>LR994555.1:0-10000000 GCA_905187585.1 Cyaniris semiargus
TATTGTCGCCGCAGTAGCTGCATCGGCGATGCTCCTCCTCACAGATCTTTGTGGTGTGCCCAAAGCCCAGGCATCGAGCACATTGGAGGAGGGGAGATTGATCTTCGATGGGTCTCCTTTGTAGGTCGATGTAGACTTTCCCCACTTCCAGGAAGTTCTTGTGGAGCAGCGGTGACACCTCCAGTACCACGTGGCACTCTTGCTGGTTCCGTGCCCTCTTCCTATACTTCACCCTAATGCTTGATTCTTTTTCCGGGACGCCGTTGAACACGTGTTTATTTTGGGCTTTAAGGTGTTCCACGATTTCGGCGTCCGTATGGAACGACAACACGTTTTTTACAATGAGGAGAGGGTTGCTCTGTCTTGCCCTCTCCTGTTTGAGTTTGTCACTTTCTTTAAGTCGCGCTGCGATGAACTCCAAGTCCTCCTTCTTGGTGCAGCAATATTTGCACCGTTTCAAGCTCATAAATAGCCCAGGATGTGAGTGTGACCAAGAAGTAGAAGAAACGGTATGGCACATAATCTTCGACTGTCCCCGCTTCCAGCTCCAGAGACATGACGTAGAACACCAACTAAATGTCAACTTACAGGAAGCGGACCTACATAAATACCTGGAGGACAAGCAAACCAAAAACACGTTCCTGACTTACATACAAACAATATTCACTATCGCTAAACAACGCTTCAAAGAAAATCAAGAAGCGGACAGTGCAACAACCAACATAGAAAGAACAGAACCTACTGCCCTCGTCGCCCCACTTCAACCAACAGCCACTCCCCTATTCAGCATACCTCGGTGGCTGAGTGAGGGAGAAAGCGGAACACCATCTATCAGAACGAGGAAAGTGGTTCTGTTTATGAACAACAATTACGAAAAACTAGGCATATGTTTCTGCTCCACATTCGGTAAAAAGAGTGTCGCCATATCACCAGGGCTGGCACTCATTCTCAAAGGCAGCACAACAAGAGCGACGATGAAAAGAAAGAAGTTCGAGGAGCTGGGCGAAGAGGCCATAGACGGACAAAATTGTCGAGTAGTACGCGCCAAAAACAAGACAGTGCTGCTATTCGACAAAACACCTGAAAAATCCCAATTCGCCCGAGCTTGCTCGCTCTTGTTACAAATTGCAGAATCAGAAAATACTTTTATCGGACCAAAAACCATCAGTGTTGACGTGATGACAGCTGACTTATACAGAGGAGAAGTGGCGGACTATCTCGGGTGCGTTAAAGCAGCGGAAAAACATGAAATCGTTGTGTACGAGGGAAGAACCCAAGACCTTAGCTTCCTCGTGCCCAACAAACCACCCGAGAAAACATCACAGATCACTGCCGCACAAATAAGCCACGTAACTCCCCAGACAGAAGAGTCACCCGACACAAATCTAGCAGTAGAACAGACTCTTAACCCAAAGTCAAGAAAAAACGTCATCAATAAAATAAAAAATAAGATTTCCCAGCTCACAAGTTGGAGAACATCCCCAACAACCAAGTCTCCAGAGCTAAACGAACCATCACTCCCAGGGCCATCTACTGAGACGCCGAAATCAAACGCAGAAATCTGGGCTGAAAAGGAAAAGGAACTAAGGAAACTAAGGGCGGCTGAAAAACAAAAAGAGACTGTCATGGCGGCCAAACAACAAACATCCGCCGCCAAAGTTAACCAGCAAATCCATCGGCTGGTCACCAAGGAGAGCCAACACTTTAGGAGGGAGCCTCAAGAAGGTCTCGAGGATCAGCTGCCCCTACGACCGGATACATTCCGAAGCCCAGATACTCAAGCGGACGCGCTCAGCAGATTCACCAAAGCCCCAAAATCACCGCAGAGAACACCAATAAGCAAACAGGCAACAAAGGCACAGATAGGTCTGGTCAAGAGTCCAACCCTAAGGAAAGTGGTACGACACGAAGACCATATGATCAACGCATTCCTTGAATACATAGCCGTACTAGAGGCCAACAAGACCATTAGGATCAAGGAATGCGAAGACATCATGAAGTCGTACCAACAAGGCAAAGATGGCCTCCTACAAATCCAACTAGAGGAGGCCCAGGCCACGGTCTATAATAACAACACGGCGACCGTCCTTAGGGGACAGGACATGACTACCCATATGGCGGCATACAGCGCCACCTCAGGAATAGTCCTCCTGGACGAGGACCGGACCAAAAGAAGAGGACAACCAGTCTATAACACCCCATCTCGCGACCCCATCGTCGTTACCACCAGGGGGACAGAAATATGGCTGGAGGACAGGATCCTACAAACATCCCAGATCCTGTCCGAGCTAGAGCCCCCCGACGAATGGACGATCCCAGCAATAACCTGGATAAATGGAGTTCCGGGTTGCGGGAAAACGACGTGGATTGTTCGAAACTTCAACGCCGAAGAGGATGTAGTTGTAACGACAACGATCGAGGCCAAGAAAGACCTCGTGGAGAGAATCCGGGAAAAGGCAGGCCACGAAGCTACAAAGAGGGTGCGCACAGCTGCATCTCTCCTAGTAAATGGACCGAAGGGACTTGAAGACCTGAAACGCAAGAGGCTGCTTGTAGATGAAGCAATCATGAGTCACTTCGGATCCATAATACTGATGGCACAGATCACCAAAGCCGAGAGCCTGCTATTAATAGGGGACGTAAACCAGCTCCCCTACATTGACCGTGATAATCTCTTCGAGCTACATTACCATCGCCCGCATCACATCGCAGACGTCACCGAAGATCTTCTCTGTACACATAGGTGCCCGCAAGATGTCGCCATGGCGCTCAAGCAAATACACAAGGGCATCTACTCCTCAAGCAACATCGTCAAGTCCCTGGCAATAGCACCCATGACCGGGACGGAGATCCCTAAAACCGACAACAACACCTTGTACCTGACTTATACACAGCTGGAGAAGTCAACGCTGAGAAAGTCAGGTTACGGAACCGGAGAGGCCTCAAAAGTACTAACCATTCACGAGGCCCAGGGATTGTGCTACAAGAGAGTATACGTCATCAAACACCAGAAGAGGAAGTTACAGCTACATCACAGTGCATCACACGCGGTGGTCGCCCTGACGCGTCACAAGGAACATCTTGTCTACTACACCGACGACACAGATGACGCGCTAGGCAAACTTATAAAGGGAGTGATGGAAACACCAGCGAAGGACATCATGGACCACAACGCCAAGATGGCAATTAAGAACCGGGACCACACCACCATCAAAAAACTGGTCTCGGTGAAAGCCCCATGATGGCGATAAAACTGAGGATTACTGGAAACACTGATAATGAAGACAAATACCGGATATGATAACCGCAGCCTGGCCCTAGACGGTCGAGCGGCGAAGGCGCAGCAACACAGTGCCTCTGCCAGCTCCCGTCCTCTCCAAGGGCTGCGCTTACCAACCAGTCCATCGTGGAAACAGCCCCACGATGGACAGAAGCAGATGACACCGCGAGGCAAGATCAAGCCATCGATGACAGCCCCGTCAAGCAGATGGCAACCGAGTTGATGACCTCAGCCACAATCAGTGGCCAACGGAACAGACACCTGTGTGCCCAGACCGGCCGGTGGAATCGGAAAGCCCATTTACAGCCAAGCGATTCCACCGACTGCCTGTCGGCGGACACGACATTGAACGGTACCTTTTGCCATCCCAGGAACTCCACCCAGCTTTGGTGACCCCAAAACACCCGAGCCAATGCCACAACATCAAAAGGCAAAGGGTGGAGCATCATAAACCTGAGGTAGCGGGGAATGTCGGGTCCGCCAACAATCAATTGGAAACACAGTACAAAACCCCTTCAGGGAACACTATAAGACAAAAATACGTAAAATTATATAACATCTTTATACTAATTCCCCTTCAGGGAAACTATACGACAAAAATGTAAAATTATTAACATCTTTTGATAAAATATCAGATTGTAAACCGACGCAAAAAAGCGATATGATGGAAAAGAAAATAAAATAAATTGGAAAAGAATAATAAACAGAGCACGGGCCATCTAGGCCTGTGGACAGAAAAAAAAAAAAAAAAAAAAAAAAAAAAAAAAAAAAAAAAAAAAAAAAAAAAAAAAAAACCTAACCTAACCTAACCTAACCTAACCTAACCTAACCTAACCTAACCTAACCTAACCTAACCTAACCTAACCTAACCTAACCTAACCTAACCTAACCTAACCTAACCTAACCTAACCTAACCTAACCTAACCTAACCTAACCTAACCTAACCTAACCTAACCTAACCTAACCTAACCTAACCTAACCTAACCTAACCTAACCTAACCTAACCTAACCTAACCTAACCTAACCTAACCTAACCTAACCTAACCTAACCTAACCTAACCTAACCTAACCTAACCTAACCTAACCTAACCTAACCTAACCTAACCTAACCTAACCTAACCTAACCTAACCTAACCTAACCTAACCTAACCTAACCTAACCTAACCTAACCTAACCTAACCTAACCTAACCTAACCTAACCTAACCTAACCTAACCTAACCTAACCTAACCTAACCTAACCTAACCTAACCTAACCTAACCTAACCTAACCTAACCTAACCTAACCTAACCTAACCTAACCTAACCTAACCTAACCTAACCTAACCTAACCTAACCTAACCTAACCTAACCTAACCTAACCTAACCTAACCTAACCTAACCTAACCTAACCTAACCTAACCTAACCTAACCTAACCTAACCTAACCTAACCTAACCTAACCTAACCTAACCTAACCTAACCTAACCTAACCTAACCTAACCTAACCTAACCTAACCTAACCTAACCTAACCTAACCTAACCTAACCTAACCTAACCTAACCTAACCTAACCTAACCTAACCTAACCTAACCTAACCTAACCTAACCTAACCTAACCTAACCTAACCTAACCTAACCTAACCTAACCTAACCTAACCTAACCTAACCTAACCTAACCTAACCTAACCTAACCTAACCTAACCTAACCTAACCTAACCTAACCTAACCTAACCTAACCTAACCTAACCTAACCTAACCTAACCTAACCTAACCTAACCTAACCTAACCTAACCTAACCTAACCTAACCTAACCTAACCTAACCTAACCTAACCTAACCTAACCTAACCTAACCTAACTAACCTAACCTAACCTAACCTAACCTAACCTAACCTAACCTAACCTAACCTAACCTAACCTAACCTAACCTAACCTAACCTAACCTAACCTAACCTAACCTAACCTAACCTAACCTAACCTAACCTAACCTAACCTAACCTAACCTAACCTAACCTAACCTAACCTAACCTAACCTAACCTAACCTAACCTAACCTAACCTAACCTAACCTAACCTAACCTAACCTAACCTAACCTAACCTAACCTAACCTAACCTAACCTAACCTAACCTAACCTAACCTAACCTAACCTAACCTAACCTAACCTAACCTAACCTAACCTAACCTAACCTAACCTAACCTAACCTAACCTAACCTAACCTAACCTAACCTAACCTAACCTAACCTAACCTAACCTAACCTAACCTAACCTAACCTAACCTAACCTAACCTAACCTAACCTAACCTAACCTAACCTAACCTAACCTAACCTAACCTAACCTAACCTAACCTAACCTAACCTAACCTAACCTAACCTAACCTTTTTTTTTTTTTTTTTTTTTTTTTTTTTGAGGAGGGGAAATACGTTACGTATCCCCCGCCCCCTCGGGGGAGAGGACGGGGGTATGTCGGACTCCCTCCGGCTCAGTGCGCCGGAGGTTTACCGACTAAAACCCCCCCATGCCCTCCTTCTGGCCGTGGCTGTGGGCGCGGGCACTAAACTAAACTTCCGCACCCAGCATGGCCATTCGCCGCATCCGGCACTACTCCAATGCGACGGCTGGTGTTCTGCCGCCGCCTTCCTTCACCGTGAACTCCCCGGGCATCTAGGGAGCTTTCTTCACGGGGCCCATCGCGCGGGCGGTGATCCCCCGATCAACCGCCCACGGGCCTATGGCTCCACCTCCATGGCGGGCGGGGGCTGACTAGCCCCGGCACCGCCGGCTCCAGGCTCTAACGGCCGAGCCTTATCGGAGGGAGCTCCGCGTCTCTTCCGGCGCTTGGTGCTGGGGAGCGGCTTTTTCGCTGTGACGCAGCCGCTACTACCCAGCACGTGGTCCTTGTCCTTTCCGAGTGCCTCGCAGAAGAAGCAATTAGGACGCTTCTCCCGGCACTCGGCGGCCTTGTGCTCCGGCTTTCCACAGCGGAAGCAATTCCGACTGCGGTCCACCGGGCACTGGCACGACGTCGCTAGGTGGCCGGTGTCAAGGCACCGGTAACACCGCTTGGGCCTCGCGGCCAGCAGCGTTACCTTAGCCGTCACCCAGCCTACTTGAAGCCGCTTCAAGCTAATAAGCTTTTTGGCGGCCGCAACGGGGACGCTCAGCCAGACGGAGCCGTCGCCCCATCTTCCCACCTTTACTGGGCCCGACCTGATGGAATTGGCCGGGCACCCTCCTTCTCTCGACACCGCCTCAACGACATCGGCGGTTGTCGCCGAGTCGTCCAGCCCAGCGATGCGCATTTCCACGCATTTCGCCGGGCGGCCGACTTTTACCACCTCCGGGTCCAGGACTTCCCTCATCTTGGCAGCGAGGGTGTCCGCCTTCTCTTGGGCGCCCTCGCCAGGGATGGTGAGGACGCGTGCGCCGGTCTGGGCCAGACGGAAGCGGAGCTTGAGATTATGGATATCCATATCCGCAAGTCCGCTCGTCTTCACCGCTTCCCTAGCCTTTAGAAGGACGTCACGGTAAGTGACGCCCTTTTCCGCGGCGCTCGCCCCCAACGTGAGGGTGATTGCCGCGGTAGCGGGGGCGCGGAGTTTGGCCTTCCTCTTCTTTTTCTTCGGGGCGGCTGTAGATGGTGTAGCCGCCCCCTTCTTCTTCTTGCCCTTTGGACCCACTGTGGTCCACGGGGCCTCAGTACGAGGGGAGCTGGTGCTCGCTCCCCCTTGTGTCGCTTCCCGAGCGGCCATCGACGGCCGCTTCTTCTTTCGGCCCTTCTTGGCCTTGGGCGCCTCGGGCGCGGCAGGGGCCTCTTGCGGGGCCGCTGCGGCGACTGGCTGCCGCGTCTTCTTTTGGGCCGGTTTCCCCTTAGCTTTTGGCTTCGGGGGCCCCGGCGTCTCCTCCGGTATTGCCTCTACACTCTCGACGGCGGCCGGAGTAACACTCCGGGCTCTGTCCGCCGCGAGCGGAGGCCGTAGTCGAGGCTCCGGGAGGAGCCGACTCTCCAGTCCGGCCAGCCGAGCGTTCAGCATGTTGCTGAAGGTCTCTACGTTAGAGCGAGAGACCTCAGACAACAGCTGGCGCATGTCCTGCTCGGCCGGCTTCATCACCTGTCGGCGTAGCTCCTCTAGCTCTTTGCGCAAAGACTCCACTTCATTCTGGAGCCGCGCATTCTGAGCCTCGAGGGCCTTGACCTCTTCGGTCGCTCCGCGTCTTCTCATTTCGGCGACGGTGGCGCGTATGTCGCAGACCGCCTCCTTGAGGAGACGCTGGAATGTCCCCTTGAGGTTGTTCGACTTCGTTGCGACCATGGAGATCGTTCCCAACGAAGTCTCAACACACTGAGCCAGAGCGTAGTTGGTCTGCTCTGGCTTGTCTTCTTCCATGGGGGCGGGGCTCGCGAGGAGCGAAGAACGCGTCTCTCGCGCCGCCCTGGCCGCCTCGGCTACCTCCTCCTCCGCGCGGAGTCGAAGGGCCTCCTCCTTCTCTCGATTCAAATCGGCCTGCGCCTTCGCCAAGCCGACATATTGTCCGGTCGTTGGCGGGCGGCCGCGACCTCTCTTGGGCTTGGGCACCGCCCCTTTACTGAGGGGCGGCGCCAGGTCTTCATCAGAGCGCCTCTTCCGGCGCGTCATAGCCGAGAATGCGGGCAAGCCCTCGGAGTCCAGCGATATGCCAGACATCTCACTGGAGTCCGAGAGCCAGTCCTCGCTGTCATGTCCGTGTTGGGAGACTCGACCGCGAGGGGAGTCTCTACCAATGTCGTCTTTTCCGGTGCTTGGGGACGGCATGATCACATCGCGTGTCAATAGGACACGCGGAAGATCCCTGTCGCCCCTCAACTTCTTCTTCTGCATCAACTTCAGCATCCGCTCAACCCCGTTTGGCTGCGGCTGGCTGAAGTCGATGTCCTCGTCCGTTAGAAGCTCCGCCGCCGGCGCGGTAATGGGCGCCGGCTTCGGGCTGTCGCTCTTCTTCCCGCCATCGCCACTCAAAGCGGCTAAAATGGCCCTCTGTCTCGCCGCCTTAGCGGCCCCCTCGTCCCTCCTCGCATTAGTTGGCCCCTCCGTATACACGGGCCGGCCACCGTCCGAAGACGGCGCATGGGATTCTCCGGCTCCTGAGGAACCGGGACCCACCCGGAGAATACTTTCACTAATACGATCTGCCATACTTCAAAACTCCGACACCCCGGGTCGCGGGCTCGTTCGTCACACAGCGAGCTCTGCCAGACATACACAACAAACACGCACACAAACACACGCCATACCGGCGTTCAGCCACCCCTCCCGTGTCACCGTGAAAAAGCTCACGACGGCACGGGGGAGGTGCCCAGGGACACGACGTGGACGGACCGGTATCGCCCCCAACCTAACCTAACCTAACCTAACCTAACCTAACCTAACCTAACCTAACCTAACCTAACCTAACCTAACCTAACCTAACCTAACCTAACCTAACCTAACCTTTTTTTTTTTTTTTTTTTTTTTTTTTTTTTTTTTTTTAGGAGGGGAAATACTTTGCGTATCCCCCACCCCCTCGGGGGAAGGGGCGGGGGTATGTGGGACTCCCTACAAGAGGTCTACCCACTAAAACCCCCCCAGCCCTTCGTCGTGCGCATAGTGTGGAAGGGACGGGAACCGCGGAGCGACTTCAACTCCGCCCCTTCCCGCGCGTAGCCGCAGCCGGCACCTTCTTTAAGCGGCCTGAGCCGCGTACCTCACCGAGAGCCCCCCGGGCTATAGGGGGGCTGTCTTCTCGGGACCCATACTGTGGGCGGGATCCCCCGATCGCCGCCCACGGGTCTAGGCATCCGTTTCCATTCGGGCGGAAGCGGGCGGGGCCCGCGCGCCGCTAGGCCTCGACTTTTTATGTCGAACCTTTTTGGTCGGCGCCTTGTCTTCTCCGGGGGCCGGCTTTTTCGCAGACGGACATCTGCTCAGCACGTGCCCCCTTTCTTCCCTGCCAGCGGCCTCGCACAGAGCGCAGTTTGGCTCTGCAGCCCCGCACTCCGCCGCCTTGTGCCCCGGTTTCCCGCACCGGAAACAAGTCCCACTACGGTCCACCGGGCACCGGCACTTGGCAGCCACGTGGCCGGTGTCTTGGCAGCGGAAGCAGCGCGTTGGCCTCGCGGCCAGCAACGCCACCCTCGCCGACACCCAACCAACTCGCAACCGCCCAGAGCTCGAGAGCTTCTTGGCGGCCGCGACTGGGAGGCGGACCCAACATGATCCGTCCCCCCGTGGCCCCTCTCTGATTGGCCCCGCCCGGACATCTCCGGCCTGGCACCCTCCTTCCAGTGCGACCGCCTCCACCACTTCTGCGGTCGTCACGGAGTCATCGAGGCCGGTGATGCGCACCTCCGCGCTTGCAACCGGCCGTCCGACCTTCACCCCGGGTGGAAGGACGGTCCTTAGCCTCGCGGCAAAGGCGTCCGCCTTTTCACTTGCGCCCTCGCCGGAAATCGCAAGGAGGCGCCCACCGGTTCGGGCCCGGCGGAAACGGACTTGCGGAATGTCGAGTTCCGCAATGTTCACCGCCTTCCGGGCCGTTTCTAACGCCTTGGCGTACGTCAGACCCGCCCTCACGGCCGACTCGTCGATGGTGAGAGCGACGGCCGCAGTGGCAGGGACGCGAAGCCTTGGCTTCTTCTTCTTCTTCGGGGCGGCTGTAGATGGTGTAGCCGCCCCCTTCTTCTTCTTTCCCTTCGGACCCACCGTGGTCCAAGGGGTCTCTGTACCAGGGGAGCCGATGGTCGCTCCCCCTTGTGCCGCCTCCTGAGCTGCCATCGACGGCCGCTTCTTCTTCCGGCCCTTCTTGGTCTTGGGCGCCTCGGGCGCCGCAGGGGCCTCTTGCGGGGCCGCTGCGGCGACTGGCTGCCGCGTCTTCTTTAGGGCCGGTTTCCCCTTGGCCTTCTGCTTCGGGGGCCCCGGCGTCTCGTCAGGTGGTGGCTCGACGCTCTCGACGGGGGCCGGTGTAACACTCCGGGCCCTGTCCGCCGCGAGCGGAGGTCGCAGTCGAGGCTCTGGAAGGAGCCGACTCTCCAGACCAGCCAGCCGAGCGTTCAGCATGTTGCTGAAGGTCTCTACATTGGAGCGAGAGACCTCAGACAACAGCTGACGCATGTCCTGCTCGGCCGGCTTTGACATCTGCTGACGTAGGCCCTCTACTTCTCTGCGCATAGACTCCACCTCCTGTTGGAGCCGCGCATTTTGAGCTTCGAGGGCTCTTACTTCGTCCGTCGTTCCGCGGTTCTTCATTTCGGCGACGGTCGCGCGTATGTCGCTGACCGCCTCCTTGAGAAGACGCTGAAACGTCCCCTTCAAATTGTTGGACTTCGTTGCGACCATGGTGATCGTTGTCAACGAAGTCTCCACACATTTAGCCAGAGCGTTGATGGTCTGCTCCGGCTTGTCACTATCCATGGGCGCAGGGCTCGCGAGGAGCGAAGACCGCGTCTCTCGAGCGGCCCTGGCCGCCTCGGCCACCTCTTCTTCAGCCTGAAGTCGAAGGGCCTCCTCCTTCTCTCTGTTAAGGTCGGCCTGCGCCTTCGCCAGACCGACATATTGTCCGGTCGTTGGCGGGCGGCCGCGTCCTCTCTTGGATTTCGGCATCGCTCCCTTACTAAGGGGCGGTGCCATGTCCTCGTCTGAGCGCCTCTTACGGCGTGTCCTGTCCGATAATGCGGGCAGGCCTTCGGAGTCCAGCGACATGCCAGACATTTCACTGGAGTCCGAAAGCCAGTCCTCGCTGTCACATCCGTGGGCGTCATATCCGTGTTGGGAGACTCGACCGCGGGGGGAGTCTCTACCAATGTCCTTTCCGGTGCTTGGAGGCGGCATTATCACGTCGCGTGTCAATAAGACACGCGGAAGATCTTTGTCGCCTCTCAACTTCTTTTTCTGCATGAGCTTCAGCATCCGCTCAACCCCGTTGGGCTGCGGCTGGCTGAAGTCAATGTCTTCATCGGTTAAAAGCTCCGCCGCCGGCGCGGTAATGGGCGCCGGCTTCGGGCTGTCGCTCTTCTTTTCGCCATCTCCGCTCAAAGCGGCCAAGATGGCCCTCTGTCTCGCCGCCTTAGCGGCCCCCTCATCCTTCCTCGTAACGGTTGGTCCCTCCGTATACACGGACCTCGCACCCCCTTGCGGGAGTGCACGGGATTCTCCGGCCCCAGAGGAGCCGGGACCCGCCCGGAGATTATTTTGACTGTTACGACTTTCCATCTTTCTATCCTCCGACACCCCGGGTCGCGGGCCCTTTCGTCACACTGTGGGCGCAGCCAAACACACACACAATCACTCGCCCATACCGGCGTTCAGCCACCCCTCCCGTGTCACCGTGAAAAAGCTCACGACGGCACGGGGGAGGTGCCCAGGGACACGACGTGGACGGACCGGTATCGCCCCCAACCTAACCTAACCTTTTTTTTTTTTTTTTTTTTTTTTTTTTTTTTGAGGAGGGGAAATACGTTACGTATCCCCCACCCCCTCGGGGGAAGGGGCGGGGGTATGTGGGACTCCCTACACGAGGTTTACCCACTAAAACCCCCCCATGCCCTCCTTCTGGCCGTGGCCGTGGGCGCGGGCACTTTTAAAACTTCCGCACCCAACGTGGCCATTCGCCGCATCCGGCACTACTCCAATGCGGCGGCTGGTGTTCTGCCGCCGCCTTCCTTCACCGAGAGCTCCCCGGGCATCTAGGGAGCTTTCTTCTCGGGGCCCTTGGTGCGAGCAGTGATCCCCCGATCAACTGCCCGCGGGCCTATTGCTCCACCTCCATGGCGGGCTGGGGCTGACTACCCCCGGCACCACCGGCTCCAGGCTCACGCGGCCGAGCCTTGTCGGAGGGAGCTCCTCTCCTGCGGCGCTTTTTCGTAGCGGGGGGCGGCTTCTTGGCTGTTAAACAGCCGCCGCTTCCCAGGACGTGCCCGCTCTCCTTGCCGAGTGCCTCGCAGAAGAAGCAGTTGGGCCGCTTCTCCCGGCACTCGGCGGCCTTGTGCTCCGGCTTTCCACAGCGGAAGCAATTCCGACTGCGGTCCACCGGGCACTGGCATGTCGTCGCCAGGTGGCCGGTATCCAGGCACCGGTAACACCGCTTGGGCCTCGCGGCCAGCAGTGTCACCTTCGCCGAGACCCAGCCCACTCGCACCCGCCCCAAGCTTAGCAGCTTTTTGGCGGCCGCGACGGGGACGCTCAGCCATAACGAGCCGTCGCCCCACCTTCCGGTCTTTATTGGGCCCGACCTGATTGAGGTAGTCGGGCACCCTCCCTCTCTAGTGACCGCCTCGAGAACATCGGCGGTCGTGGCTGAGTCGTCCAGCCCGGATATGCGCATCTCCACGCATTTCGCCGGGCGGCCGACTTTGACCACCTCCGGGTCAAGCACCTCCCGCAACTTTGCGGCGAGGGCATCCGCCTTCGCTTGGGCGCCTTCACCAGGGATGGTGAGGACGCGCGCGCCGGTCTGGGCCTGACGGAACCGGAACTGGAGTTGCTCTATGTTGAGTTCCTCCAGCCCACTCGTCTTGACCGCGTCCTTTGCCTTTAAGAGGACGTCTTTATATGAGACGCCCTTCTCCGCAGCGTTTGCCCTCAACGTTAGGGTGACCGCCGCGGTGGCGGGGGCGCGGAGCTTGGCCTTCTTCTTCTTGGGGGCGGCCTTAGCTGGAGTAGCCGCCCCTGTTTTCTTTTTGGACCTGCGTGGACCGACGGTGGTCCACGGGGCCTCGGCGGGAGGGGCGTTGGTGTTCTGCCCCCCCTTTGCCGCCTCCTGAGCGGCCATTGATGGCCGCTTCTTCTTCTTTTTCTTTGGCTTTGCAGCCCTCTTCTCTGCAGGCGCGGCGGGCGGCTGTAAAGGAGCCGCCTCACCGTCTGCCGAACTCTTGTCCGGTGTCTTCGCCGATACCGACTTCTTCGGCTTCGGCGTCTTCTTCGAAGCCGCTGTTGGTGGGGCGCCAGACGATGGACCAGCACTGTCCGCCGCCAGCGGCAACCTAACCTAACCTTTTTTTTTTTTTTTTTTTTTTTTTTTTTTTTTTTTTTTTTTTTTGAGGAGGGGAAATGCATTACGCATCCCCCGCCCCCTCGGGGGAAGGGGCGGGGGTATGTGGGACTCCCTACACGAGGTTTACCCACTAAAACCCCCCCATGCCCTTCTTCTGGCCGTGGTCGTGGGCGCGGGCACTAAATCGAACTTCCGCACCCATCAGGCCGTTTGCCGCATCCGGCACTCCTCCAATGCGGCGGCTAGTGCTCTGCCGCCGCCTTTCTTCACCGAGAGCTCCCCGGGCATCTAGGGAGCTTTCTTCTCGGGGCCCTTCGCGCGGGCGGCGATCCCCCGATCACCGCCCACGGGCCTAGGCGTCCATTTCCATGGGGGCCGAAGCAGGTTGAACCCGCACGCCCTTAGACCTTGGCTTTTTGTGCCGGGCCTTTTTGGTCGGCGCCTTCTCCTTGTCAGCGGCCGGCTTTTTCGCAGCAGCGAACGGACAGTCACTGCTGCCCAGCACATGCCGCTTAACTTTACCAGCAGCTTCGCACAGGGCGCAGTTTGATTCTGCTGCCCCGCACTCCGCCGCCTTGTGCCCTGGTTTCCCGCAACGGAAACAGATCCGGCTGCGGTCCACCGGGCACTTGCACTTCGCCGCCACATGGCCGATTTCTTGGCAGCGGAAGCAGCGCTGTAGCCTCGCGGCCAGCAGCACCACTCTCGCCGACACCCAGCCCACCCGTAGCCGCCCAGCGCTCGCAAGCCTCTTGGCGGCCGCGATTGGGAGACGTATCCAGCAAGACCCGTCCCCCCATGGCCCCTCTTTCACTGGTCCCGACCTTATGTGGTCAGCCGGGCATCCTCCCTCTCGTGCGACCGCTTCGATGACTTCGGCGGCCGTCACAGAGTCGTCCAGGCCGGCGACGCGGATCTCCGCGCACGGAATCGGCCGGGCGACTTTCACCTGGTCACAGTTTAGGACGTCCTTAAGCATGGCAGCCAAGGCATCCGCCTTCTCCGGCGCACTCTCGCCGCCAATAGCGATTATGCGCGCACCAGTTTGGGCCGTACGTATTCTGACCCCCCTGGCGATGTTGAGTTCAGCCAGGTTTATCTTCGTTCGGGCCTCGAGCAGGACCTTCTTGTACGTGAGACCCTGCTCCGCGGCCGACGCCCCCAGTGTGAGAGTGACAGCCGCAGTAGCAGGGTTCCGTATACGAGCCTTCCGCTTCTTCTTCTTTGTCTTCTCAGAGGCGGCCTTAGATGGTGTGACCGCCTCCTTTTTCTTCTTCTGACCCTTTGGGACTTTTGTGGTCCATGGGGCTTCTTTAGGGAGCGAGCTGGTATGTGCTCCCCTCTGCGCCGCTTCCTGAGCGGCCATTGATGGCCGCTTCTTCTTTTTCTTCTTCGCCGCAGCCGCAGGCAACTCCTGTGCGGCTGGGGCTTCTTGGGAAGCCGTTACTGTACGCTTCGGCGTCTTCTCTCTTTCTTCTGGCGGCGGGACGTCAACGTTGTCCGCCGCCAGTGGCGGTCTCCTTCGTGGTTCGGGGAGGAGTCTATCCTCCAGGCCGGCAAGCCTCGCGTTGAGCATATTGCCGAAGGTCTCCACGTTAGAACGGGAGACCTCGGCTAACAACTCTTGTAGGTCCTTGCCGGCGGGAGCAGCTGGTTGTCGGCGCAACTCTTGCAGCTCTTGACTTAAATCCGTCACTTGCCGCTGAAGTCGCGCATTCTGCTCCTCCAACCTCTTCATCTCCTCCGACATCGATCGGCCCTTTAGTTCGGTGACAGCCGCCCTGATGCTGACGACCGCCTCCTTGAGGGCTCGCACAAAAGTGCCCTTCAAGTTTTGAGACTTCGTGGCGACAGTTGTTACAGCCTCCAACGAAACCTCGACACTTTGAATCAGAGCGGCGTTGGTCTGCTCTGACTCTCCTATCTTTGGGGCAGGGCTCGCACGAAGCAGTGACTCGCGTGCCTCCTTTACTGCACGCACCGACTCGGCTACCTCTGCCTCGGCCTGGAGTTTGATGCTCTCGGCCTTCTCCTTATTGTAATCCGCCTGCGCTTTCGCCAGACCGACATATTGGCCAGTCGTTGGCGGGCGGCCGCGTCCCTTCTTTGATTTGGGCACCACCCCTTTGCTGAGGGGCGGCGACATGTCTTCGTCCGTGTTCCGTCTCTTACGGTGAGTCCTATCCGGTATAAGTGCGGGCAGTCCCTCGGAGTCCAGCGACATGCTGGACATTTCGCTGGAGTCCGAGAGCCAGTCCTCGCTGTCACGACCGAGAGAGTCAAATCCATGTTGGGAGACTCGACCGCGAGGGGAGTCTCTACCAATCGGGTCCCTTCCAGTGCTTGGAGGCGGCATTTTCACGTCACGTGTCAAAAGAACACGCGGCAGATCCTTGTCGCCTCTCAGCTTCTTCCTCTGCATCAACTTCAGCATCCGCTCAACGCCGTTGGGCTGCGGCTGACTGAAGTCAACGTCCTCGTCCGTTAAAAGCTCCGCCGCCGGCGCGGTAATGGGCGCCGGTTTCGGGCTTTCGCGCTTTTTAGCGCTGTCACTTCCTCCTAATGCTGCCAGAATGGCCTCTCTCCTCGCCGCTTTCGCGGCCTCCGACTCTCCCAACGCAGTTTGCGCCGCCCCCGTATACGCGCGGCAGACACCCTCTTTCGAGGGTGTGCGGGATTCTCCAGCATTGCTGGTACCCGCCCGGGGAGTATTTTCCAAATTGCGCTTATCCATCATTGTTTCCCATTTAAGGCTGGGTCGACCTTGTGCCCTAATGACCTGAAACTCTCCGAGTGGCCACGCAGCCCATCGCCGGGCACAAAAAACTTAGGCTTCGGGGCCCACAGGCCCATCCGTCGCACAAACACACACACATATATACATAGAAACACACGCTGATGTATAGAAGATATAAAACAAAAATGAAAGATAGTGAAGAAAGGTGGTGAAAAGATAGACAAAATAAAACAAAAACAAGCAAGAGAAGAGTATACTACGAAAAGATAGAAAGACAGGAAAGACCGGCGTTCAGCCATCCTGAGTGCCTCACCCCGTGTAAAGGGCGGGGCGGTGCACCCAGGCGCCCAGGGACACGAACGTGGACGGACCGGTATCGCCCCCAACCTAACCTAACCTAACCTAACCTAACCTAACCTAACCTAACCTAACCTAACCTAACCTAACCTAACCTAACCTAACCTAACCCCAACCTTTTTTTTTTTTTTTTTTTTTTTTTTGCGTCGGGAAATGCCTTGACGCATCCCGGGAGAATTGGGGACTCCCCCACGGGTATGTGGGGCTCGCTGCGGTCGTGAAGATGGTGAATTGACCGCAGCCCTACCCACTAAAACCCGACGGTATTCTTCTGTTCCATGCAGGGTTGCGAGCACGCGTGAGCCTTCTTCCGCGGCCCTGCATGTCTTTGCCCGCGCATCAGCCGCAGGCCCGTCTTCTGTGGAGCACTACGGGCTCCTAAGGCCGAACAGAGGCCCTCCCAGGGCTTGCGTAGGCCTAACTCTCCTTTGTCGCGATGCACGAAGAATACGCAGCGCATCGCGACCCTCTCGGGGACTCGACTCGTAGGGCGACGGCATCCCCATGCCGCCGTCCCGAGCCCCCCGGCTAAGGCGGCAAGTTGTCATTCTGGATGACTCTTCGACGTCTCGGCCGTCTTCTTCTGCGAGGGTCGAGCGCCTCCAACTCCCGCACGCGCTCGGCTTCCTCCTTCGCGGCGATGACCTCCTCGCAGAAGTCCTGCACCGCTCTCCATCCGGGTTCGCTTGTCAGCATGGCGCGAACCAACGCTGGCAGCGAGATGTCATGTCCAATGGCGGCCGTGAGGGCCGCCCGTTGTCGAGTCCAGGAAGGACAGGCAGAGACAGTGTGCTCCGCCGTGTCCCTGTCACAGTCGCAGTGGTGACAGCGCGTACTCTCCTCTCTGTTCGCGATCTCACACAGGTAGCGACCAAAGCAACCATGCCCGGTCAGCACCTGCGTGAGTCGGAAGGAGAGCGCGCCGTACTTTCTGGTCAACCACTCTTTAAGCACCGGTCTTATAGCCAGCACCAGTTCCACACTAGCTTGCGGCTCCAGGAGTCGCTCCTCCCAAAGCTCGATGGCCGCTTCCTCGGCTCGGTCCCTCCACCGACGTACGGCGTCCGGTAAGGGGTTGCTTCCCCCCGCGCGGACCGCTGCGCCACGCCAGTACACTTCGGCGAGGGTTTGAGCGTCCAAGTCCCAAGGGACGCTTCCAGCAAGGAGGCACGATGCGTCGCGAGAGATAGTGCGATATCCTCGGACTGCCCGCGTCGCCATCACTCGCTGTAGCCGTCCCAGGGCCAGCCTGTTCTCCGGCAGCAAATTGTCCGCCCAGATCGGCGCCCCATACATGATCATCGAACGGACGACACCCATGTAGAGACGCCGACAGGTCAAACTCGGGCCCCCGAGATTTGGGAGCAGCGAGGCCAAGGCGCCCGCAGACCTCTTCACCTTCTCAGATAGTCGGCGGAAGTGTTCCTTAAAAGACCACCGACTATCGAGGACCAGACCGAGATAGGTCATTGTGGACGCAACTTGGATCCTCGTCCCGCTCACTATAACTTCCAGGCCTGGCGGGGGCGCATTCCTGGTCCCGTGGAACAAGAGGGCCTCCGACTTGTTCAGCGCCACCGTCAGACCCAGCGCCTGGATTCTTCGCACAACTTGTGCTACTGCTGCCGTTGCCAGTATCCTTGCTTCTCGGTGGGACTTGGCACGGCAGACGACCGCCGTGTCATCCGCGTACGCGACGAGCTCCACGCCCGGAAGATTGGCGCCGCGGAGCACGTGATCGTAGCCTATGTCCCACAGGCCCGGACCAAGCGACGAGCCCTGTGGGACGCCACAGTCCACCTCCATCTCCTCCCAGTCCTCCTCGGTTGGGTACTGCACCGAGCGCTCAGAGAGATAATTGCCGATAGTTCGGCGCAAGTATCTCGGCACACGGTGGTACCTGAGTCCTTCCTTGATTGTCTCCCAGGGCAGGGTGTTGAAAGCGTTGGTGATGTCCAACGAGACGACCAACACCACCCCGCCCCGAGAGATTTCCTCCTCCGAGATTTGCCGCACACGCGCTACCGCGTCTATCGTTGACCGACAAGCCCTGAACCCGAACTGAGCATCGCTCAAGTTCGGGCCGACGCCCTCAAGGTGGCGGGTGAGGCGCGCCACGATCACCCTCTCCAGGGTCTTGCATATCTCGTCGATCAAGACGATAGGGCGGTAGGCCGACGGCTGGTCCTCCGGTCGTCCCTCTTTACGAAGCAGCACTAGCTTGCCCGTCTTCCACCGGCGCGGCACTCGGCCCTGCACCAGACATTTGGTAAAGAGCTCGAGCACGCGCGCCTCCAGGTGCTTCATGGCCAGTACCCAGACGCGACCAGGGACCCCGTCCAATCCAGGCGCCCTGTTTCTCAGGCTCATTTTATGCACGGCCGCTGCCAGCTCTTCAGCCGACACAGGCGGTACGTCGTCCTCATCCTCAGACTCCGTACTTGATGGTCTCATGACTGGTGGAGACCACTCGGCCCTGGATGGAAATAGGGCCGAGAGTACCGAGCGACGGAGATCGGGCTGCATGTTCTGGGTGAGTGGTGGGGCAGCGGGGCGAAGCTTTTGCCTCACCCATTTGTAAGGCTTGCCCCACGGATCCTGCTCCAATGTGCCCAGAAACTCCTCCCACGCCTCCTTTTTCGCCACCTTTATAGCCTCACGTAGAGCGTGACGCGCCAAGCGGTAGCCGTTATAGACGGCTTCTTCTTCCGCCTCCTGTCTAATGCGTCGACGGCGGTACCGCAAGTAACGGCGTCGCGCAGCCACGCAATCCTGACGGAGTTGTCTAAGCTCCGGGCGCCACCAGTATGTTTGACGCCGAGGCATAACGGGTCCGGCGCGGGGCATCGAGGCGTCGCAAATATTGCGAGCCGCCTCATTCAGCCACTCCGCGCATTCCTCGACATCTTCCGACGGCAGAGGTGCCCACGATGCGACGATGGCCGCCTCCTCGAGAAGGTCTCGATCCAGACCTCTCAGGGACCACCTTGGGCCGCCACCGGATGGAAATCGGCGGCCAGGTTCCGACACGGAGACTATTTCGAAACCTATGTATAGGTGGTCCGAGAGGGTCTCGACCTCTCCGAGGACCCTCCAGCCGCTCATTTGGCGGGCAATTGTTGGACTGACCAGTGTTAAGTCCACAATTGATTCACCCTGCCGCCGGACGCAGGTACTAGCGGCACCTCTATTGGCCACGACCAGACCGGTGGTTGCCAACCAGTCCGTTACTGCCCTGCCTCTCGCGTCCGTCGCCGGGGAACCCCAGCGCGTGGACTTCGCGTTGAAGTCTCCGGCGACAATCACGGGATTGGCTGCTCCGCTCACGAAGGTGGTGAGCCGGAGGAGAAACGCCTCGAACTCGGCGATGGGTCTATTCGGGGAAAAGTAGACCCCCACGATAGTGAGGGCCCCCACATCCGCGACGACGAAGCCGTGGCCCCGAGTCGACCTCCTTGAGGATGGAGGAACGATTTTGGGGCCGAACACTAACGCCACCGTCGAGTCCGCGTCGCCCAACCAGTCACCCCTAGGGAGGATCCGGTACGGCTCGGCAATCACCCCGACGTCGATTGACCTCCTCAGCAGCTCCTGAGACCACAAATCCTGCGCCTGAGCACTGTGGTTCAGGTTCCCCTGCAAGAACCTTATGGAATCCGTTATTGGGCTTCCATGGGGGCCACTCCCGCTCCAGAGGCTACTGTAGATGAAGTAGCAGCCTTGGGCGATTGGCTCTTATTGGAGCCCTTTCCCTTCTTCCGAGGTATCTTGCAGGGTGTGCTCCCTACGACGTGGTCCGCCTTCCTCCCGTTCGCCGCGCACAGCGCACAGTGGGGAGGGTTTCCGCAGGTCTTGATTGTGTGTCCGGGCTGTCCACAGCGGAAACACAAGTCTCCTCGGTCTGTATCGGAGGGGCAGGTCGCCCGCGTATGTCCGGCTTCGTGGCAACGGTAGCACCGCATGACGCGCGCCGAAAGAAGCGTCACGCGCACCACGGTCCACCCGACGTACAGCTTGGTGTTAGGCGCTGTCACTATCTTTGCGGCCTCAACCGGGCACTTTACCCAGGCCGTGCCGCGGCCACTTCGGTCCACTCGGATTTCTCCCACCTTAACGTCCACAGCCGCTCAGACACCAGCTCTTGCGATGGCCGCGGCAACCTCCGACGCAGTGGCGGAGTCATCCAGTCCCGATATTCGAAGCTCGGCACACTTTTGTGGCCGAGATATCCGGACGTCTTCCTCTCCTAGGACCTCTCTCAGCTTACTTGCCAGGGCGTCCGCCTTCTCCTTGCAGGCCGTTCCCGAGACCTCGTACATACGGGCCCCGGTCACGGCCCGCTTAAACTTGACCGCGGGGATCTCGAGGGTGACGATATCGAGACTCCCCTTGGCCTTGTCCATCACGTCTTTGTACGTGAGGCCTCTTTTCTCCGCGCCCTCCTGCAGTGTGATAACTACTGCCGCAGTTTTAGGAGCGCGGAGACTTTTCCTCTTTCTCTTTTTCTTAGCCTGTCCTTTCTGTTTAGGCCCTTCCTTCTTTCCTTCGCCCTTATTCTGAGTCTTTCCTCCCCTTTTGACTACTTCCGACCATTGCTCGGTCGGATTTGGTCCCTTCGCAGCCATAGATGGGGCAGCGTCGCGTCTGGCGGCCGCCGCTTCTACGGCTGCGGCCGACTTTTTAACTTTTTTCTTTTTCTTTTTCAGAGCCGGACCAGTATTCAACGGGGGCATCAGGGTTGACACCGCGGGCTCCGGCTCTGGAGTCCTCTCCTTGGCCTTCGACGCTGCTGCCGCTGCGCCTTGGGCTTCATCGTTTTTCTTGTCTGCGGCCAGAGGGGGTCTTAGGCGTGGCTCCGGCAAAAGCCGGGCCTCGAGACCCTCCAGCCGCGCGTCCATCCGGGCGTTCGTCAGCGAGACCGCCTCGCGCACCGCCCGCTGTAGGAGCTCTTCCACATCTAACTCCTTTCCCATAGAGGCGGGAGCGGGTTGTGGTTGGGCGTCGGCGAGCTTGCGCTTGACGGCTTCTAACTCTGCTTTCATCTCGTTGAGTTCCCTTGAGAGACGCGCGTTCGCCGCCTCAAGGGCTTTCGTCTCATCCGAGATTGACCTATTCATAATGGCCGAGAAGGCCTCACTTAGGGCCTGGGTCGCTTTTTTGAGAGTAGCGACAGAAGTCCCCTTCAGGTTTTTGGACTTCTGGGCCACGCTGTTAATGGCCCCCAGGCTTTTCGTTACCACGACGCCCACAGAAGCCGCCGTCAATTCCTGCTCCTCCATAGCAGTCGCGTCCGAGTTTGAGGAGTTCCCCGACAGCCGGCCTGCCCGAAACTGCGGTATACTCCTGCCCGACTCCAAAATCTCCTTTTCGACCTCGAGCTGCATAGCTCTCGTCTCTTCATCGTTAAGGTCTTTTTTGGCCTTGGCCAACCCGACGTACATCCCAGTGGTAGGTGGTCTCCCCCTACCACGTTTGGAGGAGGGCTTCCTCACCGCTCCCCTGTTCTTCTCCGGGCTGTCTTCCAACTCACTACCGCGCCTCTTGCGTCGGAAGCGGTCCTTTGCCTTTTGCGTGTCCTCATCCTTGTTGTGAGAGACAGCAGACTCACTGCCGCTCTCGTCACTTCCACTCCCAGGTTTGAAAAACAAACCCGAGCGAATTGTACCAGTGGATACAGGCGTCGTCACCCGTGATCCACTTTCCCCTTCACTTGCCGTCGTCAAAGCCAAATCGATTTGCAAATCATCATCCGCGGAAATAATGCCAAGGTCGTCGTTTATTCTCTCCTTTCTCCTCACCTCCTCCTCCACAGCAATAGGTGCTCCCCCCGTATACGTGGAGCGACCCCCAGCCGAAGCCGGAGTGTGGGATTCTCCCTTTCGGGGACCCACCCGGGGAATATTTTTCTCCGTATTGCCTTCCATATTTGATCAGTTAAGGGGTGATTCTGCCCCACATCCTCATTGCGTGGTCACCCACCCGCCATGCACCCCGTCACCGGACGTCACCAGTTTAGGGTTGGGGGCCCACAGGCCCATCCGTCTCACAAACACACTCCGATTTGCACACACAAACACACACTATTGTAGAGAAGAGTTAACTTAGCAGGAAAGATAGAGAAGAAAGGTGGTGAAAAGATAGAGTAACGAAAAATAAAATAACAAAAGAAGTGTAAACTACTAAAAAGAGTGAAAGATAGAAATAGACCGGCGATCAGCCACCCTGGGTACCTCGCTCCGTGTAAAGGGCGGAGTGGCGTACCCAGGGGCCCAGGGACACCGACGAGGAGGAACCGGTATCGCCCCCAACCTAACCCCAACCTAACCTAACCTAACCTAACCTAACCTAACCTTTTTTTTTTTTTTTTTTTTTTTTGATGCGCAGGGGAAACCCATCATGGGTGCCCCGGGTTGGGGATGTGCCTCAGCACCCCGGGGGTATGTGGGACTCCTACCCACTAAAACCACCTGCGGTTTGCCTTCAGCCGTATACGGAGGGATGTCCTGGATCTGTCTAACACAGGACTCCCTCCACGACCGGCCGGTCTACCTCACAAGGGACCGGACTTCCACCAAAGTTAGGGAACGCTTAGGCAAACTGAAGCGTTCCCCTCGGCGCCGGGACTAGCAAAGCCGGGCAGGTTCCCATCCTGACCCGGAGCCCCGTGGGACGGAAGTTATTGGAGGTTCGCATAACGACGCCTCCGCACTCCCGTCCTACGCCGGCGGAGCGGAAGAGAGGACCTGTCATCCTCTCTATTCCGCTCCGCGGTCTCTTTCTGCGAGATGACATATTCGCAGAAGGAGACCGCCGCCTGCCAGGCCTCATCGCTCTCGAGCATGCAGCGCACCATGCTCGAGAGCGAGAGGTCCCCGCCTAGCACTGCCACGAGATCGTGGCGCTGCACAGCCCAGCGATCGCACACCTCGAGGGTGTGCTGGGCCGTGTCCTCCGCAGCGCCACATTCGTGGCAGGCTGGCGTAGGCTCCCTCCTGGCGACCTTACACAGGTACGCACCGAAGCATCCGTGCCCGGTGAGCACCTGTGTAAGGCGGAAGGTGAGGGACTTCTTCTTGCGACGCATCCATGCCGCAAGAACCGGACGCAGGGCCTCAGCAGTACGTTGACCGTACTGGGCCTGCGCCAGAACCTCACCCCACCTTCGAAGCAGCCATTCCTGCCCCAGCTTCCGCACCCGCGAGAGCTCCTCCCACGTCGGCGACTCACCGAAGAGTGACCTCCTCTCTAAATTGAAGAGGTGCATCTCGGCAAGCACCGGCGCCACGAGCTCCCACGGGGGATCTCCAGCCAGGGCAGTGGCTGCCACCCAGGAGACTGTACGGTAGCCCCGAATTACCCTCACTGCTATGACCCGCTGCGCCTTCCGCAGCTGGGCTTTGTTCCTAACGGTGAGGGAATCCGCCCAAATTGGGGCCCCGTACAGAGCTATACTCCGGCAGACCCCGGAGTATAGCCGCCTGCAGGCTTCGCTGGGCCCTCCTATGTTCGGAAGGAGCCGACCCAGCGCTGATGCCGCCCTCACGACCTTCGGTCCCAACTGTTCGAAATGCGGACCGAAGGTCCACCTCCCGTCCAGGATGAGCCCAAGACATTTCAGTGTCGGGCTCACCCTGACCTCCGTCTCTCCGATCAGGAGTCGTGCACCCGGAGGGGGTCCTTTCCTCCCAGGCCCGCGGAAGAGCAGGGCTTCGGTTTTTTCCATGCGGACCCGAAGCCCAAGCTGCTCAATGCGGCTGACTACGAGCTTTGTGCCCTTTTCAGCCAGCCGCGCAGCCTCCTGGTACGTCCTTCCCCGGAATGTGATATAAGTGTCGTCTGCATAGCAGACGAGATCCATTCCGGGGAGGAGATACTCTTCCAGCAGGACCCAGTCGTAGCCGGAGTCCCAGAGGTTCGGACCCACAACCGAACCTTGTGGAACGCCGCACTCGACCTCCACCCTCACTAAGGACCCCGTCCGATCCTCGAACACGATCTCCCGAGCGGAGAGGTACGCCTTAAACAGTCTCCTGAGATACGGAGGCACCTCTTGGTACTCCAGTGCCTCCCGTATTACGCTGTGTGGGAGACTGTTAAAGGCGTTGGCGATGTCCAAGGACACCACCACCACCACCTCCCTCCTGCGTTCCGCCTCCTGCGTCACCGACCTGAGGCGCCCTATGGCGTCGATGGTCGACCGACCGGCCCGAAACCCGAACTGTGCCTTCGACAGTCCAGGTCCAGGGCCCTCCTCCAAGTGCTGAACGAGGCGGGAGGCTAAAATGCGCTCAAACGCCTTACCCACCTCGTTCAGCAACACAATCGGTCGTACCGCCGACGCGCTGTCCGGTGGCCGCCCGCCCTTTGGTAGCAGGACGAGGCGGCCCTCCTTCCATGCCTTCGGGAACTGCCCGCACTGAATGCAGCGGTCAAACAGTTCCCGAATACTGTCTTCGAGGTGCACGAGAGCTATTGCAAGAATTTTCCCGTGCACCCCGTCCGGACCAGGCGCCCTCTTCTTGGAACGGAGGCGGGACAAAACCGCCTCCATTTCAGCGTCGGTGACGGGTGGCGGAACACCCTCCTCCATCGAGCTCGGCGTCCGTCGGGCCATCCGTGGTGGAGTGAAATCTGCCGGGGGGTTCGGGAACAACTCTCGAACCATATTCCCCAGCAGATCTGGCTGGAGCGTCTCCGTCAGGGGGGCCGACTGGGCGCGAAGTTTATCTCGCGCCTTTTTGTACGGTCGGCCCCAGGGGTCTTTTTCTAACCCCTCCACCAGCTCCAGCCACGCTCCCTCCTTGGCCCGACTGATGGCCAGCTGCAGGATCTTCCGCTTCACTACGTAGACCCTGTGCAGCCGGTCATCCCGATCCGCGTCCTGGGGGCGGCGCCGCCTGCTGCGAGTATACGCTCGACGCGCCGCATTGCAGGCGGCACGAAGGTCAGTCAACTCGGTCGTCCACCAATACACTTCCCGTCGCGGAGAGGGTGGACCCCAAACTCTAGGCATGGCTGCCTGGCATATGTTTGTGAGAACCCTGCCAAGACAGCCAGCCATCTCATCCACCCCCATGCTTTCCATCGACGGGAGGCTCCAGCGACCGACGATGGCCGCCTCCTCCGCCAGCTCCCGGTTGAGCTTGGTAAGTGCCCAACGCGGGAACCTGCTACGCCCCCTGGACTCTGACGCCGAACTCGACGCGGAGGCTGAAGACACCTCGAACCTAATGTAGCGGTGGTCCGAGAGTGTCTCCACCTCCGTCAACACCCTCCACCCCTCCACCCTGCGCGCGACGGCGGGAGTGGCGAACGACAGGTCCACCACTGAACCGCCCGTCCGCCGCACGCAGGTCAGGACTGTCCCCGTATTTAGAAGGGACAGTCCCGAGGCTAAGGCCCACTCCTCTACTTCCCTCCCCTTCGGATCAGTGACAGGGGAACCCCACGCCGAGGACTTGGCGTTGAAGTCCCCCGCCACTATGACGGGGAGGGGGGCCAGCCTCCTAATTAGCGGCCCTAGAACATCGAGGAATTGTTCTAGGGCGGCTAGGTTGCGGTTTGGGGAGAAGTACACCCCAACGATGTACATATCTCCCCGAGCGGCAACTATGTATCCATCCCCCCTCATTCTGGGTATGAGGGGGGGGCCAGTACCTGGCCTCGCCACTATTGCCACGGAGCCCACATTGTCCCCAGCCCAGTGCGGCAAGGGAGGAACGAAGTAGGGCTCCGCCACAATCGCCACATCAATCAACCACTCCGCCATCGACTGCAGGAAGAGGTCCTGAGCCGCGGCGGAGTGGTTCACATTAGCCTGTAGTATGCCGAGATGACCAGTCATTACTCTGTCATCTCGGCATCATGCGCCACCTGCCCCCTCCCGGATGGAGCCGGGGCGGAGGGAAATTTCCCACGTACTGATGGGGGGTTACACGCTCTACCCCCCATCACGTGATCTGCTTTCAGGCCGGCGTCGCTGCAAATTGCGCAGCGAAGCACGGACGACTCACAGCCAGCAGCTTTATGCCCCGGCTGTCCGCAGCGATAACATAGACCGCTGCGGTCTTTTTCGCAGCTGCACAAACCGGCCATGTGACCCTTACCCAGGCATCTATAACAATGCCTGGGTTTTTGGCCCTCGTGGATCAGCCGCACCCTGCTCCAGCCAATACGGATCGCTCCAAGCTTTATAAGCCGCTTGGCAGCGATCACAGGGCAAGAGACACGGACAGTGCCCACACCTCTAAAATTAAATTGTGGTTCGCCGACCCACACTTCTCCACGTGAGCATCCGCCCTCAGCAGCCACAGCCACCCTTACACCCTCCTTCGTGGCCGTTTCGTCTAGACCCGTCAACCTAAAATCGGTTGTCTTGACGGGCCTGACGACGTCCGCTACCTCACCCAGGAGCTCTCCCATTTTCTTCGCCAGGGCGTCTGCCTGTTCACCGCTGGCTCGCCCTGGTACCTCTATAAGGCGAGCTCCTGTTGCCGCCGTCCTAACGCGGATGGGCCCAATCCCCAGCTCCTCGAGGTTCAGCTGCTGTTGGGCACGAATGAGCACAGACCCATAGGTCTCCCCTTTAGCCGCTGCCTCTGGCCGCAGTTTCACAACTACGGCCGAGGAGCTAGGGAGGACCAACTTTGCCCCCTTTTTCTTTTGGGAGACAGGGGGCACCGGTGCATCCTGTGCCTTCTTCTTCTTCGGCGCCCCACGCCTAACAACCTCGGTCCAGTTTTCGTTGGGCACCGAGGAAGGAGCAGGCGCTGCAACCTCCGCTGACACTTGGGTCCCATTGGAGGCGACCGGACCAAAACTGGACCAATCACCTCCCTTCTTCTTCCCCTTTGGAGGGGGTCCCTGCCGCACTGGAGGACGAACTGGCAGAGCCGGGAATTCTTCACGGCTCTTCTTAGCCGGTTTCGGGGCAGCCACAGACACCACAGCTGCCGCTGGAGCCGGTCGCGCCGTCAGAATCGGGGACCCCTCTCTCGGTGTCGGTGCACCTCTTTCCGTTCGGGCAGCCTTCTCTTCTCGGGCTGCCCTCTTCTTATCGCTCGCTAATGGCGGGCGAACGATCGGAGGAGGCGGCAAGCGTGCCTCCAGCGACGAGAGTCGACTGTCGACCATGTTGCCGACAAGCCGGGCAACACTTTTCTCCAGTATGCCCAGCTGCTCGCTGGACATCTGGTTCGGCACCGAACTCTGTTTCGCCGCCACCTTCGCCTCCTCAAATTCGCGTCTATAAGCGCGCACCTCCTCTTTGAGGTTTTCTACCTCTCGCCGAAGCCTTCCATTGTCAGCACGGAGGCGACGTGTCTCTTCTGCCTCCGTGCGAGACACCAGCGCTTCCAGGACTGTTTTCACAGCCCCGGTAGCCTTTCTAATTTTGCTGGCATATCCCCCCTTCAGGTTGGTGGATCTGCCAGCAATGCCGAGGATCTCCTGAAGGTTAGCCTCGGCGGCACCTACCAACTCATCTGCCCCCATTTTGTCCACATCCAGGTCAAGGGGACCAGGTGGGACAACTTCATGGGCGACCACAGACGCCGATCTCAAAAAAGCCCTTTTATCAAGGGCAGCAACGAATTCAGCTTCGCGCGCAACCTCCGTACGGCCTCGGAGTGCCTGCCGAGATCCGCGAGCCCTCCCGCGCTTAGCCGAGCACTTCGACCCCGTCAACTCCACAGCGTCTTCCGGATCCTCGGTGTCGGAGATCTCGGAGAACAAGCGTTTCGACTTGCTCCAACTCCGAGATATCTCCGACTCCGAACCAGAGCGCATACTCCAATCGAGAGCCTCCTCCAGAGTGATCCCAGCACGAGTGCGACCCCTCTGGCTAATTCCCTCGCTACCGCTCAGGACACCACCAAACTCGAGCCTAAGGCCCCTTCCGGAGCTCCTCTTGCCCTCCCCCCCACTGTCCTTTTCACCCCCCTCAGCCTCCTCCATACCATTCGGCATGGTGCCAAGTCAAGACTTGGTCACCCGCCAGAAAACTCTGGCAGGCGACAACGATGAATATCACCAAAAACTGGTGTATCACACCACCTATACTAATAAATATTAAACAAAGAGCCACCACCAAAAAATTAAATAAAACTACACCTAAATAATAAAACTAACCTACAACTATATTTACACACCCCTTTCAGGGGTCGCCCCCACAAAATGCCCCGGGACAAACTCGTCAACCGAAGACACTTTATATGGACGACCTACTGAAAATTACGCAGAAAACTGCAAATACACAAAATTTGAAATTTCTCCCGAACCCCTGGGGATTTCGGAATAATTTCACCACCAAAAAAATCGCTAGACGCTGTACGCATTAGAGGACACCAAGAACTCAAAAATCCGTTGGTAAGTAAAGTCTCCACCTCAGGAAGTTTAAGCTCAACCTAACCTAACCTACCTAACCTAACCTTTTTTTTTTTTTTTTTTTTGAGGAGGGGAAATACGTTACGTATCCCCCACCCCCTCGGGGGAAGGGGCGGGGGTATGTCGGACTCCCTCCGGCTCAGTGCGCCGGAGGTTTACCGACTAAAACCCCCCCATGCCCTCCTTCTGGCCGTGGCTGTGGGCGCGGGCACTAAACTAAACTTCCGCACCCAACATGGCCATTCGCCGCATCCGGCACTACTCCAATGCGGCGGCTGGTGTTCTGCCGCCGCCTCCCTTCACCGTGAGCTCCCCGGGCATCTAGGGAGCTTTCTTCACGGGGCCCATCGCGCGGGCGGTGATCCCCCGATCAACCGCCCACGGGCCTATGGCTCCACCTCCATGGCGGGCGGGGGCTGACTAACCCCTACACCGCCGGCTCCAGGCTCTTTCGGCCGAGCCTTATTGGAGGGAGCTCCTCGTCTTGTCCGGCGCTTGGTGCTGGGGAGCGGCTTCTTCGCTGTGACGCAGCCGCTACTACCCAGCACGTGGTCCTTGTCTTTGCCGAGTGCCTCGCAGAAGAAGCAATTGGGATGCTTCTCCCGGCACTCGGCGGCCTTGTGCTCCGGCTTTCCACAGCGGAAGCAATTCCGACTGCGGTCCACCGGGCACTGGCACGACGTCGCTAGGTGGCCGGTATCAAGGCACCGGTAACACCGCTTGGGCCTCGCGGCCAGCAGCGTCACCTTAGCCGACACCCAGCCCACTTGAAGCCGCTTCAAGCTAATAAGCTTTTTGGCGGCCGCAACGGGGACGCTCAGCCAGATGGAGCCGTCGCCCCATCTTCCCACCTTTACTGGGCCCGACCTGATGGAATTGGCCGGGCACCCCCCTTCTCTCGACACCGCCTCAACGACATCGGCGGCCGTCGCCGAGTCGTCCAGCCCGGCGATGCGCATTTCCACGCATTTTGCCGGGCGGCCGACTTTTACCACCTCCGGGTCCAGGACTTCCCTCATTTTGGAAGCGAGGGTGTCCGCCTTCTCTTGGGCGCCCTCGCCAGGGATGGTGAGGACGCGTGCGCCGGTCTGGGCCAGACGGAAGCGGAGCTTGAGATTATGGATATCCATATTCGCAAGTCCGCTCGTCTTCACCGCTTCCTT
Source organism: Cyaniris semiargus (assembly GCA_905187585.1). Classification (NCBI taxonomy): domain Eukaryota; kingdom Metazoa; phylum Arthropoda; class Insecta; order Lepidoptera; family Lycaenidae; genus Cyaniris; species Cyaniris semiargus. The sequence continues at coordinate 29,903 of LR994555.1, forward strand.
AGCCTTTAGAAGGACGTCACGGTAAGTGACGCCCTTCTCCGCGGCGCTCGCCCCCAACGTAAGGGTGATTGCCGCGGTAGCGGGGGCGCGGAGTTTGGCCCTCCTCTTCTTTTTCTTCGGGGCGGCTGTAGATGGTGTAGCCGCCCCCTTCTTCTTTTTGCCCTTTGGACCCACTGTGGTCCACGGGGCCTCAGTACGAGGGGAGCTGGTGTTCGCTCCCCCCTGTGTCGCTTCCTGAGCAGCCATCGACGGCCGCTTCTTCTTTCGGCCCTTCTTGGCCTTGGGCGCCTCGGGCGCGGCAGGGGCCTCCTGCGGGGCCGCTGCGGCGGCTGGCTGCCGCGTCTTCTTGGGGGCCGGTTTCCCCTTGGCCTTCTGCCTCGGGGGCGCCGGCGTCTCGTCCGGTGGTGCCTCGACGCTCTCGACGGGGGCCGGTGTAACACTCCGGGCCCTGTCCGCCGCGAGCGGAGGTCGCAGTCGGGGCTCTGGAAGGAGCCGACTCTCCAGTCCGGCCAGCCGAGCGTTCAGCATGTTGCTGAAGGTCTCCACGTTAGAACGAGAGACCTCAGACAACAGCTGGCGCATGTCTTGCTCGGCCGGCTTCATCACCTGTCGGCGCAGCTCCTCTAGCTCTTTGCGCAAAGACTCCACTTCATTCTGGAGCCGCGCATTCTGAGCCTCGAGGGCCTTCATCTCTTCGGTCGCTCCGCGACTTCTCATTTCGGCGACGGTGGCGCGTATGTCGCTGACCGCCTCCTTGAGAAGCCGCTGGAACGTCCCCTTGAGGTTATTCGACTTCGCTGCGACCATGGAGATCGTTCCCAGCGAAGTCTCAACACATTGGGCCAGAGCGTAGCTGGTCTGCTCTGGCCTGTCTTCTTCCATGGCGGCGGGGCTCGCAAGGAGCGAAGAACGCGTCTCTCGCGCCGCCCTGGCCGCCTCGGCTACCTCCTCCTCCGCCTGGAGTCGAAGGGCCTCCTCCTTTTCCCTATTGAGATCGGCCTGCGCCTTCGCCAAGCCGACATATTGTCCGGTCGTTGGCGGGCGGCCGCGTCCTCTCTTGGGTTTGGGCACCGCCCCTTTACTGAGGGGCGGTGCCATGTCGTCATCGGAGCGCCTCTTCCGGCGCGTCACATCCGAGAATGCGGGCAAGCCCTCGGAGTCCAGCGACATGCCAGACATCTCACTGGAGTCCGAGAGCCAGTCCTCGCTGTCATGTCCGGGTAAGTCACGTCCATGTTGGGAGACTCGACCGCGAGGGGAGTCTCTACCAATATTGTCCTTTCCGGTGCTTGGAGGCGGCATTTTCACGTCGCGTGTCAAAAGGACACGCGGCAGATCCTTGTCGCCTCTTAGCTTCTTCTTCTGCATTAACTTCAGCATCCGCTCAACGCCGTTAGGCTGCGGCTGACTGAAGTCAACGTCCTCGTCCGTTAAGAGCTCCGCCGCCGGCGCGGTAACGGGCGCCGGCTTCGGGCTTTCGCGCTTCTTCGCGCTGTCGTCTCCTCCTCCTAGCGCAGCCAAAATGGCCCGCTGCCTCGCCGCCTTAGCGGCCTCCTCGTCTTTCTTCGCCGCCTTAGCGGCCCCCTCGTCCCTCATCGCAGTCGTTGGTCCCTCCGTATACACGGACCTCGCACCCCCTTGCGGAGGTGCACGGGATTCTCCGGCCCCAGAGGAGCCGGGACCCGCCCGGAGATTATTTTGACTCGTGCGATCTGCCATATTCCTTCCCTCTCCGACACCCCGGGTCGCGGGCCCGTTCGTCACACTGCGGGCGCAGCCAAACATACAACAACAGTCACGCACACAAACACACGCCATACCGGCGTTCAGCCACCCCTCCCGTGTCACCGTGAAAAGGCTCACGATGGCACGGGGGAGGTGCCCAGGGACACGACGTGGACGGACCGGTATCGCCCCCTACCTAACCTAACCTAACCTAACCTTTTTTTTTTTTTTTTTTTTTTTTTAGGAGGGGAAATACTTTGCGTATCCCCCACCCCCTCGGGGGAAGGGGCGGGGGTATGTGGGACTCCCTACAAGAGGTCTACCCACTAAAACCCCCCCAGCCCTTCGTCGTGCGCCTAGTGCGGGAGGGACGGGAACCGCGGAGCGACAACAACTCCGCCCCTCCCGCGCGCATAGCCGCGACCGGCATCTTCTCGCAGCGGCTTTGACCGCTGACCTCACCGAGAGCCCCCCGGGCTATAGGGGGGCTGTCTTCTCGGGACCCTTTATGCGGGCGGAGATCCCCCGATCGCCACCCGCGGGTCTAGGCCTCCGTCTCCATTGCGGCAGAGACGGGCGGAGCCCGCGCGCCCTTGGGCTTCGGCTTTTGCCGAGCCTTCCTGGACGGGGCCTTCTCTTCTCGGGGGGCCGGCTTTTTCGCGGCAGACGGACATCCTCTGCCGCCCAGCACGTGCCCCCTATCGGTCCTGCCAGCGGCCTCGCACAGGGCGCAGTTTGGCTCTGCAGCCCCGCACTCCGCCGCCTTGTGCCCCGGTTTCCCGCACCGGAAACAAGTCCGGCTGCGGTCCACCGGGCACTGGCACTTGGCAGCCACGTGGCCGGTGTCCTGGCAGCGGAAGCAGCGCGTCGGCCTCGCGGCCAACAACGTCACTCTCGCCGACACCCAGCCAACACGCAACCGCCCAGAGCTCGAGAGCTTCTTGGCGGCCGCGACTGGGAGGCGGATCCAACACGACCCGTCCCCCCGTGGCCCCTCTCTCATTGGCCCCACCCGAACATCGCCGGCCAGGCACTCTCCTTCAAGTGCGACCGCTTCCTTTATTTCGGCGGTCGACACTGAGTCGTCAAGCCCGGCGATACGCACTTCAGCGCATGCAGCTGGCCGCCCGACTTTCACCTCTTGGGGCAGGACGGCCTTGAGCCTCGCGGCAAAGGCGTCCGCCTTCTTCTCCGCACCCTCACCGGCGATAGTGAGGAGGCGCCCTCCAGTTCGGGCCCGGCGGAAGCGGACTTGCGGAATATCGAAGTCCGCTATGTTCACCGTCCGCCGGGCCGTCTCGATCGCCTTGGCGTACGTCAGACCCGCCCTCACGGCCGACTCGTCGATGGTGAGAGCGACGGCCGCAGTGGCGGGGACGCGAAGCCTTGGCTTCTTCTTCTTCTTCGGGGCGGCTGTAGATGGTGTAGCCGCCCCCTTCTTCTTCTTTCCCTTCGGACCCACCGTGGTCCAAGGGGTCTCTGTACCAGGGGAGCCGATGGTCGCTCCCCCTTGTGCCGCCTCTTGAGCTGCCATTGACGGCCGCTTCTTCTTTCGGCCCTTCTTGGTCTTGGGCGCCTCGGGCGCGGCAGGGGCCTCTTGCGGGGCCGCTGCGGCGACTGGCTGCCGCGTCTTCTTAAGGGCCGGTTTCCCCTTGGCCTTCTGCTTCGGGGGCCCCGGCGTCTCATCAGGTGGTGGCTCGACGCTCTCGACGGGGGCCGGTGTAACACTCCGGGCCCTGTCCGCCGCGAGCGGAGGTCGCAGTCGAGGCTCTGGAAGGAGCCGACTCTCCAGACCAGCCAGCCGAGCGTTCAGCATGTTGCTGAAGGTCTCTACATTGGAGCGAGAGACCTCAGACAACAGCTGACGCATGTCCTGCTCGGCCGGCTTTGACATCTGCTGACGTAGGCCCTCTACTTCTCTGCGCATAGACTCCACCTCCTGTTGGAGCCGCGCATTTTGAGCTTCGAGGGCTCTTACTTCGTCCGTCGTTCCGCGGTTCTTCATTTCGGCGACGGTCGCGCGTATGTCGCTGACCGCCTCCTTGAGAAGACGCTGAAACGTCCCCTTCAAATTGTTGGACTTCGTTGCGACCATGGTGATCGTTGTCAACGAAGTCTCCACACATTTAGCCAGAGCGTTGATGGTCTGCTCCGGCTTGTCACTATCCATGGGCGCAGGGCTCGCGAGGAGCGAAGACCGCGTCTCTCGAGCGGCCCTGGCCGCCTCGGCCACCTCTTCTTCAGCCTGAAGTCGAAGGGCCTCCTCCTTCTCTCTATTAAGGTCGGCCTGCGCCTTCGCCAAGCCGACATATTGTCCGGTCGTTGGCGGGCGGCCGCGTCCTCTCTTCGATTTCGGCATCGCTCCCTTACTAAGGGGCGGTGCCATGTCTTCGTCCGAGCGCCTCTTACGGCGTGTCCTGTCCGAGAGTGCGGGCAGGCCTTCGGAGTCCAGCGACATGCCGGACATTTCACTGGAGTCCGAAAGCCAGTCCTCGCTGTCACATCCGTGGGCGTCATATCCGTGTTGGGAGACTCGACCGCGAGGGGAGTCTCTACCAATGTCTTTTCCGGTGCTTGGAGGCGGCATGATCACGTCGCGTGTCAGTAGGACACGCGGAAGATCCATGTCGCCTCTCAACTTCTTCTTCTGCATGAGCTTCAGCATCCGCTCAACCCCGTTGGGCTGCGGCTGACTGAAGTCTATGTCTTCATCGGTTAAAAGCTCCGCCGCCGGCGCGGTAATGGGCGCCGGCTTCGGGCTGTCGCTCTTCTTTCCGCCATCGCCACTCAGAGCGGCTAAAATGGCCCTCTGTCTCGCCGCCTTAGCGGCCCCCTCGTCCTTCCTCGCAACGGTTGGTCCCTCCGTATACACGGACCTCGCACCCCCTTGCGGAGGTGCACGGGATTCTCCGGCCCCAGAGGAGCCGGGACCCGCCCGGAGAATATTTTGACTGTTGCGTTCTGCCATCATTCCCAAAACACCGACACCCCGGGTCGCGGGCCCCTTCGTCACACTGTGGGCGCAGCCATTCACACACACAAACACTCGCCCATACCGGCGTTCAGCCACCCCTCCCGTGTCACCGTGAAAAAGCTCACGATGGCACGGGGGAAGTGCCCAGGGACACGACGTGGACGGACCGGTATCGCCCCCAACCTAACCTTTTTTTTTTTTTTTTTTTTTTTTTTTTTTTTTTTTTGCGTCGGGAAATGCCTTGACGCATCCCGGGAGAATTGGGGACTCCCCCACGGGTATGTGGGGCTCGCTGCGGTCGTGAAGATGGTGAATTGACCGCAGCCCTACCCACTAAAACCCGACGGTATTCTTCTGTTCCATGCAGGGTTGCGAGCACGCGTGAGCCTTCTTCCGCGGCCCTGCATGTCTTTGCCCGCGCATCAGCCGCAGGCCCGTCTTCTGTGGAGCACTAAGGGCTCCTAAGGCCGAACAGAGGCCCTCCCAGGGCTTGCATAGGCCTAACTCTCCTTTGTCGCGATGCACGAAGAATACGCAGCGCATCGCGACCCTCTCGGGGACTCGACTCGTAGGGCGACGGCATCCCCATGCCGCCGTCCCGAGCCCCCCGGCTAAGGCGGCAAGTTGTCATTCTGGATGACTCTTCGACGTCTCGGCCGTCTTCTTCTGCGAGGGTCGAACGCCTCCAACTCCCGCACGCGCTCGGCTTCCTCCTTCGCGGCGATGACCTCCTCGCAGAAGTCCTGCACCGCTCTCCATCCGGGTTCGCTTGCCAGCATGGCGCGAACCAACGCTGGCAGCGAGATGTCATGTCCAATGGCGGCCGTGAGGGCCGCCCGTTGTCGAGTCCAGGAAGGACAGGCAGAGACAGTGTGCTCCGCCGTGTCCCTGTCACAGTCGCAGTGGTGACAGCGCGTACTCTCCTCTCTGTTCGCGATCTCACACAGGTAGCGACCAAAGCAACCATGCCCGGTCAGCACCTGCGTGAGTCGGAAGGAGAGCGCGCCGTACTTTCTGGTCAACCACTCTTTAAGCACCGGTCTTATAGCCAGCACCAGTTCCACACTAGCTTGCGGCTCCAGGAGTCGCTCCTCCCAAAGCTCGATGGCCGCTTCCTCGGCTCGGTCCCTCCACCGACGTACGGCGTCCGGTAAGGGGTTGCTTCCCCCCGCGCGGACCGCTGCGCCACGCCAGTACACTTCGGCGAGGGTTTGAGCGTCCAAGTCCCAAGGGACGCTTCCAGCAAGGAGGCACGATGCGTCGCAAGAGATAGTGCGATATCCTCGGACTGCCCGCGTCGCCATCACTCGCTGTAGCCGTCCCAGGGCCAGCCTGTTCTCCGGCAGCAAATTGTCCGCCCAGATCGGCGCCCCATACATGGTCATCGAGCGGACAACGCCCATGTAGAGACGCCGACAGGTTAAACTCGGGCCCCCGAGATTTGGGAGCAGCGAGGCCAAGGCGCCCGCAGACCTCTTCACCTTCTCAGATAGTCGGCGGAAGTGTTCCTTAAAAGACCACCGACTATCGAGGACCAGACCGAGATAGGTCATTGTGGACGCAACTTGGATCCTCGTCCCGCTCACTATAACTTCCAGGCCTGGCGGGGGCGCATTCCTGGTCCCGTGGAACAAGAGGGCCTCCGACTTGTTCAGCGCCACCGTCAGACCCAGCGCCTGGATTCTTCGCACAACTTGTGCTACTGCTGCCGTTGCCAGTATCCTTGCTTCTCGGTGGGACTTGGCACGGCAGACGACCGCCGTGTCATCCGCGTACGCGACGAGCTCCACGCCCGGAAGATTGGCGCCGCGGAGCACGTGATCGTAGCCTATGTCCCACAGGCCCGGACCAAGCGACGAGCCCTGTGGGACGCCGCAGTCTACCTCCATCTCCTCCCAGTCCTCCTCGGTTGGGTACTGCACCGAGCGCTCAGAGAGATAATTGCCGATAGTTCGGCGCAAGTATCTCGGCACACGGTGGTACCTGAGTCCTTCCTTGATTGTCTCCCAGGGCAGGGTGTTGAAAGCGTTGGTGATGTCCAACGAGACGACCAACACCACCCCGCCCCGAGAGATTTCCTCCTCCGAGATTTGCCGCACACGCGCTACCGCGTCTATCGTTGACCGACAAGCCCTGAACCCGAACTGAGCATCGCTCAAGTTCGGGCCGACGCCCTCAAGGTGGCGGGTGAGGCGCGCCACGATCACCCTCTCCAGGGTCTTGCATATCTCGTCGATCAAGACGATAGGGCGGTAGGCCGACGGCTGGTCCTCCGGTCGTCCCTCTTTACGAAGCAGCACTAGCTTGCCCGTCTTCCACCGGCGCGGCACTCGGCCCTGCACCAGACATTTGGTAAAGAGCTCGAGCACGCGCGCCTCCAGGTGCTTCATGGCCAGTACCCAGACGCGACCAGGGACCCCGTCCAATCCAGGCGCCCTGTTTCTCAGGCTCATTTTATGCACGGCCGCTGCCAGCTCTTCAGCCGACACAGGCGGTACGTCGTCCTCATCCTCAGACTCCGTACTTGATGGTCTCATGACTGGTGGAGACCACTCGGCCCTGGATGGAAATAGGGCCGAGAGTACCGAGCGACGGAGATCGGGCTGCATGTTCTGGGTTAGTGGTGGGGCAGCGGGGCGAAGCTTTTGCCTCACCCATTTGTAAGGCTTGCCCCACGGATCCTGCTCCAATGTGCCCAGAAACTCCTCCCACGCCTCCTTTTTCGCCACCTTTATAGCCTCACGTAGAGCGTGACGCGCCAAGCGGTAGCCGTTATAGACGGCTTCTTCTTCCGCCTCCTGTCTAATGCGTCGACGGCGGTACCGCAAGTAACGGCGTCGCGCAGCCACGCAATCCTGACGGAGTTGTCTAAGCTCCGGGCGCCACCAGTATGTTTGACGCCGAGGCATAACGGGTCCGGCGCGGGGCATCGAGGCGTCGCAAATATTGCGAGCCGCCTCATTCAGCCACTCCGCGCATTCCTCGACATCTTCCGACGGCAGAGGTGCCCACGATGCGACGATGGCCGCCTCCTCGAGAAGGTCTCGATCCAGACCTCTCAGGGACCACCTTGGGCCGCCACCGGATGGAAATCGGCGGCCAGGTTCCGACACGGAGACTATTTCGAAACCTATGTATAGGTGGTCCGAGAGGGTCTCGACCTCTCCGAGGACCCTCCAGCCGCTCATTTGGCGGGCAATTGTTGGACTGACCAGTGTTAAGTCCACAATTGATTCACCCTGCCGCCGGACGCAGGTACTAGCGGCACCTCTATTGGCCACGACCAGACCGGTGGTTGCCAGCCAGTCCGTTACTGCCCTGCCTCTCGCGTCCGTCGCCGGGGAACCCCAGCGCGTGGACTTCGCGTTGAAGTCTCCGGCGACAATCACGGGATTGGCTGCTCCGCTCACGAAGGTGGTGAGCCGGAGGAGAAACGCCTCGAACTCGGCGATGGGTCTATTCGGGGAAAAGTAGACCCCCACGATAGTGAGGGCCCCCACATCCGCGACGACGAAGCCGTGGCCCCGAGTCGACCTCCTTGAGGATGGAGGAACGATTTTGGGGCCGAACACTAACGCCACCGTCGAGTCCGCGTCGCCCAACCAGTCACCCCTAGGGAGGATCCGGTACGGCTCGGCAATCACCCCGACGTCGATTGACCTCCTCAGCAGCTCCTGAGACCACAAATCCTGCGCCTGAGCACTGTGGTTCAGGTTCCCCTGCAAGAACCTTATGGAATCCGTTATTGGGCTTCCATGGGGGCCACTCCCGCTCCAGAGGCTACTGTAGATGGAGTAGCAGCCTTGGGCGATTGGCTCTTATTGGAGCCCTTTCCCTTCTTCCGAGGTATCTTGCAGGGTGTGCTCCCTACGACGTGGTCCGCCTTCCTCCCGTTCGCCGCGCACAGCGCACAGTGGGGAGGGTTTCCGCAGGTCTTGATTGTGTGTCCGGGCTGTCCACAGCGGAAACACAAGTCTCCTCGGTCTGTATCGGAGGGGCAGGTCGCCCGCGTATGTCCGGCTTCGTGGCAACGGTAGCACCGCATGACGCGCGCCGAAAGAAGCGTCACGCGCACCACGGTCCACCCGACGTACAGCTTGGTGTTAGGCGCTGTCACTATCTTTGCGGCCTCAACCGGGCACTTTACCCAGGCCGTGCCGCGGCCACTTCGGTCCACTCGGATTTCTCCCACCTTAACGTCCACAGCCGCGCAGACACCAGCTCTTGCGATGGCCGCGGCAACCTCCGACGCAGTGGCGGAGTCATCCAGTCCCGATATTCGAAGCTCGGCACACTTTTGTGGCCGAGATATCCGGACGTCTTCCTCTCCTAGGACCTCTCTCAGCTTACTTGCCAGGGCGTCCGCCTTCTCCTTGCAGGCCGTTCCCGAGACCTCGTACATACGGGCCCCGGTCACGGCCCGCTTAAACTTGACCGCGGGGATCTCGAGGGTGACGATATCGAGACTCCCCTTGGCCTTGTCCATCACGTCTTTGTACGTGAGGCCTCTTTTCTCCGCGCCCTCCTGCAGTGTGATAACTACTGCCGCAGTTTTAGGAGCGCGGAGACTTTTCCTCTTTCTCTTTTTCTTAGCCTGTCCTTTCTGTTTAGGCCCTTCCTTCTTTCCTTCGCCCTTATTCTGAGTCTTTCCTCCCCTTTTGACTACTTCCGACCATTGCTCGGTCGGATTTGGTCCCTTCGCAGCCATAGATGGGGCAGCGTCGCGTCTGGCGGCCGCCGCTTCTACGGCTGCGGCCGACTTTTTAACTTTTTTCTTTTTCTTTTTCAGAGCCGGACCAGTATTCAACGGGGGCATCAGGGTTGACACCGCGGGCTCCGGCTCTGGAGTCCTCTCCTTGGCCTTCGACGCTGCTGCCGCTGCGCCTTGGGCTTCGTCGTTTTTCTTGTCTGCGGCCAGAGGGGGTCTTAGGCGTGGCTCCGGCAAAAGCCGGGCCTCGAGACCCTCCAGCCGCGCGTCCATCCGGGCGTTCGTCAGCGAGACCGCCTCGCGCACCGCCCGCTGTAGGAGCTCTTCCACATCCAACTCCTTTCCCACAGAGGCGGGAGCGGGTTGTGGTTGGGCGTCGGCGAGCTTGCGCTTGACGGCTTCCAACTCTGCTTTCATCTCGTTGAGTTCCCTTGAGAGACGCGCGTTCGCCGCCTCAAGGGCTTTCGTCTCATCCGAGATTGACCGATTCATAATGGCCGAGAAGGCCTCACTTAGGGCCTGGGTCGCTTTTTTGAGAGTAGCGACAGAAGTCCCCTTCAGGTTTTTGGACTTCTGGGCCACGCTGTTAATGGCCCCCAGGCTTTTCGTTACCACGACGCCCACAGAAGCCGCCGTCAATTCCTGCTCCTCCATAGCAGTCGCGTCCGAGTTTGAGGAGTTCCCCGACAGACGGCTTGCCCGAAACTGCGGTATACTCCTGCCCGACTCCAAAATCTCCTTTTCGACCTCGAGCTGCATAGCTCTCGTCTCTTCATCGTTAAGGTCTTTTTTGGCCTTGGCCAACCCGACGTACATCCCAGTGGTAGGTGGTCTCCCCCTACCACGTTTGGAGGAGGGCTTCCTCACCGCTCCCCTGTTCTTCTCCGGGCTGTCTTCCAACTCACTACCGCGCCTCTTGCGTCGGAAGCGGTCCTTTGCCTTTTGCATGTCCTCATCCTTGTTGTGAGAGACAGCAGACTCACTGCCACTCTCGTCACTTCCACTCCCAGGTTTGAAAAACAAACCCGAGCGAATTGTACCAGTGGATACAGGCGTCGTCACCCGTGATCCACTTTCCCCTTCACTTGCCGTCGTCAAAGCCAAATCGATTTGCAAATCATCATCCGCGGAAATAATGCCAAGGTCGTCGTTTATTCTCTCCTTTCTCCTCACCTCCTCCTCCACAGCAATAGGTGCTCCCCCCGTATACGTGGAGCGACCCCCAGCCGAAGCCGGAGTGTGGGATTCTCCCTTTCGGGGACCCACCCGGGGAATATTTTTCTCCGTATTGCCTTCCATATTTGATCAGTTAAGGGGTGATTCTGCCCCACATCCTCATTGCGTGGTCACCCACCCGCCATGCACCCCGTCACCGGACGTCACCAGTTTAGGGTTGGGGGCCCACAGGCCCATCCGTCTCACAAACACACTCCGATTTGCACACACAAACACACACTATTGTAGAGAAGAGTTAACTTAGCAGGAAAGATAGAGAAGAAAGGTGGTGAAAAGATAGAGTAACGAAAAATAAAATAACAAAAGAAGTGTAAACTACTAAAAAGAGTGAAAGATAGAAATAGACCGGCGATCAGCCACCCTGGGTACCTCGCTCAGTGTAAAGGGCGGAGTGGCGTACCCAGGGGCCCAGGGACACCAACGAGGAGGAACCGGTATCGCCCCCGCCCCCAACCTTTTTTTTTTTTTTTTTTTTTTTTTTTTTTTTTTAGGAGGGGAAATACTTTGCGTATCCCCCACCCCCTCGGGGGAAGGGGCGGGGGTATGTGGGACTCCCTACAAGAGGTCTACCCACTAAAACCCCCCCATGCCCTCCTTCTGGCCGTGGCTGTGGGCGCGGGCACTGAACCAAGCTTCCGCACCCACATGGCCATTCGCCGCATCCGGCACTACTCCAATGCGGCGGCTGGTGTTCTGCCGCCGCCTTTCTTCACCGAGAGCTCCCCGGGCATCTAGGGAGCTTTCTTCTCGGGGCCCTTTGTGCGGGCGGTGATCCCCCGATCAACCGCCCACGGGCCTATTGCTCCACCTCCATGGCGGGCTGGGGCTGACTAACCCCGGCACCACCAGCTCCAGGCTCACGCGGCCGAGCTTTGTCGGAGGGAGCTCCTCTCCTGCGGCGCTTTTTCGTAGCGGGGGGCGGCTTCTTGGCTGTTAAACAGCCGCCGCTTCCCAGAACGTGCCCGCTCTCTTTGCCGAGTGCCTCGCAGAAGAAGCAGTTGGGTTGCTTCTCCTGGCACTCGGCGGCCTTGTGCCCCGGTTTCCCACAGCGGAAACAGTTCCGGCTGCGGTCCACCGGGCACTGGCATGTCGTCGCCAGGTGGCCGGTATCCAGGCACCGGTAACACCGCTTGGGCCTCGCGGCCAGCAGTGTCACCTTCGCCGAGACCCAGCCCACTCGCACCCGCCCCAAGCTTAGCAGCTTTTTGGCGGCCGCGACGGGGACGCTCAGCCATAACGAGCCGTCGCCCCACCTTCCGGTCTTTATTGGGCCCGACCTGATTGAGGTAGTCGGGCACCCTCCCTCTCTAGTGACCGCCTCGAGAACATCGGCGGTCGTGGCTGAGTCGTCCAGCCCGGATATGCGCATCTCCATGCATTTCGCCGGGCGGCCGACTTTGACCACCTCCGGGTCAAGCACCTCCCGCAACTTTGCGGCGAGGGCATCCGCCTTCGCTTGGGCGCCTTCACCAGGGATGGTGAGGACGCGCGCGCCGGTCTGGGCCTGACGGAACCGGAACTGGAGTTGCTCTATGTTGAGTTCCTCCAGCCCGCTCGTCTTGACCGCGTCCTTTGCCTTTAAGAGGACGTCTTTATATGAGACGCCCTTCTCCGCAGCGTTTGCCCTCAACGTTAGGGTGACCGCCGCGGTGGCGGGGGCGCGGAGCTTGGCCTTCTTCTTCTTGGGGGCGGCCTTAGCTGGAGTAGCCGCCCCTGTTTTCTTTTTGGACCTGCGTGGACCGACGGTGGTCCACGGGGCCTCGGCGGGAGGGGCGTTGGTGTTCTGCCCCCCCTTTGCCGCCTCCTGAGCGGCCATTGATGGCCGCTTCTTCTTCTTTTTCTTTGGCTTTGCAGCCCTCCTCTCTGCAGGCGCGGCGGGCGGCTGTAAAGGAGCCGCCTCACCGTCTGCCGAACTCTTGTCCGGTGTCTTCGCCGATACCGACTTCTTCGGCTTCGGCGTCTTCTTCGAAGCCGCTGTTGGTGGGGCGCCAGACGATGGACCAGCACTGTCCGCCGCCAGCGGCGGTCTTCTTCGAGGCTCCGGTAGGAGCCTGTCCTCCAAGCCGGCAATCCTTGCATTAAGCATGTTGCCGAAGGTCTCAATGTTGGAACGTGAGACCTCCGACAACATCCTCTGCAATTCGTCGGCTGCGGGACCAGTGACGCGACGGCGGAGCTCCTCTAACTCCCGGCGCATCGCGTTCACTTGGCGCAGAAGGCGGTCGTTTTGCGCCTCCAGTGCCCGCATCTCCTCATTCATGCCGCGGCCCCTCATCTCGGCGACGGCCACCTTGATAGATGCGACCGCCTCCTTGAGGGCCCGCTGGTAGGTCCCTTTCAGGTTGGAGGACCTTGTGGCGACCATGGTCACCATGTCTAAGGCCCTCTCTACGTCGGCTGCCAGGCCGGCGCTGGTCTGCTCCGTGTCCTCGGCCGGGGCAGGGCTTGCGCGAAGGGAGGCTCGCGCTTCCCTCGCCTCTCGCGCCTCCCGCGCCGCCCGGGCTACCTCCTCGACTTTCGCCCTGAATGCAGCCCGGCGTTCCTCCTCCTTCTCCTTGTTCAGCTCCGCTTGAGCTTTTCCAAAGCCGACGTATTGGCCGGTGGTTGGTGGCCGGCCACGTCCCTTCTTTGCTTTGGGCACCGCCCCTTTACTTATGGGCGGCTCCATGTCGTCGTCCGAGTTGCGCCTTTTCAGGTGCGCCCTAGCCGGTGGTATTGTGGGCAGGCCCTCGGAGTCCATCGATATGTCTGAGGCAGTATCGTCGGAGTCCGCGGGCCAGTCCTCACTGTCACGTCCGGTGGAATTGTCACGTCCTTGTGGAGGCGGCAAGGAGAATTCGCGCATCACGTCGCGCAAAACAACGCGAGGTGAGCGCGTCAACTCCCTGCGTTCCTCTTCGTCATGTCCGGTAGGAGTAGGAGTGCGGGGCTGCGTCCCGTGGACATCCCGCCACTGCAGCACAGGCGGCAGGTTGGGTACGTCCCGGATCGGACAACCCCGCTCCTTCTTTCTTTGAGCCAGTTTTTTCACCCGTTCTACGCCGTTGGGCTGGTAGACGGAGAAATCTACGTCCTCGTCCGTAATTGCGTCCGCCACCGGCGCGGTTAGGTGCGCCGGCTTCGAACAATCGCGCGTAGTCGCGCCCTCTCCTTCTTTCGCCGTTGCAACGGCCCCCTTTCCCTCACACGCAGTTGGTGCCGCCCCCGTATACGCGCGGCAGACTCCCGGAGAACCGGGAGTGCGGGATTCTCCAGTGGAACTGGGACCCGCCCGGGGAGAATTTTCCAATTTGCGTTTCTCCATATTTTGATCTTTAGAGGGAGATTCTGCCCTAGTGCCCTTGTGACGTAAGCCACCTGCTCGCCATGCATCCCAAGGCCGGGCACCACAAACCGGGGATTAGGGACCCACGGGTCCATCCATCCACAAACACACACACATATAGACGCAGAAACACACGCTGTTGTAGAGAAGAGTTAAATAAAATGCGAAAGATAGAGTAGAGAATGTGGTGAAAAGATAGACAAAATAAAAATAAGCAACAAAAGAAGAGTAAACTATAAAAAAAGAGAGAAAGACAGGAAAGACCGGCGTTCAGCCATCCTGGATACGTCACTCCGTGTAAAGGGCGGGGTGGCGTACCCAGGCGCCCAGGGACACGAACGTGGACGGACCGGTATCGCCCCCGCCCCCGCCCCCAACCTAACCTAACCTAACCTAACCTAACCTAACCTAACCTAACCTAACCTAACCTAACCTAACCTAACCTAACCTTTTTTTTTTTTTTTTTTTTTTTTTTTTTTTTTTTTTTTTTTTTTTTTTTTTTTTTTTTTTTTTTTTTTTTTTTTTTTTTTTGCGACGGGAAATGCACTGACGCATCCCGGGGGAATTGGGGACTCCCCCACGGGTATGTGGGGCTCGCTGCGGCCGTAAAGATGGTAAGTGACCGCAGCCCTACCCACTAAAACCCGTCGGTACTCTTCATCGTACCACCTTGCAGGGTCGCGAGAACGCGCGAGCTCAACTCCGTGGCTCTGCAAGCGTGTCTACCCGCGTGCTAATAGCAGGCACCTCTTCGTTAGAGCGAATCAGCTCCTACCGCCGAACAGAGGCCCAACCAGGGCTTGCATAGGCAGTCCGTTCTCTGGTGTCGCGATGCGCGAAGAGTACACAGCGCATTCGCTGGGCGGCGGCATCCCCATACCGTCGCCCCGAGCTCCCCATTTAGGGCGGCAAGTTGTCATTTTGGATGACGCGTTGTCGCCTTGGCCGTCTTCGTCGTTGGGGGTCGAGCGCCTCCCTCTCTCTGTCACGCTCGGCCTCCTCCTTTGCGGCGATTACTTCCTCCGCGAAGTCCTCGACCGCCTTCCACTCTAGTTCACTGCGCAGCATGGCGCATACCATAGCTGGCAGTGATATGTCCGGTCCGATGACGGCCGTTAAGGCCGCGCGTTGTCGTGTCCATGAGGGACAGGCCGTTACGGTGTGCGCGGCCGTGTCCCTGTCCTCTCCACAGTGGTGGCATCGCGTCGTCTCCTCCCTCCCGGCGATCTCGCACAGGTACCGACCGAAGCAGCCGTGCCCGGTCAGCACCTGTGTGAGGCGGAACGAGAGTGCGCCGTTCTTCCGACCCAACCACTCCCTGAACACTGGGCGGATGGCCAGTATCAGGTCCACGCTTACTCGTGGCTCCGAGAGCCGCTCTTCCCACACTTCCAAGGCCCTGTCGTTGGCCTCTTCCCTCCACCGACGTACGGCGTCCGGGAGGGGGTTGCTGCCCCCCGCGCGGACTTCTGCGCTACGCCAGTAGACGTCGGCGAGGGTTTTGGCGTCCAGGTCCCATGGGACGCTCCCGGCGAGCAGGCACGCAGCATCCCGGGAGATGGTGCGATACCCGCGTACTGCTCGCGTCGCCATTATGCGTTGTAGCCGTCCCAGGGTCTGCCTGTTCACAGCTGCCAGATCTTCGGCCCATATCGGCGCACCGTACATCACCATTGAGCGTATCACGCCCATGTACAGGCGCCGACAGGTAAGGCTCGGGCCCCCGAGGTTCGGAAGCAGCGAGGCCATGGCTCCTGCTGCCTTTGTTACCTTCTCAGATAGCCGGCGGAAGTGCTCTTTGAAGGTCCACCGGCTATCGAGGACCAGTCCGAGATATGTCAGGGTAGACGCGATCTGGATCGAAGTCCCTCCAACTATTATTGCTAGGCCAGGCGGCGGCGCGTTACGGGGCCCATGGAAGATGATAGCCTCCGACTTGTTCAACGCCACCGTCAAGCCCAGCGCCTGGATCCTGCGCACCACCTGCGCTACCGCTGCCGTCGCCAGGATGATGGCTTCGCGATGCGTTTTGGCGCGACAGACCACCGCAGTGTCGTCCGCGTACGCGACCAGTTCGACGCCGGGTAAGTTGGCACCGCGAAGCACATAATCAAAGCCAAGGTCCCACAGTTCCGGACCGAGAGCCGAACCCTGTGGGACACCGCATTCCACGTCCTGTTCTTCCCAACCCTCTTCGGTGGGGTACTGCACCGAGCGCTCCGAAAGATAATTACCAATGGTTCGGCGTAAGTATTTGGGCACTCGGTGGTACCTCAGGGCCTCCTTTATGGTTTCCCAGGGCAGGGTGTTGAATGCGTTGGTTATGTCCAACGAGACAACCAACACCACCCCGCCCCGAGAGATCTCCTGCTCCGTGATTGACCGAACCCGTGCCACCGCGTCTATCGTTGATCGACGAGACCGAAACCCGAACTGAGCATCGCTCAGGTTGGGACCAACACTCTCAAGATGACGGTTGAGGCGTGCGACGATGATCCTCTCAAACGTCTTGCAGATCTCGTCGATCAACACTATGGGGCGATAGGCAGACGGCTGGTCTTCTGGTCGCCCGGTCTTTCTGAGTAGCACGAGTTTGCCCGTCTTCCAGCGACGTGGAACTCGCCCCTGTACCAAACACAAGTTCAGTACGGCGAGCACACGCGCTTCCATGTGCTCCATCGCTAGCACCCAGACACGACCAGGGACTCCATCCAAACCAGGGGCCTTATTCTGAAGGCTCATCTTATGTACCGCCACTGCCAGTTCTCCGGCTGAGACTGGGGTGATTTCCTCCTCCTCTTCGGGCTCCGCAGTTGGTGGTGCCATGGATGGTGGGGACCACTCGGCCCTAGGTGGAAATAGGGCCGAAACGATGGATCTGCAGAAATCCGGCTGCAGGGACTGAGTGAGCGGTGGGGCAGCAGGGCGAAGCTTTTGCCTTACCCACTTGTAGGGTCTGCCCCACGGGTCCTGCTCCAGAGTTCTCAGGAAATCCTCCCAGGCCTCTCTCTTTGCCGATCTGATGGCGTCGCGCAGGTGGTGTCGCGCTGAGCGGTATCCATCATAAATGGCGTCTTCCTCCTCCGCATTTCGGATCCGCCGTCTGCGGTACCGTAAGTAACGGCGTCGGGCCGCTACGCATTCCTCTCGGAGACGTTTCAGGTCCGGGCTCCACCAGTATGTCTGGCGTCTGGGCGGAACCGGACCAGCGCGGGGCATCGAGGCGTCGCAGATGTTGTGTGCCGCCTCGGTTAGCCACTCCGCGCACTCCTCTATGTCTTCCGATGGAAGAGGTGCCCACGATGCAACAGCCGCTGCCTCCTTTAGGATGTCACGGTCCAGCTTCTTAAGGGACCACCTCGGGCCAGCACCAGGTGAAGTTGTGCGGCTTCGCTCCGTTGAGTGAGAAATGACGAAGCGAATGTAGAGGTGGTCCGATAGAGTCTCAGTGCGACTCAAGACCCTCCATTCGGTTACGTGCCGGGCGATGGCTGGGCTGACTAGGGTCAGGTCCACTATGGACTCGCCCTGCCGCCGGACGCATGTGCTGGTCGCCCCACGATTCGCCAGGACCAAACCGGTGGCAGCCAACCATTCCTCCATCAAGCGACCTCTCGCGTTCGTCGCCGGGGATCCCCACAGCGATGACTTCGCGTTGAAGTCTCCGGCGACGACAACGGGTTGAGTTGACCCCTCTATGACGGCAGTCAGGCGGAGCAAGAGCGCCTCAAACTCGACGATCGGCCTATTGGGGGAAAAGTAAACCCCCACAACGGTGAGGGTCCCCAGGATGGCGACGACAAATCCGCGGCCCCTTGTCGTGCTCCTCGAAGAGGGAGGGACGATTTTGGAGCCGAAGATCAAGGCGACCGTCGAGTCGATGTCCCCGAGCCATTCGCCCCTGGCCAGGACGCGGTACGGCTCAGCAATAACGGCCACGTCGATTTCCCACTGCAAAAGAGCCTGAACCCAGAGATCTTGCGCCTGGGCGCAGTGGTTCAGGTTGCCCTGAAGAAATCGTATGGTGGCCGTTATTGGGCTTCCATAGGGTCCGCTCCGGCACTAGTGGCCGCCGTAGGTGTTATGGCGGCCTTTTTCGGTGCTTGGCTCTTTTCAGGGCCTTTTCTCTTCTTTTTGCTGAGCGGGGCAGACTTGTCGCAGCGACGACTGCCTACGATATGGTCCGCCGGCTTCCCTCTTGCCTCGCATAGCGCACAGTGCGGAGGGTTTCCACACTGCTTGGTCGAGTGGCCCGGTTGACCGCAGCGGAAGCAGAGCTCACTGCGATCAATCTCCGACGAGCACGTCGCCCGGGTGTGTCCCTCTTCATGGCACTTAAAGCACCGCATTTTTCGCGCGGAGAGCAGGGTCACCTGCACCACGGTCCAACCGACATAAACTTTTGTGGTCGGCGCCGTCACTTGTTTTGCGGCCTCGACCGGGCATTTGACCCAGGCCGAGCCGCGACCTCTCCTGTCCACGCGGATCTCCCCGACCCTAACATCTTCGGCGCGACAGCCGCCCGGTCTCGCTATAGCAGCCGCTATTTCTGCCGCCGACGCCGAGTCATCGAGACCCGCGATTCGTAGCTCGGCACATTTCTGTGGCCGAGATACGTGCACCATGTCCTCTCCCACTATTTCTTTAAGTCTGCCCGCCAGAGCGTCTGCCTTCTCCTTGCAGGCCGTACCCGAGACCTCGTACATACGGGCCCCGGTCACGGCCCGCTTGAATTTGACCGCTGGTATGTCTAGCGCAGCCAGATCCAGGTGCTGCTTGGCCTTGTCGATGACACTCTGGTAGGTGACACCGTTCTTCTCCGCGTCCGGTCGCAGCGTTAGCACTACGGCTGCAGTTTTCGGAGCGCGGAGCTGTTTTTCCTTCTTCTTCTTCTCCTTTCTCTTTTGCACCTTTTTCTTTTCTTCCACCGTCTTCGGCGCTTTTCCTTTCCCTCTTTTCACTACCTCTGTCCACGAGGGAGTGGCGACTGGCTGCGACCCAGCCGCTGTTGTCGCTGTGTCGCGTCTCGTGGCTGCGGCTTCAGTGGCGGCGGCAGACTTTCGCCCCTTCTTCGTCCTTATCGGTTTGGGACCCGGGTTCGTCGGAGGCATCAGTGTAGAGACTGATGGCTCCGACGGAGGCGGATTCTCTTTTTCTTTTTCAGCCTGTTTAGACCTAGTGCCGGATGAGGTGGAAGCGGCACTATCCTTCTTCTTGTCTGCGGCTAACGGGGGCCGCAGGCGAGGCTCCGGTAGAAGCCGAGCCTCGAGCCCTTCGAGCCTCGCGTCCATGCGGGCGTTCATAAGAGACACCGCCTCGCGCATCGCTCGCTGCAGTATCTCCTCCATATTCGACTCTTTGATGGTGGAGGGAGCCGTCTGTGATTGTGTGTCAGCGAGCTTGCGCTTGACGGCCTCCAACTCCTTCTTCATCTCTTCGAGCTCTCTGGAGAGGCGGGTGTTTGCCTCTACCAGGGCTCTCGTTTCCTCCGATGCTGACCTGCTGAGGAGGGCGGAGGACGCCTCCCGTATAGTGCAGGTCGCCTTTTTCAAGGCCGCAATCGAGGTCCCCTTTAGGTTTTTGGACTTTTGGGTCACAGCGGTGATGGCGTCCAGACTCTGGGTTATGGCCGAGCCCAGTTTCGCCGCCGTGACCACATCGTCCTCTGTCATCGCACAATCCGAGAATGAAGCCTCCAAGAGCCGGTGGGACCGTAGCTCCGGTAACTTCTTTGTAATTTCCAGGACCTCCCTCTCCACTTCCATCTCTATCTCCTTCTCCTTGAGTTCGAGGTACTCCCTCTTTGACTTGGCTAGGCCAACATATTGCCCTGTGGTGGGCGGCCTGCCTCTTCCTCTTTTTGATGAGGACTTTAAAGCCACTCCTTTGTCCTTTTCAGGGCTGTTCTCCAGGTCACTTCCGCGCCTCTTGCGCCGGTAAGTGGCCCTTATCTTCTCCCTCTCTCTTTCACTGTCTCGGTCCTGGCTCCGAGAGGCAGCGGTCTCGTTGCCGCTCTCGTCGCTTCCGCTCTCGGGTCTTCCATAAAATCGCGAAGGACCCGCGCCAATGGATGCGGGCGTTACCGCTCGCGATCCACCATCACCCTCACTCGCCGTCGTCATAGCAGCCAAGTCAGATTGCCTCTCATCGTCCAGTGATACGTTGCCAAAGTCGTTATTCTCCTCACTCCTCCTACTCTCCTTCATTGCAGCGGTGGCGCCCCCCGTATACATGGGCCAGACCCCCTCCTCTGAGGGGGTGCGGGATTCTCCAACTTGGTTGGGACCCGCCCGGGGAATATTTTTGTCGTTGCAACCTTCCATGTTTTGATCATTGAGGGGTGAGTCTGCCCCACGTCCTCGATGCGTAGTCACCGACTCGCCATGCACCCCGTCACCGGACGTTACCAGTTTAGGGTTCGGGGCCCACGGGCCCATCCATCACAGAAACACACACAGATTTTCACACACAAACAGACAATAATGTAAAGAAGGTATAAATACAAAGAAAAATAGAGAAGAAAAGACGGTGAAATGCAGAATAAATAAATATAATATGATGCACAAAACAAGAAAGTTAATACAAAGTAAGAAAGATAGAGGAAAGACCGGCGTTCAGCCATCCTGAGTGCCTCACCCCGTGTAAAGAGCGGGGCGGCGCACCCAGGCGCCCAGGGACACGAACGTGGACGGACCGGTATCGCCCCCAACCTTTTTTTTTTTTTTTTTTTTTTTTTTTTTTTTTTTTTTTTTTAGGAGGGGAAATACGTTACGTATCCCCCGCCCCCTCGGGGGAGAGGACGGGGGTATGTCGGACTCCCTCCGGCTCAGTGCGCCGGAGGTTTACCGACTAAAACCCCCCCAGCCCTCCGTCATGCGCCTAATTGCGGGGGGACGGGAACCGCGGAGCGACTACAACTCCGCCCCTCCCGCGCGCATTGCCGCAACCGGCATCCTCTCGCAGCGGCTTTGACCGCTGACCTCACCGAGAGCCCCCCGGGCTATAGGGGGGCTGTCACCTCGGGACCCTTTATGCGGGCGGGGATCCCCCGATCGCCGCCCGCGGGTCTAGGCCTCCGTCTCCATAGCGGCAGAGACGGGCGGAGCCCGCGCGCCCTTAGGCTTCGGCTTTTGCCGAGCCTTCCTGGACGGGGCCTTCTCTTCTCGGGGGGCCGGCTTTTTCGCGGCAGATGGACATCCTCTGCCGCCCAGCACGTGCCCCCTTTCGGTCCTGCCAGCGGCCTCGCACAGGGCGCAGTTTGGCTCTGCAGCCCCGCACTCCGCCGCCTTGTGCCCCGGTTTCCCGCAGCGGAAACAAGTCCCACTACGGTCCACCGGGCACTGGCACTTGGCAGCCACGTGGCCGGTGTCCTGGCAGCGGAAGCAGCGCGTTGGCCTCGCGGCCAACAACACCACTCTCGCCGACACCCAGCCAACCCGCAACCGCCCAGAGCTCGAGAGCTTCTTGGCGGCCGCGACCGGGAGGCGGACCCAACACGATCCGTCCCCCCGTGGCCCCTCCCTCTTTTGCCCTACCCGGACATCACCGGCCAGGCATTCTCCCTCGAGTGCGACCGCTTCCACGACTTCAGCGGCCGTCACTGAGTCGTCGAGGCCGGCAATGCGCATCTCCGCGCAAGCCGCTGGCCGTCCGACTTTCACCTCCGATGGAAGGACTGTCCTCAGCCTCGCGGCAAAGGCGTCCGCCTTTTCATTTGCGCCCTCCCCGGCTATCATTAGGAGGCGCCCTCCAGTTCGGGCCCGGCGGAAGCGAACCTGGGGAATATCCAATTCCACTATGTTCACCGCCTTCCGGGCCGTTTCTATGGCCTTGGCGTACGTCAGACCCGCCTTCACGGCCGACTCGTCGATGGTGAGAGCGACGGCCGCAGTGGCGGGGACGCGAAGCCTCGGCTTCTTCTTCTTCTTCGGGGCGGCTGTAGATGGTGTAGCCACCCCCTTCTTCCTCTTACCCTTCGGACCCACCGTGGTCCAACGGGCCTCCGTACCAGGGGAGCTGATGGTCGCTCCCCCTTGTGCCGCCTCCTGAGCGGCCATTGACGGTCGCTTCTTCTTTTTTCGGGCCTTTTTGCCCTTAGGCGCCGTCGATTTGGCAGGGACCTCTGGAGGGGCTGCCGCTACCGACGGTTGCATCGTCTTGGTTTTAGCCGGTTTCCCTTTCGCCAGCGGCAGAGGGGTTCCCGGCGTGTCCTCTTCCATAGGCGCAACGACGCTCGCGGGGACGGGTAGGATGTCTACATCCCGATCCCTATCCGACGCCAGCGGTGGCCTCCGCCTCGGCTCCGGCAGGAGTCGGTCCTCCAGCCCGGCCAGCCTGGCGTTCAGCATATTGCCGAAGGTCTCCGCATTCGTGCGGGAGACCTCGGCCAATAGCTCGCGCACATCTCCTCCGGCAGACTGCGAGGTCCGTTTGCGCATCTCGTCCAGCTCCTGGCGTAGTGCCGCCACTTGCTTTTCGAGACGCGCGTTCTGGGCCTCCAGCCTCTGCATCTCCTCTGATGAGGAACGACTCCTCATCTCGTCGAAGACCATTGCGATGGTCGACACCGACTCCTTAAGGCACTTTTGAAAAGTGCCCTTAAGGTTAGCGGATTTCTTGCCGACCATCTCAATGGTCTCCAACGCCTGCTTCACCGCTTTGGCCATATCAGCGCCCGTCTTCTCCAACGCCTCTTCTCGCGCAGGAGATGAAGTGGGAAGCTCGGCGAGGGCGGAACTGGCGTTCTTCCACGTCCTCCTAGCCCTTTGCGCTGTTTCGGCGACCTCTTCCTCGGCCTGCAGCCGGAGGGCCTCCTCCTTCTTCTGGTTGTACTCGGCCTGCGCCTTAGCGTAGCCGATGTACTGGCCGGTTGTTGGTGGCCGGCCGCGTCCTCGTTTTGGTGCAGGTGCCGTCTCCTTACTGGTAGACGGTCCTGCTTTGTCTTCGTCCAGTTTTCGCCTTTTGATAGGCGTCGTCCTTCCGGTAGGTGCGGGCAGTCCCACGTCGTCCAGCGACAGATTGCTGCCGGACGCCGAGTAACAGTCCTCGCTTTCGTCTGTGCTGATTTCTGGGAACGATATATAGCCGGTTCGGCGCGCCCGAGCGCAGGCCAGAACGTACTTTATGTACTCCGGCTTTACACCGTCCGTATCGCCCCTCGCCTCCTTCTTCTTCATCAAATCCCTCAGCCGAAGCAATGCATTCGGCTGCGGCTTTGAGAAGTCCACGTCCTCGTCCGTGAGTGGCTCCCTAGCCGACGCGGTTAGGTGCGCCGGCTTGGGATCCGTGCGCTTTTTAGCGCCTCCTTCGGCGTCAAAAGGCGCATCCCTCTCCAGTGGGGTTAAGACCACCACCGGTTTGGGGTCTGCGCGTTTTTTAGCGCCACCGTTCTTCTTCGCCGCCTTAGCGGCCCCCTCGTCCTTCCTCGCGATAAGTGGCCCCTCCGTATACGAGGGCCGGCCACCGTCCGAAGACGGCGCATGGGATTCTCCGGTTCCTGAGGAACCGGGACCCACCCGGAGAATACTTGTCTTATCACGACTGCTCATCATTACTAAACTCCGACACCCCGGGTCGCGGGCCCGTTCGTCATACTGCGGGCGCAGCCATTCACACACACAAACACACACCATGCCGGCGTTCAGCCACCCCTCCCGTGTCACCGTGAAAAAGCTCACGATGGCACGGGGGAGGTGCCCAGGGACACGACGTGGACGGACCGGTATCGCCCCCAACCTAACCTAACCTAACCTAACCTAACCTTTTTTTTTTTTTTTTTTTTTTTTTTTTTTTTTTTTTTTTTTTTTTTTTTTTTTTTTTTTTTTTTTTTTTTTGCGACGGGAAATGCACTGACGCATCCCGGGGGAATTGGGGACTCCCCCACGGGTATGTGGGGCTCGCTGCGGCCGTAAAGATGGTAAGTGACCGCAGCCCTACCCACTAAAACCCGTCGGTACTCTTCATCGTACCACCTTGCAGGGTCGCGAGAACGCGCGAGCTCAACTCCGTGGCTCTGCAAGCGTGTCTACCCGCGTGCTAATAGCAGGCACCTCTTCGTTAGAGCGAATCAGCTCCTACCGCCGAACAGAGGCCCAACCAGGGCTTGCATAGGCAGTCCGTTCTCTGGTGTCACGATGCGCGAAGAGTACACAGCGCATCGCGACCCTCTCGGGGACTCGTTCGCTGGGCGGCGGCATCCCCATACCGTCGCCCCGAGCTCCCCATTTAGGGCGGCAAGTTGTCATTTTGGATGACGCGTTGTCGCCTTGGCCGTCTTCGTCGTTGGGGGTCGAGCCCCTCCCTCTCTCTGTCACGCTCGGCCTCCTCCTTTGCGGCGATTACTTCCTCCGCGAAGTCCTCGACCGCCTTCCACTCCAGTTCACTGCGCAGCATGGCGCATACCATAGCTGGCAGTGATATGTCCGGTCCGATGACGGCCGTTAAGGCCGCGCGTTGTCGTGTCCATGAGGGACAGGCCGTTACGGTGTGCGCGGCCGTGTCCCTGTCCTCTCCACAGTGGTGGCATCGCGTCGTCTCCTCCCTCCCGGCGATCTCGCACAGGTACCGACCGAAGCAGCCGTGCCCGGTCAGCACCTGTGTGAGGCGGAACGAGAGTGCGCCGTTCTTCCGACCCAACCACTCCCTGAACACTGGGCGGATGGCCAGTATCAGGTCCGCGCTTACTCGTGGCTCCGAGAGCCGCTCTTCCCACACTTCCAAGGCCCTGTCGTTGGCCTCTTCCCTCCACCGACGTACGGCGTCCGGGAGGGGGTTGCTGCCCCCCGCGCGGACTTCTGCGCTACGCCAGTAGATGTCGGCGAGGGTTTTGGCGTCCAGGTCCCATGGGACGCTCCCGGCGAGCAGGCACGCAGCATCCCGGGAGATGGTGCGATACCCGCGTACTGCTCGCGTCGCCATTATGCGTTGTAGCCGTCCCAGGGTCTGCCTGTTCACAGCTGCCAGATCTTCGGCCCATATCGGCGCACCGTACATCACCATTGAGCGTATCACGCCCATGTACAGGCGCCGACAGGTAAGGCTCGGGCCCCCGAGGTTCGGAAGCAGCGAGGCCATGGCTCCTGCTGCCTTTGTTATCTTCTCAGATAGCCGGCGGAAGTGCTCTTTGAAGGTCCACCGGCTATCGAGGACCAGTCCGAGATATGTCAGGGTAGACGCGATCTGGATCGAAGTCCCTCCAACTATTATTGCTAGGCCAGGCGGCGGCGCGTTACGGGGCCCATGGAAGATGATAGCCTCCGACTTGTTCAACGCCACCGTCAAGCCCAGCGCCTGGATCCTGCGCACCACCTGCGCTACCGCTGCCGTCGCCAGGACGATGGCTTCGCGATGCGTTTTGGCGCGACAGACCACCGCAGTGTCGTCCGCGTACGCGACAAGTTCGACGCCGGGTAAGTTGGCACCGCGAAGCACATGGTCAAAGCCAAGGTCCCACAGTTCCGGACCGAGAGCCGAACCCTGTGGGACACCGCATTCCACGTCCTGCTCTTCCCAACCCTCTTCGGTGGGGTACTGCACCGAGCGCTCCGAAAGATAATTACCGATGGTTCGGCGTAAGTATTTGGGCACTCGGTGGTACCTCAGGGCCTCCTTTATGGTTTCCCAGGGCAGGGTGTTGAATGCGTTGGTGATGTCCAACGAGACAACCAACACCACCCCGCCCCGAGAGATCTCCTGCTCCGTGATTGACCGAACCCGTGCCACCGCGTCTATCGTTGATCGACGAGACCGAAACCCGAACTGAGCATCGCTCAGGTTGGGACCAACACTCTCAAGATGACGGTTGAGGCGTGCGACGATGATCCTCTCAAACGTCTTGCAGATCTCGTCGATCAACACTATGGGGCGATAGGCAGACGGTTGGTCTTCTGGTCGCCCGGTCTTTCTGAGTAGCACGAGTTTGCCCGTCTTCCAGCGACGTGGAACTCGCCCCTGTACCAAACACAAGTTCAGTACGGCGAGCACACGCGCTTCCATGTGCTCCATCGCTAGCACCCAGACACGACCGGGGACTCCATCCAAGCCAGGGGCCTTATTCTGAAGGCTCATCTTATGTACCGCCACTGCCAGTTCTCCGGCTGAGACTGGGGGGATTTCCTCCTCCTCTTCGGGTTCCGCAGTTGGTGGTGCCATGGATGGTGGGGACCACTCGGCCCTAGGTGGAAATAGGGCCGAAACGATGGATCTGCAGAAATCCGGCTGCAGGGACTGAGTGAGCGGTGGGGCAGCAGGGCGAAGCTTTTGCCTCACCCACTTGTAGGGTCTGCCCCACGGGTCCTGCTCCAGAGTTCTCAGGAAATCCTCCCAAGCCTCTCTCTTCGCCGATCTGATGGCGTCGCGCAGGTGGTGTCGCGCTGAGCGGTATCCATCATAAATGGCGTCTTCCTCCTCCGCATTTCGGATCCGCCGTCTGCGGTACCGTAAGTAACGGCGTCGGGCCGCTACGCATTCCTCTCGGAGACGTTTCAGGTCCGGGCTCCACCAGTATGTCTGGCGTCTGGGCGGAACCGGACCAGCGCGGGGCATCGAGGCGTCGCAGATGTTGTGTGCCGCCTCGGTTAGCCACTCCGCGCACTCCTCTATGTCTTCCGATGGAAGAGGTGCCCACGATGCAACAGCCGCTGCCTCCTTTAGGATGTCACGGTCCAGCTTCTTAAGGGACCACCTCGGGCCAGCACCAGGTGAAGTTGTGCGGCTTCGCTCCGTCGAGTGAGAAATGACGAAGCGAATGTAGAGGTGGTCCGATAGAGTCTCAGTGCGACTCAAGACCCTCCATTCGGTTACGTGCCGGGCGATGGCTGGGCTGACTAGGGTCAGGTCCACTATGGACTCGCCCTGCCGCCGGACGCATGTGCTGGTCGCCCCACGATTCGCCAGAACCAAACCGGTGGCAGCCAACCATTCCTCCATCAAGCGACCTCTCGCGTTCGTCGCCGGGGATCCCCACAGCGATGACTTCGCGTTGAAGTCTCCGGTGACGACAACGGGTTGAGTTGACCCCTCTATGACGGCAGTCAGGCGGAGCAAGAGCGCCTCAAACTCGACGATCGGCCTATTGGGGGAAAAGTAAACCCCCACAACGGTGAGGGTCCCCAGGATGGCGACGACAAATCCGCGGCCCCTTGTCGTGCTCCTCGAAGAGGGAGGGACGATTTTGGAGCCGAAGATCAAGGCGACCGTCGAGTCGATGTCCCCGAGCCATTCGCCCCTGGCCAGGACGCGGTACGGCTCAGCAATAACGGCCACGTCGATTTCCCACTGCAAAAGAGCCTGAACCCAGAGATCTTGCGCCTGGGCGCAGTGGTTCAGGTTGCCCTGAAGAAATCGTATGGTGGCCGTTATTGGGCTTCCATAGGGTCCGCTCCGGCACTAGTGGCCGCCGTAGGTGTTATGGCGGCCTTTTTCGGTGCTTGGCTCTTTTCAGGGCCTTTCCTCTTCTTTTTGCTGAGCGGGGCAGACTTGTCGCAGCGACGACTGCCTACGATATGGTCCGCCGGCTTCCCTCTTGCCTCGCATAGCGCACAGTGCGGAGGGTTTCCACACTGCTTGGTCGAGTGGCCCGGTTGACCGCAGCGGAAGCAGAGCTCACTGCGATCAATCTCCGACGAGCACGTCGCCCGGGTGTGTCCCTCTTCATGGCACTTAAAGCACCGCATTTTTCGCGCGGAGAGCAGGGTCACCTGCACCACGGTCCAACCGACATAAACTTTAGTGGTCGGCGCCGTCACTTGTTTTGCGGCCTCGACCGGGCATTTGACCCAGGCCGAGCCGCGACCTCTCCTGTCCACGCGGATCTCCCCGACCCTAACATCTTCGGCGCGACAGCCGCCCGGTCTCGCTATAGCAGCCGCGATTTCTGCCGCCGACGCCGAGTCATCGAGACCCGCGATTCGTAGCTCGGCACATTTCTGTGGCCGAGATACGTGCACCATGTCCTCTCCCACTATTTCTTTAAGTCTGCCCGCCAGAGCGTCTGCCTTCTCCTTGCAGGCCGTACCCGAGACCTCGTACATACGGGCCCCGGTCACGGCCCGCTTGAATTTGACCGCTGGTATGTCTAGCGCAGCCAAATCCAGGTGCTGCTTGGCCTTGTCGATGACACTCTGGTAGGTGACACCGTTCTTCTCCGCGTCCGGTCGCAGCGTTAGCACTACGGCTGCAGTTTTCGGAGCGCGGAGCTGTTTTTCCTTCTTCTTCTTCTCCTTTCTCTTTTGCACCTTTTTCTTTTCTTCCACCGTCTTCGGCGCTTTTCCTTTCCCTCTTTTCACTACCTCTGTCCATGAGGGAGTGGCGACTGGCTGCGACCCAGCCGCTGTTGTCGCTGTGTCGCGTCTCGTGGCTGCGGCTTCAGTGGCGGCGGCAGACTTTCGCCCCTTCTTCGTCCTTATCGGTTTGGGACCCGGGTTCGTCGGAGGCATCAGTGTAGAGACTGATGGCTCCGACGGAGGCGGATTCTCTTTTTCTTTTTCAGCCTGTTTAGACCTAGTGCCGGATGAGGTGGAAGCGGCACTTTCCTTCTTCTTGTCTGCGGTTAACGGGGGCCGCAGGCGAGGCTCCGGTAGAAGCCGAGCCTCGAGCCCTTCGAGCCTCGCGTCCATGCGGGCGTTCATAAGAGACACCGCCTCGCGCATCGCTCGCTGCAGTATCTCCTCCATATTCGACTCTTTGATGGTGGGGGGAGCCGTCTGTGATTGTGTGTCAGCGAGCTTGCGCTTGACGGCCTCCAACTCCTTCTTCATCTCTTCGAGCTCTCTGGAGAGGCGGGTGTTTGCTTCTACCAGGGCTCTCGTTTCCTCCGATGCTGACCTGCTGAGGAGGGCAGAGGACGCCTCCCGTATAGTGCAGGTCGCCTTTTTCAAGGCCGCAATCGAGGTCCCCTTTAGGTTTTTGGACTTTTGGGTCACAGCGGTGATGGCGTCCAGACTCTGGGTTATGGCCGAGCCCAGTTTCGCCGCCGTGACCACATCGTCCTCTGTCATCGCACAATCCGAGAATGAAGCCTCCAAGAGCCGGTGGGACCGTAGCTCCGGTAGCTTCTTTGTAATTTCCAGGACCTCCCTCTCCACTTCCATCTCTATCTCCTTTTCCTTGAGTTCGAGGTACTCCCTCTTTGACTTGGCTAGGCCAACATATTGCCCTGTGGTGGGCGGCCTGCCTCTTCCTCTTTTTGATGAGGACTTTAAAGCCACTCCTTTGTCCTTTTCAGGGCTGTTCTCCAGGTCACTTCCGCGCCTCTTGCGCCGGTAAGTGGCCCTTATCTTCTCCCTCTCTCTTTCACTGTCTCGGTCCTGGCTCCGAGAGGCAGCGGTCTCGTTGCCGCTCTCGTCGCTTCCGCTCTCGGGTCTTCCATAAAATCGCGAAGGACCCGCGCCAATGGATGCGGGCGTTACCGCTCGCGATCCACCATCACCCTCACTCGCCGTCGTCATAGCAGCCAAGTCAGATTGCCTCTCATCGTCCAGTGATACGTTGCCAAAGTCGTTATTCTCCTCACTCCTCCTACTCTCCTTCATTGCAGCGGTGGCGCCCCCCGTATACATGGGCCAGACCCCCTCCTCTGAGGGGGTGCGGGATTCTCCAACTTGGTTGGGACCCGCCCGGGGAATATTTTTGTCGTTGCAACCTTCCATGTTTTGATCATTGAGGGGTGAGTCTGCCCCACGTCCTCGATGCGTAGTCACCGACTCGCCATGCACCCCGTCACCGGACGTTACCAGTTTAGGGTTCGGGGCCCACGGGCCCATCCATCACAGAAACACACACAGATTTTCACACACAAACAGACAATAATGTAAAGAAGGTATAAATACAAGGAAAAATAGAGAAGAAAAGATGGTGAAATGCAGAACAAATAAATATAATATGATACACAAAACAAGAAAGTTAATACAAAGTAAGAAAGATAGACGAAAGACCGGCGTTCAGCCATCCTGAGTGCCTCACCCCGTGTAAAGGGCGGGGCGGCGCACCCAGGCGCCCAGGGACACGAACGTGGACGGACCGGTATCGCCCCCAACCTAACCTAACCTAACCTAACCTAACCTAACCTAACCTAACCTAACCTAACCTTTTTTTTTTTTTTTTTTGAGGAGGGGAAATACGTTACGTATCCCCCACCCCCTCGGGGGAAGGGGCGGGGGTATGTGGGACTCCCTACACGAGGTTTACCCACTAAAACCCCACCATGCCCTCCTTCTGGCCGTGGCTGTGGGCGCGGGCACTGAACCAAGCTTCCGCACCCACATGGCCATTCGCCGCATCCGGCACTACTCCAACGGCGGCTGGTGTTCTGCCGCCGCCTTTCTTCACCGAGAGCTCCCCGGGCATCTAGGGAGCTTTCTTCTCGGGGCCCTTTGTGCGGGCGGTGATCCCCCGATCAACCGCCCACGGGCCTATTGCTCCACCTCCATGGCGGGCTGGGGCTGACTAACCCCGGCACCACCAGCTCCAGGCTCACGCGGCCGAGCTTTGTCGGAGGGAGCTCCTTTCCTGCGGCGCTTTTTCGTAGCGGGGGGCGGCTTCTTGGCTGTTAAACAGCCGCCGCTTCCCAGAACGTGCCCGCTCTCTTTGCCGAGTGCCTCGCAGAAGAAGCAGTTGGGTTGCTTCTCCTGGCACTCGGCGGCCTTGTGCCCCGGTTTCCCACAGCGGAAACAGTTCCGGCTGCGGTCCACCGGGCACTGGCATGTCGTCGCCAGGTGGCCGGTGTCAAGGCATCGGTAACACCGCATAGGCCTCGCGGCCAGCAGTGTCACCTTCGCCGAGACCCAGCCCACTCGCAGCCGCCCCAAGCTGACCAGCTTCTTCGCGGCCGCGACGGGGACGCTCAGCCATATCGAGCCGTCGCCCCACCTTCCAGTCTTTATTGGGCCCGACCTGATTGAGGTAGTTGGGCACCCTCCCTCTCTAGTGACCGCCTCGAGAACATCGGCGGTCGTGGCTGAGTCGTCCAGCCCGGATATGCGCATCTCCACGCATTTCGCCGGGCGGCCGACTTTGACCATCTCCGGGTCAAGCACCTCCCGCAACTTTGCGGCGAGGGCATCCGCCTTCGCTTGGGCGCCCTCACCAGGGATGGTAAGGACGCGCGCGCCGGTCTGGGCCTGACGGAACCGGAACTGGAGTTGCTCTATGTTGAGTTCCTCCAGCCCGCTCGTCTTGACCGCGTCCTTTGCCTTTAAGAGGACGTCTTTATATGAGACGCCCTTCTCCGCAGCGTTTGCCCTCAACGTTAGGGTGACCGCCGCGGTGGCGGGGGCGCGGAGCTTGGCCTTCTTCTTCTTGGGGGCGGCCTTAGCTGGAGTAGCCGCCCCTGTTTTCTTTTTGGACCTGCGTGGGCCGACAGTGGTCCACGGGGCCTCGGCGGGAGGGGCGTTGGTGTTCTGCCTCCTTTTTGCCGCCTCCTGAGCGGCCATTGTTGGCCGCTTCTTTCGCTTCTTTTTGGGCTTTTCGGCCCTCTTCTCTGCAGGTGCGGCGGGCAGCTGTAAAGAGGCCACCGCGCCGCCTGCCGAACTCTTGTCCGGTGCCTTCGCCGTCGCCGTCTTCTTCGGCTTCGGCGTCTTCTTCTGGGCCGCTGTTGGCGGGGCGCTGGGAGATGGTCCAGCACTGTCCGCCGCCAGCGGCGGTCTTCTCCGGGGCTCGGGTAGGAGCCTGTCCTCCAAGCCGGCAAGCCTTGCATTCAGCATGTTGCCGAAGGTCTCGATGTTGGAACGCGAGACCTCCGACAACATCCTCTGCAGATCGTCAGGTGCAGGCCCAGTCACGCGACGGCGCAGCTCCTCCAGCTCCCGGCGCATCGCATTGACTTGGCGCAGAAGGCGGTCGTTCTGCTCCTCCAGTGCCCGTATTTCTGCCGTTTGACCGCGGCCTCTCATCTCCGTGACGGCCGCTTTTATGGATGCGACCGCCTCCTTGAGGGCCCGCTGGTATGTGCCCTTCAAGTTGGAGGACCTTGTGGCGACCATTGTCACCATATCCAAGGCCCTCTCCACGCCTGCCGCCAGTGCCGCGCTTGTCTCCTCCGTGTCCTCGGCCGGTGCAGGGCTAGCGCGAAGGGCGGCTCGCGCCTCCCTCGCCTCTCGCTCCTCCCGTGCCCTCCGGGCTACCTCCTCGACCTTCGCCCTGAATATAGCCCGGCGCTCCTCCTCTTTTTCCCGTTTAAGGTCCGCTTGGGCCTTACCCAGGCCGACGTATTGGCCAGTTGTTGGTGGCCGACCACGTCCCTTCTTCGCTTTGGGCACCGCTCCCTTACTGATGGGCGGGCCCGTGTCGTCGTCGGAATTGCGCCTTTTCAGGCGTGTCCTATCCGGGTCTGTGGGCAAGCCCTCGGAGTCCATCGACACGTCGGATGTCATGTCGTCGGAGTCCAAGGGCCAGTCCTCACTGTCGTCTCCGGTATTGTCTCGTCCTTGGGGAGGCGGTAGGGAGAGTTCGCGCATCACGTCGCGCAGAACGACGCGAGGTGAGCGCGTCAACTCCCTACGTTCCTCTTCGTCATATCCGGTAGGAGTAGGAGCGTGGGGCTGTGTCCCGAGAACATCCCGATACTGCAGCACATGCGGCAGGTTGGGTAAGTCCCGGATTGGACAACCCCGCTCCTTTTTTCTCTGAGCCAGTCTTTTCACCCGCTCTATGCCGTTAGGCTGGTAGACGGAGAAATCCACGTCCTCGTCAGTTATTGCATCCGCCGCCGGCGCGGTTAGGTGCGCCGGTTTCGGACATTCACGCGTTGTCGCGCCCTCTCCACAACTCGCCGCCGCAGCGGCCCCCTCAACCCTCATCGCATTAGTTGGCCCCTCCGTATACACGGGCCGGCCACCGTCCGAAGACGGCGCATGGGATTCCCCGACTCCTGAGGAGCCGAGACCCACCCGGAGAATACTTTTGCTAATACGATCTTCCATGACTTCGACACTCCGACACCCCGGGTCGCGGGCCCGTTCGTCACACTGCGGGCGCAGCCAAACACACACACAAACACACGCCATACCGGCGTTCAGCCACCCCTCCCGTGTCACCGTGAAAAAGCTCACGATGGCACGGGGGAGGTGCCCAGGGACACGACGTGGACGGACCGGTATCGCCCCCAACCTAACCTAACCTAACCTTTTTTTTTTTTTTTTTTTTTTTTTTTTTTGAGGAGGGGAAATACGTTACGTATCCCCCACCCCTTCGGGGGAAGGGGCGGGGGTATGTGGGACTCCCTACACGAGGTTTACCCACTAAAACCCCCCCATGCCCTCCTTCTGGCCGTGGCTGTGGGCGCGGGCACTAAGCTGAACTTCCGCACCCAACATGGCCGTTCGCCGCATCCGGCACTACTCCAATGCGGCGGCTGATGTTCTGCCGCCGCCTTTCTTCACCGAGAGCTCCCCGGGCATCTAGGGAGCTTTCTTCTCGGGGCCCTTTGTGCAGGCGGTGATCCCCCGATCAACCGCCCACGGGCCTATGACTCCACCTCCATGGCGGGCTGGGGCTGACTAACCCCGGCACCGCCGGCTCCAGGCTCTTTTGACCGAGCCTTGTCGGAGGGAGCTCCGCGTCTCTTCCGGCGCTTGGTGCTGGGGAGCGGCTTCTTCACAGTGATGCAGCCGCTACTACCCAGCACGTGGTCCTTCTCCTTGCCGAGTGCTTCGCAGAAGAAGCAGTTAGGTTGCTTCTCCTGGCACTCGGCTGCCTTGTGCCCCGGCTTTCCACATCGGAAGCAGTTCCGACTGCGGTCCACCGGGCACTGGCACGTCGCGGCAAGGTGACCGGTGTCCAGGCATCGGTAACACCGCATAGGCCTCGCGGCCAGCAGTGTCACCTTCGCCGAGACCCAGCCCACTCGCAGCCGCCCTAAGTTAACCAGCTTTTTGGCTGCCGCGACGGGGACGCTCAGCCAAAGCGAGCCGTCGCCCCACCTTCCTTTCTTTATGGGGCCCGACCTGATTGAAGTTGTCGGGCACCCTCCTTCTCTTGCAACGGCCTCGAGTACGTCGGCCGTCGTTGCTGAGTCGTCCAGCCCGGCGATGCGCATCTCTACGCATTTCGCCGGGCGGCCGATCTTCACCGTCTCGGGGTCAAGGACCTCCCGCATCCTTGCAGCGAGAGCATCCGCCTTCTCCTGGGCGCCCTCGCCAGGGATGGTGAGGACGCGCGCGCCGGTCTGGGCCAGTCGGAAGCGGAACTGGAGCTTTTCAACGTCCAGCTCCTGCAGTCCGGTTTTGACCGCGTCTTTCGCCTTCGTCAGCACGTCGAGGTACGTGACCCCCTGCGCCGCGGCGCTCTCCCTCAAGGTGACGGTGATTGCCGCGGTGTTGGGGGCACGGAGCTTGGCCTTCTTCTTCTTCCTAGGGGCGGCTTTAGTTGGAGTAGCCGCCCCTTTCTTCTTTTTGGGCCTGCGCGGACCAACTGTGGTCCACGGGGCCTCGGCGGGAGGGACGTTGGTCTTCTGCCCCCCCTTTACCGCCTCCTGAGCGGCCATTGTTGGCCGCTTCTTTCTTTTCTTTTTGGGCTTTGCAGCCTTCTCCGTAGGTGCAGCGGGCAGCTGTATAGGAGCCGCCTCACCTCCTGCCGAACTTTTGTCCGGTGCCTTCGCCGATCTTTTGGGCTTCGGCGTCTTCTTCTGTGCCGCTGTTGGTGGGGCGCTGGATGATGGTTCAGCGCTGTCCGCCGCCA
Organism: Cyaniris semiargus; assembly: GCA_905187585.1. Classification (NCBI taxonomy): domain Eukaryota; kingdom Metazoa; phylum Arthropoda; class Insecta; order Lepidoptera; family Lycaenidae; genus Cyaniris; species Cyaniris semiargus. The sequence goes on from LR994555.1 coordinate 64,544, forward strand.
GCGGCGGTCTTCTTCGGGGCTCCGGCAGAAGCCTGTCCTCTAGGCCGGCAATTCTTGCATTAAGCATGTTGCCGAAGGTCTCGATGTTAGAACGTGAGACCTCCGACAACATCTTTTGCAGGTCGTCGGCTGCGGGCCCAGTGACGCGACGGCGCAGCTCCTCCAGCTCGCGGCGCATCGCATTGACCTGTCTTAGGAGGCGGTCGTTCTGCGCCTCCAATGCTCGCATTTCTTCGTTTGTACCGCGGCCCCTCATCTCGGTGACAGCCGCCTTGATGGATACGACCGCCTCCTTGAGGGCCCGCTGGTAAGTGCCCTTCAAGTTGGAGGACCTTGTGGCGACCATCGTCACCATCTCCAAGGCCCTCTCTACGTTGGCCGCTAGGGCCGCGCTGGTCTCCTCCGTTGTGTCCTCGACTGGGACAGGGCTTGAGCGAGTGGAGGCTCGCGCCTCCCTCGCCTCTCTCGCCTCCCGCGCCGCCCGGGCTACCTCCTCAACCTTCGCCCTGAAAATAGCCCGGCGTTCCTCTTCTTTTTCCCGTTTAAGGTCCGCTTGGGCCTTAGCGAGACCGACGTATTGACCGGTGGTTGGTGGCCGGCCACGTCCCTTCTTAGCCTTGGGCACCGCTCCTCTGCCTAGGGGCGGCGCCTTGTCCTCATCCGAGATTCGCCGTTTGCGGCGTGTCCTATCCGGGTCTGTGGGCAAGCCCTCGGAGTCCATCGACACGTCGGAAGTCATGTCGTCGGAGTCCAAGGGCCAGTCCTCACTGTCATAGCCGGTGATGTCACTTCCTTGGGGTGGCGGCAGGGAGAATTCGCGCATCACGTCGCGCAGAACTACGCGAGGTGAGCGCGTCAGGTCCCCACCGACCTCTTTGTCTCGTCCGGTTGGCAGCGCAGAAGGCGTGCTGGGTGGCGTCATTTTGACGTCCCGCCAGCGCAACACTTCAGGCAGGTCAGCGTCGCGTACTGGGCAGTTCCGCTCCTTCTTGCGCTGCATTAGTCGCTTTATCCGTTCAATAGCATTAGGCTGCGGACCGGAAAAGTCGACGTCTTCGTCCGTTATTGCTCCCGCCTCCGACGCGGTTAGGTGCGCCGGATTCGGGTTCGCGCTTGTCTTCGCGCCCTCTCCACAACTCGCCGCCGCAGCGGCCCCCTCAACCCTCATCGCATTAGTTGGCCCCTCCGTATACACGGGCCGGCCACCGTCCGAAGACGGCGCATGGGATTCCCCGACTCCTGAGGAGCCGAGACCCACCCGGAGAATACTTTTGCTAATACGATCTTCCATGACTTCGACACTCCGACACCCCGGGTCGCGGGCCCGTTCGTCACACTGCGGGCGCAGCCAAACACACACACAATCACTCGCCCATACCGGCGTTCAGCCACCCCCCCCGTGTCACCCTGAAAAAGCTCACAATGGCACGGGGGAGGTGCCCAGGGACACGACGTGGACGGACCGGTATCGCCCCCAACCTAACCTAACCTAACCTAACCTAACCTAACCTAACCTAACCTAACCTAACCTTTTTTTTTTTTTTTTTTTTTTTTTTTTTTTTTTTTTTTTTTTTTAGGAGGGGAAATACTTTGCGTATCCCCCACCCCCTCGGGGGAAGGGGCGGGGGTATGTGGGACTCCCTACAAGAGGTCTACCCACTAAAACCCCCCCAGCCCTTCGTCGCGCGCCTAGTGCGGGAGGGACGGGAACTGCGGAGCTTCACTCCGCCCCCCCCTGCGCGCAGCCGCAACCGGCATCTTCTTCAAGCGACTTTGGCCGCTGACCTCACCGAGAGCCCCCCGGGCTATAGGGGGGCTGTCACCTCGGGACCCTTTATGCGGGCGGGGATCCCCCGATCGCCGCCCGCGGGTCTAGGCCTCCGTCTCCATCGTGGCAGAGACGGGCGGAGCCCGCGCGCCCTTAGGCTTCGGCTTTTGCCGAGCCTTTTTGGACGGGGCCTTCTCTTCTCGGGGGGCCGGCTTTTTCGCGGCAGATGGACATCCTCTGCCGCCCAGCACGTGCCCCCTTTCTGCCCTGCCAGCGGCCTCGCACAGGGCGCAGTTTGGCTCTGCAGCCCCGCACTCCGCCGCCTTGTGCCCCGGTTTCCCGCACCGGAAACAAGTCCGGCTGCGGTCCACCGGGCACTGGCACTTGGCAGCCACGTGGCCGGTGTCCTGGCAGCGGAAGCAGCGCGTCGGCCTTGCGGCCAACAACGTCACTCTCGCCGACACCCAGCCAACACGCAACCGCCCAGAGCTCGAGAGCTTCTTGGCGGCCGCGACTGGGAGGCGGATCCAACACGACCCGTCCCCCCGTGGCCCCTCTCTCATTGGCCCCACCCGAACATCGCCGGCCAGGCACTCTCCTTCAAGTGCGACCGCTTCCATGATTTCGGCGGCCGTCACAGAGTCGTCAAGGCCGGCGATGCGCATCTCCGCGCAAGCAGCTGGCCGCCCGACTTTCACCTCCTGAGGCAGGACGGTCTTGAGCCTTGCGGCAAAGGCGTCCGCCTTCTCCTTTGCGCCCACACCAGCTATGGTGAGAAGACGCCCTCCAGTTCGGGCCCGGCGGAAGCGGACTTGCGGGATATCGAACTCCGCGATGTTAACCGCCCGCCGGGCCGTCTCGAGAGCCTTGGCATACGTCAAACCCGCCTTCACGGCCGACTCTTCGATAGTGAGAGCGACGGCCGCAGTGGCGGGGACGCGAAGCCTCGGCTTCTTCTTCTTCTTCGGGGCGGCTGTAGATGGTGTAGCCGCCCCCTTCTTCCTCTTACCCTTCGGACCCACCGTGGTCCAAGGGGTCTCTGTACCTGGGGAGCTGATGGTCGCTCCCCCTTGTGCCGCCTCCTGAGCGGCCATTGACGGCCGCTTCTTTTTCCTCTTCTTCTTGGCCGTTTGAGGCATGGCCTTCGTGGGCGCAGCAGGAGCCTCGGGAGGGGCTGCCGCTACCGACGGTTGCGTCTTCTCCGGTTTGGCCGGTTTCCCTTTCGCCTTTTTCGGCCGAGGGGGTCCCGGCAACTCTTCTTCTATAGGCGCAACGACGCTCGCGGGGGCAGATGGGATGTCCTCATCCCGAACTCCGTCCGACGCCAGCGGTGGCCTCCGTCTCGGCTCCGGCAGGAGGCGGTCCTCCAGCCCGGCGAGCCTGGCGTTCAGCATATTGCCGAAGGTCTCCACGTTTGTACGGGAGACCTCGGCCAACAGCTGACGCATGTCCTCTCCGGTAGGTTGCGAGGCCCTCTTCCGCACCTCGTCCAGCTCCTGGCGTAGTGCCGCCACTTGCTCTTCGAGGCGCGTGTTTCGGGCCACCAGCACCTTCACCTCCTCTGATGTAGAGAGGTCCGCCAATTTGTTGAAGACCATCTCTATGGTCGCCACCGAATCCTTAAGGTACTTCTGGTATGTTCCCTTAAGGTTCGTGGACTTCTTGGCGATCATTAAGATGGTCTTCAATGACGCCGCCACCGTCCTGGTAATGTCAGCGCCCGTCCATTCCTTCTTGGCCTCTTTTCCCGAAGGAGAAGAGGCGGAGAGGTCGGACTCCTTGAAGGCGGCGCTGAGACAGGCATGCGAAAGCCTCGCCCTGCCCGCTTGTTCCGCAATTTCCTCTTCGGCCTGAAGCCGGAGGGCCTCCTCCTTCTCCCGGTTCAGTTCGGCCTGCGCCTTAGCGTAGCCGACGTACTGGCCGGTCGTTGGAGGGCGGCCACGTCCTCTTTTAGGTTCCGGCGCCGTCGCCTTGCTAGTCGACGGCGCCTCTTCAGTCTCGTCCAGGAGTCTCCTTTTTAAGGGAGTCGTACGTCCGGATGGTGCGGGCAACCCCACGGAGTCCAGCGACAGATTGCTGCCGGACGCCGAGTAGCAGACCTCGCTGTCTCTGTCTTCGTCGGTAGGCGGGTCCCTCTCCGGTGCGGTTATGAGCACCGGCTTGGGATCCGCGCGCTTTTTAGCGCTACCCTTCCTCTCCTCCTTCTTTTCGTCCTTCTCCTCCTTTCTCTCCCCCTTCCTCCTCGCAGTAAGTGGCCCCTCCGTATACACGGACCGCCCGCCGCCCGAAGGCGACGTATGGGATTCTCCGGCCCCTTTGGAGCCGGGACCCACCCGGAGATTATTTTCCTTGCTGCGTTTTTCCATCATGACTAACTCCGACACCCCGGGTCGCGGGCCCATTCGTCACACTGTGGGCGCAGCCAAACACACACACAATCACTCGCCCATACCGGCGTTCAGCCACCCCTCCCGTGTCACCGTGAAAAAGCTCACGATGGCACGGGGGAGGTGCCCAGGGACACGACGTGGACGGACCGGTATCGCCCCCAACCTAACCTAACCTAACCTAACCTAACCTAACCTAACCTAACCTTTTTTTTTTTTTTTTTTTTTTTTTTTTTTTTTTTTTTTTTTAGGAGGGGAAATACTTTGCGTATCCCCCACCCCCTCGGGGGAAGGGGCGGGGGTATGTGGGACTCCCTACAAGAGGTCTACCCACTAAAACCCCCCCAGCCCTTCGTCGTGCGCCTAGTGCGGGAGGGACGGGAACCGCGGAGCGACAACAACTCCGCCCCTCCCGCGCGCATAGCCGCGACCGGCATCTTCTCGCAGCGGCTTTGACCGCTGACCTCACCGAGAGCCCCCCGGGCTATAGGGGGGCTGTCTTCTCGGGACCCTTTATGCGGGCGGAGATCCCCCGATCGCCACCCGCGGGTCTAGGCCTCCGTCTCCATTGCGGCAGAGACGGGCGGAGCCCGCGCGCCCTTGGGCTTCGGCTTTTGCCGAGCCTTCCTGGACGGGGCCTTCTCTTCTCGGGGGGCCGGCTTTTTCGCGGCAGACGGACATCCTCTGCCGCCCAGCACGTGCCCCCTATCGGTCCTGCCAGCGGCCTCGCACAGGGCGCAGTTTGGCTCTGCAGCCCCGCACTCCGCCGCCTTGTGCCCCGGTTTCCCGCACCGGAAACAAGTCCGGCTGCGGTCCACCGGGCACTGGCACTTGGCAGCCACGTGGCCGGTGTCCTGGCAGCGGAAGCAGCGCGTCGGCCTCGCGGCCAACAACGTCACTCTCGCCGACACCCAGCCAACACGCAACCGCCCAGAGCTCGAGAGCTTCTTGGCGGCCGCGACTGGGAGGCGGATCCAACACGACCCGTCCCCCCGTGGCCCCTCTCTCATTGGCCCCACCCGAACATCGCCGGCCAGGCACTCTCCTTCAAGTGCGACCGCTTCCTTTATTTCGGCGGTCGACACTGAGTCGTCAAGCCCGGCGATACGCACTTCAGCGCATGCAGCTGGCCGCCCGACTTTCACCTCTTGGGGCAGGACGGCCTTGAGCCTCGCGGCAAAGGCGTCCGCCTTCTTCTCCGCACCCTCACCGGCGATAGTGAGGAGGCGCCCTCCAGTTCGGGCCCGGCGGAAGCGGACTTGCGGAATATCGAAGTCCGCTATGTTCACCGTCCGCCGGGCCGTCTCGATCGCCTTGGCGTACGTCAGACCCGCCCTCACGGCCGACTCGTCGATGGTGAGAGCGACGGCCGCAGTGGCGGGGACGCGAAGCCTTGGCTTCTTCTTCTTCTTCGGGGCGGCTGTAGATGGTGTAGCCGCCCCCTTCTTCTTCTTTCCCTTCGGACCCACCGTGGTCCAAGGGGTCTCTGTACCAGGGGAGCCGATGGTCGCTCCCCCTTGTGCCGCCTCTTGAGCTGCCATTGACGGCCGCTTCTTCTTTCGGCCCTTCTTGGTCTTGGGCGCCTCGGGCGCGGCAGGGGCCTCTTGCGGGGCCGCTGCGGCGACTGGCTGCCGCGTCTTCTTAAGGGCCGGTTTCCCCTTGGCCTTCTGCTTCGGGGGCCCCGGCGTCTCATCAGGTGGTGGCTCGACGCTCTCGACGGGGGCCGGTGTAACACTCCGGGCCCTGTCCGCCGCGAGCGGAGGTCGCAGTCGAGGCTCTGGAAGGAGCCGACTCTCCAGACCAGCCAGCCGAGCGTTCAGCATGTTGCTGAAGGTCTCTACATTGGAGCGAGAGACCTCAGACAACAGCTGACGCATGTCCTGCTCGGCCGGCTTTGACATCTGCTGACGTAGGCCCTCTACTTCTCTGCGCATAGACTCCACCTCCTGTTGGAGCCGCGCATTTTGAGCTTCGAGGGCTCTTACTTCGTCCGTCGTTCCGCGGTTCTTCATTTCGGCGACGGTCGCGCGTATGTCGCTGACCGCCTCCTTGAGAAGACGCTGAAACGTCCCCTTCAAATTGTTGGACTTCGTTGCGACCATGGTGATCGTTGTCAACGAAGTCTCCACACATTTAGCCAGAGCGTTGATGGTCTGCTCCGGCTTGTCACTATCCATGGGCGCAGGGCTCGCGAGGAGCGAAGACCGCGTCTCTCGAGCGGCCCTGGCCGCCTCGGCCACCTCTTCTTCAGCCTGAAGTCGAAGGGCCTCCTCCTTCTCTCTATTAAGGTCGGCCTGCGCCTTCGCCAAGCCGACATATTGTCCGGTCGTTGGCGGGCGGCCGCGTCCTCTCTTCGATTTCGGCATCGCTCCCTTACTAAGGGGCGGTGCCATGTCTTCGTCCGAGCGCCTCTTACGGCGTGTCCTGTCCGAGAGTGCGGGCAGGCCTTCGGAGTCCAGCGACATGCCGGACATTTCACTGGAGTCCGAAAGCCAGTCCTCGCTGTCACATCCGTGGGCGTCATATCCGTGTTGGGAGACTCGACCGCGAGGGGAGTCTCTACCAATGTCTTTTCCGGTGCTTGGAGGCGGCATGATCACGTCGCGTGTCAGTAGGACACGCGGAAGATCCATGTCGCCTCTCAACTTCTTCTTCTGCATGAGCTTCAGCATCCGCTCAACCCCGTTGGGCTGCGGCTGACTGAAGTCTATGTCTTCATCGGTTAAAAGCTCCGCCGCCGGCGCGGTAATGGGCGCCGGCTTCGGGCTGTCGCTCTTCTTTCCGCCATCGCCACTCAGAGCGGCTAAAATGGCCCTCTGTCTCGCCGCCTTAGCGGCCCCCTCGTCCTTCCTCGCAACGGTTGGTCCCTCCGTATACACGGACCTCGCACCCCCTTGCGGAGGTGCACGGGATTCTCCGGCCCCAGAGGAGCCGGGACCCGCCCGGAGAATATTTTGACTGTTGCGTTCTGCCATCATTCCCAAAACACCGACACCCCGGGTCGCGGGCCCCTTCGTCACACTGTGGGCGCAGCCATTCACACACACAAACACTCGCCCATACCGGCGTTCAGCCACCCCTCCCGTGTCACCGTGAAAAAGCTCACGATGGCACGGGGGAAGTGCCCAGGGACACGACGTGGACGGACCGGTATCGCCCCCAACCTTTTTTTTTTTTTTTTTTTTTGCGTCGGGAAATGCCTTGACGCATCCCGGGAGAATTGGGGACTCCCCCACGGGTATGTGGGGCTCGCTGCGGTCGTGAAGATGGTGAATTGACCGCAGCCCTACCCACTAAAACCCGACGGTATTCTTCTGTTCCATGCAGGGTTGCGAGCACGCGTGAGCCTTCTTCCGCGGCCCTGCATGTCTTTGCCCGCGCATCAGCCGCAGGCCCGTCTTCTGTGGAGCACTAAGGGCTCCTAAGGCCGAACAGAGGCCCTCCCAGGGCTTGCATAGGCCTAACTCTCCTTTGTCGCGATGCACGAAGAATACGCAGCGCATCGCGACCCTCTCGGGGACTCGACTCGTAGGGCGACGGCATCCCCATGCCGCCGTCCCGAGCCCCCCGGCTAAGGCGGCAAGTTGTCATTCTGGATGACTCTTCGACGTCTCGGCCGTCTTCTTCTGCGAGGGTCGAGCGCCTCCAACTCCCGCACGCGCTCGGCTTCCTCCTTCGCGGCGATGACCTCCTCGCAGAAGTCCTGCACCGCTCTCCATCCGGGTTCGCTTGCCAGCATGGCGCGAACCAACGCTGGCAGCGAGATGTCATGTCCAATGGCGGCCGTGAGGGCCGCCCGTTGTCGAGTCCAGGAAGGACAGGCAGAGACAGTGTGCTCCGCCGTGTCCCTGTCACAGTCACAGTGGTGACAGCGCGTACTCTCCTCTCTGTTCGCGATCTCACACAGGTAGCGACCAAAGCAACCATGCCCGGTCAGCACCTGCGTGAGTCGGAAGGAGAGCGCGCCGTACTTTCTGGTCAACCACTCTTTAAGCACCGGTCTTATAGCCAGCACCAGTTCCACACTAGCTTGCGGCTCCAGGAGTCGCTCCTCCCAAAGCTCGATGGCCGCTTCCTCGGCTCGGTCCCTCCACCGACGTACGGCGTCCGGTAAGGGGTTGCTTCCCCCCGCGCGGACCGCTGCGCCACGCCAGTACACTTCGGCGAGGGTTTGAGCGTCCAAGTCCCAAGGGACGCTTCCAGCAAGGAGGCACGATGCGTCGCGAGAGATAGTGCGATATCCTCGGACTGCCCGCGTCGCCATCACTCGCTGTAGCCGTCCCAGGGCCAGCCTGTTCTCTGGCAGCAAATTGTCCGCCCAGATCGGCGCCCCATACATGATCATCGAACGGACGACACCCATGTAGAGACGCCGACAGGTCAAACTCGGGCCCCCGAGATTTGGGAGCAGCGAGGCCAAGGCGCCCGCAGACCTCTTCACCTTCTCAGATAGTCGGCGGAAGTGTTCCTTAAAAGACCACCGACTATCGAGGACCAGACCGAGATAGGTCATTGTGGACGCAACTTGGATCCTCGTCCCGCTCACTATAACTTCCAGGCCTGGCGGGGGCGCATTCCTGGTCCCGTGGAACAAGAGGGCCTCCGACTTGTTCAGCGCCACCGTCAGACCCAGCGCCTGGATTCTTCGCACAACTTGTGCTACTGCTGCCGTTGCCAGTATCCTTGCTTCTCGGTGGGACTTGGCACGGCAGACGACCGCCGTGTCATCCGCGTACGCGACGAGCTCCACGCCCGGAAGATTGGCGCCGCGGAGCACGTGATCGTAGCCTATGTCCCACAGGCCCGGACCAAGCGACGAGCCCTGTGGGACGCCGCAGTCCACCTCCATCTCCTCCCAGTCCTCCTCGGTTGGGTACTGCACCGAGCGCTCAGAGAGATAATTGCCGATAGTTCGGCGCAAGTATCTCGGCACACGGTGGTACCTGAGTCCTTCCTTGATTGTCTCCCAGGGCAGGGTGTTGAAAGCGTTGGTGATGTCCAACGAGACGACCAACACCACCCCGCCCCGAGAGATTTCCTCCTCCGAGATTTGCCGCACACGCGCTACCGCGTCTATCGTTGACCGACAAGCCCTGAACCCGAACTGAGCATCGCTCAAGTTCGGGCCGACGCCCTCAAGGTGGCGGGTGAGGCGCGCCACGATCACCCTCTCCAGGGTCTTGCATATCTCGTCGATCAAGACGATAGGGCGGTAGGCCGACGGCTGGTCCTCCGGTCGTCCCTCTTTACGAAGCAGCACTAGCTTGCCCGTCTTCCACCGGCGCGGCACTCGGCCCTGCACCAGACATTTGGTAAAGAGCTCGAGCACGCGCGCCTCCAGGTGCTTCATGGCCAGTACCCAGACGCGACCAGGGACCCCGTCCAATCCAGGCGCCCTGTTTCTCAGGCTCATTTTATGCACGGCCGCTGCCAGCTCTTCAGCCGACACAGGCGGTACGTCGTCCTCATCCTCAGACTCCGTACTTGATGGTCTCATGACTGGTGGAGACCACTCGGCCCTGGATGGAAATAGGGCCGAGAGTACCGAGCGACGGAGATCGGGCTGCATGTTCTGGGTGAGTGGTGGGGCAGCGGGGCGAAGCTTTTGCCTCACCCATTTGTAAGGCTTGCCCCACGGATCCTGCTCCAATGTGCCCAGAAACTCCTCCCACGCCTCCTTTTTCGCCACCTTTATAGCCTCACGTAGAGCGTGACGCGCCAAGCGGTAGCCGTTATAGACGGCTTCTTCTTCCGCCTCCTGTCTAATGCGTCGACGGCGGTACCGCAAGTAACGGCGTCGCGCAGCCACGCAATCCTGACGGAGTTGTCTAAGCTCCGGGCGCCACCAGTATGTTTGACGCCGAGGCATAACGGGTCCGGCGCGGGGCATCGAGGCGTCGCAAATATTGCGAGCCGCCTCATTCAGCCACTCCGCGCATTCCTCGACATCTTCCGACGGCAGAGGTGCCCACGATGCGACGATGGCCGCCTCCTCGAGAAGGTCTCGATCCAGACCTCTCAGGGACCACCTTGGGCCGCCACCGGATGGAAATCGGCGGCCAGGTTCCGACACGGAGACTATTTCGAAACCTATGTATAGGTGGTCCGAGAGGGTCTCGACCTCTCCGAGGACCCTCCAGCCGCTCATTTGGCGGGCAATTGTTGGACTGACCAGTGTTAAGTCCACAATTGATTCACCCTGCCGCCGGACGCAGGTACTAGCGGCACCTCTATTGGCCACGACCAGACCGGTGGTTGCCAGCCAGTCCGTTACTGCCCTGCCTCTCGCGTCCGTCGCCGGGGAACCCCAGCGCGTGGACTTCGCGTTGAAGTCTCCGGCGACAATCACGGGATTGGCTGCTCCGCTCACGAAGGTGGTGAGCCGGAGGAGAAACGCCTCGAACTCGGCGATGGGTCTATTCGGGGAAAAGTAGACCCCCACGATAGTGAGGGCCCCCACATCCGCGACGACGAAGCCGTGGCCCCGAGTCGACCTCCTTGAGGATGGAGGAACGATTTTGGGGCCGAACACTAACGCCACCGTCGAGTCCGCGTCGCCCAACCAGTCACCCCTAGGGAGGATCCGGTACGGCTCGGCAATCACCCCGACGTCGATTGACCTCCTCAGCAGCTCCTGAGACCACAAATCCTGCGCCTGAGCACTGTGGTTCAGGTTCCCCTGCAAGAACCTTATGGAATCCGTTATTGGGCTTCCATGGGGGCCACTCCCGCTCCAGAGGCTACTGTAGATGAAGTAGCAGCCTTGGGCGATTGGCTCTTATTGGAGCCCTTTCCCTTCTTCCGAGGTATCTTGCAGGGTGTGCTCCCTACGACGTGGTCCGCCTTCCTCCCGTTCGCCGCGCACAGCGCACAGTGGGGAGGGTTTCCGCAGGTCTTGATTGTGTGTCCGGGCTGTCCACAGCGGAAACACAAGTCTCCTCGGTCTGTATCGGAGGGGCAGGTCGCCCGCGTATGTCCGGCTTCGTGGCAACGGTAGCACCGCATGACGCGCGCCGAAAGAAGCGTCACGCGCACCACGGTCCACCCGACGTACAGCTTGGTGTTAGGCGCTGTCACTATCTTTGCGGCCTCAACCGGGCACTTTACCCAGGCCGTGCCGCGGCCACTTCGGTCCACTCGGATTTCTCCCACCTTAACGTCCACAGCCGCGCAGACACCAGCTCTTGCGATGGCCGCGGCAACCTCCGACGCAGTGGCGGAGTCATCCAGTCCCGATATTCGAAGCTCGGCACACTTTTGTGGCCGAGATATCCGGACGTCTTCCTCTCCTAGGACCTCTCTCAGCTTACTTGCCAGGGCGTCCGCCTTCTCCTTGCAGGCCGTTCCCGAGACCTCGTACATACGGGCCCCGGTCACGGCCCGCTTAAACTTGACCGCGGGGATCTCGAGGGTGACGATATCGAGACTCCCCTTGGCCTTGTCCATCACGTCTTTGTACGTGAGGCCTCTTTTCTCCGCGCCCTCCTGCAGTGTGATAACTACTGCCGCAGTTTTAGGAGCGCGGAGACTTTTCCTCTTTCTCTTTTTCTTAGCCTGTCCTTTCTGTTTAGGCCCTTCCTTCTTTCCTTCGCCCTTATTCTGAGTCTTTCCTCCCCTTTTGACTACTTCCGACCATTGCTCGGTCGGATTTGGTCCCTTCGCAGCCATAGATGGGGCAGCGTCGCGTCTGGCGGCCGCCGCTTCTACGGCTGCGGCCGACTTTTTAACTTTTTTCTTTTTCTTTTTCAGAGCCGGACCAGTATTCAACGGGGGCATCAGGGTTGACACCGCGGGCTCCGGCTCTGGAGTCCTCTCCTTGGCCTTCGACGCTGCTGCCGCTGCGCCTTGGGCTTCGTCGTTTTTCTTGTCTGCGGCCAGAGGGGGTCTTAGGCGTGGCTCCGGCAAAAGCCGGGCCTCGAGACCCTCCAGCCGCGCGTCCATCCGGGCGTTCGTCAGCGAGACCGCCTCGCGCACCGCCCGCTGTAGGAGCTCTTCCACATCCAACTCCTTTCCCACAGAGGCGGGAGCGGGTTGTGGTTGGGCGTCGGCGAGCTTGCGCTTGACGGCTTCCAACTCTGCTTTCATCTCGTTGAGTTCCCTTGAGAGACGCGCGTTCGCCGCCTCAAGGGCTTTCGTCTCATCCGAGATTGACCGATTCATAATGGCCGAGAAGGCCTCACTTAGGGCCTGGGTCGCTTTTTTGAGAGTAGCGACAGAAGTCCCCTTCAGGTTTTTGGACTTCTGGGCCACGCTGTTAATGGCCCCCAGGCTTTTCGTTACCACGACGCCCACAGAAGCCGCCGTCAATTCCTGCTCCTCCATAGCAGTCGCGTCCGAGTTTGAGGAGTTCCCCGACAGACGGCCTGCCCGAAACTGCGGTATACTCCTGCCCGACTCCAAAATCTCCTTTTCGACCTCGAGCTGCATAGCTCTCGTCTCTTCATCGTTAAGGTCTTTTTTGGCCTTGGCCAACCCGACGTACATCCCAGTGGTAGGTGGTCTCCCCCTACCACGTTTGGAGGAGGGCTTCCTCACCGCTCCCCTGTTCTTCTCCGGGCTGTCTTCCAACTCACTACCGCGCCTCTTGCGTCGGAAGCGGTCCTTTGCCTTTTGCATGTCCTCATCCTTGTTGTGAGAGACAGCAGACTCACTGCCACTCTCGTCACTTCCACTCCCAGGTTTGAAAAACAAACCCGAGCGAATTGTACCAGTGGATACAGGCGTCGTCACCCGTGATCCACTTTCCCCTTCACTTGCCGTCGTCAAAGCCAAATCGATTTGCAAATCATCATCCGCGGAAATAATGCCAAGGTCGTCGTTTATTCTCTCCTTTCTCCTCACCTCCTCCTCCACAGCAATAGGTGCTCCCCCCGTATACGTGGAGCGACCCCCAGCCGAAGCCGGAGTGTGGGATTCTCCCTTTCGGGGACCCACCCGGGGAATATTTTTCTCCGTATTGCCTTCCATATTTGATCAGTTAAGGGGTGATTCTGCCCCACATCCTCATTGCGTGGTCACCCACCCGCCATGCACCCCGTCACCGGACGTCACCAGTTTAGGGTTGGGCGCCCACAGGCCCATCCGTCTCACAAACACACTCCGATTTGCACACACAAACACACACTATTGTAGAGAAGAGTTAACTTAGCAGGAAAGATAGAGAAGAAAGGTGGTGAAAAGATAGAGTAACGAAAAATAAAATAACAAAAGAAGTGTAAACTACTAAAAAGAGTGAAAGATAGAAATAGACCGGCGATCAGCCACCCTGGGTACCTCGCTCCGTGTAAAGGGCGGAGTGGCGTACCCAGGGGCCCAGGGACACCAACGAGGAGGAACCGGTATCGCCCCCATCGCCCCCTTTTTTTTTTTTTTTTTTTTTTTTTTTTTTTTTTTTTTTTTTTTTTGAGGAGGGGAAATACGTTACGTATCCCCCACCCCTTCGGGGGAAGGGGCGGGGGTATGTGGGACTCCCTTCACGAGGTTTACCCACTAAAACCCCCCCATGCCCTCCTTCTGGCCGTAGCTGTGGGTGCGGGCACTTTTAAAACTTCCGCACCCAACGTGGCCATTCGCCGCATCCGGCACTACTCCAATGCGGCGGCTGGTGTTCTGCCGCCGCCTTCCTTCACCGAGAGCTCCCCGGGCATCTAGGGAGCTAACTTCTCGGGGCCCTGTGCGCGGGCGGTGATCCCCCGATCAACCGCCCACGGGCCTATGGCTCCACCTCCATGGCGGGCGGGGGCTGACTAGCCCCGGCACCGCCGGCTCCAGGCTCTTTCGGCCGAGCCTTGTCGGAGGGAGCTCCGCGTCTCTTCCGGCGCTTGGTGCTGGGGAGCGGCTTCTTCGCTGTGAAGCAGCCGCTACTACCCAGCACGTGGTCCTTGTCCTTGCCGAGTGCCTCACAGAAGAAGCAGTTGGGTTGCTTCTCCAGGCACTCGGCGGCCTTGTGCCCCGGCTTCCCACAGCGGAAACAATTCCGGCTGCGGTCCACCGGGCACTGGCATGTCGTCGCCAGGTGGCCGGTGTCGAGGCATCGGTAACACCGCTTGGGCCTCGCGGCCAGCAGTGTCACCTTCGCCGAGACCCAGCCCACTCGCAGCCGCCCTAAGCTGACCAGCTTTTTGGCTGCCGCGACGGGGACGCTCAGCCAAAGCGAGCCATCGCCCCACCTTCCTTTCTTTATGGGGCCCGTCCTGATGGAGTTGGACGGGCAACCTCCTTCCCTTGAGACCGCCTCGATGACGTCGGCGGTCGTCGCTGAGTCGTCCAGCCCGGCGATGCGCATTTCGACGCATTTCGCCGGGCGGCCGATCTTCACCGTCTCGGGGTCTAACACTTCTCGCATTCTGGCAGCGAGAGCATCTGCCTTATCCTGGGCGCCCTCGCCAGGGATGGTGAGGACGCGCGCGCCGGTCTGAGCCAGTCGGAAGCGGAGCTTGAGGTTATAGATATCCATATCCGCAAGTCCGCTCGTCTTCACCGCTTCCCTAGCCTTTAGAAGGACGTCACGGTAAGTGACGCCCTTCTCCGCGGCGCTCGCCCCCAACGTGAGGGTGATTGCCGCGGTAGCGGGGGCGCGGAGTTTGGCCTTCCTCTTCTTTTTCTTCGGAGCGGCTTTGGCTGGAGTAGCCGCCCCTTTCTTCTTGTTCTTGCCCTTTGAGCCAACTGTGGTCCATTGGGCTTCCGTACGGGGGGAGCTCGTGTTTGCTCCCACTTGTGCCGCTTCCTGAGCGGCCATTGAGGGCCGCTTCTTCTTCTTGCGGGCCTTTTTGCCCTTTGGCGCCATGGGTGCGACAGGGGCCTCTTGCGGGGCCGCTGCGGCGACTGGCTGCCGCGTCTTCTTTTGGGCCGGTTTCCCCTTGGCGTTTGGCTTCGGGGGCACCGGCGTCTTCTCCGTTATTGCCTCTACACTCTCGACGGCGGCCGGGGTAACACTCCGGGCTCTGTCCGCCGCGAGCGGAGGCCGTAGTCGAGGCTCTGGAAGGAGCCGACTCTCCAAACCAGCCAGCCGGGCGTTCAGCATGTTGCTGAAGGTCTCCACGTTAGAACGAGAGACCTCAGACAACAGCTGGCGCATGTCTTGCTCGGCCGGCTTTGACATTTGTCGACGTAGGCCCTCGACTTCTCTGCGCAAGGACTCCACTTCCTGTTGGAGCCGCGCATTTTGAGCTTCGAGGGCTCTTATTTCGTCCGTCGCTCCGCGGTTCTTCATGTCAGCGACGGTCGTGCGTATATCGCTGACCGCCTCTTTCAGAAGTCGCTGGAACGTCCCCTTCAGATTGCTGGACTTCGTTGCGACCATAGTGATCGTTGCCAACGAAGTCTCCACACATTTAGCCAGAGCGTTGATGGTCTGCTCTGGCTTGTCTTCTTCCATTGGGGCGGGGCTCGCGAGGAGCGTAGAGCGCGTCTCTCGCGCCGCCCTGGCCGCCTCGGCTACCTCCTCCTCCGCGCGGAGTCGAAGGGCCTCCTCCTTCTCTCGATTCAAATCGGCCTGCGCCTTCGCCAGACCGACATATTGTCCGGTCGTTGGCGGGCGGCCGCGTCCTCTCTTCGATTTCGGCATCGCTCCCTTACTAAGGGGCGGTGCCATGTCTTCGTCCGAGCGCCTCTTACGGCGTGTCCTGTCCGAGAGTGCGGGCAGACCTTCGGAGTCCAGCGACATGCCGGACATTTCACTGGAGTCCGAAAGCCAGTCCTCGCTGTCACATCCGTGGGCGTCATATCCGTGTTGGGAGACTCGACCGCGAGGGGAGTCTCTACCAATGTCCTTTCCGGTGCTTGGAGGCGGCATGATCACGTCGCGTGTCAATAAGACACGCGGAAGATCCTTGTCGCCTCTCAACTTCTTTTTCTGCATAAGCTTCAGCATCCGCTCAACCCCGTTGGGCTGCGGCTGACTGAAGTCTATGTCTTCGTCGGTTAAAAGCTCCGCCGCCGGCGCGGTAATGGGCGCCGGCTTCGGGCTGTCGCGCTTCTTCGCGCTGTCACTTCCTCCTCCTCCTAGCGCAGCCAAAATGGCCCGCTGCCTCGCCGCTTTAGCGGCCTCCTCGTCCTTCTTCGCCGCCTTAGCGGCCCCCTCGTCCTTCCTCGTAATAAGTGGCCCCTCCGTATACGAGGGCCGGCCACCGTCCGAAGACGGCGCATGGGATTCCCCGGCCCCTGAGGAGCCGGGACCCACCCGGAGAATACTTGTCTTATTACGGTCACCCATACTTCAAAACTCCGACACCCCGGGTCGCGGGCTCTTTCGTCACACAGTGAGCTCTGCCAAACATACAATACCAAACACGCACACAAACACACGCCATACCGGCGTTCAGCCACCCCTCCCGTGTCACCGTGAAAAAGCTCACGATGGCACGGGGGAGGTGCCCAGGGACACGACGTGGACGGACCGGTATCGCCCCCGCCCCCATCGCCCCCAACCTAACCTAACCTTTTTTTTTTTTTTTTTTTTTGAGACGGGGAATGCTGTTGCGCATGCCGGAGGGCTTGGGGACAACTCCCCCGGGTATGTAGGACTCGCTGCGGCCGTAAAGATGGTAAGTTGACCGCAGCCCTACCCACTAAAACCCGTCTATACTCTTCCACTCTTCGCATGCAGGATTGCGAGAACGCGCGAGCTTTCTTTCCGCGGCTCTGCGTGCGTGTGCCTGCTTGTCACCAGCAGGCCCTCCTCGAGCCCTTACAGGCTCCGTGGCCGGACAGAGGCCCTTCCAGGGCTTGTGTAGGCCTGACACTTTGGTGTCGCGATGCGCGAAGAGTACGCAACGCATCGCGACCCTCTCGGGGACTCGGTGCAATGGGCGGCGGCATCCCCATACCGCCGCCCCGAGCTCCCTGGCTAAGGTGGGACGCTTTGGTCATTTGGATTGACCCGTCTTCGCCTTGGCCTACTTCTGCGACGAGGATCGAGCGCCTCCCTCTCTCTTATGCGCTCGGCCTCCTCTTTTGCGGAGATGACGTCGTGAGCGAAATCCTCTACCGCTTTCCACTCTTGTTCGCCGCTCAGCATTGCACGAAACAGTGCCGGCAGCGAAAGGTCCGGTCCGATGGCAGCACTGAGTGCCGCACGTTGTACTATCCAGGAGGGACACGCCGTGATGGTATGTTCGGCCGTGTCCCTGTCACAGTCACAGTGGTGACATCGCGTGGTTTCTTCTCGACTTGCGATCTCGCACAGGTACCGACCGAAGCAGCCGTGCCCGGTCAGCACCTGTGTGAGTCGGAAGGAGAGCGCGCCGGTCTTCCTTGTCAACCACTGTTTCAGCACTGGTCGAATAGCCTGCACCAGATTTACGCTGACTTGAGGCTCTTGCAGCCTTTCCTCCCATAGTTCGATGGTCCGCTCTCTGGCTTGGTCCCTCCACCGACGTACGGCGTCCGGAAGGGGGTTGCTGCCCCCTGCGCGGATCGCTGCGCCACGCCAGTAGACATCGGCGAGGGCTCTGGCCTCAAGGTCCCATGGGACACTACCGGCGAGCAGGCACGCAGCATCTTTTGAGATGGTGCGGTACCCGCGAACTGCCCGCGTCGCCATGGTCCTTTGGAGTCTCCCAAGGACTAGCCGATTTGTGGGCGACAGGTCTTCGGCCCATATCGGCGCCCCATACATTATCATGGAGCGAATGACGCCCATGTATAGTCTTCGACACGTTAAACTCGGCCCTCCGAGGTTGGGCAGGAGGGAGGCCAGGGCCCCCGCCGACCTACTGACTTTCTCGGATAAGCGACGGAAATGATCCTTGAAAGTCCATCGGCCGTCGAGGACCAGGCCGAGATATGTCATTGAAGACTTAACCTCGATGTTTGTGCCACCCACTGTAACCACTAAGCCCGGCGGAGGCGAGTTCCTTGGCCCGTGGAATAACAAGGCTTCGGACTTATGGAGCGCCACCGTCAGGCCCAGGGCTTGTATTCGCCGGACAATCTGAGCGACCGTCGCTGTCGCTAGAATCATAGCCTCGCGTACCGTCTTGCCGCGACAAACGGCAAGGGTATCGTCTGCGTAGGCTATTTTCTCAGCTCCAGGAAGCATCATACAGCGCAGGACGTAGTCAAAGCCTATGTTCCACAGGGTCGGACCGAGTGCAGAACCCTGTGGAACCCCGCAATCGACTTCGTACTCCTCCCAGCCGTCCTCCGTAGGATACTGCACCGATCGTTCCGATAAGTAATTGCGGATGAGTTTCCGCATAAACCTCGGAACGCGGTGGTACTTTAGGGCCTCTTCGATGGTTGCCCAGGGCAGAGAGTTAAATGCGTTGCTGATGTCTAAGGACACAGCTAGCACCACTCCGCCCCGGGCGACTTCCTCCTCCGTGATGGCCTTCAGCCGGGCCACCGCGTCTATTGTCGATCGGCAAGATCGGAAACCGTGTTGAGCCTCACTGAGGTTCGGGCCGACGTTCTCGAGATGTTGATTGAGACGCGCCACGATTATTCTTTCCAAGATCTTGCCGATTTCGTCTATCAGGACGATAGGGCGGTAGGCCGACGGCTGGTCTTCGGGCTTTCCGCTCTTCCTCAACAGAACTAGCTTGCCGGTTTTCCAACGCCGCGGTACCTGTCCCTGGACCATGCAACTGGTCAATACGGAGAGTACGTGGGGCTCCAGCTGTTCCATCGAATGCGCCCAGACTTTTCCGGGGACGCCGTCAAGACCTGGGGCCTTGTTCTTGCCCATTTTGTGGATCGCAGCTGCCAGCTCAGCCGCCGTTACAGGAGGCACTTCCTCTTCGGGTTCCGCAGTAGGTGGTGCCATTGGAGGTGGGGACCACTCGGCCCTAGATGGAAATAGGGCCGAGATTATGGTACTGCGGAGCTCCGGTTGTAGGGTCTGGGTGAGCGGGGGGGCGGCAGGGCGGAGCTTTTGCCTTACCAACTTGTAAGGCTTGCCCCAAGGATCCTGCTCCAACGTCTCTAGCCACTCATCCCAGGCCTCTTTCTTCGCGGCGCGTATGGCATCGCGCAAGTTGTGACGTGCAGTGCGATAAGCGTCATATATGACTGCTTCCTCTTCCTCAACCCGGTTGCGTCTTCTGCGGTATCTCGTGTATCGGCGCCGAGCAACCACACACTCTTGCCTGAGTTGCCTCAGATCCGGAGACCACCAATACGTTTGTCCACGAGGCTTGCAGGGCCCCACTCGGGGCATTGATGCGTCGCATATGTTATGCGCCGCGTCATTCAGCCAATCAGCCAGTACTTCCACTCCTGCTTCGGGGGGGAGTGGGTTCCAGGCTGCCACTATCGCCGCCTCTTTGAGCAGTTCTCTATCGAGCCTCCTCAGGGACCACCTTGGGCCGCTGCCGGATGGAGTTTGGCGGCGCAGATCTGACGTGTGAGCAGATACGTCAAAGCGTATGTATCGGTGGTCCGATAGGGTCTCCGTGTGGCTCTGCACCTTCCAGTTGGTGATTCGGTGAGCGATAGCGGGGCTGGCCAACGTCAGGTCCACTATCGACTCGCCCTGCCACCGAACGCAGGTACTAGTGGCACCGCGATTCGCCAGCACCAAGCCCGTTGACGTTAGCCAGTCAGCAACGACGCGGCCTCTGGCATCCGTCACCGGGGAGCCCCATAGCGTTGACTTCGCATTGAAGTCCCCGGCGACGATCACCGGACCGGATGTCCCTTCAACGACCGTAGTCAGCCTCAGCAGGAACGTCTCAAAATCGGCAAGGCTCCTGTTCGGGGAGAAATAAACCCCCACCACAGTGAGGGCCCCCAGATTGGCAGCAACGAAACCATTGCCTCTTGTTATGCCACGGGAGGTCGGCGGCACAACTTTGGGACTAAGAGCGAGCGCAACGCGTAGGTCCGCATCCCCCAGCCAGTCGTCTCTGGTTGGGACGCGGTACGGTTCGGCGACGACGGCGACATCGATTCTCGACTCCAACATCTCCTGAATCCATAAGTCCTGTGCCTGGGCACAGTGATTCAGGTTTCCCTGTAGGAACCTGAGGTTGTCCGTTATTGGGCCTCCATAGGTACCTCTCTGGCGCCAGAGGCCGCCTTGGATGTTGTGGCGTTCCTCCTGGTCGCTTGGCCCTTTTTGGGGCCGTTCCTCTTCTTGGTCACGGGTTCACTACAGGGTTTGCCCTTTGTCCCCACGACGTGGTCCGCTGGTTTGCCATGAGCATCGCACAACGCACAGTGGGGTGCGTTACTGCACTGCGCATTCATGTGGCCAATTTGGCCGCAGCGGAAGCATAACAAGCTGCGGTCATCACCCTTGGGGCAAGTGGCCCGTGTGTGTCCAATCTCGTGGCAGAAATAGCACCTCATAGGCCGTGAGGACAAAAGCGTCACACGCACTGAGGTCCACCCGACGTACACCTTGATGTTCGGTGCCGTCACCTGCTTTGCCGCCTCGACCGGGCACTTGACCCAGGCGGTGCCGCGGCCGCTTCTATCAATTCGGATTTCGCCAACCCTGACGTCATCCGCTGTGCAGCCACCGGGTCTCGCGATGGCGGCGGCAATCTCCGGCGCAGAAGCAGAATCATCGAGGCCAGTTATCCGTAGCTCGGCACACTTTTGTGGCCGAGAAACGCGAACAACGTCCTCCCCGATGATCTCCTTCAATTTGCCCGCGAGGGCATCGGCCTTTTCTTTACAGGCCGGACCAGAAACCTCGTACATACGGGCCCCGGTCATGGCCCGCTTAAATCTCACTGGTGGAATGTCCAGTGATGTTAAGTCCAACTTCTGTTTGGCCTTTTCGAGGATGTCCCCATAAGAGACACCTCGTTCCGCCGCGTCCGGTTGCAGCGTTAGGACTACGGCTGCTGTTTTCGGAACGCGTAGCTTATTTCCGCTCTTCTTTTTCTTCTTTTTAGGCGGCACTTTTCCCTCAACTTTCTTGGCCGCCTTTCCTTTCTTTACCACCTGCGCCCACTCGGAGGTGGTGGCGGGCTGCGACACCGCTGCTGTTGTTGCCGTGTCGCGCCGCGCGGCTGCCGCTTCAATGGCAGCGGCAGACTTCTTTTTCATCTTCGCCTTCTTCGGTGCCGGGCCAGGGTTCGTCGGAGGCATCAGAGTCGAGACCGATGGCTCCGGCACTGGCGTCCTCTTTTCTTTCTGTGAGGGTCCTGCGGGTGTTGTAGCAGGAGCCTCACTTTCTTTTCTCCTATCAGCGGCGAGTGGGGGGCGCAGGCGAGGCTCCGGCAGTAGCCGGGCCTCCAACCCCTCCAGTCGCGCGTTAAGCCTTGCACTTGATAAAGAGACCGCCTCTTGAACCGCCCTCCTTAACATCTCCTCGATGTCTGGGGGGGCTGCAGGGGCAGTCTGAGGTCTCACATTCTGAAGCTCGCGTTTTACAGTCGCGAGCTCGGCCTTCATTTCGGCAAGTTCCCTGGAGAGGCGCATGTTAGCCGCCTCCAGGGCTCTTGTTTCCTCCGACGTAGAGTGTCTGAGGAGTGCCGCGCAGGACTCTTGGATGTCGGACACCGCCATCTTCAGAGCCTTGATGTAGGTCCCACTCAAATTCTTAGAGGTCTTGGCCACTTTGGTGATGGCTTCCAGGCTCTGGGTAATTTTGGAGCCCAGTTTAGCCTTCATGACCACGTCCTCCTCCGTCATTATTGCGTCCGATGCAAAAGAAGACTCAGACAAACGGAACGAGCGCGTCTGTTGAGTCCTCACTGTTTCGTCCAGGAAGGCACGTTCGGCCTCGACCCTAAGGGCTTCCCGATCGAGGGCGAGCTGATCCCTTCGGGCTTGTGCCAAACCCACGTATTCTCCCGTTGTTGGCGGCCTGCCCCTGCCGCGCTTACTTCCACGCTTGGTGCTCTTCGGGGAGGTCGTGTTCATTCTACTCTCAGAGTCGGACTCCTCCACATTACTACCGCGTCTTTTGCGGAAGTGCCTTTTCGTCCGCTCCTTGTCCTCGTCGTGACTTCGAGAGAAGGCGGTCTCGTTTCCACTCTCGAAGTCATCCGAAGTTCTTCCATCGAGATTGAAGAACTTACTTTGTAGCGGCGCGGGCGTTGCAGCCCGGGAGCCGTGTGCAAACTCCAATCTCTCGAGCTGCACCACTGGTGTTCGCAGTGCGCGGAGAGAATCTTCATTCCTTATCGCCGTTGGGTCCGCTTCCGGTGCGGTAAGGGGCACCGGGCTCGGACTAACGCGCGACGTCACCAAAGCAGCCAATTCGTTGTGTACATCATTTTCCATATTCATGCCAGAGTCGTTTTTGTCATTCCTCCTTCCCTCGTCTATTGCAGTGATGGCACCCCCCGTATACATGGGCCAGACCCCCTCTTTGGAGGGGGTGCGGGATTCTCCAACTGTGTTGGTACCCGCCCGGGGAAAATTTTTCTCATTGCAACTTTCCATTTTTCTTGTCAGTTAGGGGTGATTCTGCCCCAGCGCCCTTGGTGCGTAGCCACCTGCTCGCAACGCATCCCACGGCCGGGCGCCAAAAACCCTGGATTAGGGGCCCACGGGCCCATCCATCACTCATTCACACACTGATATATACACGCAAACAAACAATAATGTATAGAAGAGTGTAAACAAAAAGGAGAGACAGGGTAGAAAAGATGGTGAAAAATAGTGAAACAAAAACAAAATAATGCAAAAGAAGAGTATACTATAAAAAGAGAAGAAAGATAGGAAAGACCGGCGTTCAGCCATCCTGAGTGCCTCACCCCGTGTAAAGGGCGGGGCGGCGCACCCAGGCGCCCAGGGACACGAACGTGGACGGACCGGTATCGCCCCCAACCTAACCTAACCTAACCTAACCTTTTTTTTTTTTTTTTTTTTTTTTTGAGGAGGGGAAATGCATTACGCATCCCCCGCCCCCTCGGGGGAAGGGGCAGGGGTATGTCGGACTCCCTCCGCAGAGGTTTACCGACTAAAACCCCCCCATGCCCTCGTTAACGCTACACGCGGAGGAGCGGGATCGCTGTCGCACCGCGTCCTCCGCAGCGCTTGCCGCTTCCGGCACCACAACACTGCAGCAGCCTATGCCGCCGCCTGCCTTCACCGAGAGGCTCCCCGGGCACCGGGGGAGCCTTTCTCCTCGGGGCCTATGTTGTGGGCGGTGATCCCCCGATCAACCGCCCACAGGCCTAGGCTTCTACCTCCATGGCGGGGGCGTTTTGACTCGCCCCTGCCTCATCGGCTCCAGGCCGCTTACGCGGCCGAGCCTTGGAGGGAGCCTTGCGCTTCTGCCTCGCGCTGGGCGGTTTACTGGCTACTGTGATGCAGCCTTTACCCCCCAGCACGTGGTTGCTCCCTTTGCCGAGCTCGGCGCAGAAAAAGCAACTGGGCTCCTCCGCGCAGTCGGCGGCCTTGTGCCCCGGCTTACCGCAGCGGAAGCAATTCCCGCTACGGTCAACCGGGGACTGGCAATTCGGCGCCAAGTGGCCAGTGTCCAAACAACGATAGCACCGCATTGGCCTCGCGGCCAGCAGCACTACCTTCGTCAGGACCCAGCCTACCTGCAGCCGCCCAGAATCTACCAGCTTCTTGGCGGCAGCCGTGGGGACGTGGAGCCATACGCTCCGCGCGCCCCGGGGTCCCACTGTGATT
Organism: Cyaniris semiargus; assembly: GCA_905187585.1. Taxonomy (NCBI): domain Eukaryota; kingdom Metazoa; phylum Arthropoda; class Insecta; order Lepidoptera; family Lycaenidae; genus Cyaniris; species Cyaniris semiargus. The sequence goes on from LR994555.1 coordinate 88,244, forward strand.
CTGCCCGACCGGATGTCGGTGGCCGGGCAACCTCCTTCTTTTGCCGCCGCCTTGGTGACATCGGCGGCGGTCGCTGCGTCGTCCATACCGGAGACGAGCAATTCGGCTCTTTTAACAGGACGGCCGATCCTGACGACGTCCCTGTCAAGGACGTCCCTCATCCTGTTGGCGAGGGCGTCCGCCTTCTCCTGGGCATCCTCTCCGGATATCTCAAGTATCCGGGCGCCCGTCTTCGCGAGCCGGAATCGAACCTTATTTCTGGTGTGAATACCCACCTCAATAAGGTCGATCCGGCTCTTCGCCTCTTCTAAAATGGAGGCGTACGTCATCCTCGGATCCACCCCCTTCTCCATCGTGAGTGTGATGGCGGCGGTCCTGGGCGGACGCAGCTTCGTTTTTCTCTTTTTCTTCTTGGGGGCTGCCTTTTTGGCAGCTCCCTTTTCCTTCTTCTTTCTCCCTCGCGGTCCCACCGTGGACCACGAGGGGTCGGTCGCAGACGGGGCGGGTGTTCGTGCCCTCGTCTGTTCGGCCTCGCATGCGGCCAGCGACTTCTTCTTTCTCCTTTTTCTCTTCTCTCCTTCTTTGGACGGCACACTGGTGGCGGGTGCCTGAGATGGTCCCGCCGTCTCCGTTGTCGCCTTTTTCTTCTTCTTTTCAGCCGGTGGCTTACTTGTAGCCATCGGCAGTCCTTCTTCTGCTTGCGCTTCCACCGCTGCATCAGAAGCAAGCGGTGGCCTCCGCCTCGGCTCTGGTAGGAGACGATCCTCCAGGCCGGCGAGTCGCGCATTCAGCATGTTGCCGAAGGTCTCAATGTTGGAGCGTGAGACCTCCGACAACAGCTTCTGCATGTCTTCTGTGGCGGCGGGCTTGGTGACTTGCCGACGCAGCTCCTCCAGCTCCCGGCGCATGGTGCCGATTTGCTGTTGAAGCTGCTGGTTTTGTGCTTCCAAAGCCCGCATTTCGTCGTTTTGGCAGCGGTCCCTCATATCGGCGACGGCCTCCTTTATGTTGGCGACCGCCTCCTTGAGGTACCGCTGAAAGGTCCCCTTTAAGTTGGAGGATTTGCTGGCGACCATGGAAATGGTCTCCAGCGACTTCTCCACGCTAGCGCAAAGCGCCGCACTCGTACTCGCTGCATCCTCTGCAGCCGGTGTGGGGCTTTTGCGAAGAGAGGCTCGCGCCTCTCTCGCCGCCCGAGCCGTCACGGCTACTTGCTCCTCAGCAAGCAGCCTGAGACTCTCCGCCTTCTCCTTGTTGTAGTCGGCCTGGGCTTTCGCCATGCCGACATACTGACCGGTCGTAGGAGGCCGGCCTCGTCCTCGTTTGGGTGGTGCCGGCACCGTCAACTTGCTGGTGGACGGCGCCACTTCGTCATTGTCCGGTATTCTCCTCTTGAGAGGAGTCGTACGTCCGGAGGGTGCGGGCAGTTCCTCGGAGTCCAGCGACAAGTTGCTGCCGGACGCCGAGTAACAGTCCTCGCTGTCACGATCGGTGGAGTAGTCACGAAGCGGACGGCCAAAGACGAACTCCAAGTAGTCGCGTCTTATGCCGTCCGTATCGCCCCTCGCAAACTTCTTATCGATTAATGCTCCGAGCCGTTTTACCGCATTGGGCTGCGGCACGGAGAAATCGGTGTCTTCATCGGTAAATGGTTCCTTGGCCGGTGCGGTTAGGGGCACCGGCTTAGAACTTTCGCGCGTCTTCGCGCCTCCCTTTCTCCCTTCCCTCCTCGCAGAAAGTGGCCCCTCCGTATACACGGACCGCCCGCCGCCCGAAGGCGACGTATGGGATTCTCCGGCCCCATCGGGACCGGGACCCACCCGGAGATTCTTTTCTTTTCTGCGTTCTGCCATCATTACCAAACTCCGACACCCCGGGTCGCGGGCCCGTTCGTCACACTGCGGGCGCAGCCAATCATACAAAACAAACACTCACACAAACACACGCCATACCGGCGTTCAGCCACCCCTCCCGTGTCACCGTGAAAAAGCTCACGATGGCACGGGGGAGGTGCCCAGGGACACGACGTGGACGGACCGGTATCGCCCCCAACCTAACCTTTTTTTTTTTTTTTTTTTTTTTTTTTTTTTAGGAGGGGAAATACTTTGCGTATCCCCCACCCCCTCGGGGGAAGGGGCGGGGGTATGTGGGACTCCCTACAAGAGGTCTACCCACTAAAACCCCCCCAGCCCTTCGTCGTGCGCAGTGTGGGAGGGACGGGAACCGCGGAGCGACTTCAACTCCGCCCCTTCCCGCGCGTAGCCGCAACCGGCACCTTCTTTAAGCGGCTTGAGCCGCGTACCTCACCAAGAGCCCCCCGGGCTATAGGGGGGCTGTCTTCTCGGGACCCATACTGTGGGCGGGATCCCCCGATCTCCGCCCACGGGTCTAGGCATCCGTCTCCATTCGGGCGGAAGCGGGCGGGGCCCGCGCACCGCTAGGCCTCGACTTTTTATGTCGAACCTTTTTGGTCGGCGCCTTGTCTTCTCCGGGGGCCGGCTTTTTCGCAGACGGACATCTGCCCAGCACGTGCCCCCTTTCTTCCCTGCCAGCGGCCTCGCACAGAGCGCAGTTTGGCTCTGCAGCCCCGCACTCCGCCGCCTTGTGCCCCGGTTTCCCGCACCGGAAACAAGTCCCACTACGGTCCACCGGGCACCGGCACTTGGCAGCCACGTGGCCGGTGTCTTGGCAGCGGAAGCAGCGCGTTGGCCTCGCGGCCAGCAACGCCACCCTCGCCGACACCCAACCAACACGCAACCGCCCAGAGCTCGAGAGCTTCTTGGCGGCCGCGACTGGGAGGCGGACCCAACACGATCCGTCCCCCCGTGGCCCCTCTCTGATTGGCCCTACCCGGACATCGCCGGCCAGGCACTCTCCTTCAAGTGCGACCGCTTCCATGATTTCGGCGGCCGTCACAGAGTCGTCAAGGCCGGCGATGCGCATCTCCGCGCAAGCAGCTGGCCGCCCGACTTTCACTTCCTGAGGCAGGACGGTCTTGAGCCTTGCGGCAAAGGCGTCCGCCTTCTCCTTTGCGCCCCCACCAGCTATGGTGAGAAGACGCCCTCCAGTTCGGGCCCGGCGGAAGCGGATTTGCGGGATATCGAACTCCGCAATGTTAACCGCCCGCCGGGCCGTCTCGAGAGCCTTGGCATACGTCAAACCCGCCTTCACGGCCGACTCTTCTATGGTGAGAGCAACGGCCGCAGTGGCGGGGACGCGAAGCCTTGGCTTCTTCTTCTTCTTCGGGGCGGCTGTAGATGGTGTAGCCGCCCCCTTCTTCTTCTTGCCCTTTGGACCCACTGTGGTCCACGGGGCCTCAGTACGAGGGGAGCTGGTGTTCGCTCCCCCCTGTGTCGATTCCTGAGCGGCCATCGACGGCCGCTTCTTCTTTCGGCCCTTCTTGGCCTTGGGCGCCTCGGGCGCGGCGATGGCCTCTTGCGGGGCCGCTGCGGCGGCTGGCTGCCGCGTCTTCTTTGGGGCCGGTTTCCCTTTGGCCTTCTGCCTCGGGGGCGCCGGCGTCTCGTCCGGTGGTGCCTCGACGCTTTCGACGGCGGCCGGTGTAATACTCCGGGCTCTGTCCGCCGCGAGCGGAGGTCGCAGTCGGGGCTCTGGGAGGAGCCGACTCTCCAGTCCGGCCAGCCGAGCGTTCAGCATGTTGCTGAAGGTCTCCACGTTAGAACGAGAGACCTCAGACAACAGCTGGCGCATGTCCTGCTCGGCCGGCTTCATCACCTGACGGCGTAGCTCCTCTAGCTCTTTGCGCAAAGACTCCACTTGATTCTGGAGCCGCGCATTCTGAGCCTCGAGGGCCTTGACCTCCTCGGTCGCTCCGCGTCTTCTCATTTCGGCGACGGTGGCGCGAATGTCGCTGACCGCCTCCTTGAGGAGACGCTGGAATGTCCCCTTGAGGTTGTTCGACTTCGTTGCAACCATGGAGATTGTTCCCAACGAAGTCTCAACACACTGAGCCAGAGCGTAGTTGGTCTGCTCTGGCTTGTCTTCTTCCATGGGGGCGGGGCTCGCGAGGAGCGAAGAGCGCGTCTCTCGCGCCGCCCTGGCCGCCTCGGCTACCTCCTCCTCCGCGCGGAGTCGAAGGGCCTCCTCCTTCTCTCGATTCAAGTCGGCCTGCGCCTTCGCCAAGCCGACATATTGTCCGGTCGTTGGCGGGCGGCCGCGTCCTCTTTTGGGTTTGGGCACGACCCCTTTACTGAGGGGCGGTGCCATGTCGTCATCAGAGCGCCTCTTCCGGCGCGTCATATCCGAGAGTGCGGGCAAGCCCTCGGAGTCCAGCGATATGCCAGACATCTCACTGGAGTCCGAGAGCCAGTCCTCGCTGTCACGTCCGGGATAGTCTCGTCCATGTTGGGAGACTCGACCGCGAGGGGAGTCTCTACCAATGTCGTCTTTTCCGGTACTTGAGGGCGGCATGATCACATCGCGTGTCAATAGGACACGCGGAAGATCCTTGTCGCCCCTCAACTTCTTCTTCTGCATCAACTTCAGCATCCGCTCAACCCCGTTTGGCTGCGGCTGACTGAAGTCGATGTCCTCGTCCGTTAGAAGCTCCGCCGCCGGCGCGGTAATGGGCGCCGGCTTCGGGCATTCGCGCTTCTTAGCGCTGTCGCCTCCTCCTCCTAGCGCAGCCAAAATGGCCCGCTGCCTCGCCGCTTTAGCGGCCTCCTCGTCCTTCTTCGCCGCCTTAGCGGCCCCCTCGTCCTTCCTCGTAATAAGTGGCCCCTCCGTATACGAGGGCCGGCCACCGTCCGAAGACGGCGCATGGGATTCCCCGGCCCCTGAGGAGCCGGGACCCACCCGGAGAATACTTGTCTTATTACGGTCACCCATACTTCAAAACTCCGACACCCCGGGTCGCGGGCTCGTTCGTCACACAGCGAGCTCTGCCAGACATACACAACATACACGCACACAAACACACGCCATACCGGCGTTCAGCCACCCCTCCCGTGTCACCGTGAAAAAGCTCACGATGGCACGGGGGAGGTGCCCAGGGACACGACGTGGACGGACCGGTATCGCCCCCGCCCCCAACCTTTTTTTTTTTTTTTTTTTTTTTTACGCAGAGAAATGCTGTGACGCATTCGACGCAGGGGATGGGGACTCCCACTGCGGATATGTGGGGCTCGCCGCGGCGAAGATGGTGAGTGCCGCGGCCCTACCCACTAAAACTCTGCGGTGCTCCTATCCACCACTTTTAACGGTGACGTGGGAACTGTGCAGACACCACATGACCGTCAGTGGACGTCTGCTCGATGAGTGTTGCAGACTCCTCTCTGTGGGGGCGTTTACTCGCCCCCCAGGCCGAACAGAGGCCCCTGTAGGGGCTTGCTTAGGCCATTCCACTGCCTTTTGTCGCGATGCGCACGAGCACCCTGCGCATCACGACCCTCTCGGAGACTCAGTGCAATGGACGACGGCATCCCCATACCGCCGCCCTGAGTACTCCGGTTATGGCGGGACGTTATTGTCGCCATTATTGGCACGACGTCTTCGCCTTGGTCGTCTGCTGGGGTCGAGCGCCTCCCTCTCTCTCGTGCGCTCGGCCTCCTCTTTTGCCGAGATGACTTCTTCGGCGAAGTCTTCTACCGCCTTCCAATCCGAGTCGCTGCGCAACATTGAGCGGATCAATGCTGGCAGGGTCAGGTCATGTCCAATTGCGGCCGTGAGAGCCACACGTTGTCCAGTCCATGAGGGACAGGCCGTCACGGTGTGCTCGGCCGTGTCCCTTTCCTCGTCACAATGGTGACAGCGAGTTGTCTCCTCCCTCCCGGCGATCTCGCACAGGTACCGACCGAAGCACCCGTGCCCGGTCAGCACCTGCGTGAGGCGGAACGAGAGTGCTCCTGTCTTCCTGTCAATCCACTCTTTAAGAACTGGACGGATGGCTAGAACCAAGTCCACGCTGACTTGTGGATTCTCCAGCCGCTCCTGCCACTGTTCTATGGCCCTCTCTCTTGCGTCACTCCTCCACCGACGTACGGCGTCCGGTGGGGGGTTGCTGCCCCCCGCGCGGGCTTCTGCGCAGCGCCAGAATACGTCGGCGAGGGCGCGCGCGTCTAAGTCCCAGGGGATGGCTCCCGCGAGCAGGCATGCCGCATCTTTAGAAATTGTGCGGTAGCCACGAATGGCTCGGGTAGCCATCACCCTTTGCAGCCTTCCCAGGGCAAGTTGGTTCTCTTGCTGTAAACGATCCGCCCAGATCGGCGCTCCATACATGACCATGGAGCGCACGACCCCTAGGTATAGTCGCCGGCAGCCAAGGTTTGGGCCCCCGAGGTTCGGGAGCAATGAGGCCAAGGCTCCGGCCGATTTCTTCACCTTTGTCTGGAGCTTTTCGAAATGCGGCTTGAACGTCCATCGGCTATCCAGGACGAGACCCAGATACGTCATTGATGGTGTGACATTGATCTGGGTCCCACCGACTACAATTGCCAGCCCGGGGGGTGGAGGGTTCCTCGGCCCGTGGAAACAAATGGCTTCGGATTTCTCCAATGCCACTTTCAAACCCAAAGCTCTAATCTTCCGAACGGTCTGGGCGACACCAGCTGTCGCGCGGATGACAGCCTCGCGATAGGTCTTAGCGCGGCTGACGGTGCAGGTATCGTCAGCGTAACCGACCTCTTCAACTCCATTTAGATTGGCGCCTGACAGCACCGGATCGTATCCCACGTTCCACAGGCCCGGTCCCAGGGCTGATCCCTGTGGAACGCCGCAATCCACGTCTTGTTCTTCCCAGCCGTCCTGGGTTGGGAATTGCACTGAGCGTTCCGAGAGATAATCACCTATGATGATGCGCAAGTATCTCGGAACGCCGTGCCGTCTCAGTCCCTCTTTAATGGTAGCCCAGGGCAGGGAGTTGAAGGCGTTTGAAATGTCGAGAGACACGACCAACACAATCCCACCCCGGGACACCTCTTCCTCGACCGTATCACGCAGTCGTGCCACCGCTCCTATTGTTGATCTCCCTGATCGAAATCCATACTGGTTCTCGCTCAGGTTAGGCCCGACGCTCTCTAGGTGTTGGTTGAGACGCGCAGCCAGGATCCTCTCTAAGACCTTTGCTATCTCGTCCAGGAGTACAATAGGGCGGTACGCCGACGGCTGATCTTCGGCCCTCCCGGCTTTCCTCAGTAACACCAGTTTCCCTGTCTTCCATCGCCGCGGTACTCTACCCTGGACCAAACAGTTGGTCAAAGCGGTGAGCACCTGCGGCTCCATCTCCTTCATTGCAAGGACCCATGCGCGTCCTGGGATGCCGTCGAGGCCGGGAGCCGTGTTTTTTAGGCCCATTCTATGGACGGCCGCTGCTAATTCCGCTGAGGTGACAGGCGGAATCTCCTCGTTCTCTTCATAAGCCTCCTCCCGGTGGGCCATTACAGGTGGACTCCACTCGGCCCCAGATGGAAAGAGGGCCGAGATGACCCTGTTGCGAAGATCCGGTTGGAGACTCTGAGTCAGAGGTGGGGCAGCCGGACGCAGCTTCTGGCGCACCCATTTATAGGGCTTGCCCCACGGATCCTCCTCCAATGTCCTCAGCCATTCGTCCCAAGCATCCTTCTTCGCCTTTTGTATGGCATCGCGAAGAACGGCGCAGGCTGCTTTATAGGCCTCGTAGAGGTTGTCCTCCTCCTGCTGGACTCTTCTGCGCCGTCTTCGGTAGCGCTTGTATCGGCGTCGTGCTGCCGTGCACTCCCTCTGCAAGTTGTTGAGCTCGGGACGCCACCAGTACGTCTGGCGTCGCGGCTTAAACAGGCCTACTCTTGGCATTGCGGCGTCACAGACATTGCGCATCGCATCATTCAGCCATTCTGCACACTCCGCGGGGTCGTTCGAAGGAAGCGGTGCCCAGGATGCTACTATGGCTGCCTCCTCGAGGAGGTCACGGTTCAGACGCTTCAAGGCCCATCTGGGGCCACCACCAGATGATGTTGTGCGGCCCAGCTCCGACGCGCGTGCACATACGTCAAAGCGGATAAATCTGTGGTCCGAGAGCGTCTCCGTTTCCTCCTCTACCCGCCAGTTGGTAATGCGGCGGGCATAATCCGAGCTCACGAGGGTCAGATCGACAATGGACCCCCCCTGTCTACGCACACACGTGTTAATTGTGCCTCGATTGGCCACCGCGAGACCGTTGGACGTCATCCAGTCTTCCATGGCCCGGCCCCGTGCGTCCGTCATCGGGGAACCCCAAAGCGTGGACTTCGCATTGAAGTCCCCGGCAACGATCACTGGACCTGGTGCTCCGCCAACAAAAGCAGACATCCGAAGAAGAAAAGATTCGAAGTCGGCCAGAGGTCTGTTAGGGGAGAAGTAGACCCCGACCGCAGTGAGAGCCCCCAGTCTGATGACCACAAAACCTTTGCCACTCGTTGCTCTCCCGGGAGAAGGGGGGGTCATTCTTGGTCCGAGGACCAGAGCGACCGTAGCATCCGTGTCTCCGATCCAATCGTTTCTAGAGAGGATGCGGTACACGCCCCCGCCCCCAACCTAACCTAACCTAACCTAACCTAACCTAACCTAACCTAACCTAACCTTTTTTTTTTTTTTTTTTTTTTTTTTTTTTTTTTTTTTTTTTTTTTTTTTTTTTTTTGAGGAGGGGAAATACGTTACGTATCCCCCGCCCCCTCGGGGGAGAGGACGGGGGTATGTCGGACTCCCTCCGGCTCAGTGCGCCGGAGGTTTACCGACTAAAACCCCCCCATGCCCTCCTTCTGGCCGTGGCTGTGGGCGCGGGCACTAAACTAAACTTCCGCACCCAACATGGCCATTCACCGCATCCGGCACTACTCCAATGCGGCGGCTGGTGTTCTGCCGCCGCCTTCCTTCACCGAGAGCTCCCCGGGCATCTAGGGAGCTTTCTTCTCGGGGCCCTTGGTGCGAGCAGTGATCCCCCGATCAACTGCCCGCGGGCCTATTGCTCCACCTCCATGGCGGGCTGGGGCTGGCTACCCCCGGCACCACCGGCTCCAGGCTCACGCGGCCGAGCCTTGTCGGAGGGAGCTCCTCTCCTGCGGCGCTTTTTCGTAGCGGGGGGCGGCTTCTTGGCTGTTAAACAGCCGCCGCTTCCCAGGACGTGCCCGCTCTCCTTGCCGAGTGCCTCGCAGAAGAAGCAGTTGGGCCGCTTCTCCCGGCACTCGGCGGCCTTGTGCTCCGGCTTTCCACAGCGGAAGCAATTCCGACTGCGGTCCACCGGGCACTGGCATGTCGTCGCCAGGTGGCCGGTATCCAGGCACCGGTAACACCGCTTGGGCCTCGCGGCCAGCAGTGTCACCTTCGCCGAGACCCAGCCCACTCGCACCCGCCCCAAGCTTAGCAGCTTTTTGGCGGCCGCGACGGGGACGCTCAGCCATAACGAGCCATCGCCCCACCTTCCGGTCTTTATTGGGCCCGACCTGATTGAAGTAGTCGGGCACCCTCCCTCTCTAGTGACCGCCTCGAGAACATCGGCGGTCGTGGCTGAGTCGTCCAGCCCGGATATGCGCATCTCCACGCATTTCGCCGGGCGGCCGACTTTGACCACCTCCGGGTCAAGCACCTCCCGCAACTTTGCGGCGAGGGCATCCGCCTTCGCTTGGGCGCCCTCACCAGGGATGGTGAGGACGCGCGCGCCGGTCTGGGCCTGACGGAACCGGAACTGGAGTTGCTCTATGTTGAGTTCCTCCAGCCCGCTCGTCTTGACCGCGTCCTTTGCCTTTAAGAGGACGTCTTTATATGAGACGCCCTTCTCCGCAGCGTTTGCCCTCAACGTTAGGGTGACCGCCGCGGTGGCGGGGGCGCGGAGCTTGGCCTTCTTCTTCTTGGGGGCGGCCTTAGCTGGAGTAGCCGCCCCTGTTTTCTTTTTGGACCTGCGTGGACCGACGGTGGTCCACGGGGCCTCGGCGGGAGGGGCGTTGGTGTTCTGCCCCCCCTTTGCCGCCTCCTGAGCGGCCATTGATGGCCGCTTCTTCTTCTTTTTCTTTGGCTTTGCAGCCCTCTTCTCTGCAGGCGCGGCGGGCGGCTGTAAAGGAGCCGCCTCACCGTCTGCCGAACTCTTGTCCGGTGTCTTCGCCGATACCGACTTCTTCGGCTTCGGCGTCTTCTTCGAAGCCGCTGTTGGTGGGGCGCCAGACGATGGACCAGCACTGTCCGCCGCCAGCGGCGGTCTTCTCCGAGGCTCCGGTAGGAGCCTGTCCTCCAAGCCGGCAATCCTCGCATTAAGCATGTTGCCGAAGGTCTCAATGTTGGAACGTGAGACCTCCGACAACATCCTCTGCAATTCGTCGGCTGCGGGACCAGTGACGCGACGGCGGAGCTCCTCTAACTCCCGGCGCATCGCGTTCACTTGGCGCAGAAGGCGGTCGTTTTGCGCCTCCAGTGCCCGCATCTCCTCATTCATACCGCGGCCCCTCATCTCGGCGACGGCCACCTTGATAGATGCGACCGCCTCCTTGAGGGCCCGCTGGTAGGTCCCTTTCAGGTTGGAGGACCTTGTGGCGACCATGGTCACCATGTCTAAGGCCCTCTCTACGTCGGCTGCCAGGCCGGCGCTGGTCTGCTCCGTGTCCTCGGCCGGGGCAGGGCTTGCGCGAAGGGAGGCTCGCGCTTCCCTCGCCTCTCGCGCCTCCCGCGCCGCCCGGGCTACCTCCTCGACTTTCACCCTGAATGCAGCCCGGCGTTCCTCCTCCTTCTCCTTGTTCAGCTCCGCCTGAGCTTTTCCAAAGCCGACGTATTGGCCGGTGGTTGGTGGCCGGCCACGTCCCTTCTTTGCTTTGGGCACCGCCCCTTTACTTATGGGCGGCTCCATGTCGTCGTCCGAGTTGCGCCTTTTCAGGTGCGCCCTAGCCGGTGGTATTGTGGGCAGGCCCTCGGAGTCCATCGATATGTCTGAGGCAGTATCGTCGGAGTCCGCGGGCCAGTCCTCACTGTCACGTCCGGTGGAATTGTCACGTCCTTGTGGAGGCGGCAAGGAGAATTCGCGCATCACGTCGCGCAAAACAACGCGAGGTGAGCGCGTCAACTCCCTGCGTTCCTCTTCGTCATGTCCGGTAGGAGTAGGAGTGCGGGGCTGCGTCCCGTGGACATCCCGCCACTGCAGCACAGGCGGCAGGTTGGGTACGTCCCGGATCGGACAACCCCGCTCCTTCTTTCTTTGAGCCAGTTTTTTCACCCGTTCTACGCCGTTGGGCTGGTAGACGGAGAAATCTACGTCCTCGTCCGTAATTGCGTCCGCCACCGGCGCGGTTAGGTGCGCCGGCTTCGAACAATCGCGCGTAGTCGCGCCCTCTCCTTCTTTCGCCGTTGCAACGGCCCCCTTTCCCTCACACGCAGTTGGTGCCGCCCCCGTATACGCGCGGCAGACTCCCGGAGAACCGGGAGTGCGGGATTCTCCAGTGGAACTGGGACCCGCCCGGGGAGAATTTTCCAATTTGCGTTTCTCCATATTTTGATCTTTAGAGGGAGATTCTGCCCTAGTGCCCTTGCGACGTAAGCCACCTGCTCGCCATGCATCCCAAGGCCGGGCACCACAAACCGGGGATTAGGGACCCACGGGTCCATCCATCCACAAACACACACACATATAGACGTAGAAACACACGCTGTTGTAGAGAAGAGTTAAATAAAATGCGAAAGATAGAGTAGAGAAGGTGGTGAAAAGATAGACAAAATAAAAATAAGCAACAAAAGAAGAGTAAACTATAAAAAGAGAGAAAGACAGGAAAGACCGGCGTTCAGCCATCCTGGATACGTCACTCCGTGTAAAGGGCGGGGTGGCGTACCCAGGCGCCCAGGGACACGAACGTGGACGGACCGGTATCGCCCCCAACCTAACCTAACCTAACCTAACCTAACCTAACCTAACCTAACCTAACCTAACCTAACCTAACCTAACCTAACCTAACCTAACCTAACCTAACCTAACCTAACCTAACCTAACCTAACCTAAACCTAAACCTAAACCTAAACCTAAACCTAAACCTAAACCTAAACCTAAACCTAAACCTAAACCTAAACCTAAACCTAAACCTAAACCTAAACCTAAACCTAAACCTAAACCTAAACCTAAACCTAAACCTAAACCTAAACCTAAACCTAAACCTAAACCTAAACCTAAACCTAAACCTAAACCTAAACCTAAACCTAAACCTAAACCTAAACCTAAACCTAAACCTAAACCTTGCCTTGCCTTGCCTTGCCTTGCCTTGCCTTGCCTTGCCTTGCCTTGCCTTGCCTTGCCCTGCCCTGCCCTGCCCTGCCCTGCCCTGCCCTGCCCTGCCCTGCCCTGCCCTGCCCTGCCCTGCCCTGCCCTGCCCTGCCCTGCCCTGCCCTGCCCTGCCCTGCCCTGCCCTGCCTTGCCCTGCCTTGCCCTGCCTTGCCCTGCCTTGTCCTGCCTTGCCCTGCCTTGCCCTGCCTTGCCCTGCCTTGCCCTGCCTTGCCCTGCCTTGCCCTGCCTTGCCCTGCCTTGCCCTGCCTTGCCCTGCCTTGCCCTGCCTTGCCCTGCCTTGCCCTGCCTTGCCCTGCCTTGCCCTGCCTTGCCCTGCCTTGCCCTGCCTTGCCCTGCCTTGCCCTGCCTTGCCCTGCCTTGCCCTGCCTTGCCCTGCCTTGCCCTGCCTTGCCCTGCCTTGCCCTGCCTTGCCCTGCCTTGCCCTGCCTTGCCCTGCCTTGCCCTGCCTTGCCCTGCCTTGCCCTGCCTTGCCCTGCCTTGCCCTGCCTTGCCCTGCCTTGCCCTGCCTTGCCCTGCCTTGCCCTGCCTTGCCCTGCCTTGCCCTGCCTTGCCCTGCCTTGCCCTGCCTTTCCCTGCCTTGCCCTGCCTTGCCCTGCCTTGCCCTGCCTTGCCTTGCCTTGTCTTGTCTTGATCGCTTATCTGTTTGGTCAGTGTCGATACTTCAGCGGTAATGTCCATGGTGGCAGAGGCACTGCTGGCACTGGCCACGGTGTATGGTGAGCCTTCAATTATTCTATCTGCTAGCTCAGCGACTTTATCAAGACTTATGTCTGCTTGGACTGCCAAGATAGCCTGAACATTGAAAGGCAGTCGTCTAATCCAGAGTTGACGTAGCGGGTTCTCATCCTGTGTCACTGTCCCGGCTAAGGAGCGTAGGTGTCTGAGTAATGTACACGGTTTTCTGTCTCGGAGCTCTTCGTCGCTGAGAAGCCTTTGAACCCTCTGTCGTTCTGACACTGAAAGCCTTTTAATTAGCTGCTCTTTTAGTTTGGTGTACTTCTCTGTAGTTGGGGGATTAAGCACTAGGTCCTCTACTTCACCGATGATCCTTTGCTCCAATACTGATATCACATGGCTGAATTTTGTGCTATCAGTACTGATGCCCGCTAGGTCAAATTGAGCTTCAGCCTGTGCAAACCATACAGCTGGCCTGTCTACCCAAAAAGAGGGTAACTTAATGGAAACAATTTTTGGCCTATCTTGCACTTGGTCTGCTTCTATTTTGTATTTAAGCATGGCTATCTCTGCCCTTAGACACTCTAGTTCTTCAGCCATTTTTATTTTTGTACGGGCAGGCAGGTGGAAGGAAATAATGATTCCAGAACTGAAAGAATATATTATGCAAATATGTGATAATAAAATTGATTAAAAAAATTAAAACTGTTGCGTCTTACTATGCTATAAAAAGTTTCTGCAGTATTATTATTAATGTTACTTTTGGCTTATAATGTTTATCTAGCACTTAGGTTCACTATGCAACACTGAAGTTAAAACAAGACACTTGAGATTGGTTTTGATTAATGTGATAAGCAGTACCTTGAGGATGGTGAGGCAACATGCAACCAGTACCGTACCAGCAAGCGGGCATCCACATGCGACAAAGACTGGAGATGCGTGCGTTGATGCGCAGCCGCAACTTAGTACAAGAGCGGTATGTGGAGCTGGTATGTTCAGGAATTTTGGGCCGTCACCGTGCAGGATTGTGCAGTGTTAACAGTTGCTTCTTAGCGCGCTTCGATGTGTATTGCGGTAGTAGGCGTGTTTTGTCGCTGGTCACTACTTTGGGAGCAGGTCGACGGAGGTGTAGGTCGACCAGAGTCGCCCCAAATGAATCTTGTAGGCAGTTAAGCAGTTGAATATATCACGTATATTTCAGCACATACACAATATGTTATTGGTCACAGTATACATGTACATAGTTAACAGCTGGTAGAGATATTTACACAGCAGTGGCGAAGAGTCCATATAACCCGATTCCCGTCGGCTTCCCTAAGAAAAATCGAATCTATGGGCCAACGACATTTTTATATAATAAATATTTTACATACTTAAAAAAACTTTGAATTCACTAAACGCCTACAAAATATTATGCCATCAATTTTTCACTCACTTGAAATAGTTTGAATTAATAACTAAGCGCCTACAAAAATTTAATAGGCAATCCAATGTGCAAGCGCAGGACATCTCCGAGATATCGCGAGAGAATCAAGCCGATAAATTAGCGGGTTACTTCTCCATAGAACAATATTTCATAGTAAGCATCTGTCCTTTTCATACCTGTGAACTGATCGTCACAGTCTGTCTCGTTCTAGCACGCATGAATATACTCAGAAATAACTCGATGCCAAACGGCTTATTACGGAGAAAGGTTAATTAGCAACGCACAGGTGCAATCGAGAAAGATGAGTCATGACGTAAAATTGTTATGATACGAATTAAGAATGAATGTAGCGGCATAATACTTTTGCTGGCGCGTAATACATTTTATTTGGTAGGATTTTTTGTAATACGACTTTATTAGGAATGCATTTAGCGGTATTAAATATGACGCGTAATACATTTTTATTTTGCTGGTTTTTTAGTTTGACTAATGGCGGATAACTGCGAATTGTAAACAACTTGTTGTTTGTTTTCAGTTTTGTTTTGTCGAATTTTATTTGTTTTAGTGTTAGAAGTGTGTCGTGAATTAAATTAATTTGTATTGTGATTTGTGTGTCATACGTAATCGTGTACTTCGGAAATGGCATTAATTCAAATAGACTGTTGTCTGACAGATTATTCGCTGTCGAAGGAAACTTCGTTTTCCAAACTTAGTTTTGAAAATAAAAAGCATTTTATACAATTAGTATTCAAAATCAATATTTGTATTCAAAAGCAATTCGTATGTGGTCGTATATATCGTAGTGGTCGTAATTTTTATTAATTATTAATTTATTTATTTATTTATTTATTATCGTTACGTAGTTAAGTGGTCGTAGGTGGAGGTAGTTGTTATGATGGTATTAACTAGTTTTGTTTGTTAACTCTTTATTTTGACTTTTTAAAGGCATCATTATCAAACTTGAAACTCGAACATAATATGTACATCAGTGCTGAGCATTTTGGTACTAGATTTTATACTCCGGCTTCCCTTCCGAAAATATTCACCCCTCGTCACTGTTACACAGTAGCTACTACAGAGTAAAATCGCAATATTATCATAGAAAGTGTCCTCGTAGCATTGGTTACTTTGTGCCAAGAGAGCGAAGCGAGGGAAAACCGGCTGTCACTTATGACAGGCCGTCTTCTTCTCCCTCTTTCTATAGTGTGCAACACACGCCACAACTTCATACTAAAATTAATATATATTAAATTTTTTATATTTTTTATATTATAATAATAAATTTTTCCCGGAATTTACTAACGCCGTCTATCGGCTCGCCCCCACAAACTCAAAAAAAAAAAAAAAGGATCAAAATGTTTCATTCCAATCACCCCAGTATTGCTAGAGTCCATTTACTTTCTCACTTTTTGCCATCAGATTCTGGTAGACCTATAGTTGCTTATTCTTCGGCGTCGGCCCCACTGCATGCAGTATAGCGGTCTGAGTTCCGAGTTGGGGTCATGCAGTGGGGTCGACGCCTTCGATTTTAATTGAAATAAAATAAGGTTTTGTGTTAGACACTAGTAAGAAACTTAAGGCACGACATCATATTAGCAATTACTAAATTTAAGTTTCTCACCAATGTAGGCTAAGTTAGAAATAATACCAATATCTATACTAATATTATAAAGCGGAAGAGTTTGTTAGTTTGTTTGCTTGTTTGTTTGTTTTTTGAACGCGCTAATCTCAGGAACTACTTGTCCGATTTGAAAAATTCTTTCAGTGTTAGATAGTCCATTTATCGAGGAAGGCTATAGGCTATATATTATCTATACTAATATTTTAAAGCGGAAGAGTTTGTTAGTTTGTTTGTTTGAATGAGCTAATCTCAGGAACTACTAGTACTAGTCCATTTATCGAGAAAGGCTATAGGTTATATTTTATCACGCTAAGACTAATAGGAGCGAAGAAATAGAGGAAAATGTGGAAAAAACAGGGGGAAATTATTTGAAAGGGCATATTTGAACGCGCTAATCTCAGGAACTACTGGTCCGATTTGAAAAATTCTTTTAGTGTTAGATAGTCCATTTATTGAGGAAGGCTATAGGCTATATTTTATCACGCTACGACTAATAGGAGCGAAGAAATAGAAGAAAATGTGGAAAAAACGGGGGAAATTATTTGAAAGGGCTTATCTCACGAACTACTAGAGTTATTGTCTGTTATTTTGGGTCAGATAAGAAGTTGACCACGTGAAGGATCATAGGCCATTTTTTGTAGACTGATTTGTCTGTGAAATATCTTATTTACGCGGGCGAAGCCCGCGCGGCTTCGCCCGCGTAAATAAGATATTTCACAGACGAACGAACGTCTAGTTTGTAATAAGAAGTGATTTATTTTCAAATATTTATCAAATACACTTTCTCTAATCTTATATAATATTTTAATACAACAATGTTGGTACAAAAGAGCCAATCTGGTCTTATTCTTATTAAGTACCTGTAGACTCAGGTGAGTACGGTTTTAACCAATGGTTTTAACAGTGATTAAGACATTGGCGATTCACTAAGGAGCAATTATTTAAAAAAAAAAAAAAAAAAAAAAAATAGGAAGACGAAGATTAAAGTTAAAACCAGAATAATTATGGTTCGGAATCCTATTTATACTACGTCCATTCCCGGGCAGCATCTCCATACCAAATTTTTGGTCTTATCTCTTTCAGTATTATGAAAGTCCTTGATATAAAATAAAAAAAATATGATAATATATTGATTGAATGCTAATGCTAATAATGAGTGCGCGATTGATGACGGCTTGTAGCGAACTGCCCGAGAGTATGCACTTTGTCGCGGTCGGGACTACGGGAAAATATGTTTGAATCAGCAATGTACGTGCTAGCTCGTACATGCTCCCGGGCCGCAAGATAATGATGGTGATACAAGGTGATAGACTATAGGTCCTTAAACTAACTTAATGCTAATACATTATTTGTCGTCGATTGACACAAAAGAGTGAAGTACGGGCGAAGTGCCCCGACTTTGCCTGCTAGGGCAACACACTTTGTTATCACTAATAGTTTGCACTTCTTTAAGACACTGATCACTTTTTGATTGCTGAGACATCACTCATATATTTCCGAGAGAAGTCATCTCTATTCCTTTAGCCTCCCTTTGCATTGGAGGTGCTGCTCTTACAACAAACGCTCTGCATTTCCATAGTAACAGTGATCCAATAATCAAAATTAACGCTGCAATCACATAAATAGCGGTATAATGATGAATGTCATGATACGAAAAGCTTTCCAGTGTTGGATCGTTCTGCTTTAAGTCGCCTAGTTGCTTCTGCAAGGCATGTAGCTGTTCTCTCTGTTCAGCTGACTCGTTATAGTAAATTTCTGGTGATATTTCAGAGAACGACATGTTGAAAAGATGATTGATTGGAGCAATATCCCCAAAAGGGTTTACGTGTAATATACTACTGTCTTCTTTGTGTGAGTGAACAGAAAAGTCTTTTGACTTAATCAAGCATCCTTGTTTGACGCTAAACAAT
This sequence comes from Cyaniris semiargus, assembly GCA_905187585.1. NCBI lineage: Eukaryota > Metazoa > Arthropoda > Insecta > Lepidoptera > Lycaenidae > Cyaniris > Cyaniris semiargus. The sequence continues at coordinate 106,096 of LR994555.1, forward strand.
CCTGACTGTGACAATTGTGCAGTGCTTATTTCATCGTCGCAAAGTATGTTTAAGGAGCAGTAGTCACAACAGAAATAGAAATATGTATTGATCCTGTGAGTGTCGATCCACATGTTATCATACCCTGCTATACTGTATAGACAACTTTTAGTCGCTTTGTTTCGCCTGCACAAACTCTCGTTACCTTTAAGTTATATATAGTATATTCCGCTTTATTGAGGCGACATAACATATTTTCTGAATGTTGATTGAAACAAAGGAGCAACTCCGTTTCTGTCATGGTAAGGAAAGTGTCCTTCTTCAAATTAATCGCTAAATATTTTCCAACGGGTGTAATGCTTTTCATCGCGTTATTTGCTTTACGGGGGATAGGATACAATTCGTACTACTCGTACGAGTCGCTGGCTATCAACGGGATAGTTATTTCAAATAACAAATAATTAATACTTACTTATTCGCGTTCTAACTTTAAGCAAATGCTATAATTGAGTTAAATCTGTATAAAAAGGTATAGCTAAATCTTTAGATAGTAAGGATGATATTTTCTGTAATTATAATTTAAGCTGTTCTGGTGTTAATATGTGAACATTAAATTTCCCATCGTACACATTAGTGACTGTATCCAGTAAGTTGTTTTGTATATAAGTTAAATGATGTATCAAGTTACTAGTCGTTATAGATGATAGGACAAAGTCAGTAATATAAGACACATTTTGTACATTATCTTTTAAAATGCTTACAAAGCTATCGATGGCACCTATTTTCTTAAAAATAGACTTGTGTTGATTTTCCATCACAGACTCACTTCTTTTAATATAATTAAATTCTGCCTCCACCAAAGAGGTCTGATTCTTCCATAAGGACGCTAAATGATTTTGATTCTGACGTATTATATTTATATCATGCTCCCCGTCGTTGTCTGGTGCGCGCTACAAAATGTTGATTAATTAATAAGCTATTATAGTACTGCAGCTCATTAAAGGAGTGATTTAATTGTAAAAAGATACTGGCGCAATATGATACGGAGCTTATCTTCGCGCACGCTTTCTCGAGATAAACAATTTTAACAACTTTTTGCACGCCGCGATGCCTTCCCAGAACGGCTTCATGTCGTAATAGACGACCAGGCGCCAATCGTCTCTAATTACATGCATGTTACTTATTTTATCGAAGTAGAGACCTTTAGTGTTTAAACCCTTTAGTCGGGTTTTAGTTTTTTAAACTTTATTTTTATTTCAATTTTTTTGGGGCTGCGATTCGCTCGATAAATTTCTCAACCATTACAATTCCTCAAAATATGATCGAGGATAATTATTATTAAATAGGTATTAATAATTATTGTTTCATATTGTATTGAACTGATTTTATGAAATCTTGCAATTATCAGGTGATTGCAGGCAAACCCGTAAGAAATAGCTAATAATGCTTACATAACATTTGAAATGTACTAACAAAGCTCTTTCATTTGATACCCCACACTACACCGTCAGGAATATATATTTTGTTGTTGTTTCCTTTATGTCCCCTAGATGGCGCTAAGGTCAATTTAACGTGACGTCATGTAGCCTATAACCAGCGGACGATCAAGAGGCTTCCAATGACACCTCATTTGTCCGAATCGGATTAGTAGTTTTAAAGTTACGAGGGAACAGATGAACATCCATACCCACATACATACATACATACAGGCCGTAGTCGGGTAAAAATACGTGTATTTTTATTTTTAACAAGGTTCAATATATCGAAATTTGGCCGGAAGCCTTATTGCACCCTGTATATTGTATAAACAACATAAAAAACAAACGCTGAAAGTATTTAATTTCGTTTTATTTTGTAAACATTACAATATATTATGGTCGACTCAGGATTGCGGCAGCTCGTCCCTTAGCGCGTGCAAGCGCAGGCGACGTTCGAGGATCGCGTCCTCGAGCGCCGGGGCGTCGGCGCCGCACAACGCCGCGCCCCGCACGTACAGCCATTTGTGACCCGGTCGCGCCGCCGCCGCGCACGCCGCCCCCCCGCCCGCTCCGCAGCCCGCGCGCGCCTCCGCCTCCAGCCGCAGCGCCCACACCAGCGCCCCAGCCCGCGCGCCCCGCGCCCCCGCGGTCGCCCGCCGGAGGACGCGAGCCGCAGACCCCCACCCGCCCGCGTCAGCCAGTGCACGAAGCAGCGCCGGCAGTGCCCCGGCCAGCGGCCGCAGCCCGCCGCCGCCGGCCAGCGCCCGCGCGCGCGCCTCCGGGGACAGCTCGCCCATCGCCCACAGCGGGGCGCCCGCCTCGGCTGCGGGACGAGAATACGATTTATCGACGGGAGCGAAACACGAAACGATCAATAGCAAAACGTGATATATCTACCGACCGACCGCGAGGTAGGCGTTGTTCGGGTAGAGGGGCGCGACGGCCCGAGCGACGACGGCGGCGCGACCCTCGGCCGCGGCCGCCCGCACCAGCGCCTCCGCCGCCTCCTCGTAGTAGCGCGCGGCGGGCGGCGGCGCGGCCGGGGCGGCGGCCAGCAGCGCGGCGAGCAGGCGGCGACGGCGGCGCGGATCCGCCAGCGCCGCCCGCGCGCGCGCCCACTCGCCCGCTCCCGGCAGCAGCGCCCGCTCCTCCCCCGCCTCCTCATCCGCACCCGCCCCCTCTCCTGCCGCCCACCGCCGCTCCAGCTCCGCGCAGCGCTCCTCGCACTGGATCGAGTAACTTAATTAATGTCTAAAGTAATAACACAAGTCAACAAGTTAGAGTAGAGAGTCACTGTTAGAGGTACAAAAAAAAATTGTTTCGTACCTCAGTGACTATAATATCTGATTGTTTACATTGAAAATTAACCAGAAATTTTTAAAGAAGTAATAAGTTTTATGTACTTTAAATCGTTAAAATATCTCATAAAATGTGTAAAACAGACGAAAAAAAGAGTTTTTGCTACATTTGCGGGAAATTTATTAAAAGCCCTGAGTGGCAACTTTAAAATATGTCTTCCTTTTTTATAAAATTTTATTAACCAATATGCATCTGTCTTCACATTCCGTTTTTACGGTTCCGTAGTCAACAAAGAACCCTTTCGGTCTGTCCGTCCGTCCGTCCGTCTGTCCGCGGTTTTGCTCAGAGACTATAGGACCTACCTATGGACCTACGCAGCTGTGCCGACAAAATGGTATATAAGATCTTAAAAAATATTTTTTAAGGTACCTTCCCTCAAGTGGGGATGATATTTTTTTTCGCGTCCACCCCACCGTGTGGGGTGTCGTTGGATAGTTTTTTTTAAATATTACGAGTATTCAAAGATCATTTTCCGATTTAGGGATCGATTTGTGAAATATGAAGTTTTAAAGTTCCTTCACACGGGGCCAGACTGACGTAGTGTGAATTGTCCATAGATATTATATTATAAAATGCAAAAAATCGGGAAAGTGCGTGTCGGGCCACGCGTAATATAGGTTTCTATAGTACCCGGTACCGTTAGTTTTTGATAATTTTTGTATGGTCAATGAATGTACATTTATAACGTGTTTTACACTACTAACAACATCATCTCAGTTATGTTCAAAGGAATTTGAACGTTAAGTTCCTTTATACTTGATGAATTGATCTTAAATAATCACCATTATCTTATAACTAGTGCCATCTAGTAGAATTGTTTGTCAACTTATATGTATGAACATTGAACTAAGAAACAGATTTGCATTATCTGTGGTCATAATCTGTGGCTTCATATTCTTTGAATAAAGTAGTTCTCTGTCAAACTCCATACGGTCGTTAGACTTATGAAGTATTCTTAGCCGTGATAGTTTTCCTTTTAAATTCAGCATATTTCCTACTCCTGTGAATTTTTTCACATTTCCAGAAGCAACCGTATAGCTGGTAGAAGGGGGGGACACTGGACTCTAACGATTTTTTCCACTTTAAAACTTCATATTTCATAAATGGATCCCTAAATCGAAAAATGATCTATGAATACTCGTAATATTTTTAAAAAACATACACCTCCGCTTGATGTGTAGGGGAAGTACCATAAAAAAAAATATTTTTATAAGATTTTATATACCATTTTGTCGGCATCATTAATATGTGCATTCATGCCGAATTACAGCTCTGTAGGTCCTATTATAGTATCTGAGCAAAACCGCGGACAGACAGACGGACAGGCAGACAGACGGACATATAGACAGACGGACGGACAGACCGAAACTATAAGGGTTCCTTGTTGACTACGGAACTCTAAAAACTAGCGGTACTACGGAACTCTATATTGCGCGTGGCCCGACACGCACTTGGTTTTTGTATTTTGCGTATTATGTAAGTAGTTATTGTTAGCCTCTCGTCTGTCAAGCGCCCAAAATGGATGGTTTGACAGTTCGTGACAGATGAAAGGTTAGGATTATTTTGTCTATATTTTAACTTAATTTAGCACTGCATTCAGTTAACTTAAAAAAAATGAACTCTTAAGACGCTGACAACTGCCAATGACCTTGATCCTCTCGCACCACTGTCGATTTTCATGCCAGAGAGACAGAGATGTGAAGTGTTCACTCGGTAGCGTGGATACATTTTTCGTTTGTTAGAGGAAAAAATAAATATTATGGGAAATCTAGATGTCAGAACCGAAAATTAAATCTGGCAATCTTTGGATTTTTGTAAAAGGTATCAAATAAACAAATTTTTAAAGCATAGATTGTATTATTACTTTAGTTAGAACTGTTTAAAGTTCCTGAAAGATGTGACCATAGATATAGGTCTACCAGAATCTGATGGCAATTTTTGACAGCAGATTTTCAGAAAATATCCTTGATCATTGGATAATTTTTTATATTTGCATGTTTAATACACAGAATCAGCCGCTATAAGAAAAAAAAGGATCAAAATGTTTTATTCCAGTTACCCCGGTATTGCTAGAGTCAATTTATTTTCTCACTTTTTGCCATCAGATTCTGGTAGACCTATAAAGTATTATAGTATAGATGTAATCTTAGCCCGTCATCGCGTGGCCATTTTGTGCTTATTTTCATACAAGTAGTATGCGTGTATTTTCTTGAATATTTCTATTTGTCGATCATTTCGAAGCACATTATAATCCAGAAAAGAAAGTTATTTAGTTCATGATATCGATAAACTATAGTTCAAGTAATGAGAATCCGTAAACACACGTAATAAGCTATGCAATTTTTGTAGCCAAATTATTAATTGATGTGACATTTTTAGCACTAATGCCTTATATAGCACGAATAAGGGATTATTAAACTTATAAATTATCTTTTTAGCTTACAAAAATACCGATTGAAAAGCCCAAAAAACGCTGTTCAAAACTTACGTATTTAATGTTAAATCCACGTGTTTGAGGCATTCTTTGGCCATTCTTATGGTTTATTATTTAGCGGAACCACAAAACTCAACAATATCTAGCGTAAAATGTTCACTAAAAACCTTTATTAACACTTTTATTACATGAAATATGCAGACCGACTCCTTTGTTATGTCCTGGTAAGTAGGACATAAATATTACACGCTTTTGACGCTTATATACCGATATAAGGCTCTCTCCTATAGTCTATCTCAATGGATGTGACTTTGGTATTTTTTTTTTCATCCAGTAGGAGTGCATTATTTTATTATTTAAATTGGGGGACCGCCAAGTAAACTACGACAACAGCGACTTTTGCATATTGTATCGACAAGTCGCTGATTGTCTCGATTCGGTCCGCTGTGAACTGACCCTTAAACTATACGCGCGGTCCCCCGACACACCGTGACAACAATTATGGACTACAATATTACTTTATACTAAGGAAATACTTGGGTATTATTTAAACTTAAAGTCAGTAAATATTATTTCATTACTTTTTTAAGTTGTTTGGCGGGGTTTTTTTTTTAATTTCTTGGGCGCGCGCGCACAATTTTACCACTTTGGAAGAGCTTCTCTCGACCTATCCAGACAGACACTCATAACGAATCTATAAGGGTTCCTTTTTTTGCCATTTGGCTAGGGAACCCTAAAAACACCACAATTATTAATGGACACTACGCGTCGCCCGCGCCGGCGCGTGACGTGCCCCCCGCGCGCGCGCCTCCCCCCGCGTCACTCCCGCTCTACTCACAGACGCGAAGTGAAGACAGAAATCATAAAAACAACAATGTGTCATAATTATTCTATAAGAAGTTCATTCTTAAGTTAATTACAAAAAATATAAAAATTTATTTTATCTAAAAAAAGTATTAATTGAAGTAATGTAAAGTTAAAATCGTCATGAAAAAAAAACCTAATTTTACAAAGAAACCTTAATTATTATTCTAGACTATATTTATTGACTATACGTATTAACGTTTTATTTTCAGTCATATTCGTTTGAGGGTTTAAGTTAATAAAAGTCTGGAATAAATATTCCTTTGAAATATTCAGATATCAGTTCAATTTTTATTTTAATATTTATAATTGCCTTACTTTTTAATTTAATAATGATTATTATGTAAGTTATGCCTCATATTGAAAAGCTTTAAGTCAAGTTTTTGGGTAATTGACTTATGTAACAATAATTACAATTTAATAAGAATTATTAGAGTAATCTCATTATAATCCTTACATATCTGAAAGTTTAACAATTAAATAACGTAGATATTTGTTCTTACACGGACGACCTATTTTATTTTTATTAATGCCAATAACACTGCGACCTACATTCAAAGTTAGATATCTACATTATTGAAAACGAGTTCAGAGTCAAACTTTAAGGTGGTTTTAACATTTCCGGCCGTTTGTGAAGACCAAGCAAACCAAGATAATCTTAAAGTAGACATTGCAAGGAACAAATAAAAAAAAATGTTACGTAATGACGGCAAAATGAATATCATCACACACTTAAAAAGCACTGACCTCCATTATACAAGTACGCTGGACTAATGATACCCTTTGAAATGACAGCTATTTTTTGTGCCTATTTGAAGCGGAATCAGCTCCCCCAATGTGAGTGATAGGAACTAAATTTGACGTAAAAACACAGAATACAAATTACTCACGGACGTAAAAATGACGTTTGAAAGTCGCCATATAGGCGCTGATAGCAGTAGTGGGAGTATTTGGAACTAATACTAGTGAAGACAACCAATAACGATTAAGCGGCCATTTGCAAGTTACGTCAAATTTAGTTCACTGGGGGCGTTGATTCCGCTTCAAATAGGCACAAAAAAAGTGGGTATCATAGGTCCAGCGTACTTGTATAATGGAGGTCAGTGTTAAAAAGGCTTGCCTGGCTCTTTTCCGGCCAAAAAAATTGGTTTGCGTAATTTTTTACTGAAAGGTAAAGAAATTTTCTATTGAATACACTTTAGGAGTGTTGTTTTGATCGCGGTAGCGAACGGTCGCCCACCGCTCAACAACACACGCAGCAAATATTAATAAAATTAATTAATATTTCGCGAGTCGCGCGGCTCACAGCCGCTGCACCGACAACATGGCGCTCGTATCCAACGAGCTGCTGGCGTTCGTACAACACGTCGTCAACACCATGGACGAAGATAGCATCGTGCAGCTCTGCAGGTCAACCTACACCAGCGAGGAAATCTGCAAGGGCAGGCTGATGCTGTACGAATCGCTCGGCAAGACGGCGCAGATGTCGTCCCGGAGGAGAGACGGAAGCGAACGAAGCTTGCAGGACAACATCTCCCTGATCAAGCAGACTAATCCTGCGGAATTGCCGGTGTTTGTGGCCAAGCAGCTCCACAAACTGCCGGCGGTATCGACGGACCACGTCAACGTCTCCAGCCTGCTCCAGAAGTTCAACATCATGAGGGCAGAGCTGGACGAGATGCGAGGTAGATTGGATGCCTCGGAATCCACCATCAGTGAGTTACGTAGTGAATTATTACAATTAAAAAGTAATAATTCATTATGTAGGTCACCCGAGCATCCGATCGACTCGATAAATATGCGTCGCGGAGCTCAGCGCGACTCGCCGTTTTGCACGTCAGCGAAACCGAGTGGGTCAGCAATAGCCGCCGCCGTCAGCTCGCCGTCACCGCGTGACGTCGACACGAAATTGAGGCCATCGACTCAGCTGAAAAATTATGCAAGCGTCGCCGCTTGCCCCGCACCGCCCCCGCGGGTAAAGGCGAGGGGTGCAAAGGAGGGCCGCAAGGCTGAACATCTTCGACTCGACAGGGACGAGAGCAGGAGGTGCGATGAGGAGGGGTTCGTTCTGGTGGAAAGGAGGAAGAAGAGGAAGCCCACCGTCCGCAACCACCGCGGCACCGCACCTTATGTGCCCGCGACGCCGCTCTACGTGTCGCGCCTGCACTGGTCCATGACGGTCGAAGACGTCATAAACTACATCCGCGAGAAGACCACCTACACCTTGAGGGTGGAGCGTCTGCACTCTCGCCACAAAGTGAATTTCAGTTCCTTTGTGGTGAGAGTGCCGACTCAAGTTTTATCCATCTTCGAGGTGGAGGAGTTCTGGCCCGCCGGTGTAATTTACCGGAGGTTCCGGGGGAGGCTCCCGAACGAAGCGCGCATCAAATCGCCGAAAGAGACTTTACGTGATAAAGTGTAGTGTGATTGTGTGTGTGAATGTGTAAATAATATATATTAGGATAAGACTGTTCGGCGTGAATCCGTTGTCTGATTGCCATAACACAAGTTTGTACTTAGCATGGGATTAGACGACGTGATGTACGCTACCTAGCTTTTATACTATTGTTTATTATTGTATGCTTAATAAAGAATTTGAATTTGAAATTTGAAAAAAAAAACCAGTGCACATGGTGAGGGCAAAACATTTACTTATTCATTTTTTTCTTCTTAATTTTTTTTGCACCAACTTACTTTAACTATAACTGTAACTTTAACTATAACTTTATCTTTAACTACAATGCAAAATGTCAAATCTTTGGTTAAAGTCAAAAATGGACGCCATATTTAACCATAGCCATAGAGCTCGACAAGGCTATAAATGAACGTGGCGAAAAAAGGAACTAACGCTGTCATCATACAAAAACGCCATTTTTGACAGTTCTCCTTTACCAGCAGCGCCCCCGCCCACGTTTTTATTTAAAGCCTTGTCGGACCAGCAACGTCTTCAAATTCTGTGGTCAAAGTTAAAGTTAAAATAGCCTTAACTATAACCATAACTTTGACCATAACTTTGACCATAACTTTAACTTCAACCACGCCTCTGGTGCAACCCACCTTTAAAGATTATTATTAGCATATTATGGCAATCAGTGAATATGAGAAGTAATATTTGTGGTAAACTTTCTTGTTGTTGACATTGTTTACTTCAAAGTATTATTATCTTATATTATTACCTTTAAATTGCACAATATCTAATATGAGTGAATATGTATCTTAATGCAAAGTACCTACTTACAATAAATATGGGTATACTTATTGTACGGTGAAACAAAGACATAATGTATGTATGGACTACTAATTACTAACAAAAAAATTCTGCTCCGTATGGTTTCTAACAAAATAGTTTAGAACTTAAAACACAGGAATGCATTAGCATTCCTGTGTTTTAAGTTCTAAACTATTTTGTTCGTTACCTTCAAATGTAAAAAGCCCCGGGTACATGCAATTTATACCTATATTATGATACTGATTCACAGCTGACTGTCCTTTGCCTACTGCACTGATTATAATGTTATTGTGGAAGTTGTATATCAGAATATAGTCTATACTAATATTATAAAGCGGAAGAGTTTGTTTGTTTGTTTGTTTGAACGCGCTAATCTCAGGAACTACTGGTCCGATTTGAAAAATTCTTTCAGTGTTAGATAGTCCATTTATCGAGGAAGGCTATAGGCTATATTCTATCACGCTAAGACTAATAGGAGCGAAGAAATAGAGGAAAATGTGGAAAAAACGGGGGGAAATTATTTGAAACGGCTTATTTGAACGCGCTATCTCAGGAACTACTGGTCCGATTTGAAAAATTCTTTCAGTGTTAGATAGTCCATTTATCGAGGAAGGCTATAGGCTATATTTTATCACGCTAAGACTAATAGGAGCTAATAAATAGAAGATAATGTGGAAAAAACGGGGGAAATTATTTGTAAGGGCTTATCTCACGAACTACTAGAGCAATTTTCCTGGGTCAGATAAGAAGTAGACCACGTGAAGATCATAGGCTATTTTTTGTAGACTGATTTGTTTGTGAAATATCTAATTTACGCGGAACGTCTACTGTATAATAATAATACATCTTATCTTTGATTATTCGCACATTGTTTTTTGAGTTTATATATAAATAAATTTAGTTTGTAACTGCACTGATCTGTAAAAATTATAAACGTGTATTTGTGTTGCAAAAATAAATATTATTATTATTATTATTAAAAGAACAAAAATCAAGTTTTCTTTATAATTTCAAAGTTCAGAAGGTCTCAATTTATATGAAAGCAAACTTTATACTTAAAAATGTCGTCCCTACTATTAATTAGGTATCAGACATCCGAATCGGGTACACGGTTGTAATTTTTCAGGACAAAAAACCGGCCCCGGAAATGTGAAATAGAATCAGGACGGAAATATCAAATAATCGTGATTCGCCCCAGCGACGAAACGACAAGTTTACTAATGAGTACCCGATCGCGCGACATCTGCGTAACCTAAACTGTTAGCGGACAGCGGTGACCAGCAGTCGGCAGTCGGCACGTACCCGCTGCAGCGCGGCGGCGCGGTCGGCGGGCGCGGGCGGCGCGGGGGGCGCGTCCGTCGCTCGACCCAGCACGGCGTACACGAGCGCGCCCTCGCCAGCGTCTGATTCTACCTCGCCGACCACCCTAAAACAAACGGAACGAGCAGATCATCGCAGTTTCGATACTACTCACTCAGATTTAGTTGTCAGTTCTCAGGAAGACAAAAAGAACCTAGAATAGTAAATACTTTCACGGTGAATTCGACGAGACCGTTACAGATTATAATATAGTGCTTTTGAAGACTGGCTTAGATTAGAAAAGTGGAAAAAATAAAAAAAGAAGAAAAAGAAACAGCGATTGAGGGTAACGGGGCACAATTGATAATATTAGAAAAGGGTGGATCTCGATAATGAAATAATGATTGATAAAGCTTGATTGTTGTGACAAAAAATTAAAGAGAAAGAAGAGAGAGAGTAAACTGTCAGTGTAAGTGGACTTCGGCCTGACCGTCGGAATATCTTCCTTTTCGGCCGCTAAACTCATATTATACAAACTTTCCTTTTTTTTTCCCTATTTAGGAATCCATTTGTGAAATATGAAGTTTCAAAGCGGAAAAAATCGTTAGAGTCCAGTGTTCCCCCGGTTGCTTCTGGAAATGTGAAAAAATTCATGGGAGTAGGAAATATATATATAAATAGGCTAAGAAGTCTTCATAAGTTATTGAGTCGATCAACTAAAAAAAATATTCGGCGAAATATAAAGGAACTTTTCGTTAAAATTTCTTTAAACGTAACTGAAATGATGTTGTTAGTAGTGTAAAACACGTTATAAATGTACGAGGGGCGTTCAATGTATTCTCGGTATCAGGGTGATTAAGTAATTATGACGGTACTTTAAATATCTCATTAGGTAATGGCATTATTTGAGGGTATAACTACAAAAATTCAAACATTTATCATCACTAGTTATTTAGAAATTTCAAGTTAAACATAGTAAGAATGACTGACGCGACAATGTTGACGAAAATCGAGCACCGTGCAGTGATTAAATTCCTTACAAAGCAGGGAAAAACTCAAAAAGTGATCCACGAGGAATTGGTAGCGGTGTACCAAGACTCTGCCCCTTCATTATCTACTGTTCAAAAGTGGTCAAGTGAGTTTAAAAGAGGTAGGGAAAGGATTGAAGACGACCCCCGTGTGGGCCGGCCGGTGAGTGCCACTACAGAAGAAACCGTAAAAAAAGTTGAGAAAATTGTTCTTGAAGATGCCCGCATTAAAATAAAAATGTTAGCAGAGATGACTAACCTATCAGTTGGGACCATTCACACCATCCTCCATGACCATCTTAACCTGTCAAAGGTCAGCGCAAGATGGGTGCCTCGAATGCTCACGGCGCTTCAAAAAAAGGCACGAGTTGAGTGGGTTTTTGGAGCTTTGTGGAGACAATCCATCGAGTATTATCGATCGGATTGTTACCGGCGATGAAACGTGGGTTCATCACTATGATCCTGAGAGCAAACAGAAATCTATGCAGTGGCACAAAAAGGAATCAGAGCCACCGAAGAAATTAACCAAATTAAATGAAAAAAAAAATTAAAAATTTATGCGGGTTCGAAGAAATTAACGATCCTCCCTACAGTCCAGACCTGGCCCCTAGCGATTATTTTCTGTTTCCAAATTTAAAAAAAGATCTTCGTGGAAAGCATTTTTCCGACGACGAAGAGCTCAAGGCGGCAATTTTAGCGCATTTTTCGGACAAGAAAGAATCATTCTTTTAAAGGGTATCCAAAACTTAATTTATAGAACTAATAAGTGTATTGAGCTTCTGGGTGACTATATAGAAAAATAAAATTATTTCAGAATTTTCAGCCTTTTCCTTCATACCTATACCGAGAATACATTGAACCCTCGTACATTCATTGACCATACAAAAATTATCAAAATCTATCGGTACTACGGAACCCTATATTGCGCGTGGCTCGACACGCACTTGGCCGGTTTATTTATCTTTTCTGACACTTTTTCTAGTTCAAAACAAGCCTACGTCCTCCCAGGCGACGTATCATTAAGAATACACAGGGACACAAAAAAGCTTTTCGATACCGAGTAGCGATTCCCACCTCGCAACGTAGATGGCGTGTTCGACGGGGCAGGAGGCGATCGCGGAGCGCAGGGCGAGGCGGGCGGTGCGCGCCGCCGCCGCCCCACCTTCTGCCAGCAGCTCCAGCCGCGCCAGCTCCGCCACCACCAGCGGGTCCGCGCACCGCAGCCGCCGCAGCACCGCGCGCGCCGCCGCTCGCACCCGCGTCCGCTCCCCGCGCCCCGCCCCGTCCTCCTCCGTCAGCAGCAGGTGCACCCGCAGCCAGCGCAGCCGCCACGCCAGCAGCGCGCCGCGCGCCGCGCCCGTCGTCGCCCCGCAGCACGCGTCCCACAGCGCCTCCGTCCAGCTCAGGTGGCCCCACTCGTCGCTGAAGTAGTGCGGGGGGTCCAGCGCGAGCGCGAGCAGGCGGCGCGCGACCGCCGGGCCGGCGCGCGCGGGGTGCGCGGGCGGCAGATCGGCCGCGGCCGCCAGCAGGGGCAGCATCTCCTCGGCGCAGTCGAGCGGCGGCGGGCCGAGGGCCCGCGCGGCCCAGTCGGTGGCGGGCAGCGGCGGCACCTTGGCGAGGCGCAGTAGGCGTGCGGCGAGCGGCAGCGGCGGGCCGGCCAGCGGGCGCAGCAGGTCAGCCAGCAGGTGCGGCGGCGGCGCGCGCTGCGGGTCGGCGGGCGGCGAGCCGGCGGGCGCGGGTCGCCAGTGCGCGGCGGCTCGCGCGCGCTCTACGCGCACCCACACGGCGCTCAGCGGCAGCCCGCTCGCGGTCGCCTGCCGAGTAGTAGTTATTTTATTTAACGTAGTTTAATTGTCTTCATTTCAAATTTTAAAAAAAAAATTATAGTAATTTATTTAAGTTAGTTCACGTCGCGACATCTCACCGAGTGCGTGGCTCAATCCATTATCTCGCCTCTGATTAATTATAATTAATCAGAGGCGAGGTGAGACAGTTTTATTTATCTTAGTACTACGAGAATACAATAAGTATTATATTCCTCAGTACTAAGAGAAACAAAATTTCCTATTTTCCATGTCATCTGCCACCCTCACGTTTCATAAGTACCATAATACGAAGTTTAAGTTTGTCGGAGCACCGGCAAAGAATCTGACCTCATCTTCTATCTCCTGAAGACGGAGCTCGGCTCGGGCGTACACCGCGAGGTCGGGGGGTGGGGGGAAGGCGGGGGCGGACAGGTTCATGGCGACGGCCAACTCCAGCAGCAGCACGAGGCGCTCCCATAGGCCGGCGGCGCGCAGCTGCAGGCCGGCGACGTACAGCAGGCGCGGGTAGGCGGCGGGCGAGGCGCGCGTGTCCGACAGCGCGGCCGCGGCGGCGGCGGTCACCGCGTCCGCGTCGGCGGCGGGGTCGCCGGCCAGTGCGGCCAGCAGCCGCTCCCACAGCGGCAGGCGCGCCTCCGGTCGGGACTCGGCGGCTAACAGAGCGCGCAGGCGGCCGAGAAGGTCCCGTGGGGGCAGCGCCGCCTCCATCGCGTCCAGAAGCCGCTGAAGCAACACCGCGCTGTCCGGCACGCGCTCCGCGGCCTGCTCCGCCACCGCCAGCGCGGACTCCGCGCTCCCGCACACCTCCTAGTGTACCGTGTACTCGTTGATATAAACACATTATATAAGTTTACTAGCGACCCGCCCCGGCTTCGCACGGGTATAAAATATATATGTATGTCACTCACTGAAAAAAATATTAAAATCGATCCAGTAGTTAATAGTTTTGATTTATATTCATTACTGCTCGGGCGGGCCGCATTGGTCGGTACCGCCCCAAACGCTACGGCCCGAAATTTTTAAATCTGTAATATCTTCGAAAATATTCATTTAAATCATAATCATGCAGTAAAGGACGATATAGGTCTATATTAAATCAACAATGTATTTAAAGTATTTAATTTAATTATTAATGCTGTATTGATTCAAATAGCCATTATTTGTCGTAAAAAGTAAATGACAAAAAACTGTTATTGTGGGATATCCATAAGAGATAGACATATACCATCGCGCAGTTTTCTGTAGACCTTTTCATTGTGTACAATACTTAGTACATTATTTTGATAAATCTCTTAGGCTGCCTTCACATTAAGTCGCGAGTACTGCGGCAGTCGCGCGGCTGTGAAGCTTAATGTGAAGGCAGCCTTAGGGTTCAGCCTGCGTCAGCTCGAGGTGACGGCGTGGGGACGCCCGCGCCGTCGCGTCGCCCAACATCACCGAGACCCCGAGTTGGCCGCGATGCGCTAAGTGTTCCGCGCATCGCGTCGTAGTGACAGTGTGGGCCTAACAGCCATGCACTGAAGCCTTTAGGGCATATGCAGGCAGGGTCGCGGTAGTGTATTCCGCGTATCCCGTGGCTCTGTCTTAAGCGGAAGAGCAGGAACACCGTTGGGGTTTTAGTGGGCATGCCCGGTCGCGGCCCTTCGCCCCCGGGGAGTCCCACGTACCCCGGTTGCCCTCCCCAGACTGCCGGGGATGCGTAAACGCATTTCCCCAACGCAAAAAAAAGGGTTCAGCCTGCGTTTGCAATGTAAGCGGAAAAAAAAATATTTACATCACATTAGAAACCTCAAAAATAAAAGTATTTCTCCACTATTTAATGGCTGTTATTATACATAAAAATTAAAAACCTTCGTCTTAAATCACTCTAATAAGTAATCGGCCAAGTGCGAGTCGGACTCGCGCACGAAGGGTTCCGTACCGGTATAGAGCGAAAGTAGACAAAAAATTGTGATTTTTGTCTGGGAGCCCCCCTTAAATATTAACTTTATTTTAATATTTTTATTAATTACTAAAGTACAAATATAACTAAGGATTTTGTAAAAATTTCAAGTGCCTGTTACCATTATTTATTACGAGCAAAAAAGGCCAAAAAAATCACGTTTCTTGTATGTCCCCCTTAAATATTAACTTTATTTTATTTTCAGTATTTATTGTTTCAGATATACACAATCTGTAAAAGTTTCAGAAGTCTAGCTATAGCGGTTCTTGAGTTACAGCCTGGAGACAAACTGACAGACAGACGGACGGACAGACGGACAGACAGACGGACAGACAGACGGACAGACAGACGGACAGACAGACGGACAGACAGACGGACAGACAGACGGACATACAGACGGACATACAGACGGACATACAGACGGACATACAGACGGACAGACAGACGGACAGACATCGAAGTCTCAGTAATAGTCCCTTGTGAGATAAGAATGTGAGATCTTAAAGTAGATTAGATCTAACTTGGCCAGTTTTCATTACATCAGTCATTTCATAAAGTTATTGAACTTTTTAATTCTGATGAAAACTAGCCAAGTTAAATCTAATCTAGTTTAAATAACATCAATTGTTATAGATATTCAATAAAGCAAAGAAATAGACTATTATTTGTTCATAATGTTATTTGGTTCCCATACATACATATTTCGATTTTCCATAGAACTTGGCACTCATTTAGATCTCCTTCCTTTTTACGGCGAAGTCCAGACATGAATAATGTTTGTATGGAACTTGGCTCTCCATTTTTACATTATGTTTTTGGTGGGGTATCATTATTTTTTGTAAAGAAAACTTTCTGAGCAAGGGTAGACACCTTAATCTTCCCAGTTCAAACATACATCATATTCGACTATATTCAATCGCAACCTTAAGGGGCTGTTTCACCACTTCCCGACTAGTGTCGGATATTATGCTATCCGCAACTCATCTGGCAGATACTTCATCTATCAGATAAGTTGTGGTTAGCCTATCCGAAACTTAACTGACAGATCCTTCATCTATCAGATAAGTTGTGGATAGCCTATCTGAAACTTATCAGGAAGTGGGGAAACAGCCCCTAAGGCTTGTTGAATATCAGTCGAATAAAACAAAGAAAATCTAATCGAATGGAAAAAGCAGCTACCATCAGGAGGCGTTGGAATAATACGGTATAACATAAGTGTATTTCCAACCATTAACTAAAGGGTACAACTTATTGTGCGGAAATTAAGTAGCTATTATCATAGCTGTCTAACAGACAAACAGACAGGCGGACGGACGGACGGACGGACGGACGGACAGACGGACAGACGGACAGACGGACAGACGGACAGACGGACAGACGGACAGACGGACAGACGGACAGACGGACAGACGGACAGACGGACAGACAGACAGACAGACAGACAGACGGACAGACGGACAGACGGATACACGGACAGACAGACAGACGGACAGACAGATAGCCAGGGATTAAAAGAATTCTATGTCTATTCCCGGGACTCAAAACTATATCTCCATACCAAATTTAAGAACAATCGGTACAATCAGTTTGGGAGTGAAGAGGTAACAGACAGACAGACACACTTCATAAAGTCACCTTCTATTCATTTCCTAAGGTTTCTTCACCTCACAAATTCATTCATCAATTCAATTCATCCTATATGGCGTTGACGATGTCCAGAAACTTTCTCAAGCCATAAAAGAAAAGCTAACACCCTCAGATTATAGTTTTAAAATTATAACTAAGAACCAACTTCGTATCACCTGTAATACTACAGAGTCCTATAAGAAGCTTACTGAGATTGTTAGAGAAAAGGGGCTGATAGGGCACACCTTCACACATAAGGAAGAGAGATGCTGCAGAATCGTTATCAAAAATCTCCATCCCAGCACTCCTCACGATGAAATCATAAAAGAAATCGAAGCTACAGGAAACACCGTAGCCGGAGAAATAATCAATGCCAGAATGGGTCCGGAAAAGAAACCTTCATCTACTTTCTTTGTAAACTTAAAGCCTGGCCCCAATAATAGAAGAGCCAAAGAAATCAAATTTATTTATCACACATCAGTTAAAATAGAAGACCCAATTAAACGGAAAATCATAGCTCAATGCACAAGATGTCAACAGTATGGCCACACTAAAAACAACATATACGTGGGAGAGCCATGCTTCGGCACGAATGGGCCGGCTCGACCGGAGAAATACCACGTTCTCACAGAAAACCGGCGTGAAACAGCGCTTGCGCTGTGTTTCGCCGAGTGAGTGAGTTTACCGGAGGCCCAATCCCCTACCCTATTCCCTTCCCTACCCTCCCCTATTCCCTTCCCTTCCCATCCCTACCCTCCCCTATTACCCTATTCCCTCTTAAAAGGCCGGCAACGCACTTGCAGCTCTTCTGATGCTGCGAGTGTCCATGGGCGACGGAAGTTGCTTTCCATCAGGTGACCCGTTTGCTCGTTTGCCCCCTTATTTCATAAAAAAAAAAAAAACTGCACTAGGCCCTATAGATGTGTAAAATGCGCCCAACAACACAAAACTAGCGATTGTCCTAAAAAAGACCGCAACACTCCGGCAAAATGTGCTCTCTGCTTCGGAAGCCATCCTGCGAACTACAAAGGTTGTGAAGTATATAAAGAAATTCATCAGCGCAAATTCAATAAATCTCCGCCTATCCCAAAACCTATGACTGAACCCGCAAATCGTACAGACAACTTTAACAACCAAAAGGATGGTGTATATAAAACTAAAACTTTTTATAATAAGACCAAACTTGAAAAACCTTTAACATATGCAAACATTGTAAACAATGAACCGCAAGAGGCACCCTCCAATCAACCCAATCTAATTGAAAGCCTACTTATAAAACAGTCAGAAAAAATCGACTCCCTCCTTCAGCAGATAAGTTCCCTAATGGGCCTTATAGTTAACCTGGTCGAAAGACTGACTAAATGACATCCTTAAACATAGTCACTTGGAACATAAATGGACTTTCACCCAACGTCAATGAACTAACATTGCTAATAAAAAATTACAACCTGGATGTAATCCTTATATCTGAGACTCACCTTACAACAAAGTTAAATGTAAGAATCCCTGGTTTTTCGGGCTACTTCACACATCATCCAGATGGTACTGCTCACGGAGGGACTGCAATATTTGTAAAAAATTCCATTCGTCACCATGAAGATGTACCTTTCCAAATACCTCATATGCAGGCTACTACAGTAACTGTTGAAGATAAAGCTGGTCAACTATCTATTTCATCAGTCTACTGCCCACCCCGACATAAAATAGACGAAGCAACATTTAACCTTTATTTCTCAACGCTTAATAATCGTTTTCTTGCCGGTGGTGACTGGAATGCAAAAAATACTCATTGGGGATCGAGATTAACCTCCACTCGGGGTCGTGAACTAATGAAAAGCCTTCAATCTAACAACCTTATTTCTCTATCTTCTGGAGAACCAACATATTGGCCTTCCGATCAATCTAGACTGCATGATCTACTTGATTTCTTCATCACCAAAGGAATTTCAAGAAATTACTTTGAAATATCTTCGTGTTTAGATAGTTCCTCAGATCATACCCCAGTTCTTCTAAAAATGAGGTCTTGTGTCTTTATGATGTCCAAAGAAGATAGTCTTGTTAACTTTAAAACGGACTGGGAAGGATTCCGCGATTACATTAAAGATAATATAGAACTGAATATCCCCTTAAAATCGATAAATGACATTGATTCAGCCACTCAGTACATAACTTGTCTGATACAGGAAGCTGCATGGAAGAATACTCCTGATATTGATTATACTAGGTCAGATAATAAAAACTTAAGCCCTTTAACAACTCGTCAAAGATAAGCGTAGACTAAGAAGAGTCTGGCATACCAGTAGACACCCATCTGATAAGAGAGCCCTAAACAAAGCCTGCTCAGACCTAAAGAATTTAATTGCCAAAGAGCAAAACGCTGCATTTGAAAAATTCCTAGAATCCTTGAAACCCGACAAACACTCTAACTACTCCCTCTGGAGAGCAGCAAAACACTACAATCAGCCACTTCACTTCAAACCCCCCTTGAAAAATGGAGACTCAGGTTGGGCTAGGTCCAACAAAGATAAAGCTGAATTGTTCGCTAGACATCTCTCCGAAGTATTTCGACCCAACGATACTTGTCCACAAATAGACGAATCACTGATTGATGCAGCATTCTCTCAACCTTTTCAAATGGAATTGCCAATCAAACCAGCAACACCTAACGAAGTCAAAGGCATCATACGCAACTTCAAACAAAAGTCAGCTCCGGGATTTGACTTAATCACCCCCAGGGTCCTTAAAGAACTCCCCAAGAAAGCAATCTTTTTAACGTCTCTAATGAATGGCATCCTTAGAACCTCTCACTATCCTAGTCTATGGAAAGTCTCACAAATTATAATGGTGCATAAATCTGGAAAACCAAATAATGTAGTGTCATCGTATAGACCTATCAGCCTTCTACCGATCCTGTCGAAGATCCTTAAAAAAATCCTCGCCAAAAGATTATCAGCTGTACTATCTGATAGGAACGTCATCCCCAACCACCAATTCGGCTACCGTCGAGGCCATGGCACTATTGAACAAGTCCACAGGGTTTGCGATATAATAACTTCTGCGCTGCAAAACAAAGAATACTGCTCGGCCGCATTCCTAGACGTTCAGCAGGCTTTTGATAGAATGTGGCACAAGGGACTGCTCTACAAAATTAAAACGCTTCTCCCACATCCATATTACCTACTCCTTGCGTCCTACCTTAAAGACAGAGTGTTTCAAGTGAAAGAACGTGACGCAAGATCTGGGTTCTATGCCATTAGTGCAGGCGTACCACAGGGCTCAGTCCTTGGTCCGATTTTGTACTCCATCTTTACATCAGATATACCGGTTCCAAACGATATCACCGTAGGCACTTATGCCGATGACACCGCTATTCTAGCATGCCACCCGAATAAGGATTCCGCCTCATCTCAACTCCAAAGAGGACTTGATTAAATAAGCAACTGGATGAGCATGTGGCGCATTAGAGCGAGTGCAGCAAAGTCCACACAGATCACATTTACCCTAAGAAAAGACAATTGTCCACCAGTTTCACTATCCGGCGTACCACTTCCTCACGCTGACTCAGTGAAATACCTTGGTATTCACCTGGACCGTCGTTTAACATGGAAACCTCACATTATAGCAAAAAGAGACGAATTAAATATAAGATACAAAGACCTGACATGGCTTCTTGGTAGAAATTCAAATTTGAGCTCAAAGAACAAATTGCTAGTCTACAAAACAGTACTAAAACCCATCTGGACTTATGGTCTTCAGCTCTGGGGTAGTGCTGCCATATGCAACATAGAAATATTGCAAAGATATGAAAATATAATATTGAGAGGAATCTCCAATGCACACTGGTATATAAGGAATAGTGAACTACATGAAATCTTATCGATACCCACCATCAAAGAGGAAATCTCTAAATCATGCACCAGATACAAGCTACGCTTAAATAACCACCCTAATGACCTTGCCCACGGTCTACTCGAAAAAAGCCGCTATGGTCGTCTCAAACGCCACAACATATTGGACCTGGATAACAGATTCTAGCCAATTTAATATAGAGGCCTAGTTACTGAGCTTAAGCCTCTGAGCCGCCAAATCCACTTCATCACATCTGCTTATAACCTTCGGGTTGATCGCAGATATTAAGGAAAAAAAAGAAGAAAATATCTTAATAACCGTTTGAGCTGTGCTTATGAAATTTAAAGCATATATTTATCTCGCAAGTATCATTACATGAGCCAAATTTGAAACGTTTATGTGAAATAGTTTCTGAATTATGAGGGGGTTAAAAGTAGCTGCAAATGGTTCGTGTAATATTACACACAGTGCTGCTCGCCAGTTCTATTATGCTGGATCTTGGCTTGACACGCCACCGCGTGTCTAGATTAAGTTTACCATTTATGACGTATAAAAAAAAACTACTTGCTAGATTTCGTTCAAACCAATTTCAGTTGGTAGTTTTTATAGTAAAGTACATCATATATTTTTTTATACTTATCATGTCCCTAGCCCTACTATAGAAGTTAGAGGGGGGACGACACACATTTTACCACTTTGGAAGATTCTGTCTCACAAACTATTAAGGTTAGAAAAAAATGGTATTAGAAACCTCAATATGATTTTTGAAGACCTATCCATAGATATCCCACACGCATAGGTAAGATGAAAAAATTTTTTTTTTATTTAAATATAAAAAAAAACTACTTGCTAGATTTCGTTCAAACCAATTTTCGTTGGTAGTTTTTATAGTAAAGTACATCATATATTTTTTTAGACTTATCATGCCCCTACTTTAGAAGTTAGAGGGGGGGGGGACACATTTTAGCACTTTGGAAGAGTCTCTCTCAATCAAACAAATCAAGAAAAACGAATAGCATATCAGCCACGACACGAATTTCGCGTTATGGTCTTTTTGTGATTGCCAGAACGCGTCGTGGCCGTTTTCATTAGAGCCACAACGCGAATTTCGCGTCGTGGCTGTTTCACTGTGACCACAACGCGTTGTGAGCTATTTTTTCACTCACTGAGCGTTTTCGGTCTTTGAGCGCAACATATATACTTTAATATTTAATAATAAAATTAAAATAAAATAAATAATTATTAATAATAATAATAATAATATATTTATTCAGTATTCATAATGGTGAGTTACAAATCGTTAGAGCTACTTAAAAACTAAATACAAATGATTAAAGTGTTGCCTGAACTAGGATATCCTGTGTTCAGGCGAAAACTAAGGCTAAATACTAAAACAATTATTAGGATACAAACTATACTATGCCTTAGAGGTAAAAATTAACTTAGATATACTTACTAACTGTAATAATAATTTTAAATGGCCTATACTAACATTTTATTATTACATAATATTATACTTATAAATCTTATTTTAGTAAAGTTATTTTACTACAAAACCACTAAAAGTTTCTCTGTTTCCTCATAACTCATACTTTGAAGGAAATTTTTAAGGTTTCTTTTACAAATAAAATAATTAGCAGCATATATATTTAGCTGGGCATTTATTCTTTTATAAAGAAGAGGACCTAAGAATATATAGAATTTATCAGCAAAAGCATGTTTTGTATTTATTTCCAGTGGACAAACGATATCTTTCCGCCTTTTGTTTATGGAATCCGGGTAGAAGGGTAGAGTTATTTGTTGCTTCAGTACTACGTTTAGTATGAAAAGCTGACGAACTGTTAGTACTTGAAAAGACTTAAAGCTGGTTAGTAGGGAAAAGAAAAGGTCGAAAGCTACATATTTTGATTATTGCCCTTTGTGCTCTTTCAACAGTTAATAACAGCGTTTTACCTACTCCTCCCCAAGATGTAATACAATAAGTTAGAATCGATTGACACAAAGCAAAATACACTTGCTTGATTAAATGTTGGTCTAGTACATGACGAAGTTTCTTGAACATAAACATCAATTTACGTATTTTTTCACATAGTTCATCTACATGAGGCTTAAAGGACAGATTTTCATCTACTATTATACCTAGATATTTTATGTTGTCGATCCTTTCAATACTAGGACATGTGCATGCCATGTTAGATAATGTTGTGCAAAGATGTGCATATAGTTTTTGGTTAGTAATTGCTGAGGTTAGTTTACGCATCGAAAACTTTATGTATTTAGTTTTTTCGGCATTCAATGTTAATAAATGAGTCGATAGCCAATTATTTACGATATTAAAACCTTGCTGTGCATACTCGAAAACTTCGCGATATGTGTTAGCAGAAAAAACAAGTGCTGTGTCATCGGCATATGAAATGATTATGCCACGGTCTAGTTTTAGTTGACACAGGTCATTGATGTATATTAAAAACAGTGTTGGCCCTAAAATACTTCCCTGTTGTTGTGTATTAATTTGATCACAGATTAATAATTGTTTATAATCTGTAATACGCCGGAAGCGTGCACTCCCCGCGCGCCCGCGCACCCCCGCGTTGCATCGCGCCTATGTTTCAGGACAATAAATGACAGTGCGAAATTGACCACCTGTTTCATTAGACGCGTTCCTAATTGCCCGCTTCCGTAGGTACATAACACCTGTGGAACACCATATTTTGTATTATTTTGAAATGAGTTATATACATTGTCAACTTTAATACCGCATTTACACATTCGCACGAATAGCGAGGCGAGTCACGAGGCGAATAGCGAACACGAATGTGTAAACAGGCGCTCGCTATTCGCCTCGCACTTCGCCTCGCGATTCGTGGCATTCGCGTTAGGAGCGGTTTTTCGGACGCGAATCAAAGGGCACGAATAGCGAACACGAACTTACTGTTTACAGTTTACACATTCGCCTGCATTCAGTTGACAACTAGCGTCCGACCCTACAGGACGTGTACAAAGCTGAACATACATATTATTTGACTTAAGTACACTGTACTGAATATAAGCCTATTTTTAGTACAGTGTATATTATAAATTATAATGTTATATCATGTTATCTATACTAATAATATAAAGCGGAAGAGTTTGTTAGTTTGTTTGTTTGTTTGAACGCGCTAATCTCAGGAACTACTGGTCCGATTTGAAAAATTCTTTCAGTGTTAGATAGTACATTTATCGAGGAAGGCTATAGGCTATATTTTATCACGCTAAGACTAATAGGAGCGAAGAAATAGAGGAAAATGTGGAATAAACGGGGGGAAATTATTTGAAAGGGCTTATCTCACGAACTACTAGAGCAATTTTTCTGTTATTTGGGTCAGATAAGAAGTAGACCACGTGAAGGATTATAGGCTATTTTTTTTAGACGAATTTGTCTGGTAAATATCTAATTTACGCGGGCGAAGCCGCGCCGAACGTCTAGTTATTATAACAATGTTAGTACAATGTTATTAGTTATAACAGTCGTTTCTTTTCTTACTAAATATACCACATACGTGTACCATTGTGTGTAAACTTTTGTCATAATTTAAGTCCTACCGTGTAATTGACTTTGTGATGTATGTGCTAAGTGCGCCCCAATATTTACAAAATAATTATTTACCATGTTTAAAGATACCAATTCTGAAGAATGATTTTTTAGCAAAACTGAGGATGATTCGTGCTGCTTTTTGGTGTATGTTATATCCTTGATATGTTTCCAAATTTTTCTACTGTTATTTTTAGCGCGTTCCAAAATATTTTTATCGTAGTTATTTTTTACTTTTCTTAGCAAGTCATTGCAAAAGTTACGATACCTTTTGTATGTTGTTTTCAATGTGACATTGTGTGGATTTTCTCTAGATTTAATATGTAATTTATCCCTATGTCTTATGCAACGCAGAAGACCGGGAGTAATCCATGGCTTGAGATTAAATTTTTTACTGCTAGTGCGATAGAGCAATGTATTTTTCTGGATTGCATTTTGTATATTTTGTATTACGTATTCCATGCAAAAATCAGTGTCAGCATGATTGTAAATCGGTGCGAAGTCGATTTTGCATAAATCTTCCTCGAGTTTATTCATGTTCAATTTAGACCTTAATTGACAATTTTGTTTGTGTCTACGCATGCGACAGTTTAATGTTAGTAGGACAGCGTTATGATCTGTTATTGTTGAATTAGAATTAGTGTTAGCGATTGATAATTTGATTTAAGCATTACGTGATCTAAGCAGGATCCACTTCGATGAGTGGGGAGCGTATGGGCA
This sequence comes from Cyaniris semiargus, assembly GCA_905187585.1. NCBI lineage: Eukaryota > Metazoa > Arthropoda > Insecta > Lepidoptera > Lycaenidae > Cyaniris > Cyaniris semiargus. Next base: position 131,297 of record LR994555.1, read on the forward strand.
GGGAGGAGGCCGTGATAATCACATAAGTTGAGGTAGTCCTGGGGACTGCTGTCGTTGCTTCCTGGAAGAATGTTAATATTAATATCTCCAATCAAAATGATATTCTTGAAATGTAATAGGTTTGTGAGGTTATCATTTAATTTATTCATAAAATTAGATATATCTCTAAAAGAAGGTGATCTATAAGTCCCTAGAACTGCATATTTAGTTCCTATTTTCAGTAGTAATGTACTGCAGTCCTGGTAAGCTAACTCCTCTACGGTAGCATTAAGCTGTTTATTAACGTACATTACAACTCCATCATTTTGATTGTAGTTATTTTGAGTCCTATACATATTGTAACCCGCCAACATTGGTATATTATATTGCTTAGCTAGCCAACATTCTGTAAGAACCACTACATCATAATGTATGTCTAGTCTGTGGAGAAAAAGATTAAATTCATCGAAATTCTTGTAGATACTGCGAATATTTGGTGTTAAAATATTAAGTGGATTTGTCATGTCGGAAATCACGTTTGCAATTTTCTACTTCGCATATTTTTGATTCAGCAACATACATAGTATCTATTTCTTGTATAATATTATTCATCATTATAAAATTTAAAAAATAAACTTAACACTAATAGTAAATTGATAGGAAAAAACTTAGAGTTAATATAATAAAGGATAACTTGTAAGGTCGATGAAAAACCTGTAATGTGGCGCTCTTAGGCGCCTTCATAGTCCACCGAGTTTATGTACCTTTTTTCGGCTATTGTTTTGGCAGGGCATTCGGCAGCACCTGTAGCATGATTGCTAGGCTTCTTAAAGTGCATACATGTTGCGCACCTTCCATCTAGTTCTTTCTTGGGACAGTCTTTTATGGTGTGCCCTTGCTCGCCACAGTGGTTGCACGTGCAGTTGGTTTCCCGGCAGGTCTTCGCAGCATGGCCATACTGCTGGCACTTGAAGCATCTTGTTACCATCGTAAAATCCTTTACAGGGCAAGACGACCAGTTCACAAAAATGCGACCATTTGAGATGAGGACTCTGCGAATAGCTGCTGGTACTTCGAAGATAAATTTGCAGGTTTCTGCATCTTTTTTGCCAGATTTGTGGCTTAATTTACTGGAATTTAGAAAAGATTGCATGTCCAGTTCCTTCAATTTTTCGACAAGATTTTGGTTATATATGCACATCAGTACTTCTCTTTCCGTCATAGACGAGGGAACTCCGATTACCACGATTCGGGGCTTGCGCTTGCGCGGCTCATCAATATTCAGGCCTGCATCACTGATGTACGGAGATTGCTTAATTTTTTCTATATCTTCCTTGGATTCAGTGCTTATTACAACACCACCGTTCCTTGTCTTTCGTAGGGCACGCACGTGGAGTTTAAGCTCTTCTGGCCGAATAATTTGTTGCACAAGGCATTTCGTATCGTCGCTAGTTTTTTGTTTGTCGGTAGGGTATATGCCTACAGAGCTTAAGTTAGAGGGCTGGATATAATTATTTCCTCTTTTGACCATATCCGCAAAGGAATGTCCTGTGGTTGCTTTAGGCGATTCTTTCAGGATACTTTTAACGTCGGCCTTTATGTCCTGCAGGTCTCGCTCCCGATTTTGCTGGTCATGAAGAACTCTGTTAGTTACTTGGGCTTGGATAGCCTTCTGCTTGACCGATTGATAAAGTACAGCCATCTGTGCAGCGCCGTGGTTTACTTTTCTGCACAATGAGTTGACACGAAGCTTTTGGTCCGAATTCAATTTACCTTCGGAAGCAATGATGCATATGTCATTTAGGGCTTGTGCTATGCTGTCTAACCATTGCTGAACATCTGGCGTGCTGATGATGTCGGTCGTCTCCATCTCTGCACTGCGAGGTGGAACTGTAGGTCCGGGTGTCGGTGGTGGAGTTCTTGCCGTTCTTCTGCTACGATCAAAGGGACTCTCCGCCATTTTATTTGGGTTTTACCTATTCACTATTTAGTCTACTCAGACATTATTTCAAAAAATTTATGTCACAAGCACTAACGAGGTCACTTATCAGCACATTGTAGTTTGTATATTTTTGTAAATTGTTTTAATTAAAATCACGACACGTCCATTCTCAATCGACACAGCAAATTATTATATATATAAATATAATAATTAAGGGGGTCTCCCATACAAAACACACAATTTTTCCTACTTTCACTCTATCACAGTACGGAACCCTTCGTGCGCGAGTCCGACTCGCACTTGGCCGATTTTTTGTATATTTAATAGGTTAATAGTTATTAATTTAAGAGTAACATTGTCCTACAAAAAGAACAATCCATATTTTAGGACCATTAAAACAAAATTTTAAATTCTTTCTATCTCAGTTAACTACCACTTTCAAGAATTTCGGCAGAGGAAATTGTTGTTCGTCTTATCAAAATGAAGCTACTCACGAAAAAATTGCTTGATAATAATTTTAAAAAATTGTTCTAGGGTATAATTCTATGTTCTAGGGAACCCGGAACCCGTTTTTTTCTAAAAAATTTCGCTTACGCTTATCATCAGCTGGTATGCGATATGCTCGTCGCGACATTTTAGTAAAAAAAACCGGCCAAGTGCGAGTTGGACTCGCCCATGAAGGGTTCCGTAGCAGCAATAAGGTTTATTTTTATGAAATTAAAAGGTTTTTGATTAATTTTTATATTTCAGTTGATTTAATGAAAGTTAAATTAAGTTTACCATTTATGACGTATAAAAAAAACTACTTGTTAGATTTCGTTCAAACCAATTTTCGTTGGTAGTTTTTATAGTAAAGTACACCATATATTTTTTTTTAGACTTATCATGCCCCTACTTTAGAAGTTAGCGGGGGGGGGGGGCAACATTTTACCACTTTGGAAGAGTCTCTCTCGCAAACTAATGGTTAGAAAAAAATGATATTAGAAACCTCAATATGATTTTTGAAGACCTATCCATAGATACCCCACACGCATAGGTTAGATGGTTTTTTTTTTAAATTTAAATATAAAAGTATAAAAAAACAACTACTTGCTAGATTTTGTTCAAACCAATTTTCGTTGGTAGTTCATATAGTAAAGTAGATCATATATTTTTTTAGACATCATGCCTCTACTTTAGAAGTTAGAGGGGGGGGACACACATTTTACCCCTTTGGAAGAGTCTCTCTCGCAAACTATTCAGGTTAGAAAAAAATAATATTAGAAACCTCAATATGATTTTTGGAGACCTAACCGGAGACCGAATACATACTGTTTGCTACAGCGGTTTGCTACAGCTCTAATTTATATAGAAAGTCATTAGTATAAATTAGATAAGAATTAAAATACAATTTAAGTACTTTCCTCAACAATTTCTTAATTACATGTCCAGGTAAGTGTTATTAAACAAATTGACACTTAATTAAAAATAGATAACTAACCAAAAAAAAAAATCTAGAAGTTAGTAAAAAATGATAATTGTATGTTTAGCAATAAATTTACGAGTTTTTGATCGAGACTACCAGTTGACCTCAGATAATTCTCCGACGGCGCGCTCTACGCCCTCTATTTTGAAAACAGTTCAAGGTGTAAAAAAATGTTACATAGAAAAGTTGTAGAGAATTTAAGTCTCTACAACTTTCCTATTTATACAAAAAACGTAAAACGCATAGAAAACGAAATATTTGCGAAAAAAAAAACGATTTTTGTGACTTTTGACCCCTGTTTTTAAAACTTGCGATCATCCAATTATATGTGAATTTTGAGAACTGTTGTAAGATGCCAAACTACAAGTTTCAACGTGTTAATATACTGTGTATCCCGATTTTCCGGGGTCAACCCCCTGTAGTGACTGGGCTAAAACACTATTGAGTTTATTATTTGTAACAAAAGAACGAACCAAACTTGATGTCATACCTGAAAGTCAATAAACTTTTCCCAAAGAGCGACATCTTGAGGGTTCTGGGCCAGCAGCAGCTGGTATGCATCAGCCCGTTGTGTCACAGCGGGAGCATCAGACTCGTGTGGTATGCAGCTTGTGTAATAACGCCGCACATATCTCTTATTTTTCTTACAATCATTTTTACCTTTTTTGCAGTAATACCTATAATTTTATTATTAATAATAATAAAAATTCATATAATATAAGTAATGACGGACAGCTCATTTCTAAAAACCAATCCATTACATATAGTTTTTCTATAAAAGTTACAAATTATTTATACAAGTTTGTATTTATTAACTAACTTTAATAAGTTAAATTTTTTCCTTTATGTTGGCATCATTAGTGGAACAAGCTACCTGAGAATGTAATAATGGCACCTACAGTAAATTCTCTAAAAAACAGTCTGGACAAACTTTAAATTGTATGATACACACATCAAACTATAAGCTGCTAGCGTGCTTATTGATATAATAATAATCATAATATAATAATTATGGTACATACAGTATCATTATAGTTATCACTAGCTTTTGCCCGCGGCTTCGCTCGCGTTAAGAAGTATTATTATTATTTAGGTATCAAAGTCTCAGCCCAATCGTTATATCCTCTATTTTATCCCTTGGGGGTAGAATTGATCAAAATCCTTTCTTAGCGGATGCCTACATCATAACATCTACCTGTATGCCAAATTTCAGCCCGATCCGTCCAGTGGTTTGGGCTGTGCGTTGATAGATCACTATGTCGTCACGCCACGTGACGTGATGTGACGTGACGTGGCGTGACGAGTCATGTCGTGACGTGACGTGACGTGACGTGACGTGACGTGATGTGACGTGACGTGACGTGACGCGACGTGACGTGTCATGTTATGTCAAGTCAAATACAGCCGGGTTTTAGAAAATGCCCGGTTGAATCTGGTCACTTTTGTTAAGTGAAATTTAACTTTTTAGTCATGCAGAAATAAACGGAATATAACAACTCGCCAAATATAGACGCGGTTTTTTCACTGATCAAAATCAAGTCCAATTTCTTAACGACTTATGTTAATCAGATATTAACAAATTCTTGAAACAAAACAAACTACAATCAAATAGACTAATAAATCTAGCCAGAGATAACTAAAAAACAAAAAATAAATTATAGGCAAAAAACTTTTTGAAAAAAAGCTTTTATTTAAATACTCCAAAAATAAGAAAATAAATTTCTCTTTAAAAATTTTAACGTAAGTTATAACCTCAATATAAATTATACAATTTGCATGATAATAAAAGCTTGTCGCGCGGTTTGTAAAATATAAACTTGTGCCAATTTAACTGAGTAAATTGATATTATATTTTATATTTTAATAAATTTATTAAATACTGACAGATTGTTAAGTCTCGTGACAAGCTTTTATTATCATGCAAATTGTATAATTTATATTGAGGTTATAACTTAAGTTAAAATTTTTAAGGAGAAATTTATTTTCTTATTTTTGGAGTATTTAAATAAAAGCTTTTTTCAAAAAGTTAATATTGTAATTTATACTCCATATTTTTTCATATTACTATTTTATACTCCATATTTTTTCCATATTTTATACTCCATATTTTTTCCATATTTTCGATTTTTTCGTCCATTTTTGATGTACACATTTTGGATTTTTAATACATATTTTTCCGGGCCCTAGTTATCATAATGAAACATTGATAGCATTTACTTACTCAGGTCGGCCGGGATAGTAAAGTGTGGACACATTCAAGTTGCCATAGTCACATTTGCTATCCAAGTAGTACTCATCACATTTACTTGGAACAGCTATGATGTTTGACTGGATTTCTGCGACATTTTGTACATATTTTTCACTTTCCTCATCTGTGTCACTTGCAAGTAACTGACTCTCAACAGCTTCCGAAGGTAAATCCTCATCTTTCCATGCTAAAAAAAGTATTGAGTAAGGGCTGTATAAAGTAATATCTACTATTTTTGTTCTAAATCCAGCCAATGTAAAAAGTGATACAATTATTATAGAAGCTTTTTGTGGAGTTTTTAAAAAATAATTTCGTTTCTGTATTAAGTAATATAATATCAAATTTATTAACTTACTTAACAAAGTATTACTAGCATTATTTTTTTCATCTTCTTTATCAGACACAGAAAGATACGCTGGAAATAATGCCATGATTTTAGCTAAGAGAAATTACCTCATTTAAAAGCTAATCATGTTAAATATTGATATATTATGGCAAAGTAATAATAGCTTTCCAATTTTTATTTAATATGAAATACGTGTATTCATGTATTTTAGCCTGTAGATTGATTAAAATAATAAATTTTTGTAGGTACTAGGTAGGTACAATAAATTTTTTGTTGTAAACACTTCTTCACCTTCTTCGTTTCGTTTTTTTTTATTATGGCTGATTATGGCTGTCGGCTATTTATTTAATCATTGCCAGTATCAAGTTAAATGGCTAAAATCAAAATTTTCGTAAAAAGTTTACAAAACGTGTACAAAACACTTTAGAGTCAGTTGTTTTCAAGTTGTTTTAGGTATAAATAGGTCTACAGGGCCGAACCGCCCCTGTGTGCGATGTGTGATGTGTGAGGCGCACACAGGCGCCAAGACAAAGGGTTGTTTTCTTTTTTTTTTTGATCTCCACCAGACGGAGCGACGATAGACAAGACACTTCTAGATTTTCTATTGGTTCCCCACCGATCTGAAATTATCTGCAGATTGGCATCACTGACTGCATATGGGTTGTGTTTCTAAAAAATCTCAGTTTACTGTTAAATGTGACATAAATCAAAATATCTTAAACCTAGTTTCCGTTAGAATAATATTAACATAAAACTGTATTTATATATTTCCATATATTACTATGTTTTTTTTGCTTCGTCCCTCTAGTTTAAATTTCACGAAGAGCATACGCCTAAGCGATCATTGGCCTAAGCGATTAGGCCAGTATACTGGTAACAGTTTAGGAACACGCTGACATAATATAATACTTGTCAAACTGAAAACTGACAACTGAGTTTTGGTTGATTCTGCTTTCAAGTGTTGAGCGCGAAAGTTTGGGTTTTGTTTTCTCATTCATTCTCATTACTTTTCTCTTGTTTTCTGTTTGATTTTTCTTTATTTTTTGTTTATTTCAGTAGGACTATGTAGAGTAGTATACTTTTTGTTGTTTGTCTAACTTGTTTTGTCTGTGTTTGTGTTTTTATGTGGCATAGTTTTGAACAAGCAGTAGTTGGGTAAGTTAATTCCTTTTAACTCATCAAGCCCCATACGGGCACCGGTGGACGCGACAACAATAGAATACAATAGCATTTCCAAGAATCCGCGATCGAAGGGTTAATAACGCTTTAATATGGAGGGCAATGAAAGCCCTCCACCTCCCGATCCTCCGGATCGTAGTGATGTTTTTTATTATAGCCCTGTGATCACAGCTCCTTTAGAATCTTTTACGGCAGTTGAGAATGCTATCCGGAAAAAAAGACCAATCTCGGACAATATTCCACAGATACCCAGTAAGCAGGCTAAGCAAAATTTATATAGAATTGTGTATAATGTTAATGATAAACCTCCTTACTTGGTTCATATTACAAAAACAGAAAATGAATCATCACCCCACCCTTCCATTCATGTAATTAAATTTGGTCAGTTTTTAAAAAATCAAAACTTTCAAGGCATCCGTGCGGATGGTTTGAAAAGAGTAGGACGGAATAAAATATCTGTTGAATTTTCAAATATAGAAGATGCCAATAAATTTATGTCTCACCCGATTATTATCCAATATGGCTACAATACTACAATACCTACATATAATATTACTCGTATGGGTGTAGTTAGGGAGATTCCCGTTGACTGGACTCCAGAAGAGATTATAGAAAATTTAGAAGTCCCACCTGAAAGTGGTAAAATAGTAAAAGCCCGCAGGATTAATAGGAAGGTTGTCAATAATGGTATTACTGAGTGGGTCCCAACTCAATCCGTTATCTTGACTTTTGATGGTCAGACACTGCCATCAAGAGAGTTTTGTTATTTTGTTGCACTAAAAATTGAACTTTATAAATTCCCCACAGTGCAGTGTTTTAACTGCTGCCGTTTTGGTCACACCAAAAACCAATGCAGGTCTAAACTTCGCTGCTTCAATTGTAGCCAAGAACACACTGGTGAAGGTTGCACTATATCTGAAGAACAATCTCTTTGTTTATCTTGCTCAGGATCTCATTTTGCTATAAACAAGAGCTGCCCAGAATACATCAGACAGTCTGAGATAAAGGTCATTATGGCCGAAAAAAATATGTCATATGAGGAGGCCAGCAAAGTTGCTCCTCCATCATATAAATCATATGCTGACATAGCCAAACTTAACTCCGTCCATAGAAAATCAGTCCCTATAAATTCCCATCTTTCTACCTCAACCCCAAATACCTTACATAAGAAAACAGTTTTTATTACAAAAAAACCACGTCCCACTCAAACTCCAGGATACGACAAAAATGCTCATAATGCCATTTTAAATGAATTTGCATTCCCAAACTCGGAAAACGGCTGTGCTCTACAAAACAATAACAATTTAACAAATAATGTTAACCATGACACCAATTACATACGGATCCCTAAAGAAGATCGCTGACACCGCGACACGTGCCTGGTCATCGCCACCACGTTCCTGCTTCTTCAGCATTTACCGCGTTTTGCAATTTGTATTGTAATAATTAATTTTCCGTCATTCTATTCCGATCTAGCATCGATCGCGGATATACTTTTGTAAAATAGTAATAAGTTAGTTTAATAAAATTTTAAGATAATTTTTGGTTTTTTTTGAGAGTCCGGGCTGCCGAAAATATAATTGGCGCAGTCGGTAGGATATTCTTGGGGCTACGAGATCGCGTTTTAAGAAGATTTCCGGAGCTCTAAAATCGACTCCGCGCGCGATCGGTTAGCTCTCGCTTTCAAGCGTTTACCGAGAGAAGAACCTCATCATCGAGCGGCCGGGGCGTACTCAAACTTCAGTACAACTCAAGGAAAACCAGAGAAGTCGACGAGTTATGTGAGTACATTGATTTATTTTTCCATCAGTGTTGCTTTCTCCTCGTCACAATTTTCCGTCCCACGAAAAATAGTCCTGCCTCCTCCAGGCTTAAAAATCGTAGGGATAGTGTAGTTGACTCGAATCGTCAATTAAGTGAAGGCTCGAATTGCCCTCAAATAGATTTAAATATTTCAGATTCTCTTATTTTAGATACTAATAATTCCTCTGAGAGCTCGAATTGCCCTCAAGGAAATTTTTGCGAACAAGAATTAACAAATTCAGATAGTATTCTAAATAATCAATTAAATTTAAGTATTAGCGAGTTAGATAGTATAATGGATCCCGACACAGTTTATAAGGCACTTCGCCCTGTCCCAGAATTTGACGGGAATCCACATATTCTCCCTAGATTTATTAGAATTTGCGATCAAATTGTTATTAAATGTGTGAGTAGCGAGCCAGGCTACGAATTATCGAATTTATGTGTAATTAACGGCATCTTAAATAAAATTACTGGTCCAGCAGCTCGTACTATTAATTCTAATGGCATTCCTGAAAATTGGATAGGGATTAGAAATACTTTGATAAATATTTTTTCCGACCAAAGGGACGATACCGCACTTTATAATGACTTAGCTTTAGCGACGCAGGGTAATGAGACACCGCAAGAATTTTATGACAAATGCCAAAACCTTTTTAGCATCATAATGTCCTATGTATCGTTGCACGAAACAATAGAGACTACCGTGGAAGCTAAAAGAATTTTATACCGTAAGTTAACTTTGCAAGCATTTGTAAGAGGTTTAAAAGATCCTCTCGGGTCCCGTATTCGGTGTATGAGACCTGAAACTATTGAGAAGGCTTTGGAATTTGTCCAAGATGAATTAAATGTTATGTATTTGCAACAGCGAAATAATTTAGCAACAGATCGAAAACCATCATCATCATCAGCACCACACAATTCACACCAACAATTTACACAGCCGATGCCTAAATTTCCTCCTATGAATAATAACTTTAATTTTCCTAAATTTACACCCGGACCAAGTTGGCAAAAACCTAATTTTAATCCCCAATTTAATAATCATCAGCGCATGCCTATGCAACCAACACGTACTCAGCAAATGTTCCGAGCACCGTTGCCTAATTATAATAGTGGTTTTAGGATACCTAACAGGCAACCCCAACAGAACAATAATTCTGGCCCTAAGCCTATGAGTGGCGTTAGCCATTTTGTAACAAAACCCTTCCAACCTAGAATTCCTGGACATGATTGGCAGAAATTTGGCAACCCTCCTCCTTCTAATTATTTTAAGAGTAGAGAACTTAATTATAATGAATTTTGCGACTATAATAATTTTGAATATGGTAATGATGATACTAATTACGCTGACTATTACTACAATACAGACTATGACTATAATAATGACTATTACGGACAAAATGTGAATCATGACTATGACAATCAGCAATATGAACCGCATGACTTACCACCTATTGAAGATAGCCCGTGCTATGAAAATAATATGCCTAGTACTAGTAGAGCCAGTCAACCGAGACAATCTCATAGTAGACAGAATCAAAATTTTCGCCGGAGCCAAGAAAAATCCGCACCAGAATAGAACTTAATTTACAGTCAAAAAGGGAATTACCCTATATCAAAATTAATAATCCTCCATTAAAATTACTCATTGATACAGGAGCAAATCAATCATTCATAAGCCCAGAAACAGTTGACAGATATTTTAGTAATTTTCCAAAAAATTATGATCCTTTTGAAGTAACTAATTCGAGAGTAACAAGTATTCATGAACATTCAATTTTAATTCCAAGTTTTCCTGAATTTAATGATAATAAGAAAATTAAATTTTTCATTTATAAATTTCATAATCATTTCGATGGTTTAATAGGTTTAGATTTGTTAGAAAATTGTAAGATTGATTTAAAGGACAATATTTTAGTTACCGATTGTGCAAAAATACTATTATTACGTTATCAATGCAGAAGACGTAATACAGACGAAATAATACCAGCAAAATCATCTCGTTTAATTAATATACCGATTCATCATGAAGATGGTGACGTATTTATACCAGAACAATTAATATCTAATTGCATTATTCATGAATGTATAACAACTGTTACTGATCAGACTGGTGTAGCAGAAATAGAGAACATGACAGACCAAGACACTGTAATTTCATTTGACAGACCTATACAATTAAACTTATGTAACTTTGAAAGTTCATATACTGAACCGGACCCTGACAGAGTTAAACAGGTTATAGATAAACTTAGAACTGACCATTTAAATAGTGAAGAACGAGCTAATTTAGAAACTCTTTGTAAACGATATGCTGATATATTTTATATAGAAGGCGAACCATTAACTTTCACTAATAAAATTAAACATAATATCAGGACTCATGACGAAAACCCAGTTTACACTAAAAGTTATAGATATCCTTTTGTACACCGACAGGAAGTTAGAGAACAAATTGCTAAAATGCTCGACCAAGGAATCATAAGACCTTCTGACTCTGCCTGGAGCTCACCCATTTGGGTAGTCCCAAAGAAAGCTGACGCATCTGGTAGACAAAAATGGCGACTTGTAGTAGACTTTAGAAAATTAAACGAAAAGACTATTGACGACAAATACCCAATTCCGAATATTACCGACGTTTTAGACAAATTAGGTAGGTGTCAGTATTTTACGACCCTTGACCTTGCATCTGGCTTTTACCAAGTTGAGATGAATCCTGATGACATTCCAAAGACCGCATTTAACGTAGAAAATGGGCACTTTGAATTTCTACGCATGCCGATGGGACTAAAAAATTCACCATCGACATTTCAACGAGTAATGGATAACATCCTTAGAGGCCTACAAAATGTAATATGTCTAGTGTACCTCGATGACATTATAGTTTTCAGTACATCCTTGCAAGAACACATGATTAATTTAGAAAAGGTTTTTAATAGATTAAGAGAATCAAATTTCAAGATCCAAATGGACAAATCCGAATTTTTGAAACTTGAAACAGCTTATTTAGGCCATATCATTAGTAATGAAGGTATAAAACCGAACCCAGACAAAATCAGAGCTATAGAAAATTACCCTTTGCCCAAAACGACAAAAGAAATTAAACAATTTTTAGGAATTTTAGGTTATTACAGGAAATTCATACCTGACTTTGCTAGACTGACAAAACCGATGACTAAATGCCTGAAAAAGACTAACAAAATAACTTTAGATTCCGAATATATTAAGTGCTTTGAAAAATGCAAAATTTTACTGACCAACGATCCTATTTTACAATATCCTGACTTTGATAAGGACTTTATTTTGACAACGGATGCATCAAATGTAGCTTTAGGAGCAGTACTTTCGCAAGGTACAGTAGGCTCGGATAAACCGGTTTGCTATGCCTCTAGAACTTTAAGTGACAGTGAATTAAATTACAGTACGATCGAAAAAGAACTTTTGGCAATAGTGTGGGCAACTAAATATTTTAGACCCTATTTATTTGGCAGGAAATTCAAAATTATAACTGACCATAAGCCACTCCAGTGGATCATGAACCTGAAAGAACCTAACTCTAGACTGACACGATGGCGACTGAAACTGAGTGAATTTGACTATACAGTAATTTATAAGAAAGGAAAGTTTAATACTAACGCTGACGCTTTATCCCGTGTACAAATTAATAATGAAGAAATAGAATCACTTCTTCAGGAATGTGGTATTGACACATCAATTAGACCTGAACCATCAGGATCTACTACTGTAACAGCACATACATCCGCTGAAAATCCCATTCTTGAAATTCCCATTACAGACGAACCATTAAATAAATTCCATAGACAGATTTGTTTGACCATAGTAGGTGACATTAAAAGAAGACCGACTGTGACTAAACCTTTTGACACACATACACGAACACACATACAAATTTCAGAATCCACATTAGAACAAGATGTCATAAACGCAATTAAAGAATACGTTAATCCTAAAATAAAGACTGCCATTAAAATAACCCCACCATTAGGTATGTACTCTATTATTCCCATTTTGCAAAATAAATTTAAAAGCAATTCTATGCATCTAGTTTTAGCAAAAACTGAGCTAGAAGACGTTAAAGAATATTTAAGGCAGCAAGAGATCATTAAACACTATCATGAAGGTAAAACTAACCATAGGGGCATCAACGAATGCTACTTAGCCTTGTCACGTCGTTATTACTGGCCTAAAATGAGAGAAGAAATAACCAAATACATAAATGAATGTACAATTTGTGGACAGACTAAATATGACAGAAATCCAATTAAACCACAGTTCAATATAGTACCACCTGCAACTAAGCCTTTTGAAATAGTTCATATGGACCTATTCACAGCACAAGCTGAAAAATACCTTACCTTTGTAGATTCCTTTTCCAAGTACGGCCAAGCATACCATTTACGAGATGGTACAGCTATTAGCATTATTCAGGGACTATTAAATTTCAGTACTCACCATGGACTACCATTGACTATTGTGACAGATAATGGGACAGAATTTACTAATCAACTCTTTGCAGAATTTGTTAGACTACATAAAATCAACCATCATAGAACACTAGCCCATTCACCTAACGATAACGGTATAATTGAGAGATTCCATTCCACATTATTAGAACACCTTCGTATCCTTCGCCTGAAAAATAAAGATGAACCCACAGTTAATCAAATGCCTTATGCAATCCTAGCTTATAATAGTTCAGTCCATAGTTTTACGAAATGTAGACCACACGATATAATTAGAGGTCACTTTGACCCTAGAGATCCTTTAGATTTTAATTTAGCTGAGCACCTCATGCAACAATATATTATAACTCATAGAGATCAGATGAAGACTGTATATGAAATGATTAAAGATGCTACAACTGTTGACCGTACAAACTTAATTACTAATAGAAATAAGAACCGCGAGCTAGAAACTGAATATGTACCAGACTAACAGGTTTTCATTTAAAATCCTTTAGCTAGTAGGCAGAAGCTTGCACCACGATACACTCAAGACACAGTCCTTGCAGACCTTCCTATACACATTTACACCTCAAAGAAAAAAGGACCTGTTGCTAAATGTCGTCTGAAGCGAGTACCAAAGTCATCTAAATTGTTACAGGTACCGACTAATACTGATAATGACAATGACGCAAGCAGCAGAGATAAAACTTGAGACTCTTGACAATGGACCCGGACTTCTACCTTTTAAACTTGGCCAAGCCAAGCTAATTTCTCATTATCATACCTTTATACAATATTTAGAACTTTCAGAATTAGAAAATCGCATTATCTCTATAAATGAACAATTAGATTATTTTAAAACTAAACTCGATAATTCAACCTTGCCTATTTATGAAATTCAAATAGAATATCTTTATACTAAATTGTTAAAAATAGATTCACAATTAAAGACATTAGAACCAACTAGAGCAAAAAGAGGACTTATTAATGGACTAGGATCAGTTATTAAAGGATTTACAGGTAATTTAGATCATTCAGATGCTGAAAGATTTAATAAAGCTATAGAATTATTAGAAGGAAATGAAAATAAGTTAGTTTCGGAATTTAATGAGCATATAAGTGTTAATAAAGATTGGATGAATCAATATTCGCAAATTATTAATAATTTAGTTGAAAATCAAATTAAAATTAATGAAACATTAAAATTAGTTATAGACAAGTACTATCTTATTGAAGCTAAATTTGCTAAATTCGCTCAATTATTAGCTATTATCACGGAAAATACAGATGATTTGTATTTAGAATTAGTTAGAATAGAGAATATGTTAGGATTTATTCGTGCAGCGAGCACGCACCATAGTATGATAAGCATAGAAAACTTAGGATATATGATAAGTAGACTTAGGAAAATTTATGGTAGTAATGAAATCTTAGACATTGATTTAAGAGAATATTATAATCTCATTCAACCAGGTAGTTATTTCATAGGTAAAAGAATAGTTATAATTTTTAAGGTTCCTATTATATCTAAAGATAGTTACGATTTATTTAAGCTTTCCATTGTTCCTAATAAGTTCCAACAGACCTTTATACCTATACATCCTTTCATAGCAACCAATGGGAAATTTTTCATGTACTTTCAAACCGAATGCCCAAAGATTGGCGAGTACCTTCTCTGTGAGGAAAGCACAAACTATTATCAGCCACGAGATCAAGCAGATTGCATCCAGAGCATCATCATTCATCAATCCTTAGACAAATCGTGCAGCCCTATTGAAGTTTCAATCTCCAGACAAGCTATGGAACAATTAGACGATAGACATTACACTATTATCTTCCCGAAGCCTACGAAAGTCGAACTTCGATGTGAACGACAGGAATTTGTATCCTTATCTGGCAGCTACTTAGCAACAATTCCCCATGAATGCTCTCTCCGAACAGATACCTTCAAGATCACCAATACTGAAGATGAAGTCAAGGGACAGCCACTGAAGATCACTGAAATAAGAAACAATCGTACTGAAGCTGAAAATTATGAGATTCCACATATCACTCTCAACTCTTTGAATCTCGATAGTCTACATCATCTAGAAAATAGAATCCTACTGCAGAATCCTGTTCATCTCGCCAACTCCGATTCATCACTGTACCACACAACGTTGCCTCTCTATGCGCTTGTATCTGGTATAGTTATAATTCTCCTTGTACTCTATCTTCGTCGATACCTGCAGAAAACCCCAGCTACACCAGAAGAAGAACCAAAAAGCAACCCCATATATGCTGTTCCTAAAAAATCTGGAAATCATGGAATTCCAGCAACATTTTCCCTCAACGTGCTCAAATAGTTGCTGCTCTGGGGGTGGAGGAATTACATACGGATCCCTAAAGAAGATCGCTGACACCGCGACACGTGCCTGGTCATCGCCACCACGTTCCTGCTTCTTCAGCATTTACCGCGTTTTGCAATTTGTATTGTAATAATTAATTTTCCGTCATTCTATTCCGATCTAGCATCGATCGCGGATATACTTTTGTAAAATAGTAATAAGTTAGTTTAATAAAATTTTAAGATAATTTTTGGTTTTTTTTTGAGAGTCCGGGCTGCCGAAAATATAATTCACCTTAGATTTACTCCTAAATGCAATAGTTATTATGATAAACAATAATAATTACATCTTACCTGACCACGTTGCACAAAAACTCAATGACATTATTATTAAACATGGATCAAACCAAAATTTTACAGTGGAATAGCAGAAGTATCCAAAACAAAAAACATGAACTCATTATTTAGTAAATAAATGTAATCCATTACTTATAAGTATAAACGAAACTTGGCTAAAATCAGAGCAAAATTTTTATTTAAATGGCTTCTCCTGTTACAGAGAAGATCGATCAGATGGATATGGGGGTACTATGATCTTAGCAAATAATAAAATTCCCAGCTCCCCCCTCAACATTCCTCATCATGACAACAGTGTCATCAACATTGTTGGAATTAAAGCTTTTAATACTAACATTATCTCAATCTATATTCCTCATCCAAACTCATCAATTCTCCCTTTTCTTCGTCACTTATTTTCGTTATTCCCCGACCCTCTCCTAATTTTAGGTGATTTTAATTGTCATAATGTTATGTGGGGCTCTGATTTAAATGACAATTTTGGCAGCGATTTTGGAGACTTATTAGAAGAAGTTTATCTTTGCATTCTTAACAAAGGACAAGCAACAAGAATATCCCTCTTAGATCACAGAAGAAGCTGTGTAGATCTTTCTATATGTTCAGCCAATTTAGCTAGCTTACTGCAATGGAATATATTAGATAGTACCTTTAGTAGTGATCACTACCCCATCACCATTGCCTATCCATCCAGAGATCATTCCTATATACTTCCTCCTCCTTTACTAAAATATAGAACCTCAAGTGCTGATTGGGATAAATACCAAGATTTCTTGGAACAAAAATCACATCTATTACCTGAAATAAATCCAGAAAACCTACATTTTTGTTATACAGAACTATGCAAGGCCATTTCGGAATCGGCGGATCAAAGTGTAGCAGTACGTTCGTCGCCGATTGAAACAAAGATAACTACGCTCTGAAAAGAGCGCCCGCCGTCTTTGTATACGTTCGTAGAAGATTAAAACACAGAAGAAAATCGTTCTGCAAAGAACGCACGTTCGTATACATGACAAAAGAAACAATAACCGCCACGGAGGCGGCCTGTCCGTGTAATATTAAGTGCATGTGCACCGGACATGAACCGGCCCTGAAAAGGGCGTTTTTCTAATAAGAATTCTTTGCAACACTTCACTACGCGTCTTCACATCGAGGCTACGTCGAGCGAGGAATCTTCGCGGCGTAGCTACAGACTTCATGGCGGTTGCAGAGCTTCATAACATCATCACAAAATGGCGGCACTACTATTATTACCGGCGCGGCGCGGCGACGAGCGACAGCGAGACGACGTCGGTATGCAGCGCGCACGCGAACTAAACTCGCGGGGCGCGAGAGCCCATATTTATACTCGAGCGACGACAGCGCCGCGAACCGCGGCGCAGTGATTCTTCCGCGCAGCCAATGAGAAACAATCTGTAATAATCTTGTAAATATTTATTATTCTATTTTTTTCTCTTTCCAATTTTTGTTAATGTTTATCTCTTTCTTTATGTCCCTTTCTAAATGTAATAGCCAATGAAAATCAACCTTTTAACTTTCTGTACATTCTGTAATAATAATAATAATCTCATTTTTTGTATAAAAGCAGCTCATTTTTGTAAATAAATCACTTCAGTTCACCACAGTAAATCGAGTTTTACTCTTTACTCCTCCGACCTCTAGTGGACTCTTAGAGAGACCAACCGGTCCTCTAAAAAAGCATCCCACTTAAAAATTCATCCTCTGGTAAACTTCCCTCTCCACCATGGTGGGACAGGGAATGCACTGATATTATTAAAGCTAGGAAAGATGCAGAAAAAACATATAAAAGGAACATGACAGACTCTAACTTAATAAATTACCAAAGAATTGCTACACAGTGTAAAAGATTATTCCGAACTAAGAAGAGACAAAGCTGGCGTAAATTCTGTGCTTCTTTATCACCGAATCCGAACACGAGCTTGATTAGGGGTCGCAATACCGAACCATTTAAGCAAAACCGGTATTTTCGGTATTGGCTCCAGACCAATACCGGTATACCGGTATTTTCGGTATTTCCGGTATTAAGCTAAAGTTAACAAATTTAGTACAATAAAATTAGTTTGCGGAGGAATAGTAAGTAGGTTCCTAACCTAAATATGCCTAAATCAATTTATCTTCTGAAATAAACAAAATTTTAACTGATTTTAAAAATTATTTTACCTGTGAAAAGCTACATCCTTTGTAGTTTGTAGGGTATAAGTCATAACTCGAATTTGGTACCACGTTCACAAAAGTGGTGATATAATGTTGAAATCCATGTCAAATCGGGAGAAATTTTCGAAAATATAAAAACATATTATGTAGATTTTAAGTTTTTTTTTTAAGTAATCCAAGCAAATACTACCAAAAAGTAGCATTTATACCAAGGTATGCCCTTTTTTACATGGGGAAATGCTTTGCGCATCCCCGGCGGATTGGGGCATCGGCCAGGGTATGTATGGGACTCTCCGAGGAACTACCCACTAAAACCCCATGGTGTTCCACTCCCCGTTTAGGCATAGTTTTGGGCACGATCAACCCAACCCAACTCTACCAACGGTTGTCCGCGTTTCGCAGACTTATCAAAACATGCAGGCATTTCTAGGTCGTACCGCGGGGTAGCCTAGAAAAGCCCACACGGGGGCCGCGATGTGCAGGAGCACCATGCGCATTACTCTCTCTGAAACTCGGTGCAATGGGCGGCGGTGTCCCCACACTGCCACCCCGAGTATCCCGACTAAGCCACTCCGTGGTGCGCGTCTTCTCCTCGGCCGTCTCAAGGGGTCGAGCGCCTCCCGTTCTGTTCTGCGGTCGGTCAGCACTGCAAAGGAGGGGGCTCCTTTGCAGTGCTGACTTCCTGGGCAAAGTCATTCATCACCTGCCACGCAATCTCGCTGCTCAGCATTGCCCGGATTATTGCTGGCAGGGAGATGTCCAATCCAATGGCAGCCGTAAGGGCTGCGCGTTGTTCCGTCCAGGATGGACAGGTCGACAATGTGTGCCCTGTCGTGTCCAGCGCGTCAAGGCAGTGGTGAAATCTCGTGTCACTCTCTCTGCTCGCGATCTGACTCAGGTACCGACCAAAGCGGCCGTGACCGGTCAGCATCTGTGTCAGATGAAAGGAGAGTACTCCGTGTCTTCGGATCACCCACTCTTTAAATAGGGGGCAGATTGCCTCTATCAGGGCGACGCTTACCAGCAGTTCTTGCAACCTCTCCGCACCAAGGTATGCCCTGGGTTCTGAAGGTACCGATTTGACATGACATGTTTGTGAATTTCGGCGTTGCTTAAAGTACTGCAAGCATATTATGCAGTTATTAAATTATAGCAATCATCATCATCACTACCTTCATTACACCATGCATCATCACGCTATGACTCTATTATTGATACTTCTCATAGTATTTTCATCGTAACATGTCTTTGATAATTGTTCTGTCGTTAAGGCGCTTCTGGATCCAAAGTCACTGAACAGAACTTCCGAGTCTTTAAAGAAAGGTATTTGAGAATTTTGGCGTTGCATAAATTAATGCAGCCATACACCACTTACTGATTTGATGAGTTTTCATTCAAAGTTAATTGTTGGTTCCGAAGTCACTGAAAGGATCTTCTGAATTTTTAATTTTGGCATCCCTTTTAAATAATAATTGCAAGCATAATATGCAAAATTGAAATATATAATTTCAACTTTATGAGTTCACTAGCTGTGCCCCGCGGTGTTACCCGCGGTTTAAGTGATATATAATGAAAGACTATGAAAAGTACCAATAATAGGGTCAAAACGGGACGATACATGGTTCTATAATGGTTTATGGTAGTGATGATGATGATGATGAAGTAATTTGCATAGTAGCATATGCTTTCCGTTCTTAAAACATACGTCGAAACTCCCAAACTTGTATCTATAAAGAGTCAGGAGTTCTCTCAGCACCTTCCGAACCATGGTATACATTGGTGCAAAATCTTGCTTGTTGGTAGCATATGCTTAGAATACTGCTCACGAAACCGAAGTCACCACATGTTTCCATATAAATTTTGAGGAGTTCCCTCGATTTCTTATGGATCCATTCATGGGGTCACCACTTTTATGAATATCGTACCAAATTGGGATGATAACCTATACACCAAAAGAAAAAAATTGAAAATCAGTTCACAAACGGCGAAGTAATCGTTGAACATAAAAAAACGAACATAACACCTCCTCCATTTTGAAAGTCGCTTAAAATTGTAGCCTATGTGTTATTCTGATGTATAAGCTATATTATTGTAAAGTTTCATTAAAATCCGTTCAGTAGTTTTTGCGTGAAAGAGTAACAAACATCCATACATCCATACATACATACATACATACATACATACATACATACATACATACATACATACATACATACATACATACATACATACATACATACATACATACATACATACATACATACATACATACATCCAAACTTTCGCCTATATAATATTAGTAGGATGGGTTGTTTCCTAAATCCGAAGTTACTGTACAAGAACATAACTCTTGAGCCTATAAAGATATAGACACGTGAACATTTCGGCATTTAGGGACGTCGTAGTATAAAGTGTGGCTGATAAAAGATACCAAATGTGAATATTTTTGAAATCCACTTAAGTAAATTAAGTACTTATTTAATAATTATGGTTACCTGTAACTAAAAAGAGCGTAATTTAAATCAAATGGCGCATTTTTCTATTAGCATATTTTGTTTTTGTAAAATGAATACCGGTATTACTTAGACCTAAATTTGGCCCGGTATCCCGGTATTTTCGAAATTCGGTATCCCGGTTTTCGACCCCTAGGCTTGATATGGAAACAGATCAACAGATACAGACACAGCTTGTCATATCAGAATTCTCCTGCCATTCCAAACCCAGTCGCAACAGATTTCCTAAAAAAAATATCTCCCGATTATGTTCCAAACCATAACGAACTATTACAGGCATTGAATGATAATTTAATCAATGATAGCCCAATTTCCAGTCCTATAACTATGTTTGAGCTAAGAACGGTACTGTCACGTGTCAAGGACTCTACCCCGGGAGATGACGGATTCCCTTTCTTTTTCCTGTCAAAAGCTGGATCAAAATTTTTAACATATTATCTTAATATGATAAATTATTTCCTGGATCATAACTTTATTCCCCCCGAGTGGAAACTGCAAGTTATTATTCCTATTCTCAAACCAGGCAAGCCACCAGATTCAGTAGATAGTTATCGCCCAATCGCCTTATCATCCACATTATGTAAAGTTTTTGAAAATTTAATTAAAAGCCGCTTAGATTGGTTTGCAGAAAAAAAAATCAATTTTTCCACACACTCAATTCGGTTTCCGCAAAGGCTTATCCACATTAGATAGTCTGAGCGTTTTTCTATCGGATATTAGAATCGCATTTTCCAATGGAGATTCTATAGTAGCTCTTTTTTTAGATGTGTCTGCTGCGTACGATAGCGTCAACCTTTCGGTACTCAGGTATCGTTTACAAAAGCTGAGTATTCCCGTTAAGTATATTAATATTTTGTGTTATTTGATGATGCATAGAAAAATTAAGCTGCGAGTCCCGGGACAGAGTCTAGACATCCGTACGGTGTACATAGGACTTCCTCAGGGATCACCGTTGAGTCCCTCTTTGTATAACTTTTATGTGGCAAAATTACCCCTCTGTTTAAATACTGACTGTTATTTCCTTCAATATGTTGATGACCTACTGTTATATGTAATAAACCGTTCCATAGGTACAGCAGCTAACTCCCTCCAAGTTTCTTTAAATTCCTTACATAAATGGATGAAAAAAGTGGTCTAAAATTTTCAGCCCAGAAAAGCAGTGCAGACTGCAGTTATATTCAGCAGAAAAAACATACCTCCACTTGTCAACTTAAAAATTGGTGATCAATCTATACAATCAAAAAATGAAGCAAAATTTTTGGGATTAATAATTGATTCTAAGCTTTCTGGGTCTAAACACATAAAATATATACATAAAAAGGCAGAGCGTAATTGTAATATAATCAGAGCACTTTCTGGTGTATCCTGGGGTGCACACCCCTTCACTCAAAAAATTCTATTCAATGCTATAATTAGGAGCTTATTTGATTATGGCTTATTCCTTCTTTCACCATACAGTAAAAAAGATAGTCGATCTCTGGATCTCATTCAATCTAAAGCTCTTCGTATGGTTTTGGGATGCATGAGATCCACTCCAACCAATGCTTTACAAGATGAAGCAGGCGAACCCCCATTACACTTACGATCACAATTTCTATCAGATCGTTTTGTTTTTCGTGCAAACTCTCGAACAGATCATCCTGTTAATAGCAGACTTAACGTCCTAAATAATTTATGTTTAACCTCATCGTACTGGCGCCATAAAAACGTTCCCCCATTAATAAATAGCTATAGAAAATTACTAGACATTCAGCAATCTGTTAAGATCATAACTTCTCCTAAATTACATAGCTATAACTACCCATATTATGACGTTATAATTTACCAACCAAAAATAGTATTAGATTTGGGTCTAAATAAGGAATCTCCTGAATGTAACAATACATTCTTATCCATTACTAATACCAAATGGAAGAATGGTCATTACTTTTTCACAGATGCTTCAAAATTAAATGAAAATGGAAATATAGGTGTAGCTGTGTATTATCAAAATTCTAAAATAATACTAAAATTTAAATGCCCTACCCAATCTTCTGTCTTCACTGGTGAATGCATTGGTATTTTGGAATCTTGCCTATTTATAGAAGGTCACAATATTGAAAACGCTTATATATTTTCAGATTCAAAAAGCGCTATTGAATCATTAGTAAGCCCATGCATTATCAACAAATTAAATAATCCTATAATTCTAGATATTAAACTATCCTTTTTTAATAGCTATAACAAAGGACTCAATGTCACACTTGTGTGGATTCCAGGTCATGCGGGTATAAGAGGAAATATGATAGCAGACTCCTTAGCAAAACAAGCCACTTTGGAGCAGGTAGATATCAAATACTTATCTCTCCATACTTACGATCTTCTCGCTGTGCCGAAAAAAGAATTAAGTAATTCGTGGCAATCAGAATGGGAAAGAAGTAGTAAGATCAAAGGGAGACATTATGGTTCAATTCAACCTTCGATTCCGAATAAACCATGGTTTTGGAAATATAAAAAAATTGATAAAAAAATTTTGTCGATTTTATGCAGATTACGTTTAGGTCATGTTTGTTCTCCAGTTTTTCTCAATAAAATAAGAATTAAAGATTCATCTTTGTGTGAGTGCGGTTTGGATGATGGTTCATTGGAACATATTTTCTTTGCCTGTCCTAACAACGCAGTCTCCCCCTTATATGTTCAACTTCATAAATTAAATATCCCTCTCCCCTCCAATTTCTCTTCTCTTTTGTACTTTGATCATAACCCTCAACTAATACACATATTAGCTAGATTTATAAAAGATAATAACATTATTCTTTAATCCTCAATTAACATTTATCCGCGGATTCTTGGAAATGTTATTGTATTCTATTGTTTTCGCAATCACCGGTGATCGTATGGGGCTTGATGAGTTAAACAAGGCCCATGGTTACAACTTAACAGCACTATTATTTTAATGTATGAATGTATGTATATTATATTAATTAAATCCTAAAAAAAATCAAACTTCGTTTATAAATTCATTTCAAGTTCAAAATCCCGTTTTTATCTTATTTTTACTTGACACTGGCAGAATGGTGCATCCCTGCATCTATGGGCGCCATTAAATAAGAAGAAGAAGAGGAAGTTTTTTTTTTTTTCTTATTATGGCACTTCGGCTATTTAACCATGGCCAGTGTCGAGTATAAATATGGCGGGAAAACAATATTCTCTAATACAATTTTCAGCTTGGTTTTTCTATATTGTCAGGTCAAAAGTGTAGTCAAAGTCTAAGTAAAAGTCAATAGTCAAGAAGTCAAGTCGGTCGATTCAATAAAGTGGTACACGCTTTACTGAAACTATCGATGGAGTTTTGGAGGGAACACAAAAGAGCACGTTTCTGGATATTGCATCACTTTCCCACACTTGTGCACGATAACGAATATCTAATGGTTAATATCCTACCAATATTACACATTAAAACCCCAATTAACACAATTTTAGGAAAATAATACAAAAACACAACATCACTCTTTCACATTCCCGACAAAACTCCGAGTTTTGGTTTTGGCGGACATGTTACTTTGACACTTCTTCTACTTTTTATTGTTGGTGTGGTTTTTATTATTTTTTCCCAAATTGTGTTATTTGGGTTTTTGATGTTCATTATTGGTAAAATATTAGCCATTAAATATCCGTTATCTTGCACAAATGCAGGTAAGATATTGTCAAAACCAAAATGTACAATTCCTGTGACATTTCGTGAGTGTCTAATGGTCTATCGTCGCGCTGTCTGGTGGAGATCAAAAAAAAGAAAACAACCCATTTTTAGGGTGGGTTGCACCAGAGGCGTGGTTAAAGTTAAAGTTATGGTTATAGTTAAGGTAAATTTAACTTTAACCTTAACTTTGACCGGAGAAATTGACAGATGACAGCTGGTCCAACAAGGTTATAAATGAACGTGGGCGGGGGCGCTGCTGGTAAAGGAGAACTGTCAAAAATGGCGTTTTTGTATGATGACAGCGTTAGTTCCTTTTTTCGCCACATGCATTTAAAACCTTGTCGAGCTCTATGGTTATGGTTAAATATGGCGTCTTGATGGCGTCCATTTTTAACTTTAACCAAAGATTTGACATTTGGCATTGTAGTTAAAGTTAAAGTAAGCTGGTGCAACCCACCTTAGATTACCTACCAACAAGAACCAAAGCTTTTTAGGGGGATAAGTAGGTACATATAAAAATCTTTACATTAATTTTACTTTTGCCCACTCGTATTCATTAGACCGTGCTCTTATAAAAATATGCGTATTATAATTTCGTTACATACCTGATACATACCTATTGCTAAGGCAAGCGCTCGACGTAGTTCATAATTTTAAGATATTATTAAAACATTGTTACGATTGTGTAGAAAACACAATTATTACAAAAATGAGCGAGGTAACAAAGGAATCCCTCAGTGAAGCCCAGCGCGCGCGGCTCGAGCGAAACAGGCAGAAGGCGAAGGCTTTAAGGGAGTCACGCCTCGTGCAACCCAAGTGAGATGAATACTGTTTTAGTTTAAAACAAAAAGTACTCGCATACTGAAGCCTCGTACTAGAAGCATTATGTTCTTTAAAAATGGAATGGGAATCCGTACACATCCCGCTCTGACAAAAAAAATTAATGGTCACGTTATGTAAAAGTTCAGTCAAGTAAAAATAAGTCCATCTGAAGTCACAACTGATTACAAGAAGACAACTCATTTAAAACTCCTTTCAGGGAAGTCATCAAGAAAGTTGTAAATAAGAATGTGAATGGAATTGATTCCGGAGCAGGTTTCTTCATAGAAGAAGATGAACCTGAGGAGTCGAAGATATCCGCTCAGCCTGCACCAATAGTGGACAGAACAGAACAGCCCAATTGCCTAGAGTGTGACAAACCTATCGCACAGTCCTACCTTCTTGACACATTTGATTACCCCGTATGTGATAACTGCAGGTTAGTGTATACCATTGTTATAGGATTCAGATGATAAATGCGTGTAATGGGGTATCAATGTATTAAACAAAGCTAAGCAGTAGGAACTATTCATTGGGCAACTTTGATTTATCTTAAGTACTGAAATCAACCAATTCCCCTTATAGTATAAAATATTTGACAATGTATAATATAAGGTTCTATACAAATCTATACCTTTACCTTGATTGTCATCAAGGAATAGGTTCCAGAACTGATTTTGATCAAATTTGACTTAGATTCAGTACACCATGACAGGCAAGGACATGTGCTACTTTTTATTGTGGGAAAATGTATGGTTCTTCAATATATTTTATTTAGGGTGGTGCAAAGTGCAACCTATTGGTATTATAAAATATGCAGTAGGCAGTGATAAAGACAGTACAGGAATTCTCTGACTAGGTTCTGACATAGTCTTCAGGATAACATGTTTTTTAATACCACACTTACAAAATATCATGTGAAAATAATGATGTAATATGATTATATCAGGTCAGCATAAATAACTGCAGTTGTTGCAAAAGAAGTGTTTTCACATTATTCAGTCAGATTGGTTTAATTACTATCTGAAAAGTTTAGGAAACCTTGGGCTAGCACAGTATTACCACAAAAGTATTCCAAAAGTAATCTATATAAATGAGGAGGAAAGGTAAATACATTAAATAAATATACCACTTTACACATTACTAAAAACATTTTCAATTTTTAATAATAATTATTTATCATTTATATTACTTGGTTGATAAACAAAAAAGCTTCAAAGGTTACTTACAATGTTTATACACAGTTAAATTTACTGTTATATATAACTTATAAATTTTGGGTACTTGCTTGCTTAAATATATTAATTTTATACAAAACAATATTTTCTGCAACTGAAGTTCAAATGAATCAATACAAAACCTATACCAAATTTAAAAGAAAACTCCTTCATATGCAATAAACACTAATTAATATACAATCTTAAGTAACACTCCAGAGTGACCACAACCATACCATTTGGCCGCAGAGATAGCGAAGGCGTGCACTCGCTGGTGACTCGCACCGAAGCCAAGACTGAGTTCTTGCTGAAGGACTGTGACCTGGACTCACGGCCGCCGCCGCTACGTTGCGTCCGCCGCCGCAACCCGCACCGCGCGCGCTTCGCAGAGATGCGTCTGTACCTGCGCGCGCAAGTGGAGGCGCGCGCACTCGACGTGTGGGGCTCGCTGGCCGAGCTGGAGGAGGAGCGCACGCGCCACCGCGAGCGCCGCGAACGTGCTGACCGCACGCGTGCCGATCGCAAGCTGCGTGCGCTGCGAATGGCCGTCCGCTCCACGCTCTTTGACCGCACGCGTGCCGCGCACGACCACACTTTCGGTCCCGAGCAATACGATGCCGACGAGGACATCTACCGGCGCTCCTGCGACTGCGGCCACACAGAGACTTACGAAAAAATGTGAGCTCCGTTCGTGGTTTCTCCTCATACTTCGAAAAATACTGCAACTGGTCCATGCATGTTGATGTAGTGACGTAACTCTCGAGCGTCCCGTCAGTTTTGGCCGCGTTTAGGCAAAACGATGCTTGAGAATGGTTTCCGTCACTTGTTTATTGTAAAGATAATATACATACACTTAAGAAATAAAAGTTTTATTAAACAAATGCACTTGAAGGGTTTTTACATACTTATAAATTAATAGTCAATATGCAAAGATAATTAAACCTAGATAATAATAATATTATAATTTCACCTGCTTTGAAGAGTTACACCGACACCACACCCACTACCAACATCAATTAAATTTCTGTCCAATTACGACCTGTGGAATGATTTTGATTTTTAATGATTACAAAATAGATACTTAAAAAACAAACAAAATAAATATAATTATCGTCTCACATAATATAATGTTGGAAGTGAATGTAGCTTATTGGTTGTCTAGTATTTTATATAGCTTTCAAATCTTCTGGAAGATCATTCTTGGGGTGTTTGTTTTCAAAATGTTGTTTATAAGTCTTTGGGTCCGGCATTTGGGCCTGAAAAATGGAGGATGATTAGTTGCTTCATGTGTTATTTCCAAACAACACACACAGCCATTAATAATTATATCTTGCACTTTATACAATAACTCAAATGTCAATAGGAATCAATCCTCAAAAACTAAAATCTTAACTCAAATGTCAATAGAATATCTATACTAATATTATAAAGCGGAAGAGTTTGTTAGTTTGTTTGAACGCGCTAATCTCAGGAACTACTGGTCCGATTTGAAAAATTCTTTCAGTGTTAGATAGCCCATTTATCAAGGAAGGCTATAGGCTATATTTTATCACGCTAAGACTAATAGGAGCGAAGAAATAGAAGAAAATGTGGAAAAAACGGGGAAATTATTTGAAAGGGCTTATCTCACGAACTACTAGAGCAATTTTTCTGTTATTTGGGTCAGATAAGAAGTAGCCCACGTGAAGGATCATAGGCTATAGACTGATTTGTCTGTGAAATATCTAATTTACGCGGGCGAAGCCGCGCGGAACGTCTAGTATACTAATATTATTCATTATTAAGGTGACGTGTTTGACTCATCTCATAAACTTTTAGACCAATTTTTACATCGTTTGTCCCAGAGTATATATATATATTTACACCAGAGAGTATTTATATTTTACTATAGAGATACACCACATGGCCACAGGGGACAGGCAATTTTTTTGCTGGAAAATGTACTGTTCCCGTAGAATTTCTCATTGACACATGAGGCACTATGTTTAAGGTCTAGTTAACATGAACAATATTTATTTACCTTGCAAACAACACACACATGCACAAGTGCCTTCTGAGCTGCTTTTTTCTGTTCAGTAGCACTATGGCCTTGCTGCTTCTTAAGTTTGGACTGCTTTTCGGCTGCTTTAGCCTGTGATTGGATCTTCTGATGACCACGAGCCATTCTATAGAAAACAGTAAATCATGACTGATTTTGATAGGCAAAGTGTGCATGCAATCTGGTTTTTTCACATTGTATAATATGATATATAAATAAATCAAATAATTTATCACTATATAATAGTGTTTTAATAATACTAATTAAAACTATTAAATTACTAAAACACTATTATATATTAATAAATTATTTTAATATAAAAAATTGTTATACAAACATACCTACATATAAAGTATTGTACCATGGTGAAGCTTGTACGAAGCTTTGTTTATTCAAAATATTGTTTTATAATGTTCCATAAATTGATCTTATAATTAATCTGAAATTTATACGTGTCGCGTACGGTAGAAGATGTAAATCTAATGATACTTGATAATGTAATGATACTTATTCTACTAAATTTGACTGCATACTCAACTGCTTGAAACTAATGCAATGTTAGTTAATAATATGTTATGATTTATGATACAATTAATTTCAATAATATTAGCACATGCTATGGTGCAACTGCGGTGGTATCCTTTAGAGAAAGTTCTATTTGAGTAAATCAACTTGTCTAGGTAATTACTTACATGTCTCAAATTAGAGAAATTGAAGCAAATAAAAAAGAAACAGAAATATTTTTTGTACGATTTCCCACACGCGATTATTTCGCAAAATGCCTGAGTTGTACTTGAGTATTGGCTTTGGCTGTGTTCTGAAACTCTAACAGTATTGAACAGCATAATGGCCCTTGCGATTTGACGAGATGTGATTGGCTGCCGAAACGTCAAATTACACGGCCAGATAAACTGCTACCTAAGTACGTTTTGTCCGTCTGACAAAATATGAAGTTGACATCAGACATGTCTTTCTACATTTTTTAGGGTTCCGTAGCCAAATGGCAAAAAACGGAACCCTTATAGATTCGTCATGTCTGTCTGACGTCTGTCTGTCCGTCTGTCTGTCCGTCCGTATGTCACAACCTCTTTTCTCCGAAACTATAAGAGCTATACTATTGAAACTTGGTAAATAGATGAAGTTTGTGAACCGCATTATGATTTTGATACAAAAATGGAAAAATTATTAAAAATTTTAGGGGTCCCCATAGGTACAACTGAAACAAATACATATTTTTTTTCACCTAACCTATGCGTGTGGGGTATCTATGGATAGGTCTTCAAAAATCATATTATTGAGTTTTCTACACAGACCTATAAAAAGTGGACTCGGCATATTGTTCTATACATACAATCAGTTATACAAATACCATGCATTTTGATACGGAATAAGTAAATATCATGCTGTCATTCTCTAACTTACATCGTTTTCCATATGTAGAAAAAGATAACAACACTTCAGTGTTTGCTGCTATGGCAACATTTTTCATTTAACGTGCCTTCAAAACAAATATGTATTCTGTGCTTCAAAATGCCTACTGTGGCCGCCGGCCGGTCCGCCACGCAGATTAGGATATATAGGTCCGCCATATTATGTTCCAGTTCTCCGAGGTACATAAAGTGTCAAAGTGTCGTACAGCCCGACAAGGCTTTATATGAATGTGTCAAACTGTCAATGGGCGCTGCTGCTGGTATGGAGAACTGTCAAAAATGACGTTTTTGTATGATAGAAGCGTTAGTTCCTTTTCTCGCCACGTTCATAAACAGCCTTGTCGAACTGTAACGCTTCTATCATACAAAAACGTCATTTTTGACAGTTCTCCTTACCAGCTGCAGCAGCGCCCATTAACAGTTTGACACATTTTTGGCAGGCAAGGGCCACAAGGTGGCAAAACAAACTAAAGGCGGGCCGCAGGCCTTATACTTGTATTAACCATAGAAGCCCAATATTCCTACGCATTTCTAGACTTTAGAGGGCTTTTCTAGACGACAATAATTAAAAAAAAAATTCAACCTCTCTGATACATGGCACTAGTAAAAAGTGAGCTGTCAAAATTTGTAAGAGAGAGTATGAGGCATTTTCTTATTTTTTAAATTTGATTGTCAAACAGTTTCCATTTTAGTAACTAGATGGCGTATGGGTAGACAACTATCGGTAATACCAGGTAATACCATCAATAATTGCTACAAAACTGGGCAAAAGAATGTAAAACTTGATACATTTCAATTTGAAAAAGACACAATGATATTCCAACGAATAGAATAATAAAGTTATTATAACGATGTTTTAGTTAAATCTCACGGAAGAAATAGCCCTATTTATCGTTATTCGCACCAAATGTCACAGGAATTATAAATTTTGGTTTTGACAACATCTTACCTGCACTTGTGCACGATAACGGATATTTAATGGCCAATATTTTACCAATAATGAACATCAAAAACCCAAATAACACAATTTGGGAAAAAATAATAAAAACCACACCAACAATAAAAAATAGAAGAAGTTTCATAGTAACATGGCCGCCAAAACTTTTTCAGTTGTCAGTTTTCAGTTTGACAAGTTTTTATTATGTCAGCGTGTTTCTAAACTATTACCAGTATATTAGCTTAATCGCTTAGGCCAATGATCGCTTAGGTTTAAGATATTTTTATTTATGTCACACTTGACAGTACACTGAAATTTTTAGAAACACAACCAATATGTAGTCAGTGATGCCAACCTGCAGATAATTTCAGATCAGTGGGGAACCAATAGAAAATCTAGAAGTGTCTACCGTCGCGCCGTCTGGTGGAGATTTAAAAAAGAAACCAACCCATAAGATTCAGAAAAACAAAGTTTTTATTACAAAATGACACAAACAGCAATTTTTTAAGTTGCGAAAACTACTGGAAATTAGAAAACATTGTTTTTGATACTAATAACTTATTCACAAAACATTCACGGGCCGCAAGTAAAACGTTGCCGACCGCTGATTTAAAGCCTTGTTAGACTTCTATATGAACGTGGGCGACATTGACGGGAGCGCTGCTGGTAAAGGAGAACTGTCAAACACATGTCAAAAATGACGTTTTTGTTGATAGAAGCGTTTAGTTCCTTTTCTCGCCACGTTCATAAATCATATCACAGATTAGTTACAGTTCGACAAGGCTTTATATGAACGTGGTGAGAAAAGGTACTAAACGCTTCTATCATACAAAAACGTCATTTTTGACATGTGTTTGACAGTTCTCCTTTACCAGCAGCGCTCCCGTCAATGTCACCCACGTTCATATAAAGCCTTGTCGAGCTGTATTGAGCTGTATATGTACGTTCATATCAAAGACCTCTAAACCTAGTTCATATATGATATAAAGCCTTGTCGAAGTACTGTAATCTGCGCGGTGCGCCGCGCCATAAGCCATTGACATAGTGTCCGACAAGGCTTTATATGAATGTGTCAAACTGTCCATGGGCGCTGCTGCTGGCACAGAATACATAATTAGTACCTTACGGTACAGAAGTCTCACTCCCGAGTTTAGGTATGATAAACGCAAGCGTCCGGTCACCGGACTAGTCTCGATAGGCTGGCACTCGCTCGACTTGTCGCACACGCAACTCACGCATCCGCGATACAAAAGTAAATAGTACCCGGCCCCGCGCCGCCGCGCCGCGCCGCTCGCTTGACAGCCCTGGCAGATTGAAGCGAGACGGCAGACAGTTATAATTGTACTATGAACGCTAAACGCAATGCAAAAGGTTGAAATTAGGTTGTTTTCCAGAATAGTAGGTAAATATCTCGGCAATTTTGCGC
Source organism: Cyaniris semiargus (assembly GCA_905187585.1). Taxonomy (NCBI): domain Eukaryota; kingdom Metazoa; phylum Arthropoda; class Insecta; order Lepidoptera; family Lycaenidae; genus Cyaniris; species Cyaniris semiargus. Next base: position 163,642 of record LR994555.1, read on the forward strand.
CGATTGTATGGAAGTGAGACAGTCCTGCTGATGGTAAGGAGAACTGTCAAAAATGACGTTTTTGTATGATAGAAATAGAAGCGTTAGACGTTAGTTCCTTTTCTCGCCACGTTCATAAACAATACGTAGTATCCCTTAGTAGTCTGTGCATAAACAGCCTTGTCGAACTGTAGAACATATATTATACTACTAATCTGTGCTGTAGAAACGCTTGAAATCTTGATACTAGTTTTTGATTTTTGCATTAAAAATCAAACACCAAACATAAAAAATAGGTATTATAATTTATAATAGAGTGTACGGAAGGTAGACCGAGAAAAAGAAGTGCGTTTCATATTTTATGGTACGGAAATAACGTTTATTGCATAGTATGTCTATATATTCAAATACATCAAATATAAAAAATGAACTGGAGCTGCTGTTGAGTAGACGTGTTTTAGCATAAACTGTTGAACAATGTAATGTGTAATGATAGATTTAAACACTAGTTGTACCTGTTAGCAAAACAACAATCATCATGAAACTGGTAAGGGCTATTTGTTACTTCTATATTATATTTTAGTCTACAGGGCTCGGAAACCTGGTTAATCTTCGCGATCCTGTTCGTTAGAAACGCCATACATTTCCAAAAGAGCGTTTTCATTTCGATTCCGCTCTGAACGTACTGAAATTATTCCTGCTTTTGTTCAAAGAGCAAAATGAAACTGCTCCTGCTCAAAATACCGGTTAAAACTGTTCGCGATTATTGTTCGCCCCGCCCACTCACACACACCACAACCCTCACCCATTGTCCACACATTCAAAACAAACAAGTTACGTCCTATTGGCTATTATATAGTGCACTAGAAAGGGATAGAAGATATCACTGCACTAGTTACTTTCCGCGAGGAACTAACCAGGTGAATTTCAGAAGCAATACCACTCGAATCTCGGTTTCGCTCCGAGCGAACACTTATCCAAAAACCTGGTTAAAGAGCGTTTTAACCTGGTTAAAAATGCCAGTTCCGAGCCCTGTTAGTCTACATGTGAGGTTAGAAATTGTAAGTTGTAACTCAAATAAAACCCCTGTTCCAGAAGCGTAGCGTGCCTTAGCGGGGCCCCATATAAAATTTGTTTGGGGGCAAAATTTAAAAAAGGCAACCTTAGGAAAGGTTGCCTTTTTTACATTTCTCATATTTTGTGAATTTAATAAAAGAAATGGAAAGTTTCTATTCACTTTGGTGGGCCTTGTGGCCCGGGGGCCCCGTATAATTGATACGGCATATATGGCTACGCCCCTGCATTGTTCACATGGATGGTCTGCGATGACAGGTCTGCGCCCCAATGATGGTTTGAATGTTTCAATAAAAGTTGGCTCTATTACTACTAGTTAATGCCCGCAACTTTGTTGCACCAAAATTTGTATATCGCACGGAAACTGTACATTTTTACGGGATAAAAGTATCCTATGTCCTTTCCTGGGACTCAAACTATATCCATACCAAATTTCAGCAAAATCGGTTTAGCCTCTTAAGGTGCTCCCTCACCGCGAGCATTCACTTGTAATGTAATATTATAGATTCGTTTTTGAGCATTACTTTACAAAAATATCTGCCTGACCGACGAGCATTCGCATGTAATGTAACATTAAAGATTCGACTTTGAGCATTACATTACAATACTACTCCCTGACTGACGAGCATTCGCATGTAATCTAACATTCGACTTTGAGCATTCCATAGCTAGTTGATGTTACAAGTTGAATCAAGATATTACACACTGTATCATTACAAGATGCGCATTGTAATGCTCGGCTCTCCTCCCTCACTGATGTAATGCTCGACTTTGTAACCAGAGATGTACAAAATACCCTGTACAATGTATCTGGAATACAAAATGTATGATACTTTTAAATTAAGTATTTCAGATACCAGATACTTTTGTATCTGGTATCTGAAATACTTAATTTATACTTTCTAGAATAGGATCTGAAATACTAAATACAAAATAGTTATCTTCTAAATACTTCTTAAGATAAAAATACTTTTGTAAGAAAACAAGAATTTATTTTAATGAATTCAAGTTTATTTTTGACAATTGATATTATTGATATTTACGAATAAATTGCGTTAATCGCTGAAATATGACAAAACAAAATATTAAAATATTATTTTTAAGTAAAACTATATTATTTAAAACTAGTTTTTCAAATATTTCATCGCTCATGTTTCTTCTATGAGTCTTTAGGGCTTAGAATCATACCCCCAAAAGAAAAGAGTCGCTCCACAGGGGCAGAACTTGGCAAACAGGTGTTATATTTAAAAAAAAAAAATTATTGTAGAGTAAGTATTTAAGCTCTTTAAGCTAATATCTTTATTATTTAGGTATTGCAGAGTTTCTAAGTCAGCAGTGCTCACAGTAGATGCCGTATTTTCATCACTTACAATGGAGGAATCAGAATCCTCTAAAAACATGTGGCCATCTACCAATGTGATGTTGGACTAATTAGAATTTTTTATTTTTTATTTCTACTAATACTATATTACTAAAAGTATTTTATCAGAAAAAGTATTTATAAAATACTAAGACACTAAACAAAATATATTTAAATACAAGATACAAAATAAATTTTTAAAAAGTATTTAAGATACAAAATGAAAATACGTATCTTGTATCTGTATTTCAGATAAGTCACATCTCTGTTTGTAACGTTACATTACAAGAGAATGCTCCCGGTGAGCGAGTACCTTTAGGTGTCAAAAGGTAACAGACAGATAGACAGACACACTTTCGCATTTATATATATTAGTATGGAATCTATACTATGGATTGCCTGATATAGTATACAAGTCGTCACTTTTTTTTCCAGTACTGCCTAAGCAGTGATGCATCAAAGCCATGCTTCGTGCTTTCCTTTAAAGAACTCCTCATAATGCTGGATTGTGGTCTGTCGGCGCACTCTGTGTTGAACTTTTTGCCACTGCCGCCGGTGCCAAGCACAAGGCTCGCCTCCTTGCCCAACTACACTCCACCACACCTCAATGATCCACTTTTGGAAGGAGTAAGTTTTGTACAATGAAAATTTTGTTCAAGTTACAGTAAGGAAGTTAATAATTCACTGAACAGTTTTTAACTCTCAAAGACAAAAGAAGAGTTAATTGCAATATTAGGAGTGCTGTTTGATAATTTACTATTCCAGCTGTCTTTATATTTTAGGAGCTTAAAGAATGTTGCGGAAGAGTCTTTGTGGATAGTATTCCAGAATTTTGTCCACCTTTGGATAAAGTTGTGGACTTTTCCCAGTTGGATGTAATATTAATATCTAACTATACGTGCATGATGGCTCTGCCATACATAACCGAGGAAACGGGCTTCAAGGGCCAAGTGTACGCCACAGAACCGACACTACAGATTGGAAGGTGAGCAACTTTTCACTAGGTTCAAAGGTAATTGTATAAAATAGTTTTGGTAAAAAATAGCATAAGCAATAATAATTAATTGTTAAATTCCCATTACCAATAATTAAATAATTAATCGTACTTGCTAAAAAATACGATTGCTAATGCAAATGTGCAGACTATTGCTGCGCACGACAATTCATGCACAACAGTAGTCTACGATCATGAAAAAATTAATGTCTGCGCTGTTACGCACCGCGGCACTAACTGCTATTGCACTTGCTATATATTTCACTCGATGCACGACGCGAACGGTGCGATGCAAACCGAGAGTTCACGATACCGCTATTTTAGCAAATAGTAAAGCATTAGCACATAGCATGCTATGACATGAAAATTAGCATGGTAATGAAATGAATAGAAAATAGCATTAATTCCCGTTACTAGTATAAAATATGGAAATAATTGACCTAAGCTATGTGGTCAAACCCCCTCGTTTTTTAGTTTACTACTCTTCTACTCTGCAACTCGCAAAACCAACCTTAATTGTAAATTGAATATGATGCACCGCAACACAATATATTCGTTTCCAGGTTCTACCTCGAGGAGCTATCGGAGTGGCTGTCGAATGGCGGCGGCGCGGGGGCGGGCGTGGGCGCCGGGGCGGCGCGGCGCTGGAAGGAGCTGGTGCATATGCTGCCGCCGCCGCTGGCGCAGGCGGTGCGGCCGCGCGCCTGGCGCCGCCTGTTCTCCGCGGCGGCGCTTGCGCGGGCCCTAGCCCGCGTCCGTGTGGTGGGCTACGACGAGCGCGTGGACCTGTACGGCGCGCTGCACGCCACGGCCGTCAGCTCCGGCTTCTGCCTGGGCTCCGCCAACTGGGTCCTGCGCTCGGCGCACGAGAAGGTGGCGTACGTGAGCGGCTCGAGCACCCTCACCACCCACCCGCGCCCCATCAACCAGGCGGCTCTGCGCGGCGCTGACCTGCTCGTGCTGGCCGCGCTGACGCAGACACCGGCTCACAACCCCGACCACATGCTGGGGGACCTGTGCGTGCACGCCACCGTGACGCTCCGCGCCGGCGGCTGCGTGCTGTGCCCCGTGTACCCCAGCGGCGTGCTGTACGACCTGCTGGAGTGCCTCTCCGCGCACCTGGACGGCGCGGGGCTGGCGCACGTGCCGCTATACGTGGTGTCGCCGGTGGCGGACTCCTCGCTGGCATACAGCAACATCTTGGCCGAGTGGGTGTCGGCGGGCAAGCAGGCGCGCGTGTACCTGCCCGAGGAGCCCTTCCCGCACGCGGCTCTCGCCCGCGCCGGCCGCCTGCGCCGCGCGCGCGAGCTGCACGACGAGGCGTTCGGCGCCGACTTCCGCCAGCCCTGCGTCGTGTTCTGCGGCCACCCGAGCCTGCGCTTTGGCGCCGCCGTGCACCTCGTGGAGCTGTGGGGCTCCAACCCCGCGCACGCCGTGATTTTCACCGAACCCGATTTCCCGCACGCGGAGGCGCTTGCCCCCTTCCAGCCGCTCGCCATGAAGGCGTTCCACTGCCCCATAGACACTTCGCTCAACTACTCGCAGGCCAACAAGCTAGTGCGCGAGCTCCGGCCGCGCGAGCTGGCGCTGCCCGAGCAGTACGCCGGAGGCGCCGGGCGCGGCGCGGTGGGCGGCGATGTGCCCACCGTGGTGGTCCGGCGCGGGGCGGCGCGCGCGCTGGGTGTGAGGCGGCGCGCGGCGCGTGGCACGCTGGACGGCGCACTGGCGGCGGCGGCGGCGCGCGGCGGTCTGCGCGAGGTGCGGGCGGGGCTACGCGCGGCGCCGCTCACGGTGTCGCTACGCGTGCGCGACGCCCGGCTGGAGCTGCTGCCGGCGGGCGGGGTGGGCGGCGCGGGGGGCGGGGCGGCGCTGGCGGCGGGTGCGGTGCACTGGAGCGCGCTGGACGTGGAGGCGCTGGTGCGCGCGCTGGCGCGGGAGGGCGTGGGCGAGGCGCGGGTTGAGGCGGGCGGGGGTGGCGGCGGAGAGGGGGGAAACGCGACGGCGGGGGGAGGGGGGTGCATCGTCCACCTGCCGCGGCACGACACGCTGGTACACGTGGAGCGCCACGCCACGCACGTGTTCTGTGAGGGCCGCGCCGACGTGCGCCAGGCGCTGCGCCGCGCGCTTGCCGCCTGTCTGCCGCACATGTAGACGTCGTATTGGAAATAAAATTTGTAACTTCTCTTAATAAGTGGTATCTTAAAACCCTATCATTTCACTCTAACTCCAGTGATCCCGTAAAGCAGGGGTCACCAATTAATTTCGCTCAGGGTTCATTTTGAGAAATGAAATTATCTTCGCGGTCCGCACGTGCTACGTTACAAATTACATTATAAAAAATATTTTTTATACAAAGGTACTCGTAATTACGGAAATATTATAATCTGGGTGTACAATAGTGCCCCCGGCAAGGTGAGCCAAGCGAAGCGCAAGGGCACTACCTAGGTACCTTTTCTCGAAACGTTTCGTCGTATTTTTGAACCCTCGTAACTTTGGTTTGGATAATGCCAGTCGCCAGATATTTCAAATTTTTAAGATATAATGACATGAGTGTAATAATTAAATGCGCAAAATTTGAATATCGTGGCTATTATACTTTAGATTTTATAGGTGTCCAAAAACCCACAATTTTGTCACTGACTCACCGATTATCAAAATTGTTAGGGTACTTCCTGAAGTCTTAGAAATATTAGTACAGAAACAACAAAAAAAAAAATATATCAAACCCAACCTAACCTATCCCATCTCCTTGATACAGAGGGTGGATGTTAGTATGAGATACCCCCGTGTCTTGTGCTAGATATGTTACGCTCAAAGACCGAAAACGCTCAGTGAGCGAATAAAATGGCTCACAACCTTCGATCCTCACAACGCGTTGTGGTCATAGTGAAACGGCCACGCCGCCCACGACGCGTTCTGGTAATCGAGAAAAGCCATGGCGAATTCGCGTCGTGGCTGTTTTTAAATGCTCAGAGCATTTAAAAACAGCCACGACGCGAATTCGCGTTGTGGCCCTAATGAAAACGGCCACGACGCGTTCTGAAACCAGGCCAGTTACGCAGGAGTAATTTTATAGTGCCCAAGTGTGTGCGCGTGTAAAAAGTCGGTCCTGCACCTGATCTCTCGCCAGTCATGTTGGTCTTCCGCTCCATTGGGTTATGAGAGTAAAGAATACTGCTCTTGTGTATTGCGCATACACTTGGGCACTATAAAAATTACTCCTGCGGAACTGGCCTGGTTTCATTGAAACCAGAGTGCTCTTGTGTATTGCGCACACACTTGGGCACTATAAAATTACTCCTGCGTAACTGGCCTGGTTTCATTGAAACCAGAGTGCTCTTGTATATTGCGCAAACACTTGGGCACAATAAAATAACTCCTGCGTGTTGGCCTGGTTTCATTGAAACCAGAGTGCTCTTGTGTATTGCGCACACACTTGGGCACAATAAAATTACTCCTGCGTAACTGGCCTGGTTTTATTGAAAACAGTGGTCTTGTATATTGCGCACACAATTGGGCACTATAAAATAACTCCTGCGTAACTGGCCTGGTTTCATTGTATATTGCGCACACACTTGGGCACTATAAAATAACTCTTGCTTAAATGGCTTGGATTCATTGAAACCAGAGTGCTCTTGTGTATTGCGCACACACTTGGGCACTATAAAATTACTCCTGCTTAACTGGCCTGGTTTCATTGAAACCAGAGTGCGCTTGTGTATTGCGCACAAACTTGGGCACTATAAAATAACTCCTGCTTAAATTACTTGGTTTCATTGAAACCAGAGTGCTCTTGTGTATTGCATATATGTAATTGATTGTACTGTTGGTTCTTGGTGGAAATTCATGTTGAACACTAATAAAACACAATTTTTCGTGCACTTTTTCCACTATATTAAGAAATTATTATAAATTTTAACAAATTACACGACCGGTTTCGAAATAAATCATCTTCAGGTGTACTTAGTGTAGGTAGTTTTACAAAATTAAATATAATCAAAATTTTTTTTTTTTTATTATTATTTTATTTTACGGGCCTGGATTCTAGTCCTTTTAGCCCAGTCGTATATAATTTTCGGCATCGTTTTTCTATTTCGTCAGGTCCAAAGTCTAGTCAAAGTCTAAGTAAAAGTCAATACAGTCAAAGAGTCAAGTCGGTCGATTCAATAAAGTGGTAGACGCTTTACTGAAACTTTCGATGGAGTTTTGGAGGGAACACAAAATAGCACGTTTCTGGATGTTGCATCACTTTCCTACACTTGTGCATGATAACGAATATCTAATGGTTAATATCCTACCAATATTACACATTAAAAACCCACTTAACACAATTTTAGGAAAATAATACAAAAACACAACAGCACTCTTTCACATTCCCAGCAAAACTCCAATATAATCAAAACAAATATTAGGGTTGTCCGCCTCATGAAATTTTATACCATTTGGTAGAATTTTTCTTCCGAATACGACTATTTTCTACTGATGTTAAAATTAATATTTAGTTGATTTTAGCTATTTTATATTGATAAATTAATAACGTTATGTCACATTTACAGATGCTATTGTTAAATTTCAAAATTTCGATTAAAATTTGTCACAAAATTACTATCAAATTATTAAATGTCAAAAAATTAATATACACAATGTCAAACTAACTTAATAACGATACAATTGTCAAATAGATCACCAATAATTCAATTGAATTGTCCATAATATTAAAAATTATAAAATATTAATATCTCAAATAATGTCAAATGACTAAATTAAATAATGTCAATAAATATAATAAAATGTCCATAAAATATATAAAATTAATAAATATCAGGTCAATAAATTAAATTATAGGTGAATTGTAAATATAGATTAATGTATAAATAATAATACTCTAAATGTCTTGTAATAATATTGAATTAGATAGGCAAGTCTGATCGTTTAACAAGTTGCCACATTTTTTGTGTCTGTTGACTCCAAGTGCTTCTAATGCGTCCATTTTCTTACTTTTGGGCAAAACATGTAGGTATTTGATATTCTTGTCAGGTTCAAAATTATGGTCATTATTATTTAAATGTTCAGCAAACGTCGATCTTTCTGTTTTTCTTTTCCAGGCTGTAATATGTTCTTTAATCCGTGTTTTAAATTTCCGCCCCGTCTGACCTATATATATATACCTCCACATGTTTCACAAGAAAGACTGTATATTCCGCTATTATCTGTGACATTAAACTTGTCTTTATTATTACACAACAGACTTTTTAGGGAACCCGTAGTGTAGAATGCTACTTTGGTCTCCTTGTTTTTCAAAATCCTTTGAAACCTATATGATAAAGGGCCAATGTAAGGTATTTTTACCCAAGTGCTATTTATTTTTTCCTTATGTTCTGAACAATCGTAAAGCAGCTTGTCAGCCATCCTTCTCCTGGCTTTTTTTAGAATTGTATCGATCACTTCACTTTTGTAACCATTGCTCACAGCGATATGTCTTATCGTGTCTAGTTCTGCCCTAAAATCGTTCTTTTTTAGGGGCACATTTAGCAGACGGTGTACAAAAGCGTGAAAAGCGGCGTGTTTGTGTTGGCGCGGATGAGAGGAGTGAGCACGGAGGACATTTTCACTGTAAGTCGGTTTCCAAAATATTTTAAACGTATGATGACCACTTTTGATATCTATAGATAAGTCAAGGAAGTTTAAAACTTTATTGCCAATTTCTAATGTCATTTGTATTTTATTATTAATTGTATTCAAATAATTAAAAAAAATCATTTAAAATTGAAATTTCGCCATTCCATAAACATACTATATCATCCACATATCTGTACCAATAAATAATATTTTCTTTATATGAGGTTTCCAGTATCTTTGATTCAAAATCATTCATAAAAATGTCTGCACAGAGAGGAGACAAGGATTTACCCATCGCCAATCCATCCTTCTGTTTATAAGTTTTACCATTATAAATAAAATAATTTTGATCTAGGCAAACCTTAAATATGGCCTTTAAGTCTATTACTTCTTGTGCGTCTAAATTTGAAGTGCATAAAATTTCGTCAATAATATTTATACATTCTTTAATGGGTATGTTAGAAAATAGGTTTTTTACATCAAAAGAAACCAGGATCGCATTTTTTGGAACGGGGACATCTTGAATTTTATTTATTAATTCCAGGCTATTACTTATGGTATATTTCGGCTTAAATTTTGATAACTTTTTAAAAATTGTATTTGCCTTCTTAGCAAGTTTGTATGCTGGCGCCGTTGTGTATGAAACCACTGGTCTTATAGGTTCTCCTTGCTTATGTAGCTTGTAAAATCCATACAATCGCGGTGGCAATGGGTTCATGGATAAGATCGATGGTAGATACATATTTTTAAGTACACTGTCTGTAGAGCGAATTATGTCCTTGACCTCGTTATTATATGTTTCAGTTGGATCTCTTTTTAAAATTTCGAAATCATTGCTATTTATGAAATCCATTATTTTATTGTCATATTCTGTTCTTGTAACTATTACGACTGTGTTGCCTTTGTCTGCTTTTATGATTACTAGGTCATTTTTGTTAATCTTTTTCTTAAGGCTTTTAATCAAACCAGACTCATCTGGAATGGTTGTGAATGCTCGATCATGTTTTATTTTATGTAAAGTGAGAGCACAGGATTGTTTAACAATTTTATTATCCTTTGATGCTATTTCAAGATCAGCTGCGAGATTGTCTATTTGTTTGTTCGTGATTTCGGTATTAAGGCAATGCTTGAGGCCTTTTTCTAATAAATTCATTTCTCTTTCAGAAAAGGTTACAGATGTTTTATTTACTAGTTTTGGGTAGAATGTAGTTTTCGTATCTATGTGTTTTGGGTTTTTTAATTTTTGTTGATCCGCCAGGTAACTAAGTTTTTTACTTTGTACTTTGTGCTCTTGGTTTTTTTTCTTTCATGTGCTCATGTGTTTGTCAGGTTAGGCAACCTAACCTGACAAGTACCTGACAAGAATATCAAATACCTACATGTTTTGCCCAAAAGTAAGAAAATGGACGCATTAGAAGCACTTGAAGTCAACAGACACAAAAAATCTGGGAACTTGTTAAACGATCAGACTTGCCTATCTAATTCAATATTATTACAAGACATTTAGAGTATTATTATTTATACATTAATTTATATTTACAATTCACCTATAATTTAATTTATTGACCTGATATTTATTAATTTTATATATTTTATGGACATTTTATTATATTTATTGTCATTATTTAATTTAGTTATTTGACATTATTTGAGATATTAATATTTTATAATTTTTAATATTATGGACAATTCAATTGAATTATTGGTGATCTATTTGACAATTATATCGTTATTAAGTTAGTTTGACATTGTGTATATTAATTTTTTGACATTTAATAATTTGATAGTAATTTTGTGACATATTTTAATCGAAATTTTGAAATTTAACAATAGCATCTGTAAATGTGACATAACGTTATTAATTTATCAATATAAAATAGCTAAAATCAACTAAATATTAATTTTAACATCAGTAGAAAATAGTCGTATTCGGAAAAAAAATTCTACCAAATGGTATAAAATTTCATGAGGCGGACAACCCTAATATTTGTTTTGATTATATTTAATTTTGTAAAACTACCTACACTAAGTACACCTGAAGATGATTCATTTCGAAACCGGTCGTGTAATTTGTTAAAATTTATAATAATTTCTTAATATAGTGGAAAAAGTGCACGAAAAATTGTATGAATTTCCACCAAGAACCAACAGTACAATCAATTACATATATTAAATCGGCAAGCACGGCTGAATTACTGGTACTGTACAAAAGTTTAAAATTTAAGTTAAAGAAAAAATCACAACATATTTGGTTTAATACACAATGTAAGAAACTGAGATTGATTCCAAACTACATTCAGATTAGATGCCGGATGTCCAAACCATATATTGATAAATTAATGACAAAAATAAAGTTTGAATGTTTGGAAGCAGAAATCCATCATTTATACAAGCAAAGAGATAATGTCGGATGCCATTTAAAAGTATTGCATATTGAACTAGCTCAAAGATTACACCCTATTGAACTGGACTGGCTCCAGAGAGAAACACATGAGCACATGAAAGAAAAAAAACCAAGAGCACAAAGTACAAAGTAAAAAACTTAGTTACCTGGCGGATCAACAAAAATTAAAAAACCCAAAACACATAGATACGAAAACTACATTCTACCCAAAACTAGTAAATAAAACATCTGTAACCTTTTCTGAAAGAGAAATGAATTTATTAGAAAAAGGCCTCAAGCATTGCCCTAATACCGAAATCACGAACAAACAAATAGACAATCTCGCAGCTGATCTTGAAATAGCATCAAAGGATAATAAAATTGTAAAACAATCCTGTGCTCTCACTTTACATAAAATAAAACATGATCGAGCATTCACAACCATTCCAGATGAGTCTGGTTTGATTAAAAGCCTTAAGAAAAAGATTAACAAAAATGACCTAGTAATCACAAAAGCAGACAAAGGCAACACAGTCGTAATAGTTACAAGAACAGAATATGACAATAAAATAATGGATTTCATAAATAGCAATGATTTCGAAATTTTAAAAAGAGATCCAACTGAAACATATAATAACGAGGTCAAGGACATAATTCGCTCTACAGACAGTGTACTTAAAAATATGTATCTACCATCGATCTTATCCATGAACCCATTGCCACCGCGATTGTATGGATTTTACAAGCTACATAAGCAAGGAGAACCTATAAGACCAGTGGTTTCATACACAACGGCGCCAGCATACAAACTTGCTAAGAAGGCAAATACAATTTTTAAAAAGTTATCAAAATTTAAGCCGAAATATACCATAAGTAATAGCCTGGAATTAATAAATAAAATTCAAGATGTCCCCGTTCCAAAAAATGCGATCCTGGTTTCTTTTGATGTAAAAAACCTATTTTCTAACATACCCATTAAAGAATGTATAAATATTATTGACGAAATTTTATGCACTTCAAATTTAGACGCACAAGAAGTAATAGACTTAAAGGCCATATTTAAGGTTTGCCTAGATCAAAAGTATTTTATTTATAATGGTAAAACTTATAAACAGAAGGATGGATTGGCGATGGGTAGCCCCTTGTCTCCTCTCTGTGCAGACATTTTTATGAATGATTTTGAATCAAAGATACTGGAAACCTCATATAAAGAAAATATTATTTATTGGTACAGATATGTGGATAGTATGTTTATGGAATGGCGAAATTTCAATATTAAATGAATTTTTTAATTATTTGAATACAATTAATAATAAAATACAAATGACATTAGAAATTGGCAATAAAGCTTTAAACTTCCTTGACTTATCTATAGATATCAAAAGTGGTCATCATACGTTTAAAATATTTAGGAAACCGACTTACAGTGAAAATGTCCTCCATGCTCACTCCTCTCATCCGCGCCAACACAAACACGCCGCTTTTCACGCTTTTGTACACCGTCTGCTAAATGTGCCCCTAAAAAAGAACGATTTTAGGGCAGAACTAGACACGATAAGACATATCGCTGTGAGCAATGGTTACAAAAGTGAACTGATTGATACAATTCTAAGAAAAGCCATATTGTAAGACTGCATAGAAAATAATTATTTCGCCATCTTAAATGGTCGGCCATATTGGATTTAGAGTGATGTCACAAACCATATCGTGCATTGTCATCACTGACCTCCATTAAACAATGTACGATGGACCTATGATACCAACTTTTTTTGTGCCTATTTGAAGCGGAATCAGCGCCCCCAGTAAGCGGGAAGAGAACTAAATTTGCAAATGGCCGCTTAATCGTTATTGGTGGTCATCACTAGTATTAGTTCTAAATACTCCCACTACTGCTATCAGCGCCAATATGGCGCCTTTCAAACGCCATTTTTACGTCAAATTTAATTCCTATCACTCACATTGGGGGAGCTGATTCCGCTTCAAATAGGCACAAAAAAAGCTGTCATTTCAAAGGGTATCATTAGTCCAGCGCACAGATTAATATATGTAGCAAGCGTCCAGCGTACTTGTATAATGGAGGTCAGTGATTGTTATCCAAACTAAACGCGTATGCAAAATTTTAGCTCAATCGGTTAAATATATCTACTTCAAAATTGAGTTCCAAAATTCCACCGTAACACACATACTTACATACAAAGACAGAGCAAGTTAAATAAAAGCTTTTAAAATATCGATAGTCTGGTGATACTGCAGTGCCCAAGCCAAGTCTAGAGCAAAAGCACGGCCGTACCATACTTTTCGAAGCGGTTCGCGGCTATTTTAAATCCCCAATATCTTCGATGTTAACAAAGCTAGGGAGATTTAGATTTTCGGTGACTAGGAGCAAGTATTAAAACTAGGTTAACCTCCAAATTACATGACATTTTGATATTAAATATTTTTCCAGTTACAGTTGCTCAAAATACAACATTTTTTAGTTTTGCCGGGAATCCGAAAGAGTGTTATGTTTTTTTTTTCTTTGTATAACAGGATAAAAACATACAAAACTAGTTGATTGTTTCGAGGCACACAGATGTACATTTATTTTGATAAATACTCATATAACATACTTTACAATAATAACTGTATAAATCGGTCTATCTCCTTTGTACACTTAGGCCGTCATCACACCAGCGGCGGAGCGAATACGCCGCAAACCCGCCGCTGCAGCGCACCGAAGACGTCGCGTACACGAGGCAGATACGCCGCATTTTTTTTATAGCGTGTTCACAAAGCACAGAACGCTATTTATCTCCGGTCTGGTCCGTCGCTAAATAATTGACAATCGCAAAATTTTGAATTTTGCTTTGAAAAATGTACTACATATACCAGTCATTAGGTTTTTGAAAGAATAACAATAAATGTTTCATATTTCACAGAAATGCCTTTTTTAAGGCGAAAAAAAAATTTCGAAAAAAATTCACAAAATATAATGCTGCGTTTCCATGCTTGCCAAGGCTTGGCAAGCATCCACAAGGCACAAGCGTCCACAAATCTCGCTTGGCATTTGGAAGTCGTTTACACGCTTGTGATTGCGTCAGTGTATTACGTACATCCAAGCAAGCGCCCTTTGATCTGTGTCCAAATACCGACACTACACCGGATCGAATAGAAGCGTCCACAAGCTCACGCAAGCCAAGCCAGATACTCTCTTTACACGCTTATGCTTGTGGACGCTGGTCAAATCTTGGCAAGCAACGCAGCATAACATATTTCCAGTTTTTTTCCAAAGCAAAATTCAAATTTTTGGGAAAGTCCATTTTTTCGTGATTTCCTTGGCCACCTCGCTCCGAAGTCGCCTCAACAGAGAAAGTCGAACACGAGGCGTCTCATCGCCACTCAGGCTTCGATCTGGACAGAGGCGTCCCAGGCGCGCGCGTTGACCATCTTGAGCGTGGAGCGCAGCGCGGCGCCCGGGCCCAGCGCCAGCGTGAGCGGCAGGTCGGCGAGGCGCGGGCGCGCGTACAGCGCGTGCAGCGTCTGTTCCCAGCGCACCGGCGCCGTCGTCAGCCGCACCAGCCGGCGCCGCACGTCCGCCGCGTCGCCGTACGCGCGCGCGTCCACGCACGACACCACGCGCACGCGCGGCGCGCGCACCTCCACCAGCGCCGCACCCTCGCGAACCGCGTCCGCCGCGCGCGCCATCAGCGCCGTGTGGAAGGCGCCGGCCACGCGCACGCGCGCAGACCGCCTCACGCCGAACTTCCGCCCCTCGCGCTCGACGAACACCAGCGCCTGCGGAGGGAAGCGGAAAGCTCACTCTGGAGTTTGTGACCCGGTACATTTCTGAACCGACCGGTTCCGGGCGAGTCCTCCGGATGCCGGGTTTACCGTTTTTGTAATAAAGTTCAAAACTAATGAAAAAAAAAAACAATTCTCTTAAACTTTTTTTCAACTTTGTTTCAAACTGGCTTACGAACGAATAACATAATAATAATAAAACGGCCTCGCTTTCGTCTCAAAATTCGCGATATATTACTTTTACTTACGGACGGAAAAGTTATATTATTATTTTCATAAGATTATTATTTTCATAAGTTTCATTTCAACAATCGACCTGCCGTCGTCGAAAAAGAAGAAATTCAAAGTAAACTTACAACTAGGGGATTCGATCACGGCCGATTTTTCTAATCCCGGGATTTCGAGATTATCTACAATTAATTCCGGGATCCCGGGATAATCCCGGAATTACATTGGTAATAGAAAATGACAACTCGACAATGATACTCGTCGTTTTGGATTTATATTAACTAAGACTCATCAATACACTGTTATTTTTAGGGTTCTGTACCTAAACGGTAAAAACAGGGCCCTAAGGCCGTTTTCAAAGCTAACTGACTGTCATCGGCCAAAAGTAAGCGAACGGTACGCAGTTTATTGTATTTTAGACTCGCGACGTAATGCGAAGGCAGCCTTAGACTTCGGTATCTGTCTGTCTGTCCATCTGTATGTCTGTCTTCAGGCTGTATCTCAAGAACTGCTATAGATCTGAAATTTACACAGATTGTGTATTTTAGTTGTCGCTATAACAAAAATACTAAAATCAACATAAAATTAATATTTGAGGGAGCTCTCATTCAACAAATGTGATTTTTTGACCTTTTTTGCTCGTAATTATTAATGGCAACAGGTAGTAATTTGAAATATTTAAAAAATCCTTAATTATATTTGTATTTTAATAATTTATAATTAAATGAAAATAAAATTATTATTTGAAGGCGACTTGCATAAAAAAATTTTTTTTTTGCCTACTTCCTAACTACTTCTTAACTTACAACGGTTTGGAACCCTGACTCGCATTTGGCCGATTTTATTAATAAATTCATTGATTTTCACTAATTAACACAACACAAATATCAATAGGTATTTACACGATGTAACACAATTTTACACATAAAACGATATCGGTCGTTAGCAAAAACAAATGAAGTGTATTAAGGGCGTTCCTTACGGATATTCCGTAATTCACCGTATTTCAAGCCTTATAAACTCATAATTTGAAAGCTACAAAGTTATAATAAAAATACAGCAATAATCTTCAGTATATCAACATTCCTTTCCCCGTTTTAAATTTTCTATTTTTGTTTATTATACTCATGATATCAGCATCCAAAGTAAAACCAATTTATTAAAATTCAAGCATACATTCAGCATCTCCTTATGATTTACAAATTACTTTTATTTGAAACACACGCCAATAGATCGACAATATCATAAACTACATATTCCCCGTTTTAAATTTTTTTTAGGACAATTTTGAACAAAGATAGGTAAAAAAATAGGGTTTTGGTGCGATCTCGGCAACGCGGCAAATGTATGGCCAAGGTCGTTTGCTCGGGGGACGGCCTTAACAAGATGGCCGACATAACGTCAAAAAAAAGTAAGTGCGTTTTGTTTCATGCACATTTTTATCAACTTAATTAAAATATTTATTAGTCCCAAAAAATCCGGGAATTATTAAATTACAATCCCGAAATTTTCGGGACTAAAATAATTATGACCGGGATTCCGGGATCGAATCCTCTACTTACAAGATACAACCGAGATAAACTAAAATTAGTTAGGTAGTATTGAAACGAAAACACATTCTTATTTTCTAAAAGTAAAATAAGGTTTTTCTCCAACTTTGGCTATTAAAACTATCGAGTGTCACTACGACTATTCGAGCGAATAGCGAAATCTAATCGTAACAATGATCGTACTACACCGACCTCCTCGTCGCCGGCGAGCACCTTGCACCCGGGGAAGAGGTAGTTGGCGACCTCGCACACGGGGTGGGCGGTGGCGGCGCGCGCGTGCTCCCGCGCCGTGTGCAGCAGCTGCGGCAGGCGCGCGTCCGCCCCCAGCCACACCGTCAGCATGCCGCCCGCGCGCGCCTCCGCCGCCGCCGACATCGCCGCCGCGCGAAGCTCCACCTGTTTTATGTTCTCTTTAATGGGGCGACGAACTCTACAAATAAACTTAATTAATAGCCGGGGAGCGAACGCTCCTAGCGCAATAGACGCGTCACACGAGAGGAGTCCACACTGACCAGCCGTAACGCGCCCTCGAGGGGCAGAGCGCCCGCGAAGACGAGGGCGGCGAACTCGCCCAGCGAGAAGCCGGCGGCGGCGACGGCGCGCTCGACTGCGGCGGGGCGGGCGTCGCGCGCCGCTTCCAGCGCCGCCAACGACGTCACCAGCACCGCCGTCTGGCAGCGCGCCGCCAGCTCCGACTCCGGCCCCTCCAGGCACAACCGCGCCACGTCCCATCTGTCCCGAATTTAACTAATTTTAAAGATCAAAAAATATATTTCATATCTTCTTTCATAACCCGCCTCCTCGAAAAGCACTTTCCTTCGTCGTATTTGTGACTACTTCACGCCTTCTCGGTGTAGCGGGTGTGTATACCTAGTCATTAAAAAACTGTTAATGTAAATATAATTTTGCAACAAGCTAACAAGCTACTATTGTATAAATCCAAAGTATATAATCTTATTTTATTGTATTCGTAACGAAGTCTCAGCAGACCTAAAAAGGTCCCAAAGTGCAATTCCTCTCAAATAGTAGAGGAGCCCAGAGTGCTATTCGTGTAGTTACTCGAGTGTCATGGATACCTAGTAGGTTTTATACATTAGGTAAAAATATATTCAGAAAATTGCTTATATTTAAGTAAATTTTACAAAATTTTAGACAACAAGGACTAAATCCTTTAGTGCAACATAATATAATATGAAGCTTTATTTGACTATATTTCAAAATGTCCTTACAGGCTCACCTAACCTTTAAATTGTCAGTGCTTTATGTGGAAGCACTTGACCTCCATTATACAAGTACGCTGGACTAATGATACCCTTTGAAATGACAGCTATTTTTTGTGCCTATTTGAAGCGGAATCAGCTCCCCCAATGTGAGGGATAGGAACTAAATTTGACGTAAAAATGACGTTTGAAAGTCGCCATATTGGCGCTGATAGCAGTAGTGGGAGTATTTGGAACTAATACTAGTGATGACAAGTGACAACCAATAACGATTAAGCGGCCATTTGCAAGTTACGTCTTTAGTTCTCTTCCCTCTTATTGGGGGGCGCTGATTCCGCTTCAAATAGGCACAAAAAAGTGGGTATCATAGGTCCAGCGTACTTGTATAATGGAGGTCAGTGTGTGGAAGCTTATTTGGGGTAAATCAATCAATAGAACCTTAGAAAATGTGACTTTTAAAAAAATTGTGAAATCATAATTTTTTGCAAATTATTTTGCCTTTATATAACTTTTTACCCTAAATTAAAAATATAAAGTTATAAGCAAAAAAGTGAGAAAATTTTTAACAACATCAGCGGCCTATAATATTATGGGGAAATTAAAAAAATTTGAGAGGTGTCAAGGGACACCCGGATGGAACGAAGTTATAAAAAAAAAACGCCATCTATTGACGCCCAGGAATACTAACAACGACATTTTTGTGGAATTGTAATAAAAATTATTTCATAGCTTTATACGGCGGCAATAAAGACGACTCACTAGAACCGTGGTCTCCAACCTTTTTTTCATACGGGCCACAAACATTTCTTGGCAATTCTTGGTCTTGGTGTCGCAGGCCGCAACAAAAATTTTTTAAGGTTAAAAAATAACGTTCTTCAAAAGTAACGATTTAAAAGTGAAAAAAATTTCACGTCTTTCACGACGACTCAAACATTATTTTGCCAGTGGGCGGGAATTTCAAAATTGTTTAACATCACGCGGGCCACAGATAAAGTCCCGGCGGGCCGCGGTTTATATCCGCGGGGATAGCTGCACTAGAAGGCTTGCGATACTAAAGATTTGCCAAGACAGTGAGTAGTGACTAAAAATTCATTTAATTTATCATCGCTGCCTCCAACACAAGATGGTGCTCATTTTCAGTCTCACAGATAAATTAAATGAATTTTTAGTCACTGTCTTGGCAAATATTTTGTATTGCAGCCGTCTATTGAGTCGTCTTTATTACCGCCGTATAAAGCTATGAAACAACGTTCACCAACAAGAGTGAGCAAAGATGGATCGACTTCCTCACTAGCTCTTTTTTTTTTTATAAACGCAGGTCGCTGTAGCCCTGACGTCACTGCGACCCATGAGGATCTATTGTGACTCCTTCGCCCTAGAGTATCATCCCCAACCCAATACTGCTCATAAATTGAACGATATGGTTGGAGTTGGTGCCACGAATTTCCTCTGTGGATGAGTATTTGTGGCGACCAAAGTGTCTGTTCCTGCTCTGTAATAGAGCAGGACAGTTGAGGAGAAGGTGAATAGGTTTTCATCCTCCTCATCACAGAATCTGCAAGTCGTTGTGCTACAAATGCCCATTCTGTTTAGGTGTTTGTTGAGCTTGCAGTGCCCAGTTAGGCTTCTGGTAAGGATTCTTAATCACTAGCTCATCTTGATTAGATGAGTTTTGAGATTTTATTAAATGATTCATGGGTGAGGCCGCCAATTTTTGCTGATGTGGCACTGAATTATTGCGTTGGTAGCGTAGATACTTCTACTTCAAGAAAAAGTGTCTACGCTACTCTACATACTGAAATGGTAGCAAATTTTTATTTCTACGCTACCGTAGCATTGAGAAAATCAAACTTATATCTGTAAATAATACATAATGTGGTTTGTATTATAGTCCCAAACATGGCCCTTTTGACTACTCACATGATGCATTGATAGTTTTATGTGAAACAGTAATACTTACTACATTTGTGTCACAAAAACACTTCCTTTGAAAAAACTGTGTACACAGCCCGTCTGAGGTTCAAATGTGAACTGTCTAAAAATGGCGGATATTACGAGATTTTTCATAAAGTATGTAAAAACTCAGCATTGCCACCTCCCTATTTTACCTTCCCTAACACTTAACGATAATAATAAATGGGTATTATTGGTGATGTTTAAAAAGTGGGGTAGAATTGATGTTTCTAACGATTCATTTGATTTTAAAAAGTTTATAAAGAAAGTTATCTTAAAATACTATAAAAATTAGGTGAGGTAATAGCCATTTATATAAGTATTCATAACATATCCAATTTATCTTCAAATCTGTCATGCTTACTGCTACAGCGACAGTTCAAGTGCACCTCTTCCACGGCAGATGGCATATTTTAAGCTATTTTCTTACCTTTTTTTGTTTAATTGTAAATATATTTTTAGACTATGATTTGAACCGAAATAATTCTAATGCCTCCTTGAGTGCTTTATTTTCTTCATTAAAATCAGTTTTCGAACATAAGATAAACACAATAATTTTTAAAATACCGAGGGTGGGGAAAAAATATTACCAAATCAGCAATAATTGGCGGCCTCACCATCATAGTCAACTTCTCAATAGTGATTAGAATTTTAAATGGTTTGTTTACCTATTTAAGTAAATAAGAAATAATTTACCCGACGATTTCCGACGCGAGCTTATAAAGATCCCGAGCAGTGGGGACGTCCATTAGGCGGCGGCCCATACCCACGAACTGCGAGCCCTGCCCGGGGAACAGCAGGATGGTGGCGTCCTTGGGGCTGACGGCGGGCGGCGCGGGCTGCGGCGGCCGGGCGGCGTACGGCTGCGTGGCCCAGCGCAGCTCTCCCTCGCCCGCAGCCGCGTCTCCCGCTTCGCCGAATGACGTCGCATCCTGCAGCAGACGCCGGAGCGGACTCTCGCCGTCTTTTGCGCATCTCGAGTATCTTGCATTTAGGACTTTAAGAGCATCTGCTCGGAAAATATTGCGACGGATTTTAAAAAGCATTGGCCAAGATTATACTATCCCGAATTCACGATTTAACGATGAAAACGATTAAAACTACGAATATGTAAGTATGCCGTGAATTATTGTCATACTTATCTCAAGTATACGTATATAGTTAACCACAGAATATTATAGTGCAATAAAATTAATGTACAATTTTTGAGTGAATTAAAAATGTTGGTTTTGTTGGTTATGTTCATATTATTAATTCTTCTCTTCTTCTTCGTCTAAAATAATATGACAAGTGACAACTAAAATGTCTTTTTTTTTTCTTCTTATGGCACTTCGGCTATATAACCATGGCCAGTGTCAAGTATATATGGCGGAAACAATATTTTTGTGTACAATTATTTTCGGCATCGTTTCTCTGTTTCTCTATATCGTCAGGTCGAATGTCTGAGTAAAAGTCAATACAGCCAAGGAGTCAAGTCGGTCGATTCAGTAAAGTGGTAGACGCTTTACTAAACTTTCGATGGAGTTTTGGAGGGAACTCAAAATAGCACGTTTCTGGATTTCGACGACCACTGTGGCTCAATTGGTTGAGTGTGTGGCAGCTCAAGCCGGGGGTCGCGGGTTCAAATCCCGCCGACGGAACAAAAAGTTTTCAATGTTCCCGGGTCTGGATGTTGTATTAAATATGTGTATGATATAATAAAAATCTTAAATATAATATTATGTATAGTATAAATGTATTAAATATATTTCCGTTGTCTGGTACCTGTAACACAAGTCCTTCAGGTACTTAGCACGGGGCCAGACTGACGTGGTGTGAAGCGTCCATAGATATTATATTATTACATCACTTTCCTACACTTGTGCATGAAAACGAATACCTAATGGTTAGTTTCCTACCAATATTACACATTAAAAACCCAGTTAACACAATTTTAGGAAAATAATACAAAAACACAACAGCACTCTTTCACATTCCCGGCAAAACTCAACTAAAATGTCTTAAGGTTCGCGCACACTTTGTTGGGGCGTGCCGGGGAGGTGGGTCGGGGCGCAGGCCGCAGCGCAGCGCAAAATGCGTTATAGCACACTATTGCCGGGTCGGGTCGCATCGCATTGCCAGATTTTGAGTACGTTTGGATAGCTCCAGTGTGACCACTTTTAAATCATGAGTCATGACTCGTGAGCGTGACTCGATATATCAAAAACGTTTCTATATTCATCTAAAATCTACTAGACCGTGTTTTAGCTTCTACCAAAAATCTACCTTTATTAATCAATGTATTCTACGTGGTTGAAACTAAAATAAAACTAAAATGTTTATATGGCCTGTCTTCATTATCTTTTTAAAATTTTTATATTATTTATTCCAGGGCTTCCCAAACTGTGCGTCGCGACGCCCCGGGGCGTCGTCGTAATGAAATGGCAAAGTCCCAAGGGCGTCACAGTACAAATAAGTACGTAAGTCACGTCACGTCGCCGGCAATAAGTGACAGTGTTAGTTTATAAGTATATATAAAATATTATGTATGTTAGTTTTTAAGGTATTTATTATATTACTAGCTGTTGCCCGCAACTTCGTCCGCGTGAATGTATGTTATTATAATCGAGATTTAGAAAATTGAACACCCATCTACGACTATTTTATTTGGACCTATATAATTATTAATTACACACGAATTTTTTTAATTTTCATCAAAGACCCAGGAAACTTGAACTACAGATACTTATCGTATTGAAAAAACCTTTCTTCGAAGACCGCTTGGCGTGGACAGGGAATGGGGGCCACAGGACAGGGGAAAGGAACATGTGACGGAGATAGAGGGTAGACTACAGAAGACGGGATTTAATGTAGGCATCTATCCCTCTTTAACCTACCTCTTACTCTCAGATTCCTAACCTACAATTAAACCGAATAAAATAACACTTGAAGTTGTTTACTATTACTTACCCAAAGGGTAATTTCTTTATAGGCGTTGGCTCACCGGCCACCACACATTCCCACCACTGTATCTCCTGTGTCACCAGGATCGGCAGCGGTATCCAACCATGAAAACCCTTTGATATGATCTCAGGGAGTCAGAGGGACATGCTCAAACTGGTTTGGGACCCGCAACGAAATTAATTAGAAGAAAATAGAAGTTTGAAGAATTGTAATTCCTCTTTCTATTGAAAGCGGAGACAGAAAAAGTTGCAGTGACCGAATGTCAAATAACTTAGGGGAAGCACCACGAAAATAAACTAAATAATAATTGTGACTACTTAGCTATAGCTAAATTAATATTGGAATTTGTTGTGTTAGACTGTTGCCAATAACAATTGTGACAAAAAGGCTTGAAGGCACGGAAGTTCTTATAGCGCTGTCCACGATATCACCGTAGTATGCGACATCAGATTTACACTGTAGGTTGTCTAGCATTGTATTTCTTTCGTCTTGGCAGAACATGATGAGTGGTTTAATTTAAGGGCTATAATTTGCATTTGATGATGTTGCGAAAGTGGAAATTTCATAATGGGATCCTTGACTGTCCTTGAGGTATTGAAGAAATGCCTCGAATTTTAGAAAGTGTGACTTTCGCAGTTATTGTCGCGAAGGTGGGAATTTCGTAATAAGAACTATGAATAATGTAATTTAAGGAACTCCTCGAAATTTACAACGACAACCAAAGTGATTAACTGATTACCAATTCTAGCAAAGGCCGATCTTTAAAACTTTTCCCTAATATTCGGAAACGATTATCCAAACCCTAGATGGATATTGACCACTGCGTATCTCAATTCGGTACCGGCCATGGAAATATTAAAGTCAAACTTTACGGATCTAAAATATTACTAGCATCGATCGAGCACATACGTAGAATATGTGCTCGACCGAAGGCAGTATGTTTGAATAAACCACTCATCATGTTCTGCCAAGACGAAAGAAATACAATGCTAGACAACCTACAGTGTAAATCTAACGTCGCATACTACGGTGATATCGTGGACAGCGCTATAGGAACTTCCGTGCCTTCAAGCCTTTTTGTCACAATTGTTATTGGCAACAGTCTAACACAACAAATTCCAATATTAATTTAGCTATAGCTAAGTAGTCACAATTATTATTTAGTTTATTTTCGTGGTGCTTCCCCTAAGTTATTTGACATTCGGTCACTGCAACTTTTTCTGTCTCCGCTTTCAATAGAAAGAGGAATTACAATTCTTCAAACTTCTATTTTCTTCTAATTAATTTCGTTGCGGGTCCCAAACCAGTTTGAGCATGTCCCTCTGACTCCCTGAGATCATATCAAAGGGTTTTCATGGTTGGATACCGCTGTCGATCCTGGTGACACAGGAGATACAGTGGTGGGAATGTGTGGTGGCCGGTGAGCCAACGCCTATAAAGAAATTACCCTTTGGGTAAGTAATAGTAAACAACTTCAAGTGTTATTTTATTCGGCTTAATTGTAGGTTAGGAATCTGAGAGTAAGAGGTAGGTTAAAGAGGGATAGATGCCTACATTAAATCCCGTCTTCTGTAGTCTACCCTCTATCTCCGTCACATGTTCCTTTCCCCTGTCCTGTGGCCCCCATTCCCTGTCCACGCCAAGCGGTCTTCGAAGAAAGGTTTTTTCAATACGATAAGTATCTGTAGTTCAAGTTTCCTGGGTCTTTGATGAAAATTAAAAAAATTCGTGTGTAATTAATAATTATATAGATCCAAATAAAATAGTCGTAGATGGGTGTTCAATTTTCTAAATCTCGATTATAATAACATACATTCACGCGGACGAAGTTGCGGGCAACAGCTAGTAAAATTAATATAATTTGTGGTTTGCCTAAAATAATTTTAGTATACAAATTGGTATACAAAATATATTTTTTAAATTACCTTAAGTCATGTGTTATGTGTCTCGTCAGGACTTTTTGTTTGATATGTTAATTTTAACTTAAATTTATTATTTACTAGTGAAAACTTGTTAATGGCGTGTCGTTATTTAATATCTATTATCACTGTTATAGTTATATGCTGTAAGTTTTCCTAATAAAATAAAATAAATAAAATATTATAACGTACAGCTTGGCAAAGAATTGTGTGGATTAAATGAGGGCGCTTTTTTTTAAACACAGGCAACCCTACGCTTCGCTTTTGACACAATATATACTAGAGTTGACAAGTAATGTAGTGTTGTCATAAATAAAAACCAAAGACCTATAAAAACTCTTAGTTCCAGCTGTCACCGCGTCAGACTCTTCTTTGCCAAGCTGTATATTCCCATATTTGGCGCTTAAGCAAGGTTGCCTTTCCAGCGTCGTAATGCAGTGACTGATGGTTGCATGAAATTGATTGACAGTTATCTGGATATTTTAGTTTTCATGTCATGCAACCACCAATCATAACTTTTGAGTGAATAATAATATTATTATGTGCAGAAACAGCATACTAAAAATTTACAATACAATCTAAATTATAAGCATTTATTTTAAACTAATATTTATTTATTTGAATTAATAGCTCTAAACTTAAACTTATAATTTAAATTACTATTTAAGGTCAAAATTACGATCATTGGGTGCCCTGTTGTTATTATAGTTTCGCAATGTTCGTCTGTCTGTCTGTTCGATACATAGATAAATTATACTTCGGGGGTTTGTCCTCGATATTAGTATACCTTTTTACACTGTAGTTTCACCTCTATTTGTTACCACGTCATAGCATCTTTTTAGAGTCAAGAAAAAAATAAAAAGTTGTCTCTGGAATTCGATTGTCTCCATATTTTCCCGCCTCTTGTCTCTGATTTTCTATGGCTGTATGGGCAACGCTCCCTTTGCCTGTCCCGACCGGAACGAATTAACAAAAAAAAAATGTCTCTGATTTTCCGTTTCTCCTGTTACCTGCAACTCTAGAACCTTCATTCACTTTTGTGCTTGCCACGAACGCACTAAAATTAACTTTAGAACAAAAGTATTTTCATACTAATTTTGGTTTCAAAATGCCTAAACGTAAAAACGAGAAGTCGTTAGATTATATTGTTAAAAAGTTAAAGTGGCTAGAAGAGGAAATAAAACGGCGACCTCGGCGATCTCGCTACACACGATCCTCTTCGTCCTCAAGCGTATCTTCGTCATCCAGTTCCACTTTAGGTGAACGTGATGTTAACGGTAACTTTGCATTTTGTTTTTAGTCACACATGGATTACAAAACGGATAATATTTTCATTAAGGGCAATTCAGGGAGTCTTTAGGATTATCTCGCTGCCCTAACTAAAAATGCATTCAGGGTAGTCTGCAGGACTACTCGCGCATATTTTAAATTATTGCACTCAGGGTAGTCTGTAGGACTATTCGCGCAATATTACATTTATTTTGCATTCAGAATAGTCTGTGGGACTATTTGTCGCATTAATAAATTATTACATTCATAATAATCTGTACGATTATTTGTCGCGTTGACAAATTGAGGGTAGTTCAATAAGGGCAATTCAGGGAGTCTATATAGGATTATCTCGCTGCCCTAACTAAAAATGCATTCAGGGTAGTCTGCAGGACTATTCGCGCATATTTTAAATTATTGCACTCAGGGTAGTCTGTAGGACTATTCGCGCAATATTACATTTATTTTGCATTCAGAATAGTCTGTGGGACTATTTGTCGCATTAATAAATTATTACATTCATAATATCTAAAATTATTTTCCACGTAGAAAAATTGAGGGTAGTTTAAAAAAAAATGCATTTCTATTTTTAGATTATCACTCTGCAACTGAAAATCTGGAACAGATAATTAACGAGGATATTTTAGCCATTCCATCTACTTCCGGGGCTCAAGAGCAACCCGTTGTAGAAAAACAAAGCAATACGGATTTGAATCCGGCATTTCTTGAAGTTTTGGGCATTGATCCTAATTCTATTACAAATTATAGACCGGAAATTAATCCTGAATTGGCAACTAGATTAAATTACGTTTTAACATCCGGTTTAAAAAAAGAGGAACGTGTCGATTTCTCGAAAAAATATCTGATACCCGAAAATTGACAATTAATATCGGCACCGGAATTGAACGCGGAAATGAAGGTCACGTTTTCAGAAATATCAAGGAAACGTGATTGTGCAATACAATGGCGTCAAAAAAGTGTTGCAACTGTTATTTCTTGTTTGAGCCATGTGATCACATCAAAAATTATTAATTCTAGTGATTCACCCGATCAAGAATTATTACAAAAACTTGTAGACGCTACACGTCTTTTATGTGACGTGCAATATAATGATTCCGTAGCCCGTAGAAATTTTGCATTATCTACAGTTAAAAAAGAGCAAGATCAATTGACTAACACAAAAATTACCAAGTATTTATTCGGAGATAATCTCGCTGAAACGCTTAAGGTAGCTAAAGCAGTCACTAAATCGGGAACCGATTTAAAATACCAATCAAATACAGGCGTGAGACATTCAAAAAACTGGAAATCGACGCCTGGGAAGCGCAGGCAGTTCCCAGGCCAGTCGACCCGTCACCTGCAGCGTTCGGTTCCATCATCCAGAACCATGACGCGCAATCATCCACCCCAGAAACAACACGCGTCTCAAGGGAGCTCGTGGAACGCGTCGTCTCATCGACAGCGACAACCACGGAAGCGATAGACGAAACTAGCGAGGTAAGCTACGCAGGTCGTCTTAGCTTTTTTATAAAACAATGGTCGATGATAACTAAGGATAAAATAACATTTAGTAAATTAGTTCTGCAGTCGACTCCACGCTACACAGTAATTAAATCAAAATCAGAACAAATTAATTTTGACTATGCAGTAAATAAATTAAAAAATATAGGCGCTATTGTAGAATGTGACCATTGTCCTGGCGAATTTATATCAAGTGCTTTTCTCATTCCAAAACCAGATGGCACAATGAGATTTATTCTTAACTTAAAAGAACTGAATAAATATATTAATACTAAACATTTTAAAATGGAAGACTTGCGTACAGTTTTAAAATTAGTATCTAAAAATTGATTCATGTCTACAAGAGACTTAAAGGATGCTTACATGTTAATAAATATCCACCCAAGTTCAAGAAAGTATTTAAAATTTTGCATTATTCAAGAGGATAATACTAAAACTATTTACGAGTTTCAAGTTTTACCGTTTGGACTGTGCACGGCACCTTATATTTTTACTAAATTATTAAAACCGGTGCTTAGATATTAAGGTCCTGTGGATTTTTATCCTCTTGCTATTTGGATGATATAATATTAATAGGAAATACATTCGAAGATTGTGAATTAAATGTAAAGACAAGTCGTAAATTTCTACAAGCCCTAGGATTTATTCTAAATTTAGATAAATGTTGCTTACAACCGTCTTATATTTGCAAGTATTTGGGTTTTATTATAAATTCAAACGATTGGACTATTAGTTTACCTCAGAATAAAAGAACGAAAATAAAAAAAACTACTAAGTAAGTTCTTAAATATTAATCGATGTAAAATTAGGGAATGGGCAAAACTTATAGGCCTCCTGGTTTCGGCCTGTCCAGGTGTAGAATACGGGTGGATGCACATAAAAGATTTAGAAAGATGTAAATATTTAAATTTAGAAAAGAACGAGTTTTACGATAAATATATGAATATTCCAAGTTCAACGAAAGCGGACATCTAATGGTGGTTGAATTTCATAGATAATACTGTACTAAAAATTAAAGACCATAATTTTTGTCGCGAAATTTATTCTGACGCCTCAACAACGGGATGGGGAGCTGCTTGTGAGGGTCAATCGGCAGGGGGACAATGGTCACAGTCTGAAAAACAACAACATATTAATTATCTAGAGCTACTAGCTGCTTATTTTGCATTAAGAATTTTTGCGAAAAATTGTTATAATTGTCAAATACTATTAAGAATAGACAATACGACGGCCGTTAGTTATGTTAATCGTATGGGTGGAATACAGTTTCCCGCACCCAATAAAATAACTAAAGACATATGGCAATGGTGCGAGGAAAGAAAATTATACATTGCAGCAGCATATATTAAATCTGCAGACAATTTTGTTGCAGATCGGGAATCTCGAAAAATGCACCCTGATACAGAGTGGGAGATATTAGATACTGGGTTTCGCCAAATAGTTTCAACTTTTGGTCGGCCAGACATCGATTTATTTGCAAATCGAATAAACAAAAAATGCAAAAATTACGCATCATGGCAATTAGACCCTGATGCAATTGTCATTGACGCTTTTACAGTAAATTGGTCACAATATTATTTTTACGCTTTCCCTCCAGTAGCGTGTGTATTAAAAGCCTTAAGAAAGATAATAAATGATAAAGCCACAGGCATTATGGTCGTACCAAATTGGTCCTCTCAATCTTGGTATCCTCTTTTTACTAGTTTAGTAGTCTCAGAAATTATACAATTAGATTCAAATAATTTTGTTATACCAAATTTCAGTATCAATTCAACTACCCTGGTTGCCGCAGTGTTATCCGGACGGCAATGATGGGTAGAGGTGTTCCATCAACAGCAGTAAATATAACTATAGCATCGTTATCAGACAATACTTACAAACAATACAACGTTTGTATTAAAAGATGGTGTGAATATGCACATAGAAATAAGTTTGATTTATTCAAACCGTCAGTTTCTATAATTTTAGATTTTCTAACTGAAATTTTCAATAAAGGTAACCAGTATAACACTATTAATACCTATAAATCAGCTCTGGCTTTAATCTTTGGAGATGTTATGCGAAATGAGATATTTTCAAGATTTTCTAAAGGTGTATACAGACTAAGACCATCAATGCCATAGTATAATGTAACATGGAATGCTAATATAGTTTCAAATTATTTAGGTTCGTTACATCCTAATGATATTTTATCTTTAGAAAAACTTACAAAGAAATGTATAACATTACTAGCTTTAGTAACTGCACACAGGGTGCAGACTTTATCAAAAATATATTTGAATAACATTATTATGACCGAGAAAGAGATTTTAATAAAAATAACTGATTTAATAAAAACTTCTAATCCTAAAAAAATGCAACCCATTTTACATTTGCCTTATTTTCCAGAGAAATCTGAAATATGTCCAGCCAAAACCTTATTGGCTTATATAAACAAGACATCTAATTTAAGAAATTGTAATAATGTTTTTATTTCATTTAGGAAACCATATAATCCTGTGTCAAGTCAAACATTAAGTAGGTGGATTAAGGATATGTTAAAAGATAGTGGAGTTGATGTGTCTATATTCTCTAGTCACAGTACCCGTCACGCTTCAACTTCATTAGCATTTAAACTAGGAGTTTTAGATGTAATTCGCCAAACAGCGGGTTGGGCAGGCAACTCCACTACCTTTGCGCGTTTCTATAATAGACCTATTATAGAAGGTGATTCAAATAATTTTGCTATGTCATTTATGACAGACACTTCTGACAAAGTATGTACAAATAAGTATTTTTTTGTTTTTCTCTTTCTTTAATTATTATGTGTGAAAATAAAGCATAAATAAAATGACATATCTTGTTTGATCTCTAAACATCTACAGTGTAAAAAGGTATACTAATATCGAGGACAAACCCCCGAAGTACAATTATTGATTAAACGAACTTACCTTACGTGAAGTTCAATCAAAATTATACGAGGGGTTTGTCCGAAGATATTAGTAGGAACTCCCACCCACCCCGGTTTTCGGTAGATAACACCCGAGTAAGAGATGTCATTTTATTTTTGGCTCTGAACTAAATGAAGGTTCTAGAGTTGCAGGTAACAGGAGAAACGGAAAATCAGAGACAAGAGGCGTGAAAATATGGAGACAATCGAAATCCAGAGACAACTTTTTATTTTTTTTCTTGACTCTAAAAAGATGCTATGACGTGGTAACAAATAGAGGTGAAACTACAGTGTAAAAAGGTATACTAATATCTTCGGCCAAACCCCTCGTATAATTTTGATTGAACTTCACGTAAGGTAAGTTCGTTTAATCAATAAGTATTATAGTATAGATGTAATCTTAGCCCGTCATCGCGTGGCCTTTTTGTGCTTATTTTCATACAAGTAGTATGCGTGTATTTTCTTGAATATTTCTATTTGTCGATCATTTCGAAGCACATTATAATCCAGAAAAGAAAGTCATTTAGTTCATGATATCGATAAACTATAGTTCAAGTAATGAGAATCCGTAAACACACCTAAAAAACTATGCAATTTTTGTAGCCAAATTATTAATTGATGTGACATTTTTAGCACTAATGCTTTATATACCAGGATAAGGGATTATTAAACTTATAAATAATCTTTTTAGCTTACAAAAAATACCGATTGAAAAGCCCAAAAAACGTTGTTCAAAACTTACGTATTTAATGTCAAATCCACGTGTTTGAGGCATTCATTGGCCGTTCTTATGGTTTATTATTTAGCGGAACCACAAAACTCTACAATATCTAGCATAAAATGTTCACTAAAAACCTTTATTAAGGCGAGCACTTACCTCAATTTCAAAACGATAACCTTGCGAACGCGAATGCCAAGCGTGTACGCATCGCAATAAGATTCATTTTAGCTTAGCATAAAATTGTAAGTTACGACGGGCGGATCTTCTCTATTTTATTTTTCGTGTGTTTTTTTTTAAATATCTTTCGAAATAAATATTAAGAAAAAAGATTATTCGTTTCAGACCTTTTTAAAATAGATTCATTGACAATTTATTAAAATAAAATGTAAGTTATTCTTGTTAATACTTATATTTCGATGACAAAGAGTTTTGTCGGAGGTGAGTTTGTAAATTAATTACAGCGAAAGTATTATTTTTTATTAAAATGTTTTTGATTTAAACCCTTTTAAATATTGTGCTCTATAGCTCATAGTTTTTCACATTTCGTTATTTTAATGGAACTAGGTAAATCGGGTATCAAGAAATAACAAAATGGGGTTTCAGCCCGCCTTAACACTTTTATTAATGACGGTGTTTTACCTGTAAATAAAACACATATTAAATAGTTACCTTACTTAAAGCTTACTGATATGAGATGGCGTTAGCGTGTTCGTCGCTCGACCTCGTCTTGTCTCTTTCCTTCTCGTACCCTCTCGCTCGCACAGCTACCTTGAGAACCCCACCATGGCGACGCCACAAGAAGTGGCCTAGTTTAATTTCAAATCATTGAGTCGAATATCACCAGGCAGTATTAAAAATGTAAGCTTCAAGTAAGGTAAGTATTTAATATGTGTTTTATTTACAGGTAAAACACCGTCATTAAATACTGTACGCATACTTGAAGCTTACTGATATGAGACCTGTTTGTTATCGCCTGGTGGGAAAAAGACGCCAATGTGAAGGGCATATTATTATACATTAGAAGAGCTTAGAAAATAGAAATGTAAAATACATTACTGAGATCAATAGATTTATTGATTTGTATTAATTAATAAAGTATAAATTAATTACAGAATAATGTATCAGTAACAATAGAATCAATTTGTAGGGCTAAATAATTGAGCCAAACTTGTGTTACCTGTGCGAGACGGCTTTACTTCTCTGCGATAATAACGCGAAAAAGTATTACTTGACCGCCAGTTTCCTTTGGCCAATATTTGATCAAGAGGTAAATTATCAACCCAATTCTTTGAAGCTACGGCAGAGCGAATACTTCCTGGAGGGGCAGTAATACCTGCTTCACGAAATACAGTTTTTACCCAACCAGCAATAACTGTTCTGGAGGCTGGCTTAGGGTTTCCTCTTAAATTAATGAAAAGATTATTTGAATTATTACATTCTTCCCGTTTTTCTTTTAGTAAACCAATGGTCTGCTTAACCCAGAAAACAGGATCTAAATTTCTGGAACTATTGTTTGAAAATATCTTCTATCCCGACTGTCTATAATTCGCACTATCAGTTTTAGATCCGTAAAGAGGCCAAAAACAAATCGAGTCTTCATTTACAGTGAAGTGTCCTGAATCGTTGATTCTTTACGCATACTCTTTACGGATCTAAAACTGATAGTGCGAACTATAGACAGTCGGGATGGAAGATATTTTCAAACAATAGTTCCAGAAATTTAGATTAGCGGTTGCTAATAATGTCAAGTCGTGGACTCTTCAGCCTGAGCATAAAAGAAGCAAAGTGGCTGTATGTCGACAAGTTTGGAAATCTTAAGTGTCTTTATCAATATTTTGCTTTTCCAAATGCCTTAATAAATCGTCTATATCCCATACACTTTTTCTAGAGATTGGTTTATTTACAGCTATTGACTTAAGCATATGATTTACCAGAACATGTGAAGATAGCTTGCCTGCATCTTCAACACTGCACAATGTCGACACGACCGACTTGTGTACTAATATAGTATTGTAAGCTAGACCATCAATAACATAAAGATCAGCTAAATATTTTGCCAGAACAGATCCCGACGGATGAGTGGCATTTTCTTTATGAGTGCGGCACCATCTGAGCCAGAGTTCCACGCCACTTTGTAAGTTTTTAGTGTCGATGGACGCCAAGAGTTTCTCAGCAGATTAAGGTGGTTTATATTCCAGTCCTTTAGCTCCTCTGTCCACCCCCACATTTCCACACCTGCAATTCCATGTCTTGGGTTCCTGCTGGGGGATGACCTGTCGCAATATCTATTAAATTCAGGTGTAGATTCTGTATGGTGAACGGGGCTGCTACTGCTCGGGTTTTTAGGTCCGCCCTCCAAAATACTCGTTCCCATCTCAGGACTACCAACAGATAGAACCCTGTCGCCTTGTTCAAGTGCATGAGCACCTTGGGAACCAGATAAGGTGGCGGGAATACCCAAGCGAGGGGATAATTCCAGGTTCGGGAGAACGCATCGTGATATCGCCTCCTGATCCGTTTGATCCAGACTCACATAATTGGAAACTTCTTTCGATGTTTCGCTTGCAAAGAGATCGATCATTGGAGTCCCGAATTTCTTGAACAGGTTCTCCGTGCAATGAGGCAGTAAATGCCATTCCGGAAGACTGAGATGTCGTGATAAATGATCTGCATGACTGTTGTACCTTCCCGGTAAGTGGTGTACCTGTAGTTCTATGTGGTGTAAGTCTAAAAGGTGAAATATTTCTTTTGTCAACTGGAGCAACGGTAATGATCTGGTCCCCCCCTCGTTTTTTAAATAAGATACAACAGTTTTGTTGTCGCACTGTAGGAGGACTGTGGATTTCTTTATCGTGTGACATAGACTTTGGAGTGCCTTTAACACGGCTAACATTTCTTTTTGGTTGCTGTGTAAATTTTGCTCTGGAACTGTCCACATACCACTCAAGGATATTTTCTCCAATTGGGCGCCCCAGGCTACGTCCGAGGCATCCGTTGTTAAGAACTGTGTCGGAGATGGAAAATGAATTCGTGACGACAGGTCGCAATTGGCCATCCACCACTGCAGTTCCATTTCTACTGTGTCCGGCAACTGATGTACGGCAGTAAGCGGGCTCTTTATGGCAACGTTCAAGAACATTAGAGTGTCTCGAAAGTGTAGTCGTCCCCTCGGAATCACAAACCGAGCAAAATTGAGAAGTCCGACAAGGCTTTGTAACTCTTTTAGGTGTATTTTTAGAGTTTGTAGGATTACGGAAATCTTTCTCTTTAGATTTATTACCTTTTCTAACGGAAGAGATTTTACATTGTGCCATGGGTCCCATTGAAAACCCAGAAAGGTCAGACATTTGGACGGAGTCAGCATTGACTTTTCGAAATTGATTTGAAGGCCCAGATATTGAAGTCTGTTCACTACAATTTGGATATGTGACTTTAGAATGTGGTAATTTTGATTGACCACTAAGAAATCGTCTAGGTATACTAAGACGCGTATACCCTGTTCCCTTAGAATTTGAGCAATCCAGTTGCTTACACAGGCAAATACCCTTGGGGCCGTGCTGAGCCCAAAGGGAAGACACGTCATTTGAAGAATTTCCTTGTCGTAAATCAGACGTAGAAATCGTCTATGAGAATGAGCGATTGGTAGATTGAAGTAGGCCTGGGACAAATCCACTTTGCACAACCAATCGTTCGGTTGTAGGAAGTCTGGGACCCTGTTCGCATTTATTAACCTGAATGGTTCGGTTAGTACATATTCGTTCAACTTGCGCAAGTTGAACACTGGACGGTGCGAGCCATCTTGTTTTGGAACGAGAAACATGCTCGAAATGAAGCTGGGGGAAGATCGAACTACTTCGAGAACTTTTTCGTCCTTCATCTTTTGAATTGCCTTTGACATTGCTTCGCACTTTCTTGTCACTAGGCAGGTGCATGTCATGTCGGGCAGGCGAAGAGGTGGTTTCATATAAAAGGGTATGCGATAGCCTTTTATTATTTTTAAAAGGAAACGTGGTGCCTTCAACGCCCTCCAATGACTGTGATAAGCCCAAAGTCGGCCCGCTTGGAATCTCGAGTCAGAATCTTCTTCTCTTACCTGAGTTGAAGTCTGTATTAATAGGCCGTTTTCTATTGTCCTTTACATGCTCAAGCCGTACCGTTGGCTGCCGGTTGACTTGTTGTCGAAAGGAACTACGGTTATCTTTATTGCCACGCCATGCGTTAGAATTTTCGTGAGAACCCTGCGAGGGATAACTTGTGTACCTTCCCTGCGAGGGTCGGTAATTCTGTAACGGTCGTGTGTGTTGAGAGCCACAGCAACCTTGAGTTGTGCCCTGCGAGGGCGCATGACTAGTTCCCTGCGAGGGATGATTAGAGCCACTATTAACTACCTGCGAGGTGGTTCCAAAACTTTTTAATTTTATTAAAGGCAAAAAAGTTTCCTAACGCCACCTGCCTTATCAAGAACTCCCGATAGCATTTCGGAATTAAAAAAGTTTTTGTTTGAAGGAGGAATTTTGCGTAAATATGATTTGGTTATGGATCACGAGCATATTTTATGATTCCATCTCGGCGCATCTGTATCACCTCAGCTCTGTGACCACAAACGAGCTGTAAGAGGTCTGCAGAAACAGACGCATAATCACCGCTTGAAAATAATTCCCTAACCTTCGTATGCAATGAATCGACATTTAGGTTTACCTCATCTTTAGCCCAAGATAAAAGTAAGTTTAGGGTCTGTTGCAGAGCATCGCGCTGTTTTAACAAACAGAAAGTAATACCGGCGTAAGCTTTATCTGCGTAAGCTAAATGACGTAGACTATCATAAGCTTTAATCTCATCGTTAGCTTCTAAATCAGTAAAACCTGGCGTATAATTATACCGCTTTTGCACTTCCGCATAGCGAACTTCGCTCCATTCATCTTTATCAAAATGTTGAATTTGTTGCAGCAAATCAATAAATTTTTCAGGTGCCTTTGGTACCGAAGGCTCCTTTAATTTAACTTCAAGATCAAAATTAAAATCTAATTTGGCATTATTAGTATGTTCTTCATCGTAAAGACTACCACTGACTTGATCGTCTATAATATTATCGCTATTATAGTCCTTATTAAGATCTACGTTGTCAATAATCAAAGGCGAATAGCTTTTATCCACGTGGTCGTGGTTGAATCTAAAATGCCTTTTAAGTTCGCCTACTTCCTGTGTCAATTTTTTCAAAGCCCTTGCGTTTACGGCGGCGCTGCCGCCGTTTCTTTGTGCAAGAAGATGAGGAAGAGGAAGATGAAGAATCCGAGTTAGTGTCGTAGTTGGCGGTACTCGGTTTATTTACGACCGGGTCAACTTCATCATGAGTTTTTTCCATGCTAAAAACGGAACCTAATATTAGGATTTCATGCAAAAGGTTTGAAATGTAAGGAATGAACGACAAACAAAAGTATTCCTTGACGGTAGTTAAAAATATTCGGAAACCATATAATGATATGTGTTTTACTAAAATTACGTACTTAAAACTCTAAAGCACGATCGTAAAAAGCATTACCAATATGCATTATATTATAAATAGTTCTAATTATAAAGAAGTCTAAAAAATAAGTACAAAAAAGTCTACTTGAAGGTAGATAAAAATTTCTAGAAAAGTGGTAAAATTTTCTAATTTTTCTTATAAAATTACTGAATTCCTTAAGAGGGTAGCGTAACGAACTTAATGGGTTGTTTTCTTTTTTTTATCTCCACCAGACGGCGCGACGATAGACACTTCTAGATTTTCTATTGGTTCCCAACCGATCTGAAATTATCTGCAGGTTGTCATCACTGACTACATATGGGTTGTGTTTCTAAAAAATCTCAGTGTACTGTCAAGTGTGACATAAATCAAAAACTAAGCGATCATTGGCCTAAGCGATTAGGCCAGTATACTGGTAACAGTTTAGGAACACGCTGACATAATATAATACTTGTCAAACTGAAAACTGACAACTGAAAGAGTTTTGGCGGGCATGTTACTTTGACACTTCTTCTACTTTTTATTGTTGGTGTGGTTTTTATTATTTTTTCCCAAATTGTGTTATTGGATGTTCATTATTGGTAAAATATTAGCCATTAAATATCCGTTATCTTGCAGAAGTGCAGGTGTTGTCAAAACCAAAATGTATAATTCCTGTGACATTTGGTGTGAATAACGGTAAATAGGGCTATTTCTTCCGTGAGTTTTAACTAAAACATCGTTATAATAACTTTATTATCTTATTCGTTGGAATATTATTGCGTCTTTTTCAAATTGAAATGTATCAAGTTTTACATTCTTTTGCCCAGTTTTGTAGTAATTAATGATGGTATTACCGATAGTTGTCTACCCATCCGCCATCTAGTTACTAAAATGAAAACTGTTTGACAATCAAATTAAAAAAAATAAGAAAATGCCTCATTATTATCGATTCCATAAAAATAAGGATCTATTTAAAGAAATATTTTCAATACGAACGGTAAAACCGTTAGTTAGTTCCGATCACTTTGTAAGGAAAATAAAAATGAGCACTTACATGAATCGCTGCTATAACAGGCTCACACTTATAAAATAGAATAAATACTTAATCACTTATCACAATAAGAACTGTTGGTAAGTGCAGACGGGTCGAAAATTCAGACGCCAATGATTTGAAATTAAACTAGGCCACTTCTTGTGGCGTCGCCATGGTGGGGTTCTCAAGGTAGCTGTGCGAGCGAGAGGGTACGAGAAGGAAAGAGACAAGACGAGGTCGAGCGACGAGCACGCTAGCGCCATCTCATATCAGTAAGCTTCAAGTATGCGTACAGTATTTAATGAAATATGCAGACCCACTCCTTTGTTATGTCCTGGTAAGTAGGACATAACATTACACGCTTTTGACGCTTATACACCGATATAAGGCTCTCTCCTATAGTCTATCTCAATGGTTCGATACTTAGTACTATAGGTCTACCAGAATCTGATGGCAATTTTTGACAGCAGATTTTCATGAAATATCCTTGATCATTGGATAAATTTTTATATTTGCATGTTTAACACACAGAATCAGCCGCTATAAGAAAAAAAAAAAAGGATCAAAATGTTTTATTCCAATTACCCCGGTATTGCTAGAGTCAATTTATTTTCTCACTTTTTGCCATCAGATTCTGGTAGACCTATAGAAAGCTCAAATTTTGGAATTTTCTATAAGCTTATATACTGTTCTCGGCGAAACATGGCGGTAGCGGTCATTGACTCCCTGTCAAAAACTTGTCATTTTCTATATAAACCGCGATTGACAATGAAGTGTCAGATGTTGTCAATCGCGGCTTTGTATAGAAAATGACAAGTTTTTGACAGGGAGTCAATGACAACTACCGCCAAGTTTCGCCGAGTACAGTAGGTATAATAGTTTTTTTAGGTATTCGTCACATCTGACGAAATTTGAAAAAAATTAGAAACATGTGAACCATTGAAAATTCTGGCTTTGACTGACAAAAAACCGAAGAAAATTAAGTAACCGTCTAGTACCGTTCGTCAGTCCATCAGTCATGAGTCACCATCAGTCAACCATAATTATTCATGATTGACGGAATTGACTGTCGCTTGTATGAGCGTGTAATGGACGCATAATGGACGCCTTACGATATAGTCTGTCAAAAAAGTGAAGAAATTAAAAAGTGGCAACATCGTAGTGTCATCCCTTTCAAATTACCTAATCTGTGTACAGTCGACAAGACTTTAAATTATAAACGTGGCGAGAAAAGGAACTAAACGCTTCTATCATACAAAAGCGTCATTTTTGACATGTGTTTGACAGTTCTCCTTTACCAGCAGCGCTCCCGTCAATGTCACCCACGTCATTTCATAGCCTTGTCGAGCTGCATAGCTAGCACGGCGTTGCCCAGTCGATTCTTCGGAAGAAAGTAATGGCAGTTTCTTTCCTATGTCTACTTATCTTTTTCCCGAGCATGGCGCCACCCATCGACTCGAGTTTCAGTGGACAAAGACAAGAAACTCTTTCCATAGCAACCATTATAGCAACGGCAATCACAGATTAGTAGTTTAAATGACGGTAATTATTTCTTTCTGACATTTAGTTTCTTGATTCTTTTTTTTTATTATGGCACTTCGGCTATAAAACCATGGCCAGTGTCGAATAAATGGCGGCAAATTCAAAAAATCGACGCGTAGCAATCCTATCTATAGCCGGAATTATAGTTTCGATCTATGAAATACCAATAATGAAAACTAAGGAACTTTATTATTCGTAGTTCGTAGATCAAAACTATAATAGGCTACTTGACCTTTATTTAATTTCATTGAACTAATGCATATTTCTAGTAGAACTTGGCCTAGGAAACCGTATTTCACTCTTATCATCAAATAAAAGCTTATGAGTGATAAATAAAGTCGATTTGAAAATATTATGATTTTATGAAAATATGATTTGTACTGACGAAAACGCTTTTGCGGTACTTCCGATTTGGATGTGACGAAAAAAGGGTTGACGCTACGATGTTGCCACTTTTTAATTTCTTCACTTTTTTGACAGACTATACATCACATTCCTCCTGCATACGTAGTATCCCTTAGTAGTCTGTGCCTCCTGCTCCACAGCCTGCCTGATTAAAAAAAATAATGTCAATGTCTTATTGTGTCAACAAGCTGTAACAAATTTTGTAAACTAAATTGAAAGAGAGTTTTCTTTTAAACGTAAAGAATTGTCTCATTTTCAGTTGAAATAAAGTATTTTTTCCGATTTACTGGTCTTTGCTATCTATTCCGTAAAAAAACGGTTCTTTAATTCACCGACAGCTAGTGAAAACCGTTCAGCTATGAGGTTTCTGTAGGAATTATCGTATCATCGGAATACTCGCCGTATTCAAAACCGATATAAAGTTATCGAAGTCACAATGAACAACATAATGTCGTGGAGCGCGGAGGACGAGGCGACGATCGCGACGAACACGGACGCGACGGAGTGCAAACGCTGCGCCGTGGATCTCGGCTACTGGAAGGACGAGTACATCACGTACTTTGCCAAGCACGTCGACCGCAAGGCGCCCGAGATCAACCGCGGCTACTACGCTCGCGTCAAGGCAATGGAGATGTTCATCCATCAGTTCCTAGAGGTACTTAACATAAATGTAACTTGCAAACCTTACGGAGGATAATTAGAATATGTTGCGCTGGGCAGCAAGTTATTGCTGAAATCAATAACTTTCCGCCCGGTGCCTGTTGCAATCCGATGTCTATTGAGATTGAGCTTATGTCTAAATGCTTGCAATGCAATGCACCATCATACAATTAGCTTTAATAATATGTTGGTCAGAAAGAAACAAAACCTTGGTCTCATGATACTGTTGTGGCCATGCAACAAAGGTGAATGGTCAGATTTCACTTCTGATGTTAGTTAGATTTAGAATTTTGAAACATTCCACATTATTTTCCACTACATTTATAACAATAATTCATCAAGCCCCATACTGTCACCAGCGTCCAAGACACAATTAAATATCTATTGTGTTTCTTTTCCCACTATTGATGGGTTAATAGAAGCTCATGCAAAAGTTATTTTAATAAAATTTTTAAGTTTTATAATAATATATTCCTAGAGATTCTACCAACTATTGTTTATTTACTAATTTAATTTAAATAAAGCAATTATTTAGCAATTATTTATACAAAAATATATCAGAATAAAATGTTTTAGCGCTGCGGAACCAAGTGTCAGATAATAAATTTGGGCTGCGGATTTGAAACCCTGTACTGGAGGCTGAAGGACACCACACAGGCCGTTAGCAATTTCATAGAACTGGATTTTCCTTCTGTCACCAGCAAAAAATGTCACATTATCAAAAGAAACAAACAACTGCTGGAGAAAATTTGTAAAGAGGGTGAGGTTTTTTTTACTTTTTTTTTAATAATAATAATAATAATAAGCCCTTTTATTCCGAAATATATGTTTTACATTTTGGTAAGATTGGTTACTTTCTTAAGTTAGATTATATCTCGCACTTCGGTGTGCCTCTTGGCATAGGCCTCCTCCAGCTTTCTCCAATGAGCTCGGTCTTCTGCTGCTCTGGTCCAGTATGGTCCTAGAGTTAAGCGGATATCGTCATTCCATCTTGTCTTCGGACGCCCCTGTCTTCTGGTGTCTCCTCTTGGATACCATAAGGTTACTTGCTTGCTCCACTTGAATAATTTGCAACGCAACATGTGCCTGGTCCAATTCCATTTTAAATGATCTATGCGTGCTATTATGTCTGTTACTTTTGTCTTTTTTCTTATTTGTGAACTTTGGATTCTACCGCTAAGCCTGATTCCCAACATGCTTCTTTCCATTGCTCTTTCAGTTTTGGCTAGTAACTCTGTGATTGTTCGTTAGTGCCCATGTCTCACACCCATATGTCATACAGGGGAGAATACACGTGTTGAAAGTTTTTCTCTTGATGTGTACGCCTAGGTCTTGGTTCTTCATAATTTCTTTCAACGACCAGTATTTCTTCCAGCCACAAGCTATTCTTTTGTTTATTTCCTTTGACATAGGGATATAATTTGTCCTAAGTATACATATTCTTTCACATATTCAAGTTTAGTTCCATATGCCTCTATGTGGACTTCTGTCTAGTTGGTCATTAGCTTGGTTTTGTCTGTGTTTATTTCTAGACTTACTTCTCTGCTTCTTTCTGCTATGTCTTTTATCATGTGTTCTAATAGTTTAGGGTCTTCTTCTAGTATGACAATGTCATCGGCAAATCTCAAGTGGTTAAGGCGAGCACCATTGATTAGAATACCATAGTTATCCCAGTCCAATCGCCTAAATGTGTGTTCCAGCACAGAGTTGAACAGTTTAGGAGATAATGGGTCTCCTTGTCTTACGCCTCTATTAATTGGGAAGGGGTCTCCAGTTGACTCTAGTTTGATGCGGCTTTTACTTTCTTTGTAGATGGCTTTAATTAGTTCTATATAGACCTCCTCCACTCCTTGCACATTTAGACTACGCCAGATAAATTTATGTTTTAGGCTATCGAATTTTGGAATAGTCTATAAAGCATATATACAGTGTCTTCTGGTATTCATTATACTTTTCAAAAACTTATTTGATTGTATGGGTGTGGTCTATAGTACTATAATTTTTTCTAAAACTTGCCTGTTCAATCGGCTGGTTTTCGTCTAGGACTCTTGTTATTCGTTCCAAAATTACCTTTGCGAAGACTTTATAAACGTTTGATATCATGCTAATTGGTCTATAGTTACCGATGTCATCTTTATCCCCTTTCTTATAAAGGAGTATGATATGTGATTCGTTCCATTGTTTCGGTATTTTACCTGTTGTTATAATCTCGTTAAACAGCTTGGTTAGGATTGGGGTTATTTCTTCTTCGGTGCCTCTGATTAACTCGTTTGTTATGCTGTCAGGTCCTGGGGCTTTTTCTAGTTTTTGTGTCATTTTAGCTTTATGCACTTCTTGCAAGAGTATTGGTGGGACTTTTTTTTGACGTAGTATGTGGCAGCACATTGGATTCTTCTACGAGTTGTTACTTGTTTAGATCTGTTGCTTTTTAGTTTTGGTATCCATTCCTTGCCACATTCTCTTAATTCCTTGAAAGCCTTTCTTGTTCCCCCTGTTTTTTGGATCTCCTATTCTAGTTTT
This sequence comes from Cyaniris semiargus, assembly GCA_905187585.1. Lineage (NCBI taxonomy): Eukaryota > Metazoa > Arthropoda > Insecta > Lepidoptera > Lycaenidae > Cyaniris > Cyaniris semiargus. The sequence goes on from LR994555.1 coordinate 206,729, forward strand.
TCCGTTCTTTTTAATTTCCTTTCCCTTCTTATCGTTTCTCGAATTTCTTTACTCAGTTCAGCTATTTTATTTCGATTCTCTTGGGTTTTTGATTTGTCTTTTATTAGTGCTTTTCTTTCCTTTAGGAGCTCCATTGTCTTCTCACTAAATTTCACTTCTTTAGTAATGTAGGGAACATTACTAAAGAATTCCTAATAAAGAATCCTCATTCTTGACAGTTGCTCATCCATGAGGTCGTATTTTTCTATGAGACTGAGTTTAGTATTTCTTTTAGGTTATTGATTGGTGATAAATCTATTTTTTCTCTGTGTTGTTCCACTGTCATTTTATTTTTCAACAGTATGGACACACAAAGAATAACTGCATGCGGCCATTTAGATGTGTTAAATGCGCTGGCCCGCACAAAACCTCACTTTGTACACTGGATCGAAATGCGCCAGCTATATGTTCCTTATGCACCGGACACCATCCAGCCAATTATAAAGGATGTGTAGTCTACAAAGAGATCTTAGCTCGAAAAATGGGAAATGTACGACCGAGAAAGCTTATACATAGGCAGGAATTAATTTCTTTCAGTGAACAAAGACAAAAAGAAACTCCACTTAAACTGTATAAGGAAGACAGACACATTACAAAAAAAGCACAACCAAATGCTCAAGATAACCTACTCAATTATAATCATAATATAAAAGTAACCACCCCTAGCACACCTCTCGAAGAATGCTTCAATAAAGAAAATAACTTAGACCCTGGTAAACCACGCTACAACGAAATAGTAAAAAATGATCAAAAGATAAAACATACAAATATCGTATCAGATGACTCAAAGAAGTCACAGCGCACACATCACAGTCTGAATACAGATGATAGATCAAATGTCTCTCAGAACATAGGTAACATAGAAAAACTCATTCTAATGCAAGCAGAAAAAATCGACAAACTGTTAGAAAACATGAGCACCTTAATAAATATTATCACAATGCTAATAAGTAAAATTTCATGATTTAAGACTGGCAATATGGAACATAAATGGTTTGCTAGCAATTAAGCATGACCTAGAGTTGCTTATAAAAGAAAATAAGTTAGACATAGTACTACTATCTGAAACAAATATGGATGATAACAAAAATCTAACCGTTAAAGGATACAATACTTACTTTGCAAATCATCCCGATGGAACATGTCATGCTGGAGCTGCAGTAGTCATCAAAAACAGTATCAAACATTACCTACAAAATAAATATCAGGAAAACTTTCTACAAGCTGTAACTGTTACTGTTGAAGAGAAGCATGGTGGTAACATAAACATAAGTGCAGTTTACTGTCCACCTCGACATAACATCAAACAAGAAATGTTCACTGAATACTTTAGAACCCTTGGAATAAGATTTATCAGCGGAGGTGACTGGAACAGCAAGCACAAACATGATAACTACTAGAGGACGAGAACTCAAAAAGTGTATTGATGCTATAAAATTAAAAACATTCTCAACAGGTGAACCCTCCTACTGGCCAACAGATCCAGCTAAAATTCCTGATCTCCTCGACTTTTTCGTAACCAAGGGCATAGGAGAACACTACATCAGACTAGAATCTTGTCTAGATACGTCATCGGATCATTCAGCAGTCATCGGTGTATTCAGCAATGTCCCAATGGAAAAAGAACAACCACTTACCTTATGTAATAAACACACTAACTGAGATGAGTTTGCAGATATATTAGATAAAGAGATTGACCTGAAAACTAAACTAAAAACAAACGAAGACATAGATAAAGCAGTGCTTTATATTACAAATAAAATACAGGAAGCTGCCTGGCAAGCTACTCCTCAAATAAACACAAAAATACGTAACAATGATATTCCTTTAAATATCAGACTTAAACTAAAAGAAAAACGAAGGATCAGGCGAAGATAGCATCTCAGCAGACTGGCGGAAGACAAGACTGCTCTCAACAAATGTGCAAGATAATTGAGAGAATTAATTAAGGACGCTGAAGATGAATCACTCAAGAAAAAACTTACCAATTTATCTGCGACAGCACATAGTAATTACTCCCTGTGGAAAGTGACCAAAAACCTAAAAGAAACCTTTAGAACATATTCCGCCAATAAGACGACCTGATGGTACATGGGCACAAAAACCTATTGACAAAGCAAACACATTTGCAGAATATCTTAAAGGTGTATTTACCCCAAATCAGTCCTCTGCAGCTGAATTTGAGAAGGAAATCGACGAAGTAATAAACAGTGACCAACAACTAAGCCTTCCTATAAAACCAACGACTCCAGCGGAAGTAGTAAGAACTATTAAGACCCTAAAAAATAAGAAAGCACCTGGATATGACTTAATAACCGGAGAAATCTTGAAGAAACTACCCAGAAAAGCCATTAAGCCTTTTTAATGGTATAATGAGAGTCCTTCATTTTCCAAGCATATGGAAGGTATCCATAGTAAAAATGACTCCGAAGCCTGGAAAGCCACCAACACAACCAAACCCCTATCGACCTATAAGTCTCTTGCCTATCTTGTCGAAAGTATTTGAAAAGGTGTTACTAACAAGACTTCAATCTGAAATCAAGGAGAACAAAGCAATTCCATATCACCAATTTGGCTTCAGACCTCGACATTCCACAATAGAACAGGTTCATTGTGTAGTCCATAAAATCAGTCAGACCCTGGAAAACAAAGAATATTGCTCAGCGGTGTTCTTGGATGTACAACAAGCATTTGACAAAGGACCAAAGGACTATTGTTTAAATTAAAAAGCATCCTATCTAATACACTTTTTATGATCCTAAAATCTTACCTACAGGATTGGAAATTCCAAGTCAAGTTTGAAGACGAACTATCAGCAATATACAATATAGAAGCATCTGTACCTCAGGGCTCTGTACTTGGTCCAGTCCTATACTCCTTATTCACTGCTGATCTCCCAACTTCTGATGGCGTAGAAACAGCAACATATGCAGATAACACAGCCTGCCTCGCGAGTGATAAAAACCCAAATAAGGCCTCAGACATACTGCAAGGTCACATAGAAAAAATACAAAAATGGATGGAAAAGTGGCGCATCAAGGCCAGTAGCACTAAATCTACCCATGTTACCTTTACTCTGCGTAAAGAAAACTGTAAGCCAGCCAGCCACTAGATGGAGATGTTCTACCACACAAGACAACTGTCAAATATTTGGGTTTCACTCTGGATAGGAGACTTACCTGGACGCGTATTGCCAAACTGTATACTGACCCAGACCGGGGTTGCTCTGAGTTCGATCGCAGTTTGCCTTTATAGTTGAAGAGCAAACTGTATACCTATTCAGAGCGTGTCTGAATCGAAATACACTTTGCTTTAAAATACTTGAGCAAAATACATACGAGTCCAGACGTCCATACTTTTCGGCGTCTGGTGTAGTATGTAATATGGCATCGATAATTTAGAGCAAAATGCATGCGAGTGCAGACATATCTTATCTCTTTTATTCCCGCGCGGCGCGCTATCATGCCTGCCTTGTCTTCTAAAACTAGCGCCGCTTGCGACCTTGACACCTTTTTGTCAGTGTTCGTGACCTAATTAGCAATTACGCACGTGTCAAGGTTATTCTTTCACAAATAAAACAATTACTTACCAATCGAGTGTTCAAACATGTGTGAAGTGAAGTTAAAAACATTCTTAGCGAAGCAGTGTATAGAATTTACGATTTTACAAAGCAATTATGTGAATAATGAGACATTTAACGCAAAAATTCAGTGCAAACTGCCATCACTGCAGAACGATTCGCCGCGCGAACAGTGCAAGCGTTTTGTTCAACAATTCTCCAAGTTTTCGAACACAAATTGGATTGTCAAGCGAAGTCCTACTGTGAAGCGATATGAATTCCGTAAACAGTATGGTTGTCAGCATTCATCATTCAATAAAAAACATGGTAAATCAAGAAATTTTCAATGCAAGGCTTCAGTAAACTTCCTATTTAAGAAAACTAACAGAAATACAATTAAAAACGACGCCTTTTTGAAACAAGGATTAAACACTATTATTGACATTTGTTTTAACCATTCGCATAAAATCCACGTTGCGTCTGCTTACAAGTATTTACGATGCGATCCAGCCGTGCAAAGACAGTTCCATGAATACTTCGAGCAAGGTATGACCCCCACCATTGCGAAGCACTATCATGAGATGATCGTGTTAAATTCTGAAGGTAGTCAAACTGTCGCTAATGCTCAAAAAAATCCTACATATCGTCATATTAGATATTTATACGATAAATGGCGTAAAACAAATTTAGGTGGACGTTCAGATCGCGATGTTATTACCGTCTTGAAAAACCAATTGGCTTCCTTTACTGATAAAGGAATTCATGTACTGATTAAAGAAGATCCTATGGTGATCGTCATAATAACTCCAATTATGAAGAGATTATTTTTAAAAGGATTTTCCGATGAAATGGTGTACATAGATTCCAGCGGTTCCTGTGACCAGACATCAACGCGAGTGACATTCATATTTGCATCTCTAAAAATTGGTGCAGTTCCCATTGGTTGTGTTTTACACACCGCTGATACAGAAGCCAATTATACTCTTGCCTTTATGTCTGTTAAAGAAGCTTTAGAAAACGATTCAGCAAGAAAATTTCAACCACTTATTATAATGACCGACGACAGCGAAGCGGAACGTAATGCTCTAAAATGTGTTTTCCCTCAAGCGAATTTATTACTCTGTCACTTCCATATCTGTCAAGCAGTTTGGCGATGGCTATGGCTTTCTGAACATAAAGTTGCAAAAGAAAATAGAAAAGTTGTGATGAAAGCTTTTCAAGATGTACTTTATGCTGAAAGTGAAGAATCGGCGTCCGAAAACTTTGCTAAATTGTTATCGAACCATATTGTTAAAGCAAATACTATGCTGACTGAATATTTTACCAATATATGGGCCAGACGAAAAGAATGGTGCCTGTGTTACAGAAATGACTTGATGACTAGAGGTAACAACACAAACAATTATGTGGAAGCCTCTATTCGAATATTCAAGGATGTAGTGTTGCAAAGGTCGAAGGTTTTCAACAGTTGCGCACTGGTAAAGTTTATGACGGAAAGTTTTGAGAACTACCACAAGTTACGTCTTTTAGATTTTGCACACTCCCGACGTGACAAAAATATGATTTACATGAAATATTTCAAAAAAGTAGAGGGACTCAACGAATACTACCAGATAAATGAAAACGAATACAAAGTGCAATCGGAAAAGGACCCTAAACAATCTTACACGGTATCTGTAGACATTGCATGTTGTGAATGCCCTGAAGGCTCCAGTGGAAGATACTGTAAACATTTGTGTTTCATGGAAAACAAACTAAATATTATTTTCAAAACATCACCACGTATAACATCGCAAGATAGGAAAAGCTTTGCAGAACTGGCGTTAGGAAATGAAACACCATCAGGGGACTTCTATTCTAGCGTCGACTTAAACAGTGGTAACAATTCTTTCGAGGAGGTTGTAGCCAGCTCTTCAGTCCAACCCACACTAATGAATTCGTCTGACATCGTTATTATACCAGTAGAAAATTCTCAACAAAATGAGAGAAACATAAGAAAGGAAATAAATACAATGAAACAACAATGTGATCGCTTGGCTGATATACTACAAACTGACTCATCTCCCAGCAACTTAATGTTACTTAGAAAATTAAACAAAGTTTTAAGTGATATTGAAACCTCGGAACAAGCCAAAAACTTCTTTGCACAAAGAGTTAAATATTGTAGATCAAAAAAAATTGGTGTTCAGCCAACTTCTATTGCAAGGAGAAAAGACAGAGGAATAACTAAAGGAAAAGGACGTATACAGAGTGGCAGAGACGTAACTAAAAAACGAAAACATAATTTATTAGAAAATATTAATAAAAATCAGCCGAATGCAAAGAAACATTGAAAAAGATTGATGGTTAATGTGGTAGTTGTAGTTGATTAATGATTACATTTACTTTTATTATGATTATACATGATTACACAAATTTATGTATTAAAGACATTTTATTTTTCAATATCGACCCCTTTCTGTGACCCCTTTAGTAAGAAATGTAGTAAAAGCCAAAATTCGATGTTACAATACAGGCAAAAAACAAAAATAGTAATTATGACATTTTTCTGTTCTTGATTCATTAATTTATTTGTTTGTTGTTGATTGAAGGAACCCTTTATTATTTTCAGTGAACATCGATTAAAAATAGGTATAATTTATTGTGTCAGTCAGTACATCTTTCTTATGAAAAATTAATAAATACTGTCATTGGAAACACTTACATTTTTTTTAACAGCCTGTACCTATAATTGTTACAGTTCAAATTTTTACAGTTCAAATTTTTCAAAATACTTACTCGTACAACGGGTTTTCTTTCGTTATAACCTAAAATAATTCACAATAGGTATGTTTTAGGGAAAGTTGTTCAGTTTCACGGATAGGTATAACAACCACACACAACAACATAACAAAAATATACGGGAAATTATTAAACACATTGTATAGGTAGTTACAGATATTCGCATGTCACAGTTTGCTTTACATACAAGCGAGCAAAGTGCATACCTACTCAGATTGGTCTGAGCTCGTATATACTTTGCTCCAATTTTCAATGAGCGCGACGTAGTTCAGTACAGACTATGGGCGTCTGGGTCAGTATACAGTTTGGCAATACGCTACCTGGACCACACACCTGAAAACCAAAAAAAAAAAACGAGGCAAATTTGCAGCTAAACAATCTTAACTGGCTTATAGGACGAACATCGCAGCTATCTGTACACAATAAAATACTAGTGTATAAAAGTATTTTGAAACCAATCTGGACCTACGGAATAGAGTTATGGGGCTCAGCAAGTAACTCGAACCTTGAAATATTGCAAAGATTTCAAAACATGGCCCTAAGGACCATTACCAATGCACCTTGGTTCACACGCAATACAGAAATCCACGAACATCTTAACATCTTAAGTGTCAAAGAGGAAGCTAAACTACACAGTACCGAGTACAAAAAGAGATTACAGGAACATGTAAACACACTAGCAAGAGCCCTTATTACTAGTAATACTAAATCACGATTAAAAAAGTGGAATATACTGGACATTGACAAAAGATAGGGCGAAAATGGCCAATACAGCAAACTTGGACTTACTTAATGGAGTTTGGACAAATAAAACCCAATTTAATAATAGAAAATATCTGATTATGGTTATAACTAGCCGACTGCAGATGTTCAAGGGGAGAAAAAAAAAATAAATTATCTCTACTTCTTTTACTTGGATATTTCTTTAAACGGCAGGGTACCATACGGTGGTTTGTGTTAAAATTTAAATTTTAAATAATGTGTGTATCATTAAAAAACTTTGGTTTGTTAGTTATTACAAAATCGATTTCGTTTTTGTACTTTCCATCAGGTGAAAGCCAGGTCCACTTGGTTATGGGATCTTTTTTGAAGACTGTATTGAGTAATGTTAAGTTGTTTTGTAGTAGAAGTTCAATTAATCTGTGTCACTGACCTCCATTTTACAAGTACGCTGGACTAATGATACCCTTAGAAATGACAGCTATTTGTTGTGCCTATTTGAAGCGGAATCAGCTCCCCCAGTGGGAGGGATAGGAACTAAATTTGACGTAAAAACACAGAATACAAATTACTCACGGACGTAAAAATGACGTTTGAAAGTCGCCATATTGGCGCTGATAGCAGTAGTGGGCGTATTTGGAACTAATACTAGTGATGACAACCAATAAGTTACGTCAAATTTACTTCTCTTCCCTCTCACTGAGGGCGCTGATTCCGCTTCAAATAGGCACAAAAAAAAGTGGGTATCATAGGTCCAGCGTACTTGTATAATGGAGGTCAGTGATCTGTGTCCATTGGTACTACTCTTTCCATATCCATATTTGCCCAATATCAGTTCTTCGCCTGGTTTTCTGCAGCCTACCTGTGCATTAAAATCACCCATAACAATGATAAAGTTATTGTGGTATTTTTTTATAATATCTGACAGGGTGCAGTAAAAGGCGTCGCTTTGACTTTCTGGTGCTTGTTCTGTAGGTGCATATGCTTGTATGATTGTCCACGGTTTTTTGTATCTCGGTAAATTAATGTTTAATATTGCTATTCGGTCCGAGACACCTATCAGTTCTTGTATATAGTTTTTCATTGCTATTTTAATTAAAAATCCTACTCCTCGTTGGCCAGGTGTTTCACCTTTATGATAAAGTATGTACTCATTTAGTTCTGCTATTTTCTCTCCTAATCTTCTCATTTCGCTTATGCCTAGGATATCGTATTTTACATTTTCTAGCGCCTTGTCCAATTCGAGTAAGATTTCTTGTGTTCTAAGAGTTCTTGTGTTAAGTGTTGCGATGTTAAATGTTTCACTTCTTTTTGCTGGAGGGTTTTGGTCTAGTGTACCAGCCGTTGTGGGACTTTTTTGTTTACTTATTATTTATATTTCATTAGTAATATTTTTATCTATGCTATTACATGGATTTTATTTGATTAAAATTATCAACCTTAACCTACTAATAGGTTTGACCTTTAAATCCATACTAATATTATAAATGCGAAAGTGTGTCTGTCTGTCTGTCTGTTACCTCTTTACGCTCATATCGCTGAACCGATTTCGCTGAAATTTGGCATGGAGATACTTTAAGTCCCGGGAAAGGACATAGGATATTTATTATGTATCCCGGAAAAATGTACAGTTCCCACGCGATAAACGATTTGCGGGCGTTATCTAGTAGTAAATATTTTACGAAATTATTTTAACAAAGTTATCCTCCCAATATGTTAATAAAATAACATGCAGAAGTAATTGAATAAAATTTCCCACATGTGCGTCGGCGCGGCGGTCAGACGGCGAGGTGGTGATCCGCTCGGGCGACCTGCACGCGGACGGCTACCACCTGCTAGGCTGCGACCTGCGCAGCGTGAGCTCGGTGCGGCGCGCGCTGGCGGCGGCGGGCGCGCTGCCGGACACGCCCACGCTGCTGCTGGCCGAGTGCGTCCTCGTGTACCTGCGGGCCGAGCCGGCGCGCGCGCTGCTGCGCCACCTGGCCGAGGCCTTCCCGCGCTGCGTGCTGCTGGTGTACGAGCAGTGCAACCTCGGCGACAAGTTCGGTGAGGTGATGCTGCGGTCGATGGGCGCTCGCGGCGTGGTGCCGCCGGACGAGCGGCACGCCGCGCCGCCCGCCGCGCAGGCCGCCGCGCTGCGCCAGCTCGGCTTCGACGCGGCGCGCGCGTGGGACATGGAGACGGTGTGGCGGGCGCTGCCGGAGGAGGACCGCGCGCGCGTGGAGGCGCTGGAGATGCTGGACGAGCGCGAACTGCTGCTGCAACTCAACACGCACTACGCGCTGTGCGTCGCCACGCGCGGCGACCTCTTCGCCGACATGGACCTCAACGCGTAGGCGAGCGGTCGATGCGACACTTTTCTCCGGATAATTCGTATTCCTCGCTTTGTCCCCGTGTATCTGTAAATATTTCGGTGTCCGCCGCGCCCGCGGTGCGTATTACATTTGTCTGATCTGTTTTATCATTACTCGTAAGTGTTAAATATTTATTTATGATATAAAATAAATGCTACACGATGACTGTGTAGTTTTTTTATTATAAGTGTTACTATTTTTGTATTATGTATCCCACCCCGGACCTTACTATGTTATTATAATAGAGTATTCTGCTATATTTCAATCCATTGTAGTATTATGCTAGAAAATTCTAGCAGACATTACATTCTATGAAGTAGAATAAATATTAAAATATATCTATACTAATATTATAAAGCTGAAGAGTTTGTTTGTTTGTTTGTTTGTTTGAACGCGCTAATCTTTATACGTGGGAGAGCCATGCTTCGGCACGAATGGGCCGGCTCGACCGGAGAAATACCACGTTCTCACAGAAAACCGGCGTGAAACAGCGCTTGCGCTGTGTTTCGCCGAGTGAGTGAGTTTACCGGAGGCCCAATCCCCTACCTTATTCCCTTCCTTTCCTTCCCCTATTCCCTTCTCTTCCCATCCCTACCCTCCCCTATTACCCTATTCCCTCTTAAAAGGCCGGCAACGCACCTGCAGCTCTTCTGTTGCTGCGAGTGTCCATGGGCGACGGAAGTTGCTTTCCATCAGGTGACCCGTTTGCTCGTTTGCCCCCTTATTTCATAAAAAAAAAATAATCTCAGGAACTACTGGTCCGATTTGAAAAATTCTTTCAGTGTTAGGTAGCCCATTTATCGAGGAAGGCTATAGGCTATATATTATTAAGCTAAGGTCAATTGGAGGGAAGAAACAGAGGAAAATGTGGAAAAAATGGAGAAAATTATATGAAATTGCTTATTATCTTAAGAACTACTGAAGCAATTTTTATGTTTTTTGGCACACACGAAGAATAGACCACGTGAAGGGACATAGGCTATTTTTCGCGGAAAAATGTACGGGTTCCATGAAATTCCTAAATTACGCGGGCGAAGCCGCGCGGAACATTTAGTAAGTCTATAAAATATCTTCCCATCCATACTAATATTATAAATGCGAAAGTCTGTCTGTTACTGATTGTTGAAATGGAGATAGTTTGAGTCCCAGGAACAGGACATATTTCAGGTTCCCGCGCGATAAACGAATTTTGGCGTTCATCGCGCGACGATCATAGTATGGGACTGGAAATCTGCCATCGTCTACTTTCGTTCTCGAAATAACTAAACCGATTTTGCTGAAATTTGATATGGAGATACTTTTAGTCCCGGGAAGGATATAGGATAGTAATTGTTCCTGCGCAATAAACTTTTATGATTTACGAATTGCGCGTAAACTATTCAATCTTGACAATAGATTTGATGAAAATATTTGATATGCAGATACCTTGAGTGTCGAGAAAGGACACAGGCTAGTTTTTATCCCGGATAGGATTATTAGGATAATAAAGCGTTATCTAAGTATTATTTGTAGTTTAATATGTTATTTTGTAATGTAACTTTGTTTTTGTAAATAAATTATTATTAATTCATAAATCATCCAATATACCTAAACGTAACGTTAAACAGGTGCTGAACAAGACGCCAATTACGTTGTAAACGCAGTTGGCGGAGCGCGCTAAGATCCTTTGATCTGTGGACGAAAAACCGACAACTTTCTGGTTGGGGGCCAACGTTGCGTCAACTGAATTTCGCACCCAACAGTGCCGAGTGGGCCTCTACACGTTGGGTCAACGCGTCGGCCCCATGTCTACAGCTAGCATAAGTCGTAACTCGTAAGATCGACGATATAAATTAGAATCCGTATACCTAAATTGCAGTTGAATATCATGTTTCTTACTTAAAACTTAAAAGTAATTAATTTGAAGCATAGTATAAAATAAGGAGTCTGAAGTAAGATTATTTTCTATTCACATAGGTAAATACCCTCACGCACTACGAGACCCGAGCCTCAATAGATACGAGTGCCAGGAATTAAAATGCAAATTAATATGATTGGTTGAGTGATTGGTTGTCATATTGATGGTGTATGTTTGAATAACTTGAGTTATGCTGATGATATGGTACTGCTGAGCCCCTCAATCAGTGGTCTTAACAGGCTATTCAAAATTTGTGAGAGGTACGCTCAGAATACAGAAATTCTGAGGAGATGGCACCGACTTCAAAATTATGAAGATTGAGTACAGAAATAGTTAAGGTTTAGCCGAATTCGGAAAAAGGCAATATTAGACAACAGATAGGAAAAATTATTTAATACCTACTTTTTAGTTCATATTATAAGGATGTTATTATTGTTTTTACATTGGAAGTCGGTTTTAATTTTTTGTTAAAAATAATTTAATTTCCTTTTTATGGTTGTCTGGAAGAGACCGCCGCGCCGCCAATTAGCGTTCTTCCTAAGTCCTAACCAATGTTTTTTTTAATTTTGTATTTTCCTTTTTTTGAAGTGCAAATAAAGAGTTTATTATTATTATTATTACTACTATAATTACTACACACACACACTATTTACTATACTATAATTCTATCTTTACAAAATTATTCATAATATTAATAATACCTATGGACATTGTCTGAAAATAAATTATTTTTATTTTATTAATAAAGTTCGTTGCCTTTCAACAACTAGATAAATCCATACTTTTTCAGCTAGCGAGCGATAATGATGAACTTTATTCGGATTTTCTTAAAACTGGTTTTTCGGATTTTTTCTAATAAGTAAGGTAAGGTGGGGTAAGACAATCACGCGGGGAAGACTTATCACAGTGTAGGTAACTCGTTATACGCAGCTTCATTCTCTAGTTTGTCACGCTGGTAGGGTGGTAAATACTCAAAAAGTTCTCGGCTCAAAACAAGGATGTCGCTACTTTACGTACAAAAGGTGAAAATGATACTGTGATAGTCTTCCCCGCGTGATTGTCTTACCCCACCTTACCTTACCATATAATTATATGTTTAGAATTTATAGAACTATTTAACATTTTTATTATTTAAGCGCATATAATATGCAAATCTCGCAATGTAAATATACATAATAGGTACATTTTATACTTACTTAAATAGTGTAGTGATGTTTCAAAATGATACAAAAATTCCAAGGGACTTTTAACTTGAAACTTTAATATCTTATGTTTATTACTTATGGCCGTTCCCAGTATTTGATCTATCTCTGGTTTTGCCCTACTAGAGATAGGAATTATAGCTCTCATTAGACATTAGAAACATATATTTTATGTCAATTCAATGTTAGCTGCGATCGGTCGTATGTCAAACCAGAGATAGATTGAATATTGGGAACGGCCGTTAGGCGTCCATTACACGGTAGGTTTTGCTGTCAGTTTTACCACAGTCATGGCTGTGAGTGTTGAAAGACCTGGATCCCAAAAGGATAAGACATAACTTATACTTTCTGATGGATGAAACCATAGGTTCTTGGTAGTGCCTCGTGAACTTAGAATACCTGAGAATTTGTGTAGCTCTAAGTGTGACACTATGATCGAATAAAACTCGCACTAACCCCTGGTCAGGTACCAGGTAACAAAGTTGACTAAAAATGAGTGTTACTTTACTTATTTTCTTATGGCTAATATTTATATAATATGTATAATTTGTAGATTATTGTTCTGAACTAGTATCATTTAGTGTAAGACACTTTTCAATGACCAAACTATTATCATTTATCAGACGTTTTAAAAATAACTGTTGCTATTTTTTTTTCAAAGGCGTTATTTTATTTTATAAATTAATATAACACCTCAGAAAACAATACGATATTGCAAGAATTTATTTTCTACTAGCTGTTGCCCGCGACTTTGTCCGTGTCAGCATACTGCATAGTATAATAATAAAGATGGATAATTTTCCCCTGTTTCCATAATCCTTACCCAAAGGGTAAAAACGGGACCCGATCACAAAGATATTTCAGCCTGTCCGTCTGTTTGTCTGTCCATATCCAGACCGTACCTCCCCTTTCTAACATGTAGTGAATATTATTAAAGTATGAATACAATTGAGTATTTTTTGGTCATATATCTACCTAGTCAAGTGCCTACCTGTTAGACCCAGATCCCAGAGCGATAAGACAACTTACTATCACAATATGGATGAAAGCTTAGGTTCTCAGTAGTTCCTTATGTACTTACACTACTTAGAATACCTGCGAATTTGTGAAGCTCTACATGGAGCATGGAGGATTGTGGTCCACGTGTATTCTTGTGAAGTTTTGCGTTTGACTGACAATCAGTCGGAATGACTGTGTACTGTGGAATTAATTCCAACATTCACCAACAGTCAAACGAAAGTCATGATTGATGGAACTGACATGACCGTCTAATGGACGCCTAAGGTATGTCAAGTTATCTTTTTGGTCGGGGGGTTAAAAAAAAAGAAAACTTGAGTTTTGACCGGAACTTAAAATAAAATAATCACAACCACTTATTTTAGTACTTTTATTAGTATGTAAAACATGTATTATAAAAACGAGATATGTGCGTTAAGTTTGAATGCTCGGCATCTTTCAACATCGGCCGCCAATAAACTTTAAATGCGATAACGAAGTGTAAATAATCTATAGTATAATTGCACAGCTCTAGACACTAACGCAGCGCAGCGTGTGCGCCGCACGCGGCACGCGTCCGGCCGCAGCGGCACGCAGTGCGGCGCAGTGCGGCGCAGTGCGGACAAGCTCGGGCGTGCGCGGTGCGGCGCGTCTCGCGTCAACATCACAGACGTCTCGTGTATTAACACAATATATTATTATCTCTTTGGACGAGCGATTGTAAATATTAAATTTCTTATATTATTTATTAATATATTTAGCGATCGCTACTCGTATACCTACTTAAATATAAATATAGCCGACGATATAGTCGCGTCTAGCCCGAACGATATCAAAACAAATATCATCGGATGCTCGCATTTAACTATAATTTCGAAAAAGGCCACTCGTAGAAAAGGCATCACAGTCGCAAATACAATACGACTCGGAATCGCTCCTCTCGTTGTCTCGCTAATAATACTCTTTAATGTTGTGATACCAGGGGCCGGATTATACCTATTACGCGAGATGAGGAGTTTAGTTATTACGTTCATGATTGATTGATTGATACGTGCAAGTATGAAATATACCTATAATATGCACGAAAATAGCCGGAAAGAACAAGCCACGGGAATTTTTATATGTACTTACTTACTTAATACAATTGATAAATTAAACCCTCGAAATGCGATTGTAACATGGCATTGAAATAAGCAATAGGAAATATTACGCAAAGGTCGGAGCGGAGGGCGCTACTGGCACATACAGTAATAAATCCGACCTAAATCCGACATGTCATATTAGAATATTGACTTCTACCTTTGTCAGACGTCGAACAACACGCTTTGTTTACTGTCTGTGCTGACAGGGCCCGACCAGGGCATCTCAATAGGGCATTTGCTCATAGCCATCCACCACCTAAGTTAGAGAATTTTATCTTCCAACCTACTTCAGATTGGATACTGAAAATTTTTACGTATTTTACTTAAATATTCCCTCCCCCCTATTATCTCCTAACAAAACTAGCCCATGACTTATATAATGGTGTTCTGCATGTAAAGGCCAAAGGGGGGCGAAAATGATCTTTGCCCGGCGCGGCTAAATAGCTAGATCGGACCCTGTGCGCTGGTGCTGCCGTCTAGCTAAACATTGAAGTTATAATATATACCTATAATCTATTGTAGAAGATTCGCATAGTAGTTATCTATTTAGGCGCGCGGCTCCAGCCAAAAAGCGCTAAAAGCAAAAATATCTCAAACTCGAGCAACGCCACTGATACCTGCTATTCTAGCCCTTTTTTGTGATTTTTGTAACTTTTTCGGTACCTTTTAATTTAAATTTTATAAAATATTGTATAACAGTATGTACCAATAATAACACAGATCGTTACTAACTCTCACCACAAATTACTACCTAGGTGTTAGATATTATAATATAATCCGGTCCCTAGCCTCGAACGACGATATAGGTAATACAACTACCGTGCCGTCGCCGGTCGGCGAGTTAGCTCCCGCCGCGGGCCGCGCCGCGGTTTTGCGAAGTTTTTAAATCTAAGATTTTTAACAGGAACCATACGTTCTACAGCGGCGACCGCTCCCGCTAAAGAACGACGCGATGGGGCGACAAGTGAAAAGACTCACAATGCGCATTAAACTCATCCGCGTATACACAACGAGGATCCTCGTACTAGGTGGGAGCGACCTAACGCCGCGCGGGCGCGTCGCGGGCGAAGCGTATGCGGTCTAGTAAACTCAGCTCGAAACGACTGGAAATGAACGCCGTCACCGCCCCGCCCGCTCGGCCGACGAGGGGCGCTAGGAGGGCGGCGGCGGCGGCGGCGCGTGCAGCAGGTCGGGGCGGCGCAGCAGCGCGCCGAAGTACTGGTGCGCCAGGCGCGCCATGTACTGGTCGCGCGGCGGGCGCGCGGGCGGCGCCGGCCACCAGCCCTCCAGGAAGCCGATGTGGCCGCCGCGCGCCGTCACCGCCAGCGCCACGCTGCCGCTGGCGGCCGCCTCGCGCAGCGGCAGCGCCTCCAGCGGCTGGAAGGGGTCGTCGGCGGCGCACAGGCACAGCAGCGGCACGCGCACGCATCGCAGCTTGTCCGTGAGCGAGGCGGCGCGGTAGTAGTGGTCGGCGGACGCAAAGCCGAAGTGGCCCGCGGTGAAGGCGGCGTCGAACTGGCGCACGGAGCGCGCGGCCGCCACGCCGCCGCCGCCCAGCCCGTGCGCCGCCACGGTGTCGCGCAGGTTGCGCGCCATGTGCCACGACAGCGCGCGGTTGAGCGGCGGGCCCTCCATGCAGGCGGAGCCGCGCACCACGTCGAGCGGCGAGGACACGACGAGCGCGGCGGCCACGCGCGCCTCCTCCCCGCGCTCCGCCAGGTAGTGGCCGAGGATGAGGCCGCCTAGCGACACACCGGCCGCCAGCAGCGGGCCGCCCGCGCGCGCCGCCACCGCCGCCACCGCCTCCGCCAGGTCCTCGTGCGACACGGCGCAGTACAACCGCGGCGTCTGCCGACATCGGGTTATTTATTTATTTATATAACGTGGAAAACTTACTTATTATCAGAGAGCCCCCTTATTTCATTTAAAAAAAAAACCCCATCGGCATTTCGTAAATGACGACGCTCCGTCCGCTCCGTACGCTCCGATTCTGACGCGCAGCTTAAAATTAGATATATCTGAAATGTTTCTTAAGGGCCACTACGGAGATTCCGTAATTTACCGTATTTAGAGCCTTATAAACTCATAATTTCAAAGCTACAAAGTTATAATAAAAATACAGCAATAATCTTCAGTATATCAACATTCCTTTCCCCGTTTTAAATTTTCTATTTTTGTTTATTATACTCATGATATTAGCTTCCAAAGTAATACCAATTTATTAAAATTGAAGCATACTTTCAGCATCTCCTTAGCATTTACTTACATTTATTTGAAACACACGTCAATAGATAGACAATTTCATTAACTTCAGATTCCCCGTTTTAAATTTTTTTTAGATCAATTTTGAACTAAGATAAGTAAAAAAATTGGATTTTTGTGCGATATCGGCAACGCGTCAAATGTATGGTCAAGGTCGTTTGCTCGGGGGATGGCCTTAAATAAGATACAAAGCAAAAACAAGTATAGCAAAAGGTTTAAACGATAGTTTGACCAAAAACCAAAAAGAACATGCTACTTACAATAACATAATATGGTTTGAACAGATACAAATTTTAGGAAATCAAATTATCAAAAAATTTACAGCTCAAGCTTTTTCTAATCGACGTTGCCTTTATAGTGAACTAGACGTTCCGCGCGGCTTCGCCCGTGTAAATTAGATATTTCACAGACAAATCAGTCTACAAAAAATAGCCTATGATCCTTCCAAATAACAGAAAAAATGCTTTAGTAGTTCGTAAGATAAGCCCTTTCAAATAATTTCCCCGGTTTTTTCCACATTTTCTTCTATTTTTTCGCTCCTACAAGTCTTAGCGTGATAAAATAAAGCCTATAGCCTTCCTCGATAAATGAGCTATCTAACATTAAAAGAATTTTTCAAATTGGACCAGTAGTTCCTGAGATTAGCGCGTTCAACTAAGCCCTTTCAAATAATTTCCCCCCGTTTTTTCCACATTTTCCTCTATTTCTTCGCTCCTATTAGTCTTAGCGTGATAAAATATAGCCATAGCCTTACTCGATAAATGGACTATCTAACACTAGAATATTTTTTCAAATCGGACCAGTATTTCCTGAGATTAGCGCGTTCAAATAAGCCCTTTCAAATAATTTCCCCCATTTTTTCCACATTTTCTTCTATTTCTTCACTTCTATTAGTCTTAGAGTGATAAAATATAATATATAGCCTTCCTCGATAAATGGGCTATCTAAAACTGAAAGAATTTTTCAAATCGGACCAGTAGTTCCTGAGATTAGCGCGTTCAAATAAGCCCTTTAAAATAATTTCCCCCCGTTTTTTCCACATTTTCCTCTATTTCTTCGCTCCTATTAGTCTTAACGTGATAAAATATAGCCTATAGCCTTACTCGATAAATGGACTATCTAACACTAAAAGAATTTTTCAAATCGGACCAGTATTTCCTGAGATAAGCGCGTTCAAGTAAGCCCTTTCAAATAATTTCCCCCATTTTTTCCACATTTTCTTCTATTTCTTCACTTCTATTAGTCTTAGCGTGATAAAATATAGCATATAGCCTTCCTCGATAAATGGGCTATCTAAAACTGAAAGAATTTTTGAAATCGGACAAGTAGTTCCTGAGATTAGCGCGTTCAAACAAACAAACAAACCAACAAACAAACAAACAAACTAACAAACTCTTCCGCTTTATAATATTATTACTAAATTACTAATTACTAATTAGTATAGAAAAGTATAGATAGATCAAGATCATAATCTCGGCATAGCTTGTTGAAGTTGCGACTCGCTCTCACAACATACGAGTTTTGTCTGTAGTTAGTGGAGGCTATTGGTACAGCTATTGGTGGGTTGAACCTAGTGAATTTAGTGGGGACATTAATCGAGAATTTAGAAAGTAGTTGCGGACAGTCTAACTCATTTGACATCGTCTTTAATAGTAAAGTACAATCAGTTATCGTGCGTTGAGTTTTTAATGGTAGGATATGAAATTTCTTACAAAGGCTTAGATAGTTGTCCGAATGGTATGCTATTTTTTAGGGTTCCGTAGTCAACAAGGAACCCTTATAGTTTCGGTCGTCCGTCCGTCTGTCCGTCTGTCTGTCTGTCTGACTGTCCGCGGTTTTACTCAGAGACTATAGGACCTACAAAGCTGTAATTTGGCATGAATGCACATATTAATGATGCCGACAAATCTTTAAATAATATTTTTTTTATGGTACATTCCCTAGTCCCTAGACATCAAGCGTGGATGAATTTTTTTTTCGCGTCCACCTGCGTGGGGTGTCGTTGGATAGGTTTTTTAAAAATATTATGAGTAGGTATTCAAAGATCATTTTCCGATTTAGGGATCCGTTTGTGAAATATTAAGTTTTAAAGTGGAAAAAATCGTTAAAAGTCCAGTGTCCCCCCCTTCTACCAGCTAAACGGTTGCCTCTGGAAATGTGAAATAATTCACGGGAGTAGGAAATATGCTGCAATTTAAAAGGAAAACTATAACGGCTAAGAAGACTTCATAAGTTATTGAGTAATAGTAGATCTACTAAAAAAATGTATTCGGCGAAGTATAAAGGAACTTTTCGTTCACATTCCTTTGAAAGTAACTGAGATGATGTTGTTAGTAGTGTAAAACACGTTATAAATGTACATTCATTGACCATACAAAAATTAAAAAAAAAAACTAGTTTGATGATAGCACATATATTTGATAAAGCGTTTTTGAATCGCCTCTATACGGTCTATATATTTATAATAATAAGGGCTCCACACCTGCGAGGCATACAGCATACTCGAGATGACTTCTGATATATTGTGTGCAGTACAAAATTTGCAAATTTTCGCTTCGTTAAAACAGTTTGACATTCGCATCACAAACCCCAAGGCCTTGGAAGCTTTGTTAATAATCGTATACTAACAGGGTGTTTTCCAATAAGAGCATTATAGCCTTTAGCGCATTATGCGGCATGCTAACGTTGAATGTTCCAACTTCCAACTACAGCACCGCTTCGCACAATCGAGCACTAGAAAAAGTAGTGCTTTCGCTTGATGCGTGCAATGGATAGGTACCAACTGTGACAGAAAATTAGTTTTTTCTTTAAGTTGACATTGATCAAAATGTTTTATTTTTATTATCTTTAGTTATATTGGTCGTGTTCGTCGGCGTAATTTTTAGCGCATTCGCTGCAAAACCTTTTATTGCGCATGACCAAAACATGTCATGTCATGGCAACGCCACGAACAAAGTTATTTATATACTTAGTTACCGTCAAGTTTAAACAACGTGTACGTTGTCGTTGCCATGATTTTGACATGCGCAATAAATGGTTTTGCAGCGCATGCGCTAAAAATTACGCCGACGAACACGACCATTATTTATTGTTTGTAGTGTACATTAAGACCTTCTTCAGCATCTCTCGAATTGTCTATTAATGTCAACTATGAACTATTATTGACATACCTTTTCATACTGACAATTAATATGTGTGACAATTTATTTGGAATAAAACCAAATATTCCTTGGTTTTGTCTTTTATTTCATAACAATGTATTCCAAATAAATAAAATATCATCTACAACCTAGATACGATGTCTACAATTGCGCAACTACTGAAGCCAGATAAGTTCGACGTCGAACCCGGCATCCCGGAGGCTGAATTAAAGTATGAACACTGGAAAACGACATTCTCAAACTATCTTACTGAAGGCATGTTAAGGTATATATCTTAAATAAAGTTAAGGTTTCTAGTAAATAGTTTATCTTACAATGTTATATCCACATTCGTGAAGCGAAAGATTATGTTTCGGCCATTGGACTATTAGACAAACTTTATATCAAAGAAAATAATAAGGTTAATGCCAGATATATACTATTAAAATCTGTACAAAAACCAGATAAGAACATTGCAGATTTCTTGCGCACGCTCCAGCAACGCGCCCATAGTTGCTGTTTTGAAGCTGTTGATGCTCAAACTCACAAAAGTGAATACATCCGTGACGCATTTATTGCTGGGATTAATTCAAATGAGATCAGACAACAATTATTACAAAGTTTAGATATAAATTTAGATCAGGCCGTTTATAAAGCCCTTTCCATCGAATTGGCAAACAATAACTGTAAAGACTACAAAATTACTAGTATGGATTTTAATAATATTGAGAAAACTACGACTACCTTTCGCCAAAAGAATTGTTTTTGTGGGCAAGTCCACCAACGCATAAAATGCCCTGCATTTAATGTCACATGCACTAATTGCAACAAGAATTTATGCCAAATTATGCAGAGGTTAAAGAGTCGGGACTTCATCTAACGCCGCGCCGTATCGGAAAATGAACTTGAATCTTTTCAAAGGATTAAAGCAGATATACGGAAATCAATTCTCAATGCCGTAGATCCAAATGCAAATTTTACTGTTGAAACAGATGCCTCTGAACATTCTCTTGCTGCTTCTCTTTCGCAGGATGGTCAACCAGTAGCTTTCTTTTCGAGGTCTTTAAATTATTCTGAACGACGCCATTCTTCTGTCGAAAAAGAAGGTTGTGCCATTGTTGAATCCTTAAGAAAGTAGCGACATTATTTAACTGGGCGACATTTTAGACTCATCGCCGATCAGTGATCTGTGTCGTTTATGTTTAATCAGTCGCATAAGAGTAAGATAAAGAACGAGAAAATAGAAAGATGGCGTCTGGAGTTATCTAATTACAAATACGATATAGTCTATCGTCCAGGTAGGGAGAACATTATAGCTGACACTCTGTCTCGGGTATGCTCAAGCGTTATGACTAACAAACTTTATGAATTGCATAATACAATGGGTCATCCTAGTATTGTACGCATGACTCAGTGGATTCGGTCAAAGAACTTACCTTATACTTCCGAAGATGTTAAGAATATGACTGCGGGATGCCGCATTTGTGCTGAGATTAAACCCAGCTTTGCAAGAATAAATGGAAATCTTATTAAGGCTACTGCACCTTTCGAAAGACTCAATTTTGATTTTAAAGGCCTACTCATAGTAAAAATCATTTTATTTTGACTATTATTGATGAGCACCCAAGATTTCCTTTTGCGTACATCACTAAAGAGTTAAAGACGTATCCGCTGCGACTGTAATAGGATGTTTTAAGGATTTATTTCAGATGTATGGGACACCACATTGTATCCATTCAGATAGAGGTGCAGCGTTTATGTCGAAAGAACTGAGATTTCTTAGTGATGAATGGTGTAGCATGTAGTCGTTCTACTCCATAAAATCCTCAAGGGAATGGACAAGTCGAGCGGTTAAATGGAACATTATGGAAGACGATAAGACTGATCCTGAAGTCAAAACAAATGGATATTGGCCATTGGGAACACGTTCTTCCTAACGCTCTACATTCCATTCGATCACTACTGTGTACGTCCACAAACATGACCCCCCACGAGACGTTCTTTAAACACCCTCGGCGGAGTGCTAACGGTGAATCTCTTCCAACGTGGGCCGTGGCTCCTAAACCCTGGCCCTGTTTTAAAGAAGAATTATACAAAACAGTCTAAATATGACCCAGACGTAGAAAAAGTGCAATTGATTGAAGCAGTATTCTTAAGTAAGACTAGCAGACGGACGGGAGGCTACCATATCTAACAAACATTTAGCACCACTTCCTCATGCTCCAATAACTGTCCTGGAACCACAACTAGAAACGGAGACGGCACCATTGAGTTCAAATGGTAATGCCGAAGTTGAAGAAGTACGGATGGAAGCAGATTCATCACACCGGAACACGGAGGATTTTGATTCTGATTCTCCAAGGCAAGATGAAGAAGTACTTCAAGAAGCACCTTCTTCACACCTGAGCATTAGCTCAGAGGAAACTGGCGATGAGGAGAGAGATCGGACCAGAAGATCTGGGAGACAAAGAAAAACTCCAGATTGTCTCAAGCACTATGTTCCTCGTTAATTCTAAAGGCCAGATGAATGTAGTGTACATTAAGACCTTCTTCAGCATCTCTCGAATTGTCTATCAATGTCAACTATGAACTATTATTGACATACCTTTTCATACTGACAATATGTGTGACAATTTATTTGGAATAAAACCAAATATTCCTTGGTTTTGTCTTTTATTTCATAACAATGTATTCCAAATAAATAAAATATCATCTACAACCTAGATACGATGTCTACAATTGAATACAATTTCATTTTAGAATTCGAATCTATATACTTAAACAAATTTATCCTACTAATATTATAAAGGCGAAAGTTTGGTATGTATGTATGTATGGATGTATGGATGTTTGTTACTCTTTCACGCAAAAAGTACTGAACGGATTTTAATGAAACTTTACAATAATATAGCTTATACATCAGAATAACACATAGGTTCGGAAGGTGCTGAGAGAACTCCTGACTCTTTATAGATACAAGTTTGGGAGTTTCGACGTTGTTTTAAGAACGGAAAGCATATGCTACTATGCAAATTACATTCATCATCATAATCATCACTATCATAAACCATTATAGAACCATGTATCGTCCCGTTTTGACCCTATTATTGGTACTTTTCATAGTATTTTATTATGTATCACTTAAACCGTTAAACCTTAAAACTAGTTTTACATAAAATAACCGTAAATAGTTTTCTTGGTTGAAAACTATTTACGGTTATTTTATGTATAATATATTAATATACGTTATACCACTTTATTTACACATTAATGAGGTTATTACTCACTACGTCATACGTGGCTTACTATGATTATTTTTTTTAACTTTTGAACTTAGCGCACACTGGCGCATTTGAAAACTAATTCACGTTCCAATTAAGCTTCAGCATAATTCGGAATTGTGCGCCACTGAGTCGCATTATGCTCTTTAAATGGAATACTAGGACAGTGAGTAGGTCTCGTTTGGAACCCGTACACCGCTCACACTCGGGCCTGTCCGATGCTGAGATCGACGAGTACAGCTCGCGTTCTAATGGAGTTAAAATACATGTATACTGATAGTAAATTAAAAGCCGAGTATCCGTCATGCAACAAGTTTTACTCACAATCACATTAAACTCCGCTTTTGAAAACTAAAGGCGACATACCGCCATTTTTGTTACAATTCGAATCATCATCGACTACTAGGGATGCGCGTGAGCCGACGCGTCTAGTGTTGCTCGCTCACGATTAATAATCGATTTAACACCACTAGTTGATATAAATGAAAAATTTTGTACTGTGAATACGAGGGAGAGGCGCGTCATTTTAAGTTAGACAAGCCCTACCTACATATCACTTTATTCGGCGCGTGCGTGCAATATTTTGCCAGTGGGCAATAAATTGAACATAATATTTACAATCTCGCGGGCCTACTGACCGGTGTATGCGCGGCAGATGTTACCTCGAAGCGCCCACCTGGTCACCTCACGAGTCACGGCGCGCCCGCTCGCGTTATCACAGATAGTAGTATCGTTATAGTACGAGTAATGATAAACGGTACTCGATAAGATTAAACCTACTTCTGAAATTGGAGCAACTAGGAAGCGGATACAAGGATTTATTGTGTCTTATTACTTATTATTATTGAATTGTAATATTATTTGCCAAGACAAAGGACCACCTTCAAAGCATGCACATAGACCTAGAAAGAGAAAGCAACAAGGTAGGTCTCACAATGAACGCTAACAAAACAGAGGCCTTGACAAACGCAACAGAAGAGAACATTATCATAAGCGGAAAAACGATTGAGTTTGTGAAGGAATACACCTACTTCGGCCAGCAAATGTCGGCAACTAATATGATGTTGTTAAATTATCTATGGTTTATTAAATAGCTTCCTCATAATATCTATTTTTACATCACTTGTTTAATGGTACATCACTAGATGTCTTTTGTAATCTATGCTTTTTCTCTCTGTCATCTATGGTCGTGCGTTTTGCATTAAAAAGTAGTTTGCAATATAAAATTACTTTTATTTTCACTAAATTTAACAGGTTATGGGCCCAGACCTTCCGACCAGTTCGAAATAAAAGTGAATAAGTAAAATATAAAGTGACCAGTAGAAGTGATCCGTTTTGCAAGCTACTCAGTATAACCTCAAATCACGTGTCGTGCCGGCTGGCGAAATCTTCATTAGCAAAATGTCTTCGAATAATACAATGGCATTAATCGAGAAGCTAACAGGAAGAGAGAACTATCCTACATGGAAATTTGCGGTTCAAACATATCTTGAACACGAAGAATTATGGAGTTGCGTTTCTTCAGACGATGTAACTACTATCTGACAGCAAACTCGATACAAAGGCAAAATCAAAAATAATTTTGCTGGTAAACCCGATAAACTACGTACATATACGGCAAGGCAACCACGGCAAAACAGGTATGGGATAATCTCGCAAAGGCGTTTGACGACAAAGGGTTAACACGACGGGTGGGTTTGCTTCGCGAAATGATCACCACGACATTAGAAAATTGTCAGAGCATAGAAGACTATGTCAATAAAATTATGTCAACTGCACATAAACTCAGAAATATTGGTTTTCTGGTAAATGATGAGTGGCTTGGCACTCTCTTACTAGCTGGTTTACCTGATGTTTACCAACCGATGATTATGGCCATAGAAAGCTCTGGTGTGGCAATAACAGCAGATGCTGTTAAGACTAAGCTTCTTCAGGATGTGAGGAACTCCGAGTCAGCTGCCCTGTATGTATAAAGGACATCAGACGCAGGGTGCCAAACAAGCTTTTATAACAAGAAAATTAGTAAAGGGCCTAGATGTTTCGTGTGTAATAAATATGGACATATAAGTAAATACTGCAGGAATAAAAAGAAAGACCAAAAGTCAAAAGAGGACTCCGTGTATGAGCGGTATTTTCTGCAACAACTTCAAATGGTTAAAACAGTAGCTGTTTATTGACTCAGGAGCTTCAATGCATTTAACAATGCACCGTGAATGGTTATATGATGAAATTTCTCCACCTGTAAGTACAATAAAAGTGGCTAATGACAAGAAATTAATTGTAAAATCATGTGGGAAGGTGGATTTAAATGTTGTCGGAGAAAACGGCAAGATATCTACAATTAAGGTAGAAAATGTACTGTATGTTCCCGAATTAGCCACCAATCTTCTTTCAGTAAGTCAGATTATAAAGAAAGGATGTAATGTACAGTTTGACAAAGAAGGCTCTAAAATATTTAATAAACACAATCAGCTAATTACTTCAGCAAAACTAATTAATAATATGTACAGGCTAAATACTCACTGTATTCCGGCATACATATCAGCTGTCAAAGATGATGATTTTTATTTATGGCACCAAAGAATGGCACACTTGAACTATGAAGACTTAAACAAATTATAGGAGTCAACTGGTGTAAAAATGAAAAATAATGGTAAAGTAGTATGCATAACTTGCCAAGAAGGGAAGCAGTCAAGGTATCCTTTCTCTTCTGAAGGTACTCGAGCAACTGAGAAACTAGGACTGGTTCACTCGGACGTATGTGGATCGATGGAGGTACCATCGTTTAGAGGAGCTCCTTATTTTCTAACATTCATCGATGACTTCACCAGGAAGAAACAATATTGGGGAGAAGCAGTGACAACTGCTGCCTACATCACCAATCGCTATCCAACAAGATCATTAGCTTATTCTTCCCCTGAAGAAATGTGGACCGGTAAAGCTTTAAAAATCGGCCACATGAGAATTTTTGGATCAGAAGCCATGGTACATACACCCAAGGAGAAAACTAAGAAATGGGACACAAAGGCAAGTAAAATGATTTTTGTTGGATATAGCGAAGAAAGTAAAGGTTATAGATTATTAGATCCTAAAACAAAGAAAGTAGTTATCAGTAGAGATGTAACATTTCTAGAAAATACAATAAAAAGAGACTTTGCTGCAGTACCTTTGACCGAATCTTCAACAAATCAAAACACAAATAAGAGTATCAGTAGTGATATGGAAAATAGTTCTGCAACATTAGAAAATACATCAAACCTGCATGATTCTAGTGAAGATTATCACAGTGATGAAAGATCTTTGTATGAGCCAGATGAAAATATAATTGATGAAATACATCCCAACATAACTACAAGATCTAAGTATAAAGCTCAAAATGATAAAAATAATTATTTCCTCTGTTGTAGTGTGAGCTCAGAATTAGACATCCCAGAAACATACGGTGAAGCGGTATCTTCAGAAAATGCTAACTCATACAAGTGGAAACAATCTATAGAAGAAGAATTACAGTCACACGCTAAAAATAATACTTGGTCTATTATAAAGAAACCAGAAAAAGTACGACTGATTAGCTGTAAGTGGGTTTTTCGAATAAAAGAAGGAGAATCAGCTCCACTTTTTAAGTCAAGATTGTGTGCTAAAGGCTGTGCACAAAAACAAGGAGTGGACTACACTGAAACATTCTCTCCCACAGTTAGATATGAGTATGATGTACGAGTTCTATTATCAGAAGCTGCTTAACACAATTTCGAAATGATGCAATTTGATGTAAAAACTGCATTTTTAAATGGGGATGTTCAAGAAAACATATATATGACACCACCAGAAGGTTTGGATGTTCCACCTAACATGGTATGTAAACTGAATCGTTCTTTATATGGTCTAAAACAAGCACCTCGGTGCTGGAATCGTAAATTTGATTCTACATTAAAGAAATTCGGCTTTGAGAATAGTCATGCAGATAAGTGTGTTTATATAGGAAATGTAAATAACAACAAGGTGTTCTTGTTATTATATGTGGATGATGGCCTTTTATTTTCAAAATCTAAAGCATCACTGGACATTGTTTTATCTGAATTAGAGAACAATTTTGAAATAAAATGTTGTGTACCTAAAAATTTTGTTGGATTACAAATCGAAAAGTCTGAAGGACACATTTACATTCATCAGTCCAAGTATATAGAAAAATTACTTAACAAGTTTGAGATGTATAATGCTAATTCTAAATGCATTCCAGTTGATCCCCATACAACTGTAGAAAAGAGTATTGAGGCACCTGACAAGAACATTCCATATAGAGAGGCTGTTGGATCGCTCATCCATCTGTCAATAGTAAGCAGGCCTGATATCATGTATGCCGTCAGCTTGGTGAGTAGATACTTAAATTGCTATGATCATACGCATAGGAATGTTGTCAAAAAGATTATGAAATATCTCAAGGAAACAATAAGCTATGGTTTGCATTATACATCAATACAAGATGTAGTGCTTCAAGCATACAGTGACGCAGATTACGCCAATGACACTAGCACACGTCGTTCATTAACTGGGTATGTCTTCATAAAGAATGGAGCTGCCATAACGTGGGCTACACAACGTCAACAAAGTGTTGCCTTATCTTCGACTGAGGCTGAGTTTATGGCCGCTTGGTCAGCTACTAAGGAAGCAATTTGGTTGAAGCAATTACTGTGTGATATAAGTGCATTTAAACAGGATTTAGTGACTATTCATATTGACAATCAGAGTGCAATTTGTTTGATAAAAAATAAGGACTATCATAAAAGGTGTAAACATGTAGATGTAAAATATAACTTTATAAAAGAGAAATATGCTGAAAAGCAAATAGATTTGAAATATGTTTGTAGCAAAGAATAGTATGCTGATCTGTTTACTAAAGCTCTTCCTAAGGTTAGATTTCAGTACTTAAGAAATAAGATAGGTGTTTCAAGCTCAAGCTAAGTGCATAAATTAATATTCTTACTGTTTAAAAATTTTAAGTAAAAGTAATGTCTAACTGTCTAAAAATAATTGAATAGAGTTTTTATTGGGTGAGAGTATACTAAAACTTATAATATGCTTTTAGATTTTAAATAATTGAGACTGGTTTTTGTATACCAATGTTATATATTATATCTTTGCGTTCTTATGCTTCTGTAAAAATAGTGTTTTTAGTTAAGTTTTTGTTTTCAAGATTATAATATGAGGAATGCTATTTGGTGAGAGTGTTGAATTATCTATGGTTTACAGTGTTGCCAACTCGGTGTCAGGTTTTGGGGCTAAATGGAGTTTTAAAAAGGGCTAGATGGGGGCTAGATAATTTTTTTGGCCAAATTTAGCCTAGATTTGGTCAAAAAAAAAATTAAAATTGGAAAAAATAGTTATTTTTTAAAGGAACGTCAATTTTTGCAATTTGCACACGTAATATCACCAAGAAAGGCAAGAAATCTCACTGAATCACTGACTAATATTATATTCAAAACAATAAGTAATGGACTTCGCAATTCAGTACTTCGGTACGAAAAAGAAATAAAATATCAAATTGTAAAATTGTTAATGTAAGACAAGGATAAAATCGTAGTTGGATTTTCGGGAAATACCACCTGTCGGTGTCTCTACGATTTATGTAAGAGGAAAAGAGACAGGTAGTCTGATTTGACGTGAATTTGTGTGTTGCCCGCTTAGCTTATATAAAATTTTCTTACACGGTTCGGGGCTAGAAATAGGGCTAGGGGCTAAACCATAATTTTAAGGGCTAAATAAGCCAAAAAAGGGCTAGATCTAGCCCCGAAAGGGCTAAGTTGGCAACACTGATGGTTTATTAAATAGCTTCCTCATAATATCTATTTTTACATCACTAGTTTAATGGTACATCACTAGATGTCTTTTGTAATCTATGCTTTTTCTCTCTGTCATCTATGGTCGTGCGCTTTGCATTAAAAAGTAGTTTGCAATATAAAATTACTTTTATTTTCACTAAATTTAATAGATGTCAACAGAAATAGACACAAGAATTGCGCAGGCTTGGAAATGCTACTGGGGGTTCAAGGACATAATGAAGAATAACGAAACAAAGATGAATGTAAAAACTAAACTATACAATACATGCATACTCCCAGTCCTAACATATGGATGCCAGACTTGGGCACTCATTAAAGAACAAAATAATAAACTGAGAACCTGCCAGACAGCAATGGAACGAAGCATGCTAAACATAAGGAAGGCCGACAGAATGAGAAACAAAACAATTAGGAAACGTACAGAAATCGAGGATGTAATAGCAAGAATTAGGAAACTAAAATAGAAGTGGACCGGTCACATAATAAAAGGCACTGAAAAGTAGACCAAAAATGTAGTGTTCTGGCACCCAAGAAATAAGAAATAGAGGAAGGCAGTTCCGTAGGTGGGAAGATGAATTAAAAATGACAGCAGGAAAAACTTGAACAAGGACAGCGCTAAACAGAATAGAATGGAAAGAAATGGGGGAGGCCTTTGCCAAAATAGGGCAAACAGACCGAGTCAATGGTACTATTGACCCGCTAGAGTCAGTGGGTTAAGCTAAAAGAAAAATCAAGAAGTCTGAAAAAAAAGGCTATAAGTAAACTAGACGTTCCGCGCGGCTTCACGCGCGTAAATTAGATATTTCACAGACAAATCAGTCTACAAAAAAAAAATAGCCTATGGGCTATGATCCTTCACGTAGTCTACTTCTTATCTGACCCAAATAACAGGAAAATTGATCTAGTAGTTCGTGAGATAAGCCCTTTCAAATAATTTCCCCTCGTTTTTTCCACATTTTCCTCTATTTCTTCGCTCCTATTAGTCTTAGCGCGATAAAATATAGCCTATAGCCTTTCTCCATAAATGGGCTATCTAACACTGAAATAATTTTTCAAATCGGACCAGTAGTTCCTGAGATTAGCGCGTTCAAATAAGCCTTTTCAAATAATTTTCCCCCGTTTTTTCCACATTTTCATCTATTTCTTCGCTCCTATTGGTCTTAGCGTGATAAAATATAGCTTATAGCCTTCCTCGATAAATGGACTATCCAACACTGAAAGAATTTTTCAAATCGGACCAGGAGTTCCTGAGACTAACGCGTTCAAACAAACAAACAAACTAACAAACTCTTCCGCTTTATAATATTAGTATAGATTTGTATAGATAAAAATAAAATATTACTTATTATTTTCCCCGCGTTCCATTAGACGTTAAAACGCTAACGCTCAAGACCGTAGTTTTTCCCGTTCCACTAGCATGTGAGCGTCAGTGATACAAACTCAAGTGGAACGGATTATGGAGCGTTTTGAGCGTTTTGAGAAAAGTTTAAAAAAAGAAAATAAAATATTTTTTTTACACATTGAACAGAACTTGGATATTACGATCCTTTTCTTGAAGTCGTAAATTAAAGTAATTGTTTATAGTTAAGTACATTTATTTTACAAATAAAATACATAATAAATTTGTTTCGTTTTTAGAATTACATTGTTTTACTCTTATTTTTACTTACATTTTTATGAACATTTAATTATATTTTAATATAGTTAAACTTTTATCATATTTCACATTCAATCATTTTTTAATAACAAAACCAGTGACCACGTCATAGTTTGCATATTATTGACTATTGTCACATAAAAGTTAGGTAACAATACCGCGTAATGCTAAGTACTCACATACGGTTTTACTCGATAGTTTTACTCCAAATTGAGCTTAAACCACCGTGTGGACCGCAAAACTCACAGCTCGAAGGCTCGCATCGGGCCGGCTCGATGTTTCCTTCGAACTAACTCACGCGAGCCATCGAGCTTTACTCAAGCGTGTGGACGTGACTTCGAGTCTTTTCTTTTTATTAATGGCGTTATCATAGAAAATAATTCTTCGTACAGCGCTTCAGGCATCCTTAAATAATTTTTGAAATCTTCGTCACAAAGCTCTTTAATCAAGTTCACGTGGCTGTAATCAGAGCGGCGATCTAACCAATATTTGACCCAATCTCCTTTTACGTTTTTTCTGTTCATTTTCTTTAATTCTTTTATAACTAAGAATTGCAAGACTTGTTAAATATAGCTCCCTTCTCCTTAGTTGAACAGACATCTTGTGGCTCGAACGGTTCGGTGAATACTGAACGGCGAGCTTACTCGATAGAGTAATGCTGAATGAGTGGACGAAAGCCCAAGCCGCGGGTTTTGCTCGACTTGATTGTTCGATCGTGTAAAACCGTATGTGAGTATTTAGAGTAAGTCAAAGGACCATGCCCAAAAAACCCGTAGTCTAATAATAAGTAATAAATAGTAGATTGTAAATATGCAATTCATTTTATTGAAAACCATAACCGAAATAAATAATTTGAAAAAATAAATCTGAGATACACAGTACTTCGAATCAACTAGTTACTTCCTTTGTTTTTGTGTTCTTTCTCGTGAAAGCGATATTGATAGATAAGAATTTTACAATTTAGATAAAAAAAGAGATGTAAAATATCTTAAGAATAAACTAATTCACAAGTGGCTTCTCTCTACATCCTCTATCGGTTGTATCACGGAGAGTGCTCTGAGGAATTGTTCGGAATCATTCCTCCTGCAACTTTTCGCTATCGTTCCACAAGAAAAATATAAAGTTTAGGTACAGGAGAGATGAAAATTATATTTAATATATTTTATAAGAAATCATTTGACCTTTCATTTAAAACTATTTCTTTTCCAATTAAAAATATTATTTGTAATGAAATAATATGAAGTTTTTTTGTCTCTACTCTCTCCTGAAAACTTTCCGAACATGGCTTTCGCGATATTGTTACGTTAAAATTAAAAAAAAAACTATAACGCCTACTTTGACCCAACTTCATCGTTGGTCGTTTTGAGCGTTGCCTGAGCGAAAATGATGACGTCATGACTGAGGTATTCGCCGCGATCAAAACGACCGCGGTCGTCAAGTGGAACGGCAGAAGGGGACGTTTTGAGCGTTTTGATCATTTTTAACGTTTAATGGAACGCGCCCTATATGTCACATGTTTACACCGAGAAGAACTATACAAGACTTTGCTTTAAGCTTGCGTCCTTGGTACAAGTATCGGGCAAATTTTTTAGTTTTTTGCAAGGATTTTCCTTTTTCTCAGTGATTAAATCTTCATTGTTGTGTTTGTTATTGTGCCGTCTGTGTTTGTGGTTGTTTGTTTGCACGTAAGTAAAAGTAACGTAGTTATTTAGTTTATAATGGATAACGACCCGCCGGACCTCGACGGCGGTAGTCGAATAGATGTTTGAGCAGAGTAGACTTATACGACATCCTAAATAAGCGTCCTAGACACTCATCACCAACCCCTAATAATCCAGTTTCCTCATAAAATGATAAAATGATATTCATGCGACCAGATTTTTTAACAAACGAAAATATTTGCTGTCCGACTGCGCCCCTTATATAGTGCATGTTTCAAAAACCGATAATTCAAATAACAGTCAGATCCGCCCTATGGAGTTTGGCCGCTACCTATACCAAAACAATTTTACGACCGTTTCTCTCGGAGGAGTAAAACGTGTAGGTAGAAATCGTGTCTCCGTTGAATTAAAAAACGCAGATGACGCCAACTCATATTTAGATTCCCAAATTCTAACTGAGGCAGGTTATACAATATCCATCACGTCATTTAATGTATCGCGGATGGGTATTGTAAGAAATGTTGCAATAGATATTACTATAAAGGAACTTGTTAATAATTGTATTGCACCCTCAGGTTATGGTGATGTGATAAAGGCACGTCGGATGTGTAGAAAAACTGTAGATCCCAACAGTGGAACAAATTGGATCCCCACTCAAACTATTGTTCTAACTTTCAACGGTCAGAAACTCCCACCACATATTTATTTTACACCTCTCTTCCTGTAGAAATATGCGAGCTTCCCACCATATAATGTAACCGCTGCTGTAGGTTCGGCCATGTGAAAACAATCTGTAGATCGAACCCTAGATGCTATAAGTGCTCTCAACCACATGAGGGTGACACTTGCACAATCCAAGCAGTTTCATGTCTTTTTTGCTTTGGTCCCTACACAGCTAACAACCAAAAATGTCCTGAATTTGTACGACAAAAGGAAATTAAGGTTATTATGTCTCAGGAAAATATTTCTTATGCAGAGGCATCTGCAAGATTTCCAAACGTGCGCAGAGCTTTTAATGATGTTGCAGCCACACCTATAAACACAACCTCACGGCCCCATCTATCCACTCCTTCTCCATCCTCTCATTCTACTGTCTCTTACAGAAAAACTGTTTTCACCCCTCGACGCGTTATTCCCTCTCCTCAACCCGGTTACGACTACTACGGTACGAATTTACAGTTCTCTACAATTCCAACTATAATAATACCCCATATTTAAATTTAAAACCTCAGAAGCTGATTGGGCTCAGTTTACATCGCTGGCTGAGGAAAAAAATTATCTTTTGAACTTGTCAATAATCAAAATGTTTTTACTATTTACCCTCTTTTAATTCAAGCACTTCTTGACAGTGGATATGCCACCATCCCTTCTCGAGCTTCAAATCAAGCGGATCGCGTCTCCTCTCCCCCTTGGTGGGATTCAGAATGCACTTTGGCATGCAAAAAACGTAAGGAGGCAGAGAGGATTTTCTCTGCTGATATGTCTCTTGAGAATTATAACAACTGTAAAAGAATTGCAGCTGAAACCAAAAGAATGCTTTCTCACATGAAGCGTCTGGGATGGCATAGATTCTGTGAGGGTTTGGCCTCTTTCTCTACCATCTATGGTATGGAATAATCTTAAAAGATTCCGTGGCTCTTTTTCCCCTAATTCAAATCCACTTTCAAATGACCCATCTCCTTGGATTCATGACTTTTCCCAAAAGATTGCTCTCCCTTGGGAGTTGGGTGCCCTGCCTTGAAGAATTGCCAAATTTGTCGCGGCCCCCTACTTCCTCCAATAATGAATGAGATGCTCCTTTTACTTTGGAGGAGTTGAAACTCTTTCTCGACTCTCTGACTGACTCAACTCCTGGAGCTGACAATATCCCATACTCATTTATTATCAAGTGCAACACCAGGACCCAAAAAGTATATTAGATTTTTTAAACTGCATTTATGATTCTGGACATCCTCCTGATGATGTATCAGATAATTATCCCCATTATAAAGCCAGGTAAACCGGAGAGTATCCCTTCCAGCTATCGTCCCATCGCCCTCTCTTGCACCTTATCAAAGATATTAGAGCATCTTATTAAAAATAGGCTTGAGTGTTTTTTTGGAAAGCAGAGGCATCTTGCCGAGATGTCAATTCGGATTTCGCAAGGGTTTTAGTACCACGGATGGTATTTGTACATTGGTAACCGACATTCGAGTTGCCCTCTCCAAGCAGGATACTCTGGTGGGGGTGTTTCTGGATAGTTTCAGACTCAGTAAAATTCTTGGGAGTCTATCTTGACTCTAAAATGACAGGTGTTCAACACATTAATCATGTCATTAAAAACGTGAAAAAATATAAATATAATTCGCTGCCTCTCTGGAGTTTGGTGGGGTTTACACCCCTACACCCAAAAACTTATTTATAACGCCCTTGTTCGGAGTCACTTGGATTATGGTTCGAAGTAAGAACTGGTATCATATATCTATACAGATGCCTCAAAATTAAATCAGCACGGCTCTGTAGGTTCAGCAGTTTGGATTCCAAAGGTAAACGTAGTTTTAAATTTTAAATTGCCCTCTCAGTCGTCAGTGTTTACTGGAGAAGCAATTGCTATACTTGAGGCTTTATCATTTGTTGAGTCCCACCATTTAAACAATTCAGTTATTTTTTCTGACTCCCGTAGTTGTCTTCAAGCCATACTTGCCAATCCTTTTCGCGCTAAACTAAAAATTCCATAAATCTCTAAAATTAGACACATGCTCTTAAAGTGTATCTCTCAAAACATTACAGTTGAACTTGTTTGGATACCAGGTCTCAGTGTACAGTGACATCTCAGGTAATGAGAGTGCGAACCTATATGCAAAACGAGCCACTAATACAGGAGTTCTTGATCAATTTAAACTTTATAGTAATTACCTATTACCACTGGCTATGCAGCATTTGGTGTACAAGTGGAATGAGGTTTGGTCAATTTGAGGAAAGAACAACGGGCATTTTTGTATGGAATCCGTACCCAAGCTGTAGCACATCCAGACATAATATATCAAATGAAAGGGCTTGAAAAGTTGTGCATTTTATTGTATGACATAAAATCTCTAAACCATTGAAGAAAAAAGTTAACGAGGGTAGATGGTAAGAAAAAATCACAAAAAAACACCCTGTATTATTGCATCAATTTATAGTGTTGCTGGTAAGGAATAATTTATGGAAAGTAATCGTTAGTGACCGACCGAACTTTCGGTTTCGGTTTCGGCCAGTTTCGGCCAAAAAATCTAGTTTCGGCCTTAGTTTCGGTTTCGGCCAAAATATAGCCGAAACTTTCGGCCCCGCCGAAACTTTCGGCCCCGCCGAAACTCCAGTGTTCGTGAATTTTCGTGCATCGTTCGGTAAACTTCGCAGTTAACTCGTGCTTGCTCGCCGGCGAGACTCCGGCTCATTTCGCCACCGTCCATTTAATCGTGTTTTGAGGTTAAATTTTGCAAATTAGTGCCAAATTTCTAAGCATTTATTTTGTTTTTTATTTTAATCAAATTATCTTAACTTACTCTTATCGAACATTAGAGGTTGCTGAATTTTATTTCTAAACGACAAACGCACGTTTATTACGTGCTATGTTCTTATTTTAACAATGTTTCCCAAACAAACGATTAAGTAAATGCTATGATAAATTGATTATATTGTGTGTGAACTTTATTTACTTAATAATTTTGTTTGACTATGAGATAGCTTGCGAGATTTTTCTAGTCAATATCTCGCCTGATTCTTTTCCTTTTACCATACGTTTTATTAAATTTAAAATAATTAACCTTTAACTATGGACGCGCAGTCTCACAGACCGTTCCTACCCTGCTAGAATCTTATCTACCTCACTTCCCCGTAAGTTTCACACTTGCGGCCCTCATTACACAAGTCGCAGACAATATTTTTTTCTTGTGCCTGTTACTTAAAGACTATCCGATTATATGTATTGAAAATTAACCAGAAACATTCATTAAAAAAAAGTTTGCTTTTATAGTCTAGGCGAAGAATTCTTAGAGACTAACGCTCGTCGTGACTCGTGACTAAGATAAAGGGGTTTGGGGGTATATCAGAGTTGGAACGGGAAGTTTGCCGCTGGCACTTACTGTGCATATTAAATTTTTAGAGAAATTATGAGTTTTATGTACTTTAAAGCGTAAAAATATCTTCAAAAATGTGTAAAATGGACATAAAATTTTTTTGCTGTATTTGCGGAAAATGTATTAAAGTAATAGCGAAAAAGTTACTTGCACCGACAAATAAATGTATTTATCAAGCCTTTGAAACAAATTTTAAACTGCCTATTTAAACCAGAAAAAATATGGGTGCCACATATCTCACGTACTTATTAAAAAGGCATGCTACAAGCTAATTTTGGAGTATGCTCACCTAAATATAAAAAAAATATCAAATTTTAAACCTAATTTATATATTTTTTCCTTCTAATTATTTTTTTAGAGAATGTTAGTAATGATATAAATTATATAAATGAAACAAATAAATATATTTTATTATTTTAACACCTAACTAAAAGAAATAAAATACAACCTGCATATGCATATTTTACAAAATACACGAGAAAAGTTTTTGCTACATTTGCGGAGAATTTATTAAAATAAGAGTTAAAAAAGTTAGTTGCATCTGTTAACGATGGGTGCTAAATAAGCGCAAGCACTCTCCAACAGATATTTATTTAAACAATAATCATGAATATTACAAATCACAAACAAAGACAATTATTCCTGTCGTTCTAAATTAAAGAACTAATTAATATAATTAAATTACTAGGGGCAAGCTAACGCGAACAATATTAGCACATCGCACGTCTCTCTTCCAAAAAGCCCGTAAGCCGCCAAGCACGTCCGTTTTATTCAGTCCAGTGGCGCCCCCACTCGACATGGCGCCCCACCAGACAGCAAAAACGCGCCAATCAGCGGTCGCCGGATGTCGACTTCTAGGTGTTGCCAACATGTTAACGATGGGTGCTAAATAAGCGCAAGCACTCTCCAACAGATATTTATTTAAACAATAATCATGAATATTACAAATCACAAACAAAGACAATTATTCCTGTCGTTCTAAATTAAAGAACTAATTAATATAATTAAATCACTTGTAGTGTTAAATATAATTAAATAACTAGGGGCAAGCTAACGCGAACAATATTAGCACATCGAACGCCTCTCTTCCAAAAAGCCCGTAAGCCGCCAAGCACGTCCGTTTTATTCAGTCCAGTGGCGCCCCCACTCGAAATGGCGCCCCACCAGACAGCAAAAACGCGCCAATCAGCGGTCGCCGGATGTCGACTTCTAGGTGTTGCCAACATGTTAACGATGGGTGCTAAATAAGCGCA
Source organism: Cyaniris semiargus (assembly GCA_905187585.1). Lineage (NCBI taxonomy): Eukaryota > Metazoa > Arthropoda > Insecta > Lepidoptera > Lycaenidae > Cyaniris > Cyaniris semiargus. The sequence goes on from LR994555.1 coordinate 244,607, forward strand.
AGCACTCTCCAACAGATATTTATTTAAACAATAATCATGAATATTACAAATCACAAACAAAGACAATTATTCCTGTCGTTCTAAATTAAAGAACTAATTAATATAATTAAACCACTTGTAGTGTTAAATATAATTAAATAACTAGGGGAAAGCTAACGCGAACAATATTAGCACATCGAACGCCTCTCTTCCAAAAAGCCCGTAAGCCGCCAAGCACGTCCGTTTTATTCAGTCCAGTGGCGCCCCCACTCGACATGGCGCCCCACCAGACAGCAAAAACTACTTCTAGGTGTTGCCAACACATCAACAAATAAAAGACTTAGTCAAGCCTATGAAAAAAATTTAAACTTCCTATTTAATACCAGAAAAAATAGGAGCGCCACATACCTATACCGAAGGACACAACAAGCTATAATACATATTTGGGGTGTGCTCACCTAGATACAAAAAATATTAATTTTTAAATCTAAGTTAAGTATAATATATTTTTTCCATTTCAATTTTATTTTGGGAATATAAACAACGATATAAATAAATAATAATAATAATAATATGTTCTTTTGATACGTATAACTGAAAGAAGAAAATTCAGGTTCCAAAGGTTCCAAAGGTTTTTAATTTCTTCCAAATTTGAAAGTTTCTATAAAAGCAAACTTTATGAGTTAAAATCATTGTTTCTCTAATTAATTAAGTGTAAGACATCCAAATTGAGTAGGTACACAGAACTCAGGCACAAAAATCGTGTTGACTAGTGTTATCTTTGGTTTATTGGCAAAACGTCTTCTGAACCAAAAAATTGTGACGCCAACTGCAAGTTTACTTAGTAATTTCGTTTCGAACTTCGGCCGCGGTCTGTGAGACTGCATGTCCGTGTTTCCCATACAAAAAATATGACTGCAATTGATTGTGTTTTCAGTAGTAAATGTCTAAAAATAAATTCTGCTCATGTATTTTTGGGTAATCCTTCGTTCTAATACATTAATAACTTGGAATCGGACAAAAAACGGAATATGGTACGGAAAAGTTTCTAGGGAACATATTCGAATCTAAGATTAATAATATTTATTTTAAGAAATGTCACAAAAAGTAAAAAATCCAATTTGACACTTTTTCTTATGTGTTAACAAATGACAATTAACAAAACAATTACAGAACAGTAAATTTTAGTAAATAATCGTCATTTTAAATGTTTTATCAAGTTTCGGTTTCGGTTTCGGCCGAAACCGATACACCAGAACATTTCTCCAAAGTAATTATATACGATAAAATCCAGGAAAGGTTAGATTTTTAAGGTTTTATTGTTTCCTCATACATTTCTTTAAAAACCGATACACCAGAACAACACATAGGCTACAATTTTATCCGACTTTCAAAATGGAGGAGGTGTTATGTTCGTTTTTTTAATGTTCAACGATTACTCCGCCGTTTGTGAACCGATTTTATCATCCCAATTTGGTACCATATTCATAAAAATAAGTGGTGACCTGATGAAGGGACCCATAAGAAATCGAGGGAACTCCTCAAAATTTATATGGAAACATGTGGTGACTTTGGTTTCGTGAGCAGTATTCTAAGCATATGCTACCAACAAGCAAGATTTTGCACCAAGGTATACCATGGTTCGGAAGGTGCTGAGAGAATTCCTGACTCTTTATAGATACAAGTTGTGGAGTTTCGACGTTGTTTTAAGAACGGAAAGCATATGCTACTATGCAAATTACATTCATCATCATCATCATCACTACCATAAACCATTATAGAACCATGTATCGTCCCGTTTTGACCCTATTATTGGTACTTCTCATAGTCTTTTATTATGTATCACTTAAAACGCGGGTAACACCGCGGGGCACAGCTAGTTGTTTCATATTTTAAAAAAATGTATGAGGAAACAATAAAACCTTAAAAATCTAACCTTTCCTGGATTTTATCGTATATAATTACTTTGGAGAAATGTTTTATAACTAGCAATACTAGCGAATGGTGCAATAATACAGGATAATTTATTTTTTCTGAAAAAGAAGAAAAAATAAACATCCTGTATTATTGAATTAATTTGTAGTGTTGCTAGTAAGGAATAATTTCTGAAAAGTAATCATGTATGGCAAATTCAAGGAAAGTGTTGTATTTCAATATATTGCTTCATATTTCAAAGAAATGTATGAGAAAACAATAAAATGTTAAATGTCGAACCTTTGCCTAATTTTTTCTTATCACTTTGGAGAAATTGTTTATTATTAGCAATACTAGCGCATGGTGCAATAATAAAGGATGTTTTTTTTTCTTAGGATAAATAAAACATCCTGTATTATTGTACCATTCGCTAGTATTGCAATAATTTCTCCAAGATAACAATATACAGTAAAATCCAGGGAAGGTAAGATTTTTAAGGTTTTATTGTTTTTCCATACATTTCTTAAAAATATGAAACAATATACTAAAATACAACACTTTTCTCAAGTTTTCCAAATACGATTACTTTCCAGAAATGATTCCTTACCAGTAATACTATAAATTAATGCAATAATACAGGTTGTTTTTTTGTGATTTTTTCTTACCTTCTACCCTCATTAACTTTTTTCTCCCATGGTTTAGAGATTTTTCGTAATACAATAAAATGTTCAACTTTTCAAGCACTTTCATTTGGTATATGTCTCAAAGTGCTACATTAGTGGGTACGAAATGCCCCTCCTTCTTTAAAGGGTAAATTCTACCACTCTCTGCAGGATCAAGTTTGAGTGAACCATGTTTCTTTAAATATAGAAAAGCCAAAAAATCTGTTACACCTACAGTTTGCTCTCCAATATTTCTCCACAAAATTAGGGTGAGAGATTCGTCTCTTTGTGAATGTGGACTTGATGATGGCACCCTTGAACATAATATATTTTTTAGCTGACCTAACCGTATTTGCTCATTGTATGATCTACTTCCCTCTGACGTCTCTCGTCCCTCCAATTTCCAGTCACTTTTGTCCCTTGTTTATACACCATTTATAGATGTTTTGTGTAATTTTATTAATTTAAATAATATTAAATTGTAGAATTGTGTCTTTACTATTAAACTAACATTTATTTATGTTGTATTGTTTAAAATGTAATTCTTTATTTTGAATCGAATTCTTTCTTTTCTTTTTTACTCGTTCATTCACAAAGGTTGAAGAGCAGAGTTGTCGTCGATGGCGACCAAGTTATTTTTTATCCCGTCAACACTGATACTGGCTATACCTCAAGGGAGGCCATTTTTAAAAGAAGAACTATACAAAGTATGTCTGGCACATTGAAAACTGCAACAAACGAGATCAAAGTCATCGAATTCAGTTTTCTGCTCGGCCGGGGCTTAGATCGACTCGGTCGGCGATGAGTCCGAATTGCGGTATTCACCCGAGAAACGTTCGATCGCCTATCGATATTGCGATAAACAAATTGAGAGTTTCTTTAGGCGAATTGTTTAGATTTCGATAACATAAAATCGGACCGGAGTATAGGGGGTGACTCACGGTGAGCGGCAGGCCGCCGAGGCCGCGGTTGTTGTAGACGACGGCGTCGGCGCCGAGGCGGTGCGCGGCGGCGACGAGGCAGCGCACGTAGTCCGCGTGCGCGCCGCCCGTCAGCCCGGGCAGCACCAGCAGCGTGGGCCGCGCCCCGCCCCCCGCACCGCCCAACTCCGCCCAGTCCAGCGCCAACTGACCGCCGTCCGACAGACGCAGCACCTCTCTGCAGACACGTGTCGGGGTCGACGTGAGCCAAAATGATAGCAAAATGATAAGCAGTATTGCAATTTTTGAACTAACATCGAATATACTCCTACTTATAGCCTTACTCACAATTTGGTATTGAACTTGCCAACCTACATTCTATGTAATTACATACATACAAGGACATTTTGTTATAATATTATACTTTCTGCTTGTGTGTTAGATGAGTTTGCTTCTAATTTGCATTGAATTTTTGTAATGCACATTCATATTTTCAGAATTTGCTGTTTTAAACTTTCCTCACTTGTCATTATATTACAAAAAACAGGCCAAGTGCGAGTTGGACACGCCCATGAAGGGTTCCGCAGCAGCAATAAGGTTTATTTTTATGAAATTAAAAGGTTTTTGATTTATTTTTATATCTCAGTTGATTTAATGAAAGTTAAATTAAGTTTACCATTTATGACGTATAAAAAAAACTACTAGCTAGATTTCGTTCAAACCAATTTTCGTTGGTAGTTTTTATAGTAAAGTACATCATATATATTTTTTAAACTTATCATGCCCCTACTTTAGAAGTTAGAGGGGGGGACACACATTTTACCACTTTGGAAGAGTCTCTCTCGCAAACTATTCAGGTTAGAAAAAATGATATTAGAAACCTCAATATGATTTTTGAAGATCTATTCGTAGATACCTCACACGCATAGGTTAGATGAAATTTTTTTTTTTAAATATAATAATATAAAAAAATAAAAAAACTACTTGCTAGATTTCGTTCGAACCAATTTTCGTTGGTAGTTTTTATAGTAAAGTACATCATATATATTTTTTAGACTTATCATGCCCCTAATTTAGAAGTTAGAGGGGGGGCGGGGGGGGGGGGGGGGGGGGACACACATTTTACCACTTTGGAAGAGTCTCTCTCTCCCAAACTATTCAGGTAAGAAAAAAAGGATATTAGAAACCTTTAATATGATTTTTGAAGATCTATCCATAGATACCCCACACGCATAGGTGAGATGAAAAAAAATAAAAAAATTTAAATATAAAAATATAAAAAAAAAATCTACTTGCTAGATTTCGTTCAAACCAATTTTCGTTGGTAGTTTTTATAGTAAAGTACATCATATATATTTTTTAGACTTATCATGCCCCTAATTTAGAAGTTAGAGGGGGTGGGACACACATTTTAGCACTTTGGAAGAGTCTCTCTCGAAAACTATTCAGGTTAGAAAAAAATGATATTAGAAACCTCAATATGATTTTTGAAGATCTATCCATAGATATCCCACACGCATAGGTTAGATGAAAAAAAAAATTTTTTGATTTAGTTGTACCTATGGGGACCCCTAAAATTTTTAATAATTTTTCCATTATTGTATCAAAATCTTAATGCGGTTCACAGACTAAATCTACTTACCAAATTTCAATAGTATAGCTCTTATAGTTTCGGAGAAAAGTGGCTGTGATATATGGACGGACAGACAGACATGACGAATCTATACGGGTTCCGTTTTTTGCCATTTGGCTATGGAACCCTAAAACAAGTAAAAAGCCGGATAGTCGGCGCTTTTTGCCGACTATTCGCCAGCTACAAAAGTGGCCGGATAGACAGCTTTACCGACTAGTCGGCGACTAGTCAGCACATCTCTAATAATATTATTATAATGTAATATGTATGCATATTGCATAATTATTTTAAATATTAAATACCAACAAATAACAAATGTTTGAATATGTTTTTAATTAATAAATAATTAACTTAGGTGGTACCTTCTATAGTGAACGGGTGGAAGCAGGTGGGAGCGGATAATGGAGCCGAGAACAGTCTGAAGACGGGACTCTACACACCATGGTGTTGGCCAGTATGACTCTTGGAGTATGGGCACTTCTTCCTCCAGAAATTGACGAAATTTACCTTCGCGGCATACTAGCATTGGTTTCTGAAATTAATACAATGTTGGTCACATTTTCCCATTACGTTTATGCTGCATTTTTGCTTTGTGTACTATAGTAAAAACATTGGTAAAGGTTTACAAACCTACCCCAATTTTTTTGGTTCAATAATTATGAGGGCTAAAGTTTAGAATCATGCCCAACGATTTTGGTGGTGAGATGGGTTGAGGAGGGATAGGTCGGATGAGGAAAACCCCCCCGTACTACTTCCATCCTCAGGAGACCCTTCATTTATGAGAAATTCGCATTTAAAATTTTCGTAATTTCGAGGTTAGGTCTTCTATTCTCTGGTGTTAACAAAGTGTTTTCAAGGCATTGCAAGGCTGTGGTGAGTGGGGGACGAATATTCCGTCATTCCAAAACTATATAATCCAAGGTTTCTTGATAAAAATTAAGTAAAATTATCAAAATTCACTACTATATAGTAATTGTATGGGTTTGGCTAGTAAATATTTGGCTTCTTCTTCTTCTTTTTCTTTTTTTTTGTTGGCTTTTGGCACTGATACTGAGGGTGTACTTTGCGACTTTGACATTCCAATTTGCATTGTTTTCATAATTTTTTTTAAGGATTATATTTTACGTAGTGTAATATTTCAATATTGATTCATAAATAAATATACTTAGGTAATATTATTTATTTTTTATCACAATAAAATGAATATTTTAAATAAGAAATGTGTCTTTGATACAATGTATAAAAATATTTCTTGAAGTGTTGCCGATTACTTGAGCCTTTTATTTTATTTTATCTGAAAATATGCTTATGAAATCAATTATAACTCAGAAACAAATCTGTCAACCCCGACTCCACGTAGTCACCCCCTAGAGTGCAATTCCTAAGCCGGAGGCGCGGAGGGAGAGCAGCCATGCCCGCCGTAACGAAACGAGCCCGCCGCCGTGGCAGCGGAGGCTCGTCGTCTTCAGCGACCAAAAAGCCGGAGCTGCCTAAGGCGAGTCCTGGTTTCTTTTTTTCGTTACGCAAGGGCGAAGGAGCTGCATTTCCTGCAGCGCCGGAGACTTTACAAACGGACATTATCCCAAAAACGAATCGGCCGACCCCGACTCCACGTAGTACTTGTCTGTCAACCCCTAGAGTGCAATTCCTAAGCCGGAGGCCTCCGCCGCCACGGCGAGTCCTGGTTCCTCGTTTCGTTACGCAAGGGCGAAGGGGCTGCATTTCCCACAGCGCCGGAGACGTGACAAACGGACATGGTCCCAAAACGAATTTGCCAACGCCTAGAGTGCAATTCCGAAGCAGAAGGCTGCATTATGATAAAAAAAAAACAAAACGTCAAAGTAATGTCAAGTGATAACACGGTAGATTTTATTTGTAGTTTCTAGGTAGATAGTGAATTTTGTTAATTTTACTTAATTTTTATCAACAAAACTTGGATTATATCGTGAAACAAAATTAAAATATACATCCTTCACTCAACCACAGCCTTGTGATGCTTCAAAAACCCTTCGTAAACACCCGAGAACAGATGACCTAACCTCAATATTAGGAAAATTTCAAAGGTGAGTAGCTCCAAAACGGGGGGGTTCCTGAGTGTGAAGTTGGTACTGGGGGGTTCACCCCCCCCTCCCCCCTCCTCCCCCTCCCCCTCCACCCCTAAATCGTTGGGCATGATTCTAAACTTTTACCATTATAAGTCTATTTCTGGGTGATTCACAAAAAAATAACCACCAACTGGAACCACCAAATTGGGTCAACATTGCTATTAACCTCTCAAGCCCCAAGTGGTCGCATGCCACTGCGATAACAATAGAATAACAATAGATTTCCAAGAATCGCGGATTAATTACCTAAGAATTATAATATACTGTTCTTATACAATACTTTTGGAATGATAAATTATCGTCCCCCACTCACCACAGCCTTACGATGCCTTGAAAACACTAAGTTAGTATAAGTAACACATAAACGATTACGAAAATTCAAATGCAAATTTCTCCGAACCTTTGGCCGGGGGTGGAAGTGGTACGGGGAGGTTTATCTCACCCAAAACATCCTTCCTCAACCGATGTGACCACCAAAAAATTGGGGTAGGTTTGTAAACCTTAGCCAAAACATTTTTTATTATAATGTTTATTGATTCAGCCAAAGTAAAAGATTATATTATAATCAAACAACTTAAAAGAAAAACAAAATTAAAACAAGATCTTATGAATTTAATATAGAATTAACGAGCCATTGCTCCGTTGATATTCTATATTAAATTTAGAGGTTACGTTATATTGCCTCCTATACCAAGAGAAAAATTGATTTTACCTTGACGACTTCCAGAAGATAATACGTTATGTACAATACTGAAAGAGAAACTACTACAAACTCTTTCCTGACTTCTAGAATATATAAAAACGGCCCAAACATATTGAAGGCTTTACGTATTTATATTCAATGCTAATCTACAAACTGCAAAGAGAGCACTACATTATTATAGTATCACAGCTGATTCACAAATTCATTTTCTACGAAATGAAACATGAATGAATGAAAATGGAAAACGCCGAAGACGTTTCACACTCCACAGAGACGTCAGTCGTCACTCGTCAGACTAGATGTCACATGTCAACAGTCAACTGTCAAGTGTCAAGTCTCGGTCTCGACCAAGTCTTGACTCGGGAGTTTTGCCGGGAATGTGAAAGAGTGATGTTGTGGTGTTTTTTGTATTATTTTCCTAAAATTGTGTTAATTGGGTTTTTAATGTGTAATATTGGTAGGATATTAACCATTAGATATTCGTTATCGTGCACAAGTGTAGAAAAGTGATGCAATATCCAGAAACGTGCTATTTTGTGTTCCCTCCAAAACTCCATTCTTTACTGAATCGACCGACTTGACTTCTTGATTGTATTGACTTTTACTTACACTTTGAAGTTTGACTAGACTTTAGACATGACGATAATATAGTAAAACGTTGATGAAAATTATTATTATACCTTTGTAATTATTATTACACCCCCGGTGTCAGAGCCAAAAGCCAACAAAAAAAAAAGGTCCTGACTCTCGCACAGCCGACTGCAAAAAAAAAAAAACTTTCAGTTGTCATTATTCATATTTTGACAGTGTCATTCAGAACTGTCGTCTGTCAGTTTGTAAATTCCAATTTCCAAATTCCAAATCACAATTCACAATGCGAACAAAATTAGGTATCAAATCAACTAGTACCTACTTAGTAGTGTAAATTGTAATGTTGGCATTAGTTTTTATTTTGAAACTGTGTTTGTAACATTTTCCTAGAAGCTTCTTACAGTCTTATTTGCATATTTAATCTCGAGATCATTATAAATTAACCTAATTTATACAGTAATCTTCAGAGGGAAACAAAACTCAAAATGAAAGGTTCTAAATGTGTCGTGTACGCCAATCGTTGTTTGGGCAGCAGGATATCTAGCCAAAGGTAATACACAATAAACAATGGTATAACTAGTAGTTTCGAAGTAAACTCACATACTTTGTGTCGCACTCAGTGTAATCACTTGGTGTTTACCTTGGACTTTGTTCCGTGGCCCGAAACCGTAAATAGAACACCGAGTTCCAAGTTCCCGTTATATAGTACATTGTAACAAGGTCGATTATAGACAAACATAAATAAATACTTTAAATGTGCCTTATAAATTACAATATAAAATATTCCATTTTTACGTTCTGCAGCTAGTGGCCAAAATGAATAATAATAAACTATTTTTTATTGTTTGTACACAGTTTACACAATGTTATAATTTTAATAACATAATGTCTCTTAACACAGTGTGCCTCTTGGCTTGAGCTCTCTGGGATGACTTTAGCTGTTTTTTATCCTTTGTCCATCTCTTGTTTGGCTCTGCTGTGTGATTTAAGTCTTCATTTCGATGAAACTGTCAGCCTCATTCAGATTATCTGTTACCACACTAGTTGCCTTCCCAATTGTCGCCCTTAGGTTGTGCACTATCCTATACCATTTTATGCTGGTCAACACATCAGTCGGAAGGTTGACATTACTGTTTATCGGTGCTCTAATGTTGCAACAGCATTGATTCCAATTTTGGTATGACGTGGGTGGTGGTTTTTCACTCTAACCTGCCTGATATAGTTGGGCCATTCCGTAAAATTTCCGACATATCAAGCTTAGTTCTTTGAGTCTACTAGCTGTGCCCCGCGGTGTTACCCGAGGTTTAAGTGATATATAGTAAAAGACTATGAAAAGTAAGTACCAATAATAGGGTCAAAACGGGACGATACATGGCTCAATAATGGTTTATGGTAGTGATGATGATGAATGTAATTTGCATAGTAGCATATGCTTTCTGTTCTTAAAACAACGTCGAAGCTCCCAAACTTGTATCTATAAATAGTCAGGAGTTCTCTCAGCACCTTCCGAACCATGGTATACCTTGGTGCAAAATCTTGCTTGTTGGTAGCATATGCTTAGAATACTGCTCACGAAACCGAAGTCACCACATGTTTCCATATAAATTTTGAGGAGTTTCTTCAATTTCTTATGGATCCCTTCATCAGGTCACTACTTTAATGAATATGGTACCAAATTGGGATGATAACCTATACACCAATAGAACATTTTTGAAAATCGGTTCACAAACAGGAGTAATCGTTGAACATAAAAAAACGAACATAACACCTCCTCCATTTTGAAAGTCGGTTAAAATTGTAGCCTATGTGTTATTCTGATGTATAAGCTATATTATTGTAAAGTTTCATTAAAATCCGTTCAGTAGTTTTTGCGTGAAAGAGTAACGAACATCCATACATCCATACATACATTTTCACTTTCGCCTTCATAATATTAGTAGGATAGAGTTCCCATGGTCTGCACCAGCTTGCCCAAAATATTTTTTACTAAATTACCCCTTAATATTACTTTTCATTACATAACTACTAAACAGATTTCAATACTATAAACAAACAACAAGGAAGCGTAACATTAGATAATAGGGTTAAGAGGTTGGTACTCATTAGTGATCTGTATAATTGACACAGACCTTTGCAACATGTTTAATGCAATATTCATACTTTAAAGTTTATACCTTATTTCTTCTTGTTGCTGACTGTACATATTTTTATCTAATCAATAAGTTTATTTTTTTATTTTTCATTATATAAAATTTGAAGGAAATGTAGATGCAAATCACAAACAAAAGTCATAGATTTTGACATATAATTTTATTATGTGATGGATGGTCCCTTTCTCTTTTGTTTGTGAACGAAATCAGCTCAGTTAAACTCATACTCAAATACTTTTATAGAAAACACTTCTATTTCTCTTAATATTATTTATTTACTTTTACTCATATTTTCTCTGTAACTCTTAAACTCTTATAACACAATAAACTCTAACACAATACATATTATTTTACTCTAAACTCTTTCTCAATACACCATTTTTCATACACATTTATTCTCTACCAAAGTCATCTCTCCGAATTTGTCATATTTAAAATATCAAGAAAAATAAACTTCCAAAAAGGTTGAAAACGTTTTAAACACACTCGCCCCCCAGGAAATAGTGCTAAACTAGTCCTTTCACATATTAAGGCCTAAACCTATTCATTACTTTGAACAATGACTAAACTATTCATACACCAATCACATTTCCATATAATATAAAGTCAACAAATTATAATCTAACACAACTCAAATTAATATCTTAATATAATTCCACCCAACTCGCACACTCTCTCTCTCTTATACTCACACTTTACAATTCTTATTCTTAATAACATTAACTATTCTCACAGGTATTTTTAAACCTCTATGTAGATTGTAGACTCACACTATAACAATATTTATCTCTATTAACAATAATTTCTCACTAAGCCTTTTTCTTTAACACTAAGAAATATATAATAAATATTACACAAATTCCTACCCTTTTACTCAAAATAATAAAACTCAAACTAAATTGAACAAAATCAACTACAACATCATCAATCAACCATAAACAAAATAGCTCATTAACTCGTACCCTTCAAAGTATAAACTAAATAAATTATATGACACAACCCAAATTAAATTAAAATCTCATATCTCTGTTTCATTATCACACCAATTACAATATTATTATCTCCTTAACTACTCTTTTTTCTTATTCTATTTCGCCCCTTCCACCATAAACGTATACCTAGAATCTCATTAGATTTAAATTTAGTTCTCTTCCTTTTCAATGATTTCCCAAAATATATTTTGTTTACATATCTTACACATTTCTTTTTCTCAAACCTCCTTCTATTTAAATTGTATTTTAAGCCCTCTAGATATAACCATGCGCCCACAAGCGAAGTGTCATAAATTGAGACATTCCTTATGCCTTTGCGCAAACTCTGAATCTTTAATTAGTTATCTCTTCTTTAATTTTTAACTTCTCTACACAATCATTCATAATAATATGTTCGTGTTCATTTACCTCATACATATTATATTCATAATCTACATTTTCCAATCGTTGTTGTTTCTCCATACCACTGGGTTTAGGATATTCATTAATGCCTTTGCATATTTTCACATCTCGTATCGTATTGAACTCTCGCTCTGCTTTCCTGGTTATTTCCTTCTCAATACTGACAATCTCTTTTTCTACTTTATTATCAAACTTGTCTTCTTTTAATGTTATACTTTTAACTTTATTTACCTCTGGTTTTACTTCCTTATTTTCCATTAGTCCATCACTCACCGTTTCATTCAAATTTTGACAATCATTCCCGTCAACTTGTCTTTCTCCTATTCTTTGTCCTTCTCCAAATTCTAAAGTTTCATTCGTTAATTTGTTTTCACTAGACTCTTCATTTACTCGCTTTATTTTAACACAATTAGACTCTACTTCTACTTGCTCCATCATTTTATTGTCTTTATTTATCTTCACTTCTTTATTAAACTCATCTTTTTGTAATATAATTTGTTTTCCCTCGTTGCTCTCAACCTCTGTTTCTTTGTCTTCTCTTTTTAAACTTTGAGAACTATTGAAGTCCTCCTTTAAAAGCACTACGTAATCTATGTAGGTCTCAATAAACTCATCGTAAAAATATTTTGTAAAATATTCCAGGTTCTCTTTCTCTTCCAGTGTACTTGCAATTAACTCGTCGTGAGTTGTATCGAATCTGCAATACCATTTTTCAGCTTGCTCTATTTTTACCTGTATATATTTAATTGTTTTAAATTTCTTTGGGAACTCCTTATAAAACTCAATTGCCTCCTTAATTCTGTCAACTAACTGCTCCTGTTTTTTCACTAATTTTTGGACTTCCATTTCGTGTACACTCTCTTTTATCTCCTTTCGCCTCCTCAAAATGTGTGACTTTAATATTACAAATTATGTACTCGTAATAATATCTCTTATTCAAACTCCTCCACAAAGCTTATATAAAATATAGTCTATTAGACTTCCTTACTCAATCTCATCTCCTCCTCCACACAAACCGGGTTTCGGCACCATGAACGAAAATAGCTTAGTTAAACTCATACTTAAATACTCTTATAGAAAACACTTATATTTCTCTTAATATTCTTTATTTACTTTTACTCATATTTTCTTTTTAACTCTTAAACTCTTATAACACAATAAACTCTAACACAATACATATTATTTTACTCTAAACTCTTTCTCAATACACCATTTTTCATACACATTTATTCTCTACCAAAGTCATCTCTCCGAATTTGTCATATTTAAAATATCAAGAAAAATAAACTTCCAAAAAGGTTGAAAACGTTTTAAACAGTTTGTGTCATCAATATAAAATACCAGCTGTTGTGGACAACACAATTTCAAATTGCATTCAAACAAACAAATAAACAACCTGCCTAGCTTTCTAATATTAGTACAGATTAATGCAAATCATAATATCCACCAGACAATATTTTGTGTTTATAATATTAGTGGTGACAGAGGAGTATGTGTGTGCGCAGACGGCTGGCGACGGCGGCGGCGAAGGAGGCCCCGCGGCCGGCGCGGCAGAGCGGCTCCTTCACCATGAACCTGTTCCGCGGGCGCGTGGAGCCGGCGCAGGTGTTCCCCTTCCCCGAGCCACTCAGCGAAGAGCAGCGCCAGACCCTCGCCGAGCTCGTGCCGCCCGTCGAGAAGTTCTTCCAGGAGGTGTGTACAATGTACATGTGATACACTCGGAAATATACTAGTGAACGATCTAATTACCTCAACAGTTGTAGGCTGCTCCTTAATCGAAGCTTCGACGAGTGTCTCACGGCAAAATGATATCACTATAATTTTAATCTAACAGTAGCACGGCTCCGAAATAGCCCAATAATCCAGTCCTTTGAAATAGCTGAATTCTGGCGTATGATAAGTTACAAAATTTTATGATATTTCAATTTGAATCGGGAAGCCGGCTAGATTAGATTCGCGATAAACTCGAATAACGAGGAGTTTCAAAACGTCGGGATCGCATTCCAGGTTAACGACCCGGCGAAGAACGACGCGACGGCGCAGATCGACGAGACGACGCTGGCGGGGCTGTGGGAGCTCGGCGCCTTCGGGCTGCAGGTGCCCGGCGAGCTGGGCGGGCTGGGGCTGAGCAACACGCAGTACGCGCGCCTGGTGGAGGTGGTGGGCGCACACGACCTCGGCGTCGGCATCACGCTAGGCGCGCACCAGTCCATCGGCTTCAAGGGCATCCTGCTGGTCGGCACGCCGGAGCAGAAGGCCAAGTACCTGCCGCGCGTCACCGCCGGCGAGTACGCCGCCTTCTGCCTCACCGAGCCCTCCTCGGGCTCGGACGCTGGCTCCATCAAGTACGCTCCTCGCTTCCACCGACTCCCCTAACCGTTTAAAATGAGTTGCAGTAAATCAGCTAAAATGTTTTTCTAGTCACTTTTAAACACAACACAAAATATTCTTATTTTGTTATATTAATTTGTCCTCGTCAGGTACGGGAATGTAAGATAGGCTCGTAATATTGTAACATGCTAAAATAATAAAGTCAATGGCCGGTGCGAGTGTAGCGTGTCGTGTGTCGCAGGTCGCGCGCGGTGCTGTCGCCGGACGGGCAGCATTACATCCTCAACGGCTCCAAGATCTGGATCAGCAACGGCGGGATCGCCGAGATCATGACCGTCTTCGCCCAGACCCCCGTCGAGAAGGACGGCAAGACCGTCGACAAGGTGGGCCCCGACTCTATTGCCCCACAGTTTAGCGAAAACTCTAGCACCAATTGACTCGTTTCTTGGAAAAATATTCCATGCTATTTAAAATTTTAATTAATTCTTACGCAAATTTAACGAGTACTATTTCTAATATTTCGATGATACTTTTGTTATGAAATATTTTTAAGCGAGTACGACCTCGAAACGCTGCGAAGCGAGTCGAAATTGGCCGAGCGAGTGCGAACTGCTAAGTAGATAATATGCGAACTCGTCGTCGCGCCGCAGGTGACGGCGTTCATCGTGGAGCGCGGGTTCGGCGGCGTGTCGTCGGGCCCGCCCGAGAACAAGATGGGCATCCGCTGCTCCAACACCGCCGAGGTGTACTACGAGGACGTGCGCGTGCCCGTCGCCAACGTGCTCGGCGGCGTGGGCAACGGCTTCAAGGTCGCGATGAACATCCTCAACAACGGCCGCTTCGGCATGGCGGCCGCGCTGGCGGGCACGCAGCGCGCCGCCCTGCGCCAGGCCGCCGAGCACGCCGCCACGCGCGTGCAGTTCGGCCGCCGCCTCGCCGACTTCGCCTCCGTGCAAGAGAAGCTCGCGCGCATGGCGCAGCTGCAGTACGTCACAGAGTCGCTCGCCTACCTCGTCAGCGGCACCATGGACTCCGGCGCGCAGGACTACCACCTCGAGGCGGCCATCTCGAAGGTGTTCGCGTCCGAGGCGGCGTGGGCCGTCGTCGACGAGGCGATCCAGGTGCTCGGCGGCATGGGCTACATGAAGGCCACGGGGCTCGAGCGCGTGCTGCGCGACCTGCGCATCTTCCGCATCTTCGAGGGCGCCAACGACATTCTGCGCCTGTTCGTGGCGCTGACCGGCATCCAGTTCGCGGGCTCGCACCTGCAGGAGCTGATGCGCGCCTTCAAGAACCCCGCCGCCAACCTCGGGCTGATCTTCAGCGAGGCGGGCGCGCGCGCCGGCCGGGCGGTGGGGCTCGGCGGCGCGGGCGGCGCGCTCGAGCCGCTCGTGGCGGCGGAGCTGCGGCCGGCGGCGCGCGAGCTGGCGCGGCGCGTGCAGGAGTTCGGCGGCGCGGTGGAGGCGGCGCTGCGCAAGTTCGGGCGCGGCGTGGTGGAGGAGCAGCTGGTGCTGCAGGCGCTGGCGGCCGGCGCCGTCGACGCCTACACTACCGCCGCGGTGCTGGCGCGCGCCTCCCGCGCCGCCCGCCTCGGCCTGCCCTCCGCCGCCCACGAGCTGCGCCTGGCGGAGGCGTGGGCGGAGGCGGCAACGGAGCGCATGGGTGCGGTGCCGCTGGCGCTGTCGCCGCGCGCGCTGGCGCAGGGCAAGCGCGTCACGGAGCTGGGCCGGGCGGTGGCGGCGGCCGGCGGCCAGCCCTGCCCCTCGCCCCTCAACTTGTGATGTGTCGCTCCGCACATGAATTTCTCCGACCTCATGCGTGTTCGATGCGCCCGATTATTATAATAATATCTATCACGCGCGATCGTACTCGTTGACCTCTATAATCCGGCGGGCCGGTGTACCGACGTGGCGGCGGCGGTGCTCCGGCTCGCCGGCGACTCTGCGGTGCGGTGCAGTCTTCGTGGATGCCGGTGGCGGCTTCCGCGCTAACTTTGTCCTTCTAATTTTTGAGTCTGTACAAACGCATAAGTAGGAACTAATTATATAATATTAGCTTTTAAATAGTTACAATAGAAAAATTGCAATACAGTATATTTATTATTATAATTATTAAGTCGATGGTGCTTCGTAGTCCGTACTCGGTAAGTTGACCGAGTACGGACGTAAGCCATAACCACTCGCAGTGAAGTCTCCGTCGCTTCAACGAAGACTCGTCCCGCGCCGTTCCCTGTATAAATATAAAATATATTTAAATAAAAGAATATACAATGTGTATAATGAATAGGAGTAAATGCGAATAGATAAATTATTTTCAATAAAGTATTTTTACGAAATAATATTTTGTTTTTCTTAGGGCGTGGGAGGGCGCTGCAGAGCACGGTTTCTGATCGGCTCCGTGTATTTTAACAAAATAAAAATAGTTTTAGTGACTGAAATCTTCAGTAAAGTGTAATAATATCACAAATAAACGAAGTGAAAGTGCATAATACGAACAGAAATACGGGCAACAATAATTTTCTTTTATGCTTTTGTTTACAACAATTTCGTGAAAAACTCTGGAAAAAACTCAAAGTGTGCTGTGTACGGAACTGATGTTAATCGCGTAGTGCCAAAAATTTAGGTGATTGGAAAGTTTGTAATCAAAGGTGAACCAAATAACCTCAAAAATGTTCAAATCAAAGTTAAACGTCTTATACATTAACAAAAATCAATACCCGTAACGCCATCTAGTACACATAGCGAAACTATATTCAAGAAGACTTTTCCCCAGACGTACTCGAAGAACGAAAACAACTAAAAAAAACAGCTGACTGAAGAAAGAAGCAAAGGTCGTAAAGCGTATTTAAAATATAACAAAATTATAATTTTTCCAGAAGACAACCAAAAACAAAATTTCGCGTCCACCCAACGTCACTACCACAAAAGAAACTTATCTGAGTCTCCTGAAGTATCTATGGAGCATAACAGCAGTACCAGTGTTAGCTCTATCAGCAAGAAGAAACCATCAAAGAAACAGACCTCTAATATCTACGAATACATAGTAAAGAACCAAACAAACAGTAACAAAGACAACTCGATTGAATCTGCACGTTACAAAAAAACAGTATTAATTATTAGCAATCACCAAAGGCCCCTCTCCATTTACATCAAGAAAAAAGTAATTATAATATATCAGAAAATATACTCTCAATACGGATGGTCGCCGCGGGAGTTTACGACCATAACCCTCCATGCAAAAGATTTTTTCAAAAACAAAGAAATCATAAGAAGAACCAGTGTTTTAAAATATGTACATACAATATTCGTTCGCTAAAAAATGACAGTAGAAAAATACCGTTAGAGTATGCACTTAGTAAAATAAATTATGATATTATTGGATTATCAGAAATAAAAATAGTCGGAGAAAGCATAATAGAGAAAAATAAGTATATACTATTTTATAGAGGAGACAAAAAGGCTAGAAATGGCGTTGGATTCATAACTTAGCATCATACTTGAAAAAATATATTTTAGAATTTACAACATATTCAGATAGAGTCGTAAGACTCGACCTAAAACTAAAAGATGGAAGTCTACTCAATATTATCCAAGTATATGCACCAATAGAAAACGCAAGAGAAAAAATTGTAACCGAATTTTACAAACAACTTATTCTAGCTCTACAAAACACAGGAAAAGACACCATAGTTATGGGAGATTTTAACTCAAAAATTGGGATACCTCTACCAGAGGAAAAAAACGTTTGTGGTCTCTATGGATATGGCGAAAGAAATCAAAAAGGAGATTTACTGCTAAATTTTTGCTACGAAAACCAATTAATAATCACGAACACACTATTCAAGAAAAAACAGAAACAGAAATGGACGTGGAAATCTCCATCAGGGAACATACTCAATGAAGTAGACTTTATACTTGTAAAACAAAGAAACAAGGTTCACAACGTGGAAATAATCTCTACCAAATTTTCTTCTGACCATAGATTGGTAAGAATGACGTATGACGTTCACTCAAACAAGAAGAGTCGCTCATATTTTGGTTGTAAAAATAAAAATTATACCCCTGTTGAAATAGAGTCACTGAAAAATTTTATGTCCTTAAAATCACCAAACTTAGAAAAAAATAACATCAACGAGACATATAGAGCAACAATATCAGCTATAAAGGAATGTGTTACACAACTGCCAACAGAGAAAAAGAAAACCGAACCCCAAATAATAACGCAAGAAGTAAAAACACTAATCGAGGAAAGAGAACATTTAAAAGAACTACACCACAGGACAAAAGAACAAAGGAAAAGACTTAAACATCTACATAGAAAAATTGTCAAATTAATAAAATCGAATAAACACAAGATAAAGAAGCAATCTCTAGAACATGAACTTAAAAATCGAAGCTCTACAAAACTAACAAAGAAAAAATTCGATACAAAAAAAGAATGGATACACGGTATGAACGATGTATCGGGTCAAAAAGTTACAAACAGAAGAGATATAATAAAAATTGCAACTGGCTTCTACTCTACCCTCTATTCAAACATCGACAAAACTAATCCGGAACAACATTTTGAAAAAAATCAAGATGTCCCGGCCTTCCTGACACACGAAATAGAGCGAGGAATAAAAAACTTAAAGAAGAATAAATCACCCGGGGAAGACGGAGTCTCGCCGGATACAATAGTTGCAATGTTAGAACTTCTTACACCCCTGTTGACAAAACTTTTTAATAAAATTCTCGAAAATGAAGAAATTCCCATAGATTGGCAATATTCAATCATAACACTTCTCTACAAAAAAGGTGATCCAAACCTAATATATAACTATAGACCCATAAGCCTACTTCCGACGCTCTACAAATTATTTTCATCAGTTATATTGTTTCGAATAACACACGCCTTAGATGAAAAACAACCAAGAGAACAAGCAGGATTCAGGAAAGGTTTCTCCACTATAGATCACATATTTACATTGACCCAGTGCATATAAAAATGTAGAGAGTATAATAAAATCATCTATCTGGTTTATGTAGATTACACAAAAGCGTTCGACTCTATATCCCACGAACACCTTTGAAATAGTTTAAAAGAGCAAGGGATTCCCAATAAATACATAACTATCCTAAAAGAGATTTATAAAAACTGCTGTGGCGGCCACACATGGGATATGTGACACATTGGTGACCTTCGACAGAACACGCCTCCTTCATCATCATCACTCCCCGCCCCTCCGCACCGCGCCAGCCAGCATCGCCTCATCGGGTACCTCGCCCACTAGCCGCAATGTACCGCGGCCTGGGCGACTCCGCATCGGCATCATCGGGCTTTCTCACTACACCGACCGGTCAGCAAGCAGAGCACATCTCTCCTGGTCAGCACGTAGCATCAGCCCTGTACGGCAGCTATCCGACTTACTGGATCCCGTGCAGCAGCTTCACAGTTCCGACTCACTGGGACTTCACTGCAACAGTTCCGACTCACTGGAACCATCTGGCACTGGCGACTCAAGCGACAAGATTCAAGATTCGACCTCCGGTCTTCGGGGGGGAGTGATGTGGCGGTACCCATGACAATTCGCCTAACATTCCTGCATCGCGCTATCGAAGTTTTCTAAGCGCGTCGGTATATATACGACAGCTGAAATGTATCACGCGGGCTCCGGCCTGACCGAGCATAACTCCTCGCTCGGTCGGAAGATCTTCCTTTGGCCACCACGCACATTCCCACACTGCCAAGCTAAAATCAAGACTGAAATAATTAGGCCAGCTTTTCAGGTAGAGCGCGGTGTGAAACAGGGGGACCCTATATCGCCAAAAATGTTCACGGCTATTCTAGAGTCAACGTTTCAGAGACTTGACTGGTCGTCACATGGGCTAAATATTAACGGAGAGCGATTAACACACTTACGCTTCGCGGACGATATTGTGATCATAGCTGAAACACACGGAAGTCTGAAACATATGCTAGAGTCGCTCGACGCTGAAAGCCGAAAAATTGGTCTGTACATGAACTTCAACAAAACAAAACTGATGACAAATGGTGAACAAATACCTATCCCATTAAATAATACGATAATTGAATACGTCAGCTAGTACATTTACCTGGGCCAGCAGATAGCTTTTGAAGACTCTACTTCCAAAGAGGTAGACAGGAGAATCGCTACTGCTTGAAAAAAATACTGGGCAAACAAAGACGTATTTAAAAGTAAACTCCCAGTACATCTGAAGAAAAAAGTGATGGACAATACCATTCTTCCTTCGCTCCTTTACGAATGTCAGACTTGGGCACTCACTAAAAATAAAATAAATAAAATTTCCACTTTTCAGAGAGCCGCAGAGTGTTCTATGCTGGGTCTAAGACTAATAGACAAAATAAAAAACGTCGACATCAGACAAAAAACAAAAGTCTTAGATGCAGTAATGATGTTCTGCAGGCTCAAATGGAAATGGGCAGGTCACATCGCCAGAGTTACTGACGGCCGGTGGAGTGAGCGTATCCTCCACTGGCACCCCCGAGACGGCGCGCGCGGCCGCGGCAGGCCACGCGCCATGTGGAGCGACGACATCGTGCAGGTGGCGGGCGCCGCCTGGACACGCACAGCACGTGACCGCAGCATTTGGCACAACATGGAGGAGGCCTTTACTCATTTTTGGGTGCCTTAAATAATGTGCATTAATATTATTTAAGTAACTGTAAAGTATGTATTGTTTATTTATAATTTTAGGCAAATAAAGGCTATTTTTTATTTTTTTTATTTTTTTATTTTCTTAGGGAGATAATATATAAAAAATAATATAATATAATAAAACATTAAACCGATATACTATTTTTGAGAGAGCACTGATTACCTCGTCATAGTTCGACTGTTGTCGCTTCACTTCAAAAATAAGTGAAGTGTCATCAGCAAAAAGCACTTTCTCATTATTATTATCCTTAACTAGATAAGGTAAGTCATTTATATAGATGAGAAAAAGAAATGTGCCTAATATTTGGTGTCCCTGTGGGACACCAAATTCTATTTTGGTTCCATTGGATCTTTTACCATTTACCTCAACCCTTTGAGTCCTATTTTTAAGGTAAGAAGTCAAAAGGCTGAGAGCAGAGTCCTTATAATGCCATAGTGGCGGTTTTTTTTTATGAAATAAGGGGGCAAACGAGCAAACGGGTCACCTGATGGAAAGCAACTTCCGTCGCCCATGGACACTCGCAGCATCAGAAGAGCTGCAGGTGCGTTTCCGGCCTTTTAAGAGGGAATAGGATAATAGGGGAGGGTAGGGATGGGAAGGGAAGGGAATAGGGTAGGGGATTGGGCCTCCGGTAAACTCACTCACTCGGCGAAACACAGCGCAAGCGCTGTTTCACGCCGGTTTTCTGTGAGAACGTGGTATTTCTCCGGTCGAACCGGCCCATTCGTGCCGAAGCATGGCTCTCCCACGTAACAAAAGTTTCCTGATTAATGTAGCATGCTCAACACAATCGAAGGCTTTAGAGAGATCGCAAAACACACCTAAGGCATCCTGCGACTCCTCCCAAGCTTCAAAAATACTGCAAAGAAGTCCTATACCAGCATCCGTTGTGGATCGACCCTTAGTAAAACCGTATTGATTATTATGTAGTAAATTGTTTGAATTAAAATGTACTAGTAATTGTTTTAAAATATTTTTTCAAATATTTTACTAAAGGCCGGTAGAATTGATATAGGCCTGAAATTCGTGGGATCCGATTTAGTTCCGGCTTTGAATAAAGGAACAATCTTGCTATGCTTCATTAAGTCAGGAAAAACACAATTTTTAATGCAGTCATTAAAAATCATGTCAATCTAAATGAGGAGCTACGATGTCAATTATTGATTTAACAATTTTTGTAGACATGCCCCAGAGATCAGCAGTATTTTAATACTCAACAATTTAAAGGTATCAATATTATCTCTGGGGTTAATTTCTCTCTTCTTATGTCAATGATTTCTCTAAACTTAAAATTGATATCACATTCCTTTACATTGTCTCTGAGTAGCTTTTCGGCAGCTTCAGGCGAAGAATTTAAATTTTTTGTCGTTGAGATCATCAGATTCTGGTAGACCTATGACCTATACCTGCCATGTTGTATTGATTTTATTTTTAGTTTTTAATATTATTTTTTATGTATAGGGCTTTAGCAGCTTTACAAACTTTTCTGAAGGTTTTTGAGTATTTTTTAACATATTATGCTTTAAATACTTCACTATTGTTAGTACACCTTTCATTATATAATTCATATAATCTTTTCATACTTATTTTTATTCCTTTTGTTGCCCAATTAATAAATTTAGTTTTAAATAATTTATTAAAAGCTTCATCAGAGCTATGTGACCTATCCAATAAATGGATATTTGAATTAAATTTACTTCTAAATTGCTCAATACGTTTTGTGGTCAAAAAAACAAACAGACCTTTAGTGACAACCGTAGGTACAAAAAAATTGAATTGGATATAACTTCTGACACAGAGGTTATTAGAGTGTGATTTTTAATAATATTGATAAAGGATTACTCACACTATCGTTTCGTGCTTAAAACTTTTTCTAATTCGATCTAATCGCGAAATTAAAAATGAAAAACTAAAATTAATAAATAAATTAATATCTCCCTACTTGATCACCGTAGGTTAACCATATTTGGAGAAAAAGTAAAGTATTAAGTGCTTATTCAATTGGTTAAAAAAAAATTAATGTTACTTGATAAGTTTTTTTTTATTAATTTTTTATGCAAATTTATGACCCGGAAAAATTACAACTTTGACACTCTTTAAAATAAAAACTACAAAGAATATCGATCTAGGAGTTTTACTCTAATGTTTATATAGCTATCAACTATAGTATTTTGAAAGAAAAACGCGGTGAAACAAAATCGAGGTTTTTATCACACTGTGCGTTCCTTAAATTTCAAATTGTTTCTAATTAAAATTAAAGAGCCGCCTCTAATGGCATTTTTCTCTACTGAACGAACTTAAGCGTTAGTGTAGTTAAAGCGTTAGTGTAACGTAACAAAATGATAATATTAGTAGTTAATAACTAAGGTAGTTTGGGTGAGGGTGTATCCAAAAAGTAATAGTAAACATTGGCAAGTCCCAAGGTAAGCCATACAATTTTGTTAATAATTGGCTAAGTGCGAGTTGAACTCTCACACGAAGGGGTTCCTTATCATTATATTAGCAAAATAGGTCAAAAGTTGTGTTTTTTTGTATGAGAAAAATATTAAATTACTAGACGTTCCGCGCGGCTTTGCCCGCGTAAATTAGATATTTCACCTACGAATAATAAAAACTATATTTCACAGACAAATTAGTCCATAAAAATAGCCTATGATCCTTCACGTAGTCTACTTCTTATCTGTGCCAAATAACGAAAAATTGCTCCAGTAGTTCGTGAGATAAGCCCTTAAAAATATTTTCCCCTATTTTTTCACATTTTCTTCTATTTCTTCGCTCCTATTAGTTTTAGCGTGATAAAATATAGCCTATAGCCTTCCTCGATAAATGGGCTATCTAACACTGAAAGAATTTTTCAAATCGGACCAGTAGTTCCTGAGATAATAGGAGCGAAGAAACAGAAGAAAATGTGGAAAAAACGCGGGAAATTATTTGAAAGGGCTTATCTCACGAACTACTAGAGCAATTTTTCTGTTATTTGGGTCAGATAAGAAGTAGACCACGTGAAAGATCATAGGCTATTTTTTGTAGACTGATTTGTCTGTGAAATATCTAATTTACGCGGGCGAAGCTGCGCGGAACGTCTAGTAGATTATAAAAATTAATTTTTATAAAAGCGTCTATAGATAATTTTATTATAGTAATTTTATTAAACAGTGTCGGCACTCCAGCGGCTGGGGTAACTGACACTGTTTAATAAAAAGTGTAAGTTAAGGAAGCTTATTTTTTACTTATTTATTATTTATTACCTTAAATTTTACCTACGCCTAATTAGACCATATAATATAAATGAGCTATAATTTTCGTAATTTGCCTCCTTGTAGTTTTTGTGAAAAACTCTAAAAACATATTCGTGTAGGTGACGTTAACAAACATTTACGTACCACGTACATCATATTTTAATAAGCCACACTGCCTTTTAGATATGTTTGTAATTTGAATCGTACTAAACTAAGATACCTTTTTTATTTTTATTTTACATGAGGAAATGCTTTGCGCATCCCCGGCGGATTGGGAACATCGACTGGGGTATGTGGGAATCTCCGAGGAACTACCACTACTACATCAACCCACCGCAACTCTACCAACGGTTGTCCGCGTCTCGCAGACTCATCAAAACATGCCGGCTTTTCTAGGTCGTCCTGCGGGGTGGCCTAGAAAAGCCCACACGGGGGCCGCGATGTGCAGGAGCACCATGCGCATCACGGCTCTCTCTGGGACTCGGTGCAATGGGCGGCGGTGTCCCCACACTGCCACCCCGAGTATCCCGGCTAAGGCAAGGCGCTGCGGCCACTGCGTGGTGCGCGTCTTCTCTTCGGCCGTTTCAAGGGGTCGAGCGCCTCCCGTTCTCTTCTGCGCTCGACCTCCTCCTTTGCAGTGATGACTTCTTGGGCAAAGTAGCCTGCCACGCAATCTCGCTGCTCAGCAATATTGCCCGGATTATTGCTGGCAGGGAGAGGTCCAATCCAATGACAGCCGTAAGGGCTGCGCATTGTTCCGTCCAGGATGGACAGGTCGACAATGTGTGCTCGGCCGTGTCCATCTCGTGAAGGCAGTGGTGACACCTTGTGTCACTCTCTCTCCTCGCGATCTGGCATATTTACCGACCAAAGCAGCCGTGCCCGGTCAGCATTTGTGTCAGATGGAAGGAGAGTGCTCCGTGTCTCCGGTACAGCATTTGTGTCAGATGGAAGGAGAGTGCTCCGTGTCTCCGGTACACCCACTCTTTAAATAGTGGGCGGATTGCCTCTATCAGGGCGACGCTTACCAGCGGTTCTTGCAACCTCTCCGCCCAAAGGTCTAACGACCTCTCTCTCGCCTCAGCCCTCCACCGACGTACGGCGTCTGGGAGGGGGTTGCAGCCTCCCGCGCGGGTCGCTGCGCTGCGCCAATAAACGTCGGCCAGAGCTTCTGCGTCGATATCCCACGGGACACTCCCGGAGAGTAGGCATGCCGCATCGGGAGATGGTACGATACCCGCGGACCGCTCGTGTTGCCATCACTCTTTGCAACCGCCCTAGTACAAGCCTGTTGATGGCCCACAGTCTCCCAGCCCAAATCGGCGCTCCATACATGGACATGGAGCCAATAACGCTCATGTACAGGCGTCGACATGCCAGGTTTGGGCCTCCGAGATCCGGGAGCAACGATGCCAAAGCCCCTGCATATTTGGTTACCCTTTCCGAAAGCCGGCGAAAGTGCTCCTTGAAGGACCACCGACCGTCGAGGACGAGTCCCAGATAGGTGAGTGTGGGTGTAACTTTTATTGTAGTTCCACTCACAACCACAGACAAATCCGGTGGAGGCGGATTCCTCGGCCTGTGAAAACACAGGGCCTCCGATTTTTCTAGGGCCACCGTAAGGCCGAGTGCTCGAATCCGTTTTGGACCACTTGCGCTACAGCCGCCGTAGCGAGTATCACCACCTCACGGTAGGTTTTGCCACGACAGACGACGGCCGTATCATCAGCGTAGCCGACCAACTCTATGCCGTGGAGGTAGGCGCCTCTCAATTATACAGGGTCATATCCAATGTTCCACAAGGTCGGACCGAGAGCCGAACCCTGCGGAACGCCACACTCCATCTCTTGCTTATCCCAGCCCTCCTGTGTCGGGAACTGCACTGACCGCTCCGAGAGGTAACTGCCAATCGTCCTCTGCAAGTACCTTGGAGCGCGGTGGTGTCGTAGGCCATCTTTGACTGTGGACCAGCCGGCCTAAGATGCGCAGACGAGAAAATTTTGTCTACATGTTTTCTCGATGTTAACTGGTTTATCTCATCATCTCAATTGACCCTAACATGACATACTTTTTTCTCGTGTCTATCGTCAAAATTAGAGATAATTGTGTTTTTTTTTCTTAATCTGTGCTATTTTTGTCTACGAACCCTAACATGACAAAACATTTTTATTGAGTTTTGTTAAGGTTTTGACAAATGAGAAGAGTAGTTTGTCGATATATAACTATTATCTGTGAAGCTAGTCTACGAACGAGAATTTTATCTCTCGATGTACGCATGTTAGGGAAGAAGAGATATATATCGATATCGACAATATCACTACGCTCGAGAGTGAGATATCCACGAGATATCTCGTTGGCGTATGCTAGGACGGCAGGGCAGCGAGTTAAAAGCGTTCGAAATATCCAAAGACACAACTAACACTACACCACCCTGGCTCACAGCTCCTCTTCCGTAATTTCTCTCAGACGAGCCAATCACGGAGCTAATTAGCTTCGTGGTAATAACCACTGTATAGTTTGCAGACCCAGTCCTACAACGTGCATAATAAATACTTCGGTAGATATTGTATTCTTTTCTTGACCCCGCCCGGCCTTTTAAGGGTTCCGTATCCAACGGGAAAAAAGTCAAAACGGAACCTTGTTACTGAGACTTTGCTGTCTCATGTCTGTCCATCTGTCTGTCTCCAGGCTGCTCCTCGGGAACCGCGATAGAATAGTAAAAACGGAACCTTGTTACTGAGACTTTGCTGTCTCATGTCTGTCCATCTGTCTGTCTCCAGGCTGTTCCTCGGGAACCGCGAAAGATATTTAAAATTTTCACAAATTAATAATTATGACGTATTTCTTTTGCCTTTTTAACAGTAAATACTTAAAACAAAATAAAATTAATACTTATATATAAAAAAAAACGCGTTTGTATGGCAGCTCCCTCCTGGCTGCCGTACAAACGCGATTTTTTGGCCCTTTAATCAATATAGCAACAAGTTGGCACTCGAAATGTTCACAAAATAAACAATTGTATTGTATTTAATAATAAATAAATAATAAGGAGCGGCTCCCATACATATTTTTTGTCTATTTTTGCTCTGTAATGGTACGAAACCCTTCGTGCGCGAGTGCAACTCGCTCTTGTCCGATTCTTTAACTACGTAGGTGTTCCGTGTTAGTAATAAGTTAATAACAATGTCCATCTTATGAATTATTTATTAAATCTAATACATATAATATATATTATATAAAATTCTCGTGTCACAGTGTTTGTGCGCGAACTCCTCCAAAACGGCTCAACCGATTTTAATGAAATTTTCTATGTACCTACTATCAGAAAAGTTGATTCCTAGGCAGATGGGGGACCTACGTAGTTTGGTGGCGTTACGACAAACCCAGCCGACAGATCAAAATTAGGTAACATTGAATTGACATGATCCGACCAAATGACGTAGGTCTATCAACTGCCTAGGAATCTATTTCCTCGATGGTACATTAATTAGGTCTGAGAATAGGTTTTTATCTACTTTCTATAACAAACCCGCTTAAAAAATCCGTGGATAACCCATCAACTCCCAAGCGGCACCCGGGTGCCGCATAACAATTGAAAATCTATTGTGTCTGCGATTCCCACGATCGAGATAATAATTAGAAAATTTAAGAATTCCTTACCACCGTATGTATAGAATTATGTCATTATTACACTATTGACAATTTAAACTTCATAGATATGACGGGACAGTCCGTCGGGCCGTATATTAAGCGCTCCCTAGACGGTAGATAATTCAGCATGACATGCGTTACGTGCTGTCATGCACGAATGATCGTCTATTGTATTGATTGATGCGAATGACATGCAAACTACGTGCTGTACATTGATTGACAAGTTGTTTATGTAGGTATAGGTCTACCACACTGACCTCCATTATACAAGTACGCTGGACTTATGATACCCACCTGCTTTTTGCGCCTATTTGAAGCGGAATCGGCGCCCCCAATGCGGGGGTAGAGAACTAAATTTGACGTAACTTGCAAATGGCCGCTTAATCGTTATTGGTTGTCATCACTAGTATTATTTTCAAGTACTCTCACTACTGCTATCAGCGCCAATATGGCGATTTTCAAACGTCATTTTTACATCAGATTTAGTTCTCTTCCCCCGCATTGGGGGCGCTGATACCGCTTCAAATAGGCACAAAAAATAGCTGTCATTTCAAAGGCTATCATAAGTCCAGCGTACTTGTATAATGGAGGTCAGTGGTCTACCAGGATCTGATGGCAAATTTGGATGGCAGATTTTCAAAAAATATCCTTGATCACTGGATAAATAATTTTTATATTTGCATGTTTCACACACAGAATTCGCCGCCATAAGGAAAAAAAGGATCAAAATGTTCTATTCCAATTACCCCGGTATTACTAGAGTCTATTTCTTTTCTCACTTTTTGCCATCAGATTCTGGTAGACCTATACTTACTGTAGTTATAGTGTTATACCTACGTAATTTAGTCGCGTTATGTAAATACCAACTCTGACAAATCACTAAATTCATTCAAATTCTACTTTTTTCAAATTGAATTTCGAACTCAGTTTGAACGAGAACGAGATGCTCTAGATCAGCTATACTCTAAGTGTGTTCCACGGAACCCTAACCCCTATAGGGGTTCCACAAGAATTAAAAAAAAAATATCAAAACACCTCTCTCTGGTCGAACGTTTTGACTCCGCCCGCCGCATATATATGTATACTTGTGAGCGCGCAGTCCCTTTGATAAAATATAGTTGTGAACAAGATACTTTCGGCTGTAACTTCAAAACATAAAGCCGAGATTGTTTACAACGCATTTTTTGTATTTCTATTTTTATTTCCGCTTTTTAGAGGAAATAAGAGGCAATAAGTCTGTCCGTCCGTCTGTCCGTTTGTCTATCCATCTGTCTGTCTGTCTGTCTATCCGCGGTTTTTCTCAGAGATTATAGGACCTACAAAGCTGTAATTTGGCATGAATGCACATATTAATGATGCCGACAAAATGGTATATGAAATCTTTTTTTTTATGGTACCTCCCCTACACATCAAGCGGGGATGATTTTTTTTTTGCGTCCACCCCATCGTGTGGGGTGTCGTTGGATAGGTTTTTTAAAAATATTATGAGTATTCATAGTTCATTTTCCGATTTAGGGATCCGTTTATGAAATATTAAGTTTTAAAGTAGAAAAAATCGTTAGAGTCCAGTGTCCCCCCCTTCTACCAGCTAAACGGTTACTTCTGGAAATGTGAGAAAATTCACGGGAGTAGGAAATATGCCGATTTTAAAAGGAAAACTATCACAGCTAAGAAGACTTCATTAGTTATTGAGTAATAGTCGTTCAACTAAAAAAAATGTATTCGGCGAAGTAAAAAGGAACTTTTCGTTCAAATACCTTTGAAAGTAACTGAGATGATATTGTTAGTAGTGTAAAACACGTTATAAAATTTATATAATGTAATGTGTTTTAAATGTATATTCATTGACCATACAAAAATTTAAAAAAAACTAGTGGTACTACGGAACCCCATATTGCGCGTGGCCCGACACGCACTTGGCCAGTTTTTGTTTATCAAAGGCGCCGACTCGAGTATTTTTGAGAATGTTTGAGATCGAGTCTAAGGCCCGTATTTTCGGTCAGTACTCAAGATGCATCTCGGTGCTGTCAAAATTTGGACCAATCACAGAGCCGAACCACGTCTTGAGACCGGGTCGCATCTTAAGTACTGACCAAAAATACGGGCCTAGGACTAAGTACTATAAAAGCGGCGATCGCGCGTCGCGCCTCGTCAGTCAGTTGACGATTAGGGTGAGGCAAAACGAGCGTAATTTTGTGAGTCGTGAGCCGCAGAATTTCGGTCGCGTAAATATTTTTTCTCACCTCCGGGCGGAAAACGTCAACTTTCTTCCCGCTTCGCTTACCGATGTTGCCGTTTTCCGCCTCCGTCGATGAGAAAAATAGTATACGCACCATGGACAGTAAATAAGAAAGCCTCATCACATGTTTGTTGGCCGAGGCGAAGCCGAGGTCAACGAATATGTGATCTGAGGCATTATTACATGTGATCTGAGACATTTCTTATTTTCCTGCGTAATGTACTATTTCATACAAATCATGACTCACAAAATTATGCTAGTGTGAATGAAGTAGGAATTTTCTATGAAACTGAATGCAGCAGATTTCTGCCAGCCGAACCCACAAATTACGTTCGTTTGGCTTCACCCTTAGCGTTTGGAGCGATAAGTTCCTACCTACCTACTTACAAGCTGGCTAGCGAATTGCGGAGTTTAATCGTGATATATGTATTACTAGTGTTTATTGTTCTACTGCCTGCTGTATTATGATTGTATCAGATTTGTACATTTCTTCTTTGGACTAAACTTAGTCTCTTATAAGCAGTAACGATTGTGCATGATTTTGACCCCACCATCCTGACGTGTAACATTATTAATAAAGAAGAATGGAACGTTGGCTTAAAGGCGTTAAGCGTGTTGCAAGTTGCAACGACATCTTCTAATGACGCTGAATGTTCAAAAGCAGTACGCGCGGAGAATGCAGCAATTACTGATTGAATCCAGACGACGATGCCACGACGTCAAGCTCCACGGTTTCAAAGACGAAAAAAAGGAAGTTTTTTTTTTAATAAAAATTCTTTATTGCAGCAAAAATATACAGAACTTCCAGAAGATATTACAGTGTATTTTTTTTTGCTGTCTAAATTACTAAAATGATTAACTGTAGCTCTCACACTAGGATAACCTGTGTCGTGAGAGCTGATATGATTAAGTCAAGAAGATTAAACTTAAGAGGCCCCTTCCCAGTCCCACTATCGTCAACGCGGGCGTGATCGAAAAACTTGTTGTTTCATCCAGCGCAATGTGAGTCAAGAGGCGCGCAAGTGAGTGCGCGATAACATTGAACGATAAATAGTGTGCGGAAATTTCATAAAACTTGTTTCAAGAAATACGTGTTTATTAGTAGGCCTTACAAGTTTGTAAAATAAATGTTTGACATTTAGAATCTCCATTACATATTTTGCAAGGTTTATAAACAAATATTTCCTTTACTGGTACAATTAATAAGTACATTATAAACGCCTAAATTTCAGATAAAATTAGTGCAAAAAAAAAAAACAGATTTTTGGAGGCTTATACTGAATTTGTTTCTCCAAATTTTGAGTTCGCGTTTTTTTATAAACCTAGATATAGTGCAGAAGATACCTATTAGTTCACAAATTTCAAAGAAAGATAGACAAAGCCATAATCACGTAGACCGTATGAGCGTTTGTATGGAAAGATGGTCGGGTTGGCCGCTCTTAAAAAACAATAAATAAATAAATACTTACTATACTTATATAAAATGAGTATAAGTATCAAAGGCATATAAAATATTTAAGTAAGTTAAATTATTATTAAAATTAAATATAAAATGAGAAGGATTCAACTTTTGTGTC
The DNA here is from genome assembly GCA_905187585.1 of Cyaniris semiargus. Classification (NCBI taxonomy): domain Eukaryota; kingdom Metazoa; phylum Arthropoda; class Insecta; order Lepidoptera; family Lycaenidae; genus Cyaniris; species Cyaniris semiargus. The sequence continues at coordinate 276,375 of LR994555.1, forward strand.
TTAGTATTAAAAAAAACATAATTAATGTGTTAGAAGTTTAGAACTCTTTCTGTATCATCGTAATCCAGAGATTTTAAGTACTTTGAAATCAAACATTTAGCCTTCATAGATGTACAATTTTTAATGTTGCATTTCAAACATATTAAAGATATAGCTGAAACTTCAGTTCTCTGACAGAATAGGTATTTGAAACTTTTGGAACTGGCGTACCGACTTCAAAATTAAGAAGATTGAGTACAGAAATAGTTGAGGTTTAGCCGAATTCGGAAAAAGGCACTATTAGATAGGAAAAATTATTTAATACTTTTTAGTTCATATTATAAGGACGTTATTATTGTTTTTACCTTGGAATTTGGTTTTAATTTTTTGTTAAAAATAATAATTTCACTCTTTTTAGTTACCTAGTAAACCATCGCGTATATTCTACGTATCTTATTACAATTTGTTAAGAGTCACACTCAATGCGATTGTGTTTCTTATTCCTATTACGATGTAGATTGTTTTCCTATGTAAGTATTTTTATACTAAGGGTTCAATTTATTACCTCGATCGTGGGAATCGCAGAAACAATAGATTTTTAACTGTTATGCGGCAGCCGGGTGCCGCTTGGGCTTGATGGGTTAATAGTTAAACTTGTGTAGTACCTATCGAAGCAACTTACTTCTCTTTTTTCTTTCGAATCTCAAAAGTAATGTCAAATATGTGCCTTACGCTCTGGAGTTAAGGTTGACTTTGTCATGTTCAATTTTGTGGTACATAAGTCGCTTAGAACTTGAATCATTTATTTTGAAACAACATTATATTTTTATTAAAATCGCTATGAAAAGTACCAATTATTATAAGGACATAACGTGATGATATAATTATGGTGTTGTGGGGGCATATTGTATCCATATACAACCATGTGACACTGGTGACCCTGACGTGGTAATGATGATGATGATGATGAATGTAATTTGCATAGCAGCATATGCTTTCAGTTCTTAAAACAGCGCCTAAACCCCCAAACTTGTATCTATAAGGAATCCGGAGTTCTCTTAGTATCTTCGGAACCATAGTATACCTTGTGCAAAATCTTGCGTTTTGGTAGCATATGCTTAGGATACTTCTCATAAAACTAAAATCACCATATGTTTCCATATAAATTTTGAGGAGTTCCCTCGATTACTCATGGATCCCAGATCACCACTTTTGTGAAAATGGGACCAAATTGGAGGGAAACCTAATAGAACAAAACAAAAATTTTGAAAATCGGTTCACAAACGGCGGAGTAATCGTTGAACATACAAAAAAAAAAATCCACAGCCGAACATATAACCTCCTCCTTTTTGGAAGTCGGTTAAAAAACATGATTCGCCTTGCAAATGGATGAGTCAACTGATGTCGCTGGTCTGGCTATCTTGCTGGTTATCGTGAGATATCCATATGAAAGTTCTTTTGAATAAGACATGCTTATGTGTTCTCCGCTGCCCACAAACACTACCGGGGAAGAATTTTTTAATAAAATAAATATATTTTTTGAAGAAAATAATCTCAGTTGGAACGATTGCATTGACATTTGTATAGATGGGGCCAAGGCGATGGCAGGTATAACAGCAGGAGCAGTGTCACGCATAAAAAAAATAACAGCGCTTAATTGCATAGTTCCAGCCATTGTATTCTGCATAGACAAGCACTTGCGATGAAGCAAATGCCGTCAAATCTAAAATTAGTTATGGATGAAGCGGTAAAAATAATTAATTTTTATCAAATCACGACCACTACAATCCTGATTATTCTCATTATTGTGTGAATATTATGGCAGCAAACATAAAACACAGCTGCTCCATACAGAAGTGCGATGGCTGTCACGGGGTAAATCTATTTGAACTTAGAGCGGAGTTACAAATGTTTCTTTCAGCTGATACTTCTTTTAATTTGAAAGACCGTTTGTATGATAAAACTTGGTTGTTCCGAATGTCTTTTATGGCGGATATCTTTCAAAACTAAACGAATTGAATTTATCATTGCACTAGGTAAACAGACCAGGCCTATAACAAAATAACTGCCTTCAAAAGAAAATTAGATTTTTGGATTGTTTGCGTTGATAAGAGAGAAATAGAAAGCTTTACGTCACTCAGTGAGTTTGTTAGCGACATAAAGTTAATTTAAGTACCTAGCGGAATAGAGCAACAATCTCGAGCTGTCAAACGAAACCGAAATTGATTTACATCTGTGTGTCAAAATGTGTGTACGCATATACACTTACACAAGCATCTTTCTATGAGATTAAATTGTCAACGTGCCGATAAGTGCCGACTGGGCGTCAAAAGAAGAGTTCTGCTGTCATGTATCACACGTCTCTTTTTACCACGCAGTGTTACTGATAGTGACATCTCGCTTGCTAAGGCCTTTGTTTCTCTATTCCGCTAGGTATATTAAGTTTATGGTTAGCGATAACGAATCAGAGGCAAAATCTTTTTCTTTAAAAACGATGATGAAGGTCGTTATCAAAATGTATGGGATTTGACATTAGTCTTCGCAAACGAAATGTCATTTAGCGATGAATTATGTCAAACCGCATACACTTTGATAACGAAGTTCGTCATCGTTTTTAACGAAAGATACTTTGTCTAGGGCACCAGAAATGTTTCAAGACGATATGTTTGAAGAATTGGTCCAATATCTCACTTCGAATCGCGCATCTTTTAAAAAGTATTTTCCCGAAGAACAGAATACAAAAATAAAACTGAATTCATGGATTCATAATCCTTTTTTACCCAACTTGCAAAAGCCCGAAAGTATTGGTCCAGTCAACTTAAGCTTAAATTAGTTAAGAATCTCATAATTCGAGATACCCAGCTGTAAGTCTGTAAATATTTGTATATTGACACCTACGAATAATAAAAACTAAGGAATCGTAACTCCCATACTATTACCGTTTTAAATTTGGTTCCTTTCGATCTGTCATGTTATCATGTAACGTCAGCCTAGTACCGCTCAAGGCCACCTAAATATTGCAAATGTATTGAAATGTGTACCTAAGGTACACTTTTTTGACAATTATTGTGGATCATGTTTTTTGACGGAGTTACTTTTCCTTAGTTTTTATTATTCGTAGATTGACACCCTAACGGCCGTTCCCAATATTTGATCTATCTCTGGTTTTGCCCTACTAGAGATAGGAATAGCTCTCATTAGACATTAGAGACATATATTTTATGTCAATTCAATGTTAGCTGCGATCGGTCGTATGTCAAACCAGAGATAGATTGAATATTGGGAACGGCCGTAAATGTTGTAAAATGTACATATGGTAGGGTATGCGCAACTATTAAATTTCAAGGTCAAAGGTCACAAAAATCGTTTTTTTGCGCTTTTTTTGTAAATATTTCATTTCCTATGGGTTTTTGCTATTTTTGTATTTACCATATTGCAGAATACAAAATTCTCTACAACTTTTGTTAAAAAAAAAAAAAATTATACGGTGAACCGTTTTCGATAGAGTGCGGAGAGCGCGCGGTCACAGTATCACTTCAGGTTAACCGGTGCCTCCGGTCGAAAACGCGCCATATACAATGTGTCGGGACACATTGTATATGGCGGTGTCCGATCCTTTAATGTCGTGATGTATGGCATATTTCATCAACAAATTGGCTCTCAAACTTTTCCTCTCTCTCACGGTTGTAAAATGGCAGCCATTTCAGTTTTTCTCGGGCTTTCACACTAATCTGACCAATAATTCTCATGTAAATATCCTATGCAGATAAAAAAGGTTTCATTTGATAGCTAAACTTGTGGACTACGCTTACACAGACAATATGTTATGAATTTCATGTAACAAAACATAGAAAAACCAAAATTTAAGGAAAATAATATTGTGTATTTTTTAATTAATGGCTTTTTATGAAAAATATAGCGCATTAAACTGGTTCTTTTTTATTTTAAAAATATAGAGTAGGTTTTCATCTTAAATGAATTCCTTTATTTCTATGCTTTAAGTCAGATAGTTAAGAAGTTATAACGAGTTATAAGTTATAAAAGGCGGTGATTTGGCCGGTGGCGGCAATTGGCGGACGTTGTTCGTAGAGTCCACATCCTGAGGATGCTCCGGTGTTGGGGCGAAACGCGCGTCGAGGTTTTCAACCTGCATGGTGGTGAAAGGCCTTGCACGAATTTGCTAACATTATTGCTTGTGTGGTGGTGGTCTTTACAAGTTCTTGCATGCGAGTGTACGCATAGGCAGTGTGGGAGAGGAGGGAGGTGTTGCACGCATGCCTATGTGTACACTCATTTACTTACAGGTTGAGGTTTATTTCGCGGAATATTGCTAAAAATAATAACAAACTAAATTTTGAGTTATGGATTTCCGCAAAGTAACGCCTGATTCTATTAACTATTTAAAAAGAGAGTAGGTACATTTAGCCTCCACACCCAGGGTCCAGGGAGTTATTTGAAAAAGTACGACATCGGTTTCAAAACATTCTATTGTAGCCCTCGACAGTACGTCTACTATTAAAAAATACTGCCCTTTTTGTATCCTTAATCCTTATGTTCCGAGGAAGGAAATAGGATAATTTTTAACACGTTCATGCACAGGTTGCACGGGACAATACAACATTTCTGCGCCAACGAATCGAATCTTGTATTAAGTATTATATTTATTTTTAAACTATTGATCCGCCAGAGGGAGGACTCATAGTGACTTTAGTGACATTTTTCCTCGAGTGAATCAGAGAAGCCAGATGCTCCGTGGTAGGGGAAGTATATCGCTCACGGCAGAATCCATTGCACTGTGATCATCACTCCGGTAGGAGTGGGTAATAGTGTTATGAGATTGGGATGCGCCGCCAAGCGGCCTCGTTGCTCCGTCTCCTGCGCGACCGCGTCGCGTGCTAATGTCGTTTTATCTTATTAAATATATGTATATCTAAGAGCGGGCGTCGACGGGTACGGTACGGACCCGAGATACAGGGTAGTCGGCGACCCCGCGGACGAAGTCGCCAGCGCAGCTCGTATGTACGAATATAATGTGGCCGTAAAAATTTTAATGCGGACATTAATAATAATTATTCCGAGCGGAAACGTTTAGGTCGGACCGGTCCTCGCTCGCCTCGAGCGGCCGGCGGCTGGCAGTGGCCAGTGTCGCAGCAACATGTCGCGGGTGTGGACGCGAGCGGAGGTGGCAGCGCGCTGCCGGGCCGACGACGCCGCCATCGTCATCGACAACGTCGTGTACGACATCACGAGCTTCATCGGCGAGCACCCCGGCGGGCCCGAGGTGCTGCTGGCCAACGCCGGCCGGGACGCCTCCAAGTGCTTCCACGACGTCGGCCACAGCGACGCGGCGCTCGAGTGGCGCGCCACCTTCCGCGCGGGCGAGATCGCCGCCGACGAGCGGTGGGAGGAGCTCGGCCCGCGCCGCGACCCGCCGCCCGAGTCGTCACCGCCGCCGCTCACGTTGCGGAGCCTGCTGGACGCCGCGCTGCCGCCCCTGGCCATGGCCGGCGCGGCGCTCGTGCTCTACTGGGGCGTGCTGTCGTAGAGGCCGCGCACCGGGCCGCTCGACCTCCCCGCCCGCGATGTTCTGCGTCGGTATCACGGTGAGTCGGCGATTCCGGGCCGCGCGCGATAGCGCGTGACGTCGGTCGTCCGGCGCGCGGCGGCGGGGAGCGCGCGGCCGCCTCGCGTCCGGCGGGGCTCAGGCCTCCCGCCTCACTCCTCAGTGTATCGCCGCACACGGAGCGCCATGGCCGAGACGACGTTCAAGCGCGCGGAGCTCGCGAGCCGCAACAGCAAGGCGGACGCGGTGTTCGTCATCGACAACCGCGTGTACGACGTGACCAAGTTCCTGGACGACCACCCCGGCGGCCACGAGGTGCTGCTCAACGTCGCCGGCCGGGACGCCACCGAGGACTTCGAGGACATCGGCCACAGCCTCGACGCCAAGGAGCTGATGAAGAAGTATCTGGTGGGCGAGGTGGCGGCCGAGGACCGCGTCGAGAGGGAGACCAAGAGCTTCGCGTGGAGCGAGCCGGCCGCCGGGGATGCAGGGGGCGCCGGGGGGCAGGCGGCGGGCGGCGGGCTGCTGAGCTCGTGGCAGCTGCCGCTGGCGCTGGGGCTGCTGCTCACTGTGCTGTACTCCTACCTGTTCGGCTAGCGGCGGGCGCGGGTGTCGGTGTGTGAAAGTGGACGTGTAGTGGGACGGACGACCGGACCGAGTGCTTTTTTTATATTTAAACCGGATTCGATCGAACGAAAAGAAAATCGTTTCAAACGGATGCGGCCGACGTGAAATGTGAAATCGAAACGTTCGTTTTTCTTGTTTGTTCGAATGCGCCGCACTTAATTGTGTTGTAAATACTTTTCGTTTTTGTTAGGCCACAATTTATTTAATTGTACTTACATGGTATAATAAATTATTAAATGGAACCGAGGCTTTGTATACTTTAATCATTAATGACATCTCTCCAAAAGATACACTATTATATCGCGCGATGATAATAACATGTTCATGGTGCGAATACCAATTACCAAGTTAAATGTACCGCGTGCCTATCGTGTCGAGCGGACTTTGCTTCAGATAACTACATCGTTATTCGTTTACCGAATTAAAACTAGCCTTGCAAAATATTCGCTGGGGTGAAAAAAATGTTTGGAGTTGGTGTGTAAGTCCGCGGTAGACTAGAGGTATAACGCTGACAATAATAAGTATTATGTAATTGTGTACATAAGATGTCGTATAAAAGCGAATATAACATGCACTAGCTAACACATTACCGGAGAAAGAAAAAATCCAAATATTGTGGTCGTGATTGTAGTTGGTCCGTCATAGCAGCGATTGAGTACACTTAAACGAAAACTAGTAACACTGATGTCGACCAGACTATTGTTTTTAGATATTAGTGCAAGTTTTGGGACTAGATCCTAAATACAATTAATATAGTCCTATAGTCATATAGTGAATTAAGAGCCTGCTGTCAAAAATATCAAAGCACGCTAGCCCCGCCTACACAAGTACACACCCCGCTATCCTCCAATCGTGATATAATGATTCCATGAATCCTGCAATTAAGGCATAGCTTAAAGTTACAAATTAAATTAATGAGATATACTAACTATAATTATAATAGTTTTAAGTTACCTATATTAATTTATTATTACACAATATTATACTTACTTAATCTTATTCTAATAATGTTAATTTACTGCAAAACCACTAGAAGTTTCTCTGTTTCCTCATAAGTCATATTTTGAAGAATTTTTTAAAGGTTTCTTTTACAATTAAAATATTTAACAGAATATATATTTAACAGGGCATTTATTCTTTTATAAAGAAGAGGACCTAAGAATATATAGTACTTATCAGCAAAAGCATGTTTTGTATTTATTTCTAGTAGACAAACGATATCTTTCCGCCTTTTGTTGATGGAATCCGGGTAGAAGGGTAGAGATATGTGTTGCTTCAGTACTACGCTTAGTATGAAAAGCTGACGAACTGTTAGTACTTCAAATGACGTATAAAGCTGGTTAGTAGGGAAAAGAAAAGGTCAAAAGTTACAACTGTCATATTTTAATTATTGCCCTTTGTGCTCTTTCAACAGTTAGTAACAGCGTTTTGCCTACTCCTCCCTACTACCTACTACTAAATATAGTGGTTCGTTAGTAACTGCTGAGGTGGATTTACGCATCGAAAACTTTATGTATTTAGTTTTTTTGGCATTTAATGTTAATAAATGTGTCGATAGCCAATTATTTACGATATTAAAACCTTGCTGTGCATACTCGATAACTTTGCGATATGTGTTAGCAGAAAAAACAAGTGCTGTGCCCTGTGTCATCAGCGTATGATATGATTATGCCACGGTCTAATTTTAGTTGACTCGATTTAGCCGGGGGGCCCTCGAACTCTTTCTCACAACTCTTGGGCTTAAGCCCAAAAAGCCATAATACGGTAGATCCAGCCCTGGCTATACAATGTGCATTGTACACGCCCGCCACAGGAGAATAGAATAGAATAGAAAATTATTTATTTGTACAACTAGACTTAAACTTAAAAACACAATAATATAGGAAAACTATGTACAAATAGGTGGTCTTACTGCTAAGAGCAGTTTCTGCGAGACAACCGAGATGAAGTAGATGCGTGGTTACTGCTCACACGCCCGACTCCCGCTCTACACGCACCGGTAACACTAGCATAATCTAGCCTCTAGGTACGTGTAAAAATATGGTTTGTAGTTTTCGATGTTGAAGTATGGTTCGAGTAATTTTATTCTGTCCATGGTGCCGTTCTTTTACCACCGAGTAACGTTACTTTATTAATTACTCGAAGCTTAAATACTATTATAAACATTCAGGCAAGTACCTATTCATTGATAAAAACGTAAATCGTGGGAGGATAAAGGCCGTGTGGCATCGTTTTCCTTGTTTCGTGTCCTCGGGAATTTCAATAATCTAAAATAAATTTAAATAAAGTGCACGCGCATGACGTGAGTAATATTGCACTCCATATTATAGAGTCCGTGTGTGGCACACCTGAGCTGCTGAGACGTGCTGCTAAACCGGTTGTACTCAAATAAATTCAAGAGTGACCTTCGTATTAATGAATGAAAGTCGAACCATACATATTTGGATGCCTTACGTATAAAATAATGGGAATCTGCAGTTGTCTTAGGAAGATCAGCTTAAAGAGTATCTGTACTGACTACGAGTATTTGTTGCAGTAAAAAAAAGGTAACCTAGTACCCTCGAGACCTAGAAGTACCTACTAGAACATTTAACCGACCGTTGCTGGTCAACAACCGTAGCTAGCTAGAAGGTGTGTAACTATTACTTCTACTGAACCACGTAGCTCGACTCTCGAGTGAGAGTTACACGCTAGCTAGACTGCTAGGTATTAATTATTATAATATTCAACCGAACAAACAAACAGGTTCATATTTTGTACTGCATCCTTGAGTAGGTACCATATTTATGGAGATATACGTTTTAGGATGTTTAAGAACTCTAGTTTTCAACGAGACCAATGGCGCTGCACAATTACACCTTTATTTTTAAGGTATTACATTTTTCTGACGTCTGGCCGCGGTCACACAAGTTCTTAGTTTTAAACACCTTATAGTCAGTAAGTATTATTCGAACCTATCGTAGCTCGTAATAATTAATAATTACATTTTACATGGTCGTCTGTTTTTTACACGAATAAGGTTATGTTTTAATTATAAAGTTTTTTACTGAACGTGTACGCTCATAGGCCATAGCTCAGTAAGTAGTAACGTATTCACGTCGAAGTGCGTCAATGCAAATTATACGTTACTCGCGGGCTGATAGGTCGTACATCACGAACATTATTGTAGTTGTACTATTATCGTAGTTTTTATTGTATTATTATGACAGACGTTGTAATCGTTGTGACAATTGAAGATCTGCAACACAGCAACTCGCCGCAATATTTCCTTAAATGCTTGAAGAATCGATCGCTTGAAAACTTTAGGGAATGCTGCTTCGCAACTTACCTGCCTGCAACTAGATTATCGCGCGGGACCGCACATTTTCCCCGAACAATAGAATAGTAGATACTAGCCCCTCTACAGTCTACGTTAATGTTAAGGTGACGCCGCGTTAAAGTAAAAAACCGTGTTGGATATGTATAGAAAACAAGCAATCTTGTTGTAGATTGCTTGTTTTCTATGAAAATATTTCTATGAGATGGAACAGCAAGAAATGGAAAGGGTGTAAGCGACAAAATGGTTTTTGCTGCGTAATTTAAAAACCATAAATATATTTCATATAAGCTATGTGCAAATTAAAGTGTATGCTTGAACCAATCTATGTACAAATTTTGGAAGCTTAAATCACTCTCCTCTGTTGGCAAAATTAGAATCCCGTTTTTTACCGAGGTCTTTTTGATTGATTATTCTGTGTTATAAAAGTTGACCAATCGTGTTATGCTATGGGTAATTCAAAGACAAAGACATGATGAATACTGACAATGAACTTTAATTTCTTAGCTTTAGTCATTGCTGAGAAAAATCGATATCGCTACAGCCAAATTATCAAGGCGTCGCCTTAACGTCCACGCGAGGGAAGCCGCGCGGGTCGGCTAGTATGGTATAAGTTTTACATGCATAAGTCCGACTACTGAGATAGTACAAGTGTGGTATGTGTGTATAGTGTAGTGTAGTGTAATAGGCGGGCAAGGTCGCGACTCGCGTCTAATGTAGACACTAGAGACTACTGCGACGTGAACTCGGCCCACAAAAACAACTTCAAATTTTATAATAATTTAAATAATGTTTTAGAATTATACGAAAATATAACGTTTTTGAGAGTGTTATCATTAATTTTAATTCGGATTTCATTGATAACTATAACAGATAATACCGGACGGACTTAGTATTTTGGTCGGTGACGTAGGGTGCCTATAGATTGAAACGTACATGTAATGAATACGAAATTAAATGAAAAATGTTTTATTTCTAAATCAGTAAAAAATTAACACTTTTAGAACGTCTACATGAGGCCTACCACCGGTAGTCAAAATAAGCCGATACATCCCGGGGATCTGTGCCACTACCACCGGCGCGGGAGAGCGTCGGTCCCTTCACCGCAAATATTAGAGGCGATTGTTCCTTATATATTGTGGAGGCATAAATCCACTTCGATATATGAGCGCGCGGTCACCCGCGAGTCGACTTCGGCGCCGGCACCTCGGCTAACAAAAGTGTACTCTACCGCCGGGAAACAGGGTCGCTTTTGTGGTGTCGAGGGAATTCCGCTAATATTTCGCCATCGATAGGTCTCCGGGGCCGCGTTTTTCGCACACGCGAACATTAGCATTTATGTATGTTGCCAGATTGCCCCGCTGCCCGCCGCCGCCGCCGGCTCCGCGTCGTTTCGGTGGTTTTTGCCTGATATTGATGACCGGGGATGAGGGTACACTCGTCAAAGTCAAACTCGTTCGCTTCGGATTTCGGGTGAACACATTTCTGAAACGTCAGAAGCGTGCGCATTATTTAAAAAATTGAGCTTTCTTAAGGATGACTTTCAAATGAAATACTAGACTTTAGAGTACCCAGGTTCCACTATTTGATGCATCATTGGTGTTTATTCGAGTATAATACTCTCAAAACAGTAGTCACACAGACTTTACGTATGTATGATTCTTTGGTTCGACATTAATTTATAAGAACCATTTTTACGAACGATCAACGAACGTTATAGTAATAGTATAATAATCGTCGTGTAATGATAGCGATAAGCGACAGTATAGACTATAGTCTCGTAATGCTCGTGGTACTCTTCAAATCGGTGCTGACTGCTGACTGCTGACACACAATCAGTATAATTATTGTTATCTGGCGATGCGCACTCTTTCTGATAAGCTGTGCTACGGTCTGTTTCTTGATTGTTCTCTCGAAGCTTCCATTTCATGGAGATTAATTTGTGCTTGTGTCATACTTTTTTTTTTGGTGCGCAGGGGAAACCCTTTATGACTGGTAACAATTCGGGATGTTCACTAAAGTTTTCCTCAATGTATGTTATCATGAGATACTTGTAAAGTAGTAGGTACGTTTTGTTAGTAAACCTATTGACGAGTCATTGTGTATTCGAGATATGTCATTACTGCGTAGTTCAATGTCATTACGTAACTAGCTATATACTTAAAATTAAATATGACTTTAAAAAAGGTTTTTACTTTACGAGTGTCGCGATAAATAACATATTTATCGCAGTAATTGTAAAGTAAAAACCTTACAAGCATTTTCACTCGGTTGCTACCTAAGAACCGCTTTTTACTATAAAGATAAAATAATTAAAAAATGTTAAAGAATGCTAATCACTCGTGATGTTGAATCTAATAACGAGTCGCTAATTAACATTATAATTTAGAATAAAATTAACGACGCGTCACACACACGCTGCCGTCGACCCTCGAAGCCTCACTTTTGTTTTTCCGTACTTAATAATAATATATCTAGAATACTGTCGCAAGTGTCACGACTGACGAGCAACAGACGCAGATGCAGTGGCGTCGGCGCGGCCGCAGTGCGAGCCAGAGCCAGCACAGATAGTTGACAGGTGTTTCCTGAATCCTGTCACAACTCACTATTCCATAATATATTAATTTGTGCCAGCTTTTAGAATGATAGCTATGCAGATGAAGAGTACAGTAGAGTCGATGAGGAGAGTACAGTCGAAGACAGTTTATTGTTAGAAGTAACTCAAACTCGACCTTAACCAAGCCATTTTGCAATAAAAATTGGTAAGTGGGAATCCTATACTGATTCCGGCATATTGTTCGTTACATATTTTGATACAAAGTAGCATTTCCCGATGCCATTAATTTAACGAGTACATTTTAACGAGCGGAGTGTTAAACATCAGTTTTCCCGCCGTACGCTAAGGTCGTCGCGGACAGCGGCGAACACGTAATGACGTCGTTATTTTTATACAAATTAATATAATTCCTCCCGTCTCGAGCCTTCATAAATTAAAAAATTAATTAATGTTGACCTTCCGAGAAGTAATTAAGTGTAAAACTGTACAAATATCTTATCGTGTGCTTGTCGACTCGTAATCTACATAAAAATATATCTTTTATCACAGAATATATATATATTAGTATATATTAGTAGTACCAACATAATTCCCACTCGCGAAACCCGTTTAAAGAAATAACGACTCATGCTACGATACTATAAAGTTCATATTCCGACCGCGCAGTGCTAGGTGGCTACAATTATATTTACCTACATGTGCGCTCTCTTTCAATCGCATAACTCGTACCTTTTCTGACGAAATCAAGATTGTTACCTTTTATAGCTACTAATAGCAAACTTTTTTATAGTAATAATCAAATTTTAGTAACCCAACCTATATTTTATAATAGTTTTATATTCGACTATAGTGCAGGAGCTGGTCAGGAATTTTTTACAACTTAAACATAGTAACTTGTGTTTATTTCTGTGTAGTATGTGGTTTGTTTGTAACAAATTGGTTTATTTGCAATGTTTGTGTATTTTTTTATCTTTTTTTTGTATATTACCTTATTGAAATATTTCTTTGACCTTTTTTCAATTGTTCATATTATTTATCAGATTAATAACGATTCTGTCACAGCGGTTAAATCAGTACGTAGATATATGCGACGAAAAAATCTTGCGCGTGCGTCACCACTCACCGCTCGCTTGTGAGTCCCTAGTGATCTGCCCCTCTAGAGGGGTATTTACATTTCGATACCTACATGCGGCATGCGCGAGTGGGACAGGTCTGCTTTTATTAACCTAACTAGCTGTGCCCCGCGGTGTTACCCGCGGTTTAAGTCATATATAATAAAAGACTATGAAAAGTACCAATAATGAGTCAAAACGGGACGATACATGGTTCTATAATGGTTTATGGTAGTGATGATGATGATAATGAATGTAATTTGCATAGTAGCATATGCTATCCGTTCTTAAAACAACGTCGAAACTCCCAAACTTGTATCTATAAAGAGTCAGGAGTTCTCTCAGCACTTTCCGAACCATGGTATACCTTGGTGCAAAATCTTGCTTGTTGGTAGCATATACTTAGAATACTGCTCACGAAACCGAAGTCACCACATGTTCCCATATAAATTTTGAGGAGTTCCCTCGATTTCTTATGTATCCCTTCATCAGGTCACCACTTTCATGAATATGGTACCAAATTGGGGTGATAACCTATACACCAAAAGAAAAATTTTGAAAATCGGTTCACAAACGGCGGAGTAATCGTTGAACATAAAAAAACGAACATAACACCTCCTCCATTTTTAAAGTCGGTTAAAATTGTAGCCTATGTGTTATTCTGATGTATAAGCTATATTATTGTAAAGTTTTATTAAAATCAGTTCAGTAGTTTTTGCGTGAAAGAGTAACAAACATCCATACATACATACATACATCCAAACTTTCGCCTTTATAATATTAGTAGGATAATAATTATAAAAAGATAAAAGTAATCTCTCTCCAGTGTCCTTTACATTATTTTGTGGGCACAGTATGTGTACTTACCTTTATTATTTTTTGTTCTTACATTTTACTGCACCAATCACCATACACTTTACGTGATGGTTATAGACTAGAGTCTAGCTGAGACACACATAGAGCATTTATTGTTCTCGCTACATATTCAGATTTCGGCTTCCAAACCCACTCTACGAATTACATAATAGTCATTAAAGGCTAGTAGCGTAGGGGGTAGCAGCTCTATACTGTACTCGGCGAAACATGGCGGTAGCGGTCATTGACTCCCTGTCAAAAACTTGTCATTTTCTATACAAAGCATAAAGTTAATATACCTACCGGAATAGAGAAACAATCCCGAGCTGTCAAACGACACCAAAATTGATTTACATCTGTGTATACAATTATGTTTACGTGTGCGTGTTAGTGATGTACCTACATACATCTTGTAAGTTGTAATTCGACAAAAAAATAAAATAAAATGGGATAAAATAAAACTGCATAGATATAATATAATAAAATTGTAATTTTGGAGTAAAATATGACTTTTATCATTAAAAATTTTTGTAGTACAAAAATCGTTTATAAAATCATTGGGCCAGGCCACAACACTGCGTTGCGACGTCACATCGCGAAAAACTACATTGCTTTTCTAAGGTTGTTTTTGCGATTCGACGCCGCAACGCAGTGTTGTGGCCTGACCCTTAGACCTTATAATTATAGGATTTGGCACACAAACGTTCTATGGCTACTTTTGTAAATGTATTAATGGAAAGATTTTCAACGTTTTCTGGGATGTTATAATTGTAAAGGCGTATACATTGACATTTAAAAGATTTACTGACTTTATTAAGTCTGATCACTGGCAAATCTAGCTTGTGCTTATTTCTGGTGTATCTACTATCTACAGTGAATGTCACTCGTACTTATATTTTTTCTAACATAAGTAATAAATATATTACGTTATCCAAAATGTATTGAGAAGCAACAGTTAGAATACCAATTGATGATCACGCCTCCGTGGTCCAGTGGTTTAGAGCGCAGCTCTTGACTCGGAGGTCGTGGGTTCGATTCCCGCGTTAGAAACATGTTATTTCCAAGTTTGGTTAGTACAATGCAGGCTGATCACATGATTGTTGTTATAACTTTATTTTTTGTGCGTTTATTTTATGCCCTTAGATTTCGAAATTCGAATAAGTAGCTGCTTCTTTTTTAATTTATCCTGTAACTTAGTGTATTTAGATATATTAAGCTTCTTTTCTCTTGATATCAATTCTAGCTGAAAGGAGGTCGATGGTGAAAACAGTTGTGGCAGCGTTGGTGAGGACGTAGAATGCGATGACGACGGTATACACTATACATGTGGCTAACTCTGGTGGTACAATGTCTCTGTAAACGTAGGACACAGTGCGCCTAGGCTTTTAATCTTGATCTATAACAAAAAAATGGCTATTACTGTTACTTATTACTTTCTTTTTTTAACATAATATATCATACTTTTTTAATTTAAATCAATATGCGGAGACACATAAAAACTAAACAAAAAAAAACTTTTCTAAAACTTTTCAAAAAATCTGTGGAAATTTCAGAATTCTATTACTATAGCGGTTCTTGAGATACATCCTGGAGACAGACAGACGGATGGACAAACGGACGGACGGACGGACGGACGGACGGACAAACGGACAGACAACGAAGTCTTAGTAGTAGTAGGGTCCCGTTTTTACCCTTTGGGTGCGGAACCGTAAAAACGATAAATTATGTATGAATTATGATAGTATATTAATATAAACTAATAATAAACTACGGATAGGTTATGTTCTCATGTCAACATTCCGAGATAATTAGTATAACTAAAAAATATATTCATATCGATACTACTTATCGATAACCTGATGCAGCCCTAGTGTAAAATAGATGAAAATTGTTTACACAAAATATCCTTAAATTGTGCACCATGGCTAGTCAAGTTATGTTTTCCATATAAATAAACATATATAGAAGCGAATTATCAAAATCAATACCAATAACTCGTAGGGAATTGGCAAAAATAAACTTAAAATTAGGTCCTGTCGATGTAGAATAATTCACCTGCGAAATGAATATTTGTCCAGGTTTTTTCGTTGTGTTGTACTAAAATCAATTACTGAACAAGTAACCATGTTTCTACAGCAGTATTTCTCAAAATTATTCACTATTTTACTTAAAAATTACAATTTTTCTGAAAGCTCAAATTGACAACGTGCCGACATGGTCAGACGGATGAAAAAACAGTTCGTACACCTCAAATCACGCGTCTCTTTTTAACCGACTTCCAAAATGGAGGAGGTTATTTGTTCGGCTGTGGATATTTTTATTTTTTTATTTTTTTTTAATTTTTATTTTTGTATGTTCAACGATTACTCCGCAGTTTGTGAACCGATTTTCAAAATTTTTGTTTTGTTCTATTAGGTTTCCCTCCAATTTGGTCCCATTTTCACAAAAGTGGTGATCTGATGATGGGATCCATGAGTAATCGAGGGAACTCCTCAAAATTTATATGGAAACATATAGTGATTTTGGTTTTATAAGAAGTATCCTAAGCATATGCTACCAAAACGCAAGATTTTGCACCAAGGTATACTATGGTTCGAAAGATACTAAGAGAACTCCGGATTCCTTATAGATACAAGTTTGGGGGTTTAGGCGCTGTTTTAAGAACTGAAAGCAAATGCTACTATGCAAATTACATTCATCATCATCATTACCACGTCAGGGTCACCAGTGTCACATGGTTGTATATGGATACAATATGCCCCCACAACACCATAATTATATCATCACGTTATGTCCTTATAATAATTGGTACTTTTCATAGCGATTTTAATAAAAATATAATGTTGTTTCAAAATAAATGATTCAAGTTCTAAGCGACTTATGTACCACAAAATTGAACATAACAAAGTCGACCTTAACTCCAGAGCGTAAGGCACACATTTGACATTACTTTTGAGATTTGAAAGAAAAAACAGAAGTAAGTTGCTTCGATAATTACTACACTAGTTTAACTATTAACCCATCAATCCCCAAGCGGCACCCGGCTGCCGCATAACAATTAAAAACCTATTGTGTCTGCGATTCCCACGATCGAGGTAATAAATTGAACCCTTAGTATGAAAATACTTACATAGGAAAACAATCTACATCGTAATAGGAATAAGAAACACAATCGCATTGAGTGTGACTCTTAACAAATTGTAATAACTTATTAAGATACGTAGAATATACGCGATGGTTTACCTACTAGGTAACTAAAAAGAGTGAAATTATTATTTTTAACAAAAAATTAAAACCAACTTCCAAGGTAAAAACAATAATAACATCCTTATAATATGAACTAAAAAGTATTAAATAATGTTTCCTATCTAATAGTGCCTTTTTCCGAATTTGGCTAAACCTCAACTATTTCTGTACTCAATCTTCATAATTTTGAAGTCGGTGCCAGTTTCAAAAGTTTTAAATACCTATTCTGTCAAAGAACTGAAGATTCAGCTATATTATCTGGTACCGACTTCAAAATGATGAAGATTGAGTACAGAAATAGTTGAGGTTTAGCCGAATTCGGAAAAAGACACTATTAGATAGGAAACATTATTTAATACTTTTTAGTTCATATTATAAGGATGTTATTATTGTTTTTACCTTGGAAGTTGGTTTTAATTTTTTGTGTGTTTCTGTGTTACTGATAGTGACATCTCGCTTGCTCAGGCCTTTGTTTCTCTATTCCGCTAGGTATATTAACTTTATGATACAAAGCCGCGATTGACAACATCTGACACTTTATTGTCAATCGCGGTTCGTATAGAAAATGAGACGTTTTTGACAGGGAGTCAATGACCGCTACCGCCATGTTTCGCCGAGTACAGTATAGTAACAAGTCAGCTGCGGCCCAGACTTTCAGGAACCCGATTCATATAGTATTTACATAAAGAGAAACAGCTACAAAGGAAGCCGTTTTGCACTCCTACAAGCATACAACAACACACAACTGATAGTTCGATAGAGGAAGCCGTCCTCACCGCAAAATATCAGTTTCAAGGGCGACATATTATACACTTCGGTCTTTAGCTGACTTCCTCGTCCTTACGGAGTATCACCGCCCAATAGATTTACTTTATAAAAATATTATCTTTTTGCGACGACACGTTATAAGTGTTTAATTTACGCTCAATTGCAATATACACTCGGCCAAGCGCAACTTTAGCGGTATTACGGATTCCTTACAAGTTGAGACATGTTTTGTAAATCAGAGCGGAGCGTTTCACATGAGTAGAGTTAATTTCGTTACTCAATAGTAATGACGACTATAATTAGTATGCTAAAATACAGTCGCAGGGTGTCTACTGTCTTATGAAATAGCCGGAGATTAGATTTAGATAAAACTGATCGAATTACTCTGACAAGGAGTTCCTCATTAAATAGTTACCTGGGTCCAGATATTAGTCGCTCGAATCTCGGTTTGTTAACTCGTCGGCCACAGGCCGCAATGTAGAGAATCTGGGGTCGGTGAATCGGGTTTCTGAAAGTCCGGGGTGTTTGCGCTGGAACATCGACCGGAGCCGGTAGCCATTGAAGTATTGGTGTGGTCTAATGTATTGTGTACTAGACGTTCCGCGCGGCTTCGCCCGCGTAAATTAGATATTTCACAGACAAATCAGTCTACAAAAAATAGCCTATGATCCTTCTCGTGGTCTACTTCTTATCTGACCCAAATAACAGAAAAAATGCTCTAGTAGTTCGTGAGATAAGCCCTTTCAAACAATTTCCCCCGTTTTTTCCACATTTTCTTCTATTTCTTCGCTCCTATTATTTAAGCGTGATAAAATATAGCCTATAGCCTTTCTCGATAAATGGGCTATCTAACACTGAAAGAATTTTTCAAATCGGATCAGTAGTTCCTGAGATTAGCGCGTTCAAATAAGCCCTTTCAAATAATTTCCCCCCGTTTTTTCCACATTTTCCTCTATTTCTTCGCTCCTATTAGTCTTAGCGTGATAAAATATACCCTATAGCCTTCCTGGATAAATGGACTATCTAACACTGAAAGAATTTTACAAATCGGACCAGTAGTTCCTGAGATTAGCGCGTTCAAACAAACAAACAAACAAACAAACAAACAAACAAACAAATAAACAAACTAACAAACTCTTCCGCTTTATAATATTAGTATAGATATGGCGGGCTGCAGCGGGCGGGAACCAATTACTATAGTGGTGTGCGGACTGGGGGCACTTGTAAGTTGTAACGTATCGGTTATATTTTAAAACAAACGGTACATGTTGTCGGTAGTCAGATTCATCTGTATTGTGTAAATTTTGCCTCTCCGGGTTGTAATGTAAGTACCTGCTCTATGTAAAGCAGATGACACGGTCCGGGGAGGTAGTATCGCAGCCGGGGGCAATACTGCATTTATGGATGCACGATGTTATGCATTATAATTATACAACTATAATAATAATGAGCAGATTACATTATCTAATAATTATACATGTAATTATAATGCTGAAGCAGTCGCACCCGTAAATGGCCGATAAGAATACTTAAGTGCCTATTAGACCCTATAAATGCATAATATATTTTCTTTTACCTCCGCTTAAAAATTTACATAAATTAATTATCCTAGCTCAGGCTTATCGACTAAGATAGAGCTGACGACCAAATCGGTCATGTGGCTTCAGCTGTATTAAAACTCCGTTAGCTACTTCCCTGAACAACTTTTTCTGATAATCTGCGTGCTGTCAGGCCATGGGCGGTGGGTGTGGGTGTAGTGGGGTGGGGAAAAATGGAAAAAATGTAGGTTCAGCGACTTTAATTTTTTTTCCAAACAGTTGCTCTGTACTTCCTGTGCACCCAAAAAAAAAATTAAATCGATCGGGTGGTGGGAAGGGGTTGCAAGCGTTAATTTAAAGTAGGAAAATTATTATTATTTTCATGTGGGTTCAGCTAGACAAAAATATCGGTGGGAAGGTACCGAAAACAATTGTTGAAATCGGCGAATTTTCATACAAATTCAACGTTTTTAAGAATTGTTTTCCCACACCCACCGCCCACGGCCTGCCAGCACGCAGATTATCAGAAAAGGTTTTTCAGGGAAGTAGTTAACGGAGTTTTAATACAGTTGAAGCCACATGGCCGATTTGGTCGCCAGCTCTCCGTCGATTAGGAAGTTAGGATACAACAGCTGTACTGCAGGAAATAAAAGACGCGTGCTCTTAAATATTAAATATTTTATTTGAAAACAAACTTATTTAATTTACATATAGTTTATGTATTACATACATACACTCGCGCAGCCGGACGCACTCACACAGAGACGCGCACTGTAAAATGTCTATGTAGTTATATGTACAGGATACTATACAAGTCACTCTATACATTAGGTCATCCGAGACAACAGACATTGTAAACTTCGAACAACACAAACGCCACCGCGCGCCGCGCGCCGGTGCCGCCCGCTATGCCGCCAATATCACGCTAATAACTATATTCCTTGTCTCCTGACTCCTGACATAATAATATGTAACATTTGTCGTTTAGATAGGTAGTATGACTACCCCTTTCGACTCGATAAAATTGTTCTCCAAAATGAGGCCATACTTCTAGTATTGGATAATTTAAGTGATCTGCTGATAATAATCTACGTATTAAATACTAATTACAATTAATCACAGTAGAGGCCGCGACAACATCGAACGTACAGTTTTAAGCAGTTTAATGTTTTATCTCACACAACAGGTTTAGCATCAGATTCTCAGACCAGAAAATCGAGATAGAGCTCACGCGCACGACGCGACCCACGATTACAGTCCACCAGTCAAGGACACAATTATTATTGTGTGTCACGTCACTCACGGCGCACAGGGGACACCAGTTTATTGATTTCAATTGAGATTTACGCAGGCCTGTGAAACGGGACAGGGTATTGTTATTTAACAATGTTATTTCCTTATTATACACAGGAGAAGCAGGCGTAACGCGCTAATGAGTTATCCGACGCGAAACAGGAGATAGCTCCTTCATACTGTCGTGCAATGGTTTGGTACGTTAATAAACTTATCATTGTCACGACTCGGTCTGTTATCAGCTGTTTACGTATATCGCCCTGTATAATGCAGCTAAAGAGTGGCTCCATAGCTGTCGATTCGCTAAACAGTAACGTCGTTGTTAAATCACTGGAGTTAAAGTGAGCTCGTCATCGTGACTAGTGGTTTCACTCGTGACTCGACACACTCCGGTCTCCGGCCCGCACTCGACGAATACAAATAAAATTTGTATTCCTCGTTTAGCGAGGAAAATAAAACTGTTTAATTAATTTTAGCATTGACGCATGACATGACATTCAGAATACGGAGACTTCGGTTATATTATTATTATTATTATTTTAACAAAACTACTCTACCTGCGTAATACTCGTAAATGACGAATCTAAAACTCTTATACTTTAATCATTAAATTATATAAAAAAATATCTGTATAGTAGCGGCAGCATAGCATACGGCACCCGCTTCACCCGGCTCAAAGCACGCAGGCGGAGTTTCTAAACCGGTGCCAACGAAAATTAATTACACGGTTTTCGGTGATCGCCCGCCCTGCGTATCTCGAGCTGATGTCTCATCGGAGATGCATTCATAAATTAGCCTAGCGCTTTCTGGGTGGCACATTAACGATATGACGCCTCCGCGTTTAAATTGCCGTTTTGAAACACAACGCGGAGGCGCCGCGCCGGGGGCAGAAGACCTCCTGTACCGCGGGACCCGCACACCCGCACGTCGCGGACGGCTTCTAATCCTACCGAGGACGTCAACTTTGACGTCCGATGATGGCAACACCGGGTTAATAGTTGTTTTTTCCGGAAGATTTTTGGTAATCAGTAAACGAGGACGACACAACGAGTCACGATGCCGCGCAATCACCCTTGTTTGAGGTTTGCAGCTTTAGCAGCTCGGTCGTCGGGATCTCCAGGCCCCCGGCTCGCGACGTCCACATCGGACAGTAGTGTGCCTCGACAGAATGTACCTCTCCGTTGTAACAGAGCTGGCCGGGAACTCGGCGCGGGCCCGATGCCATCGGCGGAGGTCTCCGGCCTCTCTCCCCAGTTAAATATACTGTATTAAAACCAACAAATATATAAATTTACTTTACATCAAATTCCAATGAAAATTGTCCAAAACGAGGCGCGGCCCCCGCGGTGCGCGCCCGCGGCGCCCGGGCGCGCCCGCGCCTCGCCGGCCCCTACCACTAGTGACACAAATTATTGTATAATTTAGTGTCGTACAAATTTTAACCCAGCCGAATCGTCGGTGGCATTTTAGAAACGCGTAATCCTACGTCCCCGGTGTAGCGACTTACGGTACGTAACGTGAAGTAATTACAAGTATATTATTATTACCTATCGAAATATTTACAGAGGGAGGGGGCGCGGCCGAACGGAAAACTCCCGCGACCTCGCACCGCGAACTTTAATTAATTTAATCGTCCTCTCCTTTACCGTAATAATATTATAACTATCTATATTATTAACTATGTGGCGCGGGGAGGGCGGGGGAGTTTTCCGGGTCGGGCCGAACGGCCCCGACGCGGAGCCGCAATGTACAAAACGTGAGCGAACTTCAGGGGCCGCCCCGCGCCCGCGCCGCCGCTGCGGCCGCGACGTTCCCGAGGAATCCGGCTAGCGCTCTAGCGAGTTTCGGGCGTGAGCGGCGCGGGGGGCGCAGCCAGGGGCGCGGGGGGCGGGCGGCGACGGGATCAGCTGGTGAGCTGGGCGCGCAGCAGGCGGGCGTGCAGCGCGCCGGCCGCCAGCAGCAGCAGCACGCAGCGCCAGCTGTCCGACAGCCCCGCCGACCCCGTCTGCATCGCCGCCGGCCGCTCGCCTGCAACACGACCAGACCTCGAGTTACGCCCGACTCTCTCCAGCACAACCGGTTTTTGCCCTTTGAATGTTGAAAAAAGCGAGCTAAACGCTAATTATATTTTCTGATGTTGCGCGAGGGCGTTGAAGTTCTTACTTCTTAAAGGTTTGCCATGAGATGGGAATGATCATTAACGTCGGAAGGGACTTTAAAATATCGTATTACGACTTCTCCGAGCCCACCCGAACTATTTCAAGAAATTCTGTAATCATAAGAAGCTATACGATTCCCTATTCCCTCTTAAAAGGCCGGCAACGCACCTGCAGCTCTTCTGATGTTGCAAGTGTCCATGGGCGACGGTAGTTGCTTACCATCAGGTGACCCGTTTGCTCGTTTGCCCCCTTATTTTATAAAAAAAAAATACGACGAACACAAGGAACGGCTTATCGGTTTATCGGTTGAATAATATTCAATCTTATATTATAAGATTACTAAGCAAATAATATATTCGACCTTTGGAACCGCATGATATTATGTTTAATCACAGTGACTGGATGGTTCGATAAACTTGTTTTTATGAGCGGTTATCTATGCTATTATTGTTAAGTGTAGATACAGCTGTGTTAAGATAAGGATAAACAAATATGGCTGTATTATTTCCGTAAAAAAATGACAGTGCATTGTGCTGACTATTATTATTTTCTCCAGTAGTTAAAAGCCACATTTAAATGTTATTTTACTCCTAGGGATAAGGGTCGTGTCATTTGATCGAGTCGTCAGTCGAGTTTGAGCATGCGAGTTTTTATAAGGGATATAAGAGCGGACAAGTTTACTCTTCGATTTTGTTCAAATCAGCGGAAAACCGTGGGTGGGTTCGATACTACCGAGAGACAGACACATGAATTAGGAGTATCGCTAACGAGTGTCGAGTTGCATCAGACTCACTCGGGTGACGGGTCGCGGTGAGGTCAGGGTTACAGGCTGACTCGTTACATGTATACATAGGTAAAGTGTATACCGACCGTTGAGCACGTGGACGCGCACGGAGGCGAGCTCGGCGTTGGAGGGCGCGCAGGAGTAGCGGCCGGAGTCGGCGGGCGCGGCGTCCTGCACCAGCAGGTAGGACGTCGTCGCCGCGCCCTTCTCCGTCACCACCGACACGCCGCCGCGCGACGAGTCGTACGAGATCACCTGCTAACACCGCAGGTACACGCCGCCGCCGACCACGCACACACCCGCACACCCGTATGCCACGTGTGCGGCGCGGTGTGTGCGTAGTAGGTAGTCGGAGAAAGGTATTGCTAGTCTAGGAGTAGCTTCTGCACTTCTATTGATGGTCGCCTGAGGGTGTGCACTGACGGTACTTCCGTTTAAACGAATAGCCGGTCGACACTCCAAAACGTTCGTATAAATGTACGTCCGCTGGAAGCCAGCCGGCCACGTTTATATTACGCTGGTAAGTCTCCCGTACGACTGTTCCATGAATACACACTATTAGATATTGTATTAATCTACCACTTTCTAATTGTGACCTCGAAACTTTAACATAGTTTAATTTGTACAAGGAAATGCAACTATAAACAATAGTTTATTTTGACATTTTAATTCTGCCGATAGGCCAGGTCAGGCGAGATAAAGTCTAGAAGTTATCTAGGCACCTCGGAGGCCCCCTTTCGTTGAGGGGGCGCCTCTTCGCGTAAGGTCATGATGGATAAACATAGGTGCCACGACTGCAAAGCTATACAACGAGCACAAATAGTATGTGTAGGTATATACGAGTTCTCTGTAGAGTACCTGTAGGGTGGCGTAGGGTGGTATCCACAATGGGCCAACGCGGAGAAGCTGCATGATGCCCTCATTAGGGTTCCGTACCCAGAGGGTAAAAACGGGACCCTATTACTGAGACTTCGATGTCTGTCTGTCCGTCTGTCCGTCTGTCTGTCAGCAGGCTGTATCTCAAGAACGGTGATAGCTAGAGAGTTGAAATTTTCACAGATTGTGTATATCTGTTGCTACTATAACAACAAATACTAAAAACAAAATAATATTAATATCTAAGGGGGGCTCCCATACAACAAACGTGATTTTTTTGGCCTTTTTTACTCGATATCAATAATGGCAACAGGTAGGCACTTGAAATTTTCACACAAGCCTTAAATATATGTGTACTTTAATAATTAATAACAATATTTAAATAAAATAAAAAATTAAGGGGGTCTCCCATACAAAAAACACAATTTTGGCCTATTTTTGCTCTATAACGGTACGGAACCCTTCGAGCGCGAGTCCGACTCGCACTTGGCCGATTATATTATAAAATAAGTTATTGACTGCTAAAACTATCGTGATTTAGCAGTTAATAACTGAATTTAAATGTATTCTTAAAATAAAACTATTATGCAATTCGAATCTCGTTTGCTTCTAAAATGCAATACTAACGGTACGGTTCCTCATTATTGCTTTATTAAAGTAGTAGGCATTTCAACAATATAAAATAATACATTCCAGATTGTTGATGAGTTTCACTCACAAGAATTAAATACTCGATGACATATTATACAAAATCACGTCAATAATTCTTGTTATAAAGTTTCGAGCGTATAAATCACGCAAAAGTAAAAATGTCGCGAAACAAACGAAAGCTCCGAGTTGACCCTCGAGACATCTACAACTTTATAACACAAATGCTATCAAATTCATAACTTTCGGTAACTTTTTTGTCGGATTATGATTAGGGACCCTCGTGCACCACTCGAGGCGCCCGTCAAAGCCGAATTAACGTCCGCTAAATAAAAGGCCACCCGCCACCGAGACGTAACGTCTTACTTTCGAGGCGGACGCCGGACATAGTACAGCGACTGTTTAGTCAAATCGCTTTAAGTTTGAAATGAGTCACAAGCTAAACGTTAATTGACAGTATAAATTATTGAGTGTCTTCAATAGGTGAAAATAGACCAGGCCTAAGGGCCGTTCGTGTGTGAATAGGCCTTAAGGTCGCAACTGCTTTGTTGATGCTCTACTATATACAGTGTGTAACAAAAATAAGTGATAATACTTTAGGGTGTGTACGTGTTCCTTGTAGAGAGTTCACTGTGAAAGTAGCAGCGCAGAAAGACGAAATTTTTTTTTCACTTTTGTATGGGGAAACTCGTGACGCTCGGGCCCTTGCCCATATAAAAGTAAAAAAAAAATCGTCTTTCAGCGCTGCTACTTTCACAGTGAACTCTCTACAAGGAAAACGTACACACCCTAAAGTATTATCACTTATTTTTGTTACACCCTGTATATTATTATGTTGCTCTCTAAAGATACTAATTTGTATGACTTGTCGTGTGTTCAATAGCGCCCCCCCCCCCCCCTGCGGTCGGCCCTGGGCGCTGGTGTGGTGTACCGTGTATTACAGTAATGGCGGTCCGGGACCAGCGCCCCGGCAATAGGGTTACGTGATTGTTGAATCCATTCAAATTCCATTCAAAGTGTATTGACTGATGTTTGGGCCGGGGGGAGCGAGGGGGGAGGAGGCTGTTTGGTAGAGGGGGAGGATGATTGACTTTACTGTAACTATAATATTTTACTTATACAAGGAGGTGCATTGAAACAAATGATGTCTACGTAATAAATAAGCCAGCTTATGAGGCTTACGCCTCTAGATATAGATCTAGTGATATTCTAATTACATATTGGTATCTTAAGATTTACTAGCAGATATATTAGAGGTAGCAGGTAGATTTACCAGCCGTACTCATTACGTGCGAAATGAAAAATAAAATACCACCGGCGAAATTAGATTAGCGACTTCAGAAAGAAAAGTTGAGAAAGTAATTAATGTTGAAGCGCCGCGGAGCGATCACCCGCGGACGTCCCCCTCGACGTCCTTGTGTTTGGCGATTCTAAATTGTTCGTTACATCGTAATTTGTATGTTAAATATTTGTATTTCGGACTTGAGGGTGTGGGCGGGGCATCGTCTCGTCACACGGACCTCCTAACTCCTTACGACGAAACCTCTTGTTGTTGGCATGATAATAATATAATTATTATTATGAGTAGATATCGCCTTACACAATATATTTTGTTGTATTACAATTAAGTATCTATTTAAAGTAAATATAGGCACCCACAAAAACACTCGAACAGTAATAATGCACCCGCATGATCTACAATAGTGCCTAGAAACCAGCGAGCATTGTACGTTATACCACAGAATACATAATATACAAGTAGTTATACTACGAAGCGCAGGCATTATTAGTTGCTGAATAGATAATTTTTGATCGGCACAAAAATTTCGCACACAAAGGAGTCCTTCCCTTAAGAAAATATTCTATTTGTGAGAACCTCATCGTACCGACTTCCGAGAAAATGATGTAATACCGAGTAGACGCAGGATAGACGTGTTCCGACTACTTTTACCGGAATATAATATAATAAGCGTTACGGGAAAAGTTCTCCATGTCACCGATAAACGAATCGCGCTGCGTCGTAAACTCCGACATAACATTATGCAGTTCAAGTGCTGAGTGTGTCAAACTATCATTACGGCTCATGATATTTACTCTGTTTTTCCGCCTCATCTAACTGTTATTATGTTTTCCATTGTTCACTAGTCGTGAACATGATTTCACATAGTGTTATGCAGGGCCGGTTTTAGCACTACCAGCGCCCTGGGCGAGATTTATTTGGTGCCCAGGGTGCTGGTAGTGCTAAAAGAAGGCGGCGCCCCTGTTGTTTGCGTTCGGCGCCCCTTTTTATCCGCCGCCCTGGGCGGTCGCCCAGCGTCGCCCCCCCTAACGCCGCTACTGGTGTTATGTTACTTTACTAAGTATAGCTTTTTAAATTTGGATGACCTCTCAAGTCGAGACTGACCAAAACAAAGAGCAGGTTTACAACTGCGTCACAAGTCACAACTCACAGTATGAAAATGATGACATCCCGATTCCGGCCGCGACCGCCGCGTCACCGTGACGCGACTATATAGGTACAGCACTATCGACAGCAAAGCCGTAAAAAATCGGCCAAGTACGAGTCGGACTCGCGCACAATGGGTTCCGTATCGTTATAGAGCAAAAAGAGATCAAAAATTATATTTGTTGTATGAGAGCCCCCTTAAATATTTTGTATTTGTTATTATAGCGGCAACACAAATACACAATCTGTAAAAATTTCAGAAGTCTAGCTATCGCGGCTGAGTAATAGGGTCCCGTTTTTACCCTTTGGGTACGGAACTCTAAGAACGACACTCTTTTACTAAGACTTCTTTGTCTGCCTGTCTGTCTCCACTCTCCAGGCTGTAACTCAAAAACCGCAATAGCTAAACTTCTGAAATTTTCACAAATTGTGTATTTCTGTTGCCGCTATAACAAACAAATACTAAAAACGCAATAAAATTAATATTTAAGGGGGGCTCCCATACAACAAACGTGATTTTTTTAGGTTTTTTCGCTCGTAATCAATAATCAATAAATTTATACGTGGGAGAGCCATGCTTCGGCATGAATGGGCCGGCTTGACTGGAGAAATACCACGTTCTCACAGAAAACCGGCGTGAAATAGCGCTTGCGCTGTGTTTCGCCGAGTGAGTGAGTTTACCGGAGGCCCAATCCCCTACCCTATTCCCTTCCCTTCCCTCCCCTATTCCCTTCCCTTCCCATCCCTACCCTCCCCTATTACCCTATTCCTTCTTAAAAGGCCGGCAACGCACTTGCAGCTCTTCTGATGCTGCGAGTGTCCATGAGCGACGGAAGTTGCTTTCCATCCGGTGACCCGTTTGCTCCCTTATTTCATAAAAAAAAAATAGTAACAGCTATTTGAAATTTTCACAAAATCCTTTATTATATTATCTTTTGTCGTTTTAGTATAGTATTAGTTTTACTTTTAACGAGCATATATTATTGTATATTTTATTGTAATCATATTCGTGCACGTCCTATCTGCTGTTTTAATCCTATCTCTCTCCGTAGGGCTGCTGGAAGAGATTTCTTTTAGAAATAAGCAGATCCTTTGTGTCGTCTTTCTGTGTAAACTGTTATATTGTTATATTTCCTGTGCACAATAAATTATAAATAAACAAATATATTTGTACTTTAATAATTAATAATAAAATTTTAATTAAGTTAATATTTAAGGGAGGCTCCCATACAAGAAACACAATTTTTTGCCTACTTTCGCTCTATACCGGTACGGAACCCTTTGTGCGCGAGTCCGACTCTCACTTGGCCGATTTTATTACCCTTTGGGTATGGAACCCTACATTGGAATCGAGTGTCTGTTAGGTTATATTTTTCACGTGGCTTGAGAATCATGACCTAGTCATTCAGTTTATCCTCATCCAAAATATGGTCGCGTAATAGTAGAGGAGGTGGTGCTCATTTTGAAGAGTACTCCTTCCATGTACAGTCCATCCTCCTTTGGAATGCCCTCCCCCAAGAAATCAGGATGTCCCCTAACAAAAATATTTTTAAACGCAGAGTTCGTCAATTATATTTAAATCAGTTAAACGATAATTAGTCATTAGTTTAAGGTTCCACTGGAATTCATGTTGACAAATATATTATTATATATATTTTCATTTAGTATTTTAATTACTTATTCTATGTAGGTATATTTTAATTATATAGTTTTATTATGTATAACTTATGTATGGTATTATCGTAAGTTAGTGTGTATTAGTATGTAACAGGTAATTACGGTTTATGTAGGTATATTATGATAAAAATATGTATAAAATAATAGTTTATCAAATATTAATATTTATATAACTAGGTATTTATTTCATATCACCAATTCTGTTTTAGAATGCGCCTATTTTACACTTTCATCATCACCCTAAGGTTGGCTGGTAGAGAATGCCACAAGGCATTAAGCCCGCCCATGTAAATATTTGCATAAAGTGTTTTAAATAAATAAATAAATAAGAGTCATTTCATACCCAATAAAGGTTCATAATATTTAGATTATAGACATTTAGGTTCGATAGGTGATATTTTAGTTTTAGTATGTAACAACAGATTGCGCTTTACAAGTAAAATCTATATAATTCTTCCTCGCAAATATTGACTATCGAATTAATTACTTACAGAATAAAATTGCCATATGAGACAATTTTATAGTTAATTCAAACGAAAATCGTCAGTTGAATGTTTGTAGGTGGAAATGTCGTCTACACGACGCCCTCAGATACATTGAGCTCGAAGAATGGTTATTGGTTATATCGCTGGCTGACGGTTTCTCCACCGTCATAATGACGACTGACGGTTTTCTTTATTATTTACAACTAGCGACCCGCCCCGGCTTCGCAAGGGTATAAAATATATAGCCTATGTCACTCACTGAAAAAATGATTAAAATCGATTCAGTAGTTTTGATTTATATTCATTACTACCCGTGGCCCGCATTGGTCGGTACCGCCGCGCAGCAAAAGCTATGTCCCGCAATTTTTAAATCTGTAATATCTTCGAAACTTATAGGGCCATATAGATATACATTAAATCAACAATGTATTTAAGGTATTTAATTGGATAAGGATTAATGCTGTATTTATTAAAATTGCTTCAAAACTTAGCCATTATTTGTCGTAAAAAGTAAATGACAAAAAACATTTTACTGTGGGATATCCATAAGAGATAGACATATACTATCGCGGAGTTTTCTGTAGACCTTTTCATTGTGTACAATACTTGGTACATTATTTTGATAAATCTCGTAGGGTTCAGCCTGCGTTTGCAATGTAAGCGGAAAAAATGTAATTATTTACGACATCACATTAGGAACCCCAACAATAACAGTATTTCTACACTATTTAATGAATGTTATTATACTTAAAAACCTTCCTCTTGAATCACTCTATCTATTAAAGAAAACCGCATCAAAATCTGTTGCGTAGTTTTAAAGATTGTGTGTGTATAGAAGTAGAAACATTCACCTGTGTGTGTTGTGATATGTATAGAAGTAGAAACATTCACCTGTGTGTATAAATTTTGTATGGTATGAAATGACTTTATATTCAATTTTTTTTACATATTCAGTAAGGCGACTGACGTTGAATCCCCCGTCTGCAATACGGCTGACGGTGATTTTTTGGTTAAACATGACCTGAATAATCATCCATCAAACTTTCATACGGTATAAAATTACTTTTAGAAAAAAATTTTTCGACAACTTTGAGTCACTCTCAATGTACAACCCACTGGACAAAAATTTGCTCGGTATGAAATGAATGACTTTGCAAAAAATAGCATCACCTCCCCTACTATAAGCTTGCAATTTAAATAATTTCGAATTAATAATTTTGATGAAAGTTAACCAGCCGGCACACACGCAATATAAACTTCCGAATAATTTGGTTAATGGTTGCAATATTATTATGTGCCCCCGAGATGTGATGAAGAAATTCGCTAGCGATTCCTTTGTTTCTCTCCCGTTATCACGATAAAACGACGAGTTTATTATAAATTCTCTGCTGGTTTACCGCGATCACGTACCGAGTTGAAGCAATAGAATTTTGCGTCAACAATAAAACAATAAAACAATAAGGGCTGGCTGGGCTCAAAGTGTGAGTAGCGAGTCGGCGGGGGCGAGGGCGGGGGCGGGGGGATGCCGACGTAATTTACGACGCTCAATTTTCGTGAGTTCCGCTGATTAAATTAGTTTTTTGCGCGCCCCGCAAACCGCGCCGGCTCCGGTGTGAGTTGTGACTGAGCCACCCACAGAATACGTAGCGACAGATGGCAAGCCCCAGTATGTAGGGTATTGGAATGTACTTTCTCTATTTGTATCTTCTTCGTTCAGCAGGCGACAAATGAAATTGCAAAATGGTCTAGCATTTTGTACGGTGCAAAACGAACTTCATAACTTTGTTTCTATTTATATCTTCTGTATATATTAGGACAGAAAAACTCCGGAAAGACACTTATCAAGTATTTCGGGAATACTTGGTTATACGTGCTCACGTTGCAACCACTTTGCTCAAATATCGCATCTGATTTCGGCAAATAAAGCTCACCTTCTGTCTATCTGTGTTCTGGGGGTGTTCGGCAGTTACCTGGCGTTGCTGCCGCTCGCCGCGAACAACTAACTCCT
Organism: Cyaniris semiargus; assembly: GCA_905187585.1. Lineage (NCBI taxonomy): Eukaryota > Metazoa > Arthropoda > Insecta > Lepidoptera > Lycaenidae > Cyaniris > Cyaniris semiargus. Next base: position 308,312 of record LR994555.1, read on the forward strand.
CCGGTCGTTACCACCCTACTAATTAATTTACAGGTGCGAGATGCGAATCCCGCGCCACACGCCTCACGCCACGCGCATCTGGCAACGTTTACAAACTTTCAACTTACGCAACCGTTCGCTTGTAATTTCAATAAGTTATTTAATTTGTCACGCACCGTAAACATATTGCAACGTTTGTAAATTATTGTTTTGTAATTTCTTGTGCTTGAATAGAAATTCGTACTTAGCGGGCCCCTAGACGATCAATTTTATTGCGCAATATCACGTATTTTACTATAATATTATTGACCGTGTAGGGTTAATATTGAACGCGCCCGCTTATCAATCTTATTAGATATTGTCAAATAAATCGTTCAATAATATTGTTCAATGATATTGCACAATAAAATTGATCGTCTAGGGGACCCACTAACATGGTCTTATAATGTTGTTGAACTTTAATTAATAACATTATATAATTTATAATATATTGATAAATCAAGTAGTAGTATGATCAGAACGTACCTACAAGAAATATGAAACTAGCAGTCGGCGTAGACTGTAGTGTGAATGTGATAAAGTATCGGTAATGTAACTAGCAGTCGGCGTAGACTGTAGTGTGAATGTGATAAAGTATCGGTAATGTAACTAGCAGTCGGCGTAGACTGTAGTGTGAATGTGATAAAGTATCGGTAATGTAACTAGCAGTCGGCGTAGACTGTAGTGTGAATGTGATAAAGTATCGGTAATGTAACTAGCAGTCGGCGTAGACTGTAGTGTGAATGTGATAAAGTATCGGTAATGTAACTAGCAGTCGGCGTAGACTGTAGTGTGAATGTGATAAAGTATCGGTAATGTAACTAGCAGTCGGCGTAGACTGTAGTGTGAATGTGATAAAGTATCGGTAATGTAACTAGCAGTCGGCGTAGACTGTAGTGTGAATGTGATAAAGTATCGGTAATGTAACTAGCAGTCGGCGTAGACTGTAGTGTGAATGTGATAAAGTATCGGTAATGTAACTAGCAGTCGGCGTAGACTGTAGTGTGAATGTGATAAAGTATCGGTAATGTAACTAGCAGTCGGCGTAGACTGTAGTGTGAATGTGATAAAGTATCGGTAATGTAACTAGCAGTCGGCGTAGACTGTAGTGTGAATGTGATAAAGTATCGGTAATGTAACTAGCAGTCGGCGTAGACTGTAGTGTGAATGTGATAAAGTATCGGTAATGTAACTAGAAGTAAACGAGATTCAAATTATAATAATCCGTGGGTTGAGCGGTCAACGACCTCGCAGCTGACACCACAACCACTCGTAATTATTACGTCTAGATACCGCCGTGTCACTCGACCTCAATACTGCTAGCTTAGTGTTCACTGAGATTTTCATTTTCCAAGAAGAGAGAGAACGAGGTGGTTTTTGGTAGAGGGGCTCAAGTAACAGGGCAGCGTGTCCTAGCAGAAGTTTCAACGAACAATATATTATTTCTCTCTCGTACGTCCAGTATAGGTTTTATGTATTTTAATCAATTTTAATACTAGTTTTATATCAATTAAAACTTCTGCTAACAATTAACATTTAACATACTCAGTAGGGTAAGTAGGAACAATACCAGCTTAGCATAATTTTCATTATATTATTAAGCCCGTTGCAGACGATGCGCAGTAGCTTGCGCGAGTACTTGCGCAGGTACTTGCGCCAGCGTTCAAACGTAAAAAGATGACGTGAAGTAGCTTTTTATAGTGCCAGTGCATAGTAGGCAACCATGGACAAGCGTATGGTTTTGGATAAACTTTTTAAGTGCCTAATTCAAGAGCTAAATGGAGTGATAGCAGAGGAACTGATGCAGGAAATACAGAATTTAGAAAAAGGAAAACGATTGTGGGTGAGAAAATGGATTGCAAGAAGGAAATTACTTGGAGGGTCAAATTTATTAATGCGAGAACTAGCTTTGAAGGATACAAAAGAATACTAGAAAGTTATGCGTTTGACAATAGAAAATTTCAATTTTTTATTGAATAGAATCGGTGTCAACAAAAACAACAAACAGACTGAACTGGCGCTAGTACTGGCGCTAGTACTGGTCAACGCATGTTCAAACGATGAGCAGTGCAAGTAGCGCGGGGGTGAAGTAGACGGAGCGGGGGCAAATGAGTCGCACTTGCGCGAGGACCAAAGCGAGTGCTACTAAGCAACTTGCACTCGCACTTTCACTAAGCAAAATGCGTTCACACGATGAAAATATATGCTTAGTATTAGTACTCGCGCAAGCTACTGCGCATCGTCTGCAACGGGCGTAAGGTTATCACTACAACAGCGTTACGAATACTTTGCTGTTATTGTTCGTGCACCCCCCGTACAGAGTAGCGGTCGTCCGCCGCCGAGCGCGGACCATCGTGCGCCGGGCAGCGCACGCCGCGCTTACCACTAAACAAGAGTAGGAATGCGTGTGTAATTACTTTGCGTCCGCTCACCTCGTCCTCGTGGTACCAGAAGATGTAGGCGGGCGGCTCGGGGCTGAATTGGATGAGGCAGGTGAGGTTGATGGTGGAGCCCATGTCCACGTGCAGGTCCGGCCCGCCCAGGATGCGCGCCGACGGCACTGGAACACCACGATACACGCGCTCAGCGACATGTACACAAGCGGCCGCACCCACAAATTTTGGGGGTAATAAAGTGTAGTACATTCGGAGAGGGTCTAAGAATAGCAGGTAGACCCCCGGAGCCCGCACGATAAACGATCATCGGTTTTTACGATTAAGGTTCAAAAGATGCCCTTAGATGTCATTATATCAAGTTTTACCAGTGGTTACATCAGCTGACAGATTATTTGGTAATAAATCTGATCACTGTTCAGATTTATTACCAAAGCTATCAGTGTTGAGCCGATGACAGTTTGTATATAAATAGTCCTATCGTCGGTGTTGACGGAGGGCGATGGGGGGTTGTGAAGGGATAAGGGTCTGTGGAGTGTCACCACTCGCCGGCCACACGCAATAGTTGTCGCGATCCATCACATTGTGGTGATAGACTGCTATACGATATGCGGTATCTCACAGCCGCTGTAGAAACATCAATATAATAGTTTATACTTAATATTATCTTGTCAATTATATAAATAAGATATCTAGGTAACGGCATGGTACCAATGAAATTTGAAATGCTTATTCGTAGAACGACGTAGCTAGTATAAATTAGTTTTGAACAGCAATATTTCACTCGCAGTAACACCTTTTTGTAGCTCATCAACTAATGCGGCTCTCGAGTATAAATATTATGAATGTTTTTTCATTTTCGCCGCCGGCGCGGTGGTCCCGTAAAAAACTTCGGGAATTTGAATATCTTAAACGCGCCGAGTTTTTAATTAAAACTTAGAAAATGGGACACGTCGCCGCAATGTCGTGTCACAGCTCACACCGCGCAGCACTCTGAATACCGCCACAGTGCGTTTACAGTTGTATTACCTCTTAGATTTTCGGCGAGTGACACTTGTGTCCTTCGCAAAATAATCCCGGAGGTACAAAACTGTGAACGCACTGCAGCGAGTTGAGGTTCACGTCGCGCGTCGTGACGTTACATGAAAATAATTTGATCATGTTCACATTCAGTTTAATCTAAACGAAAACTATGACAGCATCAAAACACCTTACGCTATTCTAAATATCATATACTTACGCGCAGTACAGAAAATGCGCTCACATAATTATTAATTTAGTGGATTCCATATTTTTCTTTACGTTAGGATTATTATTTATTTTTATTATGACTCGAACAGAGTATATACCTATTACAGAATGACTAATGTAGAAAAGGAATTAAAGAACTCGTGGAGAAGCACATACTTAAGATTATTTCAATTCAAACTTAATCTTTACTGAAACCTACGTAACAGTTCTATTATTACACCGACACCACGGCATGAATTATTAGCTTCACTATATATCCTGCCACCCTGTGGGAACCTCATTAATGCAGCGCTAATTATTGTGGGTAAGATGTCACATACAAATACGAATCTTCGTGGATTACATTTACATTTGTATGACAAATGAGTAGCTGGCGCGGGAGAAGTGAGGAGCAAAAACACCTCGCGGGCTCTAATCGTGTGCGAGTGTCGTGGGCGGACCCCGCGGCAGGCCGTGACCCCGGCCAACGCCTGACGATGGAGTGTGCATATGAAGAGAACTTACTATATAATAGTCTCATTTAAATCGTATATGTTGTAACTAGTTGTAGGATGGTGAAATGTGAACATTTAAAATTCATTCGGTTCTTTAAGTTAAATTTACTCACAATAAAAGAAGTCTAAAACTGCCAAATTAAATCATTAAGTACTAATGTACTTTACAATAAACGACACACAAAAGGCAAACAGAACAGGCGAAACACATTAAAACGGTTTAGTTAAATCATTATGTTTACATTCAGAGAGATGAATTGTATTTGAACAGGGCGTAGATCTCTGTTGAGAGCGATTTTTGTCGGTAATCACTACATTGACAACTACTCTTGGTACGCCATCGAAACAATGCCCGAGTGTCGAGCACGAAATGATTAGATGGAATAAAAATCGTACGAGAAGCGATATGAGCTCGCACTGAGCACACCGATGTTGAGTGAGAGAGTCTCGGTCGTGTAGTAACAGATGTCGTGGTTGCGACGCGCGTGTTCGGCCGACATAGCTATTGTCTCCGAGCTAGCAGCGAGTACTACAGTGCACTGTGTAGTGCATCGGTACTCAACCTTTTTATACGGGCCACAAACACGTTTTAGTCTCGGTGTCGCGGGCCGCAACCAAAATTTTCGAGGTAAAAAATAACGTTATTTAAAATTAGCGACTTAATAATGGACTAAACGAATATAATAATATAATAATATAATAATAATAATAATAAATTCATACATACAAATGCAAAAATCCATTGTCATTGATACATGCTCTATAGTTCGTCGATTTCTTAACCCGTCATCATCTTTCACCACATCACAATCATAACTCTGCCTACGAATCAGGCATCATTACTTGGCATCAGCCCGTGCCTGAATCTTTTATCCGGCTAATAGCCGAGACTCAAATTCTTTACAACATAATAATAATAATATCTATGGACGCTTCACACCACGTCAGTCTGGCCCCGTGCTAAGTACCTGAAGGACTTGTGTTACAGGTACCAGACAACGGAAATATATTTAATACTTTTATATTATACATATAACTAAGATTTTTATTATATCATACACATATTTAATACACATCCAGACCCGGGAACATTGAAAACTTTTTTTGTTCCGTCGGCGGGATTCGAATTCGCAACCCCCGGCTTGAGCTGCCAGTTGCCACACACTCAACCAATTGAGCCACAGAGGTCGTCGAATAAGATCTAGTTATCTACATATTACATACTTTACTCGGCGCGTGCGTGTAATATCTTGCCTGTGGGCAAGAAATTCAAAATGGTTCAAGAAATTCACAATCACGCGGGCCACTGACAGAGTCCCGGCGCGCGGCGGGCCGCAGGTTGGGTATAGCTGGTGTAGTGTATAGCATGTAGTGTGTAGCGTGTGCGGACGGATCAGACAGCCACTCGGCCACTCGGCCGGCCAATCGTGTCGATCGTTTTCGCATGTCTCTTGACGGTGGCCTTTTGTCCAAAGAGGTGCTGGTTTTTCTTACATTTTTCGTACTAACTGCTAAGCTAAGGATATATTTGAACATAGCTTTTCATGTATACTTATGAGTCTTTATTCAAGTCACCATTGCCTGTTAGGACAGCGAAAGATAGAAAATCCTAATATTAATACGGGATTTGACATTAGGAATAGCAAATGTCATGATACTTAGCGATATATATTTTTGCCCTCGAGCAGTGAAGTCAACGAATGTATTACTATTATACCAAGGGCCTATGGACCAAGAGCCCGCGAGGGCCAGACCTTCGTTCGTTTCGTAAAGCTGAAAGTTTACCTGTTTGTGACCTTTACAGAGGTAAGAACGACCAGCAACTATGAAGTTTCGGTCGCGGTTACTTTAGGAGGTATCCAGTTCTGAAGGTCTACCTGACCTTCGAGAAGGAGTAAAGCTCAATTTCATAGTTCTAATGATACCTCCTAAAGTAACCGCGACCGAAACTCCGTAGTTGCTGGTCGTTCTTACCTCTGTAAAGGTCACAAACAAGTAAACTTTCAGCTTTACGAAACGAAGGAAGGTCTGGCCCTCGCGGGCTCTTACTCTACTATTTTTATTATCGTCAGATATTGGCATTTTCAATAAAAACTGTAATATTTACATGTAAACAAATGGCGAGTGTTGATGTAAGCACAATACAGTTGACTCTCAATCTCTCCTGTGTATATTGTAGCGGCTGATCCACTGCCGCGTGACGTGATGACGTCACCACTTTGTTAGCATTTTTGGTGAAGGGGGTGAGAGGGAGGTGGAGTAACATCACGTGCTTAGAGAGCACATACACACACACACACGAACGGGGTTGTTGTGTGAGCAAACAGTATCGAGATAGCGGGCGCGGGATTATGAACGTGAAATATGAAAACTCTTGATTACCCCGCGCGCTATGAGTTTGTCTTGTCGATAGTGAACAGAGTTATGATACTCTTTATTCGTTGCTGCGAGAGTTTACTGAAATATATATCTTAAAAATACATTAAACTAGACGACGCCCGCAACTCCGTTGCGCCAAAAAATTGACGACCTCTGCGGCTCAATTGGTTGAGTGTGTGGCAGCTCAAGCCGGGGGTCGCGGGTTCGAATCCCGCCGACGGAACAAAAAGTTTTCAGTGTTCCCGGGTCTGGTTGTGTATTAAATATGTGTATGATATAATAAAAATCTTAAATATATGTATAGTATAAAAGTATTAAATATATTTCCGTTGTCTGGTACCCGTAACACAAGTCCTTCAGGTACTTAGCACGGGGCCAGACTGACGTGGTGTGAAGCGTCCATAGATTTTGAAAAAAAAAAATTATCGCGCGGGAACCGTACTTTTTTCTGGGATAAAAAGTATCCTATATCCTGTCCCGGGTTGAGTCCCGGTACGCAAAGTATCTACATTTCAAATATCAGAAAAATCGGTTCAGCGGTTTGAGCGTGAAGAGGTAACAGACGGACAGACAGACAGACATACTTTCGCATTTATAATATTAGTGTGGATGTAAGAGAATAATTAAGAGATGTTAATTGAAAAACAGCTTTAAATGTGCAAAAGTATGTATTAATCATCAGCTCTACATTTACAAAAATAACCCTAAACTTTTGCTTTTCACTTGAAATCGGTCTGCGTGCGAAACAGGTTCGCCTTTGATGTGGAACTGTGGCGAAGGGCTGACTGGAATCGTATTACATAACAAAAGAGAGGATTTTTATTCAATTTGTTATGTGGTTGGTGGATTTAGGGTTTGTAAATTAATTTTCAATTGACTATAATAACTAACAAGTGAATTAAGAATATTGTTGTAGTGTTTATTACGTAAAATAAGATTATTTATTATAGTAATCTTATTTTTTACGTAATAAACATACTATGTACAACTAGCAGTTATTATATTATATAGGTATTATAATACAATATGACATTAATGATCATCATACAAAAGTTTTCGAAAAATGTATTACAAAATAATCAGTAATTTTATAAACAAATACAAAATACTGAAAAAAGAACAATATGGGTATCAGACTAACAAAAACACTATTTTAGCAGCTTCTAATCTTGTTCATACCGTAGCTAAAAATTTAAATGAAAAAAAAACCCAACATATTTTGGAATATTTTTTGATATGTCAAAGGTGTTTGATTTTGTTTCACTCCCCTATGAATCATGTAGACTATTTAAAAGACTAGGACTTATGACATTGCCTAGCCTATACATATTTGAGCTAGCCAATTTTGTGAAGCAGAATTATGAACAATTTACAGAAGCACATGAAATACTGTACCCACGAACTACCCTATGTGCATCAAAGTATACAATGCCATAACAAAAAAAATTAAAGAGCTACCTTATATTAAATTTAAAAAACAAATAATAAAGTGGCTTAAATCTAAAACATTTTATTCTACAAATGAACTTCTGAGAACCTCAAATTACTTATATTATGTATTGAAACAGCGGTGACTAAGAAATTGACATATAATATTGTAATTTGTAACCCCTATGTCAATTTCCTTGACTAAATTCCTTGAATTATTAAAATATATAAATAAGATTATGCATATTATATTGGTATATTGTTTATTATAATAATTCTTAATGATGTGATTAATGTAATAATGAACTAGCTTTTCTTAATATTTGAACCGCGTACACAGTGCGAGGTCGTAGCATCTCGTAGAGCTGCGCTACGACGCGTAGCGCGCTACAGTTTTAGATTGCGAGTCTTCTTTCATCTAACTTAACTTTTAATGGAGGTAAGTGTACTTTGTTTACGTTACACAATATATAGAGTGCTTAATGCAAATATCGAAACTTGCCAACGAAACTTACATGAACAACGATGATCTCACATCAACCTAAATAAGTAGATAAACGTTATCTATTAAACATTTTAAATTTCTTATCGATAAATAATAAGTAATAAGTAATTACTTACTACTCAGAAAACGAGAACAAACGCGTATTCATCCGTCAATTTTCGTTTTGATTTATCTTCTACGTAAGATAATCATTTTCAAAGTTATAATAAACATGCATTAAATAATGAATTTGTTATACCTCTTCTTGGTTTCTTCCGGAGGTGCATGCTAGGTCGATATGATAAATTCAATATAATGTATCTCCCCGGCATCCCGCAGCCGGTAAACAGGGGCCCGCCGCGCGACGGCATCCATCACGCCGAGCCGCGCGCGGGCGGGCGGAAGTCGCGCGCGACTGTCGCGAGTTATCCAGTTTACAGTTTTGTGCGGTTTTATTTGCGGCCGGAATGGCGGCGGCGCCAGCGCGGCGCGCGCCTGACCTACGGCGACAGCATTATAGTTTACAAATTTTCATGAAGACAAGTGCATATTGCTACATAATTTGTAAACAGAGCAGTAACTTTATATTTATCATATTACAACATAGTAGCCGAATATCATTGATAGATAGTGTGGAAAATTGCGTTATATGAATAAAACAAATAAAACTGCTATCGGTTTTCATTCTTTGACACGGATTTGTATCAATTATATCTGTAAACTATAAATCTGCCGGTCACAGTCGCCGTTAAAATTGTGACACATATAAAAGGATACTTTCAATTATTCAAAATGTTTTAGTGCCGCGGGCGCGCCGGTACTTTTCAATTCAATAAATTGAAAACTTTCCATCAAAACAAAGCTATTTTAGTTGGAGCTTCCCCACCACTCCATCTATACTCATTCCGCTGGAAACATAAAATGAAATAGTTTCGAAAGTCTAGACCGAAAGACGCCTGTTATGCGAGGATAGATTGAACACCCTAAGTGATCCTAAAACTGGGAAAAATGTAAAAGTGGAAGCGATGGGAGCGGCCCGGCCTCACGCGGCGGTATCGGGCGCACGGCCGATCGAGCGCGGCTCGCCGAGGCCCGACCACGCCGAGTCGGCCCGATATTGCGCCGAACTCTTTTATCTAAATCGGCTTCATCCCGGCGAGGTTACTCGGCGCGGTGTAATAGCGGCCAATGCTATGCGGGGCGTATTGTAATCGGACGCACCGGGTTTCGGTACTATACTTTGGTAAATAGAAAATTTAATACGGCATACACGAGCGTCCGCGCGCGCGTAATACATACAAATTATTACAAACGAACGCGAACTACTCGCTGCCGCTTAAATAATATCGCATCGCAAAAGTTCGGCCCGCAGTGCGAAGTCGGAACATATTTCGCCCGGGTCGCATGAAAAATTCGGTCGTTACATCTTCACTAGCTATTTATTTAAAAACTAGGAGCCGGAGCGGAGTATTTTTCAGTAATAAGGTCGTTTATCAGCGGCCGGGGACGTTATCGCGGGGCCGTGTGCGGGCTGCGGGTGTCGCGGCGTCGGCGCCGGTGCCGCAGTATGTACGTGTATGAACGTCACTAACAAGAGATGCGGCCTCGAACATATACCGGAAAATGAAATTAAAGCCGATTTCGGTCGGATTATCGGTCGATTATAACGCGCGATATCTGTTTTCAGTACATTTTGTATGAGGACGGTCATGTAGTTGACACACTGCTGCGATAATAACGCCGCAATGGAAATATATCGCAATAACGCATTGTTGCCACTTGCCAGATGTACGATTTCTTTTTTTAATTTAGTGGGAAAAAATAAATATTGTGGGTTTTTAGGGGCTAAAATTTTTTGGGGATATTTTTGGAAGTAAAATTTTTGCAGCTTAAATATATATTTATTTCGTTTTTAGTACTATTAATATCATTTTTAATATAATAATAATATAATGTACAGTATGGCCCCGTGGTAAGTACCTGAAGGACTTGTGTTACGGGTACTAGACAACGGAAGTATATTTAATACTTTTATAGTATAGGTACATATATTTAAGTTTTTTATTATATCATACACATATCTAATACACATCCAGGACCCAGGAACATAGAAAACTTTTTGTTCCGTCGGCGAGATTCGAACCCGCGACCCCCGGCTTGAAACGACACTCGCTCAACCATTCAGCCTCAGAGGTCGTCAATTTTTTATTGTTATCTATATAATCATATTTTATTATCATAATTAGAGAAAATAAAGTTTTATTATTATTATTGTTCAAATTCAAATGAACTAATTATTTTGCATAATATGTAAAAAAGTCCACTTCATTCATGGGTCATTTTGAGAGTTGCATAAGCAAAAATAATGACGTCATTGATAATTTTATGGAACGTACCCCAAATGATAAATATTTATATTTTTGGATAGTTTTCTTTGAAATTTAGTGGGTTTTAAAAGTTGCTTTAGGAGGAAATTTTTGAAGAGTTGGCAACACTAGTCGCGGCGCGGCGCTCTCTCGTAAGAAATATCGGACGATAAAATCGCAGCTGTGTGCAAGGAATCGCGACGCATTATCGCAATATCGCTAGCGATATTATCGACCGATAATATCGCGCCTGTCTGCGGGTGGCTTAAATGAGGACGAGGTTGCGCGGACCGCAACATTTCTACGTGCACAATTTTTCGTGCACTTTTTCCACTATATTAAGGAATTATTATAAATTTTAACAAATTACACGACCGGTTTCGAAATAAATCATCTTCAGGTGTACCTTACAGTACCAGTAATTCAGCCGTGCTTGCCGATTTAATATATGTAATTGATTGTACTGTTGGTTCTTGGTGGAAATTCATGTTGAACACTAATAAAACACAATTTTTCGTGCACTTTTTCCACTATATTAAGAAATTATTATAAATTTTAACAAATTACACGACCGGTTTCGAAATGAATCATCTATAGTGGAAAAAGTGCATGAAAAATTGTGTTTTATTAGTGTTCAACATGAATTTCCACCAAGAACCAACAGTACAATCAATTACATATATTTCTACGTGCCTCCACCTGCGGCTCGCGTCTCGTGCGGCGTGCCCGCCTCGTGCCTTCGCCCCCGGCTGCGGGGCTATCACCACGTAAAATAATTCCGTCGTCGGGAGGAACATGAAATATAGTCTCAATGTATCGCCGTCCAGGTGCCGCTGGATTCTTTATTTATATAAAAATGAAAATTACCGAGATAAAAATAGCACTACGGTATATTCTTTGAAATGGAATCGTCCCCGTAATAAGATTACGGGTTTTGCTGGGACGAGTTCGGCTTCTCGATCCGGAGTAGTTTTAGAGTACACGTCATTTTCCCCGAGATATTATATAAGAGCTTTATTGTGAAGTATACTATTATTATCCCGAGTATACATGTACCTCTACATTGTACATCGTACACAAAGTGGCGGCTCACCGTGTCGGCTTATCTAATCACCGCGGAACTTTGGGAACGTCTTCAAATAAGTTTTAATCTCATTTCATTTTGTATTACGGGCTTATCCGGCGACTTATCGGCTGTGCCGCGGTACTCGTGACGTTAATCGGGACCTATGATAACTGACGCAATTCAGTCGCTGGGAAGGTCCTTAGGTTGTAGATACATATTATTTTGATACTACAATCATTTTGAAGGTCACTCTATTTTTTTTTGTTTCGTTTTGTATTTCTTTTAAAAATCACCGAGTCGGGCCTTGTCTCGATATGAGCCGACTCTTACTACATAGTTGTATATTAAGCTTATCTAGCACAAACTAGGGGACGCCGGACGAAGTTAGTGTCCGGCTACTGTTAATGGGCTAAGTTTTAATTAACAGCCGACTACGAGCGGGAGAAAATTCGCCTGATAATGGGGACCGGCCATCTTGACGAGCGACCCGCACCGTCCCGCACCACCTCGCGTCGCCGGCTATACCGCGCCGTTCACCGGGTACTAGCCGGCTTTTGAACAATCATACGGGTTGTTTTCATGTAACATACAGTTTATTATTCCAAGTACGCAAGGTGTGAACCATGAATACGTGTAAAATAAATCTTAAGCTAATAGTTTGTAAAGTACTCAGTTACAGCTTTAGAGTTTCACGGGAATCGTGATACTCGAGCGGATATTAAGCATTGTTTTACCGCAGAACGGGCGTCGAGAGTTGGAACTTGGAAACTATAAAATATTCCGCAAGGAGCATGTTTTATTACCGCGCATAGTCGCGTAAACATCAGGAATCTATAGAGTGTTCCTCCTGTGTATTGCGCGAGCTAGATTCAAAGGAGCGATCGCTCCAACGCAACGCGCCGGGCGGCGGCGTGAGGTGGTGTGTTTGAAAATGAAATCTAAAGCGGGCGGGACGTGATTTCTGCCGGGAGTTTATATTAAAAAGTGGGTGTAGCGGAGGTGCGACGTCGCGCGACGCGGCGTGTCGTCGGCGTGGCGTTAAGCCTTGTCCACATTTGTATCAAGTAGTCGTGTCCGTATCCGGCGTATCGTATCGAGTATGCGCGTACCCTAAGTGTGGACGCCTATTTTGACCATAGCGTATCTTTTATCGCGTGAGCCACAGTTCGGCCAAAAAACGACGTCCACACTTATAGATACTGTATCTCGATCGCATATCGTCTCGCCGATCCTTGTATCGATCTAGTGATTCATTCAGTCAAGAACTCCCAGAGTGCAGACATCAAAATGCGTTCACACTAGATCATTCTGCCGATCATGATACGCGTATCAGATACGCGGTTTCTAGTGATCGGGGTGTATCATGATACGAAGTGTATCATGATTGCGATCATTTTGCGTCCACAGACTCAACACTAGCAAACATGATACGCTTCGATGCTACGCGACGGATATCTGATACGCGAACATGATCAAGTGTGGACAAACCCTTATATTGCGTCGTGTCTCCTCCTCCCCCCTCCTGCCCCTAGCACCCGGGCAATAAGTTTTTTTTCAACTTACTTTCTGTGACACCTCAGCTGACCGATTCACGATCGTCGGAAAGATCTCACGCGGAATATTTTCACTTTCTGTCAGATACACAGCGATTCACAAACTAGTTTCCGTCGCGGAAATGAATCCGAAACCAAAGAAAATAACTGATTTTTTTTGGCAACAAGTGCTACGGTATATAGCCTTGGATATTCATCGCTGTCAGTATCAAGATAAAAGACCGAAAAATAATTATAATTGTCTCCAAATTTTCCTGCACCTCTTAATTTAATGAACTAAATTTTTAAGACTGATTAGTCTCACCTTACAAAAAATTTATTTCCTGCGTTTATTCATTAAACGCTGCTGAAATAAATTTTATAATATTTTTGTAATATTCAAAATCATTCGCTCTGTCGCTCATTAAACTTTAATGAGCGACAGAGCGAATGATTTTGAATATTACAAAAATTGCTACGTCTTATTAAAATAATTAAACCAAAAAAATAAGATTGTCTATGTGTAATGTGCCGACTGCCGAGTGACAAATTTATGACAATTTGTCAAATCTGCGAGATTTGTGTATGTGACACAAACCGTCACCGTTGTGTAATATACTAATCTTCATCATTCAGCTCTGCTGGCAAAGAGCTCCTGCGTGGATGCACCCTCCAAACAGGCATTAGTTCCCACTTCCCGGACCATTGCCAAAGCTATATCGGGCGTTATGTCGGCACTACTTATAGGCGAACGCGTTGGCCGACGCGTTGGCCCAATGTGTAGAACGGGCGTTCGCGCGTTGGCGGTAGGTATTTAGACGTTGGCCGGCGCGTTTGCGAGCTTGCCGCGCGGTGTCGGAAAGATCAAAGAACATATTTTGTCGCAAGCTTTGCGCTCCATCCACACAGGCCGCGCGATCAGTTCGCTCGAAACGGCGATGAAGTGTGCACGTTTCCTTCTTGTGGCGAATTAATATCTAACTTGAAGAAATGGCGAACAATATGAGTATCGAAAAAACATTTAAATTTATTGAGCTCTATCAGAGTAAAAACTGCCTGTGGAACCAAAAAATCATACCAAAAGTGCTAAAAACATAAGGTTCTTGGACATGCTAGTTTCCTCACGATGTTTTTTAAGTTTCCGTACCCAAAGGGTAAAAACGGGACCCTATTACTAAGGCTTCAATGTCTGTCTGCCTTTCTGTCTGTCCGTCTGTCTGTCTTCAGGCTGTATCTCAAGAACCGCTATAATAATAGCTAGATTTCTGAAATTTTCACAGATTCTGTATATCTGTTGCCACTATAACAACAAAATATACTAAAAACAAAATAAATTAAATATTTAATATATAATAAATATATATTAATCATGATGATTACAATAATAAGTAATAATAATTATATGTAACGGTTTTTCCACCGTCATATAAACGAGTGACGGTTTTCCTTATTATTTACAAAGTAGAAACATTCTCCTGTATAAATTTTGTACGGTATAAAAGTGTAAAATGACTTTTTAATCAAAATATTTATTGTTTGAACACTTCCTAAAGCTTTAACCATTGAGATGTACATCTCAATGGCTTTAACACATAATTATTACAGTACTTACGACATTTATTTTAAACAAGACACGACTGACTATTAATAATTATTGCTTTATTTTATTATTCTTATTACTAAATAATTTCATCTAACAATATCCGCCATGAGTGACATGACCTCGAAGTGAAAAGATTTCACGAGTCTCGGAGGTGGCGGGAACATTCCGCGAAAACGGCTCTAATCCTCGGAAAATTTTCCGCCGTCGGATGTCAAACTCCCATCCGCGGTGAGATCTTCTCGAATCCGTGGCGGAAACTATTTCACTCATACAAAAGAAATGTCACTACTGTCAAAATGACAGCAAAATCGGAAAGTTTTCACTTGTCATTTGCTTGAAAGTGAAAAAGTTTCCGCCATCGAAAACATTCCGCGAGGAATAGCTTAGTGAATCAGGGAGCAGGACTTAAGAGGTGAGGCAACACAAGTATTAAGATGTGTTCGCGGAATGCCAATAAATGTAGAGCTTTAGTGTTTTACTCACTCGCCTAGTAGGTGTGTATCGTGTATTGAGTTGTGTCTCAACGTTATTAACGAATACTGGAGTATTCGTTAATAACATTTATACAGAGTAAATTTATTATAACAGAATTTTATTTGAAATTATCTTTATTCGGTGTTTACTTGATAATTACTATGTATTTGATTTCATGTTTCGGAAACTTTGTTTCAGTAGCGTGCCCTTTTTCGCGGTCTGCTCCTCATTCAACGGCTCAGTAGTTCGAAGTCCTTTCGAAGCAAACTGACAAAATAGAAACTTTCGTACAAAATATAATATCGACGCCAATAAACTCGGGACTCGATATTATTGTGTTTTAAACGAAATAACTTTTCCAAACAAATATGTCGAGTGAAGCTTTGTGTTTTCAATAGAATCTCATGTCTGGCACTCAGGCGGTCTGGCATATTCTGGCATGTTCTGGCACGCGGCCAGCTCTGGCACCGACGGTGTGGCCCAGCGCTAATGTTATCTTGCAGCTCGACTACCGCGCTCACACTCGCGCCCTGTATTGTATTTTGCACAAATGACTTATCGATATTTTTGTTACAGGGTACACTTTTTTATTACAGGGGAATTGAAGCGGTATTATGTAGTCAGATGTTCCCTTATTTTTTGCACAGAATCCATAAATTATTCGTCATCAGAATTTCACAATTGTCCCCAGACCTCAAACAGTCTCACCAATTCGGATATATTATAGCTTCTATATTTAATCAGGAAAAAGCTTAAACGTGTAAATAGGTACAAGTGGAGGGATAATTTTTAATTTATAATAATTAGCATTCACTTCAGTCTTCGTTTAAGAAAAAGTTAAGCATTATTTTCGGAGTATCGTCCATAAACAACGTATCTTTTTGAATAACTAATTGCGAGTCAATAATGAACGACGGCTAATTAGTAATTAACGTGATACACAAAATCAACAGACACCGATTTCACGAGGTACCCACGACGCCCGAAAATATATAATTACTCGCGACAACGCCGGGGGAGGGCAATTTTAATTTAACATAATACAATTAATTAGGACATCAAAAGACGGGAGTTATTAGTCGAGCCGCGGCGGGGCCTCCTCGCTCCTGCTCAACATCCTCAAAAGATCACAACAAACATGTCGCACACGACGTACATTCAGAAATTACGTTTTTTTATGAACAGCAGATGAACCCAATTCACCAAATAATCTTTTGAATTACGTAGTACAACTAACATTAGGTTTCATATTTTATTTGTAAAAGCAAAATTGCATATTATGACCTTTAACGGTGGTCGTTCCCGGCGTCACGACCGCGGCACGTGACCCCCGATGTGGGGTCAGCAGTCGGCTACTTGCGCTTTGCCCGCACAAAGGTGAGCAAAAAAAAAAACAAAATAACAGCTAACGAATCGCCTTTGTCTTACGAGAGCTTTGCGCCGCACTCGGGGACAATTGGTCTCATTCCCCCTCCCCCTCGTCGAGCTCGACACTTCCGCCCAGACTCCTCGAGCGAATAACTCTACCACCTCGACACCGATGACTCTAGTTTCCTCCGCACTCGCTATTATCAAATTAAAGTTAAATCGTGTGAAGAAACTTTCATCGCATAATATGAAAAGTGTCGGTACTCGGGTTGCTCGGGTTGACTCAGCGGCTCATTCAGCTCATTGTTTTCATATTTTTGTGAATAAAGAATATATGTGGATCTAGACTAATCGATCTTAGAACATGTAAATCTTTCCACCTGACCTGTGAAAGCGGAGTCTATCGCGTAGGGCGGCAGGCGGCAGGGCGGGCGGCCGTAATGGCTTCCATTCGGAGGCCGGCATCGTTCGCGCGGAATATAATGCGCGGCACGTCTACACACAATATCCTTTATATTTTGTATTTGGGCGTCGCTTACGGGTTACGGCGGGAATATTGCGGTGTTCGGGGGATAAGCGAACGTAACGAATCGTTTGAGGCCGCCGAATATTCCGCTATAGAGATTGAAGGCGGTGTTCGTAGCCTAGCTCGGTGACGTCACTAACTTCTTTTGTTGAATAAAATTTCCTTTCTAGGGTTCCGTACCCAAGGGGTAAAAACGGGACCCTATTACTAAGACTTCGATGACTGGCCGTTTGTCTGTCTGTCTGTCTGTCTCCAGGCTGTATCTCAATGTTATAGCTAGACTTCTGGAATTTTTACAGATTATGTATTTTTGTTGCCACTATTACAACAAATACTAAAAACAAAATAAAATTAATATTTAAAGGGGGTTCCCATATAACAAACGTGTTTTTGGCCTTTTTCCTCGATATCAATAATGACAACAGGGAGGCACTTGAAACAATTACAAAATCCAGCCTTAACAACATAAGTAAGTTATATTATGTCAATTTTGTACCGATAACTTACTGCGAACTTATTTAACGAATTAATTAAAACAGGGGGTTTATGTGAAGTTTACAGGCAGTATTGTGACTGCATATGAATTATGGTCGTGGAAGCACCGGCTATTGCAAGATGCGGGTTATTGCGAGGTGATCCCCACTCCGCAGCCCCCGCTCCCCGCTCCCCGCTCCCCGCTTCCCACTCGCCGCGTGAGAGAGTGAGAGTGCACGGTGATAGCTCCCGAGAGCGCCTGGACCAAATTAAACGTCGCCGCCAGACCAGCGGGAGCGGGGAGCGGGGAGCGGGCAGCGCAGCGGGGAGCGGGGAGCGGAAAGCGGGGAGCAGTGAATGGGAACGGTTTCGGAGTCGTAAGCTACTTATCCGCACGTATGTACTAAGCTGCACCTCCGGGACGGGGATTAGCTCCACTTAGCGTTTTATTAGTTTTATTACACACTAAAGTTTGTTTTACTATCCGTGTGAGGAACGGCTGGTTCCTGTGCTAGTTTCATTAACTGCCCGAGCGTTCGGTGTTTATGAACCTTGAAGGAAATTACGCCCAATAGTGTAGAATTAATACTATATCGTTTGGTTTACACACGTAATTACGACGCATATTAAAATGACGAAAATAATTGACCCATTAGGTATGATGAATTTCAACACAGTTGCTCGAGTAGACCACGACGACTTAAGTAGACTAGAAGTAGTAGCAACTGATTCACATAACTGAATATAATATAATATAAAGTTCAGCTATGTAATAAGTTTTACCTCTAAATTAATAATATTCATTCTCTAACGCGAAGATTTGAAAACAGTTTCCAATTTCTTTGGTAAGTTAGCACTTAGAAAATGAGTTGCGAGTCAAAAGACATTTAATATTTTATATAAAAGAAAGATATTTTCTTATATCTGTAAGTAGTTTTGCGTACAAATTGAGAAAGTTAGCGGCAGCTAGTTAGCAGCTAGGGCAGTTAGCGACCGCGGCCGGGAGTTCGGGGCGACATTTATTTTATCAGGAAATTTACAATTACAAACTAAAGTTTCATAGACCACATAGAAATTCTTTTATAATGTCTCTGTACGTTCGGTCATGATGGATAGCCATTGACACCATGGAAGCTGTCGCCTGTCCATGGACAATCGACGTCGATCGTCGGCAATCACAGACGAATATGGCTCTCTACACGTTCACACGTTCGTATAGCATCATGGACCGACGTGGAGAGGTCGCATCGGATTCTATAATATAATTGTTTACTTACAAAATTTTGTACTGTTACTCAAAAAATATTGTTTATGAATACAAAAAACACTAGTTGACGAGTCAACATTCATCTAAAGAAGGAGCTTAAGCGCAAGTTATTACAGCAACATGCAAAGTTAGCGTTATATTAGCCGCAATTTTAATGATTTACAATACCTGAATAAATACCAAAATACATATTCAATACATACTCAATACAATCTGTTAACTAAAAAAATAATATTATATCACTCCTCACTACAATGGTCCCGTACCACCAATTACCGAATGAGATACCTACATACAGTAAATTATATTATGTTCATACTGTTGACGCTAATTAGTAGGCGTAAAGCTTTACATACTGAGCGCCAGGCCGCGTCAGACGAACAGGCATTAGGTAACCCGTAACAAGGTCTAGACGCTAGACGCTCCGTGTAAACAAACAACTTATCCGATGATCGCCCGCTTATGTTTGCCGAGACCTCCAATTACATTTTATTTTCAAGAAAATATACATACTATTTACAGAATAAACACAGTTAGAAGAACTCATGTAAGCTTTGCTAAGCATCGGCGACGCAGCGACGACACCGAATGACCGGGTGCCGGCCGCCGAGCAAAATTACGGTACAAGATTTCGAAATGTTACAGTGTTCCAAAGTATTAAAGTTTGTATTCTGTCTCCATTTATATTGGTCCGTAGGTCGGTGTCTTGCAGGCACATTTACCTCGCAAGGGCAAGCCGTCTCTAGTAGCCCTTCAGAAGTTCAGAACCTTTGTTCTTAGTCCAGTGGTCGGCCGATTCGGTTCATAAAGCTTCGGCTTTTAATAATATTCAGTTGAAAATGTTTCGAATCCATTTATCTGAATTTCAATTCATTTGAGCTTACGAGACTATGTGGGCTTTGTTTACGATTATAATAAATGTTTTGTATTTTGTTAATTAATTTAATAAATAGCACTTTATTGTTGGAAAAAAGATGTAGTTAGGAAACCTTCCACTGTAGTGATACTTGCTTGAATTAGCTGTTGGCTATTATTATTACGTTGCAGTTTAAACTAATGCTCAATGTATAATTATAATATTTTGTAGGTGTAGCATTTTACGTTCCTTTTCAGTCGGAGGATATTTATCGACTAATTGGTACTTGAATATGGTATTGCTCGTACAAAATATAATAATAAGCTATATTATAGTTTTTCTGAGACCCACAATTTCTCATACAATTGACATGGAGACGAAGTTATTCCAAAAAAAAAAAAAAAATGAGTTCTAAAAACTTTATATTCAAATTTTAAAAACACACGCAGACTTTGGTCTTGACGAATGAAGTATTCGGATTGCGGTTGCAAGTGAGTAGTCGTTATCGGGGGCCTGCTGCTGGTCCGCCAGCCCCTCCGGCCCCCGCTGTCCCCCGCTCGCCCCCGCCGCCTCCCGGACCAGATCTCATCTGTCAAAGGGCGGCGCCCACGCGTACCTTTGTTACGAACTAAGCCCCAATTTATTTACCCTTTTAAATCTGATTCAGGAGAGTACCGGGTGCCGGCCGTCGAAACAACGACGAATTTCTCGTTTGTCAAAGTCATCCGACGACTATACAAATGTTAAAGTTTGTTAGGAACGGTAGATAGACTCTTTTGCAATAATATCACTAAACTTATCGTGGCCACTTTATATTTTGAAACGGTACAAGTTACAGTGTTAATAGTTCCATGTAAAAAAAAGTGGTTTTCGTCGAATGTGTCCCAAATTATTCGATGGAAATTAGCTCAAATGAAGTTCCAAGCTAATAGACAAAAGTGTATTTTTGTCAATAAAGTAATATGGTCTCTATCGCATTTCGTGCACAAAGTCACGGGCAACGTCTAGTCAATAGTCACGGAGAAAATTAAACGTATCGAACAGGCAAACGAAATGAAAAACAAGTCGGAAGCTTCTCGAGGCTTTCTGGGTCACGACTCGCCGACACGACGACGGCGGTCGATTCTCTTCCTAATTGCATCGGAATCTGCAGCCAATTAGCTCCGACATCGAACTTTAATGGGCAGCGGCAATATGGATGAGCCCGCGTCCCGTTGGGACCCGGCAGTGTTGGTCTTGTTAGTTGTTTGTCCGGCGATCTCGGCAGCTCACGAATCAATTGATCTTCAGTTTTTTTCATTCATCTCACCGCGCTCGTTAAATTAGTTATTTGTAGCGGGCGATCAGTTTTAAATACGAGCTGACTAAAGGAAAATTATTAAAGTTGCAGATGCGTATCTATCTATGCGTTAGGCCCATAGGTAAACACTCGTAAAATATGTGGATTAATCTGAGAGAACTGATGTCCTGATGTGTAATAAGGTTATCGAAAAAAAAGAAAACGAGAAGAAAAGAAAGCGAAGTCAGAAGATTGTATGTTCATATTTGGGGGTACGGCAGTGCCCCAGCCAAGCTTTTTGGCAAAGGCACGACCGTACCATACTTTTCTCGAAGCGGTTCGCGGCTATTTCATACCCCCTTTATCTTCGATGTTAACCAAGCTAGGGATTCAAAGTTTCGGTGACTAAGAGCAAGTATTAAAACTAGCTCAACTTCCAAATTACATGACATTTTGATAAATAGTTTACTAGTTACGGATGATCAAATTTTACTACATTTTGTCACTCACTGACCAACAGATCATCAAAATTCTAAGGTACTTCTAGCAGACATAGAACCTTGAAATTTGGCACCAAGATAGGTCTGTATCCACAATGAAAGAAAAAATTATGAAACCGGCCAAGTGCGAGTCGGAGTAAATTTTTATGGGAATAATAAATAATTAGTTTATTTACTTTTTATTATTTATTATTAAAGTTTATATTATATATTTTTTTTCAGAAAATTTCAAGGATCTTACATTTACCATTATGGATATAAAGTAAAAAACGGAAAAAGTCGCCTTTGTTGTACGAGACCCTCCATTAATAATTTATTTTATTTTAATTTGACTTTTTGATTTTATAGCGACAGCAGAAATACATAATTTGTGAAAATTTCAGTTATATAGCTATTGCGGTTCTCGAGATACAGCCTGATGACAGACGTACGGACGACAGACAGACAGACAGCAAAATCTTAATAATAGGGTCCCGTTTTCACTCTTTGGTCACTGAAACCTTAAAAATGAAAAATATAATATAACACTTTATTGAATAAAAGGAAACATTTTTATGTTTGCGGCTTTGCAAGAATATAAAGTATGAGTTTCGATTACATTTTTGTTTTACATACAAAAGGCTTTAAGTTGGTTATTTACTTAATGAAATGTTATTTATTAAACAAAAAATAGTCTTAACAACGCTACACAATGAAACATTAATTATTGAATTCGTTTAAATCAGTACTGTGATAAATACTCCTTGCTCGCTTCCTTTACATGGCGGTATCGTTTACTGTAGAGTGGAGTATAAGTTCATATAAAATAATCAAAAGTCACATCGGTGCATAAATAACCTAGAAGTTAAAAAAATGTTGAGCTATCGTTATAGAATTTGTAGAAGTACGTAAATGCAAACCGAGACTTTATTTCTGGTTCATTGGTTCATGTTTATGAATGTATGGGAGTTTTCAGTCGTCGATAAAATAAGGTGTGCTGTAGTCCATTATTAAGCAGTCGCGAGTTGGGATGAAATACAATTTTATTCCTTAAAACGCTTACATCAACGCAGCCATGTATTCAACGGCAATGCTGAAAATGACCACATTCAAGTATAAAAGCTCAAGAGTCAGTAATAGCTGAATATAATAATCGACTCAGAAGTATTTACCGTACACATTTGCCCACATTACAAATAACGTAACCTCAAAGAAAAAGTAATAAAAGAGATAGAGAATGGACTAAGAAAAGCAGCAGGTGAAGTACAGAAAATTTTAACGTCACCTAAAAATAAAAGAAACCTTAAAAATAGAAATGAAATCCCACCAAAAACATGAAATGTAAAAAGATAGCCAAGCCTATCTATGCAATCGTTCTACCGTAAAAAGCCGATTACTTCTTTTGTGCTCATTGCCAAGCCACTATAATAATTATTATAGTGGCTTGGCAACACTATAATAAGCGAAAATTATTGGTTGAGTCTCTGAATTTTGATTTAAAACTACAGAATAAGTTGAAGGCTTGGCTTGAATGTGATCTGAAAACTTTTTACGGTAGAAGATTGCATAGATAGGCTTGGCTATCTTTTTACATTTCATGTTTTTGGTGGGATCCATTTAACCCATCAATCCCCAAGCGGCACCCGGCTGTCGCATAACAATTGAAAATGTATTGTGTCTGCGATTCCTACGATCGAGGTATTACAGGCTGTTATTTTTTTTTTTGCAAAATATATAATTATCGATATGGCCTCAAAATAGTACATCAATTATTTATTTAAATAGCATTAATAAAATATTCAAAAGCTAAGTGATTACTGTGCACGTTCATTAAGCCTCAGAATCAATCAAACCGGAGCATAATCCAAATTGAATATTTCAGTAAAACTGACCGAATACTTGTTGATCACTCGCCGACATCATCGACACGTCCGAAGGCGGAACACGCCAGCAACAGTCGACATCCCGGCGGGGGCTAGTGTGGGGAGGGGCGATTAACGGGAACCAAAAACTAAATTAAAATGTGTGGGTATAACTGGGCAAGTTAGGTTGAACCAGCATGGTGTAGGTTACCATCAACATAATCTACATGGTTTAGCCACACATGATCCGATTTAATTTAGACCCGATCGCGTGTATTGTACAAGCTGCAGCATACGAACTAAAGCCGCTCGTGAGCAGCTGTGCGCGAGCCCCGCAGCAGTCGCCGGCGAATTTGCCGAGATGGATTATCCCGCAGCGCAGCACACCGCGGACTACCGCAGCGCAGCGCGCGAACCCGCCCTCGCTGCCACCGGCTTGCCTACATCTCTAGCTCTCATTGACTTCTGTTAATGTGAGCAAACGTAACTTGGAAAAGCTGCTTTGCCATGTTTTACGTAACGAAATCTATTAAGGATTACGTACCACTATTAGAGCCGCGTGGTACGACCCGGCGAGCTATTTCCTGAACTGAACATAGTACGTTAGCTGTCCTAAGCCTCGCCAAAATATACTCGGGCGGCGGTAATATAATCGGTCGAGTGGTTCCGTTGGTCCATCATTTGGGCGCTAATGTGTGCGGCGTGTCCCGCTAATGCGGGCGCGGGTGCGGAGTGGATCGCATTAGTCCCGAGCCGCTGTCGCGCCGGGCTCCGACCGGGACGCATGACGTCGCCGTCCCGCCGACGAAATCCGCATTCGGAGCCGCCTGTGCGAATCTAAATGTTTAATTTGCCGAATGCTTTTGAGTGCGCGCCTGATGATACATTCAGGGAGTGCGCTGAGCCGCCCCTTTCGAGCTTCTATTTCCGACCGGCCGGTGCTCTATTATAGAAGCCGGGCCGCAGAAGTAGATCTCATTATTCGGATTACGAGTATTGGCAAAATGTAAAACGCATCCGTCCGTCCCGGGCGAAAATTAGAACGCCACTAGTGTGTCCGCCGTCGGAGCGTTTAATATTAAAAGTCGCACCCTCGGGATCGGGGACGTCTCGAAACAAAAATAAAGTAAAAAATGTTCCATTTAAATTCATCTGGAGTTCGAAATGAATAATAAATTACTACAAGAACATGACAAAGTTTGTTATTTTATAGCGTCGAGCAGGTTTAGGAAAACGGGCGCGCCGAAGCCGGCTGGGAATTTCAGATAAACTTCTTTCGCGTGTAAATGTTCAAACTGAAAATAGGGAGCTAAGCGACTGCATAATATGCTCGAACGTTTCCAGCGCGACGGCTGCGGCTCCGGCTGCGGCGGAGCGTGAACGACGCCGGGCGGGCGGCGTCACGCTCGCGTCCCGCCGGTGTTACGCCGGTGTCACGCCGGCGGCACGTCGCCACGTCGTCACGTCGCCCACGCGGCGGGCACGCTCCGTCGAACACACCGATTCCGTCTCGAAGCGACACTCGCAGTTCGACGTCAAACGGTTCCGCGCGGATTTTATTTTCTATTCGAAAATTCTTAGAAGGAAAAATGAAAAATATTATAGAAATGTTTCAGCTCAGGAGCGGTTTAAAAATTGCCCCGATCTTGCGAAGTAAATAAAACGAGGACTCACTTGACACTTGACAGGTAGCCCGTGTTGTAATGTTACCATCGACATCATATTTATGCGAGCAATAAAAAGGTAACGACGAAAGTTGTAGTCGTTAATCGTAAAGCGATATGACTACGATAATAATGTAGTGTTCGCCGGCAACTGGAGGTCTGACAGTTTTCTGTACCTTTGATATGCTCTATTCATGTTTTAGAGGGCGAGGGGGGGGGGGGGGGGGGGTTAGGGGCAGTAGGAAAGCGGGGGAGGCTGGGGTACGTGTAACTCACAGCTCAATGGCTCCGAGTGGGTCTGAGGTCTTAGAGGCCTCTATTGTTCGAATAGAAAATTAATTAAAGTAACAAACTCCAAAACTGAAAGTAATCATCAGAAGGGTGTATTATTATTTCAACAGTTTAATACATTAAGTCACGCTAAGAAGATTGTTTGAGATGATTATTATTATTGGGTTTTAATATTACGTTCTTCAAAAGTATTTAATTGAACTCTATTAAATACTACCTAAGACTTCGTTGTTCCTGATAATTGGTATGAGGTTACTTCTCTAAAACAAAGAAAAATATGAACACAGTATATAATAGGGGTGTAGACTATTTTTTGGAAATACGTGGTTGGCCACATTATTATACTCTGTCTGAGATTTTTACGTAGATTCGTATTGGTAGATTGTTTAGGTATTAAGTGTAGTTTGTTTTACAATTTTTATTTATTTTTTGTTACTTTAAGCTGTCTTCTACATTTTCTGAGTTAGCAACATTTATATTCAATAATAATTTTGAAATAGTAACACCATTTAGCACGACAGTCACTTTAGCCATATTTTCCTGTGTTCAGCGCGTGCGATAGGGAGTGTATTTGGTTTGGTGAAACCTGTTATCAAAACCAATACCTACGTCTTGTCTATTTTATTGTAATTAAAAAATAACAGGTTGCACATGTTTCTAGTGTTTTTTGGTTATTTTTTGTAATAATGTAATTTTAAGCTAAAATAATGAAATTTTTAGGCATGGGAAAGAATTTAGACATTTCAGCTAAGAAGAAATCTGAAATTTAGACACCTTAGAGTCAAATCAATCATTCCCACAGAAAAATTGCGAAATTAGCAGGCGTTTCTCAGTCTACACTTTGAAATATAAAAAAGTGATAGATCTAAAAAAATCTTTGTCACCATAACGAGGTGATATTATAATGTGTTAGAAAACGTCTTGCGATTGCTCGAATAGAAGAGGAAATAAGGCGTGTTACTGTTAAGAACAGAAAAAGCCCCAAAAAGTCATAAAAGTTTTGTTAGATGATACTGGCGTAGCTTTATCTGACAGAACGTTAAGGCGAAACTGAAGAAACTGAATAACAGTTGTTGCTGTCCTTTGAAAAACGAAAGCTAACCCAGACTATGCGTTGCTCAACTGATCTATCAACGCACAGCACAAATCACTGGACGGATCGGCCTGAAATTTGGCATGCAGGTAGATGTTATGACGTACATCCGCTAAGAAAGGATTTTGATCAATTCTACCCCCAAGGGGATAAAATAGGCGATGAAAGTTTGTATGAAACTTTGTCAATTTTAAACCGATCGGGCTGAGATTTTAAAATTAGGTTTTAATAATAATACTTCTTAAGCCGCGGGCTAAAGCCTGTGTGTAAGTTTACATCAAAATGTCACTATCACACACAATGTTTAGGAGATCGTGACGTCAGACGCTGTGATCGGTGTTTGCGAACGCGTGATATTACGGATTATACATGTCAATCAAGAATCAACTATTCTTTGCACGCGATTAAGTTTTCTTTCAAAAAATTTAAGCATGTTCTTTTTACTTATCACTATAGGGAATCATCTTAATATACATTTAATTGCATATCAGTGGTTTCAGCACCGATTTTCGTTGACTTTTTGAACGTTTTTTTTTGCGTAAAATACGTCACGTTTAATTAGTCGGATTTAACTTAATAAAAATATAATAAAATATATTGATAGATCAAAATACTTTATTCATTAATACTTTATTCATTACGTTGTTTAAAGGCTGTGTCTGTCGCACTTACTCCACCTTATGTGTCGTAAGACAGCTGACCAGCATATTTTAGTTTTGGTTGTCCCTACCAATATTAAATATATTTTTAAAGTCGGTTTATCAAATAAAACAGAACATAGTAGCCTATAATTAAAGATTTATGAAGCGTTACACATTCAAACACGTAATCGGAATGTTAAAACAGCCTTTGCTTTGGAACTTTTTGTCATAATATCAAATTAAATACATTGACTTGTCAAAAGGACAACAGAAATTTGTATGAAAGTGAATTTTCATCGTTGGGGACATGTAAGTTATTATATTTTTCAAAAGAAAATATCTTGTAATTCGTACGTTAACATGACGGCAGTAGTTCTGGTATACATATAAAAGCAGTTGATTATTGTTATTTCCAATTGTTTTATGACCAGTGCATTCTTATTGTGAAGGACAAGTTTTGGCAAGGAAAAGTTGATCCACCCATATTTACTTTTTATTAATAAAAATAAAAATTATAATAAACTTAATGAGTAAAAATATGTCATTTTCGGTAATTCTATAATATAAACTCTCAGAAAAACAATAATTTGTACTATTCTTATACGTCATAACTTATTTCGTTTACTGTCTTCACCCCCATTGCTCTTTTAGGAAAAAGGTGTTTGTTCTTTAAACTGTTCAGATCGAATCCTTCAAAACTATAAAATTGACGATCATATTTTATGACCTAAAATAAACATGAGCCTGTGGAGCTCGAAAATCGTGACATCACGATCCACAGATGTTCGTAGAAAAGGTATGCGGTACCGATAGTTTCCAACAGTAGCTTCGACTCTTAAGATAATAATTAGTAATGTGTTCGAAAAATGCTTCTTGCCTTACCTGACAAAATTAAACCCTAATTGGTGTCCCTGCGTCACTGTGAGGCCGTCGTCGATTTGGATGGAAATTAAGTGTCATGCTGCCTACATCTATTATCAGGATCGAAGTTACAGTTTACATAACGATTATAGGCTACTTTGGTGTTTGATAGTTAACGCATTTCATGCCAGATTTTTTAGTCATATTAGATATAGAATCAATATATTTTTTAAGTGTTTTATTTTGCTTCCCAATGGTAATGCTCGTTTTCGGCGCTATAGAGTATGACTGTTTTATAGAGATTATATCGAATCTCGCCTGAAGCACAAACGTGTGTAATATGCGCGTATTATCGCCATGTGCTATGTACTAAGATGTTATCTACCTTTGCGTGGCGTCGTCGCTAGTTGATGACAATCAGGCAGTTTTTATTGTGACCTCATAAGTCACCGTCGTCGCACAGCGCGCACGCCAGTAATAAACCTAGTCTAGCGCCATAAAACACTGTTATAAATTAATCGCGCTACGTTTATGCGAATTCTTCCGCGAGTGGGTCACACGCACCCCCCTCTGTCCCGAGTGGGTCACACGCGGCCCCTTCTGACCCGGATGGGTCACACCCCCTTCCCTGCTGTTTTCCGCGAGTGGTTCACACTGCACACATCCTCCTCGGTTACAACCGGCACTTACTAATTACTATATTAGTTACTAGCTCAATTCAGCTTATTAGTCTGCTAGGGATTAGGGCTAGAGTATAGACTCTAGTCAGCTTTCAATGTTTTTGCGTAAAAAAAGTTATATTATTTGTGCCATTAAAGTTTATCGTTTATTAACTGATTTGAGATTTCATATTATTAAGGAATTTATGCCTGTAGGTTGATGTAAGCAGACAACGAATTAATTCTCCTAATTTTGTGTAATAAATAAATGTAACGTTCATGTATCTACCGTGGATCGGACGATGGTGAAGCTTCACTGTCGTCTCCCCCAGAGAGACAACGCACTGCGCACATACAGAGCTCGTGGGAGGAAATCAATTAACTGGCAACATTACAGAGTGAGGCTCGCGCGGCAGATAATACGGTAGTGATGTGCCCAGTGCCGCGCCGAGCGAGCCGACACCGGCGCGGGGTAAAGATGACGAAACGTTTAAATCAGAGGTCATCGAAAGCATGCAATATTACGATTGCTACATATATTATGCATGAAATTAATTACTTTCAAATACAGATCGAAATACGATGGACATTGCAGATACAATGAATTAGGGTGGGTTGCACCAACTTACTATAACTTTAACTATAAGAAAATGTCAAATGAACTTAAACCTTAACCGCACAATTTCACTCGGTTAAAGTTAAAGACATAAGGGTCACAGTGTTGCCATAACAAATTATTTTTTTCTGACAATTTGTATGGATAATTCATTTTTTATATTCTCAACCCCATTAACTTTAGCAACAGACAGACATCTGTTAAATTCGGTGGTTATTGTTAAAGCTAAAGTTAAAGTAAACCTTAATTTTGACCATAACTGTAACTATAACAACGCCTCTGGGCCCACCCTTAGTCGGAGAGGTGGTGCAGTTGATGTTGTGATAGGTCACCTTAGATACAGAGCAGACAAATTTTGTCAACTAGATAACAAGATTTCGGCTGCTCTAAGATATGAATCTCACCCCTCGTAAATATAACAGCAGCAGCTGATACATGTTAAGTATTCGTTTAAACATAAATACCCGATGAATTCTCATATCACTGGCTCATAAATGAAAATGACATTTAGATTCCGGTGAAGTGGAGACTATCTCGAGTAGACAAACACCTGCATAGTAACTATCGCGTTAACATAATTTTTCTGTAATTCTGTGCTCGACCGTCGAGATGGAGCGATTTCATTCCAGGTATTATTGCCCCTAGCGCGGGGCGTGGGGCGTGGAGGGGAAGGAACAGAATTATTCTTGATCATAAACTCCGTCTGCTGGAGACGAATTTTAAACTAATTGATGCAAATTTTGCTAAACTTTGATATAAATTCTTAGTTGAATTACCGGGAGTCGGCCGGCTCCGTTCATCGGCGGGCTGATAGACGTGTCCGGCTGGGCACGGTCAGCGACGAAGGCTGTATTTTAAAAGAGATTAAATATTTGCAGTTTCGTCCAGGAACACTTCTTCGAAAGTAATTAAAGTAAATAAGTCCCATTGCAGTGGTGTGCTATTTTCTATTTACAACGTTAACACTTAACAATCAACCTGCAACACTTTTCGGCTTAAATATTAGAAGGGATGAAAAATTCGAGGAACACAATCGCGGCTCGTCCCGTCCCTAGCGATGGGAATGATGTAAATATCCATGCACTCAGCGGCGCGAATGAGTCCGCATCAGAACAACAAACACTAGCTGCGTCGGTTTTTCACAAACCCCCAAATGTGTTTGCCCGCGCACTCGCCGGGATACGTAGCTACATTGTGGAAAAAGTATTTCATGTTACTAAGCCTATCGTTAATGGTAATTATAGCCAACATCATTATTTTTGTATGTATGAATTTTTCGTTATGACATAATATTTTTGTTTATGATAATAACATACTCTACATCATTTTCACTTGAATCGGTATCGGGCGTGTAGAAGAAATATTTACCTCTGTAAATAAATCTGCCGCGAGTCGCGACCAAACGACGCGCTTGTCTTTATCAGGAGCGAGCGTCGACTACTCTTTCATATTATGTAGTCTCATGTTTCATGTATACTCTTTCATATCGTGGGCTTCAAATCAGAAGGACGACGGGTATAAGGTATAAGCGATGGTCCTACTTTTCAGGAAGCAACAAAAACTTAATAAGTTTTTGTTTAATTCATCTCTACAACTGAAAATTTGCATGTGTTCATGAAAGTAGTACTTCCTTAATTTCGTGAAATGATTTTTTGTATTTTTAACCGACTTCAAAAAAAGGAAGTTATCAATTCGACGCGTATGTATGTAATATTTCCAGAACTGCCCAATTTTCGTATATGGGTGGATCAACTTTTCCTTGCCAAAACCTGTCCTTTGCAATAAGAATGCTCTGGTAACAAAACTATTGGCAATAACAATAATTAACTGCTTTTATATGTATATCAGAACTACTGCCGTCATATTAATGTACGGATTACTAGACATTTTCCGTTGAAAAATATAATAACTTACACCTCCCCACCGACGAAAATTCACTTTCATACAAATTTCTGTTGTCCTTTTGACAAATCGATGTATTGAATTTGATATTATGACAAAAAGTTCCAAAGCGAAGGCTGTTTTAACATTCCGATTACGTGTTTGAATGTGTAACGCTTCATAAATCTTTAATTATAGGCTACTATGTTTTGTTTTATTTGATAGATTGACTTTAACAAATTTGTCCCTACCAAAACTAAAATACGCTGGTCCGCTGTCTTACGACACATAAGGTGGGGTAAGTGCGACAGACACGCCTTTAAACAGCTTGACCAGGTCCAGTAGGAAACCTTTTTGGGAATCACCTGATACTCGTCACGCCACTTTATTTTCGCTGATTGATTGGCAATTTCATCCGAGACTCTGAGTGAGGCAGCGTATTTTATTTATTGTGGAGCTGCGGGGTAGCATCGAAATTAAGGTAAGTATAATATGAAATATTTCAATAAATTTTTGTGGTTATATATGGATATTATGTCTTAGTTTTCCTGGGTATTGTTGGCATTTCTATATTTCCTATATTCATCTACAAAAAATAAAATATGTCTAAATGTCTCCTGGGTAACGGTTCCACTGTCGTTACCCAGGAGACAATTGTTACTAACTAAGATGCTTACCTTCTAACCAAATTTGCCAACTCTTTGGTTTACTAACGTTATTTTCGTCCGCTTTCAACTACCATATCTTTAAGTGCTACAGAGAGGCAAAAACGGTACAAGGAAAAGTTGACACTAAATAAAGAGAAGCATGAAAACTATATTGATCTCACTTTTTATACCTTTTTGGAAGACCATTTATGTTTCATTACGACTTTGTCTATGAATAAAGTATTTTGATCTATCAATATCTTTTATTATATTTAAGTTAAATCCAACTAATTAAACGTGACGTATTTTTCACAAAAAACGCTCAAAAAATCAACGAAAATCGGTGCTGAAACTACTGATATAAAATTAAATGTATAAGTAAGATGATTCCCTATAGTGATTAGTAAAAAGAGCATGTTTGAATTTTTTGAAAAAAACTTGATCGCGTGCAAAGAATAGTTGATTCACCCATATGATAGTCTATATCAGCGTCTGAAAAAATCTGCCAAATTTCAATAGTGTATGTATGTATGTATGTATATATGTATGTATGTATGTATGTATGTTTGTATGTATGTAATGTATGTATGTATGTATGTATGTATGTATGTTTTTATGTTTGTGTTCGCATATCTCTGGAACTACCATTTCGATTTCAGTAATTCTTTTTTCGTTGTACTAGGTATTGTTCAACTTAGGGAATAGTTTTAATTCTCAATTACGTACAATTTTAAGTCAGTTTTATCTTTTTAAAATACAATTATAAATAACTATTC
Organism: Cyaniris semiargus; assembly: GCA_905187585.1. Taxonomy (NCBI): domain Eukaryota; kingdom Metazoa; phylum Arthropoda; class Insecta; order Lepidoptera; family Lycaenidae; genus Cyaniris; species Cyaniris semiargus. The sequence goes on from LR994555.1 coordinate 341,040, forward strand.
CAAAATTCCCAATATTGCACTTACATCTATTTTGTTCTTAAAAAAACGACTTTTTTTATACGCCCTTCTGGCTTGAAGCCCGCGATATTTGATTTTAGTATACAACCCTTTACAGTATATATCAGGGGTCACCAATTAGTTTCGCTCGGGGTCCATTTTAAGAAATGAAATGACCTTCGCGGTCCACACATTTAAAAAAAAAAAATTAAACATAGGTAATTACGTAAATTACAAAGGCATCTACATAGTATCAATGAGAAAAGTGACCATTTTTGTAGCTAATTATCTCTCTGGAGTGTAAGTAATATTAGTCCAAGCTATTGATATTAAATCCTGGAGATGTTCATCAGTAAGTCGAGACCGAAATTTATTTTTAACGATGTTCATCTTCGAAAATGCTTGGTCCGCACACAATGGGTCGACGGTCCGGATGCGGACCGCGGTCCGCCATTTGGTGACCTCTGGTATATATAATGTCATGAAATGTTAGTGGTTAGTCGTATTAGATCAAGCAGTCTTTACTATATTTGACCCTCAGAAACGAATTCAGTCGCTCGTAGGAAACGTATTTTAGAATCCAATTTCGTGTCACAAAAGAAATCCTTATAATACTCAGTAACAAAACGCATTGTGTTTGACGAACTCGTTTTAATTCAACATAAAATTTCATTAATCTTTAAAGAAAATGGCGGACGTAGATAAAAATAATTTTAAACTCCTCCACGGCGGGTGTACGCGGAGCTTAGAATAGAATAGAATAAAATTTATTTGTGTTTGTAGGTAATACATGTAAAAGGTGTTAAACTTAATAATAAATTTATGGTTTCGCTACATTTCCACCTTCGTCAAGGTATACAAATATTTCCAAGTCCATTACTATTTCACTTACATTAACAATTACATAAATAATTAAAACAGTTCATATCAATAAAATATTATGTCAATGTAGGAATAATAAAATAACAATAATTATAAGTCTGGTATCTATAGAAAATACATGTTAAATTATTTCTGTGTATCTTAGCAAGACGACAAAACACACAGTAAATTATTTATATAATTAATTGATAACGGGATATAATATTAATAATAGAATAAGCTTCGCGGGAAAAATTTCAATCAAAATGATCCCGACGAGACGGGAGATAAAGTAGGCTGATATTGAAGTGAACAGCCTGGCGAGGGCCGGGGAAGACGCCGCTGTACTATATTCTGGAATTATCTACATACTTGGGCCACAGAATATATATTAGTAGTACCAACAGAATTCCCACTCGCGAAACCCGTTTAAAGAAATAACGACTCATGCTACGATACTATAAAGTTCAAATTCCGACCGCGCAGTGCTAGGTGCCTACAATTATATTTACCTACATGTGCGCTCTCTTTCTATCACGCAAGAGGTACCCTTTCTAACGAAATCAAGATTGTCACCTTTTAGAAAATAAAATAATCTTCTTTTAATTACTATAGCTACCTACTAATAACAAACTGTTTTATAGTAATAATCAAATTTTAGTAACCCAACCTATATTTTATAATAGTTTTATATTCGATTATAGTGCAGGAGCTCGTCTGGAATTTTTTATAACTTAAATATAGTAACTTGTGTTTATTTCTGTGTAGTATGTGGTTTGTTTGTAACAAATTGGTTTATTTGCTATGTTTTTGTTTGTTTTTTTTATCCTTTTTTTGTATTTAAAAGTCTTAAATTACCTTATTGAAATATTTCTTTGACTTTTTTTCAATTGTTCATATTTATCAGATTAATAACGATTCTGTCACAGCAGTTAAATCAGTACGTAGATATATTATGCGACGAAAAAATCTTGCGCGTGCGTCACCGCTCGCTTGTGAGTCCCTAACTCCCTAGTGATCTGCCCCTTTAAAGGGGTACTTACATTTCGATACCTACACGCGCGAGTGGGACAGGCCTGCTTGGGTGAAGAATTGGCATTTTTGTTTGTAATGTCATACAATTTAGCCATAACAAAATCACAGATATGTCAAAAATATACTATAGATGTGTAACAAATATGTTTCAAGCCATAACTAGACGTAATAAGTTAAATTTTATCCTTCCAAAGTCATAGGACTTTAAAGATATAAAATGTTTATGCTACTAGCAGTTCGCTAGACGAACGATGTGTAGTTACTCATCGTTCGTCGTTCTCACTAAACGTCGACAAAGTCCTCTAAAATGTAATGTGGCGACTTCAAATTAATCGGACGTCTCTCAATACATTGCGCAGAGAGAGAGCGTTATCTCCGACCGACTACTTGTATGATAATCAAGCTCCGGCGGCGACTTCGGCTCGATATACCATCACTTCACGGTCCAGCTCGCCGGCCGTGATGCGAGGCGTATCGAATGACAGAAATACAATTTGTTTAAAATTTTCCAACGATTATTTATTTCAATTTGCTCCTGTTTTTAGAGCGTTCATCCGACTCGGGGCTGTATTAATATTCCGGAGACGAATTATTTAATTTTACTGCAAAGTGAATGTAAACATTTTTGAAGCAGCCCGCAACATGCTCGCGTAAGGCTTCTTACAGACGAACATCAGTAAGAAGCCTAAGCTAACTTATTAAAGTCAATAACTACTACGTTATAAAACGAACTTCAAACGGGGTTAGCGATATTATAAGGCTCCAAGGAAACTTGTTAGCGGGTTATATAAGCGCACACTCTCACACCACACTCGCAAACTCGCACAGACCTGCGTCAGAAAACATCCTCTGGTAGATCTCGTCGCAATCTGGACAGACAGAGTACTATATTAAGTTTAGAGAACGTAATGACTTCAATAAAATTGAAATTGTAGGAATACACAATATTATAACACGAGGTTACGTTTGCGTAGTACGAGTTTCAATTTCAAATGAGCTTCTAGAAATTTCATACGTGAGTCTCGAAAAGGAGGGATTATACTAGGTCGTAACGAGCGGAGTCCGACTGATACATTCGACGAGACCGCACGCTCGTATCTCAATAAAAAGCGAATAAAGCAGGTTCCCCGGAATATTGTGCTGCGGATGATCATCGTCTTAGTTTTAACATTTTACGACGAACGAATAAAAAGTTAGCTACAAGAAATATAGTCGTAAAGGCGCCCATCACTCGCACGCCCGTATCTGTGAACTAATAAATATAAAACCCGACGAATACTACACGAAAATAAAACCGACTACACAAAAAATGTGATGAGCACAACCTCGTGCGGCCGCCAGCCTCGCCCAGCAACAAACAAAGTCATTTGGATAAATTACTACCTCCGTCCTCCGTCCTGCGTCCTCAGGACGGGATTATGTTTAGGGCGCTGTGCTTTATAGGGACGATATATCCTAAGCCCTACTTTAATAACTATTTCTAGACACGCAGCTCTGCGAGCAGGTTTATGCACAAGTCTCTCGAAATAGTTCTATAACTAACGAACGAAACCGAACAATAAAAAATTTTCTTGCCAAATTGTCAATATAACTTGTAAAAAGAAGAAAATGGCTAAATTATTATAATACTAGATGACGCCCGCAACTTCGTTGCGCCAAAATTCGTTTATCGCGCGGGAACCGTACATTTTTTCGGGATAAAAAGTATCCTATGTCCTTTCCCGGGACTCAAAGTATCCCCATACCAATTTTCAGCAAAATCGGTTCAGCGGTTTAGGCGTGAAGAGGTAACAGACAGACAGACAGACAGACAGATAGACAGACAGACAGACAGATACACTTTCGCATTTATAATATATAATATAATAATATTATATAATATATAATATATAAAATATAAATATATAAATATAAAATATAAAAAAATTTAAAATTTAATAATTTAATATAATATATAATTTATTATAATATTATAATAATTTATAATTTATTATAAACACAAGTAAAAAAAACGCGAGACTACTATTTAAACTAATAGATCAGTCATTTTATACTAATACTAATACTAAAAATTATATTATACCGAATTTAAAAATAATATTATATAATATTATTATTTTTATATTATACCGAATATAAAAATAATAATATTATACCGAAACGCTTTGAGCATTGAGCAATTTAATTTAGCCCATAGCGTCACGTCACAATAATGAAAATTCGACTTCCGGTGCGAACCGGTCCTTAGGTTAAATCCAGCGTAGTACACAATAACGTAACATTCAGTTGACAAATGGTTTTCGTGGCCGCCACGAATATAACTCCGGCGCGGGCGGCGAGGGCGCGGGCGGCGAGGGCGCGGGCGGCGAGGGCGCGGGCGGACGGACACTAATTATGTTTAAGGTTGCGTCTGTTGGCACGAGCTCAACTCGAGACTCGCTACTGTAACTCGTGCATACATTTTATTATGATTTGTTACCTTTGTGACACTCGATTTTCGGGTTCCATAGCCAAATGGCAAAAAACGGAACCCTTTTAGATTCGTCATGTCTGTCTGTCTGTCCGTCCGTATGTCACAGCCACTTTTCTCCGAAACTATAAGAGCTATACTATTGAAATTTGGTAAGTAGATGTCTGTGAACCGCATTAAAATTTTGATACAAAAATGGAAAAAGTATTAAAAAATTTAGGGGTCCCCATAGGTACAACTGAAACAATTTTTTTTTTCATCTAACCTATGCGTGTGGGGTATATTTTATAGATAGGTCTTCAAAAATCATATGGAGGTTTCTAATATCATTTTTTTCTAACCTGAATAGTTTGCGAGAGAGATTCTTCCAAAGTAGTAAAATGTGTGCCCCCCCCCCTCCCCCCTCCCTCTAACTTCTAAAGTAGGGGCATGATAAGTCTAAAAAAAATATATGATGTACATTACTATAAAAACTACCAACGAAAATTGGTTTGAACGAGATCTAGCAAGTAGTTTGTTTTATACGTCATAAATGATAAACCTTAATTTAACTTTCATTAAATCAACTGAAATATAAAAATAAATCAAAAACCTATTAATTTCATAAAAATAAACCTTATTGCTGCTACGGAACCCTTCATGGGCGAGTCCAACTCGCACTTGCCCGATTTTTAGTAAAAATGCTTTGATTTATGTAGGAACACATTGCCAAATAGGTAATTATCGTAGGTATTTGTTTTCTGTAGTCTTCGAAAATATACTAACGTCAAAGTTTAATATCGCAGTCGAGAGTTAGGCTTCAGCTCAATGTAAGTCAATAAATATGACTTTTGTAATAAATTGAATTAAAGATTTAATTTAATTTGAAAGTCAATTTGTTTCATTAATGTAACAAGACCCTCGAAACGGAACAAAATTTAAGCGTATGCGGTTTACTAATGCTTCGACTTTCGAGTCGTATCGTATCACGTATGCTTTACAAAATATAGACAAACAAATATTTGATCGCATCGCTTTTACTATTTACAACAAATTGTTATCGCTCCAAACGTTGGAGTTAGACAGGAGTCCGCACCGGTTTGTGACCTGACGAAGCTGGATATAACCGGTTCACGGCGGTCGGAGTCGGCGCGCGCCGGGAAAAACCGATTCGATCCGGTATTAAGAAGGCGTAGAAAGCAAAATTGACGATTTTTAATTCATTTTTATACTTGACTAGATGATGCCTGCAACTCCGTTGCACGAAAATTCGTTAATCGCGCCGGAACCGTACATTCTTCCAGGATAAAAAGTATTCTGTGTCCTTTTCGAGACCTAAGGTATCTCCATACCAAATTTCAGCAAAATCGGTTCAGTGGTTTGGCCGTGAATAGGTAACAGACAGACAGACAGATAGACCGATAGAAACACTTTCGCATTTATAATAATATAAGTATGGATATTAAGCCATGTATCGTTTCATTTTTTAAACATAGAAACTACATTGCGAGGGTCTGTACTAGCGACAACACGATATCTTAAAAAAAAATTATAGAAAAAAAATCACAAAGATGCATCTAATTTTCACATTTTTTCAATTTATTTCCAAAACGGTGCATTCAACTCAGTCAATATTTAAATAGAATTTTAAAATTCTATTACCAGTTGACTGGACTAGCGGATTTTGTAAATTTTGTATATTTATCGAGTTACTACGAAAAAACTACTTTGGCGCCGATTCTGCGTCGTTCTTATTCACCTGTCATATGAATGACGGGCGTAAGAGTGAAGAGACAAGGACGATGTTTTATTTTTTGCGTTATTCGCATTTCGCACCCTTAATTCGAGGCACGCGCGTCCGTTTTGCAATAAATATGTAAAAATTGTTATTGTTAAATCGCGGGACATAAATTGGAAATCACATACGTCGGGTCGCGTTTGTGAGTTTTTTTAATGGGCTCGCGACAAATGAGTTAAACCCCGGTAATGTCGCGATAATATTGAACATGTTTCATGTGAAGTGTCGACATGTGCGGCTGCACAAAGCCAGCGGCTAGTTTATGGACTTTGCAATATTTATCTCTATTAATTACGGAAAGATTATAACAATATTTTGTGTTACTTTTAATAACATGAAGCTGTCGTTTCGTAATAATATTTAGGTGTACAATATAACTATAATATTTTTACTCCTAATTAATTCAATATAATAGTTAAGCTAAGACAGGAGCCAGTCGAAATCATAATACTGCTTATAAACTCGTCAGTTTTAAAAGTTGTAAACTTTTTGGTAAGCGGAGACGTCCGTAGGGGCAGTAGTGATTGTAAAATATCTTCGACTGGAGATGTCCCGCGCGAGGACCGTACACAACTTTAGCGGTCTCCGAGGACCGTTTATGTTGCGGTTTTTCGAGTATGGGTCTCCTTCGAAAAGGATGGCTCGTGAGTAGCTCCGATTTTCTGAGAATCTTTCGTGAAAATGCAAAATCCAATTACGCGCTGAGGAGGAGCCAGGTAATGAATAACACCGAATTTCAATTGTGAAGTGCGTGAATTGTTGGGCGGTGGGGGGTCCCGGGGAGGGGACGACGACACCTGCCCCCCGTCATCGTATCCTCACTCGACGCACCCAATATATTTTTATTGGTTTCTGGTTCGCGAACAACTCTTTATTGGATGATGATCAGCATCAGCCAAAGGACGATGTGTCAAAACGTCCCCCCAAACAACAAAAAACTAAAAACATCTCATATATAAATGGTCATCATCCTTTATTGAAACATTTTTAAGGACTGAGCCTGATGCTAGCGAAGCGATGGATTCGATGGTCGTTGTGTATATATCAAGATAGAACGGCTAAGCGGGCGGAGTACGCGTGTTTCAATCTTGCACAAGTGTGCAAGATTTGTTGAACGTTCATTCAGTCAACGCGCACGTCTCGACTTGATTACACCGGAGCGGTTGTGCAAAAATGGCTCATTGTGCAGTGTCCAATTATTATTGTAAAAACAGAAGTACGAAAGTGAATCGTTCAAAAGGAGGTATTTCTTTCCACAGGTAAGTTATTTGTTCTAACTTAAAGCAAAGCAAAAATTGACACGAGCGATTCCTTAGCAACGCACGCGCGTCACCGTTCTATCTTGATTTATTTCTGTGATCAGCGCACTCTAAGGACGGGTCCGAGTGGCAAAGTAACTAACAAGCGGCCGGAAATAACGGAATATATTATAGCGGGGGGCGGCGGGGTGCGGGTGCGGGAGGGGGGAGATACTCTACATCAATCTAAATGTAAAAACGTCCGTGCGGCAGAATTTAGAGCGCAGCGCTGGAAAATGCCAAACATCCAGAATTGAGCGATCCGGGCACGTAAACTATTGGAATAACTCGGGCGGGCATCATGGGGTGTAGGGGGGTATAGGAGGGGGGGGGGGTGAGGTATTCACCACATATTCGCGCCGTATTTATAATGCGATTTTATAATAGAAGCTGCGCTAATACTAAATAGGAATATTGGCTAATGGGTCATAATTCAAATTGTTGGGGCTTTGTGTTTCATTTGTTATTGTTAGTGTTTAGGTTAGTCAGTTTCGGTCGGGGGTTGGGCCGGTTAGTATTCGACGTTATTGGGTTGAAATAATACTGTCGAGAATATGTTTGAATAATATTGCGAGCGTAATTATTTTCATGGTTGTAGTTCTATTTTGTGAGTTTAATCGTCTACAAGATCTACGCCGTGTTTAAGACTGTTGTGATTTTATTACTTAGCAGTATCATATTGTAACATTACGTGTTTGTTTCTAGTTACAATTCAATATATTATATTACGAGAATATACTTTTTTGCAAATGTAATCAATTAAATGCTATTCACTTTAAGAAGAAATTTAAGTTAAAATCAGATACTAATCAAGGCAACAACCTATGATCCTATTCGCCGACTGTACCATTAAATCGGTACGGACGTGTTGTGGGTCAATTTTGAAACTTTTACGACACCTCTCTACTCTACGTGAAAAGTCTATAAAGACTGAGCTGGGCTTTAGGCAACAGCAATATTCTCGGTCATCATTTCGTTCTGCGTCCCCTTCAAAAGTCCTTCGATCTTTAATTTCATGGAAATACTACGTCGTTGCAGATAAATCGTATATTATATAAATAAAAGGTGGTCTCCCGTAAAAAATGAGATAACATGTTTATTGTTTACTCACCGACGACGTGCAGCGTGACGAAGAAGGAGCGCACCGGCTGCGTGGAGACCTGGCACTCGTAGACGCCGGCGTCGCGCTGCTGCGCCCACTTCACCTGCAGCGTCCAGTCGTCCGTCAGCGGCGAGTGAGACGCCTGGAACCGCTGGTCCGACGTGTACGTGTACCCCCCCACCGTCAGGATGTGCAGGTCGCGGTGCCGGATCCACGACACCTGCAACACACACACACACACCTCATCAATGTCGTTACCGATGACGAGTTGGGTTAGGACAGGCTGGTCATTGGGTATCTATAGTTTTCTCTAATGAGGTACGTTGGGTGGTCATGTGAAAAATGTCGCTGTTGCCCTACTTAGTCAGATATCCCACTGGGTATTCGTGCGAGTAAAGGCAGAGATGGTGCCCTCGTGCGCTGCACACACACGAAAGCATCGCGCGTAAAAGTAACTCCTGAGTGTTCTCTGAGGCTCGGTTTCATGAACCCAGCGAACATTACGATACTGACATTGAAACGCCCCGTTTTAAAGCTCAGTATAAAAGATTAACAATAAATAGACCGAGTAAATAGGCTGCTAAGTATTGTTGCCCTTTAAAGGCTCACAAAAGAAATACTGCCTGTAATTAAAGAGTTTTGTTGGGCTCCGGGCGCTATTTATCTTAGTCAAAATATATTCGCTCGCAACGAGCGCGTGTAGATCACGGGCGCGACCGGGGAGTGAGGAGCGGGGCGGGAAGCGGAGCGGGGAGCTTGGAGTTAAAGCATTTGTAATTTTTGTTTTAAATGCTTACGTAAATTGAAACACATCCCGTAACTAAATGTCAACAGAGCGGCGGGGAGCGGGGAGCGGAGAACACGTGTACACGAAAAAGTTTTAATTTGTTTAATTTCTTTTCCGACCGATTTCCCGTATTAGTTGGGAGTTTTTTGTGATTCACCAGTCGCTCGTATTAATAATACTCGAATCGTATAAAAAATAATGAGACGGGAGCGAGGAACGTTTTTAATATTTTTGATACAAAAAGTAATTTAATTTGTCTACATAAAAGGAGGTAATAAATAATAGGGTCCGCAATAAAAATTAAACAACAATAACTTTATCGTCGAAGGTCTCGTAAATCTTCTTATTTAACCTCACGACGTCATGACCCTGAGCCGTCATAATTTGTCTGTCTGCCGTCTAGGTATTATTATATATTTTCTAAGGTACACGTTGTACTCTATTAGCATAAATACTGACTAGATACGGAGTCTAGCTTTGCATGTACACGCAAAAACCGAATAATTTCGTGTAATTATTCCACAATTCGAGTTAAGAATCGGGCTACGACGAGCACTGCGTCATAAGCAGACTACTATTAGGGTACCGTACCCAAAGGGTAAAAACGGGACCCTATTACTGAGACTTCGATGTCTGTCCGTCTGTCTGTCTGTCTGTCTGTCTCCAGGCTGTAACTCAAGAACCGCTACAGCTAGACTTCTGAAATTTTCACAGATTGTGTATTTTTGGTGCCGCTATAATAACAAATACTAAAAACAAAATAAAGTTAAGATTTAATGGGGGCTCCCCTACAACAAAAGTGATTTTTTGCCCTTTTTGGCTCGTAATCCATAATGGTTACATGTAGACACTTGAAATTTTTACAAAATCCTCATTTATATGTGTACTTTTGTTATTACAAAATTTAAATAAAATAAATAATTAAGGGGGGCTCCCATACAAAAACATAATTTTTCCCTACTTTCGCTCTATAACGGTACGGAACCCTTCGTGCGCGAGTCTGACTCGCACTTGGCCGATTTTTGAATACTTTCTTGAGACATGCAGAAGCATTATAGACAGTCGTAGAGGTGCTACGAGCGTGTAAAGATTTTGTATACTTTTCGTAGACGTGCTACGACCGTGCGCATGTTTTCGACACATTTCGTAGAGGTGCTACGATCATTCGTAGAGCTGATTGTTTAGTGATTATATCGAGTATTTAATATATTTTGATTTTGTCTTCTCAATTACAAGAAAAAAAACTTTGTGAAAGACTGAACAAGTAAATATCATATTATTTAGCTACCATAGGTTCTTAGAATACATAATGATCAGCGTATGTTGATGAACTGCAGTGGTTTTTGTATGTTTTAGTTATAAAGTTACAAGGCGGCTACTAGCGCGAGTTAATATAAAATCCAAGTCGAGAGGACTACGGATACTCGCGGGCTGGGGCTGGACAGATATTTTATTACCGCCGCAGTTTTCAACTTCACTGCCGTAACGATAGATTTGCTACTTTATTATTCTGTTAATTTGAGTTTAGTTTAAAAAAGAAAAAGAACAAATATAAACTTAAAATATTAGGAGTTAGAATCAAAACTTTAAAATTATAATCAAAGCCTTCATTCATCATCTAAGTACTATTACAAAATATGCAAAGATAAACAAAACAATTTCAAAATCACTATATTTTTTTCTGGATACGTCGCAGTTGGTTCAAAACAGAGTTCAAATGGAAACATATTAAGGAGAACTTTAACTTTAAATAATTAAAATCTGGATTTAGATTTTAAGAGTCATACAAATACTGCAGTGTATGTGGGAGCGCTACAATATTATTGTCGTGGTCGAGTATCAATTTGTTGCGAAGTGTTGTTCAAATTATCGCACTTCATTAGGAGTATTGAAAGAAAGAGGCGTGTTGGACTTTTGACATAAAGAATACTAAACTAATTTAATTTCGACGCTACGATCGCTTCAAATTTATAACACCTTTACTTATAAAAATAATTGTAATCCGATACGTAAGAAAGGTAAATTGACAGATGTGGCCAAATGTTGTACAACTATAATATCGTCTGCACCGTGGATTTTTTTTCTTAGTGAGGTAGTAATTATTACATTCGTTAACTTTACTGCTATACGCTATAGTGTTCGCGAGTGGTACCCCGGCGGCGAGTAGGACGCGTGTATAAGCTGACGGAGTTATATTCGGAAATGTGAACTGTAAAATACATTAACATTAGTAATAACACGAGCTTCTGCTTAAATCATTTCAGTGGAGTTTATTTAAATTAGCTTTTATGAAATTGGGGTGAAGTTGAACGGCGGCGGCGGGCGCGCTCGGTGATATAGTTACTGTATATAGTGAATTTATATTTTTAGTATTTATACTTTAGTTTTAGTTTTAAGGTTGCATTTAAAAATCTGTGCCAATTTCAAAATGTATGTATAAGCAACCGGAATCAATAGCTTAGAATAAAACATTTAACGTATATCGTTAAAATCATAACTCAAAGCCAAACATAAATATTTTGTTTGCTCGTTGTTTGTTTGTTGCAATCGCGAACAAATGTTGAAACTGTTGAGCGCTGTATTGCTGTTATCAGTCGGCGGCGCGATGTGGGCGCGATGTGGGCGCACTGTCATGGCCGACCCGTCGACTGTCATTGTCCTGAACCACTCAGGCCCAATTGTGCCAAAACTTTGAGTTAAATAAATAACCCGGGGCTTACTAACTCAGTGTTAACATTTTTAATTTTTAACTCATACTGTATATTGCACCAGAAGAATTTATCTCAGAGTCAACTAACCCGGGGTTATGTCATGTTCATTCATTCTTTTTACATCCAGCCAAATATTTAAGTGTACTGCTCTCTCTCGCTCCACAGTACTTTAAATAAGGCTATCTCTTTATGTCAGATTTGAAATGACACGTGATTGTTTGTCGCATATTTTGCCCATCTGGCCTAATATAATAGAACAATGCTGAATGATTTAAGTTCATAGGTGATGCATCCTCACTGGAAATATAAAATTAAACAATATTGTAGACCTATTTAAATCATTGTACTTGTGTCCAATGTTTAGGTATCTAGTCTACCTATTTATAAAGTAGTTCACTAAAGACGCACTAATCCCTAATAGTTCAAACTTTGGTAGGTACTTACTTTTTATTCTCATTTGTATATTGCAATTTACATTATTTTCATTTTTATTTTACTAAAAAGAGAATTTCTTTTTCTAGGCGAAATCCTCGATGAAAATCTTTGTCTCTTTGTGAGTAAAAAAGATCGGTCAGTTCTGCAATCCTTCTGTTATAAGAGTACGAACTAATGAATACATTAGTCAAGAAATTATTAAATTATAAATTTAAATTAAGTTATATTATTAGTTAAGAAATTATCGAATACGATAATTTCTTCATCATCATCAGATAACAATCACTAATTTATCATGGTTAAACACAAAATAAAACCGGTACCTATTACTGAACACAACAAACTACATAACCTAAAAATTGCAGTTTTGGCATTACTAACCCAGAGTTAGTTGATTTAACCCTCCCACATCGGTGTAAAAATTTAAAAAATTAACACGAGGTTAACTCCTAACTCTTGGTGGTGCAAGACATGATGAGAATTTAACTCCGAAGTATAATTTAACTCAGAGTTAATCGTATTAACTCGGTCTGGCACAAGTGGGCCTCACAATATTGTTTTTCAAATATATTATGTAGTTTCCAATAAATCGCTGCTATAGTTTCGCGTAGTTTATATAAATGCGCCGACTGCCGACACCGATAGTTGGGAGCTATTGTGTGCGGCGGCTGGTGGATTATTGGATTCCAGCAGCCGTAGTATGGCTACAGTAGAAATACGAAAGTATAGACAAATAGCGGAGATAAACTTAAGGTGCCGTTCCGATCTTTACCGCGGCTAGCCGCGATCGAAAAAATTTCAATTAAAATGCCAATGTATGACATAGACTATAGTTTACGTCATAAAGTAGGATTTTATTTGAATTTTTAGGACTATAGTCTATGTCATAAAGTGGCATTATATTTGATTTTTTGTCGATCGCGGTTAGCCGTGGTAAAGATCGGAACGGCACCTTCAGTTTATCTCCGCTGTTTATCTATACTTTCGTATTTCTACTGTAGCCATGCTACGGGTGCAGAAGCTGTGACCGTTTGACGGTGATTTTTGTTCGCAACAATATCGACGCTGAGCGATTGAAGCTCGGATGTGTTGCGTCGGCCGCCATTACATATTTCGTTCCGATATGGGTCAATTATTTTCAAATATTTTTGATTGGCTGCACCGATAGAGCACGGAGAGATAGAAAGCGAGCTCAAATGTTTCACATATTTTGTACAACATTCTTTGTACACCGATGAGAATTATCATGTGCTATAATCGTTAATGTCGATTGAAAGCAATCAAAGATAAAAAGCTCGCTTCACATGTTATTTTACAATATTCTTTGTACAAGACACATGAGAAGCATCATATCGTGCTCTGTTTGCGGCGCCGAACTGTGTAGCTCGTCTTCTGTCTCCACTTGTTCTGTGTACTCACACATTATGTATTCTGTAGTGACACAGAACAGAGAAACTGCGTTAAAAAGTTGTCAGGGCTGAGTTATGTCCCGCGAGCCGCCGGAATACACCTCACGCAATCTCTCCGCGTAAAGACGATACCCGTGCTGTGACATGACATAAATTATGGGATACTTAACGGAGTTTACAGTTATTATTAAAATAAAAATTAGATAAATGTTAACACTATAGCAGGATGTTAGAATTAATTTAAGGAATAAATAAATGTCCTTATGGGAACCTTTGACAAACTATAATACAATGAAATGTTCAGTTTTTATATTACTATATCATGCATTTTAATTTACCGTTTTCGATTTTTTCTAATGATTAGTGAGTTCTGCACTTTAAAACGCACATGAAAAATAAAAATTATCATTTTTTTATATCAAAGTGTGTAATAGGTCCTACACTGAATTTAAGCATTCAATTCAAATACCGTATAGTAAATTGTAAATAGTACCTCTATATTTTAACGAAAAATCGGAACATATTTTAGCTTCTACGAAAATACATAATCTTGTTTTGGTCGGGTTGTGCATATTTAACAGTATTTAAACAAGATTTAATTAAAGTAACATTTCCGTCGCTCGCTGCGGCTCGGCGGGCACCGGCGTCCATTGTGCCCGCAGTCAGCACGAGTGCGACGATTCCCCGTTCTCGCGCTGGTCCGCGGTGTGCTCAACATGACACAAGCGTCGTACTCGGCTTTCGAGAGTTTTATATATTATACATTGTACAAGGTTGTAAGGTTACTAGAATACTCATAAAATATCTTACAAAATTTTAATCTTTCCCTATTTAAAATGAAGTTACACCTTCCGCAGTTTTCCCGCATTTTAAAGGGTTGCCCAAAAAGTATGGTCAAGTTGTTGAAGTAAGAATTAGTTAATAATTAAGTAAGAAATATAATTTTAATATCTCTCTCTCTCTCAGACTGATCAGTGATCACACTTTGCGGGACACCCTGAACACTCTTTCATAAATTTAGTGACATATTCCCTCCGATTTAATTATTATTAATCTTATCGTAAACAAACATATTTAACTAGGTGGCTCCCGCAACTCCGTTGTCCTAAAATTCGTTTATCGTGTGGAAACCGTACATTTTCGGGGATAAAAAGTATCCTATGTCCTTTTCCGGGACTCAAGTATCTCCATACTAAGTTTCAGCAAAATCAGTTCAGTGGTTTGGGCGTGAAGAGGTAACAGACAGAGAGACAGATACATTTTCGCATTTATAATATTAGTAATAGAATGGATTAAGCCTTATAAAATATTTGTTATATTTCTTATAGCTGTAAATAAAATATATTTAAATCGGTAGCTTTACGTGTATAATCTCTCTGTTTTCGCTAAGGGCTACCGCACACCTGAGATACGACTGTCTTAAGACAGACTATCGCATAATAAAATGCACTAGATGCGCACATTTGAGACAAAACGTCTCATAGACAAAGTTGTCTAATGCGCCCCGCGACAAGTCTGACTAACGACTGTCGGCTTCTTTTTGAAGTGTATGCGAGCGCGCACATCTAAGACAAAACTGTCTAGCCACAATAGACATAACTACCAGTAGTTCGACTCAGGGCTCGGAAACCTGGTTAATCTTCACGATCCTGTTCGTTAGAAACACCATACATTTCCAAAAGAGCTTTTTCATTTCGATTCCGCTCTGAACGGACCGAAATTATTTCTGGTTTTGTTCTAAGAGCAAAATTAAATTGCTCACTGCTCAAAATACCGTTTAGAACCGTTCGCGGTTATGTTCGCCCCGCCCACTCATACACACCACGACCATCACCCATTGTCCACACATAAACAAGTTATAGCCTATTGGCTATTAGATGGTGCACTAGAAAGGGATAGATGATATCACTGCACTAGTTACTTTCCGCGAGAAATTAACCAGGTAATTTCAGAAGCAATACCGCTCGCATCTCTATTTCGCTCCGAACGAACACTTATCCAAAAACCTGGTTATAGAGCGTTTTAACCTGCTTAAAACAATACCGGTTCCGAGAGTTACTTTCCGCGAGAAATTAACCAGGTTAATTTCAGAAGCATTACCGCTCGCATCTCTATTTCGCTCCGAACGAACACTTATCCGAAAACCTGGTTATAGAGCGTTTTAACCTGGTTTAAAAAATACCGGTTCCGAGCTCTGGACTTCGACTGCAAAGAGACGGACAGGTTTCAATATATAATAATAATAATAATAATAATAATAATAATAATAACTTTATTGGTGCAAAAAAGGGAGATTATAACAAATGTTACTAATAACTAATTACAGGTCTGTTTACAAAATTACAATCCCGTCACTGGTGGGTGAAGCACTGTTACCCTTGATAGGTTGAGAAACCTGTAGTAAGGGTTAACAGTCCCTTTCCCTGCAGATGTTACAAATTAAAAATAGTGACGTATATTTCTAATTTTACAAAACATTATTTTAATAATTATTATACTAGGGCATGCAAAGGTGTGTGTGTGTGTGTGTGTGTGTGTGTGTGTGTGTGTGTGTGTGTGTGTGTGTGTGTGTGTGTGCGAGTGTGTGTGTATGCGTGTGCGTGTGCGTGCGTACTTGCGAGCGTGGGTTTGTGTGAAGTGTGTTATGGCATGAAGCATTCCGTTTCATCGTAACTTTTATTTTGTAAGTATTTCCGGACTAGCTTCTTACAAACATTATGTGTGGATTCGTACAATGGCACTTTTAGGTTAATTTTATTATAAAGATATGGGCCCAAAAAGTAAAAGAACCGTTTTGTAAAAGACAATCGTGGTTGGGGTATTTGACATATTTTGTCCTTACGACGCTTCGTAATCGCGATGAAAGGAGTGTTACGGTGTTGAAGAAGAACTGCATTGAGAATGAATAATTGTCGGATATTCAGTACATCACAGTTTTTGTATAATATAGTGGTCGGGAACAAAATTGGACGGAAAGTTGCAACCTTCAGGATTGCCCTATGAGATATCTCGAGCGGCTTCAGTATACTTTTTGTCACTCCGCCCCAGCAAGAGATACAGTACGAGATTATGGGTAAGAATAAGGCGTAGTAGACTTTGCGGACTATTTCTTGGTTTGCAATGTGACGTAGATTTTTAAATATATAGATTAATTTACGCATACGGGCTATCAGTGAGTTTATGTGGATTTTAAAATTGAGGAATTTGTCGAGTGTTACTCCTAAATATTTTGAATGGTCGACGGAGGATATTGTAGGACAGTTACAAAGGGGTTGGGGTGTATCGAGGGAAGACATGCAGATGTGTGATCTTAAAGATAAGCCAACTGTTGGTTGGGACTTGGGGTTTACGGAGAAGGTAATAAAATTAGTTTTCGCAGAATTTAACGTTAGGATATGGGATTTGAGCCATCTTTCAGCTATTGTAAAACCATATTGAGCTTTGCTTTCCAGATCTGTCCATGATTCCGCCACAAAGGTAAGTGCAGTGTCATCGGCATAACAGATAACTTTTCCAGGAATTTTGAGTTGGCAAAGATCATTTACAAAGATGAGAAACAGTGTCGGCCCAAGTATGCTACCCTGAGGTACACCGTAGTAAACTGGTAATTCATCACCCTTATGTCCACCTATTGTGACTAACTGTGTACGATCCGTTAAGTAGCTTTTTCATTCAATTTCAAAAATTCCAACTGCATCCCTCTGATACCCATATTTTTCAGTAACGTTTTAATTTCGTCGTTTTTAATTGTATTAATATACAACTTGTTATTTGTAATACCTAAGTTGTAAACATAAATTATTTCAAATTGACGTGTTTCACATCCCGTTTTTAACGTGTTTAACGTGTTTAACATCCCAGAGAAATACAGTAATAGGAAACCCTAATGCCTGTAATATGTTATAGTTTTAAGTTCGTAGTGACAAGTTAACAACCCTAGCGATTTTTGTCATAATACGTCAAATTTAAAAATTTCTAACTTCTAAGTCGGCATACTCTATAATTCTGTCTACTCTGTCCGGGCGTTCTCTACTGTTTAATATACAATTGTATGCGTTGCGTCATCGTAGTCAAGACAGTTTTGACTTGGTGTGCGCCACGTGATAGACACAACTGTTTCTCTTTAATCGTAAGACTGACTTGTCTATGTGAAACAAGATTGTCTAACTACAGTCGTGTCTCCAATGTGCGGTCGCACTAAGACTGTATTGTATTAGAACAGAGTACTTATACAAGTGTACGAACCCTCGTCTCGGCCGCCGGCCGCGGTCCCGCGCTCGAACAAAAGCTTCGTGTAATGAAACTCCTTTATTTTACAACCACGGAGATTGAAGTTTTATAAGATGCTCGATACTGCTTACTTTTACTCAAAAATCTGAGTTAATTCTTCTGCGAATACACTTACATCACTTCAGTTATATTTAAGATTGCGTCAAATTGGATAAGACGTAGATACAGTAGGAACTCGATTAGTCAACAATTTATATTCCGGACTATTGTCGTTAGGCATTCGGATATTCGAAAATCCGGATAGTCGAATGTATGAAATAAAGCGAGTTCGGTACATAAGGACAGTACATAAATTATGCGTTAAATCAATGTTTGTTGAGAAATTATGAAGAGATATTACGTTTTCTAATGATACCGATAGCCGATAATAACCGAGGGCTGGATAATCGAGTTTCTATTTGAATGATATAATAACGCGTTTCATTACAGCTTACACCTTTATGTATGTTGGTCGAAAACGAATGTACATTACGATCGGATTACGTTTCGCCACGTTTTCGTAATATTACAATATTGGCAGGATTTAGCGGCGCGTGCTGATCGCCGCGAATCAGCGCACGTCACGTCGGCCCGCGGTCACGCCGTCACGTCGCGGGGGGAGTGTCACGTCACGCGCGCCACCCGGTAAAGTGTGTAAAAACTTTGATCACAAAGTTTATAGAAAGATATATACTGCAGGAATATGCAGGAATTATGACAGATACTTTTGTATCTGTCTGCATGAACATCGCTCAGAGACACTTCAGAAAGCTAAACATGACCACTATAGGAAGAGATTCTTTGTGCCAAAGAATAAACAAAGTAGCAGAATGATATAGGAAATCTATCATTTCGACTCTAATTATATCAGTCTATTAGTACTGTAATCATGCTGAGCCTGCAGGCTTACAATATTACAACGACTAGTTTATGTTAATACCGAGAGTCTGTCATGTCATGTTCGGAATAGTACACTCAGAGTTATACCTCAAAGTACATCTCCTGAGTTCCATATTATGTGTATTGTGTGTATGTAGTCAGATGACACGGTGACACGTCGGGTGTTGAATCAAGGCGTGGAATGTACATTGTGCGTGGCGGCGCGCGCGGAATGGCCGCCCGCAGTAGCTGAATGTTTAATTAATTCGCTGATATTAATGATGGCTCCGGCTGCGAGCGAAGTCGGGCGTCATCGCGTGTCACAGATTACTGACAACAGGGTAACAAGATAATTAATGTTTTGACTTAGGCTTCTTAAAGACGAACGGCACTTGCCAACGGCAAATACAGCCGTCGATGTGTTGACGGCTGCCGTCGACGCGTGCCGTCGATAAGTGTCGTTCGTTCGTAAAAAGCCTTAAACAGACTATGGTATATTATGTAGATTATACTTAGAACAAATTATACTACGGTTTGACCTGTTAAGTTGTTAACAATATAATATCAGCATTCATAAACGTGTTTACAGTTGTCTCGGCGTATGTTTAAACTATAAAGCGAACTCATTCCGAACAAACAGTACGACAAACTTCGAAAGCAATTCCAGACTCAATAGTGAAACATAAATCATAATCGTTACAATGGTAGCCGCAGACAATACCGGCGACAGTTACCGGCCGCTCGCACCGCGCCGCGCGCTGCCTAACTGCTCAACTAACTCGGCGACATACTTTGTGCCCGCATACCTCCGCCGGCCTATTTTGATGCGGTCACTGCGGGTTCCAATACCGGCGCCGGCATTCCTGCGGCCGTATTGTTTACGAATATTCCCTACTGAAAATTATATTCGGCTAATACGAGGAGCTAGTCGAAGGTAGCGGGGAGCGGGGCGGCATCGAAACCGAGTCGGTCGCGAGATTGCGGTGATCCATATTAATGGATGCGGGCGCCGGGACAGGAGTTACTCGCTATTGTCGGCAGGGATCTGCAGGACTCGTAATGTACCGAACCGTCGGGCTCGCCACTTAAATAGATTTCGGTGATCCCTGCCGAAATAGGCTAAAAGCCCCGTCATCGCAGATTCACACAGATGAAAATGAAATGAAAAGCATTATCTGGAGCCGATACATCTCGCTAACCTATTTTAAAGAAAAGAAAAAAACAAGCAACAAAATATCACAGTGAGCTACTTTCCCCCCTCTCCCGTCCCCCGAGCTTGTTCCAATTAAATTTATACACCTGAGAGCTGCGAGAGTTCACCTCGGCCCGTGTAGTTGTGTACAGCGGCCGGTATCGCCTCCGATTGTTAATGAGTTTTTACACCGACCGACTCGTGCTCTATTTGAGTACCGCGCAACTACCGAACTGTGTTTTCCGGAGTGCGGAAGTTTTAATTTCGAGTGGTTCACTAAACGTAGTAAACGAGCGAACAATTTCCCTTTTTGTGGTTTCACAACTTGTATGAGCAACGTTGTGCCGATTGTAAAATAAAAAACTTATGCAATTTCATACGCAATACCTAATACATTCATTGGTACGCCTTCATAATATTTCGCTGAGGTCGCGTCACCCAGTTTATAAAAACAATGTCGTATTAAAGACATTGACAAAGTCTTCGATAGACATCGTAGAGTGGAGAGTAAATTGGCCATGTTTAGCAATAGCGGGCAACATTGTCTAAATGACAATGAAATCAGAGTCGAAATGGGATAGCTGTAGTCATAAAAGTGAATATTGCACCGTCTGTCCGTGTTGTGTCTGTGCACAGTCGAGCGTGAGGCTCACTCGAGCGGAAGGAACGTTAAGAATTCTTTTAAAAACACAATTAGCATTAAGGAGCACATTAGGTTTTGTTCACATTCCAATTCAAAGATTCGATGCCATGCGTTCTAAATCAATGGAAATCAAGTTAGAATAAGCAGCTTAACACCGCGAGCGGCGAGTCTGTCAATCCAATGTGTACCTTCTTATGTGTAAATAAAGTCAGTTATGAAAGGATCATTGAAAATAACATCGCAATGCCCAGTAACGTTGCGATGTGAACTGACCCTTACTCGTCCGGCAGACGGCGGTGGCGGCGAGTCAGGATTCAATCTCAGTAGATGTCGAGATAAAAGCAACCAAATATTTAAGCAGCAACAAAGACACGGGCGGTAATTACAGTACTTCTCGACAACATTCACTGACATTGTAGCTCGCTAGTGCTGCAGTTCCAACTCATTATTCTGAAGCTGGTAATAGTGTAGTGAAATGCATTTTTAACCTACAATCGTGCTGTTCGCTTTTATCTGTGGTTCACTGGTTCGATATAGTAAAGTCGATTTTAGTTTTAAAGATATAATAAGGTTAATGGAAGTGGTTGAAGATGTGTCCCAGAAACGCCTAAGTCCGCAGAAATTATGCCATATTTTAAACATCACTTTTTGGTCACAAATTGCCGTACAAGGACGATTGCATTACTGTAACAAAATTAATATTTATTTTCATTTAGATTGCATCTGAACACTCTCTGTAAATAAAACTTGCTTCAATTTAATTTAGCAATTGAATATACAACGAGTCGCAGCATCAATATTTAGTTGAGTTTCAGCGAACAAGAGAGACGTCGCCGGGCATGCGGTTGACACCTTAATGTATCTAAGCCTTTAATGCTATTCCACGTAACGAGCGATTTTAGACTTTATATAACAGCAATAAAGTTTATTTGAACTCGGCAAGAATTCGGTGTCCGGTAAACTCCTACCGACAATTTTCAATTTTACACCTACATAATAAAGTCTATTTCAGGCTGCCTGGATATTCGGTCCGGTAAATCCGGCGAGTTCTGCCGGCCACTCGATATCACCTGACTGCGTTTAATCACGGCTAACGTTGGCTACATTTTGTCATAAAGCCGAGGATTCGCCGCTTTAAATTATACGGATACTTACTAGCCGGCTAAACAAAGGTTTTAATGTCGTTGAAACTATAGTGTGTAGTATAATACTCACTTAATGTTAGATGCATTTAATAAAAATTGTTATTCCCTTTCGAAAGAGTAAAATTAGAGATCAAATTATTGGCTACACAGTGGTCTACGACTGCGTAGCGGCGTTCGTAGTGGTGCTACGACTGCGTAGCGGCGTTCGTAGTGGTGCTACGACTGCGTAGCGGCGTTCGTAGTGGTGCTACGACTGCGTAGCGGCGTTCGTAGTGGTGCTACGACTGCGTAGCGGCGTTCGTAGTGGTGCTACGACTGCGTAGCGGCGTTCGTAGTGGTGCTACGACTGCGTAGCGGCGTTCGTAGTGGTGCTACGAGTATGCTACGGAAAGCGAGTCACGCTTCTTATTCAAAACAATAATTATTATTACACTGCGTTTCACGATTTTGGTACCCGTGAAACTGATGGCTGGAATGAGTAAGTAATTAGTCGTAGATAAAAAGTTCCTAACACATGTGTGTCTAGTTTTCGAGGTACATGTCAATCATTATTGTCATTAATTTTCATCATTATAATAGGCGTATATGAAACAGTTGAGGTTTTTGATGTTATTTTACTTTTTTTTGTTTTGTTTATGAGATACACCCTAACTAATATTATAAATGCAAAAATGTGTCTCTCTGTCTGTCTGTTATCTCTGCAAGCTTAAATCGTTGGACCGATTTTGATAAAATTCTGTTCAACGATAGTTCTTATCATGGAAAAAATGTACGGTTCCCGAGAAATAAACCAATTTCAGCGCAACCCGCAGCTCTGGGGTGTCATCGTCAAAATAATTCTTAATATTTTGGGACTGAAATCACAATCTATACATATATATATAAATGAATCCATATTTCCCGTGGTCACGACATCACGCCTGAACGGCTGGACCGATTTCACTATTTCTTTTTTTGATGTGTTTGTTATTGTCCGGAGAAGATGAATATGACTAAAAAAAAAAATAAAAAAAAAATTGCACGGAAAATTTGAAAATTTAAAAATTCTTAATTCTACTCTAACTTTAGCGCTTTCAATAATATGTATAATTTTTTTTAATGTAACATTATGACATTTGACAAAGAATTGACATAATGCATTTTTTGTACGACTTTAATAAAATAATATGGGCGAAATCGGAAATATTTTATATGGCAAAACAACGTTTGCCGGGACAGCTAGTAGACATATAATTCTGTCGACTCTGCTGCAATATAAATAGAACTTAAAAGAAATATAACTTCTGTTGTTGTAAATTGTTAGGGTTCCGTACCCAAAGGGTAAAAAGTCTTAGCAATAGGGTCCTATTGCTAAGACTTCGATGTCTGTCCGTCTGTCTGTCTGTCTCTAGGCTGTATATCAAGAACCGCTATAGCTAGACTTCTGAAATTTTTACATATTGTGTATTTCTGCGGCCGCTATTTTGTTTTCATACTAAAAACTAAATAAATTAAATATTTAAGGGGGGCTGCAATACAAAAAACATTATTTTTTTGCTCGATATCAATAATGCCAACAGGTAGACGCTTGAAATGTTTACAAATTGCTCAATTTAAATAATAAAATTAAAATAAACTGAATAATTAGGGCCTGTCCACATCTCCACGTCACGACGTCGGCAACGTGGAACAGCGCGGTAACGTGGCACGGTACGTTAACGTGACGTGAAAATTTACGTTAACGTAACGTAAAATGCACGTCACGATATAGCAACATTGACGTCGCCATGCCTTGTAAAACTGCTACATTATTCACTACTTATCTAGATGTGGACCGCACAATACGTATTCTGCTTTTGCTGTTGTTAAAAACGGAGAAAGAGAAAAAAAGACGTTCATTTTTACGTTACGTTGACGCAACGTACCATGCCACGTTACCGCACCGTTCCACGTTGACGACGTCGTGATGTGGAGAGATGTGGACAGGCCCATAAAGGGGGCTCCCATACAAAAAATACATTTTTTGTCTATTTTTGCTCTACCTCTATAATGGTACGGAACCCTTCGTGCGCGAGTCCAACTCGCACTTGGCAGATTTTTTTTTCATCTCAATCGGTATTGATTTTTTATAAAAATAAGAATAAAAGTTTACCGTTTGGTAAACTTTGGATGGTGCCTGGACATCACTGAAGGCATTTATAGAAGTGTTTTTAGGGAACCAGAACCAAAAATGCGGAACAGTTAGTTAGGGTTGTAGAATGTCGCTAAAAATTAACTTTCTTCGTTGCCACTTTTCTTTTTTTCGTCGAATCTTGGTGAAGTCCACGATTAAAAGGGTAAGGTTCCAACCAAGACGTAAAAAACATTGAAGAACGGTTTTAAGGCCGTTGGGGTACAACCATGCTAGGCGATTAGTGTTGGCGTCTAAAACGAGACTATAGTTCAAAACATAAAAGACAAAGTTAAAAATTGTAAGTATTCTGGGTTTTGTGTTATTTACACCTAAATGATAAAAATAAACTTATTTGATGTAAAAAAAATCTGATATATTTTATAAAATTTCTTTAAATTTAATTTGACTCTTTTCATAGTTACATAGCGTGATTTTGCACACCCTCGAAAAAAAAATTGACGTGATGGAAAAAATTATTTATGTATTCTTAATATACGATAGAAATAAATAGGAGAACATGATATTTTAAAGCAGGTACTTAATTTTGTTTTTCATTTGTAACCATAAAGTTAATATACCTAGCGGAATAGAGAAACAAAGGCCTGAGCAAGCGAGATGTCACTATCAGTAACATTGCGTGGTATAAAGAGACATGTGATACATGACAGCAGAACCAATTTTTTTCATCTTTTTGACGTCCAGTCGGCACTTATCGGCACGTTGACAATTTAATCTCGTAGAAAGATGCTTGTGTAAGTGTATACGTAAACAAATTTTTACACACAGATGTAAATCAATTTCGGTTTCGTTTGACAGCTCGAGATTGTTGCTCTATTCCGCTAGGTATAACTTTATGTTTGTAACGAAGTGTTATTAATAATGATAAAAATATTATATTACAAATTATATTATTATCATAATAAGATCACTAACCGTTGGTTGGTAAGCTTACTAAAAGGTTTCACAAATATCGAAGATCAAAATAATATAAAGCAACGATTAATTTATTCTCTAAGCGATATAATTTATGATAAATTATCGCAGAATCCAACTTTTGTTAGTTGTTTCATTGTCGTCGGCTCGTTGCGGGTGACAGGCCGTGAGGGCAACACGCGGGGGGGGGGGGGGGGGGGCAGGGGGGGGGTACAATACACCACGACAACAGATGGCCGGGGTCGCAGACGGTTACTTCTGAGACTGGAGCCGCTGGTCACTTATGCTTCACCTTAAGTCGATCGCTTTCAAATATTTTAATAATTTTAATTCCAAGTTTTAGAATTCTCGATAGACCTCTTAAGATGTCTACATAGTTCTAAAATGTATGATGATATAAGATTATGACAACATTATATTTTTATCGCGAATATATTATACTAGCGACCCGCCCCGGCTTCGCACGGGTATAAAATATATAGCCTATGTCACTCACTGCTAAAATGATTAAAATCGATTCAGTAGTTTTAATTTAATATATTCATTACTACCCAATGCGGGCCGTGGCCCGCATTGTTCTGTACCGCCGCAAAAGCTACGTCCCGCAATTTTTAAATCTGTAATATCTTCGAAAATATTCATTTAAATCATATACTGTAAAGGGCCATATACATCTATATTAAATCAATAATGTATTTAAAGTATTTAATTTAATAAGGATTAATGCCGTATTGGTTAAAAACGCTTCGAAAATTAGCCATTATTTGTAGTTAAAAGTAAATGACAAAAAAATGATATTGTGGGATATCCATAAGAGATAGACATATACGATCGCGAAGTTTTCTGTAGACCTTTTCATTGTGTATAATATTAATTAGTACATTATTTTGATAAATCTCGTAGGGTTCAGCCTGCGTTTGCAATGTAAGCGGTAAAAATGTAATTATTAATAACAAGTTTTTCATATAAATATTATAAATGCAAAAGTGTGTCTGACTGTCTCTCTATCGGAAAATGTACGGTTCCTGTGCAATAAACGATTTTTGGTGCAATAGAGTTGCGGGCGTCATCCTTATCATATAAATACTATAACTTCTGGTCATACCATATATAGATTATCGGAGTACAACAGAGATGAATACTATCTACATAATTGAAAGCTGGTAAAGTGAAACTAATAGGTGCAGTTATCGTTAGCGAACAGTCACTTAAAGACACAACACGTCGCTGCAGCCGGCGATCTCATCTGTTTACCTGATTACATCCAGGCTATATCTAACCTAGGTAGTAGATTTGAGAACCTAAATTAATCTATCGCGTTAGGTGAAGTCCTTTGGGAGGAGAAGCGATATGCTATAACGGATAATGGAGTTACAGAAGTGCATGGATGGGCAGGGACACTTAAAGTTAATTAAATTATATTTACGTTACAAAGGAGGATGGATGGATGGAACTGTTTTGATAACATTAAAGTAGTAGGCAGTAGTAATTAAAGATCAAAAGTACTACAAAGGCTAATTTCTATACCAATAAAGATGACCCGGTGAACTTCATATCATGACTTCCCTCCTAATATAAATTTTCCTTGGTCTTCAGGCATTGAGACGTAGCGAGAAATAAATAAAAATAAAACGATAATTCATTTTTATTTATATAGAAAAATATATTTGTAAAAAACGGAGGTGTGGGCAAAAGCTCTTACGTTACATAAAGCAGGTCCGCTGGAACCAGTGGAAGTCATCGAGTCCCGGACTAATATCGTAATAGGGGACATAAAACGAAATCATAAAATCTACGTTTAGCTGTTGGCACGCGAATTTATAATAGACTCGACTTGATTAAAAGTAAATTACCGTTTTTAAGGTTCAATTTGTTTTGCATGATTAAAGGCACTTTAGGGTAGTCTCGCAAAATAAACGATGTTTTGAAATTTTTCATGATTTTATAACAAAATACGGCCAATATATTTTTTCATAGGAGATCTGATATTTTTGAAATAAATGTACATTAGTAAATTCATATTATTACTACTTTTAAAATCTTTACTCATCACAGAAATAAATGAAGATAGAACGGCTAAGCGGGTAGAGTACGAGTACACGTCTCGACTTAATTACACCGGAGCGGTTGTGCAAAAATACCTCATTGTGCAGTGTCTAATTGTAAAAACAGCAAAAAAGCAAAAATTGACACGAGCGATTCCTTAGCAACGCACGCGCGTCACCGTTCTATCTTGATTTATTTCTGTGTTACTCATAGTGACATAATAAACATAATGTATTGTAATACAGCCGTAGATAAATAAAGACACCTGACCTTTCACCTATGACGTGAGACGCGTGTGGACACATCGGGTGTGGACGCGTGGTATCGGGTGTCGTTGGGCCCTCCAATCCGGTAACGTACACCCTCGCCCTTGGCACTAATGTATCGGTATTTGCGCACCATTGTCTCGTGTTTGCTCGCTGTGAGCCTGTGATACATAGTAATCATGTTATAGGATAGCGGCAGCGTTATGGAATATTATGGAATGTGAGCAATATAACCGACATTAATATCCATATTAATCTTAATCGCTAATATTATACTGCAGATAATTCTCAACTTCACATCTTAACCGGGCTATGCATGCCACAAAGCATCGCGAACAGGCGTTAACGCTGTTGTATATTCTACAAAGAATGTCTGCCTTATGCGCCACATTAGCAGGACATTCTCGGGAGTGTTAAACCGGCATAATACAACAGTATAACAATAAACTTAAGTGAAAATGATAGCATGTATAGTTTGCGCTAGATGGAACGTGCAACAGACCGCAACGAGTACCTGTGGTCTAGACGCTAGGTGCAGTACAGTTTACACCTACTCTCGGGACTACGTCTTCAGCGCTTCGCTCCATAAACCGTGATAGATCCTACATGATGACCTCTGGTTAGCGGTTGAACGTTGGTGAAGTTTATGGTATATTATGGTATGGTAGTAGTTTAGGTTCTGGATTAACCCATAAATCATAATATACATTTCACCCCGATATAGTAATGTTCTTAAACATCGTTTCTATATTCTACATATCAAACGAAATTAGTTTCCATTATTTTATAACCTACGGGTTAGTTTTAATATAAACTACAAATTATAGGCGGTAATTGAGTTAAGATAATATCTGACGAGGGCACCCCTCCCCCGTGTGTACCTGACACCAGCTGTACCGGTATATTTTACACCAACATGCGGTATATACTTATGCCCGATTTATTCCGGGAGATAAAATATTACCACTATCTGGACCGATCGCGAATAACTCCGGCATAAACTTGTGTCTATAAATACAGAGAATAAGTTACTCAGCTTCAGCTGCCCGAGAATTATGTTAAGATCTATCCAGTCGCGTTTATAAATCTTAGACGAAGTAATCAATAAAATATTATGATGTATGCGTCGGAGATTGAAGCGTGAGTTTGCCCGAATATGTCAGGACATGCACGAATGCAAGCGTGACGTCACAGACGGTCGAGCTTGGACATAGCCGTAAGCCGTGGAACGTTCGAGGATTTGAATTTGAGAGCCCGAACCGCACGGATGTGTCTGTTCGTTGGCGCTTCCTAATTAGTTTTCATATCTTTTCTAAACTTAGGGTGGGTTGCACCAACTTACTATAACTGTAACTTTAACTATAACTACAATGCAAAATGTCAAATCTTTGGTTAAAGTCAATAATGGACGCCATATTTAACGATAACCGTAGAGCTCGACAAGGCTTTAAATGAACGTGGCGAAAAAAGGAACTAACGCTGTCATCATACAAAAACGCCATTTTTGACAGTTCTCCTTTACCAGCAGCGCCCCCGCTCATGTTCATTTAAAGCCTTGTCGGACCAGCAACAGACATCTGTCAAATTCTGTGGTCAAACTTAAGGTTAAAGTTAAGTTAGCCTTAACTATAACCATAACTTTGACCATAACTGTAATTATAACCACGCCTCTGGTGCAACCCACCCTTAATAATTATTGTGAATAGTCTATCTCGTGGTCTATCTATTGTGCATTGTGCAATAAACAAGTTGTTACTCTACATCTGCCTACTTATTGATGCTCGAAGAACCCACGATGTATGAAGAACATTTTAGCCCACAGAGTCCGACATATTTTCAACTACCACCGATATATGTATTTTTTATTTGATAATAGTTAGTAATATGCTTTACTGCTTAATATCTTACCGCTTAGTTCCGGGCTAAAGTGTAGTACGTTAGCGAATCACATTTTTGTTAAATGCTACGTTATATCTTTTTTTTTGTATTGTACAATAAAATAACGACGCAAATTGGATGTTGGATTGATATTATGTTTCATTTTTCCTTATGTGAAAAAGGAAAAATTATTTATTGTTATTATACTTATGCGGTCATCAATTACAAATACCGTAGATTGACTACAAATACCGTCGTTACATCGATATTGAATGTAATATGACGTGGTCATTGTTAGCGAGTCACTGTCGTTCCCGCCTGTTAGCCCGGCAGTCAGCCCGCAATCGGGTGATCAAGACGCCAATTTGTCGCGATGAACGTGTCAATCCTGATTTGTATTATAAATACTGAATAGAATTAGTGAAGTAGTTGAAAATTAACTAAATTATTGAAAGTTTTACATTCGCTAATTTATGTACGCGACGTCATCGCGTAATACCGAAATATGGGTTATTTGCAGAATTTGCTTACTATATCTAAAAACTGAGCTATAGAGTTCCTCAAGTTATTTTCAATTTATAATAATTTAAGAAATCACACTAATGCCACAGTTAAGGACACTTCCCTGGGATCTATCATCTACTCTACTATACCTACAGAGTGTTAATACTTTAGGGTATGTATGTGTTCCTTGTAGAGAGTTCAGTGTATAAGTTGGGGCGCTGAAAGATGAAAAAAAAAATTGTGATTTGGATGGGCAAGCGTCCCAGCGTCACGAGTTTTCCCATACAAAAGTGAAAAAAAAAATTACTCCTTCAGCGCTGCTACTTTTACAGTGAACTCTATACACGGGACTCGACACACCCTAAAGTATCATCACTTAGTTTTGTTACACCCTGTGTATGCAAGATTTTATTAAAATCAGTCCAGTAGTTTCCAAGCCTACTCGATACAATGATATATAGTGATATTATTGCAGACGTGAGCATTACACAATAGACATGAGCTAAACGTTCACAAACACGTGAAAGTACAATACATCACGCGGTAAAAACGGCTGATCTGCGCCCGATAGCGGCTTTGTTCGGCCAGCTAATGTAGCGGCTATTGTTCTACACAACGACGCTAATGTACAATACGATATATACTGTGTAACATACAACTATAACATACGAACACACCGGCTGAGATAGGCGCGCCGAATTTCCGCGTTCGATATGGAGGCTTTATTGAAAAACTAGATGACGCCCGCAACTCCGTTGTGCCAAGATTCGTTTATCGCGCGAGAATCGTACATTTTTCCGGGTTAGCTGTGATCGGTCGGATAAGTTTGACTTAACGCGACCAAATTACTTAGGTGCGCCATCTGCCTAGGAATCGACTTCTCTAATAGTACTTTTTCGGATCTCAAAGTATCTCTATATAAAATTTCATCACAACGGTTTAGAGGTTTAAGCATGAAGAGGCAACAGACAGACACACTTTCGCGTTTATAATATTAATATGGATTACTGTAACACGTTCGTGTAACACCTGCACACTGTGTATCTCTCTATGTGTGTATCACCCTGTATCTGTGTGTGTAACTTCCGGTGATGGATAGTCTCGGGGGTCCATCAGTTCCACCACTGACACTTTCGGACGCTCGATATCTTAGCATTCATATTATCAACCAGGTAGCTGTAAGCTTTATCAAATTGTTGCTACGGCCGTGTTCAAGTAGAAGTTCATATGAAAAAGGGATATATTACATTTTGGCCACAATTTTTAAGCAACCTTGCACAAACAATGGACATTATTTTGATAGCTGCATAAATGCTGATTATTCTAGACAAGATTTTTGTAGCACAAACTATACTACATCAACGTTCCTCGTTTGATTTTTTATATAATGATATTTTTTGTATTTTTAATTTTTTAACTCAACTGTAGATGTAAGACTAACAAAACATTACCGTCCGTTCCGTCGTAATCCTAGCATGTAATTAATGAACAATAATGTAAGTGCGGCTCGCTCGTGATCGCGACTGAGGTAAGTTGCACTTCAGTACCGTTGCAGCCCCGGGACTCGGGAGCACACCGGTGCACCAGGACGACCATGAGTTATGTATTTTGAGGGATAATTTCCCAAGTACCCGAAACAATAAAATTTGTAATTTACGTATTCTAGCGCGTCTTGAAATAATTTTCGAAAAATGGAAAATAGTGGCCCGAGTCCCGCGTATGAGATTATGAAATTATATCAATAATACTATAATAATAATATTTAAATTTATATCAATATCCATTATGATTCTTTTTACTTTTATCTATGTCTACATTTCTAAAATAAATAAAGTTTACTATGAATTAAAAAAACCAATTATGTTCAAAAATTTCTTTGTTCCCTTATAGAGTAATACATGGTCGCCGTCGCGCCGCGCGGGCGGAAGCTCGATTAACGTGGTAATTATTTACCGCGCATCCGCGACATTTGTCAGCCGCGCGTAAACCCGCCCATAAAATACGTCGTACTACCGCGGCGATAAGGTTCAAAGTGCGCCGACCGAGCTCGGCACCGACAAACAGTTTTCGACCCTCCTGCTACGGCGATAGAGTTCAAAAGCACACCGCGGGCCGCCACGCGAAGTACGCGCTTCGTTATGGCGGACACGTCGCGAGTAATGATCGGATATTACGGAGATTAACTTCGTGTACACCGGCAGCACCGGCCGAGGGCTTCGGCGAGGCCGGTTGCTAAAAATACAGGAACGAGAAGTCCCAGAAGCTTTGTAATATAAATGCGGTAAAACAAAATTTGTATCACATTTAATAAAGGCAATCAGCGAATGAACGTTAACACAGTAAAATCAAATTGGACCCAATTATGCCGAAATTGGCAATAAAGGTCCCCCGTCCCGCCCCGGCCCGTCCCGGACGAACGTATGGACATAAAAAATAACTGTCACGTGTAACGTTACCGTCGGTCATCGACCCCGCTAACTACCCCCGCAGGAAATTTGAGACCCGCGCCGGGCTGTCGTACTGTAGTTGTAAGTTTTTATTGCCGTTTTAAAGTAGCTGCTATCAAATCTGTAGCCCAGCGGCGTCACAATGCCCTCGGCCGATTTGAAAGTCATTCGGTGGTCGCAGCACGAGCCCGCGGTGTAATCAAAGTGCTCAAAAAGTCGGACCGAAATGTAATTAACAAAATAAACGCTTAATTTAAATACGTTTCTAACTCGACGAACGATATTAATTCACGATTTCAGCGAGATTATTTCAAGAACTAATTAGTAATAACGTTTAGCGGCCAATTTTGATTAGCTGGTCGGGGTGAAACTCTATATTTGTATATTTTAATTAATTAGTTTGATTATCGATGATAGCTTAGAATTTGCGATGGTTTCGAAGGATTTTCTTATTAAAAATTAATCGATTTCAATATTTATTATAAACAAAATAAACTCGTAGGCTCCTCAGACTCTGAGAGTAATTATCTCTTCGGACTCGTAATGAGAGTCTCGAGTGACTATGTTTTTACTAAACTTATAAACATTACTTGACAATATACTATTAAAGTATGACGCTGATAGGTACACATTTTATAGCTTCAAGCATTGCTTGTTTCGCAGCCGCTGTTTCATCGCTGTGCTACAACAAAAGCTTCACCGGCCTCGTGCTGACGTCAGCGCTGGTCCCCGGGCCGACAGCGGGGCCGCTCCGGCACGCGTCGCAATAAAACGCCGGACATCCAATGAATTTCAGTCGGCCGGATGTCCGCCTGCAAAAAGGTTCGAATTCATCTCCCGGCCACCCCGGTACAGTCCGGCTCCATTTCACGCAGCTAATTTATACGAGCTCTGCGAGCTGTAGGAGCCAGCTTCTAGTTGCAATAAACTATGATCCCTTTTAGGTTGGCTCGATAGGTCTGTGTATCGATGGATAATGTATAATACAGAATTTTCTATTTCTCCAACATATTGTTGTGCTGGCCCACTAACATAATTATGTAGGTACCTACGTAATGGCGATTGGCGACCCTCCTGCCGCAATGGTGTAATTAAGATTACCATAATGTTGGGTGCTTTAGATAATTTAAGTATAAGGCTCCGTAGGAATGTTTGGCTAGCTAAAAATAGTTAACAAACTTTATCACTTCCCATACTAATTATTGTGTAAGATACGTACGTTCTCATTAATTTTAATGACTATTTACTTATAATGTGCAAACTACAATAAAGCGGAATGCCCACTTTATCCTAATAGTTTATATCCGTACTCGTGTATTCGAGTGACACAGTGTTTGTATCACAAAACACCGACATCCTGCCCCTGACAATCGCCGAACCGGAATGACCGGCCGAAAAAAACGAAATAGAATGAGCCCATCAGTCATATCAGGAAGGTTTTTCCGGGAAATTACCGCGGGGGGAGGGAGGGTGAAGTGGACAGGGGGGGAGTGATCCTCTCCAGGGTGTATCCCAGATAGGTCCGGAGATTACGCGCGTAATACTTTTTAACTGATAACTGCCTTTGTGAGCGGCCTAATGAAAAATATTATCTGGCGTCCTTTCCGCTCCCAGTGAACAGAATACAGATACCGCCACGGTCGCCGGCCGTATCGACGGGTATTGTCACAACGATTGACCGACTTTCAGCTCCAGCTGGTTACACACTACACAGTGCAGTGTTACTAATCCACTTTTTTTTAATGAAATATGGGGGCAAACGAGCAAACGGGTCACCTGATGGAAAGCAACTTCCGTCGCCCATGGACACTCGCAGCATCAGAAGAGCTGCAAGTGCGTTGCCGACCTTTTAAGAGGGAATAGGGTAATATAGGGTAATAGGGTAATATAGAGGGGGTAGGGATGGGAAGGGAAGGGAATAGGGGAGGGTAGGGAAGGGAATAGGGTAGGGGATTGGGCCTCCGGTAAACTCACTCACTCGGCGAAACACAGCGCAAGCGCTGTTTCACGCCGGTTTTCTGTGAGAACGTGGTATTTCTCCGGTCGAGCCGGCCCATTCGTGCCGAAGCATGGCTCTCCCACGTATAAACCGTTAAAAGGAGATTATAGGGTTTAGAGGACGTTTTTGTGATGAGTAATTCTTAAAGAAAGAATAGTCAATAGATGAACATTACTATACGAATAACACATTGACAGGCAATATTATGTAGTGTTATCAAGGAATATGCGAAAGTTCGTGAGTTACTGAAGACGCGTTGGTAACGCCAACCACACGGGTGTAACGCCAAACACGCGGGTGTAACGTCAACCACGTGGGTGTAACGCCAACCACACGGGTGTAACGTCAACAAATGTTGTTCATTAATCCTTCATAGTTTACACGTTGACGCGGTACTAAACTGTGACGTCAATAGAATTCGTGGCACGTCTCTCACCCTCACCATGAGGAGTCACGGAAGAAACTCAGTATGTCGGAGTTTCCCTCGCTAATTGCAATATCGTGTTATTGGTACGATAAATGATAATAGATAGAGATAATATGAAATATTTTATGATCTAATAAGTCTTTATGATTAGCAATAAAATATATCGTCGTATTCTTTTAGATGCAATAGAACTTAGAAGAAGACCCCTATAAACTTAATAACAGTTTTCAGTCTGCAACGATGTAAAAAATGTTTCAATTTAAAAGATCTTCCGCGTAATGACTTTTGAGATCAGTCTCAGATCCCGGGAAGCCTTAGGAGAAGTAAGTCGCAACGTGAGGGCCTCCTAATCCCCGCTCGAGATAGCCTATCTGCCGGCGCGGCGGGCCGGCGGGCCAGCGGGCCGGCGGGTCGACGGTCGGCGCTAATCCGCGTCCACAAATTGAAACATTCCGCGCACACATCGTATTTTATTCCAACATTAGCTAAATTACATTTTTTGTTGAAAAACCTCTTTTAGATGAGCTGAATGGGAAGTATGTTTCAGCGATGACTGGACAATTAAATATTAGATTTTACGTGATGAGGAACGGAGTAAAAGTGGGTTAAAATTTTAAGTACTATTTGAAAGTGTAATATAATAACTCTCGCCCCATATATTTTAATGTATAAAATTAACCTCGGCTAAAATGACGGACAAACGGACGTTCATGTAAATTGAAGGGGACAGTTAACAATTATTGCTATGGCAATCTTGAGGAAAAATTTCATGCACCATTACTCGCTCAGGCCCAGTCAGTCAGTCGGTCAGTTGCGCCAGTCAGTGTTATGGTGCTCCCACACTGCCGTTAGAAAATGTTTGTAAACATTTTCAAACATAAAAACATTTACTAACAAATGTGTCAATTATTGTTACATTTTGTTAGAAACTGTTACATGTTATAAAGTGCTCCTACATTGCCGTTGCCACATGCTTGCTTACTAACATTTTATAACATTTATATCTGGTGGCTCGCAGTTTGGTTTGTGTTCTGAAGCCGTCTACACGAAAATGGAAGAGGATTTGCTCATTGGAATAGCTTTCATTTTTTGTTTAGAAAAGAAGAAAAAGCGCTCTTATTGGATGCGCCAAACGCTAAAAGCAGATACATACGATGTGTGAATTCGGGTATCTGCTCCCGTGGGCCGTATTACTCCGCGTAGACTATCGCTAAAGGACTTACGATAAATAACGTCGGAGGCGTTCCCCGACTCACCGCATACCCCGCCGTCACGCCGTTTATAAAATGTTAACAAACAAAAGGTAACACAATATTATGTTTTATTTTGTTATAATTTGTTAACTTACGTTTACTAAACATTTTCTAACATGAAAATATTTTTAATATTTTTTAACATTTGTGATTAAATGTTTGCTAACAAATGTTTACTAACTTTACTAAACATTTTCTAACGGCAGTGTGGGAGCACCATTATTGTTTGCGCGTTTGTCAAAATAATATCTCTTCCACATATAAATAGTGCTAGATAATAATATATTTAATCTGCGATTCACTTTAACAATTGATGATGCAATCTGGCCTTAGTAATTTAACGTTCTACGCTTTGAATTTATTTCAAATTTAAAAGCAAACTATGTAACTATTATTTTTATAA
The DNA here is from genome assembly GCA_905187585.1 of Cyaniris semiargus. Classification (NCBI taxonomy): domain Eukaryota; kingdom Metazoa; phylum Arthropoda; class Insecta; order Lepidoptera; family Lycaenidae; genus Cyaniris; species Cyaniris semiargus. The sequence continues at coordinate 377,358 of LR994555.1, forward strand.
AAAAACTCCAGTTGCATTGTTCAACGGTATTAACATTTAGAATAATAGTACCGAGTAACAAGCGCTGTTTAAAAGCACAATTCTTCTTGTACGGCCGACTCGTCGTTAAGGATATTAAATACGGCCGAGTCGAGTTAAAGTGAAAGCAAAAAGGATTGTAAATGTAATAAAGCTGAACTAAAACAGAGACGAGTTTAATAAGAGGAGTCCTACGTTCAGCGGACGTCGACAGCCGGACCGGTCGTCCGACTGGTCGTGAGACTGGTCGGCCGACCGGTCGCAATGAGCACCTCAAAGGGCGTCTAACGGTCCGCAAGACCCAACAAAATAATATTTAATTTAAGTTACTGTGCTCATTTCAATATAATAGATACTGGGAAATTGTAAGCCCACTACAAAAACAGGAGCGGCGAGATCGAAAACTTCAATAAAACGTTTTAAATTAAAATTAATTAATTTTTGTGTGCCTCAAAAGTAATCTTAATAATAAGTGTATCTTGATTACTTTAGTATCAAAACTACGACTTTCCAGTAGGTGCGCGTAAGGTTTTCGCTCCTTCGATCTGAAGAGATAATGTCACGATACTTTCTGAGCCATTACAATACAACGTAACGACTTTTATCAAAGTAAAATATGAGAGATATGTTAAAACTGCGACTCCATGCTCCTGATCCTTAATATGTAGGTTGGATAGGAAAAATGAAAAAAAAAAAACGTGTTTATATTTTTAAAAACTAATTTAAACTCGGACAAAATATAGACAAAATTTATATTATTGTACTCTGTGCCTTAACAACGTCTTTAGTAAATAATCCTTTAAAATTTTTGAAAACATTATAATATTTATAATTTTCTTGTCTGTATTATAATCAACAGTAGTCTTGTCTATATAATATATAGATATACGTGGGAGAGCCATGCTTCGGCACGAATGGGCCGGCTCGACCGGAGAAATACCACGTTCTCACAGAAAACCGGCGTGAAACAGCGCTTGCGCTGTGTTTCGCCGAGTGAGTGAGTTTACCGGAGGCCCAATCCCCTACCCTATCTATTTCCTTCCTTTCCCTCCCCTATTCCCTCCCCTATTCCCTTCTCTTCCCATCCCTATCCTCCCCTATTACCCTATTCCCTCTTAAAAGGCCGGCAACGCACCTGAAGCTCTTCTGATGCTGCGAGTGTCCATGGGCGACGGAAGTTGCTTTCCATCCCGTGACCCGTTTGCTCGTTTGCCCCCTTATTTCATAAAAAATAAATAAATAATAATAATAAACCCTATACTATAATAAACACTAGAGACAAGACAACTCTAACAAAGAGATAGTCACCCATGTAACAGGTAACATCTAAATTTAGCCTTTCTACGAACTCAATATTATATTTCAGCATTATAACATACACTCAGACAGAACAGGTGTTATATTGTGGACGTCATGTATTACAGAACAGGTGTTATATTGTGGACGACGTATAGAATACATTTTATTGAATAATAATTAATATCCATTATGATAATATAGTGAACAAGTTAACAATACAATTTTAGTACTATTGCAATATATTGTTATGGATATCGGAATTACTACCTAGTACCTACTCAATATTCATAACCCATGATTAAAACCAAAGACGGAGGCTTCACGACGAAACATAAAACATAATATACATTAACGGCGTAACAAAACACAGTGATAATACTTTAGAGTTTAGGGTGTGCATGTGTCCCGTATATAGAGTTCACTGTGTAAGTAGCAGCACTGAAAGAGCAAATTATTTTGTGATTTGTATGGACAGGCGCCCGAGCGTCATGAATTTTTCCATACAAATTACAAAGGTGGAAAAGGTTACTCTTTCAGCGCTGCTACTTCCACAGTCAACTCTATATAGGGAGTCCATACACGCCCTTAAATATTATCAGTTAGTTTTGTAACACCCTGTATACAAAAACAGCTAAAACAACCGTTTCGACTCGCACACAGGCACCATACCACCACCATACGGTGCGTGCGGTGCCGTCGATCCTGCCTGAAGTTTATCATCATTTAATTAGGCAGGAGCAACAGCAGCGTGAGTACGTATTCGTTCGGATTAATTATCGCGGCACTTTTCACTGGCACTCTGAGTATCTGAGCTCGTCGGGCCGGCGGGCCGGCGGCGGGCCGGTGAAGTATGTCGTGGTAGTCGGCGGCCGATTAATTACTGGACAGACCCGAATAGTGGTCGGTACTGCTGCTATCTGTTACACCAATTTTGTTGCTCTCGGTGGCACACCAGGACCTATATTAGCGATGTAAAAATTGTTCATCGAAAGGTACAGTTGCATAAAATTATGACTCTTTACAACGGTGAAAACAAAAGAAAGGATTTAGATCCACGTAAGGAGTATGTAATATGTTTGTCTAAGTGTAGAGCTTAAACTACTGAAGTAGCAATGTCTCGATAACATTACTGATATATATATATATATATATATATATATATATATATATATATATATATATATATATATATATATATATAACTCGTATAATATATATATATATATATATATATATATATAGCTCGTCTAATATCTATATATATATATAGAGATCGCCCAATGGTCGAAATTTGATTTTAGTTTCAACGGAATTAGGACTACTACCTACCTTTATTTTGTAAAAAAATGTATAAAAAATAATATGATAAAGTCAATATTTTTTTTCAACACTTGTCTCTGGGACTCAGCTGATCTCAGACTGGCCGTGTAAGAATTGTCCAATAGTATCTAAGATTCAATAAAAAAACTACATATAATCCATTTTAAATTTGTCAACTTGTTGTCAACAGACTTCAACCATAAATAAAAGATATAATTCGTATGTATAAGCTTGTCACTCAAAAATCTCTCATCTTTTCTAGTGTGTGTGTTGTAGTGTGTGTAATGTTTTTTTTTTTTAAATGTATGATAAAAGCATAATTTTAAAATAATATTAGCTCGATGCACTCCTTCACCATATTTAAAACTATAACCGTGCAAAATTTCATTACCTACGTTTCCCCATTTTTCGTCAAAAGGGATACAAAGTTTTTCGCTCGCGTATTAATATATAAATTACACACATCAAATGTTTTCTGTATATATAATAACTTCTTGGTTCGATGTATCCGAATAAGGTCGTTCGAAAGTTATATAACACCATTAAGCAACCATATGGGCTATTGAAAACACAATTGAAATTAATACAGCTACCCCTATCGAGTTACTGTCTAGTGTCTAGACTAGTGACTTGAGTACTTTCGGTACTTTGAGCTCACAGAGTCCAGTGTTTAAAGTTGCAGCCGTCAATCCATTACCTTAGTGTGTAGTACTCGCCCGTGTTCGGTGTTACGTGCTACGTACCTGAAAGGAGATAAATATTTTATCAAAACCGAACAGAGGGGCTCCTTACGCTCGATGGAATTTTGATACGAAATAAAATGGGAAAGGAGCAAAGATCTTTAAGAGTGTATTCTAGCACAGGAATATTTTTACAAACCGATTCAATAGTATCACTCGGGTTCTACACGAACGTACTCCAAAGTTTTAACCAGGTGAAGTGCCTCTAAATTTAGTTCCAAATAAAAGCAATACCTTTGGCACGCTCGTGAGTGATGTGAGTCGAATAGCAGCGTTAATGTAGTGTAGTCTAGTGTGGGGTAGTGTAGCGAAGTCTTTCAGAGAGTAGCGGGTTCGGAGTCTGGCAGGCCGCCAGCCACTAATATATTTACTGGCGAATATATCGCCGCGTATGGGAGAAGTCTAATGTTTGCTCAATAATTGACCTCGGCCGAACTTGACCTTTCGGTTTGGGGAAAATAATTTCGATACATTTAGATTTATGATTGTTTATTTCGTGTTTTCCGTCATTCGCTTTATAAACGTTATCAGGTATATTTTAATAAAATTAATCTTCCAATAATTTGAAGAAGTATTATTTTAGTTTGATATTAAGCAAGTAATTACAGAAAACAACCCTACGTCATATGAATATTGATCTCGCAGTTTTTATCATCTGCCAGCATCGGCCAAATTATGACCATGGATTAGAATATTTAAAAGCCTTTTAATTTTTTATGGCTTTTATTAATCCCTCGATCCGCGATTCTTGGAAATCTAATGTTATTCTATTGTTATCGCGGTCGCATGCGACCGCTTGGGGCTTGAGAGGAGTGATTAATTATCTAAAATATATGCCTTAACAATATGATATAAATACTCGCATAGAGCAAAGTGTAGATGGTAGAGAGCGAGAGAGCTTCTTTGCCCCGATCTCGTCTGACGTATCAGCTTCATCTGTAAGAACTCGAACAGATAAAATTTATTCGCCACAAGAGTTCGGGAAAATCGTACAAATGGGTACAAACTTTTTAAATCAGATTGACATAAAGTAATTTACATTTGAACTGTTGACCTATTTTGTAAAAAGTTGTATGTGACAAAAGTTGTGTGACGCGGGTGCGGCGTGGGGCGACCGGCGTGGGGCCACCATTTATCTGTAACGGAGAGTTCCGCCCGAGGTTTATAACATTGTTTACAACTTATTCGCTATTTATAAATTGCTTTGGATGGACATTTAAATGTAATTAATTGAAATATTCAATAAGAGTAATGTTTCGTGCGATCGTAACAGCGATCAGTATCATTGTGATAGGAAAACTAGCATAGGTAACCAATAGACTGTGGCCAGCCTATCTTTGGTATAAAATTATTTTTTTAAAACTAAATATTACAGCCACTTTGCCACACGCCTGTTAGACGACACCTCAGATCAAGAAATAGTAATGTAAAATTAGATGTTTGTGAGCCAAAAACTGTTTGTCTTTACCCACTTCATAGTCACTTTTGACATTTATAAGTGGAGTTACCGGGAAAATAATTTCCACTACAAAGCTTTGATGTTTCGTTATCACCGCCGCGCGGGGGCGGGCGGGGGTCGCGGCGGATGTCCGGCTTTGACAGTTCGGACTGACAGGTTTTCCGGTTTACTTTAGCGTTTGAGGTTCCGTATTTCAGTCCCGCAACCCTTATAGTTTTACGTCCGCCTAATAATAACCACCGATCACTTGGAGCGCGGCGTAAGCGGTTTTCCGGCCGATAGCACGCGACCTGACAATAGGAACAACGATACCGTGTATCAGTTCGGCGTTATACCGATACAAAAAAGCGTATTTGTATTGTTTACACAAACCCAGAGCTATACCCTGGACGGCTTATTACTGACCATTATGAACAATAATAGTAGGGGAGGCCAGGTGCTATTTTTTGTAGTTACTCGAGCGCCGTCATGTAGACCTAGTAGGTTTGGTAGATTAGGTAAAATGGAGACAAAAATAAAATAAGCGTTTTTGATTTTAGCTGAGTGTTAAGGAGCAACAGCCATTTTAAAGTAATGAAAAAGAAAATATGTATAAAAAGACTTACATAGGTAATTTCTAACAATATTTTAGACAACAAGGACTAAAACATTTAGTCGTGTGCGACATAAAATATCTGGGAAGCTTATCTAAGCTTAAATGAAAATCTTAAGCTTTATTTTTTTTAATTTAAAATGTTCTTACAGGCTTACCGTACCTTTAAATCAGTGATTTAAGTATACGCTTCTTTGGTGTGTACTTAATTTCTACTATCTTAATCTGATAGATCCGATGAAATTAATTCAATACTTGAAAATAACTTCTTTTTAACCAACCAACTAAGAAATCTGTGTGTTATACCATGATAACTAGAGACATGTGGGAAGCCTATATAAGCTTAATCTGATACGCTCGAGCATGCCGTGAAATCCCCTCTTCGCCTCCCCAGTCCCCTACTATAAAATAACTAAGTCCGTAGTGATTTACTTTCAATTTAAAGATTAAAGAGATTTCTGATGATGCTATTGTAACATTTCGAATTATATAATATATTTTTGTCATTGTACTCGTTTCTTACAGTAATATAATAAAAAAGATACTACATAATATATATGTTAACGTTAGAATGCAGAATACGTTAACGTGCACATTACCTAGGTAATCTGCAGATTCCCTGGTACCATCCGTTAAAGTGTGAAATTTTTAAATAAAAAAAGCTTATATTTGCACTTAACCTAGTTAGTTTGCAGTCTCTTCCTTCGTAAAAGTCGTAAAAACATTGACTAAAGCTTTTCAACCTGATTGTTGTTGTTTTGATTGTTTTTTTTTCTAGTTGATACGATCTTTTATATTTTGTTAGTGGAGTAACGTTTTATTTAAAATTTAATTCCTTTATTTATGTCCAAAAAATATATTAAACAATTCTCTACAACTAAATAATATGTTTTATTCGAACAAGAATCTGTTTATATATTATGTAATTTAATCAGAATAGAATAAACTTTTTGCACTTTAACTGACTCACCCAGATAATCTGCAGAATACCTTGTTGATCTGCAGTCTAACTGGTTTACGCACATTAACAACATTAATCATATATACAATCGAATTCTATCAAAAGCATGAGACGTAGTATAGCTACGGCTACGACGTAGACCGTGCTACGAGTGCTACGTCACGCCTACGTAACGCTCTACGAATCTTTAGAGCTTACTATTATTATAATATTATTGTGTCGTAAATCAAATCAATAAATTTTTAAACATAATATTTTGATCTTCGCTTAAATATAGGCGCTTGGGTAAAATAAGAACTGTCATACTTGAAAAAAAAAACTTCTTTATAGGCGTGATTGCGTCGAAAGAAATGTCACACTTATAAGATGAATTTTGAGTTTGACTATTATTAAGAATTTATTTTAGATGAATTTAATGTTTATTATTATTGATCCAATTAACGTTCATTTTTTATATACTTAGTAGGATTGCACGTGCAAACGCAGGTGTGCGCTGTAAACGCCACGTGCAGTTGTTATTGCTGCAGCTGCGCTTGAAAAACAACACCTGCATTCGCACCTGCGCTTATCGATGCAACTGCGCTGAGTAAACAAGATAAGGTTCCCCACTCCCGACTCTATAAGAAGAGAAGCTCCCCGCGCTCGACTCATTCGACTTCGAGCCGCCCTAGCGAGAGGTTCTCTCTAAAAGTGTTTGCGTAAAAGCGAAAAGTGTTTCTTAAAGAAAATGAAGTGTGATAGAAATAATTAATAGTGCTCATCAAATGTTATTTTTGAGAATAAGTTTGTGAATTTGAATATTTCTTCAAGTAAAGATTTTGTAGCAAACTTTTAGCCATATTTAAGTTTAAAATGTTTAAAATAAACTTGGAATCTGTTGTATTTATTAATTTTTTTACGTTATTTTCATAAATTTTGCTAATACTATAATATCTGTTTTTTGCCTAATATTATACTTTAGTTGATCGTGTATGTAAATTATATCTGTAATTGATTTTAAAAATATCTCGCGTATTATAATACTATCGTCTATTATCAGGGCAACACTTATTTATTTAACTATAAAAAATACAGAACTTATGTCAGTACAGTATTCTATTATAAAGCCAAAAAGGTTATACGATGTTATATCACGTCGTAGAAAGCTCACATATTGAAAAGTATCAATATTGAAAAGTTTGTAGTCACGTCGGAGATTCCCGCCGAAATTGAATGTCGCGGGGATCGCCGCCATCAATACCGCGCCTTCGCTCTCGAGCGGCTGCATCCATCATATCTCGCGCGATCCTCCCCCACGTACCATTTAAAACCCTACTACGACTGAGTAAAATATAAAATGGGGTTTATAATGCAGAGGAAATAAAGCGGGAAATTATGATGGTAGTTTATTCACATTACAGCAGCAGCCCGCCCCGGTAGTTGGGAAATTAATCACGGACTGAGCGCTGCTCGTTGTTGAGCGCCGGGGGATCGCAGTTCAATACCGATGCTGGGAAGCTGGTGTTCAAAAACTGTTAGTGTTAAACTTTTATTTGTTTGTTACCTGTCTCTAGATATTTGATAGGTATAAACAGTAATGACAGCAATTATTATGATAAAAGCTGGTAAAAATTATAAAGTCTTATACATAAAATTCTCGTGTCACAATGTTAGTTACCGTCCTCCGAAACGGCTTTACTGATTTTTACCAAATTTTATATGCACATTCAGGAGGTCTGAGAATCGGCTACTTTTTATATTGATAAGTGCATTTGTTAAATAAATAATAGTAAATTATTACAACTCGAGACTGACGGCGACCATTGTTTGTGCGACGGGATAGCGATGGACGTTGCCATGGTGACATACTTATTTAGTCACTTCAATAAAATAATAGGGGCGAAATACTTTATATGGCAAAACAACGTTTGCCGGGACAGCTAGTAATATTATAAAAGTCTCAAAAAAGTTGTCGATGATGACGACAACATTTAAGTGTTGAGATATGAAAAAGATTATGATAATATTGAAGCCGCTGAAATTCCACCGTGAATGTAAACAACGATCGTAATGCTGGTCCGCTTCGTGAGAAATTCGATGTTCCGAATATGTAAATGTTTCGGCAAAAATCACAACACGAGTGGCGATCCTCTAAATCGCTTAGAGAGCGATATTGGCGGCGGCGGGGTATCGGAGGTGCGGGATCACCGAGGCGGCTGCGGGCTATCTTTATCGAACACTACCTTTTGAGATAAGCTCCGGTATGCTCAGATCTCCGCCGCGTTTAACATTCAATATTCCACATCTTTCCTATCGACGTGAGACCTTTTAGAGAGGCGTTTACTTTAAACCTTTACATTTGAGCAGCTCGTGTTATTATTTTTGGTTTTAGGTATTTTATTTCTGACTTGCTCAAATGTACTTTTATTTGTAACTGTCGCTTAGAAATGTCACTAACATTTTTACCGCACGTCGTGCTAATATAAGTTGTGGACTTTCCGCAGGCCTTACTAGGCACATAAGTGCCAGTTAGTAGGTACTGAAGGTACCGTCGCCGAGTTTTCCAGCATCGGGCGCTAATGGCGGCTTATGTCAGATGTCGGCGAACTTCGCCAATCACTTCCCGTCGCAACTTGGACAGTTTTGTTTCAGGCACATTACGATGACAGTAACCTTGAAAGTTGGAAACTTGCGTTAAGTTAAAATCAATTGTTCTGAAAAAGTGTCGGCACTAATTGCTTGTATTTATAGATCGAAACTTACAGTTGAAATGACAGGATTTGAATGCTTAAGAAATTAGTTACACTTCCGAATTTGATTCACCTCACCAACACAAAATTACCCGAATCACTGATTCCTGAAAGTAACCAATGACACCATAATATGCATGAAATATAGTAACTACAGTAAACCCATTTAAAATGAAAATGCATTCACCTTGCCTCTTTATACTTAATAGACACTAACTAACTAATACAGACTAAACAAATTAATAGACAACGGTCATGGAATGAAGTAGGAAGATGATCATTTGAATCCCATAAACATATCCGACTTACAGACAGTTATGCTCTCGGTTTATATCAATGAACACGCCCCGAAGGTGGCTCACTCGAAATACGATCCGCCTCGCCCGAGCCGTCCGAGGTCGGACGTCCGTCTCCGAGCAACTCGAGGCCGGCAATTACAGTCGGAATTGGCTATTCGGATTCAAGTAAACATCATGTAAATTGCTGCAGCCGAATTCGCTCCATCTACATCAGAATAGGGCGGCGTTTAGCGCCGGCGGAACCGTCGCTGCCGTTCCGCACCGCTGCGTCGATGCACCGTGCACCGTGCTCGCTTCACTTCACCCCTTCCCCTTCTCCCCGAATCCTCCCTCCTCCTGCTCAAAGTGAATCCGTGATCTCTCACTTGGCCCGGGCGGATCTAAACAAAATAAGCGGGCGATGCGGACGGGGAATCAACCGAAGTATGGATGTGTTGACACGTTAGTCCGATTGAATATTAATGCTACTCGCTTCCTGGCAGGGATACTGGCGTTTTGGCATGCCCATTTCATGAATAAAGTCTTTCGGATTGAGGTCGTATTTTCTTCTTAAGTTAAAGTCAATTTCTTATCTTATTATTGGAATTGCTCTTTGATCGTATGGCTATGTTCAAGATTCAATAAGTCATTTGAATTTTTTTGTACATGAAAATACAATTTTGCTTTTTTGGATAGGGCAGGAACTGTAACGAATATTTATTAATGTAGGATAAAACAGCTGAATCGCGGTACAGTTTACACCCGCTGTGGTGCGGCGGTTGCATGTTGCGGCGAACAAATTTCCTGATCCGGTGGAGGGAAGTGCTGATTATGTAAAGTACTTCTACACTAATAACTTACTTAGAGTCGTATCGGGCTAATATAGTTATCGTCTAAGACATAAAGGAATAGCCGCTGCAAGAATGCGTATTTAGGATTTACGGCTAGATTGGAGAATTATAGACATACTTTCGAAAAAAGCCATTTTTTACGTTTATACTAGAGCTAGAGGCCAGCAGGTTTTTTATCTTCCACGCGTTTTAGTGGCGTCACCACTGAAAATTCCACTAAACTGTCCATGTGGACTATATAGTCTACAAGACTATTTTTACAAGAAACGATACGACCTTATTGTTATCCGTACTCTATGGAAGTTCCACATTGCGATTTCAATAAAAATACGACGACCAATAACAACAAGGGGGAAATAACGCATAATGACGTCACTGGTGCGAGTTCCCGCGGAAGCAATTTAGCGCGGGAAGGCTTCGCTGTAATGACATTTAAATAAAATACCGCACTTAATGCTCCCCAACCCCTCTTGTCCCCGGCCCCCCCTCCCCGTCCCCCCCTCCCCCGCGCTCGTCTTGACGGCCTTGTGTAGGACGTGCTCGCCATCGCTAACCACTACGCATATGTGCTGAAGTCCCCATGTGTTCCCCTGTATGTAATGGGGAAAATAACGCCCGTCATATTTTTTGCAGTTGGCTTATTATGCTGAAGGAGATATCGAAATAAATAAACATGTTCTATGAAGGTTTCAAGGAACCCAGTCGGGCTGGCGTGTGTGCACAGTCTTCGTGACAGTATTATTGTATCTTTCCCATAGTCAATGTAAAATTAAATTATTATAGATAAGGTGCAAGAGCATCTTTTTATATGAGAAGACGATCGGAGGGCGGACAGACGAATGATGATAAAACAAAAATACCGAGTGAATATATCTATGATGTTAAATTGCAGTAACATACGGCTAGAAGGCACTCACGCTTTGCCTGTAGTCCAAAAAAAGGGATGTGTATGTCATTAACCCATCTTACTCCGCAGTCCGCCGCCCGGAGCATCGCCCTCATAAGCTGTAATGAAGTTTTTCACTGCGACATTACACGATAATATTATGTATATGCGCTTGTTTCGGTATCACGCACGTGACCTGAACGTTAATGATGCTGGGGCTGTGATAGGCTAGTGAGCCTCTAAGTGGACAAGATTTCTTAGAAGCAAACAAACAGCTCAGCGGGGCTAAAATGGTCACATAGCAATTCCTCTCAATCAATTCACAAAACGAATTTTCAAAACTGTCAAAGTCACGAATGTCAAATTAGTACGAATTTAGACCAATTGAATTGGTCAAACTCACGAATGTCAAATTAGTACGAATTTAGACCAATTGAATTGGTCTAAATTTGACATTCGTGAGTTTGACAGTTTTGACAATTCATTTTGTGAATTGATTGAGAGGAATTGCTATGCGACCATTTTAGCCCCGCTGTTTAAGAGTTAAGCTAACAGCGAAAATGATATAGCCGTAGACTGGGAAAATGATTGTCCTTTCTCTTAGTTTCTCCGCAGTGAGGTTTTTTTTTATTTCAATAGTTTGAGTAGTCTATGGGTTTTTTGTCCATATCCTTTTTACATCGCTTTTGTAGTAATTCTTACGCGTACAAAGGTTTATAGTTTACATCTTAAAACACTTTAAATCCATCAGTCCTCAGGACTTTTCCTCAGTAAAGTTAAACAAAACGACTCACTAAATAAGGTAGCTGGACAACTCGTTTTCTGTTACTATAAGTTTTGGCACCTAGCACGAAGTCATAGATAAACAAACCCTTTTAACTATGAGCAAGCCATACAAGTCTACTTGCTTTTGTCTGGCATATTGAATATGCCATACTCAGACAGCAATAGTGAGCGCTGAAAAATTATTCGATTCGTATTATCTTTAATAGTAGGAGGTTAGAAATAGAGACGATTTCAAAAGTAGGTAACTAAGTTAAGAACTCAAAGCACTTTTAGTCTGTTTTTTTAGATACCAATTTACCTAATGATCTACATTATTTTATAAGTTGTGTTTATTTTAGTCCGTCTGGAGGTCACCACGACTGGCTCCACATGTACAGTCGGTGTACCACTTTTCGCCCTTGTCGCTAGGGGGATAGAGTTCATTATTCAGATAAAGTATAATGTCAGCTGAGACACGTCATGTCAAAGAGTAATGTACAAACAAAGCTCTTATAACCTCTCCTTGTAAAGAAGGTTGTCGGCGACTGGCGAGTAAACAGCCCGCCTGGATACTGTGCGCCGTCATTAGATACGTCCTGACCTCGTTCTTTTATTTTATTATCAGGAGAATTAGGTTTATGGCACACCCTTACCTATAAATACGGGGATGTGTGTAATGTGTATGTGAGACTACTTAAAAATATTACTTTTAATATACTTACTTCTCTTAGAATTTTCTTATAAATATACGCGCTATAACTCCCAAGAAAATATTTCAAGTGTAATTAATCAACTTGAAATAAAAAATATTTCTGATAAAAGTAAAACCCATTAAACTAGTCTGGGAAAGTTAATTATTATTATTGATTAAATATTGAACAGAATTTTTTAGCAGCAGTAACGTTAATTGGGCCAAGTATTGACTGTGAAATTAACGTCAATTTGGTTAAATTCCATCTGCTAACTTCATATGTTTGGATTAAGAAGTAATTTATAATAACATTTTATGACATGTGCATGTCAACAGTCACGCACTCCAATCATAAGTTCTCAACTTATGTTTGTTGTCTATATAAATATTGGTGTAACCAAACTAATTAAAATTTGACGGATTACTGCGGATTACTTTAATTTTTATGGGCGAGAAAATATGTCACTCACTGAAAAAATGATTAAAATCGATTCAGTAGTTTTGATTTATATTCATTACTACCCGTGGCCCGCATTGGTCGGTACCGCCGCACAAGCTACGTCCCGCAATTTTTAAATCTGTAATATCTTCGAAAATATAATTTCTCCACTATTTAATGAATGTTATTCAACTTATAAACCTTCCTCTTTAATCACTCTATCTATTAAAGAAAACCGCATCAAAATCCGTTGCGTCTTGCGTAGCTTTAGAGATTAAAGGGAACAAAGGGACATAGGGGAAAAAAAGCGACTTTGTTTTATACTATGTAGTGATTAGTATCGTGATGTTCATAATTTACACGATAGTGGCAATCGCGGGACTATACGGTATTTACAAGCTATACCAAAGGTGACATCATTCGTGGATCCGTTTTATGAGGTTCTAGCGCAGAACCTTAGAAGGTCGTTTCGGCGATCCACCCCAGAGGCTCGTGTGTGCTACGAGTGCCGCCGGGAGCCCGAGGACCACCACCACCATCACCGAGAGGTCGGTATGACGCTCCAGTCCAGTAAGGGATTTGTGATTATTATACTAAACATCGATGTGACCAGTATTCTGACGTTGAACTTTTTAGATAAGATGGGAACTTTTATTTTATTTTATATTATAAGCCAGCATAATTATTTAAGTTTTAAAAAGTATGGGCTACATCATTGAAATGAATGAGGCTTACAAAGCTTTAAATATTTTGATAGCGGTTACAAAATAAATATTTCGTTAAATTAAAATTTGTATTCAGTCGATTAGTATTAAATACTGTTTACATTTTGTGGCTTTTTTAGTGTTAATTTCCATTCCATCATCAGCGAAGTACTATTCTATTTTCTATATAATATGTGTGGAGTTTTTAATTATTTAGTTTTGTATTGTTTTACTCCCTTATTTAATCTACCATTCGGTTCATTATTTAGAGTGGGCAGGAGCCGCTAACCGCCGCAGTAACTGCGACCAATGACCATTATAGGGCCGGTAACGACATCAGCTCACATTAGCACCACCACTCCCGCCGCGCCGCGCCCGCTGTGGGCCGCTACGGTGGCCATTAGACAGGTGAGGCCATTATTATGTATGACCCTACTTAGAGAAACACTTCTATTAGTGCAATACACCATAATCTAGGCGCTTAAATAAACGTCCTCATTTATTAGTTGCCATTAAAACGGGCAAAAACTAGCTCCATAAGCTAATTACAGAGTACGCTGAAATACGTTTAAGAAACAACCGAATACCTAATACCTACAATACGATAACGTTTTATGACATTTTTATATCATGTTTAGGTGTAGTTTTACTACAGACGTAATAATAATATAGTTTTTACTGCCCAGGGTTAAGTTTTAACGTCTGATCAAGGTGAAGGGCTATGTCCCTTATGACTATATCAGAAAGATCACGTAATTAATTTTTGTACAATTAGCACAAGCATGGAAATAAAATGTTAGATAGGTGTTGACGAAATAATTTGTGTCTATTTCCATAGCTTTGGATTACAACATGTAGGAGGGATTCGGTTTTGGATGGATACGTACCTTAAAATTAAAGCGGTAAACGAAGCTGACTCGATAGGAATGAAATTTTAAAAACCACCACGCAGTGATAGACAAGTATTGGTATTTAGCAATCCAAGAAAATTGGCCCCTATCGAAAATAACTTAAAGCCTCTTTGTACCTCTAATATGAAGAACAAGGGAGATAACATGACATTAAGCCCACGATTAACTTTAACCCAGATCGGCGCAAGTCAGTCTGAGTGTATCAATATTTAAGCTCGTGGAAATAGCAACAATACAGAATAATAAATATGTGGGTAGTTCCTGTCCGTTTTATTCACTCGGACGCTGCGAGTGGGCCTGGGCCGGGGGAATCCCCTAAGCGGTTTAGTTATACATGAGCGGACCCGCGCCGCCGCCCGCCGTCAAACTTACCGATATATCGCACACGAATAAACTGTATTGACGGCCGGAACTCGCATCTTGTTGTAAGAGACTACTACTTAGAAACTACTACAGAGCTCAGACCAATTGTTATGTTTTTCCTGTTTACCAATAGTAGACGACTTGCAGATATACCGCAACTCTCACATCCTCGACATCGTCTCTGCAGTCAATGACATTAATTCTGATCTTGAGCAAATAGCTAACTGGGCAAATTCTTTCGGTCTGCTGGTTAATCCCAGCAAATTGCAAGCCATGATCATAGGCAGCAGATACATGTCTCAACGGTTATGCAATGTTCCAAGTGTATCTCCCTTGTAGGTCCAATGTCCGGTCTAATCTTTCCCTCCCCTCCCATCGTTCCAACTTCTACTCCTACTCGTTTACTGTTCATGCTGTCAGATTGTGGAACTCGCTCCCTCACACCATCCGTGACAGTCCCACCATTGCTGTTTTTAAGAGACGCTTGAAAGAGCACTACCTCGAATCTCCATCCATTTAAATACCATAATTATATATACATAATATAGTATTTATCTATTTTATTTATTATATTTATATTATTATTTATTTTATGTTGTAGATATAGCATTTGCTATATTTATAATTTATTTATTTTGTCGTTCATATCATATTATCTTATCTGTTTATTATTATTATTATTATTACTATTATTTTATTAGTTTTATTGTAAGAAGTACATGTTGATATAATATTATTTCATTCATGATTATGCACGTCCTATCTGCTATCCTAATCCAATCTCTCTCCGTAGGGCTGCTGGAAGAGATTTCTATTAGAAATAAGCAGATCCTTTGTGTCGTCTTACTGTGTAAATTATTATTTTGTTAATGTTTCTTGTGCACAATAAATCATAAAATAAATAAATAAATAAAAATGATACTTTACCTATAAACTATTGTTAAATAGAATCGAATCAATGCATTCTAAGTTTAGACTAGAAGTATAGGCAGACCACTCGACGTTTTGATGTTGCAGCCTGAACAGCGCACAATCCTGAATCGCGCTATCCATGTTTCTAAACTACGTGACACAATATAATTACATCTGATATGACTTTCTAAACAAATCAAGGCACAGTGTAAAATAGTGTACATCAAGTACGCGGTACAAAATCTCCTACTCTACACGACGCCACGCGCCGCCACGCGCCGCCACCTCAATAGAGCTCCATTAGGGCGCCATTACATGACACTTCATTACTGCACACAGCCGCCGCCCCCCGCCCGCACCCCACGCCCCGCGCAGCGCTCATCGCGACACATTCACGACAAATTGAGTTGCCGCGGGAAAACTCACTACATACCAAGTTAAACTGCCACGATTCCTTCATTACCAGCCGGAAGACTACAAAATATTCTTACACCGAATGTCTTCATATTCGGTTCACAATTTTCTTAAAGCATTATCAGAAAATGATTTGAAATAATAATATTTTAACCGAAAATAGTTTAAAATAATTTGATCCTATTACATAAATAAAATGGTAACATATTCATTATTCACAAATGCTATAAAATAAGTTTTACAATACCATCCAAGCTCAAAACACAAAACATTTTACTCAAATATCGTGCTGCTTAGTAACTTCAACTTGCAATGTAGCAGGTGCATTAGAAGTGGAGATCGGATGTTGAATTGTCGATAGAATAGTGACGTTAAACGCCCGCGTGAATAATGGCCGCGCGTGAATTTGATTCAGATGCAGAGGGAAGTGTCGACTGCGGTGTTTGTGCATTGTTAGATCTGCCATTACGAAATTTCATCTCTATTCACCTAAACCAACAATCATTTTAACGCTGAATGCAGTAACATGGATACGCGGCTTCATTTTTGGGAAAATATGTGTATCTAATGTCAAAATTATGTGTTTTCGTAAATAGAATTAATGTGTAATATATTAAGCCGACGATTATGACCAATAATTCATATTTTTTCAACACTTTAAGTAAGTATGTATAGTGTTACTTAAACATTATCCCCCTTACTAATAAACGTTGTATAAGCTTTGAATAGTTATACATTGTTTTGTTCCTGTCACACAAGTGACATTTTTAATTGGATTGAGGAAGACAAAACACTGTATAACTATTCAAAGCATAAGCTTTGAATAGTTATACAGTAACTATTCAAAGTATAAACAGCGTTTATTAGTAAGGGGGTTTGTATTCCACCGTTGGTATTATGTTATATATATAACCCCGCGCCAGTAGCCCATCTTTCTACTTTAGTGTCCCGTCACGCGGCGACAGTGACGTCTTTGATCCTCAAATTAGGCTCGGACAGCATTAAAAATGGAGCGAATGGGCCGCGGGGGACGTCCTCATCCCGGCCCGTCCCCGCTCGGACCCGGCTTCGATCGGGTACACCTGCGTCTTGTAAGAGCTGATCGTCTTGGAAAATTGTTTTAAAGTTTATGTGACTGTGTATTTTTATCACAACTCGTGTTATAGTTAAGTGTTTTATTATCGAAATCGGCCTACGTTGTAATCTTGTGGTCACACTAATAAAACATAAACACTTGCCTTAAATTCTCCTTCAGTCGGTTAAGGCTAGCGAAACACACATTATGAGTGTATCGTTTCACTCGAACCTGAAATCCAAAGAAAAACTCAAAATTAAGCAGCGTTTAATGTAGGCGGGATTTCATAATAAAAATATAATGGTGTACCGCGAAGATGAACGATCAGTGATATCAGCCGGTACGCCTTCGGGGTAAGTCGTTTGGGCCGCTAATACGTGCGATCTGTCTGTGCGTGTGGGAGTGATGGGGTTACTCGAGATATCTATTACGAGTTTACGACAGTGGGATCATGATGAAATATAAAATGTGATTATCGCAATGCTACGAATTATACTAGGTTTAACTTGGCTTAATAAAGCCAATTGCTTAGTAACAATTTAGAATCAATTATTGTGACCTAGCTTGGCAGCGCAGAGGTCGATCTACCGAGGTTTTCGATGCTCCTGGGTCATGGATTTGCATTTACGCTAAATACCAGAAGGTTTGTGACGTTTTTAACTGACTTCAAAAAAAAAGGTTATCGGTTACCACGTTCTCACAGAAAACCGGCGTGAAACAGCGCTTGCGCTGTGTTTCGCCGAGTGAGTGAGTTTACCGGAGGCCCTATTCCCTTCCTTTCCCTCCCCTATTCCCTTCTCTTCCCATCCCTACCCTCCCCTATTACCCTATTCCCTCTTAAAGGCCGGCAACGCACCTGCAGCTCTTCTGATGCTGCGAGTGTCCATGGGCGACGGAAGTTGCTTTCCATCAGGTGACCCGTTTGCTCGTTTGCCCCCTTATTTCATAAAAAAAAATCAATTCGACCCGAATGTATGTAATATTTCCAGAACTGCCAAGTTTTCGTATATATTAGTCTATATCAGTGTCAGAACAAATGTGCCAAATTACAAAAGTGTATGTATGTATGTATTTATGTTTGTGTTCGCATATTTCCGGAACTACTAGTCCTATTAAAGTGATTGATTTTTTATTGTACTAGGTATTGCTCAACTTAGGGAATTCTGCAAGTTTCATCAAAATCAATTCAGTAGTTTTTGAGATAGGGAATTTTAAGTTTCAATCACGTACAATTTTGAAGTCGCTTTTATCTTTTAAAATACTATCATTAAAATATTATGTGTAATATTTTACGTACATAATATCAACACCTTCTGGTATTTAGCGTTATTGATAGATTGAAGTAGGGCCAGAGCGTCCGTATAAGAGATTCCTACACAATTTTCACGGTTCCTACTGCGACTTAACGTTTTTCACATGTATTTGGGGAATCGTGTAATGAACCCGACCGCAGGCTAAGCCGCGTGACTTATGGCGGCGTCCACTCGAGCCGGTGACATCAGCGGCTCAGTGAAGCTGCACCGTGACGTCACCTGGACACTTGTGCTTACTACCCGCCACTACAGTCCGATGAGGGTTAGGCTCGATTTATATGCGTCCGCGCGACAGAGCGGCTTGACCGCTACACAACAATATTACAAGAAATTGTATGTAACGATGCCGCAGTGCGGCCGCGGCGCTATTATTACATACAATTGCTTGTGATTTTGTTGTGTAGCGGCCAAACCGCTCTTCAGACGCGTATTAATCGAGTCTTAAGGCCGCCATCCTTATCGGTTACTACCTTCCTGTGTACGACGAGTCGGCCTGCAATCAGTACGACCGGAATGATCGGCCTCCCGTATACGGCAAGATCTCGATCAAAATCTGTGGTTGTAACTTTCAACCGTTGTGGCGGCAAATGTAACAAAATTTCATTTGAACAATTTTCATTGTTATAAAATTGCGATGTCGCTATGTGTGTATCGGAGCGCTAACTCGACGAGCTGCTGGAAGTTGATATTCAATCGCTCCCCTCATCACATATTCAGTTGCAGTACACGCTGTTTGTTCGAGTCGCGGCGACATTCAACTAACTTCAAATAATACGTTGCGGCTTATTGAATAATTGCATAATTATTATACTTTTATATTTATTTAAACTTGTTTTTATATTTTTGCATATTCATAAAGTTAGAGCATTTGTCAGAGAAACACAGAAGTCAAAAGTAAATCTTTCAGCGCTGCCACTTTCACAGTGAACTCAACACAAGGGACTTATATACACCCTAAAGTATTACTATAGGTCTACCAGAATCTGATGGCAATTTTTGACAGCAGATTTTCATAAAATATCCTTGATCATTGGATAAATTTTTATATTTGCATATTTAACACACAGAATCAGCCGCTATAAGAAAAAAAAAAGGATCAAAATGTTTCATTCCAATTACCCCGGTTTTGCTAGAGTCAATTTATTTTCTCACTTTTTGCCATCAGATTCTAGTAGACCTATAATCGCTTTGTTTTGTTACACCCTGTATACGTATATTATAATTTTGTATAGCATGATAATAATATGTAAAAGAATTTGAATTTGAAAATAGGATGGCGTTGAATGCCTTCTGAGCGCAGTTTCGCGACCCACGACGACGCGACGTTGACGACATAACTCCCCTCACGTCGCGACTACGTGCTTCTATTTCGTACAAGTTGACTGGGGCGGTGAGGCGGTGACTAGCCAAATAATTAAGTCGCAGTTCATGTGCTTTGGTTAATAAAACTGAAATCGTTTTATTTGAAATTAGTATTGTCCCCCTTTGAGCGTCGAGTCTGTAATAATGACCACCGGTTAGAGAACCACCGAGAACAGCAAACAACAGGGTATTTATTATATTTTATTAAGTTTTGGTCCATAAAAATAGTCTTACATTACATGATACTAATTCAGAATAATATCCTACAAATTATATATAAATATTAGCCAGGAAAAAATAAGTTAAGTGAGACGACAAATTTTTAGTCACCTTTCTCACCTGGTACCTGCCTAGGTGTCACACGTAGAGCTCCACAAATACGCAGCTATTCTAAGTACATGAGCCACTACTAAGAACCTAAGGTTTCATCCATGTGAGAGTAAGTTATGTCTGATCCCTCTAGGATCTGGGTCTAATAAAGAAGCGATAAAGAAAATGTCTTGGCTACAGGCTCTGTTGTTTTACAATCCGATGTAGGAAGTGTACCCAAACAATCAGTAAAGTGTATCACAATAAAGGGTTACGTGCGTAATGATCTTCCGCGGAACCCCGCGCCGTGATTGATGATGTAACCCCCTGAGAAGCCGTGCAGGGGGAGCTGCAGGGGGAGGGGGCGAGCGACTGAAGCCTGCTAGAGGGGGAAGTAGTCGCAATTAATTTAAGAAGCGTCACAGTCGCGAGTCACGATGACGCGGCGCCGCTTAATTACTGCACTCCGTCATATCACCGCGTCATGACTCATGACGCGACAGCCGTGTGAGCTATAATAACGAGTTCAACAAATTGACGTCGTGTCAGTTAACAGTTAGCACGTTATTAACACATTCCTTTATCATTTCCTATTATCTTAAGTTTAATGGTGTCAAAACTTCCTGTAAGCTACATAGGCGAAATATTTGAACAATGGAAATATCAGCATTTTAAGCTGCGTATCCATTTGAGGCAGACTCAGGGCGAGGCAGCCGCTCGACCCGAGTCCGCACAAGTGGAGACGCTGCCTCAACCTAAGGCACGCCGCGCCGTGCCAAGCAACCGAGCATCGGTTTGCTTCAAGTCGAGGCTGCTCTAATGGATACGCAGCTTAATTAATTATTTATTTATTTATTTATTTTATAGACTCACCAACAGAACAGCATTTGTGACATTTTAAATTTGTACATAAAATTTGTTTACAGATAAAATGAGTTCTAATGACAGGTGAAGTACAGCGTGCGTATGCGACACAAAATTAGACGAGATGAAATGTAGTGAATATGGTAATAAATGATAATGATAAAAAATATGTGTGTAACAAAAAAGATCTCTTATTTTAAACAAATAATACTTTGAAATAAAACTAATACTAATATCACAAAAATTAAAAATTAAAATTATATCTGTGACAGTGCACTTGGTGTACTGTCACAGATATAATTTTAATTTTTAATATTTAATTATAATACTATATATATTATTATATGCGTATGCGTATATTATTATTATAAGTATGATACTGCTTGTGGTTCGTCAATACTTTCACCGTAACAATATCAATCATCTTCATCTAACCAGTGGGATAAGATTCTCGTATATCAGTGGCTCCGCACATTTGAGCTATCCGTATTATGAACACGTTTAATGTTTAAAAGCGAATCCAGAATTACAGACATGAGTCGCGAAGTAATAAAGGTTATAGCGATATCAGAACTCGAGATAATGTACAACGAAGACTTAGTACTTACAATACGAAACTCCTGAGGTGAGCCGTTTAATTGTACTCGGTGTCTGTTTTTATGGCCGCGATACGAATCTATGCCGAGTTGTTAGGACTGTTATAATAAGAAACATAAAATAAATTTGTAGCTCGAGTAAACTTTCTAACATAACGAAGAACAGAGATATGTTTCTTTGCAGACTTTGATTTTAAACAGGTAAAATGATTCTAGGGAATAGGGCGTAGGCTGCTGACTGTTGATTATTGTGGGAAAATGTGCGGTTCCTGCGAAGCTCGATTTAAAGCATTCGAAGTCGCGGGAAGAAGATTTAAGTTGTAAAAGATTCAACAGCATGTAAATACGATAAGCGAGACTATTTTTAATAAAATGCGAATCGAACGGAAATAACGCAATTGAGAATTCATGCAGCAGTAGACAGCAGTCTTACACCTGCGAGCTGCGAACTGCGAGCGGCCAACTTCGGAGAATTTCACGCGACCAATATGAATATACATGGAAAATACTGATCAGGATACTGCATTTGTTACTGCGTAAAATACATCAACGTTTTATATAATATAAAAAATAAAGCGATGTTAAAATTTATTAATTAACATCGTCGAATATGATGACGGAGGTTAAAATACGGGAGCGAGAGGGGGAGGGGGAGAGCCGCCAACTTTAATGAAAGAAACCTTTTCGATATTTCAAAAGGCGATGTTCAAATGAGAATTAAAAAGTTGCAGTGGAGTTGTAGTTTCGTATTTTTCTCGGCGACTGCGAAGCGCTAACTTAAATTAAATGGACGCAACTCATTTAGATCTACCCGCATTTTAAACTCCAGAAGAAATTCATTTGTTTTCGACGGCGGAGATAAGGAGCGAGAATGAGATTCAGAAAGTTGATGTCGCTCATAATTACATAATTCTCAATAGCTTTGCAGCGCCGCGGAACTACCGTGGACTTCATTACAGCGTAATTTCCTTCCAAATTTAAAAAGCGTTAATTTCCTTTTAAATACTTTAGGGAAAGCATATGATTTGATTCTAAATAATCAAAGTACACCTTTTGAAAATATTATCCAACCTTTACGTAAGTCCAAAAGTTAAATTATGTTGTTTTGAAGCTTGCAGTACCTACATTATATCAGCGAATCTTTTAAACTAAAAATAAAGCTAGTTAAGTAGTTATGCTAGCTGTTTGTAAGTAAAGTAGCAAGACATTAAATAATGAACGCTAAGCAACAGTGTTTCATACTATATTGTATCACCCCCGAGCTCCGGTCCCCGGGCGCGGCGGACATAAGAGCATACATTCCAGATTTTATTGCAATATGTAGCTCCTGCGCTTGTTTCATGTAACAACTCCCAGGTGGAAATCTTCAGGATACTTTATAAAAATCCTTAAAACGTTATATATTATGTAGATATAGTTTGGTCGCTTAGCACGTAAAAATTGTTGTCGCGTCGCTATTTGTCTCGTTTACTCGCTTGCAACTGCTATTATTAGCAATATAATAGATAGCAATGTTTTCGGTTTGAATGAGGGGGATAAATGTTTCTGGACACCTAAAGGTTGACTGGTAAAGAATGCCATCTGGCATTAAGTCCGCCTATGTACCAACATTGTGCAAAAAGCATAAATAAATAAATAAATAAATAAAAGCTATAAGGTCAATGTACGAATAAATTCTATGGGTTTACAACTAAATACCAGCACCCAGCAGTAATAAGATGAGCGGAATGCAGTTTCATGGAAGCCGACCGAATTCGGTTCAACAAATCTAACCGGAACACATATTAATCTAATTATAATATGGTTAGTGGTCACTCCACCCACAGTGCGAGGTATGGAGAAGTGCTCGAATGTTCGCAATAAGCTAGCTGTGAATCGTCGGTATAAAATATATGAGAATCTAGCAAACATAACACTTAAGTCGTGTGCACATCAGACATAAGCTATTTCTTTGTCTCACAAAACGAAAATAAATGTAATGATTCTGGAGATTGTTGATTTGCTTCCACCATAACGCCTGCAATATTAATGAATAAGGTGTCAAAAAATACATGTATAAAAATATGTGTATGGCTTGGATACCACGACTCGATATATAATAATTTTCGTGCACCATTTTTTTAGGGTTCCGTACCCAAAGGGTAAAAATGGGACCCTATTACTGAGACTTCGATGTCTGTCCGTCTGTCCGTCTGTCCGTCTGTCTCCAGGCTGTAACTCAAGAACCGCTATAGCTAGACTTCTGAAATTTTCACAGCTTGTGTATTTCTGTTCCAGCTATAACAACAAATACTAAAAACAAAATAAAATAAATATTTAAGGGGGGCTCCCATACAACAAACGTGATTTTTTGCCAACTTTCGCTCAATAACGGTACGGAACCCTTCGTGCGCGAGTCCGACTCGCACTTGGCCGATTTTTTTACTACAATTACGCTGAAAACAAGAAAATACCCTTATGTTTCTTCCTACGTTTTCTAATATAAGTTTGTAGGTAGGTGTCACCAGTTGGACAATAGCAGCAAGGCGGTAAGCCTGCGGGAGTCGTCCGTCACGTTGTCGGTGCGTGTCGCTCCCCGGGGCGGGGCGGGGCCACAAATAGACGGAGATGTCCTCTAACGGGCTAGAAATTGGGAAGATATCGACTTATTGCCATAGTTTCGGACTCGATGTGTAAACTGAATTCTACAAAAGAGTTTAGCCTTACTTGGCGACATCCATTGTGAAATGTATAGGATTTTCAGCTGAAATATTACAATTTATACCTACATAATATATCAAAATCAGATCAGAAGTTTAGGCGCTATGCCAAAGCGAATACATGAGTAATGGATATGTATTATGTAACTACATAATATCCATTACTCGAGGTAGGCCTCATGTAGACGTTCTAAAAGTGTTAACTTTGTTAACCTTTTTAGAAATAAATATTTTGATTTTGATTTTTGATTTTGATGTAGAACGAACACCACATAATACATAGACAATCAAAAGTATAGGTTCGGATACATTCGTTCTGGATTCATCATAGTGGGATACTAGTAAAAGTTTGTCACCAATGCATTAAATTAAAACTCGGTAACTAACAGGACAATAACAAAAGCTTTCGCGCTGAATATGAGCACTATCAATCGTGCACCGCCGTTCAAACCGCCCGCGCCCGGCTCCCGGGGTGGCTAAACTTGAATCATTAAATAAATTCATAACTGTCGATAGTTTTCGGAGCGGTGTTTGGATGCGGAATTGAAAACAAATAATGGCGGAACTCGATCAGCGGCCGGCCGGGCGCCGGGCGGATTGGAAAACTGAAATTGATCGGACTAAGGCGGGTTAGGACACGCGGACTTACTGAATCCCGTTGTTTAAGGACGGACATTTGCATAATCCCATTTCGAGATGGAACGGATATGGAAACGCTTTGTTTTAAATTAATTTTTCATAATATGTCGGCAGTTCGGAGCAATTGCCAATATCTTTTCCGAGCGAGATGTGATGAAAGATTCGAATGCGCGAGGCGTTACACATTCCTCACAATGTTTTTCACTCGAGCGTGGAAATATGTATTACATATTGAGTCTCGTGTGAGATATGCTCACATCACGATATAATAACGCCTTTAACTTTGCGTTCCCAGTATTTCTATTACAATACATAATTTAACAAAACAATCATATTTTGTAAAATATTATTATAGTACCACTTTTGCAAAATGAATGCGTATTACATACATAGAAAACTTCATCAGGCCTCAGTTTTCGTTTGACAAAACTCTGTCTTCACCTTCACATGTTTGAGTAGCACAGATTTGACTTCCAGCCTAACAGAAATGAAAACACCAGGTAACATCGTTTCACTTGATACTGAATCTTTTCATCCACAAACTGCTGGAGCAGCACTTTATCTCAGGCGGATTAAACCCTGCAGCTCTATGCCGGCTTCAATTGGCGCGCGGCGGGACTCGGGAGTCACGTCGCGGTCATTTCCGCCGGCGCTCCTCGTTAAAAACTTTCAAAAATTACTTCCCCTGATTTACTACAGGTTCTACTGAATGCTATGCGACGGTAAAGATACGATTTCTGTTGCATTCACTCTGAATTACCTTTATTTACATAACTAATTTAACATTGTCCCGTTTCTCTTTATATCAAACTTACTTTAAATACCCGAAAGCTGATCACTCAATCATGTATATTGTATCTGTCTGGTGTACACCCGGTAGCGATCGGGGCGCACGGCGGAGCGCCTGTCGCCTGGTTACTGATGCGATTACCCCATTCCCGCGGCCCCCCGGCGACCCCCCGTGACCCCCGGCCCATCGAATCAGTTCAATTGACTGAAGCCGATCAGATTAGCCTTTCTGCTGCGTGATGAATTAAAGTTGCCGTCGTGAACGATCCATCTGCGATGTTGTAAGTCAATAATATCTGGAAATGGGTGATCAGTTTTTTCTATCATTCCTTTACTTTATGTTAAGGAAAACGATGTAAAATAGTAGTGGAGATCCGAAATAGTAATGTAAATACACAATGAAATAGTTGAACATCGTGAGCTGCAGCATGGCAGTTGATATTGAAGACCGGCCAGCATTATAGGTTGTAATGCAACTGGTTTTAATAATTACAATTATACCCTTAATTTATCTCCTCGTCACAGACAATTTTTATTTAAATAATATTATTTGTAGAGCTGATGTTTATTAAAAGTGAATTTCTTTGTACATTAACATCTGCAGGAGCCAGTTATCTGCGTAGGAAGTGCACGATCCACTGAGCAGAACGACTGCGCCGCCCGCCACAAGCCGCGCGCCGCCTCGCGCCGGCAGCTGGCGCAGTAAAAACGTTTACATTTATACAACCAGCCGAGGAATTGTATTTTAAAATATTTCAAGAAAACAATGAACATTAAATTTGGCTTTTGTTAAATATTCAATTAAAAACAACAATTTTTACTCAACATATTATTAAGTTATTTTGAATCCAATTATCAGACTCGGGTCGTTTTCTGTTAATGAAATGAAACCTTTCTGACTCCCGTTATATACTACACAAGGCTCGTCAATGAAATAAGTAATTGCCTTTTTTGCTGATTGTCAATTATGATGTGGGATTGGGATTTTAAAAGTAAAGTGAGTTCCTGTATGACGAGCAGGCAAGCGGCGGCGGCGGTCAGTCGGCCGTCAGCAACGCCAATTATGGCGGACATTTGTTGATTTAATTATGCACGCGGACACCGTATCCCGGTGTATTTCCCTCGGGACCCCTGGGGGGTTATGCGGGGATCACGCGGGGTCCAGGCCGTATTCGCACTGGATTAGGGCTCGGATCGGTCCGACGATCGCCAGTTTTTTTATAGAAGTAAACGCAATCGGATCAACATTTGAAAAACGATATATTTTTCAGTCTATTCGATAACAATTTCGCAGCATCAAATGGATTTTGATTTATTTGGTCGGTCAGCGGGGGTCGGAGGGGGTCAGCGGTGGTCGGCGGGGGTTTCGATGAAAAAATTTGGGCGTCAATCTAAATACTGACGGCGCACGAGGCTCGGGGATATTAACATGTCAACTGGGAGTTCCGTCGAAATTCCACCCGTCGCAACTACTTTAGTAAATATTTTTATGATATCTGTGGAGTACGTGTGTCGCCGGGCTGCGGCACGCGACGGACGCGAGCAGCCGGAGGTCGCGGTGGGCAGGCCGGTATTTTCGGGCCCCACCCTAACGATAACATTCCATAAAAGTTTCTTCTATTATAAATGATGTAGCTAAAAGTTCTTAGCAAACTCTAACCACTCGACTCAACGAATACTTTAACCCGAAAGATATTTCGAGAGTATAACGGTAACCGCTCTTGAATTGGTCCGTACCCAATAAGAGCTTTTAGTGGAGTAGCAATTGCTAATTTGTATCGGAAATAAAAATGAAAGAGATCTGATACGAGACACCGTGAAGTAACATATAATTTGCGTTACTTTATGTTATGTTTTACGTGGGAGAGCCATGCTTTGGCACGAATGGGCCGGCTCGACCGGAAAAATACCACGTTCTCACAGAAAACCGGCGTGAAACAGCGCTTGCGCGCAGTGAGAGAGTTTACCGGAGGCCCAATCCCCTACCCTTTCCCTTCCCTTCCCTCCCCTATTCCCTTCTCTTCCCATCCCTACCCTCCCCTATTACCTTATTCCCTCTTAAAAGGCCGGCAATGAGTGTCCATGGGCGACGGAAGTTGCTTTCCATCAGGTGACCCGTTTGCTCGTTTGCCCCCTTATTTAAAAAAAAAAAAAGTTAAATTATAATGTAACATTTCTGTTTTTTCGAATTTTAAATTTAAAAAAAAGGTCAAATTTTAAATCAGCGACAGGAGGTTACCTTAAAACTTTGTAAACACTAACACCGAAACAACGTAACCCAACCCGACGGCTAGAAGCTACTTAGCGTATTAAAAATTAAAAGCAACGTGTCGTTGTCAGTGCAGCTTGCACCGTGCAGCTAAGTGTGCTGCAGCAGCTATAAAGTGTGCAAAACTGTGAGCGGCGACTTTACGACGGGCCGCGCCGGGGGATGCATAAATAAAACTACACATTTAATTTTTCAGCAGCGAGATATATTAAACGGAGTACCTCCACAGTTTCGCTGAAATAAAACTCCTCAGCGCGAGAGGTGTTGCACTTGTCTACAGGGGCGCGACTGTCAAATGTTATTCCATTTCGTGCTCCGCGAGAACACGGAGATAGGTACTCCGAAATTCCGGGTAAAATCTTGTTAATCGGGTACACGGCGCTGAACATACAGGGGATGTCTGTCCTGTGATTGTCATCAGGTTTTATGTGAGGGAAGAAGATAGTCTCCGGAGTTTAGTCTATTCAAAAATGTATAACAATTTATAATATTTGTACTCCCAATAAAATTATACGTACGTTTAAAGGGTGTTAGCGCTTTGAAATTAAATAATTTAACTACCAATATTCAAATGTATAAAATTATTACAATAACGAAATATTTATTTTCCCGAAAATTACAAGTTTTACATAAATTTATTAAATGAGAGTAATTAAACAAAATTACACGATCCATTACTAAATTATGCTACAGCGATTAAAATATTCACATGAAATATATTTTTTGTTACGGATTTCGTGTACTGCATTAACGGGATAAAACTTTTTAATAGTGGTATTTATAATCATTATTGACTATAATTAGCTCAGGGGTAAAACTTACAAGCATAAAAAAAATGTCTATAATCTCCGCAGCAGGCGCAACCTTCCCCGAGCAATAAACATCCGCTACATTAATAATATATTATACGCCTCCATTTGTGAAACAAAATGAAATAAAATTTCCGAATCCGTCATCCACATAAAAATTAAAGTGATATACGAGCGACCCTAAAGCGAAGGAGGTATTCGATAAGTCTCGAGCGGTCGCGAGTCGCGGCGGTCGCGGCGCCGATACACGCCACATGCGTCATAAATCCGGGGTAACGGTTTACGAGGGTTGAAGTTTAATTCACATTAAGTAGCAGCGCAGATGGACCACTGACCACCGCGACTTTGAAAATTTGAGGCGATACACTCCTACTACGCAAGCGACTATATAACTATGTAAAGTCAGAGAAGTTGATTCCTAGGCAGATGGCTGACCTAAATAATTTGGTCGCGTTAAGTCAAACCCATCCAACCGATCACAACTAACATTGAATGGACATAAGCCGACCACATGACGTAGGTCCGTCAACTGTCTAGGTCCGTTAAATCTAAACGTAAACACTTAGACAAAAATACAAAATTATAATTACTCATCTACACGGTACCTTATTGTATAATTACTCATCTACACGGTACCTTATTGTATAATTACTCATCTACACGGTACCTTATTGTATAATTACTCATCTACACGGTACCTTATTGTATAATTACTCATCTACACGGTACCTTATTGTATAATTACTCATCTACACGGTACCTTATTGTATTAATCATGCAAAATAATTTAGTTTCATTTATGTTGGTAGCGTTATAGTGTAATTTACGTTAACAACGTGACTCTACCTTCGTCATTCTTTACGTTTTAATTGCATCTGGACAGAAGATTATCAGTGACGACTTCAAGATGTGCGACAATAATGTTGCGGCCATCGGTGACAGTAATAGTCACAGTACAAATGCTAGTCGCTCGTCCGCACTAGCCACTAGCATTTGGACTGCGACGTAAAAGTATACGAGTTGTTAATAATACGGCAGTATAATGCTGCACTGTTACATCTCGCCTGTTTTTTATTGTCGTTATTAACGCCCTATATTATCGTCATTTGAATTGGTCCTTATCATCATCGACTGTTCTCTTTTCTTCCATTCTCTTCTTCTCTTGTCATCTCAGATGCCTTCAGTTTCATAATAAATATTTTATATAACTGTATATAAAATTATAATATAGGTACTTCGACGTTATCCATGACTTACAAACGACTAACTCTAATTCGTACACCCTCCTAGGAACCGCTTCCTTCAATCAAAATATTGGATCGCTTTGAATCTTCGCGAAGTTTAGCTGTATTCGCTCTATTAACACAAACAACTAGCCAAGAGGGAGTTCTACCATTGGAAGTTTCCCATAATATATCCTTTCACGCTGTTCGATTCCTGAGGCTTCTGTTCATACATATTATATTCTTTAACTCTAGTATCTATCCGAGATCTTACAAGAATGTTTACTTCAATGCTCTCATTAATCCCAGGTCGGGAGAGCGTAGTATTTGTAGTTACAAACGCGCCGCAGTCCGCACAGCGACGCGTTGATCGCGCCAGCCCTGAGACTTATTAGTCTCGCAGATTTCTCCCGAGACTGCCGCTTTTTCTCGTGCTCCTCTCATTCCTTCTTGCAACGATAAATGCACTCGTTCATCAAAGCTCTTACATTTATAGAAAGAAATCAGTCTGACTATTTTTTAGTTTTATCTACGGACATAAATATAATTCAAGTGCCTGTATGCAACTAAGACTAGCAGATTTTATTAATTGCATATGAAATTTAAAAAAATACTAACACACTGTAAGAGTGGATAGATGTTGACAGACTTTGCTTCTAAGTAAAATTTTTAGTAATAAGCAGAAACGGAAAATATAATAATAGTAGATATATATCTCATCCGGATTTTAATACTTTATACCGTGGTCACAGATAAGCCTGCAAAATAGTTATTAAACGTAATAATTGTTTTATTAACTAATAATTCAATACTTTGGTATTACCAGTTTAAGCGCGACCCTCGTCTTCGAGGATTCGAACCCTGCTGATGTGCGATGCACGTGGTAGCTTACGACGCGCTCAACCACTAAGCCACAGAAGTCGTCAGAGTCGTAAGCGGTAAAATACTTTACAAGTCTGAAACGTGTGAATCTATAACGGAACATGGATGCATATCGTGCATTGCAAATAGTTAGACATATGATAGGATAATAGAAGGTGAGCTAGGTCGGGGTTCGGGCGGCGCTCGGCGGCGGACCGCGGCGTGTGGATGTGTGGATGTAGGTTACGAGTGCAGCACGCACCAGGAGGCTGCGACCTATCGATTGTCGCCGCGCACGCGCACACCACGCCGACGTCGTCGCCCGCCGACACGTCCACTGCGCGCTGCCAACATCCCGACTACTAAGCATCGAACGACAACGAGCGATGTACACCTAACAGACGCGACGACACGCGAGCGACGCGATCCATCATCCTTAAGCGAAAGTGGCAAAGTTTCCCGACCCCATATTGCTGAATCAATTGTGATGTTTGGATAGGCTTTTCATGGAGTCGGTCAATAGTTTGCGGACGGCACCGTAATAACATAACGTTATGCGGCCACACACCGGCACTAATGCGACGATATGTCGACGTGTTCGACCCGTGTTTTATTAAGATAATAGGAGTCGGGGACGCTGCGAAACACGTGAGTAAAGTTCGCCGACAACTTATGAATACTGTCACAACAATTTTGTTTTTGTGGTTTGGTCGTTTAGGAAGTTAGCGATTTGAGAGATTTGAAACATTTCGAATAAAATGTAACTAGTATGAAGCTAAAACTTTCCAATCACTTTTATTTAATTGTATTTAGGTACTACGTTGTCTTCAACTTTCCCAGGTAGTGTCCGGGAGGAGTCGAATTCCCGAAACAGCTGCTAATTGCGTCCCGGCCCCGCCACCAGTCGCCGGCGGCCGCGACCGCAGCCGCAGTCGCCGCCAGTCGCCACCGCACTCCTCCGCCGACTCCAATATCCAACTAATTGTGCCGTCGACGGCCGCTCGCATAACAACTAGTGCTATCGCATAACAATACTCGGTATTAATTAATGGTAAAAGGATTGATACGAGTTTCTGATGATCTGATGACTGAGTCAGTGGATTAGACACCTATTATTATTGAAACTATCTTAAGTGCTATTGTAATTTTTGTGGCATCAGAAATGTCAATCATATCAATTATGAATATTTAAATTGACGACCTCTGTGGCTCAATTGGTTGAGTGTGTGGCAGCTCAAGCCGGGGGTCGCGGGTTCGAATCCCGCCGACGGAACAAAAAGTTTTCAATGTTCCCGGGTCTGGATGTGTATTAAATATGTGTATGGTATAATAAAAATCTTAAATATAATATATGTATAGTATAAAAGTATTAAATATATTTCCGTTGTCTGGTACCCGTAACATAAGTCCTTCAGGTACTTAGCACGGGGCCAGACTGACGTGGTGTGAAGCGTCCATAGATATTATTATTATTATTATTAAAAATATGATGAGGACTAGCGATGCCATTTTGTTCGGGGAGGCAGAAAGATGAAAAAATGCACAGGTTTTTGTGCATGTAGCCATAATGTTACGGCGATGGTAGTTTTGGCACGGGCGTGGGGAAACGATGTCAAAAGTGGAGGAGAATTATGTATTCAGCGACAAAACACAAACGAGTGGATGAAACATCTCAAAAGTGTCATCCGTTTATGTCGTTGGCGGCGTTCCCAGTTTTTTAACTTTATTTGCGCGAGTTCCTGAGACCGGCGTCGCCGATTCAATAAAACCCCCGCCCGCACTCCCGCCCGCACCCCCGCTGTCGTCGACGAGGAAATATTACATACAGCTTATGTTAAACGTTGTTTAAAAGGTACATTTTACCTCATTACAATTTGCCTGATAGTACCCGATGGTAATATCGAAATAATTAATGCAAGTGTTTTTGTAATGATTTTGTGTGAAGATAGTCTGGTGTACTGCCGTCAACCCGTCGTGCCGCTATTATGTTAGCTGCGAAATTATTGTGAACTCGCTGTTTACTGCGACGTCCCGCGCGAACGGATTAATGAAATTTGTTACAAGATTATGAAATACTTAATGTCTTTATTTGGGTCGACTTACACCAATTAATTTAATAATAATCCTCGGGCTGTCTCGTTCGCCGGAACGATTAAATATTGTATGAACGATTTAATTTACGGCCGGTCTCGGTTAGCCGGAATTTGCGACTAGACGTTCGAAATTAAGATCGGAGCGATATGTTTATTTCGGTAAACAAATTGAAATCGTTCGAATAAAATACGGGGCGAGGACACAATTTAATATTCAAATAAGTTCGTACGCGAAGTTTAAAAGATGTAACGACCCCGCAGCACGTACAGCCGCCGAAGTTATAATGAGAGGCGCGGGAATTGCGAGCACCGCCCGAACCGCCGCCGCCGCGTACACCATCGCCCCATTCATCATGGTAGAGTCTAGAGAGTGGTGAAGAGAAACTTCTAGTATATATTATGGTCCTCGGATCAGATTGGTGAAATTGAGAAATTTCAATAACTTGAACCTGCGTCAATTCGCAGGATGCAGTCCGGATTCACACAAACGTCTGGGCTCCGGTAGGACGAATGGTATCGAAGACTTGTTCTTTCTTATCTTTCGATTGTTCTTTTTACACTTTCTTGCGTTTGCGCTAGGACCCAGGCCGATCATACCACGTTCTAATAAATCTAGATGCTGGAACGAAGTCAATTATTCGCCTGCGCTCGGCAATTAGACTAATAGCTTATGATTACAAGCCGAGATCAAATTATGCCGTGATTGCGCCCTCAGAATCACATTTAATCTATTCTGATATACATCAAATTGATTCTAATTATTGGGAGCGCGCGCGGTACTGTGCACCTTAAGGCGTGGGCACTGGGGCGATATCGGCACGGCACGGGTGGGAGGCTCTCTGTATAATGCCTGGCAAACGGCAGTAATGTGGATGGTACTCGGCGGTATAGCCCTCCGCTCGAGAGCCTGTCTAATTAGAATTCGATTCGATTTAGGATAATGTTTTGATACATTATGCAATTAGCCGTCCTCCAGCGAAGATTATGTGCCGCACACGCCCGCGCCGACGGTCATTATCATCCGGGTCTATAATAGTACGGGAGCCCTAGAACAAATTTTTTTTTTGATTACTATCAAGCTAATTTTTCGTGAGTAGCTTCATTTTGATAAGACGAACAACATTTTTATTTGCGAAAAATCTTGAAAGTGGTAGCTAACAGAGATAGAAAGGATTTCATATTTTGAATTGATGATCCTAAAATATGGACTGTTTTATTTGTAGGACAATGTTACTCTTAAATTATATAACTAATAACCATCAACATACAAAAAATCAGCTTGTTAGGGTTCCGTTTTAAGGTTCAGTAGTCAACCAAGTTTTGTTGATTACAGTACCCTATAACGGAACGCTAAATAAATCAATATTTTCAAGAAACAAAAGAATATTACTTAAGCCTTGCCCCTTCAATGTAATCCTTTTATTTTTGTCTCCCTTTCAGTGGTTTTTACTTCTATTTATTGTTCTGTTTGATTAGTGTGTGTATATGTTGTGTAGTTTATTTTATTTTATAAATTTAGTATATTATTATATATGTATTATTTTATGTAAGAAATTAATATCATTATGTATTATAATATTGATTGTAATACTTTAAGGTTATTTTTAGTTTTAAGTGTTGTACTGTTCGTATCGTATCTCATATTTTCATCTCTGTTGGTTGTCATGAAGAAACCGCTTGTAGCGGTAAGACCGCCAATTTGCGCAAATCCTTTATTTTTATAATAATATTTGTAATGCTATGTTTTAATGTGCAAATAAAGAATTATTATTATTATTATTATTACGCAATCTTAAGAATGACTTAGATACGACTACTTGAATCTTGATCCACATAAATCAATTGCAGTTACGAACAGTTTCTTAAAAGTTAAAACTTTTTCACCGGTCTTTTAAAAAGCATTTTATCTATTTTATTACTATTGCTTTTTTCTTCGTTTTGATGCATCGTTATCCATTCAGACGTAAGACTCATAAATTGGGTGCAAATGGCATGTAGGGACTTAAAGTAATTTTTGAGGATTAGGAAAATTTATACTATCGATTTGCCGTTATATGCCGCCTGTGATGTACAGGACAAGTACTGAGTGAGCTCGCCTAGGGCCCCCGGGGGCAACGGGGTCGCGAGGGGCGGCCGGCACGTCGACAGGACCTTTATCAACCCGGCCCTTTGATCTCTGCTAGAGTGTTAAGATTCGTTCACAGGAGACGGGTCGCAAATCCCTCGAGCTAGCCGGCAGTCGCACGCTGAATCCGAACGGAACGTCCAAACCCACTTACCAGGCAAAACGATCGCAAATTGGGTTATCAACAAACAAACCTACAGATCGCGGAACATTAATTTGCTGGTATGTTTGAGCAGCGACAGTAACCGGCTGCTTCATAAGCGAGATATTAATTAAAGTACAACGCAGTCGCAAACTTCCGCGGAGTTGGCGAGGCAATATTAGTATCACCGGAGTTTCGCCGCGACGGCTGAGTATCGCGAATATCTCGCTACAGATTAGCTTTACGCCGGTGTTTGGATACGCCGAACGTTCGCTGCTCAATAACGGGGGGCCTAGCGGGTGCGGTTCACAGCTGCGTGCTCGTTAGTACATACAAAAAGATTATGAAAATTATGAATGCGGTGCATTTGACATTCAATAGAGTAATGAATATGTTCCTGTTGACTCAGTATTTACGTAGACGCTCCTACTTAACTAAAGGAGATTCTCCTACTCAGCTTCGGTACGAAGATTTACCAGCTGGCGCGTCTAAATTATAAGCTTTGACTACGTTAAATGGGACGCAACATGCAGCGGAAACGCTAAACGTATATAATGTGCTAAAGGCAAAAACAATTTAACGGCAATTTAACAGCTATCACCGCGTCGGCGGCGTCGGCGGCGCGGCAGCGTGACGGCGGCGCTGGAACGTGAACGCCGCACTCAAAGGATGTTAAACTAGATCCCAGTCGCGTAGAAACTGAGTGCGCCGCTTTGACGCGAGGAATTCTAAGAAAAAGCCCAGGGAGAAGGGGTCGACATAAATAAGCCGGCGAGAGAGCGAGCCGGTAATTTATACCGGCAAATTGCAATTTCGTCAGCACTCGAACTACGGAAGTTATTGGTTCCGCGCGAAGTTATGTTTAATGCCTTGCTTACATTTCTACATTCACTGGAACTCCCCGCACCGGGAACTTGTTAAAACTTCCCGCTTACGTGGCAAATGTGTCCCGTTTATGTGCGGCTCCGGTCGCAAACGTTTCATAGTTTTGTTCGACTTTCCCCCGAGCCGCAACGCTTACCGAACACTTCGGCCGACACGATTCCGACTACCCAGACTACTTTTTGATGACTACTTTTTTTTCTGATTTTGATGCGCATTCTTTATAGTATGTAGCGTAGGCAATCTTAGAAAATGTTAAAACTTAAAATCTAAACTGCAAACGAGCTCCTGTCGACGTAGATAAGTAAAATTATTGTTTTCGTGATTGTTAGTAAGGAGCACTCCGTTATAAGTAGAGAAGGGCGACGTAAAAGCAGCATGGAGCGTCTCGCGACTGTATCCAACTGCTAAGCGAATGAAACTTATTGTTGAATTATCGCGCGCGGAGGCCCACCCGCCCGCCGCGCTTCGAAATTAAACTCGCGGGTTCCTGTTTTGTAATATTTTAAACGAGGATTCGTCGCAGCCATCGGCGTTTAATCGAGTCGAGGAAATTCGGAGCGAATTACAGCCTCCTAATTGTTCCGGGCCGCGTGATTCGCCTCCAATTTCGGAAGTTTCTTATTTATCGAGTTCGTCTCCCGCCACCTGGCGCCGCCGCCGATACTTTATCACGCGTGTACAAATCGCTATCGGAATTTAATATTTTACTTCAGCGCGATATTAAAAATCGACGGCGGCGTTATTGAGTTCGGGCGACATTATACTATGCGCGCGGCCGGGGGCTGCGAGCCGCGCGCGTGACGCTCGCCGGCATATATTCAATCACTACCGATATTGCTCATTTATTAGTAAACTTTTATATCGCTCCCCCGGTATCGGCCGAGTGATATTTTCCAAATAAATATTGAGGCGGAAAAAGCGGCCTCCTCTATACGAGGATAACGCGATTTCGATAACTTTTCGTGTATTAAAATAATGAGAACGAAAGTGAGTGATGTTTTCCTTTGCGTTTTTTTTCGAATTGATGGCGGGCACGCGGGGTGGCGGCCACGAGGAAAATCCCAGTGATACGCCATTACCGATACGGGAATATAATCCATCTCCCTTACCTGAAACAATACAAACATATTTTTATTAGTATCTTATTTATCATCTTCTTTTGTCGAAATGTCTCAGTTCCCACAAAAAATATATTGCAGGTGAATGGTTAAATTAGCCAGTCGAGTCAGTCAATCAATCACCCAGGCGGCCAGGCTATACAGTACTTTTGGCTTATAAGAACTTAGTTGACATTAGGATTGTTGGTAAATAGTTTTTGTCCTAACAGCTAAAATGCTGCTACTAATATAACTTCCGTTAGGGTGCGTTAACAGCCTAGACGTTGCATTGGCTGGCTAATTGAATTACACAATAGTGGCTAATTGTATTAGGTATGTACGACTAATCCTTCACTTCTTAAGGTCAGCCTCAAGTGAGCTCACTCATAAAGCTGTAGTATTTCACTCGAACGGCGTGGAACAGAACTCTCGACGTATCTCGGCGGGGCGCGGGCGAGGCGCGGGCGAGGCGCGGGCGGGGCGCGGGCGGCGCGCGGGCGGCTGCAGGTAGTTTCCGCGGAGTGTGAGTTCTATTTGTGTAACAGTCCCGGTCTAATTGAATGTGAGTTTTACGAGAGCGCACCTCTGGCTCGGGTTTAATCTTTATTGCGAATAAAATACAGTTAACGTCTTCATACACGCGCGTGCGAAATGCGGGGGGGAATTACTCGGCTTTATTTACTACGAGTATGTGATAACGCCGCTAAATCGTGAAGTGGATAAATTATATTTGAGTAAACAGTAAATAGAATGATAAAAAAATAGTTGATGTTAAATAAGCATAATATTTCATAAACATGGACAGACACTTAGAAAAAATAGCATTTCTGCTCAGTCTTAGACTTAGAAAATGAATTGAACATTTGAAGATTTAATTCCGGTAATGAAGGAACCCTTATATCTTTGTAATTCGGCCGCGGAGGTTAAACGCTCCATTCCCGTCCATTCCGCCGCCGACTCCCCAACTTTAATTTTCCCCCAAACTTTTTACAAATTCTAAATGAGTTTGGATGTATAAAATCAATTGTAATTGGACAGTGACAGGCGACAGTGGCCCGACGCGGGGCGACGCGGGGCGGCGCGGGGCGGATCGTGCTCGGAATGCTAACGGGGCAGGTGCGAATCACGTTTTTCTATTATAATACACTATAAAACGTAATCGAAAGATAAAATACTGCGATGTTTAGTACATTTATTTTTTACGAGCTCCCCCTAAACGGGGAATAAGATAGAAATACTGCGATCAATATTATGTTCGTGCCGCGGCGGGCGGCGGGATGGAGCTGAATTAAACATAGCCGCCCGCGCCGGACTGGCCGGACCGACCTCCACCTGCTCCGGTATGTCGATGCGTACTCACTTATTGAAACTTACTTATTATTTAGATGTTAGCATAAGTTCATTTTGTTATTATTTATTAAATTACACAACTCTGTAGCGACACTTGTCCTACTGAATGTAACCTTATATTAGCTATTATTTTATATATATTATAATATGATTGTGTAATAATATAATAAATAATCTTGCAACTGGCTATGCAGCCCGTCGCCTATCAATTGAAGACGTGAGTGGAAGAATCGAACAAGTAACATTTCGTAACATATGGACAATAACTCATTTTTTCCCTTATTATTTTCATAAAACTTGTATCTTATCTACTTCATAACCTAGCTAATATATCTGGCTACACATATAATCTACAGTTTTTCTATTTCAAATAATTTTTCCGGCCCTAAAGCCTCCATTTAAGCAAAAAAACGTGAAGTTTTTTCATGTTACTTACCTTATTCTTCCACTCACGTCTTGAATTGTGAAATGCAATAAACGTCTGCGCTCCACCGATCTTTAATTGCAGTCACCTCGCACAAGACTTTACAACACAAGATTAAAAAATAGCGAATATATGAAAAGAAATACACAATATTGAAAAATAGCGGACACACATTGTGTGACACCGAAAATTAATAAAATGATTAAAAACATAGATGCTTTGAAACGTTTCTTTTCGATATAAGCTTTTCACTATACTAAATCTCTTTCATTTCAAGAAGGTAAATTTCCGGATATCTTAAAGAAATCAATAGTAAAGCCACTATATAAAAAAGGAGATAAATCAAATGTTAGTAACTATCGTCCAATCACCCTTATCTCTATATTCTCAAAAATTTTTGAAAAAGCGATGCTAATAAGACTTCAGAATTTCATATTAAGCCAAAATATCATTACCAACGTACAGTTTGGATTTCGGAAAAACAGCACCACATCTCTGGCCTGTTTTAATCTAATTAAGCAAATTACCGAGTCTCTCAATAACCGGATACCTGTGACCGGCGTATTCCTCGATATGAGTAAGGCTTTTGATTTCGTCCACCATGGTCTCTTACTTCACAAATTAGACAAATATGGGATCAGAGGTGTTGCTTATGATTGGATCAAAAGCTTTTTGACAGGTCGCGTTCAGTGTGTAGAAATAACTAAAATAGACGAAAATGTCAAAGTTTCCAGTAGGTCTGAATATGAACTGAATGAATATGGTGTACCACAAGGAAGTTTATTAGCGCCCGATTTGTTTCTTCTATACATTAACGATCTCCCCAATGTCACCCACCACGAAACAATTTTATTTGCCGACGATACGACGTTAATCATTAAATGTGAAAATAGAGAAACTTACGAAGCAGATATTAATTTAGCACTTAAAAATATGGCTTAATGACAACAACTTACACATAAACACTGACAAAACACAAGTGATACAATTTCAAAACTATAGAAGAGAAAAAATAAATTTAGACATAAAATATGACAATAAAAAAATTAATGAGGTAGATAATACAAAATTCCTGGGTATCATGATAGATAAATATTGCAATTGGAAGGTCCATGTAGAACACATTTGTGACAAACTTGACCGTTTTGTTTACGCAATTAAAAAAATAAGGCAAACTGTGAGCTCTGAAGCCGCTCTAACGGCATACCACGGCTACGTTTCTTCTAATCTCTCCTACGGCCTCTTACTATGGGGTAATTCAGTAGAAATCGAAAAAGTTTTCAGAGTTCAAAAGAAGTGTGTTAGAGCTATTGCAGGCGCCTCACCCTTGGACAGTTGTAGACCGCTTTTCAAAAAATACAACATACTGCCACTAGCCTGCATGTACATTAAAGAAATATGTATTTTTGTTAAGTTTCACCCAGAATATTTTGAATTAAAATCAGAAGTAGAACGTAAAAATAACAGATTCAAATATAAACTCTATCGTCCAAAATGTAATTTAGATATATACAAAAATAATGCATTCATACAAGCTATTGACATCTATAATAATTTACCAGACAGTTTCAAAGCCCTGTCATTTAACTCATACAAAAAAAAAGGTAAATATGTGGCTCTTAGAAAACTGTTTTTATAACCTAAATGACTACATGCTATATTCAAAACAAAAACATTGACTTAAATTTACTCTTAAAATTGTATTAATTATTATTATGTAATTAAAATAACTGACATTTATATTATAATAGTTGACATTCATATATTTATATTGATTACTTGACATAGAATTGTAATATTTTGACTATAATGAAATATTTGGTTAGTTAAATTAAACAATTATATTATGTATACAATATAGTTTATGAAATCAAATTAATAATTTATGAAAAATGATAAATTGTTTTGCCTCATATTATTTAAACTAATTAATACAGTAATGATATTCACACACCATTGTTATGGTAGGATATGTTAGAACTTAGACCTATGTATTATAACCATGTTACCCTTTTGACTACATATCTGTGAATAAATGATCTTGATTCTTGATTCTTGATTCTCTTGTATTTCATAAAACCCTCATTA
Source organism: Cyaniris semiargus (assembly GCA_905187585.1). NCBI lineage: Eukaryota > Metazoa > Arthropoda > Insecta > Lepidoptera > Lycaenidae > Cyaniris > Cyaniris semiargus. The sequence goes on from LR994555.1 coordinate 418,702, forward strand.
TTATTTATGGTCTCTGTTCGAAGAAAATTCATGTTTCCTCAATCCGCCATAGCTGGGAACTCTCAAGTGCGTTACACGTTTCATCGAGCGCCAATAGCGCTGACAAAAGGACGTATTAACATTATTCTGTCGCAAATCAGTCCCCTGTCCGAGCGGCTAATTTATTGTGCAAATATTGACTGAGACGAGCCGGGCGCAGGGGACGGGCAGGAACAAAGCTATGCGTCACTGCCTCGCTTATGTCGACAATACAATAGACACACTATGCAGATTGATTTACTTTGAAATAATTATGTCAAAAAATTGATTTTTGTGCTACAGCCTGCAATATGTTGTCCAGTCCAACAGTTCGCTGTTGGATTGTATTTTAACTTTTCTTTTAGTTGGATTAGTATACAAGTAAACAGTAAAAATAATTATACTGGTGACAAGTGACAATAAGATAATGGGTGTTAGACGAATAATAATAATTGAGGCTTGGTAGTAAAAGAAACGTAGCTTTTGACAATTCTTGAATATTTGAAATGCCTTAACGATGTCAGTTTAAAATGTTGTAAATCCAGCAGTGTCGATATAACGGTACAGATCAGCATCCAATGATACAGGAGTAATTAGATGCGTGTAATGAGTGGTGAGGGGTGCCGCTGCGGACGCAGGACTCTATTACAGCTCGCGTTCCTGGAGCCGTATGTTGAGTTCATGCTATTTATTATTAACTGTACGTGGAAACTACATCAGGATTAATCTAATTCTTTGTCGATATACTTAATTATTACCTGTAAATATCAAAGTTTTTCAATGAATCAATGAGTTACAAGTATATTAACTTCCAAGTAAAAGCTAAAGTAAGAATGTCGAGAAAAGGTTTTTTAATTTTTGCGCACCATTCTTATTTTAGAGTTCCCTTTGAAATTATGTACCCAATTTACCTCAGACATTTATATAAAACCTGAAGGCCACGCAGACTATCACGAGAGTAACATACTAAGCAATTCTAGCCCTGTACGGCCGTCGTTACCTTATCTGGTTCAAATAAAACGTGTGCCCCGTAGATAACCCGACGGGGGTGGCGTGACGTGCTAATTACACCCGGCAACCGGTTATCCGGCCGCGGATCACCGGCTACCGGCTCCAGATCACCGGGTAATTATGGAAACGGTTATGATGTACCCGGGCCGCCGTCGGGGCGCCGCATCGAGTGCCGGCTAATTGAAACCCCCTCGTATCTTTATTGCCGCGGCACATCTACTCGATTACTATCTCTGGTGCCGGAGAAATTTTGCTTAAAACCTATCGGGATCTTAGAGGTAGAGCTTAGAGTTTCCTCGTCAAAGGTCACTCTGCTACGAGGACCTGTTTAATACTGAGTTATTATGAGAGCAGCGAGCAGCGCCTGGGGAAATATAACTCGTCTGAAATTTAATCAAAGAAAGCGGAATTGTGCGGACGTTTAGTGCAGCTCGCCTCGTCGCCGTCGTGCGGCGTCACCCGTCACGACTTACGAGAGGGCAACGAACATTTCCTGGAAACTCGTCAATATCATAATTTGGCCGTTATTATATTTTAATGAGCGCTAGGAGTCGGGAAAAGGGGTCGTTGTAAAAATAACAATTCCCTCGATTTCGCGTCGTTACCGGGACTCGGGACGTTTAGTTCGTAATGATATCGAATAAAATGTATTCAAATCATAATATAAAAATACTGGCAACCGTAAAATGGCTGCGTCTAGAGGAGCGGATCCCAAATTACAATAATAAAAACGTTTGCGAAATGGTCTGAAAAGTGGAGCGGGACCGGGAAACTACTCGCGCGCTCGCCGGGGGAAACTGGTCTCTAGTGCGCCCGGGATAGGGGCGAGGGTCGCGAAGCACGCCGCGGGGCGAGGGTACGAGGAAAGGGATTTTTATATTAATTGCAGCAAACATTACTTGATTATGAAGTGAGCGGACCGCTTTTTATTTCAAACCATATAAGGTTTTTATCGCTCGAGAAAAACTAGGTTTGTTTTGTATGACTTTCTACGCCGGAGTATTTATAATTTGAAAGGATTTAATGTTTTATACTAGCAACAGAATGGCTCGGATATTGTGAACAAACATAAGACATAATTTATAAAAGAGTTGTCGTTATTTACCTCGCGATTCAGCAGCAGACAAGTAGATTCCTACTTAGTAGATCATTCGATTAAAACTTTTTAATCGGCACTTAACGCGACTTATTCTAGTAGTAATTATACCACATACTTTTTTCTCTACGTTTCGGCCGTGTTGCAACGGCCGTGGTCACGAGGGGACTGCAGGAGCTCGACGTCTTCGTTTGCACCGGGCGGTCTGTTCTGCGACTACCCTCGACGTCTTCGTTTGCACCGGGCGGTTTGTTCTACGACTACCCTCGACGTCGAACGAAGACGTCGCGCTCCTGCAGTCCCCTCGTGACCACGGCCGTTGCAACATGGCCGAAACGTCGAGAAAAAAGTATGTAGTAGCATTACTACTAGAATAAGTCGCGTTAAGAGGGCTACTGACCCAAAAAATCAAACATCGTCTTTCTCTCTTCACACTCACGCCCGTCTTTCATATGCCAGGTGAAAAAGGACGACGCGGAATCATCGCCAAGTTAATTTTACTATAAATAAAAAACGAACTATAATGATTATGAAAAAAGTATATTGAGCAAATTTAGATTTTATCAATGCCTTTTTAGATATTAAAAAATATTAAAGAAAAAACAGCAAACTTAAAAGATCCACGCAAAAATGTGTCTAAAACAAGGTTTTTTGTAAAAAAGTAACTATCGAGCATTTTTTCAGTAATCGTGTTTTCGTCTTGAGCATTTAATCTTCATGAACTGAAGTTGTGTAAAAAAAGGAGTTTTCTAGACCTTACAGATTTTGAGATCAAGGGATAAGTATGTAGTAAAGTTAGGGTCAGGTGCATTCTTAAGTCCCGATTAATAAGTTTTAATTATAATGCAACGCGAAAGTTTAAAATTTCAAGTGGGAATGATAATCACAGAAATCAAAAACCGTCTCAGAGTACTTAGAACAAATAAATACGTTTTTTGACTTATAAAAGAAACGCTGCCATATTATAAAGCCTTCGATTCACCAACAGAGGAAATAGAAATGTAGAGTTCTGAAATCGAATATCATAGACGAGGAATAATTGTCCCCGGAGCAGTAGCTAGGATGTTGTATCAATACGATGTCTCAACACAAAGCCGGCCGCTGTAATTGCCCCCCAATTGAATATCCCCGCCCGCCCCACGCCCCGTGTGGAGCGCCCCGCGCTCCGCGCCCCGTGTGAACTGAAACTTACGCCCCCAGAGACCGCAACCACTTCTGTTGTCCGATTACATTTCAATATGAATACTGTTCTACTGAAGAATATCTCTTACAGCTGTTAAATATTGTCCTTGAATGAATAAAATAATGTCATTATGAGAGATAATCTTGTTAAAAATATAGAATGATCCAGTGCCTGTATTAGAAAGTTGTAAAAATGAATACATTCCACTTACAGTAATGTATTTAATGTATTTAGATGAAGTTTTACAAATACATTGTGAATTTCTTGGAAGATGAACACCTATTTCATCGTACACAATACAGCAATACAAATAATATTATCGTCCTGGGATCCGACTTTTGCGTATTGACCTGAAATCCTCGTGACAAAGTAATATCTTCAATAGGAATAAATCACGTATTCATCGCGAAATCACATAACAATCGAATATATTTCGTTCGTATTACTTAAATCTAATAACGTCTAATCAGTCTTTTTATTGCAAAAATTCTAGACCTTTTCATCGAAATCGTGACTTTTGATTGTTATAGGAGCTCTTGTATTTTCTATGCTATCTTCAACACAATCACAATTCTCGTCCTCATTAGCAGCAACCAAAGTTAGAGGATAAACGTTTAATATAATCACAGCGTTGTCGCGATTAACTCGAGCATTTAGCACGATGCAACACGCGACGTCACAATCGCTGCACATCGTGGGAGCGCGACCGCCGCCGCACCGCGCCACGCCGCGCCGCGCAGCGCCGCGCAGCGCCGAGATTAGCTGATAAAACATTAGAATGTCTCCACGGTGATAAATTAGATCCCGAACGACTTGTAAACTAGACGGATGCACGTTTTACTACGTAAGTGGATTGTGATTTTACTACGCCCTGACGCTCGTTTCGCTGCTTAGGAGCCTTAATCGCGGGTGATTCGGTTTTAATTGCGCACAATACCTCGCTCCTATTAGCCGTTTCCTACGCTAATAAGAAAGAAAGTACGAGTAGAAAAAAGTAAAAACACCGCTACAACGGAGAATGCAGATGCTGTTTTCTTCTTCGCCGGCCGGTTCGAGTTTTCTTTTATTAAGGTTCTGTACCTAAAGGGTAAAAACGGGACCCTATTACTGAGACTTCGATGTCTGTCCGTCTGTCTGTCCGTCTGTCTGTCTGTCTCCAGGCTGTATCTCAAAAACCGCTCTAGCTAGACTTCTGAAATTTTCACAGATTGTGTATTTCTGATGCCGCTATAACAACAAATACTAAAAATAAGATAAAATTCATAAATAAGGGGGGCTCCCATACAATAAACGTGTTTTTTTTGCTCTATATCAATAATAGTAACAAGAAGCCACTTGAAATTTTTACAAAATTCTCAATTATATGTGTACTTTAATAATTAATAATGAAATAAAATAAATATGTAAGGGAGCGCCCATACAAAAACACAATTTTTGGGCGTTTTTTGCTCCATAACGGCACGGAACCCTTCGTGCGCGAGTTCAACTCGCACTTGGCCGATTATATTGTAAACCTCGGACTGCGGGATGAAGCTCGCTGCGAACACCCGGGCACAATAATTACCGGCGAGCGGCGATCGATCATAAATTTATTCACTTAGCCTCCGCGGTATCCGCCGATTACTGGCTCGGCACTACATTATCTGGCCGGAACATTCGGCGGGCGACGGAATTTCAAAGCCTTTCTCTCCGCTCATTAATCTTCCAGATGTGCTCGCGTATTCCATTACGATTTGACGTCGTTTCGTTTATTAGTACCACGGCGCACAGCAATTCGGCGCTAACGACCCACCGGCCTGCCGGCCCGCCGCCCGCCGCCCGCCGCCCGCCGCAACCTGGCGGTATCACCTCGGACTCGCTGCCAATTTGTCGCCGGAATTTTAAATTTGGCGTCTGTTTTACGACGATGAGATTTTAATTTCGCAATTTTAATCCACTTTCTATAATTTGAATACTGAATCGCGTCCCGGGTACTCGTTTTATACTAAGTCGCTCGACGTCGCCGAAATTCGGAGCCGGAACAAAGTTCTAAAGAGGATTTCGTCTATAATATCTTCGTAGACTCTAATCTTTTAGGGACGATTCACTTAAGCGATAATTTGGAACTATTTGTTTCGCTTTACGCCTCCGAACTTCGCTTGGAATAAAAAATCAAATAGTTAATAAAGTAACAAGTAAAATCACGAGCAGGAGCGGCCCGAACGAAGTCGCAGGGTCGCGGCTCATATAAGTCACGCTGGCGCAGTTTTGCGAGCGACAATAAGCACATTCGAGAAATAAACGCAAGAAGCTGAGGCGGCGTCGCTCAGGATTATGTCACGGTTTTGGCAGCGAACTTCTCTAAATAAATCCGCGTGCACAAACTTTGTTCCCATGAAGTTGTTGTCGGATTACGCTCGTTATTATCGTGAAATATGTTATGGGGTATGAACGCTTTTGTCTTGCGAAATACTTGGATAGGACCGTGAAGGAAAGTTACGGAATTAAATTGAGATACCCGAATTTAACTGTTGCTTTAAGTTGGTATTTATTTGATTGGTTTGGTGTTTCGGGGTTCTCGTTGAGCCCATTAGCGAAGAAACGATAGATTTTTATTAAAACGATACTTACATAAGGCCGAAAAGCGCAAACATGGAGGTAGTCGGGGGAGGCCGACGGGGAACAAGAGTTTATGCAAATGGTAATTGTTAACTCGGACACGTCGAATAAATCCGCTCGCGGAAATCAAAAGAAACAACAAACGAAACGCACCCCGTAATTGACTCCTATTACATGGAGTTAGGGTTCATTTTGGCGGAGATTTTTCATGTTTTGCGTCTATTGTACGATTTTAAGGGAACTTAAGTGAATTTTATGTCGAGTCGGACGAGCCGGGAGGTGCTCACGAGGAATGTCCATCATCTAATTATAAAATAAAATTAAATAAAAAAGCCTTTTATTTCTTGCCAATTACAATTTTCTCGATCAAATCACATTCTAATTATTAAATTTATAAGCAATAGGGTAATTAAATCAATTTAGTTTAAATAATAATTACAAAATTAAACAAGTCATAACAATAGTCATGTCAAATTATTATAATTAAATCATAGTATTAAATAATAATTACAAAATTAAACAAGTCATAACTATAGTCATATCATGTTATTATAAATTAAATAAATCATAGTATTAAAATTAAACATAAGTTATGACATTAGTCAAGTCAAATTTTTATTATTGAATAGATTTATTGTCATGTAATTTGATACATTTTTAATATAGAATTTAGTCATAGTGTGTAAGCAAGAACCCCTTCTCAGGTGAAGGCCTCCTCCAGAGATTTCCATATATTTCTATCGCCCGCTACTTCTACCCAATCCGGTCCGGCTATATTCGTGATGTCGTCCACCCATCTTGCTTTTGGTCTGCCTCTTTTCCTGTAACCTGCTGGTCCTGGCCAAACAGTTGTCCGTATGGTCCATCTGTCATCGGTCATTCTGGCTACATGACCTGCCCATTGCCATTTTAATTTTTGGGCGTGCTTGACGGCATCAGTAATTTCAGTCTTCTCTCGTATGATTTTATGAGGTATTTTTTGTAATTTGCTTATCTTCATCCTACTCCTTTCCATACCTCTTTGACTGGTCTTAATTCTGTTTTTTGCCTTATGGGTGAACTTCCATGTTTGGCATGCATATGTCAAGGAAGGTAAGATGCACGAATCCATTATTTTTTTTTTAATTTAGCGGGAAAATTACCTTTCAGTACTTCCTTGTAGCTCCAAAATTTATTCCATGTTTTTTGAGCTCTTCTGTCTATTTCTTGTTGGTTGTTTGAGCTAAAAGAAATTTGTTTGCCAAGATATATATAACTATTTACATATTCTAAAGTGACGTCTTCAAGTTTTATCGGTTTCTGAATGCTGTTTGTCATTACTTTAGTTTTAGATAAGTTTATTTCTCCGGCCGACCTCCGAGCTTGCTCTATGTAGAGCAGATATCATGCATTGTAATTCTTCATAACTGTTGCTAAAAAGAACTATGTCGTCAGCGAATCTTAAATGTGATAGTTTCTTCTCTTTTATATTAATTCCCATATGTTGCCAATTCAGATTACTTATGACTGACTCTAGCACAGCTATAAAAAGGCGGGGCGAGATGGGGTCACCTTGACGAACTCCCCTTTTGATTCTTATAGGTTGGCCCACTTCTTCCAAGTGAACTCTACTTTGACTCTTCTCTTAAAGGTGTTTTAGTATGTTGATGTATCTTTGATTGACATTTTGGTCGTGAAGAGTTCTCCAAATAGCAGAATGAGATATTGTGTCAAACGCTTTTTGATAGTCAATAAAAGCCATGTAGAGCGGTCTTTGAAATTCTTGAAACTTCTCTATTATTTGTTCGAGTGTGTGAATATGGTCTGTAGTACTGAAGCCTCTTCTAAAACCCGCTTGTTCTATGGGTTGTTTGTTTTCAAGTGTTTGTCTAATTTTTGTCTCTATGATTGAAGAAAATAATTTGTATAGCGTAGGCAGTAGGCTTATTGGTCGATAGTTAGAGATGTCCTTTCGGTCGCCTTTTTTATATAATAATATTATATGAGATTCAGACCACTGGTAGGGAGTGTATGTAGATTCTATAATCATATTGAACAGTTTTGTTATTGGCTTTGCTAATAACGGGCATCCTAATTTTATGATTTCGTTAGTTATTCTGTCTAGGTCTGAGCTTTTTTCTAACTTTAACTTTTTTATTTGTTCAATAACTTCTATTTCTAATATGGGTTCGACAACTTCATTGTCATGTGAGGGATATTCCTGAAGAGATAGAGACGTAGAGCAGTTATACAAGTCTCTATAAAAGTGTGTTGCTATGTCTAGTATTTCTTTTCTGTTACTATGCACCTTTTCCTGGCTTTTTAATTCCTCTATCCAGTTTTTATGGGTTCTCAGTTCTTTAAAAGCTCTTTTTAGGCTTCCTGTTTTGTTAAGATGTTTTTCTATTGTATGCGACCTGTAGGCAGTGTAATCTTGTTTTATATATTTACTTGTCAGTTTATATAATGCTTTTAACTCATTTTTCATGCTTCGAGTTTTAGGTTTGGTGTTCTGTAACTCGTGTCTGCGGCGTATTATTTGCCGGGTACGGTCTGTGATAATGGAGTATTTCGCCGGCTTGATGTCTGTCTTTTGGGCTCTCTGCGAGCTGGTATCTAAAATATTTATCAGCTTATCATAATATTGCTGTGTTGTATAGTCAGTTCGATCTTGTGATAGGTTATTTAATTTTTCCTGTAGATAATTGCGGAATGTAGAGATTTGTTCTTCAGACTTTAATTGGTTTTTACTATTTCTATTATAGCTTGTTCGGCTTTTGTGAGGTTGCTTGATTTTTTACATTTTGGACAATGTGTTATACGTGAGAAAAAATGTAAATAATTTTAAAACGAAAAGTGACGTTCACTGCAGGAACACTAGAAATAAGCACAAGTTAGATATACCAATTACCAGGCTTAGCAAAGTGAGCAAATCTTTCAAAGGTCAATGTATACGTCTATATAATAAAATCCCAGAAAACATCAAAAATCTTTCAGTTAATAAATTTAAAAAAGTTGTTAAAGAACGTTTGTGTGCTAGGGCTTATTATAAGATAACTGATTTTCTCAATGATAGCACACCCTGGGAAAAATGAGCTGACTGACTGTAAGCTGCTTCTATATAAATATAACATATTTTTACATACTTTTTGTAAATTAGTATAAGTTACTTTTGTAATTTTCCATCTTTTTAGTAAAAGATGGCCCCGAGCGAGTTTCTTACGCCGGTTCTTCTCGCCGGGTTAGTTCCCGAACCGGTGGTAGGCCTCATGTAGACACGACGTTCTAAAAGTGTTAACTTTGTTAACCTATTTAGAAATAAATATTTTTTTTTGATTTTGATTTTTACTTTGGTTCTGATTGGCCGGTGGTCAGAAGGGTATTCAATGTTTAATACCTCAATATTCTCTATATTCTGAGGATAGGTGGACAAGAAATAATGTAATTCGTTTTTGGTTTTATCGTCGGGTGATCTCCACGTCCATCTATTTTTGGGTTTTTTGTCAAAGAATGTATTAATAATTGAGAGCTTGTTTTCGAAAGCAAACTCTATCATTCTTTCTCCAGCAGAATTTCTGGTGCCGTAGCCAAATTTCTTCATTATCATGTGTTCCTCCGGCTTAGGGAAACCAATTTTGGCATTAAAGTCGCCCATAACTATAATATTGTTGTAGTTTGTCATTGTCAGTGCTTTATCAAGTATTTTATAAAATTCTTCTATTTTGTTTTCGTTCGCACTCTCTGTTGGGGCATATACTTGAATAATGACGAGTTTAAAATTATTTATGTTCATTGTCAATATAGCGACCCGTTCTGACAAACCAATTATTGACTCTTTATATTTTTTCAAGTTTTTTTTTTATTATGAATCCGACTCCGTAGAGTCCTGCTGTTTCTCCCGTAAATTGGAATATAAAATCTTCGTATTCACATATAGAGTTTCCCATTCGTCTGACTTCTGACAGGCCCATTATATCAAATTTTATGTTTTTCTTCGAATCTACTAGTTCTAATAGTCGTGCATGTGAGGACAGGCTCCTCACATTAAATGTGATAATGTGCAATGTTTTTTCTGGAGGGTTTTGGTCGTAGATCTCCGCAGTGACCAGCTGTATTGGAGATGCTAGAGAGGGGGCTCGTTCTGGTTGCTAAGATGTTTTCTTCGAGTTGACTTTGTTTGAGGTATTTATCTGCATATAAGTTTCATTCTGTGGGATGCCATTTGGTCCTTTTTGAGCTATTTCAGATGAATTTGACTTCGGCTGTCGGGTAAGAAAACTTTCTAAATTTGTAGTTTTGTTTTTCTTAGAATTTTGTTTCTTGAGATGATCTGAAGAGGCTGGTTCTGGAGACTGTGACATATTTCTCTTATTGCGGGATGGGTTATTTTTTCTGTTCTCTAATACGATAAGTTTATCGTATTTAATAAAAGCGGTTTTGCCTGACTCCCTTTCTATCTTTTGTTGAATAAACAGTTCTTTGCGCTTATTAAGTACTACTTGAGGGTAGTCTTCTTGTATACGATATGCAGTATTTTTTAAGCATTTTCTGTTTTTCAGTATATTTATTTTCAGGCCTACCGTGCTAAATGTTATAATAACAGGTCTAATTGTGGATCCTTTTTTCCCCACTCTTCTTACAGCTTCAATGTGAGTTGTTTGGTAATCGACATTAAAATACGTGTTTATATTGTTAAGTATAATTTGTTCTAGGTCAAGGTAATTTTTTTCCTCTTCTTTAATTCCAAATATTATTAAGTTATTTCTTCTTAAATATCTATCCATGTTTCTCAATTTTTCATCTTGTTTTTCTATATTTTTCTCTAAATTTTGTTGTTTAATCTCTAAGTTTTCGAATTTTACGTTTAAACTGTTAATAATTGTAGTTTTTATGTCTTCTTTCATTTCAATCATGCTCGATTTTTGTTCTCTCATTTCGTTTTGCATTGCCATAAGCATATTTTTAATTTCCTCCATTGTGATAATTTTTATATTACCAACGCCTTCTAGTGGGTATCGTCCTGTACTAATCTCTTGCGCAGGAGCGAGCGCCAGATATTACGTAGTTTTTGAATTTGAGGCTAGATGGCGCTTATATTTTTGTTTGTCCACAGTTTGAGACTGTGATGATGTGAAAAGCGATCTCTGTGATTTGGGCTCGTAACTTTTTCGATTGAGCTTGATTTGGTGACCCTCGGTAGGAAGGTTATATCAATACATGCCAATAGATGTCGTTGTTGGGGTTAATTGATTTTAATTGATCATGATTTGCACTTTTAGGTTATGTATTTTAGAACTTTTTATTTACACTCGTGTCACTGTTATATTTATCATGTGCACAAATCACACGCACTAAGGGTTTATGTATTGCACTGTTTTTGTCCTTTAATTGTTTGTCTTATGCTAAACTGATGGTCGTTTATGGGGTCGTATTTATTTCGTTTTTACACTCGTATCACTTATTATAACAAAGTTTTTATTATTGTCCGGATGTATTTTCACTGAGTCCATAAATTTTTCCACTTATTTCACTTTGTTCATCACTAAAACTATTTTAAAAGTAATTTTAACTACGAGTACGATGTTGTCGGTTGCGCGGTGGCGCCCTCTCCTAATTACCGAAGGGAAAACAATAATGAAACTTCAGCAGTATTTACCGATTTGGACGGAAAATTAAAAAAATAAGACTTCGACAAACCTGAGGGAAAACGTTCTGGTGTCATAATTTTACTTACATTTTCAGGGAAAACGTATTCGAACGCGAACGTTGCGTATCCACTAAAGGGGTGTTTGAGACAACTTGGATCTTAATAAAAAAAATTAAAACTAAAGTAGAATCCGATAGGAGCAAGATTAAAAAGGTGATTACATGGCACGCGGTCCGGCTCCTGCAAAAACCGGGCTGAGATAGGAACGACAAATTAGGTTTTTACGAGGCCGGACAAATTGATTGGCGATATCGGGAGGCTCGAAGATCGTAAAATGAAATTAAAATTTCCTCTCGAAATTAATTATTGAAAAATGTGTCGGTCCCGGTCGCCCCGTGCGCCGCTGTGCGTCACGCCGCGCCGGCCGGTGTTTGCGGTGCGAGATGAAACGCAAACATGACGCGTCTTTTGCGGGTTACTTACCGCCCCGGCCCGTTTTATATTTTTCCGTAAACGCTTTTAAAGTTAATTTTAAAACAATAATGTCGCCGGCTTTCCCGGTTTAATCTGAAGAAGGCTTTTAGCGCTATTAATTTATGCGCAATCCTCGCTGCATAATCGTTTTTAGGGTTCCGTAGCCAAATGGCAAAAAACGGAACCCTTATAGATTCGTCATGTATGTCTGTCTGTCTGTCTGTCTGTCTGTCCGTCCGTATGTCACAGCCACTTTTCTCCGAAATATAATAGCTATACTATTGAAACTTAGTAAGTAGATGTAGTCTGTGAACCGCATTAAGATTTTGATACAAAAATGGAAAAATTATAATAAATTTTAAGGGTCCCCATAGGTACAACTGAAACAATTTTTTTTTTCACCTAACCTATGCGTGTGGGGTATCTATAGATAGGTATTCAAAAATGATATTGAGGTTTCTAATATCATTTTTTTCTAACCTGTATAGTTTGCAAGAGAGACTCTTCCAAAATGCTTAAATAAAGTAGGGGCATGATAAGTCTAAAAAAATATATGATGTACTTTACTATAAAAACTACCAACGAAAATTGGTTTGAACGAAATCTAGCAAGTAGTTTTTTTTATACGTAATAAATGGTAAACTTAATTTAACTTTCATTAAATCAACTGAGATATAAAAATAAATCAAAAACCTTTTAATTTCATAAAAATAAACCTTATTGCTGCTGCGGAACCCTTCATGGGCGTGTCCAACTCGCACTTGGCCGGTTTATTTGATTACAATAACGCTAATTGGTCTTTAATCCTCGGCGGCTCGTGTTAATAAGTCGGGAGCTTTAATAATTATTATTATTATTCTAAATCCTATAAGTAGTTAGCACTTACGCTAAAAGGTTTTGCTACTATTATTAGTTTTCCTACGAGTTATTTAAGAGAAAAACGTTTAAAAATCTTATATATTAATATATTATATATTATGTATATAAATACGTTTTAAAATCAGCAATTGGGAGTTGTGTTCTAAGCAATATAATCCATTATATATTGTACATTAGACGTTGAAGCCGTTTCCGACACTGTTTATCAAAAGCTGCGTAGCTTTGTCAGTTGTTTAATAAATTTAACATCGTGTTGTAGAACTGATCGTTCGAGGAGCAGCAAACTTTCCTCGAACACTGTTTACTTTGCTAACTTTCTAAAGCGTGAAATTCGATGCCGTTTCATTATTCTATAGTGAACATCGGCGGTCGTACGTTTCTCGCAAAAAGCCTTTGTATTTCATTTTTAACTCCGACATTTCCGGGCCGTGCTTTAAGTGCCCGAAATGTGACATTAACGACCGAATTTGCTGCAATACGAACCCATTCGAAAGCGAAATTCGAGTTTCCTGTTTAATTCTATGGTTATGGGACGTGACGGCATTACGCCTTCGGCCTCCCTTTTACTGGAAAGGACGAGGGAGGCCCTCCGAGGTGACCCTATTACGAGCTGCTTATGGAGCTTCGGAAGGCTCGAGCGGTGAACGCAAACTCGGCAGTCGCCCGACTCCCGAGTCACGAATTTACATCCGCTCCGAATACACGGAGAGTGCAGTTTGGGGCTTTCCACACGACGTATTTTTTACGCACTGACGACGCGCGTTTCTGATGCGCTCGTCTTCTGCGCGTTTTCATCGCGTTTTGGCAGATATAAAGTTTAAAACATGTCGGCTTCCTTCCGTTTGCTGAGCGTTCAACTTGTATCGATACAAACGAGCGTAAAAAACGTCGTGTGGGAGGCCCTTTGGTCTGGATCTCCAAACTAGCATAAGCTCGCGGTCCCAATCGTGTTTAATGTTAAGGTTCCCTTCTAAAATAATACATATTTTAATACGCCTTTCAACCCTTGTTTTAAATTCCTTGGCTATCGTACGATTATACTCTCATCATAATTTACTTAGGTAGTTTTTAAGTTTCCATTGGGATTTAGTTCTACTTCCACTGGATTCTGTCTACACACGTGTAATGAGCGCGGTGCGGAGGATGCGGGGCGGTCTCATCAGGCTGCACTGAGCGGCAGCCGCGTGGAACGCAACAGATCATCTCAAATCTCTGTAATCTGCGCGACATAATTACATTTACATTCGAAACCCTCGCATTCGACTCCATTTATCACTTGTGCGCGCGTAATAAGGTAATAAAACGCGAATAAATCTAGCAGCGAGTAAATTGGTCAGCATTTGGCTCCGGCGGCTCGACACAATAACTGAGAAAAATGTAGCGCTGTTAGCATAATATTCGGATAATAGGCGTGCTTAATGTTCGGGTGTCGCTCGCTGGGGCGTTATTGACCCATTTGCCGGGACAGCTCGTGTGCAGCGGCCTACGACAGCGCGACAGATAGCGCGACAGCGCGGCAGCGGGAGCGACATCGATTCTTTTGATTCCCGCGATTGCTGCGAGATGTTTTACGTTATAATTATCTGCCACTGAGGTTTTGCTCTTGACGCTCGCTTTTTTCTCCCGCAATATACACTTGTACATTCACCAGAGTAGATACATTCTAGATATAAAAAATCGGCCAAGTGCGATTTGGACTCGCGCACGAAGGGTTCCGTACCATTAATAATAATTATTATAATATTTTTATTCAGTATTTACAATAATGGTGAGATACAAATTATTAGAGCTACTTAAACTAAATACAAATAATTATAGTATTGCCTGAACTAGGATACGCGTTTCAGGCGAAAATTAGTACTACAACAATTATTACGATACAAACTATAGCTATGCCTTAAAGTTACAAATTGAATTAAGTAGATATACTAACTATAATTGTAATAAATTTAAATTGCCTATACTAATATAAATTTATTATTACACAATATTATACTTACTTAATCTTATTCTAATAATGTTAATTTACTGCAAAACCTCTAGAAGTTTCTATGTATCCTCATAAGTCATATTTTGAAGAAATTTTTTAAGGTTTCTTTTACAATTAAAATAATTAACAGAATATATATTTAACAGGGCATTTATTCTTTTATAAAGAAGAGGACCTAAGAATATATTATATTACTTATCAGCAAAAGCATGTTTTGTATTTATTTCTAGTGGACAAACGATATCTTTCCGCCTTTTGTTGATGGAATCCGGGTAGAAGGGTAGAGATATGTGTTGCTTCAGTACTACGTTTAGTATGAAAAGTTGACGAACTGTTAGTACTTCAAATGACGTATAAAGCTGGTTAGTAGGGAAAACAAAAGGTCGAAAGTTACAACTGTCATATTTTAATTATTGCCCTATGTGCTCTTTCAACAGTTAGTAACAGCGTTTTGCCTACTCCTCCCCAAGATGTAATACAATAAGTTAGAATCGATTGACATAAAGCAAAATACACCTGCTTGATTAAATGTTTGTCTGGTACATGACGAAGTTTCTTGAAAATAAACATCAACTTACGTATTTTTTCACATAGTTTATCTACATGAGGCCTAAAGGACAGATTTTCATCTATTATACCTAGATACTTTATATTGTTGATCCCATCAATACTAGGACATGTGCATGCCATGTTAGAGAATGTTGTGCAAAGATGTGCATATAGTGGCTGGTTAGTAATTGCTGAGGTGGATTTACGAATCGAAAACTTTATGTATTTAGTTTTTTTGGCATTTAATGTTAATAAATGTGTCGATATTAAAACCTTGCTGTGCATACTCGAAAACTTCGTGATATGTGTTAGCAGAAAAAACAAGTGCTGTGTCATCAGCGTATGATATGATTATGACACGGTCTAATTTTAGTTGACACATATCATTTATATAGCGGCCCAGACGGCATACCCAACGAGATAATAAAAGCAGGTAAACATGAGCTTATACCACTGCTGACTGAACTTTTCAACAAGATACTAGACAGTAAAACCATACCAGAAGAATGGGCGAAATCGAATATTATCCTCCTGTACAAGAAAGGAAACCCTGCTGATATAAGTAACTATAGACCGATTAGTTTACAATCTAATATGTATAAATCATTTGCGTCCTGCTTGGAAGAGCGTCTCGCCGCATATATTGAACTAGACCAGCCGGTAGAGCAAGCGGGTTTTAGAAGAAATTACTCAACCATAGACCACATCCACACTCTTGATCTGGTAATAGAGAAATATGTCGAAATGAACCGCCCGCTCTACCTGGCGTTTATAGACTATGCCAAAGCATTTGATTCCATCTCGCACGATAGCATATGGAGAGCCCTAAAAGACTGTGGAGTGCCTTCAGTGCCTTCAGAAACTATCAAACTAATTCAAGACATATATAAGAAAAGCAAAAGTAAAGTCGTATTAGAAAAACCAGGTCCTGAGATACGTATATGTAGAGGCGCTCGGCAGGGCGACCCTCTATCTCCTAGAATTTTCATAGCCGTCTTGCAAAACATAATGAAGAATCTGAATTGGAATAATAAAGGCATATATATAAATGGAAAATATTTAAACAACCTTAGATTCGCTGACGACATTGTTCTCTTTGCAGAAACTGCATCACAACTAGAGTCAATGATAAGAGAATTACACAAAGTCAGCTGTGAAATTGGTCTACAGCTAAATACAAGCAAAACAAAAATTATGACGAATAGTAGAACAATTCCAATATTTGTTGACAATGTTCCAATTGATTATGTAAATTAATATGTTTATCTCGGAAAACAGATATCATTTAAAAAATCTAGATATAGAGATGAACTAAAAAGAAGAATAAATATGGCCTGGAACAAATTCTGGTCCCTAAAAGAAGTTTTTAAATCAAACCTTCCAGTGAGGCTAAAGAAACAAGTCCTTGACTCCTGTGTACTGCCAACTCTATCATATGCATCAGAAACATGGATATTTAACAAATTTACTAAAAACAAGATATTAACAACGCAAAGAGCCATGGAACGAAGTACTCTAAAAATAAAACTTAAACATAGAAGAACAAATAAAGATATTAGAAATATAACAAAAGTCATAGACGCTCTACAACACTGCAAAAGAATAAAATGGAAATGGGCAGGCCATGTTTCTTGTATGAGTGATGATAGATGGACAAAAAAGGTTACCACCTGGAAGGGCCCACTGGGTAAACGGAGCAGAGGTAGACCAATGGAAAGATGGTTAGATGAAATTTTAGAAATAGCTGGAAACAACTGGAAAGAAAAGGCGACAGATAGAGATATGTGGAGATCAATGGAGGAGGCCTTTACTCTGTAGAGAGGTCCTTAAAAATAATATAAATATTAAATATGAAAATTGCATGCATGCATTATAAAAGTACTAAATGTAATAAAAGTATGTTTTGATAACCTTATAATATCTTAATTCTTAACATGCTAATTATTATTAGCATGTTAAGATATAAGATATAAATGCAAAATTAATTGTAAAAAATATTATCAATTTGCTTTAATTTATTACTTAATATGTTTCCAAAAATTATAATTTTAAATTATTAAATAAGAAGTTTAATGAAATTTATTTAAATTATGAAAAATGTAACTGTTAATTGAAAAAATTGCATGCATTTAATTATGTGATCATGTAACAGGAGTATGCTATACCAAAATGGTTTATTGAAATTTGATTGACATGTTAATTATTGTTATGATGTAATATTACCTATATAATTTAATTCTAAATATAGTGTTAAATTGTTTCTTTAAAAATTATAATTGCTCAAATATTAAATAAAAAGTTTAATTAAATTGATTAATAATATACTTATATATTACTTAATATATAATATGAAAAATGAAATTGTTAAAATTAAAAGTTAAATCAAGGTATTAAATTAGCATGCTATGATGTAAATGTGATGCATATATATATATATATATATATATATATATATATATATATATATATATATATATATATATATATATATATATATATATATATATATATATATATATATATATATATATATATATATATATATATATATATATATATATATATATTCGCAATAGAAACGTACAGCGAGATTAGAAATTGAATTAGACAAGTGTATTATAGATTGTGGTTCAATATCCCCTCACCCGAGCGTTACTCGCGAGTCAGAGAAATAATCCAAACATTCATGTGTAAGCAAATTTTCTAGCTTCTTACACACGTCGCGTAGATTATATTATTGAATGTGCCAGTCATGGCGCGTATTGAAAAGTGAACGTCGCAGCCTGACGGGCCGGAGGCTGCCAGCGAGTAGCGACACGCAGGTGCGGCCCGACTCCCGACACGTCGCGTCGTGTGAGTGTCACGCCGATCACGACTCACGACACGTACCGATCTATTACTCTAAGATGGAGAGGAGCTAGTGTTTGGAAAATATTTTAGACATAATATTTTTTATTTTCCTTAATAAAAAGCAAAGCCAATTACTCAAGAAATAATATAATAATATAATATAAGTTTATAGTACGGGAGCCCTAGAACAAAAATCAGCTCGTTAGGGTTCCGTTATAGGGTTCTGTAATCAACAAAACTTGGTTGACTACTGAACCTTAAAACAGAACCCTAACAAACAGATTTTTTGTATATTGATAGGTTATTAGTTATATAATTTAAGAGTAACATTGTCCTACAACTAGAACAATCCATATTTTAGGACCATCAAATCAAAGTATGAAATCCTTTCTATCTCTGTTAGCTACTACTTTCGAGATTTTTCGCAAATAAAAATGTTGTTCGTCTTATCAAAATGAAGCTACTCACAAAAAATTAGCTTGATAGTAATCAAAAAAAAATTGTTCTAGGGCTCCCGTACTATTAGTATCGTAATCTACTCATGCATGCATGTTTCATAATTATTATTATTTTGTAATTAATATAAACAGTAATGACTAATATTAAGTGTATTTTTATTAATAAGAATATGAACGTGGGAGAGCCATGCTCCCGCACGAATGTGCCGGCTCGACCGGAGAAATACCACGTTCTCACAGAAAACCGGCGTGAAACAGCGTTTGCGCTGTGTTTCGCCGAGTGAGTGAGTTTACCGGAGGCCCAATCCCCTACCCTATTCCCTTCCTTTCCCTCCCCTATTCCCTTTTCTTCCCATCCCTACCCTCCCCTATTACCCTATTCCCTCTTAAAAGCACCTGCCCATGGGCGACGGAAGTTGCTTTCCATCAGGTGACCCGTTTGCTCGTTTGCCCCCTTATTTCATAAAAAAAAGAGTAAATTCATTAAATAACTTACATACTTTGCAACTATTTCTATAAGTACGGTGGTTATTTAAATCGTTTAAAATTTTACAGGGTATTAAAAATGATTTGAAGGTATTCTAGATAAATCTAGAGAATTCCTGGAATGTTGATTCCAAACAATCCGTTGAATCGTTTACGAGGAATCCAGAGGAAACAAAACGAGAGATAAACCCCTCAGGAAACGGTCTTAATAAATAAGACATTAGATTTTATGATAATAAGCCATAAGATCGAGCACTTCCTGAGATTTACGTCGCAAACAAACTTTATTTCTGTTCGTTATTAACACTCATAGTTTACGATCCTCCGCCACATAGGATTGCTTCTAAAGTACATTTACAGCACTTTTTACTAAGCTTCGAGAACTTCTTTAGCCGACGGACTATAGGAGCTAGTTATAATGACCTAAATTCACCTGTCCAGCTCACCTCTGTATCGGGTAATCTCACAGCTTGATCTAGAACAGGGTTTCTCAAAGTAGGGTACGCGAACCCCTAGGGGTTCGCCATTCGACGGCAGGGGGTTCGCGACAAGATTTACCTAATGCTGGCTTGATAAGTGGCTGGAAAAGATGGCTGGATTCGTAACCCGTTTGCGGTCACTAACGAGGGCATAATTTCTAGTTTAAGTATCAAGCAACAGGAGTAATTATTAGAAATGTCCGTAGATAAATCTCTTCAAGCTGATTTCAAAAGGATGTCTTTCATAGATTTTTGGGCAGCTAGAAAGGCAGAGTATTTTGAACCCTCACGAAAAGCGGTGAATTTCCTTTTACCCTTTGCTACAACATACTTATGTGAGAGTGGGTTTTCACGACCAGGTGCATGATGAGAACTAAATACAGAAATCGACTTGATACCGAGTCAGAATAAAGGTTAAAATTGTCCAAAATTACTCCTAACATTGATTCCATTTGCGGCAAGACACAAGCGCACCCATCCCATTAATTTAGAAAGACATTTCTTTTGGCACTTTATGTGTTACCTTTTATTCAAATAAAAACCTTATTTTCTTCAACAGTAAATTTTATTTTTTTAAATATTAGGCCGGCGGGGGGGGATTTCATTAGTTAGTAAGGGGTTCGCTGTCACCTGGAAATTTTAACAGGGGTTCGTGGAGCAAAAAGTTTGAGAAACCCTGATCTAGAATACAGCAGGTTCTACATCGATTAATTATGCCGACACTTGCGACGGGCGTCCTCACTCCTCACCTGATTAATGTTATAAACCTGGCTGAGACATCCTCAGCGACGCTAAAGAGAACTGAAATTATGAACAAAAAGAAAAGAAAGCAAGTAATCTGACCGAATCTACAAATATTAGATTTGCGGATTGCGGATAATAATGAAATTTACAAAGTAGTACAAGTTTTAATAAACTGTACAGAACAAGAGTACGATAGGCTTTGTTGCTTACTTACCTTCTATCTCGCACACTATAAAGATGAAATCTACCTCAGCTTGTGATAATGTAATATGGGTTTACTTATCTGTCTATTAGTTCAACTAATTCATCCCATAATATTCTCTTTTTTGTCCTCCTTTATGTGAGTCGGAGCCGAGATTACAAATCTGACGACATACAAGCCGAAGTTACAAAGTGCGAAGACGGCTGTAACAATAGGGGATTTATTCGTGTTCTGTTGATTTAAGGGTGTAATTCTAAGGGCGCACCGCTGTATAAACTAGCTAGTAAATCTAAACGTACAGTTCGAGGAGACATGAATAATGCAGAGGTATGAATAATAACGACGGGCGCCGTGTTACCGTTGTTCGAGTACATAATTACCACGACCGAATGTCCAGGTGATACGGCGTTATGATATTCATCTTTAATGCGGTTGATGGCCTTCAAATTCTGAGCAAACAGAGGAAGAAACTATTGAATCGGTTCGGTAGCGTAGTAAACCTACGAGCTTTTAAAACGAAATCCTTTTAGCACCGAATCGAAACACATTCCATCTGAACCGCTTACACGTATAAAACGATCGCTATTGTTCTACGAGATATTTATGTATGCGCCGAGTGAGGTATTGAATTGCAGCGAGGCAGGGAGGCACCTGTTACGGCTGTCAGCGACGCCGCGATAAAGGAAATAAAAGCGCAGAATAGATGGAGCCAGAAGACGAGCGAAGTTCCGCGCTCGAACTACGCCCACAGACGCCGCTCGCCGGCTCGATTTTTCAGAAAATCGCGGCTGGAAACATTCGGAACGAAGCACCGAGCGGCGCTCCGAAATTTCTTGATGTCGCTTTTGGGGGCCATTAAACGCGGGGCAGACGGAGCTCGCCTTCTATCCCTATTTATTCCGCGAGAAAAGATCGCGATCGTCTCGCGACAACACGCAGCGAGCGGCAAGCGTCTGATAAACAACCATTTTAAACTTCACCGCTCCACCTTTATTTTATTCCGGGAATCTCTAACCGAACGTACACGCGTCAGCTCACTTCTCGCTTCGGTTTCAATTTGTTACTTTTCATTCGGAGAGAGCGGCGAAGTAATTGACTGCACAGACAGTAGAGAGGAAAAGTTCTATTCCTTTCGCCTTTCGGGGGGTTCCTTTCGCATAGTTTCTAATGTTTTTCATTCCTCACACTACACAGGACGGGAACGAACGCGAGCCACAAAGTAAAGAAAAACTAAGTAATAAGTGGAAAGTTTCTAAGTAAATAGTTTGTTACCTTCCCCGACTCCCGAGTGCTCGGACAGGGTCGTTAGAAAAATATTTCCCCGCTGTTTCCAACTTTTTTAAAGAACTTCTAGTTTCCTTAATTACGGATATTACAGGATTTGCAGGTACTAATTTTTATTTTTTCGGTACTTTAACGTTGAAAGTTTGGAACGATTTCTTTAAAACTTAAAGTGAGTGAAAATGAGTATTGCAACAAAATTATATAAAATTTAAGACTATTATTTCGTCGTTTATTTTATTAATGAACTGGCTAACTATTAATGTCATATTCCTGAGGAAACTACACATTGTTATCTTTTTGTTAAAAAGTAAAACATTGTTTACATAACTGAGGACATTCAATAGATAATAAAAAAAGGAAAAAATTATACTAAATAACAAATCACAGGTACCCTCAAATCATAAAAAATTATAGTACTATAAGCTTCAAATGACGTCCGGGAAAGACGGCCTTCGAAATCAAATCATTTCGGCAAAGGAAATAATATATTATGTAACAATCTTCAAAATAGCAAAGGAAACGAAATATTCATTGTATCGCAGCCCGCCCCGGCTCGCTGATGGTCAATTCAGTCGGGACCTTGACCGTGGGCCCTGCGCCCAACGCGGCCCCACGCGCCCCTACTCGAGCGCCGGTCCCTCGAAAACCTTAGCCGGTCTCGCGAGTCCGTCGACGTGCTGAAGTTGCCACCCTCACACGAGTGCCCTCAACATTACGGATAAAAGACGCTATTCTAAACAAATCTAATTTGTACCTTTTCGCCGGCTCCGCCTTTATTCGACGTAAAATAATAATAATATATTCTCATCTCGGTGAAGAATATTCCTCCTCCCGGGCGAGGAATAAATAGCGCGATAGTTTCTTAACTGACCGCCGACCGGTCCACCGGGAAAATAAAATATGAAAGGCATTACGTAAAGAAAGGAGTAATCAGAGCAAGACGGAGGTGCGGGGGGGGGGGGGGGGGATCATCTTGAATTATAAATTTTATCTCCATAGTGAGTTAAAGCGCTATTTTCATTAATGTTCGTGGCCGCCATGCAAATGACTCGGCCAAGATTTGAGGAATTGCTCGAACTAACGACGGAAGTTCGCCGTGACGATGTCGAACAAATAACAAACGAATTGTATTATATATATGTATTGGTCGTATCACCGGCGATACGGCAACTTCTCGATCACGAGTTCTAATTAGCATTTATTAATTTAGAAAAGTTCGGCTTCATTTCTCAGCTGCAAATAATAATTATTGACAGTACGCATACACTCATTTTTATATTGTGTTATGAAGCGATTAAAATATTATACTTTCCCGTGAAAGTTAATTACGGTTAGGTTAGTTTATTAATAATATAATTTGAAGTTAAAATATAGTACTCAGAAAATTATTTCTTATTAACTTAAATTAATACCAAGCACTAACTACTAAGGCACTTTTTTGTTAAAAAAATTAAATTGCCTATTACCTATTAAAAACCTACTGCTGCCTATTGTGAAACTTTATTTATTCCAAAGCATAAAACTAAGTACATAACGGCCTAAACACTCCGAATAATGATGACAACCTTTCCAGAAGATGAAATATGATTTTCAGAGTCTTAATAAACTCTGCAATGTTGTTTTGTTTAGATGGTGTCGGGGAAAGTCTATAAGCGTTTTTGTTAATTGTTAGTCCACTTCTGTTCGGCTTTAATTTGCTCGATTAATCTTTAGATTACCGCGCTTGTGTTACCCCATTTTTCGACACCATAAAAACCCCTTTCACTTTCACATTTAGAAGCAATTAAAGTAATTAACATCGACGATTCCGACCTTTTTATGTTTCACAAATTGAAGTTGGAAATGAAACACGATTGTCAGGAATTCAGGTTACATCGCCGACTAAATAAACAATGTAGGTCAAAAGTATAAAGTTTTAGCTCGGAGCCTAAACACAAACGGAGCTCGACGGTTTCTCCGATTTATTGAGTTAATACTGCGACTGCCGGAGATTTGCTTCTCGACAAATTGAAAATGTTTCACTTATTTTGGTGCAGCGACGTTTTACTTCTGTAGGAAAATTACGCTGCCGGTACATTATTCACGAATGTAACGAAATAATCGCAGTCAACGTTAGCTTCAGTAGAAACCACTCTAAAATATTTGAAGCGTAAATGTGTATATTTTGTCAACTCCTATGATATTATGATTTATAAGTAGAATCGTGAACTACAACTCCAGCAATAACGAGTTCCTAATTTTCAACAAATAACAATTATTGCTCACGTGTAATAAATGTAAGCTTTATATACAAGGCGGGCGAAGGAGCGATTAGTATGTTATTCAAAGTGTGGATTATAATATTTTCGATGTCATCGCGCAGCGTACCGCGGCTCGCGAGATTACGACGCGACGGCGCACGGCGGGGCTAATCCGGCGCGCTTGTTACTCGCTAAATAAGGTCTTAAGAAAAAAGAACTTCAATATTACCCGCGGATTTTTGTGGATCAGTTCCTTTGACGCAACTTGTGCCCTATTTTGCTTCGGGATTATCTCTTATATTGCGGATGCCCGTCTAATCTGAAGAAAATTATTGTCCCTTTAAATTGCCCCGAAGCTGTATTTTGCGAGTACAATGAGCAGTAGCAATCTCGTACATTCGCCCGGCAACTCGTAATGCAACACGGGATTTGTATAGTTTAAGAAATTTAAAATCTCCGTACGTGGCTTATATTCCCGAGACGTATCGCGATGTTCCCCCTCCCCCGCCCGCGGCCCGCCGTCCCCTCCCCCCGGGGCGGCCCGCGGCGCAGATTATCGTCGTATCTGGGTGTGAGCCGTTTTGCATAACAACACTATCTCCTCCTTTGTGGCGGTGAATCCTGCGAATCGGCTCTTCCACGCAACGACTCCTACGCGATCTCACCGCGAGCCGTTATCGTTCAGGGTTCAGGAAATTAAGAAAGTTTAGATCGTCGTATTTACGGGTTATTATCTCCGAAATCATAGCGAGTGCCACGTATGGCTTTTTAATATAACGGTTATTATGGTGCTTCCACCTAATCTCGAGGTTAGCGTAGGAGCTAAATATGACGAGTAGAAATCTCAAAAAAATATTCCATTAGAGATACAAGCGACACAAAAAGACAATAGCGGTAAATACTGTTATTGTAGTAGACGGGAAGCGATGGATAGCAGATGATATAGTTTAGACGCATAGAGCTACAAACTCGGTCAAAACTAAAGGCCATGTTATTATAGGCGGCCGGACGGACAAACTGACCCCTGTTCAAACAAAGGAATTAAATATTTACATTTGGAGTTCCAGTTTTGACATATTTCTCTAACAACTCCCGCTGGATGTGTACAGCCGGCGACCGACCTGGAGCACCAGGCTTTGCCCTTATGTATACCGCCGTAAGGTTCAAAAGTGATACTGATATCTGGATGTACAGGTCCGTCACGAGATCACAGAATACTTCGGCCCAGCAGTTTGCATATTTCATGTACAGTAAACGACCAAGTTTGTACATACATATTTGAGAGGCACGACTAGACAATAACGAAAAAACCCATAATCGTATCCAGCGACAATGTCGTCCGTAGACACGACAAAAATTCTCAAGTTTTTGGGATAATTCTGCAGTTTATCGAAATTGCATTAGACCTCTTAGAAAAACTTGGTGTCAAACTTATTTTGTTTATTTTTTTCTTATTTGTAAGTCACCTATGGATTAAACCGTCAATATGTGTGCAATATTTTGTTTATTACTATAATAGTGTAACATAATATGAATCGGGAAATTGGGAAACTTGAATTGATAACCGTGAAGCGAAAAATTGCCAAACCCATGCAGCATTATGAATGAATCTTTCTATGTAAATTCCCCAATGGAACAAGAACTGAAGCAACATCGCTCATTTAATTTTTGGTATTTCGGATATCGTGAGCATCGGATTTCGCTATTCGTCGAACTCTTCCCGGCCTATCAGTTTCCTATTAAATATTTACATGATACAAGATTTAAGTGACTAAACTACAAAATATTATATTTGTCGACTCGCTACCTCTCCTCATTTTCCTTTCAATTTCGTGCTTCCTTCGTCCACCCCAATTTTTAATATCCAAATAAGATCTCTTTCGGCGAAATGGCACGTCCATTCGAATTTTATTCGAGCTTGTAAATTACATTAATTTTAACAATCTATTTTAAATTTAAACGTCAGAGAGGGCGCGAGGAATTCCTTCAGAATTTACGATCGGGCGCGCCCTATTGGCACTCCCAAATTATATCGGCGGATGACAGATTAGGGCGGAGAGTTCAATAAAGCCTTGAAATTAATATTAGTTTATTATTATTGCAAACAACGTCGCTACAATTAATTCTGTATCTTACGCGGGCATAATTGCGGCTTGTACTGCGCCGGAGACGGTTCGATGTCGATTACTAATTACGTATTCTTAATATCGTGAGATGCGAACTCAAATTATTCAATTTGAAAAATTTTGAATTACCATGTGCAACGGATATACATACAAAATCTTAAAATTTAGTATGTTATTATTTTTAGCAATATTCCGCGAAATAAACGTCAACCTGTAAGTAAATGAGTGAAATGTGTTAAATGTGAAGTACACGTTTTTTTTTACCTTTTATAAAATTTAAATGTTTGTGCCTTTATGTACCAGTAATTTAACTGTACTTATAGTGTATTTTCGACGACGAACGATGAAATTGTATCTAGACATTAAGTAATCACTGTTGTCAAATAAGTGGCAGCTTGCCTTTGTTGATAATAAAGAATATTTAAACCTAACTTAATGAGTGAGTGTACGCATAGGCATGCGTACAGCACCTCCCTCCTCTCCCATATTGCCTATGCGTACACACGCATGCAAGAACTTGCAAACACCACCACCAAAATCTGTTAAATCTGAAGTCTGGGTCTAAAATTACTCTTTATTATTTAAAGGGTTTTTGTACGGGACGTTCCTACTTCCTACTACTACTAGTATCCATTTGCGGGTCCGCTCCCAATACCCAGTAAACCGAGAAATCGAGGCATATTACAAATACTTAATAAATATAATCGAGACAATATTATTATTCTGAACTTTTCACAGACGGCTGATTCCAATTCGTCTCTCAAAACGTCTAAACCTATTCTGTTATACATTTCGATAGAATTTTTGTATGTAAATGAAACGACCGCCGCCAAACGAGGGTCTCGTTTGGCGGCGGTCCACCGTGGTCTAGATATTGATACATTATTGAGTCCAGTACTCCAGTCCCGTGGTAATGCGGGTACGGCGGGCCGCCCGATATGTATCCCGGAGCGCGGAGGCGGGCGCGGGGGGCCGCGGTCCGCACGCGTGACGTGGCACGCGGCTCGAATAGTGATCGGCCGACGCCCGCAACTTGCGACCTTCCACAAACTTCCAGAACAATCGTTTTGTGAACGTAAGTAATGGCGGCGACGTGACGCGATAACTTAAAGTTACGTCGCGAGCCAGCCCTTGAATACGTATGATTTATATCCGAACTAATGTGTTATAAATTATTAAATAGCCATAATCGGGCCGGTACGTTCCAGCGATGGCGTCGTGCGGCGCCGCGCGGCATCGCGAGCTGCGGGCCGCCCGCTGTCGCCGCGCCCGGCGGCGCGCGGCGGACGCGCATGAAAGCGACAAAAAACAAATTAGCCGTGAAATTTCACATTTCCGAAAGTATCAACATTATTTAAAACTGCGCTCGGACATTTTAAATTAATTATTTAATTTGCGGTCGTATAGTGCAGATAAAATAACTCGGTTAATTAAAATACGAGAATATTATTAATTGTTTTCATTAATATAATTTTAAATCGGGAAATTACTTCCCCGTTCGTCGGATGCCAGGGGGAAGAGGGAAGGGAGGGGAGGGGGTACGGCGGACTGTGTCGCTCGAGCCGTTAAAATGAAAATGAGATTTAATGCCGTCATTAATTCTACAAATACACGTTAAAATGTTGCCACTATACTCGTATTTTCGCGCACGACACTGCTATTTGCGAATTAAATTTATATCTTTTCCTTTTCGGATGCAATGTGGTGTTTACTCACGATTTACATAATTTAATTACGTTTTTAACTCCCCAACCGAACCTGCTACATAAAAAACTACAACTAGACCGACTTTTAAAATTATTTACATTTTTTCTCTCGTATAAGACCTTGTCCAAAATGTATTGAGAGATTACGGTCAGAATTCTTATTTCTTTAAACTTTTCCCTGAGAGATTCAAAGGATGACATTTTAAAAATAGATCGTATAGCTAGCTTATGCAGCACAAATATTGTGGTAATATCAGCAGCACTGCCCCATAATAGAATGCCGTAAGACATTCTACAATGAAAATAACTATAATAAACTAATAATTTTGCCGTATCTTCGTCACAAATCTAAATTCTCTAATTTTTCTGACTGCGGCGGAACTGAGCTTATCGGCCAGTTTGGAAATATGAGGACCCCACTGCTGTTTACAATCTAGTGTTACTCCTAAAAACACAGTAGTGTCAACAAGGTTCATTATCTCATCATTTAATAGCAAATTGGTTTGCACTTGCTTAACATTCGGTAAAGTAAATCTTAAACATTTTGTTTCATTAGAATTTAGAAGTAAATTATTTACATTAAACCAATTTACTATTTTTGAGAGAGCACAATTATTTACCTCGTCATAATTCGATTGTTGTCGCTTCACTTTAAAAATAAGTGAAGTGTCATCAGCAAAAAGTACTATCTCGTTATCATTATCCTTAACTAGATAAGGTAGGTCATTTATGTAGATGAGAAAAAGAAACGGACCTAAAATGGATCCCTGTGGGACACCTAATTCTATTTTGGTCCCAGTGGACATTTTACTATTGACATCAACCCTTTGTAGCCTGTTCCTCAAATAAGATTGACAAAAGGTTGAGTGCCGAGTCCCTTATGCCATAGTGGTGCAATTTCTTGATCAATGTAGCGTGATCAACACAATCAAAGGCCTTAAAGAGGTCGCAAAATACACCTAAGGCATCCCGCGACTCCTCCCAGGCTTCAAATATACTACAAAGAAGACCTATAGCAGCGTCCGTAGTGGAACGACCCTTAGTAAAACCGTATTGATTATTATGCAATATATTATTGGAGTTAAAATGTACTAACAATTGTTTTAAAATTATTTTTTCAAATATTTTACAAAAATCAATTATTATATTATATTCAAATAATTTATTTGATGCAATACTATTCGTAAAATACGACTTGTAACAAAACGATGGCTTTTAATACGAATCACCCTAAATAATCGTTTCTGGCATACATCAAAATTTATTCCAAGCGACGTACGTCGTATACGCGAGGAATGCCCGCTAATAATAAACTGGCAGCCGATAAAACGAAGGCAATCGCGGGCTGCTAACTTAAGGCCAGGTAGTCCCAAATTTACATGACTTTGAATCAATAATAAACAAACAAATAGTGACTTTTGAAAGCCAAAAAAATACACATTGTTGTTTACTTACTGTACTTTGACAATTTGTGGTTCGAAATATAATATTGAAAACTTCACTCGATCAGAAATAACTCCGAAGAGGAGGCTAAATTCGAATATTTTGTGATATTTTTATTATTTTTCATAAAACTTATGATAGTTTTACTTTCAAAAATAATATCTACGAAAAGCTCTTAAAGAATAATAAGTATAATTTTAAGTATAATTTTCTCCTATTTCGCCCTATCAAGGACCCGACGAGCGTCGTAACCGCCACTGTACAAGGTGCGCTGATATGAATGTTATTTTAATGTGCATCACGTCGATATTCGTACTGACAGACATCGACCTGCTAATTTTAGGGACTACCTGGCCTTAATGGGATCTCGCATCAATTGATTGCATGATTTTTGCACGAGGCTCGGCTGAGCGCGGAGAGGAGCGCCTGGCGCGCGGCGTCATTCGCTTTCAACTTGCGCCGCTCCTTTCCACATATTTCATACATAAATCGAAAACGTAAATTGGATCGAAAGGGAATATTTGCGATACCTGCGCTCCGTGCTCGGTGTATTTAGGTATTGATATCTGCAACCGGGTCGAGTACTCTCATTTGCGAATAAAACCGACTCCAACTTTTGAATCCTTTTCATCTCTTTGTCTCGGCATCGTGAAAGTGGATCACCAACTAAATGAAATTCTTGTGTGTTCGACTTTGTGTATAACGAGCAATTAGTGCTGTCTCGTTTTAACCTGTCGCGATGATGTTCGAGTTATTACTTATTTTAAACTAGATGACGCCCGCAACTCCGTTGCGCCAAAACTCGTTTATCGCGCGGGAACCGTACATTTTTCCGGGACAAAAAGTATCCTATGTCCTTTCCCGAGACTCAAAGTATCTCCATGTCAATTTTCAGCAAAATCGGTCCAGCGGTTTGGGCGTGAAGATGTAACAGACAGACAGACACACACTTTCGCATTTATAATATTAGTATGGATACGTTTCTAACTCTACGCACGATATTAACCTTCGATTTCAGCGAGATTAATTTAAGAAGTAATAACGTTTAGTGGCCAACTTTGATTAGCTAGTCGAGGTAAACTCTATATATTTTATATAATGTTATAATAAGTTGGTTTAATTAATTTTTTTTTTATTTATTATTCAATACAACAAGATGAAAAAAATAAATAATTTAGTACCAACCTACGAATAATAAAAACTAAGGAAAAGTAACTCCGTCAAAAAACATGCTCCACAATACTTGTCAAATAAGTGTACCTTAGGTACACATTTCAATACATTTGCAATATTTAGGTGGCCTTGAGCGGTACTAGACTGACGTTACATGAAAGATCGAAAGGAACCAAATTTAAAACGGTAATAGTATGGGAGTTACGATTCCTTAGTTTTTATTATTCGTAGGTACTAACAGAAAAAACCACGTAGGTTTAATGACGTTAGTACAAGTTATGACGTAGTACAAGTTTAATTATCGAGTTTGATTTAGAATTTGCGGTGGTTTCTAACGATTTGTTAATTGAAAGTAATAATTATATTAAAATGAATAAAAAATATTAAACACTCTAAACTATGTGGTTAAGAGAATCTATTTTTATGAAAAAAAAATATAATAATTACTTGCGTATATAACTTATAAAAAATATTTTATACGAAGAAAATCAAATCAAAAACCAGGAAAAAAGTAAACATAATCATAAAAAAACACAAATCAGAAAAAATCTGCGCATTACGGTTACGTAACTGTTCTCCGAGAAAAAGTTATTTGTATACGACGGATCTTCACGTCGTGCTGCGGTACAGTCGCCGATGCGATGTAGGTCAAACATTTTTGATGTCTGTGATAAACAACACAGCGGTAGAACGAGACAACGGCACAATATGACTACGGCGCAACGCACCCTTAAACAACGCGTCGCACCGACCGTCTCCATCGGCGGCAGCTGGAGGCGCTCGCTGAATCAATTTGTCTGTAATGCTCAAACAAAGATGAAAGCGATGGTTGAAACCCCCCCCCCCCCCCCCCCCCCCCCCCCCTCCCGCCGATACCGCGCCGGGTACATGTCGGGTAGGATCAGTAAATAAACGAGGATATTATTCGCAGTACAGAGTGGCAAAGAGTAGCATCATCGGAAGCTTTAAGACTCACACGCGCACGGTTGGTGTCACGCTTGCCCTATAATGAAATCATTTGCTCAAAAAATATTTCCTTTGGGCGGCACCGCGAGTAGTTAATAATATTCAATAACGCGACCTCACAAATTATTTTAAAGCAAAATTTGCATATTTCTAGCGTCGGAACGATTAATTGTAGCAATGAAAGTGTAAAATCATTTCATTTACATAACGGCTCGCTCGTAATTTTTCCCATTGTCACTATCAATCTTATTAGGGACCTAAATCCCTATATATCTTTCACCTTAATTAAGTTCTACGAGAAAGGGACCGAGGACAAAAAAGGACGAAATGCCAGGGAGCAATTAGAGGGGGCTCATTAGAGCAGATACGGCCTTATAAAACATTGGTATTACTGCAAATTAATAAATAACTCCCGCCAGACACCAATTAGCGGCCATCAGCGACAAAACGTCCGGCTAAATCAGACCAACGAGACTAGAGGAAGAGAGAGAAGAGAGACAAGGAGGAAGGCAATATTTCCCTCTGAGTACTCCAATTATTCTGAAAATAGCTTTACGGATCGTTTTAAGACAATACGAGGAGCAAATTAAAAAGTATCATAATAAAGGTATAAGCATCCACTCATCATACTTGCTGATTGGAAATGTTTGTAAGTGGGACATTCTTATACATAAGTAGAGTGACGACTCCTTCTTTTACCTAGGCTGCTAGATATTTTGATAAGAATAACAACGTTTTAGAGTTATCACTTGCAGCTTTACAATGTCCTGTGTGGAGGCTGGTACGCGGCGGCACAGCTGTAGTAACATTTGTCTAACCGCTCGCCTACACGCAACTCGACAATACTCCGAGCTTTTCAAATGATAGTTTTAGCCGGAGGACGTCTACAATTTATATTGTTATAGGCAGTAAGCACCCTTTATAGTAAGTCGATTGACATCATATTCCTTTTGTTCAAATAAAAACTTTCTTTTTGCGGGACTCAAAGTATCTCATTATATTTTACCCAAAACAGTTAAGCGGTTTAAGTAATTGAATAATAGGTAAAAACACTTATTTTAATATTAACTTATAATATAATACGCGTGGGACGTTCTATGGTCTAGGGTTAGTCATTTTATGAGGACTCCAAATGTACTTTTAAGGTTGCAATATACCGAAAGAGGGGAATATACTGACATAGGTCCAATTTCAAGACAGGTGTTACAGTCATTTAGACGTCTGGTTTTTTCACCTCGTCGTGGACACCTTGAGCCAGACCGACGTCAGCTTTAACTAGTTGCTCGTAACTAACTTTGGAGCTTTCTGACATTTCATCGATTTTTTAGGGTTCCGTAGCCAAATGGCAAAAACGGAACCCTTATAGATTCGTCATGTCTGTCTGTCTGTCACTTTTCTCCGAAACTATAAGAGCTATACAATTGAAATTTGGTAAGTATATGTAGTCTGTGAACCGCATTAAGATTTTGATACAATAATGGAAAAATTATTAAAAATTTTAGGGGTCCCCATATGTACAACTGAATCAAAAAAAAAATCTAACCTATGCGTGTGGGGTATCTATAGATAGGTCTCTAAAAATCATATTAAGGTTTCTAATATCATTTTTTTCTAACCTGAATAGTTTGCGAGAGAGACTCTTCCAAAGTGGTAAAATGTGTGTCCCCCCCCCCCTCTAACTTCTAAAGTAGGTGCATGATAAATCTACAAAAAATGTATGATGTACTTTACTATAAAAACTACCAACGAAAATTGGTTTGAACGAAATCTAACAAGTAGTTTTTTTTTATACGTCATAAATGGTAAACTTAATTTAACTTTCATTAAATCAACTGGAATATAAAAATAAATCAAAAACCTTTTAATTTTATAAAAATAAACCTAATTGCTGCTGCGGACCCCTTCATGGGCGAGTCCAACTCCCACTTGGCCGGTTTTTTCTATTTCACAAAATAATAAACATTGAATTGATAGTTATACTAAAAATAGCGTTACAAAAATAGGTCTCAGCCCAGTAATAGTAATATTATGTAGTTTACTATCTAACATCTTAATTACCGGGTCGCATTACTGCCCCGACACTGCGCCGCGCCGCGCGCCGGTACAACACACGTTTAAAACAATCCCTCAAAGCGGGACTTTTAATTTTAGTAATTAATTACAAGCATAGATCGTGACCCTCTAATGTTAATATTTCACGTGCTCCTAATGAGTACACTTTGAAATTAATGGGCGTTTTGATGTTTTCATGTAGATTATGATGCAATTTTTCATTCCGCCCGATGTTCCCGGTGATTTGCTTCGGAACACTGAATAAAACATTTCCCCGCTAACGACCTGACGCTAAATATAAGCAGCTATTTATAAGCGATTACTCGCAAACTAGACTCCAAGCGTTCCCCGGCAGGTCCGACCCGGCCCGGCCTCGACTACCGCAACAGTACTCTATTGAATGTTATCGAATTTAAATCGATTGTAATTACATCGGAGAAACCCAATCATCTCGCGAGTGGTGCTTTAGTTATCGACGCAATTTTATTTTTTTAAATATACAAAATACTCAAAGTAGCTAGGTTCACTAGAATATGAAGAACGACACGCGGATGAAGAGTAACCGATTTTGGGAAACATCGTTTAGAGCACGACTGTCTCTAAATCGCTTTCAAGCTGACGAGTCACTGGGTTACTACATAAAGATTAACACGCAACTAACTGTCTGTAAATAAAACGACGGGCACAGAGGTATTAATTTTCCTCCAATATCATCGCGCTACTGCTGTTTTATTGATAGTTTTATTTTAATTTCCTGGCCTCGCGCCGCTTCGCATTTTGTATTCTGAGTGTCTGTACATTTTCGATGCCGGTCGTTGCTTTTTATACCCCATACGCAATAAACTCAAATATTCAGCGGGACAGATGCAGGCGAGCGAATGAAGCTCGCCGGCTCGATGCCACACCGGACCGTTTACACTATTTTCATAATAAAACCCTGAATACAAATTACATTTACACGAAACCCTTTCTACTCTCGAAGGTGAGTCCCTTTAATGGGCAGTTTCTGCGTTAAAATATGGAAATTGCGAGATGAAAATGAAAAACATCTCGCGGGGCCGCGTCGCCTCGACGCGCGACGTCGCGTCACGCAACTCGCGACGGAGCTAACTAAATTGAAATAACTGAATTAAGACAAAGAGATTTGAAGAAACGAACTTCAAAGGCGGATCACAATCGGGCGAGTGGGGAAACAATACGAGAGACGAAATCCAATCAATTATTGAGATCGGAAATTCACGATTAACTAAGTGGATGATCTCCAAAAGGGTAACAATTATGTAACCCAGTGGGCCGCTCACTTGAGCGCGACTACATCTGACGCCGCACGAAAATAAGGCCGCGCGTTTGGGGTCCCGAGTTGCAAAGAGCTACATACATGACAACGCTGTGAACATGATATTGTAACAGAATAACAATAATAGCCTAGGCCAAAAAATATATATAATGGGCCAGTTAGTTAATACAGAGGAGAGTTACAAAGTACTTGTGCGGTTTTCCGACTAGTGGGAACCCGACGACTGAAAAACTCCGACAGCGCACGTCTTGCGGTGCACGTTCACGTGGAGTATATGTATCGAAAACTCCCCGTGAACGATCGCAACAAAACCACACATTTTCTGATATTTTTGAAAAAATTATCAAGCTTGGACAATGAACATGGAGTGTTCGCCAGCTATAACAAAATAATTAAAACGGGAACCCTACTGGAAATCGTAAAACAGAAGCTACTAGGGTTGACAAAAGTTGTGACGTGAATCGGCGTGTCAGCGATTCAGTATTCAATTAAGGCGAGTATGTGGAGAGCGAGCGTGCGTGTTAGCGCGGCATTACGCGCGCCCGTGCGTGTCCGCGCTGTATCACACCTTTATTGC
Source organism: Cyaniris semiargus (assembly GCA_905187585.1). Classification (NCBI taxonomy): domain Eukaryota; kingdom Metazoa; phylum Arthropoda; class Insecta; order Lepidoptera; family Lycaenidae; genus Cyaniris; species Cyaniris semiargus. The sequence continues at coordinate 454,209 of LR994555.1, forward strand.
CGACGACGAACCTCTTCCGCGTGAATATTTTATTAAACTCCGCGATGTGCTCCCCATACATAAGATATGAGGTTTTTAGTGTTCGTTTTAGTGGTATACGTAGCAGCGCCTCACCGAGGAGACTGGCATTTATCCGCATTCTGAGGTGGTTTAAAGTTTACCTACACGATTGCAGTCTTCTGACACGTAGATGTGTGCGGATCAACGCGACGTAGCGCGTAGACCGTACGCTTAGCGCACAGGCGTCCACAGGTGGAAGGCATCGTAGCATCATAGCGCGTAGGTCAAAAGCGTAGCGCGTAGATGTCTACTAGAAAAGCGTCGTAGCACTCGTAACACGACGCGACGTAGCGCGTAGGTCAAAAGAGAGACTCGTATGCGCGTAGGCGAAAAGTGTAACGCGTAGTCGTTATAATAAAGCTAAATGTAATATAATTTTATGAGGATATTACATTGAGTATAGCTCCCCTATGCTCAGCAGTTAAGTTAAAGTGAAATTACTTATTACTCTTGATTAGGTGAGACTGTAATGTTTATAAAATACCTATACATTTAACTAATGTATTTACTGAAAAAACATATCTCTTTTACGCAAAAAAAAAACAATAGTTATTTCGCATTTTTGCGTCATTCGTAGATAAAATATCCCACTTCTCGAGTAGGTACAAACACGTCGGAACCGAAAGTATGCCAATTTTAGTTAAAAGGCTCATTCAATGTAGGTTGGCGATAGATTAATTCATCGCTATTTACGCCGACGTGAAATAGCGGCCGTTTTGTGGATTTAATACGGTCAGTGAAACTCGCTGCAGGAAATTAGCACCTAGCTTCGAACACTGCGCCGTGCGGGGGACACGCAGCGGGGGGGGGGGGGGGGGGGGGGGAGTGTGTGCTCGTGATGTTAATAAGGAGGTTTAATAAAGAAGAGTCGCAGCCTGCGGTCGACCGCGCCTGAGCGTGTGACGTGGAGTACCTCCTCCCCCGTCACAGTACCTCCCCCGCGTCAACACTCCTCTAATAAACTCGAGCCCATGTAAGTCGGGATCTGAAGACGCAGGATATCTCCCAGATCCTATTGCTTACGTAAATTGTTTTAATATTCCTAATGTAGTCTTCTTTTGTTTTATACTTTTTAATTTTTTAGGCTCTTCACTATTGAAAATAAAATATGTTGGGGTAAAAAACATTCGAGGCGCTGCTTTGTTTTGGAGCTCATTTTATTTTGTGGCTCTAAACAAATGAGAGCTATTCAATAAGTACGAGTTGTGCATGGAAATTTAAATAATTAATGCAGCTAATAACGCGACCGAGAGGGTAAAGCAAAGACCCTGTACCCTTGACTTTGAGTGTAAAAACCAAATTTCAGTAACGAACGTCGATGTTATCGCGGCGCGCAAGCTCGGTTCACTTCAGTAAATAAAACGTTTGCCCCATTATAAACAACACGTATATGTGTCACAAAAATGTAAGTGATTCGTGTAGCGACCTAATTCGGGAAATTACCGGTCGGCGGGCGCGCCGCGCCGCGGGGAAGCCCCGCACGCAAACTACGCCGAGATTCGTTATAAAATTAACTAATTTTTCCACTGGATAACTTACTTTCGGTCAAGTTGAACCGAGTATTGTTGAGCTTCACATGTTAAGCTATGGATTTGTTATGAATTCAATATAATATATATTATGGTACATCTAGAAGCAGACTAATTCTTTAAATTAATTTCTTTAAATCTAGTTCTAGATGATCTAGGGTCAGCTGATCTAGGGATTATATTCTAAATAAATATGGTAACAATAATTCTGCCAGTATGAAAAAAGTATAATACCATACAGTACCTGTGTATAATACTATAAAAAATGCTTGCAATGCTGCTACAAAATGTTATACCAATCTGTGTGCATTTCGTTGAAATCCTTTCAGCGCGTTTCGGTCGTTCTCGACTTTCGTATCTATACAATTTGAACAGTGGTAATTTTTGAATGAGGTCATTTGACTTGTTCGTTTGGAACTGAGAGCGAGACACGAGCGGTTATTGCCAGTGTTCGGATAGCAGCCATTCGCTTTTATAAACTTCTAAACCAATATATGCCAAGTTTTAACTACCGAATCGTGCAAGCGCAAGTACACTATTCGAGTACAATTATTATTATTAAACTTATATTGCCTTCCTGTTAGAACTCACCGCAGGGGCATTGAAATTTAAAGAGAATAACTGGAAAACAACCTACGGGTGACTCAACTTACCTATCTCAACTATCTGAACGATTCACATCTAGATAATATACTTATTAGGTCGCATCCCATTCTGATAGCGTGGATAGTACCTGTGATGACCGAGATGACCCGGTGAACTTTGCAACATTTATCAAAACTAAAATTAGCCAAAGCGGTTCAGCCGTTCTTGAGTTTAAGCGAACCTAACAAAATATAAAATATATTTTTATCTATACAGATTTTCGAAGAAATAACGTAATAGAAAAATATTTTATCATCAACATTAAGTAAATTTTACTATTGACTCTAACTTATAACGTTAAGCATACTGCATAGCCAAATAAATACAATTTTAAAATTGAATTGCACAAATGTTTCAAGGAATTTGGAGAGAATGTTTAAAGTTTCAATAGTGTAATAACATACAAAACACCAATAAATTGCACACGATCATAAATTTAGCCTTCACCTAAGCGAACGGGATCCATTTATTTCAGAAGCCGCGTTTGTTTTCAATTCTGCGGCTAGGGTTGTCAAAACTTAAAATTTATTCGGCCGTTTAGCCGGGTGACCCGATTGAAAAACTAAAACTTATTACCTGACTTAACTAGAACAGACTTGAAAAAAAAAACTATTATTATCTAATTTGTTTGTTGAATGAAATGTAAAAAACACAATTAAAACGTAGTTATATAGGCCGTGACAGCCCGGAGCCCTGGCGGTGGGTATGTTGCGAATGATAATGTAGCGGAGTCTTGGCCCGCGGCCCGCCCGAGATAAATCTATTGCGTAAATATGAACGAACTGGATCTACCGCTGACAACGAGTACAGTGCGCTCTGTTATATCGCCTCGGATTCTACTAGAATGGCGCTTATGTCGCCGGCAGAGAGATCTTGTGAAGGTAAAATAACTCCGAATATTATTGTTGCCTGTAACAATAGACTACTGCATTGGAATTATAGTTGGACCTGCCCGCTGCTGATGCTCGCCGGCGACATTTCATTGTTTAGGCCGCACAGGTTTGAGATCGCTCGCTGCGAAGGGAATCACGGCAACTACTTGTAATTTATCATTTTGAATGAAGAAGTAGGTAGTAGATTTCGTATTTAAATTTAGATTTAGACAAAATACAAAAGTTATTGACATCGATATTATAACGTTGTAACTAGTAGACATCAATGTCTCTTTATCTTCCAGCTTCCCTTTTTTACCATTGTAAAAGTGTCAGAATGCAACAGAATATCGGATGAAGTATGAGGCTATAATTGTTTTATAATCAAGATACTAGCCAGCCGAGTCTCAAGGAAGCTCGGGCGAACTTAATATAACAAGTTTTAATTATTTACAAAATCAACGGGGAAACTAAAGTTTTTTCATTAACTATCGCTTCAGGATACTCGCAAGCTAGCGCCGGATTTTAAATATCAAAATATTACGCCGCTGTAAATTTTTCGAGTAGTTTCTATAGAGAGTCTCGAAGAAATTCGAGGATGTCGGGTCTGCTGTAAACGAGGAATAAACAAAGCCGACTATCGTCCTCGATATGATGTTGCTAAGGCGATCGATCGCCCCGAGTTATTTTTTCATAAACTAGAGATTTTTGTAATGCGTATTCAAATATGGTTCTGAATATTATGATGAAGTGGATTTTCATGGTAATACGTTAAATATACTCAACAATTTAGCGTGGGGGGAAGCCGACGCAGATGAAAGCTCCGAAGATGCTTTTAAGGACTATTATCATACAATACATAAACCATTAAAATAATGCTTAAATTACATAGCTATATGAGGTTGTACAAACAATTAAAATGATAAAGAGGTGCACTTAAAATCAACATTTTGAGTTGTGGCGTAATATTTCAGATTCGATTATTTTTATTTTGAGTGATATAATAAGACGTAGTATAAATTATGATATATAAGTTGTCTACCACGGGTCACGATTTAGTATACACGCCGTTCTCAGCTATAAACAATGTATAAAATCTGTTTCAGTCCACGTTGCACGGTGTAACGTCGTTTTATGCGGATGCTCTCGGCGAGGAAGCGCCGTAAACGGAAACACAAGTAATTAAGAAATTCGTCAGCTAAATTAGAAAATTCGTAAGCTCTTTGTGTAAAACCGTATATTATTTAGAAGACGGCGGCGGGCGGCGGGCGGCAGGCTAGCTGTCGCGTCTCAGGTGACATTCATTATAACAATACATTTAATTCCTCCAAACGTTTTAACGAGCGGTAATACGCGGCTAATGGTAGGTGTAATGGCTGCTACGTTTAATTCGGCTAAGGAGGCTCTACTTGATGAGGACAATTTTATGAATTTCTGTTTTAGTTATACGAGTACGATCTGTTTTATCACTTTGTTTTAATTTCAACTTCTATTTTCTTTGACACGTGTTAAATTGTAGCGAAAATGTTTATTAGCTACATCTAGGGCATCGAAACCCGGAACCAATTTTAAAAACCCGGGATTTCGGGTTTTTGTAATATAAAAACCGGGTACCCGGTAATACGGCTAATATGGGCCGAAAATAATATGGCCGTCTAAAACGACCATATATAGGGCGTGGCGATTTGGGAAAAATTAGTTTAATCTCATTAAAGCGCCCATTAAATGGGGTTCATAATGTAGAACATAGATGGCGCTAATACCTGGGTTTTTCAAACTTTTTCGGGTTTTTGTATAATTCAAGAATCAACAATACGATAATGTTTTGATTATGATTTTCTGCTATTGCCAGCACCTATATTGTAGTAAAATCCTTTTTAAATACCACAGTCTAGGGTCACGGCAATGCCCAGCCAAGTCTCGAGTCTTTGGGCACGGTCGTATCAATCGTTTATCGAAGCGACTATTTACCTCTCCTATATTTTGGATCTTATCAAAGCTAAGGATTTAGATTTTCGGGCCAAGATTAAGAGTGGTTTTCACAGTATTAGAACAAGTTTCACCTCCAAATTACATATATTATTAAAATGTTTAATAAAATATACACACATCAACAAAGTCTAGGGATATAATCTATCAGCAATTTTTGAAGACTGTCAATGGAAGAATGATACCTTTTAATATAAAATGTTTCTATGTATTTTTTAAGAAAAATAAAAAAGTTGTATGCCAACAAATCTTTATTTCGTTTTATAATACTAGAAATTTCATTCGAAGAGACAATTTTTTTAAGTTTTTACTGCCGATTGTCAAATTATTACTAATTAATCCTAATTGATGTTTGACTTAGTCTATACCTATAATTGAATTTTTCGTGCCATAGTTTTTAACCAAAATTCCCATTTTTCTGTCTATTGTAAAAATAATTTTAAATAGAACAAATAACGACAAAAAGGTACTTTAAATTGCAAAGAAGATTGGGCGTCATACTACAGCAAGGCACAAATTTTTAGTTAAAAATACTCTAGGCATCGATAAGGATTACGATTAATATTATTATCTTTAGAATCGTCAATAAAAACATCTCATGGTAATTAATTTTCCACTTTATTATACGAAATAAAGATTTGTTTGCATGTCATTAATTTTTCTGTGGCCTGAATAATCTGTTTTTTAGAAACAAAAATTAAATAAAATACATGTAGCACTCGGGGAGTGTCACGGTAAAGCTATTGCATAACGTTTTTTATCAACTTAAGCAATTATGATTCGCATACGTCTAGTCGCACGTGTTATAATATTAAATTACTACTTTACACATAAACATTATGGCAATAGAAAATAATACTAATCTTTAACACGTCAAAATAGAGTTGCTTCTTCGATCACGGCTCGAGCCAAAGTGTCGGAACACGTCAACAACACTCTTCCTCTCCCGTCCCCACTCTTCGACCCGCCCACCGGTACAGTTTATAAAAAATAACATTTAAATACTAGTTTCATTATTAGTATAGTTTTTAAACTATTTACATATTTGTAAAACAATCAGAAAATCATAATATTTAAGTAATAATACATAGTTGAAAATGTAATATTATAAGACACGCACACAAACACGTTTTAAAACGATGCACGGCAACGCCGCACCGACCGGTACAGCGATGCGACGACGCCGTGACTGTTGGTCGAAGTGGTTAGGTTTGTTTCGCTTAGCAATTTCTTGATTCGGTCGCCGCGCTCAAAGCCCGCGATAAAAGCTATGTAATAACTTAAAAATCCGGAAAAGTGTTTCGTTCAACTGTACAAAACAAGCAATCATTCTTCCATTTACTGTATTCATAAATATCTGACAGGTTAGGTTACAGACAGATATTCCATAATATACAAATATCCCTAGACTTTATTGATATGTGTATTTTATCAGCAAAAGCCGATCCAAATTACAACGTTTTGTCACTGGCTAGTGGCTGACTTGCCCATTATCAAAAGTCTTAGGTACTTTCAGCTGACTTGGAACCTATCAATTTCAAAACAAGATATTTTATTAACCTTTTATTACAAAACAAAGAAAACTATTGCAGCCACTGAATGTTGATTTAAAAATATAAAATAAGTTTAACAGGACTTGGATTTTATGAGATTTGAAAAAATTTTATGATGGAAACATTGCTTGAAGAGACTTGGCTTTTTTACATTGAATAGTGTAGCGATATTTGTTGTGTACAAAATCGCTACACTTATCGCTTCCGCGCGCCGCGTGTCCGTCTCTAAACCTTTATTATATAGATGAAGTATTTGTTTGTTAGTTTGTTTGTTATAAATACCTTAAATGAGGTCTGGCTTCTAGTAGTAATAAAAAAAAAACCCGAAGAGCTCTAAAAACCCGGGTATCCATTTTTGAAACCCGGGTTTTTTCGCGATTCCCAAAACCCGGGTCATCCCGGGTTTTCGATTTTCGGATAAACCCGGTCTCGATGCCCTAGCTACATCAGAAAAAGCGCCAGAAATGAGATATATCTAAGTTTTACCTAGGTAGTAATTAGTATTTAATAGATACTAATTACTACAAAGATACTATCTATAAAATATAATAATAGATACAAATCAACCATCTATACAAATCAGTACGACGAATGCAAGCACCGCTATGACGTATAGCATCCATGATCATGATGATCATGCCATGACCAGAATACGACGCGATCACCATCAAATCAGCAGTCTTACCCCCGAAACTGATACGATTTTGATTTATGAGTCTGATTAGTTCCAAGCTGAGCCGCAGCACGATCGTGCGCTAGTATATCTATCAGATGTGGGAAAAGCCGTTGAGATCGAATTAGTTCCAAATTGCGCCGCAGCACGATCGAGCGCTAGTGTAGCTACCAGGAGTGGGAAAATCCGTTGAGATCGAATTAGTTCCAAATTGCGCCGCAGCACGATCGAGCGCTAGTGTAGCTACCAGGAGTGGGAAAATCCGTTGAGATCGAATTAGTTCCAAATTGAACCGCAGCACGATCGAGCGCTAGTGTAGCTACCAGGAGTGGGAAAATCCGTTGAGATCGAATTAGTTCCAAATTGAACCGCAGCACGATTTTGCACTAGTATACAAGGTGTAAAAAGGTGTAAAAGTAGCAGCGCTGAAAGACCACATTTTTACTTTTACAGTGAACTCTCTACAAGGAACTCATACACATCCTAAAGTATTATCACTTAGTTTTGTTACACCCTGTATATGTCGAAAGTAACAAAAGCTGTTACTTAGTAGAGCTTATTCGATTCTCTATTCGATTCTGATTCTGTCGGGAGCAATGCAGCAGGTCTATTGCATAGATCATGGGACTCTTTAAACAACGACAAATGCTAAAATCCCATCGGACTGATCGCAGGCCAACGACTCTCTATAAACGATTCCTGCGTAAGAAGCGAAATAAGTTTGCAGCTTGCAATAACCTCTATTATATACAAGTATAGAGTTCACTCTGAAAGTAGCAGCGTTGAAAGAGCAATTTTTTGTGATTTATATGGACAAGCGCCCCCGCATCATGACTTTTTCCATACAAAGATGAAAAAAAAGTTACTTTTTCAGCCCTGCACTTTAACAGCGAACTCTGTAATATAGGGGATCCACACAAACACACACACACACACACACACACACACACACACACACACACACAGTACACACCCTAACGTATTATCACTTAGTTTTCTTACACCCTGTATAATAATATTATGATTTCTATTAATTACAATGATTAATGTTCTACTAAATCTCCCGGCTGAGCCGTGTTGCTACACGCGAGTTCCTCGTGCTGACCCGCTCGTCAACTCTCGCCGCTGATGACGCCGCCCGAATTCTCGGCAACTGGGTCACAATGAAATGAGAGGGTTTTGTTTTTGACATGTAACTGTCTTTTGTGAACCGCTTTAGAGTTGTGAAGTCGGTCAAGTGTCAGTCGGTGGGGTTCCGTATGGCTAGAATTTCGTATACTTAGGTATAATATTTTAACTCATATTGAGCTGCTGTATAATTCAAAAACAATTGTAGTATGTTGCGTAAAAGAAATAATAATAAGGGAAGAGTTAAGACGTTTTTTTTCTATTACAATACATCGTTAAAATATTCAACGACTTAAAAAAATACAATATTGTATCTAAGAGCTACAAAATGCCAATTTTCATTACAATACTAGTACTGAATATAATGTATATGTTACAGCCAAAGTAATAAATCCGGATATTATATATATTATCTAGCCATTATTTATAATGTCTACTCAATTTAGATAAAGTGATAATTGACACAGAATTAATCACTTTAACTAGCAATTTTATATAATATCTTCAAAGACTTGGATAATGTAATAAAACAAGTAGGTAAAGATTATAAAATTATATTTAATTTGCCTTAAGCATACCTAACTACATGTGTAGCAACATTATACTGTTATTTGAAATGTAACAATTATAAAGTTTATTTTAAGAATTAAAACTAGCTAAAAGCCGAGCTTTGTGAGGGCTCGCGTCGTCACACATTGACTGACTGATGATAACACATCTACATATAAATAAAAATTACTATGTTAAAGGAGAAATTAATAGGCGTGATAGTTTTTCCGTAAAGTGTACCACAAAATGTAAAGGTTGTGGGATATACTATGATAACATTGCCATAGAAAATAATTCTACGTTTATTAACATTTTTCTAAAGTTATTTCAATTTAAATTAATAAAGTAAATTTAAAGCTCACTGGCCATAAAACAAAATTTTTAAAAAATCGTGAGTTGGACTGGCGCACGTAGGGTTCCGTACCATTATAGAGCAAAAATAGACGAAAATTGTGTTTTTGTATAGGAGCCCCCCTTAATTATTAATTGTATTTTAATTTTATTATTAATTATTAAATCGTAAAAACAACTGAGTATTTTGTGAATATTTCAAGTGTCTACCTGTTGTCATTATTGATTACGAGCTATAAAGACCCAAAAAATCACGTCTGTTGTATGGGAGCCCACCTTAAATATTAATTTTATTTTGTTTTTAGTATTTGTTGTTAAAGCGGCAGCAGAAATACACAATGTGTAAAAATTTCAGAAGTCTAGCTATAGCGGTTCTTGAGATACAGCCTGGAGACAAATAGACAGACAGGCAGACGGAAAGGCAAACGGATGGACGGACGGACAGACAGACGACAGACATCGAAGTCTCAATAATCCCGTTTTTACCCTTTGGGTACGGAACCCTAAAAACACAGCGATCAATATAAGTATTTGGAATCACTCTTTAAAGAATAATAAAATATTTAAAATTAACTGACATTAAATAAATGTGTCATAATTATTATTTATTCTTACAAGTTAATAAGTCGGATATACCGTATTTATTACTTTGGCTAACTTTGACCAGCTATTATTAATAATATCCGGATAAAGAGATTAATTTATCACATTGTCTAGTCAATTTTGGTATTATATATAATGACCAGTCATTATGTATAATAGCTATTTAATCACTATGACTGTAACATATACATTTTCCTACTTAAAATGGCATAAAACAATTTAAAACCATTTAAACTGTAACATATAATTTTAGCAAATATTTTTATATCACCCAATTCCTGGAAACAAGATTAAGTCCAAACATAAATAAAACTTTTGTTTTTGTCTAGATTTAATTAAACGTGGATGTTTGTTGATCAAACAGTCCGCGTGGCGACGCGCCACCGCCCCAGGCCCTCGGCCCAACCATAATATCATCCCCGAGATTTAGTTTACAAAATCACATGTAATTTTAATTTTATTAATGAAACAAAGGATTATATCTATTTTCCCTTTACTTACGTTAATTAAACTGTAGGCATTTGACTGAGCCAAATGGCCAGCTTTCTTTTCAAGTCCTTATTTTAGTCAAATAACACTTTATTAATTTTAATCAAAGTAATCTGCTTATAGCACCATATAAAATTACATAATTCCTAGTCCATAACACAGGAAATGAAAACTTCATAGGCGGTGTAAAGTAATTTAAACGCACCCTACAGACCGTTCACGGTTATTTTACTTGTAAAATCTTTGACAGGGAACCTTACGTCAACTGCATAAAGGTCGTGCCAGAGGTAAAATATCGAACGCTCCATTCATTAATTAAAACATAAATGACGTAACGTAGTGCTCCATAAAAACCTATGCGCCGGCTATTTCTGTTCGCGTGCACCGCCTCACCACCACCACTACACCACTATACCACTACCACCTACCACCTACCACTGTGACATTCCACGCCATAAATAACTACTTTTATTTATAGCTCCTCCTGCACTGTTTATTGAATATGCGAGTGTGACGTCGCAAGAATGTTATACGGTGCTCTCACGCCATGTAGTTACTGTAACGTGCCATAACCGAGCGTTTTAAACGTTTTGTTCTATTGACTTTCTATTTATAGGCTCCATAACACACACATCAAAACTCCGCGACTTCTTTGTAGAAAGCGAAATATCGTCATATCATTCTTATTCTCAAATCGTCTACAGTAAATAGCCTATCAATAAACAGACTTAGAACTCAATTTGGAGCTATCGCGAGCAAACGAACGACACAATTTCGTAAAGATTTTAAGAATACCGCAATAACAGTATCTGAAGACTGGAGTCGAGAGTAATAATTGCATTTATATAATTTATTGTATACAATTTAATAAAGTAACAAATATGTGAAACTAATATAATACACTGGTGATTGATCACGACGAAACAGAGGCTCACTTTTGTTCTGTACTAACTATTGCTGCACGACCAGTACCCAACTGACTATAGCTATCAATCAAATCCGTTATGAAGTTCTGTAGCTTGAACTCGCTTCAGTTATTAAATCTTGAGGTTATTTGTGTTTTTTCTTGCTGCTAAGTAATTTAATGAATTACGTTTAGCGTAGCAATGCACATCTAAAGAACAAAATACTTTAAATAATTTCATTAAAAATTCAAGAAAAACAACAATTTGAATTCGACGATAGAAAGCTTTAAGAAAATATCACAGATAAGCTACATTTAAACCTGTGGAGAAGGTTCTCTGAAATAAAAAATTAGACACGAACGAGAATCGTCAGAAGCTGTGATGAATATAAAATTGAAGTCGATTTTACCTTAACGAAATACAGACGTAACGCGGCGCTCAGTATGTAGATGTATTCCAATGTTAAGAATAGAATGGGATATCTAGTTCTGCGGCATGAATACTGTATGTCCCGCAGTCGGCGGGCGACGGGGGCAGGCTGTATTACATTGCGGAGTCCGGGTCGCAGTACCTTTGTCTCTCGCGGCCCAGGGGAAATGTACACTATTATATTGTTTCGATACCATCTAGTGGGATATTGTTATAATTTATGCGCAAAAGTGCAATGATGCCTATGTAGCCTTGGATAGGGAATGCAAATCTCGCGAGATTGGGGTTCAAGCGAGATTGAGGTTCAAGCGAGATCCCGCGAGTTTATGAATACAATACCGCGAGATCTCGCCAATTTCGAGATCTCGCGAGATTAGCAGTTTGGTGGGTTTTTTTGCAAATAATCACAATATTTGAATAAATTACGAAAAAAAAATATAATATAAGTATTATAAGATTAACATTTATTTTCACGAATTTTTTCAATAGAATTTTATGCATCAAACATTGTTTAACATATCTGTTTATAATTTTTAAGTAGTAAACTTTAACATACGTATCTACTATCAAATAACAAATGAAATAAACAACCCGTCTTTTCTTCTAATGTGCGCTTTTATAATTTTGGACGTGGCGGTAATATCGTGGACGTCCGCGTTAAAACGATAACATAGGGAAGTAAAATGTATGGAAATATATGGAGACGCTTTTAAATTTCCGTCGACGATAACTTTTTAACGTGCACGTTAGAGGACATCACGACGTCTACACTTCTGAACCGCACAAAACGTCCGCAGTGCGTAAAATTAAAAGGGCATTTAACGTACCCAACGTTTTATCGTGAAAGCCGGCGTTATTATAAAAGCACACATTATCAATCACAAATCTTTTAGTAATAAAACAGTTCTTTTATAACTAACAAAACAACGAGAAGTCAAAATTCAGGACCTACTTGAAAATCACAGTGCACAGTTGCTTAGGCCTCTTTGTTTTTACTCCGTGATCGCAACTCCGTCCGTGTCAATCCGCGCGTAAGACGTTTTTATGCTCAAGTGCAATCTCGTCAAACTCGCGAGATCTCGCCTTTTTTTCGTCCGAGATCAATCTCGCTAAAAAGGCCGAGATCTCGCGAGAACGAGATTGCATTCCCTAGTCTTGGAAGAAAGCCTGGAGGCTTAGAATTTTTGAGACACTTGTATTTTTACCAATTATTGTTGTTGAAACACAATGCCTATTTTTACCAAACGTCCCTTACAATGAACAAAGCGGCCTTTAATGATCACGTATATTCAACGAATAATAAAAACTAAGAAAACGTAACTCCCATACTTCAACCGTTTTAAATTTGGTTCCTTTTCGCACACTAAAATATGACAATAGCTACGAAAAACTAACACTCAAATTTACGAAATAAAGCCGTTGACAATAAGTGTGACTTGTATAAATACACAAAGTTGTGTACCGAATACATGCATAAAATATGCATGAATTCGGGTCTCATTTTGTAGCCTCTTGGTGTAATTTTTTTGACGGAGTGACTCTTCCTTAGTTTTTATTATTCGCAGCGTATATAGCTGATAAAATTAAAAAGTTTTCACTTAAAGTTATGTATCACAAACAAATTTTAAGTAAAAACTCAATAGATAGGGGCAACACTTAACGTTAGACGGCGCGGGCGGTTGGTGACAACGAGCATTGTATTGCTTCAAAAGTTGGTAAAAACTAGTATCATCGTACCAAATTAACATAAACAGACGCTAAACAAAATGTGGATAAGCTTATTGTACACTTTCTCTATCCGATAGAATACTTATGCAAATGTTAATAAATGTTATTATGTAATTATTGAGAACTTATAACTGATATTAAAGTTTACCGCCGAACGTCTTACTCAGTAACATTTTGCAAAATATTTTGTTTGAAAATATTTCTTAGAAGTATTATTTGATCCTAAATAAACTGAAAACAAAAATAATAATCAGTTTCATATTGCTCGATCGTTCGTTATATATTATTATATTTTTGTAGCGTAGCGTTTAAGAAAAATAAATATATTATAAATTAATAGAATATGGTTATGATTTATCCTCAATAATGTTTTGCGCCAGCAAAGTGGCAGCATATCCAACTATGTCGCTAACGGTATTGTCGACACAGCATAAGCTAAATTAAATCATTAAAATTATTTTGAGCTGGCTTCAATCCTTTTGCGTTTACCGGCGACGTGTCGCGCGACTCGCGCTGTCTCACGTCGCTCGCCCGCCGCCGCACACTCGTTACGAGCTCTGCCTACCGCAGAAGCCCTCTGCGTCTCGCGAAACCGGCAATTACTCGCTCCTCCTTTTATGAGCGATGTTTTCTTTTCATTCGAACGAAGTAACATTGAAAATCAAATTTAATCAGTCCGATGTCGAATTCCTACAAGTGGATTTTTCAGGATTTAAGTACGCACCGAGGACGAGTTAATATTGAATATAAAAGAAATTGGATTACCACGCGAGTAGGGGCCGAATATCTATTTAGCGACCGCCGACGCGGAGAAAATCGTGGTCGGCTGCGCCGGGTGGCCCGACAGCCGACATCAATGTAATTGTAATGTTCAATAATATTTGTATTTGTTGGGCGCAACATTTTCGGCCACAATTTGGGCGCCATTCGGGGCTCCGGACTGATTTAGTTCCGGCGCGCCGCCCCCGCGCCCTTCGCACCACACCCGCTAAAATTATTCGCTTGTTAATCACTTTCTCACTTTAACCCGGATACGTTCATTCGAATTTAATTGGGATGTGCTCGAGTCGAGGGAAACGTTCAGCACCTCACGTTATTATCTACTTATCCGAGGATTTCTTTAACTGTTTTTAAATCCTTTCCTCGGCATTGGAGGGCTGCCAACCCGTTATTGTAGTTTTTGCGCAGCTGCTCCGAAGAGCCGGTCGGTGCTAATAATTGCAGATGCTAAGCGCGACTATTAGTTGCGCCGGGCGAGTGTCAGTGGCGGCGCGGCGACGGTGGCGGCGCGGCGGCGGCGGCGGGGGGCGACCGGTCATCAATCCGGCCCTGACTGTGTGTTTGCGGAGGGCCATTCATCTTGGCCGTTATACGTTGATTTATGTTGCTCATTTGAACGTGAGCTGAAAAAACATCGCGATATTCATCTCCACTTTCGAATGTTTCAAAGTCGGTGTGTTTATTTATGTCGGAACTCGGAGCACTCCTCACGATATCTTCTCGGCCTATCTACTCATTGCACCGTTAATTACGACGCGTGTTTCGCCTATTAATATTAAGATACTATCAAGATAATCATTTTTATCATTGACATTAAAATATAAGTCGATTTTTAAGATACGTTAATAATGTTACGTTATTTTAAATATTGTTGCAGCAATAAGTATATTTATAGTAAGCATATTCTGTACATCCGAAATATAGTCTTACACTTGGAAACAATCAGCGAATATTGTTCGGTGTAAAGAGAAGGAAACAGAGAAATATTTTCGGCTGCATTGAGGCTAATAATGTATATAGAATGTGAACCTGACGGGTGTGGATGTGGGGAGATCCGCATACCTTTTATTATGAGTAGATGACTTTTTCATAAAGTATGGTATAGCTTGTGTACTATATCAGAGAAATCGATTCAAAGACAGACGGCGGACCTACAATTATATATTTTGGTTCGTTTCCGTCAAGATACAGCTACGATTGACGACGTAGCCCGACTAAATAGCGTGGATTTTGCCTATGAATCGATTTCTCTGATGGCTTAATAATTTACAGATAGACTTTTCGTATATTTTAAAATGTATGCTTAAGCGAACGACGTTAATATTATTTTTGTTCTCATTTCAATCATCATAAAAATTCAGAGGTAATAAGAAAAATATCCCAACGTAGTTATCATAATCATTGGAGGGATGTAAACAAAGGAGAAAAATTCATGAAAAATATTTCCTATTTCCAATGTACAAGGCATCATTAGATCCGAATTTATTCTCCCGAAAAATTTAATATGTATACAGCGAACGTATCCCGTTACCCGTACACAAAAAAGTATAAGATAACAAAATTTTTGCACAAAACGCCATACGCTGATTACCCTTAGAAATATTTGTATAGCGGAAACTCACTCAGCCATGAGCCTGCTCATAAACGAACCACAAAAATATACACACAACCGTCTTCACTTGACTTCACTCCGGTTACATTAAGTTTACGACTCAAAAGTTTATTTTGAACGACTTATTGTTGAAAACCGTATTATATTGTTACTTGTGTCATAATAATTAATCGACAAAACGAAGATAACTGAATAACAAAGACTAAAAACAAAATAAAAAATAAATGTTTTATTTCTGAATAGATTTGAATCAAATACTTTCAGATCGTTGTTGCTACTGGTGCCTACCACCGCGTCCGGTTCGGGAACTCACCCGGCGAGGAGAGAATAATTATAAAGCTGGTTCATGATAAGCCAATATTGTACCGAATGTAGGTACATGTGAAGACGGACATCGATTGTTTTTGCTCACATCGGTCCCTCTTAGCCATTTTTTTTTGGCTAAGACGAAAAACTTAATGAGCATCAAACCATAAAGTTAATATACCTAGCGGAATAGAGCAATAATCTCGACCTGTCAAACGAAACCGAAATTGGTTTACATCTGTGTGTAAAAATATGTGTACGTATACAATTACACAAGCATGATTGAAACTGAATTCTATGAGATTAAATTGTCAACGTGCCGATAAGTGCCGACTGGACGTCAAAAAAAGAGTTCTGCTGTCATGTATCACACGTCTTTTTACCACGCAGTTTTACTGATAGTGACATCTCGCTTGCTCAGGCCTTTGTTTCTCTATTCCGCTAGGTATATTAACTTTATGCATCAAACATACATTCCTAATAAGTCATGACTCATGTCACAATAGTCCGTGTCGCTCACCGCTACTACGAGACTGACGCGGCGGAATTCGCTGCGATGTAAAAGAATTCCCTAACAAACCCCCCCCCCCCCCCCCCTGCGCGGATAAATACAATTTACAACTTCCCCACCCCCCGAGAGAGAATTCCTTAGTTAGTGAGTTAACGAGTTATGTACTCCGAATTTAAGGAGTAACTCACGCGATACTCGCCCACGGTGAAAGGGTTTCATTTATCAACTTACTTTCTGTGGAAATGAGAGTTAGCGAACAATTTATTTTTGGTAAACTTCTGACTATTATGTACCTGATTCCCATTGGTAGAGTCAATTTATACTAGTACAGAGTCGAAGCGCAGCGAAGTGAAGACAGCGCGCGGTCCAAAATTAATTCTAGGAATCGAGATATACAAAGGTGAAGGTGTGACGCATATTATATATATGTAATTGATTGTACTGTCGGTTCTTGATGGAAATTCATTTTAAACACAAATAAAACACAATATTACTTGCACTTTTTCCACTATATTCATTAATTACTACAATTTTTAATTAAATACGACCGGTTTCGAAATAAATCATCATCAGGTGTAGTTAACGTCGGTAGTTTTAAATAATTAAATATAACCAAAACAAATATTAGGGTTGTCAGCATCATGGTATTTTTTACAATTTGGTAGAATTTTCCTTCCAAATACGACTATTTCTACTGATCTAAAAATAAATATTTAGTTAGATTTACCCATTTTATATTGATAAATTAATAACGTTAAGTCACATATACAGATGTCAGATTCTAAAAATAAATAATAATTGTTAAATTTAAAATTTTCCGATCAAAACATGTCACAAAAATAACTATCAAATTTTTAAATGTCAAAAAATAAATATACACAATGTCAAACAAATTAATAAGGAAATAAGTGTCAAGTTACGCATATTATAGTTCCTGAGGTGTTTCGACAGGTTTATTCCCTAGTGCTTTTGATCTACTAATGTCAAACGGTTATAGTAAACTTAGTCCTAACAGAAACTAAAGAAAACTCGACATTAGTTGTTTCAGATTTGATTACTCGACGATGATGGGCGTCTCGAAGTTTCCACCTCCAGGTCGCGATAATCTGATAAGGCTCGCATGATTTACTACGGGCGCTCAGCAGTCCGGGCACGCGCCGCGACCGCCCGCGATCGCCACCGACCGCCGCGCGCCGCACTTATGAGATTAGACGAGATTCCAGTTGCGCGAGCCCCGTCGCACAGTGGATCGAAAATCGAGTTTCATAGACATAGGAACTTGAATTTCCAGATGTCATTTTT
Source organism: Cyaniris semiargus (assembly GCA_905187585.1). Classification (NCBI taxonomy): domain Eukaryota; kingdom Metazoa; phylum Arthropoda; class Insecta; order Lepidoptera; family Lycaenidae; genus Cyaniris; species Cyaniris semiargus. The sequence goes on from LR994555.1 coordinate 472,223, forward strand.
TTGGGCTGAAATATGTTCTCCTAGTTATTATTACATAGTTAAATGCTAAGAGACTCAGTTACGTGTAATAATAAGGGAGTTATAATTTTTTAAAGAAATTTTTGTATGGAGCCGACAGGAAAAATGAGCATATCTCTAGAATCGCATGGTTGGCCGTTATATCCTCACACACTATTATGGTACTAATTATTACTCACATTTTGGCATATTTTGTATTACGGCACCATTTGCGATTTTTTTTCTAAAATTCGACAAAAATAAAAATATTTATTCTATTTGTATTTGTTTCAAAAGTTCATGTTGTGGTTAAATGAGATCAATTATATTTTAATACCATATAATCACATAAATTGTTTAAACAACAATGTACTTAACTTTCTTAATGATCTATTCTAAATGTTTGAGTGCTCATTAGGTAATGATGTTATGTAGGTAATCACTGCTATGTACTCTTTGCTTAATGAATATTGAATTTTTGTTAAAATCCTTTGTTTAAATAATACAAAGGATAAATACCTTAACTATGGAAAAGGTAAGTATATATATAAGTACTTAATTTTTCTAAATGATATTATTTGCAATCCAAATGAACTGAATAAGTGCTCATTAGTAAATAATAAAATATGTTTAAATGGGAATCATTATTGTGTACATTTTATATTATTATTAAATAATAAGACGTATACACAAAGCTCGTAAGCCTACTAGCCTAAGGTACTTAGTTACGAACTATATTTAATTTAGTTGCTTAGAAAAGGCTTTATCTTTGTATAATATGTATACCCATCAAACCCCATACGAGCACCGGTGATCGCGACAACAATAGAAAGGCTATTGTGTCTCGCTTTTCCACGATCGAGGGATTAAAATTATGTCTTTATGAGATAAAATATAAAATAAAAATATTTTAAATAACTTTAATTGTAACAGCACATAAATGAAATTCTAACTTGAATCTTCCTCATCAGAATTGACCTCGGAATCAGTCTCTATATAATCCATCACATCCAAGAACTCAATTGGAGGTCTCTGAATGTTAATTAAGCCTAAAGTTTCTCCAAAGTACTCTTGTTGTTTACGATTATCCAGACTTAGTCTGATTGATGTAATAAGAGGATCCGATGAGACAAGAAGCATGTTCAAAATATCTTCGTTAGAAGCTTGCCTGCTTTTTTTCCTCGAATTGGACTGTCTAAATCTCCTGAAATCTTTGTTTCGGGCTTCAGAAGCCTCCTCCGAAAGAGTCCCAATTGGCACAATTGCATTTTTGGCGATTATGTCCCCTCCGTGGATTAGTAACTTACGAACAGTAGACGACATGTAGTACCAATTATATAGTTCCACATATTTTTCAGCAGTAACTTTCGCATACTCCTTAAATTTAGGCACATCTATAATTTCTCCAGAAGTAATGGCTTGTATTATTACCGCAAACCTACGTATCAGGTCTTCATCTAGTCCAGTAATTGCGGCAGTTTTTTGAGGGCACTCAAAAAAATTTCTTGCTGTGTTTCCATCACTAGTTGTACCAGAACCTTGTTTAACGGCACCAATCAACAGATTAAGCTCATTTTAAATCGTTGTTTGATAATGGTTTTTCTTGATTCGAGCATAGATTTGTGAGTATCTTCTCTGGCAGACCACTTCTTAAAATCAAGGCGATAAGCTATATGAAGAAGACATTCCATCACATTAATACGGGCATGTAGTGATGATAGGCCCAACTCATACACACCAGTAGTAACTGTTTTTGCCATAACCGAATTTAAATTATTCATTTTAGTTGGCTTAGCCAAACACAAGTAGCAGGCAGCAGCTGATCTGGCATCAGATAGATACGTACAAATTTTCCCGTCTATCATCGTCATCATTAATCGATGGTTAATCGCATTGGATTGTAAAGTTGTAGGAATCAAAGCTTGTATTTCATTGTCCATTCTTGTTTTCTCTCCAATGACAATTTCTTCATTTTCCTTCACAAAACTAAACTGCACTGGACGACAATATGTAGATGAGCAGGGTTTGGGATTTATCCATATAGTATCATTTTCTGCAACCAACTTTAGTGGAACTAAAGAGGTCATAAATATGCTCGAATCGTCTTGATCACTGTCTATCTTTTGTTTATATCTGCATTGATTAGACGCACCATCAAATCCCCATTTAGAAATTAATGTTAGTTCCTTGCCTTGTGTACAACCACTAGGAAGGCTTTCAAAAATCCTGGTTACTGTTAAGTCCAGTAACGCTTGAAGTGAAATTGTAGCTGAGGAATCCGTTATATTTACTGATGCCTTTGGTGGATAACACTGTAACTTGGCCTTTTGTATTTTGTAATACGACGGATATACGTCCTTTAAACCTCCTCTTATGTTAGATTCCCTTAAGGTTATGTATTTCCATTTCGATAGTTTTAATGAAATTAGCAAACCTAATGCCTTTTCTGGCGAAAACAAAGATGAAGTAACTGGTTTTGTTATGATGTCTTTGATCTTTGTCGCTGCCTCAGGATTTTTAAGCATATATTCAATAACATATGCAATATCATCCCGACCATCTTGCTTCAACAGCATTGCAGCTGAGTATCCCAATTCGGTGGGATTTTCGCTTTTATGCTCATCAGATCTTCTCTTCTTTTGCTTATTTCCTAGGTCTTCAAAAGGTTTTCGAGATCTTTTTGTCATTGTTGATACTGAAGCCGTCATCGCTGATGTAGATGGCACTGGTTCAGCAGGTTCGGTAGAAGTATTTTCCTTTGAAGGTTCTTCAGTTAGCAAATAGGTGCGTATGCAGTTGGGCCAGTCAATACTTGCTTGAAGCCAATCACTGTAATTACTTCTAAAAATGTCTGGTTTTCGGTGAGATCTATTCCATCTCTTTTGAACAGCACGTACAAATCTTCGACAGAATTCCTTGAGGGTTACACTATCTTCATCACTAAGTCTGGAGTTTAGTCGAATAATAAGTGAATTGAAGAATGATTCGTAATCGAAAGAGCGGTCACCCATAATCACAAACAAATCGAGATTTGTATTTATATTTTCCATATTTCACAAATTTTACTTACTAGCAAAACAAGTAATAGGTAATGTTAGCAGTTGGGTTGTTCAAAGTGAACTAGAAATATAAGTTAAATTTTCTGCTATTTAAGGTAATTGACTAATTACTTGTTCCGAACTCCTCCCCCTGTTAAATTTCTTTTGTGTTCATTAAACACAAAGGTTTTCAAAACAAATTCTAATATCAATTAAGCCAATACATAGCAGTGATTACCTCCATCATTACCTAATGAGCACTCAAATATTTATAGTAGATCATTAAGGAAAGTTAAATACATTGTTGTTTAAGCAATTTATGTGTGATCCTATGATATGTCTCTCTGTCTCCAGATAGTTTAAATTTTCGCAGATTATATATATCTATTGCCGCTACAAGAAAAAATACTAAAAACAAAATAAAAACAATATTTAAGGTCTGCTCCCATAAAACAAACGTGATTATTTGGCCTTTTTTGCTCTATATCAATAATGGCTACAGGTAGGTACTTGATATTTTTACAAAATCCTTAGTTATATGTGTACTTTAATATTTAATAATAATATTACAATAAAATAAAAATTAAGGGGGGCTGCCATACAAAAAAACCGGCCAAGTGCGAGTCGGACTCGCGCACCGAGGGTTCCGTACAAACCTGCAAGGTTTACAAAGTTTGATTTTGTTACAGCTTAAAGGTATTATAGACCTGAGTATTTGGTATGAATTTCAATTTAATACCTCTACGCGTTTATGAGGAAATGGGTAGTAAGTTTAAAATTATTAAAAAAAAATATATTATGTGATGTAACTAAAAATTTATGGTTTTCGTAATTTTTCCTTTATCTATGCTATAAGACGTTGCTTCGTACCAAATTTCAAGATTCTGAGTTCACGGGAAGCACCCTGTAGGTTTTGATTCCCTTGCAAGTGTCGAAAATTTGCGGCATAAACGGCTGTATCTTTTGATTGCGTTGGCTTAGAAGTTTGATTTTTTCACAGCTTCAAGGGACAGTAGACCTGAGTAATTGATATAAATTTCAGCTTCATACCTCCACGCGTTCCTGAGAAAAAGGGTCTTGACAGACGGACGGACGGACAGACGGACAACAAAGTGATCCTATAAGGGTTCCGTTTTTTCCTTTTGAGGTACGGAACCCTAAAAAACACAATTTATGGGCTTATTTTGCTCTATAATGGTACGGGACCCTTCGTGCGCGAGTCCGACTCGCACTAGGCCAATTATGTGATCCTATGGTATTAAAATATTATGAAAGAGACCTCATTTAACCACAACATGAACATTTGAAACAAATACAAATAGAATAAATATTTTTATTTTCGTCGAATTTTAGAAAAAAAATCGCAAATGGTGCCGTAATACAAAATATGCCAAAATGTGAGTAATAATTAGTACTATAATAGTGTGTGAGGATATAACGGCCAACCATGCGATTCTAGAGATATGCTCATTTTTCCTGTCGGCTCCATACAAAAATTTCTTTAAAAAATTATAACTCCCTTATTATTACACGTAACTGAGTCTCTTAGCATTTTACTATGTAATAATAACTAGGAGAACATATTTCAGCCCAAAAAAATGACATCTGGAAATTCAAGTTCCTATGTCTATGAAACTCGATTTTCGATCCACTGTGCGTCGTCGTAACCTGCCTCTTGTTTGTAAATTATGTCACTTCTCTAAGCCTAGCGACTACATAAACTACCTCAGATTTTGTACGTGAATGAGGTGATCCTTTAGATGTAATGTACAGCTTTAGTGCTTCTGGTCCTGCTCATTATCATCATCGGGCTTTAAATTTCTTTGAACTAGGACTTTTTAAAATGTGAACAGTTTTCCTGCAGTCAAACGCAATCATATCTCTGCACGATGTTGCCAGCAACCTCATTGAGCCCAAATTAATTTAGCACCAGCACATTTTCTGGTATAAAAACTTATACTAAGTCCTTTCTCGAGACTCCAAAGTCACTTCATAATATATTTCATCATAATCGGCATAACAAAGCGTGAAAAACTAACAGACGTACAGAGAATGAATTTGAATTATGGGGGCATTAGAAATCGTAATATCTGATCGACGATGTTTCCACTATGAATCCCCCGACAAATTCCACTCGTGTCGGGTCTCAACAGCAGTAACAATGAGCAGTTAAACTGTAATACAAATCGTTATAATTTTAGCACAGTCCCGATAAAATTTGAAGGAGATGTAAACCGAGTTTATGATTATTATACTCCCAGCAGGCTGTAGGGCGGCCAGGCTCGACTTGTGTTCGGACGTTATGTCGGTATTATAATATTATTATATTATCTATACTATCTAGGTCATCAAGTCGATTGTTTTCTTGGAAACTGAAATATTTTTTGTATATTAAATTGAGTCGATATGATATTAAATTGCATGTTTATAAATCACTACCGCTCTTACTAAAAGCGGCTTCATAAATGATGATTATAAAACAGACTTTCAGTCGTTTACTGGTTGTCTATTTATCGGTTGTTAAGTGTAGTGGGTCTCTCAATGAGATAAGGGCAGCAAAAGTGATTTTAAATCTCAAGAAGTGGTCACTTCAGGTGTAAGACCTGCACCAGTGCTACATAAACGTTTATCAGTCGTCGTAAAGAGACCGAGGTATTTACGGCCTCGTAACCCGCTCTCCCCTGCCCCTCCCCCTGCACTAGACCACATCCCCCCCCCGGCCCCTCCCCCCGGCCCCCTCGCGAGTGGAGCACTCGCAATCATTAACTTATTTTACGGCTCGGTCGATCGTTTTTGCTCTTATCGTGACAATTCCTATGTGGAAGTCACTTACATTTTTGCAGTTTCTTTTACTCATTTCTCGATAGTTTCGATTGATTTTATCTGATGTTTTTCCCATCTTGACCATCACTATAATCATCTCAAGTCCTGTCAACCGTATTCTTACTCGACTGAGGTGAAATCAAAAAGAAAGGACAATGAGTTTTAATTGTATTGTCCCGTATTTCAATTTCAGTGCCACATTTTCTTTATTATTTCGTGTTTTCTTTCTATTGCTAAAATGTCTATAAAAATTGAGGATACTATGAACTGTAAGTAAACACAGCTGCAATAGAACAGGCACCCGTGTGTAGATATCGTGGTGATATCACATCCGTATTTGTTCAGCGTCCTGACTCCCGCGCCACATATTTTAATTAAGGCAAGGATGTTCCTAAAATTAGCAGGTCGATGTCTGTCAGTACGAATATCGACGTAAAGGACATTAAGATAACATTCATATCAGCGCGCCTTGTACAGTGGCTGTTACGACGCTCGCCACGTTCTTGATAGGGCGAAATAGAAGAAAATTATACATTTTATTTTATTTTTTTAATGACCGAATCATTTATTAAAAAACTATTCGGTTATTTTGTTAGAACTATAAAAAAGCTATCCTTTTTGTAAAAAAATCATATCATTGTCATTGAAAATTACGAGATGTTCGAATTTGAAGTGTATTTTTATGGTGATATTCGAGATTTTTTTACATAATTACCATGCCATTTGTCAATTTTATGTTCGGTTATTTTGTTAATTTGTTCCTTTTTGAGTCAACATCAAATTTTAGTGTACGAGAATTCCACATAATTTCTTCAGACTGGAAGCTTAAAAATCAGTCTTTTCGAACTGGCCTCGCCTTAACGAGATAGACTTAGCTGTTGCGTCGTATAGTAGTTCATTTACAATTAATAATAATAAATAATAATAAATAAATAATAATATCTATGGACGCTTCACACCACGCCAGTCTGGCCCCGTGCTAAGTACCTGAAGGACTTGTGTTACGGGTACCAGACAACGGAAATATATTTAATACTTTTATATTATACATATATTTAAGATTTTTACTATACCATACATATATTTAATACACAACCAAGACCCAGGAACATTGAAAATTTGTTCCGTCTACGGGATTCGAACCCGCGACCCCCGGCTTGCGCTACCAACGTGCCACCAACTGAGCCACAGAGGTTTATTATTATTATAGGTTTGTAATATGAATATTGATTACATTTTTTACTATTAAGCCTAATATTATGATATACTTACTAATATATTAGTCCTTATTGACTTTGACAAGTTAGGTGATGCTTACCTGAAACAGACAAATTAAATTAAATACTTTGATTAAGGCCGTAGTTGTTTCAGGTGAAGTTAATAACGAGCGGCTACAATAGCAGAATAATCAGAGTAAGCCTCTTAGGCGTGTAACGGGTCTTAGGGACGGCTTACAAACTTGAACTAAATGTTTATACAGCAAACGCAAAACGACCTTCAGTGAGTCGAGTGCTGACGGCGCGGGGCGGCCGGCGCTACGAAGATAGAGATTAGTTATGTTGAGAATTGAAATAATATTACAGGAACATGAAAGAAAGAAATTTTTTTATGACGACACCTTTTTTTATATGTTAAGGCTTAGAGCTAGAGCGGCTATACAGTATACGTTATTTTGATGGATCGTTTCAATTTTTATTAAATTTCTTAGACAGCAAATCCAGGCCTCCATTAGAAATGTATTCATAACAGTTTATTTGCCATGGATCGAAACAATCTACCACTAGGCATTAACGAGTGGCTGGCAATCAATAATTTAGATTGGAAATACTTGAGCTACAATCTAATTAAAACGAAATCTAGTAATATTTTGGGCCTCATAAAGGAGTTAGCCGTGAATAAGTATTATTAGTTGCTCAATATCTCGCAACTTTACGATAGCGCGCTCAACCAATGAGCATACGGTATAACTTTCGAGATTTCATATTTTCCAATGAAATCTACATTCGGAGCAAAAAGTTTATTATTAGGTAGTATATAACGGTAGTATATAACAACGTGCGGCAGCAGTATGCGGGAAGTTTTGTAATATTTTGTTAGTGGATTTCGAGACGATAGAGGCGAACAGAAATTGCTTGCGAAAAACGCGGGAAGTTCGCCGAGCACTGAGTAGCGAGCTGGGGCGATATTGAAAAAGTGACTACCAACTACAACATTCAGAAATACCTACTGTGCCATCGTAAAATAATAAAATAATATGGGGTCTGACTGGGGTCAAAATATCATTTCCATATTGTGTCAAAGATCAATCAGCTCTTCTATTGACAGTTGGAATACAATAATGTACAGTTAGTCCGAGGCACTTTAAGTGTCCCTTTGTCTTACTTACCCTACTTATCTATATACCCACTTCTACATATCGCTATAGACACAGTATTGCTGTGTTTAAAAGCATATAGAAATATCTCTACATCGACATCTTTGTAAATTTGATATCTCTGGCAACAAAAATAGAAACAAAATTATTAAAAACGTCGGCGTACTTCGTAAACTGAATTAAAACCAGCACAAATAAACGTTATAAAAATGTACAGCGGGATTTGATAGAAAAACAAATAAATCCAATAATCAAGGAAACCCGAGCTGCGGGCAAACATTTTCAATTGATGAGAATTTCTTCGGCATAAATTATATTTGCGCGCCGCGTGAGTGTGTGAGTGAGTAAGCGAGTGAACAAGCGAGTGAGCGAGTGAGTGAACGAGTGCTCACTCGCGTGAGTGAGTGAGCCACCATCGCCACTCCGCGATGAAAGTCTATTGTGGTGGAGTATATTAATCGAGTTATTATTGTTTACTTTTATTACGGACAGAGTTAAATTTATATTAGGTGAAAACGGCGAAGGGCGAAGGGCGGAAGGGGCGAACGTCGTTTATCGGAGTTTTTAACTGACTTCCAAAAAGGAGGAGGCTATATTATGTTCGCCTGTTTATATTTTTACAATGAGAACACTTAATTACTTATCTATTACCATTTACCATCAACAAAACTAAGTGATATTGTGATACTTTAGGGTGTGTATGTGTTCCTTGTGTAGAGAGTTCAATATGAAAGCAGGGCTGAAAGTACAATTTTTTTTGTGTTTTGCATGGGCAAGCGCTCCAGCGTCAGAAGTTTACCTATACAAAAGTGAAAAAAAAATTCTCTTTCAGCGCTGCTACTTTTACAGTGAACTCTACTAACGGCCGTTTCCAATATTTGATCTATCTCTGGTTTTGCCCTACTAGAGATAGGGATAGCTCTCATTAGACATTAGAGACATATATTTTATGTCAATTCAATGTTAGCTGCGATCGGTCGTATGTCAAACCAGAGATAGATTGAATATTGGGAACGGCCGTTAGTCTGGCCATAAATACTGTTACAATCATATAAAATCAAAATATTACATTTGGAATTGTAATCTGTCATTTTTGACCCCCGACAAAAAAGAGGGGTGTTATAAGTTTGACGGGTCTGTCCGTCTGTCTGTTTGTCTGTCTGTGTGTGTTTCTGTCCGTGGCATCGCATAAATCGAAACAACTACTGAAGCGGTACGCAAAGGGAGGTCCCAGAAAAATTTTGTTTATGTATGAGATTTTTTTACAACTGAGTAACAATTTTTTGAAAAAAATGACCTTATTTATGTTCGAATCTCTAAGGAAGCTTCCCGATCGGTCGACAGAGTGCAACGTGGGCACTATCCGACGTCAGTAATGGTTTGGTGGGGTGGTAGCTATGAATGAGTGACTGAGCCATACTTTTGTGAAAAAAGTATCAAAACATCGGCACGAGTGTATCAAGATACCATTTTTGAGAAGGTATTTAAGCCCCTTAACAATACCATGTTCAAAAACCAAGTATGGTCCTTCCAACAAGACTCAGCACCGGGTCATAACTCATAAAGCTCGATCTACGCAGTCTTGGTTGTAAACGAACGTTTCGGACTTCATCAGAGCTGAAGAATGGCCATCGTCTAGTCCCGGTCTTAGTTCGCTGCATTATGATTTATGGTCAGTTTTAGAGAGTATGGCTTGCTCTAAACGCCATGATAATTTGGAGTCCCTAAATCAATCCATACGACTGGCAGTGAAGAATTTTTCCATGGAAAGAGTGCGTGTTTCTATTGATATTTTTTTATTTATTTATTTATTGATACACAAAAATGAATATACAGTTAACAAATAACAGTGTTAAAAAGCCCATACTGGGCTTGTGTTAACACGGCTTCACGGGGTATAATAAGTAACGCTACAATGGAAAATTAAGTAACTTACAACTAAAATATATTCTATAAAGTACATTTATTTTATTAAATAAGCATTCACCTGTTCAACACACTGCATTGCCATTCAAAATACTTGTAATTTTTTCCATTCATACAACTCGTGCGCACGCCATGCGCCCGCAGAACGAGTGTGCAGCTACGCGTTGCAATATTATTATTATATAATATTATATTAGTATAAAGACAACGTGTAAAGGACTGTATTGCAGCCAATGGAGGCCACTTTGAATAAGCTTTTTGTATTTTAATTTGTATTATATTTATGCATTAAACTAACACATTGTAAAACTAATACAATTTATTTGCAATGGAAAAAAAATGTTTTTCTTTGTTACAATATTTATGGCAAGACTAGGTTAACACGAGACTCATGCTCACCCTAAAGGAATATCACTTAGTTTTGTGACACCCTGTATACTAATATTAAAGATATTAAGGATTTGTATATTTGTACGTCTATTCCCGCATCACGCAAAATTATACTGAACATTTTATTCAGCTTAAGAATGATACATAATGAGATATTTCTCGTCATCAAAGACACGTCTAAAATTTCATAATACCTGACATCAACTTCAGTTGGTATTTCCTTTGAAAATAAGAAACATAATTTATATTAGTGCTGTACTTATTTATATATTGAACATTTACAATCATAATAATTTTAAAAGGAATATAATTTTGTCTCTGTCTATGAGAAACATGATATCGTTAATGCTCACCGAGGGATAATTTCAGTTGATCTATCCTAGATCGCAGACAAAGGTAATTTCATATACGAAACATATATCGTTTCATTTCACGTCTGATATGTTGTTTTATTACAACTGCTATTATGTGGAAATAATGTGGAAAATATTAAAACGTCTGGCCGTATGTCCACCGCCGCCATCACCGGGACGTCACCCATAAAAATTCAAATAAAATGCCACTTTATGACATAAGCTAAAGGTTTCATTTTGCTCTACGCCACTACAAAGCATCGGTGGCATGGATCGCTATAAATGTCAATGTCAGTCGAAAATCAAGCCTACAGACTAGGTCAAAAATTGGTATTTTATTTGAATTTTTGTCGTTGACGTCTTAGTGACGGCCGCCGTCCACTGAAAAGAGATTTTAATTGGGCCATATGCTAAAGGTTTTATTAATTTTCTAACGTGGTCTTTCTAACTCGACTAATCAATAGTCAGTAGAAAATGAAACCTACAGCCTAGGTCATACAGCGGCATTTTATCGGCCCAAAATAATCTTGTTTTCTAATCTTGAAATGATGGCGGCGGTGGACAAGCGGCCTGAGTTGTATCGTGGCGTGTAGTGAACATGTTTTGGATAAATCTGTCGGAAAAACGTTCCCCCGGGTGCTGTACTGCCGGGGTCCGACCTGCGGGAGCTGTAGACGAGACCCTGGAAATATCGACGATTTTATCCAACATAGAACCTTGATTCCAACAAAAACATGCCTTGCGGAGGACAGGCGTAGTGAAACCGTTAAATTCCGCCTTCTCGGTCATCAAGTTTATCATTAATTTTGATATTACTGCTGATGTTATTTACTACGATGCTTCTGAATTCAAAGTTATCAAAATACGGCATTTTCAAGCAAAATATCCGCATTATAATGGGCATTGTCAAAGTAAGGAGAATTTATCGTCGGTAGTTAGTGTAATAATATAAAAGTTAAATTGACTATTGTTATGACCGCCCCGCCCCCGCCCTACCCCGCCCGCCCCGCACCGCGCCGCCGCGACATTTTCCACGAAACCCTCATACTTAGCCTCGAGTTATTGCAAAAGGACTTTAAACTTATTTCAATTAAAAGTTATATTATTATTTTCCCCGTATTGTAGTAGTTCGAGTGCCCAAAAAGCGACAAAAGTATAAGAAATATATGAAAATTCCAACTTAAAATATTAGCACTTTCCCAACGAATTTCCTCGTAATATTATTTTTAATAGGTGACATAAAGTCTTATCTCACCGGGCGATCTCAGATTGTAAAGTTTGACCATAATACACAAAGTAGTACACTACCAGTTACCTTTGGAATCCCCCAAGGCTCTATCTTGGGTCCCTTACTATTTTTAATTTATGTGAATAATTTGCAAGAACTGGGCCTCAAAAGCCACATTACACTCTATGCCGATGATACCTGTCTGTTTTACTTTGGTTCATCTATACAACATGACATAATAGCACAAGCCTAAAGTGACTTAAATTCTAGACACATTTGGTTCCAAAATAACCTATTAATATAACGAAAACCTGTTATGTAATATTCAGAGCTAAAAATAAGCGGATCCCACAACACCCTCCATTAACAATTAATAACATGCCTCTCCAACAAAAGGCTTCAGAAAAATACCTTGGATTAACCATTGATGCTCAACTAACTTGGAATATCCATCTAGAAAAAAATAAAAATAAACTTGTAACACTTCGGGGATCTCTGCGTAATATTGTACGATGTATCCCAAAAAATATACGCTACAAGATTTACAATTCCCTAGTAAAACCGCATCTTACCTATCTCATTGAAATATTCTGGGGATCGGTCGCTAAAACTAGATTAGATAAAGTACAAATATTACAAAATAAAATTATCAAAACCCTTTTTAATTACAACCGATTTTATTTATTTATTTATTTATTTATTAAGCATAAGATACATAACCATTATATAATTAAACAGAATGGCAGCACCATTAAACCCGGCAAGGGTTTGTCCTGGTGCCATAAATTAACACCAACATCTAAAATCTACGACGAAACTAAATTAATGAACATTAAAAAACTATACGGATACCACATTTTCTTTTCTATTCGCAAAACGCTCAATAGGAATATCCACACTAACCTTTCGTTCACTAAACATAAACAAGTTAGCGAGCGCCGCGCCGTACGCGCCGAGCGAGCTACCTCATCATACCCCCTCATCCGTGGTATGCAAAATGGCCGATCTGTCGTGTCTGTGGTGCCCTGAGAGGGTTTCGCCACCGACAGAGGTTTCTACACGCCCAGTATACACTAAAACTGCAATTTCTTGTTCCTTGGTCTTGCGGAAGGATCTGAATCATTTTTAAATTAAATTTTCTACCTAGAAAATAGTACTTCTGTAATATATTTGTCGATAATAATGTTATACAGCTGGTATAATTACTGGGTACTTAAATGTTTAGTAGATTTTGGGTCATATTTTAATAATAAACCACTATTTAGCGAGCCAAGGGTATTTATTTATAACCTTATAATACTATTCACTTAAGGGCCTTCCACTACGGAGATTCCGTAATTTACCATATTTAGAGCCTTATAAACTCATAATTTGAAAGCTACAAAGTTATAATAAAAATACAGCAATAATCTTCAGTATTCCAACATTCCTTTCCCCGTTTTAAATTTTCTATTAATGTTTATTATACTCATGATATTAGCTTCCAAAGTAATACCAATTTATTAAAATTGAAGCATACTCTCAGCATCTCCCTAGTATTTACAAATTACGTTTATTTGAAACACACGACAATAGGTAGACAATTTCATTAACTACATATTCCCCGTTTTAATTTTTTTTTAGATCAATTTTGAAGTAAGATAAGTAAAAAAATTGGATTTTTGTGCGATCTCGGCAACGCGTCAAACGTATGGTCAAGGTCGTTTGCTCGGGGGATGGCCTTAATAATATCACACAAGTCATGACTCTCATACAATTATTTTACATAATCAAAGTTTTAAGTACAGAAAAAAATGGAGGCTGCCTTTCAAGTGGGCTGTTTAATACATATTCCTTCTCTACCAAGAACTCAAACGATGCTTGCTAGCTGTCTTGCTCTATATAAACGCGTTTTAATATGTTAAACAAAGACAAAAGTAGTTTTATCGCTGTGTTTGCACATTAAACATGTGCGCGTAGGCAGCGCCCCTGAAAGGGTTGCGCCACAGACGCGGACTTTTGAAGTGCGCCCCTTAGCGGGGTTCGCCACAGCTATGTATGTGTGTACTTTAATATTAAAATAAAATAAAAAATTAAGGGGGGCTCCCATACAAAAAACACAATTTTTGGCCTAATTTTGCTCTATAATGGTACGGCACCCTTCGTGCGCGATTCCAACTCGCACTTGGCTGATTATTTATTTGTCACTAGAAGTATTTTATACTATTTTTAATGTTGTATCTAGCACAAGAAACGGTGGTATCTCATACTAACATCAACCCTCTATATCAAGGAGATGGGATAGGTAAGGTTTGGTTTGATAATTTTTTTGTTGTTTCTGTACTAATATTATTTTACATACCAAATTTCAGCTTTCTAAGACTTCAGGAAGTACCTTAACAGTTTTGATGATCCGCGGTTAGTCAGTGACAAAATTGTGGGTTTTTGGACACCTATAAAATCTAAAGTATAATAGCTACGATATTCAAACTTTGCGCATTTAATTACTATACTCATGTCACGTGTATATCATGGTTCAGACCCTCGCATTGATGTATGTACATACTGACATACACAGGCACACACACACACACGCACGCACAGACAGACACACTCCTCCTCGCGTCGTGTTCCTCATTGCTGAGGGTCGTGATTCCCCTTTTGGAGTTTAGTGACGACCACATTACGCCATCTGTGGCGATCCTTGTCAGAGGATCAAGAGCAGAGGAGGAGACAGACACACACACACACTTATGTTTTAAAGGGCATTTATTATTGCACTGCTTTAACTTACTTTTGTCAAAAACAGATTTATTTTTATAATAGTTTTAAGTTTTTAAGTTTATAATAGTTTTTATCTTCTCATAATGCATAACGTGATTGTTAATCAGAATCTAACCTAAATAATTAAAATGTTCCTCGGGGTGAGGACCTGGTGATCTATAATACAGGCATGACCTATAATGGACACCAGCTCCTTACAATTTCACGTGACTGTCAAAAATTCTGTTAATATTACTACATGAACTTGTATTGTGAGGAGAAATTAAGGTTATTATTATTATTACTATGTCTTAAAAATTTGAACTATCTGGCATTATCCAAACCAAAGTTACGAGGGTTCAAAAATACGACGAAACGTTTCCAGAAAAGGTGGGTAGTGCCCTTGCGCTTCGCTTGACTCGTCTTGGCGGGGGCACTACCGTGCCCCCAGATTTTCGACGACGAACGATGAAATTGTATCTAGACATTAAGTAAACAATGTTATCAAATAAGTGGCAGCTTGCCTTTGTTGATAATAAAGAATCTTTAAACCTAAACCTAATATAACTCTCTTCTAGGGAAAATGTTGACGAAATATTATGTGAGAGGGCTCGAGATGTGAAGAGCCGATAGAGAGTCAATATGTTGCTGCTGTCAATATTATAAATATTAAAGTGACTATCACTGTCAATATTTATTTACTGAGACAATTGTTTACATGAAAATCAATCCATTTTTATGATTGAAAACTGGATTTCCGTGTTACTAGCGTAAATTAGCAAATTTTCGGTTGAAATATTTTAAATGTCAGTGGTTTTTTATTTTTATTTCTTTCATTTTATTTTCAATGCATGAATCCCAAGATGTGTGCAGTTACTTACTCAGTAATATGCAATAACACCACCAATGTTTATTACAGAAATTCCTAACTTAACACGTAGTTAAAATGCGCTTCTTTCGTATTGTCTTATATACAAACTCGCTCTTGACCGTGATACATCATGAAGCTACAGATGTGGAGCCACACTAACGAGTACCGGATAATTCAATGCGGCGATAGAAGTGTAAATCCATCGGGCAGCGGTCGGCGGGCGGAGGTCTGCCCTTACAATACAACCGCTCTACAATACAACCTTTGAGGCAGATGTACGATGTTAGACATGACCGACGACCGAATCCGGCGTTCTACAGACGGGCAGAATATTCTAGCTGTAGTTGAATTTGCTTGTGAGAATGTACTTATTACTTTAGTAATAGGTAGTCTACTACTAGACTACCTATGAAGAAAATTAACGGGTGAAATGAACCAACTTGAACCTTAAAAGGCTGTTACTATGTCTGAAAATAACTCTGAGCACTATGTCGTTACTTCTGAGCGGTACAGGTGAGTACGCGGTGAGGTTATAAGGGTTAAGAGTTGAGACCCATGGCTTTCGGCACCTGCGCTGGAAAAAATTACGGCGTTTATGGGTAAAGTATTTGTATATGTATACAAAAGGATTTACACAAGTGCCGTCTTAGTGGTGGTTCCCAACTATTCGATTGTTACGAGTACGTAGCCGGTAGGCCCTAAAATTACTTTACAATTAAATTTAATACATGTAATATTCCAAATATAAAAGATCATGTGCAGAAAAAAAGAAAAAGCTTTCGTATAATTCGCACGGATCCCAATAAAACGTTTTATGAATAGGCATAAAAATCCATAAAATAAATCTCATAACAGTTATATCGGAGTTTGTCAGGCCGAAGTAATACGCGTCACTCCCAGCCGAGCGAAAATCAACTTTGGGACGTTTATTACAAAGTTAATATTGGAGCGAGCGTCGAGAGGAGGCCGGGGGTACCGAGATGTTAATTATTACCATTTACCGCAGCGTCACGCGGCGAACTAGCGACTAGTGACGTCATCGTTCGGAGCCAATAACTCCGCAGGTCGAGATTAGGCAACAACAACTAACATTAACACTGCCGATCCTCGCAAGAAGTAGGAAGCATTACAACATGACAGGTTTAGAAGAAGATTATAACTTGTAGCTAATAAAAAAAGGTAACTAATCGTTTTGCTCCGGTTATTATTTTTATGACTACAGTTCCTTTTAGGATAAGAAAAAAATGGCGGTTTTTCAGAATTTCCGATTGTAACTTTACAGCTTAGGTTAGTATCTTGATTCTTCGATGACATTATCTTCCGCTCGGGGCTACGGATTGTAAAGCTTTATTTTGACACACACAACTTTATAAGAGAGTAAAAATTAGTGACATCTTTTCCCATACGCCGAAAAGTCTTGCAGAACAACTGCTCTGTAGATCGTAGATACCTGGCAGAAAAAGCATGAGAAAACAATTACATAGCTCACTTAGTAATAACTTGTCATGGCTTTCTCTGTCAGGTACCTGCGTACATCAGGCCAGTAAGCCCGTAGAAACTTATATTTTAACCGACTTCTAAAAAAGGAGGTTATCAATTCGACGCGTATGTATGTAATATTTCCAGAACTGCCCAGTTTTTGTATATGTTAGTCTATTTCAGTGTCTGAACAAATGTGTCAAATTTCAAAAGTGTATATATGTATGTTTTTGTTTGTGTTCGCATATCTCCGTAACTACAAGTCCGATTTAAGTAATTCTTTTTTTGTTGTACTAGATATTGTTCAACTTAGGGAACACTATAAGATTCATCAAAATCGGTTCAGTAGTTTTTGAGATAAGGCAATTTTAATTCTCAATTATTACGTACAATTTTGAAGTCATTTTTATCTTTTTAAAATACTATTATTGTGTTATCTGTTATTGTGTTATTTTTGCATTTGCATTTAAATAATGTATGCAACACATCAACGTTATTATTTCTGTATTCGACTTTAATGTTTCATAAACTCGTATTGTTTTGTTTTCCTCAACGAGCTCAAATCGTAAATGTTATAATATTAAACTGTATTCACTCGAATGTTTTCGCGAAAAGCGTTCGGTACTTTTGTAAATATTTTTGCTATCCGGCTTAATTCCAACTTCCAAAGAAGGCATTAACGTGTTACTAAATTTAATTGGTATTTAAAATTAAAACTGCTCCCGATTATGATAGTGATTGATGAAATTATAAAAATTTTGAATTTTAATGGAAACTGGGTCGCATTATTCGAAAGAATGCCAGTAATCTGTCCTTTTAAAACTTTAATTCCATTCTTTACTTTAAAAATAAAATACCGCCCTCGTAAAAAGTCAAGGCCCCGACGCAAACACTAAAGGTATAAACTTGAGTGTGCTTTTAAAATAGGAATTCTCTATTAATATTGTTATAATTACGTTTTATATACGTCGCAACTCGCACTAGCGCGAGCGGTCTGACGTCACGCTCGCGTGCTGAACATGGATGGTTATTAGATATTTATTGCAGGCGCCCCGATATTGTATGATAGCGGAATTATAACACGCTTAACTACATAATATCACTTTGACTTATACGTTAATAATATGCTTGTCGAATCACCATCATCACTTTTTTTTAATGAAATAAAGGGGGCAAACGAGCAAACGGGTCACCTGATGGAAAGCAACTTCCGTCGCCCATGGACACTCGCAGCATCAGAAGAGCTGCAAGTGCGTTGCCGGCCTTTTAAGAGGGAATAGGGGAGGGTAGGGATGGGAAGAGAAGGGAATAGGGGAGGGTAGGGAAGGGAATAGGGTAGGGGATTGGGCCTCCGGTAAACTGACATTCCGGTCCTCGCTAGGGATGAGAACGATGAGGCCTAGTTTGTGACAAAGATATACTCGTAATTAAAAAGCACAATCCTCCATCTGGCACGGTCGATTAAAATCACTTTTAGGTATTGTAACTTTTAAGCTTAGCTTTTAAAGGCTCGCTTTTTGTTCAATAAAAACAAAATATTTGTTAAACACACACAGTACAGAGCGATAACAGTAGTCAACCTGAATTTTCAGTTTTCAATTAAAATTGTTATCTCCCAGTCCGTTAATATTTCTCCATTTGCGTTTCGTATTTAAAATGTATATTAAAATTCCGTCACAGTTTGTGCGACGTTTATTTTGTACCGGGACCCCAATTCTACTGTGTTATGTGTCATTCATGCAGTTTTGTTTTTGGTTCTACCCAGTTCGAATCCTATCGATCAGTAAAGTACTATTCTCACTTGGTGTGACATTTCGTGAGAATATAATTTTTAACTTTGATAGGATACGTACGGACAGAATCGAACAAGAAACGAAGCTGCATTAATGTTGCACAAATATAGTAGAATCGGGGTACAAGGCTTGAGCGCTTATTTCGGAGTAGTATTCGGCTAAAATATTAAAGGGTTTGACGTCGTACTGTTTATGCCATTCTTTTTATAACAGCTCGTTTTGAAACTAAAAATACTTTTATCTTACGTTATTAAAATGCTCTATTATTTAATTAAAACCTGAAAGAACTCACAGAAAGAGACAAAGAAAGATTACGAGCACTTGAAATGTGGTAAAAAAGAAATTTAAAAAGTAGAGATGACAGAGGACATTGGGCATTCGATATAGCAGGAAATAAAGATAATGATGAGAGGAACGGAAGAAAAGAGAAATAGTAAAAGCAGATTAACAATAAGTAAAGGAAAAGACTAGTCTTGTTTCAATGATGAAGTTAAATATAATATACAAATTAGCAATAACATATTTGTAATTAGTTTTAAAACTTAAAAAAAAGATGATTTGTTTTCTACGGGTGATTCTCTATGTTTCTCTGAATTTGCTAATAATTCAGTTTCAATTTTCACTCGCATGAGAAGAAACGTTGTACGTACTTAAGGAATATACGTCGAGCATTAACATTAGGTAGTTCATGTGCAACTGATTTATCTAAACATGATTATATACTGTTGAAATAATATTCGGTTACCAAAAGCGGTCCGGGGCACAACTTTTAAACGAAATAAAATATTCGTTTGTGTTAATCGCCGTCATCAGATTATGTTCCAAATTGAGTTAGAAACGAGCATTAAACTTTCACATTTATAATGTTGTTGGATCGAGTGAGCGCCTGATTAATTATGGAGTACGAACCGCGCGACCCGCGAGTGACTGACGAAATGTTACCAAGAAAACCGGCTGTGTATAAAAGTGATTTAATCTTGTGCTAAATGTAAAATGTAATGCCAGAGCATTACTCGTGAACACAAACAAACATCGTCCTTTTCTCTTTACACTCACACCCGTCATTCATATGCCAGGAGAAACAGAACGACACGGAATCGGCGAGAAAACAGACTTTTTTTAGTAGTTACTAAGAAAAGTCATATATGAATAAACAAAATTTAAAAAATTGGCTAGTCCAGTCCTTAGGTAATAGAATTTTAGATTATGTATTAAAATATTTACCCAGTCGAATGTACCGTTTTGGAAACATAATATTGAAAAAAATGTGAAAATTTGATGCATTTTTGTGATTTTGCAAATATAAGTTAGTATCTATGTTTAAAAAATGAAACAATTTGTGGCTTATTATGAATTACAAAATGGTCAACTTTGTTTTCTATGCCCTCTTAAAAATACTCCGCTGCAACTTATATCTTTTTATAAATAAAATTATTATAACTTTAAAATGTTTTTATTCAGTCGGTGTCCCTGTTCAATTAAGACGAGAGATATTTTCGATATTATTTGGGAGCCCGTCTAAATCAGAAGTTGAAACTAGGGAAGTACAAATTGAATAAACATTAAATTTTTAATGAAATTCGGAGCAATTAACAAGAAGTCCGCCCAGGGCTGCCGCCGCCCGCCCGCGCCAGGGCTGCTGCGAAGTCATTAGAATTCGACTCGCGATCGAGCAGATTTGCATTCATTTATTTAATTTTCAATTCCTGGTCCTCATTGTTTCGTCTACTACTCGAAACTCATCAATAAGCGGCATCCCTTTTGTGCCAGAAGTAATTAGAAATCTAGTGTAATTAATTAAATTTTTCTTCGAGATCGAGAAGACAGATCGGAGCCTGATGGGAAAGTAACCGAGGCAGTTATAATAAAATATCAATCATAAATGTCAAATTTTATAACGTCATGTAGATGTCGTATATTTGCGTTTCTTTTCCTTGTATTATGTCCCCTCGTTGCCATAATATGACACACGGTACGAGCAGATCAAGTTCGACATCGGACAAGAGCCATTTAATAATAATAATAATAATAGACATTTATTCAACAAAGTTCCCAGTACACTACAATAAAACAAAGCACACAACAATAAAGACAGAGAAAAAAAGACAAGCATACTAAGCCTAACCACATATACAGGTTGTTAGGGTTAACACCGTTATCCCCAAAACCATCAAATGAGCCCGTCAAAATGAACAACCCCTTCTATGAGAACAATGCTGGAACTGTTTAGGACTGAGTGTACGAAATTAGTGCGATGCGATCACTCGCGGGCGGCAGGCGGCAGGCGGCAGGCGGCAGGTGGCAGGTGGCAGGCGACCTCAGCACACCTCGATAGAGCTCGGTCGATGCAACACGGCTGTGGAAATGTACAATGTACATTGCATTTTAGAATCATTTCCATGTACTGTCGTGTCCTAAGTCAAATGTCTAAACTATGTCAAAAAGGGTTTAGGAGATATTTTTTATTAACTAGAGTTTTGGTAACGGTTTCTATGATTTAAATGACATGTTTAATTGTACAATGTATCTTCTTACGGGGCGACAAGAAAGCAGGGTGATAGTATTTAAATATTTCGTACGATCGTTCTAAAACTGCTGATATCATCAAAAGAAAACCTCTCGGCGAGATCGTAGTAAAATACAAGTAAAAAAGCTCTAATGTCGATGATGCCGGCGGAAATAAAGTCGAAAAAGGGGAAACCGGGGTTTCTTCTGATTCGGCATTAAAACATTTTATTATTGCATCGTTAAGTAGCGCACTTAAGCACGAGATTAGACGTTTAATATCGGTTTAAAGTTTGAATGTATAATTAACTTTACCGCGGGAACTCGTAAAGTGGAGGATGTTGTAAAGTGTAAAAATTGACGCCTGCTGCTGCGGCGGCGGCGCGGCGCGGGCGGCGGCCGCACGCTTCCCGGGGCTTGAGGTTACGTCGTAGAACTTGGATCAGGTTGTGTATTTGTGTTCCGAAACGGCTCGGTAATGTAGCCGGGGAACTGCACGAGATTGTGTGAGGGAAGTTTCAATAGCTGTTAAGTTTATGTTTCTGTGGTGCATATTAGACTGACCTATGATGTCTGTTTCGTCGTCGCAGCATTATTCATTATCTTCGGGAAGTGTTTTGATTGTATTCAGATTAAAACTCATATCTTAAGAATCGGGGGAATTTAATGCAAGTTCACTCGCCACTAACACTCGGAGGGCCGCCCTAAATAAATCTCGTATTAAAAAGCAATCTCCCGGAGTTCGTCCTGAATAATTTCGTCCTAACTAATGCGTTTATAATGGTTCCGCGCCTCTCGTGTGTTATGTGTATCGATTTCCCGATAATGTCTTTATTTTGGGAAAGAACTCAACGGAATTGAAAACTTTACCATTGGGCGGATATACTTGAATTCTTCCGGTCGTAAGATGTACGGGCTTCGGGCTGGGGACGGGGTGACGTGTCCGGAAGAGCCGGACCTCGGCAATCGATACCTCACGACGGCGAAGTGGATTAACGGCAGCGTTCCGACTTACGAGCGACCGTCAAACGACGATACGTATAATATCGGAGATAAACATTTTATAGCCGTTTGAGGGCCGCCATTCATCTGACGCCGCTCGCGTCCCGGCTCCCCCGGGCCCGCGGTATCCGGCATAAACAAAAACTCGCCGCGGCGGGTGCGATATCGATATTTGGGTCTTAAATAAAATTTATATCTGAGTTTAGCTGCGACCTAGATTTGAAACAAAGACCTGGGCTGGGTGTTCTCATATAATATTCACTTAGTACACATCGCCGGTCGCGCCGCTCGGTGCACCGCGCCGCCGCCGCTGTGCGCCGAGCGAATCGGGAAATTCGTTTAATTTTCCAATTTACATTGTGTAGATAATAATTCGGGCGCATAATTATTACACGGGAATCCAATCTATACCCCCGATATAATATTTAATTTATTTCGGCAACATTTGGGGCATTTCGATTTGTGTGTCGAGCTCATGTAAATAAATCTCGTCACGTAAATAAAATTCCCGTTTTGTCGCAATTTATTTCGACTGCTATTCAGTCGGAACCGGGCTGCCGCTGCTCCGCTGCGAATGCCCAGCTCCGGCAGCCGGCGCGACTCACGACCGCGCATGATTTCCTAATTGAATATTTTTATACTTTAAACTTTAACTTGTATTTTGTCGCCATCGCCAGTCGAAATTTAATACGCGGCGACCTCGTTAAATTACACTACATATTTCATTACGAGCGGGACTCGTTCCGCGTGAATTCGTCCGAACTCCGAACGTTCCTGCGGTCGGCAATAATAACTCGCGTATAATTTTAAAGCACGAAACAAGTGAAGCTCTCCTCCGGTGGGGACGACTAAATCTAGGATTAGACGAGGAGGTAATGACGCGGGGAACGGCCGGCGAGGGCCGCGCCGACCCGCTAAATCTCTTAATGGCCACTACTGGGGCAGTATGTAAATGGGACTATTCCGCCTAGGCCTCCATATGGGTAATGCCCACCGTTCTAACTAACTGCTGGCCGGACTGACGGTGATGCTGTAACGGCCCGCCATCCGCCGTCCGCCGCCCGCCGTCGCCGCCGCCTGTCCCTCACGTCCGCTGCCCGATAAAATTGTGCGCGCCGCGTTCCCGACAATTTAAATTTTATTCAATAAACGCTCTAATAATATTTACATTTGCGCAAATTATCGTGAATATTGAAACAAAAGGGGCGGGACGTAGATTATCGTACTTCGATAGCGTTTGATGGACTTTACACTACATTACATCAATAGTTATTATATCATAATTCATATCACATCAATAGTTATTATATTATATGTTATAGGCACATGTTTCTGTTTATAATGATGATGATATCTAATAATAATCGGCCAAGTGCGAGTTGGACTCGCGCACGAAGGGTTCCGCACCGGTATAGAGCGAAAGTAGGCAAAAAATTAAATATTTACTTAATTAAAATGTTATAATTAATTATTAAACACAAATATAATTAAGGATTTTGTGAAAATTTCAAGTGCCTAGCTGTTACCATTATTGATTACGAGCGAAAAAACCTAAAAAAATCACGTTTGTTGTATGGGAGCCCCCCTTAAATATTAATTTTATTTTTAATATTTGTTGTTATAGCGGCAACAGAAATACACAATCTGTGAAAATTTCAGAAGTCTAGCTATAGCGGTTCTTGAGTTACAGCCTGGAGACAGACGGACAGACGGACAGACATCGAAGTCTCAGTAATAGGGTCCTGTTTTTACCCTTTGGGTACGGATACCTAAAAACAACAAAGACGTCCAATCCACATGAAGTAGTTTTGAAATAAAACTTTGTAATGGAGCAGCTAAAGTATTTTTTTTTACATTAGCCCCGCTAATAAAACGAAAGAATAAACAGAATCATTAAAGTGAAATCAGGAGTAGATACATCGGCGAGGTAGTGACCATTATGGAAGGTAATGGGGAAAGTTTCCGAATAAATAGCGAAGGAGACGGCAGAAGGCGCACAACAAAACAAACGGAGCTAAAATAAGATCAAACAACGTCTGAATAGAAGCCCCGCTGGATCGTAATTACATCAGCGGAATTCAAACAAACTTAATTAACTTCCATTTTATTTTCACCTTAAATGTGTTTAGACACAAGGTAGTAATGAGAGTCGTATTGTGCGCTCGGGGCGGGCGGCAGGCTGGGCGGGCGGCAGGCTGGGCGAGCGGCGCTGATAAGACGGACCCTCGTCACACGCCTTTGTATATTTTTCCTCGCGCTAATCCGCTCCGTCGCTACGTCGCGTCGCGTCGCTACCTTCGCAAATTAAAAGGTCCCCTTTGATGCCGTCCCACGGTCGTGTAATGTTAATTTAAAAATTGCAAATCAGATCTTCCGCACTTTCTGTATGTCGAGATGCTCAGACGCGTTACTCGATTTTACTTTTTATATTATTTCGTTACTTTATTTTTCATTTTTGTGCATCTCATTAAAGTTTAATACCCAATTTGCTGTTTTCTTTTTCTTGTGACTTTCGAAGATATATAATAAATGCAAATTACCTTCATGCATACTGTAGTACCCGTCGACACTTAATTCGACTCGAGTATGCTGCATTCCTTTCTATAAAACTACTTTTACATTATTCTATTTTTACAAAATTGTGGTAATGAATTTAAAAAGTTTTAATAGTAAATTAGTATTGGAGTCCGCGTAGAGTATAGAGCTCGCACCACATCGCGAAGTTGTGCCAATCAGAGTGGAGCTCGCTGCAGCCAATTAGAGGAACTCGTCGATACGACGTGTGCCAGTATTGCCCCGGTTCCTTTGACTTCACGCATAACTTGCTCCTCGTAAGTTACTTATGTGCACTTACTTTGACTTCCTTTTGAGAGGAAAATAAATTTCAGTTTAACGTGTAACCTACATCGAGTTACTTATGGCCTCTAAGCAACTTACCCCGGTTTATAAGGCTTATCTACGCCGAAATTACTAACCAGCGATTAGGTCATTTTTCAAGACGAAATTGAGATGCAAAAAGCTTCATGAACGTGTCAACTGTCAGCTAACAAAACGAATGTCAAACGCGGTTTCTTCAGTTCCTAAATGAATTTTTAGGGCATGTGGCTTGGGACTTGAGGTATAGTTGGGAACTATATTAATTATATCAGCAAAGAATTTCAACAAAAAACATTATCTTTTTAAAAATGTTATAAAAGCTATCGATTGTCTGTAAATGTTTCCTCAATTAGCGGGCTTCTACATTATGAGTTAATTTTACAGATTTGTTACGCGAGTCGCGACGTCAGTTGACCAACGATATGACTAACCTTTTAGAAGCCGGTGGCCGGTTAACGACGCTACAAATTATAAATCACATGCAATGCAATCACCACGGATGATTGACAACAATTACTGTAAAAAGATTCCTAGATACAGTTCGGTCACGCAACAGTAACCGGTGTGGAGGCTTAAATGGAACTGTCACACATGGAACTGTCACACGATTCCATTATTCAAACGTTCAATCGGTTATGGCAACAATTAGCGGCCTGGCCGTGTTGTGTTGTATGACACAAGTCGCGTGAGCAGCACGGAGCGCCGGCGGTGTCGGTGGAGTCGGTGGATGTCATGTCGGGGGTAGTTGCGCCGCTCACGTGACGGTCACGTGCCGCCCACGTTACGCTCACGTGACCGCGCCGCATAAATAACGTTCATGTTATCAGCGGGGATTCGATAGCAATAGTATTTTAATAAAAACCCATTTCACCTTGTTTCGCATCGCATGCGACGTGGTCTGATTTTACACCCGGGGTAGGGTAAATAATGTACGAAACTGGTTCATGAAATACGCGATAATTTTGTAAAATAAAAACGATACTAATAATTATAGCGTAATTTTTAAAATGTTTTAAAAGGTTACGTTGTAATAATTGTTTTTACCCTATATTTCATATGAAAATGGGAACAAAATTGACTCATGAATACTATTGAAGGCAGTAGCCGTTGCCGCCACCGATTGCTATTTTCGTACTAAGTACTAATAAAATAGAACAACTCTAATGAGCACGAACACTACACAGTTATGGCCTGTAATGGGTGCTGAAAAACTGCATAAAAGTATCCGGTGCACAAAAGCTTTCACGGGCGATGATGGAGCGCCAGGAGCGGCGAGGAACAAAAAGTGGCGCGCTCGTTTGCACCGACACCGAATTCACTCGTAGTTAGAGCAAATTAATAAAAAATGCTCGCATAGAGCGCCGCTAATGAATTTTAAATTTCATCAAGATCGTTCGCAGAATTGATTCCCGCCATTACACGCCGCGACCAAATTAGTTCATCATCAGCCCGCGCCCACCGGCAGCTCCGAACGAGCACAACACACAATACTGGGAAGGGTCTAATATAATTACAGCGCTCACAGCTCAGTGCCAATGTTCACTACGATTCACCTTTGTGTTGCGTCCAAATTGTTTTCGTCCATAACACAAATTACGACTGTGGACGCTAATATTTACTTATGATTTTCGGTAAAATAACATCTGCGAAATATAAATTACTATTCCAAACGCATATTTTACTGCAAATTCCGAGTACGAAGTTCTCAAACAGTGTGTCAAAGTAAATTGATAGGAGTGCACTTTCCTCGAGAACTCCTCGACAATCCTTCGGCAGCGATATTCCGGACTTAGAATAAAACTCGCAGACAGGTACAAGATTTTAAATAACAAAAAAAGCCGTCTCGGAGCTAGTCGGACTTGCGAATCGAGGGTTCCGGGGCAAATGATAAAAAATGTTATGTGTTTAATGGAAAGTGGGATTCTTTAAACGTTTACTCCGTTTTTAGGGTTCCATACCCAAAGGGTAAAAACGGGACCCTATTACTGAGACTTCCATGTCTGTCCGTCTGTATGTCTGTCTGTCTCCAGGCTGTATCTCAAAAACCGCTATAGCTAGACTTCTGAAATTTCACAAATTGTGTATTTCTGGTTCCGCTATAACAACAAATACTAAAAACAAAATAAATTTAATAATTAAGGGGGGCTCCCCTACAATAAACGTGATTTTTTTGGCCTTTTTGAGTAGAGTTGAGTAGCCTTTTCTAGTTGGTAGAAACTTGAAATTTTCACAAAATCCTCAATTATATATTATGTATTTTAATATTTAATAATAAAATTAAAATAAAATAAATATTTAAGGGAGCTCCCATACAAATAACACAATTATTGGCATATTTTTGCTCTATAATGGTACGGAACCCTACGTGCGCGAGTCCGACTCGCACTTGACCGATTTTTTCTCGAATGATGTTACGTTACGCCTCATTAATAGAGTCCCGGTACCCATTACATACAGGACCCGAAGGAAGAGAGATTAGTGAATATGACATCACCCGCCCGGCGCTCGGTAATGACAGAGAGGAAGCGAGACCATCACTCCGCGCCGCCAAAAAAACTGCCACATTATCCGCCCGGCCACCGGCTCCCCCCGCGCGGGAAACCGGGAAAAACTCGCCGGAAAACCTCGTCAATCCCTGCCATACGAGGAAAAAATACTGACGACGGAATGTATGTGGATTGCAAGTATCTGTGATCGTGGTGACCGCCGCGACACGACCGTGATCGGCAATTTATAATAATAATATTATTTTTTTTATAATATCTATGAACACTTCACACCACGTCAGTCTGGCCCCGTGATAAGTACCTGATGGACTTGTGTTACAGGTACCAGACAACGGAAATATATTTCTTAAAATTAAAATTAAATCTTAAATATATGTATAGTATATTTTTATACTATACATATATTTAAGATTTTTATTATATTATACACATATTTAATATACATCCATGACCCAGGAACTTTGAAAACTTTTTGTTCCGTCAGCGGGATTCGAACCCGCGACCCCCGGCTTGAGCTACCAACAGCCCACCAACTGAGCCACAGAGGTTGTCAATTTATTATCCTCGCTGACAAAAACTACGATTTAATATGAAATAGTAAAAATTAAACGTATCGAGCGAATAGTCCCGTCGAGACCACGTCTAAGTAGAAGGATCAATAAACGAATACATAGTTATTAGATAAACCCGGTACACGCGCCGCCCGCGGGCCGGCCACGGTACCAACTACCAACTTTAGACAAATGTCGGAAAATACGATACAACTTCATTTATCGCTGAAATTTTCCAACTTCGCACACGGGGACCGACGATTCGGCTCTCACTTTAATTTCATAAATCAATACGGGATCGGTTAGCGTCGAACGTATTTGGAATATCGCGCCTGATCCTAGTTCCATTATTTCAAAAGTTCACGGTACTTTCTGAAATGAGTTCAAAACTGAAATTAGTATGTACTTTGAAACCGAAAGCAATTCACGCGTTTCATTTTTATTGTCTTACCATGATTGTACCTAGTGATTTGATATTAAGAGATGTATCTTTCTCATATATAAAATTCTCGTGTCACAGTGTTTGTGCATGAACTCCTCCAAAACGGCTCAACCGATTTTAATGAAATTTTGTATGTACATTCGTTAGGCCTGAGTATAGGTTTTTATCTACTTTTTATATTGATATTAGAAATAATTTATATGGCAAAAAAACGTTTGCCGGGTCAGCTAGTAGATAAATAGATTTGAATTTGAATAATTATTCGTAGTCAAACCACAAAGTGTACTGTGTAACGAAGTAGACTGTATGAACATAATAATAATAATAATAATAATAATAATAATAATAATAATAATAATAATAGACATTTATTCAATAAGCACATACACATTACACCACATTACATCAGATGACAGCGAAAACAAAAAATAAAAGACAAAAAAATATACATATAAAAAAATATATACATTTAAAAATATAAAGAAGAAAACAATAAAGCACATGGGTACAAAATAAAAAAGTAAAATACTTAATAAAAAAAAAAAAAACAAAAACAATTTATCGCAAGTACTTGACACCATGACGTTTTGATAAGCACACTCGACGGAAAGGATTAAAACGATTCAAATATTTAGGATATCATAATCAATCAGCATCTCTCACAGAGTATCACGCGCTCATCACGTGCTAATCTCATGGCGGTGATCTCCAATCTCGCGGCAGGCGATCTCACTAATTGCAATCATGAATTCGCATTTGGAACGAGCTAACTTTTATTTCCGCTATTGTAAGTCGACAGCGCCGCGACCGGATTTTTATCTTTTTTCGGGGAGTTAAATGATTATAAAAAGACGTTTCTTTCCTTCGTTGATATTTTCTCGAGTTACGTTGACTTTTCAAGCTTCTAACTTTAATACTTTCTTAAAGTACCTCGTTTGCTGATAGAAAGTGTTTGCCTAATTGTCTATCCGCCATCGTTTTCATCGTGGTCATCATCTGTAACAATGATTTACTCTATCTAACGTATATTGGTCAGTTAAAAAGTGTCTATTGTAATTGCATTACAATTTATGTTATGCAATTACATG
This sequence comes from Cyaniris semiargus, assembly GCA_905187585.1. Classification (NCBI taxonomy): domain Eukaryota; kingdom Metazoa; phylum Arthropoda; class Insecta; order Lepidoptera; family Lycaenidae; genus Cyaniris; species Cyaniris semiargus. The sequence continues at coordinate 502,209 of LR994555.1, forward strand.
TACGCAATCCTCAATATCTCCCCTACTCCCAAACACTTGACCGAAACCTGTAATAGGTTTAACACGTAATCAGCCGCAGCTCAATGCGCGAGCGGTCAGCGCGGTAATATCTGCTAATAAGTCATCTCCGCCGCTCGCGATCGATACCCTGATTAGTTCTGATTGAAGCGAGCCATTCCGAATTAAACATCCTCACAAATATTTATTAACGTGCCATTGTAGTCTATTTACCCTCCCGCCCGGATACCGGTAATTGATAGGAACGATTTCCGATATTACCTTTGATTTACTCCCTCGCTTTGTTACCTTTCTCGTCTATTACCTCTAATATTGTGGGCGACATGATGTTTTTCCTAAATATTTTGTTATAGCAGCAGTATTAGCGCCAATACAATACGTGATCGGTTGCGATCGCTTCCGTGATAACGAAGTCGGTGACGGCTTAAATACAAAAGCTGCAAAGATTGCTCAACACAATTCTCAACTTATTTGCTTACTCATTCTTAATGAGCGAGAAACAAAGCTCGCTTCAAATTTTGATCTCATTTCAAACATGAACGCCCGCGCCGCGCTGCGGTCGCGGCGCACAGTTTACACAGCGCTGCGCTGCGGCGCGCCGCTCGCTGCGTTTTGTGTGCGGAGGAGCGGATCCGTGCATTTTTAATTGGTGTCTCCCGCCGTTGCCGCTTTTGCATGTGTTACGAGCTTCATTCAGTCTTCTAATCGTGTTCGCGTCGCCGGGAAACAAAACAATTTTTTTGTTTCCCGGCAGCGGGGTTTATTAAAATTAGCTCTCGAGTCTCATAATAATTTGGTATTGCGTACTTATTAGCACGGTAAATTGAAACGAATTTCCTCCAAATTTACACAACTTCGTACTTAGCAATAATGTTGCACAATAGATGTGTTGGATTTTGTAAAGATTGTGTAAAACTAAAAATATCGGTGGTATTTCCCGGCGAGTGGCGAGTGTGCGCGGTGCTCCCGCCGCGGGCCGCGACCGATCAGCCCGACAGTCGCGACGTTTGTTTGCTCGAATTACGAGTCTTGTTAGTACGTACTACGTTGCTGCCTTGTTGCTGCCGTGCTCCTGCATTTATTGTAAACAAAAATTCGCTAGAGTTTATTGTAAAGAAACTCTCGAGTATATTGTAAAATGCTAGAGTTTATTGTAAAGAAAAATCTAGTTTAGAATTGTAGCTGAGTCGAATTGTAAGGCGATAGCAGCTGCTACTGTGCAAGTTTTCTTTTGGATAGAAAAAGTTTATGTGGGTACATAAACAAAGACACTAACGAATCATCCGTTATATTTTTAGTATGTAAGGCCCTAATCGAAAAATGTCATAACATTTTTCGATCGATTTGATCCATTCGTGTTAAATATAGCATAGTTTACATAAATCTAACAATAAATAATGATGTTATGGCCGCGTTTCCACTGACGCGGAGCTGGGCGGAGAGGAGCGGTGAAGAGCGGTGAAGAGCGGTGAAAAGTGGTCATAGTTTTCACTGAAGCGGAGCGAAACATACTTTTGGAATTGATTGAATGATTAACTGAGGCACTGCGCGCAAGTCACGCACTGCGCCGCCCCGCTGTCCTCCGCTCTGCACCCCAATGCTCGTTGTCGTCCGCACCGCATCGCCTCGCTGTATTTTTATTATGAATATCCGCTCAGCTCTGCTCCACCCCGCTCGTGCTGTTTCCATTGAAGCGGAGCGGAGATTTCGAGCATAGTGATTGGTCAATTCAGGCACCGCTAAGCTCCTCTCCGCCCCGCTCCGCGTCAGTGGAAACCCGGCCTTATAAGACAAGTAAATATAAAATATATTCTACTATGACGTAACTTGTTACATATTAAATAACGAATAGCTTTTATTACATTTTTACAGCTTAGGCCTTAAGGCTGCAGTACCGTGGGAATAATATCTTGATTAAACCCTTTATAGTGGCAGGTTGCGTTGAAGGCTCTACGTTATATAACGTGTATTGTATAACGTAGAATATTTAATAACGTAGCCCGTATAGGCAGCGTGACACAGCGATGTCTACCGTCTAGACTCTAGATTTATCTTTGACAATCTAGACACCGGATTTATACTAAGCTTGATTCTTGCAAAGCAATTAGTTGAAACCTAGCGTCGAACATTGTCTCATAATGATGGTAACTTATATTTGAAAAGCTTACTTTGAGTTGTCGTACACTACAAAAAAAATTGTTAGTGTGCGACAAACAGCACAATATGATGTATGTTGTTTGTTTCAACGCAGATAGTAACGCATATTATCTATGGACTATGATGGATAGTATTATAAATTTTAATTAGAAAATATTATATTAAGAATTTTTATATAATTCTATTCTAGTCAGCACAACACATCATTGTCCTAATCCTCCGTACATTAGCGTTATAGTGAGCGCGTATTATGAGGTTGTGTGCCGAGCGCGACCGCCGAGCGGCGGGGGCGGGGGCGGGGGCAGGGTGGACAGGGATATTGGATATTAATGCTATTAGGTGAACCTCTGATAGGGCACACTTAGGACCTCTATGTTCAGGGACGCCGATTGAATCTGCTCGGATTGAGGCCACTCTGTGACACAATAATCATGGGAATGCACAAAAAGAGTTCGGTCAGGTCGGCCTGTATCACGAAAATATGTCTAGGCACATGTTTTCGTGAAAATAAAAGTGGCATTAAAATAATGAGTGTGGTTAAAACCGAATCAGATTAAGTCTTAATTAAAACCGAATTTCAGTTATTATTTACAATTAGTAGCAGTAATAGTGTCGTGCGGGCCCCGCATTACTCAGAGCCGGTTCACCTGAGCAGGGGCGGATCAAGGCCGGGGCAGGGGCGTACTCGACGTGGGCACTAAATAACGCCGCTGTCCGCCCCGCTGAGGGCTCTAGCACCAAACAATTAACACTATTACAGATAGCCTTATCTTTGTTTTAATCGCTGTATCCTAAAATTGTTTCATTACGTTTACTTTGTCGGCAACTTTGTACAACTTTATAACGTAATATGGCTAAAAAATAAAACGAAAATTTTGAAAATAATTTCTGTAAATTATTTAACTATTGGGATATCTGTTTAACATTTCCATAAATAATTTTGCTGCCTCGCGTCTACCACGCTAGTAAGGTCTTTGTCTAAAATGTTGGAAAGTGACTTGGCATACGGAGGAAGTAGATATATTATTATTGATATACAGGTATACCGTATACGTATTGGAGAAGAACATTTAAGTTTCAATAATTCGACTGATCTTCATCAAAACGAACGATGAAATAAAATTACAAAATCTAGATACAGTTTCTCGAGGCCGTACTGTATATTTTATTATTTCGCGATATATTTTCCTCTAATAAAATAAAATGAAGACCAAAAGCGGGTAATATAATTCAGCGTATCTCGAGTTTACCTCTAATACTATTTCAAAAGACTTTTATATTTTTATTTCGTGTCTGGAAAACTGGAAATTGGCTCCAGACGTTTCCATTTTTCGCGAACTCCTCAAAGTTGAGGAGTTGAGGAGTGTCGCGTTCCCGCGACATCTCGGTCCCCGGGACATCGCGGGCACCGGGACATCGCGGGCACCGGGACATCGCGGGCACCGGGACATCGCGGGCACCGGGACATCGCGGGCGCAGTTCCCGGCCGCGGGGATTCCCGGGTTTCTATTTCTGTTGCACCTGCAGTCTGCACATCTCGTCTTGAATTGCAAAGATGTATGATAACGTTTGAGAAAGATGTATCTAAAAATATTCCATTTAAGTTTGTTGTAACTTGTACTTATAGCATATACTAACCTATACAATTTTTACAACAACATCTAAAAACTTTTGTACAAGAGTGTAATTTGTTTTTACAAAATATATTTATACGACGGTTTTATAGACAACAAATCACTTATACTAAATACAAAACGTGGTAGATATATAGCTTTCTTTCTGTCTATTAAAGATACAACAAATTATTTACCTAAATATTTTGATTTATCATTAAAAGCAAAATCTATGCTTTGAAATCTGAATCCATAGTGTACCTTTCATCCTAATTATAAGGTCATACAACATAGTGTGCATTGTACGCCGAGCACAGGTCCGGGGCGATGCGGACATCCGCCGGCGCCGGATACGGGACTTGGCTAACATCTCTGAGGCCTCTCATTTGAGACGGATTTCATCCGATCCGATAATTTTGACTGAATAATATAGTATCTGCTTTATAACGCGTGTTGCTTACCTGTCGGCTGTCATAAGATGCGTAATCAGCCTGCGGGTCAAAACTCGGTACTTAGAAGGCAAGTATCCTCAATATTTTAATCGTCGACTTTTACGTATCAAGAATTCACGTCTACATTGCTTTGTCGCATAATTATACTGTTTGCGATACGTCGCACTCTATGTTGCACTTTAAATTTTTTATAAGAATTTAAGTGAATAAACATGATTATGTAAAAGTGTGGCAAACTATGAATATGAAACGCGGCCATCTGCATAAGTTATGAGCGTTATTATATCACCGCTAAGGGCGCTAAGTGCTAGACGCCTCTGAAAAACACTCGCTGGCTTGCTTTTAAAATAAACGAATACACCACTTTTATTGCATTAAAGTATAAATAAAAACTGACGATAACATGCAAATATCACAAAATCTTAATAATAAATAAGTTTGTATATAGTATTACAAAATAATTATTCTCAAAGTTGTATGTATAAAAATATTTTGAAAATTATATTCTAAAAGCCAACAATGCACTTGAAAGAGCAAAAAAGTAGTGGTACGACTGCGGCAATTTTCTATTCGGGGAAAATTTTGCTGTAATACAATTAATAAATCAAAATATGATCTTAAATATTTCATACCACTTAACAAAGTTAAGCCTTTCCAAAAGATTTCCTTCGCCCACAACTCTTTTTAATAGTTCAATAAAACATATCCGAACATATAAATTATAGTAATGCCACAAATAAATACCGTAGTTGGGTGGAAGCCAGCCACCTTCCATTATCTCTACCGTCGACTCCAACAGTTGGTGATTATTTCTCTCTAACTTTTTTAACTTTGAATATAATGAAGAGCACTTATCATATCGTGCACACGCGAAGGTAATGTAGCCTTAGGTGTGTCTTTTATCCTATAGTAGTATAGCAACTAATTACTTTGAAAACTAATTTCGATTCTGATGTTTTTAAATAAAAGAAGCCAGCTTTCTCGCTGGATTTTGGCGAGGTCGTGTAAATAATACCAGTCAGTATTCCGAGCAAAGTTATTCACAGCTACCACATACCGACAGTAGCCGGTAGAAACTGGAAGCTGCAGCATCAGTCGGAGCTCGAAGGCAATTACCATAAAATCGACTGCAATAGTTTAATTCCGAGCCAATAATGCGGCGAATTAAATGCATTATTCAGCCGAGGCACTCGCGGGGCCCTAGTCCGTCACCTTTATTGATGGGGCAATAACTACGAGCGGGGCCATAAAATTGATAAAACTTTTACACCATGCCCCGCGGAATTTATCACCGAGCGGCGAGTTGCATCGCGCCCGTTATGAAATCAAATTGGACTTTTCATTTGTTTTGTATAGTAAAGTAGAGGATATTGCGTAACTCGCCTGTTAGTGCCCCCGCGGCCCCAATATAAAGCTATTTTTCATATTTTTATGTTATGCCAAACAGTATCAGCATCGTTCCTACCTAAGCTAGATCCAAATTAGGTTCAAACTTAAATTTATTTTCACACGGGTAAGGCTGGTTTTATATGTAACGCCCAGTTTGGCGCGATTACAAGCAAATGTATAATATGTGACGATTTATTTTTAGCGATGTGAATGGCAGCCGAGTAGGAAGATCTTCCGACCGAGCGAGATAGCAGGCTCGGTCAGGCCGAAAGCCCACTGACGTCATTTCAGACGTTGCATAATATAATATCTTACTGTTCTCTGAAACTTCGATAGCGCGATTTAGGATTGTGAGGCTAATAATTGTGGGTACCGCTACAATTTAAATAGGGCGCGATCGCTCTGTCATTTACATACATTGGCTTGTAATCTCGCGGTGTAGCCGTCAAACCGCGCGTTCGAGCGTGCGCATATAAATCCAGCCTAAAGGGTATATAAATTAACAAAAACATCTAAATAAAATATAAGTCCTACTGACATTAATAACTATCGGTGGATAATTCGTAATCGACGGATCTGTGCACATTTAACCCGATCCGGTATCGGCGGCTTCTCACATCATCATCGTCATTTTCAGGAAAGTTCAATTCCAGTAAATTATAATGAGGGTGTTGGAAATTCTATTTGCCACCAGGTGCCGCTATGTAGCCTTAGGGTCTAACGTTTCAAGCTGCTGTCATGTGTCACGATAATATGCCTATTTGACACGATAGACCCTAAGGCCACATTGCGGCACCAGCACCCGTAGCATGGCTACAGTAGAAATACGAAAGTATAGACAAACAGCGGAGATGAACTGAAGGTGCCGCTCCGATCTTTACCGCGGCTAGCCACGATCGACAAAAAATCAAATATTATGCCACTTTATGACATAGACTATAGTCCTAAAAATTCAAATAAAATCCAACTTTATGACGTAGACTATAGTCTATGACGTAGAGTATATGTCATGAAGTGGCATTTTAATTGAATTTTTGTCGATCGCGGCTAGCCGCGGTAAAGATCGGAAGGAGGATCGGAAACTTTCGTATTTCTACTGAAGCCATGCTACGGGTGCTGGTGGCAAATAGAATTTCAAACACCCTCATTGTTATTGTTGTATTATGCTGTTGAATGTTACGAATATAAATTTTCGATTGGCAACATTTCGTGTTCTAACTTCTACCTACCTAGTCCTCCACTATAATATTGTGAATATCGAACATAGGTAAAACTACGTAACGGTTGTCTTCATAAAAAGGAGTTAGGATTACACCAAAAACTTATAGTTTTCCATACTCCGGCGCGAAACTTTTCCGCTTCCAACTTTGTTACATACTGCTAATATTATGGAGGACATAATTCCTCGAAGGTCTATATCGGTAGTTCGTCGAAAAGTTGCTGTTAAAAATGAAATTTTATTAAAATTCTGCGTTCAGCCGGGGCGTATAACGTATATTGTACTAGCGACGTTTAAGGGCCTTTCCCTACGGAGATTCCGTAATTTACCATATTTAGAGCCTTATAAACTCATAATTTGAAAGCTACAAAGTTATAATAAAAATACAGCAATAATCTTCAGTATATCAACATTCATTTCCCCGTTTTAAATTTTCTATTTTTGTTTATTATACTCATGATATTAGCTTCCAAACTAATACCAATTTATTAAAATTGAAGCATACTTTCAGCATCTCTCTAGTATTTACAAATTACGTTTATTTGAAACACACGACAATAGATAGACAATTTCATTAACTACATATTCCCCGTTTTAAATTTTTTTTAGATCAATTTTGAACTAAGATAAGTAAAAAAATAGGATTTTTGTGCGATCTCGGCAACGCGTCAAATGTATGGTCAAGGTCGTTTGCTCGGGGAATGGCATTAACTCATATCGGTATCCGATAGAACTACTAACTCGAGCAGTAGCTGGACATAGGAGCATTTGACTAACTTTTTCCAGACCACGAGAAAACTGTGTACGAACTCAATTTCCCACGATGTTTTTTACTGATAGTTTTTTGTAACTGTATAAACAGTGTCGATATTTTTAAATTATATATTATAAAAAAATATCGTGTTGCGAATTTGTCCCTCCACACTAAATATAATGTTCGTGTGGAGGAGCTAGTTGTGTGCCTCAATCGAGCAACACTAATTACTGATGGAGTAGTCCGGATATTGTAATGAAACTCAGAGTGTCGAAGTTCGCCGCAAACAGCACCCGACTACTCGCACCGAGTTTGTGAGCAATTTATTTTGGGAGCAACGATGAAACCCCGGGGGGTAAACAGCTTCTAGACGAGTTGCCGCGCTAGTAACGACAATGGAAAACAATGATGTATGGAATATAATTGATGCGCTTGCCGTAATAGCTAATGTCCTTACATTGTTGTTTTTGATCTTCGTTGTTGTTATGGTAGGTACTAGGTAGCAATAGGCTGAGTGACTTTGAATCATCCATCTGAAGGTTTTATACGTACGGGTAATATAAACACACATAATTTGCTATTGGTGGAAGTCAACTCCATAAGGTCTAATGGAACCAAAATAAAACTAGGTGTGCCACAAGGGTCCATTTTAGGCCCTTTTCTTTGTCTCATCTATATAAATGATTTACCTTATCTTGTTAAAGATAAGCATGAGATAGTACTTTTTGCTGATGACACTTCACTAATTTTTAATGTGAAGAGGCGACAATTTAATTATGACGAGGTAAATAGTGCTCTCTCAAAAATAGTACATTGGTTTAATGCTAATAATTTACTTTTGAACTCTAATAAAACAAAATGTTTAAAATTTATCTTGCCAAATGTTAGGCAAGTACAAACCAATGTACTATTAAATGATGAGAAAATGAATTTAGTAGACACCACCACATTCCTAGGCATAACACTGGATTGTAAGTTACAATGGGGTCCACATATTGCAAAACTGGCAGATAAGCTTAGTTCTGCAGCAAATGCTGTTAAAAAAATACGTGAAATCACAGATGTAGAGACCGCGCGATTAGTTTACTTTAGCTACTTTCATAGCATAATGTCTTACGGCATCCTCTTGTGGGGAAATGCGGCGGACATTAATACAATATTTGTGCTGCAGAAGCGAGCTATTCGTTCTATTTATAAGATGTCGTCTTTTGAAACTCTAAGAGAAAAATTTAAAGAAATAAGAATTCTGACCGTCGCATCTCAATACATTTTGGAAAATCTCTTATATGTTAGAAAGAACATAAATATTTTCAAAAAGAAAAGCGATAATCATAATGTAAATACTAGAAATAAGAACAAGTTAGCAATACCAATGTTCAGACTAGCCAAAGTAAGCAATTCTTTTAAAGGCCAATGTATACGCCTATACAATAAAATCCCAGAAAATGTTCAAAATCTACCTTTAAACAAATTTATAAATGCAGTTAAAGAACGTTTGTGTGCTAAAGCGTATTATAAAGTCAATGATTTCATCGAGGACAGCACACCTTGGGAATAGGGTGGCTCCATGCAGGTTACTTTTCGTTTATTTTGTTACATAGCTGTAAGCCATAACATTGTTATATTATTTTATTTTAAAATTGTAATTTTCCATTTTTTTAGTAAAAGATGGCCCCGTGCGAGTTTCTTACGCCGGTTCTTCTCGGCGGGGTAGTTTCCGAACCGGTGGTAGGCAACGTAGTTTCTTCGTTCTTTCTACGACTTTCAAAAAGTGTATCATGATACCCATTTTGAATAAAAAGATATTTTATTTATTTTTATTTATTTATTTATTCAGTTAGGTTTTTGATTCTAATGGGTACTAAGTTATTAATCATCGAGAACAGAAAAGGGTAATCTTATATATAAAATTCTCGTGTCACAATGTTAGTCAGCGAACTCCTCCGAAACGGCTTTACTGATTTTACCAAATTTTATATGCATATTCAGTAGGTCTGAGAATCGGCTACTGGGTACTTTATATATTGATAAGTGCATTTGTAGAATAAATAATAGTAAATTATTACAACCTGAGACTGACGGCGACCATTGTTTGTGCGACGGGATAGCGATCGACGTTGCCATGGCGACATACTTATTTAGTCACTTCAATAAAATAATATGGGCGAAATCTATACTAATATTATAAAGCGGAAGAGTTTGTTAGTTTGTTTGTTTGTTTGAACGCGCTAATCTCAGGAACTACTGGTACGATTTGAAAAATTCTTTCAGTGTTAGATAGTCCATTTATCGAGGAAGGCTATAGGCTATTTTTTATCATGCTAAGACAAATAGGAGCGAAGAAATAGAGGAAAATGTGGAAAATACGGGGGGAAATTATTTGAAAGGGCTGATTTGAACGCGCTAATCTCAGGAACTACTGGTCCGATTTGAAAAATTCTTTCAGTGTTAGATAGCCCATTTATCGAGAAAGGCTATAGGCTATATTTTATCATGCTAAGACTAACAGGAGCGGAGAAATAGAAGAAAATGTGGAAAAAACGAGGGAAATTATTTGAAAGGGCTTATCTCACGAACTATTAGAGCATTTTTTCTGTTTTTTGGGTCAGATAAGAAGTAGACCACGTGAAGGATCATAAGAAATTTTTTGTAGACTGATTTGTCTGTGAAATATCTAATTTACGCGGGCAAAGCCGCGCGGAACGTCTAGTACTTTATATTATGGCAAAGCAACGTTTGCCGGGACAGCTAGTAATTCTATATTTTTTCTTTAATAGATTTATACTTTTAAAGAGATTTATACTTAAAATCACATTATAATAATGTGATTTTACGAGCGTAAACTCATTTTTAGTTACGAGGATAAGATAATTTTTTAAATTATAAATAACTTTACGTGAAAGGTGCAAATATTGACCTTCCTCATTAACTTGCAAAGCGACAAACACTTTCGCCATCGAGAGCTATTCAATTTCCTTTTATTCGGCGTGTTTGGGAAAATAAACACCGCATAATTTAGAGGTCCTCGCCACCCTAATTATACGGTGTCCTTTTGTACGTGCAGCCCTAAGGCGCCCGCGGAACATCTCCAACCCTGGCGCCCTGCCCGGCGCCCCCTGCGTCCCCTCGCGCCGCTGACGCAGCCTCTTCAGTCAATGTCGGCAGCTCCCGATTTTAACAATGAAAATATTCGTTCATTGTTTTATGGCACGAAATATTGTAAACGTAATAAAAGCGGAATCTTTATTCTTTAAATTAGATCTTCTATTCAATTTTAAAATAGGGGTTATACGAAATACCTCCCACGAACTTTTCAGAGTTTGAGTTAACTGTAGACAGATGTAAATAATTTCATATTCATACATCTATACTGATATTATAAAGCGGAAGAGTTTGTTTGTTTGTTTGTTTGTTTGTTTGAACGCGCTAATCTCAGGAACTACTGGTCCGATTTAAAAAAAATCTTTCAGTGTTAGATAGCCCATTTATAAAAGAAGGCTATAGGCTATATTTTATCACGCTAAGACTAATAGGAGCGAAGAAATTAAGGAAAATGTGGAAAAAACGGGGGAAATTATTTGAAAGGGCTGATCTCACGAACTACTGGAGCAATTTTTCTGTTGTTTGGCACAGATAAGAATTAGACCACGTGAAGGATCATAGGCTATTTTTCGTGGAATAATTTGTCTGTGAAATATCCAATTTACGCGGGTGTAGCCGCGCGGAACGTCTAGTATTATCTATACTTAATATTATAAAGCGGAAGAGTTTGTTTGTTTGTTTGAACGCGCTAATCTCAGGAACTACTAGTCCGATTTGAAAAATTCTTTCAGTGTTAGATAGCCCATTTATCGAGGAAGGCTATAGGCTATATTTTATCACGCTAAGACTAATAGGAGCGAAGAAATAGAGGAAAATGTGAAAAAAACGGGGGGAAATTATTTAAAAGGGCTTATTTGAACGCGCTAATCTCAGGAACTACTGGTCCGATTTGAAAATTTCTTTCAGTGTTAGATAGCCCATTTACCGAGGAAAGCTATAGGCTATATTTTATCACGCTAAGACTAATAATAGCGAAGAAATCGAGGAAAATGTGGAAAAAAACGTGGGGAAATTAGTTGAAAGGGCTTATCTCACGAACTACTGGAGTAATTTTTCTGTTATTTGGCACAGATAATAAGTAGACGTGAAGGATCATAGGCTATTTTTTGTGGACTAATTTGTCTGTGAGATATCTAATTTACGCGGGCGAAGCCGCGCAGAACGTCTAGTCCATATCCATACTTCCATACTAATATTATGAATGCGAAAATGTGTCTGTCTGTCTGTCTGTCTGTCTGTCTGTTACGTCTTCACGCCTAAACCGCTGAATCGATTTGGCTGAAATTTGGTATGGAGATACTTTGAGTCCAAGGAAAGGACAAAGGATACTTTTGATCCCGGAAAAATTTACGGATCCTAACGCGATAAACGAATTTTGGTGCACCGGAAATGCGGGCGTCATCTAGTGCTTCTATCTATATTATTGTAATTATAAACAGGAAAAGTTTGTTTCTTTGTGTAAATTGTATTGAAAAATCAAAAACTATCGAACTGATTACCGCGAGTGTGTAGTGTAAAAATAATATTTTCTAAGTCGAACGACCGGCTACTGATCTTATTGAGATCTTTAAAATACGCTGGAGAGATTAAAGTGCCAAAATGTGTGCGCAATACACAGGGCGCACTCTCTATTCTTTCATTCTTTCCTATAAGTTGTGACGGCTGACCGATACGACCGGTGAGAGAACTGGCGAAGGACTCACTGTTTCGCATACCCGGTCTACGCATGGATCGACAATCTTATCGAGTAATGAGGTGATCAGCCTTTTTTTCTAGCCCAACCACAGAATATATTATATTAGTCCAACTAACTGGTTATTAAAATAGCTTACTAGCTAAAAGCCGAGCTTTGTGAGTGCTCGCGTCGTCACACCTTGACTGACTGATGATAACACATCTACATATAAATAAAAATTACTATGTTAAAGCACAATATCAATAGGCGTGATAGTTTTTCCGTAAAGTGTACCACAAAATGTACAGGTTGTGGGAAAATGTTCATATTTATACCAACATAGAATATTTTTTCTACAATAAGTTAAATGTACCATAAAAAATTTAGGTATAATTTTCATAATTTAATTGTCAGCGAAACGAAGTTCGCGGGATCAGCTAGTAACGTTATAAAGCGCAGGTAAATAAGAAAATATTTCGCGAGAGTCGAAGGGAACGAAGGTATTCGAGAAACTCTTTGTTCTTTGAAAATAAAACATAACTCAAATTACGGGATCGGGCGAAATATAAAACACGTTTCGGATTTTTGGACAAGAGTTGGGGATGAAATGCGGGGAACTCGATCAGCATTCATTACAATAAACTTGTTTACCGCCACTCCGTTTCACAAAAACGTGCATCTTTATTCTAGGTTATACAATTTGCAATCTAAAAACTACATTTCCGTAGAACCAGGAAGGTGCTCGACGTGGTTGTACGTTAGGTGTTGTGTTTTTTCCTGATTTCATTTACTTCTAAACGTTTTTACAGCTCACATTCTTCGCTTTACTGTCTCGAACGCAACTCGGTAGGTACTTAAAACTCTCATTGGTACAAACTACAACCTCCGATTGAACTGGCCCTCTCTCCCAATCACCTCGATTCTTTGAATGCGACTTTATTGCAACTACGTTGCACGTTTGAGTTTCAGTTACGTTTCCTATCCAAGTACAAAATGAAATTCTAGTCTAATTTCAAACGTTTTAAAGTTGATCGCACATTTGTCAGCACCGTATGCGCCGTACGCGTCGAAACTACGTATGAATGTGCGAGGTTTCACATAATTTCATACAACGAATTCTAAAATGCGGCGCGTACGGTGCGTGGGTGCTGATAAATGTTCGATTATCCTAACTGTTCAAAACTCAACAAGGTAGTGATTTGACGTTCATTTGTCATAAAAGATGATGACATATTTTGGCATTTGATAAAAAACAGACTAGAGTACTAGACCTTAGAATGAAAAAAACCGCTTTAATATTCAAGATACAAATTACCTACGATCTGTCACACGACATCAATGTCGGCTCCCTAATTGTAAGTGCAAAATGCTGACTACGTGACGTTCTCTGATCGTGCTCGGTCGTTGTACCGTAATTAGTTATAAACTGAGTGGAACAATATTAATGACCGCAATATGTAAACAGTGAATTCACACTGTTCCGGGCGCCGGACAACGTGGATCAACTCTTACTAACGCACCAACTGTACAATGTACAATATTAGTTAATGGGATTTGCCGTGAATTTCAATTAGGGATTAAACGTAGCAGGTTATTAAATCTAATTTGAACGACTGTTCTGTTTGTATTTCATTTCAAATAGTTATAGTATAGCCCTTTAAATTGTTTCAATTATTACAATTTTATAAATAATTTATTACTACGCCAAGTTTGTAAAGTATTCTGAGATACAATTTGTATAAAGTGATCGTTCGGTCTGTTTTCTTATACGCGTTAGTAGGCAACTACTCAATTTTTTAAAGTGATTTCTGTGCGTAGATGGTGATGCATTATCAGGCGATACGCTCGCTCGTTTGCGTGCTACATTAAAGCGATATCAGCGAACAGTGAAAAACTACAGCACCAACTCTAATGGACCGCTGAAAATGCAGGAAAGCCAATTAAAAAGCCGCACGCCGGAGCCAGCAAACAGTGCGGCGACCCGCGGCCGGTCAAGGGGCCGATCTAGGTCAGATGGTACAGCTGACCATGTGAGCCAATAGAAATGCACTGCACAGGCTAATTTTTATTAGGAGCAAATATAACACTGAAAACATGTGGAAGGGGCAATAAGGCTACCTAATTTTTTAAGGGAATATAAAGCATGAAAAACAAATCTGAGAAGAAAAGTACGCTGTTATGTTTCTTTTATGAAACTGTCGACAGCGTTTACTTGTTATTTTGGTGGTATCGAGTGCCAGCAAACGTCACTAGTATCGCCGCTAGTGACGAAATAAGACATTAAGCCGTGTTCACACCAAACCGACTGTGAGCCGCCGAATGTGAGCGAACGTTACGCAGTTTATTGTATTTCCATACATATTCACTTTTTCGTTCACACCTAACCGACAATACGCCATTACGCTAGGCGTAGGCGCGGACATTCGATACCGTATATTTTCACGTTCACACTGGGGCTCACAGTGAGCCTGCTCACATTCGGCGGCGTATAGTCAGTTTGGTCTGAACACGCGCTAAATATAGCGTCTGATAGCGACGTTTTATTTCCAGTTCTTTAAGGTGTTAAGGCCCATTTCCTGAAATTGCATAATATTTCAAAATGCTTTGAAAAATATAATTCTATTGTCTGCCTTATATTTTCTGTGAAATAAAACCGTTTTTCAGCTGCTCGTCTCTATATAGTTTCTATTTTCTAACAATGCATCCGGATATTTCTGAAAGTTAATTTCTTTTTGTGCTCATCAGAACAAATATTTTTCAGTTTAATTAGCTCGGTGAATAGCGCTCCGGGACAGTCGACGGTCGGCGGCGACTTCTGCTCGTTTTGTATTCATCTCAATAGAATCGCCCGCATTCAAGACGCGTTTAATTTTCTATTTTTATATTATTGATATTAAAATATGCAATTTTAATAGAACGACGGCCTTTATTTCCCCGATAAATATTAAAGTACAAAAATATTTTCGGTCAATTATACGGAGTTACGTTCAATATTTCCTGCGAATTATGCACCCGCAAAAACATTACCGATTCCCAGGTACGAAAATATTCCAACAGTTAAATATTTTATGGGCAAAGTATGTTTCAGTTTCATTAATATTTCGCTGACCGGTTAAATACTTATAGTGTGATTCATTACTGTAAGCACAACTATATATTACCTAATACGCGAGCGAAAAACTTTGGATCCCTTTTGACGAAAAATGTGGAAACGTAGGTAATTGAAATTATGCACAATTATAGTTTATATGACGACCTCTGTGGCTCAGTGGGTGAGCGCGTTGGTAGCTTAAGCCGGGGGTCGCGGGTTCGAATCCCGCCGACGGAACAAAAAGTTTTCAAAGTTCCTGGGTCATGGATGTGTATTAAATATGTGTATCATATAATAAAAATCTTATAAATATATGTATAGTATAAAAGTATTAAATATATTTCCCTTGTCTGGTACCTGTAACACAAGTCCATCAGGTACTTACCACGGGGCCAGACTGACGTGGTGGAAAGCGTCCATAGATATTATTATTATTATTATTATTATATGGTGAAGGAGTGCATCGAGCTAATATTATTTTGAAATTACAATTATTACACGGCCAGTCTGTCATCATTTGACTTTATTAATCTGAGCATCTGAGACTGTCGCAGGAATTATCTCTAAAAAATAATAAAGTCAATATTTTGACAATAGAATATCAATAGAAAAGCGTTGAAATTTGAAACTTACCATGAAATTTTTTATTTGAAGTCGAATTTCGACCATTGGGCGATCTCTAGTTTTGACAAATCGAGCAGCGGATTAAAAAATGTATGGCTCCAGCCCTATCTTGCTTCGGAGCAACATAAATTATTGGTATTAAGTACTTTTGAACCTTATTAAAACTAAGTCGACCAAGACAATATTTGGCCGACCGAGTTTTTATTACATTAAATGCAAAAATTCTATAAGTAATCATCACTAATAAATTTAAAGTTATACATTTCGGTCGGTCCTCGGGCGGGCGGCGGCGCTGACGCCGGGCGGATGAGCGGTTGTCGAGGCCCTTTGTGCTAATCTGTCGGAAGGGTGCGTCTTTTCATTGAATTTTCACAGTTCGCCTGCCGACGGGCGAGCTTTAACAACGCTGTAAATATGTGATTTACACCAACCCTTCGCGTGATGAATGGCGGTGAGCAGAGATTGGGGGATTCCTTTTAATTTTATAATAACCTACTAAAAAAAATGCGCATATATCATACGAATCCTACCAACCAACAGATTTCATTTTCTATCTCAAATGAACAAAAAATATGAAAACGATACACATGTTGCAACATTGAAGAAGACGGGCTAGGTCCGTGATGCGGAAAGTGTAAGGTCTGCGCACTCGCGATATTATGTTCGGGCACTCGATACGAGGGTGGATGTATATTGTATATCAGTCGGGCCACTAACGATAAATTCGTTAATTAAACGTGACGCAGTGGCAAAATTTAATAATTTTAATTTGTATTACCACGTTAATTAACTCAAACAAGGTTTTCAACAATTGGTAATTTAAAGTTCTTGAGTATGTTTACTGTGCAATAAAATATATAAGAAATATTTTAACTCGAAATAGAACTACTATGCAGTAATGTGAATTTTAGCCATCTTTTACGATTATAACAAAAAATTAAAACCGACTTCCAAGGTAAAAACAATAATAATATGAACTAAAAAGTATTAAATAATTCTTACTCTTTAATAGTGCCTCTTTCAGAATTCCTCTAAATCTCAACTATTTCTGTACATACTATAGTCTTCATTATTTTGAAGTCGGTACCAGCTAATTTAATCGTGAGTTCAGTCAATGTCAGAACATCTGAAACTTTTGGGACTGGTACCGACTTCAAAGTCGTGAAGACTATAGTATGTACAGAAATGGTTGAGATTTAATAAACCGTTAAACATATAAGCGGTCAGTTGTAGATATATAGGATTTAGGTATGAAACTATCATAACTATTAACTATACTCAGGCAGTTTTCAAAAAAGTTTTATACTACGTCTTAAAAGCCATGACCCTACTATAAATATTATGTATTACAGACCTATTAATCTAATAAGCACTCAACCCAAGCCCACCAACTGAGCCACAGAGGTCGTTGAGTATATTATAATTGAATGTGAAATAAACATGAAATGATGAAAAGAATTTGCATAGTAGCATACTTTCAGTTCTTAAAACAACGATGAAACCCCCAAACTTACATAATATGAAAACTTATATCACTACCACTTTAGAATTTCTTAAAGAACTCTAACCATATACCACTGTATAGAGTTCATCGAGCAATGCTGAAATGTTCAAACGCCTATCTCTAAAGGCTCTAGAGTTCTATTCAGTGACTTTCGTTGTATTATAAAACTTCCGCATGGAAACTCATCAGCTCAACATAATAAAATATGCTTAAACTACTTTTAAACTACAATAATAGAACTATATTTGTCCCAATCAAGGAGTTTCCTCCATACCTCATAGATCCCATGATCAATCAAGGAGTTTCCTCCATACCTCATAGATCCCATGATCAAGTTGCCACCTTGCTAACCGCAACACCAAGTTTCAATCATTTACTTTGTAACAACATTAATATAAATTTCAAAATCACTCGACAAACTCGAGTCTCGATCGAAAATTCTATGAAAAGTACCAATAATAGGGTCATAACATTTTTTTTTTTATTTTCTTTCTGTTATATATTATATGTATGTGGTTAGGCTTGGTATGCTTGTCTTTTTTTAACCGATTTCCAAAAAGGAGGAGGTTATATGTTCGGCTGTGGATTGTTTTTATTTTTTATTTTTGTATGTTCAACGATTACTCCGCCGTTCGTGAACCGATTTTCAAAATTTTTGTTTTGTTATATTAGGTATCACTCCAATTTGGTCCCATTTTCACAAAAGTGGTGATCTGATGATGGGATCCATGAGTAATCGAGGGAACTCCTCAAAATTTATATGGAAATATATGGTGATTTTGGTTTTATGAGAAGTATCCTAAGCATATGCTACCAAAACGCAAGATTTTGCACTAAGGTATACTATGGTTTCGAAGATACTAAGAGAACTTCGGATTCCTTATAGATACAAGTTTGGGGGTTTAGGCGCTGTTTTAAGAACTGAAAGCATATGCTACTATGCAAATTACATTCATCATCATCATCATCATCATTACCACGTCAGGGTCACCGATGTCACATGGTTGTATCTCAATGTCACATGGTTTGTATATGGATACAAATTGTAATAAGTTACGTAGAATATACGCGATGGTTTACTAGGTAACTAAAAAGAGTGAATTATTATTTTTAACAAAAAATTAAAACCGACTTCCAAGGTTAAAACAATAATAACATCCTTATAATATGAACTAAAAAGTATTAAATAATGGGTAGTATTTAATCGAGTGACTGTAAATTACAGTTTTAAGTGTCAAAATTAATTAATTTGGGTTATAGAATTACTATTTGAGCGACTGACTGTGAGTGACGAGAAATTAACAGAACAGCAACTTACAAATTATTTATTAGAGTTACTTAAAATACAAAATGAGCAGCTTCATAATATTTGAGCGACCTACTATCTGTTTGAGTGTCAACGTTACGTCCTGCATTTTTTTTTCAATATTTGGCAAATGTATTTTTTATACTGAGCGGCATTTTATCTTAAATGAAGTGTTTCGAATACTAAAACCACTTTGAAAAATACACTAATGAGCAGAGTATAATGAGCTTACATTAAAACAAAAAAAAATGAATATGAAATAACTATTTGATGAAACATTATTAATCAGGGATCCCTAGAACAATTTTTTTTTTGATTACTATCGAGCAAATTTTTTGTGAGTAGTATCATTTGGATAAGAGGAACAACAATTTTATCTGTGAAAAATCTCGAAAGTGGTAGCTAACAGAGATAGAAAGGATTTCATACTTTGATTTGATGATCCCAAAATATGCATTGTTCTATTTGTAGGAACTTAAATTATATAATGGTAAAAGTTTAGAATCATGCCCAACGATTTAGGGGGGGAGGGGGAGGGGAGGAGGGCGGAGGGGGGTAAACCTATACAGGGTGTAACAAAAATAAGTGATAATACTTTAGGGTGTGTACGTGTTCCTTGTAGAGAGTTCACTGTGAAAGTGGCAGCGCTGAAAGACGAAAAAAATTTTTCACTTTTGTATGGGGAAACTCGTGACGCTCGGGCCTTTGCCCATACAAAAGTGAAAAAAATTTTTATAAAAATCATTAATAAATTATTACATTACACAAATTATAATCCATAACGGAACGTCAAAGAAATGGGTAAAAATTTTAATGGTGACCTATACCAAAAAAAAAAAAAAACTGGCTTCAATTATTATGAGTCGACGGACTGACGGACCTACTTCTGGGTGGTTCACAAAAAATAACCACGATGGCTAAGGCGGGAGTTTCGCTGCGCTACGCTCCCGCCTTAGCCATCTAACCTAACCCAAAAAAGTCGTATTGGGCCAACACGGAGTTCCTTAGACTTAGACTTTAGGCCGCGTTTCCACTGACGCGAATCCATAGAATTTTAATATCTGAAATAGATTAATCACAATCCACTTTTTGTAAGCTCGTTCTGGATTTTAGTATAAATCAATATGAGTCGTTAGTTTAGTTTATTTTTCGCTTACTCAAATTCATACCGCTCATGTTATTAAAACAGTATCAGTATATTCATCATCAGTCGCAAAGTAATTTTTTATTCGCTCGTTTTATTATTTCCCTTAAATAATGTTTCCTATCTAATAGTGCCTTTTTCCGAATTCGGCTAAACCTCAACTATTTCTGTACTCAATCTTCATAATTTTGAAGTCGGTGCCAGTTCCAAAAGTTTAAAATACCTATTCTGTCAGAGAACTGAAGATTCAGCTATATCTGGTACCGACTTCAAAATGATGAAGATTGAGTACAGAAATAGTTGAGGTTTAGCCGAATTCGGAAAAAGGCACTATTAGATAGGAAACATTATTTAATACTTTTTAGTTCATATTATAAGGATGTTATTATTGTTTTTACCTTGGAAGTCGGTTTTAATTTTTTGTTAAAAATAATAATTGTCTTCATTGTTGGGTGCTTTGTTTCATTGCAGTGTACTGTGAATTTTATGTTGAATAAATGTCCATTATTATTATGTTTGTGTTAAGGCGGGCTTAAACCCCATTTTGTTATTTCTTGATACCCGATTTACCTAGTTCCAATTATAATAACGAAATGAAAAAAAATATGAGATATAGAGCACAATATTTAAAAGGGTTTAAATCAAAAACATTTTAATAAAAAAATAATACTTTCGCTGTAATTAATTTACAAACTCACCTCCGACAAAACTCTTTGTCATCGAAGTATAAGTATTAACAAGAAAAACTTATATTTTATTTTACTAAATTTTTAATGAATCTATTTTAAAAAGGTCTGAAACGAATAATCTTTTTTCTTAATATTTATTTAGAAAGATATTTAAAAAACACATGAAAAATGGAGAAGATCCGCCCCTAGAAACTACAATTTTATGCTAAGCTAAAATTATAGGGTGACTGACTGACACAAAATACTGACGTAGTAGTAAGTAGCTAAAAGTATAGGCCCTCAAAATTTATATGTTTCCATATAAATTTTGAGAAGTTCCCTCGATTAGGTACCCATGGATCCTATCATCAGGTCACCACTTTTGTGAACATGGCACCAAATTGGGATTGAACCCTATACAACAAAAAATTTTTTGAAAATCGGTTCACAAACGGCAGAGTAATCGTTGAACATACAAAAATTAAAAAAAAAACCCACAGACGAACATATAACCTCCTCCTTTTTGGAAGTCGGTTAAAAATAGAATTATTTTACAAATAATATTATTATTTATAATTATTACTCATTCACTAAAACAATAAAGTTACAGATAGCAATATGTTGCTCGCAACTAAGTATTCCTTATCGTGCAGAAACCGTACCTTTTTGACTTGATGAAAAGTATATTTTGTCCGATTGGGGAATAAATTTATTTTTATACCAAATTTTATTTAACTTAGGGCCTGTTTCTCCACTTCCTCATAAGTGCCAAATAGGCTATCCACCACTTAACTTGACAGATGAAGTATGGAGAATCTGTCAAAAAAGCTGTGAATAGCCTATTCGGCACTTTATCAGAAAGTGGTGAAACAGGCCCTTAGAGCAATATTTTAAGCATGAAGTTATGTTACAAATAAGTGAAATTTCATACGAAGATGTGTCTGGATCCAAAGGCACTGAACAGAACTCCTGAACCCTTAAACATAAAAGTTTGGAAAATTCAGTATCGCGTAGGTCTTACAGCTGTTACCTACGCGATACTGAAATTTCCAAACTTTTATGTTTAAGGGTTCAGGAGTTCTGAATCTGATTTACCATAATTTCGCTTACAGTAGTATAATGTGAATAGTTGTTATTTTGTTGTGTTTCATTCTTTTGAAGTCGGTACCGGCTAAGTTCTATGTCAAGGATCTCAGTTCTGAGCTGGTACCGACTTCAAAAGAATGAAAACTGGGTGCAGAATAAGTTGAGGTTTGGTCGAATTTTGAAAAAGGCACTAATGAAGAATAACAATTATTTCATACTTTTTCGATTTTAAGATTTTATATACCATTTTGTCGGCACTATTAATATGTGCATTCATGCCGAATCACAGCTTTGTAGGTCCTATAGTCTCTGAGCAAAACCGCGGACAAACAGACAGACAGACGGACGGACAGACCGAAACTATAAGGGTTCCTTGTTGACTACGGAACCCTAAAAACGAATCTATGATATTACCATTACAAGTGAATGCTCGCGGTGAGGGAGCACCTTTAGATCATTAATTTAAGAATATTGTTTTTACCTTGGAAGTCGGGTTAAATTTTTTCTTAAAAATAATAATTATTATGTATGAAACCGCGCTACGTGTTGCGGTCCTTAAGCATCTTTCGTAGCGCGTAACGACCCTGTCGCAGTGCGTAGCGGCCCCCTAGTAGCTGTCGTAGCGAGTAACAGCCTTTTAGTGGCTGTCGTAGCACGCAGCTACGGCTTATACGTAGCTGTCGTAGCTCGTAGAGCGGTCCTACTAGCTGTCCTAGCGCGTAGCAGTCCTACTAGCTGTCCTAGCGCGTAGCGGTCCTATGCTAGCTCTCGTAGCACACAGCTATGGTAGCTGTCGTAGCTCGTAGAGCGGTCCTACTAGCTGTCCTAGCGCGTAGCAGTCCTACTAGCTGTCCTAGCGCGTAGCGGTCCTATGCTAGCTCTCGTAGCACACAGCTATGGTAGCTGTCGTAACTCGTAGAGCGGTCCTACTAGCTGTCCTAGCGCGTAGCGGTCCTATGCTAGCTCTCGTAGCACACAGCTATCGTAGCTGTCGTAGCTCGTAGAGCGGTCCTACTAGCTGTCCTAGCGCATAGCGGTCCAATGCTAGCTCTCGTAGCATACAGATATGGTAGCTGTCGTAGCTCGTAGAGCGGTCCTACTAGCTGTCCTAGCGCGTAGCGGTCCTATGCTAGCTCTCGTAGCACACAGCTATGGTAGCTGTCGTAGCTCGTAGAGCGGTCCTACTAGCTGTCCTAGCGCGTAGCAGTCCTACTAGCTGTCCTAGCGCGTAGCGGTCCTATGCTAGCTCTCGTAGCACACAGCTATGGTAGCTGTCGTAGCTCGTAGAGCGGTCCTACTAGCTGTCCTAGCGCGTAGCGGTCCTATGCTAGCTCTCGTAGCACACAGCTATGGTAGCTGTCGTAGCTCGTAGAGCGGTCCTACTAGCTGTCCTAGCGCGTAGCGGTCCTATGCTAGCTCTCGTAGCACACAGCTATCGTAGCTGTCGTAGCTCGTAGAGCGGTCCTACTAGCTGTCCTAGCGCGTAGCGGTCCTATGCTAGCTCTCGTAGCACACAGCTATGGTAGCTGTCGTAGCTCGTAGAGCGGTCCTACTAGCTGTCCTAGCGCGTAGCGGTCCTATGCTAGCTCTCGTAGCACACAGCTATGGTAGCTGTCGTAGCTCGTAGAGCGGTCCTACTAGCTGTCCTAGCGCGTAGCGGTCCTATGCTAGCTCTCGTAGCACACAGCTATGGTAGCTGTCGTAGCTCGTAGAGCGGTCCTACTAGCTGTCCTAGCGCGTAGCGGTCCTATGCTAGCTCTCGTAGCACACAGCTATGGTAGCTGTCGTAGCGCGCAGTAGATGAATATTATTATAACACTAGCTGTGCCCCGCGGTGTTACCCGCGGTTTAAGTGATATATAATAAAAGACTATGAAAAGTACCAATAATAGGGTCAAAACGGGACTATACATGATGGTTCTATAATGGTTTATGGTAGTGATGATGATGATGAATGTAATTTGCATAGTAGCATATGCTTTCCGTTCTTAAAACAACGTTGAAACTCCCAAATTTGTATCTATAAAGAGTCAGGAGTTCTCTCAGCACCTTCCGAACCATGGTATACCTTGGTGCAAAATCTTGCTTGTTGGTAGCATATGCTTAGAATACTGCTCATGAAACCGAAGTCACCACATGTTTCCATATAAATTTTGTTCCCTCGATTTCTTATGGATCCCTTCATCAGATCACCACTTTTATAAATATGGTACCAAATTAGAATGATTGGAAAAAAACGAACATAACACCTCCTCCATTTTGAAAGTTAAAATTGTAGCCTATGTGTTATTCTGATGAATAAGCTATATTATTGTAAGGTTTCATTAAAATCCGTTTAGTAGTTTTTGCGTGAAAGAGTAACAAACATCCATACATCCATACATAAATACATACATCCAAACTTTTGCCTTTATAATATTAGTAGGATTATGTTAACCTTGGAGCATTGATTTTCACATAATGATATTACGTGTGAAATAAGTAAATGTGTATAATAATAATATTATGCAACTCCACCCGTATAAAGGACGTAGCTATATATTAAAATAATATAATTTTCTGGCTTTTAAAGTGTAGGTCCTTGTTCGTAGCCGGGTCATAAATCGGAGCTGTATCGTAAAGGATAATACGAACATTGTATCGAAATTTAAAGCTTGAAATTTCGTCTGTACGTGACAGAAATAGAATGTAAGGAAAAGTTACGGATAAAACGTCGCGTTGGCTCACAGTCGAACACACAATAGAACGTCGTCGGAACGAAATATTTTAGGAATAGATGCATAGTGTACTATTTAAATGAATCGTGCGGGGAAAACTTAACTTAAAATGTATATTTTGTTTGGTTAGCTACAAAATTAATTCACTTTGTACGAGTACTCGCTCACAATGAAATATTTTCGCTCGTTCATTTCTCTTTTATACTTTTATTTGCGAATTTAAGTGGTAATGGTCGTCGTCCGGCGCGCGGCGCGGCGCGGCGGTGAAATAACGCGATGAAGCGACACGGAAATTGCGCGAAGCTCGCTTCCGGCAGCCCTTACAGCGGTAAAAGAATCCTCTTTGAAAAGAATCCCACAAAGATCCTTCTAAAAGACTTTTAATTTAAAATTAAATTGTTCGTCCGCGTCGGTCAAGGTCGACAACTCTAATTATAGCCGGCTTTACTTAAAGGTCGTCATCATCATCGCCGCTCACTACGTTTATATGTCTTGTACCCGCATTTTCATTTATGTTAGCATTTTAAAACAGGATTCAAAACCCTTCATAATTTTCTAGGACATACTCTTATTTTGTCACTAATGAACTAGAGTTTGAACTGGTTTTAGCGGGGATGTCTTTTATATTTATTTATTTACGACGGATCGTAACGATCCATCGAGTATCATTCTCATCATTATAGTAGTAAGAAAATGCGACAATTTGCCAATGAGCAAGCAATGTTGGAAAAAATTTCCAATGAAAACATTCGAAATATTTTTACCATTTACGAGTGTGAACGTCTAACATTTAAATGATACTGTCACATGTGTAGTGACAGTATCATTATTTAATTTGATGACCGTCATGTGATACCGGGGCTGGTACCGGGGCGTGTTCTAGTTATTGTCATTCATTACTTCTGGTTACCAAATTACGTCAGCCGTTAACACGAAATCTAGTCAGTCGTATTTAATTTATTAGCAAGGTTGGATTTTTTACGGGAATGTTAATAGGAAAGATAACGATTTCGGTAGTATAATGTTAAAGTATGTTTGTTCCACCGTATGTCCTAATAATCTGATTTTAATAGATTTGTTGGTAACAAATCCAGTCCCTATTATTATAAGTATAGCTTTGATTAATTTGCGTAGTTAGTTTATATTCTTGCTGTTACTGTACTTTTTGGGAAGAGATCATAATAAACTAGGCGAAGTTTTATCGCAATATAGAGAAATGCCCAATCATTGTGTGTAACATCAACCTCTGTCAGACAAATATAAACTCATAGCGTACGTCAGTATTTTGTGTCAGTCAGGAGTTGGGAGTTTTATTTGACGATGGAACAAAAGATTCGGCGTTCAATTACAAAGGACAGAGATAGCGCTGCGTTGTGCTGCGGTGACCGCGAGTTTCTCTAAACAACGGACAAAATCGGACTTAATATTTATTTGTTAGCACTTTTTAATTGGTGCGGCGCGAGTTTTAGATAACGACCGATACAGAAATTGCACAAACAATAAAATTGCGGCCGATTTCAAAGCTCATTTTTATTGCCCCCGACTGAAGCGATTTCAAAAATTGATATGCTAATGGAACGAAAAATAGTAGAAGCTATCTGAAATAAAACGTGTTTTATCACCGCCAGCCGTGAGCCAGACTAGAATTATTTGATTAGCCGGGATGACATTTAGTGTCATCGTACGTCTTTGAATTTTACAAATTGAAATTTTATGATCACGTTCACGTCTAATTACTCAGCGCCATGATTAATATCAATTATTCCTTACTGAGTATTTCTCAGTAAGGAGAGGGAGTGCTCGAAGATGTTAATTTGTTAATTAATATTATATATAAATTATAATCTATTAAATATAATCGAATCTGAATCACCTTAGAATCACCTTAGCTATTATTATTATGATCAAAAGAAATAAGACTGTATTATTTTCTAAACTTGATGTTTTATTACAATTAATTATTATTTATTAATAACAAGAAAAATAGGAATAATATGATTTGAATGTTTTTTAGTATGACACAATATATAATCAAACCAAGGACCAAGTAGGTAGCTGATGTTAAAATTTTACACACACGAACCAAAGTGTTTTGGGTGGCATGTCCTATTTGTCTCCCGAGACAGTCCTGGACGACGGCGGTCGGCGTGGCGACTGTAGCGCGTACATTCCCGGCGCTCATTACATTTGCGTGGCTTTTATCGGGCGGTGGGATAAAACGTATCGAAACCGCGGGATTCGCGTCACGTAGCGCTGATGAGACCGGCCCGGCCTTTGTTCCCCGCCCCGGCCCGATCCGGCCCGCTTCGGCCCGCTCCGACCCAACCGATACATAAAAAATATCCTATCATCATTTAGTTGGGACTTTTTATGCTATGTTTTCATTTGGAAATTTCGTGCGGGGATCCGCCTGTCTATCTGTGAAGGTCGCAAATGAACCTTCCAACGTCATCATTACTACCATGCGGTCTTTTACAAAAACGAAAATATAAAGGTTCAATTTATCGAGTATAATGAATAGTTCGTGGACTTTTTACTCCTTTCGGCCTCGTACGCGATGACACAGGGTAGACGAGCCCTAGCAGTCCCCTGTGACGCAATTACTACGCTCCTCCGGTTTTCCGAAATGAGCCGTACATTCTTCTAGTTAATAAAGTTCACATTCCGAGGACGCTATCCATCACCGGTCGAGCGTTATGACGAAATATTACATCAAATAGTTTCGGCGCAATCGATATAACCGGGCGCAGTCTCATCGACGAAATGCTAAATCATCGACCGCCTCTAGTAGCTATCATTTGTATTACTCAAATCCTATATTTATCGGTGATGGTCGGGATTAAGACCCGTTTTGGATAAGATTATTTTTGCAATTAAAGCTGGGCAATGGTACCTTGAAATAAATCCTTGTGAAAGTCACACATTGATTATTATGCTTTAGGCAGTTCTATTCCTTTCAATGGATCTGTTATACGAACGACTGCTTTATAAATAATAAGAATGATAAATGAGTACAAATCCAACAGACAAGGCCAGCGGAGCGGAACGATAACCACAATAAGTGAACTCTTTAAACATTAACGCCGTTTATCTCAGGGGTATCAGGCTGCACGGGTGCAGGGGTGCGGGGGGCAGGGGTGTGAGGGTGCAGGGGTGCGGGGGTGCAGGGGTGCACGGGGTGCCGGACAGATTTACGATAGCCGCTGTCGGGGTATCTCACTGACAGCGGGATTTACCGCCGCCGCTGCGGAACCACTGATTTCTATAAATATTCCATTCAAACTTAAAAGCTTTTCAAGATTGTAGTTAACTAGTTTCTGCTGGACTCTCGCAGAGAGAGGAATTAACCTCTTACTCCGTCGTAGAAAACATTATTGCGCAATGGGCAACCGTCGTTTGTTCTTTTCATGACATGGGTCTTACTTACTGTTACTTACTTTACTTATGTTATTGAGTTGACACCAATGCGAATCACGCCATTTTTGTAAGTAATTTTTACTTAATTTTATTTGATATTTTTAGAAAACAGCATCTGTCTCCAGATTCGTTTTCTATATTGCAAAGAACCTATCTACTCTACCGACTAAAGTTTTGTACACCAAGGCCGTTCAAAGACAACTAGTAGTTTTAGACACGCAGACTTCTAGTAACAGTAGAAGGACTACTAACTTCTAATCCGGGTTGATAAGATTGTTGCCTGCCTTGTATTGACAGTTATCATTAGTGCAGTGATCGAGGGCAAATTGGCCTGTGAAAATCTGATTGACGTGCAAATAATCTGCAATCAAGAGTCCAATCAAGTTCCTGTATTTCTTGTGGAGATATAGCTTTAGGAATGTAGATGTTTGCTATCTTTATTTCATAAAGCAAATAAAAAAGCAAAAAAGATTCGATTTTTTATTAACTTTTTTAATTAATGGTCAGTTAACTTTAGTAATTTACATTCGTTGCACAAAACACAAAACATACCCAAAGGAGGTAATGATTAGCAACAAAAACCATAAACCTGACTTTTACTTATTTATGAACTTGCAATTACATTTCGATTTAATTACTTTAAATAGTACCAGGTTTGTTCTAGTAACTATTAGGATATTTGGCTTCAAAACCTTAATAAAGTGTATCATTCCATTACAAAATTTATGAGTATGATGCAAAATATTTCAACTTTAATGTATAATGATAAACAATAGCAAAAATGCGAGGAAAATATAAAAATACTGTATATTTTGTGTTACTCGGTATTCGGCTTCAAACAATTTTTCAGAATTGCATTCTCATTTTACAAATATGAATATGTATCGCGATAAAAGTATATTTTATTCATGTATACGTTTACTTTGCGTTTTTAAACTTTTGTTGTATTCTAGTTGAAGTGTTGAAGTAATAGAGTTAGCACTCAGAGAGTTTCTATTGCTCTTCATCAATTCGCCTACACAACAGATTTTTCTTGATGTTCCCCTGTAATATATATTTTTAAAAATATTAATCACTAGAAACAGTTAATTGTATTGTATGTATATTAACATTATATTATACTAAAATACACGAACATACCAATCATTAGGTTTTCAAATTGTGTGATCTGTTGTTTTGTTGGAAGTGAACAAGCAGGGGCTGATATTTTAAACTAGGTATTTAAAGCTATAAACTTGTTCGCATTAAGGTCCTATCGAAGACATAATCAATCTGGACGGTTTATTATATTATTATGACTAACTCTCTCGTGTCAACTACGACAAAACTAAAGAAGTTTTCACTCAAGGAAAGCCGGCGAGCACATATTTATACGTCACGTTAAGTGTTCCAGCAGATTGTTGTGAGTTATTGTCATAATAAATGAACATAAATATATCTCGGGCGCATTAGCATTTGGGGCCACGCGGAAATTATCATTTTATTTACTGTGCTCCATTGTTCGGATTGTTTTTTGGAGGGTTAGAGATTAAGGATCTCAATTCGCTGTCAAATTATTAGATGCCATCTTCTTATTTGAAATCAAGATTCTTATTATATGCCTTGGTAACTTGTTGTAGATAGGGTTTTAACTAATCTTTTTAGGGTTCCGTAATCAACAAGGAACCCTTATAGTTTCGGTCTGTCCGTCCGTCTGTCCGTCTGTCTGTCTGTCTGTCTGCGGTTTTACTCAGAGACTATAGGACCTACAAAGCTGTAATTCGGCATGAATGTACATATTAATGGTGCCGACAAAATGGTATATAAAATCTTAATTTTTTTTTTATGGGACCTCCCCTACACATCAAGCGGGGATGAAATTTTTTTTTCGCGCCCACCCCACCGTTGTTGGGTGTCGTTGGATAGGTTTTTTAAAAATATTATGAGTATTTATAGATCATTTTCCGGATTAGGGATCCATTTGTGAAATATAAAGTTTAAAGCGGAAAAAATCGTTAAGAGTCCAGTCCCTCCCTCTTCTACCAGCTAAACGGTTGCTTCTCGAAATGTAAAAAAATTCATGGGAGTAGGAAATATGCTTAATTTAAAAGGAAAACTATCACGGCTAAGAAGACTTTATCAGTTATTGAATTATAGTCGATCAACTAAAAAAAATGTATTCGGCGAAGTATAAAGGAACTTTTCGTTCAAATTCCTTTGAACGTAACTGAGATGATGTTGTTCGTAGTGTAAAACACGTTATAAATGTTCTGTCAAATGTTCAATCAAAAATTAGCGGTACTACGGAACCCTTTATTGCGCGTGGCCCGACACGCACTTGGCCGGTTTTTTTTTTTTTTGAGGGAGGTCACTGATTTGCGATGGATAGCTATAGGATTCATTTCAAACAGGTATGAACTACCAAATAAAACAGACCCTATATGAAACCAGTGCATTTATGACGAATCAAAATCCATTGCACGAGTGAACGCCCTTAGTATCACCCTAAATTCTTTTTTATTCTGGTAGAGGCACCACTCATCGACGTTCAAAAATTTATGCTGTGAACTTTCTGTACATGTTTACAACGCCAGTACTCTAACTTAATTTTCAGATTAGTGCTGAGTAGGAGGAAAATAGCCGGGTAAAAAACTTATCATCGAGTGGAGCATCAAAATACCCCGCACAAGGAAACTGGGAAAAACAAGGTCGCGCCGTAAATTCTCGTTATGGACGTAACATCTTCTATAATCGCATGAACTCAGTTTTTGGCTGCAGCGCGAGGTGAATCATACTCCAGACCATTACCGGCTGGTGTTAGCTTCGCCCCGTTATGGGAGTGAATTATGAAGGACGAATTGAGCTTGCCATCTACTTTAAAACTACTCAGCGTATTCAAGGTCCGCTGTCTTCATCTGCAGCGTGAAGTTTTCAATACGCCGGACAAAGACAAGCAAACCTTGCATAGTTTTTTTTTACTCTATCAATATTTTTATGGGAAGTGCGTTGCGGTCGATTGTAAGGAACAATTGTAAGGAACGATTGACTTTAATATAAGATATACATTTCATATAAGAGCGCCGAGCTACATAGCCTAGCTCTAAGTAAGAACTCGCGTGCACTGAATCTTGTATCTCGTGCAATAAATAAAGTTCAGCTTTGATGCACATTCCTAAACCACCGGGTCCAGTTTTAGTGTGAACTAACGCTAATAGTCATAAATCGTCAATTAGCAAGTGGACCAAACTCAGTATTCCATTTAGTGAATTGATGGGTCGCTGATGAACTGGTCGGTAATAGGCGGGGGCTGTTTACAGCGGACTGTGCCAGCCGCACTAATTATTGTGTAACAAACTAAATACCTGAATTGCCGATAAAATAACTGCAATGTTTAAAATTAATTAGCATCGGTGAAAGTTTTAATTACTGTTTTAATGAATAGTATTTTACTTTCCGTTTATAACTTTCATTCGACTTTACCACGCAAGAGCAAGTGATGATAGCACGCCTAGCAAATAGCAACCTCGTCAACTTTATTATATGTATACGTCATAACGTGCTGTACATTGAATGTTTTTATTTTAAAATGTGTATTTCTTGAGTTATTCTATAGTCAGATAGTTAAGATATCACCGATAAACACAACCGCAATGAAATTGCATTCGGTAACCGACGGTGGCTTTGATGTGGCGTCACAGCGTCACACTCCGCGTCACGAGCGACACAGCTCTCTGCTCTACGTCACATTTCCGCCCAAATTACTTGTTTATAACGGTTTCTAGTCGCAGCGAGTTTAGCGACCCACGCCATTCAATCTTTCAGACTTCGTCTAATCTTATTAGTTAATTATGTAAAGAGTAAAATTATAGAGTTAAGTCGCGATTGACGAAGTTTTACTTAGCGAGTGTTCCCCGACCGACTTTAGCATATTTTTGCCGTAAGTTTTTCGACATTCCTCATCGAATAGCGCTTATGAAATGTAAAACATTCATAAAGTATTGGAATAGTTTTGAACCACTCATTTCATCCCTCGACCCCTTCTACCCCCGCGCCCCCCCGCTGCGCCCCCCACCGCGGTCGCTCCACATTATTCAAATTCCAGTCCGAGTTTGGATGAAAAGTAATTATTATAAATTCCAGCGAACACAATAAACAGTCCACCCATAAATACCGGATAATTAAGATATCAAAAGTGTACAAACCTATTACAATAAAATAAACATTTTTCCTTCCTTGCATGACTTCTGAATTTAAGTTTAGATATTAGGAGAAACGGGAGTTTATTTATTAAGAGTCTAATGCCTTTAATCACTGCTTGTATTTATTATAACAATAAATAATATACAAACATAAATATATATCTAACCAATACAAAAAAATGTGATTAAACTTTCAAAATACGTTGGTATTTGCATAAACAGAGTAGTACAAAGTGAAAGCAATAAGCGGGTACATTCAAACCCGCTCCAGCACAGATTGTATATTTTACTGCACGTTTAACGATTCTACTGCTCCTGCACCGATACCAGGTATTACATACAATGTCATTTCATGTTCCTCTATCTTAAACTTCCATCTTATTGTAGCCACATTTTATGCTCCCCATAATTTGTTCGTATTATACGTCATTATTATAATATCTAGTATTTTCGTGCAGGAAGTACGCCCCTAACATTAGAAAAATGCGGTAAGAAAATACAATTTGACTAACTTTATTGCAATACTACGTTTAAACGATTTAAAAACACTCAAGAGATCAATTGAAAGCCAATATGAAACTAATATAAATCTATCTAGCGTCGTGTGAAGTGCAGAACAGTTTCTAACCTCGCTCGATATCATTTAATTACCCTGTATCGAAAACACGAGCGGAAGAGAACCGACAGGGGACTGTAATTATTCGTTTAGCTAATACGTAGAAAAGTATATAATAAGTACTAAGAGTACAAGACAATAATCATAAAAGTAATACAAAAATTGTGTCAAGTGTGAGACAATAAAGTTTTATTGCTAAGGGAGAAAGAAATATCGATCGACAAGCGGACTGCAACTGAAACAACAATTGTATCACAACACGAACTTCGATAATACTTTCCCGGGGACCCGAAGTACTCAAAAGAAAACATGAGAAATTGAATGGAGGAGCTTCGTTCGACAGTTCGGAGCGGACAATAGCGGCGGAGGAATGCAAATCTCGACTTCCAATAAGATCTATCCCGTTACTATCAAAGGACTTAATCGAACAAAACCGATGTTAAAAACTGCAGACAACACAATACAGCTTTCGTTCGTTTCGGCGAGGGACCGCTTCGACGGAGGCGGGGGACTGCTGCTATTAATTTCGAGCAATAAATTATGAAACTCCCTGGATGTTAAACTGCAGTTGTGATTGTCCCTCTGTTGTATTGTGAACGTTACAGAAGTTCGGCTACAGCGGAGACAATGGAACTTCGTCCCGTTTGATGCTAAAGTGGTTCCGAACGACCGAGTATAAAATACACGGAAACAAGTGGGACGCTTCAAAAAGGTACACTTTTGCAAATTCCGGGTAACGTTGCTGCCAGGGAAGGCGTACAAAGTCAGGAGGAGTTTTAAAATAAAGTCGAAAGCTTATAAGTCTAATGCACTAGTACTCCTCGCAGACGTGAAACAGTTTTTATGTCACGAAATAGAAAAGTTTGTGCAGTTTCAGACGTGAAAGTTCCTCCTAACTACATTTCGGTGCAGTCGGCGCCAAAAGTCACGGCTAATGGGGCCGGTGGTGACTTTCGAGGTCACATTACCGTACCTGCACGTTTTTGCATAATAATGGCCTTAATGCTACTTTTGGCTTCCAGTAAATATATAATTTGGCTGCGCTCCATAAAGTTTGAGATGTTTTTCTGCAGATCCTCAGCTTCTTTTTCTAAAAGAAGCATCTTGTATTCCTCGAAAACAAGGTCAATTTAGCAGACGACACGTGATACTTTAACTTTAATCTAAAAACTAAACCTGGATTAAGTTAAAGTTGATATTTTTAAACCTGAAACAGAGACATTCCCAAGAGGAAAGAGGAGAAATTTTCTCAAATTCAAATGCACGCCTAATATTATTATGTACGATGTAAACAAAGTATCTATTGTTGTCGAATTTGTTCCGACTTCAGTGATCCCCCACAATAAAATGCATCACATCACACAACTCGTGTACACGGGGCGGTTGCCGGGCGGTCGCGGGGCGGTAGCGGGGCGGCGGGGCGGGGGCGGGCGCTTGTGATCGGTTAAAAAGTGATTACACGCACCATTCGCTTTAACGACAGTAGACGATCATAAACAGCGCACACATGAGACTACAGCGACGGAAGTGATACGATCGAGAACCATCCCATTACAGACACGACGATTTAGGAAATAATTTGAATAAAGAATACAATCAATTTACTATAAGACGGATATCGATAAATGGTCCGAATGTATCTGAAAATTCGGGCGGCCATTGTGATCCATTGTAAATGAAAAATGTTTGTCAGAAAGCAACTTTTACGAAACCCCCTAAAAGAAACAAGCGACCGCTTGTTGTGTCGGAGAGCGTAATCCTAGTATTACTTCATATCTTTACGGAAAAGGTTTCGTAAGCGCAGGACCTTTTGCTTAATAATAAAAAAAATTCAACGGGATTCGAGCTGGAGCAAAATACTAAGACGGTGTAGAGTTGTTAGGACGACAGTCTTTGAGTAAACGTCGGTAACACGTCTCGTCGTGTCTGGGCCGCCCTCGTCTGTGGCGTGATGAATATTCATGCCATAAACAAACGGAGGATGTAAGCCGAGGATTATCGCGGCCCTCCCGCACTCTCGCACACCCGCACTCCACTGTTGAGAGCACAAGCGCTTAATGTTCATTGAATTTTATAATATTTAAGTAATTATTAATAACATAGTTGGAGTCTCGAAGCTTGTGCTTGTGTGCCGAAATATGGATGTTGCTGTTTTAGACTTGGGGCCTGATTACAATGTGGAATTCAACTCGTATTCAAAAACATTCAATAAACGCTCGCCACGTTTAGTGCAAACGCGCGATAAGTTTACGAATCTGATTCGAACGGTGCGGTACCCTACTGCTCCCGTACACGACGTCATCAGTGAAAAGAACTATTTTCTAGCTATGTTCTTCGCAATATCAAAATAAAAGGTAACAAAGGTAAATATGAATACGAATAACAAAAATGAATTTCGAGGACATTACTTACCACAATCCATTACAGGAATGTTTCATGTTGTGATTCCAGTCCCGTATTGCAGAAGTTAGCATAATTATAATTTCCGTTGTTAAAATGGACTGTGTATTCATGGGCCGGTTATGAAGGACAGTCACGTTCAATTTAGCCACCGAAATACTAAATAAAAGCTAAACACTAACGGCGGGCAACGTGCGCCAAGTATTTTAAAGTGTCGGACCGGGTACTCGGTACGGACGACGGGACACGATATTGCTGGACCATATTGCGAGGACAGGAAGGTTCAAAAGGTTGAGAAGTGACGGACTGTACCGGCGGTCATTTTTCATGGGCGGGCAGCATCGAATACAAATTGTGGGCGAACATTGCGCCATTTTACATGATATTGGCACGCCGGTCGCCGCGGCTCCGCTCGGAAATCGCTAACTTTTCGACCTCACTTACGGCAGTTCCGGGGCTTTCGGGATATTTATATAGGAGTATTTCGCTTGTTCGGGTTTACAACGATAATTTTTTAATGTTATTCAAAAACAAATTATGACAGCATTTTCCACTGATTAAATGAGTATGATATACATTTCAAACGCTGCACCAGTTTCCCGGCCGATAACAACAGATCTGCGACTCCAGTCGAATACAAACTCCGATCATAAACTAAAGTAATTTCTGCTAAGTGTTTTATTTGCCGTCAGGTTAGTGGAGAAATATCGCCACGTAGTTTTATTGGTCTCCTCGGAGTTGCGATGGCTCGGCGCCGCTCGGCGATTTTCGGGAATGTTCGGCGTCTCACATTCGACTTACAAATCACATAAGTACATTATATAAGTTTGTTTTCCGAAATAAGAGACAAACAAAGATTAAAGTTTGGAAAACGTCTAAACTGATTTAGACATCTCGAGATAAAAACTTGCGACTTTGACTTTGAAAGGCCATGGAAAACCGCAGGGGTTTTCCATGGCG
Source organism: Cyaniris semiargus (assembly GCA_905187585.1). NCBI lineage: Eukaryota > Metazoa > Arthropoda > Insecta > Lepidoptera > Lycaenidae > Cyaniris > Cyaniris semiargus. The sequence continues at coordinate 538,299 of LR994555.1, forward strand.
TAAATATTTTAGTAGCAAAACAGTATTTTAACCGACTTCGAAAAGGCGGGCACTGTTTGTATGTTTGTCTGAAAACTTTTCTAATTCCACCGTGAAACAAAAGCTAATCACTCAAAGGGCTAAAAATTAAATCTGTTTTGCCCAACTGAACTGTAGATTTCGCCCAACCGAGCGCTATTTCAAAATACACTTTGTAACGTGTAATACTTTGTAAATTGGACGGATTCCAAAAATCTTTGGGAAATATCTCTAATAGATGTACAGCCATTGTTCATATTCAACCGGAGGGGAAGTCGGGAACACAACTTAAACGACGCTTTAAAATACAACAGTTTGATAGACTGCTGATTTTGTACGTGCCAGTTATCACTTTATTCAATGGGAAATTATTACTAAAGGCAAAACCGTGCGAGTTCATGAAAATTCCATTACGCAAGATGCACTATTAACTCGGACGGGTTACAGGAGGAGGACTCGATCTGACGAAATGATAGGAGGCACTCACAAGAGTGGCGAGTAATTAGAAAGAACTAATACCCTCGCATGTCCCCCGACGTTTACGCGCAACCCCAAAACAACGCGGATGAAGTGAGAACGCGCCATTATGCCGAGTGGCGGGACCGCCAACACTTCGCGACGCATTCATCACACCACGGGATAAAAATTTTAAAAGAAGATTACCCTCGCAGCCGCAGCCGCCCCTGTCCCCGCGGCGGAGAGTCGACATTCGCAGGTACGGTCGCCTTTGATTTAGAAATTGAACGCCGATGGAAGGGGTGATAATCGCCGCCTCGTTACGTTTTAATATGTCTAGCACTTTGGGGTTGGGGGTCCGGAGTTGGGTGAATTAGAGGATGCGTCGTCATTATTATAGCGTGCCATTGTCGAGCCTCAGGCTTCGAGTACGAGGATGTGAAATGGCTTTTGTGAGTGCCTGATATATGGGACTTTAAACAATTTCTGGGGAGGTAAAGATGAAAACAATATCCGTCGTAAAGCAGGACGTCGGCTACAGAACTCGCGAACGGGCACGAGTCGCGAGCCGCCCGCGGCCAGGTGCCCCGCCCGCCGGCTCCGGGCCCCGCCGTGCCCCGCGCGAGGCCCCAGGCTACGCGAGGAGCAATTAGGCGGAGAAAAGTGTATGGGTACATCACAATGCACTTGTTTTTTGCATTTTTGCAATACAATAGAGAAAAAGAGAAGAAATATTTTTTAATAAAAATGCGGTCGGATCGTGTTTGAAAGGGAAGCGACCGACAATTGCGAGCGATATGCTTTTCTATTTTTACACAATCGCAGCTGCCATCATCATCGTCTAACTCGCCGGCCGGCGGGGTTTCCGCTGACTATATAGGAATATAATACACTTCGTACACTTCAAATTCATCGGACGGAAAGATAGGGGCTGAGGTTGCGCTCCCATCTCCGATCTTTGCGCTAAAATATGAGAAATTGATGTCGTTTAAATCCTGCAGATGATGCAGGCCCCGGAGGGTAGTCGTAAAATTGACGGTCGCACTCCGCCGCCGTATAACGCGCACATCCACGACACTATGTAGATCTCCGGATTTCATATTCAGATTAGTGCACAGCGCGGATGTTATGCTGAAATTGGGTTCCGCTAAACTTTTGTTTTTCATTTTTTGTGTGAAGTGTCCTCGTACCGAAACTGGCGTCGAATAAACACGCTGTGCCGGTTTTATATTTAGGTGTGAATGGCTCGGTTCGGTTTGCAGAAAATTACTTTTACCCGTTGTAGTTGGAGATGACGCTTTTAGTATTCTTTAGGTCCTGCACACAGTTGCATACCTTCGATGTAACTGCTGATTCATACTCACTCGTGGGAACACAATGCGAAATTCCCAACCGCCATATCGTGTCAGCCAGAAACAGTGCTCCAACGAGATCTCTAGTAAATCTCGGGGCTAGCCGTTTGTCAGACGCACGATGGCGCACAGTGGCGCTCGTGTAGCGACACACAGTTTATTAGTTTTAGCTCCGAGCCGGAGCCATAAATCTAAGACACATTCGGCCGGCCGCTGAAATAGGTGACCCAATTTCCAAAAATTTGGCAAACACCAATTGGGACATTTTTGCGGGGCGCCATTAGCGTTGCTGTACTATCGCGTAATGTGTTTCGCACTTTCGGTTGGGAATCATCAGCGGCTTCGAAAATATGCTAAATTTATTCTGTATTATCGAATCCACAAAGATGGCTTCTTTGTAGACTTTATCTATATTTAATCTTAGCACCGTCTATAATAGGCTCCTATATAAACGACCCAGTCTGGTACCTTAATATAATATTATCATCTAGTTTAAATAAAATGGATATTTATAATGCAGAGTAGACTGCGCAGGTCCTGATACATTTTATAGCAGGCTGTGGAAATAGCAAAAGTGTGTCAACTGGAAAAACACGCCTGCACCGCGACCGGCCCGACGCTGCACTTATTCATTTGTACAAGTTGCGCCGTAACTCGGTGACGCTAACAATCTGTTAATGAACTTATCATTAACATAGATGGGATCGATTTCACCACGGAAAATAAAATGTTGCAAATATCCTCATATAAGATTTAACGCAGACCGCCTAATTACGATGTATGTTGTTCATACAGCTACGTTAAATTACTTATGTGGTTCATGTTATTTTATCACTTAACGGTTTCCTAAAACAATTCGATTTTTTACGAATTCATAAGTAATTTCGAAAACTTTGACCTTTAGACTGGCCATAGACAGACCGCAAGTTGCAGTCGGGACTCGGGACCGACTGCTTTACGGTCGCGTTGAAATTTGCACCTACCGCTCAAGAACTGCTCGAGCGGTCCGTGTATTGCGGATATGAATTTAGTATGATAACTGCAGATCGCCGTGCTGCGACCGCATTTTGCAGTCGGTTCCGAGTTTCGACTGCAAGATGCGGTCCGTCTATGCCGGCCTTAGAGTCACATGAAAATGGATAACATAATATCTAGTACTGACCGTTCTGTTGCCGAGGTTGCGCACACGGCAGCTGAGGTAGGCGGACTTGCCGACGAGCGCCGTGACGTTCCGCGGGGTCGCCGCGTCGAACGACGGCGCCAGACGCGCGCCCGCGCCGCCTGCGCCGCCCGGTAGCGCGTTCACCGAGCCCGCGCCGCCGGCCACATCGCATGCACCTGGAATAAGTGTACAGGGCTCAAAATGGTGGGAAAATGTGATATTATAGTAGGGGACAACTTGTATGCACCTGCAATGTAAAAGGAATGAAGTGGACATTGCGTCCGAAGCGTGGGAGAGCCATGCTTCGGCACGAATGGGCCGGCTCGACCGGAGAAATACCACGTTCTCACAGAAAACCGGCGTGAAACAGCGCCCGCGCTGTGTTTCGCCGAGTGAGTGAGTTTACCGGAGGCCCTACCCTATTCCCTTCCCTTCCCTCCCCTATTCCCTTCTCTTCCCATCCCTACCCTCCCCTATTACCCTATTCCCTCTTAAAAGGCCGGCAACGCACCTGCAGCTCTTCTGATGCTGCGAATGTCCATGGGCGACGGAAGTTGCTTTCCATCAGGTGATCCGTTTGCTCGCTTGCCCCCTTATTTCATAAAAAAAAAAAAAGATTCAATAGAATAGACACGGCGCTCCTGCAAGTAGAATACCTAGTCACTAGTGGATTTCCTAATTTCGTATTATGCTACTAGAGTGGATGAACAGATCATTTGTGGATCTAATATTAAGGCCAGCGTAGTCCCTAATTTACATGACTTTGAATCAATAATAAACAAACAAATAGTGACTTCTAAAAGCCAAAAAAAAATACACATTGTTGTTTACTTAAATGTACTTTGGCAATTTGTGGTTCGAAATATAATATTGAAAACTTCACTCGATCAAAAATAACTCCGAAGAGGAGGCTAAATTCGAATATTTTGTGATATTTTTCATATTTTTCATGAAGCTTATGATAGTTTTACTTTCAAAAATCATACCTAACTTAAAGAAGAATAATTTGTGGTTATATATTGCATTTTGGTCTTTATCTAAGTAAAAAGTATAATTTTCTCCTATTTCACCCTATCAAGGACGCGGCGAGCGTCGTAACCGCCACTGTACAAGGCGCGCTGATATGAATGTTATTTTAATGTCCTTTACGTCGATATTCATACTGACAGACATCGACCTGCTAATTTTAGGGACTACCTGGCCTTAAACAAAAAAAATCGGCCAAGTGCGAGTTGTACTCGCGCACGAAGGGTTCCGTACCACTATAGAGCAAAAAAAATAGGCTAAAAATTGAATTTTTTTGTATGGGAGACCCCCTCAATTATTTAATTTATTTAAATTTTATAATTAATTATTAAAGTACAAATACAATTAAGTATTTTGAGAACATTTAAATTGCCTATGTGTTGCCGTTATTGATTAAGAGCAAAAAATATCAAAAAAATCACGTTTGTTGTATGGGAGCCCCCATTAAATATTTAATTTATTTTATTTTTAGTATTTGTTGTTATAGCGGCAACACATATACACAATCTGTGAAAATTTCAGAAGTCTAGCTATAGCGGTTCTTGAGTTACAGCCTGGTGACAGACAGACGGACAGACGGACGGACGGACAGACGGACAGACATCGAAGTCATAGTAATAGGGTCCCGTTTTTACCCTTCGGGTACGGAACCCTAACAAGTGGGTACCTTAATGTATTGTTCGTAAATGAAGCACGGCAAAGTCATGTTCGTGTTACACGATCAAAACTCGCGAGAAACCCGAGTGGTGCAGATGATGTAGAAACTGGAAGTTCGTCTGAGCTTATGAATTTCAGCAAATTAATAAGCTCCGGTGGAGTTCCTCCTGCGCCGGTTAAAAATACACGAGCGTCGAAACATCAAGACAAACAACGCCGTTATAATATATTCCGAGTCCTCCGCCGGAGACGGGCTGAATACGAGGATTTCGGTCGGGAGCTCGGGAGCGACACAAAGAAGCGAATTAAGCGGGACCCGGTATTGTCTCAAATGTTTCATTAAAACTTGTTAAGCGAAGATTTTCACTTTGAAATGAGATTAAGCGATAGTTACGATGTCTCCGGGGATCGGCATTATTATCTTAAACAAATTAATTTCTTGGAGCCTAGCGATTAGCATACCGTTTAAAGTCGAGTTTCCAGTTTAGAGAATATTATCGTCACGCATTTCAATGAACGTTTTATTGTCTCTCATCTCTATTTGCATAATTATATTATTTATGTGAAAGTCCTCTTAAATAAAGTAATTCAGTACTGCTTATACGATTCAATAATTTATATTGCACATACCTACTATTGTCTGAATCATACGCTGATTATCTTGTATAATATGATGTCATAAAAGCATAAAAATTATTAAGCTACACCTATTTTGAAAAATTTTCACGACTTTAATGCTAAAGTTCAAGAAAATGAAGTGAAAGTGAACTCGAGTACAACGCGGATATTGCACCTTGTCTAAAACACGTAACACTACAATTTGTTGAGAAGATAATGGCGGAGCCGGCGCGGGTGCCTCGCTGGTAATATTCGTAATGGAGTATTCCAGGTTATGATGTGGAGGAAATAGAATTAACTATCGAACAGCGCTGTAAGGAGCTCTTGCGGACACTCCAGTCTTCGCGTAATTGTAAGGCGCGTTAGCGCCGAGCGGGCTATTTACACCGTGCGATAAATCGTGTCGCTTATCCAAACATATTACCGATAAGTAAATATCACGGATGTGCACACGTGGAAGCCGTCGTTATATAAAATTTGTATCCGTAATAGTATTTCAAAGGATAAGTCAATAATACAAGATCAGGAAAAGGGTTCCGGAAGAATCTAATCTGGATCGTAAGTAGTACTTCATTTGCAATATATTTAAGCTATATTACGTTACAAGATATGTTTTGTAAAAGCCGTGACTCTGTTTTGATGGTAAGTCTCTTTAGTAGACATACTCGTAAAAGAAACAGTGTAAACTGCTAACAACAAAAGATATTATAAAATTAACCAAACGATATCTTGAAGAGAAGTCGTATCGGACGCTCCGCTACATTCCTGCTCTAGTACACATTAAGTTCGTAGTAATTTATGAAAATGTTGGCACAAGGAAGAAGCGGTCTTAAGCGGTTAGTTCGGAGGTAAACTACACGTAATTCTCCTCAACACATTGCCAACGTCATTATGCGGGAACATGCTCCTGTTCATTTCCTCATAACATATACGGGAGCATATTGTATAGTAAGAATATCGTATTATATATCAGAATAATTATTATTATCAGATACGTACTATCAAATTGTTAGAAAAAATTGTAGGCAGTTTCTTTTCTGAAAACCCTTAAAAGTTTTAATTTCCCTTTCTATTGTTGAGGTTACTTAAACGAAGTCCATAAAATAAGATCGTTCGTAAGTTTTGAGATTTCATACTTGTATATTCATGAGCGTTCAACCTGGAGGTAACGACGAGTAAACTTCAGCGCCGAATTATCTTCTTAAAATGAATTGAAAAACGTTCCACTCTCACTCGACCCTCGTGAGCGACTCCGACAATATTAATTATAAGATTTACTCGGCAGCTCGTAGATATTCACGGGAGCGCCTCGCCGCGATCTAGTAAAAGGTTTAATGTTCCTGATTAACTTTTACCTTCAAAGGGTCTAATGGTCTTTCAATAAAATCTTAAATAGTTGACCACGCAGATTGTAGATTAAATTCTCGGACGACCCGTTTGATCTTGTTCAGACTTCAGAAGGAATGCTAAAGAGGTAAAATTAACCACTTTTGACTATAATAATAATTAAAAGATAAATATCTTAGCCGAAGGAAATATAAACTCAGGTGTCATCAGAGAAATGTAAGTGGATACTACCTTGAAAATAAGAGGGTTATAAAATCACGCGATGGCACATAAAAGCGCCAAAATCCGAACACAAAATCATTCTCGCAATAATATTTATTATTTCTGCGATAAAACTATGGAGGGTCTCGTAAAGTGCGGCGGGTGATAGATATTTTATGACAGATATTCAACGTCGACGACGACATAAAAGGCAAATCGCTCGCTAATTAAAGCGACTAATTTCCCGATCAATCTTGGCGGCCCCCAAAAAATTACCGACTTAATCAATCTCCTATCGCTGACCGACGTTTGATAGATATCTCCTTAATTGGCCCGAACGTCCGATTCCGAACTCGAACGAATACGCTCCTTGTTAGAGCGGTAATACGACCCAAAGTGAATCAGCGCGACGCCGCCGCTAGCGACGATGCCGCCGCACGGGCAATTCGAGGGATAGTGGTACTTTTGTATATGAATTAAGGGTCGAGATGGATGTCCGGGGATTTGCGGCGGTGCAGATTGAGGACGCGGACGAGGAAATAAGAGTGATAAAGCGAGCACGAAGAGTGACGTCCTCGAGGTTAGGTCACCCGAAAAAACGATTAGACGCCCCGCAAATACCACAATAAATCGTGGCGAAGAAATTGCTACGTAATAACGGACGAGGTCAGCGACGGACACACTTAGGCGAACACGCTGCGAACGATAAATAAAGAAAATGTATCCAATGTTATCTCTACATACGTCTACTTTAAGTGATGTTTATCATACTGACGAAAGAGAAAAAACTCTAGACGAGATAAGAATGTACGGTGATGATGGCAACACGGATTATGACATCGAGAGCGGAACCACAGCTCGCAACAGGCGACAGACTGACAAGTTCTCAACCGCGGGAGAGCCATGCTTCGGCACGAATGGGCCGGCTCGACCGGAGAAATACCACTGGCTCACAGAAAACCGGCGTGAAACAGCGCTTGCGCTGTGTTTCGCCGAGTGAGTGAGTTTACCGGAGGCCCAATTCCCTACCCTTTTCCCTTCCCTACCCCCCCCCCCCCCTATTTCCTTCCCTACCCTTCCCTATTCCCTTCCCTACCCTCCCGGGACTACCCTATTACCCTATTCCCTCTTAAAAGGTCGGCAACGCACCTGCAGCTCTTCTGATGCTGCGAGTGTCCATGGGCGACGGAAGTTGCTTTCCATCAGGTGACCCGTTTGCTCGTTTGCCCACTTATGTCATAAAAAAAAAAATGTGACAAGGTCGGGCGAATTTTTAATTCCGTCAGAGAATGGGGCCAGTGCAGTGGCCGGCTCGATTCTGTTTAAAGCCGCACGGGCATTGATTTAGTGCACGTCGCGTCTCCAAGACAAATACCCAGGCTCCGAGCTCCGGCCGAGCGAGCTCGAGTACATTCAGCAAATACACAATTACACATGCAGCTTCTCTCGATACTCAGCCTCCTGTATCACTTGTAATAAGTTTGTTGTTCGGTTCGAAACTCCTTTTATAAACTGAAACTTAAATGTTGCCATCTGAACTCTTTCGAATTGATTGAGAAACCTCAAACTTCGATGGAATGTAATTTTCAAACGAAATTACATTTTTTTAAATCTGAAATTCAATTTATTACAATTTTAACCACATTCTATCATATAATCGTAAATTGAAATCGAGCGACCGCAGGAGAACGTTACAAATATCGGCAGATCGAATTACGATCTTTTGTTACAGTCGGATAATTGTATCGACGATGGCGGTTCATTTGTACGATACGTTTTAAACGCGGTTTATCGGTTTCCAATAAAGCTATAATTAGATTAAGTGACTTCGATTCCGTTTAGTTTTGATACAAATTAATCCCATTCTTTATCGTACATTTATTTAAAGTTTCGGGTCTGCAAATAATTAGAACTCTTTATCTGCAAGATTTGATTCCCTTTACTTTTTAATTTTTGAGATAAAGAAGCGAAGGAACCTCAGTTTCAGAAATAGCTGGAGCGCATAAAAACTGAAAAATCTTGGGAACTCCGTAAAAAGAATTGTGCAACACACATAAAGTCTGAAGTAATGTTAAAATCACACATTCCAAGGAGCAGTAAATCATGCGGACTAACAGCGAGCAGTAAAGCTGTCAGTGGGCACACTTCCCCTCGCCGATAGTTCGGCTCCGGTGGTGTGAGTGCGGCGCGCCTGCGTGCGGGAAGGATTAACACGGTACATCACGCACACGCAGATATGGAAGCTATCTGTTACATTAGTCGCAATTGTGGGTGTCAGCGATGAGATATGGTGCATGTTGATATAAGCACTCCCCACTAATCAAATACACAGCAGATTTATTAGTTCCACCCCAATAAAACTGAGGATATATTTACACGCGCTTTTTTCCTTCCGTTTAAGAGGCGCCTTCCCAGTCCCACTATCGTCAACGCGGGAGTCATCGAAAAGCTTCTTGTTTCATCGATTAATAGTAATTATTATTAATTAGTAATTATTATTTATTAATTATCATTAGTAATTAATATAAATTATTCACAATTAGTAATAAGTAGTATTCACGATAAATAGTGTGTGGAAATTTCATAAAACTTGTTTCAAGAAATACGTGTTTATTAGTAGGCCTTACAAGTTTGTAAAAAAATGTTTGACATTTAGAATCTCCATTACATTTGCAAGGTTTACAAAAAAAAATTTTCCTTTACTGGTACAAATAGTAAGTACATTATAAACGTCTAAATTTCAGATAAAATTTGTGCAAAAAAGCAGTTTTTGGAGGCTTATACTGAATTTGTTTTTCCAAATTTTGAGTTCGCGTTTTTTATAAACCTAGATATAGTGCAGAAGATACCTATTAGTTCACAAATTTCCAAGAATGATCCTTTACAACGCCATAATCACGTACGAGCGTTTGTATGGAAAGATGGTCGGGTTGGCCGCTCTTTAGCGTTTGGATGCGTATAATTATGTCAGTTTTAAGAAGTCGTCCTATTAATTTATTCGTTCTATATCAAACGAAATGAAAATAATGAGATTGTCGAGCACGTACAATACTTTTTGTTTGTGTTTGTGTTTCGTCTGCTGGAGTTTCGTTTAAGTTTCGTCGGAGGGTAAACATTAATCCTTTCATTCCAGCTCGTTCCCGCCGCCCGCCGCCCGCCGCCGGTTCGATCCGACTTTTCGTTAACCTTCAGGCTTATCAGTCGTCCGCTCGCAGTAAACTTTAATCGAATGCCGCAAAAAAACAGTCCAAGTTTCTCTATCTGCATCGCTGCACGGAGACTCCATTCCGGGAATATCGCTCAAAAATGTTTCAATGCGCCGTATCGCGACTGGATTCTTTTGTCGGAGAGAAAGTTTACATAGAGTTCAAACGAAGCAGCGCATTCGAATTGAATGCTTGCTTTTAGCTCGAGTGAGCGGCAGCGAGCACGGCGGGCGGCGAGCGGCGGTATCGGCCGCGCTCTGTGTGCAATATCTAGCGCAGACCGCGCACGGGAAATGGGCCGAAATACCGCGTCTGTGACACCTGCTTTATTAAGTAAAGTCTCCGATGTTTTGTGTTCACCGCATTCACCAAATTCAGATCGGTTCTATTTTGAAATGTTATTCCAATGTAACAAAATAGTACAGAGTAGGACCGACCGTTTACACCCGGCATAGACGACGTGACAACTTTTGCATAACATATAACCGAATGAAAATCAAAAACTATCAAAGCCGAAACGTAAATTAGAGTCCGGGACGAAACTGCTAACGATACGGGGAACCTCACATGTGAGCCCCGAACTTGTACATCGTTAGCACAAACGAAATGTATTCCAGAAACGTTTCATATGAAGCTTAGCTAAATTTTCACACACAGAGCTCATAATAGGATTAAAATCAAAAGTTTTGATGAGCGAGAGACTCCGGCCCCCGCGCCCCCGCCGGGGCCCCCGGCGCGTCGTTTACATTCCACCGGCACATTTTTACAAAAGGGTTTCGCCGATAATTAATTAAATCGTTTTTGATGCGTGCACACGAATTGTTACGTTTAAATTGGATAAAGAGAATTCCATCGTTGATCGAATCGAGTCGAAATTTTGAGCACCTTTGTACCTTTCCTTGCTTAATTTAAAGTCGGGCCTCATATCGGGCTCGTTTGCTGCTCGAAATGTTACAATTAGTTTGTTATCGGATAAAATATCAAAGAGATATGAAGTCGGAAACAATACGTCGGGCAGTATTTTATAATAATGAGAAAAACAAACGACGACCGCCGGACAAAGAGCGCCCCGACTGGACTAACACGAAAAAGTATTAAAAAACCGTTAACCTAAAAATTCTTTTCCAAACACAAGCAAAATAATCACCTGAACGGAGCTCGGGGATGGCAAAAAACAACAAATCGAACCGCAGTAAAGTAACACTAACCGCCGCGAAATAGGGTTCAAATTGCGATGTACCTTTCTGCTCACAAAGTTAAAAACTGCAAGATCAACAAAAATGTAATGGCAGCACGGTTTGTTTGTTTTTTCGGTGGTTTTTGCGATATTAAGTTACGTGGCAATTCCAGAAACTAAAGTAACCGTTGCTCATTATTTGGGTAGCGGGGGGTCGTGCAGCTCTTCGACTCGATTTCGGACTCAAAGGAGAATAATATACGAAATTAATGCAATTATTTACTGGATTCTCGACTGCAAGAAACGGCTGGAACGTCACAAAGGGGTTTCGGTGACATTTCGTGCGCCAGGGTCGCGCCACAGAATGGCCCCTCCCGGAGCTAACGGCGAAATTAAAGCTGGGTAACGTGTTCGGAGTTTGCGGACTATTTACCTCCCAAATTAGATGCACGGACGTGTCATTACAGCGAACTGTCCGCCCGCCCAGCGCCGCCCAACGCCGCCCGCCGCTGGCGCATTTTAAAGCAGTGCACTTTCATTATACACGACAGCAGCGCGGACGATATCATCACAAATTCTATTACAGCTCAAGTGCTTATGTCTTTAATTTTATTTTGGACGACATAGCTTGTGATGAGTCCACATGCTAATCAATGACAGGTTATTATAATCATCCTAGTGTCATCTGCCTCGGGTCTTACTAGGGCTAATGCAGGATATAACAACCTAATCGACGAGGTTGCCGAGATCTTAGAACTATCTCTAGAGATGAGTTCAATCGATTTTACCAGATTCCGAGTCGACGACGAGAATATCACAACTTTTTATCGGGATGGAACGTCGATGACAGATTTAAATCAGGATCCGAACGCATTTTTAAATTTAGCCATGGCCCCCCATCCATCATTGTCGGCGGGGCACGGGGGCCGGCGGGGCACAGGGGCCGCGTCTGCACGCGTCATTATGTCTATTAACATCTCCCGGGCCTGTTTAATTACTTGAGAACTAATCGGAGGGTCGGCTTTTTTCGTTTTTTCGGTTCATAACGAGTGTGGAGTGTGTGCAGATGATGGGTGTAATCCGACGTGAAATTTCAAGATTATTTTTAATCAAACGAATAGGAGCCAATCGATCTCGTATAAAAGCGACGATTTATTCAGAAGCAGAATCCTATTAACATGAATTATTATTTCGCACAAGAGGATAGTAAATAAAAATATTCTTTAAACACTTTAACAATCACTCGCTCTAAATTCTAAACAGACATAAATAATCTTGTACGTTTGAGAGCAATAAACGTGTGAGTTCAGTTCAGTTCAGTTGAGTTGAGCTCACGAGACGTAAATGACCGACGTACAATCAATCATACGTGGCATTTGAGACGCCGACGCCATGAAACACGCGTCTTGACGTCTCTCCCGGCAAATGTTGTTTTGCCATATAAAGTATTTCGCACATAATATTTTATTGAAGTGACTAAATAAGTATGTCACCATGGCAACGTCCATCGCTATCCCGTCGCACAAACAATGGTCGCCGACAGTCTCGAGTTGTAATAATTTACTATTATTAATTCAACAAATGCACTTATCAATAAAAATAGTAGATGTTGTCTGATTCTCCACCCTAGCCGATATGCTCGCTAAGATCCACGAAAATCGGTCGAACTGTTTCAGAGGAGTTCAACCACGCACACCGTGACACGAGAATTTTATATATATTAATCATAGATAATAGATTGCGCGGATTTCAAATATGAAAGAAGTTCTTCCTGCAGTGGTAATGCGTCAATGGTTATAAATTTATAATTATAGAGAATATTCCACGCGACACCGAGAAACTCGATAGTATTATTTCCGGGATACTAGATGCTACTAGTCGTATTTTATTCTATGATGTGGGTATTATAAACTTTTTTATTAGTGTAAATACTGAAAATTAACTCGCAAACAATATAACGTATGATAATATTATGAACTAGCTGTCCCGGCAAATGTTGTTTTGCCATTTAAAGTATTTCTACTTCATCAGTTGATACCAAATTTTACCCCCTCTTTTGTCCCCTAAGAGGGGTGGGGCGATTTTTATACACCAGATGTTGAGTTGGAAGAAGACAAATATATCTGCGAAAACCGTATGCAAATCGGATCAGTAGTTTTCTTGTTAAAGCAAAAGTCTTATACAAAATCTGACCCCCTCTTTCGTCCCTTTAGAGGGGTGGGGGAAATTTTTTTATACACCAGATGTTAAGTTGGAAGAAGACAAATATATCTGCGAAAACCGCATTCAAATCGGATCAGTAGTTTTCGTGTGATAGTGGAACAAACATACAGACAGACAGACAGACAAAAAAACTAACCACATTTTTGGCTTCTATAGCGATGTAGTAACACCCCCCGCTTATTATTTTTTGAATATCTTTAATGTACAGAATTTTCATTTCTACAGTTTTATTATATGCATAGATGACTGCTCGTACCCACTACTGATCGTGATCGGGCGTCGTCGCAGTTCGCCGCAGCCGCCGCTCGGGTGCGCACTCCGGGGCCTCGTCGTTAAGAGATCTCGCGGTAAACACCGATGGCTGTTTGTTTACATCTCGTCTAGACTGTCGTAATGAGCGCAATCGATAGCGCCCCAATTAATAATTTAACACCATTAAAATATCGCCAGAGAGACCGAAATATTCACTCAGAAGTAAACGAGTTAAAATTTCAAGTCAAATCGAGAGCGAAATGCTTCCAGGCAGTTTAAAAGGTTTTTTGAATTTAATATGAATGCACAAAGTTTGATAAAAGTTTAATATTTATAACAACTAGCAAAAAACTGTGTGTAGCAAAAAATATTGTAAGAAGAAAAATGGAATAAAAGTACTTACGAAAAACGATCAGAAAAAGCCTTCCAAAAGATTTCACCCCATCTCAGTGTCAATTGTTACGAGAGCTTGTAAATGAGCACGAACATAAATAACAATAGTTTATTTATTTCCCTCCGAGCTCTCGAGCAGCGGAATATAGAAAACGTCTCGCAGTTGCGGGCTCGCGCTGTATACAGGGTGTAAAAAAATAAGTGATAATACTTTATGGTGTGTACGTGTTCCTTGTAGAAGTTCACTGTGAAAGTAGCAGCGCTGAAAGACGAATTTTTTTTTCACTTTTGTATGGGGAAACTCGTGACGCTCGGGCCCTTGCCCATACAAAAGTGAAAAAAAAAATTCGTCTTTCAGCGCTGCTACTTTCACAGTGAACTCTCTACAAGTAACACGTTCACACCCTAAAGTATTATCACTAATTTTTGTTACACACTGTATATATTATAGTATGAGAAACTACCAAATAATTGAAATGAGTTGTCTACTAAGAGGATTGTGTGATATTTTACATGTCCGGGCCGAGCTTCTAAAAGACTCACTCGAATCTTTCTCCGTTACTGTCTTTTCGGAGTCGGATGATTTATTTGATTATTATTAAAGTTTGCAGCTGGCGAGGTGCTTAACGTTTTACGAGTCTCTTTGGAGCAGTCTACGAACATAACACGTTTAAACATACGTAAGTTCTCTCGAAGTACCGAAATAAAATACATTTATGGATAAACAAGACGTAGACTTAAGACTTTTGAATGCTAATTATCACGTTGAAAATTTTCCCTGAGGTTTAATCGGTAGTAGATTTAGATATACATAGACGAAATTCCTATGGGTATGTTCAGGTGAAGTTTTTAGGACCTTTTACTTTTCCACCACTGATCTTTTTTTTCCATGCCATGCGAGCAGACAAACCGAAATAAAATATTCCCGAGGTCTACACAAGCCACGGAGGAGGCCTAATGGGAAGCGGGGGAGTCTCAAGGCGCGCCATTCACACGACTAATAGGATGGCCTACATTTTAAATCTACTTTATTTTTTATTTGGGTTAAACGACGACGACAAGATTGCGCGTTTTAATGAGATGTTATTTTAGAGATCAACGTAAAAAGAAACGTAATTTTGTTGCAAATTCAGTGTACATAATAAGCCGCGTGAGATACTAAATGTATTTTGAGATACAAGTGATCGATGAAGCAAATAAGACGAATGGTACATTATAAAGTTACTTAGGTACCGTATACTCTTGTTTCGTGATTTATTCAATTTACTCTGCGCTCACACTTACGGAGCTAAATAAACACTAACGACTAAATCATAAGAACTAGTAGTAGAAGTTTCAACAGACCAAACGAAAACTCCAAAAGATTTACTCAATGTATCTCTACAAATAAAACGCGATAGAAAAATGTAACTGGCGAACGTCGACATTTCGCCTACACGCGGCTAAAGTTGGGCGATAAATATTGTGTATAGAATATTAAGTGGTACAGTTCAATGGCTCATTCCGCGGCTCCTCAGTCCTCCATATTCATTACTGTCCCCGACTCCGGAGTTCAGCGCCGTGGAAGATTTATGTGAGCCCGGGACTCCCGCTAATTCTTATACTCGTATCTTATTTTGTGCGTTTTGTATCCCGTATTCGCCGCGATGTGTTGTACGAACATTTGTCATTTCCTTCCTCGTTTGCTCCTTTCGTGTTCTCCGATACAACTTACGATTTAGAATCTGCTCCTCATTATTCGGATACGTATTTATTGTCCGCGAGAATTGTCGTATCGAAAGTTCGGTGTTGTAAGTTTGGGCCAATTTTAGTTCAGCAATATTTTGTTATGACTGAGTTTGACCTAGTTTTTCCTGAGCTGCGATACCTAACACTTACTCACTCACAAAAGTCGCTACATACTGCTCTTGTTGAGCAGCAGCAGCTTTAAAACTAGTCAGGTATTGATAATAATTATTCTTCTTTCACAACAGAATGCTAGGAAAATAATAAGCTCCTTTTTCAGCAACAGATTAGAATAGAAAATAACGAACGTAAAGTTCCCAATAAAAACTAATTAAAACATCGAACAAAGCTCGAGGAGGAAACTACAAAAAAGCACTCGCAAGTTGGAAGCAGCTGAATAACATTGTCCATTACAGAAGTAATTCCGTTTATCTTAGTCTTGTAATAGAAGAAGACGACTGGTATTTTTTTAAATAATAATAACTTTTTCGAACAAGGAGAGTGGCTTTTATCCGTAAATCACGCGGGGCTTCCCCGGCGCGGGCGGTGCGGGGCTTCCCCGGATTTCGACGGCGCTCGGGGTCGGCGGCGTTAATTAGCGATTTTTCCTTTAATTTATTTCAACAAAAACAAGAATTAAGGTCCGCGAGTAATTATTACATTATTCCGTATGATTTATAGCAGACGAATTAAATTGATGTTGCCCTGCTTCTTCGGGAATTTCTCTTCTTTTTACGCAACTTTTTGTTTGTAATTTTGTTTAAGAAATATCTCTTTGTTTTGGTAAAAATGTAGATACTTTCGACGTAGTCTTAATGTCATCATCACGAGTACCTACTTTTAAATTTTCCTTTTGTGGTGATCGCTTTGAATTTTACACTTCAAAAGTGTTAATACTTACTGTATTAATTAGGTATGCAACGAGTATACAAAAGTTTGGTATCGTATTCATAAGACATGAGGTAAACGTGTTAAGACTTAGGAGGTAAGCATTACTTAATTTGGTCTTTATTCGCCGGCAGCGGTTCCGACTTCCTCGCTATTTCTATTCACGCGGCGTTCATACGTCTGAACCGGGTTAAGGACTTGTATTATCCGGAGCGAACGCGGTAATTATCACCCCATCCGGCTTCTCATTACCTTCGGACCGGTTAAAATAAAAAGCGAGCGAATACAAAGTTTGGGACGACTCGACCCCCAGTGTAATTACACGGCCGCCGGACAGGTGTTGCGAGGTTAGGGGTCGTTTTTGCCGCGCCGTAAATAACTTCTGCTGGAAATTTTTCATTACGATAATGTTCCCAATTGATCGGGTTTTAATTATGGTCCGATACGGATAATTTTAAAATTGAATCTTGTGAACGATACAAAATATCATTTGAGAAGAAAATTTTGTTGGATGATCGAGAAATGAAGTTTAAATACGCTTAAGGCGGGCTGAAACCCCATTTTGTTATATCTTGATACCCGATTTACCTAGTTCCAATATATAGGTCTACCAGAATCTGATGGCAAAAAGTGAGAAAATAAATTGACTGTAGCAATACCAGGGTGACTGGAATAAAACATTTTGATCCTTTTTTTTTTCTTATAGCGGCTGATTCTGTGTGTTAAACATGCAAATATAAAAATTTATCCAATGATCAAGGATATTTTATGAAAATCTGCTGTCAAAAATTTCCATCAGATTCTGGTAGACCTATAATAACGAAATGTAAAAAAATTTGAGATATAGAGCACAATATTTAAAAGGGTTTAAATCAAAAACATTTCAATAAAAAATAATACTTTTGCTGTAATTAATTCACAAACTCACCTCCGACAAAACTCTTTGTCATCGAAATATAAGTATTAACAAGAATAACTTACATTTTATTTTAATAAATTGTCAATTAATCTATTTGAAAAAGGTCTGAAATAATCTTTTTTCTTAATATTTATTTCAAAAGTTATTTATATGGTAGGCCATGAACTGTGAACACACGCACTCGCAGAAGATATCAGCAAACCGCTGCTGCGACGAAGGCGGGGATGAAGATTATGTATGTTGTTCCTGGCAGTATTGTTGATTATTACAAGTATTGTGATAATACGTTAAAATGATAAAGTGAAGCAGCAAACCTCAAAGACTTTAAAGGTATAAATATCTACTAGTGATCGCGGCCGGCGACACTAACGAACATTCATTAATCTTATTAGCGCTCCGCAGTCGCTGTCGCGTTGCTGTCGCTGTTTTTATCTTTTATCTCGTTTTATCTTTTAAACGATAATGGCGTCGGTTTCTTTGGTGCAATCGTATTAAACGTATTGTTCGTTTAACAAATCAATTGTAACTGAATTGTGGTGAATTCATCCAATAAATGGTTTCTATTGTCGGCGCGGGGCGATTTGTCATCAGCGTCTGTTGTACTCCAATATCGTTTTTACTTTAAAACTCTTTTCATTTCCTTTAAATGGCTCAACCGCTAACCTCCGACGTTGGATTTCCAGTTCTATTTACTGAACCGTCAACAGTTAGATACACTTTGAATACTTCAACAAATTGTTTTATTATTTTATTCCTATTACCTCTATTCGCAATTTCATTTTCTATATTTTCTTCATTTTTAAACTTTAACTTTACAATCACTATTTATACCACAACTTCTACGAAATAAAAATAAAGCAAAACTAGGAGACGCTCGAAATTATTATACGAGAATCAATTTACCGAATCTCAACGTATCAAATATGTATTGGAGATCACTGTAAACAAGCGCTGTTAAATTTAATAAACTCTAACAGTTGCCGGGGCTGGGTGGGGATAGGGGCGGGGAATAATTCAATCAAGATTATAGACGTCAGAAACAACGGGCTCGTGCACAAATAATCGCCTTAAAATCCCGAACGTTCCGTTATATCATGTTAAGTTATTCAATAACTCGCTGCATAGTCGGGGAGCCCGGACTCGTCGACCGCACCGCACTCCCGACGTCACGGGTGATGTCACTCATGGGTCATGGGACGTCAAGTGCGATACGCGATTTCGCAGCATTGGTTAGGTAAGAGCATTGCGGGTTTATTCTGACCTCAACGGTCTTTGTAAAGTTTCTTATTCATTGAATAGCATACGAGACTATTTAAATTGTCACAATTAATCATTATAATATTTTATAATGCTTATATCAAAATGGCAAGAGCATAAGCGTTTAGTACCATCTCTCGAAATAAAAGGAAAATGTCAATTATTGATTACTTTATGATCCGAGTTTATGTGAGAAATCAAACTTTTTATCGCCATTTCCTCTAAACACAGAAAAAACTTTGAGAAACTTTGAGGAACTTTGAGGGTCTTTATAACTTTTATACAAAATCAGGCAATGCCCATTGTGTATCATTTTCATGCAAAAATATTTAACAAAGCGAATACTTTCATTTGTATCAAATCATAATTAAATAATTTGTTTGCTTAAAGAACATACTTTGTTTTCAATGTTATACGGTATTTCATATCAAATTCTTTAAAACAAAACGACTAAACTGAAAAGTTATGCAACAACTAAAATGACTGCTGAAGATTCAAGTAACTTCAAGTTATATTAATATCACACGTTCCTTTGCCGCTCGAAAACGTTACACTCTCATAGCATATTATTCAGCTAAAATACAGCTCCAGTTGAATCTGAGCTGTCGACATGCATAGTTTAAAGCTCGCAGTATCATAACTTAGGAGATTAAAGACGCGCGGGACGGTCACTGCAGAATTTATTATACTCCCGGAGCCCGCGCAGCTTTTATGAATAATCTAGAATTCGCCGAGTAGCAAAGAACACGCTACACGGCCCGGCGCGCGTTCGCAAACTTGTACATGGAGTTCGCAACTTCCCCGGCTTACGGAGTTCCCTTTGATGATTATTTCGGTAATTATGTACATTCTGTAATTACGCCGACTATCCGACCGTGAAGTTTCAAACATCTAAACACGAAGTTCCCGGGGGCGGGGGGACGAGTGACGAATATTTTCTGACGTTGTTGAACATTATTTCCTGTTTACCGGGAACCTAGAAGCAACATACAACAATGTGTACATAAACAGCTGTAAGGAGCTCGGAATAAATTACAAAATGATTGACAAGAGAAAATAAAACTTTACGTGTATTTCGGCCCGGGCCTCCATAGTCCATATGCATGAACTTCACTTGAATTGTTGTGAGTTCTGTTTTAACAAATTGAAAATTGTTGACATAAAACACATAGCAGTGTCAAATTAAAAAATTCAGGAAATATTATTTAATATTTTTATTTTATTTGCGACGGAGGTAAAAGATATACATTTTTTTTCTAAAACAATGACATAGTTTGCTTACAACATATGTTTAGTTTACATTGATACAAATATTTGACACCGATAATTATATTTTCTCCTAATCTAATCACTTTCACGCTCTGGTGAGTCTCACGTCTGGACATGACGTGGCGACGTGCTGCCAATTCGGGTGTCATCGCTAAGCCGGGTTCTTGTACTATAATTAGTTGGATGTCGCTAATCCCCCGGGTCGTGTACCACTGTCTTCGGATGAAATATTATTGCTCTACTGACCGCGATATTATTTCGACATGATGCCGCAGCCTTACAGAAAATTGGCGTTAAAAACGTTGTAGAAATAGCAGTGGTTTTATTAAATGGAACGCATAGTATGAAAACGCTTCGCGGTTTCTTCTAAGGCAGTAGTTATAAAATCAGGCGATACTTCTGCTTGTAGGGTGCTCTAATTTTTAATGTTGCCCGGCACAATCAATGAGCGAACGCATCGCTCGATAGGAAGCGACTTAATCTGTCGCCCGTGGTCGGCCACAATGACGAAGAGTTCCCAAAACGTCTTCGGTCTTTAAAATGCGAATATTCCTTAAAAACAGCTTCTTGCACCTGTTTGTAATCTACATTCCGCATTTCAAAGGAACCGGGTGCAACATTGCACGTACAGCGCGCTTGCATTTTGCGCCGGTATGTTGCGAAATAGCAGGAGCTATCTATCTTCCGTCCTCGAATTAAATACTTGCAAGTTTTTATTAAACGCTAGGTGGAACTATCGGATACTAAGGAATAGTTAAGAAATTTAAATTACTTTTTAACATTGTTGAGCGCTTTATAAGTTCTATAGATTTATATGTTTTCGAACCAAAATTTCGTAGTTTTAATAGTAAATACCTTTAATACCTAAAATCAGGGAACCTAAAAAGTCCATACAAATGGGACTTGGTGTATTTTTTCCTCTTCATCGGTAATGAATACGAGTAACAATTATTATTGGTTTTCGTATTTTCATAAAATGCACCACCTGTGTTGTTTTAAAATCTCAATTATGATGATTCAATACTCACTAGGTACAATTTTTGCAACTAAGCAACTAGCAAGGTTAACTTCACAATAATTCGGTTAGGTAATATGAACATTGTACAAACTTTATTCAGCACCAAACCAGCACTCAGATTTAGGTGAAAATGTAAAATTAACAAGCAGTGATCTAAATCAGCGGTCGGCAACACACGGCCCGCGGGCCGCATGCGGCCCGCGAACAGTTAACTTGCGGCCCGTGAATGTTTTGTGAATAAGTTATAAAATATATTAAAAATAATGTTTTCTAATATTGCCAGTAGTTATCGCAACTTAAAAACGTAGCTGTTTGTGTCTGTCTGTCTCCAGGCTGTATCTCAAGAATCGCTATAGCTAGACTTCTGTAATTTTCACAGATTATGTATTTCTATTGCCGCTGTAACAACACATACTAAAAACAAAATAAAATTAATATTGAAGGGGGGCTCCCATACAACAAACATTATTTTTTTTGGCATTTTTTGCTCGTAGTCAATAATGGCAACAGGCACTTGAAATTTTAACAGCATCCTTAACTATATTTGTACTATAATAATTAATAATAAAATTAAAATAAAATAAATATTTAAGAGAGGCTCCAATACAAAAAACACATTTTTTTTTCCTACTTTCGATCTGTAACGGTACGGAACCCTTCGTGGGCGAGTTCGACCCGCACTTGGTCGATTTTTTTAAATTGTGGTCTAGAAAAGCCCCCATTATGCTTAGGCATATTGGGCTTCTAGGGTTAATACGAGTAGGCCTGCGGCCCGCCTTTAGTTTGTTTTGCCACTTTGTGGCCCTTGCCTGCCAAAAGGTTGCCGACCGCTGATCTAAATTCATATAAAAGAGCAAATACAGTACAAATAGCACAAGTGGCGCGCTAGTTACCGCACCCAGTTAGCGGCTACCGAACATCATGGCCGCCGCGCCGAGCGGGGCCGAACAGAACCGAACGTGGTTGAGCTGAACAGGGCCTCCATCGAGGAAAATCAAGATATTTTGCTGATGGAAAAACCATAAACTTATGGTAATTGAGTCGTCGCCACCAAAGCTGCAGTTTCTGCGGTACGCCGCACTGAACTCTATCAGCCTCCGACAGGATTTTTTTCCAACCACAAAAGAAACAGTCCCATTAGAAACTCCGATAACGATATAAATTATAAAGGAACTCTGAACGCGCTACAACGTGCAAACAAAGATGGCCCGCCGAGCCGCGCCGAGCAGCACCGAGCCGCGCTGTCAATCGTGGCATCGTCATCTGACCGCTCAATCGCCGGAGGATTGTTTACAGTCGCCGCGGCCGCACCGAGCCACCGGATTGATTGGAGCACCGACTGCTCCGATCAATTTCAAAATGGAAATCTATTTTTCGCGCACCCCGACACGTGATGCGGCCGGTCGACGTTAGTGGTCGAGCGCTTGGAGCGGTCGCCACTTTTCGAGGCTTTGCAATTCAATTAAAGTACAAGTTTTGACGACCACAAAAATGTTATTTTATGATCTCTGCGACGATGAATAGCAGCTTTGAGATATCAACTCCGGTATTGTAGCTAAAAGGGCAAACTGTTAGAACCTCGAATGAATAAAAGTATATTCAGGAATCGCTGGCGGCTCGAACATATGCGTACTATACGATCGCCTCAAAAAGACTATGAATAGGGCTAATCCTTGACGGATTTTATTGGGCCAGCAAAAACTAGATGGCTTTTCTAAGATTAAACGTGTCTCGTCCGAGCTTTCAATAAACCCAATTCTGAGTTTCGCTTTCGATTCGAGTACTTCCAACTTCAAAGTTGATTTTGTATTAATGAAAACTATAAAACTACTTTTCTACTTTTGTTTGATTTCGGGAAAGACTGATATTACAATTTACAGAATGTTAACATTAATATGAAAAGTTACTTGGTTCTGTACAAGATTTGTATGTACGCGCGGCTGAATGAGACTTGGCCTAATTAAAGTTTATAATATTAAGGAAGTTTTTAGTTTCAAGTCGAGAGCCGGCTCTCGTTTTCTTTGGAAGCCCCTAAATAACTCTCGAGGAATATAGAAGACAAGCATTTAATATTGTTTATTGTGCACGGGCTACACAAATTGTTAATAATATTAAGTAAATACTCTTTTAGTAGCTTAGTGTACCTCTTGTTTGGGTATTGTATCGTCGTAGCTATTTTATTGTGATGTCACTCTTTGGTCCCAGCAGAATATCAGTGCAGCAGACTCGCTGTTAATGCTGGGGTAAATTTTTGTCTTCACACAATAAAATATTGTGTTATTTGTATTGTCTTTTTGTTTTTTCGCTCATTTGTTGTGTGATGTACAAAAGAAATGTCTCTTATTCTTATTCTTTTCATACGAAACGATAGAGTAAATCGAATGAGTCTTATATATTGAATTACCACATAGCTTCATCCCGGTATGTATGTATAGTTACAGCCTACAGAGGCGTCGGGCGACCGCTATAATAAATTAAACAAAATGAATTGCCAGCTAGGATTAAACACATGGTTAGCGCGAAATTTCCTCTCATTGTAACTTTGTAATTACTTTATGATTTACACGAGTCGCTGCTTCGTGTCAATATATCAGGTGTGTGACGCGACGTCACGGGGCCGAAGGGGTCAGGTGGGGGGACACAGGGGGAGGTGTCGTACGCCACTATCGGCTGTAAATCACCGGGGCAGCAGCGAGCGAGGAGGCTGGCGCGCTGCCAGAGGAAGACACAAACTACAAAAATATCAAATTTTAAATCCTTTTACTTCGACTGCGTGCATTGTTTACTGATACAGTGGCTAATGCAGCTCAGTTTTGTTGTGAATAAAAGTGTATGACTGCTTTAATATTATTGTTTATCGACACAAATTGACGTACCATCACAAAAATAGGCCGTAGGCCGAATAACTACGTAATATATTCGGGTTATGACAAGTCCAGTCAGCTGATCACGAGTAACATTATCTTGTCATAGCTCGACCGAATAGCGTAGGCCAACTATCTGTCAGTATTCAGTAAATGTATTCAGTTTCTCTTAAATACTTATGGCCCTGAATCAATTTAAAAAATTTGACAGACTTCTAAAAGCAAGTGAAACTTTACTGCAAGATTATTCTATCAAATACGCACGTACACAACAGAAGTAGCGTAGTTTGGCGCATACATGTGTGTGCGTAAGCATGTGTGAATAAACTTTTTAGTAGACCTGAAGGCTAAACTATAGCCCGAAGCACTGTGAATCTTTTGAATTATTTTAAAAGCAATATCCGTTTTATAGTAGGTAGATACTTAACAACTACCTTCTCTGAAATATAACTTGTAAGATGTGAGGCGACTTACAAAACTATAGTTCCAAACAAACAGCGTATGCAGAGTCTCCTGTATAAAGTTCCTAGCTGTTCGGCAGAAGAATCAATTTCAAACATATATAATTATATAGCATACTGAGTACACAGTAATCTTATATATAAAATTCTCGTGTCACAATGTTAGTTACCGTACTCCTCCGAAACGGCTTTACTGGTTTTAACCAAATTTTATATGCATATTCAGTAGGTCTGAGAAACGGCTACTGGCTACTTTTATATTGATAAGTGCATTTGTTGAATAAATAATACTTAAATTATTACAACTCGAGACTGACGGCGACCATTGTTTGTGCGACGGGATAGCGATGGACGTTGCCATGGTGCCATACTTATTTAGTCACTTCAATAAAATAATATGGGCGAAATACTTCACATGGCAAAACAACGTTTGCCGGGACAGCTAGTAATATTATATAGTAAACTCCGCGGTGTCTTCGAAATCAAACCCTGTCAATACTTGTACAAGTGCGACATGATGCTGCAATATTTGCTACAAGTTAATCTGAAATCACACTAATTTTGCGTCCGACTTAGGCAGTGAAATATGAAGATGGTCTACTACATACAATTTAAATTGTGGCAGTACAGAGTACGGGGCGTAATAAGCCGGCAAGTTTGTGCATAAAACAATCGGGCGGCCGATACAGTATATCAACTGAACTTTAAGTCTCCCCGGCAAGTAGTTTTTGTCCCGACTTACGAAAACCTTATTGTATTTGCTGTTGTATTGGAGTTTGGTTTTATTAAGTCATCTGTGCTGGCGAGATTTATGACGTAATACTTTTGTGTATAAGAATAGTATAGTAATGTTTATTAATTATATTTTTTAACTTTATATTACTATTTACTCTACCTCCAAGTAGTATTGTCTATTTCTACGTTTTAGTTACGCTTTTGTTTTGTCTGTGTCTATAAAGCGACGTATCAGACCAGGACAAAAAAAATGTAAATGTAAAGTATAACGTCTGTATGGACGCGTCTACGCGTATTTTACAATAATTTTATCACTAAAGTGTACTCAGTGAATCGAGGCAGTAGCGGTCATTGACCTTTTTAGTCTAGGCGCTAATTAAAATATGTTCGCACTATATTTAGAATAATTAAGAATAAAATTGACCTCTTATAAAGACACAGATTATTAAAGATTCATCGGAAAACCTCTTGGTAACTCTTAGAATGATAATCTCCAACTTTTTATGAGTTCGAAGTGATATACTTCATATTCAGTTCACAACGTCTCTATTCGCCGAGTACATCTTAGTGTTAATTCAAACCGCAACGCGACAAATTTGACAAACGTTGACAAATTTCAATTGCGTCAGACGTCATGCCAATCTGTCAAATCCATACTAATTTAGAAATGCATCTACGCGTCGCGTTGCGGTCTGAATTGACCCTAAGCAAGCAAATCGAATTTATTTTGGTGATGCTTATGTACCGCTGGTAAAAGCTTTAACAGTCAGTAACGTTATTTATGAAACAATCTGAGAACTTACAAAAAGTAATTGAATACGCGTGGAGTTCCACATGGCCGAGTTTAACGTAATTCCTCGTCAATGCGAGAATTCGCGAGCGAGCTGCTACAGTCGCTGCTCACGGCTGGTTAACGACAAACAGTTAAATACTCTTGTGCAACGTTACATTTTATTGACAGTTCATTGGTACTGTATTAACGGTACAGCTTATCTCGCTGATAAAAAATATTTCAACGGATTACTAGGTACTAGGTAGCTATCAACCTGATAGCTACCTAGTACCTAGTAATCCGCTGTTATAAGGAGCTCATTTCTCAAAGCAGCAATCCATTTCTCTTGTTTTAAACAGCAATCAGCAAAATTAAGTATATTGACTTGTAGATTAGAGTGATGATTAGACCAATCAGAACACATTTGTTATTTAACTTCATTGTTTTTTATAGTTTAAACAACGTTGTTTTGCCATATAAATTATTTCTAGTATCAATACAAAAAGTAGATAAAAGCCTATTCTCAGGCCTAACGAATATACTTACAAAATTTCATTAAAATCGGTTGAGCCGTTTTAGAGGAGTTCGCGCACAAACTCTGTGACACAAGAATTTTATAATATATTAGATTTAAACATTTTGTAGTTTTATATACCGATACAGCATCAAAATCATGTCTGAACTGTACTATTTAAGATTTTTTAACAGGATAAACATACTTACAAAAAATAATTCTAAATTACCTTCTCAAAAGCTAATAAGTTTTTGTTCATTTAATCATTAATTTTTCAAATATTTTAATATCACAGCAGCTACAAATTTTTATTCAAAATTCCTTTGTTCCACACATTGGGAGAGTCACTTTATTAATTCCGAAAGTGGGATTTAACTTATACGTTTATTAAATTTTCTGACCATAATATTTTTTACCATTATATTTTGAATAAAAATTTATTTTGGTCATATATAAATAACAAACTTCAATTCATTTCGAGCATTTGTACGTCAAAAAAAGTAGAGTTTTTAACTTTTTATTTATTTACTGTGAAGTCCCTTCCGCGGTTCCTATTTTATGAGCTCATCATGTATGTAGGGCGCGGGCTGCGAGAGGGGGGCACAGGAGGGGAGGGGAGGGAAGGGTCACATAGTTCTGCTCAGAGTCAATTTATAATGTAAAGTGACTGGACACGTGTAGCTCCTTTGACTAGAGATTATCATCTGTCAACGTTTTAATGCCTAAACTTACCTTTATTTTTGTGTCTCTGTCGCGAAACCTGACACATTTGTTTGGGGAGGGAAGACTGCAATACGTACCTCCTTATTATTTAAACTGCTCATTAAAGTCGTTATTTTAGCTGCACCTGATTGTCTGACAAGTAAGATCTAAGCGTCGGATGAACATGTAAAAGCCGGTCTTGCGCCTATACTGCCAGTCTTGTCGGTTAACCGTCCTAAAGGTTATAAGTTATAAGAATTAAGAGATAGTGCTTTTGTGTACTTCGTACACACTTGACCACTATAAGATCATATACCACCATTGAAACCGGTGTGGGAGGACTTATTTTGCTTCAGATTAAATTGATAGGTACAAAGGCATCTCTTGGAACATTTTTATCGTGAAATCGCACTAAGAACTTTCATATATCTAAGAGAATATATTTTTGTTTCTCACTTTTATTCTTTTTTGTTTCTCCTTAATTATTCTGACGGCGGTGACAAGTTAACAGCACCACTAGGAGCATCAGCTGAATGACCGCAGCAGCTGACAGGTTAATTAGCCGGGCCCGTCGCACTCGGCATGTCAGGTAATACAGATCGTTGGTGACGTGTGCACTGTGCATTGTGCACTGTGCAGCCCAGAGCCCTTCGCCAATATGCTTATAAGCTTCTGCTAATATCACTGCCGACGCCGGAAATCAAAAATGCATGAGATGCCCGTATGTCAAATACTTGTCCAAATGAAATATGTTTACGAGATTGTCTCTTTTAAAGGATACTTAAACTGTCATATTTTCATGCGTTTAAACTCGATCGTCGATCGTGGGAAAACGAGACACAATAGATATTCTATTTTGTATCGGTCACCGGTGACCGTATGGGGCTTGATGAATTAAACATACCTAAATACCAAAAAAATTACGATGCTCGCCGCGCTCAGTTAAAAATAAATTCTAGATCCATAAAAGAATTATTCTTAGCTGTTTAAAGTGTCTTGTACGAGAGCTCGCAATATGAAATAGCTCGTTTTTATTAAACAATAAAACGGGTTTATAAAGTGCAGCTCATATTACATTCCCCGCAGCGCGAGGGACAGACAGAATATCGCAACCCGGTATCGATATTGATATTGTATCTATGAAACGAATAGTTCAATCGTACAATACATATCCTCAAAAATCGTCTTGGTCCTTAGCCGCTGCAGCTGCTTTCTTTAATTTTACCGCCAAATACCGAAATTATTAAGTAAATAAGTATGTATTGATTTTGACGTTTAAGTTGTCGAAAATTTTTTTTTTTTTTTTCTTATTATGGCGCTCGGCTTTTTAACCATGGCCAGTGTCAAGTAAAATATGGCGGGGAAAAAAAAAAATTCGTAAAAAGTTTACAAAATTTAAAGTCGTTTTTCCAGATTATCGTCAAGTCGAAAGTCTAGTAAAAGTCTAAAAAAGTGGTCAGTAAAGTCAACGAGTCAAGTCAGTTGTTTTAGTAAAGTGGTAGACCCTTTACTAAAACATTCGATGGAGTTTTGGAGGGAACACAAAATTGCACGTTTCTTGAAGTTGTATCACTTGCCCACACTTGTGCACGACATCGAATATTTAATGGTTAATATTCTACCAACATTACACATTAAAAACCGAAACAACACAATTTTAGGAAAATAATACAAAAACACAACGTCACTCTTTCGTATTCCCGACAAAACTCCTTGTCGAAAATTACATACTACATATACAATGACAATGACTTAATTAATGTAAACTTCCTTAAATTTTTAATTTCGAATTTCGTCACTGAAATGAGCCAATGATTCTTGGCTAAGAATCCTGGTATTTTGGGACTTATTTTCTCTGATCTGCCAACTTTTTTTTATGTTCATCAGACGAATAACAGAACAGATTATGATAATCGCTACTTACTTTCTCTTGTTTCAAAATAAATCTCTCGAAAAAAGGGTAAAAAATATCCCGTAGGTATGTGTTTAAAGAGGCATTTTTCGGCTCAGGAATCCGTTTGAAACGTAAAGCTTTAAAGGGTAAATATTTGTCGAAGTGGAGAGGCCCACTCCGCGCCAGCCGTCGCTTTCCAGCGCGGAACATTTCACGGGAGAACTATGACGATAAAATTTAAATTTAAGGAAAAATGTCAGTGAAATTCAGAATGGCGAGGCGTAGCGTTGTCACATGTCATGCACGCTACCTTCACAAACGGCGTATTCGCGTGAAATCTATCAGTAAAGATGTGTCAAAAAAAGCTGTCTAGGGCACAGATTAAGGATATAGGTAGATGGCTTCTTAGCTCGCCAGCGCGTGGCCATTTTATGCTTGTGTGCAATTGCCGTAGTGTGCGTGTAGGGATGGGCGTATATCTGCTTGTATATCGATAAAAATATAAAATTAGACAACAGCTATCGACCAATAGTCGACCATTATTTTATGTTATAGATTTTTATTAAACCACTTAAAAAAAGGAGGTTATCAATTCGACCCGCATGTTCAATGTAGGATATATTATGCTCATTTAATTAGAAGTCGCTTTCAATTTGGTGAAAAGATATTATTTTATTTATAAAATATTTAAGTATATAATTACAGTCTTATATAATAGTTAAAAATATACATAATATGTATACTCCATAAGCCACGAAGGCTTGTCCGGAGTGTAATATCAATAAAATCAACAGTTTTTACATAAACTACAGAAGAACCAATATACTTATGACAATTAAAAATTTGTATTTGTATTTGTACTTTATTATACTTAACTATTAAACAACAATTTTGTAAAATAACAATTACTATGTATTATCGAAGAAATAAAGACGTTAAAGCATTGGATACTGGTGACGGGACACATTATAATATAATGTGTCCACTGTCCCAACACCAGTGTCCGATCCTTCAGTCAATAAAATATGCCATACATCATAGCATGTAAGGATCGGATACCGGTGTTAGGACACATTGAATAATATATTTACACACAATATATTAAAAATTTGAAATTAAATGAAAAATATTCAAACATAAGGTTTTATTGAATATGTTCTTAGTTGCAGCTTTTGAAGTAAATATAATATTAACTTCCTTATAGGTTCTCAATTGTCATCATCATCACATTGAACTCTTCTCTAGGAGCATTTCTTTAACCTAAAAAATATTTTGTTTAGTATCAATATTCAAAAATTCCATTTTTTGCACATAACAAAATTTGGACATGTCAAGATTTAAATGAAAAAATATGAAATTAGCAATTTTTAAATATGGTTTACGGGGAAGGTTGTCTGATTTATAATTATTGGACTCTGTTTGATGACTGCATTTGTGTATCATGCTACAAAAAATTACGTTTTGAGATATAAATGCAGTCATGTTCTTTAGATCATTTAAAACGGAATCCATAACTTAAAAAAATGTGGGTTGACCCACAATTAATGCTTAACTGCGAGTATACGAGTATTGAATACTTAAATTCATATTATAAAAATATAAACTTTAGCTATTACCTTAGTATGCCTCGAAAACACTGAAAACAGTTGACAACAGTCTCCTTAACGGGGGGGTCTCCTGAAGGTGGTAGTGATAAGGGGGGATTTTCCTCACTTAAACCATCCCTTCTCACTCCATCTCACCACCTCGAAGAATACTCGGTTATAATCTAAACTTAAAAATAATATTATCTTCATTATAGGTCTCTCCGTCATCACCATCATATTGAACTCTTCTTTAGAAGCATTCCAAAAACCTAAAAAAATAGTTTAAGTGGTTTAAGTAGTTTAAGTGGTTGTAAAAATAGTTAAAAATAGGTTTAGTGTCATTAAATGTACTTAATACTATAAAATATATACATATATAATATTGTATACAGGGCAATATTCTTTATGTAAGTTTTCCATACTTAACCCATCAAGCTCCAAGCGGAACCCAGGGGTGCCGCATAACAACCGAATATCTATTGTGTCTGGTATTCGACGATCGAGGTATTTAAATGATTATGACTTTAG
Source organism: Cyaniris semiargus (assembly GCA_905187585.1). NCBI lineage: Eukaryota > Metazoa > Arthropoda > Insecta > Lepidoptera > Lycaenidae > Cyaniris > Cyaniris semiargus. Next base: position 569,519 of record LR994555.1, read on the forward strand.
CCTTATTAAAATTTTACATTTTATTAAAAAAGAATAATGCCAGGATAAAATTTCAAAAAGTAGATCCAAGTAACGATTTGAGTACGTACAGGGGGGAGGTGTGAGAGCTGTTAATCATTTTACTCTCCGTTAGAACTTTTTTATTTCAATAAAATCATTGTTTCAAACTTACGTTTGAAATGGTAATCCCAATATTGTGAGGTCTTCATAAGGGAGTAAGAAACTTGCGTCTAAATATTTCTGTTCGTCGTTTATTTTGAAGCATTTTCAAATCCTGAAAAAAAAAACATTTAGTACATGACAATATTTTTATCGATATAATATATACTTCAAGCAAGGTGCATCCCTAAAGTACACGAAAAAAGCTATGCCATATTTGTAGCGAAATTATTACTTGATGTGACATTTTTATCACTAATACCATAAACAGCATGATTAAGGCATTATTAAACTTATAAATTTTCTTTTTAGCTTACAAAAATACCGATTGATAAGCCCAAAAAACGTTGTTGAAAACTTACGTATGTTATGTTAAATCCACGTGTTTGTGCATTCCTTGACCGTTTTTATGGTTTATTATATAGCGGAACCACAAAACCCAACAAGATATAGCATTAAACGTTCACTAAACACTTTTATTATCACTTTTTAAACATGAAATATGCAGACCTACGCCTTTGTTATGTCCTGGGAGGTAGGACATAACATTACATGCTTTTGACGTTTATACACCGATATGAGCTTTCTCTTTCACCCAACTTACTGAATCGTTAGTTAGAAAGAGTAACATTATCAGCTCTCAAAATATAAGGCGCCTTCCTATCATATAACCTCATTGGTCTAGGGTTAATTCAGACAGCAACGCGACGCGTAGATGCCTTTCTAAATTTGTATGGATTTGACAGATTTGTAAGACGTCTCACGCAATTGAAATCTGTCAATTCAGTACTTTAGAAATGCATCAACGCGTCGCGTTGCAGTCTGAATTGACCCTTAACCTTTAATAATGCGCGTATCTTCTGAATTCAACGTATGTGCGTCCCAGACCTCACCCATTATATTATACGCGTTTTAAAAGGTGATGCAAGTTACCTAAAAGTTATTCACACTTCCCGCAAGATCTTTTAAGAAGATTTACGGATTTTGATCAACACATTGGACATTGTAATAGTTTAGGTTTGGGGATAGCACAGGCAAATTTTTATCTCGAAAAGTAGAGTGTACCTGTGGGAAAGTGTAAAATCTTAATATTATCATCTCCAAAATGTTGAACCAAAACTCTTTATCTTGCGGTATATTGTATTGGCCTAGGTCAAGGGGGGCAGATGTCAGGGGGACACGTGGCAGGTGGGGCAGGCCGCAGGATGTAGGGGAGTCGAGGGGGGGCAGGTATCTCAGCACTAATAGCCTATTTACCCGACACACATTATCCTACATTGTTTACAACGGCCATACACCAGCCAACGCCGGGCAATTATATTATAAGCTACGGCGCATTGTGGACCCAGATTGTGGCATGAATTGGCTACGAACTATAAACACTAGTATTAAGTTATACAACATGCAATACATAGTATCTTAAGAGCCTGTTTCTCAATCGCCTAAATAGGTTACCGGAGGCCCAATCCCCTACCCTTTTCCCTTCCCCAACCTCCCCTATTTCCTTCCCTACCCTCCCCTATTCCCTTCCCTACCCTCCCCTACCCTATTACCGTATTCCCTCTTAAAAGGCCGGCAACGCACCTGCAGCTCTTCTGATGCTGCGAGTGTCCATGGGCGACGGAAGTTGATTTCCATCAGGTGACCCGTTTGCTCGTTTGCCCCCTTATTTCATAAAAAAAAAGGTTTTTCGTAAGTTGTGTCTCCGTCGCACTTTAACGTGCAGTTATGTTACGCCATCCCATTTATCTCTTGTAGTGCAAAATGTTGAGATATATAAACAAAAAAAGATGCTTCAACGAGTTTATGTCTGTGTGCTTCTAATTTAAAATTTCCCATTGTCTAGTGGCATGCTCGTCGAGTTTATTTCCTCTCTGTCTGTCCGCTCAAACGATTGTTCCATATTCACAAACTCGTCTGTCTTTACAGGTGCATCGTCTGCGGCTCGCCCCAAGGTCGGGGCTCGTGACCCACTGGCGGGGCTCGCGACCCACTGGCGGGGCTCTTGACCCACTGGGGCTGCGACCCACGCCGGGGCCCGCTCTCGGCGCTAATTGGTCCCGGCGCCGTTCGTTATTCGTAACGATACCACTACTCGACTCTTTGCGGCTTGTTTTTCTTCACGCCCGCACCTGCACGGTGCACGCTAGCTTTATTTTGGAGCGAAACATCGCACACGAGCGGACCGAAACCTAACGATGTGGCACTCTATTACGTAGGCAAAAAATGACCTACCACTAACTAACTACCACTAGCCAATTGGCTTTGATGATATTTTGTATTATCGTAAACTCAGGACGGTCACAGGGACTGCTGATTTATCTGAAAATTGTATATTTAGGTAACGTAAGCTAATTTCCCAAAGTAAATAACAAGCCAAGTCTGGGGAGACAGCTATTTTTAGGGTAGGATATTTTCATATTATGACAAGCGCTAAACGCGCGAAAATATGTAGATATTATTTCCGCGCCACAAACGAATTTAACGAATTTCAGAGCAACGAAGTTGTGGATAACATCTAGTTGCTCAATCATTCGAGTAATCAAGTCGACATCCCCGGGCGGAATGCTACACCTAATGCTGGTGATGTGATTACACGTCGATTTAACTGGTGCGCCCTAACTCGCGGATATTGCCGAGTGCGCCGCCAACCACATCTTGCCACCAGCATTCCACGAACTGATTACTATCATAATATTACAGTTTAATAACGGTACTAATGTACAAGTACTGGTTATGTATCTGTCTGATTATAAAAAAATAAAAAAGTAGAAAGGCCTACTTTTTTTTATCCGTTGTGGATGATTTATACAGTATTTTCAGATGAAGTAACCACTCCTCAAATGCTGTAGTGCCTGGGACAAGATTTAAATGTCCGTATGGTTGCCCAAGCACATATGACATTCTCGCAACATAGTCGGCCTAGTCCAGAGAAAAGAGCTAGTCAATACGTCTGGGACCAACTATGTGCGGGTTTCCTCACGATGTTTTCCTTCACCGTACGAGCGTCCGTATTATGTACTTGAGATCAGAAAATGTCTCATTGGTACACGCCGCCACCCGGGATCGAACCTGCACCCTCTACGAGTGCGAACCAAAGGTCTACCCATTAGGCCACGGACGCTCTACTGATTATTATTATGCTAATAAATAAGGTATGTATTAGTAAATTCAATTCATAGTTCTCGAGACTCAAAGCCGAGTATTGGACTCAATACAGTGTACGGAAATCTTTAATTTATGCTCTTATAGGAACTATCCTTACTATGTACAATTAAACTGTTTTAAAAGCCCACATATTTTAACTAACAACGATAACATCCGATTTTGTCGTTTTCCCGACATAGGTAGTATAAAAAATCTTGGCCCGCAACGAAATGTATATAAGAAGTAAGATCGTAAGAGTAGAAAGTGTTGAATTTTGTCCAAAAGCAAATTAAAACACACAGAATAACATTTTAATTATTATTAGATCACAAAATATGAAAATAAAAAAAAACTTAAACAAAACTATAAATAATATGCTTAGCTTTATCTTAGTAGGCCAATAATCCGGTGTAACACAAAGAACATTGTCGTAATTAGATGCCGCCGTAGCGGAGCTAATGTTTCTACAATTCCTCTATTTCCGCAACTAAAACGCTCTTGTCCCGGAGCCATTTAAAGCCGCAGATCGCAATACTTTCATGGGATTTACCGCTAGCTCCTCGCCTAGCCGCTAAACCACCGGCTAAGGTAAAAGGAGAAAAGTAAAGAGTTATTCTTTGCGGCGCTTCGTATGGAACTAAAGGCCGAACTTTTTCTGAAAGCTTAAAACTTTCGGTTACTTGCGGCGAGTAATAAATTTTCCGAACTATTTTCCTGAAAATGATACTTTTAACGATGCAGTATAAAATTAAGCGCCAGTTTAACAAACTAATAGTTTGTAGTAACTAGTAAACTTTAAATTTAGAACCTCAAGTTGTCTATTATTATTATGGTTTTATGCGCAGATAATATATTACTGTTAAAAGGTTGGATCGCACTTGAAAATCTCCTTCTGTGAGTCAGTGTGTTTGTCTCTGCTTGCCCACAAAAACGTTCAACTGCGATTTGTATGACTTCGCACTAGGTGTGTTGTATATGTAAAATATTTTACAGCATTGACGCTTTGGAATCGCATAAAATGTGGACATTTGACTGGTTTTACATCTTAGTTGATGATTCTGAAACATTATACTATGCTATTTTAATAATGCGATCATAATTTTGATAACAGCGGTATCTGTGCCCACAACAGTTTCACTATTACCACTCCTGTAGTACCATGACATCACACATGTCACCTTCTCATTTATACTGTACTCGGCGAAACATGGCGGTAGCGGTCATTGACTCCCTGTCAAAAACTTGTCATTTTCTATATAAACCGCGATTGACAATGAAGTGTCAGATGCTGTCAATCGCGGCTTTGTATCACAAAATAAAAAAGTAAAGAAAGAAAAAAAGAAAAAAGTGTAGAAAATCACAAGTTTTTGACAGGGAGTCAATGACCGCTATCGCCATGTTTCGCCGAGTACAGTATAGTGACGATGTACCATAAAGGGTATTTCAACAAGAACTTTGTTTTTAAATTGGGGCTACCCCAAGAACGTGATAGTTTAGACATTTAGTTTTTGGCGGTATTCGTAGGAAGTGCTTTGGCAATTATTATAATGAATTCAATTTTGCTTGAAATCGCATTAAAATACTTCAAATTCACTGTGAAAACACGTCGTTCTGTTAAAATTACATTTCGTAAAATTTCGTCATATTTTCGGCCAACATAATTATTTTTCTGAGACCGCTATTAAGAATTGGTCTCGAAATTTAAGTCGACAGACTTGGTACATAATTTGCCAACACCAACTGTTGGTGTTGGCAAATTTGGAGCAATTTTGGATCTTCTTCAATAGGTACTGTGGCTTACATTTTTTCAGTTAAACGACCCGATCGGGCACGTGTTGGTGACCAACACGTTTTCAGTCGAACAACCTGGTCGAGCACGTGTTGGTCACCAACACGTGACTGAAAACGACGACTGAAAATATTGCCGTCGTAAGCCACAGTGTTGAAGAAGCCCTGAATTAACTAATCTCGAGACGTTCTTAACAATTGGGGCTATCCAAAAGCAGAAAAGTTATTTAAAAAAAATGAAAAAAATAGGGGTGATAGACTAATACTCAGAGAAGCCAAAAATCAAATAACATTAAAAAGGGCGTAACCGGCGTTTACCGCTTTATTGCCCGGGGCCAGCGATATCAGTTTTCATTTATAATTGCCAAACTTTCCCCTTCGTAATACGTAATAAAATAATAAAATGGTATTAATTTTCCTCTAAATTCTTTATTTTATTAGGTTTTAAATAAAATCGGCCAAGTGTGAGTTGGACTCACGCACGAAGGGTTCCGTACGGTTATAGCGGAAAAATAGGCGAAAAATTATGTTTTTGTATGAGAGCCCCCCTAAAATATTTATTTTATTTTAATTTTATTATTAACTAGCTGTACCGGCAAACTTTGTTTTGCCATATAAAGTATTTCCGATTTCGCCCATATTTAATTGTTGAAGTGACTAAATAAGTATGGCACCATGGCAACGTCCATCGCTATCCCGTGACCCGTCACACAAAAAAATGCATTCTGTCAATTCTATGTCAAATGTTACATTAAAAAAGTTTATACATATTGTCCAAAGCGCTAAAGTTAGAGTAGAAATAAGAATTTTTAAATTTTCTAATTTTTCGCGCAATTTTTTTAATTTTTTCTATCATATTCTTCTTCTCCGGACAATAACAAACACATCAAAAAAAGAAATAGTGAAATCGGTCCAGCTGTTCAGGCGTGATGTCGTGACCACGCCTGAACAGCAGTATATATATATATATATATATATATATATATATATATATATATATATATATATATATATATATATAGATTTTTAGACTACAGATAAAATTAAGGATATTGTGAAAATTTCTTTTCCATTATTGATTACGAGCCAAAAGGGTCAAAAAATACGTTTGTTTCATGGGAGCCCCCCTTAAATATTAATTTTATTTTGTTTTTAATATTTGTTGTTATAGCGGCAACAGAAATACATAATCTGTGAAAATTTCAGAAGTCTAGCTATAGCGGTTATTGAGTTACAGCCTGGAGATAGACAGACAGACAGACAGACGGACAGACATCGAAGTCCCAGTAATAGGGTCCCGTTTTTACCCTTTGGGTAAGGAACCCTAAAAACTAAGTACTTGTTGAAATACCCTTTATTATGAAGCTCTCAAGTGTGAAACACATGGTAAGTTTTTGCTCACTAGATCATCCCTTATCAGTTCTGTGAGGCTGGTGCTCGCAACTTCTGTCATTAATAAGCCATAGATTAGTTAGGGATAGACGTCGCTAACCGGCGCCCTTGACGCCCTGCCACCCTGCCGTCCTGCCGCCCTGCCGCCCTGCCGTCCTGCCGCCCTAGCCCGGCGCCCTGCACCTAAACCTCCCATCGATAATTATTGATCCCTGCCATTTCATTTAACTTACAGCTATTATCACTATCGGCCCACATTCGGGAGTTTTCGAAGCGGACTTTTAATAGTTCCCATAAATTTCCCGTGTTCTCGTAGATTAGACGTAGCTTACGTTTAATGGCCGAACGAGATTACTAGAATTCTAATAGTTTTTGGAGCACATGTGAAGACTAAGAAGCTTTAATAGGCAGGACGTTACGAAGATCGTTGATCTATCACATAATATGGGTACACTACCTACCTTTTGTACCTACAATTCGGTAAACAAAAAACATCAATGTTCTATTATTACGTTCCCTCGACACACACTACTCTACCATAAGGTATCTCAAATGCGGTCGAATATAATAAATAATTGCGTCCAAAAACCCCGACGTTATCGAAACATTTAATTCAGCTGCGGAAACAACCGTCATCGCGGAAATAACGTCCAATAACGCCATTAAGCTGTCCGACAGCAATTCATTATCGGGGAATAAATTAACGAAATCACCATCAGCGCAATTTCCAAAACGTCGTCGGGCGGGATTTACCGGCGCGCGCGATACCATCGTAGCTGCGCCTCGGCGGATGCCGCTAACGGCGCGCTGCGGCCGCCCAGGATATTAAACCTCCTCGGATTTATGTTCTACCTGGTACCCCGTCCCTCCGGCGTCCCGGCACAGGGACGGGTACCGGAACGACCGACGCTCGCACACAGCCTCGCACATTTCATATCGAATTAACACGTAGACTATGTAAACGAGCACGACACGAGATATCAGCTCGCATCCGCTAAGATACGTGAGTTTACGTTGTTTATGCCGCGTATTACACGAGACGAGCGAATCCTTTGTCATAAACTGCTTTAGGATATGCCGCGAGGACGTGCTCGTAATGTCTCGTACGTTACTTTTGTCTTTGAATACATTTGTAAAAGGAATTCCCCGTACCCCATAGGTAACGTAGAATATTATACCGGATAAAACAGTCTCCGGGTTAAATCCGAGCCGTAAACTACGCTACATGGGAACGTCGTTTTGTTATACGATAGGAAAGGCCTCGGGCCCCACTCCCGGTAATGTTTTAATCTTAGCAGGAGCCGGGGCAGCCTCAACGAAGTATACAAATAAACTAGCTTCCTGCGAACTCCGGGCCAGCAAAAATAACGAACCGAAACGCCTCCAGCCGTCGACTATCGGCAAACAAACTTATAATTATAAACAGCAACTTTACCAATTTGCAGCTAAACAATCAAACCATCGTCTTCGTTATCGAGTTGTATAATCCAAAATATACATTTAAAATCCTTTGTAAACTATCGTGAATACGAGAAGTTTGGATCCAAAATGTTGATAGCTAATTTAACGTAAACCGCACCGGGAAGACGATAACGCGTTTTGAGTGATGTTCTTTAAAGATTTAAGAAAAAACAAATACTTATATGGGCCTCGCCGTCAACGTTCGACTTAAAGTTTATTTGATTTCTAATTACAATAATTACAACATAGAAAAAAAATATAATATCAAACCTAAAAAAACTTGCGACGGCAACTGTGTTGCATAAGCCCAATTTAAGTTAAAGTACCAGATCTGAAAAACGTTGGAGCAAACAATAATTCAGCATTCTGAAATGGCGTCTGAAATCACCGCTAAATGTAGGTTATATTGCGGTATTTTAGCGATCGCCGAGATCTCGATCGCGCGCGTTGTAAAAGCCACTCTCGCGTCGCCGATCAAATTGCTTGCATTATGCACGAAAATGCTCCGAGACTCGAGACGCTTTCGCAACAATCAGATTGCTATCTGCATGTTACAGGCTTTGGAAGAACTACATACCAATGGCTCTAGCACGAAAAGTCAAAATCAGAGTTAAAATTTTGAAAAACTGGAACTAAATCGATTGTGATGGATCGCGTTTTAATGGCAACATTATTTTTAGAGATGTACCGACTAGTCGGTAAAGCCGACTATCCGGCCACTTTCGTAGTCGGCGACTAGTCGGCGAATAGTCGGCTAAAAGCGCCGACTCTTAACTTCCGGCTTTTAACTTTTTTGCTATTATTGGAATTACATTAAAGAAAAATCTTGATTATATCACACTCAATCAGTCTTACACATTTTAAAATTAAATGAAGTGTTTCTGAAATTACTTGCTAGTAAAGAAATTATTTTTAGGGTTCCGTAGTCATCAAGGAACCCTTATAGTTTCGGTCTGTTTGTCCCTCTGCCCGTCTGTCCGTCTGTCTATCCGCGGTTTTGCTCAGAGACTATAGGACCTACAAAGCTGTAATTCGGCATGAATGCAGATATTAATGATGCCGACAAAATGGCACTTATATAAATTCTTAATTTTTTTATGGTAGTACTACAACATCAAGCGGGGATGATTTTTTTTTTTCGCGTCCACTCGACCGTGTTGTCGTTGGATAGGTTTTTTAAAAATATTACGAGTATTCATAGATTATTTTCCGATTTAGGGATCCATTTATGAAATATGAAGTTTCAAAGCGGAAAAAATCGTTAGAGTCCAGTGCCCTGAGAGCTGAGTACCCTGTTCGCAATACTCCCCATTGTCACTTAGCAGTGATCTGATCACGTTTGAGCTGTGTTTATTCTTTGCTGGGAGCTGGGAGCTGGAACGCGTGCGTTTGGCTAATTGCTATCGGCTAGATAACAATATTGTACATATTATTTGTACATTGTATACAGAAGATAAATTATGTTTTAGGTAATCCTCTGATATTTGTGAACCCAAACCGTTTAAAAATCCGGAAACAACAAAGACTCAACTTTTTAAATCAACTCATTGTGTTTGAGCTATAAAAATATTACTTTAAAATGTGTGTGCAACACGAAGTTGAAATTAATTCGGAAACAGGTTGAAACGATCCGGGAGGTCCGAAACCTCAGCGAAACCCGGAAACTCGGAAAACCTCCCAAAAACTCCCCAAAAGCCTCGGAAGTCGAAACAAACTGAGCATCCCCGCGCGCCCAACTTTTACGAGTGCAAAATTTTTATCGAGTTTAGTTATTCATAACATAAAACCTTTCCGTCAACGAGAGCCTTTCAATTTGAATGCCCTTCGAGAACTTTATACCATTTTTGTCTGTTCGGACCATTGAATGCCCCTGACGTACCATATTGAAGGAGATACGAAATTGATTTTGATTTGATTGATGATTAAAACTGAGGAAGTTCTATTAGAAAATTCGCCTGCTGCTTACATTACATAATATTATTATATTAAACTGTAAAACCCACAATACAATTAATAAATAGAGTTACATCGTCGTCGAGTTACGTCGAGCAATGTTTAACTCCTAAACTGTCAAAATGGGAATCGTCGTTTTCCGCGAGATCGGAATTGCGATTTGCTGCAATTAGAGCCGGTGATTGACGAAGGTGGCTCCAAATTGAAAGCTACTTCGGCTGTATCGAGGTTTACAAGGGTTTCGCGAATTATATTTCCTTCTGTCATTTTCTTTTTACGACTTTTATTTTTGTTTACATGACGTTCAAGAATGATAATATAATCAGTTTTATTTGTAAATATAAAGTATTTAGTTGTAAATATAAATTCAATTTGTTTCCGGTTTCAATACCACTTTTTAGGTTGCTTTTATAAATTGTTTTGACAATGTATTTTTTTCATAGAAAAACAATGCCTTTACATCAGTTGTGGATATTTAATATAGTACTTTCAGAGCGAAGTAACTCTTCAAATACTATAGCGCCTAGGACAAGATTTTAAACATCCGTATAGTTGCAAAGGTACATACGGCATTCTCGCGAGTCGCGACATAGTCGGCCTAGTCTAGACTCTAGAGGAATGAACAGGTCAATACGTCTGGGACTAATAATGTGCGGGTTTCCTCACGATGTTTTCCTTCACCGTAGGAGCGTCCGTATTATGTAGTTGAGACCTAAAAGTGTCTCATTGGTACATGCCTCCCACCAGGGATCGAACCTGCACCCTCTCGAGTGTGAACCAAAGGTCTACCCACTAGGCCACGGACGCTCTTTTCACTAGAAGGTTAAACAATAATTATATAATTTCCTATGGCGGAGACATACCTTGTAGCGCTCTGTGCAGCAGCAGCAGCAGCAGGTGCGCCGCGGCGGTGCGCGCGCGCAGCATCACTGGCGCTAGCGGCGCGCCGGCCCCCCGCAGCGCATTACCCCGCGCCACGCGACCCCGCCGCCCGAACACGATCGCCCGCAAGAGAACACGTCTGGAACAAGAGATGATGATTAGAGATGTTCCGATCATGACTTTAGCCGACTAGTCGGCCAAGCCGATCATGGTTTCGGATGTTTCTGTTTTCTTCGTTTACTGCTACAAGTACGTCGGATACGCCGCCTGCGAACGTGTCGGATCTTGTTTTGGTTATGTGAACGTCATGAATCATGATACTGTACATCATGTGTAACATGCAATCTTGCTTTAATAATTTACTAAAACAAAATCCAAGTCATTTATTTATATAAGAATAAATTATTATTATAAATGTTTATTGAAGAAGATATTATGTTGTTCTATTGGGTCTTAGGATACAATTTTTTTTAATAAAATATGCCAAAGATATTTCTTTACAAGCAAGTAATTTCAGAGACAATTTATTTAATTTCAAAATAATCAAGGTTTTTCTTAAATGTTATTTCAATAATAGTAAAATAATAAAAAGGCCGAATAGTCGGCGCTCTTTGCCGAATAGTCGCCGACTACCAAAGTGGCCGGATAGTCGGCTTTACCGACTAGTCGGCACATATCTAATGATGATGTAGCAGAACAAAAATATTTAGACATAGTAAATCGTTAATTTGAAGCTTTCGAAGCCTGTGGAGAACAACGGTCACAAACTCACAACCAAATCGTGCGTCGTAAAGTAAAATAATGTGTAAAAATTTCAAACAATGTAACAACACAATATCTTCTTTATCTCCGGAACCCTATAACTCAGTTGATATATTAATTATTGGCAATAACTAATTGTTGACGCAATGCGAAGTGGGGGCGTCGTAAAGTGGAGCGGTAACTTTAACGGTCGCATCCCCCCGGCGCCCCGCAGCGCCCCGCAGCGCCCCGCAGCGCATCGTTACGTCCGGTGTTAAATTTGTTATGGCGTGTCTACGTTGACATACCATATTTATGAACGTCTCGTACTCATACTCTGGCAATCTCCTGGCGGGGTGATACGGCGTGCAACATCCTCAATATGTACGTCAATCATGGTCGGCTTACACCCCAGCCCTCTACAGATATAAAATTGATCGCCCCAATAAAGAGCTCCAAATAATATAATATTGAACGAGTTATTGTTACATAGCCCCCGATGATCGTACCCTAAACTTCGATACTTCGATTCGAGACAATTTGGATTTGAAACATACACATGATACAATAAAACTGTGGCAATTTGTCTGTAATAGACAGTCTTCCTCATGTTTTATAAATGAGTTTAAATCGATATTAAAGTAATTGGAAAACCTTGAAAAAGTCGATAATTACTGTCGTGTAATAATAATATATTCCACGAGGCTGTAAGTAATGTGGAAAATGAATCTTCATTGAATATTTATGTTAGAGAAAATGATTTCCTCAACTAAAAAAATCATTCTAATTACTGGCAACAATAGTAAGTATTAACACAAAAAAGGTCTTTCTGTCTATGAAAAACTCTTAAAAATGAGGTTTGTTTGAATTGTGCTGAAGCTACTATGAAGTTTGGAGCAAATTGTAATACCGTGGCGGAACACACCACAAACCAACTGACTAGTTACGACTAGTACGCTGCAGGTGTAATGTAGCTTAATCCGATCCAAACATGATTAAAACTCAGATGGAATATTCGATACCCAATTTCTTGGCTTAAATATTTCAATGAACAAACCTAGATAGGTTGCTGAATGGTGCTGCGCTACGTTGCCATGCTATGGCAACGACCAAAAATTATATTGTGCACTGAGTGTGATTTTTATTTTTAACCGCTTAGCCGCTATGTTTTGTTTCACCAGAGTTGTACGCCAAACCATTTCTCTTTTAGCTTTACCGTACTTTAATAATACACAATACATATTTTTATCAGCAACAATATTTTTGATTTGGGGCCAAATAGTGCGGTCAATTCATAACTGATTAAACACAAATTAAACAGTAATGAACCTAGCTGATAATAAACTACGGTGACGGAACACAATATTGGGGAGCCATCGCGCGTCCATAACGACCATACGCTTTAATTAATATTTTTGCAGGCGGATGTTGTTACCCAAATTCCATTCAAATGGAAATTCAGCAGAACTGCAGCGTGTTTGCGCTCGGCAACACTATGATCGAGTTACCAGCATGATTTTCTCCCCAAATTTCGGGTACGCATTATGTAGGTTTTAGCTGCTGCAGTTCCAAATTAACTATAAAAAAACAAAAAACAATCTTCAGAATATTTCGTTCTTTCTGACGAACGAAGAGAGCTGCGGCATAGGGCTCAACTCTAAGAGAATTGATTTGTGCCCCTTTTAAATGGGCAAATGGCCCACTACATTTCCCACCACTGCCACGCGTGCTTTTCTTTCTTACTCAAGCTACAATTTATACATCATGTAGGAGAAGGAACTGGCTCCTTCGTACCCATGTTCGGAAATGTTATTAATAAATTTATTACCGTTGAGAGTCCTCATTGTCGTAACGAAGGGTTCTCGGAGCACATTTTATTTTGAGGCGCGAAATAATGACGCGTTTGAAGTCGCAACTCGCAACGCAAATACACAATATTATAATGTTTTTAAAATGTAACGAGGGCTTACGTTTCGCCCTTTTGAACTCCAATTTCATCCGAAGATAGAATTCGACGTTGACTGATATACAATCGAAAGAAAGGAATATTTCGAATAAATAATATTCAGAATATTTTGTATAAAAATGTCATTTATATATTGTCGTACGAGACCTTTTAAAAGGTGATAAGTCATTTTTATCCTGAAAAGATTTAACATTTTCAAATCTACTTTGATAAATACAAAAGTCGTGTCTAGTGTCTACGCAGGTAAATCACCTTTGACACGCAGCGATCGGCACTTGAAGATTTGTAGACAAGATGAAACTAACAAGTTATAAGACCCATCAATTTGTCCTAATCTAATACAAATTATCTTCAAATGGACCACCAAAAAGCACTGGCCCAAACTATTCACTAACTCTTCAAGTAATATTTAAAAATTAACTTTTCTTGTTATGATCAAACTAATGCCCAGTTTTTGAGTATTTTTCACGAAGTAATACTTATCCATTCTATGGAGATGTGTGATTAATAGGCTAATTTCAAAACTGCAACCAATACACAACTTTGTTAAAAAGATAATCTTTTATCTCTCTATCAAAAAACCCTGAGAAACCAGAAGAAAGTACTATTTTTATCATTTTTGCTAAACTCGCAATGATTTATTGGCAAATGTGGCTGACTGAATAGGACTGAGTGCTTCCTTAAGAGGGCGACTAACGCAAAAAATCAAACATCGTCCTTCTCTCTTCACACTCACGCCCGTCTTTCATATGCCAGGTGAAAAAGGATGACGCGGATTCATCGCCAAATTAGTTTTTTCTCAATAACTCGATAAATATACAACGTTTTAAAAATCCGCTAGGTCAGATTCTCAATGATAGAATTTTATACAATGTGCATTGATTTATATGTAAAGATATGCCCATTAAAACATTTTGCTAATAGGTTCTTCATACAAGGAAATAGAGAGCCATCTATGAAAAATCGATTGAACTACGTAGTGCGGCAGCGGCGGTAAAACAGCATTCGCGACGAGCGAATGCGATGTTGCGTCGGTATTGTTGGTAAAACAGTACACCAACGCGTCGACATCATTGCAACGCGCGGTTGACCCGGTCTTAACGCTAGTAATATATAAGTCAATGACAATAATATTAACTTAGTTTAATGAACGGTTATGGCAATATATGAAAAATTCGAGAAAATCAGATTTGTGATTTTTTTCTATCGAGAAAATTTTAAGGTATCGTGTTTTCGCTAAGTCGGATCCTCGTAAATATAATGTAGTATCTATGTGTAGAAAATGAAACAATTCGGGGCTTATTTTCAAGTATAAAAATGAATTATAAAATCGTCAATTTAGGGTTAGTCGCCCCCTTAAGCGCTTATAAAAGAAAGAAATTCTCTGGCCTGTAGTTACTAGTTGTTATGTATAAATGTGGCGCTTGTACAAATGCTTAAACAAACTTGACAAGTGAATTATCTCTTTACAGAGACAAATACTCCCGTAAACAAGCAGATCTGAAACTCAATTTGTACATTTAATTACAGTTTGTTTGTGTGTCATCGCTCGCTCCTGAATACCCCCGCGCAGGCAAATAAAATCACAATACGTCGTATTACTCAAGTCGATTGTTGAATGAAAACAGTTTAAAAACGAACGGCCGGGAATTTAATTAATCCGTTCCAAACGTAACTTCATTTTAAATATGTAATTCATCGCCGCCGACATACTATACGCACCTCGTACTCAAAGATAATAATATTGTATTGGCAATTATATACCGTTGAGATAAAGTTACGGTGGAATTATACGTAGAGTCGTAATAGTAAGTCCGGACAATTCAAGCTAACGCTATATTATTAGGAGGCAAATGAGCAAACTGGTCGCCTCAGAAGAGTTGCCGGCATTTACTTGTAGGTATAATGCGTCATCCTGATGGTAGGGTATTATGTGTTACCCTGATTACCTCTAACGGGACACAGTTTTTATTACGTTTAGGTATCTATGGAATGTCACCTATGAATATGAAATGATACCAAATTCCCTAGCTTGATGTTAATGTAACTTGTTTTAGATCGGACTTTATGCGACGTCTGGAGTTATGGTACTTCCATGGCTGGATGTGAATATCAGTCCGCGTCGGGCCACAATAAAATCTGTACGCGAGCCCACGGCTCTTCGTTACTGTACATGTTGTATTGTATCTCGGAGATTACCCGGCTATGGGGTAATCTCCGAGATACAAATTCCAGTAAAACTAAATGTGTAAAGTTCACTTTGCCCGAAAACGTTTAAAATCTTTCGATTAAAAAATTTTAAAAGTAGTTGAAGAACGTTTAGAGTGCCAAAGCCTATTATATTAAGGTCAATGATTTCATAAACGATGGCACATCTTGGGAGTAGGATGGCTTCTTGCAAGGCTACTTCTACATTATTATATGACTTACAATTATGTATGTATGTTGACATTGTATATATTTAAGTTACAGCATTGTAAATTTGATTTTAAAAAGATTTTTTTTTTTCTCACTTTTTTGGTAAAAAACATGCGAGTTTCTTACGCCGGTTCTTTTCGCCGGTTTAGTTCCCGAACCGGTGGTAGGCACCAGTAGTATCAAAGTTCTGAAAGTGTTTGTTACAAATCTTTTCAGAAATAAAACAATGTTTTTATTAACAATACAATACAATATTAAAACCAAAAAAAAGGAAAAGATTTTAGCAGTACATCTGTGTATGTTTCAACACAGCGCCTTTTTTTTTTCTTATGAAATAAGGGGGCAAACGAGCAAACGGGTCACCTGATGGAAAGCAACTTCCGTCGCCCATGGACACTCGCAGCATCAGAAGAGCTGCAGGTGCGTTGCCGGCCTTTTAAGAGGGAATAGGGTAATAGGAGAGGGTAGGGATGGGAAGAAAAGGGAATAGGGGAGGGAAAGGAAGGGAATAGGGTAGGGCATTGGGCCTCCGGTAAACTCACTCACTCGGCGAAACACAGCGCAAGCGCTGTTTCACCTAGCCTAAGCTACTGATCGAAGTCTAATATTATTGATACCGACCAGAGTACCAAAGGCTACAAAACTGGGGGAAGTAGACATTATAGGTACTAATCTTAATACCTCCTTGTAGAAGATACACAAACTTCACAAAACACCTTACAGTTTTTGGCCCGTTAAACAATATTTAAAGATCAGTAACACAAACAAATTTAAATAAGCTAAAAAAACAAAGACTTTGTTCAAGACAACCGACTGTAAATAGAAATTCTTTAAATTCGAGTAAGTCCGTTAGATAAAAGTAAATTCTACTTTTACAGCGAAATTCCAGCGAACATACTGTCTTAAGTCCTTTCAAGATAAAATAATAATAATAATAATAATAATAATAAGTTTATTTATTTGCAACTACATACATGGTGCAGATTTACATAAAATATAATAATACAAATCCAATTAGCAGCCGCAAATTGGCTCATGCTCGGCATGTGCTGGTATACCCAGAGGCATATTCAGCGCCGGTCTTCCGCAAGAACCATTTGTGACGACATGGATGTCATTATCAACTAATTAAGTACAACTAAAATAACAAATTTAAACATACAACAACATATATATAACTAAAATTGGCGAGACAGCCCACGACTGATTCTGTCGCGCGCCGTCGCCACAGGTGATTATATTGGCAACACAAAAGATGTCTTATCTATGGTTTAGAATTCCGTCACTTGTCAAAAATAATTAACTGTGACAATTGACAAAAAGAAATTAATGTTTTTAATGTTTTTACAAAAATAAATTATGTTTTTGTTTTACTGTACTTACATACATATCTATATAATATTAAATAAATAAAATAAGACACAAACTAAAGATAACTAAAACTTAAAAGTACCCAACACCATTGACATTAATTATTAATCAAAAATAAAAGTTCCGAATTCGAAACGTAAAAGTATACATAGGTACTGAGGATGCCGGCTGTTTATTTTTAAGTTAAGACTATAATAGATTTATTTACTATTATTAAAACAAATAACTTGAACTACACAATGACACGTGCATATTAGATCACGGATATATCATGGTAGAGGCTTTCTTGTGACAACTGTTGATCTAAAAGGAACCGTCGCAGCTTGCTTTTAAATGATTTCAGACTTTTGGTATTTCTAATGGGAGGCGGTATGTTATTCCAGCATTTGGAAGCTGAATACCGAAAACTACCTCTAAATGAAGCCGTTCGATGTTTTTCGATTGTCAACTGTGCTGAACATAGCCGTGACCCACAAGACCTAAGGCTAGCCATTCTTGATAATTTGTTGAAGAGATACTTTGGTTCCTCGTACTTCAGTATCCCGAAAAGTAAAGATGCAAGATGAAGCCTGCGTCGGTGCTTCATTTTTAACATTAAGTGCTTGTTAAGATAGGGGGTAACATGACTTCTCGGAGGTATGCTGAAGCAAAATCGGGCACAAGCATTTTGGACTCTTTGAATAAGTCTTTTGGTAATCGAAAGTAGACGAGGGCCGTAAACTATATCAGTGTAGTTTAGCTTCGAGAGGACCAGAGATTCGACCAGACTGATACGCATCTCTTCTGACAGATATGGTCTTATTCTGTATAGTATTTTTAGTTTATAGAATGAGCTACTGACTAAGTTAGTAACATGATCTTGGAAACGCAGATGACTGTCAAGAAGAAGACCAAGATTACGTGCGACATATGAACGCTCAATAGGCTCACCCATCAGCATGACATCAGTTGAAGGATTTACAAGGCTGAGTTGGCTGCTGGTGCCGCAGATAATGTATTTAGATTTTGCTGGATTTAAACACAAACTATTTTTTTAAAAACAAAGTTTTATTTAAAATTCTCGAAACTGTTTATGATTAGCCGCTAAACCAAAAATAAGCAGGTATAATATTATAATTTTATAACGTGCCCGTCTCCCGTCAAAGCTGCGGTGAACAGAGGAGATATTTTAATTTAAATTTTTTAAGTCTTTGATCGAGCATCGAGCGTGTTACAGGAAGTGATTCTAATGAAATGCCTACGGTGACGGCTCGACCCCGGCGCACACTGCACGCGGCGCCCGATACTCCGCCAGGGTCAATTCATGGTCAATTCAGACCGCAACGCGACGCGTAGCTGTCAAAGCTTGCGAATTGACAGATTTCAATTGCGTGAGACGTCTTGCAAATCTGTCAAATCCATTCAAATCGCGTTGCGGTCTGATTTAAACCTAATATTACATTATACAAAATACTTGTTGCACATAATACACATGCAGTCAAAATATAATGTTAGCTTCGCAATCATGATAACTTTCATGGCCGTATGAGGAGCGGCCTTTAAGTTGCGAGAACCTTTGGATCAAAGAGTTTTTATCAGGTTGTTATTGAGTAATTTTCTCCACCCTTTGTGGTGGTTGAGCTCTGCAATATTACGTCGTCTTTGACTATCCCTCGACGTGTGCTCGTAATAACTCCGACACAATATTTTATAATAGCACTATTTCTGTGAAAATACATTTTACAATGTTTCCCAGTAAATGCTTTCAATCTTCGTACTACTAGATAACTAGCTGATCCCGCAAACGTTGAAAAATATACATTACTAGATGATGCCTGCAACTCCGTTGCGCCAAAACTCGTTTATCGCGCAGGAACCGTGCATTTTTTCGGGATAAAAAGTATCCTATGTCCTTTCCCGGGACCTAAAGTATCCCCATGCCAAATTTCAGCAAAAACAGACAGACAGACAGACACACTTTCGCTTTTATAATATTAGTATGGAATTAGTATGGATTTGCGGTATGAAAAATAGGTGTTGGCCGATTCTCAGACCTACCCGATATCATTAGAATCGGTCCAGCCGTTTCGGAGGATTTTGGCAGCTAGCATCGCGACATGAAGAATTTATATTTTGCTAACGTAACACTAGCCTTAACTCATCAAGCCCCATACGGCCACCGGTGGTCGCGACAACAATAGAATACAATAGCATTTCCAAGAATCCGCGATCGAAGGGTTAAATAGAAAATTTTGCGGATGGAAAATTACACGTAATCTCCATAAAACGCTTTTGTGACAATTATTATCGTAACATCTCCTTTATACTTTAATATAAATTCAATGCCACGGGAGGGTTAAAGAAGTTACAAAATATACAGTACCAAAATTTAGATAGGAGTGTGCGACGTGGTTGAGCGGATTAGCGAGTGCCGAGTGGTGGCTGGTGTGTAGACTGAGGAAACTTCGTTATTAATCTTAAGCACTTTCGGGGGAAAAGATTTTCCTCATTATTGTTTTTAACGAAATCGTTTTATGTTTGTATAAAACTGTCATTCCTCTTCGTCGAGCAGAAATCACACAATTTACATCCGCGAGATGGGCCGTCATCAGAATTCATAATGAGTTTCGATCGTCCATATTATTATTTTATATATTTTAAAATGTTTCTGTCAGTCTATTTATCTGTCAGTCTGTCTACTTATCTACCTATCTGTTACACGCTTAAATAGCTGAATCGATATTGATGAAATTTTGTATCGATATAAATACTTTGAGTCCCGTGAACGTCAGAGAAAAGTACAGAATAGTTTTAATCCCGGAGAAACGTACGGTTCCTGCGAGATATACGAATTTCGCCGAAGTACTTGCGAGCAAAATCTAGAGTTTTATAAAATCCGATTAAATTGGGATATTAAGTTAAAAGACTAATGGCAAGAGCACGTCGAAACTCCAAAGTCTAAGCCCCATTCACACTGAGAAAGTAGCTGTAAGTTTGGTTAAGTCTGGATCAAAAGCTTCTGGAAGGTCGTTGAACTTACATCGGGTAATAAGTGAACCAATCACCTAATGCAAGTGATAGCTGCGGAAGGTAAATTCGAAACAAAAGAGGGATTAATAGTGCGTTTACGATATTTTAATATTCTCTGTCGATAGACACTGCAGCTCGGGTTTCGCTGAGTAAGTATCACATGATATCACTCACCAAATCCTCAGCGTAATTATTGTACACAGTTCTAATAACTACCTATGCAATAATATGCTAATCTATATATTAATACGCGAGCGAAGAACTTTGTATCCCTTTTGACGAAAAATGGGGAAACGTAGGTGAATGAAATTTTGCACGGTTATAGTTTATATTATGGTGAAGGAGTGCATCGAGCTAATATTATTTTGAAATTATGCTTTTATCATAAATTTTTTTAACAAATAAAACATTACACACACTACCACACACACACTCGGAAAGATGACAGATTTTTGAGTGACAAGCCTATACAATACGAATTATACTCTTTATTTATGGTTGAAGTCTGACAACAAGTTGACAAATTGAAAATGGATTATAGTTTTTTTTTTTTTTTTTTTTTTATTGAATCTTAGATACTATTAGACAATGCTTACACGGCCAGTCTGAGATCAGCTGAGTCCCAGAGACAAGAGTTGAAAAAAAATATGATAAAGTCAATTTTTTTTTTACAAAATATAGGTGTAGTCCTAATGTCGTTGAAACTAAGGTCGAATTTCGACCATTAGGCGATCTCTAGTTGTTATAATTCGACCATGTACAAAATGATACTCTGATGACATTGATAGGGATGACTACGAAACAGTGACTCTTCAAGTGAGATAAGTGTCTGAAATCAGAATAATAACTATAGGTCTACCAGAATCTGATGGCAATTTTTGACAGCAGATTTTCAAAAAATATCCTTGATCATTGGATACATTTATATATTTGCATGTTTAACACACAGAATCAGCCGCTATAAGAAAAAAAGGATCAAAATGTTTTATTCCAATTAACCCCGGTATTGCTAGAGTCAATTTATTTTCTCACTTTTTGCCATCGGATTCTGGTAGACCTATATGCCTACAATATTATGGCGACAATAGTTCTTATTTTGACTCGCGCCAAAACAACCTCGTAGGATTGTAATGTCATTGAATAATAGAAAACATGTGTACTAGCTGTGCCAGGCGGTGTTACCCGCGGTTTAAGTGATATATAATAAAAGACTATGAAAAGTACCAATAATAGGGTCAAAACGGGACGATACATGGTTCTATAATGGTTTATGGTAGTGATGATGATGATGATGAATATAATTTGCATAGTAGCATATGCTTTCCGTTCTTAAAACAACGTCGAAACTCCCAAACTTGTATCTATCAAGAGTCAGGAGTTCTCTCAGCACCTTCCGAACCATGGTATACCTTGGTGCAAAACCTTGCTTGTTGGTAGCATATGCTTAGAATACTGCTCACGAAACCGAAGTCACCACATGTTTCCATATAAATTTTGAGGAGTTCCTTCGATTTCTTATGGATCCCTTCATCAGGTCACCACTTTTATAAATATGGTACCAAATTGGGATGATAACCTATACACCAAAAGAAAAATTTTGAAAATCGGTTCATCACAAACGGCGGAGTAATCGTTGAACATAAAAAACGAACATAACACCTCCTCCATTTTGAAAGTCGGTTAAAATTGTAGCCTATATGTTATTCTGATGTATAAGCTATATTATTGTAAAGTTTCATTTAAATCAGTTCAGTAGGTTTTGCGTGAAAGAGTAACAAACATCCATACATCCATACATACATACATACATCCAAACTTCGCCTTTATAATATTAGTAGGATTTTCACTACTATTCACAAATAACGTGTCTGATGTCACCTGTCACATGTCACCTCACATGACACATCTGACATGTCACCTCCATTAACTAAAGGGATCCCGAAGTTTCGTAAAAAGAACATGCTTCACAACAGAAAGTTCGTGAAATTTATTAGAAAGTATAATAATCGCAGCGTTCTTTAAACAGCTAAGGAAAACTGAGGGTTTTTGTAGATTTAACGTTTAGCGTGTGTGTGTGTTTGTGTGTGTGTGTGTTGTAACTGTTCGACACAACCGAAGTCTCAAGCTGGGAACAAATTATCGGACGTTGTCCTCGGACGTTTTCCTCGGATGCGGCTTGTTTCTACCTGGTTAATACAAAATACCCTAAACTGTGCACATTGTCTGACATAAGTCGCCGACGCGACCTTGAGCGTTCGGACGTCCGAAAAGAATCTGGCTAGCGGGATGTTTTTGCATCCGCGGACGCGGGGACGCATCCGCGGACGGCGGACGGTTTTCTGAAATGACTGGCCAGACATCCGAAGACTCATCTTCCTACAAACCTTCCCGCATCCCCGGACGTCCCCGTATGAACCGTGCACATTGTTAAGCCGCATCCATCAGCCGCGGCTTACGGACGCGTCCGATAATTTGTTTCCAGCTTAAGGCAAAAGCTAGTCTAAATAAGGTCATTTAGAGTAAGTACTAGCGATACAAAATTGACAGGTCAAGCCAATTTTGTAGTTTTTCGTCGTCAAGTCGCCCCACGTGTTTGTGTGACCTGACCCTCAGTTCAGGAACTTGAAATTCGTTCTTTCATCGCTTTAATCCGCAACGACGTCCGCCCTGTATTTAACACGAAAGCTCTTTGTTTTGTCCCCGGCGGCGTGAGTGCCCACTTTGTAATTATGTTATTTATGCTTCCACTTTATTACTTCACTTATTATTGTCCACTTACCAGGGTTTTGTCGTTGTTGTGCCATTTTGTAAAGTCTGGGTGCGAAGCGGGAACGTTCATTGTGCTACCTGTCTCTTTCTCTCTACTCGTGCGCATTGCTATCTCGTTTCCACAGGTATACGATACCACACGGCCAGACTTTATAAGAAGACTTTAGGTGATAGTAATTAGTAACTTTTAGTGCACAAAATACCCATACATTTCCTCAAATATAACATTGCATGGACCAAAACAATTCACAAATAAAAGCCTTCCACATAACATCGCCAGAACAAAGCCAGATTTTGAACTAAATACATCCGTACATAGGAGAGTAAATAACATAGCTTAAAACAAATGCCGGCATAAAGAGCTAATGTTTTATTTTATTTACGGTGCTCCACTTTGTCCCGGTCTTAAATATTTTGTTCAATCCGCAGCAGCAGCGGCGGAGTACGTTTTTTCTTTGTTGCGCCTTGCTCGCGGTCGTCGACCTCCTAACATAATATATATTCCCATGTCACATAATGAACTAAGTGATTAAAATGTGTGCTGACTACTGACGTTGTCGTCATTATATTTTATTCAGAGGGGACCCTCGCAATATTCTCGTAACGTATAAATGACTGAATCCGTAAAATGACGAAAATTCGCATTGTTCTGATGTAATGAAACGTCCTTTTGTGTGTTTCGTCACATAAAAATGACGATTACGATAGTCTCCATATACGGGATTGATGCGGTCGAACTGATAACAAGCTGACCTGATGGAAATGTACAAAACGGGTTCGATCGCATAATTATTATTATAAACCTATTATGAGGGTAATCTTGAACTCAGTGCTAAATTATTATTGAACCGCGCTCGCTTTTAATCTTTGTGTTGCTCGATTTTGATTTGAAGAACACGGTTGAGTTGGTCTGAACTCTGAGTTAATACTGTCTTAATAGCTCCGTAACAATGTTTATCAATACCGGGCCCGGATCCGGTGGCGATCGATCAGCGGACTGATGTCCGGCGCCCGGTGCATGCCGGCGCGAGCTGCCGGACTTACAAATTAAATTCCGAGCGCTCACCGAATTGCGTTTTTGGTTTGCGGACGTGGATAGTTTGTTTGAGTTGAAACTTAGTGTACTGTACGTATGCTTTAATTTCTATTCCCTGGAGCCTTCTACAACCAGATTTGCAACCCAGTCCCACAACATAGAGCCGTAAAACTGACTGTATCTCGTAACTATTAAGTACAAGATTCATATTTTTTCGGTAAACAGCACAATATGCATTCAAAATATCTCCATGCCAAATTTTATCAAATTGGGTTCTGCCGTTTAAGCGTGAAAAGGTAAAAGGCAGACACGCATACGCGCTGACGGACTTATAGTAATGAGCACGGGATATTTCGATACCGTTTCGGGCTCTATCAAACCTGAAACCCGAAGAAACAAAAGCTATCTGCACATACTGAACGTGCCACAACTACGTGTTTTTTTTTATGAAATAAGGGGGCAAACAAGCAAACGGGTAACCTGATGGAAAGCAACTTCCGTCGCCCATGGACACTCGCAGCATCAGAAGAGCTGCAGGTGCGTTGCCGGCCTTTTAAGAGGGAATAAGGTAATAGGGGAGGGTAGGGATGGGAAGAGAAGGGAATAGAGGAGGGAAAGGAAGGGAATAGGGTAGGGGATTGGGCCTCCGGTAAACTCACTCACTCGGCGAAACACAGCGCAAGCGCTGTTTCACGCTGGTTTTCTGTGAGAACGTGGTATTTCTCCGGTCGAGCCGGCCCATTCGTGTCGAAGCATGGCTCTCCCACGTATAAAAAACGTGTATCATAATTTAATTTCAAAATCACAAGTTTTTCACATTAATTCAAACGTACTTCCGCATCAAGTCGGTCACACTGGCTGATCAAGTTGTATAATAAAATATAGCGTATGCTCCACTCGAACTAAGACCGTCCATGATAAAAATGTACCGTAGGCTAAGCATGTATGAAATCATAGTATGATTTAAATATGTAAATTTTAATACATATATTATGTACAGTAAAATTTCATAGTACGAATAAAACGCATTTAAACCCAATGTTAAAATAATATGTCAATATAAAATATAAACGTAATCTATTAAATTAATAGATTACGTTTACATTTTATACATTAACATATTATTCTAACAGTCTAACGTTTTATACTATATATAAGTACTAACATTTTACATACATTTTACATTTTTATTATTACTTTTTTTTTTGCATGTTTATGCGTTTTAAGTGAAAAATGTAAGTAGTGTAAAGGTAAATAATAGTCATGTTATATAAATGGAACAGTAATGTATATTTGGTGAAAAGTTGTTGTTACCCAGTGAAAAAGAAAGTAATTGTACAAAATGCTAAAAATTATGTATGAAACAGAGGTAATTAAAATATAAAAATAGCGTCACAAAAGGGATATAATATAAAGTAATTAACTCATGTATTACCTTTAAAAATATGAAAATGTAAGAATTAAATATAAAGTAGAAATTTGCCTGTACACTGTACGGGGAAACAAGAATAAAATGAAATAAAAAAATAATAAAAAAAAAGTTTTTCACATCTTGCACTTGAGTATCGCAGAAAACATCATCGCAGTATAAATAGAGCGGTCACGCCGCCGCGCGTCGCGTCTGATTTACCGCGCTCATTATGTGCGATCACAGCTTTGTGCTCGTGTAAATCAAAGAAATACATTCATTGTGTAATGGACGGTGAAACGATGGAAGAACTATTATGCAAACGGTCTGATCGCTGGAGCGGTCTCAATTGGTTAGTCAACTTTATTATTTTCTTATGTTTAGGACAGTGTTCTTTTCGTTCTTTTTATAACTGTATTGGTTTTTCCCGCGTTTTAGCTTTTTGTTTAACACCGTAGTCTACTATGTGAATAGTAGTTGGTTTAGGCATGTGCAACATAATAGTTTTAGTATTTTTGGCAAGATGGGACGACTGGCTCTATTAAAAAGTTATCAGGACAAAAGTAATCATAGTTGAGGGCTCTACACACTTTACAGGGTTTAACTAGTTTAACTATACAACTCATACTGTATATGATTGACGACCTGTACATAATTGACGACCTCTGTGGCTCTGTGGTTAAGAGAGTGTGGCGGCTCAAGCCGGGTTTTTTTTTTTTTTTTTATGAAATAAAGGGGGCAAACGAGCAAACGGATCACCTGATGGAAAGCAACTTCCGTCGCCCATGGACACTCGCAGCATCAGAAGAGCTGCAAGTGCGTTGCCGGCCTTTTAAGAGGGAATAGGGTAATAAGGGAGGGTAGGGATGGGAAGAGTAGGGAAGGGAATAGGGTAGGCGATTGGGCCTCCGGTAAACTCACTCACTCGGCGAAACACAGCGCAAGCGCTGTTTCACGCCGGTTTTCTGTGAGAACGTGGTATTTCTCCGGTCGAGCCGGCCCATTCGTGCCGAAGCATGGCTATCCCACGTATCGCGTCGCGGGTTCGAATTATATTATATATTAATAATATTAAATTTGTGTATAATATAATAAAAATCTTAAATGTATGTATAGTATTAAAGTATTAAATATATTTCCGTTGTCTGGTACCCGTAACACAAGTCCGTCAGGTACTTACCACGGGGCCAGACTGACGTGGTGTGAAGCGTCCATAGATATTATTATTATTATACTCGTGTGCTCTCGTCTGTCTACATAAGTTACAACAATGACGGTGTCCTTAGTCAAAGCTCAGTAATTCCTTGAAACTGACTTCTTCCGGCTTGTCTTATACGTGTGGTCCAGTCATCCGTTATTACTGAGGGTCTTTATGAGCACTATCATTACTTAAATGCTAGCAATTGTACCGGAAATGGGGCATATAAAGGAGCCCAATAGAGTCATAAATAATATGGTACACTATATCTAGAGGCACGGCAGTGCCTTAGCCAAGTCTCGAACAAAGGCAGGGCCGTACCATACTTTGACTAATAATTAGTATTTAAAAATAGTTTCAATTTTTTATTCATACAACATTCGAATACAAATACTTTATACTAATAAAATAAACACTAAAGTTAAAGTACAATAAAAACTAGAACACAATAATAATAATATATCTTGCAGAAGTCTGATACAATAAAAATGTTACTCGACGAAGACAAATAAAGGCTGGAAAAAATATTTTATTACTAAGTTAGGGGTTAAAACTATCCTACCTCTAGTAGAAAGTATAAACATTTTGGAACGTCTTAAATTATAATTTGTTAGATTATTCTTAATTGAATTCCAATTCGTATCTTTGTTTACGTTTATTTTTTTTCGATCTGAACAGAGTGTAGTGTAGAGTAAAGTAATGTAGCGTGGAGTGCAGCTGCGGCGAGTGCTGCTGTTACCTCTACTGCCTCATAATTTGTTTCGGAGTTTCGACAAAGTATTTTCGTTCGCATTGTTCGCTAAGAAACGTTTTCAAATTGAAAATTATCTCGGATTTGTTTGTTGAAGTTTTTCATAAAGAAAATTTGAATAATGAAATTGCTTCGGATAGTTCGTTTGATTAAGTTACTCTCGATGAGATGAAGACGCTACTAGAGGACGGGAGACCCGAGAGGATAAGATTCTTCAGAAGAGCCCCACTTTAAGGTTGTTATAGATATTATTTTATCGTTTCGAGTAAACTTCTTTGTCTACTTAGTGCTCGGTAGTCTTAAGTGTTTTCCTAGGAAAGCGACGCAGTTATATAGCGGTCGCAATAAAGCGGCGTAGCGGTAGTTGTGCAATGTAACATATTATCGTAGTAAAATAACAGCAAGACTAATATAGTTACTTTCACCAATTTTGATCACTATAATAGTACCGTAATCTGAACTGCTTAAACCGTTAAGCTAAACTAGTCACAAAATTACCTGGTGATAAATAAAAAGTTTAAAACGATTTAAGCGGACACTGTCACTACAGTCCGCCATTTTACATTATGCCATATTGCCGCCAACTTTGGAAACGCTTTAGCGCTAAATGTTATAAATTAACATTGTTTTGCTGATAAAACTAACTGCCAACTTTCGAATCTGAAATTTCGTTTTAAATGTTCAAAATTGTGAATAACGTGTGGCCGTTAAGTTAACTTTATAATGGAGTTAGTTGATCTGCTGTGAGAAACAAACGCCAAGTCATTGTATGCGGTGAAATGGAATTATAGCTCTAAAATTATTCTTTTTAAAATATTATATTTTTTATAATACATTATTACTATCACTAAAATGTTATATACGAAATGTAATATTGAGTAAATGCAGAGTAATGTATGTTCTCAGCGCACATCGCGACTGCCGGCCGGGCCCTTTATTTAAAACAAATTACACCAACATTACCCGCTCATTTTAAATGCGCTCTTTTAAAACATCTCAAATTATTCTCTTTTCAAGTTTTTGTTACATCTGGCCTTTTTGATATGATGGAAAAAAACGTAAGTAAGTATTAAGCACACCTGTTTTCCTGTATGACAGCGCGTCAGACCAGATCGTTAGTATGGGTAAACGAATGCGTTATGAGGTCTGATAACGGCGGGAGAGGTGGACTGTAATATGAAGATGAATTATCAGCATGGAACGATATCATTTTAACGAACTCGAAACTCCACCTAGCTTGAGTGCCCCCTTAACAGAAATGTTAATATTTAAAAATAGTAAAAAAGTACAAACTCATCAGCTATATTCTACAAACTCACTATCTATCCAGCCAGTCGCCAACGAGGTAAATAACATTATTATATTCACCAGCCGAGGACCTAGCGTAGCGCTACGGGCGCTACGGCGTAGCGGCTTTGCTACGCGATTGCCGGTGCTACGTTTTTGGATCAGCTTTATTGAACAGTATTGGTGTCGATGGGCTAACAATGAGATTGGTTATTCCAGTCGCCTAGTCGATTTGGGCCGGCAGCGAGCGAGCAAGGCCGGAGATATGAAATACGTGAAAATATCAATGCGTAACGCGGTAAACAAATTTGCCTCCATTTCGAATGTTACGCAGCGCGATAAGTAAATTTATCCGATCCCCTTACGTGCGGCCCCACTCGACGACATCACATTTTATAGATAATCTGGATTATTTATTTATAAACATCATAGGCCGCGGCGGCTACATTTCTCGAATAACCGGACTGTCGTCGCGATGTTATATTCCTAGACTTTGTAGAAACATGAATAATATTATGTTTGCTATAAATTCTATAAATGACGCGGCTTGCTAGTCCGAGACGCGTCGGGAATAAAACAGTACAGGAGGAGTTAGTAATTCTGTAGCAAGATAGTGAGACATAGATTCTGTTGAAGGCCAAACTCCTTAATTAAAGGTCTCGGCCATAAACTGATACAAAGTAACACTCGTATCGATATTCACGCGGCAATATAACCAAATGTCTGGCGTTTGGACACCGGACGGGCGGGCGGATTACGGATCTGCTTAATCTGTCCGTCGCACATCGATGCGGGCGCCGAAGCTGCGAGATTTCCATTTGGATAACGCTTTTGTTATTTTCGTGTATTTCAGTTTTTCGCGGCGGTTCAAGGGTTAGATTTTGATCGCCAGATGTCCCGCTCTCTACTCTTTTTACTGTTGTTAGCGATAAAGCGCAATATGAATATACGCACAATATACTAATTGACCTCCTCTTAAACTATTTAGGTCCACTCAATGTTATTTTTCGTCTGGATTTACCGGCAAAATAAAACGCAAATTTATAGTCTTAACTAAAATTCAAATAACACCTTACAAAAAACTTAGTGATTTTACCATATTTGGTAGCCAAAGGTTTTGCTCTGTTTTACTAGTACTGTATAATGTACTCTTTAATAAACAAAGCTCATTTTGCTCTCATATTAGCATATTGTTCTTCAGACTCAGAATCACGTTTATCCCCGGAAATCAAATTTAATTGTCACCCATTAGGCCTCAAGCGCCGGCGATCGACGATAGTCTGTAGAGACGATTGCGACCGCTTTATTAAATGACGGTCATTATTATTTAATGAATAGCCTTTCCAATAATAATTACGTAATAACATGCAATATGT
This sequence comes from Cyaniris semiargus, assembly GCA_905187585.1. Taxonomy (NCBI): domain Eukaryota; kingdom Metazoa; phylum Arthropoda; class Insecta; order Lepidoptera; family Lycaenidae; genus Cyaniris; species Cyaniris semiargus. The sequence goes on from LR994555.1 coordinate 599,631, forward strand.
TTCATTGCTAGTGCATTTTAAACTTTCAATTCCTGTTTTACAATCACAAAAATAATTATATAATTATATCCAATAAGTGCAGGTAACAGAGAAGGTATAAATTCAAAAATTATTATTTAATAAAGATAACAACATTAAATGTATAGGCACTGTCATAATTCAGACTTTACGAATACGCAGCTGTAAGGCACTCCTGCTAAGACAATACACCATAACCCACCTTCGTTAAGTCCCACGTTTAACGTGAACATGTAACTTCGCCAAACTGTACTCGAAGTAATTCCGTAATGTCATCGCTATCTGCGGCTTACGGGGAATAAAACTGATACTTTGTTTCACTGTAATGAATAATCACAATCATCTTACAGACCACATTTTGACCCTTATACCGGCGATATAAGGAGCACTCATAAGTACATCGAGATAAAATAACTCTAAACGGATCTTTCCTGGGGTCAGACCACATAGAAACGACATCGTTCATAGGCTATGTAAGGGCAATTAAATTATATATCTACGTAATTAGTGACTTTTGGTTTCCATCGTACAAGAAATTAGTACTGAATGTACTTAAATATCGTAGCGTATTTCAAAATTGCCGTGAAATATCGGATGGGTATTTTTTTCAGTTTAGCAGGAGTAGAAATTAGTGATGCTAAAATCTTAACTCAAAAAAAATATGGTCGTATACCCAAAATCAGATACTAAAATATGACTTTAATTACTTTGGGCCTTAAACATTAGTCAGCTCGTGAAATGGCAGCACTCAAACAAACGCAGCAGTTATCACACGAGCAATTCGATGAACAGAATTAGCCAGATTTAGCCGGATTCGGGCGGATTTAGCCGCTGTTTATTAGCCGGCGTTAGTGGCGTTTACCAAAATTGTGTTTGGTTTGAAAATCACGAGGATCGGACATTGTTATCGTCTGAATTGGTAATTGATTTCCGAACAAATTATTGTTTTGTATCGTCCAGCGACTGTTGTGATGGTGTGTGGGCGGTGGCTAATATTATTATTTCACAGTGCACAATGTGTTTGCTGATGCAGTGAGAACAGAATGCATATAATCCATTTTAATTCATATTAATCCAAATAGAAGCTGGGTATAGACAGATATGATGCCTATTCGAGTGTCAGAGATTAACCTCGTAATTAAGCAACGCAATGATACTTTCATTTCAGTTTCCCGGCGTGAAACAGCGCTTGCGCTGTGTTTCGCCGAGTGAGTGAGTTTACCGGAGGCCCAATCCCCTACCCTATTCCCTTCCCTACCCTCCCCTATTCCCTTCCCTTCCCATCCCTACCCTCCCCTATTCCCTCTTAAAAGACCGGCAACCCACTTGCAGCTCTTCTGATGCTGCGAGTGTCCATGGGCGACGGAAGTTGCTTTCCATCAGGTGACCCGTTTGCTCGTTTGCCCCCTTATTTCATTAAAAAAAAAATTTTGTTTACGTGTAGTTCAAAATTAATTACGCTGGATTTATATGCGGCGGCGCAAACGCGCGATTTGGCCGCTACACCGCGACATCACAAGCAAATGTATGTAACGATTTATTTAAATAAGGGCGCGATTGCGCTGTCATACAATAATTGCTTGTGATCACGCGGTGTAGCCGCCAAACCGCGCGTTAAGGCGGACGCATATAAAGCGAGCCTTAAAAACATACTACGAAATTACCTTGTAATATTATTATGTTATTCTTGTACATTGATTATGAACTTGCAAGAAGAAACACGGAGATACAAAAAGGCTAACATACTCTTATTTTGGAAAGAAAGCTACGTCCGTAAAAGCTGAACATTAAGCTTAAAACGTCCTATAATGAACATATAACATTACAGCGTATCCATTTAATTGATAGCTATTAGAGCTTTTGACATACACTATAAAAATATTGGATGGAATTTTGATTAAAACTCAAATTAATATAGAAGTATTTTTGGTTGACGAAATCGTTCTATAAAAGTTTTGAAAGGTCGTCCATTTCTGGTTACAGATTATTGAAATGATAATAAGCCTTGTGAGAGTGATAATATTTGTCAAGCTACAGAGCTGTTTCTGTATATTATGTAATATTGTACACTTGTTGTATTTTTTTTATTTTATTTAGTCATAATGACATTGTAATTTTCCATCTTTTTAGTAAAAGATGACTCCGTGCGAGTTTCTTACGCCGGTTCTTCTCGCCGGGTTAGTTCCCGAACCGGTGGTAGGCACCAGTAGTATCAACGTTCAGAAAATATTTGAAAAAATGTATTCTGAATAAAAAAAATTGAGTTTGAGTTTCAAGGAACCTCTTTATTTAAAAAAAAAAATTAAGTAAACGGAGACTTCATCTCTATTCCCGCTATAGAAAACTCATATGTCTGCTGTGAGTGCGCTCTTGATGGGACAATTATGATGTTCCGGGCACAGTGCGGGGGAGGAGGGGGGGAGGGGGATTGTAATCAGTTAGTCCGGTAATAAGGGCTGTCGTCGGCGGTAATAAACCTAATCCGCTGGTTTTCCTGCTCCGTCCCCGGCCGCTCCTCGGGGAGAGTGCAGGACAACGTAATTACAGAACATATTACAAAAATATAATATCAGGATTCAGGATACCAGTACTTGCACATAAAATGTATTGGGTACCGACTAACTTTAAAAGTTTTTATATATAACGTATGTTATGTCAATTTTCAAGCTACTAAAGTATTAGTTACTTTTAGGCAACTCACAACCTATTTTCCTTATAGGCAACTCTTTCTTTTAAATTAGGAGTACCACTTCCAACTACAATACTACTTAAATACGACTTCAAAACATTTAAAGCTCAAAAAACAAAATAATGTTTTTATAACGTTGGACCAAACCGGGGCCCCGGGAGGCCCCAGGCCGAGGAGCCGGGGCCTCGTCATTTATCACGGAGTGCCCCGCAGGCCCCGCAGTGCTGATGGATGGCGGCCAGGGCTAGGGCGGGCAGGGCGCGCGGAGGGTGGGCGGTTTTTAATTCGGGGAATCACCGCTAATTCTCCTTTATTAATGTCACCTCGAGTATTTCCGGCGTTCGGTGCACGTTAAGTTTACAACTGAGTAATTTAACGAATAAACCGATGATTTTATTTTATTGTTTTATTAATATACCGAAATCGGGCCCATCTACTTTTTAAGTGGTCGCAGTCTGAAGTAATAATAATTATAATGCAACAACAGGCTTAGTTATTTATTACATAACTAAATCTTGATGTGATGGTTATACTCGACAGAATAATGATAATTAATTTACTCGACATGAATAATTTATTTATTCACTCGTTATTTTCTTGAAATTGTTCACAATTCAATTAAAAGTTAAAAGTGGAGCGAATGAAAATAACATTTCTATTTCAGCTGATCGCCGACTGAGCTCTGATGAATAACATTTTATTATGTCGCTTGTACCCGCGACTCTGTCCGCTTTGACCGAAAGACTACCGTTTTTAAGTAGAATATTTTATCCTTATCTAATACGTTAAAAAATTACTTGACAGACAAGGACTAAATACTATGTAAAACTACGATTAATAAATAAATTAATTAATCAACACTAATATGTACCATCGAGGAAATTGATTCCCAGGCAGTTGAGAGACCAACGACATTTGGTCGGATCGTGTCAATTCAATGTTAGCTATGATCTGTCGGCTGGGTTTGACGTAACGCAACCAAACTACGTAGGTCCCCCATCCGCCTAGGAATCAACTTCTCTGATAGTACATTGTACAGTAGCGTAACTCTGTCATGTTTTTGAAATGAATTTAGTGCTGTTGCAGAGATATATTATAATATAATAATAATAATAATAATAATAATAATAATATCTATGGACGCTTCACACCACGTCAGTCTGGCCCCGTGCTAAGTACCTGAAGGACTTGTGTTACAGGTACCAGACAACGGAAATATATTTAATACTTCTATATCATACATATATTTAAGATTTTTATCATATCATACACATATTTAATACACATCCAGACCCGGGAACATTGAAAACTTTTTGTTCCGTCGGCGGGATTCGAACCCGCGACCCCCGGCTTGAGCTGCCACACACTCAACCAATTGAGCCACAGAGGTCGTCAATATTATTGCTCTGCTCTTTAAAGTTATGATGTCCGTAATAATATTATGGATGCGAAAGTGTTTCTGCCTGTCTATCTGTATGTCTGTCCGTCGGTCCATTGGTTTGTCCGTTACCTCTTCACGTCTAAGCCGCTGAACCAATTTTGTTAAAATATGGAATGGTTACGGTTTCCGTGCCATAAACAAATTAGGGCGCAACGGAATTGCAGGTGTCATCTAGTCTCTACATAGTATAAAACAAAGTCGCTTTCTCTGTCCCTATGTCCCTTTGTTCCCTTAAATCTTTTAAACTACGCAACGGATTTTGATGCGTTTTTTTTTTTAATAAATAGAAAAATTAAAGAGAAAGGTTTATAAGTATAATGACATCTGTTAAATAGTGGAGAAATACTATTATTTTTGAGGTTTCTAATTTGATGTCGTAAATAGTTAAATTTTTTTCCGCTTATATTGCAAACGCAGGCTGAACCCTAAGAGATTATCAAAATAATGTACTAAGTATTGTACACAATGAAAAGGTCTACAGAAAACTCCGCGATGGTATATATATATCTCTTATGGATATCCCACAATAACAGTTTTATGTCATTTTTACTTTTTACGAAAATTAACCAATACATCATTAATCCTTATTCAATTAAACACTTTAAATACATTGTTGATTTAATTTAGATCTATATGACCCCTTACAGCCAGATGATTTAAATATTTTCGAAGATATTACTGATTTAAAAATTGCGGGCCGTAGCGTTTGCGGCGGCGGTACCGGCCAATGCGGGCCGCGGGCAGTAATGAATACAAATCAAATCTACTGGATCGATTTTAATCATTTTTTCAGTGGCACATAGGCTATAATATATTTTGTAACCGTGCGAAGCCGGGGTGGGTCGCTTGTTAAATATAAAATCAAAAAACATCAATGCAAGCTAATTTAAAAAACAAGGCCTATTTTTTTCTAGGAAGCTAAACAAAACAAACACGAAACCCCATAAACATCACAAAAGTCTGTTACGATATTTAATTTTTTGTTCTCATTTACTCGACCTTAAATGAAAACCTGAAATGGTCAGAGTATTTTCGTACAACACCCTCATTAATAAATATAAAAGAATATTTTAACGTGATAAACACAATATAGAATCAACAATAATGTTTTAATTTTTCACAAAAATAATGTAGAAAATTTATACTTTCAGATATTGTAGATTCTAGCTTAGCTAGTTAAATAATTAAAAAAATATGTTATTTTTCATTACATTTCAGTCTTCAAGAAAGCAAAAGAAAGCGTTATCTTCCATTTCGTCTCTGATCAGTAGAATATGTCTTATCTTTTCATTTTATGTGTATGTAACTGTTATTGTGCACAATAAAGTATATATTTCATTTCATTCATTCATTTCATACGTACTACATATCTGTCTATGATCTGTTCTGTTCATCGCCGAAGCACGTCCGTTGTCTACCTGTCGGTATACCCTATACCCGTCGGTATACCCGTCTACCTGTACCCGTCAGGCACACCGCTCATTTACCTTTGACCGCTGGGCCGTGGTAATCGCTGCCGGCTGACCTGCCCCCGACTATATATAGCCCTACAACCAGATTAACCTATGGAAACGTGTACCACCATACCGAGTTTACTACGTACTCATCTAGTTATCGTTTCAGTTCGGTTTGATCTAATCGTAAACAAATAAAACTCGACCGACTTTAAATGTGTGCGATGATTGAGTGACGTTTAAATATTCCGATTTTCAGATGGACGCTGGTTAGCATTTGTGTATCATCCCACAAGAAAAATTACGTATTGAGTTATGAATGCAGTCATGTTCTTAAAATCATTTAGAACACGATTACATTCGTAATTTAACATAAAATGTGGGTTAATACACTTAAGCATTTCTTAATATCGAGCAGATAACTGTGTTATAAAATATTACTTATTTTTCTATTCTTAATAAATTTCCTTTAATTAATATTCATCATAAATTGAATAGTAGTATAAAATATTAATTTAGTAATTTTAGACGCGTAATGCGCTAACGCCATGGCATCGTATCGGTTTATAAACCGCATTCGCAGCTGGCACCGCAGCGCTTCATTTAATTAATATCATACACACACTTCCGGGACTGTCCCACTAAGTAATTCCGTGCGGTCACCCTCGCGGCACCCGGGGACTTCACTTGCTGAGATATCGAGGACAGCGCCTTTCCTACTGTCTCTAACTACAGAATGTATGTACCGTCTGAGAAATTGATTCAAAGGTCATAATATAGGCATAATTGCGTAAGTCAGCCATTTGACTGACCTATTTTTTGAGCCAAAAAATCATGAATAGCTTTGACTTGACCTAACATAACCAAACAAGGTAGGTTTATCATCTGTTATGTCAATATGTGGTAAATATATCACAACATCAGGACTGTCCCAATAAGTCTGGCCGCGTGGTCCCCCAGCACGGCCCCGTACAGCCGCGCGCTAATTTTAATCAACTATTCGTAGTTAGAATAATATTAATTCTGAATAAACACTTGTGACGTTCATAGTACGCCTCCTGCTATGATTTAGTTGTATATGGTTGTACGTAGCGTTGAGGTTAGAGGTCGTTTTTGGCGAATGAATGGCGGTAATATCCATTTATTTGAACTCCATACTTCGTTACAACTCATTTTGATTAAAATGGAAACAAAAATGAGTATATGCTATAATGCTATTAATTTAAATGTTAACTGCGAAATAAAAGAATAGCCCATTGATTCGGGTTTTTTATTGGAAGATTTTTTAATTATCTTTTTTACGTGTAAAAATTAACAGGAATTAAATTCATATCCTCCACAATTATATGTAAATGAGCATTAGGTGTTTTAATATCATATTATTATGTCGTGTATATTTTCACTACACACGGGGAGACCTGCCCCCCTAGCATACGCCAACGAGATATCTCGTGGATATCTCACTCTCAAGCGTAGTGATATTGTCGATATCAATATATATCTCTTTTTCGCTAACATGCGTACGTCGAGACTCGAGAGATAAATTTCTCGTTCGTATATAGTTCATTAGTATATAGAAAAAAATAGCACATATAAAAAAAAATATCTCTAATTTTGACGACAGACGTACGAGAAAAAATGTATGTCATGTTAGGGTCAATAGAGATGAAGAGATAAACCAGTTAACATCGAGAAAACGTGTAGACAAAATTTTCTCGTTGGCGTATGCTAGCACGACAGGGCACCTTGCGCCTTGACAATACATTTTTTGTTTCTGTGGCATAGAGAGATATAAGTTGTGTAACAAAATTAAACAGTAATATAACACATGTTGGGAACGAGCTGGAAATGAATACCGAGGGATATGATTTATGGTATTAGTGGTTTGAACAACGCGATTATGCTAATAAGTTTAATATTAATCGCCCGATGGAACGGCGGTACTGTAGCCGGTCGTGTGTTTGAGCGCTTATTAATTTTCATTTCGTTGATTAACAGAGTGCACTCGTTATAATTGCAAACTCAATCGATTTGGCTCTCCTTTTGAAATTCAATTACTCCCGACCGAGCCTGGCTGAGCGGGACCGAGCACGGCCGAACATGGCCGAGCTTTATTTTACCGGTGCGAAATCATATTGTTCTTGATTAAAGCCGGTGTTGTCGAAAAAGGCTTTCCTTGTACCTGGATATTGATCTATCTGTGCACAGGGTTCGCCTCCGAATTCATCGGCGAATACATCCAAAACGCATAATTGGTCAACGTTTAACATCTAAATGATAAATAATGTTTACTACAGCTATTTGTTAAAATTTAAAATAAAACAACCACACGCAACTAATGATTTATTATGACAATCCGTGATATATTTACACGTTTCAACACAAATCACTGACAAAAACTAGCTAACAGCCCGCCGGCCCGCAATAATTCATACGAGCAACTTAAATTTTAACGAAAAAATATTATAATTGAAATAAACACGAAACAAAACCGGCGCGCGGTAATAAATATCGGGAATAAATCAGGTGCGGGCACGGGGTAAGATATATCCGGTTATAAAAATTACGCTCGAGTATAGAGGGGGGGAGGCGGTAACGTGACGTCACGGGGGAGGGGGAGGGCCGCGGGGCTTAGCGCCTGAATACTTCCTGAACATCACTTTACATTTTGTCACTTTTTTCTTGTGCTTCCGCTCCCGTCTCTTGATACACTTGGATCGTAAACAGACACTTCTGAATGAAATATTTCCCAATAAAATCGCTATATTTTTGCAATTATAAAATATTTTGATTGAAACTGCAATTATAATTCAACATATTATTAAAGTAATTAGATACCATAATGAGCTTATTTGACGACTACGCTACGTAAAGCGAAGGTATATTACGTATGCCTCTATATTTTTCAAACAAGATGATACCCGCTTCCTTTTGCATGAATTATTTTGTTTTTTTTACAACAGCGGAAAACTATTACGAGTAAAACAACTCCTGCAATTATGACACTTTTTAACAACAGAACTTTTTAATTATCCGTGAACGGTGTATTGGAAGACTAAAGACTGTCATTACGTCGTTTTAAGCATCGACGTCACATTCCAAATGTGGCGTTAAATACGTAACATGGCGGACCTAAATTTCCCTCATCATGAATACGTAAGTAGCCGCCATCGATAGCTGTCAGACTGTAGTGATTCCGATTCTGACTGAGACGCCAATTAATATATGGTCAAATCTGGCTAGAATGAAAGCGTCGCATTTGAACATATTTTGTGTCAATATTTAATGGCTATAATGCCTGTAATAAACTGTATGTCTTTGACAGCTAGATAGCACTCTATAGGATGCAGTATTTTAGGTATAAAAAGGATTGACCGCATCCGAAATACCGCCTGCGTTCCTAAACGAAACTCATTGACTTGTAGAAAAATTGCCTTGTTCTCGTAACTACTATACTTTTCTAGCTTATCTATTACTATATTACTATGTGCGGTCCACACCACGCACGTATTTTCTGAACCCCCCCCCCCCCTCGACCTCCCCCATTGTAACGCAATGAATGGTCAATTTTTCCCCGTCAACCCTTTTCTTCACATTGCGGTTCTCTCTTGGATTCACGACCAAATAACATTCATTAACTGTTTGCTACAACTTGGCCTATATTAATTCACGCTCCTATATCTCGTGGACCAGCCAACTGCGTAATTCGCGCACGAACGGATCCCTGAAGTTTGTTATAATACTTATATACTTGTTTAGCGGCGTTATTTATTTTTGGGTTGCCAAACACGCGTCAGGAAAAATGATTATTATTATACTTCTGCCGACGCTTTTTATTTTGCTTTTAGTACTTGTTGTATTACCGTCTATCCAGCACTACGGTTAAAGAGATTCAGCCTAGTCACAGTGACGAACGACGAACAAATAGCAAAATCACGGGTTCTATTGTCACCCCTCGATCACGGCAGCCCAATCTGAATATATCCATCAAACAAAATATATTATGTATCAACGATGAATGAAGCTTTTTAAACTGATTTTAAAACCGATTGTTTTAAAAATAAATTAAACGCAAACACATTTAAAGCAATCCGTAGTGACCACACTCGCGTCTAAACCGTTAACACAATACAATTAAAACTTGGAAAAATTTAATTCCACAAAAGTTGGGTACAAACGACCCTCATCGCGCCGAGATTGGGACCGGGACTGGGACTGAACGGGAATTAATTAGCCCGATACTGCCGGGATTCGTCTATTTGTTGGGACAGGTGCGTCATTTCACCAGCTGTTCCAAATGTGGCTGTTGTACATTTATTTGAAAATCCATACTAATAATATTATAAATGCGATAGTATTTCTATCTGTCTGTATGTTACCACTTTACTCTGAAATGATTTTGATGGGTATGCAGATTTGAGTCCCGAAAAAGGATAGTTTTTGTTGCGGCTTTTGGCGCAACAGAGTTGCGGGCGTCATCTAGTGTTTAATAAATGCATAAGCGGTCATATTATATACTCCAAGATCAAAATTGTTTTTTTTTTATGAAATAAGGGGGCAAACGAGCAAACGGGTCACCTGATGGAAAGTAACTTCCGTCGCCCATGGACACTCGCAGCATCAGAAGAGCTGCAATAGCGTTGCCGGCCTTTTAAGAGGGAATAGGTTAATAGGGGAGGGTAGAGATGGGAAAGGAAGGGAATAGGGGAGGGTAGGAAAGGGAATAGGGTAGGGGATTGGGCCTCCGGTAAACTCACTCACTCGTCGAAACACAGCGCAAGCGCTGTTTCACGCCGGTTTTCTGTGAGAACGTGGTATTTCTCCGGTCGAGCCGGCCCATTCGTGCCAAAGCATTGCTCACCCACGTGTAAATCCACGTGTGTCTAAAAGGTATATTTCTGAACACTACGAGTAACCCTTTCGAATTGAAATGTTCGACCAAATAAAACGTCAGCAAAAATTGTAACTAGAGCTACGAATACTCGTAGACCGTCTACGTGGGCATTCTCGTAGACCGCCTACGCCGTAGTCGTGCTACGCCTGACTGACAAGCCACGTGCATAGAATTTTCGCTTTAATGCTGTCTGGTTTGGACTTTGGACTCTGTCCTGTTCTTAATTTTTTATAATACTATCTGACCCACCAAACGTTGTTTTACCATACCTATTTCATGCATTAGGATAACGAATCCTCGTTTACACATCAAATTGCACATCAAAGATTTTCAAAACATAGTTCTAATTGGCAAGACTTATTCTCACAAACTTAATATTTGAAGAAGTGCAGAATACACTAGCTAATTATATTGCCATGGCCATATTCTGAATTCGAGCCGTCTGACTCAAACGACACAGAACCAATCAGTCGAGAGCATTGTTCATTTGAAACAAATTAAAATATGAATGCATTGACGCGGCACAACAGCTTTGTCCCATGATGTCCGGGGTTTTGTTCCTGATTAATACATTTATTATCAATATTCCCAATATGGCGGACGGTGCATCCCCAATGAAGCTTTAACAGGTTAATAATACAGATGCGGTCGCCGGTTCCGGCTGGCTGGCTCTGTGAACCGATAACAATATGAACTTTTCTCGGAATATTATGGCTTTTAAATTACTTTTAGAGGGAAAGACTGGAGAAAATAATGGTTTTTTGATCGTTTTAAAGTATTTGTCGGAAAAATTATTTCAAGGAATTGAATAATAACGTAATACTTAAGGGAAGGCTTAGTGGGAAATCTATACTAATATCATAATCTTTACTAATATTATAAAGCGGAAGAGTTTGTTTGTTTGTTTGTTTGTTTGAACGCGCTAACCTCAAGAACTACTGGTCCGATTTAAAAAATTCTTTCAGTGTTAGATAGCCCATTTATCGAGGAAGGCTATAGGCTATATTTTATCACGCTAAGAGTAATAGGAGCGAAGAAATAGAGGAAAATGTGGAAAAAACGGGGGGAACTAATATTATAAAGCGGAAGAGTTTGTTTGTTTGTTTGAACGCGCTAATCTCAGGAACTACTGGTCCGATTTGAAAAATTCTTTCAGTGTTAGATAGCCCATTTATCGAGGAAGGCTATAGGCTATATCACTCTAAGACTAATAGGAGCGAAGAAATAGAGGAAAATGAGTGGAAAAAACGCGAAAAATTATTTGAAAGGGCTTATCTCACGAACTACTGGAGCAATTTTTCTGTTATTTTGCACAGATAAAAAGTAGACCACGTGAAGGACCACGTATTTTTTGTGGACTAATCTGTCTGTGAAATATCTAATTTACGCGGGCGAAGCCACGCGGAACGTCTAGTTATATTATAAAGCAGTAAGCGACTTGACTATTCTTCGCTAAACCCTGTTTATATTATGTCAAAGTTAAATACTACGCACTTATTTTTATTTGCGATTGCGCGCGGTTCCGCAAGTCTGAACACATTATCTTGGGATAATCTTTCATTTTCCCTGTGGTTTTCGAGTTTAACTCTATGTCTAACTTAAAGAGTAGAAATTTTAACAAAATATTCCTAGTATCTTCGGAGCCTTTTCGGTACCAACAAAAAACTAACAAGCATGTTCTGTGGATATTATGAAATTTTTTTCTATAGTCACTAGATTTCGTTGGACAGTTTTTGACGTAATATCAGTAGTGTGACTTGTGACGACCGAACACGTCATTGTTCTCGCGAGCTCCATTAGCCTCTTGCTAATGACCGCTCGATGGTGCTTCATTTTACACCATTACAAAGCGTAAAAGTCTTACCAGACTAATACTTTTTCACTACACTTTACATCCATACTAATATTATAATTAAGAAAGTATGTCTGGCTGTATGTCTGTCTGTCTGTTACCTCTTCACGCCCAATCAGCTGAACCGATTTTAATGAAATTTGGTATAATTTTAATAATAATAATTAACTCCCACACCGGTTTCGGTGACGGTGGCCGGTTTCATTGAAACAAGGCTAGTTACGCAGGAGTAATTTTGTAGTGCCCAAGTGTGTGCGCAGTACACAAGAGCACTCTCTATTCCTTTTTACTCTCATAACCCAGTGGGACGGAAGACCGACACGACTGGGGAGAGATCAGGCGCAGGACCGACTTTTTACATGCCCATCCGATGCATGGATCATCTTACTTGTCAGACAATCAGGTGATCATCCTGCATTGTCCTAACCAAACTTGGAAATAACATGTTTCCAACGCGGGAATCGAACCCACGACCTCCGAGTCAAGAGCCACGCTCTAAACCACTGGACCACGGAGGCGTTGAGTTTGAAATTTGGTATGCAGATACTTTGAGTCCCGGGAAAGGACACAGGATAGTTTTTATCCCGGAAAAACAACGTGATAAACGAATTTAGACGCAACAGAGTTGCGAGCCTCATATAGTTTCATATGAATTTATTCACTTCAAGTTACTACATTCCTATCTAAACAAAGACGCTTAATAAACTGTGCTTTCAACATATCACATTTTGTTACAAAATCTGTTTAAAAAATCGACTTGGTCTTTGCCTTTTAGCATGTACATGGTGAAGTTCGTTAATTTAAATTCCAGCACCGAGCTGTGTGAAGTTTTCGTAAGTCGCTGTGGTATTCATGGAGCATAGAGCGCGGACACTTGGGAGCGAAGTTTGGAAAAACCGAGTAACACGTCGTTTTGGGGATGCAGCTTGCATAATGTATTTTATTGCATGGGGCACAAAATTGGCAGTAGCAATGTGTTTTAATGAAACTGTTAATACTATGAACCAGGGTGATATATTGGTGAAGTGGAAACATTACTTAAACTTTACTCAGCTAGCCAGGGCGTAATAATCTATATACATATAATAAAACTGTAGAAGTGAAAATTCTGTACGTTAAAGATATTCAAAAAATAATAAGCGGGGGGTGTCACTACATCGCTATGGAAGCCAAAAATGTGTTTACTTTTTTGTCTGTCTGTCTGTCTGTCTGTCTGTCTGTATGTTTGTTCCCGCATCACACGAAAACTACTGATCCGATTTGAATGCGGTTTTCGCAGATATATTTGTCTTCTTCCAACTTAACATCTGGTGTATAATTTTTTTTCCCCCCACCTTCTGATCCGATTTGCATACGGTTTTCGCAGATAAATTTGTCTTTTTCTAACGTAACATCTGGTGCGTAAAATAAATTCCCCCCACCCTCTAAGGGGACCAAAGAGGGGGTCAGCTTTTGTATAAAACTTTTTTCTTTGATGGACGACATACTTCATATTATTTACTGTGTTTTCCAACTTAACAACCCCCCCCCCCCCCCCCCACTCCCCCCCCCCTCTCCCTCCCCTTCCTCCTGGAAATGTTGCTTATAACAAAATGGTAACGCGTTATATATATCATAACTCTCGCACCTGGGATTTCCCCCCGGACCCTGCTGGGGGGGGGGGCTGCTGTATAAAACTTTTTTCTTTAATGGACATACTTCTTATTATTTACTGTTTACCAACTTAACAACCCCCCCCCCAAACCCCCCTCCCCCTCTCCTGTAAATGTTGCTTATAACAAAGTGGTGTCGCGTAGTTAGTATTGAGTTTTAATTCTCCTTTTTAGGAACAAACTAAGGTATTAATTAAAAGTGAATATCATAACGAAATTATTGTAACCTAAACTAAACATACAGTTTTTGAGTTTCATTTGATTAATATGGGGGAGGGGGGGCTTTGCCTCCGGACAACACTTGGGGGGGGGGGGAGATCTGCCCCCCCTCACTCCTGGAAATGCAGCTTATATCAAAATGGTGTCGCGTCGTTAGTGTTGAGTTTCAATCCTCCTCTTTAGGAACAAACTAAATTAATAATAAAAACTGAATTTATTCTAACCTAAACTTAACATACACTTTTTCGTCGTTTGATTAGTATACTGTATTACTATACTTCCTGTATATCTACCGTCCACTGCTGGTTATAAGCTTTTCATGACTATCCATACTAATATTATAAATCCATATATTATAAATGTGAAAGTGTGTTTGTTTGTTTGTCTTTCCTTCACGGCCTAACGAAGCAACAAATCGACTTGATTTTTGGCATATACTTAGTTGAAAGGTTGGAGAATAACATAGTCTACTTTTGGTCTTGGAAAAACATCATGTTTCCAAAGGAGGTTTACAAGAATATTCGTATTTTACGCGATTTCTGAATTCCACGCGAGCGAAGCCGCGGGCAAAAGCTAGTATTATAATAAGAACATGATGGATTGATAAATGATTTGTTTGATAACAAACACAAAAACCGGCCAAGTGCGAGTTGGACTCGCCCATGAAGGGTTCCGCAGCAGCAATAAGGTTTATTTTTATGAAACTAAAAGGTTTTTGATTTATTTTTATATTTCAGTTGATTTAATGAAAGTTAAAATAAGTTTACCATTTATGACGTATAAAAAAAACTACTTGTTAGATTTCGTTCAAACCAATTTTCTTTGGTAGTTTTTATAGTAAAGTACATCATATATATTTTTTAGAGTTATCATGCCCCTACTTTAGAAGTTAGAGGGGGGGGGGGGGGGGGGCACACATTTTACCACTTTGGAAGAGTCTCTCTCGCAAACTATTCAGGTTAGAAAAAAATTATATTAGAAACCTCAATATGATTTTTAAAGACCTATCCATAGATACCCCACATGTATAGGTTAGATGAAAAAAAAAATTTTTTATTTAAATATAAAAGTATAAGAAAACAACTACTTGCTAGATTTCGTTCAAACCAATTTTCCTTGGTAGTTATTATAGTAAAATACATCATATATTTTTTTTAGACTTATCATGCCCCTACTTTAGAAGTTAGATGGGGGGGACACACATTTTAGCACTTAGGAAGAGTCTCTCTCGCAAACTATTCAGGTTAGAAAAAATGATATTAGAAACCTCAATATGATTTTTGGAGACCTATCCATAAATACCCCACGCATAGGTTAGATGAAAAAAATTTTTTTTTGATTCAGTTGTACCTATGGGGACCCCTAAAATTTTTAATATTTTTTCCATTATTGTATCAAAATCTTAATGCGGTTTACAGACTACATCTACTTACCAAATTTCAATAGTATAGCTCTTATAGTTTCGGAGAAAAGTGGCTGTGACATACGGACGGACAGACAGACAGACAGACAGACAGACATGACGAATCTATAAGGGTTCCGTTTTTTGCCATTTGGCTACGGAACCTTAAAAATGATGTAACAATGCACGAGAAATTAATTGTAATTAATTCCGGTAATACGGAATACGGATTGCCAAGGATAATATTCGCTCGCCACAATGCGATGTTTCTGCTGATTTGCCGTTCTTGTTCTTTCGATTCAGGCGGTGTTACTGATATTTTTTTTTGGAAACGTTACTCGACTCGGTAAAATCTTGACTTAAGAGCGGGCTGTAAGTAAAGTAAAGGGCCGTAAGTATTACGATCCCGGAAGACGATTGACTCAAATGAAATTGAGATTTATTTAATCATTGCATTGTAACGGAAAACACGATTCACTTATTTCGACTCGATAGTTTTATTTTTCGAAATTATGAATCTTTTTGGGCATTTCAACAAATATCTGTTACACTCATTGAGTTACTATAATTAAATAACTTGCACTACTACAATCACACACTTTATAGAATAATAGCTAAAGGAAATATTAGTATTGTATTTAGTTTTTTAATAATCATCAAAAAACAGTTTTGGGACTTACGACCTTTACTTTCGTGCTATAATTCGGGAACTGTTCTTACGCGATATTGTTCACTATTAGCTGCAGCCTAAAGTACATTGCCCGGGAGCACGATTCATGGAATTATTGTATCACGATTGGAGGATAGCGTTGTGTGTAGGCGGGGCTAGCGTTTTCACAGTAGGCTCTTAATCAGTGCGAGCGAAGCGAAGACCCTAGTATATCCCACAACCTGAGCACTTTTGTAGTACACTTTACGGAAAAACTATCACGCCCATTGATTTGTACTTTAACATAGTAATTTTTATTTATTTATGTAGATGTGTTATCATCGGTCAGTCAAGGTTTGATTACTATTAAAATATAAAAAACATTATTACCACGCAGAAAACGACATGATCCATCACAAAGCTCGGCTTTTAGCTAGTTATTATTTCGACTTTTAAACCTTATATCGAAATTATTAAGCATTTATTTTAACAAAGTGTCTCCATACTATGTCATCACGCGCAAAGTGTTCATAATGAGACTAACAAACAAACATGTTGATTGTTGACACAGGGCACTGTACCCCGACGTTATAAGATATTGACACTCCCCCTTCCATCCCCCTCCACCCCTGCAGTCCTCTATCTATTATGTACGCGGACCGCGCTACATAGTACTACATATTTAAAGCACATAACTGTCTCCGCGAGGTTTTTACTGAATTCTGTTCTCCTGAGAGTACGTTCATAAGTTTACAATGTTATTACTCGCTAACAACAAAATTCATAGGAAATAAATAAGACCTACAAAACCAATCAAAGACCGATGAAGGCTTGCGCTCTGATTGGTACCCGAGAATAACTATATATCCATATAATATTATAAATGCGAAAGTTTGTCTGTCTGTCTGTTTCCTCTTTACGCTTAAACCTCTGAACCGATTTTAATGAAGTTTGGTATGATCTACATACCAAGTTTTAGTCCCGGGAAAGGACATAGGATACTTATTATCCCGGAGGAATGTACGGTTCCCGTGTAGTGTGCGTCTCACCTCCCTCCTATATAAATTAGTGTAATTAGTTCTTAAGTTAGTTAATAAACATCTTTCGCGGTTACAACTCATCTTTTATTTGGACTCCCGAAGCCTTACATTGCATGGCGACCCTGCCAGTGCTGCCTTGCGGCAGCGCTGCGCAGCAGGTACAGGGAATATTCAAGTGATTTAAAATAATTGGACTTTAAATTGAAAAGATTAAAAATATGACTGTCATAAAAAAAGTGAAAAGTGTGGACAATAATTATAGTGTTAAAAAAAAATAGACTGAATAGTGAACGGCCGTTACTTAAAATGCTGTAGGTTAAAAATAAGTAATATAGTGTAGAGACTAAAAAAAAAAAGATAAATACAAATCTGTAAGAAGTGAATATAAAACTCATAAAAATGACTCAGTGAAAAATAAAAAAAAATAAAAATGTAATCAGAATTTAAACTAAAATATTAAATTATAAAAATTGAAAAGTTGCAAGAAGAATAATATTTAACCGGGAAAACAGTGTCGTTGCTGAAAAATAAAAATCAGAGTAGATTCAAAATATCGGAGTGGAGATGTAAAGCTGGCAGCCGGGAGTTGATGGAGTCGGATGAGAGGAATGTAGAGCAGGCGGCCGGGAGATGTTCGTGTCGGAAGTGGATGCAGCCGGGAGAACAGAGAGAAGAGGATAGAAAAATGCGATTGAAGTTGTTTTATGTCTAAATTTTAATATAAAAATAAATAATATGTCGTATTTGTAACTGCAGCGGTATGTATAAAATTAGTAATTAATTATGTAAAATTTTTTCTAAATTTAAATTGTATATTGATATAAAATTACATAGAAAGTTCCGTTTAGAAAAATAAATGATTTTAAGCAATATTACAAATGTAAGAAAATTAATAACAGTAAAACGTAGAATAATTTGGCAATATCTTAAGATTTGGATAAAAGTAATATTTTTTTTTAGGAATAAAAAATTCGATAAAAGTCAGTAAAGTTAGAAATTAACAGTTTATTAATTAGTGTAAAGTCAAATTGCTTTATATGAAATAAATAAGTTTCTACGAAATTTATAATATCGGTAATAGTTATTTTAATATTTTGATATAATAGGTATGTAATAATTGAGTTATTGTCATTTTCAAAATAGTTGCATTTGATATAATAAGACATTTACAAGTATTTTTTTTTTTTGTGCATGTTAATTTTCTTTTAATGGCAATATTAGATATCATATTATCCTGAATTATTTTTGGAAATATTTTTCGGAGAATTACGTTTTGCCAATAATAAAGTATTTTTTAAGTCATTTGTTGAGTGTTTTGAGAGTAAAAGTAATTTTGAATAATGATTAATGGTATTATTCTGCAACTTGCAAAAAAAATTTTTTTTTTTTTTTTTGGGAAAATAACAATTTAATATATTTGAATGAGATTAAATTGAAATAAAATAATGTTAATTGAAAATGTATTCGGAAATAAATATTTTTAATTTAGAATGTGGATTTGATAAGTTGTTATTGTGATGTCGCATAGAAAAAGTTAAAAATTTAAAACAGGGTGTTGACGATGAATTTTTATATACAATAAGTTTTGATGAAAGTAGTACAAAAATATTTCGATTTAAAGGTATAATGCTGTTGTATTAAATATTAAGTACCGTGTGGTATGACAAAAGTATTTGAAAAATAGGAAATTGTGTAGGACAAATGTAATTTTACAAAGTTGAAGGGTTTTTAATTTTGTTATTGGGATAAAGGAATACATAGTAACTCATAACTAACTAAGTAATATGCGTAGTTGATTAAACCAGGTAGGTAACACCTAAGGTAAGTTTCCACGGTATGCAACACCTTTGTGGGAAAAGCGTCAAATGTCCGCGGTGCCGACTCAGCATTCGCGCAACGAAATGTAAGTAGAAACTTTTTCTAACCGATTTTACAAAAGGAGTAGGTTCTTTGTTCGGTCAAATATATTTTAGTCATAGGTTTGAACCAAGTAGATATAATTTTTGCTTAAAGAATTTTAATCAACGTACTAAATTCCTTAAAACGTATAGATTTCTTAGCAAGAGAGGTTCTTTTATGAAAAGATTTTGGAGATATTAATGTTTTGCAAAAAATGTTGTCTTATACATAATTGCAAACTAAAATAGTTTGATGTTTAATATATATACATTTTTTTAATTCAATAGTAGGTAACATTTCTTTTTGTCGTTTGTGTAATTTTAATTTTTCAAAGTTTAGTAAAAGTACTAGTATAAGCTTCAAATGGGTCAGTAGTTACGTTCAAATGTTCAATTCATTTTGTTTTTATTTGCGAAAATGTAAGGTATTTCTGTGACACAGCTTAAAATTCATATTTAAAGTAGGTAGGTACAGTTTGCAATATGGGTGGTCCAAAAGAGATCATCATTTTATTTTGGTTTCGCATATCAATATCAAAACATTTCGTGCATCATATTTGGTACAAAGATAAACATAAGAAACGTGATGCAATGAGTTTATGCAACCAAATATGTCATGTAAGCGCAGTCCATATTTATATTTGAATATGATTCCAGTAATTTATTTCCAGTAGGTAATTTGTTGCAAAACTTACAATCGTAATTAGCATGCATTCCAGGGTATGAATTTTATTAAATTTTTAGAACTAAAAATATTTATAAGTAGGAATGTTTTTAAATAACGTAATATAAAATTGGTAATAGAATAAAATTAACTTTCTGCTACTACTAACTAAGGATACAACATTTAATTTGCTAAAAATATGATTTTTTTTGGTCGCTCCAAAAATTAAACATTAGGTACGTTACGCAGTTGATAAAATTTTGTAAATTAGGTAGTTAACATTTTATTTTTGAAATTTTATAACATATAATTATTATTATAAACTGATTTTAAATAGTCTAATTTTTCCAAATTAATTAGGAAGTATGAATTCCTTTTGAAATTTATTTTCAATAGTTATTAATAATTATACATTGGTTTTTTTTAGTTGTCCATTTATGGCTATTTCAAATTAAGTAACTTAGTAAGCGCAATAACTTTATAAAGTACATAAAAATTAAAGAACACATATTTACATACATTACAATACATTTATTTTCATGTAAAAAATACTAAATTTAAAAAATAATTAATACAATATTTTAAAATGTAAAGGATAGAAGATATTTGGAATATAGTTGCATTTAATTAACGTAAATAAAAATGAATAAAAAGGTGATGATATTTTAATAAAGAAGTGATTAATAAAAAAGAAATGTTGCAATGTACTACCTATATCAATTCAATTTAGTTCGAACTTAGAAGTTATTAATGTATAATTTTGTAGTTAAAGAAAAATTAATAATAATAAAGAATAATAAACAATAATTACCTAAATATTTTATTTATAGACAAAAGAGGCATTTTTAAAAAGAAATAGTAAGTAAAACAAATTTAGTGGGGATTAGGATGTTATGATTATAATAATTTATAGAATGTTATGTTGCTATGTATTCCAACCAAATTTAATTCAATAAGAAGTTAGAAGCAAAATATTAATAAAATTTTTGAAATTATATAATTGATTCCTTGGTTACTTTGTACTTAAATATTATTGTAAAATAAATAAGAGAAAGTAGAGTGAGAAAAACAAAGAAAACAATATAATGTTAAGTACGTAAGAAGCGGGTTAAAAAGAAAGTTCAGTGTATAATATAAATTATAAACAAATTGAAAACTATGTTTTAAGTGAGTTAAGAAACAGAGAAAAGGAAAATAATTCTTGAAAATGTATTAAATTCTTTTTAACTACTTTAAGTAAGTTGATTGGCTACATTTTCTAAGAAGTAATATACACTGGATATGACTTACACGGATTTACTTTAAAAATATTTACGTTCATACGAGATATGACGTAATATTATTGTGAAGATGGATTAGGAATGTGACATTAGGTTTGCAAAATAGCTGAAAGCTATTATTTAGGTATAGAAATGGTTATTTTGAAGTTGGGAATAAGGGTTTTAGTGTTGTAGAAGGTATTTGATTGAAAAAGGATTATTTTTAGGTTGATAGGGTAGCATCGATGTTTAAAATATTTGGTAGCTGTTGGCCTGATCACCCAATGGTTAATGATATTTTAAATATTGATTGCATTAAATTATGGAATGGGTATTTTATTAGGCATAGGTATAGAATAGGTTTTAAAATGCCATAGAGCATTATAAAATACTAGCTTAAATGCTACGTATCGTTGAGGAATAAATAAAATGCCGAGAGCATTAAAAAAAATACGCAAGGGAATCCTTCATTCAATCATAGTGTAAACGAGTTTTCTCTGTGAGAATAGTTGGTGGTCAAGTTGCCTTAAAAACCTTGGTATTAAATATGGTACAAAATGGTACAAAAATAAATGGTACTTAGAGCATGCTCGGCGGGAACAATCCTTCATTTAAGTAAAATGGTTGGAGACATTTTTTTTTTGTTGTTGGTTAGTCTTAAAATAGGTCCCGTTTAATGTTGTATAAATAAAATGTATTGTACCAAATAAAAGTGCGCACATGAAGTATATTAAAAATAAATATGTACCATTAAAATATATTAAAGAGTCGACTATAAATAAAAATATTATAAAAATATAATGTACAAGTAATGTTATGAAAAAAAATAATATTAATAAATGAAAAGAAATGCATGCATGAAATGACAAAAAGAGCTTAAGGTTCCTGAATATGAAATGACAATTTAAAATGTAAGTGACTGGCCAGTCCACTAATTAAGAGTAAATTAGTAAATTAATGATAAGGTAATAATTAATATGAGATGAATGACTATAAAGCGATAAGTTATAAGGTGAATTAGCTATAACCTATTGAAAATAAATTAAGAATACAATTATATTGTATTTTATATTTGAAATTTGAAACACTTAACATTAATTTAAATATGAAGGTTTCGTAAATTAATGAGTATTATGGCGAATATTTGATAATGAATTGAATAAAGATTGTATTTTTGTAATTAAAGTATTTTAATAGAGGTTTTCAGGAAAACAATTTTAATTTAAAGTAAAAATAAAATATGTTAAAAGAAAAGGAAATGTCAAAGTAACCATGTGAAAAAGTATTATTAAAATGGTGAGAAAATGTTTAATTTTGACTATTTTTGTTATTAAAAAATTACATCGTCAACCACCCAACACTGGAGTAAAAAAAAAATTATTATAATAATTTTAAATAAATGACAAATGCACAGATTTGTATTTATTGTAATATAGGTAGATAGATAGATTAAGTAAGAATTAAAAAAACTAATTTCTTACTTACGTTACGCATCAAACGTTTTAGTTTAGTTATTATTATAATAATTATGATAGTATTGAAGTAAAAAAAAAAAAAACTATTCATTTTTTTTTTCAAAAAAACGGGGGAGGTGTAGTGTGCGTCTCACCTCCCTCCTATATAAATTAGTGTAATTAGTTCTTAAGTTAGTTAATAAACATCTTTCGCGGTTACAACTCATCTTTTATTTGGACTCCCGAAGCCTTACATTGCACCCGCGCGAAAAACGAATTTCTGCGCAACAGAGTTGCTGTCGTCAACTAGTTAAGAAATATATTTATGTCTCTACTTAAATATAATCCCACCAAAACATTTCATGTAAAATGTTGCCAAGATGACCACATAAGGTTTGCCCTATGAAAAAGATATCAGATTTCATGTAGAGCCAAGCTTCTGAATCTACATGGCCTAACTCTACCGATCCTAACTGCAACAAATTCTACATATATCAGTAAATATGTACGGCTTTGCCGTTTCGCTACCATCGTGGAGGTGATGCGAATATTTAGTTTCTGATCTGGAGTAAGTAACGAAACAGCCAAGCCATACATATTTACTGATAATATGTAGAATTCGTTGAAGTTAGGGTCGGTTGAGTTAGGCCATGTAGATTCAGAAGCTTGGCTCTACATGAGATCTCAAACACTTCTTTTTCGTCTTTCGTCTTTTTCACAGGGCAAACCTTATGTGGTCATCTTGGCAACATTTTACATAATATGTTTTTGGTGGGATCTCAGTTCTTTTTGTAAGTTGCTATTCAGTCTTTTTAGTGTTGATTAAGGCGGAGGTTCTAGGTTTTTTTTTAATTATTGCCCACAGTCCCCCCCCCCCCCCCCCCCCCCCCAATTTAGGGGATGGGAAGCGAAAGTTATAAGTTTATGAATTTTTTTGTTGGTTGTAGACTAAACTTAGATCACATACCAAATTTCAGTTTTCTAGCACTTCAGGAAGTAGCCAAACATTTTGATGATCATCAGTGTGTCAATCGGCTAACGTGCGGGTTGCTCATTCTACCGTTACTGACCATGATACCATCATGTTGTTCCTATTGACACAACTACTAAAGGCAGAGACGAGTCTCTGCCTTTTGTAGTTCAGTTTTGTAGTAATTTTACGAGTAAAATTACTACAAAACTGAACTACAAACAAATTGCTACTGACATATCTAAAACAGACTTCTCCCCAATCTATGAATCGGAAGACCCTAACACGGCAGCAGACTTGCTCGTTTCTTTAATTTATTCAAAAATAGAGGCCAATACAAGACAGATAAAACATGCAAATCGGAAAAAAAATCTAAAACCTTGGGTCACGCCCGGTCTTCTTCGCTGTTTAAAAAACAAAGATAACATGCACAAGAAATTAAAACAAAATCCCGATAATGAAACTCTTTCCGTCACCTACTCACGTTATAGAAATTTCTGTACCAAAATCCTAAAACCATTGAAGCAAGAATACTACCGAACCGAGCTACTAGCCTCTAAAAATAATACAAAAACGTTATGGCAATCTATTAACAAAATTACAAACAGAACTAAAAATGTAGCGGTGCCACGGATATACTTTCACTCACCTCCTCACCGGAAAACTCCGTGAACTTAGTCAACGAATTTTTCATCAATACAGGAAAAACTCTAGCTGAAAAAATACACCAGCCACCACAAAGCTCTAATAGTACTAAGCCTACTCCCTGTCACTCAATGGTGCTGCTGCCGACTGACGTTAAGGAAGTTACAAGAGTTGCAATGTCCTTGAGAATTAACTGTGCCGTGGGTTGGGACAATATACCAGCAGGGGTCAAAAAAATAACATAGAAGTTATTGCCCCACCCCTAACATGTCTTAAATTTGTCCCATTCAACAGGCATTTTTTCAAAAGCTTTTAAGAGAGCAATTATTCATCCAATTTACTAGGCGGGTAACAGAGACCAAATCACGAATTACAGAACAATTGCTGTCCTACCAACATTAGCAAAAATATTAGAACGAATCATGAACTCTAGATTAACATCCTACCTAGAAAACAATAACATCCTTTTCACATCACAGTATGGATTCCGCCAAGGCAAATCAACAGGTGACGTAGTATACGAACTCACGGACTACATAGTAAAAAAGCTTGATGTTGGACAAAAAGTCATAGGAATATTCCTAGACCTAGCAAAAGCCTTCGATACGGTCTCTGTTTCTATCCTTCTAAATAAGATGTACCATATAGGCATAAGAGGAACCCAGCTCAAACTGTTTGAGGACTTCCTAACTGAGCGTACATAGAGTGTTAAGGTAGATGAGTACCTCAGTTCTGAACGAACTGGCGTCCCCCAGGGAAGCGCAATTGCTCCAACCCTCTTCCTCATCTACATTAATGATCTGTGTACACTCAACATACGTGATGGAAAAATTTTCACGTTTGCAGATGACACGGCTCTCGTGTTCCACTCAGATTCCTGGACTAACGTTTTTAAAACGGCACAAAGTGGTCTCGACACGGTAGTAGAATGGTTACGCAAAAACATTCTTACCCTTAACACCCAAAAAACCAAATACATCCCATTCGCGATACGAACGCCCCCCACGCTGACCTTCCATAGTATCACCGCACACACTTGTAACCCAGATGTTGAGCCATGTACATGTGAACCCCTGGAAAGAACAACCTCAACCAAATACCTAGGAGTTATCTTAGACCCCTCACTCAGCTTCCGTCCACACGTAGAGGCGCTTACGTCTCGAATAAGAAAATTGATACCAATATTTAAAAACTTAAGAAACGTGGCGGACGGAGGACTCAGGAGGATGGTCTATCTCACTCTTTGCCAACCATTGCTCACGTACTGTATTTCAACATGGGGCGGCACACATAAAGACACTATGTTACAATTGGAACGAGCGCAACGGGCAATCCTCAAAGCGTCAAACAGCCTTCCATTTCGTTACCCAACTGAGTCTCTCTATAAGCAAACAAAAGCCTTGACGGTACGACAACTGTATATATCCCATGCAGTCCTCAAACACCATAGCCTCCTTAATTACACCCCACCATCCGTTTGCAAAAGACGTAATAACCTTGATGCAACCGCGCACCGTTTTCACACCCGCTTCGCCAATCGTTTCTTTGGTTTTCTTGGGGGTTATGTTTACACAAAAATTAATAAGGCAATAAACATTTACTCCCTAACCAAGACAGCATGCAAAAAAACAGTTAATGAATGGCTGCTAACTCTATCTTACAAAAACACTGAAACTCTCATTACTGTGCCTGACTAATACACACACTCACACAAACATGTGCACACACACACACACACACACACACACACACACACACACACACACACACACACACACACACACACACACACACACACACACACACACACACACACACACACACACACACACACACACACACACACACTCATCCACACACACACACACACATACACACACAGTACTACTATCACACCCTATAAGCAACACATTGACAATAATAATGAAAATGTTTCATTGCTCTGTTGTAAATATGTAGTTGGAATACTTTTACCTAGCCTGGAGATCTTGGTGTCCTGAAATACAGGCTTCGCCTAGTTTAGGCACCAGTCTCCCACATAACCAGTGCCAAGTTTGTTGAGTATGTACTACATAATGTATTGATCTTGTGGTGAGATAATAAACAAATTTTTTTTTTTTTTAAATGTATCAGTGTGTCAGTGTGTCAGTGACAAAATCGGTGTATTTTAGATACCAATAAAATCTAAAGTATAAGAGCTATTCCATTGAGACTTTGTATGTTTAATAAGTATATTATTGATATCATATTCTGAGAATATGAACTATCTGGTACATTGGAAACCAACTCTATTTGGGTTCAAAAAAAACGACAAAACACTTCGAGAAAAGGTAGGTAGTGCCCTTGCGCTTCGCTTAGCTTATCTCGATCACATATCATGTAATACGTTATAGCTACACAATGAGGCTACAAATTACAATACTACGTTAAATCAGACTTACAATACGTGACAACAACTTCATCATTATGTCGGACTCCCAAAACAAACGCTTATTAAGGTCAGAAGAAGGTCAATCGAGACGATCCGGAAGTGATGACGTGCGAAACGGCTAAGAATGTTGATCAACAGAAAGTATGTGGGATACATATCGAGTGTCTCTCTACTCACATCCACTGAATATCTCTAAGCTCGTACGCGAACAGAAATCTTACTTCACTTTCTAATATTGCAAGCAAAGTGAGTAAAACAGTTTCCTTTGCGACGTCTTTTCAAATCAATTGTTATATTATAATAAGTGTCTTATATACAATAAATGTTTAATAAATAAAATAAATAAAGATTTAAATAATAATATTTCATAACGTTAAGAAAGGAATTAAGAATAATATACAATATTTTATTTGAGCGTCTAAAAAAAAAAAAGACTTTTATATTTTTTCATCCATAAGCTTCTTAAGCTATGTTAGAAAATCTACCTCAGTATTAATGTGTGTTGTAGCACCCCGACAATTTTCAATAAGGCAGTAGAATCCACTAGTATAAAGTTATTATAATTCTATAATACTATTCGTTTGAGACGCGGCTTCCTGCTGATGATGGGCGGCGCTGATTGGATCCGCTTAGGCACTAATAACTCACTCAGTATCTCATCGACTCACTAAACGGGGAAGGGCGAAAATTGAAAAACGCAAATCTTATTACCCCCTCAAAGGGACGTTATTAAAAATGGAGAACTCTTTCGAACATCAAAAGTTTAACTAATTTCCTACAGTTTTACATAAATATTGATACCGACGGCCCCTCCTCCCCTCACCTCCCCGGCCAATGGACACCTCTGTCACGGCTACCGCTCCGAACTTTGTCAGTTAATTTGAATTTTCGTATTTCTAATATACAAATTTTGTTCGCTCAGACGGACAATATTATTTTAGGGTTACAAAATATAAGCTCTTACTTTTATGACTACGGTTAAGTTCACAAGCAAATTATACAGTGTGTAACAAAAATAAGTGATAATACTTTAGGGTGTGTACGTGTTCCTTGTAGAGAGTTCACTGTGAAAGTAGCAGCGCTGAAAGACGAATTTTTTTTTCACTTTTGTATGAGCAAGTGCCCGAGCGTCACGAGTTTTTCCATACAAAAGTGAAAAAAATTTTGGTCTTTCAGCGCTGCTACTTTCACAGTGAACTCTCTACAAGGAACACGTACATACCCTAAAGTATTATCACTTATTTTTATTACACCCTGTATAGTAGTATTCACTCAACAAGACGAGACAAATGTACGGATCTACGCATAGCTCGAACTACACGCATTTGGAGATCAAAAAACCCACGCGTCTGCTTTTGGACCGCCAGTTCTACACATTTGACACAGTAGCCTTTGTCAGTAGATTTCGCCTGATTTCGCACTTACTGAATGAGGCCAATTTTTGAGTACAAGAAATACTACAATACTATACTTAGATATACATAATATTATAATCTAAAAACACGTGCATATATTTTCTATTAAACATTTATTAATAAACATTACTGTCGATATTCCACTACAACAGTTAATATTCAGTTTATCATGATTTCCCCGGCGTCCACTCGGGTGTTATTAATCATAAATAACTAAACAAACACATTAATTAAACAACAAATTAAGTTAAACATTAAACAATATAATATGAACGTCTATGTTGAGTTAATATGAATGCAAGTCGCAGCGCGCGGTCTTCTTAGCGAAAATTAATACTTTACTCGTCGGAGAAATATTTGCTTTGCACAAATACGAGTCGTTGCCGTTTTGATTATATTAACTTTCATAAGGACTTCCGCCGTATTGTCACGTGCAGAAAGCAAATGACTTCTGAGTATTTTAATAAGATATTAGTCAACAGAGACGTATTAGGGCCCTTCCACAAGACGTTTTTTTTACGCTCGTTTGTATCGATTCAAACGCAAGTTGAACGCTCAGAAAACGGAAGGAAGCCGACATGTTTTAAACTTTATAGCTGCCAAAACACGATGAAAATGCGCAGAAAACGAGCGCATCAGAAACGCGCATCGTCAGTGCGCAAAAATACGTCGTGTGGAAAGGCCCTTAGGAAAAGGGAGTTATAAATTAATTATTATTAAAGAGTATTAATGAAAATTTCTTAACATCGGTTCCGGTTGGTTGGTTTGGTAAGAATTTGGCGGTAAATTAGCACCATCTATGGCGACCTGTGGGCTGTGGTACAGGAGCCCAAAATAACCCGGGACTTAGTTGCACCAAAATTCGAGTATCGCGCGGGACCTACAAAGTTTTTACGGTCGAAACTATACTAATATGTCCTTTCCTAGGACTCTGTTTACAAAAAATTATGGTAATGTGGTCCTTGAAATAAAGTTTTCAGTTGGTCAAAAAAACAGTTTTTCCTTACGAATTATGACTTTATTTTTGTCGCTGTTGATACACAGTTTAGATATTATATAATATCTACTCCTTATATTACCTTATGTTACCGATAGAACGCAGAATACGTTAACTTGCACATTACCTAGGTAATCTGCAGATTCCCTGATACCATCCGTTAAAGTGTGAAATTTTAAATAAAAAAAGCTTATATTTGCACTTTATAGTTAGTTTGCATTCTCTTCATTCGTAAAAGTCCTAAAAACTTTGACTTAAGCTTGTCAAACTGACTGTTGTTGTTTTGATTGGTTTTTTTCTAGTTGATACGATCTGTCATATTTTATTAGTGGAGTAACATTTTATAATTCATTGTATAATTCATTCCTTTGTTTATGTCCAAAAAATTATAAAAATAATCCTCTACAACTAAATAATATTTAATTTAATTCAAACAAGAACCCGTTTTATGTAATTTAATGAAAATAGAATAAACTTTTTGCACTTTAACTGACTTACCCAGGTAATCTGCAGAATACCTTGTTAATCTGCAGTCTAACTGGTTTACGCACATTAACGGTAACATATACACTACACAGGTATATGACACAATAAGTATACCTACATCGTGTATATGAAATTTGTGATATTAAAAGCTCGTGGGCTCCGTGTTATTACTTATTTGCGAGTGAATATTTGAACACCACTCAGAACGCGCTGTGATTTTTATTAAAATTTCGAAAGTCACATTTGTAGTAATAAACGAAAATTATATTTCGCATTCTAATTTGCTAGGACATATTTAGTAGTTGTTGGAGGCTGGAGCTTAGTAAAAATATTATGACCCCCGCACACACTAAGCAGGTAGGTAACTCGGCTTTAAACGGTTAATGCCGAAGCCACCTGTTAATATAAGCTTTCACATTTTTAAATTAAACACAAATAAAACTAACTATAATACACGTCTTATTAACCATAATAGTTATAAAAAGTAAAAGTAGTATTATCATAATATTATTATAAAAAAAACATGACTAAAATCGGACTCAATTTACGAAAATATTCGGTTTTTTTTTAGAATTGTGACAAAATTAGAATTTCAGTTAAGTGGCCTCTTCTTACCAAAAAGGTCTATAAGAATGAAATATTTTTGATAGCGTAGCATAGTGAGGTGCGTCCCCGTCGAGCGGCCGTTAGATTAATTGTTCAGCTCCGGAGAGGCTTCTGTTAAAACTCAATTAACACAATTTCGAGGGCCTTCCTACGTACTGTACGGCCTGGGAAAACCAATGATTATGAAGATCTTACCCATGATATTATGTTCGTATAAGTAGATGTCGCCCGTAACTGCGTTGCTCCAAAGTTCGTTTATCGTCCGGGAACCGTACAGTTTTCGGGATAAAAACTATCTTATATCCTTTCCTGGCCATTTATCCGAAACTTTTTCGTTTTCGCTTCGTTATAGAATCGGCGATCAAAATGTATGGAATTGACATAAGACGAGTCGAACATCAACGTCATACTAACGAACGCTTATGTCAATTCGTTATAGAATCGCCGATGAAAATATATGGAATATTTTCATCGGCGATTCTATAACGAAGCGAAAACGTAAAAATTTTGGCACACCTGGAACGCAAAGTATCAGCATACCAAATTTCATCATAATCGGTCCAGCTGTTTAAGCGTGAAGAGGTAACAGACGGACAGAAACACTTCCACATTTATAATTTTAGTATGGATAACATGATGTCGTACCTTCCCGTCGGAAGTTTTGTTCTTTATCTCGACTGATATAAAACGATCCACTTCAAAGATGTTTTTCTTGCCATCGAAATATAATAACCAATTTTAGAGGTATGTCGAACTGCTAAATGGACGCTGTTAGGTCGTAGGTACTATCAACCCACAAAAAATTACGTATTGAGTTAAAAATGCAGTCATGTTCTGTTAGAACAAAACTGCATTCATCTCAACAAAAAAAATTGTGTGGGATAATACACAAATGCGTAACAGCGACCATTAATGTTCGCTTATTGGATTTAATGCTTTGCGTAATATTTATAAGAAGGAGTTAAAAGAAATTGTTAAAACCCGAGAGCTAAAACACAAGCGGTAAGTTGACCTTATAAATTGGATACGCGCTACTCGTAATATTATGCACAAACAAAAAAATATTTAATTTTGTTTGAAAAATATTTTGCTAGTAGGTGAGCACACAAAAATATTTCCCGGAAATTATTACATTTAAAACAAATAATTCTTACTGTACATTTTTGTATTGTAACAAAATTTATTGAAGACAATTATTGTAACATCGCAGCCGCCTAATGGAGCTCAATCGCTCTCAAATATATATTTTTACTTTTATTGTTATTTATAGATATACCTAGAAATGTTTTTAATGAAAATATTTTATTTTAAGTTGCTACGAGAGAAATCTGTTTTTGTTTTCTTCAACACAGAGTACAATGGACAAACAAAAAACTTAAAACAAATATCTATTCCGAGGCTATCAAAAATTTCATATTAAAGGCCAATTAACTAGTTTATAAAATAATATATTATGTAACAGATTTTATCGTCGATACAAAATTGTTGCTGTTGTTTTTAAATGATATGCGGCGGACGTGTCAAAATATTTTAATTAGCCATCCACAGCGCGGCCGGGGACATAATGAGCATTCATCAGATGCAATGAGTTATTATAATGTTATATGAGCGAGGCTTCACGCGCCGGGCGTTGCCGCGTGTTGCGGCGCGGCGCCGCGCCGCGCGACACAGCTCAGGCGCCGCGCCGCGCTGAAGCCGCGTACCAAACTTTTGGGCACGCTCGAAGGCCGTTGACGCAGCATTTTGACGGAATGACAGACAGGAAATGCAAGTGTAAATAAGGTGTTCTGTCACACCTTCTTGTATTGTAGTTGCATTTTATCGGCCCAAAATAATATCGTTCTCGGTGGACGGCGGCTGTGGACAAACGACCTAATGCATTGTATGCCGTATTGCGGCGCACCTCACCACTACCTGCAAGAAGGTGTGACAAAACACCTCAATTTATACCCACTTTTCCTGTCTGCAACGCATTGAGGCTAAGTCATGAAACATGTAAGACGGAGGAGCGGCTGAGTCGACGCACCGCAACGCATTAGGGTTTCGTGGCCTCGCTATGATTCAACCCGCGGCGAAGCGAACGGCGGCATCAATACATATTGTTCAACACTGCTAATGTGAAATTACTGTAATAATGTGCCGTAATGTATGCACAATATCAAACACGGTAAAATGTCGACCTAAAATACGAGTGTGTCACATTTCTCACGGACTGTACTGGGGCAATTTTCATTCAAAACGGACTTTAACTAACAAGGAACGACTGCGTTAATGTTGCATTTAAATAGTAGAATCGAAGCAAAAAAGTTGAAACTATCCTAGCTTCATAATGTATGCGCTGTAAAAAGTAATTTAATTCACGCTAGTTCAATTTACTCACGTCAAGACACTTTAAACGGCTTCACGAAACAAAAATTTTAAGTGAATTTACTTTTTGCTCTGTCCGACACCGGCCGGCGTGCCAGTTTCGTTTATTCTGAAGTTTTAGTCCTTTTACCTGTCACGAAAACTACAGGAACTGGGCGCGCGTTTCAATTCAGAATTTACACCTAAACTGACACACGATACAGAAAATTATTAATCGTACTCGAGAAGGCCAATACAGTTAACATCATGGGAAAATCTACTATGTATTCAATATTCATACCTATATTGTAAATGCGAAAGTGTGTCTGTCTGTGTGTCTGCTTTTTACCTCTTCACGCCCAAACCGAAGAATCGATTTTGATGAAATTTGGTATGGAGATACTTTGAGCCCCGGGAAAGGACATAGGATACTTTTTATCCCAGAAAAATGTACGGTTCCCGCGCGATAAACGAATTTTGGCGCAACGGAGTTGCGGGCCTCCTCTATTATTAAAATAAAATGTATAATATAACGTCAAACAAATATATTTTATATTCTGCCCTAAGTAGGTCACAGGGTGTCGAAATTGTTTTGTTCTGCGCGGCATTGACGCCCTCATAATGGATCCAATACGTCTCGGACCGAGGAGACAATGCAGACGGAAAAAATATACCTCTGTAGGAGGCTAGGAGCTAAGGTTGAGATATTTAATTGTATATTTTTATGAATTTCCAGGTGTAACAAAGGAAAAAGTTGTGCGAATATAATATACTAGATGACATCCGCAACTTCGTTGCGCCAAAATTCATTTATCGCGCGGGAACCGTACATTTTTCTGAGATAAAAAGTATCCTATGTCCTTTCCCGGGACTCAAAGTATCTCCATACCAAATTTCAGCAAAATCGGTTCAGTGGTTTGGGCGTGAGGAGGTAACAGACAGACAGACAGACAAACTCACTTTCGCATTTATAATATTAGTATGGATTTTGTAATAAATAATAAAATAATTCATACTTTCTTTATATTAGTAACTTTTACTCTTTTAACGGGTTTACTGCATGTAATTCTCACCACTGCATTTTAAATGTAATTAATTGTACTAAATTTACTAAGTGCTATTCTACAGCTTTTCTAAATCAGGAAGAAGGATGGATAGATGTTGCTCTCTCACTTGAAAAGGCAATATTTTCAGAAAAAGTACGACTTGTTTATGAATTATTGCATTTTAAGCTGAGAAGCCTCAGGCTACAACGCTGAATTATCCTTAATTCTATATCCATCGAGTATTTAAAGAGCTCAACCAATATTTAGCTAATCTCTCTGTTCGTCTGTACGTCTGCGGTAATTCGGCCAGTTAAATACACCCAAGTACAGTTTAGTAGTTAAGCGCCTGAGTACATCGCACTGATGGATTCTCTCTGAGTCGCCAGTCGCCAGTCGCCAGTCGCCAGTCGCCAGTCGCCGACACACAGGCGGACAGGCACCATCGAGTATGCAGCTAAAGTAAAGGGCTATTTTTAAAGCTTCTTTACGTGGGAGAGCCATGCTTCGGCACGAATGGGCCGGCTCGACCGGAGAAATACCACGGGCTCACAGAAAACCGGCGTGAAACAGCGCTTGCGCTGTGTTTCGCCGAGTCAGTGAGTTTACCGGAGGCCCAATTCCCTACCCTTTCCCCTTCCCTACCCTCCCCTATTTCCTTCCCTACCCTCCCCTATTCCCTTCCCTACCCTCCTGGGACTACCCTATTACCCTATTTCCTCTTAAAAGGTCGGCAACGCACCTGCAGCTCTTCTGATGCTGCGAGTGTCAATGGGCGACGGAAGTTGCTTTCCATCAGGTGACCCGTTTGCTCGTTTGCCACCTTATATCATAAAAAAGAGCTATATTTACACATCATCGATTATTACTGGTATATCACGTAATAACAAATCATATTAATATTGTAACGGTGAACTGCAATAATAGATGCGCAGTCACAAATGTCTCGATCTATGATCAAAGTAATCAGCGTGGTTAGCAGCCGGCGTAGCGTTTCAGTGGAATTTGTTTTCATACTACACACATAATATTAAAACCGCTCTACTAACTATATTAATAAGTTCTATGAACATTCCATTGTTGCATTTTCTATGTAATAGGCTCTATTGTTACATCCTCGTGCTTAAAATTTTAATTATAATATGCTTTCCTGCAATATATTTTCGGAACCACAAAGACTCTGTAAATTTCTCAGGCTGGGTTTATATGCGCCCGCCCGAACACGCGTTTTGGCGGCCACACCAATCAACAACAATAATTCGTATGTGAATGACAACGCGACACGCCACTATTTAAGGCAAGGATGTTCCTAAAATTAGCAGGTCGATGTCTGTCAGTACCAATATCGACGTAAAGGACATTAAAATAACATTCATATCAGCGCGCCTTGTACGGTGGCGGTTACGACGCTCGCCGCGTTCATGATAGGGCGAAATAGGAGAAAATTATACATTTAATTATATTTTTTTAATGACCCAATCATTTATAAAAAACTATTCGGTTATTTTGTTAGAACTATAAAAAAGCTATCCTTTTTGTAAAAAAAAAATCATATCATTGTCATTAAAAATTACGAGATGTTCGAATTTTTTGTGTATTTTTATGGTGATATTCAAGATTTTTTTACAGAATTACCATGCCATTTTTCAGTATTCTGTTCGGTTATTTTATTACTTTGTTCCTTTTTGAGTCTACATCAATTTTAGTGTAAGATAATTCTACCTAATTTCTTTAGACTGGAAGTTTAAATATCAGTCTTTTCGAACTGGCCTCGCCTTAAATAAATCGTTTTATATATTTGCTTGTGATCTCGCGGTGCACCGGCCAAACCGCGTGGATGTATATATAAATCCAGCCTTATGAGCACAAAAAGTCGCAAGCAACCTCTATATTACATAAGTTTATATTTAAGACTCGTTCATACAGTTTTACGAGGCGAAACTTGTTAATTTACCCCGCGGCGCTGCGGCCAGCGGGACCCGCCACTGTATGTTATTGAACATATTTAAAATTCATACCCCAATCTTTTTTATTATACAACTCTATCCTGAGGGGTAGCATGATACAATGTCCTAAAGCTGTATGTAATATTTTTACTCTTTTTAACGAAATGGACCAGAAAATGAGCCAACGAATTGCTAACCGAGCTTCGCCGAAAAAATGTAACAATCATTTTAAGCCGATTTCCAAAAGGCTTGTTTCTGTTCAATACAATAGGCTCATTCGTGCCGGGGTCTCTCAGACTTTACTACTTTTTACACGTTTTTAGGATTAATTTTATTATCACGCTAATATTTTAAACTAGGCGAAAGTTTGTGGGTTTGTATGTTACTTCTTCACGTCTGAGCGGCTGGAGCGATTTTAATAAAATTTGGTATTTAGTTGATACACTAGATTAAGACATATATCATGGCAAAATATCACAATTTATTTTCACTAATAAACCGCGGGTAACATCGCGAGGCACAGCTAGTAATTAATAAATGGGAAAAGATAAAGCTATTTTTTTAATCTGAATAAATAAATTATCATGCCTAGGGGAAAAGCAAAAGCGAGGGAGAAATGTGTGTGAAAAAGCGAGCAAATATTTTCACACACAGTCCCCGCCACAGTAGCACTAAGTAAAAAGCAATATATTTTTCATACCTTGTTTTCACAATATGTGTTATAACACATATTGTGAAAACAATCTATAGACCGTATCAAACACTAGTACGCAGAAATAAATGCACTCTTGGTAATTTCGAACCTTTATAAAAAAAACAACAAAAAGATTATCGCTGTTTACTACAGAGTTATAACAAAATATAATTTTTATTTTAAGGGTCTTGAAAAGCATTAAAATATAAACTGTAAAATATTTTTTAACAACAGCCGACAAGTAGCACAGTAAACTACAACAGCGAGCTACAACAGTTTTATAGCAGCAGAACACCACGTAGCTCAATCCAATAAAATCATCACCGACGTATTTTGGTGCCTTGATCAGACCTTCCATAATATTTTAATGTTATCTATCCTCACTTTAGGTACTAATACCATAAATCCTGTATGTCTGTCTTTTACCTTTTCACACTTAAACCAGCAAACACTTATTGACATTTGAAGACGTGAGTGGAAGAATCGAACAAGTAACATTTCGTAACATACGGACAATAACTCATTTTTACCCTGATTATTTTAATAAAACTTGTAACTTATCTACTTCATAACCTAGCTAATATATCTGGCTACACATATAATCCATAGTTTTTCTATTTCAAATATTTTTTCCGGCCCTAAAGCTTCCATTTAAGCAAAAAAACGGTAAGTTTTTCCATGTTACTTACCTTATTCTTCCACTCACGTCTTGATTTTATAATGAGATACCGTAAGTCCCAAAAAAGGTTTTTTTTTAATTAAAATGATATATATTTTACCCTGGAAAACTTACGGTTGCCGCGCTCTAAATGATTTTCGGCGCAACGAATTTACGGGCAACATCTAGTAACATTATAAGTACATAAAATGTGTATTTTTGTGTAATGTCGACTGTAACAAGTGAGCGGGTGCCTGCTGGCGACGTCGCCAATCGCGCGGATATCATTTATGGATGGTTCTTAGTGCTCGCTGCTCGCTGCTCACTGCTAACTCCAGAATAACAAAAACCAGTGAGGACAATTATTTATGTCCAACAATTGTTTATAATATATACGCGTAGTCCAACTACTTGTCGCGCTCTAGTCGTTAATGAGGAGCTTTTGTTTGCGTAATTTATGAAACTAATTCAACCGCCTCAAGCATTTTTTTTTTGTTACTCTGACGACCAAGTCGAAAGTAACTATATACCTCACAAACTACTTTGACTAGCCACATAAACCCAAGACTAATGTTAGAATAAAAATATATGCAATTAAATGCATATTTTTTTCTTACGGCGCACACGAGTTGACAGATTGAGACTCAATCTATAATAATAGCTCTAGTACCTGATACCTACTCTTCAGGCAGTCGAATTAAGATTAATACCATATTCCAATGCTATTTTATGACACTTACTTGTTTTTTTTTTTGGTGTTTTATGGTACTTTCAAGTGTCAAACCGAAAGAAGTCGAGACAAATCATTATACAAATTTGGTAAGAACAACTGCATCGCTATTATCATTTCGGTCTAAATTGAGCCTGAGCTTAAAAGTAAAAAATATTACAGTATCACAAACATAAAAGAAAGCACATAAAACACATTAAGAGTAATGTCTCGATGATTAAACGCATTGAAGCTAACTGAGTCAAATAAACAAAGCTAAATTCTTCAAGAGCAGCGAGAATAGTTCGAACTACAATGCTCATTGACTTCGAAAGCAATTAATTTTGAATCACTTTCTCAACTTTCATAGAGTACGCTGCTCAAATTCTTAAATTTTGAAGTATTTAAGGTCATAAGTGAGTGTTCTTTACGGGTTGGAATTCGCGCGGCGTCGCTCTGTCGTCTACCCCCGCCGTCGCTCGCCCACTGCGAGCCGCCGACAACTCACAAAATATGTCCTTAAGTATCCCTAAACTTTGTATACTCCGTGTATAATATACACCGGTTCACTTAAAGGAACATAAACCTTCGTAAATATTAAAGGGCACGCCGCAAACTTTCGATAGAGTAAGAACAAAAAATGTTCAGAATATGTAATGTAATCATTCCGTATGTCCAAAAGCTTAAGCTGTCTAAAAACTGTAAACCCGCGGACGCGCCTAAAAGCTGCAACATCTAACGAAAGCTACGTTTGAAATGTTCTTTAACGCTCTACGTTAGAAATTATTTTAATGCCCTTAATCCTTATTAACTCATTCAAACTGATCGGGAGTTGAACCTCTTTTGCATCGTGAATGATATAACCCATATGTTAGTGGGGGATTGTTTACCGTAATATTCTGGATGGGCCCGCTTACGTCGGGCGCGCGCAGTTCACGGGGTTAAGAGCGGCTTATTTTCCTCAACCCCGTCGTGGTCTGCTGAGAATAGTCTCAGATTATGCCTACATCATTTTCCTCATACATTATTTAATGTTTGAACCTTAAAATACGATTGTTATATGGAAGCTATAAATAGACAGTTTACATGATCACTTATTACAGACTCTCCCCCTTACTAATAAACGCTGTATAAGCTTTGAATAGTTATACAGTGTTTTGTCCTCTTCAATCCAATTAAAAATGTCACTTGTGTGACAGGAAAAAAACACTGTATAACTATTCAAAGCTTATACAACGTTTATTAGTAAGGGGGTCTGTATTGAGCTCGCTTTTATAGAAACTCCGCCCATCTTATAAATATAACCCTACATGAATAAACAGATAACACAAACTTACACCTTTATCATAATTTAAATTAGTTTAGTTGCGATCGTAAATCAAGCTAACAAAGTTGTTGATAACGTTTGATTAGGGGGGCGATGACTCGGCGGAACCGCGGGACGGAGTTAGCGGGCGCACTCGCCTTAATAATGTAAACACAATCTAAACTGCCCCACCAAATGCGAGACTAGTTTTTACCCGACTACGGAGAACAGATGATTAAATATTTTGGTAGTCCAATGTACTATCAGAGAAATTCAGCCGTAGGCACATTCCAGGCCGTCATGTCGAGATAATGTTAGGCGTGATCTGCCGGCTGAACTTGATATAAGTCGACCAAATTACCTAGGTCCATAATAATATATAATTTCGCTAGTAGAACATTAACACATGTAAATTATACAGGGTGTAACAAAACAAAGTGTTATTCTTTACTAATAGAGGTGTGTACTGTGGACGTTTCTTATAAAGAGTTCACTGTGAAAGTAGCAGGAAAGAGTATTTTTTTACTTTTGTATGGGCAAGCGCTCCTGCGTCTTGCATTAGCCAATCCAAAAAAATGAAAAAACGTAACTCTTTCAGCGCTGCTACTATTACAGTGAACTCTTTACAGGGGACTCATCACACCCTAAAGTAATATAACTTTGTTTTGTTACACCCTGCATAATTGAATACTTCAATTTTAACATAAACAAACTGAAAGTGTTCCAAAACGTAAACTATTCAACCAATAAAGTAGTCCTAGTATCGTAGAGCAATGTTAGACTAAAATTAATAACGCAAAATGTACGCGAAATGTGAGGCGCGAGCTAGATTGCCTAGGAATTAGGCTAATCTAGTTAAATCTAAATGTGAGTGAAAGAGATGGACATTCACAAGAAAGAGATAGCAGCCGAGCCTCCAGGAGGCTGATGATTGTGAATTTTTATCGTCATGTTACGTAGGTTTTTATGGACACTAAATATTTATTACAACATCCTAGCCTTTTTATCTTGTTTGTGAATATGCTAGCGTACCTAATGCCTAGCTATCGTCTGAACGAACGAATATAGTTTGGTTGTATTAAGTTCTTCGTTTAGTTCAATGTTAGAAGTAGTATAAATATAGGCACTTAGACGTTAAATAGTCTAAAATTAAAGACCATAGTATATGGCTATATGCCGTCAATTTTACGTAACAGAGATACAAAGGAATTAATTAAAGTTAATAATTAAAATTTCTTGATACACTTGCTATTTAAGGACAATACAAACTATTTCTTGTATTGTGACCTGACCAGCTCTACAAATAGACAAATTGCGGATTTGTCAAAGAACTGAGTCGATAGGTCATTGGGTAGTCACCGGTACCGGCGACATTACCACTGTTAACTATAACTGTGACAGTTCAATATTTACTTGCAGTTATGTAAACTGTTAACTCGAACATCATAAAAATATTCAATGCAAAGTTAAACACACTTAAACCTCATTTGTAACATTTTATTTACCACAGAACGTATAATTTAAAAATAATGGTTTCGTCCATTTAACGACAGAACTCACGAGGAACGAAAAACATCCCCAAAGTGAAGAAAACATTTAAACGACCATTGTCAGAATTTCTAACATAAAAAAATAATCATAATATTTTTATGATTTTCATTTAATTCATCGATCCAATACTGTAAACTCAAACTGTGCAATACGTACCAATTTAGCACAGGAACGCACAGAGCACTCACATGGCAATCCACAACACACACACACGACCTGCCGGGCTGGGCGGCGGAACGACACTGCCGCCGCCCGCCCCCGCCCGCCCTCGCCGCCCTAGCCGCCCGCACTCGCGCTCTCCACAGTGCTACTCAGTGAACTTCAGGTGTACTGCTGATCACATAAAAACTAAGTGTAAACAATCGAAATCTTAATGGTATCAGTTACAATAAGGAAAAGAACAAAATAAAAAAAAAATCATACCTAGTCTACACCGAACTCACCTAAAATATCATTGATTTACGGTGTAATAAAAACAATGACAGTAATTTGATCAAGTTTAATTATTTATTTTAAGTTTTCATTAAATTTTAAGGTACAGCCTCGAATATACTGGCAGTAGATTACTTAGAGTACTATTTGTATAAGATTAGTATGTAAATTGTTACAATTAGTGCAAGTAGTCTTGTAATATATCGCGGGCTTCAAGCCAGAAGGGCGTCTAAAAAAAAGGCGTTTTTTTAAGAAGAAAATACTTAGGTATTGCACAATATTGGGAGTTTTAGAATATTTAAAATATAAAAGATCATTTCACATAATATTAAGCAAGTACTTTTATAGACACATGCAAATTTTGAGTTTTAGAGATCTATTTTCTTCTTAAAAGAACATTTTTTTTATACGACCTTCTGGCTTGAAGCCCGCGATATAATATGAAGCATCTTGGACCAATCTTGAAAATTGAAAAGCGGGCAACGTGAAACTGAACTTTCCTGCTACATGTGTATTGTGATATTT
Organism: Cyaniris semiargus; assembly: GCA_905187585.1. Classification (NCBI taxonomy): domain Eukaryota; kingdom Metazoa; phylum Arthropoda; class Insecta; order Lepidoptera; family Lycaenidae; genus Cyaniris; species Cyaniris semiargus. Next base: position 640,976 of record LR994555.1, read on the forward strand.
GCGCAAACAGACACTTAGAACTAAAACATGAAAAGACATTTCTTCGTCGTGTCTTTCAAAATATAATAATACAACTAGCTGACCCGGCAAACGTTGTTTTGCCATATAACTTACTTCTAGTATCAATATAAAAAGTTGATAAAAACCTATTCTCAGGCCTAACGAATGTACCATCGAGGAAATTGATTCCTAGGCAGTTGACAGACCAACGTCATTTGGTCGGATCATGTCAATTTAATGTTAATTGTGATCTGTCGGCTGGGTTTGACATAACGCGACCAAACTACGTTGGACCCCCATATGCCTAGGAATCAACTTCTCTGATAGTACATACAAAATTTCATTAAAGTCGGTTGAGCCGTAATGGAGGAGTTCGCGCACAAACACTGTGACACGAGAATTTTATATATTAGAAGAAGATTATTATGATATGCAACATATTTGTGTCGATTGGAAAACCGGTGGCATAATTCCGTTGCGGTGACGCAGACGCAACCGGCTACGCAACAAAACGCAATATACCCTACTCCCTAGCTCTAAAATAGGCATTTCTGGAAATAAGTTTCCTTTTACAAAATGATATTCTTTAAGGTCATATTCATTATTATAAGGTAATTATAGGTCTACCAGAATCTGATGGCAATTTTTGACAGCAGATTTTTAAATTTTTATATTTGTATGTTTAACACACAGAATCAGCCGCTATAAGAAAAAAAAAACGGATCAAAATGTTTTATTCCAATTAACCCCGTATTGCTAGAGTCATTTTATTTTCTAACTTTTTGCCATCAGATTCTGGTAGACCTATACTAAATATCGATTTTAAATTACCCTTCCTACAATAAAATGTCATTATATTAAATCTTGACAACCATCAAGGCGTGAATTATATTATGTTATTTACATAGACGTTTATAAAAGGTATGTATATTTCAAGGGTCCGTGTAGTTGCTTTGAGGATATTTCCAATTTTGACACAATATGCGGAAAATAGATTTGAATCTTTTTCTTGTAATAACTTTTTATGTTTTTCGTCAAGTTTTAAAACATTTGATTGAAGCTAGCCTACCTTAGATAATATAAAATCAAATTTTCATTATAAACCATTTTTTAAAGTGTCTTAAAAAGTGATTAGTAATGAGTGCTTCTAGAGACTTGTTTTGAACGATTCGACAAGTACCACTCAACAGTCCTTTTCTTCTAATTAGGGTTTAGAAGTTATGAAACACAATTTCAAATCTGCGATAACAGCAATTACAAATGAAATTTGTATTCAAATAACTATTCCCCAGACTCCACACACCGAATTGAGTTGAATTTTATACAGGCGTCATTCCTACTAAAATTGAAAATATAATACACTAGATGACGCCCGCAACTCCGCTGCGCCGAAATTCTTTTTCCGAGATAAAAAGTATCCCATGTCTTTTTCTAGAATTCAAAGTATCTCCATACCAAATTTCATTAAAATCGGTTAAGCGATTAACCCGTCGATCGTGGGAAAACGAGACACAATAGATATTCTATTGTGTCTCGTTCACCGGTGACCATAGGGGCTTGATGAATTAAAGCATAAAAAGGTAACAGACAGACAGACACACTTTCGCATTTATAATATTAGTATCGATTACACGGTTGACGGTACATAACGATATGATGTAATCGAGACCTATAAGTTACAGGGGTGTGCGGCCAGTGATAGCCATCAAGGTCTTCCCTTTACACGAGTTATCCGATGTATAATGGCTTGCCACTATAAATAATGTACTAACAAGTGTAATATGTAATTAACTGTTAAGGATTAGCTACACGTTCACACTTATTGTGTCAGAGCTTTGTAATACCAGAGTAAACATAACTAACGAGTAGGCCGACTCAGAAGAGATCTCGCTACGTTTGACGTAGTACTCGCATTGCCCGGGCCGCACCTGCGTTTATCGTCACGTCGAAGAGACGATAACCATTGGACTTTGGATTGGAGGAGCGAGGTGTTATGCTCGGTCAGGCCGGAGCCCACGTGATACATTTCAGCTGTCGTATATAAAACTTCGATAGCGCGATGCAGGAATGTTAGGCGAATTGTGGGGGTACCGCCACATCACTCCCCCCCCCCCCCCCCCCCCGAAGACCGAAGGTCGATTCTTGAAGTCTTGTCGCTTGAGTGCCAGAGAGTTCCAGTGAGTCGGAACTGTTGCAGTGAGTCCCAGTGAGTCGGAACTGTGAAGCTGCTGCACGGGATCCAGTGAGTCAGATAGCTGCCGTGCGGGGCCGATGCTAAGTGCTGACCAGGAGAGATGTGCTCTGCTTGCTGACCGGTCGGTGTAGTGAGAAAGCCCGTTGATGCCGGATGCGGAGTCGCCCAGGCCGCGGTACATTGCGGCTAGTGGACGAGGTACCCGATGAGGCGATGCTGGTTGGCGCTGTGCGGAGGGGCGGGGAGTGATGATGATGAAGGAGGCGTTGTTCTGTCGAGGGTCACCAATGTGGGAATATGCGTGGTGGCCACAAAGGAAGATCTTCCGACCGAGCGAGGTGGTATGCTCGGTCAGGCCGGAGCCCACGTGATACATTTCAGCTGTCGTATATATACCGACGAGCTTAGAAAACTTCGATAGCGCGATGCAGGAATGTTAGGCAAATTGTGGGTACCGCCACAGGACAATGAAAAAAATTGTCCAATGGTACACGTCGGTCTCATAGCACGAAGCTTCGTGACGATAGACGCATGTGCGGCCGGGCGTGCGGCATGTCATATCGGCCGGCGCGCGCAGTACCAATGCGACTCAGCATTGTGAAACATATTGAAAGTGACACTCGCGCCCAACTCGCGTATATTCGCCCGTTTGTTTGAAGTCGAGGTACTCTTTAGTTATGTCTACTCTAGTAATACTGTGCAGTTTTTAGGAGTATGCGCGTACTTTGAGTCCTGGGATAGGAGTTAGGACATAGACTTTTTATCCGGGAAAAATTTACTAGTACGGGGGCCCTAGAACAATTTTTTTTTTGATTATTGTCAAGCTAATTTTTTGTAGGTAGCTTCATTTTGAGAAGACGAACAACATTTTTATTTGCGAAAAATCTCGAAAGTGGTAGCTAACAGAGATAAAAAGGATTTCATACTTTGAATTGATGGTCCTAAAATATGGACTGTTTTATTTGTAGGACAATGTTACTCTTAAATTATATAACTAATAAGCTATCAATATATTTTAGGACCATCAATTCAAAGTATAAAATCCTTTTTATCTCTGTTAGCTACCACTTTCGAGATTTTTCGCAAATAAAAATGTTGTTCGTCTTATCAAAATGAAGCTACTTACAAAAAATTAGCTTGTTAGTAATCAAAAAAAAAATTGTTCTAGGGCTCCCATACTATATGTTTCCCACGCGATAAACAAATTTTGGCGCAACGGACGTCATCTAGTTAGTGTTTTTCAACCTTTTAATGGTGCGACCGCCTTGGTGTTAAAAAATTTTCGCGATCGCGATTATAGGAGACTGGAGAGTGATACTGAGTTTATGAACATGTGACGTTTTCTCGCACTAGCTGTATTTATAGTAATACAAATATAATATACAAAGTCTTAACACTAGAAATGTATGTGTGTCAAATGACCGCATTTTCGTTTTTAATTTGCGATATTTTTGTTACCGTTGCATGAAATTCGTTTTCCTTTCGTGACATTTAATAATTTATGATTGTATAAATTGTGATAACATATTTTTAATGATAGTAAGAGAATAATTATAAGTTTTAAATAATATAACATACCTAGAAAGACCGCAGCGGTCAATTGACCGCTTGAATACAATTTCAAAAGAAAATGGGTTTTTCTTGCAAGTTTTATTTTTCCTTTAAATATTTTATTATTATTTATGCTTTGTTTGTGTATTATATATGTAATTTGATTTAAAATTTATAAAATACTTGACTGAAATAGACTTGTGAATGACTCATAGGACAAAAACTGGGATAAATATTTTTTTTTTACGTAAATGGTCTAAAATTTCACATTTTGTTATGTAAACATAATGGAAATATATTTGCAAATATATTTTTACTAAAACGTGTGCAAATAAAATATTTTGCCTTGAGTGTTTTGACATTGTAACGTATTTCAAGTTTTTTGCCTAGTCAAACCCTGTTTATTGAAAACCATCAACTTTACTACAAATATCGTAGTGTTGTTGCCTGAGTTGGCCTAACACAGCCAGGATTTATTAGTTGTTTGAAGAGAAACAAAATATTTATGCTAAGTGTTATGTTATTATTTGTTTTACCTACACAAATAAAGCAAATAACAAACTAAAGGTTACGAATTTTAGTTCTATGAATTTAAAAAAAAATGTTATTTTTATGCAAATTTTTAGTATATTTTATTTCTATAGGATATTTTCATACTTTTTTAGCTCATGGCTTCTTGACATGATTTACTGTACATTCAAGTAACTTTACCATTCTATGCTAAAATGAGAAAATATAAAATGTAAAAAAACTGTTTTATGCTCAAACACAAGAACAAAATCAATGTCTTGTGGAGTCATTATTATGTCATTATATCAGTAGTAGGTTTATAAAATGCTCTTTTAAATAATTTTCTTAAATATATTTTGTTGCATAATTTAGTTTAGTCACATTTATGAATAATTACATGATTATTAAAATGCAAAAGAAAAATAATAAGACACACAAAAAACGTTAAAACATACGATGCGTCATTTGACCGCTCTTGGTCTTTCTTGGAAGTTCAGAATTCCGGTCTTTCTAGTGTTAAGGTACCGTTCAGATAAACGCGAGCGCGAACGACAAAAATTCAAATAAAATGTCACTTATGACTTAGGACTATAGGTTTCATTTTGCTCTACGCCACTACAAAGCAGCGGCGGAGTGGGTCGCTAGACCAATATCTGTTAAAAATGAAACCTGTAGCCTATGACTGTCATAAAGTGGCATTTAATTAGAATTTTTGTCCGTCGCAGTCGCTTGCGGCAAAGATTCGCGGACGTCCGACCCGTCCGCGGACTCCGGTCCCATCTGGCGCCGGACGCAATAATTGCATTCCGGACTCTAAAACCCGAAGCGAAAAGGTTCATATTTGACACGTGGCTGCAATTTACTTTATTTTATTTTAATTGCATTGGCATTTTATTTAAATTTTTTTCGGTCGCGGTCACTTGCTGCGAGGATCGGGAAGTCACCTTTAGAATCTTCAAGTGATCCTTATACTACCCATCCAGATGAATCAATTAATTAAGGGCCGAAACATATAACTGCGTTTTGCAATCGGCAGCTTGCGTTGCGACGTCGCGGCGTCGCGAAAAACAGTGTTTTGGCAGGGTAACCAGTTCCTCGTGATTTTTTATTGTGTATGGACGTGTCACTGGCATGGATCGTCGATAGAAACTTATTGCTTATTTGTTATTAAGAAGATATTACTCTGTTTTAAATATACGACACAGAAGATATTGGATACATATATTTAATAAGGCTATGAATCCCGATGGCGAGTACTTTTCTCGAAAATACAAAGCATTAAAGATAGACGAAAAAAAGTTTTTCGCCTACTTTAGAATGAGTATATTATCATCATTTGAAGAGCTATTAAGCGGGTTATCAAAATATATACAGGAAAATAATTTAAAAGGAAGGAAACCCGTTACTGCTTTGGAAATGCTGGGCTTGACTATAAGGTAAATTAAAACTAATATTTTTTATTGATATTAATTACACTAGGAATCCCAGAAACAAACTGAATTATTGTCAACAAGTGTGATGTCATAACGCTAGAATTTGAACCGCGTTGCGGCGCCGCACCGCTAAAATCGGCAGTGGCGGCACTGCCGACTTCAGCGGCGCGGCGTCGCAACGCAGTTATGTGTTTCGGCCCTAAGTCAATGGGGCGAAATCACAAGACTTAATTACAACATAATATCAAATGTATAATAATTCATTTGACAGTAATTAAGAGATTGTGAAATTAATATTTTGTAAAATATGTTTTACAAAGAAATTTATCGCGTTAATATTTAAAATGGTATTTAATAAAATTTTTGCCTTTATTAGATTTCAAACCTAATTATTATTTTTATATCAAAAGTATAAATAATTATTATATATGTTATATTTAGGTATTTCTATTGATCAAGATTTGCAGTCCTCTTTACTTACGACTAGGAGTTACGGTTAATTATTAGGTATGCCGTTACAATAACCGCGAATCAAAAAAAAATTGTTTCACTGCTCTGCTACATGCGGTAAACGGTCTCGCCTGTCTCGTCCCATTCGCACCATTTCGCCCTGGAGCGTCTCATCCCATTTGCACCGTTTTGCCCTGGAGCGTCTCGTCCCATTTACACCATTTCACCCTGGAGTGTCTCGTCCCATTCGCATCATTTCGGCCCGGAGCTCTCGTCCCATTCACACCATTTCGGCCCGGAGCGTCTCGTGCCGTTCCATTTCGCCCCGGTCCCCGGAGCATCTCGTCCCGTTCACTCTCGCCCAATCCCGTTTCAGCCTAAGTAATCAATATTACAACTTTAAAGTTTAAATGTGCTTAATGTCAAATTTGGTACAACTAGTCGGTTCCCGCGAAAACGTTAGAAGACGATCAAAGGTTTGTAAATTAGTTTTGAAATGAATATTAATATTTGAAGAGCTGATATTAATATGCATTTATGTATTAGTACTTTTTTAATTTCTAGTTACTGTCGGAATAAAAACATCCTACGACGTATTCGACCAAAAGTAAAAATCGGCCAAGTGCGAGACAGACAGACGGACAGACAGCGAAGTCTTAGTAAAAGGGTCCCGTTTTTACCCTTTCGAGTACGGAACCCTAAAAATGACCGATGATGAGTTATTTCAATCGATTTTATGAAGCTGAAGTTTGTTGAAACGTGATTCAGTAATCAGTGGCTCCAGCTAATATAAACAGACGGACTGATCGACAACAATCCGACAAAACTCTGTTATTGTTCAATGTTTACTCACCATCTGTTTATTATCCTCTACAGGCTAGAGCCCTCGTGTTTATGAGATACAAAAACTAATGTAAACATTCATTGAGTGTAGTAAATACTAATAAAGTATTTTTTGTCTTTTTTACCCAAAAGTCTAAATTTAATTAGTTAAGGCGGGCTGAAACCCCATTTTGTTATTTCTTGATACCCGATTTACCTAGTTCCAATATAATAACGAAATGTAAAAAAATATTAGATATAAAGCACAATATTTAAAAGGGTTTAAATCAAAAACATTTTTTTTTTTGATGGACGCTTCACGCCACGTCGGTCTGGCCACGTGCTAAGTACCTGATGGACTTGTGTTACGGGTACCTGACAACGGAAATATATTTAATACTTTTATACTATACATATATTTAAGATTTTTATTATATTACTACACATACTTAATACACATCCATGACGCAGGAACTTTGAAAAATTTTTGTTCCGTCGGCGGGATTCGAACCCGCGACCCCCGGCTTGAGCTACCAACAGCCCACCAACTGAGCCACAGAGGTCGTCGAATTAATAAAAATAATACTTTCGCTGTAATTAATTTACAAACTCACCTCCGACGAAACTCTTTGTCATCGAAATATAAGTTTAACAAGAATAACTTATATTTTATTTTAATAAATTGTCAATGAATCTATTTTAAAAAGGTCTGAAACGAATAATCTTTTTTCTTAATATTTATTTCGAAAGATATTTAAAAAAAAAAACACACGAAAAATAAAACAGAGAAGATCCGCCCGTCGTAACTTACAATTTTATGCTAAGCTAAAATGAATCTTATTGCGATGCGTACACGCTTGGCATTCGCGTTCGCAAGGTTATCGTTTTGGAATTGAGGTAAGTGCTCGCCTTAAGACTGGTCGTCACTGTGTGAGAATAACAATATAACATCTATTGTCTATATAATATATAAAAAATGAATCCATATTCGCGTGGTCACGACATCACGCGTAAACGGCTCGACCGATTTTGCTGAAATTTAGCACAGAGATACTTTGAGTCCCGAAAAAGAACATAGGATACATTTTGTCCCGGAAAAATGTACGGTTACTGCACCGCACCGCGGTTGTTCCCGCACAATAAACTTTTATGATTTTCGCCTAAACTATTCAATATATTTTGATGAAATTTGGTATGGAGTTACTTTGAGTCTCGGGAAAAGACAAGGGATACTTTTTGTCCCGGATAATGTATGGTTCGCGTACAATAAACTTTTATGATTTTCGCCTAAACTATTCAATCTATTCTGATAAAATTTGGTATGGAGATACTGTGAGTCTCGGGAAAGGACAAGGGATACTTTTTGTCCCGGAAAATGTACGGTTCCCGCACAATAAACTTTTATGATTTTCGCCTAAACTATTTAATCTATTTTGATGAAATTTGGCATGGAGATACTAATTTTAATCATTTTTTTTTTCTTAATTATACCAATTCGAATTAAATAATCATCGTTAAGACAGGACAACGTCTGTCGGGTCAGCTAGTTAATTTATATTAAACTTCCTGGTGGAGCTATATTATTCCCTCAAGATTGTGCCTGAAAAGGCTGACCTGAAGTATATAATATATAGAAATAAATACTGTTTAGCGAATGTTTATTCTATTAATAACCAAAATTTAAAGCACAATATAAATTCCTAATGTGAGTAATATTATGTGTTCTGTGTTCCAAATAGCAGTTCATACAATTTCCAAACAGAATTACTTAAACAGTATATTCGAAGTCGCAGCGCCATCTATCGCGCGCCGCAACAAACTAGTAGCTCCCGTGACCCGTCTCACAAAACAATTAGCATAATTTCCGAGTTAACACAAAGAAAAACTATTGCACAACCGGAAAATATACAAGACCCCACAAGAACAATTCGAGATTGTTCGCCAGTTGTGTTTTTCAATTAGCAAACTTTAACAACGGGGAAGTTGCCAAAGATACGTTGCGATAGACCGAAACTTTCTCGCGCTTATGGGAAGCTAAAAGAACACCACCTTATCACGACGTAGTTTTGTTCTAAGACTAACATCTTGATCATATTCATCCATACCACAGAATACATAATATTAGTAACAATCCATACTAAGAGCCTGCTGTCAAAAATATCGAAGCACGCTAGCCCCACCTACATACCCCGCTATCCTCCAATCGTGATATAACGATTCCATGAATCGTGCCCCCCAAACAATGTGCTTTGCGCTGCAGCTAATAGTGAACAATATCGACAATATCGCGTAACAACGGTTCCCGCATTATAGCACGAAAGTAAAGGTCGTAAGTCCCAAAACTGTTTTTGATGATTACTTAAAAATTAAATACAATACTAATATTTACTTTAGCCATAACTATCGAGGCAAAATAAGTGAATCGTGTTTTCCGTTAGGCAAATATCAGATAAATATACAATGACTAGCTGTTTCCCGCGGCGTTACCCGCGATTTTTAAGTGAAAAGTACTAACAATAGAATCATAAGATGATCATGATCTTATGATTCTATTATTAGTACTTTTCACTAAATAATCTTAAAAAATGAATGTCAATTTGCATAGTAGCAAAATACTTTCCGTTTTTAAAACAACGCCGAAACCCCCAAACTTGTATATTCTGTAAGAAGTCAGCTGATGTTCTCTCAGCACCTTCCGAACCATGGTCTACTTTGGTGCGAAATCTTACTTTTTGGTAGGATAATAAATAAGTGTTTTGAATACCGTAAGTTTCCATATCCATTTTTAAAAGTTTCCTTGATCCTGTTGTAATCGTTATTTCGAATTAAAAAGTTGCCATTTTTACACGTCAAAAAAGGTCGTTAAATCAAGTTTGTTGTATGGGAGCCCTCTTTAATGTTAATTTTATTTTGTTTATATTATTAATTGTCGTTATAGCGACAATACAACTTAGTACATAATCTATAAAAAATTCAGAAGTGTAGCTATAGCGGTTCTTGAATAACAGCCTGGAGTCAGACAGACGGACAGACATCGAAGTTAGTGATAGATTCCCGTTTTTACCCTTTAGGTATGGAACCCTAAAAACGAACATAGAACTTCATCCATTTTGAAAATCGGTTAAATTACAAGTTTATGAATTTTTTGTCGGTTGTATAATAAACTTAGATTACATACCAAATTTCAGCTTTCTAGCACTTCAAGAAGTAGCCAAACATTTTGATCATCAGTGTGTCAGTGACGAAATCGGCGTGTTTTAGATATCTATAAAATCTAAAGTATTCGAGCTATTCAATTGAGACTTTGTAGGCTTAATAAGTCCATTGATGACATCATATTCTGAAAATATGAACTATCTGCTACAACGGAAAGCAATTATTCTATGAAGGTTCAAAAAAACGGCGAAACACTTCGAGAAAAGGTAGGTAGTGCCCTTGCGCTTCGCTTGGCTCGTCTCGGCGGGAACAATGCCGTGTCCCCAGACACAAACTCACAATCTTTCGCATTTATAAAATTAGTGGGATTTTAAGCTCATTTTTAGGGTTCCGTAGCCAAATGGCAAAAAACGGAACCCTTATAGATTCGTCATGTCTGTCTGTCTGTCTGTCCGTCCGTATGTCACAGCCACTTTTCTCCGAAAATATAAGAGCTATACTATTGAAATTCGGTAAGTAGATGTAGTCTATGAACCGCATTAAGATTTTGATACGATAATGGAAAAATTATTAAAAATTTAAGGGGTCCCCATAGGTACAACTGAATCAAAAAAAAATTTTTTTCATCTAACCTATGCGTGTGGGGTATCTATGGATAGGTCTCCAAAAATCATATTGAGGTTTCTAATATCATTTTTTTTCTAACCTGAATAGTTTGCGAGAGAGACTCTTCCAAAGTGCTAAAATGTGCCCCCCCCCCCCCTCTAACTTCTAAAGTAGGGGCATGATAAGTCTAAAAAAAAATATGATGTACTTTACTATAAAAACTACCAGCGAAAATTGGTTTGAACAAAATCTAGCAAGTAGTTGTTTTTTTATACTTTTATATTGAAATAAAAAAAATTATTTTCATGTAACCTATGCGTGTGGGGTATCTATGGATAGGTCTCCAAAAATCATATTGAGGTTTCTAATATCATTTTTTTTCTAACCTGAATAGTTTGCGAGAGAGACTCTTCCAAAGTGATAAAATGTGCCCCCCCCTCTAACTTCTAAAGTAGGGGCATGATAAGTCTAAAAAAAATATATGATGTACTTTACTATAAAAACTACCAACGAAAATTGGTTTGAACAAAATCTAGCAAGTAGTTGTTTTTTTATACTTTTATATTGAAATAAAAAAAAATTTTTTCATGTAACCTATGCGTGTGGGGTATCTATGGATAGGTCTTCAAAAATCATATTGATGTTTCTAATATCATTTTTTCTAACCTGAATAGTTTGCGAGAGAGACTCTTCCAAAGTGGTAAAATGTGCCCCCCCCCCCCCCTCTAACTTCTAAAGTAGGGGCATGATAAGTCTAAAAAATATATATGATGTACTTTACTATAAAAACTACCAACGAAAATTGGTTTGAACGAAATCTAACAAGTTTTTTTTTTATATAAGTACGTCATAAATGTTAAACTTAATTTAACTTTCATTAAATCAACTGAAATATAAAAATAAATCAAAAACCTTTTAATTTCATAAAAATAAACCTTATTGTTACTGCGGAACCCTTCATAGGCGAGTCCAACTCGCACTTAGCTGGTTTTTTAATATTTAAATTCATTGGCACTTTAGATAATCTTTTGTGCTTAAACTTAAATCTTAATGAAAAAAAAACTATTTATTCCAAAATTATCTAATCGTACAAGAATAAAGGATATGGTATTAGGCTTCCAAATTTAACAAGTATTTTTACTGCTGAGTGTTTAGCAGTTCTCTCTGCATTAGATTAGAGTATATCGAAACTCAAGATTATGATAAATGGATTATAGTGTCTGATAGTCTTAGCGTTCTTCAAAACTTAAATAACCCCAAATTTTGTGCTACAACTAACTATATTATCCATGATATTAGAGAAAAATATACAAAATTAACAACATTAAACAAAAAAAATATAGTTTTAGTCTGGTCACCGTCACATATTGGTGTTAAGGGAAATGAACATGCTGATTTTGACAGACCAGATACAGCTGAATCTTCAGTTCTCTGACAGAATAGGTATTTGAAACTTTTGGAACTGGCACCGACTTCAAAATTATGAAGATTGAGTACAGAAATAGTTGAGGTTTAGCCGAATTCGGAAAAAGGCATTATTAGATAGGAAACGTTATTTAATACTTTTTAGTTCATATTATAAGGATTTTATTATTGTTTTTACCTTGGAAGTCGGTTTTAATTTTTAGTTAAAAATAATAATTTCACTCTTTTTAGTTACCTAGTAAACCATCGCGTATATTCTACGTACCTATCTTATTACAATTTGTTAACGGCCGTTCCCAATATTCAATCTATCTGTTTTGTAGTTTGTAATAATCTGGTTTGACATACGACCGATCGCAGCTAACATTGAATTGACATAAAATATATGTCTCTAATGTCTAATGAGAGCTATTCCTATCTCTAGTAGGGCAAAACCAGAGATAGATCAAATATTGGGAACGGCCGTAAGAGAGTCACACTCAATGCGATTGTGTTTCTTATTCCTATTACGATGTATATTGTTTTCCTATGTAAGTATTTTCATACTAAGGGTTCAATTTTTTACCTCGATCGTGGGAATCGCAGACACAATAGATTTTTAATTGTTATGCGGCAGCCGGGTGCCGCTTGGGCTTGATGGGTTAATAGTTAAATTAGTGTAGTACCTATCGAAGCAACTTACTTCTCTTTTTTCTTTCGAATCTCAAAAGTAATGTCAAATGTGTGCCTTACGCTCTGGAGTTAAGGTTGACTTTGTTATGTTCAATTTTGTGGTACATAAGTCGCTTAGAACTTGAATCATTTATTTTGAAACAACATTATATTTTTATTAAAATCGCTATGAAAAGTACCAATTATTATAAGGACATAACGTGATGATATAATTATGGTGTTGTGGGGGCATATTGTATCCATATACAACCATGTGACACTGGTGACCCTGACGTGGTAATGATGATGATGATGATGATGATGAATGTAATTTGCATAGTAGCATATGCTTTCAGTTCTTAAAACAGCGCCTAAACCCCCAAACTTGTATCTATAAGGAATCCGGAGTTCTCTTAGTATCTTCGGAACCATAGTATACCTTGGTGCAAAATCTTACGTTTTGGTAGCATATGCTTAGGATACTTCTCATAAAACCAAAATCATCATATGTTTCCATATAAATTTTGAGGAGTTCCCTCGATTACTCATAGATCCCATCATCAGATCACCACTTTTGTGAAAATGGGACCAAATTGGAGGGAAACCTAATAGAACAAAACAAAAATTTTGAAAATCGGTTCACAAACGGCGGAGTAATCGTTGAATATACAAAAATAAAAATAAAAAAAAAATAAAAAAAATATCCACAGCCGAACATATAACCTCCTCCTTTTTGGAAGTCGGTTAAAAAATGAAAATTTATTTTCTAAATAAAACCCGAGATAACAGAATGACTGCTTGCGTTTAACGTTAACATTGTTAAGTTTAATGCTGGGTGTCGACAAGAGAGATCCCTTTAAAAGTATTTGGTAGGTTTAATGCGCGGCAAAATTTAAGCGGTTGCGGTGGCCCCAGTCCGCAATTAAGTTTAAACTTTGGTTTGCTTTTGGTTCAATTTCGGAACGTGAGTTAGCTTGAATAATGAGAAAACCATCATCGGCATAGCCAACTAGTATGCAGAGCGGTGGTAGGGGGAGGCATAGCAGATCGTCGAAGCCTACGTTCCATAATTTAGGCGAGAGTACGGAACCCTGTGGACAGCTGCACGTCAGGGTTTTAGCGTGAATGCAATGACCAAGTTGAAGCTTAGTTAAACTGTTATAAAAGTAAGAACGTATCAAGTAGTAAATGTTTGAGTAGCACCCTCTATTTTTTAATTTTAATAGCAGCATCGGCCACCACGCATTATCAAAAGCACCCGATATATCTAATGAGATGGCAACAACGTATTTTGTTTCCGAGCGATTAACTATTTTTCTGACTTCTAGGGCCGCATCTACAGTCGATTTCCCGGCGGTGAAACCATACTGCTGACTATGAAATTTAAAGCCACCGGGAAGCAAGCGCGGTACGATAAGGCGTTCTAACAGTTTACCTAAACACGGCAGAAGCGTGATCGGACGGTAGGATTTCGGATCGTCAGGAGGTTTATTACCGGCTTTGGGAATCAATTTTATACTACCGATACGCCAGACCTTTGGAAAAATACCTTCCGCAATACATTTATTATATACGAGTAAAATTGATGAGTACGCCGCTATACAGGCTTGTTTTATCATTAGGTTTGAAATTTTATCCTCGCCCGCAGATTTTTCTATAGGCAAAAGATTTACTATTTTGATAAACTCATCGGATGAAGGCAAGTCGGAAAGCGGTGTATTGATGGGGTCTAACATTGTACTTCTAATGGCGCGGTGGTATTCGTCGTCTAAAGTGGGCTCGTCGTCTGGAATCAAGATGTTCAGATATGTTTTTGCCGTGTCCTCTAGGCTACAGGTATAAAATAAAATAAAATAAAATTAGATGCGGAGCTATTATTGGGTTTAAGTTCGTGGTACAAGGAGGACCAGGGGCCTTCTTTATCCAGTCTATTCGCGGCATTTTTTAACATATTATTTTTCGCTAGTGTAACGGCAGCGCGGTATCGTGATCTTGAAACTCGAAGGTTATTTAAACTTAATATATAAGTGTCATTCGAACGACCGAATCCCGATTTACGAAGGTTATTAATTTTACGTCTAGCTTTTCTAAACTCTCGCCGAAGGTTCGAAAGATTATTGTTCCACCATTTACAATTTTGATCTTTTTTTAGGGGCCTTCGACCCAAGGCAACATCGGCACAGTAAATAAAAGTGTTTGTCATAATTTCAGCGCACTCATTGGCGTTCAGTTCCGGGCGATAAGGGAACAGAATAATTTCCAATCACCACTTTTAACATTATATTTATAGTCGTTAGAATTAATTACGGGATCACTCGGGACCGCACGAGAAAACTCGTACACCAGTAAGCGGTGATCACTACATGACGCATCGGGAAGGACACGCCAATGCCTAATCTGGACGTACGCGCTAGATAGCGTGACGTCAATTGACGATTCGCCCGTTGGGCTACTATAGGTAGGTGGTGCATCGGGGGTGTTGTGAATTTGGAGGTTAAACTCCGTAATAAAGTCTTCGACGGCGCAACGTCGGTCGCGATCGGTGTATCTTAGCTGGCCGTGCCATAAGGGCGAGGATGCATTAACGTCGGCGCCTATAATGATTTTATTACCCGCGAGAGTCTGTAGTCTTTTCTACGTGGGAGAGCCATGCTTCGGCACGAATGGGCCGGCTCGACCGGAGAAATACCACGTTCTCACAGAAAACCGGCGTGAAACAGCGCTTGCGCTGTGTTTCGCCGAGTGAGTGAGTTTACCGGAGGCCCAATCCCCTACCCTATTCCCTTCCTTTCCCTCCCCTATTCCCTTCTCTTCCCATCCCTAGCCTCCCCTATTCCCTCTTAAAAGGCCGGCAACGCACCTGCAGCTCTTCTGATGCTGCGAGTGTCCATGGGCGACGGAAGTTGCTTTCCATCAGGTGACCCGTTTGCTCGTTTGCCCCCTTATTTCATAAAAAAAAAAAAAAAAAAGTACGCAACGAAGTTGATGTATGTGGGAGCCTACGGGATCCGCGTACTGGAAATAGCAGCTAACTACGTATAGCTTAAACTGAGGACACGATACCTCGGCTACTGCACAGTGCGTCGTCGATAGGTTAGTTAGGGCCGTGACTGAAAATCTAGACTGAGGTGTGTATATACCCGCGCGAGCTAGGTTACTAACTTGTATCATTTTCGGCCGTAGCGACGCGAGTTGATATTGTTCTTAAACAAGTACTAAGTCTAAATTATAATCAGAAACTAACTGTTGTAATTCTAACGTCGCGTGCTTGTTATTATGGAGGTTTAACTGTCCTTTATTTAACCTATCCATACTTAGTAGTTAAAATGAGTTGCTCCATTTTACTCTTATACGTTGGACAGTCAGGGGAGCCCGTGGAGTGGTCGGAGGGTTTTTTATAGCGTAGGCAACTACCACAAACCGGCTTAAAATTATCTTTATCTTTGTTGGGGCACGACAACGAGCTATGTTTATCGGCACAGTGGTAGCAGCACGGATTAGGATCGCGACAGAATTTAGCGACGTGCCCGTACTGTTGGCAGTTGCCGCAGCGGACGAGCTCGACGTCGTCCACGAAGCGACACATCGCCCAATCGATAAAAAGTTTTTCTTTTGAGTCGATCAGGTGTTTACGCACTACTGGATCTAATTCGATGCCTATCCATTTCCTGTTGTTGTAATCTTTGTTTAAAATACGATGCCTTACTATTTTTGTTGAGCGCAAAAATTGTTCTTGAGACATATTAATTTCGCCATTAATATTTTGATTGTAAAGTGCGAGAAGAAAATTATCATCCGTCATGTGTTGCGGTACATCTTTTACGAGAATACGCGGGTTACGCCCTTTTGGTGACTCGAGTCGCAGACCGGCTGATTTAAGCGCTTCCACCGATTTAAGTTTATTAACTTGCGACTCACTAGTTAGTCGCAAGATCACACCCGAATTAGTAGTTTTTTTGACGCCGTGAAATTGAAAACCGTCGGCCGGTTTGATGACTTTCATCAGAGCTTGTTTTTCTTGTGTCGGATAGGCAATAACGCAGGGAAGTGGTTTTCGGGTCTCGACTGGCGGCACTGACTTCGCAAGTCTTAGTTTAAGCGCGTCCGAGTAGGAGGTAGAAGGCGCGGCGGCAACTGTTTGTACGACGGGATTAGTTTTGGCAGCTAACAATTCGCGTTCCATATTAGCGACCTTGGTTTCCAAGGAGGAGTTCTTTATGGCGAGAAGTGAGACGATCGTAGTTATTTTTTGAGTCATACTCATAATCTCGGACTTGTTGGCAAAATTATTACGACGAGACACGGTGTCGTTTGCGAACTCGTTTATTTTTGCTAGGTACGAGCTGGCTTCGCGGACAAGCTCGTAATAATTGCAAGCATCGTCGGATGCGTGGCTTGTGTCTAATAATGACGTAAAGGGGCGTCGAGTTTCAAATAATCATATTATGTAGTCTAAGACGACGTGTTAAGAGCGGGCTGTCAAATTTTGCTGTGTTTTCTAATAAGTATTACGATCCCGGAAGACGATTGACTCAAATGAAATTGAGTAGGCTCTTAATAGTCAGCACTGCCACACATTGTACTATACAAAGATCCCAAACATCATATTAATATGTTCATGCTAAATTGCGTACCCAGTACGAAAATTATCGATAAGTAATAATTTAATTTTTTGTGGCTTTAAAAAATGCCACGTCAATAACATTTCCAATAAATAAAGTTTATAGTGCGTTCGCGAAAATATTTAACGAAGTAAATTGTGTACTTTATTGGCGAATAAAAATTTAATTCTCGGAGGAGCTGTAAAGCATTGAGTGCGATATACATTTGACGTTTAGACAGCTACGCGTTATGAATAAACAAACTACAAAAGAACAACACTCAATAATTAATGAGAGACCGCTGGCCAAGACACTTGAATATTTTACTCCGTATTGAATTCTTATATAGGGTGTTTCTCAACTGTCTGAGGTCCCTGAAGGTTCAAACGAAATACACTCAAATGTAGTAAATAAGACAATAGTTTTATGAAAGCGACTGAAAAGAATGTATATGTGCCTATAGTATACTCTAATGAATAATTATGATTATTATTTACGATATTTTCCATTTACGTGAAATGGGTGCAATATTTCTTTCAAAAACTTCGGAGCCTTCTCATTTATAAAAGGAATGACGAGATCTGCTTGTCTATATTTACTATCTCGCATATTGGAAGAGTCACGTCATGACAGAAGAAGGCAACTAACCTGTTTTTAGTGCGAGACCGCACTAAAGCGACACGGCACGACGCGACACTGCAACAGCTGTACCATAGAATTGACGCGGACGTTTGTAAAACGTAAATCTGTCAGTTCTATAGAACTGAAGTGTCGCCTCGTGGCGTGTCGTTGTAGTGCAGTCTCGCCTTAAATCTTTATTAGTAATAATTATAGAGATAGACAAAAACGATACAGACTGACTCCTATACTAATTGCTACACTTGAACTGGCAAGTGCAGATTAAACCATTATTTTCCACCGGCGGTGTAAACAGGGCTCGAATAAACCCGCCGCATCCACATTGTGTGGGCTGTAATAAGGGCTTTAATAAATCTCCCTTATTGTTTATCTGGCCCTCTCGCTAGGCCCGTGCGTTCCGCCGGCCAGCAGTTCGCTATCGACGCTGACTCTCAAATGGCTGCGGTGATAAGCTTTTAATTAATGACTGTCTTTATAATGCTGGCAATTTTTCGTTGCGTTCCAAGGACCTTGTTTGTTTTGCCGCTATAGTTTCCATGCTAAAGGTTGAAAGAATGCATGCTACATTATAACGATAATCTTAAGAAGTTTAAACATTTGCGTATCAAATGGAACCGTTTTTTTTTTTTTTTTTGCTAAAAGATGCAGGAGCATGTTTACCTAGCATATCAAACTCTACCTTACCAAGTCGCGTGCCCAATGGCTGAAGTTACCTTACCCTTATGCTGGTTTTAATTTCTTTGTGATAGTTCCTCAACCTCTAGATTAATCAGTAGGTAGTAAGACAAACGACAATTCTAAAAATTGTGCATCACCTCGTGCTGCGGTACACTTCACATCAGGCTATCCACCTGCTTATTCGCGCATCTTATTAAATAATACCTCCCGGATTACAGCGAGCATCGCTGCGTCTCTATTTGCATAACCCCCGGGCCGTTTATCACCGAATAAACTCATTTATTACAAGTTAATCACGCCGTAATAATCGCCTCTTGTTTATTACAATTAATTATAAAATCTTAATTCGCCTCTTTAAATAAAATCTTCATTCACCTTTTAGCTGAGGGGAATATAACGTCGATAAAGCTTGAGTTAAAAATTGTTGTGTTCGGTCAGATATTTTAAATTACCTTAATATGTTAAATGATTGTTATAATTATTTAATGCTCCGTTTCCCTTAAAGTTTAGGAACCTCACGCACTAAGCATGGCCTGGTTTCTTACTGCAGCAATAGGTAAAAAAGGTTGGATTAAGGGTCATTTTATCCCGTAAAACTGTCACTTGTTCTTTTACATTCATTCTACTCTGACCATGGTAAGCCTGTCCCTATAATGTTAGTTGCCGGGTATTCGGCGCAGTGGAATTTAGTAGGTAATGCGATTAGTGAGCCGGCCGACCACGGAGCGCCGACAGTCGGCTTACGTCGCTGACAAATTACTGTCCATTCTTTCACCATTTTATGACTTCACTTATCGCCGGACGCAGATTCCTCCAAACTGGGAGAATATCAAAAATATTACTCTGATTGATTAATTTTAAGACATTTTTTGTATGTCTTAATTTCGAGGTACCCTTTTCTATCGGCTATACTTATACGTTTTTCCTAAATGGTTTTATCATAATAATAAACGAGCAAATATCGCCTTCAGAAATGTCAAAAATACTGACAAATGAACATCACTCGTCTGTAGCAACAATAAATTAACCAATACAAATTACTGACACTCATCAGTGATTACTTGGGCGATTGGCCCCAAGGTTTTTGGGCCCAGTGGACAAAAACTAATGTATGAAAAGTATTACTTTTATATTATTAGATAAGTAAGAATATTGAGTGACCTACTGGCAATTCTAATATTTTTAAACTTAGTAAATTGTATTATTATTTATTAACAATAAGTTCACAATTACAAGGTACACCTAAGATGTTATTTCATAATAAAACCTGTGATTTTAGTTGATATAAGATAATTACCTACTTTAGTTTTATTTCAAAGTTTTCAAACAAAAGAAGTACTAAGAATCTTATATTATTAGTTTTTATAGTACTTTATTTTATTATTGGCCAAATAGGTATTGATTTTTTTCCTATTAATTTTACTAATTGTTTTAAGTTTTAATTTGTCTTGACCGATGTCAATAAAATATGTTTTCATACAAAGTATTTCAAGTAAGTAATTATTTTGTTTTTTATTCAAATCTACAACTTTTTTGCTAGCTCTACGGACATAAACCCTACAGTCATAAAAAATAATTACTTGGGACCAATCGCTAGATGAAAAAATGTTAAAAATTAATAATATCTAGTCATTGGGTCTACTGGGCCCAAGAACCTTGGGCCCAATCGCCCAAGTACTCAGTAAGTAATGCTAGGATTCATTAAATAATTATAATTAATTAATCAGAAATACGGATACTCGTAAAATATTAAAATTGTGCATAACTAGCCCCATGTAATCCTACACGTTTCAAAGTATTGTGTGTGATACTTACGCCGAATTATATTCAATGCAATTCAAAGGGAAGTTAATTATGTTTAAAAATATTTCATCCGATGAAACGTTCGCTGAAAGGGGCCGGGCCCTAATTAACCTTCAAGCGGGCGCGCACTCTTTTGTAATGTAACGGCAGTGGTCGCGCGTAACCTAATAGACGTCTTCGAAAAATTGGAGAAACAAATCGCTTTTGATTCAATATTATTTAGTATTTCATAAATATTTAAATTATTACTCTTTTTAAGAGTAATTAAAACTTCTCAGTTAAAACTTAGTTATAAAAACTCGGTGACTCAACCGGTAGCTTAAGCTTATCTTGTGTGAACAGGGGCAGAAAAAGTGGTCGGAATTTTCTAATCCTAGTTCCGATTTTTTCTTCATCTAGCAATAACGCGCGATGTTATCGGTAATCGAAGACTTAGTTTTATAAATATATCATATAATTTGCCTCAATTATATGAAAACAACATATACAATAATACGAAAGGCGCGCGGCGTCTTTTCGACGCCGGTGCCGTGACCAAAACAATTGAGTTCCATGCTGCAAAGGGGGTGCGGAGAGTAAGTATAAGCTGTTTATTTGGTAGATAGATAAATTATAACAAGCTACTGAGAGAATGATACGAGAAATATCGATAATATCAGCGAAAATGTATTGAAGGGAGTCTATTCAACGTCGCGCGACCGCATGAAGGTTAAAAGTATGCGAATAATTACCATCGGATTGGGCCTTCGGCGGCCCTGGACGCTGGGCACTGTTGGCCACTGGGCAGTAAATATCGGGAACAATACCGGGGCCCCCTTTTGTTTTATTGCACCTTTTAAATAGATTACATCTTCGTTTCCGGCCTTTTCGTTTGCTATTATCTATCGTTTAAAAGTACGATTGTAACATAACCTTTAACTGCTGTACTCAGAGAGAAATATTGAATACTAGACGTTCCGCGCGGCTTCGCCCGCGTTAATTAAATATTTCACAGACAAATCAGTCTACAAAAAATAGCCTATGATCCTTCACGTGGTCTACTTTCTATCTGATCCAAATAACAGAAAAATTGCTCTAGTAGTTCGTAAGATAAGCCCTTTCAAATAATTTCCCCCGTTTTTTCCACACACATTTTCTTCTATTTCTTCGCTCCTATTAGTCTTAGCGTGATAAAATATATCTTATAGCCTTGCTCGATAAATGGGCTATCTAACACTGAAAGAATTTTTCAAATCGGACCAGTAGTTCCTGAGATTAGCGCGTTCAAATAAGCCCTTTCAAATAATTTCCCCCCGTTTTTTCCACATTTTCTTCTATTTCTTCGCTCCTATTAGTCTTAGCGTTATAAAATATAGCTTATAGCCTTGCTCAATAAATGGGCTATCTAACACTGAAAGAATTTTTTAAATCGAACCAGTAGTTTCTGAGATTAGCGCGTTCAAATAAGCCCTTTTAAATGATTTCCCCCCGTTTTTTCCACATTTTCCTCTATTTCTTCGCTTCTATTAGTCTTAGCGTGATAAAATATAGCCTATAGCCTTCCTCGATAAATGGACTATCTAACACTGAAAGAATTTTTCAAATCAGACCAGTAGTTCCTGAGATTAGCGCGTTCAAACAAACAAACAAACAAACAAACTAACTAACAAACTCTTCCGCTTTATAATATTAGTATAGATTACTTACATATCTGTAATTAAATGAAGATTTTGACATAATCCCCATTACATTTTCTGTCAAAATCTTCATTAAATTGAAGTTTAATCATCACTAGATGTCTCTGAGTGCGGCAGATCTTCTTATTTATTTAAAAATATTGGTCTAGTCAGGCCAAAATTGTGTAAATGTAGAGCCGCGTTGAGTCGAGTTCCGTGTCGGTTTGAGGGCTCCCACACAAAACTGCAAATTCGCATCGCATCGCATCGCGATGTCATTTTTAGTATAAGTTTTGTCGCAGATATTTGCGATGCGAGGCGCATTCGCATTCGCAGCCCTAAACTAACGCAGCTAAAATAAACCCTTGCGTGAAACTCTGTGTGAGTGTCATGAGCTTGAATCCGTGCGAGCGTTGACAGTTGACAGTAAGTAGTGAAGTCACAGTGACGCGATGACGTCGATGGGAATTGATAGTGGACGCGCGATGATTGATCACTGAGACGAGTGATCGACGACACTTGACCGATCATTACCGCGATATTCCAAGTAGGTCTCGATTTATATGCGTCCGCGCGAACGAGCGGTTTGACCGCTACACCTCGAGATCGCAAGCAATTGTATGTAAGACGCGGTCGCATTAATCGTTACATAGAATTGCTTGTGATCTCGATCTCGCCAAACTTATACGTGGGAGAGCCATGCTTCGGCACAAATGGGCCGGCTCGACCGGAGAAATACCACGTTCTCACAGAAAACCCGCGTGAAACAGCGCTTGCGCTGTGTTTCGCCGAGTGAGTGAGTTTACCGGAGGCCCAATCCCCTACCTTATTTCCTTCCTTTTCCTCCCCTATTCCCTTCTCTTCCCATCCCTACCCTCCCCTATTACCCTATTCCCTCTTAAAAGGCCGGCAACGCACCTGCAGCTCTTCTGATGCTGCGAGTGTCCATGGGCGACGGAAGTTGCTTTCCATCAGGTGACCCGTTTGCTCGTTTGCCCTCTTATTTCATAAAAAAAAACTGCTCGTTCGCACGGACGCGCATAAATCGAGCCTTACAGCTTATAGGGGAGGAGGTTGCACGGAGACCTGATGCAAAACTTACCTACCTTATAATACATATTTGTCATGATTTATTGTCAAAATATTTTTGTGCCTAATGTTCAGTACTGTATGGTTGTAGTAATAGATGCTGGATGCCGGAAATATTGACATGATCACATTGACAGTGCTGACCCTTATCCAGTACTATTTCAAGCTTACTTCGTTTAGAAAAGTCCCACATAACGTACCGTCCTTCATATTTTTAGATATTCAATACTTTTCCAATACTTTGAAGTAAACAAGTAAATATCTTCGTAATCTTGTGTTCGTGTGTTTACTGGCCCGTGCCATCGGAGCCCTACACAGTTTCCCTCTTAGGGCTGCGCCCCCCGCGGCGCGCCACGGGGCTCCTACATGCTAAAAATAAACGTTGACTTAACTGGCCATTTAGCTAAAACTTTATCGTTATCGCTTCGTTATATAATCGCCAACCAAAATGTATGGAATTGACATAAGCGTTCGTTAATATGACGTTGACGTTCGACTCGTCTTATGTCAATTCCATACATTTTGATCGGCGATTCTATAAAGAAGCGATAAAGAAAAGATCTTGGCTCACCCCCCAGGGGATTGGAGTAACGTTTTAACGTTACTCTATTTTTCATTTAGCCTGTTTTCCCGAGGAAAGGCAGAGAGAAAAGTGAACAAAGCCATTTGAAATAAATAATAACAGTTTTGAGGTCAGTGGTCACGGTAAAAGTACAATTTCTGCAAATCAAGACGTAAATGGTTAAAGTGGCTTACTAACGTTTTTAAAATGTTCGTTTTTTTTCATTAATGGAGGCTTAGGACCGGGAAAATGATTTTTTGCAATTTCAATCATAAAAATACTGATTTTATGTTTCTAGCGTATACATATAAGATATAATCCATATTTTTGTATTTCCGGTCCTAATCTGGTTTCTGCAAAAAACTAACATTTTCAAAAATTTGAGTTAGCCACTTCATTCACTTGCAACTTCAAATATGAAAACTAATAATATCTGTGTGGTTTAGTATCAATAACGAAATACATTATCAATAATCTTCACCCTTATCTACAAAATATATGAATAGTTATTTATAACACATTCATCTCAATTAAAACTTATTACATTAAAATTCTATTATTTAGAAGACACCTATTTATAACATGAGGTAAGCACGTCTAATAATATTATAATGGTATATTTAGATAACTCAACATAAAGGTAGACAATTTATCGCCCTGTGTCTGAGGTTTTTTGCTGATTGTTTAACATGTTGACGTTAACTAATAGATTAATTAACTCCTCCTATTAACACCAACCGTACCAACTTAACTATAGTGCAATACTGTGAGTATCCATGTTATGCTCAAAGACCAAAAACGCTCAGTGAGCACAAAAATAGCTCACAACGCGTCGTGGTCACAGCGAAGCAGCCACGACGCGAAATTCGCGTTGTGGCTCTAATGAAAACGGCCACGACGCGTTTTGGCAATCACAAAAAGGCCATAACGCGTTCTGAACATTTATTCTTACCACAATCGCAAATGCAATAGCTTAAAATTAAAATCACTAATCGTTTTAAGTGAATTATAAGTATTATTGACAAATTATTAACAATATTATTTTGTGTTCAGTAATTTGTTACTTCATATTATGTTGTTTTTTTTTTAATATAAAGTAATCTGATCTCAATAAACAATAAAAATATAGTTTTATTTTAATTTATATACTTAATTTAAATATAATACTACCAGTTGATGCCCGCAACTCCGTTGCGCCCGCGCCAGATAGACAGACAGACAGTAATAATATTAGTACGGATAGTCTGGAATTGGATATTTTATAATTTATAATAATGATAAACATGTTATGCAGTGATTTAGTAAAAGGAAAATTATTTTAATATAGTACGCGTGGTAATCCAAAATAATCTTCCATACCTATGGACTTCAAATTATTAGACTTACAATCAAGAAAAACGAAAAGCATATCAGCCACGACACGAACACGTACACGTCGTGGCCGTTTTCATAAGAGCCACAACGCGAATTTCACGTTGTGGCTGTTTGACTGTGACCACATCGCGATGTGGGCTATTTTTCCGCTCATTGAGCGTTTTCGGTCTTTGAGTATAAGTTACCTCTTCACGCCCAAACTGCTAAACCGATTTAGCTGAAATTTGGTACGGAGATACTTCGAGTCCCGGGAAAGGACAAAGGATATTTTTTATCCCAGAAAAATGTACGGTTCCCGCGCGATAAACTAATTTTTTCGCAACGGAGTTGCGGGCATCATCTTGTCGAGTGAAATCTTTTCTCGAGTAATATTTCCCGGGACGGAGATTGTGTGATGTGCAGTAAGCCCGTAATGTTTACATTATGTGGAGTTACGAGTGGCGACATGTGTTTCTTCTGGATACGCAAAATGCCCGTTTGACACCTTCGCTGTCCATGTGTCGATAAAAACTATCGATAAATCCAAACTTCGAAAAATAGCTAGCTCGTTTTAGAAAAAACTTGCAAAGATGTAACAACCTACTAAGATCCACTCGATGGAAGCACTGTGTTTTGGTGTGTGTTTAGCTTAATGTAAGCCCTGGATTACATTTTTTGTTATCTTCTCCGCATATTATGACCTAGAGTAGCTTTAACCTAAATTTTCGCAAATATAGTAGACTAGTAGCCCTGCTACACTGGTAGCATTTCTACGTAAGTATAATAATTGAGTTTTTAAATTTATTTTTAAAAAGATACCAAATTATTTTTTTAAAGGAATTATAAAAACTTAATTATATAATATTACTAGATGACGCCCGCAACTTCGTTGCGCCAAAATTCGTTTATCGCGCGAGAACCGTACATTCTTCCGGGATAAAAAGTATCCTGTGTCCTTTCTCGGGACTCAAAGTATCCCCATACCAAATTTCAGCTAAATCGGTTCAGCGGTTTAGGCGTGAAGAGGTAACAGACAGACAGACAGACAGATAGACAGACAGACAGACAGACAGACACACTTTCGCATTTATAATATTAGTATGGATATTAGTATGGATATGGATATGGAAGTATGGATAAAATAATAAATTCGTTTATCGCGCGAGAATTGTACATTATTCCGGTGATAAAGAGTATCATAATGTCCTTTTTTGGAACTCAAAGCATCTCCACATCAAATTTCAGCAATATCGGTCCAGCGGTTTGAATGGAAAGGGGTAACAGACAGACAAACAGATAGACTTTTCTCATTTATAATATTAATATGGATTATTATCCAGTCGATATCGACGATTGCAGGCAGAATTGCCAATATGCCGTTTCTGAGTCAGTCGGAGCGTTTGTGTCAGAACATTTACAGGGAATTGGACGTCGTCGGTCGTGTTGCAGTACTAAAATATTCTGAGTGCCCAAATCAATGCTCAAATGTCTTCTATTTGAAATTTATAAGCCAAACTAAGCTCTAAAATAATATTCAACTGACAATTCTGTACACTATACAGTTCTTACTTCTAATTCCATTTTCGATTTATTTTAGTTATTCAAATATTATTTTAAGTTAGGACTGTTTATTTTGGAAATCCAAATAAACAGTGAACTGATAAAAAAAACTATGCAAGTCGCAATTACAAGTATTCAACTGCATCAATAACGGTAAGTACTGAAAATTTTACATACAAGCGGATATTTATTTGAAATATATTGAAAATTTTGACTTGCATAGTTTTTTTTTTTTATTTGTTCACTATTTATTTGGATTGAGAGCTTCTCGTATGAGAAGCCCTCTGTTTTAAAATATCGAAACACTAATGAAAAGTTTTGTATGTATTCATCTAGTGGAGCCAATATTATTATTTTTTTTTTTAATGAAATAAGGGGGCAAACGAGCAAACGGGTCACCTGATGGAAAGCAACTTCCGTCGCCCATGGACACTCGCAGCATCAGAAGAACTGCAAGTGCGTTGCCGGCCTTTTAAGAGGGAATAGGGTAATAGGGGAGGGTAGGGATGGGAAGGGAAGGGAATAGGGGAGGGTAGGGAAGGGAATAGTGTAGGGGATTGGGCCTCCGGTAAACTCACTCACTCGGCGAAACACAGCGCAAGCGCTGTTTCACGCCGGTTTTCTGTGAGAACGTGGTATTTCTCCGGTCGAGCCGGCCCATTCGTGCCGAAGCATGGCTCTCCCACGTAAAAATTAATATTTTATAATTTAATAATATTAAAATCATATTTGGGATAAAATTCCAGATATACAATAAAAATATCGACGAAATAGTTTGTACATCCCTATTCAGTGCCTATTGTAAAGTAACAGGCAATAACCACAGGGAACAAGTGCGGGGATCTGCGCAAATCTTCGCCAGGTTGTCGCCTGCTCCTTACAGAATACAACGTACACCAAACGATACTGCTATAAACATTGTTTGTGTGTACGCAATGCACAGCAATTTTTATTATTTTACGTATCTACAATTTAACTCATTGCATATGGGATAAACTTTTTTGCTTATAATAATTAAACTACTTATCTTATGAGTTATGGGATTATAATGCGTACAATTTTAGGACTATATATAACATAATAATTACTAGCACTTTAACAAATAATATTTGCCAGGAAAGTCCAGATCAAACACTGACAAGCATTAAGCCTCACAACTAGGGTTGCAAAATTACGTAATTTTACCGAAAACGCTGGTAAAATACGCGTATTTTACGGTAATTTATATAAATTACGGTAAAATTACCGACTACGTATATATGCAGAATGGTGGTATGACGGCGGGCGGGGCGAGCGTGTTGCAAGTTGCAAGTTGCAACTTGCGTACTTCGTGCGCGTCGCACGGTGTGATGTTGCCGATTAGTGCTGTTTGCCATAATATTTTGCGCTGTTGCGACTTGTTGACAGTTGACGACACTCGACAGAGCATACAGCAAGGCTGGCTACCGGCTGGCTGGCTATTATGTTGTTTTGACTTACTGCACTAGACTGTTTAATTGTTTATATCCCCATTCTTAATGAAAATTATGCCACGAAATCAAATCTTTTTTTACCCAATTTTACCGTAATTTACCGTAAAATATAATATTTTACGTAAAATATCGTAATTTACCGAATTTTACGAAAGTAATTTTACCGCTTTACATCCCTACTCACAACGCGAATTTAAGGCTTGCATTTAAAAGCTCCTTGTTGGGATGAGTAACCATGATCGACGTTGATCGTCGATTGTCAACAGCATACGAACGCCCCTCAGCCTGTTTGTATTGGTCCATAAAGGTCACAGCACACATACAGTGTGCAATTAAACCTTCCTGCCAAATTTTGATATATTGATCCTTGTTAAAAATAAAAATACACGTATTTTTTCTTTTATAATCACTCAGTACTAAAATTTTGAGAAATAGCTTCCAAAAGTTATCCTAAAAAACACTACAATTAATGGACACGACGCGTCGGCCGCGCGTGACGTGTCCCCGCGCGCGCGCCTCACCCCGCGTGACGATCCCTTTCCGAGTTGATATGTGTGCTGTGACCTTAAAGCTGATCGCACATTCGTCAGCACCGATACGCGTCGAATGTTCCGCATGGTACACGTAATGCGGCGCGTACGGTGCGGACGAATGTGCGAGGTTTCACATAATTTCATACAACGAATTCTAAAATGCAGCGCGTACGGCGCGTGCGTGCATCATTATATTTTGTCAAAATATGCGATCACCTTTATGCGCCAAAGCAAAG
Organism: Cyaniris semiargus; assembly: GCA_905187585.1. Taxonomy (NCBI): domain Eukaryota; kingdom Metazoa; phylum Arthropoda; class Insecta; order Lepidoptera; family Lycaenidae; genus Cyaniris; species Cyaniris semiargus. The sequence goes on from LR994555.1 coordinate 669,955, forward strand.
AGGCCGCATAATATTTTGACTTAAAATTCTTTGTCAAGTTTGTGTAATATTTTGACTTAAAATTCTTTGTCAAATTGTACCATGACTCGTTCATCACAACAACAACAGTTGGGAACACTCTCGCGAACCTTGTAAAGTCATAAGCATTTAGCATTAATGTCGTACACTACACGGCCGCGCCGCCCCACGCCGTGCCGCGCCGCCAGGGACGAGTTTAAAACAACACGAATTAATATCGGAGTTGTGATAACATGGCGGCTGATTTATTATGGAAGCTTCCCATCGACTCGACACATCAGTAGTACACCGCTGTCGTCATAGCAAAATATAGTGATCTAAGGTACAAGTTGAATTGCGTTAAGAGTCTTAAAACAAGGACATAAGTAAAAAATATTTTCGAGCATTTCCCGTATAAAGCCAATCCTCAAACGTTCGCTTTCCCTAAACACTCTGAAATATTTTCAAACAATCTGAGTGTATACCGTGACAACTTTTCCCAAACACTATGTATACCGTGACAACTGACAACTTTTCCAAAAACCTGTATATTGTGGCAACTTTCTCGGAACACCCTGTATACCGTGGCAACTTTTCCCCAACAGCCTGTATACCTGGGCACTGGGGAGACTGTTAATTAAGGCGGGAAATGTAATACCTCGCAGTTCTCTTTCAGCTTTCAATTACGAACGTGAATAATATTTTCCACGTGAAAAACATGGCTGAACTGAAGTCTGAAAAACACGGCTTGATTAATGAATGCACTGTCTTAGATTTTGTTAGCTCCTTCCTAATAGAAGCTAAAACATCTCGTAATATTAGCTGAGGATCTATACAATGTGTAACAAAACTAAGTAATAATACTTTAGGGTGTGTATGAGCATCCTGTATGGAGTAGACTGTGAAAGTAGCAGCGCCATGACGCCGGGGCGCTAACCCTTACAAATCACAAAAGATAATTTGCTCTTTCATCGCTGCTACTTTCACATGGAACTCAATATTAAGGACACATACACACCCTAAAGTACTATCCCTTAGTTTTGTTACACCCTGTATAATATACCTTTTTTTACATGGGGAAATGCTTTGAGCATCCCCAGCGGATTGGAGACATCGGCCGGGGTATGTGGGCCTCCCCGTAGGATTTACCCACTAAAACCCATGATGCTCCACTCCCCGCTTAGGTATAGTTTCTAGCACGATCAACCCACCGCAACTCTACCAGCCGCGGTTGTCCGCGTCTCTTGAACGCATCACGGTTTGCAGGTTTTTCTAGTATACATACCTAGTCAAAAGGAGTAGGTAACAGCCCCGATAAAGGCTCCCATACGCGGGCTCTGATGCAGTTGGACTGATCACAGGTCGACTTGACCGGACTAGTTTCATGCATTCCCGTGTATGTGTACAAGTCCGGTCAGTCCAGTCGTGTATTTTGATAATATATTTTTTTAAAAGTAAATACAATAGTGGAAATAGTGCAAGAAAAGTGTGTTTCATTAATGTTGAAGTCCGGTCAGGTCGGCCTGTGATCAGTCCGCGAGGATCCGATCGGCCTTCCCGCATAAGGGGCTTGAAACTAGCCGTATCCAACATCTCTTAAAACCCGCAACACAACAGTAGTAAAAACTGCGTTGGCACTTTTTTAACTTCCTTTTCTAAAGTTCTCAGTCACATTTCACTCCAGGCTTCTGCGATTATAAAACTGTCCATCGACTACAATATTTCCAGATGATATAAAATTTTTCCAAGTTGGTAACTTAGTTACCCAATAAGTGGATATGGGGCACCCTGTGCGACGTATCCAATATGGCGGGGTTTAATTAAGGACACGCTGTATAACACGGTTATGATCAGGAGGTGTTGTTTTAAACAATTAGCGCATGACCCTCCAGACGTATACTCGGCGCCGAATTATTGGTAATACATATTTTTACTTTTATTGTTTTGCCGAGGAAATGTTACCCGCGCTGCTGCCCGCGAAGATGAGGAATCCTTCCGCGGATTGCCAGGCGTCCGGATAAGGCCGGACACATTCAGGCTTTTTGATTGCGTATCCGGTCAAAATTAAAGGGAGTCCGGCTTTTGTAGAGCTTTGAATCTATTTTTTTATGAAAATCCTACTAATTTTTGACGGTATTCCACCTAATAACATGTAAATTTTATCTTTTAGATATTAAAATGTTTTAATAAAATAGAAAAATCGTACAAGCCCTGCCGAAGGTATCGTTATACTGAGAATTTAGATATGTCAAAAGTTTTCGATTTTTAATACGATAGCAGCACTGAAAATTTCGGGAATCAAGGAAGTGACACAACATTATTATTTAAAAAAAATGTATTTATTGCTTTTCGAAGTATTCTCCGCGAAATTTGACACATTTTTCCATACGATGGAACCAATCATTGAAGCAAAATTATTCTTTATTTTAGGGAAAGTATAGAAATCATTAGGGCTTAGGTGGGGGCTGTACGGCGGATGGTCTAATAATTCTATGTTTTCTTGCTCTAAAAACTCTTTTGTTCTGTGCGCGGTGTGAGAACTCGCATTGTCGTGATGGAGGATGATGCGGCGGTTGCAGTTCACTTTATGGAGTTCAGAAACGACCTGTGGCAAAAACAAATGCTAGCATACCATTCTGCATTAACCGTTCTTTATCCCTTAAGAGGAATAGTCGCAACATGGCCAGTTTTGGAGACAAACGTGGCCACCATTTTTTTTTGCAACACTCCGTGAACGAACAATTTTTGTTGTCCTTAACTCATTTTCGGACACCCAAACTCGTGACTGGTTTTTTGTTTCGGGTTCGTACGCGTATATCCAGGATTCGTCATCTGATACGATGTTGTATACAGCATTTGAGGATCCTGCGTGGAATCTTTCGAGAGTTCTGACGCACCAAGTAACGCGAGCCGCTTTTTGCTCTTCACAGAGCAAATGCGGTATCCATCGGGAAAAAAACTTTTTTAAACCTTATTGTTCATGCAAGATTATTTGTATTTGACTCATGCCAATGTCAAAAGTTGCCTGAATTTCGCGGTATGTCACATGTCGATCTTCCTCAATCAGCTTACGCACAGCATCAACGTTTTCTTGGGTGACTGCAGTTTTTGGACGACCTTGACGGGGATCATCACTGAGCTTGACACGTCCACGTTGAAATTCAGGAAACCAGCGATAAATTGTGGTTTTGGATGGGGCTTCATCACCAAATGCAGAAATCATCCGGTCGACACACTGTTTTTGTGTTAAACCACTTCGAAAGTCATCGCTCTAGAATTTTCTCGAGTCAATTCCATTTTCTCAACATTTGGCAAAACCTTGTTACAAGACCGAGAATATTTTTTTAAATAAATAAATGTTATTATATTTTTAAAACCAAGGAGTTTTCAATTAAAAATATTTTAATACGACAGGAAAAATGAAAATATTCCATTCCCGATACTTTTAGTGCAGCTTATGTGCAAATGACCGGCTAAGCTGACTGTTTTTCCGGCCTTTCGGTTTAATAGCGACCTAGCAACCCTAACCGCGGGTATATGGGACTACGTAGGAGAATGGTAGTGACTAGTGACGAAGTCTCTTCCCTCAAAAACTAGGTGGTATTCATTCACAACCGCCGTTGACGGAGCCACGGAAGCTATAACATTACTTCCGCGACATTAACAATGTTGATTTTACTCCAGTGAGATATGATATACATATTATAAAATAATGAGAATACTAGAAAAGGTCTCGGACCAAGTTCAAATAAAAAAGTCGTTATTAAAATTTACAATGCTTACGGTACAACTTTACATCATCATAAATGAATTTGAATCAAGGAATTTACTCGAATTTCGTCAAAATACGTCTCATAATCCTTACCTGCTGGAGTTTAATAGGTAGGTACTTAAAACCGACTTAAGCCGCTTAACACAGAGAACAGACATCCCACAGAATCTAAAACAAAGCCTAAACCAAGTCTGATACTTTCGTCAGATCGTCTGTTCCCACACGACTCGGCTATATTACGACTCTAGAAATTAATTACACTTAATAATAATCATCAATCTTAATAATAATCACATCGGTTTCGGTGATGGTGACCGGTTTCATTGGAACCTGACCAGTTTAGATATGAGCGCCGATGGGTAAACGGCCGGCGGCAGCGTGCCGACTTTTTTTGGTCGGCGGCGGCGGCGCCGTCGGCGGCGTTTCTCAAATGCGACTTTCATCTGTTTTTAGGGTTCTGTACCCAAAGGGTAAAAAGACAAAAATACAGACATCGAAGTTTTAGTAAAATAGGGTCCCCTATTTTACTAACACTTCGATGTCTGTCCGTCTGTCTGTCTGTCTCCAGGACATTGCAGAACCGACTTCCTTTATGCCCACCCGACGCATGGATCATCTTACTTGTCAGACAATCAGGTGATCAGCCTGCATTGTCCTAACTAAATTTGGAAAATACGTTTTCAACGTGGGAATCGAACCTACGACCTGCGAGTCAAGAGCCATAAAGCAGCTATTTCAAACTCAAACTCAATTTTTTTTTATTTAGAATATTTTTTTGCGAATATTTTCTGAAAGTCTACATGATGCCTACTACCGGTTCGGGAACTAACCCGGCGAGAAGAACCTCTACCTCTGGGGTAACTCTACATATTTTATTTTAAAGCTGCTGGGGTAACTCTACATATTTTATTACAATTCGACAATTTAGATTAGGAAACCTCTTTAGATTTATTGTTTCCGTTATTCACGTGGCCACCTGTACGCCAATAGATATTATGTAACACATGATTGCTTTACGGAATTCCCTCTCCCCCCCTTCCCACTCCCACTCCTCCCCCACAAGTGTGACGGACTCGTCGGATACGATGCTATTTGTTTTGCACACAAATATGTAACAATATCGTATGTAAACTATACGAGTGTTCCGTGTTTATTGCTCAAATACAATTTTATCTCAGCTTTTAAATTTAAAGTTTGGAGTCCAAAAGTTTGAATTGTTATCGTATTTCTTGATACTATTCTGTGAATTCTTTGTCGGCAAAAGCTAGTGTGTTCTGTGTTGTGGTATTTTGCAAAAAAAAAAACGTGAACTGTGAACGTAACTAGAAGGTAACAGCTACCTGTACAAAAACGTATCCGATGTCCGTAGTATTCATCCGACACGGCTTTCATCTCGGAGGTGTATTGAAAATTCGAAACCACCCGACAATACGGCGTTTGCGAGCCGAACTAGCTAGCTTTAAGGCAATCTTCATCTCAATGTGAATCGCGTTTGTGATGAAACAAATTATTTCTTGTTGCACCAATCAGTTACTGTTGTATTGACGAGAGTTGTTTCAACACTGTAATTTTAGATATACAGAAATGTATCCATTACTCTCGTATCTTTTCCTTTTCCTATAATCTGGGCATCTTACCCGTCCAATGGTCGCAGGCTTCATTTTATTAAGTGCGGCCGGCGCTTCTTTGACGTTTCGCTCCGGCCTTTCAGGAGCTAATCTGCGTCCGGATCGCATTAAATATGAACTACTCCACGAATTATTTTGAAATTAGCCGGTCTCGGGACCGGATTACGTTTTTCCGATATTGAAATATCGGAGACGCTGCAATATTGAAAATCGAGGCGGAAATTCCGCTCAAAAAAGTAGCGACGGTACAAATTCTAAAATATTACATTTTTACACGAAACTTTTTTTGGTAATAAAATGAGGATACCGGGGAAATTCGGATATTCCGTAATCATTAGCCGCTTCGCCTCGGAAACGTCTATTTCTAAGTTAAAAGCCGATCGTGAATAACGTTATTATTATTTATTCATGCATATTCGTGTTTCGTTTAAATTGGAACTATTGAATAGTCTTTTGAAAAGCCAGGATATTCGGTATAATAATGACGATGGTGATGTCAGAATGTTCCTCAGATCTGTGCAGTATCGCGAAGACAGGCGGGCGGGCGGGCGGCGGGGCGGCCTGCGCGGCGTCAATCCACGTTTACTTAAGGCCATCCCCCAAGCAAACGACCTTGACCATACATTTGACGCGTTGCCGAGATCGCACAAAAATCCTATTTTTTTACTTATATTAGTTCAAAATTGATCTAAAAAAAATTAAAACGGGGAATGTGTAGTTAATGAAATTGTCTATCTATTGTCGTGTGTTTCAAATAAACGTAATTTGTAAATACTAGGGAGATGCTGAAAGTATGCTTCAATTTTAATAAATTGGTATTACTTTGGAAGCTAATATCATGAGTATAATAAACAAAAATAAAAAATTTAAAACGGGGAAAGAAATGTTGATATACTGAAGATTTTTGCTGTATTTTTATTATAACTTTGTAGCTTTCAAATTATGAGTTTATAAGGCTCTAAATACGGTAAATTACGGAATCTCCGTAAGAGAAGGCCCTTAACTCGTGATTATCATCTTTCGCAATTATACTGAGTGTTACCATGCTTTGTCACGTTTTCCCTGATTTTCCCGGCAAACATTTTGCGTTCGTAAAATGGGCTGGCTGTATTATTGTGGTGTTACTTAGACCGTTCGTAAAAATAAAAATACAAGTCAACACTAGAATCTAGATAATTATAATTATATTAGTTTCTATTACTTTTTAATACAAGGAAGTAAAAAAAACCACTAATTACTAATTTGATGTTATTTCTAGTCGCTTAAACAAAAACAATGATCACGTTAACCTTTTTAAACTTGCAACACCTTGGAGGTGTTAATTATGTACCTTTTAGAGTCCGGAATGCAATTACTGGCCGTCCGGCGCCGGACGGGACCGGACGAGTCGGACGGACAATTTACTGCGGGTACGTTCATTAAATAACTTAGAATGTAACTGTTGATAAGCTGGAGTAAGGGCGTTTGTGCACCGCCGCCGTCACCGGGACGTCACCGAGAACGAGATGACATCACCCGAGCGCAGTGGTGGATACACGGCTGTATTGCTAAAGGTGATTACTGATTAGTGATTACATTTGTCAGCAACATACGCCCGCACTCGTCGTACGCGCCGCATTTTAAAATTCGTTGTATGCAATGTTAATATGAAACCTCGCACATTCACCCGCACCGTACGCGCCGCATATTTTAGTACACAAATAATTTTGCATACAACAAATTCTAAAACGCGGTGCGTACGTTGCTGATAAATGTGCAATCACCTTAGATAGGCGCCGTCATCTCGTTCTTCGCGGTGACGTCCCGGTGACGGCGGCGGTGGACAAACGGCCTAACTTAGAACAAAACGGTGTTTTTCCGTTTATTGTTCGTTAAAAGTAAATGGAAAAAACACCTTTTCATGAGGACAAAGAAATTAATCCCCGGCTTGCCCCTCGGGTAACCCTCAGGAGATTTTTCATGGGTGTTTTCATGGTATACCATAGGGTGGGGAGTGGTAATGAAAACCTCTCCTAAAACCTTTTAGCTCCCGACGACGCGTAAGGAGTTTCTAATTACGAGCTCTAAAAGAAATTAGTACAAAATATTAGTATAAAGAAAAGAAAACTTTATACTTAAACACGTGCGATAACGTCTTCTTTATTATAAATTATTTAATGGCTTGCACAGCCCACTGGTGGGAAATCGTTTTTTAATTAGGTAGTTTTGTATTCGGTTTGTGTCAATAACTGGCTCGAAATATTAATGACTAGACGTTCCGCGCGGCTTCGCCCGCGTTAATTAGATATTTCACAGACAAATCAGTCTACAAAAAATAGTCTATGATTCTTCACGTGGTCTACTTCTTATCTGACCCAAATAACAGAAAAAATGCTCTAGTAGTTCGTGAGATAAGCCCTTTCAAATAATTTCCCCTGTTTTTCCACATTTTCTTCTATTTCTTCGCTCCTATTAGTCTTAGCGTGATAAAATATAGCCTATAGCCTTCCTCGATAAATGGACTATCTAACACTGAAAGAATTTTTCAAATCAGACCAGTAGTTCCTGAGATAAGCCCGTTCAAATAAGCCCTTTCAAATAATTTCCCCCTGTTTTTTCCACATTTTCCTCTATTTCTTCACTCCTATTAGTCTTAGCGTGACAAAATATAGCCTATAGCCTTTCTCGGTAAATGGAATATCTAACACTGAAAGAATTTTTCAAATAGGACCAGCAGTTCCTGAGATTAGCGCGTTCAAACAAACAAACAAACTAACAGACTCTTCCGCTTTATAATATTAGAATAGTTTGTAAACAAACATTATTTATATCGAGGTATAGTATAATTTATAATTTGTAGATTTCAGGATCGGCAAATGTCAAACAGTTTAATCAACAACGTCATTAAAAGACCAACTTTTGTCAAAAAATCGGCCCATTTATTCGTAGTAAATAAAGGGAAGAGAGAAACTCCGAGAAACTCCGAGCTAAAATAATTCTAAATGTAACGCTCGCGGGGCAAATAATTAGATCTTGTTTTTAAACACTCTCCGACTTTATTATTGTCCCTCTATTTCCTTACTTAGGGTGGGTTGCACCAGAGGCGTGGTTATAGTTACAGTTATGGTCAAAGTTATGGTTATAGTTAAAGCTAACTTAACTTTAACCTTAACTTTGACCACAGAATTTGACAGATGTCTGTTGCTGGTCCGACAAGCCTTTAAATGAACGTGGGCGGGGGCGCTGCTGGTAAAGGCGAACTGTCAAAAATGGCGTTTTTGTATGATGACAGTGTTAGTTCCTTTTTCCGCCACGTTCATTTATAGCCTTGTCGAGCTCTATGGTTATGGTTAAATATGGCGTATTTGACATTTTGCATTGTAGTTATAGTTAAAGTTATAGTTAAAGTTACAGTTATAGTTAAAGTAAGTTGGTGCAACCCACCCTAAGTCTTTGTGCTTAAATGCTCCGTTTTGCGACAACAGGATATATTACTGCAATGTTTTCACGCTAGACGGCAGCACCAGCACAGTTAAGAAAAAGAAAAAGTGCATACGTTATAGCAATATTTTGTTATAACGTATCACGTATGCAACATGACAGATTTTGATCGGATTATTTACTGTACCAGATGACGCCCGCAACTCAGTTGCGCCAAAATTCGTTTATCGCGCGGAAACCTTACATTTTCCGGGATAAAAACTATCCTATGTCCTTTCCCGGGACTCAAAGTATCTTCATGCCAAATTTCAACAAAATCGGTTCAGCGGTTTGGGCGTGAAGAGGTAACAGACAGACAGACACAGTTTCGCATTTATAATATTAGTATGGAAGTATGAATGTGCTAGTAGCGCCCTCTGCTCTGACCTTTGCGTAATATCCCTTGTAATATATTTTTATTGATATTAATAAAGGACGTGGGAAGTTTTTAAAGTTTAAGCCCGGCCGCACATTGTTCGAATTTCTGATCAGAAACATTTGAACGTCCGCCGGACCGCCACTCCGCACACTATCCGAAATTTCCTTTCGGCGAGTTCGAGCTCACTCGGCTCAGTACAAAATGTAAGAGAGAGCGCGATCCGATTTTCTGATCAGAAACATTTGAACTGCCATCCGATCGACGTCATTTGACACATAATGTCAGACGCCCGCCGGAACGCACTCTGCTCATATGTTTTGTGTCTGACGTCCGGTCCGGATGAGTTGTCAGATGCCGTCTATCGGATGGCAGAAATTTTTAATTGCGTTCCGGCGGGCGTCCGAAATTTTATGTCAGATTACGTCGATCGGTAGCAGTTCAAATGTTTCTGATCAGAAAATCGGATCACGCTCTCTCTTACATTTTGTACTGAGCCGAGTGAGCCCGAACTCGCCGGAAGGAAATTTCGGATAGTGTGCGGAGTGGCGGTGCGGCGGACGTTCAAATGTTTCTGATCAGAAATTCGGACAATATGCGGCCGGGCTTAAAACTGTAAAAAATGTCAGGAATTAAATACAAAATATCACTAAGGGTTTTTTTTTACTGTTTCACCACTTTCTGATAAAGTGCCGAATAGGCTATTCACAGCTTTTTGACAGATTCTTCATACTTCATCTGTCAAGTTAAGTGGTGGATAGGCACTCGGCACTTATCAGGAAGTGGTGAAACAGGCCCTTAGGGCCGATTTTTCAATCGTCAGATAACTTTTACCTAAAGAATAAATATGACACTTTGACATTTTTTCCATATAAAATCTGTCAAAACGCCAAATTTATTCCATTGGTAAAATTTATCTGACGATTGAAAAATCAGCCCTAAATCACTGGTTGTTAACCTTCAGGCTACAAATTACAACCTTTCATGAAATAGATAAACCCAATTTTTTCCAGCACTGAGCGGGCTGATGATACTGCTAAGAACACTCTCTATTATATTATCAGCTTCCAAGCAAAAAAAAACTAGATCAAAATCGGTCCGCGCGGTTAATAAACGCTACGATGCCACGGACGTATACACACACATACAAACTGACCAGTCATACTCTTTTTGTCGGTAGTTTTTATTATTCGTAGGTCGGGGGTTAAAAACAATGTAGCCAGTGTAATATACTCGTCGTACTCGCTTCAAATAGTTTAGAAGCCTTAAAATATAGTTTAATTATGCTGGAAAAGTTCGTAAAACGTAAAGTAAAGCCTTAAAAGTAAACGCTTTTGTGTTTGCTAAAAACATTTAAAACGGTTTTTAACATTTAGAACACAACCGCATGCTTTACAGCTGCACAACTATAGGTCCACCATAATCTGATGGCAAAAAGTGAGAAAATGAATTGACTCTAGCAATACCGGGGTAGTTGGAATAAAACATTTTGATGCTTTTTTTTTCTTATAGCGACTGATTCTGTGTGTTAAACATGCAAATATAAAAATTAATCCAATGATCAGGGATATTTTTTGAAAATCTGCTGTCAAAAATTGCCATCAGATTCTGGTAGACCTATAGTTTTTATTATTCGTAGCGCACAACAGATAATAATTATAATTTATTCTACTCACTGACTAGACGTCCGGGCAAACGCGGTACATGACAGAGGAGATTGGGTACACATCACACGGTCGCAACGGGGAGACTGGGCACCGGCCGGGGGGGAGTGGGCACCTGACAGAGGGGAGACTGGGGACCGTGTCGGTAGGACAGACGGACAGATATTTAGAAAAGTTTATAAAAGTTTATATTTACGACGGCACTTTGGTGTTGCCAACGCCTGTTATAAACTATAATTGGTTTTTCCTCGTGTTCCTTGTTCTCCTAGAACTTGATAAGTTTCTTGAAAACAAAAGAATGTTTATTTCATTTTATAATAAAACTAGCTGTGCCCCGCGGTGTTACCCGCGGTTAAGTGATATATAATAAAAGACTATGAAAAGTAAGTACCAATAATAGGGTCAAAACGGGACGATACATGGCTCTATAATGGTTTATGGTAGTGATGATGATGATGATGAATGTAATTTGCATAGTAGCATATGCTTTCCGTTCTTAAAACAACGTCGAAACTCCCAAACTTGTATCTATAAAGAGTCAGAAGTTCTCTCAGCACCTTCCGAACCATGGTATACCTTGGTGCAAAATCTTGCTTGTTGGTAGCATATGCTTAGAATACTGCTCACGAAACCGAAGTCACCACATGTTTCCATATAAATTATGAGGAGTTCCCTCGATTTCTTATGAATCCTTACGTCAGGTCACCACTTTTATGAATATGGTACCAAATTGGGATGATAACCTATACACCAAAAGAAAAATTTTGAAAATCGGTTCCCAAACAGCGGAGTAATCGTTGAACATAAAAAACAAACATAACACCTCCTCCATTTTGAAAGTCAGTTAAAATTGTAGCCTATGTGTTATTCTGATGTATAAACTATATTATTGTAAAGTTTAATCAAAATCCGTTCAGTAGTTTTTGCGTGAAAGGGTAACAAACATCCATACATCCATACATACATCCATACATCCATACATACATCCATACATCCATACATACATACATCCAAACTTTCGCCTTTATAATATTAGTAGGAATAGTAATCCTACTATTCCTACTAATATTATAAAGGCGATGCGAGGCGAAGGAGGATGAATAGTCCAAGACTAATATAGGTTTTGGCTGTAAATTGTGGTGTATTGTTACTGTTAGTAATCAATCCGCATCAACTTTTATGTATCCCTGTTGTTTAAAGGGCTATAAAACAACAAAATGAAAAACAAAGCGATAAGCACTCACCACTCACCAGATCTGCAGGACGATTCATGTTATGTCCGTGCACGTAGTTAATCTTTCAACCTAAGAATACAATAAAATAAATAATAATAATAAAGTATCGAGTTATAGGTTAAAAAAACTATAACCCGCTACTAGGGCACATATACATACATAGACTGCTAAATCATTCCCCTTTATTCACGGCTTCACAGTGGGCGGGTAAAAGGATAGCCAGTGTTCTCAATTTCCCTTACAAAAGTTTTGTTAACTATCTTAGATGTCTCTGGCGCCATGCAAAAATATCAACTTAAGACTCACCATAAAATCACGACTCTTGTAAAAATTAGTCCAAAAAATAAATAATTATTTATAGTAACAAAATGCAAATGTCTTTATGTACTAAATAACTACAATTTATATTACTTAAATAAAAAAATATTCATATACAGTGCGGTATGGCACAGCGCCATCTTTCAAACTGTGGGTTTTGACAGTTTTTAAGGTTCCGTACCCAAAGGGTAAAAACGGAATCCTATTACTAAGACTTCGTTGTCTGTCCGTCTGTCTGTCCGTCTGTCTGTCTCCAGGCTGTATCTCAAGAACCGCTATAGCTAGAGTTCTGTAATTTTTACAGATTGTGTATATTGATTGCCGCTATAACAACAAATACTGAAAACAATATAAAATTAATATTTAAAGGGGGCTCCCATACAACAAACGTGATTTTTTTGGCCTTTTTTGCTCGATATCAATAATGACAACAGGTAGGCAGTTGAAACTTTCACAGAATCCTCAATTTTATGTGTAATTTAATAATTAATAATAAAAATATTAAAATAAAATAAAAATTTAAGGGGGGCTCCCCTACAAAAACACAACTTTTGGACTTTTTTTCTCTATAACGGTACGGAACCCTTCGTGCGCGAGTCCGACTCGCACTTGGACGATTTTATTTTATTTTTTACTTAAAAACATCTTAGGCACAAGAACATTTACATTGTGCTAAGGCTTAATGAACATTTAATTACTTAATGAACATTAATAACATAAAAAAATAAGACCAAAGTCGCGCCATCGCCACCCAACACTGAAAACTTTGTAGTCTCGGCCTTACAAAGTTTTCATTACACTGCGTTTCACTACTTCCTTATCAGTTCTATAAGTCGCCAACAGATGGAGTTAATAGTTAGAATAACAAAGCAGTCTCTTTTTATATATACAGCATGACTGGTGAGATATGTACTTTTAGACTATAATATGCTGAGAGACTATAATATGCTGTCCCACTGCTGGGCAAAGGCCTCCCCCGAAGTCTTCCACTCCTCTCGATCCAACGCAGCCGTAGGCCAGTTTTTCGTTTCGTTATTAATTATTATATTAATAATAATAAATAATAACCAAAATTTCGTGAAATAACAATAAAATAAACAGGGTATTGCCTTAATAAAATACATTTAAAATAATTTTAATAACAACTCTTTTATAGAAATAGTTTCATTCATTATAATAAAATTTCCGACTGTGGTATTCAGATTGAAAACACCTCTTTAAATGCTTAAAATATTCAGTAAGAAAACTTGTATCTTATCATCTTTGATTTTGTCACAGCTTTGGAACTTTCGGACTAAGTTATATTCTTCTCACAGGTAAAACAGGAAATCCTGAAATAAAGAAAGACGTATTATCTAGTGTTAAATTATTTATTATTTTTGTGATTGTGGTAGAATTAATTATTAATATAGATTAGTACCCGGAATAGTACGAAGTTCAACCATTAAAATGTACCTATAATTTGTTACCGCGCACGGCGCACAAGACATCTTAATAACTTTCAACTGGCAAATGTTTCTTTAAAAAGATTCTCATATTATTATTGTGTTCGGACTACAGGAAAAGTTCGCTAAGAACTTTGAAAAATGGTACCGTCACGATGATGTAAATCAGCCTGGAATGTAGACTTACAATGAGCAGCGCGGTGGCTACAATAGCGGCCTTGGTGTGTAGGGTGGCTGCGGGCGGGAATACGATGATGAAGTTGTCGTGGTCGCCGCTGCCCGACCACCGCTTGCGGATCACGCCCACGCGCTGCTTCGACTCCGAGTACAGCTGGAAGTGTCAGGAAAATTATATTAAGGGTGGGTTGCACTAACTTACTTTAACCATAACTGTAACTTTAACTTTTAACTATAACTACAATGCAAAATGTCAAATCTTTGGTTAAAGTCAAAAATGGATGCCATATTTAACCATAACCATGACCCACAACCAGAGCTCGACAAGGCTTTAAATGCACGTGGGCGGGATCGCTGCTGGTAAAGGAGAACTGTCAAAAATGGCGTTTTTGTGTGATGACAGCGTTAGTTCCTTTTTTCGCCACGTGCATTTAAAGCCTTGTCGAGCTCTATGGTTATGGTTAAATATGGCGTCCATTTTTTACTTTAACCAAAGATTTGACTTTTTGCATTGTAGTTAAAGTTAAAGTTATAGTTAAAGTTACAGTTATAGTTAAAGTAAGTTGGTGCAACCCACCCTTAATTGCTTTTCTGTAAAATTTTGTTGTTCACAGTTTCCCGTGATTGAGGTGACGCTTAAATAGTTATTAGTTAGCATCTAAAATTTAAGTGCACAGTTTTGGGATATACTTATTTCAACCATCAGAGCTAAATTAAAATATTAGCTCTGGTGGTTGAAATAAGTTAATTCTGCTGCGGATAGATGGCGGTACGCGTTAGTAGTTGATTAATTTCAGTTGTTTATTTTTTTTTAAATACTGTATTATTTTTATCCGATGGACGGGATATGATTAGTAAAAATATTTACACTTTGTTTGGAACCTTAAATAGATTGAATAATCAATAGAGTATCATCATCCATAACTTAGTTATAAATCACTAAAAAGTTATCTATAACATTATTCGGTAATGGGTTTTCCAGAGACAAATACTCGTAAACTACAGTACTGAAACAGTTATCACCCGTGATTAGGTTGTAGTGCTCAGTGTTCTCACGAGTTGACTAGAACTTTGCTAAGTTTGATAGTGGTTGCAT
Organism: Cyaniris semiargus; assembly: GCA_905187585.1. Taxonomy (NCBI): domain Eukaryota; kingdom Metazoa; phylum Arthropoda; class Insecta; order Lepidoptera; family Lycaenidae; genus Cyaniris; species Cyaniris semiargus. Next base: position 685,122 of record LR994555.1, read on the forward strand.
TTCACAAGATACTTGGAAGTAACGAGTGAGCGTGTTGTGTGACTTTTCCTACTGCGAATAATTTGTGATATGACAAAATATATGAACTTGAGTGAAGTTGAGACATCAGACACTCCGTATAATATTATTATACCTTTGACAGCAGGCCTAGCATAACTTAAATAAGATGTATAAAAAACATAAATACTGGTTTTAGGAAACAGGGACAAGATTAGGACATCTCCGAGGACAGACATAGCCACATAGGACATCTCCGAGGACAGACATAGCAATCCTCGCTCCTTTCCTCCCTAGTTAGATAGGGATCTATAATATGCTAACTACACACTCGCGTAAACTCCGATCGGTACTTTATATCACTACTTACTCTCGTAAGCTGACCTTCATAATAATATTTGTTCAAAGATTAAATACTACAATACTAACATGGAAGTCGCAGATAGAGGATATGGAGACAGGCCCTTTAACGCGGAGCAGCGTCTCGTCGCGTGCGCCGGTGACGCGCAGCACGGGCTTGAGCAGCGTCGCCTCGCGCCGCACCACCGCCGCCGCCGCGCCGCGCACCGACACCTCCATCTTGTCGCCGCCCACGGCGTACGGACGGCGCAGCTTTATCACCTGGAATTAGAGAGTATTTTGGTTTAACAGATGAATACTTTAAAAAGATAAAACCGACTTCAAAATTGTACGTAATTGAGAATTAAAACTCCCTATCTCCAAAACTACTGAACTGATATTGATGAAACTTGCACTATTCCCTAAGCTGAACATGCGTCATAATACAACAAAAAAAGAATTACTGAAATCGGAATGGTATTTCCAGAGATATGCGAACACAAACATAAAAACATACATACATACATACATACATACATACATACACTTTTGAAATTTGGCATATTTGTTCAGACTCTGATATAGACTAACATATACGAAAATTGGGCAGTTCTGGAAATACTACATACATACGCGTCGAATTGATAACCTCCTTTTTTGAAGTCGGTTAAAAAACAGAGGTTGTTAATAAGTTTATCAAGTTGTTTATCATACACCGTCTGACATTATAGAAAAATCTAGACTCACAAGACATAAGCTACGTAATTTTACTTTATTTTAACATCGTCTCTTTTTCTTTTCCTTTTCTCTGTCACTCTTTCCTCTTTTGACCCCCGTTGCAAATAGAGGGGTCATTCATTATTGACGTGTGTGTCTGAGGCGTTGTAGTTCCTTAGATAAGAATTAACCGAAATAAATATTGTTTTTGTTTTCAAATTAACGCAATGTAGTCTAAGTGTCTAAATCACACTAGGCGGAAAATACGCGACTGAACACTAATGACACACGATAAGAACCGAAATTACGCGGCGTAAATTCAGTTTCGTAACTTTGCCCGAGTACGTCTCGTGTTCAGTGTCTCGAGCGCCGCCGAATTGACGCCGAAAAAAAACATTACCATTTGCCGCCGAATCGCTGCCGAACTTACGCTCGACCGAAGTTCGGCTGTACGCTATAAAGCGACGTTATTTCGGCATGGCGTGTTATCGGTAATTTGAAATACATTGCAGGCGTAATCATGCCGAACTTCAGCCGCGTATCTTCGGCATGGTGTGTTTAGACACTTAATAATCCTTTCGCTTAGTTTCGAGAGCTCTCTGAAGTTTATATTTTTCGTAAAAAATGTGCGGTAGAAATGAAGGGCCCGGGCTAGCCCTTCAATACTAAAATTTGGCCCTAGTATTAACTTCAGTAGTAAATATACGGTACTAAATCACACGCGAGACCTTGAGCTTGGAGTCGGAAAATTATATTTCGTTTTCCCAATGTCAGTATCGCACGCCAATTAGCTAACTGTTAGCTGTGGTCGGCATGATAGCAGTTATTAGCCACAACACAAATAATAAATCAGATTTCACAAAGCATGAACTAATTATGAAAGCATTAACTTAATTCTAATACTAAAAGTTATGGACTATGGACAGTAAACCTTCGAGGCATTCCTAGAAAAGTGTAAGGATAACCACGATTACTATAATATTTTACTCCTAAGTCCTATGCATGTTTATTCATAATAAATTAATAATGCAAATGCTCAAAACCTATTATTAGCCTTCCTATTTACTAGTTTTACAAAATCCAGACTTATATCCAGCACCAATAAAACAAACTTTAACTGCCCTCGGCAATAACTGAGCAATCAAATTATTTATTCATGTAGGTCGGGGCTTGAGGCTTGAAGACGTTTTCTTTTATCGTATTCGCGAAAGTCCAATCCAACCAATAGCTGAACTCGCGTGCTCGACATCGTAAAAATATTTGCATGTCGCTCTCAAACAAAAAGTGCCGAGAAATAGTTCTCCTAAAATATTAAATCAACTGTTTAGATTGAAATTAAGATTACAGTTTTGCTGCTTACAAACAAAACCACGTAAAAAGATTCTGAGGCAAGTACGAACTTTTTATTTAATTAGCGGTAAAACTTTACTAAGTGTAGCATCCTTGCACCATTTATTTGACACTAGCGACCCGCCCCGGCTTCGTACGGGTATAAAATATAATATAGCCTATGTCACTCACTGAAAAATGATTTAAATCGATTCAGTAGTTTTGATTTATATTCATTACTACTCGATTAAGAGCTGACGACCAAATAGGTTATATTGTAGCTTCAGCTGTATTGAAACTCCGTTAGCTACTTCCCTGAACAACCCTTTCTGATAATCTGAGTGCTGGCAGGCCGTGGGCGGTGGGTGTGGGAGTAGTGGGGTAGGGAAAAAATGGAAAAAATGTGTAGCTTCAGCGACTTAATAGTGTTTGCGATGATAATTGATAATCAGCCAAGTGCGAGTCGGACTCGCGCACGATGGGTTCCGTACTGGTATAGACCGAAAGTAGACAAAAAATTGTGTTTTTTGTATGGGAGCCCCCCAAATATTTACTTTATTTTAATTTTATTATTAATAATTAAAATACAAATATAATTAAGGATTTTGTGAAAATTTGTGCCTAGCTGTTACCATTATTGATTACGAGCAAAAAAGGCCAAAAAAAATCACGTTTCTTGTATGGGAGCCCCCCTTAGATATTTATTTTGTCATATTATTTTGTTTTTAGTATTTGTTGTTATAGCGGCAACAGATATACGCAATCTGTGAAATTTTCAGAAGTCTAGCTATAGCGGTCCTTGAGATAAAGCTTGGAGTCATACAGACAGACAGACAGACGAAAAAAATTAAAGTTGCTGAACCTACTTTTTTTTCCCACCCCACCACTCCCACACCCACCACCCACGGCCTGCCAGCACGCAGATTATCAGAAAGGGTTGTTCAGGGAAGTAGCTCACGGGGTTTTAATACAGCTGGACCTACATTTTTTTTTTCATTTTTTTCCCCACCCCACTACTCCCACACCCACCGCCCACGACCTGCCAGGCGCCAGCACACAGATTATCAGAAAGGGTTGTTCAGGGAAGTAGCTAACGGAGTTTTAATACAGCTGAAGCCACATGACCGATTTGGTCGCCAGCTCTCCGTCGATACTCGTGGCCCGTATTAATGGCCGGTACCGCCGCAAAAGCTACGTACCGCAATTTTCAAATCTGGGGACACGGTAGTGTTCCCGCCGAGACGAGCCAAGCGAAGCGTAAGGGCACTACCTACCTTTTCTCGAAGTGTTTCGTTGTTTTTTTGAACCTTCATAGAATTGGTTTCCGTTGTAGCAGATAGTTCATATTTTCAGGATATGATGTCATTAATAGACTTATTAAGCATATAAAGTCTCAATTGAACAACTCTAATACTTTAGATTTTATAGATATCTAACATACGCCGATTTCGTCACTGACACACTGATGATCATCAAAATGTTTGGCTACTTCCTGAAGTGCTAGAAAACCGAAATTTGGTATGTAATCTAAGTTTAGTATACAAACAACAAAAAATTCATAAACTTGTAATTTTCGCCTCCCATCCCCTAAAATGGAGGGGTGGAAGTTGACCCTCATAGAGTTGGTTTCCAATATAGCAGATAGTTCATATTCTCAGGATATGATGTCAATAATAGACTTATTAAACATACAAAGTCTCAATTGAATAGGTCTAATACTTTAGATTTTATTGATATCTAAAATACTTACGCCGTAAAATAAGTTTAGTAGGGGTAATGGGAGTTTAAATATGAGACATTCACCAATCTTATTAATTACATAAAACATAAAAGTTTACACGGGATAGACATTAACTAAAAACCTCTTAATTAAAAATATAAAAAAAAAAACTAAAAAAACTGCCTAGCAAGTAGCAACTTACAAAAAGGACTGAAATCCCACCAAAAACATTTTATGTAAAATGTTACCTCGACGACCACAAAAGGTTTGCTCTGTGAAAAAGACATCAGATCTAATGTGGAGCCAAGCTTCTGAATATACACGGCCTAACTCTTAACTCCAACAAATTCTACATATCAGTAAGTATTTATGGCTTGGCTGTTTCGTTACTTACTTTAGATCAGAAACTAAATATTCGTCTCACCTCCACGACGGTAGCGAAAAGCGAAGCCATGCATACTTTCTGATATGTATAATTTGTTCGAGTTAGGGTCGATAGAGTTAGGCCGTGTATATTCAAAAGCTTGGCTCCACATTAGATCTGATGTCTTTTTCACAGGGCAAACCTTTTGTGGTCGTCGAGGTAACATTTTACATGAAATGTTTTTGGGGGGATCTGTAATATCTTCGAAAATATTCATTTAAATCATATTATGCTGTAATCGTAGATCTATATTAAATCAACAATGTATTTAAAGTATTTAATTGAATAAGGATTAATGCCGTATTGGTTAAAAACGCTTCGAAAATTAGCCATAATTTGTAGTAAAAAGTAAATGACAAAAAAATGTTATTGTGGGATATCCATAAGAGATAGACATGTACCAACGCGAATTTTTCTGTAGACCTTTTCATTGTGTACAATAAATACTTAGTACATTATTTTGACAAATCTCGTAGGGTTCAGCCTGCGTTTGGAATGTAAGCGGAAAAAAAATTATTTACGACATCAGATTAGAAACCTCAAAAATAACAGTATTTCTCCACTATTTAATGATTGATATTATACTTATAAACCTTTCTCCTCAATCACAATATCTATTAAAGAAAACCGCATCAAAATCCGTTGCGTAGCTTTAGAGATTAAAGGGAACAAAGGGACGTGAGGACAGAAAAAGCGACTTTGTTTTATACTATGTAGCGATGAAGCCTTTTCTTTGATGTGAGCTTGCTAACTGATTCACATGACGACATGGCGACGCCCGCGTTACCGGCAGCGGTGTCCGAAAAGTTATAACAGTTATCACCAACCCGCCACGCGCCGGGATGTTTTCAGTGGCCCACGTGTAGTTAAACCATTTGGAATTTCACCCCCACCGGCAAAATAGTGCAAAGTGGTCATGAATGTCGTGAATATTTTGCCACTGAATGGCTAATTTTAAAGAACGTTCGTATTTTAACCCCACAAAATTTAGGTTGCGGCCCGCGACGCCAAGACCAAAACGTGTTTGTGGCCGTGTAAAACAATTTTGAGGACCACTTAGTTATAACATTAAAATGTACGTTACCTAACTCACTTGACGATTCGTCACCAAAAATACCAATACCATTTTTTGGATACGTGGCCAGCAACGTCATCCTTACTTACTTACCACTCTCTGCTTAGTGTCGAGCAGGTCTATCTCGAGCGCGCGGCTCTGTCCGGCCAGCAGCTTGCTGACGATGCCGGAGTCCTCGGTGGCGTACAGCAGCTCCTCGCCGTCCGGAGCCAGCACCACGTACTTGCAGTTCTTGCAGCCGGTGCTCCGCTCGCGGATCACCACCCGGTCCAGGGCCTCCAGGCGGGTGAGATCTGGAATTGTGAAGGAATAATAGTAAGTTTTTATCAGCAGGAGCTTAATTAAAATCAGGATAATAACATTGTAAACTCCATCCATCAGGGGATTTTAAGCAAGACCCAATAACAAATACTTTCGTATTGGTATTGTGTTCATCTCCGTTGATGGGCGGCTATCGCTTACCGTCAGTAGGTATATGTATGTAATATGTATACTTTCTAATGTGTGCACAATAGGACTTTAAATTTACTCCCCCATTCATTTATTTATGAAACACTGGCTTTATCTGTGGTATAGGGAACATTACATTGTTAATAGTTAATAGAATCAGGCGTAACTTTGCGGAAATCCATAGCTTAAAATTTAGTTTGTTATTATTTTTAGCAATATTCCGCGAAATAAATGCTTTTTCGAATTTATTTCGCGGAATATTGCTAAAAATAATAAATTTAGTTTGTTATTATTTTTAGCAATATTCCGCGAAATAAATCCTTTTTCGAATTTATTTCGCGGAATATTGCTAAATATATAAAAAATAATAACTAACTAAATTTGAAGATTACATTCTTGCTTCCTTCGGGTAGAGATGGTAAATTAATTTTATTGGACAACTTTTAGGGTTCAATTTGGCTTCTATAAATTCAAAACTTGAAACAGTAAATTTGAAATAACTGGCGTCTCTCCAGAACGTTCATTGCTATCGTAGATTAAATCTTAATCCTGATTTATGACTTCAAAACGCAAGGTCCTACTAGGCTTTTGCTAAGTAGGACCTCGTGTTTTATATGTGTGTATGAAGATGATATTTATAGTAGATAATGATGATGCTGGGGCCTATGGATGCACGAAGCTTCAGGTACGAACATTATTCCGAAACGTGTATCGGTTTTATCTCAATATACAGACGCCCCATGAATTATAGATGAAGGTCTATAGTTCATTTCTTCAGCTCCAGTTACTACAAATACCTAATATATCTCCCTGAAATATACGAAAATGTACGCTACGGTGGACATTTAAAGACATGTCGAAAGCTGAAGACGCGTACGTGCGTGAAAAGGGTTTCGTGCGGCAAAAGATGACGACGAAGGAAAATCTCTGACGGAAGTAATCGGCTCAAATGGAACCGCCTTAAAGATGTGTTCCAGTATTATAATACTGAAACATACTTGTCACCCGAGCCCGGTCAGGGACAATAAATTTTTACTATGGAGAGATAAATAAAGAAGATTAACAAATTACAAATTTATTGAATTAAATATAAACCTAGTCAACGGTAGAGCGGGAACGTGGGAACGAACCTAGCCTCAGTTGCCTCAGTCACTTTCTTAGCCTCGCAATCTATACTAATATTATAAAGCGGAAGAGTTTGTTTGTTTGTTTGTTTGAACGCGCTAATCTCAGGAACTATTGGTCCGATTTGAAAAATTATTTCAGTGTTAGATAGCCCATTTATCGAGGAAGGCTATAAGCTATATTTTATCACGCTAAGACTAATAGGAGCAAAGAAATAGAGGAAAATGTGGAAAAAACGGGGGAAATTATTTGAAAGGGCTTATCTCACGAATTACTGGAGCAATTTTTCTGTTATTTGACAAAGATAAGAAGTAGACCACGTGAAGGATCATAGGCTATTTTTTGTGGACTAATTTGTCTGTGAAATATCTAATTTACGCGGGCGAAGCCGCGCAGAACGTCTAGTCTAATATAATACCGAAGCCCATTACGAAAACCATTAACAATATTATGACATGTTGATGTTTTTAACAAAGTAATGTTCATTATTTACCTAAATAATCTATAATATAATAGATCTACTTTTAGTAGATCTATCCAGCAAAAGTAAATCACGTTAATTACAATAAACTAAAATTTTAATTTCTGATTTTTTGGTAGAAACAGTTTGTTTTTGGCTTTTTGGTATAAAAGTTATACTACTAATTACTATGAAAACTATTACTATGTGTCTGAGATCTTCTGGCTCAATTTGTTGGATCTTGAACTAAGTACGTAGGCAATAACTAACATAATGCATATCATATAACATTAATTAAAGACTCTTTGATTAGACTGGGTGGCGAGAAAGTTCAATGTTTTTTCAAACATTTACTAATTACTTTTAATTACGATCTGAAGACATCTAAAAACCCTCTTAATTAAGATAACGCAGTGGATTTTATTCTTAAATTGAATTTGAGAGCGAAGTTAAACATAGTTTTATAGTCAATTCTTAGTGCTTTAGCCTACAGGCAAATAAGCAGACGAATGACCTGACTAATATTTGCTTTAAATTCGACCTTGAAAAGCCTGTAACCACTTTCTTGGAAGGTCGTAATAACCATTTGACAGGTCGTCATTTTCCTCAACCTCCGAAAGACTCATTTCTCATCCCCGTGGAGTTCCCGTCTTCTCATTAATCAAAGCTTTATCTTTTGACACGATCTGACGAGCTCAAACAAATTCCCACTAATTCCCGTATAGTATAAAGACATTAATATTGCTAAAGTAATTTAAAAGAGGCTGGAGGTTTTAGGAATTACGCTCGTTTGGCTTCGCCCTAACTGATCAATGCTGAACGCACAGCCCAAGCTCTTAAAGCTAGTAAAATAATGAAGATCAATATTATGGTAGAGAATTTAAAGATACACGTCTTATGATGTGAGATTCGTAGAAAATTCTTCGGGTTTTTCCTAATTTTATTTTAAACACCTGAATTTATTTAAGAATGTGGGAATCTGCACTGCACGTGGCGTAAGCATGAGTTGAATCGCGAATTAGTTGGTGAGTTACGAGGGTCAGGATAAACACGCACCCGCCCCCGCGCCTGTCAGGCATCCATGTTTATTAGGTAATTCCTCTGTTTGTGGTTTTTCCAACTTCAGCTCTGATTCTAATGCATATTTTCTGTAGAATGTAAACTTTTATTTCATATGTTAAGTATCCGCACACGAGGTGCTACACAGGTCTCAGAACTAATGTTTAGCTGTGTTTTATTTGCTTAACTACTTAATAAAAAACTTTATGTTACAGTCATACAATATTTTGAGTGTCTATCAAGTGAATGTATGGACATATTATAACTATCACTGTTGAAATCAATTATTATACATTATGTGCGTAATTTATATGATATCTTCCTTACCTTCAGAGGGCTCCGTAGTTTCCATGGTTCCAGTTACAAAAAGTAGCTACGCGAAGTACCAGACCTCAGAAGGCCTCTTAATGTCTCATTACATTTTAGTTTATGCACGGTTCACTGTGTTAGGTACGTTTCATTATTTTTTGAAGAACTGGTTGGGCCTTAAATATTTATTAACTTTAGAAATATTTACAAATTTTTATGGTATATATATAGATAAAATAACTAGGTTTTTGGCTTAGAACACTGATATAAAATAATATTGATGTTGGTGAAGCTGGTATCCGCTCACCGTAAACTGATATTTGTTCAGTCGAGTGCCGTTAAAGTTAAACATTAATATATTGATGGCACATATCCGTTCAAGTGACGTGTGAACACTCCGGCTACGTGTGTGGTCATCATAACATTCAATACGAAAAGGCCGATCGGTCCGGTCGGATTGATCACAGGCCGACCTGGTCGATCGGACTCTGAGCATATGGAGGCCTTTGTACTCAGCGCGCGAGCTCCAGAGACAGGCATGAGGCAACGTTTGCTAGAGTGTGGTAAGTTTTTGCGATAGCCTTTATTCCTCGAAGCTCGTGTGCGGAGCGCTAAAAGCACATCTTCCCCACTTTTTAGTATCTAACAACAGGGAGTTTACATTACTTTTAACCCCTTTGTTTCCCTACTTACATACATTAGAAACTGGCAGAATAAAAACTTTAGTTTTAGAACTCACACTTTTTTTTTACAAAAACTCTTTGGTGAAATTACGACTGTTTATCAAAAAAGGTAACTTTAGGCTTTAACAATTATTTAATAGATTTTCACTTTTTAACACGTGTGTTTTATTAAATTTAAGTAATTTAATTATTTTAAGTGGAAAATGTCGTGGCGCCCGGCGGCCCGCGCGGCCGACTACAATACACTAAGGGAAACTCGCTGAACCTCCACAGTCCACAGTCCACTGCTCAGAGCTCAGGGGGAAACTAATTTATGGCCGCTGTAAAAAATAACAAGCGACGCCACTTTGTTATTTATTACAAAATAGAAGTGCCAGAAATGTCCTACCTTATGTCACACATTTATCATTTCTAGCTTTTATCCCCAAAAATACTTTTCTCAAATAATCACCTAGTATATCCCACAACCTGAGCACTTTTGTGGTACACTTTACGGAAAAACTATCACGCCCATTGATTTGTGCTTTAACCCATCAATCCCCAAGGGGCACCCGGCTGTCGCATAACAATTGAAAATCTATTGTGTCTGCGATTCCCACGATCTAGGTAGTAGTGACTGTTATTTATATGCAGATGTGTTATCATCGGTCAGTCAAGGTTTGATTACTATTAAAATATTTTTAAAAAACTGCCTTAAAGATTATTACCACGCAGAAAAACGACGCGAGCCCTCACAAAGCTCGGCTTTTAGCTAGTTATATTAAAGCTACGAATAACAAAAACTAAGGAAGAGTAACTGTGTCGAAAAATTTGTTCCGATTCTACTAAATGTGACCCGAATACATGCATACTTTATGCAAAAAGAGACCCGCAGGGCTATCACGTAAAAATAGCGATCAATAATCCACTAGCAATAATCGCGCGATCGATTGCTGGGTATAAAAAACAATGGTATCATGTAAGCGATCGATTGCTGGGTATAAAAAACAATGGTATCATGTAAGCGATCGATTGCTGGGTATAAAAAACAATAGTATCATGTAAGCGATCGATTGCTGGGTATAAAAAACAATGGTATCATGTAAGCGATCGATTGCTGGGTATAAAAAACAATGGTATCATGTAAGCGATCGATTGCTGGGTATAAAAAACAATGGTATCATGTAAGCGATCGATTGCAATCGTATTGTTTTGGCTGATACTGGTACTACTAATATAATATATTCTGTGCTGATACGTGAATCATGATACGAAATTGCGATTTTGGAGCAATTATCGCGCAATAATTGCTATCGCATTGCTCACGCAAGATACTTGATACGGCTGCCCAATACATGCAAGACTTTTGTGTAATTATAGAAGTGACTATCAAAAAAACATATTATTTTAGTGTGCGAAAAGAACCTTGAGAGTTAAGAACCAAATTCAAAACGATTGAAGTATGGGAGTTACGTTTCCTTAGTTTCCTTATATTATGTACTGCACAAATGATATATATCATTTGTGCAATACATAATCAAATAAACCAATATAATTTTTTTTTTATGAAATAAGGGGACAAACGAGCAAACGGGTCACCTGATGGAAAGCAACTTCCGTCGCCCATGGACACTCGCAGCATCAGAAGAGCTGCAAGTGCGTTGCCGGCCTTTTAAGAGGGAATAGGGTAATAGGGGAGGGTAGGGAAGGGAATAGGGTAGGGGATTGGGCCTCCGGTAAACTCACTCACTCAGCGAAACACAGCGCTCTGTGAGAACGTGGTATTTCTCCGGTCGAGCCGGCCCATTCGTGCAGAAGCATGGCTCTCCCACGTATAAATATCATTTGGTAGGTTAAAATAATAATTAGATAGCATACTTTAAAAATTACTTAATGTGTTTTCAACAACTTTTCCGTCACAAATAAAATTTAGTTGGTAATACCAGTCCGATAGTCAAAAAACTAAAGAAAATGTTTAGTAGATACTAGACTCTTAGGTACAGCCTCTTTAAAATACAGTCGGCTAAGTTCTTTAAACGTTCAAAAATCGAGGTCTGTGGGAAACACCGTAAGGAATTGTAAGAAGCATTATAATATATTATTTGGATGAAGTTGTATATAAATGTAAAGAAAGAAATCATCATAAACATCAGCTATGAATCGATCCACTCGACTCCTCCTCCCCCGGGGGGAAACGAGGAAAATGGAGGTTTCCCTAATTCCCTTTATCGGCAAAAATGTTCCAGAGATTACAAAAAATTCGCCGAACAAATTGAAATGCTTACTTTTCTGAGCAACGAAATAACTTTCCGGGAAGTTCTTTGTTAATATTGCTTCATTTTTGTGATGAGAAACATTTATTTCGGCGCGTCTAGTGGAGGAAAACTGATTGTAACTGTGCACGGACACTTATGGATTTAAACCTACACCTTTACGTTTGTATAACTTCGATTTTTCACATACACATTTCTCTATGTAATCGGCCATGAAACTATGGAACCACAGCCACAGTAAACATTCATTCCAAAATATGCCGTAGCGCATTTAGTGGGTAACCTGGTACTGATGAGGTACCCCACAACTATTATGGTATGATTTCGGCCCCTATATGTCTAAGTTTCAGTAACTGATTATTTTATGTATTATTATTATCCTGTAGAATTATTAAGCCAAGTATTGGTTAGTTAAGACTTCGGCTTAACCCTATAATCGTAGCTGCAATACTCGATACTACACGGGGTCTCAAGGACCCGCGGTGACGTCACACGGCGGGGTATAAAAGAGTGGAGGCAATGTAAACACTTTAATGGCCCTATTGAAGTGCCCTGTAACTATAATATATCGCGATATCGTGTACCTTAGAGCAGTGTTTTTCAACCTTTGGGTCGTGACCCCTGGTTCGAGAGAACTATTTCAGTAAAAAAAGATTAAAGCAGAGTGATATATAAAGTAGGAGAATTTTAAGAAAGGGATATAAACCTTACCTAAGTATGTTGATAAAAAGCAAGGGGGTCGCGAAATATTTTTTATACCGGGTGGGTCGCAACATAAAAAAGGTTGAAAAACACTGCCTTAAAGCCTAGTGTCTTAAAATGTATATTTTGTAAATCTAAGATGTTACAACACTTTTCGAGATAAGATCCCAAGTCCCAACTGAAATCTGTGAAAGCTCTCGGATCTAACGCAATAATATCACAGTATTACAATTCCTTAGAAATATTGCAATACTGTGGCAATAGATAGATAGATAGATAACTCTTTATTGCTCACAAATCGGTACTATGACTAGTTCGACTAACTTAAAATGTTTACAGTAAAATGTGGGCAAGGGCTAAGGCTTACTTTTATAAAGTTGGCGACTTTTTATTAATATGATAATATTAATATTATGATCTGGTTTAAAATTATTTTACTATGTATTTTATACCATGCTTCTAATGATAAATAAATTATAGTTTTTATTATTAATCTTAGATACCTTACAAAAATAACATAAAAATATTAGTTGCTCCACATAATTTATTTGTTGCTCAACTGTACTGGAAACTGTTACCTAATAATAAATGATAACTACGAAGCTCATCGTCCATTCGTCTGTCCGTACGCTTCAATACCCGTTCAGTATTACATGTACTACTTACGTCTTACAGTGACTTACATTCAATGGAAGTGATACGAAATACGAACTGTCATGATGAGTCAGTTCTCACATTAAAACTAGAAAAAAGCTATAGCTTTTTAATCCCATTTTATGTCTACACAAATTTTCAGTATTAACTCTGATAGATTAAGTTATATTGTAATTGCAAGGTTTTTGTTTAGATACATTTAGATCAAAGTTAATAATTGTAACGGGAATGGGATAGTTAAAGTGTGTCCGTAGCATAGTAGTTACTTCAGCTAAATTTACAACCAGCAAGGTGTAGGTCATAGGTGTAGCCGCGAGTTGCGAGGACGGACGCTAAAACATTAGCGATTTCATTACCGCACACTTGTATCAACATAACACAAGATATTAATGGGGCATCTGGCTGATATCTACTGCGAAACGTAAATAATAAATACACCTAAACGCTATCAGAGTTGAGAAGTCCTGCCCAAGTCCGGCGTGTTATTTTATTTATATTTCATCTTGAATCAATTGTTTTCAAGTACCGTATATTTGTTATATAAAGAACAGCAACGTACCTGCAGCTCTTCCGATGGCCACATGGGCGACGGTAGTTGCTTTCCGTCAGGTGACCCGTTTGCTCGTTTGCCCTCTTATTTTATATAAAAAAAATATTATATTATAAGGTAGATCATATTAATATCTAAGACTGACGAGTGACAATGTAGTTCTGCAGTTGGAGAGAATGAGAATACTCCAGAGAGTGTCAATAACCGCTTATTATTGTTATATATTACGATACTTTCCTATTCAAAATATTATGAAGCAGTACATTATTAGTAAATAGTATAGGATTCTTAGAGATACTGTGCTTTTAGCATGAAACTACACAACAAAACATCTCACGTAATCGTTGTGCAACAAGTAACAAACATAGCAATAAAACAAATAAAACTTCACACGTAGATAATTTAAAACAATTTATTCGAAATCATAAAACAACTAATTAACATAACCTAGTCAGTCTGTAAAAAATAATTCACTTGTCGCCGTCCGCGGGTTTCTCCTGTATGGGGATCTTCCTCTCAGGCAGTGGTTCAGCTCGGAAGGCCACCAGGCGCAGCTTGCCCTTGTCGAGATGGCACTCCACGCGCTCCGGCGGGAAGCCCTCCGGCAGGAGGAAGCGCCTCTCGAAGTGCGACCTCGTCCAGCCCCCCTCCCGCTTCACCTCCCTCCTCCCCTCGACCGTCACCTCGTTGCCCACCGTCTTCACCTCGATCTGCTCCGGCGCGAAGTTCTGCACGTCCAGGTGCACCTCCACCTTCTGACCGTCCACCTTCACCTCCGAGTCGGACGCGCCCTCTATCCCGTGGTCCGCCGGCGCGGTCGCGTGCCGGATGTACTTTATAGGGTCCCGGAAGAAGGGGTCCCGCGAGAAGACGGCGAAGGGGTCCTCCAGGACCCGCACGATGGGGTCTCGGTGCGCCAAGTTGCGGATGTGACGCAGCCAGTACGGCATCAGGGACATCTTGCTCGGTTCTCGTTCTCTTCACTCGAGTGTATCGCGTTTGTTTGTTTACTGCGTCCGCCGCGCGCCGCGCCGCTTTTATACCGGCCGAGAGCGCGCCCCCTGGCGCCGAGACGCCCCGAGAAGTTTGTGGAAAATTCTCGTAGATTCGTGAAGAAAGCGACATCTAGTGCTGAGTAGGTGAAGTTCCAAGAGTATGGAAGTTGACACTTTCTGTAAATAGCGCACTATAAAAACATAATTTATGCTAAAAATGTAAGTTACTATTTTTATTCAATCCGTTTTATATAATAAGTTTTATAAATGTAGACATTGACGAATTAATTTTTTCAAACGCAGCTTCATTAGTGCCATCTATTGGTGAGTATTTGTAACTTAAATTTAAAGTTGCACAATAATATTATTTTGCCACTTGAATGATGAAATTTCATGTGTTTTTTCAGTCAGATGTTAAGTGAGGAAAACTCTGCCAAAAAATTGACTATTTATGCAACACAACTATATATAAATTGCTATTTTAAATTAATTAGTGTTACATTGTATGTAAAGTCTTCTAATTTCGGAGTGTATTCAACCATCGGATGAAAATAATTTCAATAGAGAAGATATTGGGTAGAAAACTTGAAATATTATTGTAGTACAATCATAGACTTATATATTACTAGCGTACTTATATATTACTAGCGTAAGGACCGGGTCAATCGCGCGTTGCAATGATGCCGATTCGTCGGAGTCAAAACGCTCCGTTTGACACCAACGTGACTTAGTCGTCTGTGGTCCGCAGAACGAATCGGGTGGGTCATCGTATGCTTTACAGTGCCATAAAAATGCCTAATTGTATGGTAAAAGGCTGCAAAAATTATATTAAAAACTTAAAAAAGCACACGGAATATCTTATCATCGGTAAGTATCACAAACTGTTTGTTTAAGTAAAGAAATAATTAATTTATAATTTTACTACCGATGTCCGCCATCATGCGCCATGGCTACTGTTTCACCGAGTAATGACGCAACGTTGGTAAAACAGCATTCGCACGCGGCCGCTTCATAGCCTGTGTGACTTTGCATGGACGTCATTTTGCATGAATATTATTTTTCTTAGAAAATTGATTGATTTTAAGATTTGCCGTTAGGTATATGCCTTAATCTATGGTATGTACTTTATATTAGATGTATGGATGAAATGAGGCCACCAGATTTTTTTTTCATAAAACCCCTTAGTTTGTAGCCAAAGTATGTATATTATGTGAAAAATGTATTTTATCAACTTAATACGTGTATGGCTGGTTTACACGTATTAAGTTGATAAAATACATTTTAACTTAATTTTAAGTTATAAAATGCATGTAAACACAAAAATTAGTAACAAGTAAGATTTAGTTAAGTACTAAAGAAGATAATTAGAATTTCGTTTATTTTTCTGTTACGTTGGCGGACAGGGCACAATTTAGTTACGGCTGGTTTACACGTATTAAGTTGATGAGTAGTCAACAAAATTTTAACTTAAATTTTAAGTGACTTACCGTTTTAATTTAGTTGAAAAATTTAGTTGACTACTTATCAACTTAATACATGTAAACCACTAACCAGCCATTAAATTCATTAGTGTAGTGGCGCACTCGGATAAAGCATAAGTATTTTTTATGAAAAAAGGGGGCAAACGAGCAAACTGTGAACTTCTAATAATTAAGAAAAAGAAAAATTTAAAGACTTAAAATATTATTATTATAGTATTATAAATCAACTGGATAAACAAATTTCATTTATTGGAATATCAATTTGTAACTAAACATAACCCTCCCTTTACAGTTGAGTAAGAAAGAATAAATGCATTTATTTATTTTTGTATGTTAATCAAAAACCCTACGCCTAAATTAATATACTTACATTAATATATAAATTATTGACAATATTTAATATAAAAAAAATATTTAAAAAATATTGGACGTTCATACAAGGTTACATGGTGCACCTGCATGTGACCTGCATATTGTGTCGCGCTACGTAGTTCAATCGATTTTTCATAGATAGCTCTGTATTTCCTTGTATGAAAAACCTATTATCAAAATGTTCTAATAGGCATATCCTGACATATAAATCGATGAGTACAATATTAACTATAATATATTTTTACTAGTAGTGTCATCAGCGCTTAACTTAACTCTTATGCGCTGAATAATAGAACCTTATTTTTCTGAGTTTTTATAGTACACTATCCCAAGGGTAAAAGCTGTAAGTACTTCTCCAGGGCAAAAAGTATCATCATAAATCTGATAAAAATACATTCAGAGTACTTTTGCGTGGACAGAATACTTCTTTTCAATAAAATATTTTTTATACAGAACTATCTTTAGTTTAGAAAACTTATTTCCGGTTATGTACTTAATATATCACGAGCTATATTTTGTTGATGACTCGCACTGACTCAAACCTTCCTTTTTAACCGACTTGAAAAAAAGGAGGTTATCAATTCGACCCGTATGTATGTAATATACCCAGAACTGATCAGTTTTCGTATAAAGTCTATATCGACTTCTGAACAAATGTGCCAAATTTCAAAAGTGTATGTATGTATGTATGTTTGTGTTCGTATATCTCCGGAACTACAAGTCCGATTTAGGTAATTCTTTTTTTGTTGTAACTTGTAGGTACTAGGCATTGTTCAACTTAGAGAAAGTTGCAAGTTTCTTCAAAATCGGTTCATTAGTTTTTGAGATAACGAACTTTAATTCTCAACTACGTACAATTTTGAAGTCGGTATATTTTTAATTTTTGCAGAATCATCGTTAACAAATATGAAGCAGAAATATTTTTTAAACTTTCAACACAATATTTGATTTTCGTGCTTCCAATGAATTTAATATAATAAATTATGTTTCGATGCCTATATTATCTCCATTTCGACTTCAACAAAGAAGACATTCAATAGGTACACCGATTTTAATAATACGTTAGAGTTATTAAATATTGTTAATGATCTTATCTTTTGGGGTTTATGGAACTTTTAGATCCTTTCTGTCACGAATATTAGATGTAGTGAGGACCTCCAATGCACAGTGGCCAGCCCGGAACCGGAGTATTTGTTCAGATAATAAATTACAATGATTTTGTAAGTCACGAATATCGTCAAATTAAATATTTGTTTTTATATAAATCTGCGTCAGCTGACAGCCGCACGTCACATCGTGGTTACACGTTCACTGTGTACAGGGTGATAGAATAACACCATAACACCGTCATAGGACTCTACATTGCCTGATGAGTATAAGGAACTAATCACTGAAATCTTATAAGTAATTATAACACTGGTCAAATCATGTCGATCCAGTTGAAATTGTCGTTAGCTCAAATTAAATAAAAGCAGAAACTACATTTTTAGTTTTTTGGAAAACCAATACACCGGCTGAAAAACTATAAACAATGTCAATTTATACTAATATTATAAAACGGAAGAGTTTGTTACTTTGTTTGTTTATTTGAACGCGCTAATCTCAGGAACTACTTGTCCGATTTGAAAAATTATTTCAGTGTTAGATAGTCCATTTATCGAGGAAGGCTATAGGCTATATTTCATCACGCTAAGACTAATAGGAGCGAAGAAATAGAGGAAAATGTGGAAAAAATGGGGGGAAATTATTTGAAAGGGCTTATTTGAACGCGCTAATCTTAAGAACTACTGGTCCGATTTGAAAAATTATTTCAGTGTTAGATAGCCCATTCATCGAGGAAGGTTATAATAGGCTATATTTTATCACGCTAAGACTAATTGGAGCGAAGAAATAGAAGAAAATGTGGAAAAAACAGGGGAAAGTTTTTGAAAGGGCTTATCTCACGAACTACTAGAGCAATTTTTCTGTTATTTGGGTCAGATAAAAAGTAGACCACGTGAAGGATCATAGGCTATTTTTTGTAGACTGATTTGTCTGTGAAATATCTAATTTAAGCGGGCGAAGCCGCGCGGAACGTCTAGTAATTTATAAAGCTGAGGAAGTTGTTCGTCAAAATAAATATAATGCCCAAAATAACTATTCCACGTGAACGAAGTCGCCGGCACAGCTAGTCGTTCATAATATGAACAAAAAATAATTTATTTATGTTTTTCCTTAGGATAAACTTCCTTTCCTTTCCTTTTATCATATTTTAAATGGTTTCGGCCCGCCTACATTACCTATAATTATTAAATAGAAGACAAATTTCTAATAAAGGTTCTCTATCTCTTCCTCTGAGTAAGAAAAGCTTCAGTTTTCTTAATAAGTACAGTATACCAACTATTTATGCAGATTCTTCTCTACATTCTGTGATACTTTTAACTTAAACGACAGGCTGACCACGCTAACACAAGAAAATTGCTGATATTGCTGATATCTGTGAGCTATAAAGGCTACATCAACTTTGGTTTTATTTACCCACTCACTGGAAATTCTTGGATATTGATCACTAGTTAACTCTTACAACATGATGGTGAAATTACGCTACGCTTCTACGCTTACGCTATTAAAACATTGTCCAGACTATAATAATTCAATGTACTTGTTATTATTAACAACAAAAGTTTTACAATGTAACCTAATTAACAAATCCAAACAAGAAAATAATTTAATTTTGAAACAAAATCCGAAGCTAACAGGTACATAATGCCCCACATTATATTTTAAAGCGCTAATCAGTGTTAATACTTGGTGTGTATTGACAGAGAACCTGCGAAAGGCGTCATTCCGAATATGTGGTATAAATATGATTCAGTACCGTAAGAAGACACATTCACGTTCATTGTACGAGACAAAGCTTCTACTTCTAGAAATGAAGTCAATACTTCTGTTGGTCGCTCTGGTCGTCGTGGTCGGCGCGGGGTGCTGTGCGCCTCTAGTAGAAGAGAATGGTAAGTTTCAAAACTCTTGTTTTTTGATGTCATTTTAATTTAGTTTAAAAGATGATTTTAAGGTACTTTAATTACTTCTTTAAAAATCATACGTTTTAGAAGAAGTCATAGATACAAAATTGATATGAGGTCCACTTTTATACATTAAAAAAGATATCGGAATTTATAATCACTTCAAACACCCAAACTAACTTTTTTGATTTTAAATTGAAAGTTAAGTTTAAAATATCGGGCAGTAGAAACTCATAGACAATCTCAAACATAATACGTGTTTTACAGAATTCTCGGAACACAATTTCGGCCACAAGATGTCGAGGCGGTCCATCGAGCCCACGCTGACAGTCGGCGACTCCAGCAGCCTCTCTGACAGCACGAGAGTCAGGAGAAGCGCAGAAGACTGCGAGAAGTTACAGCTGTGTAAGCTGCACGCGCGCTCGCAGCGCAACTTCTTTGCAGCTTTCGAGCTGTATTTTGTCAAGTAAGTGGTACTAAACACTATTTAATATAGTGACCAATTAGTGTTAACATAGGTAGAGTACCTATGTCATTACTTGGTCCTACCTAACAACAATATTGTATGTTTACTACACCTACATAGAATTTATTTAGTTCCTGAGGAAACCGGCATAGACAGTTCTAATCGTATGCGTTTACCATCAGGTATTTATTATAAGCTTGTTTGCCAGTTATGCTATTTTAAGACATATCACGTGTATTTACTATTTTTAAAAATAGAAATGTACTATTTTGGCTAGGGTTGCCAACCTCAACTAAAATCTCTAAGTGTGAATAGGGCTCGCTCACGAAGGGTTCCTTGCAACTTTCTATAGCTATCGCAGCTCTTGACATCAGCATGGTGACAGACGGATGGACGGACGAACAAACGGCCAGATATTAGTTAACATAATATTATTATAACGGACGAATAAAGTAACGAACTTCTGCTACGTATAGTGCTGCACGCTCATGCTCATCATGTTACAAAAATAAAATGCAACGTTACAGGTATAATGATAGCGGCATCTAGTGTGTAATAGTAGAACTAAATATATTATGTTCTAACAACGTCATCTAGTGTAAAATATTAGAACCAATAATTTATTTGTAACGCCATCTAGTGAGCAATATTTGAAACATTATGCCAATGTGACAGCGTCATCTAGTTTGATATACTGGAACTACAGTGATTATTTATTATTTTAGCAAAGAGAATGCGCGCCTCTGGGACCACCAGACCCACACGCTGAGCGACTGCTACCGCCGGTACTCCTGCTACAGATAACATTTCCAAGTTTGCTACAATTTGAATTGTAATAAACAGTGCATTGTGCAAGATTATTTATTTTATTAGCTCTATTTAATATTATGTGTTATGACAATTTGTTGCTAGAATGTAATTTATTATGAACTGTTTGTGTGCGTTTTATTATTTCAATTTCCGAATACGTAAAATTCTTAAGAAGGTAAAGTGTAAACTATCAAGACCGCAACTGAACATTAGTAATCCACGAAAAATTTGACTGCACCTGAGTCAAGTTTGCAAAAAAAATTCCAAACTCAAGTTAAATAAAAATCGGCCAAGTGCGAGTAGGACTCGCGCACGAAGGGTTCCGTGCCACAATAGAGCAAAAATAGGCTGAAAATTGTGTTTTTTGTATGGGAGCACCCCTTAATTATTTAATTTATTTATATTTTATTATTAATTGTTAAAGTACAAATACAACTGAGTATTTTGTGAATATTTCAAGTGCCTATGTGTTGCCGTTATTGATATCAAGCAAAAAATAGCAAAAAAATCACGTTTGTTGTATGGGAGACCCCCTTAAATATTTATTTTGTTTTTAGTATTTGTTGTGATAGCGGCAACAGATATACACAATCTGTGAAAATTTCAGAAGTCTAGCTATAGCGGCTCTTGAGTTACAGCCTGGAGACATACAGACAGACAGACAGACATCGAAGTCTTAGTAATAGGGTCCCGTTTTTACCCTTTGGGTACGTAACCCTAATAAAACACCAGTTTCTCTTAATAAAATTATATTTACCCACACACAGACAAATATTTTACAATGTATCACCATGTTAAAGCATTTAACACATCGTCCGTCACTTCCGCAGAAAAACTTAGAAAGCCTAGAGCAGCTATACTCAACCCGCGGCCCACCGGGACTTTATCAGTGGCCCACGTGAAGTTAAATCACTTTGAAATTTAAGCCTACCGGCAAAAAAGTGCTAAGACGTCAAAGTTTTTTCACTTTTGAGTCACTACTTTTGAAGAACGTTATTTTTTAACCAACCAAAACCTATTTTTGACCCGTATAAAACAAAAGGTTGAGTACCACTGGCCTGGAGACATTAACGAGGTGGTCATACTGTACTAGGTAGTTCCTGGTAATACTCTAGCAGCTAGCTAAACCTCACGACCACGAGTGACTATACAAATTACAATCAAATAATAATTATTAAATAACATAAATAAATTCAATATGCATTTAAATGCAAAATTAATAAACTATTAACAATTCAACACACGAAAAGTTTACACAATATATTTGCAGTGAGGACAACAAAAAATATTTCGGGTATTAAATTAAAATACTTTTTTCATCTTACGTATGTTAATGTTGTCGCATATTATATTGTATTTTATTAATATTCTAGTATTTTTCTTCATTATTTAGGGAATGTTTCTAACACAAGAATTAGTTATTTCATCTTATTGGTTCTCTTGAGCCATGATTATAAATTTTAACAGTCCGCCAACAAAAGTATTGCTGCTTTTAAGTTTTAATACCAACAATTCTGTATAGTACGGGAGCCCTAGAACCTACTAGTACGGGAGCCCTAGAACAATTTTTTTTTTACTATCAAGCTAATTTTTTGTGAGTAGCTTCATTTTGATAAGACGAACAACATTTTTATTTGCGAATAATTTCGAAAGTGGTAGCTAAAAGAGAAAAATTCATCCCCGCTTGATGTGTAGGGAGGTACCTTCCCTTAATTAAAAAAAAAAATTAAAGATATTATATACCATTTTGTCGGCATCATTTATATACGCATTTATGCCAAATTACAGATGTGTAGGTCCTATAGTCTCTGAGCAAAACCGCGGACAGACAGACGGACAGACGGACGGACGGACGGACAGAACGGACAGACGGACAGACCGAAACTATAAGGGTTCCTTGTTGACTACGGGACCCTAAAAATCAGCTCGTTAGGATTTCGTTGGGTTCTGTAATCAACAAAACTTGGTTGACTACTGAACCCTAAAACGGAACCCTAACAAGCCGATTTTTTGTATACAGGGTGCAATTAAACCTACCTGCCAAATTTTTTTTGGGGCTTAGGTGTCATTAGGAGAGTCCATTAAACCACAAAAAATAGGATGTTAATTTTTTTACAATAACATATTTTATCCCAACCTAATTCAGTACAGCTTGGTCACTTAGTAACTCAGTAATTACTGACAACGGCGCCAGTCTGTCGCGCGGAGTCGGCAAAAACCGGCTACAGGGGTGAAACGGGGGTGGCGCACGGGCGGCGGGGGCCCGTCGCACGCGCCGGCCGCCGCAGTCGTCCGTCCACGTTTGAATTGCAGTGACGTAATTAATTTGTCACCGCCGCGCCCCCCGCCGCGCCCGTAATTAAGTATCTGTGACAAAATCAAAATGTACTCTAACCGCGACTCGCGAGTGTTACATTTTAAGTGGCGAAAGTTTACGCGGAGCGCAGAGACTGTACGAGCAAGAAAGCCTTCCTCGTCTTCGTAACAGCTGATCACGAATGCAGTTGTAGGTACCTGAATCTGAATCTCAAAACAATTTTGTCCATTTAATCAAAGACTCGGATTATGGACAGTTCGCAATACCTGCACACACCTGGCCAGCCTCGAAGACCTAAAATCGCGTATCGAACATGCGTCTGACGAGTGACGAGGTTAAAAGTGACAGAGTTGTGCTCAAACTTAAAAACAATGTGTAAAAACGTGCTAGACTCTGCTTAGAGCGTAACGGATTACAGTTTTAACAAAAGTACTGTTAGTGTAAACAAGATAATAAGATTAAGAGGTGGGTGGTTTTGATTTTTAATTAGTTGTACTGCGTACATAAGTTAATTGAATTTTTTAAATACGCCTAAATGCAAAGGATGTGGTTTAGATTTATTAATTTCTAAAGTGCTTATTGTTCGTAATTACTAAGTTGTAATTTTCCATTCTTTTGATGTGTATCAATTAATTTTATTCTAAACATACCTGTCGACGTCCTTTACATTTTGACGGTCCTAAGCCCGTCAAAGTATGAAGGGGAAATTCGCAACTTATGATAATAACAAAAATGTCAATGAACTAAGTTTAAGCGCGTCGGGGCGGGGCCGGGCCGCGCATGTGTCCATATTTTGTGGTGTTTGGTAGGATAACTATCGGAGGCTATTTCTCAAAATTTTAGTACTGAGGGATTATAAAAGAAGAAATACGTGTATTTTTATTTTTAACAAGGATCAATATATCCAAATTTGGCAGGAAGGTTAAATTGCACCCTGTATTGATAGGTTAATAGTTATATAATTTAAGAGTAACATTGTCCTACAAATAGAACAATCCATATTTTAGGACCATCAATTCAAAGTATGAAATCCTTTCTATCTCTGTTAGCTACCACTTTCGAGATTTTTCGCAAATAAAAATGTTGTTCGTCGTATCAAAATGAAGCAACTCACAAAAAATTATCAAAAAATAGACAGTAATAAAAAAAATTGTTCTAGGGCTCCCGTACTAATAGGTTTCACACAAACACATGACAACAGTTATAACTTAGCTCAAAATGGTTCAGTCTTAGATCGAAGATGTAAAAAACTGACACACTCCTATTGGATCGTTTTTGTTCACACGCAGCGTATGAATATCAATTTAGCTCTATCATTTCCGACCTGACATTATTTCGGAATGAGGTAATTTTAGCCATTTAACCCTCTAGCGCTACTTTTTGTCTCCACTTCATGTAACCTACTGCTGCTTCTTCCTCTGTCTCCCCTCCACCTTGGCTCTCTCCTGTCTGAGCGCGGCCGCTTTAGTCACGAGGGCGACGAGCCGGTCCCGCTGCCAGGCGAGCGCCGCCACCACGCCCAGCAACAGCAGCAGCGGCACCGACCCCCCGCGCACCTCCTGCGATCCGCCGCGGACCTGCAAAAACGAGATACATCAATGAGGGTGTTTGATATTCTATTTTCCACCAGGTGCCGCTATATAGCCTTAGGGTCTATCGTGTCAAACAAGTATAATATTATCGTGACACATGACAGCTATATCCTGACATATGTCAGCAGTTTAACACGATAGACCCTAAGGCTACATAGCGGCACCTGGTGGCAAATACAATATCAAACACCCTCATTATTATTAAATAAGGGTTTTGGCTTAAATTAAAAGAAAGTATTAAACTACTTCAAACACGTAAACGAAGAGCGTTCGATATAAAATGTCAATGATTTTTAGAAAGCGTAATTAATATACATGGCATGACGTTGTTACATGACGTAACGAGTGAACAAGATAAGTGTCCCAGTCACTGACCTCCATTATACAAGTACGCTGGACTAATGATACCCTTTGAAATGACAGCTATTTTTTGTGCCTATTTGAAGCGGAATCAGCTCCCCCCAACGTGAGTGATAGGAACTAAATTTGACGTAAAAATGACGTTTGAAAGTCGCCATATTGGCGCTGATAGCAGTAGTGGGAGTATTTGGAACTAATACTAGTGATGACAACCAATAACGATTAAGCGGCCATTTGCAAGTTACGTCAAATTTAGTTCTCTTCCCTCTCACTGGGGGCGCTGATTCCGCTTCAAATAGGCACAAAAAAAAAGTGGGCATCATAGGTCCAGCGTACTTGTATAATGGAGGTCAGTGGTCCCAGTCGATTACAAATATTAAGACTGACCACAGACGGACCGCAAGTTGCAGTCTGGACCGACTGCTCTAGAGCGGTCGCGTTGAAATTTGCACCGACCGCTCAAGAAGTTCAAGAACTGCTT
Organism: Cyaniris semiargus; assembly: GCA_905187585.1. Lineage (NCBI taxonomy): Eukaryota > Metazoa > Arthropoda > Insecta > Lepidoptera > Lycaenidae > Cyaniris > Cyaniris semiargus. The sequence continues at coordinate 710,843 of LR994555.1, forward strand.
GAGCGGTTCGTGTATTGCGGATATGAATTTAGTATGAAAACTGCAGATCGCCGTGCGGCGACCGCATTTTGCAGTCGGTTTCGACTGCAAGATGCGGTCCGTCTATGGCCGGCCTGAGGTAATTCCTATATTCTTAATTCTTATATTGATCAAAAGTTTTGTTTATAAAAATGTATGCATATTGAGTAAATTCAAACGATAATATTACCTCGGGCTTGTACTCCAAGTCGAAGTGTTTGTAGACGCCGTCCGAGACGAACTCCCGGACGATCTCGCCGCGCGGCGTCTCCAGGGTCACTACATAAGTCTTGTTGTCGGCGGGCAGGCGGGGCAGCTGCACGAGGGGCGCGGGGGGCTCGGGGCGCAGGGTGAGCAGGGCGCCGCCGCCCTGGGGCGCCAGGGTCAGGCGCAGGGAGCGGTAGGCGTCGGTGGGGGCGCGGATGAGCACACTGCTGTCGGTGGCCAGCGTGCTGCGGTACACCACGAGACGGAGACCCGTCACGTCTGCGCCTCGCACCTGCAACGAGGAATTAGTAAATAAATAATAATAATTAAAAACAATAAGGAGACTTAAGAAAAACAAGTTTTATTTTTAAAAAGTACAAAATATGCAGAAATCCGTAGTTATAGTTTAGTTAAGTAGCGTGTTTAATTGCAATGTACCATCGAAGGAATTGATTCCTACGCAGTTGACAGACCCACGTCATTTGGTCGAGTTGTCTAGCCGACAGATCACGACTTACATTGAATTGACATAATCCAACCAAATGACGTAGATCTATCGATAAATTTCTTCGATGGTACTTATGTAAGTATTCACATTTACGAGGTGTGGCCGTTACAAATCGAAGTTAAAAATCTATTCACAGATGTATTTACCTCAATGGGCGGCGGCGCGCGCGCCAGCTCTAGCTGTTCGGCGGACTCCTTCAGCTCTATCGTGTACACGCAGCCCGGCTGCAGACCGCGGATCCTGGTACAAATTCTAAATTAATATTGTGTCGAAACGTAGAAACTTATTCGTCACCTAGCAATAAAAAGCCATATGTTATAAAACTTTTATAACGACTCGACAAGAACAAAACCTTCTGTACACAGCGAATGGATATTTTTAAGGACACTAGACCTTGCACGTTACTTCGTTGCGCCGAAAACTGATCGCGATAAAATCGTACATTTAAAAAAAAAACTATTCAATATCTCTTCCCGAGACCCAGTGCATTTCCATACCAAGTTTCACTAAAATCCGTTTAGCGGTTTTAGCACATGTATAATCATGAAGGGGTAACAGACAGGCCGGAAGGAATCAATCTTTTACTTTCGCATTTATGACATTAAGTATGGTTCTTTAGTCAATGATCCATGGTAATGTCATGAATTTGTGTAGTCTAGTCGCTTTAGTATACTTATACTCGCTTTTTCCACCTTCACATCATACTCGCACTGTACACTCACCGGAAGTGTCCCTCAGCATCAGCGGTGGCCTCCTGCGCGGCGCAGCGCGTGTCTGCGGCGCTGGCGGGGGCGGGGCGCGCACGCAGCGCCGCCGCCGCGCCCGCACCGCCCAGCGTCACGGCCCGCCCTACCGCGGACCATGCCACGCGAGTACCGCTGGAATAATAACATTTTTATTTCTATTTCATCAGAGATGCGATTTAAAATAATTCTAATTAAAATGGAAATACAAAATGCAAAATAGCTATTTTACGTATCTTGCATTTGCCCATACGTATAGCGCCCATACATGTAATATTCGATAGAGTTGTATATGCTTAGTCTATAATAGCGATGTCACGTTGCGAGGTTACGAAATAAACAGTCTGAAAAATTGCTCACCGGAACGTCAGCTTGACCGTCTCGCCCTCGGGCAGCTGGTGTATGTGGTGCGGCGGCGTGAACTTGTACTCCTTCATGTTGGGCTTGACGTAGTACTGCGCCGCGCCGAGCGCCGTCAGCCGCACGCGCCCGCCCGCGTCCGACACCACGTTGCGACGGAACTGACCGCCGCTCGCCGACACCACCGCGCCCTGAGATGATGAAACACAGACATAAATAGAGATTATATAACGGTAGATAGATTTCATCAATATACACCCCCGTATTTATAAAATAATTCAATCTCGTTAAAGTCGGTTAAAATATAAGTATAGTTACACAATGTTATACGATGTGTTGTCTTTGTGTATCGAGCGCCTTATCCAATGTAATGCTGGCACTTCACATGGCTATTTGTATTTGCGTATTTGATGTATTCGCCAAACAATCACCATGTGTAGACGGTATGTTTGACAAAGTATTGGCCTTATTTGCCTATTTGACAAATATGACCAATACCAAATACAAGTATCCGTACCTTTGTCGGCTTTTGACGCACATCAAAAGAGTCAAATAGGCAAGTAAAAGTTTGGTATTTGACGGCCATGTGTGGAAGGTCGTATTTGCCTTTATTTGCTTGTTTGCGTGTTCGTCAATAATGTTGCCAAATACAACAAATAGCCAATAGCAAATACAAATAGCCATGTGAAGTGCCAGCATAACAAACAATGACGAAACATTGTTTAGCTTGTGCAATGTTTGAATATTTTATATGTATGCGCCGCAGACGACACACTTTTTGTGTGATCGAGTCTGCGGCGCACAAAAAGTCTGCATGGCGCGCAAAAAGTCGTTCGCGGATTTTTCACAGACTAAACGCACACGACGCACATCTTCGATCATTCTGTCCGCTGAACTGTAGGGATGTAGACGCTATGGAAATCGCGCAGAGATCGCGAAGTATTATTTTGTACTTGAAGTACAGAAAAAGAAGAAAAAATAGAAAATTTTGGGTACATCCTATAATTTCCGAAAGATTACTGAAGGGACAGTTTCATATTAAACATTCAATTCTGAAACAACATCCGGATAAATTTACGTCAACGATGTCCAAACAGGAGCTGAATATACATTACAGCACACTTCTTCCCACAATTTTCTTTTTAAGACGAATATCTAAGCAAATGACCTTGGACGTTTGACGCGGAGCGCCATCTGTTTATGAATCAATGTAGCAGTAGGAGGTGTGTAGGTTGCCAAGCTACGGTAAGTTACATAATATTTCCGCTTTTTTCAAAATCGAACCGTAATCACACAACATGTACAGTATTCCCAAATTAATAATGCGCATGCAGATCTCCGCTAGTGGTCGTATTCCCAGAAACACCCGAATCATTGAATCGTAAGAGCCCTAAACGACGCACTTGCATTTTCCACTTTGTTCGAAAGGAATAGGAGTCAATATCATGTGTATACAATCGAAAACAATTCGAGCGGTCGGCGGCGGTCGCCGGTCAGTTATAGGTCCGTCAGTCGTCTTTATATATTGGTGGTGACTGCACGTGTTCTTTCTGTGTGGAATTATATAGAGCTGCTACAACACACCCTTCTTGGTTTTGTTTTTAAAGGTAAATTTAATTTCAACTTTAATTATTTTATTTAAATTAATAATAATAAACAAAAAAATAAACACATGCATTAATAAACAAATAGATATAGGAATAAATAATATTATAAAGTATATTAGTACATAATGCAATAATAGAACAGATAAATAAAAATTATATTTTCTTAACATATAATATTTTCTTTCAGGCGAATTCTTCCAGAATGGATAAATTTAAACGTGGAAAGCCGCTTAAGTCACAAGCCCGACAAATGGTATTTAATGTATACCTTTATTTCTTAAATGAAGCTAATGTTTTCAAAAGAGACCATGATGATTATTTTAAAAAAGTTCAGGACCGTGACTAAAGCTACAGAAATTTCACGACGAACTTTAAGTAATATCTTAAAAGAAAAAAACCAGAATCAATCAATGAAATTTTCCACACCGAAAAAAGGAAAACCTAAAAGTAGATCTCGGCTAGGGCTTGATGATTTCGACTACTGTGTGATTCGTAATATGATATACAATTTTCAGTTGACGCTCAAAGAACTTCCAACTATAAATAATTTGAGAAAAAAGTTGATCGAAGCAATTAATTTCAAAGGCTGTGCAGAGTCTTTAAGGCTGATCTTGAAAGATATGGGGTTTAGGTTTCTGAAAACTGAAAATAACAGACGGTTACTTATGGAAAAGCATGATATACGTTTAAAAAGGATCAAATATCTCAGAGAAATACAACAGATGAGGAATTCTGGTAGAAACATAGTGTTTATGGACGAGTCATACGTGCATACATCACATACTAAGGGTAAAACTTGGCAAGATAGCAGCAAAAAAGGTATCAAACAACCCATTTCCAAAGGGGAGCGAATAATTATTGTACACGCAGGCAATGAAAAAGGCTTCGTCCCAGGGGCTCTAATGTTACATAAATGTGTCGACACAGAAGGTGACTATCATAAAGAAATAAACGCAGAGCGTTATCAAACTTGGCTACGCAATCAATTGATTCCCAACTTGCCTCCTAATAGTGTGCTGGTAATTGACAACGCCCCATATCATAATAAGCTGTCTGTGAAACCACCAAACTCAAACACAACTAAACCACAAATGATAGCTTGGTTACAACAACACAACATTCCGCATGACCCAAAGAAACTGAAACCCGATCTGTATGAAATTATAAAAAGACATAAAGAAAAATACACAGAATTTGCCATTGACCGTATAATGGAGGAACATGGGCATAAAATTGTACGATTGCCACCATATTTCACGTTTGTGATCATGCTGTTAAATGCGAAGATGAATATAGAAAATTTGAGCCAAGAATCGATGGTTTTTCCGATGAAATGATTATTTACACAGGTGATAGCAGTGGGGAAAGCGTAAATGAACAAGAGAATAGTGAAAGTTCTGATGAATCTACGATGTCAGGAATAGAGATCCTCCCTGATTCTGATTATTTTTTTTCTAATTGTAATATTATTCTAGAATGATCAGTGCTGTAAATACTTTTGAATTGAGACTTTAATGATTAGATTTCTAAGATTTTAATGTAAACCTGTGTTTGAAAACTTGTGTTATTTAAACCTTCTTTTCTTCCATCACTACACCAGCTTCGGTAAGACACTTCAAAAGTACTATAACATCTTCGAAGTGAATCAATCCAACAAATATTGTAGCTTAATCGCAATCGTGTGGTTTTCCTCACTATTTACTTACATGGAATTATCGAATCAAATTTCGTTACTGATAAATCAATATTTATCTCTTTTAGAACAAAACACATAATTCTACTAAATTATGCATGAATGCACTTAACCACTCTATATAATATATATCGTCTTCCGACGCTCGGGACATACGACCGTTGCCGAACAGTGACGAAGATTTCTATGCGCATTATTACTTTGGGAGTACTGTACACAGTACAATACGCGCGCAAAGTGCAAACTGTTAAAACTTAAAGCCGGTAAATTGTCAAAGTGAGACTAATCAAAAGAAGAGCACGCACTGCTTGTGCCGTGTGCGCGGAACGGCAACGCCGCGCTCCGTTGTACATATCTCGAGTTGACAACGACGCATTCCGTAACTAATTTACGCCTGTTAAATTTTATGAGCAAATGCTTTACTACATTTACTAGTGGAGTTTGGTTTACAGTAGGCACTAAAGAGTTTGATGATAAAACTTCTATTTTGCAATACTGTTTATCGCAAATGGTTCGCGATCAACAAGATAAAAAATAAAGAAACATGTATGCAAAGATTCATTATAAACGGATTAGCTAAACCAAAAAAAAAACCCATCCTAAAATATACATCTTACGCGATTTAAAAATATATTTTCTGATAACTGAATAAAGATCACCAAAAATATCGTTCACGACAATATATTTCAAGATACACTTTCTAATTACACAAAACTTCTGTATTTCCCGATCTGTAATTTAGCTGTAAAACATCGCCAAAAAGACGTCTAAAACGCATTTTGCTTTACTATTCACCTTAAATGTCTATTATGATATTCTGCCTTAGAAGTATCATAAATTGCTGGTCTGTTTTGTATTTCTTGAATTAATATCGTTACATCGATATCTGGCGCCATGTACGTTACATCACTACAAATGCAGATTGCAGACTAAAAGTGTGCGCCGTCTGCGTTAGCGCGTGTTGAAGCAAACGTTCAATTTTTTTCGCACACTTTTTGTGCGGCGCGGCGCGAAGCGGCGCGATACGGTCTGTCCAAATTACACGGATTTTTTGTGCGCCGGACTTTTTGCGCGTCGTGTGCGTTACTGCATATAATTGCATAGGTTCTATTTCCACAGACTAAAAAGTGCGTCACGGAGAGTCTGTCGTCTGTGCAGCACCTTATTTACTATCTTCTGAACGCATATGGACTACAATTTACTAGACAGGCTAACTCGCGTCAGTCTGGATTCAAATTAATTATGGATGTAATGCACGTTTTATCTTTCCTCGCATTTTTAAAGAGAAGGTTATCCATACTATTATTATTATAAATGCGAAAGTGTGTCTGTCTGTTACCTCATGCCCAAACCTCTGAACCGTTTTTGCTGAAATTTGGCATGAGTCCCGGGAAAGGACATAGGCTACTTTTTTATCCTGTAAAAATGTGCGGTTCCCGCGCGATTTCGATTTTGGGGGCAACGGTGTTGCGGGCGTCATCTAGTTTTAACTAACTATAACCCAGGCACTGAACCTTACCTCAAGCGGCGCTCCATCAGCATCATCGACCAGCTCCACAATAATCTCGGCCAGCTTCTGCGCCGGTATGTCACCATTCGGCCGGCGTTCGCCGAACGAATACGACTCCTTGTGCGCGGTGACCGCGAACTGGAGAGTCGCGTCGAGCGGACCGAACGAGTATGCGCCGTCGTCTTGAGTGATTTGTGTCAGCTTTATGTTGTCTGTGGAGGTTAAAATGCTTACAGTTTAGTTATAAAGCAAGTTTATGTGTTGAGCCAGCCATTATCAAATATCTTTAAGATAACAACTTTCACATCGACTTGGCCGTACATAAACAGCGAAAAATTAAGTAATACACTTGACGCACAGACAGGCAGTCACATCTAGGCAGTTTTTATACTAAAACTTACGACATCCTAACATACATTTCTACAAGGAAACATCATTTCAAAATGTTACACATAGCATCTTGTTATAACGGTAAAAGTAATTACCAGCGGTGAGTGTGACAGTGACCCCCGGTACGGGCGGCGCGGTGCGTCCCCGCACGTACTGCGCGCGCGCACCACGCAGCCGCAGCGCCGCGGGCTGGCACCGCCCCGCGCCACGCACGCGCCCGCTGCCCACCGTCCACACCAGCTCCGGCGACTGCGCCACTATCTCCGCCACTGCACCCTGGAATATCACACGAACATTTACTCGAAACTTTGTTTTGAACTGGGATTTAATTTTATCTGTTCTAAAATGTTTGTAATTTATTGTAAAGTTAATAAAATACATACATGTTAATTGGTTTCATTTATTTATTATCACATAGATGTAAATATAGACATCTAAATTCTAAAATCCGGTAGCATGTTATACTAACTTATCACTAGTCTGTTTTACTTGTGCATGAATATTGCTGTCTTGTTCCCATTTCTTGCCTATGTATACTCATATTTTGCGTCAATGTCAATGTTCAGAATTTCACATACTCTGCGACCGAACTTTATTAATTCTACTGTTGTTCGCGTAATTTGAACAGACTTTGGCAGACCAAGAAGAGTAACTGTGTCAAAAATTTGTTCCACAAGTCTAAAAAATAATACATGCACACTTTATGCATGTATTCATAATTCACAAATTATACACAAATTTGTGAATTTATAGAAGTGGCAATAATTATTGTCAACGGCTTTTTTTCCAAAATTTGAGTGTTAGTGTTTCGTTGCTATTGTCATATTTTAGTGTGCGAAAAGGAACCAAATTCAAAACGGATGAAATATGGAAGTTACCTTTCCTTAGTAGTTATTCAGTTATTCGTAGGGTACCATCGTAGAAATTGATTCATAGGCAGTTGACGGACCTACGTCATTTGGTCGGGTTATGTCAATTCAGTGTTAATTGTGATCGGTCGGCTGGGTTTGACGTAACGCGACCAAACTACGTAGGTCCTCCATCTGCCCAGGAATCAACTTCTCTGATAGTACACAATATAAATTGAATACATCGCGATATATTACCTCAGCAAGATACAGCGTGTGCTCGAACAGCACTTCATCCCCGCGCGGCGCCGGCTTGAGGTTCACCGTCTCGGTTGCGCCATCTACTGTCACTAACAGCTGACACCGCGTGACGCCGCTCGGCGCCGAGACGGTCACGGTCGCCGCGTGCGCCTCCGCCACGAATGATACCAACTGAAATGTGGTTATTGTTATTTTGTTACATTTTTGTCTATGGTATTATAACAAAGCAGATGGCCTCAGTCTCGCGTTTTATTTATTGTCACTGACAATAAAGTAAGTGTTAATATTTAAATATTAAAAGTACTTTAAACACCTGAGCTAAGGTACGAGATTTGGTAAACAATCATTAGTTAAATATTTCGATGTTGTACTGAAACAATTATTGTTAAATGTTACTAAAATTTCTGTCCCTGTCTTATCGAGGGACTGTACAAAAAAAACGAGTGTGCTTTAGACCAACTTGTGAAATTTCTTGTACTCCATCTATATGTATGTATATTGAAAGAAGATGTGCGCGCGCACCTCTCCATTCGCCTGACCCGATCACACTTTTCTCGCGCTCTCGTCACTCATTTGCCAGCTTACGTAAATCTTAGTCAAGCGTGCGTAAAGAAGTTTTACTTCAATAAAAATTGTTTTATTTCTGAATAAATTTGAATCAAATATTTTCAGAACCTCATACTACTGGTGCCTACCACCTCGGCCCCATCGGTCTTTAAGACGTTACATAACCACTTTTATTATTTTACCGTGTATTTTTTTTATCGGGCTTTGGCCCACCACACATTCCCACCACTGTATCTCCTGTGTCGCCAGGATCGAAAGCGGTATCCAACCACGAAAACCCTTTGATATGATCTCACGGAGCCCGAGGGACATGCTAAAGCTGTCTTGGGACCCGCAACGCAATTAATCAGAAGAAAATAGGAGGAGAAGGAAGAATTCCAGATTCCCTCCCCATATAAAGCGGGAGACAGCACAAAGTTGCAGTGACCGAAAGTCAAAGAACTGAAGAGGAAGCACCACGAGAATAAACGTTAATAATAATAGTGACTACTAAGCTAGAGCTAAATTAATTTATTGTGTTTTACCGTGTATGGTATTCTTTTCTTACAAAAGGATTAAATAACATATTTTCAACCTCCCGTCCGTAACTACACTAACGTCTTACCGGCGCGTCATCCCCGGGCTGCGTCATGTCGACAGTGACGCTGGCGGGTCGCATGCGGTGACAGCCGCGCGGCGTCAGCGTGTAGCGGTCGGCGGCGGGCAGGCAGCGCGTCGACTCGCCCGCCGGCAGCGTCAGCGTACCGCGCTCGCCCGTGTCGCTCTCGTACTCCACCTGAAAACCGGTTCATTCATTTCCTTACTTATAAAATGATAAATGTATTTTATATTAGTTACAATAGTTGATTGCAAATGTTAACTACGGGAGCACAAATATCGGTGTTCGCTCATAACACCAAATCATGACTGTTAGCCATATTCCATTTAAACCTTTATACAGGGTGCATTAAACCTTCCGGCCAAATTTCGATATATTGATTCTTGAAATAAAAATACACGTATTTTTTCTTTTATAATCACTCAGTACTAAAATCTTGAGAAATAGCTTCCGAAAGTTTTCCTAAAAACACCGCAATTAATGGACACCACGCGTAACCGGCGCGTGCCGCGGCCAGGCCTCCCGCGCCACTCCCCGCGTCACCCCCGCTCTACCCACCGCCGCGAAGTGACCGTTCTGCAACGATTTTAAGTGGGATAAAATATGTTATTGTAAAAAAATTAACACCCTATTTTTTTTTGTTAAATGGATTCTCCTTATGATACCTAAGCTCCGTTAAGCTCCGCAACTCCGTTGCGCCAAAATTCGTTTATCGCGCGGGAACCGTACATTTTTCCGGGATAAAAACTATCCTATGTCCTTTCCCGGGACTCAAGGTATATCCATGCCAAATTTCAGCACAATCGGTTCAGCGGTTTGGGCGTGAAGAGGTAACAGACAGACACACTTTCGCATTTATAATATTAGTATGGAAGTATGGATATGGATGTAGTTAATGTTGTTGTATGTAGAGCGTTATGTTAAGTTGTTATTTTTTTGTAAAATCTGGCTGTATTGTCCCACGTGTGTTTAATGAAGATGTTTTAATTTTTCTATTTATTTGCAACTCTGTAAATCGTTATCTGTTACTGAAGTATTTCTTCAGTTTGTTAATTTACTGGCAAGTTGAGTTCGAGTAGAGTCAGTGTAATGTACGAGTGTATTATATTATATCGTTCTCTCTCACATACATCCGATTCCTGCGACAGGCTCAGTCTTAGCAGCAGGCCGCGCGACTCTACTGCCTAGGAATCAATTTCCTCGATGGTATAAGTGATTTATAATCACTATCCCTATATCTATCTGGCTTCTATAATATACTAGCAGGAGTACTACAGGGTTCGGTCCTCGGTCCAGTACTTTATACCATCTTTACATCTGACATGCCTCAGACCCAAGGAGTTACAACCGCAACATATGCTGATGATACAGCTATTCTAGCCTCTAATAAATCCCCAACAATAGCCTCGCTAGAATTACAGAATAGTCTTTCAAAAATTGACTCATGGCTCAAAAAATGGAGGATAAATGCTAGTGCTAGCAAATCCGTCCAAGTAACATTTACCTTGTGTCGGGACAAATGCCCATCAGTAAAACTTGGAGAAAGAGATCTTCCCCAAAGTGATACCGTTAAGTACCTGGGTATGCATCTTGATAGTCGACTAACCTGGAAGAAGCACATTAAACCAAAAGAAAAGAGCTGAACATCCGCTCAAAAGAGCTCTCATGGCTGATTGGACGAACATCTAAACTGGCTATTAAGAACAAACTGCTTATATATAAATCAATCATCAAGCCAATCTGGACCTACGGCCAACAACTATGGGGCTCAGCAAGTGCCTCAAATATAAGCATAATCCAAAGAGCTCAAAATAGTATACTTAAACAGATGTGCAATGCCCCATGGTTCATTAAAAACTCAGAAGTACACGAATTCTTGGGCCTTCAGACAGTCAAAGAGGAAATTAAGATGCTCAGCACAAAGTACAAACTTCGGCTAAAAAACCACCCAAATCAGCTGGCTCAAATGCTCCTACACAGAGACACTACTAATCGCCTTAAAAGGCGAAATATCCTGGACCTAGACACACTGGATTGAGATCCAAAATAATCAATATGAGAGATGTGCCCAATGGGGAACAATCTCCGCCTGCCAGAATTCGTTAAACTCATCTGCTCATAGTCTGAAAGACTGATCGCATGATTTCGAAAAAAAAAATCCTTTTATCTTTCTCTCTCACACATACATCGGATTTGTGCGACAGGCTCAGTCTCAGCAGCAGGCCGCGCGGCTCGAAGTCGGCGAGGGGCGGGGCGTCGTGCGCGGCGAGCACGTTGCGGCGCGGCTCGTGGAAGCACACGCGCCGCGACACCGCAGACACCTCCACGCTGTTGTACTAGTGTTTTATAATCACTATAATATCTATCTCTCTCTTACATACATCGGATTCGTGCGACAGGCTCAGTCTCAGCAGCAGGCCGCGCGGCTCGAAGTCGGCTAGGGGCGGGGCGTCGTGCGCGGCGAGCACGTTGCGGCGCGGCTCGTGGAAGCACACGCGCCGCGACACCGCCGACACCTCCACGCTGCCCGGCGAAACCTCCTCGAACACATACTGCTCGTCTGCACGAGTGTCAGTGACATACATGCTTTTTTTAATTAGCACAAGTGACGGCAGAAAATTAAAAACTCAAACTTCTCGTTGTAAGTACTTAGTACTTACTATCAGAGAAGTTGATTCCTAGGCAGATGGGAGAACTACGTAAGTTGGTCGCGTTCTGACAAACCCAGTCGACAGATCATAATTAACATTGAATTGACATGATCCGACCAAATGACGTAGGTCTGTCAACAGCCTATGAATCAATTTCCTCGCTGGTACTTACGTCACGAGTAAACAAAAGTACGTATTGTGAAACTTAACAATATCTGAGGTTATTGTGACAACTTCATTTGTGTTTGAATATTTTGATTATGAAAAGTGATCATTGAAAAACACATTTAACATACCCAATTTGCAATTTTTAAGGCACTTCATTCAAGAAAAGTCATTCCTGGCTTTGTTTTAATATAGAAGTTTAAATCCGGCGCTTACCCTTAAGTTCAGCGGTCCTTGGCGGCGCGGTATAGCTGCCGTCAGCGGCGAGCGGGCGCAGCGTGACGCGCACGTGTCCGCAGCGCGCGCCGCACCGCACGCGCCCGCGCACGCTCACACGCACCATTGAGAACGACGCGTCCGACACCGCGCCCCGCCCCACCGTCACGGAACGCCACTCAGGGTAGAATCTATGGGGAAAAGTTAAAACTGTTATTGATACAGACATTACCGGTCTTACTACAAATGATTTAAACACCTGTTGAACAGTTGATTAGAGAAAAATTCAGTAAAGAATGGTCGCAAAACAACTGTTCAATAGATGTTTAATCTTTTGTGGTAAGACCGTATTTCGCTATTGGAGCCACTCGGGGAAAAAAATATCGCCCAATAGGGGTGTAGACAGTAAACGAAATATAATACAAATTATTGTTCTTTTTTTTAAAGTTTCTCTTCTCATTAACTTTATAATATTATTTTATTTAATAAAAAGTAAATATTTAATCCGTAATATCACGTGATCGTAAACAGCCATCACAGAGTGTGACGTCACGATCTCCAAAACATTGTGTGTGACAGTGACATTTCGATGTCAAACCCATACAAAGATTTTTGTTGTTTGGAGGACCGTGACGTCATAGCGACGCCATGATGAACTTTAGCATTTGAGCGGGAAATTTTTAAACGAAATGAGTGTTTTTTTTTTTATTTAAATAAGAGTGTATTTATTTTTTATATATATTTTTAGGTGCAACAAATGTACTTCTGTAAAATAAATATATTTCCTAAAAATAGTCTACACCCCTATTATAACATTACCAATACTCACTGTAAGCCTTCTCTTTGTTCTTGCTCTGAGACCTCCACGCGCGCGGAGTACGTGCCGGGCGGCAGGAAGGTGCACCATTTTCCTATTATATAAAAAGGTCATCTTAATAATATTATTTACTTCTGTGTCTAACATCATCTTACCTATATCTTTTAAGTAGGTAGAAATTCGTTCAATGACCCATCAATAATATTTTTCTATATCGTTTCTTGTGATAGGAAAGATGCAGCAGTTATTCGCAAGTAGATGATGCATGTAGCGATGGGTAAATAAACAAATTCGGTGACGCCATCTCCGTCCGTCCGTCCGTCCGTACCGTCGTTATCTGCGCGTGCGGTGGCGATGACCGCACGGTCGGTTGCGGCGTGCACGCTGAGCGTGCGGGCGGAGGGCGGGGCGAGCGCGCCGCACACGCGCCAGCGGGCGACCGCCGCGGTGACGGGCGACACGCCCCCGGCAGATACCTGAACCCGCGTCGCCTCTACCTCACACTGCTCTGTAATCAAGGAGTATTAATTAACTTATAATATTTTTTAAATTGGTAGAATGATTAAATTTATTAAAAAAAAAAAAACTGCACACTCTTAGTCCAAGTAAATTACCTATACTTTTAATTTACAGTTTGTAGACAAAGAGACACAACAACGCCAAGAAAACGCGCCTGACTTTGCTTCCGAAACGGCGTTTATAAGCTTATAATTAAATACATTTATTTGAAAAATAAACAACGCATACAAATCTCTTAAAAATTTACCATGCTGGAAAGTTAAAGTATACACGCCAGGCTTGAGTCCGCTCATGGGAAACTGGCCGGCCTTATCTGTGGTGCCTATGGGTTCCCCGCCCATCAGCACTCGCACTCCAGCCATGCCACTTCCACCGGGGGCTGAGAGCACAGATCCCACTACATTGAAGCCAGTCACCTATAAAATATCAAGATTTTTATCAAATAAAAACAAGTACTACTATATCAAAAAGTGAAACTTTCACTTATTACTAAATAGATTAGTCTTTATCAGCTATACTTCTTAATATGTAAACCCTATGCATTTTGTACTGCTACAGCCTACAGGTGTAAATCCTGATTGTCTCATTTAGCAATATACTTACAAAACATTACAGATAAATTATGTAAGTAATTACAAACTGTGTCCTTACATTTATGTGTACATGTAATGACACAGTTTATATAAATTAATGCAACTTACTTCAAAAGCATTCCTTATAAATAAACTGTCATGCTGTATATTCAGTGGGACTATATCTGGCTTGATATTGTATGAGACTGTGGTCTGGCCGGGAGGCTTGGCCAAAGCCAGGAGCTTATAGTCTCCAGCTGGCACCAGGCCGAAGGAGAACTCTCCGGAGGCACCCGTTACAGAGTAACAGATGGGAGCATCAGGCACTCCTTGTAACAGGGCAGTCTTACATCCCTCCACTCTGAATTTGGGATTTTCCTGAAATTAACAACACTATTACTTATACAAATTTTTAAAACAAATTTTAATTTACTATCATATCTAGTTTTGGTAATAATTGATAGACATTCTAAGCTATTTTTAGAGTTCCTTAGTCAACAAGGAACCCTTATAGTTTCGGTCTGTCCGTCCGTCTGTCTGTCCGCAGTTTTGCTCAGAGACTATAAGGCCTACAAAGCTGTAATTCGGCATAAATGCACATATTAATGATGCCAACAAAATGGTATATAAAATCTTTTAAATTTTTTTTTGCGGTACCTCCCCTACACATCAATGTGGGGTGATTTTATTGTTCGCGTCCACCCCACCGTGTGGTGTGTCGTTGGATAGGTTTTTAAAAAATATTACGAGTATTCATAGATCATTTTCTGATTTAAGGATCAATTTGTGAAATATTATGAAGTTTTAAGGTGGAAAAAATTGTTAAGAGTCCAGTGTCCCCCCCTTCTACCAGCTAAACGGTTGCTTCTGGAAATGTGGAAAAATTCACTGGAGTAGGAAATATGCTGAATTTAAAAGGAAAACTATCACGGCTAATAAGACTTCATAAGTTATTGAGTAATAGTCGATCAACTAAAAAATGTATTTGTAGAAGTACAAAGGAACTTTTCATTCAAAATCCTATGAACGTTACTGAGATGATGTTGTTAGTAGTGTAAAACACGTTATAAATGTGCATTCATTGACCATACCAAAATTATCAATAACTAGCGGTACTACGGAACCTAATATTGCACGTGGCACGACACGCACTTGGCCGGTTTTTATCTTCACAATAATATAAAATAATAATTACTAGAGATCCAAAGATTACATTACCAATATTTAAAAAAATGTTGCTCTCACCTCTTTAGAATACAACAGCACATAGATTCCGCTGATGGGGGAGCCGAAAGAATTTACAGACCCGGTGACATCATAGCCACGGACGGCCAGAGATCCCACAGGAAGCACAGTGTTGCCCTCCTTCACCTGCACCACTGTTTGTGACGGCTCCAGCTTCCATCTACATTCACAATATCAAAATAATAATTAGGGACTGTATACAATATTAACATAAAAGCAAGCTTATCAAATAGTTTGAGCATATTAAGACAGTATTACTCTACACTTTATGAGACATAATCTTGTAAATTTAATACTCTACCACAGTTTTGAAAATATGTAAACAAAAGCTAATGTTATGTACTAAAGCAACAGCAATTCTAGATTTTTGTCAACAAACATAATATCTGATTTATAAATCATGGGAAGTATGCTATTGACTATATGATTAACAAATTTTTAACTGAATACACAATACATTTACAATACCTTGAGTGTGAGGCCTTCACAACATATTTCCCCGGTATCACAGGGGTGAAATGGAACTCGCCGCCGGCTGTGGTTACCGCATTACGCACGTCACCCTTCTCATTCACCAGTTGCACGTTCACACCGCTGGGCCCGGACTTCTGGCCGGCGGTGATCACTTGGCCCGTTATACCGAACCCGTTGAATGAAAAATTTATATCCTGGCTGGTAGAACACGGGTCCGTCTCGCCGTCGACGACGATGTCGACGTGCGACGGCTCGATACTCCATCCGGCAGGCGGATGAACCCTCAACTCGTAGTCCCCTTTCTCGTAGAGCGGTAAAAAGTAATAGCCATTAGTGGGAGCGCACTCCGTTTTCTCCTTCAAGCTCCCTTCCCTGGTATACCTACAATCGAAATTTAGTCCACCTTGAGTTTAATTCAACGTAATTCGTACAATTAGAACGAGATAATAGGCTTTTAGGTTAACTTACAAGCCAATTTCGATTTTTGAAAAATCCAAGCTGACGTGACTCTTTACAAATCCCCCGCAACCTAATATATCGTTAGTCCTACATTGCGTTATAATGCTGAGTATAAAAAATGAATTTATTATCAAAAAATTAGGAAAATTATTGAGGAAAGCCATTTCAACTTTTCCCTACCACGAAATGACAATGACTTATGACATTGAATGACATGAAATTTGACATTCGTTTTTTTTTTTGCTCTTGTTGAAGACTTGTTAGTTGTTTTGAAGGCTTATTATGCCTGTAGGCTGTAACACTGTTTTCACGGTTCACCAACCGCCCCCTAGGCCCTAACACTAGTTTATGTCTTCTAGTGGTCTGTTAGAATTATTTATATCATAAAACAAACACATTTTTGAAAACCCTTATGTTTTACTAATGTTCTTAGGCCAGCTATCCCCAACCCGCGGCCCACCAGGACTATATATTTTATGGCCCGCGTGATATTAAACCATTTTGAAATTCACGCCCACCGGCAAAATAATGTAAAGTCGTCGTGAAATCCGTGAATTTTTTTAACTTTTAAATCGTTAATTTTGAAAAACGTAATTTTTAACCCTAAAATTTTTGTTACGGCCCGCGACACCAAGACCAAAACATGTTTGTGGCCCGCATGAAAAAAGATTGGGGACCACTGTCTTAGGCCCTATGGACGTAGGTGTCGTAGGTGAAACCAAAGAGGATATATAAACTATGTAACAGGTGAAACATAAAAATGAGTAAGCCTTAAAGGAATGGCCGATATGAGACACTTAGCGTTATCCAGGGGCAGTTGGTGAAAACGGACATAAAGATAGTACGACCCGTCACCAGAGTACCGAACTCTCGAGTCTCGACACCAGAGTCAAGTTAGGACTAGTTAGGAGGAGAGTCATATTTTGCACTTGATGCGTTATAAAGGGCTGATTTCTAAATAATATTCATTATTGATTCGCTGGGACATAGCTAAACATAGTTTATATAAACAATTATCAATGAAATTCTTAATCTCTAGCTATATAAACATCAAAAATGTATGGGGTTGAAATAGCTGCGAACCGCTTTGAGAAAAGTAAGGTACAGAAGTGCCCTATAAATAATATGTTACTCAATGGCCCTATATATCTTTGCTGGGGTGCTGGCATGACCCCAGATTTATATTCTACTAAAACAGAAAAGACTTTACAGTTACTATAATTCATAATAATAAATGATTAACAATGTTCACCCCTAAGCCAGTGTAACTTTAAACTTATCAAATATATTACCAAGGTCAAAAAATTTCTTATTATGCAAGTAATTTCAAACACCATGAACAACTGTGCATATTTATTAATGTGTTACAAAAGTTACAATTTTAAATCACAAAGTGTAAAAATACAATTACAATAAAAATAAAAAATAATTCCTTAGAATTATATTGACTATTGGAAATGTGCATTATGTAGCCACTGCTGTTTTGGTTTTGTTTTGAATTGGTAGGAACAGTTTGAACTCAGCTGGTAACTCATCTTCAGAATACAGTCTATCAGAGAAATATACTCTTCTGATGCGACAGTTTGCATGTATTTGGACCCGCAAGGTTTCTACATAGTTAGTACCATAGGCTCTTCGAGTAAAGTCTGCAAGATTAAACTGAATTTGATTCCAGCCCTCATCAAGCCTCATAGGCATGGTACATATAAACGGTTTCACTCTAGTTGTTGATTGATAATTGCTTGCTCTAAATCTTCTACGGACATTTTTATCATCAAGCACCTGAAAATTTATGGCATAAGTTTATTTTATTTAGAATTATTTTATTCCTTACATGTTAATTAGTATACAATAATTACTACCTGAACTTCGAACGTGAAGTATTTTTTGAGGTTCTTTATGATCATAACCAAAAAAGGTAGTTTGATGCCGAGGGTCTTCTTAGGGTCCGCCGGGCAGGTTATATATGTGGTGCTGACATTAGTTCCAACTATTTCCAACACTAAACTCTGTATATCGTTGTCGGTAATCCTCTTTATGTGACCATTTCTTACTTTTTTGTCCCAAATTTGCAAAGGCTTGCTGCCTATACTGTAAAGAATTGACAGAAAACCAGACTGAAAAGTATTCTTAAACATCTCTTGTTGCTACTGCGGTGGCCCCAACTTGATGATACATTTATCATGTGGTTACAAATTGTTAAATCAATAAAAATAAATGTTTCCCGGCTGCATTACAAATTGACGCATGGACGGTAAACAAAAATTTTGACATCTTATCTTACCATAGACATTTTTTTTTTTGTTTAATTCGTCCCGGTCGGGACAGGCAAAGGGACTTACCATAGACAAAACGTTTTATGTTGACATAGAGTTACCATGACGACGATTGATTTTTGCATCACAGAACACTAATACTCCTACTGGAGTTTTGCAATATTATCAGTCTCACTAGTCACTCATTACTTACATTTAAATTTATGATTTATAGTCATTACTCATTGTCCTTTAGATCAAAGTAATTAATCAATAGTATCTTTGATACTATCTTACATCATAGGATTGTGAATTGTCCAATGTCCTAGGAGTAGGAGCAAGAGATTTTCAGAGAGATGTACACAGTACATCATCAATCATGTACATTGTACAGAATAAAATTAGTTATAGGTCTACCAGAATCTGATGGCAAAAAGTGAGAAAATAAATTGACTCTAGCAATACCGGGGTAATGGGTTGTTTTCTTTTTTAAATCTCCACCACACGGCGCGACGGTAGACACTTCTAGATTTCCTATTGGTTCCCCACTGATCTGAAATTATCTGCAGGTTGGCATCACTGACTACATATTGGTTGTGTTTCTAAAAATTTCAGTGTACTGTCAAGTGTGACATAAATAAAAATATCTTAAAGCTAAGCGATCATTGGCCTAAGCGATTAAGCCAGTATACTGGTAATAGTTTAGGAACACGCTGACATAATATAATACTTGTCAAACTGAAAACTGACAACTGAAAGAGTTTTGGCGGGCATGTTACT
Organism: Cyaniris semiargus; assembly: GCA_905187585.1. Lineage (NCBI taxonomy): Eukaryota > Metazoa > Arthropoda > Insecta > Lepidoptera > Lycaenidae > Cyaniris > Cyaniris semiargus. The sequence goes on from LR994555.1 coordinate 730,306, forward strand.
TTGACATTTCTTCTACTTTTTATTGTTGGTGTGGTTTTTATTATTTTTTCCCAAATTGTGTTATTTGGGTTTTTGATGTTCATTATTAGTAAAATATTGACCATTAAATATCCGTTATCGTGCACAAGTGCAGGTAAGATGTTGTCAAAACCAAAATTTATAATTCCTGTGACATTTGGTGTGAATAACGATAAATAGGGCTATTTATTCCGTGAGTTTTAACTAAAACATCATTATAATAACTTTATTATTCTATTCGTTGGAATATCATTGTGTCTTTTTCAAATTGAAATGTATCAAGTTTTACATTCTTTTGCCCAGTTTTATAGCAATTATTGATGATATTACCGATAGTTGTTTACCCATACGACCGCCAGGTTAAAAGTATTCTGTGCCCATACGCCATCTAGTTACTAAAAAGAAAACAGTTTGACAATCAAATTAAAAAAATAAGAAAACCATTTTTTTTTCTTGTAGCGGCTGATTCTGTGTGTAAAACATGCAAATTTAAAAATTTATCCAATGATTAACGATATTTTTTGAAAATCTGCTGTCAAAAATTGCCATGATGAATGATTGGTCGCGCCGCGCGACCAATCATTCATCTAAGGGTAGACCTATACAAGTTACAACTCGAGAAACATTTGCCTATTTTAAAGATTAATCTATACATATAATAAAATCGTAGAGGTAAAATTTTTGTACATTGAAAATAAATTTGAAAAAACGAGTCAGGGGCATGTTAGAAGTGTAATAGAACACATCTCAACTGTTTTTGAAATTTTTGTTTCTCTGTCTGTTTGTCTTTTTGTCTGTTTGTACAGGCTAATCTCTGAATCCGCTGGAGCGATTTCAATGAAATTTGGCATGGTGATACCTTACATCCCTGGTCAACATCTTAGATACTTTTTTTTAACCGACTTTCAAGAAAGGAGGAGTAAATGTTAACTTTGCTGTTTGTGGTCCGATTGTCAAAATTCTTTTTAGAGTTCCATAGCCAAATGGCAAAAAACGGAACCCTTATAGTTTCGTCATGTCTGTCTGTCTGTCTGTCTGTCCGTCCGTATGTCACAGCCACTTTTCTCCGAAACTATTAAAGCTATACTATTGAAATTTGGTAAGTAGATGTAGTCTGTAAACCGCATTAAGATTTTGATACAATAATGGAAAAATTATGAAAAATTTCAGGGATCCCCATAGGTACAACTGAATTATTTTTTTTCATCTAACCTATGCGTGTGGGGTATCTATGGATAGGTCTTCAAAAATCATATTGAGGTTTCTAATATCATTTTTTTCTAACCTGAATAGTTTGCGAGAGAGACTCTTCCAAAGTGCTAAAATGTGTCCCCCCCCCCTCTAACTCCTAAAGTAGGGGCATGATAAGTCTAAAAAAAACATATAATGTACTTTACTATAAAAACTACCAACTAAAATTGGTTTGAACGAAATCTAGCAAGTAGTTTTTTGTTTTATACGTCATAAATGGTAAACTTAATTTAACTTTCATTAAATCAACTGAAATATAAAAATAAATCAAAAACCTTTTAATTTCATAAAAATAAACCTTATTGCTGCTGCGGAACCCTTCATGGACGAGTCCAACTCGCACTTGGCCGGTTTTTTTGTTGTATAGATTGTAAACCCGAATTTGATACCATGTTTAGAAAAACGGTAATTTTCACTTCTTTGAAGTAAAATTAACATAATAATATGCTACCAAAAAGTAGGATTCAAACCAAGTCATATCCTAGGGTATAGGACTTCGGAAGGTTCCGTTGCTGAACGGAACTCCTGACCCCTTATATATTTTTAAAATACTGGAAGCACATGCCATATCACCACCTTCATTACACCATCCATAACCACATTATGATTTTATTTTTTATTTTATTTTATTCAAAAGATACACCAACAACATATTGTGACAGCATTCAAAACTTAAAACTAATACATTTTTGTTTTATACTAACACAATAGTTTACAGGCGTATGCAACTGTTTTAGAGGTGTTTGCTCCTTACATTAAAAATAAGTTTAGTTAAAATGTGTCATAAAAAATGCTTGACTTACTATATTCGATATAATTACTATAGACAACTTACAATTAATTACAAAAACTAGTATTTAATTTTATTTCATTATAATTGAGAAAGAAAAAAAAGAACAATACAATTACATTTTTGTCAGAACAACTACAAGTAACGAGATTTAGTCTAGGTAAAAAACAATTTTAAATACATTAGCAATAATAATAATACAATCAAATTTTGTCAGAATAATTACAAGTAACGAGATGTCATAGGTAAAAACAAAATACATTAGCAATAATAATAAAAATAAACAAGTATGTCAAAATCATAGTACATCAATTTACAAATTGTTATTGGTAGTTTATATTCTTAAGTCTAAACAATATCGTACAACCTTTTCTTGAAATTGACAAGAGAGTCGCGGAAGATGTCGATGTCGTGATGGGCTAGTTTGTTGTAAGAGTCTAAGAGTCGGTTCATAGTAGAGTATTTACCCAGGTTCGTCTTAGCAGAACTGGGTATAAATGTTTTTGTGGGGTGCTTTTGTTGTTTTTTTTTTTGTAAGTATTCTTTTGCATTGAAAGGATCAGAATCGAAATTGATAATTATTTCGCCGTTTCTGTGCCGATTTGTAGATTTCTTACTTTAAGGGATATAATTTGTATTTGATGCTATGGTCGCGAATGTGCAAATTTCCTAATGGGATCTATGAGTAATGGAATTGAAGAAACTCCTCTAAATTTACAACGACACTCAAAGTGATTATCAATTCCAGCAAAGGTCAACATCTTTATAATTTTTCCCTAATATTCATGAACGATTAAGCAAACACTGGATGGATATTGACCACTGCGTATCTCAGTTCCTTAACGGCCATGAAATTTTAAAGTCAAAGGAGAGTTTTTTCTGGCAAGACGAAAGAACTACAATGCTAGACAACCTAAATTGTAAATCTGATGTCGCATACTACGGTGATATTGGGACAGTGCTAGGAACTTCCGTGCCTGCAAGCGTTTTTGTCACAATTATTATTATTGGTAACAGTCTAACACAGCAAGTTCCAATATAGATTTAGCTATTATAGCTTAGTAGCCAAAATTATTACAGTTTATATTCGTGGTGCTCCTCCTTCAGTGATTTGACATTCGGTCACTGCAACTTTGTGCTATCTCAGCTTTTAATGGGAAGGGGAATTAGAATTCTTCATACTTCTATTTTCTTCTGATTAATTTCGTTGCAGGTCCCAAACCAGTTTGAGCATGCTCGGGCTCCCCAAGATCATAATATCAAATTTTAGGGTCGAAGCATCACGATTCCTGACCTACAGGAGCAAGAGGTAAAAGTTAAAGAGGTATAGATGCCTACATTAAATATCCCGTCTTCTTTCGTCTATCCTCTGTCTCCGTCACATGTTCCTGGCCCCTGTTATCCACGCCAAGCGGTCTTCGAAGAAAGGATTTTCAAAACGATATCTGTGGTTCAAACCCCGCCGACGAAAGTTTCTTAAAAGAGCTTTGTAAATTAAAAATGTCGAGTGTATTGTACCTAATATTAATCCTTATCCAAATAAAATAGTTTTTGATGGGCATTAAATTTCTAAATCTCGATTTTAATAACACACATTCACGCGGACGAAGTTGCGGGCAACAGCTAGTAATTAATAAATCTATACATCAATCTTTAATCTATGGTTGTCAATAATTGACGTTGACAGAAAAGCGATTAGCGAATCAGCGAAAGCGGAATCGTACGTTTTTATTGCAGTGTATCGGTTTATCAGTGATTTAAATTATTTTGTTCAGAATTTGCAATAAAATAAAATAGGAGGGTCGTTTTGTGTTAATTTTATAATGATAAAAAAGTTCTCATGATTTCGACGTACGATAACAACACTTTGAAAATGACTGAAAATTCTTCAAAGAGGTAAGAAAATCCATCCCTCCTACTTCATTCTGATTCCCATGGATTTTAGAAAGAATGTGAAGCTGTTTACCTGTAAATCACGTTTTCCATTTGTAAATATTAAATTGTCTTTTTTTTTTTTTTTTTTTTTTATATGAAATAAGGGGGCAAGCGAGCAAACGGGTCACCTGATGGAAAGCAACTTCCGTCGCCCATGGACACTCGCAGCATCAGAAGAGCTGCAAGTGCGTTGCCGGCCTTTTAAGAGGGAATAGGGTAATAGGGGAGGGTAGGGATGGGAAGGGAAGGGAATAGGGGAGGTTAGGGAAGGGAATAGGGTAGGGGATTGGGCCTCCGGTAAACTCACTCACTCGGCGAAACACAGCGCAAGCGCTGTTTCACGCCGGTTTTCTGTGAGAACGTGGTATTTCTCCGGTCGAGCCGGCTCATTCGTGCCGAAGCATGGCTCTCCCACGTATAAACCGCCTTCGTCTTCCGCGATCGTTCGTGCAATCGCCTCATGCGACAACAACTTTAGTTTGTTACTGTAAATCGTTAATTAGTAATTAATATTCCCCTATTGTTTAACGGTTTGTAGCTGGGCCGCCAATTAGGCGGTCGCGGGATCAATTCTGGCGTTGGTACAGTTAAAAATCCTGTTTCTTGCTTGGTTAGGCCATTGCAGGGTGGTCACCAGATTGTCTGATAAAAGAGATGATCCATGCGTCAGTTAGACATGTATAAAGTAGGTCTTGCGCCTGAACTCTCATTGTGCTGATTGTAAGTTCCATTGAGTTACAAAACTTATGGAGAGAGAGTGCTACTACACTTAATCTGCATACACTTGAGCTCTATAAATTTACTCTTGTGAAGCTATTTTGGCCACCATTTTAATCCTTGGATCGCGGATTCTTGGAAATCTATTGTTCTCGCGGCCCAAGTGGGCCTTATCAGAGTTGAAGGGTTAAATGGCAAATAGTGGTTTGGTTTAACTTAGATTATGAATATTTTCTGACACTGTAAACTAATATTATTTCCAATGGTATTGATGTCAAAATAAGGTCTGTTATGTGTGCCAACGAGAAATTGCTGTAATAATATTATTATGAACAATGTACCTAAACTATTTTATGTATAATCCATATTTTCCACAAGGAATTTTGCCAGTAGGATTTTAATTATTTTCCATAGTCAAAAATAAAAAAGAATCAAGCTTTATTCTTCTCAAAATATAGCATGTGCCTAAAGATGGCTTTCATATCTTTGAGGCTAGCAACTGCCACCAACAAAAAATTAAATAAAATGCTTCTTTATGACCTAGGTGTAAAGGTTTTATTTTGCTCTATGCCACAACAGAGCAGTGCCGGCATGGGTCGCTAGACCAATGTTGGTAGAAAATTTTGTATTAGTACAGAAATCTGTGTGTTGCTATTTACTGTTTTAAAAACTCCTCTGTAACATTAAAAAGTTTGCCGTCCTTTCCTGATACAATGACAAAGTCTCATAGTATGGGAGCCCTAGAACAATTTTTTTTGTGATTACTAACAAGCTATTTTTTTGTGAGTAGCTACATTTTGATAAGACAAACAACTTTTTTATTTTCGAAAAATCTTTAAAGTGGTAGCTAACAGAGATAGAAAGGATTTCATACTTTGACTTGATGGTCCTAAAATATGGATTGTTTTATTTGTAGGACAAGGTTACTCTTAAATTATATAACTATTAACCTACAAATATACAAAAAATCAGCTGGTTAGGGTTCCGTTTTAGGGTTCTGTGATCAACAAAACTTGGTTGACTACTGTACCCTAAAACGGAACCCTAACCAGCTGATTTTTTGTATATTTGTAGGTTAATAGTTATATAATTTAAGAGTAACCTTGTCATACAAATAAAACAATCCATATTTTAGGACCATCAAGTCAAATTATGAAATCCTTTCTATCTCTGTTAGCTACCACTTTCGAGATTTTTCGAAAATAAAAAAGTATTTTGTCTTATCAAAATGTAGCTACTCACAAAAAATTTGCTTGTTAGTAATCACAAAAAAATTTGTTCTAGGGCTCCCTCACTATCATGACAGACATAGTTAGAAACCTAAATGATTAATAACACATTTCAGTTTCATAATTTCATTAAATCTGCAATGAACACATTGTATATATAAATAGAACAATTTACATCTAAATATATCATCGAAATAAAATGAAAATGTTTTATTTCTAAATAGGTTAAAAATTAACACTTTCAGAAACCATTACACAAAGTAATAGGCTTGTAAGATACGAAGTTTATCACTTGACCCGAGCCTCAGTATGAGGAAGGCAAACCTGTTAGTTGTTCCTGCCCGTGCGCAGTGTCGCGAGTTACGCCGACTTTCCAGTAACCTGTTGTAAACAACATTTAATCCTCCTGTTTTTATTATGAGTATATCTCTATTTGTTATTTAAGTGTCTCCCAGACAGACGCGGCCTGCGGTGGCGGTAGCGGTGGCGGTCAGTTGGATGACTTGAGAGTTCTAGGAACGACACAGACACACGCGGCCACGCGGCCAAGCCATTTAACTGACCGCCACCTCCACCGCCACCGCAGGCCGCGTCTGTCTGGGAGACGCTTAAAACTGCCAACATTGATAAGGGTGTAACCTCTTGTGGGTTACACCCAAGCATGCACTCCTAATGTTTTCAGGCCAATCTTCAAAATCTAGATGTTAACCTTTTAAAAACGTTTTTAGGGTTCCGTACCCAAAGGGTAAAAACGGGACCCTAATACTAAGACTTCGATGTCTGTCCGTCTGTCTGTCACCAGGCTGTAACTCAAGAACCGCTATAGCCAAACTTCTGAAATTTTCACAGATTGTGTTACATATGTGTTGCCGCTATAACAACAAATACTAAAAATAAAATAAATTAAATATTTAATGGGGGCTCCCATACAACAAACGTGATTTTTTTTGCTATTTTTTGCTCTTAATCAATAACGGCAACACATAGGCAATTGAAATGTTCTCAAAATACTTAATTGTATTTGTACTTTAATAATTAATTATAAAATTTAAATAAATTAAATAATTGAGCCTTCGTGCGCGAGTACAACTCGCACTTGGTCGATTTTTTTATAATATAAATTAATCAATAGACTGAACACTGTGGCTATTTATGTTGTCTGCTTTGTTGTTTTAGTCGCTTGAACTTTGATGAAAGAGAAAAAACATTCCAAGCTTACTATCACTGTTTGTTATCAATGATGGAAATCCCAACAGACGTACCAAACAAAAACTTGGGAAATATGTGTGAGAACTTCAAACATAATAATGTTATTAGTCCCGTTCCGTGAAGTCTCTAAAGGCATTACAAGTTATATAACTTGATACCTGTTGTAATATCCTTCATGTTGCATTCATTAGCTGGGAAGAACTGGTATAATTAAAAGTTTATTAAACTGCACTGCTGGCATCACAGCGATATAAAATGTGAGAAATTCATGGTAATATTGACTTTTCTGGTGTACACTTTTTGGTATTCTTCTAAAATTCCTTTAACTGTATTATATACTAGATGTCCCGCGCGGCTTCGGCCGCGTAAATTAGGAATTTTACGGAAACCGTCCATTTTGCCGCAAAAAATAGCTTATGTCCCTTCACATGGTATACTTTATATCTGTGCTAAATAACATCAAAATTGGTCCAGTAGTTCGCGAGATAAACCCTTTCTAATATTTTTCCCCGTTTTTTCCACATTTTTCTCTATTTCTTCGATCCTATTACTCTTAGCGTGATAATATATATATAGCCTATAGCCTTCCTCGATAAATGAGATATCTAACTCGATCCTCGATAAAAGATTTTTTTTAAATCGGACCAGTAATTCCTGAGATTAGCGCGTTCAAGCAAGCAAACAAACAAACAAAAGGTTTATAATATTGGTTTAGATTTTTTTAAATCGCTTGACAAACTCGAATCTCGATCTAAAAGACTATGAAAAGTACCAATAATAGGCTCATAATCATGGGACGATGCATGGTATAATATGGTAGTGATGATGATGATGAATATAATTTGCATAGTAGCATATGCTTTCCGTTCTTAAAACAACGCCGAAACTCCCAAACTTGTATCTATAAAGAATCAGGAGTTCTCTAAGCACCTTCCGAACCATGGTATAGCATACCTCGGTGCAAAATATTGCTTATTGGTAGCATATGCTTAGAATACTTCTCACGAAACGGAAGTCACCACAATATGTTTCCATATAAATTTTGAGGAGTTCCCTCGATTGACGATTACTTATGGATCCCTTCATCAGTTCACCACTTTTGTGAATATAGTGCCAAATTGGGATGATATCTTATGTACTTAGAAAAAATTTGAATATCGGTTCACAAACAGCGGAGTAATCGTTGAACATAAAAAAACGAACATAACACCGCCCCCATTTTGAAAGTCGGTTAAAATTGTAGCCTATGTGCTATTCTGATGTATAAGCTATATTATTGTAAATTTTCATTAAAATCCATTCAGTAGTTTTTGCGTGAAAGAGTAACAAACATCCATACATCCATACATACATCCAAACTTTCGCCTTTATAATATTAGTTGGTACTACTAATATATATTCTGTGATATTATTAGGAAGTAGGATTAGATTATTTTTTGTGTACTATTATATAATTTAATTAATCATGCTATGAAATTGAAGTTTAAAAAAAATCATGTTGTAATGCTTATTATTTCATTTATATTAAAAGTTGCACCTAATAAAAATAAATCAGAGTGTCCAAAAGCGGCGACAGGCTTAGTATCGGCCAAGTGGTATGGCTTTGATTACACCTACCGAGTAGAGTGGCGGGACAGTGGCGACTGGCGAGACAGTGCTCTCGGCCAATCAAATTATCTATTTGCACTGTCTCGTCACTGACTCACCACTCTACTCGGTAGGTGTAACAAGGCCCTTTATGTGAGGTGTCGAACTGTGGATTGTGTCTCTTATGGTGTCTGCTATTGTTGGCGCTAAGGCGGTCTACGTGACTCTATGTAGATGGTTTTACTTGGTACTACCACTCAGACCCAGTACGGTACCACTTACGTATTGTTTTTAATCTTTTTATTATTATTGTAGCCTCGCGCGGGATACCAGCCAAAATAGATAAACATAGAAATCTCGACTGTCTGAATGTATTCGCATCAAGGAAGTTGCTGCAGTAATATGTTCGGCGAAAAAGATATAAATATAGGACTTTCAGTACGTCTAGTCCAGACTCCAAGTTCCAACATCCAACGCTGTCTCTATCAACTAAACTTCCTGAAAAAAACTATGTAACTATGTAGATTGGGAGTCGCGTGTAAGACGTTGGAGGATTACGAGGGGTGTTGAGGCGGGGTGGCGGGAGGGGGCAGGTCAGCTGCGACCGACGACCCACAAACTGTTTACGTTCCAGGGCTGCCTGAATGAATTGAATGTCTTGTACGGGAACTGCGGTCTGCGGCACTCGGCACGCAATCGCTTGCCAACATTAGGGTTAGACTAGTTCCCGATTTGTACTTCTTTGTCGTACATAGGAAATAATGGCATTATCGGTATATTCTGTTTCTCTTCGCATATCAGATTATTTCCACTGGTATTGTTAGTGATGAATAATGCTGCTTACAGCCGGCACTCGATATTAGCTGAAATGTCTATCCTGAGGTCAAGGTGATTTCTCTTTTTGATTGGATACTGTTATTAAATTTACTCGTCGATCAATTTCGAAGAATTGATAGGTACAAAGATTAGGCATGATATCTACAGAGTCAGTATTGGCGCGTGTTCATCAACCCTTGCGCTACTTTCCACTTTCCGCTTACCCACTTACACTGACATCATAACATTCTTAATCCGGCATCATTTTATTTACGTAAGTACGGTTTTACCTGAATAAATTCGTTTTACAATCCAGCTGCTGGTATTTCGAATTTCGAACTTATGACATTGATTTAGACCAGCTATACTCAACCTACGGCCCGGGTGAAGTTAAAACCATTTTTGAAATTCACGCCCACGGACAAAATAGAGCAGACTTCGTGAATCGCAAATTTTAAAGAACGTTTTTTTACTCTAAAAATTTTGGTTGCGACTTGCGAGTTGCGGCCCTCGACACCAAGATCAAAACGTGTTTGTGGCCCGTACATAAAAAAAGGTTGAGTACCACTGATTTAGCCCCAGCTCCCATAGGATCGACCAACTGACTACGCACGATAAAAAGCTTCATAACATGTTATTTTCCCCCAAGGTTGCTGATTACAGAATCGATAAATGTCGGCACGTAAATTATGTCCAATTAGAATACTATATTATTATGCTAAATTTTTTTTATTAAAAAAGCTGTGGCATTTACAGCTATTTTAAAAAAACTAGAGGTCCCCCTGTGGACTGTGGTCGAAATTCGACCATAAAAATTTAAATTATAACTTTAAACCTACGAATAATAAAGTAGGTTTAAACGCTATTAAGATTCTTACTTAAAATAATGGCTAATCACGTAATATTGTAAAGTACAATTATAGTTAAATGACAGTCGTATATATTCGTAAGAATAATATATTTTATTGAAGTGAGATTTAAACAAAGTAGACACCATGGTAACCGTTATCGGTGTCACAGATAATATAATATGTTACAGTATATTTTTAGATTCAATAAAAAAAAACTTTAGGTCTACCAGAATCTGATGGCAATTTTTGACAGCATATATTCAAAAAATATTAAATATAAGTACTTGATCATTGGATAAATTTTTATATTTGCATGTTTAACACACATAATCAGCCGCTATAAGAAAAAAAAAAGGATCAAAATGTTTTATTCCAATTACCCCGGTATTGCTAGAGTCAATTTTTTTTTTGCCATCAGATTCTGGTAGACCTATACAATCCGTTTTCAATTTGATCACATACTTCAACCATAAACAATAAAGGGTATAATAATTCGTGTGTATAGGCTTGTCAATAAAAAAGATGGTAGTGTGCACATTGTAATGTGTGTAATGTTTTATTTTTGGTTTTATTTAATAAAATTATGTATGATAAAAGCATAATTTTATAAACAATATTGGCTCGATGCACTCCTCCATATAAACTATAACTGTGCAAAATTTCATGCTCCTACGTTTCCGCACTTTTCGTAAAAAGGGGTCCAAAGTTTTTTGCTCGCGTATTAATATGACGATTATGTCTGCCGCATACGTTGCCGTATCTAAGTTATCAAATCGCCACTACTTTGGCTGAATGATGTGAAGAGTAGTCAGTTCATGAAACCTTCTCGACTTGGGAGGCTAGTTATGCAGACGTAGAATTATCAGCGACCTATACAATAACATTCTTTCAGGAGGCTTTGATACTGTCACAATTTTTGCAAAAGGCCGGCAACGCACCTGTAGCTCTTCTAATGTTGCGAGTGTCCATAGGCGACGGTAGTTGCTTACCATCAGGTGACCCGTTTGCTCGTTTGCCCCCTTATTATATAAAAACAAATATTGCATACGCCGTTGCGCCAAAATTCGTTTATCGAGCGAGAACTGTACATTTTTTCGGAATAGAAAGTATCCTATGTCCATTCCCGGGACTCAAAGTATCTCCATACCAAATTTCAACAAAATCGGTTCAGTGGTTTAAGCTTTAAGAGGTAACAGACCGATAGACAGACACACTTTCGTATTTATAATATTAGTATAGATAAGAATCGTCTTGAGATTTACATTATAATTACTAATTAGTAAGGCTCCATACCGGCCGGTTTCCGCCGTGACACATCGCACCAGCACGTAACCTTTTGGTGTTTTGCTCGTTTTGTGACCCGTCAGCCGACTGCCTTTTAGATATCGGGTTTCATATTATTTCATGTATAGGCGTATCTCACATCCTGCAGCACAGGATACAGTATTATCATGTCGCTCTCTTTCTACAATTACAAAAATAATTGGCAGTATCAGAAAATCAGAACAGCTAAATGAAAGGCCTTGCGTCTGCTATTTTATTGTCATCCAAAAGTTGAAGCATGTAAAGAGAGAATATAATGTAAACAACCATTATGTTCAGGTATATCTACCTGAATTCTCTTAGAACTGCAATAAGCTAAGGTTCAAATCGCAATCTAATCTTTCGGGAGCTGTTATGGTATTTATGGGCATAGCTTTTCACCAGCCTATCACTGCTCCTTTGCCATCTTTCATAACAATTGAAGACGTGAGTGGAAGAATCGAACAAGTAACAAAACATTTCGTAACATACGGACAATAACTCATTTTTTCCCTTATTATTTTCATAAAACTTGTATCTTATCTACTTCATAACCTAGCTAATATATCTGGCTACACATATAATCTACAGTTTTTCTATTTCAAATAATTTTTCCGGCCCTAAAGCCTCCATTTAAGCAAAAAAACGGGAAGTTTTTTCATGTTACTTACCTTATTCTTCCACTCACGTCTTGAATTGTACCGTGGGTAAAGCAGTAGATTTTGCAAAGATTGTGACAGTACGAAGTAGGTGAGTGGCCGCGTGCAGTAGAAAGGTCAGAGAGCCGACATGAACTATTTGTTCAGCGATGTATCCCTCGGAGGACGTGGTCTATGTATTTATAGCCGGTCGTGTTCGGGACGCGCACGTGTTGTATTGTTTGGCTGTTGACTTTTTGGGGATGTTATGCTACGTTTGGTTTTGCCCTGTTGTCAACTTAGACCCATTAATGCAATCTGGGTTAAAGTTAATCATGCTATCTGTGGTTTTTTGCATTCAGAATATATTATGATATTTTGACGATGACGATGCAGGTGGAAGTAATAAAACTTATGAAGACGGAAAATTCTTCGTGCGGAAGTATTTAGCGGTGTGATTTGCGTCCAACCGAATACCAGTCGAAAATAAATTCCTGCAGAATAGCTGTCAGTCATGCGATGCTAATAGATTGACGAGTACGTCACAACTAGCAACAGAACATGCGTGAGGCGACATGGTCCTAAGAGCCAGTCAACACGGCGCGTTGCGTCAGCGTTGCGTCGACGCACTGCTGCCGTTGCGTTGTTTTACATACAATTAATAACCAAGGTGTTCACACGGCGCGCTGCGTCGTCGCAACGCACACATGACGGGACGTCATGTGTGCGTTGCGACCCGAGAGGCCCGAGAGGCCCGAGACGAAGCGAGAGGGGGTGTTGACGTAGACTGCTTCGTAATCAGAATAATAGTCGTAGGGCTCTGATACTAATAACTAATAATAGTTGTATTACATTAAAATTTAAATCGAGATCAGGACATTCAAAGCTGACGGCAACATTCAAAATATTATGTCTCTACCTAAGAATAATAAAAACTATATTCGTAGGTCTCTACATACAAAATGTAAATGTTATGTAAAATTTTTCTTTGTCCCATCTTTAATTGTTTTACACAATCGATATGTAATGAAGTATGGCAAAAAGAAAAATGTGAGGTATGCAACGTTTCGGTTCGCGGTTCACGAGGGTTTGTTGAACCCTGCGGCCTGGAGCCGGCTGCTCTTCACTTTGTAGCGCGGTCCCGGGCCGAGATTCGCACTGCAGGTTATTGCTATTAGTTGGATATGGACTAAGGTTCTCGTATTGAAATTGAGTAAAAGACGAACGAACTGTTGACTGTAAAACATCGTGTCTACGCATCACGGTTTTCCAGTTACGGAAGGATAAATCAACCTGCGTATTTTCCTTAACATTATTGTTTGTTCAACTCCCGCTGCGATTTCATTTCAGTTCTTTTGTTTTCATCACCCATAAACTATAAATTCAATTTATTCAACAGATACAACAAAGCATACTTCCTACCATTAATGCTGCTGATTTTCAGTGGATTTTCCACGACCTATATTATACCCTTCATTAGGCACAAAATGTCAGTGACTCGTTTTACCTTAATGACCAGATTCAGTCTGTCACCGGATCCTGTTGTAGCTGTCTGCCGACCGCCAGTCTCGTGGGGGTCGCCGCGTGGGGCAAACCGCGCGCATACGCAGTTTATTTTGGTTATACCCCGGAGTTGAACGTGTTGGATCTGTTTGTGAACAGGCTTTTAGTACGGGACAAATATTCATGTTGAACAGATATCTCCGTTTAATCTAACTTGGTTTTTGTGACAAGGCAGCGTTTGTAGAGCTGCGTTTATAGAGATCTTTAAGATAAACTGCTATTTTGTGCTTATTCATTAAAATCAAAGTGACATAAACTAACATGAGTTACATGTTTTGATCGAAGATACCAATTAAGTTCTTTGTGACTCTGAAAAACTTCCGTTTTGTTCCGACGAATTGTGTCGTAATCGAAGTGTGAGTGTGAGGATGTGATGGAGGAGGGCAGACTAGTGTTCTGGAAGGGTGGCGTGTGGGAGGGCGGCGCGCCCACCATCAGCTGCAACACCTGCAAGAAGCGTAGGGCTGATAGAATGGCTGCGAATGACCGCCCGCCCGGGTGAGTGGTAGTCCCCTGGGACTTGACTTCTCTAAAGGGAAGAGCACTCTTAGGTCTAAAGAAAAACTATGTGTAGGACAAGTAATATTCAGATTTTATTCAGAGATTCCACCGTGCGTTTTTCGCGTAACTTTCTGCCGCGCACTGTAAAACTCTGGATCGAGCTGTCACCAGCAGGATTTCCGGACCAATACGACCTGCAGAAGAGAGCGTATTCCCTCTTTAAAGGCCGGTAACGCACCTGCAGCTCTTCTAATGTTGCGAGTGTCCATGGACGACGGTAGTTGCTTTCCAGTTGGTGACCCGTTTGCCCATTTGCCCCCTTAATTTATAAAAAAAAATCAGACTAACATTCAGCTATTTAATTGTATTGTTATCTCGCTGTAACAGGACGCACAGCTGTTTTGTGTGATAACAACGTGCTCCGACAGACTTCCACATCTGGTATTCAATACACATTGATAGAGTTAACTTTGCCAAGTAAATTTTGTTTGGTGTTATTTAATTTGAGAGACCAAAAGCTGGGGATCATGCTTGGAATATGACCAGAAAAAGGTGATCAACCAAGTTTTTAAGAGCCTAATATATTACTAGTAAGTACATTGGGCAAAGACCACTTCATTCCTCTCGCTCTAACTCTACCAATACAATTTTTACAACATCTTGCTAGATCCCAATTCTAAGATGAATCTTTAAACAAAGGAACTACAATTGTATGTTATTGTTTATATTCGTCCCCAATCCAGTAACGGTACTGCGTTAGTCGGTGCTGAAGGCAGTGTGAACGCGAACCAGAATGTGATTCATTTTAATTGACCGCAACTCGCAACTAGAACGCTTTCTTATAATTATAAACATGTTTCCTGTTTGTTTCCTATAACGTATATTTGCGTAGGTTTACTCAGATCAATTAGAATACCGAGATAGCGCACGACTTTTCTTATAATGATTATTTAAGCCATTACATATATGTATAAATGCGTTTATTCACATAGTGTAAGTATACAAAAACTACGCAACTTCACCTCTTTTCATTCATTTTCATTTCTTACTTTTCATACATGACTGGCCGACAGATTTTCTAATTATAACAAATTGCCTTATTTGTATTAGATTGTTCCTATGTACGTAGGACCTATTTAAAAACCTTTAGTACGTACTCAAACTTGAATAAAAACTAGACTAACTTTGTTCTTACAGATCTGTCTATTGTAAGAGTTTGTTTTGATATTGATACTTATATGACGTAGTTCCTACACTCCTTTTAGATATAATCTACATGACCTGATACTAATATTTTGTTATAATTTTAAATAAGAGACCGAGCCCACTGTATTTGTGTCTATTTATCGTAAGTCCTAATAACCTTAATACGTAAGGTTAAATAAATATATAATTCCTCTTGAGGGATTCCCGCAAACGTAACAAAATATTTGTTAAAATTAAATCATTTCTTTAGTGAAGAAAAATGTGATTTATTAAGACTATCAGCAGATTATGAAACTACTATTTTATGAAAATGAAATGAAATGACTGCGTACTATTTAATACGGAATGTATACAATATTACATAAGTATTACTATAAAAATACAACTACTTAATAAAAGACTAAAAAGCTAAAAGACTTGGCGAAATGCAGATTTCTTTAGTTCTGCATTTCGCCAAGTCTTTTATAGCTATACCATGTTCTATTTGAAATTGTCAAGTATGGCATCTCGTAATCTTTCTTTCCCTTGTTGCTAATACAATTATTATTAGTTTTCACACATGCAATTTCACAATGCAAAACACGTGTCACCTTCTAGTCTCTAGTAGTAGACGTAGATTAGATCTCAAAACTTATTTGCAACTAGATGACGAAAATTTGTTTTTCGCGCAGAAACCTTACATTTTTCAGGGACAAAAAGTATCCTATGCCCTTTACCGGGGCTCAAAGTGTCTCCATGCCAAATTTCAGCAAAATCTATTCAGCAGTTTGGGCGTGAAGAGGTAACAGACAGACACACATTCGCATTTATAGTATTGCTAGTAAATATTGGTATGGAAGTATGGATATTTATCTGCAATGTATGTTCTGACTGTTGTAATATTTCTGGTGCATTGAAATAGGAATACAGCTTCTATTCCCGTAGAAACGGATGTGGATCCACTTCAGAGGCGACCACGTAGATGTGGTTAATGGGTAATATTTCACTTCGGTGCGGCTATTTTCAGTGCAAACGAAGAAACTGGTGTCATATTAACACATTTTAGAGATGGCTTAATTTAATCTAACCCTTTATAACCCTCACACAATATGGAGTCTTAATCGTTGCTGAATTAAAAGAAATGTTATGTAAGCTGGATATTAGGTAAATAAATAATTTCTGGACCCTTAGAAATGTCAAAGCATGGGAAACTAATTTCAGTTTAGGCTCCTAAATATTTTGAGGCTTATTATGATCACTTCAAATTATCTTAGATCACTTTTGTTGCTGAAATAATAATGAGTAATGAAAGCTTATTTTAAAGCTTTTAAGAGAAACGGGTTCCAATATTACCTTAAATATCTTTGGCGATTTATAATAAAATCCATCGAAATCTACTTTCTCCTCAGGCCTTTATATGGTTGGCTATATCTGGCGTTCGTCCTGAGTTGTTCGGAATTCCGGTTGTCGGGAATGCGATGTATGCCAATTGCCAAAGCCCAAATCGCTACAAAACAAAAACAAATGTAATTTGTCTTTTGTTGCACGTTTATCTGGGTTTTGTTTGTTTTGTTATAAAGCTTGCAAAATTTATTAAAATAACTTCGAAATGGGTGAGACTGAGGAAATAAACAAAATAGTGGACTCTGCACATATCAATCATATTGTTAAGTAACTGCAGAGAGCTCAGCAAGAACAATAAAAGGAATATCAAAAGAGAATTGTTATGAAAATAACCATAGCGTCCATACATTCGATTACGTTATGGATAAGCTGTCTATTTAAAAAAATCGGCCAAGTGCGAGTTGGACTCGCGCACGAAGGGTTTCGTACCACAATAGAGCAAAAATAGGCTGAACATTGTGTTTTTTGTATAGGAACCCCACTTAATTATTTCATTTATTTAAATTTTACTATAAATTATTAAAGTACAAATGAAACTGGGTATTTCGTGAATATTTCATGTTCCTATGTATTGCCGTTATTGATATCGAGCAAAAAATAGCAAAAAATCACTTTTGTTGTATGGGAGCCCCCCTTAAATATTTAATTTATTTTATTTTTAGTATTTGTTGTTATAGCGGCAACAGATATAATAATAGTCATTTATTTCGGACACTATACATCCATAAGTATTATTTAGTTAGTAACAATTTTTCTTAGACTAAGTTAGTAGTGTTAGTGATAGGGTTAGTAATTTTATTAGTTACAATTTATCTTAATATACACAATCTGTGAAAATTTCAAAATTCTAGCTTTAGCGGTTCTCGAGTTACACCCTGGAGACAGACAGACAGACGGACAGACATCGAAGTCTTAGTAATAGGGTCCCGTTTTTACCCTTTGGGTACGGAACCCTAAAAACGTTTCTTCTCAACACTTAGAACTTTTCCACGAATACAAATATTATCTCAAAGACGTTTGCTGACTACTTACAATAATAATATATCAGCAAGCAATTCGCACTAGGTTTTGGTAGGTCTTAAAGTCTAGTGTTCTAGTATTTAGACTAGACTCAATTCCGCGAACTTATTCTTCGTGAAGTAGGTCAGTGTATCATCGCGGGCGCAGTTCTATTAATAGACAAATACTTGAAATTATTGCTCTGTTTAATTATATCTTATGTCTTTGTAGCTCTATCTCTACAAAAAAGAGGCAAAAAGACATATTAAAAGTTTTTAACCTATAACTCTACTAAACCCATAAAGTTAATATACCTAGCGGAAGGTAGGTAGGTATACCTAATAACTTTCCGCTAGGTATAATAACTTTATGACTAAACCTAATATTTTTCCTATAACAAATTTCATGAAAGTCTGTGCAGTGATTTAAGCGTGAAAAGCAGTCAGACAGACACACTTTTGCAATATAATATTAGTATGAATTTTCACCGCTTCTGGTAAATTTAAAAGGCTCATGTTGTTTTTGGTATTAATTAACTTAGTTGCCGTTTTGGTCTGTTGCTTCGCTGATTCACTGGTATACCTGCCTCGTCTTCAGACATCCTGGTTCAGTTCACAGTTGTGTGCAAGGTCACAGGGTGAACATTGTTTACCTTGTGAATAAAGTAGATACCATTATTTCTTCATCTTTTTTAAGTGGATACTGAAGTCAAAAACTAGGTATTAATCTCAAATGCCAAAGCTTGTAGACTGTAGTTACTTTATTTGAAATGATCAAGTAAAAGAGGTTTTTTATAAATCTTTCAACTGAACAGTAAAGTGTAATCATCGACTTGGGAAATTAGATTGTAATATGATAAACGTAAACCAATAACTATTTAGGGACTGCATCCAATAAGGGCCCTTCCACACGACGTTTTTTTACGCTCGTTTGTATTGATACAAACGTAAGTTGAACGCTCAGCAAACTCAAGGAAGCCGACACGTTTAAACTTTATATGTGAAAAAACGCACAGAAGACGAGCGCATCAAAAACGCGCGTCGTCAGTGCGCAAAAAATATGTCGTGTCACGTGTGGAAGGGCCCTGAGATGAGTTATTTAGCTCAAACGATATTGTTTGCTAATTTTAATACGAAAACTCTCGCAGAAATGGTGGATAGTTAACCAAAACATAAGTTCCGTACAATATTATAATTGGACGCCGTTAAACATTCGTGTACTAACCCACAAAAAATTACGTATTGAGTTATGAATGCAGTTATGTTCTTTAGATGATTTAGAACAAGACTGCATTCAAAATTTAACAACGAAAAAAATTGTGGGTTAGGACACTTATGCTTAACAGCGACAAATTATCTTTAGTCTACATTCAATATCACTTTATTATCATGTATAGTCGTGAAGTCAAAGATCACGAACTTTGGTATTCAGTACGCATCGCGCTATTTTTCTCAAAACAGTCTATCGAGTTTAGGAAAAAACAATATCCTGTCCTCATTGACGACCCCTGTTGGCTGTTACGAGTCCCCTGCTAAGCTATCGGTTAATTTGTCCAGTAATTACTGGAACGTATTGTTTACGGCACTCGGTCGACGAACCCTATTAACTATCGATTCACTGCCAGGAACCGAAAATAATCTTAGCTGATAATCCCCGTACTCCGTACTCGCTATGAGGGTTGTATGCGCTGAGCCGATATCTATACTTAATATTATAAAGCGGAAGAGTTTGTTAGTTTGTTTGTTTGTTTGAACGCGCTAATCTCAGGAACTACTGGTCCGATTTAAAAAATTCTTCCAGTGTTAGATAGCCCATTTATCGAGGAAGGCTATAGGCTATATTTTATTACGCTAAGACTAACAGGAGCGAAGAAATAGAGGAAAATGTGGAAAAAACGGGGGTAAATTATTTGAAATGGCTTATTTGAACGCGCTAATCTCAGGAACTGTTGGTCCGATTTGAAAAATTCTTTCAGTGTTAGATAACCAACCCAGTTATCGAGGAAGGCTATAGGCTATATTTTATTACGCTAAGACTAATAGGAGCGAAGAAATAGAGGAAAATGTGAAAAAAACGGGGGAAATTATTTGAAAGGGCTTATCTCACGAACTACTAGAGCATTTTTTCTATTATTTGGATCAGATAAGAAGTAGACCACGTGAAGGATCATAGGATTTTTTTTGTGGACTAATTTTTCTGTGAAATATCTAATTTACGCGGGCGAAGCCGCGCGGAACGTCTAGTTACTTAATACTTTATCAATACTTACGTTTGAAAAAAGTTTACGATAGAACGTCCGAATTAAGCGGAACCTACTACAATAATTATGTAGTAGTTTGTAAGAATAGAATAATCAATAATAATAATAATAAAAATCTGTTTATTTCATGTAACAAAAGCCAAACACAATACAACAATACTAAAAATTGATGCATGGGATGATAGATACTCTTTAAAGACAAATCTGTTGTTACTTTTTCACAAAAACACTACTAAACGTAATTGGTGGAATTTGGTAAAAATTTAAGCTCAGACTAGTGTCCAGAGTGTTAGGCTTCTTTTTATCCCAAAAAAAGTATAGTTTACTCGGGCTGGGGGTAAGCCCCCACTGGTTGTAAGCAACACCCATACAATTTTATTAACGCCTAGATCGAATAACTTAGCATAGCGACTCTTTAGTAACGCTAATGTATGTTGTTCCAGCGAGCTGAAGAAGCTGTCGGAAGAGAGCCTGACGCGGCAGCCGGAGGAGGTCTTCGACATCATCTGCAAGCTCGGCGAGGGCTCCTATGGCAGCGTCTATAAGGTATACCTATCCCTATTGACTTTTGACACACCTGCCTTAATATGGTTAATTGGTTACAGCAGAAATGCGAAGGGATGGAAACACTGACAGGTTTAAGAAACAAAATGACTGGTTTCCTCTGTCAATCTGTCACGTTGTTTATTCCTCAGCAGCAGCTCAAAGTATAGCTCAAGTTATGTGAAATCGAAAGTCTTCGTCGAAAGAAAGTTATAGCTTAGAATTAAACATAATAATAATGACATCCAGAAAAGTTCAACAGACCTCTAGTGATTAATGACAAGTTGTGATAGGTCAATATTAACATAGATCTACCATAGATCTACTATAACCTCTGTTTCGCACAAAATTGCTATTGCCCCCCTTAGTCCTATATCGCAATTTAAACGTGATATTTTATTCGTGAGCGAATAAAAAGACAAGTAGTGATGAATAATTTCTAGGTGCTTTTAGACTGTACTCGGATACTTCTATAACACTTTCGATTGTCAATTTCCAGGCGCTGCACAAGGAGAGCGGGCAGGTGCTGGCGATCAAGCAGGTGCCGGTGGACACGGACCTTCAGGAGATCATCAAGGAGATCAGCATCATGCAGCAGTGCGACTCCCCGTACGTCGTCAAGTACTACGGCAGCTACTTCAAGAACACAGACCTCTGGGTGAGACAGTATGAACGATATATGGGTAGGACGTTTCTAGATGTAGAAACAGTGTGTGGCTACTTGGCTAGAATGTTCTGTTAGGTTATGGTATGCTCACACACACACCGCTCCATTACTCATCCTTGTGTTTCTATTTGCCCTTACACGCGGCCTGCGGCGGCGCCGTGTGTAAACACGCTTACGCTCACCGGTGATCGAGACACAATAGAACATCTATTGTGTCTCGTTTTCCCACGATCGACAGGCTAAAAAAGTTTATACATATTGTCCAAAGCGCTAAAGTTAGAGTAGAAATAAGAATTTTTAAATTTTCTAATTTTCCGTGCAATTTTTTTATTTTTGTCAATCATATTCTTCGGACAATAACAAACACATCAAAAAAAGAAATAGTGAAATCGGTCCAGCCGTTCAGGCGTGATGTCGTGACCACGGGAAATATGGATTCATTTTTAGGGTTCCGTACCCAAAGGGTAAAAACGGGACACTAAGACTTCGATGTCTGTCCGTCTGTCCGACTGTCTGTCACCAGGCTGTAACTCAAAAACCGCTCTAGCTAGACTTCTGAAAATTTCACAGATTGTGTATATGTATTGCCGCTATAACAACAAATACTAAAAATAAAATAAATTAAATATTTAAGGGGGGCTCCCATACAACAAACGTGATTTTTTTTGCTATTTTTTGCTCTTAATCAATAACGGCAACACATAGGCAATTGAAATGTTCTCAAAATACTTAATTGTATTTGTACTTTAATAATTTATTATAAAATTTAAATAAATTAAATAATTGAGGGGGGGCTCCCATACAAAAAATTCAATTATTAGCCTATTTTTGCTCTGTAGTGGTACGGAACCCTTCGTGCGCGAGTACAACTCGCACTTGGCCGATTTTATTATAAATATAGAATGAGTAATAGTCGATCAACTAAAAAAGAAATGTAGTCGGAGAAGTATAAAGGAACTTTTTCGTTCAAATTCCTTTAAACGTAACTGAGATGATGTTGTTAGTAGTGTAAAACACGTTTATAAATATACATTCATTGACCATTAAAAAAACCAGAAACTAGCGGTACTACGGAACCCTATATTGCGCGTGGCCCGACACGCACTTGGCCGGTTTTCTTTAAATAGCGGCGCGACCGTGAAATACAATTTGCTTGTGATTTCTTGGTGTAGCGGCCAAGCCGCTGGGTAGCGCGGACGCACATAAATGTAACCTAACTCCACTGAACTATATTATCAGCAGCCCGTATATTATTTATTATATCGTGTGCGTATATTCATCACACAGTTGAATATAGAGCGATAGGAATCGTTTTCCTCTCGAATGGTTATTTTTCCACGGATTCCTCGAAGCCATCGTGCGTTATATACATACATAACCCGAATCCGCCGAAATATTTGTACACTAACAATATTCCATTTCAAGTACACTAATTTTATTATCTTCACAAGTTCCTGAAACTCATTGCATAGTTTCATCGTTTTTTCTCTGAACGTGATTCAACAAAAAGGAAATAGGAAGTAACATTCTTACTCTCTCTACATAACATATTTTATTATTTTCTTCTCTGTATTTTTATCATATTTTATACCAATGTAGATTTTAATATCCTTATCAGCTAGACTGTAACGCTATCATCTAGTACTAACCATTATGTCATTTCTAACCAAAGCGAGCTAACGAGCAAAAGGGTCATCTCATGGTAAGTTTCTCATTTTGTGCATTACATTGATATCATCTCTAAGAGTGGATAACCTTAAACTTAGTAATTATACCTCGCCCAAATGTTGTTTTTTATTGTCTAGTGTAGTGGGCCTTTCACAATATTTGATAATAATTATTGTCATTTAGCTCATAAACTGTAATTTAGCATTTCCTAAAATACAAAAAAAATTCAAAAGTGACCACAACTATTTAATTTATACCATATTAGTATCGTGTTCTTGTCAAAGTTTTTACCTTCTAGTCTCAAAACTATCCTGCCTTTAATAACATTACCCAACTATAACTCTATCCATAGATAGTGATGGAGTACTGCGGCGCGGGTTCCGTGTCGGACATCATGCGGCTCCGCAAGAAGACCCTCTCGGAGGACGAGATCGCCACCATCCTGTGCGACACGCTCAAGGGGCTGGAGTACCTGCACCGACGACGCAAGATACACAGAGACATAAAGGCGGGGAACATACTGTTGAATACCGAGGGACATGCGAAGCTAGCTGATTTCGGAGTGGCTGGACAGTTGACTGTGAGTTGGAATCTGCATTCTAACAGCAGATGTCTTATAAAGTGTCTCTTAAATCAATGAACTCCTCCGTCGTATAATACATAGACTATGTTGTGGTAGGCTTGGTTCACACGGCACAATCCTGCACGTTTTTTTGCAGTATACGTCTTAACATTCATACGTCGATTGTACTGCAGCAAATCGTGCAGTACAATCGACGTGTGAATGGTTCTATATACATTGTATGCGCCACTATTTATTCGTTAAGACGTATACTGCC
This sequence comes from Cyaniris semiargus, assembly GCA_905187585.1. Lineage (NCBI taxonomy): Eukaryota > Metazoa > Arthropoda > Insecta > Lepidoptera > Lycaenidae > Cyaniris > Cyaniris semiargus. Next base: position 754,278 of record LR994555.1, read on the forward strand.
GTGTGAACCTGGCCTTAGTTGGGTTATGTAAATATTTTTATTTTTATTTTTTATTTTAACCTAAATCGCACACGTAAAAAGGTGTGATTTTGATATAGCGCGATGTTATTAGTGCTCAAAGCCATCTATCCGCATTCCGCAGAACGTTGAACCAATCCATACTTCCATTCTATTATTATAAATGCGAAAGTGTTTCTGTCTGTCTGTTGCCACTTGACGCCCAAACCTCTGAACCGATTTTGCTGAAATTTAGTATGGAGATAGTACTTTGAGTCTCGGGTCTTTACATAGGATACTTTTTATCCCGGAAAAATGTACGGTCCCCGCGCGATAAACGAGTTTTAGCGCAACGGATTTCTAGTTACAAATATCTATACTTTCATTTCTAATAGTTAAGCCATTTCATTCGTGTGACTGAATGTTTCAGGACACAATGGCGAAACGCAACACAGTAATAGGGACGCCATTTTGGATGGCGCCGGAGGTGATACAAGAGATCGGATACGACTGCGTGGCGGACGTGTGGTCGCTCGGCATCACCGCGCTCGAGATGGCGGAGGGCAAACCCCCCTACGGCGATATACACCCCATGCGAGCGATATTCATGATACCCACGAAGCCGCCGCCTAGCTTCCGGTAAATGTTACTTCATGTTATGGTATTTGTCTATGACATACAAGTCAAGAAAGAAGATATTAATATTTATTGTGTTTGTTAAACGCTATAAGCATGGCGACGATGCGAAGACACAAGGAGAATCACGTATTATAGGGATACAACGATGGTGCTGTGAAATGATGTCGCCCATTCGAAACCTAAAATTGTTTACTTACTTGACATGTCCTGCCACTAATTGTTCCTTCACGTTATCTCAAACAAAGAAAGACACCTACCGGCATCACAAATCCATAACATAAAAATTATGTACGGTTCCTATATAACTATCCTACAAACTTTAGACGAAACACAACAATAATTCTAATTACATTCTCATTAAATTTCAGAGAGCCAGATCAATGGTCGCCGGAGTTCATCGACTTTGTCAGTCAGTGCCTCGTCAAGAATCCCGAGGAGCGAGCGACGGCGGAGTATTTACTCACACATGAGTTCATAGGTAGGATGTTTTTTTATCTTGCTAATTTTATTCTGATGCTAAAGGCTTTCGAAAGAACTAATGAAAGTTCAACTGGTTATTGACCTTACGGGTGTAAAATAAAAATAGTATTGACAACACTTTTCCTATTTCCCTCGAATGCTCTCAGAACAACCTTACGTCCTAAATTTGTCGCCCAGCACAAACAGTAATGGTTTCCGTCTATAGATAATTGTCTTGTTACTATATAAGTTCGGATGTATGTTCCAGGTAACGCGAAGCAGCCAAGTATACTGAGCACAATGATCGCGGAGGCGCGTGAGATCCGCGAGAGTCAGCCCTACCGGAGCGCGCACGCCGCCGCCGCACGCGCAGCGCAGGTCAGTACAACTTGCAAATTCTAGTCTATATTCGCTCCTCTTTCTTCTTTCAATTGAACACAAAATATAGCTAACACTCTTCTATTGTGCAACTGTGGGGTCGAGATAGCTATATATTCGCGCGTGATAGTGAGTGTTTAAATCTAACGAGTGCTACTCACATGATAAGTGATAACATTATTATACATTGTGGATAATGCAACTTCTGACAACTCGTGAAGTTCAACGTCCTTTGATCAACATCGCTTAGCTTTTGCCAAAATTTTCCGTTTCACTGTCCACTTGAATAAATAATTTTAATCCCATCAGGGCGGCATTTCGGAGGCGGCGGACGAGGGCATGGCGACGATGCGGCGGGACGGCACGCTCGTGCCGACGCGCGACGACCTCGCGCAGGACCTCGGCACCATGGTCATCAACGACCACGATGACCACGACGATCACGACCATGACAGAGACCTCGCCACCATGAAGAGTGAGTTTATAGATTGTGTTAGTTGTATAAGTACCGAAGTACTCGCGGTGAATTTTGTGATTGGGTTCCTTCAATCCGTTTTTAACTTTGCTGCAGCGGTAAAATGCGCGACAACACGAGACTTCTACTACACGTAGTTGCCAGGTTACGGTATGCGTACATCATGGCGGATCGTAGCAACGCGGTTTACATTGTTATTTTTTGGATCTTAGTGCGCGAAATATCATAAGAATGTACGGAAAATGTGGCCCATTACATGTGCGAGTTCCTACGATGCGTCTGCTCATTTGTATAACTATCTACTGTATAATATTTCAGGGCACGACACGGACCCGATGGATCCGACGCGGCCGCGCTACCGGCCGCTGTTCCTCGACCACTTCGACCGCAAGGAGCTCGCCGCCAACGGACACGTCGCGCCGCCAACAGACAGGTAACACGCAACGACACTTTATTACCTTAGACGCGCACTCGGAGACATCAAATGATTACTTAACTTTAATTTATTGAAGAGCTTGACAAAAAATATATGCAGCTTATGTCTAAATCTTGACGTTAACAATGAGGTTAAATTAATTATATTATTATCTGTCATCTTATTAAATTCGTGAATTATTGACTATTTGCTACTCGTTTCTTAAAGTCACGCACGTAAATACGACTATCGCCAAAACGTGTGCGAGGGGAAGACAGGCAGCGGCAGATCAAAGGAAAAACTACATACAATTTAGTATAACATAATATACCATTGTTTCAGTCCCGCGGCGGTCGGCACGGAGCTGCCGCGCGCGCTGCTAGACGAGGGGAACTTCGAATTCGTAAGTCAACTGCACGTCGTCACCCTGCTCGCGCTCGCGCCGCGTAAGTCACGCCCTCTCGCCCCGCCCCCAACACACCCCTGCTCACTAATAGGTGTTGACTAACAATGTGTGTTTCAGACGTGTGATGTAAAGACAAATGTGCAGACCACGCGATGCGAGGGAAACTAAAAATAATGTCTCGATGTTTGCCAGATGCATGTGCAGATAAGAAATTCTATTGTATATTATTTCTTACACTTTAATTGGTGGCTTTTTTTAACATAGCAATGTTGCAATTTCATGAAAGTAGTCGATTTCCATTTAATTACTTATTTATTATAGTGATAATTAATAAAAATAGCATAACTTTTATTCTATATTTGTGTAATAATTTTTCTGTAGATTCTCTATTGTAACTTCGGTCTTCAAAACTCATATTTGAAACTTCGCGGCGCTAGTGTCGAGCTATTTTTATTTGAAAACTTTAACATAATTCATACAGAGTTCTTGTTTATGACGTGTTTGAAATATGTTTGGGCATTCATATAATGTGAATAATGTGTGTCCAGCTGTCGATGCTGTCGGAGGGCGAGCTGGAGGCGTGCATGGCGCGGCTGGACGCGGAGATGGAGGCGGAGATCGAGCGCCTGCACGCGCGGTACGAGCGCAAGCGCCGCCCCATACTCGATGCCATCACGCTCAAGCGCCAACGCCAGCAGAACTTCTAGCGCCGCGCCGCTAGGGCCTAACCAGACAGCGGTCGTTAAAGTGTGTAGCAGCCGCAGCAGCAATGTTTCTACAGTGCAGAAGTGTTGTTAAAGTGCAGTGGAAGCATGTGAATCAGCATTATTGCCTCGAGTAGCAACCGCAGAAATCTTGTAATAATGTGTAGTAGCCATAGCAAAATTGCTAACATGTACAGCAGCAAGGTTGCATTAAGCAAGAATTGCAGTAAACATGCTACAAATAGTAGCATTCGCTGTGTTTAGATGGAAGAAAGCATTTCATTATTTTGTTGCTCACAGCCATATGCCATTTGTGTGATGTAGCTGAAGTGTGCCTAAAGTTTGGAGTGAGTCTAATAGGGCTTTCTATTATTTTACTGGCCCCGAGAAGATTGTACTGTTTGTAACGAATTGTATCATATACGCTTTGAAAAGGCCTATTTGAGTCGTGGTCACGTTTATTTGCGTCGTATACGCGTATACGAATAATTTAGTCGGTGCTTACGGGGGATGCCAAATATAAGGACGTTCCTAAAATCCTACATGTATTGTGATTGGCCAAATTTTTCCAAATCTTTTACAATCGGCGATAATTTTGTAATACGTAGGTGTAGTGTAGTAACTTGTTGACGTGAAGACATTGATTTGTACGTAAGTGACAACTCGAACATATCCATTTAGTGACGACTCGTTCCGCCAGGTGGCGCTGTATCGAGGGTGTCTGAAATATCGTGTGGGGCGATTCAGTTCTGTCTCATGCGAAAAGCGCGCATAATAATATTTGTTAATATAATGTATTATTGAAATACTACCGTTGTAAAACCAACATGTGAATACAAAAGTTTTAAAAAACATGTTTTAACAGTGCCACCTAGCGGAGTTATTTTGCGTTTGGTTTGAGAGCGACGTGTAAAGCCTACTATCGCTAGTCTCGGTTGTTGCTAATCGTATTGTGGATTTTTAGAGTTCCGTACCCAAAGGGTAAAAACGGGACCCTATTACTGAGACTTCGATGTTTGTCCGTCTGTCCGTCTGTCTCCAGGCTGTAACTCAAGAATGGTTATAGCTAGAGAGTTTTCACAGATTATGTATTTCTGTTGCCGCTATAACAACAAATACTAAAAACAAAATAAATTTAATATTTAAGGAGGGCTTCCATACAACAAACTTGATTTTTTTTTTAATTTTTTGCTCGGTATCAATAATGACAACAGATAGCTACCTGAAATGATCACAAAATACTCAGTTTTATTTATACTTTAATAATTAATAATAAAATAAATAATTAAGGGGGGCTCCCATACAAAAAACACATTTTTTCCTACTTTTGCTCTATAGTCGTACGGAACCCTTCTTGCGCGAGTCCCACTCGCACTTGGCCGATTTTTGTAATATTTGACTAGTATAGCTCTTCATACATTTTATCAAGAAGGAGATAAATGACAAACGATAGGCAAGACCGAGCCTGGCGCGAGTGGCAAGTGTATATGTTACGCTCAAAGATCGAAATCGCTCATTGAGCCAAAAGATAGCTTACATCGCGTTGTGGTCACAGTAAAACAGCCACAACGCGAAATTCGTGTTGTGGCCACGACGCGTTGTGGCAATCGCAGAAAGATCAAATAGCGAAATGTACGGTTTCCGCGCGATAAACTTATTTTGGCGCAACGGAGTTGCGGGAGTCATCTAGTATTAAATGATAACAAAGACGTTATGCAGTGATTTTATAAAATAAATAAAAAATAGTTTTATAAGGACATCTACTAAAATGTTTCCAGTCTAGGCTCAATATCGGAAAGTAATGATTAATGTGCGTCGTTATCAAATATACTAATATTCCATAAGCGTCATGGCTTTTCATTATGGCCACAACGCGTCGAGATCGAATAGCACTGTCAGCCACTACATGAATTTCGCTATTTGGTCGTTCTGTGATTACCACAACGCGTCGTGGCCGTTTTCATTAGAGCCACTACACGAATTACGCGTTGTGGCTGTTTTACTCTGACCACAACGCGATGTGAGCTATTTTTCCGCTCAGTGAGCGTTTTCGGTCTTTGAGCGTAACATACATGACAATATGTTTGTAGATACGATAGTTAATTTGTATTTAGTTGAGTGTTAGGTTTGTGCGTGTAGTTCCTCTGTTCTCGATCTCAGATGTGTCGTCTTGCTGATGTACTGTCTAATATTTATTGTAAACTTTGTATGGATGTATGTTACTTTAACACATATTACGTGATGTGACGAGAAAAGCTTGTCTATTTTAGCGAGCTAGTAGTATTTTGCTATAATATAAACTCTTATCATAAAACACGTACAATATAGTACTGGCTCGTTAAACTAAAATATAGTACATCATAGTACCTTAGTAGTGGGTTGTGAGATTGAATTTATTATGTTATTAGAAATGTTAATACTTTGATTTCGCTTCTATATTCAACTTTTAGTTTTGGACTGTAACGGAAGAGGTTTCGTAGACAGTGTTTCTTAGCTCCTAAACTTGTCTATGAAACATTGTTTGAAGTTTAACGATTCCATGCTTATAAAGTGTACAGTCAGAGATATAAAGTTTCTAGCAGGTTAAAATTCAGTGGAGCTGAGCAAAATGCTAAACATTTCCTCTCGCTGTACACTCTTTGGTCATGTCATTTGTTAATCTAAAGAATGACCGAACTGAGCGACTTAGCAATTCGTGTTGTACAGAGTTTTGTATTATATAATATCTGATCAGAGTATTAATGTAGACAAGTGTGCAAAGGTAACGTTTGCATCGAGCAATATTCGCTTTTGTCGCAAAATGCGTACGCAAAACATCGCACAAAAACCATAGACGCGTTCATCACAGAGTAGTTTAAAAATACTCTCAAGTTTCCCGGTGCAATCGGTACCTCTGTGCTTAACAAACACAAAAGTTTAGAAGTGCCATTAAGTATAAAATATTCATAGTATTTTCATACGTTACAATAGATATACAATTTAGATATTTAAATGCGAGTAGTTTGTGCCATCAGGTGTGCATTTTCTTTGACTTAATACTCTTTTATATAGAACCGTTAATCAAAACGACACATCATGTGTTTTAGAATGAATTTAAAATGTTATATTGATTTATTATTTTGTAGTATTCATTGTATGAAATATTTACTTATTTAGAATCAGATTTGGAGTAATCGGAATTTCTTGGTGCTCTATTAATCGAATGTTTATTATTATATTTTTGCATTTATTGATGATCAAATATTTTCTTTTTTATTACATTTTTGTGTTATCACAATGTTTCTTTATAATTGGTAATGTTACTAAAACTGAAATGGTTACGTTATATTTAAACTTTAATGTTTACTTTGATAATAATATTAACGAGTATGTATTTAGATAAACGATGAGCTTAATTTTTTGTGTCGTGATTAATCTCATTTTGTTGCATTTAGTTTGCAATAAGTCTGATGTGTGAAGGCACGATTAATAAACAAAGTTAAATACTCTGTGAATACTGCGTGACAACTGATACGTTGCCGCAAGTTTTTTTTTAATAATCATTTTATTTTGAAACTAACATGATCAAGTACTGAAAGCATTTCTCGTAAGTGTTTGTGATTTAATGTTGTTGTGTCACGCAAGATATGCGTGTAAATGAGACAGCGCGAACAAAAAAATCCTTATATCACAAACAGTTTCAATAATTGGGATTTACTTAGTGCTATAAAATGTAGTCACGCCCTATAAACTATATTTGGCGAGTGTGCATTTTATAATTTGTTTTATAATTGGAAATTTGGAAATGTTGTTAAAGCTTCATAATATTGTTGCAAGGCTCATTTTTGGTCGCGGAAGTTGGTAATAATTGCAATATGCACTTGTTAGGGCCACATTATACTGTAATTATAATTAAATATTGCAATAATGTTAGTGCAATATTTTTAGAGAATTTTCAACATCTTCAAGTTATTTTTCACGAGACAATTTTCTTTTTATTGAAAAAATTTCAAACACGTACAAATTTATTTGAAATTTCGTTTTCCAGTAGAATACGCGCTTTCTAGCAGTTGATAAAAATAGCCAAATCCCGCGGCCATTGCCCACATAGACTACTCTTGGTAACCTCTATATTTTGTATATTCGTACAGTCGAATTAATTTTTATACGGATCAGGTCTAAATTATAGAGTATATTTTTTAGGAGTGTACAATGTTGCCAAGGGTGAGCGCCTTTTTGTAGAGAGAGTGCACAGTCTGTAGCCAGTCGGCGTGTTGATAGCTGTATGTAATATATTTTCACAAATAACACACAGAATAAAGAGAATCAATTATACAATAAAGTTTTTAATTGAACCCGCTGCGAGGAATTTTAAATGCAGACGTTTCGACTTTCGCTCCATAGATGGCGTTAGGAGTTGGTAAATGGTCGAAGTCAAAAGGCAAGATAATAATTTAAAATATTTTAATCATAATCACCAAGAGTATATGTCAAGTAACAACCGAATATCGACTAGTGTTTTGAGTAAAATGAGTCATATGGAAGTTTCACATACTTATTGCTTCGACACAACCTTAGAACTTAAAACTATAACTTCTTCAGATCATACACAGGGGACAAAAAATAGGTTTTTCCATATTGGCTGCTAAAACTAACAAGTCAATGTGAGACGTGGATTGACGGCAGGGCTTCACATACAATGATCCGTCCACCACTTAATTTATTCTCGATGATTCATAATCGAGAAAGAAATTGATTCATAATAAAAAGGCGGAGGTTATATAAGCCCACCTACAGATCTATAAGAATCACGACTTGCCATAACCCGACCGAATAACGTAGGTTCGCAGATGTCGTCGAATAAATTTCTCAATAGGGCAATAAGGGTCTGTTCGCACTGAAATTTTCACCGCGCGATATCTATTCTCGCTAATTTATTCATATAATTTTTTCATCCGCAGTGCGGATACTCCTAAGGGTGGGTTGCACCAACTTACTTTAACTATAGGTCTACCAGAATCTGATGGCAATTTTTGACAGCAGATTTTCAAAAAATATCCTTGATCATTGGATAAATTATATTTGCATGTTTAACACACAGAATCAGCCGTTATAAGAAAAAAAAAAAGGATCAAAATGTTTTATTCCAATTACCCCGGTATTGCTAGAGTCAATTTATTTTCTCACTTTTTGCCATCAGATTCTGGTAGACCTATATAACTGTAACTTGAACTATAACTACAGTGCAAAATGTCAAATCTTTGGTTAAGGACGCCATATTTAACGATAACCATAACCGGTCATACTTATATCGAAATTTTTTCGTAAAAATTTACTATGGCTCAAAGTGTTGTTATAATAAATATTTTTCCTGACGATTTTTACGGATAATTCAATTTTTTTATACTCTCAATCCCATTAACTGTAGCTTTAATAAAAAATAAACGCAACAGACATCTGTCAAATTCTGTGGTCAAAGTTAAGGTTAGCCTTAACTATAACCATAACTTTGACCATAACTGTAACTATAACCACGCCTCTGGTGCAACCCACCCTTAAAAATTCAATCTGTTACAGAATAGCGAGAAAAAATCCGCGCGGTTAAAATTCGCAGTGCGGGCAGGGCCTAAAATTTTTAGTTTTATTAAGTAACCTAGTTTAGCGGCACTTAAAACTAAAAGTATTTCGTAATGTTCGTAACATCATAACAAGTAGACACTTCTCTAAACAACAATGGAATCTCACTTGAATACCCTCAATATTTTATCTACACTAATAAAATAAAATATATGCAGTAAAAAGCGTATCTTTCATAGCAAAATAAAAGCAAGTACAACCTAGGATAGTGTCAAAGATATAAAGTATAATATAATATTCATGAGGTGGGTACAACTACTTTAATATATCATCTAATAAGCAATAAATAATCTCATAAGTATTTCGAGTTTTATTAAACCTACTCGAAATAAAAATAATATTGTATTACAACTAATTTTACTCTATGCGCCGTGTAGTGAAAATAAAAAATCGTGTAATTTGAGCCCAATGCAGTGGGACAAGCATAATAGCACACATAATAATTTAGTTTTGAGATTTAGTAAAATTATATTTTTAGATACTGTCTAAAATGTGTATAAGATAATATAATACTATTACATATTCTTAAAGTGCTTGCTACAATTTTTTTATTTACAAGCGCCTTTAGTTGATAAAAATAAAGATACCTTTGTAATAAAAGCATAATTCTGGCTATTGCAAATTAAAAACATTACACTACAATAAAATTTGAACTCTTTGAGATGAAAACACTTAATATAAGGAGTTTTACTCAATAACAAAATAATACTTTAACAATAGAGTGCTGAGTGGTGAAGTTCGCTATAATTTGCATGGCACCAAAGCAGCGCCTCTAGTGGCATCTTTTGTAACTAATTCGATCCTTTACAAATTGTAGAACTCAACTTCTTTATATTTCGCACAATCAGCACACAGATCTTAACTTATCGTAGCCAATCACAATTTTGGAATGTCAAATTTAAGTGTCACAGGTTCTTAAAATTAAGGCCATAGCCAACCATACACAGCCAAGGGAACACTAAAATATGAAAAGAAAGTAAAACTAAATAATTAAATGTAAACTAAATAACTAGAGAACTAACTGTAACTCTCAAACTAACTGAAGATTGTTCACAAGTTATTTGCGCACGCATCTTTAGTGTTGTGACATTATAAAAAATGTACCACCAACATCTCAAAATATACTACGATTCTGACTATTCAGATTCTACATATTTGGCGGAACTTCTTAAAAGGAGTATTCTTCTGTTTAGTCTACACGTACTCTACTATTTAGGTTCTATAAATATACAGATCTCATAGTTAACACATAAACAATTCAAATAAAATGTGCAGCGTCTATCAGTGTCGCAGTATCATCTGGCAGTAGAGAAAACTGTCCACCACTGAAATATAAAAATACATAATGTTAGTTACTTTACTTATCTCATTAATATTATTATAAATGCAAAATTTTTGTTTACTTTTGCGCACAGGTAGTCTGTGTCCTGGATTAACAAAGGCTATTTTTTGTTTCAGATATATTACGGTTCCATGGTGGGGTATGAAGGTCAGTTAGCACAATAGTGCAAAACTCAATTTAAGTTTTGTTTTGTCAATGTTTTGGCCTCTGTTAAATATGGGAAAGCATCTGTCAGACATGGATAAAACATCCTTATAGCTCATTAATTGTGTAACATTTTTGTTAGACATATTATGATTATAATATTTTTTACTGTAATTTATATTACACAATAAGAGTAAATACACCGATTACTATAAAAAATACAACTTCTTTAGTACTTTTTGTTAGTATTTAGATATTTTCATCAAGTTACAATAAATGTATACTTACAATACTGTGTGACGCTGATGACCAGGTCGAGCATCTGCAGCTGACCCCGGCCTTTCAGCATGACCTCGCTGACAAACACGTAGATGACGCGCGAGGTCTCGAACAGCGACTGCAGCAGCAGCCACGTGGTTATGTTGCGGCCCTCGTTGAGCGCGCCCCGCCGGCTCAGCACTATGCAACTATTCAGCAGCCCTATCAAGCTGGCGCCTATCATCACCACCGTCACGAAGTAGTGTATCACTGAAATTGAGAAAAAAAAGTAGCCCTCGAATTGAATTGTCAAACGGTGAGTGTTTTGTCAAACATGTCCGACTTCAATCAAGTTTTGTGAATAAGGTTGATAGAGCCTATGCCAAAGACAAATAAGTCAAACTTATAACATATTATAAACTTAACAAATGACGATCGTAAGTCTGTTGCGCCGAAATTCGTTTGTCGCACGGAAACCGTACATTTCTTGGGATAAAAACTACCCTAGCCTTACCCTACCCTAGCCTTTCCTGGGACTTAAATTAAAGTTTCAGTGTGAACAAGTAACAGACAGACACACTTTTGCATTTATAATATTAATGTATACAAGATCTGTTTTTCTTATGCGCTGAAATTTAAAAAAAAAAATCAGAGATCATAATATAGTTTAGGGTCAAATTGCATAAACATAATAATATTAAATAAGACCCCAAGAATCAATATTAACTTAACCCGTTGATCGCGGAAAAACGAGACAAAATAGCTCCATTGTTATCGCGGCCGCATGTGGCCACTTGGGGCTTGATGAATTAATGCTGGTATGTGCTACATACATAAAATTCCTGTTAAAAAACTATAATAATAATTATTTCAAAAACTAAATGTAATTTAATAATAATAATAGTCGGTGAATACCTACAATTTTGATCACTATCCAAAGCTTCTGTGTAATACAAGTCTGGGTTCACAAGACGCAACACAGCCATCACTAGGGCTGTGAGAGATGAGACCTGCAACCATTATTATATTATATAATATTTAATTACAATTTCGACCACAACAAATATAAGCCAGAAACATAACATCATCATCATTGTTATCAATTGGGGGGCCAAAAATGTATTTAATCTCTCTTTGAGGCCTCTGCAGCCTGGGAGTCATAAAATTCATACAGCTGCAGGTACAACATAGCCTAGTCATCAAACATGTAGAAATTTGGTTATTGAGATATTGCTACTTGTCTCTTTCACGGACAAGAAAATATTTAGCTACTTAGCAATAAGAGAGTGATAGTGATTTATGGTATAGAGAGCAAAAAAGCTGGACCACCTGATGTCACAAAAGTAGGCTAGTGAAAAAATTTTGAATTAGTGATGATAATGAAGTGTTTTATTAGCATTATAAGTAATAATATATTTATGGCAGACACACAGCTGATAATATTATGTTAAACAAACATTACATGATAAGTCTGTTTATTCTTGTCATAATGTCATATTAAGTTGTGACCAAAATCTTTTACCATGTTTGTTATTTGTTCATTCCTAAACTATAAATTAACGACTATAATGTGAAGCTAAAAAAAAAGTGATCTCAAACATTTGATAATTGACACAACTATTGAAGTACTTACACACTAAACCGAGCATATGTTACACTGATAGTTTCTCCTAGCGTGTTTTCTATTGAATAATGAGCAAATAAAAGACTTACGGAGAAAACAGCGGCCACCACCCGTACATACATCTTCAAATCTAATACTGGCATGGTTTTAGATTGAATTGACATGGATTGCGTTAAAAATATCACACAAACGCTCTACCCATCAAATACTTCACAGAGAGCCACAGTAATTCGGCGATTTGTTGAAGGCACTAAAATCAATAATTAGTAAATCGTTGATCGTTCGCTTGTATTTACGCGCTGTAAACATAAAAATGCAGAGTAAATAAAACTGACAGGCGGTCATATGTGATCTGTCACTGTCAAACGTCAAGCGGCACAGAGTATGTATTGACGCTGCCAGGCGCTACAGCCGAAAATAGATAATGAGTAATGACGATCTTCCGTACAGCCACAGCCCGCTTGTCTCGTGAATAGAACGGCCAAGATAGTGCCAATTTTGTATTTATTCTATTTATAATAATATTATCTACTATGTTATCTAACTATATTCAACGACGTTGTCTGCATGGATCACTTTGGACTTAAGGATATTATTATTATTATTGTAATTCGAAACAATATTATGTCATCATTCAACAGTTCACGATCACTGTTCCCGTCGGGGCCCGTGGGAAAGTAAATCTCAGTTAGTCATTTTAAGCTAGTATTATTATAACTTTAAATATCAATAATAATAGGTATTTACTTGCTTCTTATGGAAGTGGATGGTCGAAGATTTGTCTTTTGCTCTATATTATACAATGACAAAAGAAACAAGACATTATAAAGTGATTGCGATTATCACCCGGCTATTTTCCGTATTTCCCGTATCAAAGTGGCCTATTTTCGCTGTTGCATAGTCATGTTATAGATTAGATTTTTCCATTTTCGCAGTATCATTTTACATCCTCTTTGTAACCGCTCGGCTGGCCGCTGGAGTTACACCTGAGTCCTGACCATGGCGAAGCCGAAATAAAGGATTTTTAATCAACGATTTCCACCCTTCATACCAAACAGATAGTGTGCATCTCGAGTCTCGACTAAAAGAAGCTGTACCTGTAGCCCTAGCATGGCCACAGTAGAAATACGAAAGTATAGACAAACAGCGGAGATAAACTGAAGATGCCGTTCCGATCTTTACCGCGGCTAGCCGCGATCGACAAGAAATCAAATATAATGTCACTTTATGACATAGACTATAAAGCTGGGAACAAATTATCGAACGAACGTCCGCGGACGTTTTCATCGGATGCGGCTTGTTTCTATCTGATCAATACAAAATACACTAAACTGTGCATATTGTCTGACATAAGTCGCGGACGCGACCTTGAGCGTTCGGACGTCCGAACAGAATCTGGCTGGCCGGATGTTTTTGCATCCGCGGACATCTGCCATTGACATATAGGTTAGGTCTTTGACGTCCGCGGATGAACCGTGCACATTGTTAAGCCGCATCCATCAGCCGCGACTTACGGATGCGTCCGATAATTTGTTTCTAGCTTAAGGGTGGGTTGCACCAGAGGCGTAGTTAAAGTTAAGGTTATCGTCAAATATGGCGTCCATAATGGACTTTTGCTAGGGATTTGACAGTTCATTTGAGTTTTTGTTATGGTTAAAGTTATAGTTAAAGTAAGTTGGTGCAACCCACTCTAATAGTCCTAAAAATTCAAATAAAATACTACTTTATGACGTAGACCAGTATTTCCCAAAGTGTGGGTCGCGACCCACTGGTGGGTCGCGGGTAGATTTTGGGTGGGCCCTGAAACTATAGGACGATTGTCGTACGCGTTCGATTGTCATTTTACTCGTTAGTTCGTCGTCGAACGTCGTGGGTGCGTGCGGGACGGGGGCGGGGCATTCGAACGCAAACGTAATTGTAAGTAAGGCTGACGATGATGATATGGTGGTGAACTACGATAAGAATTAACGGGTAAATGCTGCGGCAGCAACATACCGCTGCTTTTTTGTCTTCAGGACACAAGGTGGGCCGCGAACTTTAAACTTTCTTGTAGATGGGTCGCGGTCCCGACAAGTTTGGGAAACACTGAGGTAGACTATACTCTATGTCAGCGTTCGGCAACCTTTTGGCAGGCAAGGGCCACAAGGTGGCAAAACAAACTAGAGGCGGGCCGCAGGCATAGTATTTTAACCCTAGAAGCAAAATACCTGCGCATAATAAGGGCTTTTCTAAACCACAATTTAAAAAAAAGTTCAACCTCTCTGATGTATGGCACTATAAGTAAAAAGTGAACTGTCAACATTTGTAAGAGAGAGTATTATAAGGGGATTCAGACAATAAACAAAGTTTTTATTACAAAATGACACAAACAGCTACGTTTTTAAGTTGCGATAACGATGGCAATATTAGAAAACATTGTTTTTACTTTTTGATACTTATAATTAATAAGTATTCTTAAAGCATTCACGGGCCGCAAGTAAAACGTTCGCGGGCCGCATGCGGCCCGCGGGCCGCGCGTTGCCGACCGCTGCTCTATGTGATATGTCATAAAGTGGCATTTGAATTGATTTCTTGTCGATCGCGGCTAGCCGTGGTAAAGATCGGAACGGCACCTTCAGTTTATCTCCGCTGTTTGTCTATACTTTCGTATTTCTACTGTAGCCATGCTATGGGTGCTGTAGGCTATTTGATTCAATTTTTCTTAGGTTTGCATAAAGATAGGTAACGGCGGCCTTCGGCCTAACTGACCATGGGGATTTCAGAATCGTATTGAGATCTAAAGAAATACTGTTTGAAACAATAATAATTAGGTATTTATGAGTAACCGCTCTCGTCGGCTTGCGTCTAGAAAGCAACACCTAAGCCTCTTCCTACCTACGATAAAAACCCCTAATGGTTTCATTCTCTGGACATTAAGTTTAATAATAGTTTATTAAAAGCTTTATAAAACATAATTTTACATTCGTTACAATCAGTCGCGGTTGTCACTCACCATTCGCGCCATTTTACTTCTGTGACAATTAAACACTTGATTTGAATATCGGCCACGCTTGTCAACAAATAAATAAAAGAAAGTCGCGGTTTAAACAGGGTTACATTTAAAAGTAAAATAATTAATTTTCATTAAACATTCATTACCTATACGTTGTATGAGTGCTCTACAATCACCATGTACTCTACAAAAGTACATTTCAAAGAAACATCTTTAATAGTCTTTCATTGTAGTCTTTACATAATATTACATTATTATTGTTATAACATATATAGATATTTTTATATAAAATATTTTTTTATACAATATTATATTATTTAACTGTAGCAACTAGCAGGTAGGTAGATAGATACGCCCTTGTAGTAAAGTTTTAATTGTTTAAATTTATCTGGGGGAGCGGAATAATCCCCAATCACCGGCCATTCACTTTCCCGCGCAATTCAATAATCAAATTAACCCGATTGCGTTCCAATTATTTCAATTACAAAATATTGATCGAATGTTGCCAGTTGTAAATTTCGATTGTTCCATATTCGATTTTTGATTTATCGTTTGGTTACATCTGGTATATTTATGCGCGCGTTTATTGGCCACTTATATTTTATGCGTCAATATTGACCGTCGTAAATTCTGCGATATAATATCTAGTTCAGCGATTAAAACTTTATATTTGGGTTGCAATGTTGTCGTTTTCGGGGAAAATGGTCAAATAATATTGGGTGAGAGTAAATTTTGTGAGCTTTCCCCTTTATCACTAGTTATTCTAATAAAGTCTAATAAAGTTTTGCTTTACTTTATCTTACTAGATATTTCTCGTAACTTCGTTGGGGAGAAATTCACTTATTACGCAAGAACCGTAGGTAAGTACATTTAATTGTAATAGAAGATGCCCTGTCCCCCGTCCCCGGAACCCAAAATTACAATACCAAATTTTATTTCAATTGATTAAGTGGTTTAAAAGCATTGATAGTGCTTGTAGAAATGCTTGCGTTTCTAATATCACATGGCCGGTCACCGGCCGATACTTGCGCAAATTGTTTTTTAATCGAATTAATGCACTTGGACGTTGTACAAAGTAAATGTTTGTGTTGTCCACCCGGTGGACGGCGGACAGCGGTCAGACAATTAATCTCGTCGTCCGTCCCCGCCGACTTGTCCACTCCTGTCCCCCGGACAATAAAGCGGTATGATCAAATGGCTATTGCAATCATATGCCACGGGGGGTCGGTGAATATATTTGATATAGGTCTACCAGAATCTGATGGCAAAAAGTGAGAAAATAAATTGACTCTAGCAATACCGGGGTAATTGGAATAAAACATTTTGATCTTTTTTTTTTCTTATAGCGACTGATTCTGTGTGTTAAACATGCAAATATAAAAATTTATCCAATGATCAGGAATATTTTTTGAAAATCTGCTGTCAAAAATTGCCATCAGATTCTGGTAGACCTATACCTAATAATATTTTGACAACTAAATATTAAAGTTAAAAAAAAAGCTCAAGGCGCTTAAAAAAAACAGAAACTAAAAAACTTAACTTTTGCCAGCTTCTCTACATATAGTTTCGTCCTTATAAGAACGAGGTGCCTAGTTGACATTTACATGTTGTAGAATACTGAATAGTCACGTTTTAACTCATCAAGCCCCATACGGCCACCGGTGGACGCGACAACAATAGAATACAATAGCATTTCCAAGAATCCGCGATCGAAGGGTTAAAGCGGCACTTGAAATATTTTCTTTTGATAGGCCTACGAATAGCAAATATTTCTTTCCGCGCAATTTTTATTATAGAAAATAGTGTAAAATCAGCTTTAAAAGTCCAGTAAAGTGTTGCCAATTTAGGAAGGGGTCGCAATTCGCAGACAAATTTATTGACAACACTTCCTGCGGGATTGTGATGAGTGATGGATCGTATTGTCGCATCAATTATAATTCGATTTGCTCCAATCAATCAACCATTTTAAATTGTATTATTTCATATCTCGCACTTGTTCGCTCCCAGTTTTTCAAGGGGCCGTTGTACATAGTAGGAATACATAGCACGTTTGCGGCAGTATTCACATAACGTCGACCGAAATATGAAAAACAACTTTAGAAGATTAAAATTTATGTTTTTTAAATTAGCGGAACAATAAACAAAGATTGCGAAGGGATTATACATAGTGGAAATGATCTAAAAGCGAAAATCTATACTCTATAGTCTATGGTTTATTTGAAAATGGAACTCACGCGTGCGCGCCACGCGCCGGTCGCGCGCCAACTTATTATTATTATTTTTTGAATAATGAGCAAAAATATTTAATTGCATATTGTTCAGACTAATCCGTTTGAGTGCTCGTTAAACAAATGTAGATCGACGGACTTAGTGTTTACTTACTTTAAGCATAAATTATGCAGTTTTACAAGTCTAGGTACTGTACTTGGAAAATTACATAATATACCCTATGGTTACACCTAAAAGTGTCTTATTTAGTACTAGAATATGCCCGCAACTAGATGACGGCAAAATTTGTTTATCGCGCGGGAACCATACATTTTTCTCGGATAAAAAGTATACTACTTAAAGTACTTATATCCTTTTCCGAGGCACAAAGAATCTCCATACCAAATTTCAGAAAAATCAGTTCAGCGGTTTGGGCGTGAAGAGGTAATAGGTAGCTAGACAGACCGACAGACCGACACACTTTCGCATTTATAATATTAGTATGGATGAAGTTTTTTGTTAAAAAAATCAACAAAATTATCATAAAGTACACAAAATGTCAGTGTAGTGTAGCAAAAATGACCGCTACGAGCTACGCGCTACGGCGCTACGCCGCGCCGCTACGAGCCTACGAAATAACACCTGCTACAGCTATAGCTACAGCCTCCTTTTAAAATTCTGATTGTAATGTTAGTTTTCAATAATTGAAACATAGTAAATTAAAGGAATTTAAACTATTTTTATTGCTATTTTGAATAAAAACTAAATGGTAATTTTTTTTTATTAATTGTTGGAACATTTTGTTTAATTTTTGATACCGGTTAGAAATTCATAAAAATATAGAAAGTCTAACTGTTTTTCGTCTTAGGGCTAAATTTATAAGGGATCTTCTTATTCGTCTGTTTTTGTTTTGTAGGATTTTTTTATGTTTTTAGTTCATTAAGTACTATAATTTTTATACCATTGTCATTGTAATTTTTAATCTAATTTGGTCAATATTAATTTTCATTTGGGTATCATTTTCCTCATCGTGGGAAAGCGTCGTCGAGTTGGTCTCACGCGGGGCGCACGTGCCGGGGTAATCGCGGTATTTACCCTAAAATACCCCAACCTGCAAACAAAAATATACTTTAACACAATCATACAAAGTGCAATATCCAAGGACATGCCTACGAGTATTGACGATAAATGAATTTATATCTTAATACATGGGTAATAAAGTGTTTTATGTTTTGATGATAACACTCGATCAAGTACACATTAAAGGTATTGGTGCGTTATTGGGTGCAAATATTGCAAGGTACATACAACTGCATAATGTGATGCATTATTTATATCTTCGATACAATTTCCTTTTATCGCGGTTCGGTGATATTTGATTCGATTTTTCGATAAGTGTTATTTAGAGCCCTATTATAAAAAGTAAACGCGAAAAATATCTCATCACCTTGATGAGTGGCAGTCTTCCACCGTGCGTTTTTCGCGTAACTTTCTGCCGCGCACTGTAAAACTCGAGAATGCACTGTCACCAGCAGTATTTCCGGACCTATACGACCTGCAAACCTTCAAGAATAGAGCGTATTCCCTATTAAAAGGCCGGCAACGCACCTGCTGCTCTTCTGATGTTGCGGGTGTCCATGGGCGGCGGTAGTTGCTTTCCATCAGGTGACCCGCTTACTCGTTTGCCCCCTTATTTCATAAAAAAGTAAAATTGTTCAGACAAAAAGCGTGTTCGAACTTCGAATTACTTAACATTGCAAAGTCTCATTGAATAGTAAACTTTTTTATTGCTTATTGGATGACCCGGTGACATTCGTATCACTTTCTTATTAATATAAACCAAAATACAAACCTTTCCTGGACTTCTATGAATATTTCAAGATTAAAATGAGCTAAATCGGTTCAGTCTTTCCCGAGTTTTAGCGAAACTAACAAAATTGAAAATCCACTTTTATTTTAGTAAATAGTAAATTATGCAGTAATATAATGCAATTAATCTTGTTTATTCCTCCATAGCCTCCATAGTTTGGAGTAAATTTATTTGTAAAAAAGTCTGACAATAGTGATTTGTATTTTATTGTTTAACTAGAGACCGGGTGAACTTCGTATCACTTCCCTCCTAATATAAACCATCTCTGGACTTCCACGATTATTCAAAGACCAAAATTAGCCGAATCGGTTTAGCCGTTCTCGAGTTTTAACAAAATTGAAAATTCATTTTTATTTATATAAATAGTAAATTATACAATAATATAACCATAGTTGTTTTGCGTAAAGAATGCAATGAATCTATTTTTTTATTTCATAACACAAGCTGTCTAGTTTGGAATACTAAATATATTTGTAAAATGTTTAATGACAATAAATATTTTATTCCTTAATTTAAGTGATTAGTATAGGATTATTAAATAGCGCTTTGACAACCTGCAGGTTGCAACTTGCAATATAAACAGGAGGGTTTCCCCTGCGCATACAATACAGTGGTCAGGGCTGCTACACACGCCGCCGCCCCTCAGCAAACAACGGAGCGGTTTGAACACATACACTGATTGGACTGTGGGATACATATCTGATGATTCAATTACATTACATGGCAAAGAAGAATTTTTTGTTTACCCTTTGTAGATTAATTTTCAATAATTGAAATTAAAAGGATAGATAATCTGCCGACACTTCTGTAGCGTTTTTCATAGTTTTCGCGATTCTGATTAAAGTCGCATTGTTTTATGGACTGAATTTTCTTTACCCCCTTCTTAAAAAGATCTTTACGCAGCGTTTTTAAACTATTGAAGTGAGAGAGAGAGACATATATGAGCAGTCCTTGTGTATTTATTTGCTACTTTATTTAAAAAAAAATAGTAAGGGGTAAAAATTCGGAAGTTTTAAAAGAGCATTTCGATAACTTGATAAGTTTATTTCGAACCCATAAGAAGTCTCACTAGCCAGTAGAATATTAAAAAATGACAAAACGAGGAAAAGGACAAGCAGAATCATTGCAATTCAGGGGGCGTTAGCGTGAATTTAGTGAAAATATGCGGCCCGCGCCGCAGCCGGCATGCTGATATCTGGGTATATAATATTGGAAATTGCTGTCACGCTGTTTGTCCATATTGAAATACCCTCTTATGAACATCAACTAGCTTGAGGTTTATAAGAAACACGTTAATTGTTATGAAATTTTCATTATTAGATGGAGTTATTCAAAATATTATTACGTTGACTAGGCGGTTAAAATTATTAAATGGTTAAAATTAAAATGGTTTAAATTATTTAAATATTATAATAATAATAATCGGCCAAGTGCGAGTCGGACTCGCGCACGAAGTGTTCCGTACCGCTATAGAGCGAAAGTGGACAAACATTGTGTTTTTTGTATTCCTTAAATATTTTTTTTATTTTTATTTTATTATTAATTATTAAAGGACAAATAAAATTAAGGATTTAGTGAAAATTTCAAGTACCTACCTGGTGCCTTTATTGACTACGAGCAAAAAAGGCCAAAAAATTTACGTTTGTTGTATGGGAGCCCCCCTTAAATATTAACTTTATTTTATTTTTAGTATTTTTTATTATAGCGGAAACAGAAATACACAATCTGTGGAAATTTCAGAAGTCTAGCTATAGCGGTTTTTGATATACAGCCTGGAAACAGACGGACAGATGGACAGACGGACAGACATCGAAGTCTCAGTAATAGGGTCCCGTTTTTACCCTTTGGATACGGAACCCTAAAAATAATAAAAAATAGACTTTGATTATTATAGTTTCTATCTAGGTAAAGGATACATTCTAGCAATTTAGAATTAGTATAAATACAGATATAGATAAAGTAAAACTCTAACATAGACTACTATTATAGACTACATAGATAGAGAGTGAAAAATGACCGACAAATTAACGACCTAACGTTAGTGCTGCTTTGGACTATTTCTTTATTTTCTATTCTAGGGTTTAAAATGTGAATTCTTAGTACGAATAATATTTTTTCCATCAACTATCCTGAGTTGGAAACGATACTACACACGATGTCGCAAATGGCGATATCTATTCCTACTTTCTTCTGAACCTCTCTATTATCTTTTTTACAAAGTCGCGAAAAGAACTAAGTACTGTGGAATATTATGTAATGTTACAAAAATATAGTGATAGATACAGAGGAAAAACACAAACTAGGAAGGAAAACAGTCTACTAAGATTACATACAATTTGTTTATTTATCTATGTGCAATATAGTGTGGATTTGGAAACTTTATTTCAGTAATGTTTGTTTTTGTTATCTGTGTTGTAACTTTAAAAAGGTAACCGTGTTAGTTTCCGAGCAAAGTCTGCTTTAACTGGTATTTTGCCATGGAGCAATTGTTTCCAGAGAATATAAAAGTAAATGACTCGTAGAAGGCTGAAGGGTATATTATACTTACGCACACATAATATTATTATGATGGAGCCAGTAGGGAGAAATAAGAATGGAACCAGGCCATTTAGCCAAAACTTTTTCGTTATCGCTTCGTTATAGGATCGCCAACCAAAATATATGGAATTGACATAAATGTTCGTTAATAATATTATGACGTTGACGTTCGACTCGTCTTATGTCAATTACATACATTTTGATCGGCGATTCTATAAAGAAATTCATACGTGGGAGAGCCATGCTTCGGCACGAATGGGCCGGCTCGACCGAGAAATACCACGTTCTCACAGAAAACCGGCATGAAACAGCGCTTGCGCTGTGTTTCGCCGAGTGAGTGAGTTTACCGGAGGCCCAATCCCCTACCCTATTCCCTTCCCTACCCTCCCCTATTCCCTTCCCTTCCCATCCCTACCCTCCCCTATTCCCTTCCCTTCCCATCCCTACCCTCCCCTATTACCCTATTCCCTCTTAAAAGGCCGGCAACGCACTTGCAGCTCTTCTGATGCTGCGAGTGTCCATGGGCGACGGAAGTTGCTTTCCATCAGGTGACCCGTTTGCTCGTTTGCCCCCTTATTTCATAAAAAAAAGAAGCGATAAAGAAAAGATTTTGGCTCACCCCCCTGAATATTATTTTGTCGATGAACAAACCACCCTGCATACAGAGGGTATATTTAAGTTATCATCAGAATAATGACTTAAATACATTTTTAAGTCATTATTCTGATCCTGTGTTCTATTATGTATTGTCTTATTAGTTATAGCTTACCTATGTCACTTCGATCTATAATATTTTTGAGCATATAAAATTTTTCATTTTCATTAATTTCATTTGCAGTTCTTGTCTAAACGAACTAGTATAAAACAGTATGATAAGTAAAGAGTGACATGTTTATCTTTTTAAGATAGATTTACATGAGATAAAAATGTAGGTGAGTGGGCGTGTCTGTGTGTTTGTCCCCAATCCTCAGTTTGCTAAAAGTGACCTCGTCCTCGTCAGGTTATACAAGGCTGAAGAGACCTTTAGGGATTATGTGACCTAGGCCAGGCTAAATTGTCTTTAATTAGTTAATTTTGTGTTAATATTTGACGTGACAAGAGATGAAGGCCGGTAACAAATTGCAACAGAGAGTGTGGCGGTTCGATTCTGTGGAGTTTCGAATGTGGAACTCGCTTCTCGACTCACGAGTCACGAGTATAGGGCCCCTTGAACCAATCAAAAGAAAGATCTGATAAAAACGATATTCAGAAAAGAAAAAAACTTAGTTACAAATCTGAACTTATCCCTTAGTGAGTTTTTTATTAATTCCTTGAAAGGGGATGAAGTCTGCAGCGACTCTTTCACTTTACGCATACAGTTAATATCATACAATTAATTATTAAAATTAAATAAATTAGTTATCTTGCAATTATTTAAAACCTTTCTTTATAAATGCATTTCATATAAGCACTTAAATAATATAATTTTTGTCTAAAAGTGAAAACAAATTGGTCAACTACACAACAAACAAACAAAAAACACACAAACAAAACAAAACTTATAACTGAGCTTTATGATTACTTAAATAATAAGGTTAAGCAAAACATTATCCAAACTTAATCTAGCAAAAACTACTGAAGTAATCATTAAAAGTATCTCAGTGCGGCCGTTAATCCTCACTTTTACTCCTGTCGAATGGTGGCAGCCCTAGCTCGGAGGGCGGCGCGGGCGTCCTCACTCCCTCACAGACCGTCGGTGGCTCCGCACGCGTGTAACTGTTACTGAATTACTGTTACTGTATCGTGAACAACAAACATGGTGCTCGCAGACTTCCTCACTGAAACCAGGAGAAAGTGGTTGCAGGTATGTTATAATATTTACTGTTGTTAAAACTTAAAAGTATTCATAAGGTTATATTTTTTGTATAAGAAACAAAATAAAATTATGCGCGTCACATGTGAAATACAGCATGCATTTTACGACGAAAAAAAGAGTCATCATAGCAATGTTTTTGGGTAAAAACAAAGTAAATTATTATTCTAAATTAAATAAAAAAATATTTATTTCGTTATGTAATGTAAAATGCATTTCATAATCAAGGAGTTTTACAATAATATCGTGTTCTACCTACAGTTTACTTAAGAAAGAAAAAATACTCTTTTTTACTGCTACCGAAAACGAGGGATGTTATTTACTTTTAATAACATGAGTGGCTATTACATATATTCATTAATTATTACAGCTTCTATACATTTTTAATAACTTAATCTATCAGCTACAATGTATTACTTATAACAATCAATTAATTGTTTTTATGTAGATTAAATTGACGTTACTTTAGTGGTGGCGTCGGTTTTTGTAGTGATGAGCACATGCATCGTTAATATTTTACCTCAAAACAAATTTTATTACTGTGGTAAATAAATTATATTATTAAGTATATTCATTCACTTGGTTAACTTAAAAATATTAAAATTCCAAGTATGAAAACACTAATTTTATATTTCTTAAGTCTTTACTCATTACATAATTATTTAGTCTTTAGGCGTCTTAATTTGTCGATTCGTTAATAAATACAAAACCAGACTTATGTTTATTTATTAGATACAATCACAAGAAATATAACTGAAATACTTTTTGACATCTAAACTTACTTAAACTTACTTAAAAAAAATAAAACTTACTTAAACTGCGGTACCACGTCCGCGGGACAAGAGGTTTAAACATTTATCAAACAATTATTATGTAACTTTAAGAAATATATTATAGCCGGATACGCACCTGCAGCTCTTTTAATGTTGCGAGTGTCCATGGGCGACGGTATTAGCTTTCCATCAGGTGACCCGTTTACTCTTTGGCCCTAATTTTAAAAAAAGGGCAATGTTATTACGCATATTTTTAATTTGGCATCTCAGTTGTTGGAATCAGTTAATAGTGTTCAACCGGCAAACTGATGTCTATTTTAGTCCGACCGAACCGAAGCTTGTTTGGATTGTTTAAATTTGATTATTTTGATGCTACGGACCATACGACTTAATACAATTTATTTCTGAAAATTACGCAGAATTTATGGCTGATAAAATCCTTAAATATTTCATTTATTTACTTATCTTCATGCCTATTTCGCACTTATCACCTTAAAGTCAACAAGTTCGTCCATGTCCTCAATTATTGTCAAATCTGTTGTGTACAGTCTACTGTACACAAGGCTGTCGTGGGAACTGATTGTACAGTCGAGGACATTCGTCGGTTACCACTTCTGAGCCTTACTCCTATTTCAATAAGACTGAAAATTCGTAGCTGCCACTGTACAGTTTCAGTGATAACAGTGTTTAGACACAGTGACAGACTGTCACATAAAGACAGAAGAATCTTATCTTAGCAAATACAGATGATGTTTCTATACGTTATTCGCAGTTTATAATGTTTAAGGGCCAACCCACACGTACCACAACCACACCACGTCGTAACGACAAAATGCCGTCAAGCAGTGGTTACGTGTGGATGGTGTCGCTGCAGCTTTTTGAAGTTGCGTTGTGGTACCGACAAAATGTCGACGTGGTTGCGTTGTCGCCAGTAGTTGCGATGTGGTTACGTACGAAAGTCAATGAAACGGAGGGGGGGAAGAGCGCGGGCGGCGTGTGCGCACTGTCATTGCATCGACGCAACGTTGTGGTTGCGATGTGGTCGGCCACTAGTTCGCTTGTGGTTGCGATGTGGTCGGTATCACACAAGTGGACGACAACGACTGCAAAATGTGGTACGTGTGAATAGTCCAGTTCATTTACAATGCGAAATATACGCCCGACCACGTGGTGTGGTTGTGGTGTGGTTGTGGTTGTCGTGTGGTTGTGGTACATGTGGGTTGGTTCTAAAATAAAGCACGTAGGGTTTGAAGTTTAGAACACAATATGGTTTAGCAATATAAAAAACGAATAAATCTTGCGCCAAAATTCGCAAGTCACGCGGGAACCGTACATTTTTCCCAGATAAAAAGTATCATAGTATGTCTTTTCCCGAATATATCAAATTTGGGCATGAAGAGGTAACAGACAGATAAATACACTTTCGTATTAGTACGGATATGGATTTCAGATGCAAGTCTGTCTCTATTTTGAAGTAGGTAATGGTGCGCTTATACGGGCAACTAAAATTGCTCAACTCCAGTAAATTCTCGTCAACTTTGACGTCACGACTACATCAAGCAATTTGCGGCAACAAGCAGCAATATTGCGCAATACAACATTAAGTGATGTGGCCATCGAATATTTGAGCGATATGACATTGAGCGATATGAAATAAATTGCTCCATATTATTGCTCCACTAATTGCTCCAGATCGCTCCATTCGTGTCGCCGAGCAATTATTGCCCGTGTAAGCGCTTCTTAAGTCGTAAAGAAAATCGTCAATTAGCTATAACAATAGTATATTAGGGAAACACTTACGTAATGTGGCAGATAAGTTTATTTATACTGGAGTGATTACACGGTTAGTCATCTGTGACGGTGACCACACGACTCCAGTTTTGTTGGACTGTTCCAATACCCTCATTGATTTGCAAAATAATTATTTTTAAAATATTTAATAACATAAATATTATTATACTTTTTATTCAATCACTTATAAACATAATGCCGCCTCTTGTTTTCTCCTTTTTTAAATCACTTTTTTAATCTTGTTTTTTTTTAAGTAGTTGCCCATTAAAAATGTTATGACATTAGTTTTGGAGAAAAGGCCTAAATAATTTACTTTCCTAATAAATGAAATATATTTTGAGTAAACACTAAACATGGACCATATCTCAAAAAAATATCATTACATTCGACCCGTCGATTTTTTCCTTGTTTTTTTTTTTCATGAAGATACTTGGTTACATCTAAATTAAACCTTAATAATATTTTAGAGAGCACTATTTTATAATATAGCATAAAACTACTCTCAACATTAATAAATTTTATCTTTGTAAGACTGGAATTTGGCTCTACAAAGCGGCCTTTGATCCTCCGCCTGCCCGACCGCGCCGCCCGCCCGCCCCAAATATTCATTAACAGATTACTTAATGGCATGTTAACGGCTCATAATTAAATGTCACTACTAATTAGGGATAGGCTTGAATAGCTGTTTTATGATTAATGTTCGTAAATTAGTAAAACATTAATTTTCACTTTAAGTTTTAAAACAAAGTTACTTGAACTCACAAACGGCAGGTCTTATTTGATTTTAATTACTCTGGCTTTGATTTTTGTTTCTATTTATACGTGAAATTATTATGAAGGGAATTTGATTTTGCGTGCGAAATTTTTTGTTTAGTCTGTCGGAATTTTTATATTCCCCTACAAGAATTATATTTATACCTGCTCACAATTTTCCAACAAGAGATAATAAAACTTGTCTGGACCACATTATATTAAAAACTCAACGACCATCAAAAACTCTTGTGTTAAATTCCACAATCACCGACCATCAAGCTGTATTACTTAGTCTAAAATTAAAAGAGAAACGTGCCTTTACCTACTTTACTTCTCGAAAAATTAATCAAGAAGGGATAAAATCGGACCTGTCATGTACAGATTGGAAACCTATTTATGAACAAAGTGATGCTAATATTGCTATGCAGTATCTTGTTAAAAATATCCAATCCGCTATCAACTCTAACTCGATAGAAATTACTCTCCCTCGTCGTAAAAAAATTATAAGACCGTGGATCACCCCTGGCCTATTAAAATGTATAAGACACCGGGATAGGCTCCATGATAAATTGAGACACAATCCAAACAACGACATTCTTAAAATCACCTACACAAGATACAGGAACTTCTGCAATAATTTATTAAAAAAGATAAAGAGAGAGTTTGATACAAATTTACTAGAAAATGCTAAAAATAACAATAAGAAATTATGGGATACTATAAAAAACCTAACCTACACAAGTAAATGTAAACAGCATGCATCTTACCTACTGAATTCCCGAGATCCTAAGGAATCAGTAAACAAAGCTAACGACTACTTTGTATCAATTGGTGAAAAATTGGCTAGCAACACCACTAAATGTAAAAATAAAGAACATATAAATTATCACATAAGAAATAATTGTGGTACACCCATAAATTCTTTTGTTTTGCTTGATACGGATATCAATGAGGTCGAAACTCTGATAAGGAGCCTAAAAAATGCTTGCGCTGTAGGATGGGATTGTATTCCGAATGTCCTTCTTAAAGAAAATATACATACCCTCTCCCCATTGCTCACACACATTTTCAATTTATGTTTGTCTCAGGGTCAGTTTCCTAAGGTTTTGAAAAAGTCAGTGGTCCATCCAATATATAAAGCGGGCGAGAGAGACCGTGTCACAAATTACAGACCCATTTCTATATTACCATCGATTTCTAAAATTCTAGAACGTATTATTAATACACGACTAATAAAATATCTAGAATATAATCATATTCTGTCTCCAAATCAGTTTGGTTTTAGAGCTAAGCGATCGACTACTGATGCGGTTCATGAAGTTGTAAGCTTTATTACCAGTAATATGGATGTGGGTAGATCAAGTTTGGGTATATTTTTAGACCTCGCAAAAGCATTTGACACGGTCTCTACAACGCTGCTTGTTAATAAGCTGGAAGCTATAGGAGTTAGAGGTAAGCAATTAGAACTCTTCAAAGATTATCTCAAGGATCGATCCCAAAGCGTGAAAATTGAAAATGAACTAAGCGATGACCTGCTTGTGAGCTATGGCGTTCCTCAGGGAAGTATATTAGGTCCAACTTTATTTTTAATATACTTAAACGAATCTCAGTTTATTAGGCGGAAAAATTATATCTTACGCGGATGATACTGTCCTTCTTTTTTCTGCCGAAAGCAAAAATATGTTATTTAAGCTTGCTCAATGTGGCCTCAACTTTGTCACCCATTGGTTACAGAACAACTTTCTTACATTAAATGCAACTAAAACACAATTCATAGCCTTCTCTATCCGAAAGCAAAAAGAATTAGATACCACCATAAATTTAACTGCCCACTCCTGTTGCAATGAAAAAAAGTGTTTGTGCTCCCCTTTAAACCAGGTATCATCTCTAAAGTATTTAGGTGTCATCATCGACAGTGCACTGTCTTTTAGTGCCCATATTGATATGCTCACGTCAAGACTTAGAAAATTGACATATGTATTTAAAAATCTTCGACACATTGCTAATAAAAGTCTCATGAAGCATGTGTATCAAGCACTAGGGCAGTCTATAATCCAATATTGCATTACAATTTGGGGTGGCACTTTTAAAACAAAGATGAAGCCACTTGAAGTTGCTCAGAGATCACTATTAAAGGTAAGCAGCTTTCGTCCTTTCTTGTATCCCACTTCCTTACTATACCAGTCCTCCGAAGTACTATCAGTCCGCCAGTTGTTCATCATGCAGACAGTTTTGAGACAACACCCTAAACAACATTTTCTTAAAGATCTATACGCTAAAAGACGAAACAAGGCTATTGCAGAACTCCCAAAATATAGACATGCCTTTGTCAATAGACACTATTGCTTCCTAGGTCCATTCCTATATAATAAAATAAATAAAGAAATAAATATACACCCTTTAAGCAAATCAAGATGTAAACAAAAACTATTTAAATATCTACACCAACTCACGTATGATGAGACTGAACAACTGCTATTAAGTAGGAAATAACTTGTAATTTTTTTTTTTCTTGTAAACTAAAGCTTACAAGAAAAAAAAAAATTACAAGTTAACTATAAGTTAATTATAAGTTAACAGCAAGTACATGTTGTTGTCAATTTATATTATTCTCCAATATTTGTATAATTAATTTTGTATTCTGATAATTTATTATGTTTTATTTTAAGTCCTTTATTTTGTAAAATTAAATACCTACTATGATTTTGAAATATAAGTAATTTTAAGTTATTTATTATTAGTTGCATAATAATAATATATTTAATTATATTGTTTTAATATTTTAGTAAATTAATTTAATTACTGTAAAATTTGTCGAAATAACGTAGCTTACAACTTGTTTCTACTAAATTATAGAGTCATTGCAAACTGAAGAGCACTGTGGTCCGAAATACAGACTTGATCTAGTTCGGACACAGATGACTTACCTTAAGTGTACATTTTTTAAATATCAAAATTATTATAATGTCAAACTTTTACTTGTAAGTGTTTTCTATGTGCAATATATTATGTAATTAATTTTGATGATTCAATAAAAATTATTACTATTAAATTATTACTAAAATTATTACTATATTATCATTAATATAATGCTAAAATATTATGATTTTACCAGCATATCGCCCTGGATAATGTCCATTAATGCACTATTATCATGGTCACCGATCGTGCTCGAGTGTTGCGGGGTGAGCGTTCAACTCCGCTCCTCGAGGATCTCTTTCGCCAGGGTTGTCACTTGTCACCCACCAATTGTTATTGTCGTCAAGCAGAAATGTTCTAGTTATATGCTGCTCTCTTACGCCCATTTGTAATTTAAAGAATATCGTAAAAGCATTAGAAGTCTTTAAACTTGCCCGCTGTTCTAACAAACAGTTATACGTAGCATCCTCAGGATGTGGACTCTACGATTTACGAACAACGTCCGTCAATGCGTACACTCACTCATTTACTTACAGGTTGGGGTTTATTTCGCGGAGTATTACTAAATTTTAAGATATGGATTTCCGCAAAGTAACGCCTGACTCTATTAACTATAGAAAATTAAAGCTCCATAAAGGAATGTATTTTTCCCCAAATCGTCGTTATATAAACTTTTATTTTAAAACCGTATAATATAGACATCTATTTTAGTAGATTAAATAAAAACTAGGCCTTTACATCCGTTGTGGATGATTTATACGGTATTTTCAGAGCGAAGTAACCACTCCTCAAATACTGTAGCGCCTGGGACAAGATTTTTAAATGTCCGTATGGTTGCCCAAGCACATACGGCATTCTCGCAACATAGTCGGCCTAGTCCATAGGAAAGAACTAGTCAATACGTCTGGGACCAACTATGTGCGGGTTTCCTCACGATGTTTTCCTTCACCGTATGAGTGTCCGTATTATGTACTTGAGATCAGAAAATGTCTCATTGGTACACGCCTCCCCTCGGGATCGAACCTGCACCTTCTACGAGTGCGAACCAAAGGTCTACCCATTGGGCCACGGACGCTCTAGATTAAATACACAAAATACAATCTTGCAAAAGTGACAACCCTATTATTGGTACTGGCAAGCGGTTCCTACCGAACGGAGCTATTGTCATGTATGAGCATTATTATGATATCATAATGCTCCGCGAACTACGTGTGACCTTTGACATTGGGGAAAAAATTCGTACGCTATTACAATGTATTTTTTGCGTATTAAAACAGTAATAATTCAACTAGCCCTATGTATCACATAGGGCTAGTTGAAATTTCTGTTTTAATTTTAACTTCTATCAAGAAATAAACTTAAGGAACTTAAGAGAATCGAGATTCGAGATATAAGAATTAGGCCCCACCTCAGAATATAACCTCATTGGTTGATTCGTCGTTATAAGCGAAATCATGCTCTAAGAGCCCCCGCAGACTGCTTCAGACTTCTAGTCGGCCGATAGTTTAGTCGAAAGCTTGATCAGTACGAAGATGTATGAAGGTGCGCACAATAAACGATTTGTATCGGCCGATAATAATGTACTGAATCCCCAATTTGGTCAAACTATTGGCTCTTAAAGTTGATGTCACATACCTACATCAAAATGTCGCAGACTGTCTAGGGAGCAAACACCTAGCTTTTGCCTTAAATTATAATAGAGTAATAGCCAGTCACAGTCTGACTTTCATCATTTTATAAAAACTAAATGTTCTCTTGTATACCTATGACCCCTATAGAGGTAAGAACCAGCAACTATATATGGAGATTTGGCATTAACTTTGTCGAAGGTTATGCAAACCTTCAGAACTGTTAATGGATATACACCTAAAGTAACCGAGACCGAAACTCTGTAGTTGCAGGTCGTTCTTACCTATAAAGGTGTCATAAACAGGAAAACTTTCAGCTTTTATAAAGTGACGAAAGTCTGGCTATCGCCGGCTCTTGGGCCATAATATTATCTGAGACTTTTGCTACACAGTGCCGTCTGCAACATTTTGACGTCACATTTAAGAGTCTGAGTAATGAATATCGGATGAGCGGGGGCTTTAATATTTAATGTCTGCGGCTGGAGGAAACTTAACGTAAATAGCTGGCAGATAGCCCTAAATATACAACATGTTTTATGCGGTTTTGTACGTTGAATCACTTATTTACTCGTGTCAATACGACCACTGGGAAAGCTGACTTTTCATGTTAACATTCAATTAATGACTCTTCCCCGATTCTTGAGGTTTTTTGGGAGGTTTTTAACTATCTTACTAGAGCTTTTGAGAGGTTAATTTGAAACTCGTAAAAATATTTGACGATTTTAAAAAGACTCCTAAGAATCTCGTCATTAAAATGTAAGAGCTAAAATGTAAGCTAGATATATTTTAACAAACTCTTTAAAACATCTAGATTAACGCTGAAAGCGTTCTTTCAGCGTTTTTCGCTACCGTTTTTATAGTTTCGAATTTCAACCTGTTCGTAGTAAATATTCAAACACGCCATCTTGGGCAATAAAATTGAAGGGAAAAGACATATTTCGCGAACCCTCGGTCACGGTCGCTAGACACAGACAAGGACTCGCCTCGGTCTTCGGGGAGTGCGTCCTTGGCGCGGTCACGAATGTGCCAAATGTACTGAAACAGTCGAGAAACATCTAGGAATTCAAATAAAAACACAAATTGTATGGTGGATCTACAAGTTCAAATTAAACTTTGAAAATTAAGGACATATAACGGGTAGCTCTGTGTTTACTGTTTATCTACATCTACTACTAAAAGTTGGGCCCAAGTCGCAACTCTGCTCGCGTAAAAACAGTATCCCGTGGTAATCATACATTTTTCCGCGATAAAAAGTACGCTCTTTGTCTACTCTATGTCTATGCTTAATTTAATCAAAATTGGACCAGTAATTTCAGGGCCTATTCGGTGCAAATTAACTATATTTTCTCTTAATTTATATTTAATATAGATTCTATACTCGAGCTTTCATATTTTTACTTCTATGATTCACAATTATTATAACAGTTGAAATATTACGTACACTTTTTTTAAACTCTTGGCTTAACAAACACATCAATTGAGTAACAGTTAGTAACGGGGACCTCGTGGGAACGAGGGGGCGACACCTGTGTACAAACGCCGGGGTTAAATGCTAATTTTATGTGTTTATGCTGAATAACAAGTTTTTTACTACACTTTTGCATAAATTCCGCATTAGTTTTTCCTAATTATCAAGTTGTGGAAAGCTTTGAAAAGTAATTATTAAGGGTTACATTGTTATTACTTAAAATAGGAAGTTATTAAAATATACTAATAACAATGCAATAACAAGTTTTGAGGACAATCCCTATTATACGCTATATTAAAGTCTGTGGTTTTACCACAGGGCACAGACTAATTAAAATATTGACGAATTGTATTTTCTTTTTCTTACAGCCCTTTTTGCTTTATTTGCACAAATTATTACAGGCGAGGGTAAAACTCGAGTATTGTGATTGTCAGAACTGTTCTTCAAATGGTCGGTCGACAGATGGAATGATCCAAAGGCTTTGGCCATACAGCGAGGTAATGCTGCCAAATGCCAGCCTAATTGGCACTTTGCCCACAATACTAGTTAGTAAACTATGCTTGTGTAATTGCTATGCTTTTATTAAATATTTTTTAAACAATCTTTAAAGTATAATTATATTGCAATTTGCAAAAAAGCTATCGATAATCTGAGACACTGAGGTAGTTCACCCTAGCCTTTGTGGAGGAAATATCGGTCCTTGAGCGTCGCTACGCCGATACCATCTACATTGTGAGCCATTGTCAAACTATATAACTTGACCTCGAAGAAATACTTGTTGAAATTGCTTGCTTCTTTCAATCACATTCAATAAAAGTAATCGTCCATATCCATACTAATATTATAAATGCGAAAGTGTGTCTGTCTGTTACCCCTTTACGCCCAAACCGCTGAACCGATGTTGCTAAAAAATGCTTTTGGAAAGAACATAGGATACTTTTTATCCCGGAAAAATGTACGGTTCCAAGCGATAAACTCATTTTGGCGCAACTTAGTTATGATCGTCATCTAGTATTATTATAATTGGGTAAATAATTTGTTTATTTACTTACGGAAATCAAGGTGCGAACTTCGTGAGCGGTTTTTCCTTACCAACAAATAATCGTATACTTATCATTTTAGTAGATAATGGTAGAGCTTCTTAACATCTCGAAGTTTAAGTTATAATATCATAACAGTAAAATGTACCGTCAAAGAAATTGATTAATAGGCAGATGGCGGACCTGCGTTGGTTGGGTTGGGTAAAAATAACATTGAATTGACTTAACCCGATCAAATGACGTGGGTTCGTCTATGAAATAATTTCTTCGATGGTACAAAGGTTATTGCAATTTCACCGTAATAAACCAAAATTTTCGTTGTACGTTCACCTCATGTTATATTTATTTACATTCAACTCGATCCCTGAGCTTACATAATATCAGTCCAATGTAACATTTATCGGGAATGTGGTGTAGGTATTGCATCGAGGCAGTTCCAATAAATTAGTGATAGCCCCGTTCGCTATCTGCGGCTAGCTCGTAAACAATATCATCACTCATACCAGCGCTGGCCTGGACATGTAGACGGCCTGGCCCTTACACCCTTACTGGCCCTTGCGACAATTAGGTACCTAAAGTTTTAGCCTTATTATTATTGAAAGTAATTATGAGAAATAGTCACTTTGTTAGAACTTAGAACTCATTAAACTAGTGTTAACTTTAATAGTTTTAAAAATTTGCTGTATAGTGTTGTAGCAGATATAATAACTTATCTTTCTTTCTTGTCTACAGGCGTTCAAGCTATTCAAGAGTAAGAAGAGCAGAAAAAGCGCTCGAAACCGAGTTTCCCCAGCTTTAGACCGCTCCTTCAGCGGCACAGTGGACGCGCGACCCGAGATAGACGTACACCACTTCTGTCCCTGTCGCACCTCCCTACAGTACGAGGACTCGTACTCCAGCAGCATCGGCGGCGAGTGCAACAGCATCAGCCGGGAGTCCAACTCCTGCATCAGCCGGGAGTCCAACTCCCGCATCAGCTACAGCCGCGAGTCCCACCCGGACTCCGCGTACGAGTCTGACCGGGGAAGCCCCGCGCGCGTCTGCTATACCGTTACCTACTTCAACGTCAACGACAGCGAGGACAGCAGCAGCATACACACCGAGTACACGCTGCTGGACTACGACGCTGATGGTGAGGAGGAGACCCAGAACTTCATCAATGAGAGCATAGAGCTGGTGAGCTCGTTATGAGCTATCCTGGTCGTTTTCTACTGAAAAACTGAATCTGGAATTATAGATGAAGATATCTTCAGAAAGAGACTTTTGAAATATAAAAGAGATGTGACAGCAAAATGCTTTGTAAATTCTATGAAAGCGAAAAGCTTCTATAAAATATGTAGAGTTTATAAAGTGACTGTTTACTATCGCGATCGTGCAAATTGCAATAACAGATAGAATGATTTAATAATGATAATTTGAAATAGAATTCTGAAATAGTTTTTACCTATTCAAGTACCTATCTACTGTACAAATGTTGCCAATTTTATTATATAAAATTGTTTCTCGCAAACTTTTTCAAAGTTTTCCAATAATGTGTTAAAATAAGTGTATTTATAAGAGATTTAGGTAATATAAGAATAGTTATTATATTCATAAAATTATAAAGCTATTCATAATCCTAAATTGACTTAACCATCAACTTTTAACTCTAATAAGTTCAGTAAAGATGACTGTGCGTAAAACAACGAATGATTCTAACTATATTTTAATTGGAAAGGCTTAAATAACGAGCTTTACCCGGTGTTTTTAAGCGTAGCAAAAACATTTAAATTGAAAACGAGAAACTTCGCATAATTTTGCGCATTGCGTCTAACCGCTTGGAATAACAATTTTATGCGAAAACTTTTTGCACATTAGGAATTTTATTTAGAGAACTGTTTGATATTGCCAAAGTAACTTAATATAAGTAGTAAGTTCATTATAAAATTATTTGCTACACGTTACAATAACACATTGTTATTTACCACTATAAAATTTAACGATTCATAAACACTAGTTTATGTAAAAAATATCATTGGATATAGGCTACAGTTCCGGTGAATACCAAAGTGATTGTGATATTTTAAATAATAATTTAATGTTTTTATTGTGATCTCAAGTAATATATTAACTATTTTAGATTTAAGACTAGACTTACAAAATATAATTGTAATTATTTGTAAATAAATTACATATTATTATATTTGCCAATTTTTTTATTTGCTGATTGATACTCCCCTTAGTAGTCCCCTTACAGCTATATTCTATATAATATATAATATATCGAGTGAAATTAAATAGTGTATCGTATACTATTTTTCAAGTTAAATATTATTATTATACAAAATGCGAAAGTGTCAGTCCTGTCTATCTCTTCGATACCTCTTCACTCTTCATTCGCTGAACCGGCTTTGACAAAAATATTTTCAATTCCGGGAAAGGACACATAATAGTTTTCATCATCATCATTCATGGAGTTTATAGTTCTCGCACAATAAACAAAGTCGGATTAACGAAGCTCTGGACAACACAGTCTATTAATATGTCACGAAGTTGCAAATAAGTTTATAATGTAAATTAGCTCGTGATGTTGTTAGATTGTGATTGTTGTAAGTTTTGACGTAGTTAGCCAAAGTCATACAAGGGTCTGTCAACAAAAGCCCGCACGTTGCCAGACATAACCTTCGTGAAAACCACAAGTGAAAACTCCTTTATATTATGTAAAACGAACGACTCCGCCCAGCTTTGCATAAACCTCTTAAATTACTACCTAGTCGAATATTATTACAGCAAATATCATTTGAATACGTTAGGTCACTGCTTTCCAATCTTCCAAAATCCGTTGTTTAGTTTTTACATCTAACAAACATACACATTCATAAACTTCGAGGCTTAAAAAAACAATTGCCTATTACCAATACCTTTGCTGTTATTTCTAATAAGCATTAGCCCACTATTCATACTTCTACGACTTCTATGGATTGACAATGATAACGGCTTATACCTACCCTTAATTGCTTATCTAGCTACATCTAGCAATCTAACTACATACTTGATATTGCGACTATCCAATAGTATAATCGCTTAGCAGATATCCCTTTTTCTTTTACTATTTTCTTTCATAAATAAGTCTATGACATTACGTACGCTATATTCTTATACATATTTTATATATGCCTTTCTCGAGCTAGTAGCAATCACGAAGACAACCAAATCTGAAATCACAGCTCAAAATGTGATCAATACTTTGCGCTCAAACCAAAACTAGGGCGACCTGCTGTACAGTCCATTGACTTTTGTGAATGAAATAATTCTTGGGGTTCGATTTTTATGCCAAAACACCAAACCGTATAAAAAAATATATGCAAAATGTATATTTAAAGAGCTATTATTCTGAAAATGTTCTTGTAACAATAGAGCGATATAAAGAACACAAAAATGTTTTCAAACATAGTCATATTTTTGAAAAATTAAGCACATTATTGAAAACGAGTTTTCTTTGTGTGATTTTGAATGGGGATTTGAAGTGTGAAGCTGCGTCTGCGATCTCCGAACAAGACTAACAGGTTTCGATAATTGGCAAATATTATCCGCTGCACAGCTATTGTCAACCACTGAATGGGGATATGTAGTGGTAACTGTGGTATAGACAGGTTCGCGAGTTTTGTTTAGTTTTACATTCTGTGGTTATTTTACATAGCCATACTTATATGTCACCACACTCTATGTTGTATTGAACATCCGTACTGATATTATAAGCGCGCAAGTTTGTCTGTC
This sequence comes from Cyaniris semiargus, assembly GCA_905187585.1. Lineage (NCBI taxonomy): Eukaryota > Metazoa > Arthropoda > Insecta > Lepidoptera > Lycaenidae > Cyaniris > Cyaniris semiargus. The sequence continues at coordinate 792,323 of LR994555.1, forward strand.
TGTCTGTTATATCTTCACGCTTAAACCGCTGAACCAATTTTGGTGAAAGGTATGGAGATACTTTGAGTCCCGGGAAAGGACAGGGGTTTTCCCCATATTTTTTTGTCCCGGAAAAATGTACGGTTGCCGCAAAAACTAATTTCCGCGGAACGGTGTTGCGGGCATCTACTAGGCTCTAAATAAAGTTTCAGGGCTGTTTAAAAATCTTGACTTTCGTGCGGGGGCATTTTTTTGCAATACATAGAAAGCTTTTTATTTCGTTGATGCCAACGCTTGGTAGAGTATTCCATGTTCAGATTAACTGTGTACAAAGTAGGTATTTAATTTAAAATCTAAATTAAAATTCAGTCCCAATTAAAGCATCTTGGGTTTTCGTGTAATTCGGTGCGAGACGGGACGGAAACTCGCTCGGAGATATTCGAGGAATGTCTTAATATGCTTCAGTCTATTTCAGCTTAAAAGCTTAATTTGATGTGGAAACTACATCATGATCAGCCCCTTGTAGTGTCAAGGATTCTATATACTATTAAAAAGACAGATGTCCGACTGTTTCTTTTTAATTTTAGGCATTAACAAACCTTGAATGCTAACTTTAAGACATGAATTTACAAGGTGTAACAAAACAGAGTGATAATACTTTAGGGTGTGTATCAGTCCCCTGTATAGAGTTGTTTGCGAAATTAGAAGCGCTGATAGAGTAACTTTTTTAAAATTTTTGTATGGGAAAATTCAAGACGCTAGGGCGCTATTTACCGATACTTTCACAGTGAACTCAATATACGAAACACATTCACATCCTAAAGTATTATCACATTATTTTGTTACACCCTGTTTATTTTTTATATACAAGCGTGGCGACGCGTTACTCTACCAAGTATGTTAGTCTCAAGGTCAATTCTGACCTGCAGCAATGACAAATCAATATTAAATAAAATTCCTCGCAAAAAACATTATCGGAAATTGAAATGCCGACACACGGCGCGCACACGCTTACGGAAAAACTATTTAAAATTCCCACTGTTATTTTGAATTTTATATTCATCATAATAAGGTTGAAATTATGACTTATCGGTAAACTTTTAGCACCCTTACGGAAGTAGTTAGTGCGAGCGAGACGGGGCGAGGGTTGTCGGGGGTGCGAGAGGGACGCAGCGTGGGAACCGGCGGGGTGGCGGGCTCTCAGACAGCTGGACACTGGCAGCACCTGTGCGGTCAGCGATATGCTCCAACGGAGAAAAACAACCCATTGGCATATAAATGAGCGGCAGGTCACGTAATGCCAAGTGATAACTGCCAGATGTGGAATTTACAATTACATTACCCTTTTAAGTTTCTAGTAATTGTTAAGGGCAATACTTAATTTATATCTACGGAAAAGCTTTAACTGTCATAAACGTAATAAATACATACAGTATTTAAAAAAATGTAATGGCAATAGTGATCGAGATTACTGCCAACTGTGGACCACTGGAAGAGTCAACGTGCGACTTGAAAGTATCCCAAGGTATATTATTTAGACAAAAAATAAAATGCCTATTATAAATGTTATAAAAATAATTTAATTTGTTTCACTTTTAAAAATATTATGTACAAAATATCATCCACACGTTATATTATAATATTCTACATCTCACAACCCAGTGCGAATCACAAGTAACTTACAGTGACAAATATTTCCATAGGCATAGAATTAAATCGATTTACGATGTCCATAGGTACATTCACAAAATATGTGTTGTGTCTTTAAATCTACATTATTGTACTTTTGTGCTCTTTTATTATTCTAAATTGAAAAAGTCTTTATTTTAACTCATGTTAATACATTAGAGTAACAAAAAGTTACATACAATACTGAGCAAAATCTTATTAAAATATTTAAAAAATATTTTTTAAATGCAATCAATTTTCAGAATCTTTATAAACTACATTTCGTTCCATACTAATACTTATATAAGTTACATTAAAGCTTGGTTTTTGGTCCCAAAGTACTTACTATAATAAATCTATGTATAATCTATATAGATATCACACAACCTATCGTATATTCATAAACTAGGCATAATCAACAGTCTTCTAACGGCCGAACACTTGGTCAAAATGGGGGTGCATATTTTTACATTTCATTACAAAGTTTTCACGCAATTTTTTGCGTAGCAGGTTTTAATGTGTAAACAGTAAACGGGAAATTTTTATTATTAATCGCAAGCAAAACTTATGTTTTAAATATTTAAGAATAGTTGGTGTACAATATTATGTATTATTCAGAATTGCGTAACAATTTTTTACAAAGTGTTCAGTCGATTTGGATAAACTCTGAGATCAAAACAACGACTATACAAAGTAAAGTATGAAATATAGAGTCACTTTTAGCGTCTTCGTACGCCCACGCCGCTGGATAAGAAGCGATAATGAAGTTTGTTTTGTTTTACTTTGAAGATCAAAGTTGTAGGCTTAATTTAGGTATTTATATTGTAGACGTAACTGACGCAATATCAGTCGTATAAATTATATTGGGCCCCCGAGCTAAGAGCACTTGGAGTCGCCGAAACGCTAGTTACGCCACTGTTTCGGGTACCGCCCACGTCCTACGAAATCGAAACTTCTAAACAATTAATTAAGACATCTACACGTGCGTAAAAAACGGTCGTCAGAAATAGTTGACAAAAATTTAAGGTTCGATGAATCTTTTGTACCTTTTCTTTTCGTCGCGGCGTTTCTACCCTTGCTCATTAGTAGCGTTACGCCATCGTGGACGGTTATAATATGAGTATTTTAAACGGGTAACTCTAACTTGGCGGTGCGCGTGCGGCGGACTCTCATACTTCATAAGTTCTGGATTATTCTACGACAGCTCTAGTAAGCGAGCTCGGCGCCCCAGGGCCTGTAGGGTTTGGAGGTGTTCTGGGAGTACTGGTGGTGCGGGGGGTGAGGGTAGGGCGCGGGGTAGTGGGGCGCGGGGGCGGGCGGTGCGGGCGGGGCGGGCGCGGGGTATTGCGGGTAGGGCGCGGCGGGGGCGGGCGCGGGCGCGACGGGCGGCGCGGGGGGCTCCGGCAGCCAGCCCGGCTTGGCGTGCAGCTCGCGCTGGGCGGCGAAGCACTGCAGGTGCGACATGAGGCGCAGGCGCAGCGGGTCCTGGATGTCCAGCCCCTCGCAGCTGACCAGGTAGCGGGCGACCTCCGCCGCGCACTCGCGGAACCCGATCGCGTGGTAGTCCATCGCGTACCGCTGCGGGTCGTACGCGTACGTGTCCACGCCTGGAACAACATCAAAGATGACGTTAATTAAGCAAATTAAAAGTAAATGTAACATGTAAATTGAATATGCTAAAGCGCCTTAAAACATCTATTCAAGTTCCATCTGAAAAACAAGGGATTGTAATGCATTTGAAACATGCTTTTATGCCCTTGTTTCTTCAAGGACACGATTTTTTTGTAGATTTCAATTCGTCGATAAGTGAAACAAAAGAACGAGGAAATAACAATTTATCAGCATTACATAATATTTTATCAAGTGACGGGGGCAAAGTTGCAAGCGAAAGTTTGCAACATTTACCATTCTTGCGTGTGCAGCAAAGAATCTTTTAAATAACAATATGCATGCTATAATATATAGGGGATGATAATAAGGCAGACAATGAAGTCACTTAGCTGATTATGCATTTGAAAGACGAGACTGAGGACCAGTTTCGGCAGATGCATCATTTGCACAACAAGACGACTCGGATATACCCATTAAGAACCCCGAGAAAAGGACAGATAAATACCAATCACTGTGGTCGGACGGAGAAGGATGAACAACAAGACATCGGAAATACTAAGGGAAATACAACCCATTGACAACCCCTTCTCGTAAGAGTGAGATGGCCATACATAAACTTCTGCTGTTGGAATAGGACGGGTGTATAACAGTCCCCAGTTCCGGTGGTTATTCGCTACTCACAAGGGTGTCAGTGTGCCACCGGGATACCCTTAAAAAACTTAGGGGTTCTTAGTTCTTACTACGTTATTTATAATCTTGATATATTATACTTTTTAAGTTTCTTTATTCTTATTCACATTTGAATATGTTTTGCTTGTAGATTCGTTGGAAAAGAAAAAAGGTAGCTGTATAAGTCATATTCTATATACATAGTAGTTTTATTTGCCCCTGAATATACAGTTTGTGCGAGGTTTTCTTTCATTAAACATCTTGAAGATATAAGAAGTAATAAGCATTTCTTTTGGCGCCTGTTGCCTAGTCATCTCATTAAATCCGACATAATGACACACTCATCATCAGTCCTTTTGTCCGTCCTTCCGTTTCCGACTTTTTGTCCCTCAGGTGCGCAACCCTTCTTCCTGCACAAGACGCGTGACAGGGGGATGCGAAACTAGATTAAAATTGTTTTTCTACCCACTTTTTGTGGCTTTTTTACTACTCGAGAGGGTCGTATTAGGGTATTCAAAAGAAATGCATTGTAATTTACTTTTATTTTTAATCTTAGGGTCGAAGCTATCGAAACAAATGAAGATATCACCAAGATATTTTGAGGCGTACTTCATCACTGAAATCCATATTTCTAGAGTTGTGAGTGCATTTCCCACGATCGTATTATCGAGTCAATACCGGTAGGGTCCGTCCATATTGTGCGGAGGGCGCCGCGAGAGGGTCACAGTGCGACCGGGCCGTCAGCGCACTTCCCACGCCCCTGTGATCCCCCCGTTGTGCGGATAGCTCTGATTCATAATCGCGTATTGTTTATGAAGTTAATCGGTTTATTGATGCGAGTTTTATCAAAAGAAATAACTTTAAATTGTGGTTTTGAGCACAGGGACTAATATGGCGCCTATACAATATTATTGTTTTTATATTGAGAAATTGCACAATATCGCAATATACGAAAGATGCTTATTATGTTTTTTTTTCTTAACTTTAACTTTATTTTAATGTATGTCCTTAATTCTTAATTATAATAAGTTAATACATAGGTACCAAGGTGGACCATTTATTATTATCATTACGATAATATTATCTAATATCCCAAAACGCTTTATAATCCCGAAAGTGTTTATTTAATCTGTATTTAATACGGTCAAGCAAAAAGGGGTATCATATCGCTTCCTGTTTTTTTAACCCGACAGATGTTTACCTGGGCCGGGCTTACCCCAGGTGAGTGCTAGTGGGCTGCTTTACCCCACAGCTACAATGACCAGACAACGCCCCGTACATTTTTTTGCGGAAACAAAGCATTTAATAGTAATTTTACTGACGTTATCTTGAGATTGTGGTCTGGACCACCCGGTAGCTTGAAAGCGTTTTAGGGACAAATAATTATGTTTGTTTGATAAGATCTATATTCTATACAGATGTATAAAAGAGAGTGGCACTCGTTATTTTGTTTCCGCTTACCCCAAAGACTTTTAAAAGTTATTGAATAAAAAGAAGGTAGTAAAAAAATTACCGCAGAGTAATTATATAATATGAAATATGGTCTTCCTTCCGCATGAAATCACTGAACTTTACTCGCCACTGACTTTGTGACACGGTGATCGTTGCGGTCAACTCATCAGCCATAAAATTCCAGTGGAAATATGAATAATTAATATTTACTTCCGAATGAGTAACTGCCTCGTTTATTAGGGAAGACGTGAGTCTAGAATATACTTTTTTTAGAATTACATATTATTCAATATTCATAGATTACGTCAATTGTTTCGCAGAACAAAATTATTTTTGGGACACAGGGCCTATTTGACCGCAATGCGAATTCGCGTCGCATTCATCAGTTTGTGTGTTATTCAAATCTTCTGTAACGTTTTTTTTTCTATGTTTTTCTATAAAGCTAGTGTGTCGCGACTCGCGAGCAACAGGTGCGGTGTGCCGGAAATGGCCGTGGGAACTGTGACGGAGCCGCCACCACCACAGGGTAATAGTGATAAGCGACATGAATGAAGATATAGGTAAAAACGTTTGAATATTGTAATAATAACATGTACAAAATCAGGCCAAATTTTTAAAGTGGTATTTTTATTAAATTTGTTAATTTTTCGGAAATCAGAATTAACAATTAAACATCGACCTCTAAGTTGATGTATTGGAATATTACTAAAAATAAAAACATACTAAATTTTAAGCTATGGATTTCCGCAAAGTAACGCCTGATTCCATTAACAACAATTAAACATCTTGATCATAGGTGGTTTAAAAACACTTCTCCTTTCACACTGATACTGTCATTTCCAAAATGTTGCAACCGTGTGGCAATCTAAAGTCCCTCAAAGAGCATTCTGTACCACCCCAGCATTATAAATATACAGTCAGGAAGTTGCAATTTAAATTTTCAATAGACGTCGAAAGCTCTCATTATCAAAAGCAGGATGGCGGTACGAACTTTTGCTTTTTATATTTTTTGCGCTAACGGTCCTGAAGGTCGGAAGTTCAAGAAAGGAGAGGATATAACGGAGGTTTATTAAATGTCTATTTATAGAAATGTGGAGGACAATTCCTTAGGAATGCGTAAAAAATAGGTGGTTGTGCTTTAAACGATATTTCCTTTGGGAGTCGGAGGTAGAAAGCTATTATAAAAAGTATTTTGAGTTTATTTACTCAAGCGTTATGAGCAAATTTTATTTTTTGAAGTTAAATAAATAGATTTATAAATAGAATTTATCCATTTGAGGAATTGATTTTTGAACAGTTTATTACATAAAACAATATTTCAAACAGCCTATAGCTTCCAATTTAAATTGAGTGATACTCCTACACAAGGATGACTTTTCCTGTTATCCAATTGTAACGTGATATCTAAAATAATATTGTCACCTTCCTCTAATATAATCTAGAAATTAAGTTAGCTATGAGTAATTACTGTGAAATTCACTATTCTTGCATATTGATCACTAAAACATGACACTTCAACAAATCTTCCGTGACAAGCAGCAAAGTTGTTACGCATGGTGATTAGTAAAATATCCTTACCTCTAGCGTGCAGCGACTTGAGATGGTCTACAGTAAGCTGCAGTATCTCAGCCTTCTCCAGCTTGGCCGAGCCCTGCTTCTCCGCCGCAGCTGGGACGAGCCGCTTGAGCTCGGTGAGTGAGCTGTTGATGCGGTCGCGCCGCTTCTTCTCGATGACCCCGCGTCGCCGCTTGCGAGTTAACAGCTGACAGGAGCCCCCGGGAGACCTTTAATTATGATAAGTTAGAGATAAGGATGAGGTCACGTGATGATGAAACAGGAGGACATTTTTTCAAACTTTAGTTACACGTTCGACCGCAATTCGAATTCAAACTAAGCTGACGTTCGGGTATGCCGGCTAGATTAAATAACGTAAGCTTTTTTTAAGCTCACAGTTACAGCTGTTAAAACACAACACTTTTTCGGTTTAGGTATAACAAAACCCAAAGTGTTAGTCTAGAAATAAACAACTACCATACTGTTATCAAAACTTATGTAGTATTTTTAAAGTAAAAGAGTAACGTCGAGACATCTTTTCTCAGAAACCTTCATATTTAGTTATTATATTATGTGGATTAGTTACATAATATACAATTGGTGACATTGCAGGATGAATGAGGGTAATACTCGTACAATGTACATACGTGATAAGACTGAGAAGAATATAATATCTATACTAATATTATAAAGCAGAAGAGTTTGTTTGTTTGTTTGTTTGAACGCGCTAATCTCAGGAACTACTGATCCGATTTGAAAAATTCTTTCAGTGTTAGATAGTCCATTTATCGAGGAAGGCTATAGGCTATATTTTATCACGCTAAAATTTATAGGAGCGAAGTAATAGAGGAAAATGTGGAAAAAAACGGGGGGAAATTATTTGAAAGGGCTTATTGAAATGCGCTAATCTCAGGAACTACTGGTCCGATTTAAAAAAATCTTTCAGTGTTAGATAGTCCATTTATCGAGAAAGGCTGGCTATATTTTATTACGCTAAGACTAATAGGAGCGAAGAAATAAAAGAAAATGTGGAAAAAATGGGAGAAATTATTTGAAAGGGCTTATCTCACGAACTACTAGAGCAATTTTTCTGTTATTTGGGTCAGATAAGAAGTAGACCACGTGAAGGATCATAGGCTATTTTTTGTAGACTGATTTGTCTGTGAAATATCTAATTTACGCGGGCGAAGCCGCGCGGAACGTCTAGTGTAATATAAATTACACTCTACGAGTACAATATCTCGTGTAAAGAACTTTCAACTTATCTTCCACAATATATTTTACCATAAACTGGACGACGCTCGCAACTTCGTTGCGTCAAAATTTTAATGCGCGGGAACCGTACATTTTTTCGGGACAAAAAGTATCTACTGTCCTTTCCCGCAACTCAAATTTTGCACACTAAATTTCAGCAAAATCAGTTCAGCGGTTTGGGCTTCAAGAAGTAACAGACAGACAGACACATATTTCGCGTTTTTAATATTAGTGTGGATCGTAACGTTATAATTATTTAATTCATAACAGACACTTCGTAACAAATTTTAATGGGAAAGAAAAGCACTAGAATATGCAAGTTAAAAGCTCTTGAGAACATTTGCGGAGCTTTTTATAAACTCTCACAAAGGTTATAAGTTCAAAGGGTTGCCTTTTCTTATTTCTTCGCTTTGTTCTGACATTGTTAGGGAGTGTTATGAAAAAATTTAACAAGAATTGGATAATAACAGTTACTATAGTTATTACATTTTACCTAAATACTCTAAATAGATAGACAGGTATGAATAAAATAATCATCGTTACTTGATATATTTTAATAATTTTACCATCGCGTGGAAACATCAAGAAAGTGTATTCTATTGTAGTGTATATTATATTTTATCCTTCTGGCATTGACGTAGAAGAGTTATAAATAGTATTAGGAAATAGTTCTACATCAAAGCCAGCCCTTCTGCGTCAAAGCCAGAAGGATAAAGCATAATTATTTTTGTTTCACTTTAGCGCCATACTAATTTGATTTTAATGGACGCGGTATCAATAAAACCATTATTATGGCTCGAGTAATATAGGTTATAAGTTTTACAAGAATATATATATTATTTACAGTGAGGTGTTCGTCGTTTTTTTTTATAAAAAGTAATTTTACTCATAAAACAGTGGTTGTCTCCAAACCAACTAGCAAGTAGCAACAGACTAGTTATAGTCCCGATTAAACTACCTAGGTCTTAACCACACCAGTAGCTTAGACCCTTTCGATAAAAAAATCATAAAACAGTAGTAAGGTTTAAAACACGCTACGCTCGTAGCGGTGCTACGCGCGCGCTACGAGCTACGCGGTCTACGAAGATAGGTTTAATTTGCAACTTTTATTTGCAACTTTTTTTAACGTTTAGTTTAAAGTTTCATTCTGGCTTTAATATTAAAGAGCTATATTATTATGAAATCAAGACGTGAGTGGAAGAATAAGGTAAGTAACATGAAAAAACTTCCCGTTTTTTTGCTTAAATGGAGGCTTTAGGGCCGGAAAAATTATTCGAAATAGAAAAAAAGTGGATTATATGTATAGCCAGATATATTAGCTAGGTTATGAAGTAGATAAGATACAAGTTTTATGAAAATAATAAGGGCAAAAATGAGTTATTGTCCGTATGTTACGAAATGTTACTTGTTCGATTCTTCCACTCACGTCTTCAAATATATTATGGTATTGTAAAAAACGTATGTACATAGAATATATCTTTTAATATTACGTATTTACAGAAGTGCGTAGGAATAAGTTTGTTTGAGAACCTTTCAAAACATACTGTGTTATGTTACTTGTTTACTTGGGATTAAGGTTTTGCGTGTGTCATGAGTTATGTAAGTCTAAAATAATAATATTTTAGTATTTTACAATCGTTATATTAATTTAACTAGTGTTTTAGTTGGGGCCAAACTCTATATAAACTACCGAGGAGAAGAGATCTTTAGCAAAAAGATACTCACGTCGCATCCTTGCTGCTTTCCTCCGAGAAAGCATCGTCTTCGCTCTCGGAGTGCGTCCTCTTAGGGCGGGCGGGAGTTAGGGCAGGCGCGGGCGCCGGGGCGGGCGCGGGGGCGGGCGGCTGCGGGCCCCAGTAGCCCCACTGCTGCCCCGGCTGCTGCTGCTCCATGTGGCGGTGGTACTCCATGCCACAAATGGTGAAATTCAAGTTTGAAGTCCAAAGTTAATAGTAGGACCCACTTAGTACTTACTGGGTCCGAAAAGAGTTTATGTCCACTTAATATCAGCACTTTATGAAAACTCCGTTGTTTATATCCCGGAAAACTTTACCAGTAATTTTTCATAGCGTTAGGAAAAGTTCGAAAACTTGCTTCAGTTTTTACATAAGCGCAGTATCTCAAATGTAGATGTATCCTGATAAAGTAAGGTCCACTTAATTAACACTTGTTGTAATGACTAGGAAAAAGCCGGAAAATGTGACATTCAGAGTCGGTGCGCGTGCGGGCACGTGCGCTCGCGCGGGCGGCCGGCGGGCGAGTGCGTGCGCCGCGCCCGCCGCGACGGTCGCCGACACACGACCGCGCGTACGCACATACTACAACACTCGATTATACATCTTAATACCAAAGTGTAAGGTGCAAATTGAGGGTGGCATAGCAATGCAACTATGGGAGTAATGCCAAAATATCAACGGCAGTTGTGCTCGCAGAAGTAAGCTCTATTGCAACGCTATAAGGATGTGTCGCCCGCACGCACAGATTGAAGGGACTTTGGATAATTGAGAAGAACTTGTTGGGCGTTCGTGTAACGATTTTGGACTTTATGTACAAGTGATAAGAGGTTTTTTTTCGTGGCGAGGGCGTTATCAGCGTGGTGTCTGGCCGCGTGGCCGGCACGCTCGAGGAAGCTGCACAATTAGATGACGGTGGCTTCACAGGCGACTATGTACTAGGGGGGAGATTTGCCAATATATTGAGAAACTGAGCCACGCGTCGGGAGAAATTTTGATGAAATTTCCACTCAATAAGAAGGGCAAAATAGAGAAATAGAGTAGGTCAGGACATTGACATTGGCGATCCAAAAGCAAAGATATAATTCAAAAGCAAGAATGTAGGTTATTCAATAAAACATTATCGTAAAACTCAATAAAACTTTTCCATTGCGGCTAAAATATTATACACTATAGTATGTATAAAATTTTTGCGTTTCTTCATAAATTAGTAAAAATGGACTAGTCTTTTTGCAACTTTTTCCTTAATCTTTTAAGAATCTTACTATAGGTGTAATATTTAATCGTTTCAAACATTTCTTTAACAAGAACTCTGACAATGGGACTTTGTCGGCGTGTCATAGGATTATTGCGTCGACTTATCTCGAGCCAGTATCCTATTACCAAAGATTCCGCATTTTCTCTCAAGAACTTCTTGAGCAAAGATCAAAGCATTTTTTTGCAAATTGTTAAAAACGCCTTATTGTAATAAGGCTTAGTTATGTAAAGTTAAATTTTGTACAAAACGATAATTTTTTAAAGGTTTTGTAGTTTTTTTTACACGTCTACTCGATTTCAATAGAAAAGGTAGAGCCGCTCTTAATTTTTATTAACTTGACAAAATAATGGAATATAATGTAGAAACTCAAAGGTGACTCACTAACATGGTGATCTATCAACGCACAGCCCAAACTACTGAACGGATCTGGCTGAAATTTGGCATGCAGGTAGATGTTATGACGTAGGCATCTGCTAAGAAAGGATTTTGATCAATGCTAACTCCAAGGGGATAAAATAGGAGATGAAAATTTGTATGAAACTTTGTCAATTTTAAACCGATCGGGCTGAGATTTTGATACCTAATTAATAATAATACTTCTTAACGCGAGCGAAGCCGCGAGCAAAAACTAGTATATTATAAATTCTATTTAAGCAAAATAATTATTCAGTCGTGTATACTTTGAAACCGCACGTTCGCTTATTATTCGGGTAAGCACAATAAACTCGATTATACAGGTCCTTACAAATATTGGTAAAGGACAAATGAAATATATACTTGTTGATACGAAGCAAAAATAAACATAAGCAGACCTTGTATTATTTCTATTGGACTTACAAAAGCTGTTTTATAAGCTCTATATTTTTAACATTATCATAATAATCAAAAGATCGAGGTTTTAAGTTAATATCCTAAAAACATTCCCAGAGTCAATCAAAAACATATTGTACAGGATTGGGTACTTATACGACCACAATAGAGCAGGCACCTGCTCGACTCTCCCACAAGAATCGCTGGCAAAAAACCCCGCACCGACAGGTTTTTTTAATTCTTTGTTGTCAGATTAAGGGCCTTCCCCTATGGAGATTCCGTAATTTACCGCATTTAGATCCTTATAGACTCATAATTTGAAAGATACAAAGTTATAATAAAAATACAGCAATGATCTTCAGTATATTAACATTCCTTTCCCCGTTTTAAATTTTCTATTTTTGTTTATTCTACTCATGATATTAGCTTCCAAAGTAATACCAATTTATTAAAATTGAAGCTTTCTTTCAGCATCTCCCTAGTATTTACATATTACGTTTATTTGAAACACACGACAATAGATAGACACTTACATTAACTACATATTCCCCGTTTTAAATTTTTTTAGATCAATTTTGAACTAAGATAAGTAAAAAAATAGGATTTTTGTGCGATCTCGGCAACGCGTCAAATGTATGGTCAAGGTCGTTTGCTCGGGGGATGGCCTTAAGTCAAGAGTTAGCTTTTGAGCCCTATGAGAACTTGTTGCGGATATTTTTTATGTTTTTTTGGTAATTATTAAAAAAAAATAGGTTAATTCATGATTAGTGCGTCCGTGGTCTAGTAATAGACTAACTTCCGCACTCACTGCCGCACTCAATGACATTTAAAGATGATTTAACTTCAATTTAATGAAGAGTTTGACAGATAATGTATCTGGCTTATGTCAAAATTTTCATTTAATTACATTTAAGTAATTAATGTTGGACTCTGAGTACGGCAGTTAGACAATAGACATATTATAATACATACTTCTTAGTTTCTCTATTACTAATGATTTCTTATTCAGAATCCATACGATGTAAATTGCAATCCTCAGGTAGCTGTGGCCCTACAATCTGAGAATAAGCCTTTTTAGATTCAAACGCAAACATCGTAAGTTAACTTGTACAGGGTTGGCCTCAGGTGCATTGCAGAGTCACTGAAAGCCTATATGAAATACAATAGCATAAACCTGCTTGTTTTAGTAATGTTATCATGGGGCTCTCCATCAGTAAAGTTTTTTTATAAACATTTATGCATGATCTATTGGGGCAATTATACTAATGTTTATGACACTCTGCAAAAACGCATAAAATATAAGTACAAACACACGGACAAAAGTGACAAATATTACAATTTGTCGACTGGTCAACGTGTCAATAAAAACCACAACGAATAATTACATCGAGCAAATAATTCACAATGAAAACCATTATCGTATTATTTCAATTACTACCCTCACTCTAGATATTCTTTATTGACTGGTTAATAGAGTTTGAAATTGCATGTCTGTTAGCGTATTTAAGTTGGCAGGGACATGTTCCCGTGTGAATGAGGGGGAATCCGCCCCATCCGCCCCGCCGCCCCGCTACGGGGGCAGCTTGACTGAGTATTGTTGGCGTTGCTGTATAAACAATTACAGTGATAGCATATCGGGGGATGGCCTGCAATTTTATTGTTATTGGCTTAGGTATTTTTATAAGCGCTTGCTATGCTAATTTTTTTTTTTTATTCATATATATGTTGCCTTTACTTTGTTTAATAGGCTGTTCCGTTAGTTCAACAAAGTCTAATCTTTTTAATGATAACCACTTCTTTTATAAAATATGTTAAACAACAATTAAAAATGTACATTAGGTACGCAGCTACTTTGTTCACATTTTTCTAATGAATGTGCTACTGTCTAATACTTATTTTGTCAACGTTCCAATACTGGCTTAGGCTTAGTAGCTTAAAATTGTAATCGTCTATTAGCTTCAGTCTCTACCATCGCTTTAATCACAGGCTTAGAAGTTAGGGCTGACAGTATTAAACCATTACTCACTACTTTATTACCTCGGAGATTCTATAAAATGAACCTTATATATATAATTTGCATAAAGGCTAATCAGACGAATAAAAAAATAAACGCACCGCATACGCTCGTCGCGTGCGTGAGAGCGCGTGCGGCGCGCGGTCGCACGCGCCTCCGCCCCTTGTTACAGCCTAACAGGTGACCTATTGTTACTTGAGACTTGATTGAGTTTTCATTCACGGTTTTAATCGATTGATTATGAATGAATTTATCCCGGAAAAATACAGTTTCCAATAGATAACCGAACTTCAGCGCAACTTCTACTAGTACGGTTATAATTTTAATGGTTATTCCACTCTTGCATTACATTTGCTATGCTTGTGCAAATAAAACTTAAGTTAAATTAGTAAATCTCATAATAATTGCTACAGTATAAAAATGTTTAGATGTTTGTGTGCAGTTAAATAGCGTCTCCTAGGTGAAATTATCTCGTATCGAAAATGAACCTGTAAGTTGCTTGGCTACTATATTTTACTTACTCATTTTAATAACACGTATGTGTAATGTGTCGAGCCAGGGGACCTGTCGTGCTCCACGTTACACACGCCGCAAATATTAAATAACTAATATTTTCGCGAATCGCGCGGCACCTTGCCGCTGCACGTGACCATGGCGCTCGTGGCCAACGAGTTGCTGGCGTTCACCAGCACGCCATCGACACCATGGACGAGGTCAGCATCATGCAGATCTGCAAGTCCTCCTTCACCAGTGAGGAGATTTGCCAAGGGAAGCAGCTGCTGTAATAGACGCTCGGCCAGAGCGCGAACTTGCCGTCGCGACGAAGAGACGGAACCGAAAGGAGCGTGCAGGACATCATCTCCCTGCTGAAGCAGACGGATCCGGATGAGGTACCGGCTTTTGTGGCTAAAGAGCTGCACAAGCTGCCGCCCGTTACGTTGGATCACGTCGACGTCGTCAGCCTACTGAAGGACATCAGGTTCCTGAAGGAGGAGCTGACCGGAGTTCGGGGCAGATTGCAGGCATCAGAAGCTATCATTAGTGATCTACGTAACAGCCGTGCTAGCATACGCCAACGAGAAAATTTTGTCGACACGCTTTCTCGATGTTAATTAACTGGTTTATCTCTTCATCTCTATTGACCCTAAGATGACATACATTTTTTCTCGTACGTCTGTCGTCAAAATTAGAGATAATTTTTTTTTTTTATATGTGCTTTTTTTGTCTAATATACTAACGAGGTATATATGAACGAGAAATTTATCTCTCGAGTCTCGACGTACGCATGTTAGCGAAAAAGAGATATATTATATCGATATCGACAATATCACTACGCTCGAGAGTGAGATATCCACGAGATATCTCGTTGGCGTATGCTAGGGGGGCAGGGGGTGCGATGAGGAGGGCTTCATACTGGTGGAGAGAATAAATAAGAAGCCCGCCACCCGCAATCATCGCGGCACCGCGCCATATGCACCTGAGCTGCGTCTGCGGAGCGAGGTCCCCGCGACGCCCCTGTACATATCCCGCCTGCACTGGTCCAGGGAAGTCGAAGACGTCGTGGACTACATCAGTAAGAAGACATCCCTCCACTTGAGGGTCGAGCGTCTGCAGTCTCGCCACAAGGTCAACTTCACTTCCTTTGAGGTGAGAGACGTACCGACGCATCTACTCCCGACCTTTGAAGCGGAGGAATTCTGGCCGACTGGTGTGGTTTACCAAAGGTTCCGGGGGAGACTCCGGAATGAAGCGCGCGTCACGTCGCCGTTAATTCGTAATAATGTGTAGTTGTTAAGTATATATAATTTTTTATGTATGTTAGTCATTAACATACATAAAAATGTTAGGCTACGTAGGCCCATACAATATAATATATTGTATGGGCCTACGTAGCCTGATTTAAATAAATAAATAATATAAATAATTATTTAGCTTTAAAAAGGAAACATTATTAGGAAAAAAACTTCGTAACAAGTTCTACTATTTTAAGTACCTAAGTAGTAAAAAAAGCAGTAATATTTTAACTTGAATGGGTTGTTTTCTTTTTTAAATCTCCACCAGACGGCGCGACGGTAGACACTTCTAGATTTTCTATTGGTTCCCCACTGATTTGAAATTATCTGCAAGTTGGCATCATTGACTACATATTGGTTGTGTTTCTAAAAATTTCAGTGTACTGTCAAGTGTGATAAAAATAAAAATATCTTAAACCTAAGCGATCATTGGCCTAAGCGATTAAGCCAGTATACTGGTAATAGTTTAGGAACACGCTGACATAATAAAACTTGTCAAACTGAAAACTGACAACTGAAAAAGTTTTGGCGGCCATGTTACTTTGAAACTTCTTCTACTTTTTATTGTTGGTGTGGTTTTTATTATTTTTTCCCAAATTGTGTTATTTGGGTTTTTGATGTTCATTATTGGTAAAATATTGGCCATTAAATATCCGTTATCGTACACAAGTGCAGATAAGATGTTGTCAAAACCAAAATTTATAATTCCTGTGACATTTGGTGTGAATAACGATAAATAGGGCTATTTCTTCCGTGAGTTTTAACTAAAACATCGTTATAATAACTTTATTATCCTATTCGTTGGAATATTATTGCGTCTTTTTCAATTTGAAATGTATCAAGTTTTACATTCTTTTGCCCAGTTTTGTAGCAATTAATGATGGTATTACCGATAGTTGTCTACCCATACGCCATCTAGTTACTAAAATGAAAACTGTTTGACAATCAAATTAAAAAAATAAGAAAATGCCTCGCTACAAATAGTGACATCTATGAGCAGCACTCGTAAACCTAGTTTCAAGTTTGATCCATAGATGTCGCTACATTACTCATTTCGATAAAACCATAAAAAACCTAATAATATTTGCAGTTTAGTTACAAATGGAGAGTAAACTGCGAATAGTAAATTTTAATATTGTGTTCTATTCTTAGTACTTCGGCTGTTTGAATTCGTAGCCTGGACTTATTATATTTATTGATAAAATAAAATGGAGAATAATTAATAAAACGCATTCTCTGGTCACGAAAGCGAAACTGGAAGATAATAGTGTATATTAATATGATTATTATAGTTTAATCTTCTCGTATTTTCTGCTAATTGACAACTTACTATGTATCTGTTTCTCTGTACGTTTATTTTATTATTTACTATGTGCCATAAAAATAAAACCATAATTCAGTTTCTATTTATAGATACTTTATTTTCTTAACCTAGTTTACTTATTCTAAATACAGTCAGAAAATATATTATTTCAGATGTTATCTGTCGGCATCGCTTTCTTACAATAACGCTTTAATTATTATATTATAATATTATTAATCAGATTGTGAAAAAATCACACATTTTTCTTTAGACAGGCAGACCGCTTGATGTTATAGCCTAGAGATCTGCGTCACTAGAGTAGTCCCAGGTGCGTTTCCATGTTCACTTGTCGTGGCTGGATCGGGAGTCGGGGTCGGAGGTGTCCCGCTCGGCGCAGAAGTCCAACTCGTCCACCGACATAGGCGTGTCTGAAAAAAATACATAACGATTACCAACATTACATTCAAAAGTATACAGGTTTCTGACATTTTAGTAAAAGGTTATCACACACACACACACTCTGGATTATAAACTAAAAAAAATGTGAATAGATAATTTTTTTTCCGAGAAGTGACACAAAATCGATAAGTAAAAAGCCTTTTCTTGTCTATAATAATTTGGGTGTGTTATTAATATAATTCAGACTCGTACTCGACAATAACGACTGCCAAGTTCTGTGTAAGACGCAGGTAAATACATTGTCTCTTCTACGTGTCCCTTATATATAGCTTACTGCAGGGGTTCCCAATCTTTTTCAGCCTGCGGCGCAGTCACAGTATTTTGTCACGGCGCCCTACTCTACCTAGCTATTATTTATTTATTTATTTAAGCAGGTAAATAATAATTAACAAATATTTAATCATCTACCGGCTTTACATAATTAATATTATAATTATTTTATTTTATAATATTTGTGGTTTTCGATACTGATGGAGGATCGACTCACGGCGCCCCTCTTGCCTTTCCACGGCGCACCAGGGCGCCGCAGCGCACACTTTGGGAACCCCTGGCTTACTGTGAATGTAGGCTGAAAGAGTTACGTCTTTTTAAAGTATGTATTTTATAGGCAGATTCATGACGTTGGCGCATTTGACATAGAAACACATAGAAGTCTATTATTACTTTATTTGTTACACTCTGTATAATATGTCGGTACATAATCCTGGATGTACGAAACTCACCAAGGTGATCAAGCGTGACGCCTAGCGCGCGTCGCACCGGCGCCAGCGGTACTACCGCTGCGGGCGGCACGCGCGCCACCATCGCGCGCAGACACTGCGCCGACTGGCGCGCCGCCTCGCGCTCCGCCGCACCGGCACGTGCGCACAGCGATAAGTGCGGTGGCGGTGGCGCTGACAACCTGAAGAGGAAAATTTAAATATTGATAATGTTGCACTGTTGTTAATAAAATATGGAGAATACCAGGGCGATTCACGATTTACGTTCGACTCGCCTAGTGCGGCGAGCATTTATTGGAATTCGCGCGATAAGGTTTCCGAATCCGAATCGATTGCGCATTGTGAATCAGGGGTTAGGTTTACCTACCGACTACAGACAGTCATGGACAAGTTTTGCCTTTATAAAGTTATCTTTTTAGTCCCGCCGCAAACGGAAACATGTTATGAGGTTCACGTGTCTTTTCGTGTCATAGTGACTGCTCACCGCTCCCGCTGCTCGCGCTCCAGCTTGGCCAGGACGTCTGCGGTGTGGGTGAGCGCGGCGCGCAGGCCGTAGTCGCGCGTGGCGGCCAGGATGTCGTCCTCTATGTCGGCGAGGAAGTCCACGTCGACGCCGACGTCGGACAGCGTGCGCAGCTCGCCGATGTCCACCTTCACGCTCGTTAGGTCCGGCTGCTAGAAATATAAGGCTTTGTTAATAACTTCGGTCAACATCATTCATTCCTATGAGGTCTGTTTGACAACATACTAGTTTAAAAGTCCAAAATCCAAAACGACAAGATTCTCTAATATTGGATGAAACCGTCTTTCGTCTTTTTACCGCTATTATATGGTCAGTGACGTCGTTGCCTGCTGTAACCGCTACACGGCGGCCTACTATCCTAGTGAAACTGTTTAGCCTCACCGTGTCATCAGCGGGCGTGTTCTCTGCCTGCTGCTTCTTGTCGGGGAACATGGCCTCCATGTCGTAGATGCAGGCCCAGGGCGAGTCCGCCGCGAACCGCAGCAGCTCCTCGTTACCCTGACCCAGCTCCGACGCTGAAATTTGTTATGCATTCATGTGTTTAATCGAGACAAATTAAATCGTCACAAAACAATTACATTTTACTATGGAATAAACTTGTCTCAAGGAAAAAGACAAATCAATAACGCGATTTAGTAAGTCATAAAATGTAGTCTTTAGAGCAGGATTTGAGACAATCATTCATTAGATGATGAGGTGTTATTCCTGCCTACCGGCGATACTCACGCAGCGTGTGCAGCACGAGGTGCGACTCGTCGCGCGTGAGCGTGGCGAAGGTGGCGTCGTATGCGGGCGCGTACGAGCTGTCCCCCCCGTCCCCCCCTCAGCGATACTCACGCAGCGTGTGCAGCACGAGGTGCGACTCGTCGCGCGTGAGCGTGGCGAAGGTGGCGTCGTATGCGGGCGCGTACGAGCTGTCCCCCCCCCCCCCCCCCCTCAGCGATACTCACGCAGCGTGTGCAGCACGAGGTGCGACTCGTCGCGCGTGAGCGTGGCGAAGGTGGCGTCGTATGCGGGCGCGTACGAGCTGTCCCCCCGTCCCCCCCTCAGCGATACTCACGCAGAGTGTGAAGCACGAGGTGCGACTCGTCGCGCGTGAGCGTGGCGAAGGTGGCGTCGTATGCGGGCGCGTACGAGCTGAACGGCCCGTACTGCAGCGGCTTCACGCACTTCGCCAGGTTGCGACGGTCCTCGCGCGTCGCTGCAACGAAGGATTAGTCAGTTTGTAAATTTATTTAGTACATTTATCGAGCATCCAAAGTTATATATATTTATATTATAAATGCGAAAGTGTGTCTGTCTGTTACCTTTTCAAGTATAAAAATACTCACTGTGCAATGTCCCCGTGCCGTGCGTGAGTTTGCCGATGTACTGGCCCAGCGTCATGGGCCGATCCTCGCTCGTGGGATCCACAGTGTTGGTCACTATGCCGAGAGTGGTCTTGCCTGTTGCGTCCATGCGGGGGAATGCTGAAATATTAAGATAGAATTAATGTTCGGAATGCAGTGCAATTTGTTTTTTTACTTTCAAAATTGTATGCAAAGATATCATAACTCTATTGATTTAAATTACAAAAAATGACAACGACGAGGCAAGTTGCAGTCGAAAGTGCAACTTGCCGACAACTTTCGACTCGACATTTGTCGTCGTCGTCATCGTCAAACCGTCGCGTATACTGATGCAACTCATCAACGTGAAAAATGTATGTAAAATATTGCACAGCGCAACGGAACAATATGGCTTTACTATTTTCAATTTTGGCTATGTTGTCACACATTTTTAATAATTTGTGTCAACATAATTTGGCGCAACGTCTCATGGTTGTGACTATAATTTAAAACCTTTTTTAGCCAGCCTCCGTCGGTGCTGCTCCCTCTCCTCCTCCATCTGCAGCTTGACGGTGTCTCCGTGGTCAGTCTGCTCGTGGGGCTCGGTGCCCTCCGCCTCCGACCCGCCGCTCTTTTGCTCGCCGTTACGTTTTAGCTTGTGCTGCCATCACACATTAGTATGTAACATTATAAAACTTTTAGATTCAAAAGTGCATTCAGAGTTACTTTATCTTAGACTTTCTATAAGTCTCAGTTTCATCGACAAAAAATTGCCAAAGTAAAATAATTTATTTTGGCAATTTATAAAACTGAATATATTATGATGTTCGCATTAGGAAAGCAGTGCACATGTCGAAATCTATCTGTAATCAAATTGATTCAGGTGGTCAATATCGAAAAAGTGTCAATTAATTTGTACACTTGCACTGGTGACACACTGCTTACTTAACGCAGATATTATCTAAGAGTAGTGGGATAACACACGCGGCCGTAACAGGTATAAAGGTACAAGTTGGAAGCCGGCTACATGAAGTTGCAGCAGACGACGTGTCGTCGCGACACTACTGGTCTCTATGTATTTCTATGAAAAAGTGTCGCTAGCTTCGTGTCACTTGCTGCGCAGGGTATTTCATAGAAATACATACAAACCAGTAGTGTCGCGACGACACGTCGTCTGCGGTTTCTTCATGTCGCCCGCTGCCAACCGGCACCTTAATGCTGCTGCAGAGTGAAGCACATGAAGTAATGAGATGTATGCTAATAATAAAAATTTTAGATAAATATGTATTAATAAAAAGCTTCAAATTTATAAAAATGTAGCACCACATTATAATGTGATTAATGAAACATTAACAAAATCATAACTTATCGAGTATCAAAAGTAGGCAACATCTCACAACTAAATGTGCACATGCAAAAGTTCGCACTATAATATGTAAAAGTACCACAACAGACAACATTCAGTTTGGTAAAGCAAACAAACTAGTCACTAAGTGCATTCACTACTCAACGGAATTATATTGCAAACCTTTCTGCCGTACGTCCTTAACGGCTGCTTGCCAAAATATAACAACATCAAATGATTTGTAAAATGATAGATTATGGAATAGTTGCTCACTGGACCAATATTGTGCAGAAAATGAATTTGAGTTAGTAAAATTACCACATCAATTTTGGTACACTTGCACATCATCAAAATATACCTAAATTGTATGTCATACAATAAACATTTGTAAAACCTTTACAATTTTATTACTTATCACTTACCAAATCCATCTTTCCAATATCAAATCCGAGCTCTCTGATGGGTATTTCATACATGTATGTGAGGTGGTCTCCTAGTGGTCGAAGCTTGTGGGGTGTAAGTTGCTTGAGCCCCGCATGCAGCAGTCTCCGAGCAGCCTTGTGGTACACCGTACCAGCTGTGTTGTACTTCATAGCATTATTACACATTAACTTGAAGTCATTCTAAAAGAATATTTCATTTAAATATTACAAGGTTGGTTAGGAAAACCTAAATAGTAATTAAGGTTTTCCTAACCAAAATATTAAAAACTTGTGTGGTTCTTGTCTTCTTTTAAGAGTTTCTCATAATATTATATTTAGGTCAAATTTCACCAACGTCTGTTAGTGTTAACATGCACTGCTTGTTAAAATGTCATATTGTGTTCTCTTTCATTCATACAAAAAACGAGAGTTAAAATCTACTAATAATAAAAACTAAGGAAACATAACTCCCATACTTCAATTGTTTTGAATTTGGTTCTCAAGGTTCTTTTTGCACACTAAAATAATATGGCAATAGCTACGAAACACTACATTCAAATTGACAAAATAAAACCGTTGACAATAATAATTGTCACTTCTATAATTACACAAAATTCTTGCATGTATTCGGGCCTCTCTTTGCATAAAGTATGCATGTATTCGGGTCAAATTTTGTAGAATCAGAACAAATTTTTTGACACAGTTACTCTTCCTTAGTTTTTATTATTCGTAGGTTAAAATGATATTAATTCAAACATTAACTTTAACAGCTGTTGGTGAAATTGGGTCTAAATCTACTAACAACTAGACAAAGCAAGATAATCTTGTTTATAAATGTCTTTAACTAAACATTTTAATAAAAAAATCATCATACTTACAATAAAACAATTCAAGGATCTGTACTCATTGTCATCAATCTTCTGCTTCATAGTGGAGAAGTCCATGGGTCTTTTTATGATATTTGAATAGTTAGGTGCAAAGTTGTCGTTGACTGGCCATGCAAAGTATTGATGCGGATCACGCTTTTCCAGATTACGGAGAAGCTGCTCTAGCAGTCTTGACAGTGGACGTCTCTTTTGACTGGCCTTAAAAATACTCAGAATAAACATATAAACATAAACTTAATGCAATACATTGGCAAACAATGTAATATTATATGCCCGCTAAGTCACTAATATTGTTGCCTTCAATGCTGGGCGTGGTTGTAATTGGACTTTAGTCTAAATGCCATGTGTTGTTACTGTATTTTATTATATTTTGTTACTCTGTGGACTTTAACTGTGGCCTATGAATAATAAAAACTAAGGAAGAGTAACTGTGTCAAAAAATTTGTCCACGAGTCTACAAAATGTGACCTGAATACATGCATACTTTATGCATGTATTCGGTACACAATTTTGTGTAAATATAGAAGTGACAATTAATGTCAACTGCTTTATTTCATAAATTTGAGTGTTTAGTGTTTTGGTTGCTATTGCCATATTTTAGTGTACAAAAAGGAACCAAATTCAAAACGATTGAAGTATGGGAGTTATGTTTCCTTAGTTTTTATTATTCGTAGACTGTGGCGTAATAAAAAAATAGGTCTTACTTTCAAAACACATGTTCTTGGTTCTCTGTGTGATGCTGGTGAGTTAGGACCTGGACTAAACCGGCGCACCATTTTCTTCCCCGTTGTATGCTCTTCATCAGTTTCATCATCATCAGACAGTTTAATCTGAAGAGAGATAGCAAGAACTTGAAATATATATACAGAGAATACTGAGGAATGTAGCTAATACCATCTGTTATTATGTTTTGTTTGTGGTTAAGGCATACATATAAAAAATATATTTAAGTATTGACAAGGAGGCAATTACATTAATCCATCATTTATTGGCAATATCCCAAGCGGCAGCCGGCAATATATCAGCAGGCAATATATCCCAAGCAGCAGCCGGCTGCCGCATAACAATTGAAAATCTATTGTGTCTGCGATACCCACGATGGAGGTGCTACTATGAGATTCTTCTTGTGTTGTACGGTTACTTTTTTAAATAAATGTTGGTACCATAAACCTACCATATCAATTTCACGCCTTCTTCTCTTTCTCTTTTTGACACTTCTCTCATTATCCTTGTGGTCATCATTCGCAGAATGTTCCACATCACTTAAATCTAAAAGCTCCTCCTCTACAACAGTAAATTTTAATTTTAAACATTATGAATTTAAAACGAAATGTAGCTGTAGAAAAACGTTTGAGCAGGGATTTTTATACTCACTACAACTTAATTTTTCTACGTCGTCCATAGCTGTATCGCTTTGATATTATGTACAGTTCTGTATTTTATAAATATACTCGATAATGTTGTGAGTTTACAAAAAAAAAAACGAATAAATTACTTAAAATTTAGGACACTGAAGCAAAGCGTGAAGCGTCCAAATTTTTTCTTGAAATTGACGTTCGGCATTTTGACAGTTTTTTTTTCTTATTATGGCACTTCGGCACTGACCTCCATTTGATTATAGTTTATAGTTTATACAAGTACGCTGGACTAATGAAAGTATTAATGATACCCTTTGAAATGACAGCTATTTTTTGGGCCTATTTGAAGCGGAATCACCTCCCCTAATGTGAGGAATAGGAACTAAATTTGACGTAAAAATGACGTTTGAAAGTCGCAATATTGGCGCTGATAAGTGATAGCAGTAGGTAGTGGGAGTGTTTGGAACTAATACTAGTGATGACAACCAATAACGACTGCGGCCATTTGCAAGTTACGTCAAATTTAGTTCTCTTCCCTCTTACTGGGGGCGCTGATTCCGCTTCAAATAGGCACAAAAAAAGTGGGTATCATAGATCCAGCGTACAGCTTGGCAAAGAAGAGTCTGACGCGGTGACAGCTGGAACTAAGAGTTTTTATTTATGACAACATTACATTACTTGTCAACTCTAGTATATATTGTAGTCTATCTCAATGACTAGCTTGCGGCTTGACGGACGCGCCACACGGGACGCAGGGACGCCTCGCTAGAGTAAATTTTCTTTCATCTTTGGACCTCCGGGCTCCGTGAGTAATTTGTATTATGTGCTTTGGAAGTTTGGAGTTTGGACCGATCACCGACCCGTAATATGACGTATTCTGATTTCTGTGCCGACGCCATAAGAAAAAAAAGAACAAGTACTAACTATTAAACCAAGTATAATTATTACAATACCTCCGGCCCACAGCTCCCGCCTCCGTGAGTAAAGTGCCTGATACACGGTTTAAAACGGCGGTTTAAAACTGAAGTTTGAAACCGTGTAGATAGTTGTTTTATGCCAAAAAATACCAAATTTGGCATAAAACAACTATCTACACAGTCTACACTGTTTGAAATTTCAGTTTCAAACCGCCGTTTTAAACTGTGTATTATTAGGCGATTTATCCAAGTACCTATGCCAAGTACCCATGCCAAGTACCTATACATAATAATATAATATACTGTAAGTGTAATCTGTGGTACCTATAATACTAACCATAACAAGATCAAAATATTATTATAAAATCGAAATTTAAACTCTTGCCTCTTGGGAAATAGATTCATGATTCACAAAACAAAAACAATATCATTATTCTATCAACTTTCATTCCAGGTTTGTAGAATGCAGGGGCTGCGCGTCCAGCACTCTCAGTATATATACTGTATTATCTATGTCCAGCACACAGTCACACTCTAGGCTCGAGCAGTGTTGTTCATCCCCCTAGATATTGAGCAATGACCAAAAATTGCTTTCATTCTAATTTAAGGTAATTTCTTTTTCAAGCGTTCGGGTGTTAGCTTTTGTCTGTTAGTTAGTTAATTTTTATCATCTGTTATAGGAAGCGATGCAAGCTCTGGCCAGAGCGACGACTTGACGTCTCTATTTATGCCACGAATTTTCATGAGTGTAATGGAGACGCCTGTGGACGAGGAACTAGGCCCTGCATCACCACTTGCAACAGAGCAGTCGACGGAGCGGCCTCACAGCTTATTTGATTTTAGTTGGGGAGAGTTCCCTAAGTTCCCTAGTTTAATGAGTGTAATGGAGATGCCTGTGGACGAAGAACTGCGCCCTGCATCACCACTTGCAACTGAGCAGTCGATGAAGCTGCCTCACAGCTTATTTGATTTTAGTTGGGAAGAGTTCCCTAACCCACCGATTCCACCTGAAATGAGGCGAGAGCTCTTCTCGGATGGTAATGTAGGTCCAACAGCTCCATGTGTCGACCCATATGATGTATTCGTTGCCATATGGGACAGGCAGTTTATGGAGCACATAGCTTCAGAAACAAATAGATATGCTCAGCAGGTGGTCGAAGAGACTCTCCGTAGCAACAACCTCCATCCCAATAGCCGCATCAACAGTTGGTGTGACACCACAGCTGATGAATTGTATATTTTTATTGGCATTACTATTGCGATGGGCGTTGTTGTTAAATCCAGATTGGAGGAGTACTGGTCGACCACCGCTGACATTTTCTATACTCCTGGTTTCAGCGCATACATGTCTTTTAATCGTTTTTTAATATTAAATAAATGTTTACATTTTAACAATAATGAAGACACAAGTGGGCTAGAACTCAACGTTTCTGAAGCTAAATTATTTAAGATTAAACCTGTTTTAGTTCATCTTAATAGCAAATTTCAAAATTTATATTGTCTTAGTCAAAACATATCTATTGACAAAAGTCTTCTGATGTGGAAGGAGTTGGACAGTGACCAACCCATTCCCAATAAAGCTGATATGATGGGGATCAGGACTTATGAAGTCTGTGAGTCTCAAACTGGCTACTTGTGGCGTTTTGAGATTCACGCTCATAAACAATCCACACCGCAGCAGCCGGAAGACCCATTAAACGCTCCCACACCAGCCATCGTTTTGGGACTCCTACACGGCCTCGAGAACAAAGGTCACACTGTATGGATGGACAATTTTTATAATTCACCCATTCTCGCACGCCGGCTCAAATCCCTCGGTTTTGATTGTGTAGGTAAACTGCGTACCAACCGTAAGTTTGTTCCTCAGGCCCTGCAGAGTCTAACCAAGTGGAATATGGATCGTGGACAGCTCGTCGGTTTCACCTCGGGGGATGTGGATGTCATGGTATGGCGAGATAGATCCAGAGTCGCTATGGTTTCGACATACCATGGCAACGCAGTGGCCCAGGATCGAGGTGTCGCCAAACCCATCTCGATATTAGACTACAATATCATGATGGGGGGAGTCGAAAAAAAAGACCAAATGCTGGCGGCGTACCCGATAGAACGGAAACGTTCAAAGATCTGGTACAAAAAATTGTTCAGACGTCTCTTGAACGTTTCCGTTCTAAATTCATTTATCATCCACAAAAAGTCTTCGCGTACTTCTCCGCTATCCCACCGTAGTTTTAGAGTTAAACTAGTCAATTCGCTTTTAAAAAAACACTGTTCTCGTCCTGTCTCTTCCCATCCGTCTGTTCCGCCTGTAACCACACAGTTCGTCGACGTGGGACCCGTTGACATCACCCACCGCTTGGAGGAGTACCCGTTACGTAATGGCGCACGTCAGCGCCGGCTCTGTACTCTGTGCAAGAAGCGGGTGCGGACGTTCTGTACTGGTTGCGACAAAACTGTTTGCAAAAGTTCTTGTTTTGTTAGTCTTCATAATAGTATTGATACATTATTATGATGAAGACTGAGATGTTCGCTATTAAGATGAATTAAAACTATTGAATGTTATGTTATTATTATTATTATATATTGACTATTACTAAAATAATATTAATATGTGGGTCGTTGTCAAATTTTGCGCAGCTAAACTAGTCCCGGAGCTTGTTTTTAGGGTTCCGTAGCCAAATGGCAAAAAACGGAACCCTTATAGATTCGTCATGTCTGTCTGTCTGTCTGTCCGTCCGTATGTCACAGCCACTTTTCTCCGAAACTGTAAGAGCTATACTATTGAAATTTGGTAAGTAGATGTAGTCTGTGAACCGCATTAAGATTTTGATACAATAATGGAAAAATTATTAAAAATTTTAGGGGTCCCCATAGGTACAACTAAATCAAAAAAATTTTTTTTCATCAAACCTATGCGTGTGGGGTATCTATGGATAGGTGTTCAAAAATCATATTGACGTTTCTAATATCATTTTTTTTAACCTGAATAGTTTGCGAGAGAGACTCTTCCAAAGTGGTAAAATGTGTGTCCCCCCCTCTAACTTCTAAAGTAGGGGCATGATAAGTCTAAAAAAAACCATATGATGTACTTTACTATAAAAACTACCAACGAAAATTGGTTTGAACGAAATCTAGCAAGTAGTTTTTTTTAAATATTATTATATTAAAAAAAAAAAATTTTTTTCATCTAACCTATGCGTGTGGGGTATCTATGGATAGGTCTTCAAAAATCATATTGAGGTTTCTAATATCATTTTTTTCTAACCTGAATAGTTTGCGAGAGAGACTCTTCCAAAGTGGTAAAATGTGTGTCCCCATCTAACTTCTAAAGTAGGGGCATGATAAGTCTAAAAAAATATATGATGTACGTTACTATAAAAACTACCAACGAAAATTGGTTTGAACGAAATCTAATAAGTAGTTTTTTTTATACGTCATAAATGGTAAACATAATTTAACTTTCATTAAATCAACTGAAATATAAAAATAAATCAAAAACCTTTTAATTTCATAAAAATAAACCTTATTGCTGCTGCGGAACCCTTCATGGGCGAGTCCAACTCGCACTTGGCCGGTTTTTTTTTTAAATTACGATTATATACACATCGTAGAAATATCAAATAATACATTTAACATATAATACATCACATTAATAAACACTGGTTAGTAAAATGAAGACTAACGGCCGTTCCCAATATTCAATCTATCTCTGGTTTGACATACGACCGATCGCAGCTAACATTGAATTGACATAAAATATATGTCTCTAATGTCTAATGAGAGCTATTCCTATCTCTAATAGGGCAAAACCAGAGATAGATCAAATATTGGGAACGGCCGTAAGTATTGATATTTCTATTTTTTTTTTAAGTATAAACATTGTGTTTCTGGTAACAGAGTGGTTTTTCATACAAAAATATGTCCCTTGTCGGACTCTGTAAGTGTTAAAATAACGTTATTTCTACTATGAGGACCCACTTTAAATCAATTAAACTATGAACAGATTATAGTTAAAATAACAAAATATGCTTTAAAATCGGCAAATATTATAATTCTAATTAATGATTATTTTCTAAAACTTGGTCCCGCGTATGGTCACGTATGGTGTGAAACGACTGTATTGCTATGTTACCATGTAATTCACAACACAAAATAGATAGATAGATAGATAAACACTTTATTGCTCACATATAAATGGGTATACAAACAAACTTAAAATACTTAAAAACTAATACATTTGGGCAAGGGCGGCCTTATCGCTATAAGCGATCTCTTCCAGGCAACCCTGCAAGACAGGAGAGTTCACAAATAAATAGATAGCAGGGTAATTATAAGTAAAAAATGGACTACTTAAAATATGTACATTGATGTAATTGTTTAGGTTTATGCTACGAATTAAGATGTATAAAATATATTACTTATTATATACATAAAATAATTTAACCATACATAAAATAAAGTATATGTATATATATATATATATATATATATATATATATATATATATATATATATATATAAAATAGTAATAGCGCTGATTATATTTTGTAGTAGATTGGGCGAGTTTAAGTTCACATTCATTGTAGATGATCCGGAAATCAGGATTTTTAAATATTTATAAATTAGTTCATAAATTTAAAGTAAGTACCTAAGTATAATTATCAAACTCAAATTTTTCAGCACTGAGCAGGCTGATGATGATGAACTGTACTAGATACCTACCTAATGTCAGCTTTCAAATAAAAAAAAACTAGATCAAAATCGGTCCATCCGTTTGGATGCTACGATGCCACGGACAGACACACAGACAGACAGACACGTCAAACTTATGTCATAACACACCTCTTTTTTGTCGGGGGTTAAAAATTTGTCTTTCGTAACTGGCCTGGTTTCAGCAAAACCAACAAAAAATGATTGTACCTACTTAAGAATGACGCTTTGTATTTTTTGTATAAGTAATATTCTATCTATTTTTGTACTTTTTGTTGTGAAAAATACTTTTTTGTGAAGTCAGTTAAAAATATTAAATAAGTAACATAAGGTCAAATTCCGTAGTACATCCAATTAAATTATGAAAGTACTAAATATGTAAACAACACCCAGACACTTATATTTATAATAGATTTTTAAGGAATTATTCGATATTTAATAAAGTTATTGAAAAAAATTGAGATGTAATTTGATCACCGCTACTCTAACACATTAGTCGTGTTCGTTTCGCATGCGCAGTTAAAAATTAGTGTCAGTGTTAGTGACATATGCCAAAATCTGACAGAAATTGATGATAATTTCTATTATTGCACATGCGCGAAAGCTGCACATGCGCATTGAAAATGAAACGAATATGTCTAATCTAACAGCTGTATCGCCATTACTTTTCGAAGGATAGTTTTCATCAATTTCAATTTGAATTATTTCCGCAGGAACAGTTACCGGTGAACCCACTTTTTTTTTGGGCTTAAAAAATCGCAAATCGTACAAAAAAAATTGATAAGCAGTTTTTTAGCCGTTTATCTTTGATACATAGTTCCCAATTCTGACGAATTCTCAAAAATTGTAACACTTCCGGCAAAAATTACGTATGATAAATGGAAATTTTAAAATGAATTATTTCACATAACTTGTCGGTAAGGTATTGATTTTTTGGCATCAATCGATGCATGATTTTTTATTCTACTATATATTTCGAATTTAGGTCAGAATCTTTGAATTTATAAATGTTATATACATCCTTAAATCGATCAAAGGACTTGAAATAATTCATTCCACGGACCACGACCCACGTTTATATTTTTTATTACAGTATAGGAGTATCACACAAGGTCTTATCCATACTACACACTACACAGCTTGTACTTGTAACTGGTAAGATTTATAGCGAAATTGTAATATTTTGACTACGATTTTTTAAAGTATTTTTGTATGTAAACATGTCTTTTTGTCATGTTTTTATGTAAGAAAAAATAAATTAAGTACTTAACTTAAAAATGTAAAGTTATATGAGAAATAACTTTAATGGTAGGTATTTGATATTTAATAATAGGTACCTACCTATATCTTTTAGGTCTACCTAAGTGTTCGTGTTTGTTTTATATCATTTGTTTCTCGTAAACTTAATGTTTTTTTTTTGATTTGAAACTATAAATTACAAGATTATAAACTAAACTTTAAAATAAGTTATAGTCCAAAGCCAGTGATCAAATGTTGAGCCGGAATTTAAACTGTAAACATCGAAATCACAAAAATGGGGTGTGTTTAGACACCCCATTTTTGTGGTGATTTCGAGTAGACCAAACGATAGCACAGTTATTGTTTAGGTATCTTATTGAGCAAAAAAACGTATGAAGAAGTGGTTTATAACATACTTACCAAATAAAATGTATATTACTTGTATCAATGGATTTATTTATTATTATTAGACCTATAAATACAATAAATCGAGGAAATACCTACACTTTCCTTTGACCATCGATCGTGTGTCGGTTTAGTTTTTCATTTCAACATACTATTAGCCCAGGAATATTAAACATTCGACCTAGGAATAATTTGCAAAGAGCTGGAAATTGGTAGAGATGTAAATGGTGCATATAGGTACCATATATACCAATTTTCAGCTCTATGCGAATTATTCCTAGGTTACGTTTTGTTCATATTTTTGTTTACCGCCTTTTAGTCGACACTGGCAAATGGCAATGGTGTAGAGCCGTATAGACATTAAAAAAAATCATTGCCAATGTCAAGTTGGTGTCAAGCAGAAAGCGGGAAAATAAAATTTTAAATTAGGTATCGTATTAATAATTTTAAAGTATTTTTCAACATTGTTTTTGTAGCGTCAAGTATCTTCTCAGTCTAAAATATAATTCATAATATGCACTCATAAGTCTCGTCAGTTAATTCAGCCAATACCATCTACCGAGAGCTGTAGGTTTAGGTAAATATGCTTCAAAACATAAGTTTTGAAGTAAACACCAAATAGCCTCAGTCGTACGGTGGCTATTAATATTCAGTCATAAAATAATATGCAAATAAATACAAAATTGAGTTATCCAGTAAATCTTATCGGTATTTTGATCTATCCACAATTCATAAGAACAAGTGTGTAGGTGGAAATTCCTAAAACTCCCGTAGCCTCGCATCCAACATGCCTTCGCAATTAAGTTTATGAAGGGCCGGGTTGGGGCCGGGAACAAAAGACGATATTATCTCGTGTTTAATAAACACCGAATTAAATACTTGACGCGGAATGTTCCCCAGAATACCAGCCGCGGTCTGCTCGCGCCCGCTCGCGGTACGGGCGGACAGTTAGATGCTCGCGCTCCTTGGACACGGTAGGTTAGTTTCTTAAAATTAACAAAAAGGATTGAACATCTTTCTTTCTTCTTTCTGATAAGATTCCCTCTTCTATGTAGGAAATCCTTGATACGTAAATAAGAAACGAATTCTACTTGTGTTTTAAGCGGCAATCTGCAAACTCT
This sequence comes from Cyaniris semiargus, assembly GCA_905187585.1. Classification (NCBI taxonomy): domain Eukaryota; kingdom Metazoa; phylum Arthropoda; class Insecta; order Lepidoptera; family Lycaenidae; genus Cyaniris; species Cyaniris semiargus. Next base: position 824,851 of record LR994555.1, read on the forward strand.
AAGCAAAACTTAGTAAAGGAGACTTTTATAATATCACTTACATTAGCTGTAATTATTTCACAACTGGTGATCTAACAATAGAATTATTATAAACAAATATTCCGGCTATTATAATCCTACGCGGCGCAAACCAAACAATTCAGGGTCATTGGCTCACTGCTACGAAATGTCAAAGCCAAGAATAAAGAAAAGCCGCCCACTGTAATAATAATATAGTAAAATAATAATTCCAATCCAACGTTATGATCGCAGCGAGCGCGGTGTATTATATTTTTCCACCATTGTGGCGCAATTTGTTGCAGTATTAATGTCGTTATAATATCATTCATCACGGGATCATTATGTGAATTTGCCGCTGGTGACTTCATTTGTTATGCCAATGAAATGTGTTCATTTTACGATGAGAATCCTGACGACTATTACAAATATTTTACAGTATCTCGTGCTCACTTTCTGGGTCGTCAGAAAATGCAGTATTTTGGTAAGTATTTTCCTAATTTTATTATTTTACTCATCTAAGTTCCTCTTGTTAAAGTATAGGTCTACCAGAATCTGATGTAAACTTAATCGTAAAGTCATCGAAAATTGACTTTAATATGAAAGTTTTGTCATTTTCATACCTTCGATATGTCTCATGGACGTAGGAATAATACCATTGCAATAATACTATAACATGTAGCGATTACGTAGCTGTCTACAGGAACCCATGCTCAACCCTCTACTTATAACTTTATTTAGAGTGTAAGTCGTTGTGCATACCGCGAACACCGCTGCTAGTATTTAACCGGGTGGGTTGTAAAATGTGTGAGTTATGTTGTTTTGGCGACCATCGCGGGTTCGCGGCGCATTGTTCCTGAAGCCCGCGCGCTAATTGGCCGCGGGGAACACGGAGTTTTACATACCCCCTCACTGTTTATACGTTAGATTTATCAGATTACAATGTTGCACGATTGATCTAACTATCGAGATGTGGTAGGTACATGGATAACTATCAGCGAGTGCATTCAATGGGTGCCAAGCTGCCTTTTTGTCTACAAGCACAAGTAAAGAAATAGTGCCGTAGTTGATGTACATCTACACACGATATTATAACACTTTAACATCAAAAAACTTTCAATAATGATGTGTCCTGCAAACAAAGCACACTTGCATAGTTCGCACTTTCGGCCATGACATAATAATAGATTATAACCACTATAGAACCAATATCGCTATCACGAAGACAAGGCAGGGTGTAGGAGGAGCGCGGGGTTTTCTATTAACGGGTGCGGGGCGCGGGGTGCGAGCGCGGGCGGTTCGCGATTTAATTAGCCGATCACACGGAAGGATGCGCGCGCGCCGCCCGCTAGCCCAGGTAAACCCTAGTGCACATCAGTGCCGAATCTATATTTTTTTATAAGTGTAGGCCATTTCATTTCCGATGCCCCAAGTACGAAATCTGTAGGCTTAAATGGTCGCTGCCCTAGGATGCTGCCGCTCCTAGGCTGCGACCTAAACGGCCTATAGTAACTATAGGCCAGGGCTGGTGCACTCTCTATGTGCACCAGCCCCGGATTTATAACTGTTATAAATCCGGGGCTGGTGCACATAGAGACACTACAATGATTGTATAAACATTAAACAGTATAATTAACTGAGTCCTTAAAAACAAGCTCTTAACACCGAGACAAATTTTAAGCGCGAGGAACGAAAAGCCGCAAGATGTTTAAGGAAAACACCATGTCCCTCAGCTAGGGCATGGCATTTTCATTTCAAAGGCCATAGAATCAGGGGCCAATGGGTCATCGGATGGAAAGCAACTACCGTCGCCCATGGATACTCGCAACATCAGAAGAGTTGCAGGTGCGCTGCCGGCCTTTTAAGAGGGAATAAGCCCTCATCTTGAAGCTCTAAGCTCTCTTCTTTGGTCCGGAAATTCTGCTGGCGACAGTTTGTTCCAGAGTTTTACAGTGTGCGACAGAAATTTACGTGAAAACGGTGGAAGACTACCCACTCATCAAGGTGATGACGATGGTATATTTTTCGCGTACCTAGAAATACATTGAGGTAAATCCAGGCTTTTAGTGCCGAAAAAAGTATAGGATAGATGTTTTGAGAGAATTAATGAAACCTCCAGTATGCTTAGACTATTGTCAGTGTAGACGCGGCCCTGCGCGGTGCGCCCTACACCGATACAGTGATACCTCGTGATACGACCGTATTGGAAATTAATAGTTCCAAGTGTTGGTGCGGCAATATTTTTCCCCCGCAGTTCCGTCAGCCGCCGGCCACGACTTCGGCTAACTTCGACTAACTCCGATCTTAATGGGCCCTCGTCGACTAATGGTCGAGATCCAGCTGAAATATAGGAAGCGCGCGATTGCATCGGACGAGTCGGCACTTAATTGTTACTGTTATTGTTTTATCACTCGTAAACACTTGTAACACGGAAAACGCCAATTGATATTAAAAAAAAGAAAAAAAAAACTTGAGGTGTTGGCGCATCGCAGTTGGCGAGCATCTAAACTCTAATAAGTACTGCATTCACCATAATTCCTATAGTAAGTACCTATAATAATTATAGTCGTGTAAAAAATGTAGCACTGAGTCTTCGATAAAATGTTATTATTTATAGAGTATGGGCTAAAGGTATATAAGTATTAAATATAAACCTATTAAATACCTACTCATAACAAACATACTTACAAGACACATCTCAGGCCAAAATGAAAGAAATATTGTACAGAACCCAATCCATCCAACTCTCAAGTTTTACCGCTCTAAATTAATTTTTGTCACCGTATCTATTAAGTGTTGAATATTGAAATTATTTTTAACTATTACACTTTACATAAAAGATGACCAGCTATTACTTATGTCGTAGTTTCAATTCTTTAATTTCCGTTCACTGGGAGATTATTATAGCCCTCGGAGGGTGGCAATATATCAAGTGAGATTTGAGACGGTACCTTTATCGTTTTTATCTTAAATATAGGATCGGATTAGGCCTAATTTGAAAGCGTATAAATTGAGAAATATGATTTAAAAGGTGTAAAATATTTATTAGTAGAAATCCCGGATACATTAGGAAGGAATGTTATAATGTTTCCTTATTAATAGATAACTTGTATAATCCGGATAGTTTCGATAGTTCGGATAGTTCATCGACGACAACACACCTTGGGAATAGGGTGGTTGTGGTTCCTACTGGCTATTCAAATATTTTTTTATATTTCCTAAATTGTAAATAGCTATATAAGTCAATATAATATTTTTATATTTTTTTTAAATTGTAATTTTCCATATTTTTTGTAAAAGATGGCCCCGTGCGAGTTTTTTACGCCGGTTCTTTTCGCCGGGTTAGTTCCCGAACCGGTGGTAGGCACCTTAGTATCGACGTTCGGAATTTTTTTGTAAAAAAATTACTCTGAATAAAAACTATTTATTTTTTATTCAGAGTAATTTTTTGATTTTGATTTGATTTGATACAATTTCGAATAAAAATAGGGAGCAAACAAGCAAATGGATCGCCTGTTCGAAAGTGATTATCGTCGTCTATACACTAAAGATGTCACGAATATTCGGCAACTATTCGGTATTCGGCCTATTCGGCTTCTTTTTTTGCTATTCGGTATTCGGCCGAATAATACGTACTATTCGGCCGAATACCGAATACCAAATCATGTAAAAAAAACACGTTATATTACTCAAAATTATGTATTTATTACAAAATTACAACACTTTAGTAATTAAAATTGATCAGTGGTAAGTTGTGATGAATAAAAACAAACTTTTCAGCATTTTTTGGTTGCAAACGATTACGCTTTTCAACGTAAATGTTACCAGCCTCAGAAAATAACCTCTCACCATACACGCTACTTCCAGGAGATAAACTTTGGCAAATTTCGAAAGGTTTGGGTATTGTTTTTCGTTTGCTAACAACCACTTGTAAGGATCGGCCTTCCGATCTAGGCGAACTGTTTTCAAATAAAAATCCAACTCGTTTGACGCAAATGACTCGTTTGAAAACGCAAGGAGGAAAACAGGTTGCGACTTGTCTTAATCCAGCTACCGCGCCTCCGAAAAGTATGTATTTCGTGCTGAATATTCGGCGGCCGAATATTCAGCGCTTCGGCCGACAGCGTTGCCGAATATTCGGTATTCGGTATTCGGCCAATTCACTATTCGTGGCATCCCTACTATACACATGGAACAATCGGAATCCGGAGGAATCACAAGTCAATAAGTACTTGAAGATTATATTATGTACCTACCTAGGTTCCTAGATTGATAAGTTTTCACAAGCATTTGTATTTAATACTAGAATTACCGTCCTTAGCACGTACTTAATTAGTTAATTAATTATTTAATTTATTTATTTTATTCAGGCATCTTGGCCCATATTATAAATACCTTACGGATTAACATATATACATTTATACTAAAACTAACACTAAACACATAATAAGGGACAGGGAATTTAATAAGGGACATATAAGTACATAATATAAAAATATGTCTCAAAATATTTTAGAGATTGCGTTTTAGATATTTCATATTAGTCATTGTTTTATAAAAATCTTATTAATATTCATTATGTAAAAACTTCAACCTTCGAGATTAAGATAAGCTCTACATTGTGCTGTACCAGGATTTAGGAGTTTTTTTTAACTGTTGACTAACTTTAAGCAGATAATGTTTTAAAGTAGTTAATTGTCAAAATCGAGTCTGGTTTATTTGGTCTAATATTGCATCAAGGTCTCCGATGTAATATTTATTATGTTCCTACTAATTATATGTCACTTACATTCATTTTGATCTTAAGGTAAACGAGAAGTTTAAACTCGCCCGAACTCGTGTGGTCACTTCAGCAAAAAAAAAAAAAAAAACTCAATTTAAAGTTTACAACAAACGGTATTGGAGTTACCAAATTGTTTTCCATTTGTATACAATTTCGTGTCATAATATTTTGAATATTTTAACGTTGTAGCCACCATTATTGCTTTTTTTTTTACATTTAGATTAAAATGAATCAATAAGGACTGTAGTACCAAATATTTGGATCGTAATTTGCTGTAATTGGCTGCAGGCTGTACAGAGGTTTTGTAACCCACCAGTCCCCTGGCCAGTAAAAAGTAAACACCGCTTATTATTTATCCAATACAACTCGATGTTTTCTCATTTAAGTGTTGAAACTGTTATGCCGTGATACACATGACGTCTCAAGTGTAACATAAAATAATTGAAGATACTAAATTTAAGAACTATTGAAAAATGTTTCAAAGTATCTCTATACGTACCCGTAGGTCCTAACAGTCTAAATCGGTTAAGTGGATTGGAGCTATTATTAATTAACGAAACAAACAGACACATGTTCGTATTACCAAAATTACTGTTTTTCACTAGGAAAACAATTTTCCGAAATAACAAATATCCTACATCAGATCCCTGAACATGAAATATCTCTTAACCTTTCATCAAACAATAATTAATTAGTTTAGCGTGAAGAGGTACCGGATAGACGACAGTGTTCGCTTTTATGATATTATACTAAAATATTTAAACGTAATAGTATTTAGTTCGTGTGTTAATAAGTCAGTTTTTAATGAATTATAACTCAACAGTGTATCACAGTCTTAACGCTGATATGTGCGTGGGCGCAGCTGACGCAACGCTCTGAGACAATTTTCAAATCATTTCTTTCTATAGCTATATTGGAGCCATTGTACACATAATTGAGAATTATTTCGTGGCGTAATCAATAAAGACTATCCATTCTGTTTGTAAATTAGAAGTATTACAATTCAAACTTGAAGCAACAACATAAAAAAAAAAAAAAAAAAAAAAAACTGTTGCACTGTGCAACCCGCACATTTATTTAAATATATTATATTATCGTCATTTACACACTGTACTACACTAACTGTAATTAAAATATGAAGATTTTGACATAAGCCCTACACATTACGAATCAAAATCTTCTTTTAATTACAGTTAAGTATTTAATATTTGTCTCTGAGTGCGGCAGTTATAATCATGTACTCATACAACCACCGAGGTAAATTACTAATTAGTTTTCATTTTAACCGACACTCTAGGGGTATTTTTTTAACTTTGTTTATTTATTTAAGTATCTATCTTTTAATGAAAACAAAATGAATTTTAAATTTTGTTAGTCTCGCTAAAACTCGAGAAGGGCTGAACCGATTTGGCTACTTTAATCTTGAAATATTCGAGGAAATTCAGAGAAGGTTTATATTAGGAGGGACGTGATAGGATCATAGGAAGTTTATCCAAGATATTTTGACAATCTCTCGATCTGGTCACGTGCATAAGTACTCGTAACGTGAACATTGCGAGTTGTTGTCAGTGTAGTTCCGTTTGATCAGGTATTCAGCTCAGGTCGGCGCTGTCCTTGACTTGTTGCATGCTCCTCACGTCTAACGTCTGTGTGTCGGGTAGAGATGAGGGAAAAGCGACAATGTTAGAAATTGCAGAAAGTTGCAATTTATTGAGGGTGTCGTTAGGAATTTGTGCATGCGCTATTTGTGTACGGTGCAAAGTTAAGAGATTTTTCCAAAAATATCTGCAAACTTGGTAATGTTTTTATTTCTGTAAAAAATAACTATATTATTATATAGGATTTGTCATGACTGATGAGCAGTGACCTATAGTAATCGCGTTCTGAGCCTTTGAATCATCATGAAATAATTATTGTAAATAGCCCCGCTGCCCGCAGAAACGGAAGAGCCTAACACCGATGGAGGTAAAAGGTAACTACGCCGCGGCGGTCGCGAATTCGTCGCCATACGAAAATGTATGGTGGCAACTGCTTACCATTAGGTGTCGGACGATTTCCTAGTCTGTTTTTTAAAAAATCTCTTCACGTCCGTCTTAAATATTGTCTCAGATGGGATTTTGTCCAGATTGGGTGAGCGACTTTTCAGCTTCTAATACTTTATGAGCTATGTGGTATATAAAGGACATATTTTTTCCCAGGTTTCAAAATATCTCTATACCAATTTTCATCAAAATCGGTTCACCGGTTTAAACATGAAGAGGTAGCAGACAGACACACTTTGGCATATTTTATATGACATTAATATTATGGATTATCCTTATGTATAATATCGTCTTTATATGTGATCCTTGTTATGTAACACCTCACTGAGCAAGCACAATGTTTATCGGGCTCAGGCGCATGTGTTCCCACGTGTTGTATGTACATCACATTACTCTGTATGTATGTATGTATGTATGTATGTATGTATCGGAGTGGTCCACCCACCGCGATTGTCAATAGTGTCATCACTGCCCTAGGGAGGAATTTACTATCGATGGTAAAATATTAATATTTCAATCGATATCGTAAAATCGAAGTTTGAAACATTATAATAGTTATTTGTAACATTGGTTAAGTTTTTAGCATGTTTAAGAAAATATTATTGCAAAACTGTATTTTAAAAAGATAAAACTGACTTCAAAATTGTACGTAATTGATAATTAAAACTCCCTATTTCCAAAACTACTGAACGGATTTTGATGAAACTTGCACTATTTCCTAAGTTGAACAATACCTAGTACAACAAAAAAAGAATTACTGATATCGGAATGGTAGTTCCAGAGATATGCGAACACAAACATAAAAACATACATACATACATACATACATACACTTTTGAAATTTGGCACATTTGTTCAGACGCTGATATAGACTAACATATACGAAAATTGGGCAGTTCTGGAAATATTACATACATACGCGTCGAATTGATAACCTCCTTTTTTGAAGTCAGTTAATCAAATTAGCCGAGTTGATTTTATCGACTAGAGATAACTTCAGTTAATTGTGTGGAAAATGTATCTCATTAGTGTCAAAAATTTATTCGACTGCGCTAAACAGATTGTTACCTTATTCGACTGCGCTAAACAGATTGTTACCTTATTCGACTGCGCTAAACAGATTGTTACTTTATTCGACTGCGCTAAACAGATTGTTACCTTATTCGACTGCGCTAAACAGATTGTTACTTTATTCGACTGCGCTAAACAGATTGTTACCTTATTCGACTGCGCTAAACAGATTGTTACCTTATTCGACTGCGCTAAACAGATTGTTACTTTATTCGACTGCGCTAAACAGATTGTTACTTTATTCGACTGCGCTAAACAGATTGTTACTTTATTCGACTGCGCTAAACAGATTGTTACTTTATTCGACTGCGCTAAACAGATTGTTACCTTATTCGACTGCGCTAAACAGATTGTTACTTTATTCGACTGCGCTAAACAGATTGTTACCTTATTCAAGAATATATGCTATGTAGGTATGAATTATTATTTGCTACACTCTAGGCGCCAAACATCTATTGGATATTATTATTGATTCATCTTGGTCGTGAGTGACACTTGATATATAGCAATAGGAATTTAGAATCGCTTATCAGTTACGTTACCTTTCTTTTTACACTTAAGTCACAGACAACATCATCTAAACTCGATTTATCGATGTCGATCCTCTACAGCCCTCACCTCGCGGGTGGTCGGGAGGTCGCATCACTCGGTTCCCTCCGCTGCGTTTCGATTCTCGATAGATGTTATCGATCTAACCCGGGAACGTCACTACTACTTACTGTCAGTGAGCTGGTCTGTCATTTGGACATCTAATACATGTATGTCTAGTGGTTAAAGAAAGATGTAAGCGTAACCGACTTCAAAAAAAGGAGGCGTATGTATGTTATATTTCCAGAACTGCCCAATTTTCGTATATTATGTTAGTCTATATCAGCGTCTGAACAAATGTGTCAAATTTCAAAAGTGTATGTATGTATGTATGTATGTTTTTATGTTTGTGTTCGCATATCTCTGGAACTACCATTCTGATTTCAGTAATTCTTTTTTTGTTGTACTTGGTATTGTTCAACTTAGGGAATAGTGCAAGTTTCATCAAAATCGGCTCAATAGTTTTGGATATAGGGAGTTTTAATTATCAATTACGTATCTACAATTTTGAAGTCGGTTTTATCTTTTTAAAATACAGTTATATTATTACTAGGTGAATATAAACATTTTGTTTTTATTAACGTATACAGGTTGTATAAAAAAGTAACAAATTTTGTTATATAATATATAAAAAAGTTAAAGCTAAGAGTGTTTGACTTAGTTTTGTTACCCCCTGTATATACATATAAAAAGGGAGTAACAAAACCAAGTCACAACACTCTTTTATTACCAGAAGTCTAAGTACTACCTTAGACAAATGAAAACTACCTACACAGTTTAGGTAACGTAGTAACTATATATTTAGTAGTCTGTGCTTCAGGTCTTAAGAAAATATGTTAACACGTGCTCATTAGTGTGCACTAGTAATATTATGCTAAAGTTAATGTAATTATTGTAGGACAAGTTTTTTTACTAACGAAAACTATAAAAATTCCACGCGCAGTTCAAAAGACATCAACGAGATGCGAAGCTCCCATATAAAATAACTAGACGTTCCGCGCGGCTTCTCCCGCGTAAATTAGATATTTCACAGACAAATCAGTCTACAAAAAATAGCCTATGATCCTTCACGTGGTCTACTTCCTATCTTACCCAAATAACAGAAAAATTGCTCTAGTAGTTCGTGAGATAAGCCCTTTCAAATAATTTCCCCCGTTTTTTCCACATTTTCTCCTATTTCTTCGCTCCTATTAGTCTTAGCGTGATAAAATATAGCCTATAGCCTTCCTCGATAAATGGGCTATCTAACACTGAAAGAATTTTTCAAATCGAACCAGTAGTTCCTGAGATTAGCGCGTTCAAACAAACAAACAAACAATCAAACAAACTAACAAACTCTTCCGCTTTATAATATTAAGTATAGATAATGACACAGTCGTAAACTTTAATATTTCGTTATCTTTCAGTTATATAAATATAAAAATATGTAAAACCTTATTATGTCATCATTATGAAGTTATAATATTATATTTTTTGAATTTTGATTGCTTATCATCACAATAATTAATTATTATTACAACGGAAAAAATTAAGTTCAAACATCTTAAACAATCTGTAGTCTCTAAAATCTACATCTTTTTGTGAACATCAAACGTATTTTTAACCGACTTCCAAAAAGGAGGAGGTTATATGTTCGTCTGTGGATTTTTTTTTTCCGCCGTTTGTGAACCGATTTTCAAAATTTTTTTTTGTTGTATAGGGTTCAACACCAATTTGGTGCCATGTTCACAAAAGTGGTGACTTGATGATAGGATCCATTAGTAATCGAGGGAACTCCTCAAAATTTATATGGAAACATATAGTGATTTTGGTTTTATGTGAAGGATCCTAGGCATATGCTACCAAAAAGTAAGATTTTGCACCAACTACCAAGGTATGCTATGGTTCCGAAGATACTAAGATAACTCCGGATTATCTATAAATACAAGTGTGGGGGTTTCGGCGATGTTTTAAGAACTGAAAGCATATGCTACTATGCAGATTACATTCATCATTATCATCATCACTACCATCACACGATGCATCGTTATGAGTTATGACCCTATTATTGGTACTTTTCATAGTATTTTCGATCGAGACTCGAGTTTGTCGAGTGATTTTGAAAATTATATTATTGTTGTTACAAAGTAAATGATTTAAACTTGGTGTTGCGGTTAGCAAGGTGGCAACTTGATCATGGGATCTATGAGGTATGGAGGAAACTCCTTGATTGATCATGGGATCTATGAGGTATGGAGGAAACTCCTTGATTGGGACAAATATAGTTCTATTATTGTAGTTTAAAGTAGTTTAAGCATATTTTATTATGTTGAGCTGATGAGTTTCCATGCGGAAGTTTTATAATACAACGAAAGTCTCTAGAGCCTTTAGAGATAGGCGTTTGAACATTTCAGCATTGCTCGATGAACTCTATACAGTGGTATATGGTTAGAGTTCTTTAAGAAATTCTAAAGTGTTAGTAAACTCAGATAATAAGTTTTCATATTATGTAAGTTTGGGGGTTTCATCGTTGTTTTAAGAACTGAAAGTATGCTACTATGCAAATTCTTTTCATCATTTCATGTTTATTTCACATTCAATTATAATATTATAGTCAATAAGACGACGACCTCTGTGGCTCAGTTGGTGGGCTTGGGTTGAGTGCTTATTAGATTAACAGGTCTGTAATGCATAATATTTATAGTAGGGTCATGGCTTTTAAGATATAGTATATTTTTTTTTTTAAAACTGCCTGAGTATAGTAGTTATGATAGTTTCATACCTAAATCCTATATATCTACAACTGACCGCTTATATGTTTACCGGTAAATAACTAAAAAGAATGAAATTATTATTTTTAACAAAAAATTAAAACCGACTTCCAACGTAAAAACAATGATAATATGAACTAAAAAGTATTAAATAATTCTTACTCTTTAATAGTGCCTTTTTCAGAATTCGTCTAAATTTCAACTATTTCTGTACATACTATGTCTTCATTACTTTTTAAGAGTAAGAATTATTTAATACTTTTTAGTTCATATTATTGTTGTTTTTACCTTAAAAGTCGGTTTTAATTTTTTGTTATTTTCATATTTCATTCATAGATTAATAAATCATAATTTAATCATAATTCACAATAAATACGTAGTAAAATTAATTTTAAATACCATTTGCCCCTATTTCTGATTTTTTCATAATTTGACAAAATTTGTAAAACATAGTGGACTCTACCTTGATTTTTCACAACAAACATACGTTTATCAAGTGAGAGTTGACGGCCGCTTTCCACGGACTCTAGCTAGCTCTAGCCAGCTCTACCGCGGACTCTACGTCAGACCGCGTTGAGCCGCGAGAGAGCGCGCGTGTGTTGTGCTGTGTTGTGTGTGGACTGTGCTCGTACAGGATTGGTCCAGTAAGTAACTAAATATGTAGAGTTTAAGTGAATATGTAGAGTATAATAGAAAAGGTCAGAGAAGAGTCAAAATTATGTGAAATATTATATGTTTGCGATGTGTGTGTTAAAGAAAACGAGATATCAACAAACTTCGATTTTCGCAAAAAGGAAAGTCTTCTAGGTTATGCTAAATATCAACGTAAATAGCAGGGCATTTCGTGGGTTCAACTTTACATAAAAATTAGATTGCCATTTTCCACGCATTAAATTTTTTCATAAATTATTTCTTTGTTTCCATATTAAATTAACGGGGAATTACATAAAATTAATTTAAACAAAACAAAAGAATTCATGATTAAATTAGCAATGAAATTATTTTAATTAGTTACTTTTATTTGCGTAAAAGGTATGTTGTTAGATTATGAATGAAAGTAATGTACATAAGCGATATGCATAAACCATGTAAATTGTAATTATATAGAAAGGAGAGTAATACATAATATAGGAAGTCAGGGGTTCATCAGAAAAGGCGGGAAAGTAGGAATCATCTGATATAGCTTGCTCTAGAATACAGCGAAATACACTTCTTACATATTTTTGTAACTATTTAGTATTAATCTATACTAATATTATAAAGCGGAAGAGTTTGTTAGTTTGTTTGATTGTTTGTTTGTTTGTTTGTTTGTTTGTTTGTTTGTTTGTTTGTTTGTTTGTTTGTTTGAACGCGCTAATCTCAGGAACTACTGGTCCGATTTGAAAAATTCTTTCAGTGTTAGATAGTCCATTTATCGAGGAAGGCTATAGGCTATATTTTATCACGCTAGGACTAATAGGAGCGAAGAAATAGAGGAAAATGTGGAAAAAACGGGGGGAAATTATTTGAAAGGGCTTATTTGAACGCGCTAATCTCAGGAACTACTTGTCCGATTTGGAAAATTCTTTCAGTGTTAGATAGCCCATTTATCGAGGAAGGCTACAGGCTATATTTATCACGCTAAGACTAATATGAGCGAAGAAATAGAAGAAAATGTGGAAAAAACGGGGGAAATTATTTGAAAGGGCTTATCTCACGAACTACTAGAGCAATTTTTCTGTCATTTGGGTCAGATAGAAAGTAGACCACGTGAAGGATCATAGGCTATTTTTTGTAGACTGATTTGTCTGTGAAATATCTAATTTACGCGGGCGAAGCCGCGCGGAACGTCTAGTACTTGATATAATTTATAATACTAGAGATCATCCAATGGTCGAAATTCGACCTCAAATAAAAAATTAAATTATAAGTTTCAAAATTCAACGCTTTTCTATTGATATTCTATTGTCAAAATATTGACTTTATTATAGACATAATTCCTGCGACAGTCTCAGTTTAATAAACTCAAATGATGACAGACTGGCCGTGTAATAATTGTCTAACAGTATTTAATTAAGATTCAATAAAAATAACTAAATCTATAAAATAAAAGAGTACAATTCGTGTGTATAGGCTTGTCAATCAAAATCTCCTAGTGTGTGTAATGTTTTATTTGTTAAAAAAATGTATGATAAAAGCATAATTTTAGAATAATATTAGCTCGATGCACTCCTTCACCATATAAACTATAATTGTGCAAAATTGAAATCACCTACGTTTCCGCATTTTTCGTCAAAAGGGATCCAAAGTTTTTCGCTCGCGCATTAATATATAGATGAATGCGAAAGTCCACGATTTGGATGAAATCTGGTAGAGAAAAACTCGGGATTCCGTGTAAGAAAAATGTGCAGCTCCCGCGCGTTAATTGAATTTCGATGCAACAATATAGCAGGCTACATTTAGATAATGTACACAAGAACACCGCGCAAAATTGCGAGTAAATGATTACGAAATATTTTGTCATTAATGTGTACATTTTTGCTTTGTTTTAATCGTTTGTTGTTAATTTTAATGCTAAATACGCATTGTGTCGTGTAGTTGTACACAATTGTGCGCGTTCGTGACGACATGTTTGTAAATTAAGTCATTAAAAACATGCGTAATTGCAAAAATACTTTCCAAGTAAAACCTACAACGCATTGATTTGCTAACTAATTTGAAATATATAGTAATAATATGTATTAAAAATGCGAAGGTGTCTGTCTTCCTGTTACCTCTTCACGCCCAATACGCTAAACAGATTTGCTGACATTTGGTAGGAGATACTTTGAGTCCCGGGAAAAGACTAGGATATTTTTTATCCCGGAGAAATATATGGTTCTCTCGCGATAAATGAATTTTATGACACTCGTTACTCCATTCTAATCTAGTTAATTAATGTAACAGGACATATTTTTGTCGCAATAAAAACTATTCTTTCCCGGGACTTCAATTATCTCAATTACTAGATAATCTTTGCCGACATCGTTGGATGTAAATGCTGAGGAATAATAAAAATAGCCCATCTAAAATAATAAAGCACATTAAATGGTAAGAAAATTATCAAAATCAAAAAGAAAATTTGATAATAATTAATAGTGCTGCGTGATGCGAAAACAAATACAAAAATACAAACAATCCTCTTTACATTATTACAAGAAACTCGGCTACACTTCAGTCTTCACCAGAGATGATAATGATGATGACCAACCATCAGACGAATTTAATGCTCGTTTACCGATTATAAAACACGTATTGTGACGTTGTCACACTCCACAAACCCAAATAAACGCTCATCAATTGTAATGACATGCATCCTTTAGTTATAAAACTAACATGTTTATTTTAACCGGTATCTAAACCACTTTCGTTTTAGCCTAATTTTTTTTATAGTTTTTCTAGCTTTTTAATTTTTATATTAAATGACTCGCAAATTTATTAAAAACTCGTTTTTGTGTTAAAATTAACATTTAATAATTATAAATGAGAACGCGTAGTAAGATCGTTATCTATAATTTTAGCAAGTGTCGGCAAATAAGAAATGACAAGGATTGTGATAGTTTTGTATGATTTTATGATTTTGTATGATGTTTGTTCCACTGTAGCGCCTGAACTACTGATCCGATTTTGATGAACAATTTTTCAGATGTGAATAGTTCGTATTAGTCCAATTATACAGGGTGTAACAAAAATAAGTGATAATACTTTAGGGTGTGTACGTGTTCCTTGCAGAGAGTTCACTGTGAAAGTAGCAGCGCTGAAAGACCATTTTTTTTCACTTTTGTATGGGCAAGGGTCCGAGCGTCACGAGTTTCCCCATACAAAAGTGAAAAAAAAATCGTCTTTCAGCGCTGCTACTTTCACAGTGAACTCTCTACAAGGAACACGTACACACCCTAAAGTATTATCACTTATTTTTGTTACACCCTGTATAGGCTAAGTATATTTTGTAAAAGATTCAACTATCCAGACATTTAACGTATCAGACAATAACCAAATAGGGGTTTGGCAAGTAAAACTAGGACACGAGATTTTTTAATAAAAGAGAGTAATTTTTTAAGCAATCAAAGCATTAGTTTCGTCTATCAGCTCGAGTATTAGTTTACGGGGGAATGTGAAAACGCGCCCACAACAATGGCGTTAATGTGTCATTAGTGTGCGATTACCCTCGTTAGCCGGGGTCGACGACCGCCCGCGCTAGATCTTCCATTCATCGATCGCGATCTATAGATCTCCGATGCGAATCTAACGCGGGTTAGAGAGAATATCTTTTGAAATATCTAGTGTGATAGGACTGGTCATTCAGAGCTTGGATACAGTCGCCGCATGACATCGCAGAAATTATGTTTTGTTGTTGCATAATGTTTATATTTATTTACTACTTTTTTACCTCAAAGCTTTAGTTCCTGCCTAAGGACCTAGAAGGTAGTATTCGATTTTGCCACAAGTGTCGGGTAGACACTGAGAGCATACGCTACTTTTATCCGGCCAAAACTGAAAGGTTACTGTGGTCTTTTAATAAACACTTTATAATGTTGTGTTAGTCTGATATTTCATGCTGTACTAATTGTTATAAGGACTTAGCAGTAACAATTACTATACACGTATTGGTATTTACTATTTGGTAACGTTTTTTAATGTTAATTAGATGGACGCTGTTATACGTTTCATACATGCATAACGTTACGAATGCATTGATTTCAATTGTTCCTGCTAGGCCCATTTCTAGGAGTGGTGTAAAGAGTAATTAAATAAGTGCAGTCCCTGTAGTTTAACTTACGGCCGCACTCCGTGGCATTTAATGATTAATTAAATTTTATTTAAACTCTATATCTACATTTCACCTTCAACCTCTTCTATAAATAATGTCAATCATAAAATACGGCCGTTAATCATAGAAATATCCTCACTGAACACTGGACTTTATAGTTATACGTGTGTTTTGTCTTTCCAGCCTCTTCTCTAACATATCAGACGTAGACAAAACAGTGTACAAGTAGAACGTACATCTACGCAGAACGCACAGTGTATATATTTTCAGTAGTAACAACGCAAATGAAGAGGTAATCAATGTTAGTTGCAATGGTAGAACAAGTCCTCATCAGTATGCAGGACATGTAATACATCCGTGTTCAACGGATTACACCGCTAATTATATCATGTTATGCAACCAACTAGATACTAACAGACACTTTACACTGTTATCAGATTAATCTTTAAAGGGGTGCATATTAAACACATTTTTTTTTGTAGAGAACGGCAGATTAAAGGCGAGGACAAACCCCATTTTGTTATTTATTGACTCCCGGTTTACCTAGTTCCAATATAATGAATCCAATATATGAGATATAAAGCACAATATTTAAAAGGTTTTAAACCATAAACATTTTAATAAAACGTAATACTTTGGCTGTGCTCGCCTTAATACAAATATTTTTTTAGAGAACGTGCTAAATATGTACAATAGTAAGAAAAAAAAATTGACGTACTTAATTCAGATTTTAAACATCTAAAGTAGGCTTAGTAGGAAGTAGTTTTCATAGGAAGTGACTACACAGTAATAACGAAAAAATCAGTTCGGGGCGTTGGCGTCACATTGTAATTGATTGCATTATATAATATCTAGCGCTTCAGCCTTCCCCGTGATGTCTGTTTGTCACCATAATCAACATGTAGAAACCGTATTTGTAATTTCAAAATAGAATTCTAGATTAAGAAGATCCGCAAAAAAGTAACTTAAGGCATTCCCCTTGGGTCTACTCTACAAATCATATCTACACCCATCAAAATAGATTCACTAGTTTTAGAACAAACAAATATTTCCTTTAATAAAATTAGTATGGACTACTGAAGCAATACACTAAATATAGTCTATCAATAAATTGCAAGAAATTCGATCTTCCATAAGTCTGTGTTGTAAAATGTAATCTGTAGCCGGTCGTGTCTCATCGGGTTACAGAAGAAAGTGCAACTTGCCTTTTAAATTACATCGACAGACTAAATGGCTTTTGTTTAGATGAAAGTAGCTGGGATGTAGCTTAAAGAACCACTAGAATATTCGTTCTAATATTGTAAGTATTAAAGTGTATGACGGTCTTTTCTGTTGTCTGTCTTATGCCCGTATTTTTCGGCTCTGCGATTGGTCCAAATTTTGACAGCTAACCAATCACAGAGCCTGAACCGTGTCTTGAGACCGGGTCGCATCTTAAGTACTGACCAAAAATACGGGCCTTAGTGTTACTATTAGCGCTTAAGATAGTGAACCTATTTTGATTAAATAAGTTGTGGTAATACTTTTTGCCGCACTCAGAGACAAACATTACATATTGTATTATACAATGTACATTAATTAAATGAAGATTTTGACGTAAGCCCCATATATTATGCCCCAATTTAATGAGGAGTTTGACAGAAACTCTTCATTAAATTGAAGTTTAATCATCTTTAAAGTCACTGAGTCCGGCCGTTCGTGCCCCAAGAAATGACATAGGTTAGTTTAAATCCCGGAAATAATACTGTTTCCGCACGATAAACGTATCTCGGCACAATGCAGAATTGCGATATATAACTCTTTCATAGAAACAAACGGAAAAAAATGTAGAACATGTTAATAGCGTTATGGATATATTTCTATGAATATTGCCGTGCATACAGTTAATGCTTTTGAAAATTGGCGTGTATACGGTTAGTTAAGTTTTTGAAACCTCTATTGGTCCTGCTAGCTGGAATGTCAAATATAACGGCCGCGCCTGTAGAAATGGACATATTGTATGTTACTAGAAAACATAGCTCAGCCAATCGTAACATACATGTCTCGATGACAGTATGTTACAATTATATACAGTCAGTACTCGTGTGATACATATTTATATACAGTCAGTACTCGTGTGATACATATTTATATACAGTCAGTACTCGTGTGATACATATTTATATACAGTCAGTACTCGTGTGATACATATTTATATACAGTCAGTACTCGTGTGATACATATTTATATACAGTCAGTACTCGTGTGATACATATTTATATACAGTCAGTACTCGTGTGATACATATTTATATTATATAGTTTTTTGAAGTACGTCTTGTACTGTAAAGTTTTAGCAACATTTAGCTCGCTTGTTCCCATATTTATTGTTGGCTAGAGTTTTAGCAAGATTTGACAGAAGAGTGAAGACGCTTATCAGTATTTTCAAGCAAGAAAGTTTTTCTCTTGTAAAAGCCAAAAGCCCTACGAGCTGTCGCACGTGAATCTCTCCATTCCCGGTAACTGTGATTGTTTCATAGGAGTTTATTCACTAGGTCTTTTGAAGGCCGATATAACGTACTACGTCAAACGTATAACTTTTGAGAACACTTTGAAGTCGCCCTACTGATTAGTTCTGTCGTGGTGACGCGTTACATCGGCAGGTTACGCGCTAATTGCGGTGTTTGCGGAGTGCACGCGGATGTTGGCGGACGCGGCTAGTGAGCCGAGACGTCAGCGATACAGACCACTGTAGCGATAGAGACTATAGCGATAATACTTCCGTGTTTTAAACTAAAAGTAGTGAGAATTTGTCTGAGTTGTCAAAATTGAGTGTGAAAGTAATTTGAGTGGATGACAAAATAACTGATAAAAATTCTTAGTAATTTTAAAGTTAAACGCACATACACATAAGGATTGTTTGTGTGTGCACAACTATTGATTTTTTTCTACCGCAACGTACTCAGCTCTTGACGCTGTAAGATAATACGTGTTATATGGCTTCTGAGGTTTAAGAATTATTAAATTATGATTTAAAATCTGTAGTCTAGGGCAAAATACGAGTCATTAGAATTTTTCAGTAGTGGGACACTTTACACTTTGATCGTAAAAATAAGAGTTTGTGGTTTTTATATGACGTAAATAAAAATGGAATTAATGTTGAGGGGCATTCATGTTACAATAAAAAAAATTATCATGATCGCAGACTATTGCTACACACGATAATATTAGCAATCGTATTTTTAGCAAGTACGATTTTATTTAATTAGTGCTAATGGGCATTTAACAATTAATTATTATTGCTAATGCTATTTTTACCAACATTAGACTCACTAGGGCTGTTATTTAAACAACGCGTAAAGTTTGTGTTGTACGTTACTTTTTTTTTGTTTCCTAAGTAGGCAAATGGCAAGATTTTCGTTTATGTTTCATGAAATCCCTCGACTTTGTGTATAATATGATTTAAATTAAACTAATGACATACAATTTTTGATATCCATCAGTACAATCCGAACTCAAGAACATTTGCAACCTGTGGAATCTATTTCACATCCCAAAAGATATTTTTAACGCACAGTCGTTACATGCATGGCTGCCCAAATTCTGCCTGAAGGGCAAATGAGCTGCTCTGCATTGGAAAGTCTAAAGAGGTAATACACAGACATACAGATAAACAAACATACGGACACCTTTTCACATTTATAATATTAAGAGATGACGCCCGTAACTCCTTTGCGTCAAAATCAGTACATTTTCTCGGGATAAGAAGTACCCTTTGTCCTTTCCCGGGACTCAAAGTGTCTCCATACAAAATTTCTGCAAAATCCGTTCAGTGGTTTGGGCGTAGAGAAGTAATTGACAGACAGGCAGACGAACAAACAGACAGACACACTTTGGCATTAATAATATTAGTATGG
Organism: Cyaniris semiargus; assembly: GCA_905187585.1. Lineage (NCBI taxonomy): Eukaryota > Metazoa > Arthropoda > Insecta > Lepidoptera > Lycaenidae > Cyaniris > Cyaniris semiargus. The sequence continues at coordinate 844,766 of LR994555.1, forward strand.
ATATGTTATAATAATACTATGTAATATTGGTAAGAATTTTATTTTAAAGTAAATTTTATTTTCAAGTAAATTTTTGTAAAATATTTAACTAAAAATACCTTCTCATGTAATAAATAATAAAATTATATGTTAAAACAACAATTATTTATAATGTTTCTTACTTACAATGCCAATTTTAACCAAATTTTAATCAAACTGTGCCTGTCTAATAACTGGTTTTCGGTGTCCAATTACTGAAATTCTGTCCAACAACTGTTATTTTCCTACCATTCAGTTTTTACCAAAAAATCAATATAAACTGGAAAACAATCCCATTTTTATGCTTGCTTACCTAAAGCTAGATTATTTATGAACTCAAATAAAATATCCATTTCTATTTCAAGCGAAGTATTTAATTTTTTACAGTTATTTCTGTAAAAAAAACCTTAGCTGTCCAATGACTGGTAGTTTTACGGTACCTATATGTTATTAGTAAGATAATATTTACTGGTCTTTAAACGATCGTTAAACGAATAAATTAAATAAACACTGTAGGTATATTTTCCAAATAAATAAAAATAAACCGTGGGTATTAGGCCAATCATAAAGTAGATTAAGCCACGTATTGCGATTTAGATTTAGCACAATAAGTCATATTCACGTAATTCGATCCGTGTGAGAATTAACATTCTGCATTTCCTGCGGCCAAATTTTTAAACGTTTGATAGAATTGAGGAAGCAGTTACAATAATTATTGTCTCTATGTTATGAGAGCGTTCGGTTTTAATTGTACGACGTTATTTGATTAAAGATCTTAAAAACCGACGAAGATTGGCGTTACAAATTGGTGAAGCCAAATACAGAATACAAAATACTTCCGACATAAAAACTCTAAAATTGTAAATTAAGGTCTACTTATTCTTCGTAAATATAGCGTATACCTACTACCCAGTTAAGGCCCTCTAATTGTTAGTAATCCTACAATTTCTAAGTAAAGTACCTAGTACCTAGATATTATCGCTGGCTCTGCGCGGAGCTAATCTGGGCGCGGTGCCGTTATCTCAAACGGAGAACAATAATAAATAATTTAGCGGAATTAGAGCTGCGAGCTGCCGGGGGTTAGAGGGGGGAGGGAGAAGGGGGTAATGCCGGGGGGTGGAGTAGCAGTTATAATTCCTCGTTGAATGGGGAGACTGTGTACTACGTATGTTGAACGTATACAAAAGTGGCAAAAGAATCTGTGATAATGGCTTTTGGAGACATTTTGTTTTTTGCACTAAATTTCTTGGCATTACTTGTTACTCTTTTGATATTACGTATTCATACGTTTAGCGTTCTTATAGAGGTTGAGGTTTAAAATAACGAATGTACCTACTGAAAAAACTACAATTCGTTAGGTTCGACAGTGAAGTTAGTAGTTCGATCATCAAAGGGTTAACAAGTTCTTTCCTGGAGTGTTTATTGGCGGTGGCAATCGTTACTTTTACTTACTCTGGTTGTTTCCTGGCCCATATCATAAAATTATTTTAAAGTAAGGTATATTTTAACAAATTATTATTGGCACTTTAGGAGTTCATAGCACAGAAAATCCTATTATTAGCATTCCTGGAATTTTCAAATGAAAATCTAAGGTACCAATAAAAGGATCGGGAAGTTTGCTCTGGTAGGAACCTCACGCATTTCCAATCTTAAAACTACCAACCCAGTAGGCCCAAATATAAATTCCCTTCTCAGATTTGATTGGCAAACCGCTGTATAATGTTTCAGTAAACACATGTAACTGTACACAATGGGTTACCCAACGGCGGTCAGTATTGTGCAAGGTATCGGTTGTACCCACGTGTGCTATCACTGTGTTGTCATTATACGTGTTATAATGTACATTTTCCATAGTAAGAATCTGCAATAATCGTTTTAGTTTGACGACAAATACCAGTTATTTAATTGACGTTTACCTACCTTGTCCTGCGTTTTATACAGAACTATAGTCACTAGATGACGCCCGCAACTTCGTTGCGCCAAAATTCGTTTATCGCGCGGGAACCGTACATTTTTCCGGGATAAAAAGTATCCTATGTCCTTTCCCGGGACTCAAAGTATCCCCATACCAAATTTCAGCAAAATCGGTTTAGCGGTTTAGGCGTGAAGACTGAAGAGGTAACAGACAGATAGACAGACAGACAGACACACTTTCGCATTTATAATATTAGTAAGTATGGAAGTATGGATATCTACTACCTACGAGTATGGAGAGACCGACTCCGCTTACTATACGTATTATAAGATTTGGGTGCTGATCAGATTACTTTTATTTAATTAAAGTAGTTTTTTAATATTTTTTATGCTTTTTCAATTGCGTCGCATGTTTAAAAAACAATTGTATGTTCATTTGTTGTAGGTACATTTATATTTGTCGATTTCCATTCCTGTTATGTATCAATAGCATGTACATAATTAAGCTATGTTCTAGCCGCTAGTATATTATTTTTATTCACAGTGCGAGCACAAGTATTACGCGACTAATATATTCATGGAGCATATTACCATAATAATATTGTAGAGTACTGAGCATAGAGCAAAAACACTTAAATCACTATTTATATTTGCAATTTTTTCGCAATTAAGCAGTGTTTTCTCTCGAGACAACGGTGAGAAGAGAGAGAATTGTTAAAGATACGATCTTCTATCGCTAGATGCTCTGAATCGGTCAACGAGGGAACCATTGTGGTGCGGAAAACACAGAGATTTCAATTAAATGAGTTAATGCAGTAATAATATATAGTTGGGTTGAAGAAATGCGGTATTATTTAACATTTGCCTTAGCATATTATTATGTAAAAGTTGTTATGAAATTAAACTATATTTCAAATAGTAAAAATATTCACAACTGAGAATATTTAGTATAGTAACCGGCACTTCTCTGCGTCGCGACTCGCGGGCTGGCGGTAGGTTGCGACTTGCGTATCCAGTATCCACAACGAAATAATGCGTTGTATGATGTATCAATCATACAAAATATGAGAGAGTCAACAACGGCGCAATTTCGCTCTAAGCGCGACGTCGCTTGTCGCCGCGGTCCTGCAACGCGACCGTGCGAACTTCCTCTGATGTTTATCCGCCAGCGGGGAAACAATTACAGCTCGCATTAGAACGGTATGCCCTTTATCATAATCACTGTTCCCTGCGCCGCTGTACCGCTACGTATGCAAACATTGTAGCGATATAATTAAAATGTGGGCTCCGACCGCCATGAGAACTCGGTAATGCTCTGTGAGAACTACAAACATGTAGTAACAACCCGGCTACAGTGAGCTACATGAGGATGTTTCCCAGTTTTAAGGTTACGTATATTTGTATGTTAGTTCCACAGAACTTGCTCCTAAGCTTCTCGACCTCGACGACCTCTGTAGCTCAGTTGGTGGGCTGTTGGTAGCTGGGGTCGGGGGGCCGGGGGTCGCGGGTTGAATCCCGCCGACGGAACAAAAAGTTTTCAAAAAAAGTTCCTGGGTCATGGATGTGTATTAAATATGTGTATGATATAATAAAAATCTTAAATATATTATGTATAGTATAAAAGTATTAAATATATTTCCGTTGTCTGGTACCTGTAACACAAGTCCTTCAGGTACTTACCACGGGGCCAGACTGACGTAGTGTGAAGCGTCCATAGATATAAGCTTAGTTCACCTACTGATCTGATTTTGGTGAATGAAGAATGTTTTGTATCTTTTAGATATTACAATTTGCGAGGTCGGTTTATAATATTTCGTTTTTAATGTTTGAGCATAAAATCTGACTTGTTATTGTTAGAAATATTAAACCCTTTTACTGTCCACAATTAGATTTACCGACCACAGAAAGCTGGCAACACGTAATCGCCAATTTCCTTGAACCAGGATAGAAAACCTTTCATGGCTCAACCGACCGGCGCACGCGATTGGACCGTTCCTAATGAAAGAATTAAGACAATTAGCCGAAGGGTGTACTATCAGATATCGCGTGTCGTTTGTTATCATGCGGTCACCCCGCGGTTATCATGCGTTCGCACGCGTCTCGTTGCGTCACCCCGCGGTTATCGTGCGTTCGCACGCGTCACGTTGCGTCACTGTCCCACGGCGGGATGAAACTCGTTTTTATTGATTGAAAACTGATGTTGGCACGTAATCACTTATCGTTACCTCATTCGCTCATTACCTCATCTATATTGGCAAATGACATACGGGAAGAGTTAGCTTCGGTTCAAAGATGAGCTAAAAGTGCTATAAGCCATCGCGACTTCCTCATTATGTGCTTCTTTAGTGTGCAATCAAAAATATAAACAAGTTGTTTGTACACTGTTTAAGTTTTCACGTTTGGAGACTTTGGAGAGAAAACTATTAGACCCTAGAAAAATTCTAACTCCTTTCTTGTAAGAGACGGGTTTTATTATTTTGAACTTTAGAGTCGTATCCCAAAATATCCGCAGCTGATTACATACCTTATATACATAATACCCATAGAGATTAAAACGATTCTAGTCTAAGTTACGCGTCCCTAGTCAAAATAATGACCTGCGCGGTTACAACATCCGAGCTAGTACAAAAGATTAGGTTACAGTGAGTTGGCGCAACTACTAGATCCTAGTACTAGTCGTAGTGCTAAGTGGTGCTAATGCGGAGGGCGGTGGTGGGGCGAGCAGGGGGGGGGGGAGGAGGGGGAGAGCCGGCCCCATTCCGGACAAGTGCTGCGTCGCGAAACACTGTCCGTTTAGGGCGGTGAAGTAGTGGATACGGAAGCGATATCTGTCTAATCTTTTAAACTTTTGAATAGCTTTTGATTATAATAAGTATAGTTTGACGCTTCGATGGCATTGCTCAGAAATGACACCAGTAGAGTTTTGTCAGCTACATGCAAGTATGACATTGATGTGTGAGTTTATCGAAACTACTGCCTCCAGACTCTCGAGTGACCTTTTACAATATTATGGTAGTTTTAGGCACGAATTAAGCTACACACCATAACATACGTGAGGGGTTTTTATTATTTAAGTTTTGTATTTCTATAACATGTTCATCATGTATTTTCGAGACCTCCTGAATTAAGTGTCCTTTGTCAGTTATCACTCTTGTTTGCAAAGTACCCAGTCCAATATTACATGTTTTACAAATTGTTCAGATCGATTCGAGTATCTTCTATTGCTCTACATAGTGTAGAAAAAAGCTTTATGTTCATGTCCACATTTTAAACGTACACGTTATAAACAGTATTTATAATATAGCTTATTTTAAAACTGTCACATATTTTATAGCTTAGCAATATCCTATCTCCGGGTGTACACAGACTCTGAGGTCGGCGCGTCGAATCGCTACAGTTGAGTCGACAACCGTTATTGTCTGAGTTACGACCTGATGCTCACCACTTAATTGTGCTCTAAATTACCGGCACCGTACTCTTATAAAACAATCCCTATCTGGGCCAGCTTCCTAAATGAATTAACTACATCGTAATATGTGAGTGTGTCGGATTATTGACTCTATCCTACCTAAAGTACCTCTATGTCGAATTGCATGTAAATCGGTGCTTTAAAGTAGAAAGAGATCACAGGAGATAAATGTGTTATGCAACATGCATATTGGCAATTAAGTAATTTTAGGCAATCATTAATTTTAAATGAAGACAGGCTTAAGTAAATTATATTCCTATACGCAACTATGACATTTAATACAATTAATTTTACAGGATAAGAATGCAAAATTATTTCCTTTACATAAAGGCTATTTATAATCATCTGATGTGAAAATTTTTACACGTCCAACCAGTCTCAAAGGGCACGGGTTAACATGCGTATTATGTAATTGTTGGCATTATTTATGTGACTCATGAACCCCGTTGTAATATTTGCCGATGATTTAAAAACGCTTCCGATGGACAAATGAAAGCTTATTAATCTTCAAGATGTACCATCGAGGAAATTGATTCCTAGGCAGTTGACAGACCCACGTCATTTGGTTGGATAATGTCAATTCAATGTTAGCTGTGATCGGTCGGATGGGTTTGACTTAACGCGACCAAATTACTTAATCCGCCATCTGCCTAGGAATCAACTTCTCTGATAGTATATACTGAATAGTGAATTCCCATAATTCTATTGTGTTTCCTAATAATTACTGTCTACGTGGTGACACGGCGGCACGGCACGCGCGTGTCTCCGTCACGTCGTCACGTTCTGTAATTGTGTCAATAGGTTGACATTACCGAGATTGTGACGAATTTTTCATAATACTTACCTATATCTGCTTTCATAATTACCTGTATCGTGACTTGTGCGTTCTGACGTAAACTTGTTGATAAATTCCACAATATTTAGAAAATTGTAATTGTAATTTAATATTAGGTAAGTATAATATTTTAAGAGTAGCTATATTACTACCTAGATAATAATAATAGAAATGTTTATATGGTGGAAGCATTGTACAATATTGTTGTCTGATATGTTGGAAAAGTATCTTGACAATTGACAGTCAAAGACCTTGTACAAGTTGTTTGGTGCGTAGATATTTTTGTCAGTAAGGGCGCTAATGTCAGTACACTCTACACCTTTACGATAATTTCCTTCTAATTAAAAAAAAAAACTATGAATCATAGAGTATTTAGTATTTTCTGCCTAGAGTAGTTGCGCCACAGAGGCCGCGGCCTGGGAACCGCGTACAATGCGGCGTTTTTGCCGGCCTCCACAATCGAATATCTCATATTGTTTACATTGGGTTGCAAAACATTATGGTCTCGTGAACCAATTCCGCCATGATTGTTGTAATTATACGATTGATAGAAACACACTAGTTGATCAAAGAGTACAGATAATTGTTACTCCGCCTACATTCTAGATTTGACAAACGACGTACCAAACAATAATGTAATAACAGCTGATAGGTAGGTAAGCGTACATATCCTATCCTACTAATATTATAAAGGCGAAAGTTTGGATGTATACAGTATGTATGGATGTATGGATGTTTGTTACTCTTTCACGCAAAAACTACTGAACGGATTTTAATGAAACTTTACAATAATGTAGCTTAATTTTAACCGACTTTCAAAATGGAGGAGGTGTTATGTTCGTTTTTTTATGTTCAACGATTACTCCGCCGTTTGTGAACCGATTTTCAAAATTTTTCTTTTGGTGTATAGGTTATCATCCCAATTTGGTACCATATTCATAAAAGTGGTGACCTGATGAAGGGACCCATAAGAAATCGAGGGAACTCCTCAAAATTTATATGGAAACAAGCAAGATTTTGCACCAAGGTATACCATGGTTCGGAAGGTGCTGAGAGAACTCCTGACTCTTTATAGATACAAGTTTGGGAGTTTCGACGTTGTTTTAAGAACGGAAAGCATATGCTACTATGCAAATTACATTCATCATCATCACTACCATAAACCATTACAGAACCATGTATCGTCCGGCGTCCGGTTTTGACCCTATTATTGGTATTTTTCATAGTGTTTTATTATATATCACTTAAGCCGCGGGTAACATCGCGGGGCACAGCTAGTAAATATATAAAACTTGAATTACCAGTTTATTTATCTATGATTCAAAAGATTGGACTTTTTGGCATAAAATATATACTATTTTCATTTAGGCGCGATTGCAGCTTTAAATTTGAGGTACCCCGAATGTGTATTTATTTCGACTTAAGCACACATACATGTCGAAATAAATACCTATGTATATTGTATTGTAATTAATGATTTATAGTTATTAAATAGATTTTGGCGAGTGACCTTCCAAAGGGACCACGCATGTTTTCATCAAATTTTCCCGCACCCACACTCGCAGGCTTAGCAAAATTGTGTCCATAAGAAAGCTAAAGGTTTCAAATACGTAATGTAGCTATGCATTAGACACATTATAGGCCTATAAATGTTTCAGTGAGTCACTATTTGCACTATCGACGTTATTAACGAGTGAAACTGCTAGAAAACCTGATGGAAAGTGCCGCGGGCCACTAATACACGCTGCTGATGGACTTTCGACCGACAGATGACAATGATTGTGATTGGACGATCATCAGTTCACGATACACTTGTCTATTTGTGATTGAAGTCTGTAGAAAGTGACTGATGTTCAGTTGCCTTTTAGTCATATTAGGTTACGTAGAAAATTAACGGTTTTTACGCGTGCATTCTATTTTTAAAATGTACATTTTATTTTGTATCAAACCCGGCCATCATATAAAAGCTACAGTTCTCTACAATTTCTTGTTACTTTGCCTTATACCAATTTTTCTGCTAAATGTAGGCGTGCTATTTTCTTTCATCTCGTCGCGGCGTCGGTTACTCTCGCCGGGTATCCGAATAGGCGGTAAGGCTTGTATGTGGGACAATACTGAAAAAGTTATTTCTTAACCTATTTGGATGTAAACATTTTTTTCTCTGTTTGCTTTATAGGAATTCCCCATCAGCTTTCGCAATAAGTACGGAAACTCCAAACATATTATTTCCATAATTTGTAATTTTCGCACCAAACCCTTCTCTCGGCTGTGGGTAATGCCCAAATACAGCGGCTTATGATTCGAAACAGCCGCATTGTTTCAATTCAATACTGTAGACTGTAGAGTATCGCGTGCCGACTGCTGCGTTTTGCGTAAGGGAGTTGTAAGGTATAGGCGGAGGGAAATACAATATAGTCGAAGACCAAGGAAGAATAGTGGATTTGGTTAGTTATGGCAGTTTCTGTATAGGTGTTTGCTAATATATTAATGGGCTTATAGCATTGAGGCATGTGAGTAACAATAATTGGAAAAAAGGAAGATTTTTTAATGAATTGATGGAAAATGCTTTAATGGCGGAATATACATACCGCGCCGATATAAATACAGATGGAATATCAGTAGACCTCAATTCATGACCTCACTCCTGCTCGGCCGTATTTTTATGTAATACGACCTGCAAACCTTCAAGAAGAGTGTATTTCCTCTTAAAAGGCCGGCAACGCACTTGCAGCTCTTCTAATGTTGCGAGTGTCCATGGGCGACGGTAGTTGCTTTCCATCAGGTGACCCGTTTGCCCGTTTGCCCCTTTATTTTATATAAAAAAAAACAAAATCCGAGTACACAGGTATTCCGTATTATGGAAAAATTATTAACAAATTAGCCTTTTAACCCTCATCCGCTTCAAGCCTGCACTTGGACAGCACCATCACAATTCTCCCACGAGCCGCGTCACCTTGGGTAGCTCCTCCGTTTTCGTAACGCGGCTGACCTCAGGCCTCCATTCTGTTACAAAGTGGCCGGTGTCATGACTGCAAGCCAATTGCCGGCTTATTCAACAACCAGACGATGCCTGCAACTCAGTTGCCCCTAAATTCGTTTATTGCGCGGGAACCGCGCATTTTTCCGAGATAAAAAGTATCCTATATCCTTTCCCAGGACTCAAAGTATCTCGATACTAAATTTCAGCAAAATCGGTTCACCGGTTTGGGCGTTAAGAGGTAACGGACAGACAGACACACTTTCGTTTTTAACATTAGTAAGGATGCGAGGAATTTATAACATTACTCAGTTGTTGTTCGACTAATTTGTTACGTCAGTAATATATTTTGTGACAAGCTCGTAAAAGAGAGAGTGAAAGGCTTTCGTCACTCACCTTAATAGGTAATACTATTATTTTGATATGTAGAACCATAATTTTATGTACAATAAAATCTTTACCACAAATATTTTAACACAAATGATACATGTATCATTCATGTTAAAATAATTGTTTGTACCAATAAACTTTTTCAACTATTAAGCTATTATTATTAATTATTTTAATCAAATTAATCAGCTCAAGTCTAGACGACGAGGAAGGATATAGGCTTAATTTCATCGCGGAAAAATATACGGTTTCCATGTGAATTTTTCGGACGAGTTTGGAGTCGCATAAAACATCTAGTAAGTAATACATTGAAAATAAAACCTTAATAAGGAAACATTCCGGTATCTCACGGTGTTCGGTTACCCATCACATCAGCACCACCCACGGGGCCTGGTGACAGTGGTGAGTGGTGACTCAGATCCTTATCACCGCTCAGCTGTATCGATGTGGCGTGTTGGAGGTTCCCTCGAGATAACAATCACTCGGAAAACACCGCTAAATGAGGAAATTCGAAGTTTCTCACGCCTAAGCCAATTTATAATGTTACACCCTTACTAATAAAGTTAATTACGTAAGTATTCAAGGTTTATCTGCGTTTGTTTGTCATGTCATGATATTGTGACGTTTTCGATATACTACACACAAAGACAAGTAAACGTTGTACCTATAGTTTTCGCTGTGTCAATATTTTTACTATTAATGCTAGTCAGGTTCCGATGGCCAAAAAGTGCGAGTACCGAGGATTGAGGAGCCACGATAATTTAAACACCTAATAAGTATAAATTGTAATTTTAAAAATATTTCGAACCTTATCAAATGGCTGTTTACAATGGGATAATGTCACCATTGTAAACAGCCATTTGATTGGCCATATATTATGTGGTTTCGTTGACAATCATTAATATACGTCTACTTTAACTTCCGTCATCTTCAGCGCTATTGAATAATGACCAACAAATAGTCAAAGACGGCAATTAAAGAAAGCTCGGCCTACGTTACATAAGACTGACCACCGCCTCCCGCCCCGCGAGGCTTTCTCTCCGCGTAACTATTGTGTATTGTTGCGATTGTTAAATATTTAATAACATCTTCAATTCGTGAATAGTTTTTGGGATTTTTTTAAAGACTTGAGTATCATGGAAACATCTATCACTATAATAGCTGCATGCGGCTTTTTCAAGTTGGCCCTAGATGAATTTTACAAGCGATTACAAAAAGGAATCTTCTGTGTATGATTGCCCATAACTGACGTCGATTGTGCTCTTCGATAAAATATTTCTGATTGTGCTATAAAAAGCTTCGTAATCATGTTGATAATCATGGCTATTCATCATAGCCCAAAGTTTATACCCAACATTAGTTCATCTTCTTCTTCACGCTTGTGAGGCTTCAACTGTTCTGTTGCTAAGACACATCTAGGTTCTTGTTCGAAGTTATGGGAATCTTGTGATTCTTGCAAAGTGATTTCTCGACTTCATTCTATATACCAAGCTTCCGTATATTGCCTTACAGAATAGCTTCATTATCCTGTCTGTAACTTTTTATAGTTTCATGAGTGCCATGACGTTACATAACACATCAATAGCCAATAACAGTGAAAGCGTCGCGGCAATAACTTTTTATTTGCATACCACGCGTGTACGGGAAACTCCCAATGTATTGTGATGGAGGCTGTTGTTTGTACACGCAATAATACCATTTGAGGTGCAGGTAGTAGTTTTCTTTGTGGAACAGGAAAAGTTGTTTGAAAAGGCAGTTTATTTTCAGTTAGTTTATAAGTTGTCTGAAGTCGGCACCATTTTTAAAAATTGAATTGAAAACCTTAAACTTAACGAGTATGTTAGGTACATGAAAAAAAATCGGCCAAGTACGAGCTGTACTCGCGCACGAAGTACCACTACAGAGCAAAAATAGGCTAAAAATTGAATTCTTTGTATGGGAGCCCCCCTCAATTATTTAATTTATTTTAATTTTATAATTAATTATTAAAGTACAAATACAATTAAGTATTTTGAGAAAATTTCAAAATACTTAATTGTCATTGCCTATGTGTTGCCGTTATTGATTAAGAGCAAAAAACCGGCCAAGTGCGAGTTGGACACGCCCATGAAGGGTTCTGCAGCAGCAATAAGGTTTCATAATCATAATCATAATCATAATCATAATCATAATCATAATCATAATCATAATCATAATCATAATCATAATCATAATCATTTATTTATTGCGAATTTAGGTTATTATACAGATGTTAATTAATTAAATTCCGCCAGTTTATTTTTATGAAATTAAAAGGTCTTTGATTTATTTTTATATCTCAGTTGATTTAATGAAAGTTAAATTAAGTTTACCATTTATGACGTATTAAAAACATATTTGCTAGATTTCGTTCAAACCAATTTTCGTTGGTAGTTTTTATAGTAAAGTACGTCATATATTTTAATTATAGTAGAAACTTCAATATGATTTTGGAAAACCTATCCATAGATATCCCACACTATATACTTTAGAAGTTAGAGGGGGGACACACATTTTATCACTTTGGAAGAGTCTCTCTCGCAAACTGTTCAGGTTAGAAAAAAATTGATATTAAAAACCTCAATATGATTTTCGAAGACCTATCCACAGATACCCCACACGCATAGGTTAGATGAAAAAAAATATTTTTTGTTTCAGTTGTACCTATGGGGACCCCTAAAATTAAAAAAAAAAAACCATTTTTGTATCAAAATCTTAATGCGGTTCACAGACTATATCTACTTATCAATTTTCAATAGTATAGCTCTTATAGTTTCGGAGAAAAATTGCTGTGACATACGGACTGACAGACAGACAGACAGACAGACAGACAGACAGACATGACGAATCTATAAGGGTTCCGTTTTTTGCCATTTGGATACGGAACCCTAAAAATAGCAAAAAAAAATCACGTTTGTTGTATGGGAGCCCCCCTTAAATATCTAAATTATTTTATTTTTAGTATTTGTTGTTATAGCGGCAACACATATACACAATCTGTGAAAATTTCAGAAGTCTAGCTATAGCGGTTATTGAGTTACAGCCTGGTGACAGACAGACGGATAGACGGACAGACGGACAGACATCGAAGTCTTAGTAATAGGGTCCCGTTTTTACCCTTTGGGTACGGAACCCTAAAAACACGACGAATAAAATAATAATAAATAATTACCTCCTCCTTTTATGAAAGTCGGTTTAAACACCGCTTAATTGTTTGTTTCCAAATTACCTATAATTTACTTAGTATGTGTGTCAGGTGGACAAACTGACATATGTACAGTTTTGTACGTATCGTATGTCACAAGTTACAGGACAGGATCACATTACACTGAGCAAGCGATGAGTGTTGAGTATTGAGTAACTGTCTACAATAGTTAGTAATAATGACATCATTTCATGTGACATGTAATTTTTGACGATTATTTATATTTGTAAGTAAAATATATTAAGTATGTATGTATGTCGCAAACGAGCAAAGTGAGCAAACGTATATTATACTGGTATAACCGAAGTATCGGTCGGATGTTTTTTTTAATCCTTTATATTAGTATAGATTATAGTATTATTATAATCATACTAATATTATAAAGCGGAAGAGTTTGTTAGTTAGTTTGTTTGTTTGAACGCGCTAATCTCAGGAACTACTGGTCCGATTTGAAAAATTCTTTCAGTGTTAGATAGTCCATTTATCGAGGAAGGCTATAGGCTATATTTTATCACACTAAGATTAATAAGAGCGAAGAAATAGAACAAAATGTGGAAAAAACGAAGGAAATTATTTGAAAGGGCTTATCTCGCGAACTACTAGAAATTTTTTTCTGCTATTTGGGTCAGATAAGAAGTAGACCACGTGAAAGATCATAGGCTATTTTTTGTAGACTGATTTGTCTGTGAAATATCTAATTTACGCTGGCGGAGCCGCGCGGAACATCTAGTATATCAATAAAAAATACAAAAACAATGTTATTCGACGCAATATAAGCTTATATGTATGTATGTTAACCTTTTTAATTTTTTAAATTATGACTTCCAAGAAAAAAAAAGAATTAACTTTTCTAAAGTTTCATCTTACATGTCAAAAGAGGCAGTTAGAGAATTAGCGATTATTTCTGGTCCAGCAGATGCATTACGTTTGTCATTTCCAGTAATAATTATGCTAGCATATACGATCCCCGAGCGGCAAAAAACGCCATCACTGACAAACTAACACCGTGGTTAATAGGGCGCGGAATGCTGTTCCATTTCCGCCACACTCCTTAGGCGACGAACACACGGAGCGGCAGAAATAAATATACCTTTTCAGCTGTGTGACTTGGCGTAATGTCACATCGTAAAATCTTACTTTTTTATTACCATACGTATACAAGTAGCCTGACATTTTATCAAATAAAATGATATTCTACATTAAAGGCCTGTTTCACCACTTTCTGATAAAGTGCCGAATTTGACACTATTTTGACAGATTCTCCATACTTCATCTGTCATGTTAAGTGGTGGATAGCCTATTCGGCACTTATCAGGAAGTGGTAAACAGGCCCTTAGAGTCACTAGTTACTCTACATTTAGAGCGTCATCATTATTACAATTTACAACAACAACTAAGCAATAAATAAAATAACAATAAAATACAACTAACAACTAACAAATCATGTCCTTAGGCCAATAACGGAGTCACTAATAAGCACCTATCATGTAACAATTTGTAACTTGTCCATTTCTAGTTACGTAACCCGATTGTCCGTCTGTCCGAACGTCTGTCAAAATAACTTTCCTAATTATTACGTTCAAATGGACGTGTAAGTTTTACGTAATATTAACTATTTGACATTGGATTAAAAATAAAATATTGTATTCGTTAGCTAAGCCCCATTAAATGTAATCGGCTGATCGAATAAAGTATATCGTAACTCTGACCCCAGCTATTTCTACCACCTGTTGTATTTCGTGAGGTCATTCGCTTGTCACCTTGACCCCAAATAAACTATAGAGCATAAGCTATTCCATATAGAACTTTGGTTTATAACTGAATAAGCCTTTAATTATTAATTAATATAACAACTAACAGTTTATCAATTAAATATATTTAAGAACTGGACGTAGTCCTATTTAAGTCTAAGTAGTGGCAATAATTATGGTACATTTAGAACTTTTAATTTATGTTGATTACCACCAATTAGTACTTAGTACTAATTGACGAATGGTCTTAAATAAACGCACCATCTGTCAATTAAACAAAACTAAAGGTGGCTTTCCAATCTACGCCCTAAGCGATCGCGACCGATAAAAATTCAAATAGGTACAATACCATTTTATCAACTAGGCTATAGGTTTCATTTTGCTCTACGCTAATACAAAGCAGCAGTGGCATGGGTTGCTAGACCAATGTACGTTAAAAATGAAATGCCTTAAATATCAATTGTCACAAAGTGGCATTTTATTTGAATTTTTGTCGGTCGTGATCGCTTGCGGCGAGGATCGGAAAGCCAACTTCACACTGTAAAAACGCCTCGTATGTAAGAGCCTTACATTAATCTGCACGCATTCTATTTATGAATACAATGAGAACTGGCGGCTCATTAGGCTTTGTCCACATTTTTGAATTTATGAATACAAAGCCTAACGTAATTATTGCTATTTCATTTGCAGTTAATTTACTTTGTTATTAGCTTTGCACTATTAATATCTCAATACAATATGATTTCAATACAAGTTAATAAGTAATAGCTTTTGTATATACGAGTCCTACCTTTGAAAACTGCGCCAGAAAAAAGTCAAACATAATATGAGACACTATAGTTCTATAGTAAGACATACGCTTTAACTGAAAAATACGCTCTTTAGTAGTCTAAAGAGAGACTAAAGAGAACAAGATAGATCTTGACCGTGGTTTGACTTCATTCTCCTCCAGAGAGCGCGTAAATGACGCGCGAGTAAATACGCGCTTTCTGAACGAAGTTTTACATCAATTTATACGAACCTAATGTGTGCTATCCGTTATTCTCCACGACTGCTCCGGTAAAGCGACAAACGCACGGTGCGGTCGGACTCGTTTCACTAATAACATTACGACTTGAGACACTAAGTACAGAAATATTGACATGAGTACCTTTTTTCATGTTTATAATTGAAGACGTAAGTGGATGAAGTGGATAACTAACATTTTATAACATAAGGACAATTACTCATTTTTATAGGGTCCCGGGATCCTATTACTAAGACTTCGTTGTCTGTCCGTTTGTCCGTCTGTTTGTCTGTCTGTCTATATGTCTCCAGGCTGTATCTCAAGAACTGCTATAGCTAGACTATATTCCCATAGAAAAAACGTGATTTTTTTGGCCTTTTCTGCTCGATATCAATAATGGCATAGGTAGGCACTTGAAATTTTCAAAAGCCTTATTTAGATGTGTACTTTAATAATTAATAATAATATTAAAATAAAATAAAAAATAAGGGGGCTCCCATACAAAAAAAAACACAATTTTTGGCCTATTTTTTCTCTATAACGGTACGGAACCCTTCGTGCGCGCGTCAGACTCGCACTTGGCCGATTTTTTCTTTATGATTTGAATAAACCTTGTAATTCACCTACATCATCATCTGGCTAATATATCTGGCTATACATAAAAGCCCATTTTTTTATTTCAAATCATTTTGCCAAAAGCCTCCTATGCACAAAACTAGCATTTTCAAATTGTTAGTTACCCACTTTATCTACTTACGTCTTTAATTGCCGTATCCAATCAGTTGAGATACGTAGTTTTGCTATATCTAAGCTCTTAATGCTTTATGTGATCTGTATATTTATTTTGTTTTTTGTTTCAGGTGCATAAACATTGTTGCTGCATACTTCACTGATCAAACTATTTATTGTAAGTATAAAACATCAATACTAATTACGTTATAGTAGTGAGTAACTAAAGAGAGTAATATTTAAAGGGCTTTAAAACTAAATTGACTTATATTTTCTTGCCAACAAAATTCAATGTACAACACGAATTGAATACCTAGCACTTATAATAAATAATCGGCCAAGTGCGAGTCGGACTCGCGCACGAAGGGTTCCGCACCGTTATAGAGCAAAAATAGACCAAAAATTATGTTTTTGTATGGGAGGCACCCTTAAGTTTTTATTTTATTTTTGTATTATTATTAATTATTGAAGTAGACATATAATTAAGGCCTTTGTGAAAATATCAAAAGCCTACCTGTTGCCATTATTGATATCGAGCAAAAAAGGCTAAAAAATCACGTTTTTTGTATGGGAGCCCCCCTTAAATATTAATTTTATTTTATTTTTAGTATTTTTTGTTATAGCGGCAATAGATACACATAATCTGTGAAAATTTCAGAAGTCTAGCTACAGCCGTTCTCGAGATACAGCCTGGAGACAGACAGACGGACGGACGGACGAACAGACGGACATAGGTACATCGAAGTCTCAGTAAAAGGGTCCCGTTTTTACCCTTTGGGTACGGAACCCTAAAAATCATCGAAGTTAGTGATCGATAATCATAAATTCAATACTGATGCCTGCCTTACGGTTACCGAAAAAACGTAACTGTCGACCTTATTACCACTACAATAAGGGTCAATGAAGCTGGTGTAATTGTCAACCGTATTATCAGTACAATAAGAATCAATATACACGTATACCGGTCAGTGTGTCGAGTTTCGCGGCTGGAGGTTCGGCCGCAGTAAAGGACTTTTCCTCAACGCGTCATTTCACTTTCGCATAAGAACACTTATATCATGTACGCAATATAATTACCGCTGCTCCGCTGCAGGCAACATTTAAGGCAGTCACCATACATTTTATTAATCGAACTGGTGAACCCTAAAATTAACAATACCGACAATGATTCGACGTTAGGTTTCGCAAATTCACTTTATGTCTAATCCCATACATTTGATTTTGAATTTCACTATGAAATTAAGGAAGGACCCAAACATTTTGCCAGGTTACTATCGCATAATATTATACATAATATTTCACATTAAAAAAAAATTACATTCAATAAGATACGAGGATTGAATTTTAAAACAACGCTAGAGATAAAACCGCAAAGTCTGATGCGCGGTATAAAAGACTTCAACGTCGGCGAGTGTTAATGATTTGCGTAAAATTTTTTGTTCAATATTTTTTATTAATCCCTCGATCCGCGTTCTGATATTCCGATATTAATGTTTGCTTGTCCTCACAATAAGCGACTAAGTGGTTTATATAAACTAGCACAGCTATATTTTGTTGTTTTTTTTTTGCAAAAAGAGAATAGAAACTAGAACGTATTTTTAGCAAAATTATACTCTACGAAAAATAGAGAAGATACAAAAAACGAAAAGAAGCACATTTAAACCACGATTTACTTGAACTCACATATATACATGTGGTCCTCGTTGTATTTGTTTATTGTGAATGTATATGTCAGATAATGACGAAGTAGATTACACTTAATCGTCACATCGGCATCCGAAGGCTTCATTATAGTACCACAAATATCTAGGGCATTCTAGGGTTCCTGTCTAATTACTACAATTATTTTAGCTTTTAGATTACCAGCGAGGAATTCGCTTGTTGTATTTAAATACACCAATAAGACGTTGTAATCGCAGTCTGTAAAATATTAAATAACATCGATATTTTACCGTATGTCTACCATTCAAAATTGTCAGAAAGATATGAGGATGAAAGACCTATAAAAAAATTAAATTCGACGAGTACAGACTAACAAATAGACATTTGTAAGTGTAGTGTCAGATGACACTTGTCATTATCAGGTGTGGATGTAAAGCAGCAGGTGTGCAAAACAGCCGTCACTCAAAATAACAAAAGCGTTAGCTTTCATTTTAGCTACAAGCGAAATTATACTTGGCCATG
Organism: Cyaniris semiargus; assembly: GCA_905187585.1. Classification (NCBI taxonomy): domain Eukaryota; kingdom Metazoa; phylum Arthropoda; class Insecta; order Lepidoptera; family Lycaenidae; genus Cyaniris; species Cyaniris semiargus. The sequence goes on from LR994555.1 coordinate 863,262, forward strand.
TTGTGACGCTTTACAAGATTGTCATCACACAAAACAGCCAGGTAGTTGTAGTATGCATACCGCCATCTTATATCTTTGTCCGCACTTTAAATCGGAGCGAAGATTCTTCACGCCAATTAAAAGAAGCCGGTACTATCGAGGGTCATTCGTCAGGGGATTAGAAATGCATTTGATAAGAACAATCAGTGTTAGCCGATTTGCTAGTGGCTAACTAGTAGCGGCTAGCAGATAGCCGATGGGATCGCTACACGTACGCATTCCGGACTCGATATCTCGCGATATTCCCACGAAACGCTACATCCCAGGGCTGACAAAACTTCACTAGCTTTTGCATGCGACTTCGCTTCTTAATCCCAAACGATTCCCCAATAAAAACTTTGTGAAAATGTTATGATTTTTTTACATAATCGTGGAAAATGGGAGAAATACATGATATATTATAAATATTATGAATAATATTATGAATAAATTCGTTTGTACCAAAAACTTCAGGGCAAAAATCGTTCATTCCTAAAGTATCTTCATATCTTTTTTGAAAATAAGTTTAGCGGTTTAAACGTTTAAGCAGTAACAGACACTTTCTCATTTACAATATTAGTAATTTAGATATTTTTTTGAGTCAGCAATAAAATAGCATTTTACCGACACGTTCCAAATTTTGTATTAATAAAATAACTAAAACAACATCTTAATTAAGACATCCTGTAATCAAAACCGCAACATGTCGGTCAAAGTAAACTAATCATAACAATATTTAATTGTTTTTTGATTGGAAGTAATTGTACGTTTCTAATTCTTGAATAGAAAGCGTAACCGGTGATAGCTCCTAGCTATTTTGGAATATTTCGATGGTTTAACGTTATTGTTTATCAAACATTTTAAATTTTATTCTATAAAATTTATATTGGAAGTTTTAAATAGATACAACTTTATACGTGGGAGAGCCATGCTTTGGCACGAATGGGCCGGCTCGACCGGAGAAATACCACGTTCTCACAGAAAACCGGCGTGAAACAGCGCTTGCGCTGTGTTTCGCCGAGTGAGTGAGTTTACCGGAGGCCCAATCCCCTACCCTATTCCCTTCCTTTCCCTCCCCTATTCCCTTCTCTTCCCATCCCTACCCTCCCCTATTACCCTATTCCCTCTTAAAAGGCCGGCAACACACCTGCAGCTCTTCTGATGCTGCGAGTGTCCATGGGCGACGGAAGTTGCTTTCTATCAGGTGACCCGTTTGCTCGTTTGCTCCCTTATTTCATTTTAAAAAAAAAAAATTAAAATTTTACAATATTTGGGAAAAAGTAAGTTTATTATTAAGCAACGAGGTACAAAAAGTGTCTCCATTTTATCCTTTTTAACCTTATATGGTATTCACGTTGCTTCAATTGTACTCAGTTTCAAATCATTAAGACCTTAATGTAAATAATTATGTACTAAATTTTTGATAGCTTTATAGTACTAGTATAGGCGACTTCATGCTTCCAAATTTTATGTCACCTACAAACAGCCCAGTTAGGGTTTCAATTTTTATTTAAATGAACATCTTAACAAGTTAAAACGTCGCGTTGTACTAACTCCTTTGATCCACTTGACGCAGCCCTGGCGGCGGTTATTTTCGTCACTAAATACATCTGCGTGATTCTATTTTATGTCGGTGGTGTTATCTCACACTGCGCCGATACCCCACCTCCCCCTGTCCCTCCCCCCGCCCGCTATTAGAGCTCTAATTGTCTCACGAGATGGTCTGCGAGACGATTAATACCAAAAAGGTTGTGTGAATGAAAGAAATTGTCTTGCCAGGTTGTAAGTTTTTTTAGTTACAATTCATCATCAGCGTTTCACTGCTTGACAATTTTGGGGTCCTTAGAAATCTCCATTAATAATAATAATAATATCTATGGACGCTTCACACCACGTCAGTCTGGCCCCGTGCTAAGTACCTGAAGGACTTGTGTTACAGGTACCAGAGAACGGAAATATATTTAATACTTTTATAATATACATATATTTAAGATTTTTATTATATTATACACATATTTAATACACATCCAGACCCGGGAACATTGAAAACTTTTTTTCGTTCCGTCGGCGGGATTCGAACCCGCGACCCCCGGCTTGAGCTGCCACACACTCAACCAATTGAGCCACAGAGGTCGTCCATTGGACCCGCAGTTGCGCAGATCTGGGCAAAAAATCACCCCACGGTAAATATTACATAACATCTTATATAATTTATAGATAAGTACATTGAATGAGAGAAATAACAGTATTTTTTGTTAAATTGGCAATTTTTATAACTTTTAACTGTACCTGAGTGAGTAGGCTTTAATAAAGGATCGAGAACTAAAAAACTGTATGAGTATTTATTTACTACAGTAATGTACTATTATTATAGTGAGGGCATAATACCAATTGCCACAACAGTAGTCCTAATATCTCATACATAAATCGCGGTGAACTTTACCATTACATTATTAGTTCAAATAAACATAATGTAATAAACTCGTGTCTCCGGCCGAGGTGGCGTAACTGATTAATATAACCTTTTCGTTGAGTAGTTTTGGGCGCGTTAATGTCAAGTCTGACTTATGTTCCATTCAGCTTTCTCGAGTGGCCTGGCCTGGGGTGATTCAATTAGGGTTTTTACGGTTGATGTACTCTTTGCCTCCAAAATTTCCACCAAAAGCGATATAGCCCTGGGCAGTGGGCTACTCAGTTTTCATTGAAAATGGGCGTTTTGGTTTGGCTTAAAGGATATTATGCTGTCGAAGTAAATGTTACTTTGGCACTAAGGGTTTGTGCTCATTTGAAGAGCATTAACAGTCTTCAGATAGACTATTGCTAAACAAAACTTAACACAAATATTTTGTATTGCAAAATTCTTAAAACTATCGCGTCTCAAGTAAACGGTCGTCTTTAATATGAGGTTAATTAGCAGTTGTCTGGATTTCCCAAACCGCTTTTTTGCGCGGCAAGGCTGAAAACTATCCTATTTTTTTAAATAAGGTTTTCATTTTTGATTTTAAAAGTAAAACAATGCTTATAATTTGGCCCCGTCGTTATTTTTTTAAAAATAATAATAATTTTCCAAGATAATAAACATAAATAGGTGATTTCCAATTTTGGTGGCTTGTCGTCGACCTATTTTACTCAATATCTAGACCGGTTTACAAAAATCTTGATACTGGAATGGATTTTTATGTTTCTGTAGTCGTTTAATATAGTTGAATCTTGATAATATATGAATTATATTGTACTAAGTTCTGTAGTTAAGTTTTTATGACACAGTTTAGGTCTGTCGCGGAGATTTTACCAATTTTGGTGTCATTTACGAAACGTTGTTTCTACAAAATACCATTGATCCCTTAAGCATAAAAAATACGCCATTTACTTCATTTAGCCATACGCTAACCCGTTTAGGAGGTGGCTGTGGGCTGGGTCTTACCAGTTTCCAGCCAGAAATGAAAGAAAACCGTTTTATCACAAAACCCCCGATTTTATGCAATTTTGGTGTACTTAAATTATCCTACTTGTGGCAATAATATCATGTTGTTATTTTGAATGTCGGTAGAGTTTTCGTTTGTTTATAGTTTAGTTAATGTGTTATAACTTTAGTGCTCGTAGTTTTTTTTTAAAGATTATTTTTCTCGCAAATTCCAATTTTGGTGGGTAAGAGGGTGTGTAAAACATTATTTTTATAAAATACTATTGATTCTTGAAGCATAAAAAATACGCCATTCACTTCATTCTGTCACAAGCTAACTCGTCTAGGTGGTGGTTGTCGTACCAGTTTCCCGCAAACACCTAATCTCTAATTTTGGTGGAAACAAAAATTTCCACCAAAATTATATAAAATTGCAAGTTGTTGAAATCCACTCAGTTACAAAATTTGTTTGGTAGTCCAGTTGATACAACAAGCAATAAACGCATTACAGAACTGTTTAATAAGATTTATAAGCAACAAGGTACTAAGCTGGCGACGATCACGAAAGCTCACCGTAACCTGCAGCACGACAAATAACATAATTGCTACTTATAATATGTGAAAGTGTATGCGTGAGCGTCCGTGGCCTAATGGGTAGACCTTTGGTTCGCACTCCTAGAGGGTGCAGGTTCGATCCTGGGTGGAGGCGTATACCAATGAGACATTTTCTGATCTCAAGTACATAATACGGACACTCATACGGTGAAGGAAAACATCGTGAGGAAACCCGCACATGGTTGGTCCCAGACGTATTGACTAGTTCTTTCCTCTGGACTAGGCCAACTATGTTGCGAGAATGCGGTATGTGCTTGGGCAACCGTACGGACATTTAAAATCTTGTCCCAGGCACTACAGTATTTGAGGAGTGGTTACTTCGCTCTGAAAATACTGTATAAATCATCCACAACGGATGCAAAGGCCTAGTTTAGTTTTAGTTTATGCGTGATACGATTTTACTAATGTAACTAATCCTATTAATTGTCTCGCATGTTTTTGTTATTTAGGCCAGAGACAATAGGTTACGAAGTTATATTATACTCGGTAAAATACATTTCGATCTACATATTGTAAACAAAATAATTAAGAAGCTCTACCACAGATTACTAAAACAGGCTCTACCAAATTATTGTGTCTTTATATTCCTTTGTTTCGGGGTTGATTTGTGATATTTAAATTGGTAGAATTATAGTCGCCTATACTAAGCGTTGTGTTTATTGAAATCAAAATGAATTAAAAGGCAGTTAGGAATCTTTGTTAGTTTATTCTTAGATGTGAAAGGTGTTCAATATTAAAATACGAAATATTCAACATTTACAATCGATTTTTGTGTTTACCCCCAGGTAAAGGCGACTTAAAATATAGGCTCTGTTACTGCTTCTGTTTTGGCGAACGACAACGTAAGCCTCTAACCAGCCTGTCTTAACTATTAGACTTACATTTTTCTGTTTTTTACAGTGGTAATATCTACATCTTACTACTTTCTACACTCATATTGATATCTGCATCATGTCAAAAGACATCAACCACACTCGTACAATAGACAAGATAACTTTCCTAACGATCCTGCCGCGGGACGCAGCGGCGCGCGACGCGATGCTGCGTCTCGCTCCACTTGCCGCGTTGCCGCGTTGTAATGCCGGATACCTGCAGCGGGTAGCAGAATACTAATTACCTGCACCTTGAGCTTTATCTAATGTCTTGTATGAGAGCCGAGATATGGACATAATACGGAGAGCATCGGCGGCGCAGCGTAGACGCATTTTGAACATAGACGAATAATATACAAGGCACACAATATAAATGGTTCTTTCTGGACTTGTATGGTTTTGACACTTAAGCATAATTTTTTGTGTATTTACTTTTAAATATGGGTATTACATAGCTTGGCATGATAGATTTTTATGCTAGACACATTGTATCCAGCATAACAATTAGGTCGTCGCGCGTTAAGTAAAATCGGATACCTTAGGTCTAAAGCATACCAACTAGTGTTTTTAACGGATTTCAACCTAAAATACCACATGTATTTTTATCTCTCTTCCTCCGTCCCTAAAACCAAAATAGTACTAACTGTATCAAAGAAACAGTTAGTTCATGTTGTGGTGTTGTCGCTCGGCCGTGGTCCATAAATCCGCGATGCTTCAGATATCAGCGACGCTCCGTTACCGCCTCCTCAGCGCCACCTGCCGGTAACGGACACGAAGAGTTGCAGACGTCTAGTCGATTAGCCAGCCAATTTGATGCCTAGGCCATTAATGCCGATGTTATAAGAGAAATATCAGGAATTATTTAAGACTGACGGTTTCTATCGAATCTTACTAGTATCTGAAACTACTGCTACTGAAAATCTAGAGTCTATAAACTATTGTGTTTGCCAAAATAATGTAGTTGAAAATGTGTAATTAGATATTACGTTTTCGAAAGAAATTCATGTAAAATATACTTGCGTTACTTTGCAAAAGCTGAGGATTAACAAGTGGTCTGAGGGCTGCGGTTGTCGCTTACCTTCAGGCCATTTGTCTGCTCGTCGTGCTCTATTCACTTCATTAAACTTTTAAATTACTCATGAACATTCACGAGTAACGACTACTGAAATTCAAGGAGTCAACTACTAATTAAGTTGTCATCGTGACACCGATGTGGTAGTCGATGATGATTATTTCGATCACCGATTAATTTGTGTTATGCTAATCACAAATTGGTAAACCGATAATTTGGACTGGCCAATTAAAACGAGTTTTTGCCTTTGATTTAGTGAATTTGTTTAACCTAAAAGTCCATATAACGCAAAAGTTGTTTAGTATGTGGCAACACAGGATATTTAATTATCTATTTACGATATAAAAACATGGCAACACAGACTGTCTTGAATAGTTTTAACCTGTATCCATAGTCACGAATATATTTAAAAAAATGATTAGTTTTAAAAAAGGGAAATCTATATTTTGCGCGGATTCAACATTTTAAATCATTAGATTTAAAACACATTGCGTTCCAGTGTACATTAGTGCACTGGAACGCAATTCACATTTTATACAGTGCAGTAAAAATATAAGAAGTCGGCCGCATCGTAGATACTGATACTGATAATGATGAAAAAACCGGCCAAGTGCGAGTTGGACTCGCCCATGAAGGGTTCCGCAGCAGCAATAAGGTTTATTTTTATGAAATTAAAAAGTTTTTGAGTTATTTTTATATTTCAGTTGATTTAATGAAAGTTAAATTAAGTTTACCATTTATGACGTATAAAAAGAAAACTACTTGCTAGATTTCGTTCAAACCAATTTTCGTTGGTAGTTTTTATAGTAAAGTATATATATACTTTAGAAGTTAGAGGGACACACATTTTACCACTTTGAAAGAGTCTCTCTCGCAAACTATTCAGGTTAGAAAAAAATGATATTTGAAACCTCAATATTATTTTTGAAGACCTATCCATAGATACCCCACACGCATAGGTTAGATGAAAAAAAATATTTTTTTTTAATATAAAAATATAAAAAAAAACTACTTGCTAGATTTCGTTCAAACCAATTTTCGTTGGTAGTTTTTATAGTAAAGTACATCATATATTTTTTTAAGACTTATCATGCCCCTACTTTAGAAGTTAGAGGGGGGGGGGGGGGGACGGACACATTTTACCACTTTGAAAGAGTCTCTCTCGCAAACTATTCAGGTTAGAAAAAAAATGATATTAGAAACCTCAATATGATTTTTGAAGACCTATTCATAGATACGCCACACGCGTAGGTTAGATGAAAAAAAAATTTTTTTTTTATATAAAAAAAAAAACTACTTGCTAGATTCCGTTCAAACCAATTTTCGTTCATATATCATATATTTCTTTTGACTTATCATGCCCCTACTTTAGAAGTTAGAGGGGGGGGGGGGACGACACATTTTACCACTTTGGAAGAGTCTCTCTCGCAAACTCTTCAGGTTAGAAAAAAATGATATTAGAAACCTCAATATCATTTTTGAAGACCTATCTATAAATACCCCACACGCATAGGTTAGATGAAAAAAAAAAATTTTTTTATTTAGTTGTACATTTGGGGACCCCTAAAATTTTCAATAATTTTTCCATTATTGTATCAAAATCTTAATGCGGTTCACAGACTACATCTACTTACCAAATTTAAATAGTATAGCTCTTATAGTTTCGGAGAAAAGTGGCTGTGACATACACGGACAGACAGACAGACAGACATGACGAATCTATAAGGGTTCCGTTTTTTGCCATTTGGCTACGGAACCCTAAAAATAGAATTAATTATTCATTATTTATTGATGGATTTTATATCAGCCGATGTTTAAAGCTTGGTCAAATGATTGGATGGCCCAACTTTAGAGTTGCTTAATGCTTATGCATGAGTTTTGAGTCATTTTGATATTCGAGGCGAGACATTGACTAAGATAGCTCTACATTTTCTTGTATGAAGATTATATTTTACTGTACCTCGTAGCATAATATATTAAGTTTTGAAATCTTTGAATATTTTTGTATGTCAGTTCAGCAACAGATTCAATTGTCCAGTAAGAACATGCGAAACAAATCTAATAGTAATTTCGTCAACAAACTTGCAACATTACAAACTAGATTGTGTTGCTGCACCCAGGTGGCCACTCCCTTCCTTATTAAAAGGGGGTAGGGTTCAAAATAGCTGACAAAATTCGAGCGTTAGAAAGTAATTTCTATAATTGTTTTTGCTGGTATTAAAGCGATATGTTTAAGTTTTTACTACGTTGTGTAAGTTGATAAGGGTCTTATAATTCTGACGGCTTAGTTACATTAGTTCATAGCGTACCTCATAATATAATGCTGTCTCTATGTGAGTTATTAAAAAGAAATAGCAAAACAACTTGAAGAATTTTGTACTTTCGATAATATTTATATCATCGAAAACAAATATCACATTAGTCAACCTGTGTAAACTTAATTTTATTTAACAAAGAAATAGAAGTAAAAGTATTTTTATAACAGTTTTTTCAAGTTAAAATATTTAGGTGTGCACCTTTTTTTGGATGGATAAAAAAAGGTCGAAAAGTAAGACGGGGGATAGGAGACAGCCATAAGAGAGGAAGGAAATCCTCTCTTTCTACCTTGCGGCGCGGTAGATAGTATGCTCAGGCTGTTATGTTTTTATTTCTACGCTCCGTTATTTTTTAAATGAAGTACAAAACTGTGTGTGAAGAAAGCTTACGTAGCTTTGCCAATAAAAAAACCGTAAAAGAAAAACAATCTTATAACAAACGTCGTGCGTCACAAACACTAGATGCATGTGTCGCTCTAACGGCCCCAACACATGTGAACAATACGCGAATCGTACGGAAAGTGAAAACAACCGGTATGGGATACTGTTGACTTTCGTTTGGTTACTGATAGCTCAGATGACCGCGGTCGCTGACCCGCTCTGTCAACTGGGATATATAGTTTGTTGATGAAAATATTTTTATGCGATAGAGTAAAAATAGTAATTTTAGGAGTTGAAAAGTGAATATTTTAGTCAATAATTAAACGTAGTAAAAGTATTTGTAACATACATTTTATTAAAACGTTTGCGGCGCGCGTTTATGTCTAATGTACTAAAAGAGACATAATATTATATATTATAATATCATATTCTATTATACTTTTAAATGGACATTATTATTTGACGACCTCTGTGGCAACCATTAAGGTTGAGCGAGTGACGGCTCAAGTCAGGGGTCGCGGGTTCGAATCCCGCTGACAGAAAAAAAAAAGTTTTCAATGTTTCTGGGTCATGGATGTGTATTAAATTTAAAAATAAAAAGATATAATAAAAATCTTAAATATATGTATAGTATAAAAGTATTAAATTAATATATTTCCGTTGTCTGGTACATGTCACACAAGTCCTTCAGGTACTTAGCACGGGGCCAGACTGACGTGGTGTGAAGCTTCCATAGATATTATTATTATATTATAATATTTAACACGCGGTGACGTAGCACAGTGATTTTATCTTACATAATGTTTTGGTTAAGGCTAGATTAACGTGGGTTTGAACAGAGTATTTGTAAATAATAATTATAATTATTATTCTATACTATATATATATAGCTTTTTTTTTTCCCCAAACTTATAACCCTACATAAAAAGAATGCCCAAATCTATACAGATCGTATCACGTTTTGATACTGTCCAGTAAATGTGAAGGTGGAGGCATATCACGAGCGACACACCGCCCGCGCCGATCGCCACCGTTCGCCGCTCGGTGTGCCAGCGGATTAAGGAAATTAATGTACTCTTTTAAAGATATATTTAGCTATTTGTAAAATTGCAGCGCTTTAATCCAGAAAATACAATCGACAGAAGAAAGAAACGACTGAAAAATATTTGTCATTTTACAGGGTGTTTTTAATAATATAATGACTATTTTCACAGTTTAAAAAACAAGAGAATCACCTCCCGCAGAGATGTTTAGGATCAAAAGCTCCTACTGGAGCTTTAAATTTAATTACATAATTGTTTTCTAAATTATATTTCTTTATTTATTGTTCAACTGCGTTTCAATTTTGCAGTCTCGTTCTTTCACACGTATTCAAACGGCCAGTGACGAAATCTTCCACTATAAAAATCGCCTTAACAGATTGATAGTATCACTTTTTCTTACCTCTTAACTTAATTATCATGTTTTGGGAAATACAATAGTGAGGTGTGATAGAAGATGGTTCTAAAAGATAGGAGTAGTTGGTCAACTGTGGCCGCTTCCGTGGAGAACGTACATTCTGATATCTTTGGTTTAGATTATTGTTCTATTTTGATTTCGTAATTCTATTGCTCTGCAGAAAATATTATTTATTTAATATATATTCGTTTAATACACAAAAATAAACGTTGAATAAGTAATAAAGAGTATTTAAAACCCATGTGCTGAAGCTATACAGGGTGTAACAAAACTTAATGATAATACTTTGAAGTGTGTATGAGTCCCCTGTATTGAGTTCACTGTGAAAGTAGGGGGATGACAAGTCTAAAAAACTACTTTTTTTAGACTTGTCATCCCCCTACTTTAGAAGTTAGAGGGGGGGGGGGACACATTTTACCACTTTGGAAGAGTCTCTCTCGCAAACCATTAGGTTAGAAAAAATGATATTAGAAACCTCAATATGATTTTTGAAGACCTATCCATAGATACCCCACATGCATAGGTTAGACGAAAAAATTTTTTTTTGATTCAGTTGTACCTTTAGGGACCCCTAAAATTTTTAATAATTTTTCCACATTTGTATCAAAATCTTAATGTGGTTCACAGACTTCATCTACTTACCGAGTTTCAATAGTATAACTCTTATAGTTTCGGAAAAAAGTGGCTGTGACATACGGATGGATAGACAGACAGACAGACAGACATGACGAATCTATAAGGGTTCCGTTTTTTGCCATTTGGCTACGGAACCCTAAAAAGGCTGTATAGGCAGCGTCCTATTTTTACGTCCAGTAGATTTCCTACATTGGTCGGCGGAAATAAAGTGGTCTCCACTCATATAAAAAATATAAATCCGGCACTGTTTCTGTGGTAATTGACAAGAGACTATTGTCTCAAGAGTTTATATTGTTTTATTGCATAGCAATGTTGATTGGCTTAAATGTTGACACAAGCTAACTATTCACTTTAGATTCCTATCAAAAACTCAGAAACCCACCATGCTCCGAAGTCAGCCAGGCCTAAACTCAAGGATGTCACGGACCACGGTGTCGTGACATAATCGATTACATTATTTACACGATCAATGTCACGCTTTTTGTACTCCAGTTTACATTAAACTTGTTTTTGTACGTCATACCTTATAGCGCTTCGCCTTGGATAGAGCTAAATATGGTACTGGATGTCAATAAAATAATGAATTATCTCTGATTATTATATTCACAAACATGCCAAACCTTTGCTGTAAATACGATTCTACCAAAAATAGCCTTTTTATAAACTGTTTATAGGTTCCATTTTGCCGAACTCCTTTTCTTTATTTTAGTACACTTGTATAAAGTGCATTGTATATTAAACAAAAAGTAAAAAGTATTTCGCCCAACGTGGGGCTCGAACCCACGACCCTGAGATTAAGAGTCTCATGCTCTACCGACTGAGCTAGCCGGGCTGTAGGCAATAGTCTGAAATTAAATTAGGTTATCATCTTCAAGGTCAAATTTCAAATTTAGAATACCTCTATTTATTTTTTATCACTAGCCAGTTGTCCGTGACCTTAGATACTATTTCTGCACAATATTAAATTATTAGTACAGATAACAGAGTACTTTATCGTAGAGATTCTTGTTTAAAAATAACCTAATCGCTTCATCGGCGTCCAGCAACGAGATACTTTAGTGACATAAAGTGGGGGTAAAATTTAAAAAAAAAATGTTTTGCCTACGAAGAACGCAATAACGTGATTTAATATGCATTGTTTACAGACGTAGCGGTATATCATTTCACGAGCTACGTGTAAAGCCTGGGGGCGAAGTATTATGTAATGCAATTAAATTAGCGTCTAGAGGGCGCTTCCGTCAGCACCGGCGGCCTGCGGCAGGCCTATTCAAATTCATGCTAACGGTACACGGGATTTCATGATGTGAAATGTGGTATTGTGAAATGCAATCGGTGCTTTTATTGCCTATTTAAGAGCAGTTAATAGTAAAATGAGGTATAAGAAAGTTATAGCAAAGATTACTTAATAATTAGTTATTACGTTAGTTAAAGGTCTAATTTAGTACTTATTTAGGCAGGTCAAGATTTCTAATAAGCTTTTGTAGATAAAATCTCGTATCGATACGTGTATCTCTTGAGTCTTGACCAATTTTAGTAACACATTAAAGTTAAGGGCACCTTCTCCCTAAATTAGCATGTTGATGTCTGTTCAGTGCGAATATCGACGTAAATGACATTAAAATAACATTCATATCAGCGCGCCTTGTACGGTGGCGGTTACGACGCTCGCCGCGTCCATGATAGGGCGAAATATGAGAAAAAACCTTTTTACTTAGATAAAAAATATTATAATTAAACATGTATCCAATCATTTAAAATTTAAATGTAAAATTTTAATAGTAATCGAACTGTCCAAATTATTTTTTGATTGAGTCCCTGTAAGTCCTATAAAACTCAAAATGTTTTTAAAATCGAGGTTGTTTCGGATTTTTTTTTATCGAGTAAAATTATCTGTATTGTGTTTCTAACCAAAAAAGTCACTAGTTAAAAGATGTATCTATACATGTATATATTTTTCAGTTTTTTTGAATGGCGCTTTCTTTAAAAATTACTCATTCTAGAAACGTGAATTTGGAAGAAGGTGCCCTTAATATGAAATCCTTTATCATGGCAAACAAAACGCGTCGCCACTCCCATATACAGCTGCCATCCTGCATTCCGCGGCTCGGCTTTTACAACTACAATAATGATATCGCATATTCGGTGTTACATAAGGCCACCTTGACACTCGGTAGTCGGTGACGCATCACGCAAGTCGCAACCTGCGGACCGCGCCCGTTACTCAGGAGTCAGGTGACCCGCCGCGCCGGCCGGCGGAGAAAGTGATGAAGTGACGCGTGCTTTTGGTACTGACTACTGACATTTAGGCAGGTTCTTGCGATACTGTCGGTTGGTTATATCTTCTCCGCCCACAAAATATGTGAAAGAAAAACGCAGGGCAGCATAAGTTTTGGAGTATTTTATTATTTGTCTAAAGGCAATTTTTTTTATGAAATGGCATTTTATTGAAATAGCCAGTGATCAACACTGGAGAATAAATGGTTTAATTTACGTAGTAACTATTTAGCAATCTGTAGAATAACCTTCTCCGGCCACCTACAAAATAAGTAACAGAAAAAAAAAAAACATTCTTAGATACTTCATACTGGCAAACAAAACGCAGTCAGCATAGGTTTTAGCTTATTTTATCATTTTCTCTTAGCACTTGCTAGTGATCTTAAAAAGTAGAAACATGTATATTATAGACATTCTAAATGTGTATATTATCTTAGTTCTTAAATAAGACATATTGAACGATTACTTTATAACTCTTATAATATAACTCTCTTTATAACTCAAAGAATCTGTGATGAAGTCTGTAATTACGTTAATAAGGAGTGTTGTCTCACGAGGCCGAGCACCGGAACAAATGCTCGGCGTTCCTACACTTTGTTATGTGTTTAATATTAATGTTATACAATTAATTTGTGATTTTCTACGGCTAAGTGGCTTAATTCTTAAGCAGTTTTCTTTGGCGTTGGAAAAATAATAATAGGCATATATTACAAGTATTTAGCAATACGCGTCCCAAAGTTCAAACGACGCGACGATTGTTGTTGACAATATTGGTACTGAAGGAAAAATCTTCACAAAAAAACATATATACATATTTATCTGGTTGGACGTTTTCTATTTATCTGGTTCTAATAATATAAATTAATAGTTACTCTTTATGGCCTAAATTGAATTTTTAAGAAATTATACAAATGATGTGATTATTTAGCCTTAACGTCCTTAATGTTACCTAATTTCAGAATCTCTTCAGTTATTTGATGAAATCTAAGATAACTAAGATTACAATTTTTATGTTTCAAGATAACCAGCGGATGCCTCTAGTTAATAATAATAATGATTATTATAATAAGTGCTTGTAGGTCATATTATTTCATTAGCAGTGACCTCACACGCGGGGTCACCGACCGATCATGCGTGATTTCACTCTCGATCGGTCGGTGCCACAGCATAGATCAATAGATAGATCTTGATCTATACTGTGGTGGGTGCAATCTATCGGCACTCGATGCGATTGGTCGGTACGAATCGATCGGTGCGTTTCGATTGAAACGTTTCTGTTGGCGTTTCGATCGATGAGACCCGAGCGTTGTGCGTTTCGAGTGTTGCGATTCGATCATTGCGATTCAATCGATGCGTCTCTTTCAATGCGAATCGGTCGGTGTGTTAGGGCCTTCGCCCACTGCGACTTTTTGTAGCGATGCAGTCGCGCGACTAAAAAGCGCACGACTGCATCACTATTCACTACTAACGCGCGTTAGTCGCATTTTCAACTCCATACAAAACACACAGCTAGCGACTGCATCGTGACTGTATCGATGCAAATATGCGACAGTATCGCGACTGCATCGCTACAAAAAGTCGCAATACACGCACAGCCTTAGGAGTTCGATTGATCAGACGAATCCAGTGCGTTTCGATCGGTAGGTGTAGTAAAGTGATGTGCTTTCTAAACTACACTTTCTCAAAATATTACGCAATAGCCAATTTATGTATCGATGCGTCATTATGACATGTGAAGTGATAACCTGACAAACCTGACCTGACCCGGCTACTTTCTATGAGGCCTAAGAGCTCATCTTGTGATGCAATATCTGGATATAAAAAATAATATCTTGAATCAATTATAATTATTTAAAACTCCTATGAGCGTTCAAAAGCTGTCTTTTAGGTTTCTTTTGAGACAGTTTTTTATCTGTCATTCTTGCTGTAAACATCGTTGTTTAGAAGCTCCTAGTTAAATAATTATAAAAAGTGGTTTTAAGTTACAAATACCTGTGAAGCTGGTGAAACAAGGAAGACACAACTATCATACATCTTTGTGATAACTTTTTGCAGTCATCATCACCTGCAATTTGCCATAATTTTCGACCCAAGGTATACAAAATTTCGTTATAAATTTGATAACAGCCATTTCAAACTAAATTTCAAGAAGAATTGGGCCAATAACAACAAAAGTTAAAATCGGCCTTCCCAAAATTATGTATGTATTTTGTTATGCTCATAGTTCAATGTAATATAAATTAGAATAGTATTACCTACTTTAGGATATTATTTTTAATACTTTGTTATGATTGTGGCGATTTTATATCTAGTTATAGTCTTTAGTTCTATTTTGTTTTGTGTTTTCCCTGTCTTTCAGTAAGTAAACATTTTACGCTATTAATATTGTTACCTTCAATGCTGGTGTAGTTGTAATTGGACGTCAGTCTAAATGCCGTGTGTTGTTAATGTTATTCTACTGTATGTTGTTATTCTGTGGTCTGTAACTGTACCGTAATAAATAAATAAATAAATAAAATAAATACTTTTTCACCAAATATGTCAACGAAGCCCTTAATGCCCTTAATGACAAAAGAGATAAAAATAAGAATAAGTTTATTTTTGACAATCACACAACACAATCCATACTAATATTATAAATGCGAAAGTGTGTCTGTCTGTCCGTCTGTCTGTCTGTTACCTCTTCACGCCCCAACCGCTGGAACTGATTTTGCTGAAATTTGGTATGGGGATTCTTTGAGACCGGAGAAAGGATATAGAATACTTTTTATCCCTAAAAATGTACAGTTCCCGCGCGGTAAACTAATTTTGGCGCAACGGAGTTGCGGGCGTCATCTAGTATTAAATAATTGAATCTAAAATACAAAAACATTTGTGATGAAATACGTAGTATTCAGTAAACACTTAAACAGTGTTTAAGTTGTGGTTAGTGAAAACGGACACTAAGCACACAATTTGTTTTTTAAACTAACAATACACTTACACATCCCTTGACTGGTGTGTGTTGTAGTGATGTCCGTTTGCTTTCCAATCGAAAGTTAATCGCAACAGACGCGAATAAAGAGACCTATTACACAGATAACTCGCAGATTAGTCAAATATTGAGATAATAATTGGCCGTTAACTCGCGTTTATGTGTTTCTAATTACTTATAGCATTAACTATTTGAACGGCATTAAAAGTTTTCTTTTTGATTGCTTTTAATTTCGACTATTTAAACATGGTAAGAAAACATCTCTGTTAAGAAAGGATTATTGTTTGAAAGCGAGGCAAAAGAAACTATCAGTAATTATATTATTTTGCCATGAGGCCATGACTCTTTGTAACGACATACTATAAGGCTCTTCTATAGTAATTACAAATAGAGCACTCTACTGGTATGGGCTTTGGGTAGTGAACTTGTGACTATAGCTGTACAGATGTACTTAGATAAGTACAATCTGCAATCAGTCGTGACTGTGGGTACTTAGAGCTGAGTTTTAGTGAGTATTGAGTAGTGAGTAGTGCGTCGTAATGACACAGGTGCGGTTGTCAGTGGGTCACGCGCCGGAGACTCGCCGGCTCCGCGACCGGCCAGCACTGTAGGGCTTCCACAAAACGATAATTAAATTAATGATGATAATATACAACTATAAATATGAATTTTCCTTTGCGGATGTAATGTCTGTATCCTGAGAGCATGTAGATCTTCGCCATTAAGAGAGATACATTTTAGATCAACAATATCATCTATCACGACTACGCGAATAGTGTAGGTATATGTTAATTGTTACCGTTAGAATGCAGAATACGTTAACGTGAAAATTACCTAGGTAATCTGCAGATTTCCCGATACCATCCATTAAAGTGTGAAATTTAAATAAAAAAATCTTATATTTCCACTAAACCTAGTTAGATTACATTCTCTTCCTTCGTAAAAGTCCTAAAACCATTGACTTAAGCTTGTCAACCTAAAACTGTTGTTGTTTCAATTGTTTTTTTTTTTTCTAGTTGATACAATCTGTTTTATTTAATTAGTAGCATTTTACTTAAAATTTAATAATTTATTCCTATTGTTTATGTCCAAAAATTATATTAAATAATTCTCTACAAAAATAACATGTTTTATTCAAACAAGAACCTGTTCTATATCCCTTGCAATAGTTTTGGATTTTTAATGAGGAAAGTGGAGTCGCCCAACTGTGAGGATTGTGGTGTGCGAGATGATATCTACCACCGATTGATGGAGTGTTCCCGGAACGCAAACGTAAGAGAGCAGCTGATTTTTAATTTTAAATTAATTAGATTTAATATTGGTATATTTCATAGCATTTTAGCAGAGCCTTCTTCTGAAGCTGCTAGAATGCTATATAATTTTAACTTTAAGTCGGAATTTTTGTAAGTTTTGTTATATTTAGCATAAGATACGATGGGATTGACATCGTCCTTTCTGTACAAAAATCCCTTTAAATAAATAAAGAAATAAAAAAAAAAAACCTGTTCTATGTAATTTAATGATAATAGAATAAACTTTTTGCACTTTAACTGACTCACCCAGAAAATCTGCAGAATACCTTGTTAATCTGCAGTCTAACTGGTTTACGCACATTAACGGTAACATATATAGTACCCGGTAAAATAAATACAAATTCTCAAAAATATTTAAATTATTTATATCAAAGGTTTTTAGAAACTAAGTATTTAAGGTACAGCTACTTAGCGTGCAAGCAGACTCTTTCTTGAGATGAAAAGCAGTTACCACCGCCCATATCCATGCAACAAGAGTTACAAGTGCTATCCAGTGTTGTAACTTGTGCCAGCCCTGGAGGCTGTGCTTACGTTACCTGTATCGGAAGGCGATGCACGGCTCGGTGGCCATCGGGCACATCGTTAATTACCGCGGCCTACTGTTACACGTAACCTCCCGTGTGAGCTTTCATCTCACTCGCATTTTCCTCATCTCCAGTATTGATCACTGACTTACACAACATATGAGGCAACTCACATCCTGTGCCCGCAGCATGAAGAAGTCAAACATGTTTAAATTCTTTCTCATCTATTCTAACATTATAAATAAGCAAGTGTGTCCGTCGTAACGCTGAATGGATTTAAACAATATTTCGTTTGTGGGTCTGAAAAGAACGAAGGATAGTTTTTTCGATTTAACGATTCGAACGGCGATCGACGGAAAATTCGGCGCTACATAGCGTTACCTAGTTTCGTTAATCTTATGCGTCCTTTAGAATTCAGTAACATATTTTGCTCTACCACTGAACAGTTACAATAGGTATAGAGCAAAGAGATTTAGTACCTTTAAACTACTGTTGTTAGTGTTTACTCTGATTAGAGGTAACAGACAGACAGACACACATTCGCATTAACAATCTTAGTATTCATTTACCAATAAACTTTATCACACTGCCTCTCAGCTCTCACACTACAGCCGTACAGCCGTACACGGTTCGCGTCAAATCGTTAATTGTATTGTTTTTGTTGGCAGGTGGGAGAGTGTTCGCGTGACACCGCTTTCTCTGACAACATCAGATTTAAAGGTGAGTTAATTCTAACTTATTATGGCTTATAGTTAATTGTACCTCATATTATGGAGCCAAGAGGCCGTTTGTCCTGCCTGAACATAAGTTGAAAACATACTAAACGGATATATAACAGGATGTAACAAAACTAAGTGTTGTCACTAAACTTTGTTACACTTTGTATAATAAACGGAATTCCTGTAAGTTACGTAGCACTCTTCGCATAATCCAACAATCTGCCTCCAGCTCGAAGGGAAACCCGAATAGAAATTCTCTTCTTCTACCTTTCTCCCGATAAACGTGGTGTGAAGCGTCCATATGTATATATAGGTAGCACTAGCTTGTCTTTCACACACTACTGAGGTCATATCAAAGGATTTTCATGGTCGGTTACCGCTGTTGGTCCTGAGTCCTGACTCCTGACGACGCAAGAAATGCAATAGTAGGAATGTGATGTTATTAACTGGTTAAAAATATTAGAAGCTTTACTGAGTAAGAAGTACCTACACAATATATTCCTAGTTCTGTTATTACTTATTTAATAATAACTATTTATGATTAAATAAGTTTCACGCACCATAATGTAAGCACAAATCAGATATTAGCTGATAACACCTTTGTAAACTACATTCTGTGAATGAATGATTTGATTTGATTTGGTCTATTACAACTTATTAACGAATCGGTAATGATTATCTTGACCTCGCAACACTTTTTGTTTGACAGGAACATTATTCGTTACCAATTACCAAAAGGTCAAATTGTCAACAGATTCTGATCGAAAAAAATTGATCGATCATCGGAAAGTTGGGCAAAGGGTAAAAAATAATATGACTTCCTTGTAATTGTTTTTGTTTGAACACAGCATGTCAAAGCAATACGACAGAAACCGGCCAAGTGCGAGTTGGACTCGCCTATGAAGGGTTCCGCAGCAGCAATAAGGTTTATTTTTATGAAATTAAAAGGTTTTTGATTTATTTTTATATTTCAGTTGATTTAATGAAAATTAAATTACGTTTACCAGTTATGACGTATAAAAAAAACTACTTGCTAGATTTCGTTCAAACCAATTTTCGTTGGTAGTTTTTATAGTAAAGTACATCATATATTTTCTTTAGACTTATCATGCCCTTACTTTAGAAGTTAGAGGAGGGGGGGGGGGACACATTTTACCACTTTGGAAGAGTCTCTCTCGCAAACTATTCAGGTTATTAAAAATGATATTAGAAACCTCAATATGATTTTTGAATACCTATCCATAGATACCCCACACGCATAGGTTAGATGAAAAAATTTTTTTTTTTCTAAATATAATAATATATAAAAAAAAAACTACTAGCTAGATTTCGTTCAAGCCAATTTTCGTTGGTAGTTTTTATATTAAAGTACATCATATATTTTTTAGACTTATCATGCTCCTGCTTTAGAAGTTAGAGGGGGGGGGGGGGGGGGGGGGACACATTTTAGCACTTTGGAAGAGTCTCTCTCGCAAAATATTTAGGTTAGAAAAAAATGATATTAGAAACCTCAATATGATTTTTGAAGACCTATCTATAAATACCCCACACGCATAGGTTAGATGAAAAAAATTTTTTTTTATTTAGTTGTACATATGGGGACCCCTAAAATTTTTAATCATTTTTCCATTATTGTATCAAAATCTTAATGCGGTTCACAGACTACATCTACTTACCAAATTTCAATAGTATAGCTCTTATAGTTTCGGAGAAAAGTGGCTGTGACATACACGGACAGACAGACAGACAGACAGACAGACATGACGAATCTATAAGGGTTCCGTTTTTTGCCATTTGGCTACGGAACCCTAAAAAACAGGACATACGAACTAAAGAGTTATTAATAGTAGGTAATATTTAAACATTAATAAGTTTCAATTAGGATTTATTATGACACATCGATCACAGCTTTAATTAATTATTTCAGTCATTTTCAAAGTGTGCTCCGTTGTAGGGATTCCGCGATCGACATTGGATACATACATTGTTTTTAGAAATATCATCAGACACCAGCATCCATGCTGCAATGACAAAACATTTTTGGGGGCTTTTAACTGGTTAAAAATATTAGAAGCTTTACTGAGTAAGAAGTACCTACACAATATATTCCTAGTTCTGTTATTACTTATTTAATAATAACTATTTATGATTAAATAAGTTTCACGCACCATAATGTAAGCACAAATCAGATATTAGCTGATAACACCTTTGTAAACTACATTCTGTGAATGAATGATTTGATTTGATTTGGTCTATTACAACTTATTAACGAATCGGTAATGATTATCTTGACCTCGCAACACTTTTTGTTTGACAGGAACATTATTCGTTACCAATTACCAAAAGGTCAAATTGGCTTCATCAAAAATATCACTTCATATAAGGTGGAACCACCAAAAAAGTTTAAGAACCGCTGAACTATTTATTGCAACATCACACGGGTTTAAAGTTAAATATTGAAATTACAATTATTGTAATTTTAAGTTTACGTAGCCATAATTCCAGTGCTGATGACAAGTGTGTATTATTATTTATCACATTACGAAATGCTTACCCAACAATAGCAGCGATATGACAAGAAACGTCACAGTTTATCGAAAGGCGTGGTTTTGCTATATAATTACAGTGTCGGCAAACTCCGTGGGAATGTGTTACATAAGGGTGAGGTTATATGTGATTAGTAGGAAATTGAGTCATTACGTTAATAAGTTATGATTCTATATTTAATGAGATTATTTGTGAGATATAAATAACAAATTATGTAAAACTTAAATCTATTTGTATAAGGTCTTTTAACGAGAGTTTATCTATTCATATTTACAGCTTTATTAACGTTAATATCGAAAACTAATGATATTTTATTACTTATTTTATGAGAAAAGCGCCAAAGAACAGCTAAACTTACCCGAAAGCCGTTTCCGAATCCGAATATGGTTTTTTTTTTCAAAATTTTTACAAAATATTATTAAGATACTCTAATAACGTGAATTAAGTCTAATTTAAACGGTCTTAATTCGTAAAATATTCAACTTTCTTCTATCTTAATGAGCCTACAAAGGCAATAATTCACGAGAACCAGTTGTGTAATTTCTAACGCCACACGACCAGTCGACGGATGCGACGAAAGTGATTTTCCCCAGGATGTTGCATGCTCTGTGGACACATCCTCGCATTAGTGTGATCATCAGCTAATGGTTGTTATGGTATGTTATGGTTTCCTTCACTCACATGATGCTTTAGCCTTCGATCAAAATAACGAGAGATATTTGGAGGGCCCAATTCAGGTGGCCTACTGCAAAACGGCGCATTCAAATCTTCGGATCAGACCGAAGTTTTGAATTGACCTCACTCCAAAGTTACATCGGAGGCACGTGACAAATTGTGCGGTCGGTGCGAACCCCAAACTCTCAAACGGATGTATTTCGGAATAGGAAACTGCCCGATCATTCGGCCGAAACATTGAAATTCGCACTTCGGAGTACACCTCCAGATAATGACGATGACGCCACCTTAATATCTTTTTAGTAATCTTGCAGAACAATAAGTTACAGAATATAAAGAGAAGTACATGTAAAATACGTTATAATGCTACCGCATATTCATTCGTTTTAGTCAAAAGAAATCAATGAGGGAAAATACATTAATAAGCCATCAAATTAATTTGAATTCTGCAGACAGATTGCACATACAAAATATACAGTTTGCGGTTATGTAGAACAGGAACTCATTCTAGGATTGATGTCTGATGTGCTCGGATGTTATCTGTACGACAGGTGGCAGTGCTGAGAGATTGGTTCCTGTGGGCTCGGTTATACCCATCTGTCTGTATAGAGTAAGGGTGCACCCCGTTAGTTTTATCACTGAGTAAAGTGGACACGATCTATCTGCGAAAAGGTCTTTTTTTATGAAATAAGGGGGCAAACGAGCAAACGGGTCACCTGATGGAAAGCAACTTCCGTCGCCCATGGACACTCGCAGCATCAGAAGAGCTGCAGGTGCGTTGCCGGCCTTTTAAGTGGGAATAGGGGAGGGTAGGTATGGGGAGAGAAGGGAATAGGGGAGGGAAAGGAAGGGAATAGGGGATGGAAAGGAAGGGAATAGGGTAGGGGATTGGGCCTCCGGTAAACTCACTCACTCGGCGAAACACAGCGCAAGCGCTGTTTCACGCCGGTTTTCTGTGAGAACGTGGTATTTCGCCGGTCGAGCCGGCCCATTCGTGCCGAAGCATTGCTCTCCCACGTATATAGGTCTACAAAATACGCGATATATTTAAAAGTTCAGCCAAATATAATCGAATCTAATGGTTTTTTTTTGATGAAATAAGGGGGCAAACGAGCAAACGGGTCACCTGATGGAAAGCAACTTCCGTCGCCCATGGACACTCGCAGCATCAGAAGAGCTGCAGGTGCGTTGCCGGCCTTTTAAGAGGGAATAGGGTAATAGGGGAGGGTAGGGATGGGAAGAGAAGGGAATAGGGGAGGGAAAGGAAGGGAATAGGGTAGGGGATTGGGCCTCCGGTAAACTCACTCACTCAGCGAAACACAGCGCAAGCGCTGTTTCACGCCGGTTTTCTGTGAGAACGTGGTATTTCTCCGGTCGAGCCGGCCCATTCGTGCCGAAGCATGGCTCTCCCACGTAATGAATTGATGACGTGTATCACTTACTATAGTATATTTTTGCTAAAACTTAAGTGAGATTACGTAGGGGGTACTCGAGGCGAATGTCGCGATATCTAATTATAGGGGCCGTCAAAAATTGACACAAACTTCTAACCGAATTAATGAATAAACCAAAAGTTGGTGCACCTTGCATCAACTATGATCTATATTGAGGAGAGTGGGCACTATGCACCCATCAGTGTGATCTACGTCGTGCGGGGAGACGGGGAGACGGGGAGACGGGGAGACGGGGACAGATGCGCCCGCGGTACCGTTAACGCGTTACCACTGAATTGCCCGCGGTAATCGACGATGTTTAGCGCTCCTGAATATGTTACAGCCAAGTGATAAGCTGAAGCGATAGATGAGTATATTATTTGTTATTAAACAGAAATATAATCCCTAATAATGAACACAAAGTTCATTGCAATTTTGCTTCGTAGTTAAATATTAATCTACTTCATGTCTTAGAATTTTCCTGTTTTAGTTTCCTTTCAGAGTAACTGAATTTGTATGGCAATATAGGCCTGTTCACGTTTTTCTGTTTTACGGTAATCTGATCCATAACAATGCATTATGAAGGTTTCTTCATATTTAATACGAAGAAACAAACTATCTATTCATCTAGCTTTAGCCCTTTTCTCTACTAAATAAACAAAATTATGTATAACTTTTTAGCGCGATAAGCGCTTGTTTCCGCTCGTATCTCCGGCCAGCTGCTAAGCGCACGCGCACACTATCAGCCGCATCGGTACTCGGTAATTGACCACACCTGTCCACCGTCAGCCTCAAAAATGTGTACCGTATTGTCCACTGATGTCACATTTTGTGGTGACATTTTTTGAAGAGAAAACTCTTTTAGCGGCGTAGTGGTACAGTGAAAAATGTTAGTTACTTGCGGCACTCGTGAACTGATCAAAAAATTCATAAGACAAAGGGAGAGCAGACTGATCTGAAACATGCAATGTGCCAACATTGCATATGTCTCCTATTTAAACTCACTCCTATGTTCTAAATATTAACAAGTTGTAATATATTTTTTAAAATACTTTAACAATTTTTTTGTTCTGCGTTTGACAAAATAAAGGCTAATGTTTCTAAATGTAAATTCAAAACAACATTAAGTAAACATGTCGTAGAAAATAATTATTTAAATTAATATTTAATTACCATTATATCTGTCAAGACTTAAACCATTAATCTATTGAAACAATTCTAAGAAGTTTGGTATAAGTTCTCGACAAGGCCGCTATTGCGACAGGTGCTTTGAATAATGAATAGCAAACATAGCTTAGATATATAGAGCGTAATTAACGTCATAGATATGCTGATAGCTTGAACACTATGCTGGTATTTTCCCACGACATGAAATGGGGTGTTGGTTTTGGAGGATCAAAATAAGCGACTTATAATATTAAGGCCGTCCCCCTACGGAGATCATCTCATAATTTGAAAACTACAAAAATATAATAAAAATACAGCAATAATCTTCAGCATATTAACATTTCTTTCACCGTTATTAATTTAAATTAATAACGGTAATGAACAAAAATAGTAATTACTATTTTTGTTCATTATACTCATGATATTAGCTTCCAAAGTAATACCAATTTATTAAAATTCAAGCGTACTTTCAGCATCTCCCTAATTTACAAATTACTTTTATTTGAAACACACGGCATTTGATAGACCATTTCATTTGCTACATATTTGCCCTATAAAAATAGGGTTTTGGTGCGATCTCGGCAACGCGGCAAATGTATGGTCAAGGTCGTTTGCTCGGGGGACGGCCTTAAGCAAAGCCGTACGTAACGTAGGTCGTAGTCTCCAAAATATAATACTCAAACCTACAAATAATATTTTATTATTCGTAGACTCAAACTATAAGATTTGACTCAAAAAAATTATGAGCTTTGAAAATAGTGCATCGTTACACGATCAGTCTGCCATCAATCAGTCTGGCGTCAATCTGTGATTGACGGAATAGGTACTGATGGTTATAAAAAGTACATATTAAAAAAATTATTAGTCCATCAATCCGTGGGATAGACGATTAGTTTTCCGTCAATCTTTACCAGACTGATGGATCAGATTGATGAAAAACTGATCGTGTAACCTACGCCATAGAGTTGAAAATCGTAACTCTCCGCGGCGTTTTGGATTCCGAATAAGTTCCAGCTTAAGCTGTTAAAGTTATACCATGTTCATAGCTTAAAATTTATTTATATAATATCTAGTCATATTGGTGGACAGGTAAACTCAGCTTTAAAAAGTCCGTGGACTGTGTTGCCATACCTAATAAATGAAAACGATGTGCCATGTTGGCAAATATGAGGCGATTAGTTTTTGTCCACTTGCAATATTTGTGTAGGTTGATAGTTTGGTCTTAATGACTGTGTTGCGCTATTTAATAATATTGCAACATTTAGTGCCGTACAGAGAAATAATTTATACATTTTATCTAAATAAGGAATGTTGGTTTTTGCCTAAAATATAATATAATCAAAATCATATTACCCTTCATTCATTTCTCAGGATCTAAATCTTCTAAAGTCGAAACGAATACTCAAAGAATTATAAAATTACTTTACAATGGAGATTAGATAAATTCTTACTTTAAGGTTCTAACCCTACCTTATCTAACTATTCGGTAACTTTATCACAGAACTTAACACTTAAACTATTATCAGTAAGTACAAGTAATAAAAGCTGTTATTTTAACTGTTCATCAGATAGGTGATGGTATCGACTAGATTTACTGGTCTTCCTCGTTGTGGGCTCTCGGAACCTTCTGTATTTCCTGGTATCCTGGTACCTGGTAGCTACGATCCCTTTATGATAATCCTGGTCATTTTGATCCCAGGATAGCAGTAAGTACCAATATCACATACCATAACCTTAAAAAATGTTCTTTTGCCTCTTATCTTTCCGTTTAATGTTTTGCTATATCATTGGAGTGATCAGTATTTCCACTTACTAGTACAATAACAATTTAACTATTCCAATAGTACACCTACCGCCAGACTAGATCAATAGCCTAGAAAGAAACATGGGATGTGATTGACTTGTGAAAATTAAAAATACAATTTCTCTTTAGTTTCAATCTTTAAGAACTTTGCTATATATTTTCTAGAACTTCGTTGTGATTCAAATTCTCCACTGAGGCCCCAGCACTCAGCAGGTCTAACCTGCGGCGTTAGATTTTTACTGCAGAACCTCCGCGGAGGTCACGGACCGCCGGCCCCTCCCATTGTGTTACAATAGATACCACAATACCAATACTATCTCCATCGGGGCTGGCGGCGGCCATTGAGGCTAGACAATGCAGGGGCATTGTGGCCCCGGGGCCCCCGTGTGTGGGCAAGAGGCCCCGCGCTTTGTTGTGCGAAGACGTGTTGATACATTTCCAACGACTCGATAGTTCCGCTTACACAATGTAGAGTCCACAGATTCGCTATTATCCAACGATATAAGCTTAGATCAGGAAATACATAGGTATTTCCTTTGTATATAGTTGCGTCCTCTATCATCAATGAACAAACTATATTATACAACTACCTAGGTACTTATTTCGTTACTGGTTGAGGATGCCACTTTATGTAAAAACGTTGCTAAAGTTTTTCACAAAGAGAGATAATCATCAACGCAATCTGGATGTACCTAATGGAGACTTGTCATTGGTCAAATGACATTTTAGTGATGACTTTCTTTCTATCAGACTGAAGTACAATGTACTAAGTTTCTCGTCAATTCGCTGTCGATACTATATACGCAAATTGTCTTAGAACCCACAGGGTTCATGAAAGGCAGTAGGAAACCGTGAACCGTCTCAAACGCGGCAAAACAAGAAGTAAGCCCGACGCGTTGAATAAAATATATCAGTGATTACCCTCAAATTACAGACATAATTACAGTGTATTAGATAATGTAGTGTAATGTAATGTAACGCACCCGATAATTACAGTAGAAAGCCGATCGCCGAGTCATTGCGCTACAAAATAATTCACAATTAGCCTGAGAACCAGTCAATTATTATCAAAAGCCCATGCTGGGTACTCCTAATGTGCAACATCGACATTACTCTGTACGGTCGACGGACAAAATTCTACCAAAGAAATTGATTTACAGGCCGGTGGCAGAGCTACTATCTATTACATAGTAGCTTGTCCAAGCTGACTGAGTACATCTAACGTTGACTTGACATAACCCAACCCAGCAATTGGCTTGGGAAAAAATGCTGGCGGATTTACATAGGTCTAGGCCACAACACTGCGTTGCGGCGTCGTACCTATCACAAAACAGACATTGTGTAGCAAAGTAGGTCTTTGCGTTTTTTTATAGCAGTTTATTTAATGGTATAAGACCCGTGATCAAATGTGAAATAGCTCGGAACTTAAATATTTTGTATATAAGACTTTAAATTTACTTTTCAGTGATTACAAATTAGAGCTCGTCTGATTTTCAAACGCGTGGTGATCTGTAATTTGCTGTCGTCGTTGTTCATGATCATAATCCCTATCCCTTACTCTGCTTACTTGGGAAAGCGATAATAATAATTGGAGCAATTATTATCGTGGACAGTTTTCAGAAGCCACCACAATGCTGGGAACAGCGCACAATGACGGACGTTGTAGATTATTGATAATCTTCTTCTCAACATTAACTTTCTGATTAGTTTCTTGGTAATTAAATACGGGGCTTGAGAGGACAGTCTGGTGACTTCTATGGAAGTTCAAACCTTTTTATAATTAAAGTTGTGCCATGTTCGATAATGATGGCCGATGGGTAAGCAATTTCACCATGACTGCGATGCTGTCTAGTGGCAATCAACGACAAAAATAGTAGTTCGATAGATTTTTTCGAAAATCTATCCAGTTTATTATCATTAGCAAACATCCTCATATCTTCAGAGCTGTAACAGGGTGCTCAGTCAAAAAGCATTGGCCATTTCGATAGTAGATGTCAAAAATATATATAGGGTTTGAAATAACACTTCGCTAAGTGGCATAGCCTTTAAGGTGCGCTATTTCAAATTCTCATTTTCTGCCCATGAATACAAAAAAAAAAAACGCAAAAATCATATTACTTTGCTTCGTCGTAGTCGGACAAAAAATAGTCGTCTAATCTGAGTGATGTTCCTTTTTTAAATGTCGATTATTGGAAGTGGTGTCACCCGAGTGACACTTTAATACTGAACACACTGACTATAAGTTGACCACCATCATAAATATACAGACTAGCAGTTAATGTGATACAGCACCAAGTTTATGAGCGAACATCGACATACTAAAGACCTAGACGTCGCGAGAGACTGTCTATTTTCTAAGTCTACGTGCCGTATCTTCAGTAAATGAAAAATTGTTGCACCTTCCTATTATATTAGAAAACACAATTTTCAGTCATGGCTGTATTGATCGTAATGTAATTACTAATTAAGTATGTCGAAGCATGTCGAAGTAACATAATAGAATACACACTTTTCTACAAACTTACCGTCCCCAATCTGCTCCATTTTATAGCTTATGTTCGACACATTATTATTATTATTTAAAACTACCGACGTTAACTACACCTGATGATGATTTATTTCGAAACCGGTCGTAATTAATTAAAAATTGTAGTAATTAATGAATATAGTGGAAAAAGTGCAAGTAATATTGTGTTTTATTTGTGTTTATGTTCGACACCCCAATTTTTTATCCACCATCTGTGGTATGTGGGCCTCAGGAAATATATGAGCAACTCCTTTTACAATTACAATGTGACACAGTATAACGAGGGACATCGGAAATAGCCATGATGTGAGGTCTTTACATATGGTACGTCGATGAGCGCTATAAATTCACTTGTAAATTTAAATATATCGAGTAATCGCTAAAAGCCCACGTGTCTTGAGGTTGCAGATACAGAATACATTCCAATATGACTGACTTATTACGGCGCTCTGTGTAAGTGGTACTTAGACGTTAATGGTGCATTAACTTGGTGTTGATTATTGGGTAAAGTAGTTAATAATAAAGTAGAAGTTAATAATTGTTAAAATTATTGTAATTTGATAATTGTTATTAGTACTTATTACTTTTAATTGTATGTGATTAATTTATTGAAACATTACCAAACATATTTCGTAACTCTATTAAAACTTAACAATTATATTAAACAAATTAACAGTAGACGACCTCTGTGGCTTAGTGGATGAGCGAGTTGATAGCTCAATCCGGGGGTCGCGGGTTTGAATCCCGCCGACGGAACAAAAAGTTTTTCAAAGTTCCTGGGTCATGGATGTGTATTAAATATGTATAATATGATATAATAAAAATCTTAAATATATGTATAGTATAAAAGCATTAAATATATTTCCGTTGTCTGGTACCCGTAACACAAGTCCTTCAGGTACTTAGCACGGGGCCAATCTGACGTGGTGTGAAGCGTCCATAGATATTATTATAGACTGTACTAAGTATAGATATTTTGCAAGGTGTCTTTATTGGCATATATCTATATATTATAATAGTCGATGAACTATCTGTAAATTTATGTTTATATATTATATATATATATATATATATATATATATATATATATATATATATATATATATATATATATATATATATATATATAAGCATGCTTAACCGATTCATTGCAACGCACACTTTTGAAAACTTTTAGTAGTGGCGGCATACAATTTTCTTGTGACACGTTAGCCGTGTCATACGCCATAGAAGTTGTATATGTCTCGCCATAGATGTTGCAAACCTTTTGTAGGTTTCAAAGTTAGAAAAATGACATCCCCTACTTTTTTAAATTCACAGAATATTCAGAAACGAAGCCTATAGGCTTGTTTTACGTGGAAAATTAAGATAGTTTTGTTCAGAGTAGAACCTCCTAAAGTGTAATTGGAGGGAGATACAATCGTTTTATAAAATACTAGATGACGCCCGCAACTTCATTGCGCCAAAACTCGATTATCGCGCGGGAACCGTACATTTTTCCGGGACAAAATACTTTTTGTCTTTTATATACTTTAAGTCCCGGGAAAGGACATAGGATACTTCCTATGTCCTTTCCCGGGACTCAGAGTATATCCATGGCAAATTTTAGCAAAATCGGTTCTGCGGTTTTGGCGTGAAGAGGTAACAGACAGACAGACAGACGGACGGACGGACAGACAGACAGACAGACAGACAGACTTTCGCATTTATAATATTAGTATGGATGGCACGGCTCTCGTGTCATACGCCACACGTTATGCCGTGTCATCCGCAATAAATGCAGTTTAAAAAAGATTGATAGCCTCTACTTTTTTTCAATTCACAGAATATTCAGAAACGAAGCCTATAGGCTTGTTTTACGTGGAAAATTAAGATGAGAGAGGCCAGCCTATAGGTTTGTTTAGAGTAGAACCTTCTAAAGTGTAATTTGAGGGAGATACAATCGTTTTCTAAATGACACGGCTCTCGTGTCATACGCCACAAGTTAAAACCATATATATGACATGGCTGCCGTGTCATCCGCACTGAATCGGTTAAGTAGCTTAAAAGTTGATTACATAAAAATCGGTATGAACATATTTTAAGTCCCCCGAATACGTAAAATATTTTTCATTAAGAAAAACGGGCTTTAATGCTACCAGCACAAACAATCTTTTATTTAAATTAATCAGAATAAAATCGGCCAAGTGCGAGTCAAACTCGCGCACGAAGGGTTCCGTACCGTTATAGAGCGAAAATAGTGTTTTTTGTATGGGAGCCCCTTTTAAATATTTATTTTATTTTAATTTTATTATTAATCATTAAAGTACAAATATAATTAAGGATTTTGTGAAAGTTTCAAGTGTCTAGCTGTTGTTATTATAGATTACGAGCAAAAAAGGCCAAAACAATCACGTTTCTTGTATGACAGCCCTGAGCACCCCTTAAATATTAACTTTATTTTGTTTTTAGTATTTGTTGTTATAGCGGCAACAGAAATACATAATCTGTGAAAATTTGAATTCTTTAGCTATTACTGTTCTTGCGTTACAGCCTGGAGACAGACGGACAGACGGACAGACGGACAGACATCGAAGTCTCAGTAAGATTTTAGGTCTAACGGAATCTAGCTTATAATATTATTATTATTAGTGTGATCTCTCTTTTATAACAAGTTACTATGGGGTCTATGACAAGCCCACCGATACAGTTTCCTCACCTCATAACAATTATTGTTATTACCGATGGAATTCCCGAACCCCGTCAGTTAAGGCGAAGCACTCTCGCACTCATTTCCATGTAAATATACACCGTGTGTGTTATTTGTTGAGAGAAAACCAGGTCTCGAAGTCTAGAAAGCTGTTAACTGTAAAATACTAATAATATGTATTCGCAAACTGTTATAAATAGGGACGCAGAGTTTTTCAGATATATATGGGGATACTATACTTACGGAGTATCTCAGAAAGTTTGTCATGATATAATTTTTAACCCCCGACTAAAAAGAGGGGTGTTATAAGTTTGACGTGTCTGTCTGTCGGTCGGTCGGTCGGTCGGTCGGTCGGTCGGTCGGTCGGTCGGTCGTTCGGTCGGTCGGTCGGTCGGTCGGTCGGTCGGTCGGTCGGTCGGTCGGTCGGTCGGTCGGTCGGTCGGTCGGTCGGTCGGTCCACTTTCTACCATCGTAAAATATTGTTACTACTAATTTTTAGGGTTCCGTACCCTAAGGGTAAAAACGGGACCCTATTACTAAGACTTCGATGTCTGTCCGTCTGTCCGTCTGTCTGTCACCAGGCTGTAACTCAAGAACCGCTATAGCTAGACTTCTGAAATTTTCACAGATTGTGTATATGTGTTGCCGCTATAACAACAAATACTAAAAATAAAATAAATTAAATATTTAAGGGGGGCTCCCATACAACAAACGTGATTTTTTTTGCTATTTTTTGCTCTTAATCAATAACGGCAACACATAGGCAATTGAAATGTTCTCAAAATACTTAATTGTATTTGTACTTTAATAAATAATTATAAAATTTAAATAAATTAAATAATTGAGGGGGGCTCCCATACAAAAAATTCAATGTTTAGCCTATTTTTGCTCTGTAGTGGTACGGAACCCTTCGTGCGCGAGTACAACTCGCACTTGGCCAATTTTATTTTTGGATATCCCCACGACCTTAAAAAATGTGTTCTATGCAAGAATTTTGAAAAGACTGACAAGTGATAAATCAAGCTTCGGACAATTAATAAAAGCTGCATGAGTCTCGACTCACAAGACTTCCTGTTGCCAAAAAAATTGTGAGGTAATGACTATTCAACAAACAAAATCTGCTACCTCAAAATCTAATTAGCCGTTTGTGTCCCACTGCTGGGAAAAGGCCTCCCCTCTTTCCTTCCATACGTCTCTATCCTTTAGATACCCATCTGTCCGGGTGCATGCGGGTGACGTGCCCTGCCCAGCTCCACTTTAGACCAGCAGCTTTTATACCCACATCCATTATTCTTGTCTTGGAGCGCAGAGCGGTGTTTCGAATACGGTCAATTCCTAAAATGCTGCGCTCCATAGCTCTTTGACAAACTCCGAGCCGGGACTTCTGTAAGTCGGTCAAAGACCAAGACTGAGCACCGTAAGTTAGGATAGGCAGGATGCACATGTCGACGAGTTTACGTTTTAGGCAAAGTGGAAGGTCCCCTTTCATTAGTTCTTTCATCGACCAAAAGCTTTTCCATGCCTTCTCAATTCTTTAAGAAGCTACCTCAAAGTATGCTTACTAAATTCATCGTTAAAAGATTGGTATAAATTAATCAATCGAAATGTTGATTCCTCAGTCCTTATCTACGCCTATAATATTAATATAAATCAAAACTTAGTGACTTTCTTCCAAAATAAAACATATTAAGTGCGATCGTGATTCGACTTAACCCGGCGGTAATTCTCATGCGATCAAAGACGCCGCCGCTCCACATGACGCTTCTGAGGCGGTCACCGGTCGCCGGTCACACCACTTGTACTCTAATTGTAATCTTTTCGATGCCTATTATGTTAATAATTATTTATTTCGTCGAGTTATGATTACAATGCCCAGTAGAATTATAGAAATAATAGCCACCGTGGGATGACACGGAAATTCATAGATTTTTTTTCAATAAAGAGTTTTGCCTTTGTTTTGACTAGGGGGAGTATGATTTTACACGTTTGCATTAGAGTGTGCATTGTTGATTTGATTTCAAAGCCAAGTTCTTAAGCATTTTTCCCCTTGCGAGTACAAACATTTAAGACGTAAGTCGTGACCTTTTCCAGCGTATAACACAAAGACAGCAGACTTGTGTAGTTATTCGCAATTTTTTTATCCAATAAAATTAAAAACATCATACTAGGGCAAGCATCTGGTAATCGCATATGGAGAGTATCAACAGGAATTTTGTGTAATTTATTTACGTGTAATTACGCTATTTCAATCAGATATTTGGTACACACCTAATATAACTTAAATAGCATGTAAACTGTTGTATTAATTTAATCGTTAGTCCAAAACAGCTATAAATCCACAATCCAATATCCCATATAAGTTTTCTAATTACTGGTGAGTGAGGTGACCCAAGCAGGTCGCCTTGTGCCCAATCAGCCTCTTACAACCTGGCTAGTGGCCTGTGGCTAACACTCACCGACGTACACTTTCGACCTTATGGCGATCGAGATAAGGTATACCTCTTACTAGTTTAAGGAGTTTCGACACCATGGGTACAGGGCTCTATTAATCTTCATCATAAAACAAAAGATCCATACTAATATTATAAATGCGAAAGTGTGTGACTGTCTGTCTGTCTGTTATCTCTTCACGCTTAAACCGCTGAACCGATTTTGCTGAAATTTGGCATTACCTTGAGCCCCGGGAAAGGACATAGGATAGTTTTTATCCCGGAAAAATGTACGGTTCCGACGCGATAAACAAATTTTGGCCCAACGGAGTTGCGGGCGTCCTCTAGTGGTGAAATAAAATTCTGATATTGGCCCAGAGGCCTACACGAGTTTGCACGATTACAATAATTTCTACAGTTAAGAATTTATGTTCGGTCAAAATAGTTAACTACTTATTTCAATACCTTAATATTATTCAGAATGAAGTGAAATGAAATGAAATAAGTGTTTATTCAAAGTCAAAGACAAATACAGCGAATAATAAGTTTTGAAATCAAAATCAAACAATTTTAATTCAGAGTTAATTTTTTTCATTTTTTTTCTGAACTTTGGAACGATGGTGCCTACCACCGGTTCGGGAACTAACCCGGCGAGAAGAACCGGTGGAAGAAACTAGGTATATCTGCATTCTGCTAAAGTGCATAACAGTTTGTTGACAGATTTAGCGCACACTGTGTTGTTGCAGTATAATATTATAATTTTCGGTTACTTCTTTTGAGACTCTAGAGTCATAAAGGATAGCCCCCTTCCTTCTTAAATGAGTCATAAAAGCAATAATTGTTAAAATAACACCACACCTTCAAGAGATTACCTCATATGAGGCCGGCAATGCACTTGCAACTTGTTCTTGTTCATGGGCGTCGGTTGTTGGTTTCCATCAGGTCACCCGTTTGCTCGTTTGCCCCCTAATTTTATAAAAGAAAAACACAGAATTGGATACTTTATTATTATTTTAAAATCTTAAGTCAGGTTTGGATGATTTTATCCTGTTGTCAGTAATCTAAGAATTACAAATTTTTTTTTTTGCATCTGTGCTGCCGACATAAATATTTTGCCTTGTACAATTCTTAAGTACAAATTACTGTAATAAAATAAACAGCATAATAAGTATGCCCTTCGCGGATTGCTACCTTAAATGAATTTACTTCAACTCAAAATAAACAACATGACAAACAAACTAAATGAAACTTAATCATTACTTTACTTTGATAATATTTAAGAATTTTAATTCATTCATGAGTAATTTCACAATGAGATAAACAAAAAATAGCATTATTACTTTCTAATTTTCTAATTAAAATACATTTTTATCTAAACGGTATTTTAATAACAATAATTTAAAAATAAATTATGATTCAAGACACGTATTTCATGTCTATAAAATAGTATCGCAATAATAATGAATCTATTTAATAAGCTATAACTTTTTTATTAATATGAAGTGTTATAAAACTTAGATCCAATCTAGGTCTCACGGTGTGAGTACTAGAACAAGTAACTGATTTATTTATCAGCACTGACTGGATAATATTATAAGCTATAACTTGAGTTTATAATAATAAGAGAAACTTAGATTCAGAGAATGCTTTGTGTGCAAGAAAGATTTAAAAATGTATAATTGTTTAGCCCTCAAAGTTTTTGGTTGTAGAGTTTTTTTTTCTGAATTGCACTTTAACTTGTTACACCTCCGCTTCGGGACCTAACCTGGCGAGAAGAAAAGGCATAAGAAACTCTCTTTCTTCTTGTCATTTTGTGGATGTCTATAGGAAGCCGGATAAAATGTTACAACTAAACTATTCGAATATTTATTAGAATACTGGTATTCTAATAAATATCCGAATCCGAAATCTTAATATGACTGGTCATATTAAGATAGGGTGTGGTTTTCAAGAACCAACACAATATTTATTATACTTTATGACCAATAATACTGTCAATTCATATTAAAACTAAAAAGTCCTCATAACGTTGAGTAAACAGATCCCACGCAATTACGCGTGGGTCGGTGCGCCCGCGATGTACTACGCCTAGATTAATTAAAACGATAGCGCGACTCCTACCTGTCTGGTAAGTGGGTAAGTCGCAGCGTCACTTACGGTTCGTTAGCACACATCAAAGGTCAGCTTAACCATCCCCAGCTTAAGTATTTCGACCTTTACGAAACGGCTTCGAGATTTAAAATGCTGTAATTTAAAGATAATTTTTAAATTAAAACGCGGCTGGTCGCCAGCAAATAAGATTAAATCTTGACGGCGACATTTGAAGCATTCCTGTACGTAGTAAAATATTATTGTTCATCGTAAAAAGAAGTATGTATGGAAATGTGTTACTAAGTAGCGTGATTATCATAACATTTTTTAAAATACTTAAAGCTTTAAGTTTATGTCGTGAGCAATTGACTCACTTAGAGCTTCGTCGAATTAATATTCTCCAAGTGAGTGGACAAATTGGCTTTCATACAGTTCAAATTCCGTTTAAGCCAAAAGCCAAATATTTAGAATGCATACGATACTATAATATAAAAACTGTACAATATTATAATGTAAATGGCGCGGCAAGGACAGCGGGCGCTGGAATGCGCGAAATTCCCACAAGTGTTATCTAGCAGTAAGTGGGCTGGGCGCGACCGCTGACCACGAGTGATCACCGCTTAAGATCGTAAGGATTAACAACGATATAGTATAAGCAGATGTAGCCAAATATTACATCGAGCTCGAAGATTTTTATGATACAACTAAAATTTACCGGCGCGCAATATAGATCAGTATAACAATCAACTGTACATTTTCGGCTTAAAATATCGCATTACATATCTTTAAATAAAATTCCTAAAGTCCTTAAATACTTTCAAATCAAATTCGACAAAAAACTATTGAAAAGTTTTCCCGTAAATAAGTTACAAGCTTCGTCTTTTTATTTTAGTGTGAAGTGTTTTCAGAATATTTCTATTGCCAACTTCGGATATATAACCAAAAATTGGCAGTAGAAAATATATTATCTAAGCGGGTCGCTTGTATCAAATCAACTGGTTCGCTAGTATTTATTACGAAACTAATTTAATGTAATGTGCATCTACGTATAATATCTCTATGGGCAATAATTGATCGCTAAGGCCGCGACCTACACCGCACCGCGCCGCACTGTGCTGCTGCAGGTGATGTGTCTATTGTCCTACATGTCAATTGGTTATTGATATTGTAATACACTTATTACGAAGACAAAAGATTGTTCGGATAGAAATTACAACAAATTCAAATTGATTCTAAATTAATAACTGCGTGCTCAAGAGTCAAGCTTAAGAGGTTGAACTTTAAGCTTTAGCGACGTCCTTTAGTGATGATGATCACTGCCTACATATTGTGGCTATAGCATTAAGGATAGGCCGAATTTGATGAAGAACTTCATAGTCTTTTCATAGCCTATGCGTCTAAGTTATATGAGTATATGCATCATAAGTCATAACGTTAATCACTTCCTTTCTTCGGAGACATAATATAAAAGGATTTAGACTAAATCTTAATATTTAGTGAGGGGTCCTAGCTTAGGGGACGAAAGGGACATAGGAGACGAAGGGGACGGGGGGACAAGGCCGCGACGATCACGAGCGAGCGGCGTGAGTTTCCCACGAGCACGCCATGGCAATTGTGCCTTATGGTAAACAGGTAAACGCACCTGTACACCCGCACCATTACGGATGTGCGTTTATCTAGTGCAAATAATTTGGCTCACCATCAAATTGTAAGCCGATGATGATGATCAGGACGAGGCTTCACGAGAGACGTGAGTTACGACAGCTTTAGTATCCGTCCTTAGGCTCATAGCACATATTTTGATGAATAATGACAGGCGCTCACTAGAGACACGAGTTACGACAGTTTTTGGATATTATGTCTTAAGGCTCATAGCACACTCAACTCGGAAACAGATCGTCACGGTATCTCCTCGAGCTAGTAGATATTTGTGCTGTGACCATAATGGAAAAAAATAACATTTTTTTCACGTATGCGCATCTTATTTTGTATTGTATAGTAGTTTTTCTATTCAAAAAGAGTTAGGTACGCGTGGGACTTCGTGTTGCGCTTCTTCTCTTGGCGCTTCAGGCGAAAGTCACCCTTCGCCACGAATTTGCAAGCTCCCAGCGTGTTTTTCTCTAAAAAAAAACACATTATACATTTTAACGTTCAAGGTCTTCACATGCGTGTTGTTTGTTGTTCTAAACTCTGAAATGATTCAAACCCAGGCTCAGTGGCGCACATTCCGAAGTGACGCGCCGTCACGCGACGGGACGCCGGCGGCGGGACTCACGGTTTAGGAGGAATACCTTCATACTTATTAACTCCCTAAACCCTTTAGGATAGAAAGTTTATGGCGAGGAAATTCTTAAACCTTTGTAAACAAGGTCCAGCCTTTATATTTATGTCAATTTTGGGACTTGCCCGCAAGTGTGTGATATCTCTCAGAAACTATACAATATTAATACTTTAGATAAGAAAGTACCTATATCCTTCCCGGTGGTGTCTACTTACAGCAGATATAACATGATTGCGTATTTCTTATCGAAATAGACAAAGATATCTAAAATAATCTACCTTTAAAGTTTTATTAAATTCAAACGTATCTTTTCATGTCACAAAATGCTTAAAATCTTTCCCTCTACCTCTTTATGTATAAAACTCTCTTTGATGAGTATTCATACACTTAGCAAGAAAATAGGATGTGAAACTCCATCAGCTGTCTGCCTGCCATATACGGCGCGCGGCAAAAACACTAGCACACTTCCAACAATCACTCCTCATGATACACCTATTGAGGAAATGTATTAAATAGCAATAATGAGTTTATGAACCATGTCAATATAATCCATACTAATATAATAAATGCGAAAGTGTGTCTGACTGTTACCTCTTTACACTTAAACTGCTGAACCGATTAAGATGGAATTTGGTTTGGAGACACTTTAAGACGGAAAGATCATACATAGTACAGCGGCGTTGTGAACTTCTTTTTTCCAATAAAAAAAATGTTGAACTCGCGTCAGGAGTGACACTCAGGGCTCATGAACTGATCAGGAAAAATGGTATGACGGGAGAGTAGATTGCTGAGCGCGGCGCCGGAGAGGAGGCTATATTCCCCTCTTGCTACCTGCACTGCTGTTTCGTTTTCACTTCTGCCGGCACTTCCAAAGTGCAACTCTTTGTTTTTATTTTTTTAAGATATCTTATATAACTTAATGCTTTTGATATTAAATACTATAACAAACGTGTTTCCCTACTTATCGTCCCGTGACATACTGACATACACACACATCTATTACTAGTGTTGGCTCACGACTCCACTATAACTTGTTTGCTCTATCGGCACGTATCAGCACGCATACACCGATTTTCAACCAATATTGACCTATCGGCTTTAAGTATAGAAATGAAAGGTACCATGTTGAAGTAAGGGTGGATTCACACCATCGTCTATTACTCTATTCACTATTGGATCAACCGAAAACTCTTAAAAAAATAGACTTATTCTTTCTAATGCATTTTTTTCTTTTGAAAAACTTCTGGTTCATTAATTGATTATAATAATTCATACTAAAATGCTACTTTGCCTGTTTATTGTTTAATCTTCACTTCACTTCACGTTGAACTATTAAATCGATTTCAATTAAAGATAATTTAATCTCGGGAAAGGATGGTAGGACGGAAGGATGGAAGGAAGAAGAAACTATCCCACAGTTTTCATTGCGTAAAA
Organism: Cyaniris semiargus; assembly: GCA_905187585.1. NCBI lineage: Eukaryota > Metazoa > Arthropoda > Insecta > Lepidoptera > Lycaenidae > Cyaniris > Cyaniris semiargus. Next base: position 902,913 of record LR994555.1, read on the forward strand.
TGTACTACTTTAAATCTAAACTACTTAAAGTTGCGGGCAGGTTTTAGTAACTATATTATAGGTAGAGTTTTGAACCACACTAAATAGAAGAGTAAGGGGAAATGATAAGTTTCCGAAAAAAATTTTCAGGCTGTGGGAGATATGTGCTATATTTTGTATATTAGAAAGTGTGATAATATTTGTCGAGTTAGTGTGTCACATTCACAGGGCCGGCCCTGGGACCGGTCCCTCAATTATCCAATAGCCCTTTTAGAGCCCAACGTTTACATTTGGTTAGCGCGATCTACATGTATGCATAATATTGACTCTATCGCTGGCTCAGACCTAGTTTACCATACCTATCTCATTTACTTACATATTGGGGCCACACTAAAGGGAGAACGCTAATGTTTATAACAATAAATTCATAATCTTGCTCAACATTCTTACCAGCTGTGGCTCCCAAAATTATGTACGCCAAGAGCTAGAAGGTGTTCATATTCCAGGATCTGTATCGTGAAATGCTATTCTAAAACTAAAAACATTTATATCTTGTTGGAAATTGGGTTGAAAAACTAAAAATTCAGGTCGATTGGATGCTAATGATTTAAGCAGTTATTTAATACCATATACCAGCACTGTCAAGTACATATTACAAGTTACAAGCAAAGTAATTGTAACTCATCGTTTATATTTTAAAATTATTATTGTCTACAAAGGCTTGATGCATACAGCATATCCCTATCATATCCACATTAAGTATGTAAAGTTATTGGAGATTCGAGGGTCGTCGTGAGGTTTCGCACCTTAAACTCAAATATTATGTCGGCCTTGGCGTATGTTGACTTTGGTTCATCTGTACTGTTTGTGTGTTCACGTTTTCGATGTGTATTTTAAAATATATTTACATGGAATAAATTCGTTTGTTGTCCAAATGCCTCGAGGCCCGTGGACCAGTTATTTGAATTACGCAGTGATTTGGATTACTCATTTATTTTTTTAATAGATGACGCCCGCAACTCTGTTGTGCCAAAATTTGTTTATCGCGCAGAAACCGTACATTTTCTGGGGATAAAAAGAATTCTATGTCCTTTCACGGGACTCAAAGTAACCCCATACTAAATTTCAGCAAAATCGATTCAGTTGTTTGGGCGTGAAGAGGTAACAGACAGATAGATAGACAGAAAGACAGACAGACATACACACTTTTGCATTTATAGTATTAGTATGGATTGCCGTGGTCCACTCGTTGGATTTACAGTTTAAGTTGCATTCGTTGGACTTATCAATATTACTCTAAAGTCTAAACCACACTTATTTGTCTCTGAACAAATAAGCAACGTATGTTGTATATATTTTTAACGTGATCGAACGTTGATCGGTGAAACATATCATAAAAGAAGCTGTTGATTTTTCATGCTACGTCTTCCCGTGAATATTTTATATTATATCAAAACAACTAGCATAGTGTCCGCCTTTTTAATCTTTACCTACCGGAATGGAGGCATAGGAATTAATTAAAGACTGATTTACCGTGACCGTTTATTGTTGATGAGTTACAATATTGCGAGCTTAAAGCGAAGTGTGTGAAATTACAAAAAGATGACTATTTATAATATAAAGTTAGATGTTTAGAAATTCCTGTACAAATTGGGAATGGTGCCGCGGCATAGAATCATAGATGATGCAACCATGAGTGACAAATAATAAACGGTTAACTATATAACTTAATATAAAATATACAATATGTAGGCACAAATCCAATTAGACTTTTACCCAAACACTTACAATGTAGATCAGTATAATGGCTGCGGAGTACGCTCTGATTGTTCAATGACCAGGTTTGTATGTAAATGCCGGGAACAGTAGGTCAGCGATGAACACGATAATACTAGTGCGGTGTGAAAACAGATCTAACAATGATCATACGAAATCATATCGGCCCGCGATGAAGAAAAATCTTTGTGAGAAGCAGGTAAGAAGCACTGTCGAATTTACGAAATATAATTTTCTCATCATTAAATTTAAGGAAAATCATTCTCCCTTCAAAAATGTTAAAAAAAAAATTCAACTTCGTAAACAGTCGAGGCCTAATTTTTTGGCAAAATTTAGTTATGTCCAATTGAAATGTGTTTTTCAAGGACCACATCGTCATAATTATATTGTATCATTAACGACATATTCAATGGAAAATTAAGGTGGTATTTATTAGGCATTCCGAACATTCCGCACAGAAAACCTCGCTCTTCTAAAAATGAGTTTTTGGCGAACCGTTTGGGTAGAATTGTCGGAATGTAAATTTATAGGTGTCTTCACTTCTTAGCTTTAACGTAGTACTATTACTACTGTCCTATGACAAGCGAGAAATGTATTTTGTATGTAAAATAACTCATAAGAAACATGCAGATTGTAGGTAGTTTATAAATGTTAGCGCGTAATCAAATGAGATGAGCGCTAGATGGCACTGTACCGGAAGAGCGAATTTCCGCGAACTATGCTAATGGCGACCACCGGCGGCGCCGCGCGGCCCGTTATACACTGCGCGTTAATGACTGCACCGCTGCCCGCCGCGTACACGTCACAGGCAATGGTCACGGGTCATCGCGATTATGTAATGTGAACATAATAAAAGCATTACCGTATGTGTTAAGGCCCGGGTACGCGGGGAGGCCGATTGAATCCAGTCGCAGTGCTCGCAGGCCGTTTGGACCAGAATTCTGCACATTATGAGACGGCCTGCGACCACTTCAACCCATTTCATTCGGCCTTCCCGTATACGGAATATAAGTAAGACCTTGTAATATTGCAGCATAAAAGCTTCACAGTAAAGCTACAGTTTATTATGCTTTATTAAGTAAGATGTTGTAATATATTATGTTGTGATTTGAAAGCCGGTGCAATCACCATTAGGATTTAAGGAGGCGGTAGTAGTTAGCCTTGTCCTTTCCGTTATAAATGATTACGTTTAATCTAAATGTATAGTAACTATTTGTAATTAACTTTCAAAACGGTTAATAATCATTAATTTATATTAATACTAGACGGTACCCACACCAAAATTAGTACATCGCGCGGGAACCGTACCTTGTTCCCCGATAAAAACTATGTATCCTTTCCCGAGACTCAAAGTATGTTGATACAAATTTTCATGAAAATTGGCCAAGCGGTTCAAGCGTGAACGTTACATTTTAACTTGCACTTTTATCGTTATAAATTCAGTTAGATAACCATCCGGTTAATTTTGAGTAAATTTTAAAATTACTTTCACTATACATAGTTTATTCATATAGGAAAGTGTTTGTGAAACTGTGGTAGATGTTATCTCATTTTTGGACTGATTCGGGCTCGCTTTTATTTTAATTTACTGGTAGAGTTTGTAAAAAGGTTAATGACCGGTAGAGATAATGAATAGTTAATTTTTAGTTGGCAATTACTCCAATATCCCCACCACAACGTGGTAACTGATTACTATCATGAAACAAAACAATAAACATGAACTATCATGAAAACCCTTTGATATGATCACAGAGGTTACCGAGGAACAAGCTACTTCTGTCTTGGGACCCTCAAGAAATTATTCAGAATAACATTTGTCCTAAAAATTTTTAACTATTAAGTTATAACCTCAATATATTATACAATTTGCATGTTAATAAAAGCTTGTCGCGCGATTTGTAAATAAACTAGTACCAATTTAACTGAGTAAATTGATATTATATTTTTTATTTTAATAAATTTATTAAATACTGACAGAGTGATAATAATAATAATAATAATATCTATGGACGCTTCACACCGCGTCAGTCTGGCCCCGTGGTAAGTACCTGATGGACTTGTGTTACGGGTACCAGACAACGGAAATATATTTAATACTTTTATACTATACATAAATTTAAGATTTTTATTATATTATACATATATTTAATACACATCTATGACCCAGGAACTTTGAAAACTTTTGTTCCGTCGGCGGGATTCGAACCCACGACCCCCGGCTTGAGCTACCAACAGCCCACCAACTAAGCCACCGAGGTCGTCAAAGTCTCGCGACAAGCTTTTATTAACATGCAAATTGTATAATATATTGTACTTAATAGTTAAAATTTTTAAGGAAATATTTATTCTCTTGTTTTTAGAGTATTCAAATGAAAGCTTTTTTCAAAAAGTTTTTTGATATAATAAATTTTTTGTTTTTTAGTTATCTCTGGCTAGATTTCTAGTCTGTTTGATTTAGTTTGTTTTGTTTCAAGAATTTGTTAAAATCTGATTAACTTAAGTGCTTAAGAAATCGTACTCGATTTTGACAAGTGAAAAAATCGTGTCTATATTTAGCGAGTTATTTCTGATAATCTCTAATATTCTGTTTATTTCTTCATGACTAAAAAGTTAAATTTCACTTAACAAAAGTGACCGGATTTAACCGGGCATTTTCTAAAACCCGGCTGGATTAGACTTGACATAACATGATATGACACGACACGTCATGACCCGTCACGTCACGTCACGTCTCGTCAGGTCACGTCACGTCACTTCACGTCACACGACACGACCCATCACGTCATGAGTCACGACACGTCATGTCACGTCACGTCACGTCACGTCACGTCAGTCACGTCACGTCACGTCACGTCAGTCACGTCACGACACGACACGACACGACTTGACTCTATATTACTTTTCAATTTACTCTCAATGACCCCTTTTATTTGATTCCCATATTGCAGAAGTGCTTTAAAAATAACTATTCCCCTATCTTGGATGAGGCGCCATATCGGATGTAGAATCACATTACATTCGTTTCCGAGTTACTCTCAATGAGCCCTTTCATTTGATACCCATATTGCAGAAGTGCTTTAAAAATAACTATTTCCGTATCTTGGATAGGCCGCCATATTGGATGTTGAATGACATTACATTCGCTTTCGAGTTACTCTGAAAAAGCCCTTTCATTTAATATCCATATTGTAGGACTGCATAGAAAATAATTATTTCGCCATCTTGAATGGTCGGCCATATTGGATTTAGAGTGATGTCATATACCATATTACCGTGCATTGTCATCCAAGCAGTCCAAGCTAAACGTGTATACAAAATTTCAGCTCAATCGGTTAGCTCAATCTACTTCAAAATTAAGTTCCATAATTCCACCTTAACATACATACTTACATACATACAGAGCAAGTTAAATAAAAGCTTTTAAAAAGTAGGATATCCAAAATTATAGATTCTTGCTGCAGTAAAAAATTGACGTAAATAATTTGAGTATGATTCAGAGAGGTTCTTAAAATTCTTTTAGCTCTACATAATTAAACTAAATTTTATCAAAAAAGATACTCCTAATTAAACATAGAAAGTATCATTACGCTATCTGAAACCAAAATAAAAAACTGCAAGTAATGAAAATTCTCTCCTCCGTTAATAAAAAATAATTATTACCTCCATGAGGCTGTCATCACGTATTTATGACGTCATAAAGTAGCTCCCACGGTGCCCATCCGGCCGGCAGCAGGAATATATTAGCTGCAGACACACCAGTATACAAATTGTGGTGTAAAAAGTTATCTAAATAAAATCTTTGGGGGTGGAGTTATTGCTAGTGCAGGAGTGAGGTAAAGAAACAAGCATAGATGAGTCTTTTGTATAAAATGCTTTCGCAATATTAATTCTTAATGTTAAGAGGCCCCTTCCCAGTCCAACTATCGTCAACGCGGGAGTCATCGAAAAGCTTCTTGTTTCATCGATTAATAGTAATAATTATTATTTATTAATTATTATTAGTAATAAATATAAACTATAATTAATTAATAATAAGTAGTATTCACGATAAATAGTGTGTGGAAATTTCATAAAACTTGTTTCAAGAAATACGTGTTTATTAGTAGGCCTTACAAGTTTGTAAAAATAATGTTTGACATTTAGAATCTCCATTATATTTGCAAGGTTTATAGAAAAAATATTTCCTTTACTGGTACAAGTAGTAAGTACATTTTAAACGTCTAAATTTCAGATAAAATTTGTGCAAAAAAGCAGTTTTTGGAGGCTTATATTGAATTTGTTTCTCCAAATTTTGAGTTCGCGTTTTTTTATAAACCTAGATATAGTGCAGAAGATACCTATTAGTTCACAAGTTTCAAAGAAAGATCCTTTACAACGCCATAATCACGTACGAGCGTTTGTATGGAAAGATGGTCGGGTTGGCCGCTCTTAGAGTCTCAATATTCTTTTTCGTCATAGAAAATTGTCGTTCTCCCTCATATTAAGTGCCGCACTCAGAGTGGAACATTAATTACTTAAATGTAATTAATTCGAAATTTTGACATAAGCCTCATACATTATCTGTCAAAGTCTTCATTAAATTGAAGCTTAATCATAATTAAATGTCTCTGATGAGTACGGCGGATAGAGCGTCAGCTATATTTCCTTTTTTAGAGAGATAGACACGCAGGAACAATCCACATGCGCACTTAAATAAAGCCCAGCTTTCAGTTGATACGTATTCTTAATGAATATACTTATTAGAGTAATATACTTATTAGAGCGATTGCAAGGGGTTTTAAGGGCATTGCCGGAATCTTTATCATAGCTTCAGAAATAATCTCTATCAAATTACATAAAAATGGTTGTCAGAAATTAGACCTACATCATTGCTTTGCTTATTCACAAATTAGGTGTATCAATGAAGGTGACTTAATAGTAAAATCAGTCTTCACCACCGCAAAGTGAATACTAAAATTACTAGTCAGATGTTTCACTTTAAATATAATGTAGTAAACATAGATTACTATTTCACCCCAGCCGTGTAATAACAATACATTACTTAATTATAATAATACAGATGGACGACTCCGTAATTTTTAACATTTCATAATTCATAAGAAGTCTGCGTATTTATTGTCGATTTTTTATTGCAGTTTAATATTTTATTTTGTTTTATTTAAAAGGAATATCTTTGGGACCAACTCTTCTATTCGTACCCCACAGAATGGAACGGTGATTCTAGATTCGGTCTTCTAGCCTTCGAGTTCGTGTGTCGTTAAGTTTGACAAAATCGTATTAACACAGATAAATACTTCAGTATGTTTATCATACTCTCTTTATTTCGAAGTAGCCTGTCGATCCTCCCATGCAAAACCACACCAAAAATAGCGAAATGAAAAGTTGGCTACATATTTTGGCAATATGAAAATCCTCATCCTACCTTCTGAGTTAAGACGTAATCAACTCTATATATTTTATCCAAGGCATTAGACAAGTATTAACAATTATTTATGAGGAGGTACTAATAGAGGACATAACTAACATCGAGCTAACGTCAGCGGCACAAGCGGCTGGCGAGCGGACATTATCATAAAGAAAGTGTGCGCCCGCGCCGCGCCGCCCCGCGCCCGAACATCTCAGAGAAAATATAGCAGATTGCTATGCACTTTTGCCTTCGTCGGCCAGGGTTGCATACTAATTAATTGTTCACAATGAGATTTAAAGAGAAACAGACACAGACCGTTCGAGAAACTTCCAAGCTAACGCTTATACATTAAAAAACTTTTTCACTATTATTACTCGTGACGATGTCCCATCCTTTTACGTTTTCCTCCTACCCTCACCATAATGTTTTAGTATATAATGCGTTCATCGGTTTTGCGACTAATTAATTAATAAAAAATAGAGTTACTAAGGATAAACGAAGAGCCGCACCAGACGCTCTGCAGTTTTTACTTTTTGGGAGCACCATTCCCTGGGAGAGATGCGCAGCTTCTTCAAGCTTAAACTGAACCGATTTTTATGAAAGTCGGTATAAAGATACTCTAAAACCCGGAGAGGACTCAGAATAGTTGCTTGTGGCAAATCCCGTGTGGTAAATAAATTTCTGCGTAACGGAGTAGCGAGCGCTATCTACTCAAGGACCAAGGTATAAAATATCCTGTCATTAGGCAGTGGCAGCCCTGCTGTTTACAGAGGCCATCTCCGTCCGTCGTCGCTCATTTTCTCCCGCGCCATCTTGTATACATGACCATTGACAGACGCCTATTTATTATGTGCGTAAACGCATATAGAAACTTTACATACTCTTGTATCAGTTAAAAAACGTAAAACATATTTTAATACCTTTGACCATTTTACTCAACGCAAATCTAAGATTATTTTCTAAAATCTCTTCTAAAATAAAAATAAGTTCCTCGCTTCAACAGATCTCGTCTTGCATAATAAATTTGAAATTGGATCGATAAATCATAGGATCAAGAAAAATATTACTCGGATTATTTTGAGATAGATGTCCAAATGACTATAAAACTAAAATTCAATATTTTTAAAAGCGTAATACCCACCTTTTATAAAATCATTGAAGAATTAAAATGGGAGGATTTACATAACATTATTATGATTCAGTAGGACCACACAAAAATGGGATCAATTTTTGTAATGTTGACAACCGTCGTAAAAGTTATGATATCGAGTCAGCTTTACTGCATCCGATACGATCGTAAGGTTATCGTACTGAAATTGATAAAAAAGAAGCTATTTAAGGTTTTCACATCTCTTAAAAGTATTTGAGAGCAGTACTTACTGAAAAGGAATTTAAAAGCATTATAATAAATTATCGGCTAAATGCGAGTCGGACTCGCGCACAAAGGGTTCCGTACCGTTATAGAGCAAAAGTAGGCCAAAAATTGTTCTTTTTGTATGGGAGCCCCCCTTAGATTTTTATTTTAATATTATTATTAATTATTAAATTACACATATAATCAATTTACGTGGTAGAGCCATGCTTCGGCACGAATGGGCCGGCTCGACCGGAGAAATACCACGGGCTCACAGAAAACCGGCGTGAAACAGCGCTTGCGCTGTGTTTCGCCGAGTGAGTGAGTTTACCGGAGGCCCAATTCCCTACCCTTCCCTATTCCCTTCCTTACCCTCCCCTACCCTATTACCCTATTCCCTCTTAAAAGGCCGGCAACGCACCTGCAACTCTTCAGATGTTGCGAGCGTCCATGGGCGACGGAAGTTGCTTTCCATCAGGTGACCCGTTTGCTCGTTTGCCCCCTTATTTCATAAAAAAAAATTAAGGCTTTTTTGAAAATTTTAAGTGCCTACCTGTTTCTATTATTGATAACGAGCAAAAAAAAATATCACGTTTGTTGTATGGGAGCCCCCCTTAGATATTAATTTTATTTTGTTTTTAGTATTTGTTGTTATAGCGGCAACAGATCTACACAATCTATGAAAATTTCAGAAGTCTAGCTTTAGCGGTTCTTGAGATACAGCCTGGAGACACACAGACGGACGGAATGACGGACGGAAGGACGGACTGACAGACGGACGGACGGACAGACGGACAGACAACAAAGTTTTAGTAATAGGGTCCCGTTTTTACCCTTTGGGTACGGAACCCTAAAATAGACAAAATAATTGTGTTTGCATGTAAAAAATTAATAAGATATTAAATATGCAACTGTAATAATTACAAAACTTCATAAATATTATAGATTTAAAATCTCAAACGCTTTAACCTATGTTTGAAGTCTACTTTCAGTTAAGTTTCAGAAATCATTTTAATTCGACAGTATGTATTGCAATTAACAAAATTCTCTGATCGCACTCTCTAAAAACACTTTCTCGAAATGTGTGGTCCGTGTAATACCAAACAGAACCAGCCTCATTACAGTCAGGGGACGGATCAATCATACACATTTGATTTCAAATTAAAATGAGACCGCGTGGGCCGCACACGAAGTGGGAGGACGCGAGACGGGCTTCTTTAGTGACGATTACATGCATTTAATTTGCTAGGATAAGGACTTGTTATTATTAACATAATATGAATGAAACGCATACATTTATCGCATATAGAAGCTATCCGAAACACGATTACGGATAGCTTCTATATACGATAAATAATTTATTAGTCCCCAGTACAAGGAACTAATTTTTTTTTTATACGTACAAATTTGTAAAACTTTGGGAGTGTCTTTTTTGCGATAAGTTCGACAAACTTTTCTATGCGAAAAGTTTCGGCGCTGCTGCGTTTTCGAATGCTTGATTCCTGGAATTGTCAATATGACGTCACTACTCACTATGACTCCTCGTACATACAAGTTTCATTTTTTGGTTTCGTAAAGTTAATTTGAAAGTTGTGGTCAACTTGTCCGACAAAAATCATGCTGCGTATGGAGTGTCCACCACCCCAAAAATGTCGATATGACGTCACTATGACTCCTCGTACATACAAGTTTCATTTTAAGGGTTCCGTACCCAAAGGGTAAAAACGGGACCGTCTGTCCGTCTGTCCGTCTGTATGTCATCAGGCTGTATCTCAAGAACCGCTATAGCTAGACTTCTGAAATTCTCACAGATTGTGTATATCTGTTGCCGCTATAACAATAAGTACTAAAAATAAAATAAAGTTAATATTTAAGGGGGGCTCCCATACAAGAAACGTGATTTTGAAAACTTGATGAAACATACATAATCTCAATTGCCTATTATGTAACAAAGCACGGCATTCAATATATTTTTAAAAGCTGGGAGTTTCAAGTGATTGTGTATAAAGTTTTTGAGGTTATAAAGGTAGTTAATAATAAACTGTATCATTTTGAGTTATGGAATTAGTTTAAATTATATGAAACACACGTCAGATTTTTTAAAATAAAAGTAGGAGGCCAACGAGCAAACAGGTCACCTGATAGAAAGCAACTACCGTACGTACGTAACGTAACATAACATAACGTAACGTGCCCATGGACATTCGCAAAATCGGAATACGCTCTCTTCTTGAAATCTTCAAGAAGAGAGCGTATTTAAGCAGGTCGTTTGGGTCCCTATGAATGAAAGAATATGCGTTCAATAAAAAAAACATTATCCTGCGTTCAAAAACGCAAATTAAATATTCATATTTTTAGAGACAATTATCTTTGTTTTCCCAGCTTCTAAAAATAAACTGTTTTTATTTAATTATCACATTTTACCTAAACTACATTTTAGTGATAGTTCCACCTTGGTACCCAGAACCTTTTTTTTTAGTCCATTTTTGCCATTGTTCTTTCAAAATATGAAACTTGTATGTACGAGGAGTCATAGTGACGTCATATCGACAATTCCAGGAATCAAACATTCGAAATCGCAGCAGCGCCGAAACTTTTCGCATAGAAAAGTTTGTCGGACTCATAGCGAAAAAGGCACTCACAAAGTTTTACATTTGTATGTATCAAAAAAAAAAATTTAGTTCCTTGTACTGGGGACTAAATGCAGTCTTTATTGTGGAAGAATGGACATATTTATTTATTTCGAAATGGGCTAGGAAGTGCTTACGCCTCAGTATGTGCCACCTGTACCCACGTAAGACTACGGAAACATTCGATAGAGGTCCTGAAAAGTTCTCTAAAAACTTTGATACTATTTTGTACGAATTACATACTCAAAATAAGGTGCTTAATATTAACTACCACGCCACTTACGACAATAAAATTTACGCACTTACATAATGTCGTAAGTGCGTAAATTGTGAGGAGCAATGCTCCTGTAAACGCTTGCCTTTCCAACTCAGAGGCGTCCATCTTTCATTCGAGATATGTTTTAACTTTTAATTACAAACATAAACATCGCTCGGAGCTGGTCTAATGACGAACCGAATTTCTCCGACAATTGCTCTAAACATCACGTCGTCGCCGCCGGCGGAGCCATTACCTGACCAAATGACACCACATTACACCAAATTACAACAAATGACCACGTTTCTACTCCTGGAAATTAAATCAGCGATCTTCTGTGTCAATTATGTAACCTTAATTTTATAATAATAGCCTCTGTACATTTTTTCAATTGCAATAATTTTGGTGTTTCATGTTAAAAATGACAAATCTTTAGCAAAAGTTTTTAAAAAGCTGAGGAATACTTGAGAAATTTGCACGGACCTGTCTAATCAACTGAGCATTTAGGGTCCTCAAGATGATAGCGCAACTTTTAACAGACTAGTGATGCACTGCTCCACACAACCCCCATATAAATTAGCCTTTCATACTATCATGTTATATGTCCTTCTTTCAGATGCGTGAGAGCGGGTAGCATGGGGCAGGCCGGCAGCCAGCCGAGCGGCGCCGAGCGCGCGCGCCGCGCACACACTCTGCCGCACGAGCCACTCCGACATGCGCCCAAGGTACACCAGCGTCCAGCACTGATAAAGAGAAAAGAGAAAGGGAGAGAAAGTATAGATCAAAATGCTAGAGAATAAATAGGATATAACTAACAAAACCCTTCCATTCGTCCAAGAATCAAGGTTGGGATAAAAACAACACCAAATAATAAACAAAAGAACTACGTGTCAACAGCAGCTAAAAGAAATTAATCGCTTTGCAGAAAAATAACTCTAACAAAACCCTAAAAATACTAGAACGATAAACGCTAAACACGAACTCTTAATTATCCAGTTTATGCTCTTTTTCTTCTAATAAGTATAATTAAACCATATCCGCAGGTGCTCCCATCGCTAACGGCGTCGCCACGTCTCCGCAGCACGGACAACGGTGCCATCCTCCACTCTGGTGGTACTATCAGCGGTAGACGACCCGGCCCCGAGACTAGGGTACCTCATGGACACGTGGTAAGCATAGAACAGAATATTTAAGTATAATATCCATCATTACCAAAGTATAGCAACAGCATAAATTATATGACTTAAATTAATTTATACATAACCACGCAATCACCACTAAATAAACCTATACCCAAAAGGTCAAGTCAGATACAGGCAAAGGCACTTCCTTTTGCTAGAGAGACATGAGTCCTGAAACCTAACAAAGGGATCGTAAAGCATCCTCGGTACTAGTCACTGGGATAACTTTCCGCTTTCTAAATAATTTTAGCCAGGACTTTCTGGTATTTCATTTATCAGCCTTTCTCATTCCATCCCTGACTTTGAATAAATATCTCGGTATTTAGATGAAGTTTCCGGGCTGAGGACATGTCTATTACACGATATCAATCGCGTCGTCTTAGTTAATGGAAGTCAAGTTATACGCCATTGTGAACCTCAGATTAGAAAATATTAATGAGTGCTTCCGTAAATAGTTCCAATGTTTACTTCACTCGCTTCAATAGACTGACCCTTTGACGCTATCTATCATTGATTGAATCGATCGTATATCTGCCTGAGGTTTCAACTAAAGGCTTCTTATTAACACCCGACAAAAACAACAGAGTCTTTCATGTCTAGAAGGTAGTGCTTATTATACCCAGCTTTCTTATCAATTCTGATTTCAAGGATTTCATTAATTTCTTAATTTTGTTTTCTTATATTACAATAATATTAAAACAGACAATGTCCTGTGTTTTCTTCCAGCACTCCAACGTGTTCCGGTCGCGGTCGGCAGGCGGCGTGGGGGAGGCGCGAGAGCCGCTGCACCGCTCACACACCAACCTGGACATCAGGCATGACGGTTGGTAAAATTTTGTGTGGTAGATCTACAACCTATTAAAAGACTGGCGTGAATAATGTTTGATTTTATCAAGAGATAGAGAATTTTGCCGGTAAACACTAACACTTGTATCGAAATTTCACGATACGTTCTATTCGATCTAGTATGATTCGATTACGTTTCAAAGTTTTTTAATTTCTATTTTAGGGAATAGTCTCAATAAGCGGTTTGGATCTGAACCAGATCTGAGAATAGAAGAGGAACAGAAGAAGAAGTCAAACACAAGACATTTTAGAAAAAAATATAGAGCACCACAACCTCCTGCAGCGGTAAGGATTTGTTATTATTTTGTCATCATAGTATAATTTAGGGATAGATGCATAAAACAAAACAACCAGCGTTCCTTGTACTATGGGCAACCTTGAAAATGTCGATAAAACAGATATAATAGAGATATAATTTCACAGCAATGTCATAAAATCAAATTTTATTTGTGTATGTTTCAGAATCGTGATGGGTCATCGCCAGATTCGAGAGGTAACAACACGAAGACTGAACCAAATAAAAAACTTAGATTATTTAGGACCAGAAACGAGAGCAAACAATTAAATGGTAATATCGACATAAAAGCGCCTATGTATAAAAGTTTCAATGATTTCAAATCATTAGAAACTACCGAACAATTAGAAAGACGGTATAAATCATTAATTAATAAGGGTAAAGAAACACACCTTCAATACCCTGACAACAGGGATATGATCCAAAGCACTGCATCCCTGAAGAGAGAAGAACGTCTTCTACAGGCGCGCCAAGATTATAAAAATGCGAGATCAGATAGAGCGGGTGCACAGAGGTCAAAAATACCAAGAGCGATTGAGCAAAATGAAGCTTGGAAGACACCACTTATTAATAAAAACTTTAGGTACTCGGAAAGGTTTAGAAAAGACGAAAACGATTCGCCTGTTTTAAGGCGAGAAAAAACATTCGACAGTTTATTCTTCAATGAAAGTAGAAACGATTCACCTAACTCATATGACAACAAAAATAAATATGGAAACCCTAAAGCAGTCAGCCCACTAGGTGACAGGAACCAGCCTTTGAGAAAGTCTCTTCCTTCATTACTCGCAAAAAGTAAAGAAGTAAAAGATGAATTTCAATTAGAACTTAAAAAGGCAACGAATAAAGTTAAAAACGAATTAGGAGATACACATAGATTAAGCGATACAAAAACTAGTCAACACGATAAACTTCATAAGAACCCAACGAAAAATGACTTTCATAGCAAGGTCAGAGAATCTAGTCTTAAATTGGATAATAATACGAAACAAGAGTCTAAAGTTATCAGTGTGAATATGAGGAAACCGTTAAGTAGACTTAACGACGGTAAAATGAAAGCTTCTCCTCAAACTAGAGTGAATAGCGAAAACTCCGATAAATTCACATTTGACAAAGAAAACGGCACGATGAATGATCGAGGCCAAGCGTCGGGGAAAGAATCAACACCAGAACATTCACCCACGAGAAGGCAAAAACTGTCGCAAAATAATCTCAATGATAGGTTAGTCAAATGTAACAATTTTGTTTAATTTTATGTTATCATTAAAGACATACTAATCTATTTAATATTATTATATAGTCATTTCAAATTATATTAACCTTTTTACAGGCAAAAATCTGCGCCATCCAAACAATTTTATTTTGGTATGATCGAAAATAAACAACCTGAACCTAGTGATCGACTCAAAGATTTCCCGGGCCTGGGGACACCGATCATTGAGGAATTCAATAATTTCCATCTCATCGAGAAAAAGTTACTGGGATATCACGATGAGGATGAAATGGAAAAATTTAACGAGAAGTTGAAAGTGGAATGTAAAAGAAATTGTAAGTATATATAAATTAGAATTAACTTGTAGATTTCTTCTGGTGATGTTTTTGTTCAAATTCATATTATAATTATTTACAGTATCATCGGAGTCAGCGCTGTCATCAGACGGATCAGAAGGCGAGGGCTCCGACAGCTCCCTGGGGATCGCACTACGATTGCGGCCGACCATGCCAAAGAAAATGCCAAATATGCCACACTTCTCCCCCGCAGCTGCTTGGAGACAATTAGCTAGCTTGGACGCTCAACTTGCAGGTGAGATATTTCTTCTTTTATAGTTTTAAATATTAAAAATATTTTTTCAAATTAGTTAGAGACTTGGCTTGACTTCTGAAAATTGTGTTTGTCTTTCAACAGAAACACAGCCTCTAGCAGTTGTAACAAAATTGATGGGAGACATGTCGGCCGAGTCGTCCCCGCGCTCGGACCAGTCGGCCGACAAATCCGGGGATTCGGGCATATCCGGTGACCACGGCCACAGTGATCACAGGCTTGACTCTCCAAGAGACGTAAGTTCTATACTATACCTATAACATTATCCAGCAATCCAGATTGAACGCTGTTATCGAATTTTCTGCTAAACTCGAATCTTTGCAAGAAGCCTAGAAGGGTAATTTGTAGTATTGATATTGTATTGGTTAACTTCTTGGAAATAAGGGGTTCTTACTCTTGACTGCTTAGCCTTAGATATACAAAAGAAAAATCCAATTCTTTTTTTAGATCCCTGACACGGCCGCGTGGACGCCGCAACAGGACCTCGGCGACAGCAGCTCGGACGGCGCTGGTGGTGGTCACGATATCCACGGCGCGGTGGTCGCCACCTACAGCCCGGGAGTCCAGCCCTTCAGCCTCACCCTACCCAGGGACCAGGATAAAGTGAGAAACCCCACGGCTTACACGTGCACGGGACGTTAGGGCTGAGTAGATGAGATAAAGTTGAAGTGTTTTATTTTGTTTGTTACTTGTTATTGTTGCAATAACTTTTTTAATTTTTTTGTACCTGAAGTTTTTTTTCTTGCAAAATTTTATCTCAAATGCTCTATGTCATTGTTATCATTCATTTTGTCAAAATTTATATGTTCATCATGTTCTTTTACGGTTTTGGGTGTATATTTCATGTCATTAATTAATACGTAATATTAGAAAGAAGATCTGTTATTGTAACTAACCTAACTAATGAGTGTGTCACTGTAGTTGTTTTTACCTAACCTCCCGTGTGCTCTCTGAGGAGGAGTAAAGATGAATTTGCTATGCACGCTGAACTAATCTTGTCCTAACACCTCTCTATATTCTAATATTTGTATGGCTATCTTCTTTTTACTTTTTTTTTAATTTTGTAAATATTTTTAGCTACTACTAATACCCTTGGCATGGTTTATTATAAATTAGTGAAAATTTTGGTTTTTATCATGTCTTGGTGTGTATTTTGTATATTTATTTATATCTTCTTAACACTTACCCATGTTTTATAACAGCACCTCTATATTTTTTTATTTTATTTGTCCAACTATGATTATCTGTGTACCTAGCAACTTTTAAACCCATCCTTGCCTACTATAATAATATGTCTAGTTAAGTTCTGTGCTTGATATTTTTATAGCATCGCATAACTTTTCCAGGAATGTTTGCTTCAAGACATTTTTATCATTATTCCTCGTCAGATTTTACTACGACACAGAGATTGACCAACTTCTGCGTAGTTTAAAGGGGTTTCGTGTTTTTACGACTGCTTCCAGAGCAAACAGCTGCAGCAAGGTTTCAACAGCCTCCAGAAACTACGAAAGTCCGTCTCCGGAGCCCTGGGGGCCGCGCTAGGGTCCAGAAGATTCGATTTGGAGCACGAGCCCATGTTGGAGGAACCTCAACAGAACTGGTTCCTCACAAAATCTGCCCCAAATTCCTTGAGTAATCCCTTGTTGTATCACCAGCCGCTAAGAAATAAAAATTCTCTTACTGACGAGAAGGAGGAATCTTCGCTGCCGAATGAAAAGGTATTTTTATTTGGGAATAAAAGTAATAAAAGAGAAGTTCTCAAAAAATATTTTCAAATGTTTGTATGAAATCTATTCAATTCAGAGCCATTACTCAATAAACCATCGCTATTAATATGATGGTTAATTGAAAGACCATACACTGTCGAAATTAACGATGGCCACTTTACTGAAGGGTTCTGTTCTGGGTCCCAATTCTCTTATTCTTATTTCTGAAATTCTTATCATTTTGTAACATCTCCCCGCTTGAGCGCGAGCTGGACGCCATGAGAATGAAATAAATTATTAAGATATGAGAATCCGGCACGAGGTTTATTCTTCTGTAGTGTTTTTGATCTATAATAGTGTTTGGTCTATCGTTCATCAAATTATTGATATCACCCAGGAGTCTGACGACCGGTGGCGCGGCACCAGCTACATGTCGTGGGGTGGTCACGTGATGTACCTGCCGCCCGCCCCCGCCGCCCTCGCCGCCCCAGACCAGCCGCTCTCCATCATGGGTACTTTTGAGAGACCTGTAAGGTGAGGAATCCCGGTTTAAATTTGTATATGCCTTGCCTTCAGCCAAGCTGCCATGGGAATTTGTAGCGTAATTAACAGTAGCAACTTGGCTTGGGCGTGCCTCAAAGTCGTAATACCCAGCAATCTTGCAACCTATTTATACTTGGCACCCTTTTATAATCAAAGCAACGGTAGAGTCCTACCCTGAAGAAAAAAGAAACCCTATGCTCTACAGTAGTTCGAACATAGATACAGAGTCTGAAAAACCATTCTTGTTCACCTTGGTTTTGCATGTCGTGGTTACGTTAAAAATGCATGTAACTAAGATAGGACCATGCCATTACATGTAGCTAAGATAGTTTCATTTATTGATCCAGGAGCAAATCAAGCGGTTGCCTGGAGGTGGCAGCTCGCGCGGCGCGGTCGGCGCTGGCGGGGGAGATGCGGGAACGCGAGCGGTCCGCGTCGCCCGACCTCGCGCGAGCGGTGCCGGCGCGCGTCGAGCCTGTGCCCACGGTGAGTTTTACTGTGTATTTATTATTATTCTACTGAGGTGGTTGTATTGTGGGGATTTTAGTGACCACAAAAGAAGATCTTCCGAACGAGGGATGTTGTAATTGATCCCTGATACTTGATACTTGATCAGGCCGAAGCCCACTAGATCGATTTCAGCTGTTAATATTTTGCAAAAATTTTACAAATTATTTGTTCAGCTGTCATTTTAAGCAAAAAAAAAATGTTTGTTCCACTATAATAAACTAGAAAGAGAAAAGGTCCTAATGTAGAACCCTGAAGTACTAATAGAGATAAATAATTTTGATTTTAAAGTTACATACTGTGAACAATATCTTATTATATTATTATATACTCATTTTTCTGTATATTTGGTTACTCGCTTATTATTTTATATGATCGCTTTATGAAATTGGCTTTACAATCGACAGTTATAATCAAAACGATCAAAAGCTTGCGGTGAATCGATATTGCATTTTAATTGGTTACATTGAAATCAAACGATGTGCGAGATTCCAATTACTTTATATTGTAGCTAATAAAAACATTTGCAATCAATCTTAATTTGATATGTGACCCCATAAGAGGAAGGTCATTTGGTGAACATCTTGAATTATTATACGTAAAGTAATATTTAAGGTAACACGTTTCAAAGAAATTGAAAAAAGTTAACAATATAATAGGCAATGGAATGTACACATTTAAATATGTAGCTGTTCGCTTATTCCTCGTGTTGCTGTTGCTTATATTCTATAAAGCTTATATTTCTATGAAAATTGATCTCGTATATTATCTACGCTTAAACTCGTACCCGTACAAGATTAAGGTACATATTCATAAGGAAATAATCTGCAAGTACATATTTATGACTAATTGTTACAAGCGTGAGAACCCGGCTTTAGAACAAATATATAAAACTGAGCTGAGGAACAACAAAATTGAGCAGTATTGTCAAATGTATAAGAACGATTGTGAGTTGTTTACTTTATATCTTTTTTATGCTGATTAAGATTAGCGACTTCCGGGATTATTGTTTTGAACAAAATTTTGGCAATGACTAATAGAAAAGTAACGCTTAAAAAACCTCGTGTATTTTCGTATATTCACCCAAACCTCTACTATTTTACTTAATAAGTCTTTATGCCATTCTACGAAACAAAACTCAAGTAACATAAACGCTGGTTTTCACTGAGTCCATAGCTTCTTTTTAGGGTTCCGTACCCAAAGGATAAAAACGGGACCCTATTACTAAGACTTCGTTATCTGTTCATCTGTCCGTCTGTCTGTCTGTCTGTCTCCTGGCTGTATCTCAAGAACCGCTATAGCTAGACTTTTGAAATTTTCATGGATTGTGTATATCTGTTGCCGCTATAACAAAAAATACTAAAACAAAATAATATTAATATTTAAGGGGGGCTCCCATACAACAAACCTGATTTTTTCAGCCTTTTTTGCTCGCTATCAAAAATGGAAACAGGTAGGCACTTGAAATTTCATAAAAGCCTTAATAAGATGTGTACTTCAATAATTAACAATAATATTTGAATAAAAAAAAATAAGGGCGGCTCCCATACAAAAAACAATTTTTGGCCTATTTTTTTCTTTATAACGGCACAGAACCCTTCGTGCGCGAGTCAGACTCGCATTTGGCCGATTATTTAACCTTTCCGCGCCAATCAAAGTCCTTTGGCGAATACAAAATTCATAAAATATAGTCCCTTCAGAAGCATTATAATAAATATTTTTCTTTCTCATGCTTTGTCTTCTAAAGTATTTATAGTTTTTTTAGTGTAATATTTACATGATACTTAGCATGATCGTAATGTACGAATATACAGTATTATCATTTGGTATGCATCAGCAGTCGCAGATGATGGCTTACTGTAACCTCACGTACCGCTCCAAGGTTGCGTATTCCCAGGGTACACTATATGTATATGGTTAACGGGCCCTCATTACGAGCAGTCTTCAGCTTTGTTGAGGATTCTAAAGAACTTTTAGATTTTTATATTCAGAAATATAACTTTTCGCGTTAAAACAAATCGTTATGGTTGCAATCTTTATTACCTCTCCACGACGTTGGTTCCTCGTTTACTTTTTTAAGTCGTTCTGATAACTCTTTAGTAAAACGTGATAAATCTTTAGTATGGTTTCAGTATACTAAACGCGCTGGACATCTTTACGTTTGTATGAACTACGTTCCCGTATTCACTCAGTCCTAAAACTCTATAGTCCTTGTGCTTTGTCCTCACCCATCTTAGTCGTCGTCTATACTCTATTCTATCGCCTACTGACTTTTATCTCATTAAAAAGTTACACAGTTTCTTTGGTACAGACAATTATTTCTACACACAAAACATCCATACTCTGTCTGTCTGTCTGTCTATCTGTCTATCTGTCTGTCTGTCTGTCTGTCTGTCTGTTACCTCTTCACGCCTAAACCGCTGAACCGATTTTGCGGAAATTTAGTATGGGGATACTTTGAGTCCCGGGAAAGGACATAGGATACTTTTTATCCCGGAAAAATGTACGTTTCCCGCGCGATAAACGAATTTTGGCGCAACGAAGTTGCGGGCGTCATCTAGTATAAAATAAGTCTACACTTCTGTAGACGTGTAGACTTATTTTATATTTGTATAGCTACAGCTCTATTGGGTCTAGTTTTCCATGAACGACATCGGGCGACATAGTTTTCCAACATGCCGATCGTATGTACGTTTACGTCACGTAGCGCGAACACAATAGCCAGTCCGCAGTCTCACGTGCGCCGGCGCGCGCGCATCTCTACGCTCTACGTCTCTACTTAACTCTCGTAGCGGTTACGCGCCTTTCAGGTAATTTCAATTTGAATTTAGAATGTTAGTTTTATTTTTATTTTAGTAAAATATATTGGTAACTGCTCGAGTCGGTTAAAATATTGACGTAGTTCGCTTTTAGAATAATGGTTTTTTAAAGTTTTCTTCGTTGTTGTTTGTGTTGATGTTGTTATACATAGGAGTATGACAATTATTAATGCCGCTGTAATGATCCTTGTGTTACTTATAGTATTTACTTGATGACATAACGAGGATAATAGAGATATGTATTTATTCCTTATATTTCTTTGTGCACTTTACCTTCGCAATAAATAGTAACATAATTTTTATGCTATCCCAATTCCCATGTATCTTTAATGATACGTAGAAATAGAATCAGTTTTCTATTTAAGATAAAAATTTGGTCTACTGCTAGTAAAAGTGAAAGACAGTGGAAATTGGAATATCTTCCTGAATCTTAGGCGGGCGGAAATTTCTCTTCTGTAAAATCTCAATTGGTTTTATTATTTTGTTATCCAATGCAGTTGCGTATCGTCAGAAGAAAAAAAAGTCAATGGAAAAATTTATGAAATAGGCCAACTTGCGCCAGCCTGGATTTAATGTTTACCCCGAGCTAATAGTAATAATTATTTCATGTTTTTTTAACTATATCTTAACTTGGCCATCTATTTTCGATCCAACATGTGATTAATTGCACCCAGTATAATGTGCCGCGCCTTGATCTCATAAGCTTCTTGTATAATATAAATAATCGGCCAAGTGCGAGTCGGACTCGCGCACGAAGGGTTCCGTACCGTTATAAAGCGAAAAAATAGTGTTTTTTGTATGAGAGCCCCCCTTTATTATTTAATTTGTTTTAATTTTGTTATTAAATTACAAATATAATTAAGGATTTTGTGAATATTTCAACTGGTAGAGTTGCCATTATGGATTACGAGCAAAAAAAGCCAAAAAATTCATGTTTGTTGTATGGGATCCCCCCTTAAATAATAACTTTATTTTGTTTTTAGTATTTGTTGTTATAGCGGCAACAGATATACACAATCTGTGAAAATTTCTCTAGCTATTGCCGTTCTTGAGTTACAGCCTGGAGACAGACAGACAGACGGACAGACAGACCGACAGACAGACGGACAGACAGACGGACAGACAGACGGACAGACAGACGGACAGACAGACGGACAGATAGACGGACAGACAGACGGACAGACATCGAAGTCTCAATAATAGGGTCCCGTTTTTACCCTTTGGGTACGGAACCCTAAAACACTGATATAGTATGCTGTATGACATCAACTTACATAACACATAATACCAAAGGTTAGACAATAAATTAGCAGCGTCAATACTAACATCACTGTTTAAATTATTATGTCTATAATGTTTACCGACAAAATTAGAACTACGTTTATGTACTGACTACTGAGGAAGCAAGTACATACTAATAGTACGGGAGCCCTAGAACACATTTTTTTTTATTACTATCAAGCTAATTTTTGCGAGTAGCTTCATTTTGATAAGACGAACAACATTTTTATTTGCGAAAAATCTCGAAAGTGGTAGCTAACAGAGACAGAAAGGATTTCATACTTTGAATTGATGGTCCTAAAATATCGACTGTTTTATGTGTAGAACAATGTTACTCTTAAATTATATAACTAATAACCTATCAATATACAAAAAATCAGCTTGTTAGGGTTCCGTTATAGGGTTCTGTAATCAACAAAACTTGGTTGACTACTGAACGCTAAAACGGAACCCTAACAAGCTGATTTTTTTGTATATTGATAGATTAATAGTTATATAATTTAAGAGAAACATTGTCCTACAAATAGAACAATCCAAATTTTAGGAGTCATCAAATCAAAGTATGAAATCCTTTCTATCTCTGTTAGCTACCACTTTCGAGATTTTTCGCAAATAAAAATGTTGTTCGTCTTATCAAAATGAAGCTACTCACAAAAAATTAGCTTGATAGTAATAAAAAAAAATGTTCTAGGGCTCCCGTAATATATGTGTATACATATATTATTCATTTGGAATTTTGTAGGCTCCTTTCAAATTGGACCATGATGGACTGATAGAAAGGATAGCATGCAACTTTTCGCCATCGTTCCACGCGAAAAATATACCATCTTCATCACCTTGATGAGTGGCAGTCTTCCACAGTGCGTTTTTCGCGTAACCTTTTGCTACGCACAGTAAAACTCTGGAACGAACTGTCGCCAGCAGTATTTCCGGACCAATGCGACCTGCAAACCTTCAATAAGACAGCATATTCCCTCTTAAATTGCTGGACTTTTAAGAGGGAAGACGCTAACGAATTAAGGAATCAATACTTTATCTTGCTTTAAGTTACAAATTATTACTCTATCCTGCGTTACTTTTATACTCATGATTACAATTTTCTTATAATGAGTAATTACAATGAAAGATCCCACGGTATAATATTTTAACGAGGTTTTTGTTGCGTTGTGTCATCTCACTTACAATCATGCGAATGTTACTGCGCCTCTGAAATTCTGTAGAATTAATCGACTGATACAAATATAGTGTCTGTTAATTTTTTCGATGTATCCTTAATAGTTAATACCTTCCTTCTTCTTTTCCGTCTTAATTCGTCTTTTGCGCGATTTTTCTTTGAGAACGCTCTACCTCCTATGGCAATGAATGGCACTTTTATTCAAAGAGAATATAATCACTACGTTTTACTTCTATTATTATTTCCTGAAAGGTCGTCAATGTGAGAATAGTCACGCTTTAAGCGTGTCCCAGACAGACGCGGCCTGCGGTGGCGGTGGGGGTCAGTTGGATGACTTGAGAGTTCTAGGAACAACATAGACACACGCGGCCTGGACTCAAGTCATCCAACTGACCGCCACTGCCACCGCCACCGCAGGCCGCGTCTGTCTGGGACACGCTTTACTCTAACAGATTGGCACAGATTGAACAGATCTTTTGCATTAATTATCTCTTAGTCGAGTTTTGTCGCCGGTTTTCTTTCGTCGAGTAGAAACAGGGTTATTATTTTTTTTCAATCCAAAGGATTTCGTTATTCAGAATCTTCGATCCAAATGATCTCCCTCGTTTTACCAACGTTTAAAGTTTAAAACATAACAAGAATGTTTAATGTTTTAAGTCTAATAAATGGCCTTTTTCTCGAATAGATTATAGAATATAGTATGAACTATGATGCACATAACATAGTACATATGAACATTATCCGTCACTCGCTATTTAGTACATGAGGGTCAGACATAGTCACACTCACGCCGGCCACAAAACATACAATGCGACACATTGTCCACTACATTATCGTTTTTATGTACATCGCATCATACATAATGGGCTAACATATTGCATATTTCTCTCCTATTACAATAGCTCTAAGGTTCAAAGTATACTGGACCGCTGGCGTACAATATTATGGTCGCTCACAAATTGCTAGTTTCACTCTTATTACTATAGCAGTAAGGTACAAAAGTAGATATTGCCGACTGTACAATATGCATGAAGGCTGATGCATCTCGTACGAGGCCGACCGATGACTCTATTTTATGGTGCTTATAATTACTTAAATATTATAATTATGTACTTGTATTATATTATAAACCACTTCTTTAATAATTTTACATACAAATTGTATTTATAAGAGTGTCAGGATAATTTTTCAATATTAATTATTATAATATTTTGCATCGCTCATTAGAAGACGCTAGCAAAAGGCACTTTAAAACATAATACTTATAGAATTCAAACTGGATATTCTGTGTATAACTTTAGTACTTTCTTTAGAACATAACATTACAATACGTGGGAGACCCATGCTTCGGCACGAATGGGCCGGCTCGACCGGAGAAATACCACGTTCTCACAGAAAACCGGCGTGAAACAGCTTCCCTACCCTATTCCCTTCTCTTCCCATCCCTACCCTCCCCTATTACCCTATTCCCTCTTAAAAGGCCGGCAACGCACCTGCAGCTCTTCTGATGCTGCGAGTGTCCATGGGCGACGGAAGTTACTTTCCATCAGGTGACCCGTTTGCTCGTTTGCCCCTTATTTCATAAAAAAAAAACATAACTAGAGATTTGTGATTTTTATGAAACCGCAACTTTGTCTGTAATAAAAAGTGCTTTAAAATATCCTTCTGTATTGTATTGACCATTTTGATCAATGACCTTTTGTCATCTTTCAGGCAGCATCATAATCCCCCGTTCATAGAACTTCTGGTTTTTATTAGCAAAAAACTGAATTTTGATATCATCATCATTTTTGAATTTTTTACCATTCAAGGAGTTTTGTAAAGTTCGAAACAAAAAGTAATTGGATGGTGCAAGGTCAGGACTATATGGTGGATGTGGCAAAACATCCCAACCAAGGTCCAATAATTTTTGCCGAGTGACCAAAGATGTGTGTGGCTTTGCATTGTCATGATGGAATACAAACTTTTTCGATTTGCCAATTCGGGCCGCTTTTCTTTAACTGCATTGTTTAATTTTGTAAGTTGTTCAATGCAGACATCAGAATTGATCGTTTGATTGGGTGGTAAAAGTTCAAAGTAGACAACTCCACTACCAGAACGAAATTTGGCAAACCAATTTTGACACTGCCGTTCTTTTAAGGCTTCGTCACCATAAACAGCACATAAGTTTTTATGAGCTTGCGATGCGTTTTTCCCTTTCCAGAAATAAAAAGCAAAATATGACGAAAATGTTCCTTTTGATTTTCCATTTTTCAACGAAGCCAAACGAAAACTACGCAACCGACCAAAAAACTTTTTTTACTGATTGAAAGCTGAACTACCAACTATTAAATAACAAAATGTGTTTTACATATTTTGTACCACGTCTGCAACCCAAAAAATTCAACTAAAGTCATCTATGAGTGAAATCCGCAATAACTTAGTTGCCAACCCAATATTATATTGTTACGGACACACAGTGCTATCTAGTTTCAACTAGTGGAACCACTCGGGGAACAAAAAAAAACAACATAAAACCCCTACTCGATACTAGATGGCGTTAGACTTCTAGAAACATTCAAGTGATGTTTACGCGAGTCGGGTACGTTCTAGAAAGGAACTTTCTGGAACAGTCTGGAACTCGCCTCGGCCCATATAAATAGCCGCAGGGAGGCAAGCCAGGAATCAGTTCAGTTTGAGCTTTCTTCTAGGCGACTTCGGAGTGAAATCTAGTGATCAAGAGTGATACCAGTGAAACCTACGACTTGGCTACGACCTAGGATATTGTGAGTGCTTGGTGTTTGGACCTAGTGCTTTGTGTTAGATAGGTCTAACATGCTAGTGATAGGTCTAACGTGCTAGTGATTAAAGTCTTCAAAAGAGTCAGCAGGTCTTTCTCTCCAAATCCGTCGAAAGTTCGTACGTAACAATATTATAATTGCGAATTATTAAATAAATCTATAATATAGAAGGCATTTCTATTAAAATGTTAGCCTCTTAGCCCAAACAAATACCCCCATAAAGAGTGGCGTAACTATATAGTGGCATATATAGTGGCAGGGTTGGCAAAATGCCTCGGGCCCCCGACCCAAAAATAATTTTTTTACACATTGTTTTATTATTAACGTGACGATTTTTTTTAGGGCCCCATCAATTTGCCACGGGCCCCGGATGTTAATATAGTTACGCCACT
Organism: Cyaniris semiargus; assembly: GCA_905187585.1. Lineage (NCBI taxonomy): Eukaryota > Metazoa > Arthropoda > Insecta > Lepidoptera > Lycaenidae > Cyaniris > Cyaniris semiargus. The sequence continues at coordinate 929,658 of LR994555.1, forward strand.
GTCCATAAAATATATAAAACTCCACTCAACATTGGGTAGTCCGTTACTATAGATTAAAGTAAATAACATATAATTAAAATTTAATATAAGGTATAATTTGTAATATATTAATATTACTGATATTCGCACAAACAACAAAACTATTCCATGTCACGACATGGACAGCCGACACTGATGTCATACAAGATTAATCATAGTTGTTTTCAAACATCGGACACTTTTATACTTTTTTGCGTTGTTATAAAAACTCTACCAAAATACCTATGTGAGACGTACCTACTACGGCTTATTTTCCAGCTTATATAACAAACGGAATCTTAACCCGACCATTTCACTTTTGCCACAAAACCCATTTTGCAAAACGCACTTTTCATGACACCCCTGAACAGTGAACTACAATATTGAAGTATTTAGAAAGTAGTAAAGTTTAGTAACAATATTTAGGTAGGTACTACTATTCTTTCAAATTGTACTATGTACCATCGAGGAAATTGATTCCTAGGCAGTTGACAGACCAACGTCATTTGGTCGGATCATGTCAATTCAATGTTAATTATGATCGGTCGGCTGGGTTTGACGTAACGCGACCAAACTACGTAGGTCTGCCATCTGCCTAGGAATCAACTTCTCTGATAGTACCTAAAAGGACGCCCAGAAAATATTAGGCGGACCCGAAAGATGTGGTCCGCGGGGAGCTGAGGTACAGACGAAAATCACCGAATCTTAATATGTGGAAGAGAGGAAAGGTCTCAGAAACGCTCATGTTTTTTTTTTCAAGCATAATTTGCCTAAAGGTAGAATGCTACCAGCAGTGGGTCGCGGTCGCCGGTCGTGGTCTCGGGTCGCGGTCTCGCGTCGCGGTCGTCTTGATTCGAATGCTACCTTTATATGAATTAATAGGAAGTGCTGACGGATGCAAGCGACCGAGTCGTGCGACGTGTGGGCGTGGCCTGCCGGCGACTTGTGTCGCGCGACCCAGTCGCTCACAAGGCAGTGCTGCAGTGCCGTGGCGCGACAGATACAAAATAGCCGCGTTTTCTTCGCACGAAAACGAAATTTTAATAGAATTAGTTAGTAAAAACGCACCTTTATTCTATACGTGGGAGAGCCATGCTTCGGCACGAATGGGCCGGCTCGACCGGCGAAATACCACGTTCTCACAGAAAACCGGCGTAAAACAGCGCTTGCGCTGTGTTTCGCCGAGTGAGTGAGCTTACCGGAGGTCCAATCCCCTACCCTATTCCCTTCCCTCCCCTATTCTCTTCTCTTCCCATCCCTACCCTCCCCTATTACCCTATTCCCTCTTAAAAGGCCGACAACGCACCTGCAGCTCTTCTGATGCTGCGAGTGTCCATGGGCGACGGAAGTTGCTTTCCACCAGGTGACCCGTTTGCTCGTTTGCCCCCTTATTTCATAAAAAAAAAACGAGGCTTGAAGCTTATAAAGATAATAATAATTGTGAGGGACAATATTTAAGAGTTGGGACGATATTGGAAAAGCGTTGAATAAAACAAGTAAGTTCACATGATACATATTTTTATTAGACATGTGAACGATAGGTAGGTACTTATTTTTATTTTATTGTTTACAAATACTATTTTACTTTTTTCTATTTTTTGAGGTTACAAAACTGTTCTGGGATTACTTCCGTGGGACGCTATTCTATTCTATTTATACGATTTTCCTGCCATGATACTTGGCCAACTGGACTTAAAAAAAAATATTTCAATGAATTTCTTCTTCTTCTTCATCCTCCGATAACTGTCGAGTAAACCTTTTTCTATTCATAGTTAAAACGCGTCGTGATGGAATACAACCGTTTAGTTTAGCGACTGCAAGAATACTGAGTTTCGTATGGGTCGCACCGCGCACGACTCGGTCGCGTAGATTCGTAGGTAGTTGCGCCCCGCGACCTACGACCGGTTGCCGGTCGCGGTCTCGGGTCTTGGTCTCTCGTCGCGGTCGTCTTGATTCGAATTCGAATGCTATATATATTAAGGAAGAAAATTGCCATCAGAATTGGTTAGTTCTTTATTCACTTATGACATAAACAGTAGCAGTCAGGTTATGTAATACTTAATTATAAAATATTTAATTTGAAACAGTTTAGCACTTATTTAAAACTATACGAGTTAAGTCATTACCATTTCAGTTTTCGTAACGGAATATGAAAACTGATTTGTATTCACAGATGGCGCCACCGGTTACACAAGAACCGGACCTCAGATGAATTATTTACACAATATTAACACGGTTTCGTTAAACTGACCGGTTAAAATAACTGAGAAATCCCATTTTGCAGTTATCCATACGAGCCCATACTGATTTTAAAAACGAAAGTATATCTGTTACTTCTTCACTCGATCGCTGATCCGATTTGAATGAAATTTGGTGCAACTGTCTTTCAATTGACAACTTACAAGATGGCATTAGATTAAAATATATACTATTTTGGCCAACCGCCACCACATCCTTTTAGTACCTCCTTATCTAATATTATAAATGCGAATGTCTGTTTGTCTGTTACCTCTTCACGCCAAAACCGCTGAACCGATTTTGCTGAAATTTGGTATAGAAATACTTCAAGTTTTTTATCCCGAAAAAATGTTCGGTTTCTGCGCGATAAACTTATTTTGGCGCAACGTAGTTGCGGGCGACATCTAGTATTGTATGTTTTGCCGAAGATGACTAAATAAATATGTCAATACATATTGCCCTTAACCTTGACGTTCAGATTTTAAGAGCTTAAAAACAAAGTTATTTTTTAATATCAACTACATAATATTATGATATAAGTACTTATGGAGCCATTAAAATGCGTGTCGCGTACGGCGTACGCGGTACGAGCCCTTGTGTAGATTATCTACATCAGTTAAGTGAGTAGGAACTAGGAACTACTTAACATCATAACATTTTTTGTTTCGGTGACTTGAAGAGTTTCCTACTTTTTAGGGTTCCGTAGTCAACAAGGAACCCTTATAGTTTCGGTCTGTCCGTCCGTCTGTCTGTACGTCTGTTTGTCCGTCTGTCTGTCCGTCTGTCTGTCTGTCTGTCCGCGGTTTTGCTCAGAGACTATAGGACCTACAGAGATGTAATTTGGCATAATTGCACTTATTAATAATGCCGACAAAATGGTACATCGAATCATAAAAAAATATTTTTTATGGTACCTTCCCTACACATCAAGCGGGGATGAATTTTTTTTTCGCGTCCACCGCATTCTGTGGGGTATCGTTGGATAGGTTTTTTAAAAATATTATGAGTATTCATAGATCGTTTTCCGATTTAGGGATTCGTTTGTGAAATATTAAGTTTTAAAGTGGAAAAAATCGTTAGAGGCCAGTGTCCCCCCCTTCTACCAACTAAACGGGGGCTTCTAGAATTGTGAAAAAATTCACGGGAGTAGGAAATATGCTGAATTTAAAAGGAAAACTATCACGGCTAAGAAGACTTCATAAGTTATTGAGTAATAGTCGATCAACTAAAAAAAAATGTATTCGGCAAAGTATAAAGAAATTTTTCGTTCAAATTCCTTTGAAAGTAACTGAGATGATGTTGTTAGTAGTGTAAAACACGTTATAAATGTACATTCATTGACCATACAAAAATTAAAAAAAAAACTAGCGGTATTACGGAACCCTATATTGCGCGTGGCGCGACATGCACTTGGCCGGTTTTTAGTACACGTTAGGCAAACGACCAAATTGTCTGCTTAGCTTTAGTACCTTCAGTGCCTTTTCCGGAGAGGTACTACAGTATCACAGAAAACCGGCGTCCATAATGTTTCTGGGAAATTCAAAAAGCTACGGGAGGACTTAAAGTTTATTTTGAATAGGTACCTTTTTCAGCATTTTGATTGCAAGTTGTAACTCCTCTAGTATTGCTAGTCTTGTATTAAAGTAGCAATAATTTGCGTGTTATCTTTGAAGGCGAAATATTGTTAATTTATGTAATCTAGTCTACATCTTCAGCTTGAGCAATCGTGGTGATGCTTAGCAGGCACAGGTGGTGCAACGCCACGGTGGCTGCGTGTGATCGCAGATATCAGCAGGTCACTGACCTGGCCCTTTAGCCAAGACGTTTTCTTTGTCGTTTCTTTATATGGAATTGACATAACATGAGGCGAATGTCGACTTTATTTTATCGTACGCTTATGGAAATTTCATGCATTCTCATTCTATAAAGAAGCGATAAAGAACGTCTTGGCTTAAGGGCCTGGGGTTATCTTACAGCTGACTTACTATAGTGCAAGGCTGCTCAACCTTTTTTACAGTGGGGCCAAACGATGGATTCCGACATTTATAACGGGCCATTAACTTAGGCTTAATTAAATATAATACCAATCAAACTTCAATGGGTTGTATAAGCATAAAATTACTTTTTGATATTAATGAGATTTTTGCAGTTGTATGTCTTTTAACAATTTATTTATGTTGGGTGATAGATCTGATGTTGACAGTAGCAGAGATATTCAAAACTTCCTTGTGCGGGCCATTTAAAATTCTTTCGCGGGCCATAATGTGGCCCGCGGGCCTGGGGTTGAGCAGCCTTGCTATAGTGCATCCTTATTGCACCACAGTGTTTTATAAGGTTTAATAAGGCTCTTTGTAGTAGTCTGGATCTTGATAGTATATCATAATTGTTTAGGGCTTAAGCTCTGATTAAATTATTATTTCACCCTAGAAAGAATGGAAAATAATGCGTAAAATTACTGTGAACTGTCTTTCATTTAGATTATAAGGCTCTCGGTTGATTGTGGTTCTTGATAGCATATTATTACTGTGTGAGGCTTAAGCTTTGATTATTATACACTAGAAATAATGGAAAATTAACGCGTAAAATCATAACATAGGCCGTTAAATGTACCTATTTAAGTATGTTATAAAACATTTAAACTCTTTATTTTATAACACAGTAATACCTCGATCGTGGGAATCGCAGACACAATAGATTTTCAATTGTTATGCGGCAGCCGGGTGCCGCTTGGGGATTGATGGGTTAAGAAGAGTCGAGGGTTTGCGTTATTACAGACAAATATAAAGTCTATATAGGTAAACATTACACCTTAACAATATTTTGAAAATAATATATTTCAGTGTCTTTCTTAAGGCCATCCCCCGAGCAAACGACCTTGACCATACATTTGACGCGTTGCCGAGATCACACAAAAATCCTATTTTTTTTTACTTATCTTGGTTCAAAATTGATCTAAAAAAAATTAAAACGGGCAATATGTTTTTAATGAAATTATCTATCTATTGTCGTGTGTTTCAAATAAACGTAATTTGTAAATACTAGGGAGATGCTGAAAGTATGCTTCAATTTTAATAAATTGGTATTACTTTGGAAGCTAATATCATGAGTATAATAAACAAAAATAGAAAATTTAAAACGGGAATAGGAATGTTCATATACTGAAGATTATTGCTGTATTTTTATTATAACTTTGTAGCTTTCAAATTATGAATTTATAAGGCTCTAAATACGGTAAATTACGGAATCTCCGTAGGGGAAGGGCCTTAATACAGAGGTGGTATATACCTTTGAAGATAAGTACTCTACATAGCAGTATGAGCAGCATATTAATGCAGAAAGTGTTATGAATGTATAATAACCGTTTATGTTATGTAAAAGTCTTCCGTACGCTCAGACAATAACGTTACAATATTGTACTAAATACTTAGAATGAGGTGTGAACATGATTATTACGACATAAAACATGCTCTACAATCTACATTTTATTCAGAACCGCAATAAATTTAAAGAATATTGGCATAAGGCTTTCTATAATAATTATTCTATTCGTATTGGCTATTCTAACCTAACCTAATTAATTCTAGAATTCTTTCAGAACATAAAGAATTTGTGATGCTCACAAGTCACAGTCATGCCTAACCCTTCTTTCAAAATCATTTACAGTGCGTTGGCTACGAATCTTCTTAGATGATAAATTATAACTGAAAGAACAACCAATAATATACATGGCGAACTCACAACGGCCAATGTATTATGTAGAATTAGTTTTCCAAGGTGAAATTTAAAACAAAAGCTTAACTGCGCCTTGTTTACCGAGCTTAGTGTACACACTGACACCTGAGCAAGCAGCTGATCGACAAGCAAACAAGCGATTTGCATAACTGAACAGAAAATACGGATAAAATAAAGTAGGCTGTTTTCTTATACTTTCAATATCAGTAAAAGTGGACAAAAAATATAAAGCACCAAGCAAAGTTCGTCTGTCAATCAAAAAAATTTAATAATAATTACAAAACTATAAAAATTCATTTTCATAATGTGAAAAAGAGTTCAATACTTAATATCGTATAGCGTAAAGGTTACTTCTCTAAATAGAGTTTAATAATATAGACTATAGACGCTAGTAACCCCGGATTTATAAATAGGCCGTTGTAGGCCACGGCCTAGGCGCGGCAGCGTCCGAGGCCCTACAGATTACGTACATGGGGCGGAGGAAATAAAGTGGCCTACTCTCATAAAAAAATATAAATTCGGCACTGGACGCTAGGTCGACATGTAGGATGTCTTTCTGATTTCTATTCATATTTCTGATATCTTTGGATTTCGGCCCAAATGCCACGGCCGTTGTCCCTAAACTGACGACACGGTAACGTCAATCATCGGCGCCATGTTGCCGCGTTTCCCGCCATAATCGGTTTGACACCCCATAATCGCCGCCCGCGGGTAATGAAGGCGAACAAACATCGACGAAGGAGCGGTGAATTTTTGATTGTCTACTGCCACACCTTAACAATTTACGTACCAATCTATCTTTAATTCCCTTTTGTCGAGTTAGATAAGATAGGATTATGATAATAATTTTTTTTAAGAGCATCTTGATTCCAGCTCTTAGGTAAAAACCGTATTAAAATCTGTTTATAATGGAGCTACCTACTAAGTTGCCAGTTGCCACAATGTTATAATATACATACTTATTTTGGAACGTTTTAACTTTAAAATTATTGAAAATGTATACAAAATTATATAAAAACAATATTACAGGGTTTAAAATATTCGGGGTGTAAAATCCATACTAATATTATGAATGCGAAAGTGTGTCTATCTATTTGTCTGTCTGTGTGCCTTTCTGTTATCTCTTCACGCCCAAACCGCTGAAGTAATTTTGCTGAAATAAGATAGGTAGGGAGATACTTTGGGTTCCGGGAAATGACATAAGATACTTTTAACCCCGGAAAATGTACAGTTCCCGCGCGATAAACGAATTTTGGCGCAACGGAATTGTCATCTATACTGTACTCGGCGAAACATGGCGGTAGCGGTCATTGACTTCCTGTCAAAAACTTGTCATTTTCTATACAAAGCCGCGATTGACAACATCTGACACTTCATTGTTAATAGCGGTTTGTATAGAAAATGACAAGTTTTTGACAGGGAGTCAATGACCGCTACAGCCATGTTTCGCCTAGTACAGTATAGTTAGAAATATTTTCACAACCAACTTTATAAAACACAAATTGACTGAACAATTTTTCCGAAAACCCAGCGTGTTACAAATAATTGCAGGAAACATTTGCGCCACTTAAACAAAGACCCTCGTTACTAAACATTTGTGGAGTCGCCTAATATTTAGACACCGCGGTGTTGCGACACACACATATTGGCACATACGCCAGGTTAAACACAATTAGGTAACTTTTTGTACTGATGAGTTGTAAATAATTCTATTCTCCGTAAAAAGTAAAAAGTCTTTTCTTAAAGCTAATTTTAGCAAGCTTATTTAAACAATGAAATGTTCGTAAGCAAGCAATGAATATAATATTATGGGCTTACAAACTATCGGTTCAAAATTCCTTTCGGAAACAACGAGCTACACTAAATCAATTATTATAATTATTTTAACACATTATTTACAAAGTTGCTTAAAGTTATTCAAATTCGTATATTTTATTTTAGTTAAAATGTAGGAATGTCTTCAAATAGTCATAGATAAAACATGTATAGAATTCTAGTATTGTAATAGAATTTGTGTACTTAAAGCACGTTCTCACAGCCCAGTTTAAACAAAGTTACATCTTGCGACATTCGTTTGCTAATTCTTAAACATTGTTAAATTATTCAAAAAGGTTCTCTTAACTAGATTAAAACGAGGAGTATTAATTGTTGCCATTATACTAATAAATTGAGGACCTTGGTTTGGAATAATGAAGAGGCTGATTGGGAGAACCTTCAAGTCGAGAACAACGCATAGTGTAAGAAGTAATTTAATAACAAGTGGTACATTATTGCCGCCCAATTACTTAACTGTAAATTAATGAAGATTTTTAAATAAGCCCCCATATACGTTATACGTAAAACTCTTTTAATCTCTGAGACTCTGAATGCGGCCGTTAGAAGTTCTTAAACTTTAATTACTTATGCTGTTTTTATTATTTACTAACGGCCGTTCCCAATATTCAATTTATCTCTGGTTTGACATACGACCGATCGCAGCTAACATTGAATTGACATAAAATATATATCTCTAATGTCTAATGAGAGCTATTCCTATCTCTAGTAGGGCAAAACCAGAGATAGATCAAATATTGGGAACGGCCGTCAGATGGTTACTGATGAGCTGTTCATTAGGAAAATCACACTTAACGCTTTACAAAAGTGTTCAGTGTTAAAATTACGTGCTTAGGTTTTACATAGGCAGATCATCAACTATAGTCAATTAAAATATCTCAATGAGAAATAGGTAATCGTGACATTTTCAATTATTTTCATAATGAATTGTGCTCAATAACAATTCTCACAGAACTCGTTTGATGCGACACTCAACACGCGACAACACGCGACGACACGCATCATCGGATCGCGTGTCAAGCTCGCCATTGTTCCAAATTTAGAACCATTGAATTGCGATTAAGTAGACAAATATGAGACAAAAGAAAAATATGACTAATGATGGCTCTACATTTGATCAAACAAAAGAGTGTGACAAATAAAGAAGTCCATAATATAGATTGTAGATATTGGTTATAAATTTATTCCATACAATTTGCATAATTTGTGTTTTAATAACAACTAAATAATTTTAAATATGTTACTTGTATGCATGGGCGTATCCAGGTAGGGGCAGCTCATAGCTCTACGTATTTTCAATGTTGTTCTCAATAACAAAGCTCAGGCTCTCTTGACTCTACATATCTGTCTCTCCTTGAACAATATTTAATAAGCAGTAATATCGATGGTACGATTACAAATTGGCTGGGCAGTGCGAAGGCTGTTGTAGTCGGTTGCGTCTGATACCGATCAGGCTAGATCTGCACCTTCCGCTCCTCGATTTAACTGCTCAATTAAAATATAGTCTATTCGCGTTGAGAAAACAGTTGAGCATCAGCGAACGCGATAACTGACAGCTATGAGTTAATTATTTTTGTGAACATGAGCATTTTCTTCCTTTCGTTTTCGAGTATTTGCCTATTCCTTTAAATCAGTTTTCTTAAATTATTTTAGATTTACAGATAAAAAGTCAGCCGTTAAAAGTGTTAAGTCTCTACTTACTTTTAGAATTATTTTATGATTCATCTAGTGGGTATACATTGTTTGTGGTTTGTAGATTTGTTATGTAAGAAATGTTATCTATTCACACCTAGTTTTGAAACTAATAACTATAGAATTTTTAGAAATCTTAATTAAATTATGTGTACATTCTCTTCCGTACTCTGTGATAATGATCAGAAGAGGAATCTCAGGTATTCGGTGGAGGTGCGGTGTATGATGGCAGATAGTGGAGTTATTCCGAAAACGTGACATCCACTTGTCTATTATTAATTAACTATTACGTTAACTAGCATTCGCTACGGATCGTACAGATAGGTATTCTAGAGGTCCTAAGTAAGCTACGTAAATAAAAACAGTTTTTGCGAAGAAGCCATAACCTTAACGTGAACAATTTACACTATACATAAATCAAATTCTTAATAGGAATCTATCAGAAAAAAACCGGCCAAGTGCGTGTCGGGGCACGCGCAATATAGGGTTCCGTAGTACCGCTAGGTATTAAAAAATTTTGTATGGTCAATGAATGTACATTTATAACGTGTTTTAAATTACTAACAACATCATCTCAGTTACTTTCAAAGGAATTTGAACGAAAAGTTCCTTTATACTTCGCCGAATACATTTTTTTTAGTTGATCGACTATTACTCAATAACTTATGAAGTCTTCGTAGCCGTGATAATTTTCCTTTTAAATTCAGGATATTTCCTACTCTCTTGAATTTTTTCACATTTTCAGAAGCAACCGTTTAGCTGGTAGAAGGGGGGGACACTGGACTCTAACGATTTTTTCCACTCGAAATCTTCATATTTCAAAAATAGATCCCTAAATCGGAAAATGGTCTTTGAATGCTAATAATATTTTTAAAAAACCTATCCAACGACACCCCACACAATGAGATGGACGCGAAAAGAAATTCATCCCCGCTTGATGTGTAGGGAAGCCGGAAGGTTCCATAAAAAAAATATTTTTTTAAGTTTCTATGTACCATTTTGTCGGCATAATATGTGCATTAATGCTAAATTACAGCTTTGTAGGTCCTATAGTCTCTGAGCAAAACCGCGGACAGACAGACGGACAGACAGACGGACAGACCGAAACTATAAGGGTTCCTTATTGACTACGGAACCCTAAAAATCGACTGTCTTTGGAAAAATTTCCATCTTTTGCTTTTTCAAGTTTCGGATTTCGTGCCCCTATGCCTACTTAAAAAATCACACCATATTACATAAGAAGCAACATCTTGTAGCTCCTATACCTAAGTACTAAGTAGATACAGCTGTAAACTGTACCAACTCACGAGTTTTCCTTCATTTTCACAAAAAATCGTGTGGCGTGAATCGTGCGCAAACGCATGTATAAGTATGTCCGCATCTTAGATAACGATCGCCTCCTAATTCGCACGCTCTATAAACCCGGGCCGAATGTGCATACAAAGGAACAGTTTTTACTTTCATGCCCAAATCGCTTTCAATTACGAATACATTAGCACATGAAGAATTCGGTAAAGTTGTCCCTAATTTGTTTGTAACGGTTCTACTGATCTAAATGAGATTAGAGTTTAAATTTTGTACAATTGTTACACGACTTCGTTAATGCTATATTTTTAGGTTTATATTTTATTTCATACTAGACGTTCCGCGCGGCTTCGCCCGCGTAAATTAGATATTTCACAGACAAATCAGTATACAAAAAATAGCCTATGATCCTTCACGTCATCTACTTCTTATCTGACCCAAATAACAGAAAAATTGCTCTAGTAGTTTGTGAGATAAGCCCTTTCAAATAATTTTCCCCGTTTTTTCCACATTTTCTTCTATTTATTCGCTCCTATTAGTCTTAGAGTTATAAAATATAGCCTATAACCTTCCTCGATAAATGGCCTATCTAACACTGAAAGAATTTTTCAAATCGGACCAGTAGTTCCTAAGATTAGCGCGTTCAAATAAGCCCTTTCAAATAATTTCCCCCCGTTTTTTCCACATTTTCCTCTATTTCTTCGCTCCTATTAGTCTTAGCGTGATAAAATATAGCCTATAGCCTTCCTCGATAAATGGACTATCTAACATTGAAAGAATTTTTCAAATCGGACCAGTAGTTCCCGAGATTAGCGCGTTCAAACAAACAAATAAACTAACAAACTCTTCCGCTTTATAATATTAGTATAGATAAATGGCTACAGGTTGTAGAGTACGATTCTTTTATTCCGAATCTCATATTATAGATAATATACGACCGAGACATATAGAGAAAAGAGAATCGCAGCTATCAGGATTGGGCTTGAACAGCGTCGTTCGGCTTTAAGGCTGTTGGGCTAAAAGCCTATTTATGATACATTAACTTCGACTTAAGTCGATCCTTAAAATATTATAAATACTGAGTAGTATAATATCATATTAATTCTATTGTTTAACAGTTTTTGTATTTATTGTTTCAGCGCACCACGAACGTCCGTCGCGGCAAGCGGTTCACGTTCCAGTCCACCGTCAGACAGCTGGAGCGGCGGCGGCTAGCAGAGAAGCTGTCCCGGGAGGCTGATCTCAAGGAGCAGCAGCGGAAAACCGAGCTGGAGGCCATGAGGAGGTAAGACACTCAACTGAAGAGTGAACACTCTCGGCACTACATTGGGTGGTAAAGTAGTTTTGATATGACGTCTGAATTTGTATCAGCCGATGCATAGCCGGAAAAATCTTGTGAAAAAGCATAGGATCAAAAAGATAGATGTGATGAAATTGTAATTTTTTTTTAACATCAACCTTTTACTTTTTTTTGCTAAAATCGTTGAAGTTAGACACTATCATGAAAAAACCTCTTCTATGAATGCTACATGGACATCAGTAAAACCTATTATATATTATGACAGGGTTGAGGAAGAATTCCAACGCAAGCGTGCGAGGGAGAAGGCGAACATCCGGCAGCAGCTGCGGCTGGTGAGCAGCGGCGCCAACAGCATGCAGTCACCCACCGCTAACTCGAAGGTACATAATAAAATTGTGTATCAAAAATATTGCGATGTTTTTATCTTGTCTTGCTTTGACTACAGTCTTATTTTTTTCTTTGTACAGAGTACGATTTTACTGTGTCTAATAATATAATCTCTGAAAGCCAACTGGTTTAAAATTACGATACGTTGATATACTCGTAAGATTGTGAATGTCCATTGTCCTTTGCAGGTCCTAGTTACTATAATTATTGTCCACGTTTCTTGATTGTATTCCCTTGAAGATTGATGGATTCTGATAATATTCTGTTTTCCCAGTGTCGCGACGAGCCGGACGGGTCGTGTCGCGCGTCGCCGGCGGCGGAGCGCAGCCGCGACGCGCGACCGCGACACAGCAACGCCTCCTCCGACGTCAGCGGACGCAGCAAGAGCTCCACACCCGTACGTATCATACGTTTCAATCCCGTACTTCATTAATCATTACCCCCCTTAATTTGAGGATCTTTACCAAAAGGACATAGCTTAGTTTTTAGCAAAGCAGAATCTCGTCCGAGGTAAAATAGCTCTGAACGGATTCTTAGGTCATTCTGAATTTCGATACTTCATGAAAATATGATTAAGCCACCACAATTAAGCCACTTTTGTGTCAGTTGTTTGCATTCAAACATTACTAGATTCCAGATGCTAAACTACATCGAAACAAACAATATAAATAGAGTTGCAATACTACTGCACTGCAGTACCGCCGCAGCTGCTGGGACACGACACACGAGTCACGACGATTACATTGATGTAATTCGTCAATGCCCAGTCACCACTGACTCCTAAACAATACGTAACTTTTTTATCCAAATAACGCATCGTAGAATAAGGTTGCTTATTTAGACCAACATTTCCAGATCCGTGGCGTGGAGCTATCGGAGTGGAAGGACAGCTCGACGCGCGTGTACCGCGACTGGGGCGCGCCGCCCGCGCTGGCGCACGCGCACCCGCCCGCCTGCGCGCGCATGCCCATGACCGTCAACAACGCTTACAACGGTAACATATCCTACTAATTTAGCCGTGTCGTTGGCGTCATTGGTTGACCGTTTACTGTCTTAAAACAAATGAAATGCCAACAATTTTACAGGGCGCGCGCCCAAAAACACCAACGAACACAGCCACGTCAACAGAATATACTAGCGAATTAACCGATGTATTTGTGAACTCGTAACTTTAAACACTTTGTGATTGATTGAGATGAACACGTTGATTTGTGATTTGATAAAAAGGCCCAAACTAATCCCGCTTAAAATATCCTATTTTTCCTGTCATATACAGGTTGTAACAAAACTAAGTGATAATATTTTAGGTTTTGTACGTGTTCCTTGTAGAGAGTTGAAGAAGACCAAAATTGTTTTTTGTGATTTGTATGGGCAAGCGCCCCAGCGTCACGAGTTTTTCCATACAAACGTGAAAAAAAAGTTTGCTCTTTCAGCACTGCCACTTTTACAGTGAACTCATACACATCTTAAAGTATTATCACTTAGTTTTGTTACACCCTGTAGATGAATGACGAGACATATAACATTATATATAACCGAGCATTAACTAGTAAGTTACTTGCAGATAACGCAAAGCTTTAGTCAATGATTCTCAACAGATTTCCCAAAGTATTCATCTACTGACTACTACTCGTAGTAAAACATCTGCACCCGTAGCACGGCTACAGTAGAAAAACGAAAGTATAGACAAACAGCGGAGATAAACTGAAGGTGCCGTTCCGATCTTTACCGCGGCTAGCCGTGATCGACAAAAAATCAAATATTATAATGCCACTTTATGACATAGACTATAGTCCTAAAAATTCAAATAAAATCTTACTTTATAACTTAGACTATAGTCCGCGCGGCTTCGCCCGCGTAATTTAGATATTTCACAGACAAATCAGTCTACAAAAAATAGCCTATAATCCTTCACGTGGTCTACTTCTTATCTGACCCAAATAACAGAAAAATTGCTCTAGTAGTTCGTGAGATAAGCCCTTTCAAATAATTTCCCCCGTTTTTTCCACATTTTCTTCTATTTATTCGCTCCTATTAGTCTTATCGTGATAAAATATAGCCTATAGCCTTCCTCAATAAATGGGCTATGTAACACTGAAAGAATTTTTCAAATCGGACCAGTAGTTCCTGAGATCAGCGTGTTCAAATAAGCCCTTTCAAATAATTTCCCCCGTTTTTTCCACATTTTCCTCTATTTCTTCGCTCCTATTAGTCTTAGCGTGATAAAATATAACCTATAGCCTTCCTCGATAAATGGACTATCTAACACTGAAATAATTTTTCAAATCGGACCAGTAGTTCCTGAGATTAGCGCGTTCAAACAAACAAACAAACAAACTCTTCCGCTTTATAATATTAGTATAGATATAGATGTCATAAAGTGGCATTTTAATTAAATTTTTGTCGATCGCGGCTAGCCACGGTAAAGATCGGAACGGCACCTTCAGTTTATCTCCGCTGTTTGTCTATACTTTCGTATTTCTACTGTACATGTCCATGCTACGGGTGCAGCTAAGTTATTGTGCAGTCGCTAATGGTTCGTATGTCAGTTTAAAGGCTAGTTTAGCCTAGTATAACACCAGCTAAGTTAACGGTGTGTATGTGTGATTGTGACGTCCAGAGGGTTCGTTCAGCGGCAGCCCTGTGTCGGACAACTACCGCGCGGAGTGGGCGCGCGGGCGGTCGCTGACGCCGCGCGCGCCGCGCCTGCTGCCCGCGCGCTCGCCCGCCTCCTCCACCAGCGGATCCGAGTTGTCGCTACGACCCGCCGTGCGCGTCAGGTAGGCTACGAGGATACCGCCATCTTGTAAAGTGGCAGTTGAGAGCAGACTTGTTGAGTATAGTGCTACAAGGATACCGCCATCTTGTAAAGTGTCACTTGAGTACAGTGCTACAAGGATGCTGCCTTTTTATAAAGGGGCAGGTTTGAGCAGACTTATTGAGTATAGTGCTACAAAGATACTGCCATCTTATAATTAATATTAAGTGTCATTTGAGAGCAGACTTGTTGAGTATTTTTCAACCAGGACACAGACGTCCTATAATGTATCACATTTTGAAACACTGTTGTGTCACGACTAACATTCCAGACAGTGCCATTGAAGTATCCAAATCATCCAAGGTATTATTTTGCATGTGGTAACTCCAGCATTTGTACCAGATATTAACAGAAGAACATGGATATGAAACAGTTTCTCAAGTGTTTTACAAAATGACGGAGTTAATTATTGTGATTGTTAGTCATGCTCAATCCTTGTAGAACTGTCACTAGAAATGAGAAACGAGTATAAAGCTAAAGCCAAAATAGAGTATGCATGAGTACTTTTGGTACTTAATTATCGAAATTAACATGTAAAACTTAACAGTGATGTGGCGGTACCCACAATTCGCCTAACATTCCTGCATCGCGCTATCGAAGTTTTCTGAGCGCGTCGGTATATATACGACAGCTGAAATGTATCCCGTGGGCTCCGGCCTGACCGAGCATACCACCTCGCTCGGTCGGAAGATCTTCCTTTGTGGCCACCACGCATATATCCCACATTGGTGACCCCGACGTGATCTGAACACGCATGTGGCGGTACCCACAATTCGCCTAACAGTAGAATTGATTTGCTTATATTATGATAAAGAATAGTTGATTATATTAGATAGTATAATATATTTTATGTAGATGAAAAGTACATGTGTATAATATTATACTTAAGTATCCTAGCTACTATATAATATTATACTTAGTATAGTAGAATGCTAACGTAGCGTTTGTTCCCAAGGTGGTGACCGCGAGTAGTGCATGATAAACTAACACCTGCTGGTAAGTGCTTCCCGCTTCTTATATACTAGACCCCTGCTAAGCATTCAAATTAATTAAAAAGTCTATACCAAAGGTGTTTAGTCAAGTTGCAATTGACGGTTTCGATATTGAAGTTGAATAATTGTAAAACGTAGAAGATTTGACACAAAATTGTGTTAAAATCCTTTTAACGTTTTGGATATTATCTAACTTCGCTATCAAAAACTTCAACTGCAATTTGACTAAGTAGTAAGTGCCCTGAAATATAACAATATTGAGACATATTGGTTTCAGTAATGGACACAGATCATATCTCTCCACACTTCGCATTATTTTCCATCGATATAAAAAAAGGTTTTGACTTAGGAATAACTATGTACTATCAGGGATTGATGTCGGACCTACGTTATTTGGTCGAGTTATTCCTAATCAATGGCAGCCATGATGACTCATGATTTGGGCTTGACATAACGAACTAATAATGTAGGCAGAACGTAGGTCCACCATCATCTATAGACCTATAAATCAAAAACTCAGTACTACATATACTACCCACTAATGCAACTATATTTTAAGCGAATGTAAAATGTAGCTAAATACTCTTGTGATAGAGTTATGTTTACTTTGATGTATCAAAGTAAACACTAATTTTGTAGTAAGTTTCAGCATGTTGGCTTTTAAATTGATTGCTTTTAAAGCGATTAATCAAAACGAAATTATTACAATACGTTTAGTTTCGTCAAGGACGACTGTCAGGACGATTGAATGTAACCGACAGATTTCTATTTCAATTTACCCATTTCAGTTTCATAAAATATTCTTAAAATTATAATATTTAAGTAATTTTACGAAATTTTCTACAAACGCAAAGATTTTTCTGTGAATTAAGAGGCCGGGTGCCATCGAAATTCTCATACATCGTAATACCAAAATCATTATATTTAAACCCAAAAAAATATTTTTTAGTGTTTAAATATTTTGTAGTTAATTTTTGTGCAGGAACCTAGGTAATTACTATTTTAAGCTGAAAAATAACAGCATGTTAAATATTTTCGTATGAGAAAATGACTTTTTGGTATTACGTTGTATGAGAATTTCGATGGCACCCGGCCCCTTAACGAAAAACCGGCCAAGTGCGAGCTGGACACGCCCATGAAGGGTTCTGCAGCAGCAATAAGGTTTATTTTTATGAAATTAAAAGGTTTTTGATTTATTTTTATATTTCAGTAGATTTAATGAAAGTTAAATTAAGTTTAACATTTATGACGTATAAAAAAAACTACTTGCTAGATTTCCTTCGAACCAATTTTCGTTGGTAGTTTTTATAGTAAAGTACATCATATATTTTTTTTAGACTTATCATGCCCCTACTTTAGAAGTTAGAGGGGGGGGGGGGGGGCACACATTTTACCACTTTGGAAGAGACTCTCGCAAACTATTCAGGTTAGAAAAAAATGATATTAGAAACCTCAATATGATTTTTGAAGACCTATTCATAGATATCCCACACGCATAGGTTAGATGAAAAAAATATTTTTTATTTAAATATAAAAATATTTAAAAAAATCTACTTGCTAGATATCGTTCAAACCAATTTTCGTTGGTAGTTGTTATAGTAAAGTACATCATATATTTTTTTAGACTTATCATGCCCCTACTTAGAAGTTAGAGGGGGGGGGGACACACATTTTACCAATTTGAAAGAGTCTCTCTCGCAAACTATTCAGGTTAGAAAAAAAATATATTAAAAACTTCAATATGATTTTTGAAGACCTATCCATAGATACCCTAGACGCATAGGTTAGATGAAAAAAAAATTTTGTTGGTTTAAGGTTTACCATTTATGACGTATAAAAAAAACTACTTGCTAGATCTCGTTCAAACCAATTTTCGTTGGTAGTTTTTATAGTAATGTACATCATAATATGGGGGGGGGGGGACACATTTTACCACTTTGGAAGAGTCTCTCTCGCAAACTATTCAGGTTAGAAAAAATGATATCACTATCCATAGATACCCCACACGCATAGGTTAGATGAAAAAAAAAATTTTTTTGTTTTAGTTATACCTATGGGGACCCCTAAAATTTAAAAAAAAAAACATTTTTGTATCAAAATCTTAATGCGGTTCACAGACTACATCTACTTACCAATTTTCAATAGTATAGCTCTTATAGTTTCGGAGAAAAATGGCTGTGACATACGGACGGACAGACAGACATGACGAATCTATAAGGGTTCCGTTTTTTGCCATTTGGCTACGGAACCCTAAAAATGCATGTTCTTTTAATATTGAAAAATGTTAAAAATAATACCAATTCAAATTTTGATAACATTAGCGCTAACAGCGCTTTTATTAAAGTTATAAGTTATCATTAAATGTCACTGATTATGTCCGAAGCTCGTAAGTAATTGTCATAATATAAATAAATGCTTATCATTTTTTTTTCCTCTAGTGAACCTGAAACGAAGGTGGAGGAGCCGGCCATAGTGCCCACCCTGCGGCCGACCGGACCGACACGGACCACGCTCGCCATGCACTGACCAAAATTACACCCTCTGTACAGGAAATAAAGCTCACATTTGCTCGTAAGATTGCAATGACTTAAAGGACCAAGAATGTTATAGTCTTGTAAATGTAAAGTATAATGTACAGATGTAATAACTGTTAAAATATCATAGAATTTATACGTAAATGTAAGGAAATATGTCTAATCATTTTGACGATTTTAATAATCAGAATATAATTATTATACTTCTACCTAAATTAGGTACGGTATGCCTTAGATAAGACGTAAATTTAACCGTAATGTTGATGTTCCTTAAAGAGATTTTTGTCAAACTTTTGGAGCTTTCATTTGAATGTATAATATTAGATATATAATCTAGTTAAGTTGTAAATGATAAGATAGTAATATGATTAGTAATGACACTCAGGTCCTACCTTGTAAGTTGTAACACCCATATCTACTTGGCCTGTGATATATTTACATATAATACTAAGGGAATATCAGGATTCAGGATTTTGAAATCTCTGTTGTTAAAATGTTGTTAACGTACGACGAGAAATAACGCGTACAGAAACAATAGAACATTTCGTTAAAGTGCAGAAAAAAGAACATTTCGTTAAAATGTAGAGAAATAGCTGATTATTTTGTTACAACATAGAAAAATGTTGTAACAACGAACTGTTTCGTTAAAATGTGGAAAAATAAAACATTTCGTTAACGTGCAAAAAATTCTAACAAAAATTGACTGGGCCAAGTATTAAGTAACTATTTACATTCCAAATAGCTATTTCACTTTATTATAAGACTTTAATATACCAGAAATGCAATATTCGATGTAAAGGTCTTCCCGACATAGTTCTCTAAAGCTTTAATAATTACGTGCTAAACATACGGTGCTAAGACTAGAGTAAGTTGTAATCGTGTATATTGTGTATTATCTATAATATGTTAAGTACTCTATGATAAGATTTTTATGAATAAACTTACGAAACGATGTGTTGTTTTGTCTTGGTGGTGACGCTATCTTGCCCCAGATAAAGAATATTATCTACGTATAATGCCTCTTCTCCTTTATAATTTATGCAATTTTTAAGGCAGCTGTTATGTTCTTGCAAATCTAGGAACTAATAATATTTTTTCTTATATAGCCTCGTGGGGTAGCTCAAATAGTATGCAGGTATTATGTCATACTTATAACTAAGTTGCCAAGAATTCTTTGACAATGGTATAGAGTTGGAAAAATTAGGCTTTGTAGAGTCAGAGTGTATCTGCAGCTACATGACATGATAACTTTTGACAGTGGCTTATGATACGGCCCCGTCTTGGCATAATTTAACATGAACATTTTTTGCGACACACTTCCTTAATGAAAGTCATGTACGGCTCCTTGTCCTAACAAAAATCAATTTTATGGTACCATCCTGAAGAAAACATGAAACCTGGCATGAATGTAGCTGTCACGTATGTGCTTCAATGTAGATATGGAAGCACGTCCAGAAATAATGTTTTTCCCCCCTCCCCCCCTTTTTATCTCCCTCATTCCGGATTTTCGAATTTTCTACGAAAACGATAAGACTGAGGAGTTCACTCTTCAGAGAACAAATTATCGTCGATAAATTACCTACAAAACGATACTACATTATATAGTGGTAAGATTAATACATTTCTGTTTACAGACACCAAAGTATTATGAAATTGTAAAAACAGGCTAACTTTTTTTTTTCTTGCTCCATTTATAGGAAAACGACAAATTTTAATAAATTTCTAAAAATCCTTAGCTCTAAATCTAAGAAATTATAAAAAGGTAAAAAAACGAGTACTTGGGTCAGACGCGGTAAGCTGTAACTCTGGAGGTAATGCCTCTACAATTATGAAAAAGGTGTCATTTTGTAGCTCAATGTATAAGGCATCTAACTTTTGCAGCCTATTTTATCACCACTCTTGTCGTTTTATAAATATATTTTAAGTTAAGGACTCCTACTAATTAAAAGCTCTACAACCGGCTATAAAGTAGCGCTTAATGAGAATTCGGATGTTATGGTGGGTCGGTGACCGATGGGGGTTGGTGGGGACTGGTGGGGGCTAGTGGGGGTTGGTCAGAGGTTTAGGCGCGGCCAAATGTGGGTTAATGTATCGTGATCGATGCCCGCTGCATGCCATCACCATTGTACGTGGGTTACAGTAGCATAGCGTTGCTCACAGTCGCACTCGGAGACTTTTCATGTTTCTTTGACTTTAATGGAATTATTGAAAGAAAATGTGTGGAG
Organism: Cyaniris semiargus; assembly: GCA_905187585.1. Taxonomy (NCBI): domain Eukaryota; kingdom Metazoa; phylum Arthropoda; class Insecta; order Lepidoptera; family Lycaenidae; genus Cyaniris; species Cyaniris semiargus. The sequence goes on from LR994555.1 coordinate 950,732, forward strand.
CTTTTTGTGCTAATCACTACTGACTGTAATGAAATTAAACAGATGGCATTATCATTGCATTTTTGACTAGATAGTTAGCTGCATGCATTGATAGATTGTAGAGTCGGTAGAAATATTTAATTTTTCAAAGCTTTATTTTTAAAGTATCTAATAAGGTATACTTACCTACTCTAGAAATACATTTTGTACTACAAAATATTCATAAAATTCAGTCTTAATTCAGTAATGTAACGATATTCCATTCCAAAATTCGGTCAGAACTCAGTAACATGTAAATTGACCTGATGACCACAATATAAACCATCCACTATTTCATTTCCTGTCGCACCCGGTTCCCACCCGGCGTCTAAAAGCCGGCAAGCCTTCGTGTTCCCTCCCCAACCCCCATACACACCCATACACCCAATACACACAACAGGCAAGCAATTACGCGTTCACACAAAACACTTAAGAAAATACAACGAAAAGTAATGGAAAAAACTTCCTAACACGAAAATGATTACATATTTAGTACACCATACATTGCTGGCTTTTCAACGAGTCGTATACCTTGATTAGGGGTAAACCAGCAGTGGATGACGTGGGGTAATTAATATCGTGGTGGTGTAAGCATGCGCCGGTCGGCTGAAAGGGGTCAGTTCAGTAGGTTCGTGAAAGTGCAGAGGCGCGAAAGTGATAGTGACGGGTAGATTACTCGATAGTGAACGGTGAAGACGGTGTTTCGATATAGCTAAAACATAATAGTCGTAGAAGAATAAGTAATATAATTACTCGAACGATAATAAAGTAAAACATATTTACTAAGTGCAAAATAAGAATTATTATCAAGAAACTTTAGCAGATAATACAAAAAATACAAAATACAAAAATCTTTATTCACAAACTTAAAATACAATATAATAACAGTGTTTGAGAGTTATGAGCAAAACAAGACTCAGATAGTCTTGGTTTTGGTATTTCTAGTACAACATTGGTCTTGGACTTAGTCAAATCTGCCTGATCTCGGTCTTGGATTTGGTTTTTTTTTAGTTTAAGGATAGTCTTGGTCTCGGCATTGCTTTTTTGCAAGACCAAGACTGAGGCTGCAAGACCGATTTTGCTCATCACTTTGAGACTCCCTTTTAAGTAAAGTTTACCTGTGTTAGGAGAAATCTTGCTCTGCCGAAAACAATAAAATTTGGGAAGTAAATATATTAAGTGAAGCTAGTAATTATTACAAGGAGAAATATAGTTTACTATTAACATTATTTTTTTATTATAATTACTTATATCTTAAAAGCTATTCGGAAAGCGAGCGCGTATGTACCATCGAGGAAATTGATTCATCATTGATGACAGACCAACGTCATTTGGTCGAATCATGTCAATTCAATGTTAATTGTGATCTGTCGGCTGGGTTTGACATAACGCGACCAAACAACATAGGTCCCCCATCTGCCTAGGAATCAACTTCTCTGATAGTAATTCTGTAGGTGAATGTGTGTGTGTGTGTGTGTGTGTGTGTGTGTGTGTGTGTGTGTGTGTGTGTGTGTGTGTGTGTGGGTGTGGGTGTGGGTGTGTGTGTGTGTGTGTGTGTTGTGGGTGTGTGTGTTGTGGGTGTGGGTGTTGTAGGCGTGGGTGATGTGCGTGTGTGTATGTGTTGTGTGTGACAATGTTCGGTATACATGTATGTTAATAAATGAGCAATATTCATGCTGGGTAGAAACTATTTAATTTTGGATAAGGAAAACCTAACATAAGCTATCAAACAGTGGTTCCGTTTCGTCGTAGCTTAAGTGTAGTAGCCATTTATTTAGTGTGTTTCAATTTATATTTGTTTAAGCCATAAATATTCTGTTTTTTATTAATTAGATTGTAAATGCGGGTGGATTGAGATGCATATTGTCTTGCAGCAAAATTGGATCTTACTGTGACTTTATTGATAATGTTTTTATTTCTTCGCTGTGTTGTTTTGCTATTATTATAATTTAATTGTTTATGGACTTTGAGGACTATGTGTAAGGTAAATAATTTTCTAATCGTAAGCAATTTTGATTCAGTATAAAGCAGGTGAGTTGGATATCTGTATGGTTTAGAGTACATTACTTTAATGAGAGACCTTTGTGCTCTTTCCACTTCTATTAATTTACTCTTTATGAATTATGGCTCCCCCCAAACAGTTATACAGTAGCTTATAACTGATTCTGCTAAGGAAGTATAAATTTGGTTTAGTACAGGTTTTGTAGCGGAATGTCTAAAACCTTTAAAATCCAGATAAGTTTCCTAACTCTACCCGCCAGCAGTTCTATTTGTGCATGCCATGACAATCGCTGATCAATTTCTTAACGAATTTCTTAACGACTGATTCGCACTGCAGTTACCAATAGATTGCGCTACATTTTTTTCAATATTAGCAAAAAACTTGTTTACCATGTTAACTGACTCATTAGGTGTTGATTTAATTTCAAGGATTTGGTTATTTGGAAGGTATTTGGTGTTTTTCAAGGTTTTTACTGAGTGATATCATTTATAGTTTTCCAAAGATTTTACTATTCTTAGCATTTTTGTGTAATTGATCTCTATTATATTTACCTTTTAGTTTTTTAGGGTTCCGTACCCAAAGGGTAAAAACGGGACCCTATTACTAAGACTTCGATGTCTGTCTGTCTGTTCGTCTGTCCGTCTGTCTGTCACCAGGCTGTAACTCAAGAACCGCTATAGCCAGACTTCTGAAATTTTCACAGATTGTGTATATGTGTTGCCGCTATAACAACAAATACTAAAAATAAAATAAATTAAATATTTAAGGGGAGCTCCCATACAACAAACGTGATTTTTTTTGCTATTTTTTGCTCTTAATCAATAACGGCAACACATAGGCAATTGAAATGTTCTCAAAATACTTAATTGTATTTGTACTTTAATAATTAATTATAAAATTTAAATAAATTAAATAATTGAGGGGGGCTCCCATACAAAGAATTCAATTTTTAGCCTATTTTTGCTCTGTAGTGGTACGGAACCCTTCGTGCGCGAGTACAACTCGCACTTGGCCGATTTTTAATTAAATTATTGCAAAATTTTCTATATCTTCTGTATGTTATATTAAGTATTTCATCATTAGGATTGTTCCGTAGCTTTTTTTGCATATTATTTCTATTTTTAATACAGCGTAATATGCCCGGGATAATCCATGGTTTGATTAATTGTTTACTTCTATGTACACGAATTTTTTTTGTATGCTCAGTGAGAATTTGCTGTAAAGTAGTTATTAATTTATCACATAAAATATAATTTGGATCATCATTTTGTAGGAAGTCTACAAAACTAAATTCTTTTAAGTATTCGAGTGATTTTTCATAGTCTGTTTTTGTCCTATAGGTTAAAGAATTATTGATTTGTATTTTAGATATATTTATTTACACTGTAGATGGTCCGTAATCGACGTATTAACTACAGCAATAGTTGCAGAGTTTTTTTGTTTGTTTAGCTTTAAGATAACATGGTCTAGGCATGCGTTTTCTCTTGTTGGAAGATTATGACCAGACAAGAAGCCATGCATTGATAGTACATTTAAGTAATTTTGTCTGTTATTTATCTCATAAGTTATTTCAGAGTCTCTACGTAGAGTATTTATATCGATATCCCCAACTATTAGTATGCTTTCATAATTTTTAATCGTTTCTAAATGTTTATTTAGGGAGTCGATAAAATTGTTAGCATTTTTGTTTGATGGTGAGCGGTAGATACAAAGAATTATAATATTATGGATGAACTTGGAGACAAGATACATTAATTAATATTATTTCTTCTACCCGGACGTTATGACATTTTTTAATGTATGTTGTAACTCCGTCATTTTGGTTAAGGTGAGATGTAGTTACAAAAGAGTTATAATCTGTTAATTTGGGGATATTTTTATGTTCTGATAATCTGCACTCCGTCAAAACTATAACATCAAAATTAATATTCAGTAAGGTAAGGTTAGACTGTAGATCGGGAAAATTCTTATAAATACTTCGTATATTCTGTGTAAAAGTACTAATGTCGGAGTGTTTTTTAGGAAAACTGACGGGTAAGTCCTCAACCGAGCACCCATAAAAGTGGGCTATTTCGGAACAATCTAATTAATTCACTTAAGTATATTTTTATTTGTCATTAAAAAAATTTATAGGAATAACAGTATTATCACGATGTGTCAGGTTGCATTCGACATAATGTAAAAATATGGGTGAGTATATATATATATATATATATATATATATATATATATATATATATATATATATATATATATATATTTTTTTTTGTATGTTCAACGATTACTCCGTCGTTTGTGAACCGATTTTCAAAATTTTTATTTTGTTCTATTAGGTTTCTCTCTAATTTGATCCCATTTTCATAAAAGTGGTGATCTGATGATGGGATCCATAAGTAATCGAGGGAACTCCTCAAAATTTATATAAAAACATATGGTGATTTTGGTTTTATGAGAAGTATCTTAAGCATATGCTACCAAAACGCAAGATTTTGCACCAAGGTATACTATGGTTCCGAAGATACTAAGAGAATTCCGGATTCCTTATAGATACAAGTTTGGGGGTTTAGGCGCTGTTTTAAGAACTGAAACCATATGCTACTATGCAAATTACATTCATCATCATCATCATCATCATTGTTACCACGTCAGGGTCACCAGTGTCACATGGTTGTATATGGATACAATATACCCCCACAACACCATAATTATATCATCACGTTATATCTTTATAATAATAATTGGTACTTTTCATGTACGTAGAATATTCGCAATGGTTTACTAGGTATAGTTACCTAGTAAACCAGAGTGAAATTATTATTTTTAACAAAAAATTAAAACCGACTTCCAAGGTAAAAACAATAATAACATCCTTATAATATGAACTAAAAAGTATTAAATAATTTTTCCTATCTAATAGTGCCTTTTTCCGAATTCGGGTAAACCTCAACTATTTCTGTACCCAATCTTCATAATTTTGAAGTCGGTGCCAGTTCCAAGAGTTTCAAATACCTATTCTGTCAGAGAACTGAAGATTCAGCTATATCTGGTACCGACTTCAAAATGATGAAGATTGAGTACAGAAATAGTTGAGGTTTAGTCGAATTCGGAAAAAGGCACTATTAGATAGGAAAAATTATTTAATACTTTTTAGTTCATATTATAAGGACGTTATGGTAATAATGTGTGATGTAGATATGTGTTATAGGTTGATGATTTGTAAGTACTATGTTGTTTGAATGTGGTGTGTGTTATGTTTGCGCTCTGTATATAAAATAGGACTATTATTTTAATATTTGGTAAATAAGTTAAATATTTTCTTACAGTGTAAAAATATAGTCATGATGCCTGAAACAGACTTTGAATTTGGTTTTCAGTCTTAATTTGTATAACCGGTGTGTTGTCCGCTTGTCTTAGATAAATTTTACCGAAAGACGTCCGGTGGGGTGTGCCAAAATCTTTTCGTTTTCGCTTCGTTATAGAATCGCCGATGAAAATGTATGGAATTGACATAAGCATTCGTTAGTATGACGCGGACGTTGACGTTCGACTCGTCTTAATATGTCAATTCCATACATTTTGATCGGCGATTCTATAACGAAGCGAAAACGAAAAAGTTTCGGCTAAATGGCCAGAAGTATTTGTACTTTTGAGACTTAACAAGATCCCGAGTAAGGAAGAAAAGACGTGAGGCCCTTAAAGTGCAAAGAGGCCCAAAAAAATGGGTGTTTCTTCGTCCTTTTTGTGTCCCAAGTGTAAAGATAAGAAATATAATATAATGAATATAATTTCCGTAAAGTTACTGCAAAGATTTCCATGAAATATCGAACTGAAGAATACAATTAAAGAGAACTAAACGCTACAAAAAATTCTGATTAGAGTTTAGACAGACACCGGTTGCTACATCAAAAGCAGCAAGACTTTTCAAGAGACTCTTCTTTAGTCAGTACTCTATAATACAATTTACAAAAAAGAGTAGATTAATTAGGTACCGATTGTGGTAACAAGCAACTTCTTACTGGTCATTCAACTGTGAAAAGTAATCGTCAAGGTACAAAGCACATAACCTGCTAACCCTCAAGAAAATATCAAAGCATCAGCTAACCCTCAAGCTACAAAGGTACCTCTCAACCCTCAAGCTGCTCTCCGAAGTGCCGGAGCCGGCCGCCCCGGTTGTGCAGGGCCGGGAGCGAGCCATCAACATGGCGAAGCCCGACAGCGCGCTGCGGGAGGCGCTGGAGGACAGGGACCCGGGAAACCTCAATAATCATATACAGGTTTGTACTATGGTTAAAAAAAACTTATGTTTATAGGGCATGTAAGTCCTTATCCTAATGTAAGTTATGTAAGTAAAGTCCTTCTCCTTACTAATGTGAGGAGAAGGACCTTACTACACTTATTACAATACACTACTACTCACTATAATATTAATCGTAAATGCAAAGTTGTTTGTTTGTTACCTCTTCATGCTTAAACTGCTAAGATTTAGATAAAACTTGGTATGGAGATACTTTGAGAGATGGGAAAGGACATAGGATAGTTTTGGTAGTGAAGAATGCACGGTTTTGAGTGATAAATTGGTTTTGGGCAATGAAGTTGTTGACGTCATAATATAGTAATGAAACATACGTGTGGGTCGAATAACGTATTGAAAAGTGAGTGCCTAATGCCTACGGCTTTATGTGAGTTTCTGACTACTCGCTATTAGGAAGTTATACAGGGTGTAACAAAACTAAGTGATAATAATTTAGGATGTGTATGGGTCCCCTATACAGACTATAGAGTTCACTCTAAAAGTAGCAGCGCTAAAAGAGTAACTTTTTTTACTTTTGTATAGAAAAATTCAAGACACTCGAGCGCTCGCCCATACAAATCAGTGTTAATTCCCATGCTATACAAAATATTATTGTTGATAACATTATCTTTCTCACAGCTTAAAATCATCGCACTCAGCTTAGAGATAAGCTTAGAGTAGCTAAGTAGTAAATATTATCGGGCTTACACGGCCAAATCGCACTCATAACTTGGCATAACATGTTTTAATACCATAAAACGCCATAAAACATTTAAGGGATGGAAATGGAAAAACATTAGTGAAAAGGTTAAAGGTTATGTACTAAGGCAGTGTTTCCCAAACTTGTCGGGACCGCGACCCATCTAGAAGAAAGTTTAAAGTTCGCGGCCCACCTTGTGTCATGAAGACAACAAATCAGCGGTATGTTGCTGCCGCAGCATTTACCCGCTAATTCTTATCGTAGTTCACCACCATATTATCATCATTGTCAGGCTTACTTACTTACTTACAATTACGTTTGCGTTCGAATGCCCCGCCCCCGTCCCACACGCACCCACGACGACGAACGAACGAGTTAAATGACAATCGAACGAGTACGATAATCGTCCTATAGTTTGGGCTCACACAAAATCTACCCGCGACCCACACTTTGGGAAATACTGTACTAAGGTCTTGCTTGACCTTAGTATATAACCTGGTTATGTTAATAGCTTGTGTGAAAGTATTCCTTTGTTTTTGTAAGCTAATACCATCAGTGCCGCATATAGATATGTAAATTTCACCCTTGAGTAAAAAATGGCCAGAACGCGACTAAATATGTGATAATCTACTGCAGTTGTGGCTATTGATGGTATGAAACTTACCCTCTGAGTAAAATATACGTAGTAGTAAAATATTATGTAGCGGTAAAGCGATAAAAGCGTGTATGTCACTCTACATTTCCTTTAGGTATACTAATTTCAGTTACAGTTAGATATCCAGTCAGGTCAGTAATCCAGCTACACACGACACTCTCGCAGGCTATTTTTAGGGTTCCGAAATCCTAAATCGAGAAAACCCTATTGTATTATACTGCATCTCGTGAAATGCGATAGAGACAGTCTTTAACATTTCATTCAGATGATAATTGATATAGAGTCCGACTCGCACCTGACCGCTTTTTGTATTCCAGATAGTGTGGAGCGACATAGTCGGGGAGCCGGAAGGCGCCCGTAGCCCGGAGTGCGCGTGGCGGCTCAGCCACGTGTGCTTCAGCCGCGGGCGCGACTGCTGCTACACGCTGCTGGCCGTGCTCGTCGCGCCGCCTTGCGCGCTGCTGCTGGGCTGCGGCTTCGCGTGTCTGGCCTTTGAGGTATAACAGAAGTGTTTTGGCTATGTTATATTTTAATGAACCTTCTAAAACTCTTAACAAGAAGGGCTTGTAATAAACAGGCGCTCGATTATGAATACGGTAGACTTTTGATTTGTTTATAATATTTCGCATCGATCGTAAGTCGTGACACGTGAGTTGTTAGTGCAAAAAACAAGATAAAATTTACTTATATTTTGTCTGCATTATTTTACAATAGGCATGCTATTTTTTTTTTCTTATTGGTAATTGAAAGACCTCTCAAAAATAGAAACATCGGTGAAAGAATGACTCTGATAGCTAAATTCACCAAGATATGACAATTCAAACATCTCATAAAATAGACCTGCCCGAAATGCTCCATACAAAATGCTAGTCGATTATTGCTTGTAGGCATCGCGGGAGAACTTTGTTCGATAGCTATATTAATTATTGCGTTTATGAAAGTGGTTTTGTAACAAAAGTTGCTTTAAATGACATAACTTATCGAATGGTATACAAATATAAAGAAATTTAATTGAAATAAATTATAAACAAAAGCTTTTTGAAAAAAAGCTTTTATTTAAATAGTCTAAAAAGAAAAAATTAAATTTTTCCTTAAAAAATTTTAACTATTAAGTTATAATCCTCAATATATTATACAATTTGCATGATAATAAAAGCTTGTCGCGACTCGCGAGACTAAACAATCTATCAGTACTTGATTTTATTAAAATAAAAATATAATATCAATTAACTCAGTTAAATTGGTACTTACTAGTTTATTTACAAATTGCGCGACAAGCTTTTATTATCATGCAAATTGTATAATATATTGAGGATTATAACTTAATAGTTAAAAAATTTAAGGAGAAATTTATTTTTTTCAAAAAGTTTTTTGTTTATAATTTATTTTTTTTGTTTTTTAGATATCTCTGGCTAGATTTCTTAGTCTGTTTGATAGTAATTTGTTTTGCTTCAAGAATTTGTTAAAATCTGATTAACTTAAGCCTTAAGAAATCGTACTCGACTTTGACCATTGAAAAATCTTTATTTAGCGAGTTGTTATATTCCGTTTATTTCTGCATGACTAATACAAAGTTAAATTTCATTTAACAAAAGTGACCAGATTCAACCGGGCATTTTCTGAAACCCGGCTGGATTTGACTTGAAGTCACGTCACGTCATTTCACGTCACGTCACGTGACGTCACGTAAAGTCACGACACGACACGACACGTAATTTCACGTCACGTCATGCCACGTCACGTCAATTCACGTCACGTCACGTCACGACACGACACGACACGTCACGTTGCAACACGACACGACACGACATGACACGTCACGACACGACACGACACGACTTGACTATTATTTTTCAATTTACTCTCAATGAGCCGTTTTATTTGATACCCATATTGCAGAAGTGCTTTAAAAAACTATTCCCCTATCTTGGCTAAGCTGCCATATTGGATATAGAATGACATTACATTCGTTTCCGATTTACTCTCAATAAGCCCTTTCATTTGATACCCATATTGCAGAAGTGCATTAAAAATAACCATTTCCGTATCTTGGATGAGCCGCCATATTGGATGTAGAATGACATTACATTCATTTTCGAGTTACTTTCAATGAGCCCTTTCATTTAATACCCATATTGCAGAAGTGCATTAAAAATAACTATTCCCCTATCTTGGATGAGCCGCTATGTTGGATGTAGAATGAAATTACATTCGTTTTCGAGTTACTCTCAAAAAGCCCTTTCATTTAATATCCATATTGTAGGACTGCATAGAAAATAATTATTTCGCCATCTTAGATGGTCGGCCATATTGGATTTAGAGTGATGTCACATACCATATCATGCATTGTCATCCAAACTAAACGCGTATGCAAAATTTTAGCTCAATCGGTTAAATATATCAACTTCAAAATCGAGTTCCAAAATTCCACCGTAACATACTTACATACATACAGAGCAAGTTAAATAAAAGCTTTTAATTTAAAAAAAATCGACTTGAATATCCAAGTTTGAAGGCGCATAACAAAAAAAAATACAAAAGCTGTCATGCTGAAATTTTGGAAACACATATTTTTTACCGTTATTTCTTTATATTATTAACAAAATTCGCTAATCTTTGACCTTGTCATCATCTCTAGTATTACATATTGCAAATTGTAAAAAAAAAAATGCGTATTTTAAGCCGTTCGAGATAATAGAGACGCATATGTTTTAAAAACAATGAGACCTAAGCATTACACTTCAACCTGTCTCATAAGCTGCTGTTGTTCCAGCAAATCTGGTGCACGACTCCCTGTATTCGGTGCCTGAAGATCTACTTCGCGTCGCTCCGCACGCTGGTGCAGTCGTGTATGGCGGCGACAGTCGCGCCCGCCATGGAGGCCGTCGGTCACATCTGTCGCCATATCAGGGTCAACATCAGACGAGACGCGCCCGACGACACGAACCTACTTATTGTGTAGGCTCTTGGACTATGATGTAGACTTATTGAGATGTATCCAATTTTAGCTCTTCTCCCTACTTCTTACTTCTTATATTATCTCTTTTCCTAACCAGATGTGCCTCTTATTATTGTTAAAGTATTAGAATTAGATTTTAGTATTAATTATGATGAGAGAGAATGATAATAATAATTATTAATATTAATTTGAGGTAACTTTTAATGGTACTTAGATACGAATTATTAGTACTTAGAAGGCGAGGTAAAATAATCCCCTTAAGGGAAAAATCTTAAGTATGGCTAAAGTTGAATGAAATATCGCAAGATTTCTATGGTTGTATGTAGTGAATTTACCAAACTTCGTAATAGCATACTTATTTTTTATCATATGTACGTACTTTTTTTGTACTAGAGGTTTTTGTAAAAGTTAAACTAAAGGATCATTCTATACACCCCTATGTATAAAATGATCCCTTGAGTTGCGGTAAAATAATCCCAGAGATAATATTTATTATTGATAACCAATAAGCATATAAGCAAGAAACACGCATTTTTTAGTTTATTAGAAAGTTTTTTAGGCTTCGGTAGCCAAAGGATAAAAAGGGGAGCCAATTTATTAAGACTGCTGTCTGTCGGTTTACCGGTCTGTCTCAAGGCAAAACACGATAGTTGGGACTTCTGAAATCAATATCTTTGATTATATATTTGTTATTTAATAATACTAGATTATAATAATAATTATATAAAATGAAATAACAATTTCATCACAAAAAAATATTCGCCAATTTCTACTTTATATCCAGGGTTTATTTTATACACACAAATAGGGACCATTTCACCCCAAATACCAAATTCCAAGAAATCGATCAAAACACAACCTTCAAATACCACGTGGGGTGATCTATAACTGTATAAATATTAGGTAACTGCTATTAATACCCTCCTACAAAATAACATTTAAATAAACACGAATTCGTAAAAAGTTATGAAAGTCCAAAAACAGGCTTAATTTAGATCAGAGACACACTTTAAAAAAAAAAAAAAAAATTCGCCAATCGCTCTGATCGCCATGATACTATGAGAGGCAACTGGCAGGGGTATGGGCAACATGTTTCACGTGCATTTGGAAAGATGCCACTGGTTTAATCTGATTTAAGGGGAGGGATCATTTGACCCGTAAGGATCGTTTTACCTCACTTTCCCCTATAATAATTATTATGTAACTATTTTTAAAAACATATCGTGATAATTTATTTGTAAGTAAAAATATATAGGTACGTAACGAAATATAAAATATAATTAATAATTTATTTAATTATGTAATAAGGTAAGCCACTTTTAAAATGGTTTGAATAAAATATATCCGCTGTTCTATATTTTTATTTTTCTTGTAGTTACAAATTACAATACAAATAAGTACCTTTCTAAATAAAATCTTGGCTCTTAATAAATATATAAAAAAAAGTTATTTTAATTGCCGCGCTTGGTTGGAATTTTTTCAAACATTTTAAATTTCGAAAGAAAAAAATACCTACATTTAAAAGTTGATGAAAATTGAAAAGTTATTCTATTAATATTGTTGTTGCTACATTCGCGATAAAACTGATAAAACTGATAAAACGCATTCAGTAAATTTTACCAGAAAGTACGGAAATAAAAATGTCTGATTTCATTGATACATCAACAAGTGCAGCGCACACGAGTAAAGGCGGTTCGAGTTCATCGAATGGACATTTTGTGATTGCTCATAGCAAAAGGTATTTCGTTCGACAATATTCAATTCAAAACTATGTACAGACATCTGAAAGAGAGAATAGTAGTAATTTATTTTAATGAAGTAAACTTTTAGGAGTGATAATGACAACGCGACTACCGCTATGGGTAATCAAGAAACTAGCGAAGAGACTGAAAACGAAGATGTGAGTTTATGTTACATTTATATAAAGTTTTACATTTTTGTTTACGATTACCATTAAAATGAGATTGATAAAAGTAATTTTAACTTACAAGTTTTATAATATGTAGGTACTTAGTATATTATATTACAAGAAAGTTTCAATAGGTTATTAACCTAGAGGCTATATAAGCAAAACCACGAGCTAGTCACGAAATTTCATACAATTTTAAAAATTAAATCTGAAGTTTTATGACTCGCCTCGTAGTTTGGACTATAGATGACGACTACAGCATATAAATAGTACACTGTAAAGAATAAGACGTACAAAATAACCCATAAAGATAAGCATCGTGTAAAATGTACGTGTACAATATTAACCCGAATAACGACAATAGTCACGGAGGTGTGTTAGTCTCCGACACGCACGCTCCCAATATGAACTTAGATCGATAGGAAAAATCCGGGAAACCCCTCAATTTTCCTTTGAACTTAGTACTTAGTGTACCTCGAAATAAAAAGCTGCGTTGCCAGGCTAGTAGTCAAGTTGTATTCGACATTTTCGAATTTGAAGTTAGAACATGTTTGAGTTTGACAATTAAAGGCATCACAACGGGTCAATTCAGACCGCAACGCGACGCGTTAATGCATTTATGTATGGATTTGACAGATTTGCAAGACGTCTCACGGAATTGAAATCTGTCAATTCAGTACAAATAGTTACATTTTCTAACTTTGATTTCTGACTGCTGTGAACATTGAATGCAAGTGGTCGAAGTACCCTGTTACGTTATTCAGGTGCTGATGACAGTATGCTGCAGGTCGGGGCGACTGGGTGCTGCTACTTACACGTTTCAGACTGGGGAGGTAAGCATAAGAAAACCCGCCAAGTTCGAGTTGGACACGCCCATGAAGGGTTCCGCAGCAGCAATAAGGTTTATTTTTATGAAATTAAAAGCCTTTTGATTTATTTTTATATTTCAGTTGATTTAATGAAAGTTAAATTAAGGTTTACCATTTATGACATAAAAAAAACTACTTGCTAGATCTCGTTCAAACCAATTTTCGTTGGTAGTTTTTATAGTAATGTACATCATATATATTTTTTAGACTTGTCATGCCCCTACTTTAGAAGTAAGAGGGGGGGGGGGCACACATTTTACCACTTTGGAAGAGTCTCTCTCGCAAACTATTCAGGTTAGAAAAAAATGATATTAGAAACTTCAATATGATTTTTGAAGACCTATCCATAGATACCCCACAGCATATGTTAGATGAAAAAAAAATTTCCTTGATTCAGTTGTACCTATGGGGACCCCTAAAATTTTTAATATTTTTTTTCATTATTGTATCAAAATCTTAATGCGGTTCACAGACTACATCTACTTACCAAGTTTCAATACTATAGCTCTTATAGTTTCGGAGAAAAGTGGCTGTGACATACGGACGGACAGACATATAGACAGACATGACGAATCTATAAGGGTTCCGTTTTTTGCCATTTGGCTACGGAACCCTAAAAAGCTACTATTTACTGTACCTATTCCCTTCTAGACTGTTACTACCATCAATACTTAGATGACTCTAATGCCGTGATCGCACTTACCGAATACCGAGTAGAGTGGCGAGACGGTACTCTTATCATGATTAATATGGATGTACACGGCCGAGAGCACTGTCTCGCCACTCTACTCGGTAGGTGTAATATAAGTACCTATTGTAGGTAGGTGCACGTGTGCTCGGCAATCTTACACTCGTACAGTGTAGTGAGATTGCCGAGGTTCATTAGCAACGTTACTGTACCTACAATATTTATATTATATATTACTTTTTCATTGTTTCACATGTAATGTAGCTGACGATGACAGACGACTAGTTTTCATGTTGCTCCAGTTACAAATCCTGGAAGAGATCCAAGACCGTCCGCCGGAGTATGAGATCTTCACGTCCCTGTTCCACCAGGTGGACCCCCAGATGCTGGTCCTGGACGGCAAGTCACCAGCCACCTTCTCCACCCGGGTGCGCCAGACGGTGATGAGCGGTGAGGGGGAAGAGGGGAAGTGCAAACTCATCTTCATATCCGCTAAAGAATACAGTATGTTAAATACAGTTACAGTTATTTTATGAAGGGCATAATACGGTAGGCGCAATCGAGGTCGCAACTCCTTCGGACCTTGCTTACCATATATTTTTTTATAAAACCCAGCCTATATTTTGACATTGATAATGGGGCTTAGCATGACCAATTTGGTAACTATACGGTATAGGCGCCTAGATGAATACGTGGCTGTCAATCTTTCCTGCTTGGATGAGCTGTGAGTGCCAGTTTCAATGGTAAAAATTACTAAATGCTTGTTTAATACCATATTAACATACAACCCCATTAGATTTTGTAATAGAAGGCATTTGACAAATGAACTTAATGTCTTGATTTGGACTGGATTAACCTACTCCTTAGACTTCGAAGCCTGCAAACGTCGCATCTACTCGCTCACCCTGGCCGGGGAGCCCGACGCCTGCTCTGACGATCAGCGCCTGGTGTACCTCCGCACAGTCCTGGACTTCTCGCAGACCACCACAGTCCATGCACTGGGCGCTCTGCTTCGGTACCTGGATCTCAACTGGTGTAACTTGAACTACGATCTGCACGGGAAACCTGAGTTTCTGACGCTCAAGAGGATTTCTTTGTGAGTTTTTTGAACCTCGCAATTATTTTTCTTTGTACTGTTTTTGCATTACGAAGTTGCGTTAAGATTTGCATGTGGTATTCTAAGGGTCACTCAACCTAAGGCTCCTCTTGTTTTAACTCTAACCAGCCTTTAATCAAATGTAGGAATTCAATTCAATCTAGAAATAATAGCCTTATCTATATTGCTTAGATACAGAATCGATATTATATTACTTATCATGGTCGCTGTAATGACTACAGATCATAACAAGACGGGTATTATCATACCACGATCACGTCTTTTTCGGTTTCGCTAGTTCCGTAATCTGTGAACTCCTCCAGAAACGACATAGTAACAATAGACGAGGACACGTACCACGGTCTGCAGATCTTCAACACCGTGTCGCACCCCAGCGGGTTCAAGCGTGGGGTGCGGGGCAGCAACAAGGAGGGGCTGAGCATCTACCAGCTGTTCAGCAAGTGCTCCTCCAAGGTGGGGCAAAGAAGGATGCGGTAAGGAAATTGAATCAGGAATTTACAAAAGGATGGAGGTATACGTTCATAAACGGCTGTATTTGTCCATTTGGGCCAACGTAGAAAGACCGCTCAAGCGTTAAGGCTCTATAGACCCAATTTAACATGACTTTGAATCAATAATAAACAAACAAATAGTGACTTTTAAAAGCCAAAAAAGAATACACATTGTTGTTTACTTAATGTACTTTGACAATTTGTGGTTCGAAACCAATGAAAAAGGAAACAGATTCGAACACTGACCTCTTGTATAATGGAGGTCAGTGGATTCGAAACATAATATTGAAAACTTCACTCGATCAAAAATAACTCCGA
The DNA here is from genome assembly GCA_905187585.1 of Cyaniris semiargus. Classification (NCBI taxonomy): domain Eukaryota; kingdom Metazoa; phylum Arthropoda; class Insecta; order Lepidoptera; family Lycaenidae; genus Cyaniris; species Cyaniris semiargus. The sequence continues at coordinate 966,749 of LR994555.1, forward strand.
AGAGGAGGCTAAATTCGAATATTTTGTGATATTTTTCTTATTTTTCATGAAGCTTATGATAGTTTTACTTTCAAAAATCATATCTACGAAAAGCTCATAACTTAAAGAAGAATAATTTGTGGCTACATTTTGCATTTTGGTATAAAAAATCTAAGTAAAAAGGTTTTTTTCTCCTAATTCGCCCTATCAAGGACGCGGCGAGCGTCGTAACCGCCACCTGTCCTGTGTGTAATGTCCTTTACGTCGATATTCGTACTGACAGACATCGACCTGCTAATTTTAGGGTCTGGCCTTAATGGCAATTAATTAATGGAAACAAATTAGTACAGTCTCCATGGAGCATTTTTTCATTTGTTTACTATCTTCAAGCAAATTTTCCGTGAATAGCTTTATTTTCGTAAGACGCCCAACAATTTCTTGTCCGAAAATTCTCAAAGGTGGTAGTAACAGAGGTAGCAAGGATAAAATGTCGATTTGATGATTCTCAAATATTTAACTGGATTGTTTCTTTTTAATTCTTAAGATAATTACCTAAATTATTTGAAAAATAGTAATTTAATAAGATTTTCATTTGTCATAGTTTGCCTTTGATCACAACATACAGGCTCTCCATAGCTAAGCGATATCGACGCTAATCAAAGGCAAACCCTTCGATCAGCGTCGATATTGCTTGGTTATGGAGATCCTTTATGTTAATGTTAGACAGAAGTCATGTTCAAGTTTAAAGAAAGTTATCTATATCGCAAAGGATCTTCCTCCGTCACCCAACGTCTGACGTGTCGACGCTGCGTCGTCGTCAGGCGGCAGTGGAGTTGCTCTGTCGGCCGCACAGCGACGCGCTCGTCCGTAACCTCACCGCCAGCCTGCGGTACATCAAGAACGTTAATGTGAGATCGTCACTTCATAGAATCCTTTAGATCTTTGTGACTCGTTTTACGAAACAAGAGTGTTCTGACTGGAGTTGCTTGCTAAAACCTAAGAACAGTGTTACATCACAAAACTAGCCCGCCTGATCAATCCTTAAGTTATGGGCTTAATTGGACGAATGTTATTAAGATTTGTGAAATAGAAATTTCAGAAAACTGAAGACTGTTTGTCTTATTTTCAACTATCTATGACTTATTTTCTGTTCACAGGGTATTTTAGCTAAAATCAATGCGTTGTCTGCTAAGCCATATCAGTGGAAATCTCTCTATAATGTAAGTATCGATTGTACCAATTCGTACCGTTGGTTTTGGAGAGTCGAAGTGACTAATGTCTGTCTATCTGTCAGACGCTGTACAACGCGGTGCTGATCTGCGAGACCTGCGAGGGTCACAACAACGAGTACCTCGATCAGATCGCTTCCGTAGACACCAATCAATTATACGAGGTACGTCCATCCATCATCATCACATCCTCTTTGGTCTATAATATTAGGCTTTTAAGAAATCATAAAAATATTTAATCTACAGATGGCGTTATACATGAACCGAGTGATCGACTTCGACCTGTCCAAGTCTGAAGGAAAATTCACAGTCAAAGCAGGCGTTGATCCAGATCTTGACTTTAGTAAGTTAAGATTAAATTCGAACTTACCACTCGCGTACCGAACATATTGCTAACTTTTATTCTATTTCTATCTATTGCTACTGAAGGGTATTCGTGGTTGGTTGCCGCTGTCGATTCTGGATTACAGGAGTTGATTTGGGAATAAGTGGTTGCCCAATTCGATAAAGCAGTACCTATATCAGCTCTGGATTTATTTATGTAGAGGCAGTATAGGCCATGACCTATGGGCGGCATCGTCCTATTGGCTGGCAGCTTCCTAGGATGGTGGCTGAGTTATTACAAAGGGGCGGCAAAATTAAAGTGGTCTATGCTCTAAAAAATATAAATCCTGCCCTGACCTATATTCCTTTTATTAAGAAACAGGACGCGTTAGGTCAATAAACGAATTTATGCAACCATTTCTTCCAGAGAAACAAACGATGGCGAGCCTCCACGGGCTGATGTCAGATACTGCGCGTGCGGAGCTGGACCGTCTACCGCTGTTCGTGCAGGAGTGCACCATGCTGTACATGCCGCACCTCGGGTACCTGCTGGGAGTGAAGGCCTGGGCTGATAACTTAACCATGGAGGACAAGCAGCTGCCTGATATGAGGTTCATGGTAATGACATCATTTGGAAATAAAATTTATGGTATATGCGTAGAAGCCGAGACGAAAGTTCAGGGTCTCCCTTACTGTATGAAAGAGAAATCATGTTATGTTAACTAATAAAAGTTTTTGTAATCTGATCTAATGAATCATTTCAGTTCCAAAACGATGACTACATACACTACAAAAGCAAAGGATGTGAAGGTAAATAATATTTTTTGCTGGAATATTAAGGTGCGTACTAAAACAAAATATAAAAAAAAAATTATACGTGGGAGAGCCATGCTTCGGCACGAATGGGCCGGCTCGACCGGAGAAATACCACGTTCTCACAGAAAACCGGCGTGAAACAGCGCTTGCGCTGTGTTTCGCCGAGTGAGTGAGTTTACCGGAGGCCCAATCCCCTACCCTATTCCCTTCCCTTCCCTCCCCTATTCCCTTCTCTTCCCATCCTTACCCTTCCATTACCCTATTCCCTCCTAAAAGGCCGGCAACGCACCTGCAGCTCTTCTGATGCTGCGAGTGTCCATGGGCGACGGAAGTTGCTTTCCATCAGGTGACCCGTATGCTCGTTTGCCCCCTAAAAAAAAAAACTTTAATGGCCTAATATAATATGTAACGCTGATTTTGGTCATTTTAATGGTTTCTTAAAAACTAGACCAGCTGGGCAGGAGTCAATTCATTTTGTGGTTACAAAACGGTAATCAACCTTCGACTACCTCTTAAGTCAAGCCAAGCCAAGCCCTAAATTAGCTACTTTTTTTACAACGAAGTCGTTTTTCCATCATATAAACACGATGAAGTTAACTAATCAACTTATTCTAAGGAAACTACATAAAAACAGATGCCAATTTAATTTGGTTGTTTAACAGAGCTGGACGCGGTGATCGGCGACACTTACCCCGAGATCGTGGCGCACGAGACGCGCATCATGATGCGGCTGACAACGGTCGTGCTGGCTGGCCTGCACGCGCTCGCCGACACCGTCGACCGCGCTGCCGAGCTCGACTGGTACTGGTTGTGATGGTGATGGTAGTTCAACAGAGCGTGACGCGGTGATCGGCGACACTTACCCCGAGATCGTGGCGCACGAGACGCGCATCATGATGCGGCTGACGACGGTCGTGCTAGCTGGCCTGCACGCGCTCGCCGACACCGTCGACCGCGCCGCCGAGCTCGACTGGTACTGGTTGTGATGGTGATGGTAGTTCAACAGAGCTGGACGCGGTGATCGGCGACACTTACCCCGAGATCGTGGCGCACGAGACGCGCATCATGATGCGGCTGACGACGGTCGTGCTGGCTGGCCTGCACGCGCTCGCCGACACCGTCGACCGCGCCGCCGAGCTCGACTGGTACTGGTTGTGATGGTGATGGTAGTTCAACAGAGCTGGACGCGGTGATCGGCGACACTTACCCCGAGATCGTGGCGCACGAGACGCGCATCATGTTGCGGCTGACGACAGTCGTGCTGGCAGGCCTGCACGCGCTCGCCGACACCGTCGACTGCGCCGCCGAGCTCGACTGGTACTGGTTGTGATGGTGATGGTAGTTCAACAGAGCTGGACGCGGTGATCGGCGACACTTACCCCGAGATCGTGGCGCACGAGATGCGCATCATGATGCGGCTGACGACGTTCGTGCTGGCTGGCCTGCACGCGCTCGCCGACACCGTCGACCGCGCCGCCGAGCTCGACTGGTACTGGTTGTGATGGTGATGGTAGTTCAACAGAGCTGGACGCGGTGATCGGCGACACTTACCCCGAGATCGTAGCGTACGAGACGCGCATCATGATGCGGCTGACGACGGTCGTGCTGGCTGGCCTGCACGCGCTCGCTGACACCGTCGACCGCACCGCCGAGCTCGACTGGTACCTGGGCATTTCTTCGGAGGCTAAATTTTTGACGGCAACGGACTTTTTTCTGTAACCAGGCAAAAGCAAACAATAAAAATATATTTTTTAAATACTTGAGCTCAGTGTCTACCTAGAAACAACTGTCTTTTTTAATAATTGTAGTTTCAGTATAGGAAAAAAAATCTTAAAATCCGTTCTTCTCATTACCATGGAGCGTCCTCTTGCCATTTTCTTCAACAAAATCGTCTATAATTCATTTCCTGTTTGACAAATCAATGCAAAATAAAATTATAACGAAATTACATTAGTTTACCTCTTATAAAAAATAAATACAGTAGGCATGGCTACATTACAGTACTTAAAAATAAATAAGAAAAGAGTGTCCAACGTAAAGTTATAATTCCTGTGGCCCAAGTTGCGATCGATCATAACTTTTCTGGTAAAAACAATGGGAGTGTATCTTACCGCATGCAGGCAAGCCAGTCATATGTGAAAGAAGCTATCAGGCGGATGTGCGGCTAATTGATTTCTATCCAGGTGTTTGGAAGGTAAATATATCATTACCCTATGTTTGGTTCGCGTAGTTTATCATTTATGTGTCTACTATATCGAGCTTATTTTATTATTTCAAAACTTTAATCTGCGTGTCAACTGATGCTCTTGGGTTACATATTTATGTTATGAAATATCAAAACTGATGCTTGTAAGAATTATGAGCTATGCATAATTATAGGCATAATTCTCATTTCCGTGGGTCTCATTACCCTGGTCAAAAGACCAGGGTAATGATAAAATATATTAATTTTGTCCTGAAATATGCACTTTTATGTGCGATTCACGAGTTCTGTAGAGTAACTACGACTATTGAATATCCTTGCATAAAGTTTTTTTAATTCTTAAGACTCTTTTAAATTTCCTTATAAAAACTTGTTTGTAACTTAGGATTACAGACATTAGAATAACGTAAAAACGATGACACAAATTACTAAAGAGAAAATAAAAAAAGAATAGAAAAAACTAAGCAAGATCAGGAAAAGCATGCATGTATATAATATGGCTAACGGAGAAATAAAATATATGTATTCTGAAGACAAGGAGGAAATATTTGAAAAAAGTGTTTCTTCTGTAGGAAAAAACATCGATCTACAGAAAGGATTTTCTTCCTATAGAAAAAAAAATGATTGTGAAGATTTTAAGGTTCTACATTTTTTCTTCTCCACATAAAACAATTCTATCTGGCCATTCAGACTCGGAGTCATATGATATCTTTTACTTTAAGAAGTGTCAGAACAAAAAAAGAAGAATAAAAATTGTTCAAGTTGCTAATGTTTGCTATTAACTTCTATTTCAGTAAAAAAAGACCATGAGAACAAAAAATAATTTTGAGAATTACTTAAACTCAACTTCTTGTACAAAACCAAACAAATACTGCTTTTGATTTTTCTTTTGATAATCGTGCTATTTTACTACTAGATGACGCCCATAACTCTAATGCCCCAAAATCCGTTTATCTCGTGGGAACCGTACATTTTTTTCGGGATAAAAACTATCCTGCGTACTTTCCCAGGACTCAAAGTAGCTCCATACCGAATTAAAAAAAAAATCTGCTCAGTGATTTGGGCGAGAAGTAGTAACAGACAGACATACTTTCCCTTTTATAATATTCGTATAGAAGAAAAAACCACTTTGTATGAATTTAAATCAAACGTTTTGATTGCAAATGAATTTTAAATTATCAAGACTGAACTAAGACTGGTTTCTAAGAGTACTATAATCACTAGTTACTTAATTATTTTTTAGGATGATACAAGGAATGTAAGTCGTTTTTAAACATATAAAACAAATGTTATGCTACAAAAACTAGAACTGATAAGATGATTATTTTTAAATTAAAATATTTTATTTAGATATTTTTTAAATTTTTTGTTACTTTTATAATTACCTTGTATGCATTTTTTTTTTTTTTATAATAATATCTATGGACGCTTCACACCACGTCAGTCTGGCCCCGTGCTAAGTACCTGAAGGACTTGTGTTACGGGTACCAGACAACGGTAATATATTTAATACTTCTATACTATACATATATTTAAGATTTTTATTATATCATACACATATTTAATACACATCCAGACCCGGGAACATTGAAAACTTTTTTGTTCCGCCGGCGGGATTCGAACCCGCGACCCCCGGCATGAGCTGCCACACACTCAACCAATTGAGCCACAGAGGTCGTCAATTATCATTACCCTAGCCACAAAATTTTTGAACTTCGATATTACTAAATCTTCTCTATGACAACGAGTCCCTTAAGTAAAAGTAGGTTATTTGACCTTTATATTATCATAAAAATATGAATTCCAGTCAAAAAAGTAACGTTTAAAATTTACCATGGTAATGAGACAAAGAATCGTTTTCCGAAGAATCACCCACCTACTGTAATATCACACTGATAGTGGTGGTGCTGTACCACACGCCTCCGGACACGCGATCCGTAATCAATCCCTACTCTAATTAAGTGGCAACAACTTAATTTTGTCGTTTGCCAGCAAAACAGCTGCAGATTCTAATGCTTTTTCTGCTATTGCTCACGTTGGAAGATTCTTGTAGATCCATACCCAGATCATTCTAATAACCATAGCTACACTATGGCTTTTGCATAACTTACCATCTCATCTGAAGATAAGCTCACGGTTAGTAGAATAGACCCTTAGTCTAAGTTTTTTTATACTTTCTAAAAAAATATAGGTACTTTTTAATCTATTGCTACTAAAAAGGAAATTTCACATTTTCAGCCTCCTAGCCATATCCAAAGTATGCAAGGAGCTGAACTTCGTCCGTCCAACCCTCACAACGGACAAGCTGATCGACGTGCGTGCGGGCAAGCACCCACTGTACGTGACCGTGTGCGACACATTCGTGCCGAACGACGTGGAGAGTAGCCATGACGCGGGGTATGTGAAGATCCTCACCGGACCCAACTCCAGCGGCAAGAGCGTGTATTTGAAGCAGATCGGTAAGTTCAAGACAATCCCGTCTAGGAACATTTGAAAATGCGGTTGAGGAGAACGTAGGAATTCGTAAAATGACACGACATCGCTGCCTGTCTCCCGAAGAAGAGAAGAGAAGAATTTATTGGTTTGCGAGTGAGAAAGCACTTGTTCTTCTGCGCTCCACTGCCAAATCTATGCTAAAGCCATGGCTTATTGTTGATATAGTCACTTACAGCTTTGCCTTAAACCTGTGTCCTACAACCTGATTGAAGCTTTCAATGATGATCATGTGCGAGATTTCCTGCCCTTTTCCCTCAAGAATGTACCCTTCTTTAGAAGGGTACATTCTTGGCAGTGGACAGGATTTATCTTGTCCACATTGCTCCAGGTCTGATAGTATACCTGGCGCACATCGGCAGCTTCGTGCCGGCGGAGCTCGCGACGATCGGGCTGGTGTCGAGTATACACTCGCGTATACACGCAGCCGAGTGCGTCGCCGCCCACATGTCCGCCTTCCTCGTGGATCTGAGGCAGGTGAGCTTGGAGACACTTCTGAGAAACGGCGCAGAACGTTTTAGCAGAACGTTAGTTAGTGTTTACCTACTTGTGTGTAGGCTGCCTCCCCAGCAACACAATTTTTATATTGGGGGCAATGATATTCTACTTATACAGATCTGTTACGTCTGTAGCAGTACACGTTCGTCGCCGATTGAAACAAAGAAAACTACGCTCTGAAAAGAGCGCCCGCCGTCTTTGTATACGTTCGTAGAAGATTGAAACACAGAAGAAAATCGTTCTGCAAAGAACGCACGTTCGTATACATGACGAGAGAAACAATAACCGCCACGGAGGCGGCCTGTCCGTGTAATATTAAGTGCATGTGCACCGGACATGAAACGGCCCTGAAAAGGGCGTTTTTCTAATAAGAATTCTTTGCAAACTTAGAGACACCAACCGGTTACACTCTTAGAGAGACCAACCGGTCCTCTAAACTAGTTTAGAGGACCGGTTGGTCTCTCTAAGAGTTCACTAGAGGTCGGAGGAGTAAAGAGTAAAACTCGATTTACTGTGGTGAACTGAAGTGGTTTATTGAGAGATTTGTGCTGCTTATATACAAAATTTTACATAATTATTATTATTCTAAAACTGTACAAAAGTTAAAAGATTAATTTCTATTGGCTGTTACAATTTAGAGAGAGACATAAAGAAAGAGATAAAAAATATTCACAAAGGCAGAAAGAGAAAACTATTAGAAAGGAATAAAAATATTAACAAAAGATCGATCGTGATTGGCTGCGCGGGAGAATCACTGCGCCGCGGTTCGCGGCGCTGTCGTCGCTCGAGTATAAATACGGGATCTCGCGGCCCGCGAAATTAGTTCGCGTGCGCGCTCCATACCGACGTCGTCTCGCTGTCGCTCGCCGCCGCGCCGGTAATAATAGTACTTGTGCCGCCATTTTGTGAAGACCTGGAGCTCTGCCAACGCCATGAAGACTGTAGCTACGCCGCGAAGATTCCTCGCTCGACGTAGCCTTGATGTGAAGAACGCGTAGTGAAGTTTGCGAAGAATTCTTATTAGAAAAACGCCCTTTTCAGGGCCGGTTCATGTCCGGTGCACATGCACTTAATATTACACGGACAGGCCGCCTCCGTGGCGGTTATTGTTTCTCTCGTCATGTATACGAACGTGCGTTCTTTGCAGAACGATTTTCTTCTGTGTTTCAATCTTCTACGAACGTATACAAAGACGGCGGGCGCTCTTTTCAGAGCGTAGTTTTCTTTGTTTCAATCGGCGACGAACGTGTACTGCTACACGTCCATACTATTTTCCGGCTTAAATCTCTTCCGAACAATTTTCAAATTCAAAATTGCAAACATTGACAAATTTGACAGATAAGTGAAACAAAAGATACGAAAAACCATTTACATAAAAGAGACAGTTTTATTTTTAAACGTCGAACCGTGTCGCTGTCTCTTTCTTCGCCTAAGCTATGACGAAAATTCGATTTTTTCCAGATTGTTCGAAAAAATAATTGAAAATGTATAATCAAGGTATTTATTGCAAGTGGTAAGAGATTCCATGTGTTTTGTTTTCTTTTGAGTCATAATTGGTACATTTTCAAAACACGAACGACGTCATTTTCAATTTATTTAGGTAAGACAAGACGCGGCACGTTCGTGACTGCGCTCGATGCAGACTAAATAACAGACGACCCAATTGGGCCGTATTTGAATCTTCACAACGCGCGCGGTAGTAATATATCTGCTTTGAGTTTTTCATCATTGATTGGGGGTGTTTTGGATTCCAAAGACATTCGTTACGCTGGTATTCGTTAATGAATTTTATGTTTTTTTCGATTGACCAACGTTGGTTTGCCATTTTGGCACGATGTACGTCAGCCCTGTTCGGATGCTTTCGCGACACTACTTTCGTGTCACGTTTTCATCACGAAAGTATTTGCGTGATGTTAGTTTTACAAATAATATGCGCACAAAATTAATCTAGTGTCTGTAACTGTTAACACGTGAAACAATTGATAAAATTCATAAGTCATAAAACTAATTTCAAGTCACTAGTTTTGCAACGTAAATTCGGCTGGCGTATCTTTTCCTCTTCTTAAACCTGCTTTTCACCCCAGATGTCGATGGCTCTCCACGGCTCGGCCAGCAACTCTCTCATCCTAGTGGACGAGTTCGGGAAGGGCACATCCAGCACGGACGGCCTGTCTCTCCTCGCGGCCGCCCTCAACACGCTGCTGTTCAGGGAGGAGGACTGTCCGCACGTGTTCCTGTCAACGCATTACCTCAACATACAGCAGTTTGTAGTCGAAACACCGATATTGAGGTTTTTGGTACGCAGATATTTTAATGTTAAAGTTGTCATTACCAACTACGAGAACAACGTTGGAAAACAAACGATAATCGAATATGGCAACTTGCCTAGTCTCTTTAAATGTGTAAAAATCGTCGTGCCAAAGCGTAACTCTTCTACCCTCCAATCAAAAATATCTTCTTAATCGCGAATGTCATAAACTTGTTATCCGACTCGAAGGACCAATTGTTTTAGCGCTTCGGTCACGTGTGCGAGGGCGAGGGCGGAGCGCCCGTGTTCGTGTTCCGGCTAGAGGAGGGCGCCGCGGCCGGAAGCTTCGCCCCCCACGTCGCCAGAGCTAGCGGCATCGAGGACCATGTGATTGAGAGATCGGCGACCGTACTGGATGCCATTTTGGTAAAGTGAAGAGATATTATGATATTTTACCAGTAATATTTATATACAATAAAATATATCTAAAGTCCAACAACAAGGATTTTACTAAAACAGATCTAATGTAAGCTGTGTCTTTCATTTGTGCATGATTATGTGCACCGTTTTGTTTCAGAGGTCCGCGTAAAATGAAACAGCAATCTTTTCGTGCGTTAGAAACAAGTAGCAGCAAGCTTCTATCAACTACTTTTGGATTATTGGATCCCACCAAAAACATTTCATGTAAAATGTTACCTCGACGACCACAAAAGGTTTGCCCTGTGAAAAAGACATCAGATCTAATGTGGAGCCAAGCTTCTGAATATACACGGCCTAACTCTATCGACCCTAACTTCAACAAATTCTACATATCAGTAAGTATGTATGGCTTCGCTTTTCGCTACCGTCGTGGAGGTGAGACGAATATTTAGTTTCTGATCTAAAGTAAGTAGAATTTGTTGGAGTTAGGGTCGATAGAGTTAGGCCGAGTATATTCAGAAGCTTGGCTCCACATTAGATCTGATATCTTTTTCACAGGGCAAACCTTTTGTGGTCGTCGAGGTAACATTTTACATGAAATGTTTTTGGTGGGATTTCAGTCCTTTTTGTAAGTTGCTACTTGCTAGGCAGTCTTTTTAGTTTTTTTTTTTTAATATATTTTTAATTAAGAGGTTTTTAGTTAATGTCTATCCCGTGTAAACTTTTATGTCCTAATTCATAAGATTGGTGAAAGTCTCATATTTAAACTTCCATTACCCCTACTAAACTTATTTTACGGCGTAACCAAATTTCGGCGTAAGTATTTTAGATATCAATAAAATCTAAAGTATTAGACCTATTCAATTGAGACTTTGTATGTTTAATAAGTCTATTATTGACATCGTATCCTGAGAATATGAACTATCTGCTATATTGGAAACCAATTCTATGAATGAGGGTCAACTTCCACCCCCCCATTTTAGGGGATGGGGGGCGAAAACTACAAGTTTATGAATTTTTTTGTTGTTTGTATACTAAACTTAAGATTACATACCAAATTTCGGCTTTCTATTACTTCAGGAAGTAGCCAAACATTTTGATGACCATTAGTGTGTCAGTGACGAAATCGGCGTATTTTAGGTATCTATAAAATCTAAAGTATTAGAGTTGTTCAATTGAGACTTTGTATGCTTAATAATTCTGTTGATGACATCATATCCTGAAAATATGAACTATTTGCTACAACGGAAACCAATTCTATGAAGGTTCAAAAAAACAGCGAAACACTTCGAGAAAAGGTAGGTAGTGCCCTTGCGCTTCGCTTGGCTCGTCTCGGCGGGGACACTACCGTGTCCCCAGATGAACAAAACATTAACATAATAACTATAGTACTAATCGATATTGTTTCAATTACAGAACAACAAACTCCCGGAGCCTAATAAAAAAATAATCGCCAAACTGAAGAGAGTGACCGATATAATGAAACAGAGACTTGCAGAAGATATTTAATTATATAAAATTTTAATAAACACTATATCTTAGCTCTAGCAACACCTTTAATAAATTAACACAAACTTATTTTATCTGATGGCAACACCATTTCAGGAGCTCTGTCACAAAGTTATTGATAGAACTACTGACTTGGTAGTTTACCAATGACACATACCTATAATTGTATTCTCATTTTAAGTTTAGCACATTGATATTTTACTTATTTTACATTCAGAAAACAATTTAAACATTATAAATAACATCGACAACAATTACTGTGTCAATCTTCGTTTCGTTAAAAGTTACCAGTTAAGGTAAATTAGTCAAAACGTAATAAGTATTATTTAAAAACTTGCGTCGAATGTGTTGCAGAACAATTTAAATACTTTTTTTAAATTTTCATGCAATACATTCGACGCAGGTAAGTACTTTAATAAGTAATCGTTATACAGTGGAATGTATTTTTGGACGATAATATATTTTAATATCTCCTGGGCATAAACTTATTTCACTTGTTAAGGTATGTAAGCACCAATCTGTACAAAACAACTCTTAATATCGTTAAAAATATGATACGAAACGCCCATAATTATAATATACAATATATTTCTTACGATTTGTTTTGTTATAAAGATTTAAATTGTTTTGAAAAGAATGTCATAAAAAAACTTAGATAATAATATTATGCTTGTGATTTTATGATCAATTATTATCATTATTAGTAGGACGACCTCAAAATAATCAAAGTAAGTATGCTTAAGTCTCAATCTTGAGACATGTTACAAAATTTCATACGACATCAATTGTAGTTTGTGATACTTCAGATAAAGGAAAAAAATAAAAACTATTTTTTACAGTCAGATCCAACAAGTAACAAAATTTTGTGCCCAAACTAATACGTTTACATTAAACAATTTATTAAATAATTATTTTAATATAACAACATTTATTAACATACCTAGAACATCTAGCTTTTCGAATTTGTTGCTAAAATATACACAACCAAAGTTAGCAAGCGAAATATGTGCAATGCAAAATATAATATAAAAATTACAAAAGAAAGTAGCAACTAGGTACAGGCCGTCGGAAATCCTTGAGCAGTCACAATGCAGTCACAATGAGGTCGAAATGCTATCAAAATGCTGTTTTCTAGCAGTCAAAATAAATACATATTATTATTATCTTAACAGTTGGCTGTAGTCAACGTTAGCGACTGCACGTCATTGACAGACCGTTCAGATTTATTTTACCTCTGATAGGACCTTTATGCCTAAGATATAAGGATCACGCTCCCAAAAACTGAGAGGTAAAGGAAGTCCAAAAGTTCTTTAGTATAAGTTGAGTGTAACTTTTTCTCAGTTCTCATTTGTAGAGGCGTTCAATTTACATGGCTCTCTAGTGGCAAACAATGGTAACTTATTCAAAACAATATTTTGTAAAACGTCTTCAAAAATTTTTGAAAAAAACTTACACTGTTTACTGACATGCAGTCGACAGTAAAGCTGTTAAAATGAAGCCAAGCTGCTACTGCTGCTTGCAGTTGCTACTGCTGCAATTACTGCTAATTGCAGTTGCTGCTGCTTGCAATTGCTGCTGCTTGCAGTTGTTGCTTGCAGTCGACATGGCGATTGTCCTGTAGTCACCGCTCACATGGTCTTCATCTGCTGCATGAGCTCCTCCAGCGACAGTTCTTCAGCGGCAACGGCGCCGCCCGTACTCGACTCCGGCGTGCTGTTGTCCACGGGTACTGTGTATGCCACCTGAGATACAATGATGATGATCATGATATCAGTCACGAGAAAAATCTTTTCAAGTATAAAACATGCGAGCCTTCTGTGTCGTACTGCTGAGCAGAGAGCTCTGAAGATGACATAAATATATTTTATACATGGCTTATACATAGCTTTCTTTAGCCATTAAGATACTAATAAAATGTGTTTAATTTTCCTTACAATTTCATGTCCTCAGAGCTTGAAGTTTAGCTGTTATAGTTGTTGTTATATATTGTGGTGGAACTGACTACTATACATAATATACCTCTAATTTTATGTTTACCTGAACACCGTCTACTAATTTCAAGTTGGTCGTCTCTTCCTCAGGTGTATTTTCGTCTATTAGACTTATACCTGTAATAAAAAAATGTAATGTATTTATGCAGTAAGTATAGTGCTCCTTCGCTTACGTGTCGTCATCATTTAAAAAAATCTTTAATGGTGCGTTACCCGTTTTTTTTTTCACGTCGCTTACTAAAATACTGCTGTTGACTTCACGTCACCTAAAGGAGATAGTACTATTTTCGTGCTACAGAGGCACAATAAATGACAGCGTAATGCACGAATTTCCACTCCACGTATTTCGCTCTCGAACTAGTCTACTATAGTCCATGGCTACACTCACCCCACTCATTATCCTCGTGCAGCGGCGTGGTGTCTTCGGTGACCTCTGTGGCGAGCTCAACTGGGAGCCGCGCCGCCGCCGCCGCGGACACCTCCGCCTGCCGCTTCCGGCACCACGAGTCCTCGCATGTGGGGTTTGGCTGGAACACAATAGACTGAGTGTGAAGAGAGAAGGACGATGTTTGATTTTTTGGGTTAGTAGCCCTCTTAATCAGTAGAAATAATATTTGCCCCGCCGCACCTCGCAAGTGCCATTTAAGCTTTATCATAACCATTTTACATAGGGGCCGTCCATTAATCATGTAATGTTTTTTTGGCATTTTTAAACCCCCCCCCCCCCCCCCACGCAACCTCACCATGTATCACACATGGTGAGGTTGCGTTTGATGAAAAGATAAATACACGTGATACATTACTACACCCCCCCTCCCCCTTGTGATATTTCGTGATTTTTTATTCGAGCCTCGCCATGATTAATGGACGGCCCCATAACATAACAATGTAAAAAGTACCTTTAGCGTCATAGTGGGGAAGAAGTCAGTGAGCGCGCTGTAGCCGAGGTAGTTGGTCACGTTGCCGAAACCCAACAGGTACTTCAGCGTGTTTTGTACTGGAAAACAAAAGTTAAAATAAAATTAAAATAAAGGCTTTACAAAGTTTAAAATGTATTTTCTTAATTAAAATTATCTGCTCTTTTTAATGCATATAAATAGAAAAAACTAATTCAGTATTACACCAGTAAAAAGTGATTAAAATCAGGCATCGTCCATGTCTGCAACACCAATGGAGTTATAACTCGCTATGATCTGTATCCTAATTCTTAACTCTAAAGGCAATGCATGCAGCGTCTGTAATCACTTTCTATCAGGCGGTTTATTTGCCCGTTTGCCTCATACAATAAAGGTAGCACTCACCTAAGAATCCGGCGACTATGCCCATGGTGGTGGGCAGGCTGGCGGCGCACACGCCCTCGCGCTTCAGCGTGCGTTCGTCGATCTTGCTCGCCACTACAAGAGGCGGCGCGCACTGAAAGCAGCGGACGATGTATTATAATATTGCGGTATATTGTAAAATAATCGACAGTGGAATTTTCTAATAAAATTTACGGCCGATAATGGGACTAACATCCTACTTTACGATACTTATTATGAAGTTTCTTCATAATAATATTTCAATATAGTTTAAAGCAACATTACACTAGTTATCTATTTAGAAATTCTAAGTTTATTACTTGCACAAATACGATAAAGCAGTTATAGCATCACAAGATGATCATGTATAGTTTTTTAAACTCAACTTTGTTCTCAAAATTTTATTATTAATATTATTATAAATATTATTATTACATGACACTTATTGTTTATTTTAAGATAAGGAAAACCCATCTGTAACAACAACACAAAGTCATAAGTAACTTACAGCAAAACAAGCAGTCTCCCCGGGCTGCACAAACTGTATGTGTCCGGACACAGCATTCTCGCTGACCCCTGACTCGAACCAGCGCTGATTAAGCTCGTTGCACGCCGTGTTTATCGCCATGCGCGCCTCGAAGTTGTCCACGCAGCTAAGGACTAAGTCCACAGGCCCTCCGGAGAGACTGCCCGTGCTGGAATGAGAAGTATCTTTATTGGATTTGTAAAGTTATAGAGCAAAATATGTTGTTGAATAAAATATTGGCAAATTATCCCTATTAAAACATAAAATTAGACTATAAAATACTGTATTCGCATTTAAAAGTCTGTAAATTAGAAGTTTTACAAAAAGTAAATAATAAGTGATCACCTAAATAAAAGCAAATACGATAACTGATATTTGTATTCATGATTAATTGCCAACCTAACACAACTATAAGGTTTGGGAAATGCTTGCAAGTTTGAAGTTTCACTTTTATAAAATTTTTTCATGGAAAATAAAAAGAGCACACAGGATTCTATAATATGAATAAATAAATACTAAACATGGTAGTATTATACCTGACTGTATCACAGAACTTCTGGAAGTTATCAACAGTGGTGATGTTGTAGTTGTATGCATCAATGGTAACATCGGGGTTGATGGCTTGGAGTGTGGCAGACGCAGCATCCACCTTGCTAAGCCCCGCTTGATGAGGTTGGAAGAACAGTCTGTTCATATTTGCCAGTTCCACTTTGTCATAATCAAAGAGTATGAGCTGAGGATAAAAAAAGGAAGATATAATAAGATAATACTTGGGTTTTTGATAGGCATGGTCTTTCTTATTTCATGTAGTTGTTAATATGTTTCAAATGCAAATCAGAAAGTTACATCACACGTAGTTCTCACATTAACTGTAACTTTCTGATTTGCATTTGAAACATATTAAAGTTAAAGTTGTTAAAATTCTTTTCTCATTTTTGCTACCAGTAAGCATTGTTTTCGGTAATACTCTGATAGAACAACAAAGCTGTGACATAATTAATTTCACAACTTTAAATCATAAACCTAATATACACAAAAAGTTTTCTAATAAGAATTCTTACAGAGTACTATTGGAAATTTTGGTTATAATACAGCTTTGATTTTATTATTGCTCCACCTACCTTGCCTATACCACAGCGAGTGAGCATCTCCGCAGTCACACTGCCGACACCGCCCACACCAACTACAGCTACAGACAGCTCTCGAATCTTCTCGTAGTTGTCCACTATACCCATGCGTTTTAAAGCCATCAGACGACTGTGAACAGTACAATGTTGTTATCAAAGAAATACTGACTACTTCATAACTTTACAAATAATTATAAACCAGCATTAAAATATCTTGTAACTTCGTAATACAGTTTACTAAGTATATCTAGGGGTCAGAGAAATATATTAGAGTCGTATATTACGTACAAATATGAAAAATATGGCATTTTCAATGTGATATTTAAAGGCGAATAACTTAAAACTTCTTTAGTCTTATAAAGCGTGTAGACACTTTTTAGATGGAACACAAACTGTCTTACTTGCTTTTGTGTACATTTTTGTATTTTTGTAGTGATTTTCATTAATAAATATAGTTTACCTGTATGGGTTTGAATCCACTACTTCCGAAGACATGACGTCGATTTTTTGACGCACAACTGGTACATTGCTCTGGGCTTGTGCTAATTTCGCCTCCAACTCACTCACTTTTTGTTTTAATTCTTCAATAGTAGCCATAATTAAGCTTTTATTAGACAAAATAAAGAAAATCCAGCCCAAAAAGAATTGCTGATGTTGTCAAAATTAACCATGAAACTTGCATGAAACGTCATTATAACTCATATTTTGTTATCTGTCATTTTATGAAAACGTCAACATTTTATTTAGTGTGGCAATACCGAAATGACGCGCCCACAGATTTTGGGGTGGGGTGGGTTGCACCAAAGGCGTGGTTATATATAGCTAGTTACAGTTATGGTCAAAGTTATGGTTATAGTTAGGGCTAACTTAACTTTTAACCTTAATTTTGACCACAGAATTTGACAGATGTCTGTTGCTGGTCCGACAAGGCTTTAAATGAACGTGGGCGGGAGCGCTAAAGGAGAAATGTCAAAAATTGCGTTTTTGTATGATGACAGCGTTAGTTCCTTTTTTAACCACGTTCATTTAAGGCATTGTCGAGCTCTATAGTTATGGTTGAATATGGCGTCCATTTTTGACTTTAACCAAAGATTTGAATTTAAAGTTAAAGTTACAGTTATAGTTAAAGTAAGTTGGTGCAACCCAACCTTAGAAGTAAGAGATATGTTATGTGGGCGTGGCACATGTCGCCAATTCCTGCGCATTTGGGCAGAAATTGGCGTTTGAATTGATTAACGGACAGTAGTGATGTGGCGTGATGCAGATTTTGGTATCGACAGTTTTATCGACATTTTTTATGCGGTAGCGTTATTATTTCCTATAAATGCAGGAGGGCCGGGCATTGGTAAGTAAAGATCGTAGGATAGATCACAATCTAGTAACAAAATATAATTATTATAATATGTTACTAGATGAACCGAACTTTGTATCAATGAACTTCTATTTCTCATCGTATAAACCTCCACTGGACTTCCACGAATATTTCAAGACTAAAATTAGCCAAATCGGTTCACCCGTTCTCGAGTTATAGCGAGACAGGCAAAATTTGAAATTCATTGATATTATGTACATTTGGTAGTTATTGTACGTTATTGGAAGATTGATCAACTTTTCCCCCCTCCAGTTTCGGCGAGCAGTCTTAAGATAATTTACTGTTGAAATTACGGCAACAATATCTTGTAACACATTTGTGTACAAAAACACTGAATTTGGCCAATAATATTAAATAAAAACTAAGTTTTAAAACAATCAAATTTACGTTATAATTTTCGGCGCTAACTAGTGATGCATGCATGTATCGATTACAGCGGTCGATAAATACGTGTTGTGAGTTGTGACGTGGTTGATTTCATAACTACCTACTATAGGGGTAAAGAATATATAACAATGTATTTTATCATTTTAGCTTATTTTAATTACTTACGTAATTCGGTAAAAAAAGGTTTACTATTTTATAACTTATGTGTCACCAAATTTGATACCTAGGAAAAACGAATATTTTAATTATTGATTACCCTAATTATATTTGTGAAATAGCTTAAAAATAATATCAAATTATGCCAAGAAACCTATAGTACTCACATAAAAATCGCGACGATAATTTTTGCACAACACTCTGCCGCCATTAGAGTTTAAACTTTTTGTCTTCTCCTAATACGGGTGGCACCAATATAGTTGCCAGTAAAAAAACCAGATTTTTAAATTTAATTTTATTTGTATTCCATCTATGGAATTATTTTGGAACTATTTTTAAGTAAAAGACTGTTTTATCGACTTCACATCCTAAACTTTAACTCAAAGAATTAAGGTATAGTTTTGAAAATACATGGCCTTTCTCAAATCAACAATAGTCGCCACCCGTATTCAGGGCTCACATCGCGAAATCAACTATAATAGATGTCACCCGTTCATAAAGGGCTAACGTTTTGCTTGGTTGAAACTTAGTTTCAGTTAGATATTAGATTTTATTTTATAATTTGGCGGAAAGCCCTCCTTCTGTAGTCGGTTAAATCTGTTGCTTTGCAGTGACCCTGTATATAAAATTCATCAATTTCATTCAATTCATAGATTGTTTATTAATAGATAAGTTTATTTAAATAAATGGTAATTAAAGCAAATAGGTATGTACCCATATGCGCGAGCCGAAGTCGCTTGCCAACATAAAACGCTCTTTTATATTCAATTTAAAAATTGAATTTAAAAATCGGTGATGTGCGAGTCGGACTCGCGCACGAAAGGTTTCCGTACCATTTTAGAGAAAAATAGGGCAAAAATTGTGTTTTTTTTGTATGGGAGCCCACATTAAATATGTATTTTATTTTAACCCTCAACTAACATGGTGATTTTTTGTTACATAACTAACACCGTGGGGTAAAATTTTACCCCAAATAAAAACTTGAAAAAATGATGTGATGGTTAGAAAATTACTATATTTATGATTACTTTACATTAGATTAGCACATTATAAATCTTTAAATAAACAAAAAACAACATTTGTTTAAGAAAATGTATTTATAATTCCAATTATAGAAAGAAGTAACTTTTTAACCGTTTTTACATTTGGCTTGTAATCACTCTTCTACAAAATTCTTAATTATAACAGTAAGAACGGTATAGCTTGAATTTCTTAAATATATTTGAGTTGTTTAATACAGGATAACTAATAAAAATTCAATCATAATTCTTGTAATGAAATAAACAGAAAAAAAATGTCAACTACTTTTCTGCAACAAAAATGTTGCAAATTTTTCTCAAAAAAAAAACCAATTTTTTTTCTTCCACACATTAGAAACATTCAATTCTATGTTATTCTTCTATTTGTCATACTTTTATCACTTTCCAGCTCCGTTGCAGTGTCAGTTTCATGATTTTTGCGGTCTGACGGCGCGTCTTCTAAACAACTCTAAAAATGGGCATGGAATCCCATAAATCTTGTTCTTCTTCAAAAGCTTCGTCTTCTAGAATGTTAGCAACTAATTTGTTAGATAAAAAAATACTCATATGGCCATATAAATATAAACAAAAAGAATTTTTAGGATAGTAAAAAAACTACATACGTATAATTGGACACCGTGGGGTAAAAACTTACCCAGAGGTCTGCACAGCTCAAACGGATGATTTCTCACCTACTATAAATCCACTACCCTTCAAAATGTGCGCTTTACTGAGAATACTTAAAAGGAATGAAATGTACTTTCAATAGAAAAAAAGTTGCAGTTTTTATGCGAGTGGGGTAAAAATTTACCCCACGATGTTACTTAAGAGTTAATTTTATTATTTATTATTAAATTACAAATATAACTGATGATTTTGTGAATATTTTAAGTGCCTAGCTGTCGCTATTATTGACATAGAGGCTAGAGCAATAAAAGTCACACAAAGGAGGGCTCTGAAACAAATCCTTTATTTGTTTCAGAGCCCTCCTTAAATATTTATTTTATTTTGCTTTTTGTACTTACTTGTTATAGCGGCAACAGAATTTTACAATCTGTGAAATTTCAGAAGTTTAGCTATAGTGGTTCTTGAGATACAGACTGGAGACAGACAGACGGACAATGAGTTTCTAAAATACTAGAGTAGCAACGTCTTACAAACGATTCTCAAAAATGCGTTACCACTTAATAGTTCAAAAGACGATGTCAAGTCATAATGTTATTATGTCTCCTGCAGGCATCTTCGAAGTGGCAACGCGTTGCTGCCGTAAATTGCCAATCTATAATAATAGTTACGTTAGTAACATAGAATATCATTGCAGACGGACGGACAGCGAAGTATTAGTAATAGGGTCCCGTTTTTAACCGACTTCAAAAAAGAGGTTATCAATTCGACGCGTATGTATGTAATATTTCGAGAACTGCCCGATTTTCGTATATGTTAGTCTATATCAGCGTCTGAACAAATGTGCCAAATTTTAAAAGTGTATGTATGTATGTATATGTATGTATGTATGTATGTATGTATGTATGTATGTATGTATGTATGTATGTATGTATGTATGTATGTATGTATGTATGTATGTATGTATGTATGTATGTATGTATGTATGTATGTATGTATGTATGTTTTTATGTTTGTGTTCGCATATCTCTGGAAATACCATTCCGATTTCAGTAATTCTTTTTTTTTGTACTAGGTATTGTTCAACTTACTGAATAGTGCAAGTTTCATCAAAATCGGTTCAGTAGTTTTGGAGATAGGGAGTTTTAATTATCAATTACGTAAAATTTTGGTACGGAACCCTAAAAAGGTAGAGACAGCTTCCAAAACACTCTGGCACGATCTCTTTGTGATTACTGCAGATTCCTCATATTATGTTATTTTGGTTTTTATGTGTGTGGTTGTTGTTAACCCTAAAGCGCGAGAGTATAATATTGCTAACTGACATTCAAAACTTTGAAGGAAGCGTGCTCATGTTCTGTTAGCTTACTCAACTTTTTTGTCGGATCTACTTAGAATGCCTAGGATTCCGTATAAAGCGTCGCTGGGTTCTGTATGTTTAGTATGTGTACAAAATATATTTAAACGTGTTCCGAATAAGTACAATTTAGTTAGGTACGTAAATTAAAATTGTAAGTTTGTACAATTAAATATTTTATTTATTGAAGGTTAGCAAGTAACAAATATTTTATTTTAATATCTAGTCATATGTGAAATTGATATTTAAGTTTTTAATAAAAATTAATTAAGTTTCTTAAAAATGTTTTTGTTTTTGAAAATGTTGGTCAATGACAAAATTATGACGTACTTATCTTAATTATTATTTTTAACAAAAAATTAAAACCGACTTCCGAGGTAAAAACAATAATAACATCCTTATAATATGAACTAAAAAGTATTAAATAATTTTTCCTATCTAATAGTGCCTTTTTCCGAATTCGGCTAAACCTCAACTATTTCTGTACTCAATCTTCATCATTTTGAAGTCGGTACCAGATATAGCTGAATCTTCAGTTCTCTGACAGAATAGGTATTTGAAACTTTTGGAACTGGCACCGACTTCAAAATTATGAAGATTGAGTACAGAAATAGTTGAGGTTTAGCCGAATTCGGAAAAAGGCAATACTTTTTAGTTCATATTATAAGGATGTTATTATTGTTTTTACCTTGGAAGTCGGTTTTAATTTTTTGTAAAAAATAATAATTTCGCTCTTTTTAGTTACCTCGATTGTTTTTCTTATTCCTATTACGATGTAGATTGTTTTCCTATGTAAGTATTTTCATACTAAGGGTTCAATTTATTACCTCGATCGTGGGAATCGCAGACACAATAGATTTTTAATTGTTATGCGGCAGCCGGGTGCCGCTTGGGGATTGATGGGTTAATAGTTAAACTAGTGTAGTACCTATCGAAGCAACTTACTTCTCTTTTTTCTTTCGAATCGAAAAAAAGTAATGTCAAATGTGTGCCTTACGCTCTGGAGTTAAGGTTGACTTTGTTATGTTCAATTTTGTGGTACATAAGTCGCTTAGAACTTGAATCATTTATTTTGAAACAATATTTTTTTTTTATTAAAATCGCTTTGAAAAGTACCAATTATTATAAGGGCATAACGTGATGATATAATTATGGTATTGTGGGGGCATATTGTATCCATATACAACCATGTGACACTGGTGACCCTGACGTGGTAATGATGATGATGATAATGATGATGAATGTAATTTGCATAGTAGCATATGCTTTCAGTTCTTAAAACAGCGCCTAAACCCCCAAACTTGTATCTATAAGGAATCCGGAGTTCTCTTAGTATCTTCGGAACCATAGTATACCTTGTAGCAAAATCTTGCGTTTTGGTAGCATATGCTTAGGATACTTCTCATAAAACCAAAATCACCATATGTTTCCATATAAATTTTGAGGAGTTCCCTCGATTACTCATGAATTCCATCATCAGATCACCACTTTTGTGAAAATGGGACCAAATTGGAGGGAAACCTAATAGAACAAAACAAAAATTTTGAAAATCGGTTCACAAACGGCGGAGTAATCGTTGAACATACAAAAAAAAATAAAAAATAAAAATAAAAATATCCACAGCCGAACATATAACCTCCTCCTTTTTGGAAGTCGGTTAAAAATTTCTTGTCACTTGTTGTAAACTTGTCAATGAAAGATCTGATGAAAACGGACCCACAATTTGCCTAAAATGTAAACTCGTGGACGTGTGTCTTGCTTGTCCGTAGATCAGAATAGGCAAGACTAATTGCCTATTCTGATCTACGGACTACGGTGCCCAGTCGGTCTTTGACAGCTTCACAGTCCACACACACTGCTTAGCTGGAGCCTTTACCACAAAATTTAAATTTTAAATACACAGTTTTTTCAGGAAAGCTAATATTCTAATAAGAACTAGCTGTCGCTACTCAGACTGTAGACAAGTTAGACATACTAAGATTAGCAACATACAATATCATTTCGCATTTCGCAGTCTCTCTACATGTTCCCCAGGTCGAACCACTCCTCGCTTAGTACTAAGTACCATAACGATACTGGTATTAATTTTATGCCGCCAATTTACATAAGTAATTATTACGCAACATTTTTAAATTATTACTAAACTTTGACGTAAAATTAATCTATATACATATAATAAAACTGTAGAAATGAAAATTCTGTACATTAAAGATATTCAAAAAATAATAAGAGGGGGGTGTTACTACATCGCTATAGAAGCCAAAAATGTGGTTAGTTTTTTTGTCTGTCTGTCTGTCTGTCTGTATGTTTGTTCCACTATCACACGAAAAGTACTGATCCGATTTGAATGTGGTTTTCGCAGATATAATTGTCTTCTTCCAACTTAACATCTGGTGTATAAAAAAAATTCTCCCCACCCCTCTAAAGGGACGAAAGAGGGGGTCAGATTTTGTATAGGACTTTTGCTTTAACACGAAAACTACTGATCCGATTTGCATACGGTTTTCGCAGATATATTTTTTTCCCCCCCAAACGCCAATTTTAATTACCTAACCTTATTTTTCCGTTTAAAAAACTTATGGTGGTGTTTTTTGTTACTGAAAAAAAGGATAAAATTTTAAAACAGGAGACGGTTTATATTCGAGTGTGGAATAGTTTGATATAAATTCAAACAATCGTCAATTCGAAATTATTTAAATAGTTTTTTTTATTGGTTTCGCACAACCATGGCACAACCATTCGGGTCGCTGGTCAACCCTTAGCTACTAAGGTTAGAACGTATGTTAGTTCGGTGGGTGAGTGACGTGGGCGGTGGGGACAGAGGCCAGTCGGTAAACTGATACTAAGTCGTTAGCCGACACGTCGTGTTGTGTGCTGAAGTAGAAACTATAGAGTAAGTTCATTTCAATAATATTTTAATGTTAAGTACTAGAGAAATAAAAAAACGATTACTATAGCCCTCTTTTAAATTCTGCAAGTGAAATTTCATTTTTTAAATAGACGTACTTGTAGTTTTATGATAAGAATTCGACTAGAATTTAATTGTAGGTACCTATACAATATAACAAGAATGCGTTTTTTTAATTATACATGTAAAAAAATAATGGTCAAGTGCCAGGCCACGCGTTTGATCGGGTTCCGTAGTGATAATATTAATTATGTACCTACCTAGATGTTACTCCACGTGTTTTAATTTTCTACAAAACTCTTCCTTAAATTAACGTTAAGTAATCATTAACATAATATTATGTCTTTATAAGCAGCCTATAGACCAGGGGTTCCCAAACTTATTTTGTCTTCTGCCCACTTTGAGAACAAATAATGTTTTTAGCGTCCCCCATTGTTTCAATTTAAATGAAATGAAAATGCATTCGGATGAGATGAAATTACAAATCACCCCCCAAGACTCTACACAACGCCCCTATTTTTTTTCTGGGTCCCACACCGCTCCCCTTTAGACCTTCAGCGCCCATAAGGGGACGTTATCGCCCACTTTGGGAAAGGCTGCTATAGACTAATACAGGTCTATTACTATAAACCTATTTAAATGTTCTAACTGTTATCACTTAAAATTACATACCTACAATATTAAATGTGTGATCATCATGGTTTTCAAGATTTTTTTCGGGCCAGCCGTTTAGCTAACCGAATCCTGAAAACAAAATTTATTGAGGATTCACACATTGATTTTTTAAATTATTTTTATTGTTTTTCATCAGTCGTGTGAAATAAGATACGAAATAATAATTTATTAATATTATTAACGAAGCTTTAGGGTTCCGCAATCTTGGACGGTTTGTAGAAAAATATTTAGAGACGACAATAAAAGCGTCGTTAAATGCGACAAAACACATAATATTATTAATTATTCATATATTAATTACCAAAATAAATCTTTCTGGCATAACTTCAAAGCAATATTATAGTTATTGAAAGCCACACAAATTGTGACGTAATAATATGGCTTTCTATAAAGTCTATCTACCTCTATATGGGAATTGGGATGCTGTACAAAATAAATAAAGCTGGTTATATGGTATGGTATTTTAATCAAGTATTAACACAAACCAGTAAATACTATTACTAAAATATATTATCTCTATTATTCGACGACCTCTGTGGCTCAGTTTGTGGGCGAGTTGGTAGCTCAAGCCGGGGGTCGCGGGTTCGAATCCCGCCGATGGAACAAAAAAGTTTTCAATGCTCCTGGGTATTGGATGTGTATTAAATACATGTATAATAATAAAAATCTTAAATATATGTATACTCAGTATAAAAGTATTAATTTATATATTTCCGTTGTCTGGAATCCGTAACACAATGTCCTTCAGGTACTTAGCACGGGGCCGGACTGACGTGGTGTGAAGCGTCCATAGATATTATTATTATATTATTATTATGATAATTTTATTGTACATCTAATTTTAAAATTAAAAATGAATGAATTAATGAAGTATGCTTTATTGTGCTCAAGATGTACAAACATAATAAAAGAAGTTACATGAACTCAGCATGAGCACAGAGGCGGCTTTATCGCTATGAAGCGATTTCTTCCAAGCAACCTCTGGCGCATGGAAACAAATAATAACACAGTGCAGCTTGAGTTGGAGCAATACTAAAGTTAAAGTAGGCTTATCATAAATATTAATAATTAGGAATAATCTAACACACCCATTACACTAAATCCTATTTAAAATGTTATACGTATTCTATAGCTAAATACTATACTAAATATATATAAATAAATAATATACTAATACACAGATACTAGATATAAACAAAGTAATATATATTTTAATTTAATACATACTCATACCTACATACACAAAAGTAAATAAATACAATATTTATAATATAAGGTTTACAGTTCTTTCGCACGAAATCTTTACGAAATACTGAGGTAATGAATTTTAAGCATTTTTTTGAAAATTTGAAACTTTTAGCTTGCCTGATTTTGGCTGGTAAGGAGTTCCATAGCAGTATTGCCTTGATTGTAAATGATTTGTTATAAAAATTGGTGTTATATATAATATATTTATGGTTCCGCATGTTTTTCACAACTCGTTCTATGTATAATCTATTTATAGTATGCAAATGTCTAGAATATCATTAGATGAAAAAAACATGAGCACTTAAAGGAAAACCAACCAAAAAAACTACATAATTATTCGAAGGCTTTTAAGCCCTTCGAAATATTTTGGTAATAATATCTTAGAAATTGGAATATTATTATTACCAACAATAATAATACCTATATAAATAAATTATGACCTATATGGACTATTTACTGGTTATTATTGTAACTTATTTTATTAGAGACATTTTTTTCTCGCTGGAAACTTGCTATATAAACACATATAACTCTAGTCTTGCATAACATTGACTAATTTTTATTTAACCAACCAGCCTTAAAATATTATTATTATAGAAGAAGCAAAGTGTCTGTCATATAAACTACTAGCTGTGCCCCGCGGTGTTACCCGCGGTTTAAGTGATATATAATAAAAGACTATGACAAGTACCAATAATTGGGTCAAAACGGGACGATACATGGTTCTATAATGGTTTATGGTAGTGATGATGACGATGATGAATGTAATTTGCATAGTAGCATATGCTTTCCGTTCTTAAAACAACGTCGAAACTCCCAAACTTGTGTCTTTAAAAAGTCAGGAGTTCTCTCAGCACCTTCCGAACCATGGTATACCTTGGTGCAAAATCTTGCTTGTGGGTAGCATATGCTTAGAATACTGCTCACGAAACCGAAGTCACCACATGTTTCCATATAAATTTTGAGGAGTTCCCTCGATTTCTTATGGATCCCTTCATCAGGTCACTACCATACTTTTATGAATATGAAATGAATTTTAATACATAATTTGGTACCATATTCACAACTTTTATGAATATGGTACCAAATTGGGATGATAACCTATACACCAAAAGAAAAATTTGAAAATCGGTTCACAAACGGCGGAGTAATCGTTGAACATAAAAAAACGAACATAACACCTCCTCCATTTTGAAAGTCGGTTAAAATTGTAGCCTATGTGTTATTCTGATGTATAAGCTACTAGACGTTCCGGGCGGCTTCGCCCGCGTAAATTAGATATTTCACAGACAAATCAGTCTACGAAAAATAGCCTATGATCCTTTACGTGGTCTACTTCTTATCTGACCCAAATAAAAGAAAAATTGCTTTAGTAGTTCGTGAAATAAGCCCTTTCAAATAATTTCCCCCGTTTTTTCCACATTTTCTTCTATTTATTCGCTCCTATTAGTCTTAGCGTGATAAAATATAGCCTATAGCCTTTCTCGATAAATGGGCTATCTAACACTGAAAGAATTTTTCAAATCGGACCAGTAGTTCCTGAGATTAGCGCGTTCAAATAAGCCCTTTCAAATAATTTCCCCCCGTTTTTTCCACATTTTCCTCTATTTCTTCGCTCCTATTAGTCTTAGCGTGATAAAATATAGCCTATAGCCTTCCTCGATAAATGGACTATCTAACACTGAAATAATTTTTCAAATCGGACCAGTAGTTCCTGAGATTAGCGCGTTCAAACAAACAAACAAACAAACTAACTCTTCCGCTTTATAATATTAGTATAGATATTATTGTAAAGTTTCATTGAAATCCGTTCAGTAGTTTTTGCGTGAAAGAGTAACAAACATCCATACATCCATACATACATACATACATCCAAAGTTTCGCCTTTATAATATTAGTAGGATGTTACGCTCAAAGACCGAAAACGCTCAGTGAGCGGAAAAATAGCTCACAAGTCACAACTCACAACGCATTGTGGTCACAGTGAAACAGCCACGACGCGAAATTCGCGTTGTGGCTCTAATGAAAACGGCCACGACGCGTTCTGGCAATCACAAAAAGACCATAACGCGAAATTCGTGTCGTGGCTGATATTATGCTATTCGTTTTTTAAGGTTCCGTACCCAAAGGGTAAAAACTGGACCCTATTACTGAGACTTCAATGTCTGTCCGTCTGTCCGTCTGTCCGTCTGTCCGTCTGTCCGTCTGTCTCCAGGCTGTAACTCAAGAACGGTAATAGCTAGAGATTTGAAATTTTCACAGGTTATGTATAACTGTTGCCGTTATAACAACAAATACTAAAAACATTATAAAATTAATATTTAAGGGGGGCTCCCATACAACAAACGTGATTTTTTTGGCCTTTTTTGCTTTATATCAATAATGGCAACAGGGAGATACTTGAATTTTTCACAAAATCCTTATTTATATGTGTAGTTTAATATTTAATAATAATATTAAAATAAAATAAAAAAATAAGGGCTCCCATACAAAAAACACAATTTTTGGCCTATTTTTGCTCTATAACGGTACGGAACCCTTCGTGTGCGAGTCCGACTCGCACTTGGCCGATTATTTTGATTTGTTCTTGATTGATTATTCGTCCATAAGTAGTTATGGAAGATTATATTTGAATTACCACGCGTAGTAGGGAGCGTTTACCCATGGTAATTTTGCAATGATTGGCGCTGCCTACCTTTAACCTCTGATTCTTCGGAGGCACCTGTTTATACAGGGTGTAACAAAACTATGTGATGATACTTAGGGTCCCCGCGCCGGTATAGAGTTCGCTGTGAAATTAGTGGCGCTGAAAGAGTAACTTTTTTTACTTTTGTATGGAAAAATTCATGACGCTGGGGCGCTTGGCCGTACAAATCACAAAAAATGTACTATTTCATCGTTGGTAATTTCCCAGTGAACTCTATAATTCTATATAAGGGACACATACACACCCTAAAGTTAAAGATCACTTACTTTTGTTACACCTTGTATATTTTTGTCGATGATGGTTTGTAAAATTTTCGTTAATGAAGATCAATCTACATTCGTTTGATACAGGCTGAGCATGCAGCGCGCGGGCCCCAGCTCGGAGCGGTCGCCGCTGGTGCAGCCGACCTACACCTTCGAGACCAGCGTCTCCAAGTCTTACCAGCAGCGACTCCGGACCTTCCAGTGCATCATCTGCGTGGTGTTATTGTGAGTTTGATGCAGGCTGAGCATGCAGCGCGCGGGCCCCAGCTCGGAGCGGTCGCCATACACCTTCGAGACCAGCGTCTCCAAGTCCTACCAGCGTGGTGTTATTGCGAGTTTCGATATCATATCTATGATCCATCATTTAAAAATGCGATGAGTAAATGATTGGGTCTAAATTGACAAACTAAGAAAGAGATCTATGCTCTGCTTGATATGAGGGTGTTTGATATTCTATTTGCCACCAGGTGCAGCTTGTAGCCGTATGTCTATTTGACACGATAGACCCTAAGGCTACATAGCGGGACCTAGTGGCAATTCGAATAATACCAAACACCCTCATTGTCATTAAGCGTACATACAGGAGAATTAAATAGAATTTACTGGGAAGAAGCAAATTTATTATAATACTAGCTGTTGCCCGCGACTTCGTCCGCGTCATCATAATTTTCCTCTCTTGGGGGTTCTTTACCGAGAACCTAGAACCGCGCTAGCTAAATAATTGACATTTTCATTAATTACGTTTTTTATTGCCGCTATAACAACAAATACTAAAAACAAAATAAAGTAAGTATTTGAAGGAGGCTCCCATACAACAAATGCGTTAATTTGTCCTTTTGCCGTTAATATTCCCAACAGGTAGGCACTTGACAGTATACTAAATTGTATTAAAATTTTAATAATTACTACATGTTATAAAACAAAAGTCCTCGGTCCCGTCTGTCTGTCTGTCTGTCTGTTCGTGGTAAACTCAAAAACCACTGCAAGGATTTACATGCACTTTTCACCAGTCGAAATAATGATTCTTCGGGCGGTTAAGGCATATAATTTTTTTAGGTTCAGTATGCATTTGAGTAAAATATAATAAACATTTATCAGAGGTGTCGGCTACGCTGTCGGTAAAAATTAAGCCATCTGGGATCTTTCGACGAAAACGCTGCCTAAGCAAACAAAACAATGTATGGCGGAAATATTCTCCTTTTCTATATCTACAAAAAAGCTCGCCATATAATATGTCTATCCTTGAAGGTGAACTTGCTATTATTATTTATTTTAGAAAATTGATTATGCGGTAAATTGCACATACAATTTACGCTGAAGTTAGCTGGTAGTGACTAAAAATTATGAAGATTGAGTACAGAAATAGTTGAGGTATCTATGTGTGTCCCAAAAAATTCCAGGAATTCCATTATCATATTATCACCACTTTCGTAAGCATGGTACCAAATCCGGATTATACGGTATACCCGTACCCTATACAGCAACAAAGGAATTTTGAAAATCAGTCAACAAACGGTGGAATAATAATAATAATCAAAGGCACGCGTTTTGATGTAAAGGATCATGAGAAATGCCATTAATAATGTAATAATGTGATGAATTATGATGTATGGCATAATTATGGTAATGACGATGATGATTATTATAATAATTGATACTTACATTGACATAATATGATATTAGTTGTTGAAACAACGCCGAAATTCCCGAACATGTATCTATAAGGATTTAAAAGTTCTGTACAGCACCTTCGGAGCCAGGGTATACGTACTTCAGTGCATATTCTTACTTTTTGGCAGTATGTGCTTGAATTCTTTAAGAAAATGTCAAAATCACGGAAATTTCAAGGAGTCCCCTCGATTTCTCATGGATCGCATCATCAGATGCAAACATGGTATCAAATTCGGACTATATCTTATGCTGTTGCATAAAGCCGGCGCCAGACATGGGCTTCAAAGTTTGAGCAAACTTTTTGAAAAGTTTGACGTGCACAAACAGGATCACAAATATGCCTGCCAGACTTGTTTTCAAATGTTTTATGGCACAGTTATTGCAAAGATGGCTGACAGATTGGACGACGATTTTGTGGACGCCGTCAATCTGTTTTATTTGAGTGCATTTAATTTTTTATAATATAATTATATTTTTGAGGGTTCTGCTTGAAGTAGCTCAAGAAATTCGATAACTACGTCATTACTCCACTCCATTATTGACGTTCAAATCTACAACTGCTCCAAAGTTTGTGCGGCCTGCGACAAGTGTGGCAGGCGGCACAAACTTTGAAGTTTGTTTACTTTGATGTGCGCAGAAAAACCGACTCATGATGGAAACTACAAATATGTGTTCAAACTTTGCACAAATAGGCAAATGTCAGTGCCACACTTGGCGAATTTGTAGGTATTTGCGAATTGCGTATTTGATCACATGTCTGGCGCCGGCTTAAGAATATGGAAATCAGTTTGCAAACGGCGGAGTTATCCGCGAATAAAAATAAAAAAAATAAAAATATATCCTCCTCCTTATTTGGAAGTCGGTTAAAAAGTAGCCTAAGTTACTCCTTATCTATATAAGCTTTCTGCCAAAAATAGTCCCGTCAAAATCGCTCCAGCCATTTCAGAGATTAGCCGGAACAAACAGACAGACAGACAGGCCTACAGACAGACAAAAATTGTAAAAAATGTTATTTTAGTGTAAGTACCGTATATATATTAATATATTCATATGCATGTATTAAAAAACAGTTCTTTCAATATTACAAACAGACACTCCAATTTTATTTATATGTATAGATGTATAGATTAAGACTGCTTTCACATTATGTCGCTGCAGCGCGGCTGCGGCGGTACCCGCGACATAATGTGAAGGCAGCCTTACTGTTAATTCGTCTTTAAAGGTGCTCCCTCACCGCGAACATTCACGTACTGTAATGTAACATTTTAGATTCGACTTTGAGCATTCCATAGCAAGCTGACTTCACTGTCACGTAGCATTGATGTTACAAGTTGTATCAAGATATTACACATTGTATCATTACAAGGTGCGCATTGTAATGTTCGGTTCTCCTCCCTCACTGATGTAATGCTCGACTCTGTAAAGTTACATTACCAAGCGAATGCTCCCAGTGAGGGAGCACCTTTAAAAATATAAGGATTAGATTTTAATTTGTCATTATTAATTGAAGTTTGTTTATTTTCAATTCTTGTTTAGTTGTGAATGTTTTAGAGAAAATTATTGTCGTCTTTCCAAAACTAAAAGGATCTTTATAAAGGTAGCAATAAGTATGGTGATTAATAAAATGATTATCATCAATCCAAACAGGACAATAAAACTATTAAAACCATAAAGTGCTCGTTAGATGTGTGAATTATTCATCAGTTGTGAATAAATCTATATCTTCCACCAAGGGCGCCTGGTGCCATCGCATGATTAAAGGTCAAAATGACGAATGGAACACGTGCATAATTTTACTCGTAATTATCAAACTGCAAAGGGAAGCCTGGAAAGTATATCTAACCTTAAACTGAAAATTGCGCTTTCCTCTTCCATTTTTGCCTTAAACATATACGGCCCTATACCCTTGTGAAGTAGATAGGCCATTGGTAGGGTTCTCTCAGAGTCAGTCAGTGCAAAATAAGTGCAAGGTTCATTTAATTTTTTACATAGGTAGAAGAAGTACCATCAGAGAGATTGATTCATAGGCAGATAGCAGATTAAGCTGGGAACAAATTATCGGACGTTGTCCTCGGACGTTTCCCTCGGATGCGGCTTATTTCTATCTGGTTAATACAAAATACACTAAACTGTGCACATTGTCTGACATAAGTCGCGGACGCGACCTTGAGCGTTCGGATGTCCGAAAAGAATCTGGCTAGCGGGATGTTTTTGGATCCGCGGACGTTATGAACGGGGCGCGGGGACGCATCCGCGGACGGCGGACGGTTTTCTGAAATTACTGGCCAGACATCCGAAGACTCATCTTCCTACAAACCTTCCTGCATCCGCGGACGTCCCCGTATGAACCGTGCACATTGTTAAGCCGCATCCATCAGCCGCGGCTTACGGACGCGTCCGATAATTTGTTTCCAGCTTTTGGTCGTGTTGTGTTACATCGATGTTAACCATAATCTGTCAGGTTTACTTGACATAACCCGACTGGATTACGTAGGTCCGCCTTCTGCCTATGAGTCAACTATCATAAAGTACACTTGAAATTAGCATATAGTAATTATAATTTGTATGTTTATACAGTGTGTTTCTATGTGTGGTGGTGCTGGTGACTGTGTCGTACAACCTGATGATGGACTTCCCCAGCAACTCGAGCGAGGTGATGGAAGCCCGGGGGCCACTCAACATGGCCTTGGGTGACGACATATCACCGATACGGAATGTGACGTGGCCTTTGAAACACTGTAAGTATCAATTTCATGTGAGTGTAGCTGTAGCAAAGCCAAAAGTAACATCTATGTATGTATAGACTATAGATATAATATAACTAGACGTTCCGCGCGGCTTCGCCCGCGTGAATTAGATATTTGACAGAC
Organism: Cyaniris semiargus; assembly: GCA_905187585.1. Classification (NCBI taxonomy): domain Eukaryota; kingdom Metazoa; phylum Arthropoda; class Insecta; order Lepidoptera; family Lycaenidae; genus Cyaniris; species Cyaniris semiargus. Next base: position 1,000,667 of record LR994555.1, read on the forward strand.
AAATCAGTCTACAAAAAATAGCCTATGATCCTTCACGTGGTCTACTTCTTATCTAACTCAAATAACAGAAAAATTGCTCTAGTAGTTCGTGAGATAAGCCCTTTCAAATAATTTCCCCCGTTTTTTCCACATTTTCTTCTATTTGTTCGCTCCTATTAGTCTTAGCGTGATAAAATATAACCTATAGCCTTCCTCGATAAATGGGCTATCTAACACTGAAAGAATTTTTCAAATCGGACCAGTAGTTCCTGAGATTAGCGCGTTCAAATAAGCCCTTTCAAATAATTTCCCCCCGTTTTTTCCACATTTTCCTCTATTTCTTCGCTTCTATTAGTCTTAGCGTGATAAAATATAGCCTATAGCCTTCCTCGATAAATGGACTATCTAATACTGAAAGAATTTTTCAAATCGGACCAGTAGTTCCTGAGATTAGCGCGTTCAAACAAACAAACAAACAAACAAACAAAACAAACAAACTAACAAACTCTTCCGCTTTATAATATTAGTATAGATGTGTGTATTGTGTATATGTTCCCTTGCAGCGCCTCAACTAATGGATGAGGTGTCTGTAGATTTGTTATAAGGTCCGGGATATTGTTACGAATCTATGATTATTTTACCATAACAATAATATTATTTTGAAGAACTACAACATTGACGCAACATTCCCTCTAGTCCGACCAGATCCAGCGTGGGTAGGCGAGCAGCCGTCCAAAGAGAAGCTCGCTGAAGCCATAGCTCGGGGCAAGGAGAAGCTCCGGCGAAAGAAGCTGATGGAAGACGTCCTGGCGCCGCTGGACCTAGACACCCCCGCGTCCAGGGCCCAGAGAGCGGCGTACACCTCCTCCGTGATCAAACCCTGGGCGGACAACGCGTATGCCGTGGAGGAAGCGACCAGGGTTTTGATAAATGGGTGAGTACTGAGTTGTTTTGATAAGGAGCTTCTGATGGTACTGGTAGGGTTTAACGAGACTTTGATCATTTGCGATAGTTGGATCATGGATGCTTATAATTGGTGAAAATGTCATGCCTTCCCTTTTATAAAATACTAGCGACTTGCCCCGGCTTCGCACGGGTATAAAATATATTATAGCCTATGTCACTTACTGAAAAAATGATTAAAATCGATTCAGTAGTTTTGGTTTACATTAAATATAATATTATTATATTCATTACTACCCGTGGGCCGTACTGGCCCGCATTGGCCAGTACCGCCGCAAAAGATACGTCCCGCAATTTTTAAATCTGTAATATTTTCGAAAATATTCATTTAAATCATATGCTGTAAAGCGCCATATAGATAGACTATATAAAATCAACAATGTTTTTAAAGTATTTAATTGAATAAGGATTAATGCTGTATTGGTTAAAATCGCTCCAAAAATTAGCCATTATTTGTAGTAAAAAGTAAGTGACAAAAAAAAGTTATTGTGGGATATCCATAAGAGATAGACATATACCATCGCGAAGTTTTCTGTAGACCTTTTCATTGTGTACAATACTTAGTACATTATTTTGATAAATCTCGCAGGGTTCAGCCTGTGTTTGCAATGTAAGCGGAAAAAAATTAAGAAATTAAAAAAGAAACCCCGCCAAACAACTTTAAAAACTAATGAAATAATATTTACTGATTTTAAGTTTAAATAATTCCTAAGTGTAAAGTAATATTTTAGTCCATAATTGTTGTCACGGCGCGGTGTGTCGGGGGACCGCCAAGTAAACTACGACAACAGCGACTTTTGCATTTTGTATCGCCTTTATTTTAATTTTGCATATTTGTATTTAATAGTTGCTGATTGTCTCGATTCAGTTCGCTGTGAACTGCTCTTTAAACTATAATGTTATGTGAAATCAAACATCTACATTATTCCCCCGACACACCTTGACAACAATTATGGAGTAAAATATTACTTTACACTTAGGAATTATTTAAACTTAAAGTCTGTATATATTATTTCGTTACTTTTTAAAGTTATTTGGCGGGTTTTTTTTTGTAATTTCTTAATTTAATTTTATGTTATGCTTTTTAAACTTGTGTCGGTTATATATGCAGAATAATTCCTATCAACAGGATCACATCCCAATGAATACCATCTATAAATATCATTTTGGATGAGGCCGTTAATATAAGCCCAAACATGAAAACTCCACTTTGGGTTCATACGGAGCTCGGCTTCTATAGAATGTGAAGGCAGCCTAAGTTGGTGAGGAGTTGGGTATCCTATTGATTACCAGGTGATGCTGCAGCACCAGGTCAACTTTCCATTAATGTGTATAATATATACACGATATAATTAATATAAGTGTCACGAACCAGAATTCAAAATATAAAACCCACCAAACGACTGCAATCGGCCTATCACGAACCAGATAAACCGTGATTTTTCAGCAATGAGCAGGCTGATGATGATGAACTATAGCTAAGAACACTCTCGATCATATTAGCTTTCAAACAAAAAAACTAGATCAAAATCGATCCACCCGTTTGGATGCTACGATGCCACAGACAGACAGAGAGACACATCAAAATTACACCCCTCTTTTTGGTCGGGGGTTAAAAATGTAATTATTTACGACATCACATTAGAAACCTCAAAAATAACAGTATTTCTCCACGATTTAATTGATGTTATTATAAGTACCTATAAACCTTCCTCTTCAATCACTATATCTATTAAAGAAAACCGCATCAAAATCCGTTGCGTAGTTTTAGAGATTAAAGGGAACAAAGGGACGTGAGGACAGAATAAGCGACTTTGTTTTATACTATGTAGTGATGAAGAACAATAGAGATAACATAACTTAATATACAACTAACTTTGAACTTTCTCGTCAGGCGCAAGATTACCTCAAAATTCTTCACTTAGGATTATTAAACAACTTAGAAAGTTTTCAAGGTTTCTTAGTCTCTACCGATTATTTTCAATTCTGAACTGTCTGTCTGCATTGTTCGGATACATCTTTGACAATTAGGTGCATCGTAGTCGAACGGATATCAGATGATTGAGTTAACTAGCAATGCGAATTGTTCAACGCATGAATTTGTTAAAGAGGTCAATATTTTGAATACACTGCAACTAGGTATCTTAGGTTTGAAAGCCTGAAAAAGTTTAAAGGTATGCTTTACTGCCTCCGCGCAATACTTTAATAAGATTGCTCAACAAAACTGAAAAAGGTAGGCGTAGTGTTTGATATTTATTATATTTTAGGTCTATTTGGTCGGCCGAGGAGTGAGCTGGGGGACGCATCGACGAAGATACGCTAGTGGTAGACAGGCCCGGATCTACGTTTTAAAAAAGGGGGGCAGAATCCCAATTTGCCGCCCTCCAAGCAAAAATGTGCGTTTTCAATTGGTACTTAAATAAAATGCTATGATTTTTATAAAATTGTTTATTAATATAATAAAATTAAAGGTTTATTTTTCTCGATTTCATTTCAGCGAAATCGTCAATTACACTTTCATAATTTAGGTTGTTGGCTATTTCGCTCTCAATGGACAATATAGCCAAACCCGACAAGCGCTCTTGGCACATTGTGGAGCGTAAATAATTTTTGATAAGCTTCATTTTACTGAAGCTTCTCTCGCATGAAGCAGAAGTTACAGGATGGGTTGCATAAATTTTAAGAGCTGTGCTCAAGTTAGGAAATGCATCCTGTAAATCGTTTTTATATATAACTTGCGGCAAAGCGGCAAAAAAAAGCGGGCCGCCCCCCAATCTTTGCCGCCCGGAGCAAGTGCACCCTCTCGCCCCCCCTAGATCCGGGCCTGTTGGTAGATTAAGGATAAGACAGCGCGTCATTGGTATACCAGCAATCAAACGCGTCATCTTATTGGTAGTTATTATACACTATTATGTTTTGGGTTTCGGTGAGCGATACTAAAGTTATGTACCATCAGAGAAGTTGATTCCTAAGCAGATGGGGGAGTGGGGACCTACGTAGTTTGGTCGCGTTACGTCAAACCCAACCGACCGATCACAGCTAACATTGAATTGACACGATCCGACCAAATGACGTTGGTCTCTCAACTGCATAGGAATCAATTTCCTCGATGGTACCTTTTACTAAACCTTTGAGGAATAAAAAAGTCTTAAGAGGCTGATAACCTCGAACTAGGAATCGAATTAAGTAATAGACCGATTACTATCGAACCGAATATAATCGTCCCAAATAATAGCAATGAGATTAGTCTAATCCCACCTATTATTAAGTAAATAGGTAAAAGTAACACGAGCCGACCGCAACACTGTACCCGCGTGGCTTCACCGGTCAAGTATCGGGTTTACAATTCGGTATATAGTATTGGCCTTAATATTAAAGTTTCTATTAAAATATAAAAACGGACCAATGACGAGTGTACCCAATCCGATTGATTGCTGACTAAAATTTGGTGAATATGAAAACAATTTGAGCATAGCTCAAATATATAAAGCTCTTTACTTCTTTTCTTTACGCAAATAGACAGTTAATATAAGTCTATTTGCGTAAAGAATAAAGAGCTACAGTATGATACACGTTAAGGTGCCTATACACGGGACAATTATCGTGACGATTTGTCGCCTCGATGTTAAAATCGAACTAGTAGAAAATCGCAAACGATTTTATGGTCAAAAGATCGATTGGACGATTTTCTTGACGATCGATCGAAACGACAAATTGTCCCGTGTGTGGGCACCTTTACTAGTGGTCAGTGGATACAAGCTTAACGATAAATAATAAAGTAGGTACGTCGACAGTTTTTTCGACCACTCAGTAGTCGTCTACACTAAGGGCCCTTCCACACGACGTATTTTTTGCGCACTGACGACGCGCGTTTTTGATGCGCTCGTCTTCTGTGCGTTTTCAACGCGTTTTTTCAGATATAAAGTTTAAAACGTGTCGGCTTCCTTGCGTTTGCTGAGCGTTCAACTTGCGTTTGTATCGATACAAAGGAGCGTAAAAAACGTCGTGTGGAAGGGCCCTAACGTAACTTTATCATTGCAACTAAAATTACTCAATGAGCTACATCATACGATAGAATGTATGACCTCGGCTTTAATATCAAGTTCAGGACAAAATTGTATGCCAGACATACTAGCAATCGCTTAGCTGTTGGTGGACAGCTAGGTGTTACAATATCCGTATACATAATATATGGGGACCGCGTGTCTAGCTCAGCACTAATCTCGTTCGTTAGAGGAAAGCCTTCAAGTACATTCATTATGAGACCTACTTCCAATAATAAGATCTTCTAATTTATCGGGTTCATTGTTTTATTGATTGTTGATATCTATGCTTTGAAGTATTGTATGAATAGATGATGCCCGCAACACCCTTGCGCCAAAAATATATAAGAGAGGATAAAAAATATGAACGCTTGGTACAGTCGAGAGTATGAGGCGTTACACTTTGGAAGTCTTTGGCTCGATCGAATGTAATAAGAAAGGTTCTAATATTATCAATATCAATGTATAAAACTTATCTGTGTACAGTCGACATGGCCAGACCATTAAGGCGATCTTCTGCCATTATACTTCTTTGCCATGTTTTAGCTTCTGAGGCTGCTAAAGGATCGCTCTACAGGTCGTGCATGGTAAAGCGATCAGAATTGCGGAATTTATTAATAAAAAGTTAATTTACTCGTACGGCTTTAGAACTTTGGTCGCTTTGCTACATTTAATCACTAGATCATCTGCCGCCGCGTGGCGACGTCCCTGTTGCCAGAAACTGACAACATCACCATTTTCAGCACCCCAGCATCGATAATCGCGAACGGCATAGGCATAGGACCCAAGGTTGATGGACTCACTGAGATGCCATTCTACTGCACGGAGAACCCTCCTCCCTGCCCACCGACGAAGTACAGGTCACAAGATGGCTCCTGCAACAACCTCCAGCACCCGTTGTCTTGGGGCGTCGCTAATACGCCTTTCCGAAGAGCTGAAACGCCGTGGTATGGAGATGGTAAGTTCTTACAATGTTGGCTGCTCTTTAAGTTTCCTCTCATCAGATGTTTCAGTCTCTACGTTACTACACCACATCATAAATCAAAACATGACTATTATGTTTTACAATGTTTAATAACCTTTGGGATCTTAATAGCTATTTGCAACATTACATAATGTATTCTGCAATCGAACGCTCCTTCAATTAGATTTTTTTAATTGCATAATATTCATTTTTGTGTACTCAGGCTCAATGGTCTAAGTTCACTCTATCTTCCTTCATCTGACATAAGCTCATCCATACTACGTACTATCAGAGAAGTTGATTCCTAGGCAGATGGCGGACCTAAGTAATTTGGTCGCGTTAATACCGATCACAGGTAACATTGAATTGATATAAGCTGGCCAAATCACGTAGATCCATCAACTGCCTAGGAATCAATTTCCTCGATGGCACCTACGCAGCCGATAATATTCACTTCCTCAATTCTTTCATCCATCAGGTATCAGCTCCCCCCGTTTTCCCAAGTACACGAAGGAACTGCCGAGTGCTCGTGACGTGAGCGTGACCGTCCACCGTCCCTCGTACGCCCACGACTCCGGCTTCACCGTCATGCTGGCTGTCTGGGGACAGTTCATTGACCACGATATTACAGCCACGGCGTTGAGTAAAGGTACTATGTTGTTCAGGAATCTTTAGGCGCTGTAATAACTTTGTCATAGTTACGTTTTATCCACTACACCTTTATATTGATTTTAATACATCGTCTAGACTGTGAATAACATCTGCTGCTGAAGTAATTTTAGGTTCATTTGGTTTATTTCTATGCTTCCTTACATAATCGTCGTAATCTATTGCTGCACCTAAAATATATATATATTGTAACACACACACGCACACAAACACGAACCCTAGTAGAACTAGTTTTCTGATCCCAAGACTTGTGTCGTAGGGCTACTGGGCTAGGGTTCCAAACAGACACTATAATATATGTAACATTACACACGACTCCCCAATCTCACACACACACACGATCAACCAATCTTTTGTAATTTTTAAATTTTAATTTAAGAACCTAAAGGTCTTTTTAATGGTAAACTTATATGTAACAGTGCTTTATCATATGACTGTATGTGTTCTAAATAAAGAAAATAAAAATAAAAAATTAAGTAATCATCACTAGGAGCCAACAATACCGCCCTGAAATGCTGCGACCAGACTCAGCCGCCTCACCCGGAGTGCTTCCCCGTGAAGCTGGACGTGGAAGATCCCTTCTACCAGGACTACAACCTCACCTGCATGGAGTTCGTGCGATCTGCGCCGGCGCTCAATTGCAACTATGGTAACTTAAACTTTTCGAAATACTAGACAACACAGGGTTCGATTTCGCACTACAGCTTCTACTGCGAGTGTCTCTTGTAAAAAAAACAATAAAGAAGGGCGACCCTATTTACAATAATAGCTACCGTCCAACTTTTGCATATATTTTAGGGAGAGTAGATGAAGATTTTTAAATAATAATGTTATCTTTAAGTACTTTTGACAAGGATTGCGCCTAAACTACTTTTCATTTAGGCGATGTTTTTATTCGCTATTTTATCTCTACCGCCTTTTTAAAGTAACCTTTAAATAGTATAGATACTCTAAACCCATTTAGGTCCTAGGGAACAACTGAACCAAGCTACCGCCTTCCTCGATGGCTCCACCGTGTACGGATCCAATGAGCTCAAGACCACACAATTGAGGACCACTGCTGGGCAGCTGAGGATGCTGAAGATGGGCATGCGGGAGCTGCTGCCTCCCTCCACGGACCCCAACGACGGCTGCAATACAGTGGAAATGAACGCTAAAGGCAGATACTGTTTTGAATCTGGTGAGTATTTTTTTCTACAGTTGATTTCATTTGTGCTGTTTATTTATAGCTAGATTTGATAAATGAAATGTGAATCATCAAGATATCAACACATTAAGGGTCAATTCAGACCGCAACGCGACGTGTAGATGCATTTCGAAATTTGTATGGATTTGACAGATTTGCAAGACGCTCTTCTTCTCACGCAATTGAAATCTGTCAATTCAGTATAAATTTAGAAATGCATCTACGCATCGTGTTGCGGTCCGAATTGACCCTAAATGTGTAGATATTTTAATGTCTTATTTTAATAAAAAAGATTAAAGAACTAAAATCACACTAAGAACCTAATATAAGTTACTTTAAATGCGAAAAAAGAATAAGTACACATTCGGTGTAAAGAACTCTAAACCATGACCTAATCACTAAAAAATAAAATATCCTGCTCAAGGTAATACTTACACCTTTGATGTTTTATTAACCATATTCTTACGGATACGGACACGTAGTGCCATCTAGCGTCAAACAGGCGAAACTGATCAGGGAAACACAGAAAACATAAATCCCCTACTTATTACTAGATGGCGTTAGGTGTATGTTTACTTACGCGTATTTGCTAGAAAGTTCCCACACTTGTTTACTTGTTTACTTGTTTACATGAATCGGAACTTTCTGGAATTCGTCTCGCCATATAAATAGCCGCAGGTAGACGGCCCGGCAATTCAGTTTCATCTGAGCGATCTTCGAGGCGACTTCGAAGTGAAAACAAGTGATCAATAGTGAGTGAACCAGTGAACATACGACTCGGCTACGACCTAGGACTATCTAGTGCTTAGTGTTTGGACTTGGTGATTTGTGTGAGCTAGTGTCAGTGCTAGTAAAGTCTTTATAAGAGTCAGCAGGTCTTTCTCTCCAAATCCTTCGAACCCTAACACGTAACAACTGGTGTCAGAAGTGGGATTTGGAGATGCCATTGACTCCGAGAGAGGACTTCAAGGGGAGTGTCAGGACAAGGGCGCAGCGAGCTGCTGCCATTGACTCCGAGAGAGGAATTCAAAGGGAGTGTGAGGACAAGGGCGCAGTACCATCGACTCCGAGAGAAGACTTCGAGGGAAGTGTCAGGACAAGGGCGCGACGGGCTGCGGAGGCCACATCCACTGGAGACCAAGCTCCGCCCACGGCGGGGCAGGCCCCACCATCTGGCCCCGCCCACCAGGCTCCGCCCACTGACCAGGCTCCACCCACTTCGGGTGAAGCCACGCCCACTGGCTCCGCCCACCGGGACCCGCCCACTGACCACGCCCCTCAGGCCCCGCCCACTCTGGACATGGCCACGCCCATTGGCTCCGCCCACCAGGCCACGCCCACTCAGGCCACGCCCACTGGCCCCGCCCACTGGGCCCCGTCGACTAGCTCCATCCATCCTGCCACGCCCGTAGTTTCTACGACCCCTCAAATGGCTCCTCAAGCTCGGCGCTCTACAAGAGTCACAAGACCGCAAGCTCGGCGCTCTACAAGAGTCACAAGACCGCAAGCTCGGCGCTCTGCAAGAGTCACAAGACCGCAAGCTCGGCGCTCTGCAAGAGTCACAAGACCGCAAGCTCGGCACTTTGCAAGATTTTCAAAAAGCTGAAATCAGAGCGATTCGAGAATCACAAGAGCAACAAAAAGACCTCCAAGAAAAAGCGCTTGGGGCTATAAAGGATGTCAGTGACACGGTAACTAAGCTTCGTAAAGATGTCGACGTAATGGACGAACGTGTTACCGGGCTAGGAGTGGATGTGGAAAATGTGAAAACCGGCCTCACAGAACTACAAAAGAAAGTAGTGCGCTTGGAAACCACAGGAGTTGCGACGTCTAGTGGAACTACCGGATTAGTGGTACAAGGACCAAGAGTTAAAGTGCCACCATACGACGGTACTACTTCTTGGAACGCTTATCGTCAGCAATTCCAGACGGTTGCTTCTGCCAACGGATGGACTGACGAACAATGCCTGACCGCTCTCACTGTTGCGCTCAGAGGGCAAGCTTTGTCGGTCCTGGAAGCACATACAGGAAATGGGTTCCAAGATCTGATGGAGGCCCTGGAATCCAGATACGGGGAGCGACACCTGGAGCACGTGTTCCGTGCTCAACTTCGTGACAGAGTCCAACGCTCAGGAGAGGGACTACAACAATGGGCGTTGGAAATTGAAAAACTGGTCAAGAAGGCACACCCAGGAGCCGATTCCAAGATGATCGACACGAATATTGTGCAAGCATTTGTCGACGGAATCAGGGACCTAGAGGTCAGAGCTGCAGTGAGGCTACGTCACCACACCTCGCTAAAGGAAGCATTGGCGCATGCTTTGGAGGTCGAGGCTGTTCGCCGCGACATACGACAGACCCATAAGATCCACGAGGTCTCTGAGGAAGTTAAGGAGGTCAAGGCTCCCACGAAGAGAAGTTTTGGAGCCATGTGCTACAAGTGCGGTGAGAGGGGTCATCTTCAGCTCAACTGCCCGCAGAAGGAGACCCAGATGGCAAGGATGAAAAGGCTCGAGGAACAAGTAGAGGAGCTGAAGAAGCAAGGAGTTTCGTCCCCTGCCCGGGATCAGGGAAACGAATAAAAGCCAGGACTAAGGGGCGAGTACTGGCTGATGCGGAGGAAGCCCCGATAACTGTTATCTCCCAAGCATGCAGCGGGAATAGTCTTGTGATTCAGGGGACTATTAACAGGATGGATTGCAAAATGACTCTAGACACGGGAGCCTCTAGAACGATAGTGAACCCAAATCTAGTAAAAGCCGCAAGGAGACATAAGAGGAGAATTAACTGTCGGCTTCTTACTGCCTCCGGTCAGCCAATACCCGTCCTGGGAGAAATGTCAGTTACGATTAATGTAGGGGGTTACTCATACCCTCATGACGTTATCGTGGCTGAGATTATGGATGATTGCATCTTGGGTTTGGATTTCATGAAGAAGCACAACTGCAAAATTAATGTCGCTGACGGAGTTTTCAATTGTGGCGAAGAAGAAATTTTCATCCTTGGAGGCACCTGCGGGAAAGTCACATGTGTAAAGGAAGTCATTATACCTGGACGAGCGGAAGCTAGAGTGCTGGTGAAACTACCGCCAGCTGGAAAGAAGAAGTTAAACAGATGCGTGTTGATCGAAGACACACCTACCAAGACATCAGCGCAAAAACTGATGACGGCGAGAACCCTTGTTAGTGGAAGCAGTAACGCTGTGGTCAGGGTTTTGAATCTTGGTGATCGCGAGATCTGCTTGAACAAAGGTGACGTCATTGGAAAGTGCGAGGAAGTTGTCTGGATGAGAAAGTGTAGTTCGATCACAGGCCCAGACTCAGCAAACAGCAGCAACTATGGAATAGTGACTGAGCTACTCGATGACTGCAAGAGTAATCTGACTTATTCGCAGGGCATGAAAGCTAAGAAGTTTTTGCAACGCCACGCGAATATCTTCTCCAGTCAGGAAGGCGACCTTGGAAGAACGTCGATGGTTCAACACAGGATAGATACCGGAAGCGAGAACCCAATTCGTCAACGAGCAAGACGGATACCCATTGCAAAGGAAAAAGAAGTTGAAGGCCTTTTGGAGGACATGAGAAGGCATAAGATTATTGAACCGTCTGCAAGTCCGTGGTGCTCACCTGTTGTGTTAGTGAAGAAGAAAGATGGTAGCACAAGATTTTGTGTGGACTACAGACGTCTCAATGATGTCACCAAGAAGGACAGTTACCCGTTACCTCGAATCGACGACACGCTGGATACCTTGAGTGGCATGAGATGGTTCTCGACCCTGGACCTGAAATCTGGATACTGGCAGGTGGAAATTCATCCAAAAGATAAAGAGAAGACAGCTTTCTCCACCGGTAAAGGTTTATGGCAGTTTAACGTCATGCCCTTTGGATTGTGCAACGCACCTGCCACATTTGAGCGACTCATGGAGTGTGTACTGGCAGGCTTAGTTGGAGAGGCTTGCTTAGTCTACTTGGACGACGTCATCATTGTGGGCCGCGACTTCGAGGACCATTTGCGAAACTTAGAACGAGTTTTCGCCAAAATAGAGGGGGCCAAGTTAAAGTTGAATCCGAAAAAGTGTCGTTTATTCAGGAGTAAGGTCAATTATCTCGGCCATGTTATCTCCAGTGATGGAATCCAGACGGACCCGGAGAAACTGGAAGCAGTTCAAAATTGGCCAACCCCTAAAAACAAAACCGAAGTGCGGGCATTTCTCGGCCTATGCTCCTACTACAGGCGTTTTGTTAAGGGATTCTCAGAGATGGCCAAGCCATTACATCGGCTGACAGAAGATAAACGACAGTTTATTTGGGACGAGACTTCTGAAGATTCTTTTCAGAAATTGAAGAAACATCTGTGTGAAACACCAATCCTGGGGTATCCACAACCTGAAGGTCAGTTTATAGTCGACACTGACGCAAGCAACACGGCCATTGGAGGGGTGTTATCTCAAAAACAGGGCGAAAGAGAAGTCGTAATTGCATATTTCAGCAAATCTTTATCTAAGCCAGAGAGAAACTACTGTGTAACAAGAAGAGAACTCTTGGCTGTTGTAAAGACGCTACAACATTTCAGTAAATATCTCATCGGCAGACAGTTTTTACTGCGAACTGATCACGCAGCCTTACAGTGGCTACTGCAATTCAAGAACCCAGAAGGTCAAGTAGCGCGATGGATTGAACAGCTCCAGGAGTATGACTTCAAGACGGAACACCGCAGCGGAAAGGCGCATGGGAATGCCGACGCACTTTCACGAAGGCCGTGTTCAGAAGACTGCAAACACTGTGTTAAGCAGGAATCTAATGAAGTAACATTAAAGTTAACGAAAACAAGTCCTTTGGGTCCATGGGAGAATGATGCTATGAGGGAGGCTCAAGAAAGAGATGACGACCTTCGGCACATCATCACATGGAAGAAACGGGGTGACGTGAAACCAATCTGGAGTGAGGTTGCACCCACTGGCGCTGTTACTAAGGCGTACTGGGCGCAATGGGACAGTCTGATTCTTCAGAATGGAATACTCTACCGGAAATGGGAGAAGACTAACGGCAGAGAGTTCCACCTTCAGATAGTTGTCCCGAGAAAGAGAGTACCAGATGTTCTCCGTGAAATACACGATGGCGTATCAGGAGGTCATTTAGGTGTAAAGAGAACGTTAACAAAAGTGCGAGAACGATTCTACTGGTTGCATTGTCGAGATGATGTACAGGATTGGTGCCGCAAATGCACTACTTGCGCTGCAGTGAAGGGACCACAGACCAGGAGCCGTGGGAACCTGCGGCTGTCTAACGTTGGCGCACCGTGGGAACGAATTGCAGTTGACGTAGCTGGGCCATTTCCCGTAACGGAATCGGGAAACAAGTATTTTATGGTCGTCATGGACTACTTCACCAAATGGCCCGAAGTGTTCGCCATACCAAACCAAGAAGCTACAACAGTCGCTTCTAAGTTAGTCGAAGAAGTAATATCTCGCTTTGGTGTACCTCTGGAAATCCATTCTGATCAAGGCAGGAATTTCGAATCGCAGGTCTTCCAGGAAGTGTGCAGAATTTTGGGAATGCATAAGACGAGGACCACCGCGTACCATCCACAGTCTGATGGAATGGTTGAGAGATTTAACCAGACCCTTGAGAGACATTTGGCGAAATTGGTAGATGACAGACAAAAAGATTGGGACAAGTATATACCACTCTTCCTTCTCTCGTACCGTACCGCCGAGCATGAGAGCATAAAAGCTACCCCGGCGTATGTCAATTACGGTAGAGAACTACGAGTACCAGTAGACCTCTTGACAGGAGGGTCACCGGGGGAACCAAAGACCGTACAAGACTATGTCTGCGATTTAAGGGAAAAGATGCGCTATATACACGCCATGGTTCGGGAAAATGGGTTACAGTCAAGTGAAAACATGAAGACCAGATACGACCGGAAATCGAACACGAGCGGCTTCGAAGAAGGGTCACTGGTGTGGCTGCATAACCCAACTCGCCGAAAAGGAAAATCTCCAAAGTTGCAGACCAAGTGGGACGGCCCATACAAAGTGGTTACCCGATTGAATGATGTGACTTACAGGATTCAAAAGCAACCAAGAGGGACATTCAAAGTGGTACACATAGACCGTCTGGCGCGTTACCATGGCAGTAATAACGATGCTCGGGACGAGCACCTCTAAGAGACGGATACGGACACGTAGTGCCATCTAGCGTCAAACCGGCGAAACTGATCAGGGAAACACAGAAAACATAAATCCCCTACTTATTACTAGATGGCGTTAGGTGTATGTTTACTTACGCGTATTTGCTAGAAAGTTCCCACACTTGTTTACTTGTTTACTTGTTTACATGAATCGGAACTTTCTGGAATTCGTCTCGCCATATAAATAGCCGCAGGTAGACGGCCCGGCAATTCAGTTTCATCTGAGCGATCTTCGAGGCGACTTCGAAGTGAAAACAAGTGATCAATAGTGAGTGAACCAGTGAACATACGACTCGGCTACGACCTAGGACTATCTAGTGCTTAGTGTTTGGACTTGGTGATTTGTGTGAGCTAGTGTCAGTGCTAGTAAAGTCTTTATAAGAGTCAGCAGGTCTTTCTCTCCAAATCCTTCGAACCCTAACACGTAACAATATAATCAGAATCACCAATCATTTTGCCAATAATAGTTGCTTATCGATATATAGAGATGGCGCATAGATAAAATATAATTTACATGAATATATTAAAATTAACATGGAAGTACTTATACTATTTATTATATTGAATTTAATTTACATAAATCAAAAGCCTTATATGATAATATCAATAAATGAAAATATTGAGTCAAATAATTTATAATTATTATGAAATTTGAGTGTAGGTAAGAGATTCTTGCCTTTACAGTATTCAAAATATTAAGAGATCAACGCCTCCCTGGTCCAGTGGTTTAGAGCGTGGCTCTTGACTCGGAGGTCGTGGGCTCGATTCCCGCGTTGGAAACATGTTACTTCCAAGTTTGGTTAGGACAATGCAGGCTGATCACCTGATTGTCTGACAAGTAAGATGATCCATGCATCGGATAGGTATGTAAAAAGTCGGTCCTGCGCCTGATCTCTCGCCAGTCGTGTCCGTCTTCCGTCCCACTGGGTTACGAGAGTAAAAGGAATAGAGAATGCTCTTGAGTACTGCGCACACACTTGGGCACTTTATAATTACTCCTGCGTAACTGGCCCGGTTTCAATGAAACCTGCCACCGTCACCGAAACCGGTGTGGGAGTTATTATTATTATTGAAAATATTATCAGATGATTATTATAATTCTTGACCACATTTTTTTGCTATTTCAACGCCGAAGTCTTCATGTCAAGAGTCAAGCTCTAAACCACGGATAATCATTACTTCTCAGGTGATGAGCGCGCCAACGAGAACCTGCACCTGACCACGATGCACCTGATCTGGGCGCGGCAGCACAACCGCCTGGCGCGGGAGCTGAGGCAGCTGAACCCGGCGTGGTCGGAGGAGGTGGTGTTCGAGGAGTCCAGGCGGATAGTCGGCGCGCAGATGCAGCACATCACGTACTCGGAGCTACTGCCTGCTATACTGGGTAAACTGTAAATCTAGCAGAAAAGAGTAGGCTAATATGAACCTGATCGAAATTCATATCCATATTCCATACTAATCCATACTAATATTATAAATGCGAAAGTGTATCTGTCTGTCTGTTACCTCTTCACGCCCAAACCACTGTACCGATTTTGCTGAAATTTGGTATGGAGATACTTTAAGTCCTGGGAAAGAGCATCCCGGAAAAATGTACGGTTCTTGCGGGATCTTGGCGCAACGAAGTTGAGGGCGTCACCTAGTACTTTAAAAATTCATATCTATGTTCTGATTTCTGAATCACTTTCCATGCAGAGACAGTTAAGAAGTTTTTAAGCAATTGTTGCATTACATCGTGATAAATTAAATATAATTAAAACCTCTTTCAGGTGATGACATAATGTTTGCTCTGAACCTCACTCTCAAAGAAGAGGGATATTCAGACAGTTACGACCCTACGGTAGATCCATCCATCGCTAACCACTTCTCAGCAGCTGCCTTCAGATTCGCACATACGTTGTTACCTGTAAGTCTTTTGTTCGATCATATTCCATCTTTACAATAATCAACTTCCATATCTTCACAATCGTCAAAATAATCATTTTTTTAATTGAAGATATAAGTGGATGAAGCCGGTAATTAACAATTTGAAAACTGTCGTTTTTTTGCATAAATGGAGGTTTTAGGACCGGGAAATGTGTTGTGTGTCTATCTGTTACCTCTTCATGCCCAAACCGCCGATTCGATTTTGCTGAAATTTGGTATGGAAATACTTTCAGTCCCGGGAAAGGACAGGATACTTTTTATCCCGGAAAAATATACGGTTTCTGCGCAATAAACGGATTTTGGCGCAACGGAGTTGCGGACGTCATCTGGTATCTTATACATATAAGTACATAAGTATTATGTAAAAGACAAAGCGCGCCTAAGCGGCAAGTGCGCCATATAGCTATATAAACGAAGATTTCCAATCAGCAGTATGAAGTTATAGCTATATGGCGCACTTGGCGGGTAGGCGCGCTTTGCCACACTCACTATAATCAAAACTTCCTTCACCCAGGGCCTCATCCGCAACACGGACGCCAGCACGGGCTCCATCAACTACATCCACCTCCACCAGATGCTGTTCAACCCTTACACGCTGTACAACAAGAAGGGACCGCAGACCGCCATGAGCTCTGCCATGAACACCCTGGTCCACTCTGTTGATCCCCATGTTACTGCTGAGGTGAGCATCTTGACTACGGTGAAGCTAAAAGGGACGTGCCCCCAGACACCAGAAGCCCGCAGACCGCCATGAGCTCTGCCATGAATACCCTGGTCCACTCTGTTGATCCCCACGTTACTGCTGAGGCTAAAAGGGACGTGCCCACAGACACCAGAAGCCCGCAGATCACCATGAGCTCTGCCATGAACACCCTGGTCCACTCTGTTGATCCCCACGTTACTGCTGAGGCTAAAAGGGACGTGCCCACAGACACCAGAAGCCCGCAGACCGCCATGAGCTCTGCCATGAACACCCTGGTCCACTCTGTTGATCCCCACGTTACTGCTGAGGCTAAAAGGGACGTGCCCACAGACACCAGAAGCCCGCAGATCGCCATGAGCTCTGCCATGAACACCCTGGTCCACTCTGTTGATCCCCACGTTACTGCTGAGGCTAAAAGGGACGTGCCCACAGACACCAGAAGCCCGCAGACCGCCATGAGCTCTGCCATGAACACCCTGGTCCACTCTGTTGATCCCCACGTTACTGCTGAGGCTAAAAGGGACGTGCCCACAGACACCAGAAGCCCGCAGACCGCCATGAGCTCTGCCATGAACACCCTGGTCCACTCTGTTGATCCCCACGTTACTGCTGAGGCTAAAAGGGACGTGCCCACAGACACCAGAAGCCCGCAGACCGCCATGAGCTCTGCCATGAACACCCTGGTCCACTCTGTTGATCCCCACGTTACTGCTGAGGCTAAAAGGGACGTGCCCACAGACACCAGAAGCCCGCAGACCGCCATGAGCTCTGCCATGAACACCCTGGTCCACTCTGTTGATACCCACGTTACTGCTGAGGTGAGTATTTTTACGACGGTGGAGCTAAAAGGCACGTGCCCCCAGACACCAGATGCTGAACAAGAAGGGCCCGCAGACCGCCATGAGCTCTGCCATGAACACCCTTGTGCACTCTGTTGATCCCCACGTTACTTCTGAGGTGAGCATCTTGACTACGGTGGAGATAAAAGGGATTATTAGGGATTACAATGCCATCTCCGTGGAAAAGCAGCATGCCTCGCGAGGCTGCTCGCTCTGTGTGGACCCGGCTATAATTAGGCGCCTATTAGGCGAGTCCACATATTATTTATTTTTATTTTGTTTGAAAGCTGGCATGATCGACAGCGTTCATGGCCATAATAATTAATCATCATCAGCTCGCTCACTGTTGGAAAACTAAGTTTTTCTTTTTTTTTTCTTAAATTACAGTAATATCAGACTATTTAAAATCTATAATAAGATCCTTTCTTATTTGTAGTGCAGGCCAAGTATTTCTAATTCTGACGTTATAAGTTTGACTGTATCGAACACCTTTTGTTATAATTCGTGCATTAAACAATCATTGAACGGGGTTTTAATGTATGATAAACGATAATCCTTTACATAATTTAACATTCGAGAAAATAAATTATAAGTGGTTCTGTAAAATAAGACAATATAATCAATAGTTCTAATCAAATAAGCTTAAATACATAATATTTACGTGGGAGAGTCATGCTTCGGCACGAATGGGCCGGCTCGACCGGAGAAATACCACGGGCTCACAGAAAACCGGCGTGAAACAGCGCTTGCGCTGTGTTTCGCCGAGTGAGTGAGTTTACCGGAGGCCCAATCCCGTACCCTTTTCCCTTCCCTACCCTCCCCTATTTCCTTCCCTACCCTCCCCTATTCCCTTCCCTATAACGCTCCCCTACCCTATTACCTCTTAAAAGGCCGGCAAGCACTTGCAGCTCTTCTGATGGTGCGAGTGTCCATGGGCGACGGAAGTTGCTTTCCATCAGGTGACCCGTTTGCTCGTTTGCCCCCTTATTTCATAAATATATATATATATATATATATATATATATATATATATATATATATATATATATATATATATATATATATGTATTTTAGCTTAATATTATTAAGATATCTAGATATTGAATTATTAAGTCTTAAAAGAATATAAATTTATTCCTATATCTATGAAAATATTATAAATCATTAATCATCAGCTGTCAGCAATGTTGGATTTTGATGTCTTTAGGAATTTTTACATATTTTTTTTAGATACATGAACACCTGTATGTTCTAATGTTATATTTAAATCTTAACACTACGGTGCACGCGCCTCAAAAAGGTTCAAGAGTGCTCGCGTGGGCTACCTTTGTAGCCCATTTAAAATTGAAATATAATTAAAGATATTGGTGTTATTTCAAAATAAAACTCATTTATTGTTATTATTGACATTTATTAAGTAAACTGAAATTAAAAAAAAAAACCTTCTCTTTCTAAAACTAAATAATATCAACAAAACTTCAGACTTCTTAAAAAATCAAATATTTTTACTTCTTTGAGATCAATCAACTTTTGGTTTAATTTTTAAGTTTGTTTTAAAATATTTTTTTTAATTTTCGTTACAAGAAGGACAAATTAAAATTTGATGATCACTACATATACGCCTGTAGCATTTTGAACATGTTTTCCTTGTGCTGCGATCGCGAATTCTGCTACAAAATGCACAGCGTGCAACTCCGCCACGAATTGGCATATTTCCTTGTTGAGGAGCTTCTGATATGTTCAACAATAGTTTGGCTTTTGTTTTGATGCTCCTTGGAACATTATCCTTATAAATACGTTCTAAAATTAATGGTTTTACAAGCTCAAACCCCAAAGACTGAAGAAAAATGCGTCTGATGATTTTTTCATTTGAATTATTCAGCTGATGAATAACTAGGCTATTTATAGCTGTAATATTCAAAAAATTAAAAAATAATGTTAGAGGCCAACGCCTACTATTTCTAGATACGTCATATTGACGACACATCCTATCCACAATATCCACCCCACACTTTGTGTGGTTATAAAAAGTTATAATTTCAGGTTTTCTTGCGTCGCCGGTAGTAGCATCTATTGCTTCATCGTGGTGCATTGTGGACAATAATAAGACTGTTCTGTTTCTTTTTGGCACATAACTGACAAGTGTACAGTCTTTCTGAAACCCAAATAAAGAGCTATTTATTTGTCGGCCCTGACTAGTCTTAAAATTTGTGGGTATTTCTGGTTTGTTACTCTTGAGAGTGCCGACAACAGTAATTCTTTTTTCCAAAAGCTGCAATGCCACTGGATAACTGGTGAACCAGTTATCCATCGTAACATTGCATCCCATATTTATAAGTGGCTCTAGTAATCTGTTGGTGACGTCTGCAACTTTGTTGGATACACGAAATGGCCCTTCTGGTTGTTCACCACAATAAACTTCAAAGTTGTAAATATACGGGCATTTTGTGTCCACTACCATAAATATTTTTATTCCAAATTTTGCCGGTTTGTTGGGTAGGTACATTATAAATGCACATCGACCTCTAAATGCTACGAGTTGCTCATCCAACGTCATGTGTTCACTTGGAGTATAATATTCTAAGCAATGCTTTCTCATACCCTCAATAAAGTACCGTATGGCAGCAAGTTTATCGATTTCTTGTCTTTGAGGGCGATCGCGGATGTCATCAAATCGCAAAGATCGTAATAGGAAACGAAATCTATTTATCGACATTGTGAGATACACCAGCTCAAAGCCTGTCCCAATGGAGTTGTCCCAAAAGTCTTTAAGATTTTGACGTCCAGATCTATTGGCTCCGATTACTATAAGTAACCCAACAAACGCTCTCATTTCAGTGAGAGTCGTAGGCTTCGCATCGCGTTCTCTTTGGTATTTAGTCTTTATAGTATTTATATATATATTCGTACAATTCACCAAGGATTCAAAAACATCAGTGTCAAAAAATAACTCAAAACATTGAAGGGATGTGCTGGCATTACAGGCAGTACCTTTTAGTCCTAAAGGTCTTTGTATAATATTGTGAGAACGTACCCTTGTTGCAGGAAATGGACGTTTTCTCCATTCTGTTTCATTTCGTGACTTATAAGTGGCTAAATCTGCAAGCGGTACACTGTCATCCGAATCGCTGTTATTTTGTTCAGCAATCTCATCATTTTCATCATCTTCTTGCTCGGTGTCAGTTTCATGCGGAGAATGAATTATATTTTCTTCTTCTCTCAAATCCTCTTCCTGTTCACTTTCAATCAAATCATCCTGATCTAACTCCTCTTCTAGCCATCTTGACACGTTTTCTTCCAATCTGCGTTCCATATTTCCGATCTGTTGATAAAATATTGTTACGTGCTAGGGTTCGAGGATTTGGAGAGAAAGACCTGCTGACTCTTATAAAGACTTTATTCACTGACACTAGCTCACACGAGTCACTTAGTTCAAACACTAAGCACTAAGTCCAAACACTAAGCACTATCGCTGTCCTAGATCGTAGCCGAGTCGTAAGTTCACTGGTTCACTCACTATTGATCACTTGTTTTCACTTCGAAGTCGCCTCGAAGATCGCTCAGATCAAACTGAATTGCCGGGCCGTCTACCTGCGGCTATTTATATGGCGAGACGAATTCTAGAAAGATCCTTCCCCCGATTCATGTAAACAAGTAAACAACTGTGGGATGTTTCTAGAAAATACGCGTAAGTAAACATACACCTAACGCCATCTAGTGTAAAGTAGGGGATTTATGTTTTCTGTGTTTCCCTGATCAGTTTCGCTGGTTTGACGCTAGATGGCACTACGTGTCCGTATCAATATCAACAAAAAGTAAGTTCACATTTCACAAATATAAAATACGATACCAAAATTATTAAGAAAACATAATATTGATGTCAATTTTAAAAAATATTTCGTACCTCAAAAGTTCCGCCAGTGCACGCAAGGGCTACATACGTAGCCCAACAACTTGAAATCGTTATTACTTGCACGTGTGCCAGCGTCAAGTGCTCACGCCACTCTAAACGCGTCCAGCAACAACCAAACGGAGCTTAGCCAGCGGCTCAAAGTTAAATCACATCATTTCGTGAAGTAATGAACAAAAACAATACTCTGGGCTACATATGTAGCCCGCGCGTGTACTCGCGTGTTAAGGAAACATGTCACACAATTAAAATTGCCAACAAGCAACATTTCTAACATAATATATTTTTAGTTTTTTTTTCAACTTTCCTTTTTAGGGTTCCGTAGTCAACAAGGAACCCTTATAGTTTCGGTCAGTTCGTCTGTCCGTCTGTCTGTCCGCGGTTTTGCTCAAAGACTATAGGACCTACAGAGCTGTAATTCGGCATGAATGCAAATATTAATGATGCCGACAAAATGGTATATAAATTCTTAAAAAAATATTTTTTTATGGTAGGTACCTCCCCTACACATCAAGCGGGGATGATTTTTTTTTTCGCATCCACCCGACCGTTGGATAGTTTTTTCATTTTATATTACGAGTATTTATAGATCATTTTCCGATTTAGGGATCCATTTGTGAAATATGAAGTTTTAAAGTGAAAAAAATCGTTACAGTCCAGTGTCCTTCCCTTCTACCAGCTAAACGGCAGCTTCTGGAAATGTGAAAAAATTCACGGGAGTAGGAGATATGCTGAATTTAAAAGGAAAAATATCACGGCTAAGAAGACTTCATAAGTTTTTGAGTAATAGTCACTGACCTCCATTATACAAGTACGCTGGACCTATGATACCCACTTTTTTTGTGCCTATTTGAAGCGGAATCAGCGCCCCCAGTGAGCGGGAAGAGAACTAAATTTGACGTAACTTGCAAATGGCCGCTTAATCGTTATTGGTTGTCATCACTAGTATTAGTTCCAAATACTCCCACTACTGCTATCAGCGCCAATATGGCGACTTTCAAACGTCATTTTTACGTCAAATCATTGACAAATATATTTGGTCAATGGTCAAATTTAGTTCCTATCCCTCCCATCGGGGGAGCTGATACCGCTTCAAATAGGCACAAAAAATAGCTGACATTTCAAAGGGTATCATTAGTCCAGCGTACTTGTATAATGGAGGTCAGTGGTAATAGACGATCAACTAAAAAATGTATTCGGCGAAGTATAAAGGAACTTTTTGTTCAAATTCCTTTGAACGTAACTGAGATGATGTTGTTAGTAGTGTAAAACACGTTATAAATGTACATTCATTGACCATACGAAAATTATCAAAAACTAGCGGTACTACGGAACCCTATATTGCGCGTGGCCCGACACGCACTTGGCCGGTTTTATTAATTATTTTATTGTTGTTTCATGTTCTGTCAAATAAGACTGAAGATACTAATTACTAAGTATAAATCTACTTCCAGCTAAGTGAGCACCTGTTCGAGCGGCCCACCGCGCTCAACGGGTCCATGGTCGACGACACCCAGGCCAAGCCTGCAGGTCCCTGTGGCCTGGACCTGGTGTCCCTCAACATCCAGCGCGGGAGGGACCACGGCCTGCCTCCTTACCGCGTGTGGAGGGAGCACTGCGGACTGAGCAGACCCTGGGACTTCAGTGACCTTGAGACGGTGTTCGATGATATCTCGCTTACCAGGATCAAGCAGATCTATAAGTGAGTATTGATCAAATCTGCTGGACTGTTTTGGAATTTGATGTGGGCAAACTTTTTTATGCTCTCAGGCTCGATTTATATGCGTCCGCACGAACGAGCGGTTTGGCCACTATACCGCGAAATCACAAGCAATATCTATGTAAACAGCAGCGCGGCCGCACCGCTATTTAAATAAGTCATTACATACAATCGCATGTGATCTCGCGGTGTAGCGGCCAAACAACTCGTTCATTTCTAGGAAACCATATTTCAAGTCATGAATCAGTCCTGAATCTGCTGGTATGTTTGAAATAGGAATTTGATGTGGTAAAACTTTTTTATGATTCCATAATTTAATTAAGTTTGAAAACCACGCTTTAAGTCATCTGCTTCTGATCCTTGGCTTTCAGATCTTTGGCTTAACGTCCAAACGGTTAAAGCTTCGCATGACCAAAGTAAAAATGCGTAAGAATAGAAACACTGACAGATTTTAGGAATAAACTGAGAGATTTCCTTCGTCAATCTGTCTCTTTTCTATTTCACATTTGAAAGAAATTCTTCCTACGGTAGGCGTAGCCTGCTAGAAAGATGAAACTTTGCAATGTTATACCCACATAGAGTACGAAGAGAATATTTTGGGGCATTTCATAACGTCGAGTCTGTTTGTTCCAGTCACGTGGACGACATAGACCTATACACGGGGGCGCTGGCCGAGAACCCGCGAGGGCGGCTCCTGGGCCCGACCTTCACGTGTCTCATCGCCGACCAGTTCCTGCGCCTCAAGGTCGGAGACAGGTTCTGGTACGAGACCAACGATCCGGAGGTGCGGTTTACGGAGGGTGAGTCTTTTAGTGGTTGTAGGTGGTAGTAGTGAGTAGGTGTTTTGGTGAAGATATTATTCTTAGGTTTTTAAAAAAGTGCTGATCTACAGCTGCACCGTAGTAATGTAAACGTCCAGCATCCAAGTGTGTGTACACATCTCTCGTCCAGTCGAGAGTACCACTAGCAGCATCTGGTCCAGTACGGTGTTGATGTATATCAACCTTGAATTGAAAGAAAAATTTCCCGAAACGTATCGATAAGTACCTAAACCTTCGGCCCAAAACGAAAACATCATGTGGATTGATGTTTTATAGATTTTTGGCTTGGTCCTGTGTTTATTAAAAAACACAGGACCAAGAAGATAGTATGCTAAAAAGGACCAACATTTGGATCTACCTTGCAGCTGGTATATATGACCTGTCACTACTTTTAATTCGCCAATTCAACTACTAATCCAACTTTTTACTACCCATCACATAATTAATTTTTATACCACTTTTTCTTAGAGCAACTCATGGAAATCCGTAAAACGACATTGGCAAGCGTGATCTGTGCCAACGAGGTTCTGCTGGACCAGGCCCAGCCCAGGGTCATGGAGGCGCTCAGCCCCACAAATCCGCTGGTGGACTGCATGGAGCTGCCCCAACCTTCTCTTACACCCTGGAAGGTGCCAGCTCCGGAGCCAACCCAGTAAGGGTTTCGTGATACTCAGATGAGGATCTGAGTCCAAAAGATTTCCTAGTAGATGTACCATCAGAGATAATTCATAGACTAATGGCGAACCTGTGTTATTTGGTCGGTCAACGTTAGTGATGTAACCCGACCGAATTACGTAGGACGCCTTTCGTCTATGAGTCAATTAATTAATTATCTTTAGTACGCACTAAGTACTAAGTACTAGACCTAATTTTTTTCTAGAGGTACACACCCTAAAGTATTATCACTCAGTTTTGTTACACTCTGTATAAACATATTTTTGGCGTTACATAGATGTTTGCAGAAATGGATTCTTTGACTTACCAAGCAAGCGCGTCGTGTAAGTACAGACAGCAAAAAAGTAACTAATAATTAATTTAAAACGACTCTGCTTATTATTTGGTTATAGTTAGACATCGGAGTATAATATGCACTTTTAGGTGGTAACTAATAATTAATTTAAAACGACTCTACTTATTATTTGGTTATAGTTAGACATCGGAGTATAATATGCACTTTTAGGCCTCGTGTCTCTACTTATTATTTGGTTATAATTAGACATCGGAGTATAATATGCACTTTTAGGTGATAGTGCATATTTTGTTTTTTTTTTTAATAATGGTGCATATATCAGCCATATTACGCCATCGTAATCTCCAAACTTCAATCAAAAATGAAAACCCTGGATTTAATGGAATGATGAAAATTGGTGCATTTTTTCACGGTACTGACTTATGACTTTTCATTGTGCATATTTCATCCATTTTATGTGCATATTTGCATTCATATTTCGGCACTACTAGTTAGTTTCTTATGTCAATGGATTATATACACTCATTTAGAGGTCTTTGGATTTTTAGTTATAATCATGTTATAATAAGTCTATAGAGAATAGAAGCTCCGCGCCACGTCAGTCTGGCCACGTGGTGAATTATTTTCGAACTCGTGTTGCCAGTACCAGACAGCAGAAAATATATAATAAGCATTTTATACTTATGTTGGATTGTTTTTAAAATTTTGTAACTAGCCTCGGAGATCATAAATATAAAAGTGGTGATTGATGTATAATATTGTAATTAGGCATTATGTTTACTAATATTTTGCCCACACGACTATTATAAGTTAATCCAATTCTACAATGCTGCCAAAAATAAGTTCAATTTGATTTGGTTTTGATTGTAAGTAGTCATTGTTTGCTAATATTTTGCCCACAGAACTATTATAAGTTATTCCAACCCAAGTTGGACAATGCTGCAAAAAATAAGCTTAATTGGTAACATTTTATAATTTAGGCTCGACGAGATTTAAAGTTTCTCGCACCTTGTGGGCGAGAATATTTAAGTTCCTTTACCATATTAGACATAACATAATTTTATTAAAAAATTAAGTTTGACTATGTTGCGGAAGGTGGCCATTTATACTCTGTAGTGTAGGCATATCTGTATACAATGGAAATAATTGGAATATATAAAGACGATAACATGTTTTTATACTCTGTATGTAAATTTAAGTATACTTATAGGCCATAATTAACGATTTATAATAAAATTAATGAAACTGCTTTGAATAAGTTTAAACTTATTCAAAGCGGTTTCGTTAATTTAATATTAATTTTATGTGTCAATAGGTGAATTCGTATGTTTGTCCGAAATGTAATTTTTATTTTGCGACTAAAAGGTTGATATTTTTCTAGTTGCCTAGATTTTTCTATTAATCTTTATTCTTAAGGCGAGGCCAGTTCGAAAATACTGATTTTTAAGCTTCCAGTATAAAGTAATTATGTGGAATTCTCTTACACCTAAATTAATGTAGACTCAAAATGGAACAAAGTAACAAAATAACCGAACAGAATTTTGAAAAATGGCATGGTAATTCTGTAAAAAAATCTTGAATATCACCATAAAAATACACTTCAAATTCGAACATCTCGTAATTTTTAATGACAATGATATGATTTTTTTTACAAAAAGGATAGCTTTTTTATAGTTCTAACAAAATAACCGAATAATTTTTTTAATAAATGATTCGGTCATTAAAAAAATAAAATAAAATGTATAATTTTCTCCCATTTCGCCCTATCAAGAGCGCGGCGAGCGTCGTAACCGCCACTCTACGAGGCGCGCTGATATGAATGTTATTTTAATGTCCTTTACGTCGATATTCGTACTGACAGACATCGACCTGCTAATTTTAAGAACATCCTTGCCTTAATCTTAATTCCCACTTAAAATTTGAATTCGAAATTATAAAAGTTATTTTGATGCAGTTTTTTCGAAATCTACTAAGGGCCTGTTTCATCACTTTCTGATAAAGTGCCGAATAGGCTATTCACAGCTTTTTTGACAGATTCTCCATACTTCATCTGTCAAGTTAAGTGGTGGATAGCCCATTCGGCACTTATCAGGAAGTGGTGAAACAGGCTCTAAATATTTCATTGACTTTTATCTTGTAAATTTAAATTCAATATCTTCATAACAAACAACAAAAACAGTTTCGTTAAAATTGAGTTCCAAATAAGTATATTGACTCGTTTTTAGGGTTTCGTATCCAATGTACAAAACGGGACTGCCTATCTCGATATCAGATTACTTTTCCTGTCTGTCCATTCTCTGTTTATCCATCTTGGTTCATCATCAGCTAAAATCTAAACAGCGATTTATTTTTTTACGGGTTTTACTGGAGTAGCTTTCTTTAAAAAAAAGTGAATTCAAATGTTTTATTGGTGGTTCCTTACAGTATTAGCGTTTAAAAGTTTCGGACGGAACACATGCGTGAGTCCGGGTCGAGCTTGGCTGGCTTTTATTATTGATTAACGTTTATCTAATGGCACCGCCATCGCCAATTTTAAAAGAAGCCGTTATTAATATTTTAGAATAATTATATTATTAATAAGTATTAAAATATGTTGCCCGCAAGTTTTGCTTAGAAATTCGATTTTTGTTGTACATTATATACATAGTAAAAACTATCTTTTCCTGGAACCTTAAATACCTTTGCACCTAAGTAATCTAAACTCCTGATTAGACTCCTTTTGCGAAGAGGTAACAGACACATAAATTTTTATTTATCAACGATAGATATTTTGGATAATATAGTAAACTCCTTGAATTTTAAATTAGTTTAATAAGTATATAATATTTGGGGCAGCAACGTACGGTTTTTGGCTGATTTCCTCTTCTACGATTCTACGAAGTTTTGAGCTGAGAATTTTGAACAATTGTCCGAAACGTATATTTCTCGAGTTAACGTTTTTCTGCGTCGCCGGCCGGCCGGCTCGTAGCAAATATGGCGAATGAATTCGAGAAAATTTCACTAGTCACTTTGCACAAACGTCAATGTCAATGTCCATAGATAATTGTTACACAGATTATTTTATAAAAAATTAAAAAAGTAAATTAAAGGCACAAAACTGTCCGTGTACTGTCGCTGCTGGGCCGCGACATACCGCCCCCCTTGGAAACACCGGCTTCCAACATCAGGACTCGTTGTCAGGCGCCTGCAGTGGCAAAGGGCAGATCTTGGAGAAAGCCCTCCTCGTTGTTCCAGTTGCAGTCCGAATGTCAGCTACACGTGAGACGCCATCGGTACCTGGATAAGTGCGGATAATGCGTCCCAGACACCATTTAAGTGGAGG
This sequence comes from Cyaniris semiargus, assembly GCA_905187585.1. Classification (NCBI taxonomy): domain Eukaryota; kingdom Metazoa; phylum Arthropoda; class Insecta; order Lepidoptera; family Lycaenidae; genus Cyaniris; species Cyaniris semiargus. Next base: position 1,028,874 of record LR994555.1, read on the forward strand.
TAGATTCCCATCTTTGATGAGGACGAGACGACCATGGTCTATGTCGTCCTGATTCGTCTTCCACTTGGTTCTTTGTTGAAGTTCCCCGATGTACTCCATGGACCACCTTCGCCAGAACTGCCGCCGCAACTGCTCCACGCGCCGGTATCGGTTGATCGTCAGGCCTGCAGCATCAGAAGAAGTCTCGCTTGGCAGCGAGGTTAGCGGTCGGCCAATAAGGAAGTGACCAGGAGTAAGAGGGGAGAGGTCGGTAGGGTCAGTGGATAAAGGTGATAGAGGACGAGAGTTTAATATGGATTCTATTTGAATTAAAACCGTACTCATTTCCTCGTAGGTTAATTTAGCATTTCCTACTATACGTTTAAGATGATGTTTACAAGACTTTACACCACTCTCCCATAGACCTCCAAAGTGCGGCGCATACGGCGGAATAAAATTAAAATTAATGCCTTCGGATGAAGCAAAATCGTTTATCGTTTGTAAATTTTCAGTAACTAAAATTTGAATTTCCTTTTCAGCACCAACAAAATTTCTACCGTTGTCAGAATACATGGCTACTGGTTTTCCACGTCTACCAATAAAACGTTTCAATGCCAAAATATAATCATCCGTAGAGAGACTTGTGACTAGCTCAATATGTACAGCTTTGGTTATAAAGCAAACAAATAAACAAATATATGATTTAATTTCCCTAGCACCTCTTCCCCTACGGTTCAAAATCATGATAGGGCCAGCATAATCGACACCGGACCTCTCAAATGGAAATCCTACATCAAGCCGTTCTGATGGTAGGTTTCCCATAATAGGTTTAGGCAGTTTGCTATTAAACCGAAAGCATGTAACGCATTGACGTACGAGTTTCCTCACTAGACCTCTTGCACTTAATATCCACCATGTCTCGCGCAAAGTGGATAAAATGAGCCGAGGTCCAGCATGAAGCAACCTTTTGTGTTCATGGTTAACGATTAAGGTAGACATCCAGTGCCGACTACACATCAAAAACGGATGCTTTTTATTGAAATCAAAATGAGTTGCATTATGGAGTCTGCCACCGACTCTAATTAATTTGTTATCATCTAAGAAAACGTTTAATCCGGCCACACGATTTAACTCCTTTATATTACATGTAGAACTTCGTTTATTATTTATTAAGTTATTATAAATTATAGGAAAAGATTGTATTTGTGCAAAGCGAATCAACACATGTTGTGATTTTTCTAACTCGGATACTGTTAATGAACCTGTCTGTTTCGTTTTACAGATATTGGCCGTTCTACTTATGTTATTTATGAATCGAAGAACGTATGCCCATACACGTTTAAGTTTAGTGAACGAAGAGTATCTCTTAAATTCTATAAAATCAAAAGTTTCGATACTGTTAAAAGTATTTACTAGACTAGGTTTTAACTCGGGTAAATTTTCAAAATTAGTTAAATTGGTTTCATCCAACGAGTTAAAGTTATCATGAAATTTTAGAAAAGATGGCCCGGTCCACCAGAGGTCGCTGGTTATCAATGAATCAAACGCTAAACCTCTAGACAATGCATCAGCTGGGTTGTTTTCACTGGATACATGCAACCACCTGGAGTCGCCAGTTAGCTCATTGATTTCAGCTACACGATTTTGCACGAATGTCTTTAGTAGGTGTGGCGACATTCTGATCCAACCCATGACTATGGTTGAATCGGTCCAAAATACAACCTTAGAAAACTTTAAACGAACAGCATCAATTATTTTTTTATATAATCTTGCGCCTATTAAGGCCCCACAAAGTTCCAACCTCGGAATGCTAATAGGCTTTAGCGGGGCAACTTTGCTCTTTGCACATAATAAATTTACAATAATTTCTGAATTATCATTAAAAGTACGTATATATGCACAAGCGCCATACGCGTTTTGTGACGCATCTGTAAATATATGTAATTCTTTGTGTTGCGTGTAATCACTCATTACATAACGAGGAATTTTAAGGTCATTTAAACGTGTTAAAGTTAGTACAAATTTGCTCCAAGCAAGCTCTATTTCGTGGGATACTGGAGTATCCCAATCCAGATTACTTAGCCATAATTTTTGAAGCATAATTTTTGATATAATTACGGTGGGCGATAACAAACCCAATGGATCATAAATCTGTGAAATAACAGATAAAATTGATCGTTTAGTTAACTCATGCGTATTTTCATACTCGTTTATTTTTGTAGTGTAATATAGGTCGTCATTTTCGCTATGCCAACCTATACCTAAAGTTTTATTCTGCGTATACTCATCGACAAACTGTTGAATAGCCGGAGTTTGTGCAATTTCCGAACTAAATACCCATTTACGAAGAACGAAACAGCCCGAACGTAAAACTGATGACACCTTCTCACAGATGGATACCAGCTGCTGATGATCATCATCACCTGTTATTAAATCGTCAACGAACAAATCTTCGGCTATGACGCGAGATGTGATGACGTCATCACAGTCAAGTGCGAGTTGACGAATACAGCGCATACTTAAATAAGGCGCAGAAGCAGTGCCATAGGTTACAGTATTAAGTTGAAATATACCTAAAGGCTCTGCAGGACTGTCACGCCAAAGAATATATTGCAGTGACCTTTGATCTTCACCTATAAATATTTGTCTAAACATCTTCTCCACATCAGCTACTGCTACATATCTATAACGCCTAAACCGTAAAAGTATAGAAAAAATGTCATTCTGTAAAGCAGGCCCTGGGTACTGTATGTCATTAAGCGATTTAGATGAACTAGACTTGGCACTCGCATCGAAAACTACTCGCAATTTAGTTGTTGAACTGTGTTCTTTAAAAACGCCATGATGTGGAAGAAAGAAATTGGGATTTTCAACCTTATGCACACGAGTCATATGACCTAAAGCTTCATATTCGTTCATAAAATCACGATACAGACGTTTTAATTCCGGTAAGCGCTCAAGTTTGCGTTCTAATGATAAAAACCTATTCTTCGCAGAGTTATATGAGTCACCTAACACATCAGCTGATTCCTTCAAAGGAATGCACACTGTAAATCTACCATCAATATCACGTTTAGTTGTATTTTTAAATAGATCCTCACATATTTTTTCATCTGCAGTGAGGGGATTAGGTATTTGAGAAACATTCTCTAATTCCCAGAATCGTTTCAAGTTATCGTTTAAAGTTTGATTGAAATTACAATGAACTTGATTGGAAACATTATCATCTTTCCAATCTGACGTATAAAGCGGACCACATAATAACCATCCTAATTTCGAATTTTGGAGATAGGGTCCCTTATCTAATCGAATTCTATTGTCGTTTAGTAACAAGTCCCAGAATAAATCTGCACCGATTAATAAATCAATACTAGAAGAAATATTGTAAGTTGGGTCAGCGAGATGAATATTCTTAGGTAAACGTATAAATTTATTATCAATGTTTGTTGTGGGCAAACTTGATGTAATGTGTTTCAGGATGTAACACTGAACTCTTGTACTATAATCGTTTAATTTAGAACGTATTGTTATTTCACACGATTTGTTAGATTGTGTGGTAGACATACCAACACCCGAAATAAGTATAGTGGACTGTAGTGGTTCCGTATTCAAACGTATAAATAATTTTTCAGATATAAAACTATGTTGACTGCCATTGTCTAATAACGCACGGGCAGTAAAGGTACGTTTATTCTTATCTACTATATCCACCAATGCTGTGCATAACAATACCGGTTGCAAAGCATGTTCGTGTGGAAGCGCATAGCAAGCAGATGAAGAATGAAGCGCAGTCGACGGGTTGACCACCGTTTCATGATCACGAATTCCCCTATATTCAGGCGACTGTCTGCTTTGTTCGACTAATTTTGAATTATTATTCACATGTAATAAAGTATTATGTTTGGCCCGACATTGTTTGCATGGCCCGAACAAGCATTCTGATGCAGAATGACTGGCACTACGTAAGCAATTACTACAAAATTTATTATCCTCAACAAATTTTAATCTATCCTTAATGGACAGATTCAAAAACTTATAACACATAAAAAGAAGATGAACACCACCACATAAGACACAAGTATTATCTTGTGTCATTCGTTTATTAGAACCTTTCGAATTATTAAATTTATTTAAATTGGTAGACGTATAAGTGTGTCCTACAGCATGACTTGTTTGTTTACGAGGTGGCTGTGAATGTTTCACTTCATTTAACAATGGTTTAGGTTGAGGTAACTTACTTTGATTGGAACTAATCATTTCTAAAGTGTTCGATTTGTTTCTCAAAAAAGAAAGTAAATCTTGTAAAGTCAGTTGCTTCTTTGAATCAAGAAGTGACCCTTTACAATTTTCCCATTCCCGCTCCGTAGATGCATCCAATTTAGATACAAGTAAGTATATAATTATAGTATCCCAATGTTCAGTAGGTTCATTTAGCGACTGTAGGGCACGGAGATTTCTAGTTGTAGTATCGATTAATCTACGCATATGAATATGAGATTCCTGCCGAAGTGGTGGTATTGAGAACAAAGACTTTAAATGATTATGAACAAGAAGCCGTGTATTGTGAAATCTATTATGAAGTAAATCCCAAGCATGAGTGTAGTTATTCGCTGTAAACTCTAGAGCACTTATAACTTGTAACGCACAACCACTTAGTGAAGCCTTTAAATAATGAAATTTCTGAATCTCGTCTAAATCTGAACGATTGTGTATCATTGTAATATAAGAATTCCTATATTCCAGCCACTGGTCATATGAACCATCAAAGCTTGGCAACTTTATATCGGGTAGTTTTACATTTGACTGGGCTGTTGAACTATTATTACACTTCAAATCTTGCACGTTACTTTCTATTAAACTCTCTGCTGTGGCTAAAATATTAAAATATAACGATTCAAAAGATTCTATATACTCAAGGTTCGCTGTGTATTCTGACTCGGGTGAAATGAGCTCAATTTGATTTTGAATATTATTAAATATTTTAAAATGCTCTTGGGCTGCCTGCATCCTAAATTTTACTTCCTTAATTTGAACTTGAGAAACGGAATCCTGAAGTAAGGAATCTAAATATTTCTTAAACTGAGTTATACGACCTTTCACATTGCCACGCTGCCTTTTAAGTTCCGCGTAATCCTTTTGGCGGATTGCCGCGGGGGAAACTGATCTAGGCACTGATATTTTGTCCTCGGTAGACATTTTGGAGGTCTACGTGTAAGAATAAGTGTAAAGTACTCACGTTTAAAGCGAAGCCTTTGTCCGGCACGAATCACGATTAAAACGCCGCTGGCCTGAAATGCAAATGATACGATTTTAAAGCAAAATATGTTTAACGGGAAGGGATTTGAGAGGAATAAGACCAGACCGTATAACCGAAGAAGTAGCTGCGACGATTTTTCGAAGTCTTGACGACGACCACGTGGTGGGAATCCCGATGCAGTTGAATCCGCTCGAAGTTGACCAAATTATGGGGCAGCAACGTACGGTTTTTGGCTGATTTCCTCTTCTACGATTCTACGAAGTTTTGAGCTGAGAATTTTGAACAATTGTCCGAAACGTATATTTCTCGAGTTAACGTTTTTCTGCGTCGCCGGCCGGCCGGCTCGTAGCAAATATGGCGAATGAATTCGAGAAAATTTCACTAGTCACTTTGCACAAACGTCAATGTCAATGTCCATAGATAATTGTTACACAGATTATTTTATAAAAAATTAAAAAAGTAAATTAAAGGCACAAAACTGTCCGTGTACTGTCGCTGCTGGGCCGCGACAATATTTAAGATGACTTTAATTTTACAATATATTATAATAATATTAGACAATTCCACATTTTCTCACCGTACAAACTTTTCAAGTACAAGTTTCAAGACTAAAATTAGCCAAATCGATTCAGACTTCAGACGTTATCGAGTTTAAGTGAGGCTAGCAAAATTGAAAATTCATTTTTATTTAATACTAGCTGTCCCGGCAAACGTTGCTTTGCCATAATAATATAAAGTAGTTCGAGCATATTATTATTTTATTGAAGTGACTAAATATTAAATAAGTATGTTACCATGGTAACGTCCCGTCCCGTCCCGCACCATGTACCGTGTATTATAGAGGTCAGTGCGTCGCACAATCAATGGTCGCCGTCAGTCTCGAGTTGTAATAATTTACTATTATTTTTTCAACAAATGCACTTATCAATATAAAAAGTACCCAGTAGCCGATTCTCAGACCCACTAAATATGCATATAAAATTTGGTTAAAATCAGTAAAGCCGTTTCGGAGGAGTACGCGGCCTAACATTGTGACAGGAGAATTTTATATATAAGATATAGAAGATACAGTTAAGAGTACTTTGGTATTATTGTAGGTAGTAAGCTGTATTTATAGCCTTGTGCATACGATCATATTGTTACCAATATTTTATGTGCATACGATCATTTTGTTACCAATATATCATGTGCATACGATCATTTTTGATTAGAAATTTATTTTTGTTATTTATTTCTGTTTGTTTCTCACGATCTTAGATATTATCAGAATATTCTGTCTTCAGGATAGTCCGATAGCATAATTATTTTAGGTTTTAGGTTTGTTTATCGTCCACCGATATTCAAATTTTGACCTTGACAAATAGCTCTATTATACAATTTACTTGAAATAATAACAAAATAAACATTTTTGCTAATTATTATAATAAATGTAATTATTATAATTATTATCGTCTGTTGATATAAAAACCTGATGATTTCTACAAATAATATTGTAAGCTAAAAGTTTTGTATATAAAGATGACAGTGAATTAGTGTGTGCCAAATTGTGCGATAGTGTTAATAAATTGTTGCTTGTAACGATTGTTTTATTTTGAACCCTAACTACCTATGATATAAAGACGCTATGCACAGCTCTTCAAAGCTCCTCAGCCCGCTTAGCATGGACCTGTATGATCGGTTTCCAGTCTTCGTAGAGAGGAAATAACTATAGTTTCTTGGATAAAAGTTCCTGCTTCAAAGTAAATAAGGTGGTAGATACGATAGTACGATAGCAGAATTTTTTTTTAATGTATTTTGAGCATATTTTACGACCTTTTGTTTAGCGAGCTCGGATTTACAAATGTTACACATTTTGTCTAGCACTTAGGCGATGAGACACTTATATATATATATATATATATATATATATATATATATATATATATATATATATATATATATATATATAGAAGATGGTGCGGATCCCTAAAAATTTTTAATAGTGATAAGCCATTTGCAGTAATTTAATAATCACCTCTTAGTTTGTTATAAATTAAAAAGAAATAAAGCACTAAATAGTCACAATTAGCATGATAAGGTGTGCTACACACTGAGATGAGATACGCATGCTATAATATATCGTGTTTTGTAAAAATTTTAAATTCATAAGACCATATTTAATACGTAGACCTTTATAAAATTATTTATCAAAATAGCACAGCCGCCATTAAACTACAATGCACAGGCACGAAATTTTCCATCGAAAGGGGTGTCAAACAGGGTGATCCAATCTCTCCACACCTTTTCACGAGCGCGTTAGAAGAGGTTTTTAAAAAAGTCTCGATAGGCTGGGGAGACAAGGATACTATTGTCGGCAATAAAAGGCTTACAAACCTTCGCTTTGCCGATGATATAGTTCTGTTTGCCACGTCAGCCCAAACCCTACAGTCAATGTTGGAAGACCTCAACACGGCAGGCCTCGAGGCGGGACTTCAAATGAATCAATCGAAGACGAAGATCATGTCAAATAGCGCGAAACGTAAGATGGAAGTAGATGGACATGAGAAACACTATGTCGACGAGTACGTTTACTTCTATAAAGGCCAAATTACATCTTTCAAGAACAGGCAAAATAAGGAAGTAGACCAACGTATTGAAAAAGCATTGAAAAGTTTTTTGTCTATGAAAGATCTTATGAAAGGGAACATTCCATTTTGCCTAAAACGTAAGCTCGTGGACATGTGTATCTTGCCTATTCTGACCTACGGCACCCAATCATGGTCTTTGACAGTTTCACAGAAGTCCCGACTCGGAGTCTGTCAACGAGCTATGGAACGCAGCATCTTAGGTGTAAAAAGGATCGACCGAGACCGAAATACCACACTGCGTTCCCAAACGAAGCTCGTTGACGTAGGCAGGAAGGCAGCTAGCCTAAAGTGGAGCTGGGCAGGGCACGTCTCCCGTATGCATCCGGACAGGTGGGCGCGTCTAGTTTCGGAGTGGCTACCGACTGGTCAGCGTAATAGAGGCCGACCCAAAAAAAGTTGGCGCGACGAATTGGATGCGTTCGACAAAGAATGGCCAGGAACATTACAAGATCGCGAATTATGGAATAAAAGAGGGGAGGCCTTTGCCCAGCAGTGGGACACAGTGGGCCAATAATAATAATAATAATTATTAATATTAACACAATCTTTATCTTTTAAGATATTGCATGACATGATGTCTCGCATACAACAAAATTGTTACCTATATTATGCGAGAAAACGGAGACAGATTTCAGGAAGACTTCGTATGATCATTTAAAACTGAAATAATTAATTACACGAAGTCTAGTAGAAAATCATTTTAAAAAATTCTGAGTATACAATTTTTTACTAGACGGTCATCAGTTTTTCAGCTTACCTTACATCATATTATAATAATTAAATTAAATTAAATCATCTTTATTTCGGGCATCAGAGGCCCATCAGAGGCTCTTATATGTTAGAAAGAACATAAATATTTTCAAAAAGAAAAGCGATAATCATAATTTAAATACTAGAAATAAGAACAAGTTAGCAATACCAACGTTCAGACTAGCCAAAGTAAGCAATTCTTTTAAAGGCCAATGTATACGCCTATACAATAAAATCCCAGAAAATGTTCAAAATCTACCTTTAAACAAATTTAAAAATGCAGTTAAAGAACGTTTGTGTGCTAAAGCTATTTATAAAGTCAATGATTTCATCGAGGACAGCACACCTTGGGAATAGGGTGGCTCCATGCAGGTTACTTTTCGTTTATTTTGTTACATAGCTGTAAGCCATAACATTGTTATATTATTTTATTTTAAAATTGTAATTTTGCATTTTTTTAGTAAAAGAAGGCTCCGTGCGAGTTTCTTACGCCGGTTCTTCTCGGCGGGGTAGTTCCCGAACCGGTGGTAGGCAACGTAGTTTCTTCGTTCTTTCTACGACTTTCAAAAAGTGTATCATGATACCCATTTTGAATAAAAAGATATTTTATTTATTTATTTATTCATATAACAAAATATACCTTAAATTATAGACAAATGAAAATATTATTAAATCTAACATACATATTAATAATATAATGAATACCTTAAAACTAACATATATATTTTATATATACTTATAAACAACGTCACTTGTTGCCGACGACGTGACTCGACGCTTCGTTCCGGAGTCTCCCCCGGAACCTCCGGTAGACCACATCCATCGGCCAGAACTCCGGCGCCTCGAAAGTCGACAGAAGATTCGTCGGTACACTCACCACAAAGGAGCTAAAGTTAACATTGTGGCGAGACTGCAGACGCTCGACCCTCAGGCGCAGTGTCGTCTTCTTCTGGATGTTGTCCACGACGTCCTCGACCTGCATGGACCAGAGGGCCTAGACAAGTGGCTAACGCTTAGAAAACGATGGAGAAATTCGTTATCAAAATTTATGGGATTTGACATTAGTAATCGCTAATTTAGCGATGACTTAATATGTCAAACCACATACATTTTGATAAAAAATTTCGTCGTCGTTTGCTAAGCGTATGCCACTTGTCTAGGCACTCAGTGAAGACGGGATATGTACAGGGGTGTCGCGGGGACCTCGCTCCGCAGACGCAGCTCAGGTACATAGGGTGCGGTGCCGCGATGGTTGCGGGCGGCGGGCTTCTTCTTCCTCCTCTCCACCAGTATGAAGCCCTCCTCTTCGCACCCCCTGCTCTCGTCCTTGCCATGTATAATATTATATTGTCTAATGAATTTACTAAACCTATAGTTTTGGAAACCTTGAAAGGCTCGAAACAGATATTTATTATTCAATTCTACAAAACATGTACGTAAGTATGTTTACTGCTTAAACAAATCTAAAGCTATATCATAGCTCAGTCAGTGTGTGCCAGTCCTATCGTGTGTTCAATATATTTACATAAGAAATGGCGCTGGTTCTTCAAATAAAGTAACTTCAGGCCGGTGCCGCGGTGATGCATTATTAATAGATTAAATGTTCCGTGTTCGTGGGGTTCCGTGTTTGATATAAAAACCATTTTTTTAATTAAAAATTTAAAAAGGATGCATTGTTTCAATATTATATTTTCTCATAAAAATGTTTGTCTCTAATTGTTATCTAATGTATTTTTAAGTTGGAATTAAAAAAATAAAAACGATGATTTCGATGTTAAAACAAAATATAATAAAACTTGCTAAATATTCAATATAAAAGTCTAATTATATTTTATACTTGGACTAATTATTAATTAATATTTAAGCCTTATTCAAGATTAAAAATAATATTAACGTTATTAGTGCATCGTTAATGGGTGGTTCTCCAAAATTTGGTTAACTTTTGACATATATTTGAAAATGCTATTTTAAGATAAAAATCAATAAAGTTTTTATCCTATTCTGTGGGTACCTTTACTATGCTGCATCTAAAAGGTCCAGTCACTAAATTTAATATTTTAGGAGAAATGTATGTTTTTTTTTAATTAATAATAATAACTCCCATACCGGTTTCGGTGACGGTGGCCGGTTTCATCGAAACCAGGCCAGTTACGCAGGAATAATTTTATAGTGTCCAAGTGTGTGCGCAGTTCACAAGAGCACTCTCTATTCCTTTACTCTCATAACTCAGTGTGACGGAAGACCGACACGACTGGCGAGAGATCAGGCGCAGGACCGACCTTAACATGCCCATCCGACCATGGATCATCTTACTTGTCAGACAATCAGGTGATCAGCCTGCATTGTCCTAACCAAACTTGGAAATAACAACTAGGGCCTGGCGGTCTAGGGACTGACGAAACGAAACAAAATCAAATGTAACGTATTATTTTAAATAAATATCAAAACCGAAAAGCGGTCATAATAAGAAGGCAGACTGAATTCGCATTTACAATAATTATTAATGAGAATAACTATTAATTAACTATCGATAAAACAACTTATCTAGGGGCTGAGAGTTTGACTGGCACAGCACGTGTTTCCACAGCAAAGTCGGCGAACATATTTATTACAAAATCACTGCCGTGGTTTGGGTCGTGTTTACGACTAAGTTCACACCGATGCTATGGTATTGAGTAGTTTTAAAAATAGTATGGTGCTTGGATGCCGCGTATTTTGAAATATTGTACATGACTAGGGCCTGATAATTTTTATGTCTTACACTTTTTGACATGAAATAATTTTATTATAAATTAAATCGTAATGACAATTTTAGTAATGTAATAGTAAACAATTTAGAATAGAGTTTAATCAAATTATTATTGCATTACAATTGTAGTAAAAACATTTCAAAATTTAGGAGATCTTACATGACTAGGGACTGATATTTAGACTAAGAAGTGACAATTTTCGACGGCAAAGAATATTATGATATGTATCAAAATAAGTGACCAACTTAAACAGACTTAATAATAACCTAATATTACTAAATATTGGGGGAAATAAATATAAATATGTGAAAAGAGTTGCTAACACCAAGTTAACCAAATTTTGGAGAAGTTAACGTCGCTGTACGACGCGCGACGTACAGGTCTACGAGCTACGCGTCGCGCTACGCCGTAGCAGGCCGCTACGCCTAATTTAAAACTTCAACGATTTTCAAAAGAAAATGTGAAATATTAAAAACAAAGAATTGCAAAGATATTTCAAATTATATTATATGAAACCTTTATCACTTAATTATATTCACCGCTTGGTCAAACATCATGCGGCAATTAAAGGCTTACGAGAAAAATATGGAAATTGTAAAGGAATTGACATATCGAATTATTATTGTTACACGCTTGTAACAAATATGTCCTAATACGTATGACGTAGATGATTTAAATGTGGTTTAAGCTAATTTGAGATATGACTAATCGAGGGAATTTAAATGGAAATATGTGGTGACTTCGGTTTCATGAAAAGTGTTCTAAGCATATTATTATGCTACCAAAAAGTAAGATTTTGCACCAAGTTATACCATGGTTCGGAAGGTAATGAGAGAATTCCTGACTCCTTATAGATACAAGTTTGGGGGTTTCGGCGTTGTTTTAGAAGCATATGCTACTAATTATACAAATTACATTCATCATCATCATCATCTATACTAAGTTATTAATAAACTAAACATACATATTTCGAGCCTCATTAATTGATTTAAAGGATTTCGCCTCGTCTCCTACTTGGAGGGGCTGCGCCACTGACTCCCCCCCCCCCCCCCCCTGGAAGTGACATTGCTTTTGACGAAATGGCGTCGTTAGTGTTGAATATTAATTATCCTATTTTATATATGATATTGAATATACAGTAACTTCTTGGTGGAAATTCATGTTTCACAGTAATAATATACACTTTTCATGCACTTTTTCTACTTTTATTGATTTAATTTATTACAATTATTATGTTTCACACGACCGGTTTCGATAAAATCATCATCAGGTGTAGTGCAGGTAATTTTAAATTTTTAAAACATCGGTAAACAAAAATAGGGTTGTCAGCATCATGAAAATTTTCTACCATTTAGTACAATGTTCTACCAAAATCATTTTTTTCTACCATTCTACCAAAAAAAATTCAAATTTTTAAGTGTATTGGAACCTTTGATATTGATAAATTAATTACTAAAATAGGAGTTGTACTTAAATAGCAACATAAACATAAAATGTGTCAAAAAATCATTAAATTAAAAAACAATAATTACATTAAATACATACATCAACAATTCAATTTAAATGTCCTATAACTATAATTAATAAATAATAATATTATAATAACAATTCACAAAATGTCAATCTTTATATAAATAATGTCATAAAATAATAAATTCATATAAATCATGTCAAAGTAATGCCAATGTCAGTTTAGAAAATTTCTAATAACTAAATTAAATGTCAAAATTAAGATAAAATTATGTCTAATATAAATGTTAAGTATCCTGTACGAATTAATTAATAGCGAATTTATTCTAACCTAAACTAAACAAACATACAGATTTCGAGTGTCATTTGATAAATAGGCTTTCGCCCCGTCTCCTACAGCTTGGGAAGTGTTGCTTTTAACGAAATGGTCTGCGCCTTGGTCTTGGTCTTGGTATTGCTTATAACAATACTAGCTGTGCCCCGCGGTGTTACCCGCGATTTATTGGGTAAACTAAATAATTGTGTTTTAATATGTAAATTGTTATTGGTATTAGAGACAAAATGAATTGAGTTTGATCATCGGAAACATCAATTTTTGATGACTAAGAGATGGAAGTTGATTATGCTGTCTTATGCTATTGTTTTAAACCAACTTCCAAAACGAAGGAGACAATAATACATATTTTATGTTCAGATGTGATTTTTTTCTAGACGTTCCTCGCGGCTTCGCCCTCGTAAATTAGGAATTTTAGGGAAACTACATTTTTCCGCAAAAAATTGCTTATGTCCCTTCACGTGGTCTACTCTACATCTGTGCCAAAATAACTTAAAATGTACACGTTACTTCGTGTGATAAGCACCTTAAAATAATTTTCCCGGCTTTTTCTATATTTTCCGCTGTTTCCGCTCCTATTGGTCTTAGTGTCTAAACACACCACGCCGAAGTTCGGCATGATTCCGCCTGCAATGTATTTTAAATTACCCATGACACACCATGCCGAAATTACGTCGCGAATTGTATGCGTTTGACATTGCTGACGTAATCATGCCGAACTTCCGCCGCGGAACTTCGGCATGGTGTGTTTAGACACAGAGTGATAATATATAGCCCAGGGGTTCCCAAAGTGTGCGCCTCGGCGCTCTGGTGCGACACGGAAAGGCAATAGGGGTGCCGTGAGTTGATCCTCCATCATTATCCAAAACCACAAATATTATAGAATAAAATAATTATTAAAATAATAATCATGTAAATTAGATAAATTTTTAAATATTTGTTTATTACTATTTACCTGCTTAACCTAACTATAATCATTAAAGGCATTTTATTTATACGTATCTTTTTCGGATAGCTAGGTAGAGTAGGGCGCCGCGCCGTGACAAAATATTGTGACGCAGCCTCAAAAAGATTGGGAACTCCTGATACAGCCTATAGCCTTCCTAGATAAATGGGTTATCGAACACTGAAAGATTTTTTTAAATCGTATCAGTAGTTAATGAGATTAGCGCGTTCAAACAAACAAAATAATAAACAAACTCTTCAGCTTTATAATATACTATACGCTGGCGGAGCCGCGCAAAATATCTAGTAACTTAATTATAATTTGAAAACTACGGTATTCTAAAAACTTATTTCTAAAGTTCTATTTAGTGTGAAAGAACCAGTTACAACTGGAACTGAAGTTACAACTGGAACTGAAGTTACAACTGGAACTGAAGTTACAACTGGAACTGAAGTTACAACTGGAACTGAAGTTACAACTGGAACTGAAGTTACAACTGGAACTGAAGTTACAACTGGAACTGAAGTTACAACTGGAACTGAAGTTACAACTGGAACTGAAGTTACAACTGGAACTGAAGTTACAACTGGAACTGAAGTTACAACTGGAACTGAAGTTACAACTGGAACTGAAGTTTTCTGGAACGTATTATATACCTTGGTCCTTCAGGAACTTCCGAGGAAATACAATACGTAAGCTTAGGTATTTCCATTGTTTCCTGAATGTCCTGAAGGACCAACCAAAAATAACATAGCAGCGACAACTATTTAAACAAGCAGTAGTATCTCTCGATACTAAATATAGTTCTTTTTCAACGCCAAAAAATTAAACTTTTTTCGGAACAATCGAGTTTATTTAAGGAAGCAAACAGGAAAAATGCAATAAGTGTATTATCGAGTTATTGGATGCAAGAGCGAAAGAAATCATTAGCGATTTATTTTTTATTTCCTAAAACAATGTTTTCTTTTTGAAATGACCTGACAATCTGATAGTAGGTTAAATTTTCGACTTATAATAAGGACAAAGCGAAGTTCATATAACCAAATAAAAATAGCAACAGTGTCGAAATACAGACTAGTTGTTCAGCACAGGCAAAATCGCGGGAAAAAGCTACATCTAACAGGATCAAATAAAGTAATAAATGCGGAATGTTTGTAATTTTTATAGTGTGTCGATACTACTCATTTTGGCAAATAACCTAAAAGATTAAAAATTAAAATAAAACGAAAACAACATCAAATAAAATGTGGTGCCGGCAAAAAAGAATCCATTAAAATAAAAGGTATTGCCAACACTTAAAACTGTTTAATTTTGGCGTATTACTGGTAAAATTTTTTGATGATATTTTATCAATAAAAGGAACATGAATGTTTTTATGTACTTCATAATTTTTATTCAAATAATAATTAACTATCTCGACGACATAGGTTAGCCTATGCCATCGAGTAAGAAAGTCTCTGAAAAAAGAAGGTCCTTCTTTTTAGGGTTCCCTAGCCAAATGGCAAAAAACGGAACCCTTATAGATTCGTCATGTCTGTCTGTCCGTCGTCCGTCCGTATGTCACAGCCACATTTTTTTTTTTTTTATGAAATAAGGGGGATAACAAACGGGTCACCTGATGGAAAGCAACTTCCGTCGCCCATGGACACTCGCAGCATCAGAAGAGCTGCAGGTGCGTTGCCGGCCTTTTAAGAGGGAATAGGGTAATAGGGGAGGGAAGGGAAGGGAATAGGGTAAGAGATTGGGCCTCCGGTAAACTCACTCACTCGGCGAAACACAGCGCAAGCGCTGTTTCACGCCGGTTTTCTGTGAGAACGTGGTATTTCTCCGGTCGAGCCGGCCCATTCGTGCCGAAGCATGACTCTCCCACGTATAAAATCCACCCAATTTGGTAAGTAGATATAGTCTGTGAACCGCATTAAGATTTTGATACAATAATGGAAAAATTATTAAAAATTTTATGGGTCCCCATTGGTACAACTGAAGAAAAAAAATTTTTTTATCTAACCTAAACCTATGGATAGGTCTTCAAAAATCATATTGAGGTTTCTAATATGATTTTTTTCTAACCTGAATAGTTTGCGAGAGAGGCTCTTCCAAAGTGCTAAAAATGTGTGTCCCCAACCCCCCCCCCCCCCCCCCCCCCCCCTCTAACTTCTAAAGTAGGGGCATGATAAGGTAGTTTTTTTTATACGTCATAAATGGTAAACTTAATTTAACTTTCATTAAATGAACTGAAATATAAAAATAAATCAAAAACCTTTTAATTTCATAAAAATACACCTTATTGCTGCTGCGGAACCCTTCATGGAAGTGTCCAACTCGCACTTGGCCGGTTTTTCAGTTAAAGGAACTAATAGTTCATTAGACGTGATCGCGTTGAACTATTAGTTCCTTTAGTATACTATTGTTATATATGAATGAAAATTGACTATAGATTCGTACTAATGACCCGGGAAAATATTATGACTTTTATAGGCCGATTGTACTGTAAACTTTTGTTATTACATGACACAACTGAAAAACCTCGGCTAACATAAAATATATTGTCTAAGCTTTTTCAGGGTGAAAAGCTTTGAATGCTAGCTAAAAATTTTTAGTAATTAATAAGCCGTAAGCTTAGGTATTTCCATTGTTTTGGTATTTTGGTAGAACATGTTTGGCGCTCTAGCAACTCTGATCTTGTATGCAAATCAAGATCCTTTAAATTTTTCACATCTACAATAATCTTGTCTACAATATATAATGCGTGGCGTGCTTTTAGTGTCGAATTAATTTTGTGATAATCGATGGCGAAGAAACCAAAAAATACAGTGTAAGTCTTAAAATTAATATCTCATATTAGTGATTAATATAATTAAAAAAATATTTTAGTCTTTACTGATCTATTTTTTTTTTTTCACGAAAGTGCATAATATTATAAGAGCAGAATTTTTAAACATACGTTAGTAAAAAGATCAGGCCTTACATATAGGTCTACCAGGATCTGATGGAAAAAAAAATCAAAATGTTTTATTCCAATTACCCCGGTATTGCTAGAGTCAATTTATTTTCTCACTATTTGCCATCAGATTCTGGAAGACCTATAACAGCTGTGATATGAAGTTAGTAACAAAAAAAAATATTTTAAATCTAATAGCGGACAGAACTAACCTCACCTTAAACTGCCCCAAGCAACCCCAGTGCATGGGATTTTCCCCATCGTTTGTGTACTCTTGTCTCAATATTATTCTTAATTATTACAATATTGTTACCAAAACAACTAAAGAGAGCATAATTTAATTATGATATTTTTTTTTTTTATTAATTTATTTAAGGTCGCTTGGAACAACAGGGTCATCAGCGACCACAACATAACAACAACAACAATAACTA
The DNA here is from genome assembly GCA_905187585.1 of Cyaniris semiargus. Taxonomy (NCBI): domain Eukaryota; kingdom Metazoa; phylum Arthropoda; class Insecta; order Lepidoptera; family Lycaenidae; genus Cyaniris; species Cyaniris semiargus. The sequence continues at coordinate 1,046,362 of LR994555.1, forward strand.
TCTTAGATTAAACTGTACAGATTACAAGACTTTAGAAATCTAAGTACATTATTACACATGTCAGGATCACTCAATAGTACATAATTATCGTTGGTAAGGTTATACATCTGTCTTTCAGTATTATAACAATTAGAGTCTAGTAAAACGTGGTTAACTGAGAACGGAGAGCTACATCTCAAACATGTTTTGGGATTGCTTTTCGTGAAATAGTGAGAGTGAGATGTATTGGTATGGCCTATTCTAAGTCTACTTAAAACACACTGATCCTTCCTACTAGATTTATTAAATTTAAATTCACCTTGTAAACTATCTTTCCTAAAAGTATGTAATTTAGAGTGTTCATTTTTCCAAATTTGGTTCCACAGCAGATTAATTTTTTTAGATAAATCTCGTTTGGCGTCGTGCAGTATAATGGGAATGTCGTTATTCGTATACGGGGTCGAACTAGCTTCCCTAGCTATCTGGTCAGCTTTTTCATTACCAGCTATTCCTTGATGGGAGGGTATCCATGCAAGTACTACATCAACTGATTGTTCTTTTAATTTAAAAACTACAGAGTGTATTAGTTGGATAAGCGAGTTACCAGAAAAGCAGTTTTGTAAAGCCAGAAGGGAAGACTTAGAATCAGTGAAGATGACATAATTTGAGTTGGTAGGATTCGTTAGGATCATTTTAACGGCGTGATAAATTGCATAAGCTTCGCAAAGGAAAATAGAATATTGTATGGGTAAACTAATGGCGGTGCAATCTGAATCTACAATTATGGAGCAACCGGTTCCGTTATCACTTACAGATCCGTCAGTATAGATTATTTTATAGTTATGGTAGTTGTTAAGTAAATCTAAGAAGAGTTTGTGGTAAACTAAAGTATCAGTAGACTCCTTAATGTAGTTACTTATGGATAGATCCAATTTAATATTGTTTTTCGTCCACGGCGGAATAGGATGGATATGTCTTGTGTATAGTTTAGGTAGGCATATGATATTAGACGTTTCTAGATATCTTCTTAATCGTAGTCTAAAGGGGATCGGCAGTCTTACTTCTCTTGAGAAAATATCTTCCAGGTATTCGACATCAATTATATTGTTTACGGGATTAACAGGTGTTGAAGTTACGTTATACGCATAACAAAGACCAAGTTTAATTCTTCTTAGCCATAAGGGGATTTCACCGGATTCAACAAGTAAGCTATTAGCGGGACTCGTTTTGAATGCTCCTAAACATAATCTTAAGGAAGAATTTTGGACCGAATTTAGACTATTCAGTAAATTTTTACTAGCCGAATCATAAATTATCGACCCATAATCAAGTTTGGACCTAATTATCGTACGGTAAACATTCAGTAAACAATCTTTATTAGCTCCCCACGTAATAGAAGATAAAACTTTAATTATATTTAAGTGTTTGTAACAGTCGGCCTTTAATTTCTTAATGTGAGTTTTCCATGTATGTTTACTGTCAAATAACATACCAAGTATTTTGATTGAGTAAACTCTAGAAAGCGGATGACTATCGAGATGCAATATAACATTATCAAATGGATTATTTAGTCTAGAAAAAATAATAAACTCTGATTTTGAATTAGAAAATTTAAAACCCATTTCGTGGGACCATTTTTGTAGTTTATCAAGTGAACTTTGAATCAGTTGTGTAGTAGTCTGGATATTCTTCCCAATGCAAAACAAAGTTAAATCGTCAGCGAAAAGCAAACCCTTGACAGGACTTTTTATCATGGATAGTACATCATTAATAGTTATTAAAAATAAAATTACACTAACGACGGAACCCTGAGGAAGACCATTATCAATAAGCAGGGGATCAGAGTAATTATAGTCAATTCTGACTTTAATTTTTCTGTTTGAAAGAAAATTATTAATGAAGAGAATAACATTTCCAGTAAAATTAAGTTTCTTTAGGGCATTTAACACCACTTTCTTAGAAACCATTTCATAGGCCTTCTCAATATCCATTGATACTGCCATCAGATGGCCCTTCAGAGCTAAAGCTTCACAAATAGCAGTATCAAATAATATTAAATGATCATTGGTCGATCGAAACTTACGGAAGCCACTTTGAAAGGGTGACATAAGCTCTTCATGTTCTAGCTTGCAACGAATTCGATTTGCAACCATTTTTTCTAGGATCTTACAAAGGTTACATGTTAATGCAATGGGTCTGTAATTGCTGGGAAGAGTATGGTCTTTACCTGGTTTTGGGATAGGAATTACGATAGATGTGCGCCATATTTCAGGGAATAAATTATTTTGCCAAATTTTATTGTACAAATTAAGAAGATATGAAATACCACTTTTCGGTAATTTTTTAATTAAGCAATTGGGGATACCGTCCGTACCAGGTGAAGAATTTTTGCAGTTATTTAAAACGAAAAGAAGTTCCTCGAGAGTAAGTATATTGTTAATTGAGTTATGTTGTTCTGTACTAGTTACTTCATTGGACAAGTCTATATAAATATTTGAGGAATGTGAGATGAATTCATTGCTATAATTCGAGTTTGAAGAATTTTTAGCAAAGCTTTTAGCTAATACGTTACACTTGTCAATCTTATTTATAGCTTTATTTAAGTCGTCATCAATTAAGAAAGGGGGAAATGTATTTAAGTTACGATTTTTTAATTTATTTATTTTGTTCCAGATTTCAGAAGACGGAGTTTGGGGAGTTATGGAAGAAGTGAACTCGTGCCAGGACTTAAGCTCAGATTTTTTTAGGAGCCTTCTAGCGAACGATCTACTTTTTTTGTAATTTATCATATTTTCGACCGACTTAAATTTCAAATATTTCCTGTGTGCCCTTTTGTAATCTTTTATTGCAGTTCGACATTCGCTTGTAAGCCAAGGTAATTTTTTACGAATTCCATTGCTCCCTTGCGACTTTGGAATGGCTAGATTTGCGGAGTCAATTATTAATGTATTAAATTTCGATAAGCACAAATCAATGGTAGTTTCATTAACTAATGAAATTTCATACAATTCTCCAATATTTCTATCTATAGTTGTCGCGTATAAATCCCAATTAGCTTTTTCGAAAATCCATTTTGGAACTTTAGAATTATTTTCTATGGGAGAATTTGAGTGACTTATTATTATTGGATAATGGTCGCTGTCGTGTGGGTTATCTAAAACATTCCATTGAAACAAAGGAGCGATCGAACAGGAAGATAACGCTAGATCAATCGCGCTCGTACAAGCAGTGGTAACATTAAAATAAGTAGGTTGATTTTCATTCAGAATAGTTATATCATTGAAAGAATCTAAAATATTATGAATTATCTTACCTCTGGAATCCGTTTTACTGCTTCCCCAAGATAAACTGTGGCTATTAAAGTCACCGATTAATAAAAATGGCTTCGGTAATTGATTAATTAAATCAGTTAATTCTTGCTCAATTAACAAAGTACTATTCGGTAAGTAAATATTGCATATAGTTAACTTGGTAGGAAAATTAATAATGCCGGCAATGGCTTCTAAATGTGTGTTAAGTTTCACTTCAGATACAAAAATATTAGACCTAATGTAAGATACTACACCTCCACTTGCGTGGGAAGTATTGGATCTGTTTTTGAATATAGCTGTATATCCTGAAAACTGATAACAGTAATCATTTTTAAAATTAGATTCCTGTAGGCAAATACAACTAGGATTCCTTTCGGACATTAATATTTTCAGTCTTTGTTTACGTTTATAGAATCCATTGACATTCCATTGCAGGATATTTAACCTAGACATTTTTGTATAATAATTTAAGTTTCCTTTGTAAACGAGTGATGCGGCTCTTTATACTACGGTTAGAAAAGTGCGGGTATAAGTCCGTTAACATATTAACTATAGCAGAAGGGTCCTTAGAGTATTGGGCACATATCACACTAATATCTTGCAGACCGTGAGTGTTCTCTAAAAAACTCTTAAATTGTAGTGGGTTCATTTGGTAACAATAGGAAGACGAAGTTATAATGGAATTGATCTTGTCCCAGTCAGCTACCATCAGATTATTAGTTGAAGACGTCTTCTTCTTTTTCCTCGAATTCTTCGCTAAATCTATTGATGCTGAAGAGTCACTGAAGACTGAATTATCTTCAACCATACTATCATCATTATATTGTGTTAAGGTGTTTAATTCAGGGGGATCTTCAGTCTTATCATGGTGTGTAGTAATAGAATCAGTGGATGGGGGATGCGGGTGTTTGAGTTTCGAGCGAGGTTCTTGAGGGATATCTAACTCGGCAGAGGTAGCCAAAAGTGCAGATTGGTTTGTAGGTTCGGGACAATTTTTGGCAATATGCCCAATCTTTTTACAAGTAAAACAATGCATGGAATCTGATGATAAATAAATCCAATAGTTAGTATTATCGAAATTGACTTGCATTGAGTCTGGCAATTTATCACTATCTTCAGGTGTTACATATACCTGCCGTCGGAAGCTTAAAATGTGATTGAAGCCCGGTTCGGTGAATCCAGCTCGTAGAAATGTTATAGGCGATTGTGGAACAATATTTAGGTCTTCTAGACATTTTTTGATAACATCGTGGGGAATCACAGGGCAGACATTCGAAATCACTATCCTTTTATTACGAGTGACGAGCGGTCTGATAGTAATGTTTTCTCCTTTCACGAATAATTGTTTGTGATTATCTACTAAATTATCGGCTATTTCCTTCGTGGCGACGTAGACGCAGATCCTGTTATTAGCGATTCTCGAAATAAATCTAATATGCATAGGTTGAATTACCTTTGATAGGGCCTCGGTGTAGTCTTTTATCAAAGTGTTATCTAAGGCATCTAATACAATAGCTTGATCTTTCTTCGGGAATACATCACTTTGGGTAACGGCAGCATAGCTGGCAGATGGGGTCAATTGGGCCATTTTCTCCGCTGAGTGATCCCTGTAGTCAGAGACCAAAACAGCACACTCCACAATAATAAGATAACACGCGCGCGAGTAACTTATTAATTAGTCACAAACCGTACGTGCTCATCGTATGAACGGCAAACGTTCACTGGAATTATGATAATTGTTTAAGCAAAAATACAGCACTTATTGAATCTTCACTTGAGGCTTCGGCCAAACCTACGCGTCAGTAACGCGGGACGCGGGATGGAGCGTCTGCAACGTGAAACTGGTGCGTACACCTGCGCGACTACGCGTACGGTACGAAACCGTAGATTATTCCCGCTCTGCCGACGCAAACGTCCCAGAGCGTTGTAGACGCTCCCGCTTCGCAGTCGCTTTGGTCGCGTAGGTTTGGCTGAATTTTCTTTGCTGTCATACCTTAAGTGACATTTGAAATTTTTAAATTACTTTTGCCGCCAATTTGCGTTGAACTAAATTTGTTATGAATAAATGTATGTACAATCAGGGCCGGACCGTGAGCTTAGGGGGCCCTGGGCTGAAACTACTTAGGGCTACAACATTTTAACTCTCAGTTCGTAGTACCAACACCGAAATTGCACAATACACCTTGATCGTAGGATTTGCTGGGATACAAAGTACAAACCACACGATTTGTTTAATTTAATAAAATTATGAATTCTTTCGCATTATCGTCTATTTTTGACTTTGACATAGCTGGGGGCCCTTGAACTCATGGGGCCCTGGGCTTAAGCCCAAATAGCCATATTGTAGACCCGGCCCTGTGGACTGTGTACTAGCTGTGTACAATTAGTTATCCAATAAAGTATTATACAAAAGAAAAATCCTAATAAAACCAAAATTATAAAACCTCATAATTTAAAAAATAATAGTTTTAACTTATGCCCGACACCTAACACCTATTCGGTAGTCAAACAAACCAATGTAATTAGCATGAGATAAGAGACTTAATATTATTTAAATTAATTAATTTTCAAAGTGCCGAAATTCGCGTATCATATTCGTCATTTGCTTCTCTTATCTTTCGGATTCATTTTCAGATGATATTAAAATTTATGGAATATTTATTGTTAACTATTAGGTTTTGCTTCACATTCACTTTTGAAGTTTTTTACTCTTTATGGCCTGATAAAATGAATATTATATTCAGTTAAAAATATTGTGTAAGCAATTTTGGTCATAAAATTACACCTAGTGGTACGCCATCCATTTTGTGTCGTTAAGTTTCATTGTCTTTGCCTAGCTACAGCAAAGCCACAAGGAAGACATTTTTGAAATCTATAATAATAATATTATGTACCTAGTATGTAAGTATTGTATGTTTGTTTTATAAAAGTGCCTAAACTACATACTAATTGGAGCTTCGCAATGATGTCTAGAGTTTGACGAGTTAAAATTTGTGTATCTAGTCATATTTCATATCAGTAGGTTATATTTCATAACCTTTTTTGTCAAAAGCGATAACGAGTTCCTCGCTCGGGCATCGACGAGCAAGGAGGAGACGCCGCTAATGCCATCATACAACTTCGAGAGCATCGCTAAAAGAAGTTACGTTAGAAGAGTCCGGACATTTCAGTGCACAGCATGCATTATAGTCACGTAAGTTTAAACAACCTGAACTCGAGATTTCAAGTTCCGAGTTACTGATCAGATGAAATGGCACAGTCGGGTCACACGAAATAGAGAAATGTGTCCATTGACCCATCGTTGCTTGTCTCTTTCACGCACGTCTTGTAGGCCAGGTAAGCATAGTTACAAGGAGCTAAAAAGCGATGGTTAACAATAATCTTTTTATGTGAGTTTAGAGTCAAGATGTCGTATTTAAATTTTACTCTAATTATATCTATAGAGGCTCGACGCTTTGAAATTTTCCGTTTACTATATTTTCATTTTGCAACATTTTTAATAATTAAGTATATTATTACAGGATGCTCCTCATCACAATGTTTACCCTGGCCATCGTGCACAACATAGAGGAGTTGCTGAAGTACCAACAGGCAACAGAGTCGCGGCCATCACCGAATCTGCTGCAACTCCGCCTCGATAGGCTACTGTTCCTAAATCGCACTCTACCCCTGCCTGGTAAGTGAGGGATACACCTGTATTACTAGACCAAGAGAGGACAGAGGGTCTGTTAACTCAAGCCAGGCCAGACTACAGAGTAGTAAATATTGTAAAAGCGGACTGATGTAATTTGATGGGTTATCTCAAGCCCAGCTAACACTATAATGTAGGGTAGTAGGTCCTCCTGTCTTTATATCAATCTCTACGTCAATACATACTTTACAATTTTCCTAAAGATATGTACAGGGTGTAACAAAACAAAGTAATAATACTTTTATGGTGTGTAGTGTCTCGTGTTTAAAGTTCACTGTGTAAGTAGCAGCGCTGAAAGGGCGACTTTATTTATCAATCATAAGCTTTTATTTTATGATAAGGGTAAAATACGTTAGAAATACGCATTCGTTCATTAAAATTCAATATTTTATTGAACGAATTAGTCAAGTAGCCTATCATTATGATCCAATCCATGATGCTAATCATCAATTTAATACATTTGACTTACAAAACAATGTTTTGAGACCCGTACGTCTTGGATTAGACCGTACCTTTATAACATCTCCAATAAAGACTGCATTGAAAGCTTTGATGATACTATAATAATTATAATACAAGCTAAGCCACTTCTATATCATGTGTTGTAATATCTGACGATCTTCTTATATTGAGTACATTAAGTAACATTGCAACCAGTTTAATCAGAATTTATGAACTAGTGGGAAAATGCTAGTGATCAAACTCGAAACAAGTTCGAATTTGATATATAAATTACATAAAATATCGTAGTATTACTATGTAATATTGATTGATTTCAGCTGTCGTTTATATACCGACGTACTTAGAAAACTTCGATAGCACGATGCAGGAATGTTAGGCTAATTGTGGGTACCGCCACATCTTCATTAAAAATGCGAGTATAGAATTTTCAAATAGTAATTATAATGTAAGAGATTTACATCATCCAACAAAGCTTGAAAAATCAATGGTGACGATTATTGAACGGTTACAGACAAATCCAACGTGGATTGGGCCGTCGGTTTGCCAACCAAAGAAGAGCTCATGGACGCTATTAAGAAGGGTAAAGAGGCGCTAAGAAAACGAAAGAAGTTGGAAGACCAATTAGAGCCTCTAGAGGAGAACACTCCAGCTTCGAGAGCCCAGAGATCAGTGTCTACTGCGCCAGAAGTAAAGCCGCTAGCTGAAGCGGCGTACGCCATAGAAGAAGCTACAAGGAGTCTCGTTGCAGGGTAAGAATTTGTATTTAATTGTAAAACTACATGGGATTACTCTGCTATATAGGTTAGATCCAATAAGAAACTTAAAACAGACATATTACTCCACCATTACATGATATAATATGTATTAATTATTGCAATTAAAGGAGTTGAAGTATGCATAAATACCTAAGTATCAAATTAGACACTGTTGGGAATTGGGATGCGAACTTAAACAACTATTACTTAAATAACGAAGAATGGTGCATAACTCATAATAAGATGACGTGAGCAATAGTAACCAAAAGCAAAGCTGTCGTTAAAGTAATATCTATATTGCCGCACATTCGTCATTAGTAGAATGAAAATAATAATTAATAGTATTAAAAAAAAACCGACTTCAAAATTGTACGTAATTAAGAATTAAAATTCCTTATCTCAGAAACTATTGAACCGATTTTGATAAAACTTGCAGTATTCCCTAAATTGAACAATACCTAGTACAACAAAAAATGATTACTTAAATCGGACTTGTAGTTCCCGAGATGAGCGAACACAAACATAAAAACATACATACATACACTTTTAAATTTGCCACATTTGTTCAGACGCTGATATAGACTAACATAATATACGAAAACTGGACAGTTCTGGAAATATTACATACATACGGATCAAATTGATAACCTCCTTTTTTGAAGTCGGTTAAAAAATATTGTAATGCGTTTTTTAATACCTCGATCGTTGGAATCACAGACACAATAGATATTCAATTGCTATGCGGCACCCGGGTTCCGCTTGGGAGTTGATGGGTTAAGGCCATCCCCCGAGCAAACGACTTTGACCATACATTTGACGCGGTGCCGAGATCGCACAAAAATCTGTATTTTTTTACTTATCTTAGTTCAAAATTCATGTAAAAAAATTTAAAACGGGGAATATGTAGTTAATGAAATTGTCTATCTATTGTCTTGTGTTATAAATAACTTGTGTTTCATGCTGAAAGTATGCTTCAATTTTGATAAATTGGTATTACTTTGGAAGCTAATATCATGAGTATAATAAACAAAAATAGAAAATTTAAAACGGGGAAAGGAATGTTCATATACTGAAGATTATTGCTGTATTTTTATTATAACTTTGTAGCTTTCAAATTATGACTCTAAATACGGTTAATTACGGAATCTCCGTAGAGGAAGGCCCTTAGTAAGATACATAAAAAAATTAGCAAAGCAAATGATACATTAGTAACATGATACCATTGATTAATAGGTTACTATTTATCCGCTTTTGAAAGGCCAATGACGCACTTGCGACTAGTTTTGAATAATGAAATGAATAACATTTCTGATTCCATTAATGAGACTGTTCTGGAATATCATGGCGGCAAACTATTGTCTATAAGCTGGCCAACTATGCAGCATGGAAAATCGTGGAAATTTTGTGAGAGGCTTTTATCGAAACCTTTCCTTGTATTAAGAAAAGAGCAATATCCTTTATCACATTCGGGTTCAAGTTCCAAGTTTTTTTCAGCTCCAACATAAGTATAGACAACATCGGCCAGGGTCCATCCACGGTCGGCCTGCTGGATGGACCTCGGTACTGCATGCTGCAGGCCGCCCCGTGTCCCATCACCAGATACAGGAGTCAGGATGGGTCCTGCAACAACTTGCAGCATCCACACTCGTGGGGAGTCTCCAACACGCCATATAGGAGGGTGCTGCCTGCGCATTACCATGATGGTAAGATCTTCGGCTAAGCATTCAAGAAATAAAATAGATTCTCCAACAGTAGTTCAAAAGAAAAATATGAAAAGTGCCAGGCGTGGTCGCAGCTCGAATGCACTACACCTGTGTCAAAATAATAAACACAACTGTATTGCACAATGTCATAGCTAAACCGTAAGCAGCTATTTGTTTCACAAACACCAAAATGCAAAAAACCTTTCCAGCTTCTGAGTTCAATATTGCTCTTGCTACCAATTTGAAACGTTACACATCGAAATAATTATTGCAACAAAGTCTAAATTCCAACGTCGTCAAATTCGATTGCAACTCCTGAGGATATTGACAGCCTATTGTCGCTTTCAATGTAAAAGATAAACTCTGACGGTGTTGTCACCCCTCATCCAGGCATCAGCGCCCCCCGTCACCGCATGAACAGCTCCAAGCTGCCGAGCGCTCGCGACGTCAGCCTGACCGTCCACCGGCCCAGCTACCCTCACGACTCCGCCTTCACCGTCATGCTGGCCGTCTGGGGACAGATGGTGGACCACGACATCACATCCATGGCGCTGAGTAGAGGTAACTTTACCACCATGAGTACAGATAATACGCGACAAGGCGCGTTTTGAGTAATCAGGGCCCGATCTAGCTATTTAGCCGCTCCGGGCAAAGATCATTTTCGCCGCCCTTTACATAAACAGAAAATCATAATAATAATTATATAGGACTCAGCTATACTCTAAGTGTGTTCCGCGGAACCATAGGGTTCCGCGATACCCCTGTAGGGGTTTGGCAAGAATTTAGAAAAAAAATCAAAATACCTCTCTCTGGTCGAACGTTTTGACTCCGCCCGCCGCGCTGCCGGCTGCCGCGCGTAATCTTGTGAGCGCGCAGTCCCTTTGATAAAAGTTCCCTTTGAAAAAAATAAAATTTGTTTATCAAAGGCGCCGACTCGAGTATTTTTGAGAATGTTCGAGATCGAGTCTAGGACTAAGTATAAAAGCGGCGATCGCGCGTCGCGCCTCGTCAGCCAGTTGGCGATTAGCGTTCGGAGCGATAAGTTCCTACCTACCTACTTACAAGTTGGCTAGCGAATTGCGGAGTTTAAACGTAATATGTAACTAGTGTTTATTGTTCTTCTGCCTGCTGTATTCTGATTGTAGCAGATTTGTACATTTCTTCTTTGGACTAAACGTCTCTTATAAGCAGTAACGATTGTGCATTATTTTGACCCCACCATCCTGACGTGTAACATTATTAATAAAGAAGAATGTAACGTTGGCTTAAAGGCGCTAAACGTGTTGCAACAACATCTTCTAATGACGCTGAATGTTAAAAAGCAGTACGCGTGGAGAATGCAGCAATTACCGATCCAGACGATGATGCCACGACGTCAAGCTCCACGGTTTCAAAGACGAAAAAAAGGAAATATGATGAATCATATATCAGTTTCGGATTTGTTGATTCCAACGGCTCACCTCTCTGCATACTATGTAGTAAACTGCTTCCTAATATCCATGGCACCTGCCAAATTGTGCCGATATTTAGAAACTGTACACCACGAGTCTAAAGACAAGAATAAAGATTTTTTTGTTCGAAGAAAAGAACAGTTATTGGAAAGTCAAAAAAATATGATGCATGTAACACAAACTATCAATGAAAAGGCCACGGAGGCATCATATTTAGTTAGCTATCGCATTCGGCATTGTACAAGCAGGTGAAGCGCACACTATCGCATTACACAAGCAGGTGAAGCGCACACTATCGCATTACACAAGCAGGTGAAGCGCACACTATCGCATTGTACAAGCAGGTGAAGCGCACACTATCGCATTACACAAGCAGGTGAAGCGCACACTATCGCATTGTACAAGCAGGTGATGCGCACACTATCGCATTACACAAGCAGGTGAAGCGCACACTATCGCATTACACAAGCTAGTGAAGCGCACACTATCGCATTGTACAAGCAGGTGAAGCGCACACTATCGCATTGTACAAGCAGGTGAAGCGCACACTATCGCTGAAAATTTAATAAAGCCATGTGACATAACAAAATGTATGCTCGATGAAAAATCTGCAAAGCATCTTTCTACTGTGCCGCTATCAAACGATACTGTTTCACGGCAAATCCATGCCGCTACGTCTAGCAAGCTACGTCAAACAAGAACTAGTTACACGTCTACAAAAAACACGATTTGCCTTGCAAATGGATGAGTCAACTGATGTCGCTGGTCTGGCTATCTTGCTGGTTATCGTGAGATATCCATATGAAAGTTATTTTGAAGAAGGCATGTTTATGTGTTCACCGCTGCCCACAAACACCGAGGAAGCAATTTTTAATAAAATAAACATATTTTTTTAAGAAAATAATCTCAGTTGGAACGATTGCATTGACATTTGTACAGATGGGGCCAAGGCGATGACAGGTAAAACAGCAGGAGCAGTGTCACGCATAAAAAATAAAGCGCCTAATAATTGTAGTTCCAGCCATTGCATTCTGCAATAAAAGCACTTGCGATAAAGAAAATGCCATCAAATCTAAAATTAGTTATGGATGAAGTGGTAAAAATAATTAATTTTATCAAATCACGACCACTACAATCCCGATTGTTCTCATTACTGTGTGAAGATTATGGCAGTAAACATAAAACACTGCTGCTCCATGCAGAAGTGCGATGGCTGTCTCGGGGTAAAACTTTAACAAGGCTATTTGAACTTAGAGCGGAGTTACAAATGTTTCTTTCAGCTGATACTTCTTTTAATTTGAAAGACCGTTTGTATGATTAAACTTGGTTGTTCCGATTGTCTTTTATGGCAGATATCTTTCAAAAACTAAACGAGGTAGGTAAACAGACAACAGTATTCCAGGCCTATAACAAAATAACTGCCTCCAAAAGAATAATAGATTTTTGGATTGTTTGCATTGATAAGAGAGAAATAGAAAGCTTTTCGTCACTCAGCACGAGTTTGTTAGTGATAACGACTCAGAAATGTTTCAAGATGATAATATTATTATGTTTGAAGAATTTGTCCAATATCTCACTTCGATGATCATCTTTTGAAAAGAATATATTTAAGAAATTGAATATCCAATGCTTGGCAAAATGGCTCTGAATATTCTTCTCCCGTTCTCAACAACATATTTGTGCGAAACAGGATTCTCAACGTATGCGTATAAAAGGGTTAAAGTATTAATTGTGTCTGCCAAACGGCTCCTAATATTCGACACAAGGGTACTGGCTATCTGAAAAAGCTCGCTCAGCTTCCACTCTGGTTGGTACAATTGTCATAGGTAAATTATAGGTGAACTAGCTGTGCCCCGCGGTGTTACCCGCGGTTTAAGTGATATATAATTAAAGACTATGAAAAGTACTTACCAATAATAGGGTCAAAACGGGACGATACATGGGATACATGGTATAATGGTGTATGGTAGTGATGATGATGATGATGATGAATGTAATTTGCATAGTAGCATATGCTTTCCGTTCTTAAAACGACGTCGGAACTCCCAAACTTCTATCTATAAAGAGTCAGGAGTTCTCTCAGCACCTTCCGAACCATGGTATACCTTGGTGCAAAATCTTACTTGTTGGTAGCATATGCTTAGAATACTGCTCACGAAACCGAAGTCACTACATGTTTCCATATAAATTTTGGTGAGTTCCCTCGATTTCTTATGGATCCCTTCATCAGGTCACCACTTTTATGAATATGGTACCAAATTGGGATGATAACCTATACACCAAAAGAAAAATTTTGAAAATCGGTTCACAAACGGCAGAGTAATCGTTGTACATAAAAAAACGAACATAACACCTCCTCAATATTGAAAGTCGGTTAAAATTGTAGCCTATGTGTTATTCTGATGTATAAGCTATATTATTGTAAAGTTTCATTTAAATCCGTTCAGTAGTTTTTGCGTGAAAGAGTAACAAACATCCATATATCCATACATACATACATACATACATGCCTTTATAATATCAGTAGGATTGAAGGTATGTGCCTTTTGATCTACCTGACTCGAAATAGTTCTTTAGCGGGCTTAGCAAGTCCACGCGCCACCGCGTCAAGAGACACATACACGCTTCTTTGTAATCCCGCCAGTCCAGCGGGATCCCGCTATATTTATATTTTCGACCGATATTAGTCCCGCAAAATGCACGCGGGATCCCGGTATTTCGGGATCCCGGTATCCTGGTATTGCATTCCCTAGTTGGAATTATACCTTCACGTTAGCGGTTAGACTATTGGGCTTTCTAGCAATTTATCTTACACTAAAGTTGATGAGTGTTTTAATGTTTTTATCTAATACTAGCGACCCGCCCCGGCTTCGCACGGGTATAAAATAATATATAGCCTACATAAAAAAGCCTAGCATAAAAAAATGATTAAAATCGATTCAGTAGTTTTGATTTATATTCATTACTACCGGCGTGGCCCTCATTGGCCGCCGCAAAAGCTACGTCCCGAAATTATTAAATCTGTAATAATATCTTCGAAAATATTCATTTAAATGTACGTAGTACTTATATGTCAGTGATTTAAATCCACTTATTATCTCTATGTTTAAATCATATGCTGTAAGGGTATTAAATCATATGCTGTATATATCTACATTAACGGCCGTTCCCAATATTCAATCTATCTCTGGTTTGACATACGACCGATCGCAGCTAACATTGAATTGACATAAAATATATGTCTCTAATGTCTAATGAGAGCTATTCCTATCTCTAGTAGGGCAAAACCAGAGATAGATCAAATATTGGGAACGGCCGTAAATCAACAATGTATTTAAGATATTTAGTTGGATAAGGATTAATGCTGTATTTATTAAAATTGCTTCGAAAATAAGCTATTATTTGTCGTAAAAAGTAAATGACAAAAAAAATGTTATTGTGGGATAGGTATCCATAAGAGATAGACATGTACCATCGCGGAGTTTTCTGTAGACCTTTTCAATGTGTACAATACTTGGTATATTATTTTGATAAATCTCGTAGGGTTCAGCCTGCGTTTGCAATGTAAGCGGTAAAAAAATGTAATTATTTACGACATCACATTAGAAACCCCAACAATAACAGTATTTCTCCACTATTTAATGAATGTTATTATACTTAAAAACCTTCTTCTTGAATCACTCCATCTATTAAAGAAAACCGCATCAAAATCCGTTGCGTAGTTTTAAAGACTAAAGGGAACAAAGGGACATGAGGGAAAAAAAGCGACTTTGTTTTATAATATTATGTAGTGATATCTAATATACATATAAAATTATCGTGTCACAGTGTTTGTGCGCGAACTTTCATTAAAATCGTTTGAGCCGTTTTAGAGGAATTCGCGCACAAACACTGTGACACGAGAATTTTATATATTTAATACTAGCTTTTGCCCGCGGCTTCGCTCGCGTGGAATTCAAAAATCGCGTAAAATACGAATATTCTTGTAAACCTCCTTTAGAAACATGATGTTTTTCCAAGATCAAAAGTAGACTATGTTACTCTCCATCCTTTCAACTAAGTATATGCCAAAATCAAGTCGATTTGTTGCTTCGTTAGGCCGTGAAGGAAGGACAAACAAACACACTTCCGCATTTATAATATTTATAGAGAATTAAGGGGGGGGGGGGGGGGCGCAGCCCCCCCAAGTAGTGTCCAGGGGCAAAGCCCCCCCTCCCCCCATATTAATCAAATGACACTCAAAAACTCAGACTCAGACAAATATATCTGCGAAAACCGCATTCAAATCGGATCAGTAGTTTTCGTGTGATGCGGAAACAAACATACAGACAGACAGACAGACAGACAGACAGACATACAAAAAAGTAACCACATTTTTGGCTTCCATAGCGATGTAGTAACACCCCCTGCTTATTATTTTTTGAATATCTTTAACGTACAGAATTTCCTTTCAGAAGCCTAGTAATTAAATTACACTCAAATAGTGGATGTTTAGTTTAGGTTAGAATAATTTCATTTTTAATTATTGACTTAAAGTTTGTTCTTAAAGAGGAATTAACACTCAACACTAACTTAACTCAACACTAAAATTTTCATTTCTACAGTTTTATTATATGTATAGATTAGACTAGCTGTTCCAGCAAACATTGTTTTGCCATATAAAGTATTTTGCCCATATATTATTTTATTGAAGTGACTAAATAAGTATGGCACCATGGCAACGCCCATCGCTATCCCGTCGCGTGCCGCGTCGCACAAACAATGGTCGCCGTCTGTCCCGAGTTGTAATAATTTACTATTATTTATTCAACAAATGCACTCATCAATATAAAAACTACCCAGTAGTCGATTCTCAGACCGACTGAATATGCATATGAAATTTGGTAAAAATCAGTAAAGCCGTTTCGGGGGAGTACGGTAACTAACATTGTGACACGAGAATTTTATATACATAGGCTGCACTAAAAGTATCGGGAATGGAATATTTCCACTGTTCCTGTCATATTAAAATCTTTTTAATAAAAAACTCCTTGGTTTTAAAAATCGAATACCATTTAATTATTTAAAAAAAGATTCTCGGTATTGTCACAAGGTCTTGTCAAACTAATTGTTTAGTCGTTGAGAAAATGGAATTGACACGAGAAAATTATAGAGCAATGATTTATTATGACTTTCGAAGTGGTTGAACGCAAAAACAGTGTGTTGACCGGATGATTTCGGCATTTGGTGATGAAGCCCCATCCAAAACCACAATTTATCGCTGGTTTGCTGAATTTCAACGTGGACGTGGCAAGCTCAGTGATGATCCTCGTCAAGGTCGTCCAAAAACTGCAGTCACCCAAGAAAACGTTGATGCTGTGCGTAAGCTGATTGAGGAAGATCGACATGTGACATACCGCGAAATTCAGGCAACTTTAGACATTGGCATGAGTCAAATACAATTAATAATCGTGCATGAACAATTAGGTTTAAAAAGTTGTTTTCCCGATGGATACCGCATTTGCTCTGTGAAGAGCAAAAAGCGGCTCGCGTTACTTGGTGCGTCAGAACTCTCGAAAGATTCTACGCAGGATCCTCAAACGCTGTATACAACATCGTATCAGGTGACGAGTCCTGGATATACGCGTACGAACCCGAAACAGAAAACCAGTCACGAGTTTGGGTGTTCGAAAATGAGTTAAAGCCAACAAAAAATGTTCGTTCACGGAGTGTTGCAAAAAAATGGTGGCCACGTTTGTCTCCAAAACCGGCCATGTTGCGACTATTCCTCTTGAGGGACAAAGAACGGTTAATTGAGAATGGTATGCTAGCATTTGTTTGCCACAGGTCGTTTCTGAACTCCGTAAAGAGAACTGCAACCGCCGCATCATCCTCCATCACGACAATGCGAGTTCTCACACCGCGCACAGAACAAAAGAGTTTTTAGAGCGAGAAAACATAGAATTATTAGACCATCCGCCGTACAGCCCCGACCTAAGCCCTAATAATTTCTATACTTTCAGAGTCAGAGATTTTCATCACCTGAAGAGGCTGTGGACGTCTACAAAACGGCCATTTTGGAGACCCCAACTTCCGAATGGAATGGTTGCTTCAATGATTGGTTCCATCGTATGGAAAAATGTGTCAAATTTCGCGGAAAATACTTCGAAAAGCAATAAATACATTTTTAAATAGTAATGTTGTGTCACTTCCTTGATTCTCGAAATTTTCAGTGCCGCCCTCGTATAAGATTGATAATAACATTTTTACGACCTCTTAATTCACTTGAAGACATATTATTAGCTTAATTATTAGTAAATTATAATATTTTTTCTACTTCTTGTATGTTCTACACATGTAATTACCATTTTATCAATAACATTTTAAAAATATATTCCTATTTTTATGAGAAACGCATTATATTATTAAAAATTATTAGCAGGTACCTATTTTTGTTATATTATTGTCCTTCCTGCTTATCACACGCTTGTCAGTATTTCTTCGGCCGTCTGCCGAGTAGGCACTCCGAGCAGGTTGGGAAGCTTGCTCGGAGGCTTGTTATGAATGAAGTATGTTTGTTTTTAATACGCCATAGCTACTAATTATTATTATTATTGTTAAAGGTAACATATAGTTTATTTTATTTTACAACATGACTGCCATAAATAGGCAGATAGTACATTAATAGCAAGCTTTTAAAAATTGCGCATCAAAATAGCGTAATTTTTTATCGAACATGAGTCAAATACGTTTGCTTTTATATACATACTAGCTGTGCCGGCAAACGTTGCTTTGCCATAATAATATAAAGCATTTCGAGCATATTATTATTTTATTGAAGTGACTAAATAAGTATGTTACCATGGTAACGTCCCGTCCCGTCCCGTCGCACAATCAATGGTCGCCGTCAGTCTCGAGTTGTAATAATTTACTATTTTTTTTAAATATAAAAAGTACCCAGTAGCCGATTCTCAGACCCACTGAATATGCATATAAAATTTGGTTAAAATCAGTAAAGCCGTTTCGGAGGAGTACGCGGCCTAACATTGTGACACGAGAATTTTACACATAAGATTATTGGCGTCCAGAATTTTTATAATTCTGCCCTGATTTTATCACATCAATATTAAATTATACTGTACTCGGCGAAACATGGCGGTAGCGGTCATTGACTCCCTGTCAAAAACTTGTCATTTTCTATACAAAGCTGCGATTGACAACATCTGACACTCCATTGTCAATCGCAGTTTATATAGAAAATGACAAGTTTTTGACAGGGAGTCAATGACCGCTATCGCCATGTTTCGCCGAGTACAGTATAGCAATTTCATTCAATAATAATAATATAGCAATTTCATTTAGTTATAACTTAGAAGAAATATTTCCTGTATCCGGCGTACATATTATACGCAAGTTTTTTTTCCAATTTTGTTAACAAGCTAAAATAATTTACGTCACCCCTGAAATTAACAGTTACGAAGATTTTAAATTTTTATACAATGACCACTTTTTATTAACACGCTTTCATTAGCTTGGGCTGTATGTATGTAACGAAATCTTTGAGCACTATTTTTACCTATCTCCAGTAGTCTAATTAATTCGAAACTTTGCGTATGACTATGCAATAATTTGTTAAAAAAATTTGAAAACGTGTTTTTTTAATTATTTTACTGCACGAGGGCGGCACTGAAAATTTCGGGAATCAAGAAAGTGACACAACATTACTATTTAAAAATGTATTTATTGCTTTTCGAAGTATTCTCCGCGAAATTTGACACATTTTTTCCATACGATGGAACCAATCATTAAAGCAACCATTCCATTCGGAAGTTGGAGTCGCCAAAATGGCCGTTTTGTAGGCGTCTACAGCTTCTTCAGGTGATGAAAATCTCTGACCACGCAATTTATTCTTTATTTTAAGGAAAATATAGAAATCATTACGGATTAGGTCGGAGCTGTACGGCGGATGGTCTAATAATTCTATGTTTTCTTACTCTAAAAACTCTTTTGTTCTGTGCGCGGTGTGAGAACTCGCATTGTCGTGATGGAGGATAATGCGGCGGTTGCAGTTCTCTTTACGGAGTTCAGAAACGACCTGTGGCAAACAAATGCTAGCATACCATTCTGCATTAACCGTTCTTTGTCCCTCAAGAGGAATAGTCGCAACATGGCCGGTTTTGGAGACAAACGTGGCCACCATTTTTTTTTTGCAACACTCCGTGAACGAACATTTTTTGTTGGCTTTACCTCGTTTTCGAACACCCAAACTCGTGACTGGTTTTTTGTTTCGGGTACGATGTTGTATACAGCATTTGATGATCCTACGTGGAATCTTTCGAGAGTTCTTAAGCACCAAGTAACGCGAGCCGCTTTTTGCTCTTCACAGAGCAAATGCGGTATCTATCGGGAAAACAACTTTTTTAAACCTAATTGTTCATGCAAGATTATATGTATTTGACTCATGCCAATGTCTAAAGTTGCCTGAATTTCGCGGTATGTCACATGTCGATCTTCCTCAATCAGCTTACGCACAGCATCAACGTTTTCTTGGGTGACTGCAGTTTTTGGACGACCTTGACGGGGATCATCACTGAGCTTGCCACGTCCACGTTGAAATTCAGAAAATCAGCGATAAATTGTGGTTTTGGATGGGGCTTCATCACCAAATGCAGAAATCATCCGGTCAACACACTGTTTTTGTGTTAAGCCACTTCGAAAGTCATAATAAATCATCGCTCTAGAATTTTCTCGAGTCAATTCCATTTTCTCAACGACTAAACAAGTTTGACAAGACCTTGTGACAAGACCGAGACTCTTTTTTTAAATAAATAATTGGTATTCGATTTTTAAAACCAAAGAGTTTTCAATTAAAAATATTTTAATATGACAGGAACAGTGGAAATATTCCATTCCCGATACTTTTAGTGCAGCCTATGTATACTTTTATTTACTTTAACCTGTCTAAAATGCAAATCCTTTACGGAGTACATAAGAAATTCTTCTCAATCATCAGGCGTGAACAACAGCGCGATAAAGTGCTGCGGCGACCGCCAGCACCCGGAGTGCTTCCCCGTGGAGCTGGATGAGGAGGACCCCTTCTACAGCTCACACAACCTCACCTGCATGGAGTTCGTGCGGGCTGCCCCGGCTACTAGGTGCCGTTTCGGTAAGCATTCTACCGTGGGCCGTGCCACTGAGACTAGTCACATTGTGCAATGTGAACAGACCGTTGTGATGACATTTTGGTAAGTATTCTGTTGTGCCAGTGAGATTTGTCACGTGGCCATCGAGGTGGTGATTGAAGTACCTACTGAAATCAGCTTAATTCCCGTGACTGTGACATATTAATTTTTTGGTCCTGTCTTTCTCATAAATTGACTGCTTGTGAGTTGTAGTTGTGAATTATGACACGAGTCAAGTGTGGGAAAACGGTGTATACCACCAAAATAGTGAAGTGTTACAAAAAGCATACAGAATTTTAATTTCTGAAGATCGCTGTAATGAAACATTTTGGTATCACGGTGACTGGGGCTATGATATTGCAATGCTGGATGAATCTCAAAGTAACTTGTGAAAGAAAATTTGATATTTCCACCAGCTAGACTTTCCACATCGTCTTTAATTACCACGGAGCCTGACACTTAACAAATTCCATCACATAATCTTTCAGGACCAAGAGAGCAACTGAACCAGGCGACAGCATTTCTGGATGCATCATCCATATACGGCTATACGGAGACCAAGACCAGCCAACTGCGGCATGTAGACGGGCAGCTGAGGATGCTGAAAGCTGGTGCGAGGGAACTCCTGCCTCCTTCCAAGGATCCCAATGACGGCTGCAACTCCGTGGAAATGATCGCACAGGGCAGATACTGTTTTGAATCAGGTACTTAAAATTCTTCTCAATTCTTGCCAATCGACACTGAAAAACAATAAGATTTAGAAATGAACCTATCAGGCATATTTCTGTAGCACATAATATTATATTTTGCTATCATCCTGAAAGCAAAAAGACAGTAATTAGTTACGAGTATTTACACAGAAGGAAAAAAATATATTCCCTTTTCAGAGGGTTTCACGATAAAGGCTTAAAACTTCCTTCCTTTTAAGGTGACGAGCGCGCCAACGAGAACCTGCACCTGACTACGATGCACCTGATCTGGGCGCGGCAGCACAACCGCCTGGCGCGGGAGCTGAGCGCCCTCAACCCGGGTTGGTCCGACGAGACCGTGTTTCAGGAAACACGCAGGATAATCGCATCGCAGATGCAGCATATTACGTATACGGAGTTCCTGCCATCAATTTTAGGTAACGAATAATTCCTGATCTGTCTGTATTACTAAATTTTTAGGGTTCCATACCCAAAGGGTAAAAACGGGACCCTATTACTAAGACTTCGTTGTCTGTCCGTCTGTCTGTCTGTCTGTATGTCTTCAGGCTATATCTCAAGAACCGCTATAGCTAGAATTTTGAAATTTTCACAGATTGTGTATATCTGTTGCCGCTATAACAACAAAAACTAAAAACAAAATAATATTAATATTTAAGGGATGCTCCCATACAAAAAACGTGATTTTTTTTGCCTTTTCTGCTCGATATCAATAATGGCAACAGGTAGGCACTTGCAATTTTCACAAAAGCCTTATTTAGATGTGAACTTCAATAATTAATAATAATATTAAAATAAAATAAAAAATTAAGGGGGGCTCCCATACAAAAAACACAATTTTGGGATATTTTTTCTCTATAACGGTACGGAACCCTTCGTGAGCGAGTCAGACTCGCACTTGGCCGATTTTTTATTAAATACAAGCAAACCATCCCCAGGGTTACTATGTATCTTACGACAGCAATGCAATATGCGTTTGACACTAAATATTGTATAATTTTCGCCTATTTTATTGTTGCCGCAAGAATCAAGATTCAAAATAGCCCTGCAGATCGACTTAGATTTTCCCATTGTCGTATGCTCCCACCATTTCTAAAGTAGCCTAGCCTAATCTTCCTCCCATTTTCAAATATTTCTAATTTACCTATCAGGTCACGATGTGATGTACGCCCTGAGCCTGAACGTTCACGAAAAGGGATATTCAGACGCGTATGACCCTACAGTCGATCCGTCTATAGCGAACCACTTCGCTTCAGCTGCCTTCAGATTTGCCCACACACTACTACCGGTAAGTTTGTGGCGTAGGTCAAAAACACTAAATTGATCGTGAAGACTTTGATCGAGCCATCATTTATTTCGGTCAGTTATCCCAAGATGCTAATCGATCATGTCAGCGCTACCAAACTCAAACGCGCCGAGTCGTTTCGACTTCAGAAACCCTGTGCGTGCCAAAGTGTTCTCATTTACGCAATCAAAGTACCCTATCCTTCTTTTGGCGCATTATAATACAAGTCCACCTCTCCCTTCAGGGCCTAATTCACGCAGCCGACTCCAGCACGGGAACGATCAGCTACATCCACTTGCACGAGATCCTGTTCAACCCGTTCGCGCTGTACAGCAAGCGCGGCAGCCAGTACGCCATCAACTCCGGTATGCACACCCTCGTGCATACCCCCGACCCACATGTTACCTCCGAGGTAATGACCTTGCTAAAGGATATATTTAGAGACTTTACCTCTCACAGGACCTCTATGCTAACAATACAAGGATCACGCGTATAGGAAACTATAAGGATATATAACACGTCTTTACGCTTAAAATTAAGATGCCACCTAAGAAAAATATTTGCATCCGAATCGAAAAAAATGGTTATAAATGTAACCAAAGGTATTTATTCCAAACTCAAAGCTTGATTTTTTTTAAATAATAATTAATTTAACGTGGGCAAACATACATATACAGCAAGGTATTAAAATAAAAATAAAAACTTTATACCAGCTTTGAGATACATAAAGTCACATGAAGCATCACAATCATCTTATCAAGCATCAACTCCCTAATTTTAAATAAACATTTAACATTCCAGCTGACTGAACACCTATTCGAGCGCTCCCCATTCCTGGATACCATCAGCAACACCACAGTGAAGAAGGAGCCGTGTGGGCTGGACCTGGTGTCTCTGAACATCCAGCGTGGGAGAGACAACGGCCTGCCCACATACCCCAACTTTAGAGAAGTCTGTGGCCTCTCCCGACCGCAAACCTTCGACGATTTGAGGAACATCTTCGATGAATCCAGTTTGAGCAGAATCGAACAAATCTATGAGTATGTTAATATTCCATATTAAATATCTAATGTTATGGCTTCTTTATTGCAAGGACTTGTAAATCAAATGCTATCAAATAGATAAGTACAAATTGTAGTTTTTTTCATTTTTTTTTAAATGATGCCATTTTTGATCTATGCGCAATGAACCACACTTAAGATTTTAACGACGACGTCGAAAGAATATTGCATTTAATAAGGACGCTACATTACTATAGCGTCTTTTTAGGGTATATCAAAATTCGAAAATATTGATTGCAATTCTTTGCAGGCCTAAGGAATGATTTTAGGCAGTAACTCTTCTTTCTACCTATTATAATTTCTTTGTAGGAGCGTGGACGACATAGACCTATACACAGGTGGTCTGGCGGAAAAACCCCTTGGTCGACTCCTGGGCCCGACCTTCACGTGTCTCATCGCCGACCAGTTCCTGCGCCTCAAGGTCGGAGACAGGTTCTGGTACGAGACAAGCGATCCTGTCATTCGATTCTCTGAAGGTAGAGGACTTACAGATATTTCAAAAAACAAACATTTTTTGCACGCGCTATTGATGTTTAACTTTTCCTTAGTTGATTTTAAATTTCTGAGATAATATTTGCTGCTATGCCAGAAATGCTACATTTATTATGAACATTGGCACGAATATGTGAGTTTTAACAACAACAAAACACCGGATTCAGCTAAATAGAGAAGAACATAACGTTATACCTGGGGGGTGAGCCAAGATCTTTTCTTTATCGCTTCGTTATCAGAATCGCCGATCAAAATATATGGAATTGACTTAAGATGAGTCGAACGTCAACGTCATATTAACGGACGCTTATGTGTGTGTGTCAATTCCATACACTTTGATAGGCGATTCTAGAACGAAGCGATAACGAAAAAGTCTTGGCTAAATAGCCTGGGGGGTGAGCCAAGACCTTTTCGTTGTCGCTTCGTTATAGAATCGCCGATCAAAATGTATGAAATTATCATAAGACGAGTTGAACGTCAACGTCATAATTATTAACGAACGCTTATGTCAATTCCATACATTTTGATTGGCGATTCTATAACGAAGCGATAACGAAAAAGTTTTGGCTAAATGGCCTGGGCTCTAATTCACAATGCCCAATTCAAGTCTCATTCTGAAACTTCATCGCGAGACATCCAATGAAATAGCTCGCCGCGCTAGGCTTTAACCAATGACCGCACGGAGTTTCCGAATCCGTGTCGACCGGGAATCGTGAATTGCCCTGCTGATACGAAATAATTATGTCATTTTTGTAGAGCAACTAGCAGAGATACGGAAGACCAGCCTGGCGGGAGTATTCTGCGCCAACGAGGTGGATTTGGAGTGGGTTCAGCCCCGCATCATGGAGGCGGCGACTCCCACCAACCCGCTGATGCAGTGTGAACTCCTCCCGCAGCCCACCTTTGGACCCTGGTTGGACGTAGAGCAGCCGAGGTCTAAAGAGATAAAGAAGAATTAGAAATCGTTTAGGTGAGAGAAGATTTAAGTCTTCGCGTTAAAAAAGCAGCTAACAGCTCAATATTTTATATTTTGTTTACATTATTTAATTATTGAATACTCGTTAGTCGAGATTTTACAATATGATAACTCAGTGCGTTCTATAATGTTAGATAATGTAAGTACCATACTCCGTAGTATATTTACAAGGCGTACCTAGTAAATTAAAATAGCAATATTGATACGTTAATAATAACTCGACTATTAAACGAACGTCGACGAATTGGTATGCACCAATTTATAAAACGCAAAGGCTTTTAAAAACTAGATTCATGTTAAATAGACTTTGATTTTTACAACTTACGATCATTTTATTATTATAAGTTATTATTTAATTCAATAGACATACTTAAGATTAAATATTTTTTACGATCAGATTATTTTTTTAGGGTTCCGTACCGAAAGGGTAAAAACCGGCCAAGTGCGTGTCGGGCCACGCGCAATATAGGGTTCCGTATTCCGTAATCCGTAGTACCGCTAGTTTTTGATAATTTTTGTATGGTCAATGAATGTACATTAATAACGTGTTTTACACATCACATTAACAACATCATCTCAGTTACGTTCAAAGGAATTTGAACGAAAATTTCCTTTTTACTTCGCCGAATACATTTTTTTAGTTGATCGACTATTACTCAAAAACTTATGAAGTCTTCTTAGCCGTGATAGTTTTCCTTTTAAATTCAGCATATTTCCTACTCCCGTGAATTTTTGCACATTTCCAGAAGCAATCGTTTAGCTGGTAGAAGGGGGGGACACTGGACTCTAACGATTTTTTCCACTTTAAAACTTCATATTTCACAAATGGATCCCTAAATTTCAGGTCCTATAGTCTCTGAGCAAAACCGCGGACAGACAGACGGACAAACAGAATACGGACGGACAGACCGAAACTATAAGTGTTCCTTGTTAACTACGAAACACCGAACAGGGACCGCGGAAGTGCGGGGCAGAGGGGGCCAAATGCCCCCCCTAAAATCAAATGGGAGGGGGGGGGGGGGGGGTCGGGGGTTGGGGCGGGGCCCTCCACTTTTACTGCCTGGTAAAGGTTTATCAGTGCTGGCAAAGATTACCTGTATCTTTCACAGTGCTTTGTATAAGTACTTACAAGAAAAATTGTCAAGAGATAGCATTTGAGCTTTGATTATTTCGAGGCTACGAATAATAATACCTATGGAAACGTAACTCCCATACTTCAACCGTTCTGAATTTGGTTCTTTTTCGCACACTAAAATAAGGCAATAGCAACGAAACACTAACAACGAAATAAAGCCGTTGACAATCACAATCAATAATGGTAGCAGATAGGCACTTGAAATACTCACAATATTCTTAAATATATTTATACTTTATTAATTTATAATAAAATTAAAATAAAAAGGGGGGCTTCCATACAAAAAACACAATTTTTTGCCAACTTTTGCTCAATAACAAAAATAATATAATATTATTTTTTTTGTCATATTTCAGCGATTAACGCGATTTATTCGTAAATATCATTAATATCAATTTTCAAAAATAAACTTGAATTCATTAAAATAAAATCTTGTTTTCTTAGAAAAGTATTTTTATCTTAAAAAGTATTTAGAAAATACCTATTTTGTATTTAGTATTTCAGATACTATTCTAGAAAGTATTTTGTATCTGGTATCTGAAATACTTAATTTAAAAGTATCTTGCATTTTGTATTCCAGATACATTGTACAGGGTATTTTGTACATCTCTGGGAACAGGGACCGCGGAAGTGGGGGGCAGAGGGGGCCAAATGCCCCCCCTAAAATCAAATGGGAGGGGGGGGGGGCGCCCCCTCCACTTTTACTGCCTGGTAAAGGTTTATCAGTGCTGGAAAAGATTACCTGTATCTTTCACAGTGCTTTGTATAAGTACTTACAAGAAAAATTGTCAAGAGATAGCATTTGAGCTTTGATTATTTCG
The DNA here is from genome assembly GCA_905187585.1 of Cyaniris semiargus. NCBI lineage: Eukaryota > Metazoa > Arthropoda > Insecta > Lepidoptera > Lycaenidae > Cyaniris > Cyaniris semiargus. The sequence goes on from LR994555.1 coordinate 1,073,352, forward strand.
AGGCTACGAATAATAATACCTATGGAAACGTAACTCCCATACTTCAACCGTTCTGAATTTGGTTCTTTTTCGCACACTAAAATAAGGCAATAGCAACGAAACACTAACAACGAAATAAAGCCGTTGACAATCACAATCAATAATGGTAGCAGATAGGCACTTGAAATACTCACAATATTCTTAAATATATTTATACTTTATTAATTTATAATAAAATTAAAATAAAAAGGGGGGCTTCCATACAAAAAACACAATTTTTTGCCAACTTTTGCTCAATAACGGTACGGAACCCTTCGTGCGCGTGTCCGACTCGCACTTAGCCGATTTTTTTTAATTTTACGTACCTAGTCATAAGTTATGTTGATTTCTCCTTACGATCATTTTGTTATTTAAACTAACGACGGTGTTGTCACTCTGTCGTAAAAATTGTCGTTTGGCCCTTCTGCAATATCATCCAAGTAATGTTTAACATCAGGCCGCAGCCAAAACCTTTTCTTTATCACTTCTTCATAAAATCGCCGATCAAAATGTATGGAATTGACATAAGCATTCGTTAACGTGAAATTGACGTTCGATTCGTGTAATGTCCATTCCATACAATAATTTGATCGGTGTTTCTATAACGAAGCGATAAAGAAAAGATCTTGGCTGAAGGGCCAGGTCGTTATCATTTCGTCGCAGAATAATTATATTATTTTATTTTTGACATTCTAAATACACTAGGGCTTCACACGAGACGAGAGTAAGCGATATACTACTAATATATATTCTGTGGCGAGAGTAACATAAATCTCGTCTCGGTCTCGTCAATCCTCAAAAAATTGAGTCTCGTTCAAGTCTCGGTCTCATCTCGTTACCAGTTGTGTCTCGTCTCGCTTAATTGTAAATAATGATCTATTTCTATATAATTAAGAGATTAAGAAATATTTTATGACTAGCGTATTTATATGATAAAATGCATAATTTTTATGAATAAATTTAGTATCATCGGAAAGGTCTTGATCTGAATTTGTACCTTTTCAAGGTTTCATTTACAACATACCGTCCGGTCCGGTCCGTACCGATAAGATATGGGTTACTATAAGAAGCGTTAACAATTTGAAGTAAAAATGTGGAAAAATCTTACTCGATTATTGATTTCTTTTTAAATTTACAAAAAATATTTCACAGATGGTCACCAGATTTTATATTTTGTAAAATATATTGTTTTCTAAGTAGACCTTTTCTGATTTTTCGAAAAAAAACTTCATTAAAAAAAAATTATGAGACTCTCGGGTTGCCCTGTATGTGGTCTCGGTATTGCCCATAATATTTTCCAAAACGTCTCGTCTCGTTCTCGTCTCGCTTTTTCGAGACGAGACGAGACGAGACGTTTTGGAAAATATTATGGGCAAAAAATTATGAGACTCTCGGGTTGCCTAATGCCTTGTATGTGGTCTCGGTATTGCCCATAATATTTTCCAAAACGTCTCGTCTCGTCTCGTCTCGTCTCGAAAAAGCGAGACGAGAACGAGACGAGACGTTTTGGAAAATATTATGGGCAATACCGAGACCACATACAGGGCAACCCGAGAGTCTCATAATTTTTTTTTAATGAAGTTTTTTTTTCGAAAAATCAGAAAAGGTCTACTTAGAAAACAATATATTTTACAAAATATAAAATCTGGTGACCATCTGTGAAATATTTTTTGTAAATTTAAAAAGAAATCAATAATCGAGTAAGATTTTTCCACATTTTTACTTCAAATTGTTAACGCTTCTTATAGTAACCCATCTCTTATCGGTACGGACCGGACCGGACGGTATGTTGTAAATGAAACCTTGAAAAGGTACAAATTCAGATCAAGACCTTTCCGATGATACTAAATTTATTCATAAAAATTATGCATTTTATCATATAAATACGCTAGTCATAAAATATTCCTTAATCTCTTAATTATATAGAAATAGATCATTATTTACAATTAAGCGAGACGAGACACAACTGGTAACGAGATGAGACCGAGACTTGAACGAGACTCAATTTTTTGAGGATTGACGAGACCGAGACGAGATTTATGTTACTCTCGCCACAGAATATATATTAGTAGTATATCGCTTACTCTCGTCTCGTGTGAAGCCCTAGTGTATTTAGAATGTCAAAAATTAAATAATATAATTATTCTGCGACGAAATGATAACGACCTGGCCCTTCAGCCAAGATCTTTTCTTTATCGCTTCGTTATAGAAACACCGATCAAATTATTGTATGGAATGGACATTACACGAATCGAACGTCAATTTCACGTTAACGAATGCTTATGTCAATTCCATACATTTTGATCGGCGATTTTATGAAGAAGTGATAAAGAAAAGGTTTTGGCTGCGGCCTGATGTTAAACATTACTTGGATGATATTGCAGAAGGGCCAAACGACAATTTTTACGACAGAGTGACAACACCGTCGTTAGTTTAAATAACAAAATGATCGTAAGGAGAAATCAACATAACTTATGACTAGGTACGTAAAATTAAAAAAAATCGGCTAAGTGCGAGTCGGACACGCGCACGAAGGGTTCCGTACCGTTATTGAGCAAAAGTTGGCAAAAAATTGTGTTTTTTGTATGGAAGCCCTCCTTTTTATTTTAATTTTATTATAAATTAATAAAGTATAAATATATTTAAGAATATTGTGAGTATTTCAAGTGCCTATCTGCTACCATTATTGATTGTGATTGTCAACGGCTTTATTTCGTTGTTAGTGTTTCGTTGCTATTGCCTTATTTTAGTGTGCGAAAAAGAACCAAATTCAGAACGGTTGAAGTATGGGAGTTACGTTTCCATAGGTATTATTATTCGTAGCCTCGAAATAATCAAAGCTCAAATGCTATCTCTTGACAATTTTTCTTGTAAGTACTTATACAAAGCACTGTGAAAGATACAGGTAATCTTTGCCAGCACTGATAAACCTTTACCAGGCAGTAAAAGTGGAGGGGGCGCCCCCCCCCCTCCCATTTGATTTTAGGGGGGGCATTTGGCCCCCTCTGCCCCCCACTTCCGCGGTCTCTGTTCCCAGAGATGTACAAAATACCCTGTACAATGTATCTGGAATACAAAATGCAAGATACTTTTAAATTAAGTATTTCAGATACCAGATACAAAATACTTTCTAGAATAGTATCTGAAATACTAAATACAAAATAGGTATTTTCTAAATACTTTTTAAGATAAAAATACTTTTCTAAGAAAACAAGATTTTATTTTAATGAATTCAAGTTTATTTTTGAAAATTGATATTAATGATATTTACGAATAAATCGCGTTAATCGCTGAAATATGACAAAAAAAAATAATATTATATTATTTTTAAGTAAAAGACTATATTAAAACTAGTTTTTAAAATATTTCATCGCTCATGTTTCTTCTGAGGCCTTAGGGCTAGAATCATACCCCCAAAAGAAAAGAGTCGCTCCACAAGGGCAGAACTTGGCAAACAGGTGTTATATTTCAAAAAAAAAAAAAATGTAGGGTAAGTATTTAAGCTCTTTAAGCTAATATCTTTATTATTTAGGTATTGCAGAGTTTCTAAGTCAGCAGTGCTGGCAGTAGATGCCGTATTTTCAGCACTTGCAACGGAGGAATCAGAATCCTCTAAAAACATGTGGCCATCTACTAATGTGATGTTGGACTATTATATATTATGGGCAAAAAATTATGAGACTCTCGGGTTGCCTAATGCCTTGTATGTGGTCTCGGTATTGCCCATAATATTTTCCAAAACGTCTCGTCTCGTCTCGTCTCGAAAAAGCGAGACGAGAACAAGACGAGACGAGAAAAATCTCGCTCTCGCGTGAAGCCCTAGAATACACTCCTTATATGGTAGAGCCACTGATAGAGATTTTTTTATTTTATATAATTCTAGTTTTACACCTACGAGACGAGAAAAATCTCGCTCTCGCGTGAAGCCCTAGAATACACTCCTTATATGGTAGAGCCACTGATAGAGATTTTTTTATTTTATATAATTCTAGTTTTACACCTACGAGACGAGAAAAATCTCGCTCTCGCGTGAAGCCCTAGAATACACTCCTTATATGGTAGAGCCACTGATAGAGATTTTTTTATTTTATATAATTCTAGTTTTACACCTAACAATTAAACATGGTTACTATTGAACGATCATTAATTTAGTGTGTTTTATTTTTAGAATGTTGGTAATTTACTTAATTAAATTAAGACAGTGAAATTGACAATAAACTAGATTGTTAGCAGAGGCCTTAGTGCGAGTTTTATTCGATCATACGCATCGAGCACGTTAACGCGAATTTATATGGGATCAAAGCAGTATCCACGTTAGCCAGTAGATGGCGCTGCTTTGATCCCATATAAATTCGCGTTAACGTGCTCGATGCATATGATCGAATAAAACTCGCACTAAGGTCTCAGATAAGTGTGACTAAGATTTCATGAACGATCACGATCAATAAGTTAAGTTTTTTTGAAATAAAAATGTATCTGAAACTAAACTTTGTACTTTTATAATAAAAGATTTTTCTTTAATTATAAATGCGTTGTTTTATTTTAATTTAATTTATATTTATAATGACTTAAAGCGCCTTAAATAAATTGCATAGCAAAAATGCAATTTATCTAAGTACTTGATTATTAAGTTGCAACTTCCAAGTAATGATTATAGGCTAGCAGCAGGCTTAGCATGGCCACAGTAGAAATAAGAAAGAATAGAAACGCTGACAGTTTTTGAGGACAAACTGACAGATTTCCTTTGTTAATCCATTACTTTGTCTACTGTACCGTAACAAATATTAACAATAAATCTTTCTGTGGTGCCCATATGCCATGCTAAGCCTGCTGTTAGCGTAACATCTAGAATCTAGATTCTAGAAGAGTTTATAAATTCGAAAAGTATGTCAAAATCCTGCTGGGGTAACGTTTAGCGATTTGTTAGATCTCGAAGACTACTGGATGGAAGTCTACAATTTTCGGCACACGAGTTCTCGCGACTGCTTAAATTAGCGCTCCAATAAAAAATAAATAATAATACACCATTTAGAAGTTACTTGATGTTTTATAAACCGGCCAAGTGCGTGTCGGGCCACGCGCAATATAGGGTTCCGTAGTAAGTACCGCTAGTTTTTGATAATTTTTGTATGGTCAATGAATGTACATTTATAACATGTTTTACGCTACTAACAACATCATTTTAGTTACGTTCAAAGGAATTTGAACGAAAAGTTCCTTTATACTTCGCCGAATATATTTTTTTAGTTGATCGACTATTACTCAATAACTTATGAAGTCTTCTTAGCCGTGATAATTTTCCTTTTTAAATTCAGCACATTTCCTACTCCCGTGAATTTTTTCACATTTCCAGAAGCAACCGTTTAGCTGGTAGAAGGGGGGGACTCTGGACTCTAACGATTATTTCCACTTTAAAACTTCATATTTCAGAAATGGATCCCTAAATCGGAAAATGCTCCAGGAATACTCGTAATATTTTAAAAAAACCTATCCAACGACACCAGACACGGTGGGGTGGACGCGAAAAAAATATATCATCCCCGCTTGATGTGTAGGGGAGGTACCATAAAAAATATTTTTTGAGATTTTATATAAGTACCATTTTGTCGGCATCATTAATATGTGAATTACAGCTTTGTAGGTCCTATAGTCTCTGAGTAAAACCGCGGACAGACAGACAGACAGACGGACAGACAGACGGACGGAAAGACCGAAACTATAAGGGTTCCTTGTTGACTACGGAACCCTAAAAAACCACGTAACACGTCCTAGCACTTTTATTATACCGTCTGAAGACCTAATTCAAATTGCATATTAAAGCCTACATATCTGGCTTAAATTAGTGACATAATTTTCATCAAGATCGAGTCAGTGGTTATGTGACAATGACGAAAACTTATTCAGAAAAGTGCTAACGCCAGCAAGGCCTATATAAAATCGTTATTGTGTATGCATGTTATTCCTGAATAATTCTTATAATTTAAGCGGTAGTTTAATTTTATTCAGGTAAATTTTTAGCTATGAACACTCAATAATTTAGGAAAAAATCGGCCAAGTGCGAGTTGGACTCGCCCATGTAGGGTTCCGCAGCAGCAATATGGTTTATTTTTATGAAATTAAATGGTTTTTGATTTATTTTTATATTTCAGTTGATTTAATGAAAGTTAAATTAAGGTTTACCATTTATGACATATAAAAAAATAACTACTTGCTAGATCTCGTTCAAACCAATTTTCGTTGGTAGTTTTTATAGTAATGTACATCATATATTTTTTTAGACTTATCATGCCCCTACTTTAGAAGTTAGAGGAGGGGGACACATATTACTACCACTTTGGAAGAGTCTCTCTCGCAAACTATTCAGGTTAGAAAAAAAATGATATAAGAAACCTCAATATAATTTATGTTGAAGACCTATCCACAGAATATATCCCACAGGCATAGGTTAGATGAATTTTTTTTTGTTTCAGTTGTACCTATGGGGACCCCTAAAATTTTTAATAATTTTTCCATTTTTGTATCAAAATCTTAATGCGGTTCACAGATCACATCTACTTACCAAGTTTCAATAGTATAGCTCTAATAGTTTCGGAGAAAAGTGGCTGTGACATACGGACGGACAGACAGACAGACAGCCACACACATGGGTGAGGCCGCCAATTTTTGCTGATTTGGAAATATTTTTTCCGCCCTCGGTATTTTAAAAATTATTGTGTTTATCTTATGTTGGAAATGCAATGCGAATGCATTAGAATTATTTCGGTTCAAATCATAGTCTAAAAATATATTTACAATTAAACATAAAAAAAGGTAAGCAAATAGCTTAAAATATGCCATCCGCCGTGGAAGAGGTGCACTTCAACTGTCGCTGTAGCAGTAAGTATGACAGATTTGAAGATAAATCGGATATGTTATGAATACTTATTTAAATGGCTATTACCTCACTTAATTTTTATAGTATTTTAAGATAACTTTCTTTATAAACTTTGTAAAATTAAATGATTCGTTAGAAACATCAATTCTACCCCACTTTTTAAACGTCACCAATAATACCCATTTATTATTATCGTTATATGTTAGGGAAGGTAAAATAGGGAGGTGGCAATGCTGAGTTTTTACGTACTTTATGAAAAATTTCATTCACATTTGAACCTCAGACGGGCTGTGTACACAGTTTTTTCAAAGGAAGTGTTTTTGTGACACAAATGTAAGTATTACTGTTTCACATAAAACTATCAATGCATCATGTGAGTAGTCAAAAGGGCCATGTTTGGGACTATAATACAAACCACATTGTGTATTATTTACAAAGATAAGTTTGATTTTCTCAACGCTACGGTATCGATAGCGTAGAAATAAAAATTCGCTACCATTTTAGTATGTAGGCTAATAACGCAATAATTTAATACCAAATCAGCAAAAATTGGCGGCCTCACCCACATGACGAATCTATAAGGGTTCCGTTTTTTGCTATTTGGCTATGGAACCCTAAAAACAGGAATTATCTGAAATCAACAACTGACGTATGACAACCCGACCAAGTTACGATCGTCGTCAAAAAGCGGCGTTTTTATACATCGAGGTGACATTCTGAAATGTGTAGCACAATTTTTCTGTCAAGAGACAGTACAAGCGTACTAATTATAAAAATTTGGGCACATTTATACAGGGTGTAACAAAAATAAGTGATAATACTTTAGGGTGTGTACGTGTTCCTTGTAGAGAGTTCACTATGAAAGTAGCAGCGCGTAATTTTTTTCACTTTTATATGGGCAAGGGCCCGAGCGTCACGAGTTTCCCCATACAAAAGTGAAAAAAATTTTGGTCTTTCGGCGCTGCTACTTTCACAGTGAACTCTCTACAAGGAACACGTACACACCCTAAAGTATTATCACTTAATTTTGTTACACCCTGTAGAAGCCTGCGCTTTAATTAGGAGTACGAAAAATGTTTAAAAAATCGACAACATCTGGCTGGGGACTGGGGTACAACCAGGGTTGCCAACTTTTCCAGCCGCCATAACCGGACAACAAATTTATTTCTACAAGTGGTCTACTTCTTATCTGACCCAAATAACAGAAAAATTGCTCTAGTAGTTCGTGAGATAAGCCCTTTCAAATAATTTCCCCCGTTTTTTCCACATTTTCTTCTATTTCTTCGCTCCTATTAGTCTTAGCGTAATAAAATATAGCCTATAGCCTTCTTCGATATGGAATATCTAACACTGAAAGAATTTTTCAAATCGGACCAGTAGTTCCTGAGATTAGCGCGTTCAAACATACATACAAACAAACTAACTAACAAACTCTTCCGCTTTATAATATTAGTATAGATGTATCAACATAATAAATACCTAAAATATAGGTGTAGGGTAGGAAAGTCCGGTCGGAAGTTAGTGACCTGGCCTTGTACCATGAAACTGTTTTGAGACTCAATCGGACGAGAATGCCGCGTCCCTCTAACAACGTCATTTCACGTTTGTAAGTAGGACACGCCTACTCTAACAAACGTGAAATGACGTTGTTAGAGCAGAGCAAAACAGTTTCGTAGTAGGCCTACTGACCACAGAATACATATTACCTACTGACCCGCGGGGCTAAAATGGTAACGTTTTGCAATTCCTCCAGAAAATGAATTGTCAAAACTGTCAAACTCACAAATGTCAAATTAGTACAAATTGTGCAAATTACTAGACATATGAATTGCAAGCAGAGTGATTTTTAAAAAATAAATCATAATTATGATTCGTTTTTAAAAATCACTCTGCTTGCAATTCATACGTCTAGTAATTTGCACAATTTGTACTAATTTGACATTTGTCAGTTTGACAGTTTTGACAATTCATTTTCTGGAGGAATTGCAAAACGTTACCATTAATTTAGCCCGCCGGTTGGAGACCCTGGGTACAACCACAGAGGACTTTATTATATGGTACAACATATATCTGTATTATCTATGGGTACAACGAAGGGTACAACGCACGCGGGGCGCCCGCGCCGTGAGTCGATCTTCAATCAGTATCCGAAACCATCAAACTACAAATATTTTGAAAACTTAAGAATAATAGTATTTTAGTAAATTAAGTATAAACAAAAAACTTTTTGAAAAAAAAGCTTTTATTTAAATACTCTAAAAAGAAGAAAATATTTTTCTCCTTAAAAATTTGAACTATTAAGTTATAATCCTCAAAAAAAATATACAATTTGCATGATAATAAAAGCTTGTCGTGAGACTTAACAATCTGTCATTATTAAATAAATTTATTAAAATAAAAATATAATATCAATTTACTCAGTTAAATTGGTACTAGTTTATTTACAAATAGCTAGATTTCTTAGTCTGTTTGATAGTAATTTGTTTTGTTTCAAGAATTTGTTAAAATCTGATTAACTTAAGTCCTTAAGAAATCGTACTCGACTTTGACCATTGAAAAATCTTTATTTAGCGAGTTGTTATATTCCGTTTATTTCTGCATGACTAAAAAGTTAAATTTCATTTAGCAAAAGTGACCGGATTCAACCGGGCATTTTTTGAAACTCAGCTGGATATGACTTAAAGTCACGTCACGTCATTTCACATCACGTCACGTGACGTCACGTAAAGTCACGACACGACATGACACGTAACTTCACGTCACGTCATGTCACGTCACGTCATGTCACGTCACGTCATGTCACGTCATGTCACGTAACGTCACGTCACGACACAACACGACACGACACGACATGACACGTCACGATACGACACGACACGACACGACACGACACGACACGACACGACTTGACTATTACTTTTCAATTTACTCTCAATGAGCCCTTTAATTTGATACCCATATTGCAGAAGTGCTTTAAATTAACAATTCCCCTATCTTGGTTAAGCTGCCATATTTGATATAGAATGACAAATTACATTCGTTTCCGAGTTACTCTCAATAAGCCCTTTCATTTGATACCCATATTGCAGAAGTGCATTAAAAATAACTATTCCTCTATCTTGGATGAGCCGCCATGTTGGATGTAGAATGAAATTACATTCGTTTTCGAGTTACTTTTAAAAAGCCCTTTCATTTAATATCTATATTGTAGGACTGCATAGAAAATAATTATTTCGCTATCTTGGATGGTCGGCCATATTGGATTTAGAGTGATGTCTCATGTCACATACTATATCGTGCATTGTCATCCAAATTAAACGCGTATGCAAAAATTCAGCTCAATCAGTTAAATATATCTACTTCAAAATTGAGTTCCCAAATTCCACCGTAACATACATACTTACATACATACAGAGCAAGTTAAATAAAAGCTTTTAAAAACAGACTTCAAAATTGTACGTAATTTAGAATTAAAATTGATTTATCTCAGAAACTACTAAACCGATTTTGATGAAACTTGTAGTGTTTCCTAAGTTGAATAATACCTAGTACAACAAAAAAAGAATTACTTAAATCGGACTTGTAGTTCCGGAGATATACGAACACAAACATAAAAACATACATACACACATACAATATATACATACAATATATACATACATACACTTTTGAAATTTGGCGCATTTGTTCAGACTCTGAAATAGACTAACATATAATATTATATATATATATACAAAAACTGGGCAGTTGGAAATATTACATACATACGCGTCGAATTAATAACCTCCTTTTTTGAAGTCGGTTAAAAATAGATCTCTCTAGGTTCGGAAGCCACCCATTTTTCATTATAAATTAAATTGTATTTTAGGGTTCCGTACCCAAAGGGTAAAAACGGGACCCTATTACTAAGACTTCGATGTCTGTCCGTCTGTCCGTCTGTCTCCAGGCTGTAACTCATGAACCGCTATAGCTAGACTTCTGAAATTTTCACAGATTGTGTATTTCTGTTGCCGCTATAACAACAAATACTAAAAACAAAATAAAATAAATATTTAAGGGGGGCTCCCATACAACAAACGTGATTTTTTTGGCCTTTTTTGCTCGTAATCAATAATGGTGGCAGGTAAGCACTTGAAATACTCACAATATTCTTAATTATATTTGTACTTTAATAATTAATAATAAAATTAAAATAAAATAAATATTTCAGAGGGGCTCCCATACAAAAAACACAATTTTTTGCCAACTTTCGCTCAATAACGGTACGGAACCCTTCGTGTGCGAGTCCGACTCGCACTTGGCCGATTGTTTTTCGTTAGTAAAATTATAATATACAAAATATTTGCGTGTAGGGGATTACCTAAATAATTATTTGTTTCTATTTACCCGCCTAACCTAATGACCGTAGGGCGCGGCGCTGCACTGTGACAAAATCTGCGAAGCGGGCTGAAAAAGATTGGAAATCCCTGGACTATAATATTAACAATTAACTACAGCTCGACAAGGCTTTAAATGAACGTGGGTGACATTGACGGGAGCGCTGACGTTTTTGTATGATAGAAGCGTTTAGTTCCTTTTCTCGCCACGTTCATATAAAGCCTTGTCGAACTGTACTTGACAATTTCGAGGTTCCTTAAAAAATAATTTTGTTTTTAAATGGGTCCGTGATTTCAGACCTACTTACTTATCCCAAAAAAAATCTACAGATGTTTTAAGCTCGTGTTCTATTTTTTACAGAAGTACAAGGTTTTTAAGATTGTATTTGAGCTGGATTCGCTGAATGAGTCACATCTTTTTGCATTATTATTTGGATAGCCGTAGGAAGAAGGCGGCCTTGCTTCAGCATGGAAACCACACTATTATATCACCCAAATCTGGCGGTTGACTGCAAAATAAACTCTATCACCGAGATGTAAGGTTCAATATGAGTCTGTGATGATGAAAATGTTAGGCTTGTATATGGCAATACTGATGTCCTGGACCTTGAGGTATGATCCTGAATGACATAATAGACGATTAGTTTGTCACTTGTTTTATGTCCTATGATAAGACAAAACGAGAAGACTGATGACCTGATATGTGTGCCTACGTAATACACTGAAGGAGTCTCGAGATAAGTACCATGCCACACGATGCGGTGCGGCGGCGGTGCGGTGCCTGACCGGTGCCGCTCCGGTTTCCTACATATAAAAATGAATGGTATGGCACACGGCGCCGTCCGGTGCGCTCCGGCGCTGTACCGCACGCATACAGAAAAACTTTAAGAAAGGGAAAATCCTTGTAAAAGATGAGTTATAATGTTCCGTACAGGTTAAAGAAAGCCAGTGGCGTAACTATAGGGTGGCAGGGCTGGCAAAATGCTACGGGCCCCCGACCCAAAAGGACCCCAGCCCATGAGGCCATGAGGCCGTGAGGTCAGAATTTTTTTATACTTAGATTGTTTTATTATTAACGTGACGATTTTTACTGATAGGCCCCATCAATTTGCCACGGGCCCCGGATTTTATAGTTAGGTACGCCACTGAAGAAAGCTCTCTATTTTATAGGCAATATTTTAGCTCGTCATAATGACGCGATGGATGATGTGAACTTTAAGCTGATACTGCTGATTGAATACATGTTCGGACCTTGAGCGGTACTTAAGGGCTGACGTCGAGACTTTATCACAAGGCTGACACTTTCACAGCTTTCGACTGACTCATTTTTTACCATGACCTTGTGGCTTGAACTCGAGACGGAAAGCTTATGTGAGGTCTAAGTTTCAAATCATCTTTATTTCGGGCATCACATCACCCATAATATTATCTACAAATACCTTTAAACTAATATACATATTCATAATATTATAATACCATCCATACGAATATTATAAATGCGAAGGTGTGTCCGTCTATCTGTTACCTCTTCACGCCCAAATCACTAAACCGATTTTGCTGGGTACGCTTTGAATCTCGGGAAAGGACATAGAATACTTTTAATACTAAAAAGTAGTAGTTTAATACCGGAAAAATGTACGGTTCCTGCGCCTTAAACGAATTAAATTAAATTTAATTTTGATTGTAGAGCCGAATTCTCGTAAGTCGTAAGTCTCAGTTCGATTCTCAGTCTGTTTCTCTCGCGAGCATGTTTGTGGGCCATCCAGCCGTGCTAGCATACGCCAACGAGAAAATTTTGTCTACACGTTTTCTCGATGTTAACTGGTTTATCTCTTCATCTCTACTGACCCTAACATGACATACATTTTTTCTCGTACGTCTGTCGTCAAAATTAGAGATATTTTTTTTATTTTTATATGTGCTATTTTTGTCTATATACTAACGAACTATATACGAACGAGAAATTTATCTCTCGAGTCTCGACGTACGCATGTTAGCGAAAAAGAGATATAAGTAAGTATATCGATATCGACAATATCACTACGCTCGAGAGTGAGATATCCACGAGATATCTCGTTGGCGTATGCTAGGGGGGCAGGGGCGTAGCTACCGCCGTATCTGCCGTATCAATTATACGGGGCCCCCGGACCACGGGGGTCCCCAACGTGCGATAGTTACCTTTCCTGAGGGCTCCCAAACATTTTTTATACGGGATACGAAGGCACGCTACGCTTCTGGGACCATCTCGACCTCGCAACTTTCTGCCGTGATTATAAACATTGTAAACATACTGTGACCTGCGTTATTGCTTATTTCCGAACCGTAACTGCAAACCTTGAACCACCCAATAACACATCATATTTATTCCCTCTTGAAAGGCCGGCAATATAATGTCCATTGACAACACTAATCGCTTTCCATCAAGTGAATTAACCCTTAACTACCTGACCGGAGTCTCTCAGACTCCAGCAGTTCTATTTTTGTTCATGTCTTTACAAGCAAGGTTCGTTGACGGTCGTGCGTCCGCGTACCTTCGCCTCTATCCGCAGTACCACGCCTACACTCGTCGAGGTCCCAAGCGCGCGCGCTGCATTTTGAGTGAGTAAAAAACTATGTCGTGGAGTCTGAGAGACTCCAGGTAGGTAGTTACGCGATTTTTTCAAGAACCTTTTATTTTTTGTTTTAGTTGAAAATGACGTGAAATAATAAAAATATTGAGCGTTGGTTGGAGGAAGACCTTTCTTCGAATGAAGAGGAATATTTTTATGAAGAATGCAGCGAAAACGAGCCAGATATCGATGAAAATGTTGTCCTTTCTGGTGATTCTGCATCGGATACAGTGATCGAAGGTGATGAAATCGTAGAAGAGAGTGCTTCATCGCAACCCTTAGGCTCGATCCTAGATTCTTCTTCGTCAGACGATGATATGCCTTTGAGTCAGTTGCGACCAAGTCAAGCTCCTACACGACGTGCTCAATATGCCGTGAAAAATTGTAAAGTTCGAGCCTTGCAATTTTATTAAAAAAAAACTTTTTTGCCAAATATGTATGTCACATTTTGTTGATTAGTCACTAATCTTGAAATAATTTATTAAAAAAGTTCCTATTTTTTGTTAATTTTTTTTTTTAAGATCTCGTTTAGCAAAAGTGTTAGAATTTTGAAAAAATTTTGTTCATTTTGAAAAAAATTGTAGTTTTTAAGTATAAGACATAAGGTTATAGTGATTTTATTATTGTTAATAAATAAAAAAGTATTTAAGCTATAATAATTTTCTTTTAAATTATTTTCATATAGCATACTTTTTGTATATTAAGAGTTCAAAATACGGGAGTCTGAGAGACTCCGGGTAGGTAGTTACGTATGAGAAATTAGGGTCAGGTAGTAGAGGGTTAATATTGGCTCGTTTACAATTTTTATAAAGCCTGAGCAACGAACCAAATTTTACGATTTGTACGAGAGTTGAACCTCAAGGTGTATCGCGTTACCTCTGTTTTGATTAAAACAGCACAGATTAAATTTAAGGTCCATTCCAGTCTTCCCCAAAGCCTTAGCTGTAACCATCGCTATTTATTTATCAAACGTCTGCTTATAGAGAACAGGACCAGGTCACAGGATATTTAATCCGAGATTAACTTTAATCACCCTGGCATTGTGCCTTAACGTATCTTTCTTTATTGCCCGCAGCATCTGATCTGCTGGCCTACTCCCGTTGCAGACTGCAGTATAATATAATCGCTCCCGATTCGCGTGCCAACTGCCAACTGCCGGAAATACGGTAACCCGGTCGAGTTCCGATAACTATCGCAACATGGCGAGTGACGCGTCACCACGACCGGAAACAGATTCTTTGGAATTATAGCGATGTTTAAAGTCCCTAACCGTATTTAATATAGTTACGCCGTGTTAGGGAACATACCCATACTACGTGACCCATTTAGGGGGGGGAGGGGGGTCTTCAAAATACTACGCTCGGTCACAAGAGGGGGGAGGGGGTCTAGAGTTATGTCACATAGTCAATTTCGCCGAGAGAAACGTCATACGATTTTTTTTTCTCGCCATTTAATACTTGACACTGGCATTTATTATGGTTATTTATAGCCAACAGCCATTACAAAAAAACAGGCACTGTTGTCACTTGTCAGGCATTTTGAAGTTTGGTGAAGCTGTCAAGCTTGGTGATCATTTACTATATTTGGTGTTCGATTACGATTTGAACAACAGTCGTGACAACAACAGTGAACAGCTAGTATGTACTATCGAGGAAATTGATTCTTAGGTAGTTGACAGACCAACGGCATGTAGTCAGATCATGTCAATTCAATGTTAATTGTGATCTGTCGGTTGGGTTTAACTTTAAACGCGACCAAATTACTTAGGTCCGCCATCTGCCTAGAAATTGATTTCTCTGATTGTTCTATTGTAATTTGAGACTTATATATACATATAAGTCTCAAATTACAATAGAACAATTATATATATATATATATATATATATATATATATATATATATATATATATATATATATATATATATATATATATATATATATATATATATATATATATATATATATATATATATATATATATATATATATATATATATATATATATATATATATATATATATATATATATATATATATATATATATATATATATATATATATATATATATATATATATATATATATATATATATATATACATATACATATATGTATATATATATCATACATAAATCTAAGTGATAATACGTATGTGTTCCTTACATAGAGTTCACTGTGAAAGTAGCAGCGCTGAAAGACCAAATTTTTTTCACTTTTGTATGGAGAAACTCGTTACACTGGGGCGCTTGCCCATACAAAAGTGAAAAAAATTTTGATCATTCAGCGCTGCTACTTTCACAGTAAACTCACTATAAGGAACACGTACACATCCTAAAGTATTATCACTTACTTTTGTACACCTTTATAGTATATCTTAAATACTAGCTGTGCCCCGCGATGTTACCCGCGGTTTAAGTGATATATAATAAAAGACTATGAAAAGTACCAATAATAGGGTCAAAACGAAACGATACATGGTTCTATAATGGTTTATGGTAGTTATGATGATGATGAATGTAATTTGCATAGTAGCATATGCTTTGCACCTTCCGAACGATGGTATACCTTGGTGCAAAATCTTACTTGTTGGTAGCTTATGCTTAGAATACTGCTCACGAAACCGAAGTCACCACATGTTTCCATATAAATTTTGAGGAGTTCCCTCGATTACTTATGGATCCCTTCATCAGGTCACCACTTTTATGAATACGGTACCAAATTGGGATGATAGCCTATACACCAAAAGACAAAATTTGAAAATCGGTTTACAAACGGCGGAGTAATCGTTGAACATAAAAAAACTCCTCCATTTTGAAAGTCAGTAAAAATTTTTGTAGCCTATTTGTTATTCTGATGTATAAGCTATATTATTGTAAAGTTTCATTAAAATCCGTTTAGTAGTTTTTGCGTGAAAGAGTAACAAACATCCATACATCCAAACTTTCACCTTTATAATATTAGTAGGATTGGTGTCACGTATTTCTTTTTGGCAAACTATTGGGTATCAAAGTATTTTTATTCCCATATTTAATTAAGTAGTAATAATTATTATAAATATTGATGAAGTATTTCTTTTTGGAAAACTTTTGGGTTTCCAAGTATTTTTGGTGATCGTTATTTTTATTCTCATATTTAATTAAGTATAATTATTATAAACATGCAAAGAGTCTTTCGTAATAAATAACTTAATAAACACAAATATGAGTCAAATTATTTTCATTTGCTATGTACTCTTTCTACATACAAAATGATTAAAAATTACCACGTGAACAATTGAAGGGGGGGGGGGGGGGGGGGGGTCTTGGCATATACTACGCGTGGTCACCAGGGGGAGGGGAGGTCCAAAAATCTTAAAAAGTAGGTCACGTAGTATGGGTATGCTCCCTTAGCTGTCGGTAGCTCCGTTGCGCCGAAATTCGTTTAAAGTGCGGACCGTACATATTTCCGCAACAGAAACTATCTTAAGTCGTCTCCCGTCTCTTAAAATATCTTCATACCAAATTTCATCTAAATCGGTTCAGCCGTTTTAGCGTGAATTTGTTACATACAGGCATGCAGACAGATACCAACTTCCGCATGTATAAATTACAATATTAGTTAGGATAAAGATTAAATACACTTTCATTACTAACATATTAAAAGCTTTCTGTTTTTCCATTCAAAACCGCTGAGTTTCCGCAGTATTTCTTCCGTCCATTCCGAATACCAATTTGTATCTAACATGAGTAGAAAGTTTCATTTGTAGATGATGATGAACGTGTGTAACGTGATATCTCGTGAACGTCAGTTGGCATTGATGCAGCGACGCGAGTTGGCAGTGAAATTCACCCACCGCGTTACGTAGGTGCCCACTACTCAGCTCTCTGCTCAGCTCAGGATTAAAACATGAAAATATTATAGACTAGATGAAGTCCGTAACTCCATTGCGCCAAAATTCGTTTATCGCGTAGGAACATTACATTTTTCTGGGATAAAAAGTATCCTATGTCCTTTCCCGTGACTCAAAGTATCTCCATACCTAGCAAAATCGATTCAGCGGTTTGGGAGTGAAGAGGTAACAAACAGACAGGCACACTTTCGTATTTATAATAAGTATGGATAGTACCTGCATTAATCATTAAAAACTGGAGAGCTCTAGTTATTCGTTTTGCAAATACATTATACATATAGACAGATATCGTACGTAAGCACACGTAAGGTAGAAATTGTAAAACTTATCTTATTTAAATCATTGGCAAAATACAACAACGCATGCGCAATCGCCAATCGCAAACGAGGTATATAAACATTCAGGCGTCAATCACATTGCTATGACGTCCGGTTTCAGACAAATCATCCGCACCAAATAAGGAAGTTGGCCATATTTGGCATGGGAATTAAGAGGAAGAAGTAAGGTAGTTAACGAATGAAAGATAACAAATGAAACAACATAGGCCATTTTTTCAGCCTACGCTTACTGTAAAGTCTAATATTATTAACTCTATTTCCTCAATAGTAAAGTGCATAGCATATTATAGATGATTCTTTAGACACAATCAATGTCATTTACTCGTAGCTAGTTATTATTCGTAAGCTCGACGTAGCTTTATAAAATAGAAACCTACAAAACGAATTTCGGCACAACGGTATCGCGTTGTGTGTTATGGCTGCCATACACGCTACGGTCTATCGGAGAGGTCCACCTGTGCAGGTATGCCTGCGTAGGTAGACCGGAATGTGTGTGGGAAGTGTGGGAATAGAACTGTGCAGTTTTTTGAACCTGCCCAGGCGACCGGCGCAAAATCGAAAATCAATTCTTTCGGCTGACACCTGCGCAGGCATACCTGCACAGGTGGACCTCTCCGGTAGACCGCAGCGTATATGGCAGCCATAACACACAACGCGATACCGTAGTGCCGAAATTCGTTTATAGCGCGGGAACCGTACCGGGACAAAACCTATTCTATGTCCTTTTCCGGGACTCAATATTATAATTATTATGTACCAACAATATAATAATATTATGTCAATTCCAAATAACCAAATCGGTACCAACATGTTTACCGAGGACGTGAGCACAAACGTCTCTAGTCTCTACGAGTATATCCCGTACGCGTAAGTATCTGTATCTGTCTGTCTGTCTGTTCACGCTTAAACCGCTGAACCGATTTTGATGAAATTTTTTATGCAGATACTGACGGGAAAGGACATAGGATAGCTTTTGTTTAAAAAAAATGACGTTTCAGGCGCGATTAACAACTTTTGGCGCAACGGAGTTGCGGACGTTATCTATACTTCT
Organism: Cyaniris semiargus; assembly: GCA_905187585.1. Taxonomy (NCBI): domain Eukaryota; kingdom Metazoa; phylum Arthropoda; class Insecta; order Lepidoptera; family Lycaenidae; genus Cyaniris; species Cyaniris semiargus. The sequence goes on from LR994555.1 coordinate 1,092,508, forward strand.
ATTATACTTTATAGTTTATAATTTTATATTATAATATTATAATAATTTTATTAATATTACAAAGCGGAAGAGTTTGTTTGTTTGTTTGTTTGAACGCGCTAATCTCAGGAACTACTGGTCCGATTTGAAAAATTCTTTCAGTGTTATATAGACCATTTATCGAGGAAGGCTATAGGGCCTATAGTATAGGCTATAAATTATCACTCTAATACCAATAGAAGCGAAGAAACAGACGAAAATGTGGAAAAAACCGGGAAAATTATTTGAAGCCGCTTATCTCGCGTACTACTGGATGAATTTCTAAGTTATTTGGCACAGATGTAGAGTAGACCAAGTGAAGGGACATAGGCTATTTTTTGCGGAAAATGTACGGTTTCCGTAAAATTCCTAATTTATGCGGGCAAAGCCGCGTGGAACGTCTAGTCTAGTTAATACTAACTGGGTATTTGAACAATTTTTTTTGTGATAAATGGAAAGATCATATTATATATAATATATATAAGTTTTATAACAAAACATTTTTTTAAAAATTTTTTTCGAAATACTTAATTCAAAAGTTATTTCAAAATAAAAATTGGAAGACACGCCGACAGCTCCCGCACAAACCCGAGCGCGTGTGACGTCATAATGTTATTTTTCACCACAGAACAATAAAAATAGTAGAACTTACATACCACGAATTGGTTAAAAAACGAATGTTTTGATTGGACGCCCAAATAAGCCTTAAATTTATTAAAACTGAAAACCAAAACACACCTCAGTACTTAAAATAGAGTTTGTTTTACAATAAACAAAACGGGCACTTAAGACATTTCTTATTTCGAGTCATAGGAGCATCAGTTTATTGTGGATTTACTAAAAAGTTTAGCTACGTAGATGGCATTATAGGTGGCGCAAACAATTTTGACCTTAAACATCAACGAAATAAGGTTAATATTGCCGTATACTATTGAAATGTATATGTTAATGTGCGTTAATGTGCGTAAACCAGTTAGACTGCAGATTAACAAGGTATTCTGCAGATTATCTGGGTGAGTCAGTTAAAGTGAAAAAGTTTATTCTATTCTCACATTAATAAGGTAGTCTGCAGAATACCTAGGTCCTAGGTAATCTGCGGACTAACGACCATGCATGCGATAAATAATATAAAAAATGTTATATTTTAGCTGTAGAGAAATATCCATACTAATATTATAAACGCGAAAGTGTGTATGTCTGTCTGTCTTTAGTTTAAAATTAGTTATCATGCATAGGCAAGTGATACAACTTCCAGAAACGTGCTTTTTTGTTCCATCAATTAAACTCTATGGAAAGTTTCAGTTAGGCGTTTACTACTTCGCTGAAGTCTGAATCGATCGACTAGACTCCTTGATTGTACTGAATTTTACTTAGACTTTGACTAGACTTTGGATTTTACCAAATAGAAAATCGATGCTAATTTTTTTTACAATAACATTGTTTTCCCGATATTTACTTGACACTGGCCATGCTTATTTCTTTTAATTCGCTGTGAATTAGCAGCGTGAAATACAATATACACAAATACACACACCGTTGTGAAAGTAGCTTCGCTGAAAGAATTATTTTTTTTGTATGGGCAAGCGCCCCCGCGTCTAGAATTTTTCCATACAAATGTGAAATAAAAATCGGCCGAGTGCGAGTCGGACTCACGCACGAAGGGTTCCGTACCGTTATAGAGCAAAATAGGCCAAAAATTGTTTTTGTATGGGAGCCCCCCTTAAATTTTTATTTTATTTAAATATTATTATTAATTATTAAAGTACACATATATTTAGGGCCTTTGTGAAAATTTTAAGTGCCTACCTGTTGCCATTATTGATATCGACCAAAAAAGGCCAAAAAAATCACGTTTGCTGTATGGGAGCCACCCTTTAACACCTCCATATGTGACAGAAAGTCTAGGCAAAAATCTTGGCAGACCTGCGCCAAAACAAAATGGCGCCCGGCCTACCCTCTTTGTACAATTAATATTATAACTTTACAACCTAACTATATTTTATGTTTTTGTGAATAATTTTATAATAGCTAATAAATTTCCTATCTATCAAGCCATCATAATATAGTATTTAGTCTGATTTAATATTCGTTTCACAAGTATAAACTTTGGAAACTATATCGCTGACTGTTTCACAAGAAATAAATGAATTCTTTATTATTATCCCACTTACAAAGGTTTATACTAACTGATTATGTAAACAATTCGAAGAAAGAAGTTGAGATGTATAAAAACAAAGTACTTGAAATGGGACACTCCTCCATAAGAAAAAAATGATCCACAAACAAACTTCGACCTTAGTGCTATACAAATAAAGTTCAAAAAGGCCGCGGCCGGCAGAAAGCACTTGAACATTGTCAAATGTATTACGGTTTCTTGCCGGTCTGTGTGATATATTGTACAAAAATTTGTATATTGTACGACAATAAATCGTATTCTACACTAGTTATCTTTACTTCTATAAGCTTTTTACGTCATTAATTACAAATATATTAAGTAAATCGCGTCCAAATCACTTATATAGAAACCAACTTTTCGGGTGTAACCTAGAAGTTATTACGATGTATTTCTTTCAAAATATTATCTATAAATATAAATAATTAGTAAAATAAAGTATTTAAAATACAAAACACTACTTAAATTCGTGAAAACTGTAAATAACACACAAAAAACAGTAAATACACGCGCGCCGCAAACACGATTTTCAATAGACTAAAATTGCTAAAATCAGATAGATGTTCGCCCACAGAGTAAAGTATATTTTTTTCATTGAGAATGCTGCCAATGTATCATAGATCGTAAGTAACCAAACTTCTTCATACAAAAGTAGTATCTAAGTCGGCGAAATACGTTACTTAATCGAATGAAAGAGCGCGGCCAGATCCGGCCGCTTGGGGCTAGATAGAATAGCTGCAGTATAATCTGTGGCGGCCGGATCCGGCCGCTTGGGGATTGACAGGTTAATATTAATATTACTTTGGTTTTAGTATTTGTTGTTATAGCGGCAACAGATATACATAATCTGTGAAAATTACAGAAGTCTAGCTATAGTGGTTCTTGAGATACAGTCTGGCGACACACAGACAGAAAGACAGACAGACAGACAGACAGACAGACGAAGTCTCAGTAATAGGGTCCCGTTTTTACCCTTTGGGTACGGAACCCTAAAAAAGTTACTCTTTCAGCGCTGTTACTTTTTCGGTGAACTTTATATAGGTGACCCATACACACCCTAAAGTATTATCACTTACTTTTGATACACCCTGTATAGCCGAAGATCCATAAAAAGAAAAAAAAAACAAAGGAATGAATTAATATCCAATTTTATCTACAATGTTACACCACTGATAAAATATGTTATATTAGGTATTATCAAATCATCGAAACCGTGGGAAAGGGCGCAGTCCTAGCGGAGGAACGAAACAAAAGTGTTTCGTTTACTGTCTTCCGCAATTTAACGATGTACTATTCGTTACTATGCAAACTAACTAGGTAAAGTGCAAATATATAAGCTATTTTTATTTAAATTTCACACTTTCACACTTTGGTATCAGGGAATCTGCAGATTACCTAGGTAATGTGCACGTTAACGTATTCTGCATTCTAACGGTAACATAATTATACTTATAACATTATGACGTCACATCTCAATCATGGCGCGTTTATAAGTCACGTGACTTTATTTAAATTTCATGAATTTTTAATTATTTAGGTATAATTAATTGAAAAAACATTTTTAAAGGTTTTTGTATTAAATATCAATATTATTAATAATAAGCAATGATATAATATGAAATAGAATATCATTGATAATAATGTTTTAAAATACATTAAAGAAATCATTTTTTTTTTCAAATACCCAATTATAACAATAGTAACTTTAACAGCAGTGCAGTGCATACTTTCGTATGCTCTACTACAAATTGCAATCCGACCTAACTTAAGGTTCAATAAACAACATCGACTTCCCAGTGAACAATGAAGGTTCTAGGTTCTAGACCTATTTCCCATATGGCGCTTATGTAATGCTGTCTACTCTACGATAAACACATTGATAAACATAATACGTAACCTTCATACTATGTAAACGGTAAATATTGTGTTGTATGTTTATGTCCACTGAAATTCGTTAAATGTAGAGTTTGAGGAAGTGATTGAAGCAGAGATTTTTTTTTTGCTGAAAACAAGAAGGTTATTAACAGTATGATACTGAAAAACTTATAATAGAGGCTAAAGCTTTTCCTAATATTCATATTATTTTAAAACTTTAAGCTAAGAAGGTTGAAACTTTTGAATTTCTGTTTATGAGGTCAATAAAGGTATTTTATTTTTATTTATATATAATTTTAAAAAAATCTTCCAAGTACGAGTAGGACTCGCGCACGAAGGGTTCCGTACCATTGTAGAGCAAAATTAGGCCAAAAATTGTGTTTTTTGTATGGGAGGCTGCGAGCCCCTCTTAATTTTTTATTTTATTTTAATATTATTATTAAATATTAAAGAACACATATAACTAAGTACATTGAGAAAAATTCAAGTACCTACCTGTTGCCATTATAGATATAGATATAGAGCAAAAAAGGCCAAAAAAATCACGTTATTTGTATGGGAGCCCCCTTAAATATTTATTTTATTTTTAGTATTTGTTGTTATAGCGGCAACAGATATACATAATCTGTGAAAATTTCAACTCTCTAGCTATTACCAAACGAAAAAGTTACTCAAGAACTTGAGTTACAGCCTGGAGACAGACGGACAGACAAAGAAGTCTTAGTAATAGGGTCCCGTTTTTACCCTTTGGGTGCGGAACCCTTAAAAGGATCAAGGCTAATAATTCACTCGACTCAGCTCAAAAGGACATACATGATACAGCACGTTTGACTTAAGAGTATATTAAATGAAGGAAAATCTTATTTAACACAATATAATTTTATTTTACGTTCGGCGTTACTAAAGCTCTTTAATCTTCGATATTAATGTTTTGAGGAAAACGTCATAAAATCAGTTTATTATTACTCTCGTTTTCTCCGGTATTATTTTAGTCGGTCAGCTGTTTTCGTTCGTTATAAGACGGCCTCGTCTTGTGGTGTTATTGAGTGGTGATTTCACTAATCGTCGTCTCGTCTTGCAGATTTGTGATTTGTCTAATCCCTTTCTCTTAATTTTATCAGAAAAGATCGGTGCCTTTAACTTCACTAAAATCTCTACTCCATTATTATTTAGAGCTTAATATTAGGTTCACTATCTTTGTCTAGAGGTATTATGCGACTTTTCAAAATATATTATATTGTTATTCCATATTAATATTATAAATGCGAAAGTCTGTTTGTCTGTCTATCTGTTACCTCTTTACGCCATAACCGCTGAACCGATTTTGTCGAAAATTGGTATGGAAATCCTTTGAGTCCCGGAAGAGGACATAGGATACTTTTTATCCTGGAATAATATAGATACGGTTCCCGCGCGAACCAACCATCCTAGGACTTAAGAATAAGGTAAGATTGTATTGTCACATTTCAAAGGCAAAATATAAATTAGGCTCTGGTCCCTTCTGCCTTCGTAACTTTCTCCAGCCTGCAAATCATACCGTGTAACGGGCTTGGCGCTCCAAGGACTTGACCTCACTACACTGATACCGAGCATCGCATTGGTGACGTCCGCTGATAAAAATAATCACCGTCTCCGACACATTAGAGCACCTTCTTACGTCTGCCGAGTTGTATATTATTGTTTATGACAAAATTACAATCGGTTTTGTACATGTTTAGTACAACTACAAAGTAACTTATTTGCACTTACAGTTCTACAAAGTACAAGAATATTATTGTATTTTTTTATTTGTGATAAGTAGCTCGGTTAATACCAGACGATCAGCTAATCGAAATCAACTGAACCAATTTACACAGCAAAATACCTTTGCAGATTGTTTTAACTATGTAATCAATGATTGAGAGTCTACACCCAAGTTTAAAAATAGAATTCATCGTGCTTCCTAAGGACGTTGCTGACGTAAAAATTAAACAAAAAAGGTCCTAGGAGAAACCCTTGTTGCACTCCATATAGAATATCCGCATATTCTGTATGGAGTGCAACAAGGGTTAGTGACAATAATTTTGTAAAAATTACTAATTTAAAAAAGAACCAACAATAATAATCAATTGTTGGTGGATTAAACTTTGCAATAATTGTGCATGTTATTGCTAAATGCCTTCACAACATCAAAATTACTGCTGGTGCTGAACTTTTCCTTACTTCTAAAGCTACATATTGGGACATAAATTAATTTCAAAAAACCTCGTCGATACGGTTGCATGAAGTAGTAGGTTTATGTACTTATAGGTCTACCAGAATCTGATGGCAAAAAGTGAGAAAGTAAATTGACTCTATCAATACCGGGGTAATTGGAATAAAACATTTTATTCCTTTTTTTTTCTTACAGCGGCTGATTCTGTGTGTGAAACATGCAAATATATAAATTTATCCAATGATCAAGGATATTTTTTGAAAATCTGCTGTCAAAATTTGCCTTCAGATTCTGGTAGACCTATAGCTAATCTAAAAATGACAAAAGACTAAACGAAAAGATTGATGATGGCGAATCTGTTGACGTTGGAATAATTAAACTAATCTACGTGCACGATGTGAATTGTAATAACATAGCAGTCGTCATATAACCGCTTCTCGAACTATTCTGAGATAATGCGCATAAATACGGTTCGTCAATCGTGATATAATCCTCACGTGGCGAGCAATCGTATGTAAAACGGTAGCATTGTAATTGTAAAAGTCGAGGCTTGCGGGCAGACGCGTGTCGCGTCGGCGCAGTCACGTGTGGGCGAAACGTGACGGCGGCAATGCACGTGTTGGCTGGCAACATTTTTTCCTCGGTAACGACGGCTCAAAATTTTGCCCATTTATAGGAAAATTTAATGCGTCTTGTAATTGAGCGTGATATATGAGCGTTGCCGACAGTTGGTTAGGTTAATACAAACAAAATTATATTTTCGAATTTTAAAAGTAACGAAGTTCATAGGAATCAATAACATTTAGCCAAAAGGGCATTAGAGCTACCCTTTTTGTAATAAGTTTTGAAATTAAAAAAAATGATCTTAGTAAACTTTTAAAATGCGGTGTAAATCACTTTTTTAAAACTTTTGAAAACTTTTCTCGGGAACCTGAACAAAATCTTGAATATAACAACATTTTTATATTGTTTTAATGAAGCAATTCACAGGTCAATTACATTTTTCAGTTCTCACGAATATTATGTTTTGCAGTTCATAATTTCAATATTTCATCACGTTTTGTCTGAATAATCATTATAATATCACAGTCAACATACTTTTTAATTTATTTTATTAACTATAATAATGAAAAACAGCAATGTGTATTACATAAACGTAAGGAGTATTGGCACAGAAAATATATTAGTTGTAGTATTGGTAACATAATATGGCAACACTTTAACACAGATACCGGCTGTTCGGCCGCGTTCTCGAACAATTCTAGTTCGAGTCTAGAGACGAGAACGGTCGAGGTGTTTCTGTCTCTTTTGGTGACTGACCGCGCTAATCCGCCAATGCATTGTTTGTTTTGCTGTGTTGTTACTTGTTGCTGCATTGTCCCGTTCAGGATTAAATTAATCTGAATATAAACAAAGAAAGTTAATGCCACAAAATTTTCCTTATTTACAGCGCATTCAATACAATGACCCATTAATTTTGTCTAATTTTTTGTTTACGTACGTACCTTAGGTATTGTGCTTTTAATTACCTACATACATTATTTTTAACAGTAGATAAATATTTACTTTACCAATAAGTGCTTACCACTAAGTTAAATTTTATCAAGTCATCATTCATGATAGGATACGAGCATAGCAATTAACTATTGAGTAATATCTATTGTATGATAGAACATCGTTTTTCTTCTAGAATTTACATACAGAGGCGGCGTAAGGCGTGGGCGATGTGGGCGACCGCCCACGTCCTCGCGGCCTCGCGCCCCTTGGACAACGAGGTTTTTTTAGGATTTAAGGGTATAATTTTTTTTTTCAATAAAATCAGTCGTCTCGCATCATCCATCAGGGGGCCTCGCAAAATATATCTCTCCCACATAAAATTTAGTTTTTGCCCCGCCACTGTTATTTTTTTTTTAATAAAATTGGGGCCGTCTATGGGCTGTTCGCCCATATCCTTTTTTTGTTATTTTATTATTTAGATTTTTCGCACCAAGGATAATTGAAATAATATTATTAATTTTAATTAATTGTAGTCCATCACGCCATGGACTTTTTTTTTCTTTTTATATACCTATAATAGAATAGATTATAATATATACATATAATAAATAAATATATATTTATTGTTTTATAAATTACATAATTATAATATTAATGTTTTGAACGGTGTGGTCCCAGTGTGGCGGCCAGTAGATCCGACATTTTTCGATTTCCTTAGATTTTATGCTGCTCCACCCTTTGCCTTTAGATGTTGTGACATTGGCTTGGTGGAGAGGGGTCACTCAAGCTGGGTGGAGTTTCTAGGGTGTTGAAGAGATATCGTTCTGTGTCGAATCTACCAGATGCCAGCCAGTGGAATCGCCAGGACCGTGTCCTTCTCAACGCTGCAATATGTGAATTCTTGGGAAGAGCGAGGCTCTGTCGATGTCCCGCCACTGTTTACATACAAAGGTTCTTACTCCCTTGCGATCAGTCATCGGTGGTAGATTGTGCGTTGGGGGAAATCCCCCTTTGTCAAGAAACAATAATCAAGTTATGGATCTGGTGTTAATGTACTTACTGCTAAGTAGTTTGGTACGTTCTGAGAAAATTTTTAGAATGTGTACCTACTCAATTTAATATCTTGTAATATTACCTAGTATAAAAATTAAACAATTTCATACTTTCTTATCTTAGTAGCTAATTAGCTATACTGCCAAAGTAGTAAGTATAATAATAATATTATTGTCTACTATACCTACCCGTAACACGGGAGAAAGTTTTGCTTTCTCTCTACACAAAAATAAATTGAACCTTTCATTCTCTACTAGCCCAAAAATGGTTAATCAGAGACAAAATTTTATTAGATACAAATAAAAAAAAAACCGGCCAAGTGCGAGTTGGACTCGCCCATGAAGGGTTCCGCAGCAGCAATAAGGTTTATTTTTATGAAATTAAAAGGTTTTTGATTTATTTTTATATTTCAGTTGATTTAATGAAAGTTAAATTAAATTTACCAATTATGACGTATAAAAAAAACTACTTGCTAGATTTCGTTCAAACCAATTTTCGTTGGTAGTTTTTATAGTAATGTACATCATATATTTTTTTTAGACTTATCATGCCCCTACTTTAGAAGTTAAGCGGGCATTCTCGAGTTTTGCCAAAACACAAAACTTTTGTCAAAACTTTTGTTTGGCGAGAGCACACGAGAGCGGCTCTCTACATTCTCGATTGGCTCAGTTCAAAATAGACCTTCGTACGACATGGACGTCTCCAGAATATTATGTATGCTACTGTAGGATTCGCTGCAGCATATTATAGCTTGGTGATTCATGAAAGAAGAGTACCTAAAATACGCTGGAAAAAACCGTAGGTAGTGGATGACCGCCAAACATCGTAACAGAAAATCCTGAACGTAGTCATCAAGGAGTCCTTTTTAGGGTTCCGTATCCAAAGGGTAAAAACAGGACTGAGACTTCGATGTCTGTCAGTCTGTCTGTCCGTCTGTCTGTTCGTCTGTCTGTCTCCAGGCTGTAACCCAAGAACGGCTATAGCTAGACTTCTGAAATTTTCAGAGATTGTGTATTTCTGGTGCCGCTATAACAACAATTAACACTAAAAATAAAGTTAATATTTAAGGGGGCTCCCATACAACAAACGTGATTTTTTTTGGCCCTTTTGGACGTATATTATTACTATTATTATTATATTAGGATAACATTGATAATAATAATTGTTCTAAAAACGATAACTCCAGTTCGTGTGTCCAATTTACCGACATTTTTTAAAAAATTACGTGCATTCAATATGGTGACTGGCCGCCGACTGGCCCGAGCGACAGCGGGAATGTGGAGAGATAGTTTTGCATGAACACAAAACTTAACGAAACTATCCGAGAACCCTTTGATGTACCGACATCGAACGGATAGAAGGCAAATATACACGAGACAATACGAATATAGACGAATATTCACTCTACACTCTCGTATTCGGCAAGTCTCGTGTAGTTTTGCCGGGAATGTGGAGCGGGCTTTAGAGGAGGGGGGACACACATTTTACCACTGGAAGAGTCTCTCTCGCAAACTATTCAGGTTAGAAAAAAATGATATTAGAAACCTCAATATGATTTTTGAAGACCTATCCATAGATACCCCACACGTATAGGTTAGATGAAAAAAAAATTTTTTTTCTTAAATTTTTAAAAAAAATTTTTTTATTATTAATATAATAATATTTAAAAAAAAACTACTTGCTAGATTTCGTTCAAACCAATTTTCGTTGGTAGTTTTTATAGTAAAGTACATCATATATATTTTTTAGACTTATCATGCCCCTACTTTAGAAGTTAGGGGGGGGGGGGGACACACACATTTTAGCACTTTGGAAGAGTCTCTCTCGCAAACTATTCAGGTTAGAAAAAAATTATATTAGAAACCTCAATATGATTTTTAAAGACCTATCCATAGATACCCCACACGCATAGGTTAAATGAAAAAAAATATTTTTGATTTAGTTGTACCTATGGGGACCCCTAAAATTTTTGATAATTTTTCCATTATTGTATCAAAATCTTAATGCGGTTCACAGACTACGTCTACTTACCAAATTTCAATAGTCAATTGTCAATTTGAATGTAGTGTTTCGTAGCTATTGCCATATTATTTTAGGGTCAATTTATACTAGCGCAGAGTCGAATTATTAAAACTGAACATAACAAATTCAACCTTAACTCCAGAGCGTAACGCATACACTACCTCTGCGAGGCCAATCAGCGTTGGTCGGGCGCATTCACGCGAATTAGAGTTACAGGTTACCTAAAGACATTTTAAGTGCTACAAAGGAAGCAAATTCACGAATATTAACCCTTTTAGGGTTATAGTAGATCTATTATGCATCTTACTAACTCTTTAAGCACCTTAAGGGTGGTAATACGGTAAATTGTAACGTAATTATGATATGTTTTTAACTTTTTTCTAACCGGCTTAACAATATTGTGTTTATGTATATGTTACACGTATACTTACAGTATAACCATTAATTTTTTATAATGGCGGAGTTGAGTAGTGAAATAATATTTTGACTTGTTAGTGGAAGGCTGAAGCGGAATTTTCTTAGCGAAGATGAGTTTACTGTGAATGTGACTATGTATTATAAGCAAATAATGAAGGGGCCCACTCTTTGTTGTGTATTTTAAGTAAAAAAGTGTCGCTTCAAATAAAGCAAAACATTTTTTATTGATAAAATTCTTTTAATGCTTTACCTATTGTTTTAAAAGTTTCGTGACCCAGGCATCAAAACGTTACAAAGACAAGTAACTTCATTGTAATAAGTTTTCATTTTGTACTTTCTTATTATTTTTGTGAATTAAGTTTGTACTCAAAAAATGGTGGACTCATGAATTTAGGGTTTAATAGGGGAAAATAACTCTATTATACAGCCCTAAATAACATAGAGGAGTTTTGCATCCCTTTAGTTTGGTTTTGCAAAAGAGTTAAAAAACACCCTTGTAGAGCTAGTAGCAATAATTGCTTCCTTTGTGCAACTAAATGCGCTAAAGGAGTGAATAGGAGATGATAATTTCTTATATAGATCTTATAGTGGTATAATTCGCTCAAAGCTATAACACAGAAGCTCTGGTCTGTACTGTTGGGATAAAAATCGCTGCAGTTCCACTTTAGCCTTCATAATTGCTCTTATAGACTCGTTATGTCGCTGTAAGTGTTATATTTTATTACTAACTCTGTTTTGTCGCCACAGCCTATAATGACAGCTCCAAGTCAACCTTTATAACACTTCAGGTTCTAAAGTAGCTATATTTGCAGCGGTTATATTTGAAGAAATTTTTGATTGACTTTTGAAGATCCGGGGCTGAGTTGTAATAATATAAGTATATAATATCATCGAGAAACTACCTATTCTCTAAGTTAGATTTACATTTTTCATACAGTAGGTACATATTAGGTACATTTAATATGGAAGTGACCGATACGAGTTACGACTGCAAAATGGATGAAGTATAATAATATTGTTTTATACTATTTATACGTACTATGAGTATTTTAGCGCCATAGTACCTATAGTTAAATACATTTAAAAGGAATTAAAAAAAAAAAAACATGTTTCAATAAGAAATAAGAAAATGTTTAGAGCAGTCGACCTACGCAAACATAACGGTATCATAATGTGGTGATCCAGTTCATACGATTAACGATATTAAACCGTTGCATCGAGTCCAGCGAAAAATAAAATGGTTAGCGCTTATTATGATACTAGATCTGACAAAACTAAAAATAAAGATCATCAATTTTTATCTCTGAAATCTGAATGTCGGCGTGAAGGCGGGCGCCGTGGTATTTTTACTTATGACGCGAATTCGTGAGCACTCCGCACGTGTTGACGCCTGCGCGCTAAGTACAAAATAATATTAATTTCATTTGCAGAATTCCAGTTGATATTGCTTCGTAGCAGAAAAGTTGCTGGATCGATCCAAGGTTATAAACAATTGCGCTCATTGTAATATTAATATGTGTATACTTTATGGCGCAGATTAAACGCATCAATATTATCATTATTCTAGTATCACGCGAATCACAAGTATTGAAGCGCCCTATTATACGGTCAATATTATCACCGTCACAAACCGTCAGTAGACTACTAATCAGTAATCTGTGATAGTCAGTACACAGTTGAAATCGCTAGAGGAAAGTCGTCTCGTACAAGATTTTTTTTTATAAGAGAAAAGCAGCTATACCAATAATGTAATATACTTACATGCGTGCAAAACAAGACAGATTACTGTTTATTATTATTATCTTATAATAAACTTAACGCATGCAAAACAAGACAGATTATTGTTTATTATTATTATCTATCTTATATTATTAAAAATCTTTCAGATTGCATAAAGATGGGTATGTTTTTTTACAAAAAAATAAAATCCTTGTGGTCATCAGGCTCTAATTGTTATAAGAATTCCTTATCTAATTATTAAGTATGTTTATTATCAAAATTATATTCAATTTACGAATTATGTATAGGTACCTATATAAAGACTAAAAAACATATTCTGCTATATTATTTGCAAGTGAATACTGAGCACAGATTAATTACGAGATCGCATAGTCTGTGGAAGCCACGCCCCCCAGTATCGCGTGGATTTCAAGAATTTTTAAAATCTCTGATATTATCATGATTCTGCGATTCGGCCTCTTACACCATCAATATTATCACGGAATCATGATAATATTGATACGTGTAATGTGCGCCTTTGGTGACTTATGAGGTCATTTCGTTTAATTTAGACCCTTCAGCCCACTTCATGGATATGGTTCAATAACCCCATGACCAATTCAGAGCAGATTTTTTTGTATAGAACTCATGTAGGAGTTGAGGGCATTTACATGAAGGGCATTAACATTGGATGAGTGAGCAGTTGATCACTAATTGGTCATAACTAGTTATAAGTCTCACATAAAAGTTTTTTATGAAATTAGAAATCAAACAATAGAAAAAGTTAAAATTGCTTTTATTTAAATTAACAGTAATTATAAGTGACAGGAGAACATAAATGCACAAACTACAGAATCCTAGTCAATTTTAGCAATAACAGACTGAAACTTACAATTACTGCCCTAGATCCAATATTTACAGATGGTATTTACATGTTACAATAATTTACTACCGTCCCCCATACTACAACATATGGAAAACTGGCCACAAGTGTTCGTCGCTCCATTATTATACAATGAAACATTAGCACATTCACACAACTAGATGTTTCCACAAACACCCGAATCTAATAATTTCAATGCAGTCTTCAAACTACACATCCTTAAGAAGAATCCAGCTTCTTCAGTCATACAAGACACTTCATGGTGATCATGAAATGGCCGAATTGTCAACACTTGAAGTCTCAAGAATCTATTAATTTGGTAACGTATCCATAAGTATTTCTTTGACTCCTGAACTCAGGCGATCGGGGAACTTGATGTCGAAGGCCACTAAGAGATCACCTTTCCTGGTGGGCTCCTTGGGGAAAGGTAGACCGTAGCCGGGGAACCGTTTCACCGTGTAGGGTTTCACCACCTCACCTTGTAAGTTGACCGTCAGCTTCTCGCCTGTCATCGTCGGTACCTCGATGATCGTCCCACACAGAGCCTGTAGACAAAACAAACCACGATTAGATACATTGCTACTGTATAAACTTTGTGGCAAAGAAATTGACTTATTGATCGAAAAATCTAGAATGATCTATGCTTCTGCCTACTTTTAAACGCAAATCACTGGTTTAATTAAGTCAAACAAGAATTTTAATAGGACTCATACCTGTTTGAGTGAAATCTTGGCCGTGTATCTGATGTCACTTCCTTCTCGCTTGAATAATGGATTGGGCTTGTCGCGAATAATGAAAACGATGTCAGCCGGTATCTTGTTCCTTCCCTGATCGCCCTCCTTCTGGAATGTGATCTTGGTGCCAGCTTTCCACCCGGGCTTGACGTGAATAGTGAGCACCTTGTCCTCCTTCTTGGACGTGCCGTCGGGCTGGATGACGCGGCGGGAGATCTTCATCTTTTTGACGCAGCCGCGGGCGATGTCCTCGAGCGACACGTACAGGTCGTGCTCGATGGGGGGGTCCTGGGTCTTCTCCTTGCGACTCGGCGAGCCGTGGAAGTTGAAGCTGTGGCTCCGGAAGGCGCCGCCCGGGCCGCCGGGTCTCGCTTGGCCCATGCCCATGTTCGCGAACGGGTCCATGTCCACGTCCATGTCGCGGTCGAAGAACATCGTGGTGCCGGAGCTGCCGTTCAGGTCGAAGAACGCCTGGAAGGGGCTCGCCGAGCCGAAGAACTGAGCGAAGGTCGCCTTCGGGTCGCCGTGGAAGGTGTAGGAGTAGGATTGTCCGCCGCCGGGGCCGTTCTGTCCTCCCATTCCTCCCTTGAGACCCTCCTCGCCGTGAGCATCGTAAATCTCCCTCTTCTTCTTGTCAGACAGAACCTCATAGGCCTCAGCGACTTCCTTGAACTTCTCCTCTGCGCCTGCCGATTTATTTTTATCTGGATGGTATTTTAGCGCTAATTTTCTGTAGGCCTTCTTTATCTCGTCGTCTGACGCTCCCTTCGCGATTCCTAATATTTTGTAGTAGTCTTTGCCCATATTGTCTAATTTATCTGAAACAAAGAAAAAATCTGGTTAGCCTCCGCACGATTGACACCTTTTTAGGAGATGTAGTTGAATTGTCCACGCAATGTTACATTTCATATAGTTTTCACAATTTTGGTTTAAATCTGGAGCTTACAAATTATATTTACAACGGAAAATAGTAAATTAATTTATTTGCATACTTACATTAGTAACTTAATAGTAAAAATCCTCTAAATCCCGTACTAGAAGTAAAATATCCACACACTTCACAATACACAAGTTCACACACTCTACTTCACAATATTTGAATAAACGCAACGCTGCCGTCGCGCCAAAATATATATACAATAAAACGTCTAGAACATTCTAGGGCCTTCAGCGCACTCAGGAAAGAGCAAAAAGATACGTACGCTTATGCGGTCGCCATGTGATAGAAAGAGATACATATAAATTCAAGCGTTCAAATGTTACTCGACGATGAGCTCACACTTGACGTCGTATAGATTTTTGGTCGGTTTCCATGTACAAGTTTTTAGTCTCGTTTGAATTATTTCTGTATTAGCCAATAAGAACAAGCCATGATTTCATTTGACCAATCAAAAACATGTAGTTTTATAAATGACCAATAACAAATTTCGTGTCTTACTGTTCTTTGCAAAGGAAACAAACTTCTTCAATAGATCAATGCACGAGATTTCATTATTGCCAGAATTGAACATTTTGCTACAAACAGTGGGAAATAAAACAAAATTTTAAAGTACCTAATTAAAATGTATCATGATTCATTAGATTGCATGACGTTCCCGTTCTGTGTTACTATTGTAATTTGTAGGTATTTTTACATAATCACTAAAAGTAGGTCACTTTGAGAATATTCTCGATTTTTCTAGAAGTATTTTCTAGACTAATCTAATTTTAAGCAATATATTGTAGTATGTTGTAAAATAATCGTATTTAAATTGTTCTTAATAATAATTTAAACATTTTTAACTAATATTCAGTGTTCAATCATTCCATAAAATTCTATTTTATGTAAAAAAATCTTGCTACTTTTGAGTTCAATCTTGTAACCCAGTCGGGTTCAATTGACGTTTGACAATTGACAAATGGTCGATTGTCATTCATGTCAAAAATGTTTAATTTGTAAACAGTTCCGGTACCGTACCGATAAAAATGTGTTTTTGTGCCGCTAGTTCATAAATAAACGACTAAAAAGAAATATTTTGTAGGGTAAATAAAAAGCTTTATTATTTGGAACATTTATTCATCTCGTCAATCTCAAAAACAGCGCGTGCCGACACCCCTTGTAATCGATGTCGTAGTATTTCTCGTAGAAGTCCTGGACCAGCTCCTCCACCTGCGAACAATGGCCAACGATATACTCCAGGTGAACTGCGACGCGTGCGCGGAGATCGCGCACGAGCCCTACATAGAGTGCTGCGAGTGTGACAGCAACTTGTGCCAGAGCTGTTTCGCGTCCGGGCGCGAAGTGGGACCTCATAAAAATAACCACAAATACTCGATACGGAGGAACGACTTCCCGCTATTCGACAACTGCAACTGGTCCGCCAAGGAGGAGTGCAAACTGTTGTCAGCTATGTCCATGTATGGATTCGGTAACTGGGAAGAGATTTCGAAGTGTGTGCACACGCGATCCAAACTAGAGTGCCAAGAACATTACAAGAAGTATTTCGTTGAGAATGTACAATGCGAGGAGCTGAAATTGATTCCGGAAACGGAGCAGTCTGTTTTTCCGAAAATATTGACACCCTACCTATACAATACAGACCTGTGCACCAACCCACCGAGAAATAACCAATCCGACCACTCTCTAGCAGGCTACAATGCTTATAGATCAGAATTCGAATTGAGTTATGATAATAATGCAGAAAGTATCTTCAGTATAGAGGACAGCTACTCGGATGATGAGGATGATGATTGCATTGATGCTTTAAAAGTTAGTCTACTGAACGCTTTAAATACTAGATTAAGAGAAAGGCAGAGAAGATATAAAATTATACAGAACCATGGGTTGATAATGACAAACAAGTTGCTGGCATGGCTCATAAGATTTGATAGCACAATATCGAGAACAAACAGTGAGAGGTTACTATCCTTTATGCAGTTTATGACCGGCATGCAATTTGATGCATTTATGGAGAGTATTAGTCTTCAGGAAGAAACGATGCAAAGGCTATACAAATTATGTGAATATAGGAAGCTAGGGATACGTACATTGTATTCCGCTAGGCTTTACAAACAACTAAAGGCGAATAATGATGACATGAACAAGGAGCAAAGGTATGCTACATTAGTTATGTTAAAGGACTTTGATAGCTACACGTCAAGAAGCAAACTCATGTTTGGCAAGGGCAAGAGAATAAAGAGGTCCGCTATACCGCTAGATATAACCGACTTGCCTGGATACTTTCTATTGTCAGCCAATGAGAAATCTTTGTGTTCCAACGTCAGACTTTTACCAAAGAACTATACGGAAATGAAGAAGCTGCTTATAGCGGAAAACAATAAACTTGGATCATTGAAACTGCTAGATGCACGTAGAATACTCAAAATAGATGTAAATAAGACTCGGAAAATATATGATTTTCTGATAACAGAAGGTTTTATAAGTAAACCTTTTCAACAGTAACAAAGCTATGTGATAATATTTTTTTTGTATTAAAAATACCTTTAATTTTTGCTCTTATATTATTATTAAAAAAGAAATAACTGTTATTTAAAAGGTAGACTAATAAAACATTATTAGTCTACCTTTTAAATAACAGTTATTTCCATCATTTCTCAGTAGTCATTACACTTAGATACATTTAGTTTTTAATAACATACACAAAAGTTTGTAAATTAATACTTACTTTAAAACCAAACTTCTGATAGAGGAAGATGGCAGGGTTTGTGGGTGACACATGTAGAGTTACATCTCTACCTGCACATGTCTGCAACATACAACATAAAGTTAATAAAACTCTGACAATTAATTCATAAAGCCCCATACGGTCACCAGTGACAGAGAACAATAGAATATCTATTGTGTCTCGTTTTCCCACGATCGACGGGTTAATAATATCTATAGACACTAGTACTGTGCTTGTGAAACGTATTATGTTGTTAGCCTTCTGGCTGTATAACTAAAATTACAATAATTACTATTGAGAATAATGTTATAGTACTGGACTTTGCAAATAGTGCATCGTGACACCTGCCTGACGTATGTCGTAGTCTCTATCCAAGGCATTGCAAGACTATACAAAAACCACAAGAAATGTATGGTCTTTGGAATGGAATTTTATATGGAAATTCTGTGAAAATTCTTCAACTTATGAAATTGAGAACATCCTTACTAATATTATAAGTGACTAGCTTTTCAATTCAATTAAATTCATTTATTTGCTCTAAAAGTGTAATACAGAAGGTGGTAATGAGGTTCTTATGGTCTAACACTTAGCTATATATAAAATAGCATGCAAATATATAAAAATTTAAATTAACTCTAAAATATAGTCTAAAGTTAACATTTTATATTATTAAAAGTCAACATTTGTCTAAGTAATAATTAAAATAAGAAATTGGTAGTGTGATGAACTATAAAATCGTAGATGGCATGTCAGTACAATTATTGCTTAAAATTATCATGTTTATTACATAGAAAAGAAAAACAGAAACACATCCAGTTCATACGAAATAATTAGGATAATTAGTGTATGTCATAGTTAAATAATTAAATTACAATAATATGGTCAATGATATACGATTTTGCCCGCAGCTTCGCTCGCGTTAAGAAGTATTATTATTATTTAGGTATCAAAGTCTCAGCCCGATCGGTATATCCTCTATTTTATCCCTTGGGGGTAGAATTGATCAAAATCCTTTCTTAGCGGATGCCTACATCATAACATCTACCTGCATGCCAAATTTCAGCCCGATCCGTCCAGTGGTTTGGGCTGTGCGTTGATAGATCACTATGTCAATTAGTCACCTTTGAGTTTTATATATTATTTAGATTTAGTGAATAATTAAGTATTAATAAATCATCATATTTACTAATAGATCTAAACTCCCTCCCGCACGCGCACCCCCGCCTTGGTGACGCCCACTTCGCAACGGGCCGTGCAACAGAAATCGTAATATTTTAATTTCGCCATAACTTCAAAATCAAACGTCCAATTTTAATCATTCAAAGACCAAATATTATCTACATAAACTGTGCTTAGTGATGAAATAATTTATTTTGATAAGGATTAATAGCATTAGTAAAATAAACGCGTTTAAATGAAGTCCAAAAAAATATCAAGATTTTTAAATAAAAAAATGGTTGTTGTGCCTCACTCGACATAGATAGGTATAGTGTGTCGCGGACTTTTTTGTAGATATTTATAAGATCTACAATTAATTAGAACATTTTATGGTTCTATCTTTTATAGTTTAGGCAGCGTACGCAAAATAAGTAACTTTTCTGGTTGATTTTTACACCTTGTGTCCGAAAAACCCAAATATCTTACGGAACCCTATTTTTTTCCAAAATAAAATTTATCCTATGTTACTCGTGGATAATGTAGCTTTCGAATGGTGAAAGAATTTTTAAAATCGGTCCAGTAGTTTTTGAGCCTATTCATTACAATTAAACAAACAAACAAAGTTTTCCTCTTTATAATATTAGTGTAGACAAAGTGTGTCTGTCTGTCTGTTACCTCTTCACGCTCAAACCGCTTAACCGATTTTGCTGAAATTTCGTATGGGAATATTTTGAGTCCTGGGAACGGACCTATGATACCGTTTATCCCGGAAAAATGTACGGTTCCCGCGCGACAAACGTATTTTAGCGCAACTGAGTTGCGGGCGTCATCTAGTGTTGATATAATCCGCTATGTTTTATCATAATATACACCACACGGCGTCACCTATTTAGTTGAGTGATATAATCCTGTAATTTTATTATGAAGTATAACAGAGCCGAACCGCGTCTTGAGACCGGGTCGCATCTTAAGTACTGACTATTTATACGGGCCACAGAGCCTGAACCGTGTCTTGACTCTTGAGACCGAGATGCATCTTGAGTACTATTTATACGGGCCCTAGGGCCTAGACTAGTGGAGAGAACCTTATATCGGTGTATAAAGCGGCCTCCACACGCTGGCTGTTTGTCACAAACACCGCAAACAGCAAACAAAGTCCCAAACAGCAACCACAATCACCCAACACAAACAGCCATCCACATGCTTGGCGCACGTTCATTACATTCCGAATCGGCAAATATGGCGGACGTCGAGCTTGTGGCAGCTAAAGTGCGCGCACGATAACTTTGCGCGCGGCTGAAATCGGAACTAATCGTCGGGCCGCCACGTTTACATGATAATCGATACGCCTATTCCTATACATAATTTAAATAAGTAAACAAAGATATTAAAGTAAAACTACCAATGTTATTTAAAAAAAATATCATTGGGATTACCCTTTTTTTTTTTTTAATGAATCCCTACGCTGGCACGCCACCTGTCGCGCGCGCAGAGTTATCGTGCGCGCACTGTATTACTTTCGGGTTGACATATTTTTATTATAAATTAAAGCAAGAGAAAGAAAACCGAATAGAATCTTTTTTTTTCTTCAGATGTCTGCGGAGCGTAGCCATCACTATTTCTTTTTTGGCCTTCAATTCCTTGACACTTATTCATTATAATGCTGATGCGAGTCCATGCATCATTAACCTTTTGCCGATTTTTGTGATCGGCATCTTTGGAATTCCAGAGACATGGCTCATTTTGATAAGCCTCCAAAAATGTCAGAATCGTAGGTGCTAACCAATCACTCATTTAAACGTACGTACAACGTAACAACGTAAAAGTGCAGCAAGTAAATATGTCCGCCTCCCGCAAGCTCGCGCGCATTACTGATCGCTGTTCAAACGTGTGGATACGTCGCAAACTGTTTGCCAAATATCCTTTGATCTGGCAAGAAAAACCGACACCGATGCCGAACACTGCCCAACACAAACACGAACAGGCAAACAACGACAAACACCCATCCACACGTCCGTGTTTGCTGTTTGCTGTTTGCCATTGTTTGCCAAGCATGTGGATGGGGCTTAAGCGTGAAAAGCGTGTCAAGTTAGGTCATACCTACTCGATCATAACGAAGGAGTAGGTCTGCATAATATTTCATGTAATAAAAGTGTTAATCCTTCGATCGCGGATTCTTGTAAATCTATTGTTCTCGCGGCCCAAGTGGGCCTTATGGGTGTTGACGGGTAAAGGTTTTTAGTGAACATTTTATGCTAGATGTTGATGAGTTTTGTGGTTCCGCTAAATAAAAAATCTTAAGAAAGGCCAAAGAATGCCTCAAACACGTGTATTTAACATTAAATACGTAATTTTGAACAACGTTTTTTGGCCTTTTCAATCGGTATTTTTGTAAGATAAAAAGATAATTTACAAGTTTAATAATCCCTTATTCGTGCTATATAGGGCATTAGTGCTAAAAATGTCACATCAAGTAATAATTTGGCTACAAAAATTGCATAGATTTTTACGTGTGTTTAGGAATGCACATTACTTGAACTTTAGTTTATCGACATCATGAACTTAATGACTTTCTTTTATGGATTATAATATGCTTCAAAATGATCGACAAATAGAAATATTCAAGAAAATACACACACATTACAGATTACTTCTATAAAAACAAGCACAAAATGGCCACGCGCTGGCGGGCTAAGACTATCTATTTATAATACTTAATCTGTGATCAGAGAAGTTGATTTCTAGGCAGATACCTACGTAGTTTGGTCGCGTTACGTCAAAACTCAAACCCAGCCGACATCACAATTAACATTGAATTGACATGATCCGACCAAATGATGTTGATCTGTCAACTGCCTAGGAATCAATTTCTCCGATAGTACATTTCACTCTGGTATTATTATTATTATCACCTGCAACAAATGATACAGCATGAAAGTCGCTATGCCGGCGCCGCGGTACTCGGGTCGCACCAGCACGAAGGAGATGTATGCGGCGGCGGCGCTGACCGGCACCAGAAACGCGCAGCCCACAACCAGCCGCCCCAGAGAACAAACGCAGCTGAATTCTGGGTACTGTAGCGCTTCCGTCACTGGGGATGATAGTTTTATTTCATAGGAAATAACGGTAATAATGTGAATATATTGATGAGATAAAAGTAATGTAATAATTAATGAGGTTTCAGATTGTGTGTTTTCAGGGATTGTACACCGTAAGGGAGAAGAAAAATGGGTGCGGTGCGGCGGCGGCGCGGCGCCGCGGCGCCGGAGTGGTGCCGCTGCGGCGTCCTGCATATAAAAATCAATGATATGCTACACGGAGCGGTGCGGCGCACTATGGAAAATGGTAGAACTAGAGCATATCATAAATGGATTTTAAAAATATCACAATTTGAATGAAATATTTATTGCATTCGATACTCTAATAACCAAATAATCTTAATCAGACATTTTTTTGTTCTAAAACTGCATAAATATTTTTTTTTCATAGGTTGAAGTAAGTTGAAGTAGCGGATGGCTCATTCAAATGTTTGCATACACGTAATTCAAATGAATATTGTGAAAAAAGTATTTAGCACATGCATGCGGTTTTATACATTTTTAAAAAGGATATTTTATGTTCTTAATAATGAGCTATTAACTTTTTTTAATATGCTTTTTATTTTTGAGTAAGTACTTAAAAATTGACATACCCTATTTTTCACTTTTCTTTTTTTTTCGTCGAAGGTTTTCACATTTACCGACGGCTCGCGACGCGCAACTTTATGTGTTATTTAATAGCCTAACTATTTATAAATGAAAAATTAAAAAAATCAGCTGCGGAAGTTTGCGGTCCTGGAAGTTATGGGAAAAAATGTGATAGCGGTCGGAGTAGATAATTCGGTATCTTTTGCGGTTACTGCTGACATAGTTTACAAAAACTATATTAACCACAATATTTTGATAGCAATAGCTTATCATCTATTTTGCACTCGTCGTGCATGAGTAAATATGCATAACATTCATATTAGTACGTATTTCATATCTAAAAAACTAGTATATAAGGGGAAGCAAATATCTTCAAATTGCACACTTCAGCGTGTATTTCATATTGAGTGACACTTATTTAAATTGGTTATTTCCATTAAAATGTCAACTTTCAACTGTACTAAGGGCGATTTCATCATTCCCTATATCGAGCGTGGCAGAACCTTGGAATCGTTGTCCATAGTTCTACAGCAAACATTAAATGTTTCTGAAAACATCTTGTGTTTTGTAATTGGTGACATTCAAAGAAATATTCTGCCTTCTTTCAATAAGCGCTGGGCTCAAGCATCACGGAAAAAGGACGAATTTATTCGAAATAATACAAGCTGGCTGGAGTCAGGATATTCAGTACAGTTTCCGGAGTCTGAAGCACATTCACTGCCATCAACTTCTGGTAAACGAGGAAGACCGTGCATTGCTTATGGAGACTCCTCAGAATCAACAAAGAAAAGGAAAAACACTCTTTTACTAGAAGAATATGGGTTTGAGCACATTTGTAACGCATTTTTGCAAGGACTGCGGGCCTTAGGTGAGTATGCAGAGGCTCATCTTGTTGAAGAGCTAAGAAACTCTGAGAGCGAAAAGAAAAAAGTTTTCTCGACTATGTGGAAAGAGTCAAACCAAATGAAGATTTTATCTGATACAGAAGCATTGAGTGCTTTTATTGATTTGGATCTAACTAAAGCACAATATATGTACCTAAGAAATTTAACCAACGAAAGAAAGTGTACAATGTTTCCCCCATATTACAAAATACAAGAAATAAAACAAACTTGCTATCCACCATCTTCTACAATCGAAATCACAAATACTTATGCTAAAGTGATTAATATACAAGACTTACTGGACCACACAGTTGCCAGAATTTTAAAAATTAATCCAGTTTTCCTAGAACAACACAGAAATTTAATCCTTTACTGTAAATGGGGATGTGATGGTTCATCTGGCCAAAGTCAATACAAGCAGAAACTGCCAGAAGAATCGGAAACTATTTCAGATGCCAATCTGTTCGTCACTTCATTAGTTCCCATTAGATTAATTGATGACCTCTCACAAGCCATTATTTGGCAAAATCCAGTACCTTCATCTGTTCGTTATTGTAGACCCATTTCTATTGAATTTTGTAAAGAAACTCCTGAAAAAACTAAGGCAGTTGTAGACGAAATTACCAGACAAATTGAATCTTTACGCCCGTCATTAATAAACAAAGATGGTGTTGCAGTAAATGTGAAGCACGAACTTTTTCTAACAATGATTGATGGTAAGGTGGCTCAGGTCCTAACAGAAACTCCATCGGGTTCTACGTGCACGATATGTGGGGCTACTCCTCGACTTATGAATGACCTATTAAAAGTGACTGCTAGACCTGAAAATGAAAGTGCTTACCAATATGGATTATCCACATTGCATGCCTGGATTCGCTGCATGGAAATGGTATTACACATTTGCTACAATCTTGACTTTAAGACTTGGTCTGCTACAACAGAAGAAAAAAAGAAATTGAAGAAAGAAAAGAAGGAATTTGTTCAAAAACGTTTCAGGGAAGAGCTAGGATTAATTATCGACAAACCTCGTCAATTAAGTGGAAACTCAAGTGATGGAAATACAGCACGAAGGTTCTTTTACAATTACACTTGCTCGGCGAACATAACAGGTGTTGATGAAACATTGATTAAACGCTTGTATATTATTTTACAAGCTCTCTCTTCTGGAATGATGATCGATCCCGAAAAATTTGGAGTTTATGCCTTAGAAACTGCGCGAATTTATGTTAGTAACTATGATTGGTACTACATGCCATCCTCCGTGCACAAATTACTTATACACGGAGAAAGCGTGATCAAACATTTTTCTGTTCTTCCTATTGGGCAACTGTCGGAAGATGCACAAGAGTCGCGCAATAAAGACTACAGAAATATGCGCCTGCACCATGCCAGAAAATGTTCCCGTATAGCTACAAATGAAGACGTATTTAAAACGCTTCTATATACTTCAGATCCATACGTTTCAAGTTTAAGAAAACCTTATGTGAGAAATGTGAAGGATCTTGATGAAGAGGCACTAAGTCTTTTGAAGGTGGTACCTGAAGGTGATCCTACATTTACACCGGAAGTAATTTTAGTTAGAAATAGCGAGGATAATAACAATTAGATATAACATTATAAGTAACTAAAACCTAGAATAAAACCAATAATATTATAAGATTTGTCTAATCTAAGATAAATTAGTTTGGTGTGAGGCATAGATAGGTACTATACGATTTTATAATTTTATGTATTTTATTATGCTTGTGTGATAAGTATAATTTTACTCATATTACTACTTATTTATAAAAAATAAACTACTCGTATTACTTTTTTATCTTTTCTTTTTTTTTAACCTAAAATAAATATGTATACAATGAAAAAAAATACAAAAATTGATTATTTTTAAAATCTTTGTATATCACTGTATACATGTGCCAAATCTCAATTCAATACGATGAAAAACCTTGAAGTTACAGATTTTTGATCCGATAAGGACCCAAATTTTCCACTGTGCGGCGCCGCACCGTGTGGCTTCTCCCTAAAACGCCAGTTTTGGGTTCTACTTGTTAGCACTTTCTGTATTTATTCTACTATTTTCTTATTTTAATCAAAAACCAAGTGAACAAGTGTGGCACCTTAGCTAAAACTTGGCTCACTAACCAGTATTCCAGAGTTTAATGGACTAAATATGGTGAAGAATGATAGGAATATTAATGAGTAATATTTGGATTATTACGAGTATTAAGAATAAAATAACTGCAATCATGGCTCAGAAAGTCTAGATCAGCAATACTCAACCTGCGGCCGCCGTGGCTTGATCATCAGTGGCCCGCGTGAAGTTAAACCATTTTGAAATTCACGCCCACCGGCCTCTTTTAAACCGATAATTATGAAGAACGTTATTTCTTTAACCCTAAAATATTTTCCCGCGACATGACACCAAGACCACATGTTTGTGGCCCGTATAAGAAAAGGTTGAGTACCACTGGTCTAGATAAACACCATAACCTCAGCTACAGAACAGTTTATCTCCAGCTACCATAGCATGGTCACAGTAGAAATGCGAAATAATAGAAACACTAGTCTATATTATAGTCTTTATCATAAAGTGGCATTTTATTTGAATTTTTGTCGGTCGCAGTTAGCCGCGGTAAAGATCGCAACGGTACCTTTAGTTTATCTCTACAGTGTTTCTATTATTTCGCATTTCTACTGTGGCCAATTGGCCATGCTATGGTAGATGGTATTATGGTATTATGGTACTCACGGTCTATCCCGGGCCAGAAGAACTGCGCACAGAGCGCGTTGACGGCGGGCAAGTGGTGCGGCTGCACGTAGCAGTAGTCCAGCGGCGGACGACACACACGGACACTACGAAAATAAGTTTTATTGTATTTTTAAATAATATACACAAACTAGGCCTTTGCATCCGTTGTGGATGATTTATACAGTATTTTCAGAGCGAAGTAACCACTCCTCAAATACTGTAGTGCCTGGGACGAGATTTAAATGTCCGTATGGTTGCCCAAGCACATACGACATTCTCGCAACATAGTCGGCCTAGTCCAGGGGAAAGAACTAGTCAATAAGTCTGGGACCAACTATGTGCGGGTTTCCTCACGATGTTTTCCTTCACCGTACGAGCGTCCGTATTATGTACTTGAGATCAGAAAATGTCTCATTGGTACACGCTTCCACCCGGGGTCGAACCTGCACCCTCTACGAGTGCGAACCAAAGGTCTACCCATTAGGCCACGGACGCTCCAATATACATAGGTAAGGTAAATAAAAATAATTCACAACTTATTTTATATATCTGTTTGATGCTATCACATAATAGCAGAGTTTTACCTACCAATAAAACTCTTATTATGTCCGGAACCTTATTCAAGGCCTTTAAACAAAATTGAGATGGTAGTCTTCCGTTTCCTGCCGTAATATTGATCGTTGTAGTTTCTTTCCGGTCTTTTTGGCGGCAAGATGGCGCTTCAATGGCGGTAAGATGGCGGTTTCCGGTGTTCACCAGGGGAGGCGCGCGCGCGTTTTTCCTCATTGCAGTCTCAATTTTTTAGCACCAGGCAGACCTTACTGTAAGGCCTTGAATAAGGTTCCGGACATAAGAGTTTTATTGGTAGGTAAAACTCTGTTATTATGTCCTATCACCGTTATTCAAGGCCTTTAAACAAAATTGAGATATTGTTTGTTGTCGCCTGGTGAACAAGACGCCAATGTGAAAAAATCTAAATGATTATGAGACATGAGTTAGTTATATATTTTTTAATGATTTAGTATTTTAAGTTGTGTATAAAGATTTATTATTTTTATTCCTAAAAATCAATCACTATTTATTATTTGTATATATTCTAATAATTACAATTTGTTCAAAACCTTAGGTTCGATAAATAATTTAATTTATAATAATTTCTATTATAATATTATTGATCATATAACATATTATTAGGTACCTTGAAACTACATATTTTTACAAAACTAAGTAACAGGTTCAAAAAGATTAACTAAGGCATTGTTTGTAGAAGAAATCGGCTTACAAGCTACTTCCTTTCTATAGTATTTTTTAAAAGTATTTACAGACCTCCAATTTGCTCTATCTAATATTTTATCTAAGGGCTCCTTGTCAAGCCAACTCCTAGAGGCAACGGCAGACCGTACGCTTCCCGGTGTTGCCTCGACACCGGCTTCTTTTAAAATCGACTTAACCCATCCAGAAATTATTGTTCTCGAAGCAGCTTTTGCTACTCCCCGAGCTGATACAAATAAATTTTCGATACCGGCTTCTTTCCGTCTATCGCTACCTAGAACAACTAATTTTCGTACCCACAGAACGGGATCAAGATTTGGATTTTCACTGTTCGAAAAGAGTTTCCAACCTGATTGAATGTGGGATTCTGAATCTGTTTTAGAACCGTACATTGGCCAAAAAGTCACAGTATCACTTTCACTATCATCTACAAGGGAGCCCTGTGACGCAATAAAGTCAAGTCGTGCACTCTACGACCCGAGCATAATAATAGTAAAATAGCGCATCGCCTGGAAACTTCAAATAAATTTTCACAATTTACGCTACTCGTAGATAAAAAAGATATTAAAACACTAGTGTCCCAAACGGTACTCGGCTTACTACATTTTTGAACATTATTTGTTGAAATGAATTTCAAAATTTTCTTTACCAAAACATGAGAGGCAAGACTAGCACTATTATATGTATTGCAAAGTGTAGAAACAACTGACGTATGAACTAGGATTGTTTTGTAAGCTAGATTATGTTTTAAATGTAAATCAGCTAAAAACTGCGCTAATTGGGACCCTGAGGGGTTAGTAGGCTGGACCTCCAAAACTTTGCACCAATTTAACCATCTGATCCAAGCCGGCTTATATGTATTTATAGTAGACTTACGCCAGCCGCCTTTTAACAGGGATTTTTGTTGCTCGGACCAGGATTCGAGTTCCTTAGACCACCCCCACATTTCCAAATCTCCATCGTTAGGTCTTGTACTCGTGGAGGGGGAAGGCCCGTCGATAGATCCAGAAGGTTCGACTCCAAGTCTCGAACCGTGAACGGCGGTGCTAATGCTCGAGAGATCCGCTCTCCAGAAAGCCTGGGGCCACTTCGGAGCTACTAACAGATACACGCCTTTTGCACGATTGAGATGCATTAATACTCTGGGCATCAGATTCGGAGGTGGGAATACCCAAGCCAGACTGAAGCTCCATTCCCACGAGAACGCGTTGTGTCTCCACGCCATTTGATCCCTCTGGTCTAAGCTGACTTTGGCACCACGTGAGCTCGGGCTGATGCAAATAAGTCGATCTCGGGTATACCCCATTTCCGAAAGATGATGTCGGTTACCACAGGGGCTAGATGCCATTCGGGGAGAAAAGATTTTCTCGACAATCGATCTGCTGTATTGTTGTACCGGCCTGGAATGTGATGCGGTATAATATAAATATCGAATAGATCTAAAATGTGAAAAATTTGATAAGTCAGATTCATTAGAGAATTTGATTTGTTCCCCCCTTCATTTCTTAAGTATGCTACTACAGATTTGTTATCGCACTGCAGAAGCAGAGACGAGTTACTTAGTGTAGGACCGTATTCGCGTAAACATTTTAAAATTAAATTAAATCCGCTCCCCAACCAGAGTCGGAAGCGTCCGTAGTTAGAAAATTAACTAATTTGGGTGGGTGAAGTCGAGAAGACTTTTTGCAATTAGCTAACCACCATTCTAACTCCTTAATAGCGTAAAAGGGTAGAGACCGCCTTTCAATGGGGCTACGTCGAAGTAAACTATTGCAATGGGCCAACAGACTTCGATAATTTAAACGATCTTGCGGAACTGCTAGTCGAGCGAAATTTAGACGACCGATAATGCTCTGCATTTCTCTAAGAGTTCCTTTTCTAGATTTTAACATTTTTTAAATTATACTTTGAAGAGTCTGAACTTTTGAATCTGGAACGGACTTTCGATTGTTCCATGTGTCCCAAAAAATACCTAAATATTCTAAAGCCTTTTGTGGCTGAAGTATATTTACAACCCAACCTAGCTCGAACATCGTGTCAAGTGTGATACGAGTCTGTTCTAATATTTTCGTTTTATCTTGGCATGCAATTAAGAAATCGTCTAAGAAAACAACTATACGTATACCTTGTTCTCGTAGTAATTATGCTGTCCAATTTGTCAGGGACGCGAAAACTTTGGGGGCAGTGGCCAGCCCAAATGGCAAACAGGTCATTTGTAAGAGTTGGCCTCTGTACATTAACCTCAGAAAGTAACGATGGTGTAGAGACACCGGTGTGTGATAATAAGCCTGTGTTAGGTCTATCTTTACTAGCCAATCGTTGGGCTGCAGAAATTCCGGTATTCGATGCGTAGCTATCAGTCGAAATTTGCTTATCTTTAGAAACTCGTTCAATCTTTTTAAATTGAAAATAGGGCGCATAGTTCCGTCGCTTTTTGGGGTTAAAAACATTGTTGATAAAAAAACTCGGAGTTTCGGAGGCATATTCTAAAATTCTGTCCTTTAGCAACGTTTGAATAACCTGATCCATTTCTGGGGACGAAGCTATTTGATAACGAGTCGAGGTAAAATCGGTGGCGGTTTTCGTAAAAACGGAATTTTGTAACCGGTTATTATTTTTAAAAGGGGAGAAGGAGCACCCCGCATTTTCCAAACATGTACGAACATGGCTAGCCTCCCCCCTCGAAACTCCTGTTGAGAGTCAAAGTTTTCTGTCACCTCTTCCTCTGCCTCTCGGGGCATTGGATTGGTTAAAAGACTTCTTATTCGTACCCGGGGTTTGTTGTCTTTGAGGAAAAGACGTTGGTGGTTTATATGAGTGCCGAAAAAACCGCTCATTATTGGCATAGCCAAAATTATAATTAAAAGCATAGGGGTGGAAAGGTCGCACCGCCTGCGCTTGAGAATATGCATAACTTTGATTATTATTAAAGCCTAATCTAATAGTAAAGTAAAGTAAATCTTCGTTCTTTCTACGACTTTCAAAAAGTGTATCATGATACCCATTTTGAATAAAAAGATATTTTATTTATTATTTATTTATTTATAATTACTGGGGCCTGGTTGCGCAGCCAGAGCACCCGAAGTAAGCCGCCTCTCTTGCGCAGAGAAGGCTGGCTTTTGATAAATGAAAATTTTATTTACACCTCCATTATTTTTAATAAAATCGGACAACTGCTCTTTATTAAATAGATATTCGCATGACGGAGGAATCTTTTTTAAGGAAGAATTTAAAAATTTTTCCTTTACTGGATTTATGAAAAATTCCCGACGTTGTTCAATAATATCAGCACGCCTACCACAAACTAATTGTAAACAGTCCAAAGAATTATTTTTTTGAAAATCACCGGAAAAACAATCTTTAATTTTGGATAATATCGATTCTTTACTAATATTGTCACTATCTTGAGTCCATTGTAATAAATCAGAAACACCTGTGGCGGTACCCACAATTCGCCTAACATTCCTGCATCGCGCTATCGAAGTTTTCTGAGCGCGTGGACAGCTGAAATGTATCACGTGGGCTCCGGCCTGACCGAGCATACCACCTCGCTCGGTCGGAAGATCTTCCTTTGCGGCCTCCACGCATATCCCCACATTGGTGACCCTCGATAGAACACGACTCCTTCATTATCATCACTCCCCGCCCCTCCGTACCGCGCCAGCCAGCATCGCCTCATCGGGTACCTCGTCCACTAGCCGCAATGTACCGCGGCCTTGGCGACTCCGCATCGGCATCATCGGGCTTTCTCACTACACCGACCGGTCAGCAAACAGAGCACATCTCTCCTTGTCAGCACGTAGCATCGGCCCCGCACGGCAGCTATCCGACTTACTGGATCCTGTGCAGCAAGCATCACAGTTCCGACTCACTGAGACTCATTGCAACAGTTCCGACTCACTGGAACTCTCTGGCACTGGCGACTCAAGGGACAAGACTTCAAACATTCGACCTCCGGTATTCGGGAGGGAGTGATGTGGCGGTACCCACAATTCGCCTAATATTCCTGCATCGCGCTATCGAAGTTTTCTGAGCGCGTCGGTATATATACGACAGCTGAAATGTATCACGTGGGCTCCGGCCTGACCGAGCATAACACCTCGCTCGGTCGGAAGATCTTCCTTTGTGGCCACCACGCATATTTCCCATACACCCTTTTTTAACGCATCATTTTGCATTATTAATGCACGCGTAATAGCACCCAAAGACTTATCACTCGTATTCAAATTAAAATTATTTGCTTTCTCAAATTGTTTCAATTCTTCGTTAACCTCCAATTCGACAAAGCCAGGCCGGGCGTTATAAGTTTTTTGAATATCCGAATAACGGACATTTGACCAATTGTCAGAATTAAAGTGTTATAAAGAATTGAGTATCTGTAAATGCTCCGCAGAGGCATTCTGCATTGACGGTTCTTTGAGGTTGGTCGTCAAATCAAAATTAAAATTGTTCGACGTATTAGAAATAGCGTTATGTTCAATATTTTCGTAGGTGTTATCTAAAACATTACTAGCACAATTTTCATCCTGCGCAATCGTATCCGAAAATGGATAGACACAAGCTAAGAAATTTTGGATCTGACTGACCTGCTCGACAAGGTTTTGCAATACCTCATCATCCCGGCATAGCCTTGTGGCGGTACCCACAATTCGCCTAACATTCCTGCATCGCACTATCGAAGTTTTCTGAGCGCGTCAGTATATATACGACAGCTGAAATGTATCACGTGGG
The DNA here is from genome assembly GCA_905187585.1 of Cyaniris semiargus. Classification (NCBI taxonomy): domain Eukaryota; kingdom Metazoa; phylum Arthropoda; class Insecta; order Lepidoptera; family Lycaenidae; genus Cyaniris; species Cyaniris semiargus. Next base: position 1,125,238 of record LR994555.1, read on the forward strand.
CTCCGGCCTGACCGAGCATACCACCTCGCTTGGTCGGAAGATCTTCCTTTGCGGCCTTCACGCATATCCCACATTGGTGACCCTCGACAGAACACGCCTCCGCCCTCCTTCATCATCATCACTCCCCGCCCCTCCGCACCGCGCCAGCCAGCATCGCCTCATCGGGTACCTCGTCCACTAGCCGCAATGTACCGCGGCCTGGGCGACTCCGCATCGGCATGGGCTTTCTCACTACACCGACCGGTCAGCAAGCAGAGCACATCTCTCCTGGTCAGCACGTAGCATCGGCCCCGCACGGCAGCTATCCGACTCACTGGATCCCGTGCAGCAGCATCACAGTTCCGACTCACTGGGACTTCACTGCAACAGTTCCGACTCACTGGAACTCTCTGGCACTGGCGACTCAAGCGACAAGACTTCAAGATTCGACCTCCGGTCTTCGGGGGGGAGTGATGTGGCGGTACCCACAATTCGCCTAACATTCCTGCATCGCACTATCGAAGTTTTCTGAGCGCGTCAGTATATATACGACAGCTGAAATGTATCACGTGGGCTCCGGCCTGACCGAGCATACCACCTCGGTCCTTTGTGGCGGCCAAGCATATATCCCACAGCCTCTTTGGATTTTCGGAGCGTCGGGACGAAGATTTTCGCTTCCGTTGTACGACTGGTTCTTCATCTGACGATGACGATGTAGAAGAAACACACTCGCGAGAACTTTTATCACCGTTATATTCCGACATAATGTTAGAACTTAAATTAAAAAATTTCGAAACCACAAACGATCTAGAATAACTTATTAACTGTTTAAGAAAAAGAATATAGTTATTAGCAAAGATACTAAATTTCTTATAATTTTAATAACTTTATCGAACGCTAACAGCATTATACGTCTTTACGGCACAAAACTCAAGACGCCAATGAGGAAGAACGCGCGCGCGCCTCCCCTGGTGAACACCGGAAACCGCCATCTTACCGCCATTGAAGTGCCATCTTGCCGCCAAAAAGACCGGAAAGAAACTACAACGATCAATATTACGGCAAGAAACGGAAGACTACCATCTCAATTTTGTTTAAAGGCCTTGAATAACGGTGATAGGACATAATAAATATACTCTTTCAAAGCTGACCACTTTTGATGGTGGTACTTCACATGGCTATTTGTATTTGCGATTTGATGTATTCGCCAAACAATCACCATGTGTAGACGGTATGTTTGACAAAGTATTGGCCTTATTGGCCTATTTGACAAATATTACCAATACCAAATACACCGTATCCGTACCTTTGTCGGTTTTTGACGCACATCAAAAGAGTCAAATAGGCAAGTAAACAAAATCAAGTAAAAGTTTGGTATTTGACGTCCATGTGTGGAAGGCCGTATTTGCCTTTATTTGCTTGTGTATACGTCAATAATAATAATAATAAATTTTGCCAAATGCAACAAATAGCCAATAGCAAATACCAATAGCCATGTGAAGTGCCACCATAACATTATGATGTTAATAAAAACCGGCCAAGTGCGTGTCGGGCCACGCGCAATGTAGAGTTCCGTAGTACCGCTAGTTTTTGAAAATTTTTGTATGGTCAATGAACGTACATTTATAACGTGTTTTACACTACTAACAACATCATCTCAGTTACGTTCAAAGGAATTTGAACGAAAAGTTCCTTTATACTTCGCCGAATACATTTTTTTTAGTTGATTGACTATTACTCAATAACTTATGAAGTCTCCTTAGCCGTGATAGTTTTCCTTTTAAATTCAGCATATTTCCTACTCCCGTGAATTTTTTCACATTTCCAGAAGCAACCGTTTAGCTGTTAGAAGGGACTAACTTACGGGACGGGATTACACTGGACTCTAACGATTTTCTCCACTTTAAAACTTAATATTTCACAAATGGATCTCTAAATCGGAAAATGGTCTATGAATACTCATAATATTTTTTAAAAACCTATCCAACGACACCCCACACGATCGGGTGGACGCGAAAAAAAAATTCATCCCCGCTTGATGTGTAGGGCAGGTACCATAAAAAAATATATTTTTAAGATTTTATGTAAGTACCATTTTGTCGGCATCATTAGTATTACTGTGTATTCATGCCAAATTACAGCTTTGCAGGTCCTATAGTCTCTGAGCAAAACCGCGGACAGACAGACGGACAGACAACCAGACAGACGGACAGACCGAAACTATAAGGGTTACTTGTTGACTACGGAACCCTAATAACATACCTACCAAGTACCAAGACACCTTTCATATTGTCTTCACGATAGCTAAGAACATGCACTCACCCTTTAGTCTTCTCAACGATCTCATCCAAGACCTTTATCCACATGGGTCTGGTGACGGCGTCCCGGCGGATATAGGGCTTTAGTACTGCCCCAGAGAAGGCCGAGCGCAGGGGCGCAGCCTCCGTCCGCGGTAGCAGTAGCGGCCCGTACACCGTGGTAGGGACCGTGCCGCAGAGATTGTCCATAAGGTACTGGGGATGTAAACAAATGTCATGATAAAGCGTGTCTGTAACCGCTATATAAAAGAAAATAGAGTATACAGACATACAAGCTAAAGTTTGTATGTCTGTATGCTACAATCACTAAGTACTGACTTCTCAGCTGTGCTCTGTAAGTTACTTAGTAAGGGGGTAAAACGATAATAATTTTCACAACTACGCAAAATGTCCGTACAGGGTGCAATTAAACCTTCCGGCCAAATTTCGATACTTATTTTCGATACTGATCCTTGTTAAAAATAAAAATACACGTATTTTTTCTTTTATAATCACTTAGTACTAAAATGTCGAGAAATAGCTTCCGAAACTTTTCCTAAAACACACCACAATAATGGACACTACGCGTCGCCAGCGCGTGAAAACTGTAGAGACGCCATACTCACGGATCTCTGGAACCTGTCGAGTATGCGGTCGTCTTGTGCGGCGCGCGACCCCTCCGTCACGTACCCGCTCAGCACTCGCACCGCCCTGAATGTATGTTTCAATATAATAATTAGGGAAAATTATAAAGTTTTACATACCATTTATTACACCGTAATATAATGTAGATAATTTTATTATAATTACAGAATTACTGGTTCCTCGCTGTCTTCACACTCCAACTGCCGTATGCTTACATAGCGATATTTTTATTTTGCACGTTTTCGATTGGCTTAAACCCGACTTCAAAACATTACACTTTTAAAAGCGCAAATAAACAGATACACTTCACTGAAAAAAACTCAGAAACTGGGCATAAACCGAATAATATTACTACGCCGATTCTCTCTCGTCTACGCCGATTCTCTCTCGTCATACTACGTCGATTCTCTCTCGTCTCGTCAGTTTACTTCCGGTGGCAGGCACCAGGTAGACTTTCAGAAAATATTTTGTGAGTATAAAATTCATACTGTAATAAAACATATTTTCAATTGAAATATATAGAACTTAATATGGAGTTACCTATCAATATCAAACAGCGGCAACTGCTTATGCCTCTTCCGCCTGCGCAGCGCTAGCTTGGCCCTCAGCCGGTACAACTCGGCGCGGCCGCAGGGCTCCTTCACCCGGGGGATGAGCCCCTCCACCGTCTTCAGCAGCTGGATCTCCTGGTACTCCGTCATCTCTACCAGACCCTTCTCGGGCTCCGGTTCGGGGTCTTCCCAGGGATAATCTAGAACAGAGGTTCCCAAACTCATTTGTTTCGTAGATCACTTTAAAATTTTGGTGGATCCGGAGGACCCCCATTTTTGTCACGACCAACGTCGACCCTCGTCGAGTCTCGCCTGGATCCCTGCGGGTCCACCTGGACCACTTTGGGAATAAATAATCTAGATTCTAGAATTATCTATGCTAAAATAAAGGCCGCACTAAGCGACACTACACTGCAACGGAGCGACGCCACACATCGAGGTCGAAAATTCTTTGTATGAATCCGTATGAGATAAGCCGCACTACGCGACACTAGTGTTTCTTCAGACACAGCGGAAACCGCGCGGTTCCCGAGCAGAAACCAAGCGGTTAAGGTGACGCCGCGTTAAAGTAAAAAATAGTTTTGGATATGTTTTAGATCGCTTGTTTTCTATGAGAGGCCGGGCCGGCAAACAAGAAATGGAACAGCAAGAAATGGAAAGGGCATAAGCGACAAAATGGTTTTTGTCGCGTAATTTAAAAACCATAAATATATTTCATATAAGCTATGGGCAAATTATAGTGTAGGTATTTTTTTTTAATAATAAATCCCTGTTTTTATAGAGGTCTTTTTGATTAATTATTATGTGTTATAAAAGTTAACCAATCGTATTATGCTATGGGTAATTCAAAGATAAAGACATGATGAATACTGACAATGAACTTTAATTTCTTAGCTTTAGTCATTGTTGAGAAAAATCTATATCGCTGCAGCCAAATTATCAAGGCGTCACCTTAAGTGTGAACGCTGTAATACAACGGCTTTGTAAGCTGCGAGCGGTTTACCCGCGCGGTTCCTCTGTGTCTGAACAAGCACTTAACGTAAGTACTATGAAACGTACTCCTAACCTAACCTAACGCCTCAGTGGTTTAGAGCGTGGCTCTTGACTCGGTGGTCGTGGGTTGGTTAGGACAATGCAGGCTGCATGATCCATGCGTCATATGGCCGGTTTCAATGAAACCGGCCACCGTCACCGAAACCGTTGTGGGAGGTATTATTACTATACTAGATGTCCCGCGCGGCTTCGCCCGCGTAAGTTAGGAATTTTACGAAATCCGTTCATTTTTCTGCAAAAACTTTCTGAAAGTCGGTTCGCAAACGGCGGAGTAACGTTGAATATAAAAAAACGAACATAGCACCTCCCCCATTTTGAAAGTCGGTTAAAATTGTAGCTTATGTGTTATTCTGATGTGTATGCTATATTATTGTAAAGTTTCATTAAAATCCATTCAGTAGTTTTTGCGTGAAAGAGTAACAAACATCCATACATCCACACATCCATACATCCATACATCCAAACAAACTTTCGCCTTTTTAATATTAGTAGGAAGTAGGATAGGATGAAACGTAGTGTCGCGTCGCGTCGCTTCGCTGCAGCGTAATATCGCCTAGTGCGGTCTCGCCTTTATGAATGCGGAATGCGTATGTACGTCTATCTGTCTGTCACAACTTACATCTGCACCCTATGTATGGAGATTTTCTGAGTCCCAGGAAAGGACATAGGATAGTTTTCATGCTACATAATATACATGGTTGCCGCGCGATAAACGAATTTTAATGCAACATCTAGTTTATCAGGCGTATAATAACACCTTCCCTACACTCGGCACTGTTACTAGCTCAACAACAAAACAGAACGCGTTTCTTTATCTCAATTTTACTGGCTATACACAACAGGCCAACTTGCAGGAGAAATATTCGATAAAAAAATTATCAATCCCTCTTTTTCCTTCATTGCATCCCCTACAAATCAAGAGAAAGAGCGAGACAACACACCTATGCTATTCAGCTGCGTAGAGAACAGCGATTCTCTTCTCACTACGACTTCCTCAGTTTTCTCTTTCCCTCCCTCCTTCTTCCTCCTCGGCTCATCATCAGACGGCTCGGGGTGGGAACTGTGAGAGTCGCTGTCGTAGTGCGGACGGTATGAATGAACACTTGATGATTCACTCTGAAAATACATACTAATATTATCGAAAGTGTGTCGATCCATCTGTAACTTCTTGACGCTCAAGGGTACTTTGTATCCCCGAAAGAGACATAGAATGTATCGGAAAAATTTACGTTTGCGGTGCGTTAAAACAAAGCTGCGGGAAACATCTAGTTGTTTAGCATAATTATAATTTTATTACTAGTTTTGATACCACTGGTTGTAAGAAACTTTTATACTCCTGTGTAATAAATAGCCTACCAACTATTAACAGATGTACACAGCCAACTGAACATAATAAATTCAAAACCATACATACTGGTGGAACTGCAGTTGATTGCTGGAATTCAAATCCTGATAACGAGTCTCTCAATGGTATATCTTCAATAGACTGATTTGTCCTGAAAAAGTTGATTACTTGAAGTAGCAAAACAATGCAGTATTAGGTAGCACGCGTGTGAAACTTACCTCTGTGTTAAATGAGTTTATGACATAATTGAGTAACTCTACTATAAAGTTTATGCATTTATTTACAATTTATTGCACACAAAAACAATGAAAATGTAACATATTAGACGAAAGATGCATTTTACAAATTCTTGAAAGGAAACAAATATGTATTGCATGTTTATAATATATAAATTACTATTAGTACTTTTTTACCTAGCATCAAACTCTGCGGGTTCATATGTAGAGGTCGCAGACATAACATAAAAGTCATCTGAATCGAGTTTGAGCTTCTTGTAAGGCACCGGTTCTGTTTTGACTTCGACTTGGTTAATGGTGCTGGATCCAGCGTAAGACAGAACCATGTACTCCTCAATTTCATACTTCTCTTTGTCGAAATAATCACCGTAACCTGTAATATATGTACTATCAGAAAAGTTGATTCATAGGCAGATGGCGGACCTGCGTAGTTTGGTCGCGTTATGCTAAACCTATCCAACAGACGACAGCTATCATTGAATTGATATAATCCTACCAATTGACGTAGGTCCGTCAACTGCATATGAATCAATTTCTTCGATGGTACATTTATCAGCAAGCACGCGCTGAACGCGCCGCATTTTAGAATTCATTGTATGAAATGATGTGAAATCTTGCACATTCGTCCGCACCGGACGCGCCGCATTTTGTGTAGTATTCGGTGCGTTCGACGCGTACGGCGCGTACGGTGCTGACAAATGTACGATCAGCTTAAGGCTGCGTTTCCACCGGAGCTGAGCTAAGCTGTGTTGCGAGGAATGTGTTTTACAAGATTTATTGGTTCTCAAAAACACATTCCTCGCAACGCAGCTTAGCTCAGCTCCGATGGGAACGCAGCCTTAGGGTCAAATCAGGGTTTTCAAATGAATAAGATGATATTATGTGTGGTGGAAGTAAAGATAAGTATTGAGTAATGAGTACATACTACATACCCATTTCTTCAACTTTCCTGTTGAAAACTTTTGTGTCCAAACTAATCTGATTGCGAACCCTCTTTGGTTTGTCCTTGCCTAGTTCTTGCACTGGAATTACATTAGATAATAATAAAGTACCAGACTAGAAAAGTTAATGTTTTTATCACTTACTGAAATTAAGATCTGCATAGTTTGTGCACATAATATAATATGCTGTTGCTTCTTTCTGACATCAATCTCTAATCACAATTTTAAATTAAAAAATTACTTTAAAACAATATAATATTTGTACTAGAAAATCTATAATATTATGCTAAATAATAAAATAATTCAAAACTTATTATGGTCAGGCAGAAGTTCACTTAAAACACTCTCTACGGCATAGGCCTCTTCTAAATTCTTCCAGTAGTATCTACCATGTGTCAAACACTCTACTTTGTCAAATAATATTATACAAATAATAAGCTGTCTTACCAATATGTGCAGCAACAGCGGGTGAGAAGGAGTGCATGAGCTTCCACCAGCCAAGCTCCCCGAGCACCGATGACCCAGAGCGGAAGAACAGGGAGTTATACAAGGAGAGCACACCCACTACTGTACCCACCCAGTTCTTTGTTCTTTTACTGAAATATTATTTAAAACCTTCTATGTATTGACTGTTTTTATGTAATTTTTAATTAAAATATTGTTAATTAATAATAATCATTTCATTCACAATATTTCATTTCATTTTATCCCATTGTCGCAAAGCATATTGTATTTCACCTTTCATTGGAACACATTTCATCCATAAAAAAACTGTGCTGTATTATTTTGTATTTTGTTAAATGTGATTCTGTTGGTGAATCAATAAATAAATAATTAAAAAAATAAAAATAATTTACTTAGAAGTATTATAATTATTATATTTAAAATGTCATATTTGAATGTATAGTAGTAAGAAGATAGATGGATACAATAAAATAATTAATTAAGAAGCTCAACTAAGTTCTTTAGCTACATGATAATATATTAATTCATCAAGCCCCAAGCAGCCACATCCGGCCGCGATAACAATTGATAAGCTATTGTGTCTCGTTTTTCCATGATCGACGGGTTAAAATTTGTTGAGGTCAAAAAAATTTTAGCTTTTGAATTTTAAATAACTTAGAACATGAGAAATAAGAATTAATCAAAATTAATAGCCAATATAGTACAGTCATGGAACATATAGACATTTGTTCGTGGCCCCAAAAGATATAGTCATAATGTTGCTATTATGTAAACAAAATGGCAATATAAAAGACATGTACAAATAGGTCATTGGACCAATTTCTTTCCCTACATAATGTATAAACTTACAAAGAAGGTCCAAACAGCACTAGCCAGTATCTGTCTATGAAGGAGCAGATGTGAGTCTTGTAGTGGAAGAACCCACGATTGCTGATGCCTTGCATCTGGTTTTGTAGATGATTCATTGTCAGTATCAATACATTCACCCTGAAAAACGGGTCATGCAGATATTATAAGGTAATATAATCATTTCTGAAGAGTAGTAATGAAAGGCTACTGTGCTATTTTAATATTAAATAAATATAGTAAACATTACTTTTGTACTTACCACTGGAATTTGTTACGAACCAACATTTCCGTATGCTCAGGAGCACAATCTTCACAGGTAAATTCAAAGAATACATCGCACTCAAAGTTACCAGGCGTATTTTGACTTCGTAAACATGTTAAATGTACGAAACTCTTACAAATTTCACAAACTAAACCCGGCAAACATTGTTTATCTTCTAAATTGTTGCAATATTTACATGGTTCTGCCATATTTGCGTATATTGTAAATCTAATTAAACATAAATACAAAGTCTGTCCAATGAAATATGTAAACAAACCCTAATATTTTAATTTAGTTTAGTAAACAAAATTAGTTTTGTTTATTTTGAATTTTTGCTCATGAATTTTACTTTTTGAGGTTAACTAAATGTCAAATGTCATTGTCAATGTCAACCTTAATTTTTTTCACCACTGATCTTAGACAAAAGACCGAGAAGTTGCAATATAGAACTAATAGAAGTTGCAATATAGATTGTGATCCGGATTCCGGAATCTGGATTCTGGAAAGCTTTTGGCTCAATTTATACCGGCGTTTAATGGAATGGAAGCGACTTTATGCAACGAAACTGTACATAGCACAATGAACTTTATGTCAACAGTAATAAGTTATAATGGTGGCACTTCACATGGCTATTAATTGTACATTTTGCGTATTTGATGTATTCGCCAAACAATCACCATGTGTTGACGGTATGTATTGGCGTTATTTGCCTATTTGACAAATATGTCGACCAATACCAAATACACGTATCCGTACCTTTGTCGGTTTTTGACGCACATCAAAAGAGTCAAATAGGCAAGTAAATAAAATCAAGTAAAAGTTTGGTTTGGTTTGGTATTTGACGTCCATGTGTGGAAGATCTTATTTACCTTTATTTGCTTGTTTGTGTATACGTCAATAATTTTGCCAAATGCAACAAATAGCTAATAGCAAATACTAATAGCCATGTGAAGTGCCACCATATCACACAAATTAAATACCTACGAGCCAAAATTTTGGACGCATGTCTTCCGCGATGTTCTCGAGAATTCTCCGGTGCCAATTCCCTCGCATGAGGCGAAATTGCCGCTTCCATTCCGTTTCATTCCGCGGCGCTTTAAATTGTATCAAAAGTTTTTTTTTTTAATATCATACGAATAATAATTCTAATTATAATAATATGGGTAAAGCTGCAACAGTTAAAGAGGTCATTAACATCAGTACCTATTTGGGAAATCTAATGAGCAGTGAACCTGAAGTAGCCACTAGCTGAAAAATACCCAGTCACAGGAAGTAAATAAAATGATTTATAGCTCAAAAGCTTTTATTAGAAGAACATCATCGTCCTCTGAACTCTCTTATCCATTTGTTGATGTTCTGTTTGTGGATGGTCCTGGCCATGAGCACTGACGGTGGGTCGTGGGGGTTGCTCGGCATCAGATCTAGGTGGTGGGCAGTGTCGATCAGCACTACTGCGACTACGGAGCTACTGACGCTGTTGAGGATTCCACCTGAAGACAATAAAGTAATTTTGAGTAAGAAAGGAGTTACCATTCTTCTAGGCGTATTTTAATTTTTATATCCAGTAAGGTGCTTATGATGATGATCTTTCTAACTGTCTGCTACAGAGAAGCCTTGGCTCCAGGAAAACTTACTGTTACGGTTCTCATTACTGCCTGTTTTAGACAGCTAAGTACTTAAACCATGAACACGGATAGACAGTAGCCTGAAGTTTTGTCTAACAAATATGTGTAGCAAAGTCCAAGCTAAAAGAGTTTATTTTCTTTATTTCCTTCTTTCTGTCAAGCAAGGGCAAGGGAGTTGCCGATTGAAAATAATTAACTCACCTCCAGCCCAAGGATCTAACAGGCCATTGCTGAACACAATATTGGAGGCGGCCTTGAGGTTGTCGCCGCCATATTGTATCCTGGCGCTGTCCGGTCGCGGCCACACGTTGTACTTCCTGTGGCAGTCGGCGGCGAACTCGGTGTAGTTCCACGCGTGCGGCTCAAACATGTCCTCCCGCCCCGTCGAGCACATCGGCATAACCATCTCTGTGCATGCCTGTAACAAAAGTAATAATTAAATAGTCCTCCAGTTCCTCAAGCGAGGTCTGAGAAATTATATTATTGAATAATAATATATAGGTACCATGGGTGAGAACGAGATAATTCATCGTAGTATAGGACCGCTCCGCAGCGTCTATTCGCTTTGATTCCCAGATTGGGCCGATTCCCTGGAGCTCGAACGCTATTGATCAGTTATGAACTCATGACTCATGAGTTCATGACTGATGAGTCAGTAACTGGTGGATCTATTTTACTTTGGTAGAGTTACGTCAAGCCAATTCTGTCGGACACGGGACAAGCTCGACATAAACCAATCAAATGATATTAGGTATTATAGACCGCCATCTGCATATGAATCAATGTCTCTGATGAAGTCTGATGGTATAAATCCTATTAATTTTATGCTCTTTAATCACGATTCACTTCTCGCATTTTCTTACCTGATAATCCCATCCAGAGGCATCCAAATTGCCGAAATTGTCGCCCATCCTGTAGTCTACACATTTATTCTTGCCGTTGTAATTTGAGTACGTCTGGATCACTTTGCCGATACCCTAAAATAATGAGCAAAATTAATTCCATCTGAGATTAATCCTAACTAGCCTTTTCAGATATTAAGGCTGTAGACGCGAATGCTGGTGCCAGCCCAAGTCGTAAATAAAAAAATTAAAAGGTACTTAATGATGGATACTCGTAAATTTTACATATTTTTTCTTAGTAAAACAAACCTCCAAAAGCTTGTCTCCCTCCAGCTTAGTGCTGAGGTACTGGCAGGCGACCCTGACGGGCTGCGCGGGGAGCGGCATGAGGAAGTCGGACGCGTAAGGATAGTTCACCATCGCCAGCGTCTCGTACATGGACTTGAGGAAGTCCAGCAGAGTCTCCACGTCGGTGGAGTTCTTTACAGGGTCGCAGAGGTTCCAGTTCTTCTTTAGCGCGTCCGAATTGTTTTGGGTTTGGAGGTAGGTCCTGATGAAATAATTATTTAAGTTAGAACCTATTACATGCTAAATTATCTTTATGGTGACACGTGAAAGCGAAGGAAGCTCAAGTTCCGAAACTACTGAACTGATTTTGGTCAAATTTGGCATGAAGTATAGACGTAGAGTAGATGTCTTATGTCAAAAAGGGATATATCATATATTATGTAAGCCTAATAAGGCTAAGTAACGAGCTGGAAAATATACGGTTTCCACAGGATTCTATATACTATACTAGGCCTTTGCATCTGTTGTCCAGGATGATATATACCTACAGTATTTTCAGAGTGGTTACTTTAACCACTCTTCAAATACTGTAGTGCCTGGGACAAGATTTTTAAATGCCTGTATGATTGCCCAAGCACATACGGCATTCTCGTAACATAGTCGGCCTAGTCCAGAGGAAAGAACGGGTCAATACGTCTGGGACCAACCATGTGCATTGTGCGGGTTTCCTCACGATGTTTTCCTTCACCACACGAGCGTCCGTATTGTGTACTTGAGATCGGAAAATGTCTCATTTGTACACGCTTCCACCCGGGATCGAACCTGCACCCTCTGCGAGTGCGAATCAAAGGTCTACCCAATAGGCCACGGACGGACGCTCCGGTTCTATATACCGCAAACATATTAATTTAATAAGTATTATAGGATAGAAATACTGGTGTACTCGAGGAATCGAGACAGTAGCGGTCATTGACTCCCTGTAAAAAAACTTGTCATTTTCTATATAAACCGCGATTGACAATGAAGTGTCAGATGTTCCTAGTCTAAGGGCGATATCGTATTTTGTATACTCGATGTGAACTGAATATGAAGCATATCACTACGAACTCATAAAAAGTTGGAGATTATCAATTAAAAAAATCAAATCAAAAAATAAAAGTTGAAGACAAACATATTATGGTAGTCTTGCCCCAAGTCAGGTATTAGATACATTTTCTTGAGGAACTGTATTATAAAAATTATTACCTACTCGTACGGTATTGCTATCTCTCTGCAAAATTATATACAATTACTTTTCCAAAAATTTAAGTTTGTGCCATATTGTTATTCCAAAAACGTAATGCAACGTTAATTTTGTTTCTTTACTTTTATAAGACAACATTAGCATTTGCATAAGCAACAATGTTTTCTTTTTCTTTGTCTGGTATAAAGTAAATGATTCTTACTCTTTTTGGTAATTTTATTACAATATTTCCCGGGTTCTACACAAATTTTAGTCAAGCCCCAAATAAAGAAAAAACTGAATAAGTAGAAAACTGGATCTTATTCTATTACGCACAAAGTTTAAAATCTAAGTGGCAAAAGTAAATGGTTTTTCTGTCAGAAGTTACAAAAGTATGTTTTAATAGTGAAAAAAATAAAATAGTGTTAGTCTTACCCCGTTTATTGGGGCAAGACTAGCAGTTCGTATGGTCTTTAGAATTCCCTAAATAAACCTGATTCTATAGTACCTATACTTGCGTAGAAATCAAAATACTTGTGTAAAAGTGTAAAGAAATCTTAATTTAGTGTAATTAGTCATTTAACAGTAAGATGTGAAATTTCAGTGTAAGAACCGATTTTTCATTTCTATTCTTTTTTTTCGTTTGGCTTCACCCTAAGGGTCAATTCAGACCGCAACGCGACGCGTAGATGCATTTCTAAATTTGTATTGAATGACAGATTTGCAAGACGTCTGAAGTCTGTCAAATCCATACAAATTCAGTTTTTTTAAAATATATTTATTCATAAAAATTTACATAATATTGTTACATTTTAAATCTCGCCAAACTTTTGACGGCGAGACGGCGAGATGCGCTCATCAATAAAGTTTACAATATGCTTAAATACTTAATAAACTATACGCAAACAAAATTATCTTCTAAACTTTAAGTTACAGTCTACAGAACAAGAAAAAAAAAATAGTATGTTTTAACTAATATTCTAACACTAAATTATACTACTCATAACAAACTTAACTTTTGCATCTACGCGTTGCGGTCTGAATTGACCCTAAAACATACTGCCACGGTAATTGCTACTCTATGGGTCCTACCTCAAAACCTTCCACGACTTCCGTATATTATCCGTACAGTTCTGGTTGGCGACCTTGAAGCTGGAAGTGACGATCCTATCGAAGGCGCCGCATGGCACCATGCCGGGGTACATGTGGATGGGGGCGGAGGCGGCGATGGCGCCCGTCACCAGGTGAGGATACTTGATGCGGAAGTACGCGGACAGCATGCCACCGTATGACCCTGGACACAGTCCACAATTTTAATGTCATGTTATAAAATATCACCAGAGATATTGAATATTGATTCACAGCCAGTTTATTTTGCACCATCAGATAAATTGATCGCTGGTGAAGGATCTTCATTGGTCAGGGAACGTTCGTCACTAACCAGTTGTCACTTGATCTGTCGGTTGGATTTGACATATCCCGACAAAATTACAAATCCGCCATCTGCCTATGTCAATTTATCTGATAGTAAAACACGATCTCTAACTGCTGAGTGCTGTTTAAGCGCGGAGAAGTTACAGATAGATAGACACACTTCGCATTTCTAAATTAGCTAGGATCTAGTAACCCTCACGCTTAGCACCGGCACAATAGAATCGTCCCTGGAAAACTGTCAGCAATTCCTTCCTATATCTTCTGTGCTAAGCCTGCCAAAGCCCACACCTTAAGACCATCCCCGGAGCGTTTGATCGCGTACCTTGACCATACATTTGCCGCGTTGCCGAGATCGCACCGAAATCCTATTTTTTTTACTTATCTTAGTTCAAAATTGACCTACAAAAAAAATCAAACGTGGACTATGTAGTTAAAGAAATTGTCGATTTATTGGCGTGTGTTTCAAATAACGTGGAAAGGAATGTTCATATACCTACTGAAGATTATTTCTGTATTTTTATTATAATTTTGTAACTTTCAAATTATGAGTTATAACTTATAAGGCTCTAAAAATGGTAAATTACGGCATCTCCTGGCGGGCTGAAACCCCATTCTGTTATTTCTTGATACCCGATTTTCCTAGTTCCAATATAATAACGAAATGTAAAAAAATATGAGATATAGAGCACAATATTTAAAAGGGCTTAAATCAAAAACATTTTAATAAAAAATAATACTTTCGCTGTAATTAATTTACAAACTCACCTCCGACAAAACTCTTTGTCATCGAAATATAAGTATTAACAAAAATAATTTATATTTTATTTTAATAAATTGTTAATTAATCTATTTTAAAAAGGTCTGAATCGAACAATCTTTTTTCTTAATATTTATTTAGAAAGATATTTAAAAAACATGAAAAATACAGAAGATCCGCCCCTAGAAACTACAATTTTATGCTAAGCTAAAATGAATCTTATTGCGATGCGTACACGCTTGGTCTTCGGTTGTGTGCAAGGTTATCGTTGCTACTATTAGTAATTACCTCCAAACGCGACAACGGGGTATCTGTTATGGCCGCCCTGAAGGTGGTTGATGAGGTCCGCGTAGTCAGCCAGCGCCTGCGCCGCTGTCAGGTAGCCGATGTACTCGTTGCTCAGCGATTTGTTGCCGAAGGGCATGGACTCGCCGTAGTACCTGCGGGATAGAGATAGGTACAGCATTGTTTACTTCTCCTTCTCTCAAAAAGTACCACCCTACGCTGGCTAAGAACACTCTCGATCATAATATTATCAGCTTTGAAACAAAAAAAACCTAGATCAAAATAGGCCCACACAGGATGCTACGATGTCACGGACAGACAGACAGGTTAAAATCATCTGTTTTTTTTTGTCGGGGGTTAAAACAATAATAGTGCGCGAAGGCGCGTAACAAGTTTGTCGGAATTTGCCAAGAAAGTCCACTTACCTTTAAAATCCGTTAACTTTAAAAACAAAGGAATAATTATTTAACAAACTTACCTGTGTTCAGCAAACACGAGTTGGGCCTTGTATTCCTCAGCAATATCCCACATGAACCCTGTATGTTGCGCGAACACCTCGATCTGACCCTGGAATCAGTGCAAAATATTATATAACATTGAAATGCTTGACAAAATAGGTAATGTGATAAATAACATTTGATAATTAGCATAATATATTAGATAGAACTTGTAATTTCGATGGTTTAGTAAAGTTCGAGAGCTCTCAACTACATAATATTATGTTGCGCGTATAGTGCATAGGAAACGAATCTTGTTCCACAATTAAAACTAAGTATAACTTTTCTTGGATTCAAGATGTACAAATATTTTGCCAAAACGTTCAAGAGATTAAATGCTGATATGGTTCACGAATTAAAATCAAAGATGTCCAAAAACTCTATATTCCGCGAACAAAATTGCGCAAAAGTAGGAGTAGGAAGAACTTATTAGTATAAGCGGCAAATTTGTCGTTTTGCATGGTCGACATAATTTTAATGTAAACATTTAATAAACGGTTGGTTCGCTGACCTTTTAATAGTTACAGCGGAAATAAATATACAGTCATCAACTAACTGATTAATTATTATATTTAATTGATAAGTACCTAGATATTTAACTAGTGATTTGTAAACTATAACATTTATGAGGAAAAT
The DNA here is from genome assembly GCA_905187585.1 of Cyaniris semiargus. Taxonomy (NCBI): domain Eukaryota; kingdom Metazoa; phylum Arthropoda; class Insecta; order Lepidoptera; family Lycaenidae; genus Cyaniris; species Cyaniris semiargus. The sequence goes on from LR994555.1 coordinate 1,141,447, forward strand.
TGCAAATGTCGACATTCTAATTTAGTTACAGGCTATTGTTATAATTACATAGATTTATTTTAATCTATTAGATATAATTATAGGAACAAGTTATGACAGAGGTTAGGGATGGATTTCCAAAGTAGGTACCTACATCCATACTAATATTATAAATGCGAAAGTGTGTCTGACGTCTGTCTATCTGTCTGTCTGTCTGTTTACTGTTACCTCTTTACGCCCAAACCGCTGAACCGATTTTGCTGGGTATAGAGATACTTTGAGTCCCGGGAAAGGACATAGCTGGATACTTTTTATTCTGTAAAATGTATGGTTCCCGCGCGATAAACGAATTTTGGCGCTAAGGAGTTGCAGGCGTCATCTTGTTAATTATAATTTATTGAAGTCTGTACAAAGCACCGAAAGGATATGCTACAAACTATAAAACGTATGAGTAATGATCAATTTAATACATGGCGGTTACCTCAGAAACTATAATCACTAGGAAGTTGTTATTTGGCAAAACGCTTGGGGATAATCATGGTTTAAACGGATGCTGACGAAACAAGGAATTCTATGATGCAGGGACTCTAGACTCCTAGAGCGTATGATACTGCGTACTACCGACTCTATCATAAGTAAATTTACCTCAAGCACAGAATATATATTAGTGGTACCAACCTCAAGTAGGATGAGTAAAGGTGCATCGTTTTTTAGTTACTTGTTGTAATATATTTTCTCTATTGTGTAATTACTTTGAAATAAATAAACGTTTAAATATCGTTGGTTCGTAATGAACCAATACAGCGATTACAAACGTACTGTATGTATGTATGTATGTACTCTGACCCAGTAGAGCATATTCGTGCGTATGTTTGATTATAATCGAGGTCGATTGAGCACGTTATATAGCTTCGCAATCTTGGTGGCAATCATCAATCATGATTACCCATCATGATATCCTAATATAGAGCCTTAAGATTTGTTCCAATTATTGATTAATTTTGTGATTTGTTATGATGGGTTATCGCTTATCAGTTATCAGTTAGATACATATAACACGCATCGTAATTCGTAGCACATCGTAGCATCATGCATCATTTGCTACAGTAATTAGCACATTGAAATGTGTAAGTCATAACTGTAAGACTGTATTAACTATACTCACAAGTTATACTAATGCTTTTTTTTTATTAATAAGGGGGCAAACGAGCAAACGGGTCACCTGATGGTAAGCAACTACCGTCGCCCATGGACACTCGCAACATCAGAAGAGCTGCAGGTGCGTTGCCGGCCTTTTAAGAGGGAATACGCTCTTTTCTTGAAGGTTTGCAGGTCGTATAGGTCCTATATGCTTGTAATATTGTAAGGTAACTATTAGGTTCCAGTGTCCTACTATTCTATATTTCGCGGAATATTGCTAAAAATAATAACAAACTAAATTTTAACCTACTATTCTTATCAGCTTCTGTTTATTGTATTATGTGGTTATTTTATACAAAGCAAGACGTGTAGGTAGAAATCGGAAAATCGTTTTACGTGTAAAGCCAAAGTATAGAAATAAACGAACAAAGTATAGGTACTTATATTACACCTTAACTTGGATTATAGATACGACAGATACTAAACACTCAATTCGTTATGAATGCAGACTGCAGAGCATTATGGGTACAAAATTTACCAAATAATTTATCTTGCATACCAAAAATATCCGTATAAATAGTCAGTACTCAAGATTCATCTCGGTCTCAAGACACGGTTTAGGCTCTGTGATTGGTTGGCTTTCAAAATTTGGACCAATCACAGAGCCGAACCGCGTCTTGAGACCGGGTCGCATCTTAAGTACTGCGGGGCTAAAATGGTCACATTTAGCAATTCAGCAAATGAATTGTCAAAACTGTCAAACTGACGAATGTCAAATTAGTACGAATTACTAGATATGAATTGCAAGCAGAGTGACCATTTTGCGATAAAAAAAATGAATCATATTATGATTCATAATATTATGATTCTCCAAAGCGACCATTTTAGCCCCGCTGACTACTTATACGGGCCTAAGTTTTGGCTGTCCTATCGCACTAAAAATCTACGTTACTATCCGCGCCACAGAATACATATACAAGTTCCGCGCTCTAGGAATATCTATGCAATGACGTTAAAAAACCTTACCCTATTTCAAAACTCACATAAACTTACCTCATTTCCAGTGTAGAAGAAGATGGGTCCGCCGCCGGCGTCCCACTGCTCACGGTTCACTAAATACTTGATCTTGAAGGTCTCATTCCTCTGGTAGCTGAAATGGTCCAGGGGCACCTCGAACCAATGGGTCGTGTAGTTATACTTCCCCTGGACGGCCGCAGCCGCCAGGGTAATGAGGAGCAGACGCAGCATGACCGCTCTGTATAACGACAGACGCGATAATGGCGAGTGATGCCCATAACGAGTACAGTCGAGGTGACAAGTGTAGAGTAAATATTAAATACTAGACGTTCCGCGCGGCTTCGCCCGCGTTAATTAAATATGATCCTTCACGTGGTCTACTTCTTATCTGTGCCAAATAACAGAAAAATTGCTCCAGTAGCTCGTGAGATAAGCCATAAGCCCTTTCAAATAATTTCCCGCATTTTTTCCACATTTTCCTCTATTTCTTCGCTCCTATTTGTCTTAGCGTGACAAAATATAGCCTATAGCCTTCCTCGATAAATGGGCTATCTAACACTGAAAGAATTTTTCAAATCGGACCAGTAGTTCCTGAGATTAGCGCGTTCAAACAAACAAACAAACAAACTCTTCCGCTTTATAAAATTAGTATAGATTAGATACTTGTGTTAAAATGTGAAGAGTAATAACTACTTGTGATTGTACTGGACTAGGATGATATTAAATAAGCCAATAAATTATTAAATACCTATACTTATACATATTATTAATTGTACTATGACTTATATCTTTCAACTGAAATGTACTGGCTAGTGGTTACTGAGGTAGAGGAGCGATTATACCTACTACTTTTGTCAGTAAAAGGTCACTGCAGCTAAAATACATAATTTACTGTTTAAAAAGTCTAAAGTATGACAATTTACGTTTAAAATGAATGAAATCATCAAAATAAACACTTTGACCGTGACTGCTCTGCACTGGTTCATACGCAATCATCAATCTCCGATATCCGATCCCGCCGTTAACGGCCAAGCATTGCCTCCGGTAGTACTTGATCATGTTACAAGTACCAATGCAATTACAGTTATTTGTGATCGAGTTATTATAAACATTGTTTATAGTTCCATTGTTGATAAGAATAGTTTAGCTATATATAATAACAATTTTCCTGTTGGCGCAGTACACATAAACAATGCTAACAGAAATACTTTTCAATGTCAAGGTTTTTCCTTTTAAAAAGATAAATTGCAGGAAATACCCATTTAGTTAAAAAAAAAAACAGTTTTATAATAAGAAGTTCCTAATTATCTTTTCATTTATCTCTTGTGTTATCGACTGTACCGGTGTTATCGTTTTGCTCGACCCCTTGTACCGGAGTTCGCGCCAGTACATATATTTAACGAGAGGGCTAAACATTGTGAAGAGTGCAGGGAGTCTTGCCTCTCACTCACACACAGTTTAATCATCATCAACTTTCGGTTGCGTAGACATTTGTAAGCAGTACCTACGGCCCTATGCCCCTTATACTAAAATATCGCTATAGCTTGAAAATGTTGCGGCTTATCTACGGAAGCTCTTTAAAGCTGTAGCTTTCTACCAACCAAAAAATACATCATAATTGATTTATACGTACTTCATAGTAAAAGGGAAAAATGGTATGTTTGTAGAAAATGTAGAGCACATACTTGAAGCACTTTAATTTAATCGCCGCGTAGTCACAAGTCTCGTATAGATAATGAGTTCATGGATTCATTGAATTCCTTTCGCATAATGTAGCCTATTGCATCAACCTGAATGTCTTTGTGTATCCTGAATTCTTTGCGTAATTGGTAATAATAAGAATTTGTCCAGTAGTTCCCTTCCTTATTAGTTTCACTATTGGTACAGGCGTCAAAAGTTCCTCATTGATCAGATGTTTCAGTTTTATCGCTTCGGAGGGTTCATTTATCCTAGAAACGGTACAGACTTCAGAATCCTCAGTCAGATGTTTCGGTGGTCCTAGAACCACCAGTCCAGTCATCTCCAGATGCGGCAGGTATTGTCCTTGGATGCTGTGACGACGGCGTCGCCCGCGTACGAGAACGCGCAAGAGAATATCTCGCCCTCGTGACCTGATAGCACCTGGAAAAAAAGCATTGGCATCAATTATAAATGATAGCAGTGTTTTCGGTGGAACATCAAAACGTTACATTATAACCGCACTCATGTCACTAAGAAAGAGACAGCTTCTATGACTCTCATCAAAAGTATCTTTTTCCAGTTAAAATAGATGGGTTCTCACTCTCAACATGGGTGTTCTCACTCTCAGCATGTTGCAAGGTTTTCCAAAAATTCTTAGAAAAAGTGTTGATTCATGGTCCTTGGCCAATAAAAATGGTTTTATTGTGGGTTTTCCTAAGGCTCAATGTTTTCCCACCTGCAAGCAGTTCCCGGTGCTGGCGTTCCATATCCTGGCACTGCGGTCTGCAGAAGCAGTAAGCAGACATCCCCCGGCTGGACTGAAACACACCTGAAACGGGTAAAGTAGATTACAAAAATGTTATGTATAGGTCTACCAGAATCTGATGGCAATTTTTGACCGCAGATTTTCAAAAAATATCCTTGATCATTGGATAAATTTTTATATTTGCATGTTTAACACACAGAATCAGCCGCTATAAGAAAAAAAAAGGATCAAAGTGTTTTATTCCAACTATTATTAGTATTGCTTAGAGTCAATTTATTTTCTCACTTTTTGCCATCGGATTCTGGTAGACCTATAGTAAACATATTTAGCCCTAAGACCATTTTTGCGTTAAAAGTAGATAAATACCAATTTCCAATCTTGTTCTTCGCTATTTATGAGAGAAAAGGCATAATTACTGTAACAACCTGAGTTCACTATTATCGAAGTTCAACTTACCTTGGACACCTCCTCTCTATGTCCCCTCATCACAGCCAACTCCTTGAAATCATTGACGTCATACACCCGCGCGGACCCGTCACCAGAACACGTCGCCAGCCGCGCGCCCGCCCAGTCGAAGCACACGTCTAGAACCTGCGAACCACATGACGTGAGTCCTGCTTGGTGTGTGGTTGTAAAATAGAAAACCTGCAGAGGTCTCCAATTATTGGCGGAGTTATTAGAATCACAATAGACAGAACGAACCAGTTGGCAGACTTCAAACAAGCTAAAAAAACCGGCCAAGTGCGAGTTGGACTCGCTCATGAAGGGTTCCGCAGCAGCAATAAGGTTTATTTTTATGAAATTAAAAGGTTTTTGATTTATATTTATATTTCAGTTGATTTAATGACAGTTAAATTAAGTTTACCATTTATGACGTATAAAAAAAACTACTTGCTAGATTTCGTTCAAACCAATTTTCGTTGGTAGTTTTTATAGTACAGTACATCATATATATTTTTTAGACTTATCATGCCCCTACTTTAGAAGTTAGAGGGGGGGGGGACACATTTTACCACTTTGGAAGAGTCTCTCTCGCAAACTATTCAGGTTAGAAAAAAATGATATTAGAAACCTCAATATGATTTTTGAAGACCTATCCATAGATACCCCACACGCATAGGTTAAACGAAACATTTTTTTTTAAATATAATAATATTAAAAAAAATATTCTTGCTAGATTTCGTTCAAAACAATTTTCGTTGGTAGTTTTTATAGTATAGTACATCATATATATTTTTTTAGACTTATCATGCCCCTACTTTAGAAGTTAGAGGGGGGGGGGGGGACACATTTTAGCACTTTGGAAGAGTCTCTCTCGCAAACTATTCAGGTTAGAAAAAAATGATATTAGAAATCAATATGATTTTTGAAGACCTATCCATAGATACCCCACACGCATAGGTTAGATGAAAAAAATTTTTTTTTGATTTAGTTGTACCTATGGGGACCCCTAAAATTTTTAATAATTTTTCCATTATTGTATCAAAATCTTAATGCGGTTCATAGACTACATCTACTTACCAAATTTCAATAGTATAGCTCTTATAGTTTCAGAGAAAAGTGGCTGTGACATACGGACAGACAGACAGACAGACAGACATGACGAATCTATAAGGGTTCCGTTTTTTGCCATTTGGCTACGGAACCCTAAAAATCGGCGCGTTGTACCACTTGTACCACGTGGTACCGCTGCTAGCATACTAAAGTGCGCGCACGATAACTCTGCGCGCGACAGGTGGCGTGCCAGCGTAAGGATTCATTAAAAAAATGGGTACTTAATCCCAATGATATTTTTTTAAATAACATTGGTAGTTTTACTTTAATATCCTTATTTACTTATTTAAATTATGTATAGGAATAGGCGTATCGATTATCATGTAAACGTGGCGGCCCGACGATTGGTTCCGATTTCAGCCGCGCGCAATCGTGAGCGCACTCTATGAACGGCTCAGCGACGCAGTGTCACGGCGCGCGTCGGCCAATATGACATACTAACGTCAAGCGTAGAAATTATTTAACACTTCTAAGTCGGCCTACTGATTAATTCCCTCTATTGTGCTAGAACCTCGGAGCTCGCGCACAATATTCTACTTACTACCCGCGGGGCTCTGCTCTGGAAATAAGGAATTCCATGGAAACCGTACATTTTAACGTGAAAAAGCAGCTAATGGGGGTCGGCTCCATGATCTGCTTTATGTATGTATATGTGCCAAATTACACAAAAATCGGTCTAGTAGTTTGTGAGATTAGCTTGTGCTCGTAACTTGGACTTGTGCCACTAGCCACAGCTTTTGTAATGTTACTTAGTATAGACTTATATAGGGTGTAACAAAACTAAGTGATAATACTTTAGGGTGTGTATGTGTTCCTGGTAGAGAGTTCACTGTGAAAGCAGCAGCACTGAAAGACCAAAAATTTTTTTCACTTTTGTATGGGCAAGCGCCCGAGCGTCACGAGTTTTCCCATACCAAAATGAAAAAAAAAATGGTCTTTCATCGCTGCTACTTCCACAGTAAACTCTCTACGAGGAACACGTACATACCTTAAAGTATTATCACTTGGTTTTGTTACACCCTGTAGATTATTATTTCAACTGTCCTTTTTTTCCGTCCGCAACCACCGCGGCACCGCACCTTATGTGCCCGAGCTGCGCCTGCGCAGCGAGGTGCCCGCGACGCCGCTCTACGTGTCGCGCCTGCACTGGTCCATGACGGTCGAAGACGTCGTAAACTACATCCGCGAGAAGACCACCTACACCTTGAGGGTGGAGCGTCTGCACTCTCGCCACAAAGTGAATTTTAGTTCCTTTGTGGTGAGAGTGCCGACTCAAGTTTTATCCATCTTCGAGGTGGAGGAGTTCTGGCCCGCCGGTGTAGTTTACCGGAGGTTCCGGGGGAGGCTCCCGAACGAAGCGCGCATCAAATCGCCAAAAGAGACTTTACGTGATAAAGTGTAGTGTGATTGTGTGTGTGAATGTGTAAATAATATATATTAGGATAAAATTGTTCGGCGTGCATCCGTTGTCTGATTGCCATAACACAAGTTTTTACTTAGCATGGGATTAGACGACCTGATGTACGCTACCTAGCTTTTATACTATTGTATATTATTGTATGCTTAATAAAGAATTTGAATTTGAATTTTATACCTCTCCAGCATGATCCTGAGCTGTGGCGAGGCAGGCCCTCTCCCTCGCGTCCCAGAGCCGCGCGCTGCCGTCCAGCGACGCCGAGCCCACCAGCCGCCCGTCCCAGTTCAGACGGACCCCTGATATCTCGCCGCAGTGACCCCGCAGCTCGCACACGCGCCTGCAAAGGAAATACGGGCCGTATTGATATTATGTTTTTTTTTTATAAAATAAGGAGGCAAACGAGCAAACGGGTCACCTGATGGAAAGCAACTACCGTCACCCATGGACACTCGCGACATCAAAAGAGCTGCAGGTGCGTTGCCGGCCTTTACATGTAGGAATGAATGTTATGAATGATATCAATTATCATGACTTGATAAGAATTCAGGAAGATATTAGGGCCTCTATAATTCAGAATTTGAAAGACGATGATGATTATATTATCAGATATAGTTTTCGGAAACTGTGTTCTTAATTTAGCATTACCATGGGCCTTCTTCTTCTTCTTTTTTAATGGCTAGCTCAGTGAGTTGCCAATGTCAGAGTGGTTTAAAAAGACACTTGCTCTATATGGTAGGTCTGGTAAAGCAACAAGGGTACAGCTACATGAATTATATATGTACAAATTGATTTACCTAAAACAAAAACAAGTGTTAGTAAAGACATCACAATCTAATATTGTTATCACGAATATATGTACACAAAATCTCAATAAAAGGAGTATTTACATAACTTAAAACCGATTTAAAATTGATAGGGCGAGGAATGGATTTGGGAAGATAATCATATAGGGACGATTGGTTTCTAGGACAACAAAAGAAAATGTGATCTAAGTTGCCCTCATCTAAACCACACTCACAAAGAGAATTATCCTTGACCCTAATTTTGGCAAGGAACACTGGTGAACAGCAATGTCCAAGCCTAGCACGACAAATTGTCGAGCATACTGGTTTACTGCATTTTAAATATTTGAAAAACCATGGTCTAACAGGTACACTACTCTGAATATCAAAGTAGAATTTACCTTTGGTGGTACTTGAACTGGTCCATTCTGTATTCCAATTGCTAGAAAGGTGAAATTTTGCTACTGGAATTAAGTCATGGCAATAGAGTTGATAATGACTAAGTCCACCTGATGTTATGGCGGCTTTGGCATAATCGTCCACACTCTCATTGCCAGTGATTCCACTATGACCAGGAATCCATGCTAATTTAACTTGAATATTTTGAACACGACACTTAAGGAGTAACTGCCTTATTTTCAGTATCAATGGAAATCTAGACTTAGAGCGGAACTGGTTGGCTGAAATACCCTCTAAAACGCTTCTGGAATCCGAAAGAATAAGTGATCTATTCAGGCCATGGGACTCAACAAACGAAAGTGCCTCAAAGATGGCAAGTGCCTCGCCTGTAAATACTGAAGTAATGGGTGGTAATTTAAAGTTTAAGATCACATTAACTCTCGGTATCCAGACAGCTACTCCAACACAACCATCCACTGAAAGTTTAGATGCATCTGTAAAAATAAGCAGCCAATCCCTATAGTGCAAATCAATAACTTGTTTAAATTGAGTGTTAGCTAATGAGGAACCTTTATCTATGAGGAGGTCAAGAATTATGTCTGGAGAGATTGTTAAGGCATGATACGGAATGGAATAGAGAGGATTAAGTCTACACTGGAAAATTGGACAAGGAACTTGAGTTATCTTACGGTAACTGACCAAAAGACAAGGGGGATCTTTATTTAGCCAATAATTAGATGAAGAGGTCAATTGATTTAGAATATGTAGTTTGCCTAAAAGGGGGTGAGAAGAATTTTGAAAAGCTTTATAAAGGAACCTATCTGCAAGATATTGCCGTCTAATATTGAGTGGAGGATCAACACACTCAACTTGAAGAGCGTTGATTGGTGTTGACTTCATAGCTCCCACTACAATCCTCAAAGACTTGGCTTGGATTTTGTCTAGCTCCTTTAATGGAGCTTTATTACACGGTTCCAGCAAGAAGGATCCATAATCCATGTGACTGCGGATAAGAGCATTATACAAGAGTTTCTGAGTAGAAGGGTGAGAACCCCACCATACACCACTGAGAGATCGCAAAACATTAATATTTCTTTCGCATTTTTGCGAAATATGAGCAACCTGGTAGGCGCCAGTCAATCTTGAGTCCAGATAGACACCTAAAATTTTCACTTTATCACTAACCGGAAAAACTTGCTGTTGAATACGTATATCAACCTGAGGTATAATTTTAGATTGGGAGCACACCACCACTGAACTTTTGGGAACCGAGATACTTAGACCGTGTCTATCCATCCACTCTGTAAGGTAAAGTATGGCAGAGTTAAGGCGCGCAGCACATTCGGTAATATCCTTCGAAGCAATGTAAATTGTCAAATCATCCGCAAACTGTAGGATCTCACAAAAACTTAACACAGATAAATCAAGGTCATGGGTATATAGATCATACAGGGCAGAACTGAGGGGAGATCCTTGGGGAAGGCCTTTATACGTTATACGGGGAGGAAAGGTTGAATTTGATGTGGAAACTACGACAGAACGACAGGATAGGTAATTACAAATATAATTCGTCATCTTCAACGGGACACTCAGATTGAGCAATTTTTGCCTGAGTATTGGAAGACGAACATTGTCGTAAGCGGATGCTATGTCAAGAAACACTGCCACCACATGTTCTCTTTTCGAAAAGGCTATGCGAATGTCAGTCACAAAAGAACCGAGACTGTCCATAGTGCTATAGCCCTTTCGAAAACCGAACTGTGTTTTGGATAAAATGCCCTTGCTTTCCATAAACCATTCCAACCTATTTTTAATTAAGTGTTCCAAAATTTTTGCCAGAGTTATTGATAAAGCAATGGGTCTGTAGCTAGATGGATCATTACTGAGTTTTCCCGGTTTAAGTATAGGTATGATTATTTGCGTCCTCCACTCCTCAGGAGGAATCTCAGATTGGAAAATACGATTAAGAACATTCAGACATACTTCTTGCGTAATCGGACCACTGTTACCTATAAAGGAGTAAGGTATTCCATCACTGCCTGGACTAGTATCCTTTAATGAACCTAAAACCAATTGAAACTCCTCCTGAGTAAACGGACTATCCAAATAAGATGTTGATGGACGGGAAGATACATAAAACTGACATTCGTCAAAAGATGGAGCTGACGGTGGTGCCAGTTTTTGAGAAAATGCATCTATCCACTCAGTTGGGTCATTAGACTGTTGGTAATTGCTTTCTAAAGAACCCCGGAATCTTCTAATATTTTTCCAGACCATCGATGGTCGAGACAAAGGGGAAAGACTTAAACAAAACTGGCGCCAACCATCCCTCTTTTTCTCAGATAGCAGACGTCGCACTTCCGCTGCTACTTTTTGATAATTCAAGTAGTTTTCTAGAGTCATTGACCTCGAAAAGAATTTCTCTGCGTCCTTGCGACGTTTACAAGCAGCTGTACACTCTGAATCCCACCATGGAGGAGAAAGAGTTCTATTAACTCCTATTGATTTACGTGGAATGGTCTTATCCGCAGCCAATAAAAGGACGTTTTTCAAATGCTGATATAATAAAAGAGTGTCACTGTCATTGGTATTGACAATCTCTGTATCAGTAACTTCAGCAAAATGAGTCCAATCTAAATTATTTGTTTTGAATTTAAGTCTAGAAGAAGGGGATGATGCTATCTGTCTAGTCTGTCTGAGTGTTATTGATAATATAATGGGAAAATGATCGCTACCATAAGAATAAGGAAGGACTGTCCAGGAACATGAAGGAGAAAGGGATGGGGAACATAATGACAGATCCACCACACTCCTCGGATTCTGCAAAGGAGATACCCGACGAGTAGGAGTTCCATCATTAAGGATAACAAGGTTATGAAGATCGACAAGATCAATAAGGAAGGAGGAATTACTATCATTGTAATGGGAACCCCAAGATGTATGATGGGTATTAAAATCGCCCAACACAATCATGGGGGAAGGAACAGACGATAAAACGGAAGAAAGCTCGGAAAATACAGAAGAATTGGGATGAGGGATGTACACGGACACAAAAATAATATCTAAAATACGGACAGCCACAATATTAAAATAACTACTATGTACAGGAAGTGAATATACAGAATATGTACAATGGCTGGAGACAAAAATGGCTGCTCCAGCTCTACCATCAGATCTGTCATCCCGGAAACAGGCATAACCCGGAACCCGAAAACGGGAATCAGGCGCCAACCATGTTTCCTGGATGGCAAAAATTGATGGCTTATAAGAATTTATTAAACTAAGGATATCTTGTTTTTTATTCCTTATGCTGCGGCCGTTCCACTGTATCACAGTCTAAGCCATCTTTTGGCAATAAATTTGCTAGCTGGGTCAGGTTAGCCAAAGTTTTATTTGGCAATGAGTCACTGAATCTTGAAATGAGGTCAATCATGAACAGGGTCAAGTTATCGAGTAGATTATCGTTCGGGGAAATGGAGGAAATTTCAGAAGGAAGAGGGTATGCACAACCATTGGGAGCCTGGGAAACGGGTTCCTCAATTAGGTTTCTATGAGCCTGGTGGTCATAACCAGGGGACCTATAGGGAATGGGATGGCGGGGAATATAAACAGTCTTTCTATAGGATGTGGTTGTTGGGGAACTAGTCAGTCGGTCAGTCTGTCTGGAAACACTAGCAATAGCAGAGGGAGAAGTTCTAGCCAAATCAGCAAAGGACCTTTTTACATGGGGGAATCTAGCTGATGCCTCCATGTATGGGATATTTTCCTGGCTCATTACCAATTTAATTTCTTTTTGTCTACAATACTCTGGACAAGAGGCATCATTGGCTGCATGTGGGCCACCACAGTGCAGACAAGTAAAAGTTGAAGCATTACAAGTTGATCCCTCATGCTTTTGCGAGCATTTGTAACAACGAGGTAAGGACCTACACTGAGCTTTGACATGGCCAAAGCGGCAACAGTTATTACATTGAATAGTAGGTAATTTATATATTTCTACAGGTAGGGAATTATAGAAACAATAAACGTGGGAAGGTAATTTCTGACCAGTAACAGTTATGACCACTGATTGGGTAGGTAACCAAATGGAGGAATTTTGCTCATTCAAGGTTCTGCGACTCATTCTACGCGCTTTCACTACCTTACCATAACCAACTGGAACTTGCAGGTTTTCTACAAGCTCTTCCATCGACCAATCTACAGGGACATTGCGAATAATGCCCATACGGGATACACTGTATGAGGGTATCGCTACAGTATATCCAGCACTTACTACTGCAGGCAAGTCAATAAAAGAGTTAGCATCCTGTGGGGTTTTAAACTCGATGGAGATTCGATTACGCCCGATCCTCTTAATTCCGTCCATTTTAACGCTATGAACATTGTTTTTGAACAAAAATTGACCAAATAGTATTGGACTTAGGATGGAATCAGACTCTGGCTTTGACACTTGTACAATGTACGGCGCAGCATCATCGGAACCATATAATTTTTTATCAGCAAACTCAGGGTTCACATAGTGAAGCTGAATAGAGGGTACTGAATGATCTTTACTACTAATTTTTTTAGCCACTGGCTCAGAAATATCTTTATTGGGTCTTTTTCTGTTACCACCACCAGGGTCAGGAGGATCTGTGTCCAGATCCATCTTAAAACCTAAGAAAACAACCTAACCTAAAAAACAAACAATGACTAAAAACTAAATACTTACTACTCCACAAAAATAAATTATAATAGACAACACAAAGTATAAGTAAGATAAATCAACAGTTTAACAAAAAACCTCTTCAAATCCTAAAAATCACAAATAAAAACAAAAACAGAAAAAACGCTTGTTGTCGACACTCAACCAAAGAGCCTAATTTATTATTTCTGCTAAAAAACTACCATGGGCCTTAGCCCGCTCCTTAATCCATTTTTGTGATTATGACATTCCGCATTTAAAAGCGCCTACATTAAAAGAATAGCAACATTTTATTTGAGTTACATAGAGACAAAATTGAGGAGTGTTTTTTTGAAGGTACGTAGCTAATCAATGGATAAACAGAATCATATTTGAAAGTTTTTAGAGAGTTAGTCGACTCCAGAGAGTTAGTCAATGCATCATTATCAACTGTTTCAAAGTCTCAGTACACCTTTAAGCTTTAACAAATTTTTAATTTTGTTTCTAATAGTCAGTACTCACAGTAGCGGCGTTAGAGGGGGGAGGCCCACCGCCCAGGGCGCCGGATAAAAAGGGGTGCCCTTTTTTAACACTACCAGCACCTTGGGCGCCGAAGAAATCTCGCCCAGGGCGCTGGTAATACTAAAATCAGCACTGAGTACTCACTCCGGCTGCCTGGTGTCCCACAGCGCTACTGTGGTGTCGAAGGAGCCGGTGACGAGTCGGCGGCCGTCGTTGGGGTCTAGCTGCAGGGACACCACCTCTGCTGTATGACCAGCGAAGGTCTGGACCTCTGTACCTGTTCCATCAAAGAGAAGTATAATAGCTAGATCATAGCAAGCCGGTAGTTCAGGAGAGCTATTCTGCAAAACCAAACCAAAGGGAGAAAAACCAACAACGTACAACACGTTGTAAGTTCTTAAATAATAACACACCTTCTGTTTACGTAGATATGAGAAGCGAAAGAGAGAACATAATATATTTTTTTACTCTTTTAGATACCGTTTTAGTGTTGTTGCAAATCTGTGAAGATACCAGTGTTCTCATTTTAATAATTTACCAGTGTTCGCATCAAACAGCTTGGCCAGGTAGTCCATGGATGCTGTCACCACGAAATCCCCCTTGGAGCTGAACTCGGCCGCGACCACCTCTCCATTGTGACCCCGCAGCGTCGCCAGACATTCGCCCGTGGTGGGATCCCAGATCTTGGAGGTTTTGTCGAAGGAGCCGGTGACTACGCGATCGCTATAAGTAAAGAAAAACTTCAGATGGTAGATAAATTTAATTGTACGTTGTAGAGCTATTTTTTTATAAATAATGGACTTGATATAACTAGACTGGGGGTCTATCCTAACACAATCCTGACTAATGACACGTAAGGTCACGTGCTTATGAGTCCTAAAATTCCTCAGAAATATTTTTAGGGTTCCGTAGTCAACAAGGAACCCTTATAGTTTCGGTCTGTCCGTCCGTCCGTCTGCCTGTCCGCGGTTTTGCTCAGAGACTATAGGACCTACAAAGCTGTAATTCGGCATGAATGCACTTATTAATGATGCCGACATAATGGTATTTAATTATTTATTTATATAAGATCTTCAAAAAAAAATTTTAAGGTACCTCCCCTACAGGCTACACATCAAGCGGGGATGATTTTTTTTCCGCGTCCACCCCACCGTGTGGGGTGTCGTTGGATAGGTTTTTTAAAAATATTACGAGTATTAAACGATCATTTTCCGATTTAGGAATCCATTTGTGAAATATGAAGTTTTAAAGTGGAAAAAATCGTTAGAGTCCAGTGTCTCCCCTTCTACCAGCTAAACAGTTACTTCTGGAAATGTGAAAAAATTCATGGGAGTAGGAAATATGCTGAATTTAAAAGGAAAATTATCACGGCTAAGAAGACTTCATAAGTTATTGAGTAATAGTCGATCAACTAAAAAAATGTATTCGGAGAAATATAAAGGAACATTTCGTTCAAATTCCTTTAAACGTAACTGAGATGATGTTGTTAGTAGTGTAAAACACATTTATAAATATACATTCATTGACCATTAAAAAAATATCAAAAACTAGCGGTACTACCGGAACCCTATATTGCGCGTGGGTCGACACGCACTTGGCGGGTTTTTTTTACCCAAAACTTGCTCATCATTGTTGGTGTGAAGTATGTATATTTCACATTGTCATTCAGTCGGATGTGTCTCAAATTTAGTTGCAACATTGCACCCTCTCACCTTCTAACCTATATTCCAAAACAAGGGGAAATTGAAGTTCTGATGCTTCAACATTTTGGAGCTAGTTTAGAGGCCGGCCTACTTAAATACAAAAGCAATAGGCGTCATATAATAAAATTTAGGCTACAAGCCTTGTATTAAAACTATCATGTAGCGGTATAAAATATATTTGTATTTACACTATTTCTTTTCTTCTATTTATGGATTTAAATAAGGCACGTTTTCAGTTACTCTAGTAACTAATTGGCCAAATCGCGCTACCAATGTTTGTCAAACTAGTATAGAGGCTATAGGGTTATTTTATGCAGTAGTTCAGCTGGTGCCACAAATGACGATACGCGGCGGGCGGTCGGCCACGCATACTCGCATAGGTTAGGTTATATTATAGAATATAGCCTATAGGTACGTGTGATCTACAATTCCGACGTGGCAAATCCATTTCTGCAAGAAAGGAATCGAGGGGAACGTTTGTTCTATTTGGGTTGTATATGTGCCAAAATCTTTCATAAGTTATAACTGAGCTGACCACAGGGGAGTGTTGAAGCCGACGGAGTAGACGACGTTTTGGTGTCCGGCGAGCGTGGCCACCTCCGCGCCCGTGTCCGCGTCCCACACGCGGCACGTGCGGTCGTAGCTGCCAGTCAGCACCCTGGACATTGGACAAACATCATTATCAGTCATAAACATCATTTTAACGTCTTCGGTACAATGGTGAAGCAGGTGCTCAAGCTGGGGCCTGGGGGTGGCGGCCCGCGGTTACGAGACCCGCCCCGTCGACGGAACAAAAAGGTGCTTAGCACGCACACGGGACCAAGCAAATATTGTGTGAAACCTCCAAGGAGATAGAGGATTTAACCAACTCTACTAGAGGAGTAGAAAGCCATCAGCAAATCAAGCAGCAGTGAAAAGGATTTTCAATTGTATATATAGACAAAATGTACTTCCCACCAAGCATAACGTAAATATCTATATTTTGCCAGATGTATCAAAGGTTCCGAACCTTTTCCCAAGCTTGTCAAAGCACACATTCGTCAGGGGCAGTATATGTGTCAGGAGCGTCTTGTACAGGTAGTATCTCTTGCCGGCGGGGCCCTCGTGCTCCAGCCTGGTCTTCAGCGTTGTCAGGCATTCCTCCAGCTGCACCCTCACGTCTTCCGTTAGGAGAGGCTCTGTGGCTAATAGACCTTCTGCTATCTGTTTGATGTTTGAACTGGAAGATGCTGAACAGTTTGATTTCAGAATGGTATAGAAATATATGTAATGGTGTACTATATACTATTATATTATATAAATGGTATAATATAATAGTATATAGTGCTCATAGCACAAGAATATCGCGCACCATACATAGCAAGCCAATAATATATAGTACAGTACAGTGTGAACGTGTCCACAAGTCACAACAATGTATGGTGCGCGATATTCTTGTGCTATGAGCTATCCTACTAATATTATAACTTAGGCGAAAGTTGTATGTATCCATATGAAGGATGTATGGATATATGCATGGATGTTTGTTACTCTTTCACGCAAAAACTACTAAATGGATTTTAATGAAACTTTACAATAATATAGCTTATACATCAGAATAACACATAGGCTACAATTTTAACAAATTTTCAAAATTTTTCTTTTGGTGTATAGGGTATTATGCCAATTTGGTATTATATTCACAAAAGTGGTGACCTGATGAAGGGATCCATAAGTAATTGAGGGAACTCCTCAAAATTTATATGGAAACATGTAGTGACTTCGGTTTCGTGAGAAGTATTCTAAGCATATGCTACAAGTAAGATTTTGCACCGAGGTATACCTGGTTCGAAAGGTGCTGAGAGAACTCCTGATTTTTTATAGATACAAGTTTGGGAGTTTCGGCATTGTTTTAAGAATGGAAAGCATATGCTACTATGCAAATTAAATTCATCATCATCATCACTACCATAGTATACCTTGCATCGTCCCATGATTTTGAGCCTATTATGACCCTATTATCGGTACTTTTCATAGTCTTTTAGATCGAGACTCGTGTTTGTTAAGCGACTTAAAAAAATCTATATTAATATTAATATTATAAACCTGAAGAGTTTGTTTGTTCGTTTGCTTGGACGCGATAATCTCAGGATTCAGGAACTACCGGTCCGATTTAAAAAAATCTTTCAGTGTTAGATATGTTGATATGATAGTGGCACAGATATAGAGTGGACCACGTAAAGGGACATAAGCTATTTTTTGCGAGAAAATGTACGGTTCCCGTAAAATTCCTAAATTACGCAGGCGAAACCGCGCGGGACATCTAGTATACTGTAATTATTATGCTATTAATATATTATAGCGTAGTCTGAAACCAGCTTGATATTATGTAGCCACCATAAAGTTAATATACCTAGCGGAAATTAACTTTATGGTAGCCACCGGCCACGTGTGTTTGACAATATATTGATCAAAAAACTTACGTCAATGTCATACTTCTAAAGTCAAAGTGGCCCCAGCCCCACTGACCTCCATTATACAAGTACGCTGGACTAATGATACCCTTTGAGATGACAGCTATTTTTTGTGCCTATTTGAAGCGGAATCAGCTCCCCCGATGGGAGGGATAGGAACTAAATTTGACCATTGACCAAATATATTTGTCTATGATTTGACGTAAAAATGACGTTTGAAAGTCGCCATATTGGCGCTGATAGCAGTAGTGGGAGTATTTGGAACTAATACTAGTGATGACAACCAATAACGATTAAGCGGCCATTTGCAAGTTACGTCAAATTTAGTTCTCTTCCCGCTCACTGGGGGCGCTGATTCCGCTTCAAATAGGCACAAAAAAAAAGTGGGTATCATAGGTCCAGCGTACTTGTATAACGGAGGTCAGTGCCCCAGCCCCCAAACAGTATCGAAATCGTAGTTTATTATGAGTTTATTGGCCCCGCTTTCTGCATAATATACCATGTCTACTTATGTTGCGAACCGACTAAAAACGGGAGCATGCTAAAGAACGACTGATCACAACCATGATCACAACATAACAACAGCTAACAAGTTAAAACTTACTTGCTGTTCAAGTCCAACAGATCAATATCTTTGCTCCTCACCGCGCCTTTTCTGGAGTACTCCAGAATAATGCCAGGCGGGTGGTATCGGAGGTGGATTTTTAATAATTTCATTTTTTATTCCATTTTGTATTTTCCGGTGTAAACTGTAAAGTTGTCTGAAAGGATGACACCGTTTTGTCAATAAGGTGGTTGCTGGGGTTGAAGGAGGTTTGTCTTTACAACGTGCGACGCTGACACGACATGACGCCATTAGAACTTGCGACCTATAGTAATTGTAGGTGTTGGTGTGATTTAAGTCTGTTACTAAAACAGTATGTTACTATAGGTCTACCAGAATCTGATGGCAAAAATTGAGAAAATAAATTGACTCTAGCAATACCGGGGTAATTGGAATAAAACATTTTGATCATTTTTTTTTCTTATAGCAGCTGATTCTGTGTGTTAAACATGCAAATATAGACATTTATCCAATGATCAAGGATATTTTTTGAAAATCTGCTGTCAAAAATTGCCATCAGATTCTGGTAGACCTATATCTTATTTGATTCTTGGGGACGTCATTGTCAACTATAATTATACAACTATTTAACCCATTTAAAAGTGGTAAGTAAACAACAATCAATATATTTATAACTTTAATAAACGTTACCTTGCTAAACATTTTCTTCTCAAATACATGAATTAAGGAACTCAAAATGTTTAAAAGTTAATTCTTGTTCTGATAAAACACCCCTAAAACATAAATTAAAATATGACTACATTAATAATACGTTTACGTACCTACATACTTAAGTTTTAACGGGACTGTCACTATGACCAATGCCATGAACGTTGAAAATATCTATACCTGTCCTACACCAACGATACGACAAATCGTGTGCTGTAAACAGCTACAAGTGCATGTCCTTATAACTCCAGGCAGGTACAAAAGCGAACGTCCCACTTCTTATATCAGACCTTTCCCTATACCGAAATATGTGACACGATATCGCCTTATCGCAGCGAAGGTGAAACCTGAATGAACATTATGAGTAGTTTTTGAAGTGAAAAAACTTTAACGACGTTGCGACTTGATCGAAACTTGTAGAGTTTTTACGTGGGAGAGTCATGCTTCGGCACGAATGGGCCGGCTCGACCGGAGAAATACCATGGGCTCACAGAAAACCGGCGTAAAACAGCGCTTGCGCTGTGTTTCGCCGAGTGAGTGAGTTTACCGGAGGCCCAATTCCCTACCCTTTTCCCTTCCCTACCCTCCCCTATTTCCTTCCCTACCCTCCCCTATTCCCTTCCGTACCCTCCCGGGACTACCCTATTGCCCTATTCCCTCTTAAAAGGTCGGCAACGCACCTGCAGCTCTTCTGATGCTGCGAGGGTCCATGGGCGACGGAAGTTGCTTTCCATCAGGTGACCCGTTTGCTCGTTTGCCCCCTTATGTCATAAAAAAAAAAGTAGGCTGCCGGCGCGGTATAGGTGAGAAAGTAACATCTCTCTTTCTACCGTTCATCTATAAATCACTCCAGAAATGTAATCCGTTAATTATGAGTGTGGCAAAGCGCCCCACCCCGGGAAGTGCGCCATATAGCTATAATTCCATACTGCTGATTGAAAATCTCCAATCAGCAGTATGGAATTATACCTATAAGGCGCACTTGCCTTGGTGGCGCGCTTTGCCATACTCACTATATAATCATTTTTTCAGGCCCGTTAATAAATTATGAAGTTGACAGTCAAGATTCAAATTAATGTTGATTATAAGATGAAAGTAATGGTAATTGAACTTTGGTGATGATGATGAGAAAAAAGATGGCGATAAGAAAGCTTCTCAAGCTCAGTTCGTCACGCGCCGAGTGTGTTGCAATAATCCACTACGGTCACCACGCGGACGGCCTTTTCTGGGACATTGTTTTGTATTATTTGTTTTTATTTTATGATTTTTTTTTGTGTTTTTGGAGCAATGAACATCAATAATTTTATTTATGAATAAACATTGGAACGACTTAATAAAATATAAGGAAATACAAAAATAAATAAATTCTTTATTGGGAGCTACTAAGGCCTAAATTGGTTAGCTACACATTTTGTCTTAAAGCGATCTTAGGAAAATTATTTCATTAAAGTCATCAGTAACTAAAGCTTAACCTTACATTATCGAGCTAGTCTTACATTATCGAGCTTAATAACAAAAATGTTTAGCAGTCATGTTTATATTATAATGTTGTTTAATATGTTGCAACTTGTATTGTAAGTTGTAAATGATAAATCCATATTTTCCCCTCATGCTGGCCACCCCGTATATCCGGTATAACAGGTTCGCGCGGTCCTTGACCGGTGTAGGGACTCTGACTTACTATTTATCGATATTTTGACTAACCTAACCCGTTGATTATTCTATGGATATGAGAACTCGTTAAAAATATTCTTTAGCTTAAAATTTGGCTTATGCAGCCACGTTGGGCAAAAGATGAATCGATACGAGGGATTACGTGTAGAGCCTCTATATATTATATTGTATTATCTATGGTGCGGACTGTAGAGGGACATATTCGATACGATTGTTAATTACCGTCGACACGGTCGTCGACGTCGATTGTGCAATGTGCATGTTGTTGCTTTACGATCATGCTCGCAATCATTTTCATTGGAGGAAAGAACAAAGAAGAAATTTTGGAGGAAAGAAAAATGAACATTAGACAACATAGTTGACTAATAAATTCTAGTAATATTGTTCAGAAACTCCATAGCTCTACCGAGGATCTACCTTTAATTGTACAAAACTTGCAAAAAAGGAAAAAACTGTACTTTTAATTAAAATTATCTTTTAGGTTGTCACGTAGCATTTTAAGTGCTTCTTCATTGTAATCCAGCATTGGGACATGTTAACTTTAAGTCATCAGTATTATGTTGCGTTCTTGTAGGTGTAAATAATCTATGAAATCTACTTATTCTTGTCGGGTTGGCAAGCCTATTTCTGTTCTGACATCTGACATACAAAGAGATTATGCATACACAATAATCCCCACAATTATTAGTTTAACAATGAACATTAGGTGCAACAACAATATTATTTTTGTTTTAGAAAATATGATTATCAAATCATGTGTCACCTTGTCACTACACTTAATATATTATGTGTCTATAAAATTGTCTACGAAATGTATGAAAGTAATTAAACTTCCATTCCTTGCTTGATATCAATATGGGGTACGTATAACATAACATGCGATAAAATCGATATTGTTAGTTGTTAGTTGTTACTTGTTACACACCTGGTACCTGGGGCAACACTATTTGCGCGCGCGCCAGTCCGCGCCGCGACAGGTGAAACAGTGCACGTTCCAAACATATTCAAAATTCGAATTCGACTCGCGCGCAATTTACTTTTACTTTTGCCTATTTCGTTACATAATCTGTGTCACAATACAGTCTGTGGTTCTGTGTTTTGTGTTGTGGAGTGCAGTGTTTTAAGGATTGACCCACAAAAATGACACAGTGATTAAAAATACGTAAGAATTTGGTTTATTTGCTTTAGATACCACCATTTATTTAACTTCCTTTGCAAAGCCGAATGCGATAACAGCTGGATAGGAAAAGCCAGTTGAATTTTACGATTTTCTTTAAGAAAATTTATTTTGGCATTTATGTGACTACCTTATTCAAATCATTATGAAACAAAAAAAGGGAAACTTTATATACCTACTGTCCATTGTTCATACTATAGGATTACCTTGTGATAGAACAAGAATAGGGAATGTTATTATTTGAATATATTCCAATATTTCTTTAAAATATTAGAAAATAACATTCCCTAAACAAGAACGAGTTAAAAAAACAGCTTATTAAGAATAAAGACAGCAATTCCGTTTTTTTTAAATACAACTCATCTTGTTAATTAATGTTATTGTCAGTGTTGTTCACATTGTGAATAAAGTTCAAGGTTTTACTCTAGGAGCTAATAAATAAATTATTGTAATAGATAGCTCAAAAATAATTTAATGACAAATATGAATTTTGAAAAAATCTATCCCAGTGTTAATTTAGAAAATTCGATCATAAAGCCGCAAAAATTTCCTATTGAGTTCTGCAATACGAATTTTCAACGGGTTAAAATTTAACACTTCACTGGTTATCAAAGTAGCCCCACAAAAACAAATTAAATAAAAATCGGCCAAGTGCGAGTCGGACTTGCGCACGAAGGGTTCCGTACCGTTATTGAGCGAAAGTTGTCAAAAAATATGTTTTTTTTTTTGTATGGGATTAAATATACTTTTTTTTTATCAATTATTAAAGAACAAATATAATTAAGAATTTTGTGAGTATTTCAAGTGCCTATCTGCTAGAATTATTGATTACGAGCAAAAAAGTCCAAAAAAATACGTTTGTTATAATATGGGAGGTTGGGAGCCCCTCTTAAATATTTATTTTATTTTTAGTATTTGTTGTTATAGCGGCAACAGAAATAGGTACACAATCTGTGAAAATTTCAGAACTCTAGCTATAGCGGTTCTTGAGTTACAGCCTGGAGACAGACGGATAGACGGATAGACGGGCAGACATTGAAGTCTCAGTAATAGGGTCCCGTTTTTACCCTTTGGGTACGGAACCATAAAAATGATGACTTGATATTTTGAAATATTCTTGGCTTAGGTGCCGTCCATTAATGTGATGTTTATTTTTTTTTTTAATTTTTAAACACGTAAACAAAAATAAATACACGTAACGCCGCTGTTCGGTTCAGTAATGCGCATTAGCCGAAAAAATAAATACTCGTGATATATTACTACACCCCCCTCCCCCCTTGTGATATTTATTGATTTTTTATGGACCCCCCTCCCCTCTTCGAGCCTCGCATGATTAATGGACGGCCCCTTACCTAATTCGAAATATTTGATAGAATGTATAAAACGTATGTTTTCAAAGGAACTCCATACCTACTGTTTTGTATCTAACTTTCTTTCAAGCCTAAGGAATGTCCTGCTACTCTATGAAAGGGCATCAATTTATATCAGTTTTGTCCTGGCGGCTGGCACGCGATTTTTAAAATATAATAATGTTATTATTTATTCAACTGATACTAGATTTAGAATGTAGGTGCATTGCTAAATACTTAGTACATTTACTTCATATAATATTAGCTTATTAATCGACGATAGATCCTGATCGAAATGTCCTAAAAATATTCAACATTATAACCATTCAACATTATTGTAATACAATATTAATTTATTCAGTTTTTATGTTTTGCGGTCACTGGCATACAAAATTTTGCATAACTTTGACATTTCTCAATAATCAATTATTTGCCTTTCACTTTTTATTAATGGCCACTACTTATTCTTATTTCTAGTCCACTGTTTCGTAAAAACTGATTAAGTTTTTAAACAAACAAAACAACAAAAAAGAGCAAAATAAAATATAATAAGTACCTACCTACTTTAAATATTAATCGATCGATAAGACTAACTGTAATATTTTGTAATCTAGAGACATGGCCAATATTACACAGAATTTTTGGTCACCCGAGATATTCGAAAAAGTAATTTATGGATTTGATGACAATAATAACTGAAGTTAGAAACCATAGTTATTTAGATCATATTAATATACAACAACGCACAAACTTTAAGCTGAAAAAGTTACCCGGTAAACGAGATGACATAATATCACAATTTAACTAATGGCAATGGGAGAGCCATGCTTCGGCACGAATGGGCCGGCTCGACCGGAGAAATACCACGTTCTCACAGAAAACCGGCGTGAAACAGTGCTTGCGCTGTGTTTCGCCGAGTGAGTGAGTTTACCGGAGGCCCAATCCCCTACCCTATTCCCATCCCTACCCTCCCCTATTCCCTTCCCTACCCTCCCCTATTACCCTATTCCCTCTTAAAAGGCCGGCAACGCACTTGCAGCTCTTCTGATGCTGCGAGTGTCCATGGGCGACGGAAGTTGCTTTCCATCAGGTGACCCGTTTGCTCGTTTGCCCCCTTATTGCATTAAAAAAAAAATACCATACACCAAATAAAGGCCGAAAATACTATTAGGTCGATACTAGAAAATTTAATTCCTCCTCCGATGATGCCAATAAAAGTACCCGGCCATATTAGCAATCACGGTGACGGCCATGTGCCAGTTCACAGTATTGTTGAACTAGAGTGCCATTGTGCTGGCAAGCCCACGGCATGTACCATATTGTATAGTACAATCCTTTTTTAGGGTTCCGTACCCAAAGGGTAAAAACGGGACCCTATTACTAAGGCTTCATTGTCTGTCCGTCTGTCCGTCCGTCTGTCTGTCTGTCTGTCTCCAGGCTGTAACTCAAGAACCGCTATAGCTAGACTTCTGAAACTTTCACAGATTGTGTATATCTGTTGCCGCTATAACAACAAATACTGAAAATAAAATAAAGTTAATATTTAAGGGGAGCTCCCATACAAGAAACGTGATTTTTTTGGCCTTTTTTGCACGTAATAAATAATGGTAACAGCTAGGCACTTGAAATTTTCACCAAATCCTTAGTTACATTTATACTTTAGTAATTAATAATAAAATTAAAATAAAGTAAATATTTAAGGGGGGCTCCCATAAAAAAATTACATTTTTTGTCTACTTTCACTCTTAGATATATAGAGTACGGAACCCTTCGTGCACGAGTCCGACTCGCACTTGGCCGATTATTCTGTCTTTGCTTAATTTTCCGCGAAAAGTGCGAGAAAAGATCCGTCCTAAAACGATCCGATTTTGGTTCGAATTCATCTTTGATGCAACCCTGTCTACATTTTTATTAGTAAGCATTGATTAATGATTTATATCTATACTATTAATATAATATTAATATAATAATACTAATATATCTATACTAATATTATAAAGCGGAAGAGTTTGTTAGTTTGTTTGAACGCGCTAATCTCAGGCATTCTCAGGAACTACTGGTTCGATTTGCAAAATTCTTTCAGTGTTAGATAGCCCATTTATCGAGGAAGGCTTTAGGCTGTAAATTATCACTCTAAGACCAATTGGAGCGAAGAAATAGAAGAAAATGTGGAAAAACGGGGAAAAATATATGAAATCGCTTATTATCTTAAGAACTACTTGAGCAATTTTTATGTTATTTAGTACACATGAAGAATAGATGACGTGAAGGGACATAGGCTATTATTTGCGCAAAATGTACGGTTTTCGTGAAATTCCTTAATTACGCGGGCGAAGCCGTGCGGAACATCTAGTGTAATATATAAGTCAATGTTAGTAAGACACACCCCATGTTTATACTATAATAGATGACGCCCGATGACTCGATGCGAAGCGTAATGAGGTAACAGACAGACACATAATATTACTTAGTATAGATGGATATGGATGTGTGTGTGTGTCATTGTAGGCTGTAGCGTCTAAAATGATCTAACTTAGATGAACACGGTCTCAATAGATTCGTTATGGCCCGGGCAACATAGGCATATAATTTGGGTAGTAGGATTACAGTTTTTAGCTTTTGGTAACATTATAATATTTTTATGGGTCAAGGGCGGGCACGGTTGCAGCTTGTGGGGAGGACACGAAATTTTTGGGAGGTCACAAATAGGCATAATACCCTACCTATGTTGAAATAAGACTTACATTAAAGGCATTGTCTATAGTCTATACCATGCTTGCCATAACGATTTCGAAGCTGTAAGCACAATCGACGACGATCATGGGCAATTATGGTCTTCATGTCACATTTGTCCTTCAACCCTCTTGGACGGTCCAAGTTGGACCGCGCATGGTTTAGTAACTACTAACTAATTTCATGCGAGCATACTTCATGTTTGCTCCTTTTACAGGTGATGTCTGCGGAGGTGTCCGGGGGGTGTGTGAACAAGGGGTTCGTGAGTGTCGACGACGGCTTCCACACCATCGACCTTCGCACCCGCACCGATGATGCCAGGGTGAGTCCTAGCTCTTAGTTTAGGGCTATAATAACTAACGTCTAGAGACACGACAATCTTAAGACACATTATTGCTATACAAAATACATGAAATGCGCAGGCATATAGACATTATTAGTATATTAATAGCTGTCCCGGCAAACGTTGTTTTGCCATATAAAGTATTTCGCCCATATTAATATGCACACTGACATATAAGTACTACGTAGTCACTGACCTCCATTATACAAGTACGCTGGACTAATGATACCCTTTGAAATGACAGCTATTTTTTGTGCCTATTTGAAGCGGAATCAGCTCCCCCGATGGGAGGGATAGGAACTAAATTGACCATTGACCAAATATATTTGTCTATGATTTGACGTAAAAATGACGTTTGAAAGTCGCCATATTGGCGCTGATAGCAGTAGTGGGAGTATTTGGAACTAATACTAGTGATGACAACCATTAACGACTAAGCGGCCATTTGCAAGTTACGTCAAATTTAGTTCTCTTCCCGCTCACTGGGGGCGCTGATTCCGCTTCAAATAGGCACAAAAAAAAGTGGGTATCATAGGTCCAGAGTACTTGTATAATGGAGGTCAGTGTACGTAGAACATAATATCTCTATGATTATGCATATTATTTTATTGAAGTGACTAAATAAGTATAGTCACCATGGCAACGTCCATCGCTATCCCGTCACACAAACAATGGTCGCCGTCAGTCTCGAGTTGTAATAATTTACTATTATATTTTATTCAACAAATGCACTTAGCAATATAAAAAGTAGATGTTGTCCGATTCTCAACCCTAGCCGATATGCTCGCTAAGATTCACGAAAATCGGTCGAGCCGTTTCAGAGGAGTTCAACCACGCACACCGTATTTTGTATTGCAACAGTTAGGGTGGGTTGCACCAGAGGCCTGGTTATAGTTACAGTTATGATCAAAGTTATGGTTATAGTTAAGGCTAACTTAACTTTAACCTTAACTTTGACCACAGAATTTGACAGATCTGTTGCTGGTCCGACAAGGCTTTAAAGTTTAAATGAAAGTGGGCGGGGGCGCTGCTAGTAAAGGAGAACTGTCAAAAATGGCGTTTTTGTATGATGACAGCGTTAGTTCCTTTTTTCGCCACGTTCAATTAAAGCCTTGTCGAGCTCTATGGTTATGGTTAAATATGGCGTCCATTTTTGACTTTAACCAAAGATTTGACATTTTGCATTGTACTTATAGTTAAAGTTACAGTTATAGTTAAAGTAAGTTGGTGCAACCCACCCTTAGACTTACTTAGAATATCGCGTAAGTATTTTACCGAAGTATGTATGTATATAATATAAGTATTTCTACAGGAAAGTATGCTCTACCTAGAGCACAGCTAGCACTAGTGTTGGTAAAAATAGCATTAGCAAATAATTATTAATTATTGTTAAATGCCCATTAGCAATAATTAAATTATTCGTACTTGCTAAAAATACGATTGCTAATATTATCGTGCGCAGCAATAGTCTGCGATCATGAAAAAATTCACGTCATGATTCGCATCGCGGCGCTAACTGCTATTGAACTTGTTATTTTTCACTCGATGCGAAATAATACTCGACGCGAGCGGTGCGATGCGAACGAGAGTTCACGATGTCGTGCTGCTTTGCTATTTTAACAAATAGCAAAGCAATAGCACGTAGCATGCGTTGACATGAAAATTAGCATGTTAATGAAATTAATAGAAAATAGCATTAATTCCCATTACTAGCTAGCACCACTAGCGCAAGTAGAGTATCCACCAAGGTAGACACTGTATTGTAAACTTAGCTACATAGGCTCAAAAATTATTGTATCGCTACAGGAAAGTATGCTCTACCTGGAGCACCTAACACCTCTAACTCATGTAGAGCATTCATGATGGTAGACACTGTACATTGAGCCACGTAGGGTCAAATACTCGAAAATTATTGCATCGTTACAAAGGAAAGTATGCTCTACCTAGAGTATCCAGCACCTCTAATGCAAGTAAAGCATTTACCTTGCAACGTAAACACTGTACACTGAACCACTTTTGTATCGCTACAGGAAAGTATGCTCTACCAAGAGTACCTTTGCGCAAGTAGAGCATTCACCAAGATAGATACAGCTAGGGCACTGAGCTGCATAGGGTCCAAAATTATTGTATCGTTGCATCGGAAAGTTTGCTCTACCTAGAGCAACCTTTGCGCAAGTAGAGCATTCCACTAAGGTAGACACTATACACTGTACGTATATACAGTAGCGGGAATCGGGAACCCTCAGTATTGTGTGGGGTGGCTCCGAGCGAGGTCCGGCCTCTGTACCCTCGCGCGCAAACTTTTCACGAACTCGCGATACGAAATGCTATAAGTGTTCTTGTAGACTTTGTATGCGAAATGGTATGTATGTTTTTTAAGTGTAGTTTGATAGGCTTTAAAATTTTAATAGAGTCACATCTTTAATCTATTTTGATGAAATTTTTAAAATTTTAGGTACAAAAAATGGTGTTACTTTGCATGAATCCATAGCATAAAATGTTGTGGGAAAATTGCTAGAAAATGCGCAAAATTTGTAATAAGTTTAGAAAATATTATAACTGTTTTCAAAGCGTTGAAATAATTATTGTGTAGCAATTCCTTGAAATAAATGAATGATTCTGATCCTGAAAAATATTTGGGTAAAATATCATAATTGCCTACTTAGATTTCCTTAACGACTTGAATGCGTAACAGTTGTTGTTAATTTTTAACACGGTTATTGTCGTGACAGACACATGAATGCTTCTTAAATGTAAATAATTTACCAAATTATGCCGTAACTCATTATGAAAACAACTAACAAAAACCTGACTTTGAAATTATTTTCGTTACAATCGACAGTCGCACGGGTGCAAAACTTGTTAGACATTGTCCTTAGTCTTTAAATACATCGTTTAAGAGCAATAAGTATTATTAAGAAAAACAAAATATCATGTTAAATACATTATGTTACTTATTATGTTTAACAAAGGTGAACTTTCCTTTTTGCTCCTTTTTTCTCAATTTTCTTCCAAGTATTCTAAGGGCTTATGAATTATTAATTTGATACAATAATCCAGGGTAATTTGAAATTATAAGGAGGCAATTATTGTTATTAGAGGTTACTTATTTTACTAAATTATTTTAGTAAAACTGCCTTATGGCAGTTACTAAATTCTATAATCTTACATCCTAAATTAATTATTTTTTTATATTCGTCATAAACTAAAACGGTAGTATCTTAGAACTTCATTGACTTCCACATAACAAGTTTTTATAAATGCTGCGGCGATTACCACAACGCCCATTAACAATAGTGGTCAAGCAGCTAGATTAATTATTATTAGTAATCGCGCAAAATCTTACGCAAGGCGGTGTTAGGTGAATAACTCAAGGTATGCGCTTAGGTCCGCTGTCGTTCTTAATCATTCTTATGCTCGGTCTCTGATATTTTTCTGACTGAAGTTTATCAATCTCTTGTCTCACTTGCAATTTTGATTGACGAACGTCAAAGTATGAATCAATCAACAACACTGTTGAATAGATAAACCTAAAACTCTTTGGAAAAACCCACAGAAACCGGTCATTAATTTTTAATATCTAGTTTTTTATGACGAAGAAACGTTTTAGATTAACGAGGCTAGATTCCATCTTTAGACGAGATTGAATACTTTTTACTTAAGATAGACAAAATATATATTTTTATATTCTATTGTAAAGGATATCAACTGTATACACAATAAAATTTCGACATTATACATCGTAAGATCTTACACATAGTGGTATGAGGTGAATAAGTCAAGGTTTACACTTAGGTCCAACAAAATTAGCTAAAGACATAAATATTGATGACTCAATGTATCTACGTTATTCGGCAGTGTAATGTCAATCTTAGTCATGATCTCTCTCCTCTCGGTTGGGCTTGATATAACGTAGATCCTTCATCCTTCTATGAATTAACAATATTATGCAATAGAAATCTCTGATACTCCATAAAAGAAATTTATGAAAATTATGCAGATTTGACGGACCTACGTCATTTGAACGAATTCAATAAATAGGTGATATATCGACTGGGCTTAACGTAACCCGACTGAATTATGTAGATCCTTCTGCCTATCATTTAGTTTCTCTGATGGTACATTTTAAGTTCTCCACCACCATACAAAGTAACCCAGTGATTCGGCTATGCGGGATCATGTATAGCTGTATCGGCCGTTCCACATATCGTCTTTGAAGCGCGTTGAATGGCCTGAATGGGCGCATTCATGTAGTAATGGGCGCACAATGGCCAGGCCTGGCCCACATCCGACCAGCCATAGGAGATGGGAGTGACAGATAATGTGGAATATGCAGCTAAATCTAGCTCTAGTGATAGCAACGTAGCGTGTAATTCGTGCAACAGTCGATCGCACAACTCATATAAGAGCTAGGCCTGTGAACATCTAGAATCAAAGAAAGCAACAATCAAATCAAAAGACGAGGTGATTAAATAAGTGAAAAACCTCCTTCTTATTGAAAGTCGGTCAAAAATAAGCAGAACTATTCTTGCGCAAATCTCGTTTAATGTTAAATAAGAGTATAAATGAATCTAACGTCTTCAATAGATCATTACAATAGATGGATATTGCTCAAAATTAAAAATCATTATTCACTATTAAAGTTACTATTTTTAACTCCATACACTTAAGTCATAAAATATAAATTAGTATCAACCAGCTTAGTACCTAAGTAGGAAAAACATACCGGAGTCTCAATGATATCGCTTTTAACCTTTGGGCTCAAAGCATGAAAATTGTACGTTGCAGCCGCATAATGAAGAATAACTTTGTCCTATCTCGGGACACCAACTAAAAAACTGGAGCAACATTGACACAATAGGTGCCACATTGTCCTCTCTAGTGCTACAAGAGGCTCTTCAAAAGCTACATTTTTACGGAAACCGGCAAAGACCTGCAACACTATAATTTATAAGAGCATTGATTTGAACTTCAAGTTCCCACTCTCTTACTAATAAAGATAATTATAGAAATATTTATGCAACGTTTAATTCAATCCTCGTTGTCTTTCTCTGTAAGTGACTTTTCTAATATGCTAGACAAGACTTTTTCCAATATAAATCGAAACCATTTTCCTCGACGCACAGCGCAGGAGCAATCAAAGCAAATCAAACATCAGTTTTCTCCGTGGCCAAGTTGTCCTCTAGTGCTGTTGATAAAAAACGTACAAAACCACGGTATACAAGTAATAAATACAGTGATTCAGTAGCTATTGTACCGCCTACAGCATCCCGAATCATTTCTGTACACATAATTTTCTTATTAATCCTAATTGGCGTCTTCAGGAATTTTAGTTGACGTTTTTCTACAGTTCTAGAGCGAATCATTCTATTTACATCTTGACATCGCGTGATGATACATAATAAGATGATAAGTCATTGATTGTAGATGTAAGTCAGCCTGAGGCAAGGACTCTAGATTATCAACAATTATTTTAAACTACATAGATGTTTACCGTCCTAGTAGTACGGTACTAATATAACTACTCGCACCTTCGTAGCGTTGAAATTCGATAATTGCACTAGAATTTTATCTTTTTCGCAACAACGACTATTATATAAGTAGCTATATTATGTCCTTACCTGTCTCTTATATAGGTCTACCAGAATCTGATGGCAAAAAGTGAGAAAATAAAACGACTCTAGCAATACGGGGCTAATTGGAATAAAACATTTTGATCCGTTTTTTTTTCTTATAGCGGCTGATTTTATGTGTGTTAAACATGCAAATATAAAAATTTATCCAATGATCAAGGATATTTTTTAAAAATCTACTGTCAAAATTTGCCATCAGATTCTGGTAGCCCTATACCCATTTTAATCGGTTCAGTCGTTTAAGTGTGAGAGATAACAGACAGAAAGAGACACACTTTTGCATTTATAATATTAGTACGGATGAAGATTCGAAAAGCATTATTCAGACTCAGAGTTCCTAACGCGCCTACAGAAATTAGCCCCTGCGTGAAATCACTCAACATAAATATCATGAATCAAAACAAATATTAGAGTTTATTCATTTAAATGGTTCCCATTATTATACTCTCAGATAACTGAGATGGGCACAGATCTAGGAGATTAAGAAGTACCATCTCAAGTGGGCATAGCAGTAAATCTCGGTAAATGGATTTTGACAAACTTATTGGTTCCGGTGGGCGGTGCATGCAGCATGCTTCAATCAAGTAATTTGTATGACTCGAGTACGACCGGTCAAGTGCGTGCTGTCACGTGCACGTATATTATATGCATCTTGTTACTTCTAATTTGCATTCATCAAAAGGGTTAAAATTGCGCAATTGTTTGTGACGTCACGAAATGTAAGGTAAACTGTTAAAAACCAAGAACAGAACGAGAACTTGTACAGACATCAATAAGTGGTATTTAATGTAAATAAAGACGGAGATATTAAAGTTAAGTAATCATTAAATGTCTCTACTCTCTGAGTACGGCTGAATGTCTTATTGATCATGGGACAGTAAAGTTAATCTCTACATTCCACTCTACAATGCGTTATGTGCTATGACGCAGCAAGTAATATTTGCTGCTATTCCCAAACCAGGTTTTCCAGTAGTACCTAACGCTTTCCTGTTCCAGGTGGAGCCCGGAGAGCTGCGGTGCGGGTGGGGCGCGCTGCGGCCGGGCTGGCTGCAGCGGTTCCGCACAGCCAAGTGGGCGCTGTTCTGGCTGTGCTGGGCCGGCGCCATACAAGGTGGGGAAGAGATTTTTTTAACTAACGGCGTGGTCATGGTCTTCGATTTGACGTTTGAACTTTTTAGAACACAGTTTAAAAAGTTGATATGTCATAATTTGACATTCGATCTTTTAAAATTAGATTTAAAAAAGTTGAAACGTCAAAATAAGGGCCATGAAACAGGTGCTGGTTCAAGATTTTAATAAGTTTTAGGCACGAGATTCGGTAATTTTTTATTTTAACGAACGGTAATTTAAAAAAAACGGTAATAACGAAATTGCTCTAGGGAAAAATATTGTTAAAATGATGAGATGTAATAAATTTATTAAGTACAAACTTTAATAATCGGCCAAGTGCGAGTCGGACTCGCGCACGAAGGGTTGTAGGGGATAAATAGGCCAAAAATTGTGTTTTTGTATGGGAGCCCCCCTTAAATATTTATTTTATTTAAATATTATTATTAATTATTAAAGTAGACATATTACTGAGGACTTCATAAAAATTTCAAGTGCCTAGCAGTTGCCATTATTGATTCGAGCAAAAAAGGCAAAAAAAAAACGTTTGTTGTATGGAAGCCCCCCTTAAATATTAATTTTATTTTGTTTTTAGTATTTGTTGTTATAGCGGCAACAGAAATACACAATCTGAGAAAATTTCAGAAGTCTAGCTATGGCGGTTGTTGAGTTACAGCCTGGAGACAGACAGATAGACAGACAGACAGACAGACAGACGGACAGACATCGAAGTCTCAGTAATAGGGTCCCGTTTTTACCCTTTGGGTACGGAACCCTAAAAATGCTCAAATTTTAAGCTTTAACATACATTTTTCATACAATAAGAAGGTATCGAAGTCCTCCATCACCCTTCAAAGCTTCACATACATAATTATATAGCTTCTCGTTGTCTCTTCTCTGCCCTCTACCATGCAATAGGGACGATGATGATGATTAACCACGCGCAAAATACAACAGTTCCAGCAATTTACGTCGCGGAAGCTATCACGCAATGTAATCGGCATGTTGTTAGTATTATCACACGCTTTGCAAATGTAATACTTCTCTAAAGTAAAGAAAACGATAAGTTTGTTGTACTTTCTATACGGTTGTTATAAAGTGTTGGGTAGGTGTAGCAAAAAAACAACTAAATTCTAAACAATTATTAATTAACTATGTGCCTACATATTGCATATTTTATATTAAGTTATAGGTATAGTTAACACATTATTATTTGTCACTCATGGTTGCATCATCTAGGTCTCATCATCTAGGATTCTAGTCCGCGGCACCATTCCCAATTTGTACAGGAATGACTAAACATCAACTTTATATAAATAGTCATCTTTTTGTAATTACGAACACACTTCACACTTCGCTTTAAGCTCGCAATATTGTAACTCGTCAACAATAAACGGTCACGGTAAATCAGTCTTTAAATAATTCCTATTACCTCCACACTGGTAGGTAAAACTACATAAACTTTTTAATTGTTATTTAATCTATTGGTCTAAAAAATATGAAACGAGGCATTCCATTTGTATGTATCTGTATTCTGTATATATGTATATTATGCATTTGTACAAATGTAATACAATAGTCATCTAAAGGTAAGAGTCAAATGCACAAATGTAGAGATCTCCTTTTCTCTATAAAAATATCTAGAGACTAGAAGTTATATTAAAACTATTAACTAATCTTTGGGTTGAGGCTGAACTATAAAAATGTTAATATAGGTCACTGGTCAACAAATACTAGGGATTTAGTTTCATTTCACTCTATATTAAGGCAATAAGGTACAGTTAGCGCGAACCACCTTATGGATTTAATAAAACCTTATTAGGTTACGTTCAGACGTTGCTTAGTATTCGTTGGCTTAATATACTGGAAATAATTAAATAAGTGTGTTAAATATGAAACAAGTAAATGTAGTATTATGAATCTCATATAACCTGAGTTTAAATGAAACTAAAATCATAATTAAATGAGTTAAAATTAGATTAAAATTAAAACGATCATGTACTTAGATAGGTAAGTACTATAAGCCAATTTATATGCACTCACAAATGTTCAAGCTGCTTAAAAAGGACTAAAAACAGTGCCAAAAGAATAGACTCTATATTTTTTTTCCCACAAAAACGTTACTAGACTCACTTTGAAATCAATCGGAAGCTTGATTTCCGTAGCGACTGAAATAGATTCAGAAATAATAAAAAAAACCACTTTGTCGCAACATGATTTTGGAAAACTTGACAAAGAAATGTAAACAATACTAGTTGATGCCCGCAATTCCGTTACGCCAAAATTCGTTTATCGCGCGGGAACCGTACCGTTTTCTGGGATAAAAAGTGTCCTATGTCCTTTCCCGGGACTCAAATGTATCCTTATACCAAATTTCATCAAAATCGTTCCAGCGGTTTAGACGTGAAAGGGTAACATAGTACAGATAGACAGACACTCTTTCGCAGAGCTCTATCCTAACTTAACTTAATAAAAGTAGCCTAAATTTAGCCAAATCCACGACAAATATCACACCTTTCATCAAAATACGTACTAGTTTTTCGTGTAAGCGTAACAAACTCGACGTCACTCAGTTCATGCATACACAAAATTCATTATATCCTGTCTGAATTTCTGTAAACTTTTTTAGGACAGGGAGGAAGGTTTTGTGGGTGATGAGTGATGACTGATGATGATTCTGGAAGCCCCTATCTTGAGGAAGCGCTTAAGTTTTCTGTAAGGCCATAGCATTTATCCAGGTGTAAGCCTGGTATAGATAAAACCGCGAACAAAACCCGCTATAGATAATCTCAGTCACAAGACTGTGTCTTCCGTGTCCCGGTGTGTCCCGGTGTCCCGGTGTATCCCGGTAATTTCCCCCGGGACGTCTGCTCTGTCTCCGTGTCCCACTACCGGATATTAACTCCTGTCAGCGACAATTTACGGCCTTAGATGTACATCGATAAGATTTCGATGTATAGATGATTACGCTCGAAATTACGACGCTAGTCACAAAATTTTTATACATAGCAAAATATTAAGTTTCGTAACTCGACTGCTGGTTTGGACCATAATAAAATATATTGCGTTATTTGTGTAGAGATCCAAAGTCACTATGACACTTCTATTTATATTATTGACCAAATAGCGTAGGTCTTGCCATCGGCTTCTAAATTTCTGGTAGCACATCTGGCTCTAACATTATTTAATATCATTTCAGACGTACAAAGCATAAACTTTGAAGAAACAAAAAACTTGAGAAGTTTGTTCATAAGCACAATTAAATTAGTTTGTTTTAAACTGTAATTAGAGTAAGGTGGATGAACCTGGACAGAAGATATTAAAAAACTTACGCGGAGAGAAACGTATAAATATCCAACTTCAAACCAAACATAAGTGCAGCGTACTTGGTCGTTGATTGTGATCGAGCAGAGAGCTACTGGAATAGTCAATTTATACTTATTCTGCTATTTACTTTCTAAATAATAAGTAGGTAGTATCTAAGTAACAAGTATGTATTATTATTCATAACATCTTAGATTATATTATATCATAGCTATTATCAAAATCGAATCACATGATTAGGCGCTACGGTGGAAAAATAAAGTACTCGTACAAATGTAGGTATAAAATCTCTACCTTCCCTTTTGGCTCTTTTGACAGCCTTGGGCGAAAGTACAACACTAATTAAATTGACCTTCTATGTAGCCTTCTATGTATAAAACTAGAACATTAATAATAATAATCTGTCCCAATCCGAATGTTAAAAAAATTGTGGAATCGAGCCTTTTTAAAAGCTTTATTAATTCATGTCCAAGAATAGTAAGCTGAACCACACATGTAAATTCCCAAATATAACGTCTTCATCAAATTCTTCATTAACCCATTAATCATTGTGCAACTTACCCCATAACGCCGAATCCAGCATTCCACCAGCCGACAAAGTTGGACCATAAATCTGGCTTAGCCGCTCCCCCCTTAACCCCTGTTGTTCCCTCTACCCCCCCACCAACAGGTGTGCATGACTTAGTTACATCGCTCCCACACCCCGTGACGTGGCCAAATTAAGACAAATGCGGCGGAATATGACCGTTTGTTTTGGTTTTATTGAAAAATATGCCTGAGGTGGCTCGCTATAGTACTCTGTAGCAATGACTCAGCAAAGCTGAATTTGGGGGTAGTTTTATACTGAAAACGTATTGGTCTAGCGGAAGAGGGTTCCCTAAAAATCAGAAGAAACATAATAATTAACAAACTCTATAAAATATATATTGAAAGGTTTATGTAGAAGTTACTTAAGTTTATTACATTAATATACTTAATGATGCATATTTTAAAATGTAAGTACAAAAATTTAACAACGTTGTACCTTCATTTATTTCACCGTGCATAAAATTTCAGCGAGCACACAACATATTTTGTGCACCCAACATTTTGTTGCATTAAATGTGCAATATTTCGTAACAATAAATAACGTGGAGAGCACAACAAAATACGTACTTAGCAATAAGGCAAAAATGAAATTCCGCCCGCCCTACAAATCATGGGCTTATAAAATTAAACGTGGCTGCCCGCCCGCCCCGGTAGCTGCGACCCGGTGCTACGCTCAAAGCTATACTTATTGTAGAGCGAAATTCAAGAAATGACCGTTCCCGAAATGATGTTTGAAGATTTTAAAAACATGTAGACAAGTCATTTAATGGAAAATTATGCTATGTAACTGAAGCTATTAATTTATGTTTTAAACTCAAAAATTAGGTGTAATAGGATTTTTTTAAATATTGTAATGTTTGTATGTTAACTTTTTTTCGAAACAAAGAAAGAACCCACCTAAGGACTTAGTCTTTATTTAACAAAAGAAAACCAAAATAATTTAAGATGTAAATTACTTAAAGCTAGTGGATTTCAAAAATAAAGCTAAAATTGTGCTTTAACCATACAGCTCTATATAAATCTATAGCTTAGCTCTCCATACACGCGAGCTCTTCGATAGTTTATGAGCGCGCGCCGCTGAATTTACATTCATTGCCAGCGTAATGAGCTGCCGGTGACTAGCACGTGGGAACCGAGCTAATTGCTATACTATATAGCTTAGCCTTAGATAAATCTAGCCGTATCTTGGCATATTTACAGTGAGAATGCTATACTAGAGGTTATATAGCGTAGCCCTTTTTTTTTAATTAATAAAGGGGGCAAACGAGCAAACGGGTCACCTGATGGAAAGCAACTACCGTCGCCCATGGACACCCGCAACATCAGAAGAGCCGCAGGTGCGTTGCCGGCCTTTTAAGAGGGAATACGCTCTCTTCTTGAAGGTTTGCAGGTCGTATGGGTCCGGAAATACTGCTGGTGACAGTTCGTTCCAGAGTTAAGCCTAAGATAAATCTAGTCTTATCTTGGCATATTTAAAGTGAGAACTAAGTAACAAAGAGCCTTGGCGTATTTTTAAAGATAAAGCTTGTTTGTTGTAGATTTGTGGCTGGTATTTTCCTGAAGTTAATTTTATGCCCAATTACATGTGATTGCGTAAGCGTCCGTAAACTCGTGAGAAGACCTTTGGTTCGCATTCGAGAAGTTGCAGGTTCGATCCCGAGTGGAGACGTGTACCAATGAGACATTTTCCGATCTCAAGTACATATTACGGACGCTCGTACGGTGAAGGAAAACTTCTTGAGGAAACCCGCACATGGTTGGCACCAGACGTATTGACCTGTTCTTTACTCTGGACTAGGCCGACATGTTGCGAGAATGCCGTATCGTATGTTCTTGGGCAACCATACGGATATTTAAAAAATCTTGTCCCAGGCACTACAGTATTTGAAGAGTAGTTACTTCGCTCTGAAAGTACGGTATAATCATCCACAACGGATGCAAACAAGCAACACCACACCCGCTATTTAGCGGGTGCTGTTTTTCTTATTTGGGAGAAAGAAGTATTAAACTTTACCGAACTCATCTATACATATAATAAAATCGTAGAGGTAAAATTTTTGTATATTGAAAATAAACTTGAAAAAACGAGTCAGGGGCATGTTAGAAGTGTAATAGAACACATTTCAACTGTTTTTGAAATTTTTGGATCTCTGTCTGTTTGTCTGTTTGTCTGTTTGTACAGGCTAATCTCTGAATCCGCTGGAGCGATTTCAATGAAATTTGGCATGGTGATACCTTACATCCCTGGTCAACATCTAAGATACTTTTTTTTAACCGACTTTCAAGAAAGGAGGAGTAAATGTTTACTTTGCTATTTGTGGTCCGATTGTCAAAATTCTTTTTTTGTTGTATAGATTGTAAACCCGAATTTGATACCATGTTAAGAAAAACGACAATTTTCACTTCTTTTAAGTAAAATTAACATAATATGCTACCAAAAAGTAAGATTCGGAAGGTTCCGTTGCTGAACGGAACTCCTGACCCCTTATATATATATATTTTTTTTAATACTGGAAGCACATGCCATATCACCACCATCATTACACCATCCATAACCACATTATGATGCTTTTTTGTTTTTTTTTTTTTGTATGTCGTTTCTGTGCCGATTTGTAGATTTCTTACTTTAAGGGATATATATAATTTGTATTTGGTGGTCGCGAAGGTGAAAATTTCCTAATGGGATCTATGAGTAATGGAATTGAAAAAACTCCTCTAAATTTACAACGACACTCAAAGTGATTATTAATTCCAGCAAAGGTCGACATCTTTATAACTTTTCCCTAATATTCATGAACGATTAATCAAACACTGGATGGATATTGACCACTGCGTATCTCAATTCCTTAACGGTCATGGAATTTTAAAGTCAAATTTTACGGATCTAAATTAGTAGATAGCATCACCTATGTGCTCGACTGAAGGCAGTATGTTTGAACAAACCACTCATCATGGTCTCTGGGAGAGTTTTTTCTGGCAAGACGAAAGAACTACAATGCTAGACAACCTACATTGTAAATCTGATGTCGCATACTACGGTGATATTGGGACAGTGCTAGGAACTTCCGTGCTTGCAAGCGTTTTTGTCACAATTATTATTGGCAACAGTGTAACACAGCAAGTTCCAATTTTAATTTAGCTATTATAGCTTAGTAGTCACAATTATTACAGTTTATATTCGTGGTGCTCCAGCAACTCTGGCACCATGGCAACGTCGATAAAGTATGTGTCAGATTATTTGTACCTAATATTAATCCTTATCCAAATAAAATAGTTTTTGATGGGTATTAAACTTTCTAAATCTCGATTATAATAACACACATTCACGCGGACGAAGTTGCGGGCAACAGCTAGTATAATATACACACGGGAATGCTCAAAACTAGTCCATTCAGATCAAGTCAGTCCGATTGGTAAATCGCCCTACGTATATGGGGTCCTTTACTGGAGTTTAAACAAAACATAATAACATTGACGCCATTAAGCTCGCGGTCTTACAAAGTTGCTGTCTAATCATTTTAAACCCAAGTCGAAATTAATTAAGATTTGTCAACGGGCTGAGTGTCATGTCAGTGACACAGTGAGTGCCGGAAGTGTAAACGTGCCCGCGCGCCCCTTCCTATCGCAGATGGAGGCCTATTTTATAAGATTTCCGCTCCTTTGTGTAGTTTTTCTTCAATGATTCACAATAGTTGCTACATTTTTTTATTGAGTTATTTACTTCCTGTATTGCTAACGGGAAATGCCATGAATACAAAATGTTGAATATCAGTCATTAAATCTTGCGATAGAGGTAAGCAAAATTAAATCTAAAACTCTATGACAGAATTTATAGTATTATACTAGCTGTTGCCCGCAACTTCGTCCGCGTGAATGTGTGTTATTATAATCGAGATTTAGAAAGTTTAATACCCCTCAAAAACTATTTTATTTGGATAAGGATTAATATTAGGTACAAATAATCTGACACATACTTTCAACGTCGAGTTGCCATGGTGCCAGAGTTGTTGACTTCACTTGAATAAATTATATTCTTTCAATAAAGCAAACATTAAGCGTCTCCCAGACAGACGCGGCCTGCGGTGGCGGTGGCGGTGGCGGTCAGTTCAATGGCTTGGTCGCGTGGCCGCGTGTGTCTGTGTCGTTCCTAGAACTCTCAAGTCATCCAACTGACCGCCACCGCTACCGCCACCGCAGGCCGCGTCTGTCTGGGACACGCTTAAAGTACTACGATACCAAAATATGCTATTTTAAATACACAACAACATCAAAGACCCAGGAACATTGAAAGCTCTTTTAAGTAACTTTCGTCGGCGGGGCTTGAACCACAGATTTTGGTTTGAAAAATCCTTTCTTCGAAGACCGCTTGGCGTGGACAACAGGGGCCAGGAACA
Organism: Cyaniris semiargus; assembly: GCA_905187585.1. Classification (NCBI taxonomy): domain Eukaryota; kingdom Metazoa; phylum Arthropoda; class Insecta; order Lepidoptera; family Lycaenidae; genus Cyaniris; species Cyaniris semiargus. The sequence continues at coordinate 1,183,117 of LR994555.1, forward strand.
TGTGACGGAGACAGAGGATAGACGAAAGAAGACGGGATATTTAATGTAGGCATCTATACCTCTTAAACTTTTACCTCTTGCTCTTGTAGGTCAGGAATCGTGATGCTTCCCTAAAATTTGATATTATGATCTTAGGGAGCCCGAAGGATGCTCAAACTGGTTTGGGACCCGCAACGAAATTAATCAGAAGAAAATAGAAGTATGAAGAATTCTAATTCCCCTTCCCATTAAAAGCTGAGATAGCACAAAGTTGCAGTGACCGAATGTCAAATCACTGAAGGAGGAGCACCACGAATATAAACTGTAATAATTGTGACTACTAAGCTATAATAGCTAAATTAAAATTGGAACTTGCTGTGTTACACTGTTGCCAATAATAATTGTGACAAAAACGCTTGCAGGCACGGAAGTTCCTAGGACTGTCCCAATATCACCGTAGTATGCGACATCAGATTTACAATGTAGGTTGTCTAGCATTGTAGTTCTTTCGTCTTGCCAGAAAAAACTCTCCCAGAGACCATGATGAGTGGTTTGTTCAAACATACTGCCTTCAGTCGAGCACATAGGTGATGCTATCTACTAATTTAGATCCGTAAAATTTGACTTTAAAATTCCATGACCGTTAAGGAATTGAAATACGCAGTGGTCAATATCCATCCAGTGTTAATCGTTCATGAATATTAGGGAAAAGTTATAAAGATGTCGACCTTTGCTGGAATTGATAATCACTTTGAGTGTCGTTGTAAATTTAGAGGAGTTTCTTCAATTCCATTACTCATAGATCCCATTAGGAAATTTTCAACTTCGCGACCACCAAATACAAATTATATATATCCCTTAAAGTAAGAAATCTACAAATCGGCACAGAAACGACATACAAAAAAAAAAAACAAAAAAGCATCATAATGTGGTTATGGATGGTGTAATGATGGTGGTGATATGGCATGTGCTTCCAGTATTAAAAAAAAATATATATAAGGGGTCAGGAGTTCCGTTCAGCAACGGAACCTTCCGAAGCCCTATACCCTAGGATATGACTTGGTTTGAATCTTACTTTTTGGTAGCATATTATGTTAATTTTACTTAAAAGAAGTGAAAATTGTCGTTTTTCTTAACATGGTATCAAATTCGGGTTTACAATCTATACAACAAAAAAAGAATTTTGACAATCGGACCACAAATAGCAAAGTAAACATTTACACCTCCTTTCTTGAAAGTCGGTTAAAAAAAAGTATCTAAGATGTTGACCAGGGATGTAAGGTATCACCATGCCAAATTTCATTGAAATCGCTCCAGCGGATTCAGAGATTAGCCTATACAAACAGACAAACAGACAGACAGAGAAACAAAAATTTCAAAAACAGTTGAAATGTGTTCTATTACACTTCTAACATGGCTGATTTTTTCAAGTTTATTTTCAATGTACAAAAATTTTACCTCTACGATTTTATTATATGTATATATAGATAGATTAATTAAGATAGAGTATAGACTGTTGAATACAGAGTAACGTAGCATGAAAATCATTGTAAGATATTTAGTCGCAGTGTAGTTTAATGCCTTTTAATCTATTTTAATCCAAACACAATATCATTATTTATTATACATGGATTTGTTCTTAAGGACGTTTTGTGCTATTACTGGATCTTTAAACAAATATGAGAAAACCCATGAACAATGCTACTTACCTTATTGCTTTAAGCCGAGATAACTATGACAAACAGTACACGGAAATTATGCTAAATGATTATAAAGTAAATATACCTATCTACGTTTAAAATACGTCTGCAGGCTTAGCATGACTACAGTAGAAACGCGAAGGAAATAAATTTTAGGCACAGGACAGTTTTTTTTTTACAATCTGTTTAAATCTGTCACTTCTGTATTAAACAGTAGAAAGAAACCCTTTTTATGGTGGGCGTGTTAAGCATGCTAGACGCATAAAAATATTATGGGAACCAATAAAAATATTATGGGAACCAAAAAACTTTTCAAGTAAACTGACTTTTCGGCAAACAAGAAATATAGCAGCAGCATCTTTAAAAAACTGTTTACATAATTTTAATAGAATGTCTAAGTAGTAAGTTCGTACCTAATATAAATTTTCTTATGGAAATTTCAAAGTGTTTATAAGTTTCATAATGTGGGGTGGATGCGAAAGTTTAATGGGTTGGCGCACCTGCCCGCCTCTGATAAGTCACATTATTATTGATATATACAGTAGACCATCCTCGAACTGGACCACTCGAAGCAGTCGGATTCAGACTAGCTTTATCTATAGTTATATCTCCTCTTCTACATAAATAATAATGAATTTTCTATTTTGTTAGTCTCGATAAAACCGATTTGGCTAATTTTAGTCTTGAAATATTCGTGGAGGTGCAGGGAAGGTCTATGTTAGGAGGAAAGTGAAACACAGTTCAGCTGGTTATCTAATTAAGATAGCTTTGAAGAGTAGAACAAGAGAGTGTCACGTCACGACTCACGTGTGCAACGTTAAACTTGAACTTTTATCTGTATTGCACGAATTTTATTTGATTGTAAGAATACGGCTGAGTTACCCTATTGTATATATTTTGTATTATGGTGCAAGCGGGGATTAGATGTTAACTAAACTTGAAAAAGTGATACTAGAAAATATCGAGTCCGAGAAGTTTTACTTATTAAAGTACAATAATGAATTGCACATCTGCTCAGAGGCTAACTTTTGAGTCAACTTAACGCCTCCGTGGTTCAGTGGCTTAGAAGCTTTTGTTTGATTCCCGCGTTGAAAAAATGTTCTTTCCACTGTTGGTGACAACATTGCAGGTAACCGATTGTCTGACTAAAAAGAGAAACCACGCATCGGATAGGCATATCAAAACGCGCAACTCTCGCCAGTCATTAAGTAAGAAAGAGTGCTCTTGTGTACTGCGCATACACTTGGATACTACAAAATCACTCCTAAGTAGCTGGCCCGGTTTCATTGAAATCGACCGTCCATCGCTGAAACCGGTTTGGGAAGCATTACATTTTGAGTTAAAATGTTTTAGAAATTAAAACGTTGACTACACTGCCATACATTATACATATAATTTTTAAACTTAAAAAAGTTAAGCCTCAATATATGCATAATAAAAATGCAGATGTTTGATAAAATTCAAAACAATTCGTAAAAATGATACACAAATTCATCCCTCATGAAGGGGTAGCCCAAAAAGTCACACAAAAGGTTACCATACCGATAACAAAGTTTTCAGGGGCTAATTAAAAATTTTGTAATTTTTCCCCTTCCGCAACCTCAGTTACGTACCCCTGACACCAACTTCGTGCGACCCTTCCAGAGGTGCCAAATTAATTAACGTGTGTAAATTGGCCCCAAGTTTTGATTAACACCGGAATTATTAAAAAAGGTGTGTCATCCCTGAACATGAATGTTTCGATAGAGGCAGGGTCCAGGAATAATTTTGTTAAGCTACTAGATGCCGCCCGCTACTCCGTTGCGCCAAAACTCGTTTATTGCGATTTGCGCGGGATCCGTACATTTTTCTGGGATAAAAAGTACATCCATGTTTGGGCGTGAAGAGGTAACAGACAGACGGACAAACAGGTAGACACACTTTCGCATTTATAATATTAGTATGGAATATGAATACTGTACAATGTACCCTCGAAGAAAATGATTCATAGGCAGTATCAACTTCTCTGATAATACATAATATTACATAGAGATCGAAGGAACATTTGAATCTATACTATAATATTATAAAGCGGAAGAGTTTGTTAGTTTGTTTGTTTGTTTGAACGCGCTTATCTCATGAACTACTGGTCCGATTTAAAAAATTCTTTCAGTGTTAGATAGTCCATTTATCGAGAAGGGCTACGACTCTACGGGCTACGACGTGGTCTGCTTCTTATCTGACCCAAATAACAGAAACATTTCTCTATGTAGTTAGTGAGATAAGCCCTTTCAAATAATTTCCCCCCGTTTTTTCTACATTTTCCTCTATTTCTTCGCTCCTATTAGTCTTAGCGTGATAAAATATAGTCTATAGCCTTTCTCGATAAATGGGCTATCTAACACTGAAATAATTTTTCAAATCGGACCAGTAGTTCCTGAGATTAGCGCGTTCAAATAAGCCTTTTCAAATAATTTCCCCCCGTTTTTTCCACATTTTCCTCTATTTCTTCGCTCCTATTAGTCTTAGCGTAATAAAATATAGCCTATAGCCCTTCTCGATAAATGGACTATCTAACACTGAAAGAATTTTTTAAATCGGACCAGTGGTTCCTGAGATTAGCGCGTTCAAACAAACAAACAAACTCTTCCGCTTTATAATATTAGTATAGATTAGACGTTCCGCGCGGCTTCGCCCGCGTAAATTAGATATTTCACAGACAAATCAGTCTACAAAATATAGCCTATGATCCTTCACGTGGTCTACTTCTTATCTGACCCAAATAACAGAAAAATTGCTCTAGTAGTTCGTGAGATAAGCCCTTTCAAATAATTTTCCCCGTTTTTTCCACATTTTCTTCTATTTCTTCACTCCTGTTAGTCTTAGCGTGATAAAATATAGCCTACAGCCTTCCTCGATAAATGGGCTATCTAACACTGAAAGAATTTTTCAAATCGGACCAGTAGTTCCTGAGATTAACGCGTTCAAATAAGCCCTTTCAAATAATTTCCCCCCGTTTTTTCCACATTTTCCTCTATTCCTTCACTCCTATTAGTCTTAGCGTGATAAAATATAGCCTATAGCTTTTCTCGTTAAATGGACTATCTAAAACTGAAATAATTTTTCAAATCGGACCAGTAGTTCCTGAGATTAGCGCGTTCAAACAAACAAACAAACAAACAAACAAACTAACAAACTCTTCCGCTTTATAATATTATATTAGTATAGATTGAAGTATATAGATTTTAGGGAGTTGTTGATGAATACACCAGTAACTAGTTTGTTAGCTTGCTCGGAAAATCGACAACAAATTAATAACTTTTCCGTCCATAAAATATTACCAATTAGTTAAGTACGTTTTCCACCTCGCTAATACTTCGACGACCTATTGTTTGGAACTTTAACGAAGCAAATTGATTTTTAACTGACTTCAAAAAGTGAACTGTCTAGAGTCATGGCTGGTTTACATTATTCCAATCCGGTAATCCAAAAACGGGCACTGGAATGCAATTTAGTGCATTCGCCCATCAGGTGTTTTGCATCGCAAGTTATAAATTTCAGATTAAAAAGTTGCGAAGAATATACCTAATAGCCGAGAGAGCCATATCTTGGATAACATACCCGGCTCGACCAGACTGCTGAAAGATACCAAAGCATCACAGAAAACCATAGGAAATATCTTAAGTTGTGTTCATTGGTAGCGTGGGGCGATGCGCCGAGGTGATTAACGTACGAATCCGATTATCCGTTAATTCATTAAATAAACAATACAATATTTAAGACACTTAATTGCAATCCAAAAAAAAAAAAACAAATTGTCGTTATCATGAATGATGCATAGATGTCATGAAACTTGTTAACCCATCAATCCCCAAGCGGCACCCGGGTGTCGCATAACAATTGAAAATCCATTGTATCTGCGATTCCCACGATCGAGGTATCCCATCACACCCCAAGCGGCACCCGGCTGCTGCATAACAATTGAAAATCTATCGTGTCTGCTATTCCTACGATCGAGGTATTAAGTACAAAAATATGTTCATTACCAAAGTAGATTGCAATCACATACATCATAATGGCCAGTTTACATTATTCCAATCCAGTAATCCAATCTAGCGCTGGATTAATAATGGAAAAATGTTGTTCAGTGCATTCAAGTACAGCAACGTTATTCCTTTTTTATTATTGGATTACTGGATACGAATAATATAATGTATGTTTCATACGCTTTTCAAAGTTAGTAAAAACCAAACTCTTATGTTTTTTTTTCTCCAGACAGAATTGCCAACTCTGATTATCCGCTTCAATTCAATAACGAAGTGACGTATGTTTACAGAAACCTCCTCTGATATCGCCCTCACCCCTCAATGACATAAGTTTTTACTCTTTCGCCGTTTGTACGGTCGGCTAGATAGACGTACACTCGGTATTACTAACAAGACGTGTACAATTTGTCGTTGATATCGTATTGGAGATAAAGCTATTTTATTATGCGGCTTCTCCGGGTAGGCCATGATGGCCCAATACAAGAGATTACGAAAGAATATTCGCCATTTCCATGTTGGACAATGTTGCTGTTAGCTGTTTAACAATTAAATTGTATAAAAAATATTCTTAAAAAAAGATTTTAGTTTCCAGTTTATTGTAAATTTTGTAAAAACTTTTTAGTTTTGAAAAACTTGGAAATTTGTTAATTTCAGTGACGGATTAAGACTACTTGATGCCTTAAGCAATCCATACCCTTAGGTGGGCCCCCTCTCCGTATGTCAACTAAAATCGGTCTTTAAACCATTACCGCCTAAAAAAAATAGTTTTTTTTTCCTAGAAACTTTTTTTGGTGTGGTTTTTGGTGACGTAAGAGAGTGAAGCCCTAAGGACGGATTATTTTTGTGCTTCCTCTGGTGCCCCCTCAGACGTGATGCCCTAGGCAATTGCTTAATTTGATTAAGGGTTAATCCGTCACTGGTTAATTTTAATTAATACTATTATATTATTATAAAGCTGAAGAGTTTGTTTGTTTGTTTGAACGCGATAATGTCAGGAACGACTGGACCGATTTCAAAAATTATTTCACCAATGTATAGCCTGTCTTATAGCTAAGATATCCCTGAGTGCTATAGGCTATGTATGTACCACGGGCGGAGCCGGGACGGACCACTAGTTACTTATATTAACGCAAACTTCGCGTAGACGCGTTTCGAGTTTGTGTTGCTATTTACCATAACGCTATTTAGTAACTTTTTTATTTTTTATCTTCTTATGTTATTAGTTATTACATTCTAAGGTTGAAAATTATTGGAATGATTTATCGAGCATTTATAGCACATCGACGTGTGAATCAAATACTGGAGCGATAGCAGTAGCAAATGAAATCCAACGAACCGTCAAAATCTTCTGCACTGGCGTGTCGTGGGTGAGGCGTTCCCGAGTTGACGAATTGGATTAATACATTATAATATAATGAATCAAAGTTTTTTGTTTCTGTAAGTTGCGAAAATATAAAAAATTGAAAATAGACAATAATACTGTTATCGTGAAGACAGACGGACAAGAAATACGTCGTTTCTCAGTATGAATCAGCTTCTGCTCATACTATTGCATTCATATGTTTTAGGATGGTTTTAGGAACAAACCAAGATAAACATGCTGACACCGCGGCGTACGTATAGACAGTGGTTGTTATACCTGAAATAGATATCAACTACAATGGGCGGTTTCAATTATTCCAATCCAGTGATCGAATCCAGTGCTGGATAGCTACTGGAATCATGTAAACGGATACTTTTAGTTTTAGATATTTTAAGTTACAACATTGTAAATTTTATTTAAAAAGATTAATTTTTTCTCACATTTTTGGTAAAAAAGTGGGCCCCGTGCGAGTTTCTTACGCCGGTTCTTCTCGCCGGGTTAGTTCCCGAACCGGTGGTAGGCACCATGTAGTATCAACATTCTGAAGCCTTTTTTTTTTTTAATCTATTCAGAAATAAAACTATTTTTATTTTATTATTTTTACTGGAATATGAACATAGAACTGTCACATGACAACATGTCTGTTATCAGACTGCAGACTGTAGAGTGTAGTGTACCTATTGTGTGCGTATATTATAGTCGCTACTTGCTATATTTTTTTCGATAAAATTAAAAGTTTGTTGTCGCAAACGGCGAGCAATATAAAGTGTCGGCGTCAGGCTTCTAGCGCCGGCGGCCATATTTATAAATGACATCCTTTCAAGAAATTCCCAGATTGTTATTTCTCAAGCGACTTATTTCAAAAATAGTCCGCCATGATTTCTTTACTTTAGAGTCCTTTGATCTTTATCATTTTAAACTGCAGTGCGGTTTAATTTAACTGCAGTTGTACTAGCTTGTAACCTTTTAAGAAAATTTAAATATGCATATTTTTAGAGAAACTTATCTAGCTTATCAATTCAAAAGATCTTTGGGCATCTAGACAACAAAGTTAAAGGGGTTCGAACATTTTTGTATGGAGCCTGGCATATCTAGCCGCCGGCCATTTTGATTTTTTTTTTCAAAATTTCCGAGCACGATAAAAGTGGTATATTTGGATAGAGGACACTTATACAAACAAAAAATTTAATATAACATGGTATCCTAAAGTATCACGTTTCCGAGATATTTGGAAGTAAAGATCGCCATTTGTGTCCTTTGGACTCATAATACTTATGGCGATCTTTACTTCTAATTTTATTTATTTTATTTTTTTATTTTATTAACTATTTAACGAAAGTATCTTTATTTTATTAAGATTCTCTTTTCTTTATATTTCTAGAGACTATTTCTTTTTAAGGGAAGGTACCAGTAGTGACTACCTACCTGTGTAAAAGCTATTTACAGTTTTTGGAGCGTACTTACTACTAAGCAAAGTTACTAAACAGGTAAAGGTCTAATAGAGAATATAACATCTACAACATACAATCTGCACATTCACATTTTCTCACGGCTTCCTCTACGTGCTTATTACACTGTTGACACTCTGAATGTATGCAAAAGCCATGTACAGAGCTAATGAACAAGTCGTACCGCGGTAACGCATGGCGTGTTCCAATCTGGAAGTGTACCTATCCTACCCGAGTACAGTGTTCTAATTCGGAGACGTTCCCGAAATGACGCTAGAGTGGAGTTGACTGGATTAATTTCGCGCGTAGCGAGGTTTATGGCCGATTTCTTTAGACTTTTGACAGCAGTTCATCTCTTCGATATTTAGATTTGTTGATTGGTTAACTTTTTAACGCCAATCAAAAGCATTAGAGCATAGATAAACCGGCATAAATAGTATAATATAATATTTTATTCACATTTTATGTTTGGCGTCCGTGGCCCAATGGGTAGACCTTTGGTTCGCACTCGTCGAGGGTGCAGGTTCGATCCCGGGTGGAGGCGGTGCACCAATGAGACATTTTCTGATCTCAAGTACATAATACGGACACTCATACGGTGAAGGAAAACATCGTGAGGAAACCCGCACATAGTTGGTCCCAGACGTATTGACTAGTTCTTTCCTCTGGACTAGGCCGACTATGTTGCGAGAATGCCGTATGTGCTTGGGCAACCGTACGGTCATTTAAAATCTTGTCCCAGGCACTACAGTATTTGAGGAGTGGTTACTTCGCTCTGAAAATACTGTATAAATCATCCACAACGGATGTAAAGGCCTAGTTTCAGTATGTTTGGCTCTAGGATTAAAATAACATTATGTTCTGCTTGGTTAAATTATAAAACATATTTTATTGAACATAATGCATCAAAAGGATTATTAACGCTCCAAATATGTTTATCGCTATAAATAATGCATTTACTTTACCGACTATCGTTCAATATTGCCACAACAATATTATTTACCAGAAAAACAAAATTAGACCGATATTTTTACAAATTCTTACAAACCTACTTGAATCGTGTCAATAGAACTGGTCGGGATTTAAATTTTTGAAATTGGAATAGAATCGTTCGTTTTGTAAACGTGATCCTATCACAGTTTGATATCATAGGTGGAGGCTTTTTGCTCTCAAGACTTATAGGCTGGATAAGCCTAGGTTTAGCCTAACGAATCCATAATATTGAAACAATTATCTACAATATAAATAATACTATGTACAATGTGTGAGTTTTTTTAAACTATTAATTATTAAATTTAACTATAATCATGCGGTCCAAACATCCATACTAATATAATATTATAAATGCGAAAGTGTGTCTGACTGTCTATCACATCTTCACGCCCAAACCGCTGAACCGATACTTTGAGTCCCGGGAAAGGACATAAGATACTTTTTATCCAGAAAAAAAATGTACGGTTTCCGCGCGATAAACGAATCAACGGAGTTGCGGGCGTTATCTAGTCAGAAATATTTCTGACATCATGAATTTTCCATCTGTTTCTAAATAATAATGATGTTAAAAACCTTAAAGCTTATAATTTATAAAGGAATTATTTGTATTTAAAATTCAAAACGTAAAACCAAAACCCTCATTCATAAGCTCACGCCTCAGTTTTTAATTCAGCTTATCATTATGTATTCAATTTATTATTATTGAAAAAAACATCGTAGAATCCGGCGCAGGTTTGCGACGGCACGACCCGCTGATAGCGTCGCCGAAATGACGCCTATCTGCTTGCGAGATCATTTGTTAGTTTATTACAGTAATGATGTTTACTATAGACCGGTCACGGAATTTTTTTGCTAAAAGGCGGCCCGGTGCGAGTTCCTTACACCGGTTCATCTTGCAGGATAGTAAGTAGTTACCCTGAACCCTCCCGCGACTGAAAGTAGATCCATAAAAAAAATATTCAATTCAAGAGTGAAGTAACTTTATACCTACACTAGCTTTTGCCCGCGGCTTCGCTCGCGTTAAGAAGTATTATTATTATTTAGGTATCAAAGTCTCAGCCCGATCGGTATATCCTCTATTTTATCCCTTGGGGGTAGAATTGATTAAAATCCTTTAGCGGATGCCTACATCATAACATCTACCTGCATGCCAAATTTCAGCCCGATCCGTTCAGTGGTTTGGGCTGTGCGTTGATAGATCACTATGTCAATCAGTCACCTTTGAGTTTTATATATTATTTAGTGAAGAATTAAGTATTATTTAAATCATCATTTACTAAATACTAATAGATCTAAACTCCCTCCCGCACGCGCACCGCCGCCTTGGTGACGCCCACTTCGCAACGGGCCGTGCAGCAGAAATCGTAATATTTTAATTTCGCCATAACTTCAAAATCAAACGTCCAGTTTTAATCATTCAAAGACCAAATATTATCTACATAAACTGTGCTTAGTGATGAAATAATTTATTTTGATAAGGATTAATAGTATGAGTAAAATAAACGCGTTTAAATGAAGTCCAAAAAAAATTCAAGATTTTTAAATAAAAAAATGGTTGTTGTGCCTCACTCGACATAGATTATAGGTAAAGTGCAAAGGTAGCAAACAAACAAACAAACAAAGTTTTCCTCTTTATAATATTAGTTTAGATAAAACATAGATTGCAACAATTCAGTAACTAAACAAGGGTCTAATTTTGCGATTCTTTGCTTTATCTCCTTTTGAAGAAAGGAAAAATCAAAAAGGCCTTTCTTTGCGTTCGTGATTTCTTGGTACTTAGTTTTGCAGTACTAACTTGTTATATGATTGGGTAACAAATAAATAATCATAGCATGCTGTAAAACAGCGACTAACCTACTTACCCTAGTTCGCTAAATATTATAAATTATAGTTGCTTACTTCACTATCTATTTAAATTGTTAACTAACGTAACATGTTGGTTTTTAAATAGGACATTTTTAACAAAGTTACCTTTCAAAAGAATCTAAATTTAGGATCGATAGATCTTATTCTTTACATGCTGTTAGATGCGAAATGGATCTCGTAAATGTTTAAGTTGTGGAATGGTACTTTCTCCAATAATAATAATATTATAGAGAATTTAAGAAGAACAAACATATTCAAGAAAATATTCCCAAACGTACAAACTCCAAAGGCCATAGAAGTTAGAATAATAAAACCTTTAGCGTTAACTTTTTTAGACTCTTTTTCTTACAACACTTTGCCACGTGACATGTCACCATGACTGGATAAACGATGATCCAACATGGGCGAACAATTTTAATAACACCATAATTAATATTACATGATGGATAACGATAACGATCAAAGGATCCTACGAAATTAGCGTCAAAGTTTGTGAAATTAAGATTTTGGAGGAATAAGGCGTCCTTAAATATTTTGGCATGGCAGAAATTGTCATTCTTTGAGTCTAGTAGACCGGATGAATAATAGGCGATTGATTAGCAGGAAGAAGAAATTACCTACATATTCAAAATAATGAATGAAGGAATTTAAATGTTCTAGAAAATATCTGCAGCTCTTCTAATGTTGCGAGTGTCCATGGGCGACGGTAGTCGATTTCCATTAGGTGCCCCATTTACTCGTTTGCCCTCTAATTTTATAAAAAAAACCATTTTTTAACATTAAGGGCCTGTTTCACCACTTCCTGATAAAGTGCCAGATAGGCTATCCACAACTTTTTTGACAGATTCTCCTTACTCTATCTGTCAAGTTAAGTGGTGGATAGCCTATCCGGCACTTATCAACAAGTGGTGAAAGAGGCCCTAAATATAAAGAACTTAACTAGGTTCTAAATTTGAACGCTCTTGACTCATAAATCATAGTAAAAGGTCAAAATTCGCCGAACTCTTTCCAATAGATGCTGATGATGAGGTATGTTACCGTCAGGTGGTCTCCGGGCAGCTGTTTACACGTTATGTCACGTACAACAGCACATTGGAACTCGCAGCTATAAATCGTGTCGCGATGACTGCTGTGATGAATGTTTCTCCGTGTATTAGCGATTGCGAACACAATGTTTGCTACGTTCAAAGGCCAAAGGTTCTTCTTGGTCCTTTAATTTAGTAGTGGATAAAATTTTTGGGGAATAATATAGTTCTTCTTGGTATGTGATTAAAATAATAAGAAATAGTTTTTGTTTAGTTAGAGCGACAATAACAAGTGCTGATTGATTTACATCGAAGATTCAATCTGAAGTGTCGGCAATTTTCATGACTTTTAGTCTATTGGTGTAAATGTTCATCTTTTACACGATTGCCGATGATCGACCTCGATTGTACACGTGAAGAGGGGCCTTTATCAATCTGTACTAATATTATTAATGCGAAAGTGTGTCTGTCCGTAACCTTTTCACGCTTAAACCGCTGAAACGATTTTCATGAAATTTCGTAAACTTTGAGTATTCAAGATACTTTGAGTCCCGGAAAAGGACAAAACGATAGGTACTTTTTAATTTAAAAAAAAAATGAGTTTCCCACGAGATAAACGAATGTCTGCGCAAGGGTAGTATTACTTACTTATCTTATATATAAAATTCGCGTGTCACAATGTTAGTCAGCGAACTCCTCCGAAACGGCTTTACTGATTTTTACCAAATTTTGTATGCATATTCAGTAGGTCTGAGAATCGGCTACTGGCTACTTTTTATATTGATAAGTGCATTTGTTGAATAAATAATAGTAAATTATTACAACTCGAGACTGACGGCGACCATTGTTTATGCGAGGGGATAGCGATAGACGTTGCCATGGTGCCATACTTATTTAGTCACTTCAATAAAATAATATGGGCGAAATACTTTATATGGCAAAACAACGTTTGCCGGGACAGCTAGTGTTATTATATTATAGTTATGCCAGTATGAATGTAACTGATATAAAAACACTGTTTGTTCAACGGAGTACGAAATGAGTTTAGTTTTGGCAGCACAATTACTGTTATCAGGAAATTGTTAATGCGATCGGTGTGCGGAAGTATAGATGCGCTTCATTACCCATGTAATTTCATTAAATTATGTATAATACTAGATATTGCCCGCATTTTCGTTCAATAGAAACCGTCCATTTTGCCGGGACAAACAAAAACTATCTGAATAATTTTTTCCCGGTTCTCAAAGTAACTCCATTCCAGATTTCGTCTAGATCTAATAAATGGCTTTAGCGTGAAGTGGAAACAAAAGACGAACATAATGATTATTATCGCAAACTATGAAGTTACAATAAGTAAGTATAAGAAAATAGAGACGTTGGTATTATAAGGCATAGGTAGATAAACCGTAAAACTGAAAAAACCTCTTAGCATTCGGTGCTAGTCTATTTGAAGCATTTGTTACGTTACACAGTTATTTTAGAGCGCTAAAATTCGTCAAAAGGGAAATATGCAAACTGAAACATATCGAATCCATTAAAAATAGACACATCCGATTCGAAAAATCAACGTTGGCGTATGAATTGTTGAACTGTTGAACAAAAATACACTCCTATTAAATTTTCACGAGCAGACGGACAGACGCAAATAGACTACCATACGTGTGACAAAAGGATCAAATCATACCTGGTGCTGTTATCGACGGGGAGCTATGAACATCACTAGTCGAGGTTTTAATTTAAATTGATATGCAAGAAAACGCAGCGCTGTTTACTTTTGCTCTACATTTTAAACCATTATAGGATTATGATCAGATACCCGCTGCTAAAGGCTCTTCAATAGATGATAAGGCTCTATTTCTTAAGGCTTTTTTTTTTTTTAAAAAAGGCAGGTCGCTGTAGCCCTGACGTCACTGCGACCCATTAGGATCTATTGTGACTCCTTCGCACTAGAGTATCATCCCCAACCCATTACTGCTCATAAATTGAACGATATGGTTGGGGTTGGTGTCAGGAATTTCCTCTGTGGATGAGTATTCGTGGCGACCAAGGTATCTGTTCCTGCTCTGTAGTAGAGCAGGACAGTCGAGGAGAAAGTGAATAGGTGTTTTGTTAATCCTCCTCCTCACAGAATCTGCAAGTCGTTGTGCTACAAATGCCCATTCTGTTTAGGTGTTTGTTGAGCTTGCAGTGCCCAGTTAGGCTTCTGGTAAGGATTCTTAATTGGTTCCTACCCAAGGTGAGCACTAATTCTGATAGTTTCTTGTTGAAGCCAGGAATTAGTGCCTTGGAGTGTTCAAGGCCAGGGGTCTCAGCCCATTGCTTCCTGCATAGTCTGTGACCCCATTCCTTGAGCACTTGTTTTGTGGTACTGGGAGTTATACCACAGACTGGTTCTGGGCCATATATGAGACTCTCGGCCCCAAGCCTAGCCAGTTCGTCAGCGGTTTCTTTTCCGGGGACGTTACTGTGGCCCGGGACCCATACTAGGCGGATGTTGTTGTTCCTTCCCAGCATGTTCAACGTCTCAATGCATTCCAGAACTAATTTGGACGAGACTTCTGCGGCAGTCAATGCTTTAAGTGCAGCTTGACTATCGGAGAAGATAAAAACGTTTTTATTAACTAGGGCCATCTTCAGGCTTTCTAGTGAACAACCGAGGATAGCGAAGACTTCAGCCTGAAACACGGTCGCAAACTCCCCCAAACAGGCGTATTTCCCTTTTGGTGGCCTGCCTCCGTAGAATCCGGCTCCCGCACGGTTGTCTTTCCTTGATCCATCCGTGAACCAAACTATGTCGCTAGGGCGGACATCGATTGGGATTTTTCTATGCCAGTCTTCCAGCTGTCGAAAAGGGGTAGAGGCCCAATTCGTCCTGCCCGCCGTCCTGGCCCTGAGAGCCACCTTTTTGGCCTCCATCTGAACAAGCAGAGGAAGCGGAGTTAAGTTGATCAGGGCCTCGAGGGAAGCGGTGGGTGTTGACGAGAGTGCACCCGTGATTATAAGACATGCCAGTCTCTGTACGCTGTTTAGACTTTTATTACAGTTTAGTTGTTCAGCCTTTTTATGCCACACTACGCAGCCATATGTGGTTATCGGTCTCACTACGGCTGTATATAGCCATAGCATTGCCTTCGGCCGAATACCCCATTTAGAGCTGACAAGCTTCCAACAGGAACCCAGAGCACATCTAGCCTTTTTCGTAATATACTCGATGTGCCTATTCCAAGTGAGTCCTTTGTCTAGGATTACTCCTAGATATTTGACATCACCCGCAAACTTAATAGTTTTTCCGAAGAGTGTTGGGGGTCTTAGTCCCTCCGACTTCCTCTTTTTGGTGAAAGGTATCAAGACTGTCTTATCAGCGTTTACTGTTAGCTTGACCCTTTGGCACCAATCCTCGACGACTCTTAGTGCTGACTGCATCAACCCAGCGACCACCGATGCGCATTTACCCACCACCATAATCGCCAGGTCGTCAGCGTACCCTTGAGCGTAGTAACCTAAGAGGTTCAGTTTCCTTAGTAGCTCATCCACTACCAGGGACCATTCCAGGGGTGACAGCACACCTCCTTGTGGGCACACTTGTGTCAGCCTGATTTTGAGTGTCAGGTCCATAATAGTCGATGAGGCTACCCTGTTGTCGAGCGTGGCTTTGATCCACTTCCTAGTAGTTGGATCTATATTCTTTGAAGCCAGGCCATTTGTGATAGAGCTGGTTGAAGTGTTGCCGAATGCGCCTTCAATATCAAGGAAAACACATAACGCAATCTCTTTATCTTCAATTGTTCTATCAATCCGATCTACCAAGTCCATTAGGGCCGTCTCGGTAGACTTGCCTTTTTGGTAGGCATGTTGTCTCTCATGCAGCGGCATTTTAGTGAGATAGGTGTCCCTTATGTGTAGGTTGACCACCTTCTCCATTATTTTAAGCATGAAAGAGGTGAGGCTAATTGGTCTGTATGACTTTGGTAGAGCTTTGTCCCTGTCCCCACTCTTGGGTATGTAGGACACCCTTACCTTTGTCCATGCCATTGGGATGTAGCCCCACGCGAAACTTGCTCTGAATATTTTCAGTAGCAGAGGAAGGATAATGTCCTTGCTGTACTGTCCTGCTGTAGGAGGGCCGGAAATATATTATCCTCGCCGCCGGTCTTGTAAGGCTTGAAACTGTCAATTGCCCATGTGACTCGGTCAGGCTTAAAGATCACGGAAGCTCTCCTCCAATCGTCAACTGCTGGTCTCGTTTTAACAATCGTATGAGAGAAGGCTTCGTGATTTTCGAGATGGATACTGTTGGGGAAGTGGACTTCGGCTAGTAATCTTAGCGTTTCTTCCGCCGTTTTAGTATAAGTACCATCTGGCCTCTTCAGAGTGCTGGGATGAGAGCAAGGGGCCTTATATATGACTTTATATAGTCTGGAGGTTTGCGAGGTGTTATTCACTTCCTCATAGAACCTTGCCCAAGAGCGTCTTTTGGCCTTCCTTAGCTCCCTATTAAACGTCGTCAGAGCGGTTCTGTATGCGTCCCAGTTCCCGTCTCTTTTGGCTCTGTTAAACAGAGCTCGGGTCTCTTTCCTGAGTTGCGCCAGAGTATCGTTCCACCAAGGTTCGTTGCGTTTACTTGACGTTTTCTTAACAGGACAGCTTCTGAGGTAAGCATCATTCAAGCTATGCTCCAGCTCTCCCACCGTTAGTTCCAGTTGTTCTACGGTCTTGACAGCTTTGTTGACTGCTGCGAGGTTTATCAGCAATTCCTCTCTGAATACACTCCAGTTTGTGGCCTTTGGATTCCTATAAGTTACCTCTTTTCCAGGCATACTGTCATGTATATCAAACCTAATGTAACAGTGATCGGACAGTGAGTTATCGTCCGATACATGCCAGTTACAGGCGCGATGTCGTATAGGGCCTGTACATACTGTTATGTCAAGGACCTCCTGTCTCAATGGGTTGATAAACGTTGGTTTAGTACCCTGATTCAAAGTGTGGAGGTTATTAGTAAGTAAGAAGTCAAATTGTTTCTCACCTCTGGAGTTTACGCCGGTGCTGCCCCAACTTGTATGATGTGAGTTGCAATCACTTCCCAGGATAAGTTGGATGCGCTGATTCCCGACGTAGTCTATTACCGGTGATAGCTGCGTTGTGGGGTCCTGAGTGTCTCCAGATAGATAAGCGGAGCAAACCATCAGTCTGCCTGCAGTCCCGCCGGGCTCCTCAATATACGCAGCTACTGTGTCATCTGTACACAAGCAAGAGACACACAAAAATTTCATCCTCTTGCTGAAGAGAATGCAGGATCTGGGCCTCTGGCCATGGTGAAAATAAAATACGTTACCTGCCAGTCCAAGGCCCATCACCGTGTTCCCGTTGACCCACGGTTCTTGGATTAAAGCAATATCGAGCGCCTCCCGGATGAACTTCTGACAGAGTACATCAGTGGCAGCCTCCGCGTGTCGTAAGTTGTCTTGTATTACTTAATTTTTTTTTTTTTTTTGTGTAGTGTTACTGTGGAGTGTAGCTGTAGAGTGTTAAAGTGAATCTATGTGGATATGTGTGTGTGTGTTAGTCTGTGTGGTGCAGGTTGGGTAGTCGGAGCAGGGGGTTTCGCGCCACCTTGCGACTTGAGTGCTCCTGCACTAATGAGGGCAGCTGTGCTGGCCTCCTCACAGTGCAGACGCCCCCAGGGCCGCCGCGTCCGCGTCCGCGTCCACCACGGGACTGTCCAGGCCTACCCCTACTCACAGTTGCCCCTTTCAGGGGAGCTTGAGGTCTGGGATTGGTCTGAGCAGCCGGGCGTCCGCCTCACCTGCTGGTGTGCATGTGCAAGTTTTGTGCTTGCACGTGTGGAGTGTTGGGCTGAGCAGTAACAGTGGCAGATGATGTGCCGCTGCTGCCAGCTTGGGGCGGCGCCTTGCCTCTATAGCCTATTGGCTTGATAAGAGGTGCTGGCCGTCGTCCTTTATGTGAGGTGTGGGGCTGGGAAGTTGAGCCCAGCGGAGGTGTTGCCGTCACTCCGTCAGACCCTACGGGGTTTGACAGGAGTGCCGGTTTTGGTCCCTTCAAGCGAAGCTGAACCCGGTTAAACCCGAAGTAGAGCTGAAAATCCCGCTCGGAAAGCAGCTTGACCGCAGATTCGTCGAACGAAAAGGTAAAAGTTTGACCCTTTCCATCGGCTTTCCTACTGACCACTTTCCAAAGCGGGATTCCCATACCTCCATTCCTGCGAGGTCAGTCGCTTGATGATTCCTACCTCGTCCACCTCTAGGTCAGGAACCCATGCCGTAGCGTAACGGGGCTTGGGCAGCTCCGCCTCGTCAACGACGCGGAGGGCTGCTCCATCCCAGGGATGGATCATGTCGATCAGCCGCGCCAGCCACTGCTTAGAGGCAGCGTCGACGCAGGTGAAGACAAGTCCACCCGATCTGTGGACGCATCCTATCAGCTTAGGTCCCTCTCCCTCCAGTTGATCGTCGATGACTCGAAGAATGCATTTCTTCAACCCCTCGGCGTTCTCCTGTGAGAGAGGTCCCCCAGCATCGAGGATGCCCACACGAATGGCACTCGCCGCCTCACAGAAACTCGGCTTGGGCGCCTGAGCACTAGTGTGCTTCGTCGGTCTTTCCTGTGAGTTGGCGGTGTCAGAGAGCTGCCGTTTAGAGCTCGAACGCTTCTCCAACTCCTGGACATACTCAGGAAACTCACTGAGTGGTTTCTGACAAAGGGTCTTCGCCTCTTCGAGGCTCTTACCCCTCGCCATCCACCACTCAATGCGTCTCTTGGCTGCCCCACTGAGTTGTCTTCTTCTTCTCTTAGGGGCGTTAGCGGTAGCGCCAGCCCCAACTTCAGAAGAAGAAGGTGCAGAAGCGCTAGATGGTAGAGGGTCGGAAGGGGTACCGGACACAGTAGTGTCCTCTGCCCCGACAGACCCAGACAAAAGGTGGTCCTCGGCTGTGCCGATTTCCATCGCCTCCGTGGAGCATAAAGCTTCCAGTTCGGCCACAAGACTTTCCTGGTCCTTTTCACTCTCCATTCAAATCCCACGAGTAGCTAGGGAAATAAAAGGTCCACCCCCACAGAGCCCCGCTTGCAAGGGTAAGGCTATTTACTCCTCGAGGTGGCCTGGTATCGAGGGCCCTCCGTTCGCGGCTGACTTCCCCCAGCCATGCATCCTTCGGCACGGGTCGGATAACACCGATTGGATTGGGTTTTTGTTGTCGAGTTGAGTTCTGGTCTGGGTTGGGGATCTAATGCTGTAAGCACTAGAACCCCAAACCAGACCAGACCTCAACCCAACCCAGACCGACTGATCCCAAATGTGACAGCAACTTGTCGCAGCCGTTTGGGGGTAGAGACGCACTCGTCTGCCCATCGAGACCTGGCTGTTTACACAGCCAAGCCCCGACAGGCCGAGCCGAGCCCGCCCCCCCCCCCCCCCCCAAACGGCGGCAACGCCGCAGTCAGGTCCGGGGTCAGCCGGTCCGCCGGTCGATCTGCCGCCCGCTTGCCACATCCGCTAGATGTTTCAAGCGAGCGTTGCCCAGGGACACCGTCACGATTACTCCACCAGAACCCAGAGAACCGTCGACATACAGATTTAATCCGTTAGTCGGCGGCACCGAAAGACTGTAGAAGTATTCGTGCACACTTGGAGGTAACCGGAAATCGCCCCCCCTTCTTAAGGCTTATACAATACAATACAATAGCCTATTTCGCTTCAGGTAGCAAATACGTTCGAAGATTGAAGGAGTAGTCTAAGCAAATCTTCCTTCCACCATTGACCATATTGACTTCATTGGATAGATGAAGTTATCTACCTACTAAATAATATTTTCATTTCAGACTGTATAATATGTGCTTACTCTACTATTGTTTTTATTCAAAGACCTAATTCTCTATAAAAAAATAAAGATGTGTCACTCTCGTAGAGAAATCTAAATATAATTATATAACTCAAAGACGTGACAGACTGACTGACTGACATTGTGATCTATCAACGCACAGCCCAAACCACTGGACGGATCGGACTGAAATTTTGCATGCAGGTAGATCATGTTATGACGTAGGCATCTGCTTAGAAAGGATTTTGATAAATTCCACCCCTAAGGGAATAAAATAGGGGATGAAAGATTGTATATAATAACTAGACGTTCTGCGCGGCTTCGCCCGCGTCAATTAGATATTTCACAGACAAATCGGCATACCAAAAATAGCCTATGATCATTCACGTGGTCTACTTCTTATCTGACCCAAATAACAGAAAAATTCCTCTAGTAGTTCGTGAGATAAGCCCTTTCAAATAATTTCCCCCGTTTTATCCACATTTCCTTCTATTTCTTCGCTCCTATTAGTCTTAGCGTGATAAAATATAGCCTATAGCCTTCCTCGATAAATGGACTATTTAACACTGAAAGAATTTTTCAAATTGGACCAGTAGTTCCTGACATTAGCGCGTTCAAACAAACAAACAAACTAACTAACTCTTCCGCTTTATAATATTAGTATACATACTTCTTAACGCGAGCGAAGCCGCGGACAAAAGCTAGTCTACTATTAATCAAAGGTTGTTCTACCAACGCGACGGTTGCTATTCCTTAATCTGGTAATAACCACCACGTTTGTCCCCAGGTATGGTGGTGAACGGTTTCGTGAACGTGGTGATCACCACCATAGAGAAGCGGTTCGGGCTCCGCTCCATGCAGACCGGCGTCATAGCAGGCGGGTGAGTGCAAGTTCTGAATATTTGCGAGTTGGGAAGAATAGTACATTAGACACCTAGGGCAGGAAAATAAGAAATGTCTCAGATCACATGTAATTGTTGGCCGAGGCGAAGCCGACGTCAACAAACATGTGATCTTAGGCTTTCTTATTTACTGCCCATGGTGCGTATACTATTTTCCTCATCGACGGAGGCGGAAAACGGCAACATCGGTAAGCGCAGCGGGAAGAAAGTTGACGTTTTCCGCCCGGTGGTGAGAAAAATATATTTTGGGCACTTTAAGTTGGGGAAGAAAACAAATTGAATGACTATTGGCAATATTTGGAACAATGGCCATTGGCCAAACTGGTGGTGCCCTAGATATAAATATGTAATAATGAATTAAGGGTTTGTTGATAGTCTCATTGAAACGCGATGATGCAATGGGATGCATATTTATAATTAATGCAAACTAATTAAAAACCAAACTTTATTACTACACAAGATAATTGAATTGACAGACTTGTGCTGTCTGTGGTGTCGGGCTGCATGTTCCGAAATCCGAATGGAACCCTTCGCGACGTCGAATTGTCAATTTACCCTAAAGCTTTAGACACTATGGGCCATGGTAATAATGGTGCAATACTTTTGGAAGCAATACCATAATATCTGCCACCACTCTACTTGTATACAAGACGCATTTCATCTTACCTTTCTCCAATTTCAGCTACGACATGGCGTCTTTCGCGTGCCTAGCTCCGGTAACCTACCTAGGTGGTAGAGCCGGCTCCTCCAAGCCGCGCTGGCTGGGCTGGGGGGTGCTGCTGATGGGCACCGGCTCCCTGCTGTTCTCCCTGCCCCACTTCCTGGTGCCAGTCTACAAGGTTGCGGGAGAGGAGCCAGATGACTTGTGCGTGATGAATCGGACTTCGGTAAGTCATTTAGGGGGATCTGTAAATGCTAGAGGATGGGTACACAGTACTATTACAGCGTGTAACGGTGATAACACTTTAGGGTGTGTCTCCTATGTAGAGAAAACTGGAACGTAGCAGCGCCGAAAAAGTAACCCTTTTTTTATTGCATGGGCAAGTTCATGGCCGTGGCTATGAATTTTAACCTTACATAGAGTGATTTCGACTAACTAAGATAAAAGTCTTTCATCATTGATTAATTTACGTTGCTAGACATTCTTGCACAATTTCTTGTCATTTGAATGTAGAATGGACTATGAATCGTGTCCAATTATATTATTATATAGAGCAAATCAAAATGAGGTACGCATTATCTTCCCTATTGATTTCCCAATAAAATGTTATTAGATTCTACTTTTCTTAATGTCATGACTCATGACTTACAGAATATTATCTCACAATTTAAAAGCTATACAATGAGTCTCCTAATTCCAACTAGACAGAAAACATCGGCTTTAAAAGTTAATCCCTTTAATCCCTATTAAAGCACACAATATGCTGCTTCTAGACATTCATGAGCTAATACACATTCTTTTGAGGCCGAGGATCGGCGCATGTAACAATTAATATCCTCACATTAAGCTGGCTCCAGTCAGGTCGATTATGCTGGAACGAAACCGGTTGCCATTGTTGGGTCTGCGCGAGCGCCGCGAATTGTGTACATTATGTTGTATGGTCTTTGTTGCCTTAATTGAGTTTGCGATATATACCTACCCATGTAGTATAGAACCGTAGCTATTATGTTCATTTGATGCTTCTAAGTATAAACAAGTTTACATCAATGCTACATCAAAGTTTAATCAAATTTATTTAGTACGTCTGTCGTCTGTGGACCTCGTTCATATTCTTTTGTATAGGTACTTCCACCTCGTGACAACTATATCAGAAGTATCTAAGAACTATAGAATATAGGACTAAACACTATATCATGGGTCACCAAATGGCGGACCGCGGTCCGCGTCCGGACCGCCGCGCCGACCTATTGTTTGCGGACCAAGCATTTTCGAGGATGAACTTCATTAAAAGTAAATTTCGGTCTCGACTTACTGATGGACATCTCTAGGATTTAATGTCAATAGCTTGCACCAATTTCACTCTAAACAAGAAACAAAAATTGTAACTTTTATCAATGATATGTAAATAAAATTTTTTGTTTATAAAATGTGTGGACCGCGAAGGTCATTTTATTTCTTAAAATGGACCCCGAGCAAAACTAATTGGTGACCCCTGCACTATATAGACGTGACTATCCCTAAATGTACAGATATGAAAGGCACTTGATTATGTAATGACCATACCTACCTTGCTTACACATCCTATACTACCGAGACTGTACCAAAAGTCAAATCCTCTTCTTTAGTTTTTTCTTACATTGCATCTCATAATTCAGCTGTGACGACCGACAACAGCTGTTCAAAGACGATAGTTAGGCAATACTTTAAAAATATATTTACATTCTCCATTTCTTTTACTATTTGGCGATCTCTTTCTCATTTCCTCTCTCTTCCAGTCTGCCCTCGACTGCGACGGCGGCAGGAGCTCCGAGGGTGGTGGATGGGCGGTCGCCATCTTCGTGGTGGCTCAGCTGCTGCACGGCGCCGGCGCTACCCCGCTCTTCACACTCGGCGTCACCTACATCGACGAGAATGTCACGAAGAAGATGTCTTCGGTGTATCTGGGTGAGTGTTTGGACGTTTGATTTGTGGGAATATGCGTGGCCACCACAAAGGAAGATCTTCCTTTGTGGTCACAACGCATAATTTCCACATTGGTGACCCTCGACAGAACACGCCTCCTTCATCATCATCACTCCCCGCCCCTCCGCACCGCACCAGCCAGCATCGCCTCATCGGGTACCTCGTCCACTAGCCGCAATGTACCGCGGCCTGGGCGACTCCGCATCGGCATCATCGGGCTTTCTCACTACACCGACCGGTCAGCAAGCAGAGCACATCTCTCCTGGTCAGCACGTAGCATCGGCCCCGCACGGCAGCTATCCGACTCACTGGATCCCGTGCAGCAGCTTACAGTTCCGACTCACTGGGACTCACTGCACCAGTTCCGACTCACTGGAACTCTCTGGCACTGGCGACTCAAGCGACGAGACTTCAAGGTTCGACCTCCGGTCTTCGGGGGGGAGTGATGTGGCGGTACCCACAATTCGCCTAACATTCCTGCATCGCGCTATCGAAGTTTTCTGAGCGCGTCGCTATATATACGACAGCTGAAATGTATCACGTGGGCTCCGGCCTGACCAAGCATAACACCTCGCTCGGTCGGAAGATCTTCCTTTGTGGCCACCACACATATTCCCACAGATTAATGTTTCGCTGAATGTTGCTACCATGGACTTGCCATTCCAATGTCTTCTTAGCTGACTTACTACTTGAGTAGTTGTAGAGTACCTAACCATTAGAGTATTGGAAAGTTCTCAATAGGTTCGCAAAATTTTCAAAAACCTGGCTAAAAATACATTACTAAAATCTTGCTTGAACTCTAAAATCTGCGCTATGCCTGATCTGGTAACATGCGTGAGGATTGTTGATGTGAAAATAAGTCACTATTCTGATTAAGATCTAATAGAATTACAATTTACGGTATCTACAGATTTTGGAACTCTTAAATAATAATACACACTAATTAGACTACAAGACAAGTGGTATAAAATATTATAACGTTTTAAACTAAAAGCTTCATAATTACATCTACTAAATTAAGCTTTTAAGGTACATATACCTAATGGCTAATGTACAGAAGGTGTTGAGAGGTTGTTACAGCGACACTTGCTAATGGAACCAGCCCATCACCATCACTATTAGGGTTTTAATGAAACCATCAGCGAAAATGAGCAGGACAGTAAATGGGTGTGAGAGTAAATGCGACAGATGTGGACTGCGTTAGGAAGTTCTCTAGAAAATATTTAAGACTTAGAAATTCTACCATTTAGGTATAGCTTGGACTCATAAATTGTACCATTTAGGTACCTATATAGCATATTTGGTATACTTGTGATGACTTCTACTAATCTGGGGACACGGTAGTGTCCCCGCCGAGACGAGCCAAGCGAAGCGCAAGGGCCCTACCTACCTTTTCTCGAAGTGTTTCGCTGTTTTTTTGAACCTTCATAGAATTGGTTTCCGTTGTAGCAGATAGTTCATATTTTAAGGATATGATGTTATCAATAGACTTATTAAGCATACAAAGTCTCAATTGAACAACTCTAATACTTTAGATTTTATAGATATCTAAAATACGCTGATTTCGTCACTGACACAATGATGGTCATCAAAATGTTTGGCTACTTCCTGAAGTGCTAGAAAGCCGAAATTTGGTATGTAATCTAAGTTTAGTATACAAACAACAAAAAAATTCATAAACTTGAAATTTTCGCCCCCAATCCCCTAAAATGGGGGGTGGAAGTTGACCCTCATAGAGTTGGTTTCCAATATAGCAGATAGTTCATATTCTCAGGATATGATGTCAATAATAGACTTATTAAACATACAAAATCTCAATTGAATATGTCTAATACTTTAGATTTTATTGATATCTAAAATACTTACGCCGAAATTTGGTTACGCAGTAAAATAAGTTTAGTAGGGGTAATGGAAGTTTAAATATGAGACTTTCACCAATCTTATGAATTAGGACATAAAAGTTTACACGGGATAGACATTAAATAAAAACCTCTTAATTAAAAATATTAAAAAAAAAGACTGCCTAGCAAGTAGCAACTTACAAAAAGGACTGAAATCCCACCAAAAACATTTTATGTAAAATGTTACCTCGACGACCACAAAAGGTTTGCCCTGTGAAAAAGACATCAGATCTAATGTGGAGCCAAGCTTCTGAATATACACGGCCTAACTCTATCGACCCTAACTCCAACAAATTCTATATATCAGTAAGTATGTATGGCTTGGCTGTTTCGTTAGTCACTTTAGATCAGAAAGTAAATATTCGTCTCACCTCGACGACGGTAGCGAAACAGCGAAGCCATACATACTTTCTGATATGTAGAATTTGTTGGAGTTAGGGTCTATAGAGTAAGGCCGTGTATATTCAAAAGCTTGGCTCCACATTAGATCTGATGTCTTTTTCACAGGGCAAACCTTTTGTGGTCGTCGAGGTAACATTTTACATGAAATGTTTTTGGTGGGATATTTATTTAAGTTAACCTTTAATTAAATGTTACGTTATTTCTCTCGTGTTTCTTCACAAGTAAGCCTTAGTTTATTATTATATAGAAGTCTATTATTACTTAGGTAAATTTCTAGTCTATAATTACTTAGGTAAATTCTTCGTTCGACTTTCAAAAAGTGTATCATGATACCTATTTTGAATAAAAAGATATTTTATTTATTATTATTTATTTATTTATTTTATTACTCATGCCGCGAACCTCCATAACAGGTCAACAGGCTAGCTTTTAATTTGTTATTATCTATTGACTATTGAAAACAAAACAATATGTATCAAAGTTTAATTTTGACATTTGTATGATCCACTAACCACTGATCTCCTGCGTACCTAAAACAAAATAATTACTTAGGTAAAATCTATAGAATGGATGAGTGCACGGTACACCGTACAGGAACTATAAAAATTATCGTCGGTTCTATCTATGTCAAAAACAAAATCTTCATCCTAAAGACACTAACGCCTGCTAGTTAAATATTAATCGTGTTTTAATAACCTTGTGCCTTTTTAACCGACTTCAAAAAAAGGAGGTTATCAATTCGACGCGTATGTATGTAATATTTGCAGAACTGCCCAGTTTTTGTATATGTTAGTCTATTTCAGTGTCTGAACAAATGTGCCAAATTTCAAAAGTGTATGTATGTATGTATGTTTTTATGTTTGTGTTCGCATATCTCCGGAACTAAAAGTCTGATTTAAATAATTCTTTTTTTGTTGTACTAGGTATTATTCAACTTAGGGAACACTATAAGTTTCATCAAAATCGGTTCAGTAGTTTTTGAGATAAGGCAATTTTAATTCTCAATTACGTACAATTATGAAGTCGGTTTTATCTTTTTAAAATACTATTAAATTACAACAAGTAAAATGAGTAAATTCAATCGAAAGATTACCTTTAACAACATAATTTATCCATATTAAAACAGTGAGTGTTATATTAGTCACAGCTCATAGCTAACACATGTTTAGAATTCTTTAGTAGCAAGTTATCAACTAGCAACTAATTATTGCTATCAAATTGTATAACAGCTCTAACAGTCGCAGTTGGACAGCTCATACCGGACGTGCAATTATCAGAATGCCACCGTGGAAATGCGACCGACCTAACTTAAGTCAGAGGTGCTCAACTCGAGATACGGGGTCGCACAAAAATGGTTTCGTTGTTATTTATTTGATTATATTGTGTACATTTACAAAATATGTTTTGTAAATATGTGATATCAAAAATTAGAAACTTATTGAATTGGTAAATATAAGTACATACATAGGTCTTTTTGTGGTCTATTGTAATTCGTACCTTTTAAACTAATTTATTTATATTAATTTATTCGTTTGAACGCTGATGTGGTTGAAGATGTTCTTAGCTACAGTAATTCATCACGATCAGCTTGCTAACTTTTTTGTTATAATAAATAATATTATCATAACAAACGTGCGACCCAAGCAGCATTAGGTTGGGCGTCACTGTACCGAACCTAGTCGATGGCACGGTGTATTAGATTCGGTGAACTGGGTATGATAACATCGGTGCAGGTTCGATCCCAATTATAGATTGTGTTTGTATGTTTATGACTGTTCTGTAGTAAACTATCTTGTGATATCAGTATACGAGGACCGAGGTAGAGATCAGCCGTGCTAGCATACGCCAACGAGAAAATTTTGTCTACACGTTTTCTCGATGTTAACTGGTTTATCTCTTCATCTCAATTAACCCTAACATGACATACATTTTTTCTCGTACGTGTGTCGTCAAAATTAGAGATAATTTTTTTTTATATGTGCTATTTTTGTCCATATACTAACGAACTATATACGAACGAGAAATTTATCTCTCGAGTCTCGACGTACGTATGTTAGCGAAAAAGAGATATATATCGATATCGACAATATCACTATTCACTACGCTCGAGAGTGAGATATCCACGAGATATCTCGTTGGCGTATGCTAGGGGGGCTGAGCGGTATATCTGAAAGGTTTGCCGACATTTATTTTGTAGTCAACCTAATTTGTTTTAAAGTTTTAACTTTATTATTTTGAACTTAACTCCCAAAAACAGCCTTTTTGTTACTTAAAAATATTTTAAAGATATTAGTGTACGAAAGTTGTTTTTGGCTGTTTAAAATATTTTAGTGTAGGTAAATAATACCAAACTCATACCATGCCCAATGAAACCAAAAGCTTACATTTGGCTTGTTTAAGAAAGGCTTTGATAAGTGAAGTGAGCATAAAATCGCAAGTTAGCATAACGTATGCCGACTTTGTTTTCGTTCTGCCCTTACTTTTAACACCACATACCACAAAAGTGGCACCTTTCTAAATCTTAAAAATCCATTAAAATTGCCTACTGGAGGTTTCTTAAAAACTTGGGGTCCTCAACACAAAGGCTACACATGGATGCCATTAGCTGAGGACGGAGGACGGAGGCTGAGGGTTCTCGGAGAGCACCGTGAGAGGTATCGAGATGTTAGGGCGCGGCGTAGGGCGAGCGATGCGGGAATTATAGTAGGTAGTAGTAGGCAATTGTAGTAGGCATGGATGAGAGAAAATATAATTTTTCCCAGTCCGTTTATGTAGTATCTATATCTATGTAGTTACTAGTTGAATTGTTTTAAGAGTTTTTTGTCGTCGCTGCGTGTAAGAGAATTTAAGGCAATGGTTTCTTGGGTTTTGCGAATTGTGGACGAATATTTAGATTTAAAACAGATATTTACGACCCATTATAAGAGTTTAGCATTTTACTCGAGCGTAGTAATTCTTAAGTTCAAGTCTCTCAATCGACGAAATAGAAGGATGAATTATTCTTTAAAGTTTTAGATAATTACAACTAAAGGTATAACGGTTCACACATTAGGCTGATTAAATATAAAATTACTAGCTGTGCCCCGCGGTGTTACCCGCGGTTTAAGTGATATATAATAAAAGACTATGAAAAGTACCAATAATAGGGTCAAAACGGGACGATACATGGTTCTATAATGGTTTATGGTAGTGATGATGATGATGACGAATGTAATTTGCATAGTAGCATATGCTTTCCGTTCTTAAAACAACGTCGAAACTCCCAAACTTGTATTTATAAAGATTCAGGAGTTCTCTCAGCACCTTCCGAACCTTGGTGCAAAATCTTGCTTGTTGGTAGCATATGCTTAGAATACTGCTCACGAAACCGAAGTCACCACATGTTTCCATATAAATTTTGAGGAGTTCCCTCGATTTCTTATGGATCCCTTCATATGGTCACCACTTTTATGAATATGATACCAAATTGGGATGATAACTTATACACCAAAAGAAAATTTTTGAAAATCGGTTCACAAACGGCGGAGTAATCGTTGAACATAAAAAAACGAACATAACACCTCCTGCATTTTGAAAGTCGGTTAAAATTGTAGCTGTGTTATTCTGATGTATAAGCTATATTATTGTAAAGTTTCATTAAAATCCGTTCAGTAGTTTTTGCGTGAAAGAGTAACAAACATCCATACATCCATACATCCATACATAATACATCCAAACTTTCGCCTTTATAATATTAGTAGGATTCGTAAAATACCTTAGCAGCGTCACTTAACGTACTTTAAATCTTTCCTCGCTACTCCATAGCTTTGCTCAGCTTTTATAGCTTGGCGAGGCTTACCGGCATGAAATGTGGCTTTTAGCTGTGAAAACACGTAGGGGTTGTGGTGTGTGGAGTACTGTACAACACATCCAGTTTAACCAGACAATAGGGTCATGCCGGTATTGGTAACACCGATAAAGAATGGAGTTAGTCTGCTTTTAAATTAGTTGTTTTTGATACTTCTATTTGAGCTTAATTGTATAGAGTCTGATATACAACTTAAATTAAGAAGCACTTAAGATAGGTACTTATATCTTTATAGATTGGCCAAGCAGATTTGGGGAAGGACTAATTCTTAAGTACAGAAGTGAGACGGTTTTTTTAACTTTCATATTTCATTTCAACCTTAAAATAAAGAAAACGTTTATCATAAGTTTGTGCTGACGTAGTTACCCCATAAACATTTTTGAAGGTGTAGTGCTATAAATGTAAAAAATATTCTATTGAAATATGAATATGTAGGGCGAATCGTTGGCACCCACAAAAAAACTTGTAATAATAGATTTTTGAATTGCAAACATCCTAATCGTCGTTTTAATTATTATATTAATTAAAATAACGATGATTAGGATAGGATGAGATATGGAGTTATTTTGTCGGGCAATAGTGTCAATAGCAACGAACTATTTATATTGCAGAAAAAATGCATCAGAATAATAGCTAATATAAAAAATGGAGACAGTTGCAGACCGTACTTAATTAAATATAACCTACTAACACTCCCTCCAATATACATCCAGGATATTTGTTTGTTTGTTTTTTAAAATAAAGATTATTTTACAGAGGCAGAAGATACTCACAGCATTAATACTAGACATAAAAACAAATTACACTTACCTTACTCAAGAATAAAAATGCTCAATGAAAGCCCCTACTATATGTCCGTCAAAATTTACAATAAATAACCAGACTTCATAAAAAAAAAAGAAAATAAGATACCCTCGTTTAAAAGAAAACTAAACACATATCTAATAAAAAACTGTTTTCACTGATTAGAAGAATATTTCTCTATAGATTTTACCAAGTCAAGATCATAAAGTATATTAAGTAGGTACTAGGTATAGGTATATAATAATATAATGATATTATTATAATATTATATAAGATACATAAATAAAAATACTTTTAAATAGGAATATTATACTGTAATTAATAAGCAATTGTATTTTGCAAACGCCTGAACAAGGCATAAGTTGTATTTGTCAATGTATTTTGATTTTATGTACATACTTAGTTTAAGGCGAGCACTTACCTCAATTCCAAAACGATAACCTTGCGAACGCGAATGCCAAGCGTGTACGCATCGCAATAAGATTCATTTTAGCTTAGCATAAAATTGTAAGTTACGACGGGCGGATCTTCTCTATTTTATTTTTCGTGTGTTTTTTTTTAAAATTTTTCGAAATAAATATTAAGGAAAAAGATTATTCGATTCAGACTTTTTTAAAATAGATTCATTAACAATTTTTTTAAATAAAATGAAAGTTATTCTTGTTAATACTTATATTTCGATGACAAAGAGTTTTGTCAGAGGTGAGTTTGTAAATTAATTACAGCGAAAGTATTATTTTTTATTAAAATGTTTTTGATTTAAACTTTTTTAAATATTGTGCTCTATATCTCATATTTTTTTACATTTCGTTATTATATTGGAACTAGGTAAATCGGGTATCAAGAAATAACAAAATGAGGTTTCAGCCCGCCTTAAGTTTGAGTTTGATTAGGATATTGGCAATTGAAAAAATATAAGTACTTAAGTAATGTATTGTTTTCAGGTGTGTACTACACGATGGCGGTGGTGGGCCCAGCGCTGGGCTACGTGGTGGGCGGGCAGATGCTCAAAATATATACCGACTTCGCCACTGTCGATGCTACTTCGTAAGTATATTCTTACTATCTGATATAAAGATATTAGCATACATTTTTAATTTTCATTCTCGGTTTACATTGTATAAATATATTTACCAGTTCCGGAGCCCGCCCGCCCGCGTAGCACCACTCTACAGGAGCAAGGCGTGCTACGCGGCGCTACGCGTAGATCTTTATTGTTTTATCCAACGATCTTTTCGTATTTCGGGTTTATGTACTTTAAGCAGCACTAAAACGTAAAATTCTCCTTTATTTTTGGACTCATTCGATAAATCTGCTAGTTTACATGATCTAATCTGCTAGTTTACATTACTTACAAGTAAACAAGCCTCAAAGTAATTAAACAATTAATATAAAAAGATTATTAAACATTTAATATAAAAGAAGCCCGCGTCAGTATCTTAATGTCGCTCCACAAAGCTTAATTATCTGTGTTCGGCTCATTTTTAATATTTCAGTCGCTCTGGCGGGTGGCGGCTGCCTCTCACTTTCATCCCATTGCGTTCGGAACTTTTCAGCCAAATTAATTCCGGTTTATGTTTTTGCGGCTTCCGTTTGTGCTTTTATATTATGCGACACGATATTGTATGCGATAAGTCGTGCTAATGCAAAGGAAAATCGCTTATTGAACTAAATAAAAATAATAAAAGTTAGGGCGAATCACTGATACTTATCTTCAACATGCCGACGATATTCGCTATCTTTAGGTGCAGTCGTTCATTTCTTAGCATATCTCCTGTCATTTAAAGCGATTTGCTTTCAATAGACGACATGGCGATAAATCGTGTCGTGTAAACCGCCCCAAAACTCCCAGTGCGCGGCAGCGGTTTTCAATGACCTCTTTGATACGGTTTCACTTTTCAATTACCCGGCGCGGGATGGGGGCTGCGGCGGTTTTTAATCATTCCTATTTCCTAACATTCGATATTAATTTCATATACTTACCTTATAAAAAACCTGCTGAACGCCTGGGCCATATTTGAATGTTGTAGCACAAGAATAGACTGGTATAGATCTGTCTACGCTTCAATCTTCCTAGATTGTTGCGAGAATAGGCCCCGTCTATTCTCATGATTCGAATGTCGCTTCGAGCGCAGGCTACATCACTCGCGCGCCAACATTCTGTCTCACGCACAAGTGTGACTGACAGCTGACGAATAGCATACGACGTTCATGGCTTGAAAATACCTCTACCTGTTACGTAGTTTACATACTCTTTGCCGGTGCCAAAATAATTATTCCAGTGCAGGGATTTTCTTTGCCGCATCAGATTTTGCTATAGACGTATAAATTAATATAAATATTTAGAATTGATATTGTACACTTCAATTTAATTGTTAAGTTCATTAAGTTCAGCGAAATTCTCGCCAACAAGCGTTGTACAGTTTAGCGATTTTTAATTATAAAGATAATTAAAGTTTTGATAATAAAGTAAAATAAAAAAATATATCGTGTTTATTTGGACACTTGTCATGTGGTGGTCGGTGTGGCATTCAAAATGTAAAAAACTGATTAATAACGTTTTAACGACCACAAATTTTCACCACTCCTGAGTCCTGTTTATAAAATAAAATTAATATTCGTCTCGAAACAAAATCACAAGTCGACCGGCCGCGGCATTAGCATACGAAAACAGTTTAACGTTACCAACTTTAAATAAATGTTATCGTTGGATCTCCGTGATTTTGTTACATTAATGCCGTGGAAATAAGAGGAAAATGTCGGGTTTATCCACAAAATACAATCTGTTCCAGAGTGATTGAAAACAGTAGGTATAAGCGTTGAATACTATTAAGGATTTCAATAAACTATATTTTATTATTATGATTGTTTTGCCTTGATATGACTAGATGTTGCCTGCACTTTCGACTTTGGAGTATCGTTGCGTCGAAACTTGTATGGAAATATTATTACTTTACTACTATTTTGGGGGTTCAAACCCGGAGGGGGGTGGCTTCTGTACCATATTTTTGCAAGATTATTATTATATTTACCTATTATAAACATTTTCCACATTTTTTAGAGTTATGACGTAGTTATAATATTAATCAGTTTTTCTGGCTATTGGTGTCGCTATCAGAGTCCCCCAATCGGTACGTGCCGAGGCATACCCGGCCCGGATAACTCGCCATTTACCAAAACATTTCTTTAAGTCGGATGCGTTGAATATTAATGAGTTGAGCCGATTGATGTGTGCCCGTTCACGCTGTATATAACTTTATTAAACGATAGTAAATAGAGTTATCCATACTAATATTATAAATTTGAAAGTGTGTCTATCTGTCTGTTACCTCTTCACGCCCAAACCGTTTAACCGATTTTGCTGAAATTTGGTATGGAGATACCTTGAACCCCGGGAAAGGACATAGGATACTTTTTATCGGAAAAAATGTACGGTTCTCGGGCAATTAACGAATTTTGGCGCAACAGAGTTGCGGGCGTTATCTAGTACCTATCCCATAATTTTACTTTTCGGGTAAAAGTTCCATTAAACATGGTTTTATCACCGCCAATCTAGCAAAAAATTGTTAGGCTCTACCTAAGTATTTACAACCCAAATCTGAAGCTGAGATTAAAGGCACCAGATTTGGCCCGTGGTCGAAAACTCCTAATATCGTCATATTGTGATTTCGAGCTTTAAAATTATAGCGCTTTAAAATCGCTGAATAGATTGATTCGTGGTACGAATCGGTCTGTTAAAGTTATTATATCTAACGAGATCTCTCATGTGCAGATTGGGCATAACCCCGCTGAGCTCGTCGTGGATCGGCGCGTGGTGGGTGGGCTTCCTGCTGTCGGCGCTGCTGTGTGTGGTGGTGGCGGTGCCGCTGCTTGCCTTCCCCTATGAGCTGCCAGGTAACACAACTGCTCTTAGCAGTGGGTTCTAAACTAAAGGGTTGGTGTTATACTAAAGCAGCTGCTGCTCAATTAGGCATAAAATAAAAATTGCCTGCAACACCCTCAAATCAAATATGACACATAAAAGCTTCTTTAGTACTACGAGATATGTCTAAATTATATCAAATAAGAAAATTATAAATGTTTGTTCATCTTAAATAATTGCTTGATCATCTAAAATAACTACTGTAGGGCCTATTGCCTATTCTATTCAGACTGTAGGCATAAAGCGTCTCCCAGACAGACGCGGCCTGCGGTGGCGGTGGCGGTGGCGGTCAGTTGAATGGCTTGGCCGCGTGGCCGCGTGTGTCTGTGTCGTTCCTAGAACTCTCAAGTCATCCAACTGACCGCCACCGCTACCGCCACCGCAGGCCGCGTCTGTCTGGGACACGCTTAACAAAATTTTGGCCCTCCGCTTTCAAGGTTATTTCAACAAGGTCGCTCTTTCACATCCGTCTCGAAGGACCACTTTTGTTTAGAGTTTTACCGCCCCTATTTAGGCACTTGAGATCAAATCTATTATGTGGAGTTGCCAAAATTTTCACCCCACGAACAAACAGAGTAAAGTGCTTAAAGTAATTCGGTGACGGCAAACAGACCTCCCGTGGGAAAGATTGGATGCCCCTTTGTATATTTTTATGGATTTCTGGGGAAAAGGTGTCGATATGTTTGGGATGAATGAAATGCACTTACTTGAGTGTTTTGGTCCAATGTAAGAGCGTATTACGGATGTTCCGTTCAAAATTATCTTACCTCTTAGCCCAAACATGAACACATACCTACGCTAATTTGACCTTTAAAGTCAGGTCAGGCAGCCCATACACAATAATTAAGTGTTTTGTTTGGAAATCTAGCATACGACCTGAATGTGGAATTGTTGTAATGAGAACAAATTCTGAGGCCAGGCTATGTTTCTATGAGATATATATCCTTACGACCTCTGTGGCTCAATTGGTTGAGTGTGTGCTCAAGCCGGGGGTCGCGGGATCGAATCCCGCTGAAATAACAAAAAAGTTTTTCAATGTTCCCGGGACTGGATGTGTATTAAATATGTTTATGATATAATAAAAATCTTAAATATATGTATATCTAGTATAAAAGTATTAAATAATAAATATATTTCCGTTATCTGGTACCTGTAACACAAGTCCTTCAGGTACTTAGCACGGGGCCAGACTGACGTGGTGTGAAGCGTCCATAGATATTATTGTAGATATTATTATTATTACATCATTATCTTGAGCATAACAATTTAGTCAGAGTTGCAAAACTGAAAACGGGTGGTAGTTTAGGCATTTCAACCGTTATAAGAATCTTTTTCAAAAAAAATATTTGTAGGTGCTGAAGAAATCCGCAACTCTAAAGTATCGGAGGCACACGAGGGATCGGCGTCCAAGTCAGCCGCTTTCAACGCTTTGAAGGAGCTGCCGAAAGCCGCTGCAGCGCTGTTCAAGAACCCGACCTTCATGTTCCTCAACCTGGCTGGCGCGAGCGAGGGCATGCTGATCTCGGGATTCGCGGCGTTCCTTCCCAAGCTGATTGAAAACCAGTTCGCTGTTAACGCGTCGTCGGCTGCTTTGTTGTTAGGTTATTCGGATCACTTCACTATTGTCTTTCCTAACTACTTAGTAACTACTCAATTATGTTGCTTTCAAAGTTTCAAACATCTGATATCTCTTTTAAAGATTATTTATCTGGCCTTGCTACAACAAGGCTTATGTTTTAATTACATATTATATACTTAATAATTCGCATTGCCACAAAATCCAACGACATCCTCTGGCAGCCTTGAAGATGCAACTATACACTAAAGTCCTGTTTATAAACAAAGTTTTGATTTCCGACTATAGTAAAAGAGGACATTTTTGAGAACAAAATAATTATTATCTAGAATCATGGAGTGTAATTTCTTAAACCAAACAGTTGACACTTCTAATTAAATAAATCTTTCTTTTCAGGCGTGATAACCGTCCCCGCTGGTGGAGGCGGGACCTTCGCAGGCGGCTGGCTGGTCAAGCGTTGGCGGCTGTCGTGTGCCGGCATTATCAAGCTGTGTGTGGGCGCGACGCTGCTGGCGGCGATCTTCTCCTTCTCCTTCGTGTTGAGCTGCGATAATGTCCCGTTTGCTGGTGTTACTGTGCCGTACGAGAGCCCGCCGGTTGTTGGGTAGGTGATTTGAATTTATAGTGTCTGCTTCTTTAATTCGCATAGACTATAGAGCATTCTTTTTGCGTACTGTAGCTTCGTTTATCTCCAGCAACAGCTTGTCTGGCCTATCGTATGCCATCTAGCGCTAAACGTTGGAAGTAGTCTTGAGCTGCCAACCATGCGGACGCGCCTAGTACTGTGCCATAGTTCCTCCGGAACTATTTGGGGTTATATTTTTCTCATCAACATTCCTACTGTTCATCTACAGGGGCTCCCCCATCGAAGCGCTATGTAACGCCGGTTGCGGGTGCGCGGTTGGCGCTGGTGCGGGCGTATGCGGCGCGGACGGGCGGGCGTACGCGTCGCCGTGCCTCGCCGCCTGCCGCCGCGCGGAACGCCACGCGCGACGCACCACGTATAGAGACTGCGCGTGCGTTAGCGCCTCCCTGCTACCTATATACACTGACCCAGGTATGTAGAAGCAGAATCTATGGCTGATTTTAGTCTTACGCTGAACGTCGGATGGCCCAAGATGTATGAAATACTAGGACGCGTTTTTGAATAACGCAGTCGCAGTCTGCGCTGATATTTCTAACATTTCGGTGTTGGCGCGACGGTCAGCGAGGGGTAGGGCAAGTCAAATCTGTAAATGAGAAAAGAGAGTGTGTGAATGAGAGAGAACGCAAAAGCCACGCTCCACGCCACCTACCTTTGTATTGTGCCCATATTCTCCAACACTGGTACAAAGAAAGAGAGAGTAACAGAGAGCGCGATAGTGAGGCGTGTCGTGTTGCAGAGACGAACGTGTCGGTGGAGTACGAGGCGGTGGACAGCCCGTGCTCGGGCTCGTGCCCGCACCTGTGGCTGTTCGTGCTCCCGTCCTTGTCCGTGGTGGTGTGTGTGAGAGCGCGATAGTGAGGCGTGTCGTGTTGCAGAGACGAACGTGTCGGTAGAGTACGAGGCGGTGGACAGCCCGTGCTCGGGCTCGTGTCCGCACCTGTGGCTGTTCGTGTTCCTGTCCTTCTGCGTGATGCTGTTCACCTTCACCGCGACCATGCCCGCGCTGTCTGCCACGCTCAGGTAATAACAATCTCTCTTTCTTGCGTTTTTTATACCCCTTGCAGGTTATTAATTATATATTTATCCATCGTATTCCATATAAGACAGATGCCATTGTGGTCTTTGTAGACCTATAAAGGAATAATAACCCCACCAAACATTGTTATGTCACAAATTATTCAAAATACAACAGCATTATTGACCAGGAAGCAGCACAGTACTTTGCATTAATAAAAGACGTTCTAACAATTCTTCACTACTAGATGCGTACGGGAAGACCAGCGGTCGTTCGCGCTGGGCATTCAGTGGATCTTAGTCCGACTCCTGGGAACTATACCCGCGCCGCTGATGTTCGGGTTCCTCATCGATTTGTCTTGCTCGCTCTGGTCTTCGAGCTGCGGGACCACGGGCGCCTGTCGACTGTACGACAACAGATATATGAGCAGGTGAATTTTTTGAAAGATGTTTGCTTTGTAACGAATTTTTCCCCAATAAAAAATCAAGGATTCATCACTTCTGAATATGCTATCTGCATCACTACGGTTTTGTTGCCTTTGGCGTTGCGAATCTTTTCCAGCTCTGCCAGCTCTTTCTACACCTGAAATAATTTACCAGAACAGGCATCATATTTCTAACTCAACTTCCAGGTACATGCTCGCGATAGCCCTGGTGGGTAAGCTCTGTTCTGTGCTCTTCTTCTTCCTGGCGTGGTGGTGCTACCGACCGCCCAACAACAACGCAGTGGCCCCCGCGCTGGTGCTGCACGACAAGACCAACATCACAACTGTCACAACTGTCAACACTGTCAGCGCTGGTGTCAACGGCATCAATGGCAACGGCCTCGTCAACGGCGCTGACGCCAATGGCTACTGCAACGCCGCTTTGGAGTGCAGCGACCATTTATAATTTTGACTAGATACAGCAAGCACGCGCACGTTCCCAGCAGTAGGACGGGTTGCATTTATGTCGGCAGAAAAAGGCAATGTTGTTAAATCACCCAGCAGAGGCCAAAGAGTTGCTCAATTATTGTACCCACATTGGTATATGATAATAGAAATCAGCCTATGACGACACCTTGATGCCAATTCCGAATTCGTGATGACATAATGCTCATGTGAGATACAATTCCTAAATTGTAGTAAACATAATATTATGGTTACCATTCAAGTAAATGTGTTACTGTTCACTATAATATTAACACCATAGTCACAAGAATGATGTTTTATATACAATATACATTGTAAGATTAACAAAATTAAGAAATTGATGTGCATTCAATTTCAATTAAGCAGATGGGTTTTTAGTTCTGATCAGTGTATATGTAAATAGAGTATAACCCATATTAACTAAAAAAGATTTAACGGGTAAGTTATGCATATCTACAAGAATGCTTGCAAAATATGGTTAATTATATAATAATCGGCCAAGTGCGAGTCGGACTCGCGCACCAAGGGTTCCGTACCGCTATAGAGCAAAAACAGTCCAAAAATTGTGTTTTTTGTATGGGAGCCCCCCTTAATTTTATATTTTATTTAAATATTATTATTCATTATAAAAGAACATAATATATCTAATTAAGGCCTTTGTGAAAATTTCAAGTGGTTACCTGTTGCCATTATGGATATCGAGCAAAAAAGGCCAAAAAAATCACGTTTGTTGTATGGGAGCCCCCTTAATGATTAATTTTATTTTGTTTTTAGTATTTGTTGTTGTAGCGGCAACAGATATACACAATCTGTGAAAATATCAGATGTCTGGCTATAGCGGTTCTTGAGACAGACAGACAGACAGACGGACGGACAGACAACGAAGTCTTAGTAATAGGGTCCCGTTTTTACCCTTTGGGCACGGAACCCTAAAAAGAGAGATATAAAACAGATGACACACAAGTGACAAACAAAAAATCCTTGTAGGATTGTAATCAATGCAACTGCCTGTTAAGTGACATTTCCAACGTGTGAGACAACCAGCAAAAGGGCATGATTTTTATTAGTATGGGCTTAGATGTTAAGTATGAGTACAATACGAAGGCACAATTTTTATGTAGCGTAGTGACTAAATGTAACAATAAAAAAATTTACATAGACTTAGGGCGGCCACTCTAATGATATTCATTTCGTTTTAAATTTAAACAAATTATAATATTATTATGATTATTATATTATGATACGTTTTGTTATAAATTTAAAATAAACAAATTAGTTTCGATCTATTGCAAAAAAACTACCTAATGGTGACTTAGAATTTTTCCTTTCAAAGCAATGAATGAATGAAAAGGATACTTATATTACCGCAATGTTTTTACGCTAGAGGTAGGTTTTGTTCGACGTATGACAACGTTTCTGGCAATATTATGACATGTGCAACGTGTCGGATTTGGTCGGATTGTTTACTGTATCATAAAGTTAATATACCTAGCGGAATAGAGCAACAATCTCGAGCTGTCAAACGAAGCCGAAATTGGTTTGCATCTGTGTGTAAAAATATGTGTACGTATACACTTACACAAGCATGATTGAAAATGAATTCTATGAGATTAAATTGTCAACGTGCCGATAAGTGCCGACTGGACGTCAAAAAAAGAGTTCTGCTGTCATGTATCACACGTCTCTTTTTACCACGCAGTGTTACTGATAGTGACATCTCGCTTGCTCAGGCCTTTGTTTCTCTATTCCGCTAGGTATATTAACTTTATGACGTATTGTATGTACTAGTAGCGCCCTCTGCGCCGACCCTTGCGTAATATTTCCTTTTGAATGAAGCAAAAAATTAGAGCAATCGCAAATGAGCAGCCAGCCTTATATTTGCAGTTTGTAAACTGCCAACATAATAGATGGAACATTTTGGATACATTTATTACCATATTATGTGGACCAAGGTTTTGTTACTGCAACTTTGATGCCCTTATACAATGGCAGTTGGTAAACCCTGCTACACATTTGGAACCCCGAGTAGTTTCGGTAAATTTTACAAACCTACTTGTTTTAAGTAGAGATAAGTGTATTTTGTTGAAGACTGATTGTTCAAGTAGATTTAGTAATAACTTATTTATAAATGTATTGATTCAAAGATACCCCTTACTTACTAATAAAAGTATACACATTAGTGTCAGCGCGGACAGAACGGAGCGCAGCGGAGAGGATTTTATTAACGCACTTTAAAATAAACTTTAAAATTATTACACTAAAAATTTGCATAAATGCTTGAACCTCACAAGAAATGCTCGCGCTCGAGTATACGCGGGAATCCCTTATCGCGCTTTAGTGACATAATTTTAAAGTTTATTTTCAAGTGCGTTAATAAAATCCTCTCCGCTGCGCTCCGTTCTGTCTGCGCTGGCCCTTACACAGTGTATACTTATACACAATATTTTGTTCATTACAATATTTATTTAATATCAAACAAGAAACTTTGTATTACTATGTCTAATAATAGTTGATGAAAATAGTGAAAATAAAAAAAGTGCGTCTTTTTATTAGTAAGAGGGTCAGCGTATAAATAGAAGAAATTAATATATTATTATAATTTATCACATTTTAATGATTGTTTGAATTATGACATTCCAAAATTTTATATCTAATAAGATATTTTTTTGTGATTTTTATAGTCATCATCATTTAATATCGACATATTATTTTTCTAGTGTTAGCTGTATTGTATAGGTTTTACAATGTCAGTCAAGTAAGAAAATTTAGTAGAAACTGCGTATAGTCTTAAGTACAATATATGTATGTACTATGTCATATATTATAACATTTTGGAGTGTTGTACCACAGTTTTGTATATTTGTAGATATAGATAAGTTTTTGTATATTATACAGTTTTATTGGGTTCATAATAAATATTCAAAATTAAATGTGGCTCTCTCTGACTTGTTAATTTATACCTACTCCTTTAAGTTCTCGACAAGCCAATATTTGGGTAGGACAATAATTCTAAAAGAGACAGTTTCTAACCTATTTAATAGTTTTAAATAAATAGAAGCTTGTAAGATAGATATCAATATATTATAACTTCAACAGTAAAATTATTAACTTAACAAATCTGGTATCCTCCTATAAAGTATCATTATATAAAACTATAGAATATAAAAGCTTGATAAATGATCATTTAAATACATTATACTCAGTCCAAGTTATTGAAAATGCATTACTTATTACATATAAAACAACTAAAAATATCAATCAACTAAATAGATTTATTTTTCTATTATACATAGTAAAGCAATCAATGAACATTTTTACTTTTATTTCTATATGCTCAGCATGTCTATTGACACATTACTTTAAAAAAGTATTTCATTTTTAGTGACAAACATTATTATATAATACATAATTATATTGTTGCTCGTTAAGTTTACTTACTTGAAGGTATCAAAATATCACAAGTGTATAAACTATGTTCAGAAAAACTTAACACCCTGATTGTCATC
The DNA here is from genome assembly GCA_905187585.1 of Cyaniris semiargus. NCBI lineage: Eukaryota > Metazoa > Arthropoda > Insecta > Lepidoptera > Lycaenidae > Cyaniris > Cyaniris semiargus. The sequence goes on from LR994555.1 coordinate 1,225,408, forward strand.
AAAGTCCATCACCTCACATTTGCCTTTCACTTCTAATGTTTTGAGAGCCTTCATCAACACATTCATGTCCAAGCCGTGGAATTCTGGAAGCGAGAAATATTATTTGTAAGTATTGTAGTAATATAACATATTGTGTAAATGGATGATTCCTGTAACTCCATGCGCAAAAATTCATTTATCGCTCGGGAACCGTACATTTTTCCGGGATGAAAAGTATCCTATGTCTTTTCCCTGGACTCAATGTATTTCCATACCAATTTTCAGAAAAATCGGGTTGAACGGTTTAGGTGTGAAGAGGTAACAGTCAGACAAACACACTTTCTAATTTATAATATTATTATGGATTGTGTAATACAAAATAGTGACAGGAACACAGACATAGATCAAGATAGATACCGCATGTGTATGTACTTCGCGTGCCATATCGCGTTCCCAAACGACGAGCAATGCTCGTCTTTCGAAAGTCTATTCTTTAGTCTGCTATCGGAATCGGACGTCAATCGGAATTTTAAAAATGCCTAAATGCCTAAAAGTGCCATATTGAGCTGTAGAAATTCAAATAGAAACGTTGGCCTAGATAATGGGCACGTTTCTTATCGCTAGGAAGCTATAATTAAAAATACTGTAACTAATGAAGAATAGTTCTCAATTTAATTTCAACAATAACATACCTTCTCCAACTGTATTTTCGCCTTCTCTCAGCTCAAATAATGTACACACTGTGTTATTCAGGCCATTGTTACTTGCCCAATCATACACCATATTACCCCATTCATCCAAAGAATGCCAGTACACCTCCCAGACATTTTTACTCTTATCTACAGGTGCCGCTTTTCCATTTTTCCCCATATACTCTAGAATAGTCAACATAGACTCTTGTGATAGTTTTCTACTTATAGATTCATTGTTAAATATACTAATATTCTGTATTTCTCTTATATCTATAGTGGACTGTTTGGTCGCCTTAAAATAGTCTGTGATGAGATGTTCCCATGCTTCTAGTTGTTTTGCTCTCGTCTCCACTTGTGGCTGGATCCTGAAAAGACAATTTTGATTAGATTAAAAATATATAATCTCAATACTTATTATGACAAAGAATTAATGTTCGATAAAATGTTTGAATTTAGATTTAAAACAAACATAAATAAATAACACTGTATACTTAATATAACAATAATAATAATTAACTGGTGTTTTCAGTTTTTAGTACAAACAAAATCACCATCCATAATACAGTATAACATACACAAATAATAGGCTATTTGACAGTATGAACATTTTTGTGATTGTTTGCTTTAAATGCGTAAAATGAGGGTTCTTTATGTGACTTACATGAGTATTGATAAAAATAATATCACTTATTATATCGAAAAACACAAAAATATGTTTGGCTTTTTGTTTCTCGCGCCACTTATTGGGAAACGATCCGGATTGGCTAATGTCATAATGACGTTATAGGCGCTTAAACTCGTCTACACAATTATGTCTCGTTACACTGACCTCCATTATACAAGTACGCTGGACCTATGATACCCACTTTTTTTGTGCCTATTTGAAGCGGAATCAGCGCCCCCAATTAGAGGGAAGAGAACTATATTTGACGTAACTTGCAAATGGCCGCTTAATCGTTATTGGTTGTCATCACTAGTATTAGTTCCAAATACTCCCACTACTGCTATCAGCGCCAATATGGCGACTTTCAAACGTCATTTTACGACAAATTTAGTTCCTATCACTCACATTGGGGGAGCTGATTCCGCTTCAAATGGCACAAAAAATAGCTGTCATTTCAAAGGGTATCATTAGTCCAGCGTACTTGTATAATGGAGGTCAGTGTCTCGTTATTATTATCGTCGGCACAATTTTTGACGCATGCGTAGGGCATCGAGACCGGGTTTTCCCGAAACCCGAAAACCCGGGAAAACCCGGGTTTTGGGGATCACGAAAAAACCTGGGTTTCAAAAATGGAACCCGGGTTTTTCGAGCTTTTCGGGTTTTTCGTTTTGTTGTTAATTATTAAAGGCAAGACCTGATTTAAGGTATTTATAACAAACTAACATACAAATTCTTTATTTTTATAATATAAGTATAGGTTTAATTATTTCTATTACTCATAATTAAACAAAATATAATATTTTAAAGAACCTAAACGTTTCGTTTCAAGAGCATTAAAGACTAATTGTCACAAAAATATTTATTAATAATAATATTTTGAAAATCCTACCAAAACTATTCAATATAAAAAAGCCAAGTCTCTTCAAACAATCTATCCATCGCAAAAAGTTTTCAAATTTCATAGAAGCAAGTCTTGTTAAACTTATTTTATAGTTTTCAATCAACATTCAGTGATTGACCACAGTTTTCTTTATTATGTGATCAAAGGCTTACAAAATAAAGTGTGGACAGCTTCAAAGGGTTCTAAGTCTGCTGAAAGTACCGTACACTTTTGATGATGGGCAAGTCACTAGTCAGTGACAAAACGTTGGAACTTGTATGGACCGTTGCTGATAAAATACACCCATCAACAAAGTCTTAGGGATATTTGTATTTTTGAAATATCTAAAAACCTGTCAGGAATTTTTGAAGACAGTGTGTATGGAACAATGATAGCTTATTTTTTGGTATTTAATAAAACATTGTTAAAACACTTTTCCGAATTTTATCGTTTCTAAAACAATCATATATCTATGATTGTTTTAGAAACGAAAGATAAAATTCGGAATTCTACAGTCATAAAAATCAATGATAAGTCAACAAATCTTTATTTCGTTTTATAAACTGAAATTTTCATTTGAATGAGATATTTTTATTGCTGATTGTCAAATAAATAGTAATAATTTATACTGATCGATGTTTGGCATACAGTATTTTTACTAAAAATATTTTTTGTGCCATGCTGCGGTATGACGCCCAGTCTTTTTTGCAATTTAAAGTCATTATTTTCAGTCGTCTAACTTACTAAAAACCTTATGCTTTTTGTCATTATTTGTTATATTCACAATATAAAAAATAACGACAATATTAAGACAATGCAATCAGTAAAAAGGTTCCAAGAGAGCCCCTAGAAACTGACAAAACCATGCATAGGAGTTTCCATCAAGTATGATGTGAAACTATTTTGTATTCCAGTATTGCAGTCTGGCAAATGCGGCAGATTGCTTTTCATTGCTTGAGAGACTGATGTTGGTAACACATAATAGGACGAATTATGGCTTTCCTTAGCCGTCCGTGGATGTCATACTCACTGCGGAATTATTAAAACACGTGATTTTAGTGAACCCAGATGAAATATAAGCCGAGTTTTTATCAGCACCAGCGCCAGAGACAATTTCTTGTGTGTAACACCATTGGTTAATCTTCCAAACTCATTAAAAGCAACCTTCCGCATTTGCCACGTGGTCTGTTCTGATCAATTACATGGTTATCTGACATGAATTCTGTCTATTGTGACTAGAACTAATAACTACAAAAAGCTTTGAGGTGTAGTGTAATGTAAGACTTTTCAGTAATGTAAGATTTTCCAGTAAGTTAGATGACAGCGAAAAGTTACCTTAAATTACAAAGAACATTCGGCTTCATACCGTAGCAGGGCAGACAAAAGGCAATTTCAGGTAAAAACTAGGCACAAAAATTTAATTACAGGTATAAAGTATGCCAACATCAATTAGGAATAAATGATTATTAATAATTTGACAATCAGCAATAAAAATGTAAAAGATTAAATAAAGATTTGTTGGCTTAAAGGTTGTTTGTTTTATATTTAAGGTTATTCTTCCATTTAATGTAATGTACATTATATATGTACATACACATGTACATTAATTTACATTAAATAATATATTATGTAATTTGGAGGTGAAGCTTGTTGTAATACTTAATCTTGGCCCGAAAATCTTAATCCCTAGCTTTGATAAGATCCAAAATATAGGAGAGGTAAAATAGTCTCATCGATAAAAGTATGATACGGCCGTGCCAGCTTACTCGAGAATTGGTTGGGCATTGCTGCGACCCCAGACAATGGTATTTAAATAGTATTTTACTGGATAGGTGATGGCAATCGCAGAAAATCATGTGTAAAGTATTTTCGCATTGTTAATTTTTGAATTGTTAAAAAACCCGAAAAAACCCGAAAAACCCGGGTATCCGGTTTTCATCAAACAAAAAACCCGAAACCCGGGTTTTGAAAATTGGGTCCGGGTTTCGATGCCCTACGCATGCGCCACAAAACCCTCTATTGCGCATGTCAACATCATGTCATGCCATGGCAACGCCAACAAATACGTTGTTTACGACTTGACCAGGTAACCAACTTGTTGGTGGCGTTGCCATGACTGTCATGATTTTGACACGCGCAATAAAATGGTTTTGTGGCGCATGCGCCAAAAATTACAATTATAAATTAAATAAAACACGGCCATTGGTTACATGCTTGTGACGTCACTTACAACTTACAAGGCGCGACGCCATATTGCTGATGCTGAATAAAGCGTTTCGGCGGCATATTTGAATTTTGAATTTTTATATGCGTGTTTCTTACGAAATAAATGTATTTTAAAATTAAAAAAAATTCTTTCGTCGAACTTCTTAATCGCAACCAAGTAATTCAAGATAGAAATTAAAAATCTGTCAAATACCCTATTGTATAAGGGTGCGTTTCCACTGACGCGGAGCGGGGCGGAGAGGAGCTTAGCGGTGCCCGAATTGACCAATCGTGCTATTCCAGCGGAATGACAGCGAAGCGGAGCGAAGATTTCGAGCATGGTGATTGGTCAATTCGGCACCGCTAAGGTCCTCTCCGCTTCGCTCCGCGTCAGTGGAAACGCGGCCTTAAGCTTCATATTTTATACATTCTTCATTAATTTATCAAGCCCCATACCGGCCACCAGTGACCGAAACACAATAGAATATCTATTGTGTCTCGTTTTCCCACGATCGACGGGTTAAAATACTTTCCTTGTATCAACCAGTTTCTATAATAATACTTACAGTTTTATGACTTAATACTTTTCTTGTACTGCTCAAATGCTTTGCTCAATTTTTCCTCTGAATCCTGTCTATTCTGAAGAGTTTTTATGGTCTTTGGCTCTAAATCAGTAACAGAAAGTCTATAATAAACATGTTTTCCATTCACCACAATATGTGGCAAGTCAGGCTCATGTGCCAATGTAAAACTTAACATGGTGGAGCAGTCTTTAGCCACAGCTGATATGAGAGCTATATCTCTAGTATTTGAAACTTCAACAAATTTCTCCCGGTCACATTGTTGTGATAAATCAAGTTTATACTCTTCTAAAGTGCTAAGAACTTCAGTGACATGGTCGTTATTATTTTCTAGATCAAGTACCAATCCGTTGGCCAATTTTTGAACACTTAGGAGCTTGTACAGAAAGCTAGTATCATCAAGTTCATTGGTTTCATTACAATTAAATCCTCTTTTATAGTTGTAGACTTCACCTGATTCAATAAGTCTTGTATTGGACTTCTCACAGAGTAGTATCGTAATTATAAAGTTCATAAACACATTTAGTGATCCAAAAATTTCATTTACAAAGTCTGGTTGCATTTTATGCTTATCGCTAAAAACTATAGTGCCATTTTGAAATAATTTTAAATTGTTTTGTGGGTTCTGGAGCAGGTTGAGCAGGGCATATTTCATACGAATATAATCGCCCGAAAATAAATCTAGTGGACAGTATTCACTTGTACTATTGATTTCACCTTTATTTAGTTTTAAATACTGTTTAAGGCAATAGTGACATTTAGAATACTTTCTTAGGGGTGCATCAATAAAACCTTCTTTGGGTTTGATCTCCAAGCAGTAGTTATCACCTTTAATACTAGAAATTGTCAAATTTGGAACTGTAATAGCGTAGCTGCTAAGTTTTGACTTAGACTTTCTGTGATTTGGCCTCCATGTCTCTATATCTTGAGAAATTTTATAGATCTCATTTTCGGAGAGCACTGTTACTTCTTGATGGTAATGGTCGTTGCCGAATATTAAAGGTACCATGATCTTGTTCACGTATTGTATGGAGTTTGTGATGGTGGATAGTTGAATCTTTTGGTTGTCCTCTTTGATCAGCCGTATCACTTTATTAGTATTAAGTATTTGTAGAACAATATGCACGTTTCCTTCGTTGATATATTTAAATTTACTACCACGATTACTCATTGCGATTTAATACTGATTTGCTTAGATTTTTAAACTGAATAGACAGACAATGTTTACTTACGTGAAAAATGGAGGAAAATTGTACTGCCACGGCAAAGTAATAGACATTTTTTGATGTAGGTTGTGCCTGCACAAAATTATCTTGTTGCTAGGTTTTAAAGGTCACAAAACCTGGAATTATTAGTGAAAAAACTGAATTTATTTGGTATTCGGTATCATGAGCAAGCGAAGAAAATAGAAATACAAATCACGAATGATTAGTGTCATTGTCACTGTCAGTGAGACAGTGACCACCACAGAATAGGGTAAAATACCAGTCATTAGAAATATTTAGTAGTGGGACACTTTACACTTTGATCGTTAAAATAAAAGTTTGTGGTTTTTATATGGCGTAAATAATAATGGAATAAATAATAAGGGGTAAAATAATATAACAATGTTATGGCTTACAGCTATGTAATAAAATAAACGAAAAGTAACCTGCATGGAGCCACCCTATTCCCAAGGTGTGCTGTCCTCAATGAAATCATTGACTTTATAATACGCTTTAGCACACAAACGTTCTTTACCTGCATTTTTAAATTTGTTTAAAGGTAGATTTTGAACATTTTCTGGGATTTTATTGTATAGGCGTATACATTGGCCTTTAAAAGAATTGCTTACTTTGGCTAGTCTGAACATTGGTATTGCTAACTTGTTCTTATTTCTAGTATTTACATTATGATTATCGCTTTTCTTTTTGAAAATATTTATGTTCTTTCTAACATATAAGAGATTTTCCAAAATGTATTGACGGTCAGAATTCTTATTTCTTTAAATTTTTCTCTTAGAGATTCAAAAGACGACATCTTATAAAAAGAACGAATAGCTCGCTTCTGCAGCACAAATATTGTATTAATGTCCGCTGCATTTCCCCACAAGAGGATGCCGTAAGACATTATGCTATGAAAGTAGCTAAAGTAAACTAATCGCGCGGTCTCTACATCAGTGATTTCACGAATTTTTTTAACAGCATATGCTGCAGAACTAAGCTTATCTGCCAGTTTTGCAATATGTGGACCCCATTGTAACTTACAATTCAGTGTTATGCCTAGGAATGTGGTGGTGTCTACTAAATTCATTTTCTCATCATTTAATAGTACATTGGTTTGTACTTGCCTAACATTTGGCAAGATAAATTTTAAACATTTTGTTTTATTAGAGTTCAAAAGTAAATTATTAGCATTAAACCAATGTACTATTTTTGAGAGAGCACTATTTACCTCGTCATAATTAAATTGTCGCCTCTTCACATTAAAAATTAGTGAAGTGTCATCAGCAAAAAATACTATCTCATGCTTATCTTTAACAAGATAAGGTAAATCATTTATATAGATGAGAAAAAGAAAAGGGCCTAAAATGGAGCCTTGTGGCACACCTAGTTTTATTTTGGTTCCATTAGACATTATGGAGTTGACTTCCACCCTCTGCGTTCTATTTGTAAGGTAAGATTTTAGAAGTGCCGTGCCCCTTATACCATAATGGTATAGTTTTCTTATTAGAGTATCATACTCCACACAGTCAAATGCTTTAGAGAGATCGCAGAAGATACCAAGTGCATCCTGCGACCCCTCCCAAGCCTCAAAAATACTACACAGAAGACTAATGCCTGCATCTGTTGTAGACCGACCTTTAGTAAATCCAAATTGATTATTATGTAATACATTATTTGAGTTATAGTGAGCAAGTAATTGATTTAAAATTATTTTTTCAAAGATTTTACTTAGAGTCGGCAATATAGATATTGGTCTATAGTTGGCTGGGTTTGATTTCTTCCCAGCTTTAAATAGAGGCATCACCTTGCTGTGCTTCATTAAGTCTGGGAACACGCCACTTTTAATACAATTATTAAAAACTAAAGCTAGGTAAGGGGCAATGATGTCAATTACTGATTTTATAATTTTTGTGGACATACCCCAGAGATCAGTGGTACTTTTAATATTGAGAGATTTGAAGGTCTTGATAATATCTCTGAAGTCAATATCTTTAAAAATAAAATTGACATCACATTCCTTGACATGTTCTCTAAGTATTTTTTCTGCAACTGTAGGTGATGAATTTAAGTTCTTTGTAGTTGAGATTGGAATGTCTGTAAAAAACTTCTCAAAGACTGTCGCAACCTCAAGATCAGAATTGATTTTTTTATCAATAATCAAAAGTTCAAATTTAGAGTTACGACAGGTGACTTTTCAAGTCTCATCCGCAATTATTTTCCAGGTGGTTTTCACTTTATTTTTAGAGTCTCTAATTTTCTCTTCAATGTGAAGTGCCTTCGCTGTTTGACATGCCTTTTTAAAAGTTTTCGAGTACTTCTTGACATACAATTTAAAAGCTTCACTCCGGTTTATAGTTTTCTCGTTATACAAATCATACAATTTTTGTCTACTTACAATAATACCTGCAGTTGCCCATTTTTTGAAATTATTTCTTTTATTATTCAAACTGACCGTTTTAGAAGTAAATACAGCGTTATATTGCTATTTTACTCTATTAAATATGTTGTTAAACGCTTTATCTGGATCATTTGATATATTCAAGTGCTCAAAACTTGATAATAATTTACTTCTAAACTTCTACGTTTTGTATTTATAGGTATATATTCAATTTTTTCTTTAAAATTATTATCACAATTTATATTAAATGAACCTAACTGTCCACAGTGATCAGAGCTTAATACATTAATTATTTCCTTCCTATAGGGAGTTATGTTGGTGAAAATATTATCTATGCAAGTCGCAGTTGTATCACAAATTCTTGTCGGCTCGTTGAATAAATTAATAAGGTTATACGATTTGAACAATGATGTGAATCTAACAGTGGTAGTGTTTGAGTCTAGTAAATTAATATTGAAATCACCACATACTATAATCTTTTTGTTAGATGCACACACTTTCGTTAACACTTGCTCCATTATATGTTCAAAAGAATCATATAAGCCAGATGGAGGTCTGTATACGCTTACAATAATAAGGTGGCTCAGCTCAATACAGGCTAACTCAGCAATTCGTTCAGTTGACAGTCTAACAATATCCTTACGTTCTTTAAATTTAAGTTTTTTCTTAATCAATATTAAGGAGCCACCCCTAATAGCATTCTCTCGACTGAACGAACTTGCTAGCTGGTGATCAGAATAATTAAATACCAATTCATAATTTTTTAACCAATGTTCTGATACACACAAAATGTCAATGTTACATTCATTTAAAAATAACTCTATTTCTAATTCTTTTTCTATTTTTCCTTGCAAGTTTTGATGCACCAGGTTTATATTAAATATACAGTTTTGTCTAGAATTCTCACTATGGTGGTAGGCATTACTATTATTGTTTAATACTTTGCCAGAGTGGGTCTCTGTTGTCCTAAAATCTAATTTAAATCTTTTGGAACATGTTCCAAACTCTCATTTACATTATAGTCAGAAAAAGAACACTGCTCAATAAAAGCAGTGGTCGGCTTAGCCAATTTTTTGGCTGATCTTTGTTGTAACTCTTATATTATTTAAAAGCAAACACAGTTTTTATGTTATCTGTGTAGTTGTCTATGATTTGGTCTGTGCTACTGTCTATGGTTGTATGAAGGTTTTTTCTGTTCTCTGTTCCATTTTGAAAAGTAAATAAAACGTCACGTTAAAATTCTATACTATTTTATTTTTCTGCTCCCATCTGCAAAACTCTGCATATATTCCAATAGGTTATTGGCCCAGAGTTTCGTCTAAAAATACTTTTTGCCGAATATTACAGTATTTTCGTTTGCGGGAGCAGAAATTCGCGTCGCGTGCGTTGTGAGGTTACCGGTGCCATACATCTTTGGTGAGTGGAATTGGGCATTAATTATTGCTTTGAGTTTGAGAATATATTATAGCAATGTCGCTCAAATTGGACAAAGTAACAGTGGAAAAGTTGGAAGGGGATTCCAATTGGATTTCGTGGAAATTTGATATAGACCTGCAGCTAACTCTACACAAAGTTTCCGACCATGTCACTGGTAATATTGAGATACCTAAAGACGCTAAGTTATTAAAGGAATACAATGAGAAGGAGGCAATAGCCAGGTACTTAATTGGGTCCACTGTAAATCATGATCCAAAACAACATCTACTAAACTGTAAAACTGCAAAGGAAATGTGGGATGTGTTACATTCTGTCTATGAACAGAAAAATGATAGGCGTTTGGATCTTCTCTATTGCGAATTGTTCACATATAAAAAAGATGCATCTGATAATATTGCTATGCATGTATCAAAGCTTCAAAGATTATTTAGCCAACTAAATAATGAATTGAAAGAGGAAAATTGCACTTTACCAACTTCTTTACTACTTAACCGCATTTTAAATACTCTTCCTAGCAATTATTTAGAATTCAGGAATGCCTGGGAGTCAGTGCCGTATACTGACAGAAATGTTACAGTTTTGATGGAACGGCTTCGTTTGCATGAGCAAAGACTCCTGGAGACTCATTCGCAGGAAGTGTCTGATGTGGCTTTGGTTGTGGCTAATAATGCTGAGAAAAAGTTTGACAAGAAGACTTTGCCTACATGCCACTACTGTAAAAAGAAAGGTCATGTAAAGAAATATTGCTATAAATTGAAAAACAGAAGTAAAGGTGTTGCTAACGCTGGTGAAGGGCAAGCATTTATTGTAAATAGTAATAATAGCATAAATGAACATTGGATTATAGACTCAGGAGCGTCTCACCATTTGACAAGACACCGAGAGTGGTTTACTGAATTTGTAAGTTTTGAAAAACCTATACCCCTGAACCTCGGTGATGGTAGACAAATGCATGCTTTTGGAGTTGGAAAAATTAAAGTTCAAATGTTAATCAATAGCAACTGGGAAAATGCTTACTTAAAAGATACATGGTATGTGCCTGAATGCAAGCAAAATTTATTTTCCTCAGGATCTGCATTAGAAAACGGTTTAATTGAAATTGCTGATTCGAACAAGCGAGTTTTTAAGAATAAATATGGTGATATTAAGGCAGTTGGAATTAAAGGAAAAGGTATATTATATAATTTATTATTGAGAGTTGTCATGCCAGTAAACTCATGCATGCTAGCAAAGGAAATTGATATACAAATATGGCATGAGAGATTTTGTCATCAAAACATTCGTCATGTTCAAAGTGTGTTAAAAAGAAAAGGCATTAATGTGACACTTTCAAACAAAACTTGTAGTGGTTGTATGTATGGAAAAATGACACGATTACCTTTTCATACAAGAGAAATTAGAGCAACATCTGCTGGTGAAATTGTTCATGCGGATGTCTGTGGTCCGTTACCTGTGAAATCTATTAATGGATCCAGGTACTTTGTTTGTTATAAAGATGATTACACAAAGTACAGAAAAGTCTATTTTCTGAAAGAAAAATCTGAAGTGTCTAATACCACAAGACAATATTTACAGGAAGCTAAAAATACTGGTCATTTAGTGAAGGAACTACTTACTGATGGTGGGAAGGAGTTTGTTAATCAAGAAATGGATAAAATATTAAGATTTTTTGGGGTTAATCATAGAATTACAGTTCCTTACAGCCCGCAGCAAAATGGTGCTGCTGAGAGAGAGAATCGCATACTTATTGAAGCTGCCAGAAGTATGTTATTTGCAAACAGTTTTGAAAAATATCTTTGGGCTGAAGCGGTGAATACTGCAGCATATGTTTTGAATAGAACTGGCCCTACTGGAATAAATAATGAATCTACTCCTTTTAGTTTGTGGTTTGGAAGAGAACCAGATATCAGTCATCTTAAGATTTTTGGTACTAAATGTTATGTGCATGTGCCAGATCAGAAAAGAAGAAAATTAGATAAGAAAGCTATTAAGGGCTATTTAGTGGGTTATGTTCATGATAAAGATGGTTATAGAATTTGGACAGAAGACAAGAGAATCATTTTGTCAAGAGATGTAAAATTTTTGCCTGAAATAACATGCACTGATATTTTTGCTAATGAACATTTATTTGACAATTTTAAGGATGTTGAACAGGCAGAGCTTACCATACCTAAACCTGAAATTGGTCTAGAAGTTTGTCCTGATGTGTCTCATGCTAGTGCATCTGAGGAGCATGAACCAGAGGAGCACCTGCCTGCAGAGTGTGAGGATGCTGACAGTATAGGTAATTCTGAACAATTTTATCCTGCTACTGATGTTGATAAAGACATTTGTGATCAAAGTGTAGTGTGTCCCGTTAAAAATGAAAGTCAATCTAGTGGTATTAGTGGTGACAATATAAGTGCTCACAAATATCCCTCACGTGATAGGAAAAAGAAAGACTTTAAAGACTATTATGTGTATGCTTGTATTGATGAATCTGAGTCATGTTCAAATTTTACTGACATTAATAGTTTGCCAGATTATTGGAAGTCCGCAGTATATGAGGAACTTACTTCCTTAAAAGACAATAATACTTGGACTGTTGTAGATTTGCCAAAAAATGTTTCACCTATAGATAGTAAATGGGTATTTAAAATAAAGAGAGACAGTGATGGCAACATCGTTAAATATAAAGCTCGTTTAGTGGCTCGGGGATATAATCAAAAATTTGGAATTGATTATTTTGATACATATTCTCCTGTAGTCCGTACAAGTGTTATGAGAATTTTGTTTTCTATTGCTGTACAGTTTGATTGGTCCATAAGCCACTGGGATGTTGTCACTGCCTTTCTCCATGGTACACTTTATGAAGATGTATATATGTACTTACCTAAGGGCTTGAATTTAGAAAATACAGATAAAACTAATGACTTAAAAAAGGTAGTTAAATTGAATAAAGCGTTGTATGGGCTCAAACAGGCTGCATCTAGTTGGAATCAAGAGATTCACAAAGAATTAATAAATATTGGTTTTAAACAGTCTGACTTTGAAACGTGTGTGTACATTTTGAAAGAGAATAATTTGTATTTGATATTAGCTATTTATGTCGATGACATTTTTTTGTTTTCTAATAATTTAGATATGAAACTTAAAGTATTCTCCATACTAAAGAGTAAATTTAAATTAAAGGATTTGGGTCCTATTGAACATGCATTAAGTTTGAAATTTAGAAGGGAAAAAGATAAAATGTTTGTAAATCAAAGAAGTTATATAGAAAAGGTTTTAGAAAAATATTGTATGTCAGATTGCAAACCAGCTGGATCACCTATGGTACAAGGCTTAAAGTTAAATAAAAATAATGGTTTTGTTGATCCAAAGATCCCATATCAAAATCTCATTGGCAGTCTGATGTATATAGCTATTAATACTAGACCTGATATATTGTATGCAGTTTGTTTCCTGTCACAATTTAATAATTGTTATTCGTATGAACATTTTGTATGTACAAAGAGAGTTCTGAGATATCTCAAGGGTACAATTGACATATGTATGGTATATAGCAAGTCTAGTGTTTTTAATTTATATGGATATGTTGATTCGGATTGGGCTAACTCTGATGACAGGAGATCATATTCTGGTCAAGTTTTTAAACTTGGAAATAATGTAGTGTCGTATGAATCTAAGAAACAGACTTGTGTTTGTTTGTCATCTACAGAGGCAGAATATGTTGCTCTTGCTCAAGGTGCCAAAGAAGCAATCTTTCTTCAAAGGTTTATTTTGGAGATAGATAGTAAGTTAATTAATTTACCAATTATTATCTATAATGATAATCAGCCATGTCATAGAATTGCTTCTAACAAAGTAAATAATAATAGAACTAAACATATAGATGTAAAATTTCATTTTGTTAGAGAAGCTGTGTTAAATAAGAGTATAATGTTATCTTATTTGTCAACTGAAGAAATGGTTGCAGACTTGCTAACGAAACCTGTGAATAGTATAAGACTTGCTAAATTTTTGCACAGATTAGCTCTGTATTAGAAATTGTTTTTTTTGTTACAATTATTTTATAATTGTAATTTGTAAGTTAAAAACTGGTTTGAGGGGGTGTGTTGTAACTCTTATATTATTTAAAAGCAAACACAGTTTTTATGTTATCTGTGTAGTTGTCTATGATTTGGTCTGTGCTACTGTCTATGGTTGTATGAAGGTTTTTTCTGTTCTCTGTTCCATTTTGAAAAGTAAATAAAACGTCACGTTAAAATTCTATACTATTTTATTTTTCTGCTCCCATCTGCAAAACTCTGCATATATTTCAATAATCTTAAAACTATAAAATTATATAGCCATTGAGCTAATTGTCTAGTAAAAATTTTTGATAAGAAATACTTATCATAAGTTAAATTATTTAACCTAGAATAAAAAAATATTTTTAATGTCAACCACATCTATTTGTGGTAATGTGTTACTTAATATTAAACAATTTTGGTTTGTTGCACTACTTAGTAGGCAGTTAAGTCTATACCTACCTAATATCATTTTCCCTATTCTCGTGTGGCAATTTTTTAATGTAAGGAAAGGTGAACAAAATAAGACGACTGACATTTTCGTTTTTGCTTAAATGTATCAATATAATTTTGCTTAATGTATCAAAAAAAAAAACATTTACTGAAATTCTGTCTGTTATTTTCTTAGCATTCAGTTTTTACCTAAAAATCAATATAAACTGAAAAACTTTCGCATTTTTATGTTTGCTTATCTAAAGTTAGATAATTTATGAACACAAATAAATATCTACTTTTATTTCATGCGAAGTATTTAATTTTTTACAGCTATTTCTTTTTAAAAAAAACCTTAGCTGTCCAATGACTGGTGCTTTTATGGTATAACTTTGGTATACAGTTCGACAAGGCTGTTTATGAACGTGGCGAGAAAAGGTACTAACGCTTCTATCATACAAAACGTAATTTTTGACAGTTCTCCTTTACCAGCAGCGCCCATTGACATCATTGACATATTCATTTCGGTTGGGTTGCACCAACTAACTTTAACTGGACGCAAATAAGCATTAATGTGTTAACCCACCCAAGTGACATTTTAGGCAAATGGTGTTTGAAAATTATGAACTATTTCTAAACGTTTTGTTTTGAAAATTCGAATTTTTCTTACAAGTTTAGGGTTATATATGTTTTGTCATAATTCACGGATACGTATAACCTAAAACTTTCTTTATTTCCTACAAATTATCTGAGAAAATCGACAAAGTAGATTATTGTAAAATGAACTACAACAGATACCAATGACCAAAATGATTTATGTTACTTAAGTCATTATTGTTAAAATAATGATATGGTATACCAATTTATTGAAAAATGGTTTAAAATATTGTACACCTTTTTAATTTTGACAATTATTATATGACAGAGTAATACTGATAAAATAAAATTCAAGAGAACTTAACATTTTTCTGAAAATAAAAAATATATTTTATTAAGAATTTTTTTATTATTGTTATCCACTTGTTTACTTAAATGAATAAGCAGTCTTGACATTATCTCACTTGAGCAACATAATATTAGGTACTTACTTAATACTAATTTAAAATCTTTAACAGTCTTTATCATTGCAAAAGTTTATAATCTGGTATTTTATACAAATATGTTATCTGCATCAAAATTTTGATTTGAAATAGATCGAATGGCCACATTGAGCTCTTCATCATTAATATGTATATGTTACCACCATTATTAGAGGAACATCAGTTTGAGAAAATTCTGTAGTTTTTTCTTCAGGGCATACAATCATATTTTTTTACTTTATCTCTCGTAAGCGAAATCTGAGAACAAAGACAACACTTTTGAATCAGCTACTTAAATTATGACAGTATAGAATGATGTAAATTGAAATTATTAAATAAACAGACATACCTCATCTTCAGAATCATTTAAAATATAGGAATGTGCAAGTCTCCTGGCTCTTTTTCTTTGCGCTGACATCTGAAAAATGTCTTAATTTAGTTGTACATGAGTTTTTATTAATAATTTAAATGCCATTAGGTAGTTTATTCATTCATTTAGATATTTTGCTCAAGATTATTTTGATATTTTTTAACATACATTACAATATTTTAATAAAATGTATTTATTAAAACATAATAAAATTTAACTTTTTAAGTAACTAAATTTATTTGGTAAGTATATCTATAAATTCTAAAATATTTTTGTGATTTGATTCCCTTCTGGATAAAAATAATATTTATATTAATTTACTTGATTAACCTATTAAATTATGATATTTGATTGCCCATGTAAATTTAAATGTTAAGAAGTAAGTACCTAGGTACTTTTTTTTTTAAATAAAAAATATGAAAAAAATAAAATGAATATATTTTATTTTTTTCTTATTTTTTATTAAAATTTTCTTTACTCTACTTATTATATGAACTTATAAATTATTATTAACTAACCATACAAAAAACTTAGTATCTTTGTTTAATTTATTTACAATATCGTTTTATGTCATATAAAACAAACACGTCAATCATAACAAGCAGAACATCATTTAACAATAATAAGTTATGGAACTTGACACTATAAATTATCAGCATGTAACATGTTTATAACATTTTTCAATAACGTGTCAACTGATATTTCTACTTCATTATCTAATTTTGATGAGTTTTAAGTAAGAACACACATTAAATTTAATTAAAATTGTAATCTCTATTGCTACATGCCCATTATTTATATGCATTGAAATCTGTATAATATGTATTGTTAAATCAGATTTATACATAAAAATAATTATAACCTACAAAATTAAAACTCGACTAATACAAAATATTGAATGAAAATACGCTTACCTTGTGTATATTTGTATCTTATTAACGTCCTGCTTGGTAACTGAACAACACTGAGCCTTTATTTTATGTATTTGCACCTTTATGATATATAAAATTGTCGCTAAACGCCGGCTCCGTGGCTTGCCTAAAAAATGTTTGACAGCAAATACGACATTTTGAAACAATGGGTCATGCGGTGCCGCTTTACATTCTTTAGCAAAATTACTCCTTACTTATTTTGAAAATGTGTTATGGAGCTTAGTAGATTATTGTAAAATGTTTTATATTTTAAAAGATATTATTTTTAAAAGAATTAAGGGTTATGGCACATAAAATACTGTTGAAAAATGTAGTTTAAACCATAAGCTATGTGCCTACATCAAAATCCTCATTTGTTGATTTTTGTGGGTTAACACATTATTGCTTATTTGCGTCCAACTATAGACCGTGGAAGCTATGACGTCACAAAATGGCGGATTTTGACATTTGGGTAAAAACAAACACAAAAAATGTATGAAAATTTACATTTTGAATAAATTATCGAGTGTTTGCATTAGTTTTCAAGATATATAATGCTATATTGTTTTGCTCCCAGTTGTAACCATGTCTCCAGAAGAGAAACCTGCAGGTTTTTTTTAGATTTCCTACTAGCTCACAATCACAGCCATTATTAAACACAGAACACTATCTACTAGTTCGTATATATACTCAATAAATTGATAAATGATGCTAAAAGCCTCCCAAAACACTAAAAACAATAATACTCCCTAGCGAAAACGGTTTGTTTTTACCCAAACGTCAAGATCCGCCATTTTTGTGACGTCACACTTCCACGGTCTATATGTAACTTTAACTTTAACTACAATGCAAAATGTCAAATCTTTGGTAAAAGTTAAAAATGGACGCCATCAAGACGCCATATTTAACCATAACCATAGAGCTCGACAAGGTTTTAAATGCATGTGGCGAAAAAAGGAACTAACGCTGTCATCATACAAAAACGCCATTTTTGACAGTTCCCCTTTACCAGCAGCGCCCCCGCCCACGTTCATTTATAACCTTGTTGGACCAGCTGTCATTTGTCAATTTCTCCGGTCAAAGTTACAGTTCGACAAGGCTGCTTATGAACGTGGCGAGAAAAGGAACTAACATGGTTCTAACGCTTCTATCTTACAAAAACGTCACTTTTGACAGTTCTCCTTACCGGCAGTAGCGCCCATGCCCCATGGGTTGTTTTCTTTTTTTTTGATCTCCACCAGACGGCGCGACGATAGACACTTCTATAGGTCTACCAGAATCTGATGGCAATTTTTGACAGCAGATTTTCAAAAAATATCCTTGATCATTGGATAAATTATTATATTTGCATGTTTAACACACGGTATCAGCCGCTATAAGAAAAAAAAAGGATTAAAATGTTTTATTTTTTTTTAAACGGGCAAAAGGCCCACCACACATTCCCACCACTGCAACTCCTGTGTCGCCAGGATCAACAGTGGTAACCAACCACGAAAACCCTTTGATATGATCTCAGGGATGCCCGAGGGACAAGCTAAATCTGTCTTGGGACCCGCAACGAAATTAATCAGAAGAAATGTAGGAGGAGTAGGAGATATCCAATTTCCCTCCCCAAGCAAAGCGGGAGACAGCCAAAATTGTAATGACATTGATGTGCGAACAAAAGGGGGAAGCACCACGGGAAAAATAAATAATTATGCTTAATATAATATGCCTACTTCATAAAAAAAAAAAAAAAAAAAAGACATTTATTTATAATGGCAAACTTGTGTTCGATTGTTTCCAATAGAATTTATGACAAAAACGTTTGAAAGCACGGAAATTCTTTGCGCTGCCTACGAGGTCATCGTAATATACGACTCCAGAGACACATTGGAGGCTGTTTAATAAATCGGTTCTTTCCTCATGCCAGAGACCGCACTCCCAGAGTATGTGATGAGCAGTTTGTTCTTGCGGGCTGTCTTCGGTCGAGCACTCGCAAAGAGGAGATGGAACTAACTTGAATCTATGAAGTTTAGCTTTAAAATTGCCGTGACCAGTTAGGAATTGTGCAACGCAATGATCTATTTCTATCCAATGCATGGCGAGACGTTCGCGAACTGAAGGAAAGAAATTGTACAGGTGCCGACCTTTAATAGATTTATCCCACCGATCCTGCCACTCGGATAAAAGATTTTGTAGTGTAATGTCTAGTGGTTCAAACAATCTATTCACCTTATTTCTGTCTCTCATGCTTAAGAAATCTGGGGTCGTAATTTTTTTATTTTTGTAATATAAAGCAGCTCGGCGCTGTATTTCCAAGTCTACAGGCAAAACACCCGACAGGACAGGAAGTGCTTCAGTACTGACCGTTCTATATGCCTTACATAGGAATATTAATGCGAGACGTTGGCTTTGTAAAAGTTTACGCCGGGCTGCGCCAATCGTAGCCCTATCTGCCCAGACCGGCGAGCCGTAGCATATTCTGCCTAAGTACGTGGCTGTATATATAGTTTTTAACGTTTTGAACGAGAGACCCCATGTAGATGTCGATATTTTAGTAAAACTATAGAAATTTATTTTTGCTTTCTCACCCGTTTGTATGATATGTTCTAAGAATGTGAATTTATTTTCTAAAATCAGTCCAAGATAACAGAGTGACTGTTTACGTTTGACACTTGTTTCGTTAAGTTTAATGCGAGGAGTTGATATAAGAGAGCCTTTTAAAAGAATTTGATAAGTTTTGTGTGCCGCAAATTCCAGACGATTTCTGTGACCCCAACTTGCAATTACGCTTAGGCACTTGTTAGCTTTAATCTCTATCTCAGTTCGCGTATTTCCTTCAACAATGAGGAACCCGTCGTCAGCATAGCCTACCAGATAACAGAGAGGCGGTAAAGGAATACACAGCAAATCGTCAAAACTTATATTCCACAGGTATGACGATAGCACCGACCCCTGTGGGCAGCCGCGGGTTAGATCTTTGATATAGATGTAGTGACCGAGTCGTAGTTTAATAACGCCGTAACGGAAATACGATTGTAGTAAATAATAAATATTTCGGTAGCATCCTCTGTTCCGTAGCTTTAGTAGTAGCATCGGCCACCAGGTATTATCAAAAGCCCCTGCGATATCCAAAGATATACCTACCACGTAATTACATTCAGATGAGTTCACTATTTTTCTGACTTCGATTGCCGCATCGATTGTCGATTTTCCGGCGGTAAATCCAAATTGCTGTTTATTAAACTTCAGCCCGCCAGGTAGAAGGCGGGGCACAACCAGACGTTCTAATAATTTACCTAAACATGGTAGAAGTGTTATAGGCCGGTAAGATTTCGGGTCGTCAGGTGGCTTATCACCGGCTTTAGGAATTAATTTAATTGTGCCGATTCGCCAAATTTTTGGGAACGTGCCTTCTGCAATACATTTATTCAAAACTTCTAAGATCGCTGGTCCAGCCGTTAGACAAGCCTGTTTAATCATAATGTTAGAAATTTTGTCCTCGCCGGCGGACTTTTTTGTAGGTAATAAATTTACGGCTTTAATAAACTCATCGAGGGTAGGCAAGTCGGAAACCGGGGTGTTTACGGGGTCAAATAGTCGGTGTCGAATTTCACGGTGATGATCGTCGTCCAAGTCCGGCTCGTCGTCAGGAATCAATACGTCTATGTAGGCCTTAGCTGTGTCTTCTAAGCTGTGAGTATACGAGTTATTAATTAAAATGTTTTATTCCGATTACCCCGGTATTGCTAGTCAATTTATTTTCTCACTTTTTGCCATCAGATTCTGGTAGACCTATAGATTTTCTATTGGTTCCCCACCGATCTAAAATTATCTGCAGGTTGGCATCACTGACTATAGGTCTACCAGAATCTGATGGCAATTTTTGACAGAAGATTTTTAAAAAATATCCTTGATCATTGGATAAATTTTTATATTTGCATGTTTATCACACAGATGACAGAATCAGTCGCTATAAGAAAAAAAACGGATCAGAAAAAAAAATACCGTAATCTGTGACGGCATGTCAAATTGACAGATGATACTTGACAGCTTATTGTACCTAGCGACTTCAGTTTTGCGAGTTTTGCATATTTTTCTGATTTCTTAAAACTTTCTAGATCCACCCTTATGAGTTCCACCTTTTAGTAAATACAATTGAAATCGGTGCTGGGTGCACTACATTTCAATGACATCCAAAATCTGAAAACCCTACCATCTATAGTACAACATCAAATATGATCACCCTAAATAAAAAGTTAAAAAAACCTTCAGCTGTGGAGATAAACGGAGTGACAATAGAACCAGTGAAAAGAATATCAATAAGAGATAAGTTACTAGTGAAAGAAGTGCAAGAACTGAACGAAAACTTGCCGGTTACCTGCTCAGTGAACTTTGACGATCCAAATGTTTTGAACGAGTTTACTTTGACTGTTCTGCCCGACGAGGGGTACTGGGCTGGGGGGAAGTTTCAATTTAGTGTATTCGTTACTGAGGAATATAATATGGCGGTAAGTTCGTATTATTATTACGGGTAGAAACCTTCATTTCTACTGGTCACCTTGAACCTTGCTACATGCAGTTCTATTTACTGTTGACAGATGCAGCTGCTAATACTTCCTGTGTTGTAACTTAAACAACAGCAGTGGCTGATAAGTTGAGTAATATAATGCATAATTACTCAACTCAAATCAGCCACTCAATACAACATACTACTCATTACATTGCTTGTAGCCGTATTGATCTTTATATTTATTTATATTTTCAGCCACCAAAGGTTAAATGTTTAACGAGACTTTGGCATCCAAACATCAATGTTGATGGAGACATATGCCTGTCATTACTTCGTCAGACCTCTATCGATGAGCACGGCTGGGCACCAACAAGAAGACTGAAGGATGTTGTGTGGGGACTTAATTCTTTATTCACAGTAAGTTTGTAGTGAATGTTTTACAAGAGGGTGTAATTAATATTAGTATGTTATAGTCAGTAATGTATATTATGCTGAATTGTACACATTTATTGACTGAGTATTGTAATAGAATTACAAAAACTAATATGACAATCCTTCTTTCAGGATCTCCTAAATTTTGATGACCCTCTCAACATAGAAGCAGCAGAGATGTACAAAAAGAACAAAGTAGAATTTCAAGCAAAAGTACAGGAATATATTGCAGTGTCAAAGGGAAAAAGATGAAAAATGTGGTCATGTGTAAATGTTTAGTTTAGAAAGACTTTATCCTATGTATGATATGATATAGTTGAATACTCTGATCCGTGATATTGTATATTGTAGCACTGGTAGGTTAAAGTGGTGTTGAACACTTTTCACACATAACTCATTTAATAGAGAAGCTTTTCAAAATATACTAAAAGGCGAAATATATAACATCATATACTTTTGTTTCATGAGTTCATGACAGATTGTTTGTAATGTAACATTGAGGAAATTGATTCCTAGGCAGTTGACGGACCTATGTCATTTAGTCGGCTTATGTCAATTCAATGTTAGTTGTGATCGTTTGGATGGGTTTGACTTAAAGCGACCAAATTACTTAGGTCCGCCATCTGCCTAGGAATCAATGTCTCTGATAGTACATGTCAACATAATAATGTACTTGTTTTAAAGTCATACTTTAATATTATGTAAAGTGATGTAATCATATCACATATTACATTTAAAAAAAACTTGGTCTGGTATATATATTTTTTTATAATTTAATATTTTTCTCAATATGGTTTTTTTTTTGCCGCACATTTCTGTTTATATACTGTTTAGTCTTCCCTAAAAAGGCTTCCACTCACTGGTCACACATGACACAGCTTAAATTTTGATGGTTTTGATGGTGTAAATCTGAGGAGCCTACTCAGAAAGGTTTTTCCAAAACTTTGCATGTATGAAATATATTATTATATCATAAAATGGAATTTAATGCAAGTAAAATAGCATGCAAGTTTAAGTCTTAATTATTTTATGTCCGTAAAAACTTACACAATGTGTTTAAATATATTTTATGTTACACAGCAACAAAAAAATTTTGGACATCAGTTCAGCTAATGTAATATACATTAGCTGAACTGATGTCCAAAATTTTTTTTAAAGACTTGTATTAGTAATTACTAATTAGAAATGTAAACCAGAAATGCTATACTGAATATACAATGTGTCCAGACACCGGTGTCCGATCCTTTAATGTCATGATGTATGGCATATTTTATTGACAAATTGGCTTTAATTTTTTTTCTCCAACTGAAAAAAAAAATACTCTGGACCTCATATGTATCTGAACAATACTTCATAAGAAAGTCACTTTGATTATATACATCAAAGGATCTGACTTAGAGCATAGAAGTAAAGGAATTTATTTAAGATGAAAATCTCTTCTATCTTTTTAAAATAAGAAAATAAAAAAACCACTTTAATGCGCTAGATTTTTCACAAAAAAGCCATTCAAAAATACACAATTTTTTTCCTTAAACTTTGGTTTTTCTGTGTTTAATTCCGCGAAATTTATAACATATTGCCTGTGTAAGCGTAGTCCACAAGTTTAGCTATCAAATGAGACCTTTTTTTATCTTCATAGGATATTTACATGAGAAGTATTGGACAGATTAGTGTGAAAGCCCGAGAAAAACTAAAATGGCTGCCATTTTACAACCATGAGAGAGAGAAAAAATTTGAGAGCCAATTTGTCGATAAAATATGCCATAGACATTAAAGGGTCGGATACCGGTGTCGGGACACATTGTATAGACTGTAAATGTAAACAAAAGAAGGAAGAGTTCTGATATTAAAATAATGTGTTCTGTGTATATCAATAATTTTACCTACTCTTTGTGCTTGCTTTATACTTTTATTTTTTTACAAAATGAAATATCTGGAAAATAAAAATTATGTTGTGCTCAGCTTTCACTTTCATTTCAGTAAGTCAGCTACCCCTCTTGCTTTGAGATTTTGTACTGCTACTTATTTGCGTAGACATAAATGCACTTGCAGAAAGATTTAATTAGTAGGCAAAAAATAATGTCTTCTTGTTTATAGATTTTTATCTTTTTGTTTTTCCAAAGAATAAATATTTTGGAAATATCCTAATTCCTAAGATACCATTATTTGTTGAACTTTTTTGTTTATTGAAGTGTCATCTATTGTTAAGCGATAAAAAAGGGAATGACTGTATGAGTGCAAAATGCGATGCATTAAAATAAGAAACAGAGGATTTGAAATAAAACACAAAATGTTCAGCAAATCAATGCCATTTATTCACTTCAATGGTTTTGAAGCAATTTATCAATAATAAATAGTAAAAAAATTGTTTATACAAATCAATAACAATATTTTTTTGACTAGAAAATAATGCAACAAAATGAATTAGGAAAATCAATAAATACATAATAACTTAGATCACAGGATAAAATGGTAACAGTCATTTTGGACGTTGTGATGTTGGTGTAAACTGGGAACCTCTTTTTTGGAAGTCGGTTAAAACTATGTATCACGACCACCAGTAAAATGTTTGCTCGGAGCTAAATTATGAAGTCACAATATAAAAAAATCAGTAAAATTGATTTTACTAATCAATATAATATAGACTTTACACCTCGGTCAAGGCTTAAGTTTTTGTAATTTTTTTTATCAAATGCCACGTGTTTTGTTAGGTCTAATTTTAGTTTTCTCCCATACTTACATTGTATTCATATAATCGATAACTATAGTACGATAGTATAATCCACTTACTTTTTTGTGTAATTATGTGATGTTAAGTTTCCAGTTGTGATGACAGGCAGTCTTGCCAACACAATTTTATACTCAATTCGTAGTTTCATTTGGATGGACTTAAAGGGGAGGATAGACGGATGGACATTCGCTACCCTCAGTTCTCATACAGTAAAACCATTTTATCAATACTTGTCAATCACTTTGCTATCGTTATTGGTACCTATCAATCCTTCATTGGCAATCAGTCAGTCATGTCTAGAGAAAATTGTCAAATGGTTTTACGGTAGGTTTTCATAATTGAAGACGTGAGTGGAAGAACCTGATAACTAACATTTTATAACACAGGGACTCTACTCATATTTTCCCTTATAATTTGAACAAAATTGTAACTTACCTACTTCATCATTTGGCCAATATAATATCTAGCTAAACAAGGAATCCCAATTTTTGTGATTTCAAATCATTTTTTAGCCTCCATTTATGCAAAAAAAAGGTAGTTTTCAAATTGTTAGTGACGTGGTTCTTCCACTCATGTCGTCAATTCTGGATGCTGTATGCTACAGCTGCTGGTGAAAGATCTTGCCGGCGGGCGAGGTGGTGAGCAGCTCGTCCTGTATGCTGTTGGAGCGGGCGAGCTGCCGCAGGTGGCCGAAGGCGGCTCCCACGGTGTCAGCGTCAGACGCCTCCTGAGCCTTCCGCGCGTGGTACTCCTCGGAGAATTCCTGTGGGGTTGGATATAGATTTAGTTTAGTTTACCAACGAACATTAAAATATTGTAGGCTTTAATGTTAATGATAGCCTGTTTCACCACTTTCTGATAAAGTTACGAATAGGCTATTCACAGCTTTTTTGACAGATTCTCCATACTCCATCTGTCAAGATAAGTGGTGGATAGCCTATTCGGCACTTATCAGGAAGTGGTGAAACAGGCCGTAAGCCTTGCATGACTTAGAGACAGCGGTTACAGTTTATACGGTCAATCTGGCATCAGTTCAGTCCATCAAGACTGATGAACGAAAGGTACATAATAAAAAATGATCAGTCCATCAATCCGTGGGTTAGACGTTCAGTTTCGCATCAATCTTTACCAGATTGATGGACTGAACTGACGAGAAACTGAGCGTGTAACCTATGTCAGACAGTGGAAATGCAAAAGAACAATAATTATTAGTGACAGAATTTGGTAACAAAATCATGTATTTTGATTGTAACAACATGTTACTCAAAATGTGGTATCTTCCGAAATTTCAGGCAGGCATTTTCATTGGTCTTAGATTGTAATTAACAGGTAATTAATTGTAGTTAATATATTTTCATTGCTTGTAATTATTTACATAGATTGTAGGTACTATCAGAGAAGTTGAATCATAGGCAGATGACGGACCTACATATATTGGTTGCGTTATGTCAAACCCAGTAAATGGATAATAACTGACATTAAGTTGACATAATCCGACCAAATGACGTAGGTCTGCCAACTGCCTATGAATCAACTTATCTGATAGTACATACATACATCGCGTCCGGGTGATTTAGTACCTTAAGCCTGTTGCCGAGGAAAACGGCCCGCTCGCGCTTGCGCACGATGAAGTCTGATGTAGCGAGCCAGCGGTGCTCGTGACACTCCTCCGCCGTCGGCCGCTTCAGGGGCACCTTCTTGAACACCCACATCAGGAACCGGGTCGCCTCCTGGTAATACGAGAATATAAACAAATTATGTTTATCCCAGCTTTCAAAGTATTGAGATGCATCTTTAATGAAAGGAGAAAAAAAAGATCAAATTTGAAGCTGAAGGCAGCACCGTTTTTCCCCAGTCCCATTCATATTCGTATAATATTCGTTTGAAAACTTAACTTGTCATTGTAGTAAGCAATGACATCTTAGCACAAGATTTAGTTCTTCTAGATATAAGGTATTGAACTGCTTTCCGTTATATTTATGTACCTTATCATTGCCTGTCTATTGAATTATAAATAGTGAGAATAAAACCAACGAGACTATTATAACTTACTAGCTGCGCCCCGCTGTGTTACCCGCGGTTTATTAGTGATAATAAATTGTGATATTTTCCCACAGTCAAAAGTAGCCTATGTTAATCCGGAGTATCAACTAACTCCATACCGAATTTTATTAAAATCGCTCCAGCCGTTTAGACGTGAAGAAGACGTTACAAACATAACAAACTCACAAAGTTTCGCCTTATAGTGTGATAATACAAAAGAGGTAAGGTGTACCTGAGTAATCTCCTTATACAGATGCTCGAAGCGGTATCTCACAAAGGATATGTTCTGTTTGGTCTCGGCGGGCGAGTCGCCGCGGAAGGGCGACACGCCGGACAGCATGATGTAGGCCAATACGCCCACTGACCAGATGTCCGTCTGAGGGAACGCCGGCTCGTCGTTGATTATCTCCGGCGCTGGAATTAGTATTATCGTTCTTAATTTATAGTTCGCACTTATCAGTAATAGTAAATAGATGCTTATTGTTACGGCGCAAGTTAAAGAAACCTTTTTATTATTAAAAAATATTTATACACAGTAACTTGTAAAGTTGCTGTCTAATGCGATGAAAAATAACTTGAGTAAAAACAACTTTATTTATTTAATCTGCTGCGTATAATACTTTTTATTATAGGTCTACCAGAATCTGATGGGAATTTTTGACAGCAGATTTTCAAAAAATATCCTTGATCATTGGATACATTTTTATATTTGCATGTTTAACACACATAATCAGCCGCTATAATAAAAAAAAAAGGATCAAAATGTTTTATTCCAATTACCCCGGTATTGCTAGTCAATTTATTTTCTCACTTTTTGCCATCAGATTCTGGTAGACCTATAGTAATGATATATTTTGAGACAGTGATGTAAAAGAGTAGCTTTATTGTAACGGCAACTCAGTAAGTCAGTCATATCTCTAAGTTTTGTAGTTGTAAAAGTATACAATAAGTTTTCGGGAGCAGGTCGACGGAGGGTGTGGCGTGCGTTGCACACTGTAGAAAGAGGGAGAAGAAGACGGCCTGTCATTAGTGACAGCCGGTTTTCTTCTCCCTCTTTCTACAGTGTGCAACGCACGCCACAAGTTGTAACGGCAACTTAGTAAGTCATAGAAATATATCAGTTTTTAAAAATTAAAAAGTATACGAATTAAGAATTCCGTACCTTTATATTCTAATTCTCCGACTTGCGGTACGCTGGTTCCCAACTTCGTGACCTTATGCGCTGAGCCGAAGTCGATCAGCTTGACTTGTATTGACCTGACTGAGGCCATCACCACATTATCTGGCTGGAGGTCCAGGTGGCACCATCCCCGCCAGTGCAGGTACTGAAGACCGTCTAGTATTTGAGTGACGATGGTCGCTACCATCTGTTCGGTATAGTCATGGCGACTGGACAGGTATGTGAGAATATCTGCGCCCTGTAACTTCTCCTGGACCAGAGCAGCGATCTGCGAGCCCGGCGATTGGTAGGCAGCTATGAGGTTAGATATCCTCTCGTGCCTCAACTTCCGGAGGCACTCGTATTCTCTGGTCACCTGCACTTCCGTTTCAGGTTTGCACTCCAGGATCTTGGCTACCACCACCCTGTCCGTCGTCTTGTCAACACCCTTGACCACGATCGAGAACTTCCCTCGCCACAGCTCCGACACGAAGCTGTAGCGATCCGTGAAGCTTTGAGATGCCTCCCATTCTAAGGGACTCTCTTCGGTCGAGTAGTCCAACTTAGGCTTGTCCTCCTCGAGAACTATTTCCTGGCCGGACTCGGTTATCTGCTGGAGATGTCTCATCGCCTTCGTCACCTCGATTCTCGGCGCCCCGGACTGCTTGGTCTTGATCAGGTTGGTCGGGATGCCCTTCTCGCTCCAGCCGATTCTGTTTCGGGAGGACAGTCTGAACTGGTAGCTGGTGTCGGGCTGGAGGTCTCTGACCACAAAGAACTCATGGTCGATGTTCTCCGCGACCGTCTTCCACTCGACGCTGTCGCCCTCCTTGTACTGGAGACTGTAGCAGACCACGGGGGAGTTGCCGTCGTATTTCGGCTGCGTCCACCGAAGGAGAACCTCCCTGTCGGATATTTCTGCGGCTGTCGGACTGTCGGGGGCATCGGGAGTCGTCGCCTCGACTATTCTCGTCCGGGCGACGGTCTGGCCGACCTTGTTTCTGGCCACCACCTTGTAATAGCCTATATCGTGGTGCATGGCCGGTTCGAACTTGAGGGTGGATCTTCCCTCCTCATCTTCCACGATCTTGATGCGCTGGCCCTCAGCGATGACCATGTCGTTCTTGAACCACTGGATGGTGGGTTTGGGGTCGCCGACGGCGAAGCAGGTGAGCTGGGCGGTGTCGCCCTCCCGTATGGGGAGGACCTGGGGTTTCTCGCGGAGGAAGGGCAGCTGGCCGTCCTTCTTGGACTCCATGAAGGCCTGGGCCTCGGCGTAGCTGTCGAGGCGGGTGCCGAGCTCGTGCCGCAGGCGGCGGATGGTGTAGTTGTCGGTGCCGTAGTTGTTGATCCTCTCGCGCCGCTCGTCGTCGATCTCCTCGTCCATGATGTCGGTGAAGCGACGACGCTCGTGGATGATCGGCGTCTGGGAATGTGATACGAGCGTTTAGCGTCTACGTATATTCTTATCTGTTAAACGAGATTTTATAGCTAAAGCTAATGCTTTTAATCGAGTAATTAAGGAAAAGACCCATACGAATCTGAACAGCTTTGATACGTCCTAATCACCACGGCGGTGATTAGGTGTCAGACACCACCCATACTGCTTGTCAGCAGTATGGGTGGTGTCTGACACCTATGCGAAAAGACATATTATGCGAAAGCTGTGTCTCTTTGTCTGGATATTCCCTCAACACGTTTTAGTACAGAGATACTAGAATCCCGAGGCAGAACATAGCATTCACCAAAAGATGCGGGCATCATTTCGTTTACCGCACACTCTCACAACACGATGGCTACTTATATCTCACACATCAACTCACCCTAGGATCATACGAGTCGTGTACGGACAGGCTGTAGCCGGGCGAGCGCACGCACGCCACCTTCATGTAGTTGCGCAGACGCACGGGGAAGTCTGTATCGCGGAGTTGCAGGAGGTACGTGTCTGGGCCGTTCTGGTAGCTAAGGATAAAAGGTTTTCATATGAAAAGTAATTATTTAGTAAATAATGATAGTAGGTAGATATCATTTGTTGACGACCTCTGTGGCTCAATTGGTTGAGTGTGTGGCAGCTCAAGCTGGGGGTCGCAGATTCGAATCCCGCCGACGGAACAAAAAGTTTTCAATGTTCCCGGGTCTGGATGTGTATTAAATATGTGTATAATGTAATAAGATCTTAATATATGTATAGTATAAAAGTATTAAATATATTTCCGTTGTCTGGTACCTGTAACACAAGTCCTTCAGGTACTTAGCACGGGGCCAGACTGACGTGGTGTGAAGCGTCCATAGATATTTTTGGTTTGCACTTTTACAGATTGTTTACACTTAATAGGGTGATAATTTCATAAAATAATAAAAAGTTGGGTCTTCTAGTAACGTTCCATGCAATAAAAATTGTTGATATAACCAAATATTAAAAACTACGCATTTTAAACTAAAATTTTATACTAAAGCTTTAAAACTTTCAGTAAAACATTTTATAACACAAAAATGCATAAAAACATAGCTCACTGGCTCTCTGATTTGGCAGAAACCTCCCAGTCGGGGTGGTCCCATTGTTTGAAGCCGATGTCCATCGGTTTGCGGTCCTTCGGCTCGCGCTCGCGCTCCGGAGTCGCTGAAATGAGAATATTAATAATTTAATAATGTTAACTGCTTGTTACATTAAAAAGTGCTATGGCCGTACATCTATATATAATATAATATCATTAGACAAGGCATGTCGGGAAAAAACTGACACCACTTTAATTAGCCCACTATTCAAGGCGTTTTAGGCAATTTCGGCATTAATAGGTAAGTTTATATAAACTGTCTGAAGTGACGTCTGTTAAGTGTAAACTATAATATTATAGTTTACACTTAACAGACGTCACTTCCTGTTTTCGTTTCGAAATTTAAATGGATAGTCAGTAAATATTTCGAAATTATAAATTTCTGCACATAAGTTATTAAAATGTATTTAAATATTGTGAAATACTAGTGATCTTGTCTTACATCATACATGCCATTACTATAATTAATGAAGCCTTACTAAAAATACTGCATCGTCGACATTTGACATTATATAGGTTTATCTCATTATTTGAGGCACGAAAAACTAAAGAGTGAGATAGACCAACGAATGGCGTAATTTTGATTAAAAAAAAATCTGTGTACGTCGTAGCTTATCTTAAGTTTTAGAATCATTGTTCAAGACATTGACAATGAATAGTGTGTAGCTGTGATAACAATCGTGTCACCGGGTTGGATGCCGGCCAAGGGCAAGTCGTCATATTTAAAAGCGATTCTAATATAAATTATATCGACGTTCGATATATTTTGGAAATAAATTGTTTATTTTTATTATGAAAATGCTAACTTCAGTGGCGGGCCCAAAAAAACCGTGGAGAAAGTAACACTTTTAATAAGCATTCTGCTAAATAATCTTACAATAAAATTGTTTTGATATGGTTCCAACCCTCCCCTATACCCTACCCTATTCCCTTCCCTAGCCTCCCCTACCCTATTACCCTATTCCCTCTTAAAAGGCCGGCAACGCACCTACAGTTCTTCTGATGGTGCGAGTGTCCATGGGCGACGGAAGTTGCTTTCCATCAGGTGACCCGTTTGCTCGTTTGCCCCCTTATTTCATAAAATAATAATAATAATAAAGTGGTGTGTGATACAACTTTTCATAATTGTCAAACCAACGTCGAATGTGTTCTCCAAAAATCAGTGTTTTGACGAATGTTTGACCTAAGTACTATCAGAGAAGTTGATTCCTATGCAGATGGCGGACCTAAGTAATTTGGTCGCGTTAAGTCAAACCCATCTGACCGATCACAACTAACATTGAATTGACATAAGCCGACCAAACGATGTAGGTCTGTCAACTGCCTAGGAATCAATTTCCTCGATGGTACATAAGACAATTTTGGACTAATTTATTCTGGGCCAAAGCTGTATTAATGCTGTATTCGACTAGGAGACTCTAGTTACTACAATTCTTACCTTCCGGTGTGTATGTCTCGTTAGGCGGGTAGACCATCTTGGAGGGATGCTCGAAGGCGCCGCTCAGCGGCCGACGACGGAACCACGTGCGGCATTGCGCGTTGCTCATCCAGTCCCTAAAATAATGAATGCATGTTTTGGTAAAAAATCCTAGAAGCTAGTGTCAGTCCACAGACATAGTTATTGCTTATTGGTGTAGGTGTAGGTGTAGGTGTAGGTGTAGGTGTAGGTACGTACAACAACAATATATATTGTACAGTATTTGCACTTTTTTTTCAAAAGAATAAAGCAGTTGTGAGGGACGATACATTTACGTAAGTTCGCTTTTGCATGAAGTTCATGCTATTTATTTTTTTCTAAATGTTCAAAGTGGTCTTGGAAGTATGTACCTACCATAGAGAATAAAACAGACCACGAACATTCCCAATAAAGTCCTGAACTTTTTGCCCGATCATGTCGTAAGGCCTCAATCGGACCGCCCAAACCAATCAAGATCGAATTAAGATGTTCACCACTACAATACACGTCGAAGACTGATTAATGACAGCAATATCTAGGTATACGTACCTAATACGTGACAATATTTACAGTAGGTGAGGTCAGGACGGTCAGGTGAGTCGCCCACGAAAATATGCGACACTGAGTAAAATATAGATGTCTATGTCAGTACGTTGTTATCGAGTATAAATATAGCCAATATTATACATATTGTGAGATAACTTATTAGTGCATTTAATAAAAAAAATAAAATAAAAATATGAGACAACCGACAATAAAATATCAATAATTAGGTGTAATCTCACTAATTAAAAAAGAAGTGTGACAGTTGAACTAAGGTTCGCCACCCGCAACCATTATGTGTTATTACTTGACGTTTGTCAAAATGGTTGTGGCAATGTTTTGTCCCTTGTGTTCTAAATAAAGATATTTTTATTTATTTAAAATATCATGTCTTCTATTATATATACACGATTAACGAGACAACATAATATTTAATCTGTATTTAAGTTTATCCTAGGCTGGCGCAAGCGAACTGTGGCGGTACCCACAATTAGCATCACAATCCTGCATCACACTATCGAACGGCAAGATATATACAACATCTGAAATGACGTCAGTGGGCTTCGGCCTGACCGAGCATGCTATCTCGCTCGGTCGCAAGATCTTCTTTTCCGCCGTCACTCACATCGTTAAAAAATAGGCTACTTGACCTACTTTTTTCTTCATTATAAACGCTTCTTAATCTTTCATTTTCACCAAAAAACTAATATTTTAATATTTTAAACAGTAGAAACCCATAAAAATGTTGACTGAAAAATATGCCTTTTATATTATGGCGCCGAAAACACTGCCCGAAAACAGTGCCAAAAAATTAGAAAAGAATTTAGAAATCATTTGTAATGTTGAACACTTTTGGAGAAAAGTTTTGGCCATTTCATTTCCCAACTACAATAATGGAGATTATATATTAAACTGATGGTTTACTTGAACTATTCAAGAAAATATATTTTACAAATCTTTCTAGGCTTATTCTTATTATTTGTGTACAAATAAACTTACATATAACGAGCGCGATAAATAAAAGATATTAAATTACGAATGTGATGACGTCACATTCAAATCGGAAGTACCGCAAAAGCGTTTTCGTCAGTACAAATCATATTTTCATAAAATCATATTTTCAAATCGACTTTATTTATCAATCATAAGCTTTTATTTGATGATAAGGGTGAAATACGGTTTTCTAGGCCAAGTTCTACTAGAAATATGCATTAGTTCAATGAAATTAAATATAGGTCAAGTAGCCTATTAATACCTCTTATATTAAACAATAGTACAGGCCTGTTTCACCACTTCTGATAAGTGCTGGATAGGCTATCCACCACTTAACTTGACAGATAGAGTATGGAGAATCTGTCAAAAAAGTTGTGGATAGCCTATCCGGCACTTTATCAGGAAGTGGTGAAACAGGCCCTAAGAGTAAGCAATACTCACTTGTACAAGTTATAATAGTTCCTGAGTCTATCCGTGGTGATGACGTATTCGTCCTTGTATATCTTGTCGGCGAGATTCAGCCAGGGATGGTTGAGGGCCGCGTTGACGTCCATCCTGTCGTGCCAGTTCACCACCAGCAGCTTGGAGATGAAGTCCCGCGACTCCAGGCTAAGGCGAGACCACCACTCCTCGTCGTGCCAGTCCCACTTGCCTTCGCGGATCCTGGGTAAAAATTAAAAGAGATTTATTTATGAATAAAGTTAAGATTTTTCGGGATTGTTTCTCGTTGACTAACTACCGGTTCGACTCCCACGAGAGGAACCGGCGCAAACCCCCAACAAAAATGTAAGTAAGGACTAATAATGACATTTGTACGTAGCGTGTATTCAAGATTTGCTGTCTTTGTAATACATGTGACTTTTCTAATGTACCAGACAAAGACAAAAAGACCTTCGTATTCGTTGTTTAAATATCTATAAAATTTAACAATGCTTGTAGAATGTCGATAGACAATGGTAAATCACAAATAATAATAAATTGTATGTAGAAATAGTTTTAACGCCGTCTCATTCCCAAGATGTGGTTAATAATTTTAGTCAAAGTCATTGACATTACCTAGTCAAAGTCTCCATATCATTGTGTCCTCTGAACGGCGAGCGTCCACTCAGCAGGATGTAGGTGATGATGCCCACACTCCACAGACATGGACACGCAAAGGACACTCCCTCTCCGCGTCCGACCTCGGGCGCGACGTACTCGGGCGTGCACAATGCACATTGACATTACAGTGAGCAACTTTTTATCTACCTTGTCAAAGTCTCCATATCGTTGTGTCCCCTGAAGGGCGAGCGTCCACTCAGCAGGATGTAGGTGATGATGCCCACACTCCACATGTCCGCAGCGAAGGACACTCCCTCTCCGCGTGCGACCTCGGGCGCGACGTACTCGGGCGTGCACAATGCACATTGACATTACAGTGAGCAACTTTTTATCTACCTTGTTAAAGTTTCCATATCGTTGTGTCCCCTGAAGGGCGAGCGTCCACTCAGCAGGATGTAGGTGATGATGCCGACGCTCCACATGTCAGCGGCGAAGGACACGCCCTCCCCGCGCGCAACTTCGGGTGCGACGTACTCGGGCGTGCCGTAGTCAAGAGCGGCGTGCTTGTTGAACTGTATACGACGGGAGAGACCAAAGTCGCATAGTTTGAGCTCGTCGCTACCCGCGTGGGAGAGCAGAAGTTCGCCGATCTGAAAGTATTATATGAAAGGTAAAATAAAGGGGCAGCAATTTTTCTTCATGTTGGTTCGTATACGTGCAAAAGCTCGGAGTCTCTCGCCCTGAGCTTATGCACGTCAAGTGGTAATGTAATGTATTTTGTATGAAAAGCAATTCCACCAAAACATTGCAGAGTCAACTACTGTGCTCATTGTACGGCGCTGTACTATTTCAGCAAGAGCGTCATTAAATATTCCGTTCCACGCATTTGACATATTTTCATGTAATGTTTTCGTAATATAATTTTGTACTTAAAACTCACAATTAATATTAAAACATATTACATTTAGCAGTTTTTTATTTTTGTTCATTTACAATATTAAAGGAAATATTTGTTTTTGTCGATGGAATAGAATTTATTACATTATATTTTTTTGTGTTTAGTTGTAAAAAAAAACCGTAGCAAGGAATATGAGATCTGTCACCCATATCATCTTATAACGCAGGCCCGTATAAATAGTCAGTACTCAAGATGCATCTCGGTCTTAAGACATGGTTCAGGCTCTGTGATTGGTTGGCTGTAAAAAATTTTGACCAATCACAGAGCCGAACCGCTCTTGAGACCGGGTCGCATCTTAAGTACTGACTATTTATACGGGCCTTAGTATAGCTATCGCTTTGCATTACTCACAGTGAGTCCAAGATGAGCGATGCTGTTGGAGTGCATGTGATGCAGACCGCGCAGCATCTGGCGAATGTAGCCGGCGATCTCGCGCTCCGTGTAGCCCGAGCTGCGCAGGAGACGATCTCTGAAAACGAAGGAGACGTTTAGCTTTGTGGGCCTAAATTGACATGTGGCAGGTATAATTCAATCGTTCAACATTTTAATGCAAAAAACTATTGATGTCATCTTGAAATTTTACACTTCGCGTCTTAAGTTGTTTTAAATTATGAAAAGTCACGACGCACTTGTGACGGTTATCGCTCCGCAACGTTGATAATAATATATCACTTCAGTTCTAAAAGCTTCAACCTAAAAATTCAGTGTTTGTGTCCCGTAATGGGTACTTGGAAGGGATCCAGAGGCCTGCTGATCTCATCCTTAAGGCCCACTCACCTGACGAGCTCCCCGCCCGCGGCCAGCTCCAGCACCAGCGCCAGCGTGTGCTCGCGCTCGTAGGCGTCGCGCAGCCGCACCAGGTGGCGGTCGTTCAGGTGGTTGAGGATGTCCAGCTCGTTGCGCATGAACGGCTTCAGCTCCGAGTGACCGTGCATTATCTTCGCCGCGTAGTTGCGACCTGGGAATAATTTCACATTAAAACCTGAGCCACTCTTCCGAAGCTAAGAGAATTGAAAAGGAAAAAAATGTTTGACCTATCGCTACTTGTCTTTTTCGTATTTGTGGATACGAGATAGCAATAACCTTGTTGCGAGTAGCGGACGTTATAATAAGCAATAGGTCAATGTAAGTACGATATAGGTATGCTTCGCAACTGTACTGTGGTTAAGAAGTCGTATATTTGTTAAACTTATTACTCACCGGTCAACCTCTCAGCGGCGTGGTACACCACACCTTGGACGCCACGGCCGAGTTCATCACCCAGGTCGTACAGGTCACCAAACGGCTTGGAGCTTGCCTTAATGCGGGGCGGGTGCTCGCGCATTCTGCAAGAAGGTAAGGAGTTAGTCTTAATACAAATTATGAAGATGGAAGTGTAAAGCCTGGATAGCAACACGCATGCACTACAACGAATCGTGACGCGACACTTCCCGTACTAGAATGCCGTGTCGCGTAGTTCCGTAGACGCGTACAATTGCACATAATGAACATATGGACATAATAATTAATCGTGTCATTTATTTTACTTTTGATTATTTACAAACATAGCGTAACTTGATCAATTCAGAATTTTTCCACTAAGTGAAAATTATCTATAGTTTGTTTGTTTGTTTGTTTGAACGCGCTAATCTCAGGAACTACTGGTCCGATTTGAAAAATTCTTTCAGTGTTAGATAGTCCTTTATCGAGGAAGGCTATAGGCTATATTTTATCACACTAAGACTAATAGGAGCGAAGAAATAGAGGAAAATGTGGAAAAAACGGGGGAAATTATTTGAACGGGCTTATTTGAACGCGCTAATCTCAGGAACTACTGGTCTGATTTGAAAAATTCTTTCATTGTTAGATAGTCCATTTATCGAGGAAGGTTATAGGCTATATTTTAAGCTAAGACTAATAGGAGCGAAGAAATGGAAGAAAATGTGGAAAAAACGGGGGAAATTATTTGAAAGGGCTTACCTCACGAACTACTAGAGCAATTTTTCTGTTATTTGGGTCAGATAAGAAGTAGACCACGTGAAGGATCATAGGCTATTTTTTGTAGACTGATTTGGCTGTGAAATATCTAATTTACGCAGGCGAAGCCGCTCGGAACGTCTAGTGTATGTATAATGTAATATCTTTGAAAATCTTGAATCGAATATCCCCACCTGTCAGCATACTCATGATCGTCCTCTATGACATGCAGCATGGCGGATGCGGAGGCGGCGCCGGCGACGTTGCGCGCCGACACCGAGTACAGCCCCTCGTCCTTCGTGATCACGTCGTTGATGATCAGGATCACCAGGTCAGGCTCGATGAATTGCATCTGTGGCCATAAGATTAAATATTTTTATGGATTTTCAGACGATGACTGTTGCATGAGCAGGGGCTTTGAAGATGGCATATTTTTGTGGACCAAATAGGCCGTAAGTAAAATTGGCAAATATTTTTAAATTGGAATTACTTGCAATGGATATGCCAACATAATAATATGGTTTTCATAAATGATAAAATGGCATTAAGACATTGAGTTACTTGATTACGCACCTCGCGTGCTTTGGCCCGCTTTATCAATAATATACAATAGATATGACATACGAAAACCAAAATAATGGCAAATTCATTATATTATAAATAATGCCAATCCGTGACTTTTGCCAATTTTACTGACAGTTCAATTTAATGCTAAATTAAGAGTCACGTTTGTGACTTGTGACAGGTTACAATATGCTAAAAAATTATTCATTATTTAGCTTACCTTGATCCTAGCAGAAGCCGCGAGCGGCTGCCAGTCCTTATACCACTTGATGTCAGGATACGGTACACCGGTGACACGCGCCTCGAGACGCACGGAGCGGCGCAACATGGCCGCCGTTTCCTCGGGCCGGCGTATAAAGTGCGGGTACTCCGCCACCTCGAGCCGTACGCGTTGTCGCGCTTGGCCGTGCTCGTTGGTAGCTACTGCTTCGTACCAGCCCACGTCACGTTCGAGCATCCTGGAGAGTTCAGGTTTGATGTATTGCTACGCTGTTACCTTTTTTGTTTTTGTGACACAGCAGTGCAGTTGGGTAAAAGGTTTCTGAAGTAATAAGTGTAATTTTTATTAGCAAACAAGACATTCATCGTTGTTTTACAGTCGGTATTACATGATAGTAATGCTATCTTAGGATACCAAATCTTTACTATGAGTGCTTTGAGAAATACGATTTTGAACGACTAATATGACGCTAATAAAGTTTAAATTTTCATACATACTGAGTATTATATTTAAAGTCAAGCTAACAAATTTACACTCACTTGTTAATAAACAGCGTGGCTTGCCCGTTCCTTGTGTAACTCCAGTCGTACCGTCCTCCGATCTCAATGGGTTCATCATTGAAGAAGTACGTCATCTTTGGCTTGGGATATCCGTACACGAACCAGAACAGATTCACGTTGTGTCCCTTCACGCCGTATTGGGAGTCCGTCTCCTGCCTCAAGAACTTCGGAGCTTGAGCGTATCCATCATGGGGCGGACGCTCGATATCGAAGTCCTTGGGGAAGTAGGGCGAAGTCTCCGGCCTGAAGTCTATGCCCGGTTCCAGATATGGCACGAATTTGGGTGGATCTGGTTCCAGTTTGCCTCTATGGGTGATCGCGAAGGGCGAAGGGTCGCTGACACCGTATTTGTTCTCAACGCGCACCCTGAACTTGTAGTCGCGGAAAGGCTCCAGATTGCGGATGTCACAGACGCACGATCTAAGACCGGTGCGCGCTGTGAACCAGTCACCGTCTGGCACTTCGCACATCTCCACCTGGGAAAGATATAATGATATAAATATTATGGTTAATCCATTTCATATTTTGGTTAGGATAAAATTCTCAAGGCAAATAAAAATCTAAAGATATCTTATGGCGTATGTAAAGATACGTTACTGAAATTAACCGTTGTTTTAACCGGTCTTAAAAGTTCTCAGTTTTTTTAAATATTGAAAACTCAAACAGTTCAACTCTAAGGCCCGTATTTTTGGTCAGTACTTAAGATGCGACCCGGTCTCAAGCCGCGGTTCGGCTCTGTGGTCAAAATTTTGACAGCCAACCAATCACAGAGCCTGAACCGTGTCTTGAGACCGAGATGCATTTTGAGTACTGACCAAAAATACGGGCCTAAGCTTAAAATTTCGGAGTCGAAATGCTATCTTAACATTTTTGAGCCGGAGATTAATATTTAATCTTCTATTACATGACAGTAACTTCTACGAAGATTAAATCTGACCTGAACAGTTGAAAGAATCTAGACTGATCCCTGTACTTACCTGGTAAGTAGCATCAGTAGGAAACATCGTACCTGGTAAGTGACCGGGAACCGCGGCTGATGGGGGATAGATGGTCTCCAGGACAGAGTGAGGTGTCGGTCGGCCATGCGGCTGATGATGGGCCGGTCCGCCAGCGGCATGGGAACGCCCGTGCGTTTCATCTTGTCGAAGTCAGAGTACTGCTCAGCTATTGGCTTGCGCTCCTTTTGGGGCTCGAGAGCTGAGAAATAAGGTTATATACGTAAGATCAGGGTTTTGAATTGGCTGATAAAGGTTTCTTGTAGTCTCAGTGAAATAAAGGTAAAGACATTCATATAAACAACAAATTGAGGCCGGTTTTGTTTGGTTTGCGCATACGGATGCGCTCGCACGGGTATAGCCGCTCGTGCGGAACCCGCACAAAAGGTATGTACTCACTGTCATAGGTGAGCTGCGCGCTGCACTCGGCGTCGCCGTGGTCGTTGTATATGCGGCAGCGGTATGTGCCGACGTCGCTGGGGTCGACGCCCGAGATGGTCAGCCGCAGCAGCCCCGTGCTCTCCTTGTCCATGCGGATGCGCTCGCACGGGTATAGCCGCTCGTCGTTACGGAACCTGCGTACAAATAGTATTGTTAAAAGCTTTCCAAGAGATATAAAAACGAAAACCCGACACTAGGGCCCGTATTTTTGGTCAGTACTTAAGATGCGACCCGGTCTCAAGACGCGGTTCGACTCTGTGATTGGTCCAAATTTTGACAGCCAACCAATCACAGAGCCTGAACCGTGTCTTGTGACCGAGATGCATCTTGAGTACTGACCAAAAATACGGGCCTAAGTATTCATCTCTTCCAATAAGCTGTATAGTAAGAACTTGTAGGTTATTAGTATGCTAGATATTACAACAGATTTAGCGTTAGTCGCCATATTACATAATAATCGGAACTACGTAACTATGACGTCACAACTGTAAGTTATTACTGACCACTCGACGTCAGGGTCTGGCGTGCCGGTGGCGCAGGCGGTGAACTTGGCGCTGAGGCCGCGGAACACCTCCACGTCGCCGATCTTCTTCAGGAACGACGGAGGCTCGATCTTCTGACGCTTGGCGCTGTAACAAGGTTTTTCATTAGGATTTTGCGAGTCTATACCGTCTGACTATTGTTTAGATCCTGACGCAGTTTGCATTTCACAATCAGAAGGATCAATGCGTCCAAATACTTCCAAGTTTGACATTAATACATATAACATAAACACGTTAAGACTGTGTTGGTGTGTATAACGCATCAACATAGTCTAGGGATATTGACTATTTTTTAAAAATGCCTAAAGTATATAGACAACAGTACTCACATCTTATCAACCACCTCCAAGTTAGCAGACCAAGACACAGTGCCCTCTCTATTGGTGGCCACGCACTTATAATGCCCAGCGTCTTCCGGCACCAGGTCGCGGACGTATAGACAGACGGCGTCACCATCTCGGCGGATGTTGTACTTGTCGCCGTGACGCACTTGGATGTCGTTCTTGAACCACGTGACTTCCGGCGAGGGTACGCCAACCACGCGCGCCGGGAACTTCGCGTCGAATGTTGGCAGCTGGAATTAAAATTTTTGATTTAGTCTTACATTGTTTGCGAATGATGTTGTGTGAATTTTAAATAATGCAAGTTGCATATCTTGAAGCGAGTAAACCATAGAAACAAGGCTTTTAAGAGAGCAGTTAATATCTGCCGTACCGTCTTGTTAAAGAAATCGTTTTGTGTCCGTGGGAAAGAGACAAGTAGTAACAAGTTAACATACGAATTCCTACGTTCTCTGCAACTAGATTTGTCATATAATACACGCATAAGAGAATTTAATTCATAAGCACAAGGCGAATCTACTTCATTTGATGTTTCTGGTAAGTTAATGTTAACGGTGATCTGTCGATCGGATTTGACATAATCTAACAAACTTACGTAGGTCTACCATTTGAGTATGAAATTTCTTTGACAGTATATTTACACATCATGGTCTATCTCACCTGCTGCAAGTCACTAAAGGTCTGCAGGAAACGCGG
Organism: Cyaniris semiargus; assembly: GCA_905187585.1. Taxonomy (NCBI): domain Eukaryota; kingdom Metazoa; phylum Arthropoda; class Insecta; order Lepidoptera; family Lycaenidae; genus Cyaniris; species Cyaniris semiargus. The sequence continues at coordinate 1,267,011 of LR994555.1, forward strand.
CGGCTGGTAGACCTTGCGCACGGTGATCTTGCCGTCTGTGCTGTCCTCGCCCAGCGGGTTCACCAGCTTAATGCCGTATACTCCCGCGTCGGGGAGCTCCATGGGATTAATTTCTATGCCAACCTGGAAGAGTTGAAAAAACTTGTGATAACCTAAGAGGTAGTATCAAATTGCAAAATATTTTAAATGACAGTTTGTTTGTGCGTGGTGAAATTACATAATATTTTTTTACGTAAAAAAGTTTACTTTTTTTACTTGCCTTAGCAATCTGTTACAAATAAAGTTTTTTTCTGATTGTAGCAAGGTTACGTTACTCTGGCGCAACGTAATAACGCATTGCATGCAACATTTGCGTTGTGACGATGCGATAAGTAAAAAAAAAAAACAATTTGCGTTGTGCTGAAATATAACTGCCCTTACAGAGTTTAATCAGAGCATCGCTTGACATTTTTCCACTTCGCTTCTGCGTTTGCATTTGTGTGACATTGCATAAAATGCATATTACGTAACCCTTCATTAAACGTCTCCGAGTGTGCCAGTTATAGGCATATTTTGCTCAATATCTACACAATTTATTTCTTACCCTCTTTCCATCACACGTCAGCAGTATCTTGTCACTAGGTTTGAGCGGCACACCGTCCTTGGTCCACGTGACCTGCGGCACGGGGTTGCCGGTGAAGGGGGCGGTGATCGCGAGCGGCTGCCCCTCCTCCACAGTGACGTCGCGCAGGCCGTGGATGAACTGCGGGCGCTCCTGGGGGGAGGAGTCGTCCGTGCGACCTGGGGAAGAGTGTATATTAATAAGTAGTGGCGTGTGATTTGGGTATAGAAGAAAACGAATATGAAGCTTGAAAAGTGAGTAAAAACTGCTTATTAAAGCTTTTTTTATATTCCTTTTTTGCAGATCGAGAATAGATTAGTGGATGGTTTAAATATTGAGACTTAACACCTGGTTTTTGTTACATCCTTACTTGAATCCTGCTAATAACCGCTGCGATTATTTAAAAAAAACTAATTACTTTGATTAATTAGCTCTAACGGCTAATCTTACGATTCGTTCTTATCGAGAATGCCAGGCAAATTTTAGTTCAGAGTGGAGATTGAAAATTCTTTATCAGAGTCATTGCCTTCTCTCCAATGTTGCTACCGTCACGCGGCACGCTACCTTCCGGTAAGTCTAAACTATATTATGATATAAATTCAATAACTCACTAGCGACAGTAACATCGGCCTCGCTAGCGGCTTCGCCCTTGTCGTTGGTCAGTATCACGCCGTATTTGCCGGCGTCAGCAGCGCGCGCCTCGTCTATGAGTAGAGCGTGAGTCCCATCCGGCTGCGAGACTAGACGGATGTGAGTACCGTCCGGCTTGAGCTCCTTGCCGTTTAATGTCCTGTAATGGAGAGGTTGTTTTGTAGATATGGGGGGTTATTATTGCTCTTAAGAAATATAATATTGTCCTACAGGGGTTGAATCAGAGTAAGTTAAGTTATTTTCCTCCAACAGTTTTCTGTATTAAAATGTCAATTTCAAAAACTATGTTATCTTAACTTTGAATGGCGTTCCTCAAGAAATGACCACTGACCAGCCTTTGATATTGAACGAAATTAAAAAAATTACATAGTATGCAAGACATAAGCGTCTTTTACGACAAAACTTTAAGTCTTACAACACAACCAAACAGGCGCGAATTAGCTTACGCATCATATTCTTTTCTACGGCAAGCCTTGCCGCCCTTAATCTAATCCTTACCACTTAACAGTAGGCGCGGGGTGTCCGACGACCTTGACCTCCAGTTTGAGCGGGAAGCCCTCGATCACCTTCGTTGGCTGCAGCTGCGTCAGGAACGCCGGCTTGCGCTTCTTCTGACCGACCTGCAATTGCAAAATATTTAGCTATAAAATGTAAGTATCTATTGGAAGTATGAGAACCGAGCATTAATACGAGGACCAGTTAATCTAACTTAGAGATTATGACGTGTAAAACACAAACATAAATCTCTAGATTAATTCGTTTTTTTTATAAAAGTTTTTGAGTTAATTATTAGGTAGCGGCTCTACGTGCATTCAATGTTAAATTATTAGAAGGTTTCTAAAAATACAAATGTTAGAATAGCAAACTTTTACGTGTTTACTTAAGTTTAGGCTGTTATTAGTGAAGATTTGGATTCAAAAACGTTTACAATATATACATTTTTGATACCGGATGTTTACAGTGATACAATGCTTATCCAGGATTGAAATCCAGTTACATTCACTCAGTGCTATAGCTTCTTACCTCAACTTGAGCCTTAGATTCGGCTTCTCCCAGCTTATTCGCGAGAGTCAGTGTGTAGACACCAGCGTCCTCGGGCTTGCAGCTGTCGATGCTGAGGCCGATCACGCCACCCGGCTGGTTGATGAAGTTCACCGCCTGCGACGGACGGATGGGTAGACCTGGGACATACAAAAGAAACAGTAAGCAAACAGAAATAAAACTTCTCGCCTCCCCCAAGGTTTGTCACTTCTCTCGATCTAACGCCACCGCCGCCACCGCCACAACTTAGTTCATAAATATCCAAAATCGTGACGCATCAGCTGTTGTGAATGTATTGTGGTCATAAAAACTACAAACTTCAATCTCGACGAGTCTAAAAAAAGTTTCACATAGCCCCGAAAGATAATAAACAAGCTGCTTAAACTTAAACAAAACCTCAGTCTTCGAACAAGAAAAACTAGGTAATAACCATAAAGTTTAATATACCTAGCGGAATAGAGAAACAAAGGTCTGAGCAAGAGAGATGTCACTATCAGTAACACTGCGTGGTAAAAAGAGACGTGTGATACATGACAGCAGAACTCTTTTTTTGACGTCCAGTCGGCACTTATCGGCACGTTGACAATTTAATCTCATAGAATTCATGTTCAATCATGCTTGTGTAAGTGTATACGTACACATATTTTACACACAGATGTAAACCAATTTCGGTTTCGTTTGACAGCTCGAGATTGTTGCTCTATTCCGCTAGGTATATTAACTTTATGGTAATAACAGAGAAGATCCATTGACAATGATTAGCGAAGTTTATCAAATAAAAAAAATAAAAAATACTGCCGCGGTAAAGCATAGTATTTTTATCTCTAATTTGTGCGCGAACTCCCCCCAAAACGGCTCAACCGATTTTAATTAAATTTTGTATGTACCTACATACATTCGTTAGGCCAGAGAATAGGTTTTTATCTACTTTTGATATTGAAACTAGAAATAATTTATATAGCAAAACAACGTTTGCCGGGTCATCTAGTCAACTTATGCAATTATAATTCCATTCGTCTAGTCCCATGCACACAAATACCGTGCCGAAGTCTCCCGAACTGAAACGATGTTAGACGATGCACGGCAACGCCGCATGGGGGTGTTAGGTTAGGTTTATTTTCGTTACGGAATTTCTTGCTTCAGTCGATAAAAGCTATGCTTAACACCACCATCGTGGGTATCGCAGACACAATAGATTTTCAATTGTTACGCGGCAGCCGGCTGCCGCTTGGGGATTGATGGGTCAATAACTTTGACATTGACTTACCGTCCTTGAACCACTTGATCTCCGGCGCGGGGAAGGCCATGACTTTGGCCTCCAGCTTGAGCGGCTGGCCGACCACCGCCTTCGCGTCTTCCAGCTCTTGCGTGAAGGACGGCTTGCGCGGGGTCGCTGGTGATGAGAGTCATAAAAATTGTTAGTTATATTTGCTCTTTTAATACCAAAACCCTATATGGTGTATACAGACGGTGTCCGATTATATGTGTCTTATGTTCTTGTTTGATACGTTGAAAAAGTCTCTTGATAAACCAGGAAAAATAACATATTAAGTAAAGTTTATAACGTCTGTTTACATGGGGTAGGTTTTTAACACATTATAATATAATTTATATTATCAACATTAACCCGTAGATCGTGGAAAAACGAGACACAATAGATATTCTATTGTGTCTCGGTCACCGGTGACCGTATGGGGCTTGATGAATTAATTGTAACATTATAGCAAAAATTTTGCGTCATATCATGTTAGTTTTCTGTATATATTATCTATTTATCTGTATTTTACTACAATTATATCTGTATATATTTTGGCAACACTCATATCACATTCGGCGAAAGTCGAATCACACCGTCGAATATTTAATATGAAATATTCTACCCATTCGTGTTAAAGCAACGCGTCCTTTTTGGCTTATAGGGCGCGTAGGGCGCGTTCATACGTGTGCGTTTTCTGCGCGTACGCGGTTTGTCGCAATGTATGAAAATGAGCTTTATGTAATTTAGCATAGCACCTCAAATTGTTATAGCGTTTCGGAAAACAAGCGACGCGTGCTGAATCCGCCCGCGCCGCAAACGCGCACGTCTGAACGCGCCCATAGAGGTATCTCTAAACTTACGGTTAACAGCCACAGCGCACAGCGCGGAGTAGTCGCCGTTGGGGTTGGATATGACGAGCTTGTAGGCGCCACAGTCGGCCGGCGTCACGTGGTCTATGCTCAGCTTCACCGTGCCGTCGGGCAGGGCGGTCTGTTTGACGTGCGCGTCGTCCGGCGATAGCTCCACCCCGTCTTTGTACCTGGGGGTGGGATATAATAAGAAGTCAGCAGATAGCAATTGACATAATATTATGTTTATAATCACTCAACTACAGTTATAATTCGCGCGCGGTCTTTTAGGAACTAAGGCTGTGTTCAAACCAAACTGACTGTCAGCCGCCGAAAGTGAGCGAACGTTACGCAGTTTATTAAATTTCCATACATATTCACTGTTCACACCTAACCGACAATACGTTATTACGCTAGGCGTAGGCACTGACATTCGGCGGCCGATTAATATATAGCACGCCACTACGCTCCGCGGACGCTGATGGCTACGTAGCTACGTCAGCTATAGCGTCAGCATAGTGTCAACGAAAAATACCGTTTATTCTCACGTTTACACTGGGGCTCACAGTGAGCCTGCTCACATTCGGCGGCGTATAGTCAGTTTGGTTTGAACACGGCCTATAAGTTGCCATCAAATTTAAAATCAAATTCTTTATTAAGCATCGACTACATTGAGTAGAAATTTGTTTATCGCACAAGACCCGCAATCTATCCTATATCAGAGCTTTGAAGGTAAGAAGAAACAGATTGACAGAGAGATAGAGAGAAAGACTGACAGACAGATAGAGCGACACGTTTTCGCATTTATAATATTTTAGTATGTATGTAGGTGAGTACTTGGCGTGATCAGCTACATCTGCCCGCAGAGTTTATTCAGGGCTTATACCCGCTATATGAATTTTTTTTCAGACAGCTATTTTAGTCAGACATCATATTATTATATTATGCAATGGGTATCAGCTGTCAAACGTCGCTTGCATTGCTGTTACAAGATACGATATCACCCTACGGCCTACCAGAATCATCGGAGCTCGCATTATGGATTCTCCATATTATGCGAGCACATTACACAGTGCTAAAATCAATTGTAAGGACCACTGATCTACATTATACAAGTACGCTGGACTAATGATACACTTTGAAATGACAGCTATTTTTTGTGCCTATTTGAAGCGGAATCAGCTCCCCCAATGTGAGTGATAGGAACTAAATTTGACCTAAAAATGACGTTTTAACATTGAGGTATTATTACTCTGTGCGTTTGAAAGTCGCCATATTGGCGCTGATAGCAGTAGTGGGAGTATTTGGAACTAATACTAGTGATGACAACCAATAACGATTAAGCGGCCATTTGCAAGTTACGTCAAATTTAGTTCTCTTCCCTCTCACTGGGGGCGCTGATTCCGCTTCAAATAGGCACAAAAAAAAGTGGGTATCATAGGTACAGCGTACTTGTATAATGGAGGTCAGTGGTAAGGACCCAAACTTACCACTTAGCAGTAGGTATAGGGCTGCCGTCCACCTTGGCTTTGAGCTCTAATGGTTCACCCTCGTCGACATCCCTCTGTCTGTCCAGCTTGTGCACGAAGCCCGGCGCCGACTGACCCAGAGATATCATGGCGGTGCATTCCGCCTCACCGGAGACGCTTACTGCGCGGACTTTGTACTAGAAGAATAAACCATTGCGTCAATATTATAGCTAGTAAATTGTGCTAAAGATAATAGCTTCGATATAGTTCTCAAAATATGTTGGGGTTCTTAAAAAATGTCAGACCGAAACCAAAATGCCAAACGTCAAACGCGTTTTGGTTGGCCAAAATTTGAAAATCAAGAATTGATGAGACGATTGGTTTAATGAAATTAAAATATTTGAAAATATGAGTTAAATATGAGAATAATTAATATTAAAGTTATTTAAGTGAATTCAAAATTAAAATATCCAAGAGTGTAACTGAAAACATATCCATAGCCGAAAATAGAACCTCTTTCTTTTTGGAAGTGGACACATAAAATGTTTTTTAATTCATTGGTTACTTATTATATTATTTAAACATAAATACTTTTAGTATTGTTTTGTTTATACATTTTATATCATAACACAATATTTAATTTTGAACCTCAACTACTTAAATTCAATAAAATTCGATTCTCCAACACCTTAACCACAATCCAACATTTTGTTCTTACCTGTCCCGCATCGCTGGCATTGAAGTTCTTAATCTCGAGTTGACTGTCCACCTGTCCCTCGACAGTGGTGGTGATCTTGTGGCGGTCATCATCATCAACACGCTTCCCGCCGAGGTACCACTGCACCTCGGGCTTGGGGACGCCGTCGCAGCGCACCGCGAGAGTGACGTCGTCGAAGTCTTTAACTGTCTGTTTCTGGAGAGGCTTCGTGAATACCGGCTCGTCGGCTGAAAATAAAGCAAAGTTTTAAGACAACGGCGAAGCGTAAAGGTGCGTAAATGTTCTGTCTAGGTAATGTGTGTTTAACTGTGTAATTCTATCTAGCTAACATAATTATTTTTCATGAATGAAGTGTCAATAGACTTATTAAACCGAATAACAGGAAACATAGTAAATATTTCAGAAGACTTCAACATTTTGTCAAAAGTTGTCTGGCTGTTTTAAAAACAAATTATATGATCTTAACTTTGAAATCGAGACTTTGTAAACTCAAAACAAAAACACCTTTACACTCAAAATCGTTAAATTAATTTATAATTTAAATAAAAAAAAATGTTGCATAAAGATACTTTCGAGTCTAGAGATTAATTATTATTAAAGCAATTTATCCCCTTACTTCTAATTAATTAAATTTCTGCGCGATCGACTTGCGGGAAATTCAAAAATCAAATTCAACTCACTATGCACAATAAGCTTCGCCTGCTGCGCGCTCTCCCCTATCTCGTTAGTAGCGGTGACGGTGTATACGCCGGCGTCAGCTATGCCGATGTCCTTGACCGTGAGCTGGTACGTCTCCGCCTCCTTGTCCTCCTTGATCTGCACGCGGGCTGACGGCTGGATCACGTAGCCGTCTTTGCTCCTGGGAGTGGGTGGAAAGTCCATCATTGACTACGTAAGTAAGTACTTACAAAATCAAAGGGAAGAGGTAGAAGCTCTTTAAGGAGCAATGTCTAGATGTCAAGGAATTGTACGTTGTATAGTACGGGAGCCCTAGAACAATTTTTTTTCTCAATCAAGCTAATTTTTTATGAGTAGCTTCATTTTGATAAGACGAACAACATTGGTATCTGCGAAAAATCTTGAAAGTGGTAGCTAACAGAGATAGAAATGATTTCATATTTTGCTTTGACGGTACTAAAATATGGATCGTTCTATTTGTAGGACAATGTTACTCTTAAATTATATAACTAATAACCTATCAATATACAAAAAATCAGCTCGTTAGGGTTCCGTTTTATTGTTCTGTAATCGACAAAACTTGGTTGACTACTGAACCCTAAAACGGAACCCTAACGAGCTGATTTTTTGTATATTGATAGGTTATTAGTATCTAATTTAAGAGTAACATTGTCCTACAAATAAAACAATCCATATTTTAGTACCGTCAAAGCAAAGTATGAAATCCTTTCTATCTCTGTTAGCTACCACATTCAAGATTTTTCGCAGATACAAATGTTGCTCGTCTTATCAAAATAAAGCTACTCACAACAAATTAGCTTGATAGTAATCAAAAAAACATAATGTTCTAGGGCTCCCGTACTATTAGATATTTTACATGTACTCGTATCTTGACCACACTGTAAGTATCATTTCAACGTATGCAGCAAAAAAATGAAGTCTGACATCATTAACTTCACATCATTATCCAAATAGACAATTTTGTAGTTTTGATTATACGATATTTAAATGCGATAACATTCCATAAAGTCCAAAACTATAATAATATTTTTACACATTGGTCGAAACAATCAGGGTATTCTCATACATGGGTACAATTACTAACCATTTAACTTCAGCAACAGGGTTGGCCTTGATCTTGGTGATGAATGTGGTCTCCTCGTAGGGCACCGCAGTGACATCCTTGAGCGGCTCAATCTCGGGTCGCAGGAGAATGTCCAGACGGGCTGAGCTCTCGCCGAAACCGTAAGTGTTCTTGGCTTGGACGGTGTATACTCCGGTGTCCTCATGACGACCTGCACATTGAGGTGTATATGGTAAGTTTTGCAAAGATTTATGGACCGTAATACTTTAGAGAAATAAGATCGAATTTCGAAGAGAACCTTGAATACAGAATTAGAATCGGTTACAATTTTTCTGTTTATACGGCATCAGTAGTTGTAGCTGTATTTCGATTATACAGACATTATGAAACTTATTTTATTCTCACCAGATATTTAAATCTCATACCTAAAGACTTGGATCGATTCTGCTATAAGATACGAACGCGAATGAGCGCAAAAGGCTGACAATGCAATGAAGTTCGGAGGTATGAAAATTGTTTCTCTATATGAAAATTGGCAGGACAATATATTTAACTCTTACCAGTAGGAATCTGCAGCGTAAAGGTGCACTCTTTGATGCCATGATCCAGCTCTTTGCTGTCCTCGCTGATCTTGATGGTTGCGTCAGGTATGATGAGGTTACCGTTCAATAACCAAGACACATGGGGCAGAGGATCCGCTGTGCACACAGCCTGCAGTGTTACGGGTTCTCGTTGCATCACGCGTTGAGCTTCCAGTGGCGTCTTGAATATGGGTTTGCGAAGCTCGGCAACGGCTGAAAGATGATAGGGAATGAGGATTGCGGATTATTTTGTTTTAGCTTCTTATGAGTGTCACTCCATGCTTTTACTAGCATAATGATGGCGTTTAAATTTGTGTTAACAAATTATTATACAGCAACTTAGAAGAACTTTTTTAAATACTTTTGGATGCAAAGTTCCAAAGGTTTAAAGAAACTTGAAACTTACGTGTGACAGACAGCTCAGCCTGCAGCGCTTGCTTGCCGAGATTGTTGACGATCTCGCACTGCCACTTGCCCGCGTCCTTCAAGTCCACGTGGTCTATGACCAGCTTGTACAGGTTTCCCTCGTTCACGACATGTACCCTGTCATCCGGCTTGACTTCCTCCCCGCCGTACAGCCAGCGGACGGTGGGCTTAGGGGCTCCCACCGCCTCGACCGTGTAAACTAGTGGTAGTGATTCGAATACGGATCCATCCTTCAAACTGCTTTCCTTTAGTGATGGGGGTGCTGAAATAATACCCTCGTGTTACTTTGTGAAATTAAGAAATATAGGGGTTAAACTTCAAGAAAGAAAGGTGTTGAAAGTATAGAATGGAGACCAAGATATTATGTACAGTAAATTATCCAAGAAAAGCCTTCCAAAGCTTAAACTCATGTGTGCATACACCCTGAAATGTTGCCATATTTACAGCCATTTTATTTTGTATCGGGAGTCGGGACTTACCGAAGTAATTGACGCTTTCAAGTGTGTAGGTGTGTGTGTTGTTTGATGTAGTGTGCTGTGCTACTTACCGATCGGCCGGGTTACACATATAAAAACACTGCACTGAAGCATGTACGCCGTGCGCGAAAGCAGCTATCGTAAAATATATAAAAAGTTACCTTTGATCTGTAGGTGCTGCATTCTAGTGCCGGCGACGAGGAAGATTCCAAGTATTAGTATGCCAGAAGGGAATGTTATTACGCATGCGCGCTAAAACAGACATTACAGAACATTAGAGTGGGACAATGTTTACCTTACCACAGTACTTGTAAAGCCATTTGATATTTTCTTTCTTCTTACTACTCCCCGAGTTTTCGAAAGGAAATTCAGAAAGAAAACATCACTATAAGCAACAACCTAAGCAACGAATAATTATGAATAAATAAATATTTGTTAATTCCCCAAAGAAGAAGAAATAGCGTTATTGTCATAAACTTCAGCCGCGCGCAATTTTTTCATTTTCACATTATTATTATAATTTACTTGAAATTTACCTTTTTCCTCCTCCTCATTGAGGATATCATCTAATATGCTTCTCTGTCTCTGGCTTCGTTTTAACAACGCTTCTAAGTCCTCATCTGGCTCCTCTTCTACGCTGAACAGTAATTCACCTTTCAATCTCTTTCTCTTTTCTACGGTAGTTTCGGCTGTATCTTTAGTAATATTTTTGACGTCTTTGGCATGAAGCGGTTCGAAAACTAATTCTTCTACTAATCTATTTCTGATATCGTCAATTTTGTCATCGATTTGCTTTATTATGTCTTTGTCGAACTCCTTAGATATACTGATGAGTTTCTCGGTTATGTCGTTTTCGAACGTCTTTTCACTTTTCTCTCGTAATATCAAAGATTCCTCGTCTCCATTGTTTGTGATGTAATCTTCTTTGAACGAAGATTGACGCACATAGGAATCTTTACTGAAAACCTTTCTCGTTTCATCTATATCGAATATAGATTTGGAGAGGTCTTCGATGGAAATTTCACGTGAGAGCGAATCGTTCCGCCAACTCATTTCATCTTCGGAAACTGACATTATAGAAATGGTCCTATTACCGGTTTGTCTGCTGTGTCTTGACTCGGCATCAGAGTCCGTCTGAGGTTCCTCTATAATACCGTAAGTACCCCGTCTGACGTGATCTGGTATTACGTAATTGCCTACCTCAGCTAAATAGTAGCTATGACTCGCTATCTCCTCGACTTCCAAAGAAGTTTTATGTGGTTTGTTGGGTTTAATAATTTTTCGGTCATAAAATTCGTCGAATTCCTCATCGTCATCATCATCATAGTATATATTCGAAGTCATTTTGTGTATAGTGCGCGTTTCGGCTGGACCTATCGTTTGAAATAATATTATTTTTTTTTTGGTTAAATAGAATCTATGGAAAATTAATGAGGAATAAAGATAGAAAATATTACAATGTAATATAATTTAATCGAAAATATATTTTAAAATAATGTTCTGTTTATGTTATAATATACTATAATGATTAAGATGGGTACAGAGGAAGGGAAGCGGTTAAACATAATACTGACCTGTTATAATGGCGCCATGAGATCGAGAACTGCTAACTTTAGATACGATAATTGAGCCATCCTCACCAGACTTGAACGTTGTTACAGTTTCAAAAACTCGGCCTAAACATAATAAATCACACTTTGGTTGTTAAAGAAAAACAAAGTTGTAAGCATGCAGTACTTAAAACGTGAGATCGCATCATGAAAGCCTTTGCTGCGTAAAATGAAGCTACAAGCGCATTTATACCTTCGGTTTCAGCACTCATTGGTTCACCAACAACAGATTCCTTCTTGACTTGTTTACGTTTTGGTGCCTTTAGTTCTACGTCGATTGACACGTCTTCGATGACTTCTGGTTCAGTAACATGTTTTTCACCTTTTCCTACGGTATAGGAAACCTCTTGAACTGAAGGTTTCTTATTGCGTTCGTTGTGATTTTCGTCCCAGATAGACTTGTCTTCTGCAGTTTCGGCTCCACTAATTGACCTCTTTGCTTTAGATGGTAAGGTCACTTCCTCTATCTGAACATCGCGGGCACTATCGTTCCGAGCTGATTTCTCTTCTCTTGTTTCTGATTTCAACAATATGTTTTCTGTTTCAATAGACTCCTGTTGCTCGATTGTTTCAACTATTGAATGAGCTCTCTCTAGTTTCGGTACGGCGGAGTTTTTAGTTTTTATAGGCATAACCACATTCTCTACAGCCTCATTTTCTGTTATAGATTCTGGTATAGTAACTGATTTTTCAGCCGTTTTGGAAGATTGTCTATTATAATCGACTTTGACCTGTTTCGGCTTTTCATCGTCACCATGGTCATCCCAAAACGATTTTTCTTCTGCAGTTTCTGATTCCGTAATCGATTTTTTTGCTGACTTAGAAGTCTGCCTGATAAACTCAACTTGCGTTTGTTTTGGCTTTCCATCTTCCTGGTCATCCCAGAAGGATGATTCTACAGTTTCTGGTTCGGTAAAAGATTTGTTTGCTGACTTTGAAGTCTGTCTGATATATTCGATTTGTGTCTGTTTTGGCTTTCCATCTTCCTGTTCATCCCAGAAGGATCTTTCTTCAACAGTTTCTGGCTCGGTAATAGATTTGCTCGCTGACTTCGAAGTCTGTCTGATATATTCTACTTGAGTCTGTTTCGGCTTTCCATCTTCCTGGTCATCCCAAAATGATTTTTCTTCTGCTGTTTCTGACTCAGTAACTGATTTTTGAGCTGATTTGGAAGTCTGCCTTACATATTCAACTTTAGCCTGTTTCGTCTTTCCATCGTCTTGGTCATCCCAAAATGATTTTTCTTCTGCTGTTTCTGCTACTGTAACAGATTTGCTTGCTGACTTAGAAGTTTGTCTGTTGTATTGAGTCTGTGTCTGTTTTGGCTTTCCTTCATCATTGTCATCCCAAAATGACTTCTCCTCAGCCGTTTCTGGCTCAGTTATAGATTTGCTAGCCGATTTAGAAGTTTGTCTTACGTATTCAATTTTAGTTGGTTTTGACATCTCATCTTCATCTTTATCATCCCAAAATGATTTTTCTTCAGCTACTTCCGATTTTAAGATATCAGCTGTTTTAGAAGATTGTCTGTCACTATCCTTTTTAACCTGTTTCGGTTTTTCATTTTCATCGTTATCATCCCAAAATGATTTTTCTTCAGCTATTTCTGATTTTATAACCGTTTTTTCTGCTGTTTTAGAGGATTGCCTATCGTATTCAACTTTGGCTTGCTTTGGTTTTTCGTTTTCATCGTTATCATCCCAAAATGATTTTTCCTCGGCTACTTCTGGTTCTGTAAAAGATTTATTGGCTGTTTTGGAAGATTGCCTTACAAATTCAACTTTAGCTTGTTTTGATTTTTCATCATCATCTTTATCGTCCCAAAATGACTTTTCTTCGACCGTTTCTGACTGTGTGATTGTCTTACGAGCCATCATAGATTGTTGTACGCTTTCTACTTTTATAGTTTTAGATCTTCCGTCATCACCGTTGTCATCCCAGAATGACTTTTCTTCTGCTGATTCCGGTTCTGATGTAGACTTTTCAGCCTTGTATGACATACTTTGATTGACTTCTTCAATAACAACAGTTTTTGATTTAGATTTTCCATCACGTCCATCATTTTCTTCGATGCTTTCTGCCAAGGAGATTGATTTTTTAGCTTTAAGTTTGTTTCTGTTATCTTCTATGCTCTGTACGTCCGGTTGTTTTTCTTCCGCTAAATCTTCCACCATGTTTTCGGCTATAGTTTCTTTTTTGAATCTCGAGTGTACTTCTTTCGCTATTAAAATAATGAAAATGACAGCGATATAAATATTGGAATGCACCATGGAATATTATTCGAATTTCGAAATACATGTATTAATAATGGGGATTGTGGATACATAGACTTATCTACGTGCGAGCACACCAGCATTCAGTCAATCGAATGCTTTATTGCGTTGTGGATTTTTGTGGCATGTTTTGTCCTATGTAACTAATTAGGACATAACTAAACTACACAATCGTGCAATGCAGTAGTACTAAAGATTACTAATTACTGCTGTACTATGTTAATCTATTACCTAGGTTGGTGATCTTCAGTGTTCACTCGTGTAATGATCTCGTCTTACAGTGGTTGTTTAATTTGTTTGTGTATACCTCACCCATGTGCTGAGAGGATGTTTTGAGCTCTTATAAGTGCGACTCAAAGTAAACACATTGCATAGTATTTTGGATTCAAATTGTGTATCGTGAGAGTTCATTATACCGTCAAAATTGGAACTCTTGTAATAACTGTGAATTTTGATTTTCAAAGTGAGGTGTATCCAAGATATTTTTCTGGTATATAAGTAATATTTTTGTATATTGTATCATGTATACTCACTGTGTACTGTAACCGTACTCTTTGAAGACACGCTGCCGAACTCATTCTCAGCTATTACTTCATAATCACCACCATCCTCCTCTTTGACAAGTGTTACCGTCAGATTGTAGTTCTCCAACCTTTAGGAAGAAGAAATTATTAAAGGGTATAAAATATTTATATTTGGACTTATAAAAGTATTTACTAGATGACGCTAACAATCTTTCGCAACAAAAACTATCCTATGTCCCAACATCTAAATCGATTCAGCCGTTTAAGCATGAAGAGGTAACAGACAGCCAGGCTGGCATACTCTCACTGTTATAATACCAGTAAAGAACTAAGGATATTAATAAAGATAGTAAGAATAATTATAAGCAATCAATTAGGTTTTATCGAAAATTTCTTACCGTTGTGTATCTCTCTCTATTCTGATTCTCGCATCAGTGTTGACTTCCTTGCCATCCTTGTACCATTTAATCCTTGGTTCTGGACATCCTTCGACTTCCACTTCTAACTTCAGAGTCTGTCCAGCGTCAACCGTCATGTCGACTAAGCTCTTGGTGATTCTCGGTTTCCCTGTTAATTTTTTAAAGCGTTACGAAATTATACATTATTTTTTTTATCATAGTATGCACAACTATAATAATAATAATTAATTGATCGTGTTAAGAATGTAGTAAACCAATATTGCAAAATATACCTATTGTTTTTCAATGGCTTTCTTACGCAGCATACGTAAATCTTTACAGTGTATTGGAAAACCTTTATTAAAAAGTGTATTATTATTTTCGACTACAAAAGAAGTCACTGACTGTTGACGGTGAATGTAGCCTGACAGGAGTCGGATCCGAGGTCGTTGGAGACCTTGCAGGTGTACTGTCCGGACAGCTCCGCAG
The DNA here is from genome assembly GCA_905187585.1 of Cyaniris semiargus. Classification (NCBI taxonomy): domain Eukaryota; kingdom Metazoa; phylum Arthropoda; class Insecta; order Lepidoptera; family Lycaenidae; genus Cyaniris; species Cyaniris semiargus. The sequence continues at coordinate 1,282,136 of LR994555.1, forward strand.
ACACCTCCTTGAGGATCAGCTTGTGCGAGCTGCCGTTGTCCACGCGCGTGTAGATAGACTTCTTCTCCGTTATTTCCACGTCACCCAGATACCTATAATGGATTGTAACTGTGTTACTCTTCATTTGTTGTCCAGTAAGTAGTAACGGCTGCAAGTGTTAGCTCCTAGATGATATAACATTGAGACACTGTTGTCTCAATGAAACATTTCTAGTACCTAGCAGCTCTAAGGTGTATTTCAATCTAGTTCAGCATTAAGTATCTATATTGCGCAATGTTGGAAGACAGTATATGTATTTTATAGGTTTCGTTTACAAAATAACGATGCGAGACGTTTTCGGATCCATAATAAAAGCATAAGTTAGAAATTTCTAAATTATTATGAAAATAAAATCAATAACATAAAGGCATATTTTATGCTACCTGCATAAAAACATACCATTTAACAGTAGGCTCAGGGAAGGCCTCGACGTCGACAGTAAACTCCACATTGACGTCTCCCTCTCTAGCGGTGGTGTTGGTGAGCCGCTGCGTGAACACGGGCCCGCATCGCACGTTCAGTATGCTGCTGTCGCTAGCTGACCCGTGCACGTTGCGGATCTATAAAAATTTAAATTAAAATATACTTCATTTATTTAGTTAGTTTGAGTTTTTTTATTTAATTTGTATAGTATAGTTTGGCCCGCACGCACTCATTAAACCAATAAAATTTAAATTCGATCCAAATCCAATCTTCAGGAGTTACTTCCGTCGGATTGCGCATTACACGATATGCTACTTAAGTATTGTGTCTTACTATAACTACCAAATCTTTTTTAAAACTTTTTCCGAATCGTTGCAGGATTTATATGATTTTTCGAATAACTCAAAGCGACCGACCTTTGTTGACGTCGTCTTCGGTTTTCAACGAGTGCATTTTACAGATGAACTCTTCAATAACTTTAAAAACTGTAGTTTCGGTGTTGATTTAAAAGCCTCTTGAATTTAGGCCTTTTTTATTATTGCTTTTGGCTTTCTCTTCCCCTTAAGGAATTTGTCGGACACATTTTTGTTTACAATTAGTACTTTATTTTATTGTATGTACGCGGAGACATAATGACGGCATATCGACATTTTCAGGGTGATGGACACTCCATAAGGAGCATGATTTTTGTCGGACATATTGACCACAATTTCCAAATTAACTTTACGAAACAAATTTCAAAAAATGATACTTGTATGTACGAGGAGTCATAGTGACGTCATATCGACAATTCCAGGAATCAAACATTTGAAAACGCAGTAGCGCCGAAACTTTTCGCATAGAAAAGTTTGTCGGACTCATCGCAAAAAAGGCACTCACAAAGTTTTATATTTGTATGTATCAAAAAAATGTTAGTTCCTTGTACTGAGGACTAAATATAAAGTCAAGTCGTGTAGCATGTCGAAATTCGACTTATCTTGTATTTTCTGCCACCCACGCACATTTGCTATCGCTTACCTATCAAAACTTAGGCACCTTTCTATGCGCGTGTGTACGAGTACGAGGAGTCACAGTGACGTCATATCGACAATTCCAGGAATCAAGCATTCGAAAACGCAGCAGCGCCGAAGCTTTTCGCACAGAAAAGTTTGTCGGACTCATCGCAAAAAAGGCACTCACAAAGTTTTACATTTGTATGTTTCAAAAAAAATTAGTTACATACTGGGGACAAAAAAAAATCACACGCCCTTGAGGTACTCTCATGACGACAGCCCTGGAAATTAAAAAAGGTATTTAAGCTTACACATACCTCACAGGAGTATTCTCCAGCGTCTGATCTCTCAGCGGATGTGATGACCATCTTATGAGATTCTCCCGAAGACGATATCTTGATAACTGAAGATTCCTTGATCTCTTCGGTCTTGTTCTTGAACCTAGAAAGGGAAAATCATTATAAATAATTTCGATTCGGATGTGGTAGTGGACCACTAACGCTACAATCTCGCATCTTTTCACGTTATAGGCAGCATCAGCACAGACATTAAACAAAAAGTTTTGTTCGACGTTTGACAACGTTCCTGATATGATAATATGTGCAACATGTCGGATTTTGGTCGGATTATTTACTGTATGTACTAGTAGCGCCCTCTGCACCGACTTTTACGTAATATTTCCTATTATCTATGGAAGTTGTATAATAGTATTGTAATGATCTTACCATGTTACAGTAGGAGCCGGTTCAGCCTCAGTTCTCACTTCGAAAGTGACAGTTTCCTTCTCTTCACAGACTTTATTAGATTCCAATTTTTTGATGATCTTAGGTGGCGACGTAACATTCCATTGCCAGAAGTCTGAACATTGGTTGATTTCATTTCTGCAAGCATAATTTTTATTTGGATTGTTTTCTAAAAATTCTTATTTTATTTTTAGCCCCCGACGAAAAAGGAGGGGTGTTATAAGTTTGACGTGTTTGTGAGTGTGTCTCTGTCCGTGGCATCGTAGCATCCAAACGTGTGGAACGATTTAGTTATTTTTTTAGAAAGGTGACATGATCGAGACCCTGTATTTAGCAATAGTTCATCATCATTAACCAGCTCAGTGCTGGAAAATTTGTGTTCATCTATTTTATGAACGGTTGTAAGCAACTTCCAGTGATATCGGTTCAATATTTTGCAATCTGATTAACATTTATTCGAGTTTTAAATTGCGGTTTAACATTTGTTAATGTAACGTTATTGATAATAGAAATCTAAAAATTCCAACTCACTTAGCAACAATCGAATAAGACCCAGTGTCTGTAAGTTTAGCGTCCTTGATTGTGATCTTATATATTTCCTCTGATTCCTTCACGATCACTATACGTTCAGAGCTCTTGATCTCAACGCCGTCTTTGTAGAAAGTGACATCTGGTGAAGGAGTTCCTTCTATTTGGATGGTCACTGTATGTTCGCTGCCAGCCTAAAAGTTAACTTTCACTTGAATAATATTTCAAATCCATGCTCTTGTTTTAAATGCAATAACGCGTCTGTATTGCTGTTTGCCTATCTATTACCTCTCTACGTCTAACGGCCGTTCCCAATATTTGATCTATCTATGGTTTTGCCCTACTAGAGATAGGAATAGCTCTCATTAGACATTAGAGACATATATTTTATGTCAATTCAATGTTAGCTGCGATCGGTCTTATGTCAAACCAGAGATAGATTGAATATTGGGAACGGCCGTAAGCCGTTAAACCGGATTTGATGGGTGTGAATATTAGTTTTTATCTTTCAGAGATAACTGTACGGTTCCCACGCGAAACGCAAATGCGGCCTTTTGTATTTAAAAAAGATAATATGACAGTTCTCATATTCCATACTACGCAAATTTTTGGATTCGATTCGATAATATTATTATCAATCGATTAATTTTCGTAAGGTAAATTTTACTACGATTGTCAGTTGTAATTTTTCATGCATATCTTCTAAGGCCGCATAAACTACAGTAATCTATAACCGTCGTAAAAAATTCCTTACCATGCAAGTCTGGTTTTCAATCTTCTTCTTAATCTTTGGTGCGGCTTTGACAACCAGATTCATAGTGGTTGTATCTTCACCGAGCTCGTTGGAAGCTGTCACTTGGTATTCACCAGCATCAGCTGGTGTCACATTCTTGATTACTAGTGACATACTTTCAGTATCTTCATAGAGGAACCTAAAATACATTTCATCATTTGTGATACTTACTTTAGTCTTGATATGCTAGGTTGTTGGTATACGTATTCTAGTTATGAGGTGACAGGGGTGACTAATTGCAATATTTTTACTCCCATATTATGTGATATACAAATGTGAACCGTTTGGGAGTAAAGTTTTAGAAACAGATTAATAACTGTATTTTAAAAAGATAAAACCGACTTCAAAATTGTACGTAATTGAGAATTAAAACTACCTATCTCCAAAACTACTGAACCGATTTTAATGAAACTTGCACTATTCCCTAAGTTGAACAATACCTAGTACAACAAAAAAAGAATTACTGAAATCGGAATAGTAGATCCAGAGATATGCGAACACAAACATAAAAACATACATACATACATACTTACATACATACATACATACACTTTTGAAATTTGACACATTTGTTCAGGCGCTGATATAGATTAACATATACGAAAATTGGGCAGTTCTGGAAATATTACATACATACGCGTCGAATTGATAACTTCCTTTTTTTGAAGTCGGTTAAAAATACGATAACAGTAAAACGGTTTACTTTGAATATGGGGGTAAAAGTCATTGCAAATAGTCATTCTTCACCTCCCAATGACGTGTCTAATTTTGGCACTATTTATTATTTTTCAAATTTTCAAAACCAGGTTCATTTATAAGCAGTACTTCATTTCCAACAGTATTAAGATGTTACTTGTGTCTAGCATCAGCTTCAACGAGTTTTCCCTCGTGCTTGAACACCACGTTGGGCTTAGGGTATCCTTTGCACACCAGTTCCAGCATGGCTGACGCACCGCTCGCGACGATGGCTTCACGATGCTCGATCACCAGCTGAGGCTTTTGAGGCTCGCGGTGTAAGACGTTTACTGCACCTATAGAAGATAAAATAAATGACCATCAAAATATTTAATCGTTAGAAACGTATCTTAAATACGAAATGCGAAAGTGTCTGTCCTGTCTGTCTATTTATCTGTCTGTCTGTCTGTTATCTCTTCACGCCCAAACCGCTGAACCGATTCTGCTGAAATTTGGTATGGAGATACTTTGAGTCCCGGTAAAGGACATATGATACTTTTTATCCCGGAAAATTGTATGGTTCTCGCGCAATAAATGAATTTTGGAGCAACGGAATGGCGGGCGTCATCTGGTTTTTATATATTGTGTTATCATCAAAACCTGGCGAGAAAAATGAGATCATAAAGGTTTTTGATTTCGTGAGATGTGATATCTGTTTGACACGGCAATTGACACGAAAGACGCTTGGTTGGATTCATAGGTCCGCCTGGGGCAGGTGGTAGCCGGTAGGCAGGAAAGTGTCGGAAAATCCGAAAAAAAAAAAACAGTTTTTGAACACCAGTTCACCAGACGGCACTTCGAGCCTTCGCATTTGTCGGGTATGCCCCTAAGAGGCAAAGAATGTATCGAAAAACTCATTCGATATCATCTTAATAATTCAATTTATCTTTAACGCAAATAGCCAGAAAGCCTTGGAAAAATCTATTTCATCAATATTACCTTGCACAGTAAGTTCAGCAGAGCAGGAGATGTTGCCAGTGCTGGTTTTAGCGACGCACGTGTACAGACCAGCATCTTCCGGCTTCACATGTTGGAAGACCAGAGCTAGAGAATCTTCATCATCACATAGCAGTACCTGGTAAAGTTACACAATTCATATGAATATGGCCCCAAAGAATACTAGATTTTGGAGGATTGCTAATGATTTGTGATAGTTTCGTTTTATTTTTTTTTTTTTTATTATAGCTGTTTTATTATATTTAATTTTGTGATGTACCATTACAGAAATTATTATTTCATAGACAGATCGCGGACCTATTTTTTTGGCGGACGTTATTTGGTTGGGTTATGTCAAGTCAATGATAGACATGTTCTATCAGCTAAGCTTGACATAAACCGACCAAATTATATAAGTCTGTCATCTGCCTATCAGTTTTATTACTGTAATAAAACTGATAGGCAGGTTAATATACCTGACAGTACCCATGTTTTGTTTTAATTCTAATTTAATTAAAACAAAACTTTTCATTCTAAACTTGGAGAAAAAGTTTATTCCGTTTATTTAATTGAGTAAATACCTTGAATCTTTCTTCGGGTTCGAAATCTTTGCCATCCTTCTTCCAAATAAACACTGGCTTCTCTCCTTTCGTTAACAGACCTTCTCCACCGGGTGGCAGCTCACCGAATATGTTTTTGTCATCTAAAGTATTAAGTAAATTATCAGTATTAACTCAAATTTTACCAACGCCGGTTAGTGTTAATGGCTTGATCAAGTGTATCGTCTTCTCCTTAGAGGTAACTTGATACTAAATCGACCATTAACTTAAACAGACGTTGGTAACATTTTATCAGCCTGTTACAAAATTGACTGCGCAAAAGTGACTCTTCAAACTCTAGTCCCTAACGTATGACACAATTAAGTGAGCCAAAAACTTAAATTTTCACAAATTCAAGGTGAAAATACGTGATATATTTTCGTGTAATACACAAACTTCTAACCAGTATACATACCAAACAGATTAATTTCCATGTTGTTATCATTAAACTGTGCGAATTAACTTAAAAAAAACATCATCTTACACCTACGTACACGAAAAGTCTTATTATTATTACGAAACGAAAATTTGATTGAAGCGATTCAAAATACTGATATTATTAGTACACATTTATCAATACTAAAAATAGGTGCACTAAATATTGTGTATTGGAAATGTTCCAGACATTCCGACATTTTTAAACATCCCAGTGTCGTGCTCTTCGATTACATACTAGGCATTTCAGTACCAATGCTAGAACTTCTGCTTTTGCTGAAACTTCTACTTAAGGCGGCATCGGAAGAAGGATCCTCCTTCGTCATGGTAGAGTCTGTGATATTTGTTTCTTCATTGTATTCTGATGATTCTTTCGATATTCTTTTCTCTTTAAACGCGACAAATATATTATTTAAAAGTTAACATTTTACCTTTCTAATAACACGGAGGATATTAAGGTAAGAAGGTTTGGAACTTGCTTTTTAATACAGGTTCATCTGTACTTACATTCTTGAAATAAGTCACGTCAAACGCTATTAGCAGTAGTTTTTTAAGATATATAGAAAAGTTATGATTAACGACTTAAATAGCAAATACCAATACGGCAACTTTTTTACTGATATGTACCATCGAAGAAATTGATTAGTAGGCTGATGGTAGATTAACGTCATTTGGCCGGGTTATGTCAATTCAATTTTATTTCTGTTCTGTCGGCTGGTTTTGATATAACGCGACCAAATTACGCTGGTCCGTCATCTGCCTATGAATCAACTTCCTGATAGTACTTAGTCAAATTACAAAAAACTTATAGAACACATTGTTCTATAATTTTTTTGTAATAATAGTAATACGAATAAAAATACAAGGAACTTCTACAGAAATGTTCTCCAACTTACCAACAACAGCCACAGTGGCCTCGCACTCGCATTCTCCGTAGATATTGATGGCTTTACAGGAGTACTTCCCGGCGTCGCCCGCGTTCACATCAGCTATGACCAGCTCGTAACAGCCGCGCTCGGCGCCGATACGGACTATAGACACGCGGTCCGAGTCTGAGGTGGTAGTGATTTCTTTGCCGTCGCGGTAGCTGGAATGTTCAATTGTTTGAATTTCAAACTTGGAATGAAACATATATATCTTTCAAAGGTTTTAATGATGTAAGTAGCAGGGCCGGATTTATATTTTTTTATGAGTATAAGCCACTTAAATTTTGCCGCTCCTATGTACGAAATCTGGCGGCATCCCAGGACGCCATAGGACGCTGCCACCCATAAGCCATGGCCTATACATAATCCAGAGTATAATCCAGTAATAATGTTTGAAATTAAGGCAAGACCGCACTAGGCGACACTGCACTACAGTCTACAGCGGAGAAACGCTACACTTTGCGTTCCATACTGACGTTTTGTGTCGCGTTGCCGCTGCCGCATAGTGCGATTTAGCTCATACGATTTCAGAAATATATTTGGCAGTGACGTGTCGCATCGCTGCAGCATAGTGTCGCTTAGTGCGGTCTAATCTTTAAGTAAGCCAACGAAAGATTATTTTAAGAATTGATAAACATTCTTTCGTTGCAACTTTCAAACAAAATTGTTTTCAACGCAGATAAACTGTTGATTGCTAGATGGAACCGCGTGTATTCAATTTCTGACGAAGCCCTATGCATCCTCGCACGCATATGAGAGTTAAGACTGCGCCGCATCTGTGTCTAGACGCGGCCTAGGCTCTACAGGGTGTAACAAAAGTAAATGATAAATGATAATACTTTCGGGTGTGTATGGGTACCCTATATTGAGTTTGCTGTGAAAGTATCAACGCTGAAAGAGTAACTTTGTTTAACTTTTGTATGGGAAAATGACGCTCGGGCGCTTGCCCATATAAATCACAAAAAAATTGATCTTTCAGCACTGCTACTTTCACAGTAAACTCTATACAGCGGACTTAGTTTTGTTACATCCTGTATATGTGACCTTGAAATAAAACTTCAGTACTCACAATTTGACATCCGGATTCGGGTCGCCCTTGACTTTGACCATAAAGCGAAGATACGTATTCAACAAAATCTCCGTGTCTTTAAGAGCTACTATGAAATATGGAGCATTCAGAGCTGCTTTCTGCTTCCTCTCTTCTGGAGTTACTGAGAATTCAAAACCATTATTAACAATTTATCGATGATAATAAATTGCATTTTTCGCAAATGCATTACATGCTTTACAATAGATACTTAGTTGCATATAAGGGAAAATTAAAGGTCTGTATAGATAGACATATTATATACTGTAGAGATAGAGTACATGTTATGGCTTATACAATGAATTTATTGATGAAATTGCTCGAGCCATGCGAAACAATGATTTTATAATATTGCAACAATTGATTCATTTCCATATCCAATAGATTTTATGATCATGTTTTAAAGCATGTGAATCTCTAAAACTTAGATAACTATCAAAGTTTTAAGGAGCAACAAACAAAGGTTTAAGCATCCCATTGCCCAATGGGACATTTAGGTTCAAGATTTTACGAGTGGACAAGACCTGTCTTTACTTCATTTACAAGTGTCGATCAGACCTGTCCTTACGTCAACAAGTCAATGGTAATGAATCAACGTCCGCTGTAAGGTAAACTCACACTCGTGGACGACCAACTGTGCTGTACAGTGTGCGTTGCCCTTTACGTTTTCGGCGCGCGCCGTGTAGAGGCCGGTGTCGTCCTCGCAGCAGTGCAGCACCTGCAGGCGGTGGTGGCCGCCCTCCGCCGCGACGTTCACGCGGTCCATCAGCCGGTCCGTCAGCGGCTTGTTGTCCTTCAGCCACGTGACCGTCACTCGCTCCACCGAGTCTTGCACTACGCATTCGAACGTCGCGTTCTCGCCGGCTGCGATTCAAATTAATCTGTTACGACGCTGTCGAGTCTGATCGTGTCTGTGTCGTGTCCTCTTACCTTCGATGAACATAAAGCGTGTTAGCACAGTGTCCGTGTACGTTAGTCACCTAGAAGCGTATGTACAAGCTCTCGTCTGATCTACCGGTACTTACGCTCGATGTTCTGCCCCTCGAGGGTCTTGCTGAAAATCGGTCGCCCCCTGCTCTTTTCGGGGGTGGTGGAGCCGTTGAACAGGCTGGAGCTGGTGAACACGCTCTCCTGAACGGACTCCCCGTTGGCCCTCCTCGAGTACTTCGATTGCATGTTGGACGACGTCTCGACGCCGTCGCCTTCGGAGCTGAGCTCGATGTTGAGTCTCGTCGAGCGAATCTCGGATTTGCCGTTTTCGGTGATCGAGTTGCGGCCGTATTTGGAGGCGATGCTGTCGATCTTGCTCATCGTCTCGACGGAGCCGTCGTATGCGGCGTCGGAGTCGACCTTCAGCTTGGTGGTGCGAGTTTCAGCGCTGCTGCTGTCCGTGATGGAGTTGCGACCGTACTTGGACGCGATGCTGTCGATCTTGCTGGTAGTATCGTTGCCGTCGTAGCTGCTCTGGATGGAGTACTTGGTGGAGCTGCCCTCGATGGTGGCATCGGAGCCGCCGGTTATTCCGTATTTGGACGCGATGCTGCCCAACTTGCTCTCGCTCTCGACGGAGCTTTCGATTCCATATTTGGATCCGCCCTCGATTCTGCTGGAAGAATATTTGGACTCGTAGCGGGCCGAGCCCTCGATGGCTCCCCCGGTTTGGGTGATCTCGCTCTCGACTCTGGTGCCGCTCTGGCGCCTGGAGTAGGAGGAGGCTATGCCACTAGACGTGTCGTAGGTGGAGGAGGACTCGTAGCGTCCACCACTTGACAGGCGCCTGCTAGTGCTGCTGGAATATTCTGAAAATTATAGTAATAATTTATAATATAAAAATAACCAAACCTCATTTTACACCTTCGACTAGTATGAAATTTTTGTTTAAAAATATAGCTACGCAACATGGCTACGAAAAATTGGTGAAAATACATCTGAGCGTTATTGGTCAACGTGAATATTAAGCTATTATAACTATGTAAGTACTTAAAATAAATATAATTAGTTAATGTTATCACCTCCAGAGAGCCGCGAACTGCGGCTATATCTAGACATCTCTTCGTCGGCGGTTTTCCCTGCGGTTGCAGTTTGACTCTCTTCTATAACCTGCTTCGAAGACTGGGTTACTTCGGCCTGTGCTGTTGTGACTTTGTCGCTAGCAACTTCCTGTGTTACAGTGGTTTGATTTTCTGTAACTGAATCAACTCTTTCAGCTTTTTCTTGGCTTACAGTTTTTTCTTCTGATTTACTATTCACCGATAATCTTTTTTTGCTTTCAGAAGTTTTATCTTCTGACTTTACTTCCTTTTCGGTAGATGTTTGGGTGACTATTTCCTCAGTTTTAATAACACTACTGCTTATTCCTGTTTTTACTTCCTTGGCTTGTTCTTCCTGTGATGTTTCTACGGTTGCTTTTTCTAGAGAAAGTTCAGTTTTTTCTGTAGTTTTCTCAAAATCAGATTTTGTTTCAGCTTTTTCAACAACTTCAGAAGATTCCTTTTTTTCTGCTGTAGACTCCTTAGTTTCTTTAGAATCTGAGCTTACGTCTGTTTTGTTAGTGTCTAACTGTGACGAATCGCTTTTAGCTTGCTGAGATTCTTCTGGTTCCTTGGCAGGCTTAGCCGCGTCAGTAGATTTTTTTGAATTCCTTTTAGAAGAACCTTTTTCTTGTTTTTCAACCGAAGAGGTCTCAGCAGATTTTGTTTCTGTTACTCCAACAGATGTTGTTTTTTGTGATTCAGATTTAGATACAACTTCAGTTTGACTAGTTTCTTGTACGCTGGAACTTTGCGCTTGCTGTTCTAGCGAACTTTGTGTCGATTGGGCCGCTACTGATTCTGATATCGAATTTTGTTGCTCTAGCTTTGTTTGGCTCTTTTCTTTGGTACCAGATATAGACGCTGTTTGACTAGTTTGCACAATAGATTGACTTTCAGTGCTTTCAGCTACAAATGTTTTAGATTCTTGAACGATTTCAACGTTACTCTCTACAGTTTGAGAAGATAATGTCTCTTGTATCTCAGTAACTGACGATACTTCAGAAACTTCGGCTTTGGCAACTTTTTTTGCGATGTCACTTTCTAGAGAAGCTTTCCTTTTCGTCGAAAGTAGTAGGACAGCCTCTTCTTTACTTAGGACTTCAGCGACTTTGGTTTCCTCGAGCCGAGATTTCTTCTCCTGTCTCTGTTCGTCCTCTTCTGTAGAATCTCTCTTCCGTTTTTCTTCGGGAGGAGGTGACGATATTTGTGGTGGAGATAATATCTGAAGATCGTCAGCGGCGTGTTCTGCTAATGCAACTGAAATTGATAACAAATTATATTTCATTATCTCTATTTATGTAATTTGACTTAATTTCAAAAGAATAATATAGTTTACGGTTGAAAAATAATTCTTGGCATGATTTATTCGGTTAATTATTATTTTTCTCATCAACTTACCGACGTCAGTGGCGTATTGTCTGATCTCTTTCAACCACGCAGCTTTGACGTGTTCCTTGTGGGCGTTTAGTATGAGTACTTCCGGTTGAGTCTTCTGATGCAGCTCGAACTGAGTGGTGCCTGGATAATCTTTGACTTCGACTTCGGGAAGCTATATCACAGATAAATAAGAAACTTATAGATCAAAAATTTTCAAATCTAGGTAACTTAGGTTGGAATCATTACTCGATAAAATTAAGGATCACACTAAAAAATAAGACATATTCTATATGTTTAGTGTATTTTATTAGAATACTTTAGAGTTTAGACGATACGAAAACTTTTATCATATCGTCAAATAAATTGATTCATAGGTAGATAGAGGACCTATGTTATTTGGCTGGGTTATGTCAAGTCAATGTTAGTGGTAATCTGTTGATTGGGCTTGTCATAACCCGACCAAATGACGTAGGTCTGCCATCTGATTATGAATCAATTTCCTGGTAGTACTATCGAATAAATTGATTCATAGGCAGTTGACGGATCTGCGTCATTTGGTGGTAGGCTTATGTCAATTCAATATTAATCGAGATCTGTCGGCTCGGTTTGACATAACACGATGAAATGACGTAGGTCCACCGTCTGCCTATGAATAAATTTCTCTGATAGTAAATTGGTCAATGATGCTATCAAAAATCAAATCACTAACCTTAACAATATTCTTAAGCACGAACACCGATCTGTCGTCTCCAACGCGTTTGACCTTGCAGATCAAGATCCTGGCTTTGAAGAGGAAGAGGTATCGATCTTTTATCTTCCCCTCGTCGACGGTGAACCAGTCGTGTGTGAGGAGGCGGCCGAGCTTGTAGATGTTCCCGCGGTAGCCCTCGATGCTGGCTATGAACTTGTTGTTGGTAGCTCTGGTTGGGACGCCGAGGAATAGTTCGAGAGCCTTCTGGAGGTCCGCGCAGTCGTCGCCTAAACGCTGAGAGTATTTCACTAGCTCCTGGAATTGAAAAATCGGCCAAGTGCGAGTTGGACTCGCAAACGAAGGGTTCCGTACCGTTATAAATCGAAAGTTGGGAAAAAATTGTTTTTTGTAAGGGAACCCCCCATAATAAAATTTAAATTAAATAAATATTGAATTTATTTAATTTTAATTTTATTATTAATTATTAAAATACAAATATAATTAAGGATTTCCTGAGTATTTCAAGTGCCTACCTTTAGCCATTATTGATTACGAGCAAAAAAGGCCAAAAAAATCACGTTTGTTGTATGGGAGCCCCCCTTAAATATTAATTTTATTTTGTTTTTAGTATTTGTTGTTATAGCGGCAACAGAAATACACAATCTGTGAAAATTTTAGAAGTCTAGATATAGCGATTCTTGAGATACAGCCCGGAGACAGACGGACAGACGGACAGACATCGAAGTCTCAGTAATAGGGTCCCGTTTTTACCCTTCGGGTACGGGACCCTAAAAATGAGGAATGTAAAAAAAATATAAAAAAAAACTTGTGAAGAATAGAATAGAATTATTAAATTGTCTGCTACGGATTCTCTTCATCGTTTTGATAATGATTCTATATTATATGCTTTAACAGAAAAACGCTAACTGATGATGATTAGAATTAATGAAAGAGCTAACGTAATGTTTCCGTATGACGTAAAAGACTAGAGCTATAAATTATACAACCGATTTTATTTCTCAATCAATATACTTATCTTTAAAGTTCATTAAGAACTTGCAAAGGAACCAAACATCAGAGAAAATGATTCATAGGTAGTCTAAACATAGATTCATAGGTAGTCTACGCTATTCGTTTGGGTCAGAGTTGGGCATAATTGAAATACTCGTTAATCTAATTATCAATCTAATTACAAACTAATTAGAATACATTTGAATCTAAATACATTGCGGTTGAATTACTTTAAAATTATGGTTATGTAGATTACACAAAGCAATCGATTCCTAAGTAATTCAATTTCAAAGAAATCTAATTAATTTCAAATTAATTACTTTTGTGATTGAATACCTTGGTTTCGACTCGTCTAATATTTTTACAGTGTCAGGAGTTAAAAACACAAAAATTGATAAAATTTATCATCGGACAAAAGAAATGGCGACTTCATAGTAGCATCCTTACTGATGATTATCCATACTTATATTATAAATGCGAAAGTGTGTCTGTCTGTCTTTCTATCTATCTATCTGTCTGTTTGTTAACTCTTCACGCCTAAACCACAGAACCGATTTTGCTGAATTTTGGTATAGAGATAGGTAGATACTTTGAGTCCCGGAAAAGGACATTAAGAATAAATTCCGGAAAATGGATGGTTCCGGAAAATGGTGGTTATGTGATATGAATTTCGGTGCAACGGAGTTGCGGGCGTCTTCTAATTATTACCATACTAATTAAAAGATGAATGGATGGGCATGTAAAAAGTCGGTCCTGCGCCTGATCTCTCGCCAGTCATGTCGGTCTTCCGCCCCACTGGGTTATGAGAGTAAAGAATAGAGTGCTCCTGTGTATTGCGCACACACTTGGGCACTATAAAATTACTCCTGCTTAACTGGCCTGATTTCATTGAAACCGGCCACTGCCACCAAAACCGGTGTGGGAGTTTTTTATTTATTATAATTACCAGCATTGGACATTGGGCATAATTGAAATACTCGTTAATCTAATTATTATTAATCTAATTGCAAACTAATTAGAATACAATATCTTGATCTAAATACATTCTAATTAACTACTGGTTAATTTCAGGTGCACAATTACTTCATCAATCTGATTAATTTGTAATCTGATTAACAACAACAAAGTATTTGTAATTCTGTAAAGTCTTATCAAATTACTTTTTGCCCAACTCTGGTTTGGGTTCATAGGCAGACTAAACTCCGGGTTGGACTAAGATCGGGCCATGTCAAAATAATGTTAAACGTGGTTTATTGACTAGGCTTGATATATCCCGACCAAACGTAGGTCATCTGCCTATTAAATAACTTCTCTGATAGTACATCTAGAATCTAGATCATCATAATGGTCTAGTATTGAAGTAAAGTGTGTCGATAATCCCGTGCCATATCCCGGTGACCGCGCTATTAATACCGTCGGGCTGGCAGCCGCCGCTGTAAACAAACGATCTGGCTGGCTGATATCTTAGTTTACTGTACTAGACAAATTCACCTTTAGTTATTAAAATCAAAGATATAATTCTTTAAATTGCGTTTAATCTCCAGTTCTATTGCATTATCAAGTAGCTTTTTTAATGCTGTTTTTACTTAACGCTTTTTATATAAATCTCTCGGAGGAATCTTAGGCAGTCATCAGGAATCACAAGACACTTTTGAGCACATTGTGGCTTCCCTATTTTCTCCTATACAAAATATTTTAAAACTATAATAGCTACTTTTTCAAAAAAATATTTATCTTTAATTTGTTTGAGTAACTGCGACTAAATGCACTTCCGACATACTGTTAGTATAATAATAATAACTCCCACACCGATTTCGGTGACGGTGGCCGGTTTCATTAAAATCAGGCCAGTTACGCAGGAGTAATTTTATAGTGCCCGAGTGTGTGCGCAGTACACAAGAGCACTCTCTATACCTTTACTCTCATAACCCAGTGGGAAGGAAGGCCGACACGACTGGCGAGAGATCAGGCGCAGGACCGACTTTTTACATTCCCATCCGACGCATGGATCATCTTACTTATCAGACAATCAGGTGATCATCCTGCATTGTCCTAACCAAACTTGGAAATAACAATATGTTTCCAACGCGGCAATCGAACCCACGACCTCCGAGTCAAGAGCCGCGCTCTAAACCACTGGACCACGGAGGCGTTACTGTTAGTGTAAGGTCAGCTCTAGTATTGTTCGAAGTGTTACCTTGAGTAGTAGTTGGTAATCGTTGATCCGCTGTATGGGGAGCTTCAGGTGTTCCGTCAGACCTTTGTCGTCCCCGAGCTTGTCCGCTAGAGCCTGCAACGTACAAATTAACTGTATTAGTTTATATACAATAACCTATTTGGGGGGGAGTATCTAAAATTAAAAAGATGAAAAAATCTTAAATTAAAAAGTGTTTTCTAAACTTTTCGAGTGTACCGGCAGTAATCTAGCTAGGTACAGCCTAAACTAGCCCTCTTATCTCTTACGAATAAAATATCCACTCTGTAAATATATATACGTTATTTCAATGTTAATGTTTTGTCCTTGACTACTATGGTATATGAGTGTCGTGACAGGCAAGGCTCGTTTGACTTATACGTCTGTGTGTACAAAGTTTGTAACTTTTTATAAATAGGGTAAATTCAGTAGTATCGGAGCATATTGGTCTAAAGTCTAAACTAACAAGTTGAGTGAGTCTGAGTTTAAGGAAGGGTTAAAAGTTAAAATACAAAAAGGGTTGTCCAAGTATCCTTAATTTCCCCTATAAACTGCATCGCTATTTGAACGTAGATTACTTTCAAAATAACGCAAATAAATAATAAAATAAAAATTGTTTAAAACCTCAATATATATGTAACAAATGTTTTCAGAAAGTCTATACATGGTGCACATACCACCGGTTCTGGAACTAACCCGGCGAGAAGAACTGGGTGGTGTAAGAAACTCGCAAATTAACACCTCCACCATGGGTATCGCAGACACAATAGATTTTCAATTGCTATGCGGCAGCCGGCTGCCGCTTGGGGATTGACAGGTTAATTGCAATAATTATAAACCCATAACCACTACATTGTGTACGAAAGTGAAACTGAATTTTCAATAAATGGTTGGCGTCTCCCCAATGTATGTGGATCGATTAAACTCTTGATCATAAACTATTACACGACATTACATCATATTACCCAGCGTGTCACTGGCGCTACATGTCGCAATGTTATAGTTGATCAATTGTAGTACATTCATTGTATTGATCTGAAATCTATTACACTAATAACTACTTGCGCGGCTTCGTCCGCAAGATTAAAATGTTTTATAAAATTAAACTTATAAGCCTTCCTCTATCTTCTAAAAACGCGTCGAAATCCGTTTTAGTTTCAAAGATCAAAGCACAATGTATATGGAGTATGGACAGATAGCGGGATGCGAATTATAATAATAATACTCCCCACACCGGTTTCGGTGACGGTGGCCAGTTTCATTGAAACCAGGCCTGTTATGCAGGAGTAATTTTATAGTGCCCAAGTGTGTGCACAGTACACAAGAGCATTCTCCATTCCTTTCACTCTCATAACCCAGTGGGACGGAAGACCGACACGACTGGCGAGAGATCAGGCGCAGGACCGACTTTTTACATGCCCATCCGACGCTTGGATCATCTTACTTGTCAGAAAATCAGGTGATCAGTCTGCATTGTCCTAACCAAATTTGGAAATAACATGTTTCCAACGCGGGAATCGAACCCACGACCTCAGAGTCGAGAGCCACGTTCTAAACCACTAGACCACGGAGGCGTTAAGATTATGTAGGGACTACAAAGTGTCAAAATTGGTGAATTTGTGACGTCGTAGGAGGTAATCTCTAAATCTACTGAATCGATTCAAAAAATTCTTACCCAGAGACAACCACGTTATCTGTAATTGTCAAAACCAATAATATTTACAACGCTTTAAAATCGGATTTTTAAATTTTACCGGGGTGTTTGATAGGGGTTTAAGGTTTGCATACCAGAAATACCACGGGGGCAAAAACAAGTTACTTATTGAGAGAAGTGATACAAAAGTTGCACGAAACAAAATATAATCGGCAGCTTTGTCTTATTTTCATTTTATACCACTGCGACAAAAATAATTTCTTTTTGTCGCATTGGGTGGCTTAAGCTGATCGCACATTCGTCAGCACCGTACGCGCCGTACGCGTCGAACGCACCGCATAGTACCTACTACCTACACGAAATGCGGCGCGTACGCTGCGGACGTATGAATGTGTAAGGTTTCACATCATTTCATACAACGAATTCTAAAATGCGGCGCGTTCGTTCCGTGCGGCTGTTAAAATGTGTACAATCACCTTTAGCATTGTACCTTTTTACTTTTTTCAACTAATAAACTAAACATTATTATTATTTTAAAATTGCATCGCTTCGTCAATGCTGCTGACTCTAATAATAATAATAGCCAACGAGTAAATCAAATATACAAAACATTTCTCGAAATTCTTAAAAACATGACAGTATCGATTGCGAAATATCCAATCACGTTTTTCGCTGGAGGATGTCAAGGCGTTCTATTTACGTGCAGTTACGCCACGTACCACGTAAACACGTAGTTATTTCACCTTTCAATTTGAACCTTATGTAGTCGACATAGTGGTTATGTGAGCTGTAAAATAACTATGAACGACGTGTTTACGCTGAAATGTAATCCGTTGTTCGCACGTCGTTATTGTAGTTTCATTCGTAATGCGCAGTTTATGGTGTATTAAACACGAAAATAGTCAAATTCGATTGGCGATAAATATTAGTGGTTGCTAATAACCCGTAACCCGTGTTAAGAATTGGTCGCTGGTTCATAGTTTATGGTTAATAAATCATGTTAGAGCATTATTAACTTCTAAAATCCATCCAATCCAATCTATCAAGCTGCATTTAAAGCGTGTTGAAGCCGTCATAAAATCTTAAAATAACTGAACATTTTAACTATCCAGTGTATACGTAGATAATATTTTATTTTTAACGCCTTTTCTTGTTTACTAGATGACCCGTTAATTCGTATCGCTTAACTCCTAAGTTTTCTCACCGTAAAAACCTTTCCAGAACTTTCACAAATATTTTAAGACTAGAATTAGCAAAATAGGATCAGCCGTTTTCGATTGATAGCGAAAGTAACAAATTTAAAAATCATTTTTATTTAAAAATAGAAAAAAAGTTAAATTTGTATTAACTTTCGAATTCAATTATTATAATTTTCAGATAATTTTACACGCCGTTTACATTTTTAGGGTTCCGTACCCAAAGGGTAAAAACAGGACCCTATTACTAAGACTTCGTAGTCTGTCCGTCTCTCTGTCTTTCTGTCTGTCTGTCTGTCTCCAAGCTGTAACTCAAGAACGGTAATAGCTAGAGAGTTGAAATTTTCACAGATTGTATATATCTGTTGCCGCTATAACAACAAATACTCAAAATAAAATAAATATTTAAGGGGGGCTCCCATACAATAAACGTGATTTTTTTGGCTTTTTCGCTCAATATCAATATGGCAACAGGTAGGTACTTGAATTTTTCACAAAATCCTTAGTTTGTGTACTTTAAAATTTAATATTAATATTAAGCTAAAATAAAAAATAAGGGGGGCACCCATACAAAAACACAATTTTTGGTCTAATTTTGCTCTATAATGGTACGGAACCCTTCGTGCGCGAGTCCGACTCGCACTTGGCCGATTTTATCTTATGTAGAAATATTATGTTATTGTTTTCATGTCAACAAAATCAATTTAAAATAAGTATTACAGACGTAAAAACTTTTGACCATGCATGGCTACGCGTCGTAGAAGAGTCTACGCCCGAGCTCTACGCGTTCGTAGACGGTGCTACGAAATACTTAGACCTCTACGCGACGTGTCTTCGCGGCGAATTTAGCTAAGTCTTGTTTTTTTTTTTGCCATCAATTTAACACGAATTCCTAGACAAGCATAATATATTATGAAATAGAAGGATAGATATATCAGCCAAATATTAACAACGAATACAGAATTTGAACAAATTGATGGTAAACAGGCACTGTTTGAGCATTCCAATCTGTTTATTTTATATCAAAATACTTAGACCTCTACGCGGCGAATTTAGCTTAGTTTTTTTTGCCATTAATTCATCACGAATTCCTAGACAAGCAAAATATATGGAATACAAAGATAGATATATCAGCCAAATAATACCAACGAATACAGAACCTAAACAAATTGATGGTAAACAGGCGCTGTTTTGATCATTCCAATCTGTTTATTTGGTATGAAAATATGAAAACATTCCTACGGAGATGCGAAAACACGCAATTTCGCATGTTTGGACGGATATATGGATGTTATTTAACTTCTCCAAGTGGCATTGATTGGAATATCTTTGGCACAGACTGAAGAGCTAACGTGTGAAGGACGTAAATGTTTCATGCATTAAATTCTATTCTACTTACGTTAAATTTATGCATTTTTATATTATACTCGACTATATCATACAGGGTGCAACTATACCTTCCGGCCAAATTTTTTTAGGGCTTAGGTACCATTAGGAGAGTCCATTTGACCAAAAAATAGGATGTTAATTTTTTTTAAATAACATATTTTATCCCACTTAAAATCGTTGCAGAACGGTCACTTCGCGGGGGTGGGTAGAGCGGGGGTGACGCGGGGAGTGGCGCGGGAGGCCCGGCAGCGGCACGCGCCGGCGACGCGTAGTGTCCATTAATTGTGGTGTCTTTTAGGAAAACTTTCGGAAGCTATTTCTCAACATTTTAGTACTGAGTGATTATAAAAGAAAAAATACGTGTATTTTTATTTTTAACAAGGATCAATATATCGAAATTTGGTCGGAAGTTTTAATTGCACCCTGTATAAAAGATTTACGTAGTTTTGCTCCAGTACTTTGCAGTTCAAGAAATACAACGTCATAAGTATTTGAGCAGGAGGCTTTTTCTTCGTACTCAAATACTGCTAAGCCAAAGGAAGCATCAAATTTTTTGTGGTCTATGTGTCTTTATTCACCATAATTGATGAATAAATATTTTTGTATTATTTTTTTTGATTTGTATGTGTAAATATAACAGGCTGAAAGTTCTATGCAAGGCAATTGCTATCGCCATTCTCATCATCAACAAAACATTACATTTGAAGACGTGAGTTGAAGAACACGATAACTAACATTTTGTAACATACGGACATTTACTCATTTTTTCCTTTTTAATTGGAACAAACCTTGTAACTTATCTACTTTATCACTTGGCTTATATACCTGGCTACACATAAAATGCACAGTTTTTTTATTTCAAATCATTTTTCCGGCCCTAAAGCCTCCATTTATGCAAAAAAAAAACGTCAATTTTTTTGCTGTTAGTTATTGTGTTCCTTCACTCACGTCTTCATTTGATCTTAGATTTTTTTTCACACTTGCAGAGTTGCGGTAGGTTCTATCGTACCCGCAACTCTGCCGCAAGCGGGGAGTGGAGCTCCATGGGGTTTTAGTGGATACCTACTGGGAAGTACCACATACACCGACCGACATCATTCTCCCATGGAAAGAAGCTTTTACACACTTTTTCGTTCGTTTATTCCTGCTCCTTGGGTCCTTACTATACTCAGCCCTTTGGTCAGCTTTTAATATAGAATATTTATAATCCAAGAAACGTGGGTAATAATTCATTGCGGGTTTAAAACTGCGACTATTGGCATCCCGCGCCTAGCAACGAGTGACGCAACAGATAGCTGTCGTCGAAGCACTCTAATCGTCGCAAACCTCACTCAAATCGTCTGTAATTGCCTCACTTGTGTTTGTTTTGGTATTCTAAGTGATAAATGCATCATAAACACTTAGCAATAACATCACTCAACGAGTGAATTTTCTAGAAGAAGTTAGCACTATTTATCTAGATTTTAGATCAATATAATAGTGGTTGTTTTTGCAGGGCACAGTCACTGAGTATGTCAAGTTACTACCACAAAACTGTTATGCTACAGGTTTTCCCATTTTGGGTGAAATATTATAGAAGGACCGAATATTGAAATAAAATTGGACTTCAATAGGAAATAACACGAAAGCCAGATATGGACGAGGACTCTATTTTCACCGTCCACTCTTTGGCTGGGTTTTGTTTACACGAAAACAAGTACACGTCTGGAATAGGACCGAAACGAAGCTTTGTTTTGTCCGCTTTTAGATTTGCGCCCAATTCGAGCCTATGATTCACCTGTATTTACACCCATACCTATTTATAGCATCTCAGGTGACAAAACAAACATGACAATGAGACCTATCCTGGTGATATTAGGTCAAGGTCACGCGGCGAGAGCCCACGCGCGCGCAGAAATAACCGCTGTAACATTACACCAACGCGGGAAACAACACTAATATTAGCGATGTCTTACGTATGCCACAGATCAGCTAAATTAACCACCATAACTAAAATTTTAGGTAAGTATACCTCGAGTCCGAGTTTCCGAGGTCGTAACACACAAACACACACACACTTCACTCGTCGAGTGGTCGATCGTTCGCTGGAGTGCGTGAACGCATCCGCGGCTCGTCAGCGACTACCGCGCACCATGGGCGGCGCAGCGCACGCTAAATCTAGCGCGCTCCGACCGGTGATGTTATCACACCATGGTCAGTCCCGCAAGGTTAAGGGAACCCTGGTGCTGATGATTAGTAAATATACTTAATAGCTGCAGTCTTAATCATAAAATTAATATTAAGAAGGGTGTTAAATAGAGTTATTAGGTTTACTACAATAATATTAGGAGCTAGTTAGCTCTTGCCTGCGGCTCTACCCGCGTAAATACATAATCCTTCAAAAACATTGTATTTTTTGGGGATAAAAAGGATCTTTTGTGTTAATCCAGACTTAAACTACCACCATTGCAAATTTCGTCAAAATAAAGAAGTAACAAACTCACAAACATTATGATGTAAACCTCAACTTTAAAGTATCAAGAGAACCCTGTTTGATATTATGCATAGATACATAATAGTTGTTGTTTGATATACCGCGAAGCTAAGTTAATTAAAAATAGTCAATGCCTTCACAAACACTGAATGATAAACATGCACAAAAAGTTGCTCTGTTGCAATTTTCGGCAGCACTGAGAAGTTGGTTTATGGTTGGAACTCTTGATTTGAAGCATGAAGACATTACGAGGTTAATGCTTATTGGTTCGTCCTCAGGAATATTCCATTTGTTTATTTTGGTTTAGACTTCAAGATTATTAATCTAATAATCTGTATGACCTAGATCGTCATTATTCATTACGTCGCGGCATTCCCAAAATACATTTGCTGCTATTTTGCATTTATGTGTTTTATGTCTAGACTCAGCTGATATTTTATTATTTGTGTTTTTTTTTCTAAATTATTTTTAAGTGTTTTTACCTCTGATTCACCTATTTTATTTTATTATTAATTATTTTGTTAATTTTAATTGAACTAACCTTATTCTTATCGATCCAGCACGTTTTCTACCCAGTAATGAAAAACAATAATATTGAAAGAGTTGAGGTACTGGCAATAAAATGAATTATGTAATTATTTATTCTTTGGCTTTTTCACTTGTTTTTCCGTTTACAGCTGTGCCATCTCACTATTCCTAGAGATGTAAGCTTTTGTTATACAACGTACAGAAATAATTCTATTGTTTTTGCTAATGATTCCTGTTATATTTTACATTCTTTGTGTTATTAAGTTATAGTTTGTTTATGCAGAATTTCTGTGAAATTTCGTTGGTCGTATTCATTATATTTATGTTTCAACTTTCAAATCCCAGTTGAATGACTAGGAGGTTATTAAGGCTATGTTCATATAAATTATCGTATTATATCTTTTAAGACTTCTTCAATATATGTCAGATAGTTATTTTTTTTAACCTTTATTTATCAATAAAAATTACAAAAACAATGTTATAGGCGCAATATAAGCTTATACAAGTAAGTTATTGTTAAGTATCTACTAACGTGACATTTAGTAGTTGTTGGAGAAAATGTTTAATCTTAAAAGATACATGACCCTAATATTATACTAGAAAGGTAAAAGGACTCGGTATTACGGCTGTTAAAAACGGGCATAAGACGATTCTTTACAATTTTGTTGGAAGTATTTCATTTAAACAAAATTAAATAAGACATCAGATTAATTAGATTGTTAATACTTATTAGCATTTGCCTTTCAAAACATGACTCAACCTAATTCTGCAAAAAAATACTAACAACATGAAAAAATAGATAACACAAAAATCAAGCCAACAATAGTTTCTGGAAGAGTACAGAATTAGTCGACATACTATTAAATATTATAAGTGAATTGTCTAAATATAATATGAAGTTATTCGGAATAGTCCTGTGGGCAGCGAGACTGGCGTAGGTGACGTGAGAATTACGACATCGCTTCCGGTGATCATGACTTTTGGAATTACGATATTTATAAGAATCTACCGGAATATACTAGAAAGTAGAACGTTTTTTTGTGACTTTATTGCAAAAAGTCCTTCGATTTGGCCTTTGGGCAATATTCGATGTCACAGGTTCTAGAGTTTATGTTACTGGTTGCTCCATATTTTGTTTGGGCCGGTCGGAGCATGGCAAATGATCCGTAGTCCGTAGAAGCTTATTGTTTTTACAGAATACGTGTTTATGCATTGACATAAGTTTTCATAAGAAAACGGCAATAGACTTCTTTTTTCTTTCAATCTTTCGGTTGAGCGATATGACGTAATAACGAATACATCTAAAATCAAATGAGTAGCCTAGACACTATCAAATACAGTACGTACTAGACTGGCAATTCCTTTCATTTTATTTCGCTAATTTTATTGCAACGAACAAACCGTAAAGATCTCTTAGTTGGTACTAACAATGTTTAGTAGGAATTTAAAAGCCTACGTTAAGGCCCAGCAGTCCAGTTCAGCTTAATTGATTGACCCATTATCGGATTGTTCCAATTTCATAGCTGTGATAAGGCGGGCGCCCGGGCCGCCTGCCAACACCAGAATAGTTGGCGTGCTTACTCAAACCTTAGGCCTGTCAGTGTTCATATCACTGCGGAATTATTGCAATGTTGTAGGTTTAGCTGAGACGCAAACAAATGTGTTATAAGTAAGAGATGGTTGTGTAGCCGTATCAAGCGTATAATTCTGAAAAAATGTTGTGTATTTCTTACTTTTTTAGATTTTCACAATCAATAAAACAGTAAGTATATGGTTTGTGGATTTTTTATCATGGATATAAATCCATTGCGTTTCATTAAATATACGAAAATTAAGTGATAGCATTTGAGGAAGTAGGCCTTACATCTTAACATAAATAAATGTATGTCTATTAGAATCCTAGTTAAGATATTTAAAATAAAAATTCAGAAAATAAAAAAAAACTTATGTATTCTTTATAATTGTTTTCGTTATTCGAACTGCACATTATTGAGACACAAGTCGCTAATACAAAAGCGGGAAAGCTTTTTTAAAGTTTAATTTTAGACATGTAGCGACATCTTGCAACTAAATCGTAAACTAACTAAACAGCGCCATCTATACATTTAAACGTAAACTTTCATACAGTATCGTTAAATGAAAACTATTACCGTTTCTATATTGTAAGCAATAGATGGCGCTTTTAGTGTTTCCAAAAATAACGTTTTCAAATCGTGACGTATGTGCAGTACACCGCCATCTCTGCTATAGATCAGAAACTAATGATTAGAACTTTTAAGCTGTTCAACTAGATGGCGTCTTTTTGCCAAAAACGAAACGAATTAACTCCTCTGCGAAAAACGGGAAAGGCGAAACGATTTCAATAGTGTTCTTCTTTCTCTCTTCTCGATTCATTTGCCAGTATCGCGATAAATTGGTCTACGTCGATGTATTATGTTCTATATTAGCATACGACTTCATCTCTCGAATTACAGTGCCATAAGCACATTTTCTAAATACTCAAAATCGGTACTACGCACGTAACTATAGTATGTTCCTAGCATAATATTATGATCTTATCTTACCTAATGTATAGGTCGTATTAGCATAATATTGTGGTCTCGCCTATAACCTGATGACTAGTTCCGTACCCTTGTCTTACCTGAAAGTACTCCGCCACAACGGGATTCTCAGCCAGCAGGTACTGCGCTCGCGGCTCGTCGCGGCAGTAGGCGACGTGTTTGTCGAACTCGCGTTCCATACGCAGCAGCGCGCGGCCGAGCATGCGCGGCTCGCCAGCGTAGTACTTGATGCCTTCTAGTAGGCTCCTGGGGGAGTGGCACGCAAGAGAAAAAGTTAAAACATTTACAATACTTGCGACTTTTTAGGGTTCCGTACCCAAAGGGTAAAAACGGGACCCTATTACTAAGACTTCGATGTCTGTCTGTCCGTCTGTCTGTCAGCAGGCTGTATCTCAAGAACGGTGATAGCTAGAGAGTTGAAATTTTCACAGATTATGTATTCGTGTTGCCGCTATAACAACAAATACTAAAAACAAAATAAAACAAATATTTAAGGGGTCTATATTAATAATGGCAACAGGTAGGTACTTGAATTTTTCTCAAAGTCCTTATTTACATGTGTACTTTAATATTTAATAACAATATTAAAATAAAATAAAAAAAATAAGGGAGGGTCTCATACAAAAAACACAATTTGTGGCCTAATTTTGCTCACTAATGGTACGGAACCCTTCGTGCGCGAGTCCGACTCGCACTTGGCCGATTTTTTCATTACTATTATCAATCTATCCTGAATCTGGAATTCATGGTACTAGTAAGCCAAAGTTTTCCACTACTACGACTGCATTATTTTACATATTCCAATACAAACATGGTTTGGTTGTGTCCCGTTGCGTCGTCTCAAATTGCACATTGCAGAACTTTTGCTTTATTATTTTATTATACAAAACTGAAATTGTGCTTTTAGCACGTGTTTTTGGACTGTATTGACATGATTGACTGTACTGGCATGTCACTGTGGCTATTTGATTAGCTGCCCAGACGTCAAATAGTCACTGGTTAGTACTATCAGAGAAATTGATTCATAGGCAGGGCCGATTTTAGCACTACCGGCGCCCTGGGCGAGATTTCTTCGGCGCCCAGGGTGCTGGTAGTGCTAAAAAAAGGCGGCGCCCCTTTTGTTTGCGTTCGGCGCCCCTTTTTATCCGGCGCCCTGGGCGGTCGCCCAGCGTCGCCCCCCTAACGCCACTACTGTTCATGGGCAGATGGCGGACCTTCGTAATTTGGTCGCATTATGTCAAACCCAGCCGACAGATCATAACCAATATTGAATTGACATAATTCGAAATTTAGAAACGCACCCTATACTCCATCACGATTGACCTCATACTCACGTGTTATGGAACTCGCAGATCTGCTTGAAGTTGGAGAACAGCAGCTCCCTGTTGTCGAACACCGGCTTCGGCGTCGTCGCCTTGTCCATCGGCCGCATGTACTGATTCACTACCTGCATACATTACATTCATTAAAGTGTGTTTCTCAACTTTAACAGTGTAGTGACCAGTGTGCCGAGTGTGAGTTTTTGTTTCACATTCGATCGTGAACGCGTTTGGCGTTTACTAAGATTTTGTATGGGATTTATACAGCGCCACTTAGCGATGCTCACGAGAGTGAGCCCAGCCCAGTGAGTAATCCCTTACAAAATCTTAGTAAACGCCAAACGCGTTCACGATCGAATGTGAAACAAAAAACTCACACTCGGCACTCAGTGCGAATCAAAATGATTTGATTCGCTGACGCCAGACCGTACTGGTTGGCATTAATGGGATAATTTAGGAACACACCATAAATTCGACTGCACCGCAACGGAGCGCGCGGGACCCGGGCCGCGGACCGAGGCGTTTGCGCACACGTGTGCAATAATATTAGGGTTTAGCTTAACCATTGCATTTTTACATTGTCATCGTAGTCACACTTTTGTAAATGTTTATAATACAGTCCACTTATATCGGCACAAGTATTTTATTTCAGTTCTGATAGCCTACAATAATGTGATCTCTATCGATATTTGTATTTATAAAAGAAGAGCATGGAAACACGCAAATCCATACTTCCATACTATCCATACTTCTATACTAATATTATAAATGCGAAAGTGTGTCTGTCTGTTTGTCTGTCTGTTACCTCTTCACGCCTAAACCGCTGAACCGATTTTGCTGAAATTTGGTATGGGGATACTTTGAGTCCCGGGAAAGGACATAGGATAATTTTTATCCCGGAAAATTGTACGGTTCCCGCGCGATAAACGAATTTTGGCGCAACGAAGTTGCGGGCGTCATCTAGTAAATAATATGATTATGATGATACCTGCTGCATGTCCCGCCCAAACTCCTCCTCAGTCTCGATCAGCTCACGGACCACGGCCCTGGGAAATGATCACATCATTATATTTTAATACAATTTGAATATTATATGATGTAAAGTGATGCTTAGACTATATATATAGTTTTCAACTAGACTCCTAGAGTCCTAGAGGCGGTAGCGGTATGAAAAAGTTTTCAGATTTTAATAAGCTGCAGACTTAAGTATGACTTAAGCTGTTTACACACACGCCGCAGCGGCAGTTGCACCGCCGCCGCGGCGATGCCACTCCATTACGTATTTCTATTTGCCCTTAGCCCCTTACACGCGGCGCGATACCGTGCCGCTGCCGCTGCGGCGCCGTGTGTAAGGGCCCTTAGAAATAATAATAATAATAATATTTAATGCAGAAATTCAAATTCAAAAGTCGTGGTTCCATCCATGTTTGTTTTGAAAGGTTTTCCAACCAACATTGATGTTGTCACTGGTGATGAATGACGAAGGTGAAAATTGACAAACAACTATTTTCAGTTTTCATCACAGATACCGTTTTGCCAAGATTTTGCAAGAAAACGCAAATGAGTATAAATAAAATAAGGTCACAGTTGATTGTTATAATAGAGACGTATTCCTTTATATGGAATCTGAGAAGGCAGAAAAAATGGACCAAAGAAAAAGAGGTTCTTAACCTATGACTCTATTTCTATCGGCTTTGATTGATCATTCCCGTTTGATTTCCATTTGGCTAATTTAATGAAAGTAACAACTAATATAACCTAATGTCGTCCAAGTATTCACGAAGCGGCTTATTATGTAAGCCGCTAATGTCTACGAAATTAATTATAATTATTTAATTTATCCATTTTATTTTATGTGTCATTTTCACTTCACTCTTTTTCTCTCGTACTCAAAAGAACCAGTATTCATCATTTAATATACCTAACTTTAAAGAAAATTTAACAGTGATTTGAAAAATATGATCACCGTATAAACGGAAACCCACAAGTGACATGTGAATTTGGTGCAGGCCGTTAACTCGTCAGCAGAATTAGGCCGTCGTCACGTGGTCACACATTACCAAAACATTCTTAATTCGAACCAGCTGATTCTTCTTTATATTCGCCATAATATTATGTTGAGTATATTTTTTAAATTAAGTACGTAAGGTTTATTATTATAAGAGGTTATTTTCTTAGTTATTATATTATGTTACCGTTAGAATGCAGAATACGTTAATGTCCACATTAGGTACCTAGGTAATCTGCAGATTCCCTGATACCATCCGTTAAAGTGTGAAATTTTTAAATAAATAAAGGTTATATTTGCACTAGTTATATTTTGCATTCTCTTTTTTCGTAAAACTCCTAAAAACTTTGACTTAAGCTTGTCAACCTAAGAGTGTTGTAGTAACTTGTATCGATTGTTTTTTTTCTAGTTGATACGATCTGTTATATTTTATTAGTGGAGTAAAATTTTACTTAAAATTTAATAATTTATTCCTATGTTTAAGTCCAAAAAAATATATTAACCCGTCGATCGTGGGAAAACGAGACACAATAGATATTCTATTGTGTCTATCGAGACAACCGGTGATCGCACCGGTGAGCGTATGGGGCTTGATGAATTAAATAATTCTCTACAACTAAATAACATGTTTTATTCAATCAACAACCTGTTTTATGTAATTTAATGAGAATTCAATAAACTTTTTGCACTTTAACTGACTCACCAAGAAATTGATGATAATTTCTATTATTGCACATGCCCGAAAGCTGCACATGCGCATTGAAAATGAAACGAATATGTCTAATCCAGCTGTATCGCCATTACTTTTCGAAGGATAGTTTTCATCAATTTCAATTTGAAATATTTCCGCAGAATTACCGGTGAACCCACTTTTTTTTGGGCTTAAAAAATCGTAAATCGTACAAAGAAATTGATAAGCAGTTTTTAGTCGTTTATCTTTGATACAAAGTTCCCAATTCTGTCGAATTCTCAAAAATTGTAACACTTCCGGCAAAAATTACGTTACATGATAAATGGAAATTTTAAAATGAATTATTTCACATAACTTGTCGGAAAGGTATTGTTTTTTTGGTATCAATCGATGCAGGATGTTTTATTCTACTATATATTTCGAATTTAGGCCAGAATCTTTGAATTTATAAATGCTATATGTTACATGCTTAAATTATTGTCACAAACAAAATTAAATGTGTTACAATGTGTGGCATATGGTGGTAACTGTCGTCGATTAGGTCTAAATTAATAAACAAAAATAAACCCAGCTTGTTTATGATTAAAACAGTGACACATGTCACGGAATTTCATACAAAGTGTTTGAGTGTACTTGTTCTACAAGGATTTGTATGAACAGACGTACAATGTTACAAGGATCTTGTGGCATTTGGATGACATTGTCATCAAGACGTGAGTGTTTAAACTTTGCAATCGTTGTCTATACAGAAGCACTTTACAAGGCGGCATTACTTCTAAAAATCCATGACGTGTAAAGACGTTTGTACACTGATGGTGCATGGCCAAAATCGGAATTAAGACCGCCATATTGTAAAATGTCAGTTGAAAGAAGTTTGATTCTCTCCGCGACTCCGCCATACTACTGCCAATAATTATATATTATCATTTTGCATGTGGCCAAAACGAAGACTAATTCGGACGACATTTTGATAGCCAGCTGTTTCGCACAATATGACAATGTCGTCAAAGTACCAAAACGTTATTATAAGAAAGTTGTGCCTCGTCTCAGGGTTTTGACCATAGCAGCAGTGATACCTTGAGAGAGATTTTGTTGCAACACTTGGCAATGGAATCCAGATATCTTAGCCGTGTGTTTACAAGTTATATTTAGCAAACGGCACAAATGGATAAACACACCTGATGGAAACTTTCAATTGGCAAAACTACGTTGGAACTGAAAACTATAAACGCCCGTTAAATTTAACCTACAATGAGTTCGTAGTTGGAAACGTAAAGGTACCGTTTTCATCAATGCGGCAAGCGAGCGCGACTGACAAAAATTCAAATAAAATGCTACTTTATGCACGTCATAAAGTAGCAAAGGACATCAGGCATTCTGGTCTAAAAAAATGCTCGGCCAGAACTAAGAATATTTCCAATAGCTAGGTCACATTAAGAACTTAAAAAAATATATGACATTAACCCTGTAACTGCATTTTCTGAGTAATTATTGAGTTAGGAAAAAAAAAACTAAAAGCATTACATTTAAAGGGGTCTTACTGGGAAATGATCCCTTACCCCGTATTACCTCTTTCCTAGTACTTAATATGGCCTATTTTTTAAGTTCTTAATATGGCCTAGCTTTTTTAAATAATCCTAGGTCTGGCCGCGCAGCTTTTTTTTTTAGACCAACATTGTATGGAAATTGCCTGATGTCCTTTATTTGCGCTTGCGACAAAGATCGAAAAATCACCTTAATAGCATAAAAATAATAATAGCAATAATAATAGCCACAGAATTGAAATGTCAAGTAGCGCCACGATACTTAACATTTCCAACACTTGTCTGTGTGTAGGTCTCAAGAATGTCAAGTAACTCTAGAAGCTGGATTATTTCACTAAAATTTACGGTGCCCGCGCAGTAGCCTTGCGTTGTTAAAATATATCTTCGTTAATCATATTTCATTTTATAGCAGCATCGAACGCTACATAATAATATTACCTAGTAGAATATAAGAAAGTTGGTTTGTATTGTAAACATTTTAATCTTAAAGCTAAAATAT
Source organism: Cyaniris semiargus (assembly GCA_905187585.1). Classification (NCBI taxonomy): domain Eukaryota; kingdom Metazoa; phylum Arthropoda; class Insecta; order Lepidoptera; family Lycaenidae; genus Cyaniris; species Cyaniris semiargus. Next base: position 1,313,540 of record LR994555.1, read on the forward strand.
ATTTAGCTGAAAGATTAAAAGAATTTTCAAACTCAAAGCCGAAAATGAATTTCCCGCAAAACTCTCGGGCAATAAGTTTATGAGGCGGATTTATCAAGTGATTAAATAAATCAAGCGGACGGACGAAACTAGGTAGGGAATATTTATGGACGGACGGAAAACGCATCCACGACGAATGTATCACTCGCTTTTTAACCGACTCAAAAAAGGAGGTTATCAATTCGACCCGTTGTATTGTAATATTACCAGAGATGCCCAGTTTTCGTATAAGTTAGTCTATATCAGCGTCTGAACAAATGTGCCAAATTTCAAAAGTGTATGTGTATGAATGTATGTTTTTATGTTTGTGTTCGCATATCTCCGGAACTACCAGTCCGATTTAAGTGATTATTTTTTTCTTGTACTAGGTATTGTTTAATTTAGGGTATACTGCAGGTTTCATCAAAATAGGTTCCGTAGTTTTTGAGATAGGGAATTTCAATTCTTATAATTACGTACAATTTTGAAGTCGGTTTTATCTTTTTAAAATACCATCATGCATGCTATTATTCCGCTTCAATAGGATATAATACTGCAATGTTTTCACGCTAAAGGCAGCATCAGCATTAACAGGCGACAGCAGGTAAATAAAAAGTTTATGTTCGACGTTTGACAACGTTCCTTCTGATATGACGTGCGTAACAAATCGAATTTTCATCGGATTATTTATTGCATGTGTTAGTATAGTGCCCTCTGCTTCGACCTTCTCGTAATATTCCCTATTCTACGTCTTAATAGCAGAAATGCGAAAGTATTCAGTTTGTCATGTCGGTTAATTTCATGCGGATGTCTGATAATATGTTGTTACTTCGAGCCCCGGTAAAGAATAAAAAATAGTTTTGGTCTTGAAAAATTTTGGCTGTAGTCTCGAGCGCGGTAAAAAAATATATGTTAAGTTGCGGAAAACATGCTGTCATCAATATTGACCGTTCCAATTTTTCCCATAACGTTCCAAATCCGAAATTAAAATCGCTGATCCAGTTCGTGCCCTATTTTATTCGACCAAGCGATAAATGCCTAAGGAAACGTCAAAAGCTTTCACGTATTTCCCTAAAATTAATTATAACATCGTTTGAATAACATATATAAATCAATTTTATTCAGCAGGTGGTCGTTTTTAATAAATCAACATTATTTGGGTGTTTTAGATGACATTTTCAACAAGGTTTCACGTGATTTGTCAAAACTATGATGAATTGGTGGACGCCCGACTACTTTACTAAATGGCTAATGCCAAAACACAAGAACATGATCGTCTAGCCAAATGTAGCTTTTAATGTTATTTATATTCTAAAGTGCAATTTAGTGCCTGAGTTTGTTTTGAATTTGAATTGAGTAATTTAATTCATCAAGCCCCAAACGGTTACCAGCGTGCGAGACACAATAGAATATCTATTGTGTCTCGTATTCTCGCGATCGACGGGTTAAAATTAAAAAATGCCTCCCATTTTGAGCGTTTTGATCGTTTTTAATGCTGAATAGAACGCGGGGGATATATTATAAAATTTATGTTCCTGTATTATTTTGTTAATTTATACTTATACATTTTACTTTTTCCCTGCTTTACGAGACGGCTCATTCGCCCCAAATCTATAAATAATAATTAACAAATACGTATTCGTCCTTACCGAAATCCCTACAGACTATAATTCACGACAATATACTGTAAATGCAGCTGAGTAATCACAAACTCATAAATCCGTCAGTCTGTCCGTCTGTTCGCTTGTCCTCGTTTGTACCGCTTGTACCGTATGTTGTGTAGCTTATGACGTGGTTCCGCGATTTGTTATACAAATAATGCTTTTGTTTATGAAGTGAGCAAGACATCACGCGTAGGCTGTAGCTTTTGAATTATTTCAATTCGATTTCATAATAATTTAAAATTAAGAAAATGTAAATAATATAATTGAAATATATTATGTACGTTTCCTCCGTAAAAAAGGGCGCGCACGGTGTCAGAAGCTTTAATAAACTTTATATATCAAACTCAAGTTCTAACCAAGTTTTAATAGCAAAAAGAGGAACAAAACTTCGTATAAATGTCAAAATTTGTATAAATGACAAGGCACAGCTTGTTGTATTATGTTATACAGTGCGTAACACTTAACTTTTTTTACTTTCGTATGGGAAAATTTATGATGCTCGGGTGCTTGCCCATACAAATCACAAAAAAATGCTCTTTCAGCGCTGCTACTTTCACAGTGAACTCTTTATAAGGGACATAATATACAAACCTGAAACCCTAAAATATTTTTACTTAGTTTTGTTACACTTTGTAGAGGGCTTATTACGTATTTTTTTTTTGTTTAAAATTTATGAAGAACATGGTTATTATGTGACATGTCAAGTTCTTAACCCCAAAACAATATTTTTTAACCCTTAAAACACTAATGTAAAGCCATGGACGTATAAAAAAAAGTTTTTTTTACGTCCATGTGTAAAGCTATCGGATATCCATCAAAATATTATAATTTAACGGGCCCTTATAGTTATGACACACGTATAGCACTGCACACGGCCATCTATATTTAACCACATTCTCACCTACGTTTTCACTAATAACATAATATCAATAAATAAAATATATATTTAGACGCGCGTGAGTCAGTACAGAGATAGATCAAATATTGGGAACGGCCGTAATTCGCACGATTGGGGTGAGCAAGAAAATTTGATAGCAGCGTTATCCATATTTGTATGGAAATATTAACAGCTCCCATACGTTAGCCATTCTATAACATTGGTTTTGTGTCAGTGAAAGTTTATTAGCTTTACATAAAATTAAAGTCAGAATTAAAGTAGACTGACTCTCTTTGGAAACTTACGGTGCGTTAATTTGTCCACGTTTGACGTGGCAAGCGTTAAAATTGACTGTCGCGCATGTTGTCGAATTTGATTCAAATTACGCATTGACAATCAGGCCTTCTTTTACCTTTTCTCCGCAGGAAAAACCCTTTATGGGTGCCCCGGGTTGGGGATGTGCCTGAGTTAGCTACAGCACCCCGTGGGAACGTGGGACTGGCCGACGAGAAGCGCCGAGCCTACCCACTAAAACCACCTGCGATTTGCCATCAGCCGTATAAAGGGGGATGTAGGCCTTTGGTCCTACTATAGGACCTGTCAACGATATTCTTTCCAAGAGTAAGATGGAGACTCCGAGGCAAAATAATATTCTATGAATCAGATTTTAAGTAATGATTCTACTTCACACGCATCACACCTCTGCGGTTTGACATTTACCTAGTCTGCCATTAAAAGCGTCTGTTATGTATTACGGTGATAATTTATGTGTTTATGTGCTGTTAACACCGCGGAAGTGTTTTATGGGTTGCAGGTAGATGGAACGACTTCAGAGATTATTTTACTGGTTTTCCAAAGGTCATTTGGTAGTTAAAAAGGCATTAAAGTATGGTCTTGGGTGTTTTAGTCATAGCCGATAACGTAAATGAGCGAATAATTTGTAATGGTTGTTGTAGCTGTTTATCATGTCTGGTTACGGTGCTTTTCAGATTTAACTCATCAAGCCCCATACGGACACCGGTGGTCGCGACAGCAATAGAATACAATAGCATTTCCAAGAATCCGCGATCGAAGGGTTAATATGGTGCCGTTTTACAAATCTTTGTTCCCGAATGATTAAATGGTTTCATTAATGAATCTTAAATATTGATGAATGATGATAATCTTAATTTAGAGCATTTTATTATAGTTAGGGAGGGGAAGAGGGGATTTCGCGACAAGCTCGAGCATGTCAGATTAAGCTTGTATAGGCTTCTGACATATTGTGTCTAGTTATCATGGTATTGAAATCAGATTTCTCACGTGGTGGTTTAAAAAAATGTTATTTTCGAATATTGAAATGTCATCGGGCCTGTCAGATTAAGATAGGGGATGTTGAGTATACCCCAAAGAAGCTTCCATATAGATCACTGACGATTCAAAGGTTAGGAAAGCCTGTAGGAACATTTTAAGTATAAAAAAATAAAGCTTCATATTTTCCTAACTAAGCTTCGCAGATATTTTATGTTGCCCTAAACTAAATGATTTAGTCCTTGTTGTCTAAAATCTTGTTATAATTTACCTAAATAAGCAATTTTCTGAATATATTTTCTTTTTCATAACTTTAAAATGGCTGCACTTTCTGAACCCACCGGTAAAATAAAAAACGTTCTTATTATTTTTTATCAGTTTTACCTAATGTAAAAAACCTACTAGGTCTCATGACGCTCGAGGGACTACACGAATAGCACCCTGGGCTCCCCTACTATTATAGCGGATCTGTTTTGATATTGTGGTTCCATTCTCTTTAATAATTTTCGCTAATCTTGTTTATACTGCCAATCATATAAAGATATTTACCCACAAAATATAAGAAACGTTTAAAAGCTCTTGATTATTATTAAATGAAAACTGTAGTATTATACACGTCTGTGTGCTACTGTCTACTAAAAGGTCAATAATTTTCTGAAGATTTACAAACCAAGTAATGACAACCCTTACTTCTCTATTTCTAACAGTATTTCTAAAAAAATTACCATCTTTATGATAAAAAATTTACCATCTTTTTGATAAAAGATGGCCCCGAGTGAGTTTCTTACGCCGGTTCTTCTCGCTGGTTAGTTCCCGAACCGGTGGTAGGCATCGTTTAATAAGTGTATTTATAATACATATTTTGAATAAAAGGATATTTTATTTTATTATTTATTTTATATAGTAATACTCACTGTCGTCTCGCAGCCAGCGCCGTCATGTCCCTCTCCGGCAGTTTCTCCTTCAGCAGGTTGGCGGGCACGTAGCCCTGGCGGGTGCGCAGCTCCCCGTCCTGCACGTCCTCCACCACGCGGACCAGCCATCTGGAAACATGAGCATAGAGTACAATATGGATTACTAGGTTAGGAAGACTCTACAGGACTCTACAGTCTGGAAACATGAGCATAATATAGAGTACAATATGGATTGCTAGGTTAGGAAGACTTTTAGTACTCTGCAGGACTTTCTGACACACACTTTCAGACAAATTATGTATGCAGTAACATGCAAGACAGAGTATTGAAAAGTCTTGTTTTATGTTACTTTTCTTGTTTTTTTTTTGTTTTGTTGCAGTACTTCAAGGAGTTAAAAAGAGCTGTAGGTATGTATAATTTTAGATGGTGGTAGGAATAAGTATTGTAAATTAAGACGTCTTGTAATTTTTTTGTATATGAACAATGAATTAAAAAAAACCTATATTACTAGACCTATTTGGATTTGTCCTTTTTTCCGAAAGCGCGTCTAATTCAGCTGCTGGTGAATTATTTACTGTAAAATTAGGACCACCAAGATACAGGCTTTGCCTAGTTTGGGGTCCACAGGTCAATCATTAAAATTGTAAAACGTAATTAATAATTATATATCTTACAAAGTACTATGGTAATTAAGATGAGACTTGTGTTTAAATTTTTTTTTTAATAATATGCCAGTGGAAACTGATTAATATTGTAAAAGTCATGTAAATATTATGTGTGGACTGTGGGAGTATATTCATAGTTATGTCAGACAACGTTCGTCTGAATATCTTGTTGTTATAAATATTATGTTCATCGTTGCTTTATGGTATGGGTAGTTTATTGAACTTCAGTAGGTAAAGTAAAAACTGACGTGTGAAAACATTGGAGTATAGCACGACTAAAGTTATATTTAGGCTAATTACACCAAGTATAGGTAAAAGTTAATTAGGGCTTTAATATCAAACTGAACTCACTTGTTATATTTATGAAAGAGAAGACATGACATTTAGAATTTTGAAAACGATTATGTGAAAATGATTAGATTAGATTAACGCAAATAAAAAGTAGATTTCAAATGTAGCATAGATTCATATTTCAAAAATCGAATGACAGCTGTGTGTTCTAGATATAATTAGTCTAGACTAGCCTGTTCTAACTGAGGTGACTGAACTAAATATCGTCCAGCCGCAAATTAAAATAACCAGGAATATTCCACGAGTAATGATAGCTACGATTTCTAACACCATTTCCTTAAAGCTGGTTTCAGACTACGCTATAATATAATAGCATATAGTATAATATATAGCTCATAGCACTTAAGAATATCGCGCACCATACATAGCGTACAGCAAGCCAATAATATATAGTACAGTACAGTGTGAACGTGTCCACAGCAATGTATGGTGCGCAATATTCTTGTGCTATAAGCTATATATATATATATATATATATATATATATATATATATATATATATATATATATATATATATATATATATATATACTATATGCTATTATATTATAGCGTAGTCTGAAACCAGCTTAATGCTGCGCGTAAGCATTTAAAGCAAAAGAAATAAGAAGAGCCCAGTTTTTATATTTATTATTGCAATTTAGAGCGAAATCTTAACCTGAAGGTGAAAAAAAAAAACAAAATTTTGGAAGAACTGGCCAAGTATAGGTCTACCAGAATCTGATGGCAAAAAGTGAGAAAATAAATTGACTCTAGCAATACCGGGGTAATTGGAATAAAACATTTTGATCCGTTTTTTTTTCTTATAGCGACTGATTATGTGTGTTAAACATGCAAATATAAAAATTTATCCAATGATCAAGGATATTTTTTGAAAATCTGCTGTCAAAAATTGCCATCAGATTCTGGTAGACCTATATCTTGCTTATTAAAAAAAGTTACGATGCATTCTTTTAAAAACAATAATCGAATGAGGTTAGGTTAGTTGGTGCAGTTGTAAAAAATTTAAATAAGATGTTCCATGGGCCATAATCGTAATAATAAGGTAATATTATTCCACATTCAAACTTTTACGGCGGCAATTTGGCAGATGCAATACACCTTTCAGCGGGCGCAATTGGGTTAAAAAAATGCAAAAATACGGAGCATTAATTCAATTTTGGAACGAATAAACAAATTCCGATGGATTTTAATAAGAGTGAAAGTTTTATTCACACTTTGAAATTAAAAGCAACGTTTTGTATTTAAATCTTTTCGTACGCAATAAAACTAAGAAAATGAAAATATTTTCTGAACAGGGTGAAATATGAAAATCATATTTTTAAAAACAAAATTGTTCACTTCCAATTAGCTTCAATAAATCAAAAGTTTTTTTTAATTCGATCAAGTCAGTTTTAAATCCAGCCAGTGGGTCATTGTCCTGATAATTAGAGCAGCCAATACAGACGTGATCTATGTACAGTCGCGCACACTGGACAAACAGTGGAAATGAGGTCAACAGATGTGTGGAGCCGACATTGTTATATTTAAATAGAAAATTCTGGATTAGTTTAAAATATCTAGATAATAGATATTTGTATAGATTTTCACTTTAGATACTCATTCAGTTTTGCCAAAAATTAAGTAAAAACTATAAGAAACAAACTACAAGTACAAAATGCACTCTTACACCAGACACAGCTATTAAAAATTTATTCTTAGTTTAAATCATTAATAAAGAATCACCTATGTTTCTTGTCTTTGTTACGTAGGCAGCTAAAACTCGTTTAATTTTTTTAAATGCAAAATACGGAAGCAACGGAACGGAATGGTAAACATTTAACAATAAAGTTTATTAACCACTGGGCCCATTACGAAAATCAACCCACACATTTTAAAACAGTGCTAAACTGAAATGGACGCTCCATCCATTTCTGTGTCCGGGCTGTGAAAAAGTTATTAATGTAGTTCACAGTACATTACTCTGAAAATCGTTTGTACGTGATTTTTGTGGGCTTTTGTTTCCCCACCAATTATGTGGTGACTGTGCCGTGGTTTTTGTTAATGGCGTTGTGGAGAGTAGACAATGAATAGATCATTAGAAATCTTAGTTGAAGAGAAGTAAATCTTAATCGAGTCTTAATAAATTATCTCGTAAAAATGATCTAGCAGTGTATTTACTGTTAACGTAAATCTACTTTTTAAATTCCAATATTATGATAAATATAGAAACAAACGTATATCCATAGTATATCTAACTTAAAAACATCAGTTTACACAGGGATGTACAAAAAGTCAATATTAAAGTTTATGTTATCACTCATATTCAAATTACCTCTTACATATAGCTGTAAATACCTTTGTTAGAATAACTGTATTTTAAAAAGATAAAACCGACTTCAAAATTGTACGTAATTGAGAATTAAAATTCTCTATCTCCAAAACTACTGAACCGATTTTGATGAAACTTGCACTATTCCCTAAGTTGAACAATACCTAATATAACAAAAAAAGAATTACTGAAATCAGACTGGTAATTCCAGAGATAAGCCAACACAAACATAAAAACATACATACGTATACATACATACACTTTTGAAATTTGGCAAATTTGTTCAGACGCTGATATAGACTAACATATACGAAAACTGGACAGTTCTGGAAATATTACATACATACGCGTCGAATTGATAACCTCTTTTTTTGAAGTCGGTTAAAAAGCTTTATATTTATTTTAGATATCATGATTATATTCTTGGTATAACGGAAAAAACAATATTTTATATTGCTAATTAAAAATAGTTTAACCTACATAAGTAACCCTGTATCATGAACTCAAATCAGGATAGATATTGAGGCCGGAAGTACGCTGTAAGTGACATCATGTCGACATGAAATAAGTCATGGTCTTCTTAACGAGGTCTTTTAAAATATACAGTATTTTAAAATATATTTTGACCATCATAACAGTGGACGCTGTTAAGCATTCGTGTACTAACCCACAAAAAATTTACGTATTGAGTTATGAATGCAGGTTCTTTAGATGATTTAGAACAAGACTGCATTCAAAATTTAACAACAAAAAATTGTGGGTTAGGACACTAATGCTTAACAGCGACCAACTATCCCATGATGAGCTAAAATGAATGATTTAAATGGTTTAGTTAAAATATATTTCTCGTAACGATCCATCATATCTTGACCGTATTTTACAGTTATAAATCTATTTTTCATGTCACATGAAATGATAACAACAAAATATAAAAAGACGCTCTAGTTAAACATTTTCGTAAATGATTGTACCTGCCAGAACATTATTATGACGATTTCTCGGAAATTTGAAAATAGAACGCATTTGAATTACGAACAGCGGGAGTCTATGCTTTTGTTCCTAATTCAAAAGTGTACTAATATCTTGACAAGTTTATTTTTTTTTATAACAAAGGAAAAATATTAGCTATGAAATAAAAAAAAATATAGGTCTACCAGAATCTGATGGCAAAAAGTGAGAAAATAAATTGACTCTAGCAATACCGGGGTAATTGGAATAAAACATTTTGATCCTTTTTTTTCTTATAGCGGCTAATTCTGTGTGTTAAACATGCAAATATAAAAATTTATCCAATGCTCAAGGATATTTTTTGAAAATTTGCTGTCAAAAATTGCCATCAGATTCTGGTAGACCTATACATCAAATACTTACTGCAGAAAAAAGTAAATAATATTTTAAGAAATTATTACAAAAAATATTCAAACCATTTGGTATTTGTAATTTCATAATAGTAAACTATGAAATAGCTTTACGAATATAACAACAACCTTCCCATTGTTAAATATAAACATTTGAATATAAAAACCTTGATCTCAAGATTCCAATGTCTTTATCAATAAACTAGATGCTCCGACTTCGGGCTCGCAAAAGAAACTCGCGCCAGACCGACGCGACAGACCGTAGATTTTCACGTAGTCAACTCTACGTCTGAGCAAACTCTCATCAAAATGGGTTAGGTAATTTTAAGGCCTACTCCATGCAAAAAAACCTTTTCTCTTAAATAAGTATACAAAAAATATAATAAATATTTTCTATTCAGAAAGGCGGCGTAGCACTAGCGTAGCGTTGCTCTACGACTATATAACGTGACTAGACTTTCCGCGCGGCTTTGCCCGCGTAAATTATTAGATATTTCACAGACAAATCAGTCTACAAAAAATAGCCTATGATCTTTCACGTGGTCTACTTCTTATCTGACCCAAATAACAGAAAAAATTCTCTAGTAGTTCGCGAGATAAGCCCTTTCAAATAATTTCCCCCGTTTTTTCACATTTTCTTCTATTTCTTCGCTCCTATTAGTCTTAGCGTGATAAAATATAGCCTATAGCCTTCCTCGATAAATGGGATATCTAACACAGAAAGAATTTTTCAAATCGGACCAGTAGTTCCTGAGATTAGCGCGTTCAAATAAGCCCTTTCAAATAATTTCCCCCCGTTTTTTCCACATTTTCCTCTATTTCTTCGCTCCTATTAGTCTTAGCGTGATAAAATATAGCCTATAGCCTTCCTAGATAAATGGACTATCTAACACTGAAATAATTTTTCAAATCGGACCAGTAGTTCCTGAGATTAGCGCGTTCAAACAAACAAATAAACTAACAAACTCTTCCGCTTTATAATATTAGTATAGATTACAGATGGTATTCATCCAAAAATGATCTAATATTCACTTACTGATTATTATTTTACACACGTTGTTTCAATCTCCAACTTTATCTATGTAAAAAGCATGTCATCAGTACATTAAAGAGACGAATAGCCAGCACTTATCAAAATATTCGTCCCTAATAAACAAGTTGTGCTCTATTTCCAAAATAATAACCGATTTCACGCTAAATAACAAATCTAATTCTTTTGATGAAGAACGACATGGTTTGTTTGGAGTGTGATCTGAGTAATTTCTTAGAACCGAGTAAATTGTAGGTCGGATTATTATAATCCTTTGGAATTAGAAAATAAATTTGTTTGTTTACATCGCGATGTCTTATAAAGGGGATTTACTATTGAATAAATAATTTACTATTGCAATTTTGGTATTATGATTATTTTGTAATAAAATAATGTAAACAATTTCATAATAAGTAATATATTTTAAATGTTTGCTTAGAATACTAATACTTTGGTCCCCTTGTCGGTCATTAATGACTTTACCTAGCCCATTTTAGCACATAAATAAAGTATTCTGTAAAGTTGCGTCGTCTTTCGTTTATAGTTTCCACAATAATTAATTAATATATCTGCATAAAGAAATTGTTGGATGACAATGTTACAAAAAGATGGAGAGAAAGAAGAAAGATTACCGTTAATAATATTTTTTGTGGGAAAAAAATGAACAGGACAAAACGAGTAGGTAGAAAAAAAGAAATAATAAAAACACGTCCAATTGAAAGCGATGGACGCGTTTAATTTTATTTATGGACTATACATTTTATTAAAAGTCCCTGGACATTTATTGTGTTGTTCTAGGTAAAGTTTTCGTGTCAAATACCTTTCTACATCTGTGGCGATTTGCATATTTACTCCATTTTATAGCACAATTTCTAAGATTTTTTGTGTGATTCATAGCTTTTATAAGAAAAATTGCTAACACGAAAATAATTTTCGACGAAAAAATTAAGTTAAGTAATCATAAATGTTTTTAAAATATATTGTAAAGTTATAACCATACTAATATTATAAATGCGAAAGTGTGTCTGTCTGACTGTCTGTCACCTGTTCACGCGTAATGACTCGATCATGGGAATCACAGACACAAATCACAATAGATATTCAATTGTTATGCGGCCACCGGGGGCCGCTTGGGGCTTGATGACCGCTAAACCGATTTTGATGAAATTTGGTATGAAGATACTTTTAAGTCCCAGGAAAGGACATAGGATATTTTTATCCCGAAAAAATGTGCGATTCCCGCGCGATAAACGAATTTCGGCGCAATGGAGTTGCGGGCGTCCATTGCGCCAAAATTCGTCAGGCATTGTCCGCTGCTTTGTGATAGTCTGAAATACCGGTCCAGTAGTTAGAGCCTACTCATGCAAACTAATAGATCTTTTTCTTTTTCTAATAATATTATAGATATTCATTTTTAAGAGAAATGGTAAGTATACGCTTCTATTAAGTAACATCATAGCATATTATCGTCTTTTATTTCTTACCAAAAATATCGTATCTTACCCACATTTTGCGTTTTAAATATAGCAAATTAACCCTGTTACGTAACCGGCTATTCCCGGTGACCCCATTCGCGAAACTCTCGCGCAATCTATTGTCTAACATCGATCATTACCGGTCGTTTTTGGGACGAAACTTACGAAAATAACGCACAGGTTAAGTCGTATAGACGAGATATTTCTAGAAGTTCTATTTTACCTAAGCGTGGTAGGTGACATAACTGGGTGAAGAAAAAGAAAAATTTTGAAAACGGAACAAGTGAAGTTTGTGGAAAGTTTTTAAAGATGGCGTCTGCGTCGCTAGCGGCAAAATGGAAATTTGAAAAGGGAACATCAAAATCTATACAATAATAATATATAATAATTAATGCTGTTTTCAATTTTTAACTTACTCCTTTTGTCTATTTAATGACTATCGTATAAAATCTAGATGATAGACCGTATTTTTTAAGGTTTTCATTTAAACGAAGTCACCTTAATCAACTCTATTTATTTTAACTATGATGCATAATACCTTGCATAAGAGTTAACTTCTACAAAATATCTATTATTAAGACTTTTTTTCGCAACGGCATTGGCAAAAATTGAATTTCAGACTTCAGTAAGGTCAACTTCACAAAGGTCACCTTCAGCTTATTATGAAATTGTTACGACACCTACCTCTCGTAATATGTAATGTACAGAGTTATTGGCTTCAATGACATTTTTGCAGCAAACTGCAAATAGGACAACCTAATCCATACTAATATTATAAATACAAAAGATTACCTCTTCACGCCCAAACCACTGAACCGATTTTTCTGAAATTTGGTACGGAGATACCTTATGTCCCGGGAAAGAACACAAGATACTTTTAATCCCAGAAAAAAAATACGGTTCCCGCGCGATAAACGGATTTTGGCGCAATTTAGTTGCGGGCGTCATATCTAGTAAGGTATAAATTCTGAAGTGCCTTTTTCTGTGATTCAGTCTGAAATATTAAAAAGATTTGGTATGAAATATGGATTAATGGCAACAGCTGCTAACAAGTGAGAAGTAAATAAAATTATCTAGGAACATTACATTATTGTTACTGACATATAACGCTGCTATAAATGTCGTTTATAAATATTACACTAATTGAAAGTCGTTTACAAGTTGTATTATTTTTAACAAAAAATTAAAACCGACTTCCAAGGTAAAAACAATAATAACATCCTTATAATATGAACTAAAAAGTATTAAATAATTTTTCCTATCTAATAGTGCCTTTTTCCGAATTCGGCTAAACCTCAACTATTTCTGTACTCAATCTTCATAATTTTGAAGTCTTAGTCGGACTTATTTTGTAATGTTTTAAAATGTATATGAGCCATTATTATTATTATTATTATTACCTAATATTATTTCTATAACTTGATAACTGAAGTATCTAATCTGTATTTTTCTTATGTACTTTTAGAAATATAATACATAATTAATAATTTACGTAACAGGAAAAGGAAGTAGTTCTTTATAGAAGTTGAGAAGTAGTCATTTAGACACGTTACTCACCTGGCATCAGGTGCCCGTTTGGCCCGTTTGCTGGGATGGTTCCGGCGCGGGCGGACGGTCCGCTTGTGCTTGGCCGCTGACACATCCAGGAGGTCCGCCTCCACGTCCAGGGAATCGATTCGTTCGTTCCTGGGGGTGGGGAGTAGGGGGTCATGCTTTAGACACACTGATGATGAACAGGTGAGAAGATTTGTAACTAATGGCCGGTTTATGAGGAATTTTGACAGGAATGCTCTCAGGTGCTGCTGGTCGATTGGTCAATATTTTGACGTTAGCTAATCGAAAGCGCTAGTGATAGAAAAACTTAAGGCTTCATAAAGCCATCTCATATAGCAGAGTCTTTGCCAAAACACTCTGATATTGGCGACTAGGGTTGCAAAATTACGTAATTTTACCGAAAACGCTGGTAAAATACGCGTATTTTACGGTAATTTATATAAATTACGGTAAAATTACCGGCTACGTATGTATGCAGAATGGTGGTATGACGGCGGGCGGGGCGAGCGTGTTGCAAGTTGTAATTTATGTACTGCGTGCGCGTCGCACGGTGTGAGTTGTGACGTTGCCGATTAGTGCTGTTTGCCATAATATTTTGCGCTGTTGCGACTTGTTGACAGTTGACGACACTCGACAGAGCATACAGCAAGCCGGCAGGCTGGCTATTATGTTGTTTTTGACTTACTGCAGTCTAGACTTGCATTAAGTAACCTGTTTAATTGTTTATATCCACATTCTTAATGAAAATTATGCCACGAAATCAAATCTTTTTTTACCCAATTTTACCGTAATTTACCGTAAAATATAATATTTTACGTAAAATATCGTAATTTACCGAATTTTACGAAAGTAATTTTACCGCTTTACATCCCTATTGGCGACTCACAAAGGAGCCATTAGTAAAAAAGAAGAAGAAGAAGAAAAACTTAAGGCTTGATTTATATGCGTCCGCTCGAACGCGCGGTTTGGCGGCTATACTGTGAAATTACAAGCAAATGTATGTAACGATTTATTGAAATAGCGGCGCGGTCCCGCTGTCATTTTCATACAATTGCTTGAGATCTCGTGCTGTATGTAGTGCGCATTCGGGCGGACGCATATAAATCGAGCCTTAGTTGAAACAACTCAGAAACTAACCATGAGTCAATTTTTTAAGCGACAGAGAAAAGGCGGTACTTATATAAACTACATAGTTAATAAACTATATAAAGTTGAGACCTCAGACATAGATCAAGATAGATACCGCATGTGTATGTACTTCTCGTGCCATATCGCGTTCCCAAACGACGAGCAATGCTCGTCTTTCGAAAGTCTTTTCTTTAGTCTGCTATCGGAATCGGACGTCAATCGGAATTTCAAAAATGCCTAAATGCCTAAAAGTGCCGTATTGAGCTGTAGAAATTCAAATAGAAACGTTGGCCTTGATAATGGACACGTTTCTTATCATCGGTACGTCACAGTAGGTAGTAAAAAAGTGGCACGCTCGTTTTCATACAAATGGAGCGACATGCGGTATCTATCTTGATCTATGTCTGTGGTTGAGACCAAGATTGGTAAAGTTTTCGTTTGGTAACAAGGTTTCTTAGTAGAAGTGATAAAGAATTATAAAAACTGATAGGTATAAACTATAGACTAATATAATTATATGCTAAGCATAGTTTTAACTAACTAGTAGTACATGATTATTTGAAGCATTAAGAAAGTTAAAACTGTGGGTGACAAAGCTTAATGGTTTATAGCTGGTAAAGATTCGACAATCATAATTACATGTCATTTATAATTTAAAAATAAATATTATGGCCCCTTTCCTTGTAGGCTCAACGCTCGTAACCATGATTTGAGCTAACGTCGATGATAGATAATATCAAAGATGAGTAGTTGTTGAAGTAGTGTTCCTTCTTTTCCTTTTACGTTATTATACAGGGTTGCCCCTTCTACGTGCTTCTACAGAAGGGCCATCTCTTCTATGTTATCACTTGTATTGGTCCATCAAAAAAGTAAATAACTTGTTGAAGTAAACCGGAAGATAAAAAAATATTTGTTTTTTTTATCTTCCAATTTTTTTAAGAGAATCAGAAAAAGCCAACCCCAATGCAAACTGCACTCATGAAATTAGAAGCTTTCCGGTGTAGGTCAGGAATAGTCTACCGGTGGGGTCAAATGACGTGTTTTCCAGTAATAATGGGAATTAATGCTATTTTATATTAATTTCATTAACATGCTAATTTTGAATGCTTAGCATGCTACGTACTATTGCTTTGCTATTTGATAAAAACGCGGAATTGTGAATTCTCGGTTCGCATCGCACCGCTCGCGTCGAATATTATTTCGCATCGAGTGAAAAATAGCAATTCATTAACAGTTAGCGCCGCGGTGCGTAACAGCGCGGACGTGAATTTTTTTCATGATCGCAGACTATTGCTGCGCACGATAATTTAGCAATCGTATTTTTAGCAAGTACGATTAATTTGATTATTGCTAATGGGTATTTAACAATTAATTATTATCGCTAATGGGCATTTAACAATTAATTATTATTGCTAATGCTATTTTTACCCACACTATTTTCCAGGTAAGCCAGAACCAGTACTCAACCTGTGGGACCGAACATGACCTGAGTTTTTTATAGCACACATAGGTCAGAAATACTCAACCTGTGGGGTCGAAAATGACTTGAGTTTTTTATAGTACTCAGGTCAGGAATACTCAACCCGTGGGGTCAAGAGACAGGAGACGGGAATAGCGGCGACTCGTCTCCCAGCCGTGACATTGACGTGTTGACGTGACAAGACGGATGGCCGCGGAAGTCGCTGATCGAATATCAAACACTTATTTTTAAAACTCAATGGAAGCTGAAGAGATACAACTACATTGAAGACTACTGAATATGTACGCACTGTAGACTATAAAATCCTGTAGACTTCAGAGTACACAAGGGATGGTGGTGGCTGCCATGGTTTGGTATAGCGCTGTTAATAGACGCTAGTTTGTATAAGCTTAAAGTCCAAAGTAATTTCCAAAGACGGATGTGATAATAAACTTATGTAGCTGGTTGGCAATAGAAGCTTTACTTTATTAAGGGCCTGTTTCACCACTTCCTGATAAGTGCTGGATAGGGTATCCACCTCTTAACTTGATAGATAGAGTATGGAGAATCTGTCAAAAAAGTTATGGATAGCCTATCCGGCACTTTATCAGGAAGTGGTGAAACAGGCCCTTATAGACCAGGATCGATAATTTTTAAAACCAAAAAAATAATAGTAGGATGAAACCCATTAGAAAAGGTGGAGAATATTATAAAAATAAAAGGAAAAATAATTTACGGGCGATCTGAGGTCAGGATGGGGATGGGGGTGAGTTTTTAAGGGTAAAAAACGGTTTATCTCGATTTCCGGCAAAACTAAAAGTCCTATTGGAAAAAAGTTAAAAGGAAGGAAAGCAAATATCGGAAAGTAGAAATTTAAATGAACAGAAAGCATACCAACTTTTTGAAAAAAGCTGATATTTTAACGGGTGAATTTGCGATTGAAAATTAGGGTGCTTTTTCGATATTAATTCAAAATAAGATGAAAAAATTAATACTTCTAATCAAATAAATGACAGCGTATTTGGGACATAAAAAGGTAAGTTTTCACCAAATTTCGTGAAAAAAATTTTTTTGTAAAAGATAAAAATAAGAAACCAAAAACTTGGTTTATTGAATTTTTCTCATAAATTTTAAGGTTATGTGAAAAAAGTGTAAATATAAAAGTTTTAGATCTCTTTACTACCTACAACTTTGCCATTTGACTTTTTTTAATAGGACTTTTAGTTTTTCCGGAAATCGAAATAAACCTTTTTTTAACCTTAAAAACTCACCCCCATCATCCCCTTCCCGACCTTAGATCGCCCGTAAATGATTTTTCCTTTCATTTTTATAATATTTTCCTCCTTTTCTAATGGGTTTTATCCTACTATTATTATTATTTTTTTATAATAATTAATAATAATTCTATTTTAATAATAAATACATCTATTTTATTTACACACAAGTACTTATCTAAATAAATTGTTTTAAGTAAATAATATACAATATTGCTTTAAAGTTATGTAAGCCATACAAATTGCAATGGACCCCAAACTAGGCAGAGCCTGTATCTTGGTGGTCCTTAGTTTTTCCAGTTTACATAATTTACAGATTATTGCAGCGCTTACGAATTCATATTAACCATAGCTAGAAATGAAAGGTTTATAATAGTTTCGCTTTTTTTCACTTTTTATTATTTTTAAAGGCTTCTACCCTGGTCTATTAGTGTTCTTTGTAAAGTTCTTTATTTAGCCTATAGGATAAGGTGTACACAGTACGGGACACATTGCATCTTTTATAAAATGAATCGGAACACAAACTGATCATCAGATGGAGAGCGGTGGCAGCTACCTATAGACACTCGTAACACAGTTTCGAGTTCCATTCCGGTCTTTATAGTTACCGCCTCCCTAAAGACTTAGATTAGGCCTTCGATTACCTCACGATTGGCGAAACAGAACAAGACTTGTTTGACGTTCTTTTTAGAAAGCTGTAACACTGTTCATTTTTTGTTGTGATCAGTGATTAACTGATTACGTATCTTAATGCGACAGACAAAAAAAGGCGTTTGACAGCAGATATTACACAATGTAGGCTGTCAAACGCCTGTTGCTTACCTGTCGACAAATACGTTATAACCCAGCTGCCGTTCGAGCCAACTCGTAGGAAGGCAAATTTAGAAAAATATTTTCTTAACGGATATCAATGTCATAATAATTTACCTACTTGCCTAAACAGTGTTACGCAAATACCTACGTATTTCCCGTATCTTACCATAAGGCTTCTGCCACGAAATCAGCGGGCAGCGGGGCGGTGGCGGCGGCGGCGTGGGAGCGGCGCGTTCCAATGTATAGATTTATATGGACCGGTTCTCGAAAACAGCGGCGCGGCGAGCGGCGCGCTGCGTACTAGACGGCTACCCGCGCCGCCGCCACCGCTCCCGCCCCGCTGCCCGCAAAATTCGAGGCTGAGGCCTAAGGTCCCCAGCCCACAACGACTTTTTGTAGCGATGCAGCAGCGATACTAATTATTATCGGGCATTGGTATCGACTATCGATACAGTCGCAAAGCGGTTGGTAGCTGTGTGCCCTAAGCACTTATTCAGTCGCGATGCAAACGTGATACAAACGCGATGCAAACGCGATTCAATAAGGGCACAAAAATTCAAAGCGTAGCGCGTTGCAAATGCTACTAACAAGTGTTAGTAGCTACAAAAATTCGCCGTGTGCTAGGGCCCTAACATACATAAATCTGCACTCTAACGTGTGGGCACTGGGCTTTAATGTATAATTTGATTTCCCGCGGTAAATAACGCGGTCTGTCATGGCGTCAATTAATCAGAACATTGTATGCAGGTGAATATGAGTCACTAGTCAGCTTCCGTGACAGCTTGGCAGTCGTAGGGGTGTTTACATTCATACATACAGTAGCTGGTGTGAGTATCACTGGTTAAGGCGGTGGAGTACTGTATCCATGTTAATATGTCCAGCATAGTACACAAGGTGTAAGAAAAATATCCTTCATCGGGTCATCTATTAGTAATAATTAAATAGAAACTGCCTAACTCTTTCAACACTGCTATTTTCACAGTGAACCCTATATTACGCACACATCCTAAAGTATTGTCACTGTCTTCTTAAACCCTGTATAAAATTCACTGTGCAGCGCTGAAAGATATTACTGATTTTTTCCCGACCTTTTAAGTTTCATGTGTAACGGAAACCGAAAAGTATTTTTATCGTCAATAAAAAAGTAGATCATATTACTTCGCTGAACTTGACCGGTTTCAGACATCAAAGGACGTTTAATTCTGATGAGAAGATCCCAAATTAGAATGGCAGTTTTTTCTTCCACTAGATGACCCGGTGAACTTCGAAACACTTCTCTCCTAATATAAATCATCACGAACATTTCTAGACCAAAATTAGCGAAATTGGTTCCGCTATTCTTAAGCTTTAGCGGAGCTAACATACTAATTTTAAATTAATTTTTATTTATAAAGATAATAAATGTATAAAAGGAAATGTAACAAGCAGAACCTTCAAACGGTGGATTCAGATGTCTAGTAACTAGCTTTTTTTGAGGTAGGCATTTATGTATTTTTATCCGACTTCAAGTTTTATCAAAATCGGTTGAGTAGTTTTTGAGATAGTGAATTTTAATTCTCAATTACGTACAATTTTTAATTCAATTTAATCTTTTTAATAGATGATTTAGTTTTAACTGTGAGTCGGCTTTTCACAATCCGTCTCCCGTTTTCTTGCCGTTTAAAAAGTTCGTTTCCATAATATTAATGTATTCTTGCAGTAGTACCTTCTTGTATTAGTGATAGACCTTACATATTGTAGATAGATAATAATAGATATTGTCATTTGTCCTACACTGTGTAGATATTGTACTAATGTGTTAACTGTTATGTCTACTTTTGTACTATTATGTAAAATTGTTGTTTTACATAATATTTTAAATTAAACTTACATCAATCGAAATATCACGAAATATATTAGTTTACAATGTTTACTATAAATATTGTAATGTTGCATATTGTGTCTACGGTAGTTCTGTTCACTATTTAAAACAATTTAACTTACATAATATATGAACTTTTCGTTTTCTGCCTAATGTCTACTGTCTTATGTCCATCGTTTACTGTATAGGGCCTGCCCACATCTCCACGTCACGACGTCGTCAACGTGGAACGGTGCGGTAACGTGGCACGATACGTTGACGTGATGTGTAAATTTACGTCAACGTAACGTAAAAATGCACGTCTTTTTTCTTCTCTTTCTCCGTTTTTAACAATAGCAAAAGCAGAATACGTATCATGCGGTCCACATCTAGATAAGCAGTGAAGAATGTAGCAGTTTTACAAGGCATGGCGACGTACAATGTTGCTATATCGTGACGTGAATTTTACGTTACGTTAACGTAAATTTTCACGTCACGTCAACGTACCGTGCCACGTTACCGCACCGTTCCACGTTGACGACGTCGTGACGTGGAGATGTGGACAGGCCCTAAGGTCTCAATGTACTAAGACCTAATTTCTTAGAAATGTATAAGGACCTAATCTTCACTGTCTTATACAAGGTGTAACAAGATTAAGTGATAATGCTTCAGGGGGTTTATGTGTTCCTGTCATAGAGTTCACTATAAAAGTAGCAGACCTGAAAGAGTAACTTTTTTAAACTTTTATATGTAAATAATTCATGACGCTGGGGCGTTTGCTCATACAAATCATAAAAAAGTACGTAGAATATACAGGATATTCTACTGTCCAGAGTGTAATGTCCACCAGCTAATGATGTAGCAAGGTGCGGTGGAAACTGTGTCGTGCTGACGTCACGGTGTTTCTGGGCCGGCCTGAAATAGCGCCAACTTGCGTGTCTGTTGCCATGTTTTGCCAGTAAGTTAGAACGTTCTCGTATATTCTTATAATGAATCGAATTGCTAATGAGTATAAGACCGTATAATAAAAGTATGTAAGGTTTTATTTGCACTGAATAAGCTCCATACTAGAGCGATATTAGTAAAAATTCAGGAATAATCTGCGAAGGACTTGAAAAATTCTATTAGATACTGTGGCAAAAGGTTCTTGTGGGTTTCCAGTTCGAACGCACGAAGTTTCGGGTCATTTCTAGTAAGAATGAAAAAGCTTCGGATCTTATTTTATTAAAAAGTAAAAATCCTTACTTACTAATATTATAAATGTGAAAGCGCGGATGTTACGCTTTCACGCAAAAACTACTTGACGAATTCTTTTGAAACTTTGTACACATACTCTTGGAGGTATCAGAAGTAACATAGAATACTTTTTATTTTAAAAAAATAATTTAAGAAAAAAAAAAATGTGGACGCGGACGAAGTCGCGGGCAACAGCTAGTTATCAACTAAATTTGTTTTTGGTTATAATGTGCAGTGGCGTAACTATAGGGTGGTGGGGCTGGTAAAATGCCTCGGGCCCCCGACCCAAAAGGCCCCGGCCCAAGAGGCCGTGAGGTCAGAATTTTTTTATACATTGTTCGTGACGATTTTTACTGATAGGGCCCAATCAATTTGCCACGGGCCCCGGATGTTATAGTTACGCCACTGATTAAATGTGGTACAAAACTATAGCCCTATTTAATTTTTTTTTTGCATTAATAAATTTTGGAATAGATAACTATTCTTAAATACATAATGGTAATTATTTCTTACTTTTACAGAAGATATGACCGAATACTATAGAAGGTTAAATCTTTAACTCTTACCTTTCATATTTTGATCTTTAAATTCTATTTATAAACAAAAATATATGAGTCACAATGAGCTTTTGAGAAAAAACTTTTGATTGGCAGCACGACCACTGCCAAACGAGGTACAATGTCTAGCCAAAAGAAATATTAACTGTTTATTCGAGGATGAAAGAAAACGCATCTACATGACGCGGACGTCAACCTTTTTAGGATCACTAAATTCTTTATTGCTTTTATCAACGCTTAAATCACGTTACCGTATTACTGTAAGTTAACTGTTAAATCACCCTTATTTCAGTTGGCTGTGAGAAGTTTTCGCTCTTATAAGCTTGTCAGGTTGTATTTGGTTGTTGAAGCAGCGAAGTTATAAATCAAAATATACTGAACTTTACATAAGGCATTTTGCATTCATATATTTTAGATATCAAACTTCTCTTTCCAAAATATCGAATGCAACTTGACTAAGCCTGGTTCCAAGGCAGGCGTAGGAAACTGCTGATGATTATGAAGAATATGTAGACTTGTAGAAGGTAGAGTTGATGTCGTGAGTGTTGTGTTTGTAGAGAAGTAGTTAGGTCCAGCCAGCAGAGTATACTTTTTAGCAATTATTAATCCTAGATACGAATTTTTCGTGCCTTATTATTAAGATTGATAAGGTGAAGAATAATATTAGGTATGTTTTATGTCTCCATCATCTAACCACTCAAAATTAACGACAGTACTTGAGCAACTTTCTGCTCGTTCCAAAATCCTTTTGCCAAATGTACTGAGAGCGAGAACAATAAATTTGTCCGGGTAATGACTTGTGAATCTTGTGATACCGAGTACAAACGAGTGTTTTGGACACATAAATAACAGAAGTAAGTCAAGGCTCACAGTATGCAATATTATGTTTTAATATCATAGTCGAAGGTTTCAATTCTAAATTCATTATATTTGATGTTAAAACGGACAGAGGCGAGATACTGGTAGAGCATATTATGTTTTGGACATGCTGACATATTAATTAACTCTATTGTCATCTAGTATACCAGTTCTCCAGGAATCCACAAGACAATTATATTCTACGTTTCCTCAATATACCTATTGTATGGAACGGTTCGTCATTATGCTTAACGAATTTAAAGAAAGAGAAATTGTCTTGCCTAATTTGTTACTAATAATACGCTAAAGGACTTACTTACAAACTTTATTGAATACTTATCTTTTCTCAGATCTATCAAAATACATCCATATTAATTGTTACACTTTTGAGTTAAGCCTACTGCAGTCTGCAGTTTTGCGAGCAGACGATGTTAATAACTATACCTGTAACCTAACCTAATACTAGTTCAAGACCATTAAGATAGCTGATTATAAAATAATATAAACTTTAAAGGCACCATACGCTAAATAAATTCTGTATAACACTACTTATCTATACAAACCATCTGACATCTTGCCTTCAGCAGATATACAATATTATATGGAGGACTACCTACGTCAATCGACGATGGGTCACCTAAATCTCGGCCATTTTGTTTAGTAGTTAAATTTACGAGACTGACCGACATACTGTGTACACGATCTCATTTTCGACATTTACATTATTAATGGGCTGTTACTGCATCGTATAACTATTAGTGGACTCCTACTTTGTATCTCTGATGTTTTCAATCGACTGCGCTAAGAGGATTATGTTTTTCAAGTATATGTGTGTAAAGTGTACTGTGTATAGCACGCTCTAGGATGTAAATGTGTGGTTGAATTTGAATTTGAGAAGCCTGATTTTGTGTTGGTCGTACAAATGATACATAGCATTTTTTTGTTATTTCAGAAAATGGGTTTGTTTTCTTTTTAACCGACTTCCAAAAAGGAGGAGGTTATATGTTCGGCTGTGGTTTTTTTTTTGTATGTTCAACGATTAATCCGCCGTTTGTGAACCGATTTTCAAAATTGTTGTTGTTATATTAGGTTTCACTCCAATTTGGTCCCATTTTCACAAAAGTGGTGATCTGATGAAGGGATCCATGAGTAATCGAGGTAACTCCTCAAAATTTATATGGAAACATATGGTGATTTTGGTTTTATGAGAAGTATCCTAAGCATATGCTACCAAAACGCAAGATTTTGCACTAAGGTATACTATGGTTCCGAAGATACTAAGAGAACTCCGGATTCCTTATAGATACAAGTTTGCGGGTTAAGGCGCTGTTTTAAGAACTGAAAGCATATGCTACTATGCAAATTACATTCATCATCATCATCACTACCACGTCAGGGTCACCAATGTCACATGGTTGTATCTCAATGTCACATGGTTTGTATATGGATACAAATTGTAATAAGATACGTAGAATATACACGATGGTTTACTAGGTAACTAAAAAGAGTGAAATTATTATTTTTAACAAAAAATTAAAACCGACTTCCAAGGTAAAAACAATAATAACATCCTTATAATATGAACTAAAAAGTATTAAATAATTTTTCGTATCTAGTAGTGCCTTTTTCCGAATTCGGCTAAACCTCAACTATTTCTGTATTCAATCTTCATAATTTTGAAGTCGGTGCCAGTTCCAAAAGTTTCAAATATTCTGTCAGAGAACTGAAGATTCAGCTATCTGGTACCGACTTCAAAATGATGAAGATTGAATACAGAAATAGTTGAGGTTTAGCCGAATTCGGAAAAAGGCACTACTAGATACGAAAAATTATTTAATACTTTTTAGTTCATATTATATGGATGTTATTATTGTTTTTACCTTGGAAGTCGGTTTTAATTTTTTGTTAATGTCTTACAGTTTACCTCAGAGGTTTTTGTATATTGATAGTGTAACCCTGGTTAACTATGCCTAACTTTATTATTTGCTTATGAAATATGTATAATGTATAATATGTTCAAATGTTCTTTATGGTGTTAATATAAATCTTTAAATGTTCAGCCTTCTGTGTTTTAAGCATGGAATCTATTAAAAACTGCTAAAAAACAACTTGCTAGAGACAACAACTTGTAGCATGAAAACAAAGTAATGTACAATCAGAGAAGTTGATTCATAGGCAGATGATGGACCTACGTAATTCGGTCGCGTGATGTCAAACCCAGCCGAGAGATGAGCACTTCAGGAAAGGCACAAGACGAAAAAGAACAGCTATATTCTATTTGGCTTCAAGATACTGCATGTTTAGTTTCAACAGTTCGTCAATATGCTTAGAAGGAAGGAGAATTTGCTAACTAACTTTGAATTGACATAACCTGACCAAATGCCATAGGTACGTCATCTGCCTATGAATCAATTTCTTCGATAGTACAATAATTAAAAAATTAAGTTATTACTGAACTATGCTGTTTCATCATTGTCGTCTTTAACATGCAATGAGTATATTTCAGTCATTGCTATAGTAAAAACCAGCTACACATCTTATACTGCTAAATTGTAGAGCTAACAGAGTAGTGCAGGATTAACAAAAATAAGATTTGTATAATGTCAATTTTGTTTGAGTCTACAATTATTATTATACCACAGGCCACCATTCCTTATTAAGTCCCGAGTCTACAGCATATAGATTCAAATATAGTTTAACAAAGCAAGAATCAATAGTTTGTTTACATTGGAATTGCAAATATCTAATAAAGTAAAAAGAGCAGTTTTAAATCCTATAAAAAAAGACCATGAAAACTATTGACTATTTTCTTATCATTACGCTGAAAGGAAACTTCAATAATTTTATCATTTTTATTTAATACATAGCCTTACCTTACAAATAACGATATAATGATAGTTATCACAAATCAAATTATATATCACAACACTTAGTGATTACAACAACATAGAGCGAAACAATCTGCAGAAGCGGGGTATATACAATGACGTCTTCTCGTCCGATAATGATGCTCTCCTCGTGATTTCAGTAATGATACGTAATGATCCTCTTCTATCATTAGTAGTAGTACATTTTGTACGTGGGGACACTAAACACATAGTCCAAGGAGTGACCCCGGGACTGGAAGAAATGATTGTCGTATCTATACACACGCCCTCTGTACCTGTATAACAATATTTCTCATTACGTCATCGTGTGATTACAATAATGATTGCGGATATTAATGATGACGTTAATAATGATCGTGCGGAAGCAGATTTTTTATTAGTTCGACACACGTGTAGGAAGAAAATGAAAATGTTAGCGGGTGCATCGACCCGCGCCGAAATACGCGCTGCGTTTCTACTATGGAATGTTAAAATCGTTTAAATATCTCGCTAATAGATGTAAAGTTAGAAGACGCGTCGAGAACACTTAGCAGCTGATTATTATATACATGAATAACTTAGCTTAATCGAAGTTTAGATATTCCAATTAGTCGAGAGTAGAGACACTTAGAAACTTTTGAGATGGTGTTTTTGTTGTGTTACTTGTATGATGAGTTGTGTTATTTGTGTGATGTTGTGTTATGTATGAGTTAAAAACGGGTCCGGTTTCACAACGCGAGTTAAATATAAGTTTATGTACTTCCAACGAGGGCACGGTTGTGCAAGCATGCACTAAGTACGTCTGTACAATGTTACGCTTGCGTCAGCGAACTAGGCGGGCGCGCTGGAGAAAAACGGCGCACGGAATATAGGCCATGGGAATATTTTCTTGAAATTCGTCTAGCGTTTAACCACTGTAGTAGTTCTACGAAGGAAAAGACAAAGTTACTGATAGGTTGTCATTTAGTCTATATATTTTTTTATGAGCCTATGCTGCCCCACAGCTGGGCAAAGGCCTCCCCCAAGTTTTCCCATTCCACATTAGGTACCCAGTCTGTGGCGATCTTTGCCCAGCATGCGGCTTATATGACCCGCCTAATCCCATCCCATCTAAGCTGCTGTAAATATATATTCTCATAGCCATTATATTAAGCATAATTATATATTTTTCCCGTGGTGCTTCCCCCTTTTGTTCGGACATCAATGTCATTACAATTTTGGCTGTCTCCCGCTTTGCTTGGGGAGGGAAATTGGATATCTCCTACTCCTCCTACATTTCTTCTGATTAATTTCGTTGCGGGTCCCAAGACAGATTTAGCTTGTCCCTCGGGCATCCCTGAGATCATATCAAAGGGTTTTCGTGGTTGGTTACCACTGTTGATCCTGGCGACACAGGAGTTGCAGTGGTGGGAATGTGCGGTGGGCCTTTTGCCCGTTAAAAAAAAAAATTCTCATAGCCTGCTAGAGCACCATACAAGAATTAGGTATGTTCCTTGGCGCTTGCCTATTTCGTTGACGCAATATTTGAGTGTGATAGAGACAGTACTCACTTTGATCCGAGGGCGGCCTTAGTGTCGAGAACTTCGACAATATCTCCGGCCTTTATCGAGACCTCGTCGTCTGCCGCCGCCGTGTAGTCACTAGTCGCTACTACAACATCGTCCACCTGAAACAAAGAAAATGAGAGTTAATTTCAATGACATTAAAATTGCCTATTTCGTATTATTTTCCACTACTTTACTGTCGAGTTTCTTATGATTATAATAAATGCCGTTACTCTTTCGGGTTCCGACGAGAAATGGAAAGGAATATAACATAAAAAAATATATTGTAGGTCACAAAACATTAATTTTACCTTTGGAGGACTTCTACTACAACTCGATCTAGACCTTGACAGGGAGTCCCTTTCTATTTCCCGGTAGGGATATCGTCTGTAACTAGGTGTGTTGTCCAGATAACTCATCCTGGACCTAGTGTTCTCCCTGTCTAACAGCACACCGCTATATCTCCTATTCCAACCGCCCAGTCTTGTTATCCTTTGGTTGTTGCTTATGTTACAGTAACCAGTGAACGTTTGTAAGTCCTCGTCGTCGTTATCGACTATAGGACAGCTGTACATGCTAAAACGATGCGCAGTCGGTGTGCTAAGATTTAGAGCTGAAAATACGTGAAGAGGTTCGAAATGACTTATTCCATTTTCGTCGAGAACTGTGTATGCGACCTCTCCCGTTAGCACTGAGCGACTCGCTTCCCTGGGCACTACTGCTTGTAAGCCTTTCTTCATAATGAGTAGTGCTCCCGAGCGTGTTTTGCGTTGGTATAAGAAATCTTCCATAGCGAGGCTATTTTCGGGTTGAAGCAAACTCAATGGAACCTCTTCTGAAGACAATAATGGAGATTTTTCAGGAATTATCATAAGAGCAGCGCTCTCTCGGACTAACTCTCTCAGTTGTGGATCGACTCGAGCTAGATCTAAATCCGTACCTAGCTTACTTATTGCAGACTGTAAGCTAGGCGATTGATCTGCGAGTTTTTTCATAACTGTCAGTCTTTTTAGTATATTCATACTCATCGTATCTTCCGCAATTTTGGAGATGTTCTGGTCATCGTTAAGTATGATTTGTAAATGTCTTACAGCGTCACTCATTCCCAGGACTCTAGCTAGCCCTATTGATTGACTGATGAGTTCTTTGAATTCACCTTGATCGGAAATATTTAGCACATTCTCCAGTGATTTTTGACTGTCTTCTTGTATTGCGGATACAATAACTTGCTGAATTGATTCTATATCTTCATTTTTGGTACTTACAAACGAAACTGAATTTGAAATATGCTCTAATACTTCCTGCATTAATTTAGTATCATTTTTAGAAATATTTTTAAAAGCCAACCCTAGAACTTGGTTTTCAGTACATAAGAATGTGCTTATTTTTTCGACTATTTCTTCGTTTGAAATAGAAAAGTTGGGTAGTGTACCATTTAGTGCTATTTTTATCAGCTCAACCTTTGGTTGTGAAGTGTTTTCCAAGATTTCTTCTCGTAAATTCTCTTTTTCTTCTTCTGTTTGTAAAATTTTATACATAGCTGATACTAAATCTTCATTGATAGCTTTTCCTAAGATAGTGTCAATTGATTTTAAAATGTATTGATATTTTTCTTTTCCATTATTTTTGTTTTCCTCAAACTGTTCTGCAGTTACTAATGCAGCGAGAACAGCTGCTGCAATGGAATTTTTCACATTTTCTTGGCGAACCATTTCTTCGTTTGTAAGGGCACCTTCTAAAACATTTTTTGCATCTGAAGTTTTCTTATTTGTTCGTACTCGTTTTCCTTCGGTTTTATTCGGGTCCATATTTTTAGCTGTCATGTCACATTTTATGTGTACACCCATGCAAATTATACTTTTGATTACTTCCATAAGTTGATTGGCAACATCATCTTTTAAGCCAAACTCAGAAACAAAAGCTTGCAATGCTTCAGTATTTTTTGTTTCTAATAATTTAAACTGAACTGCTGGTAAATCTGTCGGAACTTGTCTTCCAATAGACATTCCAGCTTCCGAAAGTTGCTTAAACATGTTGGAATCAATGGTGAGCTCCCCTTTTGTCGAAGTTGTGTCATTGGGATTAGTTTTCACTTTCAAAAGCTTGAGTTCTTCAGGAGTCACAACAAAGCTTTGAACTGAAAATTCAAGGCCTTCTTCACCTTCGATTAGGTCAGGTGCAACGAATTTGAGTCCTTCGGGAGTCTGTACTATTTGACCCGGTACAAAAGTAACACCTTGATTGTCAGTTTCAACTACTCGACCAGGAACAAAACGGGGCCCTTCATCTGTATCGACAACTTGTCCCGGGACAAATCTAGATCCTTCATCTTCTGTGTATATAACTTGTCCAGGAATGAATGTAGGTCCTGCTTTGGTATCAATAATTTGACCAGGAACAAATCGAGGACCATCAATTGTATGTATAGTTTGACCTGGTACAAATTTTGGTCCACTTTTTGTATTAACGACTTGTCCAGGAACAAACTTGGGACCTTCTGCTGTCTCAACCACTTGGCCTGGAACAAACTGTTCTCCATTTTCGGTAAAAACTACTTGACCAGGAACGAATACTCCTTCAATCATCATACCAGGTACAAAACGAGATTGAGCTGTTTCACTTTTTACAAGCCTACCTGGAACCACTTTACCCTCTAAATCAGGAACTTTGGTTCCTGGGTGAAATTCTATTCCTTTCGCTGTTTGTATCATATGTCCAAAAACATAAAGCGATTCCTCTGAAACAGTGGTGCTTTTAATGTCAATAGGTAATCCAGTGACTGTCTCTTCTGTAAAACATATCTCATCAACGGATTTAGCCACTGAAAACTCTATATGGCCTTCAGCTTTCACAATGGTTTTTCCTGGCATGAATTTTTGGCCATATTCCGTATTTACTATTTGACCTTCCATAAATTTAGGTCCATCAACAGTTTCTACCGTTGTACCTGGTACAAACTGTAAGATATTATTTTCCATTCTTGATATTCCCGGAACGAAGGTAATTTCACCATTTGTTGATATAGTTTGACCCGGGACAAATTTCAGTCCATTCGGAGTTGCCAAAGTAGCGCCTGGGACAAATTCTATCTTGTCATCATGCTGTATAACTTGGCCCGGTACGAATTGCCACTCATTGTTTATTTTTGCATTCTGTCCAGGGGTAAATATTACTCCATTATTTTCTGTTATCGTTTGACCAGGTACAAATTGTACGCCTTCTGGTGTCATAATAGTTTGTCCGGGAACGAACACTTCTTCAGAATCGTGCTGTAAGATTTTTCCAGGGATGAATTTTAATCCCTCTTCCGAGACAACGGTCTGTCCTTCAAGAAACTTATAAGACTCATCTTTATTTTTCACTGTTTGTCCGCAAACGAACTCTTCGCCATTTTGTGTTTTCAAAACTTGTCCAGCTAAAAAGAAAGGTTCATTTGTACCTTCCATGTCAACAATGTGACCTGATAGAAGTGCCGGACCCAGAGGCGTGTTTACAGTTAAACCAGGAACAAATACAGGACCAGCAGGTGTCTCCACAGTTTGTCCTGGAACAAAAACTGGGCCTTGTGGTGTGTTGATGTGTTGACCCGGAACAAACTTTTTGGCCTTATTTATATCAAGTGTGAGGCCTGCGACTTTAGCCAATTTTTCTTTTTTACCCTTTCTTATATTTTTGACAACATCTGGCAAAGTTTCCAGAGTAGGAAGCATCTCAAGTTTGTTAGCTTCTAAAAGTTTTTCAGACACATTTGAAGTTTCATCTAAGCGTTCATTGGTGAGCTCTTTCACACCTTCTAGAACAACTTGTGAGGGCCTCGATTTAACATAGTTTAGTGGATTGACACAGGGCACACTATCAAGAGATACAGACACCTCACTAATATTTTTGTCAATTTCATATATTTCAGGACTATCGCAATGATATGGCGCAATATTTACAGGTTGAGGAAGTTCAGTTATACTCGATTTAATGACTTCGTAGCTTTTATCCACTTCAAAAATATTTTGGTCCCAAGTTTCAATGAGAGGATGCATTTGATCTCTCCATTCCTCACTGCATGCAATGATACTCGATTTAGATCGCATATGTTTTGCACTGAATTTCTTAGAAGAATAACTTTTCAAGTCACACTTTTCATGTTTTATTTCTTCTAATTTAGCTTTCTTCGCCAAACGTTCCTGGCGTAATTTTTCTTCTACCAATTCTTGCTCCTCAGCTAAAATTTCTTTATTTTCAAAAATCTTCTTCATCGACGAAAGTCCCGCTGCGCGTTTTCTTTTCTTTTTCTTCTCCTCCAATTCTTCTATCTCCCTTTGTTTCAATACTTCTGCGCTGGGTCCCTCGCCTTCGAACATTTCTACATCCTCCGTGAAATCTTTAAAGTCCATCGAAACACTTCGGCCCTGCTTCATTTTTATAAGCACGGTATCGGAGTCCTTAGCCAGCATCACGTCTCGAACGTCACCGTCACGAACGGCGGCCTCCATGCGCGCCGAAAAAACTAAACTACACTTCCTTTCTTGAACTGTATACACATATCTCTTATCTTCGACCACCTGTTTCGTCGAAAGCATATCAATCAATCCCCGCTGAGCTTCGGTCGATCCGTCTAAAACCGGGAATATGTATCTGAAGTCGGGTAGCACCACATGCTTTCTATTTCCATAATTGATTTCGGGCGAGTAGTGGTGCGGTCCAAGTTCGCCGGAGACGTTTGTAATTTTGCACTTATTCTTGCCCGAGCGGGCCGTCAATAGTACTGGAATGTAGTGGTGAGACGGCAGGCCGTAGGACTTGCCGGTGATCCTGCAGCATCTCTTCGCGTCCGCGGGCGAAATAGGCGCCAAAAGCGGGAAATAATTGGGCTTGGGCAGCCCCCTGCTGCGCCCCGTTATTCTGCAGAAAGACATCGTAGCGAGACACTACGATTTCATAATGTTTACCGAATTTGTTTACAAAGTTTGTTTCGCGAGTTCCAAACAAGATCGATGTATTTCGCGGCGGTTTGTGTTTATTAGCGTGCGTCGTTCTCTGAGCGTGCGGAGCGACTGGCGCGTCGGGCGGACTTCTCCGGGATATAGAGGCGCGCGCGCCTACCTCAGACGGTGGGCCGCTTAGCCGGTGCTAATAATAAACATAAAGGGAGACGTACTTATGAAAAAACACGGCACACTTACATGACAAAGAGGACAAAGTTTACTAATTTCTCCCGTTTATTAGCACGTAAATATAACAAGACACTTCCTGGAACGAGGACAGGAGTTTCTCTACAACAAAGCGCTCGTCATAATCGCGCTATAAATATTTTATGGGAACACCGACCGCTGTGATTTGCTGTCGATATTGGTTTTCTTAATGAATCATTTCATAAGGAAAATTACTGCCTAGAACTTTACAGTAAAATTACGTTACAACCTGACAATATGAATGTACTGTTAACTGGTTACCACATCACACAAATGTGGCTATGTAGGATAATAAAGGCATTTTATGGTAGGCTACAAATTATATTACAATTCAAATACACGGTTCAATGTATATTGAAAATTCTTATGTAGATCATCAAGTAGAGTATTTTCAACTAAACTAGTTCCTCTGGAGTTTACTACGTCAATTGCAATACAGTGTTGTAGACATGAGAGATTAGAGCAATACTAATTGAGCGGGACAGCCGTCGACCTAGTTGTAGGAGTTGCCGTCTGAGAAAGGTCTGCTCTTTACATAGAGCAGCTGATGCTGTCGGTTGTCTTCACTCTCAAACATACAAGTCTGGGACTTTTAATTAACTCTAGATCAGTATCTATTTATTACAATTTGTGGACTTTAGATAAATCTGAACCTCTTTGAAGAGATTTGTTCAAAACGTATGTATATGATTCTGTAATAAAGGCAAATTTTTTAGATATTATAAAGGTATAATAGGTTTACCTATTCCTGTCCTACTGCTAGCCAAACCTTATTTTACTATATTTAAAAAACAGATAATGTATTTAACATTATATTAATATAATTTGATCGTATAAATATCATTATATAATTATGTTGATATAATATATTTATCACAAGATTCAGGTCATCAACTCTTATCACTTCGGTTTAATATACGGAACCTTCAACAACCGCATCTAATTCTGTATCTTTTCCTCTTCGCCATATTAATTAAAAACTACACGAGAACACTTTTAACTTTGATAGAGCATCGAGATGACGATGAAAAATATCGCTCGACGTATACAGAAAGTAGAACTTCCAAATTATAAATAAAGCGGCCACTCAATATCGCTTTTAAATAATTAAATCGTTGCAGTTTACACTAGTTTCGTTCTAGCAACAGTATTTTTATTTAATCTTTTATCACAAAATATTTATTATCTATACTAATCTATACTAATATTATAAAGCTGAAGAGTTTGTTTGTTTATTTGTTTGAACGCGCTAATCTCAGGAACAACTGGTCCCATTTGAAAAATTCTTTCAGTGTTAGATAGCTCATTTATCGAGGAAGGCTATAGGCTATATATGATCATGCTAAGCTTAATAGGAGCGAAGAAACAGAGGAAAATGTGGAAAAAACGGGGAAAATTATTTGAAAGGGCTTAATATCTCACGAACTACTGAAGCAATTTTTATGTTTTTAGGTACAGATATAGAGTAGACCACTTGAAATGACATAGACTATGATTTGCGAAAAAAATTTACGGTTTCCGTGAAATTCCTAATTTATGCGGGCGAAGCCGCGCGGAACGTCTAGTTTTATAATATTTAATTGGAAATTAAGATAATAAAACTACTTTGTGAACTGCGTGTAATGCAACACGAATTTTGCGTAAACATACGTAGTAACCTTTACGCAGTCCTGAAAGACACATACAGACTTTAAAACAACCTCAGCACAATTCTTTATTAAACACAAAAGTACACAGAAACCTCTACAAAACATCGTAACTCACGTAGAGAGGTAGAATCTTGTGCTGATACGTAGAGACCTCTACGAAACAACGTAGCTATCATCAGAGTCCGTAGAGACCTCTACGAAACAACGTAGCTAGCATCAAAGTACGTAGAGGCCTCTACGAAACGACGTAGCTAGTATCAAAGTACGTAGAGACCTCTACGAAACGACGTAGCTAGCATCAAAGTACTTAGAGACATCTACAAAACGACGTAGCTAGCATCAAAGTACGTAGATACCGCTATGAAATAACAAAGCTAGCAATGAAGTACTTAGAAACCTCTACGAAATTACGTAGCTATTATCAACGTACGTAGAGGCCTCTACGAACGACGTAGCTATCGTCAAAGTACGTAGAGGCCTCTACAAAACGACGTAGCTATCAGCTAGCATCAAAGTACGTAACCTCTAACGAACGAAGCTATGTTATATGTTAAAGAAAAACGGGCCCTAAAAATATTAATAAAATTCTGTGCTATAAGAAAATCGTGTCAATCTTTTCCTAAGAATCATAAATACGTTGAAAATTATAGCGAATGTTGTGTGACTGGTGGCTATAAAATCGGGAATTTATCATCGACGACATGAATAGAAACATACTGCGAGGTGATAAAAAAATAAAAAGAAACAGGTAGATAAACTTTAGAAGTATTGTGCCCAAGAGTAAAATGTTATAAGCGCTAAAATTAATATTTTCACGTAAAAAAATATAAATATTTTAGAACACCGCAGTTTAATCTCAAGAGATATTATTATGGTTTCTTAACAACAGTCCATTATATGCATACACTGAACTGATCGTAACCGATTTAAAAAAAGGAGAACTTATAAAAGCTCTGCATTGTAATTTGTTTTAATGTTATTAACTTCATAAGTTGATTAAAAGATGCTTCCTTCATCTATATATTAATACGCGAGCGAAAAGCTTTGGATCCCTTTTTACGAAAAATGCGGAAACGTAGGAGCATGAAATTTCGCACAGTTGTAGTTTATATGGAGAAGGAGTGCATTGAGCTAATATTGTTTTAAAATAGGGAATTATAAAACGAGCGAATAAAAAATAACTTTGCAACTGATGATGATATACTGTTTTAATAACTTGAGCGGTATGAATTTGAGTAAGCGAAAAATTAACTAAACTAACGACGAATACGAGGGCGGCACTGAAAATTTCGGGAATCAAGGAAGTGACACAACATTACTATTTAAAAAATGTATTAATTGCTTTTCGAAGTATTCTCCGCTAAATTTGACACATTTTTCCATACGATGGAACCAATCATTGAAGCAACCATTCCATTCGGAAGTTGGGGTCTCCAAAATGGCCGTTTTGTAGGCGTCCACAGCTTCTTCAGGTGATGAAAATCTCTGACCACGCAATTTATTATTTATTTTAGGGAAAGTATAGAAATCATTAGGGCTTAGGTCGGGGCTGTACGGCGGATGGTCTAATAATTCTATGTTTTCTTACTCTAAAAACTCTTTTGTACTGTGCGCGATGTGAGAACTCGCATTGTCGTGATGGAGGATGATGCGGCGGTTGCAGTTCTCTTTACGGAGTTCAGAAACGACCTGTGGCAAACAAATGCTAGCCTACCATTCTGCATTAACCGTTCTTAGTCCCTCAAGAGGAATAGTCGCAACATGGCCGGTTTTGGAGACAAACGTGGCCACCATTTTTTTTTGCAACACTCGGTGAACGAACAATTTTTGTTTACTTTAACTCATTTTCGAACACCCAAACTCGTGACTGGTTTTTTGTTTCGGGTTCGCACGCGTATATCCAGGATTCGTCACCTGATACGATGTTGTATACAGCATTTGAGGATCCTGCGTGGAATCTTTCGACAGTTCTGACGCACCAAGTAACGCGAGCCGCTTTTTGCTCTTCACAGAGCAAATGCGGTATCCATCGGGAAAACAATTTTTTTAAACCTAATTGTTCATGCAAGATTATTTGTATTTGACTCATGCCAATGTCTAAAGTTGCCTGAGTTTCGCGGTATGTCACATGTCGATTTTCCTCAATCAGCTTACGCAAAGCATCAACGTTTTCTTGGGTGACTGCAGTTTTTGGACGACTTTGACGGGGATCATCGCTGAGCTTGACACGTCCACCTTGAAATTCTGCAAACCAGCGATAAATTGTGGTTTTGGATGGGGCTTCATCACCAAATGCAGAAATCATCCGGTCAACACACTGTTTTTGTGTTAAACCACTTCGAAAGTCATAATAAATCATCGCTCTAGAATTTTCTCCAGTCAATTCCATTTTCTCAATGACTAAACATGTTTGACAAGACCTTGTGACAAGACCGAGAATCTTTCTTTAAATAAATAAATGGTATTTGATTTTTAAAACCAAGGAGTTTTCAATTAAAAAGATTTTATTATGACAGGAACAGTGGAAATATTCCATTCCCGATAGTTTTAGTGCAGCCTATGTATTGATTAATAATAAAAATCCAGAACGAGCTTACAGAAAGTGGATTGTGATTAATGGCAACTTCAATATTAAGATAGATTCGATTTTCCTAAGTGAGGTTATACATAACGAACTACTAAAAAGTTCACTTTGAGCAAACTTTTGTATGCTGCTTTATTGATGATTGTTGGTTACTGATATTCTATTTGAGGGCTTATGTTTTTTATTTTGATACGTTTTTTAATGAAAACTGCCGAATCGCGAATTCGAATGGGGGTGGCGCGACGAATCGTTGCAGTCAGGTGAGTTGGGCTGCAGACGAAGAAGAAGAATAAGTTTTTTTTTAGTTGAATGCATTATGCAGCGTCTTATTTTATTTTTGTAACATTTGATTTAGGTAAATTCATATTACTTTATTTTTACAGAGTATATTGTTTTATTTAAGTACCCTTAAATTTCAATAATAAAATTTCTTAGCTAATAGAATAGTGTTTCTTCAAATAGTTATTCCATATTAATTTTTTTAAAATGTTTTCTTTAAATAGTTATTTCATATTAATTTAAAAAATTTAAGCTCATTATATCTACTCTGCTCAATAGTGTATTTTTCAAAGTGGTTTTTGTATTCGGAACACTTCAGTTAAGATAAAATGCCGCTCAGTATAAAAAATACATTTGCTAAATATTGGAAAAAAAAAAATGCAGGACGTAACGTTGACACTCAAACAGATATTAGGTCGCTCAAATATTATTAAGCTGCCTATTTTGTATTTTAAGTAACTCAAATTAATGTTTGTAAGTTGCTGTTCTGTTGATTTCTCGTCACTCAGTCAGTCGCTCACTTGGTGATTCTATAACCCAAATTAATTAATTTTGACACTTAAAACTGTAATTTACAGTCACTCGTTTAATGACTACCCTTTTAAAATTATGCTTTTAATTTTAAAAGGGTAGGGGGTACATTATTTTAATAAATAAAACGTTACACACACAATAAAACGTTCTTCCATCATGGTTTGCAGTTGCTGATAATAGATATCTGCCGTAACCGTTTGGCCAGATTTTAGAAAGCTGTAGTGAACGACACCGGCACTAGTCCACCAAACACTCACAAGTAACTTTTTCTGAGTCAATTTTCGCTTAGGGCAAGATTTGGCTGATTCTCCAGGGGACAGCCATTGCGACGAACGCTTCCGATTATCGTAAAGGATCCATTTTTCATCACAAGTAATGATCCGATTTAAAATCCCTTCATTATTGTGTCGGTTAAGCAATGTAACGCAGCAGTCGACGTGTGTTTTCTGGTTTGCTTCACTCAATTCATGAGGTACCCACCTTTCAAGTTTTTTTAGCTTCCCAATTTGCTTCAAGTGGATTAAAGCAGTTTCATCACTTACATCGAAGCCTGCTGCTAACTCTGAAGTGGTTTGCGATGGATCCGCTTCCACAATAGCCTTTAATTGTTCATTATTCATTTTGGTCTCGGGTCGTCCACAAGGCTTGTTCTGAAGGTCGAAATTTCCAGAACGAAAACGTTGGAACCAAAACCGTACCGTGTTTTCTTTTGCGACACCAGCGCCATACACATTGTTAATTCTTCGAGCTGTTTCTGCAGCACTCGTGCCACGGTAGAACTCATATTCGTAAATAAAGCGATATTTCAATTTTTCCACTGTGCGATATGAACGACTCCAAAGAAAAAATAATCAAGAAAAGAAACAAATGAATGACTGTTTTGGAAACTCAAATGTACCAAATAAATGAATATATAAATTTGAATTTAGAATTCTTAACCAAAGAGGAGATATTTGAGATCAAAGTGGCCTGTACAACAAAACGCCAATTTCATATGTAGGGAAAATTAGGGATATAATTTATTATTTAAGGTCGAATTTCGACCATTGGGCGATCTCTAGTATCTATAAATATAGAAAGATAAAGGTATAGGCTCAACTCTTAAAGCTATGTGGAAATTTCGAACATGTTTTAAAAATAGAGTAGGAAGGGGTTTCTTAAAACTCCAATCCCAGGACCAAGCAGAAAATTAAAATATGCTATTTTAAGGCCGTTGAAGCTGCTAGCAAAAGCTAGTATTTCTAAAGCTATTTTCAAAATTCAAATACAAAACTATTGATTCCGAGTTTACTACCGTTCTGTGTAGGGAGATAGTAATATTTATGAAGCGCGTAACAAGAAAACATTCAATAATGTGAGTCACTTTTGTTTAATAGAATTTCAGAGAAACTTGTCCAAGCTGAAAGTCACGGTCGTTTGTGACACGAAGGAAAAAACATTTCGTAGAAAATGTTTACTTTCATCAAGAAAATTGGGGAAAAATGTGAAGTGTCTTCAACTTCGTAGAATATTTTTTAATTTTCTTTCACTAAAACTTCAAAGAATATGAACTTTAGTCATTGAAATTTATTGGTTACTGAAAAATTGAAATCATTTACAGCTATTTAGTTAAATACATTATAATTAGGGCCCGGATTTATATGTTAATACATATTTTTATTTTAAGCGGTTTTCGGCCTAGAATGTGATTTTATATGAATTATTATCATGTTTAGACTGTGAAAAACCAAGTTTTATTTTCCATATTTTTCCATATTTTAGGGTTTTATAAAGATAAGTCCATATTTTGCAAGAAAATGTCACAATCATCCATATATTCACAAAAATACGAAAAAAAATACGTTCCCGCCACCATGCGGCTGCGTATTTCGTTCCTCTCGAGTTTTATCGTCGTATTTTGTTTCCAAAGAAGATTATTGAAGAAATAGAGAATAAAGTTTTAGATGCTGAAGGTCCTGTTGCTGACATTACTAAACAAAAACTGAAGTATGTTTTGGTCTTCGGATAAAATAAAGGATTTAAGTAAATACACAAAAAAAAAAACAAAATTCTGTGCCGATTTTTGATGTTTAATTAAGTATGCAGTATGCACTCATCACGTCATGTGACGTGCTTTTTTTCTTGAATTAATAATTTCGCTATCTTTTTTATAGTTTTTTTTTGTAATGTGGCCGGGCCGTAACTATGTAGGTACAGTAATTATCTCATATAATAAAGACTTTTATTCCCAAACCAAATATACTTGCTGGCATAGCCAGCATAGCATATTTCTGGCCTCTATTTCTTTGTTAATTGTCACGAGTGACTCTTTTCTTACCTACACTAAAACAATGTTTCATTATTGTAATTTATACTCCATATTTTTTCCATATTGCTATTTTATACTCCATATATTTTCCATATTTTCGATTTTTTCGTCCATATTAAAAAATCCAAAATATGTAATTTTGGATTTTTAATACTTACATATTTTTCCGGGCCCTAATTATAATACAATAATATAAATGTGATAGTGGGTCTTCTTGTCTGCATGTTTATTTAAAATAATTTGTCGTTCTTATGCCTGCCTGCAGCCTATCTGTAGACTGCAGTACTCTACGTTACATAACTAAAAGTATAAAAATTAACAAGAATAACTTTATATAACAGTTTTCTGTCATAACAATTATTTTTATAGCTGTACCATTCAATACTTTATTTATTTTCTTCACAACTCGTTAAAACCCCTATTGTATTCTGCACCAAGATTTGCCGCCAAATTTAGAAGGACAGCCATCTGACAGCTGTCAAAAAGTCGCCGCGGCGGGAGAGTTCGTTTTAAATTTCGAATTTTCCTTTAGTGCTCTCAGTTGTTTAAGACTTGTTAGTTTTGGCAAGAAGAATAATACTTTTACCAGATTTTTGTTGTAACCTGAAAGTAAGCTACAGAACAAATTTGTTTTAGGTCCTTGAATATGTGCATTTTTAATTTAAACCAATATGTTTTCTTATCTAATATATAAAAATAAGTCGGGTTTTCCTTCCTGACGCTTCGTTGGAAAGGTCTCGGGCTACGTGAGGTTTATAGAAAAAAAAAAACAGAAAAAACTTCAAGAGAAAAGCAGGAAAACAGGGAAATTTGCCGGGACAGCTAGTTTAATATAAATATTTAAATCAAACTATAAAACCTCAAAGTCTCATCACAGGTATATGCCATAAGTCATTCCGGACTCTACCATACTTATCAGTATACTTAGCAGCTTGAATGTTTCCAGATTGCCGCAGTATGGAAAACTGCAAATAGGTTTTTTTAGGTAGAAACAAATTAATATTTCAGACTGTTTGGCAGTCGCGTCCAACTTGAAATAAGCAATTGAGAAGATGAGCTCAGCTCGTACATCGGAGAGATAGGCTATCTTATTGGACGAGTTTCAAACATCCCATTTACTGTTATCTAAAGTGTTTATTTTTATTTTCTTAGAACGCTTATATTGGGTAGTATACAAACAATATAATATAATATTAAACATACGTCACCGTGTACTGTAAAACTCTGGAATAAACTGTCACCAGCAGTATTTCCGTACCAATACGACTAGCAAACCTTCAATAAGAGAGCCTATTCCCTCTTAAAAGGCCCGCGACGCACCTACAGCTCTTCTGATGTTGCGAGTGTCCATGGGCGACGTTAGTTGCTTTCCCGACTCGTTTACTAGTTTGCCACCTAATTTTATTGAAAAAAAAAACAAGAAGTTTTCGCTTGAAATAATATAATACTAGCGACCCGCCCCGGCTTCGCACGGGTATAAAATATAGAGCCTATGTCACTCACTGAAAAAATGATTAAAATCGACTAAGTAGTTTTGATTTATATTCATTAATACCCGTGGCCCGCAATGGTCGGTACCGCCGCAAAAGCTACGTCCCGCAATTTTTAAATCTATAATATCTTCGAAAATAGTAATTTAAATCATATGCTGTAAAGGGCCATATAGATCTAGTATATTAAATCAATAATGTATTTAAAGTATTTAATTGGATAAGGATTTATGCCGTATTGGTTAAAATCGCTTCGAAAATTAGCCATTATTTGAAGTTAAAAGTAAAAAAAATGTTATTGTGGGTTATCCATAAGAGATAGACATATACCATCGCGGAGTTTTCTGTAGACCTTTTCATTGTGTACAATACTTGCTACATTATTTTGATAAATCTCGTAGGGTTCAGCCTGTGTTTGCAATGTAAGCGGTAAAAATATAATAATTTACGACATCATATTAGAAACCCCAACAATAACAGTATTTCTCCACTATTTAATGAATGTTATTTTACTTAAAAAACCTTCCTCTTGAATCACTCTATCTATTAAAGAAAACCGCATCAAAATCCGTTGCGTAGTTTTAAAGATTAAAGGGAACAAAGGGACATGAGGGAAAAAAAGCGACTTTGTTTTATAATATGTATAGATTATATTCGTCCATCGCAAACTTATACGTTAACAATATTATATGTAAAAAAGGATAGTTGTAATAAATAAAATAAATAAATATAAGTCAGAAGACTATCATAACCACCTTACACAAACGATATTTCACGCTCGTTTTCCGTAAGGCCGAGGTGTCTCCCACGGTAACCTGCACACTAACAACTTCCTCATACTCCTTACCAATAAATCATATGCAATTGGGCGGTCTCCAATGCCATATTTTACGGAACTGACTTGTTTATTGCTTCGAGATCACCCCAGCCAGGGTCTCTCGGTTTGTGGAAAGACGGACAGGCGGACAGACGGACGGACGGTGATATATGATAACTGAATCAGGTCAAGTACTGTTTGATGTGTATATCAGATGTGGTGAAATAACGACCTTCTGGACATATTATTATGATCTACTGCCTAAGAAAAGATGTTTATTAGGAATTAGGATCACTTACTCACAGGGTGAAAAACTGTGAATAAAATGTCATACTAAGGGCCTGTTTCACCACTTCCTGATAAGTGCCGGAAAGGCTATCCACAACTTAACATGACGGATATAAGAGTAGTATCTGTCAAATTAGTTGTGGATAGCCTATCCGGCACATTATCAGGAAGTGATGAACAGGCCCTAAGTCTTTCATACATACATTACCGAGGAATCAATTTAGTTAGCCCTCTGCACTAACGGGTCTTATAATATCATGTAAAAATAAAATCAAATATCATATTTTGTTGCAGGCTTAGATGGTCCGTATTATACCCGACAAACTAACTTACATATTTTTATACCTAAACTAAATTAACAACGATAGCACGATATTTAACCCAGGTTAACTTTAACCTATTGCGCAAGTGTTAGTAAATTATCAGTGACCTTTAGCAGCGGTTTTCAAACTTTTTTGGTAGCGGGACCCTTTAAAGTGGAATTTTTGACGGAACCCCAAAATAAAGTTATGTGCAATATTTCATTAATTGTTATGAATAATTGAATAGCTTTTAAGCGTAATCGAATTCTTAAAAACACTTTATTTAGATACTGCTTGTTAGCAGAGGTGTATTTTTTTTTCTAATTCTTTATTATCTATCATTTCTATATTCTCGCGGAGCAAACTTTGAGAACGGCTGACCTAGAGAAACTGCAACGCGCCAGTTGGATTATTTTAAGCCGTTGTTTTTTTAACTATTTTGTAATTGCAAAGGTCAATAGAATTATAATTAGCCATCTGGCTCATGGCCACCGGACACGACAGTTCTCGGAAACCGCGGTTATATTCTGGAGTTACACTTATTATGAAACTGGAGGCTAATTTTAACTTTTAGCGTCAACTTTGTACTTTATAAGTAAAGGGTAGAAGGTGCGTTCTTATTTTAGCCATGTTAGGTTAGGTACGCACTTCCCGTGCGTTGCTGTAGCCTATATTACAGACACAGTATAGGAAATTTACAATGTTATTTTTTTTTATAAGCCCATCTATTTATGTTAAAATAAAAACCCTCTACTATAAAGTTTTTACAGCGCCAAGGGTAAGACGAAAAAACGTTGTCTTTATATTATACAGTGTGTTACAAAAATAAGTGATAATACTTTAGGGTGTGTACGTGTTCCGTGTAGAGAGTTCACTGTGAAAGTAGCAGCACTGAAAGACGAACATTTTTTTTCACTTTTGTATGGGCAAGGGCCCGAGCGTAACGAGTTTCCCCATACAAAAGTGAAAAAAAAATTTCGTCTTTCAGCGCTGCTACTTTCACAGTGAACTCTCTACAAGGCACACGTACACACCATAAAGTATTATCACTTATTTTTGTTACACCCTGTAGAATCCCATAAGTTTTTTTAGTCAATAATTCTTCCAATGCACATCTTGTAATTGATGAAAATTGTTAATCTCCACGTTTCAACTAAAACTAAAGACTTAGGGCCTATTTCACCACTTACTGATAAAGTGCCGGATAGGCTATCCACAACTTATTTGACAGATTCTCCATACTCTATCTGTCAAGTTAAGTGGTGGATAGCCTATCCGGCACTTATCAGGAAGTGGTGAAACAGGCCCTAAAAAACTTTATTTTTAATTCGAGACAACCTTCTAACCTTGGTTCTTTTGATCATAAGCAACTTTTAAATTCTGTTGCTAATCAAATTATAATAAAAATAAGCAATTAAATCAGCAACGCCATAACTCAAAAATTAACTCGTTCACTACAATTTATGGATCGACGTCATCGTAAGAGCGATTTTCCTGCTGAAAAACGCAGACTTTCCCGAAAATCCCGGGAAGAGATCGTAAACGAGTGATTAATGTTTGCACGCCATATTGTTTTATTCCATCTCGTGTGAATGATAATTATATAAAGTGCCTGTTTATAGCCTGACAAAACGGTTATTACCACAATACTTTTTTTACTTACAGACCTACAAGAATAATGTTTTGCGCGTAGGCCGTAGCGTTTTAGCGGTGGGTGTCATCGTTCCTGCGACTTTACGTTGAGCAAAGAATATAATTAATAGGTATAGACTAACCGCCGTACTCCGAGACATTTAATTATGATTAACCTTCAATTTAATGAAGAGTTTGACAGATAATGTATGGGGCTTATGTCAACATTTTGAATTAATTACATTTAAGTAATTAATGTTCCACTCTGAGTGCGGTAGTGTGAGTCCCACATACCCCGGCCG
Organism: Cyaniris semiargus; assembly: GCA_905187585.1. Classification (NCBI taxonomy): domain Eukaryota; kingdom Metazoa; phylum Arthropoda; class Insecta; order Lepidoptera; family Lycaenidae; genus Cyaniris; species Cyaniris semiargus. The sequence continues at coordinate 1,357,994 of LR994555.1, forward strand.
ATGTCCCCTAGGCCCAGAAGCGTAGCGTGCCTTAGCGGGGCCTCATATAAAATTTGTTTGGGGGCAAACCGTAAAAAAGGCAACCTTAGGAAAGGTTGCCTTTTTTACATTTCTCATATTTTGTGAATTTAATAAAAGAAATGGAAAGTTCCTACTCACTTCGGGGGCCCTTGTGACCCGGGGGCCCCTTATAATTGATACGGCATATACGGCGGTAGCTACGCCCCTGCCTAGGCCCTAACCGCCGGGGATGCGTAGAGCATTCCTTATTTAAAAAAAAACGGCTAAATTGATCCAAGCGATAATTTACAATTTAGCTTAATTTTTTTAAGACATTTTCAGATTTCCTTACTAGAAAGACTGTTTGTCATGCATTTCAATTAAGTGTCCAGTGATTGATATTGAAAGTTCGAGACCAACAAGGCAACAAATCTCTCTGACTTTCTCAAAGCATCTAATTCTGCTCTTGTCATGAGTATCGGCTGAAGCTCATTATCAGGTTGTGAAAATGGGACTGGTGGTCACATAGAAAGATCTTTCAACCAATCTTGTATGCCTTATCAGACCGGACTAGGCTCCCTCCATTTCAGACGCTGTACATTATTGTTGCGGCAATCTCAGAAACTTTGATAGCACGATTCAAGATAGTGCGCTGTTTAGTCCGCTACAAGGTGTTATGTTATATGTACCATCATAGACTAAGGAAAATACAAGTGTAAGTGGTCTGTAGTACCATCGAGGAAATTGATTCCTAGGCAGTTGATAGACCAACGTCATTTGGTTGGATCATGCCAATTAAATGTTAATTATAATTGTGATCTGTCGGCTGGGTTTGACTTAACGCGACCAAACTACGTAGGTCCCCCATCTGCCTAGGAATCGACTACTCTGATAGTACATTAGTCTTCTTATGCGTTATAAAACATTAAAATCCCCATAAAACTGCCATAATAATTATATCGACTGTCGAAACATCGGATCTATGATCAAATAATGTGTTACTTATGCCCGGGCTGCACCTGCGTTTATCGTCACGAAGCTTCGGGCTAAGAGACGATACCATTGGACAATGAAAAAATTGTCCAATGGTATCGTCTCATAGCACGAAGCTTCGTGACGATAGACGCATGTGCGGTCGCGACATTAGCGCATTGTTTTCTTTAAAAATAGATTCCTTCAAATAGATACAAGGCGGAAACTATACATTCATAAATATAATAATGTTTTTTTTTTTTAAATAAACGTTAAAATCACTTTAGTTGTTTAAAAATATATGTTTATTTGTTATTCTACTGATCTAGAGGGTTAAAAAACTGTCCGGTGACCTAAAAAATATTGAACAGGCTGATAATTTACTATGTGTTTCTAGTGACTGGAAAACAATGTCGCATGAACCATGATACTTCGGAGAAAAGTAGCCTCTATCTTTTCCGTGGTCTACTATATCTGTAATATTATGTTGCTTCGTCCTAAATCTTTTCAAATTGCAAAAGGACTACACGTAGCGCCATCTCTGTGTCTTGTAACAAAACTTGCCAATAAAATCATTAATCAGCCTTGAAGGACGTTTGGTTCGAATCTTGAGTAGAATTTGCGATGTTTCAGTTACAAGCGCCATCTGTGCGTATAAAAAGGAAACTTTCCAATTATTACTTGGGTTTGAATCTCAGTTGACAGCGTATTTGCTAACGACGTAGCGCATTATTTGGATACTAGATGGCGCTTTTACGAATATACAAAATTACCCGTTCTATTTTGAGTAACAACTAAAAATAATTGCGGGAGATAGTAATTTGGCAATCAGAACATGGCGAAGATAATTTGAGATTATAAATGGCGCGTATGACTAACAAGAGTGTTATGTTTGTGGACAACTAGATATTGACACGTTGTTTTTGTATAATGAATAAAGAATATAAGCTGCCACTGCTTAAGCAAATCGAACGTACTTTTGGTATTTACAAAATGCCAAAATAATTTGATGATAGAATGCACTCCGTAGTATACATGATTCAAACCAGTATACCGTAATTAATACTGAATACTGAATTTCCGTATGGCCCAAATCCGATGCACGCGCAGCTTAATATTATATTGTTAAGTAAATATTTCATTTATTTTAGCATCGACCGCTCAAAATATTATTTTATAATAATTATACTAAAACCAACTTGCGTCATAATGGATTATTTCGCTAATCGTTTCTCAAAATATCATGTCTTTTTTATTTTGAGTATATAAAACAAGTGAAGCTAATAAAAGCGTGTTAAAAAAATCATATAGATCTATGATTTAATTTAAGCCCAGACTTGCGCCAGTGGATTAAATAGAGTATATATTGTATTATGCATACTGCGTAACCATGGAACCATTGCCCTACATCCCGTACATTCGGTGCGGATATAAAACCGTTTTCAGGGTAAATACATCACGTCACATGCAGCTGCTGCAATGCTATTTTGGCCTAAAATATCATATAAGAGCTGATATTTTACGTTAAGGGCCTTCCCCTACGGAGATTCCGTAATTTACCGCATTTAGAGCCTTATAAACTCATAATTTGAAAGCTACAAAGTTATAATAAAAATACAGCAATAATCTTCAGTATATCAACATTCCTTTCCCCGTTTTAAATTTTGTATTTTTGTTTATTATACTCATGATAATATTAGCTTCCAAAGTAATACCAGTTTATTAAAATTGAAGCATACTTACAGCATCTCCCTAGTATTTACAAATTACGTTTATTTTAAACACACGACAATAGATAGATAATTTCATTAACTACATATTCCCCGTTTTAAATTTTTTTTAGATCAATTTTAACTAAGATAAGTAAAACTCTCGGCAACGCGTCAAATGTATGGTCAAGGTCGTTTGCTCGGGGGATGGCCTTAAATTATATCAAATCTGATGGTTCCTTTACGTAGGTACTGTAGTGGGCACCAGTACACTGTACTCCACCATGTACCATCGAGGAAATTGATTCCTAGGCAGTTGACAGACCAACGTCATTTGGTCGGATCGTGTCAATTCAATGTTATTTGTGATCTGTCGGCTGGGTTTGAACTTTGACGTAACGCGACCAAACTACGTAGGCCCCCATCTGCCTAGGGATCAACTTCTCTGATAGTACGTATTAATGATAACATGCCCAGCATCGGGTGGCTGTATGCAAACGTTTCAGTCCAGTTCAGTGTCTAAGGGTGAAGTCAAACGAGCGTAATTTGTGAGTTGTGAGTCACAGAATTTCTGCCGCGTAAATATCTTTTCATACAAATCATGACACAAAATTACGCTCGTGTGAATCAAACAGGACTTTTGTATGAAACTGAATGCAGCAGAATTCTGCCGAACCGAAATTCTGCGACTCACAACTCACAAATTACGCTCGTTTGGCTCGCCCTAAATGCGAATGCCCCACGAGCCATGGATAATGACGTCCATCATGAATCATCATCATCATAATCATCATGCGAAGCTGTTTGCAGCATCAATGTCGATCATGAAAAAACAAGCGCTGTACACGTTTTTAATTTTGTATTGGTTCATCATGAGCCTACGTGAAAAGACCGCAAAAGCAGCACTAACTTGAATTATGGCATGTAGCAAAATTAATGCAAGACGAGACCTCGGAGGTCACATTAAAGACGTGATAATAAATCGAAATAATATGAACTGTAAACGCAGAACATTGAAAATCTAAAATTGTCACGGTACAGTCAACTACATAAATTCATATCACATCAACCGGTCGCATTTCGTAGGTGTTACATTCAGTTATATTTTTCTTATTCACGATATATATATTTTTTGCTGATATAATTTCCACATAATATTATAAAAATATTTGTAGCTACTTGCTATAAGCTATTATGATAATTGAAGACGTGAGTGCCGACTGTTGTTGACACCAGTCGACGGCAGTAAACGGCAGAGCCGGATCGCTGCAGCCGTCAAAACGCTATTGTGTTGCGGATGGCGGAGTACCATAGAGAATATTTTAATCGACCGGTAGTTAGTAGTAGTAGTAGATTGTCGGGTGGTCAGTACGGTATTTGGACAAAAGTAATTTTTTTTATGAAATAAGGGGGCAAACGAGCAAACGGGTCACCTGGTGGAAAGCAACTTCCGTCGCCCATGGACACTCGCAGCATCAGAAGAGCTGCAGGTGCGTTGCCGGCCTTTTAAGAGGGAATAGGGTAATAGGGGAGGGTAGGGATGGGAAGAGAAGGGAATAGGGGAGGGAAAGGAAGGGAATAGGGTAGGGGATTAGGCCTCCGGTAAACTCACTCACTCGGCGAAATACAGCGCAAGCGCTGTTTCACGCCGGCTTTCTGTGAGAACGTGGTATTTCTCCGGTCGAGCCGGCCCATTCGTGCCGAAGCATGGCTCTCACACGTATAATCTGACAATGTATACCCAAGTGTTGGATTATCAGCTTTACACTTGTTTTTTTACGGTTTGCGGACGGAGCGGTTGCGAGACGCCCATACATCTAGCGAACGCCGCGAATCTGCCGGTCAAACACCACAGGGCAACCGCTGCGCCCTCAAACCGCCAGAGCGATAAGGCCCAAAGTTCTATAATTTAATAGAAACTCACCTCCATGTTGTAGATGAGCGTGTACGCCCTCGCGCGTCGCTCGCTGAGCCGCCGCCGCCCCCGCAGCAGCGCCGGCACCGCCACGCGCGACAACCACTCCCCGAACTCTGTTCACATCAACCACTATTAACCACACACAACACCCACGTTTGTGGCGAATTAGCAAGGGCATGGGCTGTTTGCATACTGCGTGAAAACGATGGTGCGAGATGCATTGCATTGATTGAAGGGTAAGGAAACAGGTACGTAACGCGATTAGAAAGAGCGGGGGTATATTTATGAAAGGTACGATGGCACTCAGTGAGGAAAATGAGAGAGTTTGAGTAATCTTCAAAACAGTAAATTGGTCAAAAATATTAGGTTACATTTTAAAGGATTTGAAAAAACTTTTTTAATGTTTAAAAAAGTTTTGACAGAAGGTAAGAGCTGCAAAAATTTTAAGATGCATTACAGGGAGAAAGGGGTCTAAAATCTTCAAAAATTGCGTTATGACGTGTTACTTGAACTCTCTTACGGCCGTTCCCAATATTCAATCTATTTCTGGTTTGACATACGACCGATCGCAGCTAACATTGAATTGACATAAAATATATGTCTCTAATGTCTAATGAGAGCTATTCCTATCTCTAGTAGGGCAAAATCAGAGATAGATCAAATATTGGGAACGGCCGTTAGACAATAGATCTGTCAAGTGTTAGCAGCTTTTTGCTGATCGCAGCATCGCACGTCAGTGTGCACTGTGCAAACAGCCTCAAAGTATTGGTAAGCGTGAGCAAAATGAAGATTAGGATATTCTAAATACAAGCGTGCGACCACATTATGGATATTGTAGGTTGCAGTGTTATGAGTGTTGAGAGTATTGCAGTGTGTTAAAATTTGCTTTCTACATTTCTACAAAGCATATTTTCTCCAAAGCTTATTATCTACATTTCTACAATTATTCTAAGGGCCTGTTTTCCACTTTCTGATAAGTGCCGGATAGGCTATCTACAATTTATCTGACTGATTCTCCATACAACATTCAACTCAAGTTGTGGATCTGGCACTTATCAGGAAGTGGTGAAACTGTCCCTAAGAGTTAGACTCTTAGGGACTGTTTCACCACTAAGCGCTACAATCGAAATAAACACATTTAATTCATATTTTATACCTACGTTAGTTTATTATATTCTACTGTGTGTAAATGAAGCATGTCACTCTTCTGAAAATAATTGTTCTGTTAAGTGCTCACGGAAAAGTAAAATATGTAACTACATTTTCTACATAAAACAACATTCACAACATCAATACCAAATGAACAATGATTTACTGGTGGTATAATATTTACATCGATGATAGTCTTTGTATAAAAATGTAGAGTTTGCTACGAACATGAAAATGAGAGCGTAAAAAGTGCTACAAGTTTTTGTTTATTGTGTAAAGACCGAGATGGCAATATACTCGTATATCGAATGAAAGAGGCAAGTAGCGGCAGGCCTTATTCAAAATCATCTTGTATGCAGCGACTGGTCTATAGTCTTTCAGGAATTATTTGAATTGTGCAAATTATTTTACGCGAATTCACAACAAATCGACAAAAAACTAGTAACACACGGCTAGAAAAAAAAAAAATACAAAATGTGACTTGACATGTTTTAATGATATAATCATTGTTCATTTAGTTTTTATTCACAAACCAACTGACCTATGGCTTCTGGAGTCATGATCGTGTCTCGAGTCATTTTGTCCGGAGTTTTGGGTGTTGAGTGTACTTTTATCTAAATTCACTTTATCAAAGCGATTTTTCACTGCGAGCGCTATATTTATTTCATGTGACGTATTCTATACACTTAATTTTTGTTATTGAATATTATGTGTTAATATTTAAGTATTTTAACGATCATTATTATCGAACTGCAAAGATATGCACAATGCACATATTTGTAAAAAGATGAAAGATATATCTAAGGTGTGTATTTTTGTGCTTGTGTTTATACAGTATTTTCCCAGAAAGAGGTAATTTTTCGAAAATATTTGTTCCATTACAATTTTTGTATGTGCTTTCTGTAATATTTGTATAGCTTTCTAAATAAATGTTTTTCCTGTTTTGTGCAACGCATAATATTCTTTTCATATATTTTATCTGATGATATGTTTTAATTATATTAATTATTTCGATCATAATATGTCATAGCATAGATCATAAAATATCTACTACGTAGCTACGTAGGGCAGAAATTATTTTGTTTGAACTACTTTAGTCACAGGCAATGTAAATAAACATAACTTAGCTAAATATGGGACTGAAATAGCTGATAATATATAGCTCTTATTAGTTATGTGTGAAGATGGACGCCAGAATATGTACGTGTGGTCATCACTCATCTTACTCATGTTTTGATTGACAAATGGCATAGCAAGACTAAAATTTAAATTAGTGTATTAACTCTGGTGCACTTTACAATTAGGGAATATTACGCAAAGGTCGGCGCAGAGGGCGCTACTAGTACATACAGTAAACCATCCGACCAAATCCGACATGTTGCACACGTCATGCCAGAATATGGACAGAAAAGTTGTCAAACGTCGAACAAAACTTTTTGTTTACTCTCTGTGCTGGCGCTACTGTCTAACGTCATTACATTGCAGTAATATATTCTATTGAGTACGTAACACCAGCTGGTAATTGTAGAGTAAATTATGTACTTACTAATTATTGCTATGTTGTTGGCTATATTATAATATCCACATCCTTTATTAACAAAAATATTTACAGCACGCCTACTCCATTTTAGGTATCTTTCTCTAATACGTTTCAGATTGATTTAAATAATTTTAATAATAAGACAGCGAGAGACATTGATTTAAGATTTCAATAAATTAAGATTTAAGTATCTAAACTTATTTCAAAGCAACAAAGTTTGATCAAGAAATTACTTTTACAACAGTAAAGGATTCAGTGATTTTAGATAATCAATAGTAATTATTGTTATTTAGAGTAATATAACAATTAACAACATTAATATCGTAAATTCGAGGTCGCTTTAAATATCTGTAATATGTTCTGTTAATAGCTCGCCTGACACACGCCAAAATACCTCACGGTTTGTGCATCACGTTTAAAATACTACACCATTGACTGGCGAGAGTCAAGTATACTCTATGATAATAATCTAAATGTAGAGTAAAGTTTTAGACCAATGTTTTCAAACTGGGGGTCGCAACCCCCTGGAGGGCAACAAAGCTGTAGAGGTATCCCCAGAGGTGGAGGGAACTATTTCAGTGAACAAAACTATTAAAAAATGTATGTATTAAGTAGGAGAATTTTAACAAAAGGATAAAATAGCCATAACCATATATCACAACCAGCATCATAAAAAGCAAAAGGTGGGGAGTCGCAAAATATTTTTTCATACCACTGATTTAGTGCTTGTTCAGACACAGCGGGAACGTCAAAACGCTAGCCCCGCCTACACACACCGCTATCCTCCAATCGTGATACAATGATTCCATGAATCGTGCTCCCGGGCAATATGCTTTACGCTGCAGCTAATAGTGAACAATATCACTTAACGACGGTTCCATTATAGCACGAAAGTAAAGGCCGTAAGTCCTAAAAATGTTTTTAATGATTACTTAAAAATTAAATACAATACTAATATTTCCTTTAGCTATTATTTTATAAAGTGTGTGGTTGTAGTAGTGCAAGTTATTTAATGATAGTAACTCAATAAGTGTAACAGGTATTTGTTGAAAAGCCTAGAAAGATTCATAATTTAAAAAAAAAAAAAACTATCGAGTCAAAATAAGTGAATCGTGTTTTTGGTTAGCCAAATATCAGATGAATCAATGATCAGAAATATACAATGATTAAATAAATCTCAATTTCATTTGAGTCAATCGTCTTCCGGGATCGTAATACTTATTAGAAAACACGGCAAAATTTGACAGCCCGCTCTTATAGCACGGGTCCAAACCGCGCGGTTACCGCTGTCTGAACATGCACTTAGAGTAACTTTTGAAGAGCTACATTTGTTGAGCAATTTATGTAGAGCAACATCTATAAAACAACTCTATCATTATAGGGCTATTACAACGTTAATTGTTTATTTGCATCGAATATAGTCTCCGGTCGTATTGCATCCATTCTTATTCAAATTGGCATAGACATAGTGTACCTTTGGGAAGGATATATAAATCTAGGGTGCCACATAACTGCCTAGGAATTTTCGAACTTTCCAATACATCTTTTTACTCACTGTCTGTCTGTTCCTAACAGTAATCTGCTGATTAGTAACTATCCACAAATAGTGGCGAGGCCAAGCGCGAACACTGCGCGAACGACATCCTGACACATATCATTAGAATTAGCTAAGAATGTACGCAATTTTATATCCCAACAAAAATATTTTCATGTGTAAAATGAAGCCGAGACTTGCTCTGTCAAACGTATGGAGAGCTAATACTTGTAACATAATATATTAATATGTTATTGAATATTATGCTGTAAGTTTATGGTGGAAATTCAAATGTTATGGCTTTCAATGACTACTACTATACATATAAATTTGTTTTACTTTATGAAATACATATTATACTGCTAAACTTCTCTACTTTTCCTTGCCATCTTAACTCTAAACATACCGACTGCATGAGTAATGTGTATAGAATCGACATACTGTTTTGTAGCAAATTGCTGCCTATACTCTACAATCTTAGTCTTAATACATTGTACATGTTTGATATTGAACATATTGCACAGCCCATATAAATTGATTATTATTAGATCAGAGTTTCTCAACCTTTTTTAGGCAATAAAAATTAAATTTTAGGTTATAAAAATAGTTTCATGAGTCGTTACTCGTTCCTTATGAAATTAAATTACACACAATATTATAATATTGTGTATTAATAACTTAGCCCCTTTCGATTGCAAAATTTTGCTGTTTAGTTTAGCAATAAAAAAATCTAAAGTGTAACAAAACGTTTTGTATACAACAGACCATAGAATCTCTTTCTTTTTAGAAGTCAAAAGAAATACCAAACGTCCTCCGCCAAATAGACATGACTGGGGGGCGCGGGCCCTGAGATGGCGTGCCCCCCGATTGGGAACTCCTGGATTCCACTTGAATCATGATAAAGATATAAATATTCCAACTGTCTTGAAGCATGGAATGCTTTTTATTTAAAAAATTAATTATATGAAATGTTCTTAATCTCCGTTGTCATGTAGAACGCGAAGTAATGCTCAACCTAATTTTTTATCGTCGTACAAATGATCCTGAATATTTCGGTCAAGGCAAACATCAAAAGGTAATTAGAAAATATGTGTATCAAACTTTAGATGTTTCTAGAATGCTTTGAGAAAAGCCACGATTGCTTTTGAGGACTGATGTCCTAAGTGCATATAATATATCTCTCTCACTGTACTCTCTACAACTCTCTATAACTAAAGACAAATCCAAAAGTAAACTTTTTGCCATTGATAGAACTTACTGTCTTTTTAAACGACTGCAAAAGAAGACTATGTACAGCTTGGCAAAGAAGAGTCTGACGCGGTGACAGCTGGAACTAAGAGTTTTTATTTATGACAACACTACATTACTTGTCAACTCTAGTACATATTGTGTCAAAAGCGAAGCGTAGGGTTGCCTATATTTAAAGAAAAGCGCCCTCATTTAATCCACACTCTTCTTTGCCAAGCTGTACTGCACTTTTAACGCAATATGCGCCATCTCGACATTGGACTGTGATAAGCCATAACAATCGATTCCAAACATGTAAAGACTCATATTTTTCCATAATTGCTCATGATCGGCTTCAAAAATTAATAAGGCATATCGAAATGGTGGCAAAAATGTAGTCGGGCCTTTAAATACATAATAGCGAGGCCATTTGGACGCTGTTACGCATTTGTGTACTACCCCACAAAAATATTACGTATGGGTTATGAATGCAGTTAAGTTAGAACAAGATTTTATTCATAATTCAACAAAAAAAAAAAAAATTATGGGTTAGTACATAAATGCTTAAGAGGATACGCTAGCACTGTTTTTCCATACAAACGTATTCCCTAATTTACTCCCTGGACAATGCGTCTAGACAAATGATATTTTTTTATACAATATTGGGATCTGTTAAAGCTATGCCTCTACGTTCGACTTTTTTTAAATTTACTAATAAAAAAATATGACCCTTCAAAAATCGCAAAAAATGAATGCCCCGTACCCCGCCAATCGACCGACCATAAAACAAATTGGAAAGATCTTTAAGATAAAATAAAAACGTAGAGGCATAGACTCACTCTTCCTGAAGTTATTTAAAAAAAATTATTAGATAGGCTCAATTTTGAAGGAGGAATCAGAGGACTACCTCGATTTACTGCATCCGTCTCTATCACAATACACGTGCCGGCGCAGGGTGAACCGCGATGGCTGATAGTTTTTTCAAGTACCTACTTTTTTTTTTAATTCTACTACACCCGCGTTACTTCTTAACAACGACCATTTATGATTAACCTATCTAGTAATGTATATTATTTAGTTTAATTTCTCCCACATTGTTAGTATTGGCTGGTCTCTCGGTACCGAAGCCAAGCGACGACATTTTGATAGCCGATGAAAGATCGGATTAATTAGAGGAACGCACTTGCACGACACACTCTAGTTAAAATGCAATCATTAACATTATATTAGACGTGTTTAACTAAAGGTTTGGTACGATATATGAATTAAAATCAATAATTTGTTACCTATTTTCATTTGTTGATTTGATATTTTCACTGTTGATAAAATATGAAATAGCATCTATAATATAACAAAAAATAAAGGCTAAGAAACATTTGCTTTATATTTGTTTTTTCTCATTTTAATGGTTCCGTAGTCTTATAGGGTCTGTCCGTCTTTCGGCATGAATGCACATATTAATGATGCCGACAAAATGGTATATAAAATCTTTAAAAAATATTTTTTTATGGTTCCTCCCCTACTTTGGATTTGAATGTTTTTTTTTTCGCGTTCACCCCACCGTGTGGGGTGTCGTTGAATAGTTTTTTTTTTAAATATTACGAGTATTCATAGATCATTTTCCGATTTAGGGATCCATTTGTGAAATATATAGTTTTAAAGTGGAAAAAATCGTCAGAGTCCAGTGTTCCCCCCTTCTACCAGCTAAACGGTTGCTTCTGGAAATGTGAAAAAATTTGCGGGAGTAGGAAATATGCTGAATTTAAAAGGAAAACTATCACGGCTAAAAAGACTTCATAGGTAGTTGAGTAATAGTCGATCAACTAAAAAAATGTATTCGGTGAAGTATAAAGGATAAGTATGAAGTATAAGGATTGTCGTTCAAATTGAATGAAATGAATGAATGAAAATTATTTATTGCACCAAAACAACCATGATATATACAGAACTTAGTAACTATTGAGTAAAGAGTACAAAAGGCGGTCTTATCGCTACAAGCGATTTCTTCCAGACAACCTTAACTATAGAGCTATAATATAGTAACAGTAGTTGACATGGTAAGTGACTACATAGACAGCTAAGAGTGTACTTTTCAGATATATAAATATATTACAAATACATACATACATATATTTGTAATATATTTATATGATGATTTGTATATATTCTTTAGTATGTTTGTACATACTAAAGAATATATACAAATCATTATAAATACTACAAACATAAATAAATGGAAATATAATAATACATATCGGTAAATATCAGCTATTATGGATTAATTGTGACAAAAAATGTTCCTTAATTCCATTTTTAAAAATGTACGAGGACTGAGCACGTCTCAAAGATGTGGGTAATTTTGTTCCACAGACTGATAGCACGAGCTGTAAACGAGGAGTCATAAAATTTTGTATTACGAGTGGGCGGTATTAATGACATATTTTCGAAATGTTTTAACATTGTCATCTAAAAATGTAAACCTTTCTTTTAAGTAGGGTGGTGTCTTAGGGTCATATAAAATACTATATCAACACGACAGTATATGAGCATTCCGCCGAAGTCGGATTGGCAGCCACTTGAGTTTGACACGAAATTGGGAAACGTGATCATACTTTCGCAAACCGAAAATAAATCGTATGGAGAGGTTTTAGAGGCGCTCAAGTTTATTTAGCTGCTCCTCTGTAATATTTGTGAAACATATGTCAATGTAATCGAGTATGGGCAATATGAGCGACTCTGCAAGTAGGATTTTAGTCGGGAGCGGCAAAAAATTCTGGAAGCCCCTCAACGCACTCCACGCACCAAAAACTCTTTCACTGGTCTCACTAATGTGCTTGTTCCAAGACAACGTTGAGTCAAGATGAATCCCAAGATTTTTAACAGTTTGCGAGAAAGGAATAATTTTACCATCAACCATTACAGGACAAAGGAACTTGAGCCCTTGTCAGAAGCCCTGGACTGCCAATGATAATTGTTTGAGATTTGACAGAATTCCTTTGAACGTTACTGAGATGATGTTGTTAGTAGTGTAAAACACATTATAAATGTACCATCGAGGAAATTGACTCCTAGGCAGTTGACAGATCACAATTAACATTGATCATGTCAATTCAATGTTAATTGTGATCTGTCGGCTGGGTTTGACGTAACGCGACCAAACTACGTAAACCCCATCTGCCTAGGAATCAACTTCTCTGATAGTACATTCATTGACCATACAAAAATTAACAAAAACTCGCGGTAATACGGAACCCTATATTGCGCGTGGCCCGACACGCACTTGGCCGGTTTTTCAAATCAGTATACTGGCTACTGCTAACTGAACATTCACATCTCCACTCTGATGCTGCTGCGATGGGAACTCCTAAAATATTTTTGTTCTTTTTCTACTTTTGGTGCGTGTGGGGGGCATAAGAAGAAGAACAAAAAATGACATAGTTGAGCAAGCTACAAAATGTAAAAAATTGCCTGCCAAAAGACCACATAATATTAGGCATAATGATATGGTAAGCTTGCAAAAAAAACTTTGCTGTAATGTTTATTATTACTGTTTTCATAATATTATGTACTCAACATTAACAACATAATCCGCCACCAAACATCCAAACATTCAAACGCAGATACATCTGAATGGAACCGAAAATAGCCGCGGCGAATATCCGTTTTATGTATGCTAACCGCGGTAAATAAAACATCCGATACGTGAAATACGTTCAGAAGTCAGATTTGAAGTAGACTTCTCAATATAATCTGTCCTACAAATTCTGTAAGCTTTGGATATTTAACTATACTTACGGTAATACCTTTGCCAGTAGCCCGCCCTAGCACGGCGACCAGTAGAAATTCGAAAGTATAGACAAACTGTGGACATAAACTTAAGGTGCCGTTCTGATCTTTACCGCGGCTAATCGCGACCGACAAAAATTCAATTAAAATGCCACTTTATGACAGACTATAGTATATTTCATAAAGTAGGATATTATTTGAATTTTTAGGACTATAGTCTGTCATAAAGTGGCATTTTAATTGAATTTTTCGGAACGAAAAAAGATCGGAACGGCACCTTAAGTTTATCTCCACAGTTTGTCTATACTTTCGTACTTCCACTGGTCGCCGTGCTAGGGCTACTGGCCACGTCCTAACACCTAAGTAACCACATGCTTGTTTTCATAGATATCAGATGCTTGTTTTGCATCAGTACAGTAATTTTGCCTGCACAACGCCACAGAATACATAACAACCAACGAATAATAAAAACTAAGGAAAAGTAACTCCGTCAAAAAACATGCTCCACAATACTTGTCAAAAAAGTGTACCTTAGGTACACATTTCAATACATTTGCAATATTTAGGTGGCCTTGAGCGGTACTAGGCTGACGTTACATGACAGATCGAAAGGAACCAAATTTAAAACGGTAATAGTATGGGAGTTACGATTCCTTAGTTTTTATTATTCGTAGATAACAACGCACATAATGTTAATCAGATAATGGCGCCCCGGTGCCAACATTCCTTGTGTTTGGCAGTGCAACATGTCCGAGAGATTTTACCGAGCGATTACATGACACGCTCTAACATAAGTACAATGGTTTGTCAACAGATGTTTCTTAAACCTTTTTTAATGTGTTTAACAGTAAATAAAGCTAGTCGTGTATATTATATTTATTGTTTATGTTATAATGAGTTTTAAGTGAGCAAAAGTGCACTTATGAAAAATTTTGGATAGGGTCGGAAGTGTAAACCAGTGTTTCAAACTATTGGTCGCGACCCCTTAGGGGTGTGTGACTCCAAGCATCCTTTGTTAGGGGGTCGCCAAAAGTCCAGAGATCTCTTTCTTAAAAAAAAAAACATACATAATATTAAGAAGATTAATAACTTAAGTAGGAGAATAACAACGTGATATTATTTTCACAAACATACATACATGCATAGATGAATGATTAAAAAGCAGAGGGTGGGGGGTCGCGAAATATTTTTTTCATACCGGGTACACATCATAAATAAGGTTGAAAAATACTGGTACAGAATATAAAGCAGTTTCTTTAAGGCGAGGACTTATCTCAATTCCAAACGATAACCTAACACCAAACCAAACCAAAGACCAAGCGTGTACGCATCGCAATAAGATTCATTTTAGCTTGGCATAAAATTGTAGTTTCTAGGGGTGGATCTTCTCTATTTTTCATGTGTTTTTTAAATATCTTTCTAAATAAATATTAATAAAAAAGATTATTCGTTTCAGACCTTTTTAAAATAGATTAATTAAAAATTTATTAAAATAAAATGTAAGTTAATCTTGTTAATACTTATATTTCGATGACAAAGAGCTTTGTCAGAGGTGAGTTTGTAAATTAATTACAGCGAAAGTTTTATTTCTTATTAAAATGTTTTTGATTTAAACCCTTTTAAATATTGTGCTATATATCTCATATTTTTTTACATTTCGTTATTATATTGGAACTAGGTAAATCGGGTATCAAGAAATAACAAAATGGGGTTTCAGCCCGCCTTAACGCACGGATTTTGAAAATGTTCAGTATAAGGAATAAAGAGAAAGCACTATTGAAATTTTTATTTTATTTTCTTTTATTGGGGTCTCCAAACAGTCTTACATATTTTTAAAGTAAGGTATACATTTAAAAGATTTACTAAATGTAAAACCAACGGCGGTGACCACAGATGAATCAGTATTTATAGGAAAAAATAGAGATCTAGAGAGCAGATATATATAATAATATAAGGGTATGTTCGTGTGTCAATTGTGTGTTAAGTGTGTTTGCTAATAATAGTTGAAATAGTAGTAAAATTCAATTTAGTATAATTGTAAGTGTAGTGCTTGAAAATTATTTATTGAATAAGAATGCAAGGTATTAATTATTTATATGTAAATTTTTAAGTCTATCGATAAGACATTTTTTATATTTGGCATGTTTGAGAGCAAATATATCTATATCATTGAAGTGATTATTATTAAAGTTATGAACTATTCGAGTAATGGGAGATCGGATACCAGCGTTGGTTCGGCTAAATGGAGTAGCAAAATAGTTATATTGTTTTCTTGAATGCGATCTAATAGGTACCCTGTAACACAGTTTGTTAATTAAGTAATTGCAATCGTATTTGTTATTACAAAGGTCGTAAAGCATCATTTCTTCCAGTTGTAAACGTCTTGATTTTAGATTAAGCAATGCGTAAGCACAGAAATAGATGATGTTCTACAAAACCTTCAAAGGTGTGTATTATTATCTAGGTTTTTACTTCTGGACCATGACTGTGTTTCGAGTTCAAGTTGAATACAGTAAAAATCACTAGGCGAGTTACAAAACTTCGCATAAAATCTTGTCCCCAACCTAAACACTGGATCATAGAATTTTTAATGATGATGAAATCTCTGCACCACGTGACCTTCAAACGAGCTTTACTAATAGAATAACACTCTTTTCATTTGCAAATGTCAACGCACCAAATCCGCGTTCCGCGCATGTCATAAAACGTAATTTCGACTCTACATCATTAAGTTACGGTTGGATTTCCATCGACGGCTCGGCACATTTTTCGTGAGTTTAAGTGGTGATAGAAGTTTTAATCGTTTCTCCGTATAGTTAGGTTCATTATCGATTGGAGCCGTAGAAAGTGCGGCTAAATATACCGCAGACGTTGGCACATCTGCAGATTGATTACTGAGATCTAACTCACGATATAAACTTAACTATATCATTACTATCCCTAGTCAAAATATTATAAGCCTCTGAAAATAAGACAGCCCTTTCTTTGTTTTCATCATATTTTTATTAATTCCCGAATTTTTAACCCTGAAGTAAAGAACTTCAGGGTTAAAAATTCGCGTTTGTCAAATTTAAAAGTTAGTACCGTAATGGTCAGACCCCCCTTAGGGGGTCATTATTGAATTCCTTCCAAAAAGATCCCTACGTCAAAATGAGTTTAACATGAACAATGCATAGGTACCTAGCAAAAGTACCTTATAGATTTTATTGTATTTCCTTACTTTACTAATAAACTTTAGATTCATAATATCATTTTCTTTTAGGAGATATAGGTAATATACGCAAAATCAAGTTCATGTTTAAAATAATACGTTGTAAACATAACTTCCCTTGAGGCAATCCATTTTCAACACAGAAAAGCACACACAAAAAATACGTGTAAGACTAAAAATCTACTATTACTTTATTAAACTTTCTACAATATTAACCAAATAACTATCTCTTTTCGTTACTTGCTTTGTTTGAATGTTTTGTTTGCATTTGCATTGGTTATATTTTGTGTTTACTCTATTTTACAAACTTTTACACTGTACATATAGTTATACTGTTTACATAGGACACTCGGTGCTAAAATGATCGAGTGCGGAATGACACTGATAGGTCCAATGACGTTAGGGGTCCGATGACGACACTGGGAGGTCAAATGACCGGAGGGGTACACTGATGGGGAACCGAGTTGGGGGTCCGTTCATTACCGGTAGGCGACGCACAACACTGGGGGGTCCAACACTACACTTTGAGAACCTGTGACCGATGAAGGTCCGACCGATATCGCGGGGTTAGGGGTTCGATCCCGGTTGCGACACGGGTGTATTTCTGTCGCGAGCGTGCGGCGCCCGGCACTACGACACTGTGACTGCGCGACTTATATTTACCGTGCATGCTTCGGCACGATTCTACGGTCTCATGGAAAACTAGCGTAACAAATACAATACAATTGCAAGGCATTCTATCAGAAACAATAATACCATTATATACGAGTCTATTTTAGTCAGCGACAGACTTCATCAGCCTCAATCTAAGTAAGATTCTTAAATGCATCAATGACCAACGTAAGAAATTATAATATATATAATATAATATCTATGGACGCTTCACACCACGTCAGTCTGGCCCCGTGCTAAGTACCTGAAGGACTTGTGTTACGGGTACCAGACAACGGAAATATATTTAATACTTTTATACTATACACATATTTAAGATTTTTATTATATAATACACATATTTAATACACATCCATGACCCGGGAACTTTTGAAAACTTTTTGTTCCGTCGGCGGGATTCGAACCCGCGACCCCCGGCTTGAGCTACCAACAGCCCACCAACTGAGCCACAGAGGTCGTCAAAAATTTATCACATGACATTTTTGTAATGATAATGGCGATGATTTAATTAGTAACTACTAGACAACAAAATCAAACTACATTAACTATTAAACATCCACTTTATTAGCAAAACTACACAATTTTAACATAAATCAGTAAAGCTTAATACAGACGGAATTAGTAGATACCATAGTATCCAACATTATAAAGACAATCTTAAGTTTTAAATATAATCCCCTAATTAATATATTATGTAGATATTTACTCCCTCCACCTCTTGATCTTTGTTCTATTCTAACCATTCTACTTGGTCTACTTATCATAGGACATAATGCGTTCACAAGTTTCGATAGCGAATTTAAATATCGGTAACGTAAAACGTATGCTATTTGACATAGCGCATCGCTAATATTGTCATGTCGCAAGACGTTAAGTCGAATCCCATACATTGTTGGTAGCTAACTTCGTCATAGAAACTAGAAAATGCAATTCTTCTAAGTACTGGTCTACTACGATCTACTCAGTTCTTCTTCCGTCTACTCAGGTCTACTCCAATCTACTCAGGACTACTGGTACCTCGCTCGGAGTAGAACCAAAGGGTTGACGGTCCCGCCGGGCAGGTCTACCGGCCAGTAGACGGGCGACCCGGTCCGCTTCCTCCTTAGCGGCTCTTGTGGCGCGGTCTAGCCGTTCTGGCACTCAGGTCTAGTCCCGTCTACTCAGATCTACTCCCATCTACTCAGGTCTACTCCCGTCTACTCAAATCTACTCAGGTCTACTAGTACCTCGCTCGGAGTAGCACCAGCGGGTTGACGGTCCCGCCGGGCAGGTCTACCGGTCTACCGTCCAGTAGACGGGCGACCCGGTCCGCTTCCTCCTTAGCAGCTCGCATAGCGCGGTTCAGACGTTCTGGTGATATTGACCTGGTAGAAAATGTGGCGTTAGATTAGGATAAAAATTTTAGTGTGCTCAAATGAAGACATGAGTGGATGAACTGGATAACTAACAATTTGAAAACAGTCGTATTCGACGTCGAAAAATGATTTGAAATCAAAGAATGTGGATTCTATGTATGTATAGCCAGATGAAGTAGGTAAGTTACAAGGTCAGTTGAAGTGTGACTATGGTCTCTTCAGTTCAAATTATAAGGGAAAACCGGCCAAGTGCGTGTCGGGCCACGCGCAATATAGGGTTCCGTAGTACCGCTAGTTTTGATATTTTTTTAATGGTCATTTGAACGAAAAATTCCTTTATTCTTCTTCGAATACATTTTTTTTAGTTGATCGACTATTACTCAATAACATGGGGTGGACGCGAAAAAAAAAATTCATCACCGCTTGATGTGTAGGGGAGGTACCTTAAACAAAATTTTTTTTTAAAGATCTTATACACTATTTTGTCGGCATCATTAATATGTGCATTCATGCCGAATTACAGCTTTGTAGGTCCTAATAGTCTCTGAGCAAAACCGCGGACAGACAGACGGACGGACGGACGGACGGACAGACGGAAAGACGGACGGACAGACCGAAACTATAA
Source organism: Cyaniris semiargus (assembly GCA_905187585.1). NCBI lineage: Eukaryota > Metazoa > Arthropoda > Insecta > Lepidoptera > Lycaenidae > Cyaniris > Cyaniris semiargus. Next base: position 1,377,692 of record LR994555.1, read on the forward strand.
GGGTTCCTTGTTGACTACGGAACCCAAAAAATGAGTAATTGCTCCTATGTTGTAAAATGTTACTTGCCCACTTTATCCACTCATGTCTCAAATATTTTAAGTTAAATTTTTATACAGCGTGCAAAGTTCTACGCACGGGAAATAGATGGACACCGAGAATTTGACCGTGTTCGTGGCAGTTACAGCCAATTACAGCAAAACACTGTGTATCGAAAAATTGTTATCTATATTATACTTGACGTTCCGCGCGGCTTCGCCCGCGTAAATTAGATATTTCACAGACAAATCAGTCTACAAAAAATAGCCTATGATCCTTCACGTGGTCTACTTTTATCTGACCCAAATAACAGAAAAATTGCTCTAGTAGTTCGTGAGATAAGCCCTTTCAAATAATTTCCCCCGTTTTTTCCACATTTTCTTCTATTTCTTCGCTCTTATTAGTCTTAGCGTGATAAAATATAGCCTATAGCCTTCCTCGATAAATGGGCTATCTAACACTGAAAGATTTTTTTCAAATCGGACCAGTAGTTCCTGAGATTAGCGCGTTCAAACAAACAAACAAACTAACAAACTCTTCCGCTTTATAATATTAGTATAGATTAATACGCGAGCGAAAAACTTTGTATCCCTTTTGACGAAAAATGGGGAGACGTAGGTGAATGAAATTTTGCACGGTTATAGTTTATAAGGTGAAGATGTGCATCGAGCATTATTTTGAAATTATGCTTTTATCATACATTTTTTTAACAAATAAAACATTACACACACTATAACACACACACTCGGAAAGATGACAGATTTTTGAGTGACAAGCCTATACATACGAATTACACTCTTTTATTTATGGTTGAAGTCTGTTGACAAAAAGTTGACAAATTGAAAATGGATTATAGTTTTTTTTATTGAATCTTAGAGACAATGCTTACACGGCCAGTCTGAGATCAGCTGAGTCTCAGAGACAGGAGTTGAAAAAAAATATGATAAAGTCAATATTTTTTTACAAAATATAGGTATTTAGTAGTGTAGGTAGTAGTCCTAATGTCGTTGAAACTAAGGCCAGGCCTGCCGCCTGTCCCACTCGCGCGTGTAGCTATCGAAATGTAAGTACCCCTTTAAAGGGGCAGATCACTAGGGACTCACAAGCGAGCGGTGACGCACGCGCAACATTTTTTCTTCGCATATATCTACGTACTGATTTAACCGCTGTGACAGAATCGTTATTAATCTGATAAATATGAACAATTGAAAAAAGGTCAAAGAAATATTTCAATAAGGTAATTTAAGACTTTAAAATACAAAAAAAAAAAAAAAAGATAAAATATACACAAACATAGCAAATAAACAAATTTGTTACAAACAAACCACATACTACACAGAAATAAACACAAGTTACTATGTTTAAGTTGTAAAAAAATCCTGACCAGCTCCTGCACTATAATCGAATATAAAACTATTATAAAATATGGGTTGGGTTACTAAAATTTGATTATTACTATAAAAAAGTTTGTTATTAGTAGCTATAGTAATTAAAATAAGATTATTTTATTTTCTAAAAGGTGACAATCTTGATTTCGTTAGAAAGGGTACCTCTCACGCGATAGAAAGAGAGCGCACATGTAGGTAAATATAATTGTAGGCACCTAGCACTGCGCGGTCGGAATTTGAACTTTATAGTATCGTAGCATGAGTCGTTATTTCTTTCAACGCGTTTCGCGAGTGGGAATTCTGTTGGTACTACTAATATATATTCTGTGCTAAGGTCGAATTTCGACCATTGGGCGATCTCTAGTTGTATGAAAAACTCACGGCTTGTGCTCTCCGATGCTCGTATTCGCGTCTACCTCGCCATAAGACAGCTTATCTACAACCAGACATACACATTACTTTTTAATACAAACAAAAAACAACTGACTATAGTATGTTACGTAATTTCTGGATAAATATGTCGGTCCTAAATTCCTAATAATAAACAAAGTCTATGCAATTACTATTATCCGACATATTATATATCTGACTTACTTATTAATAAGGGGTTAGTGTTTAGGAAGTACAATTATTATTATTATTAAAATAATATGAACTCACTTCGTACTAGTGGTAACTCTCCCTCACTGAGCTCGCTCCAGCTGGCGGAGTACTCGGAGCTGCTGACCGCCTCGCCCGGGGATATGTAGTCTGATGGAGTCACTGGAATTATGTTAATATAATATTTTAGATTCGTACGACATTACTCAATTTGTATAGATATTGTATTTGTATAGATCGGTGTTTATGTATGTACATACCATCAGAGAATTTGAGTTACATGCAGATGACTGACTAACGGTATAGGCCTGTATTCACTTTGATTAGTGCGAGTGCAGGTGATTAGTGATTAGGAGAAATTAAGAGACTTGCACTAATCAGTCGCTGTCCTAACTTTAACTTTCTCCTGATTACTAATCACCTGCACTTATCACTAATCAAAGTGAATACAGCCCATATTAGCCAGGTTATGTCAAACCCAACTGACAGATCATAACTAACATTAAATAGGCGTAACGCGAACAAAGTAAGGTCCGCCTTGACTATGATATAAACTCTAATTGTGTTATAAGTAGCCAATAATAGCTGCCAACACCATTGCAATAGCTGCCAACACCATTGAAGTGCCATTAGATCGCGATCTACCAAAAACCCAACTTAGATTACTGATCTACCCTTCGCACATTTCTCAACCCACTAAAGAGTCCTTGAATTTAACACTGCCCCTTTCCCTTCCATTTTCGCCGAGTGATCTTAAAATTGTGCGCAACCTATAATAATAACCTCTCGTCTGTCAAGCGCCCAAAATGGGCGTCTTACTCTAAAACTATTCAAAAGTTCTTCTTCTACTTTGCAGACCACCGATTTAGTATTTTGTTTCAAATATAAAACTATGTGTATTTGCGACTAATAGCTTATTTATTAAAAATTCTAATTATATAAAAATTATATATAGCTTTCATGGTAATTTATTTAGATAATTTAATCAGTTTAATGAGAGTAATTAGAAATTGAAAAATTTTCGAAAATGGTTTGACAGTTTGTGACAGATGAAAGGATATTAGCCTTTTTATTCTGGCTTCAAGCTATAAAATGTCTCGAAGGTCAGTGTGCCTCTCGGCATAGGCCTCCTCCAGCTTTTTCCACTCAGTTCTGTCTAGTGCGACTCTTCTCCAATGGTGTCCAGCGGTTAGTGCTAGATCATCTCCCCATCTGGTTTGTTGGCGACCTCTACTCCGTTTACCATCTCTTGGGTACCAGTGAGTGATGGCTGTGCTCCATTTATTTTGTTTGTCTCTTAACATGTGTCCGGCCCACCTCCACGCGCAACCTATACACTTCGCTATTGACATTACTACCTTCGTAACTCAAATAAACTATTTACTCACATACTCTCTCCGAAGGCAGGTCGGAGAGCGAGGATATCTCGCGGTCTGTATTGTCAGCTGGCGCGGGGGCGGGGGGTACGGAGTAAGTGCGGTTAGACTTGCGAGAGTAAGTCCGTGTGTCTATGTCCAGCATAGCGCCTGAAATTAACATATTGATAAATTAATCTATGAGCATTTAACTTTAAAAATATATCAATAGCTAAACATATAATCCTCATTTTGGAAGTCAGTTAAAAAGTGAAAACTTTTCATTCTATCCACATTATAAATGCAAAAAACTACCTATACTCGTATAAGCCGCTGAACTATTTAGATGTTTGGAAGTTCAAGTCCCAAGCAAGAACATAATAAAAGTTAATCGCGGTAAAGGTGCAGTTCCTGTGCGATAAACCAATTTGTACGCGAACGAATTTGCAGACGCTCTCCTAAATGCAAGGTGTAAAAAAACTAAGTGATAATACTTGGGGGTGTGTATGGGTCGCCTATATAGAGTTTGATGTGAAAGTAGCAGCGCTGAAAGAGTAACTTTTTTAACTTTTGTATGGAAAATTCATGATGCTCGGGCGCTTGCCCATACAAATCACATATAAAATTGCTCTTTCAGCGCTACTGCTTTCACAGTGAACTCTATATAGGGTGCAATTAAACCTTCCGGCCAAATTTCGATATATTGATCCTTGTTAAAAATAAAAATATACGTATTTTTTCTTTTATAATCACTCAGTACTAAAATTTGGAGAAATAGCATCCGAAAGTTATCCTAAAAAACACCACAATTAATGGACACTACGCGTCGCCGGCGCGTGACGTGCCCCCCGCGCGCTCGTCTCCCTGCCACCACCCCCCGCGTCACCCCCGCTCTTCCCACCGCCGCGAAGTGACCGTTCTGCAACGATTTTAAGTGGGATAAAATATGTTATTGTAAAAAAATTAACACCCTATTTTGTTTTTGATTAAATGGTCTCCTAATGATACCTAATCCCTATAAAAAATTGGCCGGTAGGTTTAATTGCATCCCGTATAGGGGACACATACAAACCCTAAAGTATTATCACTTACTTTTGTTACACCCTGTATACAATAATAGAGAATTTTAAAATAACTGGACCAATGTTTGATGTCTGACACAGATATAGACAACAGAGTAGACTTATTTAGAAAAAAGTACGGTTTCTCGGGATCTCATTTTAGTACGAACTCACAGAGACTATCTCCTATCTGCACCTCAGCGTCAGTTCTATCAGCTACAATATTCCCCACAGCGCGTGACACATATTCCGCTGTACTCTGTATACCAATGTCCTTTTTTATCTTCCTTGTTAAGTCTTCAATATTCTTCCTATGTTGTTCTATATCTTCTGTTATATTACTGTCTGAAAATCAATATTATTGTGCCATAATTACATAGAGGTATATGAAGACACAAAAGAAATAACCTCATTAACCTATAGCTGCTTGTCTCCGTCACACGCGAAAGAAAATATTGAGCAGAATAACAATATTCCAAGCGTGTAGGAAAGAGACAAGCAGATACAGGTCAATGGTAATTTTTTTGTCTACCTGGCGACTGGACTTTAGTGAATATTCGTCGGTCGACAAATTGGTTACTGAATTGCGCTATTAATCGAAGTACCTAGGCTACAAGTTTTTTCATAAATAGTGTAACACTTTTGCATTTATAATATTAGTATATCCATACTAATATTATAAATGCAAAAGTGTGTGTCTTTCTATCTGTTACCACTTCACGCCCAAACCGCTGAACCGATTTTGGTGAATTTTGGTATGGAGATACTTTGAGTCCCGGAAAAGGACATTAGAAACTTTTTATCTCGGAATAATGTGCGGTTGCCGCGTGTTAAACAAATTTTGGCGCAACGGAGTTGCGGGCGTCATCATACTTTAATTATCACTGACCTCCATTATACAAGTACGCTTGACTAATGATACCCTTTGAAATGACAGCTATTTTTTGTGCCTATTTGAAGCGGAATCAGCTCCCCCAATGTGAGTGATAGGAACTAAATTTGACGTAAAAACACAGAATACAAATTACTCACGGACGTAAAAATGGCGTTTGAAAGTCGCCATATTGGCGCTGATAGCAGTAGTGGGAGTATTTGGAACTAATACTAGTGATGTCAACCAATAACGATTAAGCGGTTATTTGCAAGTTACGTCAAATTAACTTCTCTTCCCTCTCACTGGGGGCGCTGATTCCGCTTCAAATAGGCACAAAAAAGTGGGTATCATAGATCCAGCGTACTTGTATAATGGAGGTCAGTGTATAATTATATACAAACCTTTGTCAACACGAGTTTCTGATACGTCATTACTTGACATTCTACTAAGATTTCCATCAACAGATGACTCTCTAGAACTATCTCTTTTGCTCTTCCTACTCTTGCCTTTTCTTTTCTTTCTTTTGTAATCATCACTTACTGTGCTTGTCGTTTTTTCATCTTTGGGTTCTTTGTGTTCGATTATTTTATCTAGTTTAATATCACCGCAGCCTTGTTCAAGCTGAAAATAACTTTAAGTTAACAAGGCAATACTAGTTTAGCTCTTTAAATGAAGTTGCCCACTTTGAAATCGATTTAGGTTTTATTTTCCCAATAAATTAGAACAATCTTTTGATCTTGAAGTGACATTGGCTATTATGCGTTGGCTGATAATAATGGTCTAATTTGAACAATTTGGATGTGTAGAGGGGCATATTTATTTATGATTGCTTTATTTTATCATAATCATCATCTTATCTATGACAGCATGGCAATCATAATTGCAGGTTATCTATTATGACACAACGTAAAGAGAGAACACATATAATCATAAATACCTAACCAAATAATAATAATATACACTTACAAACTTATTAGTCGCCTCTAGGTACCCCGAATCGTCCGATTGCTCCAACTTGTTTGGCGAGTCCTCTATTTTCTCTGTTGTCTTATCTTTCACAAGAGATTCATTTACTCTCACTGGTATGAGAGACTTAGCTCTAGCTGGCGTAAGAGATTCCCCTTTCGATATAAGAGGCTTGTCAACTCTCGTAGACATAAGAGATTCGTCAACTTTCACAGACATAAGAGATTCATCAAGTCTCATAGACATAAGAGAGTCGTCAGCTCTCATGGGCAAGAGAGACTCATCTCTCACTGGCTCATGAGATTGATTTACTCTCACTGCTTGTGATAATGCCTGTACGATGTTGTGCGAGATCTCCGCCGCCTTCAATTGTGTCTCTAGCTCTCTGGTCTTCTGTTTTTCTAGAATCAACTCCAGGGAAACAGATTCTGTAAGCAAAAAGTGTTCAAGACTATTTTTCCATATTATTGCATTACGCAATCCATAACAAACAATATACATCTTTCCATGCTTTAAATTTTCAGGAGTTTAACTACAATATTATCATCGACTTATAAAAAGACTAGATGACGCCCGCCACTCCGTTGCGCCAAAATTTGTTCATTGTGCGGGAATCGTACATTTTTCCAGGACAAGAAGTATCCTATATCCTTTTCCGGGACACAGAGTATCTCCATACCAAATTTCCGAAAAATCGGTTGTGGTTTGGGCGTGAAGAGGTAACAGACTAGACAGATACACTTTTGCATTTATAATATTAAATATGGATCTACTCAGTAAATATCTTACACAACTTTTCTGCCTCTGTCTGTCAAGTTTTCGTATGGATCAGACAAAGACGGCAATCTCGCGTAAGATTATCTGCTTTGAAAATAATTTTAGTGATTATGTATTTACCGTTTTGTGCCTCTACACTTCTCAACTTCTTCAGCAGCTCATGATACTCTTTCCTCTGAATTTCCAGCTTTTCCTCGCAAACACGCGCCTGTGACCGAATTTTTAAATTCTCTTCTTTCATACTGCTAACCACATTTTCGTAATATGTATACTTCTTATTTCCATTTTTATATTGCTCAGTAATTATTGAAATTTCCTAAAATAAAAATATGTGTGGCACTCGGGGACTGCCGCTGTAAAACTATTGCATAGCATTTTTATCAACATATTATGCAATTATAATTCGCATACGTCTAGCCGCACGCACACAAAAACCGTGCCGAAGTCTGGCAACGCCGCACCGACCGGTCGGAGTGGGGCTGTTAGGTTTTTTTCGTTACGGAATTTTTTGATTTGTTCGCCGCGCTCGAAGCCCGCGTTATAAGCTATGCAATATAGCTAATTCATTTCAAGTAACAAACTTCTTTTAATAATTATACATTATAGTGAAAAGATTTAATTATGTGTTACAATTCTCATAGGCTCTGTCTTTCTAGTAGACGGCAAAATGAATGAAATTTGGCACAAATGTAGAGCACAACATAATATTATGAATGCACATAGTTAAGTTACTCATCACAACATAATTTTGTATGATATCTGTTGTCTGAAAAAACAATAATTACACTCTGCATAATTAAGTTCCTCAATACCTTTTCAAGTTCCTGTATTTTAAGTTGCAGCTCCTCTGTTGCTGTTCTACATTTGTTCTGTGTACATTCTTCTTGATCTTTTGTTGGCCTACAATTACAATACAAATTATTCTGTGTTTTAGGACACATTAAGTAATATTATCTAAGTTATATTCAAAAGTTTATTCTATTACTTACACAGATCCTTTGATGGTTTCCTCTAAAATTATTGGTGCTATGTCACTGTTAACAAATGAAAGCATAAAAAATAATTTTGTTCAATAATGAATAATTGCAAATGATTATTTTAATTGTAAATAAAGATAGTAGTCAGGGAGCCCTAGCACAATTTTATTTTTGATTACTAACCAGCAAATTTTTGTGAGTAGCTTCATTTTTATAAGACAAGCAACATTTTTTTCTGCGAAAAATCTTGAAAGTGGTAGCTAACAGAGATAGAAAGGATTTCATACTTTGATTTGATGGTCCTAAAATATGGATTGTTCTATTTGTAGGACAATGTTACTCTTAAATTTTATAACTATTAACCTACCAATATACAAAAAATCTGCTGGTTAGGGTTCCGGTTTAGGGTTCTGTAATCAACAAAACTTGGTTGACTATGGTACTCTAAAACGGCCCTAACCAGCTGTTTTTTTTGTATATTGGTAGGTTAATAGTTATATAATTTAAAAGTAACATTATCCTACAAATAGAACAATCTATAATATTTTAGGACCATTAAATCAAAGTATGAAATCCTTTCTATCTCTATTAGCTAGGTATCACTTTCAAGATTTTTCGCAGATAAAAAAGTTGTTTGTCTTATCAAAATGAAACTACACACAAAAAATTAGCTTGTTAGTAATCAAAAAAAAAAAATTGGTTTAGGGCTCCCTGACTATAGGATCTTACTGTTCATATTGACTGGCAGTAGATTTTGTCCGCAGGTTCGGTTGGCTTCTCTTTGTATTCAATAGTGTTATACTGGAAGAGTTTCTGAAAAATAAAAAATAAAAACACAAAATATTGCATTTATATTTTTGCACTACACTTACCTAGTATCTTAATTATTTGCAACTCAACGGCAGCACTCAGTCATTTAATGATTATTCAACAGTAATACCTTGATCGTGGGAATTGCAGACACAATAAAATCTATTGTTATGCAACAGCCGGGTGCCGCTTGGGGATTGATGGGTTAATTCAATGAAGACTTTGACTAAAGCTCTATGCATTTTCTCAAAGTGGAGTCTTGTTACCTGATATTAGCACAGTTCTGGCATCGTGACATTTGCAGTGGATTCCGTTTTACAAATTGTTTAGCAGAACACAGCTGCATGTTAAGCAATCTTACTCTCTCAACCAACTTTTCGTTGGCTTGCTTCAAATCTATTATACTGAAATGTTTGAAAATTTTTAAAAGTTGTGTTGTTTTGAAAATAAAAAATGTAATAAAATGGAGTTTTAATAAGCTTAAACAAATACCTATACTTACATTTCCTTATGTTCATTCAAAGTATTTTTATTGCACCCTTTCTGAGGACTATAAATATTCTTTTGCGTAAGTCTACTTATTCTAGTCGTCAGCACCTTGATTTGGTCTTTTTGGGTGTTTACTGTCCTTTTGAGTTCCAAGTTATTGTCGATTAAGGAATAATATAGATCTTCTAGTTCTTTCTTGCTCAAACTTGAGGTACTTATCCTGTATACATCTGTGAAGACAAAACATAATCTTTTAGCACAGAGCAGGGGTCCCCAAAATGTGCGCCGCGGCGCCCTGGTGCGCCGTGGAAAGGCAAGAGGGGCGCCGCGAGTCGATCCTCCATCATTATCCATAACCACAAATATTATAAAATAAAATTATAATTTGAATGAAACAAAGCAGGCAGATGATTAAATATTTGTTTATTATTATTTACTTGCTTAACCTAACTATAATCATTAAAGGTGTTTATTTATGTATCTTTTTGTACTAGCTAGGCAGAGTAGGGCGCCGTGACAAAATATTGACTTGTAAGTGCGCCGCAGGCTGAAAAAGATTGGGAACCCCTGGCATAGAGCAAGTAGCTTGCCTAATATAAGGATTGAATAAAACAGTGTTAAATGTTAAAAAATGAAATAGTATTCATTTGTTACTTGCCTTTAGCACTCCGAATGTCGGATCGACTCCTACAAGTATCGTGATTTATTTCGATAACTTTGTTCATATTTACTTTGAACCTATAGAATATTTAAAGCTTATGGAAAATTAGTCCACTTTACATTTTATAATACGTAACAAAACCCCACAATATATTTGGAGAAAACTTTGTTTACAATTTACAAAAGTACCGCCGTTGCCAGACGACAAATATGTCAATTGTCAACAATGTGTCAGCTGTCTTTTTTTATTATTTTTATTATAGCACTTCGGCTATAAAACCATGGCCAGTGTCAAGTAATGGCGGGAAAACAATATTCTTGTATAATATAATTTTCGGCATCGTTTTTCTATTTCGTCAGGTCCAAAGTCTAGTCAAAGTCTAACTAAAAGTCAATACAGTCAAAGAGTCAAGTCGGTCGAAACTTTCGATGGAGTTTTGGAGGGAACACAAAATAGCACGTTTCTGGATATTGCATCACTTTCCTACACTTGTGCACGATAATGAATATCTAATGGTTAATATTCTACCAATATTACACATTAAAAACCCAATTAACACAATTTTAGGAAAATAATACAAAAACACAACATCACTCTTTCACATTCCCGGCAAAACCAATGGCTGAATTGTAAACCAACATATTTTGCCATTATTATAAGAGTTGCCAGCCTCTTTTGCTCGTTTGCCACTTTATAGGCTATTTTACAAGGTCTTTGCTATTTTACGTATTCCTTTTATTAAAAAATAATTATACTTTAATATTATACTTAATTATTTTTTTGAGAAATTTCAATAAAATAACGCAATATTAATAACAACTTTATTGAACCGTTTACTAAGTCATCAAAACCATTATCTACATAAATATTTGAATTACATTGTTGTACAAGAAAACAGTGATCACGACGATAAAATGCAGTTCCTTACCAGTGTTTCATTTAATTATGCTTTGCTAGCCTTTTGTTTAACCTTATTTGGTATTTCTAACCTAAAAATTAAAAGTAATATCAAATATTTTATGTTTGTCGTATTTATCGCCATTAATTATTTAGGTAAATAATTTATGTCCACCTCAAAAACCAGTAATCAGATAATACGATCACCATAAAATTATAGGTAAAACATTGTGTTCATAGTAATTCACACCTTAAAAATATTAATGTTATGTGGTTACAAACTACAAAACATCATTATAATATTATTAAACATTTTGGAGCAAATCTTGCCTTAAAAAATAAAATAGGGTACCCTTACAAAAATAAATAAAATCACTGGCTTGGCCAAGACAAAGTTGCTACCATACTATACACAACCACTTAAAATCAAGGAACTTAAAAATGGCATCAACAGAGTTAAAAAATTACAGAATACCATGATTATTACGAGTTACAAGTTACAACACCCTATACTTTTATTATTATCATGATAATAATATCACAAAAATTATGAATATAGGTCTACCAGAATCTGATGGCAATTTCTTACAGCAGATTTTCAAAAAATATCCTCTATCATTGGATAAATTTTTATATTTGCATGTTTTACACAGTTTTGCATGTTTTTTTTGTTTGTTTACACAGAATCAGCCGCTATAAAAAAAAGGATCAAAATGTTTTACTCCAATTACCCTGGTATTGCTAGAGTCAATTTATTTTCTCACTTTTTGCCATCTGATTCTGGAAGACCTATAAATACACTAAAAACAAATTACTTCTTAAATAATTATTATTACAAACCTAATTAATTCGGAACATCTTAGAAAATATGTGAAAGTAAGTATTTAGTCGTTTAAAGAAAGAACAAAAATTTTAAAATACCTTATTATAGGTAGAAAAAATAAGTAAGAATACATAATCATAGATAATAATATTATTTTTAACTGTAGTTATATTTTCGTATTCTTAATCTCTATTTTTTGTATCTCACTTGAGAAGGTACTTACCTTATTTTAATCTTACAAGGTTATAGCAGGATTCGATCAAAAATATTTTAGTACCACTGTAAAATTGTTTTAACCAACTTTCGTCTGCTGCCCTTTTTGTCAAGCTTAGATTTACATCATTTTTACATAATAATTCTAATTTCTGCTTACTTGCAACACCATACACAGCTACACGAGGGGTCTGAAGGAATCGAACTATTTTGTCTTATTGATTACAGGTGTAATCGGATTCGAATGCTGGATAAGTCAATGTTAAGACGCAAAATGAATGTGACGTTGTCGAAAACCACGTGACTATGGATCCACAATAATAATTATTATAATAATATTATTATGATGAATAAAATATAATAATTTTGTATACTCAACTCAATTTCATACATTTGAATATATTATTATAATACTTTAATTAAAATTATAATAATAATATTTCATTATATACAATTTTCGAAAGTTATAAAAAACATACTCAACATTAGGTAAGTAATAATAATATTATTGTGTACCATCGAAGAAATTGTTTCATAGGCTGTTGACAGACCTGCGTCATGAATCATAATAATATTATGGAATGTTAGCTGTAATCTGTTGGTTGGATTTGACATAAAGCGATCAAATTACGCAGATCAACCATCTGCCTATGAATCAACTTCGGTACTGATTAAAGTATTACCAAAGTTTATAAATCGGTTAAATACAATTAAAGAATTATTAGATATACACTAGCACTACATACAAAATATGACATATTGATATAAATGCATATCTACATAATATTATAACAAACTCGATTACATACATAAACGTATGCGGTACTACTTAACATCGCAAAATTTGAGCTGTATAATATTTTCTTCAAAAACTACGAGTCTATTGATTTAAAATCCCAAAAATAGTTTCTTAATCCATCTAAAGAGCCACATTATTATTGTCTCATTTTACTTAGGTCCTTAAGTCAAATTCTATCGAATAACATCCAATTTCTTTGCTTATTTCTAATACAAAAGAATATTATGATATGAATAAATCTTTTGATTACTACTATTATAATATGAATAAATCTTTTGATTTTCTTGTCAGGTTTAAAATATTATTCTAAAAAAACGAGGCAGTAGGTAATCATGAGTTTTAGCATGTTTTTAAAATTTCAAATGTTTCAAAAATTCAAAGAATTGGGGAATCCAAAGTTTTTAAAACGGTAACACCACTGAGCTCTTGCAAAGTACTTGTCGTATTCCTCATTGGTCAAAAATGAAAGATCAAAATTCAAAATTTGAATATGGGGATAATCCGACCACATTTTTTGTTATTTTTATACTTAGCAATGATATTCTACTTATACAGATCTGTTACGTCCATACTATTTTCCGGCTTAAATCTCTTCCGAACAATTTTCAAATTCAAAATTGCAAACATTGACAAATTTGACAGATAAGTGAAACAAAAGATACGAAAAATCATTTACATAAAAGAGACAGTTCTATTTTTAAACGTCGAATCGTATCGCTGTCTCTTTCTTCGCCTAAGCTATGACAAAAATTCGATTTTTTCCAGATTGTTCGAAAAAATAATTGAAAATGTAAATAATCGAGGTATTTATTGCAATCAAGACATGTGGTAAGAGATTCCATGTGTTTTGTTTTCTTTTGAGTCATAATTGGTACATTTTCGAAATACGCACGACGTCATTTTCAATTTATTTAGGTAAGACAAGACGCGGCACGTTCGTGACTGCGCTCGATGCAGACTAAATAACAGACGACCCAATGGGTTGTTTTCTTTTTTTTAATCTCCACCAGGCGGCGCGACGGTAGACACTTCTAGATTTTCTATTGGTTCCCCATTGATCTGAAATTATCTGCAGGTTGGCATCACTGACTACATATTGGTTGTGTTTCTAAAAATTTCAGTGTACTGTCAAGTGTGACATAAATAAAAATATCTTAAACCTAAGCGATCATTGGCGTAAGCGATTAAGCCAGTATATTGGTAATAGTTTAGGAACACGCTGACATAATAAAAACTTGTCAAACTGAAAACTGACAACTGGAAAAGTTTTGGCGGCCATGTTACTTTGAAACTTCTTCTACTTTTTATTGTTGGTGTGGTTTTTATTATTTTTTCCCAAATTGTGTTATTTGGGTTTTTGATGTTCATTATTGGTAAAATATTGGCCATTAAATATCCGTTATCGTGCACAAGTGCAGGTAAGATGTTGTCAAAACCAAAATTTATAATTCCTGTGACATTTGGTGTGAATAACGATAAATAGGGCTATTTCTTCCGTGAGTTTTAACTAAAACATCGTTATAATAACTTTATTATTCTATTTGTTGGAATATCATTGCGTCTTTTTCAAATTGAAATGTATCGAGTTTTATATTCTTTTGCCCAGTTTTGTAGCAATTATTGATGGTATTACGTGGTATTACCGATAGTTGTCTACCCATACGTCATCTATATTACTACAATGGAAACTGTTTAACAATCAAATTTAAAAAATAAGAAAATGCCCCATTGGGCCGTATTTGAATCTTCACAACGCGCGCGGTAGTAACATAATATCTGCTTTGAGTTTTTCATCATTGATACTTAGGTAAAACAGTTGAAATCGTTTTAATCTAGATTAAAGTTAAAATGCTAATTACAGCCACAAATTATTATCTAAAACTATTTCTTTACAATATTTAATATTGTAAAGAAATTCTACTTAAACCAGCTCTGTCAATATTCTACAATTGTATAATAAATAAACTAAGACACATTACATACTAGTCTAATGTCTCGATAAGACCTTCAGACAACATGCTTAGTGCCTACCCGTTTTATGTGACTGTTTTATGCTTTCTAGTCCAGGCTCGAATTATAGGAAATTAGAAAGCCTTTGGAATTATGCAGCTGTTCCTTCATAACAGCCTGTCGGCGAAGATTTTGACTGCCCTGACGATGCAAAAACCCTTCCAACATTTAAATATATCATGCTGTGACATACCAAAAAAAAAAAACAATCTATTTTTCAGGTTTGAAACAGATAATAAACTATTTGTATTAGTTTCTTATTTTACTGCGCATGTGCAGCGCTTTGCGCATGCGCAAAGTTCAAAATTAGTGTCAGTGTCATGTGCTAAAATCTGTCAGAAATTGTTGCAATGCGCAAAGACGACTAATACGACTACTGTCTAGTTCCCCTTTATATGGCAACACCAACTGAACAGCAGCGCTACCAACTTTCACGCAGCGAACTGCTGAAAAAATGTTATCTAACAGCTGTTTTTTTTTTTATTTGAAACTTAGGCTTGGGTCTAGTTCCCCTTCATAGCGGCCTGCCGGCGGAGGTCGGAGCGGATGGCGGCCGTGACAGCGGTGCCGACGGCCAGCAGCGCGCACATGGTCAGGTTGGCCCAGCGGTCGCCGATGGCGGTGAGCATCCACTCGTACAGCAGCGTGAGGACTATGCCGAACACCTGGGAACGGAGACGAGCTTTTTTATAAGAAAGAAAGAAATTTAATTTGGTTTTACCGTTAAACATTCGATTTCAAGGAAACGGAATTAAATAATAAGCTGTAACAAATTCCTAAAGCCTAGAAATGCATATTCTGTAAGCATCATAATATCGTCATCTAAGGCGGCCCTCTGACATAATATTATTGTATTAACACAGTTCTCCTGAGACGTAACAATATTATAACCTACTAGACTTTAGTAGGTAAATTCAATCAAACGTTCTGAATAAGGTACCTATTATATTTTTGTCGCATTTAAAAATGCGGCTAACTACTAATGACCGTACTAGCAAAAATTTAATTTTAAGATTACTTAAGTTTTAATTTAACGAAGATTCATTAAATTAAAGTAAAATTATTATATATCTCTGCTTTTGGCCGTATTAGCTGTCCTATTGTTAAATATACATACCTGGACACAAGCGTTGAGGATTCCCGAAGTGGTTCCCTCAGGTTCGGGATATGTAACTTCAGACGCGAACTCGAAGCCCACGGGCAGGTACCCGGTCATGAAGAACCTAAAAATACCATTCCAATAGAATAGTTAGAGCAAAATCAGCTAAAATCAGTGTAGTAGTAAGTTGTGTAGGAGCTACGTAGGTGTCAGCAACCTTAGATTTATAAATAGGCCGTATAAGCCGCGGTCTAGAGGCGGCAGCATCCTAGGGGGGCAGCGTACTAGGGGGCGGCGGAAATAAAGTGGCCCACACTCATAAAAAATGTAAACCCGGCACTGGGTGTAAGAGAAATTAAACCATAATATGCACGAAGCGGAGCTACGTTATTTGGTCGGGTCATATCAAGTCAATGGGTCTGTCCTGAAAGCTCTTTTGAAAATCTACTTACTATAATTGCTACAGTAGATTACCGAACCATGTTTTTACTAAAGCTGAAGTGTCATAACTTCTGTGGCTTGCTTTCGAAAAAGCTCATTTCGTCCTCCATCGTTAGTCGTGGTCTGTCGCCTACGCAACCCAACCCAATAACATATCTCCGCCATCTAGCCGATTGCTCTACAGTCTACACTCACCCAAGCAGAGCGCTGCTGAGATACACCACGCTGATGTATCCACAGTTGAGAGTGAAGGTGAATATCACCATGCCCACCACGCTCGCGGCGTACACCGCTAGCGTGGTCTCCTTGAAGCGGTGAGTCCGGTCCAGGATGAGGCCGCAGACGACGGAACCGACCATACCAGAGACGACTATGACCAGGCCGATGCGACCCGCGTCCGCGTTTGCGTTCTGAAATTGATTATTATTTATTAGCATATATAGGGAATTGTCTGTTAAATTGTCTGTAGATTTAGGCAAAATCATCAATATTATTTTAATTTGGTGTTGTTTGTGTCGTAAAGACTGTCATGATAAAAAAATTTAGCTCCTGGAGTCTAGCACGATCTCATGGATTAACCAAGGGCGGTCAAAGAATTTTCATACTTAGCGAGGTATTTCAGGTTGACCAAAAAGGCGACTCCAGCTTGTTCCGCCCTTGAATGAAGATAATGATTAAAACGCGTAGGACTTTGCTAGTCTACGAAACCCAGACACTTCGATCGAGTCGCTTGTTTACCTAAATATAGTTGATTTAGGCTGTAGCTATTGTAGGAATAGCTATTTCTGTAATAGATAAAGTAAGTAAGGTATCGGCAATACATAGGCTGCACTAAAAGTATCGGGAATGAAATATTTCCACTGTTCCTGTCATATTAAAATCTTTTTAATTGAAAACTCCTTGGTTTTGAAAATCGAATACCATTTATTTATTTAAAAAAAGATTCTCGGTCTTGTCACAAGGTCTTGTAAAATCACTTGTAAAATTTGTTTAGTCGTTGAGAAAATGGAATTGACTCGAGAAAATTCTAGAGAGATGATTTATTATGACTTTCGAAGGGGTTTAATACAAAAACAGTGTGTTTACCGGATGATTTTAGCATTTGGTGATGAAGCCCCATCCAAAACCACAATTTATCGCTGGTTTGCTGAATTTCAACGTGGACGTGTCAAGCTCAGTGATGATCCCCGTCAAGGTCGTCCAAAAACTGCAGTCACCCAAGAAAACGTTGATGCTGTGCGTAAGCTGATTGAGGAAGATCGACATGTGACATACCGCGAAATTCAGGCAACTTTAGATATTGGCATGAGTACATACAAATAATCTTGCATGAACAATTAGGTTTAAAAAAGTTGTTTTCCCGATGGATACCGCATTTGCTCTGTGAAGAGCAAAAAGCGGCTCGCGTTACTTGGTGCGTGAGAACTCTCGAAAGATTCCACGCAGGATCCTCAAATGCTGTATACAACATCGTATCAGGTAACGAATCCTGGATATACGCGTACGAACCCGAAACAAAAAACCAGTCACGAGTTTGGGTGTTCGAAAATGAGTTAAAGCCAACAAAAATTGTTCGTTCACAGAGTGTTGGAAAAAAAATGGTGGCCACGTTTGTCTCCAAAACCGGCCATTTTGCGACTATTCCTCTTGAGGGACAAAGAACGGTTAATGCAGAATGGTATGCTAGCATTTGTTTGCCACAGGTCGTTTCTGAACTCCGTAAAGGGAACTGCAACCGCCGCATCATCCTCCATCACGACAATGCGAATTCTCACACCGCGCACAGAACAAAAGAGTTTTTAGAGCAAGAAAACATAGAATTATTAGACCATCTGCCGTACAGCCCCGACCTAAGCGCTAATGATTTCTATACTTTCCCTAAAATAAAGAATAAATTGCGTGGTCAGAAATTTTCATTACCTGAAGAAGCTGTGGACGCCTACAAAACGGCCATTTTGGAGACCCCAATTTCCGAATGGAATAGTTGCTTCAATGATTGGTTCCATCGTATGGAAAAATGTGTCAAATTTCGCGGAGAATACTTCAAAAAGCAATAAATATATTTTTAAATAGTAATGTAGTGTCACTTCCTTGATTCATGAAATTTTCAGTGCCGCCCTCGTAATAATAATTAAAGATTACTTTAACTACTTGCTATCAGTATCGATGAATATTCATTATTTATTATTTTAATAACAAATTAGGAAGTTGATTGGTATTGTTTGAAAGTTGGGTATTGAGCACCCTTTATGGTAATCGTGGCACCCCAAACTTTGGGAAAGATTTCTCATTAAGATAAGAAGGATCATCATTTACATTTTATACCAACCGTTAACATTGGTAAAGTTACTCACTCAAAACGCATGGTATCTACTATATAATTAGTTTTTGAACAGTCCGTTTCAACTTAGAACAATAATCAAGATTTATTCTACCTAGATTACCATTTTCCTGAACCTTTTTTCGTTTTCCTTAAGAGCTTTGTATATTTCCGGAGCTCATTTATTTGCCGCTCTACTGATCCGAAAATTACACTCAAACTTCCGAAGAGTCCTCATCTATCAATCAATTTCCTACTGAACCATTCAACTGACTAGCTGGTAGCTACCACCTGTTCGGGAACACGGCGAGAAGACCGGTGTAAGGCAGCTCCAAATCCTACAAAAATACTGAACAATATTTTATTATCCAATTTATTTGACAATTAGATTGAAACACGCGATGTTCAATATTGACTCCGGTCAATAATATTGCACAATACGTGATAATTGATATTGTGCAACAAAGTTGATCGTCTAGGTGCCCACTAAGAAAGTCACGGGCAAAAGGCACGGGGACAACATCTCTTACTCACCGGGTAATATGTCAGCACGAGGTTATTCAGAAGGGTGGATATGGCGTAGAAGACGCCCACATTGAACCCGTAGGAGATGAGCAGCAGGATGTAGTTGCGGTTGGTGAGCAGCTTCTTGATGGAACTGAAGAAGTTGGAGTCGATGGTCGCGCCGTGATCCGCCGCTGCTGACGGCGGGGTCGGTGGTGCGGCTTTGAAGACTGAAAGAGATTAGAATAACACGATAGAATATCGGGTTATAGAAGATTGAAATTAAAAAGTAATGGCTAAGCGAGTGTTTAATTCGAAATCAAATATCAGGAATTTCTGCCAAAAAAAACAATAGAATGCTCATATTATATTACTTCGAAGTTCACTTTCATGAGGTATTTGCTCATATTATATTAAACTTTAAAGTTCACTTTCATAAGATATTCTTATTGTTCTACTTACGGAAACTTCTATTATTATTTACTAACTTTGCATATCTTAAGGATTAAACCCTTAACATTGGTAATGTCGATCACCTAGGGGTGGAATCATCATTAGAAATTAGTAGTATAATGTTTCACTTACAAAGCAGTATGAAGACGAAGAGCACGCTGGTGACTCCAGCAACCAGGTAGAACATAAACTGGAGGTCCTTGGCGATGTCCTCGATGGAGCCCTGAGCTCGCACCAGCATGGGCGGCAGCAGGAATCCGAGAGCTACACCAAGCTGGAACAGAAAACCAAGCTTTTAGTGACACTTTTATCTTTTTACAGTGTTTTGTTAAGACCAGCATAAAAATAGCTCCCACACCGGTGACGGTGGCCGGTTTTACTGAAACCAGGCTAGTTACACAGGAGTAATTTTATAGTACCCAAGTGTGTGCGCAGTACACAAGAGCACTCTCTATTCCTTTTACTATCATAACCCAGAAGGACGGAAGACCGACACGACTGGCGAGCTAGGTCAGGCGCAGGACCGACATTTTACATGCCTATCCGACCCATGGATCATCTTACTTGTCAGACAATCAGGTGATCAGCCTGCATTGCCCTAACCAAACTTGGAAATAACATGTTTCCAACGCGGGAATCGAACCCACGACCTCCGAGTCAAGAGTTCTAAACCGCTGGACCACGGAGGCGTTACCTCCAGACCAGCATATACGACACGGGCGTGGCCGGTGTTCCTTCAACTTTACTCCTATCGGCTTTCCTACGTCTTACATTTTTAACCGACTTCAAAAAAGGAGGTTATCAATTCGACGCGTATGTATGTAATATTTCCAGAACTGCCCAGTTTTCGTATATGTTAGTCTATATTATTATATATACAAATTTCAAAAGTGTATGTATGTATGTTTTTATGTTTCTGGAAATACCAGTCTGATTTCAGTAATTATTTTTTTTTGTTGTATTAGGTATTGTTCAACTTAGGGAATAGTGCAAGTTTCATCTAAATCGGTTCAGTAGTTTTGGAGATAGAGAGTTTTAATTCTCAATTACGTACAATTTTGGAGTCGGTTTTATCTTTTTAAAATACAGTTTTATGAAAACTATCATCCACGTCTCTACCTATCATAATATTATTTGCCCAAGACTATATGTTTTGGGCTTTCCTCTGAAGAACGAAACATTACCGCTGGTAGGGACGCATAAAAATTTTAAGCACAGAAGAGCTGGCTAGCCTGAGGCCTGGTTTACACCTACCGAGTGGCGAGAACAGTGTAAACTGACAATTTGATTGGCTAAAAGCAATGTCTCGCCACTCTACTAGGTAGGTGTAATCAAGCCCTAAGAGCTCAGATGCTACAAAAAAGATTATAACACATCAGCTGTCCGTTACTGTTCAACAATTTCGGTAGTTCACTAGGTACCGTCAAAGTTTTAAATATAATATTATTAGGTATGCTTAGTTTCAGAGGTTCATGCGTCATAAATTCATAATAGATAGTAATTTGAGCAATTTTTCATGCAATATTATACCGAGAAGCCACTAAACTGCTCGTAAATATAAAAACCAGAATGTAACAAAGCGTTGTTAAATTGTGTTCACAAAGTTTACCATATTTCATAGTCAATTGTAAACTGCATTTATAAGAAGGAAGTTTGTGCGACGGGATAGCGATGGACGTTGCCATGGTGACATACTTATTTAGTCACTTCAATAAAATAATATGGGCGAAATACTTTATATGGCAAAACAACGTTGCCGGGACAGCTAGTCTTATATCTAAGAATGTAATGTTGTTACAAAGAGAATATAATCACTATGTGTTGTTACTTGTTCACGTTAAAACTGCTGGACGGATTTTGATGAAATTTGTTATCAGGCCGCACAGTAGACTCAGCCTATGTTTAGTTCGTTGAGGTAGTTGCTATGGCGTCAAACTAGTCGACAGTATAAATAATGCATTAAGCTCTAATAGTAGCGCTAATAATATAGAATGTAAATATAGTGTATACCTAAGTAATGACTCTTTCGGAGACGTCAAATGTTTGTGCCAATAATCATTTTTGGACGGTATTGGTTTATATCTGGAAATTTTACAACTACTAAGAACGTTAAAAAGTTAGGTTTTTTAATATCGGTTCATCACAGAGAAGAACGCGACGCATCGATGCATTTTAAAAATACCGACATAACTATTCAAAGCTTATACAACGTTTATTAGTAAGGGGATTATTCTCTAAATTACATTAGATAGACTTTCATTGCAAAAGTACTTTATAATATTATGTAATGTTCTTTATAGTAGACTAGATGACACACATAAATCCGTTGCGTAAAAATTCGTTCGTTCGCGAACCGTACATTTTCCCGGGATAAAAAAGATCATAATATGTCCTTTCCCGGGACTCCAAACTATTCTCCGGATCAAATTTCAGAAAATTCGGTTCAGCGGTTTGGGCGTGAAAAGGAAACAGACAGACACAGTTTATCATTTAAAATATGGATAGGTGTTCTTAAATGTTAAAAACACAGCGTTTAATATCATCTATAACCTCTAAAACTATATTAACGCTTCTGACCCGTATGACACATCTGAGACCATGACGGTACCCCACGCATAGGAAACGGAATCACAGCCACACTAATATAAACTCACACCAGACCCCTCGTACAATTGATAAAACACTTCCCATACTTTAGATAACGACCCAATACGATCTACGCCCGAAGTAGGCATAATAGTCATAGGACGGCGTGGGCCTTAGAAGTTCCTGACCTATCCTGACAATATTCTTAAGGACCATGTCTTTGTAGAGACAAAGGATTTTAAGGTGCGCGCATTTTATGAGTCGCCGCGAGGCGGGACGAATTTTCCATCCGTGTTCTTCTTGTGTTTTCCATAATTTATGTTTTTTGTTTCCGAGAAATTGGTGTACAATGTTTCTCGGAAATCTTGAGACCCGCTGAGCCTCGTTATAATCTGTGCGTATATTTAAGGGATAGCAACAGGTGCCTATACTGTTTTGTTCAATATACCTATGTATATATATTTTTTATATTTTCTGTACCAATATTCCAATTCATAGAGCCTTTTATAAGTGTGCAATTAGTAGAGACTAAAATATGTCATAAAACTTGCGCTGTTCCTAGGTAGAAAACTTTTCACTGCTCCTTTTGAACTTCCGAATTGAATTAGAGAATTGATTAACTACTCATCTCTTCTAATAGGTCATAGCTCGAAGTGTTGTAAATTTACACAATATCAAGGGCCAAAATTAGTGCCGAGTACTCGATTAGCAAAACGTAGGACGTCCTGCGTCCTGGCAGTTGCCACCTGACGGATACAACGATTTGAAGGAGGTGACTAGCTACTCAAGATCGGGACGGTCGGTGCTTAGTGGGGCCCAAATTCAGCAGTGATGATGATAATGAAGGTCACGAAAGTAAGCCAAAGGACTACGTAGGCGTTATTTACAAGTATATCAAGATTTTACCATCATCCTCTATAAGATATAATTTATTATGAGCCATAATCAAGTAATTGTGTTTGAGGAAATTGTCCGTAGAAAATGTAAGGACGCTCTTATTGTGAGTACGGTCAGAAAATCAAGATAAATGAAAAATTTCCTTGAAGAGGATTATAGAGGAAAATATCTTTACAACTTTAATGTGAGTAAACTAATGGAAAGATATTATTTCATTCTGATTTCTGATATTTCATTAGTAAAACATCATTTTTGACTAAAAAAAATTATTAATTATACATAGGTTGGTTCGTAGAGAACCCTTAAAGGCTTAAACTTTTTTAAATATAAATGTTGTTGAGAGCTTAGCTTGAGTTTCCCTTAGAATATAATTTCATATTATTATTATAGTAGACTAAAATTATCATCTTGTCAGATGTGGAATAACTTTGAATGGATTTTTGAATCTTCATATGTGCTGACACAACTAAGAAGTAACCTTCTGCATAGTCACCTCAAAGAACCTTTCTAAGTCCTGTCCTTACTTAAAATGAATATTCACGACGATGTTCCTTTAACCAATACATTTGGATGATGTCACACATTTTTGTCGACCATACTTGAACCCTTATCAGTGCAAGACAGTTGCCGGGTATAATATCAGCTTTGCGGACATTTTTCATAGCGCAATATAATGCCAACGAAGTGGAAAGCCTCGCTCTGGGAAATTCTTGTTCTTAAATAAATTGTGTTAACATTTTGTCCTCTACAAAATGTCAATTACGCTGCGCTCGCATCTATTTACAGCATTAAAAATATTCTATTCGGTAACTCTGGTTTGTGTAAGAAGATTGAATCATCAACGCTCTAATCAATGACGCTTTCAACCAATTGGAATAAGCCATTCAATCGGAGTAAGCGAATTTCCACATTTTCCTGATGATGTCACAGTGTTCTTGACAGATAGAGTATAATGAGATAGCGTTAAATGGTGCTGCAATTTTGACAGCAGCAGGTTATGACCAGAAGGGAGTTTAGTCCGTAGGTTACTGGGTAACACCACAGTAAAGTCGGACATATCCTTATGGGCCGGCCCATAAGGAATCTATGAGGATTCTCCGCCCTCCTCGTGGAAAAAAAGACAGATAGAGTATAATAATGATACACACCTGGTTACCAAAAACGCCAATGCTGCAGGCTGACGACACCTGGTCGGCGCCGAACCACACCGCCGCCAGCCGCGGTGGTACGTTGAGCACAAACACCTGGGAAAGGAAAATAAAAATGAGGATGATATTTTATTCAGTTTCACACCAACTAAAACCGGACGCTGCTCTGTCTGCAGTAATGTTATATGTGCATTATTTAAAACAGAATTCTGGTTTCAATGAGTCTGACAACCCATAAGTTATCATCCTATTTTTATTAGTCTTAGTGTCTGCCAGATGTCATTAAATGTAGTCCATAAAGTACTACCTACTCTTTCAGGAAGCCAAAGAACTTATTGTTAACGAGTGCTGAGTTACCAAGTAACACCCACCTGTGAAATGGCCACCACGGTCTGTCCGGTGAAGCCAAGCCAGAACCTGTCCTGGGGTACGGAGAACACCTTCAGCCATGCGCCCAGACATGTCCCGAACGATCCGATTATCGTCGTCACTCGGAGACCCTGGGAAAGAAGTTTAAGGTTAGAAAGAGGATAGACGGTATACCTTTTGTAATAAGGTGGTGAAATGCATTAGGCATCCACCACCGCCCTCGGGGGAGGCAGTAGGATACATACGGAATGTCTAGCTGGCTTTTGATAACTCATATTTCAGAGTGGGAATATGAGAAGCATAAGGTTATAAAGATATACCTTGCTGGTTTAAGCTTGTGTTCCTATGATAATTTAATAGTAGACACATTCACTGCACAATATGCAGAATGCGCTATTAGCATAGATTATTATTAGTAGTTTAATATTTAAATAAATAAAAAATATTATTCTATTTTAAATCGCATGCTTAATTTTTGATCCTGCAGATGAAATATACAGTACGATGATATTTTTTTAATTTAGGTAAGCGAGAAATAGAACCATCCGATAACGTCACGACTGGCGAATAGGCTATAAATTGTGAGCTCTGGGCGGCGCTTCGACTTGAAAAATGTAGAGATTCTTGTGTAACTTCTATTAGTTTATTTCCTTTTTTTGACTTTGCAAAATATTTTCATATCCACAGAATGCATGCAGTATAGACTGAACTGGTAGATTCTAACTGAACCTCCCAAAGACAAAGAGTAGGTTACATGTATTATACTACGTAACAAACAATGTTAACTTAACAGTAAGTATTCAAAAAAATATTATAAGTTATGTTTTTTGTGTAACCGGTGGTAGGCCTCATGTAGACACGACGTTCTAAAAGTGTTAACTTTGTTAACCTATTTAGAAATAAATATTTTTGATTTTTTTTTTTTTGATTTTTTTTTGTATACTGGAAATTTGGTACCAGATACTTACAGAGGCAAACTCAACAGTAACCAAGAAAAAGTCCATCTCAAGAAGTTATAGCTTCAAATACTCACAATAAATATCTGTCCAACAAAACACAACTAGGCAACACGAGAGGTACGAATATCAGCATGCATATCAAGGCGTTCCAACTGACGCAATTTCCGGACACCCCGTAATATCTAACTATAACATCCTGTATGATGGTGTACTGCAACCAGGGCAGAAGCGCCGCGGCGGAACTAACCACGTACATGAACCATAAAGTTAATATACCTAGCGGAATAGAGCAACAATCTCGAGCTGTCAAACGAAACAGAAATTGAATTACATTTGTGTGTAAAAATATGTGTACGTATACACTTACACAAGCATGATTGAACATGAATTATATGAGATTAAATTATCAACGTGCCGATAAGTGCCGACTGGACGTCAAAAAAAGAGTTCTGCTGTCATGTATCACACGTCTCTTTTTACCACGCAGTGTTACTGATAGTGACATCTCGCTTGCTCAGGCCTTTGTTTCTCTATTCCGCTAGGTATATTAACTTTATGACATGAACAGAACAAACCATCTCACTGGGTACACTTTGTAGGCTATGTTTTTCTGATCCACTTTAGGTTCAAGCTTTTTAATGCCCAGTTTTTAAATAATTTAAAAAAAAGGGGCGGTTATATTATATTCGACGTGTAGATTTAATTATTGTTTAAATCAGGATCAATTTTTCATTTTTTTTATTGATCACAGTTCCAATCTTAAAGATAAAAATATTAAGTATTTTTGTATTTTAAGCGCTGAACTTATTCGCGACGTATCTTCGACTAAGCTGCAGCTGAAGTTTATTCACGTTATTTGGCTAATAATGTCCAAATAGAGATGCGTATTTACAGAGATTTCAGTCACGTATTATAGTCAGAACATTTAGCGCCTCTACACGCGTGTGCCGTCATAGCACCCAGATTTTTTAAGTTGAACGTTTGTCACTCGAGTTTCGGACCAAAGGGTGATCCGTACCACGTAGAGTGTAGACAAAAAAGTGCGGGTGGTTCTAATGTTTGAGGTTGTGGGTGATCCATACATTAGAACCACCGGCTGTTTATTAGCTAATTTTAACTAAGAATGATATAAATTCAATGAATGAGATACTTGACAAAATATGTTCATTAAACATTTGCATGTCGATAAAACGACGAAAATATGTAAGACACTTTTTAACATGTATCATCTTAATGTACTGTAAACCATATTTTTGCAAATAAAGATTATGTATTATGAATTATTTTCGGATGTTATGACAGTCGATACGTATGAAAACGCTCTTTCTCGTTGCAAAATTTCCCTAAAATCAAATCATTTCTTATTTCGTGTAAAGCATTTCAAAGCAATCGTTAGCAGCGTAGTGAAAAAGTATACTATAGGATTATAAATGCAAAAGTGTGTTTGTATGTCCCGGGAAAGGACAAAGAGTAGTTAATATCTCAAAAAAATGTGCGATTCCTTTGCGATAACTATACTTCTGTCAAACGTAACTCTTCACCCGCCTGTTAAAACGATATTGAAAATCGAATGCTTAGGGCGGATTTCAGAGCGTTTCCGCCCACGTAGCAACCCTGTTAGGGCTGTCATCGTTCCGCCCGCATCGCGGAATTGTTTTTAATTAATTTGACAAAGTCCCCGATGTAATTACTTCGCCATTTTTAGCTGACGAGTCCGGTCACTCCGGGGACATTCATTAAGGATTTATTAAAGTCCGCTTAGTGTTACTCGAGTTATAAACTTCAGATTTGACAGTTTATGGGCTTAATAAATTATGCTCGGCTTTTATCTTTAAAAATTCGGGAAGAACCGTACATTCTTCCGGGATCCTATGTCCTTTCCAGTTTCCCGGGACTCAAAGTATCTGCATACCAAATTTTATCAAAATTGGTTTAGAGGCTTAGGTGTCAAGAGTTAACAGACAGACACACTTTCGCATTTATAATATTAGTATGGATTGTTAATCATATAATTTACACTACCATTGTTTCATCTGCCGATTAAAACTAAAATAAAAATTATAATTATTGTTGCATGCCCTCTACTCGACCGACCTTGAGTTTCGTATATTGTGTCCTTATTCATATATACAACCATATTCGTTACATCATTTACATGCAAATTGTATGTAATTATTATATTTAAGAAGAGTTACCTACGGAGAGATTTTATTCACGTCAACTACCAAATATAGCTAGGGGATACCTTAAAACCTGCATGGTGCAGTTAATGTAGAGTCTTGAAAATGCAATATAAGTTTTTTACCCGACTGCGACAAAAGAAGTGTTATATTATTTGAGCGTATGTATGTTAATGTTTTAGACTCACCGGCCATCGCTCTACCTAAATGGCTTGTCAGTTGTCAGACTTGAGATAGAGTGACACTGAGTGCATCGCAAAATTCACGATTTTTAATAAAATAAATACCCTGACCTTGTCTTAAAAAGTTAAGAAAAGGTTGATTATTTAATTCAGAGCCAATAAAACGATGTTGTTTTATCAGCTGAGCTATTAAGGCTATGCACAGGCCGTAGTTTATGTTAACACGAGTACAAACTGAAAATAATAATATTATATCAATTCGAACCTAGCAAACAAAATAATAATTAGGTAATTTATAGTGATGAGCAAAATTGGTCTTGGTCTTGCAGTCTTGGTCTTGGTCTTGCAAAAAATGCAAGACGAAGGCCAAAACTAGGTGTGCAAGAACAAGACCAAGACCAAGACCGACTATGCAAGAGGCTTGCTCCATGCAAGACTCTTGCTAAAAATTTTTACTTAGTTAGTGACTATAATATGAGATAAAATATTAATAACAATATATTATCTATTTAACATGAATTTCAAGTTCTTGTGATGCAGCCTGGAAACAGGCAGACGAACAGGCAGCGATGTGTATAGTAATTGGGTCCCGTTTTTACCCTTTGATTATGTAACCATGCATTTAAACTAAAAATTTGGGAATATACGTGGCGGCCGAAAAGGAAGATCTTCCAACCGAGAGAGAATCCGATATTCGGATTTTTTAAAATAAAATAAATCGGCCAAATGCGAGTTGGACTCGCCCATGAAGGGTTCCGCAGCAGCAATAAGGTTTATTTTTATGAAATTAAAAGGTTTTTGATTTATTTTTATATTTCAGTTGATTTAATGAAAGTTAAACTAATCCCTTGATCGTGGGAAACTAGACACAATAGATATTCCTTGAGGCTTGATGGGTTAAGGTTTACCATTTATGACATATGAAAAAAAAACTACTTGCTAGTTCTCGTTCAAACCAATTTTCCTCTGATTTTTATAGTAATGTACATCATATATTATTTTTTAGACTTATCATGCCCCTACTTTAGAAGGAAGAGGGGGGGGGGGGGCACAGATATTACCACTTTGGAAGAGTCTCCCTCGCAAACTATTCAGGTTAGAAAAAATGATATTAGAAATCTTAATATGATTTTGAAAGACCTATCCATAGATACCCCACAGGCATAGGTTAGATGAAAAAAACTTGAGAGGTGTCAAGGGACACCCGGATGGAACGAAGTTATTACTTATGTACAAAAAACCTGTATACCTTGCTTTCTATGAGAGAGACAGAGTGAGAGAGAGACAGAGAAACACGCGCACGCCGCACGGCTTACAACTATAGCAAAAAGCACAGACATAGATCAAGACAGATACCGCATCTATCTTGATCTATGTCTGTGGAAAAAAGTGACGGTCAAAAAGTGTCGTTACAAATTTTTCCGTCTAGCCCCCTTCGCAACGTGCGATAAGGAACTTCGTTCCATTTTTTTTGTTTCAGTTGTACCTATGGGGACCCCTACAATTTTTTATAATTTTTCTATTTTTGTATCAAAATCTTAATGCGGTTCACAGACTACACCTATTTACCAAGTTTCAATTGTATAGCTCTTATAGTTTTGGAGAAAAGTGGCTGCGACATACGGACGGACAGACAGACAGACATGACGAATCTATAAGGGTTCCGTCTTTTGCTATTTGGCTACGGAACCCTAAAAATACTCTAGAAGAAATCCGAGGGATAGTTCTTATTTTTCAAAATGTTCATTTTGAAAAACTGATTTATATCCGCTAAAAGATCAGCTATGTATATTTATTAGTATTTTCAATTCAAGAATCATTCTCATAACAAGTTAAGATAATTGATCATGTAGCTAGTCTAATAATTTAGGTTTGAAAATGTTTTTTCAAGAAAATTAAAACGTTTACAAAAAGTTTTGAAAAATGTTTGCAAGAGTCTTGCTTTTTGCAAGACCAAGACCAAGACTAGGCGTGCAAGACCAAAACCAAGACCAAGACCAGACAGATTTGAGCAAGACCAAGACCAAGACTGCACAGGCAAGACCAAGACCAAGACCAAGACCAAGACTGGTCGAGTCTTGGTCTTGGTCTTGCTTTGCTCATCACTAGTAATTTATGCACTGGAACAAACTTCAGTAACAGACATTTTTTTAATCAAAAAAAAAATATATATATTTATCAAGGATACTTAATTAAAACGGGTTACCTCAATTACAATAATTAACTACAATTACTAAGCACTATCTTAATTCTTAACTTAAAATTAATGATAACATTGTCACAAAAAATACAAAACAGTTAAATACACAAATTAAATAGTAATAGAAGAAACCCTTTCATACTTATTTTCACAAAATCTTATACATACTCTCTTCACATCCAGCAGCATTCCTAATCAGCAAACACATCACACTTAGGATTGGCCGACAGAAGGGCGTTGAGCAAGTTTAATGGTCGGCACAACGGGGAATCAGCTCTCGCGACAGTCCGACATGTCGGCAGAGCGAATAAAAAATCGACAGACAGTATTTTATATTATGGGCATTTCTTCGGAGGCTAAATTTTTGACGGCAACGGACTTTTTTCTGTAACCAGGCAAAAACAAACAATAAAAATATATTTTTTTAAATACTTGAGCTCAGTGTCTACCTAGAAACAACTGTCTTTTTTTAATAATTGTAGTTTCAGTATAGGAAAAAAAACTTAAAGTCCGTTCTTCTCATTACCATGAAGCGTCCTCTTGCCATTTTCTTCAACAAAAACGTATATAATTCATTTCCTGTTTGACAAATCAATGCAAAATAAAATTATAACGAAATTACATTAGTTTACCTGTTATTAAAAATAAATACAGTAGGCATGGCTACATTACAGTACTTATAAATAAATAAGAAAAGAGTGTCCAACGTAAAGTTATAATTCCTGTGGCCCAAGTTGCGATCGATCATAACTTTTCTGGTAAAAACAATAGGAGTGTATCTTACCGCATGCAGGCAAGCCAGTCATATGTGAAAGAAGCTATCAGGCGGATGTGCGGCTAATTGATTTCTTTCCAGGTGTTTGGAAGGTAAATATATCATTACCCTATGTTTGGTTCGCGTAGTTTATCATTTATGTGTCTACTATATCGAGCTTATTTTATTATTTCAAAACTTTAATCTGCGTGTCAACTGATGCTCTTGGGTTACATATTTATGTTATGAAATATCAAAACTGATGCTTGTAAGAATTATGAGCTATGCATAATTATAGGCATAATTCTCATTTCCGTGGGTCTCATTACCCTGGTCAAAAGACTAGGGTAATGATAAAATATATTAATTTTGTCCTGAAATATGCACTTTTATGTGCGATTCATGAGTTCTGTAGAGTAACTACGACTATTGTATATCCTTGCATAAAGTTTTTTTAATTCTTAAGACTCTTTTAAATTTCCTTATAAAAACTTGTTTGTAACTTATGATTACTGACATTAGAATAACGTAAAAACGATGTCACAAATTACTAAAGAGAAAAAATAAATAAAAAAGAATAGAAAAAACTAAGCAAGATCAGGAAAAGCATGCAGTGTATATAATATGGCTAACGGAGAAATAAAATATATGTATTCTGAAGAGAAGGAGGAAATATTTGAAAAAAGTGTTTCTTCTGTAGGAAAAAACATCGATCTAGAGAAAGAATTTTCTTCCTATAGAAAAAAAATGATTGTGAAGATTTTAAGGTTCTACATTTTTTTCTCCACATAAAACAATTCTATCTGGCCATTCAGACTCGGAGTCATATGATATCTTTTACTTTAAGAAGTCTCAGAACAAAAAAAGAAGAATAAAAATTGTGCAAGTTGCTAATGTTTGCTATTGACTTCTATTATTATTATAAGGCTAATAGTTGTGACTCCTAGCTTCAGCTTAGGAGTCACAACTATTAGCCTTATTTCCGTGGTGCTCCCCCTTAAGTTCTTTGACTTTCGGTCATTGCAACTTTGTGCTGTCTCCCGCTTTGTATGGGGAGGGAAACTGGAATTCTTCCTACTCCTCCTATTCTCTTCTGATTAATTTCGTTGCGGGTCCCAAGACAGTTTTAGCATGTCCCTCGGGCTCCCTGAGATCATATCAAAGGGTTTTCGTGGTTGGATACCGCTGTCGATCCTGGTACACAGGAGATACAGTGGTGGGAATGTGTGGTGGGCCAAAGCCCGATAAAAAAATATTGACTTCTATTTCAGTAAAAAAAGACCATGAGAATAAAAAATAATTTTGAGAATTACTTAAACTCAACTTCTTGTACAAAACCAAACAAATACTGCTTTTGATTTTTCTTTTGATAATCGTGCTATCTTACTACTAGATGACGCCCATAACTCTAATGCCCCAAAATCCGTTTATCTCATGGGAACCGTACATTTTTTCGGGATAATAACTATCCTGCGTACTTTCCCAGGACTCAAAGTAGCTCCATACCGAATTCAAAAAAAAATCTGCTCAGTGATTTGGGCGAGAAGTAGTAACAGACAGACATACTTTTCCTTTTATAATATTCGTATAGAAGAAAAAATCAAACGTTTTGAATGCAAATGAATTTTAAATTATCAAGACTGAACTAAGACTGGTTTCTAAGAGTACTATAATCACTAGTTACTTAATTATTTTTTAGGATGATACAAGGAATGTAAGTCGTTTTCAAACATATAAAACAAATGTTATGCTACAAAAACTATAACAAATGTTATAGTTTTTGTCAGAAAATGATTATTTTTAAATTAAAATATTTTATTTAGATATTTTTTTAATTTTTTGTTACTTTTATTTACCTTGTATGCAATTATCATTACCCTAGCCACAAAAATTTTAAACTTCGATATTACTAAATCTTCTCTATGAAAACGAGTCTCTTAAGTAAAAGTAACCTAACCCTTTATATTATCATAAAAATATGAATTCCAGTCAAAAAAGTAACGTTTAAAATTGACCATGGTAATGAGACGAAGAATCGTTTTCCGAAGAATCACCCTTATATCCGACAAGATTTCCAAACAAAACGTTATAGAATACTCACATATTTCTCCAACACAACACAACTAGGCACCGCAAAGGGGACGAACATGATCATACATATTATGGACGTCCAGCAGACCCAGCCACCGGACACCCCATAGTACTTCACGATCACATCCTGGATGATGGCATACTGCATCCACGGCAGACAGGCCGACGCCGAGCTGATCACGTACATAAATAATGTAAACCACCGCACAGGGTACACTTGGTAAACAATATTTTTCTCATCCCCCGCCTTTCCCGATTCGCACTTCTCGTCCGCCATTTTTAAATTTAATTTTAATACATAATTTATATTCAGCAGAATTTAAATCTTTAAGAATAAATTAAACTGTTTGTATTTTATTATATTTATGCAGTGAACTAATTCATCATGCTGTGTATCTTCGACTAAGCAGTTTTATATACTTCGCGTTATTTAACTATCAGTTTATGTTCAAATAATGACCAGAGTCTGCAATTTATGAAGATTTCAGTCACGGTATATAGTTACACGTTAGTCTTTTATCATTAATTCTTATTTCGTCTTTAATAAAATTATAATTCACGTTTTTTTAACCGACTTCAAAAAAGCAGGTTATTAATTCGACTCGTATGTATGTTATATTTCTAGAACTGCCCAATTTTCGTATAATATGTTAGTCTATATCAGCGTCTGAACAAATGTGCCAAATTTCAAAAATGTATGTATGTATGTATGTATGTTTGTTTGTTTGTGTTTGCATATCTCTGGAACTACCATTCCGATTTCAGTAATTCTTTTTTTGTTGTACTAGGTATTGTTCAACTTAGGGAATAGTGCAAGTTTCATCAAAATTGGTTCAGTAGTTTTGGAGATAGGGAGTTTTAATTATCAATTAAGTACAATTTTGAAGTCGGTTTTATCTTTTTAAAATATAGTTATCTATACTAATATTATAAAGCGGAAGAGTTTGTTAGTTTGTTTATTTGTTTGAACGCGCTAATCTCAGGAACTACTGGTCCGATTTGAAAAATTCTTTCAGACTAAGACTAATAGGAGCGAAGAAATAGAAGAAAATGTGGAAAAAACGGGGGAAATTATTTGAAAGGGCTTATCTCACGAACTACTAGAGCATTTTTTCTGTTATTTGGGTCAGATAAGAAGTAGACCACGTGAAGGATCATAGGCTATTTTTTGTAGACTGATTTGTCTGTGAAATATCTAATTTACGCGGGCGAAGCCGCGCGGAACGTCTAGTTTAATAATAATTATAATATTATAAAGTTAATTATTGTGATATTATAATAACCGTTTTATGTTATTTAACACTTTATTAATGCATAAGATTATCTACAATGTCATTTGTGTATTTAATAAATAAAAGAGGTCTAAGATGCTGCCCTTGGGAACACCTAGTCCCTACTAAATAGTTACGTATAGAGCCCCTTCGTGTTGGTAATTGCAACTAAAAATATTATTAAACTTCATAGTTTTATGTTTATTACTAGATGATACCCGCAACTCCGCTGCGCCAAAATTCGTTTATCGCGAAAGAACCGTACATTTTTCCGGGATAAAAAGTATCCAGCAAAATCGGTTCAGCGGTTTGGCCGTAAAGAGGTAACAGACAGAAAGACAGACAGACAGACAGACATACAGACAGACAGAAACACTTTCGCATTTATAATATTTAAGTATGGAAGTATGGATAACACGTTAATGTATTTTTTATATTGATTTGTATAGTCACCATATGGGAAACGAAAAATAGGATAAAGGATAAAGTAATATAATATTAGGTTTTTTTTTTTTATTTTTTTTTTATTTATTTGAATCAAGCATCTTGGCCCATAATATATTTTTTTTTATTAATAAAATTGAGGCCGTCTATGGGCTGTTCGACCATATCCTTTTTTTGTTATTTTATTATTAAGATTTTTCGCACCAACGATAATTGAAATAATATTATTAATTTTAATTAATTGTAGTCCATCACGCCATGGACCTTTTTTTATATATTTAATATATAATAGAATAGATTAAAATATATAATAAATAAATATAAATTTATTGTTTTATAAATTACATAATTATAATATTAATGTTTTGAACGGTGTGGTCCCAGTGTGGCGGCCAGTAGATCCGACATTTTTCGATTTCCTTAGATTTTATGCTGCTCCACCCTTTGCCTTTAGATGTTGTGACATTGGCTTGGTGGAGAGGGGTCACTCAAGCTGGGTGGAGTTTCTAGGGTGTTGAAGAGATATCGTTCTGTGTCGAATCTACCAGATGCCAGCCAGTGGAATCGCCAGGACCGTGTCCTTCCTAACGCTGCAATATGTGAATTTTTGGGAAGGGCGAGGCTCTGTCGATTCCACTGACCAGTCCGGGGTCCACACTTGGGTTTTAACAATCTATTTAGGACTAAGTTAGTGTTATAAGGTTTACGTTTTATTAGTTGGTATTTTATTTTTGCCGACCTCTGAGGATCACAGGTCACGACCCGCTATGTGGCTTAAGACTTTATCGTTCCTGTCCTTTATAGCCATTTTTATGTTGTAATCTTTTATGTGTTCGGCTGACACCTCCGTGGTTCTTTTAATGAAGCTTGCCACAGCGTCTCCATCAGTGTCAGTGTAATAGACACAGATGTTAGTGTGCCGTTCCCGATCCATAGCCTGTATTAGTGAGGGCTGCTTTCTCCTCCTGTGTGTGGACAAGATACAGGGTATTTAGATCGGTTTTAGGTATTCTCGCTCCTGTATACTTCATTAGCTTTAGGGACCGCACAATTTCCTTCGATGAATAGATGTTATTATAGAGCATGCTTAGGGCCCATAATATTAGGTACCCTCTATTTTTTTGACGTGTCTGTCTGTCGGTCGGTCGGTCGGTCGGTCGGTCGGTCGGTCGGTCGGTCGGTCGGTCGGTCGGTCGGTCGGTCGGTACAACCGCGATCTTTACCTTTTTTTCCAAAATTGGTTGCCTGTGGAACAAGGCGTTTATTATTAGCCAACACGTTTTCTTTATAGAACGTCGACATTAATCGACTGTCGATCATTTCCTTACATTTTGAACGTGTTGGCTAAAATTCATGTTTTGGCTAAAACCCATTGTATGTTACAAGAACCTACTGAAGTGACTTATTAATTAATTTTCAAATTTTTTGTCAGTAAGTATACTTACCTATTTCTTTAAGTGTCTTTATAATATTTAAATCTTATTTATATGTCACTGTTTACATAATATTTCATTCCTAATTAATTTTTACAAGTATTATTAACAAAATATGTGTTATGAATTTGACTGGATCCAAAAATAAGGGACCTTTTTGAATAATGTGACCAAGTTTCCTTTTCGATATTAATAACCCGATACGGAAATATAATTCTAACCAAAAATCATTTCAGAATAATCTTGCTATGTTTTTGACTCTATAAATATCAGAAATCAGAAATAAAATAAAAATTGTTTTATTTCTGAATAAATTTGAAGCAAATGTTTTCAGAACGTTCAACTACATGTTGCCTACCACCGGTTCGGGAACCCAGCGAGAAGAACCGGCGTAAGAAACTCACACGGAGCCACTTTTTAGCAAAAAAGTGGATTTGTCTTTTAAAAAATAAAATTCACAATGTTAATAACTTAATCTATACATTATAGAAAGTCAACATGAATGCATAATGAATACATAATTGTAAGTCACATATTAATAATAAATTTAGAAGTAGCCTTGCAAGCAACCATCCTACTCTCAAGATGTGCCATCGTTTAGGAAATCATTGACCTTATAGTAGTAGGTTTTGGCATACAAACGTTCTTTAAATACTTTTTTTAATTTATTAACTGAAAGATTTTGAACGTTTTCCGGGATTTTATTGTAAAGGCGTATACATTGACCTTTAAAAGATTTACTTATTTTGCTAGTCTGATCATTGGTATTTCTAGCTTGTGCAAATATTTACCGAAACCGTTTCATTAATTCAGCATTTCCTTTTGAAGCTTAGCGATACCACTAATGAAGGCACGCTTTTGAGTTTAAAACATGAAATTTAGGTAATATGGAGCAAGTAAAGGCCTGATTACACCTACCGAGTAGAGTGGCAAGACAGTGCCCTCGGCCGAACACTCGGTATGTATATTATAGACTAGTTGACGCCCGCAACTCCGTTGCGCCAAAATTCGTTTATCGCGCAGGAACCGTACATTTTTCCGGGATAAAAAGTATCCTATGTCCTTTCCAGGGACTCAAAGTATCTCCATACCAAATTTCAGCAAAATCGGTTCAGCGGCGTAGGCGTGAAGAGGTAACAGACAGAAAGACAGACAGACAGACAGACAGGCAGAGAGACAGACAGACACACTTTCGCATTTATAATATAAGTATGGAAAGTATGGATGTACTCGGCCGAGGGCACTGTCTCGCCGCTCTTCTCGGTAAGTGTAAGGCCCTAAGACTGCCTTGGCGCATGCGTCTGCATGAGTCAAGAGAGGTCACGGGATAAAGTGGGTTATCATCAATCATTACATCATGACGTCACCTATAGGAGGAAATTAAACTTAACCCTAAAGCCTTAACGCTACCCTTAACGTAAGGGGTAATTTATGAAAGGTGTAATAAGAGTCACGGTTTCGCCTTATGGCTTATAGTTTACTAGCTGACCCGGCAAACATTGTTTTTCCATATAAATTAGTTCTAGTATCAATATACAAAGTAGATTAAAATCTATTCTCAGGCTTAACGAATGTACATACAAAGTTTCATTAAAATCGGATCAAGAGCCGTTTTGGAGGATCTCGCGTATAACACTGTGGTCTGTGACACGAGAATTTTTATATAATATTATATGGTTATTATTTAATTATTTATTAGGACAATCTATTACGCATATTTATGTAGGTTACTGGGTTATCGAAAACGATTGCATTTCTTTAAAATGTAAAGAATTAAAGTAGGGGTGAGAAAAAAGATCTAACTAGGTGTTGGAAGCCGCGCATTTTTCATTATAAATGAAATCGTATTTTTTTCGTTGAGCTTTAAACAAAGTCGGTTTTCCCGGTACAGACCTGAGAGAAGATAATATAAAAAAAACCGGCCAAGTGCTAGTTGGACTCGCACTTCCGCAGCAGCAATAAGGTTTATTTTTATGAAATTAAAAGGTTTTTGATTTATTTTTATATTTCAGTTGATTTAATGAAAGTTAAATTAAGTTTACCTTTTATGACGTATAAAAAAACTACTTGTTAGATTTCGTTCAAACCAATTTTCGTTGGTAGTTTTTATAGTAAAGTACATCATATATATTTTTTAGACTTATCATGCCCCTACTTTAGAAGTTAGAGGGGGGGGGGGACACACATTTTACCACTTTGGAAGAGTCTCTCTCGCAAATTCAGGTTAGAAAAAAATGAAACCAATTTTCGTTGGTAGTTTTTATAGTAAAGTACATCATATATTTTTTTAGACTTATCATGCCCCTACTTTAGAAGTTAGAGGGGGGGGGGGGGGGGGGGGACACACATTTTACCACTTTGGAAGAGTCTCTCTCGCAAACTATACAGGTTAGAAAAAAATTATATTAGAAACCTCAATATGATTTTTGAAGACATATCCATAGATACCCGACACGCATAGGTTAGATGAAATTTTTTTTTTTAATTTAAATATAAAAGTATAAAAAAACAACTACTTGCTAGATTTCGTTCAAACCAATTTTCATTGGTAGTTTTTATAGTAAAGTACATTATATATTTTTTTATACTTATCATGCCCCTACTTTAGAAGTTAGAGGGGGGAGGGGGGGACACACACACACATTTTACCACTTTGGAAGAGTCTCTCTCGCAAACTATTCAGGTTAGAAAAAAATAATATTAGAAACCTCAATATGATTTTTAAAGACCTATCCATAGATACCCCACACCCCTAAAATTTTAAAATTTTTTTCCATTATTGTATCAAAATCTTAATACGGTTCACAGACTACATCTACTTACTAAATTTCAATAGTATAGCTCTTATAGTTTCGGAGAAAAGTGGCTGTGACATACGGACGGACAGACAGACAGACAGACAGACATGACGAATCTATAAGGGTTCCGTTTTTTGCCATTTGGCTACGGTACCCTAAAAATGTGACAACACAAATGAACAATTGGTGTTGTCCCACAAAAAGTCTTCTGGGCGGTGAATGGTGCTAGGGGTGACCTCAGAGTAGACAGAACTGAGGAGTACCTCGACTTCAAACAAAC
This sequence comes from Cyaniris semiargus, assembly GCA_905187585.1. Classification (NCBI taxonomy): domain Eukaryota; kingdom Metazoa; phylum Arthropoda; class Insecta; order Lepidoptera; family Lycaenidae; genus Cyaniris; species Cyaniris semiargus. The sequence continues at coordinate 1,416,838 of LR994555.1, forward strand.
GGGCGAATACACGCGACTTGAGCGCAAACTTGTCAATTTGAACATGTTTCACCATGCTGGGTAACGCATTAGTACTGCGCGCGCCGGCCGATATGACATACCTACTACGTCAAACGTATTTTCTAGATCCACTGACCTCCATTATACAAGTACGCTGGACCTATGATACCCACTTTTTTTTTGTGCCTATTTGAAGCGGAATCAGCGCCCCCAGTGAGAGGGAAGAGAACTAAATTTGACGTAACTTGCAAATAGCCGCTTAGTCGTTATTGGTTGTCATCACTAGTATTAGTTCCAAATACTCCCACTATGTACTGCTATCAGCGCCAATATGGCGACTTTCAAACGTCATTTTCACGCCAAATTTAGTTCCTATCACTCACATCGGGGAGCTGATTCCGCTTCAAATAGGCACAAAAAATAGCTGTCATTTCAAAGGGTATCATTAGTCCAGCGTACTTACATATAATGGAGGTCAGTGTCTAGATCTCTTCTGAGTCGGCCTACTCGTTGGTTCTGTTTACTCTGGTGATCTGACTAACCTTAAGTTAGTAAATCAGTAATTATAATATTAATAAAGGTAATTATCAATAATAACCACGTTTAAAACCGCAACAATTTCCTGGTCAAACAATAATGTATTGACCTACACAATTACATTTCAATAATCGATCATATTAGTTTTTTGCACGACTAGTTTGTAATTGGTTTTTGTGTTATTAAGGTATCTAAATGTCTGGGTAGAGTAATTATAGGTCTACCAGAATCTGATGGCAAAAACCGGCCAAGTGCGTGTCGGGCCACGCGCAATATAGGGTTCCGTAGGACCGCTAGTTTTTTTAAATTTTTGTATGGTCAATGAATGTACATTTATAACGTGTTTTACACTACTAACAACGTCATTTCAGTTACTTTCAAAGGATTTTGAACGAAAAGTTCCTTTATACTTCGCCGAACACATTTTTTTAGTTGATCGACTATTACTCAATAACTTATGAAGTCTTCTTAACCGTGGTAGTTTTCCTATTAAATTCAGCATATTTCCTACTTCCGTGAATTTTTACACATTTCTAGAAGCCCCCGTTCAGTTGGTAGAAGGGGGGGACACTGGCCTCTAACGATTTTTTCCACTTTAAAACTTAATATTTCTCAAACGGATCCCTAAATCGGAAAATGATCTATTAATACTCATAATATTTTTAAAAATTCTATCCAACGACATCCCACATGATAGGGTGGACGCGAAAAAAAAATCATCCCCGCTTGATGGGGTAGGGAAGGTACCATAAGAAAAAAAATATAATATCTATGGACGCTTCACACCACGTCAGTCTGGCCCCGTGCTAAGTACCTGAAGGACTTGTGTTACGGATACCAGACAACGGAAATATATTTAATACTTTTATACTATACATATATTTAAGATTTTTATTATAAAATACACATACACATATTTAATACACATCCATGACCCAGGAACTTTGAAAATTTTTTGTCCCGTCGGCGGGATTCGAACCCGCGACCCCCGGCTTGAGCTACCAACAGCCCACCAACTGAGCCACAGAGGTCGTCAAAAAAATATTTTTTTATGATTTCATGTACCATTTTGTCGGAATTATTAATATGTGCATTCATGCCAAATTACAGCTCTGTAGGTCCTATAGTATCTGAGCAAAACCGCGGACAGACAGACAGACGGACAGACAGACGGACAGACAGACGGACAAACAGACGGACGGACAGACCGAAACTATAAGGGTTCCTTGTTGAATACGGAACCCTAAAAAGTGAGAAAAGAAATTGACTCTAGCAATACCGGGGTAATTGGAATAAAACATTTTGATCCTTTTTTTCCTTATAGCGGCGGATTCTGTGTGTGAAACATGCAAATATAAAAAGGGGTTCAAACATTTTTGTATGTAGCCTGGCATATCTAGCCGCCGCCCATTTTGATTTTTTTTTTCAAAATTACCGAGCACGATAAAAGTGGTATATTTGGATAGAGGACTTCTAAATATCTCGGAAATGTGACACTTTAGGATACCATGTTATACAACATTTTTTGTTTGTATTAGTGTCCTCTATCCAAATATACCACTTTTATCGTGCTCGGAAATTTTGAAAAAAATTAAGATGGCCTATGCCACAAAGGTTCGTACCCCTTTATCCAATAATTAAGGATATTTTTCGAAAATCTGCCACAAAATTTGCCATCAGATTCAGTTAAAATACTAGATGACGCCCGCAACTCCGTTGCTCCAATATCGTTTAAAGCGCGGAAAACCGAAAATTCTTCCGGAATAAAAAGTATCCTAATATGTCCCTACTCCCTTCCCAGGATTTATGATTAATTCAGTAGTTTGGGCTTAAAGAGGTAACAGAGAGACAGACAGACACACTTTAGATATTATATTTAATTTTATATTAGTAGTTTAGATATTATTATACATCACACTTGTCTCATCACTAGCACACCAGTACAATATGATATGACGTCGGATTAAAGACGTCATATATAATATTATGTAGGCACTAGCCAGTATACTGGGTTATATTTAGGATCTCACGCATATTAATTAATATTTGTAACTAGAAAAGTAATTTGCATTACTTTTGATAATAATCAAATTATTTAACATTAACATTATCGTTTAACCATCACCAAACACATAATTTAATGACACAATAATTAGGAAACGGATTTAATCTTTCCTAGTGTTATAAAAGAGATTAAAATAATCCTTGCTCTCGTTAGCAATTCCGAGTCAAGTTTAAACAATAATCGTAAAGGTACTCCATAGTAAGAGAAATAAAAATATCGTAGGAAGACTATTTTCCTAGAAAATAAAATAGCAAGAGTAAGAATATTAGAATGTAAGCAATCTAGAGAACGCTCGTTATGTAAAAGTTTTACAACGTTATTTTCTTGTTTTAAATGCCTCTTCTATACCTAGGTACAACAACTTGCATTCAATAGTTTCTTCAGCAACTTGATATTCTGACATAATAAAGCGTCGTATAAAAATGTCACTGGATGATGACAGATGTCAAAGTCAGACAATAAGAGTGGGTTGCACCAACTTACTTTAACTATAACTTTAACTTTAACCATGACAAAACGTCAAATGAACTGTCAAATCCCTAGTAAAAGTCCATTATGGACGCCATATTTGACAATAACCTTAACTTTAACTTTAACTACGCCTCTGGTGCAACTCACCCTAATAGTTTTTATGGGAAAAACACTACGCAAAATATTTCGATGCTATGTAATTCCCAATATAAGTTTGCAACCGACATCTAAAAATAAATCCAAGCAAGAGTTTTATTTTACGTTTTAACTTATAGTAGGTACCTACATGTTCCCTTAAACATTTTTTTTTAAATTATCAAGTAAATTTTTGGTGAGTAGCTTTATTTTGATAAGACAAACAACAATTTACTCTGCGAAAATTCTCGAAAGTGGTAGCTAACAGAGATAGAAAGGATTTCATATTTCAAATTTCGATTTGATGGTCCTAAAACATGTATTATTCTATTTGTAGGACAATGTTAGGTACTCTTAAGAGGGCGACTAACCCAAAAATTCAAACATCATCCTTCTCTCTTCACACTCACACCCGTCTTTCATAATATGCCAGGTGAAAAATGACGACGCGGAATCATCGCCAAGTTAGTTTTACTATGAATAAAAGACGAACTATAATGATTATGAAAAAAGTATTTTGAGCAAATTAGGTTTTCAATGCCTTTTTAGATATTAAAAAATATTAAAGAAAAGACGGCAAACTTCGAAGATCCAAGCAAAAATGTGTCTAAAATAAGGTTTTTTGTAAAAAAACCATCGAGCAATTTTCAGTAATCGTGTTTTCGTCTTGAGCATTTAATCTTCACGAACTGAAGTTACTTGTGTAAAAAAATCAGTTTTCTAGACCTTACAGATTTTGAGATCTAGGTTTAAGTATGTAGTCAAGTTAGGGTCAGGTGCATTCTTAAATTATATAACTATTAACCTATCAATATACAAAAAATCAGCTGGTTAGGGTACCGTTTTAGGGTTCCGTAGTCAACCAAGTTTTGTTGATTACCCGGACTATTCGGTTTTGACACGCCAGTAATATTTGCCAAGAGAGTTAAATCAATTTTATTGCTTTTTGTAGCAAAACAAAACTCATTACTATTTATACTAATCTAAAATAGATTTTATTGTTACAGTTGTCATCAAAAACCGATTTATAACAATTAATACAATACCTCCAATGGCCTTATCAACAACAATTAAAGGTAGCATTTGGTGACGAAAAAACCTGAACTATTATGTATAGATCTAATAATTCTATTTATTCTGTAATTTAATTGTCGATGGTTAGAGTTCGATAACATGGTTTTGGGGTTGCGTTGTCAAAATTGATTACAATATTTGTGAAGTACAAAATCCATACTAATATTATAGCTACGTGTCTGCCTGTATTATTCACACTTTAACCACTCAACTGATTTGGATGAAATTTGGTAGAGATAGGTAGTTTACGGGAAAGGAAACAAAATAGTTTTATTGCAAAAAATGTTCGGTTTCCGCTTCACAAACGAAACTCTTCAAAACCTGGTATATATCTTAAAATATTATATATAACGGCATCGACCCAAAAATATGTATAAGGAAGTAATTCCACACGAACGCATAGAGAAATTGGATTTACCCTTTATTTATCCTATTAGTTGTCCGAGGCATGACCCAACATTCAAATATTGGATCAAGATGAATAAGAAAATTGTTTCACGCTCAAGATTTTTCGAAGCGTTGATGCCGACTTAGAAAAAAAATGCACCAATTTGATCAAATCATCTTCTCAATCAAGTTATTTGATACTGGATTGCGCCAAAATTCGTTTATCGCACGGGAATCCTATATTTTTCCTAAATAAAAAGTACCTATCCTATTCTCTTTATCGAGACTCAAAGTATCTTCATACTCAAAGTATCTTCGCCAATCGGTTCGGTGGTTTAAGTAAAAAGAGACATACTTTATAATATTAGTATGAATGACTTTATTAGTATGAATTTATAATATTACTATGAATACCTATATTATAAAGCAGGAATTATCATAAATATTTGCAACTGGCCAAATTGTCTGATTGAATTTATAAAATGTAAGCGAAATATTAAATTTCCCCATTTTTATGGAGACGTAAGGGACAAATTGGATCTATAGAGGAAATTAAATGGGCACAATTTCCTTCGAATCTGGCAACATAACAAAATCCTTTTAAGCGTGCCCTTCGATATTTAAAAGCCCTTTTCCGCATCGATAGAGGAAAAAGGATTTTGCTTACTGATTTAATGAAAACGTATTTATAAAAGGAATCCAGAATATTTCTATTGCATCATAATTCATAGCTTTACATCGCAATATGAATATGACGTTACTTATACTTAAAAAAAGAATACATTTTTAACTGTCTGTGTAGAACCCTTTAAGTGTAAATTCGACTCGCTCCTGGGCAGTGCGCGATCCCGACTCGCACGTGGTGGTTGTTCTTTAACTACGATTACGAGCTCGTAAAATTTCCTAAAGAACTACGAGTAGTCATCAGCCGCGATATTTAGACAAGGCCGTCGTATTGTGCTGATGTCATAGACTTGAAAATCACGCAGATATGGCTATCTCTATACAATTTAATTTTAATGTACTTCCAATTTGGTTTATGGTCCACCAAATAACAATTAAAACCAATTGCCGACATGAAAAACTTCGATCTAAGCAATTTTTTTAATATTCATCTTGAACCTTTTCTATATCGTCGAAACAAAACTTTTTTCGAAGTGCCAAACAGAACTTAAAGATTTTTGTCTTGTTCTAAGAGCTACAAAAATCCTGAGTGTTCTAGAAAATAAAATATAAGCCCAAAAATAATTGTTCGGGTTTACATAACTGTAATATCTTCTGTATACAAATAAAATGAATTTTAAATTGTGTTAGTCTCGCTAAAACTCGAGATCGGCTGAACTAATTTAGCTATTTTTCATCTTGAAATATTCGTGGACGTCCGACGTGGAAAGGCTTATACGGTAGAAAATTTATGAGTTAAGTGATACAACGTTCACGGGTCAGATAAACTAGTTTATAATAAATCTATTCGAGTAACTATAACAATTGAAGATTTCAAGGCTGGCTGAGTTTTTTAATGTGGACTATCTATCAAATTCTTATCGCTACATTTTAGCGTTTCGCTCAGGATCACCTGTAACAACATACTGAGCTTTGGTTATATACACACGTCATACTGAGCATCAAATTAGTAAACATAAGAGAGCGAACTCACGGAGCGGTTTTCTCCCGCGCCCGCCGCGGTTGCGGGCCCGCGCAAATGTGCGGTTTTATTTCAGAACTCACAAGACCGCTAATTTATGCGGGCCCGCAGCCGCCGCGGTCGCGATTAGCGCCCGCAAACTCTGCAGGCGATGATCGCAAGACGGTCGGTTTCTATTACGATCGCCTACTACGGCTACTGCGATCGCCCGCTAAACTATCGCGGAGCGCGCGGGCGCAAACCGCCGAGGCTGCGGGCGACCGCCGCCCGCCGCGGGCGACCGCCGCCCGCCGCGGGCGAAAAACGCGCCGTGAGTTTTGCTTTCGTTTTTTACATACAAAACTGGGTTCCACGGGAGCGAACTCACGGCGCGGTTTTTTCCCGCGCCCGCCGCGGTTGCGGGCCCGCGCAAATGAGCGGTTTTATTTCAGAACTCACGAGACCGCTGATTTGTGCGGGCCGGCAGCCGCCGCGGTCGCGATTATCGCCCGCAAACTGCGGGCGACGATCGCAAGACGGGCGGTTTATGTACGATCGCCAACTACGGCTACTGCTATCGCCTGCTAAACTATCGCGGAGCACACGGGCGCAAACCGCCGAGGCTGCGGGCGATCGCCGCCCGCCGGTACAGCGGGAGCTGCAAACAACCGCGCCCGCCGCGGGCGAAAAACCTGCCGTGAGTTTTGCTTTCGTTTTTTTTACATACAAAACGCGCCGTGAGTTCTTAGCCTTAAACGTAACATCACACGTGCGCCATAATTCGTGCTTATAGCTCCAGATTAGGCAAACGTTATATCCGTGTTATAATAGCCTAGGAAAATTTAACTTTTAACCTAGGAGAATTCGCATTGAGCTGAAAATTGGTAGAGAGTAGAGACGTTAATTTACAACTTTGTCTAACTTACTTTTACGATAAAATTTACCATTTTCTGAAAACAAGGGACAAAAATATCAATTTCGCACATTTGACCTTGAATAAAAATCTTTGCACAGAGGATTGACGGGGACTTTTGAGGTTTTATTAATAATGGTGAAATTAACGTCTCTACCGATTTTCAGCTCTATGATGGCTCTATGCGAAGTTTTCCTAAGTTACTATTATAGTCAGGACAATTTAAAGTGGCACCAGCGGTCATTGACCTTTCTAGTCTAAGAGCTTTGTGAAAAATACTCGCACTACATTCTGTTAACTTAACCCTCGGTTGGTCGCGCTTTTAAAATTACGCCGTTGGTCACCTGGGATCTTTCAAAGCCCGAAAAGTAAATGACATAAAAATGACATAAATTGTAAATGAATCAAAAATATTATGTTCTCAACATCGAAAAAGAAATAATCATCATAATTTTCGCCTAGGAAGTAGAATCAAAAATAATATGTTCTCAACATCGAAAAAGAAATAATCATCATAATTTTCGCCTAGGAAGTAAAAAATGCATTTTTGGAAAAATGTGTCTAAAGGTCTATAGAGGTGATATAATTATAAGGCAATAAGAACCAACCTACGAACATATTTTTTATTGATTTAGAAATCAAATGCGAGACGAATTACAAAATAAATCCATTTTGGTGTGAAAACTGTATGGACATATCAAATAAATTTTAGTAACGCGGTCGGTCTGGAGACCCCAGTGCGAATAAACACATCTATAACACACAACACATGCACGGGAGCTCAAATTAGTTGCGATTATATCAAAATATAATTCTTTTTAAGAAGCCACCCAAAGAACGGAGATGCTACAATTAATTTAAATATAGTTGTTTCTCATTTTCGCAAACTCCGGGCTTTTAAAGACCCCACGCGACCTCTCGGGGGGGATTATTGAATTCTTGTAAAGAAAGAGACTATTATAGTTTCATCGGAATACATCTAGGTAACTCTTCGTATGACAATCTTCAACTATTTATGAGGTTAAAGTGATGTAAGTCATACTCTGTTCACATCGTGTATGCAAAATACAATATCGCCCTTAGACTAGAAATATCTGTCACTTCATTGTCAATCACGGTTTGTATAGAAAACGACGAAATATGGCAAGTTTTTTGACAGGGAGTCAATGACCGCTACAGACAGAATTCCGCGATTTTAGAATAGTAAGTTTGTCTAGGCCATTAGAGATGAACACTAATAATTATTATCGAAGTCCAAAACATTTAACAACACCTTTACTTAATATGAGAAAAAGTATTTAACTCGCGGTCAGATACTGAGGATAGGGATCTGATCAAATATTCGTAATGTACGCCAATACACGCTACGGTTTACCGGAAAGGTCCTGTGACCTGTGCACTGTGCAGTTTTTTAGGCCTGCGCCGTGGACCGGAGCAAAATCGAAAATCAATTCTTACGACTGATACCTTCGCAGGCATACCTGCACAGGCGGCCTCTCCGGTAAACCATGATAGCGTGTAATGGCGTACAGATGCAGGGCCGAGCGCTTTGTAGGAGAAGAAGTGTTATGAGGAATATTATTACCCTCTCTTACGCTCATCTCAGCGAAAACGTACGCTTGCGTCTGATGTTTCGTTAGTAATGTATTCATTGATGAACAAAAGTTTAACCCGTCGATCGTGGGAAAACGAGACACAATAAATATTCTATTGTGTCTCGGACGCCGGTGACCGTTTGGGGCTTGATGAATTAATGACTTCTGAGTCAAAGGTGACTGAGAAGTCATCACACACTGTGAAATTAAAAATGAGCCTGACAGAACCTGACAGTGCGTTTACTTGTTTATAGTCCACTTGATGACGCCCGCAACTTCGTTGCGCCAAAATTTGTTTATAACGCAGGGACCGTACATTTTTCCGGGATAATAAGTATCCTATATCCTTTCCCGGGACTCAAAGTATCTCAATACTAAATTTCAGAAAAATCGGTTTAGTTGTTTTGGCTGAAGAGGTAACAGACACACTTTCGCTTTATAATATTAGTATAGATCTAAAAAAACCAGTATGAATAACTTAAGTTCTTACCAATCGCTAAGAGCTTAAAAACTTTAAGGAAAAAAGCAATTCGGTGCGAAACGAGTTACCTCCCCCCCTCACACCGTTCATTATCCTTGTTGGGTAACAAACTTTCCAAAATCGACTCTGACGATCTTGAGCGGGTTTAGCGGGACTTCCCCGTTGCCACCAACCACATTCATACTAATATTATAAATGCGAAGGTGTGTAATGTCTGTCTGTGTGTCTGTTACCTCTTCACGTCCATACCGCGAAATAGATTTTGCTGATAGGTATGGAGATACTTTGAGTTCCGGGAAAGGACACTTTTTATCCTGGAAAAATGTACGGTTGCCACTCGATAAATAAATTTTTGCGCAACGGAGTTGCAGGCGTCATCTAGTATAAATTAAAGCGGTTATGTATTTCCTTTGTATAAACAATTCAAAGCTCAGGACACTCCTCGGAGTCACGACGTATAATATTGGACAAAAAACATACAAGAAAACACAGACATAGATCAAGATCTTGATCTATGTCTGTGCAAGAAAAATACTGTTCAGTGCATTTTATTGACTTGGTTCCCAAATCTCTTGTCATACTCTTCTCATCATACTGGTTAGTATTTTATTTAAGTTTCGGAACACGCTAATTATTAACTTAAATAATGTGGAATTTTGACACTTTTTCAATAACATAATAATATAGTATCTCTCTTATAAGAGTCAATTCCAAAAGGGCCCGAACCGAACAAGTTGTTTATTTCTATTATTTGTCTGGTTTTGTACGAAAACTAATTCCACCAAAACGCTGTACCGCTAACTGCTCTTTGATTGACCGATACAGTTTCAGTACGAATGTGATTCATTCACAAATATGTTTTATTGAATTTACCAGTGGCTCATGGAAATAAAATGGAAATTAAAATCTATGCTTGAATCTGTGCTTTCAAACCTATATACAGAATGTAACAAAAATAAGTGATAATACGTACATCAGGGTGTGTATTAGTCCCTTGTATAGTTGACTGTGAAAGTAGCAGCGCTGAAGGTTCAACATTTTTTTTTACTTTTGTATGTGAAAATCTATGACGCTGGGTCACTTGCCCAATGCTCATAAAAATCACAAAAATAGCTCTTTCAGCGCTGCTACTTTCACAATGAACTCTGTATAAGGGACACATACACACCCTTAAGTATTATAACTTAGTTTTGTTACACCCTGTATAACATAGTAATTAGTAGCGTACCTACACAAATTATACCAGTACCTACATATTAGTACCTACACCTACCTACCTAGCATATTAGTACCTACACCTACCTACCTAGCATATTAGTACCTACACACAGTACAATAAGTACGATAGGTGAACGCCTTCGTGGTCCAGTGGTTAAGTGCGTGGCAAGACTCGGAGGCAAGGTTCGATTTTTGATTTCGATTTCGATTTGTGGCCTACACTTATAAAAAATATAAATCCGGCGCTGGCTAGGACAATGCAGGCTGATCACATGATTGTCCGACAAGTATAGCGTCGGATGGGCATGTAGAATTCGGACCTGCACCTGATCTCTCGCCAGTCGTGTCGGTTGTGCGACCCACTGGGTTATGAGAGTAAAAGAATAGAGAGTGCTCTAGTGTACTGCGCACACACTTGGGCACTATAAAAATTACTCCTGCGTAACTCGCCTGGTTTTAATGAAACTGTCAACCGTCGCCGAAACCGTTATGGGGCATCCATACTAAATACTAATGTTATAAATGCGAAAGTGTGTCTGTCTGTTATTTCATCACGCCCTAACAGCAGAACCGATTTTGCTGAAATTTGGTATGGAGATACTTTGAGTCCCGGGAAAGGACATAGAATACTTTTTATCCGGGAAAATGTACGGTTCCCGCGCGATAAACGAATTTTGGCGCAACGGAGTTGCGGGCGTCATCTATAGTTATTCGTACGACAAGTCATTGAGTAGTGAATTGCTTCGCTGACATAATAATATTATGGGTGGAAATCAACTCCATAAGGTCTAATGGAACCAAAATAAAACTAGGTGTGCCACAAGGGTCCATTTTAGGCCCTTTTCTTTTTCTCATCTATATAAATGATTTACCTTATCTTGTTAAAGATAAGCATGAGATAGTACTTTTTGCTGATGACACTTCACTAATTTTTAATGTGAAGAGGCGACAATTTAATTATGACGAGGTAAATAGTGCTCTCTCAAAAATAGTACATTGGTTTAATGCTAATAATTTACTTTTGAACTCTAATAAAACAAAATGTTTAAAATTTATCTTGCCAAATGTTAGGCAAGTACAAACCAATGTACTATTAAATGATGAGAAAATGAATTTAGTAGACACCACCACATTCCTAGGCATAACACTGGATTGTAAGTTACAATGGGGTCCACATATTGCAAAACTGGCAGATAAGCTTAGTTCTGCAGCATATGCTGTTAAAAAATTTCGTGAAATCACTGATGTAGAGACCGCGCGATTAGTTTACTTTAGCTACTTTCATAGCATAATCTTACGGCATCCTCTTGTGGGGAAATGCGGCGGACATTAATACAATATTTGTGCTGCAGAAGCGAGCTATTCGTTCTATTTATAAGATGTCGTCTTTTGAATCTCTAAGAGAAAAATTTAAAGAAATAAGAATTCTGACCGTCGCATCTCAATACATTTTGGAAAATCTCTTATATGTTAGAAAGAACATAAATATTTTCAAAAAGAAAAGCGATAATCATAATGTAAATACTAGAAATAAGAACAAGTTAGCAATACCAATGTTCAGACTAGCCAAAGTAAGCAATTCTTTTAAAGGCCAATGTATACGCCTATACAATAAAATCCCAGAAAATGTTCAAAATCTACCTTTAAACAAATTTAAAAATGCAGTTAAAGAACGTTTGTGTGCTAAAGCGTATTATAAAGTCAATGATTTTATCGAGGACAGCACACCTTGGGAATAGGGTGGCTCCATGCAGGTTACTTTTCGTTTATTTTGTTACATAGCTGTAAGCCATAACATTGTTATATTATTTTATTTTAAAATTGTAATTTTCCATTTTTTTAGTGAAAGATGGCCCCGTGCGAGTTTCTTACGCCGGTTCTTCTCGGCGGGGTAGTTTCCGAACCGGTGGTAGGCAACGTAGTTTCTTCGTTCTTTCTACGACTTTCAAAAAGTGTATCATGATACCCATTTTGAATAAAAATATATTTTATTTATTTATTTATTATATTTATTTATGACCGCTTGTCCACTTCTAGTTAAACAACACTCGCGTATCTTATCACCAATAATCCGAGGATAGTGACAGCTTAATTAACCTTATGTACACATATTGTCAGCCGCAACGGGTAGAGCCGCATATTCCACCCTCACCAAGCATTACATAGAATCGCACTCAAACACCGAGACTAAGGGCTAAATGAACGAGCTAAGGGAACGACCAAATCAGACTATCGCAAACCTTTGTCAACATTTTGGAGCAATATAAAAACGTGGTTAAAAGTAATTAAGTTGATTTATAAAACGAGTCACTTGATGTAAGCAACTACCGTCACTCATGGACACTCGCAACATCAGAAAAAATGTAAACTGTGCGTTGCGGGCCTTTTAAGAGTGAATAGGACGCCCTATTCTTGAAGGTTTGCAGGTCGTATTGGTCCGAAAATACTGCTGGTGACAGTTTATTCCAGAGTTTTACTGTGCATGACAGAAAGTTACGCTAAAAACGAAAGGTGGAAGACTGCCACTCATCAAGGTGATAAAGATGGTACATTTGTCGCGTGAAACGATGGTAGAAAGTTACAGGATCTTCTTGAACTAACTGCCGTTCTCAGAGACGAACATTAATTACTTAAATGAAGTTAATTCAAAATTTTGACATAAGCCATACATTTTTTTTAATGAAATAAGGGGGCAAACGAGCAAACGGGTCACCTGATGGAAAGCAACTTCCGGCGCCCATGGACACTCGCCGCATCAGAAGAGCTGCAGGTGCGTTGCCGGCCTTATTTTACATTGTCAAACTCTTCATTAAAGGAAAGAAGGTTAATCATAATTAAATGTCTCTGAGTACGGCGGTTAGTGTTTGATTCGCGCTCAATCATACACATAACACACACAATAATATTATAATATTCTCCTCACAAGGCGTCTGCTAACTCTACCGCGACAAAGTTAGCAAGTTTTGCAACACATTAGCGTCAAACTTATACACCTACGTCACGACTTCGGAGTTCGGTGACAACTTCGAATATTGGTTAGGCGCTCCACCGCTTCCCCTGATTAGTTTTGTTTTCAGGTTGAGTTTTGAACTCGAATTTTTAACGCAACAACGCAACTGCAATCACAGAGTTTTTAACATAAGCTCCGTTTTTCCGTTGGCCATTTTGTTAAATTAAGGTTTACTAGTTATTCGTAGTTTAGTAGTCATTAAAAGACTCCGAGTGCGTTCTGTAGAGTACAACTATATTTTCGGTTAATAAGATTGTAATGGATTAAATATCATGTTTTATTTTATTTTATATGGCTTACAGCTTATAGCAACATACACTAAACTATATTATATTTTAACTATCTCGTTCGTAATGAAAGACAAAGCCAGTAAGCATTAAATAAATAAAAAAACGTGTATTAATACCTTACAAGCTAAAGTGAAAGGCGAACTCTCCCTTCTAGGTCCCGTAGCGCTCACGTAGCGGGCTACGGGGCCCGTAGACCGTAGACCTAGGCAAGTTTACGCAACTAATATATTGTAGCATCTAGGAATACCGTGTATTATGTAATGAGTTTTTGTTTAGTTACTTATTTTTAATTAACCAATGTATTGTCGTTGTAATTAAATAATATTTTAGTGGCTATTAACCCGGCGAGCGTAAGGTTAGGTGTGGTACACCCAGACCTAGAAAATTCGATTAATATTTTAATAACGAATTGTTGTAACGCTTCGTGCGCTCGAGTAGCTGCGCGGGGGGACATACGGAAGCATCCCTTGCCACTGTTTCTGTCGACCGCCGCCTAGCGTATGGTGTGGAAGAGTTTGAAGATGTCACCGGGTGCGTGAAACCTGTCTTACGCTACTTGTAACGAATTTGACCAAACACATTGTATCTTATTTTTGTAATTTTACGGTATTTTTTTTGGTTTTTTTTTTGGCTTAAAATCTATTATTTCGTACGAAGATAATCAAAACAGATTATTACGTCTTTCCGAAGAGACTAAAGTTAGTTCACCCGACGAGTCTAGTAGTGATCAAGATATTGATAATGTCAGCGAAATAATTTTTGAAAGTGACACAGAGCAGGAGATGGATGACGAAGGACATCATGAAAGATTGATAGGGAATAATGGCGAAGGCAATGATAGTTATTATTGTTAGTTTTATTTATTTATGTATTATTTATGTATGGAACATGTCAATTTCGTCTGTGAAAACAGCACAAGATCTCAAGACGAATAAATATTTTTTTATTAGTTTTATTATCCAGTTTAAGTGTTATTTTGTTCTTATGTTGAGTCTAGTTGACGAAAAAAATACTTTTTTAGTTTTTTTTAATTTATTTTGAACAAAAATGGCTTTTACTATATTTTTTAAATAACGTAAAATTACGGTAAACTTAAAGCCCTCAGCAGTCATCACTTTATAGTAAAACTCACGTAACAAAACCACCGCTCATGTCATATTTGAATCAGAGGGTAATTCATTGAAGATTGCTTTTCACGCGACTCATCATGTCAAACAGGTGGGTTTGCACAGTAAGTATACACTATACACGTATGTATATTTATAATACCATACATATAAATGGTAAGATAAGTGACAATGTAACTTGTTAGTGTTAGTCGGTGAGTAACAAATGAGTATTACTTTGATAAGCCGTGTCGTGAAGATGAATTCTTTTTTCTAGCGTTAGATGTAAAACTATATAGGAAAACATAGCACCTGCTTTAGGAAAATATATTTTAAGATGTACAGAGTAAAACAAAATAAATTAATAATAATAATTTAAAGTATGTACAAGTCCAAAGGCCGGCAACGCACCTGCAGCTCTTTTAATATTGCGAGTGTCCATGGGCGACAGTAGTTGCTTTCCATCATGTGACCCGTTTGCTCGTTTGCCCCCTTATTTTATGAGAATAATGCGTAGTGGCCGAAAAGGAAGGTCTTCCGACCGAGCGAGGTGGCATGCTCGGTCAGGCCGGAGCCCACGTGATACATTTCAGCTGTTGTATAATATACGCGCTATCGAAGTTTTTTGAGCGCGTCGCTATATATTATACTAGACGTTCCGCGCGGCTTCGCCCGCGTTTAAATTAGATATTTCACAGACAAATCTGTCTACAAAAAATAGCCTATGATCCTTCACGTGGTCTACTTCTTATCTGACCCAAATAACAGAAAAATTGCTCTAGTAAGTAGTTCGTGAGATAAGCCCTTTCAAATAATTTCCCCCGTTTTTTCCACATTTTCCTCTATTTCTTCGCTCCTATTAGTCTTAGCATGATAAAATATAGCTTATAGCCTTCCTCGATAAATGGACTATCTAACACTGAAAGAATTTTTCAAATCGCACCAGTAGTTCCTGAGATTAGCGCGTTCAAACAAACAAACAAACAAACTAACAAACTCTTCCGCTTTATAATATTAGTATAGATAGCGACGCGCTCAAAAAACTTCGATAGCGCGATGCAGGAATGTTAGCGAATTGTGGGTACCACCACATTTTATATAAAAAAAAGTCCCCCGTGTAGAGTTAACTGTAAAAGTAGCAGCGCTGAAAGAGCAAAATTTTTCTTTCTGATTTGTATGGGCAAGCGCTCCAGCGTCATGAGTTTGTCCATATAGGAGATAAAAAAGTTACTCTTTCAGCATTGTTACTTTTACAGTAAACTCTATACAGGGAACTCATACACACCCTAAAGTATTATCACTTTGCTTTGTTACACCCTGTACATGTAGTCATTAGTTGCGACTTTACGCTGCAAGTGGACAAAAAGGTCGCCTAATGGAAAGATATTACCATCCATATAGAACGGCAATTCTGGAGGAAATCGGAAGCGTACGAGGATTTAAAAACTGCTACACAAATCCTTCTAAAACTGCCTCACAAATACAAAAATAGAGTCCAGAAAAAAGTATACAAACTAGTGTAGCAGCCTTGCGACTGTACCGCGTTTGCGGCGAAGGTGCAGGCTCTTAGCCTCCACACGAGAGGTGCTATTTTCAACTGAAACCCCAATTAGAGGGGACGACAAGAACAGGTAAGTAGTTTTTATACGTGGGAGAGCCATGCTTCGGCACGAATGGGCCGGCTCGACCGGAGAAATACCACGTTCTCACAGAAAACCGGCGTGAAACAGCGCTTGCGCTGTGTTTAGCCGAGTGAGTGAGTTTACCGGAGGCCCAATCCCCTACCCTATTCCCTTCCTTCCCTTCCCTATTCCCTTCTCTTCCCATTCCTACCCTCCCCTATTACCCTATTCCGTCTTAAAAGGCCGGCAACGCACCTGCAGCTCTTCTGATGCTGCGAGTGTCCATGGGCGACGGAAGTTGCTTTCCATCAGGTGACCCGTTTGCTCGTTTGCCCCCTTATTTCATAAAAAAAAAATAGGTAATTATAGTATGACCTATATGAAAACTAGTTATGTATCTTTATCTATCTTCTAGAGATCAGCAAGTTCAAATGAATAACGTTCGCCCTCAAAAACGAATAATTAATCCCGTTTTGATAAGTGATTCTTCGCTCGTAGTAATCGCAGAGTAATGTATTTGCCTAAAGCCTTCGATAAATGGACTATGCAACACAAAGACAATTTTTAGGGTTCCGTATCCAAAGGGTAAAAACGGTACCTGAGACTTCGATGTCTGTCCGTCTGTCTGTCTGTCTGTCTGCCTAACTCCAGAACCGCTATAGCTAGACTAGAAAAATACTAAAAACAAAATAAAATTCATATATAAGGGAAACTCCCATACAATAAACGTTATTTTTTTGGCCTTTTTTGCTCGAACAGCTAGACACTTGAAATATTCAAACGTCCTTAGTAATATTTTTACTTTCATAATTAATAATAAGATTAAAATAAAATAAACATTTAAGGGGGGCTCCCATACAAAAAACAAATATTTTTCCTACTTTCGCTATATAACGGCACGGAAACCCTTCGTGGGCGAGAGCGACTCGCACTTGGCCGATTTTTAAATTCGCACTAGACGTAGTTCCTAAGATTAGCGCGTTCAAACAAACAAACGCTTTTTTATTATTATTAGTTTAGATTTAAATCAGGGGAAATCCCTCCATTCTTAAGAACATCTACATACGAATGCTCTAAAATAGGAGGAAAACTGCGTTTCTAAGAAAACATACAATGATTTAACACGTAAATTATAACCATTTAACGTTTCATAATATAGCTACAATATTATTATTATTTTATTATAATAATATTTTATATTATGGTAAACATTAGTGCCGGATAGGCTATCCACAACTTATCTGACAGATAGTGTATATCTGTCAGATAACTTGTGGATAGCCTATCCGGCACTTATCACTATCAGTAAGTGGTGAAACAGCCCTTTTGAGTTGTGGTAAGCGTCTGTTCTAAATTCTAATCTAAACCTCTATTACCGTGTACACAGTGGCTATTTTAAACGGAGTGCTACTCCATGTTCAGCTAATGGTCAGTGGAGAGCAGATCGTTTACACTTTAAAATATTTATAGTGGTTAGTGGACGAGTGACGAGCTTTGTCAACAACATTTCAGCATGGCTTTTTAAGGTTCCGTAGCCAAATGGCAAAAAACGGAACCCTTATTTGACATACGGACGGACAGACAGACAGACAGATAGACATGACGAATTTAATTATAGATTCGTCATGTCTGTCTGTCTGTCTGTCTGTCTGTCCGTCTGTATGTCACAGCCACTTTTCTCCGAAACTATAAGAGCTATTATACTATTGAAATT
Organism: Cyaniris semiargus; assembly: GCA_905187585.1. Lineage (NCBI taxonomy): Eukaryota > Metazoa > Arthropoda > Insecta > Lepidoptera > Lycaenidae > Cyaniris > Cyaniris semiargus. The sequence goes on from LR994555.1 coordinate 1,435,080, forward strand.
TGGTAAGTAGATGTAGTCTGTGAACCGCATTAAGATTTTGATACAATAATGGAAAAATTATTACAAATTTTAGGGGTCCCCATAGGCACAACTAAATCAAAACCTGAATAGTTTACGAGAGACTCTTCCAAAGTGGTAAAATGTGTGTCGTGTCCCCCCCCCCCCCTCTAACATCTAAAGTAGGGGCATGATAAGTCTAAAAAATATATGATGTACTTTACTATAAAAACTACCAACGAAAATTGGTTTGAACGAAATCTAGCAAGTAGTTTTTTTTATACGTCATAAATGGTAAACTTAATTTAACTTTCATTAAATCAACTGAAATATAAAAATAAATCAAAAACCTTTTAATTTTATAAAAATAAACCATATTGCTACTGCGGAACCCTTCATGGGCGAGTCCAACTCGCACTTGGCCGGTTTTTCATGATATTTTCACACGTCAGCAATATTTCTAAATAACAAAAATATGTGTGTCTGATACAGATACACATATTTTTGTCAACCGATCTGAAATTCTGCTAAGCTCATAAGTCATAGCGAAATCAAAAAAAGTATTGATACTTTTTTTTGGTTTTTGCTTTGGCTCAAAGTTATAAATCCAGTCAAAAAATGGCTAGAATTTTCTATTTACAACTTGACCTTAAAAACCGAGTGGAGCGAAACTGCAAATATCTCGTCATTTAAAACTTGCGAAAATATTTTAAATAGCTTCCACGGCTGGGAAGATATACATCTTGAATTTGGTGCCGAGCATTGTGTTTATATTTAGCTAATTAGAGGATATAAAATTGTTTTTAGAGTTCCGTAGCCAAATGGCAAAAAACGGAACCGTTATAGATTCGTCATGTCTGTCTGTCTGTCCGTCCGTATGTCACAGTCACTTTTCTCCGAAACTATAAGAGCTATACTATTGAAACTTGGTAAGTAGATGTAGTCTGTGAACCGCATTAAGATTTTGATACAATAATGGAAAAATTATTAAAAATTTTAGGGGTCCCCATAGGTACAACTGAATCAAAAAAATTTTTTTTTCATCTAATCTATGCGTGTATGGATAAGTTTTCAAAAATCATAACGAGGTTTCAAATATCATTTTTTTCTAACCTGAATAGTTTGCGAGAGAGACTCTTCCAAATTGGTAAAATGTGTGTCCTCCCCCCTCTAACTTCTAAAGTAGGCGCATGACAAGTCTAAAAAAAATATGATGTACAGGACTATAAAAACTACTAACGAAAATTGGTTTGAACGAGATCTATCAAGTAGTTTTTTTATACGTCATAAATGGTAAACCTTAATTTAACTTTCATTAAATCAACAGAAATATAAAAATAAATTAAAAACCTTTTAATTTAATAAAAATAAACCTTATTGCTGCTGCGGAACCCTTCATGGGCGTGTCCAACTCGCAATTGGCTAGTTTTTTTGGAACTAAAATACTAACCTAACTACTTATTTATTTATTTATTTTATTTTATTACGGTTATTAAAAATCTACTATGTTATAAATTATAATGTGTCTGTATGTCTATCTGTCTGTCTGTCCGTCTGTCTGTCTGTCTGTCTGTCCGTCTGTCCGTCTGTCTGTTACCTCTTAAGTCTTCACGCCTAAACCGTTGCACCGATTTTGCTGAAATTTGGTATGGTATAGTATGAGTCCCGGGAAAGGACATAGGATACTTTGTATCCTAGAAAAATGTACGGTTCCCGAGCGATAAACGAATTTTGGCGCAACCGAGTTGCGGGTGTCATCTCGTAGGAAATAATTACTGAAAATCCAAAAACGCAATATGTCCGTTCCTCACATTTTAAATTCTGAACTGATTTAGATGTTTATTATGAAGTCCCGGGTAGTAAGTAGGCATTTATAGCTAAAAAATGTTTCCTTCCGGATCCTGCACGAAAGAAGTTGCGAAAAATTATCTTAGTTGGTAACAATCTTTACTTTAATAATTAATCATTTTTCTGTGAACCATAATTCCAACACGGAATGTAATTTATTTTCCTTTTAACATACTCTTAAATTCACTCGCATGTTAATAATCTACAGAGTAGTAGACTCAATGAGTGATGACCATGAGTCCGTCGGAAGTGGGATGTGTGGAGTGGCCACAAATCGACCTGGACCTGAGTGTCTGAAGTGCTGTCTACAACTACGAGTACAAGATGTCGAGTATAGTTTATAATAGGTATATGTCTTGGCCTTTATGACCTGTTTCCATATTTTCCATTAAATATTAAAGTACTATTCGTCCTTTATCTTTTTCTCAAATCCGACTAGCCGTGTAGACAAGAAAATATGTAAAAAATAACAATATACATTTCTTACTTAAACATGAAAAACATAAGGTCCTCTTTTACACGCAGTCGAAAGTTGATTAATGATTGATAAGGTTTACGAAGGATCACAAAGGCTGACGCCAGTTATGTATAATGTTAAATTTTATCAATTTGTATGTCCAGTATACAGAGCTGGGTATGCTTTCATTAATATTTGCTAAATTCTGATTTCTGAGTGCTAAATTCTGATTCACCGCCGGAATAGCTCTCGTGACCTAAATGTTTCATTATAGGACAATTATACGCAATCCCTAACTTATCTAAAAATATTTTATTTATTATATCCATAATGCAGGAGTTAGAAGGAACGGTGATACGGATGAACAAATGACAAGGAACTTTTAATATACCTAACATTAAAGGTTCTTCTTCTTGCACTCCTAAATCCTAGCAAACACTTTCGTTACTATAGTAATACTGTAGATAGTATTACTATGGTAGTAGTAACGCCTCCGTGGTCCAGTGGTCTAGAGCGTCGCTCTTGACTCGGAGGTCGTGGGTTCGATTGCCGCGTTGGAAACATGTTATTTCCAAGTTTGGTTAGGACAATGCAGGCTGATCACCTGATTGTCTGACAAGTAAGATGATCCATGCGTCGGATGGGCATGTAAAAAGTCGGTCCTGCGCCTGATCTCTCGCCAGTCGTGTCGGTCTTCCGTCCCACTGGGTTATGAGAGTAAAGGAATAGAGAGTGCTCTTGTGTACTGCGCACACACCTGGGCACTATAAAATTACTCCTGCGTACCTGGCCTGGTTTCAATGAAACTGGCCACCGTCACCGAAACCGGTGTGGGGAGTATTATTACTATAGATAGTACTGTGTACATGCTCTACATTATCAGCTATTTCAGCTCTCAATCTTACTTCCATCCAGTGGATGTAGTCATGAATGAATGCATCGCATGAGCCGCATGAATCATGCATGAATAAACACAACTTATCCACTATATTCTAGATACGAGAATAAAACAGGTATCGTAGTCAGCAAGATGCATTTTTAAAGGGCGATTTACAACTTTGAACAGTAAAAAGCTTTCGTCAATAACTGTTCGAAATCATCGAAATCAATTTATGGGATACAGATTGATGGCGGTGATAGACATATGGACGGTTGTCCCGATGTCAGTTCTGTTTTTAGCCTTCGGGTTCGGAACCCAAAAACTATTTTTTAAGTGTTTTCACTGTTCGCGCGCGAATCTCACTCACACTCAGCCAGTTTTGACGTAAAAAAACACTTCCTGCTCTCGTTTCGGCGAAAACAATATGTATACAATTATATTACAATTCTGATAACAAATTCGTTTAAAAATATTTACGCCAATATTGGAAAAGTTTTTATTGGCGTCATCAAACAACCTCCAGCAACAAAATAATGAAAATATTTGAAGCGAGTTAGAAACTTCTGAAAAATGCTAAAGTATTTTAATATTTCGTTCGCTACGAAGTTTTGTGGTGAATATACTAAGCAGCATCATCATCATCATCGACATCATCTTTATGATCAATATCATTATTATCATCAACATAAACTACGTTAAGGCGAGCACTTACCTCAATTCCAAAACGATAACCTTGCGAACGCGAATGCCAAGCGTGTACGCATCGCAATAAGATTCATTTTAGCTTAGCATAAAATTGTAAGTTACGACGGGCGGATCTTCTCTATTTTATTTTTCGTGTGTTTTTTTTTTAAATATCTTTCGAAATAAATATTAAGAAAAAAGATTATTCGTTTCAGACCTTTTTAAAATAGATTCATTGACAATTTATTAAAATAAAATGTAAGTTATTCTTGTTAATACTTATATTTCGATGACAAAGAGTTTTGTCGAAGGTGAGTTTGTAAATTAATTACAGCGAAAGTATTATTTTATATTAAATTTTTTTTGATTTAAACCCTTTTAAATATTGTGCTCTATATCTCATATTTTTTTACATTTCGTTATTATATTGGAACTAGGTAAATCGGGTATCAAGAAATAACAAAATGGGGTTTCAGCCCGCCTTAAGTCACAATGTTACGAGCTTCTTTAGAAAATAATAATAAGTTTTTTTAACGTTTGTGTATTGTGTATAAATCTCCAACAGGGTTGAACGTAAACTGTCTTCTGAAATCTGTAAATTTTCTGGGATAAAACCTATCCTAGGACCTTTCCATCTGTCAAAGTATCTCAATACCAAATTGAATCTAAATTGCTACAGCCGTTTAAGTGCAAAGAGGCAATAGACAAACTCACGAAAAAACTAACAGACAGACACACTTTCGCATTTATAATATTATTATGGATATCAAGAAAACCATAAGTCAATGATCGTCCAAGATTGTAATGGCATTATAAGTTCAAGGCCGTTTTCCTCTCAAATTCATTAATATTCTTTTCTCATTAAGACATTTAACCAGTTTGAATAATCGTGAATAGACTAGCGTCATCTGTATACAATTCGCGAGGTCTTCTAGACAGATTTGCACAATGTTTTCACGGTTATCCTTATGTAAGAGACATAAGGATAATATTATAGTATTATTTCGTTCTGTACACAAAACTTAGCTGTAACACGTGCCGTTCAAGTTGCTATCCATACTAATATTATAAATGCGAAAGTATGTCTGTCTGTCTGTCTGTCTGTTACCTCTTCACGCCTAAACCGCTGAACCGATTTTGCTGAAATTTGGTATGGGGATACTTTGAGACCCGGGAAAGGACATAGGATACTTTTTATCCCGGAAAAATGTACGGTTCCGGCGCGATAAACGAATTTTGGCGCAACGGAGTTGCAAGCGTCATCTAGTAGTATATAAAGGAATTTTTGCACTTGGTATGTCAAAATTTATTGATGACGCTTAGGATGAGTTTATATGCGTCCACGCAAACGCGACGCACGATTAGGCCGCTACATCGCTCTAGTATATGTAACGACTAGCTTTTGCCCGCGGCTTCGCTCGCGTTAAGAATTATTATTATTAACTAGATGACGCCCGCAACTTTCTAAATCGGTTAAAAATTAACACTTTTAGAACGTCTACATGAGGCCTACCACCGGTTCGGAACTAACCCGGCGAGAAGAACCGGCATAAGAAACCCGCAAAACTCGAAAACGATTCCAACCTGTGTTAAAATATCGTGCCTTCTCTTTTATACACACAAAAAAATCTGCCAAGTTCGAGTCGGACTCACCCATGAAGGGTTCCGCAGTAGCAATAAGGTTTATTTTTATGAAATTAAAAGGTTTTTGATTTATTTTTATATTTCAGTTGATTTAATGAAAGTTAAATTAAGGTTTACCATTTATGCCGTATAAAAAAACTACTTACTTGCTAGATCTCGTTCAAACAGATTTTCGTTGGTAATTTTTATAGTAATGTACATCATATATTTTTTTAGACTTATCATGCCCCTACTTTAAAAGTTAGAGGGGGGGGGCGGGCACACATTTTACCACTTTGGAAGAGTCTCTCTCGCAAACTATTTAGAATTAAATGATATTAGAAACCTCAATATGATTTTTGAAGACCTATCCATAGATACCCCACAAGCATAGGTTAGATTATTTTTTTTTGTTTCAGTTGTACCTATGGGGACCCCTAAAATTTTTAATAATTTTTCCATTTTTGTATCAAAATCTTAATGCGGTTCACAGACTACATCTACTTACCAAGTTTCAATAGTATAGCTCTTATAGTTATGGAGAAAAGTGGCTGTGACATACGGACGGACAGACAGACAGACATGACGAATCTATAAGTGTTCCGTTTTTTGCCATTTGGCTACGGAACCCTAGAAATGAGGAAGCTAATATAAAATATTTGGACCCCAGCTTTATATTTCTTTGGGTATTTAACTCTACATTGTGTCTTTAGCGGCTGTATGTAGGTAAATGCACTCTTGTTATAATAGTGTGGCGTGTCTTGATAATAACGAAGGTTATTTCCTTCCTCCTTCCTTCCTGAGGACAGATATACATTTGGACAATTTTACTTACAAACTACTTAAATATTTGTTTTACAACTACTGAGATGATTCAAACGGACATGAGAACTAACATTATATTACAATATAGCCATCCATACTTCCATACTTACTAATATTATAAATGCGAAAGTGTGTCTGTCTGTCTGTTACCTCTTGATGCTCAAAAAAAAAAGGACATAGAATATTTTTTATCCCGGCAAAATGTACGGTTCTCGCGCGATAAATGAGTTTTAGCGCAACGGAGTTGCGGGCGTCATCTAGTCTAGTATATTATAAATGCGAAAATGTCTGTCTGTCTATTACCTCTTCACGCCCAAACCGCTGAACCGATTTTGCTGAAATATGGTATGAAGATACTTTGAGTCCCGGGAAAGTTGTTGTTGCGGCCCGGAGTAGCGGGTGTCATCTAGTGTCAAATAAAATAATAATATATTATAACATTAACTTTTTTTGAGCTCGAGGTCCAAATAATAGACGTGGGAGAGCCATGCTTCGGCACGAATGGGCCGGCTCGACCGGAGAAATACCACGTTCTCACAGAAAACCGGCGTGAAACAGCGCTTGCGCTGTGTTTCGCCGAGTGAGTGAGTTTACCGGAGGCCCAATCCCCTACCCTATTCCCATCCCTTCCCATCCCTACCCTCCCCTATTACCCTATTCCCTCTTAAAATGCCGGCAACGCACCTGCAGCTCTTCTGATGCTGCGAGTGTCCATGGGCGACGGAAGTTGCTTTCCATCAGGTGACCCGTTTGCTCGTTTGCCCCCTTATTTCATAAAAAAAAAGATTACTATCGGAAAATCCCTTAGAAAATCCTAGCGTTAGTCGGTATTATATTATAATTATGTAGCTTATTCCCAAAACATGACTAAAGTTGACAAAGTATTTGTCAAATTGTGGTCACAATTAAAACAATGGCAGGTATGTTGTTGTAATATTCCGACTAAATAATAATTTGTGGTTAGTTGACGTTTAATTTAAAACTTTACTATTTTTTAAATACATAATTATTACTTTATTTTTCATAAAAAATATCATATTATAGTTAATGATAATTCCCAGTTGACTGCATCACTCGAATTTTGCCGCTTTAGGAGAAACTCTGAAGCTACGCGTTAACGGCGTTTATAATATTTTTACGATCGTGTGATAAAATCTATGACTAGAATAATAATCTAAAACTAGTTTGTCTTATACACGATGTGCCTTAAATTTTGAGATTTCATTTACAAATCTCAGACGCTAAAAACATTTCATACAAGACGAGGCTTCATGAGAGCACTGACATACGACGTGACCTACTTTTCAAAACTTGTTGATTTCTGCGGATAGTATTAAATCTATTTTTAAACGATAAACTAGATTAAAATAATATATGCTAAGAATATTCAACATTAATACATAAAAATATTAAATTCGAGTCTTTTGAAACTCGAGGTTTCGGCATCTTCGTAATAAACCTTAAAAAACACTTTCGGAAAAGAACTGCAACATTTTCATGAATGAATCTCACCTTTTTATCCAACAAGAAGCTTCCAGGGAATATCAGGGGGATGTACATGACCATGTAGATCATGGAAGTCCAGTACACCGTGATGCTGGCCACCCCGTAGTACTTGACGATCGCATCCTGGATGATGCTGTACTGGATCCACTGCATCGCATTCGAAGCTGAATACAGCACGAAAATGAATAGAACCAGCCATCTTATAGGAAAAACCTTGTATTCGACGGCCTTTTTCGGGGATTCCAGCCCCTTCTCTACGACACCGTCCATCACACTCCCGCTTATTTCTAATTTATCTGTCATAATTAAATTTAAATTATTGTCGTTCGATTGTTATTGTCAAATTTGCCGCGCGCGCGTTTTTTTATTTTTATTTTGCAAGTTGCGGAGGCTGTGACGAGTTCGCCGCGCGGCCGCCCACAGCCGACTGTCATCCACACTCCACAGCCGCACTCCGGATGAAATCCTTCGCACCCCGAGATAAGCAATAAAACGAGCGATTATTCGCTTATTATAATATCTTATGGCGGTCTTTATATTTAAGGTGGTATGTGAATCTGATTCATATATTTTCATGTGGTAGATAACGCCTTTATGTAGTTTCTAATTGCAGGTGTTAGAGCGATTGAGGTATGAATAATGAAAGAAATCCCGATAAAAGAAAACAGTAAATAAAATCACTTTAGGGTCTTCATTATTTAGCGGTTGTTTATAAATCCTGAAGTCAAGGGTTGACCTTTAGAGTTTTTTCGTAGCAAACAATTAAAATTTTTCCGGAATATAAAAGCCCTCGCAATGACCGCAATTTATGAAAGCTTTGTTGTTTATTTTTTAGACCGAACATGCCACCCCCACACAATAATAATAATATTATATTGTAGAATTTTATTTTATGATAAATTTTGTACATAATATTAGAAAGCTGCAGTTTTTGTACCTAAACAAAATTTTACTTTAAGAATTTGCGCAATTTCCATAAGATACTCTGTAGAAAATAGAATTGCAGCACAATATTGCGTCGTGAAAATGTTTATGTTAATCTATTCGATTATATCCAACTTGCATAAAATTTCTTAGATTTTATATCTCATTTAATCAAAAATGTTTTACCGACTACATAAAAAACCGGCCAAGTGCGTGTCGGGCCACGCGCAATATAGGGTTCCGCAGTACCGCTAGTTTTTGATAATTTTGTATGGTCAATGAATGTACATTTATAACGTGTTTTACACTACTAACAACATCATCTCAGTTATGTTCAAAGGAATTTGAACGTTAAGTTCCTTTATACTTCACCGAATAGTTACCTTTTTTTAGTTGATCGACTATTACTCAATAACTTAAATGAAGTCTCCTTAGCCGTGATAGTTTTCCTTTTAAATTCAGCATATTTCCTACTCCCGTGAATTTTTATTTTAACCGTTTAGCTGGTAGAAGGGGGTGGGGGGGGACACACTGGACTCTACGATTTTTTCCACTTTAAAACTTCATATTTCACAAATAGGTCCCTTAATCGAAAAATGATCTATGAATAGTCATAATATTTTCAAAAAACCTATCCAACGACACCCCAACCACACGGTGGGGTGGACGCAAAAAAAAATACACCCTCGCTTGATGTGTAGGGGAGGTACCATAAAAAAAAATAAGATTTTATATACCGTACTACTAATTGTCGGCATCATTAATATGTGTATTCATGCCGAATTACAGCTCTGTAGGTCCTATAGTCTCTGAGCAAAACCGCGGACAGACAGACGGACAGACAGACGGACAGACGGACGGACAGACCTGAAACTATAAGGGTTCCTTGTTGACTACGGAACCCTAAAAAGGAACTGTATTATTTAGGGAACAGTTAGTAAAAAATGTATCGCATCAGCTAGACAATAGTTTCATTGCCTGTACCGAATACGATAAAAAAAAAATACAATTAAGACGCGGATGTCGAGGTGACTTGGTATCGTCGGCGGACATGATACATGCTTTATGTGCTATACAAATCGTTGTCACGTAGCAAATAATTAGACAACATAATGGCCGAACGTATTGAAGTTAATTGTCGTGAATAGCTGATGCAGATTGTTTTTTTTTTTTTTTTAATAAAAAATGGTGGCTCCATGATTTTAGAACAGCTGTTAAAAAAAAACAAGAGCATAAAATGTAATTTATAGCGTTTTCGGCATCTGAACTGCCCCGGGGCAGGCAAACTTAGGATGTTTCCGTATCCTGTCGGCCCACCCTGCCCCGGGGCAGTTCAGATGCCGAAAACGATATTAGATCCTATCCCGACCCCATCGACACATATTTATGCCCGACCTGAATATGTCAGAAATCAGGACTGTGGCCGTTGATAAAAAAAAAAAGTAAAATTTAAAATTTCGAACGCGCTGTTGAAAAGCTTCACAAGACAAAGGCGGGAGCGCCGTATATCATCCGCACCGTCGAATGGGTTTCAGCGTGTCAGCTGCTACTTTCATTAAACATGACTAACTTCGCTTTACATAGCAAAATTTAGTAGAAAATAGGTCGCAAATCTCAGCAAGAACTGACGTCATGTTGAATTGTGTGGCTTTTATGGATCATAAACATTTTAAATAGCCTTCTTGCTAAAGTAATGAGCCCTTAAATTTTTGTTATGTTAATGTATCCTTCAATAGGTTATTAGCGAAAATTTAAAATTACTTACTGTCGTGAAAAAGTGAGCAAAGTTAAGCGCCTGGCACAATGCAATGGCAAATGTTTTTAAAGAATTGCATCAGATATTGACGCAGGCTTAAAAAACCTCTTTGGAAAATGACACATTTTGACACTAACCGCCGTACTTAGAGACATTTAACTATGATTAACCTTCAATTTAATGAAGAGTTTGACAGATAATGTATGAGGCTTATGTCTAAATTTTAAATTAATTACATTGTTCCACTCTAAGTGCGGCAGTATGTTACATAAACTCGTCCTACTTTTCTAGGTGTGTAATTATAATCAAAGTAAATTAGTTAGTAATATTGTAATAAATAAAGTCATAAGGCAATCGTAAAATTCCAAATTGCGGTTGTTAACTCGTTTTAGCCTAACACTTGGTTCATAGGAATGAAAATTAATAATACTATGGTATTCTTCTTGTTTCTTAATTCAAAACCACAACAATATAATAATATAATATTAAGAGTGAGTAAAATATTATTTTATAAGTTCAAAATGGCAGGGCAAAGTTATAAGTCAGAGAAATAAATAAATAAGTGGATATTTCCGTAAGTCTACAATAATTTTTACGTGGGCGAAATCACGGGTACAATCCATTATTATCCAATCGTCCCTGGAGTAAATAAATCATACTATTACAGATTATTAAATAAATGATTCTCATATTCAGTACACACTCTACAGCAAGCACAATATGGAAAAAGCCACAGCGTCACCTAATGCATTTTTAACATGGACTTCCATTATCACTAAAACCGCTCCACAATGCACGTCCCAAAATCCAAATATACCCAAATGGTGCTCCATATTCATCAGATAGCTCCATCGGATCTGCCACTTCCTCGGAAAACGGGTCACCTGCAGCAGTTGATATGTGACGATATTGATATGGAGGTATCATGAGGACCGAAATAGTTTGTTATTTAGGAGTGCTAATTTAATATAGTAAAGCGTTTCACGGTGTAAGATTTATTATTACAAATTATTCTTATTAGCTATTCAATATAGTATAATATAATGTAATATCCAAAGCCAACTTCAATATCTACAGGTTGTAACAAAAATAAGTGATAATACTTTAGGGTGTTTACGTGTTCCTTGTAGACTTGTAGAGAGTTCACTGTGAAAGTAGCAGCGCTGAAAGACGAAATTTTTTTTTCACTTTTGTATAGGGAAACTCGTGGTCGTGACGCTCGGGCCCTTGCCCATACAAAAGTGAAAAAAATCGTCTTTCAGCGCTGCTACTTTCACAGTGAACTCTCTACAAGGAACACGTATACACCCTAAAGTATTATCACTTATTTTTGTTATACACTGTATACCCAAAACCTCATCAGACCGCATAGTTTAGAATGTGCCAAATCCTGCCAAAAAATTTCCATAAATAACAGAATCCAAGACTCGTAACAACTATAAAAAAGCTTCTCATTTAGAACTAAACTTCGGATTTTATCATGCTCTACAGGACTTATACAAGGTGTAACAAAACTAAGTGATATTTGATAATACTTTAGGGGGTGTATGTGTTCCTGACATAATATAATTCACTGTCAAAGTAGCAGCGCTGAAAGAGCAACATTTTTTTTCACTTTTGTATGGGAATATGTATGACGCTGCACTGGGGCGCTTGCCCATACAAATCAGAAAAAAAAGGAAACCATACACCCATACTATGCGGCCGGCGCGGCGGCGGCGTGCGCCATCAAAGAAACACCGCGCCGCTACCCTTCCCGCGCGCGGTGTCAATGCGTTGCAAGTTGCAACGCATGGACACCGCGCGCGGGAATGGTAGCGGCGCGGCGCGGCGTAGGGTAGCGTACCCAACGCGTTGGGTAAATAATTGCTACATTTACTCAGTGATCAATTGATATTATTTTTTTATATATATATTTTTTTTCATCTAATATAATAACGAAATATCACGTCCTCGAGTATTGAACATATTGTCTCACCAGTCATGCAGTATATATAGCTACAGATACTAAAACTATACAGCTATAGATAATTGTACTATTATCTATTCTGTGCTATAGATAGCAAAATATCGCTAACATTATAAAGTTGAATAGACACCTGATACCTACACGCCTGATCAGTCTAGCACCTAGGTTATCTTAAGATAAGCTAAGACATAATGCAATATCCTCTGATATCACTATCTACAACTCATTTTATTGCCGATTCACTGGGTATTAAATACTTTTATCTTTAGGCCTTTTGTACGATAACATATTTCGCGTACTTCTGTAAAATTTTGGAGGATAATACTTTACTATTTACTACTTACTACATATTTTATCTACGAGTAGATAAATAACTACTAAGTAAATAAACTATTACAACAGAATGACATAGGCATTGTTCTTTAAATATAACGTATCGATTACAATCGTTATTGAGTGTTAATTAGTAAACGAAAATATAAATTAACAAACGCAGCAAAATCTTCAATATTTTAAATAAAAGATATAATGTTTAAAAAAATTCAAAAGAAAGAACAAAGAAGGAACAAAGCGTATGAAAAACATTAGAAACATAATAAACGTTGCGACGCGTACGACGGCGACGCGTTGAGACGAGACTCGAGAGCAGATGAACGGATGGATGCTAATTAGCTCTCAATAAAACATAATAAAACACAGCAACTGTTATCACAGAAAAGTTTATAGTTCCTATAGCACAGATCAATAAATAGGTACGTGCCATACCCAACTACCAAAAAGTACTCCTATAATTATCTCAAGACCATTCATTTCTTACACTTATAATACACTATTAGCTCTCTCCAAGACCGCAAAAGGGCCCACTTTATAAGACGCTTTGCTCTTATAGCATGCTAATTGAATACTTGGTGAATCCGATTTTCACTTGTAATAGGCTTATAAAACACAAACAAGTGTTTTACAAAACTCGCACTTGTCAAGTGGAACGAGATTGTGTTACAAAGTATTTCTAGAATAAATACATTTTGAAGATATGTATTTAAAATTATTAATATTTTTGGTTTCTGGTGTAGTATAATTTTTCATTGTCGACACTTGCTTTACATTAAGTGTGTTTATAGGGGAACGGGAATTTCATGTGAAATATGTTAGGATATAGCCTAAATTTTTAATGCGCCTCTTCAATTCGACATATATATAATACATATATATTTAATAATTAAATTGTTTTTAGAGTTCCGTACCCAAAGGGTAAAAACGGGACCCTATTACTAAGACTTCGATGTCTGTCCGTCTGTCTGTTTGTCTGTGTCCACACTGTACCTCAAAAACCGCTATAGGTAGATTTCTGAAATTTTCACAGATTGTATGATATACACAATCTGTGAAAATTTCATGCTGCTGCTGCTATAAAAACAAACACTAAAAACAAAATAAATTAAATATTTAATATCCCATACAACCAACGTGATTTTTATTTGCTATTTTTTGCTCGATATCAATAATGGCAACATGAAGGCACTTAAAATGTTCACAAAATACTGAATTCTGATTATAATTATATAATTAATAATAAAATTAAAATAAACTAAATAATTATGGGGGGCTCCGATACAAAAAAACACAATTAAATTATATATTTTTGCTCTATAATAGTACGGAACCCAAAATGCTCATAATCGCATAATGCTCTTACCAATACAGCTTTTTGAACTTATAAAGGCCAAATCATTTTGCCTTATATATCACAGATAACCAGAGTATACACTCTTAAGCCTAATTACTCTTTTTCCTTGCTCTTATAAGCTACTACAAGAGCTCATTATCGGAGCATCGGAGTAACTTTACTTCAGTATGTTTTCTAATAAAGGTCAGAATTTTTTACTTATAAAATATGTACATTCGTTAGGCCTGAAAATAGGTTTTTATCTACTTTTTATATTGATAAGAGAAATAATTAAATGGCAAAACAACGTTTTCCGGGTCAGCTTGTTACAAAATAAAGTAGAAGAGAACTTACCGTCTTATCCAGTAGCCAGCTGCCGGGGAAGATGAGGGGCACGTACGTCACCATGTACACCATGGACGTCCACGACACGAGCCCACTGCTCACAGCATAGTACTTCACAACCACATCCGAGATTATCGTGTACTGGATCCACTGCATCGCATTCGACGCGGAGAACAACACGAAAAGAGCTAAAATGAGCCATCTTGACTTAAACACTGTATATCCTTGGCTCTCCAAGTCACTTTTCGTTTCGAACACTAGGCCATTTTTCGACGCATCCAAGTTTAGGCCATTCTTAGTCTCTATTGATGTAAACTTTGTGTCCAAGTCCGAACAAGCAGTGTTCGTATACGACATTTTGCACTGATCAGTCTTTTGCCACACTTTTGTACTAAATTATTTCATGTTATTGGTACAGTCATTACAATACACTCTTTAGATATGATGGCTTCCTTATTTGTCATAAATTAACGATTAGGCTCCCTGGCATCGCCTGATAAAATGACAAGAATTATTGACTGATACCACTCGGTAAGAATTTCCTTAATCGCTTACATCATCGAGTATTAAGCAAAAATAAATATCTAAATATCATTGAAAAAAATTACCACTTTTTTCCTTACTGTTTTGTTGCTAACAAAGCTATTGATGAATGATCAATAATTTCAAATGAAATATGAATCGATCGATAAATCTTAAATCGTATCCAAATGATCGTAGTACTTCAAACGTTATTTAAAGCAAGTGATCTTCTTGAAAATCGCGACAACACTGCATGTTTGACTGATAACAGTTAGAGAGTGATACTGTACATAAAGTAACTGTATAGATAAACAACACGTGGACTATTATATTGTGTAGCCAATTGATTAGTATAATGGTTTGAAAATAATTGATATAATTATGGATATATGAGGAATAATAGCTAAGATTGACAAGAGCTAAATTCGTAGATTGGACATAATAACGTATCCAAAATTTTAATGAAATAAAAAAATTGTAGTATTTACTGAGTCGTTGGAATGAACATTTTCATTTTGGTTAGTACGAGAGAGAAAGGACATGAAATAGGTCCAGTAGAATCTCAGTAAATAAGTACGAAACCATAAAAGAAAATATTCCAGTCTTCACATATTGCATGAAGAGTAATGTATTTCCAAATAAGTATAGATAAATCTCTAGACCTTAGACTTGAGACGAATACAAGGAATCATAAAATGATAATACCGTCTGAGCTTCTCCACAAAATATCAAAGCTTTTGTTTGTGTTTACTTTAGTTCAACTTTCAAGTTCACTGATAGTCCTCAAATAGGGACGTTAACCTCAACCGAAAGACGACCAGAAATAATAATAAGCAAGTCTGCTGTCTGAATAAGGTAATATCAGGGCGGACTTAGATACGACTGATGCGACCAATACGCGACTGAACTGACTGCCGACTCGGACGCAAGACTTACCCGCGATTGAAGACTTCTATGCAGGCTATTTGACTATGACTTAAGCTGACCTACCGGTCCTTCTTTCCGGGGGAGTGTGACGAACGCGGCATGAATACTTTTTATAGTTTATTTAAATTGAGAATGGCTGCAGTTTTTACTTGTCTATTATTGCTATCTGACATTGTCTCTTATGATTTATTATTTTGCTTCCTACATAATATTGTACACATTTTCTATTTGTTTAAAGTTTAATATAATTTCTATCCTGACCAAGCTGTGCAGTTCTTATTTAGCTGAACCTATCACAATTATAAAGCGGAAGAGTTTGTTAGTTTGTTTGTTTGTTTGAACGCGCTAATCTCAGGAACTACTGGTCCGATTTTAAAAATTCTTTCAGTGTTAGATAGTCAATTTATCGAGGAAGGCTATAGGCTATATTTTATCACGCTAAGACTAATAGGAGCGAAGAAATAGAGGAAAATGTGGAAAAAACGGGGGAAAATTATTTGAAAGGGCTTATTTGAACGCGCAAATCTCAGGAACTACTGGTCCGATTTGAAAAATTATTTCAGTGTTAGATAGCCTATTTATCGAGGAAGGCTATGATAGCCTATTTATCGAGGAAGGCTATAGGCAATATTTTATTACGCTAAGACTAATAGGAGCGAAGAAATAGAAGAAAATGTGGAAAAAACGGGGGAAATTATTTGAAAGGGCTTATCTCACGAACTACTGGAGCAATTTTTCTGTTATTTGGGTGAGATAAGATGTAGACCACGTGAAGGAACATAGGCTACTTTTTGTAGACTGATTTGTCTGTGAAATATCTAATTTCCGCGGGCGAAGCCGCGCGGAACGTCTAGTTATAATATATAGTATTCATTCCTCAGTGTAATTTCATACGTATAATATTATATGGTTGGAAAGTAATTTTGTCTTTCCTGATAAAAGTGTATCGATTTGTTTTGATATGACGGTGAAGGCTGCGACCCCTGACCGCGAGTATACGGAAACCGCTCGATACATTGTTACTCGATACATCACATTATGACGTAGCATTATCATCACTAGCATAACTTGGAGACAGCTTTCGGAATAGCTTAGGAAGTTTTACGGCCTCAACCTTGTTATGTATAAAACAAGAGATTGAAAAGTTTTTGACATCGAAACCGGTACCACCAAATAAATTAAAAACAAGGCGCGTATACTCAGTGTGAAGAGAATGGAGACATTATTGATGACTAGATGACGCCCACAACTCCGTTGCGCGAAAATTTGTTTATCGTTCAGGAACCGTACATTTTTCCGGGATAAAAAGTATCCCATGTCCTTTCTCGGGACTCAAAGTATCTCCATACCAAATTTCAGCAAAATCGGTTCAGCGGTTCAGGATCGAAGAGGTAACAGAGAGACTGAGAGAGACAGACAGAGATAGACAGAGACAGACAGACACACTTTTACATATTTTATAAGTAAT
The DNA here is from genome assembly GCA_905187585.1 of Cyaniris semiargus. Lineage (NCBI taxonomy): Eukaryota > Metazoa > Arthropoda > Insecta > Lepidoptera > Lycaenidae > Cyaniris > Cyaniris semiargus. Next base: position 1,452,477 of record LR994555.1, read on the forward strand.
ATTACTAGTTGTACCGTTGCACGTTGTTTTGCCATATATAAAGTATTTCGCCCATATTACGAAATACTTTATATATTATTGAAGTGGGGGGGGGGCAGCATATCTTGAAAATTGAATGTTATTAATCTGACTGAAAATATATTGTTTCCAACACTTCATTTTGCGCAGAGTAGGTAGTTAAAACTCTACTCGCTTCGATCACTCTACTCGTGAAACTACGATTATAACTTTACAAGAAACGAAGTTACACCGAATGCTAATAATAATAATTAAGGGTGAATAAGAAGCCAGAAAGAGATAGCAAGTTACCTCCTATGACTATCACATAATATGCCGATTTTAATTTTTAACACAAGTAGGTAACAGTAATAGCTTTACTAAATATTATGAGTGAGTACAATATAATCAAATACCGCGACCGACACAACAATACCTCGTAAATAAGCCCATAGATGAAGACTAGTTACACAGTGATTGCAATCGAATACATCAACAGAAACAACTTAGTTCCAAGAGCCGATCCAACGAAACCAAATCATTACGAACTTGACATTATATTTAATTTTAATCACAACACTACACAAATTATTCCATTTATTTACTGTACCACACTTTATCAGATGTTTATTGTTATTTATAAATATAAACAAAATATTTTGAGGTTATGGACGCGACTTCGTATCGAGACACTTGACTGTGGAATGGTGTATGTACGCATGCGCGGATTTTCCTGCTTATGGTTTACTAACTACGATGATAATTATGTAAATTATTTAGTTTAATGATAAATAAGCTTATCTAGAGGTTGAAATTGTTTCCATTCAAGTTAAAACTAAATTTTTGTAGGTCTCTATTAATGATTCTGATTATACTAAAGTAAAAGTTACTACACATTTTCTCTGATTATAATAACTACCAAGGTTACGATACTGTTACAACTTTTTTTTTAATTATTAATTTAACTTACGTTATTTAGGTACATTATTTAAATTATTACACTCATTGACAATCCAGACATTCCATATTATAACCTGTATCGTTCCCTCTGTTATTAGCAGAATTGAAACTAGAAGCTGAATGACCACGTCTTATTATGTACAAATACTCAATACCTACATTAAAAAAATATTTAAGCAAACAGTTGAAATCTTTCGCAATTCGTTTAAATGATGATGGGCAAAAATGTATGGGCCCAAACACAATTTATTTTATAAAAACCGCGGACAGACAGACGGACGGACGGACCTACATGGGTATACCTTCAAAAAAAAAACAAACATAATATTGTGATCTGAGGCTTTCTTATTTACTGCCCATGGTGCGTATACTATTTTTCTCTTCAACGGAAAACGGCAGCATCGGTAAGCGCAGCGAGACGAAAGTTGTCGTTTTCCGCCCGGAAGTGAGAAAAATTACTTTTATAATATGTGAATACAGCACAAATACAGCATGTAAAATATAATCCCACCAAAAACATTTTCATGTAAAAATGTTGCCAAGACGAGAACATAATATAGTTCGTGGTGTCAAGAAGTAGTGAGATCTCATGTAGAGCCAAGTTTCTAACCTTACATACTCAGCCTTAAATCTAAAAACCTTAATCTTACACTTAAGTCGCGGCAAAATACTTGACATAATGTGTCAGCCGCACGAGAAGAATCTAAAAACTCTACACATTAGTTGGTACTACTAATATATATTCTGTGACATTAGTCAAAATCAGTGGCCTGGCCATTTTGTTACGGTTAATATTAAAGTTATTAAGTACAACAGATTACAGAACAGTAATATATGTAGTTCAAAGCCCATAGCATGACGAATAACAAAATGGCCAAGCCACCGATTTTGACTAATGTGTAGAGTTTTTCTTCTTCTTCTTCTACTTGGCTCTACATGAGATTTCACTACTTTTTGACACCACAAACTATATGTTCTCGTCTTGGCAACATTTTTACATGAAAATGTTTTTGGTGGAATTTCATTTCTTTTTGTATCTAAGTTTTACCACACACGTTTTTATGAAATTAAGAGGCAAACGAGTATGTGCACTCGCAATATTAGAAAAGTTGTAACTGCTTTGCCAGCCGTTAAGAGTGGATCGGTTATATAAAATTAGGGGACAAAAGAGCAAACAGGTCACCTGATGGAAAGTAACTACCGTCGCCGAGTTGCCAGCCTTTTAGAGAGAAAAGGCTTAATTGAGGGAATAGGGAAAGGGGAATAGAGAATAGGGGTATCCCTATTCCCCTTTTCTCTTTCTCTTTTTTATGAAATTAGGGGGCAAACAAGCAGACGGGTCACCTGAAGGAAAGCAACTGCCGTCGCCCATGGACACTGTAACATCAGAAGAATTGCAAGTGCATTTCCGGCCTTTTATGAAGGAATAGGCTAAGAGAATAAGCAGAAGAGAATAGGGATAGGGAGTAAGGTATAGTGTGCAGTTGGGCCTCCGCTAAACTCACTCACTAGACGAAACACAGCGCAAGCGCTGTTTCACGACGGTTTTCTGTGAGTCTGTGGTATCTCAAGGCTAACACGTATTTTTTTAGGGTTCCGTACCCAAAGGGTAAAAACGGGACCCTAATTACTAAGACTTCGTTGTCTGTCCGTCTGTCTGTCTCCAGGCTGTAACTCAAGAACAGTAATAGTTAGAGAATTGAAATTTTCACAGATTATGTATATCTGTTGCCGCTATATGAACAAATACTAAAAACAAAATAACAGTCTCGTTTGACGCATGATAGTGCGTAGACGTATTGGCAGTGCAGTGAAAATAATTTGTTATTCGGTGCATACGTACGTCGCGCTGTACCTACTCGCGCCGGCAGGCCTCGACCGATCAATGTGCGTTCAAGCAATTGTGCGTCTTAAATGCAATGGAAGAAGATACAAATCCGGATGACATAGATCAAATGGAAAGAAGTAATACACAAAGCGAAGTCGAAATAAATCTTTTTGATGAACTTACACAACTGAATTCAGACACTACTATGGCTGAAAAAAATGCAGAAAAAATTCAAAAAAGAAGAAGAGACGAAATTGATGATGATGAAAACACGTGGACTGAGGTACAAAATCGAAAACAGAGACAACGAGAGTTAAAACATACTGTTGAATTGATAATCACATGTAAGGAAATGTTTCCCAAACAATTTGCACTCGCTAAACTATTTAAGATTCAAAATATATCCCATATTGTAAGAGTTAAGTATATTAACCCATACAAGATTTCTGTGGAATTTGATAATGACGAGAGCCCTGATAATTTAATAAACTCCGATTATTTTGTACAGCTGGGTTGGAGATTTCAACGTCCTTTCGAAGTCGGTATATCGTATGGGATAATAAAGGATATCGAATTAGATCTTTCTGAAGAGGAATTATTATCGTCTATTTCATGTTCATCTGAAGTTATGAATGTTAGACGTTTACAGCGCAAGAATAAAGATAACGAAGGATGGTCAAACTGTGAGAAAGTACGAGTAGCTTTTAAAGGTTCTTCGTTACCAAATTTTCTTTATATTTTTGAAATGAGAGTAAAAGTAGAACCGTATATTTTTCCGGCCACTCAATGCTTTAAGTACTGGAGATTCGGTCACACTCGTAAAGTATGTCCATCAACGAATTTTTATTGCCCAAGATGTTGCGGTAAACACGAACGATGTGAAACTACATCATTGAAATGTATTAATTGTCAGGGGAATCATGCTGCTTTTGATAAAAATTGTCCTATTTACTCTAGAGAACGCAAAATACGTCATATTATGGCACAATTTAATTGTTCCTACAGAAAAGCATTGGATCTTTATATTCCACCTCTTTCGCAGCCCAAAACTAATGAAGAAACTTTTGAGCACACAGAAGTTCAAATAAATACTACGAAACCGTCTTACGCCAGCGTTGTAAAACAAAATGTAAGCGATATTCTTAATCAGGTCTCGGAGGAACCCAGTGCCAGTACCAGTACGTCACCACCAAAAACCTTAAAAAAAAGAAAATTAAAGAAAAGAAGAGGAAATCTTTATCACAAGAAGACATTGTAATGACGGAGTTAAAAGATAATGAATTTCAACCTAACTCGCCGAATCGAGAAGGACACAATACACAAAGAACGAGTGATAGCTCCGAAGAAGATATAGTGAAGAAAGACAAGATGACGATGTAAAAGATTTATCGTTTATGTGTTTGTTGATGAAACTTAAAAGTATAATTTTTATGAAACGCGAATCTGTTAAAACCAAAATATATAATTCGATTAAAATAATTTTAGAATGGGTATTAACCAAAGTATTTGAAGACCCGCCTGACCCGTCTTTCTTATTTAAAATATTTGATGGACAAAATACTTAAAATTAATATTTTGCATTGGAATGCCCAGAGCCTAAAACCTAAATTAGTTGATTTCGAACAAATTTTGCATTTAGATAAAATTCATATTGCGGCCGTTTGTGAAACTTGGCTTAAACCAAATATTGATATTTCTATTAAAAATTATAATGTTTATAGGAAAGACAGACAAGACGGTTGGGGAGGTGTAGCTATATTTACACATATTAAGTCGTTAAAATGTCGATCGTGGCAAGTGCAAAGTGACTGTTCTGGCATTGAATTAATTAGTATTAAAATTTTAAATTGTAATTATATTAGTGACGTGATTTGTGTGTATTGTCCACCAAATATCCGGACTACTCAAAATGATTGGGATAGTGTGTTTTCATAAGTGTCTTCGCGAGCCGTGATTCTTGGAGACTTCAATGGTCATCATTCTAATTGGTAAATTAAAACGGATTCTCGAGGTATGCAGATTTTTGATGCTTTAATTGACAATAATTTAATAACTTTAAATAATGGTACTCCTACACGATTGAAATTGGTGGACGGGGTTTTACAACGGTCGTCTCCTGATTTGTCCTTGGTGTCTTCAGATATTTTTCATAAATTCGATTGGTATGTAACAAATGAAAATCTAGGCAGTGACCACCTAATGATAAAGCTATGTAATCCGGATAATTCTTGTAGCTCTTTCATTAAAAAACGCAATTTTCGACTGGTTAATTGGTCTACTTACGCGACTTGTGTAGAAAATCTAATTTTTCAAAATAATTATTTATTAGAAAACATCGATAACTTACAACTTTGCTACGATCGTTTTGTCGATATTTTGAATACAGCCGCTAATAGTAACATTCCATTCTATAAAATACCTACATGTCCCACTAACAAATTCCTACCAAAACCATATTGGAATCAAAATTTATCTAAAGCAGTTGCGGAGCGTAGGCGAGCCTTATCGATTTTTAGACAAAATCCAACTCCTCATAATTTGAATATTTTGCAGAATAAAATTAAAATTGCTCAAAAATTAATACGAAAAGCCAAAACTGAATCGTGGCAGAAATTTTGTTCCTCTGTTGACGAATCTACTAATGTTAATAATATGTGGCGTCGTATGAGATGGCTAAAAGGTTACAGAAGTCAAAAATTTACCATCGCAAAGGATGTAGCACAGAGTCTTCTCAACGATCTGTGCCCCGATTACTGTTCTACACCACGTCCTCAGTTTCAATCTCAAAATTCTTTGCTAGAAAGTCAGATATCTAAATATGAGCTTCTGAAATGTATAAAATCTAAAGATACCGCCCCAGGTTGTGACGACATTTCGTTTTCTATGATTAAAAATCTTCCAGATAATGGGCTTGACATTCTTTTGAAATTATATAATGAAATTTTAACGACCGGTTTTGTTCCTTATCTGTGGCGCCAGGTGCGCATCTCACCTATACCTAAACCCGGACGAGACCCTTCGTCAATAACATCAATTAGACCGATATCCTTAATATCATGTTTATGCAAAATATTTCATTCGGTTATTAACAAAAGGATTGAATGGTTTTTCGAACACAATAACATATTTATGGAAGAGACCAAGGGTTTTAGAAAGGGAAGGTCTACCTTAGATAACCTAGCTTGTGTGACGTCAGCCATACAATTAGGTTTTTCAAAAAATCTACTTACAGTGGGAGTTTTTATTGATTTAGAAAATGCATATAACAATATTGATTTTATTAGCATTTTAAAATATATGGATGAGCTTAATTTGGGAGCAAAAATTTGTATATACTTCTGGAATTTTCTTATTGAAAGATTTTTAAGTATTGAGGGCCCGGATTTCCTGATAATAAGAAACACGGCTCGTGGTCTAGCTCAAGGGGACCCCGCGTCCCCCCTCCTATTTAATATTGGGACAATTCGAATTTGTAAAGCTCTTATTTATATATGCTTCTCACAGTACGCAGATGACCTTACTTTGTACTGCAGTTCAAATAATTTAAATGATGCCAGAACAAAATTGCAGTTGGCACTTGACACGTTAAGTAAGTTGTGTTTTGATTTTAATTTAAATATTTCAGCGTCTAAAAGCAAAATTTGTATTTTTTTCAAACGACCACAAAATCGTTTCATGAATTTTGATTTATATGTAAACAATCGGCCGCTCGATGTAGTTGATTGTGTAAAATATTTGGGTATTTGGCTGGACGAATCGCTTAGGTGGGGAAAACATATTAATGAAATTGTAATCAAAGTCCAAAAATTCCTTAACATCTTTAAAGTTTTAGCGGGGCCAGGTTGGGGAGTACACCCTAAACATTTGCGTAAGTTATATATTTCTTTTATTCGGAGTCGCATTGACTATGGTAGTTTTTTATATGATAATAGTCCTCAATCGTTTTTGAATAAATTAGACAAAATTCAGAATCAGGCAATGCGTACAATTGGCGGCTTTATTAGGACCACTCCCATCCACGTGATGGAAAGCGAATTATACCTTTTTCCTTTGTATCTTCGAAGACGATATTTAGCTGGTAAATTTTGGTTAAAAATAATTCAATTGAAAACAAAATTCTTGACAAGAATATTTCTGAGCTCACTGATTCAATTCGTGGCCGTTATTGGAACAATAAAAGAAAACCTCTCTTAACTTTCACTTACGACTATTTTAAAAATAAAAATATTGATCGCCAAAAAATATTAGGGATGTTTTCTTTGGATACATGGGTTAATAATATTAATTTATCTAATAATATAAACGTTAATATATACAATCTTCCCAAAAGCAAGCAATGTTATCACCCTTCGTATTTAAAATATATATGTTGTGAATTTATTGATACAAAATATAGACAATTTAGAAAAAAATTTACAGATGGGTCTCAAAATGATATATGTAACGGCGCTGCATTTTATGACCTACATACTGAAACATGTGCGAAGTTCAAGATTCAATCCAGAATTTCTATTATGGAGTTAGAACTTATAGCTATTGCTAAGGCATTGTCTTATGCATATTCTTTGGATATAAATAATATAGTAATAATTACCGATTCTAAAAGTGCTTTGCTCCATTTGGCTCGTTGCACCTCGACCTTTCGAGGTACAACGATAGCTTACTCAATTCTGGATTTAATCTTGAAATTCGCACATCTAAACAAAACTGTAATCTTACAATGGGTTCCATCCCACATAGGTATAGTAGGAAACGAAAAAGTTGATAAATATGCAAAGGAAGCATCTTCAGATGGATTACTTGTAGATTACCTACCGTCTTTTAGTTATCATACCTTCTCATATAAATTGTATTGTGATAACTTATTTAAGGAATACTTTTGTGAAAGGTCAAAGGAAAAAGGTATATGGTATCGCACTGCCCAGCCGCATCCCCCAAAACCCCCTTGGATTAATGAATCTAAATTGAGTAGAATAGATGTTGTAAATATTATGAGACTTCGTTCCGGACACATTCCATGCAATAAATTCTCCTTTCTTATGAAAATATCTACCTCGCCAAACTGTGAAATATGTAACGTCGTTGAAGATATATATCATATATTGATGGAATGTGCCCGGAACAGGCATATTAGAGAAATATTGTATAAAACTTTAAATCAAGTAGGTGGCTGTAATAGTATCCTCGCCTCTCCGCTCTCTGGGGAGATCAGGTTGCTATTGCAGCTTATCAATAGGTAACCATAGGAGTTTTCTTATTACAGGAAAGCTTTTATGCCTATTATTTATATTTATTAGTTAGGATTACATATATATTGTGATTACCTACCAGGGCGACTTAATCGCGTGTAATTTAATGTTTAATAATAATATTAAAATAAAATAAAAAAATAAGGGGGGCTCCCATACAAAAAACACAATTTTTTGGCCTAATTTTGCTCTATAATGGTACGGAACCCTTCGTGCGCGAGTCCGACTTGCACTTGACCGATTATTTATTTATCACAAGGAGTATTTTATACTATTTTTAATTTTGTATCTAGCACAAGAAACGGTGGTATCTCATACTAACATCCACCCTCTATATCAAGGAGATGGGATAGGTTAGGTTGGGTTTGATAATTTTTTTATTGTTTCTGTACTAATATTATATAACATGCCAAATTTCAGCTTTCTAAGACTTCAGGAAGTACCCTAACAGTTTTGATCAAACTTTGCGCATTTAATTATTATACTCATGTCATTATATCTTAAAAATTTGAACTATCTGGCATTATCCAAACCAAAGCTACGAGGGTTCAAAAATACGACGAAACGTTTCCAGAAAAGGTAGGTAGTGCCCTTGCGCTTCGCTTAGCTCGTCTTGGCAGGGGCACTACCGTGCCCCCAGATGCGTGAAATGTTTATTTTTTATTTTTTCATACGCCTAGAAAAGTTAAAGAGCAACACGTAACACATTCATTGCTATTTCACTATAAATAATAATGGGACGGTAATAACTTTTGTGCTCGGGGAATCGAGACAGTAGCGGTCATTGACTCCCTGTCAAAAAACTTGTCATTTTCTATATAAACCGCGATTGACAATGAAGTGTCAGATGTTCCTAGTCTAAGGGCGATATCGTATTTTGCATACTCGATGTGAACTGAATATGAAGCTTATCACTTCGAACTCATAAAAAGTTGGAGATTATCATTCTAAGAGTTACTAAGAAGTTTTCCGATGAATATGTAATAATCTGTCTTTTTTTAAATATTTTAAGTACAGTGCGAGCATTTTTCATTTAGCGCCTAGACTAAAAAGGTCAATGACCGCTACCGCCTCGTTTCGCCGAGTACAGTTTAGTAGCAGTAAAAATTAGATGAATGAAATTAATCTATACTAATATTATAAAGCGGAAGAGTTTGTTTGTTTGTTTGAACGCGCTAATCTCAGGAACTACTGGTCCGATTTGAAAAATTCTTTCAGTGTTAGATAGTCCATTTATCGAGGAAGGCTATATGCTATAATATTTTATCACGCTACGACTAATAGGAGCAAAGAAATAGAGGAAATTGTGGAGAAAAACGGGGGAAATTATTTGAAAGGGCTTATTTGAACGCGCTAATCTCAGGAACTACTGGTCCGATTTGAAAAATTATTTCAGCGTTAGATAGCCCATTTATCGAGGAAGGCTATAGGCTATATTTTATCATGCTAAGACTAATAGGAGCGAAGAAATAGAAGAAAATGTGGAAAAAACGGGGGAAATTATTTGAAAGGGCTTATCTCAGGCTTCGCCCGCGTAAATTAAATATTTCACAGATTAATCAGTCTACAAAAAATAGCCTATGATCCTTCACGTTGTCTACTTCTTATCTGACCCAAATAACAGAAAAATTGCTCTAGTAGTTCGTGAGAAAAGCCCTTTCAAATAATTTCCCCCGGTTTTTCCACATTTTCTTCTATTTCTTCGCTCCTATTAGTCTTAGCGTAATAAAATATAGCATATAGCCTTCCTCGATAAATGGGCTATCTAACACTGAAAGAAATTTTCAAATCGGACCAGTAGTTCCTGAGATTAGCGCGTTCAAACAAACAAACAAACTAACAAACTCTTCCGCTTTATAATATTAGTATAGATTTGAACCGAGCCATAAAATTAGTATAACAAGAATTGAAAGATTACTACTTTTAGTATATTATTACAACAAGCCATTATTTTTTTTTTCTAAAATACTAATAATTAATTTAATTTTAGTAGGTAAATTATTATGGTAAGCTGTCAGTGAGCTAGGTTGAGCTAGGTTATTAACATGTTTTATTATTTTTATGTTGAAAATAGTTTTGTACAGAATGTTTCGCACGAAAAATATAATATAACGAAACATTATTTTTCGAGTTTTTTTACGAGAACCTAATATTCGTCTTGGCGTTAACGCTGTCGAGATACCACTGCCTTCAACATAAAATAACAATTACAATCTACAATCCAATGTCGACAAGATCAAAGCCATTTCCAGAATTCTCAGAATATGATTTTTTCTGTAGAACAAAACGATCTGAAATTACAACCAACAAATCTTAATTTTATCTCTTTTGTTTACACTTTACAGTAACGATGCTCATATTTCATGTTGTATTCTGTCATACACATAAACTATGTTCTCACTTTGTTAACATACTATAAAACATAATAGTTGGGAAGTCACGAGTGTGGGCTGTGGCCGCTGTGGGCAAGCGTTTGTGAGTCGGCAATCTTTCGACACTTTCAGAGATACTTCATGCATATGCTATAACTAGGGTGACCATGTCGAGTTATTATGGTAGAAGCAACTTGGGAGTTAATGTTGTTGTTTTCAACAAAGTTGCCGTTAAACCCAGCCGTCCTAGCATACGCCAACGAGATATCTCGTGGATATCTCACTCTAGAGCGTAGTGATATTGTCGAAACCGATATATATCTCTTTTTCCGTAACATGCGTACGTCGAGAGAAAAATTTATCGTTCGTAGACTAGCTTCACAGATAATAGGTATATATCGACAAACTACTCTTCTCATTTGTCAAAATCTTGACAAAACTCGATAAAAATGTGTTGTCATGTTAGGGTTCGTAGACAAAAATAGCACAGATTAAGAAAAAAAAAAAACACAATTATCTCTAATTTTGATGACAAACACGAGAAAAAAAGTATGTCTGACGTATGACTGTTAGGGTCAATAGAGATGAAGAGATAAACCAGTTAACATCGAGAAAACATGTAGACAAAATTTTCTCGTTTGCGCATCTTAGGCCAGCAGGTCAAATTTTTCATTCAATGAAAAGCGTCATTGTGTCAAACGTCCGTATCTTTTCTCACGTATGTTCGCAGATAAAGAAGGTGCTGTAATCTCCTTATGTTTTAAGGTGCCGCGCCGCGTCGTAGTGTAATTTGTAATAAGTAGTGTAATCGGGATTTAGTTTCAATTTAATATCAAACTAGCTTTTGCTCGCGGATTCAAATTGGCAGCACTTGATAACCTACAACTTAACCCCAATCTACCTTACTAAAAACTCCTGCAAATAAAACCACCACCATTAGGCGTTTGTTACTTGCTATATTGCTGCGTTGCTTTCAAAACATAAAACCTGCACCCACGCTAATATACAATACAAAATCTTACAACACGGAAAACTGTCCCCCATTTTCCTACATCATGCTCACCGTGTGATAACGAGAAGGCTTCGAGTATGCGCCCGCGCCGCGACCGGAGCGCTCGCGTCTCAATGCTAATTACTGTTACATAAAACTACATAATATTGTGGTGTTTGGTGATTGTGATTGTGTTTAAGGTTTAGTAAGTACCTATATAATAATATATTTCTTTAAATAACTAAGGTTTTACCAGGTTAAATAGTTAGGTTGTCTAAGGTAGGCTTTAAAGGTACTGCTTTAGAATACCTAAGTGTATTTTGCAGGCAGGACTCATTAGTTATGTAATTTTAATTCCCTTCTTTTGTCAAATATTTCAGATTTCTGAAATGTGTTTTGACTTTTGTTTGTGTACTTTGTTGACACTTGTTTACGCAAATCGCTTACATTATTTGGATTGCATTGAGAATTCGTGTCCGTTTGTTTACGCGTTTACTCAAAAAGCAAAAATAAAATGTTTGCTATAAGCTAATACCTAGTTATCCACTATCCATAAACCATCTGTCAGAACCTGGTCAAGTTAAGTGTTAAATCCATATCGATATCAAAATCGATACCGATTTGACAAAGTTATGAAGATACTTAAGTATAAACCTAGTTAGGAAAGGATGAAGGATAGTTTTTATCACGGAAAATGCACGTTTCTCGGGCGGGCATTTGCGGGCAACATTAAGTATGGTCTATGGTATGTGGAACACTAATAAAATACATTTTTTGTGCACTTTTTCCACTACATAAAGAAATTATTATAAACTAGCTGTGCCCCGCGGTGTTACCCGCGGTTTAAGTGATATATAAAATAAAAGACTATGAAAAGTACCAATAATAGGGTCAAAACGGGACGATACATGCTTCTATAATGGTTTATGGTAGTGATGATGATGAATGTAATTTGCATAGTAGCATATGCTTTCCGTTCTTAAAACAACGTCGGAACTCCCAAACTTGTATCTATAAAGAGTCAGGAGTTCTCTCACCACCTTCCGAACCATGGTATACCTTGGTGGAAAATCTTATTTGTTGGTAGCATATGCTTTGAATACTGCTCACGAAACCGAAGTCACCACATGTTTCCATATAAATTTTGGTGAGTTTCCTCGATTTGTTATGGATCCCTTTATCAGGTCACCACTTTTATGAATATGGACTATGGTACCAAATTGGGATGATAACCTATACATACACCAAAAGAAAAAATTTGAAAATCGTTTCACAAACGGCGGAGTAATCGTTGAACATAAAAAAACGAACATAACACCTCCACCATTTTGTAAGTCGGTTAAAATTGTAGCCTGTGTGTTATTCTGATGTATAAGCTATATTATTGTAAAGTTTCATTAAAATCCGTTAAGTAGTTTTTGCGTGAAAGAGTAACAAACATCCATACATCCATACATCCATACATACATCCAAGCTTTCGCCTTTATAATATTAGTAGGATAGGATTTTAACAAATTACACGACCGGTTTCGAAATAAATCATCTTCAGGTGTTTATTTCGAAACCGGTCGTGTAATTTGTTAAAATTTATAATAATTTCTTAATATAGTGGAAAAAGTGCACGAAAATTTGTGTTTTATTAGTGTTCAACATGAATTTCCACCAAGAACCAACAGTACAATCAATTACATCTATGGTATGTTACAAGATGACCAGGTCAACTTCGTATCCTAATATAAACCTTCCCTGGACTTCCATGAATATTTCAACACTAAAATTAGCCAAAACGATTTAGCCGTTCTCGAGTTATAGCGAGACTAACAAAATTTAAAATATTTTTTTATTTTAAATATCGAAGATATTCATTTAAAATATCTTTAAAGAAAACAATTTAACATATTGCTTTGAAACTCAATGCTATCTCATACATCATGATTCATAACCATAATGTCTGAACTCTGAAGATCATTTTGAGTAATAACACTCTAGCTTACAATAGCTAGTAAACAAAAAGATAATAACTTCTGTCTAACTGAAAGGAAAACCATGAGTTTTCATAGTTTACGATAAGTGCAAAATTCAGTATATTATCAATACATTCCAGCGACCGACTTCGATTACTGGATTGGTATAATAAAAACCGGCCATTAGTCTTTATAGTTATACAAAGTTTAGCCTTTGTCGAGCCACTTTTTAGGCGTGTGGGCAACAATCAAACATTGTGTAAATAAGACGTACCTACTATCAGAGAAGTTGATTCCTAGGCAGATGGTGGACCTAAGTAATTTCAAAAATTAAAAAAGTCAAACTCTGTCAAACCTATCCGACCGATCACAGCTATGAGCTAACGTCAATGCTAACATTGAATTGACCACGAATTGACATAAGCCGACCACATGACGTAGGCCCGTCAACTGCCTATACTACGTCAACTTGGAGATCTCTTCTGAGTCGGCCTACTCGTTAGTTCTGTTTACTCTGCTAGGAATCAATTTCCTCCATGGTGCATAGGGTCATCACTCATCAACATATTTTTGCTAGGCGGTTATATAATATCCCTCTTATACTATCTAATAAAAGATAATATTAAGAGGGATATTATAATAACCTCCTAGCTAAAATTGACAAATTACCTACAGCGAAGCAGACTATATTAAAATCGGTTCAGGAGCTATATTAATTACAATACCACAGATAGAGCCGGACTAAAAATAAATTTATTTTAGAACTAGACGTTCCGCGCGGCTTCGCCCGCGTAAATTAGATATTTCACAGACAAATCAGTCTACAAAAAATAGCCTATGATCCTTCACGTGGTCTACTTCTTATCTGACCCAAATAACAGAAAAATTGCTCTAGTAGTTCGTGAGATAAGCCCTTTCAAATAATTTCCCCCGTTTTCTCCACATTTTCTTCGATTTCTTCGCTCCTATTAGTCTTAGCGTGATAAAATATAGTTTATAGCCTTTCTCGATAAATGGGCTATCTAACACTGAAATAATTTTTCAAATCGGACCAGTAGTTCCTGAGATTAGCTCGTTGAAATAAGCCCTTTCAAATAATTTCCCCCCGTTTTTTCCACATTTTCCTCTATTTCTTCGCTCCTATTAGTCTTAGCGTAATAAAATATAGCCTATAGCCTTCCTCGATAAATGGACTATCTAAGACTGAAAGAATTTTTCAAATCGGACCAGTAGTTCCTGAGATTAGCGCGTTCAAACAAACAAACAAACAAACTAACAAACTCTTCCGCTTTATAATATTAGTATAGATAAGGAAAAGTGATAAGAAATGTCATTTTCAAAACGCCTTTGACACGCCTTGGAAAAACCTTGTTGACTTTTCCTTCTACACTTAATACGGTTTACTAAAAAGTTAAAACATCATTAGGTAATAAAGTATATGTGACGTTATGAGCGTGAAGGGACCTTATTGTCGGTATTGAGTTATTAGCATCCCCATAATCTACATTTAATAAGCTATCGAACCATGTAAATAACATGCGTGTAGGCCTGGCAAATATATTTTTTAAAAATGTTGAAACTCGAAAGTCGTAAAAGGTGATATTGAGAAAATCGCATTCAAACTTCGAAACCCAAAAAAAGTATGTTATTGTGGGAAGTTACATAGATGTTATGTTTTTTGAGAAGTACATTATATAGTCTTTTAGATTTTAACTTCAATTATATAATTTTATAGTCTTATTCCCGTTTTTTACCACTCCAAAGTGCATGATGTAATGAAAATGCCCAAGATGGTTTTTACTAAATATTTCATTTATAGTATGTTTTCTATAGTATTATGAAAGAATAATATAAAACGGGTAAGTTTTTACTAAATAAAAACAACTTCAATATTAAACGACATTGTTTATTATATAAAAAAATATTTGAACAAATGAAACATTGTGCTTCACTAATCTTATTAATCAGTAAAAATCAACAAAAAAATATATTTACTATGCTTAAAAATAGTCAAATGAGATCAAATATATAAAGTTCTATTAAAAAAGTAACTTTTTCAGTCTTATATTTCAAGTTAAAGTTTAGTAAAAAGCTGGTACAAACACTAAACATTTTACAAAAGGGACCTTATTGTCGGTGATTAAAAATTTAGTGATATCACATAAAAATGAATATAAATTTTGATTAACATTGAGGTTCTTATTTTTAAAATAACTTTAATTATCCTTTAGTAACAAGACGTGTAGCAAAACATGCAATTTCTCTTAGTTATCATAAAATATATTAAAAGGGACCTTAATGTCGGTCGTTACATTTTTAGTAATAAAGTTAAAAGAAGATACAAAAATACTACTAATTTCGTAGTTGTAACAACGAATTATAATTTGTCTCTCTATTTATACAATATTTAATGATAAATCAACGGGCGGTCAATCTCTTAATAAACCAATTAGGGTAAATTGTCGTAACTGGCCACATAATATTATGTGTGCAGTTAAGACGATTATGACCGATTTGCCATTATCGCCGAATTGCCATTTAGACAGTCGATTTTCGCCGTGTGGCGTAAATCGTGCGACTATAGTCACCCGTGTAAGCCCCGCATTAGCCTTTTCAACATAGATTTGCCACATGAACAATAAACAGAAAAAAAATGTAAAGGATCGCAAATAGCGTGCAAACTTCTATGGTACAGGTATTTACTATTTAGTATAGGCTTCTAGAGTCTCTTAGATAAAATTTAAACTAGTTAGTATGTAGATACTTACTAGGCTCATTATCTAAACAAACAGCTGAGCACCAACTGACGCACTGACGAGTAACGAAAAAACGAACAGGCGGGTACGCAGCGAGTGAGCGAGTGGGCAGAACCGACGCCACGAATCAGAAAGAGACGACAAATCCTTTGATACACGCCGCCACCGCGTCTCGCCGACTAGTACCGTCAAAGTCAGCTATCCGGTATCCCCAACCCGTAGCGTATCTGTGCACTGTGGCCCGCGTGATGTTGAAACTATTTTTAAATTCACGTCCACCGGCAAAATAATGTAGTCGTGAAATTTTTTCCACTTTTAAATCATTAATTTTGAAGAAAGTTGTTTTTTAACCCTAAAAAAATTTTGTTGCCGCCCGCGACACCAAGACCAAAAGATATTTGTGGCCCGTATGAAAAAAAGGTTGGGGACCACTGGTCAAAGTCTTTTAACCCGATACTATGCCGACAGAAAGCCACAATCGACTCTCGGCTGCAGCACCGACAATAAGGTCCCTTTTTTACTAAACTGTAGGTTCAATTTTAACCTATAAAAAATCGTTTTTAAAGCCTGTGTCTTTGTTATATCAAAATTAAGAGTCTGTTTATTAATATGGAGCAAAAAAAGAAAAAATGATTTTTTTCGACGTTTTACTTTAAAGGCGATTATCTCGGAAACTAGAACCGACAACAAGGTCCCTTTTCCCAGATAACGTCACATATAGAAAAACCGGCCAAGTGCGAGTTGGACTCGCCCATGACGGGTTCCGCAGCAGCAATAAGGTTTATTTTTATGAAATTAAAAGGTTTTTGATTTATTTTTATATTTCAGTTGATTTAATGAAAGTTAAATTAAGTTTACCATTTATGACGTATAAAAAAAACTACTTGCTAGATTTCGTTCAAACCAATTTTCGTTGGTAGTTTTTATAGTAAAGTACATCTTTTTTTTTTTTACTTATTATATATATTTATACATTTTACACTTTGAAAGAGTCTCTCTCGCAAACTATTCAGGTTAGAAAAAAATTATATTAGAAACTTCAATATGATTTTTGGAGACCTATCCATACACACGCATAGGTTAGATGAAATTTTTTTTTTTGTTGGTTTAAGGTTTACCATTTATGACGTATAAAAAAAACTACTTGCTAGATCTCGTTCAAATCAATTTTCATTGGTAGTTTTTTTAGTAAAGTACATCATATATTTTTTTTAGACTTATCATGCCCCTACTTTAGAAGTTAGAGGGGGGGGGACACACATTTTAGCACTTTGGAAGAGTCTCTCTCGCAAACTATTCGGGTTAGAAAAAAATGATATTAGAAAGCTCAATATGATTTTTGGAGACCTATCCATAGGTTAGATGAAAAAAAATTTTTTTTGATTCAGTTGTAGGTACCTATGGGGACCCCTAAATTTTTTAATATTTTTTCCATTATTGTATCAAAATCTTAATACATTTCAGTAGTATAGCTCTTATAGTTTCGGAGAAAAGTGGCTATGACATACGGACGGACAGACAGACAGACAGACAGACAAACATGACGAATCTATAAGGGTTCCGTTTTTTGCCATTTGGCTACGGAACCCTAAAGAGGGTAACAACACAGTTGAATTCATGAAGGGAATTCATGTTCAATATTAATTAAACATCTGATGACGAATTTGTCGAGACTGGTCGTGTATTTTGCTAAAAAATTATACAGGGTGTAACAAAACTAATAGTGATAATAAAAAAGTGATAATACTTTAGGGCAGGGGCATCGATCTCGACTTACTGATGAACATCTCCAGGATTACATGTCAATATAGCTTCCACCAATTCCACTCCAAACAAGCAACAAAAATTGTCACTTTTCTTCTATGATATTATATTATAAAAAACTACTAAAATATCATTGCTTTTCTTATTGATATGTAATTTTTTCTTTTTACAAAATGTGTGGACCGTGAAGGGCATTTCATTTCTTAAAATGGACCAAGAGCGAAACTAATTGGTGACCCCTGCTTTAGGGTGTGTACGTGTTCCTCGTAGAGAGTTCACTGTGAAAGTAGCAGCGCTGAAAGACCAACATTTTTTTTCACTTTTGTATGGGGAATCGTGACGCTCGGGCCCTTGCCCATACAAAAGTGAAAAAAAATGGTCTTTCAGCGCTGCTACTTTTACAGTGAACTCTCTACAAAGTACACGTACATACCCTAAAGTATTGTCACTTAGTTTTGTTACACACTGTATAAATTAAAGTAAATATAGTAAAAAATCAGCCAAGTGCGAGTTGGACTCGCGCACGAAGGGTGAAAAATGTGTTTTTTTGTATGGGACAATTTTTTATTATTTATTTATTATTATTACTTTTTTAATTTTATTATTAATTATTGAAGTATAAATACAACAGAGTATTTTGTGAACATTTCAATTGCCTGCCTAGTGCCATTATTGATATCGAGAAAAAAATAGCAAAAAATATATGTTTGTTGTATGGGAGCCCCCCTTAAATATTAGACACGGACAGACAGACGGACAGACAGACATTGAAGTCTTAGTAATAGGGTCCCGTTTTACCCTTTGGGTACGGAACCCTAAAAAGGGTAAAATTATATACCTGTATATAATTTTACCCTTTTTATGTGTACCAAAACATAGTGATAATACTTTAGGTTGTGTATATCAACAAACACTAAGAACAAAATTAATATTTAAGGGGGCTCCCAAACAATAAACGTGATTTTTTTGGCATTTTTTGCTCGATATCAATAATGGCAACAGGTATGGTACTTCTAACTTTCCCAAAACCTCTATTATATGACGTGTACTTAAAATATAATTAATAATAAAATTAAATTAAAATAAATATTTAGGGGAGCCTCAAATACCCATATAAAAACACAATTTTTGTCCATTTTTGCTCTATAACGGTACGGAACCCTTCGTGCGCGAGTCTGACTCGCACTTGGTCGATTTTTTTTCTCCGTCCCCCTTTTTATCGGAGCTTGTTTTTTCCTGTATTCATTCTTTTTTTTCTTTTTGTTATCTATCTTTTTTCTTTTTCAACCAACTGTAGTTACAACTTCGAGGTGGACACGTTGACGAAACTATAGATAACTTTTATCTCTTTCCAACTCATGCAAATATACAAGACGGCACGATTCATCCTAGATAGTTATAGATAAGATAAGAGATAATTAGTTCTTTTAATCTGAGAGCAAACAGGCCTCATAGTTCTTCTAGTTTCGTAATAAAAGTTACTTCAAAGTAGGTACTACATATTTAATTAGTCTATTTTACCAAAAAAATTCCATGTCACATTCCTTAACGTCGTTTTTTTTTTTTAATTATTAAAAGTCCATCCCCCTAACAAAATCAGGGCTTGTTGTTTTCTTTTTTTTTTCATCTTCGTTACATCTTTCTTATTGCTAAACAAATTTTTCTTCAAGTTTGGTACAATTTAGTTATAATTATTACAACTAGAGATCACCCAATGGTCGAAATTTGACCTCAAATAAAAAATTAAATTATAAGTTTCAAATTTCAACGCTTTTCTCATAGAGAAGTATAAACATACACCGGATAGCTTTTCTATTGATATTCTATTGTCAAAATATTGACTTTATTACATAAAGTTAATATACCTAGCGAAATAGAGAAACAAAGGTGTGAGCAAGCGAGATGTCACTATCAGTAACAACTAACACTGCGTGGTAAAAAGAGACGGGTGATACATGACAGCAGAACATTTATAACACCCACAATCCTCTTACAAAAAGAGAGGAATAGGTCCCTCTTCTTTCCCCCCAGGATGGATGGCAGATTCTCACCCGTTATCGATATGCCCAGTTTCTGCTCAATATCATATCTATTGCTAGCAAAAATTGGGCACTCGAGTAACAGGTGAGGAACCGTCTTCTCAACTTCTGGCTGACACAGGCACGACGGATCCTCCTTCAACTTGAATATGTGCAAGTAGAAGGCGAATCCGCCGTGTCCAGTCAGAATCTGTGTGGTGTAGTGTGTGATGTCTATTTTTCTAACTATTTTGTATGCAGCAGTAGCGTTTCCACCAGAGCTGAGCGGAGCTGTGTTGCGAGAAATGTGTTTTTGCCGCGCTGAGCGATGTCATGGCAAAGACATGTCAATAAAGCGATTCTATTGGTTTTCAAAAACACATTCCTCGCAACACAGCTCGCACTTCATTGTCAATCGCGGTTTATACATAAAGTTTATACCTAGTGGAATAGAGAAACAAAGGCCTGAGCAAGCGAGATCAGTAACACTGCGTAGTAAAAAGAGACATGTGATACATGACAGCAGAACTCTTTTTTTGACGTCCAGTCGGCACTTATCGGCACGTTGACAATTTAATCTCATAGAATTCATGTTCAATCATGCTTGTGTAAGTGTACATACGCACACATATTTTTACACACAGATGTAAACCAATTTCGGTTTCGTTTGACAGCTCGAGATTGTTGCTCTATTCCGCTAGGTATATTAACTTTATGGGTTTATATAGAAAATGACAAGTTTTTTGACAGGGAGTCAATGACCGCTACTGTCTCGATTCCCCGAGAACACCTATCAATATAGAAAGTTGATAAAAACCTAAATGTACGCTTTTATAATTTTGGACGTGGCGGTAATATCGTGAACGTTCACGGTAAAACGATAACATAGGGAAGTAAAATGTATGAAAATATATGAAGACGCTTTTAAATTTCCGTCGACGATAACTTTTTAACGTGCACGTTAGAGGCCATCACGACGTCTACACTCTTCTGAACCGCACAAAACGTCCGCGGTGCGTAAAATCATAAGGGCATTTAACGTACCCAACGTTTTATTGTGGAAGTCGGCGTCCACGATAACGTGACGTCCGGAATTATAAAAGCGCACGGTTTGATTTAACGCGACCAAATTACTTCGGTCCACCATTTGCCTAGGAATCAACTTTTCAAATAGCACATACTAAATTTCATTAAAATCGGTTGAGCCGTTTTGTAGGAGTTCGCGCACAAACACTGTGACACGAGAATTTTATATATTAGATATTACCAATTGAAATTATTATAAATTAGACAAACGCTCCTTATAGGCTAGTAACAATCTTGTTTATATTCTCTCCTTAGGGCCTAGATCTAACCTAGAGGACTTAGGTTCAAATAAGCTCTTTTTTAAAATAGTTAAAAATTACATATTATATTTTTGTAGTAAAAATCCAGTATACTACAGTCTACAGTCTACAACTCGTTTTTCTCTTTTTATCACCTTCAACTACGTCGTTCGCCTCAGTCACGAGCAGAAACGCAAAACTCGTCACTCAAACGCAAAACTCAACTTCATTGAATTTTATTCGAAATTTACCTTTCGCAAAAATTTCCATAAAAATGCTACACATAATGTCCAGTTACATATTATTATAATAATAGATAAATAATAAAAGCTATTACGTAATTAACGTAACTATTAAAAAATGGATATTAATATTAATCTATTGCTTAAAATATTTTAAGAATTCTTCTGTCCCATAATAGTTTGCACTAGAATTGAAAATGTTTTATGTAACTACAGCCGTATATTTAACTAAAATAACATCATTTACTTATATAATTATTTTGTAAATAATTAAGTCATTGTAACAATTAATTATATTAATGCCCATAAAAGTCACGTCAAAAGTAAATCACTTTTTTTGAAAAGAATAAAATGTATACAGAATGTCAAAAAATAAGGTGATTTAATACTTACGGGATTGGTCCCTTATAAAACGTAGCTTAGCAGCGCTGGAAGAGCTTTTTAGTTTTTACTTTTACAGTAAACTCTATGCAGGGGACGCATGCAAACTATAACGATAATATATATTATCACTTTGTTTTGTTACACCCTGTATAAATAAACCTGCAAATGGTGAAAAAACATGCAATCCTCGACTTGAGTTTTTGAGGATTTGAATTTGTTTGTTTGCACAGAGAACTAAAACTAATGGATCAATTTTGATGTAGCACAAACTATATTATAGAGTATAGACTAGTAGAGCAGCGGTAGGCAACAGGCGGACCGCGATTCGCGAAAGGTCGAATCTCGGACCGCGAAATATAATAATGTATTTTATACCAAGTATCAATCAATACATAGATAAGGTGGGTATACGTATAGTGGATTAGTGTATACCTTTAAAATAATATTTTTAAGCTATACATAGGACAAGTGTGTTTTTTCTGGACCTCGTTAAAATTTTCCAACAGTATCCGGACCCCACCTAAAATTACTTGCCGACCCTTGCTATAGATAGACTATAGACCACGAGGTAGGACTTGTCCTGATTTATATTTTTAAAGCATAAAAATTGGCACTTGATTTTCTTTTGCGCTTATTTTGTTGCGGTAAGCTCTCCGTGGGCAAATTAAAAAATCTCGGTTGTTATAAAATTTATTAAATAAGATTAAAACAACTAAGGCACCATTATAAAAAAATATAAAAGTGTTCTATAAAATTTTGTACGAACTACGAACATTTCTCACAAATATGACTTTTCGCGCTAAGCTTATACTGACTCATGAGAGCAAATCGTCTCAAGTTACCAAATACTTACGCGGCCCATACCCATATTCGCAAATTGAGGTCATTGGTCATTTTGACACTTGCATAAGCGACTCTCTGCAAAGTTAAAGTAGCAACAATTACGAGGCGAGGGTAGCAGCCGTAATGTCAGGGAGCACCATGACGCCTCTCCTGGTGATAGCCTTCACCCCAAAGGCCGGCAGGTTGAGGATGTAGCGCTTGTGGATCTCACGGACGCAGGATTGCATGACCAGATGCGCCTGGTAGATGGATAGGTCTGGAAGATGAATGGTAGAATCATTATACACTAGATGTTGCGCGCAACTTCTTTTCGCATCAATACGTTTATCACGCGGTAACCGTACTGATTTTCTCGAAAAATATATGCTATATTGTGGCCTTTCTCGGGAATGAAAGCATGTTCAAGCACCAATAACATTTTATCCAGCGGTTAAGATATTTTATAGATCTATATTGGTTGAGATAAGAAGATGACAGAATATTATAGTCAGACAGTATATTGCATTAGTATGAATAATAGAGACGGATTGTTGTATAAAAAACTAATGGTGAAATGGCAATGATAAGTGCAAGTCAAAGGGTAAAACTATGTAAAAATTACTGTTTTCATTGTAAGGCTTGGTACCTAAATGTGTGACCGTGGTAAGTGAGTGATCAATACTGAGGACATGATGAGTGAAGATAATTAGACGCAGGACTTTTTTGTGGTAAAATTATTATGTCGATAATATCTAAGATTAAGGACCATGAACCATGTAAGGCCACTCTAACGGGAAAATGCTTTTTATTGGTTTATTAACTAAATAAATAAAAAAAAAACAAATTATCAAGTAATGCTCTGTTTTTATAAGGTATCATATTATAAATCTCTTTTTAATCTAGCCATTTAATAAACTTAAGTTTTGTTAAGCTCTTCCAAATGGCCTTGCAAGGAACACAGCTCCAAACACGACCAATATTATACATCAGTCGTTAAACTTGAAAATAGAGTTACAAGTATTTATTTATCTGTAACATTATAATTTCTTTCAATTAGGCAACACATTAAATGCTCAATATATTTATATCATCTAAAAAAACTATAACGAACATTGCTTGAACATCATCTTATAACTAAGAATATATTAATGGAAAGTCTGCAAAAATAGAAGTAATGATTATCACATTGACACCTTAAACTAATTGCCAATGCGTTTAATATGGAAATACAGCTTATATCAAAATGGTGTCGCGTCGTTAGTGTTGAGTGTTAATTCCTCTTTAAGAACAAACTTTAAGTCAATAATTAAAAATGAAATTATTCTAACCTAAACTAAACATCCACTATTTGAGTGTAATTTAATTACTAGGGTTCTGAAAGGAAATTTTGTACGTTAAATATATTCAAAAAATAATAAGGGGGGGGGTGTTACTACATCGCTATGGAAGCCAAAAATGTGGTTACTTTTTTGTCTGTCTGTCTGTCTGTCTGTCTGTCTGTCTGTATGTTTGTTTCCGCATCACACGAAAACTACTGATCCGATTTGAATGCGGTTTTCGCAGATATATTTGTCTTCTTCCAACTTAACATCTGATGTAAAAAAAAATTCCCTCCACCCCTCTAAGGGCACAAAAGAGGGGGTCAGATTTTGTATCAAACTTTTTTCTTTAACACGTTAACTACTGATCCGATTTTCATACGGTTTTCGCAGATAAATTTGTCTTTTTCTAACGTAACATCTGGTGGATAAAAAAATTCCCCCCACCTCTCTAAGGGGACCAAAGAGGGGGTCAGATTTTGTATCAAACTTTTTTCTTTAATGGACTTACTTCATATTATTTACTGTGTTTTCCAACTTAAACCCCCCCCCCCCCACTCCCCCCTCCTCCCTCCCCTTCCCTCTGGAAATGTTGCTTATAACAAAATGGTAACGCGTCATATATATCATAACTCCCGCACCTGGGATTTCCCCCCGGACCCTGCTTGGGGGGGCTGCGCCCCCCCAAGATATTCAAAAGATATTCAAAAAATAATAAGCAGGGGGTGTTACTACATCGCTATGGAAGCCAAAAATGTGGTTACTTTTTTGTCTCTCTGTCTGTCTGTCTGTATGTTTGTTCCCGTATCACACGAAAACTACTGATCCGATTTGAATGCGGTTTGTAGATGTATTGTAGAGCAGCATTTTCGTGTATGTCTCTCGTGTGTGCAATTACCAATAATCGCCATCGATTGCTATTGACAGCTTCAGCGCATACTGTTAGCTTTGCACTGACAGCTATCTACTGTGAAGTAGATAGCTGTCAGTGCAAAGTGTGAGGGGATTCATTAACACCAACAGCGAACATTTGACTAAAGAAAGGAATTTATAGTTTCAAATGTCTTAGCGGGCCCCTAGACGATCAATTTTATTGTGCAATATCACGTATTGTGCAATATTATTGACCGTCCAGGCCTCTAGGGGTTAATATTAAACGCGCCCGCCTTTCAATATTATTGTCAAATAAGATATAATAAAATATTGTGATATAGAACAAAATATTGTTAACAATATTTTATTGAACAACTAAGTTGACAATAAGATTGAAAGGCGGGCGCGTTTAATATCAATAATATTTTATTGAACAACTTATTTGACAATAAGATTGAAAGGGGGGCGCTTTCAATATTAACCCTAGACGGTCAATAATAAGATTGCACAATACGTGATATTGAGCAATAAAATTGATCGTCTAGGGCCCCGCTTATGCTTAAATAAAAATGTTGTCTCTTATTATAGAAGAGATTGGCATGTAAGAAACTCACTAGGTTTATGGTCTTTCGCCAATATGCTGATGCAGAGGTACCCAGCCACACCCTGCACCGCGTACCTGGTCCTGACGCGTGCCGCCAGGAGGTCCATCGTGTACAGACTTGGACCGGTTTTGTCGAACCCACCCACGAGAGAATTCACTAGGATCGGAGCCTGAAATGAAATGATATGATGATTGAAAAGCTGTTAACCTCTGCACATACGTAGACGAAGATTTCTTAAAAATTAATCTTGACCGACAATCCTTTAGAGTTTAGAGTTTAGACCTTAGTGCCAAAAGGAACCATGCGTGGGGCTAAAGAAGGTACCAAATAACGTAAGCATTATTTTGCGCTGGTATTCTGTAAGGCTATATTTCTCATGCGGATGAGTATTTTTTGCTCCCTTCTCGTATTTCATACGTATAAACAATTCTTTCGGATATTCTCACATAAAGAATATATTGGCAAAAGTCCCAAAACCAACCGGACTTCGCAGGGATTCGCTCAAGGTTCTCCTGATGGAATGTACACCAGCTGCCGTGTCCAGGCCGTAGCTGTTCTTCTTCCTGTACAGCTCCATGTTACCGCGGATGTACTGGCACAGCTGGGCCACGGACCCCTGGTCGCCAATCACTCCCATTATCAGGTTGTCCGATAACGCATGGATCTTGTCTGAGTCTGGAATGTGTCAAAATTTCCATATAAGTGCTGATTTGCAGTAGCAAGCGCTAGTTACTGGGCTTGGGCAGTCCCAATTTTTGTTTGGTCGGTTGTTACTTGGTGCAGTCGGAATTATATAGCTGTTTTATTACTAGATTTCAGAACTGTATGAGCTTTTATCAATGTAAATATGTCCAGCATCAAAACACGTTTTGATCCAGTGATCAAAACCAGGTTTCGTCAATCAAATTCTAGTGTGGTGTTACATTTCCAATTGAAGATGTTATTTTATATTTGAGATTATGTCG
Organism: Cyaniris semiargus; assembly: GCA_905187585.1. Classification (NCBI taxonomy): domain Eukaryota; kingdom Metazoa; phylum Arthropoda; class Insecta; order Lepidoptera; family Lycaenidae; genus Cyaniris; species Cyaniris semiargus. The sequence goes on from LR994555.1 coordinate 1,478,911, forward strand.
AAGGCAACTGAAAATGTTTAGCGAATAGCGATTACAGAGGAGTACCGCAAGGTCGTCTCCTCGCTCTCATTCTAATGTTTGCTTATTGGAGGTTTCAACGACGACGTTATAAGGTTAATGTGGTGATCATGGTGAAGAAATTATAGAAATTAGAATGTATCAATGTATTATATGTATAGATATTTCTATAATTTGTAATTCTAGTATACCTACCATGCATTCTTCAGATAACGCCATATTTATATGCCCGCATGCATAAAACGAATGTCTGAATGTTATTGCCATGACATTGAGTGCGCAAATCTCAAGAAACCGTGCATTTTGTCTCCATTAAAAATCGACAGTGTATTTTCTAAGCTAATGCAAACAAATAAAGCTTTTTTCAAATATTACGAGCACTTTTTTGTGTAGATGACACAGTTTGAATATTTTTTCACTGTAGAAAAATGGTACAAACGTTGCATACCTTGATCGGATATAAGAATACTCTGTGTGTTGGTCTTGTCCGCCGCAATCATGACAAAATTATCACACTGCATTCCCAGAAGACACTGCGATCCGCGAAAATCCATGTTTCTGGTAAAAGATTAGCGAAAAGAAAACGGGTCAAAAAGCATTGTGACATTTATCAGACTCACGCATAGACACTGACCTCCATTATACAATAATGGAGGTCAGTGCGCATAGATCTTCTTTATTTAAAAAAAATTGAGGCAAAGACAAAAAGGAACTTACCTAGGTATTTAGCATTGACATAAGAAACAGGTATTTAGTATCACCTAGAGTAGGCATAATAATTAGTGTTGAAATCTAAAATGAATACATACCTACATGGAAAGAAAGCGTGCCACACTAGTAATGTGTTAGCTGGATTATCTCCTCAAAGCAAGCATAAGGATCCACCTTTCAGTAAAACTATGAAGAACAACAGTTGTCGCAGGCAGTATTTCCGGACCAAAACGACCTGCAAACCCTTGGAGAGAACGTAATTATTATTTCTTAAAACGGCAATGTTACTCTTCTGATGTTGCGAGTGTCCATGGGCGACAGTGGTTGCTTTCCATCAGGCGACCCGTTTGACCGTTTGCCCCTGAAATTGATAAAAAACATTCCAAGTAGCTTGAAAGAAGCATTTACTAAAGCCTATGTATAAACAACAACAATGAAATCTGTTGAGTTTGAGTTGTGTTCCCACAGATTATCAGTTGGCTAAACCTAGTGGATTCACACAGATAGTTTAGCAATAGGGCATGGGTAAAGACCCTCAATTTTCATTATTACCAGTAAATTACAGTCATCATCATCACACCCGACTTGCATAAGTATCTACAGTACAGCAGCGTGCGACCATTTCGTTAATTGTGTTCGACAAATATCGTTCTGCAAATATCGTCAGTCTTTTACATAGAAATTACGAAGACTAAGTTAAAGTAATCATATTTAGGCTATACTAACTTTAGATATACTTGACTTCAAAACTATTTCACCAGTTGTAAAGTCATGGCTCGTTATATTATTATTTTTATTATTTCTCTCCTGAGTTTTCTCATTGTTAAAAGGAAAAATTGGTGGTTCGCCACTTAATTAAGTATTTAATAATAATTAAAAAATAACTAAGTTGAAGACTGAACTAATGGACTGCCTAATATTAAAAACTGCAACGTTGAAAAATATATTGCTTGCATAATAATTTAAGGCGCTTTACAGAAAATAGTAGCAATAATATTATTTTTATTTTTAAATACTTTTATTTTATTTCAGGTACATAAGAACTGCACGAAAACCAACAAGACAATTTTGAAAACAGATGAAAGTTTCAACTAGAAAAGAGATTGAGACCTGCCTGAATTTGTGCCTGGAACTACTAACCTATTAGTGAAAGAGATAGTGCTATAGGACGTACTAAAGTGCGAGTGAGATGCCGGATACTCTGTCCTTGTCTACCGGCCTCAGTCTAGGGCTGGTGGCCGGCATCGTCTCCGGAGTATGCTTCCTTTTTGCCAATGGATATACCAGACCTAGGTCAGTCTAGAAACTATAATTTAATTAGTAATTTTGAATGATGCCGACAAAATGGTATATATAAAATATTTTAAAATATTTTTTTATGGTACCTTAGCATCAAGCGGTGATGATCTTTTTTTTCGCGTCCAACCCCACCGTGTAGGGTGTCGTTGGATAGGTTTTTAAAAATATTACGGCTATTCAAAGATCATTTTCCGATTAAGGGATCCATTTGTGAAATATGAAGTTTTAAAGTGGAAAAAATCGTTAGAGTCCAGTGTCCCCCCCTTCTACAGTAAAAGTGTCCCTTAACAAACTAAAACTACATCCATATCTTTATGACGTCACTAGACACATGACGTCACAGCCCGTATGTGATACATGGAGAACCGTTACATATCGCTTGACTGAGCACATGAAGCGGACTTCGACAGCACAATGATACACCAATACGATGTATTATATTCGCTAGATTTACTACTAATCAATTGAGCTGATGAAAAGCGCTTACAGCTGTCCGTACTTCCAGACTTGCGTCATTACCGCGAGGGGCTCAACCTCATTTGGTTATTAGGCTGTCCCGCTCGCGCTTATATCGTGCTTAAAAATCGAAGGTATGACAATTGGCCCTGAGTATTTCGAAGTCCAGTATGACTACGTAAATGTTTTTCATCGTGATCATGAAATTGACAGCAACTTATACATCTACCCCATATACATCACTTTCAGACTTATAATATCAGAATGGCCCCAAACAACAGTAAATGGTACCTACACTGTATTCAGAAATCCCAACTCCAATAAGTAAGTAAGGCTCTGTTATTTATTTTGCAAGGGGCCACGCTTTTTTTTACTACCGGACTCTGAAACAGATCATATTGCTTATAGAGCCGTGTGCGCTCCGGAGCTGTGTCCGGAGCACACGGCTCTATAAGCAATATGATCCGGTGAATTTTCTATCACTACCGTCATAACAAAAACCTTCCCTGGACTCCAACGAATATTTTAAGACTAACATTAGCCAAGTCGGTTCAGCCGTCCTCGAGTTTTAGCGAGACTAACAAAGTATTAAATTATTTTATGTACTATCAGAGAAGTTGATTCCTAGGCAGATGGGGGTCCTACGTAGTTTGGTCGCGTTACGTCAAACCCAGCCGGCAGATCATAATTAACATTAAATTGACATGATCCGTCTAAATAACGTTGGTCTGTCAACTGCCTAGGAACCAATTTCCTCGATGGTACATGTAGAATAGACGGATAGTTATTATTATGACGTTATTCTACGTGTAACACATCTATGACGGTAACCGATCCCATTGTATGTCACGGTCGGTACACACCCGGACGTGGCCGCGGGGGTGCAACTGGGGCACACGACGCGACGGTGCGATATGTCACACAACTGACAATTATAATAGTTCTTCAACTCTCTTTTGGCACAGTGCCAAAATAGAACCAGTCATACATTCTCTACTTTAGGAAATTCGCGGCACCAACCTCTACCACATCGTTCAATTTATGAGCAGCATTGGGTTAGGGACGGTACTCTAACGCGAAGGAGTCACAATAGATCCTCAAGGGTCGCAGTGACGTCAGGGCTACAATGACCTGCCTTCAGGACCAAAAAAATGTTCTCTACCAGTAGGTAGGTGAAATGATAAGATGATATCGCACAGTAGTCAATGTCATCTTATCATTTCGCATGTGGCCAAAAGAAGTAGAGATCTATTCGACGGAGAGCTGGCGACCAAATCGGTCATGTAGCTTCAGCTGTATTAAAACTCCGTTAGCTACTTCCCTAAACAACCCTTTCTGATAATCTGCGTGCTGGCAGGCCGTGGGCGGTGGGTATGGGAGTAGTGGGGTGGGGAAAAAAATGTAGGTTCAGCTGTATTTTAAACTCCGTTAGCTACTTCCCTGAACAACCCTTTCTGATAATCTGCGTGCTGGCAGGCCGTGGGCGGCGGGTGTGGGAGTGGTGGGGTGGGAAAAATATGTATGTTCAGCAACTTTGATTTTTTTCGTCTGTCCGTCTGTCCGTCTCGTCGGTCCGTCGGTCCGTCGGTTCGTCTGTCCATCTGTCTGTCTGTCTGTCTGTCTGTATGACTCCAGGCTGTATCTCAAGGACCGCTATAGATAGACTTCTGAAATTTTCACAGATTGTGTATGTCTTTTGCCCCTATAACAACAAATACTAAAAACAAAATAAAATTAATATCTAAGGGGGGCTTCCATACAATAAACGTGATTTTTTTGGCCTTTTTTGCTCGTAATCAATAATGGTAGCAGCAGCTACACTTAAATTTTTTAGAAAAACCTTAATGATATTCGTATTTTAATAATTAATAATAAAATTAAAATAAAGTTAATATTTAAGGGGGGCTCCCATACAAAAAACACAATTTTTTGTCTACTTTCGGTCTATACCAGTACGGAACCCATCGTGCGAGAGTCCGACTCGCATTTGGCTGTCGGACTCGCAATCGGTTCACGGGCTGAAGATGTAACTGACTTGGAAAGACAATCAGATAGACAAATACAGACACCCTTTCAATTTTCATATTTAAAATATTAGTATGGATTACGCATTTGAAAATGCTTTAGGCATACCTTACAACTCTTTGGAGTTTAATATTTTTCTTAAGTTAACTGATCACAGTGCGACCATTTTTCATACAGTTCCTAGACTAAAAAGGTCAATAACCGCTGCGGACACCTTATTTCATTTCTTCTACAGCTGATATACTTCAGACACGCTAACATTCTATTTCTATCTATTTGTAATGTTTCGATAATATTTTAATTAAAATAGATAAAAGCTGATAAAATTTATCAGCACCTAAGCTTCCAATACTTTCCATGCATAAATCATTATCGTTAAAGTTTTTGCTAAAAGCTTTTGCAAAAATTTCCATAAGCTAACCTTGAATAAATTATGGAAACACAACACAACTCATAAGTTCTTCGGGTACCTACCACGGGAGCAGACGGATGTGGTGCAAAGAATTAGTGATGAGCAAAATCAGTCTTGCAGCCTTAGTCTTGGTCTTACAAAAAAGCAATGCCGAGATCAAGACTATCTTAAAACTAAAAAAACCAAATCCAAGACCGAGATCAGGCAGATTTGACCAAGTCCAAGACCAATATTGTACTAGAAATACCAAAACCAAGACTGTCTGAGTCTTGTTTTGCTCATCACTACAAAGAATGCACAGATATTAAAAAAAATTGCAAATAAAATAAAAAAAGTGTCAAAGTTTACCCGCGTAAAATGTAATTTAATTACGCGGCGTCATTGTTCGTAATCAGTAATTGGACAATCGAATCGGACCCTGAAAAGGGAGAATTTCGAATTAGGAACGCACGAGCAGCCGCCAGCCGCCAGTGCCGCGTCTCGCTCCGACCTGACAGCTATCACCGGCGCCATTTTAATTTTCCAATTTCAAAATAAAACATTGTTTTCGTGCGTGTTTGTGGCCAGTGTTTTTCATGGTGCTTCGGATTGTTTTACGGAAGTCCGAGGAATTGTTTTAATCAGGTCAGTGTTTTAAGGTCATTACTAACACAATTATTTTATTGTTCTACAATTTGTTGTAAGTATTTTACTTTATTGTTTTATGTAGGTACTTAGATAAAAATTACTAACAGGAGAATTTTTGATAGAGTGCAAACATTTTTATTCAACTTTATTCAATGACAAACCAGATGTTTATTGAAATTCAGTGCTAAAAAATATTGATAAAGATAATATAGCATTAAGTGAGTAATTGCCATAGCCATTCCATGCTATTTGCAATAGTCCTTGGCAATCATCATTTTGTATGATGGAAATGACAGACGATATATTATTATGTAAAACGACAATACCCGACAACCAGTAGACCAAACATAACAATAAAGTTTGGACGTGTAATGTAAGATCCTTTGTAGATTGTAGAGCGAATACTCTACCTACCTCTCAGGATTTAGGACCTGATCATACAGTTTATTTTCCACAAATCAGAATTTAAGTACTTTTCTCACTTCCTTTCGTCGTGTAAATTATGTTTATCGAAAATATTTAACATTTAATACTACATAATATTATTATATTTTAAAGCAATAATAGCATTCCAAATTGACTTACTTTGCCTTAGTACTAAATGCTGATATACGTTGATGTATCTACTATAGCCTAATGCAGTGCTTCCCAACCTGTGGTCCGCGGACCCCTGGGGGATCGCGATTATATGTATGGGGGTCCGCGGTGTCATTTCTGTACCATACATAATCCGATTGTTTTGCTGTTTATTTCATTAAGGGGGTCCGTGAAAACTGTGCTTCACTTCGTAGGGGTCCGTGGCTGAAAAAGGTTGGAAAACACTGGCCTAATTGATACAACTACAAGATATGACAGTGCTAATCCATTATCCAGCTATACTGGCGAGCCGGTCGTTTCTATTCTATTTGATCTTAATTTTAACAGAATTCTAATTCTACTAAATAATTTGCCATTGTATTTCTTTATTGTTGGGTGGGAGATAGGTGACATTTAAATTAGTAATATTATAGCTCTAAATCGTTAATTTTTTACATCTACATCAAAACGGACGGCGGATAATACTAATAATAAATAATAACCACTAATAATAAACATTCTAATAATAACCAGCACTAAACGTCGAATCACCAATAACTTAGTCAACGAGTTGACAAAAAATGGTTAAATAACTAAAACCTAGAGCTAAACATGCAATGGTTTCGACACTGATTGTCGTACAATTTTGGCGCATCATCACGGTCGGCTGCGCGCGGTCCACAGTGATATAACCGACAGATTAAAAAAATAACGTGTTTGTTACGCTCGTAAAAGTCCAAAATTGCTAGTACCCATTGTATAGCATTGTGTACTTGTTTTTGACAATATGAAGAAAGTACACGGCCGCTGAAAAGTAGCAGAAACATCATAGTCTAAGAGCGAGTGCTCGGCAACTTACAGTAAAGTAGCAGAAACCGAAAGAAATGCAAGAGAGAACGTGGAAAAGTGAAAACCTTAGCAGACTCTTTATTTTGACAATGTACCTAATTAAGGCGACGCCTTGATAATTTGGCTGTAGCGATATCAATTTTTCTCAGCAATGACTAAAGCTAAGAAATTAAAGTTCATTGTCAGTATTCATCATGTCTTTGTCTTTGAATTACCCATAGCATAACACGATTGGTCAACTTTTATAACACAGAATAATCAATCAAAAAGACCTCTGTAAAAAAAGGGATTCTAATTTTGCCAACAGAGGAGAGTGATTTAAGCTTCCAAAATTTGTACATAGATTGGTTCAAGCATACACTTTAAGGCCATCCCCCGAGCAAACGACCTTGACCATACATTTGACGCGTTGCCGAGATCGCACAAAAATCCTATTTTTTTTACTTATCTTAGTTCAAAATTGATCTAAAAAAAATTTAAAACGGGGAATATGTAGTTAATGAAATTGTCTATCTATTGTCGTGTGTTTCAAATAAACGTAATTTGTAATTACTAGGGAGATGCTGAAAGTATGCTTCAATTTTAATAAATTGGTATTACTTTGGAAGCTAATATCATGAATATAATAAACAAAAATAGAAATTTTAAAACGGGGAAAGGAATGTTGATATACTGAAGATTATTGCTGTATTTTTATTATAACTTTGTTGCTTTCAAATTATGAGTTTATAAGGCTCTAAATACGGTAAATTGCGGAATCTCCGTAGGGGAAGGCCCTTAATTTGCACATAGCTTATATGAAATATATTTATGGTTTTTAAATTACGCGACCAAAACCATTTTGTCGCTTACGCCCTTTCCATTTCTTGCTGTTCCATTGCTTGTTTTCTGTGAGAGGCCGGCCCGGCCGGCAAGAAAACAAGCATTAATCTACAACATATCCAACACGGTTTTTTACTTTAACGTGGCATCATCTTAATGTTATTTGATTCTTAAAGCATAACTCATGCAATTATACAGTGAACTACCAAGTTACTACAAAATATCCAAAACACTATGAAACAACTAAAAATTTTATTATACCACAAATCTACTATAACTACGTAATAGAAACGTACAAATCTATTTTTATATCGTCCGCATTCCGATCTGCAAAAATATATCTTTAATTAAAACTGTCTCGTTGTTGCTTAGAGGATTTCGCAATGTGTGGATCGGCCAAGGAAAGCGTAGACTACTGACTAGAGAGTGCACTTTCAAGCCGCAGAAAGTATTTATAATAATGTTAATTGCTTAACATAACAACCAATTAATTCTTTGTTTTAAAAAACAAATTATAATGTTGTAATTAATTACATGTTGTTCCAAGGGCTACAAGCTACAACATACTAGTGCAAGTGTAGAGAAGTACTATAATATTACAATAATAAATATTTTTCTCCAAATATTACTATCTATATTCTTCCTTCAATTATTATTCATAGTATTAATTATTATTATTAATAATATTCATTATAATATTTATTATTATAATTAATATTATGAATGCGAAAGTGTGTCTGCCTCTTCACTCTTGACGCTATATACCGCTAAAATTTTAATGAAAATCATAAATCAAAAATATTTATAGCGGTATAACGTATTGTAGTTTTGATATGTAAATGTTATGATAAAAATTAAATATTTTTGTAATAATATTAATATGTAAATCATATTAGACTATAAAGAAATCGCCGCACTGTTTTCATTTCATGGTTAAAACATTACCATAGTAACAGTTTTAACCAATTTTTTGCTCACCTTCCAACAATTATAGACCATTCTCTGTCTATGAATTACGTAATATACATAAATTATAGCAGGCACTAAACGATTCCATCCACGACTTCCGGCGTCCGACTTCCGGTAGCCGGACGGACGTGACGTCCGGCTTTAGGGCGATGATCGGTCTGCACCCTTTTGAGGAATATATTAAGTTATACCTTATATTAGTTCCTACTTGTCATTTTGCCACAAATCTCCTTTAGTCCTCCGGACTCTCAGTGCTAATTACCGCTAATGTATTTTATCCAAATTAGTTTAGCGGCTTGAGCGTAAAGAGTAAAGAAATAATCGGTCAAGTGCGAGTCGGACTCGCGCACGAAGGGTTCCGACTTCTGTACCGTTATAGACGAAAAATAGGCCAAAAATTGTGTTTTTGTATGGGAGCCCTCCTTAAATTTTTATTTTATTTAAATGTTATTATTAATTATTAAAATGTCACATGCCTAGCTGTTGCCATTATTGATAACGAGCAAAAAATGCCAAAAAAATAACGTTTGTTGTATGGGAGCCCCCCTTAAATATTAATTTTATTTTGCTTTTAGTATATTTTGTTGTTATAGCGGCAACAGAAATACACAATCTGTGAGAATTTCAGAAGTCTAGCTATAGCGGTTATTGAGTTACCTGGAGACAGACAGACAGACAGACGGACAGACATCGAAGTCTTAGTAATAGGGTCCCGTTTTCACCCTTTGGGTACGAAACCCGAAAAAGTACAAATTAAATAAATTGTGATTACAATAATTAAAATTATTATAATATAATAATAATATAATATAATATTATAATATCTATGGACGCTTCACACCACGTCCGCGTCATTCTGGCCACGTGCTAATTAAGTACCTGAAGGACTTGTGTTACAGGTACAACGGAAATATATTTAATACTTTTATACTATAATAAATGTACATATATTTAAGATTTTTATTATATCATACACATATTTAATACACATCCAGACATGGGAACATTGAAAACTTTTTGTTCCGTCGGCGGGATTCGAACCCGCGACCCCCGGCTTGGGCTGCCAGTTGCCACACACTCAACCAATGGAGCCACAGAGGTCGTCAAATTCAAATATTCTTTCGTCTTCGTCTTCGTCGTCAAATATTATTTCCCACACCACGTTAAAATACTTTCGCTTCTTAGTTCTTCATCATCTTTGCTTAAATTTAAATATTTCTCCAATTTGTATTAGTTTAACCGCCGTACTCAGAGACATTTAATTATGATTACCTTTCAATTTAGTGAAGAGTTTGACAGATAATGTATGAGGCTTATGTCAAAATTTTGAATTAATTACATTTGACTAATTAATGTTCCACTTTGAGTGCGGCAGTCAGTCTTTTATTGTATTTGCTAGTAGCATGTAACGACAGCTTAAATTATTTTTAATACCTAATTACACGCTTTGTTCATAATTGCTTATAAATTTAAATCGCTACTAATGAGTGAATTGTGTTACATAACACACTTCTAGTTTTATCGTTTTGTATCAAATAATATATTTAAAACATACCTAATTGCTCTGATGATTCAATGTTGGAATAAATAAAGCGCCTTGAAATAATTTAAAGCAAACACTTGCGTAAAATTGCTATAGACGAGAGACGAAGCAAAAGATGCGCTCAGGAAATTGCTATTAGAATAAAGTCAGGAGGTTTTGTAAAAAAAATAATTGTGGCCGATTCCACAGCGTGATTGAGTCAAAACTTGGCAACATCTACTTTATTAGATTCATTTCTCGTCTAGGAAACAGTACATTTTTCGTACTAAAAAGTATGATAATAATCTATACATATAATAAAACTGTAGAAATGAAAATTCTGTACGTTAAAGATATTAAAAAAATAATAAGCGGGGGGTGTTACTACATCGCTATGGAAGCCAAAAATGTGGTTACTTTTTTGTCTGTCTGTCTGTCTGTCTGTCTGTCTGTATGTTTGTTCCCGCATCACACGAAAACTACTGATCCGATTTGAATGCGGTTTTCGCAGATATATTTGTCTTCTTCCAACTTAACATCTGGTGTATAAATTTTTTTCCCCCCACCCCTCTAAGGGGACAAAAGAGGGGGTCAGATTTTGTATCAAACTTTTTTCTTTAACACGTTAACTACTGATTCGATTTGCATACGGTGTTCGCAGATAAATTTGTCTTTTTCTAACGTAACATCTGGTGCATAAAAAAAATTCCCCCCACCCCTCTAGGGGGAACAAAGAGGGGGTCAGATTTTGTATTAAACTTTTTTCTTTAATGGACTTACTGCGCCCCCCCCCCCCCCACTCACTCCTGGAAATACAGCTTATAACAAAATGGTGTCGCGTCGTTAGTGTTGAGTGTTAATTCCTCTTTAAGAACAAACTTTAAGTCAATAATTAAAAATGAAATTATTCTAACCTAAACTAAACATCCACTATTTGAGTGTAATTTAATTACTATTTACTAGGCTTCTGAAAGGAAATTCTGTACCTTAAAGATATTCAAAAAATAATAAGCAGGGGGTGTTACTACATCGCTATGGAAGCCAAAAATGTGGTTACTTTTTTGTCTGTCTGTCTGTCTGTCTGTCTGTCTGTCTGTCTGTCTGTATGTTTGTTTCCGCATCACACGAAAACTACTGATCCGATTTGAATGCGGTTTTCGCAGATATATTTGTCTGAGTCTGAGTTTTTGAGTGTCATTTGATTAATATGGGGGGAGGGGGGGCTTTGCCTCCGGACACTTCTTGGGGGGGGCTGCGCACCCCCAACCCCCTCCCCCCCTCACTCCTGGAAATACAGCTTATATCAAAATGGTGTCGCGTCGTTAGTGTTGAGTGTTAATTCCTCTTTAAGAACAAACTTTAAGTCAATAATTAAAAATGAAATTATTCTAACCTAAACTAAACATCCACTATTTGAGTGTAATTTAATTACTAGGCTTCTGAAAGGAGATTCTGTACGTTAAAGATATTCAAAAAATAATAAGCGGGGGGTGTTACTACATCGCTATGGAAGCCAAAAATGTGGTTACTTTTTTGTCTGTCTGTCTGATAAAATCAAACATACAGACAGACGTCTGTATGTTTGTTTCCGTATCACACGAAAACTACTGATCCGATTTCAATGCGGTTTTCGCAGATATATTTGTCTTCTTCCAACTTAACATCTGGTGTAAAAAAATAATCCCTCCACCCCTCTAAGGGGACAAAAGAGGGGGTCAGATTTTGTATCAAACTTTTTTCTTTAACACGTTAACTACTGATCCGATTTGCATACGGTTTTCGCAGATAAATTTGTCTTTTTCTAACGTAACATCTGGTGGATAAAAAAAATCCCCCCACCCCTCTAAGGGGACCAAAGAGGGGGTCAGATTTTGTATCAAACTTTTTTCTTTAATGGACTTACTTCATATTATTTACTGTGTTTTCCAACTTAAAACCCTCCCCCCAACCCCCCCCCCCCCCCCTCTCCTGGAAATGTTGCTTATAACAAAGTGGTGTCGCGTAGTTAGTATTGAGTTTTAATTCTACTTTTTTAGGAACAAACTAAGGTATTAAGTAAAAGTGAATATCATAACGAAATTATTCTAACCTAAACTAAACATACAGATTTCGAGTGTCGTTTGATTATTATGCGGGGGGCTTTGCCCCTGGACACTACATGGGGGGCCTGCGCCCCCCCCCCCCTCAATTCTCTATAAATATTATAAATGAGAAAGTGTGTTTGTTTGTCCTTCCTTCACGGCCTAACGAAGCAACAAATCGACTTGATTTTGGCATATACTTAGTTGAAAGGATGGAGAGTGACATAGTCTACTTTTGGTCTTGGAAAAACATCATGTTACTAAAGGAGGTTTACAAGAATATTCGTATTTTACGCGATTTTCGAAATCCACGCGAGCGAAGCCGCGGGCAAAAGCTAGTATTATTAATATAAGTTTTTCCCGGCCAGTGGCCACACAAAAGTACAAAGTTACAAACCAAAAGTTTGGACACTTCCGCATTATAATATTATTATTATGGAATAGTTTGGATAAAATTAAACAGCTTGAATTGTAATAAAACTATTCTATATAAACCAAAGCACATATTAATCATCATCGTCCCGTCTTCACCTTAGAGATGGAGGTGTGAGGTGTCAGAATGTCGTTTGTCCAGGAACCCGTGCACGCGCTCTTTCAGCTCAGTATAGAGAGGATTGCTTTGGTTCAGTTGAGGGAATATCTGTTTGGTCTTCTCCTGAAATAGGAGGTTGGTTCTTAATAATAACGAGGTAAGCAATTTCATACTTTTGATATATAATATTCAAGTTGTAGTACTCGATTCGCCGTTTGAACTTCAGTAATTAACTATAGTATTCGGTTCTCTGAGGTGTTTGATTGGTTAACGTTTAGACGTGGTCCAATCAAAAGCGCTCGTAAATATTTATTTTAATAAACCTCAGAAACCATGCAGGTAGCGTTTCCACCAGAGATGTGTTGCGACTTGCGAGGATTGTGTTTTTAAGATCCAATAGCATCGCCGCGCTGAACGATGTCATGGCAAGCTCACGTCAATGAAGCGATTCTATTGGCTCTCAAAAACACATTCCTCGCAACACATCTCTAGTGGAAACGCAGCCTTAGGATTAACGTGGTTACAAATTTGTTGAAGCAGAAATTTCAAATTCGTTTAAATAGCGCTAGAGCCTACGTATAATATTAAAATTTGAAACTCAATTATGTACGTATTTCACCGGGACTGAAGGTAATTAATATTATTAACTAGACGTTCCGCGCTGCTCTGTCTGCGTGAATAAGGAATTTCGCGAAAACCGTACATTTTCCTGCAAAAAAATTCCTTCCCCATAATTTACTCTTTATTTGTGCAAAATAACATAAAAAATGGGTCCTGTTATTCTTAAAATTAGCGTGTTCAAACAAACAAACTCTTCAGTTTTATATGTTAGTATAAATGTAGAGTGACTTACGTCTACATTTTACAAGGTAACAATTTTGAATTTACATTGTATCCCAGTGATATCTTAAAAAATATTTTCAGCTCTACATGCACACTTTAAAATTTAAATGTTCCGCTTGAAATAGAAACGCGTTGGAAAAAAACATTTTTATTTTTTTTATTTTGTACAACTATTCATTATCAAATACATCATTGTATTTTCTACTACTTTTGTACCAATTAAAAATAATAAGCTAAAAAATAAATGAATATTCAAATCACAAAATTTTGAAACGGAGCGTCAACGTTAACGACAAAAAAAAAATACATAATCTGTGAAAATGTCAACTCTCTAGCTATTACGGTTCTTGAGATATAGCCTGGAGGCAGACAGACGGAGAGACATCGATGTCTTAGTAATAGGGTTCCGTTTTTACCCTTTGGGTACAGAACCCTCAAAAGCAAAAACTTCAGTTGATCCATAAAGATTGTCATTCCCACTGTAGCAAGCCAGCCTCTAAGTACAGAGCTACAAGGCTGCTTTTCCACGGAGACGGCATTGTCATTGGGGCTGTCATAGCTCTCGAAATAAAACCAGCCACAATTATTATTGTAATTCGGTCACACGTAAAATTATTTATTATACTTATGCTATTGGCAGAAGACGTGTGTCATGTCTGTGATTACTGATAAAACTCAAAATATGACACTTTACGAATTGCAATATCCTTGTAGCACTGTAGGTAATCATATTTATGTTCTTAATACCCTATTCCAACAAAAATATATATTATACTTTATATATTTAATAGGTACCTGTTATTTGGAGTTTTCGAATAATAATATTATACAACAATGAGACAAAGCTTAATTGAGACAGGTGGCAGATATCGGAGTTTTTGCGCTCGTTGTCTTGCCTTGACCCTGCGTGGTGTTACATAATGTTGTAACTTGTAGCTAACAGTTAACGCCTATTGTTCAAGACTAGTCAAATACATGCACTTAATGCTAATTTTATTACTGAATACGTTAAAAGTCAGCATTATATCTTAATTCTTAACTAATAATCGTCGAAATCTTCTGAGATGTAAAAATCTCGTATCGTGGTGTGTTTGTTGCCAAACTCTTCCAAAATAACTGGACCACCTTCTATGAAATTGTGTATGTGTCGCAGCCTTTTGGTTAAAATAGCCGTTCAATCAAACAGCTAGCCCTTTAACTGAACAATGCCATTCAATCACACGTCTAGCTTTTTAATTAAATAAATAAATCGCTCAAAATTTTCAAAACTACAGCTGATTCAAAAGCAGCCGTTTGATTGAATTAGTTCAGCGCACACCACTGCGGCGCTAGGTGCGTTTTGTTTACAATATGGCGTCAACTAGCCGGTGTTTTGTGGTTGTATTAAGATATTTTTCGTAAATATACGTTACAAGTGTTATTAAAGAGACAGAAATTATGGGGGCACATACGAGTGAATCAAAATTGAAACAAATATTCGAGGAGAAATTACGGGATTATGAAATGCATCACCAAGGTATTTATTGCAATTGTGTTCAAAATGAATTAGAATACAATTTATTCTGCTTGTTATCATTACGCTTGTGTGATAATAACAGTAAACTAATGGTCACCTTAGTTAATTTGCCATTTAACCAGTTAGCTAAGCGTTGTCTAGCTGTAGTGTTGAACGTTGCAGTCAACAAGTCGGCTAAACGACGTATAGCCGTGTGATTGAATGGCGTTGTTTAGTCAAAGGGCTGATTGAACAGCTATTTTAACCAGTCGTCTGCGACATATGCTCAAAACAGAGGTTCTCAAACTTTTTTGGTAGCAGAACCCTTTTAAGAAGATACATTTTTGACGGATTTTTCGGGAGCAAAAAAATTATTTTTTTAGGGTTCCGTAGTCAACAAGGAACCCTTATAGTTTCGGTCTGTCCATCCGTCTGTCCGTCTGTCCGTCGCGTCTGTCTGTCCGCGGTTTTGCTCAGAGACTATAGGACATACAAAGCTGCAATTCGGCATGAATGCAGATATTAATGATGCCGACAAAATGGTATATAAATTCTTAATATATTTTTCGTTTATGGTACCTCCCCTACACATCAAGCGGGGATGAGTTTTTTTTTCGCGTCTACCTGACCGTGTGGGGTGTCGTTGGATAGCTTTTTAAAAATATTACGAGTATTTATAGATAATTTTCCGATTTAGAGATCCATTTGTGAAATATGAATTTCAAAGTGGAAAAAATCGTTAGAGTCCAGTGTTGTGTTCCTCTCCCTTCTACCAGCTAAACGGTTGCTTCTGGAAATGTGAAAAAATTCACGGGAGTAGGAAATATGCTGAATTTAAAAGGAAAACTGTCACGGCAAAGAAGACTTCATAAGTTTTTGAGTACCTAATAGTCGATCAACTAAAAAAATTTATTCGGCGAAGTATAAAGGAGCTTTTCGTTCAAATTCCTTTGAACGTAACTGAGATGATGTTGTTAGTAGTATAAAACACGTTATAAATGTACATTAATTGACCATACAAAAATAATCAAAAACTAGCGGTACTACGGAACCCTATATTGCGCGTGGCCCGGCATACACTTGGCCGGTTTTTTCTTTTAATGAATGATCTCCATGCTGGTGTCTCACGGAGCCCCTACAAGGCTTTTGAAAATTGCTGGCTTAAAGGCTTTGAGAATGGCTGTTCTTTATAAACTTAAAATACACGTCGTCTCTAAAATTAACAAATATTAGAAAGTTTTCATGGGCTTAGCTTCCATAATCCGTTTAGATTTAGTTATACGAAAGCCAGACAGCTACATAAAAAATAAAAATGCTTCCTATTGATACGAAGCATTTTTATGTAGCTGTTGCAATGATTGATCATTGCTGCATTGCAACAAAGATTTAATGGTTTAAAACCTACGTCAGAGTAGCATCAAACAAGATAACACTATCTCGCTGCAATATGCTATAGTTAAGTATAATTTATCAATATAATAATATCATCGTTTACATTATGATGGGATACAAAGTCACGGATAGTTTCTTATCCGATAACCGATTTTAATATTCATATAATATCAGCTAAAGAGTTTTGTTAAAAAAATCTATCAACTAAAACTATGAACCAGACAATAAAAAATGCACATTGAAATGATAATAATGCTCCATAGACTTTCTACAGTTGGAATCGTCATGGTATTTGGTCGAACAGGCCCATTTGAAGCGTGTTGCTAAATATTGCTATAGCCCGGTCACTGAACACGTAGGTTTTTTTTAGGGTTCCGTACCCAAAGGGTAAAAACGGGACCCTATTACTAAGACTTCGTTGTCTGTCCGTCTGTCCGTCTGTCTGTCTGTATGTCTTCAGGCTGTATCTCAAGAACCGCTATAGCTAGAATTTTGAAATTTTCACAGATTGTGTATATCTGTTGCCGCTATAACAACAAATACTAAAAACAAAATAATATTAATATTTAAGGGAGGCTCCCATACAAAAAACGTGATTTTTTTGGCCTTTTCTGCTCGATATCAATAATGGCAGCAGGTAGGCACTTGAAATTTTCACAAAAGCCTTATTTAGATGTGTACTTCAATAATTAATAATAATATTGAAATAAAATAAAAAATATCTCCCATAAAAAAACTAAATTTTGGGCCATATTTTCTCTATAACGGTACGGAACCCTTCGTGCGCGAGTCAGACTCGCATCTTGGCCGATTATTTAAGTATAAGATAAGTAGGCAAACGAGCAAACGGGTCACCTGATGGAAAGCAACTACCTTCGCCCATGGACACTCGCAACATCAGAAGAGCTGCTGGTGCGTTGCGGTGCGTAGGTTAATAACCTATCGTTACTCACCTCTTTCATTTACGTTAAAAAATATTGTTATCGCATGTACCCTAGTACATAATACCTCTTTGTATCGCATCCCTGTAGACACGGCGTAGAGCTACATATTAGCAAGTAAAAGACCTGACAACCTTCAAGAAGAGAGCGTATTCCCTCTTAAAAGGCCTCCAAATCTTCTGATGTTGCGAGTGTCCAATGGGCGACGGTATAGATAGTTGCTTTCCATCAAGTGACCCGTTTGTTTGCGTCCTGATATTATATAAAAAAGGGACAAGTACCAATAGGTCAATGGCCGAATTTCATTATTTTCATAGTGTAGGTTTTTACCTGTTTAATCACAATCACGTAATAAGTGCCGCCATTTTGGAACTTCTCTGTAGGATACTCATAAGAAGGCATGTCGAACAACCCCATGACCGCTCCGCTCTCGTCGCACAGGTCAAACCACGTGTACAGGCCCAGATTACACCTAAAAATATTATCTATACTGATTTTATAAAGCTGAAGGGTTTGTTTGGTTGGACGCGCTAATCTTACGAATTACTTGACCGATTTTTATGTAATTTGACATGAACATTAAACATAGAGTAATTTGTAATTGTAATGTTATTTTAATTAAGCCATATTTGTAATCCATGTTATCTTGTAATGTAAATTTGTTTTGTTTAAGTAAATAAATAAAATAAAAAATAAATAGAGTAGGCTACGGGGACATAGGTTACTTTTTTGGGAAAATGTTCTATTCCTGCGGAATTCCTTATTTAAGCCGCGCCGGACGTCTACGTCGACAACAGAAATTTTAATACTATTTATGCATATTAATAATTAAAATAAAATATATATTATCTATCTAAAAACATCGAAAACGTTTTGTCCTCACAGCGGGATTCGAACCCGCAACCTCCGGCTTGAGCGTCGACGTTAACCAACTGAGCAATAGATATTCCACCTGCTCCTTATGTACTCCAGCATAATCCTGACCATGCATTTTGGATTCACCAACAACACTCTCTCTTCGGTGTCTTCTACTCTATTGGAAGACAGTTCAGGAGGATCCCGGTATATTATTCTGATGAACATAATGGAATAGGAAGTCGAAATATTTTGTGTTATGACAGGTGACAAGCACCACCAACTTAACACTTTGACAATATTAGATTAGGTCCACAGAGTAAATAATCGATTACTTATGTATTTGATCGATTATAGTCAGGACAATTTAAGGTGGCACCAGCGGTCATTGACCTTTCTAGTCTAGGAGCTACTAGGAAAAATACTCGCACTGCACTCTGTTAACTTAAGAATAAAATTGAATTCTTGTAAAGAAAAAGACTATTATAGTTTTGATCGGAAAATGTCTTGGTTACCTCTTCGTACGATAATCTCTACTCTACTCAACTATTTATGAGTTTGAACTTTGAAGTGATATTATTCATACTACATCACATCGTGTATGCAAAATACGATATCATGCCCTTAGACTAGAAATATCTGTCACTTCATGGTCAATCGCGGTTTGTATAGAAAATTACAAGTTTTTTGTCAGGGAGTCAATGACCGCTACAGACAGAATTACGCGATTTGAGATTAATTATTATTTTATAACATCCCTTTTTTGCGTCGGGGATTAAAAAACGAGATTTGGCTTAGACTTAAAGAAAACCGCATAGAAGGACAAAGGATAATTTTTCTCGCAAGAAAAATGTATGATTTCTGCGAGATTATGGTTGTACGTCTACCTAACTTCGTAAATGTAATACATCGAGTGGCTTTCATACTATAAAATGAAACATTTCCGAGGGCAATCACAAGCTTAGTTGCTCAATGTACTGTGAACAGCATTGTCTTATAGCTCGTAATTCCTCTTTTATTACCTAGGTCTACGAATAATAATCTAAGTAGACTAATAACTGTAATTCTGTAATTAGGTTTTATTGATAATCTAGACAAACCATGACCTAGTGCCGTCATTTAAGTTTAGATTGAATTTTGTAGCGAGATTAACTTATAATGGACCATGATGTCACCTTCATTAGTTTAAAGGTGCTAACTACATGTTTACTACAAGAAATAATGAATCTTTACATTCTTGAATAGCTTGTCTGTACAAACGTTGCTTAAAGTTTAAACTAAGTAATAAAATCTTACCTCCGAACTCAGAGTAGGTAGGTAGGAAACATCAGTAGTATCAACGTTCAGAAAATATTTGAAAAAAAATATTCTGAATAAAAAATTTTGAGTTTGAGAGTCGAATATTAATTACTACTGTAATTAAATGAAGATTGAAGCTTATGTCAACATCTTCATAATTTACAGGTAAGTTATAAATATTTTTCTCCTGTACGTTAATGGACTATGCTCTCTTAACTTAGATAATGCTAGAATGTTTGCCTATGCAGACGATACAGCTATAATTTATAGTGGTGACACATGGCAAAAAACATACAAAGCAGCAGAATCGGGGATGTCAATTGTATCCAACTGGCTACAGCACAATCTCCTTACCCTAAATGTTGATAAAACTAAAATAATTAACTTCTCCATAAACACTAAAACAACAGCCCCGGTGCAGTGTACATTACAATTCCATCAATGTGATCGCAAACGTACAGCGTGTGGCTGTCCCATTTTTGAACAAGTCGATTGTATTAAATATTTAGGTGTTTGCATCGACAAACACATATCGTGGCAACCACAAGTAAATTCTGTGTGTGGTAGAATCAGGAAACTCTTATACATCTTCAAAACACTAAGATCTGTCGCTGACAATAATACTATTAGGATGGTATACTATGCGCTTTGTCAGTCTGTATTGAACTATTGTATAGTGTCATGGGGTAATGCTGGTAAAACATATCTTTTAGCTCTAGAACGTGCTCAGAGAGCCGTGCTAAAAGTTGCATATGGACTAGGAATTCGTTATTCCACTGTTCAACTATATCGGGATACAAAATTGCTATCTGTACGCCAACTATATATTCTGTCGGTTATCTTAAAGTTCCACAAAACGTCAATTGATCAGATATAAGAAAATGAGCGAACACGAAGAACACTCAAATGGAACATAAAGAGCTGTAAACTAAAGTTTGGTAATAAATCCTTTGCATATATGGGACCATCACTTTACTGTAAAATAAACAAATCCCTAAATATAGTCTATAAGACAAAGTACTCTTGTAAAAAAGTTGTTCACGACTGGTTACTGAGTAAAGACTATTATGCCACTGAAAACATTATTAACTCGTACACAATTGCACCTTAGCAGTACCTTGCTACTGAACCCAAGACACCGACGTCGTAGGGCTAAGGTGCAAAAGTGCGAACCACACAATCACACACACACTCACACAAACAAGCATCCTAGCAGTTACTGCCACTGAACCCAAGACGCTATGGTCGTCGTAGGGCTAGGATGCTTAGCCACACCACAAATTACTACACAGCTATGTGCAGGATCACACACACACACACACACACACACACACACACACACACACACACACACACACACACACACACACACACACACACAAGCATCCTAGCAGTCACTGCCACTGAACCCAAGACGTATTGCCGTCGTAGGGCTAGGATGCTCTGACATACCACAAACAGGATCACTACTCACTATCATCACACAACTTACACAATGTAATAAATATTTATATTTCAATAGAGGTCAGGTCTTTGTGGAAGTAACTCACCTCATCACTAACTTACACGTACTGTAGCTGGGTTTCGGTGGCTCTTGAAATGCTATTATGTGTATATTGTATACAATTTCTTGTCACCCACTCTTAAAAAAATATATATTGTCCGTTTACTTACAAATACATTATAGGTCCTGTTAATAAGACTTAGAACATACTTTATGTTAGTTATCACAAATATGTCATTAGCTGGTTAAAATTAATTGAATGTATCTTGTATACAATTTCTAGTCACCCACTCTAAAAAAAAAAATGCCCGTTTACTTACAAATACATTATATGTTCTGTTAATAAGACTTAGAACATACTTTATGTTAGTTATCACAAATATGTCATTAGCTGGTTAAAATTAATTGTATGTATCTTGTGTTTATGTGCATGATGGAAGAGACTGCTCTCCACGACACAGGGAATCCTAGTGTGGGGAGCAGTGTTTGTTTAGTATAAGTGTAAAATTGTTTTTGAGGGAAATAAAGATTTGTTTATTATTATTTATTTTCTCTGAGTGCGGCAGTTACTCTTGCATTTGCCTTTTTTAACCGACTTCCAAAAAGGAGGAGGTTATATGTTCGGCTGTGAATATTTTTTTTATTTTTGTATGTTCAACGATTACTCCGCCGTTTGTGAACCGATTTTTTAAATTTTTGTTTTGTTATATTAGGTTTCATTCCAATTTGGTCCCATTTTCACAAAGTGGTGATCTGATGATGGGATCCATGAGTAATCGAGGGAACTCCTCAAAATTTATATGGAAACATATTATTTTGATTTTATGAGTAGTATCCTAAGCATATGCTACCAAAACGCAAGATTTTGCACCAAGATATTTGTCAGCGTGGCGTCACGGGGTAGAGGTTCACTCATGATTATTAATCAGAGATAGATAAGTCACAGGTAAATACAGCAACACTTTTATTTGTAGTCTTCGGTTGGGTTCACAAGGGTTGTTTGCAGATAAGGTTCACAGTTGTACTTCACAATAATTGTCTCTAGTTTGTAACAAAGACATAAGACAAACTTAAAGACAAAGACAGACTCCCACTGTGCGTGGAGCGTGTTACATTGGTATAATTAACTCAAAAGGAAGAGTTTACATTAATATGTGTTTGGGACATTTAAGAATTCTTGTATATCGACAAAAACTATAAATTGTGTATTGAAATTTAGCAATAAATAAACTAACTTTAGCAGGGTTTAGGACCCTTTACAAAAAGTCTTTGTCAATTGAGAACATTCTTTGCAATAATAACTTAAATTCATAGATTAATGATTGGTCTCCGCTACGCTACGACGCGTAGCGGAGACCAATCATTAATCTATGCTTAAATTATTCTTTATTTTTAAGAACTAAAAACAGCGCCCATATATATTATGGTTCCGAAGATACTAAGAGAACTCCGAATTCCTTATAGATACAAGTTTGGAGGTTTAGGCTCTGTTTTAAGTACTGAAAGCATATGCTACTATGAAAATTACATTCATCATCATCATCATCATTACCACGTCAGGGTCACCAGTGTCACATGGTTGTATATGGATACAATATGCCCCCACAATACCATAATTATATCATCACGTAATGCCCTTATTATTGGTACTTTTCATAGTCATTTTAATAAAAATATAATATTGTTTCAAAATAAATGATTCAAGTTCTAAGCGACTTATGTACCACAAAATTGAACAAAACAAATTTAACCTTAACTTCAGAGCGTAAGGCACACATTTGACATTTCTTCTGAGATTCGAAATAAAAAAGAAAAGTTGCTTCGATACTACAATAATATAAATTGAACCCTTAGTATGAAAATACTTACATAGGAAAACATTCTACATCGTAATATCAATAAGAAACACAATCGCATTTATGAGTAAAAAAATACTTCGTACTTTAATAAATTTTTATTTCTATTTTAAAATTTTTATTTTAATCTGATAGATTATTTTCTCTTAAAACTGAATGTAAAATTAAAATTCTTTTTCGTAATCATAATCTTCGGATTTCAAAAAAATTATACCGCACAATAACATTTTTTTGCTTAAAATAAGCAGAAAAGAAAGAGTATTAAAAATGCGATGGTTTACTAGGTAACTAAAAAGAGTGAAATTATTATTTTTAACAAAAAATTAAAACCGAATTCCAAGGTAAAAACAATAATAACATCCTTATAATATGAACTAAAAAGTATTAAATAATTTTTCCTATCTAATAGTGCCTTTTTCCGAATTCGGCTAAACCTCAAATATTTCTGTACTCAATCTTCATAATTTTGAAGTCGGTGCCAGTTCCAAAAGTTTCAAATATTCTGTCAGAGAACTGAAGATTCAGCTATATCTGGTACCGACTTCAAAATGATGAAGATTGAGTACAGAAATAGTTGGGATTTAGCCGAATTCGGAAAAAGGCACTATTAGATAGGAAAAATTATTTAATACTTTTAGTTCATATTATAAGGATGTTATTATTGTTTTTACCTTGGAAGTCGGTTTTAATTTTTTGTTAAAAATAATATTTACGGAATTTTTCCTACAACTTTTCCAAAGATATTTAAAAGTTGGATGTTTTTGATATTTAATAAAATACCTCAACAAGGTTTTATTGATATTTCTTCAGGTTTTTGTTGTTTTTTTCTTGGTTCCACTACTTCTCCTGTAATTAAAAGTTAAAAGACTACCTATAATATGTTACTGCTACGTTTACAAATAGTTTCTTATTGAATACACTATGTCTACTTGACCTTCGCTTTCTCATGATTTATGTTATAATTATGCATTTACCACTGACTAAGTTGCTCATTTATAAAATATTTATATTGTCGACGTAGAAAGTCAAAACAAATTATTTATAACACTAAGGGTGGGTTGCACCAACTTACTTTAACTATAACTGTAACGTTAACTACAACTTTAACTTTACCTATAATGCAAAATGTCGAATCCCTGGTTAAAGTAAAAAATGGACGCCATATTTAACCATAACCATAAAGTTCGACAAGGCTTTAAATGCACGTAGCGAAAAAAGGAACTAACACTGTCATCATACAAAAACGCCATTTTTGACAGTTCTCCTTTTTTTTTTTTTTTTTTTCTTATTATGGCGCTCGGCTTTTTAGCCATGGCCAGTGTCAAGTAAAATATGGCGGGGAAAAAAAAACGTAAAAAGTTTACAAAATTTAAAGTCGTTTTTCCAGATTATCGTCAAGTCGAAAGTCTAGTAAAAGTCTAAAAAAGTAGTCAGTAAAGTCAACGAGTCAAGTCAGTTGTTTTAGTAAAGTGGTAGACCCTTTACTAAAACATTCGATGGAGTTTTGGAGGGAACACAAAATGGCACGTTTCTTGAAGTTGTATCACTTGCCCACACTTGTGCACGACATCGAATATTTAATGGTTAATATTCTACCAACATTACACATTAAAAACCGAAATAACACAATTTTAGGAAAAAAATACAAAAACACAACGTCACTCTTTCGTATTCCCGACAAAACTCCCAGTTCTCCTTTACCAGCAGCGCCCCCGCCCACGTTCATTTAAAGGCTTGTCGGACCAGCAATGTCTTCTGTCAAATTCTGTGGTCAAAGTTAAGGTTAAAGTTAAATTAGCTTTAACTATAACCATAACTTTGACCATAAATTTAACTTTAACCACGCCTCTGGTGCATCCCACCTTAAACATTTAACAAATGTTCATAAAATCAGTTAAAATAAGTTTTAAGTACAAACGTTATAGTTTTACAATTTTTTTTATATAAAATAAAGGGGCAAACGAGCAAACGGGCCTGATGGAAAGCAACTACCGTCGCCCATGGACACTTGCAACATTAGAAGAGCTGCAGGTGCGTTGCCGGCCTTTTAAGAGGGAATACGCTCTCTTCTTGAAGGTTTGCAGGTCGTATTGGTCCGGAAATACAGTTGGTGACAGTAAGTATTATCCTTGTCTAATACATTTAAAAGTTGCTTTTCTTACGACAAAATTCTAAAAGATTCAAAAGGCTAGCTTTATAAATTGCATTCTCGAGTGATAGCTTTCTTATGCGAATTTAAACGAATTTAATTTTGGAAATCGTTTGTCTATACGCATTTTTTGTATTCTTACAAAATAGTTAGTAGAATCAGGCGTTACTTTGCGGAAATACATAGCTTCAAATTAAGCATTTTTTGTATCAAAATATAAGGCGAATACGCAAACTCGCGGTCGGCAAACAACAAAGGTTATCATCCACGCACTCGGCCTTGACCGCAAAACTGTTGCATTCACAACACACCATTTCCCAACGCATCTAACTAAAGCGATTCATATTTCATAAGAGGACATTTCAAAACGCACCCGCCGCTGGCCGCAGACTACCGCCGACCATTACAGTACTGGCGCGCGAATTACTCGCCCGCTCGCACAAATCGATCGCGTAATCAAAAAAAACAATTTGAAAATCGACAGTTCCACGAAAATTTTTTGCCCTGAATTCCAAACATAAAAAAACAAACTGTCAAGTGCAATGGAATTTTGAAAATCGAACATGGTGTTCCCGAACTTAGTCACTTTCGGGATGGCAGCCTGGCCGCCTCCCGGGCCCACTGCTGGCTTCCAGTTCCACCACACTGGCTCCAATTTCGCTGTCTTTGTGGTCCTCTTCGCTCTGTGCATGTTGGAGGTGGTCTTACTGAAGATTATAACCGAGGAAACCCGGGAGACCTCACCTAGTGTTACGTCTATGTGGTTAGAGGAGGAGCAGTGAAAAATGTGATAATGTAGCCTAAGTTTAATTAAGTGTACAGGTATATAATATACATATTTTAAGTTCAATGTTTTTATTTGAAATCTCTTTTTAAGAAGAGTCATATTATAGTTTCTTACTATTGTTACCCAAGAAAATAATCTCGATAAGTTACGAATTAATTATTAAAACTTTAATCCTAAGATTAAGTAATGAGAATCCAAAAAAAAAATAGATCGTTGTCCTACAAATATAGATAACTATTTGTAGGACAACGATATAATTTTGGTCTCTACCAGCGAACTCTACATAAACTTACTGCAATCAAATACAGCTATATTATCTCTATATTAAATTGTAATACTTATAGGTCTACCAGAATCTGATGGCAAATTTTGACAGCAGATTTTCGAAAAATATCCTTGATCATTGGATAAATTTATATATTTGCATGTTTCACACACAGAATCAGCCGCTATAAGGAAAAAAAGGATCAAAATATTTTATTCCAATTACCCCGGTATTGCTAGAGTCAATTTATTTTCTCACTTTTTGCCATCAGATTCTGGTAGACCTATAATTATTTTCAAGCATAATAATAATATACTATCATAATATACTCTTGGTCCTAGATAATAGAGAAGGAAAACAAAAATCCTAAAAATTAAAATGATAGAAACAATATTTTGAAATTTAAATTTAGAAATCGTATTGAATGTTGAATAAATTATCATAATGTAGCGTAGGTCATGGTCTAAGGCAAACAAACATTTTTAAACAACAGTAGAATCGATGCAAATATTATTTCATCTATCTTTGAATTCCCCTAAGGCTCAATTTATACCGCCGCGGAATGGAACGGAAGCGACTTTTTACAACGAAATTGTACATAGAACATTGAACTTTATGTCAACAGTATAACACACAAATTAAGTACACGATTTTATACGATTTTTTACGACACGACAATGATTTTATAAAAGCTGAAAACTATTCTGGGCATGTAAAGAGGTAAGAATCATCAACAACTATGGAGTTTGAACCGCGGTTACTTTAGGAGGCATAATTTGGTGAAGTTCTATCTAGAAGCTTAGTCAAATTATAAATCTGAATTTTTTATCTTAATTTCGTCGGGATAACTTTAGGAATCTTGTCTTCCAATACCAAACACTTTTAACAGCTGCTTCCTATGGCCAAACAGCCCTCGTCGTCAGTATGAACCTATGAAACCTTAATTAGGTTTTCAAGATGTCTCCACTATTTGAATAAATATTTCGACATTAGTTAAACTAGCAATTACTAAATCCTTTAACAATAGTTATAGTTAGTCACTTGTTTGGTGTAAGCAAGTGGCATAGATTTACCAACTAATTTCTTACCATAATAAGGCTAATTTATACTTATTATGCATCCCGCCCGAACGCGCGGTATGGCGGCTACATTGCGTGATTACAATTAAATGTATGTAACAATTTATTTAAATAGCGGCGCAATCGCTCTTTACACACAATAACTTACATCTTTACTTTCATTTACACACAATAATTGCTTGTGATCTCGCGGTGTAGCCGCCCCCCGCGCGTTCGGGCGGACGCATATAAAACGAGCCTAAACAAAATCGGCCAAGTGCGAGTTGGACTCGTGCACGAAGGGTTCCGTACCATTTTAGAGCAAAAATAGCCAATGTGTTTTTTATATGGGAGCCCCCCTTAATTATTTAATTTATTTTATTTTTACTATCAATTATGAAAGTATAAACTATAAATACAATTGAGTATTTTGTGAACATCTCAAGTGCCTACCTTTTGCCATTATTAATACAGAGTAGAGCAATAAATAGCAAAAAAAATCACGTTTGTTGTATGGGAGCCCCCCTTAAATATTTAATTTATTTTATTTTTAGTATTTGTTGTTATAGCGGCAGCAGATACAAACAGTAAAAATTTCAGAAGTCTAGCTATAGCGGTTCTTGAGATACAGCCTGGACGGACCGACATCGAAGTTTTAGTAATAAAGGTAAAAAGGGTACCGTTTTTACCCTTTGGATACGGAACCCTAAAAATGGAGGAAAGCCCAGGTCCATCATACAGGGTTCTGTAACATCTCGTAATTGAGTTCCGCTTCCTACAGCTCATTGTACGAAGATACGGAAGGTTTTTTCATTCCTCATTAAGATCAAGGTCTGCTCTGATAGGATTTGAGGAATCGCGAACATAGCTAAGTTGTAATTTTGAGACCTATTTTAAAGATCTTACAATCACTCTAGACTAGCATAGCTAGATTGGACTCTACACATATTGTGATAAATAAAGACGTGAATGGAAGGACCAGATAAAATGAAATTTTATAACATTTACAAGGACAATTACTATTTTTTCCCTTATAATTTAAACATACCTACTTCATCATCTGGCTAATATATCTGGCTACACATACAACACTCATTTTTTTTATTTCAAATAATTTTCCAAGCTCCATTTGTGCAAAAAACCGCATTTTTATACTATTACCTACTTACCCGCTTCTTCCACTCATGTCTTCAAATATTCAAAACAATATGTACTGCAGTCTGCAGGTCCTTTCTAAATAAAAAAATTATATCACTTAAAACTGTTCTAATATAAAAACTCTACGTGTTTTAAATAAGCTTTTTATACTATTCTATAGCTATTAATATTATGCTGCTCTATGAATGGAAAAGTATTTTATTTCTTTGTGGTGACTGGTGAAAAGCGGTGGCTTTTAAACCGCTTTATAATGAAATTTTTATAGATATCTTCGAATCCCGGAAAAATTACAGTCCTACGGATGACGTATCTGTCTTTCGCTGTACCTACAAAGTAATGTAGAGAAATTGGTTTAAGTAATATAC
Source organism: Cyaniris semiargus (assembly GCA_905187585.1). Lineage (NCBI taxonomy): Eukaryota > Metazoa > Arthropoda > Insecta > Lepidoptera > Lycaenidae > Cyaniris > Cyaniris semiargus. The sequence continues at coordinate 1,507,777 of LR994555.1, forward strand.
AGATAGCGGACTACCCTCCAGGGCTCGCCGCGTAAGTAGCCTGGATCCGATAAGGTCGGGGCGAGTGAAGTCGCCCCTGCCATAGAGGTTGAACTGTAGGCCTGTGGGCGGCTGATCGGGGGATCACCGCCCTCAACATAGGCCCCGAGGAGAAAGGCTCCCCCGATGCCCGGGGAGCCTCTCGGTGCAGATAGGCGCCGGCAAAGGCTGCTGACCTGCATTCGAAGAGATGCCGGAAGCGGCAAGCGTTGCGGAGGACGCGGTTGAATGCCTTGCGATCCCGGTCCTCCGCGTGTAGCGTTGACGAGAGCATAGGGGGGTTTAGTCGGTAAACCTCTGCGGAGGAAGTCCGACATACCCCTGCCCCTTCCCCCGAGGGGGCGGGGTATGTGTAATGCATTTCCCCTCCTTAAAAAAATAAAAAAAAAACATTGTGGACTAACATATTTTGGCTGGATTATATAAAGTTTATTGTATCACATAACCCAACCCAATGTAGTCCGCCAACCTATGAATAAATTTTTCCAATGCCACATATCATTTTAATTTGGGAGCGTTATAATTCGTTCCACCAAGTTTATTGCACCACATAACCCAACCAAATAATGTAGGTCTGCCATCCTATGAATAAGTGTTCCTGATGCCACATATAATTTTAATTTGGGAGCGTTATAATTAGTTCCACCAGTGCGTGGTGTGTCCACGCGCGACGATGTCAAGGTTGATCTGTATATTGCGACAATGTGATTTTACTTTCCATGAATAAAACATTACTCGTAATGTATTTGAGCCTTTCATTCAACTACAATTTATTATTGAGGAAATTTTATGTTAACATATTATTGACCTACTCCGGTAAGCAATTAAAGACATCATACTCTTTATGAAATATTATAAATGTGTCTGTCTGTCCTTCTGTATGTATACGTTAGATGAAACCTAAATTCATCTTACATATACATATACTAAAGTTGTTTTTATTGCTGTAGAATGTACGGTTCCTAACATAAACATAGAGAGTAGAGACCATTATTTATATATAAATGACTAAAAAGGTACTTTTTGTAACAGAGACAGAATTCTTAAAGGAAGTATTATCAATTTGAATACAACTTTTTTCCTTAGACAAGTATTTACTAGGAAAATAGTACTAGTTGCTACATTCCTAGTAAACTCCTATTTCCTAATCCCCGAGTCGCGATCGTTAGCTATATTGAGAGCTGAACCGCTACTACTGGTGTCTCTATACTCACTTGATTCTCGAACTCGAACTCTATCGTTTAATTCCAAAAATTACATCAGAAATAACATTCTACAACTTCAAAAAACGCGATACCACCACAAGTTATCTCATTCAATTTGTACCTGCCTAATTAAACTATCCCATTCCCGGTTGTAGCCGCGAAAAAAATTAAGTTTTACTAATTCTGGATTTAAAAATTTTAACACTAAAAAAGGAACAGCTTAATCGTTAAAGGATTTCAAATAGTTCTCTTTATAATCCCGTAGGCGATTACTTTTACTTCTAAAATCAGTCGGGTTCTTTCTCAGGCTGTCAAAATCGAGAGAGACGGAGGTAACGAAAGAAAGAAGAGTGCTAAGGGCCAACCCACACGTACCACAACCACACCACGTCGCAACGACAAAATGCCGTCAAGCAGTGGTTACGTGTGAATGGTGTCGCTGCAGCTTTTTGTAGTTGCGTTGTGGTACTGACAAAATGTCGACGTGGTTGCATTGTCGCCAGTAGTTGCGATGTGGTTACGTACGAAAGTCAATGAAACGGAGGGAGGGGGGGGAAGAGCGCGGGCGTTGTGCGCGCACTGTCATATTTGATATTGCATCGACGCAACGTTGTGGTTGCGATGTGGTCGGTATCACACAAGTGGTCGACAACGACTGCAAAATGTGGTACGTGTGAATAGTCCAGTTCATTTACAATACGAAATATACGCCCGACCACGTGGTGTGGTTGTGGTGTGGTTGTGGTTGTCATGTGGTTGTGGTACGTGTGGGTTGGCACTAAGTCATATGATCCTATCGCATACTCGTTTTAACAGCAAAGTTGGATGTCCAACATGCATGGTATTTGTCATTTGACGTCATAACGCATCGCTAAGTGTCATGGCGCTTGCGATGCGTTAGGTATGTTTAATTTCATTCAATTTTGATATCTTGCTTTGTTATCGAAACTAGAGAATGCAAATCGTCTAAGCACCCAGGTGACCTTGACAATAATTATGAGAATTTGACTCGAAACTAAGAAAATTAATACATCTCTATGTTTTCGAGTTCGAGTGTTCGTGGTAGCGTCAGTTGAGCAACAGCTGGCTAAGCCCGCGGTTTCCCAACATCTCGCCTTGTGCACAAAATACCTTACACCATTTTTGTGTCGTGTCACGTGTGTGCAATACAGTAAAGGGGTGATAGCACATACATTGCGACTTAGTATCGAGCTGTGGCTAAACCAAAAACATTGTATTATGAACAATCTATACTAATATTATAAAGCGGAAGAGTTTGTTTGTTTGTTTGTTTGAACGCGCTAATCTCAGGAACTACTAGTCCGATTTGAAAAATTCTTACAGTGTTAGATAGCCCATGTATCGAGGAAGGCTATTATTTGTAGAAGGCTATATTTTATCACGCTAAGACTAATAGGAGTGAAGAAATAGAGGAAAATGTGGAAAAAACGGGGGAAATTATTTGAAAGGGCTTATTTGAACGCGCTAATCTCAGGAATTACTGGTCCGATTTGAAAAATTCTTTCAGTTTTAGATGGCCCATTTATTGAAGAAGGCTATAGGCTATATTTTATCACGCTAAGACTAATAGGAGCGAAGAAATACAGGAAAATGTGGAAAAAACGGGGGAAATTATTTGAAAGGGCTTATTTCACGAACTACTGGAGCAATTTTTCTGTTATTTGGCCCAGATAAGAAGTAGACCATGTGAAGGATTACTTTTTTGTGGACTAATTAGTCTGTGAAATATCTAATTTACGCGGGCGAAGCCTAGTATCTAGTACCTAGTACTATAATATATTGTAGTAAAAACCGTTCACAGACGCACTCTGCAAAGTATGGTTGAACCCGAAGGGTTGAACTGCACAATTAAACACTGGTTTATATGATCACGTGGTACTTCTTGTGGTACTTGGAGGACATTTAACTGTTATAACTCTATTTAATTCGTAATTCGCCACATACAAAATGATTCTTGGATGACTTTAACACGATTGTATGGCTATTTTTCCACAAGAGCTGCGTTGAGAGAAATTGTGAGATCCAATAAAAAAAAAAAACAACCAAAACGTCATTTTGGGATAGCTTTAAAAATAATCATTGTATATGATGTATTGAATTACAAAATCGGCCAAGTGAGAGTTGGACTCGCGCACGAAGGGTTCCGTACCACTATAGAGCAAAAATAGGTATAAAATGTGTTTTTTGTATGGAAGCCCCCTTAATTATTTATTTTATTTAAATTTTATTATTAATTATTAAATAATAAATACAATTGAGTCTTTATGAACATATCAAGTTCCTACCTATTGCCATTATTAATATATAACAAAAAATAGCAAAAAAAAAACGTTTGTTGTATGGGAGCCCCCCTTAAATATTTTTTATTTTTTATTTTTAATATTTGTTGTTATAACAGCAATAGATATACACAATCTGTGAAAATTTCAGAAATCTAGATATAGCGGTTCTTGAGATACAGCCTGGAGACAGACAGACGGACAGACAGATATTGAATAATAGGGTCCCGTTTTTACCCTTGGGTACGGAACCCTAAAAATGACAAAAGAAGTACATTAGCTTAAAAATCATGAACCCTTTTAAAATCGCTAGTCTAGTCTCTACATGACGATGATCATTTGACCTTCCTCACCCGGCAACAGCGGGTATTGACCGAGTCATGGTCAGGCGACACTTCCTCGCCCACTTCCTGATGCCAGCGTCATCTTGCACAATGCACAGTTAATGTCAAAGAGAAATGCTACTGCCTACTTACCAACTCACTAATTCGTTCGTCACCTTTTCGGAATGGAAACAAAATGGCAGATTTTCTTCCCATTCGACTCCTGCGGGGATATTTTTTAAATTGACTCGAACAGTAATTGCAAATACTTCCTTTTATATAAAACATAGAAACTACGTTTAGGCATAGAAAATTAAAAATCCTTTTATTCTGTATGCGAGACCTAAAAATTTTCTTCTTCCAGAAATTGCAACAGAAGATTAAAAGCGCGATGTCCCACGAAGAGTGTCTGCGACAGCTGTGGCGGTGACGACGGCGGCCTGCTCCCCTGCGTCTGTCGCCAGTACCAGTAAGTTAAAATATAGTTTGGTCACCTTTGAAAGAGCTAAGCTTCTATAGGACCAAGAGGGTTATGTAGGTGCATTCAGCAAAACTGACTTATAGGTAGACTAGCAGCTGTTGCCCGCGACTTCATCCGCGTTAACATAGTATAATAACAAAAGATGGATAGTTTTTCCCCTTTTTGTGGTTCCTTATACAAAGGGTAAAAACGGGACCCTATTGCAATGACTTCGCTGTTTGTTTGTCTTCAGGCTGTATCTCAAGAACTCCGCTAGCTAAATAGTTGTAATTTTTAAAAATTATGTATTCCTGTTGCCACTATAACAACAACCATTCGTGCCGAAGCATGGCTCTCCCACGTAAAAACGTTACGTTTTTACGTGGGAGAGCCATGCTTACGTGGGAGAGCCATGCTTCGGCACGAATGGGCCGGCTCGACCGGAGAAATACCACGTTCTCACAGAAAACCGGCGTGAAACAGCGCTTGCGCTGTGTTTCGCCGAGTGAGTGAGTTTACCGGAGGCCCAATCCCCTACCCTATTCCCTTCCCTACCCTCCCCTATTCCCTTCCTTTCCCATCCCTACCCTCCCCTATTACCCTATTCCCTCTTAAAAGGCCGGCAACGCACTTGCAGCTCTTCTGATGCTGCGAGTGTCCATGGGCGACGGAAGTTGCTTTCCATCAGGTGACCCGTTTGCTCGTTTGCCCCCTTATTACATAAAAAAAAACAAATACTAAAAACAAAATAAAGCAAATATTAAGGGATCTCCATCATCCCTTATTTTATCCCCATGGGGGAACGTCTTTATCATAGAAGCTTAAATGTTTAATTTCAGTTCAAACTTTCATCCACTATTTTATCCCCTTAAGGGTGGAACTTATTAAAATCCTTTCTTAGAGGATGCTTACGTTATAGTAGCTTTATGTATGCAAAGTCTCAGCCCGATCGGTTTAAAATTGACAAAGTTTCATACAAACTTTCATCCCCTATTTTATTCCCCTGGGGGTAGAATTGATCAAAATGTCTTATCGGATCCATCGGTCTGATCGGATTATCGGTCCAGTGGTTTGGGCTGTGCGTTGAAAGATCACTATGTCAGTCAGTCAGTCAGTCAGTCAGTCAGTTAGACAGTCAGTCACTTTTGCGTTATATAGATGGCGGAGCTAATTTATTTAGCTGGGTTTTTCAACTCAACGTAGTAATGTTTTCTTTATGAAACGCCTGTTAAAAAACAATCGCAATATTGTTATCAAGAATCGTGCAATAAACTAGATACGTAATATAAGTTAGCAATATTAGATACATTTCGATACTTTTAACTACACAGTAGATAAATAAATCGATAAAAAAAATATGACGTTTTTTTCGATTTTTCGTTTGGGGAAAAAGTTTTCAACACTCATTAGAAAGTCTTCCATCAAGTAACTTTAGTCCCATTTTTCAATGACAATTTCTTGAACAATAAATCTTATATACTTAAATGAAAGCTTCATTATTACATTTAAGTATTAAAATTATTTTATCTGTTTTTTTAATAAAAATTAATTACAAAAATCATTAAATGGGAAAGAGAAAAATTAAATAATAATGTAGAGCCTATTGTTTTATTAAGTCTTACATAATATTAAAGTTGCTTGTATGAATGTTATAGGCATTACCTATACCCATCCTATACCTTACTTAAAACCATAAGTTAATTCGCGATCTAACTCAGCTAAACTTCTTACAAATTTTATGATTTCGCCAAACTTACAAGTATTCACTAGCAGAAACAGCAATGAATATTTTGTACTAAGAGTAGCTCCTAAAGAGATAATAGAGTGCGAGACAGACAAACTTTCGCATGTAAAATATTAGTATTTAATTTACCTAGAGTAAAAAATATTGTTTTTTCAACAGAAGATTAAATCACTCTACTAATCTCAGAACAATCAGTAACAAAAAGCATTAACAGAGGACACGCCATAATACCGCGAAGTCAGGCGAGCCCCATGACCTCAATGCATCGTAAGCGCTGGCAAGTACTGGAAATTGTTAGAGACTTCAGGTGGAAAACTGATAGGATGTACTGCTATCAGTTTTCCACGTATCGTTTCCTGGCAGGTACTAAGAATAGGGATAATGCATAAAAAATTAAAAGAATGACTGAATATATTATTTTCGTTAAAAATATTTGCGGTAGCAAGATATTTGCGATTTAAGTTTTTTAATACGTGTTTAGGAATTTCTAGATGCATATTGTATACGCACTTGGATAGGTTTTTCTAGGATATTCATTATAACGAGATGCTATAAAAATTGATTTTATAGCATGTTTTATGGTTCTTTTAAATGCATATAATTGTTCCATCATCATCATCATCAATCTTACAACTAATAATAGTTGTAAGATTACAAGTCCACTACTGCTAATGTTGTAAGCCCAATTTATCGAACTACCCTTAGGTATCTAAACTAGACTTTTTGATATTCCTGTGCCTTCCGCAAGGATGGTGCTGTTGAAATACCGCTGAGGTTTAGTGGGTACGGCTGCGTCTACTTACCATCCTTTCGGGCGCAGCAAGTCCAACCTATATTCGCGGTAGGAGCCCCTAATGCCCCGCGGAATGCAAAGCATTTCTGGGCGTTAAAAAACTACCTAACTTCCAAGCTAACGTGAAACTAAGAGATGTAACACAGGAATTGTCTATTTTCCAGACCATTGAAGTTCGAGTCGGGAGCGTGGTTTGTGAAGCAGGTGCAGCGGACGATCAGCCTCATGCCGTGGTTCAGCACTGACAAGTTGGAGCAGATAGGTAAACCACCCTTCTAGATTTTAGAATCTAAAATATTCAAGTGACTTACAAGTCTATTAAAGTAACTTACAAGTTACAACTCTACCAAGAATCATCTGTTTATTATCAGAAAAGAAGTTTAACTGTTTTGAAAATACTTGATGATCCCTCTGACTGTACATATTTTAAACCCCGACGAGAAAGAGTAGTAGTCCAGCACTGAGCGTGCCGATGATGACAAAATATTATAGCCAGGGCCGGATTTATATTTTTTATGAGTATAGGCCACTTTAATTTTGCCGCCCCATGTACGAACTCTGCCGCCATCCTAGGACGCTGCCGCCCCTCCTAGGACGCCATAGGACGCTGCCGCCCAGAAGCCATGGCCTATACTGCCCAGTGGCGTAACTATAGGGTGGCTGGGCTGGCAAAGTGCCACGGGCCACCGACCCAAAAGGGCCCCGGCCCAAGAGGCCGTGAGGTCAGAATTTTTTTATACATTGTTTTATTATTAACGTGATGATTTTTACTGATCCCCATCAATTTGCCACGGGCCCCGAATGTTATAGTTACGCCACTGATACTGCCTGTACATAAATCCAGAGCTGACTATAGTTAAGATCGCTTTCGATCATACGAGCTATGAAACAGAAAAACTAGATCAAAATCGGTCCACCCTTTTGGATGCTACGATGTCACGGACAGACACATACACAAATCACAATACACCCACTGACAGACAGACAGACACGTCAAATTTATGACACCCCTCTTTTTGGTCAGGGGTCAAAAATGTTAACCATCGACATGATATGAACTTAGAGTTGGTTTTCATAGTAGGCTTTTTTAGGAGTTTTCAAGACCGGCAACGCACCTTCAGCTCTTCTAATGTTGCGAGTGCCCATGGGCGACGGTAGTTGCTTTCCATCAGCCGTTTGCTCGTTTGTCCCCTTATTTTATAAAAAAAATTATAAAAAATTGTGTAATTTTTTTCTCTAAGACCTCATCTCGCTATCACCAGATGAGGAGCACGAGGGTTCGGAGACGAGCGAGTCGCGGGTGGACCTCCACAACGTGCGGGAGTTCCTGGAGGCGCTGTCGGCGCGGCTGGCTGGGGGGGCGCTGGAGGGGACACGGGTGGCACCCCTGTATGACCACCCTGCTTGTGAGTACTAGCATACTAGTCAATAATTAATTAATACATTAATATTAAAAATACATCAATAGATGCAGCTACACATGGCACACTGCAGATTTTTTCTGTCGATTCTTAATTTAAAAAGGTCGTCAGTACTATCAACTATGTGTAAATGGTTGCCGTGAAAAATTATATTACAGTACTTAGCTAATATATGAAGTTTTTTCTATTTCTTCGAAAAAAAGTTTTGACATTGCCATGCTAAGTGGCATGGGGGTATTTCTTTATCAGCCAATAGCTGGGAGCTATTGGCTGATAAAGAAATATGGCTCTGGGTATTAAGCGCAGTCGGTAGGATATAACTTGATAAATTTACTGCTACGTGCAACCTAAATAAGTGTTGAATTATAGCTATACATAGATAAACGTAACACGACCTCTGTGGCTCAGTTGGTGGGCTGTTGGTAGCTCAAGCCGGGGGTCGCGGGTTCGAATCCCGCCGACGGAACAAAAAGTTTTCAAAGTTCTCCTGGGTCATGGATGTGTATTAAATATGTGTATCATATAATAAAAATCTTAAATATATGTATAGTATAAAAGTATTAAATATATTTCCCTTGTCTGGTACCCGTAACACAAGTCCTTCAGGTACTTAGCACGGGGCCAGACTGACGTGGTGTGAAGCGTCCATAGATATTATATTATTATTATATTATTATTTGCGTGATTTACATTTTCCACTCTTTGTTTACTACAATAAGTTAATTATTATCCCTCATACGTATGCGTGTTTAAAGCTTTGCTCTACAAATGTCGAACTGTTTTATATGAGCTATTTTTTCTCCTACCTTACTACGACTTACTAGACCCAACCAAGATAATGGCTCTGTGACTAGCTTAAACTAATTTTGTACTACAGGAGAAATTGATTCATAGGCAGATGACGTACCTACGTAATTTGGTCGGGCTATTTCAGCACTTGCCTACCGTCTACCGATCTCGATTGACATTAATTTGAAATAACTCGACCAAATAGTGATAGATCAATTTCTCCGATGATATTATTATTAAGCACTACCTCTCAATATAATTTGGAGAGGCTGACACTGTAAATCGAACCTTATCATCGAGCTGTAAAGTGTAATGTAGATGTGAGGTTGTTCGGGCGCTACCACGCCGCGCTGCGCGACACTCTGACAGCGCTGTCGGCCGCGCTTCGGGACGCGCTCAGACGTAAGCTATAGCATGTTACACTGGTGCACCGGCTTTATGCATGGTTTTCATTGTAATTCCAGCTTATTTACCGTGATTTAAGGTAAATATTTGATTGGTTTCACCGCCAAAAAGGGTTTTTTTGCACCATACTTATAGCACTGCAGTATTTTTTTATATAGAACGGGACTATTATAGGAGCCTAAGGATGCTCTTATAATCCTGTCAGTCAATAAGGAGGGTAAGGACCTAGACAGTAGATTGATAAATACATTTTTCTAAATTTCTCTACATTCTTTATTCTACAATCTACATTATTTTCTTAGCGTTTGGGTATAAAAATGTATTTTTTTTAAATCACAGTTATTCTTTAAATCGTTTGCAATCAATTCATCTTTGAAAATAGATAATCACCAATAGTTTGTTGACCCGGATCTTCTTTTTGTTAGTATTTGACGTCAAAACTTGGTTCATCTTTTGATAGATTGATATGACCTCCGCGAAAGACACCTGGCTTGTTTTATGGTTTTATGTAACAACCGTTTGTCAAGTAATGTACTAATTATTGTCATTCATACAAACTTACAAACTATAATATTTAATATTATCCGTTACAATTCACAGAGCGCTTACAGACGAACGGCACTTAATGTCGACGTGTGCCGCCGACTGCCGTTGACTGCCGTCGACGCGTGCCGTTGACAAGTATCTGTAAGAAGCCGTAACGGCTGAAGTTATTTTGATAATGTTTGTCATGGATTTAGCTGATATCAACGTTTTACTGCATAAAATGACAGTTTATTTTCCCTTTGATTAATTTATGCTCTTTACATTACTGACAAAACTATTGATAATAATTGACCTGCCTCCCAAAGGCTACGAAATTTTTTTTTTCAATCTCATCAGCATTCAAAATCTCAACTTTCCCACATGCGAGCGGGCAAAAAGTGGCCGTAAACTCGCGTCATCAGCGGTCATGCCCGCCACGGTGACGTTTTGTTCGCCCGCGAGTACACATAAAAATATAGGGATGTGATGGAATCAGTATCTATTATCGATAATATTATGATAAAAAAGGTAAGCCGATCTTGATGAAATTTTGATATGGATATTAAAGTAGTCCCGGAAAAGTGAATAGGCTTTTATTAAGACATTGCGGGTTCTTCGCATTATAGAATACCATCACCAGCCTAATGCTGCTCCTAAATTGAACGATCTAATTAGGGTTGGCCGTTGGTGCTTCGAATTTCCTGTGTCGAAGCATTAATAGTGGTATTGTATTAGTTGCGCCCAACATACCTCTTTCTGCTTTGCCCCCTTATTGTAACTTTGATGAACAAGAATTAATTGCTTATGGTCACAATTTTGACGTTTACAATTATAAAACACAATTTAAAAAGTTATAATGTCAATATTTTGACCTTCTTACTTTTTAAATTGACTTTTAACATGTTTAAACATCAAGATAATTATTGTGACCTTAATCAATGAAGTTCGTGTTAATTAAATTACTAAGGGGGCTGTTGTAGATCAAGAGCTTAGTAATGTAAAATCAAAATTTTGGGACTAGCGTAACGAGAATTTTGTCGATTTTGTACAATAAAATAATCAAAATTCATAATTCTCCTACCCTTTACGGCAAAAAACAGTAAACATTTGAATGTTGCTTTAAATAGCATCGTAAACAGCTTCAACCTGCTTTAAAAATACATCAACTGGTTGCACATCTCTAAGTTGAGTGCAAGTTTTTATGGCCAGGCGGCGCGGCGTGGGACCGCGAAACAAAAAAAAAACTATCGAAATAAAGTTTATTTCGCTATTTGTGTACAGCGATTGCATTGATTAATGATTATATCGCTCCTGAGTCTTGGGTTGGGCCCTTGCTTCCAGATTTTAATAGTTACTAACCATATAATAATAATTATTATTATTATTTATTTGCACATTAAAAAAAACATAAGAAACACATAAAAAACTTACAAAAACAAAAGAAATAACAACAAAAAAAATATACAAAATTATGAAAATGTGCAAAATGGCGGTCTTACCGCGGCGGTATATAAGCCGTTTCTTCTTACTGTGGCTACTGGCACAGAATACATATTAGTTGCTACTGGCTAGAAAAATATTTTCTAGAATCTGGAGGTAAGGTAAACTGAAAACTATTAAAATATATGGATCGTCAATTCAAATGTTTTGAAAGAATAATTAACCATCTGTCGTTAAATTTTACATATGAACGTGAAATCATTTGTTCAATTTCTGCTGTAACGTGTCAGCTCAGAGTCTACTCAGGTCTTGCAAAGTCCTAATGAATAATGATAGAGGCCAAGTCTAAAGCAAAAGTTTATTCTGCAAATGCTAAATCGCAATATAAGTATGTAAATCCTACTAAAATTGATGATGTACTATCAGAGAAGTTGATTCATAGGCAGATTGTGAACCTGCGTAATTTGGTCGCGTTATGTTAAACCCAGCGAGGTAAGTGCCTGTCCAGATGACGCGTTTTACGCGCGAAGTCCATACGCGCGTTTCAATTTCTATTGCATCCAGATACCGCGTTTTACGCGCGTTTTTACGCTACAAACATGGACTCGAAGTTATCACGCTCCAATCAAATACATCCATTCGCAACGGACTCGCGCGTAGTACTGCCCCCCTAGCATACGCCAACGAGATATCTCGTGGATATCTCACTCTCGAGCGTAGTGATATTGTCGATATTGATATATATATATATCTCTTTTTCGCTAACATGCGATCGTCGAGACTCGAGAGATGAATTTTTCGTTCGTATATAGTTCGTTAGTATATAGACAAAAAAAGCACATATAAAAAAAAACAAAATTATCTCTAATTTTGATGACAGACATACGAGGAAAAATGTATGTCATGTTAGGGTCAATAGAGATGAACAGATAAACCAGTTAACATCGAGAAAACGTGTAGAAAAATTTTCTCGTTGGCGTATGCTAGCACGGCTGGACGTTGCAATGGCACCCAAGTATCTCGACTCGCGCGTCGCTCGCGCGTTAAAGGACGAGTAGAGAGTCCCGCTCATTGCATGCGTTTTACGCGCGAGTAAGGAAACGCGCGTAGGCATCTGGACGGGATATATGTAGCTCTAGTATCTCGAGTACGCGCGCAATTCGCGCGAGTCGCTCACTCGCGCGTAAAACGCCTCATCTGGACAGGCTCTAAATGACGTAGATACGTCGACTGAATGAATGATATAAATCAATTTCTTCGATGGTACATCAGTTGACTCTATTATCACTTGTTACTACTATGACGACGATGCTTATAATCATGATTCATGAATCATGATGAAAACCCATACTAACATTTTAATATTTATTTCGCAGTACATAAAATCGGCTATCACCATCACGCATGAAAAGTTTAATTTTATTCGGAAAAGTTAAAGCGCAGTTTTCACTTTATTTATTACAGCTTTCTATAAAGTTGTTTTTAATTAATAATTCGCCAAAAATTGTATAAACGCAATTTTATTACCTCGATAATTTTATTGAGAAAAAGGTTACGGACCAGTTTTATGCTGTAGAGCCACTTTTCTGCAAAAACTATAAAAGTATTTTTATTAGATGAAATATTAGTTCGTGAATAGGTGATTTTAATCAGCTACTTAATAAAATATTACAACAAGGAAGAAGCCAAAATGTCATGACTGAAATACTTGCTTTTATGTAAGTATAGGCATACTATTTTGATGAATCCATAGACCATACCAATATTATAAATGCGTAAGCGTGTCGGTCTGTTCCACTTCCACCACTTCACGTATAAACTGCTAAACCGATTTTGATAAAATTCGGTATGCAAGTACTTTGAGTTTCGGTAATAGATGGAATGGAAGGAAAGGAAATATTTGCAAAGTTGCAGGCTCGTCTAATACGGAATAAACCATAGTAGACTAGTGGACATTTTAACGCGAATAAAGCAGATTACTTGGCCGGGTAATATATCATATTATTATTATAGACTTAAGTATGATCGCATATTTCGGGAATCAGTCGTTAGTTGCTCCACCATGGCGACTTTTCTTAAAGAATTTCGACCGCTTTTTCATTCTGCTTGCCTTGACATACGAGTAAAATGTGCCCCATAGCTTGAAGCGAAATTGCACGCATTTCAACAGTAGCTATTGAGCAAGATGTGTAATGACAAGTGCCAAGCCCAAATAAAATTGCTCTTAAGGCAACGTATTCTTTAAATCAATTGTTGGTCCCAAATATAAGTACCAATATATGATAATAATAATTATTATTACTCCAATAGTTTTAGTTTATCTTTATCGTTACTACAGGGGCTCAAATCTCTCCTAATTTTGGCAGTAGTTACTACAAGTACAAGTTAGCCAACATTATAAAATATGGCTTTATATCTTTTGAATATTTCATTAAAACTGTGTCACAGAAGGTTACAGACTATATTGCTATAATCGGTTATTGGTTTTACGTAACTTGACACCTCTCAAGTTTTTTTTTTTTTTTTTTAATTAGTGGATAGTGGCACAGGCGTATGTCCCTGTATGTCCACGGGTAACTAGACTATCAACATTAACTCGTTGGCCGAATAACCGTCACGCGCTCTTAACTGTTGTAAACGTTATAATTACTTGTCAGGAAAGTTTTCGATATCTCTATTTATAGAGATTATAATTTCGATTATTGTTCTTAAGCGAGTACTGACATATTTGAGTGACAGCAGCCTCTCATCTATCCCTTTTTTTTATGACGCTGGAAACCCTTTATGGGTGCCTCGCCCCCCGGCTGAAGCACCCCGGGGGTATATAGGACTGGTCGGCAAGAAGTACCAAAACCATGGAGATTTGCCATCAGCCATATACGGAGGGATGTACTGTATAACACAGGACGCCCTGAACGACCGGCCGGTCTACCTCAAAAGGGACCGAACTTACACCAAATTCTCATGTACCCTACAAATCCTACCATTTTAATGTCACACACCATCCTTGTAGCTCTGTTTATATAATATGACATAATACGATGACCTCTATTAATTTTGTTAATGAACCTAAAATAAGATGTTAAATGTCACATGCATAATATAGTCAGATAAGTATCACGAGGTCTTTTGAATGGACTACCCAGTATCCGTCTATCTTAACTTCTTAACTTTTTTTAAACCCCGACGACAAAAAGGGCTGCTATAAGTTTGTCGTGTCTGTGGATTCCAAACGAGTGGACCGATTTTGATCTAGTGTTTTTGTTTGTTTAAAAGCTAACATGATCCAGAGTGTTCTTAGCAATAGTTTATCAGCATCACCCCGCTCAGTACTGGAAAATTTGGATTTATCTACTTCATGAAAGATTGTAAGCAACTTCCAGTGATTTGATGGATTCAATATTTTGCAGTCTAATTCCTGACACAATAGAGTTTTGAATCCGGGGTCGTTTTTAAATTTCTTAAATTAACATTATATTTTGAGGAGAGGGACTTAACGCTATCTCATAAAAGTTAAACTTAAATATACCTATGTCTCGATTCAAGCCCTTTAAGTTGTGTAATCAGTAATGTAAAACCCTATCCTTGTATGGGTGCAAAAACCACTCGTCTTGACAAACTTTACTATACACAGTTACAATTTGGATTCCCAACTCTAAAGTCTACTGAAATAAAGTACATGATTTTACCTTTAACCCAGTTTTATTACCAAAATCGATAGTATCTCTCCGAATTTTCTAACGTAATTACCACTGGTCGGGAACAATCCTCGACCGGCGTGGCATAAAAAACTAACGTAAGAAAGTAACTGGCCATCTTTTAGCAAAAAGACGGAACTTTACTCAAAATGTAGGTATTAAGAAGGCTACTAACCCAAAAAATCAAACATCGTCCTCTCTTCACACTCACGCCCGTCTTTCATATTATGCCAGGTGAAAAAGGACGACGCGGAATCATCGCCAAGTTAGTTTTACTATGAATAAAAGACGAACTTTAATGATTATGAAAAAAGTATTTTGAGCAAATTTAGGTTTTTTATCAATGCCTTTTTAGATATTAAAAAATATTAAAGAAAAGACAGCAAACTTCGAAGATCCAATCAAAAATGTGTCTAAAACAAGGTTTTTTGTAAAAAAAATCTATCGAGCATTTTTTAAGTAATCGTGTTTTCATGTTGAGCATTTAATCTTCATGAACTGAAGTTACTTGTGTAAAAAAAAACAGTTTTAAACCTTACAGATTTTAAGATCTAGGTTTAAGTATGTAGTCAAGTTAGGGTCAGGTGCATTCTTAAATGCGACACTAGCACAGAATATATTATATTAGTAGTACCAAACACTAGGTAGTAAGTAGGTTCGTTCAATTCGAGTGTCTGCAATACGCGCGACGAATCTAATCGAATCCGATGGTAAATCGATTCGGACACGTGTCGAGGGCGTATCGGATATCGATATCACAACAAACGCTTTCTAACAATAACTTTTCGCTTTCCTACCAATATGGAATGATAATTTCCTTATTGATATTGTGACATTAGTAAATACCAAAGCCGTGATATAATATGTAAGTTTGCTAGCTCGTAGTTAACTTCTATTCGCAGTGTCGAAGTAAATTACAAGCCAGCGACAAAAAGCGGTGACTAAAAAGATGATTAAAAGTACATACCTCTAATTTATATATTTTATGATACTTGGTAATAATATTTGTACCAACTGGAAATTTAAGTACTGTACAAAAAAGGACACTTTTTCATGGACAGCAACAAGAAAGACCAATACTCTTAAAACTAAATATTCTACATTATCATATTACGAAATCCTGAAAATTTCAGGCCGCGTCGTCTTAAGTTTTATCTTGTTTTCTTTATTCTTGTTCAGTTTAAGCATTAAATCTTACTTTTGTGTGTGTTAAAATTAACAATTTTCGTCATAGACCATTACAATACAATAGCCACTGTAATTATAAATCGCAATTTATATTCGTGTTTGCTTAAATATGTTATACTAACCGACACACGATTTGCGACCCTATCACATCGTTGTAAAGTTTACTTTTGATAAACAGGCAATAACCTTGATCTTAACCTCTGCATCTTGGAGGAATCGAAAATTTTATATTCTTGCGAAGACGAGTCCAAAAATTATGCAGAGACAGGACTTAAGTATAATTATTTTATTAAATTATGCATAATTTCAAAGTTCATATTCATTTTCTTAATACAAAAATACAATAAATATAATATTATATTTTCACGTTTTTATAATCTACAATTAATGTTTTGAGGGTTTTTTAGCTGTTTCTTAGATTCCGGTTATTGCTTTATTTTTGGTAGAGTTCGTAGAAAATTTCCATTCAGAAGAAACCATCCTTCTGTGAAACGGCATAAAATCCGATTGTGATTACTGATTTGTGACGCATGGACCATGGTGTATTATGTTACAGTAGATGCAACAGGTCTTACTGGCGTCATTTTCCTTTGAGTGCATTTTCCGTATTTCCTACGACAATTTTCTTAAGTTGTTGAATTTATATAAACAAAAATGAATTTCAAATGTTATTAGTCTCGCTAAAACTCGAGAACGGCTGAACCGATTTGGCTAAAATATGTAGTCTTGAAATATTCGTGGAAGATTAGGAGAGAAGTGGTAACTGATACGAAGTTCACCGGATCATCTAGTTATGGATAAAATTAATTTCATATTACTATCATGTTGTTCGCAACTATTGCACAGCAATTTGTTTATCACGCTTGAACCGTACATTATTCGCGTAAATACTACGGGACTCGGAGTATCTCGACACCCAATCTTACAAGTTATATCTTATTCGGCTTAGCGGTTTAAGTGTAAAAATCTGTGTATGTTTTAAGTATGGATACATCATACATCGCACACTATACCTGTATGAAATAAAAAAAATATTTTCCATAGTTTTTGTAGGCGGAGAAAACCCGTCTGTCGTTTGGTTTGAGTTTTGAATAATTAACACATTCTGGGAAACCTACTTTAATAATAATTAAAAAGACATTTGCCGTGTGTTTGATAACAAACCAGTAACACAATGCGATAATACAATGTATAATATAAAATGTTCAACTTGTTAACTTGGTAACTAGGTTCAGCAATACATTAGCACGACAGTTTATGTCATAATAATTATCATTATACGCGTATTTATTAAATAATGATTTATAAAGATTACCCATGTCCCAGACAAACTCGTTATTTCGATCTTATTTCTATGACAGTAAAGTCCAAAAGTAGTGAACTAGTTTAGTCGTCGACCGTACATTTTCTTAGTTCGTCTGGCGACTGGCGAGCGGCGGTTTTCTAGAGGAGGCACGCACTGACTTCTTCGCCATCGCACGCGACGCGCGTATTCGCGTCGAATGTGCCGCGCCGCGAAATTTAATTTTCGAACGTTTTACTTTCATAATTCGCCTTCTTCTTTTTATTGTGATCGGTCTGTTTTTTTTGCCAAGTGATGTGTTGTGATATTCCTGTGTCATTCATTTAAAGTGATCATCATTCTTCAACTTTATCAAGTATTTTTAATATTTATTTACTTAAAGGTAATAAAATAAAATAAAAATCTGTGGTAAATGTTAATTACTACTTATATCTCGTTAGTTGGGCACAAATTATTCTCAGGTATTTTAGGTCATACATGCCATTTAAAAATAACTGGTTGTAACTTCTATTACTAGGAATGGGTGCAAATATTTAAGTACAGTATAACACTGCAGTATGATGTTCGTTATCATAATTATTTTAGTTACACATTAAAGTTTTATGACTAACCTCCAAAATGCAAATGTCATAACAAAATGTAAAGTCGGTGGTCTTTTCTCGGAAAATTCAATTGTTTTAGGACAGGAATTTCAGAAATTACCAAAGCACGTTAAAATTTGTTATCTTTCTACGATGTTTGAAACCTTGACCCGTACATGTAAAGTTTAGTTTCAAAACTTTTTACAAGCGTATAACGCATTCTCTAACAGGTCCCTCGGGCTCTCTTCTTTCAAAGGGTTTTCGTATCATTCCTGGCTTATAGACTCCTATAAGCCACCACACATTGCCACTACTATAACTCTAACAGTAGTGGTAATGTGTGGTTGGATAATGACCGTTTAAAATCGTTTTTAATGCCTCGATCGTGGGAATCGCAGACACAATAGATTTTCAATTGTTATGCGACAACCGGGTGCCGCTTGGGGATTGATGGGTTAAAAACCATAAATCCGAAACTTTTCTGCAAATCGAATATTATCGATAATTTCAGTCAAATCGTTTGACTGAAACCGATACTTAAGTGTCAATTATGTTAAATCATCACCGATTGTATCTTAATCGTTCATAATGGTTTTACCTCTGATAGCGTCTTTATGTCAACTAGATAAGGCTCATAGTAACTCCGAGGTGAAGGCAACAGCACGCAATCACGTGCGCCGTGCGCGCTTATCTGCCTTATCTTAAACTCAGTTACACATTAGCTGCTGGGTTCTTATAGTTATACTAGTTAAGGTTTAGTGGAGAATACTAGTTATATTATATCTATATTGGAAATCCATAGTAACATTAATACGAAATTGCGTCTGTCGGTTACATTTTTCAGCATTAACCGCTAGATGCATTTGGATGAAATTTGGTAGAGAGTAGAGACATATTATGGGTTCCGGGAAATAGGTATAATTTAACACTGAAGATCATTATTTTGCAGTTTTTTTTTTTAATTTCAAAATGTCAAAATCATCTGTTTTCTCTTTTAACATTGTATGTCGAAGGGAAATCCCTTGTAAATAGAATTGTTAAAAGTTATAAACATTTAAGTTATACCATTAGCCTATATTACACACCGGTATATTAAAAAGTTTACCTACTGGAGTCCGTCTTAATAATTATTATTACGTTTATTTTCGCTGTAAGATAAAGATAAAGTTATGTAACAAGTTTTCGAACTGCACTGTAATTTTCCTTGCGTGAGAAAAATTAAAAAAATATATTTTTTAATCCTGATTCTTGTTTATTATATCAGCGAAGCGAAATATATTATCGTTCTTTTAAAGCAGCAAACAATATTTTAATTGGTCATTGTATGGAGTTACAGTGATAAAACTAAATATTCTGCATAATAATATCGTTTTCCATACACTACATTTACTCAATTAAACAATACGTTTGTCAGGACTTACTAGATGTTGCCCACAACTTCGTTTTTCGTCGCGTGAGAACCGTACATTTTACAGCAGGTTCTACATAATACAAAAGTACCTGGTCCTTTAATCTTTATAATAATATTTTTTAAGATAACACTCTACGCCGTAAGACGGCCCGAAACATGACATCAAATTGATTTTCACGCCTATATTTAGAAAAAAATTATAGATATTGATAAAGGCATTTTTAATCGACTAAGAATTATAGTGTAAATTATTACTCATTAGGCTTGGCAAATGATGGGTATATGAGGTATATTTTAGCGAACATTGCGTAAGTGTTATCAGTAGACAGTAGACACTTCTTAGGTTATCATAATATGTCGCCTAATAATATTAACAATCAGCTATAAACTAAAATACGTATACAAACTTAATTTACCTCCTTACTATTCAAAAGATCCACACTATCGGTAGAGTTTAGAGACGTTTAAATAGTTAATATAAAAATGTTGTTTTCTTGATTACTCTCTTCTGTCACGTATCAGACAAATTCTGTATGTACTATCAGAGAAGTTGATTCCAAGGTAGATGGGGGACCTACGTAGTTTGGTCGCGTTACGTCAAAACTCAAACCCAGCCGACAGAGCACAAATAACATTGAATTGACATGATCCGACCAAATGACGTTGGTCTGTCAACTGCCTAGGAATCAATTTCCTCGGATATACATGATATTGAGGGGTAACTTATAAGTTATATTTTTTTTTTCTTGCAATAATAAAATAAGTGAGCATACCTGTTCTAACATTCGTAACAAGGCAATCAGAGTACATATTTGTTTTTATTAACCGACTTCCAAAAAGGAGGAGGTTATATGTTCGGCTGTGGATATTTTTTTATATTTTAATCAACGTCAATGAACATCCATACTATAAATGTACAACATAATATTATAAATGCGAAAGTGTGTCTGTCTGTCTGTCTGTTACCTCTTCACGCCTAAACCGCTGAACCGATTTTGCTGAAATTTGGTATGGGGATACTTTAAATCCCGGGAAAGGACATAGGATACTTTTTATCCCGGAAAAATGAACGGTTCCCGCGCGATAAACGAATTTTGGCGCAACGAAGTTGCGGGCGACATCTAGTTCATAATAATTCCAATTTATTCACATTGATTAGGAATTATAATGCTATAGCCTATATTAACCTTTTTAAACGTTTGACATTCACAACTTAATTTCTTAGAATTCACTCTGCACTGAACTAATTTTGGTCAAATTCGAAAAGAAGATATATTGAGTCTCTAGAAAGGACATAGGATAGTTTTATTCCAAAAAATAAACAATTCCGAAGTAACGAAGTTAGCATCTATACTGTACTCGGCGAAACATGGCGGTAGCGGTCATTGACTCCCTGTCAAAAACTTGTCATTTTCTATATAAACCGCGATTGACAATGAAGTGTCAGATGTTGTCAATCGCGGCTTTGTATAGAAAATGACAAGTTTTTGACAGGGAGTCAATGACCGCTACCGCCATGTTTCGCCGAGTACAGTATAGATGCTAACTTCGTTACTTCGGAATTGTTTATTTTTTGGAATAAAACTATCCTATGTCCTTTCTAGAGACTCAATATATCTTCTTTTCGAATTTGACCAAAATTAGTTCAGTGCAGAGTGAAGAAATGACAGACTTTCACATTTCTTATAATAATAGTATAATATGAATTTTTACTAACAGACAGACAGACACACCTTTAGAATATTTTATATTAGTATGTATTTTGGCGTAAACATAAAAAATCATATAATTAAGGGTGAGGCCAAACGAGCGTAATTTTGTGAGTCGTGAGTCGCAGAATTTCGGTCGCGTAAATATTTTTTCATACAAATCATGACTCACAAAATTACGCTCGTGTGAATCAAACAGGACTTTTGTATGAAACTGAATGCAGCAGAATTTCTGCCAGCCGAAATTCTGCGACTCACAACTCACAAATTACGCTCGTTTGGCTTCACCCTAATGGAGCGTGTCAGTGCAGGGAACCTGTCGGCAGAACCGGTGTCGCTGACGGGTCCGAAAGGTTACACGCGTTACATGATCACGTTGTATAATCATCAGGTCAGGTCAATGATGATTTGATTATAGCGATGTTATGGTAGCAGGTATGCTCCTTTTGTTTTAGCAAGCTTAGCAAAAGTTAAGAAATAGGGCATGACCTTCGCAAGTAGTAAAGAAATAGTTGTCTAAATAATTATAGTAGAGTATTACTAATATAATAATTATGGTAATATATAATAAGAGTCTCATTTAAAAATAATAATTGGCCAAGTGCGAGTTGTACTCGCGCACGAAGGGTTCCGTACCACTACAGAGCAAAAATAGGCTAAAACTTGAATCTTTTGTATGGGAGCCCCCCTCAATTATTTAATTTATTTAAATTTTATAATTATTAAAGTATAAATACAATTAAGTATTTTGAGAATATTTCAATTGCCTATGTGTTGCCGTTATTGATTAAGAGCAAAAAATAGCAAAAAAAATCACGTTTGTTGTATGGGAGCCCCCCTTAAATATTTAATTTATTTTATTTTTAGTATTTGTTGTTATAGCGGCAACACATATATACACAATCTGTGAAAATTTCAGAAGTCTAGCTATAGCGGTTCTTGAGTTACAGCCTGGTGACAGACAGACGGACAGACGGACAGACATCGAAGTCTTAGTAATAGGGTCCCGTTTTTACCCTTTGGGTACAGAACCCTAAAAAGGTGGTAAAACATCTAAAATGAACCAAAACTAAGTCATTATTTAGTCAACAACAGTACTAGAAGTAAATTATAAAAATATATAAAGAATGTAGAGTCATATTGAAACTATGGAAAATCACTATGAATATCAAAAACACATAAAACCTACTCTTTTTTAAGTCGGTTCAAAACTGAAATGTGATTAGAACACGTAATTTCTATAAAGCCTAGTAAAGCCTCGGCTACAGTCATATTCTAAACAACGTGGAAACTCTAGATAGTGAGACAAGATAATGATTATCTTCATTTTAGTGTTTAAATAGTAGAGATAACACCAAGGTCAGATTCGTATTGGTTCGAATCATCCATACTAATATTACTAACTAGATGTTGCCCGCAACTCCGTTGCGCCAAAACTCATTTTCGCGCGGGAACGGTACATTTTTCCGGGATAAAGAGTATCATATGTCCTTTCCCGGGACGCAAAGTATGTTTAACCACCACCAAATTGCAGCAAAACCTATTCACGCCCAAACCGCTGAACCGATTTTTTAAATTTAATTTCACGTTATTTTAATTTCACTAAACTATATACTGTACAATGATAAAATTATTGCAAACTGATTTGGTCGAGTTCAATTATTTCAACGTTTAAATTAAATTATTATGTATTTAATAAAGTAAGTGATAATTTTATTTTAATAACAGGTGTGACGTCATTTCGTCCATGGTGTGAATTGGAATTAATGTCATATACAGTTATTTGAAAAGGAAATATAACAATAACGGGGGCTCGAAGAGGATGTAATATGTAAAGGAAGCATACATAATTGTACATAAGAGAAACTAAAGGATATAATATACATGCAAACTAGTAATACATCAAAAGAGATATTTAATAGCTCAATTTGTCTGTTAAACATTTGTGTAAATTACATTATAATTAATTATTGATCAAGTAATTTTTAAAGATTAAGTCGTCGTTTGAACCGTGGGTGATCATAGGCACAATTGAACAGCATAATTAAATAATAATATTATATTATGCAGTATGCAGATCCGTACAATCCATATCCACACTAATATTATAAATGCGAAAGCGTGTCTGTCTGTTACCTCTTCACGCCCAAACCGCTAAACCTATTTAGCTGGGTGTGGACTGTGGAGATACTTTGAGTCCCGGGAAAGGACATAGGATACTTTTATCTCAGAAAAATCTAAGTTGCAGACGAGAGTCACGAGAGTCTGTGAGGGTAAACACCATAAAGTTAATATACCTAGCGGAATAGAGAAACAAAGGCCTGAGCAAGCGAGATGTCACTATCGATAACACTGCGTGGTAAAAAGAGACGTGTGATACATGACAGCAGAACTCTTTTTTGACGTCCAGTCGGCACTTATCGGCACGTTGACAATTTAATCTCATAGAATTCATGTTCAATCATGCTTGTGTAAGTGTATACGTACACATATTTTTACACACAGATGCAAACCAATTTTTTCGTTTGACAGCTCGAGATCGTTGCTCTATTCCGCTAGGTATATTAACTTTATGGTAAACACTAAACAGGTAACAGACAGACTTTCGTATATATAAGTTCTATAACATTATTTGACGACAATAATGTTATAGAACTTATAAATACGAAAGTCTGTCTATTACCTGTTTAGTGTTTACCCTTAAAATGTGCATAAACTGCTGAAACGATTTTGATAGATATAAAAGTAGGGCTTGTCTAACTTAAAATGACGCGCCCCTCCCTCGTGTTCACAGTACAAAATTTTACGTTTATATCAACTAGTGAAGTGGTGGTGGCGTCATTTCAAATTAGACTACTTGGTGTCTTAACTTACAAGTGCATATAACTTAACTATGATGACTACGAATGTCTTAGCTTAGCATGTCTTAAGATATTTCCAAGTTCTAATCTATCCGTCTTACCTTCTTAAGTTATTACCGAGATCATGATAGCACCTAGCTTACCTATGTCATGTCTAATTCCTATATCTCTTATCATTTATAGTCTAGGAGGCTGACGTTCTTAGATTAATCCCATCAATGTAAGCAGATTTTCTGATTATTTTTAAGTCATTATTTAGCGGAGCAATGCACTTTTTTGCGGTAGGAAAAAATATTTAACTCGAGTTAGGACTGAGCAAAAGTTTGTAAGATAAAGGCAGAGTAGACTGCCGGAGCAGCGGAGAGGAAGTAATTCCCCCTTTCATTTCTATCATGCAGCGAAAGTGTGTATGCTTCTGCTCTTTCGTTTTTCACTTCTGCTGACACTCCTTGAGTGGAACCCGTTCATTGTTTTTTTTTTTGTTTTTTGTAATAGACATATCTATTTTATTTTTTTGCATTGCTGCAAAAGCTTACCTTGGAATAAAAATAATGCGAAGTCAGAACTCAGAACGAGTATTTTATAACCGGATCTGGCGGGTGTAAAAACTTGGAACTTTGAACCTGAACAATGATACACATTAAAATTGTAATTACAACTTATTACAATTACGTCAAGATACAATCTTTGAATAACTGTTATTTCGCCTTGCGAAGTTCTTTTTTTTTTTTTTGCTATTTTTGTGGGTCCAAGTATAATATCTATACTGTAATGAAAATAACGAGGCAGATCATTTCTTACAAATTTTTACATTTTTATAAATTTTTTTGTCTTGATTCTCCATTTGGATGTGACGTTATATTATGTAGTTTTATATATTATTCTGCATGATAATTTTTATACCAAGTTTAGCTTCGTATTTTTTTTAGGTTAGTCACTTTTAAATGACCGGTCTGTGTTTGTGTTCTAAACCAGATTAAAAATGATAATAAACTTGATATCTCGTTTGAATCACAAGATTAAATAATAAAATCATTCTGAATGTTACTTGCTGTATTTTTGAAACATTTTAAAAGTTATGCAGTCATTTTACATTTGAAAATATATACCATTACATTTTAAATATACCTAGCCTAGCCTTAAGCCTAGCCTCACCTATTTAGTGCCCTAAGTAATATAATATCCACTTTGGTCTAAATCACTAGACGGGTGCACAAGTTTATATAAAACTATTAACTAATACTTTCCGCGCGGCTTCGCTCGCGTAAATTGGGAATTTTACAGACAAATAAGTCCACAAAAAAAAGCCTATGATCCTTCACGTAGTCTACTTTTATATGTGCCAAAGCACATAAAAATGGCTCCAGTAGTTCGTGTGATAAGTATACCTTTTCATATAATTTTCCCCGTTTTTTCCACATTTTCCTCTGTTTCTTCGCTCCTATTACTCTTAGCGTAATAATATGTAGCCTATAGCCTTCCTCGATAATTGAGCTATCTAACACTGAAAACATTTTTCAAATCGGACCAGTAGTTTCTGAGATTAGCGCGTTCAAACAAACAAGCAAACTCTTCAGCTTTATAATATTATTAGCTGTGATATTAGTACAGATTTTAACGAGACAAGGCGCAAATTTTTATATTATAAGCGACTCGTCTCTTAGTATGTGCCATAGATAAATTCGTATGCTTAAAAATCTTTACTGTAATTTTAATATTGAGCTATTTGAAGTGTTTATTAACACTTAAGTAATAAACAAATATTAATCGACTAATGAAGGCAATGTTTTGCAACCCATCATCACATGAAGCAACCTGATCCATGGCTGTTAGGCAACTCCTGTCTTAAACCTGATGATGGTGAAAGTCATCATTATGTAATTATTACGATCCTTTTAAAAATAAACAATTAATTAGGGCAAAAATTGTGTAACATGTTAAACGAGAGAATGCGAGCATTCACAACCATATCGATAACATGTTAATCATTTTCAAGTATGAAATGTGACTAGATTAGTTATTTGGGCCAAATATGTTACCCGCAACACCGTCCATAGACTTTAATTTTTCCATAAAAACTATTCTTTTTATAAGATTGAAAGCATCCCCATAATGTATTTTTTCGTCGAACCATTGTAATGATTTCGTACAGTATTTACTATTAAAAAACCCTAATTTTACATATTTTGCCACATACAATTGACACTGTAATAGATAAGAAGGTGCAGAAGCTTCTTAACATACGCTATTACCAACCCTCGAGAAATCTTAATACCAAATTAACATTTAGTATTCTGTCAATTATAATATTATCGATAGATAAAATAGATATAGATCTAAAACATTTGCATATGGAATAATCATTTTCGCACGTACACAATAAGTGTGTTGGCATATTATTTTCGCACAGACAGACAGAACGAAAGTGACGGATATTCGGTTTCCTTCTGCGATATAATTAGTTGAGATTCCTCTGAAGAAATCATTGTTATATCGGATCTCACTTTTTATATTTATTACACGAAAGTTGGTATCAAGTAACGTTAGGTTTTTATGAGGCAATTCAACACTCGGCGGATACAGTTTTGATATTATAGGTAGTTACTATAACATTTAGATATAAATAATTATAGTAAGGTAATTAGAAC
This sequence comes from Cyaniris semiargus, assembly GCA_905187585.1. Taxonomy (NCBI): domain Eukaryota; kingdom Metazoa; phylum Arthropoda; class Insecta; order Lepidoptera; family Lycaenidae; genus Cyaniris; species Cyaniris semiargus. Next base: position 1,534,620 of record LR994555.1, read on the forward strand.
TTAGAAGATCTCTGATACAAAATACTATTCTCTACACCAGGAATTCCGGTACCGGTAGAACTTGCTCCTCTGAGTAGACTTAACGATACTTCAATTCAAGAGGGTTTAATTAAAAATAATAAAAATGTAGGCTTTAGGCTCTAGCAATTAAAAAAAAACTGAACGTTGAAACAGCTGATGTTTATAGAATTGTTACGCGAGAAGAACGGGTGTGAGAAACTGACTTAAGAGGTTTAGGAAAAACATCGTAGAACCCGTATGATATTTAAATATACAATATTATGTTATATTATACCATTAGACGTCTAACTGCTTTAATTCACCTATGTATTGGGTAGTGAGGTAATACTGATTTTTTCCTTTAAGGTTTAAACTTATTATTCGGGACTTAACGCGACTTATTCTAGTAGTAATGCTACTACATACTTTTTTCTCGACGTTTCGGCCGTGTTGCAACGGCCGTGGTCACGTGGTCTCGACGTTTCGGCCGTTGCAACTAGGGTTGCAAAATTACGTAATTTTACCGAAAACGCTGGTAAAATACGCGTATTTTACGGTAATTTATATAAATTACGGTAAAATTACCGGCTACGTATGTATGCAGAATGGTGATATGACGGCGGGCGGGGCGAGCGTGTTGCAAGTTGCAACTTACGTACTGCGTGCGCGTCGCACGGTGTGACGTTGCCGATTAGTGCTGTTTGCCATAGTATTTTGCGCTGTTGCGACTTGTTTACAGTTGACGACACTCGACAGAGCATACAGCAAGCCGGCAGGCTGGCTATTATGTTGTTTTGACTTACTGCACTAGACTGTTTAATTGTTTATATCCCCATTCTTAATGAAAATTATGCCACGAAATCAAATCTTTTTTTACCCAATTTTACCGTAATTTACCGTAAAATATAATATTTTACGTAAAATATCGTAATTTACCGAATTTTACGAAAGTAATTTTACCGCTTTACATCCCTAGTTGCAACACGGCCGAAACGTCGAGAAAAAAGTATGTAGTAGCATTACTACTAGAATAAGTCCCGTTAAGTCCCGAATAATAAGTTTAAATTATAATGCAACGCGAAAGTTTAAAAGTTCCTTTAAGGTTGACAGAATATAATTATTAATTATGTTTTTTTAAAACACGTAAAGTATTTTAAAAGTAATTAAAATAAGATGTTTGGATACTAAATCATTATGATTTATTTTTATATATTTATAAGATTCTTAAAGTCAGCTCATTATAAAAAGACTGCATAATTATTTTCCTGTCAAAATAATTAAAAAATATAGTTTATCTCATTTTAATAGATATTATTTTGAAGAAGGTTTCTCTTAAACCTCTAGCAGGGCCGGATCTGCCTAAGGGCTACTCGGGTTGTAGCCCGGGGCCCCGCGGTTAAAAGGGGCCCCCAGTTCCCGCTTAAAATAATAGGCGATAATTCGAATTTAAAATGCGTTACGCGACAAATCATGGTTAAAGATCTTTCAATGTTTATAAAATACATAGAATATTAGAATTAGTTCTTTGACATGACTATTAGTTGAGTACTACCCTCCAGTAGTATCAGCCCAGGGCCCAACAAAGCCTAGAATTTCTCTAGAAAAGCTATTATTACTTATTATATAATAAAGCTCAGTGCTACGGAGGCAGTGGTGCAAAACAATAACGGGTAGAGTAATAAGAAGCGCAGAAACTTATTGTAAATGAATTCAGGGCGAAGACCGCGTAGTGAGGCGCGACCGCAGCGCCGCGCGGTGCGGTCAGGTTTAAAAAATATAGGCCAACGCTCGGACTATTTCTTATAGCTAAGTATTTGATTAAAGATTTTTATATGTAAAGACTAGCTTGATAGACTATAGAGAAATGGGGACGTCTAGGGTTCTAAGGAGGACGATAAACTTATGTTTTCCTATATCGTTTAACATAAATTCCAGTTACCTATATGCAATGATTGTAAAGCGTAGGTAAATAAAGTACACCTCTGCTATGTTACACATGTATGTAATCTCGCTGAGAAACCAAGATGCAATCATCACTCTTATAACACAGTTTGCTAACGGTTCGTGGGCAACGATGTCAATACTTTTGCATGCAAAATGTGTATCGAGAAAATATTGTCGTCCTTTTTTGTCTTACAGTAATAGCATATACTACTTTCTCTTTCACTCATTCACGCTTTCAATGCATATTTTACGTAATCAATGCATTAAACACGTCCGACTGTCACCGCGTCCTAAAGCACACTACTCTCAGATGAGTGAGCTCACTCATTTCGAGGGTGACACATTTTCGCGCTGACGATTGTATGGAATGCCTCTTCTAAAGGTTCTATGTTCGTGGGGTTATTGTTTTACAGGAGGCATATTTACTATGAAATATCATATACTAGACGTTCCGCGCGGCTTCGCCCGCGTAAATTAGATATTTCACAGACAAATCAGTCTACAAAAAATAGCCTATGATCCTTCACGTGGTCTACTTCTTATCTGACCCAAATAACAGAAAAATTGCTCTAGTAGTTCGTGAGATAAGCCCTTTCAAATAATTTCCCCCGTTTTTTCAACATTTTCTTTCTCTTATTTCTTCGCTCCCTCGATAAATGGGCTATCTAACACTGAAAGAATTTTTCAAATCGGACCAGTAGCTCCTGAGATTAGCGCGTTCAAATAAGCCCTTTCAAATAATTTCCCCCGGTTTTTTCCACATTTTCCTCTATTTCTTCGCTCCTATTAGTCTTAGCGTGATAAAATAGCCTTCCTCGATAAATGGACTATCTAACACTGAAATAATTTTTCAAATCGGACCAGTAGTTCCTGAGATGAGCGCGTTCAAACAAACAAACAAACAAACTACCTAACAAACTCTTCCGCTTTATAATATTAAGTATAGATTAAATTCTCGTATCGCGCCGCGCTGTTCGCCATCAAACTCCTCAGAAACGGCTGGAGCGATTGGTGTTGTGTATTTATTTGTGTACTTATTCTTTGGGTCTGAGAGTCGAAGTTCGGTTCTATTTGCCATTTTCGAAATCATGTAGTGGCATACGAAACAGCGTACTTTTTGAGATCGCCGTGAAATATACAACGTCTCCATGAGATCGTCTGAAAGAATAAGAGTGGTTTCAAGCATATTGTCATTTGTCACACCGTATATAGCAAAACAACGTTTGTCGGCTCAACTAGTGCAAAATATAAATTCATTTAATATGTAATTACAAATGCGAAATTTAGTACACTGCATACATTACTATATTATGTCAGTCTCACCTATAGTTAAACCTCTAACACTTGATTGGAAATTATCTTCGCCACACCTCTGCGCAAGAGTTGTCGCAACTCGCAACTCGCTGACAGATTACTACATCTGTCAATATTGACGTTGACAGTTGGCACACTATGTGCACATGTAGTGGTGGGATGTCTTAACTGATTATGATGGCATTTGACCATTAAAGGACATGTTACTAAAGCAAATGGATAGTAAATTATATTGTGATGGTCTTTCATAGGTTATTGTATGGAAGTGGTATGGTTGATTGAAATCGTTTGTATCAAAATCGGTACGGTCATTTATTTTTATCAACTGTGCATTTTTGGTATAGTGAGGTTGGCTCTTAACTCGTGAGTTCGATTTTGTATGTCTGTCTGGCAATTAGACCATTGACCCATACGTCGAATGGACAAACATTTTTGTCGTGGGTTCTCTTGCAATATTTAGGTCTTGTACCTTATCAAATCCATACTTCCATACTATCCATATCCATACTATTATAATCCATACTAATATTATAAAATAATGCGAAAGTGTGTCTGTCTGTCTGTCTGTCTGTCTGTTACCTCTTCACGCCTAAACCGCTGAACCGATTTTGCTGAAATTTAGTATGGAGATACTGTGAGTCCCAGAAAGGACATATTAGGATACTTTTTACCCCGGAAAAATGTATGGATCCCACGCGATACACGAATTTTGGCGCAACGAAGTTACGAGCGTCATCTTGTATAATATATATCTTCGGAAAGTACTTATATAAGTACTACCGAAGCTCTGCAAAGAGGCTTATTTAAGCAATCATTCCGAAAGTATTTAAATATTTAGAATACAAACAAAACACAAGCCGTACTTAATATTGTCTCAGTTTTGAAATCACTCGTGTGAACAATTTCTAAATGCCACTTATCTCATGCAGAATTTTAATTTGTGGCATTACTTAAACAGAGAAAGTTGGCTTTTTATTTTTGAAGTCGACTTAAGACCGTCTCGAGTGCTGCAAGACAGCATGTACACACTGTATGAAGTTATTGAATTGTCAGATAAAATATACTTTACCTAAAGGTATCTCTTAGATAAGAAAACTTTGGATGTATCGTCCTACGAGATGAAAACGTCTAAGGGTGCGTTTCCACTGACGCGGAGCGGGGCGGAGAGGAGCTTAGCGGTGCCCGAATTGACCAATCGTGCTATTCCAGCGGAATGACAGCGAAGCGGAGCGAAGATTTCGAGCATGATGATTGGTCAATTCGGCACCACTAAGCTCCTCTCCGCTCCGCTCCGTGTCAGTGGAAACGCGGCCTAACGCTGCACGCAGACGACTCCTATTCGCGAGGAACCCGTACGTATTTTCGTGACAATAACTTATATCCATTTCATGACAACAATAGACCTAAGTGGATAAAGTTTTTTCTCATATATGTAATTTAACCCGTCGATCGTGGGAAAACGAGACACAATAGATATTCTATTGTATCTCGGACGTCGGTGACCGTATGGGGCTTAATGAATTAAACAAGCCTTGTAACTTACCTACTTCATCACCTAGGCATCTATACATGAAATCCTCTCTCCTCCATTTATGCAAAAAGAAACGAAAATAATAAAATTGTTAGCTAACCACTTCATCTATTTACGTCTTCAATTAACTCCATGCGAAATGTCATCAAAATCGTTTAAGAGGTTCAAGGCAATAGATAGACAGACATACAAAGTGTCATATGAAAGTAAGACTTGTTTTTTTTTTACAATAATTAAATAAGCAGTATTCAAACAACAATATTTATTATTTATTCAGCCTTGTGAACTGTTTAACTTCTACAAGGTTTTCCGATGTTTACTCCAATTTCAGTGGCAAGTTAACCTTATTTAATTATTGTATTATATAACTGTTCTGTTCAAGTTCAATAAAATTTGATATTATATTAATTATTATTTTAACACTACGTGGCCCGACGCAAGATGTTCTGTTGAATGAAATAATAATATTGTATTAAGAATATAAATAAATAAATAATAGTTTATTGCCATCAGAAAACTAATTAAGTACATAACATTATTACATAGAATATCTTGTTAGTTGCGCAGCCCCTACACTAAGAAATTCTTGTGCTGTAGGGGTTGCCTGCCAATTGACATAAATTATGAAGACATATTATAAAAAGACATCAGAAACATTTATTTAACAATTCAGTAGGTACCTATCTAAATTATATTATTATTATACAAATGTCAAGTTATATATATATATATATATATATATATATATATATATATATATATATATATATAGGTATGTTTATGAATTCTTGTGACAAATTTTGATACAATATATATATTTTTTTTTTTTTTAAACTAGTGTAAGTTTATTTTTAAATTACAACAGTCCACCCGTGACCACGGCAGCTGTAAAGCAGCCGAAACGTCGGGATTAGTAAAAGTGCTCCGCGAAGTAAATCCGTAAGTGTTTCCTTGTAATATCATAAGTGATACTCGCGTAAACTTAAGAAATCATTATACAACTAAATGTTGAATTTGATCGAAAAACTGGTCATTGTTTTATGCTCGTCCGCTATCTGCCCATGAATCAATTTCTTTGATGATACATTTAAATAAAAACGAATTAAACAAAGTACATGACATAAGTACAATATAAAGTACGGTACTACGGATATGTAGGTATTAGCTATCAAAACGGAAAGTACCAACAGGTTGGCCAAGAGTTGCGTGTGTGTATGTGTGTGTGTGTGTGTGTGTGTTTACATAACAAGATGTGCCCTTATGTGAAGGCGAAAGTGATCGGTGCGTATGTACAGTTCGATACATAGGTGTTAGGACAGTATTATAATTTATGTGCCATCGAAGAAATTGATTCATAGGCAGATGGCGGGCATACGCACAGACATAGATCAAGATAGATACCGCATGTCGCTCCATTTGTATGAAAACGAGCGTGTCACTTTTTTACTACCTACTGTGACGTACCGATGATAAGAAACGTGTCCATTATCAAACGTTTCTGTTTGAATTTCTACAGCTCAATACGGCACTTTTAGGCATTTAGGCATTTTTAAAATTCCGATTGACGTCCGATTCCGATAGCAGACTAAAGAAAAGACTTTCGAAAAACGAGCATTGCTCGTCGTTTGGGAACGCGATATGGCACGCGAAGTACATACACATGCGGTATCTATCTTGATCTATGTCTGTGGGCATACGTCATTTGATAGGGTTATGTCAATTCAATGTTAGTCGTGATCTTTCGGCAGAGTTTAAACTAGGTAGGTCCGCTATCTGCCTATGAATCAACTTTTGTGATAGTATTTTATACTGTTTGTAGCTATGTAGTTAGATTCGCCATCCTACTAGACGCCTAGACAAATTCGTTTTAAAATTATATCTACGTCTATTTTTTTCATTGGATGAATTTACATGAAATGAGACTATGTAAAAATAAGAGTTGATTTTGAGCGGTTCTCAATTATTTTAAAGTGTTTGTTTTGTATGTTGAAATTCATGAATGACCTGGTTTTATTTTAAAAATGTTTTATACTTACTTAATTGTTTTTTCTACATTAAATTGAATAAAATTAAGTTTAATACTTTGATAACAATTCAGGTATAATGTGAATAAACTTAGTTTGAATTTTCTCAAAATGAGGCACAAGATATCGTTGAACTCTTTTGCTTTGTGATATTTTTTTATCAGGGACCATATTATTATGATAATGATGACGATGTATGGTAATATATGGAGGGAATTTTATGAGACATGCTCAATCTCGTATTTTGAATGCATGAGCAATATTTTAAAAGTAAAATCCAATCGTGAAAATTATATTTAAATATAACCGAGTATGGCAATTAGTAAATACTTTCATGAAATAAATTAGAAATGTTATGTCAGCTCTTGTTATGTGTGTAGTTATATAAAACAAATATATTATTGTAATATTTTAAAGTAACCGTGCTCTACAATGTTTGTATGAATATTGATACTTATTATTTTGCAATCAGAAACTCATTTTAAACTTCACTAGTTATTAAGGTAGAGTGTTACTAATGTGGTAAATTTAAAATTTACGTTTTTATGTAAGCAGAAATGTAATACTTAGATCTACACTTAGATGCATTAATTATTTCGACTTTTAAAATCTTTTTTTTTTTAGTTTAGTTTTTTTTTTAATAAAAATGACGTATGTTTATCTCTAACGCATATTCCTATAAATTTGAATGTAATTATCAAAAGATACTGCACATAATATAATATGCTAAGTACTCACAAAGTCTGATTTTACTCGATCGAGCAATCACGTATAGCAGCGGTCGGCAACACGCGGCCCGCGAACGTTTTACTTGCGGCCCGTGAATATTTTGTTAATAAGTTAGAAGTATCTAAAACAATGTTTTCTAATATTGCCAGTAGTTGTCACAAGCAACTACGTTTTTAAGTTGCGAACTTAAAAACGTAGCTGCTTGTGTCATTTTGTAATAAAAACTTTGTTTATTTTTCTGAATCCTCATACTCTCTATTAAAAATTTTGACAGCTTACATTTTATGGGCACTAGGCCCATCCATCAGAGAATGTTGAAACTTTTTTTTAATTGTGGTCTAGAAAACACCTCATTATATGCGTAGATATATTGGACTTCTAGGGTTAATACGAGTATAAGGCCTGCGGCCCGCTTTTAATTTATTTTGCCACCTTGTGGCCCTTGCCTGCCAAAAGGTTGCCTACCGCTGACGTAGAGTAAAACCCACGGCTCGGGCTTTCGTCCACACATTCAGCATTACTCGATAGTTTTACTCTAAATCGAGTAAAAATTATCGTGTGGACCGCAAATTTTTTAGATTTATTTAATTCCATCGAGCCGGCTCAATGCAAGCCTTCGAGCTGTGAGTTTTGCGGTCCACAAGGTAATTTTTACTCGATTTGGCGTAAAATTATCGAGTAAAACCGTATTAGAGTACTTAGTATAAACCATAATATTAGGTATTTAGCTAATGATATTATGCGGCAAACTGTACATTGTAAGCAATACGCGACCAACGGACATACGATATAAGGAAAGTGCTGGAAAAACTAAGTTTTTCCTTTTAACGATAGTGCGTTGACTTAGACGGAAATTGCCCTTTCATACAGGATGTAGAAGGTTTTGTCCAAATATCGTAACTGCCTTGAGCATAGATCGCTTCCGTAAGATAAATATATCATCTGAAGATCTAGGAGGTTCTTCTAATTAGATCTTCATATGCATAGCCGATAATTATGACATAATAATTATTATAATAGCATTTAATAGCATGTAAGGCTGTGTTCACACTAAACTGACTTTCCGCCGTCTGACGACCTTTAGGTTATGAGTGCATATTCTTTACGTATTATGTTCCATAATATATAATACGTATTCCATAATTGAGTATGTACCATCGAGGTAATTGATTCCTAGGCAGTTGACAAACCAACGTCATTTGATCGGATCATGTCAATTCAATGTTAATTGTGATCTGTCGGCTGGGTTTGACGTAACGCGACCAAACTTCGTAAATCCCCCATCTGCCTAGGAATCAACTTCTCTGATAGTACATACGTATGATAGCCATAATAAAGTACAACTTAGCGTGAGATTAGAGGTCGCCATGTTTAATGCCTTCTTTGTTCTATCTATATTATATATTTTTTTTTTCTTTAGACGCACTAACTTCGCGAGCACGAACTACGGAACTGATTTTTATGTAATTGGACACAAATAAATAGTAGACCACGGGGAAGAAAATAGGCTGCTTTTTTGCGGGAAAATGTATGGTTCTAGCGGAATTCCTTATTTATGCGAGCGGAGCCGCGTGGAACATCTAGTTAGTAATAACTAGCTTTATCACGTGCTTACACCCGCTTGGTGTGAACACGGCCTTAGTGTTTTTCATTTATCTGTTTACCTAAGTATATAATATTATGTAAATTAGTTTTTATATACCATTGTATGAAAATTGCAACGTAAGTGCTGATTTACATTATACAGTCGGAAAAATAGTTTTCCATTAGGTAGGTATGTCATTCTCATGAAAAAACTAACTGTGATTGTTAAGTCATTAGCAAAAAGCAAAAGTTACTACCAATATAAATCTTTTTCACATAAATAATAAAAACTTAAAAACAGCTTATAGTCGGCTACAATGTTACCAATTTAATATCACGTATTAACCGCACGGTAAAGAAAGGCTTACCTTTGCAAACGTTTGGTTAAATTTAGACCAAAACAAGTAGAAAAGGAGTATCATTCGACCTACTAGTGCTTTAATAGCGGGAAATTCTAACACGCATACAGTAAGCAACAATGTTGCATCATTACCTGTAGACTTGTAAGTGCGTTTCCCGGAGATACAACACCTTATCCTACAATCCATCCTTTGATTAATTGTTAATCCTAATCAGCTATTTAATGTCTTTAAACTAATAAGTTACAATTAAATAGTACAGAAGGTTCATGAAGGGTACCGCGAAAACTGTAATTTTTTTTTTTGTAAAAAGATAGTGCTTTTTCTTTGCCAGTGTCTGATCTATCTTGTCCTTAAATACGAAGAGCGAGAGAGAAATAACAAATTTAAATCATCGATTAACTTTTGGCGTGGCGTTCGTTGGTAAAAGTGGCAAAGCATGAAAAAGTGGATATTAGGCTGGGTATGCGCCCGTCCGAACGCGGTTTTGGTGGCTTCCTACACCGTGATATCACAAGCAATTCTACTATCAGAGAAGTTGATTCAAAGGCAGTAAATTGTAAATGACAGCGCGATCGCGCGTCTATTTAAGGCAAGGATGTTCCTAAAATTAGCAGGTCGATGTCTGTCAGTACGAATATCGACGTAAAGGACATTAAAATAACATTCATATCAGCAGCGCGCCTTGTACAGTGGCTGTTACGACGCTCGCCGCGTTCTTGATAGGGCGAAATAGGAGAAAATTATACATTTTATTTTATTTTTTTAATGACCGAATCATTTATTAAAAAACTATTCTGTTATTTTGTTAGAATTATAAAAAAGCTATCCTTTTTGTAAAAAAAATCATATCATTGTCATTGAAAATTACGAGATGTTCGAATTTAAAGTGTATTTTTATGGTGATATTCAAGATTTTTTTACAGAATTACCATGCCATTTTTCAATATTCTTCGGTTATTTTGTTACTTTGTTCCTTTTTGAGTCTACTTCCATTTTGGTCTAAGAGAATTCCACATAATTTCTTCAGACTGGAAGCTTAAAAATCAGTCTTTTCGAACTGGCCTCGCCTTAAATAAAACGTTACATATCTCGCGGTGTTCAAACCACGCGTTCGCGCCGCCGCATATAAATCCAGCCTAAGATAAAAAATAATAATCGTTTGAAATACGACCGTTTTTGACAAAGCGGCCATTTTTCACAGCGCGTGTTAAAGAAACTCGGTGCTGAGTTGCAGATTTTTAAATAACACCTTTTTATGTTCGCCATAAAATTACTTTGCACGCCCGAGAAATTGAATTGCCAAAAATTTGCGGAATTATTTCAGAAAGTGTGGTTACTTTCGTAAATAAATTCTTCGGAGCCATAAAATACAAATTACGACTTTATAAAGTAATCGAGCTGATCATTATGACTCGAGATCGCCCAATGGTCGAAATTCGACCTTAAATTTAATTATCTTCTTCTTTTGGCTCCCCGTTTAAAGTATTGACTATTTCAGATTTCATAAAAAAAAAAACAACAATCAATTTTTAATTTGACAACAGAATTCAACCATAAACAAAAGAGTATAATTCGTTTGTATAGGCTTGTCATTCAAAAAGATGGTAATGTGCACAATGTAGTGTGTGTAATGTTTTATTTGAAAATGTATGATAAAAGCATAATTTCAAAATAATATTAGCTCGATGCACTCCTTCGCCATATAAACTATAACTGTGCAAACTTTCATTCACCTACGTTTCCGCAGTTTTCGTCAAAAGGGATCCCAAGGTTTTCGCTCGCGTATTAATAGGTAAATACGGTAATACAGTTGAATGACTTTTGACTCTCTGTAACTGTTTAAAGAATTGTTTTTGTTACAAATCTAGCCCGTAAATCTTATTTATGACTTTTTTATAATAATTAAAGGAACAGGCAACAGCCTTCACGCACAAACTCACTTTGCTCATCAAAGTTTTCAAAATCTGATAGATCATAGATAATTGTTTTTTCTGTATTCTCGAAGCTGTCGAGTTCGAAGTACCGTAAAAAAATATTTAGGCAATAACAAAACAGTTCTGCCTGATATACGCTTTCCTAAATTTATTCTGGGATTTCTACCTTTTTCATGATGTTTTCTTATTCTTCGGATGTTTGATATACCAAAAAATAAATAAAACTTAAAGACTACTAAAAATTGACGCTTACTCAATATCACTGTCCCTCCTTGCCAGAATAACAAGGAAAGCACGTGAGGTTTGAGAGCTTCTTGGTTTGAGTAGTGAGTTAGTGAAACATATACCACAGATTTTCCCTAAGTAGATAAATATAGGTAAGTGCACTCGACCTCTTAAACACTCGACTTTGACCGCCATCATGGAAAATATGGTAATACCACTTGCGTGATGTAACTTAAGGATAAAGAATACCTATTCGATTTAAAGAAGTATCGAGACAATTTGATTTTACTAGTTGGAAATTTATCGATGCTTTCGGTTTTCGGTTTTCAGAAGTGGAAAAACCAAACTGGGACCCGATTTTCAATGTCTCGAATGTCATTTCTGTCGCAGGCTTTTTCGCACGTGAGACATCAGAAAGCATGTACGTGCTGTCGATTCCAGTCATAAGAATCAGCCCCACGTAATAGAAATGTTCAAATTCGAATTAGTTTTTTAAAACTGGTGGAAATACTTGAACAGTTATCAGAGTATGATGGGCACTATTAGGTATTCAAAGAATACATTTACGATTGCAACGAGGTCTTATAAGCATAAAGTAATAAACATTACCAACGACTCAATTAATAAAAATCTTAAATATATGTATAGTATAAAAGTATTAAATATATTTCCGTTGTCTGGTACCTGTAACACAAGTCCTTCAGGTACTTAGCACGGGGCCAGACTGACGTGGTGTGAAGCGTCCATAGATAAAAAAAAAAAAATTAAATACATAAGTTGAAACATCAGATGTTCAAGATGTTCCCCACATTTTAACAGCGACAGACAGACATGCATTAGGTTTTCTATACAAGGTGTAACAAAACACGTGATAATACTTTAGGGTGTATATAGGATTCGCTATGAAAGTAGCAGCTCTTAAAGAGCAACATTTTTTGTGATTTGTATGGGCAAGCGCCCCAGCGTCATGATTTTTCCAGTACAAAAGTGAAAAAAGTAACTCTTTCAGCGCAGCTACTTTCACAGTGAACTCTATACAAGGGACACATACCTACCCTAAATATATCCATATTATCCATTATAATGCATATTATAATGGATAATATGGATACTGTATTGATACGGCCACAACAAGCAATTTCTACTCCAGATGCATACGAGGAAAATGAAAAATACGCGTTCCCATGCAGACCACGCACAAATAAATCCCCCAATCGCTAGGGACATACAAGTTGCATAATATGTATCTATACACACCTATAATATTATTTGTCACTGATTCTAAGAAAATTACAACAAAACACAGCTTAATTAGGTTAAAATCTAAGGGGACTATTTCTCATTAACTGAAAATAGTTTCGATAGTAGAATCTTTCACGATTGAAGCGACGTTCGAGGTATTATCGAGAGCCGATTTAAATTTTGATAGATTTAGTTAAAGAAATTTTAAAAGGGCAAAATAGTCCTTTCCTATATTGTTCTGAATTTATGATTGATTTATGATAGTGGTTTCGTGGCTAACTACCACGCTACTTTTCTAAAAACGTCAATGTGTTAAATTCATTTATGTAAAAATAGCCCTAAACAACAACAACACAAATTACGAAGTAGTAGTCCCTTTTTAACCGACTTCCAAAAAGGAGGAGGTTATATGTTCGGCTGTGGATTTTTTTTTGTATGTTCAACGATTACTCCGCCGTTTGTGAACCGATTTTCAAAATTTTTATTTTGTTCTATTAGGTTTCCCTCCAATTTGGTCCCATTTTCACAAAAGTGGTGATCTGATGATGGGATCCATGAGTAATCGAGGGAACTCCTCAAAATTTATATGGAAACATATGGTGATTTTGGTTTTATGAGAAGTATCCTAAGCATATGCTACCAAAACGCAAGATTTTGCACCAAGGTATACTATGGTTCCGAAGATACTAAGAGAACTCCGGATTCCTTATAGATACAAGTTTGGGGGTTTAGGCGCTGTTTTAAGAACTGAAAGCATATGCTACTATGCAAATTACATTCATCATCATCATCATCATCATCATTACCACGTCAGGGTCACCAGTGTCACATGGCTGTATATGGATACAATATTCACAACACCATAATTATATCATCACGTTATGTCCTTATAATGTTGTTTCAAAATAAATGATTCAAGTTCTAAGCGACTTATGTACCACAAAATTGAACATAACAAAGTCAACCTTAACTCCAGAGCGTAAGGCACACATTTGACATTACTTTTGAGATTCGAAAGAAAAAAGAGAAGTAAGTTGCTGCGATAGGTACTACACTAGTTTAACTATTAACCCATCAAGCCCAAGCGGCACCCGGCTGCCGCATAACAATTAAAAATCTATTGTGTCTGCGATTCCCACGATCGAGATAATAAATTGAACCCTTAGTATGAAAATACTTACATAGGAAAACAATCTACATCGTAATAGGAATAAGAAAAACAATCGAGGTAACTAAAAAGAGTGAAATTATTATTTTTAACAAAAAATTAAAACCGACTTCGGTACCAGATATAGCTGAATCTTCAATTCTCTGACAGAATAGGTATTTGAAACTTTTGGAACTGGCACCGACTTCAAAATGATGAAGATTGAGTACAGAAATAGTTGAGGTTTAGCCGAATTCGGAAAAAGGCACTATTAGTTAGGAAAAATTATTTAATACTTTTTAGTTCATATTATAAGGATGTTATTATTGTTTTTACCTTGGAAGTCGGTTTTAATTTTTTGTTAATTTGCCACGCTTTTTGACTCGATGCGGCATGTCTAACATGACCATACGTCCCGCTTTGGGCGGGACAGTCCCGCTTTCAGACAGTCTGTCCCGGTGTCTCCCGCAACTCGCAAGGCCTAAATTGTTCCGCTTTTGCAAACAGACCAAACGATAATTTAAAGTATTTTTACATTCGAAATGCTTGTAAATAGCCTGGAAGTAACGCACTCCCATATAACGAACGTGACTATTCTGCCATATTTTGCTCGATATTAATAATGGCAATAGATAGGCACTTGAAATATTCACAAAACACTCAATTGTATTCATACTTTAATAATTTACTACTAACAAAATGAAAATTAATAATAATTTTGCCTATTTTTGCTTTATAATGTTCTGGAACCTTCGTACGCGAGTCCTACTCACACTTGGCCGACTTTTTTATTTTATGTATAATTCTGCAGATGTCTCGCTCTGACAAAGACAATAAATGGTCACGTTAGGCATGCCTTGATAATATTATGTTGGCATTTCATCATTATCTTAGGTAGTTTTGGATATATTGTTATTTGTTTCTAATAGGTCAATGTAAAAACAACAGGTCGTTAACCCGCAAAAAATCTTCGATACCAACATTTACATATTTATTATCTCGTTAACACTGAGTAATTAAACCGGAGCCAATCATGAAATTTAATTGCGATTCTAAATTTACAATTCAAATGACTGTATCCTCACCTGCCGATGAACAAAAAACTTCAACTAATAAATATACACGCCTAGTGTAAATTGGTACAATTATTATTATATTAAGTACTGTAACTTAAATACATTGAGGAATTATATTTTAATTTTTTTAAATTAAAAACCATTAAGGCTTACATTAATAAAACTGTCGAAAATCCAATCACTGTTTAATATCCGGCTCGAGGGACCAAACATTTATAAGGCTTCAAATTAGGCACCGGTGGCCCTATCAAATTCTAAACCATAAAATACTTACATATTATTACCATGATAGAATAAATACCAACACAAAAAGCAATATTTATCAGTCCAAATGTTTAAGTGCAAAAAGTTACAAAAACACACCTCTAATAAAACCTAAAGACTGGTATAGACTTGTAGGTGCGTAGTTTTCGTCAGTGTTTATACAGCCGTCGAAGGAACTTCATGATTCATCGAATTCAAAAATAATTCTAAATTTTAAATTTAATTAATATATTTGTTGTTTTTTTTTTATTAGTGGCTTTAAATAAATGGCAAAGGAATAAAAAAATAATGGTGCGGACATAACGTGGAGTGAGTGACCAGTGCTATAATGTTGGAGTACCTTGTCGTGCTTCTAATTGGATTTTGGCTCGGGGTTGCCATTTTCCTGTACATATCATGCTACTGGATAGAGGAGATACTCGGTAAGTTTAAATAATAGTTTCTATACTGTACTCGGCGAAACATGGCGATAGCGGTCATTGATTCCCTGTCAAAAACTTGTCATTTTCTATATAAACCGCGATTGACAATGAAGTGTCAGATGTTGTCAATCGTGGCTTTGTATAGAAAATGACAACTTTTTGACAAGGAGTCAGTGACCGCTACCGCCATGTTTCGCCGAGTACAGCATAGTGTAATAACATTATAATAGTACGGGAGCCCTAGAACATTTTTTTTATTACTATCAAGCAAATTTTTTGTGAGTAGCTTCATTTTGATAAGACGAACAACATTTTTATCTGCGAAAAATATTGAAAGTGGTAGCTAACAGAAATAGAAAGGATTTCATACTTTGACTTGATGGTCCTAAAATATGGATTGTTCTATTTGTAGGAAAATGTTACTCTTAAATTATATATTGATAGGTTAATAGTTATATAATTTAAGAGTAACATTGTCCTACAAATATTAATAATATTTTAGGACCATCAATAATTCAAAGTATGAAATCCTTTCTATCTCTGTTAGCTACCACTTTCGAGATTTTTCGCAACTAAAAATGTTGTTCGTTTTATCAAAATGAAGCTACTCACAAAAAATTAGCTTGATAGTAATAAAAAAAAATTGTTCTAGGGCTCCCGTACTATAAGATAATGTTCAGTCATAAGGAGTTTTAGCCTGGCCGCACATTATCCGAAATTTCTGATCAGAAAAATTCGGACGCCGCCGGAACGCACTCTGTTCATACATTTTGTTGTGGACCCCGGCGCATACTATCAGAATTCTGACGTGTCAAAATGTATGAGCGGGGCGGGGCGTCTGAATTTTTCTGATCAGAAATTCGAATAATGTGCGGCCGGGCTTTAATGCGGCCACTTTGGCCTATAGGCCAAATCAATTAGGTATGATGATTGATACAAGCGACTACGAATTTTCAGTGGTATATTCATTATTCATGTATGATTGATCGACGCGCGTTGATTGTACAATAGACAGCTTGCAATCATTGTGACAATATATGGTTGTTCATCATGAAGAGGATTTAAAAAATTGTTATTTTAATACTTTTTATACTAAAAGTAATATTTTAGCTTAAAAAAATAAATAAAATATAAAAAAAATTTTCGGTGTAATTTATGTCAAAATCAATTTTTGTACAGAAGAGGTGACGTTAGTACGACAAAAAACACAATTTACGAATATTATACCTAAGTATTGCTTCCGCGTATAAAGATGAGATCATCTTGTAAAACAACTACTTCAAAAATACTGTTTTTAACACTGATTTAGTATATTAAGTGCCTAATTATAAACTTATAAACCTGGGTAGGTTTTGCACTGTACGGGAAAAAACCTAGATTGGGCCACAAAAAAAATAACCATGTTTATTCTTTTTGCCAGTCAACTTACCTAGTATATTATATTGATGTGTTTTCGTGCGCACGAAGAAGGCACAAAAAATTATCGATTGTCGATTACCTATTACAAACGAAATGATATTCAATAACATAACGAGTATGATGACACGGTTATAACATGTTTGTTTCAGGTTCCATTAACTTTAAGTAACACAGTAAATCAATTAAAAATATACTTCGTTTCAAATGTATGGTCAATGAACGTACATTTATAAAGTACTAGACGTTCCGCGCGGCTTCGCCCGCGTAAATTAGATATTTCACAGAAAAATTAGTCCACAAAAAAAGCCTATGATCCTTCACGTGGTCTACTTCTTATCCGATCCAAATAACAGAAAAAATGCTCTAGTAGTTCGTGAGATAAGCCCTTTCAAATAATTTCCCGTTTTTTCCACATTTTCCTCTATTTGTTCGCTCCTATTAATCTTAGCGTGATAAAATATAGCCTATAGCCTTCCTAGATAACTGGGCTATCTAACACTGAAAGAATTTTTCAAATCGGACCAGTAGTTCCTGAGATTAGCGTGTTCAAATAAGCCCTTTCAAATAATTTCCCCCGTTTTTTCCACATTTTCCTCTATTTCTTCGCTCCTATTAGTCTTAGCGTAATAAAATATAGCCTATAGCCTTCCTCGATAAATGGGCTATCTAACACTTAAAGGATTTTTTTCGAATCGGACCAGTAGTTCCTGAGATTAGCGCGTTCAAACAAACAAACAAACTAACAAACACTTCCACTTTATAATATTAGTATAGATTTTACACTACTAACAACATCATCTCAGTTACGTTCAAATAGGAAATTGAACGAAAAGTTCCTTTATACTTTGCCGAATACATTTTTTTATGTTGATCGACTATATTACTCAAAAACTTATATAGTCTTCTTGGCCGTGATAGTTTTCCTTTTAAATTCAGCATATTTCCTACTCCCTTGAATTTTTTCACATTTCCAGAAGCAACCGTTTAGATGGTAGAAGGGGGGGACACTGGACTCTAAAGATTTTTTCCTCTTTAAAACTGCATATTTCACAAATGAATGCCTAAATCGGAAAATGATCTACGAATACTGGTAATATTTAAAAAAAAACCTATCCAACGACACCCCACGCGGTGGACGCGAAAAAAAAATCATTCCCGCTTGATGTGTAGGGGGTATATTTTTTAAAGATTTTATATACCATTTTGTCGGCATCATCAATATGCGCATTGCGCATTCATGCCGAATTACAGCTTTGTAGGTCCTATAGTCTCTGAGCAAAACCGCGGACAGACAGACGGACGGACAGACGGACAGACAGACAGACGGACGGACAGACCGAAACTATAAGGGTTCCTTGTTGACTACGGAACCCTAAAAAGACAATACAGAGCGATGTATATATAATAACTTGATGGAAGGAGGATCGAAACATATTATAGTGATAAACAGTGGTAACCAATTTGAAATTTTACAAATTGTAGTAAAGGGAATATTACGCAAAGGCCGGAGCAGAGCTACTAGCACATAATAGTAAATATAAATTTTAAATTCTGTTAATCGAGTCGAAATCAAATTTTATATTATGTGCTTTTGTTGCGTTTTTAAAATGGCTGTGAAGTGCGTAGGTAAACTTGTATTAAAAATTTCCAGAGGAAGCAAACGTATACGAAAAGCTACCTATTACCATACAGATGTAGGAGAAAGTAAAAGTTCATTTGTAAATACATTTTTAATGATTTTACTTATGCACTGATGTCGATAACGACAGTTGGATATGTCATCAAAACGCGCTTACTTGATGATGGCCATAAGTCGTGTGCTATGTAGATTTAGAATGTTCTATATACTACTAATGGTTCACATCTTAGCACTGTATCGTCTAACGGCCGTTCCCAATATTTGATCTATCTCTGGTTTTGCCCTACTAGAGATAGGAATAGCTCTCATTAGACATTAGAGACATATATTTTATGTCAATTCAATGTTAGCTGCGATCGGTCGTATGTCAAACCAGAGATAGATTGAATATTGGGAACGGCCGTAAGAATGACCGACAAAACCTAATTATATTGGATCATATTTTATGCTAATGATATTGTTTCCTAATTGTAATGTCAATAAAGATTTTTAGCCATAGGTATTCATAGGTCAATTCTGATATAAAACAACAAATCGAAGGCATCATTGTAGATGTTTAAAAGAGTACTACAATAAATCCCCATTTCGAACAAAAATATTTTATAATCTGCTTGTTTCACTACATACTTAACGCGAATAGACTTACTTAATGTAGATGCAACAACATATTATTAGCCATTTTTGGATTTTATGCTTGGTTTTTAAGCACACGCTACAGAGACCAGAGTTCAGCACCTTGTACACGCGACGCGAGAAATATCGCGCTTTGTCTAAGTTTTCTCGAGCCTATCAAATTTTCTCTAGCATCAAGCTTTCTCGATGAAACCCGATATATCTTGCGTTTTGCAATGATATAACAGTAAGCTGCACAGTGTACTGTATTTTGCTCTTGTATTTGCTTTCGCACGCATAACAATTTCTATTCAATAATTCCAAATCGTTTAATTAAGTCAACGGTATAAGTTACCTATACTTGCTTGATTGGGTTAAAATAATAATTATGTACTTCAAACTTCAAACTTCTAAGTAAGAAATGACGTTCTTACTTAGAAGTTTGAACCCACACTAAGGTGGAGCGTTGAACTTTATGTAGCTACAGGTAAATATGTCGGTTGAAAGTACGCCGACATGACACCGCAAATGCAAAAGACGAAAGTGTCTGAGGATATTATATGAATGAAAATAATGAAATATTTCGCAAGCTGTTATATTTCTGCCATCTGCTAAGAGCCAATTTCTTTCGAATTTCAAAAACTTTAACGTAATTTTTGCTTCAGCATGCTTTTTAGCATAGTCACCACTAGTAAATATGCGATAGCCACAATGTAATGGGTTTGTTTCTCTTTCTTGCATGCGACTGTAACTTATGTTCAATTGTTGTAAACTGGTAATAAATTAAATTTTAATTTGATTTAAAAATGTTTTCAAATAAATATACAAAGTAACATATTGGCCTATGCCACCACTCATTTTGTCCTTTAACACCTCCATCGTGGGTATCGCAGACACAATAGATTTTCAATTGTTAAGGTACGTTTCTACGCTTGCCGAGCCTTGGCAAGCGTCCACAAGCATAAGCGTGGAAAGAGAGTATCTGGCTTGGCTTGCGTGAGCTTGCGGACGCTTATATACGATCCGGAGTAGTGTCGGTTTTTGCCAAAAACATCACGTTTGTTGTATGGGAGCCCCTCTTAAATATTAATTTTATTTTGTTTTTAGTATTTGTTGTTGTAGAGACAATAGAAATACACAATCTGTGAAAATTTCAGAAGTCTAGCTATAGCGGTTCTTGAGATACAGCCTGGATACAGACAGACAGACAGACGGACAGACAGATGGACAGACAGACGGACAGACAGACAGACATCGCAGTCTCAGTAATAGGGTCCCGTTTTTACCCTTTGGGTACGGAACCCTAAAAATGAGTAGCTGGTCGAACGAAGAGAGTTTATCGTTTTTGGAATATTACCAAACCGAAAAAATGTATTAGGAATCCCAAAGATGTTAATAGCCGACACAAGTTCGGTGTCCGCTATGCTTGAATGTACGTAATACACTGACGACTTCCAAATGCCTAGCGAGATTTGTGGACACTTGTGCCTTGTGGACGCTTGCCAAGCCTCTGGATGGCTGGCAAGCTGCCGCTTGGGGATTGATGGGTTAAATCTGTCTGTATTTGCTTAAAGTCCCACCCTAAGCTGTTTTGACATACGACACTTTCTCTAATGTAACATCAATGTGGATTCCAGACCTGCCCCAGACGCCAGGGGGAATTCCCGGGCCCACAGCCAGCGCGAGCAGCGCTCACGCCCAGCTGAAGCGCTTGGTCGCTCGCGTGGTGGAGGAGGCCGCAGCGCTGCCAGCGCTCGCGCGGTATGCCACTGAACCTCATAGTCCGGTGGAATCCACGTATGAAGATCTGCTGGCTACTGCTATATTGAATAAGGTAAGGATAAACTTTATTTCTACGGCCAAGTGAAGATTTTGGCATACTTAGTATGATTTTCTATCGTAGTCTTGCTGAGGCGATTCTCGTAGCTAGAATGTCGCAGCCTTCTCTACTCGAGACATTTTAAGAATGAGAATCGGGTCCCTGGTCCGATTTTAACGAGGGAGGTGTCATTAGATTTCTTTTCATGGTTGGTAACTTGTACACATGTCGGATTAATTATTATGATAGTTTTAAAGTCCGTCTATCGCCTGATCAACACCATACCTACACTAAAATCCAGTTTTGTATCGTACAAATTATTATCTATATGCGATAACAAAAGACAATGCATGTTTCTTTTTTACTACACAATAATATGTCCAAATATTTACAAAGCCTATCAAGAAGGAAACTCCTTGACATTCCAATGCAAGTTCTTCAAATGTTACGGGAAATGTCGGACATTTTTCAACACCGTTTACATCACATTACAAGAATATTTCATTGATGATTTATCGTAATCACCATCTGCTGCAGTCGCGCACAACTTTAAAATTTCTCGGCAAAAATGGAAGAGGAAGAGGCATTGTTCGATTTTTAGGGCTCTTTGGTGCGGCGTGGAAGTTGTTATTGGCAGAATGTAAGCAAACGGTGGCACGTTAATGATAGCTAACGTACATTATTGCCTCCTCTAGTTTCGCCCAGTATCTTAAGGCGAGGACAAACCCCATTTTGTTATTTATTGACTCCTGGTTTACCTAGTTCCAATATTATATAACGAAATGTAAAAAATATGAGATATAAATCACAATATTTAAAAGGGTTTAAACCATAAACATTTTAATAAAACGTAATACTTTGGCTGTAATTAATTTTCAAACTCACCTCGGACAAAAATCTTTATCATCGAAATATAAGTATTAACTAGGATAACATACATTTTATTTGAACAAATTGTTAGTGAATTTGTTTCTTAATATTTATTTCGAAAGATATTTAAAAAATACATGAAAAATAGAGAAGATCCGCCCCTAGAAACTACAATTTTATGCTAAGCTAAAATGAATCTTATTGCGATGCGTACACGCTTGGTTTTTGGTTGTGTGCATGGTTATCGTTTTGGATTGAGATAAGTGCTCGCCTTAACCCATCAATCCCCAAGCGGCACCCGGCTGTCGCATAACAATTGAAAATCTATTGTGTCTGCCATTCCCACGATCGAGGTAATACAAAACAGCGGCTTATACGTCAAATCAAATCAAGCCACTTCTGTCTTTGATGTGGAGTTTCGAAATCAAAAATATTTGGGGGTTTGTCACACCAAGTGTGCCCAACATTTTGTTTACGAACTTCGTTGTCGAAATCTATCGATGCGTTGGGCATTGGCTAAACGCTATTTAAGCATAAAACTTAGTATAAATACTATGAAATCTTTTTTTTAGTTCTATTAAAATAATGAGCGCCTAATAATTGAAATCATTAATCTTATTTTATTTAGCATCAAAGTCGTCGGCGAATCCGTATAAACTTGCATCACACCGACTAATTAAGGGTTATCACTTATCACTTATCGGTAGAGGAATATAAATATTACATGTTATTATCAGAATTAGCAACTACTGAATAAAGAAATTATCGTGAAAGCAATCACTAATTGATGAAAACAATATACAGTGGGTGGCCAAATTATTATACTCGGTGTAAAATTTTTACGTAGATAAGCGTAGATTCGTATTGGTTGATTGTTTAGCCATGAATTAGTGTTGTTTGTTTTACTATTTTTATTAATTTTTTGTTACTTTAGTCTGTATTTTATATTTTGTGAGCTAGTAACATTTATATTCAATTATAATTTTGTAAATAGTAACACCATTTAGCACGAAAGTCACTTTAGCCATATTTTCCTGTGCTTAATGCGTGCAATAGGGAGTTAGACAAAGTTGCTAAAAATGTATTTGGCGTGAAACCTGTTATTAATACCAATATCTCAGTCTTATCTGTTTTATTATAATTTATAAATAATAGTTATTAACACAAATTTCTGGCGTTTTTTTGTTATTTTAAGCTAAAATAATGAAATTTTTAGCCATGGGAAAGAATTTAAACATTTCAGTTAGAAAGAAATCTGAAATATCCCAGTCTACACTTTGAAATATAAAAAAGCGATACTTACACCGGAAAAAATCTTTGTCACCATAACAAGTCGATAAATGTCGTAGGCAACGTCTTGCCACTGCTTAAACAGAAGAGAATACATTATACAAGGCATTTTACTGTTGAGAACACAAAAAAGCCCCAAAAAGACCGAAGTGACTTAAACTTTTTTAACCCTCCTTTAAAACTTTTTAAAAAGCAGCATCATCCTGACTCCGTTGGAAATAATCTGGTTCACAAGTGCCATTTTTCTCAAAACCTGATCTCCAGCACCAGAGTGCCACCACCTTTAACCAGAGTAAAAGTACTATCAGATGTATTATTTTGCTCTATGGTACTGACTCTAAAGGGAGCAAAAATTTTGGATTAAGATTTCTTAGAATCGTGCGTACAGAGGATTGTCAAATTTGGAAGAAAGAGATATTAGGGGTGAAAGATACAGTTCGACAAAGCTTTATATGAACGTGGTGAGAAAAGGAACTAAACGCTTCTATCATACAAAAATGTAATTTTTGACATGTGTTTGACAGTGCTCCTTTACCAGCAGCGCTCCCGTCAATGTCACCCACGTTCATTTAAAGCCTTGTCGAGCTGTATCGATCTGCAGGCGTAGCATGGTCACCATAGAAACGGTTTCTTTCTACGGAAGAATAGACAAAGTGACGGTTAGACAATGGAAATCCGCCATCTTGTCGATAAAATCTGTCAGTATGACGATTCTTTCCCATGTCTACTATTGTTATGCTAGCCCTGCTGGAATAGCAATTTTTTTTCTGATCTTTTCTTTTCAAGAAGCCAAAGAATGCGCACAACGTTCTAACTGGTAGGCAAGTGTCTTTTCTGGTATTAAACAACATTATGAAAATAATTACACAATGGTGAGAAATTTAATCTTATGGTTATCGAGGCCAGCCATCGAGTAGTAGATAGGCAAAACTCAGTTCAGATTTACTTGAAATCTTCATTGGACAAGATTACCGATAGCGTATCGCGACTGGCGATAGCGCGTGTCTTATCGTATATCGCAGTAGGTAAGCCTAGAGATAGGTGGTGATCCGCAATTTATACAAATGGTTGGTATGCTTTAATTTTTTCGTAATTAGAATGTGAAAGTGGCAGGAAGCAGGACCTTGCGTCCGCTGGCGTTTGTTTTTTTTTTTTTTTTTTGAGTGCCTGTGTCAGTGGTTGAGCCATGCTCAGCTTGTACGCGACGTTGTTCGTTTGTTTTTTGTATGTCGTCAGTTGGGTGAGTGATAGTATATAGATAGTATAAAGTAGGTTTGCAACAATTCGTCTTTTTTATTTTTTAAGTCTTTAAATTCGGACACGCAGTCCTGAGCCTTTGCCTATTTTAATTAATTATAATATACTACTAGCTCTGCCCTCTGTTACCCGCGGTTTAAGTGATATATAATAAATAGAGACCGGATTATATGCTTTTGCATATGCATTTGCATTTTGCATATTTTAGCCATTTTCAGCGGTACTAGCATATTTTACCTAAGATCCTAGTTATGATGCATATTATCGGTACATTTACAACATTTTTCCCTCACCCTGCGTTCCGAAATGCGACCAAATTTAATAACAATAACAGTTACAAAACATAAGGGCTATTAAGTAATAGTAATTGTGACTTTTTACTGCATTTCGAATGCAGTCAGTAGCCGTGTCACGTGTGCGTCTTTTGTTTTGACAGTTTATTACGATAATAAAATGAAAGAGACAGAAGAACGTCTCGCTCGCTAACTACAGATTAATTGGACGGCAGAACTTTTGTCAGAAACTGTAAGTGCTAACAAAGCACCCAAGTTCAAATTCTACCCAGTTACCTCATAGTGCAGCGCCCAGAGGTTTTACCCTTCGAAAATTGTAATAGTGAATGGATTTTTGTTTTTTAGGTGTCATTTTTTATTACACTATAACTTGCAAAGTTTACCAAAAAAATTTTTGTAAGTACTCTTAATTTTTTAGTTATTAAGGGGCTGTTTCACCGGCCTATCCGGCACTTTATCAGGAAGTGGTGAAACAGGCCCTTAATTAAAAATTAATATTTCACCTTATAAAACTAGTGAAGAAAAAAAAATTTACTTGTTCCTGTTATTTAATGACTCTTATCTGATTGTTTACATTGAAAATTAACCAAAAACATATTTAAAAAAAAAAAGAAAGTTTGCTTTGCTAAGCTAAATAAAACTATAAGATTTTTGCAAAGTTTTTAGAGATTAACCCTCGTCGTAACCAAGATAAAAGAGTTTGGGAGGATTTCAGGGTTGTATCGAAAAGTGTGTAACACGCACTTATTGTGCGTATTTAATTTTTAGAGAAATGATGAGTTTTAAGTACTTTAAAACGTTTTAATATTCTATGTCTATGTCTACGATAATTCAGAATATTTTTGTAAATAGAAAACTCCACATCCACCGATAGTGGAGTGCCTAGAATCGTGCAAACTTCCGATTTTTGTAATAGTGGATGAAAATCGAAAAGAAAAAAAGGAATGTGTAGCTGATAACAAATAAAAAAGTTTACCTTTTGAAATTTTCTAAACATAGGTTGCAGCATGCAACAAAAATCGGAGGTTTGCACGATTATAGGCACTCCACTATCGGTGGATGTGGAGTTTTCTATTTACAAAAATATTCTGATATATCGTAGACATTTAACTTACCACTGAAAATTTAGTTTTGCATATTCTGCCAATTTTCGTGCATATTTCAAGCATTGAAATCTCTGATGTATAAGCTATATTATTGTAAAGTTTCATTGAAATCCGTTCAGTAGTTTTTGCGTGAAAGAGTAACAAACATCCATACACACATCCATACATCCAAACTTTCGCCTTTATAATATTAAGTAGGATTTTATAGTAGTTGCAGCATATGCATGCAAAGTAAAAAATATACAGACAAATACTTCCACTTAATATTACTCTCATTTTCGATATACTTAGTCATGTTGATTTGGAATTTTCCGAACTTTATATTGTCGATGAAGTGATTATTATTATCATACATGCAAGCACTTTGTACCCAGATAAAATAATTTTAGTGCATTACTCGCATTATATCAGAGTTGAATACGGAATAAATTTTATTTTTGGAACGAAGTTCCTTATCGCGCGTTGCGAAAGGGGGCTAGTGAGAAAAATTAAGACAAAAAGTTGTAACGACACAAAAAAATCGTTTGTTTGTCGGCGCGTGTTTCTCTCTCGGTCGCGCTCTCTCTCTCTCTCTCTCATTGAAGAGTGTGGTGTAGCGACGGTTTTTTTTTGTTTTTTTTTTTAATAGTTTTTTTTATAACTTCGTTCCATCCGAGTGTCCCTTGACACCTCTCATTTTTTTTAGTAATAAAATTCTTATCGCAAGGACACTTAATATTAATGTGAAGTATAATATTTTGCGTAAAATTCTCTAGTTTTTATTAATACGAGTATCAAATAACAGGAAATTAATCTGGATCATCTCTGTAATAAAATCCTCGAAATTATTAATTTCCTTAGAAGTAAACAAATTTTTATTTATAGCCTGTTGGTACCACCAATAAAAAAATCTAAAATTATAACTGTTCTAGGTTTTGACTCCTTCACCTTTTGTCTGGTTTTCTTATAATTTTGCATCTCGGCTCCTCTACACCGCTTCTCCTATTATTTAAGTAGCGGGATTTGCAGAATACACGATTTGGGAATGTATAAGACTTGATGATGATGATGACGTCGATGAAACTGCGTAACGTTCGTGTATCTTCATCAGATTTAAGCCCCATCATAGTTCACACGCTGGAAAGCTGTTTTTTACAGCCCTATTCTAACTTAGTTAACGTACGAGAGATCTCGTCTGGTTTACATAAAATTATACTCTACTATCCAGTGTTAGAGTTCTTATTCGCTCGGTGACAGGACCCATTGTTTCTGCTTTCTATGAAAACTGAGTTTTTAGTCTAGTGCATATTTACGTCGCGTTATGACTGATAGCTCGAATGAGGTTGGTTCATTTTCCTACATGAAGTCATTACTTTTAATAACTCTAATCGTCGCATCAACCTGATTATTATTTTTGCTACATGTGTTTACTTCATTAACTTTCATGATTCCACTCAGAAATATTTTAAGTTATTTCATCATTTTTTATATTCGTCAACAATCACACATTGCTAAAAAGTTTTTACCTTTAGCGTTAGATACATTTTAACATCCATAAAACTTAAGTAATTCGTAAGTTTGCTTATTTTTGTTTCAAATCAAATCATCTTTATTTCGGGCATTATAGGCCCATATAACAAATAGGTACCTTAAAAACTATGAATCTACTTCGGTGTTTGGTATATATACACACTAAGCTAGTGAATTGTATCTTTAAAAGTGGTTAGATTGATAGGTGCAAATGGAAAATGCTGATAAGCAACAGCAAACTCCGCCTATACCTATACCCCACAAATACATTGCAAGCCGGTCGCTAATTTAATTAACTTAATCTGCTACAGTGTTTCCCGCAACGAATTTCACAAAATAGAAAACACTAGTGCTCGGTTTCTGATGTTTTTACAGGAGTTTATCTTATCAATAGCAATGTTGATTGATTAATTATTATTACATAGCTTAAATCAGAGAAAAACACTGTGTCGATAACAAATGATTTCTGAATAAATGATTTCTAATTCTGATTCTGATTCAAACTAACATAGTATGATGAAGGTTATTCATTTTAAAGGTCCCATGAATAATGTCACGAATCACAAATAATAATAATCATATAAAATTATTCTAGTTGAGTATCCGTTATATAGGTAGGTATGTACTTGCATGTATTTAGATAATAATGATCATACTTATGCTAATGCTACGCCCTTCGCTGTTTTGATAATGCTCGTTTTTGTTTGAGCACGTAGTATGTAAATACGCATAATAAACAACGCCAATAACTGCTAGAAACAATGTTTTCAAGATATTTAATGACTGTATGACTCAAGAATACTCAAAATACTCAACTGTTGTGCTTAAATTTAATATGCACGGTTTTGTACATTGCGTAAAAAATAGTCTTAAAATAAATTATGGTATACTAATGATCTTGTTACATAAAATATTTTAAATATGTAGTATGTAAAACACTCGTGTATTTTCTTATATATTTCTTTAACACTTCTTGGGATTGTATGTACCTTATTAGCAAATCATTTTGCCACAATGAGCGGATTTAGTTTGTTTTCGTGACATAATTAATTTTGATAATAATCAAATATATAAATAGCTAGGGTTATCATTTCCGTTATCACGAAATTAGATTGTATATGCGGATGTATTAAGTGAACTTCTTGAAATGGACATTGTACTTAATAAAGAACTTACTAGAACACTTAAAGCTGATATTTGAGAAAAAAACACTAATTGTCTTTATATGTCAGCTTCATTCTCCTTATTTTTAAAAAGAGGATGTGAAATTCACCTGAAAGCGGTCAAACTAAAACGAAAGCGGATTACATTGCACTAAGCACACACCACACCACCACCAAAGCATGAAAAAATTAAGCTAAAGGAATAACAAGTGTTGCGTTTGCGTAGCATGTAGAATTTAAGCACGATAGGCGTGATAGCAACAAGAGTGAAAAAGCGGCATAAGCTTACACAATTCGACTTGCCCTTACTAAAGCAATAGAAGCAACTACCAGCACTAAGCTCTTCCTTCTTCCAGGTGATCGAGCGTTACCAGAATGAGAACGGCTCGGGGGGTCGCAGCAGCGGCATCCACTCCGCCAGCGCCAGTCCATCACCATCAGAGCGCTCCTCGCCGAGATCCCTCAACTCCAGAAGTAGAAGAGACATCAGGGATATAACACCTCCGGTAAGACTTAATACTTTTAGTTTTTTGTTTTGAGATAATAATAGCGATAAGTCCCTGAGAAAATAAATTAAAAAACTCACGTACAAATTCAAGATGCAAATTTTTATGCGCATTGGACATAGTACAAAATTGGTACTAAATCAATAAAGTAATCAATCTTGTACTACTTTTTCGTTTTATTAACTAGTATAACATAATTATTTTAACTAAACTTGGTCAAAGAAAATAACATATTTGCATTCGGTTTCCAGCTTCATGAAGAAGATGAAGTTATAGAATGGGAAGATGGAGGAGCCGAGGAACCTATTGAGCTACCTCGCCGCGTGCCCTTTCCAGAATACGGCGGAGATATCATTCATCCTACAGGTATCATTCACAATTTCTGAATAAATAAAAGAGGAAAGTGTTGTGATTTTTATGACTAACAGCTATTTTATCAAGTATATATTATAATAGCAACAATTATTACTTTTCAATCTGTTACATGTTTCATACATCAAAACGTAAAAAAATATTTAAATGTTTCAGAAAACGACTTCCGCGACTTCGATGAAGTGTCTGGCAGTGACATTCAGGCAGTCGACGGATCGTGGGAAGAGAACTGGCTCTTCCAGAAAAAGAAAATCAACACAATACAGTCCGTACCGGTCCCAATGCTAGTGCCTAACTCCAATACAGACTACAAAGCTCTAATCGGCGACAGAGACGCCGACGACACGACAGATCTGTCTGATAACGCTAGCGAAGATGGAGGCGATGTAGAATATAAAAGCGACGTAAAACGAGTGTTAGACTCGAAACACATTATTGGCGGCCAACCAAAACTCGACGAATTAAACTTTGAACCAGACAGCCTAACGATCGTCGATGGAAACGAGAGTGAAGATATGTTAGATTCCATAGAAAATATAATCGACGATGATAATAACAAGGATTTAGATAAAAAGGAGATAATTCATAGTAATAATGATTGTCACGATTCAATAATGGTCATCGGTGTCAACAGTGGTCCCATATCAAAAACAGAATTTAATCTGAAAGAAGAAATACATAGAACAGTTGAAAACGGCGATCATGATGGAATTGATGATAATACATCAGAACCATATTCTATTGGCGCGGATATTAAATGCTCTGAGAATTCGTTTACATACACCAGCACTCCTTGTAAGTTTCAAGACATTTTTATTATAAAATAAAATTGTACATCCAACTCTATAATGACACAAAATATTCTTACAGCTATAAATACGCTTAGTCGACACGAGCGAGAAGGCGAGTACGAGGAGACTGTGACTGTACCTGTTCAGAGATACGCGGATAGTCTACGTAGAAAACACTTCGACGTTGAGACTGATAGGTTTGTACAATTTCTTTTACCATAAACATTCCTAATATTATTATTGTTTTAGAAAGTTTAGAAATTATAATTATAATTTGCTACTAAATACATCTAATATATTTTCGTTTCAGCCAAGTAACTCAGGATGGAGCGGAAGATCTAATACCGGGTAAGTATTCTTTTATTTTCCAGAACAGAATTTGGGACCAGTCTCTCTCTCTCTCTCTCTCTTTAGAATATAAGATGGTAATTGAGTAACATTTTTTGCAGGCTCCATAGCATATAGAGAAAGAAAGAAATGGTTAAATTATGTGGACATGCCAAACAATCCGTACTCCCCAGAAGCTATACAGAAACGGTTATCAGCTAAAAGCACATCTTCACTATTCGATAGTATGACATCAAGAAACAACACTAACGAACAAAACAATTCTATGACACATGACGATGACTCAAATATGGAACCAGACTCGCTCGATATCCTTGAGGATAATAAAAATGAATTGACAAAAAATGCAACAACAGATTGTGTTAGTGATAGAAGATCTGAAAGTCCATCACCAAGAGTTTTGAAAGATGTCCTATCAGAGGAAATACCACAATATAAAAGGTTTGTTATTGTCATTCGGAATACCATTACTAATACCGCTTTTGTGTGGATTTGATTGCATATATACTCTTTTTCTTTGCAGATACGGTCGCGATTACTATATCAAAGAAGCAAAATCCTCGTCCGGGGGACGCAAGTACAATTACAGCGAAACTAGTTCCGTCACCAGCTCGGTCAACAAGTCCACGAGCTTAGACAATTTCGATACAGAGTTCGCGTCGCCAGTAAGTGCCAGCAGCTCATTGAGTGACCTCGAGGCAACAGCACTGCACCAGAACATCGTCCGTGCTGTCCTCAGCCCTAGAAACGCTAGTCCCAACTTCGCCATAAACCCTATTTTCGAAAACCCCGACAGACTCGATAACATAGACAAAACGGCCGACGCCGTCGAGCGGGACGAAGTAAGACCACGCAATACTAATACCAACGGCGGTGACGGTTCTGTGGAAAACGAGGATATAGTTAGACTAAAAATACCGCTAAAGCCCGAGATCACGGAGGATCTTTTCGAGACGTACACGAAAGTTAGGCGGAGTAACACCATGAGGAGCGAGGACTACTACGTCCGCGCTAAGCGCCGACCTGCCCTCAACTTCGCCTTAGGCGGAAGTTTAAGGTTAAACAAAGGCTTTCGTACCAACTTGTGGTGAAAGAACTCTAATTCAATCATCCCCGACCTAAGGCACCACTGACAATGTAGATATACTCCCGAATCTCCGGTCCATGGAACTTTAGTTTAGGATTAGAACTAAGATAATTTCTAAACTCCATCCCATTCGTAACTACTGATAATGGCATACTGGTTCTAGACTTTCCTTGAATATAATATCTTCGTTTTTGACAATCTGCTGAGTGATTGCTAGCACGTTTTGTCGATTAAACCTGACTGACTAACAGCATCCGCACTCATAATCTAATGACTTAATTCTGCACTCATAGATTTGTGTTTCTTATTATAATTTTCAGTATTACAACAGTAGCCCTTCGAGAAGTTAGTGGTGAGTGTTGTAAGAGTTTTTGACGAATGACTAACTCTTATGCTTGTCGTGGGACTAACCTGTAAACACAAATTACCGCAATTTCTGAAGCACTTTTGCACGATTAATGGTAATTGGTAACCCTCTCAGACGCTGGTCTAATACAAATCGATAAAACGATAAAACTACCAAAAACTTATGATATGTTAAAAAACACTTCAAAAATTGTATTTTTACTGGATCCGCGTCAACAAATACTTTCTTTCTTCTTTTCAAAGAGATGGATGTTCAACGATACATAATGTGTTAATACACTAACAACTTCACCCTTTAAAGCATGCCCTAATATCAATTTCATACCTATTTTATTGTATTTATAGAGTTATTTCGTGCTATTTATTATTATTTTTTTTCCAAGAGTAATTCTTTATTTAGGAAATATTATGTATAAGTTATAATTCCTAGATTCCCAAATTCAGTCTATTCTAAAATCGTTATCTATTTAGATCGATTCTCCGAAAGAAATGAATGTTATAATGCTGTAAATTAATGATAAATTACATATTTCCAGGGACTACTGATCAAGCAATTTAACACGATTGCTGTTAACCAAGAGTATACAAAATTCGCCGACAAAGAGCCGATTTCGATAACGACAATGCCAAATGAGTACAAAAACGAAATTCTAATAGAGTACGAGGACGCCAACGCACAGACTCTATTCGCCGCTAAACCGGCCAGCATAGACGACGATACAGACAGACAATTTGAAGAAATACTACAATCCGCTTACAAGAATGAAAAGGAACAAGTGGCAGAAATCATAGACGAAATAATAGACGAAGCACAAAAGTCTATAGAACAAGAACACAGTCTGAACGAACATCAGAGTATCAATGAACACCAGAGTCTCAATGAACATAGCATTCTCAGCTCCAGTAGTTTAGAAGACACGATCAAAATATACAACGTTCAAACCGGCGAAATCGTCAAGTGTAAGCCCGAAGATAACGTATCAAGATACGAGTGTGACGAAAATGACAACAAACTTATCAGCGATAAACTGGGAGAAGACGATAAGCACAGTGACACTTGTGCTAGCGAGGAAGCCATAGTGATTACTGAGCTCGAAGAACCAGAGAAGAAATTAGAAGGTGCTAATGAACTGAGCGATATACCTACCGAGTTACCCAACGTACGGGAATTGGCCAAAAAGTTCTTGAGCATGGAGAGCCTAAACGAACCAGTCAAGGTCAGTAGTTATTTATGACTCATCAAGATAACTATAAAGATAAATCATTGTAACTATTTACGTGAGATTTAACACTGAAAATGTTTTACGGGTAAATTATTTTTCTTAGCAATAGTGAGGCTTCAGAATTTCAAATTAAAATATAGAGAAGGTATGATTTTGAAGTTAATTATTCAACAATGTTCTGATTTTCAGCCATCTCAAAACTACACAAGAAGACGAAAGAGCAAAGACAATATTATGGATGAGAAGCCGGGAGCCAAACTGAACTACATGCACAGTTTGACAGCTAGGAGCATATCCAAAGAGTTTAGGGACGAGCTCAAATTGTCTATGGCGACTCCACTGACTGTGCCCGGGGGCGCCAAGGAAATTCCCGAGGGAACCGATGACGTCACGAGAGAGTCCAGCCGCCCGGGAAGTCCTCTGCCAGAACCGGGAACCATTAAGACTAAGCTAGCGTTCTTTGAAGGTCTCAAATCGAAATTTAGTACCAAATGATCTGGGTCTTTGAATGTTTTGGAATTTTTCGTTCTTTATCAGGTGCTTTGAATAGTTTTTCTAAGGTCACAAAAGAAGACGAATTTTGTATACCCACACACATTAGATGCTACAGCTTATTTACTTAGTAAATTAGTATAGTAGTTAGAACAATAGTTTACCGGATCGAATGCGACATTGGTGTAGAAGTCGGTTTCAATTTCTCTGATCGAAACGACTGAACTTTTTTCAGAAATACCCGCACTAAGGGTTATGTCTTGTTTTACTTTGAATTTTTATAAGAATTCGAATCTATTGTGGAATTTTAAGCATCACTAATTAATTATTATTCTTTAAATAGGTACATCACAATAAATTATTTTAATTTATTTTCTATAGTAAAATCGCCTATTTTTTTTCTAAGGTGCCATTGAAATACTACAATATTTCTCTACTTAAAGAAAAATGCAATATATCTATTCATCTACCTACTTAAAACTACTTACGCTATAAAATAATGGTGAAGAAAAATTATACTCGCATCTAAAAGTAAGATACCAGAACTCAAGTCTCAATAGAATACAAAGTACCTACTTTTATTACTGAAAATGGTTGTTGGAACAACTAGTAAAGTAACTAATTAAATTATGAACTTAAAAATACGAAATTTTCAAATGTACCATCGAAGAAATTGATTCATAGGCCAGTTGACAGACCTATGTCATTTGGTCGGATTATGTCAATTCAATGCTAGTCGAGATCTGTCAGCTGGGTTTGACATAACGCGACCAAATTACGCAGGTCCGCAATCTTATGAATCAACTATTCTGATAGTAATTAAACAATGATGGATTTTTAATTCTAGCAAATTATTAATTAATAATCACACTTAAAAATGGAATATCCTCTGTTCTTTGAAAAGACAAAAATAATAAGGTAATAAGACTTATCATAAATATTATTATTTAGTTTATCGTCATACCTATTTGTTGTCTCAAAAGATGTTACTTTATACTTAAGTTTTTTTTTGACAAGTAAAGGACTTTGGCCGACATATGCTAACATATTATTTATTTCACTACTGCTTAGATATATTTAGAATACAATGTAAATATTTAGTGCCATTGTGTCCTCGTTTTAGATAATGCCAAAGTTGTATATAAATATGCATAGAATATTGGCACAGCCAAGTCAGGGACCAATACATTAATTCCTATAGTATATTTGTGATTATCGTTAGAGAGAGACATTATATAGATCTTAATATGTAAGTTGAAAAGAAATAGATGTAGATCATTAGATGTACTTCTCTAAGGTTGTGTGCATAATATGTTATATTTAGGTTTTGGATTTGGACATTAAGTGCAATATAGAAGCAGGTAGGAATGTGTTATGTGATTAAGGTATAGTAGTAGTAATACTATAGGTATATATTATATAGGTTCAATATTTGGATTTCACGGTACCCAATGATTATATTATTTTCCAATTACAAAGAAAATAAATGATTACACCACCAGTCGGTTGTTTATTTCCCTGGCCAAAGGTAAAGGTAAGGTTCATAATCTTTTTAACAGCAGTCTCATTCTTTGAAAACTTATTTCAAAATGTTTATGGGACTTCGGTTATCATAATTATTATGTAAATTATGTATTTGGGTATGGATTAATAAAATATTAAATAAATATAAATACTTTAATAATAAATACCTAAAGTCTTATGGTAAGGCACTGTCTCCATATCCTTAGCATGTTTACGTCTGTAGCACCAGAGGTAGTAGTCTATGAGGCTAGAATTAGGCACCTCCATTTTTTTTCCACTAGCCTCTAATTTTTCTTTTAATTTCTTCCGCAGAAGTTCCACAGCGTGAATTGAACATCCTCTTATTTCAACT
Organism: Cyaniris semiargus; assembly: GCA_905187585.1. Classification (NCBI taxonomy): domain Eukaryota; kingdom Metazoa; phylum Arthropoda; class Insecta; order Lepidoptera; family Lycaenidae; genus Cyaniris; species Cyaniris semiargus. The sequence continues at coordinate 1,570,456 of LR994555.1, forward strand.
TCCTCCTCAGAACCACTTTCTAATAGTATATCTGTAATTTAAGAAAGTAAAGAATTAATTTGTTAACCATGTACCCATTTATGCTTACCTTATAAGTTTAGCTAACAACAACTTCTTTGACACGCAATGTTTTGTCCTTTTAATTAATATAATTAACAACATCTGTATAAAGAGTTTTGTAATTTTTAAGACTAAGGTTACAGCAAATAAATGTACCCAATTTACAGACAATGATCTGTCTGCCCATTAGAACCTAGAGGACATCTAATACAAATAAAACAGTGCAAAAACTGTGTACACAATTAGTTATGCCTCTGACTCATCTTAATATGCACACGGTCGTTGCACTTGTTTATTGCACAAAAATAACACTTACCACTCTTCAGTTTATCCATTAATGCATCACTGTAGGACATAGCACCAAAATACACCAACACTTGTGGAACTCTGTAGTCAGCAAACATTGTTATCTCATCCATATCATAGAATTCACCAAAATCTTTCCCTCCAAAGAAGTTCCATAAGTCTGCTACGAGAATCTGAGCTCTCTTGTAGAAGGAAACTTTCTGTCCATGGTATACTGCTTCGTCTCTGAAGCACGGGAAAAGATGGACGACTATTTCCATTAATTTTTCAGCTGAGTTATGTGCCTGTTTTATGCATGTTACAAATGTACCCTGTAATTCCTCCAGCAGTATGCTGCCAACTTCATGTAATACTGATATTCTTTTATCTAGAAGTGGGATTGTAGCTTTCGTGTCTCCTCTAAATATCTTTATAGCGTCTTCGTCTGATATTTTAGAGTAGTATTCTGGATTCGTTATATCAATGCCTTCCTGAAATACATAAATGACTTATTCATAAAACATAACCTCCTCCTTTTTGCAAGTCGGTTAAAAAGTTAATAAATTAGAAAAAAATATACTTAATATAAAAATGTAATCACACATTAATTAGCAATAAGTAGTTCAAGAAATTCACTTTACACAATCTACATACCTCTATGGCCCTATGCAAAGCAGCTTCTAAAGCATAATATCCGGTGAAACCATTAACAGTCCATTGACTATCTTCACTGGTAGACCAGAAGCAGAAGTTGAGAGCATCAATGACAAAGATCCAGTCGACTGCCCTGGAGTGATCCTTGTTTGGATGGATGGAACTCGCGCCAGTCTCGGGAATTTGTAAGCCAGACTCTTTCATTGATAGCAGCATCTGGAATAAGCTGATTAAATGAGGAATCTGGCTCAAAATTGTTTTTTTTTTTTTAATATCGCTGCAATAAGAACACATTACACATACCTCATCACAGAGTTTCTCTAAGCCTTCATCATGAATTTTCACAGACTTCGCTCTCTTGGAAATAAACTCGCCAGACTCCGCCGGCCCATGAACTCCTTCTCTAACCATATTGAATGACTATTTAATATTGTGAAAAACTTGTATTTTCCTTTATGAGGGCGCAGACAGGTGTTCAAGTGTTTGGAATCTTATCAGACGGTGTCTTAATTCTTATCAAATATATAAGAGAGCTAAACACGAGCTAAAGGAAGCCGACTTTGTTAAAAGTTAAAAGAAAAATGGGTAGGTATTATTATCGTACAAACAATATTTTAATTATTCATTTATTGTGTTTATTATACATATTTTCTTGTACCTACATATAAAATTATGAGTTTTCCAAAAACCAAAATTTTTTTTTTTTTTTGTTAATTCGTCCCGGTCGGGACAGGCAAAGGGAGCGTTGCCCATACAGCCATCAACCAAAATTATTTCCTTTTTTTTCTTTTTCACTTTGTCACTGTCAACAAACTGTCAAAACTTTTTTTTTCTTATTACGGCGCTCGGCTTTTTAACCATGGCCAGCATTGAGAATTATAGACTAGGAGAGAGCCTTATATCGGTGTATAAACGTCAAAAGCGCGTAATGTTATGTCCTACTTACCAGGACATAACATAGGAGTCGGTCTGTATATTTCATGTAATAAAAGTGTTAATAAAGGTTTTTAGTGAACATTTTCGTTTCGTTTTGTGGTTCTGCTAAATAATAAACCATAAGAATGGCCAAAGAATGCCTCAAACACGTGGATTTGACATTAAATACCTAAGTTTTGAACAACGTTTTTTGGCCTTTTCAATCGGTATTTTTGTAAGCTATAAAGATAATTTATAAGTTTAATAATCCCTTATTCGTGCTATATAAATATAAGGCATTAGTGCTAAAAATGTCACATCAATTAATAATTTGGCTACAAAAATTGCATAGCTTTTTACGTGTGTTTACGGATTCTCATTACTTGAACTATAGTTTATCGATATCATGAACTAAATGACTTTCCTTTCTGGATTATAATATGCTTCGAAATGATCGACAAATAGAAATATTCAAGAAAATAAACGCACACTACTTGTATGAAAATAAGCACAAAATGGCCACGCGATGACGGGCTAAGATTACAGTCCGACAAGGCTTTATATGAATGTGTCAAACTGTCAATGGGCGCTGCTGCTGGTAAGGAGAACTGTCAAAAATGACGTTTTTGTATGATAGAAGCGTTAGTTCTTTTTCTCGCCACGTTCATAAACAGCCTTGTCGAAGTGTACATCTATACTATAATACTTTATCTATGATGGCCAGTGTCAACTGTCAAGTTTAAAAAAAATGGCGGGAAAACAATTTTCTTGTGTACAATTTTCGGCATCGTTTCTCTACATCGTCAGGTCAAAAGTCTAGTCAAAGTCGGAGTAAAAGTCAATACCTACAGTCAAGGAGTCATGTCGGTCGATTCAGTAAAGTGATAGGCGCTTTACTGAAACTTTCGATGGAGTTTTGGAGGGAACACAAAATAGCACGTTTCTGGATCATATTGCATCACTTTCCCACACTTGTGTACGATAACGAATATCTAATGGTTAATATCCTACCTAATTGTGTTAACTGGGTTATTAATAATACACATTAAAAACCCAGTTAACACAATTTTAGGAAAATAATACAAAAACACAACATCACTCTTTCACATTCCCGGCAAAAACTCCACTGTCAAAACATATTTAAGACAAATTTGATATCGGGAGTTTTGCCGGGAATGTGAAAGAGTGATGTTGTGTTTTTGTATTATTTTCCTAAAATTGTGTTAATTGGGTTTTTAATGTGTAATATTGGTAGTATATTAACAATTAGATATTTGTTATCGTGCACAACTGTAGGAAAGTGATGCAATATCCAGAAACGTGCTATTTTGTGTTCCCTCCAAAACTCCATCGAAAGTTTCAGTAAAGCGTCTACCACTTTACTGAATCGACCGACTTGACTTCTTGACTGTATTGACTTTTACTTAGACTTTGACTAGACTTTAGTTAGACATGACGATATATAGTAAAACGTTGATGAAAATTATTATTATACCTTTGTATGTGGCAAAGTACACCCCCGGTGTCAGTGCCAAAAGCCAAAAAAAAATTATTATCTGTCAAATCTCTGTCAATGTAATTTTTTTAAAATAATTGGACACCAAAAGAGGCTGTATTTAGCCTACTATTAGCTACTTACTAAAGTCACTTAAGCGCTTATTCCACTTCACTAAATTTAGAAGTTCTAAATGATTTAGTGACTAAATTTAGTCAAGTGAAATAACATTTAGAAAGGTAGGATCCTAATCAGTGTACTAAATCGGAAAAAGTGTGGCTTCTAACTGACTAAATCAGTGTTGCCAGATGGTTTCAACCTTTTATCTGTAGTGGGAACTGCTAAATCTGTATTAAAGTCAACAAAAGAATAACCTATTAATCATTATCGACGCTTTTTTTATGAAAAAAGGGATACGTATTGCCTTGATAAGGTGATAATCGTATAATAAATAAAAATATACTTAAATTATATTTATTTTAAGTAAAAATACATAATAAAATCTAATAAAAAAAAATTGAACACACTAAGGGCCTGTTTCACTACTTCTTGATAAAGTGCTAGATAGGCTATCCACAACTTTTTTGACAGATTCTCCATACTTTATCAGCTGTCAAGTTAAGTTGTGCATAGAATATCCGGCACTTATCAGGAAGTGGTAAAACAGGCCCTTAACATAATAAAATAAAATAAAAACATGACAATAAGATAGAATTTAACAAAAAAAATTACAAATGAAAATAATATTATGTATATTATTTTCATTTGTAATTTTTTTTGTTAAATTCTATCTTATTGTCATGTTTTTATTTTCGTTAAATTTTGACATCAACTGCTCATCAATCTCTAGTATCTAGATTATAGCATTCGTAGCATTCGTAGGTAATTTCTAAAGTCTGCTGGTTCCAAGTAGTCCAGAAAGTTCATAATTATTCATAATTTTTCGTGGAGCCAAAATTCTTTCAACCATCTTTTTCGCCTTTTATTTATTTCAATTTTCATTGAGCCAACAGCTAAGCCTATGAGAAGACCAATTTTTTGTTGCTTTGACAGAACTCGAGCTATTAAGAAGACGTCTGGCCAAAATCGCCGCGTGGTCACAACTCACAACTGATTTAGTTACTAAATTAGGACAAGTGGAATAAGAAGCTTCTAATTAGTCTCCTTTTTAGGATCCTAGCTAGGACTTCTAAATTTAGTGAAATGGAATAAGCGCTTAAATCATTTAGAACTTCTAATTTTAGTGAAGTGGAATAAGCGCTTAAGTTACTACTTTCGGATGAGACAACAGCATTTGCTTTTTTTTTTGGAGTTTAGTTGACAAAAAAAAACAATATAACCTAAAATTTTAAATTTGTTATTGTTTCTAGTTTGAATTATTATCGAAACTTATTATAAGAATTATAATATCTTTAAGTTACTAAGCGAATAGTTTTAGCTTAGCAGCGAGAATCTTACGAAAATGCCGTTAGACGTACAAGGAACTTTTGTTTCGCAAAAAATAAACAAAGTTCGTTGGATACCCGAAGATTACGTTGAAACAAAACATTTTTTCACTGGAAGTTGGGACGACGATGTAAACTCAATCAAGGTGTGGACTCTCGAAAGCCAAAATGAAGACGATGAAGCTGAATATCCACGAGAATTGTCTGCATACAAGGTTGAAGGAGATGTTACCCAGATCAGGTTTTTGGACAAAACCAACATAGCAGTGTCAATATCTAATGGAGATGTTAAAATTCTCAATGTTAGTGCCTACGACAGGCAAATTCCACTCCGAGAAATAAATTGTTGGAAGAAAATACATAATTTTGGGTATGATCCTCTTATTATCGCTTTAAAAAATTGGTGTTGAAGGTTAAACAATATGACATCATTATTTTTAAAGATGATGATCAATTTAAGATTTAATTTTACAGGGAAGAAGTGTGTTCATGTACATCTCTAGACACAATGGAAGGAGAATTAGCAAGTATCGGAGAAGACGGACAGATCAACATTTACAGTACTAGGAGAGGAGAGGTGTCTCGCACCATCAAAGAGGCTGACAGCTGTTCCTTACATTCCATCTGCTTTTTAAAGCTCAATGAGGTTTGTTTTTTAACTTGAATGTATTCTTTTTACTTCAAAAATTTATTTTCTATTGCTCTTGGTAGGATATACGTGGGTCACACTGAAAATGTTTAGAACTAGCCAGTTAGAAACATTACTAATGAAAACTTTTTTGAATTTCAATTTTAGAACTCCATGGTAACATAATATAGTATATTGCATTCATTTGTTATTTGTTTTTGTGAATTGGTGGCAATTGTAAAACTCTTGTTACACAACTTAAGAAGTTAACTTGAGAAAATTTTCAGTTAATGATTTTTTATGACTTTCATTGTAAGCTTACTCAACAACAAAGCTTTGATAGACTGTTATAGGCATTTCATAATGAAGCCCCATCTCGTACCACTATTTACAATTGGTTTAACAAGTTTAAGCGTGGACGTCCTTTAACAGCGACTACTGAAGATAACATCAGTGCTGTGCGACGCATGATAGAGGAAGATAAAAGAGTGACCTATCAGCAGATACGGGCAAGCCTAGGCAGTGTTATGAGTCAAGTTAAAAAAATATGACATGAATATTTAGGCGTCAGGAAGCTTTGCACCAGATGCATTCTCCATACTTCAATTGACGACCAGAAACGCCTTCGCATGGACCGGTGTCGCCAAATGTTAGATAAGTTCAACGACGGTGACTCAAATGCTATATTTGACATCGTCACAGGTGATGAAAGCTGGATGTATTGCTACGAATCCGAAACCAAAAGACAATCAGCTCAGGGGGTGTTTCCTTTCGAGGATTGGCCAACTAAGGTAAAGAAAGGAAGAAATCAAGGAAAAAATATGATTGCCTCATTCTTTGGTCGGAAATGTCATTTTGCGAAATTTGTGCTAGAAGATAGGGACCGTGCAGAGCGATGACACTGCCACTAGTGACTAGTAGCCGAAACTTTTGCGAAAATTTTATTGTCAAGCTCAAGTCAAGCTATGGAAAATTATAAGATTTTTTGAGAAATTTAAGGAATTTCAAGAATTGAAATGCATTGTTGTATTCCCGGATGTTCTAATACATACAAGAAAAATAAAGGCAAATCGAACGATGTAAAATTTTACTATTTTCCTGCCAAAAGTATTAACATGCCATGGCTTATTGAAAAACGAAAGAAATGGATAAAAGCCGGTAAAAACATACGTAAGTGTTTAAAAAGTTCCATGAATGTTATGTGTAGACTCGTAAAAACACTGAATTTTGTAGGTTATAACCGTAAATTCATTTTTGATGAACACAATATGAACCTAACATCCTAACCTATAACCGTTGCTTCTTTCAGGAAACATCCAAACTGGCTTTCATCTAAATTAATATACATACATAAGCACCGCTCATTTAATTGGCCCAGAAAAATCGGAAAATCCTGTACACCCGGGCCCGAAATATACTTAATATACCTACAATTTTTCCTGGAGAAGAAAATCAAAAAAAAACTCTTTTAAAAAATTTAAAGATTTCAAAGACTCAACTAGAATGCAACAAGTTGCATCAAAAGTAAGGATAATTTGGAGAAGTCCTGCCAGGAATTCAACACTGAGGATAGTGTTGAACTTGAACCATCCAAAGTGTTGTTTCTTAAAAGGATGATTCTTTAAGTACTTATAAAAAGATTAAAAGTGCAGTCTTTGTGTATTATTTAAAGAATACGGTGTTTGCACTGATAAGGTCCAGAGTCCAGACTGAAATTAGTTATAAATAGTGACTGACAAAAGTGAAGATGGAATCGATCGAATCGCAGAATTTGATGAAATAAAAACATTTATTTTAGTGAACTTGTTTTATTTTATTATTCCACAAGGCATTTTCAGTAATTATAAACCTATTTTTTGCATCTTCATTATTTAATTGCAATATTTAACGTTTTTATCTTCTATGCCAATGGCTGCTACTCAGATATTTTCTTAGTTAACTAGATAAGCTTTATACATTTTTATTCACTCTTTCGATCTTTGTTTACGGGTAGAAACCCATCTTTCATAATTTAAATCATTATAGAGTCTAAAACATAAAAAATCGTTTATAAACTAGCTGGGGTCAAAGTGAATGCGAAGCCAAAGTCACTCACAAGTTACATCTTTTACTGGCACCTTGTCGCTGCTGTCGAATTACGACGCCCTCTATAGTTTCTGCACGGTCCCTTATGTTACTGCAGACTGGTATGTCAATCGCTGTTTGCCTGTTGTCTTAGAAAAAATTCGACAGCAGCGCCCTCAAAACAGACTATTGAATATTTGACTATGGCAGATGTTGAGATAGTGCGTCATACGCCATACAGCCCTGACCTGGCACCCTGCGACTTTCATTTATTCCCAAGAACTAAAGATAAAAGTCGAGGTATTCGCTTTACGAGCCCTGAAGATGCGATGAAAGCGTACGAAAATGCCATAGAAGAGACCCCTAAGGAAAACTGGGCTCACTGCTTTTCTTGGTGGTTCCATTGAATGCGACGATGTGTAGAGAGGAATGGAGATTACTTCGAAAAACAATAAAAGTATTGGCAACTTTGTACATTAAGCCGTTTTTCATTTTCTAAACATTTTCAGTGTTACCTAGGTATGAGAGGTTCTTAAACTTTAAAGATTGTACCCAAAAGAAATGCCTTTAAGAAAATTGTTTCTTGTTGAAACCCATTAGTGAAGCTAGGTATTAAGGTTCACTACAGAATTCATGAGTTTTAAAATAAATTATTGTCTGTAAAGTCTAGTACATATAAAATATCTGTAACTTAACTAAAGTCCTACGAATAATAAAAACTTAGGAAGAGTAACTGCGTCAAAAATTTTTTCCGCAAGTCTACAAAATGAGACCCGAATACATGCATACTTTATGCATGTGTTCGGTACACAAATTTGTGTATAGAAGTGACAATTATTGTCAACGGCTTTATTTCGTAAATTTGAGTGTTAGTGTTTCGTAGCTATTGTCATATTTTAGTGTGCGAAAAGGAACAAAATTCAAAACGGTTGAAGTATGGGAGTTACGTTTCCTTAGTTTTTATTTTTCGTAGCTAAAGTCCCGTTTACAAATATTTTGCTAAGCAAGACTAGATGAAATTACTTAAGATTGTTTTTATCTTATAAATACTTACTTTTTCAGATAATAACAGGAAATCTAAGAGGTCATATGAAAATCTGGGACATTAGGTCATCCAATGACAAGCCAGCAGCTTCCTTTCTTCTTTCTGGAGACGATTTAGCAGCAAACTGTATAATACGCCATCCCACTCAGCCTCACATTATTCTCGCTGGCAGTGAGTCCGGTGCTATAGCACTTTGGGATCTCCGCATGAACCAGTTTCCAACGTCCTTATTAAACGCACATGCAGCTGGTGTCACCGAAATGGAATTCCATCCAGAAAATCCAAACAAAATGCTCTCCAGTTCCGTTTCCGGGGAAGTTTGGGAATGGAACATGGAGAACTTGACAAAGAAGGGTGTGGATGAGTTTATGCCATTAGAAGACAAGAATACAATGAATGTTAATGCTTTGATGCCTGTTTTACATAAAGCTATCAATACTCTGCACTGTGATAAAGGAAGAATTCTGTGTGGGGCTGACAATGAAGCAGTGTATTTGATCAAGAATTTCAAGTATTAGTATTTATAAAAGTTTTATAAATCTTTTGATCTGCAGACTGAAATGCTGGAGCTTGTGTTGAGAAAAGGTATTTCAATTTAAGTTAAGCCATTTTTGTAAACTTTAAAAGTTGAGACTGTAAACCGATGAGATAAATACTAGAAAATAAAAGTTACACAGTTTTCATATAACATACTTTTATTTATTATTATAAAAGTTTATACACTAAGAAAGATATATTATATAATTATAGAATACACAAGTCAGTCTTTACTTGCCTAGTCCATCGGTAAAATATACAGCATTATATTATTTACATTAAATATAAATTGAATAAAATTAGTATCGGCGGCAACCCTAGTAACCACGAGCGTAATTTTCTGGTCGTTCAAGCCGGATTTCCGCTCCGATACTGCTTTAGCAGCAAAGATCTAGCAGGCATCTCTCTCTGACATCAGTATTTCGGTTTCGCTCTATCACCCTAGGGCTGCCGCGGCAGGCACCACAACAACAACCATTTTTCTGCTGAACGGTAACTTCACAAGACCATGCAAATGGCACCCAAACAAGCAGCGGAAGAAATTCACTTAAATATCTCTAGCTCAGCCTCCAAATGGAATTACTTAAGATTGTATTTTTGGCATAACTTTCACTAAAACACACTAAATATAAAATAACACAGGAGTACATGGAATAAATACACAGAATAATATATTATTAGCACAGCGCACGTTGACTGAAACTTAATAATACTTAGCACCGTGGCGCCGCGCGATCGGCCCAGCCAGGATTCCGCACATATTGCTCGCATAGAACATCATAAACACAACCCTAACATACAGGATGTCTCTCCCATTACACAGGATGTTCGTTAGCTGTTCCTGTTCACATTAACACCTCGTTGACATCTCGGTGATTCAAGTGTGATGGTTCCGTCTGTGCGGGGGTGGTTTCCGCTGGGAGGCTGCGAGGATGGAGGCGGGGACGACCCACAGCTGGTCGCACCATCTCATCAGCGCCTCAGTCACGTGGCAGCTGTTCGCCGCCGTCGCCAGCTGCGTCTCCAGACTATCCGTCTGCTTGATGAGTAGGCTGGAACATTTATTGATTACGGTTAGACTTCGAATAGGAACTGGTACAATGAAGATTTGCTTGCATTAAATACGTTGTGGAACTACGAGATCGATTTCGTGGAATTTGGCACAGATATAAATGAATGTATCTTCTTTCACATGGAAGATTATAGGCTAACCGAAACCAAACCCCGGGACGCAATAACTCATTCTTCTGTGGAATTGAGTGATAGTTCAAAATTCCAATAGACAATACCTCATCTGATATAATTTTATTACGTGCCAGCAATGCGACGCTACATAACTACTTTCTTTTCGGCTAGAGTGACTTTTGCATACGTATGTTGTAGTCTAGCATTCATCTGGCTCGGAGGACCAACAAAACAATTACCTTGGCGGGAAGAGCGTGGGCGCGATGATCATGGCGACGTTGTGCTCGCTCATCTTGTTGGTGTCACTGAGGGCTACGATCTCGCGCACCAGACGCAGTAACTCGCGCAACGTGGCGCGTTGTTCCGCTGGCAGTAGCAGCACAAGTAGATTCAGAGCGCGTCCCTGTGTCGCGCCAGATAGTGCTGGAATATTCAGAGAGTTTTGTTAAAAATGGAAGAGATAATAGCCCTGGAAGATTACGGGAGTTGTTGAAAATTGATTTCGAATAAGATTGATGATTTTGGTGTCTAATTTTGAGGCAGCTGTTTTTGTATTGTTGGTAAGGCATAGAAGAATAATATAAACTCCGTTTAGTCAAATTAGCAGTTTTGTAAGTTTGTTGGCCTTTCTTTTGGAAAACTTCACCCATACACCACGACTTCAAGAAATTATAAACGTGCAAACACGTACCATACGTATGATAGAACAGCCTCATCAGCTCATTAGTGAGCGGGGGCTGGGGCAGCGCTCGCAGCAGGCGCTTGAACACGGCGGCCAGGTCGTGCGCGCTCGCCCGCGCCAGCGCTGCTTCCACTGTGCCCCGCGCGCTGTACCACGACCGTTCCACCAGCTGGCACAGTGCTTCCACCTGTGGAGACAATAGATTAAGGTAATTTCGAGGTTTCTCCCGATTGGCCGACTTCAAATATATTTTTAACAGGCGAGATTACCAAACACATTCCTAAACTTTTACTACAGTTGCCAGGATCGACATCAATAAGCAACAACGAAAAACCCTTAGGCCGGCCATAGACGGTCTGCAGTTTCCATACTAAATTCATACCCGCAATACACGTACTGCTCGAGCAGTTCTTGAGCGGTCGGAGCAGTCGCTCTGCGGTCGAGTTTCGTCATACGGTCGAACAACAAAGGTATGTTTGACTGCATGATGCGGTCGTGTTGCAGTCGTGTACGCGACCGCTCTAGAGCAGTCGGTCCCGACTGCAACTTGCGGTTTGTCTTAGATATCACGGATCATCCAAGGGCAGATCATGTAAACCTTGTGCTTGTTGCCGGGCACGCGCAGCAGGCCCTCGTGCTGCGCGCGGTCCCGCAGCGCCGTGGCCAGCGCACGCAGCACGAGCGGCACGGAGCTCCACGTCTCCTCGTACAGCAGCGCGTCCTTGCGGACTAGAGCCTCGAGGGACACGCCGAATACACCTCCCTCTGTGAAGGAATTATGATGATTTAGGTACTGAACATAAACCGTAGACTTATATGGCATTGACGCAAGAGACAAGAGACCTTTCGATAGAAGTTTTGCCGCTAAAGAGTCGTTGATATAAATGGAACCATTATACCAGAATCCAAACTTACCTTAGCAAAAACTATTGTATTCGCAAATTGTATTCTAATCGCCAGATTTATTGTATTATGCAGAAGTAATAAAATTTTTATGTACCTTCTTTCCTTTTCTTCTTGGCCGGTTTCCTCTTGTGGAAGGGCAGAGAGTAGCGGTCGAAGAGCGCCGTGAGCTCGAGCCAAAGCAAAGGCTGGAGTTTCTTCAGTTGAGACTCGTTCAGCGTCTCGATATCCACCGTGCTGTTCTCCTCTGGCCACCCCTGGAATAAACAGTTTATAAGTCTGTGCCTATATCCTTAAAATTTGTCATGGAGCTGGATTTTCAGAAGCGCAGAAAAATATTGCCGCGAAATGAGAAATAGCAGTTTTCGACCATTCATAAAAGACTACCTAAACAAAATATATGTTTTACGTCGTGTTCCTTCTAACAGCGATTCAGGAAACTTGGCGACAAAAAGCGACTTGACGTTGGAATCAAGCAACCTGAGTTTAGCCACGTAGGCTTCTATAATTTTAAATAAAAAGGGGTTTTCTCCAAGATTAATAAAGAAATGGAATGAATACTAACTTCCTCTTGGTCCAGCATCTGGCGGTCGAGGTTGAACTTGTGTTCGAAGCTGAGCGGCTGCTGCGCCGACGCCGCGCTCTTCGTGCGCGACACCGGGGCGTGGTTCCTGGAATGTTGAGAGAAAGGTGCCATTTACCACAAGAAGTACTGTAAAAGTAGTCAGAAAGTCAACGGAGTTAAGGTTGAATAAAGACCCTTCGAAAATAATACGAGACAACATAACAAACTGCTGGAGCATTTCTTCAGCTGATAATTCGTGGTAACAACTGGGAATGATAGTGTGACTGTCCATCATGGTCCTATCATGTGGTTCTACCAGGCAAGCAGTAGGTGTCAGGAGATGAAACTTACGCAAATGGGTCGTTGTCTTGTAGTATGGAGCCGTTGATGCGCTCACGGCCAATGCGCGGGCCCTGCACCGTGCCGTACCGCTGGTAGCCGAGTAGCTCGATGCCCTCTGTAACGAACATAGTGTAAATTATAGGTAAGAGATAATAGGGAAACTTTGAAGTCTTTAAACTGCCAATGTATATCATTACACTAACTTGATTTGTGATAAGTTACGTATAGCTCCTACTCATTTTTTTTTCCTGAAGGCAGGTCATTGTAGCCCTGACGTCACTGCGACTCCTTCCTAGTTCCTACTCATACTGTATATGTTAGATAAAACCTACGGCAAAATTTTCTGTAGCAGTTAGTCTGCTTCAGACTCTCTTTTTACTGTGGAACTTGGAAGACTACTTTAAGTTGACTCACCAGTGTTAGTAGCAATATCAGCCCAGTGCAGGTCGTTGGGTTTGAACAGCTCGTGCACGGCGCGTGCGGGCGAGTGCGGCGCGGGCGGGGAGTGCGCGGGCGGGGAGAGGCGGGCGCGGCGCGGCGCCGGCGCGGACGGCGTGCGGGCCAGCGGCGCGTGCACCCCGTAGTTGTCGCTGTGAAGATGTAAGACGCCATGTTGGATTTATTGTCTATGATGCCTGTGTCTTCGGTGTTGCTTTCCATTGGAGCTACGTTATGTGGAATATGTTTTTGAAAACCAATAGGTCTAATCGCTACATCTGCCAGATCTCGCTCAGCGTAGTGATTTTATTGCATCTTAAAAACCCATTCCTCGCATCTCAGTTTCGGCGGAAACGCAGTCTGAGTCTTACAACTCCCCGTGCAAGCTTTAAGGAACCACAAAGAATGTTGCAAAACATCAACTCCTTAGCTCCAGATTCCTCGAAGCTTGCGCGCGGATGTCAGTGGTGGTGGCAGTAGTTTTTCATCATGATCGTACATTAGGTATATTAGGGCTGTGATTAGTGATTATGGCAAAAGCCTCAGCACACTCACACAAAGTCCGGTGGCGTAACGGAGTCTGCCCATTCTGTAGGCGGGCTGCCGGAACCGCCGCTCGGCAACGAGTCCAAGGAGTCAGGGGTCGCGCTGCGCGACCGGGGCTCGCTGCCACTTGAATTCTGAAAACAAAATATGTCAAAATAAGTGTCTACACTCTAGATTACTCTCTGACTACTTAAAAACATTTTTTTCCAATGATTAGATACTAGATACTAAACGACAACATGTTTGAAATTTCTAGCCTATTTTATTTTAGTATGTACACTCCACCTATTTTTAAATGCTATGTTGTAAAACCACTTGTAAAGAATCACTGTACATTGACTGCTGTAAACTCTAAAGTCACATGGCGTTGTTTTAGTCAAGCATCCAAATTCAAATAGATATAGAACTCCCATTCCAACATTTCCGTTTCTACGTAACTCGTCTTAAAGTGGGAGCTAAAAATACAACACAAAAACGTACCACAATAGGCCCGTTAGAAGCAGTAGGAATTCGTCAGACAAACGCGGTATTATCAAACCACTTGCTGGTAATTAGAATTAAATGACATTTTTTGTTAAATAGAAAGCTGTGAGAAGGCGTGCCGTAACGCCATAGACAATATACCATAAACGTATAGGATTGTATAATGGGTTGTGGGATTGCTGCAGGCACGTAATAGGAGAAAGTGGTTCCCGTAACCTATTAAATATTGGGAGATGCAATAGGACGGCATAATGGGGCTTCAGAAAACTTGACTCATCATCCAATCATCTGCTGTAGGCTACACCATAATAACTACGCTCGTCTGACCCGTTTTTGAAGTGTTTCGGAGGCGTTGTGAGTTTTTTGGGATAGGTATAAATGCATGCTTGCATCAGTATTAAGTACACGTGACTTGATCGAAAAGTACGATGGAGGTACAGTAGACGACCGGCGCGGCGTGATGTCCCCTCTCTTTATGCCTGCACCTGCTATTCCTAGTTTAATTTTCACTTTTGCCAACAATCCCGATGTACAACATCTCGTAATATCTTAAAAGAATTTAGGTTTCAAGAATATGTTTAATAGAACATTATTATTTGTACCTTGTTTGTCTTATCAGAATTCTGAGCCTACTTCACCAAAATCCGGATTAGCCTAGATTCCTCGTGACTGTGCCGCATACAAATTTTTGTGCCACTTTTTTGTGATCGACGTATAAAAGTACCAGAGACGCATGACAACATAGGTGGAAGAGCGGAGATCCGGGGCCATGTATGTCAAGCGCCATCTCGATACTAGTTTTTGCGCCAAGTTTCACTCGCCATATTCGACTGACACGTGTAGTCTTTAACCTTTAATCCGTTTGAATTCGATCAATCCTCTTTCGCTGACTAAAATATTCATTATGTTTCTTTAATCTTTCATTTCCTTAGCTTTCCCACTCTCATTCGCTGTTCGATTTTCGTTAATATCGTTCGCTTTTATTTATTATTCATTAATATAATACATCTCTTTCTGTTGCCCATCTTTAATTGTAAAACGGACCTAAAAATTCTGTAGACTTGACTGAGTATGACATCATCAAATGGGCTACGGATATTTCGACGATGCAGTATTTTGCTGTTTCAAGGGTCTGAATTTTAACATTTTAAACCAGTTATTACTTAAATGAAGATGGGCATTGGTACTTAGCATTCAGAGGTGAGTGACCGAGGTTCCACGAAGGATCGTGGGCGGTGGGTGATCACGCAGGTACGTGGAACAAACTACGACGGAATACCAATCACTATTGGAAAACGCTTATCCCCCATCTATTGTCCTTGTGGAATGCCTAAGTATGGAAGTGCATACCTATAATCCTGAGTAAGAGCATAAGATTATAATAAAGAAAGATTCGTTTGTTTCGATAGGCTTCAAAATTACTGGAAAGGCATATTATTGCCAATGCATCAAACGCGAAAAAATTAAATTGGCACCTGCTTCCATACAGTTTCTTGTTCTGTGTTCGAGGTACGAATTTCTGCGTGTTATAAGTAAGTCTAGAGTAGACCACGAATCGTTATACGTCATGGTTTGTTGGCAAAGAAAAAGGTTGATTGTCGAGGGGCTGTAAGAAATGAGCTGTAGCGTACTGTAATTATTAGGTATAAGTAATTGTTTAGCGCTTCGCTCGCGTGTCTAGATCGTGCGTGAAGGCGTTAACTGACGTAGAGAGCTGATCACCAGTAATTACATACAACATTATGGCTTAATCGCTTTGTTCCAAGATTCGAAATCACAGGAAATTAACATGGATATTGGCTTGGGATTTATTGTTCTACTAGAGATTAGCAATCTTCGATGGCATGTATACTACGTCTACCGATAAATGCAATTTCTTCTCAGTGCCTACATGCAATGTTTTCTTGTCATGGTCTTTTGGACTCCGTGGCTCTGGAGCTTTGGCACCGATCAGAAATTGTGTATTTCTGATCAGTGCCAAAGCAGATGCCGAGCAGTCCAGAGAGTAGGAATCAATAAACAGATCAGTAATCTCCTTTTAGGGATGGACGTTCTTGTATTAGTTGATGACACATTTAGGTATACCAGCTTAGGGTGCCTATTGAGTCGCAGAATATATAAGAAAAACTAGCTGTTCCGGCAAACGTTGTTTTGCCATATAAAGTATTTTGCCCATATTTTATTGAAGTGACTAAATAAGTATGTCACCATGGCAACGTCCATCGCTATACCGTCGCACAAACAATGATCGCCGTCAGTCTCGAGTTGTAATAATTTACTATTATTTATTCAAGAAATGCACTTATCAATATAAAAAGTAGATGTTGTCCGATTCTCAAACCTAGCCGATATGCTCGCTAAGATTCACGAAAATCGGTCGAGCCGTTTCAGAGGAATTCAGTTACGCACACCGTGACACGACAATTTTATATATTAGATATGCTTCAGAAATCAACAACAGTAATAGGTGTAGGTTGTACCTACTAGCTATAAGTACTTATTAGCCCAGTTCCTCTTTTAGCAGTTTCTATTGCGTGCCTCTCATTAATATTTTAACATGAGATACTTAAATTATGGTTGGCCTTAATTGAGTATCCTTCATTAGTTTGTTTCTAATCCTCTCATTATTATAAGCCACATTTGGATATGTTTTGACGGTTTTTGGGACATAAATTTAGTTTAATTGTTATTATTTTAATCCTGTAGTTGGCTACATTTGCTGTATGGTCTTACCTAGCCTACCTACCTCAATTGGAAAATAAGCTTATGTTCAAAGTTGTAGAATTTCTAGTCCTTGCATTTGGCAGTATTTTAATACATATAACGAAATTTACTAATATCTGAGTTTCAACATATAAGTATAATTTTAATTGACCTGTGACTTGTGGGTACCATTTGTCTTTTGCCAAAATTTTTAAATATTGTCAATTATTATGTTTCGCCGAAAATCTTTTGTTCACTAGTTCAACAACTTTTTAGATAGTTTAAGAGTCTAAACTATGTCTAAACTTTAGACTACAGTAAATATTTTGCACTACCTTTAATCAATATCTTTACTTTGTACCTAAACAATAACAAGCAAACAGGTGCACACAATTGGGTGCACATAACAAAAACAAACAAAAAAATTTACCAGCGAATCAATGTAGGACCGCACCAGCGCTAACCCCTTGCAGCTGGTCACCTTCTCGCACATCTTGTGCTTGACAGCCTCGCATATCATTATCACAGATCATCACAGACCACAGATCACAATGCACAAACTGCACACAACACCACCACGATGTGTACTAAACAACGATTTCAAATTTACCGGACGCGCCGCAATTTACATTGTACGTCCGCTGTTGTTGTAATTCCTGAACGATTCATGTGTTCTTCATTCAAATTGGTAATTATAAGGCGCCTCTTATTTGCTTATTTCTGAACGATCCATTCTTTATTCAAATTATTTGTATGTGTTCTCTTTGTTGCAATTTTTAACATTTCTATTTTCAAATATTTTTGTAATTTATCGTTCCATTTTTGAAATATCGATACGTCCGTCGCGTGTGTAAAACTAATTTTCTGTTTTACCTTTAGCCTTAATTGCATATTTATCTAATGGCATTCTTATCATACCCAAAAGTATGCGCTGTATACTCCTTGTGAGTAACAACAATGAAATTCCTTGAACATAATGATAACAATTATTTTAAAGTACTTGACCCAAACTTACCTAATTTTTATAGTATTAAAAATCAAACACTAAATTAGACTATTTTTATTTATTAGACCGTAAATAATCAGGGCGAGCGAAGCGAGCCCTAGTATATCCCACAACCTGAGCAGTTTTGTGGTACACTTTACGGAAAAACTATCACGCTTATTGAGTAGACCATGTGTTATCATCGGTCAGTCAAGGTTGGGTTTCTATTAAAATACTACTGCCTTAAAGATTATTACCACGCAGTAAAACGACGCGAGCCCTCACAAAGCTCGGCTTTTAGCTAGTTTTAAAGAAAACTCTCTAAATATAAGTGGTAGAATATAAAAGTAAGCAATCCACAGCTAAGTTGGAACATACCTACATAAAAATATATGAACATTCCGAAATAGAATTTGCACCTCGTCATGTGATAAGCACGTTGGCCCAAATTGCTCTAATTGCTGTATAATCATTCTAATTTACTAATGTTTATGAGCTATTTAGGTGTCTATTCATAATTACTTCCATACTCCATAAAGCCAACTTGTGCCGGTTATTGCTACACTCTTCTCAAAATATCATCTGGTTTATCATAGAGATATTATGTACTATGTGGTTTATAAACATTTTATAGCATTATGTTTAATCAACCGTACATTTTTAACCAAACTGGTGCTATTGAAAGGCCCACTGCTGACTGCTGAGTGTCATGTTTAAATGGGTAACGACTCTAGAATTTGAAAGTCATGGACAAACATAAAGACATTATTAATGTATGGTTAAGGTTATCTGAAAATCACGAGCTATGAAGCGATTTGCCTGATGACAGTCAGATTAACCTACTGTGGACATATTTAGATCGATTCAGCATTAGCGCTAAACGAGCATTTCTCTAGAGAAAGCAATGCGAAAACCATCGTTTATGGCCAACTAATTGACCACAGAATGATCAATCATGGAGCCTATTATAGAGATGACGTGATGCCATATACGTATCCATTGTCATTTGTTACTGATGATGAAGACATAATTGAAGATAGAGATAGCTAAGATTACAAGCAAGGTAAGCTAACGGCCGTTCCCAATATTTGATCTATCTCTGGTTTTGCCCTACTAGAGATAGGAATAGCTCTCATTAGACATTAGAGACATATATTTTATGTCAATTCAATGTTAGCTGCGATCGGTCGTATGTCAAACCAGAGATAGATTGAATATTGGGAACGGCCGTTAGAGAGTAAAAAAAACATAGATAAAGTATTATAGTATAGATGTAATCTTAGCCCGTCATCGCGTGGCCATTTTGTGCTTATTTTCATACAAGTAGTATGCGTGTATTTTCTTGAATATTTCTATTTGTCGATCATTTCGAAGGACATTATAATCTAGAAAAGAAAGTCATTTAGTTCATGATATCGATAAACTATAGTTCAAGTAATGAGAATCCGTAAACACACCTAAAAAGCTATGCAATTTTTGTAGCCAAATTATTAATTGATGTGACATTTTTAGCACTAATGCCTTATATAGCAGGAATAAGGGATTATTAAAATTATAAATAATCTTTTTAGCTTACAAAAATACCGATTGAAAAGCCCAAAAAACGTTGTTCAAAACTTAGGTATTTAATGTCAAATCCACGTGTTTGAGGCATTCATTGGCCGTTCTTATGGTTTATTATTTAGCGGAACCACAAAACTCAACAATACCTAGCATAAAATGTTCACTAAAAACCTTTATTAACACTTTTATTGCATGAAATATGCAGACCCACTCCTTTGTTATGTCCTGGTAAGCAGGACATAACATTACACGCTTTTGACGCTTATACACCGATATAAGGCTCTCTCCTATAGTCTATCTCAATGAAAAAAACAGTTGATATTGGAAGTCTTAAAAGAAGTTAGATTAAAAGCAAAAAACCTCATTTGAAAGTTAGTTAGAAGTTAAGACAGGTTGGACATCAATCTGTCTGTGGATGTTGAATGTCAGATTTTGCACAGGAAATTAGTTTTTGTCTTTCAAGTGCACAACAAATTGCACAGCAACAGGTTTGACGAAATTTCTCCGGCGCCAATATCGTAACTAATTTCAATGCCCACATTATCCATGCCTATGAAAACAATTACGCAATTAATTACGAACTTGACTTTGAATTTGGAATGAAGAATTTGTTTTTTTTTTCATTGTTCACAAAAATACCAAAGAAATTAAAACAGTAGATTGTAGAATGTAGAGTAAGAAACGAAACAGTAGGACAGTCCTAAAAGCACTTTTATTTGGTACAGTAAAAAGTATTTAGTAAAGCGATCACGTATGCCTGTTCTAGATTTAAGTAGAGCTCCAGTTTTTACTAAAACTAACGATTTCAATAAAAGTGAACACACAAAGCATGATCTGAATAAGATGCAAAAAGATTTATCCGAGTTTCCCAATTTAGGTAGAAAAAAAACAATAAAAACTGTTTAGCCATAAAACGACTTAACAGTGCCGCTGTAGGTATCATACGTATCTATTCAATTTACATTGATATTGACTTCCGTATTCCTTAATACTTAGCGGATGTGACGTCTACTTGTTTGAAAACAGCGCGTTATATTTGAGACAGTTGATGTTTTAAACAATGGCAAGCTACAAAAGTAACCAAAAAATTATCAATTCTACAAATACACAAGCGAACACAAGCTTGTAAAAAATATGTGGAGGACTTTATGATTAAAAGAAAGTTAATTAGCGCCTAAACCAGAATGTGACAGCACAATACACGTAACGATCCTCGAGAGAAATTAGAAAACGAAACAAGATTCGGAACTAACGGTGCGTGATCCTATAAACTTGACACACCAATTATGGCCGTCTTCAGCGATTACTGTAACCGGATTACGGCTTTATACTCCAGTGATAAGATCTATTGTCGCTTATCACGATGCTCTAATTAGTATTTGCTCAATTGGTTGTATTTTATGCTCATTTATTTCTGTATAATGACTCACGGTTATAGATTGTTTGTTTAATTAATCATATTATTCTTAGTGGAGACATTCATATGCGGAGCATGTGGCATCATCAATATTTATTTTGGATTTGTTATGACGCTACTGCTATTTGAAAAACGGAAATTCCTACTTAGATGGATGTTAACAGTTGTTTTAAGTTCTGTTCGTTCTTCAAAGATTTTATATTAAGCTTGAATCGTTCTTATTTTAATGCCGCTATAGTCTCTAGTTCTCTGACACTGTACGTATTTAATTCTTTCTTTGTTCGATTTTTTTTCGATTCACAATGACAACAAACTGGTAAGTTCTGGGATCGCGTGTACTAATTTTTAAATCGAAATCCGTATAAGCCTGTCTGAATGAGGATACTTGGGTCTACCAACCTTCTACACAGCTATAACAGCCATCATTCTCCTCACAAAGAGTACCCTCTTTCTTTCCTCTAAAATCTACAACTTTTGTATTAATGATGAGGACTCTCTTTATTAGCAACAGTACTCGTGCGGAACTCATTCTTATAGTTCTACCTCTAAGATCCTCACCTCCAAGTCTTTGAACACAACCGGACGGCCTCATCTAGCTCTTACTTGTACCTACTCTTTCTTTCAATATCTTACATCTAAGATCCTCACCTCCAAGTCTTTGAACACAACCGGACGGCCTCACCCAGCTATCGATACTCTTTCTTCAAATATCTTCAAACATCTAAGATCCTCACCTCTAAGTCTCGGAACACGTCTCTGATGTCCGGCTTCTTGGCGCGGCTCGCGGCCCGCTTGCGGCGGACGGTCCGGTTGAGGCGGCGTACGCGGCGGCGGACGGCGGCGGCCTGCTCGCGCGGCAGCGGCCGGACCGCCTCACCCAGCTGCGCCTCGCTCACCTCCTGCCCGGCCTGGAACGGCGCGGCCAGCGAGCCGAGACCGGCCGACTGCAGCCACTCCGCCTCCAATTCGCCTTCTGTAATAGAGATGGGCAATGATTATGTCATCGATAAAATGATTGATATAAAAATACAAGCCGAAGTCTCTGCTTTGTCGTTTAGGATATTTGCTGAATGAGCTGCACTTTTGTAGTTGGAGGTTATAATGTAACATCAAAATCTTTAGCTGCTTATAAGTATAAAGTGTATAATAATGTTACGACTTACGACTGACGATACTTTTTGACGTGTCTAAGGGCCGTATAAATAGTCAGTAGGTACTTAAAATGCGACCCGGTCTCAAGACGCGGTTCGGCTCTGTGATTGGTCCAAATTTTGACAGCCAACCAATCACAGAGCCTGAACCGTGTCTTGAGACCGAATTGCATCTTGAGTACTGACTATTTATACGAGCCTAAAATTATCAGAAGGATTATGATCAGCTATTATAACACAATATGCTATTGGAACGGTACATTCTGTCTTTCCAGGAATAATCAGAAGGATCGCTTTAAGAGTGTTAATGAGTACAATAACAATACCCTAGGTAGCGATCGATTATTTCATTAAATTAACTCTTTTTGTATTTTATATTACAAAAACGATGATGATCAACTGAAAGGGATCAAAAGACTTAAACAGAATGTTATTAAGTATTATCATCGAAAATGATGATAATAATAGGCAGGAAACGTTTTTGCACAAAGCATAATACCCACACAAAGTTCAGATGATTAACGAGCAAAAACTGGCTTCGGTCTAAATTGTGAATACTTTTTGCGTTGTCAAATCATAATCGTTCGTACTGCGAAATTGGTCGCATTGTAACTATGGACCATAGACCTTAAACATAAAGTTAATTTTTTAGTCTGTCAAGAAAGTGATGAAATTAAAAAGTGGCAACATCGTAGTGTCATCCCTTTTTTCTTAGATTGATTTGAAAGGGATGAACACTACGATGTTGCCACTTTTTAATTTCTTCACTTTTTTGACAGACTATATATCATACCAGATGATGCCCGCAACTCCGTTGCGCCAAAATTAGTTTATCGCGCAGAAACCGTACATTTTTTCGGGATAAAAAGTATCCCATGTCCTTTCCCGGGACTAAAAGTATCTCCATAAGTCCATACCAAATTTCATTAAAATTGGTTCAGCGGTTCAGTGAAGCTAGGTAACAGGACATCACACTTTCGCATTTATAATATTAGTATTGATTAGTATGGATGTGAACTGCATATTCTTTTTACGTAGAGATGTGATAGATCTATCGATGTTTATATGAGTCAGTTAAACATTATTTATGTCGACACGAGATGAAAAGCACAAACTAAATAAACATAAATCATTCAATTTCACAGTAAGAGGATGCGTTCCTCTGGAAATAACATCACTGAGTCAACAGTTAACGCTCGCTGACTGAATGTTTTTTACCATTTGGGAGAGACAAATGGTTGGTATTTAAAGAGCTTGTTTGTGTCATCGTTGAAGATTAAACTCTGAGTAATCCCAATGAAATACTTTTCAAATTATGTTAAATGAAAATTCATATCTGCTAAACTTTATTAAAGTGAAATATCTAAACTCTTAAAAATACTTACATCATAATATTCATACCAGATATCTAGATACATATAAAGATGTAATACCTATGTATAAATGTGTATAATAAAAGTTTACGTATCCTACGTAGTACGTACTACGTAGCAACGTAGTTTAGCCTTAGTTTAAATAAGCCTCGGGATCTAGTTTAATAAATAAGTTAACTATTTTGGGCCGAGTGGTTCGTATCGTCTGCATCACAGGATGTTATTTATTTGCTCGTCCAAACATAACATCACAGAAGCACTTTATGTAAACAAATACACGAAAAATAGACTCGCACGTGACACTTACGCGTTGTTATTATAACGCTGACAGCCAAAATATTGATATTTTATGTGAAGATTTTTACAACACTAACGTCACGAATACGTTGGATTTAAAAATATAGAATTTATTTTGGCGTCAATTAAGATTAAAATAATTATAGCAGAGGTTGTTATAATCTTATACCTAATCTTTTCATGTCTTTAATGATTTATTTAAATGGAAAATAAGTTTTTATGGAAAAATTGGGAAACCTACTGAAATACTGATCCATTTACCTAAAAACATAGACATAAAAACAGGCTATGACGATTACGATACAACAAGAAATGGAGCAAAGCAGTAAAAAACTATGAATGAAATAACAGTAAAATTTACAGTGCTTCTGTCATACTCACCGATCACGTATTTGGCGTGGAACCGGCATAGTGCACCCATAACACACATCAGACTTTAACAGCCCCCTTTTCTTAAATTAAATTTACAAAAATACCTTAAAAGCATTCTACCTATGGCACAATATTTTAATAAACAAGTGTTAAAAAAGTGCAATTCCAAATTTTAAATCCGTGGGTCATTTTATTGTGGGTGTGCTGATTCAGGCGCGTAAACGGGGTTTGAATTTGGAACGTTTTTTATGTTTGTCGTTTGTCTCGTTTCGTCGAATCGATTAGAAAGGGTGAGTATGAGGTATGACACGATTGCATCGTGTCGCGGCGCGCGGCGACTGCGAGTGGGCTATCCGCCCGCGTCTGCGTTTTCGTATTTATAGTGTGCCGAAATTAGCTCCATACTCAATATCTATAAAATCTAAGCGCTATTATACTAGTGAATGAAATTACGATGAGTGAGATGGATTAACTCCTTATACGGAGCTCTTTCCTATTATCTAGTTACAGAAGCTTTCCAAGCACGGTTCCGGTCTGGCATTTCGGGGGGATCCCTCCATAAATTCAATACCTTATAATATGTCAAAAAACGATCGCAGTTATTTACTAAATTTTGGGTCATGTCTTCTTAATCCCTTTGTGTTCTACTTAATCCTGCTTGAACCTTTACAAAGTAAAAATGCAAGTCGTTGTGACTGCACTGTTCCGTCTAGACAAACTAATTTTACATTGCGTACGTTACATTGCGTTGTACACAACACAGATACGACAAACACGACTAGAGACGGTAGATAAAAATATATCATGAACTTATGCGACCATTAGACTCTACCCCTCTACAGGGTGTAACAAAACTAAGTGATAATACTTTAAGGGGTGTATGTGTTCCTTACATAGAGTTCACTGTGAAAGTAGCAGCACTGAAAGAGCAATTTTTTTTCCGATTTGTATGTGCAAGCACCCCAGCGTCATGCATATTCCCATACAAAAGTGAAAAAAAATTTTGCTCTTTCAGCGCTGCTACTTTGACAGTGGACACTATGTCAGGAACACATACACCCCCTGAAGTATTATCACTTAGTTTTGTTACACCTTGTATAATAATATATATTAAACTATACAAGGCCCCGCTCGAGAGTTTTGCCGGGAATGTGAAAGAGTGATGTTGTGTTTTTGTATTATTTTCCTAAAATTGTGTTAACTGGGGTTTTAATGTGTAATATTGGTAGGATATTAACCATTAAACATATTTGTTATCATGCAAGTGCCGGAAAGTGATACAACATCCAGAAACGTGCTATTTTGTGTTCCCTCCAAAACTCCAACGAAAGTTTCAGTAAAGCGCCTACCACTTTACTGAATCGACCGACATGACTCCTTGACTGTATTGACTTTTACTCCGACTTTGACTAGACTTTTGACCTGACGATGTAGAGAAACGATGCCGAAAATTGTACACAAGAAAATTGTTTTCCCGCCATATTTTATATACTTGACACTGACCATGGTTAAAAGCCCAGCGCCATTATAAGCCATTATAAGAAAAAAAAAAAAAAAAGAGGCCCCGTTCCCGTTCCTCAGCCACCGATTCCTTGGAGCTCGCGCACTGAGTATGCAATGCTGGTTTACAAATTACTCGTGTGAATTTGGACCTTAAATTAGAAGCTCTACATTTTTACCTTTTTTTGCTTCAACCTAATTATCTTTTGAAAAAGTGTTAACAAAACGAAAGATTTGTTAACCGACGATGTAAAGTAAAAGTGAACCTCATAATGAACTTTAATAACCGTGAACATATCAGCTTTTAAACAAAAAACAAATCAAAACCGAATCCTTTGGGAGCTACAATGGAATAGAGACAACTCAAGTTTTTGTTTTAAGTTACATTAAAAGAAAAAAAATCGACCTACCAGAGCTATGCCATCTCAAATACTCAGCCACTCTATAGTTTAGTATAACAACCATTTTAACTTTTAATTTTAAAAACCACAAAACGACTTAACGCACAGAGGTAAAGATTTCAACTAAAATAAGGGATGAAATTTCACTTGACGACAGCCAAATATCAATTAGTAGCGATAACGAGTTAATTACCACTCAACAGTAAATAAAACAGTGTTTATTTTTCCCATACAATTATTGGAAATAGGATTATCGTTTCTTAATATGTTTTAATGCATTTTATTTATTACTAAGTATATACTATAAGTATTTATTTATTACGAATGTTAGAATTTTTAGTACGTAGTAATCTTATTGTCTTCTCTCTACGTCTTTTTGGGATTCGAAGTATAGCCATTTAATTCATCAAGCCCCAAGCGGCCACATTCGGCCGCGATAACAATATATAAGCTATTGTGTCTCGTTTTTCCACGATCGACGGGATAAATCGGTTAAGCGGTATAAAGTATAAACGTAGAGACAGCAGACGACTTTTGCATTGTGAATGTCGTTGATATTTAAAAAATTTAAGTTGTATGATTATTGATTACCTAACCTAACCTAACATTTTGCTACAGTTTTAAAATTTAAAACTCATAGCAAAATGTTATGTAAACATAGCGAAACGATGTAAAAATATTCTAAACACGTATATTATATATTTTGTTTTAAAAATAGTAGTACGAATATAGAACGACTGAGTAATGACTTATTATGTAATCTTTATCTACGAAATGAACGATAACGCCTCTACGACGCGGCGTAGACCGCCTACGCAGATGCGTAGATGGTTTTTTTATATAAAAATAGTGCTTCACTTGTTTAAAAAAAACAATAACATTCAAGAATATTGTACGAAACTTCTAAAGATATTTAGGGCCTGTTTCACCACTTCCTGATAAGTGCTGGATAGGCTATCCACCACTTGACAATAATAATAACTCCCATACCGGTTTCGGTGACGGTGGCCGGTTTCACTGAAACCGGGCCAGTTACGTAGGAGTAATTTTATAGTGCCCAAGTGTGTGCGCAGTACACAAGAGCACTCTCTATTCCTTTCACTCTCATAACCCAGTGGGACGGAAGACCGACACGACTGGCGAGAGATGAGGCGCAGGACCGACTTTTTACATGCCCATCCGACGCATGGCTCATCTTACTTATCAGACAATCAGGTGATCAGCCTGCATTGTCCTAACCAAACTTGGAAATAACATGTTTTCCAACGCGGGAATCGCACTCACGACCTCCCGAGTCGAGAGCCACGCTCTAACCACTAGACCAAGGAGGCGCCACTTAACTTGACTTGACAGCTTATGGACAGCCTATCCGACATTTTATCAGGAAGTGGTGAAACAGGCCCTTAATGTAGTAAAATTAATGTCAATATTATTTTTTCATAAATCAAATGGATGGTAGGTATAGGTAATTTCTAGTCTACCAACCTACATTATATAACATGCAAACGCTTTTAAACCTGTTTAAGGACTAAGGTACACGATGACTAATATATAATTATCTTAGTCATGTCAGTACTAATAACTATAATATAATTGCTAACAATTAGCCGGATCACCTATGTATAACAAAAGAGATGCGACAATTGTTTCTACTAGTAAATCATCTCCAATGATTATCCTAATCAAGTAACTAAATACTATAATAATAAAACTTACTTGTGATAACTGCTGTAGTTATTAAGAACTGCATCTTTGGGACCCATTAAAAACTTTTTTTCTAAAAGTTATGAAAATTTGTGCAAATAACTATTTTTTATTGCGAAAAAAGGTTTACGTCCTTCTCCTTCGCCGACCGATTACAATGTGCGCAGTTAAGATGAAAAAAAAACATAGTACTCGTGACAGCGCTATCTTTTATCAATATTTCTGTAACATTACAATTTTATTGTTCTAAATTTAAGTTCGCGAACGCGGAAAATGGGCGATACTCGTAACACCTTGTAAGGTTGACATTGACTTAAAATAGTAGATTACAGGTTACAGGTTTATGTAAGTCTTAAGGATCTTCCTGAATTTCAGAAGCAGTTGATTGCTAAGGTCAAAGAATAATGCCTATCGGCCACACATAAGTTGATGAAGAACGAATGGTATTTCTGTGGGTGCAATAATAATTATTATTAATACTTATTTTGCAATTTCCCAATTCACAATATTGGGAAATAGTTGGAGTATCAACAAAAGTCAAGGTATCCACATTCCAGATTTTTAGGTATAAAAATATTCCCTAATATAATAAAAATCAGTGTGGTCCACCTACATGACAATATCACGCTGATAATAATCATCACGTATTGTTCTCATTGATAAAGCTGTTGGACCATTTGTTTACGACCGTGCGAACTGATAACGTGATTGATCTGTTTGTTGGACGAGATCCCAGACATCATGGCGATTCAGCAGTTTTAGTTTACCTTGTATTTTTTATTAGGCTACTAAATCTATACTGCTGACACTTAACCCAAGAGTGGTTTGGTCAACTGATGGAAAGCGATATATTGTCTATTAGACAGACATTTTGATACCAACATACAAAATTTATGTATCCATGAGTGATCAATGTGGGTAATTACTTCTAATTTATAATCCTGATTAGGTAATTACAGGACAAGTATCAAAAATTTAGAGCACCATCCTGCATCGCGCTATCGAAGTTTTCTAAATGCGGCGGAAATCAATCTAGTTACTAGATTCAAGTGGGCTCCGGCCTTACAGAACATACCAACTCGCACAGTCGGAAAATCGTCCCTTAATTGCGACATCCACGCAAATTCCCACAAGTGGGATATAAAGTAGTAAAACGTATTAAATATGTCGTATGTATGTATGTACAATGTGTGTAATGTAACGTATGTCTTTATGAAGAAATATAAGCTAAAGTTATCAAAAAATCCCTTAAAATTAAGATTAGTATTTAATTTACACTAAAACATTTTGTAGGTCATTAAACCCATAATTTTAGCATCTAGATGAAACATTTCAGATAGATTTAAATTACATATAATTTGTGGCATCTAATGGCCCATTCTAATATTGTACCGAACCATTAATGTTTTGCTCTTAAAAGCATGTCGTCACTTTGACGTAGGCGCCTTATAGTATAGGAGGTAGCAACGTTTTCGAGAAAGTATTTCAGGACGGCTGATTTTGTGATATGTCGTCATTCTTGCTCTTCTGGCTAGAGTCCGGGCGGTCTGGCTGCCGGTAGTGGTTGCATTCATTAGTGCGCATTTCATTTATCCAGGTGATGCTATTAATATAAGGAGCGCCTGATAAAAAGAAATGGCAATCTCTCGCTTCTGGCTCTTGTCATGTTAAAGGCCAGGCTTTAACAATTATTATTATTATTGTCGTAATTATTACGTTTGTGTTAAGCACTCCTTGCTCACTAAAATGATTTGAAAAGCATTTAAAATCACTTAAAATCATTAAAAATAATTTAAGTATACAGTATTTTAGAATGATCAGTGTCTAAAATGATTTTAAAATCCAGGATTATAACCAGGACAAAAAGGTTGCGCACTAATGAACGCAACTACTACCAGCAGCCAGACCGCCCAGACTGTAACCAGAAGAGCAAGAATAATGACATATCACAAAATCAGCCGTCCTGAAATACTTATTTTCAAACGTTGCTACCTCCCGTACCATTAGATTAAGGCTAGATTTTTGTATATCGTTACCACAATATTAACGCAATCCAAATATAATATGTAGCTCTATGTTATAATAAAGACAGCTAGATTTTATTCGCAACTCAGAAAGTTTGCGCATCTTCTGGGATAAAAACGACTTGATTTTGTTCTTTCCGGGGACTCAAAGTATTTCACAGCCTTTTATTAAAAGCGTGAAGAGACAACAGATGGACAGACAGACACACTTTCGCGTTTAATAATATTGATGAACACGTATTTTACTATTAAACTCGGATGCAAGCACACATATCAGCAATCAATAGTGAATGGTTCATTTGTTTAACGGTAAGGCTGTATGTAGGGTATCGTGGTACAACCATCGAATATAAACATTCGGCCTGGGTCATTCGGTGTCACACGTTGCACTTGACCGGTTTTCTACACTTGAAAATGGAACGCCCCTGTTTTGATCGCTTTGTTCTTTTTTTAAAGAAGCTTCAGGTTGTGGCGGTAATCAAAGGATTTAAAATCATTTAACTTTTTTTGGCAAATCACAGTAAAGACTAAGGAGGAATAACGATTTAAGTAAACTGTATTTATACTTGTGTGTTCTACTAAAACTACTAAACTCCTGATCCAATTCTAATTTTGTAGTAACAAAAAAACTCTGTTTTCATCGGTTTTTACTTTTAAGTTTTTTACTAAGACTTATATTATACTATTGTGTAGATATCTTTCTAATGTCTATCCCTACAGGATGGACCGATTACGATCTCATTTTTATTTATTTTACATCAAACAAACCTATTCTAAGCGGTCGAAGCCCCTAGATGCTGTAGGTTATAATTCTTCTGGCGTGGGAACCATGGGCATCATCCATGACGGCTAACAACCTGTACCCTCTCATAGTGCTCCGTGGTTCCGGACTGGTGAACTTACTAGTGTTAGTAGTCGGGATATGATACCTTAGAGCGGTAGGCTCTGCAGTTTTTTTTTTTTGTTCTGCATTTGTATGTAAAGGAGAACAAACCATACCTAGGTAAGTCACTAAATTTCTTGTATTTTTTGAGAAGAAAAAATTAAATAACATTTTGTATCCTTCTGTTTATAACAGTTTAGTTTGATTTGTAGAGCACATTAATATTATTTTTTTATCTTTAAGAAATTTACAGTTTACATTGATTTGTAGATCACGTTGATGATAGAATATAATGTGATTACTAGAAGAACTAATTCCAAGTTAGATACCAACAGGTAGGTAGAACCAAAACAGTGGAACAATGCTAGGTTTCCCAGTTCCCACGAGAAAGTACACTTGTTATGCTTGCTAGTGTGTATATTGGATACAACTTGTACTTCTTTAAACTTTTTGTTGCCATGTGATTGATATTAGGGCTCTTGCTATTGTAATATAGGCACTATTCTAAACTATCCGGCTCTGTATTTGATCGTAGTCGTCCAACAGTGTACTAATTCACGACAATAATCTGAAAATAAAATTCAGACTGTGCTTTAATTAGGGTTCCGTACCCAAAGGTTAAAAACGGGACCCTATTACTGAGACTTCGATGTCTGTCCGTCTGTCCGTCTGTCTCCAGGCTGTAACTCAAGAACGGTAATAGCTAGAGAGTTGAAATTTTTACATATTATGTATTTGTGTTGCCGCTATAACAACAAATACTAAAAACAAAATAAAATTAATATTTAAGGAGGGCTCCCATACAACTAACGTGATTTTATTGGCCTTTTTTGCTCTATATCAATAATAGCAACAGGTAGGTACTTGAATTTTTCTCAAAGTACTTATTTATATGTGTTATTTAATATTGAATAATAATATTAAAATAAAATAAAAAATTAAGGGGGGCTCCCATACAAAAAACACAATGTTTGGCCTAATTTTCTCTATAATGGTACGGAACCCTTCGTGCGCGAATCCGACTCGCACTTGGCCGATTATTTTTTTATTGCCAAAGAATTCTTGAATATAATACGGTAGGTATATTGGGATATCATATTATACCAATACTATAAGGTCTTGTATGGACATACGCCTATTGGCATATTCAAGGCACAAACTATTGCCAATTATAGCTATTTAAAAAATAAAAAAAAAGACCACACAAATCACAATGCGTTTTAAGTAGCGAATCTGCGATTATGATAATTGAGAAGAAAGTAGAGATAAGCGAACAATGTGTATTGTGTGAAATCGATTACCTGGGATTGTTTGTTGGCTATTGTAAACTCATGACGATAGAAAGAGACGGGTAGTTGTTTGTCAATATAGCCACTGAAAGAAGAAAAATATATGCACACGTTTCCGTTCATAGAAAGAACTTGGGCAAATATTATTATTGTACGACATTCATACGATGGAATAAGTTCATTACTAAAATAAATTCGAAAACTTAGGTAAAATGTATATTTCTTTGGCGAGAAAAAAACAGGATTTCAAATAACCTATCAACGCTAAAATATACAGGGTGCAATTAAACCTTCCTGCCAAATTTTGATATATTGATCCTTGTTAAAAATAAAAATACACGTATTTTTTCTTTTATAATCACTCAGTACTAAAATGTTGAGAAATAGCTTCCGAAATTTATCCTAAAAAACACTACAATTAATGGACACGACGCGTCGCCCGCGCGTGATGTGACCCCGCGCGCGCGCCTCCCCCCGCGCTACCCCCTCTCATTCCCCCGCACCGCGAGTGACCATTCTGCAACGATTTTAAATACGATAAAATATGCCATTGAAAAAAAAATAACACCTATTTTTTTTTTTTTTTTTTTGGTTAAATGGACTCTCCTAGTGATACCTAAGCCCTGGAAAAAATTTGGCAGGAAGGTTTAATTTCACCCTGT
Organism: Cyaniris semiargus; assembly: GCA_905187585.1. NCBI lineage: Eukaryota > Metazoa > Arthropoda > Insecta > Lepidoptera > Lycaenidae > Cyaniris > Cyaniris semiargus. Next base: position 1,603,052 of record LR994555.1, read on the forward strand.
ATAGCAACACTTATGACTTATACCTACGAAATATCATTCATCATGTAACTTTTAAATTTTATACTATCATTACTATAAAATTCTGATTTATAGCACAAAAACTTCTACATCATATCTAGTCCATATTTAGTGTCCAAATATAGTTCATAATAGGATCAAACCCACATGAAGTCGGCCATTTTGAAAAATTAAGACAATTAAATGATTTAGTTTATCGAGGTCAGCAGACACCCAGGATATGCCGTCATGGACGTCCTTAATCCACTTGTATTTATTTATAGAGCACTTAATGTCAAATTAGCAATGAGGATGTGACACAATGTTACTCCGTCAAAACATAGACAAGTACCACGATTGCATTTTGATGCAGTTTCTTGCCCTTTTCGATCCAATACGTTTGGTGTTTGATAAAAACTGTTTTTACCCGACTATGGTGAAGCTAAAAGGAATGGTAATGCTTTTGGCAGTATGTAAGTGTGTCTTTGCCCTCGTAGCGGCTACATTACAGGTGTCCGATTTTAACAAATGAAGCATCCATACTCCATAGGTTATAATAATTATTATTTATGTAGTCTGGTTAAACTTAATATCTCTTGTTGTATAGAAACTAAAATGCTTTACGCTTTTAAGTGCCAATTTATACCACAATACGCTTAATTTAAAATAGATTATAATTGTTTGTTTAAACATCAGTTTTTAGTGTGTTTTCCGCTGAGCTAAGAATAGCGATACAATGTAACCTTTCTCTGCGCTGAATATCGCGTACTACTTCCTACTTCAGTTTAGTACACTGGAGCTAAACTAAGGCATTTAGTGTCAAATTATATTTAATTATTTTAGGTTTTTCAGTACTTTAAGACAAATCAAGGAAATTAATTGCGAATATGCTCTAAATGAGATTGTCTATATTCAAGGATTTATTTATCTAAAACCAATATTCATGTATTTTAATGTATGTGTAAAAATGACATTTAATAATGATGTATATTTAATACTTAGGAAGTCATATATTAAATACTTATTATTGTAAAAACCGTTTTCTACAATATTCTACTATGGTTCCATAATTAAATTGAGTGGTCCATATTTTGGTGTTCACGGCATCACTGTCTGTATGATATATGGTCGCTGTTAAGCATTTGTGAATTAACCTTTGGAATTAACCCACATTTTTTTTTAAATTATTAATGCAATCTTGTTCTAAATGATCTAAAGAATAGAACTGCATTCATAACTCAATACGTAATTTTTGTGGCATGATACACAAATGCTTAACAGCGCACATAATATATTAAACTGTATATATTATTATCATATTATATTTAAAGTAGAGTACACTCTGTGATCACCAGGAAATACAAGTGGGCGCGGCCTTACATTGTAAAATATAAGTTGGTGTGGGAGGGTTATGATTGTTATGAATCTGACCTTATAATCTATAAGCTCTTACAAATAACTGTCTTCAACCAGATTATGATATATCTTGAGTTTGCGGCTGTATTATTTAGTATTAATTTTCGTGTCTTCTTGGAAAAACTGATTCCTATTTTTATCATGATGCGGACCTCCTTTTTGGACCTTTGTGTTCCGATTCCTTCCTTCCTTCCTTTGTGTGCTATTTATTTATTATTTATTTATCTACGTAAGTCTATAAAATGCTCATAATACATCACTATCCCATAATTATCGTCATAGACAAATTATGGGATAGTAGTAGATTTAACTGTTGCAAAAGTTAAGAGCAGGTAAAGTCTTCAAAAAATTCGCATTTTTGTCTTACCTTAGATTGCCCTACTGCCATACCCAGAGACAATTATTACTTAATTATTAGCCTTGGGGCCTGTTTCACCACTTCCTGATAAGTGCTAAATAGGCTATCCACCACTTAACTTGACAGATGAAGTATGGAGAATCTGTCAAAAAAGCTGTTAATAGCCTATTCGGCACTTACGGCCGTTCCCAATATTTGATCTATCTCTGGTTTTGCCCTACTAGAGATAGGAATAGCTCTCATTAGACATTAGAGACATATATTTCTTGTCAGTTCAATGTTAGCTGCGATCGGTCGTATGTCAAACCAGAGATAGATTGAATATTGGGAACGGCCGTTAATCAGAAAGTGGTGAAACAGGCCCTTAATTTAATAGAGATTTAGACGTAAACTTTATAACAAAACTTAAAGTTAATTAATCATTAAATGTCTCTGAGTGGGGCCGTAAGCCATATTAGGTCAAACATAGATCATTACAAAATCAGGGCATCTCTCCACCTAATTCAACGCCTATACTTACATAAGCTGAGATTTATTGCCAGTCGGTTTTGAAAGTATTGACACAGCCTATTGGGACACGACCTTTGCACTTTCTGCCAGCACTGGCAAGGTGTGAATGTGACGCAAGTGGATTCATACAGACGCTTTTAAACGCATCAAGTGAGATATTTGGCAGCTTACTAAGTGTAAAAAAGTTTTGAATTGCAAGATGCGACAAGAGTTTTTTATTCAAACTAAGATTATGTGGTTAATGATTCTATAACATCTATTTATTTATCTTTTTCTTATGTATAGTCTGCTTATAGTACATTTTACATTGTTTCATATATGTCATGGTAGAGAAAACTGTAGATAACAAAAGTCTTAGGTATTAAGTACTTAGGTGCTCAAGAATAAAACAAGTTTGTAGTAGACTACATACGGTAATCCCTGCTAGTAAAAACTAGAAAAATCCCATTAATATTTGATTGCATCCGCCACAAGCACTTAAAGGAGGCGCGTTTGATAAAACACTCGTGTTAAGTGGGTGCAGTTATTACATGTTTTGATAGAGATTAACTCCCGAGTTATCGGTAAATAAATAAGCTTTTACGTTGTTAGTGACGTAGGTTTTATACTTTATTAGTAGCTTTATTAAGTATATTCTTGTTGATTAACAAAATGAAACTAAATGCGCAAGTTTTGGGAGTTCTTTAGATCATAGATGGAATAAACTTGTATGGGCTAAGTTAGGCATAGCTGTAACGAAGATATTTTGGAGTTGGTACAGCTGGGTAGTTCCTTAAATTAAGCTCAGTGTAGATTCAAGCTAAATTCTCGCTTCTAAAAGTTATGAGACTCTCAAGATTTAAGCTATTCTTGTCATCAAATAAATGAGCGTCTATGAAATAAGATGCTCTTATTTTAAGCAACCGTAAGTAACGTAACATAAAAGATACACTATTATTCTTCGATCTCCGGGTCATAATTCTATACTATAGCTCGTATTTTAAGCAACCGTAAGTAACGTAACATAAAAGATACATTCTTCGATCTCCGGGTCATAATTCTATACTATAGCTCGTATTTTAAGCAACCGTAAGTAACGTAACATAAAAGATACACTATTATTCTTCGATCTCCGGGTCATAATTCTATACTATAGCTCGTATTTTAAGCAACCGTAAGTAACGTAACATAAAAGATACACTATTATTCTTCGATCTCCGGGTCATAATTCTATACTATAGCTCGTATTTTAAGCAACCGTAAGTAACGTAACATAAAAGATACACTATTATTCTTCGATCTCCGGGTCATAATTCTATACTATAGCTCGTATTTTCTAGCGGCTAATAGTCAGTAACTGTAGAGCAATTACAATTTACTCTCGCTGGGCCTCGAAGGTCGCGCCGCTAGCCGGCCGCAGTAGGGCCACAAATTGTGGGCCCCGTTACATTCTGCATTGTAAGGGGACCGTTTCATCTGTTCGATATGAAGGATAAGTGCTGCACGGATGGAATAGAAAAATGTTGGTATATCAACCAGAATTTGGTTGAAAGAGCCTCTATTACAAAAGAATTTGTATGGCATATTTGGACATAACCACAAGGTTTTACCCAAATATGACATACAAATAATTGTGATCGTAATGTACATAATTTATAATTTGTCTAATGCTCTAGCAATAAGCACTGACAAAAAATATTTGCTATTTATCCATTTTGCTTTACCTTAATTGGTTTACAGTTGGTATTTTACGAATTATTCAATAATGAACTCTACATTTTATATGTCTGTCATTCCATAATGTTACTGCAGGACGGACACGTGTAACCGACTCTTAACCGTCCGTTACTTGCGCTTATATCTGCTGTGTTATCACTTCTCCTTACTTATTACTCTTAACCAGAAAACTTTAATGACTTAAGTGGACAACTGTATGTAATACTTGTGCACTGTGACTTTGCTTGACTTACTGCCGCACTCAGTGACGAATATTAATTACATAACTGTAATTAGATAAAGAAATTGACATAAGTCATGGGACTTATATGTATGGACATTGTATGTCAAACTCTTCGTAAAATTGAAGTTTAATCATCACTAATTATCTCGGAGTGTAGCCATTAAAACATAATATCTAATATCTTTCCTATAAGATGGCAACATCTAATTCAAAACATCCTGTGGACATCGTAACCTATGACGAAAGCATTTTTGTTACAGTTTTCGTTCAAATCTGGTTTTGGTCTGCGTCTAGCTCTCGCTCGATATGTTAATGCAACTTCCTGTAGACCTAAACAAGATTATATCACAAATTACAAGAATTCGTCTTCAGAAGAGGATGACTCCGCTATTTTATGTATTAAAAAACCTATTACGTATTAAATACGCCTAAAGATTAGCGAAGATTTCGCCTCGTAAAGTTACGCAAGGAATCTAAATTCTGCGAATTTTATGTAAAGCTTTTGCAATATTAGCCTTAAATCCTAGAGCACAAGGTCGTTATTGTTGTTTTCGGGTATTCCCTATTTAAAATGATTGATGGATTCTGCACCTAAATACCTGATTTATAGCTATATTCGAAATTACCATACGCATTTTTGTGCTTTACAATTTCTCTTATGCAAAAATAGCCGAGACTCTACGGATTCTACATTATAGGATAACTTATATAAGCTCTACATTTATCTTAAAAACTTTCGTATATTCTAATTTAAATACTAGAAAAGTGAGTTGGTTAATTTAGCTAATCTATTTAAATAGCTTTCCAGTTTTAACCCATAGACAAAAGTAATAGATTAATAATATGAAAAACCACAACGCTAAAACAAAACACTTTCGTTGCTAGACAGGCAATAAAGCAAATGTTATTTAAGTGTTATTTTCGGTTCAAGAGACAGTCATTACCATCCATTAGTCATTAGCCTATATTAACGTGTATAATTTGTCTGGAAAAAACAGCTACATAAAACATAATAGTTTGCAGTTCACTAACGGTTTAAACTATTGTTTAATTGTTTTCAAAAAAACTTTGGCAGGTAATTGTTGTTCCTTGTTTTATTGCTAAGTTAGAAAATATTTTTTCATTGTGTACCGATTGTTAAAAAATCTGGATTAAAATTACAAGCTCATGTATTATAAACGCGAAAGTATATGTCTGTCTTATTAGAAAATCTCAAAAAAATGTACAGTTTTCGCGCTATAAAAGAATTTTTATAACGCGAGGACCTATAAAAATTATAGCGCGTATATATAATATTTTTAAAAATCTTATTACAGCATGTCTTGTATATCTATCTCAGAAAGGTTTCCCTGTTTGAATAAACACGGATCTAGCGTCTACGGATCTAGCATTTTTGAATAAAAATGCTAGATCCGTAAGCCAAGTTGCTATTTCAAGTTTTTTGTCTCGTGGTGACTTTAAACATGTTGCTTACATAACAATATGTATAAAAAGAGTTTGTTTTAGCGATGTATCTTTCACTGGCATTTTTCACTTTCTATTTAACTATATGACGTCACTGATAGCGATCTGGTTATCAGGTGCTAATTGCTGTCATATAGACTACTTTTAGAAAGTAGTTGATAACACTAATGGTTATAAACTGCAATAATGTAAGAGTACAACAAGAATATTTTGTTTCAGCAAGAACTTAAGTAAAGTAAGTACCTGCCGCACATTAATATATATTGGATACTATTTATAAAGAGGAAAAAGTTTTTTATTTGCATCGAAAAGTCTCCAAAACTACTGTTCTGATTTTGACGAAAATTGGCATACATTTATAGTAATGCAGAATTACCGTAGGATCCGCGCAACTTCTAGTAATAAATAATACTATTACCTGTGTAATATCTGATGATGATGAGTAGATATTAGTTACATAAGTTATTAATACGATGGACGTAAGTCGTAACAGTGGACTACAGCAATAACAATGACCAGGGGCTAGCATTGTTACGTGGTGAACCAATTAACTTAAATAAACGAGTGGAATTATATAGTTTTCCTCCTTTATGTGGGTCGACTTTATTGTATATTAAGCACTATGGTCAAATCTAGGAGACTAGTCAGAAAATATACTGACAACCTGTCGGTCGTATGTGAAAACATGTAAATGTTCTAATATCTACTCAATCTGTAACTTTATAGTTTTATATCACTGTTTGTTTTCCGAATAAAATAAAATAAATTTTAAAAGCGTCGTGGTTTGAACCACTGAAGCCGCCGTGAAAGATTATTGTCTGACTTTACAAACGTAGAAACTGAAATTGCCTTGATTTATTTGTATTATGGACTTTGATAAACATCAGAAAGAAAAAACATAAGACAAAAGATTACGTCGCTATGAATTTTTATGCCCACCCAAAAACCCAAAATTACTCATATCCTCGAAACGCAACATGATTTGTGGAAAATTCTGGTAAATGTTGTATTAAAATGATGTAAACAAAAGGTTAATTGAAGCATGAGGCCCTTGAATTGTAATTTCTTTTTTTGCTTCAACACTTCCGCGGCCATTAACGTCGGGGGTCACAGACACACACATATATATATATTAACGGAGGATGTTCAATCTTTGTTATTTAAACTAAATATTATGTGCATAACATTTCCTTGATATGTATTATACATAATGTATAGTAGAGGCAAGTATGTAGATGAAACTTCTTTAGTATGAGAGTATAAAAGAAGCCGCTATCTGTTCTCTTTTATCTTTTAAGCTATTCTACTATTTCTCCTAAGTAACATGTACCTACATTTTCATGACAAAGAAGTATAGGTATATTATTCTGCCTCTTGCCTTTTTACGCTGAAACGGTTGAAGCAAATATTTAGATGGGTATGGTCGCTATACAGATATGTTGAATTTAGGAAAAGGATATAGGATAGTTTTTATGCAGCAAAATGTATGTTCCCGAGCGATCCAGTCTATAAATTTTAAGAGTAGAACTGTGTTTTGTCTTGGATCTATGTCATTCATTATGACGTCATTCACAGATCTGACGATCTCTAATATCAGCAATAATTACATGTATCGTCAATATGGGTCATCGGCGGCGGTCAGCGGCCCGTTATAACGGGGCCCGCAGAGGCCGCGCACCTTGCAGAGGCCGACTATGCATATCGATGTAATAGAGATATGGCTAATATAATTAGATAGAGATACTCGATAGGCAAATTGAGGGTCTGTAATTTGGTCTGGTTATGTCAAATTACGATAACATTGCCTTGACTTAGCCCGACTTAATAGAATAGGCCTACCACCTGCCTATGAATCAATTTCTGTGATGGTGCAAGGGTCAGAGTTTGGAAAAAAATCACAGTTTACTTTTTTGACATATTTTATTCTTTACATTTTTTTGTTTTCCCTCACGTAGACCATCACAGACTATCAATTTAATGTCTTTGCCGTAGTTAGATAAAATATGCTGTTTTATAAAGAAGTCAACACGTTTTCCAATCAGCTTTAACAAAACAAATCCTATTCCTGATGTGCAAGGAGCTAGGACTTGAAAGTGTTTATTGGCCCACTGACATTATAGTCGAGGAGCCGGCGAGAGCGGTTTCCGCCCGCAACCTGCCGCGGAATGTCGCCGCAACCCGCGACGGCTGACGAAAGTGCGCTTCATTCATTCCGAACCGGCTCATTGAATATTCATGTGTACGTTCATACGTGCAGGCTTGTTTTATACGGGTTGTATATCGTGCTAGTAGTAACGAATCGAAGTAGAAACAGTGTGAGATAATATACTAGTTAGTAGTGTTTTACTAATTATTACAATATATTATTATTAGTCAAGATATCATAACTTGTCTTTCATAAATAGGAAGAATAAAATAAAAATAGTTTTATTTCTGAATAGATTAAAAAAAAATGCTTTCAGAATGTTGATACTACATGGTGCCTACCACCGGTTCGGGAACTAACCCGGCGAGAAGAACCGGCGTAAGAAACTCGCACGGGGCCAACTTTTTTACCAAAAAAAAATTAGAAAAAAAAAATCTTTTTAAATAAAATTTACAATGTTGTAACTTAAAATTAAAAAAAATGATATCAATAGCATGATTGAAACTTTAATTGAGATAGACATATTCATGATTAAGAATTAATCTTCAATTGTGTATGCTGAATTACAGCATAATCTCCATCAGAGAAAAAAAATGATGCGTTGATTAAAATTCAAATAAATGCAAATCCAAATCGCTGACGCTGACGTTAATAAAAACATAATAAGTCTTTCACATTCTCAATAATTAAAATAAGCAAATTATTTCAACAAACACACATTTTACAATATAAGACAATTATAATAATTATAAAACTTAACACTATTGCATACCAGCTAATTTATCATTTTAATGTTTAGCTTTAATTTTTCAAGCCATTTCAAAGTCGGCCATAAAGAAATAAAAAGTAAAAGTGTAATTAGAAATAATAACCATAACCACGGACCGTGACCGGCCATATAGTACGAGATAGAGTTCAATTAGACTGTAATAAGCAACCAGCAACCACGGGTATCATTCTAATTCTAATCTAGCGCTGGCTCCTAGAGTAAAGCTATTAGCAAATTAATGACAAGATGTGCTATCCCTCTCTTGGAAACTAATAAAATAATTAAGTAACTTTCGACAGAAATTGCAAAGAACAGCAAGTATCTGCAAACCTTTTTGTAACATAGATGAGATACAGTTAGCATAATAAACTAAAGTAAATCTCTATGTTTCATTTAACAAACGTATATTATGGAGTTTTCCCTACATACTCGATAATTTTTTTCACGTGGAAATTGGAATACTTTCAGCATTCCCGGCGTGATGCCTTCACAAGACTAACCAGTATCATTTATTGCAAATCATTGTTATAAATCTGGCATTCCAATATAATGTAAACAAGTTTATGTAGAACAACGTCCACAGGAAATACGACGCAGAAACTTATCGCAATCAGCGCTCTACTAAACGATATTGCGCATAATGGACAAAGATTTAAAGTGTTTGGTTTACAGTGATTTTTTATTGGGATTTTACAGTGTTATTCTTCGTAGAAATATTTACATTTTGTTATTGTTTTTATGTCTAAATTGGTGACCTAATGTTTATGTGTTTATGTCGCAGGTTTGCTGTTAGGATGTAGGGCATTCTGTCCTTGTTCTTGTGTTTTTTTGTGTCCTTATATAAAACAACAGTCATATTACAGTTGATTTGATAACTAGCTAGTCTTAAGATGACAGACTAGCATTTTCAGTGGGAATGAATGTCAACAAAATAATCGAACCCAATCCTAAGATTTAAGATATCAAGTTCAAAACTTCCAGACTCTAAATAACTGAAATCTTTAACAAAGTTTTCATTTAATATACTTAGGAATTAACGGGGCAACTAGCCTACATAGACAAGTTGCATTCGTTAAGGGGTTTCAAGACGATCAAGCAGCTTGACGGCATCACGTAGATTTTTGCTTGCTTCAACCGTTTATAAAGTTCGCTGGACGCTTGAGTCAAGCATTTACTCGTTTACTCCGCGCTTGATACGATTTTATATTTGACGAGACGGCTTGACGCGGCGTTTTGACGGTGTTTGCGGTTAGATTGGTCTCGGAACCCCTTTAACTTCGATACACTTTAGTTTGCTGGCAGACGTACTATCAGAGAAGTTGATTCCTAGGCAGATGGTGACCGATCACAGCTAACATTGAATTAACATAAGCCGACCATAATATGACGTAGGTCCGTCAACTGCCTAGGAATCAATTTCCTCGATGGTACATTATTTGATTACTCTCCTATCGCCTCGCCCTCATACCAGTCTTATAACCCAACAACGTACCTTCATAATGGTTCTCCTCATCATCGTTGTGCGTGCTGAGCTGGCACAGGTCGTCGTAGTCGGCCCAGTACGCCGCCAGCGCCGCCGGGTCAGGCGCGCGCGGCAGCGAAATGTGCACCTCGGGCGCCTCCTGCGATATACATTGCTAGTTGAATACGAGAAGATGTGCTAAAGGTGGTAAGTGGTAACAATAGTTGGAGTGTATAACTGCTAGAACGAAATTCTAAATTCAAACTACCCTACAGTTTATGCTTGTGTGTGTTTACTCACTCTTATAAAACTACGTGATACTTTCAGTAGGTACGCGGACCAATCATAGTCAACTAACTGGCCGTTTAGTAGATTAGTTCGACACACATAAACAAAAACTCAGCCTCGTTTATTTGTATAATTACTTATCTTAGATAAAATTATGTTTTTTTTTACGGTTTAAGATTTAACTTTTAACTATGGACGCGCCGCGCGCGGTCTCACAGACCGCTCGTACCCTGCAAGAATCGTATCTACCCTACTGCCCCTGAAGCTTCACTCTTGCGGCGCTCGGTAGCTTCAGTTTTAGTCGCAAAACATATTCTGAAGCAAAAAAATTCAACGCCGACTGCAAATTTGTATAGTTATTTCGTTTTGAACTTCGAGCGCGGTCTGTGAGACCGCGTGTCCATGCTTACCATACAAACAATACGATTTCCATTGTTTGTGTTTTCGGTAGTACACAAGTCTAAATAAAATAACTCTTATCTATATATCTTAAAATAACTAATTCTACTTATGTTTTTTAGCGAAATTCTTCGTTGTAATACATAAAAAACTTGGAATCGGTCAAACGATTGGAATATTGCACTGAAAAGGTTCTTAGGAACAAATTTGAGTCTAGGAGGGCTAAGGCTGCCTTCATATTTAAGAACTAGATATTTTCACCAAAAAACCAATTGGATCTGTCTAGTTAACTAAAATAACGACTAACCACATTTTTTAGTTACATTTAAGCTATAATTATGTTTGTAGTGGCCTTAACCATGTGAAATGATTGTCAATAATTATGTCCGTGTTTGACCCACAGATTAAGTATATGAAAAGAGCGGTCTGTCAGACAACATGTCCATAAGTATCTTACAACTTTTAGATGTCAATAGTTAAAGGTTAAGAACCTTTTATTTGACAAAAAAAAGTTTTTAATTCTCAAACCTTTTTTTTCATGGAAAGATCTTGCCGCGTCACTATAGGTCTACCAGAATCTGATGGCAATTTTTGACAGCAGATTTTCATAAAATATCCTTGATCATTGGATACATTTTTTTATTTGCATGTTTATCACAAAGAATCAGCCACTATAAGAAAAAAAAGGATCAAAATGTTTTATTCCAATTACCCCGGTATTGCTCGAGTCAATTTATTTTCTCACTTTTTGCCATCAGATTCTGGTAGACCTATGTATGATAGTACTGAATATAATACATTCGTTCAAATAGTAACGTACCGTGAGGCTGCGTGCCATTTTACGCACTCGTGCGATTTACCGCGATTGCCATCTTTACGAAATAGCCATTAGTCAGTTGTTTGTGTTGCGACATGACAGTTCACCGAGCACAACCATTGTCTCATTTCGTAACCTAATGGCACTTAATTGCTATCAATATTTGCTATTGACATCGTTGTTTGACCGGGTTTTTTTTTTTTTTTTAATAATATCTATGGACGCTTCACACCACGTCAGTCTGGCCCCGTGGTAAGTACCTGAAGGACTTGTGTTACGGGTACCAGACAACGGAAATATATTTAATACTTTTATACTATACATATATTTAAGATTTTTATTATATTATACACATATTTAATACACATCCATGACCCAGGAACTTTGAAAACTTTTTGTTCCTTCGGCGGGATTCGAACCCGCGACCCCCGGCTTGAGCTACCAACAGCCCACCAACTAAGCCACAGAGGTCGTCATTTTTACGTTTGTATGTTTTGTTTTAAGAGCCTACTGTCAAAACGCTAGCCCCGCCTACACACACCGCTATCCTCCAATCGTGATACAATGATTCCATGAATCGTGCTCCCGGGCAATGTGCTTTACGTTGCAGCTAATAGTGAATAATATCGCGTAACAACGGTTCCCGCATTATAGCTTGAAAGTAAAGGTCGTAAGTCCTAAAAATGTTTTTGATGATTACTTAAAAATTAAATACAATACTAATATTTCCTTTAGCTATTATTTTATAAAGTGTGTGATTATAGTAGTGCAAGTTATTTAATGATAGTAACTCAATAAGTGTAACAGGTATTTGTTGAAAAGCCCAGAAAGATTCATAATTTAAAAAAATAAAACTTTCGAGTCAAAAAAAGTGAATCGTGTTTTTGGTTAGCCAAATATCAGATAAATATACAATGATATCTCAATTTCATTTGAGTCAATCGTCTTCCGGGATCGTAATACTTATTAGAAAACACAGCAAAATTTGACAGCCCGCTCTTAAAGAGCTATATTTATATTTTACTACAGACTGCTTAGTGCCTACTATTGTTATGGATACGGACACGTGGTGCCATCTAGCGTCAAACCAGCGAAACTGATCAGGGATATACAGAAAACATAAATCCCCTACTCAATACTAGATGGCGTTAGGTGTATGTTTACTTACGCGTATTTTCTAGAAACATCCCACAGTTGTTTACTTGTTTACGTTAATCGGGGAAGGAACTTTCTAGAATTCGTCTCGCCATATAAATAGCCGCAGGTAGACGGCCCGGCAATTCAGTTTCATCTGAGCGATCTTCGAGGCGACTTCGGAGTGAAAACAAGTGATCAGTAGTGAGTGAACCAGTGAACCTACGACTCGGCTACGACCTAGGACAGTTAGTGCTTAGTGTTTGGATTTAGTGCTTAGTGTTTGGACTTAGTGATTTGTGTGAGCTAGTGTTAGTAAATAAAGTCTTCAAGAGAGTCACCAGGTCTTTTTCTCAAAAATTCTTAACAAAAAAAAATTAAGTGGGTCTCCTAAATCGTTTTTTGGTAAATAAGTGTAAGCTCACGAAATGTTTCAAATTATGTTTTTCAAATAAGATACGTATATTTATAAGCGCTTTACTATTGAGATAGTTTAATATAAATACTTCACTTATCCACTTTGTCACTAAATAAACACCTTTTTCTAAGTAAGTGCTATTTTCAAACTGTCACTAACCCTGTGTTGTCATGTCAACACACTAGTTTCCGTTTCAACTAGCAACTGTTATCAACATCCTGTATCCTCCGCACGAAATTACAGTTAAAATATAGACAGTAGAGTAACTTAGTAGAGTTCTTGACAAATTCGCTAAACAGACGTGGGAGAGCCATGCTTCGGCACGAATGGGCCGGCTCGATCGGAGAAATACCACGTTCTCACAGAAAACCGATGTGAAACAGCGCTGCGCTGTGTTTCGCCGTGTGAGTGAGTTTACCGGAGGCCCAATCCCCTACCCTATTCCCTTCCCTACCTTCCCCTATTCCGTTCCCTTCCCATCCCTACCCTATTCCCTCTTAAAAGGCCGGCAACGCACTTCCAGCTCTTCTGATGCTGCGAGTGTCCATGGGCGACGGAAGTTGCTTTCCATCAGGTGACCCGTTTGCACCCTTATTTCATAAAAAAAAAAAAAAAAAAAAAAAAAAAAAAAAAAAAAAAAAAAAAACCAGAGAAGCATGTTTTACGCACACACGATGTGTTACTGTATTATTCTCGTCTCTAGAGTTAACTAAAATTACATTAAGAAGATTTACACAATTCAGAAGCTAGTATAAAGATGGTCTACTGTACATCATTTATATTATGCTATTTACAGGATATTCAAATAAAACCCTTACTATTTATGGGTTTAATGCCTTGTCGTTAACCGGCAAAGGAGCAGAGTAGAGAGTAATGTTCGTGGACACTCACAATGACCATAGGAGTTACAAGAGCATTTTAGTCTTGGCGAGTTAACAAGAAATGCAGTAATATCGTAAATTCTAAACCATAAATCACTTAGGCAGTTGCTCAATTCTTTAGATGTCTGTAGTCTGTGATTTTCGTTTAAATGCAGGACTATCAAGTGTCCCTTCAATGAATCCGCGATTCGACGTATAAGAATCAGACCCCAAAACTTTGATTTAACTCCAACTTAACCTTGGTAATAAATTACCATGTCGAAGTTTGTCTCCGACATATTTATCTATGCATTATTGATCATAGATACGGCAATTACCATAGACACACCCGACTGACCACAGAGTATGCACAAGGTCGTAATTTCAATATTTCGTAATTCAGGTGTGGTTACTGTTAATGTACTTGTAAATAGTTGTAATTGCATATTGAATGGAGATAGATAATGTATGTATCACGACAAAAAAGATTTTGAAAAGCATGATGTCATAAAATATAGGAAAGAGTCGATTGCTAGTTGCTAGTTACTACTAGACTGATTTTAATGAAATGACCACAGGAGACTGGCTACTTTTAATCGCGGAAATTATGGTGGAAGAATGTACGGCTTCAGCGGGATTCTGTTAGCGTGTTTCGTATGTACATCACATAAAACATGTAGTAGTAAAAATACGTGGGAGAGCCATGCTTCGGCACGAATGGGCCGGCTCGACCGGAGAAATACCACGTTCTCACAGAAAACCGGCATGAAACAGCGCTTGCGCTGTGTTTCGCCGAGTGAGTGAGTTTACCGGAGGCCCAATCCCCTACCCTATTCCCTTCCCTACCCTCCCCTATTCCCTTCCCTTCCCTACCCTCTCCTATTCCCTTCCCTTCCCATCCCTACCCTCCCCTATTACCCTATTCCCGCTTAAAAGGCCGGCAACGCACTTGCAGCTCTTCTGATGCTGCGAGTGTCCATGGGCGACGGAAGTTGCTTTCCATCAGGTGACCCGTTTGCTCGTTTGCCCCCTTATTTCATAAAAAAAAAAATATTATTATTGGTAATCCAGTTTATATTGTTCAAGCGTGGTTTAAAGTGACACTTACTATTTCATTAGAGATTTTTTTTTTATCTTTTTGGTAAAAGATGGTCCCCGTGCGAGTGTCTTACGCCAGCTCATCTCGCCGGGTCAATTCCCGAACCGGTGGTAGTCACCATAGTGACGTTTAGAAAAAAATTGTATAAAATTCGCTCTGAGTAAAATAATTTTGATTCACATGCATTTGTAAAATGTCTTCCTTTATCTATAGACCGGCTAAGTCCATTGATTCATCGCAGCAACCAAGTCTTAGTTGGAGTGACTCATGGGACCATCTTAAGACTTCTTTGTCTGTTCTTTGTCATTTCTTATTTTAGTGTTCGCAAAATCCTTTTTCTTTTAGGTGTTTAATTTAAGTACCTACAATCAGGTCTTAACACTTGAAACTAATGAACTAACAGTGACTTGTCATTATATCCGTCAGTCTTTTGAACTGTAGAATGGCGTGACGAATCGTGTGGTTGAAACGAAGTTCAAAGTTAAACCGGTGGTTAACCCGGACTGAGACTAATTCGCTTAACAAAGGTCAAAGGACAAGCTTTAATTAATAATCGACACTAGATGACCCGTCAACTTCGTATCACTTAGCTCCCAAATTTTCTCACTGTATAAACCTTCTCTGGTCTTCCACGAATATTTCAAGATTAAAATTAGCCAAATTGGTTCAGACGTTTTATTGAGACTAACAAAATTTAAATTCATTTTTATTTATATAGATAGATATATTATAAAATTTTAAGCTTGTTGTCCGTAACTGCGAATATCGTTTTTTCTGCAATATAACTTTCCGCAGCTCTATAATATTATGTCGAATTTCATGAAAATCGGTTGAGCGTTTTAAACTAAAGAGTTAACATATAGACTCACATTTTCACATTTATAATATAAGGATAATAATGTATAATCATATGCGACATTTTCCAAGGTTTATAAATGGTTTAAGACGGTTCTAAACCTAAGGTTGACAAAACCATTAACACTGTTTTTTGGTTGACACTAATCGCATTTTAATAGTGTCGTTCTTGTAACAAAGTGCTAAAATGAAGTCCATAACGACATCTTTAAAACAATTGTCTTAAAATAGTTCACTTGTTAACAATTAAGCGTTTTTTTTACGAATCATGAGAATTAAGATCGTTTTACTTGTTCATTTGTTATTTGATAAAAATAATGACTTTGCAGGTAAAATTAAGACTATATGAATAAGTCTTTTATGAAACAGCCTTTACATACTCAAGTTTTTGAATAACATATTATAGTAAAAATCATAAGACAAGCAACAAAACTCCATAATATATTATGTAACAATTGAAATGAACCCGACAGTAAACGTGATTTCTACTGACAGTGAAATATTTTATTATTAATAACTTAATTAGTTCCTAACACTAAGTAATAAAATTAAATGTTATAACAAATAGAATATAATATAATATATAACAAAAGGAGACAATATCCATTTCCATATACAATCAAGATTACGGCTAGGGTTTCAAATATATTCCTGAAATTGCAATGCAAGGGGTCTATAAGACAAAATTCGATGTAACTAGCCCCTATTTCCTGTTAAGGCGCATTTTTGAAACTCCATTAGCTCAGATACCAATATGTTGGTGTTCTATCCTATTATACAGCATCAGATATATTAAACTTAACTTTAATCAGAGATATTAAACTTAACTTTAATTTAATGAAGGGTTTGATGTATAATGTATGGAGCTTATGCCAAAATATTTCATTAATTAAATCTGAGTAATGATTTAATGTATCTACTTATGATGAATCTATATTTTATGATTACCGTTAAAGACATTAAACTGAATATTTCCCATACCGATAATGTCCACATCGGAATCAAGTTTAATGCCGACATTTTGATAAATTTGTTTTCGTAATTACCATGCAAATGACAAGATCCGCCAAGGCTATACCGGTTAAGCTAAACTTATTATATAATTTTACCTTGATCATGATTTCCGAATATTAATAGAATTTATAATATTAAGCTCTTAAACGTATAATAAATTATAGTTTTAGAGTATTTAGTTGATATTATATTAGGGTAAAACGACCAGTGATTGGACAGTACCAGTCATTGGACAAAGCACAAAAACACAATATTTATAAAGTAATAGAACGCCTGATTTTAAAGAAAAACACGTAGTTTTTAAAGCAACCTTAATAAATATAGTGTTTTTGTGCTCTTTCCAATGACTAGTACTGTCCAATCACTAGTCATGTTCACCCTATTATTATTTTTTTAATAAAATATAATTTTTCGAACTTAACTTTTAGGGGACAAAAGACTTCAACGCGCACGAATTTTCAAAAACCGAATTCTACTCTTTTAATTTTATTTTTACCGTAATTTTGTAATTACTTAATCAAAATATTTATTTATAAGTTCGATGCTATGTAGGTCACGTTGCTAATATCGGTAAGGTCAATGTGTCCATCAACATTAGCAATTAACATTTAGCGGTAAATATTTTTAATTGGCCGAGTATTTATGCTTTTATTGGCAAAACATTTCGCGATTTCTAGTGAAAGAGGAAGATGAAGCTTTGATTTGAATTTGAAATTCGAATATGGGACTATGTAATATTTAAATAAATAATACAATAGCTTTTTAATAATATGTCCATTCGCTACCTGATTCTCATTTTCCGAGTATCTAAAAGGACTCCTTTCTAATTGCAATTCCTTGTATTCATATAACACTTTTTTAGAAATTTTGACAGTGAAATAGTGTTCAGTAATGGACTTTTGGGTGCTACTTTCGTGCCTCACTTTTACTGTTCCAAACATGTCCATTTCTCCTTGACCTGGCTTATTGGCTTAGTTGGGCTTAGTTTTGAGGTTATCGCGTGTCAACTGATTATCTAAAACACCACACTGCTGAGCAGTAGAGAGTAAGTAATAGTATTATAACTTTCACGACCAAAAACAAAACTAAATAAGTCTGTAGCCGGATACAAAGGAATTCTGACAGCGACTGAACTGTCAATGATGTCATGTCTCTGATTCATCGGTGCCTTTTAAATTTTTGAATAAAAAAAAAAGATATTTTAAATAAAGAAGATTACGGTCAGTGCTGGATGATTAATAAAAAAAATCGGCCAAGTGCGAGTCGGACTCGCGCACGAAGGGTTCCGTACCGTTATAGAGCGAAAGTAGGGAAAATTTGTGTTTTTTGTATGGGATTATTTAATTATTTATTTTATTTTAATTTTGTTATTA
Source organism: Cyaniris semiargus (assembly GCA_905187585.1). Classification (NCBI taxonomy): domain Eukaryota; kingdom Metazoa; phylum Arthropoda; class Insecta; order Lepidoptera; family Lycaenidae; genus Cyaniris; species Cyaniris semiargus. Next base: position 1,621,370 of record LR994555.1, read on the forward strand.
AATAATTAAGTACACATTTTGTTATAGCGGCACCAAAAATACACAATCTGTGAAAATTTCAGAAGTCTAGCTATAGCGGTTCTTGAGTTACAGCCTGGAGACAAACAGACAGACAGACAGAGAGACAGACAGACAGACGGACAGACATCGAAGTCTCAATAATAGGGTCCCGTTTTTACCCTTTGGGTACGGAACCCTAAAAATGAAGAACGCTCCACTATCGAATATGACTAAGTTCTAATAATTTAAGCTTTGACCTGATTTTAGGCTGAGCATTACTTAAATTTAATTATACCTATGATCCTTTCATCAATTTTTTCATCTGGTAACTGAACCTTATTAAATATTATGATCATTTCTTAGTAGTTCCACTTAATCCAACCTCTATCATGATTGTTGGATATAATAGAACCTACGATCATAATATTGTCTTAACTCTAATAGCTATAAACCCCACTATTAACTTAACGTTTATGAGTTAATTAAATATTTATAAAGTTCTCAGTAAATATAATGTTGTTGATATAAAAATCGTGACGTAGACAATTCCACGCAAAAAATCCATTCAGTATACTACGTGTTAATTAATTCAAGATAAACAGATTTATTTGTCTTCGCGGAAAATGCTTAATGGAAATACCTTTACGACATACGCAGATATAGACGACAATCTCAGCTTTTTTACAAAAAAAATCCACAGACTATGACGTATTCTATCCGAGCGAAAACCTTTGGATCCCTTTTGACGAAAAATATGGAAACGTAGGTGATTGAAATTTTGCACAGTTATAGTTTATATTGTGAAGGAGTGCATCGAGCTAATATTATTTTGAAATTATGCTTTTATCATACTTTTTTTAACAAATAAAACATTACACTTACTACAACACACACACTAGGAGATTTTGATTGAGAAGCCTATACACACGAATACGTCTGTTGTCAAATTAAAAATAGATTTAGTTTTTATTATTGAATCTTAAATACTGTTAGACAATTATTACACGGCCATTCTATCATCATTTGACTTTATCAGTCTGAGACTGTCGCAGGAATTATGTCTAAAAAATAAAAAGTCAATATTTTGAAAATAGAATATCAATATAAAAGCGTTGAAATTTGAAACTTATAATTTATTATTTTATTTGAGGTCGAATTTCGACCATTGGGCGATCTCTAGTTACTATAAATATACAAAAATGTGTCTGCCTACCTCTTTACTTTTAAACCACTAAACGATCTAGCTTGTGCCTAGTATATCGTATTGTACATTATCATAATTATGCAATTGTTAGATCATTAGATCATAAGGGCGACATACAATCCTACACGCGGGTTACGCAACACTAGATATAGTATGGTTAGGTTCGACGACTTCTTCGTGTGTTCTGTTTCAGATCATTACTCTGTGTGACTGTACTGACTAGCACTAACTAAGGGTGAAGCCAAACTAGCGTAATTTTGTGAGTCGTGAGTCGCAGAATTTCGGTCGTGTAAATTATTTTTGATACAGGACTTTTGTATGAAACTGAATGCAGCAGAACTGCTGCCAGCCGAAATTCTGCGACTCACAAACTCACAAATTACGCTCGTTTGGCTTCACCCTAAATGTGGACTTCCGATCCTCACGGCAAGCGTCCGCGACCGAAAAAAATTCAAATAAAATGCTTTGTACACTAGGCTACAGTTTTCGTTTTGCTCTACGCCACTACAAAGCAGCGGCTACTTCGGTTGCTAGACCTATGTCGTTAGAAAATAAAGTGGCATTATTTTTTTTATTTTTTTTTATTTCGTGCTGCAAAGATCGGAAAGCCTAAAAGATTAGTTTATTGCTCTTTGCTAATCTCTACAAGTATCTAATTCTATCGGAGCATTACTCTGTGTGACAGTTGCTATGTGATTGCTATAAGTGTCAATGGCATAGAGAACTCTCTGGACCAATTACTATAGAGATAAGTGTAAACAGTATAGAGCAGTGCCACAAGAATAGATAAAATAAATGTGGCAATGCTCTTTGTTAGACAACGAGTGGCAAATTGGCAAGAAAAGTAACAAGTTAAGTGACTATTGCCACAAAGCATTTCTCAAGTAAGTCTTCTGTACCAAGATGTATGAGAGAAAAATTGTCACAATACTCTTTGTGTCAATTGTAAGAGAGCATTGCTCTATGTGCCAAGCTCTTTTAGGCATTGGTTCAAGTACCAAGTACCAACTATCAAGGCATTGCAATACGAATCGCCCAGTATACAACTTTGCTTAACGTGCCTATGATTTGCCCTCATACAACTTTGCTTTATATGCCTATCATTATCTTAGAATTTTCTTTATTGAACAACGTGCCATATTGAGCTGCTTTCGGTGCTAACTGCTAAGAAGTATTACTGAATTTTTTAATTTCTCCATGTGCCAACTATCATAAAGTCTTACTTTATGTAGCAAAAATATTATAGAGTCATTTGAATATAGTGAATCACGATATTAAAATAAAAACTCATATCAGCCAATTCAGCGAATACCTTTGTTTTTGCCAGGTCCGTTTTGTTCATTTATCTAATATACTCATACCTCATAATTATTTGATCGTTTTTTGTGTTGCGACTTGCGACTCATCTTTTCTTTGTATAAAATTATTTATTGAAAACGATTACAAAAATAACATATTTTTCTTAAATATAAATTCAACCTTGTGAAATATGAACCAAAATTAAGGTAATAACCATTTTAATTGAAGGATAAACGCTTACAATTTAACGTTGAACCTTAGACTGGATTTGAGCGATTAAAATTATATTTTCCATGTATTTTAAAACTGCACAAGGTTCATAAAATATTAGAAATTAGCTATACTAGCTAAAAGCCGAGTTTTGTGAGGGCTCGCGTCGTTTTTCTGCGTGGTAATAATCTTTAAGGAGTTAGTTTTTTTTTTTTTTTATATTATAATAGTAACCAAACCTTGACTAACCGATGATAACATCTACATATAAATAAAAATTACTATGTTAAAGCACAAATCAATAGGCGTGATAGTTTTTCCTTTAAAAGTCTACCACAAAATTGCTCAGGTTGTGGGATATACCTACTAGGGCTCGCTTCGCTCCTGATTATATGATTGATCATACCTTAATTCATAATATGCGGCTTTTCTTTTTTGGTGTATGGCGGATTTATACAAGCGATTACGACATGTGTAGTTGGACATATTCGTCTGTGATCGTCAATGATCATTGTCGACTGTGCTATCATGGAAATCCATCACGATCCATGACCCAATGTAAAGTAATGCAACTTAAATTACAAGATAAGCAACAAAAGAATAGTTTCATCTATTACTAGCGTTTCAAAATGTAAAATTAATATGGGTTATATAATTGTTGGGCCGTGAGAGGCGTTATTTAAGAAAGACATAATTAAGAGTAATGAGTGTTTGGACAGGTACAATAATTATTTTGTGCGATTGTTGGAAATTCGGGCGTGTGAAGTGGTCACTCGGCAACCAGCGATGAGGATGGCCTAAAAATTGACAATTAGGTTGCAGCTAACTGTGTGTAAAGATTTTCACGGTACCTCGAAAATCTAAAGATTCTGCGACTAGTAATAACTATTTTATTATTCAATCCTCTAGCTATTTTCTGGACTACGCCGACTATGTTGCGAGAATGCCGTATGTGCTCGGGCAACCATACAGACGTTCAATCATGGCCCAAGCTCTATAGTATTCGAAGGGTTGCGAGGAATGTGTTTTTGATAACCAATAGAATCACTGCGTTTAGCGAGGTCAGGAAAATGAAGCGATTCTATTGGTTCTCAAAAACACATTCCTAGCAACGCAGCTCCGGTGGAAACGCACCCTAATACTTCGCTCAGAAAACTGTACAAACCATCCACAACTGATACAAAGGCCTGAGTTTTATATTATTAGTTTAATAAACTGTTTTTAATTTAGTAACATGATTGTATTTAATTTAATGTGAGCAATAAAGTATCTATATATCTGTCGGAGAACAAACATCGGAACGTCAAAACCTAACGGCTTTGGGCGTATTCAGTTGCTCAATTGGCTTCGAGACTATGATTGACAGCTGTCAAATTCAACTTGTTAGATGTCACCTGTCAGGCTGGCATCGATCAGTGATCAAGCACTCTTGACGTGAGCGCAGTAGAGGACGGACGTTGGCCAATTGGAGTCTGACTTCGCCGCGTTCCAGATATTTCATCCGTTTGCATCCGTGCCCAGTGTGAACGTACTTTCGATTCGACCTATTATTTCGTGAATCTACGATGGATGAAGAATGTCCAAGCCCACTGCCTACCCCCGTCATATCTAAATTGACTCGTAGCAATAAACTTTTTCAAAACTAATATAACTTTTGACAACCCTAATTGTGACGAAATTTTCCGGGGTCATTTCCCTGATAAGACGCGTCAATAAGGCTTACACCTCATAAGTCATAAGCCTCACACAGTCATATTACCATCACCATTAACCTCGATTTAGTAATATGACACTTCCTTATTATAAAGTATAAACATCTCAAAACCTATAAAATGTGTATGCCATCTTTGCTATTTTATTATATTACGTCTGAGAAATATTATTTTAAATTAAGTTTTGGAAACAAATAAGCCTTTGATACTTGTAAATTATATCAGATCATATTTTGTATTTAAAGTAAATTGACTGAACAAGAAAGAGGACACGAGAAAATCCAAAAAAAGTTATGACATTCATATTTTAAACAAAGTTACAATCTTTTACAGAATCTAATCGAAATACGCTCTACACTAACATTGTCTACGAATATTAAAGACTTCTGTTATCACAGTAGTTTTTAATATTCTATATTCTTTTTCAATGAATGTTGTAAAAGAAAAAGAAAATAGGCTTTATTGGAGATCAATAAAAATAATATTAAAATATTGTATGTACGAATTACATAAAGATACTTTACTCTCAGCCTCACGATTATGTTCAACAAGATAAACGAGTAGTAACATGATATATAATATTATTTACATACTTACAAGAGCATTACGTTTATGCGAGTTCATATAACATTGAGCATTATTTCATTTCTTAGATATGCAAAACATAGTTGGTGTTATAATTTCTTATGAACAGTTGTGCGATGCTTCCTCTCCCTGGAAGCCTCGCTTTCTACTAGCTATTTCTATGTTAAGCTACAAAAGGAGACTGAAGAAGCATTTTACAAGGTTTTAACCTGCATTATGTTCCAGCTCAAATTTGGTAGTACTCTTTACTTAACATCTGAAGTCGACAGTCTATTTATTAATACAAATAACAAAATTTAGCTTACAATGACAACAATATAGATTCGAGTAAGTATGTAGGTAATACAAATACTTTTATTAGTAAGGAAGTAAGAGTTAAACACAGAATAAGTTAGCAGGGCCTGGCGTAGTAGAAGCAGGAAAGTTGTTGAATAGAATATTGTGACAACATCAATTTAGTATATCTAACTTTAGTTTTTCTAGAACACATTTGCAAGGTAATCTAGAAAAACTACATTAAAGTTAGGTACTAAATTATTGATAATGCTACAATATTGGCAAGAATTTGTACCATGAACTAAATTTGTAGCAGAAGTTAACTGGGTACCTCCTTAGGAAACTATGGAAAAATATGCCACTTTAATTTTTACGCGTTGTACTTTATTACAAACCTAAGTATAAGATATTCATCGAGGCTCTTGTGAAATAGTCTCAGTCTATTTAGTGACAACAAAGGAGTGACGCAAGACCTCGGGATAATTATATCACAGACAGACAGACAAAATAGAAAAGTTACTTATACGTGAACGTGAATAAGGAAAATTGTTACCCAAGTAATTGTACCGACGGTAAACGGTAATAAATTAATTGATAAACGGTAATTAGTTCATGTCCCTTGTAAAACAAATTGTGTAAAGCCTACAAATCCACAAATTTTGTATCTTTCTAGTAGAGTAGGAGCTAGCAACAGTCAGACTTCCTTCATTTTATGAAAGCTGAAAGTTTTCCTGTAAATGTCAGAAACTATTGAGTTTCGTCGCGGTTACTTTAGGAGGTATCCAGTTCTGAAGGTCCACCTAACCTTCGATAAAGTATAAATATTCTTACGGATACGGACACGTAGTGCCATCTAGCGTCAAACCGGCGAAACTGATCAGGGAAACACAGAAAACATAAATCCCCTACTTATTACTAGATGGCGTTAGGTGTATGTTTACTTACGCGTATTTGCTAGAAAGTTCCCACACTTGTTTACTTGTTTACTTGTTTACATGAATCGGAACTTTCTGGAATTCGTCTCGCCATATAAATAGCCGCAGGTAGACGGCCCGGCAATTCAGTTTTATCTGAGCGATCCTCGAGGCGACTTCGGAGCGAAAACAAGTGATCAATAGTGCTTAGTGTTTGGACTTAGTGTTTGGACTTAGTGCTTAGTGTTTGGACTTAGTGAATTGTGTGAGCTAGTAAAGTCTTTATAAGAGTCAGCAGGTCTTTTTCTCCAAATCCTTCGAACCCTAACACGTAACAACTGGTGTCAGAAGTGGGATTTGGAGATGCCATTGACTCCGAGAGAGGACTTCAAGGGGAGTGTCAGGACAAGGGCGCAACGGGCTGCGGAGGCCACACCCACTGGGGACCAAGCTCCACCCACTGCGGGGCAGGCCCCACCCACTGGCCCTGCCCACCAGGCTCCGCCCACTGACCACGCCCCCCAGACTCCACCCACTTCGGGTGAAGCCACGCCTACTGACTCCGCCCGCCGGTACCCGCCCACTGACCACGCCCCTCAGGCCCCGCCCACTCTGAACCTGGCCACGCCCACTGACTCCGCCCACCAGACCACGCCCACTCAGGCTACGCCCACTGGCCCCGCCCACTGGGCCCCGCCTGCTCAGGCCCCGTCGACTAGCTCCATTCATCCTGCCGCGCCCGTAGATTCTACGGCCCCTCAAATGGCTCTTCAATTGGAAAGCATAATTGAGTTAATTCAGGCTTTGCAAGATGCCCAAGACCGCAAGCTCGGCGCTTTGCAGGAGTCTCAAAGAGCTGAAAGTCACGCTTTGCAAAATTCGCAAAGGGCAATGATGGAGTCACAAGACCGCAAGCTTGGCGCTTTGCAAGAGTCACAAGACCGCAAGCTCGGCGCTTTACAGGAGTCTCAAGAGCAACAAAAGGACCTCCAAGAAAAAGCGCTATTGGCAATAAAGGATGTTAGTGACACGGTGACTAAGCTTCGAAAAGATGTCGACATAATGGAAGAACGCGTTACCGGGCTAGGAGTGGATATGGAAAATGTGAAAACCGGCCTCACAGAACTACAGAAGTGGAAAGTGCGCCTGGAAACCACAGGAATCGCGACGTCTAGTGGAACTACCGGAGTAGTGGTACAAGGACCAAGAGTTAAAGTGCCACCATACGACGGTACTACATCTTGGAACGCTTATCGTCAGCAATTCCAGACGGTTGCTTCCGCCAACGGATGGACTGACGAACAATGCCTGACCGCTCTCACTGTTGCGCTCAGAGGGCAAGCTTTGTCTGTCCTGGAAGCACATACAGGAAACGGGTTCCAAGACCTGATGGAGGCCCTTGAATCCAGATACGGGGAGCGACACCTGGAGCACGTGTTCCGTGCTCAACTTCGTGACAGAGTCCAACGCTCAGGAGAGGGACTACAACAATGGGCGTTGGAAATTGAAAAACTGGTCAAGAAGGCACACCCAGGAGCCGATTCCAAGATGGTTGACACGAACATTGTTCAAGCATTTGTCGATGGAATTAGGGACCTGGAAGTCAGAGCTGCAGTGAGGCTACGTCACCACACCTCGCTAAAAGAAGCGTTGGCGCATGCTTTAGAGGTCGAGGCTGTTCGGCGTGACATACGGCAGACCTATAAGATCCGCGAGGTCTCTGAGGAAGTCAAGGAGGTAAAGGCTCCCACGAAGAAAAGTTTTGGAGCCATGTGCTACAAGTGCGGCGAAAGGGGCCATCTTCAGCTTAACTGCCCGCAGAAGGAGACTCAGATGGCGAGAATGAAAAGACTCGAGGAACGCATTGAACAAATAGAGGAGCTGAAGAAGCAAGGGGTTTCGTCCTCTGGCCGGGAGCAGGGAAACGAATAAAAGCCAGGACTAAGGGGCGAGTACTGGCTGACGCGGAGGAAGCCCCAATTACTGTTGTCTCCCAAGCAAGCAGTGGGAATAGTCTTGTGATTCAGGGGACTATTAACGGGACGGATTGCAAAATGACTCTAGACACAGGAGCCTCTAGAACAATAGTGAACCCAAATCTGGTAAAAGCCGCAAGAAGACACAAGAGGAGAATTAACTGTCGGCTTCTTACTGCCTCCGGTCAGCCAATACCCGTCCTGGGAGAAATGTCAGTTACGATTAATGTAGGGGGGTCCTCATACCCTCAGGACGTTATCGTGGCTGAGATTATGGATGACTGCATCTTGGGTTTGGATTTCATGAAGAAGCATAACTGCAGAATTAATGTCGCTGACGGAGTTTTCAAGTGTGGTGAAGAAGAAATTTTCATTCTCGGAGGCGCCTGCGGGAAAGTCGCATGTGTAAAGAAAGTCATTATACCTGGACGAACGGAAGCTAAAGTGCTGGTGAAACTGCCGCCAGCTAGAAAGAAGAAGTCAAACAGATGTGTGTTGATCGAAGACACACCTACCAAGACATCAGCGCAAAAACTGATGACGGCGAGAACCCTTGTTTGTGGAAGCAGTAACGCTGTGGTCAGGGTTTTGAATCTCGGTGATCGCGAGATCTGCTTGAACAAAGGTGACGTCATTGGAACGTGCGAGGAAGTTGTCTGGATGAGGAAGTGTAGTTCGATCACAGGCTCAGACTCAGCAAACAGCAGCAACTATGGAATAGTGACTGAGCTACTCGACGACTGCAAGAGTAATCTGACTTATTCCCAGAACATGAAAGCTAAGAAGTTTTTACAACGCCACGCGAATATCTTCTCCAGTCAGGAAGGGGACCTTGGAAGAACGTCAATAGTTCAGCACAGGATAGATACCGGAAGCGAGAATCCAATTCGTCAACGAGCAAGACGGATACCCATTGCAAAGGAAAAAGAAGTTGAAGGCCTTTTGGAGGACATGAGAAGGCATAAGATTATTGAACCGTCTGCAAGTCCGTGGTGCTCACCTGTTGTGTTAGTGAAGAAGAAAGATGGTAGCACAAGATTTTGTGTGGACTACAGACGTCTCAATGATGTCACCAAGAAGGACAGTTACCCGTTACCTCGAATCGACGACACTCTGGATACCTTGAGTGGCATGAAATGGTTCTCGACCCTGGACCTGAAATCTGGATACTGGCAGGTGGAAATTCATCCAAAAGACAAGGAGAAGACAGCTTTCTCCACCGGTAAAGGTTTATGGCAGTTTAACGTCATGCCCTTTGGATTGTGCAACGCACCTGCCACATTTGAGCGACTCATGGAGTGTGTACTGGCAGGCTTAGTTGGAGAGGCTTGCTTAGTCTACTTGGACGACGTCATCATTGTTGGCCGCGACTTCGAGGACCATTTGCGAAACTTAGAACGAGTTTTCGCCAAAATAGAGGGGGCCAAGTTAAAGTTGAATCCGAAAAAGTGTCGTTTATTCAGGAGTAAGGTAAATTATCTCGGCCATGTTATCTCCAGTGATGGAATCCAGACGGACCCGGAGAAACTGGAAGCCGTTCAAAATTGGCCAACCCCTAAGAACAAAACCGAAGTGCGGGCATTTCTCGGCCTATGCTCCTACTACAGGCGTTTTGTTAAGGGATTCTCGGAGATAGCTAAGCCATTACATCGGCTGACAGAAGATAAACGACAGTTTATTTGGGACGAGACTTCTGAAGATTCTTTTCAGAAATTGAAGAAACATCTGTGTGAAACACCAATCCTGGGGTATCCACAACCTGAAGGTCAGTTTATAGTCGACACGGACGCAAGCAACACGGCCATTGGCGGGGTGTTATCTCAAAAACAGGGCGAAAGAGAAGTTGTAATTGCATATTTCAGCAAATCTTTATCTAAGCCAGAGAGAAACTACTGTGTGACAAGAAGAGAACTCTTGGCTGTTGTAAAGACGCTACAACATTTCAGCAAATATCTCATCGGCAGACAGTTTTTACTGCGAACTGATCACGCAGCCTTGAAGTGGCTACTGCAATTCAAGAACCCAGAAGGCCAAGTAGCTCGATGGATTGAACAGCTCCAGGAGTATGACTTCAAGACGGAACACCGCAGCGGAAAGGCGCATGGGAATGCCGACGCACTTTCACGAAGGCCGTGTTCAGAAGACTGCAAACACTGTGTTAAGCAGGAATCTAATGAAGTAACATTAAAGTTAACGAAAACAAGTCCTTTGGGTCCATGGGAGAATGATGCTATGAGGGAGGCTCAAGAAAGAGATGACGACCTTCGGCACATCATCACATGGAAGAAACGGGGTGACGTGAAACCAATCTGGAGTGAGGTTGCACCCACTGGCGCTGTTACTAAGGCGTACTGGGCGCAATGGGACAGTCTGATTCTTCAGAATGGAATACTCTACCGGAAATGGGAGAAGACTAACGGCAGAGAGTTCCACCTTCAGATAGTTGTCCCGAGAAAGAGAGTACCAGATGTTCTCCGTGAAATACACGATGGCGTATCAGGAGGTCATTTAGGTGTAAAGAGAACGTTAACAAAAGTGCGAGAACGATTCTACTGGTTGCATTGTCGAGATGATGTACAGGATTGGTGCCGCAAATGCACTACTTGCGCTGCAGTGAAGGGACCACAGACCAGGAGCCGTGGGAACCTGCGGCTGTATAACGTTGGCGCACCGTGGGAACGAATTGCAGTTGACGTAGCTGGGCCATTTCCCGTAACGGAATCGGGAAACAAGTATTTTATGGTCGTCATGGACTACTTCACCAAATGGCCCGAAGTGTTCGCCATACCAAACCAAGAAGCTACAACAGTCGCTTCTAAGTTAGTCGAAGAAGTGATATCTCGCTTTGGTGTACCTCTGGAAATCCATTCTGATCAAGGCAGGAATTTCGAATCGCAGGTCTTCCAGGAAGTGTGCAGAATTTTGGGAATGCATAAGACGAGGACCACCGCGTACCATCCACAGTCTGATGGAATGGTTGAGAGATTTAACCAGACCCTTGAGAGACATTTGGCGAAATTGGTAGATGACAGACAAAAAGATTGGGACAAGTATATACCACTCTTCCTTCTCTCGTACCGTACCGCCGAGCATGAGAGCATAAAAGCTACCCCGGCGTATGTCAATTACGGTAGAGAACTACGAGTACCAGTAGACCTCTTGACAGGAGGGTCACCGGGGGAACCAAAGACCGTACAAGACTATGTCTGCGATTTAAGGGAAAAGATGCGCTATATACACGCCATGGTTCGGGAAAATGGGTTACAGTCAAGTGAAAACATGAAGACCAGATACGACCGGAAATCGAACACGAGCGGCTTCGAAGAAGGGTCACTGGTGTGGCTGCATAACCCAACTCGCCGAAAAGGAAAATCTCCAAAGTTGCAGACCAAGTGGGACGGCCCATACAAAGTGGTTACCCGATTGAATGATGTGACTTACAGGATTCAAAAGCAACCAAGAGGGACATTCAAAGTGGTACACATAGACCGTCTGGCGCGTTACCATGGCAGTAATAACGATGCTCGGGACGAGCACCTCTAAGAGGGGAGTGGTCTTACGGATACGGACACGTAGTGCCATCTAGCGTCAAACCGGCGAAACTGATCAGGGAAACACAGAAAACATAAATCCCCTACTTATTACTAGATGGCGTTAGGTGTATGTTTACTTACGCGTATTTGCTAGAAAGTTCCCACACTTGTTTACTTGTTTACTTGTTTACATGAATCGGAACTTTCTGGAATTCGTCTCGCCATATAAATAGCCGCAGGTAGACGGCCCGGCAATTCAGTTTTATCTGAGCGATCCTCGAGGCGACTTCGGAGCGAAAACAAGTGATCAATAGTGCTTAGTGTTTGGACTTAGTGTTTGGACTTAGTGCTTAGTGTTTGGACTTAGTGAATTGTGTGAGCTAGTAAAGTCTTTATAAGAGTCAGCAGGTCTTTTTCTCCAAATCCTTCGAACCCTAACACGTAACAATATCAATGATGAAAGGCTGGCTGGCTCTTGGGCTATAGCTTTGTGTTTTTGGCTCGTGTTTCCCGCCTTTTAAAATCCACAACATGTTAAATTCACTAATTGTTATAAAAGTTGACCTTGTGAAGACAAAGATCTTTTGTGATGGTCATTGTGAAATGTAAAGGCCGTGCATCATTCAGATCTTTGCATATTCATAATGAGCACATAAGGAAGCTATTACTGACGAAGATGCAACTTAAGATTTAAATACAGACAAATAGTTTTTTTTTTTTTATTTCGTATACATAAATTAACTCGGAAAAACAGTACAGAACAAAGTTAAATGTGGTTATTTTGTGATAATGCCGTATTTATATTATTTTTTGTTATTCGTAGACTAAATTCTACATCCATACTAATGTTATAAATGCGAAAGTGTGTCTGTTTGTCTGTCTGTTACCACTTCACGCTCAAACCGTTGAGCCGATTTTTCTAAAATTTGATATAGAAATACTTACTTAGGTGTCCCGGGAAAGGATCTAAGATAATTTTTACCCCGGAAAAATGACCGGATTTGCGGGCGCGGCATCATCTAGCAACAAATATAACAATCTCTTAGGGGGCGTCCACAATTTACGTGAGGGTTTTTTTTTATATTTTCAGACCCTCCCTGCACCCCTGGTGAGATATCGTGAGATTTTATTCAACCCCCTCCCCCACCCCCAATCTCACGTGAGATTTTTCAAAATGTGGGTTTTTTACGTAAACGCGTTGAATTGTTTGACAGTCAGTACATAATATGTATAACGTCAAAGTATGAATGAAATTATTTTCTTTCGAACGAATTATTGAATGATCTTAATCGTATTACGATTACTCTAATACGATTAAATCTTAATCATACGAAAAATCTGGATGAAATGGACCAAAATAATATTTTTTTTTTATAACAATGAGAAAAAAAATGCGTAAGATTTGCTGAGACCCCCCCTCTCTCCAACGTAAGATTAGATGATATTTGTCTCGATCCCTCCCCCCCCCCCCCCCCCCCCCCCTTAAAAACCTCACGTAATTTGTGACGCCCACTTACATCATAAAGAGAGCAAAACAGGATAAAGCGAATATTCGGTTAAGATAATACAATCTGTTACAGTTTACACTCAGTAATCTCCCGTGATTGATGGTAAAGACTACAGAGTAGGAAACAAAACACCGAGATAAAAATACTGATTTATATACTTGGCACAATTGCTATACGAATATTATAAAGAACAGTGAGTTTGTGACGTTGAAAGAGACGCATCTCTAGATGTACTGAACCAATTTTCCATCCAAAATTCCAACCAAATTTCTTCCATCGGTAGAAAGCCACGTTAATTCTACCGGGGTGTGGGATAGGGGATCAAAGTTTTTATGGCAGTTATTCTCGTCTAAAGCAAAAACTATTTTTATTAAATTATGATATTTTACAAAATCTTAATGCAGGTTATATTGATCATGAACCCCTAAATACCACATAAAAAAACTAGGCCTTTGCATCCGTTGTGAATGATTTATATAGTATTTTCAGAGCGAAGTAACCACTCCTCAAATACTGTAGTGCCTGGGACAAGATTTTTAAATGTCCGTACGGTTGCCCAAGCACATACGGCATTCTCGCAACATAGTCGGCCTAGTCCAGAGGAAAGAACTAGTCAATACGTCTGGGACCAACTATGTGCGGGTTTCCTCACGATGTTTTCCTTCATCGTATGAGTGTCCGTATTATGTATTAGATCAGAAAATGTCTCATTGGTGCACCGCCTCCACCCGAGATCGAACCTGCACCCTCTACGAGTGCGAACCAAAGGTCTACCCATTAGGCCACGAACGCTCCAAATACCACATAGATAAAATATATTATAACAACCAGTAATTCAATTAACATTATGGAAGCTATATTTCAAGCAAATTATAACTTTACACCCTTTATAATAGAGCACACAATACCTGAGTAAACTATTAGCGGCTCATACGCAGTCGGCAGTTATGCCATTGTGGTTTTAAAAACTAATGAAATAAAAACCATAATTGCGTACGGTAATTGCGGTGTAGAAGTACAGGTGGCTAGGCGAGATCAAGGTGATCACCTGACTATTAGCAAAAACAAGTAAAGGTCGCACCTATATGCTTTGAACAAATGTGATCGCTGACGTAACCGTAAAGCCCGCTGTACACATTGGGCCAACGCCTAAAGCCAGCGCATTGGGCCAACGTGTAGAAGCCTACCTGCAGGCTTAGCATGGTCACCATAAAAGCGGTTTCTTTTATGGTGACCATGCATTTTGTGACTAAAATCTGTCAGTATCTCGATTCTTTCTCATTTATATTGTTGTTATGCTAAGCCTGCTGGTCGTTTTCGTTCGTTCATTCCGTACTATTCACGTTGGCCCATTTGCTGGCTCAATGCGTTGGCCCAATGTGTAGATACAGCCGGCGTAAGTGTTCTTTGCTATTCAGATAATAGTGTAGCGTTAACACTGTCTTACAGATGCACTCAGAGACGAATATTACTTAACTATAATTGAATGTACCATCGAGGAAATTGATTCCTAGGCAGTTGACAGAATACGGTCATTTGGTCGGATCATGTCAATTCAATGTTAATTGTGATCTGTCGGCTGGGTTTGACGTAACGCGACCAAACTACGTAGGCCATCGGCCATCTGCCTAGGAATCAGCTTCCTGATAGTACATTTTAACATAAAATAAAAAATAAAAATAAAATACGTTTATTACAGACTATCACAGCCTATATATATAGCGGTTAGTATTAACAAAAATCTTATTCCTATGTAATATAAGTATATGTAATAATAAAAATTGAATAAGTATAATTTCTCTATTTGGCGTATTTGCGCCACGGTACTTGTACTATTGTCTATTTTGTGGCCACGGTACCGGCGCACTGGGGACATGGACATGGACGTGCTCCCAGTGCGCCGCTATCGCGCCGTCGGCTAGCCCATTATCTGTCAAATTCTTTATTAAGTTGATGTTCAATCGTCATTAACCCATCAATCCCCAAGCGGCAGCCGGCTGCCGCACAACAATTGGAGGTGCTACATGTCTTTGAGTGCGGTAGTTAGCATAACTAAAAACAAACTAGAAGTATTGGCATATTTAAATACAATGATGGATTATAATAAAAACAAAAGTGAAGGGTCTTAAACCAGATAAACTAATAAGAAATAACGTTACAACAACAGAAATACAAGAGCAGCAAGATACGACAAGTGCAAAAAAGTTAATAAAGAAGGTCCTTTAATCATGGGAAACCTATAAGGGTAACAAGACTAGCCGAGACTGAACCTGACTCGCGCATCCTTACTCCGTCACTTAATACGACTATAATGGACTTCAGATAATCTGCAGAATGACAAGTGAAACTCCAATCTGGATGATTAATGTGCTATACACAAGAGCACGCAAGTGGAAACACATCCTCGGTCGTACTTAAATATTTAGCTTTCTATTGTTTCGCCGCTAAAATTAAATATGGCGCGCGAGAAATCACAGCTGTTGAACAATTAACTAAATAAAACTGGAAGTAACAATAAAACAGACACCACTATTTCTAGAATTTTATCGTGGTAAGGAGTTAAGGACATATTTTGTCCTCTAACTTACCCTTAGCGTTAAGAGAGTTAAGATTATTTGTCTCAGATATACGAATATTAATTACTTACTAGAGATCGCCCGATGGTCGAAATTCGACCTCAAATAAAAAATTAAATTATAAGTTTCAAATTTCAACGCTTTTGTCATGTAGGTATTATATTTCTCTATGGCTTTTATATTGATATTCTATTGTCAAAATATTGACTCTATTATTTTTTAGACATTATACCTGCGACAGTCTCAGATTAATAAAGTCAAATGATGACAGACTGGCCGTTTAATAATTGTCTAACAGTACCTATATAAGATTCAATAAAAAAACTAAGGGCCTGTTTCACCACTTCCTGATAAGTGCCGAATAGGCTATCGACCACTTAACTTGACAGATGAAGTATGGAGAATCTGTCAAAAAGCTGTGAATAGCCTATTCGGCACCTAATCAGAAAGTGGTGAAACAGGCCCTTAATCTATTTTCAATTTGACAACAGACTTCAACCATAAATAAAAGAGTACAATTCGTGTGTATAGGCTTGTCAATCAAAATCTCCTAGTGTGTGTAATGTTTTATTTGTTAAAAAAATGTATGATAAAAGCATAATTTCAAAATAATATTAGCTCGATGCACTCCTTCACCATATAAACTATAATGTGTGCAAAATTTCAATCACAGACGTTTCCGCATTTTTCGTCAAAAGGGATCCAAAGTTTTTCTTTCGCGTATTAATATATAGATCTGTAATTAAATTAAGACCTTGACATAAGCCTAATACATTGTTATCAGTCAAACTCTTCATTTAATTACAATTACGAAATTAATATTCGTCTCTGAGTGCGGTATAACTTTAGTTGAAGTTACATAGTAGTACTTAGTAATCTGCGGTCTTCACTAATCTAATGTAGTACGGATACAGCAAAATTCTTAATCGACTTACATAGATATTCTTCATTAACAGTCAGTATCACATATCTTTTCATCTCAAAGATGCGATGTAAAAAAGAACACAAAATAAAGTGGTAAATAAAAAACATCAGCATTTTTTGTGATGCCCTCCGTATACCTGCAGTGGCAGGTGGTCATGCACCTTTACATCTCAAAATAGAATTAATAAAAGGACGATATAGACTTAATATAATCTAGTAAATTAAAACTTAACACTTTTCTAGGGGCGTAGATAAAATAGATAAAGTAATGTAGAGTCTATAGGCGGAGATCGTCCTGAAGATAAAAGATTTATCAAAATAGATGTTATCAAGTTGCAAAACAGAATAAATCTACATAGATACAGTTCCAGTTTCCTGAAAAAATAATATTTTATAGAGATTTTACAGAGATTCAGAAAACCGATGTGAAATATCGCCTAAGTTACGGATGGCCAGTTTTTGAGGATTTTGACAAATCTTCATCTTTTCGACTGCGTTCGTGTTCGTGATTGCTGTATATTAGCATTACCCAATCAAATACGCTGGTGCAGAAATAAACTCTGGTCAAAAAATAGAAACTGGGCATTAGTAAAGCTGGCGGAGGTTCAAGGGGTTTGACATTAAAAATAGCAACAAAACACTTGTCACTTAATGGTTACAAGTGTTTTGTTGCTATTTTTTTAATTTCATTCACTGAACTGCTTCCATAGTTGCAAGTATAAACTATGAACGCAGTGGTGGTGAATGAAAATTATTTTCCCGAATAAAAAACTAACAAGATACTATTCCTCCTACTTAGAAATCCAGACGATGTAGCCGTCAAATCTCAGTTGAGGTTCTGTAGCGTTCAGATTTGCGTCATTTCTCGGCCCACGTACTATTCATGTGACTATTAGACTAGTCTTGTATAAACAAATATCACGTTTTACATACAATTATGACACTTTGCCTGTATTTTGTAGTGATAAATACACTAGAATGAGTAGAAGTGCATTTAAACAGACGATATAACGGATGAAAACTGGTAAGATGAATTGTAAAGGAAAATCGGAATATTAACGAATGAAGCAAGCCGCTCCAAAACAAATTGGCATGCTAATTTTTTATTTTATAAATGCGAAATTGAGTCTGTCTGTTACCTCTTCACGCCCAAACCGCTGAACCGATTTTGCTGGGTATTGAGATACTTTGAGTAAGTGCCGAGACAGGACCTAGGATACATTATCCCGGAAAAAAATACAAAGATACTAATCATAGAGTGACTATAATAATATTTAAAAATACCATTTGAATCTTGAAGGCTCTCTTCATCAACTATAAATATTTCTTTATTTATATATTCGCTATTTTCTCATTGTCCTTCAAAAGTTTTATAATCGGAAGACTAACATTTAAAAAGCTTTAAATAATATGAATTTGATATTTAGCATATCTACGTCATAGCAACAGTTAATGTATATTTTTTAATTGAAATGAATAAATTACATATTGCTCGTTATCATAAAGATTCCAATTACCAAATAATTACCAGGTAAAAATTATCTTTAACCTAAAAATGTGACCTCAAAATCGTCTGATTGGATATCAAACGTTTGAGGCTAAAAATGAATATTTTAATAGATAAGAACTAATTCCAACAATGCATTGAATTTCGGTCAAGACTCGAGATATCAACATTGAGTTTTTACCCAACTCTTTTTATTTCATTGCAGCTGCGATAGATACTCTAGTAAGTTTGCAAGTGACAACAGCTAAAATCAGATAAATGAAGACGTAACACGTAATGAAGTGGGTAACTAACAATTTAAAAGTGTTCGTTTTTTTGCATTAATGGAAGCTTTAGGACCGGGAAAATGATTTGAAATCAAAAATGTGGATTTTATGTATAGCTAGCTAGATATATTAGCTAGATAATGAAGTAGGTAAGGTTTGTTCAAAGTATAGACATAAGGGAAAAAATTAGTAATTTCCCTTATGTTATAAAATGTTAGTTATCCACTTTATCGACTTACGTCTTTAAACATAAATTGAATTTAGATTGTGTATGAGTAATTGGGGCTCAATATCGCGTGCTTGTTCTCGTGTCATTTTCCACTTTTGTAATCTTATTTCTATTTGATTCTATTTGCTGCCAGCAACTTTTTAGCAAAGAAATTCATCTATTTCTCGAGAACCGAAAGCTTGCGGCGATGAAAACTTTATAACGAAATCAAAGTATGTCCGTACCAAATTTTATCTAAAACGGTTCAGCAATCTGAGCGTGAAGAGGTAACAGACAGACACACTTATTTTATTGATCAGCCTCTCAGATTACATAGGTTAAGCTCAGTATTACTAGACTAGTATTTAAAACAGTGCAAATAGTTATAAAGATAGTAGGAACTCCAGTTGCATAATAATTACATTTCAAAAAGTGTTAGTGTGTTAATGCTAGACGTAGAAAGTCCGAACAAAAAGAAACCACAGTCGCACCTGAATCGCAAACGCTATTACACCGCTTTTTACTTTTTGTAGATCGCTATCGCGGCTTATTCTAGGAGTTTCGAATATTTACTGAGCATTTTGCGCAGTATTTTATTAGTGGTTTTATTTTTGAGCTTAAGTTACAATACCTAATGTCGCATATTTTGAGCATCTGTAACACATATTTATAGTAATTCAACGCAAAAATTGTAACGCGATGCAAAAAGATATCAACAATAAGACTTTTATAAATGGAGCACATTCTTTGCATAACCACGAAACAAAAACAAAACGCAGTTGACGCGACGAGATGAAATGAGGAAAACGGAATTCTTTCAAAAGGAACGTCGGTATTGAGATGATGAGGTGCGTAACTAACATTTAAGGGTCAATTTATACTAGCGCAGAGTCGAAGCGCATCGAAGCGAATTACAAAAACTGAACATAACAAATTCAACCTTAACTCCAAAAGCGTTAACGTACATGTGTGCGAATTTCAAAAGTTAACTAAGTTAGTTAACTTCTGAGAATTTAAAAAGGCGCATATTTTCCATGCATCGCATTACTTCTGCGAGACCAAGGCTGATTGGTCTCGCAGAAGTAATGTGTGCGTTAGCGCTAGTATAAATTGACCCTAACAGCATAACAGCAATTACTCATTTTTTTTTCCTAATAATTTGAACAAATATAGTACCTACTTCATCATATAGCTAATATAATATCTAGTTATACATAGAATCCATATTTTTTTATTTCAAATCATCTTCCCGGTCCTAAAGCCTCCATTTAGGCAAAAAACGTCAGTTTTTAAATTTTTAGTTACCCACTTCATCCACTCATGTCTTCTATTCGGAACCCAATCGAAGTGAGCACGAGACGAGACCGCTAGAAAATGAAACCGAGATTACTGCGTTATTTCAATAGCAAGAAACGATCGTAATATTACAATCCGAACGAGTCGCCGGTGATGCATGGAAAATATCTTAACGCAGATCACTTTCTTTAGCATTCTGTCTCGAGAAGCATTTAGAAAATCTCATCACTGTGTCTCGACTTAAATTTAGAGCATCTCATAGGTGATAGAACATTAGATTTAACACTAGGTCTATTATAGCTATATCTCAAGAATGCTTTTTATTGTTGTTTGTCTGGAAGAAACCGCTGAAAGCAAGCGGCATTCAGCGGTTTCTTCTTCTTTCTATTTGCTATAATATTCCTTACCCTTGCGTTTTTTTTTTTTGTTTTTGTTTAAATGTAGATAATATTGTTTATATGCAAATAAATCATTTATTAATAAATAAATGTTACAGCATGTCTAGGTATATATCGACACCAAGTGTAATGCAATATGCAAGAAACCATATGAGACATTTTATCGATACCAAACGTATTATTTTAATCCTTGATGGAAATAGTATAAAGTAAATTACAATGGAAATGGTCCGAAAAGACTGTTTCGTTACCGTGAAACATACATTTATACCAATGAACGTACCAATCTATAGCGTCTCTCCAATCTCATCTCATCATCTCATTAATAGTATCTCTCTCATACTCTCATGTCATCTCATCCCATCATCTCTTTACTGTCTCTTTTCGACAAAAAATTAAACATCTCGTGTATTGTCTAGTCTCGGCGATGTTAAATATCAGGAGATTATGAACTTTGGTCATGTTTTAGCGAGATGATGTCATGAGTTGACAGAGTAATGAATATTGTAGTTAGAAACATGAGCATTGTTTAAGATTGTTTATACCTACACATTGTTGTATTTAGAAATCTGTTGAATCTTGTTATTTGTATCTAATGTTTAGGAGGTAATAAATTTAGTAGTAGGCATTTTAGGAGTTCAGACCATTGCGCAGATTTTCTTATTTCGAATCGTGATCAACATAATAACTTTTGTTTTTCAAACATCATTACAGATGTTTTCTTTTCAAATGGAAAACTGTGCGAAATTAGGAAAATAATAGAACCATAGAGTTTAGCCAATAGTAAACGTAGTCGGTATCGGCCAACCTCGTCGTTATCTCTTATCAATGCATTACAAACTGTTATCAAACACTCATTAACTCTAACATTCTCATAACATGATTACAAATTGATTATAACACCCCTCTTTTTGGTCGGGGGTTAAAAATCTGCCAAATCTCGGAAGGAAGGATCAGCCAATTATGTTGGTAACTTTTACGCAAAGACTGCATCAGTCGATTTTGATAGAAATAAATTATAGCTGTTTTACTTATAAATTGCAGTAAGTAAACAGAAAACCTATTATCATTCTTTGAATGTAGTATCAACCAAAATTTTGCTTTACTTGGTATCCCATTCTACGATAATTTTTGACGACAATATAAAGATAGCTTTTACACAGCTCTTGTAACCAATTCTGTAAAATGTAATTTTATGATACCTGTGTTTTTACTATTTATTACTATTAATTAAAACGTGTTCACACCATATTCGTGTCGCGACTGATAACATATTTTATTGCTTTACTAATTTCTGTTTTCATTTAAATTAACTATGATATAGACAAACTAGTTGTTTATCTCTTTCAATTCGTTACCACCTAGTTAAAAAAATAATACCTTTTAGTTAACATGCATCTGTCTATTCGTAGGAATAATAGACAAGACGTAATGCGCAGATTTTGAGTTTTTTTGGCAGTTTTACTATTTTACAGTGTTCTTCTTCTTTTATTAAAGGCAATAGTGTAGTTGATTGGTTAATTTTTTGACGTTATAGAATATAGCCAATCAAAAGTATTGATGAATAGACAAACTTCAGTCAAAACACCTGAGTATGAGAAACTGGGAATAAGTTGAACCAATAGCTTCAAACACACAGATGAAAAGTCTTACTGACGCACTCAGACATGAATATTAATTACTTAACTGTAATTAAATAAAGATTTTGACATAAGCCTCATACATTATTATCTGTCGAACCCTTCATTAAATTAAAGTTTAATCATCACTAAACCGACTGCGGCCCCAGAATGATTAAAATCCGTAATGTCAAGCAGAGTATTTCCTTGAACTTAGCATTAAAGGCATGAAAAAATTCCACCGCCGCTAACATCTTAAAGCATCGTAACTGTCAGTTAAGAGGTAACTGGGCGGCAATGTGGCAGAGCTGCATTGCAACATTCTAGTTAGCTCCACGTGTTACTCGATTTAGATGTATAAAAGTTCATATTATGGCTTTCTTTGACTAGACTGAATCTAAATTAAACTTTGTTGTGGCATCTCAGATAGATAAACTGAAAGACGCAGCCAAATGTGTACAAGATAATGTTTATATACCAGTATTACAAGGGATAAAACACCTAGCCTTGATAAAACCGTAAAGATTCATGTGGAGGTAGTTTTTGTATAGCTCGTAAAAACGAACACGTTAAAGAACCCAAGCATCTTTGATTATATACTACAACCAAACATATTGAACCTCCACGTCCGGAGGCAAATAAAACCGCTAACCGATAATGTCACTTCCTAATGACAAAATACTAACCAGTTTCAACATTGAGATTCCAGGTGTAGACGTGGGGAAGTCGATGCACACTCTCACTTTAATATCTTAATTTTATTGTCGCTTCAGATGCGAGTACTAACGAGCATGTTTATCACGGCACAAGCACAGAAGTACACAGAACTCGCGACACGGACGTGCAACGCGACGCAGACGTGTCGACAGACTAGCGCGGCGACGCGCGCGCCGAGAATCGAGATACGGAGAGCGGCGGTCGGCGAGCGAGCGAGGTTACCAGCTTACTGTAATTGCCAACATTTCTGGACTCCGAGGCTTTTTAGATTTAGTGGTCACTCAACTTTTGAGTTTCACAGTTCATGTCTAAATCTTCCCTAAAGTTACGTAATAATTCAATCTCTCTGTGTGCGCCTTCTTTTAACTTGTGTTTATTTTTATTAGTTTCAATTACAATATATTTAATGCTTTGTGGGGTTTGTTTCAATCTTACTTAGCCTTTAATCACGATTCTCGAAAGTTTAAAATCTTATAAAGATCCTTTCTCTTATTTTCTTTAGAGCTTCATTTTATACTTTTTGTCATTTAATCTATTAAAAGTGTATATTTTCGTTGATTTTCAATTTCCCAAGTTTTAATTATTAACTTTTTTGAAACAATCTCAATCAAAAAAAATTATTTTATATAATTTTAGACATGCTGAACTTCATTACAAATTACAACTCTCAATTTTAATTTTTATTATTGTATAAGCCCATCCTTATTGTTCCTTACTCTTCAGTAAAATCACATCCTAAATTACATTATATTTCACATTTATTTTTTGTATCTTTTATTCCTTTTATTTATTTCAGGGTATTGATATTATTTTCTGGCAACACCTCCGCTCTCTCCCTCAATGGCGGTGGCCATCGCCGACCTCACACGTACAACCTGTTGTCTGTCCTCAGGTGGTTTCCAATCTCACGATCTCTTACGTATCCGGTATAGCGACAGTTTCTTTCATAACATTACTCTTATACTCTTATAATAGATAGGGCTTCAGGCGGTTAAAATTACATCAAACTAATTTCATTAATTGATTGGCCATGAAAAACAGAGTTAATAAAATTTGTCTGCTGCCATTGCTGCCATTGCCTTTGATATAAGGAAACAGATTACGCATAGGCAACCGTTAATACTTAATTCAAACAAACAAACAAACAAATATACTTTATTGTGCACAAACATAACAGTAAAATTTACATTAACAAACATATTTAATAAGTGAGACAAGTTAATTGTGTGCCAACTACTTCTATCCTAGACCTCAATAAAATTCTTAAAAACAACCTTTGATGCTGGTATCAGTCGGAAACTTCGCGAAGTCGTGAAAGGCCTAAAGGAACCAATTTCTTATATTGTATATTAACCTTTGATGACTTGTAGAAGTAAACAACTTTAACACAACAAGTAAAACTTCATTCATAACACTGGCTGCACTTGCATGTCGTACACTCGTATCAGTTACAAGTTAATTAATAAACAATTAAAAATTTACATAATTGCTGTGTTAAAAGTAAATTACTGCCAAGGTCTCCACGCATTCAGTGTTAATTCTGTCATTCATGCTTTTTAACTTCAGTAACGTTCGAATTCTTACAATTCTTAGAATTGATGATTGCTGTTTGCAAAATTATTAAAGGGTCTACAATTATTTTTTTTTCATTTTGATCTTTCTACAAGTCTAACTGTTACTACGATTAACACGTCAACTTTTTTTCCTTTCAAGGATCTCAAAAACATTTTCATTTTGTTTATTAACCTTAAAGAGAGGAATAATTATGCGACTTTATTGTTACACAATTGAAGATCTTTGATAAGTAACATGTAGAAAGTATAATATAATACAATTCATTTTAATTAGCTGCAAGTTAGCCGTCACGTCTTCGTTAAAATAATTTATGTTGTAACCGCTGTTATGTAATACGTAATTATTGTTCTAATCATTTCTGTACATTATCAGATTATTTTACGGCAATTAGTTCATCTGTTACGTATCCTCTCTCATCATCATCGTCGCTCATCCTGGCAATCCTAGTTATATGTAAATTACCATCAAAGTGAAAGTCTAAATATCCTGTCTCAATACTTGTGTCTGTAAAAACTATATAATATTATCATACCCATGGTCCACGAGTTGACTAAAAATATATTATCTACTATTTTTTTTACTTATATGTAGATCAAAGCGACGACCGATTTCCTTTAAAATTATGACAAAACGATAATTAATTAATCTAATAAAGTGAATAATAAATTAATAATAATTAGTAACATCAAGCCAACGCCTGTTTCCCCATTTTGAGTAGATTGCCATGGTCACATGGAATTTGTAAAATAAGAAGATTGACAAGGAAACATTATTAACAAAGAAAGTAATTAAAATAGAAACGAATATGAGAAAGCGTGTGACTCATAATGTCTCCTAACCTATTTCCTAAATATAGGCGTGGACGCTTTCTCATACGAGAAACTGGGTCTAGTAGTGCCCGTGATACTTTCTATTAAATTAATAATTTTCTAAATACCTACTAGTTTTCTTTTCAATAAATAATAATTAGTACATAAACTTGTACCCTTTAAATCATACATCATAGTAGACAACATTAGATCCACTGTATCACATTTATTTTTTCAGCTTTTCATTCAAATGCATTTAATAGTGCATCCAAATATTTTATTTAAGCATTCAGAGCAAAAGAAGTATAGTGGTGTGCCACAAGGTTCATGTTTAGGACCCGAACTATACAAGTAAAATTTTATGGATGATACATAACAAAACCTACATTTTGGTTTACCTTCTTGATGTTTGTCAGTTATTGTGAGTCAGTCAGTTTGATTTGTCGCTTAGATAATATTATAATATACTAGCTGTCCCGGCAAACGTTGCTTTGCCATAATATAAAGTATTTCGCCCATATTATTTTATTGAAATGACTAAATAAGTATGTCGCCATGGCAACGTCGATCGCTATCCCGTCGCACAAACAATGGTCGCCGTCAGTCTCAGGTTGTAATAATTTACTATTATTTATTCAACAAATGCACTTATCAATATACAAAGTACCCAGTAGCCGATTCTCAGACCTACTGAATATGCATATAAAATTTGGTAAAAATCAGTAAAGCCGCTTCAGAGGAGTTCGGTGACTAACATTGTGACACGAGAATTTTATATATAAGAAGATGAATAGACTCACTTCACATTGACAGCATATGTATATGATTCAGTATAATAAAAATTCAACTCAGAGATACAGCTTATCATAAACGCCAAGATGTTGTTAGCGGTTTTCCCGGAGATAAACTAAATTTTCCATGTAGATTTCTATTTTGCGAATCATTTAAATTATCAGCAGTATTTACTTGGTTATATGACTGAGATATTTCTAACTGAACGTAATCAAAAATTCTCACGAATGTTGAAGATTATAAGAACAATATTTCTAAAGCATTTAAAACAACCGATATGCAAGAACTGCATCGTACAAGTTACCTTATAATATCAAAGCTTATTTCATACCAATAACAACTTTATAGTGTCTATAAAAAACTAGGCCTTTGCATCCGTTATGGATGATTTATACAGTATTTTCAGAGCGAAGTAACCACTCCTCAAATACTGTAGTGCCTGGGACAGGATTTAAATGTCCGTATGGTTGCCCAAGCACATACGACATTCTCGCAACATAGTCGGCCTAGTCCAGAGGAAAGAACTAGTCAATACGTCTGGGACCAACTATGTGCGGGTTTCCTCACGATGTTTTCCTTCACCGTACGAGCGTCCGGATTATGTACTTGAGATCAGAAAATGTCACATTGGTACACGCCTCCACCCGGGATCGAACCTGCACCCTCTACGAGTGCGGACCAAAGGTCTACCCATTAGGCCACGGACGCTCTAGTTTATATAAAACCAATAGTAATAGAATGACTATGAAGTATGTAGGTATGTATATTTGCTATGGAAGCAACTAAAGAAATATTGGATTAATTATTACTTACGCACGTGCAAATTGTATCAGGTGCCACTACCTACGACTTACGAGTATGTTTAATACATAATATGTTATAGGGATCGTGCAGGGCAGAACATGTTAAGTAAGTTATCAAATATAGGTTTAGGATTGGTAGCAGTTCGTAGCACCTTCGTTCCACACGTTCCCTATTATAATTTATAATACGTTATAATTATTATTTTTTTATCAAAACCTGAGGAAAGCTCAGTATGGACAGCTGAAGTGCTAATAATAATAATTAAAATGTCACGTATTAAACGCTCAAAAAAATTAAAAAAAAAACATTTTGTTAGTCTCGCTAAAACTTGAGGACGGCTAAAACGGTTTAGCTGGTTTCGGTCTTGAAATATTCGTGTAAGTCCAGGGAAAGTTTGTATTAGGAGTGAAGCGATACGAAGCTCATAATATAGTAAAAAAATACAACGACCTCTAAGAAAATGTAAAAGGAAAATATCTACAGTTATACTAGGGCTTTATAGATTTATTTACCGTTACCGTATTAGGTACCGTTAACGCGTTAATCTCGAGATCCTTTCTTGTACAACACTTCCTGCGCGAGACAATACCGCAAAAACTTGTCGCAGAATCGACGCGCGCGCATCCGCCGATTGAAGCGATAGTCCGAGAGCCCGCGACTACAGGCTATTTAGTAATTGTAATTAAGGCGGTCCCCCTACGGAGATGCCGGAATTTACCGCTTTTTAGAGCTTTATAACTCATAATTTGAAAGCTACAAAAATATAATAAAAATACACCAATAATCTCGACGACCTCCGCGGCTCAATGGTTAAGAGTGTGTGGCAGCTCAAGCCGGGGGTCGCGGGTTCGAATCCCGCCGACGGAACAAAAAGTTTTCAATGTTGTGTATGATATAATAAAAATCTTAAATATATGTATAGTATAAAAGTATTAAATATATTTCCGTTGTCTGGTACCTGTAACACAAGTCCTTCAGGTACTTAGCACGGGGCCAGACTGACGTGGTGTGAAGCGTCTATAGATAAAAAAAAATCTTCAGTATACGAACATTCCTTTCCACATTATTAATTTCTAATTTTTTGTTTCATAAACTCATGATATCAGCTTTCAAAGTTAAACCAATTTATTAAAATTCAAGCATATATTCAGCATCTCCCTAGTATTTACAAATTACTTTTATTTGAAACACACGCCAATAGATCGACAATATCATAAACTATATATTCCACATTTTAATATATTTTTTAGGTCAATTTTGAACTAAGATAAGTAAAAAATAGGGTTTTGGTGCGATCTCGGCAACGCGGCAAATGTTCAAGGTCCTTTGCTCGGGGGACGGCCTTAAAGTTGTAACGGTTAGATGGATTGTAATCTAAAGTACCCCGCAAACGATCAAATTTGTTTGACAAACATGTTTGATGTAATTTACGTTTTCATCAAACAGCAGCGCAGACGATCAAACGTGCATCAAACAAGTTTGTCAAACAATTAGCTAGAATCGGTTTGAGATCATGAGATCTTGTTTGACAAATACAGCGGAACACGTTCAAACACGTTTGTTAAACGCTACGCAAATCCAAATTTTCTTCAAACAGGTCAACCGTCAAACACGTAGTTTGTTTGACAAACGCTTCAAACAAAGCTGTACACTATCAAACTATTTGACAAACACGTAAAATTTGACAAACAATTTGATCGTTTGCGGGGTACTTAAGGCTGGATTTATATGCGTTCGCCCTAACGCGCGGTTTAGCGGCTACACCGCGAGATCACAAGCAATGCTAACGATTTATTAAATAAAATAGTTTTATAAAATAGCGACGATTTATAAAATAGCGACTCGGTCGCGCTGTCATTTACGTACAATCTAATATACAGGGTGCAATTAAACTTACCGGCCAAATTCTTTTTATGGGTTAGGTATCATTAGGAGAGTCCATTTAACCAAAAAAATAGGGTGTTATTTTTTTTACAATAGCATATTTTATCCCACTTAAAATCGTTGCAGAACGGTCACTTCGCGGTAGTGGGTAAAGCGGGCTTAGGAAAAGTTTCGGAAGCTATTTCTCAGTATTTTAGTTCTGAGTGATTATAAAAGAAAAAATACGTGTATTTTTATTTTTAACAAGGATCAATAATCAATATATCGAAATTTGGCCGGAAGGTTTAATTTTGCACCCTGTATAAAATTCTCGTGTCACAGTGTTTGTGCGCGAACTTCTCCAAAACGTCTCAACCGATTTTAATGAAATTTTGTATGTACATTCGTTAGGCCTGAGAATAGGTTTTTATCTACTTTTTATATTGATACTAAAAAAATATTTATATGGCAAAACAACGTTTTCCGGGTCAGCTAGTTGCTATATAAATAATAGACTGTAATAAAACTCAAGATCACAATTATATTATTTTATTTTAGCAGACATCTATTAACTATTTTTAAATTACCACCAACAAAGTGTGAGCACGTTACATCACAACAGTATAATAATTGATAAGTATAAGAGACTCTAAAAGTGACTTACCAGTAGAACCTGCCGAGATTGACGCTGATACCAGAATAACCCAAATAGGGCTGAAACCCTCTATTTTATACCCAGGTATTCCCGCCAACCCCCGCCAACCGCTATCAACGTCAAACTCTATGAGGGAAGTCAAATGCAACTTCCTTTTACATTGTTTTATTTTAACAGCACTAGAAAAATCCTAATATATTCTCAATAAATATTATATAAATATGTAATTTTAATAAAATAACTTCCTAATTTTTACATACCTTTGATTACATTTTATAGAAATGCAATAAAGTATTACTTCCTTCTAAATCAACAGTTTTACATAAATACAAAAACAACCTTAATAAATATAGCATAATTATTCATCGTTTCATAGCGACATTTCTTGATTTTAGCCGTCTAATATTAATTTGTTATTATTTACTTAATATTACATCCTGTTAGTTAAGTTAAAGATTTAATCAAAACAGAATCTTAAAAACTAAATTACTATTATAAATATTGTTGAACATTTCTAAAATAAAATTGACCTAACACTCGGCCATTCTGATAAGGTGTATGTCCTCATACACATAAAATTGACCTAACACTCTGTTCACATTGCTAATAATAATTAATTTTATCTTACAAATTATAACTGATTAAATTTTACTCTTATAACTGATTAAATCTTACTCTTTTACAAAGGTCTTCTCGATTACGCTGATCGTCCTTCAACCTCAATTACTTAATTTTAAATCTCACTCATTTACAAGGTCTTCTCGATTACGCTGATCGTCCTTGAACCTCTACCATACAAATTTTAAATCTCAATCATTTAGAAGGTCTTCTCGATTACGCTGATCGTCCTTCGACCTCAATTACTATACAAATTTTTAAATCTCAATTATTTACAAGGTTTTCTCGATTACGCTGATCGTCCTTCGACCTCAATTAAATTTTAAATCTCAATCATTTACAAGGTCTTCTCGATTACGCTGATCGTCCTTCGACCTTTGCTAATTAAAAAAAAAATACTGAAAACTTTATTCTTAAAATGTAAAATTGGTGAAATTAAAAATATTCCTAAAGATAATTAGTTCAATTATCATCAATACTGTTACTTTCATCAATACTGTTACTTTCATCAATACTATTAACATCATCAACATCATTATGTACATCAAGGGCAGCAATGTTAACCCAAGGTAACATGCGACTTGCGGATACGACTGTTTTACGTTTGTTTTTACTACCAGTTAAGCCTGGAATTGCTGTTATCTCATACCGATCATTTCCTAGCACTGAGACCACTCGAAATGGCCCTATATAAGGAGGCACCAGCTTTTTACTTTGACCGTCGTTCTTAAAAAAGGTTTTTGTTATTTTTACTAAATCACCCTCATTGTAAATTCGTGCTGGGCGCTTGTGTTTATCATAATACTGTTTTTGTTTGATCTGTTCATTATCTATTCTATCCTTAACTTCATGCCTTATATCGGTAACAGCGGTATTATCACGAGTTTCAGATCGCACTTCATTAAGAATAGGTTCTATCTCACTATTCATACGGGTTCCAAACATTATTTCTGCAGGGGTTCTACCAGTAGTTTTTTGGATACTATTATTAAGGCCCCATTGAATTCTGCCTACCTTCTCATCCCAACATTTTTCATCGCAATTTAAGTTTTGAGCTGTAAGAGCATTAAGAACAGTCCTATTGTAGCGCTCTACCTGGCCATTCGATGAGGGCTTGCTACAGCATTTAACACGTGTTTGATTTTCCTATCTGTACAAAACTCTTTGAATAATCGTGAAGTAAAACAAGTTCCCCTGTCACTTATTATGCGGTCAGGAGTTCTAAAAACATTAAAAATTTCATCCAAAATTGCAATAGCTGTTTTAGACTTGGTATTTCTCACTGGCTTAATAAAAGCAAATTTTGTAAAGGCGTCTATGATTAATAATATGTAAGAGTTTTGTTTTTTCGACTTTACAAAGGGGCCGAGATGGTCAATATGCAAGGTATGAAATGGATCTTCAATTTTATTGATGGGGTGTAGTAATCCTTCAGAATTAGTAGATTGTTTTTTTGCATAAGCACATTGAAGACAGGCAGCCACGTATTTTTTTATAAATTTTGTCATTTTTGGAAACCAATATGTCCCCTTTATTCGTTCCATTGTTTTATCTACTCCAAAATGACCAATATCGTCATGGTTTAACTTGCATATTTGCCATCTCGCTCCCTTTGGCACAGCCCATCTTAAATTATTCTTATCACCATCTATTACTTTGTAAATCCTATTATCTTTAATAACATAATTATCACTTATGTGTTTCACTTGTTCTGCATCTATTTTAGAAGTTAATATATCCCTAACTCTTTGTAGCTCTGAATCACCAAGCTGTAAAGTTAATAGCCAATCTTCATTATTTACTAACATGACAGTAGGGTATTGTTCTAGCTCATCAGGAATTACTAAATCCGTTGGGTTACGTGACAGGGCATCTACATGTGACATACGAGTACCAGGACGATATTCTACAGTGCATTGATATTCTTGTAATAACAACCACCAGCGCGCTATTCTTGGAATAAGATCTCGTTTAGAGAAAGTAGTTCGTAGAGCACTACAGTCGGTAATTATTTTGAATTCCTTACCAATTAAATAAACCCTAAACTTTCTAAGGCAACAGATTAAAGCCAGGGTTTCTAACTCGTAAGAGTGAAAATTCTTTTCCTCAGGAGAGGTTTGGCGACTGTAAAAAGCTACTGGTTTAAATGTGTCATTTTCTTTAAGCCGTTGCATTAAAATACCACCTACACCAATTTTGCTAGCATCAGTATGAAGTTGAGTTTCAGCTGATGGGTCAAAAATAGCTAAAATGGGTCTAGTAATAAGTCTACGCTTGAGTTCATTAAAGCAATTGTTTTGTTCATCAGTCCAGACAAAAGTGACATCCTTTTTCAATAATTTACTCAAAGGATAAGATAACTGTGCGAAATTTTGAATAAACTTGCGGAAGTAACTAACCAATCCGAGAAACTGACGTATACCGTGTTGATTTACAGGCTGAGGAAAATTTTGAACACTTTCTATTTTCTGATTACCGGGCCGCACTCCCTCAGAGCTAATTTCATAACCTAGATAATCGATTCGGTCACATAAAAATTCGCATTTTTCTAAATTAAGAGTCAAATGGGCGTTTTCTAGTAAATAAAGGACGTGTTTTAATTTATCCAAACAATCCTCAACATTGATGCCATAAATAAGAACATCATCTATGTAGGCAGTAGCTTTAGTAAATCTAGAAGAGCCTAACACCTTATTCATCATTCGTTGGAAAACTGCTGGTGCATTGGCAAGGCCAAAAGGCATGCGGTTGAATTCATATTGCCCATCAGGCGTGACGAATGATGTAAGGTATTTAGAATTTTCTGATATTGGTATTTGGTAATATCCCGAAGCCAAATCAAGTGTAATAAAACAAGAATGTCCAGATAATCGCGCGATTTCATCTTCAATTATGGGCATAGGGTAACGTTCTTTAACGGTTATTGAATTTAGCATTCTATAATCTACACAAAGTCTTTGCTTCCCGTTTTTCTTTTTAACCAAAACAATAGGGCTTGCGTATTCTGACGTTGAGTCTCTAATGATACCGGCCTCTAACATTTCGTCAATCATTTCCCTAACCTTTTCGCGTTCTGCGTGGGACAGTCTATATGGTCTATACACTACTGGTGTCTTACTATTTAATTCTATATTCATTTCAGTTGCATTTGTGCATCCTAAATCCTGAAGGGACTTTGCAAAACAATGTTTGTACTCGTTTAAAATCCGTAAGAGTTTAAGTTTGTCCGACTCACATACAGAATCTCCTATGTGTAGATTGTGGATGTCTATATTTGTAATATTGTTGGCACAAAATTTGGAAGAAGACGTAGAAGTGATGCAGTTAATCATTTCTACTGGAAAAGCTCGAGCGATGACTGTACTCTGAAGAATTTGACACGATGATGATTCTGGTGCAATAATAATATGCAATTTATTATTGACACAACGGTACAAGCCACCTTTAACAATATACTGCTGAACTGGTTTACCTATTATTTTATTATCCAACAAAATATAACCATCGTAATCACCCTGAACCACAGCCTTAATAGAGGAAATTCCAAAAAGTGTAACAGTTTTATTTGCAACTACTTTTATGAGTCTCGCTTCCGAGTCAAAAATATCCGAAAAAGGCATCTCATCTTTAGTACTAAGGAATTCCAGCTTATTACTACACTTTCTTACTAAAATGTGGGGCTGCTCTGTAAACGACTGACCTATTAATAATGGTGTGTCTAAAAGTTCATCTGAAACTACCTTACTGTCAACCTTGGCAGAAACGCCATCTACAACGAGATCTACCTTCACACTACCAAGAGCTAATACAATCTCATTTCCAAATCCTTTCATAGGGTAACAAATGCAATCGTGTTTTAAACCTAAACGAGTTAATAATGATTGTTTAATAACCGTAACTTCACTGCCAAAATCTATGAAAGCATTAACTTGTAAATGATTAATTCTTACATTCTTATAAAACTTTGCATTGGGGGAAGAAGATGAAATGCACATAGTTTTAGGAGTGGTATTATTGTTTTCTTTATTATTTGTAAGTTTGACAACACACTTTTCAGAAGTATGACCTATTCTTGAACATCGCGAACACTTGATTAAGGGTTTAGTGCAGCGAATGTAACTATGGCCCTGTTCCTTGCAATTAAAACAAGTGAGAGTTTGAACTCGATTGGTACCCGTACGTGTAAATGATTTTTCATTCCCTACTCTAGGCTTCATAATTGACTGGTCTAAGAGAACCGAGTTATCCTTATTACTCATCAAAAACTGTAGCAACTGATCGGGATGAGAACAACGCAATGCCAGAGCACTAGATTTCATCGTTCTATCACTTATTCCGTGAATAATACAGTCAACCGCACGCTTACCCGTTATGTCACATTGATTTACAAGTGCTAATTTTTCATAGAAATAATTTTGAATTGATTCATTAAACCTACTCTTACGTCTAAGCATTTCTTCCAAGGATTGGCCATAGTTATATTCATGTGGGAATGCGCTAGTTAATTTGACTTGCCATTCGTCCCAAGTAAATAATATAGTACTAAGGCTTTCGTACCAACGCTTGGCCAATCCTTGCAATTTTTGCATAGCGAAATGGATAGTAGTCTTTTCATCCCAGCCATAGACAGCAGCGCATTCGTTGACCTTTTTTAGCCATATATCTATTCTTTGATTGTTAGATGACGGATCAAATTCCGGTAAAATATTTTTGTAATCATTACTTCTATTGTTATTAGCTGGTGTCTGTGGCTGCGAGGTAATCGATTGAATTAGCTTCAAAACATCGTCCGTGGACATACGAGGGCTAACTGACCTTCTGTTCAACTCGTTTACATCTCGCTCCCGGCGCTCTTGACCGCTGCGACGCGAGGACTCGCGGTCGACGTGCTCCCGGCTGCTGGGGCGCAAGTACTCGTGGTCGTCATGCTCGCGGGGTATTCTACTTCTGCAGCCAGAGGACTCGCGGTGCGGCCTGTGGCTGCGTCGCGACGACTCACGGCTGTCACCCTCGTGGCGTGGCCTGCTGCTGCGTAGCGAGGACTCGCGGCTGTCACGCTCACGGCGTGGCCTGCTGCTGCATCGCGAGGACTCGCGGCTGTCACTCTCATGACATGGCCCGCTGCTGCGGCGCACGAATCTGCCGCACTCTCGACGCGGTGTTCGCAGTCTGCGTGGCCGTTTCTTGTCCTGACTACAGCTGCGACTTCTGTGTCTGTCGAGTCGTGATCTCCTTCGTCGTAGCACACGCTGATGTCCACGACGTCGGGGATGGTCGCTATCAGCACTCGAAGTAGATTGAATTCTCCTGTGGTCTTCATCGAGTCGTCTCTTTCGCGATTCGTGTTCCATTGCGTCTCAAACACACAAAAAATGGAATGCTTTAATATATGATATCACTAAAAAGAAAAGAAATACGATTGAAGTTTTCAAATAAAAACAATTTCGTAGGCGTGTACGTGTCACTTCTGATATGTAATAAAACTCAAGATCACAATTATATTATTTTATTTTAGCAGACATCTATTAACTATTTTTAAATTACCACCAACAAAGTGTGAGCACGTTACATCACAACAGTATAATAATTGATAAGTATAAGAGACTCTAAAAGTGACTTACCAGTAGAACCTGCCGAGATTGACGCTGATACCAGAATAACCCAAATAGGGCTGAAACCCTCTATTTTATACCCAGGTATTCCCGCCAACCCCCGCCAACCGCTATCAACGTCAAACTCTATGAGGGAAGTCAAATGCAACTTCCTTTTACATTGTTTTATTTTAACAGCACTAGAAAAATCCTAATATATTCTCAATAAATATTATATAAATATGTAATTTTAATAAAATAACTTCCTAATTTTTACATACCTTTGATTACATTTTATAGAAATGCAATAAAGTATTACTTCCTTCTAAATCAACAGTTTTACATAAATACAAAAACAACCTTAATAAATATAGCATAATTATTCATCGTTTCATAGCGACATTTCTTGATTTTAGCCGTCTAATATTAATTTGTTATTATTTACTTAATATTACATCCTGTTAGTTAAGTTAAAGATTTAATCAAAACAGAATCTTAAAAACTAAATTACTATTATAAATATTGTTGAACATTTCTAAAATAAAATTGACCTAACAAGACAGCGGCCAAAACCCGCGTTCGCGTGGACGCATTTTAATCCAGCCTAAGATGATATGGCGGTTTGTAGGTTTGACTTACTTAGATAAAGTATTCTTTATTAATTAAATACAGATAATCAATACTAATATTTTAAATGCTAGAGTGTGTCTATCTGCAGTTAGGTACATGTTAACGTATTAGCCACAGAAACGATTTCGATGTTTATATGCACCCGTAGCACGGCTACCGTGGAAATACGAAAGTATAGACAAACAGCGGAGATAAACTGAAGGTGCCGTTCCGATCTTTACCGCGGCTAGCCGCGATCGACATAAAATCAAATATAATACCACTTTATGTCATAGACTATGGTCCTAAAAATTCAAATAAAATCCTATTTTATGACGTAGACTATAGTCTATGTCATAAAGTGGCATTTTAATTGAATTTTTGTCGATCGCGGCTAGCCGCGGTAAAGATCGGAACGGCACCTTCAGTTTATCTCCGCTGTTTGTCTATACTTTCGTATTTCTACTGTAGCCATGCTACGGGTGATGGACGACTATTAGTGCCGGAAAAGAACATAGGATAGTTTTCATCTCAGAAAAACTATTGTTTCCATGCGTAATTTAATTTCGGCATAACGGACACCACTTAGCCAGTAAAAAACCAATAAATTAATAAACTATATTATAATAATAATCATTTCATAGTTCCAATTAAAACTCCGTTTCCAAATCTGTTTAATTAAAGGACATCAGGCATTCTGGTCTTAAAAAAAATATGTGCGGCCAGAACTAAGAATATTTCCAATAGCTAGGTCATATTAAGAACTTAAAAAAATATATGGACTTAACCCTGTAACTGCATTTTCTGAGTAATTATTTAGTTAGGCTAAACTATTAAAAGCATTACATTAAAAGGGGTCTTACTAGGAAATAACCCCTTAACCCCGTATTACCTCTTTCCTAGTACGATGCCATTTCCAGTACGACCCCTTTCCCAGTAAGACCCCTTTAAATGTAATGCTTTTAATATTTTTTTCCTAACTAAATAATTACTCAGAAAATGCAGTTACAGGGTTAACTCCATATATTTTTTTAAGTTCTTAATATGGCGTAGCCATTTTAAATAATCCTAGGTCTGGCCGCGCAGCTTTTTTTTTTAAGACCAACATTGTATGGAAATTGCCTGATGTCCTTTGATAATTGCCTTAATTTGATAACTGTCGGATATATTTTTCCGACGAAAATTATGACCAAATTATTGCATAATAAATATATTGCTTAACACTATAAGTTACGGTTTAAGGCAAAGATATATTCATCATTATTAAACAAAGAATAATACATTTACGACTCCATCATCAATGTGATTTCATTGCTCTGAAATAGGACGATAGGTTTTCAGGAACTATAATTTTCTTCAAGAAAAACTGTCCTATATTTGTATCCCTTTAACGGTCATAGCCCGGGGCTATAATGAAGTGCATCCGATTCAAATGTTTATGAGTAAAAAAGTTATTAGTTATATTTAAGTATCGTACTTTCGATAAGACAAGGCCACAAATGATTATGAAAAATGTCTTTTATTTGTACTTATGCCACTTATTTGTCTTATCGAAGTTGCGAAGTTGCGATATGTATATTTTGTAAAAAAATAAGTAACAGTAACTTCGGCTCTTCGCCTATATTTGACGTCAATCTCTGTAATCCGAACCCGTATTGTGAGATGTAGCAGACGCGTAAACAATCGACAATGGCTAACACGCGAACTTCCTCTTATTCTAATTTACCGCTAATCCTGTGATCTTGGCTAATATAATATAATGACAAGGTGAAAAGTCAATGATTTTTCGGTGATGACCTGATGACGCATTTAAGTCTAAATTAACTTTAATTGGGACTCAAATGCATAACTCATAAAAAATGCATTATTAATTAATATCTAAGCAATGATGTGGAAATTGTTTATATTAACACTATAATAATAATTTAAGCTAATTAAAAATAATTCTTAAATGTTCTTAAGCATTATTATCGTTCTGGTCGTAACAATTTTCTTCCTGGCTATTTAAACTGTAGTAATGAGGTATATTTTATAAAGTAAAAAAAAAACCGGCCAAGTGCGAGTTGGACTCGCCCATGAAGGGTTCCGCAGCAGCAATAAGGTTTATTTTTATGAAATTAAAAGGTTTTTGATTTATTTTTATATTTCAGTTGATTTAATGAAAGTTAAATGAAGTTTACCATTTATGACGTATAAAAAAAAACTCCTAGCTAGATTTCGTTCAAACCAATTTTCGTTGGTAGTTTTTATAGTTAAATACATCATATATTTTTTTAGACTTATCATGAAGACCTATCCATAGAAACCCCACACGCATAGGTTAGATGAAAAAAAATATTTTTTGATTTAGTTGTACCTATGGGGACCCCTAAAATTTTTAATAATTTTTCCATTATTGTATCAAAATCTTAATGCGGTTCACAGACTACATCTACTTACCAAATTTCAATAGTATAGCTCTTATAGTTTCGGAGAAAAGTGGCTGTGACATACGGACAGACAGACATGACGAATCTATTTTTTTTTTAATTATTACAATGTGTTTTAAATTAATTAATTGAAATTATTTGTAATAATAAAATTCATTAATACTTAACTGTTTAAAAAGACTTACTTCAGACTAAATTTTTTTATCAAACATTACAGAAAGTGATAACGAAGATTCCAGAAATGTTAACTTTCTGCTGTCATCAATCAGTATCCTGTCGTCGGTTTCGCTCGTTATAGCAATTACAGCCTATCTCCACATCTCCAGCTATTTTAATGATTTATTTGTAATTAAACGCGTGATCTTTATCAATTTCATTTTTTTCGAGTTACGTGTTAAGAACACTTTCCTTTTTTTCTCGAGTGGATTTAAGTGTTAAAATATTTGTTTTCTAGATTTCAATCACACCTGTTGCTAGTTAGTATTTTTTTTTAGTTTTTAGACTTATAATTTACTTCTATAATCACAAATTGCTATTTATTAGTAAAACGTAGGTATAGAAAGTAAAAACACTATCGTCGCAAACATCGTAAGACCTCGTCTAGTGAGGTGAGCACTTTTCAACAAGTTACTGGACCTAGTATTTTGATATTTGATAATGTTATGATTACTCATAAGTTATAACACAATATTATGCTCACCCCCGGTGTTACCTACGGGCTGCGTGTATGTCGAGAGAGCCCATACATTTAACATCATCAGCTATGCGCTTATTTTATTCCGTTTTTGCCTATTTCCCTCCGTTCGAGGAGGCCCAAATCTAACGGACAAGTGAACACCACGTGTCTAGACCTCTAGACTTACAACTATGTACTATGTGGACTATGGCATTAGTAACCTTACTCGCCATATTCCAAGTTTACTACATTTCTTTCCTGTTTAAGTGGCTGTTAAAAACTAACCTCCAGCGATGGTTCTCTCTAATCTGTAACGCCTCCGTGGTCCAGTGGTTTAGAGCGCCGCTCTTGACTCGGAGGTCGTGGGTTCGATTCCCGCGTTGGAAACATGTTATTTCCAAGTTTGGTTAGGACAATGCAGGCTGATCACTTGATTGTCTGATAAGTAAGATGATCCCTGCGTCGGATGGGCATGTAAAAAGTCGGTCCTGCACCTGATCTCTCGCCAGTCGTGTCGGTCTTCCGTCTCACTGGGCTATAAGAGTAAAGGAATAGAGAGTGCTCTTGTATACTGCGCACACACTTGGGCACTATAAAATCACTCCTGCGTAACTGGCCGTTTCAAAACCAGCCACCTTCACCGAAACCGGTGTGGGAGTTATTATTATTATAATCTGTAATATTCGGCAACTGGTCACTGGAGTGATCTAGAAGTAGCGGTCGTCGCCGGTCGCCTTGGTCGGCGTTGCGCAAACCGCCGCTCGCGCAACATTCGGTCGAGCACAAGGTGCCATTCTGTAGACCTTTACACACTTGCGATCAAACTAATTAAAATTTCCCGAACTGTAATCTCTCTGGACTTACCTGGTATGAAAAAATTACCAGCCAAAATTATGTCATAAGACAATGCCCGAACCCAGAACCGATTTCGTCCGTTCTGTTCGCCTTCTGCTTTTAAAGTCTTCAGAAAACATAAGTTCTATTTATGCTGCCAAAAAGGCGAATCAAAAAAGATTTTATTTCTTTTTCACCTTCAATTTTCTGACATATCCATTTCTTCTTGCCGGACTAAACCCACCCGCAGGTAACATGCAAATTATTTCATACCTTTACTGATCCTTGCTTTAAAAACATTTTTGTTACTATGTCTTAAAACGCAAGTGTGTAGGCCGCCTAAAGTTCTTGTGATAGTCAATGTTACAGTCTGATTCTTCGACATCGACAGCGGCCGGCACACTCAGAAAATGTGAACTTGAAGCATCGCTAATGGATACCACAAATACAAAATACTGGTCTTCTTGTAAATTAAACGATATGGTGATTTCGCAGTCATGTTGGTTACTTTGCCAGAAAGAATATCATATGTTACAACTATGTACTATGCCACTTTGTCGTGAGTAGGTGCTTCAATTTTCCTAGTCCTATTAAATTCAAATCAAAGAAGTCTAAAAAAAATTACACCACAAACTGCAAGTTTGAAACTGATTTACATTTTAAGAACAACGGGGACTAGTATCACTGGATTCAGAGTTATGTCAACGTGAATTTTTGTGAAGTGTTATGTTTCCTAGTATCTAACGGTCGCTACTGCAGCGTATACTGTCCTTTAAGGCATCTGTATTAGCTGGTTAAAAAAATTATAATTTCTTGAACAATTAAGTCACAATATTGAGGTATACTTACACAATCTGTCTTCAGTGAGCGCCATGACGTGAGGCTGCTGCTCCGACGCAGGCTGGTCCGCGACACCGAGTACCCGCCCTAAAAAAACATAAATAAATAAATATCTTTTTATTCAAAATATAATCATGAATATACTTTTCGAACGTCGAAACTACGATGCCTACCACCGGTTCTGGAACTAGGCCGGTATATAGTATAATTGGTACAAAATATAAAATATGAAGTTTTGACTCTGCTTACGCCTATCTCGGTGTAATTTTTTCTTTTTTTTTTTTCTTGGCCGAATCCATTATAGATTCCAGACGTAGATTTCCGACATTTACTGGTGCGTAGTAAGGAAACCCTAGGTGCCTCCGTCTCTGCTTGGTGCTGGCTGTGCCGTCCGGCCCTCTTGAGCCGCGGCCAACTTCCTTATGCCTACAGAAATATGTTTCTAACATAGGCCCGTATAAATAGTCAGTACTTAAGATGCGACCCGGTCTCAAGACGCGGTTCGGCTCTGTGATTGGTCCAAATTTTGACAGCCAACCAATCACAGTCCCGTATTTTTGGTCAGTACTCAAGATGCATCTCGGTCTCAAGACACGGTTCAGGCTTTGTGATTGGTTGGCTGTCAAAATTTGGACCAATCACAGAGCCGAACCGCGTCTTGAGACCGGGTCGCATCTTAAGTACTGACCAAAAATACGGGCCACAGAACCTGAACCGTGTCTTGAGACCGAGATGCATCTTGAGTACTGACTATTTATACGGGCCCTAGTATAGAACAGACTGTATCACTGTATACGAAAAAT
Organism: Cyaniris semiargus; assembly: GCA_905187585.1. Lineage (NCBI taxonomy): Eukaryota > Metazoa > Arthropoda > Insecta > Lepidoptera > Lycaenidae > Cyaniris > Cyaniris semiargus. Next base: position 1,662,996 of record LR994555.1, read on the forward strand.
AGGTATAAATGGAATTTGTCAACACAAAATTGTACCATTTATGAAAACGTGTAATCCAAAAGCAATTATTTGGCCGATACTAGCTCTAATAATATTATGGTTTAACTTACATTGTCAGATACCTTAAAGGCTTACAAAGTCACAACTAAGTTATTTACTGTATTGCATTCAAGATCAAAACAATCGGGTTTTGCCACGTAGAGTCAAACGCTGCGCCAAATACCTTTCATACTCGACCTTATAAATTTTCCGAAAGATTTGTGCAATTCTGCACAAGTACCGTAACAAGTTAGTGTGTTAAGCAAATAGCTTTTCTCTCTAAAGTAGTACGCGACGGACAACGATATCATCAAATCTGATACTGATCAAATATTTTGAATTTTACAAAATAAGCGTTTACGTTTACAAAAAAAAAAAACGTGTGGCACTCGGGGACTGCCGCGGTAAAGCTATTGCACAGCATTATTTATCAACTTATGCAATTATATTTCGCATACGTCTAGTCGTACGCCCCATACCGTGACCGTGCCGGTGGGAGTGAGGGGTGTTAAATTTATTTTCGTTACGGAATTTCTTAATTCGGTCGCTGCGCTTAAAGCCCGCGATGAAAGCTATGCAAAAGCTTAAAATTTGAAATTATTTAGCACAAACCTTAGAACAGAAGGAATAATTAATTAAGTTAAACAAGATTTAGTAAAAAATAAATAAAGCTATCAACAGGTACTGCTGCATTAATATTGCTTTTGCTTTAAATAAGTTAATATGCTACACACGGTATTTAAAGAAGCAAATATTTAGTAACCTGTGTCATCTCGGTATGAAGGAGCACTGGGTTAAAAAAAGTGTTGGTGCTATTTTTAACCATCGAAATGGCATACTAATTATTATCATTCGTACAGTATTTATTATTTAACTAACTATATATCTTGCAGTTCCACTCAAAGCACTCTTCTTTAATCTTAACCGCGTATGGACGAATAGTCTATCCATACTAATATTATAAATGCGGAAGTGTGTCTGTCTGTCTGTTACCTCTTCACGCCCAAACAGCTAAACTGATTTTGCTGAAATTTGGTATGGAGATACTTTGAGTTCCGGTAAAGGACATATGATACTTTTTATCGACGAAAAATGTACGGATCCCGCGCGATAGCCGAATTTAGGCGCAACGGAGTTGCGGGCGGTATCTAGTTTTAATAATAAAAGCCGCTAACTGCACTTTCACACTTTCTCGCACATTTGGAATCGGAGGGCCAGGGTAGCGCCGCACCTGTCCACAACATTCTTCACCAGCTTTGGTCTTATTGGTGAAAGTTTATTGTTCGGGACTCTTTATTAGTTATGATATTAATATTAGCATCACGTCGTAGATAGAAAGGTGCCACTCATTTTTTTGGGCAGCTCGCTTGTGAAATGTAGAGAACGCTTAACAAAAATGCTTGTCAGGTTTTTACGTTTTACGTTTTTAAACGTTATTTAATAGATGTTTCGCGCTTGGCGTTTGCGTTTTATTGTGCCGTAATTTTGTTACAATAAAAGCTATCCTTTCCCGAAACAAAAAGTTACTACACCAAATTGCATCAAAATCAGTTCAACGGTTTAAGTTTAAAGAGGTTGTAGTTCCTTGAGGAAAACGACCTTAAAAATTTATGTCCAGATTTAGTAACAACATTAACGAATTCTATGGTCAATCTTAAACTTATAAAATAACTTTAAAACTCGTTATATAAGTAGAGTAACAGCCTCCATCAATTAACACATAACTGATATGAACTGGAACGCTCTGACCCCGCTACACAATGCACTGTAACTCGCCTGTTCCCATATTCTAAGTCAAGGTGGCAGTCGTTAGGTTTGTTAATTGTTGATTAACATCGATACAGTTGGTGGCCAGAGTATATACTTAGTCAAATTACATGCGCTAATTTAAATGGAGAAGTTGGATATCAAAAATGTGTTATTTGCGCGCGCGTTACAAGCGCTATGACACAGCGCTAGCGCATGCTAGTGGCATGTCAAATCCCATACATTCTTGACACCTAACTTCGCTATCAAACTATAGTGATGTAATTATTTGACTAAACACTTATGGGTATTCAGAAGTGTATGATGATTGATGTTCAACAATCTATCTCACACAGGTCAAGTTGAATATCTTGATACAGCTATAACAGAACTGATCCAGCACCAAAATTCAATAACAAAACGAATCCGACTTTTAGCCAATTAGACTATACAGTCTACACTCTACAATTTGACAAACCCATCACAGCACTTCTAGAAATACTTCGACTTCCAGACAGAATTATAAATAGGCCATATAGGCCGCGGCCGTAGGGGCATGCCGCCCGTTTCGTATATGGGACGGCGGAAATAAGTGGCCTACACTCATAAAAAATCCGACGCTGCCTCCAGACCTTACTCTCGACTTCATCGTCAGCGAAGGTCATCGGTCATAGTCTGGTTGGAATCTCCATGTCGAAACCTTTCCCGTAAGGTTTGTTTTTGCAATAAATAATTGCTGCACGTAAGTGCTGTGCAGTCAACAGAAAAACGTTACGCGTTTCCTGCGAAACACCACGGGCCGCGGCATACCTCGCGAAAACACATGTCATTACTAAATACTTAATAACGCCACGTCGCGTTAATTGCATACATGTTTTGCAAATTAAGTTTTTAATTCTTGGCCATTTACACAAAAGTAACAAGAGAATGATGTGAGAAATCCCAATTTCACATGGTGCTCATAAGGATGAGAAATGATAAAGGAATTATGTTTTGGCAAAGTTGTCAAAATATCCTTATATCCTTATCAGCTGTTTCATTCTTGCAAAGAAAGGGATGCATATTTTATATTTATGTCCGCTTTCAGCAACTGCCCACTAATGCTGAGTGTTCCCTTGCGGTCTTTTCTAAGGGTCACGCTCACGACTCACGTATTTCTGAAGAAAAAAACGTTTTTACTAACGTCTAGATGTCACTTAAATCCCTAATGACGTCTGTGGGCACAGATTACTAAATAGTGCTAAGGAACACCTAATTTTGGAGGCTGGCATTAGTAAACGATTAGCGTTGAAAACTGAGGTTTCGTTGGTCCGCTGGCAAACCCTTCAGAGTTATTTTTTCTGAGTTTTTCAGGAAGTAATTCTTATTTTGTTGCTATGTAGGTCCAAGATTAAACATTTCTAAAAGGTTTAATTAGGTCTTATGGGCGAAGAAACAAAAAGAAAGAGCTGAAAGAGCTTTTAAAATGTAGGTACTTGTATACCCAAGTTAAGATTACAAGTACGAAGTTACGTGGCATTACGTTTGAAATAACATAAAAAGCAAACTTTAAATAAGTAGATTGACCTGAAACTGATATAATAACTACAATTTGTAAGAAAAAGTAACACATAATAGAAGCAAGAATCACACTCATTTAAGCGCCAAATGCGCGGAACCAATCGCTACGGTTAGGGTTGCCAGGCATCCGGAAAAACCCAGCCATGTTTTTTATTGTGTGTCCGGCTAAAATCACATAAAGTCTCGGTTTTCATGCAGCTACCATTGAACAAGAACATCTTACTTATGCTAGAAGATTGTACATTATGTTAGACACAATTTTTACGCGTAATGTTGGTCCTATTAAGGCGAGCACTTACCTCAATTCCAAAACCTTGCGAACGCGAATGCCAAGCGTGTACGCATCCCAATAAGATTCATTTTAGCTTAGCATAAAATTGTAAGTTACGACGGGCGGATCTTCTGTATTTTATTTTTCGTGTGTTTTTTTTAAATATCTTTCGAAATAAATATTAAGAAAAAAGATTATTCGTTTCAGACCTTTTTAAAATAGATTCATTGACAATTTATTAAAATAAAATGTAAGTTATTCTTGTTAATACTTATATTTCGATGACAAAGAGTTTTGTCGGAGGTGAGTTTGTAAATTAATTACAGCGAAAGTATTATTTTTTATTAAAATGTTTTTGATTTAAACCCTTTTAAATATTGTGCTCTATATCTCATATTTTTTTACATTTCGTTATTATATTGGAACTAGGTAAATCGGGTATCAAAAAATAACAAAATGGGGTTTCAGCCCGCCTTAATGCTTAGGTTTGAGATGTAATATCCTCGATAGTAGGCTGCCCGGCCTTTTTTCCTAATGTCCGGTTAGGCTGTCTTATGTCTATTTGTCCGCCTATTAGGTTTGGCGACCTGGCAACCCTAGTACGGTTGTAGAATAATGTAGAGTCTTTGTTTCGCCGTTACGCTATCTACCAGGAGTAATTGATGACCTTGAATTTTACTTGACAATCATAACAATTTATAGGTTTATTCAGTGGTTCAATTGTTGAAAAAGAAAAGTTGAAAATGAGCCGAGAAATCGCCTGATAATAATGGGAGACAACGCACCCGAAACAGCAAAAGAATAGCAAGTGTGTCAGGTACATGGTCTTTGAGAGCAGTCTTTTGGACACATGTCCAGGCGATGACTAGGTATGTACCTAGTCATCTCGAATCACAAAGCTTTACTTACTCACCAATAAAAAGATCTACACTTCAGACGTTATAGTTGTACAATGTTTTGGCTTTGATTGATATTTTAGAAAATTATCTTTGCAGACAAGTACAATACATTGTATACATGGGCGTACCCCCCCTAGAAGATAAAATAAACGTCAATTTTCCCTGGCAAGTGGGAATTAAAAACGTGTTACCTACTCTGCGCAAAATGAAGTGTTGGAAACAACAAAATATCTTTTCAGTCTGATTAAGTCAATTTTCATGATTTTTTGTTTCAATATACCAGACCGACCATCTTCTCGAAACAACTATGCTTGATAAAATTGTTTACATGACATTTTGAAATTTGCTTTTATTTGTAGTTCTGCTTTTACAGAGTTTATATCTAACTTATTTCGGTTTTTGGTCCACGTATTCATACACAAAAAAAAATCCTTTCAGCTTAAGCGTTGGAAACTGGAATGGAAAATATGAATTGTATTATCTGACGGCTTCTACTCGCTCGAAATTCAAAAACTAAAGGACAAAGTATTGTCCTCTATTGAACATTTTAAATTATAGGACAAGATCAATTATTGGGTCTGAAAAAGAGGACGTCCTTTAAAATAAAGGACGTCTGGCAACCCTATTTGTATCCCTGCAAATCCTACGATCAAGGTTTATTATGCAATTTCGGTGTTGGTACTACGAACTGATGGTTAAAATGTTGTAGCCCTAAGTAGTTTTAGCCCAGGGCCCCCTAAACTCACGGTCCGGCCCTGGTAGTATTGCTCTGAGTTCTGACCCGCCCATTCGTTTTAAAGCATTGCATTATACAGTTACAAAAATACTAAAGAATCCATCCATCCAACCTTGATAACTAATCCTATATTTGGCTCACGGAGATTACATTATTTGTCTTTTTACGTAAAGAAGAAAATCGATTACATCAACGCGTTTTGAGCGTAGTTTATATTCCTCTGTCGTTGTGATGCCGAACCATTTGGCATTCGTTGTGTGCGCGAGGAAGTTTCGTAAATGTAAGGAAATAGCCGAGGGTCGTCGATTGTTATCATGAATTCCTTTGTATTATTTGAACTACGTTTAATACAGGCATAAATTAACTACTTTTATTTGAATTTAGAACAATAACATATTAATTTTAATAACCTTTTTTACAAAGGTTTAAAATTGGAACGCTACTGGCTGTTTTCTTCCTGAGCTGTTTTTAGGGTTCCGTACCCAAAGGGTAAAAACGGGAGCCTATTACTGAGACTTCGTTGTCTGTCCGTCTGTCTGTCTGTCTGTCTGTCTGTCTCCAGGCTGTATCTCAAGAACCGCTACAGCTAGACTTCTGAAATTTTCACAGATTGTGTATATCTGTTTCCACTGTAACAACAAATACTAAAAACAAAATAAAATTAAAAAAACATAAATTTTGCCTATTTTTGCGCTGTACGGAAACCTTCGTGCGCTAGTTCGACTGGCACTTGGCCGATTTTTTTTTCATTTGATTTATTCCTATTGTGTACCCGGCGAATAGAGGCGGTAGCGGTCATTGGCCCCCTGTCAAAAAATCCTCGTCATATTGCATAATTATCTATGTAAACCGCGATTGACAATGAAGTGTCAGATGTTCCTAGTCTAAGGGCGATATCGTATTTTACATACTCGATGTGAACTCCGTATACAGTATATCACTACGAACTCATAAAAAGTTTGAGATTATCATCATCAAGTTACCACTTCGTAACTTGAGAGGTTTTCCGATGAATCTATAATAATCTGTATCTGTCTTTATAAGAGGCCCATTTTTTTCTTAACTTAACTGAATACAGTGCGAGCATTTTTCATATAGCTCCTGGACTAAAAAGGTAAATTGCCGCTACCGTCTCGATTCGCCGGGTACACTTTAGGCGTGTCCCTTTCGCCTTACTCAGAAATTTTTATTTTTTACATTTTTATCCCAGTTTAAAGAAAAAACGTTCAAAGTTTAATCTCATAATTTTAGACCTCTACGATAGAACGTTCCAGTACCTTTTGGAAAAGAGAACATTATCTATGCAGTGTGTTATGTATTTCGCTCAGGTTGGAGGAAGGTCTTGCATCCCCAAGCACATTATGTTGAAATACATCTGTTACGTGGTAACGAGTGTTTAAAATGCCCGTTCTGTCCGTCCGTTCATTTAATTCACAGTCGTGAGACAATTGTAATTAAAGTTTTGATTTTCTTTGCAATAGTCAATAATATTGACTCAATATCTATACTTATACAGTAGATAGTATTGATTAACAGAACGGCCGTTTGGATGACTTTCCAATGTAGTTTAAGATACAAACGTGGCCGGCTGCCATCCAAACAGACTTAAGTTTTTTTTTTACACTTTGGAGTGTTGCCGGCCATATATTTGAATGGACGTCTCATGCACACCCCACAACCTTCAATCTACTGGAGTTGTCATCCAACGATCATCCCATTAATCTTGATACTTAATGTTATTAACTTATCCTTCACAAGAATCAAGATTGCCTGAACGTTAGAACCTTATCGCAGTAACATTGCTAAGGTTTTCTATATTATTTTTACATACGTCTAAATGACATAACAATGACAAGGTTCCACTCGAGTCAAAGTCAGTCACGTCTCATCTTAATGTTTTCGGAAGTCGAAAGTCATTAGGAGTCATCACCATAATGAAAAGCGGTCAATGACGCGAGCACCACGAATTTAATGGTGACCATAATATGTATTTGGCGGAACATTTTAAATGGTGTTCTTCTATTTCGAGGTAAGTATTAAGCAAAACTATGCTAATATTAAAATACGAAAAATGCGTCTGTTTGTCTGTCACTTCACGCCCAAACTGCTTAATTCGGCTTAACCGATTTTGCTAAAATTTTGTATGTAGATACCTTGAGTCCCGGGAAAGGACCAAGGACAATTTTTATCCCGGAAAACAAATTTTGGTGCAATGAAGTTGCGGGCGTCATCTACTTTTCCATAATTTCTTCTGTTTTAAGATATTCAGCATGTCACTTAAATAACTATAGAGATTATGGAAAAGTTTCGTGACCACATTGTGACGGGATAATTTTGATGACTACTTAATTTATTTTTATTTTATCATGTCCTAGATAAGCGAACAGTGTGGTTACGAATGTTCGTGTGTTTATCATTTGCCACACACTTGCGGTTGTGTAACACGGGGTAGCGTGGTTCCGGAAGAGGCTGCACGATTGTTTGCTATGTAAATAAAAATCAAAATCAATAACATAATATCACAATATAGATAAATAGTACCTATAGTGTATTTTTATTCTATCGTTCGGACTTCGGATCGGGTGAATTTAATTAGCGTGATTTCAGTGAAGCATATGGAGCACTCATGAGTAACTTGTTTCGTTTTCGCAGATTGGGCTATTAAAATATTGTCAAAGCTGAGTTATTTTATTTTATGATATTCATAGTTAATCCCGTAAATACTTAATACCAAACTAGAAAACCCTATAAATGTGACTATTTCAGAAGGCTGTAATATATAAGTCTATCGATGTTATTATGGTAGTTTTAAAAAGACTTTTAGAAAGACGACAATGGGCAATAAAAAAATGCATAAATCTCGCTTTTTAGGGTTCCGTACCCAAAGGGTAAAAACGGGACCCATTTACTGAGACTTCGATTTCTGTCCGTCTGTCTGTCTGTCTGTCTCCAAGCTGTATCTCAAGAACCGCTATAGCTAGACTTCTGAAATTTTCACAGATTATGTATATCTGTTGCCGCTATAACAACAAATACTAAAAACAAAATAAAGTTAATATTTAAGGGGGGCTCCCATACAACAAACGTGATTTTTTTGGCTTTTTTTGCTCGTAATCCATAATGACAACAGGTAGGCACTTTAAATGTTCATAAAATCCTAAATTATATTCTTACTTTAATATTTAATAATAAAATTACAATAAAATAAATAATTAAGGAGGGCTCCCATACAAACAACATTTTTTTTTCGCTCTATAGATAACGGTACGGAACCCTTCCTGCACGAGTCCGACTCGCACTTGGCTGATTATTTATTTCTCTGGGAATAATATTATTGAAGTACTCTTCCGTGGACGACAATATGATGTTTTAATACAAGATTTACATAATGCGACAACGTAAAGTCATTGAATAGTTTTCTTAACGTTGTTGATTCAATATCGTGAATTTCAAACAATCACAATATCATTGTACACGCCCAGCTAATAAACAAAGATATGAAGCGTCATAGAGGTATGTATCACGAGTATATATAATGGTATGCTTGTGTACTTTACATAAGAGTAAGGCTGTAGCAAGGTCACCTGCGAACAATGTGGAGCAAAATGCAAAAAATGTGATGATACATGGCTATATCATAATTCATATGGTGACTTGATCGCAAAAAATATATTACCGTACAATTATTTTCTTATTATATCGTCTACACACTTTAAAAATGTACAGTTGTATTTGTGTTGCACGAATTTGATTTCAGAATGAATGCTGCTGAATTACACCACAGTTTCTATATATCTAGGTATATTGTGGTACCTGTGTGTGGTACCCGTTCTCACAGAAAACCGGCGTGAAACAGCGCTTGCGCTGTGTTTCGCCGAGTGAGTGAGTTTACCGGAGGCCCAATCCCCTACCCTATTCCCTTCCCTTCCCTCCCCTATTCCCTTCTCTTCCCATCCCTACCCTCCCCTATTACCCTATTCCCTCTTAAAAGGCCGGCAACGCACCTGCAGCTCAGAAGTTGCTTTCCATCAGGTGACCCGTTTGCTCGTTTGCCCCCTTATTTCATTTAAAAAAAACCTGAATCGAAATGCACATCGATTTCAGGCTGACTGGTGTCTGCCTGAGATGGCTCAATCGAGGCATACCTACCAAGCAATCGATGCGATATTCGAAGTATAAGAATCGGACCCCAGTTGCCAGTTAGTGAAAATTTACGTGGACCGAACAACACGCATCCCAAAGGAATTCCATTTCCATTTATGTGTTGTTATAATCAGCAGCTCGCAAATATTGACAAGTAATACCTCTGGTGGGTGTAATATATGCAGCAATGCGGTCACACCATAAACGCCATGCTGTCACGTGGAGAGCGCGTGATGATGTTAACGCTTCCTCATCCCAGCCTGAATCATTCATGAATTGTAGACTCTAGGATCTGCGGCTAGTGAATAAACCCCTTCGATTCGGATTTTGAATTAAAGTGCGGTGATTGGTAAAGAGTTCGCGCGGCGAGCGTTTATTGGCTACCAAGCGATGAAGTTTTTAAAACAGAGTAGAATCACTCATTCTGAATTTAAAAAATAAATTAAATCTGATTCGAACGCCTCTAAAATTAATCACTAATTTTGCAATAATACAGTAGCACCAGATACGAGATGGATTCGAAATATTTTAACTTTAATCATATAATGTTAATCAGAACTAACTTAATTTTTACAGCGCCCTGAAGTGCCAAATGATGGCATGGTGATAGACCAATACGGCACGTTTTAGAAATTTTGCTAAGGAGTAACTGTGACAGCATGTCAGCATGTGGTATTTAGGAACTAATTTACCTAACACTACCTGCACCTTACCTTAGTACCTAAATCTGATCTATAAGGCGCTATGATATATAATATAAGCTCTACCCGTGTACAGAATAGGTAAAGGCTTCTAAACACAGTTTAAAGGTCTAGTTCGATACTTACTTATGGAAATGACTAATGATAGCAATTGACGTCAGCGTTCAATAAGTCATTGGTTACGGATTTTACATTGGAATATGAATATTAATGCAAAAAATATCAAGATTTATCACATTTCGTATACTTAAATATAATAATTTAACGTGAAGGTAGAGTTCAAGAACACGCTAGCTAGAGGTCACAAAAGCTCCGTTATTAGTTATTGTTTAAGTCAATAATAAGAAAAATAGCATTCATTTGATAATATTTTATGAAACGTAATTTGGTGATCAAAATATCCATTTTGGTGATCGTTTCGAATTTTATTGGTAGTAAATAGGTACATTTTTGGGCACCGTTTAAACATAAGCCATTTTCTAAATACCTTAAATTTAAGGAGTAAAGTTTCATTTGTTTGCATCGAATGGTTCTCTAAGCTAGAGTAGACCACAAGAAGGTCTTACATTTTAGTTTTTAACAGACTTCCAAAAAGGAGGAGGTTATGTTATGTTCGGCTATGGATATATATTTTTTTATGTTTATTTTTGTATGTTCAATGATTACTCCGCCGTTTGTAAACCGATTTCCAAAATTTTTGTTTTGTTATATTAGTATTCACTCCAATTTGGTCCCATTTTTACGAAAGTGGTGATCTGATGATCGGGTCCATGAGTAATCGAGGGAACTACTCAGAATTTATATGGAAACATATGGTGATTTTGGTTTTATGAGAAGTATCCTAAGCATATGCTACCAAAACGTAAGATTTTGCACTAAGGTATACTATGGTTTCGAAGATACTAAGAGAACTCCGGATTCCTTATAGATACAAGTTTGGGGGTTTAGGCGCTGTTTTAAGAACTGAAAGCATATGCTACTATGCAAATTACATTCATCATCATCATCATCATCATTACCACGTCAGGGTCACCAATGTCACATGGTTGTATCTCAATGTCACATAATAATAATATCTACGCACGCTTCACACCACGTCAGTCTGGCCCCGTGGTAAGTACCTGATGGACTTGTGTTACAGGTACCAGACAACGGAAATATATTTAATACTTTTATACTATACATATATTTAAGATTTTTATTATATTATACACATATTTAATACACATCCATGACCCAGGAACTTTGAAAACTTTTTGTTCCGTCGGCGGGATTCGAACCCGCGACCCCCGGCTTGAGCTACCAACAGCCCACCAACTGAGCCACAGAGGTCGTCAAATGGTTTGTATATGGATACAAATTGTAATAAGATACGTAGAATATACGCGATGGTTTACTAGGTAAATAAAAAGAGTGAAATTATTATTTTTAACCAAAAAATAAAACCGACTTCCAAGGTAAAAACAATAATAACATCCTTATAATATGAACTTAAAAGTATTAAATAATTTTTCGTATCTAGTAGTGCCTTTTTCCGAATTCGGCTAAACCGGATCAACTATTTCTGTATTCAATCTTCATAATTTTGAAGTCGGTGCCAGTTCCAAAAGTTTCAAATATTCTGTCAGAGAACTGAAGATTCAGCTATCTGGTACCGACTTCAAAATGATGAAGATTGAATACAGAAATAGTTGAGGTTTAACCGAATTCGGATCTCCATACATTTCCTGTAAAACTGTTCAAGTTAATTCATCATTAAAATATATGTCTCTAGGTACGGCCGTCTCGCCTCTAGTCCACTGACGCGACGCTGTGAACTGCGGTCTGCGAAACAGCGGCGAACCGATTTACTGTCTCATCCGCCACACGACAATGCGTTATATTGCATCTCGCTCTATTCCAGTTTCGCATTGGTTGCGCAGATATTTCGCAGTTCACAGCGTCGCGTCGCGTCGGTGGACTATAAGAGGCGTTATGACTTATGTGTTTTACTATAATGACAAGCATGTCATAAAATATTTAAAATAGCATCTAACACAGGTAGTTATACAAATAAAGTAAATAGCCAATAGCCATGTAAATTGCAAACAAGTATAATATTTATTAGTTTGCGCTGTCAATACATGTTTTACATTAAAATGTGGTGTCGCATAACAAACATTCTTCTAGAACATATCCTCCTAATGTACCTAGTAGTTAACATTATGTCATTGCATAATATTATGCTCTGATTTTCCATAGAACAACAAAGACAGAAGTATAGAATACACCTCAACAACTCTATATTCTTTTATAGATATAAATAAGCAAGACGTGTTATTATGCCTCTCATAATCTATATGTCGTTACTGTTAATAAATTAAATATGTACATTATCTTAATTTTAATTACTTTAACCTTTTTTTTAGAAAAGAGTAAAACACACACACACACACACACACACACCCAAACCCAGCCCTGGATTTATAAATAGGCCGTATAGGGCGCGGCCTAGGAGCCGCAGCGTCCTAAAGGGGCGGCGGCAGATTATGTCCATGGGGTGGCGCGGGCGGAAATAAAGACGGGGCCTACACTCATAAAAAATTTAAATCCGGCACTGCCCAAACCTACAATAAAACCTAAACCAAAATTAGGCAAGGAACAGGAATTTTCCATATTGCTCCAAAATAACAAGAAAACCAAAATAACAAAAATAACACTTAAAAAGCTTTGATTGCTAAAATAAGCTCTACATTGAAATTTCTTACTTAACCCAAACCTTGTACTAATATGTGTGTGCCCAAACCTAAGACTTAAATAATATACATGCAGACATTACCTACCTTATCGGCCAGTCAGTATGTTTTATATGGCTAAGAGGACATTTAATTAAAAACAGAAGTGTATAAATGGGTATGGCGTGTCCAGTAAATTATCATGCAAATATCGTCAATAAACTCGGTGGGAATAACAAGTCGGGACGTGAGGCGCTTACCGTAACCGTCCGTGTGTCGTCTGTTACGGAATGCGTACGATGGGCAACGCAAGTTCGACATCAGTATCATTAAAGAAGATAAGTGTGAGCGCAATTCACAAGAACACGTCTAACGAAGATATGTGCCGTGTGTGCGCAATTCACAAGAACACGTCTAACGAAGATATGTACATTATGTTCCATGTGTACAATACACAAGGACATAATATTATGTCTATCTAACGAAGATATGTGCCGTGTGTGCGCAATTCACAAGGACTATGTCTAACGAAGATAATTATATGTGCCATGTCACATGTATGCAATACACAAGGACACTAGCTTTTTTATAACCTGCAAGTGTCAGGCGCAGCGCCGACTTTTAATAATCTTTCGACGCAATTGAATCATTAAGGGCCTTCCCCTGCGGAGATTCCGTAATTTACCGTATTTAGAGCCTTATAAACTCATAATTTGAAAGCTTCAAAGTTATAATAAAAATACAACAATAATCTTCAGTATATCAACATTCCTTTCCCCGTTTTAAATTTTCTATTTTTGTTTATTATACTCATGATATTAGCTTCCAAAGTAATGCCAATTTATTAATATTGAAGCATACTTTCAGCATCTCCTTAATATTTACAAATTACGTTTATTTGAAACACACGACAATAGATAGACAATTTCATTAACTACATATTCCTCGTTTTAAATTTTTTTAGATCAATTTTGAACTAAGATAAGTAAAAAAATAGGATTTTTGTGCGATCTCTTTTGCTCGGGGGATTGCATTAATCTTTCTGGTCAATCAGGTGGTGTGTACTTTTCTAAGCAAATTAGAAACTACGTTTATAGTTATTTTTGCGTGAAAATCGAAACCACGACCTCTGAGACAAGAACTTAGCTCTACTACTTGACCACGGAGGCACTAACCAAAGGCTATTTAGATTGTACAAAATGGCATAGTATGAAAATGGTGCTCACAACTTTAAATACGAGGTGTCAGTTATAGGCCTACTACGAAACTGTTTTAACACTCAAACAATCGGACGAGAATGCCGCGTCCTGCTCTAACAACGTCATTTCACGTTTGTTAGAGTAGGACGCGGCATTCTCGTCCGATTGTTTGAGTTTGTTTTTTGTTTGAGTCTCAAAACAGTTTCATGGTACCAGGCCAAGTTACAAATGGTCCAGTGTACAGATCGGTTATTTTACCTCCAACGCTTAATACCAAAGACATAAGGTTCAATCTCTGTATCTCCGAGGAAGAATAGCTCTGAACAGAGAGTGTGAAGCTCATGAAGGTCGGAGCGTGACATCAGAGATCTACATGATGCTGAGGGGAATATTAATTGAGATGAGGCATAGACACATGCATACTATGGCGCCGAGCACCCACGAGACTTGTTCAACAAGGGATTGATGTTCACCTCATGAATATTTTATTATTATTGAGAAATAATCAAAACGCTATAATAACGTTGGAAATGCTTCAGGAAAGTTGTTACGGCTTCTGAAAAATTTTGAGATTGAGAAAAAAAACTTTATGTAAGAGATATAGGTAATTGAAACAAATCCAACGTTATAACAGTTTGTCGCGTATTTTGGTAAGTATGATATAGCTGTCACTCTTAACTTGATAAGCTGGATAGGGTTTCTAAGGAAGGATAGACAATAAGTAACAGATCAACAAAGGAAATCTACATGTGTTTAGGTACCTCTCCTAAAATCTGTCAGTATTTCTACTAAGCCTGATATTATAAATCCCTTACTCATTTAAGATCATAAATAAGGCTTTCAAATATAAAATAGATTGAGTGCAAAACAACTCATTAATTCCTTATTGCCTAAGTATATTCGAATGGGAATGTATGCAAAAAGTTGTTCCATGTCAGTTCGGTCGGGCGACGGGTATACTTTGGGAACACGTTCGTCGTTTTTGTGGAGTGTGGAGTGTAATTAGTCGCGATGTAAGCGGTCACTGAACTGATTTTCGGTTTTTGCTGGGACTTGGGAGCGTTGACTGAACACACGTGTAAGTTTGGAAGGACACAGAGTGTAGATATGATTTAGGGGATTGTTATTTGATAGGGGAGCCGGTTTGAATCCATTCTGGGAGTAGAGTTAAAGTGGTCCAAAGTTGCAAACACATTTACTTTAAACGCTAGATTATAGACGAAAACAAAAAATTTAAAACCGACTTCCAACTCACAAAAAAGTGTAAAATAATGGTTATTATTTGAATAGTGGCTTTTTCAGAACTCTCCTATAATAATTCAACATTTTCTCTACTCAATCTTCACACTTTTGAAGGCGGTACCAGCCAACTTAAATATGAGTAAATATTCTATATTATCAAAGGATTTTAGCAATTATTAGAACTGGTACCGACTTCAAAAGTGTGAAGATTGAGTACAGAAAACGTTGAATTATTATAGGAGAGTTCTGAAAAAGCCACTATTTAAATAATAACAATTATTTAACACTTTTTTGTGAGTTGGAAGTCGGTTTTCAATTTTTTGTTTAAAAATAATAATTTTTCTCTTTTTAGATTATAATATTATGTAAACATAACTCTTGACTACTTAGTACCTATGCGGGTTTCAATAAAATTGCATATTACGTGGATCTTTTAAATAAGATACCCGGAACCAAATTAGAACTTTGTATAAAAACTTACTTTAAGCAATTTCCTTCAAAGACTCAGGAGTTCTGATCAGTAGTTTAGGATCTGGGATGCACCTTCGTATGTAAACTCATTTAGTTAGGCTATGGTTAAATGCTTGGAATTCCGTCTCGATCTAAAAGACTATAAAAGTACTAATAATATAGGTTGTAGGTAGGTAATAATGTGATGATGCATTGTGTAAGGGTAGGGTTGATGATGACGAATAAAATAATTTGCTTAGTAGCATATGCTTTCAGTTCTTAAAACAACACCGAAACTCCCAAACATGTATCTATAAGGAGGTCGGAGTTCTGTTCAGCACCTTCGAACCATGGTATATCTTCGTTTTGCACGAACAATCTTACTTTTGGTAACATATGCCTGGAATACTTCATACAAATCCAAAATCGTCATATGTTTATATTTAAATTTTGAGGAGTTCCCTCGATTACTCATGGATCCCAAATTACCAAATTTCTACCTTGGTAACATAACGCCAAGTACCAATTATGTATTTATTTTAAAATAACAAAAGGATTTTCACATAATCACTTATCAAAAGACAGTATACTGCTCAAAGGCATCTGTTTCGACCTAAAAGACTATGAAAAGTACTAATAATAGGGTCAAAATACGATGATGCGTGGTGTAAGGGTAGTGATGATGATGACGAATAATCTAATATGCTTAGTAGCATATGCTTTCAGTTCTTAAACCAACACCGAAACCCCCAAACATGTATCTTCAAGGAGGTCGGAGTTCTGTTCACTACCTTCGAACCATGGTATATTTTGGTGCAAAATCTTACTTTTTGGTAACATAATATGCCCGAAATACTTCATATAAAACCAAAATCACCATATGTTTCCATGAGGAGTTCCCTCGATTACTCCTGGATCCCATCATCAGATCACCACTTTTATGAACATGGTACCAATCCATGATCATACCCTATACAACACAGCAAAAAGTTTGAAAATCGGTTAAAAACGATACTTTTTGTTTAGAACGTTTTATGACGGAAACCTATTAAGACAACACACACCTTCTTTAATATCTATAAAAATAATAGATATGAAAAATAGCATAACAATGTAATGTTATCTGAGGACTGAGCATTCACTCTGATAGAGACTATTTGCTATCACTTTACAGTGTATTTGAAAAACAAACACACGAAACCTTGCTCATAACACCGTATAATCCTCTTATGTTATACTAGCTGTCCCGGCAAACGTTGTTTTGCCATTTAAAGTATTTAATTCTTACCCCCTCTTTTGTCCCCTAAGAGGGGTGGGGGGAAAAATTTTATACACCAGATGTTAAGTTGGAGAAAACAGTTAATTATATGAAGTAAGTATATTAAAGAAAAAAGTTTTTTGATACAAAATCTGACCCCCTCTTTGCTCCCCTTAGAGGGGTGGAGGGGGGTGATTTTAATACACCAGATTTTGAGTTGGAAGAAGACAAATATATCTGCGAAAACCGTATGCAAATCGGATCAGTAGCTTTCGTGTTAAAGCAAAAGTCTTATACAAAATCTGACCCCCTCTTTCGTCCCATTAGAGGGGTGGGGGGATTTTTTTTATACACCAGATGTTAAGTTGGAAGAAGACAATTATATCTGCAAAAACCGCATTCAAATCGGATCAGTAGTTTTCGTGTGATAGTGGAACAAACATACAGACAGACAGACAGACAAAAAAACTAACCACATTTTTGGCTTCTATAGCGATGTAGTAACACCCCCCGCTTATTATTTTTTGAATATCTTTAATGTACAGAATTTTCATTTCTACAGTTTTATTATACGAATATATAGAAAAATGTTTATTACGTAGATAGTTTTAAGTCACTCAGTGGAAATTGGTCAAAATGGGCCCTTTTCTGTGTATTTGGGTAGGTTTAATAATAGGCATTTTAAAACATGTTGTTTTAGATGTCTCACTTCGCTCGTAACAGTCTCGCTATTGTATACAATTTACCTCAGTATTGTTATTTTTTAATAAGTTTTACTTAGTACAATATGTACTTCAAAATCTAAGCAAAAATGTAGCGACAAAATGTAGAGTACCTTATAACATACGGTATCAGTTTTCTTTTTATCGGAAAAAGATAACCAATATCTATATTCTTTAAAAGATGGTATTGAAAAACATTTCAAAACAACAATCACGATTCACAAACCTAATTCATGGATTGAAACAATAAAACAAGGAACAATAGTCGTGATAAACAAACAGTGCTATCTCTGTCTCTCTTATCTGTGACTGTAAACCGGGTTTCCGACATCGGCCAAAACCGAGCAAGGCCGGGAAATTGGGCTACTGAAGAGAAACGAAAAAGATCATCTTTCTTGTTAGATAGAAACCTCTACATGTTAATATTATAAATGTGAAAGTGTGTATGTCTGTCTTTCTGTCTGTCGGTCTGTCTGTTACCTCTTCACGCCCAAACCACTGAACCGATTTTGCTGAAATTTGGTATGGAGATACTTTGAATCCCGGGAAAGGACATAGGATACTTTTCATCCCGGAAAAATGAACGGTTTTCACGTGATAATCGAATTTTGGCGCAACGGAGTTGCGGGCGTGATCTAGTAAATAATATTTCATCCAAGTGTATGCTAAGAAATGCTGCTCCACACGGTCTACTCTAGACTTTAGATTCTAGATTGTAGACCCCGTAAATCGTCGATAAAATGAGTTGAGTCTAAAAGTCGAAATTTTGAAGTAAATAATAAATTAGAGAAAATTGCATCATCGAAAAAAAATGGAATATCAAAGAGGCTGCTCTCTTTGATATTCCATTTTTTTTACCATAAATTTATACTACGTCGTAACTAAATAGATTACTAAATAGAATTACCACGTAACTTATACTACTTTATTCGCTATAATATTTAGACATTAGAGAATTACACAACGACAAAAATTTATGAGTTACGAAAAAAATAATTAAAATATGTTTGCCGTATGTTTTGGTTATTTCGGACACATTTTTAGGCTTTTTCACAGCGTCAGGATTCTGCCGTCCGCGTCAGGACAAAATCGCGACCAAACCGCGACCAATGAACTCCGCAGAGCTAACGAACTGTAAACTCATTACTCGTTGTACATGATTATGACCTGTTGTCACACGCAGAACAAGCTATAATAACTCTTCAGCTGCGAAGATGGGAGTAACAGCTGGTATCATCAGAGACAGTGATTCATAGGCAGTTGATAAACCTACGTCATTTGATCGGGTTATGTCGGGTCAAAGTAACTCATCATAATCTGTCGGTTGAACTTGACGTAATTCGACCAAAATATGTAGGTCCGCCAAATTGCTATGAATAAATTTCTTTGATAGTACATCGAAAGACACATTGTTTTAGCTTTCTATGATATAAGTCCTTATATCGGGGATACTAAATATTTAACCGACGATAACAATAAAAGATGATCATTTGACCCGTAGGAATCATTTGACCCGTAGGGATCGTTTTACCTCACTTTCCCCTATAGGAAGTTAAATCTTAATAATGCTGTTAATGTGTAAACTATTTATTTGACGTTCATAAGTGTTACTGTGTGACCTACATGAATAAATTATTTTGATTTGATTTGATGTATCGATAATAATAGAATTTTTGTATGTTCGTTATTTAAAAATATTGCAGAATCATCACTAATTATGTACTACTATAGATGACGCCCGTTATAACTCCGTTGTGACTTGCGCCAAAATTCGATAATCGCGCGGGAACCGTCCATTTTTGTGGGATGAAAAGTATCATATTATGTCCTTTCCCGGGACATTATCTCCATACCACATTTCAGCAAAATTCTCCGCAAATTTTCAGCAAAGAGGTCACAGACAGTCAGACAGACAGACACACTTTCGCATTTATAATATTAGTAAGTATTTATGATAAGAAAACTATCTTTAACTTATATGTCTCCGATGCCTGATCAACGGAGTACTACAATCAGCTACAATATCCTACAGTGTCTGAACTCTAAACACAAGAACATGTTGCGTTATATTATTAATACAGTCTAGTCTTCGTGATCAAGATTGATTATTCTGCAATTTTCAAACTGGATTCCAAGTCGCGATTCGGTTCACAGGCGGAGGCAGCAAAAAAGAAGGTAAAAAGATACCGCGTACCAATTATAGGTAGGTTTTATTCTAAATAATAAAGGCTAGCTTATTAAACTTTGATATTAACAATCGTGATTACAACTCTTACGATATTATGATCTCAATCTATTGCTAAAATTAATTAGGTATGTAGTAAGCAGTGAGCTGTCTTGGTGGTTGCAAAAATTAATTTAGTGAGCACGAATTGGTTTGGTCAGAAC
This sequence comes from Cyaniris semiargus, assembly GCA_905187585.1. Classification (NCBI taxonomy): domain Eukaryota; kingdom Metazoa; phylum Arthropoda; class Insecta; order Lepidoptera; family Lycaenidae; genus Cyaniris; species Cyaniris semiargus. The sequence continues at coordinate 1,683,064 of LR994555.1, forward strand.
AATGCAAGATGATTGTCCGACAAGACAGATGATCTGTGGTCAGATAGGTATGTATGTAGAATTTCGGACCTTCGCTAGATCTTGATCATTCGTGCAACTGGGATATAAGAGTAAAGTAAAAGAGAGCGCTCTTCCGTATTGCGCACACACGAGTGCAGTATAAAACGTCAAGCGTCAGCGTAGCTGCTGACCAGATACCGAAATTAGTATTCTAAGCTATTTATTACTTTTAGATACGGTCGAGCGTAATAATCGTTTCTGCGGAACAAAGAGTTTCTTACTAAATCTTCTAAATGTAAATAAGTATATCCTCACCAGTTGCACCAACCCCAACCACATCGTTCAATTTATGAGCAGCATTGGGTTGGGGACGGTACTCTAAGAGTGCCTTCACATTAGGTCACCAGTGGTGCGGCAGCAGCGCGACTCCCATATTAAAAGTAGTTCTCTTTGGTATAGAAGTCGCGCTGCTGCCGCACTACTTGCGACTTAATGTGAAGGTAGCCTAATGCGAAGGAGTCACAATATATCCTCAAGGGCAGTCATGGGTCGCAGTGACGTCAGGGCTACTATATGACCTGCCTTCAGGTATAAAAAAATACAATATTATACTAGATGATGCCCGCAACTCCGTTGCGCCTCAATTCGATTATCGCGCGGGAACCGTACATTTTCCGGGATAAAAGTATCCTATGTTCTTTCCCTGTACTCTATGGCAAAATCGGTTCAGCGACAGATACACTTTTGCATTTATAATATTAGTATGGATATCCTCACCTTCAAATCTTCTTCCTCGCACTGCAGCATCACTACATAAGTCACAATAACAAACGAGTAGTCATCAACAGAAGCGCTGTGGCACTGCACAGAGATATTTCACGTGAGGAGATAACTGATAAGGGATCTCTAATCTTCCTGACTCGGCACAAGGTCGGTGTGGTTGGCCAATGTTTGGCAATCTTCTGTAGTTGCTATCGAGATCTTCACTTATTTTTAAAGTATTATCAGAGACTTTGATTCATAGGTACGTTATTTGATTGGATTATCTATTACGTCGAAACTCGAGACAATATTAGTCGCGATCCGTCGGCTTATTAAGCGGTTATATTTAACCCAACTAAATTGCGTAGGTCCACAATCTGTCTACGAAACTATTTCTCTGATGGCACAAGATACGGAGGAACTTGTGGGAATGTGCGTGGTGGCCACAAAGGAAGATCTTGCGACCGAGCGAGGTGTTATGCTCGGTCAGGCCGGAGCCCACGTGATACATTTCAGCTGTCGTATATATACCGACGCGCTCAGAAAACTTCGATAGCGCGATGCAGGAATGTTAGGCGAATTGTGGGTACCGCCACATCACTCCCCCCCGAAGACCGGTGGTCGAATCTTGAAGTCTTGTCGCTTGAGTCGCCAGTGCCAGTGAGTTCCAGTGAGTCGGAACTGTGAAGCTGCTGCACGGGATCCAGTGAGTCGGATAGCTGCCGTGCGGGGCCGATGCTACGTGCTGACCAGGATAGATGTGCTCTGCTTGCTGACCGATCGGTGTAGTGAGAAAGCCCGATGATGCCGATGCGGAGTCGCCCAGGCCGCGGTACATTGCGGCTAGTGGACGAGGTACCCGATGAGGCGATGCTGGCTGGCGCGGTGCGGAGGGGCGGGAAGTGATGATGATGAAGGAGGCGTGTTCTGTCGATGGTCACCAATGTGGGAATAATGCGTGGCGGCCACAAAGGAAGATCTTCCGACCGAGCGAGGTGGTATGCTCGGTCAGGCCGGAGCCCACGTGATACATTTCAGCTGTCGTATATATACCGACGCGCTCAGAAAACTTCGATAGCGCGATGCAGGAATGTTAGGCGAATTGTGGGTACCGCCACAAACTAAATCGCAGTTTGTTGAAACGCCGCTCTCTTCGACAGAAGCTGTTTGTTTCAGTCACTTCTCATTATGTAAACAAGAATTAATTGTTTGGCATGGCACAGCTCACCCCAGTGGCAGCTGCTGTCGATTGTCTAACACTGTATGGCAAATGTAATAAATTCACGATGGCGACAAATCAAAAACACAAGCGGAAAAACCGACGGCAAATAAATGTGATCGGCCATGAAGATATTAACACTCCATACTAAAATACCATGACCAATAGCCAGTAACAGACTATGAAAATAGCTACTTCTAAAACTTCCACTGCTACAGAACCAATAAAATGCTTATGACTACCGTCGTAATCAAATTTTATCTACCTAAGATAGACGCGTAAAAACTGGGCAGCAAACAGCTGTTCTTAAAGATTGATCACTGACTTTACCACTTAACAAAGAGATACAACGTATTGAAATTAAACTGCCTACTACAAGTGTCTAAGGGTCAGCGCAGACAGAAAGGAGCGCAGCGGAGGATTTTATTAACGCACTTGAAAATAAACTTCAAAATTATTACACTATACTGCATAAATGCTTGAACCTCACAAGAAATGCTCGCGCGTCCTCGAGGATACGCGGGAATCCCTTATCGCACTTTAGTGACACAATTTTAAAATTTATTTTCAAGTGCGTTAATAAGATCCTCTCCGCTGCGCTCCGTTCTGTCTGCGCTGGCCCTAAGAAAGTCCTAGCAAAAGCTTTTGCTTAAAAATGTGTGGTTTGCTAAGGATATGAAAATTTTTCCTACCCCAAAACCAACACACAAAATTTTACAGAAATACCTTCTCGAAGGCGACATATTATCGATTATATTAATTATATTTTATTGATATACAGGGTGTAACAAAACAAAGTGACAATACTTTGAGCTGTGTATGCGTCCCCTACATAGAGTTCACTGTGAAAAAAAGGGCGCTGAAAGAGCAAAATATTTTTTTTGTGATTAATAATATGGGCAAGCACCCCAGCGTCATGAAGTTGCCCACACAAAAGGTTAAAAAAGTTATTCTTTTAGCGCTGCTACTTTCACAGTGAACTGGGATACAGCCTACAGGGCAGCTCTGGATTTATAAATAGAACGTATAGGCTGTTAACTAGGGGCGGCAGCGTCCTAGATGGACGGCATCATTCTAGGAGGCGGCAGATTTCATAAAGTGACCTATATAAATCCGATACTGCAGGGGACTCATAGACACCCTAAAGTATTATTACTATGTTTTGTTACACTCTGTATACAACTCACATGATTGTCTCGTCTAAAATATAAGATTTACGACAGCCATAAGGTAACTAAATAGAGCGGTGGATGTGGTGAAACCGTTTCCTGTCGGTCCGTCAGCCGCACATTATGTTTCCCGCTATGGATTGCTTTCTAGGATGTTGTCTTACCATAATTCCACTAAATGCCATGCAATTATTTCCACTGGAGATAAAGAGATTTCTAGAATTTCTTTGATACTATATAAAATAGTTATAAGTTACTTATAATACAACCTCGATGAAAATGGTGTGAACTGAAACTCTGCTCTCAATTCACTTAAGCTGGAGCAAGACCTAATCATTCCGTCAAGAAGAAACGGCGAGAGTGATGTTAGATGTAGAACCTTTCTTTAGTTAGAACTTAAATAATAATTATTTGGTTTAAGCCTAGGTATCTAAAATCTAAATCTACAGGTCGAAACAGCGGTATGTAGAGGTCTATTTATAATAAGTAGAGACCGGATTATATGCAGCTAACTCATCAAGCCCCATACGAGCACCGATGATTGCGACAACAATAGAATACAATAGCATTTCCAAGAATCCGCGATCGAAGGGTTTCGACGCTTGTTATATGCATGCAAATATACATGAAAAATACTTGAAATATGCACTAAATATAAACTTTCTCAATTTTAAACCGATCGGGCTGAGACTTTGCATGCATAAAGCTACTATGACGTAAACATCCCCTAAGAAAGGATTTTGATCAATTCTACCCCCAAGGGGGTAAAATAGGAGATGAAAGTTTGTATGAAACTTTGTCAATTTTAAACCGATCGGGCTGAGACTTTGCATGCATAAAGCTACTACGACGTAGGCATCCCCTGAGAAAGGATTTTAAAAAATTCCACTCCTAATTCTACCCCCAAGGGAATAAAATGGGGTATGAAAGTTTGTATGAAACTTTGTCATTTTAAACCGATCGGGCTGAGACTTTGCAAGCATAAAGCTACTATGACGTAAGCATCCTCTAAGAAAGGATTAAAAAAAAAATACGGGGGTAAAATAGGGGATGAAATTTTATATGAAACTTTCTCAATTTTAAACCGATCGGGCTGAGACTTTGCATGCATAAAGCTACTATGACGTAAACATCCCCTAAGAAAGTATTTTAAAAATTCTATCCCTAAGGAGGTAAAATAGGGGATGAAAGTTTGTATGAAACTTTGTCAATTTTAAACCGATCGGGCTGAGATTTTGTATGCATAAAGCGACTATGACGTAGGCATTCCCTAAGAAAGGATTTTAATAAATTCTACCCCTAAGGGGATGAAATAGGGGATGAAAGTTTTTATGAATTTTCTTAGACTTTCGACTGATTGAACTGAAATTATTAAAGATTTGAGCCTCTATGATGAAAACGTTCGCTTAAATAGGATTTTAATAAATTCAACCCCCATGGGGATAAAATAAGGGATGATGGAGGATGTAAATATATTATTTTGAACCTATCAGTATCTAATGGAACGAATAAATTAAGATGAACAATTAAATTGAATATTTTGTAGTTATATTATCAAGTGCCTCTGTTGCCAATATTTATGTCGAGCAAAAAAGGCCAAAGTAGCGTTTCTTGTACTATGAGAGCCCCCCTTAAATATTTGCTCTATTTTGTTTTAAAGTGTTTGTTGTTATAGCCGCAACAGAAATGCATAATTTGTAAAAATTTCAACTATTTAGCTTGCGAAGTTCTTGAGATACATCCTGGAGACAGACAAACAACGAAAATTGCATTTTTCACCCCTTTTATAAGAACCACAAAAAGGGAAAATTATCCATCTTTGTTATTATACTATGTTAACGCGGACGAAGTCGCGGGCTACAGCTAGTGTAACTATAATGTATTAATGTTAGGTCTTTAAGCTTTACTTTTAATTGTAATTAGATAATATACTTTAAGCACAACGCCCTTTCTCCAGCACTTTTTGTTTCCTTAACGTCCAAAGGTTGTCTGGAAGAAATTGCTATTTAGTAATAAGACCGCCTTTGTGTACTCGTCATTTTATGTGTTTTTGTCGTTTGTTTATTACTACTGTGTGTGCCCAATAAAGTATATTCATTCATTCATTCATTCATCTATTACTCAATAGCCCTTATCTTTTGTAACTGTTATTGTTATTAAATTTGGTCGCATTTCGGAACGCAGTGTGAGTGAAAAAATGTTGTAAATGTACCGATAATATGCATCATAACTAGATCTTAGGTAAAATATGCTATTACCGTTGAGAATGGCTAAAATATGCAAATGCATATGCGAATATGCAAATGCATATAATCCGGTCTCTAATAATAAGAAAGATTACTACAGATAGACCTCTACATAGCGCTATTTTGACCTACTTAGTCAAAGATCTTCGATAAAATCTTTGTCTGTTCGTCAATAGATTATACCTCCAATTGTCCAGGATACTGCGGGCAGTCGGCACACTTTGAGAGAAACCTGCCGGCCCAGCATAATTACGTGTAGTGCTTCGACATGCAAATCGCTAACGGTGCGCAGCATTATACCCTACTGTGGATAGTCATGTGGGGGCTTTGGAGCTTACGATACGACCGACGTACGATTGACGACCTCTTTGGCTCAGTGGTTGAGCGTGTTGTCAGCGCTCAAGCCGGGGGTCGCGGGTTTGAACCCGCTGACGGAATAAAAAGTTTTCGATGTTCCTAGGTCATGGATGTGTATTAAATATGTGTATCATATTTTAATTAAAATCTTAAATGATATGTATAGTTTAAAAGTATTCAATGTATATCCGTTGTCTGGTACCCGTAACACAAGTCCTTCAGGTACTTACCACGATGCCAGACTGACGTGGTGTGAAGCGTCCATAGATAATATTATATTATTTTTCTCACTTTTTTGGTAATAAGTGGGCCCCGTGCGAGTTTCTTACGCCGGTTCTTCTCGCCGGGTTAGTTCCCGAACCGGTGGTAGACACCACGTAGGACATTCTGAAAACATTTATTTTAAATTTATTTAGAAATAAAACAATTTTGATTTTGATTTGATTATTATATTATATTATGATACGATGTCTCCACGAGGAATCATGCCATACTCTCCTGGAAAATCTCGTATCGTTAGCAGGTAACAAAAACAATAGAAAGGTAAAGCATCAATAGATCAAGAGATTCCTTATACACTATTATACACTAATGGCCTGTCCACATCTCCACGTCACGACGTCGTCAACGTGGAACGGTGCGGTAACCTCCTGCATACCAGGTGCAAGTTTTACACAAATAATTAAAAAAATTGTTAATACTACTCACTGTCCAAATACGACACTTATAGTATTAGTTGGGAGACGGGGAAGTGTGAATAATAAAGAAATGGAAAATCACATAGAATTATTAAATAAATTAAAAAATATTAGTAAGGTTATATTATTTACATTTCCTTATGTAAAAAGGTTGCCTCAGGAAAACAAACTTAGGTATCAGCTTAACAGCCAATTGTATACTGCTGTTAACAATAATTGTATATTATTAAATGGACATAGTAATCAATTTAATATAATTGACATTAACAATATTTTAAACCATAAAATATGTAAGTTGACATTAGGTAGATATTATCTATCTTTTTATTTTTGTAGACTTATAGCAAGTACGCTATCAACTTTTTTGTATTTGAACTCAGCCAAGTACTTGGCTTGTAAGACATCAGCTGCTTCTATTGAGCAGTTTAGTCATAATAGTATGACATTAAGTAACCAATTGGAAAATATTCCAAATAATAAAATTTTAACTACGGCATCTATTGAGCAGTGTAGTAGTAACGAGTTGGAATATGTTCCAACAAATTATTTAAATTAGATTATAAGACAATAGAGAATGCCTCTTGCACAAATAGTTTACTAGTACAAAATCCTACCAAAAGTAATACAAGGAAAATAAATAACAGTAATAAGTATGTATTTAACTTGGTGCATCAGAATTTGCAAGGAATGGTAGGTAAAGAGCTTGAAATTGAGTTGTTTCTAAAAGAGTTTAATATTGATATTATTTGTATTTCAGAACACTGGTTTAGGGAACATGAACTCATTTTCAATCTCCATGATCACCAAGTAGCAAGTTCGTTCAGCAGAAAAAACGCCATCAGAGGTGGCTCTTTGATATTAATTAGAAAAAATTTGAAATATAAAGAACGTAAAGATATTGTAAGTCTCTCTGCTGAACGGATAATAGAAGTGGCCTGCATAGAGTTAAGTCAGCTTATTATTATTAGCGTATACAGGCCTCCATCAGGGTTATATGACTTGTTTGAACAAACTATGGAACAAATATTGTCAAAAATATGTGCATCTAACAAAAAGGCTATTATATGTGGAGATTTTAACATTAACTTATTAGATTCAGACTCCAATACGGTTAGATTCACATCTTTGTTTAAATCATATAACCTTTGTTATTTGTTTAATGAGCCGACAAGAGTGTGTGACACAACAGCTACTTGTATAGATAATATATTTACTAATCTCACACCATGCAAAAAAGAAATGATTAATAAGCTTAGCTCTGATCATTATGGTCAGTTAGCATCTTTTGACATTAATTGTGACAGAAAACCAAAACAAGAGCTTGTGTTTATTCCTGTGAACTCAAAACGTATTGAGAAATTTAGAAGTAAACTAATTTCAAATATTCCATCATTGGGTGAATCTAATAGCTCCGATGAAGCTTATAATAAATTGTTTAAAGTAATAAGAACCCAATTTAATTCTATTTTCACTTCTAAGACGGTTAGAACTAATAACAAAAAAAGTGACTTTATTAAATGGGCTACCAAAGGAATAATAATAAGCAGAAATAGGCTCTATGAATTATATGATGAAAAATCTGTAAATAGCCATGAAACATTTAAAATATATGTTAAAAATTACTCAAAAATTTTTAAGAAAGTATGTAATGCTGCTAAAGCCCTTTATTTAAAAAATAAAATCATGAATTCGACAAATAAAGTAAAAGCAACATGGAAAGTTATAGCTGATGAGACCGGAAACGTCACCTGTCGTAACTCGGATTTTGAACTTTATTTTGAAAATAAAAAAATTACTACTGACATAGAAGTTGCGGCGGTTTTTGAAAAGTTTTTTGCTGACATTCCGGTCTCAACAACAAAAAATTTAAATTCTTCGCCTGCAGAGGCTGAAAAATTACTCAAAGAGTATGTAAAGGAATGTGATGTCAATTTTAAGTTTAGAGAAATTGATTCTAATGATATTATTACCACCTTCAAATTATTGACCATCAAAAATACAACCGATCTTTGGGGTCTGTCTACTAAGATTATTAAATCAATAATTGACATCGTAGCTCCTTATCTGGCCAATATTTTTAATGACTGTATAAAGAATGGTGTTTTTCCTGATTTAATGAAGCATAGCAAGGTGGTTCCTTTATTCAAAGCCGGAATTAAATCTGATCCGACAAATTATAGACCTATATCTATTCTACCGACTTTTAGTAAAATATTCGAAAAAATTATTTTAAAACAATTGTTAGTACATTTTAACTCCAATAATTTATTGCATAATAATCAATATGGTTTTACTAAGGGTCGTTCCACTACGGATGCTGGTATAGGTCTTCTTTGTAGTATATTTGAAGCCTGGGAGGAGTCGCGGGATGCCTTAGGTGTATTTTGCGACCTTTCTAAGGCCTTTGATTGTGTTGATCATGCTACATTGATCAGGAAACTGCACCACTATGGCATAAGGGACTCGGCACTCAACCTTTTGACATCTTATTTGAGGAACAGGACTCAAAGGGTTGATGACAATAGTAAAAGGTCCACTGGGACCAAAATAGAATTAGGTGTCCCACAGGGATCCATTTTGGGCCCGTTTCTTTTTCTCATCTACATAAATGACTTACCTTATCTAGTTAAGGATAATGATAACGAGATAGTACTTTTTGCTGATGACACTTCACTTATTTTTAAAGTGAAGCGACAACAGTCGACTTATGACGAGGTAAATTGTGCTCTCTCAAAAATAGTAAATTGGTTTAATGTAAATAACTTACTTCTAAATTCTAATAAAACAAAATGTTTGAGATTTACCTTGCCAAATGTTAAGCAAGTGCAAACCAATTTGCTATTAAATGATGAGAAAATGAATCTTGTTGACACTACTGTGTTTTTAGGAGTAACACTAGATTATAAACTGCAGTGGGGTCCTCATATTGCCAAACTAGCCGATAAGCTCAGTTCCGCAGCATATGCAGTCAGAAAAATTAGAGAAATTTGTGATGAAGATACGGCAAAATTAGTTTATTATAGTTATTTTCATAGTAGAATGTCTTACGGCATTCTATTATGGGGAAGTGCTGCTGATATTAACACAATATTTGTGCTGCAGAAGCGAGCTATACGATCTATTTATAAAATGTCATCCTTTGAATCTCTCAGGAAAAAGTTTAAAGAAATAAGAATTCTGACCGTAATCTCTCAATACATTTTGGACAATGTGTTATACGTGAGAAAAAATGTAAATAATTTTAAAACGAAAAGTGACGTTCACTGCAGGAACACTAGAAATAAGCACAAGTTAGATATACCAATTACCAGGCTTAGCAAAGTGAGCAAATCTTTCAAAGGTCAATGTATACGTCTATATAATAAAATCCCAGAAAACATCAAAAATCTTTCAGTTAATAAATTTAAAAAAGTTGTTAAAGAACGTTTGTGTGCTAGGGCTTATTATAAGATAACTGATTTTCTCAATGATAGCACACCCTGGGAAAAATGAGCTGACTGACTGTAAGCTGCTTCTATATAAATATAACATATTTTTACATACTTTTTGTAAATTAGTATAAATTACTTTTGTAATTTTCCATCTTTTTAGTAAAAGATGGCCCCGAGCGAGTTTCTTACGCCGGTTCTTCTCGCCGGGTTAGTTCCCGAACCGGTGGTAGGCCTCATGTAGACACGACGTTCTAAAAGTGTTAACTTTGTTAACCTATTTAGAAATAAATATTTTTGATTTTTTGATTTTTGATTTTGGTAACGTGACACGGTACGTTGACGTGACGTGTGAATTTACGTCAACGTAACGTAATGAATATCGTATCGTATGGTGTAAAACAATGTATAGTTTCTAAAATGCAATTAAGTCTAACACCTGGCAGTGACGACAATCAACATCATTCTCCGACGACCGCTACCGGGATGTTAGTACTTTCAATGTCCTAGGAGTTAGGACCTAGTGCTACTTAAGGTTTCTTACTACAAGTGCGTTTAGAGTTATCCTCTGACAGTATTCTATAACAGCAACCACAAAAGGATCACTGTCAAAGTAACTAAGAGGAGGTAATATGAAGGGAATCACTAGGTAAGTTTGACGTACTTCTCTCGAACTTTATCTTATTAGCTTTACCTATACTCCTTTTTACGTCGGAGAGTGTAAGGGCATGTCTGCAGAGCAGAGATCATCTGGAGCTGTCCAGTGTCTACTCCTAGTTCCTACTGGCGTGCAGAGGGGGCATCAGCAGAATATGCATCTGCAGATGATGTTGAGAGTCTGAGAGAGGACCAGAACTCGATTTCTTCAAGTTTACGAAGTAGTTCGTAGAAAATAAAACGCAAAATGTTACAATCTTATCGTGTTGTAAAATTATCACTACACGAAACACAATCATAGATCAAACAAAAGTAAGACACAAAATACCCAGCCTACAAAACACACCTACTCCAATACGATACTACCACAATGTTACCTACTACACGCAAGTTACGCAAAGGTGCACCCTCACCGGGAGCATTCGCTTGTAATGTCATGTTACAGAGTCGAGCATTAGGCTGCGTTTCCACCAGAGCTGAGCGGAGCTGTGTTGAGACTTGCGAGAAATCTGTTCTTGAGAACCAATAGCATCGCCGCGCTGAGCAATGTCATGGCCAAGTCATGTCAATGAAGCGATTCTATTGGTCTTCAAAAACACATTCCTCGCAACACAGCTCCGCTCAGCTCTGGTGGAAAGGCAGCATTACATCAGTGAGGGAGGAGAACCGAGCATTACAATGCGCACCTTGTAATGATACAATGTGTAATATCTTGATACAACTTCTAACATCAATGCTACGTGAAAATTAAGTCAGCTTGCTATGGAATGCTCAAATTCGAATCTAACTATAATATTACATCACACGTGAATGCTCACGGTGAGGGAGCACCTTTATGATAATAACAACAATGTTCTTATTGATAACATAAATAATGCCTCCTCACAAGTAAGTAGTTACAAACATAAGTACGTAGAGGGGCATATTCGTTTTTACTTGCCAATTGCCATGATCTACGTCGATAGTGCATTTTATAGACAGCTTTGCAATCATGGTGGTAATCATTAACCGACCTCCAACAAGGAGGAGGTTATATGTTCGGCTGTGGATATATATTTTTTTCTATCATGATTCTTGATTCATTGCCCAACATAGAGATTGGCCTTAGATTCCCTGTGCTCAGTGGCGGGGCAAGACCTAAATTTGCCGCGGGCAAGTGACGCAAGAGGACGGATTTTGTTGAGAGAAAGAATTTATGATACCAGAGACCTGCAGACATGATACCTACTTACTCAAATTTTTATTTATAGACTCAAATTTTATAAATTAAAATTTGGGTATCAAAACTCGTAATTATCCTAAAAAATCCTTGTGGTCCAAGGGAGGCCGTAGGCAGCTGCAGCGGCCCACACCGGCCGCGCCTTACGCCGCCTCTGCCTGTGCTATAAGCAATCAAAGACATAAGCATAGAGTAAGCGTTATCCTTTATAGGTCCCACGTTGATTAATGCGTCTTTTCCTAACTCGTAGAACCGATAAAACCTGTTAGATTAGACGTCATCGATAAAGTAACCCCTACCTACTATCACGAGCGGAAGAGGCGCGCAATTTCCGCACGCGGCCACGGCACTCGCCATAAAAAGTGTAGGAAGCTCGCTGCGGCCTACATCGTGATGTATGGCCGCTCTCTGGTGCACGATTCTTATACTTAGATCGAATGTCGTTTAATCTCTTAAGGGCCTTCCCCTACGGAGATTCCGTAATTTACCGTATTTAGAGCCTTATAAACTCATAATTTGAAAGGTACAAAGTTATAATAGAAATATAGCAGTAATCTTCAGTATATCAACATTCCTTTCCCCGTTTTAAATTTTCTATTTTTGTTTATTATACTCATGATATTAGCTTACAAAGTAATACCAATTTATTAAAATTGAAGCATACTTTCAGCATTTTCCTAGTATTTACGAATTACGTTTATTTGAAACACACGACAATAGATAGACAATTTCATTAACTACATATTCCCCGTTTTAAATTTTTTTTAGATCAATTTTGAACTAAGTTAAGTAAAAAAATAGGATTTTTGGGCGATCTTGGCAACGCGTCAAATGTATGGTCAAGGTCGTTTGCTCGGGGGATGACCTTAATTTTTTCTGTTAGTTTTGAAAAGGAATTATATTCTACTCACTTTATTAGTTACTGAATATTTATACAACGATCCAGTGACATAATAAGTACTTACCTACCTACACTCTTTAAACATGCATCGCAAAACAGATATTTTATATCATGCAATAATAATCAGCTGAAAATTTAGTTTTACTTTACAGATGGATAAGATTTGTATTCTTAATTTAATTAAGTATTAAGATTTTGTTTGATTTTCGTTTACCTACATTAAGATCAGTATGAATTGACTAGTTGCCCACTTCTAATTGTTGACCTACTAATTTCATAGAGCAGCTTACAGTGACACGTAACTTTGCTTTCGTTTTTCGCATTAATTTGTCAAAAGTGGATTACCACACATAATGATGTAATAGCACACGTGGTACTTTCGTTTTTGCGAGCGCCTTCGGGCGAGAAAGCTAGTCTATACTTAGTCAAGTACTCGATAATTACGATAGCAAAGATATTTATTAGGTAAAATATGTATGGAATTTGATATAAAGCATCGTAAGCGCATTTCACTTGGCGGCGGCTTATATGTTAAATCTCATTTATTGTTTGATTTCTTAATTCGCTGTCGAAATTATCGAAGACAATTAAGTTATCTTAGTACCAACTAGTTGAAGCCAGCAACCCCGTTGAGCAAAAATTAAGATGAAACGTTTCCTTTGTCCTTTCCCGGGACTCAAAAGTATCTACATACTCAGCAAAATCGGTTTGGACCTGAAGAGGTAACAGACATACAGACAGACACACTTTCGCATTTATAATATTAGTATGGATGGATGTTATATGTTACAAAACCTATTCACCTACAAAACCTGTCGCAAAAGCATGTTATTTCCGTAAACAAACCCACGGCAATAGCGTGTGCTATGAATGTTAAGTAATAGTATAACCGCCGGAACACTCGGTGTACCACATTTACTAAGGTAAAAAAATGTTAGCCGCGTAAAACTTTTAGATCAGTCTACAAAAATTAAGACGTAGTGAGTTGGTCTCTTCGGTGGGGGGAGGTGAGAGGGGGTAGGTGCAGTTTCCTTGATAAGCTTTTGAGTTTCTAGAATCGTTAAGAGTCTTATGAATCTGCTAGAATGGTTTATTCTTTTAATTTTAAGTCGGAATTGTAAGTTTTGTTATGTTTTGTATAAGATACGATGGGATTGACATCGTCATCTTTGTACAAAAATCCTTTTAAATATTATAATAAAGATGTAAAAAATCCTTACGAGCTTTGGTGTTCCACTTTCTTGAAACTTTACGCCTAATCTAATGCTGGCACTTCATGGCTATTTGTATTTGCGTATTTGTTGTATTCGCCAAACAATCACCATGTGAAGACGGTATGTTTGACAAAGTATTGGCCTTATTTGCCTATTTGACAAATATGACCAATACCAAATACACGTATTACCCGTAGTACCTTTGTCGGTTTTTGACGCACATCAAAAGAGTCAAATAGGCAAGTAAACAAAATCAAGTAAAAGTATTTGACGGCCATGTGTGGAAGATCGTATTTGCGTCTATTTGCTTGTTTGCGTATTCGTCAATAATAATAATAGCCATGTGAAGTGCCAGCATAAGAAATACATTGTTTTGGTAACTGTGCTATGAGCAATGTTTTTCTTACAAGGAAAATAAAAAATCATATTACAAAGATGATTTTATTAATATATTTGTATATAAATATTAAATACAGCGAAACTACGTTCTCCATTCCTCTCGGGAAACTGTTTCTTGTAATTTGGTCATGCTTACATTTTTGTTTACATTTACATCAAAATTAATTGAAACATGATGGAGTGCAATTGTGCACTACCTTGTACTAATTATGTATTCTGTGGCACTACAAAAAGACCTCTTGGCAAACGGAAGGTATGCAGTATTCGTTTTTCAAATCTTTTTGAGGCGTGTACACGGGAAGACGCTATTGATAGATGAGAGATCAGACGGGTTGTTATTGGTAGATCAGTGATCAGGCGAGTCGTTATTGGTTTATAAGCACTTGCATCGATTTGCCCTCCAGTTTCGTCGAGCAAACTTCCACACTCAAAGGCATACAATTATTAAGTAAATAATAATATAATCAAGATTTTGATACAAACTGTTTTTTTTTTTTTTGTTTTCTGAATAATTGCCTGTCACACTCTTCATTAAGGTTAAGTAATCATTAAATGTCTTAAGCGCGGCCGTTAGAGATGTGCGCGACATTTAAGTGTTGTGTAAGTTACGCTGCGGAGCCCGCTCAGCTGCGGTTGTGCCTGTTCCCCCAGCCGCGACGGTGGTCGTCCTTGTACTCGTCCATGCTGCGTTGCCGCTGCCGCTCCTCCTCGTCGTCATCTTCTACTAGCCGCTCCTGTGGCAAAATGCACGTTAAATTCTAAGGTTGGGAATAATTTCGTCTTCAACTAGCCGCTCCTGTGGCAAAATGCACGTTAAATGCTAAAGTGGGAAAAATATTTTCAATATTGAGTATTGACAAAAGGTTTAAAAACTACAAAGTTTCCATATTATATGACAAAGTTTTTGATATTTTATTACAATAGTTTATTTTTTATGTAGTGTGTAAAGTTATGACTACGAAAGTTTCATAAGAGAGAAACGTATTTTGTAGCTGCTAAGCAAAAAATCTATATAATGTCATACGTAAAAAATAAATAGCAAATAAACAGAAAACGAGTTATTACGAAGATAGCGCCTAACTAAATACAAAAGCACTACACGCAATATTATTATTGCTTATTTGTTGTCACAGGGAAATAACAGTCTGAAAGATATAATATTCATTATTCACTGTTTCTTATCAGAAAGAATTACAACAACAACCTTATCAGTAATATTAAATACTAGATGGTAGTAGTATGAAAAATACTATGTACCATCGAGGAAATTGATTCCTAGGCAGTTGACAGACCAACGTCATTTGGTCGGATCATGTCCATTCAATGTTAATCGTGATATGTCGGCTAGGTTTGACGTAACGCGACCAAAATACGTAGGTCCCCCATCTGCTTAGGAATCAACTTCTCTGATAGTACATACTATATTTGGTACTAGGTAATAAAATGTATGAAAGTTACCTTTTTAATTTGGTCGGCTTCGTCTCTGTCCGCTTCGCTGCTCTGTATGGTGGTGTGAGGGATGTTCGCCGCCGACGGAAACCTACACAAAACGACCATGTTATAAAGGTTGGAGAACCATGACTGTTTTTAACCCCTTTACCCCTTTTTTTTTTATTTTTTTTTTTACAAATCCATACTTCCATACAAATATTATAAATGCGAAAGTGTCTGTCTGTCTGTTACCCCTTCATGTCCAAACCATTGAACCGATTTTGCTGAAATTTGCGATGGAGATACTTTCAGTCCTGGGAAGGACATGCTTTTTATCCCGGCAAAATATACGGTTCCCGCGCGATAAACGAATTTTGGCGCAACGGAGTTGCGGGCGTCATCTAGTAAAGAGACAAGTTACACTATTTTTAGGGTTCCGTAGCCAAATGGCAAAAAACGGAACTCTTATAGATTCGTCATGTCTGTCTGTTTTTGTGTTTTCTCCAAAACGATAAGAGCTATACTATTGAAATTTGGTAAGTAGATGTAGTCTGTGAACCGCATTAAGATTTTGATACAATAATGGAAAAATTATTAAAAATTTTAGGGGTCCCAATATGTACAACTGAATCAAAAAAAAATTGATTTGAACGAAATCTAGCAAGTAGTTTTTTTTATACGTCATAAATGGTAAACTTAATTTAACTTTCATTAAATCAACTGAAATATAAAAATAAATCAAAAACCTTTTAATTTCATAAAAATAAACCTTATTGCTGCTGCGGAACCCTTCATGGGCGAGTCCAACTCGCACTTGGCCCGTTTTTTTTTTACTGATGTTACAGTTTGCCTTGTCTTTTATGTCAATTTTGTAACGTATCAGAGGACAAACTATTTTAATTTTTATGACTATAAGCTACTGTGTGGATATTTTTATTCATAAGGAAATTTAAGGTAATTTAGGGTAATAATGGTTCTTAAAAATTAATATAAATATTTGTAACACAAGTATTTGCAAACAATATCCTTATCATATACCCATTAAACAATCTCAAATGAAACACAATTTTTGAAAATAATTACAGTTGAAATTTATAATACGGCTGTACTCACGTGCCCTCCCTGACTCTCTTGTCGTAGAACTCCTCCACCGTCATAGTGGGGAGTGCGGGGTAGCCCTGTCCGTACACCGCTTTCTGTAAGGCATCGCGCGTGATGATCACCGGCTTGAGCGGCGCGATCTCACGTTTCGGCTTTGGCTCTGGAATATGCCACAAGTTTTTTTTTTTTTTAATTAGGTGACAATGAGTTTGGAACTTTGGAATGGTGAAACATCAAGCACAAGTCATGACACATTATTATTGTTTTTAAAAAAAGGAATAATCAATCTTAAAATTATTATAATAATTGATTTTAAGTAAGGTCAATGTGTGGAAGTCCGGCATACTTTTCTAAAATTAAAGTTTAACATAATTTATTGACTTGAGATTCACTTTTTAAAGTAACTTGTGTCATTGGAAATTATAGGCTATATATTAATTAGACCTATAATGATCTAAACATAATCTTAGTTGCAGTATTTTTTTATTAACGTGGTATTTTTTAAAAACTCGGCGTGTAGACGGACTTCCCTTACAGTTTGAGGTAAGTCCGTCTAGTAGCAATATAGCCCTAACTTGTGAAGTAATATGGATGGCAACAGTTTCTAGCAGAGCCGCAAAACGGCCATTCAAATATGTGTTTAAGGTGTCGGTAATAAGGTTCGCATTCCAGAGAAAATTCAATTTAAATCATTTTAAGGCAAGTCCGTCATATCGTAAGTCTAAGTGGTTGCAAACATTTTCATTAAAATTGTAGCGAATTTTTTGAAAAATTAAACACTTCTACTCATAATTTTTATCAGCCCCTCTTGGACTTTTGATAGAATGTTCTAGATGCCATTCCAAATTGAATGAGGAGCCCAAAATCATAATTTTCGGTGGTGGATTTCAGGTTTCGAAATGGCACTTGTGAACCAGGCTACAATTAGTATGAAGTGAATTGTTAACCAAGGCCACTTTAAATTTTGTTGGTTCAAACTTATTAAATCATTTTTTTGCAAAAAACGATCAATCAAAAGATCTGGCATCTCTTCATGACGTGTATAAATCTGAAACGAATAATTATGGCATTACAAAAAAAAAGTTATTTTTACAAGTTTTTTTTGTTTACGATTAAGGGGGCAGACGAGGAAACGGATCCCCTGATAGTAAGTGAACTACAGTCACCGTTGGACACCTGTATCACCACGGGAGTCAGTGTCACAAGTGCGCTGCCGACTTTTTAAAAAGGAGTACGCTCTTTTCGTGCAGTAAAATTTGGGCAATGCTATGATCTAGTAGTCCTATTTTTAATGCAAATTAACAATAAAGACATGTAGGTTTGAAAAGGTTGACAATATCTGATTTGAGGCAAGACCGGCATATGACGGCCTTTCCTTATGCAATAATATTTCCCTAGACAGACTTCCCGATTATTGCAATTTTAGGTAAGACATATGTTGCAGGTGATAATAACAAAATTAAAGCGATATTAACGAATTGAACACCAGTAATAAGTAAAAGGATCACTAAATTACTTACGTAATCCAAGAAACTCCAACAACTCCTTTGTATTTCCACTTTTTTTTTATTATTTTTTTTGGCAGAGACTTACACTCCGACTGCGAGTACAAAACGGGAAAAAATGGCAGAATGTTTTTTTTTCGTAACAGGTAGTTAGTAGCGACATGTTTGTTTCTTAGGTCAAACTAACTCTGCAATATTGTTTATCCACTGAGCCATATGAAACTAGTCGTTCAAATATGGAAGTTATTGCCGCTAGACGGACTTACCTCCCAGACGGACTTCAACACATTGACCTTACCATATGTAACATCAGCACTACATAATTTTTGTTAACAAATTTTACTGCTATTGCAGAGCTGATTTCCACACAAGATAAAAAATATTAGCAACACGAAATTTTTACAAGCAAAATGTACTTGTCAAATGACAGACATACCTCCACCATGTTTTGCCATATACTCCAGTAAGGGTTTCTCCTCTTCAATGCTGTTCAGCTCATCAAGAGCTTGATTCACATAGTTCAGTAGCAGTGTAGTGAAGTAATTTCGCTTGGTCTCGTCATCTGCGTTGGGAGACGCCATTGCTTTTGTCAGAGTGCTCAATTTTTCCTTTAACTCTTTTGTCTCTTTATACCTCTTTATTTTAGCTTCTCTAGAGGATACCTGTAATTTTAGAAAATAAAATAAATATGTGATATGAAATAAACTTGGTGACCTTATAGGAACTATTATTTAATCTAGCAATAGAAAATAATTATTTTGAAATATAACAAAAAAAACATTTTTTTTTTTTTCAATAAGAAAACAACAACTAACAAGACATTTCCTACCATAGCTATTATTTTGTCTGCATCCGTTTGTGGTTTGTTACTACTCCTTTGTTTGTCGTCATTGGCTTCCGCAACTTTTGGTATTTCCACATCTGTCACACCATAGTCCTTACATCTTTGTAAAAAGTCTCTGAAATTTACAAAGTATCTAATGAGTTGCATATTTATTAATAAACAAAAAGGAATAAACACACTAAATGACACTTTACTTATGCTACGATCATGTTTAAATGTTTGATAATAATTTGTTTAAGCGCAAAATCACAAACTCCATAATTAAGTTGCAGATGTTATAAATGATAAACGGTATAATATCTTATGTTTTTCAGAAATAGCAACTAAAATATCAGAATATCCTGACAGTTACATCACTTACCTAAAGTATATTTCTGCAATATGAATCACATTATTTCTTGGTTGTCCACATAACTTCAGGTTTAAGGTGCCCAACAGAGCCGGTAACAAGAGATACTCTAGCGTGTCTGTGGGTAATTCATCCAGTGACTCGTTTCTACTAAAAACTCCGGCTAACGAGACTAGGTTAGTTGCTTTTTCGAACTTTGAAATCGCCAATTTGATAGTCATCTGGAACGTAAGAAACACGATATTTCTTACCACGGCACTAAGAATTTGTAAAAAATATAGTTAAGAAACTGCGATCAAGCTAAAAATACCTGCACAGCATCACTGTTTGTTGCTTCTTTACCATTTTCAATTTTATCGAAAAGTTTCATAGCGTCGTTAAAAACCTTTCTCAAAGACTCTTCTTCGGTGGATATAGAATCGACATTGGCCATTGTATTTGTATACTTTGCAACAAGTTTTTAAATTAACAATACCCAAAAAAATTGCGAAGTCCTTGTATTGTTTTGACTTCTTCTTCTTCTTCTTTTTAATATAGCGGCCTCAGTGAGTTGCCTATGTCAGAGTGATTTTGGGTAGACTGCAGCTCTATATTGCAGGTCTGGTGAAGAAACAAGGTACAATGTCTAATAATTTAAATTCTGTTAAATATACCTAAAACAAACACAAACATATAGAGGTTAGTAAAACATCACAATTTTATATTGTTAAAACGAATATATGTACACAGAATATCAATAAAAGAGGTATTTACATTGTTTTGACTTTTGTTTGTGCAACCAAGTTAGAAAACTTTGACAGTTGTTTGACAGTGATATCTTCTTCTTCTTCTTTAATTATGGCGGCCTCAGTGAGTTGCCAATGTCAGAGTGGCAGTGTTGACGCTATTCACTGAACACATTTCTGTGATATTGACATTGACAATTCGTTGACAGTGACATTGTTTTTTTTTAATATGGCATAAATAACCTTTGAAAACGCCTCTACGACCCCGTGGTTCAAAACTTTTCTCTTAACTCGAGATCATGGGTTCGATTCCCGCGTCATAAAAATGTTATTCAAATATTTAATCAGGAATCAGGATTATATTATCCTGGCTGGTCACGTAATTGTCTGACAAGATTGATGATTTAAATGTTGATGTAAGTCGTAAGATCAAGAATGTCTGATATTTTTCACCATAAGTCACTGGTTCTTGCGTAGCTGGCTGGTTTCAATGACACGGGCCACCGTCACCGAAACCGGCGACGAAGGGCCATTATAATAACCATACCAAGTCTCAAATAAAAGACAAGATAACAAAATTCTTCGGTCCGGTAGGCGAGTCAGGTAAGGTATATTGATTTATGAAGTTTTATCTTTTGTTTTTATCTTTCGCGAAAATACACTCTTTTTGCGAAGTTATACCTAACAAGTACTTCTATAGGTACATCTGACAGCCCTAGCGCAGGGCTATGTAATTGCGTACAGCGTAGTGCGTACTGCGTACCAACTGCGTACTCAGTCCTCACAAGCCAGTACAGAGTGTAGGTCCTCCAACAGTGCACGTATAATATTCTCATGTGAGTTGTTTATATTTTTAATGCGTTGCGTCGGCATTTTATTATTGTTATTTGACCACGATTTTGATAATGAGACATGTCTCTCCACTTTCAATGCGTCAATAATTTGCTTATTCGATTATGAAAGAATGCGCAATAGTTTTTTTCTATTTTCTCGCTACAGCTACTGTTTTTATAGTATAGCTTATAGCTAGGTGGTTTTATAATTTATTTACGGATCACTTAGTTGGATTATAGTGAAACCGTCGATACAGGTGTATACTTTCAATTATTATAAACCACTAGCCAACAGTACTATAAAGTCAACATACCGACCGCGACATACGCATTTACCTTATTTGAACGTAATAGGTAAATATGTTAAAAATGCCTTTCGCAACAATAAACATGTACTTAATTTTATTGGCTAGAGTTTAATAATTGACGGTAGGTAGGTGTTTAACCCGAAGGTTTATTAACCAGTTGAGAGTAAAATTCGAATTAAGTACCTACCTACTTGTATCTATTTACCTACTTTCATACTAATGTTAAAAATCGGCGGTATCCGTTTACCATTAGCCATTAGGCTATCCGGACGTTCGTTGGCCCATCCTAACATAAAAAAAAAAATTATTAGCCACGAAGTACGGTCAAAGACAGATTTGGTGTATCACCTTGAACCTTAAAACCAAAGGATAAGGTCGAAAAATGTGTGTTACTTTGGTATCCTAAAATGTTACACATACGTTTGCTTCTGCGAATACAAAATGCTGTCGCTACAATTAATGAGAGAGTTGGAAAAGGTGCCAAATGCCTTTACAGTCACGTATAGTTAACCAGCTATAACCTTATCTATAAACATTAAACAGTGAAAACATGTTAGTTCACATCATGATTTAATAACTCTCGTGAGTCAAATCAAAGTTAAAAAGATTGTTTTTAGGGTTCCGTACCCAAAGGGTAATAATCGGCCAAGTGCGAGTCGCACTCGCGCACGAAGGGTTCCGTACCGTTATAGAGGAAAAACAGGCCAAAAATAGAGTTTTTTGTATTGGAGCCCCCCTTAAATTTTTATTTCTATTAAATATTATTATTAATTATTAAAGTAAAAATATAATTAAGGCCTTTGTAAAAATTTCAAGTGCCTACCTGTTGCCATTATTGATATCGAGCAAAAAAGGCCAAAAAATCACGTTTGTTGTATGGGAGCCCCCCTTAAATATTAATTTTATTTTGTTTTTAGTATTTGTTGTTATAGCGGCAACAGATATAATACACAATCTGTGAAAATTTCAGAAGTCTAGCTATAGCGGCTTCTTGAGATACAGCCGTGGAGACAGACAGACAGACAGACAGACGGACAGACAACGAAGTCTTAGTAATAGGGTCCCATTTTTACCCTTTGGGTACGTATCCCTAAGAACGGGACCCTATTACTGAGATGATGTCCGTCTGTCCGTCTGTCTCCAGGCTATAACCTCAACCGCTATAGCTAGACTTCTGAGATTTTCACAGATTGTGTATTTCTGTTGCCGCTATAACAACAAATACTAAAAACAAAATACAATAAATATTTAAGAGGGGCTCCCGCCTCCCATACAACAAACGTAATTTTTTTGGCCTTTTTGCTCGTAATCAATAATGGTAGCAGGTAGGCACTTGAAATACAAAATTCTTTATCATATTTGTTCTTTAATAATTAATAGAAAAATTAAAATAAAAGGAAAAGGGGTCATTTTTTGCCAACTTTCGCGCACGAAGGGTTCCGTACCGTTGTTGAAACGGTACGGAACCCTTCGTGCGCGAGTCCGACTCGCACTTGGCCGTTTTTTTATTTTTTATTTTTATGTAAACTTTATTTTTATTTATTTTATTTATTTAACTCTTTATTGCACACAAGAAAAAAAAACATAAAGATACAATTAACATGGAAAGACGACACAAAGGAACTGCTTATTTCTAAAAGAAATCTCTTACAGCAGCCCTACGGAGAGATACAGTGTAGAAGACAGCAGATAGGACGTGCACAATTAACAGTCATTAACTAATTAAATTAATAAACTATAAATACAACAATATCAAAATAATTAATTTTGATATTGTTGTATTTATAGTTTATTATTAACGTCGTCGCTAAAATCATTGGTAAAAGAACTCTTATAAATCAGAGAAAGATGTCTAAAGACTTAAGTACTTCTAATACCCCTTCTTTTCACACAAGTCAAACTGCGAAGAGCACTTACTTAATAAAATAAAATTAAATATAAGATTTTTAAAACAAGCAAATAAAGTAATCATGGCAGAAAATAAAAGTCACTTTAACTTCGTTTCTTGAAATAAATTATGAATATTTTCATCGAAAGTTTGACCTATAAAGTGTATTCGGGTGCAGCGTGGTGTTTGTATGTCACTGCACAAGCTGTATGGAGTGTCCTCATTAACGCTAGCTGCTGCTGTATTTAAAGACGGGAGTGTGAAAAACGGGAATTCTCAGGGAAGTATTTTATTTCCCACTAGATATTGCGCGCAACTTTGCTTTGAATAGTCTATAACAGGGGTCACCAATTAGAATGACCTTCGCGGTCCACACATTTAAAAATTTTTATTAAACCAAGGTAATTACGAAATTTACAAAGACATTTATTTACTGTATATCAATGACAAAAGTGTCAATTTTTGTAGAGCAAATTATCTCTCTAAAGTTTGGAGTGAAATTGGTGCAAGCTATTGATATTAAATCCTGGAGATGTTCATCAGTAAGTCGAGACCGAAATTTATTTTTAACGAAGTTCATCTTCGAAAATGCTTGGTCCGCACTCCGCACACAATGGGTCGGCGCGGCGTCCGGATGCGGACCGCGGTCCGCCATTTGGTGACCCCTGGTCTATAATATATTTATTATGTAAACGAGTAAGTTTAGGTGTAAAGATGTTTAACAGGCAGACGGAAAGACACAGTTTTGCATTAGTCAGAAGTTTCTGGCAGTAAAATCATCAGACATTGTTGAAATATTTCACTAAATGTTAAAACTGCCCAAGATCGGTTGGCGGTCATTAGAAGAGCTGTCATGATCAGCCTATCACCGTCCACTACTGAGTGGACGGTGATAGGCTGATGATGATTTACTAACTGTACAATGTACCATCGAGGAAATTGATTCCTAGGCAGTTGACAAACCGAAGTCATTTGGTCGGATTATGTCAATTCAATGTTAATTGTGATCTGTCGGCTGGGTTTGACGTAACGCGACCACGTAGTAGGTCCCGCATCTGCCTAGGAATCAACTTCTCTAATAGTACATTTATGCAAAGAAATGCGCAGATTTTACTAAGTTGTGAAAAGTGATAAGGGCGAGGGCATTGTTAATTAAATATAGAGCAGAATGTCAATGTAGGATGTCAAGGACGTTATTTACTACAGAGTTCGTATTGCATATCTACCGTACTTGATTTTATATATAAGATTCGTAGTTAACCTAAAAGTTCAGAATAAGGAAAAATATTGAAAACTCATTTGCAGATACACCCTTAGTATGTAGAGGAAATCTTTACCTTCCTTTATATTGTATAATAATGGTATTTTTCTGTCCTTTTTCATTTATTCGACGTTACTCACCATCGGTACGGTGTCTCTATACAGGGTGCAATTAAACCTTCCTGCCAATTTTTTTCCAGGGCTTAGGTATCATTAGGAGAGTCCATTTAACCAAAACAAAATTGGGTGTTATTTTTTTTTCAATGACATATTTTATCCCATTTAAAATCGTTGCAGAACGGTCACTCGCGCGCGCGGGAACACGTCACGCGTGGCCGACGCGTCGCGTCGTGTCCATTAATTGTAGTGTTTTTTAGGATAACTTTCGGAAGCTATTTCTCAAAATTTTAGTACTTAGTGATTATAAAAGGAAAAATTCGTGTATTTTTATTTTTAACAAGGATCAATATATCAAAATATGACAGGAAGGTTTAATTGCACCCTGTATTTTCGAGCTTCGCTGGTCTCGTCACCACCACCACTGGTACCATTACCATAAGCGAGTTTGTGTTCCATTACCACACCGATTGAGTAGTCTTTACTAACACCTATATTAATTATTATATTATGTCCTGAGTATAGTTCCTACTCTTGTTCCCGCCGCTATTAAATTCGGCGTCTCTACCACCACTTCTGAGGCCTTAGTGCGAGTTTTATTCGATCATACGCATCGAGAACGTTAACGCGAATTTATATGGGATCAAAGCAGTATCCACGTTAGCCAGTAGATGGCGCTGCTTTGATCCCATATAAATTCGCGTTAACGTGCTCGATGCGTATGATCGAATAAAACTCGCACTAAGGCCTCTGTTCTGGATTTAGTGGTCACTTATAAGCTACTAGCTAGATGACCATGACGCCTGCAACTCCATTGCATACAAAATTAGTTTATCGTGCGGGAACCGTACATTTTGACAGGATAAAGAGTATCCTATGTCCTTTCCCGGGTCTCAAAGTATCTCCATATAGACCATACCAAATTTCAGCAAAATCGGTTCAGCAACTTGGCGTGAAGAGGTAACAGACAGACAGACAGATACACTTTCACATTTATAATATTGAGTATGGATGGATGATATTCTGTATTCTTGCTTTATCTACAATCACACATCAACCAAGCTACCTGTAATAATTGTTTCATTGTAAGGGCGAGGTTACTCGACCACTTGACTGCTGAGTGCTGACCGGTACTAAGCGAGGACATACTAAGTACATATCTATAACTTACTTACACATTTATATATTTTTCTTGTGACATTTTCCTTAGGTCCTTAAATACGTCTTGTGCATATGTACGATACACGTCGCTTTATATTTTTTGGCGGTTATAGTAACTTTTCTAATTTAACTGTTGGTTAATCATTTACAGCGTAAATTTATCTACTATGCCTATCGCACTTGAAAATATTTAGCATACAACTACAAAACACATTTTAGTTTAGTGAGCGCTATAGTGATCAAACTACATGCAAGGTAGAGATGCACATTTGTATATTTGTGCTTTTATGACTCGACTATGTTTACAAACGATTATTAACTGCATATAGGTACATGAGCATTGGAAAAATATTTATTTATAAATATTTATTATTGCATCTTTTACTTCAAGCTGCTAGCAAATTTTATGCTATTGCTGACTTTAAACTGTGTGAAGTCTTAAGGCGTCTCTACGTAGAGCCATGATTGCGACCATGATTGCGTAGATGTGTACAGTACGTTGCACAATCGAACTTGATCATGGGCAATCACGAGTATACAATGTGTCTCAGCAGTCAGCACCGGTGTCCGATCCTAATATTATCATAATGTATGGCATATTTTATTGACAAATTGGCTCTCAAATGTTTTTTTCTCTAACTGTTGTTTTTTTTTTTCTATGGGTCTCATACTTTGACCTACTAATACTTCATAAGAAAATCGTTATTTTTTAGCGTTCCGTACCCAAAGGGTAAAAACGGGACCCTATTACTGAGACTTCGATGTCTGCCATGTCCGTCTGTCCGTCTGTCGACTCCAGGCTGTATTTCAAAAAACGCTTTTGCTAGACTTCTGCTTTTCACAGATTGTGTATTTCTGTTGCCGCTATAACAAATACTTACTAAAAATAAAATAAAGTTAATATTAATTAAGGGGGCCTCCCATACAACAAACGTAATTTTTTTGGCCTTTTTTGCTCGTAGTCGATAAAGGTACCAGGTAGGCACTTGAAATTTTCACTAAATCCTTAATTTTATTTGTACTTTAATAATTAATAATAAAAATACAAAAAACAAAATTTTTGCCTACTTTCGCTCTATAGTGGTACGGAACCCTTCGTCCGCGAGTTCGACTCGCACTTGGCCGATTATTCTATATGTTTTATTCCACGAAATTCACAACAAATTGTCTGTGTAAGCGTAGTCCACAAGTTTAGCTATCAAATGAGACCTTTTTTATCTTCATAGGATAATTACATGATAAGTTTTGGTCAGATTAGTGTGAAAGTCCGAGAAAAACTAAAATGGCTGCCATTTTACAACCGTGAGAGAGAGAACAAATTTGAGAGCCAATTTGTCGATAAAATATGCCATACATCATGACATTAAAGGATCGGACACCGGTGTCGGGACTCGGGACACATTGTATATTAATATTATACTCGTCTACTGGATCGAAATGTATTAGGCCATCGTGTGCAGGCCGCATAAACTCTCAACAGATAATCCTATCTTTCAATCCGACTCCCGTACCTAATCATCAGACAGCATCGGCCTTCTGTCACAAATCACAATACTGTTTTGTTACAGTTTGTCAAGGTCGTTCGCGTATGTATGTTATTCCAAGCCAAGCGTAACGCGTCACCACGATACGTCACACGTCACAGAACCTCTCGCGATAATTACAGGCTTTTCCTACGTTGTTTATACTCTAGAACTGTAACAAGTTGATTCATCATTACAATATAATATTATCAATAACTTATAAGCTGCGTAAAACCTTCTAGAATCTAGATTTGAAAAAAAAATACTGCTTTATCCGAAATTAGAAAAGAAAAGCTTTATACTCTTTAAAAACAAACTTCTCAGTTATTACGAATTGCATGAAAAAAATAATCTGTAATTATTAATTGATCTAATTCTAGACCTTTACTCTACAGACCTCGACCTACTTGTTATGGCGGAAATAACATTCTAGCTGCCGGAGCAACATGTGATTGGTATCTAATAAGAAATTATCGGTTCTTCTAACCACTTTTAGGGCCTGTTTCACCACTTACCGATAAAGTGCCGGATAGGCTATCCACAACTTATTTGTCAGATTCTCCATACTCTACTTATCTGTCAAGTTAAGCGGTGGCCTATCCGGCACTTATCAGGAAGTGGAGAAACTGGCCCTTCATATTAATTATCTTCATAACTTCTTATTCGGATAACATAAAAAATAAAATGTTTTAATTGGAATTCTCAATATGCCTTTCGCTACCTAGCGAGGTATCTAAGAGGTAGACTGTACCTACAATTCGTTATCTGCAGTGTGCCACTCAAACAAAAAATAATAAAGCAATCAATAATACCGGCGATATGTAGGGATTACTTACTTTATCGTGTGACGGCAGCACGAGTCGTGAGTCGTGACCTAATCACGGAGCTTCTAGAAAATTCTGGCGGGAAACGATCGTCTTACAGGATGGCGGCCATTACTGTTATTGTCCTACCATTCTCTCGAATTACTCGCACGGGATTGTAAACACTATGTATACAGATTTTAAGGTTTAAAATAACAACGGCCCGATTAAATAAGGATAAACTTCGAGGTCTAGATTGCGAGATTGCATTGCGAAAATAGCGGCTGAAGTAACAGAAATATCCAAGAAATCCAATTTCAGTTTACTCAGTTGTATCACACATAATTGAAGTCCTTTGAATTACAGTAGATAACGACAAACTTTTATTCAAAAGCTATTCTTTTACATTTCAGGTTCAAGAATATGGGTTTAAAGAAGCATTGAGACGTCGAGATGACCCTCCTACCGACTATCCTCCTGACGCTCGTCGCGGTCCAAGTCAGCCACGGCTTCAATGGCGATAGCTTCGAGCTGGAATGCCCCGACGAGTGTGACTGTCATTACTTCAGAATAAACTGGGTCACCGATTGCTCGGAAAGCAATCTCACCAAAGTGCCATACGATGAACTGAGCCTCAGCGTTTACATTCTCGACCTGAACGGCAACAACATAACTACGCTCCATCACTTTCCCAGCGAGATCAAAATGAGGAGGCTCCAGATCGCTCACAATAAGCTCACGAGAGTCGAAAGGGACGCCTTCCAGGGATTGGAGTATCTGATCGACATTGACTTATCGGGGAACAACATCAGCTACGTGGACCCCGAGGCTTTTATGTAAGTTGAAACAGTTGACTACTTAAAAAGTAACATCTAGCCGAAAACAACATTTGAAATATTAATTCTTTTTTTTATCAGCTAGTATTTTCATTATAGAACTTAACAAGCCCAGTAATCTATCAGAGCTAAGATTATCCACAAACCATGACCATGATAATGGCATTGTTTACGTGTTTCCCACAATCATCCTCATCCGCACCGTACAATGCCACTTGATGTATCAATTGGCCTGAACTTGTCGGTCAGCTTAAATGTGGCCGAGCCGACATATTAGATAATGGCACAAAGAATGCAAATTGAATTAACTTCGCTTTGTGCTCTACTTAGCTCGTTTTGCAGACACAATGTTTGAGAAACGGCCAGCGAAAATATATTTTTGCCCGGGACTTTTTGCGTATAACGGAAATTAACACCTAAAAGACATTTTAAGTGTTATCAAACAATTTGTCATAGTCAAACGCTCTATATGCCCCAAATTCTTGGAGCTCGCGCGCGGGGTATACAGCCTTTCATATTTTCCCCTATTATATTATGTTCAGTAACCGAAAAAAATACATATTCACCTGTACTTACAGATATCTTAATATATTATATACCTATATGAAATCTTGGATTTTTTGTATCCTGTAATAAATTTCTTGTAATTTCTATTCCAGGGACTCGCGAGGTCTTCTTAACGTGGAAATCCAGGACAACCCACTCAACAACATCGAGGGACCCTTCCTCATCTCCAGCACGCTGCAATACCTGGACATCAGCTCCTGCAACATATCAGTGATCAACCCGCAGTTCTTCGACAACATCACGTCAATAACAACCTTAGATCTCTCCAGCAACCCCTTGGTCAAACTAGAAGAAGGAATCTTTGACGTACTCACGAGTTTAGAAACTTTAAAGTTAAACGACTGTAAACTGACTCGTATTGCCGAGAATGCCTTTTCCACCCTAATTAACTTGAAGAACTTAGAGCTAGCAAGTAATTTCTTGTCGAGCACTAACTGGCCCGAGCTTTTAGGAACTTTGACGAGACTGGAATATTTGAATCTCAGAAAGTCGAATCTCACATCGCTCTCCGAGGACACTTTCACGAACTGTACAAATCTCGTCAGCCTTATACTTGCAGAAAATGAACTGCCTGAGATGGACGTTGCGGCAACGTTGGGTAATAGCGTTGGGCATTTGGAATTATTAGATTTATCGAATTGCAAAATTCGCGGTCCGCTATCCGGCGAAGCGTTTGCTAATGCTACGAGACTAAAGGTGTTGTACCTCTCTGGCAATCCCCTGTTTGCGCAAGACCTGAAAGAAGCCTTGGCACCTCTTCCAAAATTGGAGAGATTATTTATTAGCAACTGCGGCTTGCGCAATCTACCCGACAACTTCAATGTCTTCGAAAATCTGATAGAATTAGATATTTCTCACAATCCGCTAGTGAACGTCTTCACGAGATTACTCGCTCCACTTGACCAGTTGGAATACTTAAACATGGGCTACAGCAACCTTTCGTATATAGGACCGGATACGTTTGCACATATGACGGGCCTTAAAAAACTGGTCCTCTCGGGTAATGATCTGCTATCACTCGAGGCCGGCCTGTTCGGCAATTTGACTCAACTCACAAGTTTAGAGCTCGAGTTTTGCGGCCTGAAGAGACCCGAAAACTCCAACGCCTTCTTCAAGAACCTCACATACACCAACTTGAGGGAAATCAAACTGGGCGGAAACCCTCTCATCATACCTTCCACGGGGCCCCTGTTCCCCAAACAACTCTCTCAAGTTACCGTTCTCGATTTGAGCAATTGCAACATATCCTCGTTAAATCCGGACGCATTCGCTAACACCGAAAACTTAACAGACTTGAACTTAGCCGGTAATCATATCAAATCCGAGGAAGGAAGCCTAACATTTTTGGAGATTTTGAGTCATCTAGAGAAGATAAATCTCAGCAACAACAATTTGACAACGATCGACCCTCAACTGTTCGCTAACAATCCGAGACTCCACTCGTTGAATCTGCTCGGCAATCCGTTCATATGCGATTGCAAGATCGCCGAAATGTGGGACTGGGCCAACATGATCAAAGGAGATTTGAACGTGCTGGTCGGTGCCAAGAGCGCCGAGAAAGATATCGTGGTGAAGGGGAACAAGAGGAAGAGGAACCTCCACTGTCGATACAACGAGGCCCAACTCAAGAACATAACTCTGACGGCGAACAAGACGGTCCCGGGGAGAAGACCGTTCGTGAAGCCGCGAGAGCTGATATACGCGAACAGAACATGGGCCAAATATGTGCGAGAATCTGGCTGCGAGCCGGTCGTGAAGATCCTCAGGCCCGTAGCTCTGTCGGCCGTGGCCAACAACACCGACTCCATGTCCACGGCTGCTCTGATGCTCGCCACCTTCGCTTTCGCCTTTGGCGCAGCCACCATCATGATGACTCTGCGATTGTTTCGAAAGAGGGATAGTTCGGAAGTCGAAACAGAGAACACACGTAAACATAGATAAGTATAATGCAGTAGCAAATGTGATGAAAAACAATGGAGATATAGTAGATACCCGTGGTATAAGGTTATGAAAAAATATTTTTGCGTTAATATTTTTAATTCGAATCCTGCACAGACATAGATCAAGATAGATACCGCATGTCGCTCCATTTGTATGAAAACGAGCGTGCCACTTTTTTACTACCTACTGTGACGTACCGATGATAAGAAACGTGTCCATTGTCAAGGCCAACGTTTCTATTTGAATTTCTACAGCTCAATACGGCACTTTTAGGCATTTAGGCATTTTTAAAATTCCGATTGACGTCCGATTCTGATAGCAGACTAAAGAAAAGACTTTCGATAGACGAGCATTGCTCGTCGTTTAGGAACGCGATATGGCACGCAAAGTACATACACATGCGGTATCTATCTTGATCTATGTCTGTGGAATCCTGCATAGACCTGAAATGTGTAGACAAATCATGATTTTATCTACTAGTCAAAATCAAGGAAAATCCCTTTTAATATTTAAGGAAGTAATAATATTATTATGCTTTAAAGTATGTAATTAATTAATTTTATTAATGTCGATATTAAATGTGATTAATGTTTATGGTGTTTAGTTTACTCTGAAAGCCTATAATCTTAGATATGGTCCAAACCACGATGTCAACTACGACGAAAGGGCGACGATGAAGCTACACAACTTGTATAGCTTCATGGTTTGGACAGAGTAGACAGAATTTGGACAATAGACTACCTACTGTCGTTACTCATTAGTATGAAAATAATGTCATAGGCCAATGCAGCCTAAAATAAATGGTATTTCATACTTTTGAAAGGACATCATTCACGTTTCATACATTTTTGGACCAAAAAATGAAAGTGCCGGCCAGAAAGAAAAAAATATATATTCGGATAGAATACAGAATACACAATTCCTAACATTTTTTACTATGACGTCCAATCTGTGCGCCCAATGGTTACGTCATAATAAAATAATTTAAAAATAATCCTTTTGTGATAAAAAGGTTGGAGTGTCACTATTAAAAGCATGGATATCTTACGTTATGATATAATACTTGATAGTAAAACACAGTGGTAAGGTTGATAAATAGTATTGGAAAAAAATATTTAGTCATAAAATAAAAATAAAAAATATGTATCAAGTACTAGCTGTCCCGGTGAACTTCGTGTCACTTTAAAACCTTCCCTGGACTTCTACGAATATTTTGAGACTAAAATCAGCCCAACCAGTTCAGCCGTTTTCGAGTTTTAGCGCGACTAACACATTTGAAAATCCATTTTTATATATAAGAAGAAGACTAACTGTCCCGGTGAACTTCGTGTCACTTTAGAACCTTCCCTGGACTTCTACGAATATTTTAAAACTAAAATCAGCCCAATCCGTTCAGCCGTTTTCGAGTTTTAGCGCGACTAACACATTTGAAAATGCATTTTTATATATAAGAAGAAGAAATATAAATAGACTAAACAGCATTTGTTTTGTTTGATCGATATTACAAGGTAATGACAACATTACTAAGAAAAAAACGCTCTGGCAACTCTGGCAAGGTGTGATGGCGCTGGGAGAAATAGACAATATTAACCGCAAGATTCCTGCTTAGAATCAGTGGTTATAACTAATATATATGATACAACAACCAAAGATATACAAAAAAAAATTGGCAATGCCTGGAAAAGATTCTGGTCCTTTAAAGAAATAGTAAAATGCATAAGTATAAACATGAGCACCAAAAGAAAACTATTTAATACATGGATTCCACCCATTCTAACATAAGGGTGCCAAACTTGGGCACTAACAAAAGCTCATACAAGTATGCTGGAAGTTGGGCCGAAGGCTATGGAGAGGAGTATGTTTGGAAAGAAAAGGATAGACAAAATAGAAAACAAGGAGTTGAGAAAAATGACACGTGTAACTGATGTAACATATAAAACTAAAAAATTGAAATGAAACAACAAACAATCAAAACATGTCCGGCCCGGACATGTTTTGATTTTGAGAGGGCCATACAAATGGACAAAAATAATAACATCTTTGTATCCCAGAAGGGCTAAAAGAAAAGAGGGCAGATCTCTAAAAAGATGGGAAGATGAAATGGTACAAATGGCTGGCAAAATGTGGACTAGTGTATGTGGAGTGGCATGTCAGAGATGTGAGTGGAAGCTGTTGGGGGAGGCCATTGCCAAGAGGCACTCAGAAGCAGAGACCGCGCAACGGAAAAATCAATTATTGATTTGAATATTTTGTAATGTATATAAAATAAATGTATTGTTCTTCTGAATAAAGGCTAATAACAATAATAAGTTAATGACGTACAATTAAACATTTTCTAGTCTTACAAATACGTCATCTAAACTTATTGCGGGTGGGCTAAGGTAAGGGTAATGTCTAGCATAACCCATGTACCAGACTATGCACATAGTATGGGAGCAACATCCGATGGTTCTCATTCCTATATGGCATGTGCAATAGTAATGTTTTATTGCTCGACGCCCGGTTGCTGTTTTATCCAGAGCAATATACACATAGTATGTTTTAGATCGGATGTGTCGGGATTGTATTCGCCCTCGAATCAACCACAAGTCCTCTCCCTCCAATTCCCTTACAAGCTCTAGAGGAATTCCACCACTTAGCTCAATGCTAAAAACTCCATCTGGTTGAATGTTCAAGCGAGAGAGCATGTGCTCTCCATAGTAACTTCTCGCTTGTTTCAGCTGATATATACCGAGGCTAAATAATATTAATTCTTCTTCGGTCAGCGTAGGAAAGTCATTAAACTCAGCCATATCTGCAGACATGGGCTGGAACTGTGCTCTCATTCTGTTCAAGTTACGTCTGGCGACAAGATCTGCCAGTGTATTGGGCATGTTTATCCTTTCCCGGATTATTTGTAAAAAATCAGAAGCATGGACATTATCTACTATCAACACGTGATAAGCATTTATTAATGCTGCTGCGATTCTAAAATATTCAAACATATAGTGCAATGTTATATCAATATGAACCATCGGCCATTTACTACTTCCACAACCCAACGGCAAATAGTAACAAGGCGTGACTTGTTTGCTTGTTCCGAGGTTAGTTGCGTCGCTCCAGGATGCTTTGTCTCCGGCATTTTCACAGTGTAACCATTTCCTTCAAGAATGGGAACTGCATCTCTGAACCCACGGTCCAAAATAAATACGTCCCCGCTTTGGTAGAACCATTGGAATAATCCATCGCCATGATCACTTTCATTTTCAGCAATATTCTGCATTATCTGCGCATCTGAAGAAGTAGCAGCGTGTGGACCTGAAACTTCTATTATGTGACCGTCGCAGCAGACAAATAAAAATGGTTTTACTTAGTTCCGGAACTTGTGACTACTATAAGATTTTCGTTGAAAAAAGTAGTTTGAGCTTTTTTGGATGTAGATGTATGTGCCGTCCACAATTGTAATAGCTTTTCTTTCTTCGGGAGGACTTTCAATATTTCCAAAAAGACTTTCTGGGATAAGAAGATTCCTACGTGTGACATCTTCCCGAGTCATATGGTCAAACCCCAAATGCATTGGAACAAAGTCTCGCAAAAGTGCTTCTCGGCCAGTCTCAAGCATTCGCGCGAATGTGGATTCGCTCGTTTTAAATATCGTTGCGAGCCTAGCATTTGAGTCTCCAGTTCGGATCTTTGCAAGTAAAGCTGCTAAAATTGTTTTTTTTGTTTCTTCTTTGATTTAAGCTCGGAGTGTTGGCCAATAAATCAGAGAATTGTTCAGCAGTAAGACCAGTCCAATCGTGGAACTCTTTGTTATTGATCAATTCATAATGCTCAAAATCTAAAACTTCTGTTTTAATGTGGTTTATAACAACCTTAGCGCACTAACGATCTGTGCAGAATTAAAATCTTGAATTAAATTGTCTTGCATAGCAAGTAAATGCCATTCATTTTGCTCGAGGTGTTCGCTGCAAACACGACTGTTTTCTGATATGAATACACTGTATCGGCAAAGAACACGTAGAATAATGTTTACTGGTATTCTGTGTCTTGTTGAGTCTACACAGTGTTGAAATACACAAGAGTTTGCCGTATTACTAGTTCGTACAAATCCAGGTAAAACTGTAGAATGAGGCACAGCGTCAACTTCTTCGTCAGCAACATCAGGTTCTTCGTTGTCAGGTTCTTCCTGCACTTCACGTTGACGTCGGAGATATTGCCGCTCGGCCCTTTGCCAACAAGGTCGGCATATAACATCTGTAGGTTCATTCTGAAAAAAAAAAAGTTTATTAGCTTAGTAATATATCATTAAATAAAAAAAAATATATCTGCGGAGGGCGGGGGGCCCTCTTTATTTGAAAACTTGTGTTTGTTAAAAACACAGCAGCAAATGCGGCTTATGTTATAACATTATGTACATAAGAGTTATGATGTTTGTTCGTAGTAAATATCTTAGGCATATTCGTTCGTTATAGCGATAATATAATCCTCAGTCCTCACCTGATGACCCAGTAGATCTTCAATAACAAACTGTGCGATTTCGATGTGTTGTGATTCACGGGATGTCCAACTATAACTTCGGCGATCACCAATAGGCACACGACACGAAATACACAATTGTACGTTCATAATGTCAGATATTAAGCTTCGCTAAATGGGCATTTTTCAAATCTTTTGACCACGGCGAAAATAAGATGTCCCCTGACTTTGTCCTATTATATTATTTAATGAGAACTAGTAAAAATGTTGCGGTAAATGGCAGTCGGTGGCAAATTTAATTAAAAGTAATTTAAAATAGAAAAATGATTGAAAATGAAATCATAATTTAAGTAAAATAACAAAATGTTACAACAGGTGTGCCAATTTCACCATGTCCCCTGTATATCTTCTTAACTTTGTAATGTCATATCTTGAAATATTCTTAGAAAATTATATTAAAATCTTTAATTTTTTAGTAACACAATATATAATTGTGTTAATTTTATCTTTTATTTATATGTTGTTATAGAATTATTTATATGTTGTTATAGAAAAATATGAAAATAAATCAAATTTTGTTTTGTCCCGGATTTCGAGAAAACCGGAATTTCCGGTAGGTAACGTCGTTTTTTATCGACTTCCAAAAAGAAATCATAGCAATTTTAGTATTTTTTGTGATGTGGCAACTATTTTTTGACAGTTAACGTCATTACTGTTTCTGTTGTGGGCCTCTGTCATTAGTAAAATTCGTTACTTCAGTCGTCGAGCAACGTGTCCACGAAAACGTCTTCCAGTAAGTATAGTGATATTTAATAGATCAATGTAATTGTTTTAAGACGAAAATTATAGGAAGTTGCATATAAAGTATCCAAGAATAAGAAAAGTTTTTTTGAATTGCATATTTTAGTAAGTTAAATACAAAATTTTGTAATCTAAGCTCATGATATGTACTTTAGTAACGTCATGTAAATAACGTTACATATAACTGGAATGGATTTTGTTACTAATTGGAATTATAAGGCCGAGTCCTTAGTAAAAAATTT
Organism: Cyaniris semiargus; assembly: GCA_905187585.1. Lineage (NCBI taxonomy): Eukaryota > Metazoa > Arthropoda > Insecta > Lepidoptera > Lycaenidae > Cyaniris > Cyaniris semiargus. Next base: position 1,720,026 of record LR994555.1, read on the forward strand.
ACTGATTTTTAAAATGTAATAAAAAATATATTATTTTTATTTTGGAAGCAGGTGTTTGTTACATATTATATAAACTAAAAGTATTTAATAAGGAGATTTATATATTCTTAAAGAAGGGCATTAAATGGGTACGATATATTTTTATGTAGGTACTTATGTAGGTGTTTTTTATTTTTTATACCGTACCCATATATACCGTACCCGTATATCATAATATGTAATCAGCAATACCTTTTCACATTGCAGATTAATTACGCAGATAATTTAAATAGCAAACGAAGTAATTGGAAATACTATGGTAGTGATTTTAGACATTGACAAAATTTTGTCTCGCAACGATTTAAAACTATTGAGAAGAGCTAAATGGCCTTGGAGAACAACACACTTTATAGAGCAAAAATATGTCATTACTGCAACACTAAAACAAATGTCGGATTACCTACTCATTTTGTGTTTTTAAGTGACAATCAAATATACTATCTTTTATATCTTTCATTTTTCTGGTGCCAAACTTGTTCGTTATTTACTATTTATGACCACTATCCGGAGGACGAATGTGAATATTGCAACAAGTAATACAACTGGGCACTAACTTATATAACTTAGCTTATTTAAAAATGAAGCCAAAGACCGGTGCTGAACGAGCAAGAAAATTTAGAGAGAAGTTGAAGGAGGATCCCGAAAAATATGAAAACTATAAAAAAAAACAAAGAGAATTAGTTGCTAAGTCACGGAAAAAAATTAATGATTTAGATGATAATGAGAAAGAAAAGCAAAGGGAACAGTGGAGAAAACAGAAAAAAAAACAGAAAGAAAGAGAAAAAGCATCAACTGATAAAGAAAACGCACCAATAAATATAATAATTAACAAGGAAAGTAAAAAAACAGAGAATATGAATAAAAAGTTGAATAGGAGTTATAAAAACTATCACAGAGCCCAAAAAAATCAGCTTAAGTTAAATACCGTCATCAATCGCCTAAAAAAGTAGTTAACACGCACTAAGCAAAAAGTAAAAGATTTGGAAATATCTAAAATTGTAACAGAAAAAGAATTAGAGAATCTGAAAGATTCGGTACAGGAGACTTACGCAGATTGCAAGACACTTGTAGAGAAAAGGATATTAAAAAAAATTGCAATGAAATATAAAAGAAAATCTGGATTGTATATGCTGAATATGTTCGGTCTACAATCTAAAATAAGATTTTTTAACCAGAAGATTAATTGCAATAATAGGACGTTACAGGTAAATTACTCCTAATTGCTTTTATTAATTGCATTTGAGTTTCAGTAGTGAAAAATGTATGGTATTTTAATCGTTTTTTTTTTTAATTTTTTAGGTTCGAGAAAATATAGCAGAATTCTATCTTCGAGATGACGTATCAAGATGTGCAGCTGGTAAGAAAGAGTGTCGAACTAAAAATAAACAAAAAATGCAAATAAGGTATTTGCTCGACACCATTTCCAACATATATCGTATGTATGTAGAAGAAGGCGGAAAAATGAGTTTTATTACATTTTATCGTTGTAAGCCTTATTATGTTATATCGCCCACTCGTACTGCTAGGGATACGTGCATGTGTATAAAACACAGTAATTTTGAAAATTTGTTCATCGCTTTGAAGTTCCGATCAATTATTTCTTACAAAAATATTGACGAAGTGGTCAAATCTTTTTCATGCGATGAAACATCATTTAACTGTATGCATGGTTTTTGTGAAATTTGTAAGAATCCGCGTTTGACGTTTAATGATGATAAATCCAATGATAGTATTAAGTGGTACCAATGGGTGAGAACAGACCATAAATACAAAAAATCTGGTAAGGAATATGTAACCAAAAAAACAATCAAGCAAGAACAAATGGGTACTGTCGCTGAATTAATATCCCTATTTTTAGAAAAAATACCAAACTTTAAAATACACTTTTATAATTGGAAAGAGCAGCAAAAACAATACCGAAAATGTGTTCAGAATCTAAAGAAGGGTGAGATTGCAATATTGTGTGACTTCTCGGAAAACTACGAATGCAAATATGCTCATGAGGTTCAATCGATTCATTTTGGCGCATCCAAAAATTCAATTACGCTTCATACCGGTGCAATATTTTTTAATGATAAATGTCAAACATTTGCAACAATTTCCGATAACAATTGCCATGAACCTGAAGCTATCTGGGCACATTTATTACCAGTAATTAAATTTGCAAAAGAACGTTACCCTGATATTTCTATTATACATTTTTTTCGGATGGCCCAACGAGCCAATATCGTCAAAAGAAAAATTTTTATCTCCTTAATTTATTTACATCCAAATTAAATCTTGACTATTCAACTTGGTCGTTCTCCGAAAGCGGACACGGTAAAAGCGTGGCCGATGGTGTCGGAGGAAGCGTAAAACGCCAATTAGATAGGAGAGTCTCTTACGGTTGCGATATCACTAATGCTACCGAAGCTTACAACGTGTTATCAAAAACAATGAAATCAGTAAAATGTTTTTTCATTAATCATACGGACTCAGACAATATTGCAAAACTTATTCCTTCTAATATAATCACTGTTCCTGGTACGATGAAATTGCATCAAATAATTTCCACATTCAAAAATACCGTCAAATATCGATTGATTAGTTGTTTTTGTGGTGATAAGGCGGGCTTATGTAACTGTTATAGTCCTAAGTTACATAATCTTGTTCCTATTGAATCAATTTCTAAATCAGAATCAAAAAGACAAAAAGTTAATGTGAGTAATGAAAGAGGTAAAAAGACGTCAGTTGAAGAAACCCGCGAAAATGAATATAGCATAAGTAGTCAAGCTGATCTTGAGGACCAACCCATTCTTATAACTGTGCCTTCAGTGTTAGAATGCGATCTACCTTCTCCATCTCCTTCAATTGATTTTATAACCGCTCAAATTGATGTATCGAATATAAGTTATGATATTGATACCAATTTTGATTTTGACATCAATAGAACTCATGATCTTCCAGAAGTATCTATTCCAAGTCCTAAAGATATCAAAAAACGCGTCCGCGTTTTGTATCCTGGAGACCCCCCACCACCACCTAAAAAAGTAATTGCAAGCTCTCTTTTGTGCAATGCTGGATCTTCTAACAAACCTAAAAATATTAGCTTAACCTGTAAGTTATGTCAAAAAGAACCAAAGAGTAAAATAAAGTGCATGGTTTGTAAATGTGATATATGTCTGAAATGCAGTGGGACAGTTGTTTTTGATTACATATGTCCTCCTTGTCTTTGTGAATCAGATGAGGATTAAAGTGTATTTTAATTAAGTCCATCGACCTATGCAAACAACAAAGTCCTATTTGAAAATATCACCAACGTAATTTTATTGTATTTTTTACTGTCCATGGACCTCTACATTTTACAAAAAATATAAAAATTTAAAGATGTTACTTGAAATTTTTAATTTTTATATTTTTGTAAAATGTAGAGAGGTCCGTGGACAGTAAAAAAAATACAATAAAAGTACGTTGGTGATATTTTCAAATAGGACTTTGGTCTTCGCATAGATCGACATATTATATAAAATATTTTTTTATGTTTTAAAAAAATAATACGTTTTAAACTCGCATGATGACACTGTTAGAAGTTTTATTCCTATGTTAGTGAGGCTACGTTCCGAAACATGGTAAAAAGGCTAAAAACGCCCAGTTTTCTATACAAAATTGAGCGTTTTAAGCCTTTTTATCATGTAATGGAACGCAGGGTGAAAGTATGATAGCTAAATGTAAGTTCTGGTAGTTTTGATAAACTTTTAAACTTGTCTTAACTTTAAAAGTTTATCAAAATACAATATACTGTATTAAATACGGCGTGTAAATTTAATTAATGTTGTCGCATGACACTGAAAGTATCAGCTTTAAATTATTACTTAAATATACCTATTTGATACTATAATATAATACGATACCTGTTTAAATAATTGATACTTGAATAATAATTAAGACAATTTGTAATATAATATATTACATAGTTACATGGCATCATTTCGCCAACACTGTGCTATTAATTTAATATAACATTTGTGATTGATATTTTGTGATTCTAATTAAGACTGATTTAATTGTAATAAGTAAACAATTTTATAAAAAAAGTTGTATTTGTGAACTCAACTTTATGTTCCTATTAGTAACTAAGCATTCCAATTAGTAATCTTTTTCAGTCTGATTTTTTCCAGAAAATGTTATTTTTCTTTGTTAATTTATAAGAAAATGATTAAAAGTAATAAATAAATATTGTTTAATTGGATTAATTTCATCTAAATCAGACAGAGACTCTGTCGTATACCTTGTGATTTTTTAATAACAGAGTATAATTCGGGTACAAAATGAAACAATTGTTACTAATTGGAGATAATTTAATCATTATTTTATAGAAAAACGATAAAAAATGTTTTTGTTTGCTATTATTCTCAATGCTACTGATAAGATTGATACGAGAATTACAAAAAAAATATAATATAATTGTTTCTTTTATTCAAAAACACATTTTAAAAGAGTTGCTAATTGGAACGACTTTTGTTCTAAGGGGTCTAGAAAAACACATTTTTCCATTTGCTCGTTCAAATATAGCATATTTAGCATTGATAAAAAGCTTATTAAAGGGGCTATCCAACAATATGAAAAAAATGCCATAATTAATACACAAAAAAAATTACATTCCGGTTAGTAACTGGTCAAAAGATTTGAAAAATGCCCAAATACACTTGATATTAGGGTTGTAACGGAACTCCGCCTCCGCCTCCGTTACTGCGGAACATCAGCAAAATTTTTAGTCTCCGCCTCCGCATCCGCCTCCGCAAAAATGAAGCGGAGTTTTAACGGAGGTTTATTTACGATAACATACAACGCGCAAGGAGCTACATTGGGCGACGCGGCCGCTCGGCCGAAATGGTCAAGACTCAAGATTTTGCTTGTGCCGCGGGAACACGGGCGAGCGGTGGTGGGGGCGTGAATAAATGACAGGAATCAACTTGTCGAATCGTTCCGCACCGCGTAGTTGTAATTGAGCCGTGATTGTTATTTGTTTTAAGTGATTTAGTGCATTATTAATAGTCATTTTATTTAAATCGCGTGATGAAGCCGAAAACAAGTGATATGGAAAACGCTAATTAATGAATATAATAAAGAAAACCGACTCGAACTAGATGAAGATCCCTTATTGTGGTGGAGATATAACATAAAATATAAAGTTTTTGCTCCCATAGTTCGCATTTACTTATCGGCGCCGCCAAGTTCAGTGCCTAGTGAACAGTCTTAACTTAAGAAATCGTTTGGATGGCGACAAAGCCGCAAAGCTGTTGTTCGTAAAATATAATTTGCCTCTTCTCAATTTTGATTACTAGTTTATTTTTGTTATTAGTTGAAAGCATACCATGTACATATGCAGTATGTACCTATTTTAAATAAATATTTCTGACTTTAATAAATCATGAATTTATTTATATTTTTCCACTTCATATTTCACCTCCGCCTCCGCCTCCGTTAACCTCCGCATCCGCCTCCGCCTCCGCTAAGAAGGCCTCCGTTACAACCCTGCTTGATATTATATCGCTCTAAGAACAAGAGATTATTGTCACGATAGCCGTCCGATGTAACCAATGTTGCATGGATAACTGACTGGCTGGCCGCTGGCTGACCGCTGGCGTAGCGCGGGCGGGCGGTCGGCAACCAATAACAATGCGCTCACGCACCCAGGTAGCCGTCCCTTAACCCTTTTCATTAGTTCTCGGAATTCCATTTGAAGTTTTGAGAGAAAGTAACCTGTAATGTTTGACTCTAAACAGACAACATTCTTTATTATAAAGAATAAATATGAATGTGTTAAATAGTACGATTTTATATTTTGACCACTAGGTTTGACCTTGAGTATTTTGCGATTATGTACCTAAATAAGTTTTAATATAATATTTTTTTATATTATAATGTCACTCCAATCTTTTTTTAACAACAAAGAATTATTTTTTTAATTATTATTAATTATTTAATGAAATTTTGTATGTACTATCAGAGAAGTTGATTCCTAGGCAGATGGCGGACCTAAGTAATTTGGTCGCGTTAAGTCAAACTCATCCAAACGATCACAACTAACATTGAATTGACATAAGCTGACCATATGACGTAGGTCCGTCAACTGCCTAGGAATCAATTTCCTCGATGGTACATTCGTTAGGCCTGATATAGGTTTTTATCTCCTTTTTATATTAATACTTGAAATAATTTATATGGCAAAACAACGTTTACCGGGTCAGCTAGTAGTGCAATATAATAATACTAGCTGTTGCCCGCGACTCCGTCCGCGTGGACTTCAGTTTACAACGCGCGGTGGTTCCCGTTTCCGTGAAAATGGTGGGATAACTGCAAATGCCTACATAACTGCAAAGTTTTCTCAAAATCCATCTAATAAACAATATTGGTGTCAAATTCCAAAGCCGTAGCCCATTCGAAAAAAAAATCATACAGTATACTTTGACCCCCCCTTACCACCCATTAGTTACAGCCTTACTTAGAAGTTAGAACCTATTTTTCCAGTTAAAAGTAGCGAGACAGACAGACAGACAGAGATACTTTCGCATTTTCAAATTGGCTTTATTCTAAGTCCCGACTCTTGTGAAGTAATTTTTCTTTGTTTCGTAAGATTAGTTTTTAGGGTTCCGTACCCAAAGGGTAAAAACGGGACCCTAAAGACTTCGTTGTCTGTCCGTCTGTCCGTCTGTATGTCACCAGGCTGTAACTCAAGAACGGTAATAGCTAGAGAGTTGAAATTTTCACAGATTGTGTATATCCGTTGCCGTTATAACAACAAATACTAAAAACAAAATAAAATTAATATTTAAGGGGGGCTCCCATACAACAAACGTGATTTTTTGGCCTTTTTTGCTCTATATCAATAATAGCAACAGGTAGGTACTTGAATTTTTCACACAATCTTTGGTTTTATGTTAAATTTAATAATAATATTAATATAAAATAAAAAAATAATAGGGGTTCCCATACAAAAAACACAAATTTTGCCCTAATTTTTCTCTATAATGGTACGGAACCCTTCGTGCGCGAGTCCGACTCGCACTTGGCCGATTATTTGACAGAAATTATCGTACAAAAATAATTAATTTTGAATTTTGAACGCCATTGTTTTTTTTTTTAAATATGATGACATCGCGTCTGCCAAAACATAATGTAAAGCGCCCCATTCAAGACAATCCATCTAAAGTCTAAAAAAAGTATAAGAAAATAATAATACTATTATGACAATGAATTGTTGCAAATAAATTGTTAATTTTTACATTTAACATCTAATTGTTAAGATTATGACCCCTGGCTACAAGTTTCAATTTTGATCATTCACTCATAAAAACATGATAATATTTATATTATTAAGTGTACAAAGTTATAGATGGTTATAGTATTACTTGTTTAATTTTAGGACTTTTGAGAATTAATATACTCGTGAACGTAAATAACTTCATCTAAAGCTAAAGGTATAATTTACAAACAGAATGGACCGATCGCTTTACTATGAATGGTGGCTTTATTTCATAAGCAGCAAAGAGTATTTAATCAAATTAAAACTATATCGGTCCCGTTTATGCTGTTGCGTAGTTTATATCCTCTTTGGTTTATGCTTTTAACCACTTTTAAGGATAAATTTCAACAAACTATGAATTAAATCTTCCATAAAATATATCAAATAATGTTTGTGCAAATTTTGGGGTAGATCGGGCGAAGGAATCGTGTTGTCTCATACTAACTTTAACCCCCCTTTTCACCCACTTTGGAGACGAATTTCGAAAAATCCCTTCTTATCGCACGCCTACGTCGCGCGTCGTACGAAGAACATTCCCCCCAAATTTCAAGTCTCTACGATCAGTGGCTGTAGCGTGATCCCATTTTCATGTCATTCAGGACAAAGCCTTTTATATTATAATTATGATATATTATAATACGATGATATGATATAGATATAGGGTGGGTTGCACCAGAGGCGTGGTTATAGTTACAGTTATGGTCAAAGTTATGGTTATAGTTAAGGCTAACTTAACTTTAACCTTAACTTTGACCACAGAATTTGACAGATGTCTGTTGCGTTTATTTTTTGTTAAAGCTACAGTTAATGGGGTTGAGAGTATCAAAAATGAATTATCCGTAAAAATCGACAGAAAAAATATTTGTTACAACAACACTGTGAACCATAGTAAATTTTCACGAAAAAATTTCGATTTAAGGTTATCGTTAAATATGGCGTCCATTATTGACTTTAACCAAAGATTTGACATTTTGCGTTGTAGAGTTAAAGTTATTGTTAAAGTTACAGTTATAGTAAGTTGGTGCAACCCACCCATAGATTATAAGGATGCGTTTCCACTGAAGGGGAGCGGAGCTTAGCGGTGCCCGAATTGACCGATCGTGCTATTCCAGCGGAATGACAGCGAAGCGGAGCGAAGATTTCGAGCATAGTGATTGGTCAATTCGGCACCGCTAAGCTCCGCTCAGCTCCGCGTCAGTGGAAACGCGGCCTAAGGCTGCATAGAATTCCTGGTAGCTCTACATTTACATCACTTGTATGAAAAACTATAATGATAGATATCAATTGGCCTAGCACTTATATAATAGAGCATTTCTTTTATTTCCTGTCCTACTTTTACCCATTACATACATAATGTTTTGGTTGACTTATTTGCACTGCATCCGGCAACGGAAATGCGATGCAGTGCATTCGTGCATAAACAAATATAACATTGAGTATAATAAGAACAAATAAAGATATCAGATACTTATATTCTCTCAATTTCTCAATTAAATCTGTGTTCCTAACGTAATTAATTGAATATTATTTTAGGCCCATTGATTATTTATTATTGACAAACACTAAAAGCAATATCTACTATTGACTTTGTCGCAAGATCTTATCGTTGTTTTTATAATTTGCTTCATTTGTTCAGGTGTTACTAAATATTAACAAAAAGTTCATTATTTCAGAATTGCTCTCTCGATTGCATGCTGCAGTTTTTTTACTTAACGGTCGCTGCTTTTAAAGCGCGGTGGTTTTTCTTTTTCATCGGAACGGGCGCAAGAAACGATCGTCACGTAATACATCGGTAGCGAAAGTCGCGTTACGCAATAATTCGATCAATAATATAAATAACAAAAACATTTATTAACAATAATTATTAATTTATCTTAAATTAGCATTGGTATTGGGTTCAATAAATTAATCGTATGTACTATCACCGTCCGTTCGCCGTCATCGTTTTCTTAATGTAGAAGTTCTCCTTGTATATTTTCTTTCTGGTCCCTGGGTTCTCGCTCTCTATATTGTCGTTGCTGGCCATGGCGGCCAGCTCGCTGTCCAGCAGCCTCGGTATCGAGATCGGCTCGAAGCCGTACTGGAACTGCGGCTCCACGAACTGCGTGTTGCTCTTGTACCTCTGGAAGGGCTGCGTCGCGTACGCCGAGTTGTCCTTCTTCGGCGCCTCCTTCGAGTAGTCGTACTCGTATATGTACGGACTCACCGTCAGTTTCGCGTTGGCGTGCTTCTTCGGCATCACGAAGCTGTACGTGGGCTGCAGGGTGTACGCGGCGTTTCTCTTGTCGTCGGGCTTCGTGTAGTACCTCTGCGGCTTTTGTTTTTCGAATATCTTGTAGTAGTTCTCTTTGTCCTTGAATCTATCCAATATACTCGTGGGTCTGCTTATTGCGTAATCGAGAAAGTACTCTTCTTTCATCTTGTCGTTTGCATCTTTGTAGCTGGCTCTCGTGTCCTGGGGGAATTCGTCGCCCTGCGCTTGATACTGTGACAGGGGGCTGTTTTCGGCGTCGAAATGCGTTTGATAATTCGATGAGCCGTAGGATTCGGGATTGTAGATGTCTTTCTCGACATCTACGGGTCGATCGTACGCCGGAAAACCGTATGCGGCGTTTTTGTAAGCCTTTTCAAAATTTTCTTCGTTTTCCTCCTGCTGCTTAATCATGGCGTCCATAAAATTTTCCTGATTGTCGTCGGTCGCGGGGGAATCTTCCTTGATAATTATCTTCTTGGATTTTTCGTGAATTAATGGGGAAGACGAATACTGAGTGTTATGGAAGTGAGGTTTGTAGCTTTTGGTAGCATGCGAGTGATGCTTATTATGTTCTTTGTCGTTGTGGTTTTCATGTCGATCGTCACTGGATTCACTATGCGGCTTATATTTAGGCAGAATAGTAATATCTTCTTCATATTCTAAGCTGACCGGTTGGAAATGTTGCTCTACATGTTTAGGTTTGGAACTCGAATGTTCATTGTAGCCAAAGTTTCCATGGTTTTCGTTGTTTTCATGATTTTTGCTGGGTTCTTCTCTGTGCTCTGTTTTAGGTTTAGGGTGATGATGTTTTTTGCTTCCATGATGCTGCTCCTTATGATCATTTTGATTCCTGTGTTTGTGGCTATGGTGATTTCTGCCAGAATCGTGGGATCCTGATGAGTGATTATGAGAACGCTCTTTGTGTGAATGTGGGGAAGCATTGCGCTCCTCCTTATGCGGTTTTTCATCTTCGCCTGAATTGCTGTCTTCACTAGAAGTAAAATCGAAAATTAGCTGCTTCGGTTCCTCCTCGTGGTGATAATGAGATTCTTTAATCTCCTCAGGTTTGCTCGAATCGTGACTATAGCTGTAATGTATCGGTTTACTTTCTGTATGTTTTTCGTAAGAATAGTTAACAGGTTCATCCTCGGTCTGTTTTTCATAACTCACATGTACTGGCTCAGATTCAGTTTCTTTGTTGTAATTTACTTTCTGCTCCGAATAAGTTTCTTTGTAATTAGGAGAATTTACCTCGTATGAAAACTCCGGACCATTATTGGGTGAACCTCTAACTTTAATGGAAGGCGTCGGATGAACTTCGTCATCATCGTCATCGTCTTTGTGGGGCTTCGTCTTCTTGTGTTTTCTTTTCGGAGATTTGGGGGAACTAGAGTCATATGTTTTAGTATGCTGTACAACAAACTCCTTTTGATGCTTCTTCGCGTGGTGTACATTCGGCAGCTTATGATAAGTAGCATCGTGAATTCGCGGCAAAAAGTGTTGCACTTGCGGCACGAGAGGGTTGTCGAAGGTCAGGGGTTCCAGTAAACTAATGTCTAACAGAGGTAGCGGTGGTTTAGTTTTAATTTTCACCTCGGTTTTCTGTCCATTCACGTCAGTAACGAAAGACATTTCTTTTTCAAAGTGCAATTTCTTTGGAATCGTTTTCGTCTGCGCTGTTTGAGCTTGTTTTGTCGTAGGCTCATTGGTGATTGTGGTATACGAAGCGGGCGTCGATATCTGCTCCGGTCGGTGGTACTTCGTCTCACTTGGATTTTCACTAGAGTGGGTCTCCACGTATATATCCTTACTATTCGAGGGTTGCTGCGTTTGTTGTTTAGGCGCTTGATTTAATTGAAGAGACAGCCCACTTCCAGCATTACTACCGTAAATAATCGGCTGCGATATCGTATAACGGGGTGCATTCGTCGAAAATCCCTGCACATTCGACTGTATCGTGTACTGGGCGGGGCCGTAGAAGTGCGGGGTTCCCTGCTTGAACTGGTAGCTCGGGCTTATTCCGAGCGGCTGGCTGAGATGGGCGGGCAGGTTCTGGAGCTGAACGTACTGCTGCGGATAGATCGTCTTGTACGCTAGCGACTGCGGCGTCTCGTGGTACGTGTTTCCGTACGAGTCCTTCAGGAATCCGTTGGAGTTTTGGATCACTATCTTCTCTTCCTTGACTGGAACGACCTGGTTGCCCTTCGGCGCGGCGAAGCTGGGTACTTGGAAGGAGTAGGCCGCGTAGGGCGTGTAGGGCGCGTTGCTGGCGTACACGCCGAGCGGCACGTTGCGGTACAGGCGGGACGCGGAGGCCGCGGCGACATTGTCCACCAGCGGTCGCGCTACGTTTATCACTTTAACTGACTCACTCTTGAGAATCAAACAACTCAGCACAGTCAATAACGCCTGGAAATAAAACACATTGTTGGATTATGCTTGTAAGGGGAAAAAATATTTGAGAAAATAACAATCATAGATAGACCAAAATTTACACTCTGGACCATTAATTTATAATTGGAACGTAAATTATCATAATTTAACACTATTGTTAACTTAAAATTTAAATTTTTACCAGTCACTGGTAAAAACTACTGGTAAAGTAGTAAAAATTTATTATGTTTTTGTAATTAAAATTTCAAATAAAAAAATTTTTTTGGTCGCTTTTGTGTGTTGTAACACAATGTTAAATTTTTAGGTTAAGTTGTAGATTTTAATCTTAATTAATTTACAGATTATATTTTATTTATAAACAAATAAAATAGGTACCTCTCTCCCCATAGTGGGTTCGTCGGTAACTATAGCGGCACTGCGCCCGCGCCGCCACCGCGCTCACTTTTATGCGGGGCCTGCGCACTGCAGCTGCAAACACCACTTTTCCATTGACATTATATCATCGCCGCTAGATGAGGCTCCACAATACAACCCGAGACATAATTCTATACACAAAGCAACGATTCAGATCAACCGGGCCGGAAAATTTCAATTAATTGCATTTTATAAGTACAGGAAATACCTGCGTCGAGCGAACTTACGCATGCTAATTATGTTTTAGTATCCACTATCTACATAATTTGTAATTGATGAAGCGTGCTGAGCTGTAAATCAAAAGAAATGCAGCCAGAAAAAACTAAGCTGCAAAAACAGTAGGCGCGAATGGTGAGGCTGAAGTTATTTGGCACCTCTATTTGAACCACTGAGCACCATAACTAACCACGCTCTCGAAACAATGGCGACGTGACTCCTACACGTTTCATAAGACTTGCGAGTTGCGCCCTACAGCTGCTTATTGCAATAGGAACATTATAATTTGAGCGAGCATTTCGTTTACGTAGACTTTCCGCATCGCTTTAAAAGCTGAAATAACCGATTCATGGTTTTTCGTTTGAGATTTGAGCCATCACATCGCCTCAAGCCTGTGTTGGATTGGATGGGAAAATCAAAGCTTTTTATGTACTTTGCCTACAAGAGTTTTAGATGAATTTCAGGTGAATGAAACAGCACTGTCTTCAAAGAGTGACCAAGCCGGCTTTTCGGTTTAGCAACCTGGCAAATGGCAATCCTATAACTATGGGGTTTTTCGGTTGTGTCGAGTAAATTTTGCACAGAGCTCCACAATTATCACGGACGATACAGATGAAAACAAATCCACTTTCGCCGTGGGTTCCTGGCGGGCTGCGCGCACACCATGACCGTCTGAAAGCAATCGAGCTGCGAAAGTCGAGTGTTGGGTTACTGTGATCTAGGAATTACATTCCGTAACTAGTAAAGCTAGTTGCAGGCAGTTGAAGGAACGACATGACGCAAAGGACAGTAACAATTCCTCTACCATGGCAAACCTAAGAAACAGTATGTGATATGTATGTGCATAATAATTTTTATGTAGAGCGCCCGTGGCCTAGTGGCATAGAGTAACTTATCTTACTAATATTATAAAGGCGAAAGTTTGGATGTATGTATGTATGGATGTATGGATGTTTGTTACTCTTTCACGCAAAAACTACTAAACGGATTTTAATGAAACTTTACAATAATATAGCCTATACATCAGAATAACACATAGGCTACAATTTTAACCGAATTTCAAAATGGAGGAGGTGTTATGTTCGTTTTTTTTTATGTTCAACGATTACTCCGCCGTTTGTGAACCGATTTTCAAAATTTTTCTTTTGATGTATAGGTTATCATCCCAATTTGGTACCATATTCATAAAAGTGGTGACCTGATGAAGGGATCCATAAGAAATCGAGGGAACTCCTCAAAATTTATATGGAAACATGTGGTGACTTCGGTTTCGTGAGCAGTATTCTAAGCATATGCTTTTGAGATATTTTGCACCAAGGTATACCATGGTTCGGAAGGTGCTGAGAGAACTCCTGACTCTTTATAGATACAAATTTGGAAGTTTCGACGTTGTTTTAAGAACGGAAAGCATATGCTACTATGCAAATTACATTCATCATCATCATCTTCACTACCATAAACCATTATAGAACCATGTATCGTCCCGTTTTTACCCTATTATTTGTACTTTTCATAGTCTCTTATTATATATCACTTGAACCGCGGGTAACACCGCGGGGCACAGCTAGTACACTATACGGACGCACAAACGTTAAAATTAATCATCGTAAGGAAGCCTGTCATGGTTTCTGATGTATTAACCAGTTAAGTCGTTTGGATTAGGCTGCGACATGTGTAATGTAACATTTTTAGATTCGACTTTGAGCATTACATTACAACACCGACGAGCATTCGCGTGTAATGTAACATTACAGATTCGACTTTGAGCATTACATAGCAAGTTCACTGTCACGTAGCATTTATGTTACAAGTTGAATCAAGATATTACACATTGTATCATTACAAGGTGCGCATTGTAATGCTCGGTTTTCCTCACTCACTGATGTAATGCTCCACTCTGTAACGTTACATTACAAGCGAATGCTCCCGGTGAGGGAGCACCTTAAGATTTAAAAGCCGAACATTATTTGATACAAGTGTAGACGCCGGCCTCTAGACGATCGATTGTATTGTGCAATATCACGCTTCAATTTTATTGTAGTTTATTTGACAATTGGATTGAAGGTGCGCGATGTTCGATATGAACCCTAGACGGTCAAGAATATAACGCAATACGTGATATTGCCTAATAAAATTGCTCGTCTAGGGGCCCGCTTAGTAATCACTAATCTTCATTATAGTGTTCACTTGAGATTTGGCTCTCCAGATCTTTAGGTTACTTAAAAGATGTATAGAAGATATTTAGTTACTTAAAAGATATTTAAGTTACAAAGAGATATAGTGTAAGTGGAACGAAGAATTTTTAAAGGAAAAACACTTCCAATTTTCAAAATGTTACAATTTTTATTACTTAATAATTTCATAAACAAAAGAACACAATCACAATAAAACCAGCCAACGGCTCCAATAGTATGTCACTTAAAATTAACAGTTACTTTTAAAATGCTTGGACGACAAAAACGATCGTTCATAATCCTATTATATCACTGCAACAACATTCCATTATGCTGTTTAATAGACTATTTGTTAAAAAACATACCAAAAACATTATTAAGACACGAAATAAGATTGTGTTTATTACCTTTTTTTATTATCCAACTTTGATTAAAAGTGATCAGAGACCATTATTTTTCAGTTCTTTAATTTTTCTGTGTTTTATATATTTTTTAAACAAATGTGATTCCTGATTACCATTATTAAGGCTGAAATATTAGCGTTTGTAAAAGCAAAACTAGATTACAATCAAAAGATAAAACAAAGACTAACTACTAAGTTCATTTTTAAAAATATTTACAATAGATCTAAAAAGTTAACACAGTGCTACTTGTGATAACGAATCTTAAAAACAAAAATATAAACCTAATATTTTTATGTGATGGAGCACCTGAAAGTTAGTGATGTTTTTATGGCAGCTTAATTTTATTGTAAACCTATAAAGGACGTGCGCGCTACACAACATTTTACTCTCTGGTAGTTTTCTGAAATATATTTTTAACAAGTTGTATATTAAAAAGATAAAAGCGACTTCAAAATTGTACTTTAAATTCTCTATTTCAAAAACTACTGAACCGATTTTAATGAAATGCAGTATTCCCTAAGTTGAACAATATGTAGTACAACAAAAAAAAAAGAATTATTATGTACTTAAATCCGACTTGTAGTTCTGGAGATATTATGCAAATACATGCATAGAAACATACATACATACACACACTTTTGAAATTTGGCACATTTGTTCAAACGCTGATATAGAATAACATAATATGCGAAAATTGGGCAGTTCTGAGTTCTCGAATTATTGCATACATACAGGTCAAATTGATAACCTCCTTTTTCTATTATATCTTCTATCTATCTGCGAACAGTAAAATTCTGTGTAGTGTACAAAAGCTCTAAATAAAGCACATTATATAATATTAACAGGTGCCAAGACAGCAATCGCAGAAATAATATATTTTATGAATATGAGTCAATAGACAGGTACAAATAAGAGAATGTAGTATAATATTATAGAATTCGAACCAATATGCAATTAAAATTCAATGAGAATGTGGCTAAAAACATATTCAAATAATAACAATAATTAGAATTTCATTTATGAATGTTGTAGACTTTGCAGAATCGAACATGCACCTATACCAGATATATTGACCAGTATTTAAACTAGTCCGACTTTGTTGTGGAAATACCGTACTATGTGCTTGGGGTACCATATTATTATGTAAATTTGCAAAAATTAATGTTTTTGGACACTTACTGTACTGACAAAACATGAACAATGGATGCAAATGTAGTATCAATTTTGTGATGACTGGTGACTAAAATTATAACAGAATATCATTTTACTTATATGGCGCTTTCATAACAAGTCTCAATATAGTTTGCTATTTTATATTTTACGAGCATGCTTATTATTATTTCTAGTAAAATTCGAGATGTTAATAATAAAACCACCCACAAAGTTTGGGCATATGACCATTTAAAATAAAGTGCAAGGCCAGAACTTAGCCCACACATATTATTATGACATGAATATATTTAGACATTGGTTTCCCATGCACTTCTGAATGTAGTTTAAAATCAGTAGTTTCATAATGAACTTACAACAGCAATACAGTTAATATCTTAGAAGTACCTGCGAATTTTGCACCAGAGATTCACTCAATACAAATAACAAAATCATCAAACACCTAGCCTCGTGAATATAGGTCTTTCAATGTTGAACTGACGCTGCGGCTGATTTCCGTCTGTGTTAAACTGACGTTGTGGGAGACCTTTGTTGCCCAACCTGGCTTTCACCCCGGCACCGGCTATACTGTTGTCAGGCATGGACAATCTTCTTTCTGGTTTATTGAATACCGGTGTGAACTTCGGTTTAACAGCTGGCATCTTCTGAATGGCTTCAATCTCTTTGTACTCCACACGATTATTGAACTTAACGGACTTAGATTTAACAGCTAACTTATCTTTTACACTGACTGGTGATTCGTCAGCTCTCATAGTGCAACCCACTGCTATCTTTCTTATGTTATTTGATGTAGTAACTGTGAACACTTTCTTTGTAACCGGTGGAGAAATTTTCAAGATGCCTTCGTATTTGAGAGCATCTTTCTGCATTGGTATGGATGACTCACCACTCGAAAGGCCATCTTTTGTTCCGAGTCTGTTGTAAATTTGCTTTGCTGGCTTCTGTGCAGCTGGCTTTGGTGCCTCCGAGTTACCAAGACGAGCAAACACCGTCTTGCTTTGTGGAGCTGAAAATATAAATGTCCTATAAATTATGTTGGCCTTACAAATCACAATTGAGGAGAGGGTTTTTTCACAATTCCATAATTTTAAAAAAATGTTTTAAATATAATTATAAAGTTACCTTCTTTAACAATGGGCTTAGAGCTTGTGCTGGGAACATTAACAGTCCGAGGCGGGGTGCCAAAACGAATCAACCTTGCTTGCTTGATACTAGGATCCTCAGTAGCCCTATAAAAACAAATCCAAATGTAAAACAATTTGTGTTGGTTTAAGAAATACATTTTCTTTCATCAGTAACATAAATAAAACCATTTATCATCTATATATTATTGTTAATAAGTAGGAGATATTATATTTAAATATAGATATTTTATTTTGTTAATAGGGTTTGAGCACATATTGTCGGTCTAGATGTTATAGTTTGTAAAGGCAAACTGTCAAACTTTTCAGGAGAGACAAACTTCTTTTTAAATGATAAGTAACAGTGCTTGTTACAAGATGTCCATAAAGTCGTTTTTTGCCATCAAAATTTATTGTAAATAAAATGCTCAAAACGTTATAGTGTTTCAGAAATACTATTTGAAACTTTCTGCACCAAAATCTAATTTTACCAAAAATTGATACTGTAACTATTTCTATCAACCAATCAAGCTAGTGAAGCTATCACTTCTAAAATGATGATATGTTATATTTATACAAACTGTTTATGAAATAAGAAAAAAAAATCAATTGACAATATTATTATGTGAACACATTTAATTATTATTATATCAATAAGCACACTAGCAGCTTATAAGCTGATGTGTGTGTATATCATACGATTTATAGTTTGTCCAGTATGTTTTTTAGAGAATTTACTGTAGGTGCCTTAGACAAAAAGAAATATGGAACTCACATCTCATTTGACTTCCTCTTCAGCTGGTTAGTGCGGACTGGAGAGGTATCCTGGTTTCTTGTGTAGTGCTCCAAAATACGTGTAGCAGCTGTAAAAAATAAAAAGATTGTTTTATAATACTTTTACAATAATTATAATTAATTAAATTTATTTCATTTTTTGTTTTTATTTGTATAGCTTAATTTTTTAGAGTCAAGCTGTTGATTAATTCATTATTAAAAAGAACAAACAGCAGTATAAGTACAGTAATGCCCCGCTTTACGCAACCCCGTTTTGCGGTTTCACTATAACGCGAAATTTAAATTTCGCGCTCATATACCTCGCATTACTCGAAAAAGTGCGTATAAACATAAATGTAGTCATCAGTATAGACAATGATAATAACTGTGTCTTGATCGTGTGTCAAGCGTTATGGTCGTATTTTACAAGAACTTAAAAAAAAACGCTACCCAAAAGACAATACATATATTTTTCCTAAAAAATCATTATTAATGGTAGGTATGTAGGTATTATGTATTGTATAAAGTGCCTTTAGAATTAAAATGAATAATAAATAAAATGATCCGTACTTTTTTACTAAATTTAACTAGTTTAATCATAAACCCAGATATACGCGAATTTCAGTTAACGCGAAATTTTCCGGAATGTATCCTTCGCGTAAAGCAGAGTATACTGTACAGTTATGTTCTTATGCTATGTGTTATTTAAATCAAAATGATATATTTTTTTTTCAACATAAAATTTTGTTGTTTTTCACGGTTTTTAACTTAACTTTTCAAAATCAAAATCAAAATAGTTTTTATTTTGATTTTGATTTTGATTTAAATTTTTTCCGAACGTCGTAACTAAGGTGCCTACCACCGGTTCGGGAACTAACCCGGCGAGAAGAACCGGCGTAAGAAACTCGCACGGGGCCATCTTTTACTAAAAAGATGGAAAATTACAATTAAAAAAAATCATATAACAATTTTATGACTTATAGCTATTTACAATAGGAAATATAAAAAAATAGCCAGTAGGAACCACCCTATTCCCAAGGTATGTTGTCGTCGATGAAATCATTGATTTTATAATAAGCCTTAGCACACAAACGTTCTTTAACTACTTTTTTAAATTTATTGATAGAGAGATTTTGAACGTTTTCTGGGATTCTATTGTACAGGCGTATACACTGGCCTTTAAAAGATTTACTGACTTTGCTAAGTCTGATCACTGGTATTTCTAGTTTATTCTTATTCCTAGTGTTAAAACAATGATTGTCGCTTTTCTTTTTGAAATTATTTAAGTTCTTTCTTACATACAGTAAGTACATTATCCAAGACGTATTGAGATGTGACGGTCAGAATATTTATTTTCTTAAACTTTTCTCTTAAGGATTCACATGATGACATCTTATAAATAGAACGTATCGCTCGCTTCTGCAGCACAAATATTGCATTAATGTCTGCTGCATTTCCCCATAGAAGGATTCCATAGGACATAATGCTGTGGAAATAACTAAAGTAAACAAGTCGCGCTGTTTCTACATCAATTATTTCTCTGATTTTTTTAACAGCATATGCTGCAGGACTGAGCCTTTCCGCCAGATTTGCAATATGCGGGCTCCACTGTAATTTACTGTCTATAGTTATACCTAGGAATACAGTAGTGTCCACTAATTTCATTTTCTCATCATTTAATAGTACATTGGTTTGTACTTGCCTAACATTTGGCAAACTGAACTTTAAACATTTCGTTTTGTTAGAATTTAATAGTAAATTATTAGCATTAAACCATTGTACTATTTTTGAGAGAGCACTATTTACCTAGTCGTAATTATATTGTTGTCGCTTCACATTAAAAATTAGTGAAGTGTCATCAGCAAAAAGTACTATCTCATGCTTATCTTTAACTTGGTCCTCTTTTTTTGGACAAGCACTTACGTGAAGATGGCTGTGTGACTGTGGAGCGCCCAGTGACTGCAGCAACAGGAACTTTTGCTGTGGCCGTTGTACTCAACACTTTATCCCTTGCTGTGTTCTCATGGACTTGCTTGGCGTGACTAAAATGTTACAAAAAATATTTGATAGCATTCTCTTTACTTAAAACTTGTAATGTGCAGATAATATTAATCCTTCTATTGCGGATTCTTGCTTATCTATTGTAAATCTATTGTTCTCGTGACCCAAGTGGGCCTTATCGGAGTTGAAGGGTTAACTTGGCACCTGCTTACATAGTTTCATTAGACAAAGTACCCAATTAATATATACATTAAAAAAATATATAGCCCTGGGCTAAGGTTTAGAAAGCTACATCAATTAAATGTTGGTGACATGGGTTAAGGAGGGTTGTTTTGGGTGAGAAAAACTCCTACTTACCGTTCTACCGCCAGCCAACTCTCCGTTTAGAAGAAATTCGCATTTGAGATTTTGTAATCTTCAGATAAGATCATCGTTTTCTGATGTTGTTTACGAAGTGTTTTTAAGGCATCCCAAGGCTGTGATGAGTGGGGGATGATTATTTTATCATTCCAAAACTATATAATTCAAGGTTTCTTGATAAAAATTAAGAAAATTATCAAAATTCACTACTATATTAGTAATTGTATGGGTTTAGACTTTGGCTAATAACTAAAATATTTGGCTTCTTTTTTTTTCTTCTTCTTTTTCCTTTTATTTGCCTGGGATTTGTCACTTGGCATTTCTTTGACGTTCCGTTAAGCATAAAAATTTAAGTAGGTACTGTAATGGAAGCGGGGGGGGCGGGGGGGCGCAGCCCCCCCTAAAGGGGGGCTCGGGCGGCGCAGCCCTCCGCCAAATCAAAAACAAACACAATCACAATCCAGAAAGTCCAAAAGTAGGTTAGGTTAGGTTGGAACTTAGACCACAACACCCAGAAATAGGAGCCCCGCGTAGCAGGGCTCCGTCAACTGATAATTGAAGCTAGTTGTGCCATACTGAGGGTTATATTATTATATTGGTCTCTAGGTATGACTGATGATGGATCTGAAGATCTGAGGTTGAACCTCTAGAATGCAATTCCTAAGCCGAAGGCTTAATTTTCATAAAAAAAAACAAAACATCAAAGTAGTGTTCTCCACTCACAACAGCCTAGCGAGAGGCATTTTTCCGAAGAAACACTCCGTAAATTGTCGAGAATAGAATATGACGTAGCATCAATATTCCGAAAATTTCAAAGGTGAGTAGCTCTAAAACTGGAGGGCTCCTTGTTGTGGTGTTGGTACAAGGGGGGGTTTTATCCCTCCGCCCCCCCTCCCCCCACCCCCACCCTCCCTCCTATCTTGATGTAGGTTTCTAAACCTTTACCCTTTAATCAGTATAATTACCGTAGGATGGCAATAATGTCACCCATTCGCGTTATTCCCATATCCCTCAGATATTCTTTATTCAAATCCAGTAACATATCGTTTTGTATCCTGTTTTCTGTAAATGTAAGCGCATATGTAGCAGCCACCTCTGACGGTATGCCAGCAGCCGTGAAGAAATTAACCCAAAGACCTGTAAAAAACATTATGTTCTTTCTCATATCTCACCTTCGAAAAGTAATTTGATACATGGATGCACAAATAGATAAAACACTTGCCTGTTATATTAGAATCCATTCTCAGTGCGGAAGAACTCATTGTAAACTATTAAAGGAATCTCAATCTAAGAACATCACTTTTCTTATACTATGAAATAGAAGCAAATTTTATGTAATTTTTTAGCCATACGACGAAAACGAAAAAATATTCACAACAAAATACAATGGCGAATTGACATTTGGATTTTTTTTTTCTTATTATGGCGCTCGGCTTTTTATCCATGGCCAGTGTCAAGTATATAAAATATGACGGGAAAACAATTTTCTTGTGTACAAATTTCTCTACATCGTCAGGTCAAAAGTCTAGTCAAAGTCGGAGTAAAAGTCAATACAATCAAGGAGTCATGTCGGTCGATTCAGTAAAGTGGTAGGCGCTTTACTGAAACTTTCATTGGAGTTTTGGAGGGAACACAAAATAGCACGTTTCTGGATGTTGTATCACTTTCCTGTACTTATATGATAACGAATATGTTTAATAGTTAATATCCTACCAATATTACACATTAAAAACCCAGTTAACACAATTTTAGGAAAATAATACAAAAACACAACATCACTCTTTCACATTCCCGGCAAAACTCCATTTGGAAATTTGATGCAAAGAGGATATAAATTATAAACTACGTACAACATTGTAGAGTGCGTTTCATCCATTGACATAAGAAATAGGTTTAGAGGTCTTTGGTTTCATCGAATACCTAGTTCCTTTGCCGTCATGTTGCCATTCCTGTCTGTCAAAAACGTAAACACGGTAGACACGCTCTGCGAGTATTCATAAGTTTTACTGTGATTTCGTGAGAAAATCATGCCGAAAACATTAAAGAGTGGTGAAAGAATGATGGTGCTATAGTGCGTTTCATCGAATAGTTCCTTTGCCGTCATGTTGGCATTCCTGTCTGTCAATAACGTAAACACGGTAAACATGCTCTGCAAGTTTTCATAAGTTTTACTGTGATTTCGTGAGAAATTCATGTCGAAAACATTAAAGAGTGGTGAAAGAATGATGGTGCTAAGAGTGAAAGAGTTTTGTGAACGTGAAAAACGTAACGAGACCCCAATAATTCCATTAACTCGGGTTGCCGCCATTATGCTTAGTGAAATAGGGTTACCAGCATCAGTTTAATTACCCTTAAACACAGTAAAACTTATGAATACTTGCAGAACGTGTCTACCGTGTTTACGATATTAACAGAGAATGCCAACATGATGGCAAAGGCACTATTTGATGAAACGCACTTCTAGTGACGAAAACTACATACACGTGAACGAAGTCGCGGGTAAAAGCTAGTATAATAATATTATCAGGGCGAGCGAAGCGAGCCCTAGTAAATCTCACAACCTGTACATTTTGTGGTACACTTTACGGACAAACTATCACGCCTATTGATTTGTGCTTTAAGATAGTACTTTTTATTTACAATATGTAAAATATGTGTTACTAGCGACCCGCCCCGGCGTCGTACGGGTATAAAATATATAGCCACTGAAAAAATGATGAAAATCGATAGCCTATGATTCTTCACGTGGTCACAGAATATATATTAGTAGTACCAACAGAATTCCCACTCACGAAACCCGTTTAAAGAAATAACGACTCATGCTACGATACTATAAAGTTCAAATTCCGACCGCGCAGTGCTAGGTGCCTACAATTATTATATTTACCTACATGTGCTAAGCGCACATGTATAGGTCTACCAGAATCTGATGGCAAAAAGTGAGAAAATAAAATGACTCTAGCAATACGGGGGTAATTGAAATAAAACATTTTGATCGGTTTTTTTCTTATAGCGGCTGATTTTGTGTGTTAAACATGCAAATATAAAAATTTATCCAATGATCAAGGATATTTTTTAAAAATCTGCTGTCAAAAATTGCCATCAGATTCTGGTATCCTATAGTACTTTCTATCGCGTAAGAGGTACCCTTTCTTACGAAATCAAGACCTTTTAGAAAATAAAATAATCTTCTTTTAATTACTATAGCTACTAATAGCAAACTTTTTTATATTAATAATCAAATTTTAGTAACCCAACCTATATTTTATAATAGTTTTATATTCGATTATAGTGCAGGAGCTGGTCTGGAATTTTTAACAACTTAAACATAATAACTTGTGTTTATTTCTGTGTAATATGTGGTTTGTTTGTAACAAATTGGTTTATTTGCTATGTTTTTGTATTTTTTTATCTTTTTTTTTTGTATTTTAAAGTAAAACTTATGAATACTCGCAGAAATTTAAATTACCTTATTGAAATATTTCTTTGACCTTTTTTCAATTGTTCATATTTATCAGATTAATAACGATTCTGTCACAGCGGTTAAATCAGTACGAAGATATATGCGACGAAAAAATCTTGCGCGTGCGTCACCGCTCGCTTGTGAGTCCCTAGTGATCTGCCCCTTTAAAGGGGTACTTACATTTCGATACCTACACGCGCGAGTGGGACAGGCCTGACGTGGTCTACATCTTATCTGTGCCAAATAACATAAAAATTGCTCCAGTAGTTCGCGAGATAAGCCCTTTCAAATAATTTCCCCCGTTTTTTCCACATTCTCCTATTAGTCTTAGCGTGATTAAATAAGCGTGCCTATAGCCTTCCTCAATAAATGGGATATCTAAAACTGAAAGAATTTTTTAAATCGGACCAGTAGTTCATGAGATTAGCGCGTTCAAGTTAGCCCTTTCAAATAATTTTCCCCGTTTTTTCCACATTTTCCTCTATTTCTTCGCTCCTATTAGTCTTAGCGTGATAAAATATAGACTATAGCCTTCCTCGATAAATGGGCTATCAAACACTGAAAGAACCATCAAAATCCGTTGCGTAGTTTTAAAGATTAAAGGGAACAAAGGGACATGAGGGGAAAAAAAGCAACTTTGTTTTATAATATGTATAGATATTATAGATCATCAGTCAGTAAAGGTATGACGAGTGATGACGCGAGCCCTCACAAAGCTCGGCTTTTAGCTAGTAAATGCGAAAGTGACTTTGTTTGTTACGCCTTCACACATAAACTATAAAGTACTAAGCGGATCATCATGAAACTTTCATAGCTACGCGTTGTCTGGAGTATGGAAAAGGACATAGGGTACCTTTTATCCCGGGAAAAAGAACGGTCCCCGAGGGATAGACGTTAATGCAGGCAGAGCCGCGGGCGAAAGCTGTTAGAATTATATACAATTTTCTTTAGGTTCATTTTGTAATTTAAACATAACAACTCCCCTAATTTAAGGTAGCACAGTAAGGGTAATGAGGTAACACTAATTTGCATTAGTGCCAACATGACGGCAAAGGAACTATTCGATGAAACGCACTCTAAGAGTGAAAGAGTTTTGTGAACGTGAAAAACGTAACGAGTTCCAATAATTAAGTGTTTACGTTACTGACAGACAGGAATGCCAACATGACGGCAAAGGAACTATTCGATGAAATGCCCGTTGCAGACGATGCGCAGTCATTGAGATAGACTATACTGCCGTCCACTAACTAAAAGGCAGCTAAGTCCAAAAAGTACTTTTCGAGAAAACGCCAAAATAAGTGGGAATTAATGTCTCTTGAAAAGTATGCTACTTA
Source organism: Cyaniris semiargus (assembly GCA_905187585.1). NCBI lineage: Eukaryota > Metazoa > Arthropoda > Insecta > Lepidoptera > Lycaenidae > Cyaniris > Cyaniris semiargus. Next base: position 1,745,429 of record LR994555.1, read on the forward strand.
GGAGCAAGGTTGCAAGTTATATATGTAGGCATAGTATATGAAAATATATGAATAAAACATATCACATATTGTGCATATGTGATATGTTTTATTCATATATTTTCATTAAATTTTATTTTATTTCATTTTCTAACTGTAAGCTAAGCATTTTTTTTCATTTTTACATAATATCCTGCACTATAAGGCCGTTAACCTTACCTTAACTGCTTTATAGCAAAGCAATTTCTTGTAGCTGCCACGTCTTGTACTTATAGATAAAGTTGACAAAATATAATTAGCTATAAAGCAGTTAAAGGATTTTAACAGCCTTTTAGCCTAGGTAGCTAGGCCTTGGAAAAGTAACTTTGCTTACATAAAAAGCAGTTACGGGATTTTAAATGCTTTTAAGCTCAGTAATGTAAAACATATTTTTATACTGGTTCTCCTAGTGCTTAACTAGAAGGCAGTTAAAGACATCTCGCTCGCAATTAACTGCCTTTTAAGTAAGCACTTCCGGGTAAAAAGTTGAGAAGTTAAAAACTATCTTAGGAAAATCAGGACTTTATTTATTAAAAAATAACATCTAATATAATAGTATTTTAATTAAAAAGATAAAACCGACTTCAAAATTGTATGTAATTAAGAATTGAAATTGCCTTATCTCAAAAACTACTGAACCGATTTTGATGAAACTTGTAGTGTTCCCTAAGTTGAATAATACCTAGTATAACAAAAAATGAATTACTTAAATCGGACTTGTAGTTCCGGAGACATGCGAACACAAATATAAAAACATACATACATACACTTTTGAAATTTGGCACGTTTGCCCAGACACTGAAATAGACTAACATAATATACAAAAACTGGGCAGTTCTGGATATATTACATACATACGCGTCGAATTCATAACCTCCTCTTTTTGAAGTCGGTTAAAACTTATCAAATAGCTCATTATTAACAAAACAATCCACACTCTTCTTTGCCAAGCTGTATAGCTTGGCAAAGAAGAGTGTGGATTAAATGAGGGCGCTTTTCTTTAAATATAGGCAACCCTACGCTTCGCTTTTGACACAATATATACTAGAGTTGACAAGTAATATAGTGTTGTCATAAATAAAAACTTCTTATCTGATCCAAATAATATAAAAAAATCTCTAGTAGTTCGTGAGATAAGCCCTTTCAAATAATTTCCCCCGTTTTTTCCACATTTTCCCCTATTTCTTAGCTCCTATTAGTCTTAGCGTGATAAAATATAGCCTATAGCCTTCTTCGATAACTGGGATATCTAACACTGAAAGAATTTTTTAAATCGGACCAGTAGTTCCTGAGATTAGCGCGTTCAAATAAGCCCTTTCAAATAATTTTCCCCGTTTTTCCTCTATTTCTTCGCTCCTATTAGTCTTAGCGTGATAAAATATAGCCTATAGCCTTCCTCGATAACTGGGCTATCTAACACTGAAAGAATTTTTCAAATCGGACCAGTAGTTCCTGAGATTAGCGCGTTCAAATTAGCCCTTTCAAATAATTTCCCCCCGTTTTTTCCACATTTTCCTCTATTTCTTTGCTTCTATTAGTCTTAGCGTGATAAAATATAGCCTATAGCCTTCCTCGATAAATGGGCTATCTAACACTGAAAGAATTTTTTAAATCGGATCAGTAGTTCCTGAGATTAGCGCGTTCAAACAAACAAACAAACTAACAAACTCTTCCGCTTTATACTTGTGAAATTGTGATATCATCGAGTAAGGCTCTTGGTAGAGAAGAAAGTCGTTATTGTTCATGCGGGCGTATTTTGATTCTCTTCGGCTAATGTTAGAGCAAGTGGAACTTCGTGCAGTAGATGGCATGCTGTTTCAAGATGTTGTGCAGTAGCAAATTCCTGGTCCACCTGCACGCTATTCATTATAGTTTGAATCCTTGATGATACACAGGAACGTCTAAAATACAATGAAATATAATCACACTTCTCTTTCGCACTATTTGGTAAGTATAAAGCAATCAACAATCGAAACAAAAAGCACGCATTTTATCTGTAAAGGTACCTATCTAGGAAAAATCTATAGTTAGTATATATATATATATATATATATATATATATATATATACCAAAAACAAGTACATATTTATAAGTTAAGTTAGATAAATAATAAAACATTAATTCGTTTTTGCCTAAAAGTTTTACAAACAGTCAAACATTATTTTGTATTAACAAGAATATTACAAATAACTATTTATTACAATAAATGAAATAAGTAATATTATAATTATAATGTCAACTCACCTTTGTCTATTTTGCGCCATTCTCGTAAAATATAATATGGTGCCAAAAAGCAAGATACCACGCCCTAGTTCATGGAATTGGTACATTTTGGTTTGCATCAAATGGGGTAGTTCTGATTTTTTTTATATGTTGTATGTAATGAGGTGGTAATGAAAAATGTAATTTTTTGACCTCGAAAGCCCTCCGGAACATTGTAAAATTCATGAGAAACCATTAAATTTTTGATCAGTTTTCAGTTTATGCCATTTTTTACCACATGCACATGTTTAATGGTAGAAGTCACCAGAAATTATTTTAAAGTAGACTAAATTTGCAACAAAATGAGAATAGTTGGGTCTCGATAAACTGAATAGTTTCAAAGATACAGCTGTTCAAATGTTTGCAAAATTTCCAAAAAATATTTTTTTCCAGTTTTTACAAGTTCCCGTGTATGTGGTCGATTATTGATCTATTTGATGGCATAAATTCATATACTTTATTAAACAAATTTTTCAACAAAACGAGACCAATTTGGTCTATTAAAATCTGATAGTTTCCTAGGGAACTGCTACTGTAGCTAGCTACAGCTGTTCAAAGATGCTGAGGTGAGTAAAAAAAATGGAATACGACTTATGAAATAAGCATTATAATTTATAAAATGAAATAATTAGAGTATAAAAATTTAAAGACTGTGACATATTAACTTTGCATGTAGCGGTTGAAATTGAGGTCGTCACAGGAGTTTTATTATGAGTTTTTCTTGTACATCCTTGATGGATGATCCTTTACATCGACAGTACACCTTTTGGGAGCTTGCTTCGGTAGCATTTTGTCATTGACCAGCTTAGGAAGGTCGAAATCGTATATAAACTGTTCAAACGCGAACGAAAATCACAAGCGTTTTACTGCTATTTAGTCTAGCATTGTCGCTTAGCTGCTATCTAGTGATTGATACTTAGCTAATAATAATTTCAATCCCTAACTTAAAAGCAGTAATTGGCATATAACTGCTTTCTAGTGTAGTTTTTCTTTATGACTGCTTTATAGTTAAGGTACGATGTTCAGATGGTTATTTGGATGACACATCACATGAAGGTAGTTAAAGACGCTTGTCTGCTTTTTAACCAAGATTGACTAGATAACGTAGTTTTAGTTAAGGAAATTAAGAAAAAATAATATACATCAATTTGTCTTACAGTATCTTAACGTCTTTCTAGAGAAGTATTGTGGCTTAGCTGCTTTTTAATAAAGGAAGTAACGAAATTTATGTGTTATAACTGCTCAGCAACCTTCTGTATCTCTAAAACTATTAATCGTAGAAAAATGATTCTTAAACCAAAAGATAGAGCATCGAAAGTTGTACAAGACCACATTAAAAAGTGAAAAATGGCCAACTGTGGCTTAACCGCCTTTTAGTTAGTGGACGGCAGTATAATGAGGCATTATCTTATTTTTTTAATTTGATTGTCAAACAGTTTTCATTTTAGTAACTAGATGGCGTATGGGTAGACAACTATCGGTAATACCATCATTAATTATTACAAAACTGGGCAAAAGAATGTAAAACTTGATACATTTCAATTTGAAAAAGACGCAATAATATTCCAACGAATAGGATAATAAAGTTATTATAACGATGTTTTAGTTAAAACTCACGGAAGAAATAGCCCTATTTACCGTTATTCACACCAAATGTCACAGGAATTATACATTTTGGTTTTGACAACATCTTACCTGCACTTGTGCACGATAACGGATATTTAATGGCCAATATTTTACCAATAATGAACATCAAAAACCCAAATAACACAATTTAGGAAAAAATAATAAAAACCACACCAACAATAAAAAGTAGAAGAAGTTTCAAAGTAACATGGCCGCCAAAACTTTTTCAGTTGTCAGTTTTCAGTTTGACAAGTTTTTATTATGTCAGCGTGTTCCTAAACTATTACCAGTATACTGGCTTAATCGCTTAGGCCTATGATCGCTTAGGTTTAAGATATCCTCTCGTCTGTCAAGCGCCCAAAATGGGCGTCTTACTCTAAAACTATTCAAAAGTTCTTCTTCTACTTTGCAGACCACCAATTTAGTATTTTGTTTCAAATATAAAACTATGTGTATTTGCGACTAATAGCTTATTTATTAAAAATTCTAATTATATAAAAATTATATATAGCTTTCATGGTAATTTCTTTAGATAATTTAATCAGTTTAATGAGAGTAATTGGAAATTGAAAAATTTTCGAAAATGGTTTGACAGTTCGTGACAGATGAAAGGATATTAATTTTTATTTATGTCACACTTGACAGTACACTGAAATTTTTAGAAACACAACCAATATGTAGTCAGTGATGCCAACCTGCAGATAATTTCAGATCAGTGAGGAACCAATAGAAAATCTAGAAGTGTCTACCGTCGCGCCGCCTGGTGAAGATTTAAAAAGGAAAACAACCCATTGAAAATGACGTCGTGCGTGTTTCGAAAATGTAACAATTATGACTCAAAAGAAAACAAAACACATGGTATCTCTTACCACATGTCTTGATTGCAATAAATACCTCGATTATTTACATTTTCAATTATTTTTTCGAACAATCTGGAAAAAATCGAATTTTCGTCATAGCTTAGGCGAAGAAAGAGACAGCGATACGATTCGACGTTTAAAAATAGAACTGTCTCTTTTATGTAAATGGTTTTTCGTATCTTTTGTTTCACTTATCTATCAAATTTGTCAATGTTAGCAAATTTGAATTTGAAAATTGTTCGGAAGAGATTTAAGCCGGAAAATAGTATGGACGTAACAGATCTGTATGAGTAGAATATCATTGATGAAATTAATTATGAAGATTTAAGCTTATGAACGATAGATTATTCAAATTAAATCATCGTCTATCTTCATAATTTTAAAAATATAATAAACTGCTGCTGTCATCTGCAGGCATCAGGAGGTTTGCCGGGAATGTGAAAGAGTGATGTTGTGTTTTTGTATTATTTTCCTAAAATTGCGTTAGATGGGTTTTTAATGTGTAATATTGGTAGGATATTAACCATTAGATATTCGTTATCGTGCACAAGTGTAGAAAAGTGATGCAATATCCAGAAACGTGCTATTTTGTGTTCCCTCCAAAACTCCATCGAAAGTTTCAGTAAAGAGTCTACCACTTTACTGAATCGACCGACTTTTACTCTGACTTTGACTAGACTGTAGACCTGACAATATAGAAAAACGATGTTGAATATTGTTTTCCCGCCATATTTATCTCGACACTGGCCATGGTTATATGGCCGAAGTGCCATAATAAGAAAAAAAAAATCAGGCATCAGCTGACAGCTGTCATTGTCAAATGTCAACAGATTTCAGAAAATTACATTTTCAATTTAAAATTATTGTATTTTTATAAACAAAACCTTATGATTAAAAGCTTACTAAGCAGAACTTTACCTACATTAATTCCATCCATTAAATACTCAGGTATGTCGCAAAATTCTGTTATCAAGTTGGTTGAATATGTGCCAAAAAATGCCGGTGCTTGCCCTCCAAATAATACCTACTGTATTTGCTGATTTTTTTAGCTTCATCCTACCAGTATTTGAACCTACGAACCATGTCATCAGCAGCAAACGATATCCCTCTTGTAGATATAGATCCGAGTGGTGTGTTTAAGTATATACTAATAAATGTGTATGATAAAGAAAAAAATGAGGCTGAGCCGCAAAAGGTGATTGTAAGAGGGTATAAACGATGCGAATATCATGCTGATATCTTTGATGAGGTATGCTATTGTGTAATTATTATGTTTAATATTGTAATTTCTAACCTCAATAATTTGCAAGCTTTTGTAATAAGAATTATTAAACAGCATAATGTTTTACATACTTAAAGACTTGGCTATTTTCTATGACTATTGCCCGTTTGGTTTTAAATTTCCTTTTTTCTTTAATAGCTCCCAATTATTTGACTAATGGTTTTTATCAAATTTTTATCTTCCAGGTACAAGCAAAACACTCGTCTTTAGATTTGGAGCCTTTAGGTGGTGGTAGAATATCTCATGACCAAGAAAATAAGAAAATTCACATTTATGGCTATTCTCAAGGTTACGGTAAAGCCGATCATGAAGTAACAGCTAAGATTGTTAAAGGTGCTTATCCTGCTTACACTATTTCTATCAGTGATGAGGGTTATTAATCTAAATTATTTTTTTTTTATTTTTATCTTTTGTATTAGTATTTTGTAAATTAGTACAATTAAACTCCCTTGTTTGAATAAAAGTTTTATTTTTAAATGTGTAGAATTTAAATACTAATTTCTCATATTAACGAAAAAGACTGCAGGTATAACTTTGCAACTTGTAAATGCCACACTGGAAAGTCATATGACAGAAAAAGGCAGCAAACTTGTAATTATTGTATTTATTGGTAAAAATATAGGTATAATATTACTGTACTCAGCGAAACATGGCGGTAGTGGTCATTGACTCCCAAAACTTGTCATTTTCCATACATGATTGACAACATCTGACACTTCATTGTCAGTCACGGTTTATATAGAAAATGACAAGTTTTTGACAGGGAGTCAATGACCGCTACTGCCATGTTTCGCCGAGTACAGTATACGAATAATAAAAACTAAGGAAACGTAACTCCCATACTATTACCATTTTAAATTTGGTTCCTTTCGAATGTCAGCCTGATACCGCTGAAGGCCACCTAAATATTGCAAATGTATTGAAAATGTGTACCTAGGTACAGCTTGGCAAAGAAGAGTGTGGATTAAATGAGGGCGCTTTTCTTTAAATATTGGCAACCCTACGCTACGCTTTTGACACAATATATACTAGCCTCTCAATCCCCAACCGGTCGCATGCGACCGGACCAAATATTCCGTCAAACCCCAAGCGGTCGCATGCGACCGCTCTCTTTCATTCGATTGAGTTACGTATTTCGTCCACTTAGAGACTACTTTTGTATGAAGAAGTTTGGTTAGTTATAATCTATGATACATTTGCCACATTCTGAATGCAAAATATTATACAATCTGTGGTCGACGAATATTTTTCAGTCATTAGAAATTCGTGAATTTTTTCGTGTGTGTTCTGCCATTTTGTGTGATTTGTTTGAAATAATTGATGGATTTAACGAATGTAAGTAGTAAAATAGTTTAATTTATTAATTATAAGACAATTTAGATAATCATTTGCAAGAAATACATCGTAATGATTTCTAGGTTACACTCGAAAAGTTGTGTGTGATTTATGTTATTTGAACGCAATTTGCTTCATATATTTGTAAACTAATTACGTAAAACGCTTATAGAAGTTATTACACAACGTCTGCAAGACGATTTATATCGATAGTATGCATTACGTTACTAAAACAATTGAGACAAAAGTGCGCAGGTAACGGCCATATTCTGCCGGCCGCGGCCATTTTGAACTTTATTTGTAAAGCCCTAATGACGAAGTTTGCTTGTGGGTAATACGAAACCCATTTTTTTCGGGTAATATTTATGACTTGTTTTTATAAACATCTCAAGTTGTTACAATGAATTGTATTTCTGTGGGTCTGCACTAGGGTTCCGTCGTGTAGATTATAACAAAATATTAACTTATTTCATGTGAAACAGTCAGAAAAATATTTTTCAAAATATATACTTGTGAAAAGAATATTAACTCAGATTAAATACTATATTATGGTGCGTTGATAGATAGAAAATTTAACATAGCTATTAATGTTTTTCACACAAACATAAAATATGGTTTGGATGTAAAAATATTATATTATTTGTAAAAAGGGGGTAAGGCCGGGCGCCATTTTTTTTTTTTGCTTGTGTTGGGTTACTATTTTTGACAGATGTCGTCACGGTCCACGGGCTAGAGTTGACAAGTAATGTAGTGTTGTCATAAATAAAAACTCGTTCCAGCTGTCACCGCGTCAGACTCTTCTTTGCCAAGTTGTACCATAAAAATTTTCTTTGAGCTGTACACATTTTTGACAAGTATTGTAGAACATGTTTTTTGACGGAGTTAGTTTTCCTTAGTTTTTATTATTTGTAGTTGGTATAATTATAATTATTATAACCAGTAAATTATGTATTCTCTGGCTGAAGAAGATGGCATGAACTCAAGTACGCGGGTGAATGCCTTACGATGAAAAGAATGTAAAACTTGATACATTTCAATTTGAAAAAGACGCAATAATATTCCAACGAATAGGATAGTAAAGTTATTATAACGATATTTTAGTTAAAACTCACGGAAGAAATAGCCCTATTTACCGTTATTCACACCAAATATCACAGGAATTATACATTTTGGCTTTGACAACATCTTACCTGCACTTGTGCAAGATAACGGATATTTAATGGCTAATATTTTACCAATAATGAACATCAAAAACCCAAATAACACAATTTGGGAAAAAATAATAAAAACCACACCAACAATAAAAAGTAGAAGAAGTGTCAAAGTAACATGCCCGCCAAAACTCTTTCAGTTGTCAGTTTTCAGTTTGACAAATATTATATTCTGTCAGCGTGTTCCTAAACTGTTACCAGTATACTGGCCTAATCGCTTAGGCCAATGATCGCTTAGGCGTATGTTCTTTCTGAAATTTAAACTAGAGGGACGAAACAAAAAAACATAGTAATATATGGAAATTTATAAATATATTAGATACTAGACGTTCCGGGCGGCTTCGCCCGCGTAAATTAGATATTTCACAGACAAATCAGTCTACAAAAAATAGCCTATGATCCTTCACGTAGTCTACTTCTTATCTGACCCAAATAACAGAAAAATTGCTCTAGTAGTTCGTGAGATAAGCCCTTTCAAATAATTTCCCCCGTTTTTTCCACATTTTCTTCTATTTCTTCGCTCCTATTAGTCTTAGCGTGATAAAATATAGCCTATAGCCTTCCTCGATAAATGGGCTATCTAACACTGAAATAATTTTTCAAATCGAACCAGTAGTTCCTGAGATTAGCGTGTTCAAATAAGCCCTTTCAAATAATTTCCCCCCGTTTTTTCCACATTTTCCTCTATTTCTTCGCTCCTATTAGTCTTAGCGTGATAAAATATAGCCTATAGCCTTCCTCGATAAATGGACTATCTAACACTGAAAGAATTTATCAAATCGGACCAGTAGTTCCTGAGATTAGCGCGTTCAAACAAACAAACAAACTAAGAAACTCTTCCGCTTTATAATATTAGTATAGATGAGCGCCGATGGGTAAACGGCCGGCGGCGGCGCGCCGATTTTTTTTTGCGACTTTTATCTGTTTTTAGGGTTCCGTACCCAAAGGGTAAAAACGGGACCCTATTTTACTAACACTTCGATGTATATCCGTCTGTCTGTCTGTCTCCAGGCTGTAACTTAAAAACCGTTATAGCAAGATTTCTGAAATTTTCACAGATTATGTATATCTGTTGCCGCTATAACAAAAAATACTAAAAACAAAATAAATTAAATATCTACGGGGGGCTTCCATACGGCAAACGTGATATTTTTGTTAATTTTTGCTCGATATCAATATCGCCCAACTAGCACATTAGTGATAAAAACAGCTAACTTTGCATCTTTTAGCTGTACTCTGGGCTCTGGCGCTTTAGGGATTCTGGAAGCAGTTTTTAGTTATACTAATGCATCCTTTACTCTTTGTTTTTATAAATTTTCTTAGACTTTCGACTGATTAAACTAAAATGATGAAAGATTTGAGCTTCTATGTTGAAGACGTTCGCTTAAGATTTTGATAAATTTAACCCCCATGGGGATAAAATAAGGGATGATGGAGGATGTAAATATATTATTTTGAACCTATCAGTACCTAATAGAACGAACACATTAAGACGAACAAATAATTAAGTATTTTGTGGTCATAATATTGTCAAGTGCCTATCTGTTGCCAATATATTTTATGTCGAACAAAAATGGCCAAAGTAGCGTTTGTTGTATGAGAGCCCCCTTAAATTAATTTTGTTTTATTTTATTTTTTGCTTCATAGAATTAATTGTTGTTATAGCGGCAACAGAAATACATAATTTGTAAGAATTTCAAAAATTTTGCTAGCGAAGTTCTTGAGACAAACAGCCTGGAGACAAACAGCGAAGTCATTGTAATTGGGTCCCGTTTTTACCCTTTGTATAAGGAACCACAAAAATGGGAAAACTATTCACCTTTGTTATTATACTACGTCAACGCGGACGAAGTTGTGGGCAACAGCTAGTATAATATATTTATATTTTATAAGTAAGGGCCAACTCACACGTACCACAACCACACCACGTCGCAACGACAAAATGCCGTCAAGCGGTGGTTACGTGTGAATGGTGTCGCTGCAGCTTTTTGTAGTTGCGTTGTGTTACCGACAAAATGTCGACGTGGTTGCGTTGTCGCCAGGGGCGTGCACTCCTTAAAGGCAGAATGCAGTGCATTATTTGCCATTCACAGATATTTTAATTTAACTTTCCTACGTTTAAGATGACGTTAATTATTATTAAAATTTAAAAAAATGAATACACTTAAAACGCCTAAATTTATAAAATAGCAACAACTAATTTGCAAAACTACTGAAACATTAATCGGTAACGGCGCGCCGAGCGGAGGTATGCACTGGACGTCTCGCAGACCCTGGCGTTATGTGTGCGTTGTGATTTTTGTATCGGCGCACAGTTTGCAAACGCACACAGACAAATCCGCTTTGTAGGCGAACTCCAGCCGCAGTAGCCCAGCAGCAGCTGAGCGCCGGCGCGGGCGCGGCGTTCGGGAATGACCGGATATGTTCGTTGCTTATAATCCGAGTAAAAATAATAGACGGAAATCTAATTAATCGCGTATGCACATAATGCATTTTTGTTTAGTAAGGGTTATATTTGTTTACATTACAGAAATGTTTAGTATTTTTGTGACGCCATTTTCTTTTTTCATGTGATGAGCACTATTACTATTATTTTTGTTTGCGCCAGTTTAAAGTTTTCTAAGAAGACTTTTTTATTTTAACATTTAAAAGTTTGTAAATTTAACAGTTTATTAGTTAGAGTCTGGCGAAAGCGTGACCTGAGAAAAAGCGGGAAATTCAAAAAATCTTTATATGGTATCACTATAGTAGGAGAAAAATGTTTTGATACTTGTGTATTTTTGTGTTTACAATTAATTTGTAGAGTCTGTTCCAAAAGAAAACCGTTTTGAAGTTTCGAATGAGCTAACTTTATTTTTATAAGCTATATAAAAATAACGTTAGTTCACTCGAAACTTCGAAACGGTTTACTTTCGAAATAAATGTTATATAATTGAATATTAAATTAAACCCAATGTTAAGAGTATGCAGATTTATTAATTTGTGTACATAAATTAAGTATTTATACTTGATATTTAATTATGTTTAATTTGAATCATATTCAAAATCAGAGTCCAAAAATTCAACCTCGAAAGATTCTTCTGTATCAGTGGAGTCATGATCACTTACACTTATAATGAATTTTTCAAAAACTTCTTCTGTTATGTGATCTCTTTTTTGTATTTATTTTCTACATTTATTACATGATTCGTCATAGTTTTCCAATCTTCTGCAGTTATCCTCCCAAACGAGGTTTTTATCAATGTTTCTGTTTCTTTTGTTGACAGATTAATGTTCTTTTTTGCCACCATACGCTTAGCTGAGCTCCATATTAGCTCGATTGGGTTGAGATCACAGTGGTATGGTGGTAGTCTCAGTACCTCATGGCCATATTGTTTTAAAAGTTCGTCAGCTACATACAGGGGTTCGGGTTTATGTGTGTTACTAAACATAACAATTCGGATCTTGTTAGGTAATCTTCATAATTTATTCCATTGGAATTGAGCCACTCTTGTATTTCAGCTTTTCTCGTTTGTGTTGTAGGAACTTTATTCTGCTGTACAGTGTGATAGCTTGCATTATCCATCACAATGACACTGGGATCTTTCAAATAAGTATTAATTTTTCTTTTAACCATTTATCAAAGTTTTCAGCATTCATATCATGGTGATAATCTGCCAACCTTGATTTGGTACTAAATACTAATAGTGCATTTGGTACAAATCCTGTTTCAGAACCAGCATGTATTATAATATATCTTTTCCCTGAAGATATTATATTTTCCAGTGGGCTTGGTTGCTGGGCACCACTTGTTGTCGGACCTTGCCATGACATTTTTGGCTTATAATTTTTGTGTATATATGTTTCATCTAAATATATGATAGGTTTTCCTTCTGCTCGCTTAGCAGAAATTTCTCGAAGATAGAGATGCCTCCAAGCAGCAATATCAAAATGTTCAACAAGAACTGTTCGTTCATTTTTATTTTTCTTAAATTCATACCCATTGGATATTAATATTTTACGCAAAGTTTCTCTGCATCCACTAAAATTAATGCTAGAACGTAAGTCTTCTAACAAGGTTCTCAATGTAGGGACTTCCTTTCTCACAACATAAAACTCATTGATTTTATTTCGTACTAGCTGTTGCCCGCAACTTCGTCCGCGTGAATGTGTGTTATTATAATCGAGATTTAGAAAATTTAATGCCCATCAAAAACTATTTTATTTGGATAAGGATTAATATTCGAAGTTTTTAATTTACATCAAAGACCCAGGAACATTGAAAGCTCTTTTAAGTAACTTTCGTCGGCGGGGCTTGAACCACAGATATCGTTTTGAAAAATCCTTTCTTCGAAGACCGCTTGACGTGGACAACAGGGGCCAGGTACATGTGACGGAGACAGAGGATAGACGAAAGAAGACGGGATATTTAATGTAGGCATCTATACCTCTTTAACTTTTACCTCTTGCTCTTGTAGGTCAGGAATCGTGGTGCTTCCCTATTTGATATTATGATCTTAAGGAGCCCGAAGGACATACTCAAACTGGTTTGGGACCCGCAACGAAATTAATCAGAAGAAAATAGAATTATGAAGAATTCTTATTCCCCTTCCCATACGCTGAGATAGCACAAAGTCGCAGTGACCGAATGTCAAATCACTGAAAGAGGAGCACCACGAATATAAACTGTAATAATTGTGACTACTAAGCTATAATAGCTAAATTAATATTGGAACTGCTGTGTTAGACTGTTGCCAATAATAATTGTAACAAAAACGCTTGAAGGCACGGAAGTTCCTAGCACTGTCCCAATATCACCGTAGTATGCGACATCAGATTTACAATGTAGGTTGTCTAGCATTGTAGTTCTTTCGTCTTGCCAGAAAAAACTCTCCCAGAGAACATGATGAGTGGTTGGTTCAAACATACTGTCTTAAATCGAGCACATAGGTGATGCTATCTACTAATTTAGATCCGTAAAGTTTGACTTTAAAATTCCATGGCCGTTAAGGAATTGAGATACGCAGTGGTCAATATCCATTGTCGTTGTAAATTTAGAGGAGTTTCTTCAATTCCATTACTCATAGATCCCATTAGGAAATTTTCACCTTCACGGCCATAGCATCAAATACAAATTATATCCCTTAAAGTGAGAAATCTACAAATCGGCACAGAAATGGCGAAATAATTATCAATTTCGATTCTGATCCTTTCAATGCAAAAGAATACTTACAAAAAAAATAAAACTAAAACATCATAATGTGGTTATAGATGGTGTAATGATGGTGGTGAATGGTGATATGGCATGTGCTTCCAGTATTTTAAAAAAATATAAGGGGTCAGGAGTTCCGTTCAGCAACGGAACCTTCCGAAGTCCTATACCCTAGGGCCTAGGATATGACGTTTGAACCTTACTTTTTGGTAGCATATTATGTTAATTTTACTTAAAAGAAGTGAAAATTACCGTTTTTCTAAACATGGTATCAAATTCGGGTTAACAATCTATGCAACAAAAAAACCGGCCAAGTGCGAGTTGGACTCGCCTATGAAGGGTTCCGCAGCAGCAATAAGGTTTAGTTTTATAAAATTAAATGGGTTTTTGATTTATTTTTATATTTCAGTTAATTTAATGAAAGTTAATTTAAGGTTTACCATTTATGACGTATAAAAAAAAAACTACTTGCTAGATTTCGTTCAAACCGATTTTCGTTGGTAGTTTTTATAGTAAAGTACATCATATATTTTTTTTAGACTTATCATGCCCCTACTTTAGAAGTTAGAGGGGGGACACATTTTAGCACTTTGGAAGAGTCTCTCTCGCAAACTATTCAGGTTAGAAAAAAAATGATATTATTAGAAACCTCAATATGATTTTTAAAGACCTATCCATAGATACCCCATACGCATAGGTTAGGTGAAAAAAATATTTTTTTGTTTCAGTTATACCTATGGGAACTCCTAAAATTTTTAATATTTTTTCCATTTTTGTATCAAAATATTAATGCGGTTTACAAACTTCATCTATTTACCAAGTTTCAATAGTATAGCTCTTATAGTTTCGGAGAAAAGTGGCTGTGACATAAGTGAAAAACATTGGGAGGCCTGCTTAAAATTAAATACTTTTGGTAAATCTCGTATTGAAATGAGTATCAACAGTCAGTTACGATTATATATTGAGAGGCATAATGCTAAAGTCGATCGCAATAGAAACATTTTTCATAGGCTTATCGATGTTGTTTGCTTTCTGGGAAAACAAGAATTAGCTTTTCGCGGTCACGATGAGTCAGTATTGACCATATAATATAGGCCATCCGACTGCTCCGCTGGGCCCCGCATACCCTGTTTCATATGACACAGGGTATGCGGGGCGTGCACAGGAATATTCCTTTGCACGCCCCTGGTTGTCGCCAGTAGTTGCGATGTGGTTACGTACGAAAGTCAATGAAACAGAGCGGGGGAAGAGCGTGCGCAGTGTGCGCGCACTGTCATTGCATCGACGCAACGTTGTGGTTGCGATGTGGTCGGCTACTAGTTCGCTTGTGGTTGCAATGTGGTCGGTATCACACAAGTGGTCGACAACGACTGCAAAATGTGGTACGTGTGAATTTCATTTACAATACGAAATATACACCCGACCACGTGGTGTGGTTGTGGTTGTCGTGTGGTTGTGGTACGTGTGGGTTGGCTTCTATCTTTGGGTATCTTTTATATTTAAGGTATGACACAGGGTCATGGTAATTTTATCTAGTTTGGTTTTAAAAACGTCCACATTTTGTTCTTCTAATGACGACGACAAAGGCATAGCCATCGTCTACCATAATAACGAGTTCGTTCGTACTGATCATTCCACTCGCTTGGCGCGGAGGAACTGGCGGCGGCCGCGGCGCTCATATCTAAAATATATACAGTTTTATGTTAATATTATGCTAACGGAAACTAGGTTTAAGATATTTTGATTTATGTCACACTTGACAGAAAACTGAGATTTTTTAGAAACACAACCCATATGTAGTCAGTGATGCCAACCTGCAGATAATTTCAGATCGGTGGGGAACCAATAGAAAATCTAGAAGTGTCTATCGTCGCGCCGTCTGGTGGAGATCAAAAAAAAGAAAACAACCCATTTTAATGGTATCTAGTAGGACTCTAAAAGATTAAAAGTATACTCATATGCACAATAAAATTATTTTGACAGTTCAAGAGCTATTATTTACTTAGTCGTTGTCTTTTGGAAAAGGCGCTATACAACCACTAAAATGTCACGTTGTATAGACACAACCTTTTCCAACCAACCAACTGAATCGATTGACGACTTTTACCGCTTACGGTGTCTATAAGGTTTTCCTTCCGTAAAACCATTTTCTTTGTTTTTCTTTTAAAAAAAGTTCACGGATCGGCTGTCAAAACGTGACAAATTTGACATTGTCATGTGGTTGTCATCACACGTCAGTTGTCGTTGCTAATGTTTTGCTAATGTTTTTTGTGAAATTTTCAACTGTTTAACTAATTATTTTATGATAGAAACGATTTAAAAGAAATAAAATTGATATGGCCAATTTAACTACTGATGGAAAAATATGTATCGAACGAGAACTCGAAGTTCCAGAAACTAAAGATTTTGATGACATTATATCTTATTTTGATGTAAAAGAAACCTGCAAATGGATTACTGATAACAATTTTAATAAGGTAGTACCTACCAAGTTAATACATTGAGGAAAAAATCAAATCTATGTCCCGTATCGATATTTTATTTGGATCATTTTCACCTGTTTTCCCTATATGTGTACTTAAGTAATAAACTTATTTACCAATTAAGTTATGCATTAGAGATTTTTTTTTTGAATAACCTTTATCTTTAAAACAAAACAGTGTTAGAGAGATTTACTGTTTCTTTCAGGTTTGTCTACAATTTCCTGATGAACTTTTATGTGCAAGTCCTAAGGTTTACAAGGAAATCAAAAATAGGACTCAAGCTGATGTTTATATCTTAGGTGACACCTCTTATGCCAGGTAAATTAATAATAATCAAATGTTGCAAATGAAAAAACATTGTATGATTCATCATTAAATATTATTTATTTTTTCAGCTGCTGTGTAGATGCAGTTGCAGCTATGCATGTGTCTGGTGATGCAATAGTGCACTATGGTCACTCCTGTTTCACCAAAACAAACATTCCTGTTTACACTGTTCTCCCCAAAAAGCAACTTGATACTAAGTCATTGGAGATATTGCTACAAAACTTTAAAGAACATGCAAAAATATGTTTGTTCTATGGCTCAGAATATGACCATTGTAAAGGTAACCATTGTAAAAGATTTGAAATTTGTCATCATCATATTTTATAACTTTGTTTTTTTTGTTTTCTGCTTTAAGTGGTCAAGAAATCTTGGATTTGTGCAATTAATTTTACTATCTATTTGATAATTAAATATTGCTTCCAGATGAAATATCAACAATTTTATTCCAAAATTATCCAGACAGCTATTTAGCTGCAATAGAAATGTGTGAGTCACCTTTAAAGTTCTGCGGAAGAGTTGTCAAGGACCAAGAAAATCAGATACACCCAGTAGACGTGTTACAAGAATGTACATGTGTGTATGTTGGCTCCAGAGGACAAACATTATTTAATTTCACTATCTCCATTAAAGGTAAATACTAAATATGTGTATGAAATCCAAAATATCCTTTCAGTTTAATAATTATCAAAAGTTTTATAAATATTTACTTTGAGAATAATGAAGTATGAGTAAATATAATTCAAGTGTTAACAAAATATATTTAAGTGATTTTAATTTCAATTTTTTTTAGCTGCAAGTTGGTATCTCCTAGACCCTGATTCAAATGTAACTGAGGTTCTGAATGAGACAACATGGTTCAAAAGGAGAAGATATTTGATTGAGAAATGTAAAGATGCTAACACTGTAGGCATATTGATCTGTAAGCTGGCGGGTGACCAGACAAAAGATATAATATCAAGATTGAAACAGCTGTGCAAAATCAATGGAAAGAAAAGCTACATTGTATCAGTTGGAAAACCCAATGTGGCCAAGCTTGCTAATTTTCCAGAGGTAAGCAAAATAGTTTATAATAATCACTTGTTTTTTATCAGGGCGAGCGAAGCGAGCCCTAGTATATCCCACAACCTGAGCACTTTTGTGGTATACTTTACGAAAAAACTATCAAGCCTATTGATTTGTGCTTTAACATACTAGTGATTTTTATTTATATATGTAGATGTGTTATCATCAGTCAGTCAAGGTTTGGTTACTATTAAAATATATAAAAAAACTGCCTTAAAGATCATTAGCATGGAGAAAAACGACATGAGCCCTCACAAAGCTCGGCTTTTAGCTAGTATGTAGTAGACATTACTAAGAATTTAAAAAAAACTTATTATAATACATATTGAATAATAAACTATTATTTGTGTTAAAGTTTACTTAATATTACTAGTGAGTGTATTTGGTTTAGGTTTCAATAAAACTTGAATATATTTTGCAGATTGACATTTATGTAATGGTTGCTTGTCCAGAAAATGAATTGTACAATAACCGGGATTTCTACAAACCTATTGTTTACCCTTATGAGCTGGAAATGGCATTAAATTCAAACAGGGATGCCTACTCCACCCACCACGTTACAGATTATGATGAGTTGCTACCAGGGAATAGACATTTTTGCGAAGTTAACCACATATTAGAAAGCACAGACGTCAGTCTTATAACAGGAAAGATAAGAGAGACAAAAGTACAAAGTTGTGACAGTTCAGAAATGGCACTAATGGAGAATCAAAACTGGGCACTAGAAAACATCGGCCAAAACCTTCAAGACAGATCTTGGAAAGGTCTGGAACAGAAACTGGGAGAGACAGAAGTTAAAATAGCAGAAGAAGGTAGAAAAGGAATACCACTGCAGTATAATAATGAACCAAATTAAACAAAAATTTGTTTATTTATGTATTTACAATATTTGTATCTTTTATAATACAAACATGAGACTTGGGGTTAAGTAATAAATCCTAAATACTATGTTATTATTATTTCACCATGCTTTTAAGAGAAACTTCACTTCCATAATGTTTAACATTTTGACGTATTACGTTATTTTTTTACGTTTTTTAAAAAATAGATTTTGAAAATCCAAAAAAAATTTATAAATAATATTTATTCCATTTTCAGCAGCCTCTAAACTGTAAATAACTTGATATTGGTTTAGGAAAATCCAATTCTTCATAAGATAATCCTATTTTATGAAGTTTGATTGAGTGGATTTTGAGGAGACTTGGTCCATTCTTTTCTAAGCATTTGCTTGAGCTGTGATAACCTAAGACTTGGGTTCTCAGCCTTTAGTCTGGGTAGATTAATTTCTTCAAATGCCGTGTATGCCGCTTTTAATCTCTTCTCAGGGTGTTTATCAATCTCGGACTTGTCACTGGAAAAGGAAATATTATATTATTATAATTTAATTATTTAATGTAGGTTTTAATAAGATTTAAAGGGTTAATGGTGCTTTATTTCTAACAGACTGTACTTGTTTTACACTTAATATTATACAAATAAAATTAAAAGACATGTATAAGTCTCATGACTCATCCCATAGCACTATCAGAGAAGTTGATTCATAGGCAGATGGGGGACCTACTTAGTTTGGTCGCGTTATGTCAAACCCAGCCGACAGATCACAATTAACATTGCATTGACATGATCCGACCAAATGACGTTGGTCTGTCAACTGCCTAGGAATCAATTTCCTCAATGGTACATTTAATACAAAGTAAGTCTAGTCATAATGCATTGCATTTCTATATTGTTACCTAGCTGGTTAGGCTAGTGTGCTCTAGTCCTAAAATTATTATAATATAATATATAAAATAACAATGAATAAATAATAATCTTATACCTCAGTATAGACAATGCTTCATCAACAGACTGGGCCACCTCTCCTTCAATCTGTAGTCTATTAATATTTTCTTCTAGTGGAGGTTCCTCAACTACAACTCTAGCAGGCTGAAATAACAAAAGAGTAATGTTTTAAATTTTCCAAGTAACAATTACATATAATTTACTAGATGACGCCCGCAACTCCGTTGCGCTAAAACACGTTTATCGCGCGGGAACCGTACATTTTTCCGGGATAAAAAGTATCCTATGTCCTTTCCCAGGACTCAAAGTATCTCCATGCCAAATTTCAGCAAAATCAGTCCGGCGGTTCAGTCGTGAAGAGGTAACAGACAGACAGACAGACACACTTTCACATTTATAATATGAGTAAGGAAGTAAGGATTTAGTTGTTACTTGTAAAAGTTGTATATTACTTATACATCTGTTGGTACATGTTTATTGTTTACTTTTAACCTCTCAATCCCCAACCGGTCGCATGCGACCGGACCAAATATTCCGTCAAACCCCAAGCGGTCGCATGCGACCGCTCTCTTTCATTCGATTGAGTTACGTATTTCGTCGACTTAGAGACTACTTTTGTATGAAGAAGTTTGGTTAGTTACGATCTATGATACATTTGCCACATTCTGAATGCAAAATATTATACAATCTGTGGTCGACGAATATTTTTCAGTCATTAGAAAATCGTGAATTTTTTCGTGTGTGTTCTGCCATTTTGTGTGATTTATTTGAAATAATTGATGGATTTAACGAATGTAAGTAGTAAAATAGTTTAATTTACTAATTATAAGAACATTTAGATAATCATTTGCAAGAAATACATCGTAATAATTTCTAGGTTACACTCGAAAAGTTGTGTGTGATTTATGTGATTTGAACGCAATTTGCTTCATATATTTGTAAATTAATTACGTAAAACGCTTATAGAAGTTATTACACATCGTCTACAAGACGATTTATATCGATAGTATGCCTTACGTTACTCAAACAATTGAGATAAAAGTTCGCAGGTAACGGCTATATTCTGCCGGCCGCGGCCATTTTGAACTTTATTTGTAAAGCCCTAATGACGAAGTTTGCTTGTGGGTAATACGAAACCCATTTTTTTCGGGTCATATTTATTACCTGTTTTTATAAACATCTCAAGTTGTTACGATGAATTGTATTTCTGTGGGTCTGCACTAGGGTTCCGTCGTGTAGATTATAACAAAATATTAACTTATTTCATGTGAAACAGTCAGAAAAATATTTTTCAAAATATATACTTGTGAAAAGAATATTAAATCAGACTAAATACTATATTATGATGCCTTGATAGATAGAAAATTTAACATAGCTGTTAATGTTTTTCACACAAACATAAAATATGGTTTGGATGTAAAAATATTATATTATTTGTAAAAAGGGGGTAAGGCCGGGCGCCATTTTTTTTTTTGCTTGTGTTTGATTCCTATTTTTGACAGATGTTGTCACGATCCACGCGTTAAATTTAATAAGTTACAACATTACATTGCATCTACTGAAATCTGTGTAGCAGATTTTTGTTTGTGACTACACAAACTAGTCACTTTTCTGCCTATATGCTTCTTAAATATACTTAAATATCTGCACCCTATTTAGTCATATACTTACCACAGGCTTTTCTGGTTCAGCCTTTATAGTTTTTTCTTTGATAGAATTGATTTGTGCTCTTGTAATCTTGGGAGGAGGTGGAGGTGCCTTTCCCTTGATAGATTCCAACTCCTTTTCCAACAGTGCTTTCGCTTCTGCCTTCTTCTGAAGCTGCTCTAGACGTTTCTTCTCTTGTTCTTCCTGAAAAATAATATCAGTCTAAAACATCATTTTTTAATATGTCACAAAAGTTAGATATGAATGATTCTGATATAATCAGAATCATTTTCTTATAAAACTCAATGGTTTGAATCATGAGCGTAGCCAGGATCCTATATAGAGGGGTGCAGATTAACTAAATCCTAGACTATATTGTTTTATTTGTGGTTTTTATCATATATGAGTATCTCACAATAGCATTGAAGGTGTGGTAAAAATTAAAAACAAAATATGAGCGAGCGAAGTGGGATTGAATGCCTCCCCTCTCACCCTGCAACTCTCTCCACTCCACATTAGGTATGAAACTCGTGAGCATTAGCGACCGATCGCTCTTGTAGGGAGGGGGCAGCTGCCCCCTCTGCCTGTACCTCGCTACGCCCTTGGTTTGAGTTGAATGGTATACCTTCTTTTGTTGCTTCTTTTTGAGCCTATCGTCATTGTCCTCCCATTCGGCATCTTCAATCATTTTCTTTTGTTTCGATTCTTTTTCTTGTTTTGCATTTTCTTTTCGTTGCCTAGCGGCTACAGCTTTGCTGTTTTCTCCCACAAACTTCTTCGGCATGGTTACTACTTCTAGAAATAAGAGAATCTTACTAGAAAACATAAAGTTGTACTGATTGTTAATTTATAACTTCTAATCGAAACTTTTCAATTTGAAGGTAATATCCTACCTTCTATGGCTTTTAAGAAATATCTATTAGATTTAACAATTTTAAATAATCTCGCAAATTCAGCGATTTTCCTTTTTATTTTCGCGAATCGCGAACCACAAATTCAAAAGCAAGTGACATTTATTTTTTTTTGTTAATTCGTCCCGGTCGGGACAGGCAAAGGGAGCGTTGCCCATACAGCCATTTCTATGTTTTCTCTATTTAATGAATGATAGTCAATAAATATGCACTTCGGCTATTTAACCATGGCCAGTGTCGAGTATAAATATGGCGGGAAAACAATGTTCTTTAATACAATCAATGATTAATTTGTCATTGAATACAATAATTTTCAGCATCGTTTTTCTATATTGTCAGGTCTAAAGTCTAGTCAAAGTCTAAGCAAAAGTCAAAACAGTCAAGAAGTCAAGTCGGTCGATTCAGTAATGTGGTAGACGCTTTACTGAAACTTTCGATGGAGTTTTGGAGGGAAGTGGGAACACAAAATAGCACGTTTCTGGATATTGCATCACGTTTCTTCACTGATCACTAGTGCACGATAACGAATATCTAATGGTAAATATCCTACCAATATACACATTAAAAATCCAGTTAACACAATTTTAGGAAAATAATACAAAAACCCAACATCACTCTTTCACATTCCCGACAAAAATGGCACATTGCGCATGCGCAAAGTTAAAATTTAGTGTTAGTGTCAGTGTCATGTGTTAAAATCTGACAGTAATTGATGATATTTCTATATTTGCGCATGCGCGAAAGCTGCACATACGCACTTGAAAAATGAAACGAATTACGAACACGACTATATACCTACCTAATGTAAAAAGAATATTTAGTCTGGGTAGATTAATTTCTTCAAATGCCGTGTATGCCGCTTAGATTTTAATCCAATTATTCATAACATTTATTATTATGTTGTTCTCCAATAATTAAATAAAATCTTCAAAAGAATATTGTTTTTCCGCCATATTTTACTTGACACTGGCCATGGTTAAAAAGCCGAGCGCCATAAAGAAAAAAAAGAAGTAGTTCTTATTTTGACATTTCTATAATGACGTATGTTGTTTTTCTATATAGGTAATTTTAATGTTTTAATATAATAATTATATATCTCTTATCTGTGTTTTAATGTTTTTATTGTAAATATTATGTACGCAAGCGAGTTCCCGTATATAAAATAAAGTGTAAACAGTTTCACAAAACATCTTTTTCCCATACTCACAACATTCTTAAATCGTATTAGAAGAGCGTTTCACATTTTACTGTCAAAGGGGCTAATAATATTCTAATTTACACACTTTATAAAGTTTTATTAACAAGAAAATACTCAAGTTATTACCAATTAACCCAGAAGTAATAATGGCTCTGGTAGCCTATGATAATAGTGATTCTAGTGAATATGAAGAGGATGAAGATGGCCCTAGCGCTATTTTAGTCACAAACGAAAAAGACAGTAAAGTAAAACAAGGTATAGACATTGTTTATTTACTTCTACGTCAACTAAGGTCCTGAACATAAGGCTAGTGAAGGAGTTTTATAGAAATTATAATATAATATTATGATGTTTTGTGACTTGTGGTTTGGACCATAGTTGCAATCTTGCTTTACTGGTACTTGTATAAAATGCTCATATAAGTTAAAACATTCCAGATGTGAGTAAGATCATAGAAAATGAAACAAAAACAGAAAATGATAAAGAAAGTGAACAAGACGAAAGTTTATTTGTTCAGCTTCCTCAGCCAACATCAGGAAAAATAACAATTGTTGAGGAGGATGATGAATTCCTTCACAAGAAAGCAACACCTTCCACTGCACCAAAACCCAAACCCAAAATAACTATACCATCTCTGAGTGATGTAAGTATTAAATTAAAATGATTCATTTTATGTTTGTAATTTTTTTCATCATTAAACAATATGTTTTTTGTTACAGTTTAAAGATGTGGAAGACTCGGTATCAACTGCTAAACCTAAAACAACAAATGGTGTAAGTTTCCAAAATAAAGCTTCTTCCAAACCCACGAGTTGACCTTTAAATCTTTAATCTAAATTATTAACAATATTTGTAGCACCCCTTAAAGGTTTCATTAATTTCAGAAAAAATCTGGCCTACTGAGTATGCTGCCACAGCCAAAAAATGGCTTCTCATCTTCATCAACATCATTGATACCAAATTCAGTAAAGCAAAAACCACAAAACAGTGCCAAGAAGAAAGAGCCTCTCCCATCACCAAAAGTTGCGGCAAAACCATCCACACTAATTGAATATTCCGATGAGAGTGATGATGAAGTACAAAATGACTTTTTCTCTATAAACAAACCGGTGGAAGCTTTGCCTGATGATATACCTCTGGACATAGAAGATAAAAGGAACTCTCAGAAAGACTCAAATACAGCACCAAGAGGAATAGAGTCGTATTTCAAGAAAGAGGAAATTGTGAATGAAATTCCAGAAGAGAATTATATACCATTTAGTTCAGAACAGATGGAGACCAATTATGTACCTGAAAGTTCAAAGGAAGTGGCTTTAGATGAAGAAGCAGTAAGTATTTAAATTTTTTTTAGATTTAGAACAAATTGAATATTTTTTAATTTATTTATTTCATAGTTATGAACATTATTTAAACACTAAAACATCTACCAAGATAGTGCTCTGTCATTTTGTAAAAATTGTTCCACATCACCTTAATTAATTTATAATATCTTTATTTAGATTCTAAAGTTATGTGGCTCAAGAGGTAAGCGCAAGCATGAAGAGATCCAGATAATAGATATTAACCAACAAGAAGTTCTTAATGATGCTCGGGAGATGCTGCTGAAGGGTCTGATGGATGACACCAGCACGAGGCAGTCCGCCAGCAAGAAGCGAGGGAATGAGCCCACCAGTCAACAGAGAAGGAAACACCAGATCACATACTTGGCTCATCAGGTAACATTCCTAAATTTATTCTAAGGCTATTTGCAAGCTGATGCAATTACTCTGCATTCTGTGTAAAAGTTGCAAATAAATTTTCTGTCTCACACATCAAACAGCGTTTGCATCTATTTCTTTGTAATTTGTTGCATTGTTGACAACCTTGATTTTAAATTTTATTATTAGCCCTTACAAAATATGTAAAGTATAAGTTAATTCCTCAGCTTACCTCCAGAATAATATTTTTTTCCTTCCAGGCTAAAGCAAATGAAGCAGAATTACAGAACCAATGGGCCAACAATAGAATGACTAAAAGAAAAACTCAATCCAAATATGGATTTTAGATTGAATAATGTAAATATTACTAACACTATTTTTAAGGCAAATAAAAAGATTTTAAATTTCTAAAATATTTATTCCTAAAATACAAATATACAATTTACAATCTTCTAGCCTTCCTCGGTCTTGGTGGATTCCATGAGACCCGGGTGTCATCTGACACTGATACAATATCCAAGCCACCCATCTGTAGACCCTTTACAGCAGCCTAAAAAATTATTGAATATTGAAAAGAAACTGTTTATTACAGTAAGGGCCTGTTTCACCACTTCCTGATAAGTGCTGGATAGGCTATTCACCACTTAACTTGACAGATAGAGTATGGAGAATCTGTCAAATAAGTTGTGGATAGCCTATCCGGCACTTTATCAGGAAGTGGTGAAACAGCCCTAAGACTGTATTGTTAGTTGTACAATTTTAAACAAAACAATTTGTATTGGGGGTTTAAAATTAATCCAGATGTTTTTCATAACTTATTAACTTATTATCTGCATGTTATGGTTTTATCAAATTATTTGATTAAAAAGTTAACTTACCAATCTTCCAGGCCCTAGCCCTCTTACTTTAACTCTGATTGTTTTGTATCCTTTGTCTATTGCTTTCTGAAAAATATAAAACATACTGTTAACTCTTCAACTCCCAAGCGGCCACATACAGCCGCGAGAACAATAGATTTGCAAGAAACCGCGATCGAAAAATTAAGGCGAGGTCAGTTCGCAGATTCTGGGAAAAGACTGATTTTTAAGCTTCCAGTCTGAAGAAATTATGTGGAATTCTCTTACACCGAAATTGATGTAGACTCAAAAAGAAAAAAAGTAACAAAATAACCGAACAGAATATTGAAAAATGGCATGGTAATTCTGTAAAAAAATATTGAATATCACCATAAAAATACACTTCAAATTCGAACATCTCGTAATTTTCAATGACAATGATATTATGATTTTTTTTACAAAAAGGATAGCTTTTTTATAGTTCTAAAAACAAAATAACCGAATAGTTTTTTAATAAATGATTCGGTCATTAATAAATAAAATAAAATGCATAATTTTCTCCTATTTCGCCCTATCAAGGACGCGGCGAGCGTTGTAACTGCCACTGTACAAGGCGCGCTGATATGAATGTTATTTTAATGTCCTTTACGTTGATATTCGTACTGACAGACGTCGACCTGCTAATTTTAGGGACTACCTGGCCTTAATATGCCTCAAGTAATGGTAATATATGAGATACTAGCTGTGCCCCGCGGTGTTACCCGCGGTTTAACACATTCAGTGCCTTTAACACACCATGTGTGTCCACACTAATCTTTATCACCATGCCGCTGGCACGCCGGGCGTGCTCTCCGTTTTTCATCAATATCTCAAAGATAAGACAGTTTTTTTCACCGAAACTCTCAGAGCATAAACTTTGTGCCGTAAGCTAATGATTCTTAAGTGGTTCCATGATCTGATATTTTTTTATGTTATCGAGAATAATTTATTATGTAATGCCGCGAACATGCCAAGTGTGTTCATCTACACGAGTTCTAACCTTTTATATCTGGGTGCACGATATCTATATTGTTTGGTCAATTTACTTTAAGAAAGAGGGGCATTTCGTACCCACTTATGTAGCACTTTAAGACAATATTATACCAAATGAATGGGCTTGAAAAGTTGAACATTTTATTGTATGACGAAAAATCTTTAATAGTTAGGGAGGGGAAGATGGCATTTCGCGACAAGCTCGAGCGTGTCAGATTAAGCTTGTATAGGCTTCCGACATACAATAATGGAAAAAATATTAAACATTTTAGGGGTCCCCATAGGTAGGTACAACTAAATAAAAAAAAATTTTTTTTCGTCTAACCTATGCGTGTGGGATATCTATGGATAGTTCTTCAAAAATCATATTGAGGTTTCTAATATCATTTTTTTCTAACCTGAATAGTTTGCAAGAGAGACTCTTCCAAAGTGGTAAAATGTGTGTCGTCGTCCCCCCCCCCCCCCCCCCCCCTCTAACTTCTAAAGTAGGGGCATGATAAGTCTAAAAAAAATATATGATGTACTTTACTATAATAACTACCAACGAAAATTGGTTTGAACGAAATCTAGCAAGTAGTTTTTTTATACGTCATAAATGGTAAACTTAATTTAACTTTCATTAAATCAACTGAAATATAAAAATAAATCAAAAACCTTTTAATGTCATAAAAATAAACCTTATTGCTGCTGCGGAACCCTTCATGGGCGAGTCCAACTCGCACTTGGCCGGTTTTTGGTATGTTCACATTCCGACAAGTTCCAACAAGTTATCATGGTATAGAAATTAGATTTCTCACATGGTGGGACCGTGGGTTAAAAAAATGTTTTTAACCGACTTCCAAAAAGGAGAAGGTTATACGTTCGGCTGTATAATTTTATTTTTTGTATGTTCAACGATACTCAGCCGTTTGTGGTCCGATTTTCAAAATTCTTTTTTTGTTTTATAGGGTCTAACTCGAATTTGGTACCATGTTCACAAAAGTGGTGACCTGATGATGGAATCCATGAGTAATCGAGGGAACTCCTCAAAATTTATATGGAAACATATTATGGTGATTTTGGTTTTATGTGAAGTATACTAAGCATTTGATGAGGGACTATCTGCTTGCGTCGCATCATCATCATATTCCCCTGTTTCTAGCTCATATTTTGTATTGTCTAAAAAAATCATAAATAAGTAACCAAAGGTTGACAGTCACTGATCAAATTACGATAAATACTTACCTCGGAATCTATTTACTGCCATAATTAAACCTTCAAGACCACAAACACTTCAGAAAACAAAATATATCTTCAGTAACTCAAGAAGGACTAATGAATAAGCATGTTTGAAGTCGAAATAACGCTCTTTATGATTTTACCTCTTTACAGTGCCAGTGAACACACCTAGTGTGCCATGTAATTTCATCCTGCAATGCCGAGAGCACACCTTTCATAGTTTGAGTTGTTAATAGGGCGGCATCGCTGGGAACTTTTAGAAAATCGTGGTGGCATTGAATGTGTTAAGTGATATACATAATAAAAAACTATGAAAAGTAACAATAATAGGGTCAAAACGGGACAATACATCGTTCTATAATGGTTTATGGTAGTGATGTTGATGATGATGAATGTAATTTGCATAGTAACATATGCTTTTAGTTCTTAAAAACAACGTCGAAACTCCCAAACTTGTATCTATATAGAGTCAAGAATTCTCTCAGCACCTTCCGAACCATGGTATACCTTGGTGCAAAATCTTACTTATTGGTAGCATATGCTTAGAAAACTGCTCACAAAACCGAAGTCACCACATGTTTCCATATAAATTTTGAGGAGTTCCTTTTTTTATGGATTTTCTTATGGATCCCTTCATCAGGTCACCATTTTTATGAATATGGTACCAAATTGGGCTGATAACCTATACACCAAAAGAAAAATTTTGAAAATCGGTTCACAAACGGTGGAGTAATCATTGAACATAAAAAAACGAACTCCTTTTTGAAACCTCTATTTTGAAAGTCGGTTAAAATTATAGCCTATGTGTTATTCTGATGTATGAGCTATATTATTGTAAAGTTTCATTAAAATCCGTTCAGTAGTTTTTGCGTGATAGAGTAATCAACATCCATACATACATACATCCAAATTTCGCCTTTATAATATTCGTAGGATTTGTGTAAGATTAAGTTTTAGTTGAAGGTGATCATACTGCTATTACAGAGCATGTAACAATTTGTAAAATGACAGCAAAATTTTTACTTGTGAACATGCTCCAATATGTAGCAATGAGTTAGTATATAAAATGTTGTGTTTGTTATCTCACTAACGCTGAAATAAAAAACTAGTACTCACTGTAGCAACACTAATAGCTGTAGTTTGAGCGGCTATATTAGTCCCCTTTTTCGTATTTTTAAAGCCTTCTATACCACACGATCTTATGATCTTCACTGTTCCTTCATAGTCTGTCAGGGTAAATATTGTGTTGTTGTGGCTCACGCGAACGTTTACTACTGGTAGTTTCTTGTAAGGAGTACCATCGAATAACATATCATCAGACTCGAGGGTCGGAAATAGATTCTGCTTCCTGGAAGTAAGAAAGTGGTGATTATGAGGGATATTAATGTTTTGATTCAGTTACGATAAGAAACTGCACAGTACTTTTTAAGAACAGCGTCTAGATCGACTATTTTTTCTCCTTGTACGCCTTCATCGTCTGCTGGGATCCTCTTGTGGTCAAATTTTTCTGTGGCTACTGGAGTTGTGGTCTGGAGAGAGCGCACAAGAGAATTCACTGAGAGTCTTACACAATTTCTAACAGCACTCAACATTTTGTGTTCTTATTGTTACGTTTTTAATTTACTATAACTTTATTCGTTTTATATTCTTTTAAAACGAAAATAAATAAGTACCTAACCTAAAAATTGTATTTTGACAAATGACATTGACGGCCATCAATAAGTGACAGCTAATTTTTTTTCATTTGTCATTAGAAAATAAGGAATGTACAATGCGAAAATAAATTCCATTAAAATCACTTTATATTCTCTATATTTTTGAATCCTCAGAAAGCAGATATCGTTATTTAATATAGTTTTTATTTCGAAAATATTATGTAAGGCTCTCGCCGCTTGCGCGAGAAAAAATGACATTATACTCGTGTATACGCGTTAGAGCGACCGCACACTTACAATTTCCAGTTGGCCAACTAAATCGTATAGTATCCTATTAGCTATGGCGGCTTATGAGAGCTCGCACATTGCATCCAACTAAATTGTACAACTAAATAATTGGACACCAATCGTATCAGAACCGCGATTCCTTTCCGATTACCTACAATTAACACGTTCGTTCCCACTACGATTTTTATGATGTCTTCTCGGATGCCGTCTACATTGTACAGCGGACTCGCCAGGTGAGTCGCCGGCACTGCAATATAAATTTTTTGTTATTTCTGTGGTCGTTACAGTGTAACTAAGGTGTTTAACGCAATTAAAAAGTGTTAGGTGTTGTTGTAGGACTATTCAGCTTGTAAAAATGGCAAAAAAACTCTTTGGATTAAATAAAAGGTAAGTTTGTTTCGTAATTTAAGCAGTGGTTGTCAATCTTTTAAAATTTGGTTACTGTTAAGGATATATTTTGAATTTGAATGTGAATAGTCAATTTTACCCTGAAATATTTTAATACGGGCTAAGATTAAAATGTATTATTTTTATTGTGGATACGACGAATTTAATTGATAATAATTAAAAAAGAAACCTTTTTTAAAAAGTTTAAAATCTGCCGAATTAAAATTAAATGATAACTTATTAATATGCAACAATAATAATGTCTTTACGTGAAACAACATTTTATTACGTTCGAAATTTGTTAAGAAGTGCCTGATCTTTTGTGTGTGACAACCACTGACCTCCATTATACAAGTACTGGAGGTCAGTGGTGACACCTAATAAAATACATGAAAAAACTAATACAAAATAATAATATCATGTCCGTTTCCTTGGATCCTAATTTTTTTCATTTTTATTATCCTATTCCCGACGAAGACAAATCCGAAAACACAAAAATCATAAAAATCTGTTCAGCCGTTCTTCAGTTATAATTAGTGTAACTAACACGACTTTCTTTTATATATAATACTAGCTTTTGCCCGCGACTTCGCTCGCGTTAAGAAGTATTATTATTATTTAGGTATCAAAGTCTCAGCCCGATCGGTATATCCTCTATTTTATCCCTTGGTTGATCAAAATCCTTTCTTAGCGAATGCCTACATCATAACATCTACCTGCATGCCAAATTTCAGCCCGATCCGTCCAGTGGTTTGGGCTGTGCGTTGATAGATCACTATGTCAGTCAGTCACCTTTGAGTTTTATATATATAGATTTAGATTTAGTGAATAATTAAGTATTATTTAAATCATCATTTACTAATAGATCTAAACTCCCTCCCGCACGCGCACTTGCCTTGGTGACGCCCACTTCGCAACGGGCCGTGCAGCAGAAATCGTAATATTTTAATTTCGCCATAACTTCAAAATCAAACGTCCAATTTTAATCATTCAAAGACCAAATATTATCTACATAAACTGTGCTTAGTGATGAAATAATTTATTTTGATAAGGATTAATAGCATGAGTAAAATAAACGCGTTTAAATGAAGTCCAAAAAAATATCAAGATTTTTAAATAAAAAAATGGTTGTTGTGCCTCACTCGACATAGATAGGTATAGTGTGTAGCGGACTTTTTTGTAGATATTTATAAGATCTACAATTAATTAGAACATTTTATGGTTCTATCTTTTATAGTTTAGGCAGCGTACGCAAAATAAGTAACTTTTCTGGTTGATTTTTACACCTTGTGTCCGAAAAACCCAAATATCTTACGGAACCCTATTTTTTTTCAAAAATAAAATTTATCCTATGTTACTCGTGGATAATGTAGCTTTCGAATGGTGAAAGAATTTTTAAAATCGGTCTAGTAGTTTTTGAGCCTATTCATTACAATTAAACAAACAAACAATCAGAGTTTTCCTCTTTATAATATTAGTGTAGATAGATTCTAATGAAACTAGTTTGTTGTATATTAGTTCCATATCACAAGTATGTAGTAGTCCATGCTATTATGTTGACGTCGTTTTCTAACATGTACATATTTACATTTTGAGGATCTATCTCCGGGAACTCACCTGTAGCCCTAGCACGGTGACCAGTGGAAATGCGAAAGTATAGGCAAACTGTGGAGATAAAATTAAGGTGCCGTTCCGATCTTTTTTCGTTCCGAAAAATTCAATTAAAATGCCACTTTATGACAGACTATAGTCCTAAAAATTCAAATAATATCCTACTTTATGACATATACTATAGTCTGTCATAAAGTGGCATTTTAATTGAATTTTTGTCGGCCGCGATTAGCCGCGGTAAAGATCGGAACGGCACCTTAAGTTTATGTCCACAGTTTGTCTACTTTCGTATTTCTACTGTAGCCATGCTACGGGTGCAGGTGAGTTCAAGGCATTGCAGAATCGTTTTTTCCTTTCAAAAATAAACGGGATTTCCACGCCCGGCCCACCGCATAAATCTTTAGCTTAGCATATATTTAGTCTAAACTATAATTTTAAGCAGAAAATACGAATGCATTTTGAAATATTAGTGAAAAACACTGAACTCACCAGGTGAGTTTGTGGCACTGAACGTGTTAAAAAAGTTGTCCAATTAAATTGTGATACTACGCAATTTAGTTGTACGATAGTCGGCCAACTCGAAATTGTATATGTGCGGTGGTCCTTATATATATATTTCGCAACTATATACGTAGTGCGAAAAACCTAAGTCCTAGAGTTTGTATCAAAGCTTTGTTATATGATGCGCGCTGCTGAACAAACATTCAAAGTTTGAAGTGTAAACGTCCAAATTGCAAAACTTAATAAATAAAACAAAACTGTAAAGAAACAACATTTATTATGATATTTCATATATTACTATCAATAAATAAGTTCAATATACACATAATATAATCGAATTAGATTATTACATTTTACTTAAACATATTCCTGCAGTATTGCACAGATTGACTAAAACCTCTAAGTGGGTTTGGTACCCCTGCTGCCATGAGGTGTATGTGGCCCGCTTCGGCCAGATAGTTGCTTTTAACCAGCTCCCCTGTGGCCCACCACACCGTGTATTTCTTTGAATCCTCATCACCGGTGGCTTCCGAGCTCATTATGTAATTAATAATATGCATGTATATCGGGGTCGAGACTAGTTTTATGAACATTCCTTGGTCGAGTATTTCCTTGATCAGTTCGTCGTCGATTTCTTTGCATATGGTTATATCAGCCTGCAACGAAAAAATAACAGGAGTTTATAAAAAGCTTTTGATCGGGTGACATCGAAATATTAGAAACCTCAGAGGCTGGTCATTTGAGCATTATCATGTGTTAAGAACGATTGTAAATATTGTACGCCAATAGCCGCGTACTGACCAAGCGAGCAGCCTCGCGAGGCTCGGGCCGCGGCACGCTCGGGCGAGGCAGCGCGTACGTTGGCCTCGGGCGAGGCACGTCTTGACCGACCGAGGATTTGCCTAACGAGGCAGCCTCGCGTGGATGCTCGCTCAATCAGTACGCGGCTATTGATGTTGAATCGAATACGTTACACGAGTTAAGAACTATAAGCTCCAGGGAACTATTATAACTATACTATACTATATAACTATTTTTGGATTTGTATAGGTCTACCAGAATCTGATGGCAAAAAGTGAGAAAGTAAATTGACTCTAGCAATACCGGGGTAGTTGGAATAAAACATTTTTATCCTTTTTTTTCCTAATAGCGGCTGATTCTGTGTGTGAAACATGCAAATATATAAATTTATCCAATGATCAAGGATATTTTTGGAAAATCTGCTGTCAAAATTTGCCATCAGATTCTGGTAGACCTATACTTATATTGGATACGCTCAGCCTTCAGACGAGTGCATATTATTATGTGTTAGATTACCTGTCGCCTTGTTAGCAGCTCGCGCAGTATTTGTGCAGCGCGCTCGCATTTACTAAGCACCACGACCCACACTAGTAGAATTACTTCTAGCGAGTCATCAGCTGCCAGCCATTCCACCTCCTGTACCATAGATAATAATATAATTAATAGAGAAAAAAAGATTTAAAATATGTCTGATGTCTGTCATGTCACTAAAATTTTCTCAACAATTTATTTTCAAATAAATTAATAAAATCTAAAAACGTTCAGCTAAAAGCGGAAGAAAATACTTTCCTAAGTGTCCTCTTTACCACCGATAATAATTTATCGAACTCCAAGAGGGGAAAATTGTGAATATGTGAACCGACATACTTTCCCCATACAACCTCTACAACCGCCAAGGATTGCGAAGCGATAATATACTCCGAGAAGAAGTCTGCTGTTATCCGAGCCTATTGATAAGATATTCCGTGAAAGGTGGAACCAAATTTTTGAGTTGCATATTAAGATAATGTACCGATAAAACTATTATGTTTACAAGCATACGCTCAAGCAACAAGACATTATCAGCGCGTTGGCCGCTTCGACAGGAGTAGTAAACCATGAGCAGCCCTTCATAGTCCGGCTACAGAAAGTGAAATTCGCTCCTAAGGACACGCCCGTTTCAAGTTTCCTTTTGATATTCTTAGTTTCTATTTCTATTCTATAGTTTTGTTGTTTTTTAACCATCCTGATTCTATAGTTCAGGCTGTTCTTGGCTGCAGGCACTACCATCTAAAAACACAGGAACATTGCTGGACCGTAATACATTCCGTCTTGCCACTGCCCTGCGTCTTGGTGCCCCCCATGTCGTCCCCCATCAGTGTGTTTGCGGCGCGCACGTAGGCAGCTACGGTCACCACGGGCTGTGCTGCTCGCGAAGTGCTGGACGCTTTTCGCGGCATCACAGTCTGAATGACCTCATTCGCCGGGCTCTTGTCACTGCCGGCGTGCCAGCGATACTGGAGCCCTCCGGTTTGGCGCGTGACGATAGCAAGAGACCCGATGGAATGACCCTGGTCCCCTGGAGTGTGGGACGGGCCCTTGTGTGGGATGCTACTTGTGTCGACACACTCGCCTCGTCCCATATTCAGGGCACCTCGAGCTGTGCGGGCGCAGCCGCAAACCAAGCAGAGAACCTCAAGCGGCGCAAATATGAGAACCTCAGCGGAGATCTCATATTTGAACCGTTTGGGGTGGAAACTCTAGGCGCATGGGGTCCGGGGGCACATAAGCTTTTTAGAGGAATATCTAAGAAGCTTGTTGAAGCCACCCGAGACCCCAGAGCTGGGAGCTACCTGGCACAGCGGATAGCAATTGCCATCCAACGTGGCAATGCTGTCAGCTTGCTGGGCACTCTGCCAGATGGGGTCGACTTGGGCAAGTTTTTCTTTTTATAGTTTTATATTTAAAGTTTGTATATATCTGTATATTTTAGATTGTATTTTAAGTGCTTAGATTTTTATCCTATTATTCATACCATTTATTATTATGTTGTTCTCCATTAAATATGTCTAGCTCTAATATCAGACTACAAAGTTTTGAAATAGAAGAATGCACCCAGAATCATTCTGCAGCAGGGTTTTTCATATTACAGGATAAGCTTTGTCGATATTATAATACTACACTGGGGTAGTTGGAAAAATCATAGTGTAACATACACTAAAGACGAGTAATTCATGTCACAATCTAAAGTTTAAATAGAAGAATGCGCCCAAATTCATAGATGAGAACACCATAAAGTCATTTAAGACACCACACTAACATTATAAATACGAAAGTCTTCACGTCCAAACCGCTGAACCGATTTTCTGAAATTTGCTATGGGGATTAAGGATACTTTTTAACCCTGAAAAATGTGCGGTTCCCGCGTGATAAATGAAGTTGCGGAGTTGAGGGCGTCATCTAGTAGACTATATAGAGTATAGACTATAGAGTTCTGGTCATACACACCTCGTCCAACAGCACAGGTCGCTGCAGCAGCAGCTTGGCGAGCAGCACGCCCTCCGCGCCCGCGCGCCCCGCCACACCCTGCACGTAGTCGCAGCACACGCTGCGCTCTCCACTGGCAAGAAGAAAAAAAAATTAAAGCAAGAATCTAAATAGATTTTTTAATACGGTACCATCCAACGTAAACGTGAGTTCATTACTAGGACTTAAGTGATTTTTTGGGCTCTACCAACTTTCAGACTGTGTAGAGAGTAGAGACTGATTTAGAGATGGATCATAAAGTTAATATACCTAGCGGAATAGAGAAACAAAGGCTTGAGGAAGCGAGATGTCACTATCAGTAACACTGCGTAGTAAAAAGAGACGTGTGATACTCATGTATGGGGTGCTGTCATCAGCAGAACCAATTTTTTTCATCTGTTTGACATCCAGTCGGAACTTATTATACGTGGGAGAGCCATGCTTCGGCACGAATGGGCCGGCTCGAAATACCACGTTCTCACAGAAAATCGGCGTGAAACAGCGCTTGCGCTGTGTTTCGCCGAGTGAGTGAGTTTACCGGAGGCCCAATCCCCTACCCTATTCCCATCCCTTCCCATCCCTACCCTCCCCTATTACCCTATTCCCTCTTAAAAGGCCGGCAACGCACCTGCAGCTCTTCTGATGCTGCGAGTGTCCATGGGCAACGGAAGTTGCTTTCCATCAGGTGACCCGTTTGCTCGGTTGCCCATTTATTTCATTAAAAAAAAAAAAAAAAAAAACTTATCGGCACGTTGACAATTTAATCTCGTAGAAAGATGCTTGTGTAAGTGTATACGGAAACAAATTTTTACACACAGATGTAAATCAATTTCGGTTTCATTTGACAGCTCGAGATTGTTGCTCTATTCCGCTAGGTATATTAACTTTATGAGATGGATAAGGTTCAAGCAAACATCGCCCATAGTTTTAAATTTTTTAACAGTCGCGAAACACTTTTCTTACTAACGACGTTTGAGCTACTTTCCAGCGGTTACAACGACACAATAATAAAAGTAAAATTCCGTAAGCGCTTAAAAGTATCAGTAGAGACAGTTGAAATTTAAGCGAATTCTGAAAAGGGACTAGAATAAGAAGAGAAGATTATTTAAATACTTGAATTATTTTTTTAGAATTTTAATTGTATACTTTTTATATTTGTAATTAACTGTCATTTAAATAATATATACTCACAGCATAGTCCGCGGCCAGCAGCGCAGCGCGTGCGCTAACGCGAGGCGCCGCGCGGGCGAGTCGGCGGCGTCGCGCGCACGCTCGTACGCGCCGCACCGCCCCTCCGCAGAGCTGAGCGACTCCGCTGCGGATAACAGTTAGTCAATAAGCATAACTTCTAGAAACTGTTATAGAAGAATAATGTCTAATCTATAACCATAACAAACATTATAGTCGAGGGATGTGAGATAAGAAAATACATTTTTTATACGTGTTAGAGCTATTCAGATCTTATATTAACATATAGGAGAAGGTGGTAATGTGGCCCCCCACTTTGTTTATCAAGCTTTATCAAAAAAATACAGGAGTCAGAAACCTAAAAAAATACATTATGGGTCTTCTTATTCATTTGTTTAAACATGTCTTATTAGGGAATTAATAAAACTAGTACAGGATAATCGAAAATAATATTTATTCTTGACTAATCACATTTGGTATCTTGAGATCAAGTGGTGGTAATGTAACCCCCTGGGGGGTCACATTAAATGTATTGCAGAAATGAAACGTAACGGCAAGAATCACAAATGTAATCAGTAATAGCTACCTTCAGAACCTATACAGGTTACATAAGCCCATAAGTCACAAACACACTGTACCCATCGCTCTCCCGCTCTGTCATTGGAATAAATTGTGTCGCAGAACATACACGGCATGTCCGAGTTTTCAGGAACCATAATATTTGTATACGAGTCGTCATAATCGGAATTTACGGCGTCTTCGTCACTTTCATAGCTACTGCTGGATATTGTAGTGTCTCCCTGGCGTCAAACGGCAATCCTACCAAAGCCTTCTACATAGTGGTTATGTCTTCCACGTCATGAAATTCTCTTACATGTAATGTGACCCCCGGGGCCACATTACGACCAATGTGAGAGGGCCAAATTACAATTATTGCTAATATTTAAACAAACGTTCCAAAAATATTTATTAAATGTCTAATTTTATATTTACCTTTTAAATTCCGTAGGAGAAGAGTTTGATGTATCCGTTGTTCGAACCCAAAAGCCAAATCTTTATATTTTTTAACAACTATCGAAATAAAATCGCACACACTTAAAAGTTTCGCCGGTCGCAAGTTTGAACTCGATCAAATGACAATCGAACGTGACAGCCTCTGTTGGATTTGTACGGTGCTAAATAAGCAGCATGCTGCGAGCATCCCGTTGCACCAAAATTATATTAGATAGCGTTGTTAAAACATTAAAATATTTAAGAGGGCCAATATATATGCAGGGGCCACATTATCACCTTTTCCCAATAAGTCTTATCAGTTTTTATATAGGCTTATAATAATATCTAATGTAGGCCGCAACCTACTTTGATAAATGGAATTATTGTTTATAATTTGGAATGATTTCTAGGAATACTTAAATGACGAGTGAATTAATCAAATCGTTGAACAGTAAACAACCAACTTAAAACAGCAGCCCTAATAATATAGGTTGGTTGGTTGGCAACCTTTCTAATGCAACTATATACGAGACTACGAGTTTTGTCTGGCACACCGCACACTATAACACTGTATTTTTTTCACTAATAGCCATATTTATGAAGCGTGTAACTATTCAAGGTTCGCCATCTTTGTCTTTCCAAATGACAAATACAGGCAGACCCCTTATAATTTGCTGGATAATATTTTTATTAAAAAGTCAATTTAGGCTACTCAAAAATTCCTATAAACATACTCGTCAATCCCATCATGTATTCATCATCGGGCCATTCACTCTGGAACAGCTGTAGCGTGGACTGCGCCACCTTGCCGTCATCATCATCCAGCCTGGTCTTCTGGCTGAGGGCCAGTAGGCCGAGCTGGCGGTGCGGCGGTAGACCGTGGGCAGTCGCCACCTCCATCGCCTCCTCGAGGAGTTCCTCGGGAAACTGGACGCCATCTTTGTGGTACTGAGTGAGACGGGTGACGATCGTTTGGACCTCGCTGAGGAGAAGATAGTAGTTTTTATAGTAGTACTCTGAAATCAATAAATTAAATCGCGACCAAATGAAAAAGTGTGAAAAATTTCGTTTTGGTTGCACTGTTATTGCATAACATTTAAATTGCTAACACTTAAGCTTTGGTTAGTTTAAATTAAATAGAAAATAATAATTAATTTGTTACATGTAAAAAATTTGCTATGCTTGGCTATGTAATTTGTTGTGTGTGGAAAAAAGTGAACTTCGTGTCACAGGTTTATAAGTATAAACCTTTCCTGGACTTTCACGATTAATTTGAGACTAAAATCAGCAAATTGGTTCAGCCATTCTCGAGTTATAGCGAGACTAACAAAATTAAGAATTCATTTTTATTTAAATAGATAGATGGCTTGCTAGAATTGTGAATAGGAAAACTATTGGGAATTGCTGTTGATAGCAGTAATTGGGCGTAAAGTAGGATTGTAACTTTGCACTAGGGGTTTTTCCAAGTATGGCGATTGTCAGGATTTTGCATTCATGACTTCTTCAATTATTATTTTTTTCAATGTTTTAGCTCACTCTGTACTCTGCGCGTTCCGCAGCAAGTGGGCGAACACGGCGAGCGCGTCTGTCTGCAGCTGGAGACAGCGGACGAGCGAGGCGAGCGAGCCGGCGCGCAGCCCGCACACCACGAGCGCGCCCGCCGCGCGCGTACACGCCGCGCCGCACCTGTGACTCATCTCTACTCACTCTGTAGTCTGCGCGTTCCGCAGCAAGTGGGCGAACACGGCGAGCGCGTCTGTCTGCAGCTGGAGACAGCGGACGAGCGAGGCGAGCGAGCCGGCGCGCAGCCCGCACACCACGAGCGCGCCCGCCGCGCGCGTACACGCCGCGCCGCACCCGTGACTCATCTCTAGTTCGCTGGAACATATTATCAACTTGATGTAAAAACCTCTCTGTTGTGTTTTGGCAAAATAATTAGCCACAACCCTCAATCTCGCTAAACTCACAAAAAACGGAAATTTATGAAATAAGTAGTCAATAATTAATAGCTTGACACTATCTGGGTTACATTCTTTCGCTCATAACGATAAAACGATATGTTGAAGTTGTTTCATTGTTGTTTGTTGTTGTTTCATCACGTTGTTTCATTGTTTTATGAAAAAATTGTGATTCTAACCACAGGTTATAAGAATAGCAGCCACGATAGTTACTTACGTCCAAGCGTCGCCATGCGGCGCGTCGCTGTTCTCTATGAGTGTGCGTACGGCGTCGCTGTGGTAGTTTTCCAGGAAACGCGCCCAGCGACTCAACTCCTGACCCGCCGCCGACCACGTCAGCTCCCTATAGTAAAAAAAGGAGGTTATTGAGAAAGAGAAAGATGGATGTGTGTTACTTTCAAGCAGAAACTACTTATAGACCGTGACTCTTGACTGGTTTTTTAGCACGCAAAGTAGTCTTAGAATCCTGAAAAACAAGTTCATTGCGAGTCAACTCACGCAGGATTTCCGTTGCGTTTTTACCCTTTAGGTGCGGTATCTAAAAAGTAGCGATGAATACCTTTAAGCGGGGAGTCTCGGGCAAAGCTATATAAATTGCTCACCCCTTGTTCACCTTGAGATCAGCCTCGTGCTCCTGCTGACAGTAGTCCACCGCCTGCAGCAGCATCACGCTGCGAGTGTTAGACGGTACGCTGCAATACAACATCATGATATGATGAAACAAACAACGAAGTCTTAGTAATAGGGTCCCGTTTTTACCCTTTGGGTACGGAACCCTAAAAATAAAACTGCTGCAGTTTAAATATCAACATACTTATTTATAAAAGAACGTTTTAAAATTCAGAAATTTTAAAATTAGGCACTTAAAAAGTTTATTCAAAACCATACGCTTGTCCATGGTTGCCTACTATGCACTGGCACTATACAAAGCTACTTCGCGTCATCTTTTTACGTTTCAACGCTGGCGCAAGTACCTGCGCAAGTACTCGCGCAAGCTACTGCGCATCGTCTGCAACGGGCATAAGATTAAACGTCAAAACAATTATCATCACCATACGCCAATTCCAATTTAAGACACATACCGTGCGAGGGCTTCAGGCGAGAAGCAAGCGGCCTCTAGGAATGTCAGCAGATCCGCGGGCCGCAGCTTGTTGAAGAAGCTCGCGCACTGCCGGTACTGCTGCATCCACTTCTTGCTGCCGCCAGAGAGCGGCGTCTGCGGAAAAACAAGGGTGAAAGGGGCGTGGCTGTGCGCCTGGACTTATTGAACAGTATCACGCTAATCATAATATTTAATTATATAGTTTGTGAATGTGTACCTACTTTTAAGGCAACATTTGCTAACATAAATTTTGGCTAGGGAGTAGATTGAACATAATTTCATAATAAAAGCTAATTCCATTACGGTAAAGTAACAAGCAGCGAAAACACTGAAATATAAAATCTATACTAATATTATAAAGCGGAAGAGTTTGTTAGTTAGTTTGTTTGTTTGTTTGAACGCGCTAATCTCAGAAACTACTGGTCCGATTTGAAAAATTCTTTTAGTGTTAGATAGTCCATTTATCGAGGAAGAAATAGAAGAAAATGTGGAAAAAACGGGGGAAATTATTTGAAAGGGCTTATCTCACGAACTACTAGAGCAATTTTTCTGTCATTTGGATCAGATAAGAAGTAGACCACGTGAAGGATCATAGGTTTTTTTTGTGGACTAATTTTTCTGTGAAATATCTAATTTACGCGGGCGAAGCCGCGCGGAACGTCTAGTACTATAATTAAAATGATGACACGAGGCACAGAATTTTATACAAACTTTGACATTTTATTTGAAGTTTTGTGTCTCGTTTCGCTGGTAGGAATTTAATTGCATAGTACTCACGCTGAACAGGTAGTGTCGCAGCCAGTCGGCGTACAGCTGGTGCGTGCGCGCGGGGCGGAGCGGCGGCGGCAGCGCGCGCAGCAGCTTGCCCAGCAGCGCCGCGCTATCGAGCCGCATGATGCGGGCGGTGTGCGACACAATACAGTCACTACAGAATCTATACTCACGCTGAACAGGTAGTGTCGCAGCCAGTCGGCGTACAGCTGGTGCGTGCGCGCAGGGCGGAGCGGCGGCGGCAGCGCGCGCAGCAGCTTGCCCAGCAGCGCCGCGCTATCGAGCCGCATGATGCGGGCGGTGTGCGACACAATACAGTCACTACAGAATCTATACTCACGCTGAACAGGTAGTGTCGCAGCCAGTCGGCGTACAGCTGGTGCGTGCGCGCGGGGCGGAGCGGCGGCGGCAGCGCGCGCAGCAGCTTGCCCAGCAGCGCCGCGCTGTCGGGCCGCATGATGCGTGCGGCGTGTTCCCGCACCTCCGCGTCTTCCGCACCGCCACGCTCGACTAGCAGCTTGTAGTCCAGATCTGATGTGGATGTAATTATTTAAGTGATAGTGAACTTCTCATGGGAGAAAAAATCGGCCAAGTGCGAGTTGGACTCGCCCATGAATGGTTCCGCAGCAGTAATAAGGTTTATTTTTATGAAATTAAAAGGTTTTTGATTTGTTTCTATATTTGAGTTGATTTAATGAAAGTTAAATTAAGGTTTACCATTTATGACGTATAAAAAAAAAAACTACTTGCTAGATCTCGTTCAAACCAATTTTCGTTGGTAGTTTTTATAGTAATGTACATCATATATTTATTTAGACTTATCTACTTTAGAAGTTAGAGGGGAGGAACATACATTTTACCACTTTGGAAGAGTCTCTCTCGCAAACTATTCAGGTTAAAAAAATGATATTAGAAACCACAATATAATTTTTGAAGACCTATCCATAGATACCCCACACGCATAGGTTAGATGAAAAACATTTTTTTTTGTTTCAGTTGTACCTATGGGGACCCCTAAAATTTTTAATAATTTTTCCATTTTTGTATCAAAATCTTATTGCGGTTCACAGACTACATCTACTTACCAAGTTTCAATAGTTTAGCTCTAGTTTCGAAGAAAAGTGGCTGTGACATACGGACGGACAGACAGACAGACATGACGAATCTATAAGGGTTCCGTTTTTTGCCATTTGGGTTCCGTAACCCTAAAAATCGCTCAAAACCATCTTACAAAAACTAACAAAGTCAGGGCATCAGAGAACATAACAAATGGTCTATACCAGGGCTTCCCAAACTTATTTGTACTGTGACGTCCTTGGGACTTTGCCATTTCTTTACGACGCCCCTCAACCCAGCCCCCAAAAATACTTTCCAATTTTAGAACCAGCCTACATAGGTTATCATAAAAACACTATTTGGACGTTTATATTTTTATTAGGAAATAATGACCAAATCAAAACATAAGCATAAAAATTATAAAAAGATATAATTTATGAAAGCTATTAAAGCCAGCAAGACTGGCTAATGTGAAGGATGCGCTTGCTTTTCTGAGCATAGCTTCTGAAACCGGGGATGTGTGAATGACATATTTGGTTGTGTTGACATGCGACGCCCCTGGGACAATGTTGACGCACAGTTACGGAAGCCCTGGTCTATACAAACGTCTAGTAACAACATCTTTAAAGTATTTATTATCTTAGATCCTGTATTTTTATTTCTTTGTCAGTTACTATTTATGCCCTTTTTGCGTTTTAATGAAGATTGAAAATAGGATTCTCTTCCTCTCCACAAACAATCAAGTAAGTACCTTGCGATGCCGCCTTTGCCTTCTTCAGCAGTTTGATGTGATCAGTAGGCGTGAGGCCGTGCCACTGCAGCTTGTCGTCGATCTGCTTTAGCGCCGTAAACAACGCGATGAGCGCCGCGTGCTGCGTGCCGCTTACTGCGGGCCAAAGTGCTGTCGCCACTCTATAACATACAATATAATATATAAATTATTTACACAAATATAGTCTACAACGTTTATATCCTTGTGTTATATATTAGACAAGTAGCTTGAAAGATAAGAAAAATTTTACGTTTGTGTTAGTGGCTATAAATTATTAAAATGACAGGCCATGTGCCTACATCACGTACAGACAACATTACTTCAACACTAATACGCTTCCCATTAACCGCGTTGATAAAATGCAAACTGTATAGACATATCTTCGTTCTCGCTCTTGTGTACTGTACCTTTCAGCGGCGCCGGGCGGGCAGTCGTCGGGCAATGTTTGCGGATCGAGCTGCGTGAGGTCGGTCAGCGCGCCCGCGTACTGCAGCCACACCTCTACAGGGTCCAGAGAGTACTTGCGTGCGAGCGAGATAGATATATCCACATTCTCTTTCTTACACGTCCTATGAAGAGAATATTGTAAAGATTATGTAGAGTAAAACCATTTGTGAGTGGTGATTTTTAATTTTCCATGGTATTGACAGACGTTGTAAAAACAATGATTGCCGAGTAAAGCTGATCGCACATTTGTCAGCACCGCATAGTACACGAAATGCGGCGCGTACAGCGCGGTGCAGATGAATGTGCGAAGTTTCACATCATTAATTCATACAACGAATTCTAAAATGCGGCGCTTTCGGCGCGTGCTTACTGATAAATGTGTGATCACCTTCATTGAAAACAAACTATGAATTCAAGACATAAGCACAAGCCGAAATAGCTCAGTTGGGAGAGCGTTAGACTGAA
This sequence comes from Cyaniris semiargus, assembly GCA_905187585.1. Lineage (NCBI taxonomy): Eukaryota > Metazoa > Arthropoda > Insecta > Lepidoptera > Lycaenidae > Cyaniris > Cyaniris semiargus. The sequence goes on from LR994555.1 coordinate 1,789,907, forward strand.
GATCTAAAGGTCCCTGGTTCGATCCCGGGTTTCGGCAAGTATTTTTGTTTGCACTTTTTATCTTTACATAAGCTACTATAACAGTTTTATATTTCTGGCGGTTCTAAGTCGTAAGATATTGTCCGATGGGTTAGTCAAGTATCATAATAATTATTATCACACATGCAAAGATAAAATTATATTTAACTAAGGTTAAACGTTGCGCAAGCACAACATTACGCTGCAGCAGAGCGACGCGATACTTCACGTTCCATAGAACGTACATTTTATGTTACCACATACCGCTTCCGCGAAGTGCGATTTCATACGAACAATATTTGGCCATGAGGTGTCGTGTCGTTCTGTTGCAGTATATTGTCGCCTAGTGCGGTCTCTATACGCACCTAGCTAGGCTATGTATAGCCTGCACGCGGTAGTCCGGATCAGCGGCGAAGAGCGGCGCGTTGACGGGCACGCCCGCCGCGCGCACGCGCCGCAACGCGCCCGCGTCCGCCAGCCGCCGCAGCCACGACCGCATCAGCGACATCTGTGACCCCGACGCGTTGTTCTCCGCGAGCGTCTTGTGCGCCATCTAGACAATGTGTCGTATATTAGACTGGCCATAGACGGACCGCGAGTTGCTGTCGGGACCGACTGCTCTAGAGTGGTCGCGTTGAAATTGCACCCACCGCTCAAGAACTGCTCGAGCAGTCCGTGTATTGCGGATATGAATTTAGTATGAAATCTGCGCCATGCGGCGACCGCATTTTGCCGTCGGTTTCGACTGTAAGATGCGGTCCGTCTATGGCCGGCCTTAGTGACACTTTCTGAAAGGCTTGATGACATTTTCCTTGTTTGTTCAAGTAGATTCAAAAATCTACTTGAACAAACAATTTTAATTGTATAGCGGCTTACTTCAAATAGTTTGAACAGGACAATGCGTACCATAGACCAATATTGGTCTATGCGCGTACGTATGTTAGGATTTAAAAATATTATAATTTATTAGTATAATAAAATTTTCAACTTACTAAGTGAATATACTAATAATAATAATGTTTTCATCAAAACGCATAATAAAATGATGCCTCTTTTTGTTGTATATGGAATTCACAACGAGGTCTGAAAAACCATCCTTAAAATACGGACTTACCTGAAGCGGCTTAGTGAGGTACACGTTATCACGTAGCTCCGGCGCGTTGCAGTGTATGAGTGCGGCGTAAAGGGCGGCGCTGAGCGCTGCCGGCGTGCGCGCCGCTCCACCCGCTCCCTCCCGCGCCGCACGCAGCGACCACGCCACACTTGTAGCTGTGTCCATGTGCACTGTCTCCTCTGCGCATCGCTGTACCACTGAACATACGAATTACTCACTGAACATATTAAATACACATTGTATTTTTCGGGTTTTCCAACATTATTCAACATTTTCTGGTAAGTGTTTCAAACTTCTCATTCGTCGGTTTAGAGGTATTCATTTAATGAGAATTTTTGCCTACAGCACATGTATGTACACTGCAATATTACTCCTGCGTAGTTTGAGTAGTTGCAAAGAAAACAGATAGTCACCGAAACAGTGGTGGGAGGCGTTATATTATTTTTCATATTATCTTACAAGTTCCCCAAGACTCAAACCAAAAAATATTGTAATAGAAAAATTTTATAATGAATAGACGTTCCGCGCGGCTTCGCCCGCGTAAATTACATATTTCACAGACAAATCAGTCTACAAAAAATAGCCTATGATCCTTCACGTGGTCTACTTCTTATCTGGCCCAAATAACAGAAAAATTGCTCTAGTAGTTCGTGAGATAAGCCCTTTCAAAAAATTTCCCCCGTTTTTTCCACATTTTCTTCTATTTCTTCGCTCCTATTAGTCTTAGCGTGATAAATATAGCCTATAGCCTTCTTCGATAAATGGACTATCTAACACTGAAATAATTTTTCAAATCGGACCAGTAGTTCCTGAGATGAGCGCGTTCAAATAAGCCCTAACAAATAATTTTCCCCGTTTTTTCCACATTTTTCTATATTTCTTCGCTCCTATTAGTCTTAGCGTGATAAAATATAGCCTATAGCCTTCCTCGATAAACGGACTATCTAACACTGAAATAATTTTTCAAATCGGACCAGTAGTTCCTGAGATTAGCGCGTTCAAACAAACAAACTAACTAACAAACTCTTCCGCTTTATAATATTAGTATAGATAAAAAAATGTATGGCATCATTATAATCCCTTACCATCCAACTCGAGATGCGCGGCGTCGCCGTACAAACAGTCGTGTACGTAGTAGGCGTGGTGCGGGCGCTTGGGCGGGGCCGGCGGCGCGAACCGCTCGTACGCGTACTGCGGGCCCGCGCGCACGTCGTATATGCCCCGGTAGAACTCCGGGCAGCAGACATCCTCGCCGCGCGGCTCGGGGTCGGGTTTGGTTTCTCTAAAAAAATTATCGAAATATTATTTTTTTAGCCTACACTTAGATGATAGTGTTGTTGAACCGGTAATGATAATATAGTACCCATGGACAATATTAAATAAATGATGAGTTCTGTTTGAACAGTAATAGCGTTTAGTCTTGTTTATGGTAGTAAGTGCATCAATTTAATGTAATAAGTGCGCACAAGAGCAGTGAATCGTACATATTTAAATATGTGAATTGTGTGCACGCAACACAAACATTTTACGTTTAAGCCTTAATGATTTATTATCAACTTAGCTCACTTGAAATAAAAAATATGGTGGTATTTGCTTTAAACTTCAATAACATAGAAATTAAAATATCGAGTAAAACCTACCCAGCAGTGAATTTGTTCTGAATGGAATCCAGCAAGTAGTTCAACAGCGGAAGTTTCTTGTCACGTTGCGGCTCCACCAAATCTTTTTTTTCGATAACAGGCTGAAAAGATCAATACCAGGTTGTAATAAAAAAAAACATTAAAAATATCAATAATTCTGTGCGATATATAGGTCTACCAGAATCTGATGGCAAAAAGTGAGAGAATAAAATTACTCTAGCAATACGGGGGTTATTGGAATAAAACATTTTGATCCGTTTTTTTTCTTATAGCGGCTGATTCTGTGTGTTAAACATGCAAATATAAAAATTTATCCAATGATCAAGGATATTTTTTAAAAATCTGCTGTCAAAAATTGCCATCAGATTCTGGTAGACCTATAATTACCGTAGTAATGGCGTCAGAAAATTCATCGTCTGTCGACGGCCAGCGCGTCGCGACACGTGCGTGTTCTTTGACAGCCGCTGACATTTGCTGCACGTCTTCTAGTTCCAATTTCAACCTATATAAAACAGTGTTATAAGTTATAACATAAAGTTAAAACATTTATATATACTTATAATATGTCTAGAATAAAATACTTCTATACACAAAGCGTTTTGAATGAGTAATGTAATTTTAAACCACAAATAATATTTTTATTGAGAAAAATTAGGCGATATTTTTCTCAATTAAAAAACACTAGCACTGACCTATCCCGCAGCATATCCTGCAGCATATGGGGCGGAGCGTGTGTCAGCGCCGCAGCGAGTAGATGCGCCCGTGCGGCGCGGTCAGCGTGTGCGTGCGTGGGTGCGTGCGCGGCCGTACGGGCGAGTAGCGCCGCGGCGGGGGTGTGGCGAAGCGCGGCGAGGCGCCTCCCCGCAGCCGCCGCCGCTGCACCGCCCGCTACCCCCGCGTTCAATGCGTGCTCGCATACCAGCTCTAGGACTACGCCCTCTCTAAAACAACGAGAGAATTATTTATTGTATCAAACTTTGCTTAACAAAAATGTTCGTCTAGGTTATGTGACGTTTTAAACCACTGTGAGTTTTTTATTTGTTTTACTATTAGTCGACGACATTATTTACACTATGGAACCTAATTACAATAATAATATATTAGGAAACGAAATTTGAGACTATACGGATACAAGTAAAAATTTTATTTAGTATCTGATCTTAAGATATAATTATTATCACCCAAACCTTTGGGTCTCTGACAACGATTGGTCTATTTAAGTAGATTAAGTTACCTAGTCTGCTCGTCATCCCCCGCAATGCGCAACAGCTTGGCCAGCTTGAGCAGCTTGTGCGCGGCGAGGTACGCGCCCGAATCCAGCCGCAAACACTCGCGGATCAGGGACAGCTTGTCCTCACACAGACGGACTGAAAGTTGTTGGAATTAATGAGGGTGTTTGATATTCTATTTGCCACCAGGTGCCGCTATGAAGCCTTAGGGTCTCTCGTGTCAAATAGACATATTATCGTGACAAATGACAGCTATATCGTGACATATGACAGGAGTTTGACACGATAGACCCTAAGGCTACATAGCGGCACCTGGTGGCAAATAGAATATCAAACACCCTCATTGAATCCTAGCTCTATAGTTCTCTTCTCGTATTAAAGCAATACTTCCGTACATAAGACTAGTTTATCGTTACTATTATGAAAAACTAGTTTGGAAATATTACCTTGAATAGGAAGTATGGTTAAGTTGAACGCGCTAAGTATAGGGAGCGCGGCGATCAAGTCAATTTCTTGTTCTATTTCCTTGTTCCCGCTCTCTATCAGCTGCAAGCAACACCTGAAAAGTTGTTATTCCATTTAGGTTTAAATTTAGAAAATGTATGCCAATTTAGATGTATATTTTACCGACTTTAACTCAGAGTAGATTGACGTTATATAGTCTAGGACAATAACAGTTCAACTACCTAATTTTTATTACGGTAATCATGACCAACAAGACATGTAACTCACTCTATTAGCAAACGTTGGAGGGGAAATTTTATAGAAATGGATTTATGCCTTATTGATTTGATAACAGTAATCAAACATACCTCGCAAGTTCCAAAGCTGGGTCGGTGAGAGACGAAGCGGAGTTGAAGTACTCTTTTGCAGCATTCGTTACTAGTTCCGTACTGCGAGCGTACGGCAGAACGTGCGCTGGCAGCGCGGGGGGAGCACGCGCGGATCCTTGTGCAGGGGGTCCTCGTGCAGGGGGAGCGCGAGGGGCGGGGGGTCCTCGCGCGGGAGGACGAGGGGCGGGGCCTGCGGGCGCGCACGTCAACACGTTCGCAGAGAGACGGATGCTCGCCGCGTCGCCCGATGTGAGTAGAGCGAGCGCGTAGATCTATGGTACAAGTGTATTGTATCGTAGGTGAAATAATTAGCTTTTAATTTATACAGGTGTTACAAAACAAAGTGATAATATTTTAGGGTGTGTAATGTGTATGTATCCCTCATATTATAGAGTTCACTGTGAAATCAGTGAAAGTATCACCACTGAATAAATAACTTTTATTGTTGAATAAACATCTTTTTAGTAAAAGATGGCCCTGTGCGAATTTTTTTACGCCGGTTCTTCTCGCCGGATTAGTTCCCGAACCGGTGGTAGGCACCGTAGATTCTACGTTCTTGACTTTCAAAAAGTGTATTCATGATACCTATTTTGAATAAAAAGATATTTATTATTTATTATTATTATTGTATTTTATTGGCAAATTGATGACGTTGGGAGATCCCTACAGAAACATAGAAGCCAAAAGTTAGTCACTTTCAGCGCTGCCACTTTCACAGTGAACTCTATACAAGGAACACGTGCTCGCCCTAAAGTATTATCGCTATTTTTTACCACTTACTTCATAACACTCCTCCTTCGTGACATCTTCGAAAAGCGTCGACTGGAATTCTAGAATGTCCTGCAGTAGCTCCTCCCAGTCATCTGGGGTTGGCTTGTGATCCCTTAGTACCGACATTAAATTTAGTCTTAATAATCGTTTCGCACACTCAATTGTTATTATTATTAACGCATCTGTAAATAAAACTGAAACTTGCGTTTCTGTTTTTTGGCGCAAATCATACGACACTATTATTATTAAAAAAAATAATATCTGTATTTTACATTAATTAAATTAATAGTGTTATTTATTTATTTTATATTATTTAGAAAACTGTTGAAACTAATCATAAAATTTTATTTTATTTAGGTAACAAACAGTTATTATATTATAAATACACTTAAAATTAAACAAGCCTAAAGTACCATTGTTTGAAAAAGAAATTAAACATGCATTGTGGTGAATTCACTTTAACATCGTTTGTAATTGCTATACGTAGATAACACTTACCCGGCACAATCGGCAGCTAGCGAGCGCGCCAAACGGGCGAGAAGTGCGCGCGCGCGGGGCGTGTCCGCCGCCAAGTCGCGCAGGTCGCACGGTGTGACCGCCACGCCGCGCCGAGCCGCACGCTCGCAACCCGCCACTAGACGCTCTAACGCGGTCGCGCGACGTACGAGCGACGATGCTGATATGCTGCCGTCGCTGTAACCAGGTTTATCCATACTAATTTTTACTATTACTTTACTATAAATTATAAATGCGAAAGTGTGTCTGTCTGTCTGTTACCTCTTCACGTCCAAACCGCTGAACCGATTTTGCTAGGTGTTCAATTTTGTAATATTATTTAGTTTTTATGAACGTAACCGTTCATGGCGGCCGGCATGCACAATTTTGTATTCAGTTATTATGATCTAAGCCGTTCAAATGGCCAGTACTAGTTTAACCTTATTTTTATACAACTTCTAATACTGGCACATTAGTTTATGAGCTAATAATGTCAATGTTTAAATTCGAATTTTGTCATGTTCCTTGATTTAAGTACATCGACGGCCTATATAAGGCGAATTTAGTTGTATAATTTTTTTGAGTTGGAATAAAGTCATCAAGAAGAGCAGAGCAGTTTTACTTAGTAGTCAATTGGAGATTTTCGACTGGGTATGGAGATACTTTGAGTCCCGAGAAAGGACAAATAGGATCCGGGAAAAATGTACAGTTCCCGCGCGATTAACGAATTTTGGCGCAACGGAGTTGCGGGCGTAGCAAATATAAGCAATCTAGTTCAAACAAATAACCGCCTTATTAATAAAAATATTTACCCATAGAATAACTATACAAGGTCCTATGACCTATCTTTGTCTGACATATTGGAAGCGTCACATGACAGACAAAGACCACTGGCTTTTTTGGGTGTGAAGTTATATGCTTGGTAAATAATAAATATTCTTAGTAAAGCTCGGGCTACATGAGGCAATTTTTTCAAGCTAGGATAGCAAGCTAGTACTTCTGGCTTCGTGTAGACAAAACTAGCTTCATATCTAAGCTAGTAAACTAGTAAGCTAGTTGACAAGCCAGAACACACACACACACATCCTCAGCTGTCCTATCACACATTCCCAGTACTCACGTCTCCCGCAGTATAGTGTCGAGCAGGTCGCAGGCCATGTGCAGGTGTTCGGTGCCACGGTACGCCAGCAGGCAGCGCTCCGCCAGCTCCAGGCGAGTCGCCAGCTCCAGCTCGAACGACCGCGACTGCAGCACCTGGACAACGCAGCTGCATTATTTCAGGTATGTGTGTGTGTCAAAATATTGACATTACAACTTTTTAATTTGTGTTTGAAAAAGTGCAAACGTCACAAAATTGTGACCATAAGCAATGAAGTTCATGTTCATCAAAGTTACATAATAAGGGGGAAGGTTATAACTTATATCGCATACGGATTATGCTGTGTATGCGTGTTTGAGTTTATTAGTGTTAATGTGCGTACGTACCAGCAGTATATAGGACAAGTCGATGTTTTATGCCTGTATGCATAAAACATCGACTTGTCGACCTGTGACTTTGACGACCTCTGTGGCTCAGTTGGTGGGCTGTTGGTAGCTCAAGCCGGGGGTCGCGGGTTCGAATCCCGCCGACGGAACAAAAACTTTTTCAAAGTTCCTGGGTCATGGATGTGTATTAAATATGTGTATAATATAATAAAAATCTTAAATATATGTATAGTATAAAAGTATTAAATATATTTCCGTTGTCTGGTACCTGTAACACAAGTCCATCAGGTACTTACCACGGGGCCAGACTGACGTGGTGTGAAGCGTCCATAGATATTATTATTATTATTATTATGCATGTGTGTGTTTATTTGTAATGTATGTGTACCAGCAGCATATAGGATAGGTTGATGTTTTATAACTATGTGCATGTGCGTGTTATTTTATTTTAGTATGCGTACCAGCAGTATATAGGACAGGTCGTCACGGCTGTAGCTCTCGAGCAGGTCGGCGAGGCCCGTGAGACACACCCCCTCGCGCCCCGTCATCTTCTCCACTCGTTTCAAGAATGGGATCACGAAACGTTTGAGATCAGCTACGAACGTATCCGCTGTTGACTGCAAGATTTATAATGTTTAACATCAATCCATACTTCCATACTATCCATACTAATATTATAAATGCGAAAGTGTGTGTGTCTGTCTGTCTGTCTGTTACCTCTTAACGCCTAAACCGCTGAACCTATTTTGCTGAAATTTGGTATGGGGATACTTTGAGACCCGGGAAAGGACATAGGATACTTTTTATCCCGGAAAAATGTACGGTTCCCGCGCGATAAACGAATTTTGGCGCAACGAAGTTGCGGGCGTCATCTAGTGAGGCTATAATCCGAACAGCCCCGGATTTATAAATAGGCCGTATATAAATAGGTCCTAGGTGTGCGGCAGCGTCCATAGTGGGCCGACAGATTTTGTACATACATGGGGCGGCAGAAATAAAGTGGCCTACACTCATAAAATATGTGAACTCGGCACTGAGTCTGAATAAAGATCACTTATTAAAAGTTAACTGACGTACCGCTACTCGTCTCGCGTATGTTTCACACGCACAAATAAATAACTCATACATTTCAAAAGGTCCGCCATAAGACTGCGGTGGCAAAAGTTTAGAACGCGAGAGAGAACAAAAAGTATGTGTAATAATAATTTCTACGTGCTCCGCGAAAAGACTGTAAATGTGTTAAGAGATAGTGCATATTACATTGTATTACATACAAGTAAAGAAACATAATTTACAATCAGACATTTTAAATATATTTTACAATACTTCATAGTAAAGTATAGGTAACGAATCGAATAAAACTCGCACTAACCCCTCTGACATTGTATAATCTAATACCACTCACCATCTGCATGAGTAACTTGCAGGTCTCGAGGTGCGACAGCGTCTCGAGCTGTGCGAGCGACACGCCCTCCACGCCCACATCGTACAACAGCGTGTCCAGCGTTCGCAGATGGAACCGCACCTATTTACAACGTCAAAAGGTTTAATATAATAATAATAATAATAATAAGAACGTTTATTTAACAATAAGACATCACATTACACTACAATAAAACGATACACATTACAAATTTACAATACACAAAGAAAAATAAAAAAAGTAAAAATTATCATAATCACATAGATACCTACACATAAAATATTAAAAAAATAAATAGCATAATAATAGCGTGAGGATCGGCAAGTAGTGCATTGTTATGTCTTTAATTGTCAAAAAGGACACCACTCAGGCGTATCACCGCGGTGACGTACACCACAGTGCCTGGTGTTATGTGGTTCCTAGTAAACCGTCATCTGGAAACAGGAACAGTTAAGCACTCAGCAATTACATTTTATATTATGTGTGTTAACATATAAAATATTATTTTACATATATATCATATTATAATAATTATGGACTTCTTAGTTTAGACTTATCGTTTAACAAACTTGCAGTTCCGTGTTTAATCTGTTATAAACGTAGCTACAGCATTACAAAGTCTTTTGAGTCTATTTTTTTTATGAAATAAGGGGGCAAACGAGCAAACGGGTCACCTGATGGAAAGCAACTTCCGTCGCCCATGGACACTCGCAGCATCAGAAGAGCTGCAAGTGCGTTGCCGGCCTTTTAAGAGGGAATAGGGGAGGGTAGGGATGGGAAGAGAAGGGAATAGGGGAGGGAAAGGAAGGGAATAGGGTAGCGGATTGGGCCTCCGGTAAACTCACTCACTCGGCGAAACACAGCGCAAGCGCTGTTTCACGCCGGTTTTCTGTGAGAACGTGGTATTTCTCCGGTCGAGCCGGCCCATTCGTGCCGAAGCATGGCTCTCCCACGTATAATTTATAGATTATAAAAAACCTTAGATTATAAAAAATCTTAAGGAGTCGTCTAAACTTCTAAAGCACTTTTGCACAAACAATTGTAATATTAGTAGTGCAATAAAATAAATTAGAGTGGTCATGAATTGCCTCATTATTAAAAGCGTCATTTAAATAATCATCATTATAAAAAATTACTAACGGTAGCCAGTGGCGAGGGCGGGGCGCGCGGCCCCTCCCCGTCTTCGGGCGTGGCCGCGACGCTGACTAGCGTGAGCGCGTGCGACGCGAGCCCGCACCGCGCTTCTATTTCACGGGCGCGGCGCGCGTACCATAGCTCCGCCTCGTCAGACCCCTCCCCCGCACCGCCCGCCTCCTCTGCCGCATCCTCCGACCAGTTCGAGCTCCAGATAGATCTGATGGAATATACCATCGAGGAAATTGATTCCTAGGCAGTTGACAGACCAACTTCATTTGGTCGGATCATGTCAATTTAATGTTAATTGTGATATCTGCCTAGTAATCAATTTTGCTGGTAGTACTTACAATGTGTAACAAAACTAAGTGATAATACTTTAGCATTTTTTTTTTTCACTTATGTATGGGGAATCTCGTGACGCTGGGGCGCTTGCCTATACAAATCAGAAAAAAAATTGGTCTTCCAGCGCTGCTACTTTCTCAGTGAACTCTCTACAAGAAACACATACATACCCTAAATTATTATCTTAGTTTTGTTACACCTTGTATTTGAGGATTTATTAATATCATTACTTTATATTTATAATTATAATACAAAACTTTATTAATGCAGTTTTCGAATGGTACACTCAATTTATTAAATGATAAGCTAATTGATTTTTTCTACAAAACTGAAACAAATATACAGTGGAGCTGAAAATTATTGCAAAATAGGATTAGTTACCGTTCGACAGATTTTAGTTTATCGCCAGAAAGGGACAGATAGACAGATGCAACCGGTGACTTATATTTGTAACAGATCAAAACGTTGTTATTTACCTAAAGATTTCCTTTTTACACCAATCGTTTTCGTGTTCCGACGGTTTGACCTTTATGGGCGATTTCTTCTCGAACCAAGCCTGCGGTTCCTTGGTCGGCAGCAGATGTTGATACTCCAGAGGATTGAGTGTCTCTGGCAAATGGTCTAGGACTGACAGTTTCATAGACAAGTTCTTGAGGTACGACCATAGACAAGTGAGGGCCTCTATTCTGCCCTCTTTGGCTATCTCCATAGCACTGTGCAGTATGCTGTTGCTTCTGAGACGGTCGTATTCATCTTTCACGTACGTAGACTTCTCGCATCGGAGTATGGCCTACACAAATAAGTATTTTTTTTTAAACCCACTGAAAGTATTTTTGTTCTATCATAGATTTCTAAAGACATTAGCGCCATCTTGTAACACAAATTGCCTAACGTTCTTATTTCCACGAAATAAAGACATCAGAATTTACGACAAACTGTCAGCTGTCTGTCATATACGGTCATGTAGAATATACATATTTGAAATAATTATACGGGTAATTGAATATAATATATAAATACTAGTTGTCCCGGCAAACGTTGTTTTGCCATATAAAGTATTTCGCCCATATTATTTTATTGAAGTGACTAAATAAGTATGTCGCCATGGCAACGTCCATCGCTATCCCGTCGCACAAACAATGGTCGCCGTCAGTCTCGAGTTGTAATAATTTACTATTATTTATTCAACAAATGCACTTATTAGTAGTAGCCATGAGTAGCCGATTCTCAGACCTACTAGTCAAGGAGCCCTAGAACAATTTTTTTTTTTTGATTACTAACAAGCTAATTTTTTGTGAGTAGCTTCATTTTGATAAGACAAATTGTATATTGGTTGGTTAATAGTTATATAATTTAAGAGTAAAATTGTCCTACAAATAGAACAATCCATATTTTAGGACCATCAAATCAAAGTATGAAATCCTTTCTATCTCTGTTAGCTACCACTTTCAAGATTTTTCGCAGATAAAAAAGTTGTTTGTCTTATCAAAATGAAGCTACTCACAAAAAATTAGCTTGTTAGTAATCAAAAAAAAAATTGTTCTAGGGCTCCCTGACCATACTGAATAATATGCATATAAAATTTGGTAAAAATCAGTAAAGCCGTTTCGGAGGAGTACGGTAACTAACATTGTGACACGAGAATTTTATATATAAGATTTGATTATAGGCACTCATGTTTGAATCTCAAAAATTACGTTTCGTCTATGGTTGGCCTCTTGCATGATGCAAGAGGCCAACCATAGACGAAAATGTAAATATGTATAGTCTGTGGTCTATTGTTCGATGTCTATGGTCTATTATCTATGGCTACTCACCTCGTACAGGCGCAGCCGTTCCCTATAGAACAGCATGACGTATCGGCAGCGCAGCAGCTCGCTGGTATACGCGTTCAGGTCCTCCAGGCATATATCGTCAAAAGATTTCCACTCGTCCTCCGGCAGATCTTTGTTTATTTCTATGTAAGAAAGGTTTAATGTATTATGTGAATATGTTGTCTGATTGCCATAACTTAGCTTAGCAAATGATTTTATTTTGCCTGTTTTATTTTTCTACTTTAACATTTTTATCTTAGTAGAAAATCATGTCCACGTAATTCCTAATTAATTTTAGAAAACCTTACATACAACCAGAGAAATCGATTTAAAGGCAGATGACGGACTTAGGGTATTAAGGCCCGTATTTTTGGTCAGTACTTAAGATGCGACCCGGTCTCAAGACGCAGTTCGGCTCTGTGATTGGTCCAAATTTTGACAGCCAGCCAATCACAGAGCCTGAACCGTGTCTTGAGACCGAGATGCATATTGAGTACTGACCAAAAATACGGGCCTAAGTTGTGTTATGTCAATGTTTCTGCTCATGAATACATTTCTTTGATAGGATATTGCAGATAAAAATAGAACAAAAATACAAAATTGTCTAAAAAATCTGCTTTGTCTATGGTAGTATAGGCCGAGCGACCTTGAAATCTTGTTTCGTCTATGGTACTGACCATCGAGAATGTTCTGGTTGGTTAGATCGAGGCCGAATTGCAGCAACTCTGTGGCGGCGGGCAGGCTCTCCGGTAGTCGGTCCACGCACTGGTGCACTGCCCAGATCTTCTTAGATACTTTACTCTGTCGACATAGAGGTATTGATTATTTATTATTTCTAGTTAATGTACCTTACTGAGGGTTAGGGATTTTGTGAGAACAGGACTAAGTTATTAAGTAGTACTAAGTATTTACTATTAACTAAATAATAATTATAACTGAATCTTCGTGATGTCATGACGTCGAAAATGATTCTTCAAGTTACGAGAAATCATAGCACCTCTGACGTTGGTTGAATCTAAATTTGAAGTCGTTAGCTATGAGTCCAAATCCAAACAAAAAACTTCCTTTTAAAAAGCACAACAATTAACCAGAGGAACCATAAAAACTTTAATGAATAACATAAAAATGAAAATTAAGTTTCTTAGTTTAAAACGAGCAGTTTATACAGCAGCAGTATAGTTAAACTTTAAGCAAAACACCCTTTCTCCAGCAATTTTGTTCCTTTCTTTCAAATGTTGCCTGGAAGAAATTGCTATTTAGTAATAAGGCCGCCTTTGTGTACTCTCATCATTTTATGTGTGTTGTTATTGTAACTGTGATTGTGCACGATAAAGTATATTTCATTTCATTTCAGTTCTCACCAGGTAATTGTGTATGGCGTCTGTAGATACGGGCGTGCGACGCCACTGCTGCTGGTACACGGGGTCCGGGTCCAGCCCGCACGCCTCCGCCAACGCCAACGCCGCCGCGTACTGACCGCTCTCGATCTGCGAGACAAACATATACAGAACTGTGTAAGTGCGAGAAAGATAGCGTTATACAAGGCCGCTGCGTACTGCTCACTCTCGATCTGCGAGACAGATGTATACGGAACTGTGTAGGTGCAACAGAGATAGAGCTATACAATGTCGTCAAGTACAGCGATATCTGTGAAACAACTGTATGAGGAATCTACGAGACAGATGTACGCAGAACTATGTAGGTGCAAGAGAGATAGCGCTTTACAAAGCTGTTGCGAACTGCCTACTCTCGATCTGCGACGTATGTATACGTTTGTTCTGTATACAGAACTGTGTAGGTGCGAAAGAGATAATGCTACATTAGGCCGACGAGTACTACCCGCTCTCGATTTGTAAAAAAGCTGTTTATAGACTTTTTAACCTCTATAACTATTTCATTTAAGTTAATCAACTCTTTCTTACATCAAAATGCTACGCTAGATATTATTAATGTCTCCATTAACATATTATATCTATAATTTATCAAACATTTTACTAGTTCGTACAATACAATTTCATTACTTACTTTTCTAGAAAACAGTTCAGTGGGAGTGGTGCTCTTAACTCCGAGCAGGCGGTAGACTCGAGCCACCACCGTGATCCGTTTGGGCTTGGGCTGGAAACTCTCCATGTCTGTTATGGCGAAGAGAACTGCTTTGAACAACTCCTTGGCGACGTCCATCATTGAGTCATCAGTTTCCGCTTCCGCTTTCACTACCTCCATCTAAAGAGGAATATATAAAGCTTTAAAAAGTAGATTAGCGACATTAGGTTTTTTTAGGTAATTTATAAATTCTCTTATTAAAACTACGAAACCCTAAAAATCTCAAACATTTAAGGTCCGCTGTCTTTTCTGCAATATGACGTTCACAATTCGTCAGACAAGACAAGCAGATTTTGATAAAGATTAGATAAGTCATTTAAAGCACCAGCTACAAACTTTTTAAGAATATGATTTTATGTTGTAGGCATAAAAGTCATGTCAGCAATAAAATAAGTCTGAACGGTCTGTATCACTTACCGAGTCGTCAGTGCGGCGGCGCGCGGGCAGCACGCTCGACTCGCACTCTAGCGCCATGAACGCGCCGCCGTGCGCGCACGTCACCTGCCGGCACGCACAAAAATGCGTATACGTACAGTACGACCATGTTTTTCATATTTTGGTGTAAAAATTCAGTGCAAATGCTGTCAAAATGTGACATTTTCTACATGAAAATGAAAACTGTTAAAACCACAAGCATATATTATTACTGCACACATTTTTTAATCCACATAGAATAACATTAATCTACACGAATGTATTAAGCATGCGGTTTTTTTTTTTTGGTGCAGGAAAATATTCTATGTATCATCTATGCAATATAAACAACGTACACGGACCGAACTAAGGTTCAATTTAAATATTCAGTATTCAGTAAGCTAAAGTGTTATTGGAACGTTATCGCGCGTTGCGGCGAAAGGGGGCTAGACGGAACGGCACTTGACCTCAACACTTTTTTAGTAGCTACGAAGTAGGGGCAGATGGCGTTGATAAGTATATTGAGTGGTACTTAGTATTCCTGTGCATCAACTAGATGGCGTTTTTGAGAATAAACAGCGACATCTATCGGACGTTTAAATACATTTTATTACAATTCCTCAAAGGTGTCGTTAGTATTCCTGGGCGTCAATAGATGGCGTTTTTTTTTTTATTTTTTATAACTTCGTTCTGTTTTGCAGCACCTCTGTGTCAGTTTAAAAAAAAAAACAAAAGTTCACCCCAACTAATTTATTAACCCAAAATTAATTAGTTACACTTTACTACGACTTCCCACACCTTACTTGCCCAGCTTCCAGAATCTAACTGCACGATAAATTGAACTAGAATGAATGCTAAACGAAAACTGCAACGCAAACGGAAAAATATCGAAGAATATAGAAATGCTAAGTAAACGGAATGTACTAACTAGGGATGTAACAGTTCAATCCGGGTGTCCCTTATTGACACCTCTCAAGTTTTTCAATAATATTTTAATTGAAATAACACATTAGCTAACAGAAAACTGTAGAAACGAAAGAGATAGCACTCTATGCATAGTAATAACAAGGCTCACCTGTGGCGTACCCTGGAAGAACTCTGGCTTCTTCCCGAGCACGTTGACCATGTCGTCAACGCCGCATATCGTCACCGCGCCGCTGAACCGCGACAATATTATCTCCTGAAAATGTTATAATATTATTCATAATTGATCAGTAATCTGCTAGTTTTCAAGTTTGGTTGGATTGTCTAACAAGGATAATCCATGCATTGAATGGGCATGTAAAACGTTTGTGTCCAAAAATGCAATGCATATTATGCATTGCATTTTTGAACACCAGGCATTAAAATTGACTTCTGAATAGCTGGTTTGGCCGACACCAAAAAAATAAAAATAGTTTCTAAACCTATGAGGCAGTACAGAATTAATAACTTTCCAACCAGCGTCTCTGTCAGTGGATGTCAAGAAACGCTGTCTGGCTTTTTTTCGATTTTAGTATATTTTTGCTATGTAATTTCATTATAATATATTATTTTACTACTTCAGCCAAATTTCATTACCTCGTCGCTCCACCAGTTGATGTCAGCGGGCAGGTAGGCGTTGGGGGGCGTGTCGGCGAGCGGGTTGCGCGCGTCGTGCTCGGGCTGGTCACGCAGGCGGTGCACGCGCGCGCGCAGCCCCGGCAGTGTCCACACCGATACGCCGCCGTCGCAGTGCACGCACGCTAACTTGTTGCGGTCCGGCGACGCCACCATGCGGACTATGAAATTCTGCAGTAACAGTAATACATGCATGACGTAAACTGTTAATATTTATAAATACTAATATTTAAACAGCTTTGAATGGCAAATTTTAAAAATGGCCATGTCTAAGTGTATCAGACGAAAATTGTTTACAAAAAATATTAATCAATATTTACAAACTTAAACGGCCTTGGCTCATCCGACAAGTTGTATATTATTTATCTTTAGAAACTCGGCTTCACTTGTTTAGTCAATAACTCACCAGACTCTTATGGAAGACGTACGGCAGGTATAGCTGGAGCGAGTCTCCCGCTAATTTAGCCTCGAGCTCGGACGAGACTACAGACAGCTGGTAGTATGGTTCATCGTTCAGCACTCGCCACGCCGTCAGACCTGCCGCCAGGGGAGATGTCGCCTCCTGCGTAAGATAGAGAAAGAAGTGAATAAGAAAGAGTAGGAAACGTTTTAAATCAGTTGCGTTAAAGAGGACCTCAGTGCCCATAGTGTCATTATTTTCATTTTTACATCAAAAGACATATTTTAAAGAATAAGGTTTTATTTCCACACTACATGTAGCCGCAGCTTCGATTCTCCAAAATCCATTTATCTCGCGGAACTGTTTTTCTTTTCAAGATAAAAACTATTCTATGTCCTTTCGCGGGACTATACTAATGCAACAGACAGATAGAAAGACAGACACACGTTCACATTTATATTATGTCAAATATCAATAAAATAATCAACAACGTTAAGCAGTAAATCATGCAAAAAACGTCGGCCACGCCCCCCGGGAAGTGGAACGTGTGGTGCGGCGCATAATCTGTAGCCGACACTCAGGGCCGGTTTTAGCACTACCAGCGCCCTGGGCGAGATTTCTTCGGCGCCCAGGGTGCTGATAGTGTTAAAAAAAATGGCGCCCCTTTTGTTTGCCTTCAGCGCCCCTTTTAATCCGGCGCCCTGGGCGGTCGCCCAACGTCGCCCCCCCCCCCCCCCCTAACGCCGCTACTGCCGACACTAGATAGCCGCGCAGCCGACCGATATATCACCATGTTTGTCACATGTCAATATTGACTCTGCTAAACTTTACCATGTATGGCGCGCGCGGCACGCCGGCGACGTAGAGCGTGTCGTGCGGGCGCACGTACGCAGCGGCGGCCACGCCCCCCGGGAAGCGGAACGTGTGGTGCGGCGTGTAGTCTGTAGCCGACACCGTAGCCGCGCAGACGACCGACATATCACCACTTATACATCTCCTAGTTCCTGTTACATGTCAATATTGACTCTGCTAAACGTTACCATGTATGGAGCGCGCGGCACGCCCGCGACGTAGAGCGTGTCGTGCGGGCGCACGTACGCGGCGGCGGCCACGCCCCCCGGGAAGCGGAACTTGTGGTGTGGCGTATAATCTGTAGCCGATACCAGGTAGCCGCGCAGACGACCGTCGTACGTCACCACTACCACCTCCCAGTTCCTGTTGCAAGTCAAAGTCAAGATTCTTTATTTAAAATATTTAAAAGATTGGGAATTTCATCACCGAGTGTCGCGATTACGTCTACAAGCCTACAGTCTACTGTCAAAGTTTCTTTAATTTCTTTAAATCCTACTTTCTATAACTAATATTATAAAGGCGAACGTTTGTTTGGATGTATGGTTGTTTGTTACTCTTTCACGCAAAAACTACTAAATGGATTTTAATGAAACTTTACAATGATATAGCTTATACATCAGAATAACACATAGGCTACAATTTTAACCGACTTTAAAAAAAGAGGAGGTGTTATGTTAGTTTTTTATGTTCATCGATTACTCCGCCGTTTGTGAACCGATTTTCAAAATTTTTCTTTTGGTGTATAGGGTATCATCCCAATTAGGTACCATGCTCACAAAAGTGGTGACCTGGTGAAGGGATCCATAAATAATCGAGGGAACTCCTCAAAATTTATATGGAAACATATGGTGACTTCGGTTTCGTGAGATGTATTCTGAGCATATGCTACCAACAAGATTTTGTACCGAGGTATACCATGGTTTGGAAGGTGCTGAGAGAACTCCTGACTATAGATACAAGTTTGATAGTTTCGGCGTTGTTTTAAGAATGGAAAGAATATGCTACTACGCAAATTACACTCATCATTATCATCATCACCACTACCATAAACATTATACCATGCATAGTCCATTATGACCCTATTATTCGTACTTTTCATAGTTTTTTAGATCAAGATTCGAGTCTGTTAAGCGATTTGAAAAATTATTGTTGTTTAAAAGTATGTATATTATTATTTACTAGCGACCCGCCCCGGCTTCGCACGGGTATTAAATATATAGCCTATGTCACTCACTGAAAAAATGATTAAAATCGATTCAGTAGTTTTGATTTATATTCATTACTACCCGTGGGCCGTGGCCCGCATTGATGGCCGGTACCGCCGCAAAAGCTGAGTCCGGCAATTTTTAAATCTGTAATATCTTCGAAAATATTCATTTAAATCATATGCTGTAAAGGGCCATATAGATCTAAAATAAATCAACAATGTATTTAAGGTATTTAATATAAGGATTAATGCTGTATTTATTAAAATTGCTTCGAAAATTAGCCATTATTTGTCGTAAAAAGTAAATGACAAAAAATGTTATTGTGGGATAAGAGATAGAAATATACCATCGCGGAGTTTTCTATAGACCTTTTTATTGTGTACAATACTTGGTACATTATTTTGATAAATCTCGTAGAGTTCAGGCTGCGTTTGCAATGTAAGCGGAAAAAAATGTAATTATTTATGACATCACATTAGAAACCCCAACAATAACAGTATTTCTCCACCATTGAATGTTATTATACTTAAAAACCTTCATCTTGAATCACTCTATCTATTAAAGAAGAGCGCATCAAAATCCGTTGCGTAGTTTTAAAGATTAAAGGGAACAAAGGGACATGAGAGAAAAAAAAGCGACTTTGTTTTATAATATGTACTAGATGACGCCCGCAACTCCGTTGCGCCATAACTCGTTTATCGCGCGGGAACCGTACATTTTTCCGGGACAAAAAGTATCCTATGTCCTTCCTTTCCCGGGACTCAAAGTATCTCCATGCCAAATTTCAGCAAAATTGGTTCAGCGGTTTGGGCGTGAAGAGGTGACAGACAGAAACACAGACAGACAGACAGACAGACACACTTTCGCATTTATAATATTAGTATGGAAATATGTATATACTAAGGTAGCAATTTGATCATGGGATCTATGAGGTATGGAGGAAACTTCTTAAATTTATTGAAACTACATATGTATCTATCTCAAATTATAATGATTAATGAGAATGGCTGAACCGATTTGGCTGATTTTAGTAACGAAATAATTGTTTGTAGAAGTCCAGGAAAGGTTCATAAATTAGGAGGGAAGTGATACGAAGTTCACCGGGTCATCTAGTTAATATATTTAAAAAGATAAGATAATATTATTAGTTTTATTTAATATATTCACAAGCATTATTCCCATAAGTAAATATAATAATAAAACCAATTTCAGCTTGACATTATTATTCTATACAGATTTGGGAAGGCCGAAGGCAGGCCTGTCCCACTCGCGCGTGTTGGTATCGAAATGTAAGTACCCCTTTAAAGGGGCAGATCACTAGGGACTCACAAGCGAGCGGTGACGCACGCGCAACATTTTTTCGTCGCATATATCTACGTACTGATTTAACCGCTGTGACAGAATCGTTATTAATCTGATAAATATGAACAATTGAAAAAAGGTCAAAGAAATATTTCAATAAGGTAATTTAAGACTTTAAAATACAAAAAAAAGATAAAAAAATACAAAAACATAGCAAATAAACCAATTTGTTACAAACAAACCACATACTACACAGAAATAAACACAAGTTACTATGTTTAAGTTGTAAAAAATTCCAGACCAGCTCCTGCACTATAATCAAATATAAAACTATTATAAAATATAGGTTGGGTTACTAAAATTTGATTATTACTATAAAAAATTTTGCTATTAGTAGCTATAGTAATTAAAAGAAGATTATTTTTTATTTTCTAAAAGGTGACAATCTTGATTTCGTTTAGAAAGGGTACCTCTTACGCGATAGAAAGAGAGCGCACATGTGGGTAAATATAATTGTAGGCACCTAGCACTGCGCGGTCGGAATTTGAACTTTATAGTATCGTAGCATGAGTCGTTATTTCTTTAAACGGGTTTCGCGAGTGGGAATTCTGTTGGTACTACTAATATATATTCTGTGCCGAAGATAATGATGTTTGATATGATATGTTGAATGGATAATAGGTTTACTATACTACTAGTATAATAGCCCACATTTATTGTGACTTACCATTTAGTATCCTTGACTCTCAGAGGCATGAATATAATGTCCGCAACTGCATGAGTGTTGTCTGTACATTCTAAGCCACCAGGCTTAGAACAGTCCTAAAATAAAATACTACAAAAATGTACTACTCAATTTATTAGCGTGGGGCAGGACACTGCAGTTCCATATTTTTATCACTGACATTTTATAATATAACTCTTTTTAAGTCCTTAAAGAACAATATTTTAGAGTGACATGAAAATATAACTGATAAACAGATTAATTATTATTATTAACAAGCAATGGTCACACTCAGATTACACACTCACATAATATTTTGATGATTTGTTATGTACTTGAGGTAATATTTTTATATATGATATTGAATGTACTGAAACTTCTTGGTGGAAATTCATGTTTCACAGTAATAATCTACGAATAATAAAAACTAAGGAAAAGTAACTCTGTCAAAAAACATGTTCTACAATACTTGTCAAAAATGTGTACCTAGGTACACATTTTCAATACATTTGCAATATTTAGGTGGCCTTCAGCGGTATCAGGCTGACGTGACATGACAGTTCGAAAGGAACCAAATTTAAAACGGTAATAGTATGGGAGTTACGTTTCCTTAGTTTTTATTATTCGTAGGTAATAATATACACTTTTCATGCACTTATTCCACTTTTATTAATTTATTTTATTACAATTATGTTTCACATGACCCGTTTTGGATATGGATTTTATTGAAACCGGTCGTGTGAAACATAATTGTAAAAAAATAAATTAATAAAAGTAGAATAAGTGCATGAAAAGTGTATATTATTACTGTAATATTTTTAACTTTAATAAAGTAATCATTAGCAAGATATAACTTTATAATCCTATTTAATGGCATGCTTACAGCAGGAATATTGTAGAGATTAGATGCAGTGAGGTCAAAGAAACTGACAACACCATTTCCATAAGCGAGAACAAGAAAGGAACAGTCTGGGCTCCATACTATTTTTCTCCATTGTGGGTATGCATCCCGGCTTACTGAAATGTCGAATATTCTTTAGTACTTTCAATGTTTCAGAATAATATTTGAAAAGAAATAATAAAAGCAAAGAAATTATAGGTAATACGAAAGTCCATTTCACAGAAAATACTTATTTAAATTGTAACAAATATTATTGATTTCCACCAATAATAATCAACAATATTAAATAAATTTGTTTTACTCCCAGCAACATAAAAACAATGTTATTAGATGTACCTGTAGTTCTCGCAGCTATTGTGGCATATTCAGAGCGCTTCGTCCTGATCTCTAGGATGTTGTCGGTGAGTACTGCAATCACTTTGCCTTCATCGCCCAAGGCGATTTGCCATTTCTGTTGCCTTTCTTTGAAGCTGCAAATGGTTTACTTTTATTTAGCATGTGCTTAGTATTTCGTTTTGTATCTTATTTAACCCATCAATCCCCAAGTGGCAGCCGTCTGCCACATGACAATTGAAAATCTATTGTGTCTGCAATACCCACAATGGAGGTGTTAAATTTGAAACTTCTAGTAATCGTCGTAAGTGTGCTTTAGGGCCATGAGAAGTGACTATAGCCCATCTTTGTTATTTTAAGTACACTTTGTGCAAGTTAGAGCGGTAAAGATATAGTTTACGATAAACTGTGGTTAAAATAAAACTCGGAGGTGATAATCGATCTCCAGGAGAGGGGTCAAAAGATGCGCACATTTTTGACATCAAGCTCCTAGAGCGCGGTCAACAGTTGAAGGGTTATTAACACATTTACTAATTTTTCATTTTAATTGGGTTATTGTAACTACACTTACGCAGTTACGCTGTCAATAAGGTTTTTCTTGGGTCCAAAGAACCTCAACCATCTCCATAGTGCTGATATATTGTCTGGTAATATATTATCAGGTTTTTGCTGAAAACATAAAAGTAAATTTACTAGACACACACTGATAAGTTCGCTATGTTTATAGCCTACAATATAAAACCAATATCGTACAAACCATATACTCTGGTTCTGGTTTCCATTCTGAAAACACATACAGCTCATGTAATATTGATTTCCTTTCAGACTCCGTCATTGTTATTTTGTTGAATTCGTGTTTTACATTTGTTATTTTGTGTTTTTATGAATTTATGAATCAAGATTTTTCAAAATCATGTATTAATTTTTATTTTTCAAATGCAATCGATATTGATTTTGGGAAAACATCACAATATATCACATATGTATTTGACACTGGCATTTCAAAACAAACCATTTGCCAACTTGGCAAAGAAATTTTTTTCTTTAATTTTTTACAAACGCAAAAAATAATCTTGATTATATCAAATATAATATATTTATTATTTACAAAGACCTCTAAACCATATATTTATGATAAAAAGATGTATAATTATTAATTACACATACATTTTCTAATTGTTGTTTTTTATTATTGCACAAACAATACATAAGCATCAATATCTATGCATTGACCTTAAAGGTAAGACCGCACTAGGCGTAACTGAACTACAGCGGAACTGCGCGACACGACGCGTCAAAATATTCTTTGTATAAAATTATATGAGACAACACGCACTACGCGGCAACTGAACTGCACTGCAACTGAACTGCGCGGCAAAGTTGATCAACTGACCAAAAGCGTCGCGACTTGTCGCGACGTGTAGTTCCGTTGCCGCGCAGTGCGGTTTGACAAACTTCATTTTCATAGTCAGTCAGCTGGTTGGAAGCGCTATAATCAGTTAAAATGTCCATGGACGAGGAAAAATTAATTGTAATTGTGGGCCAATATCCGGAGATATATGACGTCCAGCATGAAAATTATATGAATAATCGTATCCATTTCGTCGTTCATTTTGCTCAGAGCAGAGGTTGCCTAGATACTGAATATATTTTTGTAGCGCCGCTGCAGTTCAAGTGCGGTATACCCAAAAATGACGCGTCGTGTCGCGCAGTTCCGCTGCAGTTCAGTTACGCCTAGTGCGGTCTTACCTTAACGCAAAAGCTTTTTATTTCAAATCGTGTTTCAAACTTTCTTTTTTAAAATATATTTAGTTGTAATGCTAATGTTGGCTGTACTGCATTTCTGTCAAAGTCAATATTATGTTATAAAACAGCTGTTATTTTTCTAAAATTTTACGATTTGCCTAACCATTTCATATTGTTTTTGTATTGTAAATCTAATAAAATTTGTCTTAAGTGAGTACCTACATGCACATATACATTTTTCCAAAATGAATTTTGTTCATGATCTTTATCAAAAGGTAAGGTTATGTTTTAAATAATGTGAACTCTAATCAAATAACTGATTCTTTATGAATTAGCTTGTTATTTCCAGACTATAGCTGAAAACGACAAAAATATCAAGTTTTGGGAAGACTACCTGAACAATTTAAATTCTTTAGACTTTAATGTCTACTCAGAAAAGCTTACAGTCCCTGTCTTAGTACCTATAGGAAATAGAATATTATTTCGAGGTAACTTAAAACATACTAATGAAGTGACTGTGGCTCTCGGTGCTGACTACTTTGCCAAATGTTCTATAAAGCAAGCAGATATTTTGCGACAGCATAGAATAAAAGGTACACATGCAATAATTTTATTTTATTATCTTTATTAAACACTTTAACATAGTATTATGATTATAGAATCACATCAGTCTTTTTATACTTCATGTTGAATTATTTTAAAATAATTTTTAACAGTTAATTTGGCCAAATAGAATGGAAATTAAAGATACACATATCATTTTTAGGGTTCCGTAGCCAAATGGCAAAAAATGGAACCCTTATAGATTCGTCATGTCTGTCTGTCTGCCTGTCTGTCTGTCTGTCTGTCCGTGTATGTCACAGCCACTTTTCTCAAACTATAAGAGTTATACTATTGAAATTTGGTAAGTAGATGTAGTCTGTGTACCGCATGAAGATTTTGATACAATAATGGAAAAATTATTAAAAATTTTAGGGGTCCCCATAGGTACAACTAAATAAAATAAAAATTTTTTCATCTAACCTATGCGTGTGGGGTATCTATGGATAGGTCTTCAAAAATCATATTGAGGTTTCTAATATCATTTTTTTTCTAACCTGAATAGTTTGCGAGAGAGACTCTTCCAAAGTGCTAAAATGTGTCCCCCCCCCCCCTAAGTTCTAAAATAGGGGCATGATAAGTCTAAAAAAAATATATGATGTACTTTATTATAAAAAGTACCAACGAAAATTGGTTTGAACGAAATCTAGCAAATAGTTTCTTTTTAAATTTTTATATTTAAATAAATAAAAAAAAATCATCTAACCTATGCGAGTGGAGTATCTATGGATAGGTCTTCAAAAATCATATTGAGGTTTCTAATATAATTTTTTTTCTAACCTGAATAGTTTGCGAGAGAGACTCTTCCAAGGTGGTAAAATGTGTGTCGTCGTCCCCCCCCGCTCCCCCCCCCCCTCTCATTTCTAAAGTAGGGGCATGATAAGTCTAAAAAAAATATATGATGTACTTTACTATAAAAACTACCAACGAAAATTGGTTTGAATGAAATCTAGCAAGTAGTATTTTTTTTATACGTCATAAATGGTAAACTAAATTTAACTTTTATGAAATCAACTAAAATTTAAAAATAAATCAAAAACCTTTTAATTTCATAAAAATAATCCTTATTGCTGCTGCGGAACCCTTCATGGGCGAGTCCAACTCGCACTTGGCCGGTTTTTTATTTTATTGCAATTATTGTCTGATTGCAGATGCAAAATCTAAACTTGAAGTCTATTACAAAGAAAAGGAGTATCTCGAAAGTCAGTTATCATTTAATCAGCAAGTTCAAGATGTCGGTCAAGAAATTATTGAGCACTGTACTGAAGAAGAGGACAAGGAGTGGAGAAAAGCTCATAGAGAAAGAGTAAGACAATACCACCAAAGCAAATCCAAAAGAGAAAGTAGTGAGCATGATAGTGTTAATGATGATGAGCTCTTCAGAAGACTAGAAGAACTTGAATTGCAAGAAGAATTAGAGAATGAACTTTCAAAACTTGAATCAGCTGGTACAGATAATGCAGAAGAAAACTATGATTCATTTGTCATAAATGAAGACAAAGATGACCATAGAAAAGAAGTAGCTTTGATTCCCCTAGACACCCAACAGCAGACATCAAAATTAAATTTGCTGCAACAAGTAATTGATAGACAAAAAATATTAGAAACAAAATTAGTTGAACTGAAAAATAGAGACAAAGTTCAAACAACTACAGAAAAAGATTTACTATTTAGACTGGATGAAATAGAACAACTTGAAGAATTAGAAGATGAAATGGAGAGGTAATTTTATTGATATTCTTATTAAATGTTACCTGTAATAAATAATGTAAAACATTATATTTATTCTGTTTTTAGGTTGGATGATATTCTTGATGAAGATAGTAATGTTGAAGAGAGTAATGATGATGAAAGTATTGTGGATAACAAAACTGCGAATAAGCAATCTGTAACATTCCATGAAGACGATAGTGAGACTTTGGAGATAACTTTTACGCATTCTGAACAGGAGCCAACTAATGAACCTTATGATAGTAACAAAGGTATAACAAAACCAAGTGATGTGTACTCTGCATTCTCAAATCTATTTGTAAATGAAACTAAATCAATACTAAAGAAGTCAAAATATGAATCACAAGAATTCAATCATGTGAGGGATATAAAGAAAGAAGTAAAAATGTTAAATGAATCTATTAAAAAGGAAGAATCTGAAAACAGGACTATAGTAATTAAGGATATAATTGAGAAAGTTGAACCAGAAGTTAAGAACACAAGTAGTGGAAGGCCTGTTAGCATTTTCAAAAAAAGAAGACAACAACAGAAAACTTAATATTCTATAAATTGGGAATTTACTATATTTATATGTCGCAGTCATCTGGTTCAATCTGCGATTCGATTGAATGACTAGTGCATTCATTGAATGACACCATTCAATTGATTGACTCGGCCGAACGTCGATTGAAGAATCGTCAGTCAACGTCCAACTAGTTAGCGATTTGTAACATAGCCCTTTGAAGATAGTGGACATGAAATCAGTCAGGTAATTGAATGTATAGGTCTACCAGAATCTGATGGCAAAAAGTGAGAAAAGAAATTGACTCTAGCGATACCGGGGTAATTGGAATAAAACATTTTGATCCTTTTTTCCTTATAGCGGCTGATTATGTGTGTGAAACATGCAAATATAAAAATTTATCCAATGATCAAGGATATTTTTTGAAAATCTGCCATCAAAATTTGCCATCAGATCCTGGTAGACCTATATTTAATTTTTTCCCACTGCGTCGCTAGTAGTCACTAAAACAAATATGGCGTCAAACATCTCACACAGCTGATAGCACTGTTGATATATTTTCGATTAAATTTACTTTAAAGTTTTAAGTGCTTTATTTGTAATAAAATAATATGATATTTACCTATAACTAATCCGTCAACGGCTACTTAAAAAGATTATAGTATCCCATTTAACGACTTCACTAGATGACTTTTAGTCAATACGTTAAATGTCACAGTCAATGTCTTGACAAGTTGTCCTTTAGTCATTCAATAAATGCGCTAGTCATTCAATTGAATCGCAGATTAAATCAGATGACTGCGACGTATATAATGTATTGATGATTATGTATTAAATTAATTATTTTTTAAAGTGTTGTTCTTATATAAAGCGTTTTCGGGATCTAGAACTGCCCCAGGGCAGGCCGAATGGATACGGAAATCGCCAAACAAAACCGATGATCCACGAAGCACTTAGACTTAGTACTAGTATTTAAGTAGTTTATACAGGATGTAACAAAACTAAATGATAATACTTTAGGGTGTGTACGTGTTCCTTGTAGAGAGTTCACTGTGAAAGTAGCAGCGCTGAAAGACCAAATTTTTTTTTCACTTTTGTATGGGGAAACTCGTGACGCTCGGGCCCTTGCCCATACAAAAGAGAGAAAAAAATTTGGTCTTTCAGAGCTGCTACTTTCACAGTGAACTCTCTACAAGGAACACCACACCTTAAAGTATTATCACTTAGTTTTGTTACACCCTGTAAGTAGCAATTTGAACTTCGGCTATTTTCGTATCCAATCGGCCCGTCCTGTTCCGGGATAGCTCTAGATGCCGAAAACGTTAATACACGTCCGGCGTCCCAAATAACATACATATCAGCATGAGCGTACCCAGGTAACCTAACAGTTTGTTCTGCTTCGACCTCCGATTAAGGTGCAGTGGTTGTTGCAACTACGTAAAATGGGTTTTTTAAATAATGTTTTTTCTAAAGGAAATGTCATTATTTCAGTATGAAAAAAGTACCGTTTTAAAATTGAGAAAATTTACTATACAAATAGATATATCAGTACACAATTTGAAAAATTCTGCTCGATAGAAAAATTTCTCAAAGATGACTATTATTAATTATTAACGCTGTTTTTCATAACACACTTTCTAGAAAAAAAAATGTAGTACATTTGTCATAACATAACCTAAACCATTTGATATATTTGATTTGTGTATTACTAAAAACAAAAGGTTTTTTTCTCCTATTTCGCCCTATCAAGGACGCGGCGAGCGTCGCCTCGTAACCGCCACTGTACAAGGCGCGGTGATATGAATGTTATTTTAATGTCCTTTACGTCGATATTCGTACTGACAGACATCGACCTCCCAATTTTTAGAGACTACCTCGTCTTAACCTCCGATTTGAAAGTATCGGAGGCGAAGTCGGAACCGAAGGTGTAATATTATTAATCTGAATTCTGAGGTTCAGTTACATTCTAAGAAATATTGGTTTTAGACTCGCCTACTTTATTAGCTAGAGAACACTTCACGATTTATATTTTCGGATCCGTCTGCTTGTTCTTTGCTTTAATTTAAAAAAAAAAGCAGTAAAAAAATAATGTCGGCTGACATTTAACAGTAAGCAATCCCGAGGAGTTTTGCCGGGAATGTGAAAGAGTGATGTTGTGTTTATACTTTATGTATTATTTTCCTAAAATTGTGTTAACTGGGTTTTTAATGTGTATTATTGGTAGGATATTAACCATTAGATATTCGTTATTGTGCACAAGTGTGGGAAAGTGATACAATATCCATAAACGTGCTATTTTGTGTTCCCTCCAAAACTCCATCGAAAGTTTCAGTAAAGCTTCTACCACTTTACTGAATCGACCGACTTGACTTCCTGACTGTACTGACGTTTACTCTAAGTAAACGTCAATACACTAGACTTTGACTAGACTTTAGACCTGAAAATATTGTTTTCCCGCCATAATATACTCGACACTGGCCATGGTTATAGCCGAAGTGCCATAATAAGAAAAAAAAAAAAAAAAAAAAAAGCAATCCCGAAGAAGGAGAAGTAAAATTTATTTGAGGTTATGTTGTGAACACTAATTATTTTTACGGTTAACGGTATTGTAATTGCTAAATAGTAAATAACTAATAACTTCAGTGAAAAAAATGTTACTTCGCAATCTAAGATTCTCATGCAGACGATATTCGCAAGCTGTAACGTTTCGGACAACAGAATCTTCGCCTGTAAGTGAGAATAATACTTCCACCCTTTTGTAAATAACATTTTAGACATTCTAAAGTAATACCTACTCAGTTTAAATATGCTATTTATTGTGAGTTTTCGTTTCAGAAACAACACAATGAAAAACAAATAGGACTTTTCTACACACTAGATAAAGATGTATGTAAACAATTATTCGGACATGGAGGATTACCTAAGAGCTTTACAAAACAAACCAAAACCTTCACAGAAACCGCTTTGATGGTCCGGCAGCCTGCTCTAGATATCATGGATTGTATCAAAGCTAGTGATTTTGATAAACCAGCAATAAGATATGTCTTATGTATCCTTTTAAAATATAATTTAGATAATAATTACTTATTCTGTCTAGCATTTGTTTTATAGAAAGGGTATATAATATGAACTCGATTTACCAGACTACTAGTTTTTGTTGGGCATTCGGATATTCGGAAAATGATTACATCTTCATTAAAAATAACACAGAAAGTTGTTTTTTTTTTTAAAGAACATATTTAAAATACATTTTTAGCGGTAGTCCGGATAATCAAGTTTCTACTGTATAAATAAATTATATAATTATTATCATAAAATATGAAATACCACACTTGTATTAGTTAATTACATATTTGTAAGTAAAGGAATTCATTAATTTACAATGTCAATGAATTTAGTAAACCTGTCAAACCTTGATTACACCAATGACTCCTTAAGCAGTACACAGATGGAGAGAAAGGAGCTGGTAAATCACTGACAATGGCACATCTCCTTCATTATGCACACAGTGAAGGGTTTCTGATTGTACATGTGCCTTGGGGTAAGGTGTTTTAGAATACATTTTACATTCTGATCATGGAGCATGTAATATTTTTTTTATTTTTAAATGCTCCTTGATTTGGATCTTTTTTTTTTTCTTGTTTTTGGTATATTGATTCTATACTGGTGTATTCTCTTCTTTTTGCTTTACTTATGCATATTGCTATTATGCTCTTATTGCATATTGTGGAATCAAGATGGCAATGGTGCATGCATGAAAGATTTGCAGCAATTGATTAATGTTGGTATTTTCACCCTACTTCAGAAATACTATAGCTGTAGAAATATAAGAAAGGA
The DNA here is from genome assembly GCA_905187585.1 of Cyaniris semiargus. Lineage (NCBI taxonomy): Eukaryota > Metazoa > Arthropoda > Insecta > Lepidoptera > Lycaenidae > Cyaniris > Cyaniris semiargus. Next base: position 1,820,460 of record LR994555.1, read on the forward strand.
TTTGTTAAGAAAACAGTATGTAGGCGAGTTCTTCTTTACAAAATTTTGAAACAAAGCTTTATTGGACATGGTTTCAGTGTCAGAATGGTTACGCAGAGTCCCTCGTCACAAGGAAATGTCAAACTCCACATCTCAGGAGGGCTATGTTGATATCCCACTAGATGCAGCTGCCTGGTTGTTACATTTCAAAATGCAGAATCAGAATATTCTCAAAAGTAGTGATGTGAGTTTCTAAACATTTAGATTTTTTTTAAATTTAATTACTTATTGTATTTTCTTTATCATGACATTATTCACTGGGATTATTAAGTCTATTACCTAAAACAAAATAATTTACAAAAATTTATATGTATTACAAATATGTAGTAAAGTTAAAGGACAAACAAAGGAAGTCTTTTGCTGCCATAGTGTGCCTACCTTTTATTGTAGACAAAATTAACCTATCAAGCCCCAATTGGTCGAATGCGAACGTGATAACAATAGATAAGCTATTGTGTCTTGTTTTTCCACAATCGAGGGATTAAATATATAATATCCATTCTTATAAACTTTCTTTGTGATTTTCATTTTGTGCTTATTTTGTTTTATTTTGATATTTTTTTTTCATATTGCTGTTTTGTCATTTTTTACAGCTAAGGATATCCAAGGACTACGAGTGGAGCTCTCGTGAGAAGAGTTCGGCCGGCGCACCCTTAGCTGAGCTGGTTGAACTTGGCATCACCCGCGTCAAATATGCCTGTGACATCATCAATGTTCTTATGAATGAAATTAAGATCCTCTCAAGTAATAAATTGTAAGTAACAATCTTCCAAACATTATAATATAATATCTATGTATATCTATGGATGCTTCACACCACGTCAGTCTGGCCCCGTGCTAAGTACCTAAAGGACTTGTGTTACAGGTACCAGACAACCGAAATATTATATGATACATATAATATTTAACACACATCCATGACCCAGGAACATTGAAAACTTTTTATTCCCTCCGTGGGATTCAAACCCGCGTCCCCTGGCTTGAGCGCTGACCACGAGCTTACCCACTGAGGCACAGAGGTCGTCAAAAATTGGCAAAAATAATCATATTTTATTCTCTTTTAACAATTGAATAAGAAAAACTTCCCCAATTTATTATTATTTTACAAACTAAAATATAAGTAGAAGTCTAACTTCCTTTATTACTTTTTAGGTGCAAAACATTTGTAGCAATTGATGGTTTCAACAGTTTTCTATACCCACTGACCAGATTGAAAACTCCCACCAAGAGAAAAGTCACGCCAGAAGAAGTATCACTAACTAAACCTTTTATGGAAATCACAAAGAATGATTGGGTATGCACTTTTTACTGTCATTCAAAAATATTTTGTAATAATTGTTCTTGTGTTTAATGAAAATAAAATCTGTTGTTATAAGTGATTAAGATTTCTGTTGTTGATTGTCTTCTTGTATTTCAGAAAAATGGTGTGATAGTTGTTACTGCTGTGATTAAGATTTCTATTGTTGATTGTCTTCTTGTATTTCAGAAAAATGGTGTGATAGTTGTTACTGCTGACCAATTAGCAGTCCCTGATGATCATCAAGAAAGCTACTTGCCTAAATACTTACTTTATAAAAAGGTAAACTAGTTTGAAATCCACAGTTACTTCTACTAATACTTATAAATCACAAGGAGTACCTTGTTACACTCTAATATTACACAAGGCTCAGTATAGGCAGTTTTAGGCCCATATAAATAGTCAGTACTTAAGATGCGACCCGGTCTTAAGACACGGTTCAGGCTCTATGATTGGTTGGCTGTCAAAATTTGGACCAATCAAAGAGCCGAACCGCGTCTTGAGACCAGGTCGCATCTGAAGTACTGACTATTTATACGGGTCATGCTACCTAGTTAATGTATGTCAACCATGCCCAAAAGGAAACAATCAAATTTGATTTTTTCCTTTTGTAGAATAGTTTGTAACTCTTTATTAGTATTTGGGTATAACCTGTACATACAATAATTGTTTTAGGGTTTTGAACACTTAGATCCATTTGTGCCTGTTGAAGTTGGAAGATATACAGAGAAGGAGTATATGTCTTGTGCCTCCTACTACAGAGATAGATTGTGGATGAGAGGACCACCAGAATTGGAAACTGAACTGAAGCTTGCCAGTGCTTGTAACCCATACAGGTTTATGGAAATGTGTGCACCACTGTAAAATATATTTATAATTAAATTATAGTTCAAAGACAATTAGTCTTTTGTTATTTCCTTTCTTAGTAATTCATGTACTATCTATCCCTTGTATTTATAAATTAAATAATTTAAAGAAATATTTTTTTCAGATTATTAAAATTATTGTAAGACTAAAGGAACCTTATTTATTGTAAATATGTATTGTCAAAAAGGAGAAATAACAATCATAGATTATTAATTTATTTACTGCACATTACTACACTTGAGACTTAACATTCTTAAACATCATAACCAACAAAGTGACGCTTTCCGATACATTCTCCGATGTAGAACCAGAAAAGAACTTCAGCTCCGACGAGTGTGTTAAGTGTAGCCTGCTTGACGGTCTGTTGTTTCCATGCTCCGGACTTGGCACTGGACAATAACTTAGCAATGCCGGCTCTGATTTGTGGGATTTCGCTGACCTTGGGTGGGGCTAGTTCAACTTTGGCATATTTCATGAAAATGGCAAACTTGGGTCTAAAATCCGCAATTGCAGCTGCAAAAAAAGGTCTTGTTATTTACAGTAAGGAAGGAATAAGGAAGTTTCGTAAAAAATAGCATAAACATTTTGGAAAATTTTAGTATACACAATAAGGATGAATTGAAATGGACATAGTGTTTTTTAATTAATTCGAATTGTTATTGAATAAAACGGATTAAATTTTAATATTTTAAATTACATAGTGTGATTTTAGTTAAAAAAATCATTTTAAAAACTAACCTACCGAGGCTAATTTATGAAATTACATAACTGCACACCTACGAAAACAATAAAGTTGCTACTTACTATTGATCAATACTGGTATTTTAGCGACTGCTCCAGCCATTTTTTATATTTAATTTAAGAAATTAATGATATTTGAGCTATTTTATTGTAATTTATCGTGCCAAGTTGGTGCCAAGTGCGACAAAATACGAAATGGTAAATTCGTAAAATTGAGATGACAGACAATGACAGATTGACACTTGACAGCAGTTTTTTTTTCTTATTATGGCGCTCGGCTTTTTATCCATGGCCAGTGTCAAGTATATAAAATATGGCGGGAAAACAATTTTCTTGTGTTCAATTTTCGGCATCGTTTCTCTACATCGTCAGGTCAAAAGTCTAGTCAAAGTCGGAGTAAAAGTCAATACAGTCAAGGAGTCATGTCGGTCGATTCAGTAAAGTGGTAGGCGCTTTACTGAAACTTTCGTTGGAGTTTTGGAGGGAACACAAAATAGCACGTTTCTAGATGTCGTATCACTTTCCGGCACTTGCATGATAATGAATATCTAATGTTTAATATTCTACCAATAATACACATTAAAAACCCAGTTAACACAATGAGGCATTTTCTTATATTTTTAAATTTGATTGTCAAACAGTTTTCATTTTAGTAACTAGATGGGTATGGGTAGACAACTATCGGTAATACCATCATTAATTGCTACAAAACTGGGCAAAAGAATGTAAAACTTGATACATTTCAATTTGAAAAAGACGCAATAATATTCCAACAAGTAGGATAGTGAAGTTATTATAACGATGTTTTAATTAAAACTCACGGAAGAAATAGCCTATTTACCGTTATTCACACCAAATGTCACAGGAATTATACATTTTGGTTTTGACAACATCTTACCTGCACTTGTACAAGATAACGGATATTTAATGGCTAATATTTTACCAATAATGAACATCAAAAACCCAAATAACACAATTTGGGAAAAAATAATAAAAACCACACCAACAATAAAAAGTAGAAGAAGTGTCACAGTGTCATGCCCGCCAAAACTCTTTCAGTTGTCAGTTTTGCCAATGCTAGCCAGCCAATGATCGCTTAGGCGTATGTTCTTCGTGAAATTTAAACTAGAGGGACGAAGCAAAAAAACATAGTAATAATATATGGAAATATATAAATGCATACAGTTTTATGTTAATCTTATGCTAACGGAAACTAGGTTCAAGATGTTTTGATTAATGTCACACTTGACAGGACACTGAGATTTTTTAGAAACACAACCCATATGTAGTCAGTGATGTCAACCTGCAGATAATTTCAGATCGGTGGGGAACCAATAGAAAATCTAGAAGTGTCTATCGTCGCGCCGTCTGGTGGAGATAAAAAAAAAAGAAAACAACCCATTGCTACAAAACTGGGCAAAAGAATGTAAAACTTGATACATTTCAATTTGAAAAAGACGCAATAATATTCCAACGAATAGAATAGTAAAGTTATTATAACGATGTTTTAGTTAAAACTCACGGAAGAAATAGCCCTATTTACCGTTATTCACACCAAATGCCACAAGAATTATACATTTTGGTTTTGACAACATCTAACCTGCACTTGTGCAAGATAACGGATATTTAATGGCTAATATTTTACCAATAATGAACATTAAAAACCCAAATTACACAATTTGGGAAAAAATAATAAAAACCACACCAACAATAAAAAGTAGAAGAAGTGTCAAAGTAACATGCCCGCCAAAACTCTTTCAGTTGTCAGTTTTCAGTTTGACAAGTATTATATTATGTCAGCGTGTTCCTAAACTGTTACCAGTATACTGGCCTAATCACTTAGGCCAATGATCGCTTAGGCGTATGTTCTTCGTGAAATTTAAACTAGAGGGACGAAGCAAAAAACATAGTAATATATGGAAATATATAAATACATATAGTTTTATGTTAATATTATGCTAACGGAAACTAGGTTTAAGATATTTTGATTTATGTCACACTTGACAGTACACTGATATTTTTTAGAAACACAACCCATATGTAGTCAGTGATGCAAGCAGCAGATAATTTCAGATCGGTGGGGAACCAATTATAGATATGAGCGCCGCGCCGGCGCGCCGCCGCTGCCGCCAATTTCACCGCGCCGCCGCCGCCGCGAAAAGGCATCGGCGCGCCGAGCGAGTGGAATGATTCAATGAATCAGTACGAACGAACTCGTTATTATGGTAGACGATGGCTACGCCTTTGTCGTCATTAGAAGAACAAAATGTGGACGTTTTTAAAACCAAACTAGATAAAATTACCATGACCCTGTGTCATACCTTAAATATAAAAGATACCCAAAGATAGAAGCCAACCCACACGTACCACAACCACACGACAACTACAACCACACCACGTGGTCGGGCGTATATTTCGTATTGTAAATGAACTGCAGACTATTCACACGTACCACATTTTGCAGTCGTTGTTGACCACTTGTGTGATACCGACCACATTGCAACCACAAGCGAACTAGTGGCCGACCACATCCCAACCACAACGTTGCGTCGATGCAATGACAGTGCGCACACACTGCCCGCGCTCCTCCCCCCCTCCGTTTCATTGACTTTCGTACGTAACCACATGGCAACTACTGGCGACAACGCAACCACGTCGACATTTTGTCGGTACCACAACGCAACTACAAAAAGCTGCAGCGACACCATTCACACGTAACCACTGCTTGACGGCATTTTGTCGTTGCGACGTGGTGTGGTTGTGGTACGTGTGGGTTGGCCCTTACTTATAAAATATAAATATATTATACTAACTGTTGCCCGCAACTTCGTCCGCGTTGACGTAGTATAATAACAAAGGTGGATAGTCTTCCCATTTTTGTGGTTCCTTATACAAAGGGTAAAAACGGGACCCTATTGCAATGACTTCGCTGTTTGTCTCCAGGCTGTATCTCAAGAACTTCGCTAGGAAAATTTTTGAAATTCTTACAAATTATGTATTTTTGTTGCTGCTATAACAACAATTAATGCTATCAAGCAAAAAATAAAACAAAACAAAATTAATTATACCTATTTAAGAGGGCTCTCATACAACAAACGCTACTTTGGCCTTTTTTGTTCGACATAAAATATATTGGCAACAGATAGGCACTTGACAATATTATGACCACAAAAATACAATTATTTGTTCGTCTTAATTTGTTCGTTCTATTAGGTACTGATAGGTTCAAAATAATACATTTACATTCTCCATTATCCCTTATTTTATCCCCATGGGAGTTGATACTATCAAAATCATATTTAAGCGAACGTCTTCATCATAGAAGCTCAAATCTATACTAATATTATAAAGCGGAAGAGTTTGTTAGTTTGTTTGTTTGTTTGAACGCGCTAATCTATACTAATATTATAAAGCGGAAGAGTTTGTTAGTTAGTTACTTTGTTTGTTTGTTTGAACGCGCTAATCTCAGGAACTACTGGTCCGATTTGAAAAATTCTTTCAGTGTTAGATAGTCCATTTATCAAGGAAAGCTATAAGCTATATTTTATCACGCTAAGACTAATAGGAGCGAAGAAATAGAGGAAAATGTGGAAAAAACGGGGGGAAATTATTTGAAAGGGCTTATTTGAACACGCTACTCTCAGGAACTACTGGTCCGGTTTGAAAAATTCTTTCAATGTTAAATAAAAATAAAAATAAAAATAGTTTTATTTCTGAATAGATTTAAAAAAAATGCTTTCAGAATGTTGATACTACATGGTGCCTACCACCGGTTCGGGAACTAACCCGGCGAGAAGAACCGGCGTAAGAAACTCGCACGGGGCCCACTTTTTTACCAAAAAAAGTGAGAAAAAAATTAATCTTTTAAATAAAATTTACAATGTTGTAACTTAAAATTATACAATGTCAACATAATTGTAAGTCATACACTAATGTAGAAGTAGCCTTGCAAGAAGCCATCCTACTCCCAAGATGTGCCATCGTTTATGAAATCATTGACCTTATAATAGGCTTTGGCACACAAACGCTCTTTGACTACTTTTTTAAATTTATTAATGGAAAGATTTTGAACGTTTTCTGGGATTTTATTGTAAAGGCGTATACATTGACCTTTAAAGGATTTACTGACTTTACTAAGTCTGATCACCGGCATATCTAGCTTGTGCTTATTTCTAGTATTTCTACAGTGAATGTCACTTTTAACTTTAAATTTACTTATATTTTTTCTAACATATATTACATTATCCAAAATGTATTGAGAAGCAACAGTTAGAATACCAATTTCTTTAAATTTAGTTAGATAGCCCATTTATCAAAAAAGGCTATACGCTATATTTTATTACGCTAAGACTAATAGGAGCGAAGAAATAGAAGAAAATGTGGAAAAAACGGGGGAAATTATTTGAAATTGCTCTAGTAGTTCGTGAGATAAGCTCACGAACTACTAGAGCAATTTTTCTGTTATTTGGGTCAGATAAGAAGAAGACCACGTGAAAGATCATAGGCTATTTTTTGTAGACTGATTTGGCTGTGAAATATCTAATTTACGCGGGCGAAGCCGCGCGGAACGTGTAGTCTTTAATAATTTTAGTTTAATCAGTCGAACATAAAAAGAAAAGGATGCTTTAGTATAACTAAACACTGCTTCCAGAATCCCTAAAGCGCCAGACCCTAGAGTACAGCTAAAATATGCAAAGTTGGCTGTTTTTATCTTGTGTTGTGCTAGTTGGGCGATATTGATATTGGGTAAAAATTAGCAAAAAAATCACGTTTGCTGTATGGAAGCCCCCCGTAGATATTTAATTTATTTTGTTTTTAGTATTTTTTGTTATAGCAGCTGAAAATTTCACAAATAATCTGTGAAATTTTCAGAAATCTTGCTATAACGGTTTTTAAGTTACAGCCTGGAGACAGACAGACAGACGGACAGACATCGAAGTGTTAGAAAAATAGGGTCCCGTTTTTACCCTTTGGGCACGGAACCCTAAAAACAGATGAAAGTCGCATTTGAGAAACGCCGCCGCCGACCAGAAAAAGTCGGCGCGCCGCCGCCGGCCGTTAACCCATCGGCGCTCATATCTAGAACCAATAGAAAATCTAGAAGTGTCTATCGTCGCGCCGTCTGGTGGAGTCGTCGCCGTTCTTCGATCGCGGATTCTTGGAAATGCTATTGCATTCTATTGTTAACGCGGCCCACTTGGGCCGTATGGGGCTTGACTGGTTAAAAAAAAGAAAACAACCCATTGAATGAGGCATTTTCTTATTTTTTGATTGTTATAGGTCTACTAGAATCTGATGGCAATTTTTGACAGCAGATTTTCATAAAATATCCTTGATCATTGGATAAATTTTTATATTAAATTAAAATATAATATAAGAAAAAAAAATGATCAAAATGTTTTATTCCAATGAGGCATTTTCTTATTTTTTTTATTTGATTGTCAAAGAGTTTTCATTTTAGTAACTAGATGGCGTATGGGTAGACAACTATCGGTAATACCATCATTGATTGCTACAAAACTGGGCAAAAGAATTTTATACATTTCAATTTGAAAAAGACGCAATAATATTCCAATGAATAGGATAGTAAAGTTATTATAACGATGTTTTAGTTAAAACTAACGGAAGAAATAGCCCTATTTACCGTTATTCACACCAAATGTCACAGGAATTATACATTTTGGTTTTAACAACATCTTACCTGCACTTGTGCACGATAACGACAATTTAATGGCTAAAATTTTACTAATAATGAACATCAAAAACCCAAATAACACAATTTGGGAGAAAATAATTAAAACCACACCAACAATAAAAAGTAGAAGAAGTGTCACAGTGTCATGCCCGCCAAAACTCTTTCAGTTGTCAGTTTTTAGTTTGACAAGTATCTTATAATATGTCAGCGTTTTCCTAAACTGTTACCAGTATACTGGCCTAATCGCTTAGGCCAATGACCGCTTAGGCATATGCTCTTCGTGAAATTTAAACTAGAGAGACGAAGCAAAACAACATAGAAATATATGGAAATGTATAAATACATACAGTTTTATGTTAATATTATGCTAATGGAAACTAGGTTTAATATATTTTGATTTATGTCACACTTGACAGTACACCGATATTTTTTAGAACATAGAATTATAACCTTTAGAAGAGGCATTCCATACAATCGTCAGCGCGAAAATGTGTCACCCTCGAAATGAGTGAGCTCACTCATCTGAGAGCAGTGTGCCTTAGGACGCGGTGACAGTCGGACGTGTTTAGTGCATTGATTACGTAAAATATGCATTGAAAGCGTGAATGAGTGAAAGAGAAAGTAGTATATGCTATTACTGTAAGACAAAAAAGGACGACAATATTTTCTCGATACACATTTTGCATGCAAAAACATTGCTACAGTTTTGATGGCGTATGCCATATCCATGTATTGACATCGTTGTTTTAGAACCATGGTTTATATTGTTTATTTAAATACTGTACATCTTGCACCTACTATAAGGCACGAAAATATATAATATGCACTACTTGTAATCGCGACATAGCTACCATATTAGTTAATTGCAAAATAATTATAGTGATATAATTTATACGCAAACTATTTACGAGTTGGACGCTTCGGACTGAAAGGGTAGTATGTAAGGATTAAAATTGTATTCAGTAACTGTATCAACTGTAAACTAGAGCTGTATCGATAGTAAACTAAAAGAAATAATTAAAATGTACTTAAGTATGATAGTATAACAGTAATAACTTATTGTAAGAGAAGAAAAGAACAAAATGTATCCATAAAAATCACGCCCATGTAAACAAAAGAATTGTAAAAATTAACCTGTATAACGTACGGGGGAAATTTAATAAAACAAAAAAAAAACATATTGGTGGTGTTTCTAAAAATATCAGTGTACTGTCAAGTGTGACATAAATCAAAATATCTTAAACCTAGTTTCCATTAGCATATTAACATAAAACTGAATGTATTTATACATTTCCATATATTTCTATGTTGTTTTGCTTCGTCTCTCTAGTTTAAAGACTTTCAAACGCCATTTTTACGTCAAATTTAGTTCCTATCACTCACATTGGGGGAGCTGATTCCGCTTCAAATGGACACAAAAAATAGCTGTCATTTCAAAGGGTATCATTATTCCAGCGTACTTGTATAATGGAGGTCAGTGTATGAGGCATTTTCTTATGAGTTGTTTTCTCTTTTTAAATCTCCACCAGACGGCGCGACAATAGACACTTCTAGATTTTTTATTGGTTCCCCAGTCCCTACTCCCTACCGATCTGAAATTATCTGCAGGTTGGCATCACTGACAACATATTGGTAGTGGATGGTGGTGCAGCCTGCAGGTGGTGCGAGGTGATGGTATTTTGTTAATCTTTTTTGTCATCTGGTAGCATTCAAATCTACGTCGGAGTTTTGCCGGGAATGTGAAAGAGTGATGTTGTGTTTTTGTATTGTTTTCCTAAAATTGTGTTAGATGAGTTTTTAATTTGTAATATTGGTAGGATATTAACCATAATTAGATATTCATTATCGTGCACAAGTGTAGGAAAGTGATGCGTGATCCAGAAACGTGCTATTTTGTGTTCCCTCCAAAATTCAATCGAAAGTTTCAGTAAAGCGTCTACCACTTTATTGAATCGACCGACTTGACTTCTTGACTGTATGTATAGGTCTACCATAATCTGATGGCAAAAAATGAGAAAATAAATTGACTCTAGCATTAACGGGGTAATTGGAATAAAACATTTTGATCCTTTTTTTTTCTTATAGCGGCTGATTCTGTGTGTTAAACATGCAAATATAAAAATTTATCCAATGATCAAGGATATTTTATGAAAATCTGCTGTCAAAAATTGCCATCAGATTCTGGTAGACTTATTGACTTTTACTTAGACTTTGACTAGACTTTAGACCTGACAATATAGAAAAACGATGCTGAATATTGTTTTCCCGCCATATTTATACTCGACACTGGCCATGGTTATATAGCCAAAGTGCCATAATAAGAAAAAAAAAAAAAAGTCTACGTCGACTATATCTGTCAAATGCACGTCAAATGGCTTATGGCCACAGAATACAACTTTATGGCTGTCTGTGATTTTTTGATATTTCGGGTGGATAAAAACCGGCAATAAAAACTTATATGAAATAAGTAAGAAGAAATCAAAGAATTTCATATAAAATTAAATTCTTACTCAAGTTATTTATGTTTTCACAGCTGTGAAAATGTATTTACAAGGTACTGTTGTGTTTATTGTATTCCGTGTACCAAGATTACATTTCCATATAGCAAAGCCCTTTTAAACGTTGTTGTCGACGAATTTAACACTTCTTGAAAGCCTTTGACATTTAATACGAACATAATCAAAGTATTGATACAGTATCTTAAGCTTATTTTTATTAAATGAATCCACAAAACATTACGGTCGTGTAAGGCCACGTCAGTTATCCATTTTCGTTGCGCCGGCGGCCGGTGCTAAGATCTTTTGAGAGGTTATATTGTTAACCCTTGTTTAATAAGTCGGCTTTATATTACAAACTTATCAGAAACATGTATAAAACGCCGTATGTGACGAACCTACTGTATAATATTCACTGACCTCCATTTAACAAGTACGCGTACTTGTATAATCATGGAGGTCAGTGATAATGTTATAATAAACATTCTAAGACAATCGAAGCCTGTTCTTTTATGATGCTAATTAACTATTATTGCAGAGTTAGCCACCCTAGTAGTTCTATGCATAGTCTCAAGTAATGCTATATTACAAGGAACAATAGACACTAAGCGTTTGCAAACAATATTGGAAGATGGATTAAAAAGCAAAGATATTGGCTCAATCTACTTCTCTGTAAAAGGATTAAAAGAGCTAAACGCCAAAATCCCTGATATCTGTGAGGTATGTATTATCCATCAAGCCACATATGGTCACCGGTGACCGAGACACAATAATAATAAATTAATAATAAATTCTTTATTGAATTAATCAGTACAACAATCTTATGAAGACTCTGACACCCAAACTAGGCTAATGCCCGTATCTCAGGAGTCAGAGTAGAATATCTATTGTCTCGTTTTTCCACAATCAACGGGTTAATAAACATTCTTTGTCTTAAGTGAAACCTGTTTCAAATATTAATCATTATAATTCCATAGAAATAATAAATCCAACCATTGCACTTTTGTTTTTCAGGATATCAAAAATGCAAAATATGATCTGAAGAATATTGAACAAGTATTCTACCTCACAAATGCCGCAGCTCTTTCTGGATGTCAAAACTCATTGAAACCAGATGTAATGGGTGCTGCAAACCAGGTGTTGGACAAAGCTGATGCTACAATACCAGAATTATATCATGCAGTGTATTCTATGAAAGCTCTTGGCAAGGGTACTATTTATGACAAAGAAGATGCACTAAAGAACCTGATTCAGCTTTTGAAGAAGGATGATTCCCCAGCTAAGTATGTAAAGGTTTTTGTTTAATGACTTAAGTTATAAGAACATTACAAGTAACCTGTATTGCCTTTATGTAAGTTTAATGCTAAGTACTCACATACCGTTTTACTCGATCGAAACACAAATAAAACACAATATTACTTGCACCTTTTTCCACTATATTCATTAATTACTATAGTGGAAAATTAATAGTAAAAAAAATTAGTAATTAATGAATATAGGGGAAAAAGTGCCAGTAATATTGTGTTTTATTTGTGTTTAAAATGAATTTCCTCCGTGAACCGACATACAATCAATTACATATATTACACGGCTCGGGCTTTTGTCCACACATTCAACATTACTCGATAGTTTTACTCCAAATCGAGTAAAAATTATCGTGTGGTACGCAAAACTCACACATGCTTGAGTATGGTTTGAGTAAAGCTCGATGGCTCGCGTCGAGTAAGTTAGAAGGAAATTAGATTTATTTAATTCCATTGAGCCTTTGAGCTTTGTTTTGCAGTCCACATGGTAATTTTTTACTTGATTTGGAGTAAAACTATCGAGTAAATCCGTATGTGAGTACTTAGCATAAGTGCAATATCTGGTTGATTGAATATTTCATCTACAAATCACATCTGAAATCTCTGAAGAAGAAGAAGGTTGTGGTGTTAAATATTCATTAATCAGCTTTCCTGATTCAATCAATTCATTCATTCAATTAATTTTCTGTTTCAATCACTTAGAAAGAACATGGACCTTTAGTTCGACACAAAATATTTTGTTTACTACTTGTCAGTGTTTAGATGTCTTAGCTAAGATTTGTTTGTCAGCATTCAGATTTAATTTTTTTTTAATTTTAGCTATGGCTATGTGTTTGGTCTCTGCGAGCACATGGGATGTGGGACATGGACGGTGTCCCACGCTGAAGGGGCATTGCTTGCAGCTGATGAGAGTGACTCAAGAGCCCTGCACTTTGAAGGTGGACTTCCTGCCACATCTCTCCTACTTAGCACTATCATCAGGTATGCTAGAGTATGAAACAGTACATTTTTATTTTAATCTTTATTTAGGACTTGGTACACAAACAGAGGCGACCATGTCGTCCTCATAAGGCTACAAAATTACAATTTAACAATTTCCTACATCTAAACCAAACTTAACTAACTTGTACAAACCAGGGTTGTTGCTGATGCATAATTTTGTCACATCAGCGGATGCTGATGCTGATGTTTTTTTCCTAAAATATGCTCATTATCAATTTTTTTTTCTCTAACTTTTGAAAAAAATAATCTCCGACGCTCATACTAATCTGACGAATACTTCATAAGAAAATCGTTATAACTTCTAAACTATCTGACTAGAGCATAGAAATAAAGGAATTTATTTAAGATGAAAACCTCTTCTATCTTTTTAAAATATAAAAGAAACAGTTCACAGATTAAGAATTAGTTACTACGTAAAACCAGTTAAATGCGCTAGATTTTTCACAAAAAGCCATTAATTAAAAAATACATAATTTTTTTCCTTAAACTTTAATTGTTCTATTTTTAATTCCATGAAATTCATAACATATTGCCTGTGTAGGCGTAGTCCACAAGTTTAGCTATTAAATGAGACCTTTTTTATCTTCATAGGATATTTATATGAGAAGAATTGGTCAGATTAGTGTGAAAGCCCGGGAAAAACTAAAATGGTTACCCGGGAAAAAAAAAATTGAGAGCCAATTTGTCGATAAAATATGACATACATCATTACATTTAAGGATCGGACACCGGTGTCGGGACAGATTGTATAAATATTATACATTTTCTTAATCAATCTCAATTTGAAGCTTGATTTTCGGTTTCACTTGTGTCATATTCTTCAGGATGTTTTGCCTTCAAATGATTTTTAAGTGATGTGTTTGTGTGTTCTTTGCGTGAATAATTCTTCTTACATAATATATTACAGTTTGCATAGTCTTGTTCAACTAATTAAAAATATTGCCATATTTTGCTTTTTAACGGAGGAGACATTTTAAAACCACAAGTCACAACAGTTCACAAAAACAATGCACTAGCCACAAACTACATAGGGATACTGGCACTAGCATAGCACTACGAATTGTTTATGAGCGAACACGCGACGTTTTATGATTGGACAAAACCTGCAAGCGACAGCGACACAAGACGTTGACTACAGTCTACACCCACCGGGGGACATGTTGCGACTCGAACATCAGCGTCAGCATCAGCAACGATCAATGCGGATGCTGATTCTAATGCTGATGTGGAAAATGAAGCTGATGCTGATGCTGATATTCGCAACAACCCTGGTACAAACATATAGCATCACTAGACAAAGGTTCCGAGAGTACAATATTAATAACGCCGCCTACACTATTAAACATAAACTTATTAGATAAACTATTTCTAAATGATTACACATTCCACTAAAATATGATCCAATAAAAATATTTACATGGCAAATAATTTATATAAGGTTTATTATCTGATGTATTGGAAAAGTGACAGACAGTATTTGTCTAAAATACTAGCTGCCCTTATCAAGTTTCATTTGTGCTTTATCAAGCTGGTTAGACATCTTGGTACGGGAGGTAGCAACATTTGAAAAAAAAGTATTTCAGGTCGGCTGATTTTGTGATATGTCGTCATTCTTGCTCTTCTGGTTACAGTCTGGGCGGTCTGGCTGCTGCTAGTGGTTGCGTTCATTAGTGCGCAACCTTTTTGTCCAGGTTATAATCCTGGATTTTAAAATCATTTTAGTATTATACATGCTGTACACTAAAATGATTTTAAATGATTTTAAAATCATTTTAGTGAACAAGGAGTGCTTAACACAAACGTAATAATTATGACAATAATAATAATAATTGGTAAAGCCTGGCCTTTAACATGACAAGAGCCAGAAGCGAGAGATTGCCATTTATTTTTATCAGGCGCTCCTTATATTAATAGGATCACCTGGACAAATGAAATGCGCACTAATGAACGCAACCACTACCGGCAGCCAGACCGCCCGGACTCTAACCAGAAGAGCAAGAATGACGACATATCACAAAATCAGCCGACCTGAAATACTTTCTCGAAAACGTTGCTACCTCCTATACTATCTGTGTAAATTATAAACAGATCTGTATATACGAATAATATAGGAATTTGAAAAAAAATCCACAGCCAAACATTTAACCTCCTCCTTTTTAGAAGTCAGTTAAAAAGGAAGAACCTTAATCTTGTTTTAGTCCAACATTTCTTTGGACTGTTCTTCCAAAAACATTTGATACCTGATATTCATATAAAGGTCTGGGGGTTACAGATTGATTGTCTCCGCCCACCACCATCTCTTAGTGTGATGTGTTTATCTGTTAACAACAAACATACAGCGCTGGTAGTGTTGGTAAAAATAGCATTAGCAATAATAATTATTAGTTATTAAATGGCAATTAAATAAATAAAATAAAATAAGCCTTTTTTCAGACATTTACATTTACATCTTTTACATATTATTTAACTTTTGCTTTAATTTTTATTATCTACATCTGATTGCCTTATGGCAAAGGCCTCCCCTAAACTCTCCCACAATTGTCTATCCTTAGCCTTCCTACTCCATGTTGTAGCTGCTATTGCTTTTATCTCGTCCTCCCATCTTTACTTTTGTCTTCCTCGTCTCCTTTTTCCTTCTCGTGGGTACCATAGAGTGACATCTTTGGCCCATTTGTTTTTCTTATTTCTTATTATATGTCCTATCCATTTCCACTTTAGCCTCTTAACTGTATTATATGTCACATCTGTTACCCCAGTTTTTGCCCGTATTTCAGTGAGTTTGATTTTTTCTTTTAGTTTAACACTTAACATACTCCTTTCTATGCTATTCTGACATACCTGTAGGTATTTACGTTGGTTTTCCGTTAATGCCCATGTCTGGCAGCCATATGTCATGCATGGCAATATGCAAGTGTTAAAGATTTTCTTCTTGTCTGTCATTGAAAACTGGGGATTTTTCATTATCTCTTTAAGCGACCAGTATCTCTTCCAGGCGTTGTTTATTCTTAAATCTATTTCTTTCTGTATGTGATCCTCTGGTGAAATTATTTGACCTAAGTATGTATATTTACATATTCTATGGTGTTGTTATTTACCTTTATCTCGTTCTGTTCTCCATTGGTCATCAATTTAGTTTTTTCTATATTCATTGAAAGGCCCACTATTTCACTCTCGTCTGCTAGCTGCTGAATCATGATTTGTAGATTTTCAGGTGTTTGTTCAATAATGATTAAATCATCTGCAAATCTCAAATGGTTAAGTTTTTCTCCATTTATATTTATTCCATACTTATCCCAGTCTAGTTTCCTAAATACCTGTTCCACCCTTAGCAATAATTAAATTAATCGTACTAATAAATAATAAAACAATAATAAATAAAATATATTTTTATTCAAAATTGGTATCATAAATACTCTTTTTGAACGTTGTAGAAAGAACGAAGAAACTAAGATGCCTACCACCAGTTCGGGAACTCACCCGGCGAGAAGAACCGGCGTAAGAAACTCGCACGGGGCCATCTTTTACTAAAAAGATGGAAAATTACAATTTTAAAATAAAATAATATAATAATGTTATGGCTTACAGCTATGTAACAAAAATATAAAACCGGCCAAGTGCGTGTCGGGCCACGCGCAATATAGGGTTCCGTAGTACCGCAGGTTTATTAAAATATTTGTATGGTCAATGAATGTTCATTTATAACGTGTTTTACACTACTAACAACATCATCTCAGTTACTTTTAAAGGAATTTGAACGAAGTTTCTTTATACTTCGCCGAATAGATTTTTTTTTTTAGTTGATCGACTATTACTCAATAACTTATGAAGTCTTCTTAGCCGTGATAATTTTCCTTTTAAATTCAGCATATTTCCTACTCCCGTGAATTTTTTCACATTTCCAGAAGCAACCAACCGTTTAGCTAGTAGAAGGGGACGCTGGACGCTGGACTCTAACGATTTTTTCCACTTTAAAACTTAATATTTCACAAACGGATCCCTAAATCGGAAAATGATCTATGATTCTATGAATACTTATGATATTTTTAAAAAAACTATCCAACGCGACGCGAAAAAAAAATTCATCCCCGCTTGATGTGTAGGGAAGGTACCATAAAAATAATATTTTTTTAAGATTTCATGTACCATTTATCGGCATCATTAATATGTGCATTCATGCCAAATTACAGCTTTGTAGGTCCTATAGTCTCTGAGCAAAACCGCGGACAGACAGACAGACAGACAGATCGAAACTAAAAGGGTTCCTTGTTGACTACGGAACCCTAAAAAGTAAAGTAACCTGCATGGAGCCACCCTATTCCCAAGGTGTGCTGTCTTCAATGAAATCATTGACTTTATAATACGCTTTCGCACACAAATGTTCTTTGACTGCTTTTTTAAATTTATATTTTAAGGATACATTTTCTGGCATTCTATTGTATAGGCGTATACATTGGCCTTTAAAGGATTTGCTTACTTTGGCTAGTCTAAACATTGGTACTTATAGCTAATTTGTTCTTATTTCTGGTATTTACACTATGGTTATCGCTTTTCTTTTTGAAAATATCTATGTTCTTTTTGACATATAAGAGATTATCCAAAATGTACTGAGATGCGATGGTCACAATTCGTATTTCTTTAAATTTTTCTCTTAGAGATTCAAAAGACGACATCTTATAGATAGAACGAATAGCTCGCTTCTGCAGCACAAATATTGTATTAATGTCCGCTGCATTTCCCCACAAGAGGATGCCGTAAGACACTACTTACTTACTACAAAACCGTACTTACTACAAAATACGATTGTTAATATTAATCGTGCGCAGCAATAGTCTGCGATCATGAAAAAGTTCACGTCTGCGCTGTTACGCACCGCGGCGCTAACTGCTATTGTACTTGCTATATTTCACTCGTTGCGAAATAATACTCAACGCGAGCGGTGCGATGCAAACCGAGAGTTCACGATTCCATGGCGTGATTTTAGCAAATAGCAGAGCAATAGCACGTAGCGTGATATGACGTGAATATTCGCACGTTATTAAAATTAATAGAAAATAGCATTAATTCTCATTACTAGCCACTGGTTCTGTCCACCAGAGTCAGAAGAAAGTGTCTCTATAGGTTACAGATTGTCTATATTAACTCTGCCCACCACTATCTCTTAACAGAGTGATGTGTTTGTCTGTTATAAAGCATAATATAGTCACTGGTTCTGTCCACAGAACATACAAGAGCCAGAAGAAGGTGTCACCGTTGAGTGAGGAGCAGCGGTACAAGTTCAGCGAGTACCTGCTGTCGCGCCGCTCCGTGACCACGCCCCGCGGCGCTGCCCTGCTGCTCGAGGCCGCGCTGCTGCTGGCTGAGGAACAGGTATGGTCATAATAATTACGTATAACGCAGTTTGCATGTCGACGCACGACCTTCGATCACATATTGCACGACGTACAATAATAGGTACAAAATTGGCTTGTATGGATAAAGAAATGAAATATCGAGATTCAAGAGCGACGGATTTCTTTATAAAGTCGATAAAAAGAGAGATTTTAGAGATTTCACTTTATGTGTTAAGTAACAGCATTAGATGTTGTTGCAATACTGATAATAAAATATTTACTGTACTAATTTAAAAAAAAAAATGTTTTATTGTTTTTGTTTATTTAATACTTCATTTCGTTACTTACAGCCGTCACCAATCAGCATTGTTATCAAGGGCAAGAAATACATC
Organism: Cyaniris semiargus; assembly: GCA_905187585.1. Classification (NCBI taxonomy): domain Eukaryota; kingdom Metazoa; phylum Arthropoda; class Insecta; order Lepidoptera; family Lycaenidae; genus Cyaniris; species Cyaniris semiargus. Next base: position 1,839,622 of record LR994555.1, read on the forward strand.
ACGGCGGAATCAGACTCAATTGAATTCTCTGTCACCAACCTAATCGGCAAGCCCATCCCTAACTTGAAGCCAGAGGAAGTTGTTGCCCAATCTGGCACCAGACTGGCTGATGATGTAGTAGTACTCTCCAAGCAGCCCCTGACTCCCAAGGCCAATGAACCCGGCACATTTGTGCTGAACCTCAGCAAGATTAAGTCACAATACGGCCTCTACAAGATCTCACTGAGTGCAGGAACAAAGTCTGCAAACTTCAACATTGCTGTGCTTGGAGAGATTCAAGTTTCGAATGTGGAATTTGGAATCGGTGATGTGGATGGCACAACCAGTCCAAAGATAACTAATGTACTGTACCCCAACAAGCTCACAGAGAAGTTACAAGCTGATCACCTACAAAAGTAAGTAACTTATCCTTTATACATACTAGTATTGTAAAATATGTAATATGACTGTTTGCCTGTCGGTACTCTCTTCAGGCTCTGAATTAATAAAAATGAATTTCAATTTTATTAAGTCTCTCTGTATTTTTATTTTATTTATAGCCTTTTTTTCAGACTTCTTGGTTTTTCCATCGTTTTTCCTTCCGTTTTTCCTTTTTTCCTACTGGTACCCTAGCGGGTCAGTAGTATCGAAATCTCGGTCTGTTTGCCCTATTTTGGCAAAGGCCTCCCCCATTTCTATCCATTCTTTTCTGTTTAGCGCTGTCCTTGTCCAAGTTTTTCCTACTGTCATTTTTAATTCATCTTCCCACCTCCGGAGCTGCCTTCCTCTTTTTCTTTTACCGTTTCTTGGGTGCCAGAACACTACATTTTTGGTCCACTTTTCAGCGCCTCTTATTATAATATGACCGGTCCACTTCCATTTTAGTTTCCTAATTCTTGTTAGTGCATATATCCACGATTTTTGTACGTTTTCTAATTGTTGTGTTTCTTATTCTGTCGGCCTTCCTTATGTTTAGCATGCTTCGTTCCATTGCTGTCTGACAGGTTCTCAGTTTGTTATTTTGTTCTTTGATGATTGCCCAAGTCTGGTATCCATATGTTAAGACTGGAAGTATGCATGTATTGTATAGTTTAATTTTTACGGTTATCTTTGTTTCGTTACTCTTCATTATGTCCTTGAACCCCCAGTAGCATTTCCAAGCCTGCGCAATTCTTGTGTCTATTTCTGTTGACATCATATTAGTTGCCGACATTTGCTGGCCGAGGTAGGTGTATTCCTTCACAAACTCTAACGTTGCGTTTGTCAAGGCTTTTGTTTTGTTAGCGTTCATTGTGAGGCCTACCTTGTTGCTTTCTCTTTCTAGGTCTATGAGCATGCTTTGCAGGTGGTCTTTGTCTTGGCAAATAATATGATGTCGTCAGCGAATCTTAGATTTGATAATAGCTCTCCGTTTATGTTTAGTCCATACTGGTCCCAATTTAGTTCTCGGAAGATTCCTTCTAACACAGCAGTAAATAATTTAGGTGAAAGCGGGTCTCTTTGTCTCACTCCTCTTTTTATTTTTATTTCTTTTATTATTAGTGTATATATTTTTCAAGATCCTTATGTATTTGTGTTCGACTCCCTGTGCCTTCAGACATTTCCAGATGTTTTCGTGCTCTATGAGTCGAATGCTTTGTCAATGAAGCAGCAGTAAAATGGCATATTAAACTCTTTACACTTTTCGAAGATTTGTCTTACAGTGTGTATGTGGTCGATGGTCGTGTATCCCGCCCTGAAGCAAAAAATTTGTAGACATTAGACATAAGGCTAATCGGCCTGTAGTTGTTAATGTCATCCTTGTCCCCTTTTTTGTGAAGAAGGATTATTCTTGATGTGGTCCATTGTGTTGGAATTTTTTCCGTGTCTAATACGTCGTCGAAAATGTATTTTAATACTAATGCAATGACACTTTTGCAGTCGGACAGCATTTCATTATTAATCCCATCAGGACCAGGAGCTTTATCTTTTTTCTGAGTTCCGATTGCTTTTATTATTTCATCTATTAGGATAGGTGGTACTCTCTATAACCACATAGTAACTACTTGTTACTGTTTCTGTTACGTAGTAACTATTTAGTAATCTGTGCTATAATTCGAAAACGGCTAAATCGATTAGCCAAATTTTAGTCTTACCATATAAACCTTCCCTGGTCTTCCACCAGGGGAGGTTTATACGGTAAGAAAATTTAGGAGTTAAGTGATACAAAGATCACGGGTCATCTATAATAACTAAAATTATATACAGGGTGTCCCTAAAGTTCACGGTCCGCGACAAGGCGAACAAGGCTGTGGTGGTGCAGCAGGCGTTTGTGCGTGTGGCGCCCGCCGACGACTCGCAGGAGGCCATCTTTGTTGCCGAGCCCGATAACAATAAGGCGTACAAAGTTGAGCTGGTGAGTGTTTTATCGATTCATAGTCAGAATAATTGCTATTATACTTCTGTATGTAATTATTATTATAGGTAAAAAAATATAATCTGAGAGTCTATAGGGTCTTGTTCTTCATGTTTATGAAAAAGAAAGGATGATATACAAACGATTAGACTATTTCTAACTCAAACTGACAATTAAATGAGCCTAAGTGCACTTTATATTGAAACAAACAGGACACGATGGCTTCATACTTGAAACAAGTAACTTTTAGGGCTCCCACACATAACTGCGAATTCGCATCGCATCGCAATTCACGTATGTGAAGCTAGCATGACAAAGTTAGCAAAATAACTTGGGATTGCGTTATTAATTAGGTGCTAATTGAGTGCTATTTTGGTGCAAAAACCGCGAATTTAGTGCTCCTCAAAATTCGGAATAAAAGCTAATACTGCTACCTTCACGTGAAGCTAGCAGTGTACATAACCAAAAACCTTTAAAATGATGATATAGCTTCGTAATAAATACTTAGCTAATAAGTGCTCATTAAATGATCTTTCAGTGCACAAACTGCAAATTTAGTGCTCTTCAAAATTTGCGATAAATGCGAATACTGCTACCTTCACGTGAAGCTAGCAGTGTACAAAACCAAAAACCTTAATAATGATTATCTGGCTCCTTGATAAGTACTTTACTCTTTCCCAAACTTATTTTGTCTATACTGCCTACTTTGAGAACAAATAATGTTTTAGCGCCCCTCATTGTGTCAATTTAAAATGCATACAGATGAAATGAAATTACAAATCACCCCCCAAGCCTCTACACAACGCCCCTATTTTTTTTTGGGTACCACAGCGCCCCCCTTTAGACCTGCAACGCCCACATGGGGGCGTTATAGCCCACTTTGGGAAAGGCTGCTGTAGATGCATAGCGGTTTTTATCTGTTATATATTTGTTTCACAATTACACACACACACACACACACACACACACACACACACACACACACACACACACACACACACACACACACACTGCTGTCTGCTGAGTGTCCGTATTTTTGGTCAGTACTTAAGATGCGACCTGGTCTCAGTGTGAAATTCGTCAAAGTACTCGAATCAAGAGGAGCATTTTGCTGGTACCGTGAAGTTAGCAGTATACGGTATAAAAAAAAAATGCATATTTTAATTTTATTCTCCGCCTATCGCTAGCACTTAATAAGCACTTAATTTCTATGTATCGTTTATGAGAGTGTGAAATTCGTCAAAGTACTCAAATCAAGAGGAGCATCTTGCTGGTACCGTGAAGTTAGCAGTATACGGTATAAAAAAATGCATATTTTAATTTTTTCCTCCGCCTATCGCTAGCACTTAATGAGCACTTAATTCCTATGTATCGTTTATGAGTGTGGAATTCGTCAAAGTACTCAAATCAAGAGGAGCATCTTGCTGGTACCGTGTAGTGAGCAGTATATGGTATGAAAAATAAAGAAATGCATATTTTCTTTTGTTTTCGCCGCCTATCGCTAGCACTTAATGAGCACTTAATTCCTATGTATCGTTTATGAGTGTGGAATTCGTCAAAGTACTCAAATCAAGAGGAGCATCTTGCTGGTACCGTGTAGTGAGCAGTATATGGTATGAAAAATAAAGAAATGCATATTTTCTTTTGTTTTCGCCGCCTATCGCTAGCACTTAATGAGCACTTAATTCCTATGTATCGTTTATGAGTGTGGAATTCGTCAAAGTACTCAAATCAAGAGGAGCATCTTGCTGGTACCGTGTAGTGAGCAGTATATGGTATGAAAAATAAAGAAATGCATATTTTCTTTTGTTTTCGCCGCCTATCGCTAGCACTTAATGAGCACTTAATTCCTATGTATCGTTTATGAGTGTGGAATTCGTCAAAGTACTCAAATCAAGAGGAGCATCTTGCTATTACCGTGTAGTGAGTAGTATACGGTATAAAAAATAAAAAAATGCATTTTTTAATTTTTTTTTCCACGTTTATTGCCAGCACTTAATGAGAACTTATTAGTAAAGTACTTATCAAGGAGCCAGATAATCATTATTAAGGTTTTTGGTTTTGTACACTGCTAGCTTCACGTGAAGGTAGCAGTATTAGCATTTATCGCAAATTTTGAAGAGCACTAAATTCGCAGTTTGTGCACTGAAAGAGCACGTCTTAATGAGCACTTATTAGCTAAGTATTTATTACGAAGCTATATCATCATTTTAAAGGTTTTTGGTTATGTACACTGCTAGCTTCACGTGAAGGTAGCAGTATTAGCTTTTATTCCGAATTTTGAGGAGCACTAAATTCGCGGTTTTTGCACCAAAATAGCACTCAATTAGCACCTAATTAATAACGCAATCCCGAGTTATTTTGCTACCTTTGTCATGCTAGCTTCACATACGTTCGCAATTCGCAAATATCTGCGACAAAACTCATAATAAAAATGACATTGCGATGCGATGCGAATTCGTAGTTTTGTGCGGAAGCCCTTAGCTGCATTGCGATAAAACGTGTGTAGCTAATTTAATAATGCATCGCAGTATCACGTTTCAGTGTGAACTTTTCGTAACTGCCGCCGTAATATTTTGACATAAACCCCATACATTATCAGTCAAACTCTTCATTACATTGAAGTTTAATATCGTCTCTGAGTGCGGCTGTAAGAGAGAGACATAACTAGTATTATATTTCACAGAACGTGGGCGGTCTGTCATCGCACCTGCGCGGCGCGTCGTCGGGCGCGTTCACGGTGACGCTGCTAGTGGCGGACGGCGCCGCCGCCGCGCCGCTCGCCTGGCCGCTCGGACACGTGCACCTTAACCTGCCCGCGCCGTCCGCGCCCGCCTCAGGTATGTAGTGTTGCTGCTCGAACAGGGCCCTTTAGATCAGGGGTTCCCAAACTTATTTTGTCTATACTGCCTACTTTGAGAACATATAATGTTTTAGCGCCCCTCATTGTGTCAATTTAAAATGCATCCAGATGAAATGAAATTACAAATCACCCCCCAAGCCTCTACACAACGCCCCTATTTTTTTTTGGGTACCACAGCGCCCCCCTCTAGACCTGCAGCGCCCACATGGGGGGGTTATAGCCCACTTTGGGAAAGGCTGCTGTAGATGCATAGCGGTTTTTATCTGTTATATATTTGTTTCACAATTACACACACACACACACACACTGCTGTCTGCTGAGTGTCCGTATTTTTGGTCAGTACTTAAGATGCGACCTGGTCTCAAGATGCGGTTCGGCTCTGTGATTGGTCCAAATTTTGACAGCCAAGCCAGCCACCAGGAGCCACATAACACCAGGCACTGTAGGGTAGCCTACAGTACAGAGCTATGCCTGAGTGGTTTCCTTTTTGACGTTTTTTGTTATTTTTAATTCTTGTTTTGTTGTTTTTTTTTTTGTTTTGTACTTCACATTATATTCACGATGCGCAATTCGACTCGAATTCGGAAACTTCATCGCGAAACATCCAATAAACGCTCGCCCCGCTTGTCACTGACCAATGAACGCACGGTGAAGTTTCCAAGTCAAACGGATATCGTGAATCGCCCTGCAGTTATCAAGGAGGCGAGACTTTTGCCACTGCTCAGTGAACTATACTGGCACACTAGAATTATTAATTTGATGCCATACGATTTATGAATTGTCGTTTTCTTCCTCATTATCAGAAGTGACAAATGCTTATATACTCAACACTTGCATGTAATTCGCTTAGCAGTGCCGTTAAAGCGCCCGCATATACTTTAGCGTAAAAATATGTATTTCAATTTTCAACCACGTCTACTGTGACTGCGCTCTGGAGGCATTTCGTTTGTGTTATAGTGCAATATTTTATAATACCAGGTTCAGCTTACATTAACTATACTTATTTAATACACGAATGCCTGTTTTCACCAACCGCCTCCTAACGCTAAGTATTCCATAGCGGTCATTAGGGGTACCTATCCTTCAAGATTTTACTAATTTTTGTGTATCACCTACGTCCTTTAGGGATAAGAACTTCTGTAAAACATAATTTTTTTTCAAAACTGTGTTCATTTTAAGAGATACATGACCCTAAAAGACCACTAGGGAACACTTAGCGTTAGGAGGCGATTGGTGAAAACAGGCATAATTATATTAGTAAGTTCGGGACTCCATTCCAGACTAGATTGAAACAAATTTATAACTACTGGATGCTAATGCTATCTTTATTTACGTTAATCTCTTCATTGCAGACTCCCCCGTCCGCGGCCCGCTGCCAGTGATCGCTCACCAGTTCCGCGAGCCCGAGGCGCGTCCACCGCGTGTGGTGTCCGACGTGTTCGCCCTGGCATGCGCGGCGCCGCTGCTGCTGCTGCTGGTGATGTGGGCCTCCCTCGGCGCCAACTTCCGCGCCGCGCCCGCTCACCTCGCCGCGCCGCTCTTCCATCTCGCTCTAGCAGGTATTGCTCCGCTTTTGTCTCGCTCTAGCTGCTAGCAGGTATTGCGCTGCTTTGTGTCTCGCTCTAAAAGGTATCCTGCTGTTGTGTGCCACTCTGGCATGTATTAAGCTGCGCTACAAGGGGTCATCACTGTATATAGCTATTACGCAACACTCCTCTCTTTGTGCTCTACAGTTACTACACATACTATTACTATTATGTATTGTGTTAAAACCGCGCTGCTCTTCCGCATCTCCGCTAGATAATTCATAGAGAGATCATACATCTATATATTAATACGCGAGCGAAAAACTTTTGATCCCTTTTGACGAAAAATGCGGAAACGTAGGTGATTGAAATTTTGCATAGTTATAGTTTATATGGTGAAGGAGTGCATCGAGCTAATATTATTTTGAAATTATGCTTTTATCATACATTTTTTTAACAAATAATACATTACCCACACTACAGTCTACAACACACACACTAGGTGATTTTGATTGACAAGCCTATACACACGAATTGTACTCTTTTATTTATGGTTGAGGTCTGTTGTCAAATTGAAAATAGATTTAGTTTTTTTTATTGAATCTTAAATACTCTTACCGCCGTACTCAGAGACATTTAATTACGATTAACCTTCAATTTAATGGAGAGTTTGACCGATAATGTATGGGGCTTATGTCAAAAATTTGAATTAATTACATTTAAGTAATTAATGATCCACTCTAAGTGCGGCAGTTTGACAATTATTATACGGCCAGTATGTCATCATTTGACTATTAATCTGAGACTGTCGCAGGAATTATTTCTAAAAAATAATAAAGTAAATATTTTGACAATAGAATATCAAAAGAAAAGCGTTGAAATTTTAAATTTAACCTCAAATAATCAATTATATTTTTTTTATTTGACGTCGAATTTCGACCATTGGGCGATCTCTAGTACTCATAAAAGGATAAACAGCGATATTTAAAAGATGACGACGTGTTCATGAAAAAATCTATTGATTAGTTCCTTGCAAAACTGTTTCTCAAAACCCTAAGTTTTATGCTATATCTCATTGCGTTTCAGCGTCCCTGGGTCTGTACGGGCTGCTGTGGGTGCAGTTGGACATGTTCAGCACGCTGCGACTGTTGCTGCCGCTCGCCGCGCTCACCTTCCTCTCCGGCCATCGGCTGTTGCGCCGCTTGGCCAGCGACAAGGCGCGCAAGCAATAAAAAAAAACTATAAGTACATTTAAAAAAAGAATAGAATATAATTTGATTATAAACCTGTTTTTTATTCAGCTAAGTTATTTTGAGTCACAAAATTTAGATAAGCTGGCACTTAAATAATAAGAAAACATTGTGAATAAATGTTTTTGAAGTAAATGCATTTTTTATTGTAGTGTATATTTTTATCTTGTAAGCTCATCACAGAATGGATGCCAGACAATAATTGACGACGACGAATGTGGCCGACCTAGAAAAATTGGCGTACCCATACAAGCAAGCTGCTAGGCTAACCTGTGGTGGCTTTAGGTGCTGCGCAGACGACAGACTATCCGTGACGCACTTTTTAGTCTGTGGAAATAGAACCTATGCAATTGTATGCAGTAACGCACACGACGCGCAAAAAGTCCGGCGCACAAAAAATCCGTGTAATTCGGACAGACCGCATCGCGCCGCGCCGCACAAAAATTGTGCGAAAAAAATTGAACGTTTGCTTCGACACGCGCTAACGCAGACGGCGCACACTTTTAGTCTGCAATCTGCATTTGTAGTGACGTACCTAACGTACGGCCAGATATTAATGTAACGATGTTAATTCAAGAAATACAAAACAGACCAGCAATTTATGATACGTAGACCACGTTGGCCCTGGCAAAAAATGGGCCCTTCTAGTCTCGCGTTTACCCCTCGGGGTCCACCTGGACCACTTTAGGAATCACTGCTTAAAGAGCGAGAATGGAAAGACTTGGGGAAGGCCTTTGCCCAGCTGTGGAACGAGGGTAGATTTTTTTTATGTAAAATTAATAATTCAGGATCTATATCCTGAAGCTCTATAGCTAAAATACAACAATACGAATTACAAGGTAACTGGCGAAGTCTATACTGGACGGTCGTCGACAATTTTTAATCTATTTCAATAGTTTTATGGTCGGAAAACTTGCAAACATCTTCATATAAGATCTATAATTTTATATGGTTAGTGTTAACACTACCGACATAACAAAGTCTCGACTACAAAATGCCATGACGTCATCGGCCATTGCCCGCGCTTGTTAATTTTACTTGTCCATAACCAGCCAGATTAACCCATTCCATGCGGCAATAAAAACTACACTTATTACCCAGGTGCGGGGACGATTTTCGTCGTGACGCCGATGGGCGTCTTCCGCACCTCAAAGGGTAACAATAAGACGCCGATCGGCGTTTTCAGCACACTAATAAGAAATTAATCATTATTACGTTAAATTCATTGGAAAATCTTCAGTTACGTCAAACGTGTGGTGTGTTCAAGAGCGTATTTGGCGTAAAAATTAATCTTACGGCATAAATTATTATTTGTGTGCAGTTATTGGCCTTCAATTGTTATATGGTGAAAATTGGTTGAATATGGCGAGAAATGCTAAGTAAATTGTATTAATTAAATAAATTATGCCCCCTTTCGACTAACATCTCATATATTTTAGTTTTTAGTGATAATAATAGCAAAATTATCAGTATAAATTAATAACAAATTAATAACAGGGGTGGCAAACCTTTTCGTAATTTCCGTAAGCGTATTATGCATATTTTCAAGAATATTTTTAATAAGTAACCTGAAAATAAACTATGATAACATTATGATATTTTTTTTGGAGATTTGAGATAGTAGGGAATATATATGCATATTTTTTTGTTTCTATCTTTTATAAACATATCGTATAACATCATCATATTAATTAATTTAGAGATAATTTTATTATTTACTTACCTACATATATAATTTTTTTTGTTACAACTTTGTTAAAATCAAAAAAAATCAAAATCAAAATTGTTTGATTTTGATTTGGTTAATGGGATATACATGGGATATACAAATGGGATTGTACCTGTGTGTACTAAATTATACTTAGTAGAGCTGTAGCAAACCGTATGTATTTCGGTACTGAGTAACGGGTACGCCATCTAGTACCGAGTAACGACACGTTACTCACGAATGCGTTTCGTTACTCGAATTTTTCGTAGTTGCCATATATTTTTTATTTATTTATTTTTTTTATTAAAATGTCGCGACGAGCATATCGCATACCAGCTGATGATAAGCATTAACGCTTGCAGTATTCTAGGTTTAATTTAATTTCTCCGGGTTCCCTAGAACATTTTTTTTTAATTATTATCAAGCAAATTTAAAGAGTATTAACAGTTAAAGTAACGAATACATACGGCTACGCTTTTTTTAGTTTCTTTTACAGGTCTAATACTCAGGTATATTAAGTATTTCACATCTTATTTTTTAATTTTCCAGATAAAAAACGTCCTTGGTCACCCAACATATTAGGTGATACTGGAGATTGGAACGATCCTAATAATATGTCTCAGTCCTTATTGTCACCGCAACGTAAGACAACATATAATGTTACGACTAAAGAAATTAAGAAAGATGTAACATGTCAGCATTCATGTGAAGATTGCAAAATTGTAACTCAAAATATTGAAATTGAAAAACCCCCTTAAATAATGACTTTATTTTGTTTTTAGTATTTGTTGTTATAGCGGCAACAGATTTACATAATCTGTGAAAATTTCAAAATTCTATCTACAGCGGTTCTTGAGTTACAGCCTGGAGACAGACGGACAGACGGACGGACGGACGGACAGACAACGAAGTCTTAGTAATAGGGTCCCGTTTTTACCCTTTGGGTACGGAACTCGAAAATCAGCGCGGTCACAATACACTAAAATTCTAAGTTATTTAAAAAAAATTGTAGATTCTAAATATTATACTACGTTCGATGCGATTTATACCTACTTCTTCTAAGAAATCCATTGTATTAATTTATTCCATGACATTTTTTTGAAATAAGCAATACTTACTGCGACAGTGCTACATTTTTTGGCAGATTATTTAATCAGTATTAAAATAAAACTGTAAAAATGTTTCTTTAAAAGTGTAAATATATGTACTTAAAAAAATATATATTATGTAGAAGATACTCACCAATTTTTAAAAGTTAACTGCAGCAACTTCGACCTCAAGTATTTCCAGATCACAGACAAGCCCTCCAGAGTGCTTCCAGGTACACACACACACACATTCTACACTATACGTTTTTGCCAATGTAGTCAAAACAATACTCAAACAAGTCTAGTAATCGTAAGAAAAGTCTAGGGTCCAGTAAACGTAAGCCAGGTCACAAAACTACAATTGAACGGAATACCTAAACGCATGCGGCGACGAAGGGTTCGTACAGAGCACTGATATTAGGAAAAAAGTTAACAAAAAGTTTTAAAAACTTGCTAATAACGTCACCTGAAATAAGCCAATGGGAACAACGAAATATTGTAATGTGCATTCCTGGCGCTTAACCTAGCCAATTCGAGCTTCGCAAAAACAATGTTATCAGTTCTTTTGTTTCTCACATATTCCTTCTCTACCGAGGACTCAAACGACGCTTGCTAGCTGTCTTGCTCTACTTAAGTTATAAGAAATGTAAATATGTAGTCAATAACAAAAATAATGTCACGGAATGTAGTAGTTCGAATGTAAAAGTATAGAAGTGAAGTCTGTAAAATATCAAAGTGTATCTTATAATAATTAACATTGTAATAAGGAAAAGTAACGCAGATAATTGTCCTGTATTATGTATACGGGAAACAAGAATAAAAAAAAAGTACATCTGTAAAATAAATATATTTCCTAAAAATAGTCTACACCCCTTTTATGAAAATAATGGTACGTAACGTTATTTTTCTGGTAATTGATAATGTTATGAAGCCCAGGTATCATGTTGAATTTATTAATAATAAGTAGACATCGGATTATATGCACGATCAAAGTGACGAAATATGCACAAAATATGCACAATCAAAAGTTACTTAGTATTAAAATTTGTTATTTTTTCGATGAGTTTTCCGGTGGTGTCGCTAATAAATGCGCCAATATTCATCATTCCATTAAATCTAGGATTGGTCATTTCTTGCACAATCCCAATAATTTTCTACCAACATTTTCCGATTGCAATATTATTGCCCATATCCCATGAAAGTTCATTACCTACTTTATTATTATTTTTTTAATGTTGTAATGTTCAATTTTTTTTCCAATGTGTAAAAAAAATTGGTTTCTAGAAATATTATATTGTACCTACACGCTGCCTTAGTGCTTGAATGGGGGGTTTGGTCGGTGGGCCATTCAAGCACTAAGGCAGCGTACAGGTATCGGGTGTATCGCGGAACTCTTTAAATAGGAATGGGGCCACATATTTGAAATATTTTGGTCCATCGTGCCTCTATTTCTTGACCTCTGTGTGTATTATGATAGCTAGTTTGAAGACTACGAGGGCATAATATGACTGTAATATGCACTATCAACGAAAAATTGCCAAAATATGCACTAACGCCTAAAAAGTGTCATTATATGCATCTGCATATTATGCAAATGCATATAATCCGATGTCTAATAATAACTTTTTTTTAATGAAAAAAGTGGGCAAACGAGCAAACGGGTCACCTGATGGAAAGCAACTTCCGTTGCCCATGGACACTCGCAGCATCAGAAGAGATGCAGGTGCGTTGCCGGCCTTTTACGAGGGAATGGGGTAATAGGGTAGGGGAGGGTAGAGAAGAGAATAGGGGAGGGTAGGGAAGGAAATAGGGGAGGGTAGGGAAGGAAATAAGGGAGGGTAGGGAAGGGAAAAGGGTAGGGGATTGGGCCTCCGGTAAACTCACTCACTCGGCGAAACACAGCGCAAGCGCTGTTTCACGCCGGTTTTCTGTGAGCCCGTGGTATTTCTCCGATCGAGCCGGCCCATTCGTGCCGAAGCATGGCTCTCCCACGGTAGAAAATTTTTATATACTTACCCAGTGGCGGGGCAAGACCTAAATTTGATGTGGGCAAGATTATATCTTGCGAGGCCCCCTAAAATATATTTTGCGAGGCCCCTGATGGATGACGCAAGAGGACTGATTTGTTGAGAGAAATAATTTTTGATACTTTTATTTATGAATATTTGGGTATCCAAACTCATAAATTCTTAAAAAAACCTCTCGGTCCTAGGGGCGCGAGGCCCCTTAGAGCGCGAGGCCGTGGGCGGTCGCCCACGTCGCCTACGCCTTGCGCCGCCTCTGTACTTACCCCAAAATCAATTAAATAATTATATTTATTTAATTGATTTTGGGGTAATTTGAATAACATGGCAACACAAGCCCGGGCACCACATACATAAAACCGGCTTCACGCGCGTTGTTTGAAGCAATCTGAATTAGAATATAGATAATAATATTATTATAGATGTTTATGGTATTACAGTTGGCTGAAAAGTTGAAGAAAAATTTATTAAAACCAAAGGTTGTCAATAGCTGGAAAACGCCTTTAGGCGTCTTCCGCATCTAAAAAGGAATTGGCCATTTTGCAGAAAGTTGAATTTATTGAAACGGCGTGCATTACGTTATTGTATTTTCAAAATTTGAGCATATATTGCACGTATAAACTTTTATAATTTGTTTTAGCCAAAATATAAGCTACTAAAAAAAGACGCCGATGGGCGTATGCCGCATCTGAATGTGACGTCCAAAGACGCCGATGGGCGTCCGCCGCAGCGAATGGGTTAACCGACGTACTCGAGAGATATTTAAAATTTAATGAAGAGTTTGACAGATAATGTATGGGGCTTATGTTAAAATTTTGAATTAATTACATTTAAGTAATTAATGTTCCACTCTGAGTGCGGCAGTAAGGTTGTTAAACTTTATGACTTTGAGGCAACAATTCTATGCTTCAAGGATATTAGGCACTAGATCAGCTAACCTAATAAAAAACGAAATCTCTTACAATATAAACTTATTATATTATTTTTTATCACAAATGGAAAAGTCTTATACACTATTTAGAGTTTTCATCACACTTTACAAAAAGTGAAGCATTTTTTGTTCATATTAAACTTAATAAATTATCTTAATTAACTTCAGAAACAAGTATCATGAAACTTGCTAAGTCTTAAAGATATGAAAGCTATCTTATAATTAAAAATTATAATGCACTGATCTTTTCAGCTGTTAGTCACTGGTCTACGTCTTAAGTGACAAATTCTATTTATACAAACAGTTGGGTCTAGTTTTAATAACTAGAACTTGATTCAACATTATTCAAGTTAAGCAAGTCTTGCTATGTAGGTGTTCCTAATAATATTTTTCTGTATAGTTTCCTCGTCCTAAGCTCCTGGCTTTACAGAACCAATTTTATATTTTACTGATCTTATAAAAGGAGTGACACTGGTTGTGGATTTGCACTTTTTACCCAAGCGCATCACTAGGGTTATTTTCTAATACTGGATAAATTATTACTACATGTACATCTAAAATTCAGCATCTAACGTAAACACATTGTCAATAGGGTCCGCCATCACTCCCAATCTTTGGTATTCTCCAACTTTCTTCTCAAAGAAATTAGTTTTACCTTCCAGTGATATCAGGTTCATGAAGTCAAATGGATTCTTTGTGTTGTAAAACTGAAAAGAAATTAAGTACAATTAATAAAATAATACTCAAATATTGCTTCAAATTAGAGGAAAAGCCATGGAGGTAAAAAAAAATGAGGACCCCAAAATTAGAAACAATGGCAGCTATTACAAAAAAATATGTAACCATGCTAGAAAGCTTCTTAGGCATAATCTCTATATTAAAATATCGTAATACAAATTCAAAAGCACAAATATTACACATGTAATACCTTCTCTCCAATAAGTTCGACTAGTAGCCTGTCAGCTACAAACTCAATGTATTGAGACATAAGCTCGCAATTCATGCCAAGTAGCCTCACAGGCAATGCATCTGTGAGGAACTCCTGCTCAATAACCACAGCATCCTTGATAATCCTCAATACATGGTCTTTGCTGGGCTTTTGCACTAAGTGCTTGAACATGAGACAAGCAAAGTCAGTGTGGAGGCCCTGGAATATTAAATTAGTTGTACATTTGGTGCATTCATTCATGTTAACATTTCTAAACATAACAGAAGTAAACAAGTTACAAAATAATTAAGATTGGGTGAATAACTTAGTTAACCAACCTCATCTCTCGATATTAATTCATTACTGAAAGTCAGTCCAGGCATCAACCCTCTCTTCTTTAGCCAGAATATAGATGCAAAACTTCCAGAGAAAAATATACCCTCGACTGCTGCAAAAGCTACAATGCGTTCACCGAATGTAGCTGTCTTGCTGGCTATCCACTGCAGGGCCCAGTCTGCCTTCTTCTTTACACAGGGCAAGGTTTCAACAGCATTGAACAAGAAATCTCTGTAATAGGAAAATTCCATGTACTGTGTAATTACCATACAGTGACAATAGTAACTATTGCACAACTCATGCAAATTTGCACAATATCTTGACACAAATAAAATTCTAACTTTATTTTTTATTTATTGTTACTTACAAGTGAAACATCTTGTTATGATGACTTACCTTTCCTTAGGATCTCTGATGTATGTGTCAATAAGTAGGGAATACATTTCAGAATGCACATTTTCAATGGCTATTTGGAATCCATAGAAACATCTGGCTTCAGTGACTTGTACTTCTTGAGAGAATCTCTCCACCAGATTTTCGTTAACTATACCGTCGGATGCAGCAAAGAAAGCCAAAACATGCTTAATGAAATGCCTCTCGCAATCCTTGAGACTTTCCCAGTCCGAGAAATCCTGTAAAGGACAATTTGTTAAAGATTACTATGTAATAAAGCAAAATAATATTTAATAAATAAGGTTAAATAGGTTAGATTAGGCATGCAGGTCAATGTAAAAAAGTACCTTTGATAAATCAACTTCTTCGACGGTCCAAAACGAAGCTTCAGCCTTTTTGTACATTTCCCAAATATCTGGGTATTGGATTGGGAAGATCACAAAGCGGCGGGGATTCTCCCTCAGCAGGGGTTCGAGTTGAGGGTCGAATTCTTCCGTTTTTTCGACGTCCATTTTATCGCTAGGAACGTTATCTTCTCTAACAGCGAGGACGTTTTTAACTGGCGACTGTAAAAGTTTATAAATGTAACTAGACCGATATTTATCAGCACCTAAAAAAAGGTGTTACAATAGCAATTAGTCACTAACCTTCAAGTGCATGTTGTTAATACCATTGGGAAGATTTTCCTTATTGTTTACGGCAGACATGATTTCTATCGTTTATTGAACACTTTCAGAAGTTTTAAAACAAAAATATATTTAAAAAATACTCTAAAATACGTTTAATGCGTATTACCGTCACGATTCACAAAACACAACTCATGGGGAAATAGATAGATGCTTTTTTAAACGATGTCAAATGGCGGGAAAATTGTTTGTATTCTGAAACGTAAAGCAATGCTAGACAAGCAAAAAATTTTAAAAAATTTATGTGTAAAATTAAAAGTAAAGAGTCACTGTTACGGAAAATTAAATGTGATTGGTTTAAACATCACTGCTTTAAAAGATATGAACGATTAAAATAATTATTAAATAATATAATTTATATTTTAAACATCATTTCGGATACGGAATACACTCATGCATATTGTAAACATTGAAATGTAGACCAATGAAATGATAGATCAAAAAAAGGCGGGCAAAATTATTTACTGCCAATTCTGTATTTATATTAATAATTTTGTAGCACGATATCGTTAAAAGTAAGAAAATTTTATTTGGTAAGTAAAAAAAAACCAAAGTTCATGTAAAGCTCACATTCTATTTACAATAATTTCCGTAATTATTATACCGCCAAAAAGATAATTTCCATTTGTGTCACGCAATTGGCTAAAAAACAACCAATCAAAAAATTGCTAGGTAGACATTGACACTAGTACGTCATCGTCTTTGGCAAATTATTTCTTTTTTTTTTTTCTTATTATGGCACTTCAGCTATATAACCATGGCCAGTGTCGAGTATATTATTATGGCGGGAAAACAATATTTTCTAGTACAATTTTCAGCATCGTTTTTCTATATTGTCAGGTCTAAATTCTTGTCAAAGTCTAAGTAAAAGTCAATACAGTCAGGAAGTCAAGTCGGTCGATTCAGTAAAGTGGTAGAAGCTTTACTGAAACTTTCGATGGAGTTTTGGAGGGAACACAAAATAGCACGTTTCTGGATATTGCATCACTTTCCCACACTTGTGCACGATAACGAATATCTAATGGTTAATATCCTACCAATATTACACATTAAAAATCCAGTTAATACAATTTTAGGAAAATAATACAAAAACACAACATCACTCTTTCACATGCCCGGCAAAACTCCCAAATTATTTCATGTCATATTTTGTATATAAATTCGTAAATAGAAAACTGGGAGTTTTGCCGGGAATGTGAAAGAGTGATGTTGTGTTTTTGTATTATTTTCCTAAAATTGTGTTAACTGGGTTTTTAATGTGTAATATAGGTAGGATGTTAACCATTAAACATATATTTTGTTATCATGCAAGTGCCGGAAAGTGATACAACATCCAGAAACCTGCTATTTTGTGTTCCCTCCAAAACTCCAACGAAAGTTTCAGTAAAGCGCCTACCACTTTACTGAATCGACCGACATGACTCCTTGACTGTATTGACTTTTACTCCGACTTTGACTAGACTTTTGACCTGACGATGTAGAGAAACAATGCCGAAAATTGTACACAAGAAAATTGTTTTCCCGCCATATTTTATATACTTGACAGTTGACACTGGCCATGGTTAAAAAGCCGAGCGCCATAATAAGAAAAAAAAACTGACTTTGACAGTTGATAGTTCCAAACTGTCAGTTTTGCGATTGCCAATTTTGCAATTTGGCTGTTCATGGGATAAAAAATAGTTGTAGTAAACTTTACTACTGTTTCTCAATTGGTAAATAGTGGTCTAATTACGGTTTATTAGATAATATAAAGTATAATGTCTGAAAACGACGATGACTACATGTGCGAGGAGGAGGAAGATTATGGTTTGGTAAGACAAAAAAATGTAAACAACCTATTCAAGTTACGTGTTTTAAAACAGAAATTTAACAATACAAACATTGCAGGAGTATTCCGAGGACAGTAATTCGGAGCCCGATGTAGATCTCGAGAACCAGTACTACAACAGTAAAGCGTTGAAAGAGGACGAGCCCACCGCCGCTTTGCACAGCTTCCAAAAGGTTCTCGAGTTGGAAGGCGGCGACAAAGGAGAATGGGGCTTCAAAGCTCTCAAGCAAATGATAAAAATTAATTTTAAATTGGTAATTATTATGCAAATTGTGTATTTAAATGTGAAGATGTTAATGTAAAATTTATGTGGTTACAATAATATTTTTGTTAATGATATAGAGTAAATGTGAGGAAGACCAAGTTTGGTGCACCAACACCATTGTCCTAAAAAGCTTTTCGCCTTAGTGTTTCAAACTTTTAGTTTTGTTTTTGTATTTCGTGAAAATGTTTGTTTCAGAGTAATTTTACTGAAATGATGGTCCGATACAAACAATTACTTACATACATCAAAAGTGCTGTAACTAGAAATCATTCAGAGAAGTCTATCAACTCAATCCTTGATTATATATCAACTTCTAGAAATGTAAGTATCTCTCAATATTCAGCATTTGTAAATTCATTAGTGTATTTGGCATGACATAGTCACCTTCATTATTTATAATAAACATTATTTCTTTTTTTTTTTACTAAAGACGTTTCTAAAGGTTCTTCATGTTTTTACAATAGTAAATTAATAAAAATTATAATATCTTCTATTGCACTTTCTTTTCAGATGGAATTACTTCAAGATTTTTATGAGACAACCTTAGAAGCATTGAAAGATGCAAAAAACGATAGACTTTGGTTCAAAACAAACACAAAACTTGGTAAACTGTATTACGACAGAGGGGACTTCAATAAACTAGCCAAGATATTGAAACAACTACATCAGAGTTGCCAGGTACAGTTTTATTAAAAACTTGTTGCTTATAAACCACAAAGTGGGCTGGTTAGTGGTTGCTGGTTACATTACTTTTTGTATAATTATAAACTGTCACACTGTCCTCTAAACCAGTGTTCCGCAAAAGGTATGCAACGGCACACTGGTGTACCGTGGCCAGTAGTTGGTGTGCCACAAAAAATGTCATTTTACCTACATTTCCTAGTTTATAAGAACAAAAAAAGGCAACATCTCAGGACGATGGACGAACGGAATAAGAATTGGGAACAGAGCACCCCCATACAAGCTGATTAACTGATTCAGTGCGGATGGCAGCCGTGTCATATTTTTTTTTTAACGTGTGGCGTATGACACGTGAGCCGTGTCATTTAGAAAACGATTGTATCTCCCTCAAATAACACTTTAGAAGGTTCTACTCTGAACAAAATTATCTTAATTTTCCACATAAAATAAGCCTATAGGCTTTGTTGCTGAATATTCTGTGAATTGAAAAATAAGTAGGGGCTGTCAACCTTTTTTAACCTCTCAAATACCGGGTTCTATAGCACTATTTAATTTTTTTTTCAAGTTTTACAAAATTGCGCCAATCAGCAACGAATTTAGTGCATTCTTTTTGTAGCCAACTTCATACTCTTTAAAACAATGGATTGAACAAACGAAATCAAATCTTATAAACACTAAAATAAGTTACAAAACTGTGTGAGGTCAAGTGCAGCCAGGTGGCTCGATATCGAGCCGGTGGGGTTCGAGAGGTTAAGCTGCATTCATTGCCGTGTCGTATATATTTATTAACGTGTAGCGTATGACACGAGAGCCGTGCCATTCATACTAATATTATAAAAGGCTACTTGACCTACTTTTTTTTCTTCATTCTAAACGCTTCTTAATCATTCATTTTCACCAAAAAATTTAATATTTTAAACAGTAGAAACCCATAAAAATGTTGATTGAAAAATATGCCTTTTATAGGGCGCCGAAAACACTGCCCGCCATTGTGCCGCCATAGTGTGACGTCATGTTTTTTGTATTTTTATACTTTCTTTATTGAAAAAAGTTTTATGTGCTAAGCGTGCGAGTCTAACAGTGCCAAAAAATTAGAAAATCTAGAAATCATTTGTAATGTTGAACACTTTTGGAGAAAAGTTTTTGCCATTTCATTTCCCAACTACAATAAATGGAGATAATATATAAAACTGATGTTTTAATTCAACTATTCAAGAAAATATATTTTACAAATCTTTCTAAGCTTATTCTTATTATTTATGTAAAAATAAACTTACATATAACGAGCGCGATAAATAAAAGATATTAAATTACGAATGTGATGACGTCACATCCAAATCGGAAGTACCGCAAAAGCGTTTTCGTCAGTACAAATCATATTTTCATAAAATCATATTTTCAAATCGACTTTATTTATCAATCATAAGCTTTTATTTGATGTTAGGGGTGAAATACGGTTTCCTAGGCCAAGTTCTACTAGAAATATGCATTAGTTCAATGAAATTAAATATAGGTCAAGTAGCCTAATGCGAATGCTAATGTCTGTCTGTCCGTCCGTCCGTCCGTCCGTCCGTCCGTCCGTCCGTCCGTCCGTCCGTCCGTCCGTCCGTCTGTCTGTCTGTCTGCCATGCCATGGAGATGCTTTTAGTCCCGGGAAAGGACATTGGAAGTATCCTATGTCCTTTCCCGCGACTCACAGTATATAAAAGGCAAAAAGTATTTTGTCCCGGAAAAATGTACGGTTCCCGCGCGATAAACGAGTTTTGGCGCAACGAAGCTGCGGGCGTCATCTAGTATTTTATAAAACGATTGTATCTCCCTCAAATTACACTTTAGAAGGTTCTACTCTGAACAAAACCATCTTAATTTTCCATGTAAAACAAACCTATAGGCTTCGTTTCTGAATATTCTGTGAATAGAAAAAACGTAGGGGCTGTCATTTTTCTAACTTTGAAACCTACTAGTTGTACTTGTATAATATGTCGCCACTCGCCATAGATGTTGCAAACCTTTTGCAACATCTATGGCGAGACATATACAATTCTATGGCGTATGACACGGCTAACGTGTTACAAGAAAATTGTATGCCGCCACTGCTAAAAGTTTTAAAAATGTGCGCCGCAATGAATCGGGTAATTTGTGGTGTACCTCCAAAAATTTTCATTGTTCTAGCTGTACCTTGAACACAAAAAGTTTGGCGAACACTGCTCTAAACGTCCGTCACTGAAGTCTAAACTATGCTTTATTTGTAAGGGTGAAATGGCACATTAGTATTTAGCTACAAATTACAATACATGTTTAGTGCACATTACAGTCTTAAAAACTGGCCTTGCTTTTTATCTGTGAAATATGTCTTTGTACTTGTTTATTTGAATTTGAGTAACAGCATGACTCTTAATTGTAGACTGATGATGGTGAAGATGACTTGAAGAAAGGAACACAGTTACTTGAGATATATGCCCTCGAGATTCAAATGTACACAGCACAGAAAAACAACAAGAAATTGAAGGCCCTGTATGAACAGTCCCTGCACATCAAGTCTGCTATACCACATCCACTCATCATGGGTGTTATCAGAGGTACATAATAGTACATATTGTATATGAAAAAAAAAGGTTTTTTGAGAATTTTCACTAGATTTTGTGTTATAGATACTATTAATTTATTTATAGACAGTAGGGCCAACTCAAATCAAATTAATGCTAAAATTAATTTGATTTCTCCTGTCTATCTCTTTCATGAAATAGAACATTAAAAATTGAAATTAAATTTCAGAATGTGGTGGCAAAATGCACCTCCGTGAGGGTGAGTTTGAAAAGGCGCACACAGACTTCTTTGAAGCCTTCAAGAATTATGATGAGTCCGGCAGCCCAAGAAGAACAACATGTTTAAAATATTTAGTATTGGCCAATATGTGAGTATTGTTGTAACTTTGATTTAAATTTTGCATTTACTTTTTACATTTATTTTTAAACAAATCTCTTAATACATTTTGCTAGAATAGGAGATCTTTCTAATGATCTCCTCAATCCTCACATAGAAGAATAGAATAACATACAAAACTTGATTTGAAATGAAAACTTATATTTATTTCTACTTTCCAGGCTTATGAGATCTGGCATCAACCCATTTGATTCCCAAGAAGCTAAACCATATAAGAATGATCCAGAAATTTTAGCCATGACAAACCTCGTGATGGCTTACCAGAATAATGATATTAATGACTTTGAAGCGATATTAAAACACAATAGAAACAATATCATGGATGATCCATTTATTAGAGAACACATAGAGGATCTATTGAGAAATATCCGGACTCAAGTACTTATAAAGCTGATTGGTCCCTATACTAGAATTCATATACCCTTCATATCTAAGGAATTGAATATAGACGAAAAGGAGGTGGAAAACTTACTAGTCACGTGTATTTTAGACAAGTAAGTAGTAATTTTTTGTAACATAGGCTCTCCTGCATCAAAACCAAAGCTTGTCTTAGTAGTCATTGAAATTTCATTGACCAAATATTTCTAGAAGATTTGAACACTATTCCAATTCTGATTATTATTTCTTGAACATATATTGCTAGTACACAACTCGTTTATTTGCCAGCACGATCAACGGGCGCATAGACCAGGTGAACTCAGTGCTGGAGCTGACGCGAGGTGCGGGCGGCGCGGTGCGGTTCAACGCGCTCGACAAGTGGACGTCACAGTTGGCAGCCCTGCACCGTGCCCTCGTCACCAAGATGGCGTAGGCCAGGTGTGCTTAACATTTCGATGGCGTCTGACAGGGACTCTCAACATTTCAATGTAAATTTTCAGCAATATAATTATGCAACAGCTTAGTCAGCTTTTTTGTAACATTTTAAATGTATTTTTTTATTATTTCATCAAATAATTTGAAGGTATACAAGAAGTACCCAGTGAAAAGCCCATTTGTAAATTTCATTTTTAACTTTTCACTCATTATGTGTAATAATTCATACTCTCAGTAGAAGAACAATCCTCGAAGACTATTATAACATAAAATAACGATGAACTTTTAAATAAAATACGAAATGTTATGTATTCGTTTTATTGCGTTTAAAATATACCATCTAATATAATATGTCTTATATCTAAATAATGGACGGAGTGTATATCACAGGTTAGTTCTATACTTACCTTTCACCTTAATTTAAAAAGATAATATGCAGCTTATAACCACCTATATTTTATACAAAATAAAGTGATAAAAAGCACATCTGTTATAAAATTATATCATGGATCTATTAACATAGGTATTCTTATACCGTTTAAATACAATATAGTTTAAAATACATTTCAGAATTTTCTGTGCACATTTCAAAAGAAGTAGTAAAAACATACATTACATTTATAATAAGTTTCTTTCAATAATAAATGGCACTAGCGATAAGAATGATTAATTAGTTATTCGTATTTAGTTTAAAACCTTTGATATTAAAATACAAATCATCAAAAATAGTTTTGTATAAAGTAGCACCTAGACTTATTCACAACAAAAATATAACAAGATAAAATCCAATATTTTAAAACTTTGCATTCAATTTTATCTTATGGAATTGCGACAACTTACTTATTTTAATGTATGTATAATATCATTCAATTAGTGTCTAAAAATCACATAATAATAATTAGGTATTAAAATTGCATAACAATCAAATCAATATTTTAGAAAGCAATTAAAAAAAATCTCAAAATTTATACAAAATTGGCAGTGTTTTTTATAAAAGTTTTAAAACTTTTTGTTTATGTTAATAGTACATTACGCACCTAGGGCAGGAAAATAAGAAATGTCTCAGATCACATGTAGTCCAGACATTACGCCGGAAAAATCGGGTTAGAAATGCAAATGAACCGAGAAAGTCAAATTTTGGATATTACGTGAGGGATGGCTAGAAAATCTTAAGTTCAAATTGGCGACCAAAATAACCTTGTGGGTTTTCCGCCATCTTGAAAAAAGGGTTAAATTCAGTTTTTTCATCATAACCCGGTTCCCCGTCGAAATAAGACTTTTTTTACGTATCTCGACGGGGAACCAAGTTTGATCGACTCGGATCCTGGTCCTACGAGATACGTAAAAAAAAACGTATCTCGACGGGGAACCGAGTTATAATGAAAAAACTGAATTTAACCCTTTTTTCAAAATGGCGGAAAACCCACAAGGTTATTTTGGTCGCCAATTTGAACTTAAGCTTTTCTAGCCATCCCCCACGTAATATCCAAAATTTGGCTTTCTCGGTTTATTTGCATTTCCAAATGTATATAATGACTGGAGTAATGTAATTGTTTCAAAGTAGTTTGTAGTAAATTTCATCGATGGAGGCGGAAAACTGCAACATCGGTAAGCGCAGCGGGAAGAAAGTTGACGTCTTCCGCCCGGAGGTGAGAAAAATAATATTTTACAGACATAATATTTAAATCAAACAAGTAAATTGAACGATACCGGCGTCCTTTCGCGCTGTTGAGCCTGTACAGTTATTATGAAACCTTTTTTAGCTTGGTGTTAGTAAAAACAGCGATGAAAATATAATTTCGAACTAAGGCCAAAACACATAAGTGCGAGTCACCGCAACGCTGAAATCGGCGAATTTTATTTTAAATTTGGAATGTTTTTGCCGCTGATTTAGGCATATGTATTTCGGCCCATAAGCATGAAAATCTTGCACATAGCAGTAATTTAAAAACTTACTCGTATTTACAGCGCTGTTTTTAGTATCACCATGCTAAAAAAGGGGATTTAAATTGGGGTAATGTTATAGGCCTTCATTGCTACCGTATTTTTTTAATGTTTACTTTAAGTTATAAGCCATTACTGATACTGCAGCTTCAACTTATCTCTCTCTACTACCGGTAGTTTCTCACTGGTTCTGTTTCTCGTGTAACCACGGTCTGAAGATGGGCAGCGTGCTGGGGTAGTGTGTGGGTGCCTCGTCTGGGGCGTCCCCAAATGGATATGTACCCAGCAGGATTGGTAGCTGCAGTTTCACTGGCTTTTCCAGACTCTTCGGTTCGATTATAAACTGAAAATAAATAATGTTAAGGTCTTTGTACATTAAATCAACACACATGAGAGATCATGTTCTTATGAGTCATGACTCATGACAATTAAAAAGTCAGTCCTGTCTGTGTGACGGACCATCTTTTTTGTCACGCTATTACGATAGGACGTATCCAAAAAAGGAAAAGCAATCTCTATCGCGGGAATAAGACTCAACTCCGAGTCAACATAATATAGCTATCTCGCTCGCACACCCACGTCTTCTGAGTCAAGAGCCCACGTGCTATCTCGCTCACTCACCAGCACATCGTACTGCACGGAGATGAGATGGCAGCCGCGCAGGTTGGTGGGCGGCAGCGGCGGCACGTACAGCAGCTCGCGGTCCCAGCGCTCCTCCCCGCCCGCGCGGATCCGCCCCCTCGCACGCGCTGACAACGACCGCACTTCACGCGCCGCCACGCGTCCGCTCGCCACGTACTGGATCGTCTGAAATATCACATTCTTAATAAGAGATTCACTATTTTGAAGATTACATTTAATGTCAACATTCACCCTCCGTAAAGAAAACTGTCCACCTGTCTCTCTTAAACGGCACACAATTGCCACACAAAGATTCTGTAAAGTAATCTGGGAATGCACCTAGATAGAAGACTAACTTAGAAAAACCACGTAAAAGCCAACAGGGACGAAATTAACTTCAAAATCAGGGGTCTAAATTGGCTGATAGGCAGAAACTCCAAACTGTCTATTGAGAATAAGATTCTTGTATACAAAACAGCGATAAAGCCAATCTGGACATATGGAATACAACTCTGGGGTACTGCCAGTGTTAGTAACCAATCCATCATACAAAGAGTCCAAAACAACATACTCAGACAAGCATCAAATGCCCCATGGTTTCTCAGAGCTACATGGTACTCTCAACATGCCAACAGTGAAAGAGGAGATTACTGCATATGCTAGCAAATACAAATGTAGACTCCAGAATCATCAAAATCTATAGCTGGACAACTAACAATCCATGAAATAAATCGTCGACTAAAAAAGAGACGAGACATATTCGGCGGACAGTCAGTCATAGACTGACTACATAATAAAGGGATGTATTCACTGACCTCCATTAAACAAGTACGCTGGACTAATGATACCCTTTGAAATGACAGCTATTTTTTGTGCCTATTTGAAGCGGAATCAGCTCCCCCGATGGGAGGGATAGGAACTAAATTTGACCATTGACCAAATATATTTGTCTATGATTTGACGTAAAAATGATGTTTAAAAGTCGCCATATTGGCGCTGATAGCAATAGTGGGAGTATTTGGAACTAATATTAGTGATGACAACCAATAACGATTAAGCGGCCATTCGCAAGTTACGTCAAATTTAGTTTTCTTCCCGCTCACTGGGGGCGCTGATTCCGCTTCAAATAGGCACAAAAAAAAGTGGGTATCATAGGTCCAGCGTACTTGTATAATGGAGGTCAGTGGATGTATTCCACTGTGAATACCACCCTACATTAAGAAGCCAACATCCCATCTGCGTATAGCCTGAAGGCTGATTGCAAGATTTACGTAGAGAAAAAAAAACATTTAATGTCAATAGCACACGCACGCGCGAATCACGCGAGCCACTGATTTGTTAAAAACACCACTTTGATGTGTAGTTATTTTACACGCGACTGAAACTTCACAATTGCGCACGATTGGGCGACGCGTGCCACGCCCCTATAATATATTCTTTTTTCTAAAATCGATGTCAGCATCCGATAACCGCTGTTTTGGTAAAATTTTCTCGTCATATCTGTCGTCGGTCAGGTCATTTAGTCAATTGAACTAAATGGCTGGAACATCGCCAAGTTATAAAGAAAGAGAATATCCTTTATTGTGCACGATCAGTTAAAGAGACAAATAGTTTGAAACATACATAAATATCTAAGCAGAAAGTACACAACGGCGGCCTTATTACTAAGGAGCAATTTCATCCAGGCAGCTGAGTGCTGGGTATAGTGTAAGTTACCTCAGTGAGTGAAGCCCTCGTACACTTGATGGCGGTGCGCGAGTTGTTGACGATGTGGGCGGACAGCACGACGCTCTGTCCGGGCACGTACGCGCCGCGGTCGATGCTGACAGTGCACGACACCGCCCCGCCCCCCACACACCCCACGCCCAGCTTGTGTTCCACGCTGAGAGAGAACTCTTGCTGTAATATAAAGAAGTTTATTAATAAAGATACCGAAGAAACTTGTTGGCAATAATTACTCTCTGATCTACAAAGTGAGGTTAATCTTAACAGAAAAAGCTTTAAATTAGACATGAAAATACTATATTATTTTAATAATATTGTTAGTTTTGTTTACAGCCACAGACCAGTCTGTACAAATCCCCAGGGATTCAGAGACATCATCCAAGGACGAATAGGGACAAAACCAAGTACCGTTTTCAACATCAAAAATTAGTTGCCATTTCATCGCTTTTTTAAATATTTTTTTAAAGATAACAGTAGAATTATTTGCAGTTTTGATGGCAGCACTAAGCATGTGCGAAATTAGCTACAAGTTGTCAAAAAACACTTTTAAAATAGCTCCTCGAAGCGCCAGTTTGCACGGGAAGAATAACTTAGCTCTGTTATTGAAATTCTTCAGTGTATGAATGTAATTTTGTCGCAAACGTATTAGTTAAGTGTATGGGCTGTGATACACACTAAAGGTTAGTATTTAAATATATTTCTTACAATGATATTTAACGAATTCCAATCATACAAATTTTTCATTGTTTTAGAGGTGAATAGGGACGCCTGACTTATGAATAGCAATGAAAGAGGGGTCAATGGGGATGAAAACCAGTAGAATAGGAACGGCTCTGTAGGGTTGGCACTAATCATTTAAAATGTTTTTCTGAGTTTTTACCACAAATTACGGTACCGCAAAAGCGTTTTCGTCAGTACAAATTAAAAAATATAAAATCATATTTTCAAATCGACTTTATTTATCAATCATAAGCTTTTATTTAATGATAATGGTGAAATACGGTTTCCTAGGCCAAGTTCTACTAGAAATATGCATTTGTTCAATGAAATTGAATATAGGTCAAGTAGCATATTGTTTCTGAAAATAATACTTACACTCAACACTGGAGGCTCCAAGTTGAGATCAATGGGGTTCATGACAATAAACACTTGCTGGTTCTTGTGTGTCAGTCCATTGGGCTCTCTGAGTGCTGCTTTACAGTAATACTGGACCCAGCCGTGTGTACCAAGGAACGTGGACGGCAGACCCAGAGGCAGACCAAGCTTGAAAGGGAAACTGTGGATGCCAGGAGATAGGATTGATGCTCCATGACCTGTTATACATTAAATAATATTACACAAACATAAAATGTATTTAATTTCATTAACTACCACTCATGGGCGTACCCAGGCAGGGGCAGGGGGGGCAACTGCCCCTCCCTAGAAAATAAAATAAACGTCAATTTTCCTGGCAAGTGGGAATTAAAAACGTGTTAGATACCTACTTTGTGCAAATGAAGTGTTGGAAACAAAATATCTTTTCAGTCAGATTAAATAAAAGTAAATTTTCATGATTTTTTGTTTCAATATACAAGACCAACAATCTTCTCGAAACTGGTATGCTGACAAACCCCCCCCCCCCCCCACCTCCTCTTAAATCCTGGGTACGCCCATGCTATCACTGGAAATAAAGTGTTTGCTGAGCATCTGAGCATCTAATTAATAAAACGAGCCACACACTTGTATGGAGCCCAAGATATTTTAATAACAAAAACAGTTGCCGTTAGTACAAACACATGCAGTGTGGTAGAACATATTCTTGTTGAGGTATAAAATAAAGTGAATACAAACTAAGCTTCATCTTTTTTTTCTACATAAATGAAGGTCTATTGCTAAGGCATGCCTCACCATAAAGAAAAGATTTTTCCTAGACACAAATTATAGTTTTTAATATTACCTGGTTCACCCAGCAGTCGCATTCTGAAGTCAATATAGTTCTCTTTGTCGAAGAGTCTCTCATGACGACCTGATCCAACCCTCACCACTCCTTCACCGATCACATGAAAATGGAGACCTGAAAAAATAAAACATTATTCTACACGCAAATTAGAATACAATTACATAATTATATTTGATGCTTATTGGATTTTATAGTTGCCAGTTGCAGTTGAGTGAAAGTACATTTTAGAATCACTAATTACATTTTAAATTTAATAAAGCTTTAGAGATTTCTAAAATAAAATAAAAATAGTTTTATTTCTGAATAGATTTTAAAAAAAATGCTTTCAGAATGTTGATACTACATGGTGCCTACCACCGGTTCGGGAACTAACCCGGCGAGAAGAACCGGCGTAAGAAACTCGCACGGGGCCCACTTTTTTACCAAAAAAGTGAGAAAAAAATTAATCTTCAATACTAAACATAAGTGTTTACAATTAAGTTCAAGTATAGACACTTGTTAATAACAAGTGGTTTAATCAATATTAACTTCAGCCATATATACATATATACAGTGGTTTTTGTTATACACATTTTCTTTTAATGCATTAGTAAAGTTGAATTGCATAACATAGTTGTGTTGTTTAGATTGAAATGAATCTCCAACAAGAAAAATCAGTAGCTTCAATAAGTTCTATCAATTTACATCCTCTAACAATAGTTAAGAATGTAAAGACCTCTAGATTAGAGGTTAAGGTTACACTTAATTTATAGATTGTGCCTTAACCACATCTAAGCTCACTTGGAAAGGCAATTTGACCTTATCAGCCCACACAAAATTCAGTTTGGTATAATATATTTAATACTTTTTATGGATTAAGGAGTATGGTACAGCAGATTTGCAATACATGCATAAAGCTACTAATACTACTAAACTATTACTAGTACTATAGACTATTAAACATACCTAGAACTGGAGTATCATCCTGCAGTTCCATCAACACTTTTCCTGATAAGAATTGGCCAGGAAAATAAAGGAGAGATGTGTTGTCAAACACTATGAGAAACTTTAACAATTTCCTCGGCATCGTGAATAAGAATATAAAAAAATTTGATAGTAAAACCTTATTTAATCAATACTAATTTATTTGTAAACAAAACACTAGGCAGAATAATTCATTGCTCAGTATCTAAATACAATACTAATAATAGAAGTAATTATGCGGTTCTATAAATATTGCGTGAACTATGTAAGTATATAAACCATATTTAATATCGTGAGAACATTACATGAACGATTGCGACATTACAATTTACAACACGCCTATATTCATTGAAATTCCTCGACTGTCTGTAGGCTGCAAATTGCATTGAGCAATTGAAGAAGTGTAGTATGAGGGATAAAAGATTATGAGATTTATTCGAAACTTCACAAATTACAAGTTACAACACATTTTTTATATAATTTATTATTTAAAACGCAAATTAAAAGTAAGATAAAATAAAAATTGAAAAAAACTCTTAAAACTTTTTTGACAGCTTCAATCCAGATTGACATTGACAGTTTTATTTTTCTTGAAAAGTTAGTGCTAATAATTTTAATAGGAACATTCCACCAAATGATAATGATCATCAATCGACAATCGGACAATCGTGAATCGAAATTATCGAATCGACAAGTAAATCGATTGAATTGATTTACTTGTTTTTCCTGAGTCCTGAGTTCTGAGACTTCTGAGTCTTGAAGTCACAAGTCAGAGTTCAGACTCTGAAGTCCTAAAAGCTATCTACGAACTACGAAATCGAATTCATGAGTCATGAGTCATGAGTCATGACTCATCACTTATCGTTATCACTCATGAGTCATGACTGATTTGAATGGCAAAAATATGCAAGAGTCAAAAAGTAGAAGAAGAGGATGAGAAATTTATGAAAAAAAAACTGTCAAAGTTGTCAAAACGAATTTAAAATAAACAAACTTTAATTTTTAAGTTTTTTGTATAAAAATAATAATTCCTGCATAAATATATTGTTATTCTGATTAAATACAAGAAAACACAATATTATTCAATATGCCGAGTGAAATGATAACCCTTCAACTCGGCCAATGTGGAAATCAAAGTGATTATTTGTTTTTGAATTATTAAACGGTTTTATTGTGCTTATATTCGATGATAAATCAATTTGTTTATTCCAGTTGGCTTCGAGTTTTGGAAACAGCTATGTATAGAACACGGTATATCGCCGGAAGGTATTTTGGAGGAGTTCGCTTCGGCTGGATCTGATCGTAAGGATGTGTTCTTCTATCAGGCTGATGATGACCACTACATACCCCGGGCTGTGCTGCTCGACCTCGAGCCTCGTGTCATTCACACTATCATGAACTCTCCATATGCAAAGGTATATGATCCTTTTCTTTTAACCTACATTCTTACTATATAGTGTTTACTAGTTTTGGGACAACAAAGGTTGAGCTTTGTTCTCAGTTGTTCATGCTAGTTAGCAGAAGCCTAAGCTAAGCTATTTTGTGTCTTTCTAACTTTTGTAACTTCTTTTTTATAACTTCACAAAGGAGATTCTCTCTATTAACATAAATAAAGTATTTTAAGACTATATTACTGTTTTCAGTTATACAATCCGGAGAATGTGTATTTATCTAAACATGGAGGAGGGGCGGGTAACAATTGGGCATCAGGGTATGCACAGGGTGAGAAACTTAATGAGGAGGTTTTTGACATCATCAACAGAGAAGCTGATGGCAGTGATAATTTGGAGGTACGCTTTGATATTAAAAGTTTAATATTGCCACAAATTGTTTTAATAAGATTTTACAATAAGAATTTTATAAAGTTTTTCTCTAACAATGTACAAAAGACAGCAGATTGGGTGTGATATGAGTATTTTTACTGTTGGTAACAAGCAAATGCAATAAATTAGTTTACAATGTTATGTTTAATTAATTTTTAATGAAAAGAACATAATTAAGTGTATTGCTGATTCATAAAATTCTTTAAGTAATGTCGATTATATTATGTATTCAATATTTGTTATTAATTTAAAAAGTTATTATTATGCTTTAGGGTTTCGTGCTGTGTCACTCAATAGCGGGTGGTACAGGTTCTGGCATGGGCTCATACATCCTGGAGCACCTTTCAGACAGGTTTCCTAAGAAACTGGTGCAAACATACAGTGTTTTCCCAAATCTGGATGAAATCAGGTTAGTGTGTGCATTTTTTTTAAATGTGTTTATCGCATAACTGCCTTGCGCTAAAATTCATTTACCGCGCGCGAACCTTACATTTTTGGGATGAATAGTATCCTATGTCCTTTCCTGGGACTCAAAGTATCTCCATACCAAATTTCAGCAAAATTTGTTCAGAGGTTTGGGTGTGAAGAGGTAACAGGCAGATAGACACATTTTCGCATTTATAATATTAAGTATGGATACTTTTAAATTAACATTTTGAGCCTCCTCATGCATATCATGTTCACAAATCACAGATTATGAACTTTGGTCTTTCATATTAAGACTTTGTTTTGTATTCAAGTTTTCAAGCTCTAGGAACTCTTATAGTCTAGAATGTGGCCCTATTCTTTAGGTACAACTACCTTCAATTAAAATTTTCAAGTACTATCAGAGAAGTTGGCGTTTGGTCGCGTTAGGTCAAACCTGTTGGTCTGTCAACTGCCTAGGAATCAATTTCCTTGATTGTACGTAATCTAAAAGCAAGACCCAATCTAGCTATTTAGTCGCTCCGGCCAAAAATAATTTTCGCCGCCCTCAACATATACAAAACCATAAATTTCAAAAGCTAGTTTTGTTGGTTGGGAATGGGGGGAATATTTAAGTAAAATACTTAAATATTTCCGCTATCCAACCTGAAGTAGGTTGGAAAGTAAAATTCTCAAACTTGGGTGGTGGATGGCTAATAGCTAGGTTGAAAGACAGTAATGTCAATTTTGCCGCCCCTCATTTTTTGCCGCTCTGGGCAAATACCCGGCTCGCCCCCCATTAGATCGGGCCCTGTCTAAAAGCTTTTTCACTTGTGACTTTCGAGTTTAACAGTAATCTCATTATGACTTTTTTTTTTCTCTTTCTAGTGATGTAGTAGTGCAGCCCTACAACTCGCTACTTACACTGAAGCGCCTGACGGAAAGTGCGGACTGTGTGATGGTGCTAGACAACACTGCACTCAACCGTATCGCCAGTGATCGCCTCCACATACAGAACCCGTCGTTTGCACAGATCAACACTCTTGTGTCGACTATAATGAGTGCGAGTACTGCCACATTAAGGTAAGTTTTAAACCCATTAGAATTGAAGACGTGAGTGGAGGAACCACATAAGTATAACATTAAAAAATTCCGTTTTTTGCATAAATGGAGTCTTTAGGGCCGAAAAAATTATTTGAAATAAAAAAAAACTGGATTTTATGTATAGCCAGATATGTTAGCCAGATAATGAAGTAGATAAGTTACAAGGTTGGTTGAAATTATAAGGGAAAAATGAGTAATTGTACTTATGTTATAAAATGTTACTTTAAATGTGGTTCTTCCACTCACGTCTTCAATAATTATGAATGATAAACCGTGAGGAATGTGTAACACAATTTATGTCTTCATGTAATAAATATAAATCAATAGATCTGTATGACAAATGTACTATGATAATGCAGTAAAAAATCAGTTTTTTATTATTGTACTGAGTAGTTTTATTACTGTGAAACACAAATTTCCACCACTGAAATCAATCACGTCGGGGTCATCAATGTGGGAATATGAGTGGCGGCCGAAAAGGAATATCTTCCGACCGAGGTGTTGTACTTGGTCAGGCCGAAGCTCATGTGGTTGATTTCAGCTGTTGTTTATATATCGACGCACTTAGAAAACTTTGATAACGCGATGTAGGAATGTGGCGCTAATTGTGGGTACTGCCAGAAGTCTACAGTGCAATCAGTTGTTTATGCCAACAATGTGTTACAGATATCCATCATACATGAACAACGACCTGATCAGCCTGGTGGCACCACTGATCCCCACACCGCGGCTCCACTTCCTCATGACGGGATACACGCCGCTCACGGCTGACCATGACCTTAATACTGTAAGTGTGCACAGTAATAAGAGTCAACTCGTAATAATATTATTAAATGCGAAATGACGTTTAATTAGGGTTCCGTACCCAAAGGGTAAAAACGGGACCCTATTACTAAGACTTCGTTGTCTGTCCGTCTGTCCGTCAGTCCGTCTGTCTGTCCGTCCGTCCGTCCGTCCGTCTGTCTGTCTCCAGGCTGTATCTCAAAATCCGCTATAGCTAGACTTCTGAAATTTTCATAGATTGTGTATTAAATCTGTTTTTTGTTGGCCTTTTTTGCTCGAAATATCGATACTTAATATTAATAAATAACGGCAACAAGTATGCACTTGATATTTCTACAAAGGCTTTAATTATATGTCTACTTCAATAATTAATTAATTTATTTTATTTTAAGCTTTTTATTATCCCATAATACAAGTTTTTTCATTTATTTACATCTTTTCTTCTAATATATTTTTTAAATCTATATAAGGACCGCCTTTGGCGGTAAAAGCCTCCTCCAAATTTTGCCATTTTTTCCTGTCTCGAGCCAGTCTCGTCCATAGGACTCACTGACCTCCATTATACAAAATGGAGGTCAGTGATAGGACTCCAGCTACTTCTATGATGTCGTCTTTCCACCTTTTGGCTGGCCTACCACGCCTTCTGGTTTTGTATATAGGGCTCCAGTTAGTCACAGTCTGTGTCCATCTCTCATCTGTCGTTCTTTGAATATGGCCTGCCCATTTCCATTTCATGGATAGTATTTGTTTAACAGCGTCTCTGGCCTTTGTATTTTTTCTAATGATTGTGCTCTTATTCTTATCTTTAAGTTTTATACCCATAAAGCTTCTTTCAATACCTCTTTGACAGGACTTTGTTTATATGTGATTTTTTCAATGACCAGGTTTGACTTCCATATGTTAAGCAAGGTGTTAGGCAGATGTTCATTGCTTTGGCTTTTAGTTTTATTGGTATTTTTACTTTGAACAATTCCATCATTGACCAGTATTTGTTCCAAGTTATCTTTATTCTCCGTTCAATTTAATCCGATCAATAATCAATAATCACCTTTCATTGGAACACATTTCATCCATAAAAAAATGTGCTGTATTATTTTGTATTTTGTTAAATGTGATTCTGTTGGTGAATCAATAAATAAATAAATAAATAATTGTTATATATGGACAATGCGGGTAGTGACTTGTTTATGTGTGAAAAGTGAGGTAGTTGAAGAAAGCAGTCTGTCATCGCGATTCCAGCTCATCCACTAGGCTAGGACTCTTCAATCGTAAGTTATATTAATAATAATAAAATAAAAATTAAATTTAAATCCCATACAAAAAACACAATTTTTGGCCTATTTTTGCTCTATAACGGTACGGAACCCTTCGTACGCGAGTCCGACTCGCACTTGGCCGATTTTTTTTTCAATACTGAGCTAGTGAGCTTTGCTTATGTTACAAGGTATTTGAAAAACTCAGTGCCGTTTCGCGTCTCATCTCAGTATGGACTGACGCTACCGTTCTTTTTCTCTCGAATTATTTCCAATCCAATCCAATTTTATTATATAATATTCTACCATAGTATACGGCGATATTAGGGCGATTTAAATTTTTCAGTTATTAGGCGTTAAAGTATACTCCTTAAAGGATGTCAGAAAGAAACTGGTAACTTAATGAATATCATCCTTTTAGGCACCAAAAATAAGGAAGACCACAGTCCTGGACGTGATGCAGAGACTTTTACAGCCCAAGAACATGATGGTTTCGCTCAGCCCCGACCGCGCCAACCAACACTGTTACATATCCATACTCAACATTATACAGGTAATATTCAGTTTTGTTTTAATCTATTATTTTCTCAAGGCATTTAACACTTAAGGGCCTGTTTCACCACTTCCTGATAAGGCTATCCACCACTTAACTTGACAGATAGAGTATGGAGATTCTGTCAAATAAGCCTATCCGGCACCTTATCAGGAAGTGGTGAAACAGGCCCTAAAGATAGTTAACATTATAATCTGGCAGATAATGAGATAACATCTACAATAATTCTATAATATTATTTGCATATTTTGACGATGTGTTGTTTATAACATCTTACTGTGTTTAACCCGTCGATCGTGGGAAACGAGACACAATAGATATTCTATTGTATCTCGGACGCCGGTGACCATATGGGGCTTGATGAATTAAGTATCAAAAGTTTCTTCCTCACACACTTTTATCTTAAGTTCTTTTTTTCAGGCTTTTTGAGCCTGTGTCAGGAAAAAACAGTCATACAGAAAACTTTCTGTACTTTTAAAATCTACATTCAACTGATTATATAAGGAAAATTGTTTTACTGTCTATATGATGTGACTCACATTACTATAATCCACAGGGCGAGGTGGACCCGTCACAAGTGCACAAGTCGCTTCAGCGCATCCGCGAGCGGCGGCTGGCGTCCTTCATCCCGTGGGGCCCGGCGTCGATACAGGTGGCGCTGTCGCGGCGCTCGCCCTATGTGCTCAAAGAGCATAAAGTCTCCGGCCTCCTGCTCGCCAACCACACTAATATCTCGTCGGTAAGTTGCAAATAATTAAATGATAACATAGTAGCAGGGCCCGATTTATATTTTTTATAAGTATTGGCCAGTTTAATTTTGCCGTCCCTATGTACCTACGATCTCTGCCGCCATCCTAGGACGCTGCCGCCCCCCCTAGGACTTCATAGGACACTGCCATGGCATATACAATATTAATCCAGAGCTGCATAGTAGATCAATGTGTTGTGTGCTACGCTATAAGTTTGCGTAGAAAAACTGGGGTGAAGCACTTACTTGAAGAATTTACAAATAAGTACATCAATTCATTGTTAGGTACTTGTCCTTTTCATTCTCGAATCTCGTTTAAGCCGGGTATGAGACAGAATTTTTTTTCGTGCCCGAGTTAAAGATCGAAAAGTAGCAATGGATCAATGCACAAAAGCATATTCGCTGTAAAACCTATAATCATTAATTACTTTAATGACAGTCAATCATACTTGGAAGCGAGTGTATTATAATTTATAACTTGATATTCTACAAATAAACCACATGACGAATGCGATAACACTGTTCAGTAATTCTTTATGTATCAAAAGTACTTCACCGAATAACCAACAAATACTCTTCCAGCTGTTCGACCGGTGTCTCCAGCAGTTCGACAAGCTGCGCAAGCGCGAGGCGTTCCTCGAGGTGTTCCGCAAGGAGCCGATGTTCAAGGAGTCGTTGGAAGAGTTTGACGAGTCCCGCAGCGTCGTCGACGACCTGGTCCAGGAGTACCAGGCGGCCGCCACGCCGGACTACGTGCACTGGAATCCAGGTTCTTGATAGCGCGTGACCTTGAGTAGCATATACAAGGTGTAACAAAACTAAGTGGTAATACTTTAGGGTGTGTATGGGTCTGCTATATAGAGTTCGCTGTGAAAGTAGCAGCGCTGAAAGAGTAACTTTTTTCCACCTTTGTATGGAAAAATTCATGACGCGGGGGCGCTTGCCCATACAAATTACAAAAAAATGCTGTTTCAGCGCTGCAACTTTCACAGTGAACTCTATATGAGGGACTAAAGTATGATCACTTAGTTATGTTACACCTTGTCGATAGGTGTTGGAAATAAAAAATATGTTGAATCTTTATCAGGGGCCCTATTCTTATGAGTCGAATGTTGCTCGAGTCACGAAAGTCTTTCGCTCAGTCCTTAGCTCTTTTCACAACTTTAATGCACAACAGCCAATAAACGCGCACCGCGCCTAGCATTATCCATAAATGACGCGGTAAGTTGTCGAATCCGAATCGATTTAAACGGAAATTGTAAATTAATTTGCACATTAGAGATTATTAACGCTATGTGAGAGAGCTAGAGATTATACCCATATTGTTTGTCATAAATATACCTTATGTTTCACAAATACGAAAAACGAGGTACTTACAGATAAATTTACTAGTGAAACTCTAATGTTGCCAGTTTCCATTTTAAGTAATCAATGGTTTCAAGCAATTAAAACATTATGTTATGATAAATTGTTAACTGACCACTCCATATTTTTGTTTACAGAGAGCAGTCACATATAACCAAAGCTAAATACACATGAAGAGATCTGAAAAAGGAGATTTAGACCCAGGCGTCTCAAATTTTGTCTGTTAACTGATGGTTTAATTCCCTTAAAATAACCAAGTGCCATTAAACTTGCTGTCTAATTGTTACTGTATATAGTTATGTAATTATTAGAATTAATAAAATTAACAAATTAGCTCTCATTTCCTCGAATGAAAGTGTCGAAGTAAGTCTTATGTTGTTGTTATGTATTAATCTAGACTAGATGTTGCACAAATTGTCACTCAAATGTTAAGAAGTGAAAAATTACTAATTAGGTAACATAGGTCATAATTGGTAGTAATTCCAGCAGTATAGTAAAAGAGCTTTAAATAAAAGGAACCAATTTTTACGAAGTATTTATTTTTAAATAATGCTAACTCCACATTCCCTGTTCTCACTTCTTGACAGTTATAACTTGTGGTTTACCCACACATTGGGCGTGCCCTATATCTAAATCACATGTAACATTACAAATCACTCACTTTAATTTTGTAATGTTAAATTTTGAAAAGAAATTTTACAAATTCATACTGTGTTTAATTTCGAGCCCAATCCTCACAAGCAACAGTTAAAAGCATATTAATCTGGTATAGCAACATCGAGACATACAATTCAAACGGGTACACTGAGCAGGCCCTGCATAGCTCCCGTTACTCGACTGCTTAAGAATTAAGGTTTTATTTATTGGCAACATTGTAAAATATAAGTAGTACAAAAGACCAGTGTGGAACATGTGTCAGTCGCTCTTACTGCAGACAACAGAAGGACTAAGTTTGGTCACATTATATTGCTTTTGTTCTAATGGAGCAAGTAAAATTTGGACTTTATACAACAAATTTGTCTTTGTACAGTTGTTTTGCCCACTCCATTTTAATCGAGATGATAACTATTATCTAAATTAAAATTTGATAGGAAAACTGATGGCAAGACAAAATATGTAATTGTAGTAGTACATCAAGTAATTTACCTTAAAAATGTTGACTGTATTATATTGAAAATATATGACAACATAAAACTGAATTAATTTAAAAGATACAAGTCATCATTACAATCAAATATATAATATTATCTATGCTAAATACAGTACAGTTATAGGGGTTATAAAATTAAATGGTTAGTAACGTGATATTATAAATAGCACAGAATACGCCATGATGTACTAGTGTTAACTCTAATTATGCACTACAACTGCTGTGGATGACATTTAATTTTAGAAATATTAAAAATAGAAATACACATTTATGGAACCTAAGTACGCTACCACAAGGCTCGATCACATTTCTAACATTATTTACCTAATATTATTCACATTTTAACACCTATTCTTACAAAATTTATAATTTCAACACATTTAGTATATTTCGCAGACTTGAAATGATATGACAATTAGAAATTAGTGAATTACAAACAGAAATAAGCGAATGAGCGGTGCCTTTTATGCAAATGAAAATGTGGACTCAAAAACAGCCTGACTCAATATTTAGCGTTCTTTGAAAAAAATAAAAAGTGGAACTGGAATGCATAACCCAAGAGCTCAGATCCACAGTATGTTGTTTTACATGGTTTCATGGCAGGCTGCCCACATGCAATGGCTCGGCTAGGACGTCTGGCTAGAGGGCTGGTACTTGGGTTGGATGATGGATGTCTTCCGTAAAGGCACTGTTTCTGGTGTGGGGATGGCATCTCCTGTGGGCAGTTTGGCTGGTGCTGCAGGGGCTTTGAAGGGTGCTGCAAGATTACCCGGTCTCTGTTTTGCCATCTGATAGTCACCAGAGTCAAAGAACTTTTGCTGCAACAATGAAGACAGAAATTAAGTATCCAGAGATTATAGATTTGTTAAGTTTAAAGTGATTGTTATTAGAGAAAATCATAGAACAAAGAAAATATCTACTCAGAATTTCAGTTTTTGGGAATAATTTGTACTTACTCCTTTGGCTAACCTCTTCTGCAAAAAGGCTGAGTGTCCACTGGGTCCTCGGCCCAGCATTGCATTTGGAAACTTAGCTTTGAGTTTAGCTTCTTCTAGCTTCTCCAATTCTTTCGGCTAAAAGGATTTTTAAACAAGTTGCATTTAAATATAAGCTACAACTAGACACATATAAAGAAACATACGCCGAAAATATTTTGTATCAGATAATATTGTAACTTACATCCTTTGGTGGATCATTCTGGTCTACTGAGTCACTCATGGTTTTGCACTGCAAAATACATAACATATTGATTAATTGATTTTATAAAATACTTTGGATTTGATTATTGCCATGTAATGTTACGGATTACCCTCAAACAAAATTAATGTCTGTTGTTATCATTATCCCTTTACACAAACATGATGTTCGATGTAACGTTAAGAAGTGTAGTTTCTGTCTAAAAACAATGAATGATTTGTTTTATTGGCAAAGTTTATATACAAAACACATGCTTCTTATCACCATTAAACGAATCGTTTATTATTTCGAAAGTTGTTTACCTCGATATGAAATCACGTGAAATCTAATACGATTCCAATCCTCTTGATAGAAACACCTCTATGCAGGTTTTGATAATAAGGTATTATGCCAAATACGTAAGTTTCAAGCGTTTATCGAGTAGATTTTTGGATAATTGTAAGCCCTTTTTGTACAAACTAAATTCTCCGTTACAATTTACAAAATATGGCGATTTGACATTTGAGCACGAAATGTAATTTTTTTTTATTATGGAACTACGGGTATTTTACCATGGCCAGTGTCGAGTGAATGGCGGGAAGTCTAGTCCATGTCTAAGTAGTCAGCACTCAGCTGTCGCCTGTCATAGTCTAAATAAAAGTCAATGCAGTCAAAGAGTCAAGTCGGTCGATTCAGTAAAGTGGTAGACGCTTTACTGAAACTTTCGATAGAGTTTTGTAGGCAACATAAAAAAGGACATTTCTGGAAGTTGTATCACTTGCCTACACTTGTGCATGATTACGAATATCTAATGGTTAATATTCTACCAATATTACACATTAAAAACTCAGATAACACAATTTTAGGAAAATAATACGAAAACACAACATGAAACATCACTCTTTCACATTCCCGGCAAAACTCCATGTCAAAAATTGGTCAAAAACCTCAGCAAAAACATGAAACACGGCTGTCAAAATTCAATGTAGCCAACTTTCACATTCTATTTATTTTTAAAACCGCCGCATCCGCTGATTTTGAAATGATTAAAAATGTCTAAAATATCATAAAGAATAAAAATATTATACGAATCTGATGGTGGCACTTCACATGGCTATTTGTATTTGCGTATTTGATGTAGTCGCCAAACAATCACCATGTGTAGACGGTATGTTTGACAAAGTATTGGCCTTATTTGCCTATTTGACAAATATGACCAATACCAAATACACGTATCCCTTTGTCGGTACCTATTTGACGCACTGCGCACATCAAAAGAGTCAAATAGGCAAGTAAACAAAATGAAGTAAAAGTTTGGTATTTGACGTCCATGTGTGGAAGGCCGTAGCCCGTATTTGCCTTTATTTGCTTGTTTGTGTATACGTCAATAATTTTGCCAAATTTAAAATGCAACAAATAGCCAATAGCAAATACCAATAGCCATGTGAAGTGTCACCATGAGAGAAAAAAACTTGAGAGGTGTCAAGGGCCACCCGGATGGAA
Source organism: Cyaniris semiargus (assembly GCA_905187585.1). Taxonomy (NCBI): domain Eukaryota; kingdom Metazoa; phylum Arthropoda; class Insecta; order Lepidoptera; family Lycaenidae; genus Cyaniris; species Cyaniris semiargus. Next base: position 1,881,314 of record LR994555.1, read on the forward strand.
CCAAGATGGAACGAAGTTATTTCTTACTAGCTTTTGCCCGCGGCTTCGCTCGCGTTAAGAAGTATTATTATTATTTAAGTATCAAAGTCTCAGCCCGATCCGTCCAGTGGTTTGGGCTGTGCGTTGATAGATCACTATGTCAATCAGTCACCTTTGAGTTTTATATATTATTTAGATTTAGTGAATAATTAAGTATTATCACAGAATATATATTAGTAGTACCAAGTATTATTTAAATCATCATTTACTAATAGATCTAAACTCCCCTCTGCACGCGCACCCCCGCCTTGGTGACGCCCACTTCGCAACGGGCCGTGCCGCAGAAATCGTAATATTTTAATTTCGCCATAACTTTAAAATCAAACGTTTAATTTTAATCATTCAAAGACTAAATATTATCTACATAAACTGTGCTTAGTCTATACTAATATAATATTATAAAGCGGAAGAGTTTGTTAGTTTGTTTGTTTGTTTGAACGCGCTAATCTCAGGAACTACTGGTTCGATTTAAAAAAATCTTTCAGTGTTAGATAGTCCATTTGTCGAGGAAGGCTATAGGCTATATTTTATCACGCTAAGACTAATAGGAGCGAAGAAATAGAGGAAAATGTGTAAAAAAACGGGGGGAAATTATTTGAAAAGGCTTATTTGAACGCGCTATTCTCAGGGACTACTGGTCCCATTTGAAAAACTCTTTCAGTGTTAGATAGCCCATTTATCGAGGAAGGCTATAGGCTATATTTTATAACGCTAAGACAAATAGGAGCGAAGAAATAGAAGAAAATGTGGAAAAAACGGGGGAAATTATTTGAAAGGGCTTATCTCACGAGCTCCTAGAGCAATTTTTCTGTTATTTGGGTCAGACAAGAAGTAGACTACGTGAAGAATCATAGGCTATTTTTTTGTAGACTGATTTGTCTGTGAAATATCTAATTTACGCGGGCGAAGCCGCGCGGAACGTCTAGTGATGAAATAATTTATTTTGATAAGGATTAATAGCATGAGTAAAATAAACGCGTTTAAATGAAGTCCAAAAAAAATTCAAGATTTTTAAATAAAAAAATTGTGCCTCACTCGACATAGATAGGTATAGTGTGTCGCGGACTTTTTTGTAGATACCTATTTATAAGATTTATAAGATTAATTAGAACATTTTATGGTTCTATCTTTTATAGTTTAGGCAGCGTACGCAAAATAAGTAACTTTTCTGGTTGATTTTTACACCTTGTGTCCGAAAAACCCAAATATCTTACGGAACCCTATTTTTTCCAAAATAAAATTTATCCTATGTTACTCGTGAGTCGTGGATAATGTAGCTTTCGAATGGTGAAAGAATTTTTAAAATCGGTCCAGTAGTTTTTGAGCCTATTCATTACAATTAAACAAACAAACAAACAAAGTTTTCCTCTATAATATTAGTGTAGATGTACAAAAAACCTGTATACACCAGGGGTTCCCAAACTGTGCGCCGCGCCGCGGCGCCCCTGGTGTGCCGTGGAGAGGCAAGAGGGGCGCCGTGAGCCGATCCTCCATCATTATCCAAAACCACAGCACAGATAGTATACAATAAAATAATGTAAAGCAGGTAGATGATTAAATCTTTGTTTGTTATTATTTACCCGCATAACGTAACTATTAATTATCATTAAATTGTGTTTATTTATATATATATATATTTTTTAATAGCTAGGTAGAGTAGGGCGCCGCGCCGTGACAAAATATTGTGACGTGTAACTGCGCCGCAGGCTGAAAAAGATTGGGAACCCCTGATATACACTTAGCAAAAAAATTTAAATAAAAAAAAAACAAAAAAAAAATAAGTGAGAGAGAAACCATAAAGTTAATATACCTAGCGTATATTAACTTTATGTGAGAAACACGCGCTACCGTACGGCTTACAACTATAGCAAAAAGATATATCTAAGTAGAAGTATCTATCTTGATATGTCTGTGGCAAAAAGTGTCGTTACAACTTTTCGTATGAATTTTTCAATTTTTTTCCGTCTAGCTTCCTTTCGCAACGCGCGATTAGGAACTTCGTTCCAAAAATGTCGTAGTTTTTTGTGATTAAAGCGGTGATTCATCCTGAATTGTCGATACACTGTATCAACTGCTAAGCATTTTGCTAATTAGTGTTAACCATAGATAATACAGTATATATGGTGTTAACCGCGCGTGGTTCGTGAATCGTGAAGCGTGGACTGCGACTTGCGAGACTGTTCGCCGCGCACCACCGTCGACACAATATTATTACTTTACAAATTATAAAATAAGAGCTTAATTTATTACTTAAATTAAAATATATTTTATATTTAAAATAAATTGCCGAAACCCGGGATCGAACCAGGGACCTTTAGATCTTCAGTCTAACGCTCTCCCAACTGAGCTATTTCGGCTATGCATCTGATTCTGAAAGTATATACCTAACTACTAACATACTCGCCATTTAATAACATTAAAATCGGTTTAGCATTTGAGTATTTTAAATGCCGCACTCAGAGACGAATATAATTATGTCAAAACCTTCAATTTATTTTCAGTCTCTGAGTGCGGCCAAAAGTGCGGCGGTAAGAGCTCCTGCAGACTGCAGACTTTTTTAGTCGGCCGATAGTCTAGTGCTGGGGTCACCAAATGGCGGACCACGGTCCGCATCCGGACCGCCGACACATTGTGTGCGGACCACGCATTTTGGAAGATGAACTTCGCTAAAAATATGAACATCTCCAGGATCTAATGTCAATAGCTGCTTAGATCAATTTCACTATAAACAAGCAACAAAAATTGACACATTTCTCATTTATAATTTGTACCTAAATAAAATATATTATGTAAGTACCTTTGTAATTTTCGTAATTACCTTTGTTTAGTACCTAAATATTTTTTTATATTTTTTATAAAATGCGTGTGGACCGCGAAGGTCATTTCATGTGACTAGTAGAACGCTTAATCAATATTATAGGAAGATGTATGGAGGTGCACACAATAAACAATTTAATATTATACGATAATAATGTTAAACTCAAAGGTCAAACTATCGGCCGACTCAAATGTCTGTACTCTTTGGGGGCTCGCGTTACAGCCTTCGAGTCTATTGCTTAAGCACGATTAAGGGTGAAAGGTAACAGACGTGTGTACTGTGTATGTCTGTTTTTAGGGTTCCGTACCCAAGGGGTAAAAGCGGAACCCTATTACTGAAACTTCGATATCTGTCCGTCTATCTGTCTGTCTCCAGGCTGTATCTCAAGAACCGCTATAGCTAGACTTCTGAATTTTTTACAGATTGTGTATTTCTGTTGCCGCTATAACAACAAATACTAAAAACAAAATAAAATTAATATTTAAGGGGGGTTCCCATATAACAAACGTGATTTTTTCGGCCTTTTTAGGGTTCCGTACCCAAAAGGTAAAAACGGGACCCTATTACTAAGACTTCGATGTCTGTCCGTCTGTCTGTCACCAGGCTGTAACTCAAGAACCGCTATAGCTATACTTCTGAAAATTTCACAGATTGTGTATATGTGTTGCCGCTATAACAACAAATACTAAAAATAAAATAAATTAAATTTAATTAAATATTTAAAATAAATTAATTATTTATTTGCCATACAACAAACGTGATTTTTTTTTGCTATTTTTTGCTCTTAATCAATAACGGCAACACATAAGCAATTGATGTTTTCAAAATACTTAATTGTATTTGTACTTTAGGTCTACCAGAATCTGATGGCAATTTTTGACAGCAGATTTTCATAAAATATCCTTGATCATTGGATAAATTTTTATATTTGCATGTTTAACACACAGAATCAGCCGCTATAAGAAAAAAAAAAGGATCAAAATGTTTTATTCCAATTACCCCGGTATTGCTAGAGTCAATTTATTTTCTCACTTTTTGCCATCAGATTCTGGTAGACCTATAATTAAATCTAAAATTTAAATAAATTAAATAATTGAGGGGGGCTCCCATACAAAAAATTCAATTTTTAGCCTATTTTTGCTCTGTAGTGGTACGGAACCCTTCGTTCGCGAGTACAACTCGCACTTGGGCGATTTTTTACTCTATATCAATAATGGCAACAGGTAGGCTCTTGAATTTTTCACAAAGTCCTTATTATATGTGTACTTTAATATTTAATTATAATAATAAAATAAAATAAAAATGTAAGGGGGGCTTCCATACAAAAAACACAATTTTTGGCCTATTTTTGCTCTATAACGGTACGGAACCCTTCGTGCGCGAGCCCGACTCGCACTTGTTTTACAACGATGTTTACCACGCTTTCGCATTATTGTCCTATGTAATTGGCTCGGGTAAAAATCGACCTCTTCGTCTTTTCTCATAAGCTTATCAGCATATTCAAAATATATTTGTCATTAAAATATAATAATTTATTATAGAACCGAGCAGCTGTAGACCGTAGTCAATAGTTCTACTGACTCATCAACCCAAATAAATGTATTTTCAAAATAATCAGTTATAGTCCTGTTATAATAAAGTATTAACAGGAGTTCAAAATATAGCCGGGCCATTATAATAATGTTCATTATCCGTTCATAATAATATGTTGTCATTCATAAAAACCGCTCCAGGCGCCAAGATGAAAGTTGAAACAAACTTAACATCGTTCCTTTGGCTTCACTATAGCACAGTATTAAATACAAATTAGGTAGGAACTCAAGGAAGAGGTAATAAAATTCTGGTATAAAAGATCATCAACACTATTTATTACAGCACATAACCTTACGCGTATTGCACGAGCGACCAAAACATGTTGTGAACGTTTTCTTTATCATGAGATCATACACACCGGAACTAAATGTACTCATTATATTATTAGTATCATCTGAATATATAAAAACTTATATTAGAGTGCGTTTAATACAATTTAACAAAAGTCTTATAGAAGGCGAATCGCCACACGAGATAAGCGTAATCGTTCAACTTAAATCTACACAATTCACTACGAGAGGACCGCTCGGTGCGTCGCGACGCAACACTGTTGCGATTCAACGCCAGCACATGCACGCACGGTGCGATTAAGTCGCACGCAAAACGCTGCAATCTGTGTCACGCGGCGCACTGTGGGGCCTCGCTCTAAAGGCATAAATATTATAAATTTCAATATACATCTGAGCGACAGCGCAGGACCGCAAGTAGAAATTCTAAGTCCATATTTACAATTAATCTAATCATAAATTTCTACTATTGGTACAGGCTTAGCGAGTTGTCGCGTTAACATAAATTAATTTCCCTAAGCTTATTAGATAACTTCGATATTTTTGTGGTTTTATTTTTTTACATATTATTAATATAAAATATTCTACACCTCTACTCAACATTTAAATAAAATGCGGTCACTGCCAAATTGGACATGAGGATTTGCAATAACAATGAAGCGTACAAAATGATAATAAACCTTCAATGATGAAGTCATACAAGGTTTATTTTTATAGAAACTAGCGACTCATTAGCGCTAAGATTAATGAAAGCACCAATCTTGGCAAAAAGCTTAAAAATATATAAAAACAAAATCTTTAAGAAAGAGATACATACTTAAACCGAGTGTTTAGAAAGATTTTATATCTACCACATGTGAAACAAGTTTTGAAAAATTAAATCTGAGATAATAAAATTACAAGCCTTACATGGCTTTTATAAATTTAGAATAATTTTAAATCTACATCACTTTTGCCTAGTAAATTTTTCATACTCATATTCTGGGCCAGTGCCCCAGCCAAGTCTCTCCCTTACTCTCCCTTGGCATATCAACGCCTTCAGCGAGGGCGCAGCCATTTTGTTTTTTTTTTTATTGTCAATACAAAATGGCCACATTAATATAGAGTACTCTAAGTACTACGAATCCTCAAACAGTAAAATATTTTGATGCAGTCTTTGGCTACAATGTCAAACATTTAGTGAAATATTTTTTTATCAGTCTCTATGAACCAATATTATTTGCCTTAAAACAATATATTAGTTTATTTCGAGTGTACTTAAATACTTAAAAATTACTAGCGTGAAATTAAGTAAATTAGGACTTTTAGATTCCGCAAACCAATAAAATTCAAAGAATATATCCAAAGTATTGATTGATAAAAAATATTGATTACTGATTAACTAAAATACATTCTTCTGCCTTAAATTACATGAGATGAAATTAATTACATTCTGAATAATATGCACATCTATACATTTTGCTTATTAATTTACAAAGAGTGAAAAAGTGTACATAATAAAATTGTCAGTCGACAACATTTAAAATGGAACTAAAATAGAAACAGAATATGTTAAATGCTTCGCAAGCACGTCTTTATGACGTAAGGCTACTTTATGAAAAAAAAACCATATTAAACATTACCCTTAGTAATAAAAATATGTATCAGCGCATATCTTATTCACGAATGCTGTCTTTGAAAATGTCATTTGATTGACAAGGACAACACCTGTGTATAAGATAATAATTGCTATGGCCTGTGTAATTTTAGCAAAGGCGTATAGCTGCCTAGTCTTTGTTCAATTTTTAAAAAACACAAATTTGTTTAGATTATGATTGGTACATCGCTTAGCCATTGGAATGTTGTAAGTTAGTGATTAATTCAGACACAAAACAAAATGGGGCGTGAACTTGCTATAAACCAATTAGATTTATGATTATATTATTACTGTCTAAAGTACAGAATTATATAATATATTGTACATACTTAAAAATATGCAAATAATGACTATGATACCCCCCCCATACCAATATAAAAATATTCAAACAGCACATTACTATACATGTCAACTTGTCTTTTTCTGTCACATTGGGAAAGTCATTTAACAGATAAAGACAGCAAGAGCTTGAATAGTTATACGCTACGTAAATACCTTTATAAAGAAGGGGGTTACAGTTTAAAAAATGTTATTTCTTAAAACAAACAGAACAAATGATGATTACCTACTAGATTATATTGTTAATGTAAAAATCAATTTTTGTTATTAAAGCATGAATCAAACTTCAATAAATTTAAGGCCTTACAACTTATGAATAGGAACCTTGATTTTATAACTAACTTTATTACATATTAGTTAAATTTAGCATATATTCATACACTATTGTAAGGTTTGGTTAGTAAAAACAACTCATATCTACAATATGATCGTTAGTTATTTTATTAGCAAAGTTATAACTGCGGTAGTGTGGAAATAAAGTAGCATATTGTGGCAAACATGCATTGCAGCCATAAGCAGATTTTGTTAAATAACTTTTTCGAGATAAACGCAATGGCCAAGTAATTGAGATATAAATGAAAGGTACCACCAGAGAAATCGATTTATAGGCTGATGGCTGACCTATGTAATTTCGTCGAGTCATGTCAAGTCCAGTCGACAAATCACGACGGTCATAGACTTAACATAACTCCACCACAACGTAGGTAGACATCTGCCATGGAACATAATATTAAAAAATAATGACGATTAGTCGTTAGTAGACTTGAGTTTAGTCAGTCAGTCTATGGTGAAATGATAGTAATAATTACTTCAATATTATCACATATTATCTGCTTGAATGTTATAATAGCAACGGCGGGTGTTTTATTGATGTAAGAGAAACTAGCGTAAGCCTATATTATACTCTAGATGTTCCGCGCGGCTTTGCCCGCGTAAATTAGGAATTTCAAGGAAACCGTACATTTTTCGGCAAAAAATAGCCTATATCCTTTCACGTGGTCTATTCTTCATGTGTGCCAAATAACATAAAAATTGCTCCAGTAGTTCTTAAGATGATAAGCAATTTCATATAATTTTCCCCGTTTTGTCCACATTTTCCTGTTTCTTCGCTCTAATTGATCGTAGCTTAATATTATATAGCCTATAGCATTCCTCGATAAATGGGCTATCTAACACTGAAATAATTTTTCAAATCGAACCAGTAGTTCCTGAGATTAGCGCGTTCAAACAAACAAACTCTTCAGCTTTATAATATTAGTATAGATTTTTCAAATCGAACCAATAGTTCCCGAGATTAGCGCGTTCAAACAAACAAACAAACTCTTCAGCTTTATAATATTAGTATAGATGGGCCAAGTGAGCGCAACTTTTACTATCAGATAAATTGAATCATAGGCAGATGGCGGACCAACGTAATTCGGTCGATTTAAGTCAAGTCAACTCTCGGCTAACATATGGACTTGTCATAATCCGACCAGACATAGGTCCGCCATCTACTTATGAAACAATTTCTCTCCATTATACAATACAGTTTTTAATCAGATACAGCTATGTATGCTGCTACAATACACATGTAGTTAATAATAATTTAACATCCTAATTGGACGTATTTTAATAGAGTTACCTTTCTGTTCTAATTGATTGATCAAATGTGTATAAATCAACAACTGTGTAATGAAGACATTTAAAATCTATACAGTCACATATTAACATTTTATGCCTTTGGGCATAAAATTATGGTGGTGGTGGTGTTTGTAAGGTGGTGTCAATTTTAATTTGAATTGCGAGTGGGCTTTGCACTTTCTAGTGGTTTAGCCTCAACCAATACCCATTCCGACTCTTTCTACACAGACCCAACGGTCGATACCCACCACTTCATTGAGCTTTACACTCATTGGTCAAGCACTGTAGTCAGTGATCGAAAAGTCAGAAATATTGTAGTGCAGGAGCCCATGCTCGCATTATAGTGCAGAAGTCAGTGATCGAACACTATAGTCCAGGAGTCAGTCAAGCCGCACGCTTGTCTGCCTTGTGCTGGGTGTAGCGTGAGGTGTACGCGGGCTCTTCTGGTCAGAATGGGGCGGCGTAGGCGGATACACCACGGTCTCGCTGCACGGGGCCTCCTCCTCGCTTTCCGTTAATCCCGTAGCAGAATCTAGGTATTCTTGCATTTTTTCCTGGAACACGCAAGTTCAAAGTTAGTAAAAAATTTAAGTTGGCTTGGAGTTTCATATTATACGGGATGACATTCAAAATGACACCAGCGGGATATTTCTTATTTCCGCCACACGCAAAATCATACTTGGATGGCATTAATATATAAAAGTAAATGTGAAACAGTTGTCTCTGTGTAATTCGGATTTTACCGTATTTAGTCGGAATACTCATAAACTACAAAACCCAATAAAGTTCTATAATCTATAGTTACATCCACAAAAATTTTAAATACTAAACAATTAATTAATTGATAAATCAATCATCAATATATTCTGCTACCCTAGATAATAAACTTGTACTTACAAACATATCAAGCGTGACGTTATGCTGCTGCACCCTATGGCTCTCGTCTGCGTTGAGCTGCGGGCACAGTAGGCGGAGGCCACCAGCTCGCTGCACGTGCTCGCCGTCCGCCCCCCGCACCGCCCGCGCGGCTCCGCCCCGCACCGCGCGCGCCCCCGCGCTCAGCCATCGGTAGCACGATGATATGCTCTCCCAGCTGTAGCCTGGATTTTTTTTAAATATAAAAAATTAGATGACGCCCGCAACCCCGTTGCGCCAAAATTCGTTAATCGCGCGGGAACTGTACATTTTACCGGAATAAAAAGTGTCCTATGTCTTTTCCCGGGACTCAAAGTATCCCCATACAAAATTTCAGCAAAATCGGTTCAGCGTTTTGGGCGTGAAAAGGTAACAGACAGACAGATAGACACACTTTCGCATTTATAATATTAAGTATGGAAGTATAGATAAGGGGGCAAACGAGCAAACGGTCACCTGATGTAAAGCAACTACCGTCGCCAATGGACACTCGCAATATTAGAAGAGCTGCAGGTGCGTTGCCGGCCTTAACTCATCAAGCCCCATACGGGCACCGGTGGTCGCGACAACAATAGAATACAATAGCATTTCCAAGAATCCGCGATCGAAGGGTTAAATCAATGTATTGGAAAGGAGGCACAAAACTACATATTAAACCACAAAAATTCTCTTAAGTTCTCTATCGTGGCTTGTCGTTTTGACTACCCATTCTAATATTATTAAAGTGAAGTGTCTGCCTGTCTGTTTATTTCTTATTCAAGCTCAAAACGCTAAACCGATTTCGAAACTTTTCTCCCGAAAAAAATTTTTCGAATTTCGGCACAACCAAGTTGCGGGCAGCATCATTTACAAACATTAGTGAAACTAGATAAGTTTACATTGTACGACACTAAGACAGGTGATATTCTATAATCTGAAGATCTTACCTGACACCCTCAGAGCCAGCTCCTTGCCAAACGTATGTGCTATGGCCGCCGCAGCTACTGTACTGTACGAGAACTGGTTGACGTCCACATGCAGCACCGCTAAGTCCACCAACTGGCCACACATCACAAACTCCAGGGAAGAATATTGGGGGAACACAAAAGTGTAACCCCGTAGAGCGTTCGCTCCTATATCACTCTCCCCCAACAGTCTCCGCTTCGCTGACCTGCCCTCGCTCGCCAACTGCATGTAGATATTTAACCAGCTGTTTATAGTTATCGGTGTGATGTTCCACGATAGTATCTTCAGTATTAGTAGCTCCTCTAGTAAAATTTCCTCGGTGGTACAGGCTCCGTCGGTGACGTAGGCGAATTCGCCAATTTTCGGTGGGTAAACCTCTTCAACTTTGGCGGCTATGAAGAGGCATGTTATTCCTGAAATGTTTGAAATTATATCTGAGATGTTGCTTGTGTCTTGTTAAGTACTGAATTCAAAATTAAAATTTATGAAAAGATTTTTGGTTGATTACATTATTCAGGCGGGTGGAGCCGCGAAGGAATCCTCGTTGCGAATAGTGAATGCCCATTGCATCAACGGCAGATAAAACAGTATAAAGCAGACAGATAAACAGCATTAATATAAAGTTTGCTACTTTACTGTAAGTCTGCTGAACACTCACTCTCAGTCTACAAGCGTCGACACTCATTGACCGCCGCCCTCATTCGCTCTCATTTACTCGTAGTTGCGCCTACAGCCTTTCGAGCTTGAAGCAGTAACGACATGTGTCATGAGTTTCTGACATGTGTGCTGCGAGCTTACACTGACTCTAACAATTGTTACTAGGTTACAGTGTAACCACTTACCTATCAGCTGCAGCTTGTACACTCACACCTGGTGTCATGTACCATCGAGGAAATTGATTCTTAGGCAGTTGACGGACCAACGTCATTTAGTCGGCTTATGTCATTTCAATGTTAGCTGTGATCGGTTAGATGGGTTTGATTTAACGCGATCAAATTACTTAGGTCCGCCGTCTGCCTAGGAATCAACTTCTCTGATAGTACATCTGGACCGGCACCAACACTTACCTATCAGCTGCAGGCTGCAGGCGGCCCTTCTCGACGTCGGCGGTGTTGGCGAGGTAGCGGTCCACGTAGTCCACGGTGAGGTGGAACGTCTCCCGGTGCAGCTTGTACACTTGCACCTGGTAGTATCGTGTACACCTGGACCTGCATCAACACTCACCTATCAGCTGCAGGCGGCCCTTCTCGACGTCGGCGGTGTTGGCGAGGTAGCGGTCCACGTAGTCCACGGTGAGGTGGAACGTCTCCCGGTGCAGCTTGTACACTTCGCACACCTGGAAATTTATTTTTGTTTGGGTTAATATTTATATTTTCTTGGTAGATGCTTTTCCTGTCATGGGTGTCATGGCTGGCGCGCGGATCTACGGCCATGCATGTTGCCCGCATCCTATCAATTAATAGATGTTTTTCCTGTCATGCCCAACTAACATTAGGCGCTAACAAAAGCATTAGAACAGATCTACAAGAGAGCTAAACACATCAAATGGTGTTTAATAAGTGCTATCACATGGAGTTATAGCTCGCTATATGTCTACTATACCCATGAATTGGGCACAAATTCTTATCGCCTTATGTTCCACTATGACGATATAGTAGAGCTATAGAATGAATTTTAGAGATACAGTAAAGTTATTGTGGATGTACAATAGCGATAACTGAGCTTAAAGCGTTTTAAGTGAAGTATTTAAGTGACTAGTGACTCTTCAAGCGGTATAGGTACAGGCTACCTAAAGACACTTTGAGTGTTACAAAGGAAGCAAATTCACGAATATTAACCCTTTTAGGGTTATAGTAGATCTATTAAGCATCTTACTAACTCTTTAAACACCTTAAGGGTGGTAATACGGTAAATTGTAACGTTATTATGACATGTTTTTAACTTTTTTTCTAACCGGCTTAACAATATTGTGTTTATGTATATGTTACACATATACTTACACCATTGATTTTATAATGGCGGAGTTGAGTAGTGAAATAATATTTTGACTTGTTATTGGAAGGCTGAAGCGGAATTTTCTTTGCGAAGATGAGTTTACTGTGAATGTGACTATGTATTATAAGCAAATAATGAAGGGGCCCACTCTTTGTTCTGTATTTTAAGTAAAAAAGTGTCGCTTCAAATAAAGCAAAACATTTTTTATTGATAAAATTGTTTTAATGTTTTACCTATTGTCTTAAAAGTTTCGTGACCCAGGCATCAAAACGTTACAAAGACAAATAACTTCATTGTAATAAGTGTTCATTTTGTACTTTCTTTTTATTATTTTTGTGAATTAAGTTATTACTCAAAAAATGGTGAACTCATGAATTTAGGGTTTTAATAGGGGAAAATAACTCTAATATACAGCCCTAAATAACATAGAGGAGTTTTGCATCCCTTTAGGAGTTTGAAAACAGCCTTGTAGAGCTAGTAGCATTAATTGCTTCCTTTGTGCAACTAAATGCGCTAAAGGAGTTAATAGGAGATGATAATTTCTTATATAGATCCTTTAGTGGTATGATTCGCTCAAAGCTATAACACAGAAGCTCTGATCTGTACTGTAGGGATAATAATCTCTGCAGTTCTACTTTAGCTTTCATAATCGCTCTTATAGACCCGTTATGTCGCTATAAGTGTTAAATTTTATTACTAACTCTTGTTTTGTCGCCACAGCCTATAATGACAGCTCCAAGTCAAGCTTTATAACACTTCAGGTTCTAAAGTAGCTAAATTTGCAGCGGTAATGTTTGTTGGGTGCGGGCAACACGCGCGGCCAGGAGCATGTTGTCCGCATGCGAACAGATGCGAGCATGACAGGAAATGTGCCCTTATTTTTTTATGACAAGAACAAATGAGACGAAATGTTGCCCTAATGAAATGGCTTAATATTAAAGCAATTGGCTGAGGTGGTCTTTAAAGAATAACGACAGATATGACGACATGAGTTTCTCTCTCGCGAAAAGTTCTATTTATACAAGGTCTAACAACGAAAATAAGGAAAATTGAGATTTATTTTTGATATATATTTTCTATTTGAACAAAAAATCCCAAGAGCCACACACACAACTAGTCTAATCAGGCGGATGTGAGTGCGGTTTATTTATCTTACGTTACGAGCAGACTAGTATAGTTTTACCTACAGTATATACGTACCTACGTTTATATAAGGCCCGTTTGCGCCAATATAATACGGCAATGTATGTTAGATAGACCATGCCATTGGTATGACTAAACCCTAGTTTGGCGCAAATATGCCTCAGTAACCCATTTTCACCAACTATTAAGCGTCCTCCAGCTGCCATTTAGTGTATCTATCCTTTAAGATTTTACCAACGTTTATATATGTCACCTAAATCCATAGGGTCTGAGGTAACATAAGTTTTGTTAAAAACGTACTTGTCCTAAAAGGAACATGATCCTAAAGGACAGCTAGGGGTCACTTAGATCCAACTACTGCCGAGTAGTGGTGAGCAAAATCGGTCTTGCAGCCTCAGTCTTGGTCTTGCAAAAAAGCAATGCCGAGACCAAGACTATCCTAAAACTAAAAAAACCAAATCCAAGACCGAGATCAGGCAGATTTGACAAAGTCCAAGACCAATATTGTACTAGAAATACCAAAATCAAGACTGTCTGAGTTTTGTTTTGCTCATCACTACTGCCGAGGTAGAGTATATCTACTTTGAAACAGCTATACCGGCTTCGGCCATATCCCCGTACCGCTCTTGAACATTTTATCGTTGGGAAAACATATGAAAGATTTACATAGCGACATTTTATTAGCATTAAAATATTTCGCAATTAATTCCCTACTTTAAATATGGCACAGACTACACATATTAGGGCGGTATTAAAGGGATAGAATCGTACATAATATTATTACACATTTCATTATTGGCATCGCAAAGCGTAACAAAAAATCTGATTAAGTAATAAAAAAATCTAACGCGAATGATTATTTTTAGAGCCACTTAATAAAGTCCGCGCGATTTGTGGTGACAGGTATATTTATATCGACAATACGTGACGTAGCATATTGAAGGTGGGCAGATTTTGCTGATGACTAATGGGGTCACATACTTACTGCTTGCACTACCTTATCTACATTCATGCTTTGGCACGATGTCGGGCTGCTAACAAGGCTTTACGGAAAGCCGATGTAAAATATTCTTTCACCGAGTCTGTCCTGACAATTAAACATTAAAGTACACAACCAATTCGTTCGTAAGTTCACTCACCGATAAAAATTAGCCCATAATAATAATTATTAAAGCCAAAATAAGTTCAAGTGTGTTTGTCTTTTATGTCTTTACATTACAACAACCACTAAACCGATTTGTTTGAAAATTTTGTTTGGAGACATTATTTAAAGTCCCGGGAAAGAAATAATAGCCAATATTTAGTAATAACATAACACAAAAATATAATACGTGTCAAAGATTATATACTCCGGATTTTCTACGAGCGTAACCCTCATGGTATCATAAAAGTCCTCACAGACCTAAAATAACTGTAAACTATAAGAAAAATCTCATTGGAACCTGCACCCTCTTGCGTGCATATCAGCGATCTGCCGTGGGGTATTTGGTCATCGAGGGGTGAACACTGAACAGGTAGCAGATGGTCGTTACGTTTGTTACGCGTAGCTGCCCCGACCTCACACTAGTACATTAGAATAATATCACCATAATAAATATTGCCCGCGGGTTCGTCGATTTTATAGAGAAAGAACGATCGCGAAAGAAGCTTTTTCTTGGCAGATGCCAGCAGTAGCGGACACTGGGCGACCGCCCGGGGCGCCGGATAAAATGGGGCGCCGCACGCCATATAAAAGGGCGCCTGGCCGATTTTTAACCCCCGACGTGTCTGTCTGTCGGTCTGTCTGTCTGTTTGTCTGTCTGTGGCATCGTAGCATCCAAACGGGTGGACCGATTTTGATCTAGTTTTTATTTGTTTGAAAGCTGACATGATCGAGAGTGTTCTTAGCTGTAGTTCATCATCATCAGCCAGCTCATTGCTGAAATATCACGGTTTACCTGGTTCGTGATAGGCCGATTAGCAACTTGCAGTCGTTTGATGGGTTTTATATTTTACAATCTGGTTCGTGACACTTATGAATACATACATATTAATGGAAAGTTGACCCTGGTGCTGCAGCATCACCTGGTAATCAATAGGATACCCAACTCCTCACCAACTTAGAGCAGAGGTTTCGTGTTTGGGCTCATTTTAATTGCGACAACTAGTAAGACGTAGATAAGCAGTAAATATTTGCATGCTGCTGCTGCAGCATCACCTGGATTGTATAGGAGCCGAGCTCCGTATGAGTATGAACCCAGGGTGGAGGTTTCATGTTTGGGCTCATATTGACGGCCTCATCCAAGAGGATATTTATAGATCGTATTCATTGGGATATGATGCTGTTGATAGGAACAATTCTGCATTATAACCAACACAAGTTTAAAAAGCATAAAATAAAATAAAATTAAGAAATTTAAAAAAACCCCCGCCAAACAACTTTAAAAAGTAATGAAATAATATTTACTTATTTAAACTTAAAGTCAGTAAATATTATTTCATTACTTTTTAAAGTTTTTTGGCGGGGGTTTTTTTTAATTTTTTTAATTTATTTTCGTATGTATTTGGATCGAAGTTAGGGGGCGCCGAAGGAATCTCGCCCAGGGCGCTGGTAGGGCTAACGCCGGCCCTGACTGGCAGACCACACAGGCACCTGAAGTTTATTAATGTTAAGATGTTTTTCACGTTAAGATCTCGTATTCTCCTGGAATCTAATTCTTAAAATCTAACGTAAATTCTAAGGCTTTTTCGCTGATTCGAAGATACCAGAATTAATTGTCTTTCAACCAGAAAGGGACATAAGGAATACAGACATTCTATTGTAGAATGATCAAAGTGATTGACATAGGAAATGGGTAACTTGTCCCTGAAATCTGTCAGTACAGAAATACCTAAGTACTTTTTTTCGCATTTCTACTGATAGAATGCTAAGACTGGTAAAGTGCTCAACTGAACATACAGAAATTATTATTATTCAAACAATAAACATTTGCATATCGAGCACTAATCATAAGTATTCCGTAGGTATCTAGATTTTAGCGCCGCGACCTCGTGACCTAAATCAAGCTCTAGATATGTTTGCAGTTACGTAAATGACATTTAACTTAAACTAAGCGATAAATTGTGAATGCATTTTTAAACTAACGACTATGCTTTAAGGCTCAAATCTGCATTTTGTAGCGCTACGGATACTAGCATTTATTCATACATTCGGCTCTACCATGTACGGAACTTATAGCAATTACATAATTATCATATTTAAAAGGCATGTTTAAAGTTTTATAGATGTTATCAAATAATTTCCAAAACTATCGCCATGTCTTGTAAGACCGAGGGGTGCGCCGCAAGAGGGTTAAACGAGGGGTCCGTAGGGTTATGTTAATTAAACTAACAATAAAACATATTCTTATTATATTCTTTATACCGCACGTTCAAATTCGGCATGTGCTGGAACTTATTTGGAATATTTTGTAAAAGAATTTTAAGCAGTTCTACAATGTATTATGGCTTAATGTTAAGTTATTAGTAGAAATAATAAAGATAAGTTTTTTATAATAGGTTCCAAAACTACTCAGATCCCTTCGATGAAAGGATAAAGTGTAGACCGCATTTTATAGCTAATATACTGCATTTTGTAGCGCAAATCATCCGCAGCCCAAAATAGAATCTTAACACCCTAGCCAAGGAGTCGAACATTTAAAACTACAAAAAAAATCGTAGTGTGCGAGTCGGGCACGCTCACGAAGGGTTCGGACTTCGGACACAACCAAAACGGCAAAAAAGACAGGCAGACAACGAAAAGACCCGTTAAGTATATCATAAAGTCCCGTTTTTGTGTATAGGATATACGGAACTCTACCAAGCATTATAATATCGTATATTGTCAATAAAAAATGTTATAAACGCGAAAGTGTCTGTTCAATTTCTAACGCTTGGCTTTTTATAAAATTTGGTGCAAAGATAATTCGAGTCCCTACTCCTTACGGCAGTTTGAGGCCCCCAAAAATGTACGCCTCCTGCGTGACAAACGTATTTCTTCAATGAAGTAGCGGACATCATCAGACTATAAAAAGTTTAAGTTGTGAGGCCAACGAGGATAACTGACGTAATGCTATTACTATCAACTGTGGATGTGAACATATACGGTGGATTCGTCATCGCAACTACACATTACAATGTTAGATAATTATGGGCCCTATTTACGCCAAATACCCAGAGTAAGGGTCAGATCTTGACGAACTAACACATCGCCACGCGCGTAAAATTAACTACATCATCGCCAAAACCTAAACCGTTAGTTTCAGACAAGTCTTAACTAAGTCTAAACTTTAAGTTGATGTTAAGGTCGACGCCGAAAACTAAAGACGCCAGTCAAATGTTCTCGCAATAATACAAAAGAAACTTCGATAAATAGAATTCACGATTTTATACAATAGGATAACAAATTATTGAAATAGTACCTAACAATGCCAAATGGCGAATCTGTAAACGCGTTGGTACTGAAGAGGTCAATGAACACCGAAAAAAAGGGGTCATTGCTCCCAATAACAGCAATACCCTATATGTAAAAACATTGCAAGTTACAATCACTTTCCTCACTTACTGTAACCCATTAGCAAAATACCTACAGACTCATCTTACCTCTCGCTCTAGCTAATGCAGCATGAAAAAGTTTATATCAATTAGTAAAAAATCATTGATCAAAAAATTAAATAAATTGCAGTCTGCTTTTAGGTCATCATAATTTTTAAAACCTCATTTCTTATATTATGTACATTATAATATTATGTATACCATGATAATGATTAACATTTATCATGGTGTAAGTACATAACCAAAAAAATAATAGAGAACTTATTATAAAAATTATCAGTTGTCACTAGAAAAAAATAGAATCTGCTATGATATCAACAGTTTATAACTTACCTCATTCAGCCAGTCAAGGAGGATAGCTCTCATCCTGCTCTGGAGATTGGGATGGTTGTCCAGCATGTTGGGGTTCCTTCTCATGCTGGACCTTGCATCACACTCGCACATGCTCCTCCACACATCTACTGGGTCCGCCCAGGACAGTCCTGGCAGAGGACACTTCCTCTTTGGTGGCGAAGGGCACAAGGGTTTATTTGTGCTGAAAGTTTATACTCTATTATGGGAGGCTCCTAATAGAAAAATTAACATTTTTAAAAATTCAACTCACTTTAGCCTCTTATTTGAGTGTGGAGTGCAGTCACCCCTCGCCACATTCTCCAAGGGGCTCAGCACACAGTTTGGTAGTTCAGGTATACTCGGTGGGCTTAGTAAACTATCTGCATTATAATCTAGGTCAGTGAATGCAATTCTCGGTGGATCTCCACCTTCGTCATCACTCGAGCAGGAGGATGACTCCACCACAACATTATGTGCCGGCTGGTCGCACAACTCTTCTTCAAGTTGGGCAGAAATTTTCAGAGGAGGCATATTTTCCACCTGCAATACATTGCACTGTGTGAAAATGTGTAAAAGTGTAGACACCACAGATGGTAAGGGGAAAATGAAATACCTCATCATCTGTTGAATTCCTCTTCCTCTTCAAGCTGCATCGCTTTTCTGAAGACTCAGAGGAGGATCTAAAAGATCGTATGCATTATTAGCACAAGCACTAGCAGTAGGGAATGATAAGTGTGGTCTACGTGGGTGTATGACACTTACCCTGCCTGCGCCATAATGAGGGTGGAAAATCAGCTAGCTCCCCTCCCAGTCTCTGTAGAAATAATAAACGTATAAGCATCGTTAAATAGAACTATAATAATATACAGATAATTAGGTAAATTAGGCAAAATTTACCGCATGTCATCCTAAAACCGCAAATAGGGTTATGTCAATTGACAGCCGAAATTTCAAGTGTTTTTTCGGATATTATTTTAGATATTAATAGCTAAATAGAAATTAGAATTGTTATCCGAGACTTCGATGACGCAAACTTGAAAAAATTACACGTAAAAATAGGTTTTTCAGTGCGATAAATTAGCAGCGTGTCCCCCGCAGGTTGGCGGGAGAACGTTTTTTCAAGTCCTTATTCTGAGCTTAGAAACTAATAAAAATGATTTTTTAAGCGGGATAATTACTTATCATAAGATATTATTTCGTTTTAATGCATTTAAATGTGAAATAAATCGAATCAGGTGGCACAAATATGCCACGAATCCGTCACAATCGCGCGCGAATTCCTCCCGTCAGCGCCATTAGACACGTCGCTAGCTTGGGTTTTGTCAAGCCATCCACTTATGGAAATTGATAAAAATAGCACACCTATAATAGAATATGATCTTTACTATGCATCACTACTCTAAAACGTTTCAAAGAAAGAATTTAAATAGAATTACATCCCCAACTGTTGCACAAATAAGACGGGACAGCTTATCTCCCTGTTACATTTTATAACCTATTTATTGTCCAAATGTAATATAAATTGAATTTATTTATAATGCCACGGGTCAAATGCATCTTCTTAATGAGAAATATTAAATAAAAACATACCTGGTCATTCACAAATAATCCAAAAATTTCATACAAAAAAAAAATCTTCTACACTAGATATGATGTTCAGAAAATGATCACAAATACACTATATTTTAGTATAATTATGCACTTTAATCAACTTAAATATCTAAAGGACAGTTTATGTTACACAAATGGTAATTCAATAAGAGTACATAGCACTTTTCAATTTTCCACGGCTGGATAACGCCCGGCTTTCCGCGCGAAAATGTCGCGGTAAAACATCGGTGCACCCCAGGCTGACTATCGGCTAACTTCAGGTTTGTTTCCACTGATCGGCTGTGTGTCATTTTTCCACCGTTCCATTTTACGAAAACCTACTTATTTTAAATTATTCCATTAATTGTTATAAATATTGTTGAATTTTATTTCAGTTATTTTATTTTACAACACAATATTTAATTTTATTTTCTGATTCAAACAAAGTGGTTAAAATGCATCAACACGAACGTTAAAAGACGAAAGGCCACTAAATCACATAACTTAATATAAAAAAATATACTTTCGTGTCTTCAATAACCATGATAATGCAATTTTTAAGCGCAGTTTTCTGTGTTATAAAATCTTTTGTAAAAATTGTATTTACAAAACGTAAAATGAAATGGACACTAGCCTGAATCCTATTGGTTGTTTATGCAAGCGTTGGCAGTAAACTTTTCGGAATGTTGTCATCCCTGTAAAAACTATCTTCATGGCATAGCACAGCTGGGCGCCAGCTGATAGAAATTGAGCGAAAAAGTCAATACTGAAGACAGGGAAGTGGATTTTATTTGATAAAAATACAAAATTTTAGGTTTATCGCTCATATTTGCACAACAAAAGTGAAAAAAGCGTATCGCTATGTCGATACAGAACATAGCTGTTAAGTTATGTGGACTTTTACAGTCACAAAGCGAGGAAGGTATGATTTGTGAACATATTGTTTACTTGTCAAATGTAATGCAATTTAACGAATTTCAACGTATTTTCAGAAGTTACAGCTCGCGAATGGCGTTTAGTTGGTCAGGAACAAGACGGATCTCAACTTCTAACATGGATATCGACAAAAGACGGAAAGGATATTATGAACATAGGGGTGTATACCAACAAGACAAAAATCCTCAGTACACTTTACACTTTTGAAGAAAAACTTAATATCATTCAAGCATCAGTTAACTCTACGCACAGTTTACTTGCTTATGTTGTTAAGGTGCTTCCATCAGAAGAATCAGAAGTCAAGGAAGCGTTGTACTGCCCATACTTGATATGTCTGCTACCAGACAAAGTTTCTGAACCAGAAGTAGTAGAAGAGGGCTCAACTAAACAGATAATGCTTCAATATGTGTACGGAAAGAGCAATAAATACAGTCCAGGAATCAGAAATGACCGCTTTCTTCTGTTTAAGCATTTGGAATGTAAGTATTTCTTATCAATAGGTTTACTACAATAGTTTGTTTAGTAATAAGTGGTTTTAGTTAACTAACAGAGTTTTTAACCATACAATACATGTTTAACCTTTAGTTAACAAACACTAGCTCATTAACTAAATTCTTTCAATTACTAAATACTTACTTCAAAATTAGCATACAACTGTACTTTTCCATTGTAAATGTATAGTAACCTCATTGTCTATTATGTAATTATGATTTATGAATAGTTAATTAGTTATTCATTAAGTCTTGCACTTGCCTTTCATTTTTGGTAGTAATTATTAATTACTACATGTGGGAACAGGCTATATATAATATTTTAAATTTATAATCATGAGTGTTTAAAATAATATACTTTATTTTGCATGCTAAAAAAATACTATGAACAATTTAAGAATCTCTAATATCATGATCTTGCATGGGACTAAATTATGCAAATTTTTATGAAATTTATCTAAAAGCATTAGTCTTTTAAGTAAAAAAAGGTAAAGCAGTGTAGACATTGAAAACAAAGTATCTGAGGGTTACAATAATAAGATAAACATTGACTCATGTAACTGTTTCTTTGTAACATAAAGCTAATAAATTATTATTGATAAGTAAATTACTTTGAACATAAACAGAAACACAATGTTTCCTCTTACAGATATTAAGATTTATCGCACACCAATGTTCTTGAATGAATGTGATGATGGGACAGAGAAGTGGGGGTTCGACGGTATCTACACAGAGACAGAGAAAATTGTCCACATATTCTCATGGGCGCAATGGGACTGTGCTAACCAGGTACAATATATAAAAATCTTGATCATATGCAAAAACATTTCTAGGAATTAGCATTTAACATATTTAATATAACAAGAGAAAAAAAAAACATTTTATGAGCATCACAATTTGTGGAGCGTCTACATAATATGGTCGCTGTTAAGCAAACCTAACCCACAATTTTTATTTTTATTTTGAATGCAGTCTTGTTCTAAATCATCTAAAGAACATAACTGCATTCATAACTCACGACTCAAAGACAGACCATAACTATTAAGGGGACACGCTGCGTCTTGTGTCTTACTCATAAAATGTCTTTATGAGTAAGAGAGAAAGTATATTATTATGGAAGGGCTATATACATTTTGTTTTTGCAGGTACTCTTCTACATCCACCACCGCGCGCCGCTGCAGAGCTTCGCAGAGGGCGAGGAGGTGCGGTCGCCGGCGGAGCCCGCGCCCACGCTCTCCGCGCTGCAGTTCCACGCCGACCTGCCGCATGAGACCGTGGTACGTGTGTGGTATATGCCGTCGAACAGGCCGTGAATACTCACTAGCTACGATACCTACCAACAGGGATCTAGCCATTTAGACGCTCCGGCCAATTATAATAATTTTCGCCGCCCTTTACACACAGAAAACCATATTAGTCATATGCTAGTTTTGTTGGGAATGGGGAAAAGATTTAAGTATTACTTGAATATTTCCACTATCCCACCTGAAGTAGGTGCAACTTAGGTTGTGGGTGGCTAATAGCTTATTTTCTGTTGCGCCTTCCCCTGGCCCTGACTACCAATAACGTAATCGTCAGATCGTGGGTTATCTATAACGACACGCATGTTTACCAAAAGCGTGTCCAGCTCACTCCTCACACACCACAATAGACCCAAAAATTTAATTGTGCGCCTTTCTCCTTTCATTGTTTAAATTCTGATTAAAAAAAAAAGTGGAATAACCATGCAGCATGATACAGCAGTGTTAGGTGTAACTATTTGAAAATCTTGTATCATTGAAAACTACAGTGAAATCAATGCCAATAGTTATCGACAATCTTCGTTGTTCAATTTAAATAAAATACATTATGTGGAAAGTTACAGCACCCCAATTCCCAAAGTATTCAAGATCAAGTCACACTGTATATAATAAGTTCTACTAAAATAACAGGCATAATCTTGCACTGTCACCTATGTCTTTATTCATCCCATAGGTATCATCCAGACATATTTTACTTGGTAATCTATGTTATGACGTTATCAGAATTCATCATGGAAGACAGTGAAACTACCAAATAAATTCGACCTCATGTATTATTAACATACACCTGAAATGTTAGATCTTATGTTTAGAGGCCATTTGGGGGCTAAATATTCTGTAAGCAATATATATGGGAAACGAGGTCTTTTATTTCTTTACTTATACTCAGAGATGTCTATTTGTATATTTCAAAACACTGGACCGGCTTTCATGCAGTTTTCTGCAGTATATTGAATCATAAAATAAGGTTTATTTTGTTCTTTAATAGTATATCTGCATTGCGTCGATTAAAGTGAGATTCACGTATAAAACTTGTATCAAAATACTGTCATGTGTAATATTTTTAAGAAAGTAATAATTATTATTAATTTCGAGAAGATATTATTATTTTGTCATGATAAAATATTGTACAGATACCATGGAATGACGGTTATAAATGGTAGGTATAAGGATGCTAAGATCCTAAATTGAAAATATATTTTACCATGAATTACAATATATAATGTATTATGTGTAACGGACAACGGTATTTTTGAAGATGAAAAATTAGTTTTATTTGTGACATTTGATTTCGAAATGAGTTAAAGTACTAAGTATCTATATTACTGCTGGCATACAACACAGTATGTTGATGTTATTTATAGTTACTGTAACATTTTTTTTATTTTTATTTCATAGGTACTACCTCATTTATTATTTACACTGTAATCGTGAATGTGTGAGCAATAGTTAAATAATAATAATTATTAATAAAACGGGTAAATGCTAGTTAATTTAAATAATAATTATTATTTAAATTAACTAGCTTTTACCCGTTACTTACAGCTACTTCTTCTTTCATACTCTTTCTAGCTCCACATACCCCTGAGCCTGCCGCACGCGGGTGCCGCTAATGTTTCTATCTCTTTCTTTCTTACTCTATCTTTCTCTGTCTAGCTCAACATACCCCTGAGCCTGCCTCACGCGGGTGCTGCTGCCCGCTAATGTTTCCATCTCTTTCATGCTCTATCTTTCTCTGTCTAGCTCAACATACCGCTGAGTCTGCCGCATGCGGGTGGCGGTGCGGGGGGCGCGGGGGCGTGCGGCTCGTACGAGGACGACCCGGTGCCTCTGCGGGTACACGATTGCGGCATAGACCTGTACATACTGTGCGACCAGCGCGGCGTGCTCTGCGTCTGCCATCATTATCTGTATAAGGCGAGGGTCAACTTATATTTGACTTTACTAAATAGAGTTTTTGGAGGAACATATCTTGCGGTGAACAGAAAGAAGAAAGCGAACTGTCCATAAATTATAAATGTGCACGTAGCACAGTTTTATTTGGTACAGTTATTAAATAGAGTTGCAAATCCAGTTGACTCTCTACATCTCCACATGGAAGTCGGCTGTTGATACAGCTGTTCTTGATCTCTTTTTCCTTGAATGCAGGAGCCTGGAGCGCAGCAGCGACGATTTGCAAATGAACAAAGTACTACCTGGTCTGTGAGCTCTATACCAACATTACAATGTAGACACCGTAGTGGTAGAAGAGGATACACCCTACTGAATAAATGTAATTTCAGGCCCTAGACGACTCCACGAGCTCTCTCGCTCTAGACGACGTGGACAAGGACTCCGGCGTGAACTTCGCGTACTCGGTGACGCTGCTGAACCACGGCTGCGTGGTACACAGCGTATTGCCTGACCTGCCCTGGTCGCTCGCCAAGTCGCTGCGGCCCTCCTACACGCTGTACGAGGGTGAGTCGACACGACTCCGGCAATACAGGGTCTGTGTGAAGTTGCCAGCGTCAGAGTGGAGATACAGATGCAGTCAGGGGCGTAGCTACCGCCGTATATGCCGTATCAATTATATAGGGCCCCCGGGCCACAAGGGCTCCCAAAGTGAATAGAAACTTTCCATTTCTTTTATTAAATTCACATTTCAATATGAGAAATGTTTGTTTGTTTGTTGTTGTTTTTTTTACATTTTGCCCCCAAACAAATTTTATATGGGGCCCCGCTAAGGCACGCTACGCTTCTGGATGCAGTTAACACTTAACAGTCCTTGGCATGTTGGAAACGTCACATGACAGCAACAGCTAACCTTAATAATTTTATAAGTAAGAGTGTCAGTGTTATAAGTTCCCTTTAATTTTTTTTCCAGAGAACCACCTCCTCGTCAGCATACCGATGTTATTCACGCACCTCATCGACATCAGCCCGCACCACGAACCCTGCTGCCACATCGTGATCCCGCAGCCGGGGGACAGCGGGCCTAGCTTAGCTCCGCTCCTGGGATGGGGGGCCCACGCCATGGTCGACCTCAATACGTTAGATGTAGTCACCATGACGGTGCAGGAAAAGGATCTATCGGCCACCTTCAAGAGTGACACCGTTATTGAAAATAAACTTGGAATTATTCATTATCTGATCCAACACGCTGGCAACACTGAGTTGGCTGAAGAGGTTAGTTACTTCAATAAAATAAGAAATAGTGAAGATCAAGGTTTATTGCAAAAAAAAAAAAAAAAACTAACTCTATTGCAATCAAATATACTGAATTGATATTGTGTCATCTCGCAATGACAAGTGGGATATTTTTTTTGCATAGGAGTTACGACAGATAGGCCATTACGACAGATAGGCCATCTTGTTGTATGTTTCAACAAGATGGTTGAAACATACAACAAGATGGCCTTGACGACCTCCGTGGCTCAGTTGGTGGCGCGTTGGTAGCGCAAGCCGGGGTTCGCGGGTTCGAATCCCGCCGACGGAACAAAAAGTTTAATGTTCCTGGGTCTTGAATGTGTATTAAATATAATATGTATGATATACTAAAAATCTTAAATATATGTATAATATAAAAGTATTAAATATATTTCCGTTGTCTGGTACCCGTAACACAAGTACTTAGCACGGGGCCAGACTGACGTGGTGTGAAGCGTCCATAGATATTATTATTATCATGGTTTTGGTAATAGACAAGGCCAACATTTTTTAATGCTTATGCTCTTTTTAAATATTTTTATCTGTAAGGGGTAACTATACTTTAGTTCGAATGTTATGAATATTTTTTTTAGAATCTTATTTACAATTTGTTTATTTATCCAGCTGGTATCGTGGATGTGCGTGAACCAGCCCCCTGCAGGAGGGTTGCAGCGTGCGATGCAGGAGTATCTAGTGTGTGGGGCGTACGCCGTGACGCGCCGCTCGCTCCCCCCCTCCGCGCTGCCGCTCGCTGCGCACCTCCCCTACACCGTGCACCTCGCCATAGGGGACGTCAAGGTACTGCAGTAACAGGAGTACCTGGTGGGCGGGGCGTACGCCGTGACGCGCCGCTCGCTCCCCCTTTTACTATAATAATACATAATATGTTTTAAATTGATTTTATTAAAAAAAATAAATTAAAATAGGCTTGAAAAAAAGTAACTAAAACCGGCGAAAGATAGCTGATTTTGACAGTCTATATCATAATTTGTATATAATGCGTGTTTGTTATTTTATAGCGCTTTAATTACTGATTAATTTTATCAAAACTAGGGACTAAGACTTAACTATAAAAACAAGTTGTTTATTTGAAATAACCAATGATTATAATGTGTGCAGGCGGGACGGTGCGTGGTGCACGTGTCGCTGGCGGCGCTGTGGCGTGTCGCGGCGGCGGTGGTGTTGTCGCCGCGACAGCGCGTCTGCCAGTTCGCGGAGGACGCGTGGACGCGGCTGTGGGCGGCGCTACAGCGGCCCGCGCCGAACCGACTCCGCCCCTCCGCGGTTAGTATGCTTAGTTTCATTTAATGTGATTAAAATAATTGGATTGTTTTAGATGTAACAACTGAGCTTATAAATAGGTGTGGTAGATCCAACGTATCAATAATGATGCCATCAAGATACTACGTATTGAATGTCGTCAATAAATATAATAATTGACGTTTCTGTCTGTATGTCTGTGGCATCATAGCTCCCGAACGGATGAACCGATTTCGTTAGTTTTTGTTCTATTAAAGGTTACTTATTGTCTCGTAAGTTAGCTATGTGTAAGTAAATACAACGAAGCCTACGTCGTATAACCTATTCATTGATCGGTGGTGCAACTGCGACTTAATCTATCGTACTTATAATATACCATCTGTTCTAAAAATAAGATTGCCAAGGGCTTTCAACAAGATTACACCAATCATTATTTAATTTAATTGAACTATTTTCTTCACCAGGTGGCAGCACGTCTAGCGCCAGCACTCGCCTGCTACCAACCGGAGGCGTTGTCGCGCGCGAGCACGCCGCTGTCGCCGACGACGCGTCGCCCGTCGTTCGCCGCGCACGATGGACTACCCTTCGTAGAGCTCGACGTGTGTACTACGAGTCGCCAGGAGCATGTTATAGCTGCGGTAAATATAGACTGAATTATTGAGCTCTTGTTAATATTAAGAGGCTCTAGAGAGATGTTTTGTGCTTAGAAAAGTACCTGTGATTTAGGAAAAAATCCAAGCAGGTATCGATCACGCTGTACGTCCAGTAATATAATAAATGGTGAAGCTTTAATACTTAACTTAGAACTTGAATTGTGTTGTTAGAAACGAGTCAATTGCTTAAATATGTAGGAAAAAATCACATAAAAACACTGACCTCAGAGCCAGATTACAGGTAGAACTTTTTAGAAATCTTTAAACGGTGATACATCATCCATTCCCGTCTTTCAAAATAAACAGCAACACAGTCAGTTATTCCTTTTACAAAAATCATCGGCCTAAAATAAATATACATATAGAACATGCGTGCGGTGAGCGTGCACGTGCTGTCAGCGGAGGGGGCGGGGCCTGTGGAGGCGGGGGAGGCGGGCGTTCACGCGCTCGCTACCCGCTGGGCGGGCGCGCAGCTCGACGCGTCGCGCGCGCTGTGTCGCGTCGTCGCCCGCGCCGCAGCAGCCGAGCGACACGCCCACCAGACGAAGGGATTCGTTTTTATGTATGTGATGAGGAGGACCATTAGTGTGATTGCGTTCGTGTTATTTTTTTTTAATTCAAATTCTTTGTTATGCACATAATAATATACAAAAGTATAAATTAGGTAGCGTACATCACGTCGTCTAATCCCATGATAAGTAAAAACTTGTGTTATGGCAATTAGACAACAAATTGTATACTTAGTAGGAAAATCATAGGTTTTCGCTGATATCGGTGTCTAGTAAAAATGTTTTTTTTTAATATATAAATTGAGAAAGTATCTTTACTTTAAGTAGCCGTAAAGTAAACCAATGAAAACTAGCAAATTGGTTTTCTAATAAAAATAAATTAAAAACTTCACGATGCGACAGTTGTATTTAAGATCTAAGGTTAAAATTATACATGAATGTCTTAAAACTAAAGCAGTGTTTAATAATATTATAGTATATTTTAGCTTATATATATTTTAGTTATACATTAGCAAATAAGTTTGTTTACTGCTTAGTACGCCGAAAATAAAATATGAATTGATTAATAAAACAAACTAATTTGTCGTTTTGATAAAAATCAAGAAATTTAAGACATTTTCCTCACATACTATGGTCCTCCTTGTGTTCATTCTCTATGGCATGGTCGGAGTTTTGTGTTTTATTTTCGGAAATAAGTGGAACATTCGGCTCTTTTTTGCATTGAACTAGGAATCATCACTCACGGTTGGCTGATGTTGGTATGTTGTGTTGCTTTCATCACGTGTGGTTTTTTTTTTCAGCGCCATTTTGTTTTTGTTGATTTTTTTGTTTGGTTATGTTGCACTTTTGCTTTGGTTTGGTTGACCATTGTTTTGTCTCGGCTCGATTTCCGTTGGGTTCATATCCACAGGTTTTTTGCACATCTTTATAAAGTTTTATCACATTTTTTTTATTTATGAAAATATTTGTGTTGTGTACGTGTCTGCTCTAAAAAGTAAGGTGTGATAAATGCGTGAATATAAGCAATGAGAAACTTTTTGGTCCTTTGAGCTAAATTGGACATTGGTCACACCTTCCTTTTTAATAAAAACGTTTCAACTCAAAGCACCCAAAATGTTAGAAATGGAAAGAAACTTCTTTGTTCAACGTTACAATCAAAATACTAACTAATCCTTTTTAAGCTGTAAGACCCACTTGCCTTATCTGGGTTAAAGTTTTGAGAGGTTTTTGTGCAAAGTACACTAAGGCCGCGTCCCCATCAAACACGGCGCGGCGTCGTCACCGTGCCAGCGTGCACCGTGTCATGGTGCGTTACGTAGTTTTATACTCTTTGATGGTGCCGCGCACGGTATGTCGCCCGGTGCCCCTGTTCAGTTTGATTGAAATCTGACAATATTTGCATTATAATCCGCGCGCGACCAGAATGGGATCGGAATGACAGTTTTGATGACGCGCGCTGACATTTGGCCAGCCGTAGGCCATAAAGTTAATATACCTAGGTATAATATTAACTTTATACCGTAGGCCGTAGGGTCCATATAAAATGACGTTTTTGTTCGCGGACATTTATTTTAAGTTTTGTTTTAATTTGTTTGTGATAATAATAGGTAATATGTGATATTATTATAGTAATTGATTAATAAAATAATACCTGAATTACAGCCATTGGTAAAATATTACCGAGAAATCTTTTTTATGAAAATTTTGGGTTTGCTCAAAAATAAAAAATACCTAGTACTTAACTGAAAGAGTTGAAGCTGCCACATGTTTGACCAAAAACACAGTAATATCTTTAATGTACAGAATCGGTCGATTACGTATTTTATTATTATTATTATTATTATGTATAAACCTATAAATTAAAGTTCAGAATTTTTTTGTTAACGCTACTTCATTTACACACATACCTATTAGCAAACAAAACTATCACTCTGATCCCTTGACCCTTTCTGATCGCGCACGGATTATACGCGACTTTGATAGGTATTTTCATATGCCATCGTTTAAGTTTGGAACGCAATTTTTGTTTGGAAGTTTCACCCTGAATAGGGGCGCACGGTGCACTGTTCGCGGCACCGTGACACTGTGCACGGTGACGACGCCGCGTCGTTTTTGATGGGGACGTGCTGTAAGAACGCATTATAATAAAAAGAAGATAATTCTAACCCCTTTAAATTCTTAACCATTTAAAGTATATCGAAATAATAGAACCTTTCTCTTTCTAACGTTACAAATTTTACCAAGGCATATTTTAATACAACAAATATGCTTGCAGCGATGAGCTGGAGCCGGCGCACGCGCTGATCCTCTTCAAGCTATTCGAAGCGTACTACCTGGCGGCGGAGGCGGTGGCCTTCCCGCTGCCGCAGGGCTTCCCCTCCTTCCTCACCTACCTCGGCTACCGCGCCCTCCCCTTCAATATGTTCATGCAGTACGTCCACAGAAACGTCCTGGAGCTCCAGATTGACGTCATGAAGGCAATCATTGCGAGTGAGTATAATGTGTGTGTGTGTTCGGTTGGTGGCTCTACCACCAACGGAACAACACAAACGGAAATTTAACATTCCTAGATGAACCCCGCAACTTGCGCCGAAAGTCGTTTATTGCGCGGGAATAAGAATGTTTAATGTCCTTTTCCAGGACTCAAAATATCGAAATACCAAATTTCATAATCAGAATCATAAGAGGTAACAGACACGGTGTGTGTATGTGTTTTTGCGTTTAATATCAATATGGATAATTTTACCTTCGCTTTGACACAGTGGGGGGAATGTGCCGGGAAAGTTAAAAAAAATGTGTCTCAAAAATTTGGAATCAACTTCTTATTATTGTAAACAGCTAAGGACGACTCAACCCGCACCGTCGAACACAAGCTACGTCTGATCCAACTAGTGGGGGAGGCGCGGGGGCGTCGCGCGTTGTCGGCGTGGCCGCACCGCGCGGCGCTCGTGCTGCGCGCGCGAGACCACGCCCACGCGCTGCTCAGCGGCCGCCCCGCCCCGCCGCCGCACCGCGCGCCGCACAGGCCTCACCGCGACACAGGTGCCAGAAGAAATTGATTCATAGGCTTAATAGCACCAAACTCAATTTGTACCATCAGAGAAGTTGATTCATACGCAGATGGCGGACCTAAGTAATTTGTTCGCGTTAAGTCAAACCCATCCGACCGATCACAGCTAACATTGAATTGACATAATTATGCCGAATGACGCAGGTCTAGGGACTGCCTAGGAATCAATTTCCTCGATGGTACAAGACATTAGACTATTAATTTGGTGATAAGGTCCAACTGGCCGAACGCGCTACGCTCATTTCCAGTGTCGCTAACATCATAATAGACGTTCTCAGCAATATACACAAACCAAAATTGTTGATGTTACGGACATTACATTTGTACCTAATAACATATGTTATTAGGAACAAATGGATATCCATCCAGATATTTCTACATTTGGTCCACTTTAAGAAGCTGCAAGCAGTAATTCTGCCTGTTAATGCAAATAACAACCTCATTAATATAATAGTTTCGTCACTATTGTTTTTTATTGAGCATGCAAATAAACAGTTTTCCTCCTATCCAGGTATCGCAGCTCTGCCGTCGGGCGAGCGTCTCTCCCCGCTAGACACTTTCCTAGACCTGCTCACCGCCAAAGCCAGTCTCAACGAGCTCGACTTTAACCTGATTATAGAGGCCACGCTGGCCTCGGTACAGGACTCGACAGCTTAAATTTGAAGCTTAATATGAAGCGTAGAAGCCAAATTCTCGTAACTATAAGTCATAAATCCTTTTTACACAACTTTTATTGTCCGTGAATGAGTAAGAAAGAGTGTGAAGTAGGATTTTATTTGCGTAAATTGGGTTTTAGAAAAATTTGATTTTCATACGGGTTTTCAAAGACAGGTGTTATGGTGTGACCCATGACAGGAGTTAGCAAAAAAAACTTGCCTTCATGAACTCACATGCGTTTATAATATTTAATTAAGATAAAATAACATACATTCCAGTGATTGTGATTTTCTTGGTATTAGACATTAGTATACTATTACTGTTTTGTTGTTTTTCCAGTGTTCTCTTGATTATTTGATCTCTTTTGTTGTGAATTTAATGATGGAAAATTCAGGTCTAGTTATAGTTTTTACGACTGTAACTTAGCACACATTTGTTATTAAACTTATAAAGCTGCAACGCCCAATGTAAAATATGACTAGCATGTATAATTTATCAAGCTACCCGTTAGAGCAGCTGTTATGTATACTGTTGCGGCCGCGGATACATATTGGTATTGCATGACCGTGATTATTTTGTGGGTTTTATTACTGATTTCTGATGTGTTTCGGGCAAATATTGTGGGCATTACACCTTTATTATGGTTACATGTTCGATGCAGACTCTAAAAAACATATAGGACTTTAAAATACTAGAATAAAGAGCTAATAAAGAAATTAAGACTAGAAAAAAGCTTATCAAATCCAAAGACACCATCAATACAGAATATAGCCAAATCACTTATTAATAAAGAAGCCAAAGTGTTAATAAGGCTAGTTTTCTCTATGTAAAAATACGTTTTCGTATTTATTTAGCAGAATAAAATGAAGTAGGCATATTACATAAATATTCCATTTAGAATAAGGATTGTAGTTTGTGCATTTTGTATTTCCAAATGATAATTATAATATTTTTAACCGACTTCAAAAAAAGGAGGTTGTATGTATGTAATATTCCCAGAACTGCCCAGTTTTCTTATATTATGTTAGTCTAAATCAGCATCTGAGCAAATGTGCCAAATTTTAAAAGTATGTATGTATGTATGTTTTTATGTTTGTGTTCGCATATCTCTGGAACTAGAAGTCCGATTTAAGTAATTATTTTTTTGTTGTACTAGGTATTGTTCAACTAATAGGGAATAGTGCAAGTTTCATCAAAATCGGTGCAGTACTTTTTGAGATACGGAATTTTAATTCTCAATTACGTACAATTTTGAAGTCGGTTTTATCTTTTTAAAATACTATTATTATTATGTGATAAAAATTAAACAATGATTTAATAATCGAAATACATTTTGTGCCAAATACATATTAAATTTGCCAGCAGTAGTGTAAGAATGATTTGCCATACTATTGTTTTAATTCCATTATTTAGTACCTGTAGACTGTAGTACAAAGTATTATTTTACCACATTCGAAATGTTCATTAACCATTATCTTGTTAAAAGCTAGACAAAATTATTACGTGACAATGGCACAAAATAATGTTTACAATTTTTTTTCTTATAATATGAACAATAATATTGTCATAGAATGTTTTGTAACTTTATAATTCTGTGTATTTTTTTTTTCGAATTTAGCTTATTTTACATTCCAATTTGTTAAGGCTGCTTTGAAGCATTTTTTTGCTGTGATGCCAAAAAATGTTTTGTTAAACATTTATTTCTTTTGTTAAGTTTTTATTACATTTTTATTATGATCATGCAATAAGTTTTTGTGCAATACATATTTAGTTTTTAGCTTTTACAATGTTGTTTACTTTTGTGAAATTTAATGTTTTCATTACAATTTAAAATTATAAATAAAAGTGTCTTTCATTTCCTACTTTTTATTTACAGTATCTTCATCCTTGAAATACTTAATTGCCTATACATTTAACATTTAACTAGGTACTAATTAATTATAAAATGGATTGTATGTAACCCAATGGGCCCTCTGTTGTTCCTTGTCACTTTGATGTGACGTGAACAGGGACTTGTATACTTCACTTGTTTTTGGATCTTTGGCAATACTGTAGTCCTTTTTGGTCTTCTTGTATGATGGATCTTGTTCCAGTTGGGTGGGAAAAGCTCGCTTTGAGGAGCCGAAGTGGCCCCGGGCTTGTTTATTTGGATTGAACTTGGGTAGCGACAGTGGTATTGTGTCCATTTCTTTTTTGATACCACTGCCACCTGGCTGCGGTTCCGATTCTGTTTTGACATCCGATGAAGCTGATGATAATGATGATTGAGTGCAAGGTGTTGATGGTTCCTCTTTAACTTCTGTTTTTTCTGCTTTGGATTTCTTTGTTTTTCTGCTTGCAACTCGTATGGCCATTTTCTCTTGCATTTTAACAATGTCCTCGTCTGTTCCATTCAGGACAACCACATCATTATCTGTAAATGGCTGCTGGCACTGAAACAAGTGTTTAGAATAATTAGCATGTTCAATTATTATATTTAAACAGTCATATTAGATTTTTTTTTTCAAAAAAAAAACAAAAAATGGATGTGGATATCACCAAATGAAAAAATAAAGAAAGAGATAGACTATATTAGCACAAACAAACCACAGTATATTTCTGACGTTGATACTGTGAACCAACTTAATTTTAACACAAACCATCAAATGGTAAGAACCAAAGTTTACATGGAAAAGCCAAAAACAGGAAGGAAACACATTACAAAAAATACCGGACTTAAAATAATACCCTCAGTACTACCTAAGGAGCTCTTAAAGGTCTTAAAAGAGGAACTTCAGTTAGAAATAATTAACAAAAAAGAAATACAAGAACAATATGATATACTAGATGACGCCCGCAACTCCGTTGCGCCAAAATTCGTTTATGGCGCGGGAACCGTACATTTTTCTGGGATAAAAAGTATCCTATGTCCTTGACTCAAAGTATCTCCATGCCAAATTTCAGCAAAATCGGTTCAGCGGTTTGGGCGTAAAGAGGTGACAGACAGACAGACACACTTTCGCATTTATAATATTAGTATGGATTGATAGAAAGACTGAGAGAAATAACAAAAGAGGTAAGCTGCATAGCAAGAAAAAATGGTAAAATAGCACAGGAAAATAGTAAATACTACTTAAAGACAAAAAAGGAAATAGGAAAGAGTTAGCAGAAATAAGTAAACAAATAACTTCTGAGATTAGGAAGCATAAAAAAGAAAACAGGAGAAGGATAATTCAATATCATATAGAAAAAAACAGGTGGGTTAAAGAAAGCTCTTAAACAATTAAAAGAAAAAACAACAATATGAGAAATAAAGAAAAGAAAAAGACAACTATAAGAAATCATAACACAGAAATAGCAATACAGTTTTATAGGGATCTATATAAGGATACAAGCAAAACGGACGATTATCAAGAAATGGCAACGGAAGAAGAAAAAAGCTCAAGTCATATTAGAAAGCGAGGTTCAGAAAGCAATTATGTCGGAAAAAAACTGTAAAGCACCAGGCGACGACCAAATATCGAACCATTTAATAAAAGAGTGTTTGGAGTCAATAATCGAATTCACTACAAACTTATTTAACGAAATCTTAGAAAAGGAGGAGATACCAAAAGTCCAGAACAATGGTCAAAATCTACTAATGTTCTACTGTACAAGAAAGGAGACAAGGACCAAATAAACAACTATAGACCAGTGAGCTTAATACCTAACTTGTACAAAATATTTTTCAAAGTAATTCTAAACAGAATAAGCAACACGTTAGAAGAGAAAAAACCAAAGAACAGGCCGGTTTCAGAAGAGACTACTCTACACTAGATCATATATACACAATAAGACAAGTAGTACAAAAGTATAATGAGTATAACAAAATATATTATTTGGCTTTTATTGACTATAATAAGGCATTCGACTCCATAAAACACAAATATATATGGGAAGCTTTGAAAAACCAGGGTGTCCCAAAAAGTATATGGAGATCAAAGAAAAAATTATAAAAACCCCATAGCAAAGATACAAACAAAAAGAGTAGAAAACGAATTTAGAATTGAAAAAGGAGTAAGACAGGGAGACTAACTATCGCCCAAGCTCTTCTCAGCCGTGCTGGAACAGATATTAAGGAAACTAGACTGGGATAAGTATGGAATAAATATAAATAGAGAAAAACTAAACCATTTGAGATTTGCAGATGATTTAATCATTATTGAACAAACACCTGAAAATCTACAAATCATGATTAGCAGCTAGCAGACGAGAGTGAAATAGTGGGCCTTTCAATGAATATAGAAAAAACTAAATTGATGACCAATGAAGAACAGAATGAGATAAAGTTAAATAACAACACGATAGAATATGTAATCAATATACATAGACAATAGGCTATTTGATCTATATTCAATTTCATTGAACAAATGCATATTTCTAGTAGAACCGTAACCGTATTTCACCCTTATCATCAAATAAAAGCTTATGCCATTTTGGAGGAGTTCGTGCACAAACACTGTGACATGAGAATTTTATAGTATATTAGATTTGATAAAAAATTTAAACTTACCATATGACAGAGATTTTGTTTGACCTCCTTGAGTGCACGCTCCGCAAGGACACAGCCACAGCTCCAGAGGAAGATGAAGCGGAACTTCCCCGTCATCTCCAGCCCACTGATGGGGCAGATATACGGGGCACTGCTCTCTGTTGCACCCTCAGCATGCTCAGTCTTCTTGTATGCGGGATTGTTTATCAATTTCAAGTCCTTGATATCCTGTAAAATTTGAAAGAAACTAATCAGTAAAAGCATAGTTATGACTCTGTTTGGTAGAATCTCTTTATAAAATTTAAATCTTGGTTATTGTATTATTATTGATATGACCATATCAGTGGTATTTATAATAACATTGTTTAAGTTGTGTTACCATGTTAAAGTAATTTTTAGTAACTTTTTGGGAGAATTGATATCTAGACATGATGTGAGTTACATTTTGTACTTTGAGTATACTCCATAAATAGTAGAACTATTTTTTTTAATCAAATTAGTTGGTTTTGTCTCTCCCGTTATGTTCCCAAAAATGACTTACATGGTGATAGAACTTAAACAACGACATGTGTTCACAATTATTAAGCAATAGTAATACCTCGATCGTGGGAATCACAGACACAATAGATATTCAATTGTTATGCGGGGTTACGCTTGGGAGTTGATGGGTTAATACGATTTACACTACCTTGAGGTTCTTGATGTGGCTAATAGACTCTGGTTTGGTTTCCTTGTCGAGTAGTGACTCTAAAACGGAGCTTTTGCTGTATAACCTTCCCAAGCCGCAAGCTACGATGGGCTCTTGCAAAGGCTGCTGTGTCAGCGCACAATTGCGCCACTTAAACGAACGCTCTGCATCTTTATCTTTCTGAAAAGTAAGTTTTGTAATAGCAATAAGAAAGCGTTCTTAGAAGGAATACATGACGAAACAAAGCATTAAAAATTTACCTGTTCTGGTTTCTTCTTCAAACGAACGAGTTCGTCCCTTCTTGGTATAGTACCACCATCACAACCCATGACGGAAATTTATAATGTATTATTGATTATTAAGGAATTTCA
Organism: Cyaniris semiargus; assembly: GCA_905187585.1. Lineage (NCBI taxonomy): Eukaryota > Metazoa > Arthropoda > Insecta > Lepidoptera > Lycaenidae > Cyaniris > Cyaniris semiargus. The sequence continues at coordinate 1,918,774 of LR994555.1, forward strand.
ATACCTACATTTGCAGCACTAAAAAACAACAGCACGAAGGGTTCACAGGAAGTGTTTTTATTTTCCTAGGTACTTTGTGGTTTTTATGTGGGGTACCGTCAACCGTGACCAATCTACATACAATATATACTACTAATCTGTGACCGTGACGTGACCGTGACGTCCTCTTTGGTGACGTCACAACTCAAAAAGTCAAAACACAACTGACAGTTGACAGTTTGATTTTTTTTTCTTATTATGGCACTTCGGCTTTATAACCATGGCCAGTGTCGAGTATATATTAATATATTATGGCGGGAAAACAATATTTTTTATTACAATTTTCAGCATCGTTTTTCTACACATAAACAGAAATAAATCAAGATAGAACGGCTAAGCGGGTGGGGTACGCGTGTTTCAATCTTGCACAAGTGTGCCAAATGTGTACTCGGAAAACATGAAGTTAAATTCCTCGGCTTCAGCGTCAACAGCGACGGGATCAAGCCACCACACGACAAACTACAAGCCATCAAAGATTTCCCATTACCGAAGAATATAGAAGAACTACGTCGTTTTCTCGGTATGCTAAATTTCTACCGAGACAGCATCCCGAACGCCGCTACTATACAAGCTCCGCTACACGCATACCTACACAATGCGAAAAAGCGAGACAAAACACCGATCGAGTGGAACGAAACGTCGAAAGAAGCATTCATAGCATGCAAAAATAGCATCAAAAACGCTGTTTTGCTTGCCCATCCAAACCACAAAGTACCGATCGCAATATTCTCCGACGCCTCGGACACCGCAGCGGGAGCTGTAATTCAACAATACAACAATAACAAGTGGCAACCACTCGGCTACTTCTCGAAGAAATTTACTACAGCGCAGACGAAGTACAGCACCTATGATCGCGAACTTCAAGCAATCTAAATGTCAATAAAATACTTCAGAAAAATATTCGAGGGCCGAGAACTTATCATATTCACCGACCACAAGCCATTGACATTCGCCCTACAGAAGAAATCATCAACATCAGAAACTCCAAGAAGAACTCGGCAACTACTTTTCATCTCCGAATTCACGCAGGACATTCGTCATATCAGCGGAAAAGATAACATCGTCGCAGACACATTCAGCCGCATCGAAACTATAAACACGCCGTCAGCTGTAAACTATGAAGAGTTATCTCGCGCGCAAGAGCGAGATAGCACGCTACCTACACTCTACAGTCAAGAAAACAACAAAACAACAACGCTACCTAACTCCGATATCAAGATAGTATGCGAAACATCAACAAAATACGTTCGTCCGTACATTCCGCAAGACTTTCGACGCGCCGTGTTCGACTCCATACACAGCATAAGTCATCCTGGAACAAAAGCATCAAGAAAACTCATCGCACAAAAGTTCTTCTGGCCGTCTATGAACTCCGACATAAGCGAGTGGACGAAAACCTGCATACAGTGTCAGCGAAGCAAAATACAACGACATACATCGAGCGCCGTGTCGACATTTCCACAAGTCGATCGTTTTCAACACACGCACATCGACATTGTCGGACCGCTACCTACAACAGCGAGTGGTCATAGATACCTACTTACTATGATCGATCGCTCGACAAAATGGCCTGAAGCTGTACCGCTCACCGAGATCACCGCCGAAACTGTCGCAAGAGTATTCTACGAGCAATGGATAGCGAGATTCGGTTGTCCGACTACAATAACAACCGATCAAGGACGCCAGTTCGAGAGTCAGCTGTTCGTCAACTTAACACGTTGTATGGGAATCGAAAAAACCCGTACAACGCCGTATCACCCGCAACCTAACGGCCATGATCGAACGCTGGCATCGAAGTCTCAAGAATTCACTAAAATCAAGACTCATCAACAGCAATACATCGTGGATCGACGAGATACCTACAGTTTTACTCGGACTGCGCGCCGCCATACGAGAAGACACCGGAGTCAGCGCCGCAGAATTAACCTACGGCCGTAACTTACGATTACCGGCCGACTTCTTCGAAACAACATCATCATCATCAGCATCGAGCCCAGATCATACCTACATCAAGCAACTGAGAAAAAACATTAACTCTCTCAAGCCGAAAAACGATGTACATCGCCACGGTAATCAACGCAACATCTTCATACATCGTGATCTACTTACTACGTGCGAACACGTATTTTTACGTAACGACGCCGTACGGAAACCACTTCAAACACCGTACGACGGGCCGTACAAAGTCCTTCGACGGGAAGAAAAGTACTACGTCATACAGCTACCCGATCGCACAGCAACAGTGTCCATCGATCGTTTGAAGCCCGCCTACATACTGAGTGAAGATTATCTCGGCGAGTCAACGAGCAATGTACAACAGTCACCGGTAATCACCAACTTACCAAATACCAATTTACCTGTTACCTTACCTTCACATACCAATAATTTACCTCAAGTTACCTCATTACCTTTACCTGTTACCTCATTACCTTTACCTGTTACCTCACAACCATTACCAAGTGCAACACCAATCAAGCAGAAGACACCAGCAAGTCCAGCACAGAAGACAACAAGAACGGGCCGTGCCGTCAGACTGCCGGTGCGCTTCGCTTGAGGGGGAGCACTGTAGCAGTACACGTTCGTCGCCGATTGAAAGAAAGAAAACTACGCTCTGAAAAGAGCGCCCGCCGTCTTTGTATACGTTCGTAGAAGATTGAAACACAGAAGAAAATCGTTCTGCAAAGAACGCACGTTCGTATACATGACAAGAGAAACAATAACCGCCACGGAGGCGGCCTGTCCGTGTAATATTAAGTGCATGTGCACCGGACATGAACCGGCCCTGAAAAGGGCGTTTTTCTAATAAGAATTCTTCGCAACACTTCACTACGCGTCTTCACATCGAGGCTACGTCGAGCGAGGAATCTTCGCAGCGTAGCTACAGTCTTCATGGCGTTGGCAGAGCTTCAGGTCTTCACAAAATGGCGGCACAAGTTCTATTATTCGATTTAGCTAACACGGCCCTCTTACACAGGGCCGCTAGCGTAGACCCATTAGAAAAAAAAAAAAAAGTAAATAAATCACTTCAGTTCACCACAGTAAATCGAGTTTTACTCTTTACTCCTCCGACCTCTAGTGAACTCTTAGAGAGACCAACTGGTCCTCTAAAAGGGTTCCTTGTTGACTACGGAACCTTAAAAAACGCCTCCTAAAAAGGAGGTTATTTACGCCTCTAGTCCACCGACGCGGCTGCGATTTGCGAACTGCGAAATATTTGCGAAACCAATGCGAAACAGGAATAGAGCGAAATGCAATATAACGCATTGTCGTGTGGCGGATGGATGAGACAGTAAATCGGTTCGCCGCTGTTTCGCAGTTCGCAGCGTCGCGTCGCGGTCGGTGGACTAGAGGCGTTACAACCATAAAGTTTTTTTTTTGTTAATTCGTCCCGGTCGGGACAGGCAACAACCATAAAGTTAATACCTAGTGGACATTGACATAAGAAAGGAATAGAGAAACAAAGGCCTGAGCAAGCGAGATGTCACTATCAGTAACACTGCGTGGTAGAAAGAGACGTGTGATACATGACAGCAGAACTCTTTTTTTGACGTCCAGTCGGCGCTTATCGGCACGTTGACAATTTAATCTCATAGAATTCATGTTCAATCATGCTTGTTAAGTGTATACGTACACATATTTTTACACACAGATGTAAATCAATTTCGGTTTCGTTTGACAGCTCGACATTGTTGCTCTATTCCGCTAGGTATTATACTTTATGGTTACAACACTAAAAAAAAGTAAATATGTCACTATCATCTGCAATTCTGCACAGAGAAATCTAACATCGGAGTTTTGGCGGGAATGTGAAAGAGTGATGTTGTGTTTTTGTATTATTTTCCTAAAATTGTGTTAATTGGGTTTTTAAATGTATAATATTGGTATTATATTAGCCATTAGATATTCGTTATCGTGCACAATTAAGTAGGAAAGTGATGCAATATCCAGAAACGTGCTATTTTGTGTTCCCTCCAAAACTCCATCGAAAGTTTCAGTAAAGCGTCTACCACTTTACTGAATCGACTGACTTGACTTCTTGACTGTATTGACTTTTAATTAGACTTTCGACCTGACAATATAGAAAAACGAAGCTGAAAATTGTATTATAGAATATTGTTTTTCCGCCATATTTATACTCGACACTGGCCATGGTTAAATAGCCGAAGAGCCATAATAAGAAAAAAAAAAGTACCTAACATCTGTCAGTGTCAATTGTACATGTGACTCTGACAGTCTAAACAAATTGTATTTTCTTGGTATTTTCTACTTTCATACAAAACAATTGTTTTCTTACAAATTTTTACTGTTTCACCTCTCTTTGTTTTATTAAAACATGCCAGAAGAAAATAGTGATGCAGAAAGGGTACCCACCAATGGGTCAGATTGTGAGACTGAAAATGGTGAGGTTACAAAATCGTCGACCACAAATTCAAAGAAGAAAAAAAAGAAACGTGGTATTATTTACCTCTCCACTATTCCGCCCTACATGAATGTAGCCAAAATAAGAGAAATTTTTAGCCAATTTGGCGATATCGGCAGAATATATTTACAATCAAGTAGCAGTAAGTTTTTGAGGTTTTTTTTTATATGTTAAGGTTTAACTTTTGTTTACCTGACCATATATTATTATTATTATTTTGATTTCAGAACCCGGTGAGAAAAGGAAACGTGTTCCTAACCAGTTCACAGAAGGCTGGGTAGAATTTCAGAAGAAAAAAATAGCAAAGGCTGTTGCTGCCAATCTGAACAACACAAAAATTGGAACAAGGAAAAAGTCTAGATACTATGATATGCTTTGGAATATTAAATATATCCCCAGATTTAAATGGATTCACCTAAGCGAAAGATTAGCATATGAAAAGGCAGCCATGAAACAAAGATTACGAGCTGAAATCTCACAAGCCAAGAAAGAAGCATCATATCTCCAGACAAATGTTGAAAAGAGCAAAAAAATTAAAAAGAAAAAAATGGCAGAAAACAACAGTTCTTAGGTTTTGTGTCTAAATATCAAATAAAATTTTGGCCAACAATATTTTGTAATCTGTTTCATTTAGATGTTATTTGCACAAAAATTTATTAAAGAGCAATAATAAATATTTTTTAAAATGTCACATAAATTTTTTTTCAATCCAAGCAGATTTTTCTGTGATTAGTTGAATTTGATTTTTCCACTAATAATTTCCTCCACCCTCATTCTTTGGCTGGATGTCAATGGGTCAGGAGTTAGTTTCTGAATGTATCGCCTCGGTGGTATCTTGTGGGAGAGTATACCCTGGGAGAACTCACGATGGACTCTCACACCGTCCAGAGCAAGAGGCTGCAACCTCTCAAAACTCTGAAGTTCTCTCATAAATTGTCTGGTTATTTTGACTTTTGCCCAATGATAACGATGGCGACAGACCACACGGCTGGAATAGATATGGGGAAGGAAATTACGGAAAATATCTACTATCTAGGCAGACTATAGCTAACAGTAAACAGCAAGGAACTAAGCCAAGTTTGATTAAATACTTAAGCCAAAAAAAAAAAAAACAGGTGTGTACTCACTAATCAAGATCCAGCTTAGAGTAGGTGGGATATATGCTGACATCCGATCTTTCCAGCTCTGGGAATCCAGGGTAAATTGGTATTTTTCTCTTTGTTGTCTTAGCTGTTTCATCTTTATTTATATTTGGCATTGTAAAATGTAAGTAATAAGGTAAAATGTAGCAAGGTAATAGGTGGACTTGTATTTGCACCATAGAGAAAAATAAACATATTATACCGGGTTTGCACTGAAGTTGTTATTACCTTGGAAACCAATCATAGATAATATTATAATATGCAGGAATTCCCTACAGAGTATACGGATAATAATAATTACGATTCTTTTTGGCTGTTCATTATAAGTTCTGTATTCAATATTATACTAAAAGTTTTTATCATGCTTTTACATACACTTAGTAATATTAGTTTAAATGTCAACCTGCTTTCTCTGGAATACTTTTCTCTGTTACTACAAAAGTCTTTTCCTGTGGTCTATTCCATATTTGTGCCAAAATTTATCAAAATCGGTCCAGTATCTTCAAGGTCTATTTGATGCAAACAAACAATATTGAGAAAAATATCTTATTTTAAACGCAGTTGGTTATTAATAAAATGAAATTAAAACCATTAAATAAACAATTTATTGATAATATTAACTACTGCACATACTTTTCTAGTGTTAGATTGCAGATTATTTAAATAAACTCGGCAGCTCAGGGGCTCGCAGTGATCGCTGCAAGACGGCTCTTGCACACACAGTCATTAAATTGATTTACAAGCACTGAACACACCAGGGATTTGTTAGGGTTTTGGGAATAACATTCCAGGACCTGAAAACGAGTAATAAATTTAGGAATCAAATTTAAAAAAACAAACTCCAAGAAGGTATCCTACACAAAGCTATATGAGGTTATTTTTCTTAAACAAATATCAAAACAGTATTAAATAATAATTTGCAAAGCTTTACATACTTATGATGTCTAATACATACTACATAACTTTGTTGTAATTTTGTAAAAAGAATAAAAAAATCCTTTTTATTAATCAAGATCAAAATATAACAACGGCATTGCATACACATACACCAATTAATCCCTTGATCCGCGATTCTTAGAAATCTATTGTTATTCTATTGTTATCGCAGTCGCATGCGACGGCTTGGGGCTTGAGAGGTTAATAAAAAGAAAAAAGCATATTCTAAGAAACTAATTCTTTTACTGAGAAAAATAATTTTGTGGGAATCTGAAGCCAATATTTTATTAAGACAAATAATGTAAAAATGTAAAGTTACCTTAGCTTTTTCTTCTTGGCATGGAGGTAGTTTGGTGGCGATTTTATCTGCTTTTACCAATTCAAATAATTCATTTGCTTCTTTAAGAGTCTTCTGGTATTCTATGTGCATTCCACTATTTATTTTTTCGTGGGCCCTCTTCAAGTTTTCTATGCGGTGCACCCAATATGCTTCCTCTGCTGCATGCTTTTGTGTATCATATACTGGAGGTGGTGGCGCATACTGCTGTGGACTTGGTTGTTCGATTTTCTAAAACATTAGCATAAACAATTAGACTTCAATTGATTTTGGAGGTTCACATTTGAAGGTTATATTATGTCAAACTATGACTCGAAGATGCAAGAATTTTAGACAAAACTGCTCCAAATATTTCGGTATTCAAAACACCCAAACACAGGTTACTTTACAGTCTTGACACTAATTTATATTATGTAATATTATAATTTACTTACATTTGCACTGAGTTGTGCTTGTATTCGGTCTAATGCTTCTTGAGACACTTGTATGGCGTTATCGTTGTCGACACTAAGCTTTCGAGTGCTTTGTGAGCCTCCCATGGTAAATAAAATATCATAAATTTATGTTTTCATCGGCAAATATTATCTCAAAAAATCATTTTGAGTTTTGACAATTTATGGTGACCAAAGACTTTTTTTTTTTTGTTAATTCGTCCCGGTCGGGACGGGTGACCAAAGACTATTTTTGGAAAATTGACATCTGTCATTATTTTTTTTAAACTTAATTATTTTTACAGTCACGAGCTAAATGTGGTTGGTCTATAGCTTCAATGCAAAGGCTTCAAAATATCTATATAAATACCAAATCGAATTTAGTAAATAATTTAAAATTGAATTTTGTATGTAAAGGCTATAATAATATTTAAATTACTTTTAGATCCGTACAAAAAAGCTCTATGTAGTTTTTCACGTTTTACAACAGATGGCAGCACTTATAACAAACTTATAAATATATCAATGACGAGTTCCGTGCTCCGGCCTCCGACACATACCTAAATAAACTAAACTCTAAAGAGTTAATAATTAACCGGAGAAATATTTTATTTTTATTTTATTTGTCATTTCTAATAGGCCATTCCCTGTTGTAGTAGAAATTAGAATAGATGGCACTGCTCTGATTTACTCACATCTACTCGGTCTTTTAAGACCGGGATGCCAAAAATATCAACGCTAGCCCCGCCTACACACCCCGCTACCCTCCAATCGTGTAATAATGATTCCATGAATCGTGCGCTGCAGCTAATAGTGAACCATATCGCGTAACAACGGTTCCCGCATTATAGCACGAAAGTAAAGGTCGTAAGTCCCAAAATGTTTTTGATGATTACTTAAAAATTAAACACAATACTAATATTTCCTTTAGCCATTATTTTATAAAGTGTGTGATTGTAGTAGTGCAAGTTATTTAATGATAGTAATCTCAATAAGTGTAACAGATATTTGTTGAAAAGCCCAGAAAGATTCATAATTTCGAAAAATATTACTATCGAGTCAAAATAAGTGAATCGTGTTTTCCGTTAACTAGGCAAATATCAGATAAATATACAAAGATTAAATAAATCTCAATTTCATTTAAGTCAATCGTCTTCCGGGATCGTAATACTTATTAGAAAACACAGCAAAATTTGGCAGCCCGGTCTTAATAATTTGATTGAAGGACAAAGACCTGCAAACCTTCAAGAAGAGAGCGTATTCCTTTCTAAAAGGCCGGCAATGCACCAGCAGCTCTTCTGATGTTACTAACACTCGCAAGAGTGTCCATGGGCGACGATAGTTGCTTTCCATCAGGTGACCCGTTTGCTTGTTTGCCCCCTTATTTTATAAATCAAAGAAGAGACCAGAGCTAACAGAGGAAACATTCAACACAGGTACACCGACTTTATTGCCTGTCGAATCAGATAATATAAGAAATCGTCTACCATAATTGAGTATTGTCCAGTTGGGCTTGGATACCATGAGGACGTACAGTGCGATGGCCGTATCCTAATGAGTGTTTCATTAGCGTTTGATTAGAACTTAGAGCTGAATGTCTCCACAATGCTTACGGTTAGGGCCGCTTACATAACCTGACCGAGTGTCTCAAGTCTCTCAACTCTCAAGACATCATGAAGGTTGGGCTAGCCACTAGCATTTTCGTGGAAAACCAGGTCTTTCTAGCTTTAGGAATAGTCAGTAGCTGCACCACTTAGTTGAAGATTTCGAAAAAACTAGTATAATATTGCATTTTAGGGTTTATTTTCTGTAAAGTAGGATTTTTTATTAACCCTATCGGATTAATCAGACTCGTCGGACTCGAAGGACCTAATATGACTCATATTTTATACCCGGTTTTTAACGTTTTTTGTTGGAAACGACCAGAAGATGTATTTTATAACAAAAAAAATAAGAGTGGCACTCGGGGATTGCCGCGCAATAGCTTATTGCATAGCAATTTTTTATCAACTAAATGCAATTATAATTCGCATACGTCTAGTCGCACGCACACAAACACCGTGCCAAAGTCTGGCAACGCAGCACCGGCGACGGCACAGCGGCGCAGCAACGCCGCAATGCTGTGCCGTTCGGAGTAGGGGGAGTGTTAGGTTTTAAACGTTACGTGATTTCGTGATTCGGTCGCCGTGAATTTCATGATTTATTTTCGGTCGCCGCGAATTTCATGATTCGGTCGCCGCGCTCAAAGCCCGCCATAAAAGTTATGCAATAGCTTTAAAAACTTCCTATGTTCACAATCAAAACCCTGAAGCCTCGCTTTAGTCCAAATCTTGAAACACATTCGGGTGTTGCCCTACGCGAAAACAGTTGGTCCAATAATTTGGCGAGCCGCGGTGCTACGGGGGAGGGGTATGGACTATGGCGCGATCTGCGGGGGGCGGGGGTACAAAAACTGACCACAATGGGCTTAGCATAACCGGTCCGGCCGGTCCCTACTATCATCCACCGCCATACTTTCTTCTGCCTGATCGGCGTGCGACGGGTCTCGCTCCAACTTGAATTGTACATTGTAGAACCCTCGACCGCTTCATTATGTAGCCTCAGCACTTTGTTTCACATTTCGTTTTGAATGTAAACAAAAGACTAGAAGGTATACGAAATTAATAGGTATCAAACGCCTTTATCGCGTTCAAATTGTATCATTAGGTATGGGCATATAGTCATAAGTCGCCTATGGTGGCTAAGGGAGGTTCAGCCATATTATACAGATAATAAAGAATTGAAAAAATATTACATGGCCCCTCGTTTTCATCCTCTTATACAAAGAAAGAATAAGGCGATGTAATAGAGTTCTGAGTTTTTATAAAATCACTATGAACACGGTAGAGGTAAAAACACAAAGGTTATTACTTATTATTAATATAAAACAGAAAAAGCAGATATTGTCTTATCCTCATTTGCTCAGAAATTGCTATATATTGTATATCGTGGTAATATTATATCATAAAAAAAAAAACTTATTTTTCGTTCTTTATTCTTTCGAGGTACCAATACCTGAGGCCTTAGTGCGAGTTTTATTCGATCATACGCATCGAGCACGTTAACGCGAATTTATATGGGATCAAAGCAGTATCCACGTTAGCCAGTAGATGGCGCTGCTTTGATCCCATATAAATTCGCGTTAACGTGCTCGATGCGTATGATCGAATAAAACTCGCACTAAGGCCTCTGGCCTAGCGTCGACTCACGCGCTTCGCGGGCCAGCCTCCGTACCGATATCTACTGATCGTTTATTTTAAAACATGATACAAAAAAACCTAATTCTTTATTTTAAACAACGTGTCTCTACTTTAATTTTTTTAATAATTACCGAATAACTTTTTAACACGCTTTTATCAGCTTGGGCTGTATGTATGTAACGGAATCTTTGAGCACGATTTTTACCTATCCCCAGTAGCCTAAATAATTCGAAACTTTGCATACGTGTTAAGAGCCAATGACAATGCAATAATTTGTTAAAATGTTTGAAAAAAGGGTGTTTCTTTAGCTTTTTTAACTATTATTATTTCAGATATTTTTCAGATGCAGACCTATTTTTCGGATAGAAATAAAATTGATTATATTTATAGGGGTACTTAATTTGCTAAAGTTTGAATCAGCAAACAAAGACTTCTTTGGTTTTGTACGTTATTGGTAGATATTGTCCACATGCACCCGCTCCATATTTAAGTATTTATTATTTAAATCAGGCATCTCGGCCCATATTATAAATACCTTACAGACTAACATACATACATTTTTGCACGGCCAATGTAAATAAATAATTGCTGACTAGACGCAATCCCTGAATTTAACTAAATTATTCTTATTAGTCAAAAATATAAAATTCAGCGATTCCTTCATTTAATTCAGAAAATTTGCTCAGTATCACAACTTTAAGGATCTTCCCAAGCCCCGTCTCAACAAACACCCATTAAAAATCTCTCGGTGTGAACGCACCCTTAATTACCAAAGTTACTTAAAATTATTGTAAAGATAACACACCCTCATCATTAGGTTCAGTCAGAACATAATTTAATTTACATTTACAAAGTTCGGTGTAAGTGGTCCAACTTTTGTAAAATGCGTTTATAAAATCGACTTCCAAAGAAGATTTTGGAAGTTTATAAATACTCGTTAGTAGAGATAATGAGGCTCATGTTATCTACTACGAAGACCAAGGCCCTGCACTGTTAAAATCGTCTTGACTCTTTTACCAGAGTATGGAGAATAGGGAACATGTAAATATAATATTTATGAAAATTTTTATGAAAATATATTAATGTATTAATATATTAATAAATTTAATATGAAAATTTTATGAAAATATTCCAATTTTTCTATTAAAATGTTAAAAAAATATAAAAGAAGGGCCACTGCAAGGTTAATATTTTATAAAATATTGTTTTTTTTACAAAAATTACGAATCAAAAGGAACGAATTTCAAAACATCAATCAGCGTTCAGTGACGTCACACCTGCTATCCCCGCGTTCCATTTAGCGTTAAAAATGATCAAAACGCTCAAAATTCCTCCTATTTTGAGCGTTTTGATCGTTTTTTAGGGTTCCGTAGTCAACAAGGAACCCTTATAGTTTCGGTCTGTCAGTCCGTCTGTCTGTCCGCGGTTTTGCTCAGAGACTATAGGACCTACAAAGCTGTAATTTGGCATGAATGCACATATTAATGATGCCGACAAAATGGTACATGAAATCTTAAAAAAATATATTTTTTTATGTTACCTTCACTAAACACATCAAGCGGGGATGAATTTTTTTTTCGCGTCCACCCCATCGTGTGGGGTGTCGTTGGATAGGTTTTAAAAAAATATTAAGAGCATTCATAGATCATTTTCCGATTTAGGGATCCGTTTGTGAAATATTAAGTTTTAAAGTGGAAAAAATCGTTATAGTCCAGTCCCCCCCCTTCTACCAGCTAAACGGTTGCTTCTGGAAATGTGAAAAAATTCACGGGAGTAGGAAATATGCTGAATTTAAAAGGAAAACTATCACGGCTAAGAAGACTTCATAAGTTATTGCGTAATAGTCGATCAACTAAAAAAAATGTATTCGGCGAAGTATAAAGGAACTTTTCGTCCAAATTCCTTTGAAAGTAACTGAGATGATGTTGTTAGTAGTGTAAAACACGTTATAAATGTACATTCATTGACCATACAAAAATTTAAAAAAACTAGCGGTAAGTACTGCGGAACCCTATATTGCGCGTGGCCCGACACGCACTTTTTTTTTTTATGAAATAAGGGGGCAAACGAGCAAACGGGTCACCTGATGGAAAGCAACTTCCGTCGCCCATGGACACTCGCAGCATCAGAAGAGCTGCAGATGCGTTGCCGGCCTTTTAAGAGGGAATAGGGTAGGGATGGGAAGAGAAGGGAATAGGGGAGGGAAAGGAAGGGAATAGGGTAGGGGATTGGGCCTCCGGTAAACTCATTCACTCGGCGAAACACAGCGCAAGCGCTGTTTCACGCCGGTATTCTGTGAGAACGTGGTATTTCTCCGGTCGAGCCGGCCCATTCGTGCCGAAGCATGGCTCTCCCACGTTTATTATTACTTGGCCGGTTTTTAACGCTAAATAGAACGCGGGGCAGGATAGTAGTGACGTCATACAGACTATAGATCCGTTTTGGCGCCAAAAATTGAATTGACAATTTTAAACCGCATTTTTTTGCAGTAAGTTCCAGTGCTTTAATTTTTTAATATACCTGTTGTCTATTCTTCATGGAGTTCTTTAAAATAAACACAAAAATAAAAATATCGCATCTTCCCTATTCTAGTGGGTAACGATTTCGACATATTTTTTGTATTTGTTCCATAGTAGTACCAAAATAATTACTTTCCAACTTTGTACGTTTTATGTGTTACTTCTTTAACCCGTCGATCGTGGAAAAACGAGACATAATAGATATTCTATTGTGTCTCGGACGCCGGTAACCGTATGGGGCTTGATGAATTAATTAAAAATAACGTTTTTCACGTCATGATCGTGTGTAATATCCTACAGCTAGAGGTCGTCTGAAACTTCGTTTGAGCAACTTTTAATATGCAGTACCTGCAAATATTTGCCTATAAAAAACCTTTGCCGGGACTCACTTTCAATGACACATTTCACTACAAATATCATCCAAATTGGTTCAGGAGGAAACATACAGACAGATATACTTACTGATTCGTAGCAATAGTATTGTAAACTTTCTTTTAAAGTTTTAACCCCCACGTAAAGGAACAAACTCCAGCCCAGCCATATTAGAAACCGTCTGCCCGCTGTAAATTCATTACAGTAAATAGTTAGTGCTAGTAATTACTCAGGTCTTGTAGACGTTTAGATTTAACGACCTAGCTCAGACGGTAACCAAACTATATTACAGTTCTGGCTGCATATTACTATATTTCAAAAATACATAAAATATGGTACGTCGCATATGAACTGGTATGGAACTCTGGAAGCTTTAAAAAAAACTTTATTCGAAGGGCATAAGATAGAGTTCGATTTTCAAAATTTTTACGGAACAAAGGTGCCGGTTGGCAGCGGGCGACATGAAGCAACCGCAGACGACGTGTCGCAGCGACACTTCTGGTTTGTATGTGTTTCTATGAAATACCCTCCGCAGCTAGCGACACGAAGCTAACGACACTCATAGAAATACATAGAAACCAGTAGTGTCGCGACGACACGTCGTCTGCTGCAACTTCATGTGGTCTGCTTCCAACTTGTACCTTAATGCCCGGCTGGCGGCTTCTTTCGTTTTTTATAGAAGTTTATCTATTCTCTATTGCTCTTGATTGGGTCAAAAAATTGACCAATCGATAACGGCGTTGAATAGATAAACTTCTGTCAAAATAACTCAGAGTTCAGAAACCAGGCATATACATAAAATCTATTAAATATTGCTTAGTTAGGATATTGCTAGTATATATTTTACTCGATATGTAATAACAAGATGCAAAGGCTAACGTAGAGAAAATCACAGGATGGACCGACAATTTGAAGAAGGTGGCGTGATTCGTGAAGGATGAGGGCTGCACAGGATCGGAATATTTTTTAAATATAAAATTAGCGGGCAAATGAGCAAACGGGTGACCTGATGGAAAGCAACTACCGTCGCCCATGGACACTCGCAACATCAGAAGAGTTGCAGGTTTGTTGCCAGAATTCATGATGGTTGATGCTCTTTTGAGGCAGGTCTTTTTTCATGATGGGGACATCGGCTGGGTATGTGGACTCCCCAGGCGTAGGGTCTACCTACGTTCAGCAGTTATAGACGATATCACACTGTTTGAATTTAGCTGGCATGTTATTTTTAGAGTATTCCCTGAATCTATCCACTGACATCGTTGTAATCACAGAGACAGGCAGTATTATTATCAACGGGATCGAACAACAATCGATTTTCTACCTGCCTACTCCACTGCATCTTCTCACCCCTGTCTACAAAGAAGTCATTAAAAACCACATCAAAATCACGAGCTCACTCTAAATTAAACTCTATCCCGTCAAATCAAGATTTGAAATGGATCGGTGGGGTTGGGGTCAAAATATTTTATTTATCTTAAAAAATGAGAGTCATTGGAATGATGAGCACAGTCAGGTGCTGCGGTAAAAAAGGGATCGGGACGATTAATATTGTTGTAGCTGGACCCTCGCCCGTTTCGGGTTTATTGGGCTGATTTAAATGTGGTTATGGTAGTGGACCCTTAATTGTTATTGTTAGTTTTATGCGACTTGTTATGCCCCCACGCCACGTTGATGCATTGGCCAATACAAACTAAATATTTCGAACATGTCCCTCATGTTGCACCTCACGCTTCGCAATCATGGTTATCCATCATGATCCACATTGGAGGAGGACATATTTTGGGTAAACAATTTTCAAGACATTCAAACTGAATGCTTCATATTATAAAATATTGCTATAAACAGTTAGGAAGTACCGAAAATCAGTTGGTTTTACATTATTATTTTTGGATATAATAATTACACTGTACAGATATAATACAGATATAAAATACACTTTACAGATATAATATAAGAGATCGTAGAACTTCCGACATAACGTCATGTGGAAGTCGATTACTTTATAACCTTTTTAGAAATAAAATAACTATTTTACTTTTCCGTTCGTCTCTTATAGAGACGCTTATCTGCTTCTCAGTACAACTGATAACAATAAAAAATTCAATTTAAATGTTCC
Source organism: Cyaniris semiargus (assembly GCA_905187585.1). NCBI lineage: Eukaryota > Metazoa > Arthropoda > Insecta > Lepidoptera > Lycaenidae > Cyaniris > Cyaniris semiargus. The sequence continues at coordinate 1,934,325 of LR994555.1, forward strand.
ATTGTGTATTGTTTAGTGATGTGTTGTGCTTGTGGCGGTAGGTGGCCTGTTACATCGGCCCATTTGTCAGCAAATATCATCTAAATGTGTTTGAAGATCGATTTGTTCTGTATTTTTTAATTTGAATTTCAAATTCGAGTCGCTCTTTCTGTACAGATTGTGAATTTCAAATTGTAGATTCGATTTTCGAACACAAGTATTCTTTATGACTTGAATTTCGAACATAAGAGCTACATTGTGCAATTTGCACGACATAAATAAAACACAGTAAGTCTATCTTCGTACTAACCTGCCCGAAACGGACGATCCAAATGAATGTATGCAGTATGAATAAATCTTCGTTCCCTAAACTGGTATAATGTTAGAAGTTCTGTTAAGTTTGGAAACCCCTGTTGTAGAATCAATTCAAGTTATTTGAAATAACGCTCATGTGTGTGTGCACATCATCGTAATATTTTTTTAAGCACTAGAATAAGACGCCCGCAATTTTGCTGTATCTAAATTTGTTTATCGCGCAGAAACCCGTGAATTCCGGAAAACTATCCTATGTCCTTTCCCGTCTCTCAAAGTATCTCCATACCATTGTCCATACCCATCTAAATCGGTTAAAATTTAAGCGTGAAGAGGTAACAGACAAATAGCCAGACACACTTTTACATTAATAACAGGGCAAGGATTTACTGCACGATAATATTACACTGTGGTGTTACCGTTACAATTATGCAGTACCGTACGAGCCCTTGACATTCCGCGCATCTACAAATTAGTTCGAAATTCAAACCGTCCCTGCTGCTGCGGTCGAGTTTACGCGTTTTATACCGCATACCAACGATGTCAATACTTGGATATGGCATACGCCATCAAAACTGTAGCAATGTTTTTGCATGCAAAATGTGTATCGAGAAAATATTGTCGTCCTTTTTTGTCTTACAGTAATAGCATATACTACTTTCTCTTTCACTCATTTTAAGCTTTCAATGCATATTTTACGTAATCAATGCATTAAACACGTCCGACTGTCACCGCGTCCTAAGGCACAATGCTCTCAGATGAGTGAGCTCACTCATTTCGAGGGTGACACATTTTCGCGCTGACGATTGTATGGAATGCCTCTTCTAGGTTATAATTCTATGCCGCATACCACAAGTGATTTTATTTTACAAAGGCTAGCTCTAGACTTCAGACAACTGTATGTTTTCCACATTAAGATCGCTTCAAATGTATTTCCTTGTAGGTATGTCAAATAAATAAATAAATAGAGTCTCGACTCCACACTCTAGGTTTTAAATGGACTCCTCTACTAATAATGACCTTATATTCTTAGGTCCTATTAAAAACTGCTTGATACCAATCTCGGTTTTTTACTTGTATCCAAATAGTATAAAGTAGATATTATAGGTTTAAGATTATCTATATTAATTATTATTACTATTATATTAAAAATCTGTAGCACTCTTTTTGGTTTGCCCACACTATAATCAGTATCACAAGTAAAAGTCTTCGATTTATTCGGGAGTAAAATAATAAATGTCGATTTTTACGTCTTTTAAGGACCAAAAGTTTCACATACCTCTCATTACGCCCGGGCCCGATTCTTTTACCTTGAATATCACTGCTATCGTGAGCTATCTCACTCGCACGTACACAAGCTGTCTTGTGCGCGAATAAAACAGCTTGTGATCAAAATTCGGAGTATAAGAATCGGGGCCCTGGAGGGTAACAAACTGAAGAAATCGAACCCTTTGAAAACGAAAACTTTAACAATCACCGCTCCTATATTGAAACCTGATATTACCCGAGTAACATTGTTTCACAACGTGATTCGTTCGCGATCACTCAATTTTTAACCCTAACCTACAAAAAATAGGGCTTATTTTACAACGTATAGTGTGGTTCCAACGGACATTGTATCTAAACACGTTTTTTTGCATTGTAATTCACGTTTATAGTTATAAGTATTTTTATGAGAAGCCATAAGTCAGGCAATTATAATAAAGTTGAGTGGAGGACTCAATAAGATTGCTTTCCTTCTAAGTTTTATTAAAATGTGTTAGGACTCAAACCTGTTAGTAAATTATATCCATAACCAATTTTGTGTTATTGAAGAATCTTAGATTCTTTACAGCCGCTCTTAGAGGCAATTAAATATAACTTAACTTTATTTTAATAAACATTTTGACAGAAATTACATGAAGCTTATGTCAAAATCTTGATTAAATAAAAGTAAAAAGTCCGGCAGTAGGTACGACGTTAAGTTTTAGACGAGCTTACTTTATCATGAAAGAAATTATGTTTTCTTTCACGAGAGATTTTTAGGCAGACTTAACATAAACAACCATTTTGTTCGTTCTTTGTTTTTTAATATAAATCTCTAGCCACTAACCACTATTCTGACCACTAGGCGAGGCACAATATTTCGACGTAATTTTTTTGACTCATGACATGGATTGGGCCATAACTAGTTAATTGTCTACATTGCTTTCAGAAAGCGCTCGTGAAAACAAGTATTTGCGTTTCAGTTAAAAGTTGGTCAACCTAAAGTTAGTATATCAGCCAGTAGTTTCCAACATCATACAAGTATCTCTTCAAGTCTTCACAAATTGCTTGTAGATTCGATTTTCGAACACAAGTATTTTATAAGACTTGAATTTCGAATATAAAAGCTATGTGCAATTTGCATAACATAAATAACACACAGTAGACCAACTCTCTCCAAGTCTACACAATGTAGTTCCCAAACTTTTCTTGGACGGGGACCACTTCAATATTTTTTTTGATTTAACAAGGACCACTAAAAAGCATAAAAAAATAAACTGTAACAATTTTAAATCTTGAACTTTAGTATTTAAAACTCAATAGGAAATAACATAAAAATAAAACTTTTTGTATTTTAGAATTAATGTGATTTCTGAGCTTGCATCTTTTTCACGAGCCAACGATATCCTAGGACTAATAGATCTAAGTGAGTAGTTGTGGATCATAATATTTTAGCCCCTGCGGACCACTGGTTCGGAACCAGTGCTGTAGATAGAGCAGTGGGTGTACATCAATTAATTCAGACGAAGTCGCGGGAGGTAGCTGGCGATGTTTGCGCTCCTCGTTAAGAGTTCTCCGTGTGGTGCGTAGCTTATACTGGTCAAATATATTAAGCTATACGAAAATATGTTAGTGCTATATTATTTATATTATGTTTTACTAGCTTTATTCAACGGTTTCGTCTGCCTGAATTGGCTCCTGATGGGAAGTAAAACCTTAATTTTTCCCTTAGAGGCTTTGAAAAATCGTTTCCACCTACATGTTTTGATTTTTTAAATGTTTCTTTTTATCATTATCATATATATTTTTTAAGTATCATGTTATGTGAAGGCCTGTATTCACTTTGATTAGTGACAGGTGCATGTGATGAGTGCAGGTGATTAGTAATCAGAAGAAAGCAATTGTGGACAGCGACTGATTAGTGCAAGTTCTTTATTTTCTCCTAATCACTAATCATCTACACTAATCACCTGCACTGGCACTAATCAAAGTGAATACAGGCCTTTACTTCTAACTTCAAACTTTTAAGATGATCGGTTGAGTAGTTTTCGCGTGAAAGCGTAACTAACAAATTTATGTATTATATATATATTCTAATTATAATAAAATGATAACGTATTATAATAAAATAATTAGGTATAGGCTATTACAGGCTATTTATACAGGTTAAATATGTATATCAAATACGAAGATATTTCAACACCATATTGGATAAAGCTTGTACGGCCTAAAATAACAATCATATTTCGACGATGTTTTTAATACGAAAAGTAAGGATGGAAGAAGATGAATAATTTATGATACGTATATTTTCATATGATTGTCATATTATAGTGCTTTTGTCTATATAATGTATATTAGGCGTAGAGTAAGCAAGGTATGAAATTTTTGTCCAGTGAAGAAAGATGTCAATATATTTTAAATGTAAAATATATTTACATCTTTCTTTACTTTTTATATACTGACATCTCACTTTGATCGTTTCGATCCATCGCAAATGAAATGTAATAAACAAATTTCTTATTCTTGAACTTTTTTATAAGAAATCTGCTCTTACCACTGACATATAAGTACTACGTACTAGACTTGACACCGCAACGCAATGCTTGGTCACATTCAACAGAATCTATATAGCCGCAGCGCACTTAGTCGGCCGCAAACTCGTCTGCGCACTAGACGTATGACATTTATAAAAAAACAAAATAAAAGTCACAAAAATGCCTTGGTGTGTCTTAAGATACTGTAAAAATAATTCCAAAAACACTTCCAAATGCGACGGAATAACATTTCATCGGTTAGTATTCTTATTTAATTATTTTCAATTAAAATACGAACATTAAATTACTAGGCGAAGACGCGCGCCATTTCGCATTGTCATAGAGTAGTAGATTCAGAGGGGAATGTAGGCAGAATACAGATATCTATGATGAGACGACGATGAATGAAGTATTCACGTAGACGAGTTTGTATTTTGGTAATATAAATACGGTATTACGTGTACATTATATATGCGTACATTATAATTGTATTTATAAATATTTAAGTAATTTAAATAAGGTAAGTATGTAGTGGACTTTGGATCCATACTTATTATAATATAATTATTATAAATGCGAAAGTGTGTCTGTCTGTCTGTCTATCCGTCCGTCTGTCGCTCTGTCCGTCCATCTGTCTGTCTGTCCGTCTGTTCGTCTGTCTATCTGTCTGTTTCTCTCTGTGTCTGTTACCTCTTCACGCCCAAGCCGCTGTAACGGTTTTGCAAAATTTTGGTATGTAATATTTTGGTTTTTGACCGACTTCCAAAAAAGGAGGTAATACGTTTGGCTGTATATATGTTTATTTTTATTATTTTTTGTATGTTCAACGATTACTCAGCCGTTTGTGGTCCGATTTTCGAAATCCTTGTTACGGAGTTAACTCGACCGTTTGTAGCTCCAAAACTGGGGGGTTTGTAGCTCCAAAACTGGTCGTCTCAACAAAACTCCGTACCTGGCGGCCATACTTATAGTATGGCCGCCAGGTACGGAGTTAACTCGACCTTTGAAATTTTCAGAATTTTGAGGCTACGTCATATTCTATCCTCGGCAATTTGCGGAGTGTTTCTTCGGAGTGATGCCTTCAGAGTAGAGTGATGATGATGATGTTTTTTAACTGACTTCCAAAAAGGAGGAGGTTATATATTTTGTATGTTCAACGATCACTTTGCCATTTGTGGACCGATTTTCAAGATTTTTTCGCTATTGTATCGGGTTTAATCCGAATTTGGTACCATGTTCATAAAAAAGGTGACTTTATGATGGGATCCATAAGTAATCGAGGGAATTCCTCGCTATTTATACTAAAACCCCATTTATCTGGATGATATTGTGATTTTGATTCATAATCTGAATTCTGAAGTATTTCAAATGGAAACTTATAGTGATTTTGGATAAATAATTAAGTAAATCTCAAAGACAACTCAAAGAGTTCTATCTGACCGACAATATGAATCAACAATCTATGTACATTGTTCTTAACTTAATGTTTACTTGTTTGTCCACCCTAATTGTTCTTTTCTTGATGTGATACTCTCTTAAACGTTATGATGGTTGCCTGGAAGACATCGCTTTTAGCGATAAGGCCGCCAAAATTGTACTTTTATTTAACTGATGTGTATGTTATAAATGTATATATGTTCGTGGTGTACAATAAAGATTATTATTATTATTAAATCATACCAAAAAGTCAGATTTTGCACCAAAATATACCAAGGTTCGAAGGTGGTGAACAGATCTCCGACCTCCTTATAGATGTTTGGGGGTTTCTACGTTATTTTAAGAATTGAAGGCATATGCTAATGGTACATTAGATTAATCATTATCATCGTCAAGACACAAGTCTGTGCGTTCACCACTTAAAAGTAAGGCCAAGTTAACCTCGAAGAATCTTGGTGTTCTTAATTATAGAATTAGAACGTTAGAAAAGGCATTCCATACAATCGTCAGCGCGAAAATGTGTCACGCTCGAAATGAGTGAGCTCACTCATTTGAGAGCAGTGTGCCTTAGGACGCGGTAACAGCCGGACGTGTTTAATTCATTAATTACCGCGTTGTTTGTCGGTACATTTCGCTCCAGAATGCCATCGTGTGCCTTCCGACAGTGCAGTAACAACACGAGGAATACAAATAAAGCCAAAGGTGTAATATTTCACACGTAATTACTAAGATTTTATTAATATTTAAATTAATGTCTTCCATTTTAAGAGCAAAATCAAAGCGAAGCGTAAAATGAGCGAAAGAGTAAGTAGTATATGATATTACTGTAAGACAAAAAAGGACGACAATATTTTCTCGATTCGATTAAAGCATAAAAAGAGCGAAAGAGAAAGTAGTATATGCTATTACTGTAAGACAAAAAAGGACGACAATATTTTCTCGATACACATTTTGCATGCAAAAACATTGCTACAGTTTTGACGGCATACGTCGTATCTAAGTATTTTGATATCGTTGTTCTTAATAGAGCGAGACAGTATTTCAGTCCGGACCAACGCCTACAACTCTGTAAGGCGCAGGCTCGGCCTCATATTATTGTGCGCCAAAATACCAACTACTCCCTTTGGATCGTATCCAACGATGTACGCTGCCTAATAAGTGCTATTGTGTATTATTGTACGAGTATTGATATTGAATTTGAATGAAGAGCCGATCGAATCGTTGACCGTCATAGTGTTTTAAATAGGCTGGACCTCTTGGAATTGTGTCGAGACGTAGCTTCGCTCTGCATCCTCAATCAGTTGTATCACGGGGAGTGCTCTGAGGACCAACCCATCACCTTGATAAGTGGCGGTCTTCCACCGTCCATTTTTTGCGTAACTTTCTTCCGCGCACTGCAAAACTGTGGAACGAACTATCGCCAGAAGCATTTTAAGAAGAGCGCATATTCCCACGCATCTGCAGCTCTTCTGACGTTACGAGTGCCCATGGGCGACGGTTGTTGCTTTCCATCAGGTGACCCGTTTGCTCGTTTGCCCCGTTATTTTATATAAAAAATCTAATTAACTTATATGTCCTTGAGAAATCCTACTTGATGTTGATTAGTGAAAAAACCGTGTCTATATTTAGCGACTTGTTATATTATTATTTCATTTATTTCTGCATGACTTAAAAGTTGGATTTCACTTAACTATTTTTAACTGAAATCCAATTCTTTAGTCATGCAAAAATAAATGAAACTTTTTTTTGTATTCCCCTATCTTAGATGAGGCGCCATATTGGATGTAGAATGACATTACATTCGTATTCGAGTTGTTCTCAAAAAGTTCTTTCATTTAATATCCATACTGTCATTATAGGACGGCATAGAAAATAACTATTCCGCTATCTTGGATGGTCGGCCATTTTATATTTATAGTGATGTCATACTGTATCGTGTATTGTTATTCAAACCAAACGTGTATACAAAATTTCAGCTCAATCGGTTAAAATATTATATGTACATACATACTTCGAAATTGAGTTCAAAAATTCCACCCGAACTTACATAATAATATATTTAATAATATATACATATTAATATACAGAGCAAGTTCAATAAAAGCTTTTGATAATGTTTAGTAAAAATCTTTGTTTTATTTCATCCACTTACTCAAATAGAGTCTGCGTTCATTCGAGTGTAGGCACAAAACTTTGTCACTTCTGCGGTACTGATCTATAGCCATCACCGCCCCGCCTCTCACCCCGCTCATGCCTCAAGTGTGACATGTTTTTTGTTTGCAATGGCGCCTCTAGTACGTAGTACATAATATCTCTATGGCTCTTACCAGTTTATTTGTAATAGATCAGAACGCTTGATCGCAAGTATATGCCTTATGCATCTAATGTATATGCTAGTAAGGTGCACGTGTTTCTTCACTTATGTTCAACCTTCTATCATGTAATATACTACTGTTATATCTTCTAGTTGTGTATATCTAGCTCAATATAGCTCCAGATTCTATACGTGACCGGGCTAACGTAATGAAGGATGATGGTGCAGGTTCGATCCCGGGCACTTAGCGCGCGTGAACGAGCGGACAAACACACATCACTACTCTATCACGCTGTATCAACATACCAAAATAGCCCTAGTGTCTCCTGAGTAGGGCTACATCCGTTTCAAATCCGTACTAATATTGTAAATGCGAAAGTTTGTCTGCCTGTGTGTTTGCTTGCTAAAAGTCACTCTCAATAATGTCAGATTTCAAACAAAAAAAAAAATATTTAATCAAAATCGATCCACCCGCTTGGATGCTACGATGCCACTGACAGACACACACACGAACAGACAGACAGACTCGCCACCTAAAATCAGACAGTAATTTTTCTCATCTAAAGCTAAGAAATTGAAGTTCATTGTCAGTATTCATCATGTCTTTGTCTTTGAATTACCCATAGCATAACATGATTGGTCAACTTTTATAACACAGAATAATCAATCAAAAAGACCTCTGTAAAAAAAGGGATTCTAATTTTGCCAACAGAGGAGAGTGATTTAAGCTTCCAAAATTTGTACATAGATTGGTTCAAGCATACACTTTAATTTGCACATAGTTTATATGAAATATATTTATGGTTTTTAAATTAAGCGACAAAAACCATTTTGTCGCTTACGCCCTTTCCATTTCTTGCTATTCCATTTCTTGTTTTATATGCGAGGCCGGGCCGGCCTCTCATAGAAAACAAGCAATCTAAAACATATCCAACACGGTTTTTTACTTTAACGCGGCGTCACCTTAATGAAAAATGCAACAAAAAATACTAAATTTGCGACCTATTCATCAATTGGACCTACATCTTTAAGAGAAAAATAAACGAATACTCTCTGACACACATATAATACTATAACTCATGATGGACATTTGTATAGTATCACGCGATACTTATTTGGTACGACACGTAGGATGTACAATAGGCATTAGTTCATGTCGTGATTGTGATTGTGTCTATATTGTCTAATTTTATATGATATAGAAGATATAGCCTGATATTTAGCCTATAGACTTACTTAAGTTAAGATTATCCGGGACAAAAAAGTATCTTGAGCGACAATTGAATCTTTAGCCCACAGCATAACCGTGAGGTATTCCCTTTTAAAAGGCCGGCAACGTACTTGCAGGCTGCAGCTATTCTCATGTTGCGAGTGTCCATGGGCGACGGTAGTTGCTTTCCATCAGGTGACCCGTTTGCTCGTTTGCCCCCTTGTTTTATTAAAAAAAGGGTAATTTTTGTAGAAACTGAGAGGCAAAATAAATCTGAACGGCCGAGGCCGTAATAACATGGCGTCGGCGACGATGACGTCACGTGCGCGCGCGCACGCGTTCAAGTCTTTTGTATCGAGCTGCAAAATGAGTTTTATATTTTTTAACCGACTTCCAAAAAGAAGGAGGTTCTATGTTCAACTGTGGATATATTTTTTTACTCTAATAGATAAAGTATGTACACTATACAGTATGAAATGTATGTATGAATAAAACAAGTGCATGTAATATGCAAACGTAAGCTTAATAAAGCAAAGCTTCTAAAGTGCTAAAGAGACATTTTTTTTAAATGTATGTATTTTCTATTTTTATTCGACCGAGCTAAAACTGTTACTTATGTAGACTATAGGTATGATTTAGGTAAGTGTCTTTTTATTAGGGTTTCGTACCCAAAGGGTAAAGACGGGACCCTATTACTAAGACTTCGTTGTCTGTCTGTCTCCAGGCTGTATCTCAAGAACCGTTATAGCTAGAGTTCTGAAATTTTCACAGATTATGTATATCTGTTGCCGCTATAACAACAAATACTGAAAACAAAATAAAATTAATATTTAAGGGGGGCTCCCATACAACAAACATATTTTTTTTAGCCTTTTTTGCTCGATATCAATAATGACAACAGGCAGGCAGTTGAAATTTTTCACAGAATCCTTAATTATATGTGTACTTTAATAAAATTAAAAAAAAAATTAAAATTAAAATATAATTAAAATTTAAGGGAGGCTCCTATACAAAACACAACTTTTGACCCTATTTTTCCTCTATATCGGATACGGAACCCTTCGTGCGCGAGTCCGACTCGCACTTGGCCGATTTTTTTAAATAGTATATCTCATAAGGAAAAATCTTGGTTCACTTTTTGGTTGAGTGCTTATTTGAGTAAATACGAAACTAGGTATTCTATAAGATCATTGATCGATTTTCATTGCTCAAGTAGGATTTCAACAATTCAATACGTTCAATATCTTCTTAATTTGATGGAAAGTCAAGTGGAGTCGAGTGGTCTGAGTGTTGGTTGATGACATGCGCGTGCGCAGTGCGCCCGTTGATGTCTTTTATACTAGACGACCAGTCTAAATCAGCAATCAGTTCTTTATTTGCAGAAATCATCGCTTAATTGTCTACAAAACTTCATATTATGGAACTAGCTCATGCATGACATGCATGTATGCATGTATATCTCCCTCTGAATCACTCTATCTATTAAAAAAAATCTTTTGCGTGTCTTGTAGATTTAATCATAGGGACAGACAGCGGGAAGTGTCTCCGTTTGATGCTGTGTACTGTGTAGTGATATCAAAATTTGTATGTTATCTATCATAGTATGATCATAAACTCCTAGTGTTATAGGTAGTAAAATAAATATAGGTCTACCAGAATCTGATGGCAATTTTTGACAGCAGATTTTCATAAAATATCCTTGATCATTGGATAAATTTTTATATTTGCATGTTTAACACACAGAATCAGCCGCTATAAGAAAAAAAGGATCAAAATGTTTTATTCCAATTACCCCGGTATTGCTAGAGTCAATTTATTTTCTCACTTGTTGCCATCAGATTCTGGTAGACCTATAGTTGTCAACAAGCAGATGAAACTGTTTTTCCGTGGTAGAATGAGTAATCAAATTCGGTGAAACAGTGGTAAAAACCCACCATATACCTACTGTGTGATTCAATCAGTGGAAAATTCCAAGAATTGTAGGTTAAAGACTTTTCTATAGCCTTTTGAAATACATAGTTTACATAAGTAATATGTTAAAAATAATATATTTATCAAGTTTATTTTCAATGATAATAATAATGTGTAATAATTAATGAATTTTTTTCTAATTTTCTAATTCATCTTTTTATTTGTCTGGGCATATAATGTTGTCTATACCTAGTGTGATACTTTGAATTAAATTATAGAAAACTAGAGAACGCCCGCGACTTCGTTGCGCCAAAATTTTATCGCGCAAGAACCGTACTTTTTTCCGGTTCAAAAAGTATCCTATGTCCTTTCCCAGGACTCAAAGTATCAAATTTAAGCAAAATCCGTTCAGCGGTAACAGATAGACAGAAACACTTTCACATTTATAATATTAGTATGGATTGATCGAAAAGATCGATCGCAGTAGCCGTCTTTAGACCTCATTGACACTGAGTCAATGATCAAACGGACTATAGGTAACTCAGTTTAAGGGTTCATTGGCCTTGTTATCTAGAGATATATCTCGATATCACCGATGGCAGCCATCGACGAACTCGGACGAACTCGATAAAAAATTGCGAACAGTGTACCTACACCGTACATAAACTATTTTAAGTGTACCATCAGATAAATTGATTGACAGGCAGATGGTGGATCTACGTAAGATATACTACAGCTAGAGGCAGCCCCAGCACAGGCAGTAAACAAAAAAATTGTTCGACGTTTGACAACGTTTCTGTCAATATGTATTCTGATATGACGTGTGCGACATTTGATCGGATTATTTACTCTATGTGCTAGTAGCGCCCTCGGCTCCTTTTCACCTTTGTGTAATATTATTTGTTGGAGGTGTGAATGTGAGATATTATGCTGGAGTGGAAGCGAGCAAGGGAACCGACAAGGGGTGCGTACAGGGGTCTATAGGTGGACCTATCCTGTGGGACCTCTTGTTGGACCGCTTACTATGGATGTTAGAGGAGATGGACGTCAAAGATGGGGGTCCAAAAAAGGCTTAACTCTGTTTAACGGGGTTTTGCCCTGAAGATCTGCAAAGCATATCGGACCGTCTCCCTGAACTCTGCACTGCTGTTGGCTGGGATACTCCCTCTTGATCTCAGAATACTCGAAGCATCGAGACTTTATGAGATTAAGAAGGGAGTGTTGTACTCGGCATTGAGGGACGGGGAGGTGGAACGAATGGCTCTTGCGATTGAGGACCCACATCCGGCAGAGCAGGTAGAGCTGGGGTTCGGGATGATAGACGAGGACTTGTATGCTGACGTGGTAAACAGCCACGTCCATAGGATCTATACGGACGGCAGCAAGATTGAGGGCCGAGTTGGGGCCGCACTCTCCATATGGAAGGGTGAGGCCGAGACAAAGGCCGTCAAGCTTGCTTTGTGGCCGTATTGCACCGTCTACCAGGCCGAACTTCTAGCGCTCCAAAGAGCTGTAACTATAGCCTGCAAGAGTGGAGAGGTGAAGGTCGGTATCCTGTGCGACTCCAGATTGGCTCTTCAGGCGATCACCCTTAGTTACCCTCATCCCCTAGCTGTGCAAACAAGGGCGGCTCTCCGAAAAGCTGCATTGCAGAGGCGGGAGATTTCCTTGTTTTGGATAAAGGTGCACGCTGGGTTGAGGGGGAATGAGAGGGTTGACGAGTTAGCCAAAGAAGCCGCCCTGGGATTGAGAAGGAAACCCGACTACGATCTGTGTTTCATTCGTCAAGCGTATTTTAAGAGAGGATATGATTGAGGAATGGGACAGGAGATACGAAGTGGGAGGGACGGCCGGAGCACGAAGCTCTTTTTCCCAAGCGCTGCTGCTGCATACAAAATAGTCAAAAAGATAGATATCACACCTTACACCACGCAGATACTGACCGGCCACGGCGGATTCGCCTTCTACTTGAACAGATTCAAGCTGACGGAGGATCCGTCGTGTCTGTGTCAGCCCGGAGTCGAGGAGACGGTTCCTCACCTGCTACTCGAGTGTCCAATTTTTGCTAGCAATAGATACAATATTGAACAAAAATTGGGCACATCGATAATGGGTGAGAATCTGCCATCCATCCTGAGGGGAAAAAGCGGGACATCTTCCTAGCTTTTTGCTGGACGATTGTGGGTGTAGTTTATAAGAGAAATAGCAATATTATCTGTGATACTAATTAGGTTCTATTGATAGGTTAAAAGCTTTGATATTAGGGAGATAGTTTTTGTATTGTGCGCGGTGTGCCGTTGTTTTATTGAGTTTTTACTATTGACATTGTATTTAATTTAGAAATTTTATTTGTAATTATTAATTTGAATATTGTAACATTATTGGCTATTTTAAATTATTCATAGTAGGCATATTATGAACAGGAAATGTATTTGAAAAAAAATGTATTACACTAATGTGGAAAACTAAATATGTGGAAAACCAAAATATAGAATTGTGAAATAACGACCCCTGATAATGTTAGGGAGAGGAACTTAAATAAAAAAAATATTTGTTGATAATACAAAATATTATCATACGGCAAAACATTATTCGCTATATAATAGGTACATTTTGTGTGTAACGCTGTTTAGATGTGTTCAAATTTTCCAAGAAACTTCTTTCCGTTGTATGGTTGTTATGGTTTGAAACATTAGCTTACGTTGTAACTATAGTATAGTGCTGTAACTATATTTATAATATCTCGTCTATTTTCAAATAAAAATTCATACTTTTGGAGATTTTATTTATCGTTTTTTTTGTTTTTCATAGTAACAGTACTACTTCAGTAGTACTAACTTCGCTGTAGTTTCGCACACGTTTTCATTAGCGACACTCCACACACTCGTGTAACAGTTTATTTGCTTTAAATTAATCCCTTCCGCGGTCACAAAAAAACAACGACACCAATCGCGAGCCGCCGCACAGCCTCCGAGTGTAGTCAAACTTGAAAATTTAATTAAATTTCAACCTTATTACCACGCGTTAAGAGCGTCGATTTTTCTCGCAGCGAAAAGTAGCATTGTATCGGGCAACATGTAGCAGACACCGACGTTTCGATGCACGCTAATATGAGCCGTAACACAACGGCGGAGGTGCTACGATTAATTTTTGTTACGTGCCGAACAACAATTTTAATGGAACACCTGAATTTTGAGTGTCCTTCGATTTTGAACTCTATGGCATTGTATCAAGGTGGTACGTTTGGGATTCAGGGTGGGTGGTAAGTTGGTGGTAGGTTGGTGCAGGCGTGGGTCCAGGAATGCGGTCCGAGATACCCCATGGGCTATAGGGGCCGATGTTAATATGTATGTGTCGAGACACTGTTCTCTGTATGACTTCGATTGAATATTACTCGAATTTCGTATGATAATGTTCGAAGAAATAAAAAGTAAATATATTATGGTTAGGAATTGATTCATTGGCAAATTTCGGATGTACGTAATTTTGATAACCTAACATCAAGCCCACCCAAAACAAAATAAATAGAGTAATAGACATATAAGCAGTCAAATGTAAGGTACTGTATTTTGCCTAGGTATGTACTTCACAGATCCAAATATCGCCAAAATAATAGAGCCTCTATATGTCATATGTATACAGGGTGTAACAGAAATAAGTGATAATACTTTAGGGTTTGTAAGTGTCCCTTATATTAAGTTCACTATGAAAGTAGTAGCGCTGAAAGAGCAATTTTTTTTGTGATTTGTATGGGCAAGCGCCCGAGCGTCAGGAATTTTCCCATATAAAAGTTAAAAAGAAAGTTACTCTTTCAGCACTGCTACTTTCACAGTGAACTCAATACAGGGAACACTTACAAACCCAAAAGTATTATCACTTAGTTTTATCATCCTTTAACTTATATAATATAACCAACTTTAAACACAATATTAGTTTCATACCCTGACATTCAATATGAACTCCACCGGGGGAAGAAGTAATATAAAAGTAGTATTTGCCGATACTCAGTGATTTAGTTCGGCCGCCAAGGACCGCGGGATATGAGCAAACAGAACTAACAGGATTGCGTCCATGTGGGAGTCCCACAGTGGGACACAAATATCGACTTGTTCAAACTAATTGAACAAGTACGGCAAAAACGTATAGTTTTTTTTACTCGAGTCGTCTTAGGGCTTTTCGTCTTTTTTATCGCTCTCGTAAGTTGTCCTTCTAGGCATTATTTAATTTTCCCGCCCATTGTATAGTTGAAAAACTTCCATACTGAGATTGCTATTGGTGGCCAATTTCATTAAAGCCACGTATGTGACATTAAACATAGCCCATGTGTGTGCGCAGTACACCTCTGTTCCTTTACTTACATTGGGATGAACAATGCTGACACAGTTGCAATAGACTTTTTAAGTGTGATCATGTTTCTCGTCGGACAATCAGATGATGCGTCCTACCGTCTCTCATGTCGCTCATTTTATCTCATATTATGCTTTAAAACAGCGGTTCTAAGCTTTTTGGTAGTGGAACCCTTTTATGAAGTGATAACTTTGGCGGACCCCCAAAAAAGAATGCGCTGTCAAACACATGTGTGTAAACATTTTATGGTGGCTGCTCTAAAGGTAACATCGCACTAATCATCATACTGAAATGCCGCGTCGCGTATTTCTCCGCCGCGCTGCCTTGTAATGCTAGTGACGTGTGGTGTAGCCTTAATAATAATAATAATATAATAATAATATCTACGGACGCTTCACACCACGTCAGTCTGGCCCCGTGCTAAGTACCTGAAGGACTTGTGTTACAGGTACCAGACAACGGAAATATATTTAATACTTTTATACTATACATATATTTAAGATTTTTATTATATCATACACATATTTAATACACATCCAGACCCGGGAACATTGAAAACTTTTTGTTCCGTCGGCGGGATTCGAACACGCGACCCCCGGCTTGAGCTGCCACACACTCAACCAATTGAGCCACTGAGGTCGTCGATAGCGACAATTGACTATTAAATACGTACTCAAGAAGTAAGAACATTGGCCGACGTTTTTGTTGCATTTTTTGTTCGAGGTCGACGAACTTTGTATGATCTATGATCGTTATTTCGTAATTATAATAAACAAGTTCCCCTGTCCCCGCGCCATGTATAGGTACTTATACTTTATATTATAGTATAATTATAGCCTCATATTATCTCGATATAGGAGGCTGATCATAATTCATAAGTATGTCGATTTATAAGCTACTAGATGACGCCCGCAACTTCGTTGCGCCAAAATTCGTTTATCGCGCGGGAACCGTACATTTTTCCGGGATAAAAAGTATCCTATGTCCTTTCCCGGGACTCAAAGTATCCCCATACCAAATTTCAGCAAAATCGGTTCAGCGGTTTAGGCGTGAAGAGGTAACAGACTAACAGACAGACAGACACACTTTCGCATTTATAATATTAGTATGGATATGGATAGGTACAATATAAGCTATAGGTACAATGTTTGTATAATATCTCTTCAAGGCTTTAAGTTTAGTGTAAAAATTTCAAAAAATCCCTCTTGATCGGTGGCCTACGAGTAGTACGTTGACAAATTCACCTACCAAGTGTCAAGTCTACTAAAAGTGGTTTAGGCTGATGAGCTGACAACACCGTCAGTCATTCTGGATAAAGGATTTTTTATTTATGTAAATCCATACTTTACTAATATTATAAATGCGAAAGTGTATATGTCTGTCCGTCTGTCTGTCTGTCTGTCTATCTGTTACCTCTTCATGCCCAAACCGCTGAAACGATTTTGCTGAAATTTGGTATGGAGATACTTTGAGTCCCGGGAAAGGACATAGGATACTTTTTATCCCGGAAAAACGTACGGTTTCCTCGCGATAAATTAATTTTGGCGCAACTGAGTTGCGGGCGTCGTCTAGTATTATATAAAATACTTAAATAATTATGTTTCTAATACTCAAATCAATTAAACGTGGGATTAAATACTGTTAGCTGTATGATTACTTCTGTATGTTTTCAGAAGCCTTTGAATTTGAAATAGCTCGAGGTAATTAACAAACTGTTATCAGCATGGGCTGTCTCATCTAAGTTAAAAACTTAAAGATTTTAACTTAGATGAGACACCCCTATGCTGTATTAATATTTCTTGATATTGATAAATTCGCATAATGTGATATAATATTTCTTGCTATCTTCAATAAATATTTAGTATTTAGTTTAATATATTATAATAGAGGTACATAAACAGTGTCACGAACCAGAATGCAAAATATAAAACCCATCAAACGACTGCAAGTTGCTAATCGGGCTATCACGAACCAGATAAACCGTGATATTTCAGCAATGACCAGGCTGATGATGATGAACTATAGCTAAGAACACTCTCGATCATGTCAGCTTTCAAACATCGGTCTACCCGTTTGGATGCTACGATGCCACAGACAGACAGACAGACAGACAGACAGACAGACAGACAGACAGACAGACAGACAGACAGACAGACAGACAGACAGACAGACAGACAGACAGACAGACAGACAGATAGACAGACAGACAGACAGACAGACAGACAGACAGACAGACAGACAGACAGACAGACCGACAGACACGTCAAACTTATAACACCCCTCTCTTTGGTCGGGGGTTAAAAATACTTAATTTGTACAACACGCTGAAAGTAACTTGGCAGTCTTGGCACCAACTAACATAAAGTTTGCCTTACTAAGAATTTTTGAGTATAGCATCTAATAAAATTTTACAAAAACCATTTAGCTAACATAGTGCCAACCCTAATTAACATGGAAATGTTTAAAAGCGAGTGAAAAATTGTTTGTTTTTCTCAAGTAAACAAAATATTAATAGTTCTTAAGAAAGGCAGGAACAGAGGAAAGTTCAGTACTTTAGCTTATGAACTAAGACGCAAATTAGATTCCTGTGAGACCTAGTTGATAGAAAATATTTATATTTTTTGTTAAAAAGATAAGAAGGTACTTACTACTTACTGTTTAACAATTTATATAATATAAACTTAAACTCTTTTGCTGCGTAGCGCATTTTTTTGGGATAGGTAAAAAAGTGTGTGCCAAATTTTTGATAGCCTGATACTGTACAATTTTCGTCTCGTTCGCAAGATACAAAGGCAAGTGCAACCTTTTATTTTTACACTAAATTCTTCCAGAAACTTCGTTAAACCAAGTTTATTGTGAAAACCGTAGACGTTCCGAAATTAAATTTATGACCTTTTCCGACACTCAAAGTATCTCCAATTTTCAGCAAAATCGGTTAAGCGGTTTTATCATTTAGGTGTAGACAGATATAATTTCGCATCTATAATGTGGCTGTACCCACAATTAGCGCCACATTCCTTTAGCTAAAGTTTAGCGCCATAATATTACTGTAGATAATATGAATACCTATACCTTTAATAATATTATTATCACTTATAATATTATTACACCGCTATAATTTTTCAATCTACGTCTTCGTGATTGGTTATTCATTTAATACAATTAGCAACAAAATTAAATTTGAATCTCCGAAATAATTTCTCGCAAAAGAAACATTTACATAGTGATAAATCAGCCGGCCCCTAATTCCCAGACTCATTTATATTCTAATTCCAGATTCTGATTTATTTCTGAAACTGAAAAATGAGACAATTTTTTATGACGTCAGAGTGTTTTCATGGTTGGTTACCACATACCACTGTTGAACCTTTTTTTTTAAATCACCCAGGGAAAACCCTTTATGGGTTCCCCGGGTTGGGGAACCCATAAAGGGTTAAGGTAAGGCTCAGTTAAGCTGAAGCAACGCGGGGGTATGTGGGTTTTTTATTATTATAATATCACACAAAATTATTTATTTAACTTTTTTGAGTAAAAAATAACATAATATTTTCTCTTAATATGTTTAAGGTGTGGCTGAAACGAGTTTTGAAAGGCGACATGTCCTTTCAATGAAAATAAGGTCAAGTTGCCGTAATGTTTGTGCCTTGATAACGTTGTTTCAACAATATTCATTTACTAGATGACGATAATGATAATGTTTATCGCGCAGGAACCGTATATTTTTCCGAAATAAAAATTATCCTATGTCCTTTCCCGGGACTCAACTCAACGTATCTCGTATAGCGTTTTGGGCGTGATGAGGTAACAACAGACACACTTTCGCATTTATAAAAATATGTATAGCTCAGTTTTGAATGGCTCATTTAAAAATGCATCTCCAGGTTACAATATGAACTAACCTTTAATAATGTCTAGATGGGGCATCCATCAAAATTAATTTAATAGGAACTTTTAATTTGTTGCTATATTTCTTCAATTTCTAAAAATCTCTAATTACAAATAATTTGTGAAATCGGTAATATAAAATGTAACTTAATACAAGTCGAATATTTAAAATTATCCTACCTTCTTGATAGACATCTACTCAGAGAAATGTTTAAAACATAATCGAGTCTCGACTCGAAAAACCTTGAACGTCAAGTGGATTAATACATTTTATAGCTATACAGAGGGAGATATGAAAATAAAACGTATATATTCGAGTACACCAGTAATTCCCAAAGTGGTCCAGGGATCCCTCAGGGGTCCACGCAAAACGGGGGTCTACGTTGGGGCTGACAAAAATGGGGGTGCACAATCGTACGTGTCGATGTAAATTAATTTTGCACAATTGGTTTGCAGTGAAGAACTAAAATGTAGGCTTGATTTAATTCTCTAGTCAGAAAACATAAACAGATAATAATTTTTAAGAAGCAAAGCGACTATTACTTAAAATAATAGCAACTTTCATAGATTACTTTTTAGGTATAGGGCGATTTCTGTAGGAGGTCCATCGGGTTTACCAAAATTTATGGTCAACGAAATAAATGAGTTTGGGAACCTCTGGAGTACAGAGAATATGCGGCACTCGAGTGGTTTGTGGACTGTGGTCCACTTGCATTTTATTATCATCTCATGTTAAACCTATTCCACGACTTTACGAACTATAAAATGCGTTCGCGTAAATTTTAATACTCGCATAAATTAGTTTTGTCTGAGGCGAATAGTAGAATATTTTACTGACAGTTAGTGGAGAGAAGAATCGCACAAACACTCAAGCGAATAGTCAAGCGAATAGACGTGCGAACTGGTGGTCGGAGTTATCTTGAAATTCTTTAATCTACATCACTCAGCAATATTATTTTTTAAATGTGTGCGTGTCTGACTCTCCCTCTCTTATCTTTCTTGACTTCTTCTAGGTTTTAAGTGTGTCGTGAATAGATGCCTATATTTTCATTTAATTCCTCAGCTTAGTATAAATAATTAGTAGGTAGTAGTATCGTACACTTCATGACACGGCTATTTCCATGAAGCGGGCGATATATCGCGCGAATTGTCGCTTAGATGCCCCGCTAGTTGCTGGCGCGACTCTTAGCTCAAGTAAGCGAGCCTTCACGAGACACATGTATAGTGTACTATAAATTACGGTGTAAATGTACGTTCGCTGTTCCTAAATCGTTACACTAAATCTCAGAACGGGTGCGTAGTGCGTACACTACTTAAGAGAACTGTACATTGGTCTAAGACTGATATTAAGTTAATGTACCTAGTATTCTAAAATCTTTTCAAATCGCGTGAACCGCGAGAAAAAACAAAATGTCTGGCAAATCACAGATACAGTAATCGCTTTTAAATAAATATATTTTTATTACCAATTCTTATTATTATCAAAATGTTTGTTGAGTTTGCTAGGAATAGGAACTCAGAGTAGTGCTCGTAAAGTCGTGAGTCCGTTAAAAGTTTTAGTTTTCAAATTGTGTTTCTTTTGTATGAGATACTTATCTTCCTTAGAGTCTCGCGCTTATGACAAATTAGACTATAATAGACTAGCTTAAGGCCGAGCTTTGTGAGGGCTCGCGTCGTCACACCTTGGCTGACCGATGATAACACATCTGCATATAAATAAAAAATATTACGTTAAAGCACAAATCAATAGGCGTGATAGTTTTTCCGTAAAGTGTACCACAAAATGTTAAGGTTGTTGGATATACTAGGGCTCGCTTCGCTCGCCCTGACTAGCTTTTAAGAAAGTTTGCTGCACCAGTGTGAACTCTACTTTAGCATGAAATAGTTGAGCTCGTTAACGGTGGATTCTATTGATACGACTTTCCCCTATCCCTTGTCGCAATTCTCAGTTAGGCTTAACGCTCACCTATGACAAAACTTTCGTTTGACTATTGTAGTACGAAGTATAATATAAAGCATAACAGTACTAAGTGACTCTTACTGGAGTTTACCGTGAAAGAAACAGTGCTTAAAGTTATAATATTTGATTTCTATGTTTCCATGAGAAAACCCAATAAAATTAATTTTCTAATTTTCTCATATAATAATAAAAATAACTCTTTCAGCGCTGCTACTTTGACAGTGAACTCTATACAAGGGAGAGTTTTTTGATTCAAAATGTTAACCAATAACAATGCTGTTGAGTAGGCAAACTGTCTAATGTCTGTCGTGTCTAACGTGAGCGCTGAGCTTTTCTGTCGTAAGCTCCACAACTTTCAATTAATTAAGCCTTAAAGCAATTGATGGAAACTATTACTAAGGCGAATAGTTTATAGTATACTTGTGATGTGAAAATTTCTTTAGAGGTTTCCCTCATGTTTTACAGGCGTATACGTGGGAGAGCCATGCTTCGGCACGAATGGGCCGGCTTGACCGGAGAAATACCACGTTCTCACAGAAAACCGGCGTGAAACAGCGCTTGCGCTGTGTTTCGCCGAGGCCCAATCCCCTACCCTATTCCCTTCATTTCCCTCCCCTATTCCCTTCTCTTCCCATCCCTACCCTCCCCTATTACCCTATTCCCTCTTAAAAGGCCGGCAACGCACCTGCAGGTCTTCTGATGCTGCGAGTGTCCATGGGCGACGGAAGTTGCTTTCCATCAGGTGACCCATTTGCTCGTTTGCCCCCTTATTTCATAAAAGGCATACGCAGACACGAGTACTCAAATGAAAAATTAAGTAATTAAAGTTTATTTTATCAAACACAGAAAATTTATGATGAAGTTTGTACTATCATTTAATGCATGACAGAAAATGCCATGGAGTTTATGTCAAAATCTTCGTTAAATTAAAGTTAGGTACTTCAGTAATTATTAAAGTCTCTCTGAGTGTAGCCGATATTTTTAGCCGAACCTAAATTTAGATCAAAATATCTATGACAATAATCTCTTTCTATTCAAAGCATTTCGCAAGGAACATTAGGAACGCTAGTATTGTGCCAAAGATCAACGATAGCGAATAGTGCCGACTATGACGCAGTATAGGTATTATACCTACGCGGTAATTACCGGAGTATTTGGCACGGGGATCCTTTATATGAATGATAAATGACCCCTCTCTATTATGATTAATGATTGAGTGTTTCGGGTCGGTATTCTGTATTGTATACGCCCCAGAGCCCCCAGAGGTACATTTCTCTACAAATTAAATATATTATAATTTGACGTGGGTTTAATATGTTCTGTAGTAGAGCTAGCACAGATTAATTATGCAGATGTAACAAAGTAAGTTATAATACTTTAGGGCAGGGGTTCCCAATCTTTTTCAGCCTACGGCGCAGTTACACATCTCAATATTTTGTCACGTCGCGGCGCCCTACTTTACCTAGCTATTACAAAAATACACATAAACAAACACCTTTAATGATTATAGTTAGGTTAAGCAGGTAAATAATAATTATATTTCTACGCCTCATTCTTCGATATATTAATTAACCAAGTAGTCCTTTGCTTATCTGCTAGGCAAAACGCGATTGCCTAACAGATAAGCAAAGGACTACTTGGTTAATTAATATATCTTTGAATGAAGCGACTCATATAATAATGATCGAACTTCACTTGGTAAGTTCGTTTGATCATTTATAAACAAATATTTAATCATCAGCCTGCTTTGAATAATTCATATTATAATTTTATTTTATCGACTCACGGCGCCCCTCTTGCCTTTCCACGGCGGCGCGGGCGCACCAGGGCGCCGCGTGCGGCGCACAGATTGGGAACCCCTGCTTTAGGGTGTGTATGTGTCCCTTGTATAGAGTTCACTGATAAAGTAGCAGCGCTAATCCTTTAGCGCTGCTCCTGGACATTTTTTTGCGATTAAATGGGCAAGTGCCCGAGCGTTATGAATTTACCCATATTTGTATGGGTATGGGTAGTAAGAAAAAGTTACTCTTTCACAGTGAACTCTATATAGGGGACTCATACATACATTTGTTTTATTACATCCTGTATATAATGAATATATAGATTATAATTTATAGAGTATAGACGGTATTTATAATATACCCGGTGTCAAAAAGCGGAAAGGCTCTACATTGCCTTTCGCTTGAATTGACACTCGGAAGATCTTCCGTTTGGGTTAGCCACCTAAATATTACCACAGAAATAAAAAAAAGATTTATGCATATCTTTAAAATAAGGTCATAATTTTGTTGGATTTAAATTTTAATAATTATACTATGCATTCAACTTCAGCTATTTATATAAGTGTTTGCAAAACAAATGCAATAAAACGCGAGTTCGCTTGCTGTGCAAACGAAATTCTTGAAGTTCTATTTCATTTCAAAAGTTATTTTAATAGCGTATTTATTGAGAAAGTTTATCGTAAATGAACTGAATTCGAATGCAATGAGGACGAAGTCTCTCGGTCTTATGTGACAGTCTAGAAAATTACAGAAAACTGCTTTACCTTGCAACCCCTATTCTACAATAGCAACATAATTGCAGCATTGTTGCTTTTCTATTTAATCCTTTTTCTTTTTTTGACTAAAATTTAGGAACTTAGTAAAACTTTACTAAGTTTTTAGTAGAAAGTCAATTCTCAAGTCGATACCAATACCTCGATTCTACAAACAAACAAAAATATTTTATTTTATTTTTAACACTATCTTTAACCCACAACTTATCTCAGATTTATAATATTAACACTATTTCAAATTTACTGCTTCACTGTTTCATATTGTTACATAAACAATGTGAATAAATAACTAGTACTGGCAGAATATGGAATGTAATGGCCCATTATAAATATATTTCTAAGACTGTACTGTACAAATAATATATCTGACCCGGTAAATGTTGTTTTTCCATATCAAGTATAATAATTATTAGATATTTTCCATATCAAGTATAATAATTATTAGATATTTGACAATGTATATTGGTATACAATATGAGATCAACTATCATTGTTTGACGTATATGAGAATAGTAATAATAGGTCCCACACCGGTTTCGGTGACGGTGGCCGATTTCATTGAAGCCAGGTCAGTTACGCAGGAGTAATTTTATAGTGCCCAAGTGTGTGCGCAGTACACAGGAGCACTCCCTATTCTTTTACTCTCATAACCCAGTGGGACGGAAGACCGACACGAATGGCGAGAGATCAGGCGCAGGACCAACTTTTTACATGCCCCTCCTACGCATGGACCATTTTACTTGTCAGACAATCAGGTGATCAGCCTGCATTGTCCTAACCAAACTTGGAAATAACATGTTTCCAACGCGGGAATCGAACCCACGACCTCCGAGTCAAGAGCCACGCTCTAAACCACTAGACCACGGAGAATATTGTTAATTGATAATAATGAACGTGCTGAATTGAAGAAGGAACGGAGTCTCTATATAATAATCGGTACCAAGTTTTGAAATCTTTAGTGTCTACAGCTTGAGTTTTATCAGCATCTTTCCTCATAATTACGATCTCTGTTTTAAGTTAATGGAATACCTTAATAGAACAATTTCTAGAATTCCCATTAGTCGGGCGCGCTGTTCTTTGAATAGGTGAGTAAGAAGCGGGCAGACGGTATGCTCCTAATATGGCAGCGAATGGCCTTTTTCCCGCCAAACGGAATGTCAGATGTGCGATGTGACATTTCGATGCGACGTCACTTCTGTCTTTGTTTACAGAACCTTCTTCAAGACCCGGTAGTTAAAGAAAACCTTTTGGAGGATAATGTAGAGTTGAGTCCTTACTCATCGTATAACACTGCCATAGTTAGGGTAAGTTGGTTCCTAAATATAGTGTGGTGTAATAATGGTTTTAATTCTTAAATGTTATAGACCCTAATTTTTAGGGTTCCGTAGCCAAATGGCAAAAAACGGAACCCTTATAGATTCGTCATGTCTGTCTGTCTGTCTGTCCGTCCATATGTCACAGCCACTTTTCTCTGAAACTATAAGAGCTATACTTTTGAAATTTGGTAAGTAGATGTAGTCTATGAACCGCATTAAGATTTTGATACAATAATGGAAAAATTATTAAAAATTTTAGGGGTCCCCATAGGTACAACGGAATCAAAAAAAAAAAATATTTTCATCTAATCTATGACTGTGGGATATCTATGGATAGGTCTTTAAAAATCATACTGGGATTTCTAATATCATTTTTTTCTAACCTGAATAGTTTGCGAGAGAGACTCTTCCAAAGTGGTAAAATGTGTGTCCCCCCCTCTAACTTCTGAAGTAGGGGCATGATAAGTCTAAAAAAAATATATGATGTACTTTACTATAAAAACTACCAACGAAAATTAGTTTGAACGAAATCTAGCAAGTAGTTTTTTTTTATACGTCATAAATGGTAAACCTAATTTAACTTTCATTAAATCAACTGAAATATAAAAATAAATCAAAAACCTTTTAATTTCATATTGCTGCTGCGGAACCCTTCATGGGCGAGTCCAACTCCCACTTGGCCGGTTTTTTTTTTTCATTTACAAACGATATATAACCAACGTAATGCGTATAATGAGATAAAAAATTTCATACAAGAAAAAGTAAGGCTATGTCAATATTCAAATCAAAATAGCTCCCATCCAACTTAAAATACATAGTTTAATTATGTAATTGAACTTAAACTTATTATAGCTCAAACTTTAATAGAAAACGAATTAGATCGAACAAGAAATTAAACTACATTATTGTAGCATTTGCTTAGTAGAATCGGGGTCTTGTTTTATTCTAGGCAATTGCTTTATTAAATTGTTTTGTGATTATTTTCTATCTACATCTCTTGCTGGTGCATCGCTTTCCATAATCTAGATAGCATAGACGTTGTTCGCGATTGTTGCTCTGTAGATCATTTTTCTAATATTGAATTATAAATAAATTATATAAATATATAAAATATAAATTATATTATATAAAATATATTTATAAATATATAAATTTATACGTGGGAGAGCCATGCTTCGGCACGAATGGGCCGGCTCGACCGGAGAAATACCACGTTCTCACAGAAAACCGGCGTGAAACAGCGCTTGCGCTGTGTTTCGCCGAGTGAGTGAGTTTCCGGAGGCCCAATCCCCTACCCTATTCCCTTCCTTTCCCTCCCCTATTCCCTTCTCTTCCCATCCTTACCCTCCCCTATTACCCTATTCCCTCTTAAAAGGCCGGCAACGCACCTGCAGCTCTTCTGATGCCGCGAGTGTCCATGGGCGACGGAAGTTGCTTTCCATCAGGTGACCCGTTTGCTCGTTAGCCCCCTTATTAAATAAAAAATAAATAAATAAATAAATAAAAATAAAAAAAAGAAAATTTCTTTATTTCAGACAATTACAGTCCATATTTATTATATCCATACTAATACTAATTTACTAATATTATTTACTAATAGTCTGTCTGTCTATCTGTCTGTCCGTCCGTCCGTCCGTCCGTCTGTCGGTCTGTCTGTTACCTCTTCACGTTCAAACCGATGAACTGATTTTGCTGAAATTTGGCATGGAGGTACTTTGAGTCACGAGAAGGACATAGGATAGTTTTTTATGCCGGAAAAAAATATACGGTTCCCGCGCGATAAACGAATTTTGGCACAACGGAGTTGCGGGCGTCATCTAGTTTTATTATAAAGCTTTACGTACCATAGTATAAATATCATAAAAAACAGTTTGATCTTTCAGCGCTGCTACTTTCGCAGTGAACTCTATAAAGGAACACATACATATCCTAAAGTATTATCACTTAGTTTTATTGTATACAGCTTAGACCTTGTATACACCTTGTATACAGCTAAGATTTTAGAATATCTTCATACTAGACTAAACATGGAGCGTGTTGACTTAAGTTAGCTCACAAATGGTGCGAATTTGTAAAGGTTTCGGTGCCATATGTGTCTAAAGTACCTTTCTTTCTCTCGGCAAATTGAGCAGACAACTCCGTCTCCTGTCTAGGGTTCCGTATTCGAAGAGTTAAAACTTTACCCTATTACTAAGATTTCGCTGTCTGTCTGTATTCAGACTCTGCCTCGAGAGTCCTTAAGAAGAATTTTTCACAAATTAAGTATTTCGGTTGCTGCCTACGAATAATAAAAACTATATTATTCGTAGGTTGCTGCTGTACAAGTAATAAAATAAATATAAAAAGATGGCTCCCATACAATAAACGTGATTCTTGCCTTCTTTGCTTGGTATCAATACTGTCAACAGGTAGGCTCCTGACATAGCTCCTATACTCGGCGCGGCGAACCTTGATCCCTATGACACTGACAGTTAATCTCACCACATAACATTCTAGTGGCGTCACCATTAAATTAGGATCATATTGGCGGCGTCTAAGAATGGCATTTATAAATTTTACGTAGCTTTATGCCATTACAATGATATTCCGTTGTAATTTTTAACGGTTCTTAACATTTACAATAAATTATCTCAATCTGAATTTACGTTTACGTCCTGCAAAATGTACGTCGTCGTTAAATGTCACACGACGTAAGTTTTGCAGGACGTAAACGCAAATTCAGATTGTGATAATTTCTTGTAAATGTTAAGATTAAGGCCATCCCCCGAGCAAACGACCTTGACCATACATTTGACGCGTTGCCGAGATCGCACAAAAATCCTATTTTTTTTACTTATCTTATTTCAAAATTGATCTAAAAAAATTTAAAACAGGGAATATGTAGTTAATGAAATTGTCTATCTATTGTCGTCTGTTTCAAATAAACGTAATTTGTAAATACTAGGGAGATGCTGAAAGTATGCTTCAATTTTAATAAATTGGTATTACTTTGGAAGCTGATATCATGAGTATAATAAACAAAAATAGAAAATTTAAAACGGGGAAAGGAATGTTGATATACTGAAGATTATTGCTGTATTTTTATTATAACTTTGTAGCTTTCAAATTATGAGTTTATAAGGCTCTAAATACAGTAAATTACGGAATCTCCGTAGGGGAAGGCCCTTAATGGTGACGCCACTACAATGTTATGTGGTAAGATTAACTGTCAGTGTCATAGGGATCAAGGTTCGCCGCGCCGAGTATACAAGGTGTAAAAAATTGAGTGATAATACTTTAGGGTGTATGTGTTCCTTATAGAGAGTTCACTGTGAAAGTAGCAGCCCTGAAACAGCATTTTTTTCACTTTTGTATGGGGAAACTCGTCACGCTGGGGCGCTTGCCCATACAAAAGTAAAAAAAAAAATTGGTCTTTCAGCACTGCTACTTTCACAGTGAACGTACAAGGAACACGTACACACCCTCAAGTATTATCAATTAGTTTTGTGACACCCTGTAGTTGATGGTACTGATGGTACGGAACTTGACGCGCGAGTTCGACTCGCACTTGGCCGGTTTCCACTTATCTCATAAGATAATATCTTATATATTATCATAAGAAATTACTACTCTGTATAATATTTAAAAGGTTTATTGAATTTTTCTTAGGTTAGGTACTTAGCATTTTATTAAGTTTAAGAAAAGGTAACAAAAAAGGCTTTTAATCTTGTATAATATTTATTATTTT
Source organism: Cyaniris semiargus (assembly GCA_905187585.1). Classification (NCBI taxonomy): domain Eukaryota; kingdom Metazoa; phylum Arthropoda; class Insecta; order Lepidoptera; family Lycaenidae; genus Cyaniris; species Cyaniris semiargus. The sequence continues at coordinate 1,963,059 of LR994555.1, forward strand.
GGGTCCATTAAATTCTGGCACTTACCGAAACATATATTTTTAAACGGAATTCCTTAACTTTTATGCTACATAAGTGTAATAAAAATTCGTTAAGAACCACGAATCACGATTGATTTACTGTGGTTGTGTTATTGGTGGAATTGTACAGTGCTCCACTCACAAAACGGTTCATGATATTTACCATCTTGTATACTAGTATTAAAGGTTAGTTTTCCCTGGCGGTGTACACCTGGTGGTAGACTGTAGGAGAATTCGGTTGGACCGGTCTGTCGGGTTCGGCCTGTCAGGTTTTTTGCAACATTATTCTTCCTGTGCCCGGCTCACGACTCTCACACGGGTTTTCGATATCATATACCTACTGATAACGAAATATATTGGATTGTCTGGTAAAATATTTAAAGGTTTTAATAAAATAGCATGCATAATAGCATAAAATAACAATAAAACGTGTTGGTAAATGAAAGCAGTTTCAACTTCATGTAAGCAAATATTTCTGTCAAATGTTCTGTACCATATCTATCAAACCTAATACATTATAATAAACACGTAATTGAAAGAAAAAAATTCAAAATTCCACCCCTAGGGATTAAAAACGAGTTTTCACTCCTTACTTAAGGCCATCCCCTGAGCAAACGACCTTGACCATACATTTGCCGCGTTGCCGAGATCGCACCAAAATCTTATTTTTTTTACTTATCTTAGTTCAAAATTGACCTAAAAAAATTCAAACCTCCAGTATGTAGTTAATGAAATTGTCGATCTATTGGCGTGTGTTTCAAATAACCGTAATTTGTAAATACTAGGGAGATACTGAATGTATGCTTGAATTTAAATAAATTGGTATTACTTTGGAAGCTGCTATCATAAGTAAAAAAAACAAAAATAGGAAATTAATAACTACGAAAGGAACGTTCATATACTGAAGATTATTGCTGTACTTTTATTATAATTTTGTAGCTTTCAAATTATGAGTTAATAAGGCTCTAAAAACGGTAAATTACGGCATCTCCGTAGGGGGAGCGTCTTAAGATAAAAGTTTCTACGCCATAATATCACGCAAACAAAGCCATGGAAAAAACAGAAAAAAAAACATTATCTTGGCCCTTCAAGGCTTAAATTCCGAAAATCTATTGCTAAAAAATAAATATATCGTTAAAAGAGCATTGTATTTACGTAAAACATTGACTCAGGCAACAAAAAGCCGCGATTCGCGAGTTTCCCAATACTTTGCATAATACGGGGTGTTTCGCATTTCGTTCGCGGTGCTTTCTGAGGCTAAAGAATACAATATGGTGTTTTCTTAATTCAAAATGATAGGCTATGGAACCTTTAGGTATAAGTAGAATTGAAAATATTGTAGAAGATTTGACAGTATACCACTATATTATTTATAAAGGATTTAAGTTTGAGGAACACATTGAAGGATGTTTCAGCTCGAGGTTGAAATTAGAACAAATGCTGCCATCTTTAAAATGCCACTTGAAAGCTTGAAACGCAGTCTTGTCACTACTTAATTCTGGCAATGGCACCCAAATATCATGGTCCGGGAGCTGTCAATCTCAAAAGTGCCTTCTTAGCGTGCATGGATTTTTTTGATGAAAATAAATAGTTTAGAACTATAGGAATTCGAAACACTCGGTTTGCGTGGATTTGCAAAGCCGGTGCGTAAAAAAAATTAAGAAAAAAAAGTGAATAAATGTTTTGCCCTTACCATGTGCACTGATTTGCCTAAAGTGTATTCAATAGAAAATTTCTTTACCTTTCAGGAAAAAATACGCAAAACAATTTTTTGGCCGGAAGAGAAGTTTTGTTTACTTAATGAGGATTTTAACTTTACATTCAACTTCAATTAATACTTTTTTATATTTTTTGTAATATAACTTAAGAAAAAAGAATGAACTGTTACTTACCAGGTTCTTCCATTCACGTCTTCATTTATCAACAAGATGTCATAATTATTATTCTATCAGAAGTTCATTCTAAAGTTATATTACAAAAAATATAAAAAGTTATTTTATCTACAAAAATATTGATTGAAGTTGAATGTATAGTTAAAATCATCATGAAACAAAAGTAATTTTACAAAGAAACATTAATTATTATTCTAGACTATATTTATTGACTATTCTTTATTGAAAACGAGTTCAGAGTCAATAAACTTTAAAGTGGTTTGCTGAACATTTCCGGCCGTTGCCCGTTTGTGAGCCCGCAAACCAAAATAATCTTAAAGTAGACATTGCAAGGAACAAATAAAAAAAATAATAATCATGTCAATCATGAGGGCAAAATGATCTCCCTCATCACACACTTAAAAAGGCTTGCCTGACTCTCTTCCGGCCAAAAAAATTAGTTTGCGTAATTTTTTTCTTGAAAGGTAAAGAAATTTTCTATTGAATACACTGTAGGCAAACCAGTGCACATGGTGAGGGCAAAACATTTATTCACTTTTTTTTAGGCTTTGCCAATCCACGCAAACCGAGAGTTTCGAGTTCCTATAGTTCTAAACTATCTATTTTCATCAAAAAAATCCATGGACGCTATGAGGGCACTTTTGTGATTGACAGCTAGCTCCCGAACCATCATTTGAATTTGGCCGAATTATTTAAAATTATTATCGCTGGTGTGAGGTGTCATACTGAGTGACAGGTGGATTGCATCTACGCCGCATGATATTACCATCCGCGCTACGAATAATAAAAACTACGCGTAAGCATCCTTGTAGCGCTGTAATTATCTACGTTCTTCTTAAAAAATCTTTTACTTCTGTTCAGACTGAGACATCATCAAAGTCCCAAGGAAAATTTTAATAATAAAGTGTAAGTTTTGGTAAGCACATTATGTAGACTTCAAAAAGCGTTAAAAGATTTTTTGTTCGCTTATAATGGCGGGTGTTCAGCTAACGAGCTATTTGTGAGCAAAAAAATCCTGGAACAAAGTCTTAAAAGGTTTATACAATGGCGTCATTATCCGCCTTTGAGGTCTCATACACTTTGCGAGCGTTAGTAAAGCTAGACTTAGGAATAATGATTCGAAAATGTGTCAACTTGAAATAATAAAGGCATTTATAATATACTTGCTTTTGTGAAAAGTTAATTGCCCCTTGGTATGAACATGGAGTTTGAAAATATCACAGGTACTCTCTTACTCTACAAAAAATCGTACGTTTAACTTCTTTAGTGGCGTTGTGCACTTTTTTTGGATGGAAATGGGTGCTGTTCCTCCAATTTTTAACCGACTTCCAAAAAGGAGGAGGTTATATGTTCGGCTGTGGATATATTTTTTTTAATGTTTATTTTTGTATGTTCAACGATTACTCCGCCGTTTGTGAACCGATTTTCAAAATTTTTATTTTGTTCTATTAGGTTTCCCTCCAATTTGGTCCCATTTTCACAAAAGTGGTGATCTGATGATGGGATCCATGAGTAATCGAGGGAACTCCTCAAAATTTATATGGAAACATATGGTGATTTTGGTTTTATGAGAAGTATCCTAAGCATATGCTACCAAAACGCAAGATTTTGCACCAAGGTATACTATGGTTCCGAAGATACTAAGAGAACTCCGTATTCCTTATAGATACAAGTTTGGGGGTTTAGGCGCTGTTTTAAGAACTGAAAGCATATGCTACTATGCAAATTACATTCATCATCATCATCATCATCATTACCACGTCGGGGTCACCAGTGTCACATGGTTGTATATGGATACAATATGCCCCCACAACACCATAATTATATCATCACGTTATGTCCTTATAATAATTGGTACTTTTCATAGCGATTTTAATAAAAATATAATGTGGTTTCAAAATAAATGATTCAAGTTCCAAGCGACTTATGTACCACAAAATTGAACATAACAAAGTCAACCTTAACTCCAGAGCGTAAGGCACACATTTGACATTACTTTTGAGATTCGAAAGAAAAAAGAGAAGTAAGTTGCTTCGATATGGTACTACACTAGTTTAACTATTAACCCATCAAGCCCAAGCGGCACCCGGCTGCCGCATAATAATTGAAAATCTATTGTGTCTGCGATTCGAGGTAATAAATTGAACCCTTAGTATGAAAATACTTACATAGGAAAACAATCTACATCGTAATAGGAATAAGAAACACAATCGCATTGAGTGTGACTCTTAACAAATTGTAATAAGATACGTAGAATATACGCGATGGTTTACTAGGTAACTAAAAAGAGTGAAATTATTATTTTTAACAAAAAATTAAAACCGACTTCCAAGGTAAAAACAATAATAAAATCCGTATAATATGAACTAAAAAGTATTAAATAATGTTTCCTATCTAATAGTGCCTTTTTCCGAATTCGGCTAAACCTCAACTATTTCTGTACTCAATCTTCATAATTTTGAAGTCGGTGCCAGTTTCAAATACCTATTCTGTCAGAGAACTGAAGATTCAGCTATATCTGGTACCGACTTCAAAATAATGAAGATTGAGTACAGAAATAGTTGAGGTTTAGCCGAATTCGGAAAAAGGCACTATTAGATAGGAAACATTATTTAATACTTTTTAGTTCATATTATAAGGATTTTATTATTGTTTTTACCTTGGAAGTCGGTTTTAATTTTTTGTTAAAAATAATAATCGCTTTTGCTGGCTTTTAACAGTTTTTTGTTTTTAATATTTTGTATGCCGTTACGTCATACATCGCTCTAAAAGACCGTAACTATTATTGTATGGTCCTTACCACACCACGAAGTAAGGTGTAAAATTTTATTTAATTTTAAATTTAGTGATTCATCTGATAGTAATTGGACCACAGATCTTTGTACCTTGTGACTTGTCACTTGCTAGGCATCAAACTTAGCTTACATAGAACTTTCTGGTGATGGTGAATAACACCGCTTACACATACCCACCGTACGCGATGGCAAAAAACGCCATGTCCCGAATTCGCGTGCGTTGACTCTGATGAACCATTTATTCGCCGCCTGTACGCGCACCGCGAAACGAGTTATACGCGCGTTTCCATTGTACCTGTCGTTAGACATGGCGCCATATTTTTAAATTGTTTTTTTTTTCTTTGAAAAGAGTTTATGAGGGAACGCTAACACTGTTTTTGGACAATGCGTCTAGAACTTTAGACAAATGATTTTTTTATACAATATTGGGATCTGTTGAAGCTATGCCTCTACGTTCGATTTTTTCTAAATTTACTTATAAATAAAAAAATATGACCCTTCAAATATCGCAAAAAATGAATGCCCCGTACCCCGCCAATCCACCGACTATAAAACAAATTTGAAAGATCTTTAAGATAAAATAAAAAAAGTAGAGGCATAGACTTACTCTTCCTGAAGATATTCAAAAAAATTATAATTAGATAGGCTCTATTTTGAAGGAGGAATCAGAGGACTACGTTACCTCGATTTACTGTATCTGTCTCTATCACAATTCACAATACACGTGCCGGCGCAGGGTGAAGCGTGATGGCAATAGTTTCTTCGTTTAAATTCTACTGCACCCGCGTTCCCTCTTAACAATTTTTTATACTTCCAGGCCGATTTCGGCTTCGGCGACCAGATCACACTATAATACGATAGCAAATATAGACACGCATAATATGTCATATCCCATTTTTGTTGAGAGTGTGATTGTGTACGTTATCGTGCATTTTGGGAATTGGAATATTATTTTAAATGGTGCCTAGATAAAACTGGCTACAACTGTGGTAAGTACTAACATCTAAGTATTGAGGACAGAAACGACATCTCTTTTCAAATAAAAGTTATCTGACTTTTATATTACCGCTTACCGCAAAGTATACAGCACATTTTATTCGCAAATAATTTACCCAATTACTTTTATATTCCACAAAATTCATAATTTGAAATTTTATGTAGCGTACGTACATTTAATATAATAAGTAATTGGCTCGTTATTTGCTCGATTCACCCAGAAACTTCTACAGTACTTTCGCGAGAAATTATGTTTCTTTTCATAAATATTTTTATTTCATTGAAGGAAAGCGGTGGGTTTACAAGAGTTTTAATATAAATTGTAAAACGATATCATTATCCGTATAATGACCTACTGGATAAACGATCTTAATATCCGCTGTAAAACCTGATTATCTTTATCCAATAAGTGTTTTAGATTTTTGGAGCGCTACCGATTAAATATTTGTTCTTTGTGAACAATTTTTTCAATTTTTAACCATCTTATGAGCTTAAATATTTGCTTGAGTCCTTAGGCAGCGAATTGCTATAAAAACAAAAGATACACACACAAACAAATATTTAGTATTACAATAATTCGTCTTATACTAAGTGAGCGAGACCTCTAATAGTAAAAAATACTTGGCAATCAAAGGTTCCCAAAGACGATTTTTCAAAATTTCAGCATTAAGGGAGTTCTGTAGTAGATCTTAGTTTGAGTGCCGGGAATACTTTAAAACGTAAGCGACGTGTAAGCAAAAGTTACTTTAGAAAATATAATTTCTTCCAGAATCATCTCGCGTTTTATCCAATTAATGAAAAAGCCAATGGAAACGCGTTCCACGCCCACAGGCGCGCGCGTGTGTGCGTGCGACATGCGCCGGAGTTTGGTCACGAACTGCCCCGAGATTATGTTCAGATTGTCTTCTTGTCTAGCTAGCACACACACTTAATAACCATTGTATGCTTTTATACCACTCGCACCTAATACCCAACTCTATTCTCACACAAATAGAGTCTGTTTTGGATTAAGCGTGAGTTTATAGTACGCTTAGGGTTCCTCGAAGAAAGTATGCTCTTTTAACGTAAAAGGGAATAGCTATAATTTGAAATTATCATCGTCGCCAATTGAATGCCGTGGCTTATTGGGTTTATACCATCATCAGCGTGTCACGATTTCATGTGACTTGTAAATAGTAGAGGCTAGATGAGACAAATGAAAGACAATTTTGACTACCGTATTTCAACTAAAGATAACAAGAGAAAGTCATTTTCAGTTTCTATTAAGACGACGCAATGTTTAATTACTCCCAACATTTTTACAAATAGGACAGTTTTCTAGACTATATAGGTCAGTTGACATGATGTCAGTAATTTACAGCTAAAATACAATCTAAGGTGGTCTCTGTATGCTCAAGAAAGTCTTGGAGAAAAAAGCATATCACTTTCCTGAAAAACAGTACTCTGAAACATCACTCACCAAAGAATGTAACCTTTGATCATCAGATAGTGCAAATTCTTATTTCTGAGTGGATTTCAACAATTGGATTTTTTATATAATTTTGGTGGAAATTTTTGTTTCCACCAAAATTAGAGATTAGATGTTTGCGGGAAACTGGTACGATAACCACCACCTAGACGAGTTATCTTGTGACAGAATGAAGTGAATGGCGTATTTTTTATGCTTCAAGAATTAATGGTATTTTGTCAAAATAATGTTTTACACACCCTCTTACCCACCAAAATTTACCCACAAAATTTGAATTTGCGAGAAAAATAATTAAAAAAAAAACTACGTGCACTAAAGTTATAACACATTAACTTAATTATAAACAAACCAAAACTCTACCGATATTCAAAATAACAACATGATATTATTGCCACAAGTAGGATAATTTAAGTACACCAAAATTGCATAAAATCGGGGGTTTTGTGATAAAACGGTTTTCTTTCATTTCTGGCTGGAAACTGGTACGACCCAGCCCACAGCCACCTCCTAAACGTGTGGCTGAATGAAGTAAATGGCGTATTTTTTATGCTTAAGGGATCAGTGGTATTTTGTAGAAACAACGTTTCGTAAATGACACCAAAATTGGTAAAATCTCCGCGACAGACCTAAACTGTGTCATAAAAACTCAACTACAGAACTTAGTACTATAAAATTCATATATTATCACGAGTCAACTATATTAAACGACTACATAAAGATAAAAATCCAATCCAGTATCAAGTTTTTTGTAAATCGGTCTAGATATTGAGTAAAATAGGTCGACGACAAGCCATCAAAATTGGAAATCACCTATTTATGTTTATTATATTGGAAAATAATTATTATTTTTAAAAAATAACGACGAGGTCAAATTATAGGCAATATGTTTTACTTTTAAAATCAAAAATTAAAAACCTTATCTTAAAAAAATAGGATAGTTTTCAGCCTTGCCGCGCAAAAAAGCGGTTTGGGAAATCCAGTCTTCTCTTTATTAGTTTTCTACCGCATACCTTTACAGTTAAACTTTAAAGTATTTGCAGTTGCTAATGTTTAAAAGATATTAAAGAACATTTGGTGGGCGTTAAAGGCTTTTATTTTGGCGAAATATGCTAAGTCGGCCGGCCGCGGTTATCGCGGTCTGATTTGAATTCTATAACAGCGTGAAGCCTGTGCCGAGATAAAAAGAAAAAAACTTTTGTGGGCCTTTAAAAAAATATTTTCTCATTTTATATTCGCATTTTTAGATATCTAATTTCTGGAAAATTACGACACCTATTGATATTTTATTTATAGTATAAACTAACACTTTATTTATTTCACCAAACTTCTAAGTTTAAAATTCACTTTATGCTTTAAAGATATACTTAAGCGATTTTTCTTCACCAGTCTTAAATATGTAGTGATTATTATTAAAGTATTTAAAAGACGATTGTAATTAATAATTATACTATGTTGATGCGGGCGAAGTCGCGGGCAACAGCTAGTTATAAATAACGACTAGGCTAAGAACTCACGAAGCGGTTTTCACTCGCGCCCGGACGGACGTAAGACTTTACTCAGAAGCCAGACTAGACACAAGAATAAGCTTTAGCTTTGTTATTTTTGTTCGCTAGAAAAACGTGAACAGTCTCTCAAATGGACTGAATTTTCTCTAGACAAATCACATGAGGATTTCCAGTTTCAATTTGTTTCACTGTATAATTTTAACAGCAACACTATAGTAATTTATTTACAGGTTATTTTAATACGAAAGCCTTACTTTGCCCTTTGGGATTAAAGTTATGAAGTTACAGGTAAACTGTACTTTGGGTCTAAATATAATATTATGTATCCTTTAGGAATGGAATAAACCGTTAAAACGTTCTTTCAGAATATGTAGAATTCGTAATTCTTAGTTATTTTTATTTAAACTATCCAATTTTATCGCGAGCATTAACCCTTAAAGGCTACTACGGTGTTTTTACACGGGTCTCGAAATCTTTTGGCTATAGTTTTTTTATGCGCAAACTGATCGCTCCGTGATTTCGTGTATTCTTCTAATAGAGTAATAGGTAAGTAGCCCCCGAATGTGCAAGAAAAACAGTGAGCACACGCAGATTTTGCTATATGAATGGTGGTCCGGGTGTTTTTACACCCGTTGTAGTCATAGTGGGGTATTAAAATTTGTCGAAAGTAAAATTTTGATGCCTAGTTTTACTATTAACTCGTTATTTAATAATTCATTTTTATATTTCATTTTAGATTATAGGCTGTCTCAAAAACTGCCTAGGACATCGACAAGTTTGATAAATTGGACCACATGGAAAAAGTCATTCACTAAGTGATGCATAAAGCATTGTCATTTGTCGCCAAAAAAGGCTGTCAAGCTGAACTTTCTAAGCTTATTTTGATTATGTTTACGTTATTGTAATATCAAATTGTATTTTTTGCCTTAGGGATAATTTACATCGTGACATACTAAATTTATACTATTCAAATTCTGAAAATGAAAAAAATGGAAATTTCAATCACAAAAAGACGATATATTTTTATAAGTTCCTGAATATTTTTGTGCGCCTTTTTATTGTCTGTACTATGATTATAAAAAAATAATAAGACTTATCAGTAAATTAAAACACTTGCGTATACAATAGAGTAGATTTTTCATACAAGTAGTAATATTTCTACAGTATTCAGGATTCTGCTTAATTGTCATGGTAAAAGGTATTTTCATAATAAATATGTGGTTTTTATGCATTTGTTTAAGGGTTAAAAGTCTAAATAACATTTTGAGCCCATATTTGGCATAGTAAGATTTTAATTAAGTCATTATTTCTCAATTCTAAGAACCGGGTGTTCCTACACCCGTTGTAGTCATAGTAGTACACAGATTCATTGTAGCCTTTAAGGGTTAAGATTTTAACGTACCTAGTACTTACCTTTACGTATTAAACTTGACGTTTCTTAGAGGAATATTGTTTTCCATATTAGTCTGTAACTTCTATACATTTTTTAATAGTAATTCAGTAGTAGTAAAGTATACATCCATACTAATATTATAAATGCGAAAGTGTGTCTGTCTGTCTATCTGTCTGTCTGTCTGTCTGTCTGTTACCTCTTCACGTCCAAACCGCTGAACCGATTTTGCTGAAATTTGGTATGGAGATACTTTGAGTAAAAAGGACATAGGATACTTTTTATCCCGGAAAAATTTACGGTTCCCTCGCGATAAACGATTTTTGGCGCAACGGAGTTGCGAGCGTCATCTAGTACAATATAAGGCTCTCTAACCTAGCCTACCCAGGGCCACAGGGGCCAATACTTTACCAGTCCCCACTTTAATTGACAGTTGAATCGGTATCGGGCACGAATTAATCGGTCCAATGTTGAATTATTTATAGCTCGGGTGCGGGCGGGGGCTGGGCGGGGGAGGGGGCAGCAACAGGTCTTTGTGTGGGGAATGTCGGGATGTAAGGGATGAGGTGCGCCTAGGGCTGTCAAAACGATGATTCGGTGATTCGGAATATTGATTTTGATGTAAATTTTCTGATTTTGATGTGATAGAGAGAAATGAACCGAAATGACGACCCCTAGTCATCTTTTCGGTGGCGATAGCGTCGCGACTAAATATAGAAAAGAAATTGTAATAAATTTAATTACTTTTCTTTGGCAATGTTGTTTGCCTTGAATATAGGCACCATATATTTTATACAACAACGTAATCTACAACGAAAAACAATTTAACTGAACTTGTTGAAATATCCGTTGTAATGAAGTAACAAATTACAAGTAGGTCTGTTTATTTACTCTCGCAAATTTTTCGTTTTTAGGTCTGGAATTGAAAGGCTCTTTGAATAAGATCACGTTTCTTTATCTTTAAACATGCCTTACGACGGTAAATTATTGCGACGCTGTTTTTGAACGTAATTTTGTAGACCTATTACTTTGACAGTCAATTATTTCGGGGACCTAATTTTATTTGTTGAAGTAAAATATCTTTCGGCATTTTTAAATCCGTACATTTTGCTATGACAAAATGAAACATAGATATAGAGTAGGTATCAGAAGGGCAGTTATACAATCTGCTGCTAATTAAAATATTTACTCAGCGAATAACTTCTCTTCTGCTCTGTTCTCTTCTGGTCTGCTTGTGTTTATCTGGTCGTCAAATGGCAGACAACGACAGTGACTACTACGTAAACCTATAAATTTTAAAGCCAACAAACAGCCAAATCTTTCTGTATGTATCTTTCAGTACCAACCCTACGTCGAGTAGCGTCGGCAGGAATGCAGCCTCTTGTTCGTTTTGGGGAGCGTCTGCGCAGGTAGACCTCGCGCTCCCCGCCCGCTCCCCGCAACTCCCCTTAACTCCCCGCCCACTCCCCGCTGTTGCTACGCTCGTACTTCATTACACTTCGGCTGGACTTTTATAGTCTTAAGCCGAGTCCGATCATTACACATAATGACTATTTTAAAATACGCCGTAAAATAAACTGCCTTCATATAAATTGGAGATTTTAAGGTTTTTTTACTGTTTTAAGTTTATTGTAAGTATATCGCCAATGGCTCTAAATTTGCAATAGCTTTGTTATTGCTTAGCTGCAGTTTAGTAATAGATTTTAACTACGCTGCACATTTTGCTTTAACTATTATTACTTTTAATAATTTTGTGCAAGTGTTGTACTAAGATGATGCTTTTTGCGGTATTTGTATACTTCACACGATCATTCATTTCAATCAGCGCCTGTGTACAAAAAGCGCAGAGAATAAATATATTCAAGAATCGGAGAAGCAATGAACATAAAAGTCCATGTGTAATTTCAGCCATTTTTGTCTGAAACCCACAGTTTGTCTGGAATAATAAATTTTAACGAATCACGCTCGTGCTTTACATTACCGCACCAATGGCTGAGCTGCGCGGGCGCAACAGTATCTGCCAATCAGAGGACAGTCAGTAGTGCTTTTTGGCTGAATTTGTTTTCATACTAAACACATATAACCGCTTTAAGGGCGCGCACTCACTTATAGACCAAAGCCTTAAGACAGATATTTTGTAGCTAATAAATAAAATAGTTGCTTTACGTATGCATCTTCTTCTTACAATAGTCCGTCTTAAGAATATCGTGTCTCAAGTAGGCGTGTTCTTATACGTTTGTAGTCTATGTGTGAGCGACTTCTCAGGAGTGCAATAGAACGTTGCTATGGAAACCAGGTAATGCGTAGGTAATATTTTCAACATTTAAAACAATAATTAAATAAACTAAACTTTTCAACTATTTCCGAAGTAAGGTTGGCAACTCCACCATCTATTTCTTTGGCTCCGTCCTCAAGTATTACAATATTATAATAGAGTACTCTCGCAAATTTAATTAAAAAGCGAGTGATATATATTTATAATGAAAAAAAAAACCTGAAAATCAGACATCAAGAATTCAAGAACCATATTATCCTATATCAATTCGTGAATAGGATCGCGCCTATATAACGCACCCAAAAATAATTTAAATATTATGATCCAGAATCAGACACGTTTCGGATGAATCATGGCCACAAAGTCCGAGTCATTTTTTAAAATGAGTCTCGAAGGGAGATATGGGAGGTGATTATTCACAAATGATTTAATTCAATAACAATGAGGCCTTCGACCTGTGGCGGGTTATTCGACCGGTTGTATATAAAAAAAAAACCCGGGTCTCAAAGTATCTTAACACCAAACATCAAAATCGGTTCAGCGGTTTAAGCGTGAAGAGGTAAAAGACGGACGGACAGACAGACATACACACTTTCCCATTTATAATATTAGCATGGATAAGTCTAAAATCTACTATTATGCGTAAAATGAATGAATTTTGATAACATTATCAGTAGTTAAGTCTCTAAAGTAATAAATTTTAAATAATGTGCAATATGCATCTACCTTAAAAATATTTAAAAAATACATCAACGGGGGCTAGTTTGTGCGAAAGATTTGTTTGCGCAGAAATTATTTTCCTTTCTTGGGATTTAAATTATTTCTATACCAAATTTCATCCAAATCGGTCTACCGACTTTTGCGTGACGATGCAAATAGACACATTTTCAATTTAAATTATATTATATTGGTATTCGTTCAATTCTAATGCATTAGTAGTATCTAAGTCTGGTTTCAGTAAACAAGTTTCTTACTTTAGATAAAAGTTATTAGTAGGTTAAAGTTGGATATATTTACGATATAACTCGGATCTGGTTCGGCCAAGTGCGAGCCGGTCTGACCTGTTCATTACTTTAGCCTACAAACTACAAAGTTTGTAGGTTGTGTGTGCTACGAGTACATACAGGTTTTATACGCTTTACATATTTATCGCTTTAGCTAAAAAAATTGAATTAGGATTGAGTATAAAGAACCATCTGTATATACCAATAGTTCTTAAATGTATACCGTGAAATATGATTTTATTGCAGTTGCATTTGTTTAAGGACTGATTTTGTAGTATTTATGCTGATAGCTTTTTTACTTGAGGAATAAATTCGAGACTTTCACATTTCTTTAACTACAAAATTTGTCTAATATTATCTACTCGTATTTACAAATCAAAAGTTATTTTATTTTACGATAGAAAATTGAGTCCTAACTCCTAAGTACATTTCCTATTGATTGCAATCAATGGGCATTTGCCCATGGGTATTTTAACCGACTTCAAAAAAAGGAGGTTATCAATTCGACGCGTATGTATGTAATATTTTCAGAACTGCCCAGTTTTCGTATATGTTGGTCTATATCAGTGTCTGAACAAACGTGCCTTTCAAAAGTGCAATGTATTTATGTATGTTTTTATGTGTGTGTTCGCATATCTCCGGAACTACAAGTCCGATTTAAGTGATTTTTTTTGTACAAGGTACTGTTCAACTTAGGGAATACTGCAAGTATCATAAAAATTGGTCCAGTAGTTTTTGTCCATTTCTTTTTTGTCCAGTTTTGGTCCAATTTTAATTCTCAATTACGTACAATTTTGAAGACGGCTTTGTCTTTTTAAAATACTGTTATACCCATGTATACCTTACAAGAAAGACCTGGCTCTCCATTGCCATTGCCATTGATTAGTGAAAAACGAAAAACTTTACGTAAGTGTGAGCTGTGCTCGGGGGACGAAGGGGGACGAAAGGGGCGGGTGCCGGACCGCGGAGGTCCAACGCTGTTCGTTCCAAAATAAAAACCGACCGCATGGGACCCAGAACCGGGTCATAAATGGCCGACCGCGTAAACTGTGGACTTGCTTTATTTTGTTCAGCACACCTCTGGAATGTTCAAGCTTTTGTATTTTGTAAGTCGATTAAACTGAGCTTTTTAGAATAAGCAAATAATCTGTTTATACAGGAATACTAGCTTAATTTATGTATATTATTGTATTTCTTACAATGCTTTTAGGTATAACAGCAGACAATAAGCAATATTATGATGCAAAATTCATTAGTCATAATGAATTTTGCTTCATAATATTGCTTGTTGTCTGCTATTTACCAACAAATTAATTTCAAGAATTTGTTAATATAATTTTAAGACCACGAAAGAATATTACTTTCAAGTTTCAACATAATACTTTTTTTAAATTATATATTTTTTTTAGTTTTTCCTAATAAGTGCCCAAGTTCATAGTTTTCACTTTTCGTAGCACTTACGTCAGTCTCAGTGAGCGTAAATCGGATTATATTATTAAGAGGTCCTTGTCCACGCGGTGTGTAAAAATACCGTGTCAAGGGGATTAGTCCTAAAGGTCTGGAGCTTCATTTTAAATATTAATCAGCTTTTATACAAACAACATAAGAATCAGAATGTCGACGTATCTGTCTAGTAGGCATTTCAGTTTATTTGGGATTAATTGGCAATAAAAAAAAAAAACGCAAAGGTCAAAGCAGAGAACGCTACAAGCATTTACAATCATCAATCAATCAATCACAAATCATAATTTTTATTTGCTAGAATATGGTAACAAATTGATCTTAGCATTTTATACAGTAAATAATAGGACCAAAATCCGACATACACACGTCATATCAGAATATGGACTTCTGTCCATGTTGTTGTCAAACGTTGTTGTTTGACATGTTGTTGTTGTTTTGTTCGACGTTGTCAAACGTTGAACAAAACTTTTTGTTTACTGTCTGTGCTAGTGCTGCCTCGAATCTATACTAATACACAATTATTATAAAGCTAAAGAGTTTGTTTATTTGTTAGAACGTGATAATCTCAGGAACTACTGGTCAGATTTGAAAAATTCTTTCAGTGTTAGATAGCCCGTTTATCGAGAAAGGCTATAGGCTATATAATATTAAGCTAAGATCAATTGGAGCGAAGGAACAGAGGAAAATGTGGAAAAAACGGGGAAAATTATATGAAATTGCTTATTATCTTAAGAACTACTGGAGCAATTTTTATTTTATTTGGCACACATTAAGAATAGACCACGTGAAAGGACATAGGTTATTTTTTGCGGAATAATGTACGGTTTCCGTGAAAACCCTAAATCACGCGGGCGAAGCCGCTCGGAGCATCTAGTGTTATAATATAGCAGTAATATATCCTATTGGTCCCTAGTGATATGTAATCAAAATAGCGTAGTTTTATTAATATGAATACGGTATAAACATCATTGGTCAATTTTATGATCTCTACTCATGCCGATTATAACTAGTTAAAAGCCGAGCTTTGTGAGGGCTCGCGTCGTCACACCTTGACTGACTGATGATAAAACATCTACATATAAAAAACTTTGACTGACTGATGATAAAATGTTCAGGTTGTGGGATCTCGCTTCGCTCGTCCTGATAAACTTACAAGATATTTCATGCCAGTGCAGTATAGCACTGGCATTATCATTGTAGCTTACCTCGAAAAAAAATCACTTTGTTGTGCTAGGGACTCCTTTACGATATATCGTTTTGATCCGTCGCATCCGATACGGATAGGTATCTTACGGGGGTATCCTAATTTTGTTTCCAAAGAAATCTTAATTTGCGACGGATCGAAACGATCCATTGCAAATGAGAGAACGCCCTTAGCTACCTGTTAAAGGTTTAATTAGTATGTGTAATTGCAAGCGATTCTATTTACAATTAATCAAATTCAAATTTGAAATGAAACTACTAATTGTAATGGGATATTTTAGCTTTGATAATGGTTGGTGTGAATTTCAGCAATGTAATTTTGCATTGCCTAGAAACAACACAACTGCTATTTTTTGCTTGCTAAGTATAATTTGAATCTTGGTATCTGAGGACCAAGTGGTACTACAAGATTCTTTCACCTCTGATCCTTTCTTTGTGCTTTAGAAAGGGTTTCGGAGATACTTTTAAGACTGTCATAAAAAGGACGTTAAAAAGCACTTACGAAATGAAAGCTGATGAGAAAGGTTCATTGGGGATTAATTGCTCTCTGGGGATATGCAAAATGACGAACCGAAACACGAGTTTATGGATGGCGCCATCTTATATTGCTCCTTACGGAGAAACCTCTTAGCTGAAGGCAAAGTCTGATAATAATCTTTTAGCTCTGAAGATATTAACTTTATGTCTAGAGTCTAGTTACTCCAAAATTTATTTTCTTTCTATTTATCTTCTATGAAGAGGCAAACAGGCATGATGTACCATTGTCGTACCTATAATGAATAATAGGCCGATGGTGGACCTCAGTAGTTTAGTCAGTTTATATTAAGCCTAGCTGATACGTTACAACTAACATATCCCGATTAAATAAGATCGGTTCGTGACTGTTTATGAATATTTTTTTCTGATAATAAATAGCCACAATGTTTAATTTTATGAAATGAAAAGTACTCAAACAATACAAATTATCGAACGATACGCATTTGACTTTATTTCACCTTTTTTCCACCCAATCCACCAGTATATTCAATATTCCTCATAAAAAGTTGGAAACAGAAGGCTGGAAAAATGTTTTAGGCACAAAATCTATACTAATATTATCCATACTAATATTATAAATGCGAAAGTGTGTCTGTCTGTCTGTCTATCTGTCTGTCTGTTACCTCTTCACGCCTAAACCGCTGAACCGATTTTGCTGAAATTTGGTATGGGGATACTTTGAGTCCCGGGAAAGGACATAGGATACTTTTTATCCCGGAAAAATGTACGGTTCCCGCGCGATAAACGAATTTTGGCGCAACGAAGTTGCGGGCGTCATCTAGTTATGTATAAGAAACCTAGACTATAATATAGTATTTAGTGTTAGTTTTAGTATAAATGTATGTATGTTGTCTGTAAGGTATTTATAATATGGGCCAAGATGCCTGATTTATATAATAAATAAATAAATATAAAATGTTGAGAGCGCCCTTGGCAGTCCTCAGATGGATCTGCAGATCTGTGATACTCAGACGATTCAGAAAAGGTTACAGATGTCCCATGGCCCGAACTTAAGCGAAGGGCGCGTACAGTCACGACTATATTTTTTTAAATTACCTTCGGATAAGCAAATACGTTGATGAAAGTGATTAACAACCTTTTCTGTATTTTTATTAATGAGTATAGTATTTCATTATATAGTATTTCTGAGCGTCCGTGGCCCAATGGGTAGACCTTTGATTCGCACTTGTAGAGGGTGCAGGTTCGATCCCGGGTGGAGGCGTGTACCAATGAGACATTTTCTGATCTCAAGTACACAATACGGACACTCACACGGTGAAGGAAAACATCGTGAGGAAACCCGCACATGGATGGTCCCAGACGTATAGACCCATTCTTTCCTCTGGACTAGGCCGACTATGTTGCGAGAATGCCGTATGTGCTTGGGCAACCCTACGGACATTTAAAAATCTTGTCCTAGGAACTACAGTATTTGATGAGTGGTTACTTCGCTCTGAAAATACTGTATAAATCATCCACAACGGATGTAAAGGCCTAGTTTTTATAGTATTTCAGAGTGCAATATAAGCCAACATACATGAATCAAAACTATTCTGTGGCTTTTGACGGACTTCTTGCATTTTATGCTGCTATTTCTAAGACCACTTTGCTTGTTGGGTAGTGACAGTATAGATTTCTTGGAGCCATCAGCCACAGTCTAGTTTTTTAAATGTCAATTTAAGGAATCCATGTCGTAAACGATTAAGGGCTATGGCTTTGTAAGGTTCCGTTTTTGTCTCATTTATAAAAGTATTATTATTTATATAAGTACTATGGAATTTTACACGTTTAAAACTAGGCAAAGTTTTGTTTAAAAAGCGTTAATATCCATGACAAAAATAATTATCCAAGATTAAGATTTGTAAAGATCTGAACTAGAAATACACTAATGCTATTAATGAAGTCGGCGCTTATTAACTACAGAGTCGAGCTCAAACTAGATTAACTAATAAACACCGAAAACTTCCCTTTAATATCACTAAATACGAACTTAAAATTGTCAAATTGGTTCGGGGAGCCAGATAGAATCTCTCTGTGAAGTAAAATTATAAGTTAACAAGCGAGGTAAGAACGATGTAGAGTTATTAACTTTATGAGATATATTAACCTATTCAACGTTTCAGAGAAATTTTATGACGGCCACGAACTTGCGTTTATTTATTAAAAAACTTGCTATGGATTCTTTCGATCCAATTCCAACTGGTATAAACCGGTTTCTTGAATTTTGAAGAAAACAGTTCATTTGCAATATATCGTTTCGATTCATCAGGAATTATAAGATGACGCAGCTTATAAATTATTGTACATTCTAATACACCTTTTTAAAGTTAGTTTTAAGCTGATAGTAGTTTCAAGCTAAAAGGCATTACGATAAATTCGTTCTTAAGAAAACAAAATGGCGGATTTAATATTTAAATAAAGTTCATTACCCACACGTGTAAGACAAGAAATGCCTCAGGCGGAAACACCGGCTCACCCTGACGCGTTGTTGGAGAAATAATCACGAATTTGTTGGTTTTTATTAAATGACCCAATTATTGTCTTTTTTTTCGAGAATGTGTCTTGACTCAAGGAACCAACCACAAGTATGTAAAATTTTGGGAAATTATCCTGATATTTTAAAATTTGTAGCTAGATAATTTTAATGCCTTTTAATGATTGCCCCCGATTGGTAGAAGCGTCCCTAAAACTAAAAACGTTAAAACACAGTATTTGAAGAGCAAGCACAAGACAATGTACTATCGAAGAAATTGTTTCATAGGAAGATGGCAAACCTACGTCTTTTGGTCGAGTTATGTCAATTCAATAGTCGCGATCTGTCTGCTGGGTTTGACACAAAACTACCAAATTACGTAGGTTCGCAATCTGCCTATGAATCAACTTCTCTGATCACTGATAGTACAAAATATAATAATGCGTATAGTATTTCGCATAGTCATTTTGTTATTAGTGGGGGGTTATTCTAAAACTTCTTCCTCGAATATTCCTAGCATCCAATTAAAATACCAACAGAACTTGGTTGAGATTGTTATATGTATTTACCTAAAATCTTCTTTGTAAACCAAAGAATGTATCTTCAAAGAATCTCCTTGTGTCTTGAGCCATCCGTTTGAGGATTAAGACACAAAGTATCCAAATATTTTACCATAATGCCTAATGTCTCGAAGGTTCTTAAGAAGAAAAGTACGAGACACTGAAAATCCTTTATTGTTAGCACACATTATGAGATAAAGGTTTCTCGAATTTTCTCAGTTTTTCCCTTTGTGTATTTCTATTTTATATTTAACAAGTATGCTTATTGTTAGATTTGTTAGTATAAAATTGAGCGTAGATTTGAGAGATAGCAAAACAGAACATGTTTAATGGGGGGCTATTTTTAACCGACTTCAAAAAAAAGAGGTTATCAATTCGACGCGTATACAGTATGTAATATTTGCAGAACTGCCCAGTTTTCGTATATGTTAGTCTGTATCAGCGTCTGAACAAATGTGCCAAATTTCAAAAGTGTATGTATGTATGTATGTATGTATGTTTTATGTTTGTGTTATACGTGGGAGAGCCATGCTTCGGCACGAATGGGCCGGCTCGACCGGAGAAATACCACGTTCTCACAGAAAACCGGCGTGAAACAGCGCTTGCGCTGTGTTTCGCCGAGTGAGTGAGTTTCCGGAGGCCCAATCCCCTACCCTATTCCCTTCCCTTCCCTCCCCCTATTCCCTTCTCTTCCCATCCCTACCCTCCCCTATTACCCTATTCCCTCTTAAAAGGCCGGCAATGCACCTGCAGCTCTTCTGATGCTGCGAGTGTCCATGGGCGACGGAAGTTGCTTTCCACCAGGTGACCCGTTTGCTCGTTTGCCCCCTTATGTCATAAAAAAAACATATCTCCGGAACTACAAGTCCGATTTAAGTGATTCTTATTTTGTTGTACTAGGTGTTATTCAACTTAGGGAATACTTCAAGTTTCATCAAAATCGGTTCAGTTGTTTTTGAGATAGGGAATTTTAATTCTTAATTACGTAAAATTTTGAAGTCGGTTTTATCTTTTTAATTTAGGATTGAAAACCATTGGACATCGCTAAAAACTGTCATTATAAAATAAACAAATTTTAGCGCAACGGTGTTGCGGGCGTCATCTAGTGTACTATATGTCAGTGCCTTGGTGTATCTATAATAGTCTACTCGACAAGTTGAAAATGGTACAAATGGAGATACTGCTTTTAAAATTATGTGCGATAGCTTATTGGATCCGGAATGACGCCTAGAAAAATGTGCCAAGCGTGTATTAGCACATAGAAATTTGCAAAAGTTATAAACAATTAAAGATGAAAAAAAAGGCATTTCGTTTTTTGCCAATATATTTTCATAAACTATTAATATTTAACAAATTTCAAAAAAGATTCTGAAAGAGAAGGAAATTTCCAATAAAAAACTCCTAGCCTTCGGAACTCTATCTAGATTATATATAATTTTAATTTAACGCTGAATGAAAATAGGTCTGCGCGCGACATTTTTAGGTTACACGCGTGGCGTCAAAAGCGAGTACGGCACCTTCATTAATGTATTTAATTTAATTTAAGGTATTGAATATTTCTTTTAAAATTTGAAAAAATTATGGTGTGTTCTGAACACTATAAATAATTTATTCCCGTTGGAAATTTTACTTAAAGTTAATTTTTCAAGAAGTTAAACAATATTATTTTTAACTAATAAAATTTTCTCGAACTACCGTCTTAATTGTAAGTAAAAAAATGTTTAAATAATGGTCGTAAAAATTTTTCGCTTCGTAGAGCCTTTCTTACATACACAATTAACAAGATCGCGCCATAAAAGTTAAAAAAATATTTATACTTTGTTTATAATATTTTTTTTACTTGAGCAAAAACTGCAAAATCCAAGTAATATTGTTAAAGTATTTCATCCGAATCCAATGCGCTATCGCATATAATTTTAAGAGCAGTATCTCTATTTTGTACCATTTTCAACTTGTCAACTAGACTATAATAATAATCGACTATAATGCAACAACATACATCCGATATCGGATCTCGTGTCCGACTAGTCTGTTATACCATGTCGTGTGAGGTTGTACAGCTTTAGGTACTCGTTAACAACCGATACTGACCGCAATCACGATAAAACCTGCGGACCTACCCTGAAAGTATTCGATATTTGGTTTCATTATTTTTATTTTGAAAAGTTACTGACTGTGATAAAAAAACACAATGTTTACAAAAATATACCTAAACGATACATACAGTTTTCAATTCTAGCAAAAAATTTTAAAAGTGCTTTATTACCGTGCATTTTTTTAAGGCCCAAAGCTTATGTGATATATATAACATACTATCGACAGCTTTTACTAATCTTTTAAGTTAGCAAACTGGTTTTATCTTTTACTATCAGGAAGCCAGCATAAGCTCAAGCGCGTGTATAGAATATTTTTTGGTTTTATTCGCCGAAAAGTATTAAGTAGATTTGATTCTTTATAACTTATAAGTAACGAGTGAAATTGGCGTTTATACTATTTTATCGGAAAAACTCCCACAATATTACGTATCGAATGGTTTCAGAGTAGCTGCTTATGTCTAGCTAGCCTAGCGTCTTACAATGAGCTATTATACACATTACATCTGCGATACTGGGAGAAGCGGGAGATTATAATCTGACGCGCATTGTCCGATACTGAGTTACGGCCCCCTGTGCGCCCGACGTCGTAAATTCGCACGGAGACGACCGTCGCGACTGGTTTAGCGCTTTCAGAATAGGTACCCCGGCTTGTTTATTAAATATTCGCTTTCCTGAATTATTGTTGTTTGTTGATTTGAAGAAAATTCTGAATTTCTAGACAAGTTTAAATAAATCATGATTAAATTTATCTAAAAAAATAATAAAAATGAGGTGTATTTTTGTGTTTAAAAATACAATAGTCTTAACTTTTAATGGCTGACCCGAAGTACTTGTGTTTATACAAATTATCGTATATAACGTCTGTGGTCGTTATAACAGGTTTTAGCTGTAGATAATTAATTTTGAATTGAACTGATTTGCTTGGCATAATTAGTGGCAGTAATCAAGGCCAACGGAATAATCTTCCGTTCCGGCGAAGCGGGTGATCGACTATATACTATCCTGTACAATTTAGCCATCGATGTATCATGTCTAGAGATGTCGCATATGAAAATATGTCTTCTATCTGACAGGTGGACCTGAAGCAAGGAATAGAAAGTTAAAATTATATTATATTATAGCAACTTTCTTAGATACCTACTACTATTATCTTGACAGATAAGATACCTGATCCTTAGTAATTAGTGGAATATGCAAGCAGAGGATAAAATAGGATAAAAAGAGATGTAATTTTATAGCGACGTGACAAAAATAGGGTGGAATCAGCTCATGAAACAAGCTATAATTGCGTACTTTACTTAATTTTACTTTTTTTACAACAAAACAGCGTCTCAGAACTGTTGTATGAAACACCCGATTTTTTAAAGAAAAAAATGAACTAACTGCCACACTCAGAGAAATTTAATGATCATTAAACTTCAATTTAATGAAGAGTTTGACAGAGAATGTTCATACATTGTGATGTAATTAATGTTCGTCTCTGAGTGCGCCAGTAAGCATGACATAATATTTCATTTCATGCACTTTTCCCACTTGTTTGTCTCGCCGGTATACAATGGCACGCAGTATTCTCGATCTACATTGACGTCGATGTATGGTACGTCAGTGTTATATCTTGTCCAATTTAGCTAACAACGTTATACGCAGGCCGCGGGCCGCGTCCGAGCTAATCGCACCCACATCTTCTACATTATTACTGCATATCTTATGGGACCTATATGGTCCAGTGGTTAGGTTAGACGTAGCAGTAGGGGTTTGAATACAAATCATCTTGAGCGTTTAAAGACATGGAAGTTATATTGGTCACTTGGTTATGTTTTATATAATTGCGAGGCGACAAGCCCTATAGTATCATCGCGGTAGCAGCCTGTGAAATGTCCTCTCTTTTCGATGGGATTCCGTCAAATATACAGAACGATCACCACCTTAATATCTTTTGACAATCTTCGTTCCAAAGAAAAGTATATAGCAAGAAGTATTTTTCAGAAAAGCAGGTAACCAATCAAATCAAAAGCACCCAAAAGTCAAAACAAAGGTCTATAAGTTGATCGTCCTTGTCTTATTCTCGAAGATTCCGCCCAAGTAAAAGGTCGTAAGTGTAATTTGAATACATAGCATGTTACGGTACCCGGGGTCGATGACCTTACCTGTTGGCGGCTCACCAAGCGTGGGCCGACGGTTTTTATAACAATTGATTGACAAGGCCGTCCCGAACATTTGAAAGTTAGGATAGGCTATGCGTAGTAAAATCTTTAAACAAGGAAAAGTTATGTCAATTTCAAATGTCGAATTAGCCCAAAAACATTGGTTCATTGGTCGCGGGTTAGTCCAAGAAATATAAGTTTGCAATCAGGCATCAGAAATTGTTTATATATCTAACTTTGCTACTAGACATTTGCACTTATATAGCAGTGAATTCAAATTAAGAAGACTACCAGTCGTCTTCTTTAACTTCACGATAAGGAAGCGAAGTATCATTTACTATATAGTGAAAGAAGTTTTATTTCAGAAAAATGTCCATCGGTTTGTTGAAAAACTTTCGAAAAAAAGATTGAAAATGCGATACACAATTTTACTGCAAAATATAATATTTAGTACTTGAGATTACAAAACTTAGATATTAAATTACACGAAGGTACTGTTTTAATTACTACCATATAAGGCACGGAGAGGTGCGGGGTGGGCAGGCCAGTGTTACAGTAATTATACACGGGCTATGGGCGAAGAGTCTGAGAGCTCCCGTTAGCTGAACCATGAGTTATCATGTATAATGTGTATACTCTGCTATGAATCATTTTGATCTACAGGCAAACAAAGCTTAGTATAATCCGCGCGCGATCAGAATGGTTTTGTTTGCTAATGAAGTAGCGTTAGCAAAAATATTCTGAACATTAATTTATAGGTTATAGGTTTTATAGGTTAAAATACGTAATCGACCGATTCTGTACATTAAAGATATTACCTACTGTATTTTTGTTCAACCCTGTGGCAGCTACAAATCTTTTAGTTACTATTTTCTTATTTTTGAGCAAACCCAAAATTTTCATGAATAATAATTTCTTGGTAATATTTCATAAACTCCGTTCTTCATCGAAATATTTATCAATTGGCAGAAATAATTGGCGTGAATCGTGATTGACCATTCAAAATCTTACCCCTTTTTCCACTCATTATTAATCAATTAATATGATAATAATATAAAATAAAATACTTAAAAAAATATTTTTATTCAAAATAGGTAATGCTCTTTTTGAAGGTCGTAAAGAACGAAGAAACTAAGATGCCTACCACCGGTTCGGGAACTAACCCAGCGAGAAGAACCGGCGTAAAAAAACTCGCACGGGGCCATCTTTTACTAAAAAGATGGAAAATTACAATTTTAAAATAAAATAATATAACAATGTTATGGCTTACAGCTATGTAACAAAAATAAAAGTAAAGTAACCTGCATGGAGCCACCCAGGTGTGCTGTCTTCAATGAAATCATTGACTTTATAATAAGCTTTAGCACACAAACGTTCTACTGCTTTTTTAAATTTATTTAAAGATAGATTTTGAACATTTTCTGGGATTCTATTGTATAAGCGCATTGGCCTTAAAAGAATTTGCTTACTTCGGCTAGTCTAAACATTGGTATAGTTTAGACTAGCCAAAGTAAGCAAATCTAATATATTACCTATTATTATCACAAAAAAATTAAAACAAAACTCGAAAGAAATGTACGCGAACAAAAACGTCATTTTGTTAGCAGACCCTACGGCTGGCCAGCTGTCAGCGCGCGTGTCAGACGCATCCCATTCTGATAGCGCGCGGATATTATAGGCTCATAGCCGGAAAATAGTTTCTCGGCCATCCATTTTATAAATGCGAAAGTTTTTTTTTTTTTAATATATGGACGCTTCACACCACGTCACGTGAAGGACTTGTGTTACAGGTACCAGACAACGGAAATATATTTAATCCTTTTATACTATACATATATTTAAGATTTTTATTATATTATACACATATTTAATACACATCCAGACCCGGGAACATTGAAAACTTTTTGTTCCGTCGGCGGGATTCGAACCCGCGACCCCCGGCTTGAGCTGCCACACACTCAACCAATTGAGCCACAGAGGTCGTCGAAAATTGCTCTTAGCATTCCTAATCACTTGTCCTTTATGGCCCAAGAAGAGACCGCATCAAATGTGAAAGGTCACTCTGTCGAGATCTACAGTAGTTTTGCCATTTTGTCTACTTTAGTCAAAATTCGTGAAAATGATCTCAGATAGACTAGCTTTCGTCACCGCCTACGAACGCCTATAAACGTTCATAACATCTAAACACTGTTATATTTTGAATCTTAAACAAAATGAAATAAGGTTTAAAATCCTACGCAGACAATTGTAAATTAGAAAACGTTACCGGATCTAGTATCTGCCGGCAGACAGGCAATCAGACTGGTATGCAGATGTTTTAATTTAAAATCTAACCTCGGCCAATCAACTTCTGCATTAAGGTGACGCCGCGGTAAAGTAAAAAACCGTGTTGGATAGGTTTTAGATTGCTAACAAGTTGAAAACAAGAAATGGAACAGCAAGAAATGGAAAGGGCGTAAGCGACAAAATGGTTTTTGTCGCGTAATTTAAAACCATAAATATATTTCATATAAGCTATGTGCAAATTAAAGTGTATGCTTGAACCAATCTATGTACAAATTTTGGAAGCTTAAATCACTCTCCTCTGTTGGCAAAATTAGAATCCCTTTTTTACAGAGGTCTTTTTGATTGATTATTCTGTGTTATAAAAGTTGACCAATCGTGTTATGCTATGGGTAATTCAAAGACAAAAACATGATGAATACTAACAATGAAGTTTAATTTCTTAGATTTAGTCATTGCTGAGAAAAATCGATATCGCTACAGCCAAATTATCAAGGCTTCGCCGTAAACACCGATTCTGATAATTTAATCCAGAATTTACATGTTTGATTCTGACCGGATTCTATGAAACAACAAAAGTTAAACTAACACTTTAGACAAGCTTTAAACGACTCTGGTGTTTTGACCAATCACAGCGTGCTAGGCGATGTTTTGATATTCTGTAAGTATACCATTTTGTAAATTAATAGCGTTTTCGGCATCTAGGACTGCCCTGGGGAAGGGCAGGCAGGGCAGGCCGAATGGATACGGAAATAGCCGAACAAAACCGGTGATCCACGAAGCACGACTTAGACGTACTATTTAATACGTAGTTAATGTAGCAATTTAAACATCGGCTATTTTCGTATCCATTCAGCCTGCCCTGCCCCGGGGCAGTTCTAAATGCCGAATACGCTATTAGACAAAACTATAGAAACATTAAGACAATTATAATGATGTGGAAAATGGTTTGTACAAAACCACATCTAAATATCTGCTGCAATTTCCGATTTGTCTGTCTAGTGTATATCTTTTACGTCTTCATGCTAAAAGAGCTATGTTACAACTAGCTTTAAGGGCTCCCACACAAAACTGCGAATTCGCATCACATCGCATCGCAATGTCATTTTTAGTATGAGTATTGTTGCAGATTTTTGCTAATTTCATAAACTGAGAGAATTATCATTCTATTAATGCAAAATGATTACACCACTAGAATTCAGAGTCTAGTTAGTTCATTAAAGTAGATGTTAGAGTGATATGAAAACTTTCATAAAGCAGACCAGCAATAGACACCGATCATAACACTTTGAAATTACATCAATTTCATTAGTGCTAGATCCGTTATTCTAATAGGTTATTAAACGTTCATAATAGTGTAATTAACAGCGTCCAATAAACGGAGTGTTAATAGCTATTATTGTTGTATTGCAGCGGGACTGGACCCATTCAGGGACAGCCCCCCATCGACTCGGGAGACACAGTGTTCCCATTTAGGGCCACCCATCGGCTCTACATAATAAGCCGTGGCCAAGCCGACTTCATAATTACAAAGTATGATTTATTGAACTCGGACGTTATTGAGAGTCAAAGAAAGCATTATTATTGTAATTTTCAAATATAATTTTGTATACTTACAGATCTACAAATCTTTTTTGTAGCATAGTCAAGAATCACCGTTGCCATATTATAAAGTATCACTTGGAACTTTTTCACACTTACGGTCACGACCTGTTAATGTCATTTAAATGTCATTTTGCATGTGTCCATAAATCATAATGAACAGTAACTCTGGTATGCTCCCCCCATATCCACGCCCTCCTGACATCACAACCAAGTGCCATAAGATACTTACTCACGTAAGAGTAGGCTATGCTTGTGCTATCAGAGAAACTGATTCACAGGCAGATGACGGAGTCACGTTATTTGGTCAGGTAATATCGAGCCTAGATAAAGTTCAGGACTATCATTTACTTGACCTAGCCCTACCAGATAACAAAGAGCCGCTTTGTCTTTTTTACGTCTGCTTATTATTATAGATCCACGTAATCTAAATATTTTTAATTCGACTTCATGGATAAACCTATCTTGTGAGGATACTATACTCACAGGTCACAGTATAATATGTCACAGGTCATTGTACTTCGCAATATAACAAAATAGGTGTTTTAGTAGAGATTTGTATGCATCGTACTTTCTCTGTGCATACAATAGTGGCGCGTAGGCCGAGTGACTCACCCAGTATGTGGGCAGGAGGATTTCGAAAGTAAGGATAAGCTTCTGAGAGCATTAACATTAACTAGTAACAGTACCCAGACTCTACTACCTAAATACAAAATTATTTCCTGTCCGATCCAGTCTATGCTTTCAGTCAAACCAGACATTTAGAGTCTTGATTGACCGTATACAACGCGTTTTGACGTTGATTTGAGATATATAATGAGAATACTATTCCGCGGTTCAATAGGAAGCAGATGAGATCGAACAAGTTACGAAGCTGCATTCATGTTGAATTAAAATATTAGAATCAGGTATACAATTTAGATTGCAATAGTGCAATTTAGCTTGCACAGCGTTGTACCGTAGATACCGAGTTGCTTCAGTAGCGGGGCACTCCTGTTGAAGATATGTTATGCGTAGACAAAGCCTATTCCTGTTGAAGATATGTTATGCGTAGACAAAGCTATATCCCTACGAGGACATATAAGGTGGGTAGTAATTAATAGCTTAGTAGTGCGGGTTCGAATCCCGACAGATACATGAAGACACTTTTTATGTCCAGACAGTTTTGCTGTTCATTTTGCAGACAAGCGGACAAAAGACAAACGAAGTTTATATCACAGTTTGTTTTATTTTGGACGGGAAAGTTGCAAAGTTTGACGTGGGTTTCGCCTCTTATCTTAGCCCAATGCTAGACAAGAAAGCTTTGCCATAGATATTTGTCTTGAAAACACTGATACACCTTGAGAGATGAGTCTTAACTCTGTACACATAATTTTCTCATAAAGGCACAGTGCAAATCGATATTCATACTATTATTACCTATAAATCTAAAAGTGTGTCTGTCTGTCTGTTACTTCTTCATGCCTAAACCGCTGCACCGATTTTGCTCAAATTTGTTATTGAGGCACTTTGAGTCCCGGAAAAGGACATAGGATATAGCTAAAATAACAAGGCACAAAATTTCATAAACATTTTTACATTTTGTTATAAAAGTTTGTGCCACGATTATGTAGATATTACAAGTAGGTATAAAGAACTAGCTTTTGCCCGCGGCTTCGCTCGCGTGGAATTAAAAAATCGCGTAAAATACGAATATTCTTGTAAACCTCCTTTAGAAACATGATGTTTTTCCAAGACCAAAAGTAGACTATGTTACTCTCCATCCTTTCAACTAAGTATATGCCAAAAATCAAGTCGATTTGTTGCTTCGTTAGGCTGTGAAGGAAGGACAAACAAACAAACACACTTCCGCATTTATAATATTAGTATGGATAGTCATGAAAAGTTTATAACTATAAAAGCTATTATTTGGGAGGGGGGGGGGGCACGCAGCCCCCCCAAGTAGTGTCCAGGGGCAAAGCCTCCGCATAATAATGAAACGACACTCGGAATCTGTATGTTTAGTTTAGGTTAAAATAATTTCGTTATGATATTTACTTTTAATAATTAATACGAGAATTACAACGCAACACTAATGCCGCGACACCGTTTTGTTATAAGCAACATTTCCAGGTGCGGGAGGAAGGAGGCGCAGTAAGTATGGGGGCTCGGGGGCGAAGCCCCCCTCATAGTAAGTAAATTACACTCAAAAAGTGTATGTTTAGTTTAGGTTAGAATAATTGCACTTTTAATTATTAACTAAGTTTGTTCCTAAAGAGGAGGATTAAAACTCAACACTAACGACGCATCACCATTTTGATAAAAGCTACCTTTCCAGGAGGGGGGGGGGGGCAGCCCCCCCAAGTAGTGTCCGGGGGCAAAGCCCCCCGCATAATAATCAAACGACACTCGAAATCTGTATGTTTAGTTTAGGTTAGAATAATTTCGTTATGATATTCACTTTTAATTAATACCTTAGTTTGTTCCTAAAAAAAGGATAATTAAAAGTCAATACTAACTACGCGACACCACTTTGTTATAAGCAACATTTCCAAGAGGTGGGGGGGGGGTTAGGGGGGGGCACAGCCGCCCCAAGCAGGGTCCGGGGGGGAAATCCCAGGTGCGGGACTTATGATATATATGACGCGTTACCATTTTGTTATAAGCAATATTTCCAGGAGGAAGGGGAGGGAGTGGGGGGGGGGGGGTTGTTAAGTTGGCAAACACAGTAAATAATATGAAGTAAGTCAGTATCGGATCAGTAGTTTTCGTGTGATGCGGGAACAAACATACAGACAGACAGACAGACAAAAAAGTAACCACATTTTTGGCTTCCACAGCGATCTAGTAACACCCCCCGCTTATTATTTTTTGAATATCTTTAACGTACAGAATTTTCATTTCTACAGTTTTATTATATGTATAGATAATTTCGTTATGATATTCACTTTTAAATAAATACCTCAGTTTGTTCTTAAAAAAGGAGAATTACAAAGCAAAACTAATGCCGCGACATCGTTTTGTTATAACCATCATTTGCAGGGAGGAAGAGGGCGCAGCCACTAAGTAGGGGGGCTCGGGGGCCGAAGCCTAGTAATTAAATTACACTCAAATAGTGGATGCTTAGAATAATTTCATTTTTAATTAAGTATTGAATTAGTTTGTTCTTAAAGAGGAATTAAAACTCAACACTAACGACTAATCACCATTTTGATAAAAGCTACTTTTCCAGGAGGGGGGGGGGGGGTAAGTTTGATACAAAATCTGACCCCCTCTTTGGTCCCCTTAGAGGGATGGGGGGAAAAAATTTATACACCAGATGTTAAGTTGGAAGAAGACAAATATATCTGCGAAAACCGCATTCAAATCGGATCAGTAGTTTTGCACCATATGTTACGTTAGAAAAAGACAAATTTATCTGCGAAAACCGAATGCAAATCGGATCAGTAGTTAACGTGTTAAAGAACAAAGTTTGATACAAAATCTGACCCCCTCTTTTGTCCCCTTAGAGGGGTGGGGGGAAAAAATGTATACACCAGATGTTAAGTTGGAAGAAGACAAATATATCTGCGAAAACCGCATTCAAATCGGATCAGTAGTTTTCGTGTGATGCGGGAACAAACATACAGACAGACAGACAGACAGACAGACAGACAGACAAAAAAGTAACCACATATTTGGCTTCCATAGCGATGTAGTAACACCCCCCGCTTATTATTTTTTGAATATCTTTAACGTACAGAATTTTCATTTCTACAGTTTTATTATATGTATAGATGAAGTAAGTCCATTAAAGAAAAAAGTTTGATACAAAATCTGACCCCCTCTTTGGTCCCCTTAGAGGGGTGGGGGGAATTTTTTTTATGCACCATATGTTACGTTAGAAAAAGACAAATTTATCTGCGAAAACCGAATGCAAATCGGATCAGTAGTTAACGTGTTAAAGAAAAAAGTTTGATACAAAATCTGACCCCCTCTTTTGTCCCCTTAGAGGGGTGGAGGGGAAAAAATTTATACACCAGATGTTAAGTTGGAAGAAGACAAATATATCTGCGAAAACCGCATTCAAATCGGATCAGTAGTTTTCGTGTGATGCGGGAACAAACATACAGACAGACAGACAGACAGACAGACAGTCAAAAAAGTAACCACATTTTTGGCTTCCATAGCGATGTAGTAACACCCCCCGCTTATTATTTTTTGAATATCTTTAACGTACAGAATTTTCATTTCTACAGTTTTATTATATGTATAGATATCCCTTTTTCAACTTAATCAACACATTTAAGACTACCTTATTTTTCGTTTTATCGAATTAAAATCACAATGTTCAAGAAATGTTCACTTGAAAAGACCATGCTGTAAGTGAAGGGTAAATATTAAGGTACGAACACAATGATGGTAATTTCGTCTAATCCAGTATTTAACCACCGACGAGCGAGAGAAATGTAGCGGATCATGCTAGGGGGTTTGTACACTGAAAAATTTGTAAATCTTTTTATTTACTTAGCCCCTTACTAATAAAAATATCCACACTGTATTGTATGCAGACGTTTTAAGCTTATCAGACAACGACATAACATTGAATAAATACGTCTGTATAAATAGTGAGGATTATTTTATTAGTAACAAGGTTATACTTTAAATATTAAAGACGTAATAACAAGGTGGTTTTTATGCATTTGTAGGGCTTCACACGAGACGAGAGTAAGCGAGAGTAACAAAAATCTCGTCTCGGTCTCTTCAATCCTCAAAAAATTGAGTCTCGTTCAAGTCTCGGTCTCGTTTCGTTACCAGTTGTCTCGTCTCGTCTCGCTTAATTGTAAATAATGATCTATTTCTATATAATTAAGAGAATAAGGAATATTTTATGAATAGCGTATTTATATGATAAAATGCATTTTTATAAATAAATTTAGTATCATTGGAAAGGTCTTGATCTGAATTTGTGCCTTTTCAAGGTTTCATTTACAACATACCGTCCGGTCCGGTCCGTACCGATAAGAGATGGGTTACTATAAGAAGTGTTAACAAGTTGAAGTAAAAATGTGAAAAAATCATACCTACTCGGTTATTGATTTCTTTGATTTCTTTTTAAATTTACAAAAAAATATTTCACAGATGGTCACCAGATTTTATATTTTGTAAAATACATTGTTTTCTAAGTAGACCTTTTTTGATTTTTCGAAAAAAAACTTTATTAAAAAAAATTAACGAGACCCAAAACGAGACTCTCGTGTTGCCCTGTATATATTGCACATAATATTTTCCAAAACGTCTCGTCTCGTCTCATCTCGAAAAAGCGAGACGAGAACGAGACGAGACGAGAAAAATCTCGCTCTCGCGTGAAGCCCTATGCATTTGATATGGGAAGTCACATTTGAAAAACTAATAGCAATTTGAAAATCAAAAGCTTAAGAGCATTAACAGCAAAACTCTGCTAAATAAGCAGTGTTTTGCTTTATCGTTTTATATAAAAGAAGTAAACATACTAAAACATTTCAACATATAATTTAAAATTCTGTTAATATTTAATTTTTATTTCATCCATTTACCTACTAAAACATTTTAAATTTCTCGAACCCACAACAACCTTATTTTAACAAAAAACACGTGTTAGTGTACAACCTCCCTAACAGCGGCGCAGCCTCCGTGAAGTTTTGCTTAGGAATTACTCGTCCATAAAGAAATTCCTCTCGACATGGTGAGCTGTATTTGGGTTACAATTTCTTCAACCATATAGTTATTTTGAGAACTTTATAATAAATTAAACCATCTCTTACCCTGCCACTAATATGAAGAATAAATATAATATTGTGTAACATACAGTATTCAGACGGTATTGTTACTAAAAGTTTTGTCCTTGTCTATCAAGCTACTTTGCTTACTATATATAATTATGATGCTAGTCTGATATTATCATATTATTATAGAGTTTGCATACAAATTGTGGATATTTTTATCATTAAAGTGTATGCTGTGTAGCTTGTGTACACCGTATTGCGCATACAATGTGTTAAATTTAAACAAACAACTAGTATCACTAATTCACTTTACTTTCAACTTCCTCTATATCACTAAAATTTTAAAGTATTCTTGTAATAAGGCCTATTATAAGGCTACGTACGTAATATACTTTCATACTATTATGCTGTTTATACACCAACATAATATAATTGGATCTAAATATCCTCATAATATGCAGTATGTGCCATAATTTGCCATTCCAAAGGACAATAACGGCCCCATAAATGGGCCTTACACTATCTAAACTCCATCCTTTATGTCGAGGCTAAAAGCCATGGAAATTGCGAAGCTATTGGATTTTGCCGTTTAGCTTAAAAATTGCTGCGACAAGCACTTTGGTGGCTAATAGTTTTAGAGTTAGTTGTTTGAAACTAGTTAAATAATGGAATAAAGATTTTAAAACTTATCACGTGTTTTAAAATCTTTAATCCATTATTTATTCACTAATAGAGTAGCTTTTTTCCCTGGTTTTGCCCGATATATAATAATATAGGATATTGCAAAATCCTATCTTAGTTTTTGATTATAGTCATAAAAAGAACATGTTAAATTTAAAGCTTCTAGCTCAGATTACTAAATAATTACTACGTAATTTCTAGCTCTATGGGTTTGGCTTAAACGTTTACCTAACTGTAAACAAACAATAATTAAAAAAAATCGAAATACATTAGTAGGAGTTAAAATCTGTTAAAACTTAATATAACATTGGCAAACTATTATTATCGTTATATCAGGACGAAACAGAGGTAATTGGCTTATATACTCTGCCCATGCCATCAGAGGAGTCAAAATGCGTTAACCTTGAGTTTTATGATCTCCTAAACGATATTTCACTAGAAGTGTAAAAACCCGCTCTAGACGACCAAGGCCGACGCGACCGTTACAGACTAGGACCAACCGCCGTTTAGAACACAAAGATGGTTTTTAATAGGGTTTTGGTTTATTATAGTTCTGAATTAAGTTTTAAGTAATACTAGAACTGTAGTGTTAAAATTGAGGTAAGCTAAAGTTTCGATATTAGAAGCGTTGGATGACTATAGTGTTACTAGAATAGTCTAGTAATGCTATAATCGTCCAGCGCGTACAACAAAGAAATTTAAACTTTTTTTTCAACACGAAAAATTAAGATCGAAAGGATATTGCAAAAAGCCTTAATAATTTAAAACAGATATCAAAATCTTTAATGTTTAAAAATATGAGAATCTATGTTACATAAACATACTTTGATCAAATCTTTCGCAATTCTCAATCGAAAATGCCTCAGAAAAATTTAAGCAACGATTTAATGAATTTATTTTTTAATTTTTATCCCAAGTTTTAAATAAGCACGAGATCATTTCTTATTACATAAAATTAAGAGGTTGTCTATCAGGTTTTCGTAACGACAATCTAAAACCAGCTCTTTTTAAGTCGACTTATCTCAAGACATTAATTATGTAATTTTGCTATTAATATTGTGGTGTTTTAAATCTTATCTTACGTTAGAGATTGTGGCTTTTAGGAGTTTTTGAGTACGACATCTAAATTTTTTATGGAAAGAATATTTTAAACATGAAAACAGTTGGTCTTATAATACATGTGGAATGTGGATTTTTTCAAATCTTGTATCACGATCGTTAGTGGACTCGTCTGAAATGGCTGTATTGATTTTCATGTTTTTGGGTAGGTAAAATTTGAGAAAAGGCTACATTTTGAAAATAATGTGATCATAAACTTCATAGTAGTCAAGACTTAGTTTAATTTCCGTAGTCTACAATGAACCCTTATAGTTTCGGTCTGTCCGTCCGTCTGTCCGTTTGTCTGTCTGTCTGTCTGTCCGTCTGTCTGTCCGTCCGTCTGTCTGTCCGTCTGTCTGTCTGTCCGTCTGTCTGTCCGCGGTTTTACACAGAGACTATAGGACCTACAAAGCTGTAATTTGGCATGAATGCACATATTAATGATGCCGACAAAATGGTATATAAAATCTTTAAAAAATATTGTTTTAAGATACCTCCCCTACACATCAAGCGGGGATGATTTTTTTTTTCGCGCCCTCTCCACCGTATGGAGTGTCGTTGGATAGGTTTTTAAAAAATATTACAAGTATTCATAGACCATTTTCTAATTTAGGGATCCATTTGTGACATATGAAGTTTCAAAGCGGAAAAAATCGTTAGAGTCCAGTGTCCCCCCCTTCTAACAACTAAACGGTTGCTTCTGGGAATGTGAAAAAATTCACGGGAGTAGGAAATATGCTGAATTTAAAAGGAAAATTATCACGGCACTTTATAAGTTATTAAGTAATAGTCGATCAACTAAAAAAAATATATTCGGTGAACGTAACTGAAATGATGTTGTTAGTAGTGTAAAACACGTTATAAATGTACATACATTCATTGGCCATACAAAAATTATCAAAAACTAGCGGTACTACGGAACCATATATTGCGCACGACCGGCCACGGCCCGACACGCACTTGGCCGGTTTTTTAGTCTGTTAAACACATTTTGAATACGTGAGCTGATCGAAAATTCTTTTGACTGAGGGAGAGCAGACCGGTGACACGGTAAATGAGGTAGGAAGTATTGTCCTATCCTCTCCTTCTATCGCGAGTCGTAAATGTTTCTTTTTCAGTTGCCGTGCCTGTCTGTCTGTCAGTCTGCCTGTTCTTAAACATAGTCCACCATCGGCTTGCTCACAGGTCGATATTTTTTCTTATTTCCTGAATTTAATATTTCCTCTATTTTCTCTAGTCTCTATTGCGGCAGGCGTCAGAGCTCCGAGTTCTACGGAATTGAAGATCGTTCCCGCTACGCCGGTAATTGTATGGACCAGAGGTAAATTGCTTTAAACTAGTGGCTCTCAAACTTTGTTATATAGTTTTTGTTGTTTCCAGTTACGGCTGATTTGATTCTGTTGCAGTTATACCAGCTGAACTCAAAATTGAGTACCAAAAATGATTTTGCAAAGAAATTTGAATAAAAGTATTGTCAGAGAAAATAATTCATAGGTACATGGCGGACCTAAGTAATTCTTTCGGGTTACGTCAAGCTGAGCAGCCTGCAGATCACAGCTGACATTGACTTAAAACAACGCGACCAAATAACATAGGTCCGCCATTAGCCTATGAAATAATTACCCTGATCGTATCTACTTTGTGTATTCTGGATAAAATATTTTAAAGTCTTTGGTTGAACATACAAGAATATTTTGCGTATGAAGGAGCCCCAAGAGATACTACATTGCAGTTGTCATTTTTAGATTCTGAACGTATCTTATTAACTTTTCAAGCGCTGAGAATTTGTGACTATATTTTCTTGAGTCATATAAAATTTATTGAAGACGAATGTGACTTTAAAAATGCAGACTTCAAAAGCTGAAAAGTCACGTTGTAGAGACGTAAAATATTTTAAGCACATGCAGTTTAAATTATTTATATTTCAATTTACACGCGTCCAAACGTACAAGTGATTTAAAATTCTATCGAATCTCGATTGGATTTATTTGACCAACAGTTTGAAAAGCGCTGATCTGGCGTGAACTCGCGTCGTGCGCAGACACCGTTACGTAGAGATGACCTTCTGTTAAGGCGCTATTACATTAGGGCGATTCTATTGACATTAAACCCTAAAGTTTTTGATGTCAATTTCATTGTATTCAAGTGGCATTTCCCTTAGCCATTTGTACGAAATCAGCATGTTCCTACGCCCTCAGAGAATGTCTTTTACAGTTTCCGCCATTGATAGACCATAAAATACGTAGGTTTCTAGACTCTAGTCTGTTTTAATGATATTAAGTTATCACATTATATTGCTAGAAGTTTATAGCTACTGTTGATTGAAAATGCCTTTAATAGTCATATAAAATGAATGAGTTGTCCGCATCGTGTTGTCAGCAACATCATCTAGCTTTTATCTATATATCTAGTATCTAAAATTCGTTTTTCGCGCGGAAACCGTACCGTTTTTCCGGGATAAAAAGTATCCTATGTCCTTTCCTGGGACTCAAAGTAACTCCATACCAAATTGGAAAAGAAAAACGTCTCCGTGGTCCAGTGGTTTAGAGCGTCGCTCTTGACTCGGAGGTCGTGGGTTCGATTCCCGCGTTGGAAACATGTTATTTCCAAGTTTAGTTAGGACAATGCAGGCTGATCACCTGATTGTCTGACAAGTAAGATGATCCATGCGTCGGATGGGCATGTAAAAAGTCGGTCCTGGGCCTTACCTCTCGCCAGTCGTGTCGGTCTTCCATCCCACTGGGTTATGAGAGTAAAAGGAATAGAGAGTGCTCTTATGTACTGCGCATACACTTGGGCACTATAAAATTACTCCTGCGTAACTGGCCTGGTTTCAATGAAACCGGCCACCGTCACCGAAACCGGTGTGGGAGTTATTATTATACCAAATTTCAGCAAAATCAGTTCAGCGAGTTCAGCGTGAAGAGGTATAATGCTATAATGTTATTAATGCGAAAATGTGTCTGTCTGACTGTCTGTTTTTCGCATTAATAACATTATAGCATTAGTATGGATTGTCTGTTTTCCGATAATCTTAGAACCTACTAGCTGTCCCGGCAAATTTGCCTGCTTTCCCTGATTTCCTGCTTTTCTCTTGAAGTTTTTTCTGATTTTTTTTCTATAAACCTCACATAGCCCGAGACCTTTCCAACGAATGCAAAACCGTGGAAATCGGTTCGTGCGTTCTGGAGTTATAGTGTCAGGAAGGAAAACCCGACTTATTTTTATATATTAGATAATTTCTTACTAATAAAAATTACGGCGCGGTGCCAAGATACAGTGTCTGTATGTCTCTACATTGGAAAAATCTCATGACAAAGACAGTGGATCTTCAATAAGTTATACGTTGTGTAAATAATATCTTTATTAGTAAGGGAAAAAGTCTTTTGGCTTTTAACGATTCACTTTTTTCTGATTTAACTTTAGTTGCCTTTGCCTTCACGTTTGCCTTTTTACTTACCAAAACATTCATCTGATTTTCAAACGCGAGCAAAAATGCAATATTCGCATACGTAATTCTATATTTTATGATAATTTTTTTCTTTTTATATGTATTGGAAATGGATTAAATGTCACATTCAATTATAAAAACTTGTTAATTAAAATGTTTAGTTCCCATGGTTTGTAATTAATATGTGATTTAGGATGTGGTGAGACCCGTGCATCGACTTGTCGAGTGTATGGACCTTTTAATGTGTCTGCTATATCACGCGATTTTATACCTAAAATGTAAAATTTTACCAGCTTCTCTTCGTAGCTTATCTCTTTGGAATGTGACACGAATTTTGGGACCATGGATGAGGGGAAGGGGGACACTTTGTAGGCGTGGAAATCATTTCAGGCGGATAACCTTTAAAATTTTACCATGCAGTCTGTCTGTCCGTCTGTCTGTCTGTCTGTCTTCAGGCATGTATCTCAAGAACCGCTATAGCTAGACTTCTGAAATTTTCACAGATTGTGTATATGTGTTGCCGCTATAAAAAAATACTTAAAAACAAAATAAAATTAATATTTAAGGCCTAAGGGGGGCTCCCATACAACAAACGTGGTTTTTTTGGCCTCTTTTGCTCGTAATCAATAATGGAAACATATTATAGGCACTTGGAATATTCACAAAATGCCTAATTATATTTGTACTTTAATAATTAATAATAATAAAAAACTTGGGAGGTGTCAAGGGACACCCGGATGGAACGAAGTTATAAAAAAAACGCCATCTAGTTGACGCCCAGGAATACTAACAACGACACTTTTGTGGAATTGTAATAAAATTTATTTAAACGTCCGGCAGATGTCGCTGTTTATTCTCAAAAACGCCATCTAGTTGACGCCTAGGAATACTATCAACGCCCTCTGCCCCTACAGCGGAGGAACTAATAAAAATGTGTCGTTACAACTTTTTCCGTCTAGCCCCCTTTCGCAACGCGCATTAAGGAACTTCGTTCCAATAAAATTAAATAAATATTAAGAAGGGCTGCCATACAAAAATACAATTTTTTGCCAACTTTTGCTCTATAACGGTACGAAACCCTTCGTGCGCGAGTCCGACTCACACTTGTCCGATTTTTATGTAAGTTGCGTCGTCACTCCGCTGTAGTAAAGTTAGTGTCGTGTAGAGTAAAGTCATTGTCATGTGTAGTTTAGTGCGGTTGCTATTAGACTACATTACTTCGGATAATCTAGTTACTAGTCTGACAAAATAACCATTCTATTTGTCCTCGCCGTAGTCGGTTAAAAGTATACAATAGTAGTGTGTATTTCACATTCTCATGTTAGCACGTTGACGGAAATGAGTCAGTGGAATGACTGCGCGGTCACAATAGTGTCTGCGTGTGAAATCTGTGTAACGGCGTTGAGTGCAATGATCTTGAAATTAACTTATATGCCTAAATATAAGGCGTAGTAGAATCCACTACCGCATGATAATTCAAGACGTGAGTGGAAGAATAAGGTAAGTAACATGAAAAAACTTCCCGTTTCTTTGTTTAAATGAAGGCTTTAGGGCCGGAAAAATTATTTGAAATAGAAAAACTATGGATTATATTATGTGTAGCCAGATATATTAGCTAGGCTATGAAGTAGATAAGTTACAAGTTTTATTAAAATAATTAGGGAAAAATGAGTTATTGTCCGTATGTTACGAAATGTTACTTGTTCGATTCTTCCACTCACGTCTTCAATTATGATAAAAGATGTTATTAACACATGGGGAACGTGCGAACTAGCGTCTCAAATACAAAACTTAAACTTCATTATTTACTTGACATAAAATGCTGCGACCCATAGTTCCTGTACGTATTCTACACTGCTAAGAATCATCAAGAATGAATATCTCCAGATCCAGAAAATTTTCTTTTCGTTTAGTTTCAACGTTTGTTCCTTGTTCCCTCAAGGTTCCTTATAATTGCTAGGACTGAAGCCAATTTCCACGTTTGCTCCTTGTTTGTTTCCTATCGTTTGAGGGTCCCGTATAATTATTATGCTGATATGGCCAAGTTTCTGGCCAACACTTTTGCAAGACAGTCGGCCATGTTGAATTCGAACAATGCCCCCGTTATGCGGTGTTATGACTGTGGCGCGAATCGGTTTTCGTGCCGAATTCAACAATGTGGAAGAACAACGCATTTTTGTTTTAGTGTTTCGGTCGTATACCTTTTTCTTGTATAAACATAAAAACTATAAACATTCAAAGTAGTATTTACGTAGTCACTTTAATTTGTAGTAGTATCGCAGATAGTGGTGATGGATGTTACACATCAGAAGTCCTTAAGTTTTTAGAGATATAATGTGTACATTTTATTCCAAATTCTGGAAGATCTTAACAATAAGACCTTTTTAGGGTTCCGTAGTCAACAAGGAACCCTTATAGTTTCGGTCTGTCCGCCCGTCTGTCCGTTTGTCTGTCTGTCTGTCTGTCCGTCTGTCTGTCCGCGGTTATACTCAGAGACTATAGGACCTACAAAGCCGTAATTCGGCATGAATGCACATATTAATGATGCCGACAAAATGGTATATAAAAAAAAATTATGGTACCTCCCCTACACATCAAGCGGGGATGATATTTTTTTTCGCGTCCACCCCACCGTGTGGGGTGTAGTTGGATAGGTTTTTTAAAAATATTACGAGTATTCATAGATCGTTTACAATTTAGGGATCCATTTGTGAAATATGAAGTTTCAAAGCGGAAAAAATCGTTAAGAGTCCAGTGTCCCCCCCCCCCCCCCCCCTTCGACCAGCTAAACGGTTGCTTCTGAAAATGTGAAAAAATTCACGGGAGTAGGAAATATGCTGAATTTAAAAGGAAAATTATCACGGCTAAGAAGACTTCATAAGTTATTGAATAATAGTCGATCAACTAAAAAAAATATTCGGCGAAGTATAAAGAAACTTTTCGTTTTAAAAATTCCTTTGAACGTAACTGAAATTATGTTGTTAGTAGTGAAGTAAACACGTTAAAATGTACATTCATTGACCATACAAAAATTATCAAAAACTAGCGGTACTACGGAACCCTATATTGCGCGTGGCACGACACGCACTTGGCCGGTTTTTTTAAATATTTTTACTAGATATACCTCCAAACATTTTCTCCCGGTAAAAGTATTATAATTTTCCTTTATCGTAATTTACTGTGCCTCATAAAAATTATTGTTATAGCTATCGAGTCTATTAAAAATGAAAACTAACAAACTTTACCTCTTTATAATATTCGTAGAATTAAGTGGGCCATTTCAATGGATCATGATATAGTATAGCCTCAAGTCGAAGCCTCTGGTTCAGTAATTACCGGCATTGTCGCGGAAGAATGGGGTCGGAGGTCCAGCGTGGTATTGCACTATTTGTGGAGGGAGTCCTGTGCGCCTCTATTTGCGGATATCATTAAAATTCAAACATAGATCATTAAATTCTTGCAACATAAAGGGTATATGCACGAATCTACTGCATATTTGAGCAGTTTATAAATAAATATTTCCTTTACTGGTACAATTATTAAGTACATTACAAACGCCTAAATTTCAGCTAAAGTGCAAAAAAGCAGAGTTTTGGAGGCTTATACTGAATTTGTTTCTTCAAATTTTGAGTTCGCGTTTTTTTATAAACCTAGATATAGTGCAGAAGATACCAGCTATTAGTTCAAAAGTTTCAAAGAAAGATCCTTTACAACGCCATAATCACGTACGAGCGTTTGTATGGAAAGATGGACGGGCTGGCCGCTCATTTACAGTACGTTCATTCAAACAAATGGCTAGTGAACGCTCCAAAAATGTAGAAAAAATTAACGCTTGCGATGGAAGCCGGACATGTTGCAGCCGAGAATGGAATCAATATAGTTTTCATCGTGGAAAATGTACTAATTCAAGGGAAGGGGGATATCACTTTCTTTTCTATACCGCGCCGACAGTTTACCATTGTCACCAATCCCAGAAAAGCGCATAACGCCGCTAAAAAAGTTGTCACTTCAATAAATAACGTTCACTTCACCACTTACCTAGATTGCTATTAGCTGATATCTTTAGTCACTTCATTACCTGGCGGTCCCCAGCGAATTGCCGGCGAGTGACAAACGCTCAGGGACTTAGGTAATTAGCTGCTAGACCGTCTCAGTAATAAAAATCTAGGTAGTAATAAATAGAATGTGAGGAATAAAGTCTTTATAAAAGAGACCACTAACATAAGAGCACACTAGGGTGTCAGCTCTTTTTTTGCAGTTATCTTTACACTAGCGTTGGCGATTAGTTAATGCTTTTGCGTTTGCTAACCAAAAGCGCTCGTGAATACATCAACTCCAAAAACCTTAGAAACCAGGCATTACACTTTTCTTAAAATAGTGCAGATTTAATCTCATTCGATGATTACGATATCAAAATTAAAAATTAAAACAGTAAAATAGCGGACACACCAACCAAGTGACATGGCGCTTGCGATGCCTAAATATCCCAAAAATGCATGCCATCTTGTCGATGGCGGCGTTACTGCAAATTTCAGCACAAAGCATCCTTGTAGTACTGTATAGCTCTACCCAAGCTACAAAAGAAAGTATTAACTGGATAGTTTATAACACAAACATACATGAAGGTTGAATTGGCCACCAATTAAAAATGAATAGAGGACAGTCTGAGAAGGGTCGACGCGGAGTGAGTGGAGTCCCGAAGATTGATCGCCGTCTGACGCTGTTTTAATAAACCCCCGCTCGTTGGACACAGTATAAACATAACTCAGTAGAGTAACTCACTTTTATGAGAGGGGTAAAAAATGTTAAACTCGCGTCAATACACTGATCGTCGTCTGACGCTATTTCAATAAACCCCGCTCGTTGGACACAGTATAAACATAATATAGTAGAGCAACTCTACGAATAAAATGATTGGAGTTCCGCTGACGCTAAAGACTTTTTGAAAATGGGTAAAAATGCTAAATGTCAGGTACCCTCTATTTCTACTGACGGCCAAAATGTATGTTCGTTCTATTTCATTTTCATTTCTGCCGTCATTCCTAGAGTGCAAAACACTGTTTTTTTAGTAAATTGGTAATTTAGTTCTTTAGGTTTTTGGTCATTGCAACTTTGCCCTGTCTACCGTTTTGATTTGGGGAGGAAATTAACACTTCGTATTCTTATTACGTTTCTTTTGGCAAATTTCTTTGCGGATCGCAACTATTTTTGCACGTCAAAACGAATACAGTTTTTACACATATGGCGAGATACTGCACTGTTTTCCTTTCACTCATCTAAAATCACGCTAAGGTATAAAGATAGGCTACTGTTCATATTTATATTGTGTTTGAATTACCGATTGTTTTACTTTAAATTAAATGGATTTAGACGAGATTTATTTGAAAGATTAATTAATTCGATGAAATAAAAAGACAAGCCCCAAATTGTTGTCAATTGACAGGGGTCTGACATTAATATTATAATAGAGTACTATCAAAACAAAATGTTGTTTTGCCATTTATACTTACGTTGTGGGATTATTAATAAGAACCTCATAGGAAGACCTTCGGGCTTCGACTGAGCGACGAGTTGTCATTTCAGGCGTTGTAATAAAAAAAAAAAAACTTTTTTCAGAACCCCCAACTTTCTGACAAACTTTGATAGTGCGATTCAGGGATTGTGTGCTGTTTTTATTTTACGTATGAAAAAAAATGTGTTTCTCTATTACCCCTTTAGGCCTAATGCTGAACCGATATTGATGAATTTTTGTATGATGAAGACATTTTATGTCCCGGGAAAGAACATAATGTAAATTTTCATCATGTACTAATATAACATCTAGCGATTAGAGATAAAATGAGCATTTAGTATGACTAACTAGGCCTTTGCATCCGTTATAGAT
Source organism: Cyaniris semiargus (assembly GCA_905187585.1). Classification (NCBI taxonomy): domain Eukaryota; kingdom Metazoa; phylum Arthropoda; class Insecta; order Lepidoptera; family Lycaenidae; genus Cyaniris; species Cyaniris semiargus. The sequence continues at coordinate 2,007,601 of LR994555.1, forward strand.
GTTTTATACAGTATTTTCAGAGCGAAGTAACCACTCTTCAAATACTGTAGTGCCTGGGACAAGATTTAAATGTCCGTATGGTTGCCCAAGCACATACGGCATTCTCGCAATATAGTCGGCCTAGTCCAGAGGAAAGAACGGGTCAATACGTCTGGGATCAACCATGTGCGGGTTTCCTCACGATGTTTTCCTTCACCGTACGAGCGTCCGTATTGGGTACTTGAGATCAGAAAATGTCTCATTGGTACACGCCTCCACCCGGGATCGAACCTGCACCCACTGCGAGTACGAACCAAAGGTCTACCCAATAGGCCACGGACGCTGTTGTATGACTATAATAGTAATCATAATTAAAATGTAGCAATATTTTTAAACACGAAACATTGTTAAGTGAACTTTAATTTCTCATTTAAATGTTAAGCTCAGATAAACTCCAGTCGTGCCAATACCACTCATACGTTTATTTTTCGCTCTATCAAAGAGGTTTCATGTTTTATTATTCAAGCATTTCGTTTTAATCAGTCTGGTATTATTTTTATCGTCATAATTTTTTATTTTAAATTTTAAAGTTTAAAGAGACGACTCTTTATTACTCCAGCTTAGCAATTAATAGGTCCAAGCAAGTTACTAGCACATACAGTAAATAAATCTGACTGTCAGAATAGTGACAGAAACGTTGTCAAAAACGTCGGACAAAACTTTTTGTTTACTGTCTATGTTGGTGCTGCCGTCTAGCGTGCAAACATAGCAGTAATATATCCTATTCATCTGATTTAATTGACATCAGGCCAGTTGCGCAGTTATTTTAAAATGCTGTCTATGTAGATAGAAGATTTTGTACACAAGAGCTGCTGCAAGCGGCTCTATCTTCCACACATACCGTTAATAAAAGTAACCAGTAATTTAAACACAAAGGATACTTTTGTTTCTGCAAAATATACGGTTCCCGCGTGAGAATGTAGTCAAGAACCAAGTAACATCTAGGTTATTATAAACTTAATTTTACTACACGTGGTGTAGAAGGCTCAGTTAATTAGAGCCGACCTCATATTATTTATACCGTTAGCTACATCTCGCGAGTCACTTAGTTAATCATTATCAGTTAGGTTTTAAGTACTGTTAATTATTGTAGAAGTAAGTCAGACGTATATAAAACAAAAGTGAATTAGCTATCCAAACTAATATTAAAAATGCGAAAGTGTTTTTGTCTGTCTGTCTGTCTGTTACCTCTTCACGCCCAAACCGCTGAACCAATTTTGCTGAAATTTGGTATGGGGATACTTTGAGTCCCGTCAAAGGACAAAGAATACTTTTATCCCGGAAAAATGTACGGTTCTCGTGCGATAAACGAGTTTTGGCGCAACGGAGTTGCGGGCGTCATCTAGGGTAGTAATAAAATTCAAGTTGACTAAGCTTCGAATAATAATATATACGTGGGAGAGCCATGCTTCGGCACGAATGGGCCGGCTCGACCGGAGAAATACCACGTTCTCAAAGAAAACCGGCGTGAAACAGCGCTTGCGCTGTGTTTCGCCGAGTGAGTGAGTTTACCGGAGGCCCAATCCCCTACCCTATTCCCTTCCTTTCCCTCCCCTATTCACTTCTCTTCCCATCCCTACCCTCCCCTATTACCCTATTCCCTCTTAAAATCCCTGCAGCTCTTCTGATGCTGCGAGTGTCCATGGGCGACGGAAGTTGCTTTCCATCAGGTGACCCGTTTGCCCCCTTATTTCGTAAAAAAAAAAAATATTTGGCAGTTTTTCTGGATAGGCTTTAGGAAGAAAGCGTATCTTTTGGAAGGGAATTATTAGAATTTTTTTGGAGCCGACAATTTTTTTGCGTTCGTAGACTTCGTAGCGTTATAGCCATTGTAATATTATAGTCGAATATTCTAGGAAAAGATATTGCCAGATTACAATATTTAAACAGCTAGGAAGACGTACCAAACTACATTTTTACTATGGTGATATAAATCTCTGACTAAAGACCAGAAGCGGAACTGGCAGCGGGCGATCTGATAAAGGTTCTAATGGCGGATACCTTATCTATCCATTAATTTATATCTCTGGTACTTCAATCTCGCGTACTTGGATCTTATCGTGGTGGCATTGATACAAGGTGCCATCAAAAGTGGAGTAACCACAGGAGAACAAGGAAAATACCTATTTTCCTTGTTCATTAAAATATAGTACATGTCGCCCGCAACTCCGTTGCGCCAAAATTCATTAATCGTATGGGAATCGAAATGTGAAAGTGTGCCAGTCTGTCTGTTACCTCTTCATCCGATTTTATTGAAATTTGGTATGGAGATACTTTGAGTCCCGGGGAGGACATAGGATACTCATTATCCCGGTAATAATTACGGCACCTACGCGATAAATCAATTTGGATGGCGCTTATTATTTTTACATACGATCTGATATTACACAATAAATTTAACATACATTACTGCAAGCGAAATACCTTTTTAAATACCTCGTGTCTCGATATCTCGAATGCAAAATGCGGACTTTTACCGAAAGGTTTTGGGGAAACTGCCGGAGCCGGTTCCGCGAGTATTGTCGCATACCGCGCCTTGTACGGCAGAGTAACGAGAGAAATATCGAGAAACTGCACCCACAGGGCTTGTGCCACAGATATATATTTCACGGAGCATACATTGATAATATTATCATATATGTATTATGTAGGCGTAGCTATGGACAACGAGGAAAATATCGTGAAACTGCACCCACAGGCTTATGACACAGGTGCCTTTGGCCCAGGTATCTCAAATAAATGTAATTAAATAAAATGAATTTGAATTTAATTTAACTGTCTTAAATTAAGTATATTACGTAGGTACTGTCAAAGGAAATTTTCCATACCATAACTGGTCCGGCTATTTTAACATAACCTGATATAACACGATTGAAAGGGGTAAGAGCGCATGTATCTATGAATAAATTACTCTAAAAGTACATTTGAATGTAATAAAAAAATAGTCCGAATAAATTTATGTCCACTAGCTGAGGGTAAAAACTTTAGCTAAAAATATCAAGTGTTAGTTCTCTAAAATTTTAAATATCACGAGTATAGTATTCTTTCTACCAGGTGGTCAAGCGACTTGGAAATTGTAATCACTATAATCCCTAGTAGAAATAGCATAAAAAATAGAGACAAAATACAATCTACACTTGCTGCATTCGTTCGCTATGTCTGTGGTCCAGATAAGCCTTTGAATTTGCATGTACAGATAGTTGGCGTAGATTAAGGGGCATTTTAATTATTTTCTGCCTACCTCAGCGCGGCCTTCCAGAGACTGAAATACTGATCGAAGATTAACATATTTACTTCAAGTGTGGAATAGAATGTTATTGTCACCCTGTACGGTGAAAATTCCTGCGTAAATAAACCTCGAGCATTTGTTTTTTATGCAAAATATTTAAAGGCTCTTGGAAAGATTGTAAAAGCGAATATATTTGTAACTTTGTTGCATTACGGGAAATTTTCGAATGTTCTTTGTTTTATTCGTGAACAGAAGAAAGATCAAAGAAGTTAAGATTGTGCTGCGAATCAAAAAGCGCATACTCACAAGTTTATTTTAAAATTTTGGGTACAATGAAGGTGTATTTTTGAATCTGTATTCAAAGGAATTTAAATCTCACTTGGGGGTAAGCGTAATAAAGAAGTTACGTTATAAATCAGCATTACACAAGTCTTGTAAAGCTTTAATTTTAACTGATGTGACATTTTCCTAAAAAGTCGCCATTTTTGGGAAGGAATGTAATACCGGCGTCAAAAAACTCATTAAGATATAATGAAGCGATAAACTTTGCAAATATAAGACTTATTCAGGATATAAATGCCCTTATGGCATGTTTGTGAATATTTCAAATTGATGGATGCGCGTTTATGCCTTAAAATGATAAAGTATTACTCAAAATGTTAGTTATGTAATGAATTTGTCGTGATAATTCGTGGAATCGGACGAGGGTGTAATCCGTGTAAAACATAGTATGTAATCATTTTAGTCTTTACGAGTATGTTGTCTATACTACGTACTCTACGTAATCTGTCGTTTGTGTTTTTGTATTTTATTTTCTCTTCGTTGCTACGTTGCATCGCGACTGCGTAGCCGTTAATATTTTGGATGCAATAATTCAAGACGTGAGTGGAAGAATAAGGTAAGTAACATGAAAAAACTTCCCGTTTTTTTGCTTAAATGGAGGCTTTAGGGCCGGAAATATTATTCGAAAAAGAAAAACAGTGGATTATATGTGTAGCCAGATATATTAGCTAGGTTATAAAGTAGATAAGTTACAAGTTTTATGAAAATAATAAGGGAAAAAATGAGTTATTTTCCGTATGTTACGAAATGTTACTTGTTCGATTCTTCCACTCACGTCTTCAATTGTGTCTGGTTTTCCCTCCTTAATAACAATTTCAAACTAAAACCGCTATCCGATTTTGATGAAACTTGTTTAAGCCCCAAGTAAGAACATACGACAGTTACAATTGTGACAATAAGTACGGTTCCCGCGCGACAAACGATTTGCTTCGCAACGGCGTAGCAGTGAGCAGTCACACACGGCACATCTAGAAGTATCATTAATCGACTCAAAAAAGAGGAGGTTCTTTGTACTACCATATATTATAATAAATAATATCTAATATTATGTATAGTATTATTTTCGTGAGTGAATTCGTGGAATCGATAACTTACGTAATACTTTTTTAATTTCGTCGGAATGTCCGTGAGCTCGACGTGGCATTTAAGCGGGTTTCGGCCGCGAATGTGACGTCACTCGTTATACCGAGGTCGGTGACCCCGCGATGCAGATGCGTTGGCTCATGTGGTACAACCTCCGAAGCGGTCCGAGCGGTAGGCGGTAGCGGGAGACTTACAGCTTAATGTAAGATCGATAGGCGGAAGCGGAAGAGTGCTCACCGCTTATTGGACAAGCAGAGGAGAGAACGATTACTATTTTATCCTTAAGAATTAAGTCGAACCAATCGTAAAGTAATAACACAATTTCGCACTACACAATCTTACAAGGATATTAGTTTTGAAACTACACTATACAAATATATAATGAAATATTTGATATAATAATTAATTAAATTCGTCTTTATATTTCCATTTCCCATAGATTCATAAAAACTGACCACTTTTTAACGTTTCGAAGCATAAGGATAAATAGAAACACTGCGCTGAGAGCGATCAGGAAAACGAAGTGATTTAATAGAATAGAACCAATAAGTTCTTAAGAACATACTCCTCGCAACGCAGCTTAGCTCTACTCCGGTGAAAACGCACCTTAAGAATTTAAACTTCAGGTATAAGCAGGTAGTGCTAATTTTCGAAGCCGATAATTTTTTCGCGCAAGATGTCGGCCTAATAGCACTGCATTAAGTTTGGGCATGTTCTTGTGCGGATTTTATCTCGGCGCTGATAATCGGCAGGACGTGACGGGCGTGGAGGTATTCAGGGTATACCACTAAGACACTAATTCCCAACCAGTGGTTCGTGGACCACTAGTGGTCCGCAGAAGTAAAAATTTGGTCCGCGACTCATTTTACTTTTAGTCCTAGGATAGCCTACCTAGGGCCTCGCGATGAAGATGCAATCTTAAAAAAACCATAAATACTAAAATGACAAAGTTTATTTTTGTTTTGTTTTTTGTTCCTTTAGTAGTGGTCGCTGTTAACGAGAAAAATATAAAAGTGGTTCTTGAATAAGAAAAGGTTAGGAACCCCTGCACTAAGAAAAAGGAGGTATAAGTGGAAATTTCTAGAACTATAGCGTACTTACACTGGAAAGTTTCGAGTGTTTAGAAGCAGGTAGTGCAAAATAGCGAATCACGTACGAGATTTTGATGATTATAGAGGTAATAGTTAACATTGCTGGCAACTTTGCTCGTTTATCTTTTATCAGAGATCATAAGTTAGCAAATAAAAACTCGGACTATCACATAAATAGACACAATAAGAGTAGGATAGTTATTGATCTAGTTTAGAGCATATCTTTGTAAAACTTGAAAAGTTTATTCAACAATGTATTGAAAACCTCGTCCATAGAAATAACCATGTCCTATAAATTGAAAACCTATTGTGTCTTCTATGAAATATGAATAGGACAGGTGTGAATGAAGTGGCTAAGTAACATTAATTTATAACATAAGTACAATTACTCTTTTTTTCCTTATTCTCTGAATAAACCTTGTAATTTACCTACTACCATCATCTGGATAATATATCTAGCTATACATAGAATCCATATTTTTTTTGATTTCAAATCATTTTCTCGATCCTAAAGCCTCCATATATGCAAAAAAACGACAATCTTCAAATTGTTACTTACCCATTTCATCCGCTCATGTCTTCAAATATGAATAGGGCAGGTGTGAATTACATGAACCGGTGACTGACGTAATCGTTATTTATACAATAACTCCCTCTATTTTGTGTGCGAATAATGTAATGTAATGTGATTTTTGGAGTTTTCTCAAAAATTTGGGGTGAAAATATTAGAATTTAGATTATCTACTTTAGTATTTCTATAAGTGTAATTGTAATAGCTCCTTCCATGTTGTTATGTATGAGAGTCCTTTCCTTATTTTTGGAGCTTTCCTTAAAAAAATTGGGGTCAAAATAATTTAATTTATATTGTCAATTTTAGTCACCGTATTAGTTCAATTGTAGCATCATTTGCAACTTGCTTAGCTTCCAGTAATAGTTGCAATAAATGTGGATAGGTTTTCCATCCTATGGATACGTGAATATTTTTGAAGAGTTTATGCCTTCTGTTACTTATCTTTTAGGCTATTATTAGTTTCGTATTAATAAGGTTGTTTCAACTGATATAATTAATTTTACTATTGCTGAATAAGAAGTGACGAATAACTTATTCAAAAGCTTTGTATTTGTCACTCATTTGGCATAAAACAGCAACAAAACTTGTAGACAAGCTATTCATTACTTATTAGCGATTCCATACTCGTAACTGTTCTGTATAGAGTACACTGTTTAAACTTTAAACTATCAACTGGTGTCTCGTATATATTGAGTCACAAGTCTGTGTTTGGGCCGCGGTCTCGCCGCCTACTCGCCACTACTATCCGCTGTGATTTTTTGTTACCATTCAAATTGTCCAGTTGAAGACTTGTGTAGTATTTTTTGTTCATTTTATACTAGCTCCGCCGAGGGAAAACCTAGCTATCGTGGTACATTGTTCTTCTTCAGGGATAAAAAATAAGTTTACACATTAGTCCAGATCGTAAACTAAACCATTGTAAATTGGATTAAAATAAAATTAATTATTTAGTAGGTTTCAAGTTTCCAAAATATTTTGTGTATATTTTATGTAACTAAATAAATAAGCCAATGAAAACAGTTGACACGATACAGTTACATCATGTTTTAAATGTATGTAATGATAATATTATACGAAGTAGACAACAAAGTACAAAAACTCCCATTTTCTATCTATACTAATAAATAGCTAACATTTTAATTACCAACCAGACTTTCATATCAATAAATATGAAAAGCCCAATGGCGGTACAAAGTAACTACATCAGTAATTTATTTCTTCATGTATTCCGCCCTCGGGCAGGCTGTAGTTGGCAATGGTATAATGTGTATTGTAATCGTAATAGATGTTCGAGATAAGAGAATAAGGGACAACAGGATGATTTAAGTTAGTATCTTATAGCTCGCGACTTCGTTCTTGTAACAGTTATTTGGAATCTATACATATAATAAAACTGTAGAAATGAAAATTCTGTACATTAAAGATATTCAAAAAATAATAAGCGGGGGGTGTCATTACATCGCTATAGAAGCTAAAAATGTGATTAGTTTTTTTGTCTGTCTGTCTGTATGTTTGTTCCAGCATCACACGAAAACTACTGATCCGATTTGAATGCGGTTTTCGCAGATATATTTGTCTTCTTTCAACTTAACATCTGGTGTATAAAAATTTTCCCCCGACCCCTCTAAGGGGACAAAAGAGGGGGTCAGATTTTGTATCAAACTTTTTTCTTTAACACGAAAACTACTGATCCGATTTGCATACAGTTTTCGCAGATATGTTTGTCTTCTTTCAACTTAATAAATAGGAAAGTGTGTTTGTTTGTTTGTTTGTCCTTCCTTCACGTCCAAACGAAGCAACCAATTGATTTGATTTTTGGCATAGACTTAGTTGAAAGGATGGAGAGTAACATATGTTACTTTTGGTCTTAGGAAAACATCATGGTCCCAAAGGAGGCTTACACGATTTCCTAATTTCATACGAGCGAAGCCGCGGGCAAAAGCTAGTTGTAAATATTTTACTAATATAAATGTAATTTGTGCAGATTGGATTTGAGTGAGAAAAGGAAGGGTGGATTTGTCAGTGGTTCCGCTCGCGTTGATGCAGTATCTCACGTGAACATTATTTTAGGAAAAATATAATATGTATCATTCTAGAGCCTAAGTACGAATACAAGTACACCATATTATTTAATTTAAATTCGTTCAGTTGTGACGAGAAGTATGTTATAATCGTCCATTTATCCAATTAAAGTATAAGTGCGATGAATATTATACGCTCCGTAGTGAGTAGTTAAAAATATTTCATAAAAAATTGAATTTTGACTCTAAACTATTAGTAACTAGCACAAACAGTGTATCTAAGCTAGTATACTAAAACATTTCAGTTGTGTTAGAAATTATACGAACAAGAGTACTAAATTAAGCTCAACTGAATATTGTGTTTGGTCTAGAATACTCTAGATCTAGAACAACATAACGTTCAAGTCAACTTAGATTTATACTGCAATTTATCAAAAACACGGAAACCGAAACACTTAGTACTTAGCTTATTAACTCTCAAATGCAAGGTAAGATTTTTTGGGTGGGATACTGCTATTCTTAAAGGTTACATATAGTAGAATCTTTAAAGATTTTACAATTTTTCTAAGAAATGAGTTAACTAAAGGTGTGCGTTGATAGAACAGTCGTTATGTTTGGGCGGCCAAACGTGGCTTCCATCCAAACGGCCGTACATACGTTTTTTAAAGTGTTGACCTGCTATATGGTTGAATGATGTCCTGTCAATGTACACCCGAAGGCCGTTTGTCCACCGCCGCCGTGACCGGGATCACCGACAAAAATGCTAATAAACTGGCACTCTATGACCTAGGCTATAGGTTTTATTTTCCACCAACAATGGTCCAGCATAGGTCGCTTCCACCATTTGTAGTGAAGTAGAGCAAAATTAAACCTGTAGTCAAGGTCATAAAGTGGCATTTTATTTGAATTTTGTCGGTGACGTCCCGGTGATGGCGGCGGTGGACAAACGGCCGAAGAATGCTTAAAAACCGTACATAATATATTATTTTAGCTAACATATTAAAAGTTTTAAACTTACAACCCTTGCATGTTCTCCTTCCATTAAACCCAGATGTCTCGTATCATTTATTATGACTCTATTGAATAACCCTAAAGGTCGGAATAGCTTGCGGTTACACCACTAAAATTATGAGAGGTATACGTAGTTACGACGTCATATACAAGCTAAATTGACATTTATTACGTTTCAATGTTTCCAACTTCGGTTAGGTTATATTTTGCTACTTCGCTTTGTTGATTTTGGGGTGAAATTATTTTAACTAAAACAAATTTTCTCGTGATACTGTAATACATTACTATAAGCACAGAATATATATTAGTAGTACCAATGAAGACTCTGTTTTAGAACGGTATTTCGGTATCGTTCTTTTTACCAGTGCAGTTTACCACAGGTATGCACTAAAAAGCAACGCGTACCTATAGGCCCGTAACTTCATAAAGCTTAGACTCATGGCTTGTAGTATTCTTTTTCTATAGTACTATTAACTATGTCCTATAAAGCATGTTCGCGTTGTCCTAAGCTTTAATTTGGCACTTGAACACTTAAAAATTATTTCAAATCTCAGGAAATCTAACTACTAAGCAGCAAAATTCAGGAATGTTAAAAAGTCTTGTTACTCATGCGAAACTGTCTGCCGGGCGCTCTGCCAACATTAATGGTTACGGCAACGCTGGCAACTGCACTTATCATGTTAAAGCGAAATTTGCAAGAATCGGAAAAAGTTAATTTATGGCTGGAATACTCTAGCAAGACCTGATTTATGAACTTATAAAGTTTCGGTTACAATCAGTTAAAAGATGTTACCCGATTGTGTCTAGTAGATTATAGTTCGAAATGAAAAAAATATTTTTGTATTGGATAGTCAATTATTATTGAGCTTAGGCTTTAGGCTACACAACATCACACTACAACCAATATTAGAATAGTAATAAAACCGGCCAAGTGCGTGTCGTACCACGCGCAATATAGGGTTCCGTAGTACCACTAGTTTTTGATAATGTTTGTATGGTCTATGAATGCACATTTGTAACGTGTTTACACTACTAACAATATCATCTCAGTTACGTTCAAAGGATTTTAAACGAAAAGTTCCTTTGTACTTCTACGAATACATTTTTTTAGTTGATCTACTATTACTCAATAACTTATGAAGTCTTCTTAGTCGTGATAGTTTTCCTTTTAAATTCAGCATATTTCCTACTTCCGTGAATTTTGTCACATTTCCAGAAGGAACCGTTTAGCTGGTAGAAGGGGGGGACAATGGACTCTAACGGTTTTTTCCACTTTGAAACTTCTTATTTCACAAAACTAAAAACTAAATCGGAAAATGATCTGTGAACACTGGTAATATTTTTAAAAAACCTATCCAACGACACCACACACGGTGGGGTGGACGCGAAAAAAAAAAATCACCCCCGCATTGATGTGTAGGGGGAGGTACCGTAAAAAATTTTTTTTTCAAAGATTTTATATAGAATACCGCGGAGAGGCAGACGGACGGACATACAGACGGATGGACAGACCGAAACTATAAGGGTTCCTTGTTGAACTTGGAACCCTAAAAACGAGAAATATTAGTAAAAAGAGAAATAGTAGAAAGTGAAATTAGTGGAAAATAAGAAAGAAAATGGCCGTCTTTGTCATGATCCGTTGACGCGGACGAAATCGCAGGTAACAGCTAGTAAGTCAGATTTTAATACCTACAAAGTAGAAACCTATCGAAAGGATACCTATCGCGTGAGACTGTCTGTGTATCGATATTATGGCTCTGGTTATGTCACAAGTGGATTTCCCTTATAGGAAAGTGAGTCAGTAATCGAACACGACTCGCGAGAAATCTGTGAAACTTGATGTTGCCTGCCGCCCGATGACGGGACCCTCGCCGGCTTCACAAGTCATAACTGTAGTAGCAATTATGATACTTATTACTGAAGATAATATGTTGTACGTTGTACTAAGAGATGGTATGTAAAGCACGTGATCCTTAATACTAATATTGTAATAAATGCGAAAGTGTGTCTATCTGAGTCTTAACTGTTTACATACATAATTAGAAGTTATAACGTTATACACGGATTTCAGTGCAAAAAAGTTGCGGGCAACATCTAGCATAAGTATTTTCTGTCAACTACACCAGTAGCCCTAGCACGGCGACCAGTGGAAATGCGAAAGTATAGATAAACTGTGGAGATATACTTAAGATGCCGTTCCGATCTTTTTTCGTTCCGAAAAATTAAATTTAATTGCCACTTTATGACAAACTATAGTCACAAACTGTGGAGATAAACTTAAGGTGCCGTTCCGATCTTTTTTCGTTCCGAAAAATTCAATTAAAATGCCACTTTATGACAGACTATAGTCCTAAAAATTCAAATAATATCCTACTTTATGACATATACTATAGTCTGTCATAAAGTGGCATTTTAACTGAATTTTTGTCGTCACGATTAGCCGCGGTAAAGATCGGAACGGCAGCTTAAGTTTATGTCCACAGTTTGTCTATACTTTCGCATTTCTACTGGTCGCCGTGCTAGGGCTACAAATTAAAAATTCCTTTTGTAAATATAGGTTTCGAGCGCTGAATTACTGTAGCAAACATTTGCTTTAAGTTCATACAAAAAGTTATTTCGAATACTCGTATGGTGCAAAGTTGACGAGGTTGTTTTACTACAATCATTCTTTTTTTTTAAATATGCAAATTAAAAATGTATCTTCCATTTAGCTTATTATTCCTAGAAATTGCAGATACAATCTTCATAGATTACACGAATGTTGCTATTCGCGTAATCTCCATGCAATATATCCCAGGCGGACCTCCGCCGCGAGATACATAAATCATACAACAACTACTTCATTTGGAAACCATATTCAATATAAACCGGACATAGACCATTTGAAATGCCCTAGATGTTGAATACCTAGATTCCATTTTTTGTGTGGGGCTTGCTTTTAGAGTATTTTTGTTATAATTGTTGGTACTAATTTGGCACTTTGCAACGACCTAATAATAACGTGATATATCATATGATACCTAATTAAAATATGTTTTTTATTCCTGCAAATATTACATTTCTTTCCAATGTAGGTAACATTCAACATGAGTTTCCTCACTGAAAAATATTTAAACACACCGAATAACTATACGAGATCTGAATGTCTTTATCTGACACATTGAAAAATTCACATGACAGACAACCGGATTTTGAATGTACGCTGAGTATATTTCTTTGTGAGGCTTCCAGACGAATGGCACTTGCCGAAGGTTGACGGCATCCGTCGACAAGTGGCGACGGATGCAGTTATATCTGCCGTTGGCAAGTGCCGTTCGTCTATAAGAAGCCTTAGTAAGCGGGTTTATCTAGAATTCAACATCGACTCCAGGGGACAATCATATTTTATTCGCGGCGAACTATGCCCTGGTACATTAGCTGTACTTTTCTCATTACTCATAAATATTCCACATGGAGTCATGCGCATGAGTCATGCGACCACGAGCGACCACGAGCGACCACGGCCGATCACGGCCGATCACGGCGATCACGACCGATCACTCCGCCCACCATTGTGCTAGACTTTCTAACGTTGAATCAGGGCGGCATACAATTTCTTTTGAGATTTAAGATTGAAAGACAATGAATCCCGTTAGGTAGGTTGGAATGTTGGGTTATTATTATTTATATTCTACTAGATGACGCCCGAAACTACTTTGAACTGAGATTCGTTTATTAACGGGTACCGTGCATTAACAAAACAAAACTATCCTTTATTTTTACCCGTCTCTCAAAGTATCTCCATAGTCATCGAAATTGGTTCATCCGTATGAAAGTGATTACTTCTTCACCGACAGACACACAAACACAAATTCGAATTTATAAAAAATCATTACTAGATTTTTAAAAACGTATGCCGGATCAGCTAGTGTGTTCAAATATACGGTATGCGTTATTGTTTGAAACGTTGCTAATATCACGCCTATCTCAAAAAACTTTTAGGAAGTTTTTCGGAGTGTGCGCTATTTGGTACGCTACAATGAAATATCCTGAGACTACAGGATAAGTAACAAAAATTTCGACACAATTAGTCCGGTCGTTTCAGAGGGTACAGATAATGGCAAATTTTTCTTAATTAATTATTTTGACTACGAGTATTACAACATTATTTCTGCAAAACAAAATCATCGATGAAAAATTTAAGGGCTAGTATCACAGTAGCTAATTTTTGACTGCGAACCCTGAAATCTGAATATTATGACTGGTGCTGTATCTCAATTCATAATGAATAAGATTTGATAAATCTTATAAGCTATTAGTAACGAGCTTTACCAAGTTCGGTTAAAGCAATTTATAAACTTGATTGAGTTGGAGACACAAACACTGTCAAATTACGCAGGATTATTGTGTATTAGTTACGTTTACATTACGGCGGTAAATTATAGCGTTCTATTCAGGGGAGTTTTAAGGCCTTGATACGCGGAGGCCGATCGTTCCGGTCGGATTGTATGTAGACCGATCTGACCGCACTCGGTTTATACATTCCTGTGTGTGTACAAAAGTCCGGTCAGGTCGGTCGGTAGGTCTGTGATCAGTCCAATCGGTAAAATCGGCCTCCACACAGGCACCAAGCTTTTTGAAACGTTTACAAATTTTAGAAAAGAAGGTGGGGAAAGCGTGATATAGACAAAGAACAACGTGTGCTACTATACACTTTGTTTACACTGCAACGTGATTATTTATCTATCTATAAACCCCCAATCCCCCTGGGGGGGAGAAGACCGCTTTCAAATTTGGATGTTAAACGTAACAAGATCTCAGTGAAGACGAGGCTTATTTATATGAGTATTATAGTCTCAACGAATTAGTCATAATAGGAAGAAAGACATAAATATATCATATCTTTAGTAAAAAGCATATGAATAACATAGTGAAGAGTTCAATAAATAGTATCATCGTTACGAATATTTTAACGCAAGTGTACGTGATTTATGTGTTACGACGCCTCTGACGGGGCAGCTGAAGTTTTTATGATCGAAATGTTCACGAGCGTGAGAAACGCTGGCCGACTGTAAAATGATTTTAAAACATAATTTATCTACACATTTATATCATTTTTTACCTTTCGAAATGTTACAAAAAGGTTTCATAAAAACAATAGAAGTTTAGGGTTCGATGTCGTAGATTAAATCTAGTGTTTGGGTTGTTCCAATAAACATGAGGCAACCCTTAATTAAAGTAACTTCTAAGCTATGTAAATAAGTTCCGTTGTTTTCTGAGATTTGCCTCTCTAATATATCTGTCTAAAATCTAAACTACATAATTATTATTATAACTAACTATAAGCGATTTTAAATTCCAATCCAGTAATCGAATTCAGCGCTGGATTACTGAATTGCATTCAAGTGCATTCTAGTGCCCGTTTACATTATTCCAGTAGCAATTCAACGCTGGATTAGGTCACTAGATTGGAATAATGTGAAAATAAATATCAAATGAAAGTTAAACGCGTTGGACTCGTATACATTAATTAAAAGAGGAGTTTGTCTTTCGTGTGGCGTAAATTAGATCAATAAAATAGTATTCTGCTTTTTTATTGTTTGATAGGATCGAAACTGGGTCGAAAGTCTGTGGGTATAATTATTATATCACTAGATGACGCCCGCAACTCCGTTGCGCCAAAATTCGTTTATCGCGCGGGAGCCGTACATTTTTCCGAGATGAAAATTATCCTATGTCCTTTTCCGGGACTCAAAGTATCTCCATACCAACTTTTAGCAAAATCGAAGAAGAGAGTGGTTATAATATTAGTATGGATTGGACTTACATAAAAAAAGGCGGCTTAAACTACGGAACCACATGCAGTTTTTCACCTCGGTTCTTCTATTTTGATTGCTATATGCTGCAATAATTGATCACAATTTGCTCGTTCACTTTAAAGCGATTGTTGATTGCTCAATGGAATTAATAAAAAAAAAACAAAAACGTGTGGTTTACAATCATTAACATTATATTTGATAACATCAGTTAGGTCGTTAGTGTTTGTTTGTCTACTACAATATTACATTGCTATTAGTTATTACAGAAAGTTAACATTTAGCGAGGACATTTAACACTCGTACTGCTATCAAATCACAATTTATTAAGTCAAGGTGTGAATAATATTTTAGTTTCGAACTTGTGAATACATTATTAGGTGGTTATGAAATATTTATATTATTTAGTATTCGATTCGATTTAGCAATTTGTTAGTGTTATACGATCCTAAAGAGTTTTAAAAGATGTGATCCATATTTGATCAAAAATATCAATTTTTAGGGTTCCGTACCCAAAGGGTAAAAACGGGACCCTATTACTAAGACTTCGGTGTCTGTCCGTCTGTCTATCTGTCCGTCTGTCTGTCACCAGGCTGTATCTCAATAACCGCTATAGCTAGATTTCTGAAACTTTCACAAATTGATCATATCTGTTGCCGCTATAACAACAAATACTAAAAACAAAATAAATTAAATGTTTAAGGGGGGTTCCCATACAACAAACGTAATTTTTTTGCTATTTTTTGCTCGATAGCAATAATGGCAATAGGTAGGCACTTGAAATGTTTACTACATACTCAGTTCTATTTATATTTTAATAATTAATAATAATAATGAAATTAAAATAAAATAAATAATTAAGAGGGGCTCCCATACAAAAAAAACACAATTTTCACCTATTTTTGCTCTGTAATGGTACGGAACCCTTCGTGCGCGAGTTCAACTCGAACTTGGCCGATTTTTTTTTCTTTCACGTTATGTCACAGACACAAGACGTTATCGTTTAAAATGTCTGTCCTTGTCTGGTACCTAAAAAAAGTCTCTTGTCTGACACAAAGACAAAACGTTGTATAAGTAAACAATTATGTCTAATTTTATCAGAACTCGAGGCACAAAATTATTATTATCTTTTCTCAATGAAAGCTTTTTTCTGTTTCTTTTTTTTATGAAATAAGGGGGCAAACGAGCAAACAGGTCACCTGATCGAAAGCAACTTCCGTTGCCCATCGACACTCGCAGCATCAGAAGAGCTGCAGGTGCGTTGCCGGCCTTTTAAGAGGGAATAGGGTAATAGGGGAGGGTAGGGATGGGAAGAGAAGGGAATAGGGGAGGGAAAGGAAGGGAATAGGGTAGGGGATTGGGCCTCCGGTAAACTCACTCACTCGGCGAAACACAGCGCAAGCTCTGTTTCACGCCGGTTTTCTGTGAGAACGCGGTATTTCTCCGGTCGAGCCGGCCCATTCGTGCCGAAGCATGGCTCTCCTACGTATAAAATTCATCATCTGAAATTTAAATATTCAAAGTCTCTTCCCTTTTTTTCAATCCATAAAAGAAAATCTTACAGGAGCTTATTGGCAATAGAATAATATTGGCGATAGTCAAACAATTAATCACATATATTTATGTTTCCTGCGGCGGCGTATTGATATCAAGGAACTTGGGGCCTGCTTAATTTATTTGAGTTGCCGATAATGAATCAGTAGTCAGTCGTTAATATATCAATTACGTAGCTATTGCCTCCTCAGCAATAGTATCTTTATTTGAAGTTTAAAGCTTAGTAAAGCTTTGGTTCCAAAAGTGTTGATTTCATTTTCTGGGAGTACGGTAAGATACTCGTATATAAAGTCCTTCGCCCTTATGGTACGCTCATTTTGGGTAACTTTGAATTGCGGTTTAACTTTGAACAATACAAAAACATATAAAAATGTATTGTTCAAAGTTAAACCGCAATTCAAAGTTACCCAAAATGACATTAGTTGTTCTGTTTGCTTTTTGTAGATGGCAAGTAAGAACAGACTTTAAATTGGCTTTTGCTATGCTGTAAGCATGCTTTATTTCTATATTTATTGCTTCGTGCGAAGTTGGCCATTAGTCTGCCTTGCTTTGTCGCCAACAAGTTTGGCGATTTATAATGTTTAATTTAAAATGTATCCTGAAATAATAAAAAACTATGTTATTGAGCTTTTATCGTATACAAGGCGTCGCTATGTCCATCTTTGGGTCTCTTCTGAAGTAAATAATATGAAAGATGGATACGTTAATCTTGAAGTTACTATAGGTTATTGTCCTTGTCTTGTTGGTCGTTATGTTCAAGACTCGAGTCGGGCGCGTTACGTGGGTGTGATTATAGTTATACTAGACATCGAATCACGCGGCAGTCCGGCGTCACACAACCGGTAGTATCACAAAACCACCTCGGTCGGGAAGACGTGCGACAAGCCGAATGTTCGGGAAACCCGAAACCGGTCAATTCGACCATTTCGCGATGTATTAGGGCCGGAACATACTAGGGCAGAGCCGAAGCGTCAAAAGTCAAAACACAGGGTCCGATCCTCAAGCGTCGCATGTCGTTTCGATCGCATGTTATTCACGTGAAACTATCTTCGAGGCTTAAGAATCGTTCCTTGCTTTATTTATTAAGCGACACATGCTTTGTCCGAGATGAGAAATGCTATTTTAAGCACTACATTAGACAAATAGGAATTAGCACGTCCGTATCTCAGAAAGAACATGAAGCCTACTTCATCGTGAGGGCTTCGCCTAATTTTCAGATGGGCATGCCTCCATGTAGTTCTGAGTTCTGCCGTAGTATGAATACAGCCTAAATCCACGGCTGTGACGTGACGGCGGGCGGGGGCGGAGCGCGGTGCGGGGTGGCGCGGGGCGGCGGGGGGCGGACGCGGCGCGCGCAGTCCGCACGCGGCGCCGCCCGCGCAGTGCCGCGCGCTCACACCGACCAGACTGTTCCGCCGGTGAGGACTGTGTAACGTGTAGTGATACACCCACTGTCTTGAGACAGCCTCCGCAACCTCAGCGATACGGTAAGTTTCCCTCCGAGTTTCTTCTACTGATAAACTTAACAAGCTACCTTTTGAGATATACGAGGTAGGAGAATGCCTGAAATTGAGGCTGTGTTGAGCACATGTCTGACATCCGGGTGTCAGTCCTTGACCGCGCGAGCCGAATCTCGCCGCGTGACGCACCGCCTGGTGTTTGTGTTCGCATAGTTTTTGCACCTACCGGCGTATTAATTGAGTACCGTTTTTTGCTTACCGGTATTTTAAACTCATTTTAAAGTACTTTTGGACTATTTTAGGTACATAATTTTACTGCACTTTTCCTGTATTAGGGCTACAAGTAGCGTAAGATCATTTCAGGAGCTTAATTTTCATTGTATTGACTTTTAAACGTAAAAACTTGAGTTATTTGAATTTTCGAATCGCCTCTAAAATTTTAAACAAGTCAACCAAGATCATCCTAAAAAGTCCAAGAATTCGCAGACAAAAAATCTTCACCCTTTTTTTGTTTTAAGGTGATCAGACTACCTGCCACACCTTCGACCAGGTAGCAGGTAGCTAATTGTAGTTTCAACTTTGAGATACCCTCACTCCGAAAAAGACTAAAATTTTTGTCAGAAGCCGTAAATAAAAATATACATATTTGCAGTCTATTAACTTGAAATTAAATTTACTTAAACTTAAAATGGAAGTACAAATTGATTTTCAACTTAAAACAAAATAAAATCTCCAAGTAAATAAAAATATACATATTTGCAGTCTATTAACTTGAAATTAAATTTAAACTTAAAACGGAAGTACAAATTGATTTTCAACTTAAAACAAAATAAAATCTCCAAGTCAAAATGAAGCGGAATGTTAAATATATATATATAAAAGTTATAAGGAAAGCAGTATAATATAATAATATATTTGAAGGTGCTACGTTCACCGTAGCACTTAGCACTTAGCACTTAACTCATATTTGGTATAGTTGTACCACTTAGGTATATTTTTATAGGTAAAATTTTACGACTATGGTTTATTCAGTTAAAAAATAATAAGGTAAGAAGTTGAAATCAGAGTCATAAAATAAATTATGCTTGTAGAATCATAAGGATAAAACTAGTCAATAAATTTATATTCGATATGCGGAAAATGTATTCTTTAAGGTTTTTAAATTGCCAATCGTTATCATTGAAAATATTATATAGACAGGTTTTTATGAATTCAAGAGGAAATTTATACCAATATTTTAAAAGAGAGAAACATTTAATAAGTAAAAATTATTAGCATTTTTGGGTAAAACTAATTCCTAATTTACAAAAATCGTCACATTATTATGTGTTATAATTATCACTGTAATACAACAGTAACCTTTTAAATACATACTACTTCCTAATAATCTTATTTACTTAGTTTATAACTATTATAGAATCGCTGTCTTCATCTCGCATGTGACTTTTGCAATATTGTAGATATAAAGACAACTTATACGCTGTGTAAATATTTTTTTTAGTAAGGGGGTATAGTGTATACGTATAATCTTTATATTAGATGACGCACGCAACTCCGTTGCGCCAAAATTCGTTTATCGCGCGGGAATCGTACATTTTTCCGGGACTAAATGTATCTACATACCAAATTTTAGCAAAATCGATTTAGCGGTTTGCGCGTGAAGAGGTAACGGAAAGACAGACACTCTTCCGCATTTATAATATTAGTATGGAAGTATGGACAAGCTAATCTGTTCTTACTATGGTGTAATAGGCCTACAGAATCGTATTACTTGCAACCAATATCTTATATAAAGTAAAGCCTTATATAATCCCGATCGCGATTAGAAAGTCGACTTAATGAATAAGTTGAGATGTCGTTATGTGTCATTAGTGCGCCGGCGCAGCCTCGGGAAAGTGAGGGCGTTGACCCCCGCAAAATATCAGGGTAAATTCCACTGACATCGTTTTGACATTTCACTAAATTATTGACATTGTCAGTAAAGCGTCAGGCAATAATTTCTTTGTCAAACTTGTGAAAAAACGAAAAAAAACTTCAGTTATCCAATCCATAAATAATAACACCAGTTTTATATTGATTGGATAGTCTAAATAAAGTTTAGTCACATTCAAAAGTACGAATTCGTATCTGGATTCTCAGACCCTACCTGTAGCACACAAAAATTCAATAAAATCTATCAAACTAAATCGCAACTAAAGGAGTTTGACAAAAAATTCCGCGACGCGAGAGTTTCACACATATTTTAGATGTGGTAAAGAAATACAATCTTAAAATTTTCACATAATATAATCAATAAAAATAATACAAAAAATATATCCCAAAAAACACTTTAAGATATTTCATTCGACATAGAAACAGGTGTCTTATGTAAATGAGTAATTAGAAACTTTTCCACCCGTGGAATCTCATTCACAATTACACTTTTTTCGAACTTCATACATTATTCATGGGGTTTTTATGTGGATGCACCCAGCGTGAAATACAGAGGAGTAATTAGTCGATGAACTGAGCGCGTTGATGTCTTTTGGCCGGCACCCCGAGGGCTACGCCGCGTAGGGCTCGCCTACGCCCGCTACGATTTTTGGCGGTCTCATTAAAATATTTTTTTTTTATTTAATTAAAAACGAATTTAACTGACATTGTTAATAATACATCAGTTTAATGGACGTTAGTAATTTTATTAATAAGAAATGCAATTCGAAATGAAGATTGACGGGGCCTATTCAAAAATATATTCTTGAATTACTAAAAGTTGTAGTAGTATTTAATGTTTAAGGTTTTGCTCACCGCCCCGCTTGTGTAAAAACAGTATACTAAGGGAACTATACAATAACATTCCTGAAAATCCTGTAGTTTGAAGCACATTAAATACAAACGAACATTTTCCTCTTTACAATATTAGTCAGACGAAAAACGGTTTCATTCTATAATTTCGTTAATTTTCTCAGTTTAAGGCATTGTAGTTTCGGTGCCGTTACGGCGATGCGCCCACTTGCCGGTTGTTAGCCGAATTTACATATACACACAAACACACACACAGACACACACACGTACAGACATAGCCACTGACCGCGACCGCGACTCCGTGTGAATCCGACTAAGAATAATGCAGGAAAACCTAATGCGGTGACCATGATTTTGGGACTTTTGTAGATTCTGTCAATGTTAGAAAATTGAGCAGAGATATTGGTTGTTTGATGATTATGGAGTAGGCCTTTAGCAGAAACATTCGGGTAAAAATCATTGGTTATTCATCAGGGAGTGATTTTTGAAATTTGGTGTTATTTGTAGATTGATTTACGTAAGCGCCATAAAAAATTTAGGGTTGGAATACAAGATCATAGATATGTTTTAAAGTAAGGAATTTACCTTTTTTAATTCAATTTTTCTAACGTAGTTGTCAAAATGTACAAATCACGAAAAGGAACACAAGTTTTTCCAAACTGTTTACATTCTAAGCTGTTAATTAGTAACTTTCTTAGATTTAAATAGAATAAAAAAAAACTAGTTTATTATCTATATTCTTATTGTTTTCGTACACCAGTTGGTCGATTTACATGGGCAGCGAGCGTGAATTTCTCGTGTGAAACAGACCGCGCGGCGGAGCGTGGCGCGTGCGTTTCCAAATTAAATTAGGTGTATACCGTGATTTACATACACCCTAATAACTTCCTCCTGGGTCTAGCCAAAAAAGCCGAAAAATTACGAGACTTGAAGTAAATGTGTTAGCTTCTTGGAATTTTAAACCATTAATGCTCAAACAAAACCTTTGGCGGGTAAAAAAATAACTCCTGATGTGTCTAACTCTAGCCGAATCATCAGAACAGAAGTAAATGTGCTTGCTTCTTGGAATTTTAAAACATTAACTTTCAAAAAAACCTCCTAATGCTAAGCTTTCTGCCATCGTTCTGCCAGTATAAAAAAGAGTAGTATTCAAAAGTGATTTAAAAATGTATGTCTGCAATGTGTGATTCGAATAAGTAAACCTACGCGTATTTGGTGTAAAAATGAATTTTTAGGAATTGAATGAGTCTGGAATATCTAAATTTTGTTTGGAAACATTCGTTTAGAATAACAATGCTGTAGCTTCCACTAAATATAAAAGCATCGTGTACATTTTTCGTGTATGCTACGTGCAAAATCGAGACGTTTGACCTGGCCATGGGAAAACGTCTGGGCATTTTTGGCATTTATACAGATGAGTAGATGGCCAGCTGGTTTGAGCGTTTCTGGACATTTTGCTCATCTATTGTGGATATTTCTTCGAATGCACTTGTCCGTTATACTCGTGTGGTGTAGTCACCGCGCACCATTAGCAGTATCGTCACGATCTCGGTACACTCGCCCCCTGAATACACCATATCTACGACGGCATCGAACAGCGTTCGCACGCTCTTATTACACACTACACGTAAAATAAATCTTAAATATACTGGTATAGGTTTGAAAATCTAATGAGATGGAGGTGTAGGATTTTTTTAAATAATGCATTGTGTTTTGACTGTTGTCTAGTGCTTACATTCCTTGCGTGTTAAGGTTTTAAATATTAGAATTGTGATTACTGCTGGAATGTTTAACGTTGGTTTTA
The DNA here is from genome assembly GCA_905187585.1 of Cyaniris semiargus. Taxonomy (NCBI): domain Eukaryota; kingdom Metazoa; phylum Arthropoda; class Insecta; order Lepidoptera; family Lycaenidae; genus Cyaniris; species Cyaniris semiargus. The sequence goes on from LR994555.1 coordinate 2,030,385, forward strand.
TGACCGGTTTCTTGACAGGAGGACCAGAGGTTTTTTAACAGGAGTTTATGTTTTCAACAGCGTTGTTGATTGGATAACATATTTTTGACGTTAGCCAATCAAAATCGCTAGATTCATAAACTGTCATAAAATTAATCTTGTGAGCGTTAAGTAAAGCTAGCAGAAATTAGCTATTAGAATATATAGAAATTCTACTTTTCTTGGATATGCTCTAGAGAGCGTATCCAAAAATAGAGAGCATGTTTCATATTTTACCTTGTTATTGCCGAAATTGTTATTAACTTTAGGCATGACATTAAAATTTGGAGTACATTGAGTCTTAGTATATGTTGCCAAGCTAAATTTTACTCTCGTGAGAGATGTTTCAAAAGAAGGCGAAGTTTTCGTTATTTTACCTTAAGTTATTGAACATAATTTAAATATAGGATCCAAAATTGTTACTAAGGTATAACATTAAAATCCAGGGTATAAGATTACCTGAGGGTCTACCTGCGCATACCTGTGCGTATTTATTTAGCGTTTCTCCGAACCGTCGGAATGACTGGTGGTTTGTGACCGGACAAAAGGCTCAAGACTTGCTTTGTGTTTGTATGGCCGTTAAGTATACTTTGTACAGTACAAAAGATGATGAATTCTGAGACTTTAATTTTTATGTAGGTGTAAGATGACGTGCAATATTTTATATCACATTTTTTGTTTTGTTTTTACTTTATTAATATAATACTAGATGTTACCCGCAACTTTGCGCAGTAATTCAGGTAGGACGTACCGTCGAGGAAATTGATTCCTAGGCAGTTGATTGACCAACGTTATTTGGTCAGATCATGTCAATTTAACGTTAATTATTGTGATCTGTCGGCTGGGTTTGATATAACGCGACCAAACTACGTAGGTCCCCCATCTGCCTAGGAATCAACTTCTCTGATAGTACATTTCGCCGGGTTAAGAACTGTCCTATGACCGTTCTTGAAATACATGTTCATGGAAATAAGTACTACCATAGCAAATTTAATGAAAATCGTTCGATCGGTTTACGCAGATTTTTTGCAACTACTATGTCTTGAGAAACATCTGATTCTTCATAGTCATTCCAGCTGGGTATAATCAAAGTTCTATTGTAGCTATGTTAGTCTCATTTTTTGTACCTCTTACTTACCTAACATTTTCGATCACTTACCGAGGTTAATGGCTTGTGAACGGCAAATCGCCGTCCACTTTGGTCTGTAATTTATATGGGAATGGATCGAATTACTGCGTGGGCGCGATTTACATTACATTTTGGTGTGTTTGATTAAGTGGCTATAGAATTACGCCTCTGCAATGGCGCTAGTGACTGAATCGTAATGCGATTTTGTAATCAAGGAATCATCATTTTTGTGAAGTTGTGATGGTGCGTTTTTTGGTGTGGTTGAAAATGTTTATAAAGATACAATCGTGAAATCTGGTAAGGCTAAGGTCATAGTGATGGTAATTATAATAGCTAGATTCAATTTAGAAATAAAACATTTTAAATTTTGACCAGTAAAATCCAAGATATTTTTAGCATTTAGCTAAATCATACTTTAGAATACTAAAATTAACCACGAAGTATTGTTATCTATAAAAATAAAAATAAAATGGCGATATACCTTTAGCAATAAAAGCAGGTATCAGCAGGTACACCTGCATCTCGGCCCACCTGTTCAGTCTTTGTGTGATCACCCTCCGCGGGGGTCCAGTCTTTGTGAAGCTCGCGGGGAGCTCAAGGCTATCTGTCTCACTCTTTCTTACTCACTCACTTTTTCTTGTTCTCTCACTCAGTCGCCTGTGAGCCTTGCCGGAGGATTTTTGTGGTGTTTTTCCCGCCTTTTCGTCGTAATTGAAGGTAAAAGTTTGTTTAGGATTGTTTTTACATTATTAGTATTTTCGTGTTTTTTCGGAGGGGTTAACCCTTTTTAGCCCGGAATTAACATACGGGAATTGGGATACGCAAAAACGGAATGTAAATATTTTTTTTGAGGTTAGGTAATAGGTGCTTCAAAATTTATTGTTATTGTGTGAGTTTTTGTATTCTTTAAGTTAAGGCATTCTCGTTTCATGGTGCAAGTTTTGATATGTCTTAAATTAAAGGTGGGTTGCACCACTTGCACCAGAGGCGTTGTTATAGTTAAGGTTAAGGTTATCGTCAAAAATGGCGTCCATTATTGACTTAGAGATTTGACAGTTCATTTGACATTTTGTTATAGTCAAAATTAAAGTTAAAGTTAAAGTCAGTTGGTGCAACCCACTCTAAGTGTTTTTCTTTCCCTTATTCATAATAATTGGTTTATTTCTTGAACTTCTTATTACTTCCCTCCTAATTTAAACCTTTCCTGGACTTCCAGGAATATTTCAAGACTAAAATTAGCCAAATCGATTCAGGTGTTCTCGAATTTAAGTGAGACTAACAAATTTTTTTTTTTTTTAGATTTTATTCATTATTAAGTATTTTCTACTCTGTGACTAATTATTACCTTGAAACTTATGATGTCTAGTAGTAATTACATTAATCTACGGTATTTATATTATTAAAAATTCATACCGTGTTTTCTTTACTTCCAGATGAACTGAATATGGCAGCCCCACAAATGACCTGGGTTTGGGCCAAACTGCATTCACCAAGTTTGCTATCGTCAGGTAAGAATCCTTCTTTTTTTTGCAACACGTAAAAATTATAAATGATAGATGTAGAACTTTGTTATATTTCCAAGCTCGTGGAATTACTTTTTTTTAATCAGGTAGATTAGAGATCGGAATCTGAATCAGCCGGTCCTTGAAATTCCAATAATTACGCCAGGCTTAATAGAACGATAAACATAATTACTGTAATAAAAATAGAAGATGCAAAAAACTGGACAGACAGACAGTGAAGGGCGGTGCTAATAAAACAAAAGTAACTATTCATTCAATACTTATATTTAACTCGAGTACAATTAACATCGTTATAACTAGAGTTAAATTTAACCTACCTAATAAAATAAGCAAAAAAACAAAGAAATAAATGAGAAAAGCTATTAACCTACATAAAACTAGTAACTTATTTATAAAGTGGACAACAAGGAGACTGTTATAATTAAAGAAGTCGATAGCGAACGAACTTTTATTAAAATAGATAAAACAAGTTAAGGCTATTTATAAAATGCAGTCAGCAAAAATTGTTTGAAATAAGCAACGATGTCAGCTATAAGCTAGACTGCTAGACCAAGACAATTTTAGTGTAATCACTATTACACTAAAAGCCTAACTATATACGAAGTAAGCAAGCAGAAGGATATATTTATTAATACCTCGATCGTGGGAATCGCAGACACAATATATTTTCAATTGTTATGCGACAGCCGGGTGCCGCTTGGGGATTGATTGATTAAAAGGCTAAAGGGATGACTTTCGATCATCATTATCATCAGCCTATTGTTTTCCACTGCTAAACTGACTTTCAATCGTTAGATAATTTTTTTTCACGTATAAATTTTGCACTTACTTTTGCTTTAATTTAATAAGGAGTTTGACAGAAAAAGTATGGAGTTTATGCCAAAATCTTAATTAAATTAAAGTTATCTTGTGTCATTATTTAGGTAGTTGAAGTTATACTCAAAAATCAGCTTTTCAGTAAAGCTTAAACTAGACAAAACGAACAACGTTATTAAAAAGTAGGCAAAGCAAGCTTCATTAGATAAAATGAAGCAAACAAGCGAAGCGGCAAAGTAGAACATGTAGTTAGTACAGTCGAACAAAAAAGGGAACATCTTAATTCAGTTGATATATACGTCCGCGCTCACCTGCTTCCGCTGGACTCACCTGTACGCATCCGCTTTTTGTCGCGAATGTACCTTGCATCGTGGAACTAATTTATTTTTAGTTAGAAATCTCGCTGGGAGGCCTAATTTATGGAAAATTTCAAGGTCAAGAGTGGGTTTTTGATTGCAATCAGTTTTGGTTACTAATGCATTTTTTCTGAGGATTTTTGACTATAGTTCATCAACAATGTTGTTGATTGGTTTATGTTTTTGGAAGCACTAGTGAAAAGATCCTCCTAAGAAGTGAAAAGATAAGAATATATACCATAGAAACTAGGCATAAGTCAACTTGCATTTAATAATATTGATACGTGAGAAGTCAATAATGTAATGGGATTTATTAAGCATCACAAGCGCCATATCACTTGGCCACACGTTATGTCTTTGTTACATTTTGGTTACTAACTTCGCTGTCTAAATTATTAGGGAATGCAAGTTGTTTAAGTACCCAGTAATTAGTATAATTATTCTTTTACATACATAGTACTTATATACAAGAATCGCTCCAAAAATCATGGAGCAGAAACTTCGAAAATCGTCTACTCCCCTCGTATATTACGCTATGCTCCAAAGCATTGGCATTACTTAGGTCGTATTATGTAAAATGTAAGGTGAAATTCAAATTACGTTTTGTGGATGAGAGATTTAAATACATAAATATTTATGTTTCTTCAGCATGTGATACACTGAGTTTTTGTTGTAAAATCAGCAATAATACTGGATAAAATGATGTGAAAATCTAGTTCCAATTAATTTATTGTCATTATTCAGTTATTTAGATAATAACGAAATAATAATAGAGAAATTGATTCGTAACGTACGTTATTTGATCGGTGTAAATCGAGCATAATACTGCTCACGATTTACATTAATTTTACGTAGACTGGTCAAATAAATTACATGGGGTAAAATTAACTTTGGTAATTATGTACACGAGTTAATGCCTATTACAAGAAATACATAGATACTGTTTACAGCGCTATAAGTGTGTACTGTACATATACATATTATTTATGCTGGTGTACCATCGAGGAAATTGATTCCTATGCAGTTGACGGACCTACGTCATGTGGTCGGCTTATGTCAATTCAATGTTAGCTGTGATCGGTCGGATGGATTTGACTTAACGCGACCAAATTACTTAGGTCCGCCATCTGCCTATGAATCAACTTCTCTAATAGTACATTAACACAACACATCATAATAATTATAGAAACATTACGTTTTTGCTGTCTGAACTTGTGAGTTATACAGTCGCTTATGGCCCCTCTTACTATACAAGGGCATTATATTACAAATCATTCAAATTAAGTTTTTGTTTTCCAAATTACGATTAAGACAATGAAAATTAGTTTCTATACTATTATGTACCTACTATTTGAAATATTATGATAATAAGAACAATAATAATATTATTATTGTTCTTATGATCATTGTTATTCTAAATGCAAACTATTAACGAGTATATAACTCAATACATAAGTTTATTTAGCAGTAATGGGAATTCATTGACTTGAACTATACCTATATTAGGTAGGTACATCTTATTTCTTTGCTACATATGTATTAATTACGTGTTAATTTTATGCGAATTCACTTATTGTTTCAAGTATTGTCTAATGGTCAGTTTCATATTCCGAATTGCCATTGACACCGCCACAATCGACATCGATAATGAGCAATCATAGTACATAGTACATACATTATATACACGTTTTATGTAATCGCTTATATTGGTCCATTATCGTCCAACATGGATGGTCTCATAATAACAACGGCAACTTCATACTCATTTGAAATACATTTTTTTATTGCTAAAGTTGTGTATTTAAAGGGAACATTGTGACGTTACGGCGGGCGTTATCTCACAAACTTTCCCGATGGACTTTATCGAGATTTCCCTCCATCGCGTCATCCACATTGCGATTAGTACAGCGATATAAAGTTTGCTCATGATATTCTTCGAGTTCTTTACAATACATATAACGTACAATACAATATAAACTGTATTCATAAGTTATATTATTGAAGACGCGTTCAATAAGTTCCTATTTTGATTCAGAAATTGTAATGTGAAAGTTACAATTTCTGATTTCTGATTCTCGTTGATTAAAATCACTTTAGGTAGGATACTTGTTATGCAAAATAATAGATCTTATCCCATTCTTGCTCTTAGCAGAAAGTATATCAAGATAGACTACAACAAACACCCTATAACAATTTTGATGCGACACTATTTTTTAACGAAAAAATCCCGTAAAAGGTTCCATACTCCTGAACAGCTGATTTGTGACGTAATTGGTAGCGTTTGATCCGCGCCGCTAACGACTAACGAGACCCTTCCTTTGTCGCTACTAACAACCCCCTTTGTTCATTTTTACTTAACTTCCAAAAGGCTTATCCCATAAGGGACGACGGTATTTGTACGTCGTTTATCGGAAGCATATTTTGGGTTTATCGCTTAAAGATGAAATAATTAGTTATGAAATATATCTTAACTTACAAAGTCATAACTCATAAGATATTAGAGGTTCCGCTGAAATTAGTTTTTTTGCTTGTTAACCGTAAACGTTTTAAAAAAAATTATACTAAATGACCCGTTCGTATCACTTTACTCCTACATTTTTTCAATGCAATTCTTTATTAAGCATACAATAATATACCATAGTATAAAAACTAGGTAGCGTACATCACGTCGTCTAATCCCATGCTAAGTAAAAACTTGTGTTATGGCAATCAGACAACGGGTGCACGCCGAAAATTATATCAATACTAACTTTTGCTCGTGGCTTCGCTCGCGTTAAGAAGTATTATTAATTATTATATACAATCTTTCATTCCCTATTTTTCCCCTTAGGGGTGGAATTAATCAAAATCCTTTGTTAGGGGATGCCTACGTTATAGAAGCTTTATGCATACAAAGTCTCAGCCCGATTGGTTTAAAATTGACAAAGTTTCATACAAACTTTCATCCCGTATTTTAACCCCTTGGTGGTAGAATTGATCAAAATCCTTTCTTAGTGGATTCCTATGTCATAACATCTACCTGCATGCCAAATTTCAGCCCGATCCGTCCAATGGTTTGGGCTGTGCGTTGATAGATCACTATGTCAGTCAGTCAGTCACCTTTGAGCTATATATATTTAGATTATTCGATGTTATAATAAACGAAAATTTTCAAAAATGTTAATTACTGCATCCACTCACGTCTTCAATTATTATTATTACGTCATTGCTCAATAATATACTGAGTAATACTAACATACTACAACTATAGTCCTTGAGACTGCACCTAAAGTGGGCGTTAGCTCATATTTTCGTGGAAACCCAGTCGGGTTTCACGAATGTTTCTTCATCGAGTCCGTCTATAAATGGAGGTTGCCTGTCAGACGTGTTGCGCACTGCAATTGACCAATTACTGGTGAGGCAACAGCGACTTTTCTGAGAAAGTTGAAGAAAATGTCTGGCTTGATATTGTAGATTTTTTGCAGCAATTTAGTAATGAAATGTTATCAAAGACTGCTAAATCGTGTTCACGCACACACTAGCTTGATTTAAAAAAGCTCGTAGTAGTAAAGCAAGGCAGTATTATGTAGTACATATATAAAACTTGTCTCGTAGTTGAGCGAGTTTCATTTTAAGGGAATAATTGAGATACATAACTATTTGTGAAATCTTGTGTCTTTACTTCTTAGGTAGCTATCCATAGGTCAATAAAAATCATAATTCATAAACTAAAACAGCTGTAAGATAAAAATACTATAAAGCTAAAAGTATTTTGCGGACATTGTTAATTTTAAAATGTCCGTTTTAAACATGGTAATACACGCATTCTTTAAATCGTTAGCAGGATGTCACGACGGCTTCGTCCTTCGGCACGCGTGATCGTGGATTGTGGATGGATATTAGTATTCACGATGGACGGATGGAACAAAACCTTTGAACGAACGAATTTTGCTAATTCACTATAATGAATGCTAATACGCCAAGGTTGATTCCACTCAATGTTGCTATATGCCTTTATTAAAGGGAAATAGAATTTTAAGAAAAATATTAGTATCAAAATCAAAAAGTAAAAATTTAAATTAATTGTACATAGTATAATATTATTACTGTACACGTTTAAGGCTGCGTTTGCACCAGAGATGTGTTGCGAGGAATGTGTTTTTAAGATCCAATAGAATCACTGCGCTGAGCGAGGTCACGTTAATGAAGCGATTCAATTGGTTCTCAAAAACACATTCCTCGCAACACATCTCTGGTGGAAACGCCGCCTATACGCAGAAGTTAACTAGGCACATCGTTCTAAGGAAAACACTTACGGATTTTGTCGTGAAGCACTTTTCTTATAGAAAATGGTGCCAAATTCAATTCAATACTGCCTGTCTACACGCAGACGTTAGTCACTTTACTTTCATAGAAGTTGAAAAGTGCTCCCGGATAAAATCCCAAGTGCTGAAAACTATGAACAAGTTTGGTTGTAAACCTATTATCATTCCACAGAGTCTCCTTAGAACGTGGTATTTTTCACCTAGTACTTCTAGGTAAAGTGGTGGTGGAGTTTAAAGTTAGCAGAAATAATTAGAGTGTAAATTGTCAAAGGTGCCGGTCGCCCGTGGCGAGTTGTAGCTGAAACGATATATTTGCGGTCGCGAGTGCTCACAATATTGACAGAGACGCTCGCGTCTGCTTCGGTTGTGTTGTTACTTGTTAGTAATTACTATTTCTAGGATTCAGGCTTCGTATGCGATAGGTTCTATCGTATCCGCAACTCTGCCTTAAGCGAGGAGTGGAGCTCCATGGGGTTTTAGAGGGTAGACTAGAGGTAATCCCACATACTAGTGTTGGTAAAAATAGCATTAGCAATAATAATTAATTGTGAAATGGCCATAAGAAATAATAAAATTAATCGTACTTGCTTAAAAAATACGATTGCTAATATTATCGTGCGCAGCAATAGTCTGCGATCATGATAAAAAATCACGTCCGCACTGTTACGCACCGCGGCGCTAACTGTTAACGAATTGCTATTTTTCACTCGATGCGAAATAATACTCGACGCGAGCGGCGCGATGCGAACCGATAATTCACGGTGCCGCGTTTTAGCAAATAGCAAAGCAATAACACGTAGCATGCTGTGACATCAAAAATAGCATATGCTAATGAAATTAATAGAAAATAGTATTAATTACCATTCCCCAATTCGCCGGGGATACGTAAAGCATTTCCCCATGTAAAAAAAAAATCAGGCTTCACGCCTAACGTCTGTGACAAAGGCGTTCTCCGATAATATTATCTATTAAGTGTTGGTCTCTGTCTGTGACGCTTATCACTATGGGCTTGATGACACTCTATACTACCGAGTAGAGTGACGAGACAGTGCTCGGACGAGGGCACGTCTGTGTAATAAAATAATTACTAACAACACAGCCGAAATACTAACAGACTGAGAAATCCTGACTCGTACTTAAGGTACACTATAAATATTAATTTATACTACTGAACAAAACTACAATACTTTCTTCGCGTAAAGTTTGAAGTGTTTTAGTGCAAATGTCAAAATGGATTACTTAAATTGAGGAATGTGAACATTCATAAACATTGACCAATTTAGTAAAAAAATCGATATTTGCAACGACGACTTAAACCAGAATTAGCAAAAATTTTACTCTTAAATGAAACTATGCACAAGCGATTTCCATTATATGATTATGAAATTGGAATAAAAATGTAGAAATGTAAAACACATTGTACAGAGAAACTGCCATTTTATTTAATCAACAAGAGCTCAAAACATTCAAGTGCTGTCAAAGTAAATTTTCTTTGTCGGCGCTAACTGCGACGTGGAAATATGTACCGTGCTTAAGTAACTGTTAGTACCATTTGCGACAGACTTGTCTAGATTTATCTAGATCTAGTGCTCACGACGGGCATTACTCACAGAGAGTTTGTACTACTACCGAGAGTTATTGTGGCTTGCTTTGAATTAAGACCAAAATAAAGGAATTGTTTTTAACATTTTTATAGAAATACCACAATAATTAATGTAAGGGCTTGGTCGTTTCGTCCATAGTGCAATCTGGGTTATTGATAAACTAGCGACCCGCCCCGGCTTCGCACGGATGAAATGCTGATACTAAATACACTACAGAAAAACTGTGAACGTTGTATATAAAAACATAGCGGCCCAATCCGGCTTTGCACGGGTATAAAATATGTAGCCTATGTCACTCACTAAAGAAATGATTAAAATCGATCCAGTGTTTTGATTTATTCATTACTGCCCGTGGCCTGCATTGGCCGGTACCGCCGCAAACGCTACGTCCCGCAATTCTATAATAAATCTATAATATATTCGAAAATATTCATTTAAATCATAATATGCTGCAAAGGGCCATATAGATCTATATTAAATCAACAATGTGTTTAAGGTATTTAATTGGATAAGGATTAATGCTGTATTGGCTAAAATCGCTTTGAAAATTTGCCATTATTTGTCGTAAAAAGTAGAGTTGCCGCGAATAGTCGCTATTATTCGGTATTCGGCATTATCCGACATTTTTTTGCTATTCGTCGAATACCGAATAATAATGTCTATTATTCGACATGCGGCCAATAGTTCTCTAAAATGAACTTTTAAGGAAAAAACTATAAGCTTAAATAATCACTTTATTTTTTCTAAGAAAACAAAACATATACCCCCTTACTAATAAACGTTGTATAAGCTTTGAATAGTTATACAGTGTTTTGTTCCTGTCACACAAGTAACATTTTTTATTGGATTGAAGAAGACAAAACACTGTATAACTATTCAAAGCTTATACAGCGTTTATTAGTAAGGGGGACTAAGTTTAATATTAATTATTATCATTTATCATTAATATTAAATGTCATACAAAAATCAGTCAAGTAAAAGTTAGGCTTTTTAATTAATATTTAAAATCCTAAAGGGGCAGACTTTAAAAAAACCAGTTTTTCTAAAAGTCAGCCTAAACAAGCGAAATCAGTTGAGCGGGAAATCCCCTAAAGTTTTAAATGCTGGGTTTACGGGTGTTCCCCGTAAAATAGGTAAGTATATAACGTATAATGGGTTGCCAGCATTTAAAAATGTAATATCAGTATAATATCAGAATGTGACACTGATTTCATAACTTCATTTTCTTTTCTTATAACCTTCGAAAAAATTTAGATTACAGTAAGTTAAAAATAAATTATTCAACAAGTGTGATAGGTATATTCGATAACAAATAATCTATTTTTTTATATTCCTTTAAGCCTTTGTTAATGTCGAATAATAATCGCGAATTATTCGACTATTCGCCATAGGGAATGGCGATTAATCGGTATTCGACTATTCGCTATTGCAACTATTCGCGGCAACTCTAGTAAAAAGTAAATGACAAAAAAATGTTATTGTGGGATATCCATAAGAGATAGACATAATATACCATCGCAGAGTTTTCTGTAGACTTTTTCAATGTCTACAATACTTAGTAGGTACATGATAAATCTTGTAGGGTTCAGCCTGCGTTTGCAATGAAAGCGGAAAAAATTTAATTATTTACGACATCACATTAGAAACCTCAAAAATAATAGTGTTTCTCCACTATTTAATGGATGTAATTATACATATTATAAACCTTCCTATTAAATCACTCTATCTATTAAAAAAAAACCGCATCAAAATCCGTTGCTTATGGCCGATTTACACGGGTGACTAACGGGTTGATTTTAGTCACCCGGCAAGCCACGGCGTAAATCGTGCGGCTTTAGTCACCCGTGTAAATCAAGCATTAGTTTTAACAAAGGGACATAGGGACAGAAAAGGCGACTTTGTTTTATACTATGTATGATAGGCAGATGATGGACCTACGTTATTTCTTTGGGTTGTGTCAATGTGATCTGTAGGATGAGCTTAAGCCACTGAACCGATTTTGATAAAATTTGGTATGGATATATTTTGAGTCTCGGGAAAGGACATAGTATACTAAATACTTTTAACCCCGCAAAAATGTACAGTTCCGGCGCCATAAAGGTTTTTTTGCGAAATGGAGTTGCGCTCATCATATTCTAGTATTATTCATAATTTCATACTACGATAGCGCTAGACTCTAGAGCAATGGCAGACCTTGGAAGAGGCCTTTGCCCAGCAGTAGGTCAATATAGTCTCATAAAAACTCATGCTAAACTACACAAAAGGCGTTTATAAGCGTCGCCCGCGACTCTGTTCGACCTTGACGCATACAATTTGGCGTTTTGCGTGAGACGCGTACGTAATACAAACATATGGACTGAATAATAATGTGTGGATATTAGTATATCATGTGCGCTGTCTGACAGTTAAGAAGACTTCCCAACGTAATGAAATAAAAACAGAACCGGCTGCCATCCAAACGGACATACGTACGTAAATTTTTCGTGTGTTTTTGGAGTATTGTGTAGTGGTTTGGTTAAATGTACCGTTTTTAACTTTCAATGTACCATCGAAGAAATTGATTCATAGGCAGATGGCGGACCTACGTCATTTGGTCAGTTTATGTAAGTTCAATAGTTAGTCTTGATCTGTTAGTTGGGTTTGGCATAACGCGACCAAATTACGTATGCCCACATTTGCTGATATTTTATGTTTCAATAATATAATTGATGTTATCAAAACAGAGGTATAAAGCTGGTATAAATAATGTAAGATATCATTTTAATCTAATATCCTGTGTCTCCCCCGAAGTTATTAATATTGAACATTGAAAATATTTGATAATATCGGAGATCGCCTTTGTCATCTTGGACCAGCCATTAATTAAATTTGCCTTCAATATTACTAGCAATATTTGTAGCGAGAATATCGGGAGCAATTTTTATGGAATTGTTTGTTGTGACCGCCCGCGCCACCCGAAATATGTTGATGTTATATCGTAAAATTATTTCCATTAAATGTTCATGTTTCCTAATTATTTGGATTTTGTTTCATGGGCAAGTTATAAACATTTTGTTGGATATATTGTCGTGATCAACAAATTGTTAACTAGCACGGTGTATTTTTTACCCATTTAATGTAAATAGCAAACCTACCTAATTGTCCATAATATGTCCAAAATTTACGTATAGTCTCCCGCTTTAAAGTTAATTTCTGCCACACTCAGAGACATATATTAATGATGAATAAACTTCAATTAAATTAAGAGTTTAACAGAAAGATAATGTATGAGGCTAATGTCAAAATCTTTATATTTTAATTACAGTTGGGTAATATAATATTCGTCACTGAGTGCGGCAGTTTAGCGGCATTACGACATTTGAGATTTGAATAACGAAGACGACGTAACTTGTTTTGTACTTATCAATAAATGTAACATCGAAGAAATTACTTCATAACAGATGACGGACCTCCTTTATTTGGTTGGGTTATATCAATTAAATGTTAGTCGTGATCTGTTGGTTGAGTTTGACATAACGTGACCAAATGACGTTGTTCCACTTTCTGCCTATGATTCAACTTCTCTGATAATCGTAGCGTGTCCTGACTTTGTAAATCTTGAATTAACAATGAATGTCAGACTAACACAAACATAAGAAAATCATACGGGGAAGGAAAATTCTGATAGGTCGTTGTTTCCTCTCCGCTGTTCATGGCCACACGCGCCCAGAGTACTAAGACCTCGGAACGCGAACAGAACCGCTAATGTTAGGGGTCAATATACTTTGGTGTTTCATAGAAACACATTATATGCATTATTTTAGCAATTCGTGATTTTAACACAACTTTTTAACATTTCTTTAATTACTAGGAAGTAAGAGCCTCTATTTTATTTATTCTTCGATAAAAAAAGGCTGAGAGCCTCCGAAGGCTTGGCAGAATTAAAACTTGAAGTTAGCATTGACCAATAAATGGGCTTTATATGTAACATTCATCGGTATAAAGCAGGGCTTCCCAAACTTATTTTCACTACTGCCCACTTTGAGAACAAAATATTATGTTTTAGCACCTCACGTTGTTTCAATTTAAAATGCATCCAGATAAAACGAAAATACAAATTACCTATTTTTTTTTCTGAGTTCCACACCGCCCCACTTTAGACCTTCAGCGCCAATAAGGGGGCGTTATCGCCCACTTTGGGAAAGGCTGGTATAAAGGATGCAGTAAATGTTACTCGCAATTTCCTTCAAGTGGAAATATTAGTTTTTTTTTTTTAGTTTTACGGGAATAAAAACTAACAAGACGTTAGTGGATAACAGACAGACAGACGCACAAAACACTTTCCGTTTGAAAATGAATATAATTATAGTGTGCAATGCAGACCGGTGTTTGCTCAGTGATTCTCACAGAGCTGCTAACGAGTAATGACTCCATTCATTAGCTGCACTGTGTCATGGTATTATTTTAAAATATAATTAACGAGGCACATTCTCTGATTGGTGATCGCGGTACTATCCATATTCATATTGTAAATGCCATAGAGTCTCTGTCTGTCTGTTACCTCTTTACGCTCAAACCGTTATAAATATTCTACGAATAAAATTTCGTATATACTTTGAAACCTGGGAGAAGTTAATAAGATTGGTTGTATGCAGGAATGGTGTACGGTTCCCACATGATATAGTTGCAGGCAACAACGAATTGCAAATAATATTTTGAATACATAAGAGAAATTAGATGTCATAGTTCAAAATATTTACAAATACAAGTTCTAGTAAGCTAATCCAATTTTTTATCAATTTCAGGCTCGCTCTGCACTCAGTGCCATCGTGGAAGTTTGGATGTAAGATGGATCCTACAAATAAATCGGTTCCACGCAGTGGCGGCCCTAGGGGGAACAGGGCAATCGCCCGGAGCCTCGCAAGGGGTTTTTTTTGGAAGACAAAGGGCCTCGCAAAGACCTGCCGCCCAGGACCTCGCAAAAACTTTCCGCCCGTGGCCTCGCAATGGGTAAGGCCGCTACTGGTTCCACGCTTTCACCTGCAACTTTGTCTTCGTAAATCCGGTAAAATATTCTTTTCTCCCTTATGTAAATTTTATTATTGTCAGCTATATGTGTCTCTTTTTAAAAACCGTCCATTTGGTCGCACTGCAATCACTATAAACACAACACGCTTGATCCGATTTTGGACTGCAAACACGCCCTATGGATTGATGGACGGCAGCTTTAAAGAATAATTATTATTGTTAAATAATTACAGAAGCCAATTTAATACTTTTACTCTACAACAGGTGTTTATGCTAATAACAAATTATGTCTACTTGTCATATTATGTATATTGTATATTCGCCTTGACATTCATAGTAATGAATTAAAAACTGGTTCCTTTACGTCAAACAGCGTACGAAGAAAAGTCCAAGGTCTGCGGAAATATATTATGCGGCATGGACTTTTCTACCATATAAAAATAGCTTTTATGGCGTCGAAATCAGAGTAAAAATAACTTTAAACGAACTGAAAGTAGTGTGTATGTGCCGGCCTCATTTAAAAGTAAAATTGAAATATTATATGAATAATGACTAAGTATATGAGCAGTTAAATTTTAAAAGTTGATGTATATTTCTTAAAGTAAAACCTTTAAAGTAAAACAATGTTTCAAATTAAGTTCTACTCAAAATAATGCATGTAAGTAAGTTTGCCATATCGAGATAATTTTTTATTTATTTATTTTACCATTTATTTCAGGCATCTAGGCCTGAAATAAATTAGATAAAAGGTAGACTTTTTAGTACATTACGTACAATATAAACTATCAAGGAAAATTAAAAAGAATCACTAAGATATAAGAGGACGACATCACAAGACTAATGATAACTACAAGAAGAAGATAAAGAAGAAATAAAGAAGAAAGAAGAGGTAGATAGGTGAATTATCTTTGGTTATCTAGCTGTATGAGTATTGAGACATCATAAAGCTAGGTTACCGGAGTTAAGAGCCATCTACTGTGTCGACGTCACGATGGTATGTAGAAGCAGAAGAAGCCATGAAAAAGCAAGAAGAAAAGATTGAAGATATATATTTTTAGCATTATAAAATATATAAAAGCTTTATAATAATGTAAATCATAAAAATGTTAAATAAAATAGGTATATATTTAGGTCTGATAAAATAAACAATGTAATATTATACCGCTCTGCACAAAAATGTATCATACAGCATACTGTAGGAAAAATATTATTTACATAAGTTTATTAAATAAACGTTTTGGTTTTGTAATAAAAGATGATTTTTTTACATTGATTACAATAGCAAGGCGATTGATTTTACTACATACTTGCCTCAAAATTGTGTTAACTTAAAAAAAATGTAAATTAGTATTTTAATAATGATATTAGTCTGATGTCAGAAAGTGCGATTCAGTAGGCCTACTACGAAACTGTTTTGAGACTCAAACAATCGGACGAGTATGCCGCGTCCTGCTCTAACAACATCATTTCACGTTTGTTAGAGTAGGACGCGGCATTCTCGTCCGATTGTTTGAGTCTCAAACCATAAAACAGTTTCATGGTACAAGGCCAGGATTCTTTGCAGTATTCAAACTCACGTTCGTGACAGATGATACGAGTTACGACAAAGCACACAGACATTTACAAAACGGCGAGATAAGTAATGAATGCTCTCAGACTACTACGGACAGACTGCTCCATGAGGGTAATATGAACATCCATATTAAGGCCATCCCCCGAGCAAAGCCATCCCCCGAGCGAACGACCTTGACCATACATTTGACGCGTTGCCGAGATCGCACAAAAATCCTATTTTTTTTTACTTATCTTAGTTCAAAATTGACCTAAAAAAAATTTAAAACGGGGAATATGTAGTTAATGAAATTGTCTATCTATAGTCGTGTGTTTCAAATAAACGTAATTTGTAAATTCTAGGGAGATGCTGAAAGTATGCTATAATTTAAATAAATTGGTATTACTTTGGAAGCTAATAGCATGAGTATAATAAACAAAAATAGAAAATTTAAAACGGGGAAAGGAATGTTGATATACTGAAGATTATTGCTGTATTTTTATTATAACTTTGTAGCTTTCAAATTATGAGTTTATAAGGCTCTAAATACGGTAGATTACGGAATCTCCGTAGGGGAAGGCCCTTAATACTTTCTGTGTCTTTCTTTCTTTCTGTCTGATCGTTTGTAAACTCTTACGCTAAAGCCGTAGAACCGATTTAGGTGAAATTAGATACGTAAAATAGTTTTTGAATTTCTGGAAACGTAATATTATAATATTATGATGTTTCTTATGCTGGAATTTTTTTATGGATAACATAGTGCTGCTGCTATAGCTTTTGTTTTTAGCTCTTGTTATATTATCTGCCATTAAATAACATAAAATAAATACTAAGATATTGAACAATCTATAATTTCGACAATTTGTATAAATAAGTGTATATTTACCTATTTATATTTCCTTGTCCAAAATCCATTCTGTTATAAGCTTTATCTCTTTTGACCTTAATCTTTTGCGGGCGAAATTTTCACACCTCCAAGCCAACGTATTTGGGACTACTTCCTTAATCCCGGCAAAATAAGTGGGACATCTATCAGCGGTGACGTCACAAGACATTAACCTCTTTTCCTGTCCCAGTTGGGTAAATGGGACAATGCGATAGGCTAAGCGACTATAAGTGCCAATGCTACTATTAAGGTCAATGTTACTATGTTCTGGTTTAAGCGAAAGTGGCGACAATTTCCAGCGCTTAGCCGAAGCCAAGTGGGTAGGAAATGTAGCAACTATAAAAAAAGCTTAAACATTTTAACTTTATAGAAAACTGAAATTATAATTTGAAAAATAATATTCTTCGTTTCTTTTTTAAAACCGTAGTTACAGTTCTACAGTAAAAAATTAAAAATCGGCCAAGTGCGAGTAGGACTCGCGCACGAAGGGTTTCGTACCGTTATAGAGCAAAAATAGGCTAAAAATTGTGTTTTTTGTATGGGAGCCCCCCTTAATTTTTTATTTTATTTAAATATTATTATTAATTATTAAAGTACATATATATTTAAGGCCTTTGTGAAAATTTACCTGTTGCCATTATTGATATCGAGCAAAAAAGGCCAAAAAAAACCGCGTTTGTTGTATGGCAGCCCCCCTTAAATATTAATATTATTTTGTTTTTAGTATTTTTTGTTATAGCGGCAACAGATATACATAATCTGTAAAATTTCAGAAGTCTAGCAATAGCGGTTCTTGAGATACAGCCGGGAGACAGACAGACAGACGGACACGACGGACGGACAGACGGACAGACGACGAAGTCTTAGTAATAGGGTCCCGTTTTTACCCTTTGGGTACGGAACCCTAAAAATAACATAATTTTTATATCAATCTTCATACCTTTGAAGGCGGTATCAACAAACATAATAATACGGGTTCTTCAATACGAAGGATTTCAAAAATAAAAATTGAACCTGTGACTCTAAACAATTATAATTGTCCCACGTAATTCGTATTTGGACGTGAATCGTTTCTCTTAGATTGTATTAGAATTGTGGCCCAAATACTTTCATGAACCATGAAAGCTATTTGTTTCACGTTAAATAATCAAATACGAGATAATTAATTAAGGAATTATCCGATACAAAAATATCATGTTCGCACTTTAACACGTCTCGCCTACACACATAAATCACCCCTATATCAATAATATAAGGTCGAAATTGCCATGCGAGTAATAAAAGCAGGTAACACAATAAAATATGCCTTACATAATAGTAATAAAGTAGAAATTCGAGTGTGATTATAAACGGTAATTAATTAGTATTTACATCGCTCGTTAACGCGGCGTGTTCTAGGAGCTCCCAAGCCCCCACCCCCGCCGGATTTAATTACCTTTATTACAAGGGATAACATAGTGACGTCCTATCCCGGGATATTTGTCTTACCTTTCTCGATATCTATTGAGAAATAGAAAATATACACTTAAAGGTATTCAAGAAGAATATAAGTATTAATATCCTTTGGATGATTAATACTTATATTATTGTGTGTGAGACTCATACGTGCTATTAGAGAAAATTAATAGGCAAATGACGTACCTACGTTATTTATTCGACTTATGTCAAGCCCAGCTTTAAGATCTCGATTAACATTGAGTTGATATAACCCTACCAAAAGATGGAGCCCGTAGGTCCACGGAAAGTTTATGGATCAATTTTTTCGAAAAATTGATTTATAGGCAGTTGATGGGCCTACGTCATTTGGTAGGTTTATGTCAATTCAATATTAGTCGCGATCTGTCGGCTGGGTTTTGGGGCCAAATTACGCAGGTCCGCAATCTCATTTAAAACTCTTAAACTAATTTACTCAGCGACATACCTAGGTACTATATGCTACGGGTCTCCCGTTTGTGCCGACCGAGTAACTATTGGTGCGGCTCGTCGCAAATTATTGCAAAGCCAACGTCTTGCTCCCATTTTCCTGTGTAAAGCTTACAAAACCACAAGTACCGAAGCTTTACCCGTACTAGCCGGAGTTTTACCCGTAGACCTTGAAATACAGCGTCGTGCGACTATGTACTATCACAATAAAAACATTACTAGCCCGGACTTTTTAAACGTTCGCGATAAATCAAAAATTACAAGATTGTTTGAACCCTTAGATGATTCAGTACGTTATCTAATGTCCGAATGGCAAAAGCGTTGGGATAACTCCACAAAAGGTCGCCACCTTTATAACTTTTTTCCAGATATACGTCAACGGCTATCCAAATACTGGATGGATATTGATCATTGCGTATCTCAATTCCTGACTGGACATGGTAATTTTACAGTCAAACTTTATGGATTTAAATTAGTAGAATCACCCATGTGCGAGTGCTCGACCGAAGGCAACATGTTCGAACAAACCGCCCATCATGTTCTCTGGGAGTGCAACCTCTGGCAAAACGAAAGATCTATAATGCTTAACAACATACTTTGCAAATCTGGAGTCCCATATTACGATGATCTCGTAGACAGCGCAAGGAACATTCGTGCCTTTAAGTGTTTTTGTCATAATTGAAGACGTGAGTGGAAGAATCGAACACGTAACATTTCGTAACATACGGACAATAACTCATTTTTTCCCTAATTATTTTAATAAAACTTGTAACTTATCTACTTCATAACCTAGCTAATATATCTGGCTACACATATAATCCATAGTTTTTCAATTTCGAATATTTTTTCCGGCCCTAAAGCCTCCATTTAAGCAAAAAAACGGTAAGTTTTTTCATGTTACTTACCTTATTCTTCCACTCACGTATTGAATTATTATTGGAAACAGTGTAACACAACAAATTCAGACTTTAACTTAGATCTAGCTAAGTAGTCATAATAATTAACATTAATTAATTATTCCCGTGGTGCTTTCCCTTTAGTTCTTTGACTTTTGGTCATTGCAACTTTGTGCTGTCTCCCGCTTTTTATGGGGAGGGAAAACTGTATTTCCTACTCCTGTTGTCCAGTGGTGGGAATGTGTGGTGGGCCAAAGGTCCGCAATCTGCATATGAATTAACTTCTCTGATAGTACTAGGGTAAAAAAGTTTTTAGGCGTTTTTACCTTTGTATTATCTGAGAAATTATACAAGCTGATTTCTGGCATTAATTGTGCTATAGGCTTTCTGTAGATTAGATAAACCAATAGTGCCTATAAGGATACCCTATTCCTTATATAAAAAAAGAAGAGAGAATATAATATATAAGTGTAAAAAAACATGAAACAAGTGATAAGACCTAGTTAGATCGCTTTTCCCTCCTAAAACTCCCTACATGCTCAATAAACAGCCATTGCTGAATATTTCAAGTCTAGTCGTCGTATACAAAAATGTCTCGTTTAAAGTGTAATATTATAAAATTCTTCGTCTAAACTCTAAATTGCATATTTCATAAAGTAACCGAGCTTTTGTGGTTTCGTTATCAAAATACTTTGATGAAGACGATAGCCGATTAACGAGAACTCTTCGGTCGAATTTTCTCCAAAGATTAATTGTCTTATACCAAATATTAATTACGAAAACCGACCCTTAGATCAAGGGACCGAATATTTGCACTTTGATAGTACACTCATAGATATACGGCCTTTGAACTTTCTTCCCCTAGTAATAAAACTGATTTGTGCTAAATTGGAATTACTGGTGACGTAAAATTGATAAGATTATGATATTAAAGAAAATCGTTCACCATGCTACGAGAGTTTCCTCAAAGTTTTCTATTGAAAATGTTTTATTAATCAATCATTATATTATTATTGCTGAAAAGATATTTTAAAAATTGACGATAATATTCTCAATAGTAGGTACTATAGGCACCCTAAGTTCTGTAAGAGTAAGGTGTCTTGAATTATGTTTTATTTATTTTTTAAATAGGTAATATCAGAGAAGTTGATTCATAGGCAGATGGCGGACCAACGTAATTTGGTCACGTTATGTCAAACCCAGCCGACAGATCACGACTAAAATTGACTGAACAAAACTCGACCAAATGACGTAGGTCCGTCAACTGCCTATGAATCAATTTCTTCGATGGTACATGCCCTACAAGGGTCCAAACTTTGGACAAAATATTATAATAATGCGAACACATTTTTAATAAGTTATTTCTTGGAAATAAAATATACTTATTCTTCTACCTATATTCTATTACGTTTAGTAAAAAGTGATTAAAACAAAACAAAATACCAGTGTGTTCTTTTTGTGAGAAAAATAATAGTTTGGATACTAGAACAGATGTTTTACAGTAGGCAGTACCCAAAAACATTCTTCTTTCTTTATAAAACAAAAGCCCAGGACGGCTTGTATTCGATTATTTTATAAAAGTTCGCTGTTTTCCAACGCGAGATAAAACCTACAACCTTTGAATTTAGTCTCGCGAGCCGCGTACTGAACGACGAAGACATAGAGTGCCAAATTTTTTGTCACGTCGGGAAATGCTTCATGCCTCCCTGATAGCGCTGAGCCGGCCACTGGGCTATGTGGCACTCTTACAGGCGAAGATGATCCCGCCCGGTCACTAAACCCCGACCATGTCCCCTAACATGCGCTGGACGGATTCACGAGCACTGTTACATGGCTTCCGTGACATACAGCGTACCTACATAGTAGAAAGTAACCAGGACTAAGGTAAATACAGAACCCCCTGTGCTGTTCAAAGTTTACGAACCCCTGCTGTAATCGTTAAAGTTACTGACGACGATTTAATCACTAATTGCTTTCATCAAAATCAAATCAATTCCCCTCTTCAATTTTTGACCTTAGGAAAATGTGGGGAATATATATTTTATTATTTCTATTAAATTTCCTGGTAAAAATAAATAGCAATATTTTAATTACGAATTGCTCTTGGCTTTTACGAATTGTATTATATAGTCAACAATATCGAAATTCGAAGGAAACTAAATTTACGTAGCTTTGGGCGTTTGTGGTCCTTAGAGAAACGAAAAATTGAGGGCAAAAATAAGGAAACATATATTGCTTATACAAAGTTTCATTTTTCGCATTAACATCGCTCAATCGAAATTTAAACAGAATTTTTTAAGTCTTTAATCTCTCGACTTTTTTTCAGTTTCAATAGGATTTACTTCCTTGATGTTTAGTTTATTTTAATTTTATACACCGTTAAATCGTTTTCACATCCTTCTTAAGAATATTATAATTCTTGATGTCTAACATTTTATCGTATTTTATTATTATGATTTATGTTAGTCAACTATTAGAGAATGCTAATACACATGTCAAAAAGAGAACTGAAAGTGCTGGCGAAGGACTGGGATAAGTGGCGGCCGCTCCACTATATCATGGGCCTTTCCCTTATACAAGAGAAAGTATTCATTGTAATAATAATACAATGTGATGCATCATGAAAGTATACAGTTTCCTTGTAGTTACGGTTAATGTTTTATTCGGAGATTGTATATGAGTAATCCTTATGTCGTTGATATAATGATCTTTTCAGGGGTAAAAAAGCACTGAACTGACTGTAAATGAAACAAAATTACGTCTTCATTACCCGCACAACCCACACGCCGACAGAAACAACCCTAGGCACTTTAAAATACATCGCTTCGTCTTCATTTTACGGTTTTGCTCTTAAAACATTTCGTTGTTTTTTAAATTACTCCCTAAAGATACTTTGAGCACAAATATCTCAATGTAAGTTTTTTCAATTTGCTGAGCAAAGAGATACATTGATTAAACAAACGTAGTTTGCAGCTAAGAATGGAGAATATTGTTGTTAAAATGTACATAAAAATTATTGCTCCGCCGTGACAGCTTTTCGGCTGCCGTGACCAGGATTCGAACCTGGGTTACTACGGCCACAACGTAGGGTCCTAACCACTAGACGATCACGGCTGTCGGAGCGGGTACTGTGATAGTCGAATATCGACCTCGCTATCGAATTCGGGAATACGCGACTATTTGCAAGTACCCGCAATGTGGAGCAAACTGTTCGAGTGCACTGACTACTGTATTTAGCCGTGTTGTGTTGCGACATCACCATCATGTTGTAAGTTGTAACTGTCAGCGAGACCGGAACTAATTGCGATGAAAGTGTCTGCGGCGAGAGACTCGCGCCGATACAGCCGCCCCTCACCCGCTCCGACAGCCGTAATCGTCTAGTGGTTAGGACCCTACGTTGTGGCCGTAGTAACCCAGGTTCGAATCCTGGTCACGGCAGCCGAAAAGCTGTCACGGAGGAGCTAATTTGTTTAAGACTTTTGTCAATAGATGCATTCACTGATGCTTCATTCTCTTCGGCTGGTAATAATGACATTGTACGCTGAATAAACAATTAATATCTCTGACGAGATCCTAAGAAATTAAGTCTTAACACTCTTAAACTAAATTAAAGTTTTGAGAGCCTAAACATCATCTTTTCCAAAATTGTTCCAGTGTTCCAAAAAAAACATAATATAGAAGCGATTTCAATTATAGCACGTCTAGCAGATTATTAAAGACGTGAGTGGAAGACTCAGAAGGGTACTGGGTAACTAACATTTTATAACGTACTAGCGACACGCCCCGGCTTCGCACGGGTATAAAATATATAGCCTATCACTTATGTCACTCACTGAAAAAATGAATAAAATCGATTCGGTAGTTTTGATTTATATTCATTACTACCTGTGGCCCGCATTATTATATTTATATTTCGCCGGTACTATACCGCCGAAAAGCTACGTCCCGCAATTTTTTAATCTATACTAATATTATAATCTATACTAATATTATAAAGCGGAAGAGTTTGTTAGTTTGTTTGTTTGTTTGTTTGTTTGAACGCGCTAATCTCAGGAACTACTGGTCCGATTTGAAAAATTCTTTCAGTGTTAGATAGTCCATTTATCGAGGAAGGCTATAGGCTATATTTTATTACGCTAAAACTAATAGGAGCGAAGAAATAGAAGAAAATGTGGAAAAAACGGGGGAAATTATTTGAAAGGGCTTATTTGAACGCGCTAATCTCAGGAACTACTGGTCCAATCTATACTAATATTATAAAGCGGAAGAGTTTGTTAGTTTGTTTGTTTGTTTGTTTGAACGCGCTAATCTCAGGAACTACTGGTCCGATTTGAAAAATTCTTTCAGTGTTAGATAGTCCATTTATCGAGGAAGGCTATAGGCTATATCTTATCACGCTAAAACTAATAGGAGCGAAGAAATAGAAGAAAATGTGGAAAAAACGGGGGGAAATTATTTGAAAGGGCTTATTTGAACGCGCTAATCTCAGGAACTACTGGTCCAATTTGAAAAATTATTTCAGTGTTAGATAGTCCATTTATCGAGGAAGGCTATAGGATATATTTTATCACGCTAAGACTAATAGGAGCGAAGAAATAGAAGAAAATGTGGAAAAAACGGGGGAAATTATTTGAAAGGGCTTATCTCACGAACTACTAGAGCAATTTTTCTGTTATTTGGGTCAGATAAGAAGTAGACCACGTGAAGGATCATAGGCTATTTTTTGTAGACTGATTTGTCTATGAAATATCAAATTTACGCGGGCGAAGCCGCGCGGAACGTCTAGTCTGTAATATCTTCGAAAATATTCATTTAAATCATATTCTGTAAAGGGCCATATAGATATATATTAAATCAACAATGTATTTAAAGTATTTAATTGAATAAGGATTAATGCCGTATTGGTTAAAATCGCTTCAAAAATTAGCCATTATTTGTAGTAGAAAGTAAATGTCAAAAAAATGTTATTGTGGGATATTCTAGGGATATCCATAAGAGATAGATATATACCATCGCGAAGTTTTCTGTAGACCTTTTCATTGTGTACAATTATACTTAGTAGTTAGTACATTATTTTGATAAATCTCGTAGGGTTCAGCCTGCGTTTGCAATGTAAGCCGAAAAAAATGTAATTATTTACGACATCACATTAGAAACCTCAAAAATAACAGTATTTCTCCACTATTTAATGAATGTTATTATATTTATAAACCTCCTCTTCAATCACTCTATCTATTAAAGAAAACCGCATCAAAATCCGTAAATTAAAGGTAATAAAGGGACATAGGGACAGAAAAAGCGACTTTGTTTTATACTATGTAGTGAAGCACAATTACTTATTTTTTACCTTATAATTTGAACAAACCTTGTAATTTACCTACTTCATAATCTGGCTATACATAAAATCCACATTTTTTTAATTTCTAATCATTTTTCCGCCCCTAAAGCCTCCATTTAAACGGCATTTTTTAACTGTTACGTCTTACTTTCTTCATCCACTAACGTCTTCAATTCTAACAGTAGGCAGGTAAATATTGCCCAATTTAGGTAACAAGCGTTAAAATTTAAACTGTAACGGTTGCTAGGTACCTATTTAAGTTGGACGTGAATATTTTATTAATAATCTCATAAAGTGGAAGCTGTACTGACCTTAATTTAGTAGATATTTAAACTGTAGGCGGTATAAAATCAGATTAGTTTACTAAACATACGAAATAATAATTACTTTGCGCCTGGTAAAATAAATACGGCAATCTCATTAATCTGTGTTTGCTCGGTAAGCTTATAATACTTTATTAATAATAGTTATTAAATGTAAAGGTTTAAAAGCTAACCCGTATAACATTCAATAATAATTAAATATCAGTACGTTAATATTAGATATTACTTAGCTCAAGTAGCCAAATTATTATTATAGATAAACTTAGTAATTAAACCTATAATGAGTTTATTTGAATGCACTAATACTGGACTGGTTTTTATGTAAATACTTTGGCACAGATATATAATATTATATGCAGGGAAATGTACGGTTGCCGTTTTTTCTCTTTAACCCATCAATCCCCAAGCGGCAACCGGCTGCCGCATAACAATTGAAAATCTATTGTGTCTGCGATACCCACGATGGAGGTGCTACTGCATGCGGAGCCGCGCGGAACGTCTAAATAATAGTTAAAAATAACATTACAAATTAATTTTAAACCAGAGTTTGTGAAATTTTAATAAATTGCAAAACTTCGGCGGGTAGACTTTTAATTGCTAAGACGACAATTCAACTCAGTCTAGATTCAGTTAGTGGTTGACAAATGTTTACTCGCGGCTTCGCCTCAGGTGTTCCACCTACAGTTTGTAAGTTTTTAATTAAACTTCTATAACATTTCTGCGAACAGCAGTTAATAGTTGGTACCGGTAGGCAGTGGCGTAACTATAACATCCGGGGCCCGTGGCAAATTGATGGGGCCCTATCAGTAAGAATCGTCACGTTAATAATAAACAATGTATAAAAAAATTGTGACCTCGCGGCCTCGTGGACCGGGGCCCTTTTGGGTCGGGGGCCCGTGGCATTTTGCCAGCCCTGCCACTATATATAGGTGTACCAGAATCTGATGGTAATTTTTGACAGCAGATTTTTAAAAAATATCCTTGATCATTGGATAAATTTTTATATTTGCATGTTTAACACACAGAATCAGCCGCTATAAGAAAAAAAAAAAACGGATCAAAATGTTTTATTCCAATTACCCCCGTATTGCTAGAGTCATTTTATTTTCTCACTTTTTGCCATCAGATTCTGGTAGACCTATAGTTACGCCACTGCCGGTAGGTCGATTATGCTACGTTACAATTAATCTGTTTCCATATGAAAAAAAAAAAAAAACGCTTGCGTTATTCAAAAGATAATAAATAAGCTTACTAGATGTGTCTGCAACATCGTTGCTCCGAAATTCGTCTGTCGTGTAGGAACTGTACATTTTTTGAAAATAAATACTATACTACGCCCTTTCCTGGGACTCCAAGGAGATACATATTTCAATAGCAAATTGCATTAATATCGGCTCGGCGTCTTAAAAGTGTAAAGGCAGTGATAGACAGACTTTTAAATTAATAAATAATTGCTTAAGTTATGGTTAGATTATAATATTATATCTTTCATTTATAATTATTATTATGTTTAAAAATGTTTACTATTATTAAAACGACTATTTTTTTAAACCTAAGTTGAAATATTAAATCAAAAAAAGAGTGCTCATACAGTATTAATATTAATGAGGATAAAATTAAAAGTTGTTGGCCGGCGAACTATTTAATTAAACTAATGGACTCTTTAAACTCGTCGGCTTACCCTAGTTTGAAAACCTAGCGTCAATTATGCGATGAAAAGCTTTAGTATTATAAATATAATTAGGAACTAGTAGTAGTAACTAGTAAAGCTAAATTAATGGAATCTACGAAAAAAAAAAGGCTGCAGGCTACCTGAAAATTGCTTATCTGAAATGTAACATAAAATGTGCAGTTCCCTAGGGATAAAACGCACGTTTTTTCCCTTTTCAACCACCTCTAACTACAAAATTTCCATAGGAATACTTGCAACCGTTAGGAAATACTATAGGTATAAATAAAAATGATTTTTTTATTTGTTAGTCTCGCTAAAACTCGAAAACCTGCTGAACCGATTTCGCTAATTTTAGCTTGATATATTTGTGGAAATCCAGGGAAGGTTATGAGGGAAGTGATACAAAGTCATCTAGTAATATACAGGGTGTCACAAAACTAAGTGATAATACCTTAGGGTGTGTATGTGTCCCTAATGAAGAGTTCACTGTGAAAGTAGCAGCGCTAAAGGGCAATTTTTTTTACTGTTGTATGGAAAAATTCATGACGCGGGGACGCTTGCCCATACAAATCGATTTGACGACCTCTGTGGCTCAATGGTTAAGAGTGTGTGCTAGCTCAAACCGGGGGTCGCGGGTTCGAATCCCAGAATACACGGAACAAAAAGTTTTGTGTATGGGTCCTATCCTACTAATATTATAAAGGCGAAAGTTTGGATGTATGTATGTATGGATGTATGGATGTTTGTTACTCTTTCACGCAAAAACTACTGAACGGATTTTAATGAAACTTTACAATAATATAGCTTATACATCAGAATAACACATAGGCTACAATTTTAACCGACTTTCAAAATGAAGGAGGTGTTATTTTCGTTCTTTTATGTTCAACGATTACTCCGCCGTTTGTGAACCGATTTTCAAATTTTTTCTTTTGGTGTATAGGTTATCATCCCAATTTGGTACCATATTCATAAAAGTGGTGACCTGATGAAGGGATCCATAAGAAATCGAGGGAACTCCTCAAAATTTATATGGAAACATGTGGTGATTTCGGTTTCGTGAGCAGTATTCTAAGCATATGCTACCAACAAGCAAGATTTTGCACCAAGGTATACCATGGTTCGGAAGGTGGTGTGAGAACTCCTGACTCTTTATAGATACAAGTTTGGGAGTTTCGACGTTGTTTTAAGAACGGAAAGCATATGCTACTATGCAAATTACATTCATCATCATCATCATCACTCTCATAAACCATTATAGAACCATGTATCGTCCCGTTTTGACCCTATTATTGGTACTTTTCATACTTTTTTATTATATATATATATATCACTTAAACCGCGGGTAACACCGCGGGGCACAGCTAGTAGTATATATAGGACCCATACACACCGTAAAGTATTATCACTAAGTTTTGTTACACCCTGTATAAATATAAACGATAACGTTTAAACTTTAAAGTATAAGATTTACGTTAATATACAAACGTGATTTGAATCGAAGCTGCCGGTAAAGTGTGTCGCAGGAGACGCGCGCAGACGGAGACAGATCTTCGAGATTTCAAGAGAGCCAGATAGAGTCACGTGAACGCGTAATTAATCAGGTTGGGGGTGACTCACACTTGTACAAACTTCTCCGTTTATATTCTGTTTAATGTTCTCATTAATGGGAATCAACTCCCGCCTCATTACATACCTCCGCCTAGTGGGAGGGTAGGTAGAAAAATGTGGGAAAATCCTACGAGTCTTGTAAACACAATTCCATCAGGATGCGCTTAGCGGCAAAAGTCGAAAAAAAAGTAACATAATATTAATTAAGGACCCCCATAACTTATAGATCGCTCAGTGAAATTTAAGGCAATCGGGTCATGAATACAATATCTACCAATAACGCGTCTAATCACTGATCTACTGAACCGTGTCCAACCTACCAAAGTAATCCTTCCTACCTTGTGTAAAATAAAAAACTAAATGCGTACAGTTTTACGCGTCTAGTCCACCGACGCTGCGAACTGAGAAATATCTGCGAAACCAATGCGAAACAGGAATAGAGCGAGATGCAATATAACGCATTGTCGTGTGGCGGTTGAGACAGTAAATCGGTTCGTCGCTGTTTCGCAGTTCGCAGCGTCGGTGGACTAGTCACTAGAGGCGTTAAAGTCGCATCTTATTTTTGGAACGAAGTTCCTTATCGCGCGTTGCGCCTTGCGGGGGCTAGACGGAAAAAGTTGTAACGACACTTTTTATTAGTACCTGCACAGTAGGGGCAGAGGGCGTTGATAGTTTAGTTTTTTTTAATATTCAATCTACTGTTAGACAAATAATACACGGCCAGTCTGTCATCATTTTACTTAATTAATCTGAGCCTGTCGCAGGAATGATGTCTAAAAAATAATAAAGTCAATATTTTGACAATAGAATATCAATAGAAAAGCGTTGAAAGAATTAATTTTTTTATTTGAGGATAAATTTCGACCATTGGGCGATTTCTAGTATTGAGAAATATACTCGTTTAGACGGAGAATAGAATTCGTTCCATTCGGGTGTCCCTTGACACCTCTCAAGTTTTTTTTGATGTAATATATAAATAATATATAAACAAGGATCAAATTGAATGTACTTATTTATCGTTGTGTCTTTTGCGTACAAATATTAAATATTTTCGTAACCTTATTATTACCGAAGCACCGCATTTTTATTTTCTTCTCGAAAAGTAATTTAAGACAATAAACAGTTTTCAGCGAGCACTTTAAGGGTGAAGCCAAACGAGCGTAATTTGTGAGTTGTGAGTCGCAGAATTTCTGCCGCGTAAATATATTTTCATACAAATCATGACTCACAAAATTACGCTCGTGTGAATCAAATAGGACTTTTGTATGAAACTGAATGCAGCAGAATTCTGCCGAACCGAAATTCTGCGACTCACAACTCACAAATTACGCTCGTTTGACTTCGCCCTAAGTATCATGTGCGCGATATACACGTCATGTCCTCAATATATTTCCATTAACGTCCACGTGTGCGTCCTATACGGTACAAATTGTGAGAGTTTGTGTTCGGTGACTAATTTCCGATCCTTTTAACATTTGAATCGGTCATTTCAAAAACCTCAGTCACATTTTTTAGGGTTCCGTAGTCAACAAGGAACCCTTATAGTTTCGGTCTGTCCGTCCGTCTGTCCGTCTGTCTGTCTGTCCGTCTGCCTGTCCGTCTGTCTGTCTATCCGCGGTTTTGCTCAGAGACTATAGGACCTACAAAGCTGTAATTTGGCATGAATGCGCATATTAATGATGCCGACAAAATAGTACATGAAACTTTAAAAATATATATTTTTTATGGTACCTTCCCTACACATCAGGCGGGGATAAATATTTTTTTTCGCGTCCACCCCATCGTGTGGGGTGTCGTTGGATAGGTTTTTTAAAAATATTATGAGTATTCATAAATCATTTTGCGATTTAGGGATCCGTTTTTGAAATATTAAGTTTTAAAGTGGAAAAAATCGTTAAGAGTCCAGTGTCCCCCCCCTTCTACCAGTTAAACGGTTGCTTCTGGAAATGTGAAAAAATTCACGGAAGTAAGAAATATGCTAAATTTAGAAGGAAAACTATCACGGCTAAGAAGACTTCATAAGTTATTGAGTAATAGTCGATCAACTAAAAAAAATGTTTCGTTCAAATTCCTTTGAAAGTAACTGAGATGATGTTGTTAGTAGTGTAAACACGTTATAAATATGTACATTCATAGACCATAGAAAAATAAATAAAAAACTAGCGGTACTACGGAACCCTATATTGCGCGTGGCCCGCGCAATCACGAAAATACGTTCATTGCAAAAACGACATAAGTCAAGTGACTTATGTGTCTAAACACACCATGCCGAATTTCCGCGGCGGAAGTTCGGCATGATTCCGCCTGCAATGTATTTTAAATTACCGATGACACACCATGCCGAAATTCCGTCTCGTTATATTATATGCGTTTGACATTGCTGACGTAATCATGCCGAACTTCCGCCGCGGAACTTCGGCATGGTGTGTTTAGACACTAAAAGGTAAATTGATGATATAAAGTAAAGCAGCAGACCTAAAATCATAAATGGTCACATTTTGCAATTCCTCTCAAATCAATTCAGAAAATGAATTGTCAAAACTGTCAAACTGACGAATGTCAAATTAGTATGAATTGTGCGAATTGTGTGTTTGTGTGCGAAAAGTGCGATTAAAAAAAAATGAATCATATTATAATTCATAAGATTCTCCAAAGTGACCATTTTAGCCCCGCAGGACTGCATTTTGGAAGTCATTTTATATCATATTATTTCATTTTATAACAACATTTTTGCCTGGACAACTGCAAATGTTGAAAATAATCAAAATGAAAATGTATGGGGAATTTGACTGCGTACCTTAGGGTTATTAAAAAGTGACAAAGTAATACAATATTTTAAATGTTATTAAGGTTATTTTTAAGTGAAATGTGTAATAATCTCTGCTTATGGCTTAAGCAGATAATTACTACGATTATTTTGGCATAATTATATACCACTCACCCTATTTCTTGCTAAAACAACACTGCAACTGTCAGAAACAGTTTTTCAGGTTTTTAAAATTATTTTTAGTAATAAACTATAATAGTACGGGAGCCCTAGAACATTTTTTTTTATTACTATCAAGTTTATTTTTGTGAGTAGCTTCATTTTGATAAGACAAACAACATTTTTATTTGCGAAAAATCTTGAAAGTGGTAGCTAACAGAAATAGAAAGAATTTGATACTTTGAATTGATGGTCCTAAAATATGGACTGTTTTATTTACCTTTCTATCTCTGTTAGCTACCACTTTCGAGAATTTTCGCAAATAAAAATGTTGTTCGTCTCATCAAAATGAAGCTACTCACAAAAAATTTGCTTGATAGCATATATGTCAGTGCTTGATAGTAATAAAAAAAAATTGTTCTAGGGCTCCCGTACTATAAAGTTTATTCTCTATTTTAATTGTTTACCTCCCATATACTACATTCAGAACAAAAAAGTTGTTTAAAACCATTTTAAAACTCATTTGTTTGATCATAAAACAGTTTTTGTTGATTCCATTGATTCCTGAAAAAATTAATTTGAGTGACTTAAGAGGTTTTGAAGTGAACGATTCATTTCATCTCGCCAGGGAAGTTCTGTGGACTGTGACTCGTGTAAAATGTATTATTGACACTTTATTGATTTATTTTTAGGCTTTAAGACGCTCCCCCTACGGAGATGCCGTAATTTACCGTTTTTAGAGCCTTATTGACTCATAATTTGAAAGCTACAAAATTATAATAAAAATACAGCAATAATCTTCAGTATATATGAACGTTCCTTTCATAGTTATTAATTTCCTATGTTTGTTTTTTAATACTCATGATATCAGCTTCCAAAGTAATACCAATTTATTTAAATTCAAGCATACATTCAGCATCTCCCTAGTATTTACAAATTACGGTTATTTGAAACACATGCCAATAGATCGACAATTTCATTAAGTAACTACATACATTTGAATTTTTTAGGTCAATTTTGAAGTAAGATAAGTAAAAAAATAGGATTTTGGCGCGATCTCGGCAACGCGGCAAATGTATGGTCAAGGTCGTTTGCTCAGGGGATGGCCTTAAGAATTATATTTTTTGCTTCTTACTAATTGGAAGATCTACATTCTACACTATGTATACAAACGTTAGTATAATATAATGGTTTTGTCCTGGTACGCTAAGCTTTCGAACATTATATAACTACTTTTACAAAACCTAAAGTGTTTTGTTACACACCACGTATATCCTAATTTATGAAATTAAAAATAGCAAGCTTATTATCGTGCTAAAAACCATGCTTAAAACAACCATGCTATTTGAACTCGATGCAGTTGCTTCTATTAAGCATACTTATTATAGTGATCTTGCAGCGAAAAAACTGATCAATACTATAGGTCTACCAGAATATGATGGCAAAAAGTGAGAAAATAAATTGACTCTAGTAATACCGGCGTAATTGGAATAAAACATTTTGATCCTTTTTTTTCTTATAGCGGCTGATTCTGTGTGTTAAACATGCAAATATAAAAATTTATCCAATGATCAAGGATATTTCTTGAAAATCTGCTGTCAATAATTGCCATCAGATTCTGGTAAACCTATACTGATCAATACTAGCATGGTAGCATGCTTAGTAATCAAACCTGTCCACATGTGCCTAAATCACGCCCCCCGCCACCCGCGCTGCAGGTAGCATGATTAAAAATCGCACGCTTGTCGATTTTTTAATATGCCCGAAATAAGCATGATTATTTTGAGCAATGCTTGCAGCAGCAACACGTGCTCGTAAGCAGCAACTGCTCGGTTGAAACCATAAAGTTAATATACCTAGCGGAATAGAGAAACAAAGGCCTGAGCAAGCGAGATGTCACTATCAGTAACACTGCGTGGTAAGAAGAGACGTGTGATACATGACAGCAGCATTCTTTTTTTGACGTCCAGTCGGCACGTGCCGCAACGTTGACAATTTAATCTCATAGAAATCATGTTCAATCATGCTTGTGTAAGTGTATACGTACACAAATTTTTACATACAGATGAAACCAATTTCGTTTGACAGCTCGAGATTGTTGCTCTATTCCGCTAGGTATATTAACTTTATGGTTGAAACATGCTTTCGTGCTTGAAATAAGCATGTGTAACTGTACCTTTATGTTATCTATGTCTGCTACAGCATGACAGCAGATCATTAACATAAGAAACCATAAGGTCTTTGCAGCAGATAGTTTCAATATCTATGGAAAATCTATGGTACTTAGAAGACTTGCTTGACAATGTCACTTTTTAATTGCTAGTCCCATCTAACCATGTTGATCTAAAATTTTGGGTAAAAGTACCATCAATTATACCACTCGCTTGTCGGCAGATATGTGCATTTAATATTGACCATGTTTCACCAGCTTGCAGCAGTCCTGTGTATGTGTGTAGCGGCGGTTGCCGGTAATGGTATGTGTGTTGTGCATGCAGAGTCTACTTTGGTACCATCGAGGAAATTGATTCCTAGGCAGCTGACAGACCAACATCATTTGGTCGGATCATGTCAATTCAATGTTAATTGCACAGACCTATAAAAAGTATATGACAGACCTGTAAAGAGTATATGTATAACTACGTAGGTCCCCCATCTGGGACCTGCCACCGCCCAGGGCCCTGGATAACAGGAAGCCTCGCCCAGGGCGCTGGTAGGGCCAAAACCGGCATTGATTGTATGTGCCCTGTCATGCGTGTCGTCCGCACGTGGATTGCATTTTGTTACCGGCCGCGGCATGCGGCCAGGAAAAGGGCCCTTATCCAGGCCATTGACGGACCGCATTTGCAGTCGGGACTCGGGACCAACTGCTCTAATTCGCGTCGCGTTTTAATTTTATACCGACCGCTCAAAAACTGATCGAGCGGTCCGTGTATGGTGGATATGAATTTTGTATGAACTGCAGATCACCGTACGGCGACCGCATTTTGCAGTCGGTGTCGGACTGCAAGATGCGGTCCGTCTATGGCCGGTCTTAGACAGCGCGATTATGGTGGCAATCATGGTAATCCATTACAGCCCAGTGTCTTTGAGAGTTTATCCTGTGTCGTTTTTTCAGGACATGCGGAGCACATGGTGACGACTGCGTGTGCAAAATGTTTACCTGAGCACAAAAACCTTACCCAAGCGTTATTGGCCGATGTGCGAGAGAAGTACCCGGCATACAGAGAACTGATACTAAAATATAACCCTAACTCATCACATTTCAACGATTTCGAGGAAGCAGTTGGAGTTGCGAAGACTAATCTATCGTCATTACCGTTGCGCGCTGGTTTGTTTAAAGCTAGAAAAAACTTAAGCACTATTTTAGGTAAGGGTCTGAATTTGGGACAGATAATAATAGACGATCCGGATGCAGTTGTCCCGCCAATTTTTGGCGGCGGTATTAACTTGGGGCAGAGCATCATAACAGTAAAAGGAAGACCTTCTTCAGAATATGAAATTAAAAAGTCTCGCGCGTCAATTCCATGTATTATGTTGCGGCAAAATTATTTATTTATTTTAATCTTTATCTTATTATTTATTACTTAGTATTTAATAAAAGTACCACAGCAAAAAGAACATACAGTATCTTCATCATAGACACCCTGAACTTGGACATGGCAGACACATGTGCTGTAATGTAATTTGTATTTTACAAATAAAAAGTAAAAACTATAATATATGTATATACTTTGATTTAATTTCGTTAATAATAGTAGGGGTCAGGGGAGGGGAAGGTGCTATTTGTGTAGTCACTCGAGCGTCATGGAGACCTAGTAGGTTTTTTACATTAGGTAAAACTGATAAAAAAATAATAAGAGCTTTTTTATTTTAGCGGTGGGTTCAGAAACTGCAGCCATTTTAAAGTTTTGAAAAAGAAAATATATTCAGAAAATTGCTTATTTAGATAAATTGTAAATATATTTTAGACAACAAGGACTAAATCATTTAGTTTACTGCAAAATAAAATATCTGCGAAGCTTAGTTAGGAAAATATGAAGCTTTATTTTTTTATATTTTAAAATGTCCCTACAGGCTTACCTAACATTTGAATCGTCAGTGCTTTTTATGGAAGCTTCTTTGGGGCAATGAGTTTCTAAAATACTAGAGTAGCAACGTCTTACAAACGATTCTCAGAAATGCGTAACCACTTGATAGTTCAAAAGACGATGTCAAGTCCTTATGTCATTATGTAAGTCAGATATGCCTGCAGGCATCTTCGAAGTGCCAATCTAGTTACGTTAGTAACATAGACTATCATTGCTTTGAGGTATACTAAACATCCCCTATCCTCCTCATCTGACAGATCCGATGACATTTCAATATTCAAAAGAAAATTTTTTTAACCCACCACGTGAGAAATCTGATTTCTATACCATGATAACTAGACACATATCGGAAGCCTATACAAGGTTAATCTCACACGCTCGAGCTTGGCTCGAAATCCCCTCTTCCCCTGCTCAACTATAATTTGATTGCTTACTTCGTGTTTGTTACTTACATGCGTACCCCCTGGATGGGGTAAGATGAAATTTTTAAATATTTATCATCTGCGAGTATTGATTAAGGTTAACGGATAGTTTGTTTGCTACTTATTGTGAAATGTTCAGTTACTGTGCTAAGCACAAATTGCTGCAGGAAGCTGGGGTCAAATTTCATACTCGCATAAATTATAATGAAGCTACACTAAAACCTACTAAAACTCTTTTTGGGTTAACTATGGGGTAACTGCCTTAAATATTCCACATGGCTATATAGAACATTTAAGGCGGTATAGCTATACAGTGCAAGCTACTTAGAGGCTTGAAAGCTTCCTTGTGATATAGTTGTGGTTTACAGTAGCCATAAACACATGGAAGGGTTCCACGTCTAACATAAATTCTGAGATTTTACTGTTTGCTCGTCTGTTTGGGCGGGATATAATTTTGTATAATATATATGTTACTGTGAAAACGCAAAGTAAGGTTAAAATAAGAATTTATGACTTTAGAATTGAACGCGCCCCGTTTTTACCCTTTGGGTACGGAACCCTAAAAAGTGGCTTAAATTACTCCTCATAGCAAGTTACCTAATAATTAAGCTCTGTCAAAATCGATTCAGCAAAGAAATTAGAAAATTAAAAAAAAAAAAACATTTTCCTTTGATTCAAAAGGCCATCATAATATTTTGTCTTGAAATACCGTTTGATCTAACCCGAACACTAATTTGTATGCACAACAAAAACGTAAATACGTCCATTATTACCCGCAAGCGACAATAAACCATATCCCCCAAACATAAGTATCACAATAGCTTGATGTATCCAGGGTTTTCAGCAACAGCTCAGTCGGGATTTCAGTGCATCCTTGGCGTTGGTGCGGGGCGGACGTGCGTTCCATTTCGAAGTGAGCGCGGGAAGTACGAGTGTTGTGTGACGTCACCGGTTTAGTGCGAACTAGTGTACAGGAGGATTATAGACGAGCTTATTGAGGTATGTGCGAAATTTGGCCTAAATACACGAACGGATTTGGAGTAGTAGATTTATTCAAGATTAGATCTTGCTCACCGTTGCGCAGAAATTCTTTGATCGGGAACCGTATATTTTGCTGCGATAAATACTACCCTATGTATTTTTCCGGACCATAAAGTATCTTCATACTAAATTGCACCTAAATCGATGCAGTAGATGATAGACTCACAGACAAAAATTAAAATCAAACGACCAATGCAAGGAATTAATATTCAAACAGTGTAAAGTGTTACCTGTACCTGATATGGTAAAATATAATTTATTAAAAGAATATTTTTTTGACGACGACATCAGTGGCGTAACTATAACATCCGGGGCCCGTGGCAAATTGATGGGGCCCTATCAGTAAAAATCGTCAGGTTAATAATAAAACAAGGTATAAAAAATTTCTGACCTTACAGCCTCATGGGCCGGGGCCCTTTTGGGTCGGGGCCCGTGGCATTTTGCCAGCCCTGCCACCCTATAGTTATGCTACTGGACGACATAAAACATCCTGTTGAACATACAGTGTGCACACGGGCCGTTACTATCAACTTAAGAGCAGGTACACATTGGGCGCTCGAGGTTGCGTTGAGCGCGCGTTGGTCGCGTACATACACTGCGCTTAGCACGGCGTTTGACGAGCGTTAGTAGGGCGAGTATACTTTTGTATGAAAATGGACGTCGAAGTCATTGCTTGTGTTTGGCATCCTCTACCGTCGTTACAAAAGACGACGACAAAGGCAAAGAGAATATCGGGTGCACCCAATACTAAGAGATAGACTGACGCATGGAATGTTTGTAACATTGTATCCAAAATTAAGACAATACGGGCCGAAGTTCTTTAATTATTTTAGAATGTCTTTACAATCATTTGATGAATTACTGGGCATTATAAAGGCTTACATCCTTCTCCTCCCAATTACGTTTTTTAACCACCTTATTCTTAAATTCTGAATATTCCATATTATCCCAAATAGCTGGTCGCTTTTGGATTTCATCTATAAAGAAATCAGTATCAAGATGTTAGATCTCCATTTTTGTAGCATGCGTCCACTCTACACAAAAGCGCGCGATCAAATGTACAACAAAAAGGCCGCTCATGATCTCCAAGCGCGCAGCTGACGCCCTAACAATGCGCGTTCGAACGAAAAAATGTGAAAACGCGTTTGACGCGCGCTTGCCCAGTAACGCGCGCTTGCATGTGTATACTTCAATAGAATCCGGGGTTCTCAAAACGCGCGTTAGCAAAGCGCGCGTTTCAAAGCGCCCAATGTGTACTCGCTCTAACCGGCTCCATACACTGCGCCGTGCGCGCGAGCAATGTGTACGGCGCGGCGAGAGGACGGCGAAATACCTAATACCGCGCTTATTAAATCAATTACCACCAGATTTAGTTACTACCATAACTCGTTCTAACATAAAAAATAAATTAAAATCCTACTTTCTTTCGAAACTTTGATACTACTTACTTTGATACTTTCGTTTTTTTGTTAGTACTTAATAATATTTTTTTCTCACCTCCGGGCGGAAAACGTCAATTTTCTTTCCGCCGCGCTGACCGATGTTGCCGTTTTCCGCCTCTGTCGATGAGAAAAATAGTATACGCACCATGGGCAGTTAATAAGAAAGCCTCAGATCGCAATATGTTTGATCAATTACAGGTGATCTGAGACATTTCTTATTTTCCTGCCCTAGGTGCGTAATGTACTATTTCATTGTTTGTATTGATAAATAAATAAATAAATACACATTTATAATATTAGTTGTGATCGTTCTAATGGCTTTAGAATTCAGACTGGCACTAAACATTTAAATCGGTTAAGCGGCTTTTGCATTGAATTAGTCTCACTGAAAGGAAAATAAAAGCTGAGAGCTCTAAAAGATACAAGCGAGATAATTCTATGTGTTTGACTAGATGACGTCCGCAATTCCGTTGCGCTAAAATTCGTTTATCACGAAGGAACCGTACATTTTTCCGGTATAAAAAGTATCCTATTGTGCATTCACGCCAAATTACAGACAGCTTTGTAGGTTCTATAGTCTCTGAGAAAAACCGCGGACAGACTGACGGACGGATGGACAGACAGACAGATGGACAGACGAACGGACAGACCGAAACTATAAGGGCTGTTTATCTACGTCTTACTGGTTATCGCATTTAAAATGAACCCAAACACGAAACCTCTGCTCTTAGTTGGTGAGGAGTTGGATATCCTATTGATTACCTGGTGATGCTGCAGCATCAGGTCAGCTTTCCATTAATATAATATATGTATATTCACAAATGTCACGAACTAGAATAAAATATTAAACCCATCAACCACTGCGAGTTGCTAACGGCCTTTCATGAACCAGATAAAACCTGATTTTCCAGCACTAAGCAGGTTGATGATTATGAATTATACACTCTCGATCATGTCAGCTTTCAAACAAAAAAACTAGATCAAAATCGGTCCACCCGTTTGGATGCTATGATACCACAGTCAGACACACACACAGACAGACAGACAGACACGTCAAACTTATAACACCCTTCTTTTTTGTCGGGGGTTAAAAAATAATTTATATTTCATTTTCCCAGCTTTCTATCCGGACACGCTAAGAACACTCTCGATCATGTCAGCTTTCAAACAAAAAAACTAGATCAAAATCGGTCCACCCGTTTGGATGCTATGATACCACAGTCAGACACACACACAGACAGACAGACAGACACGTCAAACTTATAACATCCTTCTTTTTTGTCGGGGGTTAAAAAATAATTTATATTTCATTTTCCCAGCTTTCTATCCGGACACTTTAGTAAAGATTATCATGTAACGATTCATAAATTAATGATTACATGATATAAAATAAATTCTCTGTACGATTAACAATCAGAGAATTTGGAATACCCATAAGATTTTCCTTAATTTACAATCGGCCGGGCACCTGTTGATACTTTTACAAAAGGATCGTGAATTTGTGACGTCAGTAAATTCAATTAATTAAGGATTATTGTTAGCGAGAATCGAATACAAAATATTTGTTGAAATCAATCTATATTTTATATAAATAAAAATTAATTTTAAATTTTGCAACTCGAGAACGGCTGAACCGATTTGGCTAATTTTAGTCTTGAAATTTTCGTGGAAGTCCAGTGAAGGTTTCTATTAGGAGGGAAGTGATGCTAAGTCCATCAGGTTATCTAGTCTACAATAAAATACATATAGGAAAAATATAGTCTACTTAAGGTAGGCGACTTGTCACTCCTTAATAACGACACTAGTAATATAGAAGTAAGAAGTGGAAAAATTCTAGGGTAATAAAGTTACAGATATTGCTGAAATGCTACTACTTTAAATGCTACATACTTACTAGGTATACAATAAAGAAAAACAAAGGCATTGGTCGAGCTTAATGTCTTGTTTAAAGCTACTCGTAACGCAGAGATCTCGTGCTATGAAATTACAATGTTAGACCAAATGAATTGAAACGAAGTATTCAAGCTAAATTCGATGATAAATTAAAGCTGCGTCACAAGTTTATCTACAAATCAATACTCCACCGACGATCTGCATGATGTGCTGATTAAAAATGACTGTGTTTTGTTACAATTATTGTGTCATATGAATATATTGTATTACATGATGAATTCAGGAAAGTACACCAATATTATGCATTTTTAACTAAATAACTATAGTATTATTCTTACAAGTTTTCAAGGGAAAACATAATAAGGCAAACTTAAAAGATTCAAAAATTTATTGAATTGAAATAAAATTATGAAACATAATAATAAGACAAGACAAAACCTCTATTTGTACAATTATGTTATACAATTCATACCAATTTATTTCCATGATTTTAACGTAGTACTTTTCATACAGTTGATAACCACAACATAATTAATACAAAACTAATACTATGATCCATATCAATCTTCGTCCTGAAGTATCATAATACATCTAAGTCTCCGGAGTTCCAACTACATGAGGCATATATTTGCATAACAAACTTGTATAGCCCCGGAGGGAGCGTTCTGAATTTGAAAGTTTTAGGCTCGACGCAAACTTGGCTATTGGCCCTATTGGCTTAGATTGGCATAATTGATATTATTGAAAAATATAAATTGTAAAATTTCAATATCAAAAAACTTGTTACTAAAATCTAAACGGCGAATCAAGGCACAAATGTTTCATAATATGAAATGTCAAAATTTGCATGTGTACCTCGCTTCGAACTTTGGACTATATTATAGTGCTATTAACTATCATATTTTATGTAAGAACAATGCTTTAAGAGGTCTTTAAAAATGCCTTTATTTAAGCCACTTTTGAAAACACAAAATGAACAAACAATTTCCTTACGGGATAGTAATATAAAATTTTTGGCACATGTAAAATAAAATACCATTTATTGCAAGTAATGAAAAGCTCAGTACCTTTATAAAAAACGTATATACTTATATCGGTGTTACACAGATACATTTAAAAAAATACTCATCATATATCGCAATTACTGCGTACTCTTATAGCCCACGAGAGGAGCAGAATCAGCATTTATACGCAAAATTAAATATGTAACGACAAATTTGGGGGTTTATTATAAATTTTATTTGGGCGGTTTAAAAGTCCATAAAAACCGAGCTCCGCTACCCCTGGGAATGTAATACCACAATTGATAGAACGAACCAGTAGGCCGACTTAGAAGTTTTCTTGATACGCTTGACGTAGCCGTATAGGCCGGCGCACGCTGTGACATTGCGTTGCTCAGCCAGAATTGAAGCGTATAAAAGACAAGGGGCCGTACCCAAGCTGTAGCACATCCACACATTTATCAAATGAAAGGTCTTGAAAAGCTGAACATTTTATTGTATAACGTAAAATCTCTAAACCATGGGAGAAAAAAGTTAACGAGGGTAGAAGAAAAAAAATTAAATAAAGAAACATGCTGTATTATTGCTTCAATGTATAGTGTTGCTGGTAAGGAATCGTTTCTAGAGAATAATCGTATAATATGGCAAACTTGATGAAAGTGTTGTATTTCAGCATGCTGTTTCATATTTTAAAGAAATATATGAGAAAACAATAAAATGCTGAAAATCTAACCTTTCCTGGAATTTATAGTTACATATTATAATTGTTTATAATATAGTTTATAATTACTTTGGAGAAATTGTTTATAATTAGTAATACTAACGAATGGTGTTATAATACAGGATGTTTTATTTTTCCCAAGAAAGAAAAGCGTGGCACCCGCGCCGATTCGTGAGTTTGTTTAAAGTCGGTCTACCGGTTCGTTCTGATTGTTATGATAATACCGCAGTAAGGTCTGTATTACATTAGCGCGCGCCCGCGAGGCACAATTTATAAACCAAACACTTTTTACTACTCGTATGAATAAGGCTCAGGACACAAAGTACGTTTTTAAGGGCCAACCCACACGTACCACAACCACACGACAACCACAACCACACCACAACCATACCACGTGGTCGGGCGTATATTTCGTATTGTAAATGAACTAGACTATTCACACGTACCACATTTTGCAGTCGTTGTCGACCACTTGTGTGATACCGACCACATCGCAACCGTAAGCGAACTAGTGGCTGACCACATCGCAACCACAACGTTGCGTCGATGCAATGACAGTGCGCGCACACCGCTCGTGCCCTTCCCCACCTCCGTTTCATTGACTTTCTTACGTTACCACATCGCAACTTCTGGCGACAACGCAACCACGTCGACATTTTGTCGGTACCACAACGCAACTACAAAAAGCTGCAGCGACACCATTCACACGTAACCACTGCTTGACGGCATTTTATCGTTGCGACGTGGTGTGGTTGTGGTACGTGTGATTTCTCCCTAAGTTGTTTTTTTTTTATTTTTGACTTTTAATCTTCGCCGCAAACGTTTTTTAAGACGCATTTCTACGTGTGTAGCAACACATATCTAGGTATGTCATATTACCCCTAATTTTTTTATCTATTATATTCATTTAGGGATTTTTTATCCCTTAAATTATAAATAAATGTTTTTTGGCAAAAACACTCAGTATAAGCTGAGTAACTTCGTCCATTTAATCCTTGATTGGACTCATGCTGCGTAACAGCTGCAGTAGGACTCACGCTACGCAACCGTAGCACGCCTACGGCGTAGCACCTCTACGTTTATGTAGCAACAACTGAACGGCAGGCCGGCGATTATGTATCTTGCGACAGCTATGCAACAGGCGTTTTGCAGCACAATAGCTGCTGTCAAACGCCTGTTGCTTACCTGTTGCAAGATGCATAATCGATTAGTTTATTTATATTGTTATAACCTGTGGTATAGGAGTATCACTGACCTCCATTATACAAGTACGCTGGACCTATGATACCCACTTTTTTTTTGTGCCTATTTGAAGCGGAATCAGCACCCCCAGTGAGCGGGAAGAAAACTAAATTTGACGTAACTTGCAAATGGCCGCTTAATCGTTATTGGTTGTCATCACTGGTATTAGTTCCAAATACTCCCACTACTGCTATCAGCGCCAATATGGCGACTTTCAAACGTCATTTTTACGTCAAATATAATTGGTCAATGGTCAAATTTAGTTCCTATCCCTCCCATCGGAGGAGCT
Organism: Cyaniris semiargus; assembly: GCA_905187585.1. NCBI lineage: Eukaryota > Metazoa > Arthropoda > Insecta > Lepidoptera > Lycaenidae > Cyaniris > Cyaniris semiargus. The sequence continues at coordinate 2,074,408 of LR994555.1, forward strand.
GATTCCGCTTCAAATAGGCACAAAAAATAGCTGTCATTTCAAAGGGTATCATTAGTCCAGCGTACTTGTATAATGGAGGTCAGTGAGGAGTATCCTGTAATCACCTCTGTCTCTGCTAAGTTTCATCAAAATTACTTCAGCCGCTTTTGATCCTTTGTGTGCATCATAACTAACTAACAAACCCGTCCTCTAGATATAAATACATACAGCACATTCACAAATCGTAAAATTATTGTAATATAAATACATATAACACATACACAAATCGTAAAATTATTATAAAGATTAAAGCGTCTGAACGCAGAAATAGATTTCACAAAGAAAACATTTTAAAAATCCCGAGAAGATTAATTTTTACAAAAGTTCGTTGTAGACAGTTCCCTTTCAGCGCCCGTCGATATTATCTGTTGCCGATAAAAAATTCTATACATTTATAAAACCTTTCAAATGAGACAAAGAAAATAAATTTTCTTTGAAAGAAAATTACTATGGAAAATATTCATTATTTCTCTTATGTTTTGAAACTGAATAGTTTAGTTCATATATACCCTTTAACGTTTCGGATTAATATGTAAAAAATCTACACTAATATTGTACATTTTCACCAAGCGATAGAGACAAGTAAGAAGAATTTATTACTTCAATTCCCGTCCTACTAATTTTCGATAAGGACACGTTTTCTGACGTGGGTTCCAAATTTTTACCCATCTCACGAGTTAAACATTTTTTACCCAATTTTTTAATTCAATAATGATGTTTTATTAGAAAAATAACGGCGATGATGATAATGAACTTCGAATATAATAGACGAAATGACGTAAGTGCGTAATACCCGTTATGTATGGGTAATATCAGTGCAAAGTTTCTCTTTATGTTCCATGTTCGCCTGGTACTTTCGTTTCACAGCGTTATGTATTCAGATACATTTTACAATCTGTTTGTAAAGTTGTCTGTTGTTATTACAATGTTCAGTCAAGGAAAATAATAATTTAAAACTTATGCAACACACAATTTAAGTAAAAAAATATCTATACATATAATAAAACTGTAGAAATGAAAATTCTGTACGTTAAAGATTAAAAAAAAAAATTACTACATCGCTATGGAAGCCAAAAATGTGGTTACTTTTTTGTCTGTCTGTCTGTCTGTCTGTCTGTATGTTTGTTCCCGCATCACACGAAAACTACTGATCCGATTTGAATGTGGTTTTCGCAGATATATTTGTCTTCTTCCAACTTAACATCTGGTGTATACATTTTTTTCCCCCCACCCCTCTAAGGGGACAAAAGAGGGGGTCAGATTTTGTATCAAACTTTTTTCTTTAACACGTTAACTACTGATCCGATTTGCATACGGTTTTCGCAGATAAATTTATCTTTTTCTAACGTAACATCTGGTGCATAAAAAAATTCCCCCACCCCTCTAAGGGGACCAAAGAGGGGGTCAGATTTTGTATCAAACTTTTTTCTTTAATGGACTTACTTCATATTATTTACTGTGTTTTCCAACTTAACAGACCCCCCCCCCCCCTCCCTCCCCTTCCTCCTGGAAATGTTGCTTATAACAAAATGGTAACGCGTCATATATAACTCCCGCACCTAGGATTCCCCCCGGACCCTGCTCCCCCCTCATGTTGCTTATAACAAAACGGTGTCGCGGCGTTAGTGTTGCGTTGTAATTCTCCTTTTTTAGGAACAAACTAAGGTATTAATTATTAAAAGTAAATATCATTACGAAATTATTTTAACCTAAACTAAACACAGATTTCGAGTGTCGTTTGATTATTATGCGGGGGGCTTAGCCCCTGGACACTACTTGGGGGGGAAACCCCCCCCCCCCTCCTGGAATTGTAGCTTAATATATCAAAATGGTGTCGCGTCGTTAGTGTTGAGTTTCAATCCTCCTCTTTAGGAACAAACTAAGTTAATAATTAAAACTGAATTTATTCTAACCTAAACTTAACATACACTTTTTCATCGTTTGATTAGTATACTGTATACTATACTTCCTGTATATCTACCGTCCACTGCTGGTTATAACCTTTTCATGACTATCCATACTAATATTATAAATGCGAAAGTGTGTTTGTTTGTTTGTCCTTCCTTCACGGCCTAACGAAGCAACAAATCGACTTGGTTTTTGGCATATACTTTGTTGAAAGGATGGAGAGTAACATAGTCTACTTTTGGTCTTGGAAAAACATCATCTTTCTAAAGGAGGTTTACAACAATATTCGTATTTTACGCGATTTTTTAATTCCACGCGAGCGAAGCCGCGGGCAAAAGCTAGTCAGAAATATAGATATTGACCTGACTCGACCAAATAGCGTAACTTCATTCATTTATGTATCAAAAGCCTAGGAGCAATTTTAAAAAAGCGATTCATAATGAGGAGAAATATTATGTGAATCACTGAAGTAAAGGTATTTATATCATAACATCAATTTCAGTCACTGGAACCTCTTTCCAAAGGTGTCAGCCGTAGTACGTACGTGACCCCTTGTTTTTTTAATAAAAAAAGGTAAAAAGCTGAATTTTAGAACTTTTTCAATGAAGACTGACAAGTACAATGAAGTATTTCCTCTTTTTAAAATTATTACAGAAAATCTACAGCAAATAGCAATGCTTCAGCATTAGCCATCCGAAGCTAAAAGCTATTTGACCCATGTAACTACAGCAATTTATTCCAGTCCATGAAAAACCTTAGAATTGATCGTTCCAACTCCAACGTATTGTTCTCAACTTATTAAACTGTTACGTATTTGAAAAGTTACTAAACATTTAACTGTTAAATAGGACAGAATCCTGTTGGAATATTAATCAAAATGATGTCGAAACAAAACCAATATAACTTTTGAACGAACAAAATATAAATGACGTTTATATTGTAAATGAGAAATTGATATTAGGGAACGTGCGGAACGATGGAGTTTTGTTTATTTACTTTTATTATTAACATGACATAATGTTATGTTGCCATCTTCATGTTCTCTCAGACAAAGAAAGTTTCGGATTTGTGACGCCCGCGCCAGTACTGCCAGTAGAGTAAACCCGAATGATTTACTGTATTATATTATTTACTTGAACGGAAGCTACCATCAAGTATCAGCATATTCACTGATGTAAAGGCAAATTTACATCGAGTCAGTAACTAACGTTTGTCCACTGCCGTGTCAGTGCTGACCTGGCCACTGGCATATAGTGTAAATTGATTTCAAGTCAGTATAGTGCACTGAAGACAGGCACTGACTCAATGTAAATCTGCCTTTGCACTATGGCAGTGCCAGGTGAACATTGACACGTCAGTGGACTGACGTCAGTTACTGACTCAATGTAAATCTGCCTTAAATGTGAGTATGTATGAGTACCCCTGCTCCAACGGTGCTACTAAACATTTCATCGTATGAGACTTTACTTTACTATTTACCGTTCACAAAAATAGTATACTAAAATACAATATTATATAGGTCTACCAGAATCTGATGGCAATTTTTGACAGCAGATTTTCAAAAAATATCCTTGATCATTGGATAAATTTTTATATTTGCATGTTTAACACACAGAATCAGCTGCTATAAGAAAAAAAATTATCAAAATGTTTTATTCCAATTACCCCGGTATTGCTAGAGTCAATTTATTTTCTCACTTTTTGCCATCAGATTCTGGTAGACCTATAATTTATAATATTACAATTTTTGGTTAAATTTATCTATGTCAAAATTTAAAAAATAACCTATAATTTAATACTTTAGTATTTCGGGAACTGAAATTAGGATTATCTGTCTTGAGGCACGAGGTCTGGCGTTTATGTACTTAATACATATTTATCACGGTATTACGTCTACGGATACGTGGTGGGCGGGCGCCGCAGGAAAAACGTAACAACGTAACAAAGAACTGTTAAAAACTACGGATTATTTCTTGTTCAACAGCGCGTAGGTTGCTATGTTGTACAAATACCTAATTATGTTACTAAATTTTTGCTTTTTTGGTGAAAATTTTTACCTGGAATACTTTAAATCTTTATTGTTATATTTTTATTACTTCAAAATGTTGAATGTATAACTGCGGTATAATCTAACATTGCTTTAATTTAATTCATGTATGTAAATGGTAAAGTAATAACTAATAACCAGTGAAATGTTTTATACTAGGTAGTCATGAGGACTAAAAATATTAAACTCGCGTCAAAACACATGATCTGATCGGAAATTCGTAAGACAGAGGTAGAGTAGACCGCTGCGGCGTAGCACAGGGAGTAATATCCCCTGACCTCTTTCGACTGCGTGGCGAAAACGTACAGAGTAGGCGCACTGCCGCTTATTTTCACTTCGGAGTTCTGACGGCAATCCTGAAGAGCAATCTGTTGTTTTATTTGAAAATACGTGTGGCACTCGGGGACTGCCGCGGTAAAGCTATTGCATCACATTTTTTTTCAACTTATGCAATTATAATTCGCATACGTCTAGTCGCACACACACAAACACCGTGCCGAAGTCTGACAACGCCGCACCGACCGGCACAGCAGTGCGGCAACGCCGGTCGCAAATGCCGGTCGGAATGGGGTGTAGGTTTTATCGGTATGGAATTTCTTAATTCGGTCGCCGCGCTCAAAGCCCGCGATAAAAGCTATGCTTAGTAAGATTAATTCAAGAAAATCCAGGTATCATAATTATAAATATCCTGCAGTACTGTAGTTCCCAAAATATCTCGTCGATAAAACAAATAGAAAGCTTTCCGAAGTTTGCGTGAGAATTTCAGCTTCGGTGAGATTTTGTCGACAAAGACTTGTAGTTAGTTTGTCCGTGTACGATTAGAGATACTCAGTTTATATATTGAATCTTATTACCAGGAAATAGGGTCGAGAAATGGCTACACAGATATGTCGTCAAACGTACGAGCACTTCCAAGTTTCGATACCGTTACAAGCCTGTGTTTGTTGACCAAACTAAAAGACGATATAATTGTGGACATATTGAACTTAATTTCTAATAATTATTTATAAGTGATATGACATGGTCAACTCAGGTGATTGTTCACTAAAATTATTTTTCAATAGGGAAAATTACACAAAGGTCAGAGCAGAGGCCGCTACTGGCACATGCTGCATACAGAAAATAGTTCGACCAAAATCTAATAATATGTTGCACACGTCATATCAAAATATTGCCGCAAACGTTGTTGTTAAACGTCGAACTTTTTGTTTACTATGCTGGTGCTACCTCTATGAATAAAAAAAAATTAGGCCTTTACATCCGTTGTGGATGATTTCTACAGTATTTTCAGAGCGAAGTAACCACTCCTCAAATACTGTAGTGCCAGGACAAGATTTTTAAATGTCCGTATGGTTGCCCAAGCACATACAGCTTTCTCGCAACATAGTCGGCCTCGTCCAGAGGAAAGAACTAGTTAATAAGTCTGTGACCAACTATGTGCGGGTTTCCTCACGATGTTTTCCTTCACCGTACGAGCGTCCGTATTATGTACTTGAGATCAGAAAATGTCTCATTGGTACACGCCTCCACCCGGGATCGATCCTGCACCCTGTACGAGTGCGAACCAAAGGTCTACCCATTGGGCCACGGACGCTCTCGGATCACGGACGCTGTGAATAACATTACAGTAATAATATTATGTCCTATACATTTGTTTGTTACTTTTCCATTTTGTGTTAAAGCGAGGGAGAGAAAAACACTTAATGAAAATGTAAAACGATTTTTTTCCCGATTATGTACTTATCGACGCCAAAATTGGAAAGTAAACAACAAGTTATTTTGCCTTCATTGTTGGTTTGTGCTAGCCTGATAATATTTAGAAAATGTTGATCAAAGACTGAAAAGACAAAATGTAGTAAAATAAAGCGTTCCTCGAATTCCGCGTTTTAATAATGAGAGCAAATTTGAGGAACATCAAAGACCTTTTGTTAACCATTTACAATGTCATCGGTCATTATAAGGTACTAGCTGTGCCCCGCGGTGTTACCCGCGGTTTAAGTGATATATAATAAAAGACTATGAAAAGTACCAATAATAGGGTCAAAACGGGACGATACATGGTTCTATAATGGTTTATGGTAGTGATGATGATGATAAATGTAATTTGCATAGTAGCATATGCTTTCCGTTCTTAAAACAACGTCGGAACTCCCAAACTTCTATCTATAAAGAGTCAGGAGTTCTCTCAGCACCTTCCGAACCATGGTATACCTTGGTGCAAAATCTTACTTGTTGGTAGCATATGCTTAGAATACTGCTCACGAAACCGAAGTCACCACATGTTTCCATATAAATTTTGGTGAGTTCCCTTGATTTCTTATGGATCCCTTCATCAGGTCACCACTTTTATGAATATAGTACCTACCAAATTGGGATGATAATCTGATAACCTATACACCAAAAGAAAAATTTTGAAAATCGGTTCACAAACGGCGGAGTAATCGTTGAACATAAAAAACGAACATAACACCTCCTCCATTTTGAAAGTCGGTTAAAATTGTAGCCTATGTGTTATTCTGATGTATAAGCTATATTATTGTAAAGTTTCATTAAAATCTGTTCAGTAGTTTTTGCGTGAAAGGGTAACAAACATCCATACATCCATACATACATACATCCAAACTTTCGCCTTTATAATATTAGTAGGATCTGTCAGAACTGTCTGTGTAGTTAACTGTCTACGTTTGGTTAGGAGTTAGGATCAAATCAGGAAATCAGGACCAATATAGGAATTGAATCCATGACCTCAGAGCCAAAGCCTATTTTTAAAATTGAGATCATTATTTCTACGATGGCTTGGTCAAGCTTGACTCAAAAAGACAGACACACTATCAAAATTATCATTCATCGTCTTGTTTCAAAGAACCCCGAATTTAGGGAACTAATTTTCGAAGCAACAAAATGATTTAGCTTTTCGGACTAAAAATATGAATCCTAAGCTCTTTGGCAATACGAACTATTCGATTTCGTATTTTCTTTGAGGATTACAGTTGGAAAACTGATTTTCCCCGGAATGTTTGTGTTTTCGTTTATTCACCGACTTTCCTCTACATTTTTAATAGACTTTTGATGGAAGCTTTTTTGGGTTAGTAATTTACAAGCTTAGACGAGATGGATTACTATTTATTAACAGTTTTTAAGCGTAGTTTGTGCTATCAATTGCATCTACATCAGCTTTAGTTTCTAATAAAAAGTATAAACTTAGTCATTGAAAACAGCGGTTCTCAAACTTTTTTAGTGGCGGAACCTTTTTAAGATGTGTAATTTTCGATGAACCCTCAAAAAAAATAACGTTTGCTCTTTAAATTAATTGTCTCCATGCTGGTGTCTGACGACATTTCTAAATCAATTTATGTATCGCTCGCAAAAGCCTGCAACGCCTTTGCGGAGCCCCAGACCTCCGCAGAGTACAATTTGAGAATGTTTGATTTAGAGAAAGCTATAGTTTACTACGAAACGATACGTGACGAGGGGCGACATAGCAAAATACCAAACCAAAATGTAAAGCAGCGTTACATCAGTCATTTCATTTTTAGGTTGCTTTAACGCATCGCGTGTCACCTTTCGTTTCTTCTCGTTTTATTGTCAACTGAACGTTAACTCTTAATACCTGTGGTACCGCTCTTACACGTCTGATACATAAGACATACAATTTAATAGCATAATGTAGATACATGAATGTATATTTTATTCAGCAACATAAAAAATATTCATTTTCGTTTTCTTTCGCGGGAACAAGCGGCCGAAATTGAAAATATTTTAGACGCAAAATGTGTTACGTAGGAGGATTAACGTTGAAATGTTTCGTGACGTAGACGTGTTTGTTGTGGGATTCCACGTAACGTAGGATTTGGGTGTGGCGAAAATTCGCGTCTTCGTATTAAAATTGATAGAAAAACTATCGCGTTTTAGTTGAAAAATGGTTTTAGAGAATATCTTTATAATGTTTACTTATCTATTTCAAAAACAAGTTAGGTTCAAAATATGATGCCTAAATCTAGACTCCATTTCATAGATTCAGCATATTATTCAATAACAATCAAAATTGTAGTTACTGTCAGTTTTGTTGTTACATATTATAGACCAGTGTAGAAGCTTTTAAAATAAAAAAAAATAATAGTAGGATAAAACCCATTAGAAAATTATGACGACCTCTGTGGCTCAGTTGGTGGGCTGTTGGTAGCTCAAGCCGGGGGTCGCGGGTTCGAATCCCGCCGACGGAACAAAAAGTTTTCAAAGTTCCTGGGTCATGGATGTGTATTAAATATGTGTATCATATAATAAAAATCTTAAATATATGTATAGTATAAAAGTATTAATTATATTTTCGTTGTCTGGTACCCGTAACACAAGTCCTTCAGGTACTTAGCACGGGGCCAGACTGACGTGGTGTGAAGCGTCCATAGATATATAAAAAACTAGACGTTCCGCGCGGCTTCGCCCGCGTAAATTACATATTTCACAGACAAATCAGTCTACAAAAAATAGCCTATGATCCTTCACGTGGTCTACTTCTTATCTGACCCAAATAACAGAAAAAATGCTCTAGTAGTTCGTGAGATAAGCCCTTTCAAATAATTTCCTCCGTTTTTTCCACATTTTCTTCTATTTATTCGCTCCTATTAGTCTTAGCGTGATAGAATATAGCCTATAGCCTTTCTCGATAAATGGGCTGTCTAACACTGAAAGAATTTTTAAAATCGGACCAGTAGTTCCGCCTTTCTCGATAAATGGGCTATCTAACACTGAAAGAATTTTTCAAATCGGACCAGTAGTTCCTGAGATTAGCGCGTTCAAATAAGCCCTTTCAAATAATTTTCCCCCGTTTTTTCCACATTTTCCTCTATTTCTTCGCTCCTGTTAGACTTAACGTGATAGAATATAGCCTATAGCCTTCCTCGATAAATGGAATATCTAACACTGAAAGAATTTTTCAAATCGGATCAGTAGTTCCTGAGATTAGCGCGTTCAAACAAACAAACAAACAAACTAACAAACTCTTCCGCTTTATAATATTAGTATAGATTAGAAAAGGAGGAGAATATTATAAAAATGAAAGAAAAAATAATTTACGGGCGATCTGATCTGAGGTCGGGAAGGGGATGGGGGTGAGTTTTTAAGGGTAAAAAACGGTTTATCTCAATTTGCGTTAAAAATAAAAGTCCTATGGAAAAAAGTCTAATGGCAAAGTTGTAGGTAATAAAAAGATCTGAAACTTTTGTATTTACACTTTTTTCACATAACCTCAAAATTTATGTGAAAAATTATTCAAAAAAACCAAGTTTTTGGTTTCTTTATTCTTATTTTTATCTTTTACAAAAGTTATTTTTTTTTCACGAAATTTTGTGAAAACTTACCTTTTTATGTCCCAAATACGCTGTCATTATATTTGATTAGAAATATTAATTTTTTTACCTTATTTTGAATTAATATCGAAAAAGCACCCTAATTTTCAATCGAAAATTTACCCGTCAAAATATCAGCTTTTTCAAAAAGTTGGTATGCTTTCTGTTCGTTGAAATCTCTACTTTCCGATGGTGAAAAAAAATAATAATTATACCATAGTCAATCTTTTCAGAATATGCAAAAAATAAATTACAGCGTATTTTTGGGACATAAAAAGGCAAGTTTTCACCAAATTTCGTAAAAAAATATATTTTTGTAAAAGTAATAAGAAACCAAAAACTTGATTTTTTTTTAATTTTTCACATAAGTTTTGAGGTTATGTGAAAAAAGTGTAAAACAAAAGTTTTAGATCTTTTTATTACTACAACTTTGCCATTTGACTTTTTTCCATAGGACTTTTAGTTTTGCGGGAAATCGAGATAAACTTAAACTGTTTTTTACCCTTAAAAACTCACCCCTATCCCCTTCCCGACCTCAGATCGCCTAAGTTATTAATTTTCCTTTCATTTTTATAATATTCTCCTTCTTTTCTAATGGGTTTCATCTTACTATTGTTACGTGCTAGGGTTCGAGGATTTGGAGAAAAAGACCTGCTGACTCTTATAAAGACTTTACTAGCACTGACACTAGCTCACACAAATCACCAAGTCCAAACACTAAGCACTAGATAGTCCTAGGTCGTAGCCGAGTCGTAAGTTCACTGGTTCACTCACTATTGATCACTTGTTTTCACTTCGAAGTCGCCTCGAGGATCGCTCAGATAAAACTGAATTGCCGGGCCGTCTACCTGCGGCTATTTATATGGCGAGACGAATTCCAGAAAGTTCCGATTCATGTAAACAAGTAAACAAGTAAACAAGTGTGGGAATTTTCTAGCAAATTCGCGTAAGTAAACATACACCTAACGCCATCTAGTAATAAGTAGGGGATTTATGTTTTCTGTGTTTCCCTGATCAGTTTCGCCGGTTTGACGCTAGATGGCACTACGTGTCCGTATCCGTAAGACCACTCCCCTCTTAGAGGTGCTCGTCCCGAGCATCGTTATTACTGCCATGGTAACGCGCCAGACGGTCTATGTGTACCACTTTGAATGTCCCTCTTGGTTGCTTTTGAATCCTGTAAGTCACATCATTCAATCGGGTAACCACTTTGTATGGACCGTCCCACTTGGTCTGCAACTTTGGAGATTTCCCTTTTCGGCGAGTTGGGTTATGCAGCCACACCAGTGACCCTTCTTCGAAGCCGCTCGTGTTCGATTTCCGGTCGTATCTGGTCTTCATGTTCTCACTTGACTGTAACCCATTTTCCCGAACCATGGCGTGTATATAGCGCATCTTTTCCCTTAAATCGCAGACATAGTCTTGTACGGTCTTTGGTTCCCCCGGTGAACCTCCTGTCAAGAGGTCTACTGGCACTCGTAGTTCTCTACCGTAATTGACATATGCCGGGGTAGCTTTTATGCTCTCATGCTCGGCGGTACGGTACGAGAGAAGGAAGAGTGGTATATACTTGTCCCAATCTTTTTGTCTGTCATCTACCAATTTCGCCAAATGCCTCTCAAGGGTCTGGTTAAATCTCTCAACCATTCCATCAGACTGTGGATGGTACGCGGTGGTCCTCGTCTTATGCATTCCCAAAATTCTGCACACTTCCTGGAAGACCTGTGATTCGAAATTCCTGCCTTGATCAGAATGGATTTCCAGAGGCACACCAAAGCGAGATATCACTTCTTCGACTAACTTAGAAGCGACTGTTGTAGCTTCTTGGTTTGGTATGGCGAACACTTCGGGCCATTTGGTGAAGTAGTCCATGACGACCATAAAATACTTGTTTCCCGATTCCGTTATGGGAAATGGCCCAGCTACGTCAACTGCAATTCGTTCCCACGGTGCGCCAACGTTATACAGCCGCAGGTTCCCACGGCTCCTGGTCTGTGGTCCCTTCACTGCAGCGCAAGTAGTGCATTTGCGGCACCAATCCTGTACATCATCTCGACAATGCAACCAGTAGAATCGTTCTCGCACTTTTGTTAACGTTCTCTTCACACCTAAATGACCTCCTGATACGCCATCGTGTATTTCACAGAGAACATCTGGTACTCTCTTTCTCGGGACCACTATCTGAAGGTGGAACTCTCTGCCGTTAGTCTTCTCCCATTTCCGGTAGAGTATTCCATTCTGAAGAATCAGACTGTCCCATTGCGCCCAGTACGCCTTAGTAACAGCGCCAGTGGGTGCAACCTCACTCCAGATTGGTTTCACGTCACCCCGTTTCTTCCATGTGATGATGTGCCGAAGGTCGTCATCTGTTTCTTGAGCCTCCCTCATAGCATCATTCTCCCATGGACCCAAAGGACTTGTTTTCGTTAACTTTAATGTTACTTCATTAGATTCCTGCTTAACACAGTGTTTGCAGTCTTCTGAACACGGCCTTCGTGAAAGTGCGTCGGCATTCCCATGCGCCTTTCCGCTGCGGTGTTCCGTCTTGAAGTCATACTCCTGGAGCTGTTCAATCCATCGCGCTACTTGACCTTCTGGGTTCTTGAATTGCAGTAGCCACTGTAAGGCTGCGTGATCAGTTCGCAGTAAAAACTGTCTGCCGATGAGATATTTATTGAAATGTTGTAGCGTCTTTACAACAGCCAAGAGTTCTCTTCTTGTTACACAGTAGTTTCTCTCTGGCTTAGATAAAGATTTGCTGAAATATGCAATTACAACTTCTCTTTCGCCCTGTTTTTGAGATAACACCCCTCCAATGGCCGTGTTGCTTGCGTCCGTGTCGACTATAAACTGACCTTCAGGTTGTGGATACCCCAGGATTGGTGTTTCACACAGATATTTCTTCAATTTCTGAAAAGAATCTTCAGAAGTCCCGTCCCAAATAAACTGTCGTTTATCTTCTGTCAGCCGATGTAATGGCTTGGCCATCTCTGAGAATCCCTTAACAAAACGCCTGTAGTAGGAGCATAGGCCGAGAAATGCTCGCACTTCGGTTTTGTTTTTAGGGGTTGGCCAATTTTGAACTGCTTCCAGTTTCTCCGGGTCCGTCTGGATTCCATCACTGGAGATAACATGGCCGAGATAATTGACCTTACTCCTGAATAAACGACACTTTTTCGGATTCAACTTTAACTTGGCCCCCTCTATTTTGGCGAAAACTCGTTCTAAGTTTCGCAAATGGTCCTCGAAGTCGCGGCCAACAATGATGACGTCGTCCAAGTAGACTAAGCAAGCCTCTCCAACTAAGCCTGCCAGTACACACTCCATGAGTCGCTCAAATGTGGCAGGTGCGTTGCACAATCCAAAGGGCATGACGTTAAACTGCCATAAACCTTTACCGGTGGAGAAAGCTGTCTTCTCCTTGTCTTTTGGATGAATTTCCACCTGCCAGTATCCAGATTTCAGGTCCAGGGTCGAGAACCATTTCATGCCACTCAAGGTATCCAGAGTGTCGTCGATTCGAGGTAACGGGTAACTGTCCTTCTTGGTGACATCATTGAGACGTCTGTAGTCCACACAAAATCTTGTGCTACCATCTTTCTTCTTCACTAACACAACAGGTGAGCACCACGGACTTGCAGACGGTTCAATAATCTTATGCCTTCTCATGTCCTCCAAAAGGCCTTCAACTTCTTTTTCCTTTGCAATGGGTATCCGTCTTGCTCGTTGACGAATTGGATTCTCGCTTCCGGTATCTATCCTGTGCTGAACTATTGACGTTCTTCCAAGGTCCCCTTCCTGACTGGAGAAGATATTCGCGTGGCGTTGTAAAAACTTCTTAGCTTTCATGTTCTGCGAATAAGTCAGATTACTCTTGCAGTCGTCGAGTAGCTCAGTCACTATTCCATAGTTGCTGCTGTTTGCTGAGTCTGAGCCTGTGATCGAACTACACTTCCTCATCCAGACAACTTCCTCGCACGTTCCAATGACGTCACCTTTGTTCAAGCAGATCTCGCGATCACCGAGATTCAAAACCCTGACCACAGCGTTACTGCTTCCACAAACAAGGGTTCTCGCCGTCATCAGTTTTTGCGCTGATGTCTTGGTAGGTGTGTCTTCGATCAACACACATCTGTTTGACTTCTTCTTTCTAGCTGGCGGCAGTTTCACCAGCACTTTAGCTTCCGTTCGTCCAGGTATAATGACTTTCTTTACACATGCGACTTTCCCGCAGGCGCCTCCGAGAATGAAAATTTCTTCTTCACCACACTTGAAAACTCCGTCAGCGACATTAATTCTGCAGTTATGCTTCTTCATGAAATCCAAACCCAAGATGCAGTCATCCATAATCTCAGCCACGATAACGTCCTGAGGGTATGAGGACCCCCCTACATTAATCGTAACTGACATTTCTCCCAGGACGGGTATTGGCTGACCGGAGGCAGTAAGAAGCCGACAGTTAATTCTCCTCTTGTGTCTTCTTGCGGCTTTTACCAGATTTGGGTTCACTATTGTTCTAGAGGCTCCTGTGTCTAGAGTCATTTTGCAATCCGTCCCGTTAATAGTCCCCTGAATCACAAGACTATTCCCACTGCTTGCTTGGGAGACAACAGTAATTGGGGCTTCCTCCGCGTCAGCCAGTACTCGCCCCTTAGTCCTGGCTTTTATTCGTTTCCCTGCTCCCGGCCAGAGGACGAAACCCCTTGCTTCTTCAGCTCCTCTATTTGTTCAATGCGTTCCTCGAGTCTTTTCATTCTCGCTATCTGAGTCTCCTTCTGCGGGCAGTTAAGCTGAAGATGGCCCCTTTCGCCGCACTTGTAGCACATGGCTCCAAAACTTTTCTTCGTGGGAGCCTTTACCTCCTTGACTTCCTCAGAGACCTCGCGGATCTTATAGGTCTGCCGTATGTCACGCCGAACAGCCTCGACCTCTAAAGCATGCGCCAACGCTTCTTTTAGCGAGGTGTGGTGACGTAGCCTCACTGCAGCTCTGACTTCCAGGTCCCTAATTCCATCGACAAATGCTTGAACAATGTTCGTGTCAACCATCTTGGAATCGGCTCCTGGGTGTGCCTTCTTGACCAGTTTTTCAATTTCCAACGCCCATTGTTGTAGTCCCTCTCCTGAGCGTTGGACTCTGTCACGAAGTTGAGCACGGAACACGTGCTCCAGGTGTCGCTCCCCGTATCTGGATTCAAGGGCCTCCATCAGGTCTTGGAACCCGTTTCCTGTATGTGCTTCCAGGACAGACAAAGCTTGCCCTCTGAGCGCAACAGTGAGAGCGGTCAGGCATTGTTCGTCAGTCCATCCGTTGGCGGAAGCAACCGTCTGGAATTGCTGACGATAAGCGTTCCAAGATGTAGTACCGTCGTATGGTGGCACTTTAACTCTTGGTCCTTGTACCACTACTCCGGTAGTTCCACTAGACGTCGCGACTCCTGTGGTTTCCAGGCGCACTTTCCACTTCTGTAGTTCTGTGAGGCCGGTTTTCATATTTTCCATATCTACTCCTAGCCCGGTAACGCGTTCTTCCATTATGTCGACATCTTTTCGAAGCTTAGTCACTGTGTCACTAACATCCTTTATTGCCAATAGCGCTTTTTCTTGGAGGTCCTTTTGTTGCTCTTGAGACTCCTGTAAAGCGCCGAGCTTGCGGTCTTGTGACTCTTGCAAAGCGCCGAGCTTGCGGTCTTGTGACTCTTGTAGAGCGCCGAGCTTGCGGTCTTGTGACTCTTGCAAAGCCTGAATTAACTCAATTATGCTTTCCAATTGAGGAGCCATTTGAGGGGTCGTAGAAACTACGGGCGTGGCAGGATGGATGGAGCTAGTCGACGGGGCCCAGTGGGCGGGGCCAGTGGGCGTGGCCTGAGTGGGCGTGGCCTGGTGGGCGGAGCCAATGGGCGTGGCCATGTCCAGAGTGGGCGGGGCCTGAGGGGCGTGGTCAGTGGGCGGGTCCCGGTGGGCGGAGCCAGTGGGCGTGGCTTCACCCGAACTGGGCGGAGCCCGGTCAGTGGGCGGAGCCTGGTGGGCGGGGCCAGAGGGTGGGGCCTGCCCCGCCGTGGGCGGAGCTTGGTCCCCAGTGGATGTGGCCTCCGCAGCCCGTCGCGCCCTTGTCCTGACACTTCCCTCGAAGTCTTCTCTCGGAGTCGATGGTACTGCGCCCTTGTCCTCACACTCCCCTTGAATTCCTCTCTCGGAGTCAATGGCAGCAGCTCGCTGCGCCCTTGTCCTGACACTCCCCTTGAAGTCCTCTCTCGGAGTCAATGGCATCTCCAAATCTCACTTCCGACACCAGTTGTTACGTGCTAGGGTTCGAGGATTTGGAGAAAAAGACCTGCTGACTCTTATAAAGACTTTACTAGCACTGACACTAGCTCACACAAATCACCAAGTCCAAACACTAAGCACTAGATAGTCCTAGGTCGTAGCCGAGTCGTAAGTTCACTGGTTCACTCACTATTGATCACTTGTTTTCACTTCGAAGTCGCCTCGAGGATCGCTCAGATAAAACTGAATTGCCGGGCCGTCTACCTGCGGCTATTTATATGGCGAGACGAATTCCAGAAAGTTCCGATTCATGTAAACAAGTAAACAAGTAAACAAGTGTGGGAATTTTCTAGCAAATTCGCGTAAGTAAACATACACCTAACGCCATCTAGTAATAAGTAGGGGATTTATGTTTTCTGTGTTTCCCTGATCAGTTTCGCCGGTTTGACGCTAGATGGCACTACGTGTCCGTATCCGTAAGACTATTATTTTTTTTTGTTTTTAGAAATTATCGACCCTGGTCTATTATTTTCCCTTCGTGCTTCTTGCGATCTTAACAAACTATATTTGTGGATGGTAACAGCTGGTCATCCTGACTTTCAAAAGTTCTTGTTGTGGTAGAGTGTAAAAAGGTATGCTAAACATTCAATTTTATGAACATAAATCATAATAGAGGACGCCCGCAACTCCGTTGCGCCAAAATTTGTTTATCTCGCCGGAAACGTACATTTTTTCATGATAAAAACTATCCTATGTCCTTTCCCGGGATTCAAGGTATCTTCCTTTTATCTATCCGTGCCAAATTTCAGCAAAATCGGTTCAGCGGTTTAAGCGTGAAGAACAGACAGAAGGTAACAGACAGACAGACAGACAGGCAGACACACTTTCGCATTTATAATATTAGTATGGATAGTATGGAAGTATAGATATGGATAAAGCTTCGGGAAAAATTACACACGAGTACGGGGATAGATTACTAAAAACTAAAAAGTTACTGGTACAGGCCGTATTTTCCATACAACTTTCATGACCCTTCGCCAACTCATGTCATTTATATACGAAAAATGCGGCCCGTCCCGTTGCGTCATAATGTGTACGAAGCTTAACGAGTCTAGATAATACTCAGCTGGCCAGTGGCTTAACAGGTCCACGATAATTACACGAGGTATTTTAAATTGGATCCCGCGGAGACCCTCGTCTGAGAGATTATATAAAATATACCTTTGGATTTCTAACTCCTGTAAATTTTTAAAAATATATCATAAATTATTATTATTAATACTAGTAATAGTATATCCTAACGTGGGAGAGTCATGCTTCGGCACGAATGGGTCGGCTCGACCGGAGAAATACCACGTTCTCACAGAAAACCGGCGTGAAACAGCGCTTGCGCTGTGTTTCGCCGAGTGAGTGAGTTTACCGGAGCCCAATCCCCTACCCTATTCCCTTCCCTTCCCTCCCCTATTCCCTTCTCTTCCCATCCCTACCCTCCCCTATTACCCTTTTCCCTCTTAAAAGGCCGGCAACGCACCTGCAGCTCTTCTGATGCTGCGAGTGTCTATGGGCGACGGAAGTTGCTTTCCATCAGGTGACCCGTTTGCTCGTTTGCCCCCTTATTTCATAAAAAAAAAAAGGTAAATTAGATCTTTTATTGGGCATTTGAGAGGGTGCAGGTTCGATTCCAGGTGGCGCGTTACGTGACGCATGTATCATAATATAGATCGGCCAATTTAGACGAAATTTTATGTGCATATCCAGTAGGTCTGAAAATCGGCCAACACCTATTTTTAACTTTTTTCAACAACATAGCAAATAATAAAATCGGCCAAGTGCGAGTCGGACTCGCGCACGAAGGGTTCCGTACCGATACAGTGCAAAAATAGACTAAATATTGTGATTTTTGTATGGGAGCCCCCCTTACAATTTTATTTTAATATTATTATATACTTAAATTGTATATATTAAAATACACATATAACAAAAGAATCTGTGAAAAATTCAAGTGCCTACCTCTTGCCATTATTGATATAGAGCGAAAAAGGCCGAAAAATACACGTTTGTATGGGAGCCCCCCTTAAATATTAATCTGTAAAAATTTCAGAAGTTTAGCTATAGCGGTTCTTGAGATACAGCCTGGAGACAGACAGACGGACAGACAGACGGACAGACAGACGGACAGACAACGAAGTTTTAGTAATAGGGTCCTGTTTTTACCCTTTGGGTACGGAACCCTAAAAACGTTTACGGTCATCTATTTTATAAGACTTGTATCACACAGACTAATTTGTTTGAAACAATTTTCAACCTACGCGATTACAGGTTCTTGTTACAAAGGCGCAGTGTTGGGTGGCTCTAAGTGGCTTCTTAGTACAGGGCTTAAACGAGAATGGTCGGTAATGTATAAAATGGAGAAGAACAATTTTAGATTTTTTATAAACTGTGTGAATTTGTTCTTTTACACTGACAGTAATTTTGTTGCGTTTGTTGCGGCGTGGGAAGCAAATTTTTTTATATTATGTAACATACAGACAGGCACATTTTTTTAAATATTAATATTACGTCGTTATACTTTTTTTGATTTGAAATTTGAAATTTGACGACCTTTGTGGCTCAATTGGTTGAGTGTGTGGCAGCTCAAGCCGGGGGTCGCGGGTTCGAATCCCGCCGACGGAACAAAAAGTTTTCAATGTTCCCGGGTCTGGATGTGTATTAAATATGTGTATAATATAATAAAAATCTTAAATATATATATATATATATATATATATATATATATATATATATATATATATATATATATATATATATATATATATATATATATATATATATATATATATATATATATATATATATATATATATATATATATATGTATAGTATAAAAGTATTAAATATTTTTCCGATGTCTGGTACCTGTAACACAAGTCCTTCAGGTACTTAGCACGGGGCCAGACTGACGTGGTGTGAAGCGTATAGATAAAAAAAATGAACATTTCGATATCTATTTTTTTATCTACTTCAAGTTATCTGAAAATTCCACTAAGTTTATCCGATTCGGGTAGTATAAAAATGATAATACTGTATATTTTTATATTGTGCTTTTGGTAAAAAGCAAATTCTGGTGTACGCGTTAACAAAACAGTCAGTGAAACTGGTTAGAATAGTAATTAGTTAAATGATTATAAAGTTCTACGTAATAGTTATCGGTGTTGGTTAACGACTTAACTGAATGTAATTTAAGTTTAAATTGGGTTTAACATTCGATAATAATGGCAAATTTATGGCGAGATCTTTATATAACGGTAGTTTGCTAAGGTAAAACTATTCATAATATTTCTATTTAACCTATAGACCAAGATCCTAGAAGGATCAGACATAACTTACTCTCTGATGGATGAAACCATAGGTTCTTAGTAGTGCCTCGTGTACTTAGAATACCGTCGTGTTTGTGGAGCTCTACGTGAGACTCGGGCAGGTACCAGGTGAGAAATTTGACTAAAAATTTGTCTACTTTACTTATTTTTTCGTGGCTAATATTTATATACAATTTGTAGAATATTATTCTGAACTAGTATCATGTAGTGTAAGACAATTTTTATGTGCCAAAACTTTTGTCGGACGCTTTAAAAATAACTTTGTTGCTAAAATTTTAAAGGCATTATTTTTATTTTATAAATTAATATAACAACCTTAGAAAACAATATTGCAAGAATTTATTTGTTAAGCTGTTGCCCGCGACTTCGTCCGCGTCAGCATACCATAATAACAAAGATGGATAATTTCTATTCTAAGTACATAAGGAACTACTAAGAACCTAAAGTTTAATCCATATTGTGATTCCCTATTCTCGACACAGACACATACATATTCATCGACCAAATTACATCTCGGGCAAATTCAGTATGCTATAGCAAGTTAGCAACATATAGACCGCATATCTAAAATAATAAAAATATGAGATTTAAACAAGTTTATATTGGATTAAAAGTATGAGGGCAAATATAATTTTATTGAATGTTTACCAATAATATTCTATGTTACTAATGGTGCGCTTATACGGGCAACTGAAATTGCTCAACTCCAGTCAATTCTCGTCAACTTTGACGTCACGACTACACCAAGCAATTTGCGGCAACAAGGAGCAATATTGCGCAATACAATATTGAGTGATGTGGCCATCGAATGATGACATTGAGCGATATGAAATAAATTGCTCCATATTGCTCCACTAATTGCTCCAGATCGCTCCATTCGTGTCGCCGAGCAATTATTGCCGTAATTATTGCCCGTGTAAGCGCTTCTTAACGTAACTAGATTGGCAGTTTACGGCAGCAACGCGTTGCCACTTCGAAGATGCCTGCAGGCATATCTGACTTACATAATGACATAATGGTCTTTTGAACTATCAAGTGGTTACGCATTTTTGAGAATCGTTTGTAAGACGTTGCTACTCTGGTATTTTAGAAACTCATTGATGTTTACGATATTTCTCCTGAGTCAGGACTCCTGACACTAAAACGTGACCGTTAGTCACTGTCTCCTGACACTAAAACGTGACCGTCAGTCTGAGCCATAAATTTCATCCTTGCCACGACGCGAAGGGGTGAAATTTTTAAGAAGCTTAAACGTCTATAAATTTGATTCATGGATCTTGTGAACATATTTCCATACATTCATAGTATTTTCATAGATATTCATAACTTAGTATAAATTAGGTATTGCATATTTTATAATGTTAACCTTTAAGTACACGCGTTGTTTTGGGTAACGTTCAGTCACGCGAGGGGTCTAGAAGTATCCCCAATATAAATATACTTATAAATTCAGAATTGTTTGATAATTTTTAAAACCCGTTTTGTATTATAAGAAAGGATATTATTTTATTTATGAAAAGCATTTATAAATAATGAACTAACCATTATTTAGACAGTAAAGAACATTTTTATGAACTAACCAATCTCGTGCATAGAATTTTTAGGGCACATGTTTACTGTACCAAAATTCAACAAATGTGTCTACTTCTGACTAACTTATTATTTTTTTCTAATAAAATAAGACTTAGAAATAAGTAATCAAAAGAAAAATTAACACTAAACATTACAGAAAAAAAATTAAAAATCCTTGAAAAGTACTACCATTAACTAAAATTATTCCTTGAGTAGGCAAGGTAAATAATAAATAATTTTATTGAATGAGGCTTGCAAATAGTTTTATAGCAAGGCTTACGGACAAAAGTAATTAGTTCTGGGATAATAATAGCATCTTCGCTTCATTTTTGATGCACTAGGTCTAGCTACCTCTAACTCTTCCCAAATGTTTCCAAAAACTTTCAGAGTCATTAAAATTGTATATGTTTTGTGCAATTTGATTTTCTATTATTCGGCAATAATTTTTTCCATTTATACATAGCCAATTCAAAAAAAACAAACAAATAAACACATAACCAATGTGAAAAAAGTATAAACGTTAAATCACGGGTGGGGTCTGCAGGTATCCCCACATAAGCAAAAATGTAACTTCACTTAGCAGAGGAGCGACGGACTTTTACTCACTGAAAGACCTCGCGTTGCATTGAGATTAGCCGAAAACGTGCCATCGTAACTTGCCAATTTAAAAAAATACCGTCAAAAAACAGCGCGTGGGGTCTGCGTAGACCCCGCCCGTGACGTTAAAGGTTAATATTATATATTTTATACCTTGGCTCATCTGTACGAGCCCATTTTTAAATTAGAACTAATGCCACCGTCTTGTTCAGTGTCACTTTGGTAAAAGTTTCTCGGACGCATCCGTAAGCCGTAGCTGACACATGCGGCTAAGCAATGTGCACGGTTCATGCGCGGACGTCCGTGGATGCAAAAACATCCATCCAGCCAGATTCTGTTCGGACGTCCGTACGCTCAAGGTCGTATTATGTCAGATAATGTGCACAGTTTAGTGTATTTTGTATTAATCTGATAGAAACAAGCCGCATCCGTCAGCCGCGACTTATGGACGTGTCAGATAATTTGTTCCCAGCTTCAAACTCAAGCCTTCTTGTTTATGTCATCCGTGGCCTAGGTTCCATCCCAAGTAGAGGCGTGTACCGATGAGAAATTTTTAGATCTCAAATGCATAATACGGATGCTCGTACGGTAAAGGAAAACATCGGGAGGAAACCCGGACTTGGTTGGTCCCAGACGTATTGACCTATTGGCTGTTCATTCCTCTGGACTAGAAAGAAAGAAAGAAAAAAAATATTTTCAATGCATACAAGACAATAAATATAATACAAAGTCAACAAGGTTAGACAAACTAGTTATTTCATAAATTGTGCCTACGTGTGATCAAAAAAGGTCCAGTTCGGCTTAGGCCATGTACGTACATGACACCGGTTTTCAACTGAACCGCTAAGTGGAACACGGATGTCATTTACCTAGCTAAACGTAAATCAAGGGTACTTAAAATATGTGATGGTGATAATTATTCGCAAACTTGACATGAAAAATTAGGTCGACCATGCTGCGAGAATGCCGTTTGTGCTTGGGCAACCATACGGACAATTAAAATCTAGTCCCAGGCTAGGAATATTTGAAGAGTGGTTACTTTCCTCTGAATGTTTAAATCATACACAACGGATGCCCCGCCGACTTGTTTTTGAATAGACATATACCCCTTTAAAAAACATTGCCTAATTCTCACTCTTTTTTTTTTATTTTTTTTTTTATGAAATAATGGGACAAACGAGCAAACGGGTCACCTGATGGAAAGCAACTTCCGTCGCCCATGGACACTCGCAGCATCAGAAGAGCTGCAGGTGCGTTGCCGACCTTTTAAGAGGGAATAGGGTAATAGGGGAGGGTAGGGATAGGAAGAGAAGGGAATAGGGGAGGGAAAGGAAGGGAATAGGGTAGGGGATTGGGCCTCCGGTAAACTCACTCACTCGGCGAAACACAGCGCAAGCGCTGTTTCACGCCGGTTTTCTGTGAGAACGTGGTATTTCTCCGGTCGAGCCGACCCATTCGTGCCGAGGCATGGTTCTCCCACGTAATAACTCTGAGCATTAGTTTTTTGATAGATAGTCTATATATAGTTAAGTTAATTTCAATATTCAAAATCTAATCGGCATAATATTATTATTAGTACTAGTAGTTTGCATTAAGCAATACGCATGCCAATAAGACCAGAATATAATATTACATGAGAATTCAGTGCTATGATGATAATAATTATTATGCGTGTAAGTGAAAATTATAATATCAATATGTAAATTTCATTTTGTTTATAATGCTGGCTTCTCACGGCGCGTAATATCACGAGCCGCGCCGCGCCAGCTCGAGCCACGCGCCGTGTGAAGG
Source organism: Cyaniris semiargus (assembly GCA_905187585.1). NCBI lineage: Eukaryota > Metazoa > Arthropoda > Insecta > Lepidoptera > Lycaenidae > Cyaniris > Cyaniris semiargus. The sequence goes on from LR994555.1 coordinate 2,097,350, forward strand.
GGGTGGCTCGATGTGGCGCGGACTGGCTCGAGCAGGCGCCGGGCGCGTCCGATCCGATTGAAGACGGTAACTTCAAAGGCGCAGCTCGGCGCGGCTCAAGCGGCTCATGATTTTACGCGCCGTGAGAAGCCAGCATAATTGAATACATTACGAGCTCCGCTCGAGAAATGTCGTTTGGTTTAATATACTATGAAATGTAATTTAAAAATTACTAAATCTTTAAAGTTCTTTTATCGCGCGGGAACCGTATATTTTTTCCGTATAAAAATATATTAAGTAAAAGTTTGGACCTCGTTAAACAGGCAAACAAATAAGAAAATATATTAAAGATAAAAGAAATAAACTTTTATCCTCCAAGAATTTTTGTTCTCCAAAGAAGAAAATTATCTTTGCACAATGGTCAAAAATACAGCTGATCATTATCACGTCTTGTGATTCGTCTAGAGTACTCCAGAGCCTAACTGTGTAACGCAAATGAAGCTTCCACCCCGACAGGCCACTAATAGCGTGGCCATATAGCTGCGGTACGCTGCGTCGCGTCGTGGGAACAGAATAAGGGCCTGTCACCATCTCCAAAAAAGACATGCATTTTTACGTTACGTTGACGTAAATTTACACGTCACGTCAACGTACCGTGCCACGTTACCGCACCGTTCCACGTTGACGACGTCGTGACGTGGAGATGTGCACAAGCCCTCACGCATTGTATTGTAGTGATACTCAACTGCGTTGCGACGCCCGCGCCGCGCCGTGCGACATGCATGTTGCAATTTTTTCAGCTGTTTGTTACTTCACGCGTTAATGGTAGATCCAATTTTGATGAAATTTGGCATGGAGACACTTTGAATCTCGAAAATTCTTGCACGATAAAATAATTTTGGCGCAACAAAGTAGCGGGACACAGCTAAAGTTCAAATGGCGAATCAAGGTACAAAACTTTATATAATTTCCTGTTCCTCGTTATTATGATTACACCTTAGGGTCAATTCAGACTGCAATGAGACGCGTAGATGCATTTCTAAGTATTGAATTGACAGACTTCAATTGCGTGAGACGTCATGCAAGTCTGTCAATTCAATACAAATTTAAAAATGCATCTACGCGTCGCGTTGCGGTCTGGATTGACCCTTACTCATATTCATAAAACGACAAAACGACGTCGTTGTCGATGTGGCAACGCACCGCAGCGCAACGCAACGTGGCTTCACTCTAATTGGGTACTTACCTAACTTTATCACGGGAACTTTTAATTCAGTGGAATTGGCTCGGCCGTAACTCGTGCTGCTATGAGGTCTCCGAGGTCGCTGTTGGGTTTTTTGGGTAAATCAGACCTTTATGTTATACGACCGACCTTCTGTGATTTGTGGCTTCTGTGTCGTCCGTAAAACACCTCATTAATTATGTTCGTGTAACGTGTATGTTAAATGTTTATAATTTATCTGGATTCTGGAATTACTCGGTTTGTTAAACATCAATGTTTACGATTGAATATGTTTATAATTTTAACGTGTAATTATATTTCTTACAGCCAATAAGTTAACATTGCATAAACAGAGATATTTGTTAACTTTTATTCCATTATAGGTGTGTGTTAATCTAAGTTTTGAAGTTGAAAATTCTTTTCTTACTAAATCGCTATTTAAATAATAATAAAAAACATTATTAAGCTACTATATTATATACATAGTTCACCCCACACTTCTTGAAATACGGACTCGTAAGATTATAATATATTGTCTTAAAATACAAAAGTGAAAATTACATTCACAATAAAGATTTTTACAATAAAGTAAGTATACATTAAAGAAATAAATATTTTACACTTTACACTGGGCGTAAGAGATTTATGTAATAAAACTTTCGGTAAAGCTGTGCAGAACTCGTACGAATTACTCAGACATTTAAGTTTTAACACAATACAAAACAAGTAATAAATCAAACTCAAGAGTTATTTTGAGTGTTAATTACATTACACGCTATATTGTTAAAAGTTTTAATCCATCTTATTTTGTACGGGTGTTACTAATATGTATTCTGTGGTACGGGTAAGAGATTAAAATGCTAGATTAGTCAATAGGCACATACCGGCACATAGCTTTACCGACAACTATCTCATAAAAATAATGTATACTGGAAACTTCTTTAAACAATGTGTCAAATATGACATTTTTTATCGAAGATATGGCTCTTTTCTCTTTCTCTCTCTCTCTCACGGTTGTGAAATGGCATCCATTTTATTTTTTACTCAGGCTCTTATACTAATTTCACCAATACTTTTCATGTAAATATTTACATGTATGTATTGACACGAGAAGTACAAATTATTATGTCTAATATTATTATTATCAGAGTTACTCAAAACTGGGTGAAATCAAAAAGTTAACATATTAAGGTATGAAAATAATATATTAATAATTAAATTATTATAGGTCTAACAGCCACACTTAGAGAGATTTAATTATTACTTCACTTAATGAAGGTTTTGACAGACATTTTCTTTCAAACTTTTAATTAAATTAAAGTTAACTATGTAATCAATAATATTTAAAAATGTTTCTGAGGGCACCCATAAGAGCTTTCTGTAATTTCCTTCAATAATTCTCGTGAAAGTACCTTCTACGTATTATGCCTAAATAGAATTATTTAAGACTGGGTTTTCCTTTCTGTACACTAAATTTAATCCCTAAAGTACCTTTTACGTGTAAATAGAATTTAAGATGGAATAGGCACAAACTCCTTAGCTCTTGAGTAACTCACCTCGCGGTATTCATATTCAGATTACACTCATACTGAATAGAGAGTGGATGTCGGTAGGGCTGTCAATGTTATGAATTTTATTTTATTTTCATGAATTTAAATATAGTATAAATCTACATAGGTACTAATAATGTGATATTTTGAGTTTGTATTTCAATTAGCAGAAACTATAAAAAAATTGTTAAAATTATGGAACCAATAATATTGAAAAAAAATTAACTACTTACTATTTAATTTTGTTACAAAGTTACATTTAATTGTTAAGTTTATAAAATTAATGTATTTTAAGTTCAATTTTAACACCCACTCTTAACTAATTTGAAGCTTGATAATCTTATGACTTGCAAAGGGACTCAAGAGAATAAAATTAATGTGTACATGTGATATGACGTGTGCAGAGCGCTGAGCGACGTACGTCATATAAGTAACAAGTATAACAATTTACAATCCAATAATGTTGCATATTCAGGGCTGTCACGAAGCGACGTCTACACAGAAGTGTCAAGTTCGTTAATAAGATTCTCAATTATTATTATTCTTGTTTAGGCATTTCCTAGCTACAAAACGTGTACTACTTCATTTACTACCTATATGTTACTAGATTAGGAGGAATCGAACTCACGACTGAGTTAAGAGCTACGCTTTAAATCTCTACATTGTGGAACACATCAGTCGTAAACATATTAAGGGCCTGTCTCACCACTTCCTGATAAGCGCCAGATAGGCTATCCACAACTTATCTGGCAGATAATCCAAACTCTATCTGTCAGATAAGTTATGGATAGCCTATCTGGCACTTATCAAGAAGTGGTAAAACAGCCCCTAAGTATCTAATTTTAGTAAATTAAGTTCAGTATTGATTGGCTCATTTAAAACGCAGCGCCTTCACGTTGATGGCAACGTGAACCTAAACGATGTAAAGTAACGTAACCTGAGAATTTCGTTAATATCCTCGGAGAGTTCGCAATAAGATGCGTCAGTAAAACAAATGGAAACGTGTCCGATGTTGATTAGCTCGCCCTCAGCTCGTTACGGCGCTGATTTCATTTGTTCTGACGGTCACAGATTAATTTGTATTCACTCGAATTTATGCCTAATTTTTCAGCACTATATTTTTTTTATAATAAGGGGGCAATCGAGCAAACGGGTCACCTGATTGAAAGAAACTAGCAGGCGGCCATGGACACTTGCAACATTAGAAGGGCTACAGGTACGTTGCCGGCCTTTTAAGAGGGAATACGCTCTCTTCTTGGAGGTTTGCAGATCGTATGGGACCGGAAATACTGCTGGCGACAATTACGTGAAAAACGCACGGTGGAAGACTGCCGCTTATATTTTGTGCTAGACGCGTTACTTACAGTGAAAGATAAAAATATCAGACGAAACTCAAAACACAGTCAGAGTTTTAACGGATTTATTACATTATTTAATTTTAGTTGATACAGCTACAACCACTGACCTCCATTATACAAGTACGCTGGACTAATGATACCCTTTGAAATGACAGCTATTTTGTGTGCCTATTTGAAGCGGAATCAGTTCCCCCAATGTGAGTGATAGGAACTAAATTTGAGGTAAAAATCACGTTTGAAAGTCGCCATATTGGCTGATAGCTGTAGTGGGAGTATTTGGAACTAATACTAGTGATGACAACCAATAACGATTAAGCGGCCATTTGCAAGTTACGTCAAATTTAGTTCTCTTCCCTCTTACTGGGGGCGCTGATTCCGCTTCAAATAGGCACAAAAAAGTGGGTATCATAGGTCCAGCGTACTTGTATAATGGAGGTCATTGGCTACAACTTAACTTATTTAGTTGACTAGCAATATATTCACTGCACCAAAGTTGTTACGTCAGTCAAACAAAAAGTAATTTTGTTGCTATTTTATCATTTATCAATGAATTAAATCTTTGTTCCATATTTAAATTTATAATGCATATGAGTAATACGTACGAGAATTCTCATAAAACTTGCAATACGAATAAACAGAATAGTAAAAGTTTATTGGCAGATAAATAAAGCCTTTATATCCCGGCTCCGACGGTAGAGAAACACCGCATTCTATTTTAAAATTCTCAAAATCACGTTTCTTATTACTTTAACAGCTTATATTTCGTGTGGTTCAAACCACGAGACCAGAGTGAAAAATTCAATATTTGTAATATTAAACTTTGTGTTTGTGTGTCCTTGTGACTTGGACTATAATATTTCAAATTTTAAAGTTGTAGGAAGTGTTGGTTAATATTACGTACAAAATAAGGTTAATGGTTATGTTTTAAAGTTTGAAAAGATTTTTTTTTGTGCTCACCTCAAATAGTTACAAAATGAAATTATCAATTATTATCACATTATTTCACACAGTAATCTTAAAAGAAAGATTAAACTATAATCAATCTTTAATAAATTAATATTTAACTTTTGATAAAACTTAGGTACGTGAGACGAGAGATCAGCCGAACATATTTTTTTTACACAACAAATCTATGATATCTCACCAAAGGCCTGCCTAGCCTGACGGGGTAGGTACTTAGGGGGCGTCCATTAATTACGTGAGGTGTTCTAGGGGGGAGGGGGTCAACCTAAATCTTTCCAAATCTCACTTAGGGGGGATGGGAGGGTCGTAGCAAATATCACATAATTTTTTTCCAGCAAAAACTGTGTAAAATTGTGTGAAAAATATTTCTAGAATATGGCCAAATCTGGAGATCATCATTCAATAATAATTAATCAAAACGTTTACGGCCAAAATATAGATTTTTTGAAAATTTCGCGTGAGATTAGGGGAGGAGGTTGGAGAAAATTTTATGAAATCTCACCAAAGCCCCCTTTGGATGATTTTATAAAAAGAGGGGGTCAAAAAATGCCTCACACAATTAATGGACGCCCCCTTTCGACACCTGTCATTGCCTGGCTGAGGGGTCAAAAAATTTTCAAAAACTCACGCAACTTACGTTCCCTGAGGAGTAATTTACTAAGTTAAAGTTTGTTTGTGAGTAAATTGTGTGTTTTCAAGCGAATCACGTACAAACGCTGTAAATCGCCCGGCCCCAGTTCGGACACCGCGCCATCTCGATTTCATCTCCAATTCGTTTACTTTTGCTTTTACAGCTAACATAGTTAAGTGAGGTACGACTGTCAACTGACAGTAATTATATTTTCAGAGTTTGTAAGACGTAATTTATATTGGATATTATCAAGCAGAACACTGAGAGAAAACCTGCGTTTATTTTAAAATAGATTACTTATTATATTATTCTTAGGTATTTTATTTTACCTAAAGCTTGTGAGTTCGCGAATCGCGAGTACATTATTTGGATCTGCTTTGATGTGATTACGCAACGCATCCCCGTGGCCTGGGGAGGACCACCGAGGTACGTGGGACTCCCCGGGGCGGACGGAAGACGCACCTGGGATTACCCACTAAAACCTCAACGGTGTTCCTGCTCCTGAAGGTGGGACTACGGGAAACGCGTGATACACGACCGTAGAACTAGCTGTTCTAAACCTGGCAATAGAATCCAATATTGTTAATTATGAAACCTTAGCCCGGCCGCACATTATCCGCAGAAAAATTCGGACGCCCGCCGGAACGCACTCTGTTTATACATTTTGTTGTGGACCCCGCGTATACTATCAGAATTCTGACGTGACAAAATGTATGAGCGGGGCGGGGCGTCCGAATTTTTTTGATCAGAAATTCGGATAATGTGCGGCCGGGCTAAAATGAATGCTAAAAGTTGACGCTTAAGTTGATGTCAGACTTCACTTTGCCATTCTTCGTTCGAATATATATGCTTCGTTTTTATTTCAGCTTACATTCGGCTTAAGCCCGGCCGCAAAAAATCCGAATTTCTGATCAGATAAATTCGGACGCCCCGCCCCGCTCATACATTTTGGCACATCAGAATAGGCTACTTGACCTATTTTTTTTCTTCATGCTAATCGCTTGTTGCCGCCAGTGATAAGCAGCAATGTTATGCGCGAAGAAAGTTAATTTTTGACTGATTTTTTAGTGCAGAAATAGTGATTTTTTGGAGAGAGAAATAATACGTCTAGCCTCAGTGATAGAGAGTTAGCGTATATATTAAAATTTACAAATGTCATGGATAACGGGAAATTTGGGGAACAATAAGCCAATCAGCGACCTTGACGTACGCGCGTAAATTTAACGTTTCCGTATCGATCAGCTGATTAGCGTAGGTATATTGACGTTTGTACCTACTCGCCGTTTTTACTCTATGACATCACAGATTATAATACCCAACATGCCCGCGGCCTTGAAAGCAGTAGCTTACAACGTCTTCTGCAGTCTTAGCTCCCTCATCATTAGTGTTCGTTGTCCACCAGTGGACATATCTTGGTATAGGCTCGCCTCAGGACTCCCGACGACGTTCTGATGTCGGCTACTCTGGCAATACCGTCGCTGCCGTTAATCGTTCTCACGACACGACCGAGCTGCCACTTCAGTGTGGGGAAGAGAAGAGTCCTTGATCAGAACCAGCTGGTCCGGTGATAGATCCGCCGAATTCTGCCTCCATTTGGTCCTGGTCTGCAGCTCCGAAACATATTCTTTAGCCCAGCGCGTCCAGAAATGTTGCCGGAGTTGTTCAACCCTTTGATATCGGGTCAATCGATGTATCGGTTCCTGCGTCAGGTTCTCCTCGCATACTGGCGCGGTGAGGGGTCGACCGATGAGGAAGTGTCCAGGGCTGAGTGGAGAGTAGTCTGCTGGATCCGACGACAGGGGTGCCAGCGGCCGTGAGTTCAGTACCGCTTCAATTTGTGTCAGTACTGTGGTGAGCTCCTCGAAGGTCAGGCGAGCACCACCAACCACTCGCCGCAGATGGTACTTGCACGATTTCACCCCCGCTTCCCACAAGCCACCAAAATGAGGGGAATATGGAGGTATAAACGAAAACTCGATATTTTGACTTCTAGCGTAATCAACAATATCTTTGCTACATGAATAACAGTGAGTGCAAAGTATTTGATTTTAGTTCCGGTACATTATTAAAAGTGTCACTTATATTGGAATTCAATTGTGCTGAATTATAATCAAAATTAAGATTTCTTAAGAACATAGGCCCTTCCCACCATAAATTGGAGGAAACCAAAGTTTCAAGGCTGACCAGATCGCCCGGGTTATCCTTGCCGCTGACGTGTTGCCAGGAAAACTTTCCTGTCAGGTCGTGAATTTCAGCGACACGATTCTGAACAAATGTTTTGAGTAAGTTAGGAGACATGCGTAGCCAGCCTAAAACAATTGTTGAATCGGTCCAAAAAGTGACGTCATCGAACTTACGAGTAAGCGAACTATTAATTTTATCGTATAGCCTAGCACCCAGCACCGCACCGCACAGTTCCAGCCTAGGTATGCTGACAGGCTTTAATGGAGCAACCTTTCCTTTGGAAATTAATAACCTTACTTGTACGTTATCTCCACGTATAGAACGTACGTATGCGCAGGCGCCATATGCAGTTTGTGAGGCATCTGTGAATATGTGTAACTCATTGCGAGTTGAGTTGCACTGAAAGACATGTCGCGGGATCTTAATTGCGGAAAGTTAAGACAAATCGATAACAAACCGGTTCCATGTTTTTATTACGTCAGTAGGAAGGGGATCGTCCCATTGTAACTTTAGTAACCACAGTTTTTGTAACAGAACCTTACCGATAATAACAGATGGACTCAATAGACCTAACGGATCGAATATTTGGGAAACTGTTGACAAAATTGTGCGTTTTGTGATTGAAGTGTCGGATGGCTGGAACTCTGTGCTAAAATTAAGCTCATCGCTGACGTTGCACCAACCCAAGCCTAATGTTTTGCTTTGAATATTATCACTAAAGTTAAAGTCATGAAATGTGTTTTGTGTATTGTCGTTATTATTATTTAGAGACGCAAGATCTGCATCTTCATCGAGTTCAAAGTTGAAAACCCATTTTCTTAATGGAAAGCAGCCAGAACTTAATGTATCAGCAGTGTCTTTACAAATTTTTAAAAGATCGACCTTGACCTCACTGGAAGTTAGAAGGTATCTACGTACATGTCATTATTTATGACCCTTCTGACCTCAGGGTCAGAACATTCGGTAGCTAGTTGCTTTAGACAGCGCACACCGAGAAAAGGTGCGGATGCCGTATCATACGTGACAGTGTTTAAGCGATAAACATCTAGTGGCATCGATGGATCCCCGCGCCATATGATCAGCTGCAAATCCCGCTGATAGGGCGCCACTAGCACTTGCCGGTACATTTTAGCACAGTCGGCCTTTGCTGTAAACTTAAACTGTCTAAATCTTAATAAAATACCTAACAGATCTCCCTGAATAGGCGGCCCGACGCGCTGAATATCGTTAAAAGAAATTCCGTTGCTAGTAGCTGCGCTAGCGTTAAACACAACACGAAGTTTAGTCGTTGTACTGTGTTCGCGAAATACTCCGTGATGTGGCAAAAAGTAATTAAGGTTCGAGTAGGTATTGACCTTGGTCATGTGACCTAGGTCAACATACTCTCGCATAAAATCAACGTATAGTTGTTTGTAACTAGAAGGTGCGCGAGATAGCCGCTTCTCTAATGCCAAGAAACGGCTTTTAGCTTGGGAATAAGATTCACCTAAAACCTCGGCTGAGTTTTTGAGTGGAATGAGAACCACAAATCTACCATGATTATCGCGTGTAGTATTTGTAACGAAACTTTGTTCACATGCCAGCTCGTCCTCCGTATGCGAATTCCGAGGCAAAGTTAACTCTTCGAGTTCCCAGAACTTACGTAATTGATCGTCTATAGTGGATGGACTGACCTCAGTACTAACGTTACATTGGACATGTCCCCTGCGTACAATGCTAGAATCTATTGGACCCGAATTATCCAACCTAGCCTAGTGTTTTGTAAAAACGGACCGCTCGGTAGACGCATCTTGCCATCGATAAGCAAGTCCCAAAAATGATCCGCTCCTATCAAAACATCAATTTTTTGTGTCCCTAAAAACTGCGTATTTGCCAGCTGAACGTTATCAGGAATTTGAAAGCGTTTATCAGAATTATGTACCTGAACAGCTGGCAATATAGGTGTTATTTCGTTTAAAACGTAACATTGAATTTGTGTTGAGTAGGCACTCACGCGAGACTTAATTTGTATATTACAAGAATGCGAAGAATGTGATACGAGATTGCCTACTCCGCGTATTTCTTGAGTGGACTGTATAAGCTCGATATCTAATTTTTTACAAAAGGAATTTGTTATAAAACTGCTTTGGCTACCACTGTCGAGTAACGCGCATGCTAAATGATAAATATTGTATCTATCGGGGATCTCGACCATAGCAGTAGATAACAAAACGGGTTGCACATTAATGCAGTGCGAATCTATTATGCGCGTGTCTGTGTGAACGTTATTTGCCTGAATGGGATTCGTCTTATCACATTTACACTTTACAGGGAGGCGCGATGCGACAAAGCTCGATGTGTTGTCGGAATCGTTAAAATGTAATAGCGAATTATGTTTCAAGTTACATTTCTTACAAGACCCGAATACGCAAGTGTTAACGGAGTGCCCGGCGCGCAAACAGTTGTTACATAGGCTGTGTTCTTGGACAACTTTAAGTTTAGAATTTAAATCCATCGCGATAAATTGTGCACACGTATAAAGTGGATGATTACCTTTCCATACAACACAAATAAGCTTGCGAACAGTGCGACCGGCTGACTTATTAGTTGAAATATTATTACAGTGTGAAACATTACTTCTAACTGCTATATTAGGTTTTCTATTAAAATCAGTGCTAGGGTTATCTTTGCTATGCGATAAAATTAAAGTTTCTAGTAAGTCAGCCTTATTTTTTAGAAATTTAATTAAATGATCAACCTTTAAAACTAATTTGGAGTTACAATCAGACAAAAGAGAACCTTTGTGCTCCTCCCAGTGCCTCTCAGTAATTTTATCTAACTTTGAGGTGATAATATAAATTATTAGTGTGTCCCAGGAGTCTGTAGGTTCACCTAGGGTTTTTAGAGCGCGTAAATTATTAATAATAGTGTCTATAAGCTTCCTAATTAGTGAAGGTGACTCTTTAGACAGTGGTTGTATTGAAAATTGTGCCTTAACATGACTCTGAACTAAAAGCCTAGTGTTGTCATATCTGTTCAACATCAGTTCCCACGAAATAATAGTTTGAGGCTGAAATTTCTATGGAATTAATCACCATCTCTGCGCTTCCTTTGAGTGAGGATTTAAGGTAATGGAATTTTTGTATATTACTTATATCCTGTGAATTGTGTACCAAAGACAAATAAGTATCCCTGTACTCTAGCCAGTGTTCATATAAGCCATCAAATGTAGGTAAAGTGATAACCGGTAATTTAACGGAGGATTGTGTAGTACTATTACATACCTTGGAGCTATCTGCGGCCTCTCCATCGACACAGAGAGATTCTGCCTGTGACAGAGTGCTGTAGTAACTGTCTTCAAACTGCTGACGCTGATCTAGTTGATCATCAATGTCACAGTCTGGAACAGTATTTTCAATTTGTGTTTAAATATCACAAAATTCATTAAATAATGTATGGACACCGGTTATTCTTAATTTTAAATCTATTTTAGATTCTCTAGTTACAGGCGTTTTAATAGTGTGAACATAATTTGCAAATTTAGTTAATCTGCCTTTGAGAATTCCGCGTTTTTTAATTAGATCTCGCATGATTTGCTCAGTTTTACCATCATTGACATTTTTATAGGGTGATTTGTCGCGGGTATGGCTAGACTGACTAGACCGACCTTCCATCTCCTTGTCCATTAATGACATAATAGTGGCTTATGTGATTAAAAGGGTACTCACGTGAAGTAGTCATCGCAGGAGCAGTCAGCTGGTACTCTACCTGAGATGTTCTGGTCTTCGTTGTAGTCCGAAGGTCGCTGCTCGGATTTGATGCCCAAATCTTTGATTAATTTGGCTCCGAAGGTCCACTATGTTGCCGCCAGTGATAAGCAGCAATGTTATGCGCGAAGAACGTTAATTTTGGACTGATTTTTTAATGCAGAAATAGTGATTTTTTGGAGAGAGAAATAATACGTCTAGCCTCAGTGATAGAATTTAGTGTATATTTTAAAATTTACAAATGTCATGGATAACGGGAAATTTGGGGAACAATTAGCCAATCAGCGACCTTGACGTACGCGCGTAAATTTAACGTTCCCGTATCGATCAGCTGATTAGCGTAGGTATATTGACGTTTGTACCTACTCGCCGTCTTTACTCTATGACATCACAGATTATAATACCCAACACGCTTCTTAATCATTCATTTTCACCAAAAAAACAAATATTTTAATATTTTAAACAGTAGAAACCCATAAAAATGTTGATTGAAAAATATGCCTTTATTGAAATTTTTTTAATGAGCTAAACGTACGAGTCTAAAAGTACCAAAAAATTAGAAAAGAATTAAATAAGAAATGAGAAATCATTTATAATGTTGAAAACTTTTGGAGAAAAGTTTTGGCCATTTATTTTCCCAACTACAGTAAATGGAGATAATATATAAAACTGATGTTTTATTTGAATTATTCAAGAAAATATATTTTACAAATCTTTCTAGGCTTATTCTTATTATTTATGTACAGATAAACTTACATATAACGAGCGCGTTAAATAAAAGATATTAAATTACTAGTTGATGACGTCACACCCAAATCGGAAATACCGCAAAAGCGTTTTCGTCAGTACAAATTAAAAAATATAAAATCATATTTTCAAATCGACTTTATTTATCAATCATAAGCTTTTATTTGATGATAAGGATTAAATACGGTTTCCTAGGCCAAGTTCTACTAGAAATATGCATTAATTGTTCAATGAAATTGTCAATTGAATATAGGTCAATTAGCCTATTCTGATAGTAGGCGGGGTCCACAACAAAATGTATGAACAGAGTGCGTTCCGGCGGGCGTCCGAATTTTTCTGATCACAAATTTCGGATAATGTGCAGCCGGGCTAATATGAAAAAATTGTTTAACGATTCTAACATTTGATCGTTTATTTAATAAAATGTAATATTATAATATTTGCATGGAAAAATATTCCAACTTGTATTCCAACATTGCATTGTTACGCCGTTAGCCACGTCTCTGATATTATTTAACCTTTGCTGTTTCTATTCAATTACCGTTTGCACTACGCCATTTTGTTTGTGCACGCAAAATGCAACTCTCCACTATAAAGTTTTAAAGCTTAAATTCAGTTTTATCACGCCTGTTTTCTGTACTGAAATGTTTTCGACGCAAAGCGAACTAAATAAGTTAAATTATGTGAGAAATAGATTTGTCTGTGAGTACCTATGATATTATATTGGTGAGTACAGTAAATAATTTTTTTCGAATAAAAATTATATTAAATAGCTTTAAACTCTACTTGTTTTCTTGTACACTTCTCAAAGCTTTAAATAATTCTGATATAGCAGACATAATGATGTAACATAAAATGCTTAAACCAATTTCAAAAACTAATTTTATAGAAAAACAAGGTACTTATATGTCAGTGTTCGCCCATATTATTTTATTGAAGTGACTAAATAAGTATGTCACCATGGCAACGTCCATCGCTATCCCGTCGCACAAACAATGGTCGCCGTCAGTCTCGAGTTGTAATAATTTACTATTATTTATTCAACAAATGCACTTATCAATATAAAAAGTAGCCAGTAGCCGATTCTCAGACCTACTGAATATGCATATAAAATTTGGAAAAAATCAGTAAATACTTAAGGACACCTTCTTCCAAATTCACGTTTCTAGAATGAGTAATTTTTAAAGAAAGCGCCATTCAAAAATACTGAAAAATATATACATGTATAGATACATCTTTTAACTAGTGACTTTTTTGGTTAGAAACACAATACAGATAATTTTACTCGATAAAAAAATATTCCGAAACAACCTCGATTTTAAAATCATTTTGAGTTTTATAGGACTTACAGGGACTCAATCGAAAATAATTTGGATAGTTCGATTACTATTAAAATTTACAGGGAAATGATTGGATACATGTTTAGTTATAATATTTTTTATCTAAGTAAAAAGGTTTTTTCTCCTATTTCGCCCTATCATGGATGCGGCGAGCGTCGTAACCGCCACCGTACAAGGCGCGCTGATATAAATGTTATTTTAATGTCATTTACGTCGATATTCGCACTGACAGACATCGACCTGCTAATTTAGGGAGAAGGTGCCCATAAAGCCGTTTCGGAGGAGTACGGTAACTAACATTGTGACACGAGAATTTTATATATAAGAAGAGAAACCTACCTGACCCGGCAAACGTTAGATACCGTTACGTACTATACGTTAATGTAAAAAATAGATTTTTTGATTCTCAGATCTACCCGATAATAAGCACACAAAAAGTTATCAAAATCAATCAAGCCGTTTCGGGAGAGATAGGCGAACATCGCAACACGAGAATTTTATATATGAGGTACTAGATGAATCGTGAACTTCGTATCACTTAACTCCTAAATTTTCTCACCCCATAAACCTCCCCTGCCGTGCTAGCATACCCCAACGAGAAAATTTTGTCTACACGTTTTCTCGATGTTAACTGGTTTATCTCTTCATCTCTATTGACCCTAACATGACATACATTTTTTCTCGTACGTCTGTCGTCAAAATTAGAGATAATTTTGTTTTTTTTATATGTGCTATTTTTGTCTATATACTAACGAACTATATACGAACGAGAAATTTATCTCTCGAGTCTCGACGTACGCATGTTAGCGAAAAAGAGATATATACCGATATCGACAATATGCTCGAGAGTGAGATATTCACGAGATATCTTGTTGGCGTATGCTGGGGGGGCTGGACTTCCAGAAATATTTCAAGACTAAAATTAGCCAAATCGGTTCAACCGTTCTCGAGTTATAGCACGACTAACAACATTTAAAATTCTTTTTTATTTATAATATAGATCGATAGATTAAATGCGTACAAAGGCCCTGATAAAATAGCCATCTAAAAAGGGTTATGGGTGCTTTTTCGCATCTAATGTGATTTATGACGTCGCAAATTAACCCTACATCATCTGGGGCTTATTACATCGGGTCTTATAGACCATAATTGATTGATATGAACCAGAACTGACGGACCATTCGTCTTAATCCTGGTGAGCCTAGAGAAGATAATAATGTAAGATTTACGATCTGTGTGGGCTTATCTGAAGATGAAACAAAAATATTTAGCACTATATCGATAAGTCACTCAATCGGAGCTGAATTGTATTTATTGCTGTGGATGATAAGATAGCATTTTACAATAAATATGAAAGAAAACGTGGGAGAGCCATGCTTCGGCACGAATGGGCCGGCTCGACCGGAGAAATACCACGTTCTCACAGAAAACCGGCGTGAAACAGCGCTTGCGCTGTGTTTCGCCGATTGAGTGAGTTTACCGGAGACCCAATCCCCTACCCTATTCCCTTCCTTTCCCTCCCCTATTCCCTTCTCTTCCCATCCCTACCCTCCCCTATTACCCTTTTCCCTCTTAAAAGGCCGGCAACGCACCTGCAGCTCTTCTGATGCTGCGAGTGTCCATGGGCGACGGAAGTTGCTTTCCATCAGGTGACCCGTTTGCTCGTTTGCCCCCTTATAAGGTAAGGATAGAAAAAGGGGTAAAAAATGATTTGAAAACTTTGCAGCTATACAACAAATACACACTTAGATTTCCAATTCCAAGTCGATAACTGTGAAGGATTTATTTATAATTTTAAAGGAAACTATGATATTTGAAATTGTAAAATAATTCAACTTTAAACGTTATAAAAATGCCAAATTTTCTATGAACATTCATTTAATAATTCTATTGTTTCGTAACAATGCTCGGAATGGATTTCCATCCATCAATCAGGAATACATTCACTGCACAATTTTATTTGCCTAACTAGTTTTATATGGCTTTTTTGAACTTACGGTAGAACAATAATTTGAAAGTTTTGTTTCAATTAACTAAATGTCACTTAAATTATTGTAAAATTCGTTGATTCCAACTGGAACGGTATATTTTTTAGTTAAATAAAATAAATAAAATAAAATAAATAAATAAACGTTTATTCAACAAAATTTTGAACATTACACAAAGTACCTACATTTAACATAAAAAGATAAATACGACACAATACATAGAATCAAGATTTAAAACCATACAAATACAGATAAATACTATTCAGATTATAACAGGGTAAAACAAAAAAATGAAAACAAAAAAGCACAAAAAAACAACAAACTCACAAAACAAATAAAACCATTTAAATAAGAAAAAAAAAAAAAAAAAACAATAATGCTTTAAACAAGGCGCATTCAGAGAGGAACTGGTAGGCAGTGTAATGCTCAAACCGTCGAAATGGAATCCACTCAGGTTCATGACTGTGGGTTCCACAGCCCCTGATATTCTGTGGACCCATTTTGTCAGCGTTGGACAGACTACTTCAGGCACACAGTATGTATAATTAATCATAACATACATATCAGTCGTTTATTAAAATATAATAAACAACTGATATGTACTGGCAAGGAGTTTTGTGTTGATTGGAAAAGAAGATACTAATATTAACATGCATTCCAATGGACTCTGTCTCTGGCATGCGTCTGTTGAACAACCCTAGTACCACTATGTTACGGATCGGAGAACGATGGGTAAGTAATACATTGTTTATCAAAATTTAATAAATACAATAAAAATAATAATTAATAAAATATAAACACAAAAAATAATATAATCGGAGACGTGTGGCAAGACGACTCCTTACCTACTATGCGATTTGTTGACGAAATAGAAAATCCTTAAATTTGTTTTTAAAATTATAAACGGTTTTCAGATCGCGAAGAGCAGGTGGCAACAGGTTGTTCCAGATTTTGCTTGCCATATATTTGAAGCAACCTCTGAAGGCAGACGAGTGATGTCGTGGAGTAACCATGAGATAGGCGGATCCCCTAGTGGTGATGGTCAGCTGTTTATTGCCAGCCCACTGTAGCTTATCATGGAGGTAGGATGGGGTTTTAAATTTCACCACACCAAACAACAGGGTAGCGAAATGTAATTGCCTACGACTATCCATTCTGAGCCACCTCAATTGGTTTATGTATGGCGACACATGGGCGCGTGGAGGCACATTACAGCAAAATCTTGCACACGCATTTTGCACTTTTTGTATGTAATGTTTGGAGCGTGCGAGCAGACAAGGACCGATGACAGCATCCGCGTAATTTAAATTAGAGAGGACCAGTGTTTCACAAAGAGTAGCTCGTAAATTTTTTGAAATAAAAGTTCTTATTTTGTAAAGGATCTTTAGGCGATAGAAGCACCTACTTACGGTTTTTACTACATGCTTCTCAAACCTAAGCCCTTCATCCATCAGCACTCCTAGATTTCGTGCTTCCGTTACTCTGTTCTTACTAACCTAACAAAAACGGTTTTGTGTTAAATTATCTCCATACATTTTTTTATCAAAATTAATAAGCGTGAAGAAGTAGCTATAAAGAAACTGGTAAGTACTTTTAATTGTTTTATTATTATAGGTATAATATAATCTAGTGTATGTTAAGAGAAAAAAAAAAGTATAGCTCCTCCGTGACAGCTTTTCGGCTGCCGTGACCAGGATTCGAACCTGGGTTACTACGGCCACAACGTAGGGTCCTAACCACTAGACGATCACGGCTGTCGGAGCGGGTGAGGGGCGGCTGTATCGGCGCGAGTCTTTCGCCGCAGACACTTTCATCGCAATTAGTTCCGGTCTCGCTGATAGTTACAACATGATGGTGATGTCGCAACACAACACGGCTAAATACAGTAGTCAGTGCACTCGAACAGTTTGCTCCACATTGCGGGTACTTGCAAATAGTCGCGTATTCCCGAATTCGATAGCGAGGTCGATATTCGACTGTCACAGTACCCGCTCCGACAGCCGTGATCGTCTAGTGGTTAGGACCCTACGTTGTGGCCGTAGTAACCCAGGTTCGAATCCTGGTCACGGCAGCCGAAATGCTGTCACGGCGGAGCTATACTTTTTACTATTTTCCTTTTCACCTAGTCTAGATTAAATGTTAACTTATACTAATAAAACAATTTAGAATGTGGCTGACTGTCAGTGTTATCTTTTTACGCTTAAATTAATTGCTATACCTATTTTGATGACACTTTCTAATGAAACTATATTTTCTTATATTAAATCAAGAGCGAGTGTTCATTTTGTAAAATAAACACGTCACGTTCTACACTTGGCAGCCTTTTAGAGACTGTTGTTTATATTTTCGAATATCTGCATATTTTAAGTCATGCGATTTTTCCACACCGAGCCTCTGAATAGAATAACTTATGAGGACATTTTAAACTCATCTATCTCCGCGATCCTTTTTTCCGGCTTAGATCAATATATTACATCAGTTAGGGCATAAAGGAAGATACTAGATTATAGATTTAGGTCTTAGATGAAATAATGTACCTTATGTATGTTGCAAATCTGCTGACCTAACATCGCCATCGAAAATAGGAAAATAATTTTACGCAGTATTTATCAGTAGTTTTAGCAGTGAAATACCCAGCACAGTATCATTTCCACAATCCAGTCGCTGTATCGAGCATGGTTCTATCTACAGGGTGTAACAAAACTAAATGATAATACTTCAGAATGTGTACGTGTACCTTGTAGAGAGTTCACTGTGAAAGTAGAAGCGCTTAAAGACTAATTTTTTTTTCACTTTTGTATGGGAAAACTCGTGACGCTGGGGCGCTTGCCCATACAAAAGTGAAAAAAAAAACTTGTCTTTCAGCGCTGCTACTTTCACAATAAACTCTCTACAAGGAACACGTACAAGTCCTAAAGTATTATCACTTACTTTTGTTACACCCTGGTATATAGTCTAGCTTCCTGTATCTAGCCTCTACTCACATCTGTATCCATGTACCATTGACAAAATTCATTCATCATATTTGCAACCGGTAGGCCTTCGTTTTTGGGTCGGGTTGTCAAAATATTATGAATGTTGTTTTTGATCTGCCAGCCAGGGTTTGACATAACGGAACCAAATTACGTAGGTGCGCCATCTTCCTATGAATCAACTTCTCTGATAGTACCTATATCAGAGTTATCTGGCATACGATCAGCAGCATATCAACAGTTTGGATTGCGGCCAACCGCGCGAGCCGGCTCGGCGCCGGATGGTGTTTTAAACTGAAATCGATAAACAATAAATTATCTGCATTTCCTTAATTATTCCACGTGCTGGAAGTTTTCCACTTTCGACACGGCGACGACACGACAACGATGCGGCAATGATATGTATGTGTCGGTGTTAAAAACAGTCACTAATCACTACCCGATGTCAGAAGCAAATAAGAAATACACATTTTTAAAATCTTTGAACTGTTCCAACAGTTAATCTAAAGGAGGCAGGACCATTTTGTGGTGAGATTATAGTAAACTAGATGACGACCGCAACTCCGTTGCGCAAAGTTTGCCATAACCGTACATTTTTCCGGAATAAAAAGTATCCTATGTCCTTTCCTATGGTATAAAAGTATCTCCATACCAAATTTCAGCTTAATCGGTTCAGCAGTATGGGCGTGAAGAGGTAACAGACAGACAAAAAAACAAACTTTCGCATTTATAATATTAGTAAGATATCCTTATTATTAACTATTATATAAATTTTGAGTTTTTGAAAACAGAAAATATATGTATATATATAAATATAAAATATTGCGTCAGGAAGTTTTAGGGAGCAAAACACAATGTCCCTTTATATGTATAATACCCCAACAACCGACACTGATTTTAACGTTCTATAAATGAGTAACTAAAAATGTCGAGCTCAACAGTTGGTTTCACGCCATTCTAAATGTTGCACATCAAAATTCAGACCCAAAACACGCGTACGTTCCGGGATAATGTATTCCGGTGAAATACAAACCTTGTTCGAATTGGGTCAGCGACAACCGTACAAGGCGCCCGCACCACACAGTCAGTTTTTGTATCATCCGATACGATATCGATATCGGAGGCCGATAAAAGAATTGTTCTTATTTACTTTTATTCAAATAGCCCCTCTATAGTAAGTTATGTAGTAAGTATGTATGTATGTATGTATGTATGTATGTATGTATGTATGTATGTATGTATGTATGTATGTATGTATGGATGTATGGATGTTTGTTACTCTTTCACGCAAAAACTACTTAACGGATTTTAATGAAACTTTACATTAATATAGCTTATACATCAGAATAACACATAGGCTACAATTTTAACCGACTTTCAAAATCGAGGAGGTGTTATGTTCGTTTTTTTATGTTCAATGATTACTCCGCCGTCTGTGAACCGATTTTCAAAATTTTTCTTTTGGTGTATAGGTTATCATCCCAATTTGGTACCATATTCATAAAAGTGGTGACCTGATGAAGGGATCCATAAGAAATCGAGGGAACTCACCAAAATTTATATGGAAATATGTGGTGACTTCGGTTTCGTGAGCAGTATTCTAAGCATATGCTACCAACAGCTAAGATTTTGCACCAAGGTATACCATGGTTCGGAAGGTGCTGAGAGAACTCCTGACTCTTTATAGATAGAAGTTTGGGAGTTCCGACGTTGATTTAAGAACGGAAAGCATATGCTACTATGCAAATTACATTCATCATCATCATCACTACCATAAACCATTATAGAACCATGTATCGTCCCGTTTTGACTCTATTATTGGTACTTTTCATAGTCTTTTATTATATATCACTTAAACCGCAGGTAACACCGCGGGGCACAGCTAGTATAATATATATGTATAAGAATGAATCACAGTGAACTCTATACATGGTGTAGCAAAATTAAGTGATAATAAGTACTTTAAGTTTTTTAAGTGGTCCCATTGTAGAGTTCACTGTGAAAGTAGCAGCACTGAAAAAGCAATTTTTTTGTGATTTGTATGGGAAAGCGCCTGAGCGTCATGAATTTTCCCATACAAAAGTAAAAAAAGTTACTCTTTCAGCACTGCTACTTTCACAGCGAACTCTATATAATAGGGGACACATAGGTACGCACCCTAATGTATTTTCACTTTGTTTGTTACACCCTGTAAAGTAAGCCAAGGGAATGAACAATGAACATAGTCTACTTTTTAGTTTTTATTGCGAAACAAAGTACGGTTCCTGTGAGATCTTTTTTGGGTGGACAAAGTCTACTACTAATAAAATTGAATAGCTAAAGCAAGCTTTAGCATCACAACTTATTCACAAGCATACTGCATACCTTACCTTACAGATTACTGTTAGAGACTTTAGACATAAGATCAAACTATCGATATCTTCTAGAGGTAGCATGTTACAATCACTTAATTGGTATCTTCCTCGTGTATCAAAGCCTGAACTTAGCTAATTGGCAATCCATTAAGGTAACATGCTAACGTAACTTCTATTGTTTGACAATGTCAATGTTAAGATCCAAAGTTTGACATAGTCGGAAGTTTCGAGTTACCTAAGTTTGTCTTTGGGAGCACTTCCTATGATAGGTACTCGACTCTAGCAAACTTGCTCTGTGTATCTTGTACTTTGAATAGATAAGCTAAGTATGCATTTAATTTCATTTCGCTTTGTGATCCTGCTTTAGGTACGCGACTACGGCGGATCCAAAAGGATGATTTGTGGTTATAGGGGTATAAAAGAGTTAAATATTGTAAAAAAAAAAATCCAAACTAATATTATACATGCGACAATGTGTCTGTCTGTCTGTCTGTTGCCTCTTCACGCCCAACCCGCTGAAACGATTTTGCTGAAATTTGGTATAGGGATACTTTAAGTCCCAGTCCACAAAGGATACTTTTTATCGAGTACTCTGGTTTTTTACCCAAGGTTTTTAGGCCCAGTGGGCCCAATGACCAGATATGAATTTTTAACATTTTTTCATCTGGCGATTGGTCCCACTTTTATGATCCATTGTTTTCTGGCAAGAAATTTTGAAGTAGGGTTGGCACAAAAATAATCAGTTATAACCATAATATTGTTTTGTACATTTAAAACATATCTAACATTATCACCTTAAAACTTTTATTATTATTAATACCTAAATATATATATTTTTTTTTGTATTCAAATTATAAATAAAATTCGGCCGGGTCATAGCCGCTCGCGCCTATCGGCATAAAGTTGCCATAGTACGTCATACAAAATATTTTTCATTTTCAAATTCAAATGTCTTTATTGTCAGAATGTTGTTGATATAAAGGTCTTATTAACTACTTATAGTTCTAACATTCTGCCATAACAATGGCGCGCAGTTAAATTTAACTTACTTATATAAAATTAATTAATTAGTTAGTCGTTATCTCACAAAGAATTTTATGTAAAATTTGCCAATTAAATATATATATTTGTATAAAAATAATAATTATAAATTAATTTTAAAGCGAAATAACTATACAATAATAATATAATTAGATTATCTAGAAAATAAGTATTTTTGTTATTTTTATGTCATAAGAGATTTTAATTTATTATACATGTCCATTGAATTAATTTTCTTTAAATGTTATATATTCATTCAGTGTGTAATAAATATTTTCATACAAAGTAATTATTTTGTTTTTTATTAAAATCTACAACTTTTTTGCTAGCCCTACGGACATAAACCCAAAAGTCATAAAAAATAATTACTTGGGACCAATCGCCAGATGAAAAAATGTTAAAAATTATTATCTGGAAGTTCCAGATAATTAAGAGTTACGGGAGTCATCTAGTTCCAGACTGGAACTAGATGACGACCGTTTGTTGCGCCAAAATTAGTTTATCACCCAGGAACCATAAATTTTTCCGAGATAAAAAGTATCCTATAGGCTATATCCTTTCCCAGGACTAAAAGTTTCTTCATACCAAATTCCAGAAAAATCGGTGTAGCTATTTGGACGTGAAAATGTAACAGACCGACAGACACAATTTCGCATTTATAATATTAGGAGAATATAATTTTTGGATTCGTTACCAATGCAAATTCCCCACACAACGTCTTATTAGATTTTCGACGGCCTTTTAAATTACGACCCATAATGGGACGTCGTTTTTTGTCAAAATGAGAATTATTATAATTTTAAGGCTTGTGCGAGCTACATCAGCCTCGTTATAATAAATGTGTAACAATCCATCCATACTAATATTATAAATGCGAAAGTGTGTCTGTCTGTCTGTTACCTCTTCACGCCCAAACCGCTGAACCGATTTAGCTGAAATTTGGCATGGAGATACTTTGAGTCCCGGTAAAGGACATAGGATACTTTTTATCCCGGAAGAATGTACGGTTCCCGCGCGATAAACGAATTTTGGCGCAACGGAGTTGCGGGCGTCATCTAGTACTAATATAAATGCGAAATGGATGTATGGACATGGATTAAATTGTTATTAAATACTACATAGAGTCTGAGAGACTTCAAGCAGTCCATTACTAAGCTTTTTAGTATGTTACCATATTGTGATTTGTGATATACGTCAGGATATAGGCATTTTTCACAATCGCTCAATATAAATAATACGGGCGATTCATTTCCAAGCAAATTGTGTACGTTTGGGGTGGGCTATCACATCTGTGACAGCCGCGATAAAATTTCGGAATTGCCATTTTTACATCCGTCCATCCCTATGAAAAATGAGTGAGGATTTTTTGCGGAATGAGGAAAGGATCATAATAATACTATGTTTTCTATAATGGCTATCATGTCGGACTTGCTATAGTAAAGCCCACGGCTTCTTCCAAGCGCATTGGAGTCAGATACAACCTTAGAAAAAGGCGAAGGAAGACACATACATCTTTCTCTTTTACTCTTATAGGTATGAAGGTATCCTATGCTGCCTAGCATTCTAGAACTAGCATAGTTCAGAAATAAAACAATTTTTTCGAACACGACTGCCATAATATATTAAACACCTATTTGATACATCTTCACAAGTAAATCCTCTATTAAGTTCTTGTGCCCAAATTCTCATACAAAGAACTTTTTTGATTCTGTTGTCTCGATTTAAATTCATGATTAAGTTCCAGCTGCGGTCAGTAACATCAGCTAATTGAAGTCACCTTAATAAAATATATTAATGTCAAAATGTCAGCTTTAATTTAAATATAAGATAAATGAACATTTAAAAGAGAAATGTTGACATTTTGATTAAATCTCCGCAGGCTATTTACTGGGAAAGAGAATTTTCATTGTCTGTTACTTTATTATTTTTATTTGAAAACTGCATGACGGGTCATTATAACGTACTAAATTACGCCCGCAACATTATTTCGCTAAAATTCGTTTATAGCGCGGGTCCCGTACATTTTTTCGAGAGAAAGGAAAAAGTATCCTATGTCCTTTCCCGGGAATCAAAGTATCTGAATACCAAATTTCAGCAAAATCGTTTCTACGGTTTGGGCGTGAAGAGGTAAACGACAGACAGACACACTTTCGCATTTATAATATTAGTATGGATATAAATTATAAGTAGGTTACGGCAAGTAGTTGAGTAATTGTTTATTTTTATCCCTATTACAGAAAATTCCAGAGCTCCTAACGGTCTTTTTTTCATAAGATTACGCAAAGGTCGGAGTAGAGGGCGCTAGTAGCACTTACAGTAAATAATCCGAGCAACATCATCGACATGTTGCAAAGCCTTATCAGAATACTAATAGTAACGTATTCAAACGTTGAACAAAACTTTTTTTTTTTTCAATAAAAATTACAAAAACAATGTTATACGGCGCAATATAAGCTTATACTAGTTTTACCATGCGCCGTCCAAATTTTGTTTATTGTCTATGCTGGTGCTGCCTCTAGCCTGAAAACATTGCAGTAATATGTCCTATAGATAAATATCAAACGTAAATATAAATTATAAACTATCTCGTCGAAGCCTATTATGATCTTGTTGATGGGCTATTAGTTTTAGGTTATAAGTGAACCTAATGGTGCTCCCACACCGCCGTTAGAAAATGTTTAGTAACGTTAGTAAACATTTTTTAGCAAACATTTAATCACAAATGTTAAAAAATGTTAAAAATGTTTTCATGTTAGAAAATGTTTAGTAAACGTAAGTTAATAAATTATAACAAAACAAATTATAACAAAACATGTGTTACCTTTTGTTTGTTAACCTTTTATATACGGCGTGACGGCGGCGTATGCGGTGAGTCGGGGAACGCCTCCGACGTTATTTATCGTATAATCCTTTAGCGTGATAAATGATTTAACCCTTCGATCGCGGATTCTTGGAAATGCTATTGTATTCTATTGTTGTCGCGTCCACCGGTGCCCGTATGGGGCTTGATGAGTTAATATGATTCTTGGAATAATCATAAAATGTTGGAAAATATCTAATACCATTTTATAATATTAAAATAGAAAAATAGAAATAAATAAAGTAAAATTTTAGCAAGGAGTGAACAACAGCATTTTAGTTACACACTATTATCGATAGATGGCTCACTAAGTATCGATTTGACTTCTTGATTACAAAAACTGTCAAATAAGATATGGATTATGAGTAGTGAGTAGCTAAGCTACAATAGTCTACGCGGAGTAATACGGGAGCAGATACCCGAATTCACACATCGTATATGTACCTGCTTTTAGCGTTTGGCGCATCCAATAAGATCGCTTTTTCTTCTTTTCTAAACAAAAAATGAAAGCTATTCCAATGAGCAAATCCTCTTCCATTTTCGTGTAGACGCCATCGGAACGCAAGCCAAACTGCGAGCCAATACCAGATTTAAATGTTATAAAATGTTAGTAAACATTCGTAAACATTTTCTATGTGGCAAAGGCAATGTGGGAGCACTTATAAGTTATAACATGTAACAGTCCTAACAAAATGTAGCAGTTGACAACATTTGTTAGTAAATGTTTTTATGTTAGAAAATGTTTACTAACATTTTCTAACGGCGGTGTGGGAGCACCATTAGATCATATCTGCCGGTTTGGCGATTATAATAATTTAGATCGATTCTAGATCTATCTAGCCCGTATCAGGCGTAAATCGAGTTACCGCATTATCCGGGCCGATATCGGGAACATTTAGACCGCACTTAAAGTTAAGTGGGTAATGTCAGTCTATTGTTTCTTTATCTACCATTGAAAGTACTATACTGTATACAACTATACAGAGTCTTTAGTGGTCTTTAGGTGAGATAAAAACAATTTTTTCTCGCGACTTAAGTGTAACAAAAGCTTAATATCTATGTCCTATGATGACAGTCTATATAAATGAAGTAAATAAAATATTTTATCGCGCGGGAACCGTACATTTTCCGGCATAAAAAGTATCCTATGTCCTTTCCCGGGACTCGAAGTATCTTCATAACAAATTTCAGAAAAATCGGTTCAGCGGTTGGGGCGTGAAGTGGTAACAGAGATACACTTTCGCATTTATAATATTAAGTATGGATTGTTTCTTATATTATAGACAAACAACAACAAAAGATTATTTTCGTGTACTGAACACTCAATTTTTGTCATAAGGCCTAAAATATATATTTTAATACTTGCTACTATATCTGTGCATAGCTACAATCAAGACCGAAAAACTCTTCTTCGGCAGTCAGTAAAAGGTTTGTTTTTCCATTTTCAATTCTGTTGAGGTGCGTGTTTTTACGTCGAAAGGTTTTTCAGCAATTTGTATTCCGATTGCCGAACGGATTAAACTTTGTATGAATCTTTTTGTATGATGTGAGGGGAATTGTAAGCACCTTTACGCGAGCCACGTTCAATCGAGGATTTCGGGGCGTCAAAAATTTTCGTGTGGACAACGTTGCTTTGTGTAAAGTGTGTCTTAATATTGTTTAATGTATACTCCATTATTATGATGTAAATGGTAAATGTAAGTACGGGTGGCTATAATGCTACCAAGTAAAATTGACCTTTCGGATGACCCCAATAACGCAAAGAATAACATTTTAATTTTTTGTTGATTGGTTAATATTTAGACGTTAGCAAATCATAAATGCTAGTGAATAGAATATAAACTTCTTTAAAAAAACTATATAAACCGAGCATTTTTCCACTTCATAAGCTATTTGTTTTTAAGTTATATATTTATGTTATAACGGACTCTATATTATACATTTTGTATTTATATTTTGTACGTTTCACCGAATAAGGGTGCGTTTCCACTGACGCGGAGGCGGGCGGAGAGGAGCTTAGCGGTGCCCGAATTGACCAATCGTGCTGTTCCATTGAAGCGGAGCGAAGATTTCGAGCATGGTGATTGGTCAATTCGGGCACCGCTAAGCTCCTTTCCGCCCCGCTACGCATCACTGGAAACGCACCCTAAGTGTCTAAACACACTATGCCGAATTTCCGCGGCGGAAGTTCGGCTTGATTCCGCCTGCAACATGCCGAAATTCCGTCGCGTTATAGTGCTCCAAGGCTTTAAATCACTGACCTCTATAATACACTGGACCGGCGATTACTATCAATAAAATGCTCCTATTTGAAAGTCGCCATATTGGCGCTGACAGCAGTGGTGAGCGTACTTGGAACTAATACTAGTGATGTACAACTGTCTTTTCTATTATCGATTAAATGTTTCCAGATTCAGATTCGACCATTAGGACAAAAATATTACGCTATTTGTGGAGCGTAGACTAAAGAACAGACTTTCGAAAGATTGAAATTGCTCGTCGTTTGGGAACGCGATGGCACGCGAACTACATACACATGCGGTATCTAATCTTGATATATGTCTGTGTGCTATAGTGTATGGTATTTAATGTTAAACATTATTTATTGAATAACATAATATGTTCGTTTAAGTACAAAAAATAATGTCGCTATAAATGAATATTATTATGATATTATCGATATCAATTTTGACATCCCTCAGAAATGTCATTGATAATGAGAATTTTGCAAATGGCCGCTGCATTTTATGTCACAATTAGTTCACAGTACACTCACCGCGGCGCTTCAAATCGGCACAAGAAATAGCTGTCATTTTGTACGGCATAGCCAGTCCAGTGTATTATAGAGGTCAGTGCTTTAAATGAATATGTCAATGGGCGCTGCTGGTAAAGGAGAACTGTCAAAAATGACATTTTTATATGATAGCAGCGTCGTTCCTTTTCTCGCCACGTTCATTTAAAGCCTTGTCGAGCTGTACTTACATTGTATGCGTTTGACATTGCTGACGTAATCATGCCGAACTTCCGCCGCGGAACTTCGGCATGGTGTGTTTAGACACTAAACCCCAGTCAATAGTCGGCCGAACTCACGAAAAAAATATTAATCACATTTTATATCAAATAATAGCTCCTAGACAGGTTATTTCATCAAATATTACGTACGATGGGATTTTCGATAGGCAATTTCGCCATTTTCTTTCAGAACGTAATAGAATAGGGGTTCCGACGTGATGATGGCGACGCGCGACGGGCCGACGGGCCGACGGTCCGACGGGCCGACGGTCCCCGGATAATGAAACGTGTACAGTTCACGCGGTACTAATAGTCACGCGTGAACGTAACTGTAACTCAATAGAGTTACCAAAATATTGTTTTCTCGCGCAATATACTTTTGTGAATAACGCCGCGTCAGAGAGACTTTATTATCACTTTAATTTGATAAAGATTTTTATAATAAATTCCATACATTTTCAGTTCAAATCTTAATGAGGGTGTTTGAAATTTTATTTGCCACCAGGTGCCGCTATGTAGCCTTAGGGTCTATCATGTCAAATAGGCATATTATCGTAACACATGACAGCTATATCGTGACATATGACAGCAATTTGACACGATATATAGATTGAAGGCTACATAGCGGCACGGTTGCAAATAGAAATCAAACACCCTAACACCCACACCCTAACACCCTAATTAAGTTAAATAATCATTAAATGTCTCGGTCACCCGTCACCGTAAGATATACTTCAAAATTATGTCTATGCGATCTAATCAAATTTATATGTTCTCAATTTTACAGTCAAAATAATTTTTCTTACAAAAAATCAAATAAAATATGAACGAAGAAAATAAAAATTCGTATTTTAATGTTCGTCAAAAATTTTATCTGCGCAACGCATTACGCAACATATAATTTGGTAGCTCATTGACGATACAAAAGTTACGCTCGGAATTAGGTATTCAAATCGCACATTTAAATTTCATACAGACTGGGCTATTGAATATTTAGGTTATTACATTTTCGATTGTTTTGGCAATGTCAATAAACGAGCAAAAATGAACAGCAAGGAAGCAGTGTTAGCAGTCAGTAGCTTGTTGCAAGTAGAGTTGTTGTAAATGGAAGTTGTGTGCATATCGCCTATTATTATAGTAGGAATTAATTTTATAAAGAACTCCTGATATAATTTGGCCAGCGTTTAGAAGTACTGAGAACAATAGTGCAACACTCTCTTCATATCACACTGATAATAAATCAGTTTAGTTTATCTGTTTAGTTATAACTAAACAGCCGCACTCAGAAGTCAGAGATGAATATTAATTACTTAACTGTAATTAAATGAAGATTGTGACATTCAAAGACCCATACATTATCTGTCAAACTCTTCATGAAATTGAAGGTTAATCGTATCTCTGAGTGCGACAGAAATACCATCTTAAGAGGGAACGCGGGTGCAGTAGAATTTAAACGAAGAAAGTATTTCCATCACGCTTCACCCTGCGCCGGCACGTGTATTGTGATAGAGACAGATACAGTAAATCGAGGTAACGTAGTCCTCTGATTCCTCCTTCAAAATAGAGCCTATCTAATTTTTTTTTAATATCTTCAGGAAGAGTGAGTCTATGCCTCTACGTTTTTATTTTATCATAAAGAGAACGTATGTGCCAATATTAGTATTGAGTAGGAGAATGAGAGCGGCTTATTAATAAAGGCCTCCTCCTTGTGACCTTTCGGGACCTATTCTAGATGAAGACATAGAGTTAATTTGAGGACTTAACTAATGGGGTAAACTCTGTTGATAGTGTAATTACACCGAAATCACCGCAGTTTCCACTAAGTGTACATTATGCAAACGACGAAGGGCCGAGGTCTGTATGAAGGGCGCTGCTTAGGGCAAGGGACATAAACGGATCTCGAGGGATCCGCAGAAGAAATGAACCACCAAATTGTATTAACCGCAAACCCTGACGTTTCATTTTGAACCCCGAGCCCTCGACTTAAGGTCCATTTATCAAGCTCAGCCGCTCCGAAATTACTTATGAGTTAAAATTGATCGTCGCTTTCAATTTTAAAGATCCCGTCTTCGGGATTGCGAAAATAGAATAATGTATGGATTACGGGGTCTGTTATTAAATGTATTTGGTATCACAGTTGCTGTTTTATGTAAAGAAACAGTAGATCTAAGGCTGAATTTAGATGTGTCTATCCAAACGCGCGCTGTGGCACACACGTTTTACACCGTGAGGTTACCAGCAAATGTATGTAAATTAAAGCGCGACAGCACCGCTATTTAAATAAATCGTTACATATAATTGCCTGTGATCTCGCGGTGTAGTTTTTAAATAGTCACGATAAGCACAGATGCACATTGAACAGCTATACATTAGGATTTCAGTTAAATTCCACTACTAAAATCGTACAGATTGCAAGTCGACACAGGGCGTTTAGCGAATCGAGATTCGACTTTCGAGCAACGCGAATCGGGGCCCTGCTGGCAACAACTGCAACACGAGAAGATTCACAGGAACATTGTAATTATTGGCCTTCATCACGCACATAGCAAAACACGTTTTATGCACACAATTTTATGCCGGTTTTCTTTAAGACCGTTGTACATTGGCTAGTCCTCAAATCAACAGACGCCATATTTCCACCTGCGGGAAAAACTATTCGTATGAAAATGTATCGAATTTTTCCACATGAGCGGGAATAGTATTGGACTGAAAATTGGTTTTTAAACGAACCTGTGTTTTGATGAATTGATATCGTGATGTGAAGTAAACTAGTATATCACCTGATGTGAGTTCTCCATACTTCCTACTTATATTATAAAGGCGAAAGTTTGTATGTATGTATGGATGTATGGATGTATGGATGTTTGTTACTCTTTCACGCAAAAACTACTGAACGGGTTTTAATGAAACTTTACAATAATATAGCTTATACATCAGAATAACACATAGGCTACAATTTTAACCGACTTTCAAAATGGAGGATTCAAAACGGAAAGCATACTATGCAAATTACATTCATAATCATCATCATCACTACCATAAACCATTATAGAACCATGTATCGTCTTGTTTTGACCCTATTATTGGTACTTACTTTTCATAGTCTTTTATTATATATCACTTAAATAGCGGGTAACACCGCGGGGCACAGCTAGTAATATTATAAATGCGAAAGTGCGTCTATCTGTCTGTCTCTCTATTACCTCTTCAGGCTCAAACCGCTGAACCGACTCTGCTGAAAGGTATAGAGATACTTTGAGTCCCGGGAATGGACATAGGATACTTTTCATCTCGAAAAAATGTACGGTTCCGTGCGCGATAAACGAATATTGGCGCAACGGACTTTTCAGTTTTTTTTAAAGTATAGTTGTATGTTTGACTATCTTTTAGGCCTACCTAACGTATTTAAATAAAAATGCACATAATCTAGGGACAACCATGAAAGGCCTTCCTTAAGAGGCCGTACGAGCCTGCCGCTAGAGGAATTGATTCAAAGGCAGTTGGCCGGGATATGTCAGGACAATGTCAGCTGTGATCTTGACATAACCCGACAAAATAACTTAGTCCTCTATGCCTAATAATAATGATGTCTCCGATAGTACTTGAAAATTGTTTTGTTGTAATAACTCATTGGTCAATAAATTCCAAATGGTGACCTGGGATTGAGCCTGAAAGCCAATCCAAGGTGCAGGATGGACGCTCTTCTAAAGTTACATTAAGTCACATTTAATTGTCAAAGTTCGCCAAGTTAATTCAAACATTAAGTGAAAATTAACGGAAAAATAAATTATTACCTTTGCGGCTGATAGCGCCCTAAGTAAATATTTGAGGGCAAATGTTTGGGGACACTGGGGCCCTTGAGTCTAATTGAATTGACCCCACGTTCTGATATATCATCATCAACGCTGTATTGATTGATATGCTTTATTTTAACTGACTGTGCCAGAAGTATGGTTATGTTTTTGAGTATTTTTGTGATCGAAAGCGTATTATTGTATTGTACGTAACATACTTTAACATCTTTCTTTGGAATAGGTAAACAAAAATAGGACATGTGACGTGTTCGAAAGCTCGTAAACGGAGTGGAGATAAAGCAATATCCTCTTTTTCTCTACTGCACGGTGTATATCTATGTCTGCTGTTATTTTACTTCTTCCACCACTCCCGGGGTGCAACTATTTTTTTTTAATTGCGAATCCTGCTCTCAGATTCATGTTACCTACGTGAAAACTGTAACAGTCCACTAGATTGATTGAATATTTCAATTATGGTTCCAGTTTCCAGTGCCCTTTGGTGTCCATAACAAAATGGAAAAAGCATTTACAACCCACGGGCACGCATCAAATTTTCCAGGAATGCGACTCTATTTTTATATGTATATCTATTTTTCACAGAGTTGAAAAATAGATATAAAAATAGAGGCGCATTTCTGGAAAATTTCTGGAAAGTCCAAAAAAGGTGGAGGTTCTTATTAAATACTAGATGTTATCCACAATTTATTCATGCTGAAATTAATTGTTTATCATGGGTAAAAACTATCCTAATTCGTTTTCGGGCCTCAAATTATCTAACCAAATGACAATATCTAAATCGATTCAACCGTTTAAATCTAGCATTTATAATTTTAATATGGATTATTATCAGTCTCCGTATGGATATTTATGGATAATATGGATTATTATCAGTCGGATGAAAAGAATCCAAAGGAAACACAAAAAAAAATTAAACAACAATTTTTTTATGGATACATATTCTGATAAGGATAAGTTACACAAATACTCGTTACAGGCCAAAGCTTAGACGTAAGAAGGATTTGAGGATTTGCCACTGAGCTTTTAAAAAAATAACTAAAGTCTAGTCTCGAAAGAAATTCATTAAAAAGTAAATAAAATTTACATACCTTCGGATTGATCTGACGAATTCCTAAAGCTCCCGATTCCCAATGGGATTATTCGAAAGTCTTCAACTTTTATAAGCTTTTGAGAAGCTTTTACCAGGGGCTTATGAATTGAAATATATGTTCTGAATTAATGGTACATTTTTTATGTTATAATACTTCAGTAATCCTAGTTACTTTTATCACAATTCAGAAACACAATATATTTATAGAAGTAGTTGACATTTATATTTTATATATTGCCTCTTTGTTTTTAATATGTTTTAAATGTTAGTTTTTACTCGTAAGTCGTAAGTCGTTCTTTCCGACTTTTTTCTAAGTATCAATGTATTTCTATAGACCCTCTTTCTATGGACCTCTTGGTACCACGAAGAGATAACAGATAGACACACTTTCGCATTTATTTATATTAAATACTAGCTTTTGTCCGCGGCTTCGCTCGCGTTAAGAAGTATTTTTATTAATTAGGTATCGAAGTCTCAGTCAGATCGGTTTAAAATTGACAAAGTTTCATACAAACTTTCATTCCCTATTTTACCCCCTTGAGGGAAGAATTGATCAAAATTCTTTCTTAGCGGATGCCTACGTCATAACAACTACCTGCAAGCCAAATTTCAGTCCGATCCGTCCAGTGGTTTGGGCTGTGCGTTGATATAAGATCACTATGTCAGTCAGTTAGTCACCTTTGAGTTATATATAATATATTTAGATGACAGTTCTTGATTGTGGACATTGAATGTTTGAGGACAAAAGATGTTATTTTATTTCAATAATTTGCGAGTATAAGATTGGTAGGTAATAAGATCTTGACTCTTGAGGCAGTTTGAAACTGAGAACTTCCAGACGAGCAAGGCAAAAGCTTGTTTAAGCAACTTCTCTCAGTCTCGAAGCGACCCAAACAGGAAAATGAAAAAAATAATCCTTTAAATGAGGGAGAAAAATTGTGGAAAGTGCTTCTTATATTTTTATCGCACTTAATAATTTGAAAAGACCTAAGGGGTTTATCGTCCGAGCTATTAAAATACACACGGACACCGAACATCTGGTGAAGCGAAATTTTCCGAAAACTTCAAACCAAATTACGGGATATACTCTGTTCTTTTTAACTGATTTCCAAAGAAAAGAGTAGGTTCTGAATTTATTTACATGCACGTTTTTTTGCTAATAGTACAAATGTGAGCATTTCTTAATGGACATAAAAATAAGTACAACCTTTGAATATATTTTGCAGAAAAAATAATTTAGAAGAAGATGTTTATTTTATGTTTAAGATGTAATTAAAGTATTTTATTTCAATTTTGCACGTTTAATGATCATTTATTATAAACTAACAAGAACTAGATGAAAATACTATAATTATAATATTTGGCGTGTGAAATTTCTACGATTTCAAATGTAACAAGTTTCATTGTTAACTATAATTAAATTATTTCAATTAAATATGTCGCTGATTAGGAGTTTTTGATGTTTAATAACATCTAAATATTAATTTTGGAATTATTTCAATTGATTTAATCAACTTTTAATAAGATAATTTTTTTTCGATTTAGGCTGCGTTTCCACCAGAGACGTGTTGCGAGGAATGTGTTTTTGAGAACCAATAGAATCGCTTCATTGACGTGACCTCTTCTTAAAACACATTCCTCGCAATACATCTCTGATGGAAACGCAGCCTTAGTATGTATTTTTGTAAAACAATTTTAATGGGAACTAAAAAATAGCAATAGTAATATATTGATAGTATTTTGATATATATTTAAAGACGTTCTCAAAACCTTACACATTTTCATTCGTCGTACAAATCCGTACTGTCTAGGGATTTCCTGTGTGACAAAGAATCAGCCTTCGCTACTATAAGACTATGTATATATTATAAGAAATCTTATAAATAATCGTTATATCTTGTAAATAATTGTAATGCAATTCGTAATATTATAATATTTTACAGCATATAGAAGCATCAAGCAACACCAACAGATGTGCAAAATTTTGTGTGACTATATTAATTTATCAGCTAAGATATAATTTAATTCAAACATTTCATTTTCCAAAATTAAAATTCTATGCTTACAATTTAAAAATACGATTTTAAATTTAATATTCAACACCTACAAATTGTATTTTATTTAAAAATAATGAATATCACTTTTGTTAAAGCATTTCACGATCTGACGCAAACTCCTCTCATATTTTTTTCAGCTTTCTAAGAAACATTTGTGACTGTTTTCCACCGCGGCAACAATGAATGTAATTTTTAATGCCAGTTTGTTGAGAACTTAGCTTTGAAATAAGCACACCAACAATTTTAAAGTACGTAGCTATTTTCCACTACCTCTATTTGAAACTTTTTTACTATAATGTGGCCCGTCCACTTTGGCCCACGATAAATCAATGCAAGTGATTACAAACGGACATTATTCGTTGTTGAGTAATGTGACAGAGAGATAAAATAAACGTCGAGTCCCGGATAAACTATTTATTGTCTTAGCCTTTACAAAATACAAGTTCCTAATACGGAGGTTAGGGAGAGATTGCAATACATAAGTCGTTAACACGTAACACACAAGTTAAGAATGCAAGCATGCACTTATGTGTGGTCCCTACATTCGTCTACTATTGCCCATGATTCTCATCGATTGTGCATGCTGTAGACAGATTCACAATACTAGTAATCTCTATGGATAGTGTGTACACAAACATTCATGATTATCCATAGTATTGTGGACACAAACATTCATGATTATTCATAGAGAGCTTTGATTGATTTCAAAGTCCAACATAGAAGGTCCTAAGTCGAAAAAACTGAAATTGGGGACAACAAACATCTTATTTCCTGTGCTTTATTTATAACTAGTTTACTTACAAAACCATTAAATAAATTGAACCGTCACAGAATAACAAGTTACATTAACGAACAGCATTATACCACTCAATATTTTCTCACATATCCTAGTTTATCCTGTATCATGGTGTCGCTACACGCTGCGGTGCGGATATCGGATGTCCGCTGAACGTAGCTGCGGAAAATCTCTTTCGTATCCAATGCTTACGTAAAATACCCGCTAGATTCAAGAATATTTTTGTATTATAAGGGACCTTGAATTTTCAGCTAGTCGGTAGAAATGATAGCATAATATAGACGACTACAGAGATTAAATACGTCATAATATTATCCATAAGAAAATTTAAACTACTTTCATAAAGTTGCCTACCTGATAAACCTGCAAACCTTCAAGAAGAGAGCGTATTCCCTCTTAAAAGGCCGGCAACGCACCTGCAGCTCTTCTGATGTTGCGAGTGTCTATGGGCGACGGTATGCTTTCCATCAGGTGACCCGTATACTCGTTTGCCACCTTATTTTAGTTTAAAAAAAAGTTAATAATAGGAATTAACTGTTACTTAAAATAAAAGTAAGTTTCGAAGATAAGTATTATAGGGACCCCTCCCTAGGGGTATTTCCTTTTGTAAGAGGCCTACGAAACAAAAGAGTGTGGAAACCTCTGCTCTAACGCAACCATAGGCCAAGCGTTTGTTTTATGTTGATGTAATTAATTAATACCGAAAAATAATTGAATATTCATAATTAAATCACATGAAATTAGAATTAACAGGTCATCGAAGCCGATTGCCACCGCAAATGTAAATCAAACGTCAAACGGTCGAGTTTGATTGAAATTTCTAGTGGGTTTGAACAGCATTGACTACGAGAGGTAATTTTAATTTAATTATTAAAATAAATAGTAATTTAAATCTAATTAAAATCATCAAAAAATTTTCAAATCTAATTATGGCGAAATTTCAAATACATTTAATGGCGTGACAATGGTTCTTAAAGCTCCCCGATCTGCATTATCTTTAACATTTTGAAGATAGTCTCCGACGTTTACAGGTAGGTACATAGATATACATAAATGAAAATAAAATAAATAAAAATGTTTTATTCTTCACACAACATAGGAACTTACAAGATATTAGGTACATGAAATATTAAAATAAGCAAGAATCTTTGTGTGAACTGGAGCCTAAACTAGGTAACCCTGTATTTCAGGACTCCAGGTTCCACCCGCAGATATTACCAGTAGAAGGTGTTACGTTCGCAATACATACAGAACAGGTTTATAGATATTTGCTCTGATGAAGAGTAAGCCTTTGCTATAAGTAGATATAAATTTTAATATAAGGTATACTAAAGCAATTATAAACTTTCTGGACATTTACTTCTTTTGTAGAGTTCATCCGCTTTTCGCTTCACCAAACAAAGACTCGAGCAGAAAGAACCTAAAAATATTTTTTTGTCATAATAATAATTATACTTCAAAATATGATTTCTAGTAAAAAACCTTTCTGAAATAATAAGTTCAAAGTTTAAATCGCAATAATATTCATGTTATTAAAAACCGTGTTACCATAAGAAGGAAGTATGTTTTTCTAATAAAAACAACATTTTAACATGGGCTTATTCAATTTTGTTCTCAGAATAACGTTGTACAATGTGCAGTATGATATGAGAGGAATTTTATTAAGTCGTGTAAATGTAGAGAACAATGGGAGGATGTACGAAATAAAGTAAAAGCAACATCTATGTTATTTCTTTTTTAGGGTCCCGTACGCAAAGAGTAAAAACGGGACCCTATTACTAAGACTTCGTTGTCTGTCCGTCTGTCCGTCTGTCTGTCTGCCTGTATGTCTTCAGGCTGTATCTCAAGAACCGCTATAGCTAGAATTTTGAAATTTTCACAGATTGTGTATATCTGTTGCCGCTATAACAATAAATACTAAAAACAAAATAATATTAATATTTAAGGGGGGCTCCCATACAAAAAACGTTATTTTTTTTGTCCTTTTCTGCTCGATATCAATAATGGCAGCAGGTAGGCACATGAAATTTTCACAAAAGCCTTATTTAGATGTGTACTTCAATAATTAATAATAATATCAAAATAAAATAAAAAATTAAGGGGGGCTCCCATACAAAAAACACAATTTTTTGCCAACTTTCGCTCAATAACGGTACGGAACCCTTCGTGCGCGAGTCAGACTCGCACTTGGCTGATTATTTTTTAATAACTATGGACGCTTCACACCACGTCAGTCTGGCTACGAGCTAAGTACCTGAAGGGCTTGTGTTACGCGTACCAGTACCATTTAAAACTTTTATATTAAAAATATATATTTAAGATTTTTATTATATCATACACATAATATTTAATACACATCCATGACCCAGAAACATTGTAATCTTTTTGTCCCGTCAGCGGAATTCGAACGGGCGACCCCCGGCTTGATCTGCTACCACGCGCTCAACCACTCAGCCACTGAGATCGTCTTCTGTAGGTTCTTAGTGGGAATTCCTGCTTAATAATAAAACACAATCTTACTGAACTATTCCACTAGATTTACTAATTAATACAAAACTTATATCCCGGGATAAAAACATACTTAGAATGAACGACGAACGTGCTCCCAGGAAGATGTGTACTGCTAATCTATCTTTATAGTGAGGGATGATAGAGTTTGTTTTGAACTCGTGGCAGCCCCGAATAGTAAACAACTAACAAGGTGTAACAAAACAAAATGATAATACTTTAGGGTGTGTATGTACTATGTGTCCCTTATATCACTGTCAAAGTAGCAGCGCTGAAAGAGCATTTTATTTTTATTTTTATGGGCAAGCGCCCCAACGTCATGAATTTGCCCATACAAAAGTTAAAAAAAGTTGCTCTTTCTGCGCTGCTAGTTTCACAGTAAACTCTATATAAGGGACACTCACAAACCCTAAACTCTAAACTATTATCACTACTTTACTCAATGTAAATATAGGTTTTGTATATACTTGTGACAACCTTGAATAGTATAGATCACAGGTTAACAGGTTAACATGATAATAATAACAATTAATTATAATACGGTTGCTGGCGACTGTACCAGCTGTATGAGGTTGCAATAACAGCCTCCGACGCACTCGTGCGGATAATTGCGGTGAAAGTGCTCCAGTTGTAGTCCGACAGAATACACAAATACCTTCGCACCTGCAACCTGCATACAATCTAATGCCTATTTGATTTAGCAGGTGTACACTTTACTTGGAATGAGATACAGATATCGAGTATGACCGTCACCCGCTCCGACAGCCGTGATCGTCTAGTGGTTAGGACCCTACGTTGTGGCCGTAGTAACCCAGGTTCGAATCCTGGTCACGGCAGCCGAAAAGCTGTCACGGAGGAGCAATTTTTTTATTACTTGCCTTACGTACATAAACTAATCTAGTAATTAAAAATGTTGTCTCTTAAATATTGCTCAAAATATATTTTCATTTCTGAATGAAATACCTTTTTTTACCTCACTGAAATCAGGATAATAAATTACGCTAGGGTGAAAAAAACATTAAACTTAGGCTGCTAAAATGCACTTTGCAAGCCCCATGAGAACTACTGTTTACAAACTACTCTGCTTATCAACATGACTCATGAGTGATGATGATGAATGAGCTCCAGCTGCGGTGACGTCACAGCGCTGTCCGCGAGACTCGTCCAGAGTCTAGACAGAGTAACGACTGCAGGTTTCTGAAAGCAATCTGTCTTCTTAAACATGGCTTCCTTATCGATTTTAAGAGTGCATAATATTACTAGGTGTTTAGGAGTATTTTTTATTTGCTTTAAAACGTTTAAATTAAAGTCTGTTATTAAAAGTAGTCATGGGGAGAAACGATCATCGCAAATTAAAGCCTATTAGAAGCAAACAATTTATTTCTTTGTCAAAATAAAAGTGTTTGATGTGGTAAGCCTTCTTATGTTTAAACGAACAATTATCTCTTCATTATGATTAAAGAATATTTAGCAAGTCATCTCATATGTAAACTTACTAGGACTTAAGTAACAATTAACGAAAGCTCCAGAAAATCGAAGGACCAAAAAAGGAAACCCAATAGACATCGTTTCCAGACAAGACTTAATTTGATAAGGCAATAACATTATACCGCGGAATAACCGCCCTTTGTTTCTACTCTATTATTCAAACTGTTTTCTTGTGACACAATGATGTATTACTTTGTAAATTGTAACAAAAAAGTTTGTGTAGGTAATAGAATACATGGTTTTTCCCAAAGGCAAAAAAAAAAATACATTAAGGTTTTAACTGAAACGACAGTTAGATTGCTGCTTCAGAATTTGGGTACTTCTACAGTTAGTCTCCTTGATTAATTGCTACTTTTTTGAAGCTGAGACGCAGTGTTTTTGGAGGCAGGAAAAAAAATATAAATTCCTCCCAGTTCCTTGCTGCTGCTTGATGGTTTGCGTAAGAGATTGTCCTCAAAAAAATTAGATTAAAAAAGTGGAATATCAAGAACAACTCGACGAAGAACCATTGAAATGGGGTAGTAAACTTGTCTGCGCTTTTGGATGACTTAATTGACTTAATAGCTTTCGGAAACATAAATCTGCGGCCATAAACTCTTCTATCCTGACGATTAAGAGCGGGCTGTCAAATTTTGCTGTGTTTTCTAATAAGTATTACGATCCCGGAAGACGATTGACTCAAATGAAATTGAGATTTATTTAATCATTGTATATTTATTTGATATTTGGCCAACGGAAAACGCGATTCACTTATTTTGACTCGATAGTTATATTTTTCGAAATTATGAATCTTTCTGGGCTTTTCAATAAATATCTGTTACACTTATTGAGTTACTATCATTAAATAACTTGCACTACTACAATCACACACTTTATAAAATAATAGCTAGAGGAAATATTAGTATTGTACTTAATTTTTAAGTTATCATCAAAAACATTTTTAGGACTTACGACTTTACTTTCATGCTATGATGCGGGAATCGCTGTTACGCGATATTGTTTAATATTAGCTGCAGTGTAAAGCACATTGCCCGGGAGCACGATTCATGGAATCCTTGTATCACGATTAGAGGATAGCGTTGTGTATAGGCGGGACTAGCGTTTTGACAGTAGACTCTTAATATTCCCCCTCCACTTATATGTCAGCGCAAGTGCTGTCAGGTATGGCCTCAGATGTAGTATCGAGAACGTGCTGCTTGGGATTTGCTCGTTTGTTATTCTCACAGATCAAAAGTTTCTTCATAATCTCGTTCTGTTCCGACATGGCAATTAAAAGGTTGTGAATCGCAGTTTGCCTTTTTATTAATGCGATCAGGAGTTTTTTATTTCCACTGAGAGCAGTCGCCGTAGACGCAGTGGAGAGCCTTTTTTGAGATGAGTGTTCCTGGATAACTGGAGTCTCTAATCTGTGCCTCTTTCGTCGACTTACCGGTGTATCCCTTGGTTGATCTAAGTGACGAGACGGGGCTGATTCGCATAGCAGTGGTGATGCTCTGTTTGTAACTTTTGGCTTCAACTCCCGCACCGCATTTACGAATTTTCTGTAGTCCGGACCATGAATTTTCTCCATAATATCGTGAGGTGCGTAAAGTATCGACCTTCCTAATGGCCAGTTAAGCAGTCTCTTCTTGATATCTTGGAACTTTATCTCCGACACCGAGTCAACAGATGGTTGAAAGATTCTCGCGAGATCAAGTATAGGTAAGGCAAATCTTATCTTTGAGTCGACATTTTGTGATATTGCTTTCCCAAAGAGTTCTTGAAATGAGTAGTTGTTTACCTTCCAAGTTCGCCAATCCGGAGGAAAATGCTGGTCAATCGCCGTAATCAGTTCTTGGAACGCGACTCTCTCTTGGTCATAACTACACGGCATAAAGGTGAGCTGTTCCCACGCGATGACTTCAGCCATCTGCAAAAATTTAAGTATGTATTTGAACAATCGAAAAAAAAATTGATAGAGATTCGATGTCTAGTAGTTGAGTCGAGTTTTTCGCTCGCGAGCTAACAACTCGCCGACTTGTTAACTAGACGTCGACTTGTTAGCTCGACGTCGACTTGTTAGCTCGACACCGACTTGTTAGCTCGACGTCGACTTATTATCTCGACGTTGCGTTGTTAGCCCGACACCGACGTGCTAGCTCGACGTCGATTTGTTAGCTCGACGTCGACTTGTTAGCTCGACGTTGACTTGTTAGCTCGACGCCGACTTGTTATCTCAACGTCGACTTGCTAGCTCGACGTTGACTTGTTAGCTCGACGTCGACTTGATAGCTCGACACCAACTTGTTAGCTCGACATCAACTTGTTATCTCAACATTGAGTTGTTAGCTCGACGCCGACTTGCTAGCTCGACGTCGACTTGTTAGCTTGACGTCGACTTGTTGTCTCGACGCTGACTTGTTATCTCAAGTCAACTTGTTAGCTCGACGTTGAGTTGTTAACTCGACGTCGACTTGTTAGCTCGACACCGACTTGTTAGCTCGACGTCGAGACTTGTTAGCTTGATGCCGACTTGTCAGGTTGACGTCGATTTGTTAGCTCGACGTCGACTTGTTAGCTCGACGCCGACTTGTTAGCTCGACGTCGACTTGTTAATTCGACGTCGACTTGTCATTAACTCGATAAAGCATGCCACTCACAAGGTGTTGGCAAGGTAGAGAAGTAACTCTTTAGTTTTTAGTCTTAAGTCTAGACCGATATGTGTGCCAAGCGGAATTTGTTTATAAAAATCATGATAAAAATGACAAAAAAATATATTTACCGTATTTATTAAAACGACTTCACTAGACGAATTCTTAAAGCACACAGAAGGAATATGAGTCACGTGCTGACCCGCTAACGACAGAAAGGGACAGTGTGATGTGACAGACGGGTTTTGCGCAAATAACCTACAATAATATCCGGAATTGCTCTAGTCGGCTTACACAATTGCAACTTTTTACCGAAAAAAATTAGGATCTAGTTATACTACAGTGGCGCATCTAGTCATAATAAATAAAAATTAAATTGTAATTGTTCAAAAAATTTGAATATTTCGCGTATAAAATTTGTTTGTATGAAAATTATTATTACAATAACAATAAACTGCTAATTATTATGGAAAACCTCAAAAGCGAAATATAACATTTAAACAATAAAGCAAACAAGTGGTAAGTGGTAACCGTTGGCCACATCAAACAACTTGCTACGACGCCTCCAGCTTAATTCCTTTGATCACTGAATGCTCTCGTTGAAGTTACATTCATTGTACAATTGTACAAAACATTTATAGAAATGTAAATCATACTACACAAATATATAATATTCAGTTGTATATTTGTATAGTACAACTTTTTGCTTGTTAGCTAAGCTGATCGTAATTCACCATGCTTAGCATGCACATGGTAGTATAAAACAGTTTCTTTCTACAGAATAATAGATAAAATGACAGTTTGTCCCTAAAATCTGTCAGGGTTTCTACTCTTTCGAAAACAGCAAACGTCAATAGCGGTATATAGGAATCTGGTAAAAACCAGATTCCTGGATTAGAGGCATCAGGCAAGTCAGTAGTTTGTAATTTTGTCTCGAGGGTAACGAACTATACTTTATACCAAAAACATGGCATTATCTACATAATTTATAAGTTGGGGCATTGAGCGACTACAGTAGAAAGACTCACACTTATCATGGCCCATGGGTATAAGACATAAGTATACCGTCTAATATTATTGCAGAGTTTTTCAACCTTTTTTATGATATTGTGATCGCTCTGGTATGAAAAAATATTTCGTTACCCTTTGTTTTTTTATCATGTATGTTTATGAACAATATATAATATGTCCATTGCCCCGAAATTCGTTTATCGCGCGAAAAACTTACATTTTCCTGTTACTAAAATTATCCTGTCCCTATTTTAAATTCGTAAAAGGTAACAGACGGACATGACAGGATAAGGATTATGAATTAAGCTGTGCTTGGTTAGACTTGGTTAATTCAGATTCTTTCTAAATCCTGAAAGTAAATTCGACAAAAGACTTGCCATAAAAATGTCATAAATTGCGAGTGGCAACTGGCAATTAATTGTGCTGCTGTCGCTACAGCCATTAAACCTCCAACGCGTAATAAAAACAAACTGCCTTATGTTCTGTCTCTACTTAACTAGCTAAAAGCCGAGCTTTGTGAGGGCTCGCGTCGTCACACCTTGACTGACTGATAATAATTGATAACACATCTACACATAAAAAACCTTGACTGACTGATGATAACACATCTACATAATATATAAATAAGCATTAGGTATAATAAAGCACAAATCAATAGGCGTGATAGTTTTTCCGTAAAGTGTACCACAAAATGTTCAGGTGGGACGTGGAACGTGGGAGAGCCATGCTTCGGTATGAATGGGCCGGCTCGACCGGAGAAATACCACGTTCTCACAGAAAACCGGCGTGAATCAGCGCTTGCGCTGTGTTTCGCCGAGTGAGTGAGTTAACCGGAGGCCCAATCCCCTACCCTATTCCCTTCCCTTCCCTCCCCTATTGCCTTCTCTTCCCATCCCTACCCTCCCCTATTACCCAATTCCCTCTTAAAAGGCCGGCAACGCACCTGCGGCTCTTCTGATGCTGCGAGTGTCCATGGGCGACGGAAGTTGCTTTCCATCAGGTGACCCGTTTGCTCGTTTGCCCCCTTATTTCATAAAAAAAAGGTTGTGAGATATACTAGGGCTTGCCTCGCTCGCCCTGATTAGGGTCTTTTCAGACAATGCGATTTGTGG
The DNA here is from genome assembly GCA_905187585.1 of Cyaniris semiargus. Lineage (NCBI taxonomy): Eukaryota > Metazoa > Arthropoda > Insecta > Lepidoptera > Lycaenidae > Cyaniris > Cyaniris semiargus. The sequence continues at coordinate 2,141,801 of LR994555.1, forward strand.
AAGATAAAACGCATTTAATAATTCCAGCCATCATTTGGATTTTTTGAGATTATAACGTTTCTTTGTACGATGCATAATATAAATAGATTTCTCAAGCAATCTTGGATTATGTAATTATTTTTCTATATTTCTCTCACAAGTTTAAAGCAAAGTATTCCTGTGTAACTTTGGGTAGTACGTTGCTTTTATTAAAAATAAAACCCTTCTTCCAGTCGAGTAAAATCTTGGAGTACCTACCGTTACGACGCGACCGCACTCAGACACTTTAATGAAGATTTTGACATAAGTTCAATATATTTTAACCCCCGACAAGAGAGGTCTTAAAAGTTTGAAGTGTCTGTCTGTCTGTTTGCCTGTGTGTGTCTGTCCGTGGCATCGTAGCATCCAAACGGCTGGACCGATTTCGATAATTTCGATCTAGTTTTTTTTTTTGTTCGAAAGCTGACATTATCGAGAGTCTCAGTTCTTAGCTATAGTTCATCATCATCGGTCCACTCAGTGCTGAAGTATTAGGTTTTATCAACTTCAAATTTATGAATCGCGGGTTGTTTTTAAATTTCTTAATTTAACATTATCTATTAAAATATTTAATAAATTAAAGTTAAATAATCATTTAGCGTAGTAATCAGTGGCTTTTCTCACAGAGTACTGTTGTTTCAGTTCCCCTGATGGAGTGATGCGTGATGTACGGTAACGCCAGCGCGGACGGCGAGGAGGCGCGCGCGCAGGCTGATATCGCTGTCCTGCTCGCACTGTACGTGCTTGTGTCTGTTATTGGCATTATTGGTAAGGAAATACGACCTCCAAGTATTGCTGTCTCTTTCTGAATTTCAATACTTACTTCACCACGATAACTAGATACATGTGGAATGTCGCAAAATCCACTCTTGGGCTACTTGCCCTACTATTATGGATCTAAATTTTAGTTCCTGAAATATGACAGCGACATTTATTTCAAAATGGCTATTGACAGTTTTGAAAACATAAGTTCACTAGGCGGCGCTAAGGGCAGAGCCGCAGACCTCACTACGGGCAGACCTAACAAATACCCCGTAGCGGCAAATTAAATATCGAAAACCCTCAACCAATTTACGCAACGTTATCACTTATTGGGGACACCAAATACTCAATAAAATTGGCAATAAGAAGTAATGACAAGACCCTAGGTTACAAATAAGCACCTAGACGGTCTAGAATGTAAGAGTTCGATCCCAATTGTAATTGAAATGTTTGCAAATCGGTTTCCTATTTGTGAAGCTTATCCCATGCTGGGTACGAGGTATAGAAATCGTTACCTCTACGAGTCATACAAAGATTTCAAAAGGTTCATTGCCACAAAATATATTCTGCCCTCGTCTTGCCTAACTTATAAATGAAATTTCTTCAGACGATTTTCCTTAGCAAATAAAATATGTAGAAAAATATCTATTTGATACTTTCATGAACGTGGGAATCGCGTAGTCTGAAAACTTAACATTTTTATATTTGTATCTAATATTATAATCATTGATTAGTTAATAATATGCAAAATAATAAATTGACAGTAAAATTAATAGCATACTATCGCGTGGAATCCTAAAGAAAAAACAAGACCTTATTTGCGAAGGTCCAATTAATGAAATATTTAATTTGATACCATTAGGAATTTCAACAAGTATATTTTTAATTATACTAACATTCTTATTTCAGATTAATTAAAATATTAACTGTCAGATGAATGTATGAATGTATGTCAGAAATATGTATGAGTCAGCGTAACATAAATTTTATGCCAAAGAATATACCAAAAATACCAAATAATTGCTATAAGACAACAGTGGATAAATGAAACCCTGAAAATCCTTTTTTCACAATTGGATAAAGTAATTGTTTTGAGTTTACTGTCACTTTACGCGGCCCGGCAGCGACAACATCTCATTTCGCCGGCAATTAATGGCCGACAATTTATAGCGAGTTAATAACAATTATTTTGTTGACGGTACTTACGTTGATCATCATCAGCGCTTACCTGGTAAAGGATGGCAATCTTACACTATTACACTATTTAGTCATCTGTGATTCTATTGTGTACCCTACGTAAGTTGCGGGAATCTGTCCTAGGTAATAGGTATGATATAGCAAAACCTACTACGCTACACATCTAGCTTAACATACGTCCTATAATTTACTATTCTTTGCTCTGACTTACATGCTTGTAACATGGATACCATGTATATTGTATTCAGTACCTGAGTGTTTAAGTTACAATAGCGAAGTTAGAAAGAAAATTGTATCAATATGTGCCGTGAGGACCTTAATTGCCTTACAGGCCGCTCAGACTTGTATCTCTGACACAAAAATATGGCGATGATACAAATAACCCTTCCTAAAAATGCGAGGCTGGTGTATCCATGCTGTTGATAGGCTTATGGGTATGAAAGGATGAGCAGACTAAAGATTCTGACTGATGATGATATTCCCAGGCAATGTAAGCCTCATGGCGGCGCTGGCGTCGGGCGGCGCGTCCCGTCTGCGCACGCCGCAGCTGCTGTCGTCGTGCGCGGCCGACCTGCTCGTGTGTGCAGCCAGCGCGCCGCTCGCCGCCACGCGCGCCGCCAACATACACCACCTGCCGTGCTCAGTCGCGTATTATATCGAGGTGAGGACTAGCTCTTAGGGCCTTATCACACTGGGCGCTGGCGTCGCGGCGCGGCCCGTCTGCGCACGCCGCAGCTGCTGTCGTCGTGCGCGGCCGACCTGCTCGTGTGTGCAGCCAACGCGCCGCTCGCCGCCACGCACGCCGTCAACATACACCACCTGCTGTGCTCAGTCGCGTACTATATCGAGGTGAGGACTAGCTGTTAGGGCCTTATCACACTGGGCGCTGGTGTCGCGGCGTGGCCCGTCTGCGCACGCCGCAGCTGCTGTCCTCGTGCGCGGCCGACCTGCTCGTGTGTGCAGCCTGTCGTGCTCAGTCGCGTACTACATCGAGGTGAGGACTAAATGCTATTCCTAAGGCTAATTTTAGTCTCACGCTGGCTGCTCGCTGACCGTCGGCGCCGACACCGAAATGTATGAAATATCAGCGCTGACTGCTACGTGTTATTCAAAAACGCTTCCTACAATTTCTTACATCTCGGGCCATCAGCGCCGAAGGTGCGCGTGCGGTCAACATAAGACTAAAATGAGCCTGATTAATAAAGTGTCGACAGTGCATAAGCTATACTATGTCTTTGTCTGATAGTGCGTTAGTAAAGACAAAAAAAAAAACATTTTGTAGCTGATTCATCGTGCTACGTTCTATAGGATGACCGCCGGCAAAGCTACCTCAACAACCTGTGGCGATGATGACAAAACGTTTGAACCGCTTCTGATATTTGCCAATTTCTAGTTCATACAAGGATGGCTTAGTAGCTAGCTGCTACTTATAAGCCATGAAATATAAATTAACAGTACAGCAGATATTTGAAAATAAAACTTCAACTTCGAAGTAATTAACTACAAAGTTTACAAGTCTGCAAATTGATAAGCAGATCAATCAAGAAAGTTTTCACAAAGAATTATTAAACAGTCGATTCTTTTCACAAAGAATCGACTGTTTAATAATGCGTAAATTTTCAACATGTACGTTAACTTTTCGACGTTTCATCCAAAGTCATCTACCAAAGTTCGTGCATTATGATAACAAGAATTCCGTGACAAAAGAAACAAAATCTTATAATTACTGGGAGTCGGGGATCGGGGACGCTTTTTGCTCGCACTTTTCTAATAAAAACTTTTTGTTTGAATCTCGTTACAACTTGTCAATTAAATTACTTTTCCCCTGAAACGGATTTATTGTTTCTATTCCTCATCGTTAGCGTCATCGTATTTGGTGTTACGTATATATTATATGCATAATATTTATATAGTTAATCGTGCACAAAAAATAACCAAAAATATTATTTCAAGCTTTTTGCTAGGTTCCAAAAAAACTACTGGTTCTCCCTTTATTCAGTACTTAAAACTACATAACAGTGAGCCAAAAGTTGAGCTAACTTTTCAATTAGTTATTTTAAAAATCTTATTGATTTCAGAGTCGCATTAGTCTTGTTTCTTGACTAATCCCTGTATTTTGTGTTTCAGTCGTTCCCAGTAGCGGCGAGTACGTTATCGCTGGTCGCGATGGCCGCAGACCGCTGCGGTGCGGTGCGGCGCGGTAGACGCACACCCTGCGCCAGACCCTACCTGGCCGTCACACTCGTGTGGACGATGGCTCTCCTACTAGGTTAGTACAATATCATCATGTACTATCAAATAAGTTGAATCATAGGTAGATGGTGGACCTACGTAATTTGGTCGCGTTATGTCGAAGTTCGAACCCATCCGAAAGATCACAGCTAGACATTGAATTAACATAATCCGACCAATTGACGAAGGTCCGTCAACCGCCTATGAATCAATTTCTTCGATGGTACATACATGAGAAAACAATCCGGGAACCGCGTATTTTAGAGTTATTAGTTCTAAAACTCGATCAAAGCTCGATCTCTCAAGTACAAGATTTTTAAGTATGCTACTAATGTTAAATAATTCACATTTCAGTCAAGTCATAAGCGATTCTTATGTAATTTACATTTCTTAAAATCCCCAGTATTATAAAATACTTAATTCAAGCCATTTTTAAGGTATAGAATACCAGATAAGACGCCTATCCAAAGCAAATCTTTTCAGCCCTTTATGAGCACTATATTTGCGCACTAAGCTCAGCTTTAGTGGTGATAATAAAACTCCTTTATCTGGAACTAGGAACACCCTTGCCCGGAGGCTCTACAAGATCCTGATTAATTAGGATCGATGTGAGCAGGATAAAAATCAGAACATGGCGTTACAAGGAGCGCCATTATAGCATTAATCAGCAATATGTTACGAGGGTCGTTATTATTTGCTGTCCCTGATATTATATTATTATGTTAGCAGTGAACAAGGATTTACTGTATTAAGCTGACTACCAATGAAGGGTACTATTGTTATAAATTATAATACATGTTGTGTTCCGTACACTTATCTTGGTTACTAACTTTGGAGGTCGCGAATTCGATAACCACGTTAAACAGTGAAAATTATTTCGAGGGTGGAGGCTTATAAAGATGCAGACAGGTCGAGTGGACATGTTAAAATGTAATGTCGATTCTGCGCCAGATCTTTTACACATTAACAGTTGTCTGAAGAAAATCTCTTATTAGGCTATGGACACAAAACATCGAGTAAGGGCCAGCTTTTTAAAACGAAAGAAATTTAGAAAATGAGCTATTAATATTGGTGTTGTTTGAGATATCACTATTCTGATGATGATATTGGAATAACCGTTGTGTGCCCCCAGCTTTAGGACTAATAATAAAGATTTTCAATATCATCTGGGACCCAATATGTCGACTTTATTATAAGAAACGTCTTTATTACGTTCCCAACATCAATACAAAGTTTAGGGTTACATAAAATGACCAGATGTTACGGCGAAATTATTACAGATCCAGGGTATTATTTGATACCATTACACTCGGGGATAATACGAAAATCCCGTAATATGAACGAAAAATATGTTTAATATACGAGCTACGTAAAGCCGAGTATTTATTCTGCCGAAAACGAAGCATTGTGATACTAAATGAAAAGCGCCTGATGCATTGTGCCATTTGCGTCTTATCGTGTTGCTATTATATCCAGCTAGGCGCATTTGTAGAATATTATTTCATTTCCGTTTTCATATTTTGTTATAATATTTTTAATAAGTTATGAGCAGTTTCTGACGTTTTTGTCTGAATCACAATCTATTTACTGGCGTTATTGATTAGCTAAACCTTGCAATCTGGGCATCAGTTACAGTGATGGTTTTGATAGGTTTAAAGGGAAAAACAAATATCAAGTGACTAATCTTGATTATCTATCTCTCTTCAGGTGCAGTGACGGTGACCGCGACGTGCATGTCGTGTCCGCCGCTGGCGGCCGCGCACGCCGTGGTCACGTACTGTATGCCCGTGGTCGCCGTGACGCGCTGCCACTGGGCCGTGCGCGTCAAACTGACGGCGTTATCGCTGACGGCACGAGCCGCGCACGGCGAGCTGCCCCTCCCCGTGCCGCTCATCCGGCGGCCGACACACGTCATCATCATCGCCGGCGTCGGCCGCGAGCGCCGCGACGCCGTCGACGTCGGCGACGTCCGAGCTAAAAAACTCCAGCCGAGCCTGCTAGGCCCGCAGCCGCAGATGTCGACGCTGCGGTCGCGCCGGCGGCTCGGCAACATTTTAGTCGGCATCGCGGCGCTGTTCGGCGGCTGCTGGTGCCCGCACGCCGTCATCGTGATCTGCGCCGCGTTCGGCCGGACCGCGCCGACAATACTGGCGCAGTACGCGCTGCTGCTGGGCCACGCGCACTCGGCGATCAACGCGGCGGCCTACTGGGTGCTGAACCGGCACGCGCTGACTGCGGCGTGCGCGGCGTGGCGGTTGCCGCAGCTGCGTGTGCGGGAGGAGCGGCCCTCCTCCACCAATGAGGCGGCGCTGGGGGCCTTCCACCCGCGTCTGGCCCGCAAGGCCCCCGCGCCGCGCCCGCCCCCCTCCAGCTTCCTCTACTGAGGCCTAACGCAGTACTGCTACCTTCTTAGTGTCCATCGCGGGTTTTCTATGAAAATGACAGGAGGTGACCAAATTTTCACCTACTGCCATTTCTATTTATAAAAGAAATGACATTAAGAACGTAGCATAAAGAAACGGTAGCGAAGTTAGATTAGTATGGACAGTCACAATTCGTCCTATCACGTGGCTACCGTACATCATTCTAATTTCGCTATCCAGAACTGTGTGGGCCCGGTCCGTCTATCTCTAAGCTGTCTCGATCTGTGATTCCTCTCTCTCAGTGCCTCGTATAAGAACGCTCGTTTCGTCGTTAACGTAGTTTGTTTGAGATTTTATGGAGAGTTTCCGTCAAGCAATAAAGTGTATGAAACACTTGCGATCGTTTTATTATATTATGACGTCATAGTTTTTGAAGTGTCCGGGTGAAATCCGGATACTTTTGTTGAGAGAAATCGAACTTTTTAGCCAGACAGCAATAAACGAAAGATAAAAACTCGCTAAGCATACACACTTTCTTTCTTCTTTGATCAAAATCAAGTACGATTTCAAGGATTTCAGGTAGGGAATGCAATCTTGATCTTGCAAGATCAAGACCAAGATCTTGAGTGATTTTCCAAGATTCAATCTTGAAAGCCATCAATCCTGAATTTCGAAATCCTGTTCGCGATCTTGACAAAATAGTCCAAGATTGTAACAAGATTTCGAGATTTTTAGATTGTTCATACCTGCGCGGCAAAGCGCGAACCACAGATTAGGGTATGATATATAGTAGACAGATAAGCGTCTTAGAAGAGTTTGACGGCTCACGAATCGAACATTTGATCTATATCCTGTGGTTTGATCTAGCGCCATCTGTAGTTAAAACAAGTAAACTTCACAGGTGCTTATGTGTATGTGTTAGCGTTTGTATGTGTGTATATTGCGTGTATAGGATAGGATAAGGCGCAGCGCAGACGACAGACTATCCGTGACGCACTTTTTAGTCCGTGGAAATAGAACCTATGCAATTTCCAAATTATATGCAGTAGCCAGTAACGCACACGTCTGCGCTGCGCGTCGTGTGCGTTACTGCATATTATAATTGCATAGGTTCTATTTCCACGGACTAAAAAGTGCGTCACGGATAGTCTGTCGTCTGCGCTGCGCCTTATCCTATCCTATACACGAAATATACACACATACAAACGCTACGTACTGTGTTTCTTGAGAAGTCATTTTCAAAAGGATTTTCAAAAGGTTTAAACTTTTTATTCTTCATTAAATTACGTAAATTATAGGTTATAATTTGTGATCTCATTGCATTATTGCATTTATTTCATAATTCACTAAAATGTTGATTGTTTCTTGTTCATTTTTAAAATAAAAGTTGATTATTGTCTTTGTATTGTGTTCATACAATGTTGTTTAATTTGAAAAATATACTTAATATATTACATAATATTAAAATACTGGTTACTATCAATTTGCAGCAAAAAAAAACGCATTTTTTTCAATTATTCTGCTCAATCTCGAAAATCCCGAAAATCTTGATTCGCGACCAAGATCTCGACCCGAATCTCAACAAGATCTCGAACTGACCAATCTTGATTCAGAAAAAAGACGCCAAGATCTTGAATAGTCAATCTTGGTCCAAGATTGCATTCCCTAATTTCAGGGCCTGTTTCACCACTTCCTGATAAGAGCCGGATAGGCTATCCATAACTTAACTAGACAGAGTATAGAGCATCTGTCAAATAAGCTGTGGATAGCCTATCCGGCACCTTATCAGGAAGTGGCGAAACAGGCCCTTAAGTTAATAAATTTTTTACAAATTTTTTTTGGAAAGGAAAGATGTTTTAGCAATAATTGGTAAGACGTAATCGTAAATACTTTTTAATGGGTGTCCGGGGAATTAGCTACATTTCGGCCAAATGTCCGGTATTTTTGTCGTGCTAGACCGGCGACGGCAATAAAGGTGATGGCAACCCTAGATATACCACATACCATATTTTATTTTTATTTATTTAACCATAGTAGACCAATATTTCATTATGGGAAACATCTTGGATTAGGTGTTAATTAATTAATTATGGCTCAGTGATTATGGCTGAACTGATAGAAAAAAAAGCAATTAGGATACATAGTACACTAAGCCACTAAGGTAGATTTCATAAGACTACGACACAGGCGATGCAAATTCAAAACCATGACGGTAGTCACAGAATCTTGAGTAACGGCCGTTCCCAATATTCAATCTATCTCTGGTTTGACATACGACCGATCGCAAATAACATTGAATTGACATAAAATATATGTCTCTAATGTCTAATGAGAGCTATTCCTATCTCTAGTAGGGCAAAACCAGAGATAGATCAAATATTGGGAACGGCCGTAAATGTACATACTAATGTCAAAATATACGAACATTTGTACATTACTACAATCACAAGCAAGAACGCACAAAAACCATTACCACTCAATCATTAATTACATCCAAGGACCGATTTTCCTCACAACACCTCAACGTACATTTATCACGAGCTGTCTGGAGTGCAAACACACAGAGACAAAGACTACAGAGGGATAGCAAAACGTCCGGCTGATGTTGACCTGAACAAGCTGAGCTAGTTATAAACAGGTAACTTGTGTAAGTTAAATATTACATTGATATAGGGGACGTCTTTTTTTTTATGAAATAAAGGGGGCAAACGAGCAAACGGGTCACCTGATGGAAAGCAACTTCCGTCGCCCATGGACACTCGCAGCATCAGAAGAGCTGCAAGTGCGTTGCCGGCCTTTTTAAGAGGGACGTCTATTAACTACTCTCGTCTCATATCATTTTATCGTATTATCCTTAGCTAAATAATTTTACTTTGCTCTGGTTTTCGTTAGCAGCAACAAACTGAGTCAATTTAAATCCTTAAATGGGTACGCGTTTGAAATATTATGATCGATTAAACCACCCGACGCGTAATAATATGGTAACTATTCAGTAAGCTGTGCCGAAGCCCCGCCGCAGACTGCGGTGAGAATAAGTATCAGAAGAACATTAAGGTAACAATTATTATTAGGCACTACCACAGACATAGATCAAGATCTTGATCTATATCTGTGGTATTGATCTATGCTATGGGTACTACCTACCAGTGTCCAGACTCCAGACATTTAAAATGATTTTGAAGGTATATAAAAAAATAAGAATATTTTAACTAGTGAAATACCGTCAATTTCATACATACTTAAAAACCTCTCGATAAAAGAACATTATAAAGACTGTAAACGTTTTATTTGCAGTGGTCTCGATGCGGCGTGCTTGTGACAATACTGTCAAACTCACTTACCGGGCCACTTACTGGGAACTTTCATACTGCCTACGTTTACTGCGACGGAGACGAAGATAGAATATTTTGATAGGGATACACTGAAAATTACATAGACATTGAAAATTACATTGTTGGTCGCTTTTGGCTACTTACACGGTTTATACCCAACGACCTACCATCATTCACGTCGTGAAGCATAGTACGGATCAGTCGATGTATGAATGTGGAAGAGTATGAAGCAAATGGGACTAGGGATGTGAAGGTAAATCTTTTACGTAAGAAAACAAGGACTCATTGCATAAATATGAAGTACGAAATCAATAATAATAGCCAATAAAAATTAAAAATCTATTCCGCCATGATTCCGATACATGCATGCTTACGATATATTTTAACAGCCTCAATAAAATATTCATTTAAGCCAATTGAAAGTAATAAAATGTTAATGCTACAGATTTAGGAGCTGTAATCTCAAAGCTTTAGAATTAAGATTAATTAAAACAAAACGACTATTTAGTATTTATTTCTATATAATAATATTGTTACTGTTATTTTGTTATCAACGCAGGAAGTATGGAGCACCCTTACCAACCTTATATCGCAATTGGGTGAATTTCAACATGTCCGTTTTTAGGGTTCCGTACCCAAAGGGTAAAAACGGGACCCTATTACTAAGACTTCGATGTCTGTCCGTCTGTCCGTCTGTATGTCATCTGGCTGTATCTCAAGAACGGCTATAGCTAGACTTCCGAAATTTTCACAGATTGTGTATATCTGTTGCTGCCATAACAACAAATAGGTACTAAAAATAAAATAAAGTTAATATTTAAGGATTCCCCTTACATACAAGAAACGTGATTTTTTTGGCCTTTTTTGCTCGTAATCAATAATGGTAACAGTTAGGTACTTGAAACTTTCACAAAATCCTTAATTATATATTTTGTACTTTATGATTGATAGTAAAATTAAAATTAAGTAAATATTTAAGGGGGGCTCCCATACAAAAAACACAATTTTTTGTCTACTTTCACTCTATACCGGTACGGAACCCTTCGTGCGCGAGTCGGACTCACACTTGACCGATTATTTTTTTTCATTTCGGTGAACTTTTTGTTTGTGTTTTTTTGAGTTTTTACGGAAGTTTCCTCTCAATTTTAATGTTTTATGACTACGAAAATAATGACATAATAATCGGCCAAGTGCGAGTCGGACTCGCGCACGAAGGGTTCCGTACCATTATTGAGCAAAATTAGGCCACAAATTGTGTTTTTTGTATGGGACCCCCCCTTATTTTTTTATTTTACTTTAATATTATTATTAAATATTAAAGTACACATATAACTAAGGACTTTGAGAAAAATTCAAGTACAATTACCTGTTGCCATTGTTGATATAGATCAAAAAATGCCAAAAAAATCAAGTTTGTTGTATGGGAGCCCCCCTTAAATATTTGTTTTATTTTGTTTTGAGTATTTGTTGTTATAGCGGCAACATGATAATCTGTGTAAAAAATACATAATCTGTGAAAATATCAACTCTCTAGCTATCACCGTTCTTGAGATACAGCCTGCTGACAGGCAGACAGACAGACAGACGGACAGGCAGATATCGAAGTCTTAGTAATAGGGTCCCGTTTTTACCCTTTGGGTACAGAACCCTAAAAATTAAATAATAAACAAACGAAGCACACACATTTCTATTTTTGCTGTCACCGAGATGAAAAAGTCAGTCACCGAGATGAAAAAAAAACACCGCAATTTAAATTCACTGAAATAGTATACAGCATGATTGTAAAACAAGCACCCTGGTCTAAAAAAAATAAAACAATCCGTTATTTTATAAATTCGTATCTAAAATACAGGTGCAATTAAACCTTTGTGCCAAATTTTGATATATTGATCCTTGTTAAAAATAAAAATACACGTATTTTTTCTTTTATAATCACTCAGTACTAAAATGTTGAGAAATAGCTTACGAAAGTTATCCTAAAAAACACTACAATTAATGGACACGACGCGTCGCCCGCACGTGACGAGCCCCCGCGAGCGCGCCTCCTCCCCGCGTTACCCCCGCTTATACCCCACCGCCGCAAGTGACCGTTCTGCAATGATTTTAAATGGGATAAAATATGTCATTAAAAAAAAAACACCCAATAATTTTTTTGGTTAAATAGACTCTCCTAATGACACCTAAGCCCTGGAAAAAATTTGGCAGGAAGGTTTAATTGCACCCTGTATAAGTAACTAGCTGACCCCTCGAACTTCGTTTCGCTATTCTAAGAAAGTCGATCCATGCGTAGACTGAAAATGCAAAGCAGTCGACTGACTGCTTGGTTACCTATAATATTGCTTGCTTGCGAATGACTATTCGCCACAAAAATAGATCTACAATGTTCTCCACAAAAATTGGAAACCTTAGTCATATGCGTACCCACTATCGTCGCCATATTACATACTGTAAAGTCAAGTCGCTGAGGCCGAAATCGGTCGACATATATACAGAGCGACGGCTACTCATTTTGTATGGGCAAAATAATCTCTATTTACGTATTAAGTTAAGTTACATCTACGGTAAATGCCTGGGCAAGGATATTTAAACAACACTGAGATAGAACAATGTACTTTTATTTCAAAATTTTACATATTTTTTTCAAAATACAAACGATTTTAATTTCAAATAACAAATAAAAGGATGTTACGGCCGTGCCGCTTTTTGCTCGACTTAGCGGGGGCACTGCCGGGCGCCCAGATTGGTACTGGGAAATATTAATTGACACATTTGCTTTGAATAAATATTACCATAATCCACCTCCACTCGACAAAGGATAAAATATGCTGTTATTATTTAGAACTTAGAAGAGGTATCTTCTAGTGTACCACCTCCATCGTGGGTATCGCAGACACAATAGATTTTTAATTGTTATGTGGCAGCCGGCTGGCGCTTGGGGATTGATGGGTTAATTGAAATTAAATTTCGTTATAAAAACAATATACTTAACTTATTTATTGAGTAACTAGATGATGCCCGCTACCATCATTAGTTGCTCCAAAATTAGTTTATCGCGCAGCAACCGAAAATTTTTCCGGGATAAAAAGTATCCTATGTCCTTTCCCGAAACTCAAGGTATCTCCATACCAAATTTCAGCAAAATTAGTTCAGCGGCGCGTTTAGGCGTGAAGAGGTAACAGACAGACAGACAGACAGACAGACAGACAGACAGACAGACAGATAGACAGACAAACAGACACACTTTCGCATTTATAATATAAGTATGGAAGTATGGATTGTTCTAACATTATTATAACCAAAACTACTTTTCGATAGGATTCATCAAATTCTAATAATAGTTAACCATATATAAATAATACAATAGAGTCGTACTGTTTTTGCTAATTCACTAATCAACAAAAGTTAATATTATAGGTAATCCTAATTCACTATATGAGGTCACAAAATCAGTCTCTGAGTTTGTTATTCATAAAATCAAAGGTCAAAAAATTATTATGTCCTTATAAATATTAAAAGTTTAAAAAAATGACAATCAGGCAACGACCGGCACAGCACAGCACAGCGAGCCGAAGTCTGCCGAACTGGAAAGACGTTAGACGAATGTAAGGTGTTTTTCGTTACGGAATTTCTTGATTCGGTCACCGTGCTAAAAGGCCGATAAAAGCAATACAATAGCTTAACAAATTCAAACAATAAGCAGCAGCAGCATATTTCTTTTTTATTCATTAAACATTTTCATAATTTCGCAGATTATTATTCATTATGTATAAAACAACCTTAAAAATCACCGAGATGAAAAAAGTATTCACCGATATGAAAACTATTGTCAACGAAGGTCACCGAAAGTCACCGAAGTCACCGAGTCACCATTTCCGTGATTTTTTTGGCATTTCAGTGTTTTTTTTTTTCATTTCGCTGACCAAATAGGTCACCGAATTCACCGAAACGGAATCACCAAAATGCAAATTTGCATCAAAACGTTGAATATTTTGACACCTGTATTAATTATACCGATATATATACTATATACTGATACATATTATTAAAAGAGTTTGTAAGAAAATAAATCAATACAGCTAGCTGGTTCAATTAATGTGACAAATTGATTCACGGAAATGTAGAGCAAAGTGTCGGGTGTCACCGAGACGATATACTTATGTTTTTAGCGGGAACACGCAGCGACGCAGCAAACCATCTCTTGCTCCAAATGCAAAAGCATGACTGGCGCTTGAGTTCGAGAAGTGGCAGTTCGTTCAAAAGTACTTCTGTTCTCGACAATTCTGGTTTCTTTTTTAATCACCGAAATCAGGCAAAATATTGGGACAGTTTTTTTGTCCCACTGTTTTGAAAATATAACAATTGAGATTTTGTATTGATTATACCACAACTAAAATATATTCTGTCATTATACCTCAATTCTTTAATTAAGAATCAAATAAAAGAATCCGTTTGTTTGTACCACTTATTTTTTTTTCTCGGGTTACTACTTACGAAATTAAGACTAAAAAGGGTTTGGGGACAGTCACCGAGGGCCATAATTTCCACCTTTAGAATTTTTTTTCTTAATGTTATAGTTATCGAATTACAATCGTGTCTGTTGCCTCATATGGATAATCACCCAAACTATACGATAAAATTTTATTTAAGTCTAAAAAGCCTTTTTCAGAAGCTGCGTAAAAAAATGCGGTTGGGAATTTCACCCAATCACTGTTTAAGTCTTATCCAATAATAAACATGCAAATATTTCCAACTAGCTGTGCCCCGCGGTGTTACCCGCGGTTTAAGTGATATACAGTGTGTAACAAAAATAAGTGATAATACTTTAGGCTGTGTACGTGTTCCTTGTAGAGAGTTCACTGTGAAAGTAGCAGCGCTGAAAGACCAATTTTTTTTTCACTTTTGTATGGGGAAAATCACAGTGAACTCTCTACAAGGAACACGTACACACCCTAAAGTATTATCACTTATTTTTGTTACACACTGTTTAATAAAAGACTATGAAAATTACCAATAATAGGGTCAAAACGGGACGATACATGGTTCTATAATGGTTTATGGTAGTGATGATGATGATGATGAATATAATTTGCATAGTAGCATATGCTTTCCGTTCTTAAAACAACGTCGAAACTCCCAAACTTGTATCTATAAAGAGTCAGGAGTTCTCTCAGCACCTTCCGAACCATGGTATACCTTGGTGCAAAATCTTGCTTGTTGGTAGCATATGCTTAGAATACTGCTCACGAAACCGAAGTCACAACATGTAATATAAATTTTGAGGAGTTTCCTCGATTTCTTATAGATCCCTTCATCAGGTCACCACTTTTATGAATATGGTACAAAATTGGGATGATGACATATATGTCATCATCCCAATTTGGTACCATATACACTAAAAGAAAATTTTTGAAAATCGGTTCACAAACGGCGGAGTAATCGTTGAACATAAAAAAACGAACATAACACCTCCTCCATTTTTGAAAGTCGGTTAAAATTGTAGCCTATGTGTTATTCTGATGTATAAGCTATATTATTGTATAGTTTCATTAAAATCCGTTCAGTAGTTTTTGCGTCAAAGAGTAACAAACATCCATACATCCATACATACATACATACATCCAAACTTTCGCCTTTATAATATTAGTAGGATATACTTCAGAATGAACATTTTCAAATTTGTAGTCTAATGAAAAATGACTACCTAATAACAATACTGGTACCTATGGAAAATATTATGACTTGTAATAAGTCATTACTATTGACAATAGCCTTTAGGCTAGATCTTGGTAGATTATTAAAAAGACCAAATTTTCAAACGCTTTGGACCCGTACCGTTACCGTATTTTTAGGTAAAAATCTTTTTACTTTAACAGACGGTTAAGAGTGAGCACTGTAGCTGCAGACCCTTGGGAAACCCATTGCCCAGCAGCGGGACAGTAAACATAGGCCAAGTAAAAAGGCTTTTGGGAAATAAAATCAAGTAAAATTCAGCATAATACAATTTTAGAACAACCTGCAAACCTTCAAGCAGAGAGCGTTATATTCCCTCGTAATACCTTAATCGTAATACCAGACACAATAGATTTTCAATTGTTATGCGGCAGCCGGGTGCCGCTTGGGGATTGATGGGTAAGAGGCCGGCAACGCACCTGCAGCTCTTCTAATGTTGCGAGTGTCCATGGACGACCGTAGTTGCTTTCTTTCCATCAGGTGACCCATCTGCTCGTTTGTCCCCTTATTTTATATAAAAAGAACCAATAGCTAAGTAAAGTTTCACCTCGACAAAAACTACCAGCTACTTGTCAACTGCCAACGCCAATGGAAACAAATGAACCGCGAAGCTTAAAGTGCTCGGCTTTACGAGTATAAACGGTAAAGTATTACAATCCGTCTGCCTTTCTAAATTATTACTTACTAAATGTTGCCCGCCACTCTGTAGCGCAGAGATTAGTTTATTACGCCAGAAACTGTTCATTTTTTCGGGATAAAAAGTATGCTATGTTCTTTCCAGTATCTCGTCACATCTCCATAACTAATTTTATCTTAATCTGGCACCTCGACAGATTTAGATAAAAATAGGTATGGTATATCTGAAACATACTAAATATAATAATTAAAATGTATAGGTATTTGGATAAGTCCCGAATTATAATGCGGTACCTTACTATCACAAAAATCATGTGTCACTGTCAGAAATTCAGAATGTTGCGTTTCGTTGCGTTCATTTCCGCTGCGGTTGACGGGGGTTAAATAAGACCGCAACGCGACGCGTAGATGCATTTCTAAATTTGTATGGATTTGACAGATTTGCAAGACGTCTCATGCAATTCAAATCCATACAAATTTAGAAATGCATCTAACGCGTCGCGTTGCGGTCTGAATTGACCCTAGGCCTAAGTACCATGCCACACGATGCGGTGCGGCGGCGGTGCGGCGGCGGTGCGGCGCCTGACCGGTGCCGCTCCGGTTTCGTACATATAAAAATGAATGGTATGGCACACGGCGCCGTCCGGTACGCTCCGGCGCTGCACCGCACGCGCACCGGAATCGAGACGAGGTGGGGAGGGCGTGTATGTATTGGTAGAGCTCGAGTCCGTCGCTGCTACAGTACTGCAAAACGTTGCGGCGCCGCACTCAACGTGTGACCAGTAGTCCGGCGAGATGACCTCCGGTGCGGCGCCGCACCGCGTCGTGTGGCATGGCTGTAAGACGTCGTTCACCTGAGACCAACGCATAAGCCTCATCTCCACGATCGCAAGTTGCCAAAGACCTCAGCATTAAAATAAACACTCTTAATAAAATCCATATTATGATTGCGATATTTTATACCCATCTATCTGTTACTTGTTACCTCTTCACAAAGCAACTTTGAAGATTTTTTACTTTTTTTTTGAGACCTGGGAAAAGAGTGGGGCAGTTTTTATGCCAAAATAATGTACGGCTTCCGCATCCCCGAATTCCGAAATTTCGAAACTACGAAGTTGCATAAAAAAGTTGTAATATTTGAAGACCATACAGTACTTGTACTGCCCAAAAAGCCATGTTCACATATTAACCGCACGCATAAAGCCGTGTTGACACTACATCGTCGGGCCGACCGCAGCCGCATGTTGACGCTGGGAATAATTAACTCCCTGTGTACGGATGACGTCATCACAATTATGTAAAGTGCCGTCGCAATTTGTAACAAGCTGTAATTGGACGCAGTATATTTGTACGACTCATCATCACTATCAGCGTGAAGTATAGACACGAAAAGCCCTTGCTCACCATACAAACACTCACCTGAGTGTTTAGTCAAAATGCATTCGCCAATTTCAATAGCTATGTGCTGTGATAGTCTGTAATAAACGTATTTTTTTTTATTCTTTAATAGCAAAGTTAGATGTGGAAACTGTTTGGGATTGGATATAAGTTATCGCTAAGTGTCATCTTAATTAAATCTTGTCAAATCCCATACATCTATGACATTGCATTTTGACTAAGCGTTCTAATCTGTCATTTAAGGTCTGCCATCTTGCCTTTGAATCAATTTCTCTTATAAAATATTTAAAATTATTATGACTAGAATACAGATTACTAGATGACGCCCGCAACACCGTTGCGCCAAAATTCGTTTATCGCGCGGGAACCGTATATTTTTCCGGGATAAAAACTATCCTATGCCCTTTCTCGTGACTCAAAGTCTCTCCATGCCAAATTTCAGCAAAATTGGTTTAGCGGTTTGAGCGTGAAGAGGTAACAGCCAGACAGACGGACAGACGGACACACAGACAGACACACTTTTGCATTTATAATATTAGTATGGAAGTATAGATATGGATATATTTTTTATTTCTGGCACCACTGCTTCTCCCGTTCATCAATAAGAAAGGGTCATCTTCGCCTTTACTATCAGAAGTTCTAGGTTTTGTTGGTGCCTCGTAAAAAGATTATAAACTTTTATGACGCAGTAGTGTGCTGGCGCTTTAAATTTTTATTATCCAGTTGAAAATGGCGATAGCTTTTACAGCTTCTAAACATTAAAATTTAAATTATACTGTAAACATGGTTATAAAAACATGCTTAATGTGCTATGTAATGTTTATATTTCCATATTGAGTCCATATTATGTAACATAAATAACGAATGAATCAGGCATACAATGATAACATGCACTTATGGTAAATTCATAAAAATTTAAACTCTAAATAGAACACTTATTTATGTAAGACGTTATTTAGGCGAAATGGAGCTATCATTAAACCAAGCGTTAATTAATTATTATTTTATCCAATTAAAGCGCGTCTTATATTGTTTTGTATGATGTAATATTATTGTAACTGTATTATTGTAGGATTTAACAATCAGACATCTGAATCAAACTTCTGGTATTCAAAAATCACAATATTTAACACATTAAATATATCGTTTGCTTTGTATAAAACAATAATTAATAATTGAAAAAAAAAACAGTGGAATGAGTAAAAGTTTTCTTGTTATTATTATTATCGTATAATTTTAAGTTACAGCATTGTAAACTTTATTTTAAAAGATTAATTTTTTTCTCACTTTTTTTGGTAAATAAAGTGGGCCCCGTGCGAGTTTCTTACGCCGGTTCTTCTCGCCGGGTTAGTTCCCGAACCGGTGGTAGGCATCATGTAGACTTTCAGAAAATATTTGCAAAAATTTATTCTGAATAAAAAAATTTGAGTTTGAGTTTGAGTTGAGTTTGATCTGCGTAGCTAGTCGTAGTAGTGTAAGCGCGCCTTAAGCCATTACTTAACTATTGCTCGAATAAAATAACTGGGGCAGAGTGAAAGTGCTATAAAGCGACTAATTTAAAATGCTCGCTATTTATTTAGAATTAACGGTACCATTGTGAAGTATTTTATTTGTTAGTATTATTATTTAATACTATAGTGGTTACAATATTGAGTATAACAGACACCCGCTCCGACAGCCGTGATCGTCTAGTGGTTAGGACCCTACGTTGTGGCCGTAGTAACCCAGGTTCGAATCCTGGTCACGGCAGCCGAAAAGCTGTCACGGCGGAGCTTAACTTTTGTTATTTTATATTATTGATTAAGCAGCCAATCAATTCATTAATTTTACGATTTATTTAATTCCTCAAATGTTTTTCCCAAGTTTTCTTTGGTATTCAAGAGTACTTGAACTAAATATTTAAAGGCAGAAGCAGAACCCTTTAAATTCCGCCGGGGTAACTATCAAACGCTAAAAAAAAACTCATCAATAAAAAAACCGCGTCGTGGTAAAATATATAATATTTTAATATTGTCTCATCCATCAGACTTCCCAAGACATATTATTTTTCTACTACAATTCCCTTATTAAAGGTAAGTCTCGTTAACAATATAATATGTGAGCAATTAGGATGATATGATAGCACGAACAATATCCTCGAGGGCCCTTCTATTCCTCATAATTATTAAGGCACACAGGTACAATTTCAAGATTTATAGAAAAAAAAAATGAATATTTATGGCCTAATATTTTTATATCCTTATCTATTTTTGAAACCAAAAAGTATTTAAACGACAGTAAACGATGTAACTATTACCTAGGCACTTCCCTGTTCTTATCTTACCTTATATATTATAGTATTAATTTATTAATATTTATGCTTTAATTTTGTATAATTTCTATTTTTCTTTTTTTAAATTTATTATTCAGACGTAAAATATTTTGTGCCTCCTCATTAAATATCCTATCAAATAAAATCGCATAAAATAATAATTTTATTACTTTCTATTTGTTTTTATAGGATCAAGAAATGACTATTTATAAGATGCATGCATAAAAGTATTGTATGTATCAATGTTTATTATACCCATTCGTCCTGATAGAAGACATTAAATCAAGTTCAGTTTAATTTCTAAATTTGATTGCCAGCAGTTAAAAATTATTGCCAGTGCAGTCGCATTTACCATTTGAAGGGACATAAAGATATTGATACTAAAATCTATAGAAATAAAATGATTACGTTTGGTTTAGTGGCATGTGGCTGAAGGCGTCAGCTTTTATTCATTACTAACATCGTAGGGTAACTATTTAACACATTCAATGCCACCACGATTTTCTAGTAGTACCCAGCGATGCCGCCATACAAAAAACGCAAACTATGCTAGGTGTGCTCTCGGCACTGCAGGATGAAATTACGTAGCACGCCAGGCGTGTTCACTGGCACTGTAAAGAGGTAAAATCATAAAAAGCCTTTTTTCTTAGTTAAAAATAATTAAAAATTTGTCCTTCTTGAGTTACTGCAGATATATTTTGTTTTTTTAAAGTATTTATGGTTTAATTATCGCAGTAAGTAGATTCCGAGGTAAGTATTTATCGTAATTTGATCAGTGAATGTCAACCTTTGGTAACTTATTTATGATTTTTAGAGAATAGAAAATATGAGCTAGAAACAGGGGAATATGATGATGATGCGACGCAAGCAGACAGTCCCCCATCAAATAAACGTCCAAAAGTAGAAGGTAAGCCAATAACTCATATTTCTTATCTCAATTTGTTAAAAAAATTTAGTGCACTTATTGTGACATGGTGGATTAGTGATGAATTGTAAATCATTCGATACCTATTGGTACCTACTTTATGAAATACCTATAGATATATATTTTTTTTATTAAATAAGGGGGCAAACGAGCAAACGGGTCACCTGATGGTAAGCAACTACCGTCGCCCATGGACACTCGCAACATCAGAAGAGCTACAGGTGCGTTGCCGGTCTTTTAAGAGGGAATACGCTCTTTTCTTGAAGGTTTGCAGGTCGTATAGGTCCGGAAATACTGCTGGTGACAGTTCGTTCCACAGTTTTACAGTGCGCGGCAGAAAGTAAAAGATAGCACATTGTATTGTCAGTATTTACGTATTTCAGCTTTTTTAAGCATCACGGCAGGCATGGCGTACCCAGTGCTTGTGCTGTTGTGTAATTTATTATATATCTTTTTTGTTCAAATTATAAAAAAATACACTATATTTCATTATTCGCATTAAAAATTTTGCAAATTGACCAAACAATATAAAAGGTTGACAACTCGTGTAGATGAACATGCCTGGCATGTTCGCGGCATTACATAATAAATTATTTTCGATGACATAAAAAAAAAATATTAGATCCTGGAACCACTTAAGAATTCTTTAGCTTACGGCACAAAGTTTGTGCTCTGAGCGTGTCGGTGAAAAACACTGTCTTATCTTTGAGATATTGATGAAAAACGGAGAGCACTCCCGGCGTGCTCGCGGCATGGAGATAAAGATTAGTGTGGACACACAAGGTGTGTTAGTGGTATTAATGGTAATAATGGTGCTAATAAATGCGAAAGTGTTTCTGTCTATTACCTTTTCACGCTTCAATCGTGGGACCAATTTTGATGAATTGATATGGAATTAACTTTTTTACCGATTTACAAAAAGGAGAAGGCTTCTAAATTCGACCGTACATAAATTATGTTCTTATTTTGTTCCTCTGTATCGAGTATATAACCGCCTTTAAAGAATACATTTTAAAAGAAGGTAGATTTACAATATGTAAATTGTAAGACCCGTGCCACGTTGATGTCGCGCAAGTAATAATTAATTATTATTATCAGCTACACTCCTCTACGCCTCTTTGCATCTTCATATACAAGCAGTACATGACAGTATTATCTACATTCTTCGAAATTTTATTTATATTGTATATTTAATCGAAAGTTAAGACAAGAGAAAGAGTTGAAGAAACTCCTCCATTCTCCTACCAGATAAAATATCAGGTGCAAGTCTTCATATTATTATAGCAAATAGGTACTTAAAATTTTAACTATTTTTTTTTAAGTATCGTCTTTGCATTATAATATTAAAGTGTGAAAAATAGAACAAATGTAATTAATATAATATATCCGGGATATATTATTATGTCTTTGATGTGCTCGTAGTCGCTTGCCGCGTCGCGTGTCGCGCCGTAGCCAATGTGTGGCCTAATGAACATTATTTTCAACAGTACCTTCAAAGTATAAATAAATAACGTTCTACGGAAAGTTCCAGACGTTTTTTAATCATGTCACTCGTGATCGGAATGGACAAGCAGCAGCACGTGATGACCTCTTCTTACTTCAGCCGGTTTTCTTTCAGGTGAGACTTTGAATATTTAAATTTTTAATATTACTTTGTATAATATTACATTTTTATGAAACATTTTTGTATTTTTTCCTTTTAATTGTTATAAATACTACAGCCGTTATATTTCTTGTTTTTGGTTCAAATTTCGTTTGCAGTAGTTTCTGTCCGTTGGTAGTTTAAAAATGTAAGAACAGTCATAAAAACTAATTGATTAAAAGGAAAATTCTTATTATAACAATGCAAAATCGTACAAAAGACTAGAAACAAAATTGTGTAGGTCACATTGTTTTTCCTCAAGCAGGTGAATAAATAGTCGAGATGCTTGGGATGAAGATTACATTTTGAGATAAATCATTCTTATTTCAATTTTTATATATATTGTATTTCAAAAGCTATCTCAAGATAGCATTTCCGCGACACCGACGCGACGCCATTTTGTAATTGTGTCGGCCATCTTGTTTAGGTTTTTAATGTTTCAATTTCGATTTTCGAACTCAAAAAAGTTTCATAAACTTTACTTTAAACGTGCGCTTTTATAATTCCGGACGTCACGTTATCGTAGACGCCGACTTCCAGACCTTGTGCGGTTCAGAAGAGTGTAGACGTCGTGATGGCCTCCAACGTGCACGTTAAAAAGTTATCGTCGACGGAAATTTAAAAGCGTCTTCATATATTTTCATACATTTTACTTCCCTATGTTATCGTTTTACCGTGAACGTTCACGATATTACCGCCACGTCCAAAATTATAAAAGCGTACAATTACTGTAGACTTTTCAAATATTATTATAGTATCGTGAAGCTCAAAGCATTTTGCCTCGATTTATTTAAAAACATGTCGATGTAAACGAAGGTTTCATACTAAGTGCTAAACATAATCAGGAGTCTAGACGTTTGTTGTTAAAAGCAATGTCCCCCAATTGGGACGTAAAGCGTGGTCTTGAGCTCCCAGCTTCTCATCTCAGATAAATTTCAAATCCCTAAGGGTTTGAGAGAGTAAATTTAAAAATGGATTGTTATTCCTTTGACGTGGCAAAATAATAGTTTGGTTACATCTTAGATAATGCTTATAGGAGTCTGTAGTGAGTACCGTACGTACTTAATCCAATAAGGCATATTCACACCCACCTCGTACATCACTGTTTTAACAAAATATGAAATAGGTAAGTACTTCATAACGCCTGCAACTCCGTTGCGCCATAATTCGATTATCGCACGGGAGTCCTAAATTTTCCGGGATAAAAAGTATCCTATGTCCTTTCCTGGGATTCAATGTATTCCCATACGAAATTTTAGCAAAATATGTTCAGCGGTTTGGGCGTTATCTAAGAGGTAGCAGACAGACAGAAACACTTTGGCGTTTATAATATTAGTATGGAAGTAGGCCATATTATATACTTACTACAATCGATAATCATCTAAACGCTTCTACTAATTTGAAGCGTGCCATATTTATGTAGGGTAGGCATCCAAATGGCGAATAGGTCAATTCATACAGTTATCTTAATGTTAGTAATGACAAAAGATAATGTTAATAATAATAATTGAGTATATTAAAGCGGCATATATTTCGTCATTCACCAGATAACCCGAGCGATGCGGCGCGCGCTGTGCTTCGTTATGCTGCTTACCCACATCTGTTTCGGCGAAGCACGCAGTGAGTTTTGCTTTTAGCACTTTTTAACAGACTTTCAAAAAGGAGTAATGTGAGCGATACCTTTGATTCGCACTTGCGAGGGTGCAAATTGATCCCAGCTGATAATGTATACCAGGGGTTACCAAAAGGGACCGCCGACCCATTGTGTGCGACCGAGCATTTTCGAAGATGAACTTCGTTAAAAATAAATTTCGATCTTACTGATGAACATCTCCAGGATGGCGTCCGAGACACAATAGAATACCTATTGTGTCTCGTTTTCTCACGATCGACGGGTTATGTCAATAGCTTGCACCAATTTCACTCCAAACAAGCAACAAAAATTTATATTTTTTCATTGATATGACGTACCTATGTAAATAAAATATACCTTTGTATAGGTCTACCGGAATCTGATGGCAAAAAGTGAGAAAATAAATT
This sequence comes from Cyaniris semiargus, assembly GCA_905187585.1. Classification (NCBI taxonomy): domain Eukaryota; kingdom Metazoa; phylum Arthropoda; class Insecta; order Lepidoptera; family Lycaenidae; genus Cyaniris; species Cyaniris semiargus. Next base: position 2,166,387 of record LR994555.1, read on the forward strand.
GACTCTTATAGCAATACCGGGTAATTGGAATAAAACATTTTGATCCTTTTTTTCTTATAGCGGCTGATTCTATATGTTAAACATGCAAATATAAAAATTTATCCAATGATCAATTTCCGTAATTATATGTCTACCAGAATCTGATGGCAATTTTTGACAGCAGATTTTCAAAAAATATCCTTGATCATTGGATAAATTTTAATATTTGCATATTTAACACACAGAATCAGCCGCTATAAGAAAAAAAAGGATCAAAATGTTTTTTTTTTTATGAAATAAGGGGGCAAGCGAGCAAACGTGTCACCTGATGGAAAGCAACTTCCGTCGCTCATGGACACTCGCAGCATCAGAAGAGCTGCAAGTGCGTTGCCGGCCTTTTAAGAGGGAATAGGGTAATAGGGGAGGGTAGGGATGGGAAGGGAAGGGAATAGGGGAGGTTAGGGAAGGGAATAGGGTAGGGGATTGGGCCTCCGGTAAACTCACTCACTCGGCGAAACACAGCGCAAGCGCTGTTTCACGCCGGTTTTCTGTGAGAACGTGGTATTTCTCCGGTCGAGCCGGCCCATTCGTGCCGAAGCATGGCTCTCCCACGTATAAAATGTTTTTGTTTTAATGTTTTATTCCAATTACCCCGGTATTGCTAGAGTCAATTTATTTTCTCACTTTTTGCCATCAGATTATGGTAGACCTATACCTACCGTTGTTTATTATTATTTTTTTATAAAATGTGTGGACCGCGAAATTTCTTAAAATGGACCCCGAGCCAAACTAATTGGTGACCCCTGATGTATACCAACGAGTTCAGTTCTACGCTCGTACGGTAAAAGAAAATATCATCGTCTCGTACATGATTGGCAACAGTCCATAAAGTATTATTAGTTCATTGCTCTGAACTAAGCTATTATGACAAGACAAACCAACATTTTAAAAAACCCGTCCTAGAGACATCTACTTAAATTTAATATATACATATAGTCTAATATTTAGCACCAAATATTGGAGTGTTTATTTTGTTTGCAGTAACCGCCGAAGTATGTCAGACGAAGCCGAGGGAGAGGCACTGTGTGATAGAGAGCATGTCACTCAGCAGGTGGCCACATACTAACAGGTATATAACTGAAACTAGTTTAGGTTTGAATATTTCCATGGTACAAGTAATTTTTAAAAGAGATAGCAAATGGGCGAAAAGCCTATAGACGACGCATTTGTTTTCAAAAAATGGTACTTATCTATTATTTTGTGTTCACTGTTCAACTCACGAGTAGCCTGTACTTATCAAAGTTTTGTACTTTTTGGAATTCTATAATATTTTAGATCATAGAAAATATATGCTATAAAATGTCAGCCATAATCAAGAAAACGTGAAACTGCGTTGTGAGGAATAGACGTATGTTTTTAAAGATCCAACAGCGATTCTAGTGGTTCTCAAAAATTTATTCCTTGCAATTCAGCTTTGGTGGAAATCTTAGCACAGATTACTAAATTGTTTCTACGTGACCCTTACACCCTTGCTTACCAGTCATTCATACGCAGGTACACCTTCGACTGGCGAACGCAGCGCTGTTACATCATGCACTGGTCCAGCTACTGCCCTCTCCCAACACACGAGTCCAACAACTTCGCGAGCGAGGCCGCCTGCGTCGACGCCTGCGCGGGATGGGCATAGAATTAACTTGTAAGAATCAGGGACAAAAGAACGGCCATGCCTTTCCAGTTTAAATATAGACAGTAGAACAGCGTTAATTTTTGACTGTGATGTTTACAATACATATTTAGTATAAATACTTACAAACAATTCGCGTAAAACTTTTAAGCCCACAAATGCAGATCGTTAAACCCTGGGCCTGAAATCAAAATATTTGTCTATTTAATCTAAGTTACGAGTAAACCCTTAGTATTGCTTGGATTATCAAAATATAAACTATTTTTAACAATCTAAGTACACCAGTACGTCCGTTTCTAAAATTACTACATTTAAACAGTATGTACTATAAGGCTTACAATTAATTTGCTTTTAATTTATTGCCTTATCCACTAATTTTTATATTATACATGTATAAATATTGTAATACTTAAGTAGCTGTCGTCGTCATCACAATAACATCACCTAATATTTAATACATGAATAATATTTGAGTAACGCAGAAGTTGATTAAATTTTAATTTTAAGAAGTAGTAACGTCCAATTAGCATTAGGTATATTGAGTAGTTTTAAGAATTCAATAGTAGATTAGTAAAATTAGTTACTAAAATTAACAATATCTATTAACCCTCTCAATATAAAACACATTTACGCAGGTTATAACTATTCAATCAAGGTCCGATGTCTTTTTTTTCTGCCAAGCAAAGACAAGCAGACCGTGTGTTCGATATTTAAATAATATTATCTTTATTATTAAAGAGGTATATCTACACTCAGTACCTTTGTGTACATAATTTTTTTAATATAATTTAGGTATAAGTGGACTTCGGACTCGCTTCTTTAAAGCTTTTGCCTATGGAGCTCAAAGAAAATGTTTATCGAAAATCTTTCTTAGTTATTGTTATTTATCGTCAAAATTATCGTTAATTTAAACCATAGAAGTAGTAACGCACATGGAGGCCTACGTTCAGCAGTGGATAGATTGATGATGGTATGATAATTAATTGTAATTTTGATGATACCACAATAACTTAGGGAGAATTGTATGCGGTAGTAAAATTTGTTGTATAATATTAATATGTAATGTGGTATAATTATTTTGTTGTTTTTGTTGTCGCTGTCGTCGTCATCAACATCATTTCATCACAACAAACACATAATTTTTATCGCATTACTGTATATTTCTTGATTGGCTTATAACATATTTTTGGAAATTGACTTTTACTGGAAAAGGGGGTCCCCCTATGCGGTGTCAAAATTTGTTGTATAAAATTATGTAATGTGGTACAATAATTATTCTGTTTTTGTTGTCGCTGTCGTCGTCATCACCATCATTATATTAAACAAGCACTTGTAATTTTGTATCACACTACTATATTTCTTTTATGATTGGATTTTAACATATTTTTAAAAATTGCTTTAACTTCTTAAGTTACAAAATTTAATAAAGAATTGGCCGCTATTTCTTGTTTCATTTATTTTATATTACAATCTTAGAATAGACTTAAGAGGGCGACTAAACCAAAAAATCAAACATCGTCCTTCTCTCTTCACACTCACGCCCGTCTTTTATATGCCAGGTAAAAAAGGACGACGCGGAATCATCGCCAAATTAGTTTTACTATGAATAAAATACGAAATATAATGATTATGAAAAAAGTATTTTGAGAAAATTTAGGTTTTATCTATGCCTTTTAGGATATTAACCCCTGGATCTTGACAAAAATCTAGGCAAAAATCTTGGCAGACCTGCGCCAAAACAAAATGGCGCCCGGCCTACCCTCTTTGTACAAATATTAGTACTTTACAACCTAACTATATTTTATGTTTTTGTTAAGAATTTAATAATAGCCAATAAATTTCCTATCTATCAAGCCATCATAATATAGTATTTAGTCTGATTTAATATTTTTTAACCCTTCAACTACGATAAGGCCCACTTGGGCCGCGAGAACAATAGATTTACAATAGATTTCCAAGAATCCGCGATCGAAGGATTTCTCAGCAAACTTCGAAGATCCAAGCAAAAATGTCTCTAAAGGTTTTTTTGTAAAAAAAAAAAACTATCGAGCATTTTTTCAGTAATCGTGTTTTCATCTTGAGCATTTAGTCTTCATGAACTGAAGTTACTTGTGTAAAAAATCAGTTTTCTAGACCTTACAGATTTTGAGATCTAGGTTTAAGTATGTAGTCAAGTTAGGGTCAAGTGCATTCTTAAGTGATTTAAATCATCGCTTGAATCTGTCGCTTATTTTTTTAAACAGTCAACACTGATTAGAAAATCTAACCTGACGAATTAATAGAATGTACTATCGACCCCTCAGTCCTGAACGAAATGCAATCACTGTAGTAATAAATCCCAAAACGTACAAACTACAAGGTGTGGCCTATTACACCTTCACAGAGTAATGAATAGATAGAATGTAAAAAATAAATTAGGGTGAAGCTAAACGGTTGCAATTTTGTGATTCGTGAGTTGCAGAATTTCGGTAGCTAAAATTATTTTTCATACCAATCATGACTCACAAAATTACGTTCGTGTGAAAGAATTAAGGCTGGTCTTAGTGTCACGCGGACCGTCGGAACGGATCGCTCCGTATATATGCAATATGCATTACGCTATATAGGTAGGAGCGTTTTAGAGTAATGCGGAGGGGTCCGTACGGACCCGTCCGCATTACTCCTTAAAACTTCATACAGATCGATCTACGGAGCGATCCGTACCGACGGTCCGCGTGACACTAAAATCAGCCTAATAATTTCTTATAAAAGCGAATGCAACAGAGTTATGCCAACCGACATAAAATAGGCCGAGAACACTGTCTCGCCACTCTACTCGGTAGGTGTAATCAGGCCCTAAAGATAATATTGTATCTCGTCAGTTTACTCATCTACCAATACCTACTTCATTGGGCGCGAAAAACCGAACATTATTCCTTCGACTTCCATTTTTTCTCAGCGATCTTAAAGTTTTAAGCTTCTTGTAGTTTACAATAGCCTCTAGCCTCAGCTTATCTATGTTGAGCACACCCGCGCTGACGTCAGTCGCGAGTGTCGGCGCGCCATAGCACTGTCGGGGCACTGTCGGGTCACTTTCGGGTCACTGTCGCGTCACTGTATGGGCACTGAGCAGAGCCATGGGCAACAAAATCGTCACCTTCACAGAGCAACAGCTGGAGGACTATCAGGTAAACAGAAATAGTCACATAGACCTTAATACCAATGATGTTAAGGGTCATATTTCTAGGCAAAATAACCCAAAGTACTTACAGACACCCGGTCTGTAAGTACTAAAGGCAAGCTGTGCGTTTGCAATGTTATTATTTATTGCAAAACATAACGTAACAATATCGGCCAAGTGCGAGTTGTACTCGTGCACGAAGGGTTCCGTACCACTACAGAGCAAAAATAGGCTAAAAATTGAATTTAATTTTTTGTATGGGAGCCCCCCTCAATTATTTAATTTATTTAAATTTTATAATTAATTATTAAAGTACAAATACAATTAAGTATTTTGAGAACATTTTAATTGCCTATGTGTTGCCGTTCTTGATTAAGAGCAAAAAATAGCAAAAAAAAAACACGTTTGTTGTATGGGAGCCCCCCTTAAATATTTAATTTATTTTATTATTATACACAATCTGTGAAAATTTCAGAAGTCCAGCTATAGCGGTTCTTGAGTTACAGCCTGGTGACAGACAGACGGACAGACGGACAGACATCGAAGTCTTAGTAGTAGGGCCCCGTTTTTACCCTTTGGGTACGGAACCCTAATAAGGACTTTAAATTACAAAGCTCATACATTTGACACTATTTTGCTAAGTAATTTTTAACGTAGCTGTAAAATGTTTGGTTAGTTTAGGTACATAATATATTATTGGACTTTTTTGTATTTTTTTTATTTTTAAGACATAAGCAAGTTACTTACAATTATTGGTTCAAGTGCAGCACAAGTTTAAAACAAGTTTAAAAGGATAAATGAATCTTTGTCCTATTTAACGATAGCACATAATTATTAATATTAACACAGCTTTTTGCTGTGATTTATTTATTATTCACTTAATAACTATTATATTTTAGTTAATAATTAATTAAAATACAATATTAATTAAGTTACTAACAATTGTATGTTCAAGGACTGTACTTTCTTTACGAGGAAGGAAATATTACGGTAAGTTTTTTTAACCTTTGCTGTTATTATGTATTCATGAATAAAAGACAATGTTAATGACGAAAAAAATTTAGAGAATAAACCCTATTTCAATATTTGAAAAAAATGCAAGAAACTGAAAATTCGAGAAAGCCTACGCCGTAGCTCTATTGTAGCGCTATGGTAGAGCTTCGTAGCACTCGTAAGGTGCCGTCAGTTGTCACGTACATGTGTGCGTGGGCTTCCGAGGGTAAGCCTGTACATTACCTTTCTATATTTTTTATTCAAAAATTATATATTTTCTTATAATAATATAAAGTATAACTTGTTGTGCAGGAGATGTATAATCTTATAATTTTTAAAATTCTTTAAAATATCCTAAGTATACTTTCTTTTCATGGATTTGATTCACTTTCGATTTATAAAAGCTGAGGGGTTAGTGCGAGTTTTATTCGATCATACGCATCGAGCACGTTAACGCGAATTTATATGGGATCAAAGCAGTATCCACGTTAGCCAGTAGATGGCGCTGCTTTGATCCCATATAAATTCGCGTTAACGTGTTCGATGCGTATGATCGAATAAAACTCGCACTAAGGCCTCTGATCAAGATCTGTTAAGTGTCTAGGTGTGAAAAACCAAAAGACACACGTAAATCATAATAATATTAGTTCGGACTTCGGCTTAGCGTGTACAAGCGTTTCCGTCTGATTCTGGTGTCGCAACAGCTCAGCTCGATAAGAACGGACACACTGTCATATTTATAATATTAGTATGGATTTTAAAAGCTAATCTAAAATAACAATTGCAATTTGCAGCGTATTCAAGCGTTTCCGTGCGGTGTGTCCGACTCTGGTGCCGCAGCAGCTCAGCCCGAGTGACGCGCGCTCGCTCGCCGTGCCGCTCGACAAAATACTCACGCTGCCAGAACTAAAGGTAAGCCATCTAGTCAATTTTTTTTAAGAGTCTATACTATCCCATTTTGACCAGCGGCAAGCGCAAAATTCCATATGTCTCGCTTTAACGCCGCTGCAGGCCAGCTGCTGTAGGCATCTAGTTCATCTCGCCATCTTTTTCGAAAAACTGCGGCGTCGTCCGTCTTTTGGTGGTGGTAACCTTTGCCCAACGATCAGGATGCATGCGGCTGGTATGACCCGCCCAGTCCAACTTTACCTCTGCAGCTTTCATGCCGACGTCTTGTTAACCGTCTAGTCAAAGTAGCTATTATTTTAGCATTTTTAGTTATTATTTTAGCATCTCAGAATACAGAATAAACTTAGGCCCGTATAAATAGTCAGTACTCAAGATGCATCTCGGTCTCAAGACACGGTTCAGGCTCTGTGATTGGTTGGCTGTCAAAATTTGGACCAAACACAGAGCCGAACCGCGTCTTGAGGCCGGGTCGCATCTTAAGTACTGACTATTTATACGGGCCTTATAGCATCTTAGCCTACCTTTGGGCCGAACTGGGCCGGTCAAATAACGTATGTGAAGCGTAAATGTGGAGTATAATGTTAGCGATGGTACGAGCTGTATATACTTAGGTATACATATGCGTATGCAAGTTATAGACAAAAGTGCCTACAGTTTTTTTACTATCGTAAATCATTTTTTTTAGTGACTACGTAATTATTTGAAATATTTAGAAAAATGTATGGTTCACGCTACGATTATTCGTAGCGTGAACCATACATTATTATTAATTAAAACTATATTATTCGTAGGGTTCACGCAAGGCAACTTCGTTCGATCAGAATAGGTAGATAACATAAATTGATGTTCCTCTGAACTATTACAGGAGAACCCGTTCAAGCGTCGCATCTGCGAGGTGTTCTCGCACGACGGCGAGGGGCTCACCTTCGACGACTTCCTCGACATGATGTCCGTCTTCAGTGAGGCCGCGCCCAGGGACATCAAGGCCTGGTGAGTTATGGCCCGGGGACATCGATTCCTGGTTAGTTGTGGCCAGGGGACATTGAGACCTGGTGAGTCAGTGAAGAATTAGTTACAATTACATACTATATTTTGTTTGTCATTTAATTATTTACCACTAGGCAGTAGATGATAGATGACGTCCGCCTATAAATTTTTCCAACGGTTTAACCGTGAATTATAAGTTACAAACAAACAGACAGACACTTTCGCTTTCCATGTTAATTGTGGATGGATGAATGGATGTTTCCATGTTAATTTTTCCAGGTACGCCTTCCGCATCTACGACCTCGACAACGACTTATACATAGGCAAGGAGGATCTTCTAGAAGCTTCTAGACTGCTCACGAAGGGGGAACTCCAGAGTCCCGAGCTGGACCAGATCGTCGCCAGCGTGCTGGAGGAGGCGGATATGGATGGAGACGGCCAGCTGTCCTTCATGGACTTCGAGCATGTTGTCGTTAGGGCACCGGATTTCCTGTCTACGTTTCATATTAGAGTTTAGACCCATCCATAATTATTATATTACTGTTTAGGAAGTTATGCATCGCTCCCATACAGAACCTTTAAAAATTGTATTAAGCTATGAGCTTCATCACATATGTTCCTTAAGTGATTCTAAGTATTTTCAGTTCGGGGGGCAAAACGAAACATGCAGCTAGCGGGGGAGAGGGGGGGATCAAGATGGCCGCTACCCGGTCTCTTTAAAAAATCTATCCTCGTCCTGGTGGCTACTAGGGAAAGATTGGTATCATTTTCGTATAAACCAAGGACCTAGAATCTGTTTCTGATATTAATTATACTAAGTTTCATAGTAATTTTACAAGAAAAACGTAAAAATGTGAAAATCTCACTTGGAGATAAACCGTTGCAACAACCGTGCGATAACCGTTTGGAGACAAAAACCGTTGCAACTGTATTAAAAGAAAATTAAAATGCACAGAGTTATGTCTGTGTGCCGGCAACTGTGCCCGATAATTAAATTATTTTATAAAAAAAAACATTGATTCGTGTTTATTCACAAAGTAAGCATGTTTTGCAAAAAAAAAAACAACCGCAGCGCGAGTGTAGCTTCCCGCGCTGCGGTTTTTAATTTTTTTTAGCATCTTTTTGTAGAAGGTTATATTTAAAAACTGTATATATTTAGAATCTGCATATAATGCGGTATATTATAGTATTTTTTGTATGATAATTTTAAGCACTATATAAAAGTAATGAGCTCTCAAAGCAAAAATCTCCAAGTGAGATTTTCAAATTTTTACGTTTTTCTTGTAAAATTACTATGAAACTTAGTATAATTAATATCAGAAACAGATTCTACGTCTTTGGTTTATACGAAAATGATACCAATCTTGCCCTAGTAGCCACCAGGACGAGGATAGATTTTTTTTAAAGAGACCGGGTGGCGGCCATCTTTGAAACCCCCCCTCCCCGCTAGCCACATGTTTCGTTTTGCCCCCCGGACTGAAAATGCTTAGAATCACTTAAGGAACATATGTGGCTAGCGCCAGCTCATAGCTTAATACAATTTTTAAAGGTCAACTTCATAACTGCTCCCACGTACAGCTGGGATGAATTTGAAAATGAAAATTCGTTGCATACTTTCCCCAGTAAAGTAAATTAATAATATGATCCTGTAACAAAACAAAGTGATAATACTTTAGGGTGTGTACGAGTCGCCTGTGTAGAGTTCACTGTGAAAGTAGCAGCGCTGAAAAGGCATTTTTTGTGATTTGTATGGACAAGCGCCCTAGCGTCATGAATTTGTCCATAAAAAGTTTAAAATTAATTACTCTTTCAGCGCTGCTACTTTCACAGTGCACTCTACTCTATGCAGACGACTCGTGCAAGCTTTAGGGTGTGCACGAGTAGAATAATATCACTTTGTTTTGTTACATCCTGTATATTTTTTTTTTATTAAATAAGGGGGCAAACGAGCAAACGGGTCACCTGATGGTAAGCAACTACCGTCGCCCATGGACACTCGCAACATCAGGAGAGCTGAAGGTGCGTTGCCGGCCTTTTAAGAAGGAATACGCTCTTTTCTTGAAGGTTTGCAGGTCGTATAGGTCCGGAAATACTACTGGTGTCAGTTCGTTCCAGAGTTTTACAGTGCGCGGCAAAAAGTTACGCGAAAAACGCACTGTGGAAGACTGCCACTCATCAAGGTGATGAGGATGGTTTATTTTTCGCGTGCGTCGCCAAAAGTAGCAGGTGGTATGATTCCGAACAATTCCTCAGAGCACTCCCCGTAATACAACCGATAGAGGATGCAGAGTGAAGCTACATCTCGGCGTAATTCCAAGGGGTCCAAGCTGTTTGAAACACTATGGCAGTCAACAATTCGAGCGGCCCTTCGTTGGATACGATCCAGAGGGAGCAGTTGGTATTTTGGCGCCCCTGCCCAGAGATGAGAACAATATTCCATATGAGGCCGAACCTGCGCCTTGTAGAGTTGTAGGCGTTGGTCCGGACTGAAGTACTGTCTCGCTCTGTTAAGAACACCAAGCTTCTTCGAGGCTAATTTGGCCTTACCCTCTAGATGATATCGGAACTGGACTTCGCTCGATATGTTGACGCCAAGTATCTGAATGCTAGGGGAGATGGTTAAAGATGTGCCCTCGAAACGGGGATATACGACCATTGGTGACTTTTTAGTGGCGAACGCGCAGACTTGTGTCTTGGCGGGGTTGAATTGGACCAAGTTACGTCTACCCCATTCTGAGACCTTCTCCAATGAATTCTCCACCTTAGACACAAGTTCGTTTCGACTCTCAGTAACATTTTGCCGAGAAATATTGGGGGAGCCGGTTTATACAGCATCACCTGTACTATCCGCATAGCAATGAATGCCATTGGTCTGTAACATGTCATTGATATGCAGTATTCAATCCTTATTTTATTAGGGAAAGTTTGCAACGAAAGGGAATTGAACTGTTGCATATCAAAAACATTTAAGTTAAATAATTATCTTAAAATTGATTGTTAGGTATGTCATAAAGTGTTTACTGATATAATGTCCTGCCACCTTTAAGTTCCTACACAGTCCCTATACGTATTAGTTATCTGATTAATAACGAAATAAAACGCAATAAACTTACTTTGGTCGAATTTTATTTCTTTTACTTTGATTTGAAATTACTGGCACCAAATATATTTTTAATTTGTACTGACGAAAACGCTTTTGCGGTACTTCCGATTTGGATGTGACGTCATCACACTAGTAATTTAATATCTTTTATTTACGCGCTCGTTATATGTAAGTTTATCTGTACATAAATAATAAGAATAAGCCTAGAAAGATTTGTAAAATATATTTTCTTGAATAATTCAAATAAACCATCAGTTTTATATATTATCTCCAACTGTAGTTGGAAAATGAAATGGCTAAAACTTTTCTCCAAAAGTTTTCAACATTACAAATGATTTCTCATTTCTTATTAATTAATTCTTTTCAAATTTTTTGGCACTTTTAGACTCGTACGTTTAACACATTTTTTTTTCAATAAAGACTATACTTACCAAGTTTCAATAGTATAGCTCTTATAGTTTCGGAGAAAAATGGCTGTGACATACGGACGGACAGACAGACAGACAGACAGACATGACGAATCTATAAGGGTTCCGTTTTTGCCATTTGGCTACGGAACCCTAAAAATATGTAGTTACCTATTTTCGCATCACATAGGTATTTTTTCGTAAGACAAAGGGCCTCGCTTAGACCTACCGCTCGGGTCTCGCAAAGACCTGCCGCCCGGAGCCTCGCAAAGGGTAAGGCCGCCACTGGATTTGGGATTATGGGCTCCCACACATAAATGCGAATTCGTGCGAATTCGCATTGCAATGTCATTTTTATTATGAGTTTTGTCGCAGATATTTGCTATGCGATGCGAATTCGCAGTTTTGTGTGGGAGCCCAAAGCTATCCATCAGTCATTAAAAAGGAACGGTCCGAGCGAGAGGGCTCGCTGTGGTAACCCTCTCGCTTGGACCGGTTTTTGCGCCAAAGTACTCGGGATTGTCAGGCTTATTCTAGTATAATGCCTTTGTTTAGTTTGTTAAAAAAATTAAATAATAAAAAAATCGCGAAATTTTAATTTTGACGCGAAACGGCAGGTGACGTCACTCGTGACGTTCAGTTCGACAAATTCAAATAAAGAGCGGTATAGGTCTACCAGAATCTGATGGCAAAATGTGAGAAAATAAATTGACTCTAGCAATACCGGGGTAATTGGAATAAAACATTTTGATCCGTTTTTTTTTTTTCTTATAGCGGCTGATTCTGTGTGTTAAACATGCAAATATAAAAAATTATCCAAAGATCAAGGATATTTTTTAAAAATCTGCTGTCAAAAATTGCCATCAGATTCTGGTAGACCTATAAAATCCTTGCAACAAGAAAATATGATTGTTAAAACTTGACTGTACTGAATAATGGCTGAAAAATTCAAGTATTTTGAAAAACACGTTTATTTAAAATCACAATTTTTAAATAACTATGTAACAGAAATTCTGAAGTTAGTGTCTTTTTCGCCTCTAGTACACCGACGCGACGCTGCGAAACGCGAAACAGCGGCGAACCTATTTGCTGTCTCAGGCGCCACACGTGACACGGCAAATGGCAATGCGTTATATGGCATCTCGCTCTATTCCTGTTTCGCATATATTTCGCGTTTCGCAGCGTCGGTTTACTAGAGGCGTTAGGTACACCGTGCGCGTGGTTACGCTTCTAGTACACCGACGCTGCGAACCGCGAAACAGCGGCGAACCGATTTAGGGTGAAGCCAAACGAGCGTAATTTGTGAGTTGTGAGTCGCAGAATTTCTGCCGCGTATATATCTTTTCATACAAATCAAGACTCACAAAATTATGCTCGTGTGAATCAAACAGGACTTTTGTATGAAACTGAATGCAGCAGAATTCTGCCGAACCGAAATTCTGCGACTCACAAATTACGCTCGTTTGACTTCGCCCTTACTGTCTTACCCGCCACACGACAATGGCTTATGTTGCATCTCGCTCTATTCCTGTTTCCAGATTTTTCGTGTTTTGCAGCATCGCTGTACTAGAGGCGTTAAATAAAAAAAAATACGATATCGTCTATCGATATTCGATACACGATATCGTGCCGGTCAGAGCGTTTCTACAGACACTCTGTTTCACGAATCACAAACACAATACACTGTGAATATTTTTTCTAGCTTGTTTTGTTTAATTTTCAAATTAATTTACAATGATAATATTATTTTTATTACAAAAACAACAGGTATAATGATTCAGCAATTTTAAAAGACAAAGAGATTGTCTATTGCTCTTTTTATTATCTGTCGTCTGCTTCTGCCGCGCTCTATAGTCTATGGTGTATTAAAAAATTGAAGTTGGTTTTACCATTGGTTAGAAAAGTTGCATTTTTAGATTTATCATGGCTGTATTGCTGTTTTAAATTTCTAGTCGAGAAAACGTGCCTCCTAAACGTTAAATATACGTACCGTGCAAAGACAATTAGATATTATAATCAATTATATGAGTACGTGCTCTCGTTTGACAAATTGCGCTAGACCGCATATATAAAATGGCAGCCCTACCACGTAGAATAATCAAAGAGACTCAACGATTAATGCAGGAACCGGTGCCGGGAATAAGCGCCGTGCCGAGCGAAAACAACGCTCGATACTTCCACGTAATCGTCACCGGCCCGGAGGATTCGCCGTTCGAAGGTGGGCTGTTCAAATTAGAATTATTCCTGCCCGAGGATTATCCTATGTCAGCACCTAAGGTTAGATTTATTACGAAGATATACCATCCGAACATCGACCGGCTGGGGCGCATATGCCTGGACATCCTCAAAGACAAGTGGAGTCCGGCGCTTCAGATCCGCACCGTCCTGCTGTCCATACAGGCGCTGCTGTCGGCGCCCAACCCCGACGACCCGCTGGCGAACGACGTCGCCGAGCTGTGGAAAGTGAACGAGAGTGAGGCCATCCGAAACGCCAAGGACTGGACGAGGAGATACGCCATGGACAACTGAGCGCCCGCCCCCGCGCCCGGTGCTCGCTCCTCGCGCTTCACGAAGTGGACGAAACTAACACACGTAATATCATGATTTAAGAGTGCAAGTTATTTTTACAACTTAGACCGAGTAACTTGTGAGAGACATTTGTGAATAAATTTTTTATTGGCAGAGTCTGGCAGCGCTGCTGTGCTGCGGTCTACACATCCAGGTTATTTCTTTGCATTTCTTAGCCCGCCTTCTGTCTCGGCTTAGTCCATTACCAGTTTCGGTTTCCCTCACCTTTAGCTTCTCGTAATAGTTAGGTATGCATATTTTTTTACTGTAATCAAAGTAGTGATATGTAAGTTCCGAGACGACAATGTATATATGTAATAATTATTAAATTTGGTTAATTTTATACAAAGGATGTACGGTGTCGCAGAGTTCAATGCCTTTGTATAGCTCTTATCAAGATAGTATACAAACATAATATGTAATAGTATCAGTTTACTGATCTCTAAAGATACTGATTGTTTTCATAGAACAAGGAGAAAGATAATTTATTTTACAGTGAATGTCACTTTCAAAAAATACTCCATAACATATTGTATTGTATAAAACTTCAATAAATTGTATTTATACGAGTTTATTTTGGCTTTGTGAGAAATATCAAAATACACAATAAACAAACGCTAACCAATATTTTATTTTAAATTAGAACATGTATTGCATTTAGGTTAAAACTTCCATTGGAGCAAAGAGTGGATCAAATAAGAATGTTTAGATAAAAGTGATTTGACCATCTAGCACTTTTGTGCGCCACTCCTGCGACACGGGCTATATTATTAGGGTAACATAGATAGTTCAAATATTAATAAAACCAAATTAATGAAATTGATACAACTGCAGTCTCAATTTTAAACAAACAAAGAATAAACTTTAAATACTTTGTTGAATATTTTATTTTCATAGGCAAATTCCTTTCCGGACATTTGTGTTATGTTATTGTTTTAAAGCTGAATACTGTTTAAACTTGAATAAAGCTTTTTGAATAGAACATAGTTTCTGTGTGATGTGCTGCTGCCCGCTGCATGTCAGGTGATGCTAATCTCGTTACTCGGTGTTGAGTCAATCCTTTTAGAAGCAAATGGATTATATTTTACATAATTGTCTTTGTTCAAAGAGAGAGGAGGCCTTGCCTGCATTTTACACTACACTTATTGAAGGCTATAACTTGTTCCTATTATAATATTATTAATTTATTACAAAACATATCACCACACCACTATAGATGCAACATGCCAAATATTTTCCCTATTATTAAATAAAATTATTTACTCCACAATTTGCAAATTTATGCTGCTGTCTTTGTCTGATAAGTTGGAAATGCCATAGCCACAATTTCAGCTATGTGGCTTTAGCGTGGAGTAATATTATTATTGTTAATGCCCTTTATCTTTGTACAAAATGTTGCTGGCTGCTGCTGCTACAGGAATTTAAATTAATACTCTGGCTCCAGTAACTTACAATGTTGGATGAACAAAATATGCTGGAATGAAGCTTTTCTGTGTAGGACAGCCAAGACTTATGTGTAAGTATTAGGCTGAGTGCACACCAAACAACATCAACAACATCAGCCATTGAATATAAGTAACCACAGTAGTTAAAGAGCAAAGTCTACAACCATTTACAACACGATTAGAACATTATTAGTGGCCAAAATGACATTTATAAACATTACTATATATTACACTCTTCTAGTAATAATACTTTTTTTCCTTATTATGCTTCATTAAGCTTATTTTTAATCAGCTCATAATTAACTGATATCAATACACAAATAAAAGCAATGTCATCAGCTATGAGATAATTAACAATATCTACTTATTAACAAAATAATAACTTTGGATGCCATACAAATCTCATACTATTGTTTCGAGCTGGCTTCAGAGTATTTTTAGTGTAGATAGAGCACAT
This sequence comes from Cyaniris semiargus, assembly GCA_905187585.1. Taxonomy (NCBI): domain Eukaryota; kingdom Metazoa; phylum Arthropoda; class Insecta; order Lepidoptera; family Lycaenidae; genus Cyaniris; species Cyaniris semiargus. The sequence goes on from LR994555.1 coordinate 2,182,079, forward strand.
CGGCCGGGGTATAAGGGACTCTCCAGACATGGTGCTCCATTCTCCGCTTGAGGCAAAGATACCCAGTAACTTTTTGATGAAACCCACTATACTAGGGTAGCAGAAGTACCTATAGCGCATTTCATCAAGTAAAGTAGTTCCTTTGCCGTCATGTTGGCACTAATGCAAATTAATGTTGCCTCATTACCCTTACTGTGCTACCTTAAATTAGGGGAGATAATATTATGTTATCACAAAATACTTTTTATAATTCCCTAAAGAAAATTTCATATAATTCTAACTTTCGCCCGCGGCTCTGCCTGCGTTAACGTCTATCGCTTGGGAACCGTTCTTTTTCCCGGGATGAAAGGTACCCTATGTCCATACCCCAGACAATGTGTACTTTATGCGTGAAGGCGTTATAACTAACAAACAAAGTCACTTTCGCGTTTACTAGCTAAAAGCCAAGCTTTGTGAATTGTGAGGGCTCGCGTCGTCACACCTTGACATGTAGATGTGTTATCATCAGTCTGATGATAACACATCTACATAGTTTTTCCGTTTAGTGTACCACAAAATGTACAGGCTGTGGGATATACTAGGGCTCGCTTCGCTCGCCCTGATAATATTAATATTATACTAGCTTTTATGGTGAATTCTGGGGACAGGACAGGTCTAGGGAATCAATTTTTCGACCTTTAAATTTATTTTAATTATATTTACAATTAAGTTTTTCTAAAAAACCTAAGTGGCCCAGTTAGATCACACCTTATATTACTATAAAAAATACGGAAGTCTATTTATGTAACTCTGCGGGTACTTTATACGTCCGGACAACTAAATTTTGCGGTTTGGAGAAATAGCCATGAATACTCGCAGAGCATGTCTCTTGTGTTTACGTTATTGACAGGCAGGAATGCCAACATGACGGCAAAGGAACTATTCGATGAAACGCACTCTATGCAAGAGGTGATTGCCTAGACTTCTGTCACAGATTGTGTATATCTGTTGCCGCTATAACAACAAATACAAAATAAAGTTAATATTTAAGGGGGGCTCCCGAGGGAAACGTGATTTTTGGCCTTTTTTGCTCGTAATCAATAATGGTAACAGCTACGCAGTTCGAATTTTCACAAAATCCTTTATTATATTTGTGGGCATTTCTCCGGATTTGGATTATTTAGTTGATTCCCTGGTACATTTTTATTTCTGCACATTTTTTTAAAATCAATAATCACATATTATTCTTAAGTGAATTATAAAAATAATTATCTATTTGGGCCCTTTTTCACTTCATAATTTTAGAAGATATTTTGATTTAAATTTTTCTAACCTAGGGAATCAACAAAGTTTATAGAAAAAAGCTTTTTCAGCTAAATAAACATGTTCAATTTAAATATAAACATGTATAAAATTGACTACAAACTAAACTTGTTCGTTAAAACCAAATACAATGAATTGAAAATGAATTTATTTGAAATATTTTGACTTTAAGAATTTTTTTTAATATATTTTACTTATTGGTGTCATTTATTTGTATCAGAATATGAAGAGAATGTCATTTATTTTAATAAAAATAAACAGATATGTACCAATTAGATAAATAAATGTAAAAGATTTTGATTCCCTACTTAAAATACCCAGGGAATCATCAAAATGTATGTAGAGGGAATCAATAAAAAGTTAGTTTTTCCTGAGGCGTACAAAAACTGTGCATGTAGGTTAAACAATAAATAGACTAACTAAAAACCATACTCGTTATCGTCGTTTACATCGTGTCTAAGCAAACTTAACTTTGGAAATGACATTGTAATTAGCGAATAGGGAATCAATTGTTTAAGGAACCAAGGGTGAGGGAATCAGATATTTTCCTTTGTAACTCGGAAACGGAGCAACGAATTGTGTGACCTCCTTCCATGATGTTTAGAGGGCTACCGAACCTCCCGCCCCTGCGCACCCGCAACCACGTGCTACTTATAACTAGGGAGGTACGAGCCTCAAAGTGAAGCGTATAGGGAATCACTATGTGAGCCAGGACAAATCTTAAAATGACTTTTTCTATTTATATAACGATATGTATGTTAATTTTCAACTTTTTTAATAATAAATTTAGTTCATGCTCTAACGATTTAATTACTTTTAAATTAGAATTTCATCGTATTTGTGGTATTTTTTTGGGAATTTATGGTGAATTCTGGGGACAGGACATGTCCAGGGAATCAATTTTTCGACGTTTAGATTTATTTTAATTATATTTACAATTAAGTTTTTCTAAAAAACCTAAGTGGCCCAGTTAGATCACACCTTATATTACTATAAAAAAAAAATACGGAAGTCTATTTATGTAACTCTGCGGGTACTTTATACGTCCGGACACAATTTTTTGTCTACTTTTGCTTTAAACCGGTACGGTACGGTACGCAACCCTTCGTGCGCGAGTCCGACTCGCACTTGGCCGATTATTTTTAAACACCCTCGTACACAACTGCTATCCTAGTACCAGAGGTATGTATGAGGGTTAAGCCTCGATTATAATAATAATAATATCTATGGACGCTCCACACCACGTCAGTCTGGCCCCGTGCTAAGTACCTGAAGGACTTGTGTTACAGGTACCAGACAACGGAAATATATTTAATACTTTTATACTATACATATATTTAAGATTTTTATTATATCATACACATATTTAATCCTCATCCAGACCCGGGAACATTGAAAATTTTTTGTTCCGTCGGCGGCATTCGAACCTGCTACCCCCGGCTTGACCTGCCACACACTCAACCACAGATATCGTCATTTAATATAATATTTTGTCGATTATATTTTGTTATTACTTTCGCTACCTACCCTAGTACAATTTAAAAATTAAAGAATAACCGTTAAGTTGGCCTTCATTTTTAAAATACAGTAGGGACTAGGGCCTCGATAGTCCGAACCCCAGCTAATCCGAATACCTCTATAATCCGAACGACCTCCCTTCCCCCGCACAAATCACTCCCGCAGCCGCAAAAAAAGCCTTTAAAAATGTCTACATACTATAATCCGAACGCTGCGTACATCCGATCAGGGTATATATTTTGGGTGTTCGGACTATCGAGGCCCTATTGTAGTACTAGGGTAGCACAAGTATGTATCCCCATATGATAAAATATGTTATCCGGCTGGCGGGCGGCGGGCGGCGGGCGGCATGGTTTCCCGTTTTGTTTTAATTAAACACCAGAGTGCGCCACTTTCGACTCGCGCCTCTACAGTTGCTCGATTCATAGGACATAAGGATGAAAAATAAAAAGAGAGTCAATTTGTTCTGTTTATTTCTTAACTGTAATGCAGACTAGAATAATACTCTTAGAAATGAGAACAACAATAGTTATTTCACATATCAGTGTACCTACGATATTTCCAGCTCCTCGATAAAACGCTATGTTATGTTATATCTGTTCATGTAAATAAATCTTATTCACAACAGCTAGCAATATAAAATTACACGTATCAGACTGTTATCAACTATATGTAACGTAAATATATACAAAATGAGAAGGCCTCCACCAGTGACTAATACATAAATATAATAAATTATCCAGAATTGACTTGAGGAATATTTTACCCCACAAAGTTATGAAATTTCGAGTTGAATAGAAAATAAGAATAATTATGGTGAATAATTATACCTAAACCTCCATATTTTAAGTTTTTGAAATAATATTACATTCATAATAAGTATGTACTATCGATAACAAATTGTAATTTTATAAACATAGCTCAACGTCACTGGTCTCGTAGCAAACAAAAACTAAGGAGTATTCTGGGACACTAACTACGTTAAATGATTACCGAAGCATAGAGGACAAGATTTAGGATAAAAACGATCGAAATACATTAGTGTTTATAAGATTATGTTGTCAAAATATCAATTTCATATACTCGTCCTCAGAGCGCTAAGCTTAGCTAATATAGGGACATACATAGATTACATTACGCTATAGCCACACTATAAAATTTACAAAATATGACATATCTCCGAAACGCTACACGAAATAATGCTTTATATTCACTAATCAATTCATTTATTTATCAAAGATCACTTGAGATTCATCTCGACGATGCCTCGGATATTACTCGATATCACTGAGCGAGTTGTGATCGAGAACCGTGGTCGACTCGCACGAAAAATAATGGAATGATGATGACGTATGAACAAAGACAAAACAGTTGACAGTCTGTCGTGGCAGTACATTTATTTTCTACCTAAATTGAAATAAAAACGTACAAAATAAACTTTAAAACGTCTAAAAAACAATATGGCAAAATGACTATACATAGTTTTATAATATCCTCAGCGACCTATCCTTACAACGTCTAAGCAGATATGAGCGAGTGATACTCAATTATAAATACAGATATAAATAATATATGAAGTAGTTTTATAGGTACACATCCTCTTACGATAGTGTTACTCTGCACTTGCCGAAAAAGGTTTTTTTAGGTCAGTGAAATAATTTCGATACAACTTTTATAAACGAAAATCGAATAAGATAGGCACTTCAGCAGTTTTAGAGATTTTTTTTTCTAAGATGGCGTCCTTTTATTCTTTATTCAAAATCAAGTGCCTTGCGAGATTTTACTTTTAAATTATGGTGTGGGAATAAGGCAAGTGCAGCTAACAAACGCTTACGAATAACTTAAAACTAATATTATTTTAGCCACAAAAGCACTGTAAGCATTCCCAAATATAGACATCACTTTAGTTTGTGAGTATTATTAATCAAGCCAAACCGACACTCAGCTCTTCAAATTAAATTTATTCTTGTCACCAATAATATAGATGGTGTCATTGTATTTTTATTACACTGAACATAATTAGATTTTTATTATTGTTGAGGTTTAGAATTAATTTAATCTGAACAGTTTAGTGTTAATCTTCTAGAACAGCAGCAGCAGTATACATACATATTGTCAATATGTAGCTGGGCTTGTCCGCTCGAGCCACACACGCGTACAAAAATACTTTGGTCAATATACATTTGATGAGGGATGATGATGAGACCGATGATCTTTGTCACTTAAAAAACAAAGACTGAAAAAAAACTGTCTTTGCATTCTAAAATTAAAATACGTGACTGAAATTATAATTTGAGTACTGTGTGAGAAAATAGGTTACATTTTGTAATAATGTTGGTGTTTGCGTAGTAAATAAAGGCAATACGGACTTAGTACCAATTTTACAAACGCCAGTTGTTTGTCTAGCCAGACTTCCAGACGAATTAATAATAGAATAAAGTTATTTTATTATTCTAAATCTCTTTCTTGGTTATTCGAGCTCTGATCATTCGTAAAATTCACACGAGGATTTCTGAAAGAACTTTAATAGATCTCGCACATTTTTTTAAATACAGCATTATTCTACATGACGGACTTTCATTCAAACTTTTAACCCCTATTTCACCCCCTTCGGGGTAAAAATTCCAAAATTTATTCCTTAGTGGGTGTCTACTTAAAAAAACAACCCTACTCACCAAATTTCGTGGCTGTAACTAACAGTTTTTGCTCAGCGATGATGAATCAGTCAGTCAGGACATGTTATTTTATAAGTATAGATGGCTTGTCTTGATTAATACCACGGAAAGTTCTCTCTATACAACGTTTAACTCAAACCGACGTTAGCAAAATTGGTACTCGCCTTCACCACTCTATATGCTACCATTATATTTCACACCTTAACCATTAAAATAATAAATACGCGGGTCTATGCCAGTGCTTGTGCCGTGTACGGTGGGTGTTCTTAAATAAATTACCCCCTCGTCACATATCTTTAAAGCGTCGTTTATATTCAGCCACTGCCGCTGCTCCTCGAGCTGCCGGCAATATTTCCCTGAATACTTCTGCGGCAGTAACGACGCGAGTGATCGTTTACACTCAGCCCTTACTTGCCGCGTCGGGCAGCGGCAGCGGCATGACGAGTGGCAGCGCAAGTGACTATTTACATTCTGGCGCTGCCCACTTTCCTGTTCTACAAGGTTGTAAGTGTGTCTGTGCAAGTTCACTTCAAAGTGTAAGCGGCAAGCGCGTTACAAATATATTTTGGGATACGTCAGTTTTCATCTTATATCGACTGCCTGATAATATAAGATCGATGATACAATTATGTTAGTACAGTGTACGAGTTTGCTATACATATATCGAATCGTTTCTTTGAAAATAAATAACGAGGACTCCCGTGCTCGATTCAGTAAAAACACGTTTCAAATAAAGTCGTACTACTTTGAAGTTTGAACGTGTTTCACTGTATATCTTGAATAGGTTGGGGGCACTGAATGTCATATTATTATGTCGTTTATCAGAGCAACATGCATCCATATCGTTAATATGGCATATCAGAGCAAAATGAGTCCTAAATCCTAATCCCGACGTCCAGGAAAGATTTTGTTAAAAATTTACTCTGAATAAAATTATTTTAAATTGATTTGATTTAAGCACGTGTTTGGTTCAGGCCTAAGTGTGGGTAGGAAGGGAAACGTGTTAGGTTAGGTATGTGTGGGTAACAAAGATGTGTGTGTGTGAGGGGGCGGTGCGGGGTGTGGCGGGGGGCGTGGCGGGGGTAGCAGGCACTTGTGGCGGCGCTCAGATGAACACGGGGTTCTCCTGCCCGGTCAGCAGCCGGAACATCGACGTCGGCATCGTCTTCATCAGGATCTGAAATGCGGACGTTGGCTGTGTTATAAAATTGTATTAATAAAAACAACTTAAAGGAACACGAATCACATTATTAAATAATTAAAGTAAATCCTCAATGTCTAAGATAACACCCTAGTGCGGCATTTTAAAAACAGCGAATAAAAAGTTTTTACTATATCGAGTAGCACTGCGCATGAAATAAAAGTATCAGCTTGAGTAGAACGTTCTGTCTGTCTCTGTCGCACGTACCTCGCCGACGGACGTCGCCAGCAGGTTGACGATGCGCTCGTGCGGCACGGCGATGACGCTCTGCGAGTTGATCTCTATGTGTGTGAGTGAGACGTCGTCACATGTACTCTGTCTGTCTCTGTCGCACCTACCTCGCCGACGGACGTCGCCAGCAGGTTGACGATGCGCTCGTGCGGCACGGCGACGACGCTCTGCGAGTTGATCTCTATGTGTGTGAGTGAGACGTCGTCACACGTACTCTGTCTGTCTCTGTCGCACGTACCTCGCCGACGGACGTCGCCAGCAAGTTGACGATGCGCTCGTGCGGCACGGCGACGACGCTCTGCGAGTTGATCTCTATGTGTGTGAGTGAGACGTCGTCACATGTACTCTGTCTGTCTCTGTCGCACGTACCTCGCCGACGGACGTCGCCAGCAAGTTGACGATGCGCTCGTGCGGCACGGCGACGACGCTCTGCGAGTTGATCTCTATGTGTGTGAGTGAGACGTCGTCACATGTACTCTGTCTGTCTCTGTCGCACCTACCTCGCCGACGGACGTCGCCAGCAGGTTGACGATGCGCTCGTGCGGCACGGCGACGACGCTCTGCGAGTTGATCTCTATGTGTGTGAGTGAGACGTCGTCACACGTACTCTGTCTGTCTCTGTCGCACGTACCTCGCCGACGGACGTCGCCAGCAAGTTGACGATGCGCTCGTGCGGCACGGCGACGACGCTCTGCGAGTTGATCTCTATGTGTGTGAGTGAGACGTCGTCACATGTACTCTGTCTGTCTCTGTCGCACGTACCTCGCCGACGGACGTCGCCAGCAAGTTGACGATGCGCTCGTGCGGCACGGCGACGACGCTCTGCGAGTTGATCTCTATGATGCGGTGACCGACGCGCACGCCGCCGCGCTCCGCGATACCACCGCGGAGGAGGCTGCATATCTGTATATAAATGGTTTATCATATTGATACCCTTCGGCATAGCAATAAATGGCTGCTCAGTTTCGATTGCATCGTCCAATCAGGACACGTTGTTAATTTGTTGTTCGTCGTTTAGTTTCTTTAGTTCCTTAGTTAGTTTCTTAGTTTCGTCGGTTCTTCTCGCCAGATTATTTCCCGAACAGATGATAGTCATCATTGACTTGACGTTTTAAAAGAATATTCTACTATCAAAATAAATAAAAAAAATACTTTCACTTTGACCAATTAACTTTAGACAACTCAACAGCCTCTGGCTTCGCATCAATGTCTGATACCATAAAATCTAATTTGTAAAACGACGTAGCGTTATCACAGCGACAACGCAACGGACCGATTTGGCTATATTTAACATTCTCCATCCTCTAAAATAAATGAGGCCTGTAAGACAATGCATATTTAACCACTCCAAACCACATTATAAAACATAATTTTTGTAGCCATATTTTACATTTTCCATTATCATAACACTTTTACAAAGTATTGTACGACAATGAATATTTTAACCACCCAAACCACATTAAACATATTTTCAACTCACCACACCATTCTGCACGCTAAATCCAAGCTGGTACTTGGTGTCTGGGCGTTTGATCTTCACCTCGACCACGGGGGCGCACGGCACCACAGTCAGTTTCACCACGGTCTGCGTCTTGCTGTTCTTGATGTACGTCTGACAGGTTGACAGAGGCAGACCGACGAGGCTGACGCCGTTGATCGCGATTATTTGGTCACCTGGATAATATAATTTGTTGTATAAAAGTTGTGATTGTGACGTGAAAAGAGTATTATAGTTATGTACTACCAAATAAATCAGTTGGTAGATCTACGAATCTGTTCGGGCAACTTGAAGCCTAGCCGACAGATCATGACTAACATTGACTTGATTTAATTTGAACAGGACATGAAAACTAGAATTATTTCTTAGTGGATACCATCGTCATAAAGGGAACACCGAAAACGTTAAGAAATTTGATCTACAAGTCAATCATTGCTCAAAGGAAAAGCACGTAAAAAGAAATTATAGAGAGAATATTACCAATTTTGACAATTAGCCTATGATGATCAGCCCCAGCCTGCAGCCAGACTCCACCCAACACGGCCGTAATCTGCCATTTCCGCTCCAATTCCGAGTGCAACAAGGTTCAATTACCTATGTTGAGGTGTCCGCAGCGCGCGGCGGCGCCGGCGGGCGCGAGGTTGGCGATGACGACGGTGGGCAGCATGGAGCCCCAGCCGGATTCCACCACCACAACTCCCAAGATCTCGCCCTTGGTTTTCGGCACCACCACTTCTTTCTGCAGCTCCTGAAAACAAAGGTCAAGATATGGATGAATACAATGCCAACAGTGTTAGTTGTTCGTTATTAACTGTATTTATCTTTTCGGCACAGATTTTAATCACTTTGGATTCTGCGTTTATGGTTGAGTTAGTGGGTGTTTATTGCTTGAACATGGGTTTATGTTCAAATCATAAAGATGCCGTAATAACTGATGCCGTTTATTAAAAACCGTACCATACTCTTCAGCAACACCTCCACTAAAGACTAGACATCAATAACTCTCCAAGGAGTCTTAGAACTTTTATCAACTTACCTTTTTAGCGAACATCTGAAGCTCATCACCAAATATCTCTTGGCTGTTCAGCACCTCTTGGTAGTCCATCTCTTTCACAAAGCTGTGGTCTTCAATGCCGTTAGCCTTAAGGAACTCCATGTACGCTACTTGAAACGCTTGCCCGATGGACTGGGCTATGAATTGCGCCTGAAATTGAAATTATTACAGGATTAAAATGGCGTCGAATACTTTAAAGTTTAAACGTTAGTTTAGAATAAAAAGTGTAAGTCAAACTAGGCTACTGTACGACTACTTGGCTAAGTGCGATAGTAGCGTAGTTTGATGCACAAGTGTGAGTGAGTGAATTTGTGTTCCAAGTAAATGCAAAAGCTATAAACGGCTTTTGCGCTTACTTAGCTCACTCGCTAAAGCCTGTCCTGCCTGTCCACGCTATATAATTTTTTACTTGATCTAAATTGGTTAGATGTTTTATTTGAACTCTGCAAAAGAGTGAGACAGTTTACTCTATCAAAACTTTACACCCTCAAAGCCAAACTATAACTCACCTCTTCACTTTCAAAAACGTGACATATCATCTTCGGCGTACGGTTCAGTTTCGGTTGGTCGGAGTCTGTCTCGTGCGGTACGAAGCGTCGTCTAGCCATAAGCACTACAAGGTCTCCTATATCGGCTATGTAGGAGATCGTTCGTAACGCATGGTCCATCATAATCTCCTTTAGTTCTGTATTCAGCACCATAATCTTCTCAGTCGATATGAAGAGATCCACCTCTGTACTCGGCTGGTTTTCACCTTCTGGAGCCTGAAAAAATATTGTTAGGATTAGATTATACGACAGCAATAAAAGAGATAGACATATGTTTTTGTCTCAATTTTCCATTTCAAAGTATTTGGAAAATGTTAATTTATTAATCAATTCTACCATATTTTCAAAAACAAATGAACTTACCAACGCCTGATCCAATGTTACCATGAAAATGAAACAACATATTAAAATACGTTAGCTAGTTTAGCTTACATGAAATCGAGCATGCAACGAGAACAGTCATATCATGCTTGTGGATGAAGAATAGTAGAATTTATCATGATAATGTTTATGTAAAAGCGATAAATTATAGTTTCATTTTTCCACCACTTATTGGCGATAGATGGCGCTTTACGTAAATGTTTAAAATAATATAGATTAAAATATAAATATTTCCTAGCAGCCGTGTTTGTGTTGTCCTAAATATTAGGTGAGGTCATAAAATGCAAATGATTTAAACACTAGTGTCAATTGTGTGTCAAACAGTACGGCCTGGCCATAAACTTTTAAATAAGCACATTGCAGCACGTTCTTGTTAGCTCTCTATTAGGTGTGGTAGTATTAACTACGGATATTTTGGATACATAATAATCTACTACTTATTATATTAGGCTAAAAATGTCGTACTCAAGTTAAAAAAAAATCTATTTATATATTGTGTCTCTCAGCTGTTTTAACTGCATCTATACTGATTATGTGGATGATATCATATTCCTAGGTATAGTTTGTAGCCAGACCGTATCTCTAGCTCACGACCCGCGTGAAAAATACCGCCAAACCACCTTGATCTTAGTGACGGCCTCCTCCACCATATTCTTTTTGGGGCGCTTCTTGCGGCGCCGCGAGTCCTCCTCCACCTCGACCGAGCCGAGGAAAGACAGGCGAAACACCGCCGCCGGGGCCGCGTACACGCCCGAGTACGGACCCTCGCAGCCCCACTGTGGGACACACCGGCTAACCTCCTCGCTCTCACACACCACGCCTCGTGCCGTCTCGCTCACACTTTAACAAGTCTTATAGCTTTTGATTTTATTGCGTGGTTCAAATTTTAAAGGACATAGGCCTTTGCGAGTTATATTTTTTAAAGAGCACGCTGTCTAGACATACCTCAGTTAGATTTTATGATTGTTAAAATGTGATTTCAACTGACACATCGGATCGTTTTGCTTGACCGTTTCGGCTCGAACATGCCACTCTCACAAAACTGAAAAGCATCCCAATGCGTAAAAAGCCGATTCGCAAGCAAGCAAAACAACTCGACACACAGACAATGATATGTGAGAAGCGAGCCGTCGTTATGAAAGCACAACCTATCAACCTTAGTACGGTCACAATAGGGTTCAGTTTGCGAGTGAAAGCTCATCCGACGCCCGTGCGTGTAAGGCCACATAGCCGGTGTGAATCGGGTGGTGTTCCATGCTGTGCGTATGATGGGGCTTATTCTGCAAGCGTTCGATAAACTGCACGATGATATCAAAACAAGTACGTCAAATGCAAATCAAAACTCAAGCCTGATGGAACGCTCGTCATTCGATACATGCTAAGTAAGGGAGGCCAACGAATCCAAAGTCACATGTTTATCGTTTTGTGGCTGCAAACATGGTGAAATGTAAAGCTTCCCACGACAATATAGCATTATATGATTTGTAGAAAATAATTTAAGGGTATCTGTCTGATACCATGCTTTTTAAATTACAATCTACCCTCGAATATTTTTGAGGTGAAATTAGGCACGTTAACATTTGAATTATGCCGCATCACGACACGAGTAACGGTTTTTGAATATCAATGAATGAAGGTGCGTATACTCTGTACACGTTATACTTTTATAAAGTTGGCCACCCTGCTATTTAATCAGCCAGCCGCGGTCCTGCAATCGCAAACACAAGCATAGCAAAGCACAAGCGTCAGATACTGGAGGCTAGCCGGCCATGTCTTCCTGGATCGGGTCGGGGTGAGGAGCACACTGAAAAAAATACTCTAGTGCCAAGTCAATAAGAGCGTAAATAGTTTGGCGGGTAGGATAAACCTTTTTTTTAATTTCAGGATACGTAGGTCTCTTTTTGAATCGATTACGCTTGTAGTGTGGAGCGGTAATCGATTTTCAGTCAATGAAAAAGAAACCTTAAGGTACAGGTCCCACTAGCATTCTCAAAACACTAAACCTAGTGAGCATGAAATTACCTCGTTTAGAGCGTGCAAGAGAAAAACTCGTGTAGATAGAAGACTAGAACTAGCTATAGGATAGTTAGCAATACTAAATACTAAAGAAGGAACGATTTCCATACCTATTACAAATTAAAATAATGTTTTCTTGTTATTTTATCTGCTGACTGTTATATCAACTTTATAGATTTACCCCCTTACTAATAAAAACTTCTTACACATCCGTGTAACGCATGAATAGTTAAACACGGTGGTTGTGTTTACACAGGGTTTATACAGAACTCTACTAATAATCAAATGATAATGACATTTATGACTTGTGTAATTAAAATCGTGTTATATACCATAGACTGTAGACTCAAAGGAAAACGTTCAGGAATTAAGTAACACGCTATCTGTTGTCGGGTGTTGATGACAAAAATTGATATAAACGTTATGTTTTTATGAACCTGGTAATTATAATTGGACACAAGATTGATATTTAAACATTTTTAGTTAATATTAATCAGTAGAGTACGTGAATTTTGTAAAAAATATAATGTTCGACTATGAAATTTACTTTCAAACGTTTTTGAACGCAACGCTAATGTCAAAGTTAATAAAATTTGAAATTGTCAAAATATTATTTTGTCACTTATGACGTGTTAGGGGCGCGTTCCACTAAGCGCTCAAACGCTGAAAATACTCCTTCAGCCGTTTCACATGTCGACCGCAATTGTTGTGATCGCGGCTAAAGCGTCACTCATGACGTATATTTTCGCTAATGCAAAGCTAAAAACGACCCATCTTAAAGGTGGGTCGAAGTGGACGTTTTAATAAAACCGCCATCTTTTTATATGCAAAATAAGCGGTTTAATTTAAATTTAAAAAATTATAATAAAAGAATAATAATAAAGTTAGTAAAATAGGTAAAAAAGGAATAAGAATGACAATGATAATATTAAAACTAAATAAATATACATAATTTATAAAATAAATGTAACAATAAACAATTATGACTTAAGAGGAAAATAAAACTATACGATAATATCTTGAAAAAAGGCTATAAATCGAGAAACTATTGAAAGCCGTTCCTAGATAAAAACAATATAAAATGCGATAAAATTATAATTTGAAATGAACGCTAGAAACTCAATAATCCATTCCACTTGAGTTTGTATCATTGACGCGATTTGTATCATGCGAGTGTACCGTCAAAAACCACGGTCGTGACTCGTGAGCGTTATCGTTGTAGGTGCTTAGTGGAACGTACCCTAAATAAAACGATCGCGATGTATGTTATATTTCGTTTACATTGAAAATCTATTTAATTCAATTGATTAAAGAAATAAAACATATTAAATAGTTCTTTTTATGTTTCTTTGCTAATAAGATGGTAGAAATCAGCAAACGCACTCAAAACTACATATTCAAAATAAAATATAATCAGCTGATCTATTGAAAATCCGCCATCTTGATCTTATTCACACTCTATACAAGGGTGATGCCTTGTGTAAGCGTTGGGTAAATTTGTATGGAAGTTACAACATACAACATACAGGCCATACGTCAAAAAAATATTATTAGTAGAAAAAAAATTTACGCAGCCTCTATACACCTGTGTAACTTTTTATTAGTAAGAGGGTTAGATCATAAAGTTAATATACCTAGCGGAATAGAGAAACAAAGGCCTGAGCAAGCGAGATGTCAATATCAGTAACACTGCGTGGTAAAAAGACACGTGTGATACATGACAGCAGAACTCTTTTTTTTACGTCCAGTCGGCACTTATCGGCATGTTGACAATTTAATCTCATAGAATTCATGTTCAATCATGCTTGTGTAAGTGTATACGTACACATATTTTTACACACAGATGTAAACCAATTTCGGTTTCGTTTGACAGCTCGAGATTGTTGGTCTATTCCGCTAGGTATATTAATAACTTTATGATTTAGACACTCGCTACTAGATGGCGTTTTTCACAATTTCAATAGTTTAATGACAGACGTCGCTACGAACTTGTCGATAAAACAGTTGACAACATAATATTTTGATAAATATACGTTACGAATTACAATACAAGTTACACATTTTTAAGACTCCAATAAAAATAAAAATAATACATTTTTGTTGTTAGGTGTTAATTATTTAATGTAAAACGTATCTCAATAAAGTCAATTACATAATAATATGCAAGTTTTTATAGCAATCGGCTACTGCTACTTTGCTTCCAATTTTCATAAAAATTACAAGCTAAAGAGATCGTGCACAACGATGGTGCTGCGAACTGTCTATTTTACTAGACAAGTGCTGCTAGAAAAAAAAGATAAACTACGATAACATGGCGCGCCCCTTCAAATTACTGTCTTAATGTGTGTAGTCACATCCATCCATCAGCAACAAATCCATGGATTTGTTTGTGTTTGACAGCTTCCTCATTACGCACACATGCGTTGTGAGTCTTGGTGGCGCTTTGTACATATTTTCACAAATACTTTCAAACGTTTTGAATTTTGGAGGGGCGAGCCATGTTATCGTAGTTAATCTCTACCTACAGTTCCAGCACGGTCCCTATAGAAAAATATAACACGGTCCCTATAGAACAATATAACATCTTTATACAAACGGGACGATTGGTTTGAATGTGTGCGTAGGCACCGCCTATCTGTACGCAGGCACACACCTCCGTATGCCCTTATGTGCACGGCGCGTACGCACACACTTAAACACAGTGCGTTTGTATGTAGGTTATATTGTTGTTATACTTTAATTTTTTCTCATGGAAATCGTTATAACTACTCGGTAGGAAGAGAAAATGTAATTCCATGCTCGTGTGTCTACGTGTATGTGTCCGATTCACACAGGCCGCGACTTTACAGTACATTGTGAGAATGCGTCGTATTTACATTGTAATAGGTGTGAGTTTTCAACTGCTTGAATTTAATAAAGTCAGATTTGAAGTATTTAGTTTAAATTCAATGTCATTAAACAAAAGTTATGCCTTTTTTCCTCGCACTTTTAACATCCTTTTCTGGATGTATTCAATCATAAGTTATTAAAGCACAATAAATATGTTTTGCATGATATTTGCACCATAAAAGTAAGTAATTGTATTTATTTTCAAATTGATAATAATTATAAACTTTACTTTAATTGCGCTAAAACTCACACGGAAAGAGTTATTGTGTCTTTATTAAACAATAATAAATGTCGAAGAATAAGAAGTATAGGTAACTGATTGTTTCCGATAACTTAAAGCTACCATTCCCATTTTACTTTAGTAGCAACTAATTTTGATGCTCGAATTATATCAAACTTAGAATTGCCACTAGATGGTGTTGTAACATTATTTTTAATTAAACATAGCACAGAAAGTATAACAACATTATTTAATGTTTATCTTTGTCTTATAAAAACTTTAATAAGGCATATTATTATTTATTGATTCATGATTTCCATTGTTAGTATCAAAACCAGTTGCATCTTACCCGCTAGGTTGTGACGTATCTTGCGACAGGTAAGCAACAATCGTTTAACAGCAGATATTGCAAAATAATTTCGACAGACCGCAAACATTTTGCAACATCTGCTGGTTGCTTACCTGAGGGGTTAGTGCGAGTTTTATTCGATCATACGCATCGAGCGCGTAAACGCGAATTTATGGGATCAAAGCAGTATCTACGTTAGCCAATAGATGGTGTTGCTTTGATCCCATATAAATTCGCGTTTACGCGCTCGATGCGTATGATCGAATAAAACTCGCACTAACCCCTCTGTTGCAAGATACGTAGTTGCGCTGTCGACAAGGGAGTATAGTGCGACCAACATACCTTGATCCTCGACACCGCTTCCTCAGCCTGCAGCATCCTCGTGGCTTTAGTGGGCTGGCCCTCGCACGCGAGCTGGGTGGAGCCGAGATATCGGGCGCGGAACAGCACGCCTTCTATCAGGACTGAAGCCAGGTCTGGAAAGTGTATGGATATAATTAAATATGAAACCCCCTTACTAGAAAAAAATATCCATACATTGCATTATAGCACGGCATGGTATGACATGGCATGTTTTGTCCTTGCCTAATATTCTTAATATTCTTATAACGTCTATAAACACGTCATTTATTGCGTGGATGTGCTTTAGATCCTTAAAAGCATTATAGCGTATGAGCTTATGCAGTACCTTTATTACATTAGTCTCATTCGTAAAATAAACGCTGGGACTAGGTACATTTAAAAGCAGGTTTTTTATTTCACTAAAAATGGTCAGGTTATTTTAGTTTGTGGCATATGGGAATCCGAGTTTGTATCATTTTCAAGGTCAAAATATTACAATCATGCTATATTTTTAAACACAGCATAATATTTTATACTGTTAGTTTACACTTTACACTATGGATAAAAATTTTAATTCGGAATGGAACTCACCATCAGTAAACATTCCAGGGTTGCGTGCAGGCAAAGGAATATTATAATAAACTATCAAAATGGGCAAAAACTTGATTCTCCGAGTTGTAGGAGTGCAATGTTTAAAATAGGACAAAAATAGGTCTCAGGTGTAAAACTTTGAAACTTAGATAATGTAATAATAGTTCTGTACTAACCTTCTTTGTTTTTACTCTTCTTTTTATTTTCCTTGTCCTGAAATAAGCAATATGTACTGTTAGCACTCATCTCAGAAAATATTGGATAATATTAGATGGCTAATATCACCCTAACGGAACACAGTAGCGCCGCCAATGCCTATATTGTTATAAAAACTTTAAAATTGGAGGCGTGTCAAAGATTTGTCTGGTAGAGCTACTTTTCATACGACCATATAAAAACCACTGATCTATGCTCTACACTCGCGTGTGAATAATATGTATCTGGTTTCCACAGGTAAAGAGACAAACTGTATCAATGGTCAATATTTCTACTACACATACTATATGCAACATTCACCCTTAATCCCTAGTTAATAACATACATTATCCCGTACCTTGCCGTTATGCAGGGCGTCGTCATGATCGGCATCGTGGGCGTGGTCGCGCGCCGCCCCGCCCCCCGCCGGCATCACTGTCCGGGACTTGGGTTTGCGCCACCCCTGAAATGTGACGATTTCAAGTTAGATAAATATGTTGAGGACAAACTAAAT
This sequence comes from Cyaniris semiargus, assembly GCA_905187585.1. Lineage (NCBI taxonomy): Eukaryota > Metazoa > Arthropoda > Insecta > Lepidoptera > Lycaenidae > Cyaniris > Cyaniris semiargus. The sequence goes on from LR994555.1 coordinate 2,199,603, forward strand.
TGATATTTTTCATTTTAGGAGACAATACTGAATGACCATTATACCGTAAAAGATCTTTTGGAAATCTGTAAAACCAGATTTACAAATAAAGTTAAAGTGGACATGTTAAAAACATTTTTCGCTGTAAGTACTCCAAAATCAAAGTTGTGTGTGTTAAATTTAATGTATTTATTGAAAAAACTCCCAACATCATTATAGTCCTGACTCTATCTGGTCTAAAGTTTTTTTTTATACGTCATAAATGCTAAACCTTAATTTAACTTTCATTAAATCAACTGAAATATAAAAATAAATCAAAAACTTTTTAATTTCTTAAAAATAAACCTTATTGCTGCTGCGGAACCCTTCATGGGCGAGTACAACTCGCACTTGGCCGATTTTTTACGTCTTAAAACCAACTGATTTAGATGAAATTTGGTATGGAGATACTTAGGATCATGAGAAAGAAGTTTTCATCGTATATACAATTCGTACGATAAAATATGACTGTCAAAAGTGAATTTGTTCCTAGTTGTGGAAAATACAGTTCATCAGAGCTGTGGAAAATCTCAAACCTTTAAATTAAAATCACAATGAAGGTCGATAAAGTTGACATAAACTGAATATTTATATATTTCGTTGAATAATCGTTTTAATCGCCACTACTTTATATGTGAAACATCATTAGGTATTAAATAACACCTACCTAGAGCCATTAAATTTTATTGATCCTGATAATATTTTATCTGTACTAACGCGATACACGGTAGATAAACAAAGCTAATATTACTTTTCGAGTAATCTCCTCAGTATATTCAGTATGTTTATGATATATTATGTTTAGGCCAAATAAAAGCTGAAATGATAAAAGTACACTGTACACCCTAAATATACCGCGTTTATACAAGGGTAGATAAAGGTACTAAAAGAAAGTACCTAGTAAGGAAGATACAGAGACCGAATAGGTAATCTATACTTTAATTTAATATTATAAAGCTGAAGAGTAAGTTTGTTTGAACGCCATAATCTCGCGAGCTACTAAACCGATTTTTATGTAATTTGGCATACATATATGGACTAGACCACGGTGAAGGACAAGGGTTACTTTATTGCGGGAAAATGTACGGTTCGTACGGAATGCCTTATTTAGGGTGAAGCCAAACGAGCGTAATTTGTGAGTTGTGAGTCGCAGAATGTCGGCTGGCAGAAATTCTGCTGCATTCAGTTTCATACAAAAGTCCTGTTTGATTCACACGAGCGTAATTTTGTTAAAAAATAATTTACGCGACCGAAATTCTGCGACTCACGACTCACAAAATGACGCTCGTCTGGAGCCGCGCGGAATCCAGTACTGTATAAAAATCATATCATATGTAAAAATCTTCATCAATATCCATCCTAATGTAAATGGAAACGTCTTAAAACTATTATATACCTAATCCTTATAATTTACCTCAGAAAATATATATAAATTGTTGTTTCCACGCAAAAGAATTCGCGGGAAAAACATGTCCAACCTTTTTGCATTGTTTCTCATCGGGAACATTCGAGCAGTTCTCAATTATGCACTCGTTTACATTTGAGTCACTTTGTCCCGAGACGTTTCCGTTCGTTTCTGTTTGTCCTTCATTATTGTTAACCTCATTAACATTATTATTTACACTATCAACATTATCAGTGTCATTATTATTAACATTATCTATATTATCACTCTTTTCAAGTCCATTGCACTTCGCTTCGTCTAACTTTTCAACTGTTTCACATATTTCAGTATTAATTTCTACTTCTACTTCACTTTTTACGTCACTAGAATCACTAACTAAACATTCCTTTTCTTCACTTGCCACCGATTCACATAATCCTTCACCACATTCATCATTCACCCGCAATTTTTTGTCTATTTCTTCATTTAAATCAGCACTTATATTGTCTACTTCCATTTTTCTTTCGTTTAAACGCTCTTCATTCGCTGCATTGATATTATTGTTTATAGTTCCCATCTTTCCGTTTCCGTCAAAACATTGTTTTTCATCTATTTCTTCATTAACTTGCATTATTTCGTCTGGTTCTTCAATAATTAACGACTTATTGTGTATTTTTTCATTTGTATGTTTGTCTAAGTCCACTAACTCCATGTAATGCACATGATAACAGCTGACGTGTGATACGTTATCGCGCTGTGTTATGACTGGCTCGCCCACAATAACACGTTGATTCAAGAGGCATAGAGTAGATAAGGAATGTGTTGCTACAGAATCGACAGTACATCATGTCGAATGTTTTTGTTTTAAAAATTTTTATTCATTTATTTCGCTCGATAAACAAATTAGGTATATTAAAACAAACAAGAGCACAGATAAAAATAAGTCAATGATAGGTTTGTAATAGACAAAGTTAAACAATGTAGTAACTAAACTAGTAAACTACCTACATTATTACAGCATTTTTAATATATTCAGTACTGACTTTATAAATTACTACAACAAGAACGCCTCAATCTTATAAAAACATTCAGCTACCGTCGCTACTGAAGATCTTTTCATAAATAAAAAAAAAATATTTAAAATACATATTAGTTCATAAGCATAAACTTAATATTTACAAGTTTTGTATTTCTATAAAATTGTGTTTGTCAATCAAAAATCAAGTGTCTCTAAGAGATACACTCGTTATAGGTACAAAACTCCCACATATTCATTGACGTATACACATAATAAGAGAGCAAGGTCGGTCGGTCGGGCGCGCAGATCGTAAACGATTACATTACTTCATAGGTGCTCAAACGTAGATCGCTCAGTGATTCATACATGTACCATCGCGAGCAGGGACATCGATACGCCAGTAATTTTCAACAAAATGTACACGAACTTATAATATACTAGATGACGGCCGCAACTGTGTTGCGCCAATATTCGTTTATCACGCAGCAACCGAACGTTTTTTCGGGATAAAAAGTATCCTATGTCCTTTTCTGGGACTCAAAATATCTCCATACTAAATTTCAGCAAAATCGGTCCAGCGGTTGGGGCGTGAAGAGGTGAGAGACAGACAGACAGACAGACAGACGGACAGACAGACACACTTTCGCATTATGTAATATTAAGTATGGATATCTCCACTATTGAGCGTGAAAGCTCCGAGAAATTATAAAGGACTAGACGTTCCGCGCGGCTTCGCAGGCGTAAATTAGATATTTGACAGACAAATCAGTCTACAAAATATAGCCTTTAATCCTTCACGTGGTCTACTTCTTATCTGACCCAAATAACAGAAAAATTGCTCTAGTAGTTCGTGAGATAAGCCCTTTCAAATAATTTCCCCCGTTTTTTCCACATTTTCTTCTATTTATTCGCTCCTATTAGTCTTAGCGTGATAAAATATAGCCTATAGCCTTCTTTGATAAATGGGCTATCTAACACTGAAATAATTTTTCAAATCGAACCAGTAGTTCCTGAGATTAGCGCGTTCAAATGAGCCCTTTCAAATAATTTCCCCCCGTTTTTTCCACATTTTCCTCTATTTCTTCGCTCCTATTTTAATTATTGCAAAATGAAAGAAAGGAAACGAAAAATGATGATTCTATGAAATATTGCACAAGCGTGAGACATGCTCAGCTTTTCACCTTGAATAGGATAACCGTGGAAATGATATCATAACAGTTCCGTACCGTTATAAAGTAGGCAAAAAGTTGTGTTTTTTGTATGGGAGCCTTAAATATTTATTTTATTTTAATTTTATTATTTATTATTACAGTACAAATATAATTAAGGATTTTGCGAAGTGAATAATTTATTACGAGCAAATAAGGCCCAAAAAATCACGTTTCTGGTATGGGTGCCCCCCTTAAATATTAATTTTATTTTGTTTTTAGTATTTGTTGTTATAGCGGCAACAGAAATACACAATCTGTGAAAATTTCAGAAGTCTAGCTATAGCGGTTCTTGAGATACAGCCTGGAGACAGACAGACAGACATCGAAGTCTTAGTAATAGGGTCCCGTTTTTACCCTTTGGGTACGGAACCCTAAAAAACACACCAGCTGCATTACCTTATAAGCCTCAAACATTGAGTAAACTGGCCTTCTAATAGTAACCGCGTTATTAATACATTAATACATTCCTAGTTAGTTGTGTAGGTGTAGGTAGTGTATAGTGTATGGACGACCTCTGTGGCTCAATTGGTTGAGTGTGTGGCAGCTTCAGCCGGGGGTCGCGGGTTCGAATCCCGCCGACGAAACAAAAAAAATTTCAATGTTCCCGGGTCTGGATGTGTATTAAATATGTGTATTATATAATAAAAATCTTAAATATATGTATAGTATAAAAGTATTAAATATATTTCCGTTGTCTGGTACCTGTAACACAAGTCCTTCAGGTACTTAGCACGGGGCCAGACTGACGTGGTGTGAAGCGTCCATAGATATTATTATTATTATTATTATAGACCAGATGTTTGCCGTGGGCCGTGGCTCCGTACGCACAAAATAAAATCCCGAACCGTACATTTTTACTCGATCAAACGTAGCCTATGTACTTCCCTGTGGTTTATTCTATATCTGTATAAAATTTTATCAAAATCGGTTGAGTAGTTTCGGTGACAATTAGATGCAAACAATCAAAAATTTTCTTTTGAAAAGTTCGTATTTAGTAAAGATATTAGATATAGATTGTTTAAATTTGATTTGATTTTTTATTTATGAATGTGTATCTAATAAAATAATATGAGGCAGGTGCAGTTTGTATCAGATGTAGATCTATTTCTATTTACAGAAGAAGAATTTCAATCAAGCAGGTGTATTATTGTAATACTTGTTAGATATTAATAAGAATACAAAGGCAGACAAAATTTTAAACATAGAAAATGTTTTCACAATAAGTAAAAATAATATATTTTGTGACCAGATGACGCCTGCAACTCTGTTGCGCCAAAATTCGTATATCGCGCGGGTACCGTACATTTTCCGGGATAAATAGTATCCTATGTTCCTTCCCGAAACTCAAAATATCTCCATACCCGACAAAATCGGTTCAGCCGTTTGGGCGTGAAGTGGTACCAGACAGACACACTTTCGCATTTATAATATTAGTGTGGATTGTATAATGTAAATATCCTGTATGTAGACTTAGATTCTACCTAAGTCTACATGATATAATCGATGCTAATCTACGTTAAATTTGCAGTGAATTTTAACTGCTGAAGTCAAAATGACCAACAACACAATTAGGCTGTGTTGAAATTTCTTGATGTAAACTCTTTGTAAACACAACATGTATGAAATTCATAAATTAAAAAAATAACTAATTGACTAAGAACTGTACACTTGTTGGTGGGTTTTACTTTTAAAAAATCATAACAGGAAATACTGAGTTCATAAAAACGTAGAATAAGAATATTCATTTATTCATTATTCTAATAAAACGTCTTAGAGAACAAGGTCGACTAAACAGGTTTTGAGTTAATTAATTAAACGTTTTGTGATAATTAAATTTGATCATCTGTTTTATTTTAGTATGATCATAAGTCACGAGCATCCCACTCATCATAAAAAATCCCGCGACAATGATACATTTTGCCTATATCTATACAGCTTTTATATTGAACAAGATAAAAACATCCAAATGTTGGTAATTGTTAATTCTGTTTCAAAAATTTCAAAATAAAGTTCTCAAAATCTGCTATTCTATACATAAAAAACCGGCCAAGTGCGAGTTGGACTCGCCCATGAAGGGTTCCGCAGCAGCAATAAGGTTTATTTTTATGAAATTAAAAGGTTTTTGATTTATTTTTATATTTCAGTTGATTTAATGAAAGTTAAATTAAGTTTACCATTTATGACGTATAAAAAAAAACTACTTGCTAGATTTCGTTCAAACCAATTTTTGTTGGTAGTTTTTATAGTAAAGTACATCATATATTTTTTTAGACTTATCATGCCCCTACTTTAGAAGTTAGAGGGGGGGGCACACATTTTACCACTTTGAAAGAGTCTCTCTCGCAAACTATTCAGGTTAGAAAAAAATGATATTATAAACCTCAATATTATTTTTGAAGACCTATCCATAGATACCCCACACGCATAGGTTAGATGAAAAAAATTTTTTTTTATTTAAATATAAAAGTAAAAAAAAACAACTACTTGCTAGATTTCGTTGAAACAAATTTTCGTTGGTAGTTTTTATAGTAAAGTACATCATATATTTTTTTTAGACTTATCATGCCCCTACTTTAGAAGTTAGAGGGGGGGGGACACACATTTTACCACTTTGGAAGAGTCTCTCTCGCAAACTATTCAGGTTAGAAAAAAATAATATTAGAAACCTCTATCTATGGATAGGTCTCCAAAAATCATATTGAGGTTTCTAATATTATTATATAGGCAGGCATAGGTTAGATGAAAAAAATGACAGACAGACAGACAGACAGACATGACGAATCTATAAGGGTTCCGTTTTTGCCATTTGGCTACGGAACCCTAAAAAGTAAGGCGTCTCAGCGTTTTATGTATAAAACATAAAGGAGAAAAGTTGCTTATATTAGTAAAAGGTGCAGTACCCTATATATTTTGCAGTCACTAAACGGAATAAATTTTAAGTAAGCAATATACCTAGGTATCCCTAATCCCTGTAAGTAATGAGTCAAACGTTAACTAATTATTTAATTTATAACTAAACTGACACAAATTCCGTACTTTTTTTTTCGAAAATGTTTATACTTAATGGTGTTATTATGAGAATTTACATGTAAAGCTGATCGCACATTGTTAGCACCGTACGCGCCGAACGCACCGCATAGTACACGAAATGCGGCGCGTACGGTGCGGACGACCGTTCGAGGTTTCACATCATTTCATACAACGAATTCTAAAATGCGGCGCGTTCAGCGAGTGCGTGCTGATAAATGTGTGATCACCTTTAGTTTGGTTTCGATTTGGTTACTTAAAATCTGACCTTATCATCGAAGAATCCCTGATCGTCAGTTCTCTGCTGGCCCAGTAGTCTGTCCGTCTCCAGATCCGTGTCGGCTTCATCTGAAAAATCGTCATCATTAGTTATAAGGCCCCAACCACCATCAGAACAGTTTAGAATGCGCCTGTTGATATTTTACAGGCAATCGTCACGGTGTAAATGATGTTAGTATTGCTATTCAAATAGCAACATTATTAATATTTTATACCTTTGATTTCTGGGTAGGCGAAAGCATAAGAAATGCACGGTTTACTTCAATCGTTCCCCACTTCACTGTGTAACTTTACAATAAGTTGGGTTGTTATGGAATATTTTCTACAAAAATGACATGACGATCTGATAAGTACAGTAGAAACAAACGATAATAACAATACAGATAATAAACCAACTTTTTAAATTTTATTTTACCTTAAAATTTAATTAAATTGTATGAATACTAAGTGAGTGTCTGCATTATATAATACCTTCATCGCCGCTCGCCGGTTTGATCTCAGCAGATTCTGTGCTCTGTGCTGACGATGGCCTTTTCCTACAAACACATTTCAAACTTAGTATCATATTCTTACATAACAATAACAAAATATTTATAAACAAAAATTCGTCTCTATCTTTGCCATAAGCTTAAGATTGACAGCCTTAACCTTGCTACGCAGCGTTATAAAAGCACGACCACTACGAGACGGTTGTTCTTTACTAATTAATTTTACAAATTGAATTAAAAGACCAATATTTTACTATACATTCTAGCAAATAAATATTATGAATACGATTATGATTACCTGGGGTATACGTCGTTGTGTCGCGGCGTGTGCGCGTGCGCGTCCGGCCGGTGCGGCGCCGGCGCGGGCGGCGGCGGTGCTGACGCTGAACAAGCGAAAATTTATATTAAAGAAACCAATAGAATTCTATTACAGATATTAACACATATAACTTCACAGAATGCACAGGTGAAGCTCGATATATTCGAGGTTTTTATGACATGAATTGTCATATTATAGTGTTAATTCATCAAGCCCCATACGGTCACCGGCGTCCGAGACACAATAGAATATTTATTGTGTCTCGTTTTCCCACGATCGACGGGTTAGTAACAAAACAATATTATCTAACGTTCTCAGCTATCCGGGACACCCGTACGGGCTGGCAACACGGGCGCCCTGAGCGGGAGCACATAATATGAGACGCTAGAACATCGTTTCACAGCGACACGGTGCGGGTCGCGTGCGGACCAATCTGTACAAATTTTTAATTTCGTCTCAGTGTCTATTGAGATACGAGTAACATATACCGGAGTTTCAACATCACTACGCAACTAAGAGCTACACTAAGGGTGGGTTGCACCAGAGGCGTGGTTAAAGTTAAAGTTATGGTTATAGTTAAGGCTAACTTAACTTTAACCTTAACTTTGACCACAGAATTTGACAGATGTCTGTTGCGTTTATTTTTTTTATTAAAGCTACAGTTAATGGGATTGTGAGTATAAAAAATTGAATTACCCGTAAAAATGAACAGGAAAAATATTTGTTATAAACATACTGTGAAACATTAGTAAATTTTCACGAAAAAAATTCGATATAAGACGTATGAGCGGTTAAATATGGCGTCCTTAACCAAAGATTTGACATTTTGCACTGTAGTTATAGTTATAGTAAGTTGGTGCAACCCACCCTTAGCGATTTAGATATAACATAAGGATTATGGCTCTCATTGGGGAGGCCATCGTTCAGCAGTACGGAAATAGGCTGACGATGATGACATCAGGGTGATCTTATTAAACTATGTTATATTTACCAAGAGGGTCGAGCGAGTGCAGGTCGGCGTCGGACAGCATGTGTGGGTCCGTATTAGTTCCGCTATCTACAATTTCTTCTATCTGTACAGAGTGATTCTGAAACAAAATAATTAACAACACCTTAGCTTTACTTAAATAATAAATTATATTAGCTCCTTTTTATAATAGGTTTCACAAAATGAAAATAAAATACTAGCCAAAGATTTAAGTTTATGATTCATAGATGGCGCTGAAAAAAAGGATTGAATCTAATATAGATTCATAGATGGCGTTAGTAGTCAAAGGTTTGAGTAAGTTATTGCGATTTGGACAAACCTCTATTCCTTTTTTCTTTAGTTTGATAACAAAATATCTTACCAATTGGTTATTATTGTCGGTGTCAGACGCGTGGCCCGAAGACAGTCCATCCTCTACGATGGGCAGACTGGACACGCGGTTCGAGTCTATTTGGACTGGAACATACAATTCATTGTTAGTAATGCAGTAGGAGCAGCTGATCTACTAGAATCTAGTTACGATCTACTAGAAAATAGTTTGCAACACAACTTACTAGTTCTTCTAATTTGATCTTAAAAATATTATTTTTCCTGTTTATTCTCTAATTTCTTAATCGTTTGGCTTTTTTTTTAATTTTTAATTTACTTATAGCTTGTCTAAAGCTTTACAAGAATGTTTAAGCATGTCGATAACATTGTTATAGGAGCGTGAATGCAAAGCACCTATCACTCTACATGACGCTACATCACAAACATTGCTTTATTTTTGACAGGGCAATATTTGTGATCCCCTTCGGCTAGAATAATCTGTCAAATGACATTTTGCAATGGCCGTGTTTTCAATTTGGCGGTCCCAATAGACTTACAATCATATTGGGACCGCCAAATTGAAAATGAATAGCTGACCTTTCATCTCAGACAGCTCGCTCTCCATGATGGCGAGCGACAGCTCAGACGGGGAGTCGCTCGCGGCGGACGACAGCGCGAACGGCGTGAGAGGCGCGCGGGCCGCCGGCGACGCGTCCGCCGCCCGCAGCGCCGACATGTCCGGCGCCGCGTACCGCACGCCCGGCTGCTGAGAGAGACAGATATGTATTAGAAAGAGACAAACTGTACCTTACAAATAAAAATATTTATACAATGAATAAAAAATACTATGCTAAGTCTTTGTCTATGGAAACGTCGCTCGAAAGAGAAAAATAAAACATCGTAAAGCTTATTTATTGGTAACGTTTTTATTAAAAAGGGGTATTAAGCGATAAAATATGACTGTAAAATTTTGATACTGCGCTAATTACGTCACTTTATTCTTAGGGCGAATGGACTATAAGTTGGCTTATACGCCACCACTGCTGCTGATACCATAAGGAAACAGAAATGTGTGCAAGAAAAATTAACAGAACTGAATTGTGCTAAAGCCACGACTGCGGCTGAAACTTGAATATTGCAAGTTCTGTAGTTCCGAGCGAGACACACGTATGCGATAGAGAGAGGCAGAACTACAGTCACCCGCAGGCCGAGGAAGTCCGTGTGGTTGTGCGCGGCGTGCGGCGAGTCCAGGTTGTCCTGCAGCCACTCGCTCTCTCTCTACACCGTTCATGCTAGAGAGAGACAGAACTACAGTCACCTGCAGGCCGAGGAAGTCCGTGTGGTTGTGCGCGGCGTGCGGCGAGTTCAGGTTGTCCTGCAGCCACTCGCTCTCTCTCTACGCCGTTTATGCTAGAGAGAGACAGAACTACAGTCACCTGCAGGCCGAGGAAGTCCATGTGGTTGTGCGCGGCGTGCGGCGAGTCCAGGTTGTCCTGCAGCCACTCGCTCTCTCTCTACGCCGTTCATGCTAGAGAGAGACAGAACTACAGTCACCTGCAGGCCGAGGAAGTCCGTGTGGTTGTGCGCGGCGTGCGGCGAGTCCAGGTTGTCCTGCGGCCACTCGTTCTCGCTCTCTATGCCGTTTTCTGAGCCACACTCCTGCGTGTGTCTCCGGAGCTCGTAGTCCAGCTCCTGAAAAATTAACACAATACATTATGAAATGGGAGAGTTACAAAAGTAATATTGCTAGGCAACTTGTCGTTGCGTTGAGCACTATTAGTAGGATGGTGCGTTTAAGTTTAAATAAGGCTTTATGATAATGATGACGACAGAGCCCCTTATTTGCTGTGAAGAGAAATACATTCTGCATACCCAGCGACCGCTAGGACGGGCAGCAAGGTTATTTGAGCCAACTCAGTGCTATAAACTTTGGGTCTACCAACTAAACCCCCTCCCACCCTTCTGAAACAAGCTTCTCAAAGAACGAAGAAAGTAGGTGGAACTCGTCAGACCCTCACCTGGAAGTTAACAATCTCGTCGTTCTGGTGTCCGCCGGTGGGGCACCGGAAAAACTCCTCCAGCACCTTCCTCGTTTCGGAGAACTCGTACATGTAGTCAAACGCCGCGGCGGTGGGCGGCGGGCTCGCGTCCCTACTCTCTGTTACCACCCGCTGAAAAATAAGCAATAATAGTATTAGCAAGAGTCAAAAGACTGAGACATATAAACATCATTGCAAGTGGATGAATAATATGGTTAAGAAGCAAAGGTAGCTTGTTTGTCAAAGCATAACTCAGCAATGAGCTAAGAGGCTGATCCGCAAATCAAAGCTTTGTTATAGATGCAACGGACAGAGATAATATTTTCGTACGCGTGTGGAAGACAGCAGACACGAAACAAGCAGGTGAATGAGATAATTTTTCTTTATCCAGTGACCGGACTTTAGAAAGGGCTTCAATTAGCCTATTGACACCTGACTTTCCACGAGCATTTCACCAGAATAAGATTTCAAAGTAGTTTGAAACCTATACATCAAATTACCAAAATTATTTATGTCTTTATTACAAGAACACAACGTTTCCTTACAATACAACGATTTGGGTAAGCTTTAGGCTATTTTATTTATTTTTTCCCCTTACGTAAGCTACGATAATAATCATTTACATACCTGAGGAAACCCTGGTCGGGGCGATCTGACGGGCATCTTCTGTCCGATGCCGTACCGTCGCGGCGACCCCTCGTACTCCGCTATCGGCAACTCCCCTATCACCCTGGTGACCCTCTTGTCCTCATCTCCCGAGAGCCAGGCCCCCGTGGGACTGCCCTCACTCAGCCTCTCCCGCGAGGGAGTCGACCCACTTCCACTCTCACTCCTAATCTCACTATCACCGTTCTTCATATTGTCTAAAGTCCTCTTAACACTCAAATCTATCTCGTCATCGCTAGCGTCGGGGTCCATCCTCAAACCTAGGGACACAGAATTCAATATCACTGAAAATAAAAGAAAAATAAAAAAAAGTTTTATGAACATGGTTAGGGTAAGCGAGGAGCGAAAATAATCACGGTGCCGCGACCGATTGTTGGCACTCGAGTGCGAAAGCGTAAACAGCTGTAATTTGCTGAAGAGTTTTACGTCAAATAGTCGCAATAGGCATCAGTATTTTAAATGTATATTGTTAGGTTTTATACAAGCATAACATTATTAAGTTGTTGTTGAATTAATATGGCTAAGCAGACTTGCTTTGTAAATTTATAGAAAAACTGGTAAAACATAAAGCTTTGTTGATTAAACCTTAATATTAAAGTTTATCCAAAAAATATCACAGGCTAAAAGCGTTGCCAACGATTGCGTCGCCAGTTCCAAAACTCAAATTTAGAGCTCAAAACTCGTGATTATTGTTGCAACGAGGGCAGTTTCAGATTAAGAATGATACGTGAAATAAAAAGTCACCTTTCCAATCGTCGCTGTCGTCAAAAACGACGACTTCCCCGTCAGCCACCACCGCTATGGGGCTACTTTTGGTGGAAACGTCGTTCTTTTTGTGGGGATCGAGTATGGGGGAACTGTTTTTCGGTATACCCATGTTGTTCTCGATCTCTCGGTCACCGTTCGTGTATGTCGGTGACGTGTGTCGAGATATCATCTTTTTACTCTCATTGTTTATTCTATTCAGTGAAATCTGAAAACGTTAAATAACTTTATTGCTACAATCTACGAAAAAGGTGAACAATAGGCAGTTAAGTGCTTTAAAATGACATTGTATTAAAGCAGCTTTTTTAGTAGGAAATACCTACATTTTTATTTTTTACTAGGTAAATATATTTGGCTACAAAATCATTGATCAATGTCACCTTCAAAGTCAAATTTAACCAATAAGCTTAGCATGATTACAGTAAAAACGCAAAATCTCGAAGAATAGAAATACAGACAGATTAAGGCTGGCCGCATACACACGTTTTCCGTATTCGATTTTTTAATTCCGAGAGACTTGCGCAAACGCGAATGCGCTGGCTTGCACTTGAAACATACGTGCGGAATTCGTTCCATTCGGAAAAAGCGAACGTGTGTGCCAGTAATTGTATTTTATACTGATTCCATGCATTCGGAAAACGGATTAGGAAATCGAATACGGAAAACGTGTGTATGCAGCAAGCCTTAAGGATATGACATATTTTTTTTGCCTCCACCTCAATTTGTCACTTTGTCTATTCTTCTTAGAACCTATCTATGTTAACCATGCTAGGCGTGCAAGCTGCTTGTGACTTGTGAGTGAGAGAAAAAAAAGTATTTTCTCCATCTCACACTCCATGCTCTCCTAGAACAATTACCTCATTACTAATATTGTCCGTCGCGTACTCATCCTTGTTGAGCGACCTGATTTTGTTCCTGAGGTTGTGTTTGTGTGTGTTGTTGTGTCGCAGCTTCCGCACCGCCTTCGCCCGGCTCTGCGAGTACAGCTCCCTACCTCCTGCTATCTCTATTATTCTGGTAGATAATTCGCTGTTAAAACATCGCTTGTGAGAAACTGTTATTAATTAAACATAAAACATTGTAAAGAAAAACTAAGAAAAGCTAAATAAAGAGTAGTCAAATACAGAACTCCTTGTATACAACTAATATAACTATTCAAAACTATACTGTACAGCTCCATAATTAATATTCGAATGATAGGTAATTAGAATCAGTCTTTAGTTTTTCGTGATTCGTGTTCTAATATAATATTTTACTTCTTTTTCTCATCCGAAGTATGAGACGCCTGTTAGTTTCCAAACTGTTGGTAGATTATTGTCAGTATAGTACACCAATAATTCTTACGGAAAACTTATAATATAACCCCACAAGCCTTTGGAAATAAAACACATTTATTTCTAAATGTAGTTAGTAGTATATTGGTATCTATAGCATCGGAGAAAACCTATAATGGTAGAAATAAGAATGGAAAATAAATAAAAAGTAACATAATTTCAGACATTCACAAAGGCCGGCAACGCACCTGCAGCTCTTCTAATGTGTCCATGGGCAACGGTAGTTGCTTTCCATCAGGTGACCCGTTTGCTCGTTTGCCCCCATATTTTACCAAAAAAAAAAACATACCTAGAGTCCCTCAGCTTGTAGCTGCTGCCCTTGGTGTTGAGGATGACGGGCTCCTCCCGCTCCTCGTCCGAGGACACGTTGTTGATGCTGATCATGTCCCGACCCTCCAGGCCGGAGTTCAGTCTGGTGACAAGAGAAAACGAGTTTTAGCGCCAAAACTCGACAGCGGCCATTTTGTTGAACGTAGTTTTTTTTTAATGGCGTCTTATGAACCTCAGGATAACCTGTTAGCATATTACTTGCATTTTGGGATTCACATTCGCGTTAAATTAATACAAGCGAATATAATATAAATAAATATAAACGGAACATACCGACGCGACGGCAAAGAGCATATTAAAAATGGTGCAGACTTATTGACCGCAATATAACGAGTATAACGGATATAATCTGCACCGGCATGTAATGAGCATAATATAATATGCACAAACAATACTGAAGCATTAGCAAATTCAAACCGGGATTAGTGCATGTGAAGTTACAGCCATTAGAGATGTAGAACAAGGTCGGACAAGGCTGCCAAAAGCTCTAAAAAGCGCAACGCGAACACCTGGCATAATATATTTTAGGATACTTTGATATTATAGAGACATTTATTTGAGAAAACATAACTTAAGCAATAATTTTTAAAAAGCATTTTCTCATCTGACATTCCAGAAAGGCCAACCAATCCTTTAAGCATTTCGTAGACCCTGGTATGAAGATGATCGAGCACGTCAGTACGAAAAATGTATGAAACTGTATGAAAACTGTGGTCCATACAACGAGGCCAATCCCAATACTTATGACGATCCTCGTGTCGAATTTTGAAAATAGAAACAGTCACTTTTAAATAAAAGGAAAGCCGAAAAAACTATGAATTGCCGTAATTTTAGTTCAGAAAAGCCTTGAACGGAGGCATTACACGCCTGACGCGTAGCTGACGTGATATGAATACATATTAAATGCCACAAAGCGTAAAATGATGGCAGTACAAAAAGTAAGAGAAGCGGATGATCCCACTTCTGATGTCACATTTACAACCGCTATTTTGTCGTATTTCTTTAGGTAAACCTTTTTAATATTTGGTACTGTATATTTATTAAATCAAGAAGATACACGATCATATTTTGCTGTTACTAAGCTGTGATAAAGTTAAAAAATCGTTGAGTGCTGATAATTTTCATGTTATGGATTTCGTGCAATTTTACCATCAAATGTTATGAGTATTTATTTACTCATTTACAAAATTATCGAGCCGTAAAGTCCAGTAGCATTAAATTCAATTTTACTGTCTTGGAATGACAGTCAAATGGCAGTGGAAACATGGAGCTTAAAGAAACTACTAGGAAAATATTACGTGCAAATGTCAAATAAACTGCATTTTATAGATCCGTAGCAGCACCCGTTGGACCGTCCAGTTTATAGGTGTGTTGTTTTTCCAGCAATCGCATTAAGTTTATTCGCGAAAATTCTGGGAAGTGCTTTATAAAAGAGCTTGACAGTAAAAATAAATAGCGGCTGGAAAAATACCGCTGACTTTGCGTCGGATTCCTCATGTTACGCTGTTTCAAATATTTCCCGTTCTCCAAAGTTTGTTGGAAATAGCCATAATAAAAAGCAATATGTTTATTTCACCATATACACAACCTGATGAAGACATAACAGTAACGGTGTAATAGGAATCAGCGAAACAATCTTCGGGGACACAATATAAACTTTATTGCGAGCAGTCTATATTTGGACGCTTCCTAAAATGGGAAACGATTTCTCCTGATCCCATTTTATTTCGGATAGTTTTTACAGTCTATAAAAGCAGTACTATCAAAAATTTATTTCAATCCGTCTTTAGATATTTGAAGTAAATAACACAAATTGATTTTATAATCTGTAACTTGAGGTCCCATAAAATGTTTATGCTTTTCTCTAGAATCATAATTAATATTCTAACCAGTACATACTAATCCAACCAAACTTGACGGTGTCCTTGAACTTTCTGTTTGACCCTTGGACGTTATGAAAATATTCTTTTATTTGCTCTACGTTTTTGTCATTATGTTATTGGGATAAATATTTAATCCAAACTTGCAACAGCATTTTGATTCCATTTCATCATATGATATCAAAATTTTACTTATTGAAGTTTTTATAGCAACTAATGCAGGACCACACGTTAAAAAACACCGGACTAACGCACTGGAGAATAATAAAAAACCACACGCTAAGCCAATACTGCAAACTAGTAAGCTCAACTCAACTTCAGAATCCTTCAACTACACCCACTTAAGTAGCTACGAGTCGCGTAATTTGCAACGGAAGCGCCTAATCAGATCACAAATTAACATAAAGTTAGGAGCTGATGCTGCAACAGTCAGCTGCGATGGCGAACTTCAACGATTTGAGAGCTGAAACTTAAGTGCAACATTAACACTGAACAGGTGCAGGAAGCGTTTCGTATAAAAACAAAAATATAACATGAATATGATAGTAAAAAGTTACGAGACACATTTTTGATTATTGAGAACTGATTTGAAATGTCCATTAGTTGATGACAATCTAAAGTTATTGGCAATTTTAAATTACACAATTTTTCGCTTCTAACATTCAAACGTTTTACATCCATGTAAGACTTGTGAAATGATTAAATCTTTTGATGGATCTCTTTATTTAATCCCTAACCTCTTTGGAAGATTCTGCTTTTCCAGCAAATATTGCTTATAAGGCAAGGCATATTTCAGAAAATAATTTGCAACGGGGATAAAGGGAGCATTGCTTAAAAGCACCTTCACGGAAATATGTGCCTCAATCACATTAATGTCGGAACTGTGTAAAGCCTTTGATTTGATAATACGCGGCTTTCGTACAACTGGGTCAGTCGGGAATGGCAGACAAAATGTCGGATCTTACAACATGCGTAGGGGGTTAGGTGGTGTTATTTCACGCTATTCATCGCAGGCATTTGATGGACCTTTTATTTGCCGAATGTAATACAGTATCGGTCCGCTTATGCGTATTTATTTCTCCCTTTTATGTTCACTTGGAGAAATGTGAGTAGAACATTGAATGACAGGAGCGCTCTGTGCTGCTTGATGCGAAGCAAATTACTGGTGTTGTGTATTACATGAAAATATGGTGCCAACTACTCTACCTCTGAATCATGATGGTCACAAAACATCGAATAACACGGGCGGAAAAGCTTTGCTTGGCGAAGCATGTGTACCTGCTGTGCCTAAGTTTGCGTGTTTAATGTTTATGTTTTACTGGACACATTACTTTTGAAGATTTGAACACATGAGCTGGGAACTGTTAGTGTTAGCCATATAGGTAAGGGTACACCTGACAGGTTTTTCTGTACAGTTAAGATTAACAGGTAAATCGGAGCATTAACATTTCTCAGATTTCCACACCACTCGGCTGTCTCGGGATGTAACTGTGCAAGCAAATCTGTCAAGTACATCCTTACGTGTTTTTTGGTTTCTATAAGCGTGTTAAGGTACGGGTAAAGATATATCAGACAGTTTGCCTGTACAGTATGATTCTAGTGCGTATGTATATTCTGCAAATTTGAAATTGCAAAACAGATTTTCACACTTCTCATTTCAAGATTACCCGACATTCGACAAACAGGCATACCTATCATGTGCACCCTTAGTGGCTAACTTAAGCTCCTTGGTGCCTATTGGGGATCATGTGCTCACGCTGGACAACGAACACACAGCGAAGCGGGTGCGTGTACCTGTCTTGCTGCATCTTGGGGCGGCACTTGGGGAAGAGTCGCGTGATGTCACCGTCGGAGCCGGGCGAGTCGCCGGCGCCGCGCACCGCCCCCGCGCTCATGTCGGCGCAGCCCTCACGCCGCCACCGCCTACAGAATGGCCTAGTTAGCATGGCATTCACCCACGTAGTTCAACCCCATTGATAAAATTTTGCATCTTAGTGTAAAAAACGGAGCCTACGCAATGGCTTAGTTAGAATGGCATTCACCCACGTAGTTCAACCCCATTGATAAAATTTTGCATCTTAGTGTAAAAAACTGAGGCATAATATAATAACGAGCCGCCTACAGAATGGCCTAGTTAGCATGGCATTTACCGACGTAGTTTAACTCCATTGGTAAAATTTTTCATCTTAGTGTAAAAAACTGGGGCATAATGTAATAACGCGCCGCCTACGCAGTGGCCTAGTCAGCATGGCATTTAATCCCCATGAAAAAATTTTGACATGATTATCCGAAAGAGATTTTAGTGTAAATATCTGTTGGATGGATGTTAAGAGCATACATAATTATGATACAGGCCTGACATGATGAAAATACAGGCCTAATTAGAATGGTATTTACGAGATGTGCATGTAATTTACCCTGATGAAAAAAATGCATGTCACTTACATCTTAGTTTAAATATCTTTGCAATATGTTGTATTATGTTATTATAGCTGCTTAGTTTGTCGACAGGTGAAAAAAAAGGGAAGTGAGTAGAGACTAAAACTTTAACACGTACTTTTCCCAAAAGTAAAATTAGTGAAGGTCGGCCATATTAAAATTTAGGAACGCCTTTAAATTCTTAAATGTTCGAAATTAATAGGTAGGTAGGAATTAACAGGTAAAGTTATTTGAAATCCTGTAGCAACTAAATCAAACACTTCACTCAAAATAAAGGACTATTATAATAATTAATTGAAAGTAAATTTGATTCAATAAAACAAATTTATTGAATGAGAACAAAGGAGTTAAAATAATTACACTATAACGGGAGAACAATGCCTCCGTAGAACTTTACTTTCGTATCAATTAAAGTAACAGATGGATTTAAACTGTAACGAATAAAAATAATTTAAACCAGTCGCAATTAAATCCGTTCTTTGTTTTAAACTTGCAGCGATTAAAAAGGTCACAGCACAATATATTATACCGATAGGCGATAAATTTGTACCGCAAAACAAATGGTCACGTTTAGGTTATAAATAGGGTTGCCACTAAACTTTGGAATGACAATACTCAACAAAACCTCGGATTTTGGAGTCCCACTCAAATGTACTATCAAAGAAATAAATCGAATCGGCGGACCATATGACTTATTTGGTCAGGTTATTTTAAATCAATTTTAGTCGGGATCTGTCGAATGAGGTTAACTTAAGTAACAATATAAGGCCATTTATTTCTCTGACAGTACCTTCCAGAAACAAGGCCGGCCGACCCGGTCGGATGCTCCCCGGACGATGGCAATTGGCAACCCTGATACAAAAAACTGCGTCAATCCGATCAAAATTTTTGTCGTTGTCCTAGTGATTTTAGAATTTTAACAAATTTGATTTTGTGCGCATGTCTTTATCTGGTTATAAAAGCTGTGGTTATTGAAGGTGTGCTGATGTGGAAGTGGCCCGGCTATGTCTGCAGAAGGACCGACGGTCGATAGAGTAGAAAAGCGTTAAGAAGGAGGCCACGATTAGACAAACGTAGCGTAAGATGCTACTCGATAGACTGAAATTTTAAGAGAGTGACAGATTGGAAGGAAGTAAATGAACGAGGGCTGCCCGAGGTAGGGATGGTTAGCGTTCGTTGAGGGAGGCCTAATTTCAGCAATTGACGGTGATAAGCTGACGATGATGTAGTATCAATTTTTCATTTCACAGAGATAATGAATGAATAGGTGATATTTTTACAGAATATCACCTACAGTCTAAAACTCATCCTCCTTATAAGCCTTTTTTAACGTATCCAGGTCACATCAAAAATCAGCCGGGTCAGACCCAACCATCAAAATATGTCAACCCTTTCAAAACTTCCAAGCTTTTAAAATCCGAATTCACGTGTATATCGATTGGTCTGTCAACGTGAGGAGGGGTACAGGGGTGAAGGGGTGAAGGGCCGACGTCACGTGGGGTGACTCACGCTTGACCTTGGGCATGGACATACGGTACCCTCGGATAGGCCGTTTGCTTTCGTACACGCAATATGCAAAACAGTTAGGGTTGATGACCTTTTTATGTTAATATCTTCATCATCATCATCATTCAAAGGCGTAGCTATTATAAAGGTATTTGTCTACACGTCTACACATTGAAAAAGTCACAGTACCTAATCTAATCAGTAGACCATATAAGTAAGAGGGTTTATTTGTGTTCGTGTCTAGGACCTATAATGATAATGATGATAATAGACGCATAAATTTTACGTAACCCAACATTATAGTGCCCAGCCAAGGCATAGTTTCTTAAAGAATAATATGAATCACTTACCAATCAAAACACGTCTATACTAGGCAAAGCTAAATTTATAGTTGACTACAATCACTTAGGTACTTAGTCTACAGGGCGACCGACATCTAAGGTATAATTGTAAAGCTGATTGATTACTTGAAAATTACCGAAATAATAGAGAACATAGCGACTCTTTAAGAAAGAACATGTAATAATGACTCCTTATTCATTAAAGCAGAAATACAATATTACTTAGTTCAAACTTCAAAGCTACTTGCAGTTGGGGTTAAATTAAAACAAAAGTTACAGAGCGTTCAAAGTTTTTATACCTCCATTCCTCCTCCTCCATGGTCCCGCCATTATACCAACGGAATAGGGTTTACTTTCAAAGACATTCAGGGGCAAAACAACTGTGAACATGTTTGTAGCATTAGTAAGGCTGTTCGGCGACGCGCCCCGCATGCCACCGGCGAGCGCTGCCAAACTATCCGATCGATGCTACATTAGCAGCGGGGCCACGACGGCAGCGGGTGAAACCGCTAAGCTGAAGCGTTTTTTAACCACAAAAATGAGACGTTAATTGGTATTACTAACGCTTGAAATGAAGATATTATGTATTTAGTTGGATTGTGCACAGCATATCTGTTAAGCTATGCAGTAAATGCAGTAACTGAATTACTCGTGTATTGGCAGAACCACGGTAGCTGTAGAAATAAATAAACGGAAGCTAAAGCCACTTACTTCAACGTCGTTTAAGAAAATCACAATTTATTCTTATTTCCCACAAAAATATTATTCAACAAGCTTATAGTGCTAACATAGGAAGCAGTTTTAGTTTTAGTACTAAGTATGAGTTGCTTTAATTTAATATTGGAAGTGCTTATTAGCCAGTGATTCAATTTTGGATCATAAATTGAATAATAATT
Source organism: Cyaniris semiargus (assembly GCA_905187585.1). NCBI lineage: Eukaryota > Metazoa > Arthropoda > Insecta > Lepidoptera > Lycaenidae > Cyaniris > Cyaniris semiargus. Next base: position 2,220,840 of record LR994555.1, read on the forward strand.
TATAAGCTTTTATTTTAATATAAAATCGAACTAAAAAGCGGTGTAATAATATAACCCAGATAGCATTTGCATTTCTTTTAAACGCTAACTAAATTATGTTGTATATATCTATAATTTCTATGAAGTGACACACGCAAAATAAAACTATTTTGCTACAGCTGTTTGTTTGCAACAATCTTACTATTTAAATGGCACAGCTAGATTAAATTGCAGTATAATATGATCCACTCTCTTGATAATAGTTCGCAGTAAGCTATTACAATATAGCTATGACTAAACTATTTTGAAGATCGTCTATTCTTTCAAAATGTAAATGGTGCGGTGTCAAATATTTTTAAGTGACTCCTTGCAATTTTTTGCAGAAAATTTGTATTCACCAAATGGAAACTGCTGATCTAAATAAATCACTCGATTGCTATACATTAAAGCGATAAATCATAAGATGTAGCGAGAGTTGAAGCAGAATTCAAACATGTCATACGTCTCCCACCGCCGCTAGTGCCTTGTCCCGCTCAGCTGGACGGCGCGACGCTCCGCTGTTTTCGTGGCTGCGTTTATACAGAACATTTTATTGCTTCGACACAGGAATCCTTGTCGCCAATTTACTCTTTCACATATCTATGTCTGTTGTCTACGTGTTTTTATACCGAATACGCAAAATTGGAAATCATTCTGTTGTCTTATGCCTAGTATTGAACAATCGCTTTACATTAGGGGGTTTGTTTTATTTCATGAAATAATTTAAAGTAGATGGAGCTTAAAATCACAGTCTGTGAAATAGGCTATGCTCTTCTCTTCAAAATTATTATATCTAGTCTAAATGTTTTATACACCAGAATAAAGCCGGCGGCAATTCTCAGAATGATATTGCAATAACTAATAAGGTATTAGTTGCTTGGTACTACAAAGACAGGGTTCATATAATAAGAAAATTATTTAATAGCCTTAATAACTTATCTGACTAAATAATTTTCTTATGCCTCCCATAGCAACGAGATCTTATAAGATCTCGTTGCTATCTATGGGAGGCACCTTAAAATGGAATTAGCGACTTCTGCCAAAAAATGAGCGAAACTTTAGCCAAAGTTGTGAAGCATAAACTTCTGGCTATAATAAGCTGTAAAAAGTTCCAGAAGTTCTCAAATTTGGACAATTTCATCATTAATTATCTGCGATCAGTTTCCAAGGTGATTAATCTGTTGAATCAAGCGATGACCCATTTACAGTGACAGCGTCTTTACGTCATCCGATCCGTATCTACGATACGATATCGGGGCGAGTGAAATACATGAAATACGTAACAACCTGCCTAGTTTATTCGCTCCGACTTCCAATATTAATATTCGAAACGAATCTACGAAACTTATCACTTATTTTTAGCCCCAGTGTCGGAAAACGACTCCGATATCGTATCGGATGGTGTAATTATGGAAACGCTATGACACTGCCAATATTGGCCGAAGCTCGGGTATAAGTGAAGTTGACAAATTCTATTAGAGGACTTTAACACAATTAGGGAAATCTTTGACGCGATGAAAAGAGTTACATCCGTTTTGTTCGTCCCTTATACTCCAACGGAAAATGAAGTTTATCACCCAATTATAGAGTGCAAATTGAGTTTGAGTATATTTGTAGCCTCTATTTAACTTAATAAATTTTATTTAGATCAAATTACAAAGAGTTTTAATTTTAATTTAGTATTGTAGTAATTTAATTTAGTAGTAACGTACTAACTGATTTTGGATATTTTTTGTTGAGAAATTGTTAGCGCCTTATTTATTTCACAAAGTGACATCCCACTTTAAAAAAAATACGAGAAGTCTCTTTTGACATAGAATTACAAATGTGTGAAGTGACAAATTCGTCTATGATTGCCCATGGTCAACGTTGATTTTTTTGGTAGACTTCACAATCATAGTGGCAATCCTCTGATGGATAAAGCTTCGGCCAAACCTACGCGACCAAAGCGACTGCGAAGCGGGAGCGTCTGCAACGCGGGACGTTCGTGTCGGCAGAGCAGGAATAATCCACGGTTTGCAGCGTAGTCGCGCAGGTGTGCACACCAGTTTCGCGTTGCAGACGCTCCCATCCCGCGTTACTGACGCGCAGGTTTGGCCGAAGCCTAACTCTTTACGGCTTTGATAGACATCAATCAACGAATGATTAGTAATCACTGGTATTTATTGTTTCCATTATTCCCAGCCCTGCGCGTAGACAGCTGACTGGAGTTTTAAAATATACCCATCAGAGGAATATAACGTTTATTCCACAATCGCAATCAAGAAGCTGGATTACGTTGGAAATATATTTCCCCGGAGGCACGCTGCTTCTATTGTGCTTTATTGAAATATATTTTTAAGGCCGCATCTACTTAGAGATGTGTATGAAAGAAAATTGCTGCTTTTGAAAAGTTTCATCTGAGAGCTCAATAATAATTGAGAAAAAGTTCAATAGAACCCAAAGAAAGTAACTTACGGCCGCACTCAGAGACATTAATTGATAACTTAACTTTATTAAAGAGTTTGACGAAAAATATATGGAGATTAGGTCTGAATATTCATTAAAGTTAGGTAAGTATTAAATCTCTCTGAGTGCCAGTATTTAGTTCAAATAGAGCGTAAATGGTAAACCATGCAGAGGTTCCTGTCTTTGCAAGATAATGGAACTTCATCATCTACATTCGCCATATCAGTATTTCCGGACCAATACGACCTGTACACCTTCAAGAAGAGAGCGTATTCCCTCTTCAAAGGCCGGCACGTACCTGCAGCTCTTTTGATGTTGCGAGTGTCCATGGGCGACGGTAGTTGCTTTTCATCAGGTGAACCGTTTGATCGTTTGGCCCATATTTTAAAAAAATGCAGTACGCGCTGACGACTCACTACGAGCTTAAGGCAAACAGACCTTACCCCAGCTACATAAGACGATACAGATACGATTTACGAGTCAGGTCGTATGGCACATTCGGTGAATGGTGCCGTAAAATTGGATTTTCTTGGTGCCTGGCGTCCGATTCTCATACCTCGAAATTCGAATATCGCTCTGATCTGTCTCACTCTAGCACACAATATTATGGTGTTACACGTACAAGGCCATTTTCGTATCTCAAATATTCTTTCGATTTCAGGCTGTCTAACTCGTGCGTGACTCATGAGACAGCATATTTTGTACACGACTAAACCAGCCTGCGATCGAAGGTGTGAGAATCGGGCCCTTCATTTCGTACTATGTCTACACCTCATGCCTTGATCATGTCGGCTCATAATGAAACAAATTTAAATAACAGAAATAATGTAAAATACATGTACCATTAGATAATTGATTCATAGGCAGGTAACATTATCTGTATATTATGTCAAGTCAATGTCCGTCGTGATTTGGCGGCTGGGCTTGACATAACCCGACCAAATTTAATCTAGCACCGCCATTTGCCTATGAATAAATTTCTTTGTTAGTACAGACTGAACAGACTACATACTTTTCTTTGTTTTCTATTCTACAGTAACCAATGATATTCCTTCAACTTTTTCAGCGTCAAAGGCACTAGAGAAAACTTTTAAAAATATCTTGTAAGATTAACTTATTAAACAGGAGGTACCTCCGGGCTCGGAGGGGCTTAACTTCGCTCAACAATCGATTTTTCTTTTACAGAAAAAACTACTTTTATAACTTCAGCTACCTTCAAGACAAAGGACTTTTCTTTGAAGGTATAATAGCAATGTCATTGGTTAATCTTGGTTTTTTAAAGTCTATGCAGACTACAGCAAATAAATGTCTTCGACTCCAACATTATAAATTTTATGGTTCTTTTGCCTTTCCTATTCTGTCTGAGATAGTTGCCCCTTGAGAGCAAGTCTGTCTACAGAACTTTTAAACTATATTTCACATTCTGTCTGTACCTACCCGGTGTTTACCGGAAGCAATCGATGCTTGTACTAATTAAAAATTCGTGTACACAGAACATACAGAGGAATAAGTAATTCAGAACCGGACGTGTCATTATAAAATTTTGTTAAAAACCTAACTGGAGGAAAAATCGCTTGTTGTTTGTTTGAACGCGCTTATTTCACGAACTACTGATATTATCATGTATACAGGGTGTATGCTGCTACTTTCACAGTAAACTCTCTACAAGGAACACATACAAACCCTAAAGTATTATCAATTAGTTTTGTTACACCCTGTATATTTGTACAAGTAGGTGGAGATATTTTTTACGGCTATTTTTAGCCTGTGATAAAGACTTAAACCTACGGAATGAGCGACAATCAAAACTACCGCTTATACAACAGCGACACGTAAGCTTTTCCAATAAGTTATTCGTGCGTGTTCAGTAATAGCATTACGTAACTACAATGTAGTCGTCTAGACGGTTTACTGCAATGAAATGGGGTCGATTCATCATCATAAGCCAGCGTTCTCAGCCTTATTACACTGGCGATTACGCGGCGCCCATACATTTAGTGATCGCAGCGAATTTGCCGCGTGTTCGCCGCGAATTTGCCGCGTGTTCGTCGCGACCAAACCGCCTACGACCTGGTGATCGTCGCGCAACCGTTCCACCCGCACACCTACTAGTATGATAGATCCTAAAGGCTAGTTCAGACACAGCGGAAATCGCGCGGTTCAGACCCATGCGTTTTAACCACTTACAGCTTATTAGAAAGGCGTTGGTATCACAATTCACAACGGTTACACTTAGCCACTCGGTATCTGCAGTGGAAACGCGCGGTTTCCGCGTTGTCTGAACCAACACTAAAACAGTAACTTACGTAGCTGATGGTTTCTAAGGTTTTAGAAGTTTTAAGCAGTTCTGGCAAAGCGGTTTTGTCGAGATGTTTAACTTTTAGCCACCACACCTACATCAATATGGTGTACCATACACAGTGAGGAACAATAAGAAATATTGAGATCGTTGTAATCTTATCAGATTTTGCACCTATGCAAAAATCGACGATAGATTTTCTATTTTATAAAAATCTTCTAAGCAATCGAATCTGTTTACATTTACATATTTCTACGTAGAAAATAAACTTTTGGAAAACTCTATGGTTCTACGTAATTACAATTAAAACGAAAACCATGTTATAATGAAGTTTTCGTTTATCGCGAGTTGTAAATCTTGGAAAGCAAGCCGTGAAACTTGGAAAACTCGGAGTGACACCAACAAACATTCTTTTTTAGGGTTCCGTATCTAAAGGGTAAAAGCGGGACCCTATTACAAAGACTTCGCTGTCTGTCAGTAATATTAGTATAGATATCAATGAAAAATATGTATTAACTAAATAAAATAAAATTAAATTAAGAAATTTAAAAAAACCCCCGCCAAACAACTTTAAAAAGTAATGAAATAATATTTACTGACTTAAAGTTTAAATAATGTCTAAGTGTAAAGTAATATTTTAGTCCATAATTGTTGTCACGGTGTGTCGGGGGACCGCCAAGTAAACTACGACAACAGCGACTTTTGCATTTTGTATCGCTGATTGTCTCGATTCAGTTCGCTGTGAACTGACCTTTAAACTATATTGTTATGTGAAATCAAACATCTACATTAGCGGTCCCCCGACACACCTTGAAAACAATTATGGACTAAAATATTACTTTACACTTAGAAATTATTTAAACTTAAAGTCAGTAAATATTATTTCATTACTTTTTAAAGTTGTTTGGCGGGGGTTTTTTTAAATTTCTTAATTTAATTTTATTTTATGCTTTTTAAACTTGTGTTGGTTATAGTGCAGGATTGTTCCTATCAACAGGATCATATCCCAATGAATACGATCTATAAATATCCTCTTGGATGAGGCCGTCAATATGAGCCCAAATGTGAAACCTCCACCCTGGGTTCATACGGAACTCGGCTCCTATAGAATCCAGGTGATGCTGCAGAAGCAGCATTCAAATATTTACTGTTTATCTACGTCTTACTAGTTGTCGCAATTAAAATGAGCCCAAACACGAAACCTCTGCTCTAAGTTGGTGAGGAGTTGGGTATCCTATTGATTACCAGGTGATGCTGCAGCACCAGGGTCAACTTTCCATTAATATGTATATATTCATAAGTGTCACGAACCAGAATGCAAAATATAAAACCCATCTAACGACTGCAAGTTGCTAATCGGCCTATCACGAACCAGATAAACCGTGATATTTCAGCAATGAGCAGGCTGATGATGATGAACTATAGCTAAGAACACTCTCAATCGTGTCAGCTTTCAAACAAAATAAACTAGATTAAAATCGGTCCACCCGTTTGGATGCTACGATGCCACAGACAGACAGACAGACCGACAGACAGACCGACAGACAGACACGTCAAACTTATAACACCCCTCTTTTTGGTCGGGGGTTAAAAAAATAACCTGCACCGTGTACAAAAACGCGAAACGAACAGTTGAAATTTCCACGAATAAGGTATTTCTGTTCTTGCTATAACAACAAATAATTAAAAAAATATATATTTAATGGGGCTTCCATACAAAACAAGACATGTTTTGCCAACTTTTGCTCGACTTAAATGGCGGAGAACCCATCGTACGCGAGTCCGACTCGCACTTGGCCGATTTTTAAACTTCATTATACAGTAAAGGTTGTAGCGTTCTGTGCAGTATTTCAAAAGTATTCGTGCCCCCGCCGTCGCCACTTCGTTTTCTTTTGCCAAGATAACGAAATTTATGAGTACACTAGAGGCGTACTTCGTTTAAAATTTTCAAGAAAGTAGCGGATTGCGATGAAAAATAATGGTATAATATGCCAAGGACTTGCTTATTATACTATTTCGTGTAGAATCTACTAATCTACTAATCTATATGAGATGAAATATAGTTGTTATAAATGACATCTAGGATATATAATTATATAACTTATTGCTTGATAATATTTTAACTGAAAATGTTTTGTCCTTATCTAACGTATCTGAAAAATTGCTCCAAAAACATTGATGAAACGTTGAAATATACCTAGCTTTTTCATTGGTATTTTTTTTTTGTACAGGGATTTTTTTAACATAATTATTTATTTCAAGACTTAAACGTAATTACACGACCGATTTCAAAACAATCATCATTATTTAATTTTTCAGTTTAGAGCGTTTGTAGGTCACACTAGAATGATTCTTCAAGAATCCACCTAAGCGTCCTTTGAAGTAGCTACATTGTACAAGAGTACTTTTAGCGCCTTATACATATTCATCACTGCATTTAGCGGCGTCAGCGATTTTTAAATCTGTAAAGTGCCAGGATTTTTAATTATTATTATTAGGGCGCTCTTTTAAAATTTTTAAGTTATTTTTTTTTTATTAATAAAGTTGTGAAAAATAATATTATCTTCTTTCTTTCTAGGTACAAATCAATACTAATATTACATCGTGTGTGTCGATTTGTCTGTTGTAACTTACGTCGTCCCGTTCAAGCTCAACTGATTTAGATTAGGAGATATTTTAAAACCCTGGAATTTATTGTTTTTATGATGGCAAAATGTATTGCTCCAGCGCAAAAAAAAAAAAGAAATTTCTGAAGCGTAGTAGCGGGCACCATCCAGTTCCTTACAAAAGTAAGTTTGATACTTCTTGTTCAATACCATTAGACAACAGAATGATTTCCATACAACGTTTAAGTCTGGTAAGGGTTATGGTACAGCTTATTTTCTTACCTTTTCTCAACATTTTCACAGCTACAATCCTGAAACCAAAGGAAAAGAAACATTAGTGATATTGTAATTAGTTTCACTAAAGTTTTTAAAGGATATTTTATTATACTGTAACAAACAGGTAAACAAAAATGTGTGTAGCTCTCAGGCTGTGTGATACATTTTTTTTATAAAAAATTAAGGGCAAACGAGCAATACGTTTCGTTTGATAGAAATCGATAGTCTCCCTTTTGCCCCTGCAAAATCAGTGCATATTCAAGTTCAATTTGACACTTACAAAAAATAGTTTGGAATAAGTCAACATTTTTAAAAAAATATGAAAAATGTGTATTAAATATTAACTCTTTAAATTCCAGACTTTATTCCAAAAACACAACTTCTTTAACCCCTACCCCATTAGTTTATAGTAAATAAGTTTATCCTAATCCTATAAATCCAAGTTTATTCCTTAAAGTCTCCACACACGGTCAAACTATATAATGAGCAAAAGAGATAAGTCCGGCACTTGACATCGTTCCTGAGTAACGCTCCGCATGGCATGTGGGTGTATATGCTAAATGCACGCTCTCGCAACTCTCACATTTATTACTTTTATAGGGATAGACGAGCAGGTGGATAGCCTGATAGTAGGATTACTTTTAAGCATTTTGAATTGGGTATTAGTATGTTCGTATTTGAAGAAAGCTCTTTTAACGTGGACCGTATCGATAACTAGTACAAAATCTACAATTTGTTTACAGACGTTATAGCTATAGGTACAATGTTTTCCCCTTTTCTATCAAGGCACTTTTCTAACGTATCAGTTTTCTTCTACAAAACGTAGAAGAAAAATTTTATACGCTTGGAAATTTTAAGTAGTTAATCAGGAAGAGGAAAGATTATCACTTTTAAAATGAAGCTTAATACACCACCAAGTTATGCTGATTTAGTAGCCAAATAGGATGATAATGTATGTAAGTTCATACATTAATTAACATACAAGTACATCCTCATTACATCTACTTCACATAGTTAACATAATAGCTCATCTGTCAAGCGCCCAAAATGGGCGTCTTACTCTAAAACTATTCAAAAGTTCTTCTTCTACTTTGCAGACCACCGATTTAGTATTTTTAAAAATTCTAATTATATAAAAATTATATACAGCTTTCATGGTAATTTCTTTAGATAATTTAATCAGTTTAATGAGAGTAATTGGAAATTGAAAAAATTTCGAAAATCGTTTGACAGTTCGGGACAGATGAAAGGATAATTAATAAATCACTTCTGTCCGTGACAGTACAACTGAATGCACTCAGTACCCTAATTCTATTTTGATGCAACATTATTGCAGCATTAATTCTTGTTCGATCCAGTGCGTTTCCTATTAAACTTAAAAAAGTATAATATTTTCATGAAATTTAAAAACAACATCATACGCATTGTGATTAGGGCATCGAGACCGGGTTTTCCCGAAACTCGAAAACCCGGGAAAACCCGGGTTTTTGGGATCACGAAAAAACCCGGGTTTCAAAAATGGAACCCGGGTTTTTCGAGCTTTTCGGGTTTTTCGTTTTTTTGATTATTTTTAAAGGCAAAACCTGATTTAAGGTATTTATAACAAACTAACATACAAATTCTTTATCTTTATAACATAAGTATAGATTTAATTATTTCTATTATTCATAATTAAACAAAATAAAATATATTTTGAAAGTAAAAGTTTCGTTTTTAGCGCGTCACAGATTAATTGTCACAAACATATTTATAAATATTTTGAACATCCTATCAAAAACTATTCAATGTAAAAAAGCAAAGTCTCTTCAAACAATCTATCCATCGCAAAAAGTTTTCAAATCTCATAGAAGTATAATAGTTTTCAATCAACATTCAGTGACTGACCACAGTTTTCTTCATTTTGTGATAAAGGCTTAAGAAATAAAGAAAACAATGTCAAAAGAAAACAGCTTCAAAGGGTTCTAAGTCTGCTGAAAGTACCACTGAAATTGATTCCTAGGCAGTTGACAGACGTCATTTGGTCGGATCATGTCAATTCAATGTTAATTGTGATCTGTCGCCTGGGTTTGACGTAACGCGACCAAACTATGTATGTCCACCATCTGCCTAGGAATCAACTTCTCTGATAGTACCTTAGACTTTTGATATTATGGGCAAGTCAGCCACATAGTTGGTAACAAAACGTTGTAACTTGGATCGACCGTTGCTGATAAAATACACCCATCAACAAAGTCTCTATGAAAGAATATCTAAAAACCTGTCAGGAATTTTCGAAAACAGTAAAAGGAAGAATGATAGCTTATTTTTTGGTATCTAATAATGTTTTATTATGTTTATTAAAACACTTTTCTGAATTTTATTGTTTCTAAAACAATCACAGATTTTTCTGTGGCCATAAAAAATTAATGATATGTCAACAAATCTTTATTTCGTTTTATAAACTGGAAATTTAATTCGAATGCGATATTTTTATTGCTGATTGTCAAATTTATAATAATAATTAATCAGGGCGAGCGAAGCGAGCCCTAGTATATCCCACAACCTAAGCATTTTTGTGGTACACTTTACCGAAACCCGAAAAAACACGGAAAAAGTACCACGCCTATTGATTTGTGTTTTAAAATAGTAAAGTTTATTTATATGTATATGTGTTATCATCGGTTAGTCAAGGTTTGGTTACTATTAAAATATTAAAAAAAAACTGCTTTAAAGATTATTCCACGGAAAAAACGACGCGAGCCACAAAGCTGGGCTTTTAGCTAGTACTAATTGATGTTTACCTAAAAATACATTTTTGTGCCTTGCTGTGGTATGGGCCCCAGTCTTCTTTGCAATTTTAATTCTTTTTTTACAGTCGTCTAACTGACTAAAAAACCTCTTAAAGCTTTTTGTCATTATTTGTTATATTATATTCACAATAGTCATAATCATACCCTAAGTTGAAATAAACTGGTAAAATGAACCCAATACTAAGACAATGCAACCAGTAAAAAGGCTCCAGGAAAGCAGCCCCTAGAAACCGACAAAACCATCGAGAGGAGTTTCCATCAAGTTGGTTCTTATGATGTGAATGCGGCAGATTGCTTTTCATGAGCTTCGGAGACTAACGATTGTAACACATAATACGACGAATGATCTTTCCATAGCCGGCCGTGGATGACATACTCACTGCGGAATTATTAATACAGTGATTTTAGTGAACCCAGATGAAATACAAGCCGGGGTTGTTATGACACCATGGTTTATCTTCCAAACTCATAAAAAGCAACCTTCCGCATTTGCCGAGTGGTCTGGTCTGGTCAACTAAATGGTTATCTGACATGAATTCTGTCACAATAGACTAGAAAAAATAACGACAAAATTCTTTGAGGGATTTTTCAGTAAGTAAGAAAATTAATTTAAATTGCAAAGAACAATCGGCCTCATACCGTAGCGAGGCAGAAAAAAACAATTTAAGATAAAAACTATGCCACAAAAATTTAGTCACAGATATAAAGTATGCCAAACATCAATTAGGACTAAATAATTATGAATAATTTGACAATCAGCAGTAAAATGTAAAAGATTAAATAAATATTTGCTGGCATACGTTTTATATTAAAGTTTATTCTTCAATTTACTGTCTTCAAAAATTCGTGATAGATTTTTATATATTTTATAAAATGCAAATACATTTTAATAATACATCATGTATATTTGGGGGTGAAGCTTGTTCTAACACGTAATTTTGGCCCGTAAATCTAAATTTTAAAAATTTAGATTTTCGGGCTAAAAGTACGCTTTGATAAGATCCAAAATATAGAAGAGGTAAAATAGTCGCTTCAATAAAAGTATGATACGGCCGTGCCCGTTTACCCGAGACTTGGTTGGGCACTGCTGTGACCCGAAACTATGGTATTTAAATAGTATTTAACTGGGTAGGTGCTGGCAATCGCAGAAAATCATATGTAACGTATTTTCGCATTGTTAATATTTGAATTGTAAAAAAACCCGAAAAAACCCGAAAAACCCGGGTACCCGGTTTTTCATTTAACAAAAACCCGAAAACCCGGGTTTTGTAAATTGGGTCCGGGTTTCGATGCCCTAATTGTGATTGGTAAAGCTAAAATAAAGTCAGTAGTTTGACTTTTTTATCCATACTAATATTATAATTGTGGAAGTGTGTCTGTCTGTCAGTTACTTCTTTACGCCCAAACTGCGTAATCGATTTTGCTGGGTATGGAGATAATTATTTAGGACCCGGTCCGGAAAAATGGACGGTTCCTGCACGATAAACGAATTTTCGCGCAACGGAGTTGCGGGCGACATTTTGTTTATTATATGAGAATATTGTTTTGCAGATTTAATAATATACGGACTAGAATATAGAACGATCAAGGAACAAAGCTGAATAAATGTTGTATTAAGAATATAGAATCGGGGTACTTTTGCAACAACTAAGTACAATAGTACAGTCAAGGGTAAAAGTTGATAAATATTTATGGTGTTCCAATTTTTGTCACTTAAATTAAGCGAAAAGCGCTTCAAGATCGCGATATGCAAATTCAAGAAGCTTGTTACTTGTGGGTGAACGCTGTGAGCGCTGAAAGGGTGCACTTGACTTCCCATAGAACTGTACTTAGCAACGTCAGTAGTCGAGAAACGAGAAATTACACTTGCATTATAACGTTTGAATGTGAAGCATTGCTCTGTTGTAGTTAATAATAATAATAACAAAACTCTCTATCGCACACCAGAATACAGATACAATATGAAAGATACATTAAAAATTATACCTATTACTTAATGATGTACAAAAAGCGAACGTATTGCTACTAAGCAATCTCTACCAGTCAACCTTTTGTAGATAAGATATAGATAGATAACAACCTCTACTAATATCAACCATTACGATTTACGCGTCACCTTGGCAACTCGTCAAAGTGACATGAGTTACAGCTGTCAAATTACGTCGCAAAGTTTCGGTGACGTCACGAGTGTCAGGACTAACTACAATCTGGCGGTATTCATATTGCGCTGTCACTGACAAGTGACGGCTGTGTGGAATGGTTGGAGCATAAAGTTAATATACCTAGCGGAATAGAGAAACAAAGGCCTGAGCAAGCGAGATGTCACTATCAGTAACACTGCGTGGTAAAAAGAGACGTGTGATACATGACAGCAGAACTCTTTTTTTGACGTCCAGTCGACACTTATCGGCACGTTGACAATTTAATCTCATAGAATTCATGTTCAATCATGCTTGTGTAAGTGTATACGTACACATATTTGTACACACAGATGTAAACCAATTTCGGTTTCGTTTGACAGCTCGAGATTGTTGCTCTATTCCGCTAGGTATATTAACTTTATGGGTTGGAGTGACCAACCTCGTGGATACAGGAGAGACAGTCCCGAGTACAAGATTTTTGTACTCCCGATTCTACAGGATGTAACAAAACAAAGTGTGTAATACTTTCGGGTGTGTATGAATCCCGTGTATATGTAGAGTTCACTGTAAAAGTAGCAGCGCTGAAAGAGCCATTTTTATTTCACTTTTGTATGGGGTAACTCGTGACTCTGGGGCTATTGCCCATACAATTCACAAAAAAAAAATTGTTCTTTCAGCGTTGCTACTTTCATTGTGAACTCTCTACAAGGAACACATACACACCCTAAAATATTATGACTTACTTTTGTTACATCCTGTATATTAATTTAAATGTAATACAACTTCAGTCTAGTTCGGATCCGATTAAACAGCAAAACAGTATTATTAAACACCTACATATTCGATAAGCAGTCCAAAAGTTTTCGATTTTAATCTTTACTTGAGGTCAATTCAATATTTGGTCATTTATCTTCTTAGTAATAAAAATCTACACTGTGTATGAAAGAATATAAGTAACAAAATTTTACGTGTTTGTACTTTGACTATCGTCCTTATCTTGTCAAGAAAATTTTCAAACGAATCACATACTTAAGCACACATCTAATCATACAACTTCTGTATAAACAGCGGAATTTTTTATTAGTAAAGTTAGACAGTATACAAATTACATACTCCGAAGCTCTCACCAAACGTCTCCACAACGCAATATGTTTTCCAAGTTCAAGATTCCGTTATGAATATGTATAACGGAATATACAATTCCGTGTAATCAAGGCACTAGTCATATTGTCAACCGTGACGACCAGGAGCCCGATTCTCGAACTTCGAATGGGGATTGGGTCGTGCGCACACATGATCACAATCGAGTAAGTCATGCTACACACATTATATTTCTCTATAAAACCGTTTATGTAAGCTGTCACAAGATTCTAAATAGTATGAAGAACAAAGGTCGTTATATCGTTACTGTATGTGTGACAATCCATGATCGAAACTCCATTTTGACGACCTCTGTGGCTCAATTGGTTGAGTGTGTGGCAGCTCCAGCCGGGGGTCGCGGGTTCGAATCCCGCCGACGGAACAAAAAGTTTTCAATGTTCCCGGGTCTGGATGTGTATTAAATATGTGTATGATATAATAAAAATCTTAAATATATTATGTATAGTATAAAATTATTAAATATATTTCTGTTGTCTGGTACCTATAACACAAGTCCTTCAGGTACTTAGCACGGGGCCAGACTGACGTGGTGTGAAGCGTCCATAGATATTAATATATTATTATTATTCGAGGTAAGAAAATCGGGTCCTTGGACCGTAATATTCCGCCCGAGTCAGACATCTAGCCCTGCCGGGATGACAATTATGTAACACCCGTTAACTGGAATTAGGCTAAAGTTATATTAAAATAGAGTTTTGGCCGAGCGCGGACGAACGGGAATTAATTTTATCTTTAGGGATAAAGTTTGAATTTGATGAATTTGGCAGGGTTGTCAAATGGTTAAGTTTTATAGGGAACGGACGTAACATTCTGTTGTAATTTGGCTTGGATCTTAGCTTTGAGAAAGTGGTAAAATAAATAATATCCTTTCCCACAGGACAAAATGTTTTTAAAGGAAAAAATCTCGAATCTCGTGGCATCGAAATTCGTTTAAATCCCGTTGGGACCGTACATTTTTCTGATAAAGAAATTAGTCTACGTACGGGACATATTATCTTCTACTGAATATAATACACTGAATTTCATGAAAATCACTTGAAGGGGGAACGAAGAGATAGACAGACATTTCGCATTTATACTATAAATATACATTCAGCAACTCCAATATTATTATTATGTAATAAACCGGCATAAACAAACACTTAGCAGGGGAAACCCCGTAAAGGCTCATAGTGTTCCCCCCTAATAAGTCGCTAGAGCACTCGCCCTAAACTGTTGAATAAAGCAATAAACAGGGGGACCGCTAATGTGTTTATATACGTACACTTTATGTGCTTGCAACGTGGCTAAATGTTCTGAAAAATTAATTTACTTTTTTATAGATGGTACTTTCCCTCTAAGCTTTTGAGATGAAATAAATTCGAACTTAAAATAATAGCTTTTAAGTGTCAATAGGTTATAATAAACAGCAAGAGAGAAGTAGAGACCCAATGGCATTAATATTTAGCAAATAATGTGCAAAAAGTGTCATACCGGGACCAGAATAGAAACACTATTGCTAACAACACTAGTCCCTAATTCTTCGAAAATAGTTTCTAGTAGATTACGACGAAGTCAAAAGGAAGAAGTTCTTTTCTTTTTTTTATAGATTATAGGAAATAAATATATTTTATGTAATATGTTTTTCCATCGTAGCGGCTAATCTAATTAAGACTTATGAGATTTGTTACAGTAGCCTGAATATAATTCACTTTTTTACCAGTTCATTACAATATAATAATATCTATGGACGCTTCACACCACGTCAGTCTGGCCCCGTTCTAAGTACCCAAAGGACTTGTGTTACGGGTACCAGACAACGGAAATATATTTAATAAACTTTGAAAACTTTTTTTTTGTTCCGTCGGCGGGATTCGAACCCGCAACCCCCCGGCTTGAGCTACCAACGCGCTCACCAACTGAGCCACAGAGGTCGTCAATATATTTTCTTCTTCTACTTGAGTACTTACAAGCTACGTACAAAACAAGTTAGCCTCCGCAAACATAGACCTATGTTGATATAAAGTAATAATTAACCGGGTTAAGTTACATTAACGGGCCCCGGGCAACTTTACTGCCACTAAAATGTTGTGCGTTGTTCTAATTATGTTACTGAATTACAGTTAGTAACTAGGGAATTATAATAAGTATTAGAAAAAGAATATTAATATTTAATAGTGTCAATGGCTGGCGGTAGTTACTTTCCATCAGGTTACCCGTTTGCTCTTTATTGTCTCTTTTAAATAATATATAAACATAATATTATTACATCTTGTACAAATTCGCATTTACTGATCATTTCCAAGCTAAAAACTGCAACTCTGCCCGTTGCCATATTCCTACGAAAGAATATTTTCCAGATCCTCCCCATCTATTTATTAACTCTTTATAAAGCCAAGCTAAAATAGAGTTTATTACATACACCCTAAGAGTGATTACTAATCCATTAAAGTTGACCCAAGCGGGGGGTTCAGAGGTCGGAGACAAAGAAAATCAAGACACATTGAAAAGGCTCACCCGGCCAAATAAAGTGAGGACGTGTAGTGAATGACCAAAAGCCATTGTCTTATAATGACTA
The DNA here is from genome assembly GCA_905187585.1 of Cyaniris semiargus. Lineage (NCBI taxonomy): Eukaryota > Metazoa > Arthropoda > Insecta > Lepidoptera > Lycaenidae > Cyaniris > Cyaniris semiargus. The sequence goes on from LR994555.1 coordinate 2,237,135, forward strand.
ATGACATGCCCTGTCCAACCTGTGAAATGGCTCCAATGGGATTGTTGCGATGGGGCACTTGCGATTTGTGTGACAGCCAACAAGATATAAAGCGTAGTGTGGAGTTTCGGTAAATCTATAGCAAAACAAACCAAAAACCGATTAAAATTGCCCGAAACAGAAATGAGTAATATGAGTAGACCATACCACATTTATGGTACAAGAGTTAAGGTTCAATAAGTCAGTAAGGTCAGTTAGACTTTAAGGTACAAGTAAATACGCTAAATATCAGCGGCCTCTCATGCTGGCTGATGTTGGCTGAAGCGATAACAAAACGAACATATTCATCCGTATCCATCGACGTCGTTGTGCGTATGCAGTTGCAGTAGGTATGTTTAGCAGCTTAGCAATCATGGATATCCACCACGGCTCAACGCCTTATTAGAGTAGACAGAACTGAGGAGTACCTCGACTTCAAACAAACGGGCGAATATACGCGAGTTGGGCGTGAATGTCTATTTGAACATGTTTCACAATGCTTAGTTACGCATTAGTACGGCGGGCGCCGGCCGATCAGACATACTACGTCAAACGTATTCGAGATCTCTTCTGAGTCGACCTACTCGTTAGTTCTGTTTACTCAGGCCTTATGGTAAATTCAGGCCGCAACGCGACGCGTAGGTGCATTTCTAAATTTGAATGGATTTGACAGACTTTCATGACGTCTCACGCAATTGAAGTCTGTCAATTTAATACAAATTTAGAAATGTATCTATGCGCCGCGTTGCGGTCTGAATTGACCCTTAGTAGTTTATCTTTAGCTTATAAAGTTTTTTAATTCGTTAAGCTACGGACAAAATTGATATGCAGCTGGCGGACTCCGATATGTTTTCCCGGAACACAATGGAGGCTTTGTTCAAAAATGCCCATCTTTGATATTGGTAGAATAACAAAAGCTTATTGCTGTAGTGATCAATATTGCCGTTATAAAAACGTGGCATACCAGAATGTCTCCAAAATTATGAACAACTGATTATGTTACATTGCAGCAAAGTTATGTTTAACTAAAGTGGGTAAAGTTGATATCAGGCGGAACATTTCCTCTTTCATTCGGCGTCTTTCACTCTAAGTGACGCGTCCTGAGTCCTGACACAAAATAAGGCGCAAGTGCCGAAGGTATTTCAGGAAAATTAAAGCATCAATTCAAATTAACAATCACTCGAAAAAATCCCGCCTGATATCACCATACAAACCAGACGAGCAAATTAAAAAATAATCCAAAATCCGATAAATACGCCTACATTATACTGAATATAGGGTGAAGCCAAACGAGCGTAATTTGTGAGGTGGGAGTCGCAGAATTTCGGCTGGCAGAAATTCTGCTGCATTCAGTTTCATACAAAAGCCCTGTTTGATTCACACGAGCGTAATTTTGTGAGTCATGATTTGTATGAAAAGATATTTACGCGACCGAAATTCTGCGACTCACAACTCACAAATTACGCTCGTTTGGCTTCACCCATACTCTTGTTATTGACCACTGACTAACCACCATCTTCCACATCTCACAACAATAAAACACCATCTTTAAGGCTTTTAATCATTTGACCTTGAGTAATCCAGAAGTAACCGGCCGGTATAAATATTATACTCTCGGGTATACCGCTTTACTCCGTTTTTATTCCACCTATCCTCACGTATAACGAGTCTTATCTGTCAGGCCCTCACCTTAACGATTACCCATTAAATTATTACGACCCATTGAGAGAGTTCCGTTAATAAAACAGTGTTGTCATTTTCAACGAGGGTAGGAGTGATATTTTCGTTTGTTTCCTGAAATTTGCTGACCAGAGACTATAGAGATAACGTTTGCTTCGAGGGAAATGGATACCCTCTGTGAGATAGCCATAGCCATTTTTAGGACCCCCCAATGTTAACTCGAAAAGGATTTTAAGTAGCTTAAAATATTGTAAAAAGTCCTCACAAAAACTTATGCTCGGTGACCGGCCCCTTGAATATGGTCATTTTCATCAAAAAATATCCTACTTAAATTAGAACAGCACTCTACAATGAGTTCTGATTACGCCAGGGGCCAGTCCTACAAACTCAAAGTAATTGGTCACTCGTTATTGCAATTACAATCCTTTGGCGAGTACAAGCGGTATATGATCAAAAGAAAAATGTGGGTTCAACCAGTCATTCTGTACAAACGACTCGTGATTTCGGTCATGAATTATGATGATCTAATTTTGAGGAGTCCATATTATAGGACGGAGTACGTAATATAAATATTTTACGAATAATATGACGCAAGAACAAGGGAAATGTTAGCTTTATTTTTACGCAGCAAAGCTTGTAATACGTTATACGCCCATTCCACGTTGGCTCTTAGTAACAAGTAGAGGGGTATAGTAATCTTTAATTGCCTACGATCGACGTAGTTTGTGTAGAATACTGGGAGATCTTGGTGGTAGGCATGGACATCCGTCGTGGCCAAGATGAATAAAACGGGTTTCACATCAACAGACCTAGGAAAGTAGGTACAATTTTAATCCTGTACTAAAATTTCTCTCCTGAATCTTGCATATCAGCAAGTAGAGACAGCAATAAAACCCATAGATATTGAAAGTTACAACTTACAAGTGATAATCCTTTGAGCATTGATTTATATGTATATATAAGTCAATGCCTTTGAACGCCATTTTCTGTTAATATATTTATGGCAGTATTACGTCGAGGACGCTAATAAAATTAGTAGCTGTCAGTTAATTACGGGGGTAATCGAGGATGTTTAATATCAGACAATTTGGAGATAATCACATTACCAGGTTACCGGATTATATTAATCGTCATTTGGGTTGCTGAGGAAAAGTAGCCGATAGATCTGGTCTTCCATTTCCGCTCTTATAACTATAACAATAAGGTCCGAAGGTACACCCTATTCATTTCGATGTAAATATAAAGCAAAAAAAATTGTAACTGTACTAAATTAAGGTGTCTTTCTTTCTTGATTGCGTGGTTAATATAATATGAATTTAAGTTGGTAGCATTATTTTAAAACAAGCATCATTTACTTGCAGAAAGTACTGTTAAAGCTAGGCATGCAAAATTAACAATAGGTATGCCGGTTTACTTTTATATCAAAATGGATGGCTTATGCAAGTTGTACATTATTCACAGCGTCATACATGAAATACAAATGAAATCCTAATTTCACTGGACATTGGCAATGATAATTGTATCAAAGTCCAATCATTGTCGGCGCGGCACCGACCATAGTACGATACACGCGATATTTCATTACCGGTTATCTGTGCGCCGTTCCGCCATTTTGAACCTGATTGTCCAACACCATGGAAATTAGTCAACAAGCTACAGTACCATGTGAAAAACTGGTACAAATGCACTACTCTCTCTACGAAGCTGAAATATTGACAGAATTGACAGTCTACCCAACCAAGACACACCCTTTAATATGTGCCTGAGGGACTTAGAATTTAGATATTAAAATGTCTTAGAAAACGCAACAATAATAGAGACAGCATAAAGGTGTTAAGGCCAAAAGTAAATAATCAAAGGAAGCAATATTACAAAAAAAAATACGTCTATGCTAATGGTATTGTGGCGGTACCCACAATTCGCCTAACATTCCTGCATCGCGCTATCGAAGTTTTCTGAGCGCGTCGGTATACATACGACAGCTGAAATGTATCACGTGGGCTCCGGCCTGACCGAGCATACCACCTCGGAAGATCTTCCTTTGTGGCCACCACGCACTTATCCCACATTGGTGACCTCCAACAGAACACGCCTCCTTCATCATCATCACTCCCCGCCCCTCCGCACCACGCCAGCCAGCATCGCCTCATCAGGTGCCTCGTCCACTAGCCGCAATGTACCGCGGCCTGGGCGACTCCTCATCGGCATCATCGGTCTTTCTCACTACAACGACCGGTCAGTAAGCAGAGCACATCTCTCCTGGTCAGCACGTAGCATCGGCCCCGCACGGCAGCTATCCGACTCACTGGATCCCGTGCAGCAGCTTACAGTTCCGACTCACTGGGACTCACTGCAACAGTTCCGACTCACTGGAACTCTCTGGCACTGGCGACTCAAGCGACAAGACTTCAAGATTCGACCTCCGGTCTTCGGGGGGGGAGTGATGTGGCGGTACCCACAATTCGCCTAACATTCCTGCATCGCGCTATCGAAGTTTTCTGAGCGCGTCGGTATATATTATACGACAGCTGAAATGTATCACGTGGGCTCCGGCCTGACCGAGCATACCACCTCGCTCGGTCGGAAGATCTTCCTTTGTGGCCACCACGCACTTATCCCACTTTATAATGAAATAAATGGCTGCTAATGATGATGACTAAGATTTTAAGTATGTATACTGTATAGAGTGTACTTTATCGTAAATAAGCTGAAAATCGTTTAGCGTAATGGAGGCGAAACGTGTAAAAAGTCACGCGTATCCAATAAACGCAAGTGGAACGCGTGCTTCTTAGTAATCATCATCACTCTACAGGAAGAGTATCAACCAATCTGCGAGCTTATAATACAAGAGTGCGTAGATATTTAGACTGTAGTGAAAATACTACCGCATGTGTGACAGTTATTTACGTGGTTTTCGTATGTCTTTATGCTTATTGACTTCGCTAACTTTTTGAAGACCTTCCTTACATTTTAAGACTTGTGTATGAAGTTCCATTACTAACAGATTCTCTTACATTTTGAAGACCGTCACCAAAATTCAAAACCCATTGTAGTTTCTGCCTAAGGTCTGACTTGTTTCTACTCTAGTTATGGTACTTAAAGCTTAACAAAACATAGGCTACTTTTATTCCGAAATAGCAGTATCCCCGTGGGTTACCATCCTAATAAAAAGCACACGACATTTTCTGAATATCCTGATCAAACCCCTCAGGAGTACGCCATCGCTATCTCGCCGCGTGCTCCCGCATACATTAACACCGAAGCATATTTTTAATATCCAATGGATAGATTATATTAATTAATCTTAAAAATACGTGCCGCGCCTGATAATATGGGAGATTAATATTTTTACAGCGGGATGTTATTCTTTAATATGCGATAGAAGTTTTATCAATTTACATAACATTAACATGACCTCTTTAACGATGAACCTTCCTCTTGATTCTTGAATAATTATTTCTTAAATAATCGGCCAAGTGCGAGTTGGACTCGCTCACGAAGGGTTCCGTACCATTATAGAGCAAAATAAGCCAAAAATTGTGTTTTTTGTATGGGAGCCCCCCCTGAAATATTTATTTTATTTTAATTTTATTATTCATTATTAAAGAACACATACAATTGAGGATTTTGTGAAAATTTGAAGTGCCTACCTGTTGCCACTATTAATCTCGAGTAAAAAAAGTCGAAAAAATCACGCTTGTTGTATGGGAGCCCTCCTTAAATAAAAATTTTATTTTGTTTTCAGTATTTGTTGTTATAGCGGCAACAGAAATACACCATTCATAAAAATTTCATGTAGCATGATGCCTAGCTATAGCGGTTCTTGAGATACAGCCTGGAGACAGACATACAGCTTGGAGACAGACAGACAGACAGACAGATCGAAGTCTTAGTAATAGGGTCCCGTTTTTACCCTTTGGGTACGGAACCCTATAGAAACCGCATTTAATCTGTTGCGCAATTTTAAAATTCTAATAATAAATAGTGAAAGACAGCGGGAAGCGACTTTGTTCTATACCTCGTTGGAAATGTTTTGCCGGTTCACTACGAACCAGAAAAATATAACGCAAGATTTTTTTTAGATTTTATCATGCTGAAGCATCACGTTAAAGGCATAACGCATCTTTCTGAAGAAAGTACCATAATTCTGCAATTTTGATTCAATATTTTTCGATATTTTGTCGATGCAGTCTCGGTATGCTTAAACTACAAAGTGATATTTTCATGAATTTTTTAAAATGTACGTCAAACGCATTTAGATTGCTTAAAACTTTAAAAATGTCTCGATTAACGTACTTATAGGAGGGGTCGATAAGACACGGATCAAAAGAGAATACTTTCGATTTGATAATTACAAGACTGGATTGAATCTGTATTAATGTAGGATCAAAATAGCATCCGGATACTGATGTTGCCTTTGCCATCTGCATGAGCTTGTTTCTCAGTCAATTCAATTATGCTTTCAGCAAAATACACGTTCAGGACCGTTGATGTTCCATATCTAGGGACTTCGCATTTTGTAGATAATAATCTGAGGCATAACAAGTTGAGGACATATCTATGGAACCATTCTATATAAACGCAGGCTATAAACAGCTTTTATCATTGCCAAAACCCGTGTAAAAAAACAAATCTACCAGTAGGTTGTCTATTTGTCCCCTCTTACCTACATAAAAAACGGTTTAGTATATGCTCTAAAAAGTTTTTTTGTGCAATAGTTAATTTTTTGCATATTTTCATCCAGCAAGGAATTTTTCGGGTGTCTTAAATCGCAACTGAACTTTCTAATGCTGTTGTTCCTACCAGTACCCACAAACTACGCTGTGTATGCAACATCCGTTCCCTGTATGGAATAGTACGTCAACGGCCAGTATACACAGTATACACAAAGGTGGTCGGCAAACACAGCCCGCGGCTGCACATTGTTTACCCGGAGCCAGACACATACGTATATAAACTTAATGCTACCGTTTATGCTGTATTCATAGAAATAGAAAATTAATGACAATAATAATAATCATTTTAGTCTTAACTCTTAAAACGTAGAGCTTTCGTTGTCTTCTAGAGTTTACCTCTCTGCCGAAGAATCGATTCCCGCATTGGAGCAAAAAAAAAACTATCTGACCGTTTGACCAGTAAGATAATTTAACCCAACCGCCTAATGTGCATTTAAGCGAGAGTACCTGCGCACACACATAAGCACAATAAAAATGACTCCTGTGTAATCGAGCTAACCAACTAACTAGTTGGTTCCGTTAGCTCGATATTTTATAGAAAAATCGACTTAATCTACCGCTGGTTATTAGGGAATCACTAACGTCATAAATACATTCCACACACTTATTTACTTTTTAAGCACGAGTTACGATCGTATTCTTACAATATACATATTATATCAAGGAGACTCGTAAATTACATAGGAAACACAATACATGCCACATTATATACGGCAAGTAAATCATCTTCGACTACAACACATTGTAGGGTTTAACACACTTAGCACGCTCGTGCGAGTCGATCGTATCAAAAAATTGACTTTTCCACACGAACAGCCTTGGAGATTTATCATTTTTACCGCTAAACATAGAGAGCTGGGATTCACAATTCCCGTCCGACTCCGATTAAAAAAAATGCCGCATGTAATTAGTCAACGCTATCCGTGGTGCGCGTTTTTTGGCGCGCATAAAAGTCGTCGAATCAGAGGCGAAAAACGCTTTGTGAATCACCCTTGAGGTGTGGAAGAAGCTAGTTAGAACTTAGAAAGCTTTTTTCACACCTCAAGAGTTTGAACACTCAGGGACGAATATTAATTATTATTTAACTGTATATTGTAATAAAATGGAAATTTTGTCACAAGCCCCAAAACATTGCCTTTAGAGCATGCCAAGGAATTACACTCGAAAAACATAACCTTCCTATCGTTCAATAGGATGAAAATGATTGCAACTATACAATCGTTTCTGCAGGCATTACAAAATAAAGGGGTACGAACCTTTGTGGCATAGGAAACTTGATTTTTTTTCAAAATTTCCGAGCACGATAAAAGTGCTATATTTGGATAGAGGACACTTATACAAACAAAAAATGTTATATAACATGGTATCCTAAAGTGTCACGTTTCCGAGATATTTAGAAGTAAATATCGCCAAATGAGTCCAAAAGACATAAATGGCGATTTTTACTTCCAAATATCTCGGAAACGTGACACTTTAGGATACCATGTTATATAACATTTTTTGTTTGTATAAGTGTCCTCTATCCAAATATAGCACTTTTATCGTGCTCGGAAATTTTGAAAAAAAAATCAAAATGGCCGGCGGCTAGATATGCCAGGCTCCATACAAAAATGTTCGAACACCTTTCTATTTTTCTCTAAGTACCTGCTTATTATCTTGAGGTAGAAGCAACGTTATTACATGCAGAAATACGTTTAATTACAAAATAGAAATGACATTCAACAAATGTAATATCAAAGCAGACTTTTCACAACAGAAGTGGAAGAAGAAAAACTTAAAAACAATTTTCCAAGACAACGCACTTAACCAACCAACCTTTTTATAATTAAAAAACTTTTCCAACATGGCAGGTCCAATAAAAGTCCCAAAACATCAATTAATTATGGTCACTGGAATTGATAGACAGTTTTCGTTTAAATAGACTGTGTCCATAAAAAAGATAAAGAACAAGGATAGAACATGGAAGTAATAATTGTAAAGGCTAATTCTGTAGGCAGCTTTTTTTTTCTTAAAGCATCAAAAGCAAAAATCTATGAGTGTAAAGTGTGTTTTATAATTATTTGCCAATTAGCTTTGTCTTGTCAAAGTTTTGGAGTCCAACGTTGTTATTTCTATCAATTCGAAACTTATACCAGAATAGACAGAACTACTTCTACCTACTGCTTAAAGTCGTAATTCCAACGTCGTAATTGGACTCCAATTATACTTTAGGACACTACTTCTCGACTAAAAGTTTACTCAGCGAAATAGACACTTACTTTCCATCCAAATAGACACTTCCAAACTGTGTAATGCCAACGTAAATCAATTGGCCTTCCCTGCCGAAGTGCTTACGTTTTTACGTTCGTCGGGGGAGCCGGGAACGTTCTATGGAATACGGAATTGGTTTCACCACTAATTCACGGGGGATTCACGTTAATTTCATACGAAAATGAGGAAAACAACACGTAAGTTGTGGAAATTGGCAAACTTGTTACGTTTTTTAAAAACAATGAAAGATTACCAACCTGTTAACAGAGACAAACTTGCTATCTATAGGTATAAAAAAATATTCTATTAAATATTGTTAGTCTCGCTAAAACTGAACGGCTGAAAAGATTTGGCTAGTTTTAGTCTTGAAATATATAAGGACTGGACTTCCATGAATCCATATCCATACTAATATTATAAATGCGAAAGTATTTCTGTCTGTCTGTCTGTCTGTCTGTCCGTCTGTCCGTCCGTCCGTCCGTCCGTCTGTCTGTTTGTCTGTTATCTCTACACGATCAAACCGCTGAACCGATTTTGCTGAAATTTGGCATGGAGATACTTTGAGTCCCGGGAAAGGACATAGGATAGTTTTTATCCCGGAAAATGTACGGTTCCCGCGCGATAAACGAATTTTGGCGCAACGGAGTTGCGGGCGTCATCTTGTATATAAATATTCGTGGAATTCCAGGAAAGGTTAATATTAGGAGGGAAGTGATACAAAGTTCACACATTTATATACGAATTTCGGCACAATAGAGTTGCGGGCATATATATTGTATCTAGATTAAAAAACCTTTGTTGCTCCACTATTTTATCCTATTCATCCCATTGACTCGAAAAACAGCATTTGCATTATAAAAATTTAATAAGTTTTAAGTCATTTCGTTCACATCTCACGCAGACCAAGTTTGTCTCTCACAACCCACGCGTCGAAAGCACTCCAAATATCAAAAACCCAAAGAAAAACGCTCGTTCTAAATTTAAATTGCTAAAAAGCCAGGCTATTCCGGAGGCCTATGTAGGTCGCCTTTCAACGCCACCACTGTTATGATTTATTTAGTTGAAATAACTTTTAGCGCCGGTTTATTTTTAAAACATTCCGCGTCATCACCTAGACTCTAGAGAGTTCGTTAGCAAGTGCAGCGCCTTAAAATATTGTGCGGCTTGAAAATAACAAAATTTTAGAATAGAATAATTTTAAATTTTTATTAATTGAATCACCATGACGTGCATTTAATTATTCGTGTTTAAATTTTGTAGACGACGATTGTAGACATTTTTCTTATAAAATTAGAGTTGACTTAGATCCTACTTCCTACTAATATTATAAAGGCGAAAGTTTGGATGTATGTATGTATGTATTGTTAATCTTTCACGCAAAAACTGCTGAACGGATTTTAATGAAACTTTACAGTAATATAGCTTATACATAGAATAACACATAGGCTACAATAACCGACTTTCAAAATGGAGGAGGTGTTATGTTCGTTTTTTATGTTCAACGATTACTCCGCCGTTTGTGAACCGATTTTCAAAATTTTTCTTTTGGTGTATATCATCCCAATTTAGTACCATATTCATAAAAGTGGTGACCTGATGAAGGGATCCATAAGAAATCGAGGGAACTCCTCAAAATTTATATGGAAACATGTGGTGACTTCGGTTTCGTGAGCAGTATTCTAAGCATATGTTACCAACAAGTAAGATTTTGCACCAATGTATATATACCATGGTTCAGAAGGTGCAGAGAGAACTCCTGACTCTTTATAGATGCAAGTTTAGGAGTTTCAACGTTGTTTTAAGAACGGAAAGCATATGCTACGATGCAAATTACTTTCATCATATTCATCATCACTACCATAAACCATTATAGAACCATGTATCGTCCCGTTTTGATCCTATTATTGGTACTTTTCATAGTCTTTTCATCACTTCACATCACATCATCACTTAAACCGCAGGTAACACCGCGGGGCACAGCTAGTGTATTAATAAATACATACTATTATCTACAAATGTGTCAGTTACTTTGAATTAAATGTAGTTCAAACCTTTTTTTTAAGAACCTATGCTGTCCCACTGCTGGGCAAAGGCAAAGTTTAAATCTACCAAATCAATTTCGATGTAAATGTTTTTTTATACGTAGAGTTGGTATGTAAGCTACGGATGAAAATTTAGATACACATTGCAGCAGCAAAAGAACGATTAAACTTTACTCAAAATGAATAGAGTGAGAACAGATTAAACTTTACTCAAAATGAATAGAGTGAGAACAGATTAAACTTTACTCAAAATAAATAGAGTGAGAAAATGAATAGAATGACATAGAATTCGGTCAAAATACCGGTAGACTCGGATAACAGTGTAATGACGTCATGATATCCGGTCTACAGATATTTTGACCGGGTTCCAGGGTAAACTATCGTTGGCAATCGTTCCTATTATTGGCAACTTATGTTAATACCAATAATTGAGTGTTTTATCTAACTATGACAGTAAAAACTTTGCCGTGTCTACGAGAATCACAAGGCTACAACGCTGGCGCCGCGTCATGACGCGTCGGTGTCACTCATCATTTACAACTCTCGACTCACACATTTTTTCATTCCCGTTAAATAGAATATTACTGTCGGTAAATGCCGAAACTCCGTTGCAGACCTTTAAACATATTTTTTGATTGTGATCAGTAATATTTGTGACTCGACTTTAATGACTTAACAAAATATTTACAGTAGTTATTATTTTACACGTCATAGACAGCTAAAAACTAATCGGCCAGGCTTTGGCCTGACTAACCATAGCATCTAGCTCGGTCGAAAGATCTTCCTTTGGACACCCTAAAAAAAAAGATGCCACGCAATAACAACACGCTTCTTCAACAAAAGATAAAGATTTAAGGCTAATTGAAGACTTCGATATTCTATTCTTTTTTTAGTTTAAAACACAAGCTACACAGCTCTACGATTCCTACATCTATGGCCTCACTCGTGTGTCACACAGATAAGTGTGGTGTGGGGTGGGGTGTTAGCTGATGACATGTTGTTCCCTACACTCGCACTTTTTTAGGGCTGACGTAGAAAAGGGCTCATTGGAAGCCGATTTTACATTTACAAATTGTAGCTTTTGAATATGGAATTAACGCTTATTGCGCACTGTTTAGTAAGCATTCTTTACACTTTTGTCATAGCTCTAAGCAACTAAAATATTATGCTCAAGTTTTTTTGTAACGTAAATAGACGCTTCACATCACGTCAGTCTGGCCCCTTGCAAAGTGTCTAAATGACTTGTGTTGCGGGTATCAGATTGGTAATTATTGTCATGTAGTGTCAGTAAACTCCAGAGGTAAAAAAGCTCTGAACGGACAAAACAATTTTTCCTGTAGTCACAATTACTAAAAATGCCTCTTTCAAAACATAATTTATACAACACTTCCAAAGCTGTCATATTCGCACTTCAATATCGCAGTTTAGTCACCAAAATTAGCCTACCACTGCTGCAATTTCCGGGGTCGGCCCAGCGGAATGGCCCGGCTGGGCCTTTCCGGAGGCGCTGGACCCGGCAGTGATCATTTCCGGAGTGCGTGCGACAGAACTAGAGCTATCATAACTTTCATCTCCACTTTATTTGGGTCAGCTATTAATGCTTCGATTGCATGTATCACCAATCGATTTATAGGGTCCGATATGCAGGGTTCGATTTAGAAGGTAAGATATAGGGTTCGATATACAGGATCCTATTTACAAGGCTCGATGGCTCGATTTACAGGAAACATAGTTTGTAATCTCTATCGCGCGTGTTAGAAAATGAAATAAAGAGTATAGAATTGAGATTATAATAGTAACAATTAAACAAAGGAATAAAGAAATTATAATAATCTTAAAAGTAAGGTTATCAAAAATGTGGCAAATGACTAGGTTATTTAGCTGCACCTCGAAGAAGATAAAAATATTTGTTATCTGTGAAATATGCACCTCGAACTTCGAAGTAGATAAAAATAATTATTATCTGTGAAACATGATAAGGAAGTTTTGGTTCATTTAGATACTTATTTATCTAATAATATCAACACAATGTTTATTTCAATCGGAAGTCGTTATTTATATTGTTGTTTTAATTATAGATATGTTATAAAGGTATTGTTCGAAATATCTAGGATATTTCGAACATAAATACATAAATGAGAAATAAAACGTTTTGTGGACTGATAAATGTATTATCCAATAGAAATGTAATGGTTGGCTGATTGGACAAAGGGAATGTTTCCGGTCAAATTATAATAATATTTAATAATTAAAATATCATACAAGATATAATATTGACTTATTTTTGATTGGTCGATTCAAATATTAGGGTTTAGCCAATAGATTGAAATATTCCCTGGTCATAGCCAAACCCGGGATATAAATAGCCGGATAAATCATAATTTGGTGACTTTTTCTGGTGACCTGCAGACGGCTGAACAGTGAGTTAAGTACTTTTCTATTGTAATTATTATCCGCCATATTTTATTGTATTTGTGTCGCTTTGTGTTTATTAGGTGGATAATATTTCTAAATGTTATTTGATTATTGGTTATGCTTTTGCTATTATTGTTAATGACTTGATTATTGTGTGTTCTGTATTGTAATTTATACTGTTTAAAAGAATATTTAGACCCACCGAGTTTCTTGCTGGTTCTTCTCGGTGGGAAGGTCACTGAACCAGTGGTAGGGCCTTGGACCGATAATAAAACATATTTTATCATCTATATATTTTTTATTTAACTACCCTCACTCTTGATGACCATATTCTTTAATGTTAATATAAGTTAATTTTGATATTTCTAACCTTTGATTAAGTAATTATTACATAGAGTCGTCCTATTTCTGTCACGCGCGAAAATATTCCTAATAAGCTCTCATTGGCAAGAAGAGAGAATGAGCTATGTTTAATGTGTATCTCAGTAAAGCCGCGCATTTTTGGTTATGTATTTGGTTTTATTTTCTTACTGATAAAACTCCAAGCAATTCTGGTCCCTGCAGATACTCGTGATCGAGGTAACTTACCTGTAACAAAAATAATATAGTCAAACTTATTTATGTATGGCAAAAGTCTTAATGCTTCAAGCCCCAAGCGGTCACCGGCGACCGCGATAACAATAGAAATCTATTGTGTCTCGTTTTTCCACGATCGAGGTATTAAGTAAATAAAGAAAAAAAACATGTACTATTTACTGAATACAATATATTGTGTTGGAACCCGTTACCTTATGCAGCGACTCTAAAGGGCATTAGGTATACAAAAAGGTAGAGCTTATATCCACCCTTTACTCTAGGGAGCAGCCAGGAGCAAAGGGCATTTCAAAGTTCTGCTTGTATAAATCGAAATTTCTTTTATGACAATTAGAAGTACATAATGGAATTTTTGAAAACTGAAAAACTCAATTCGTATTTCCATAGCATCAGAGAAATGTTACAATTGAACACACAATACCAAATAGGTTATGACGCATGTATACCCGAGGAAATTGATTCCTAGGCAGTTGACAGACCTACGTCGTTTGGTCGGCTTATGTCATTTCAATGTTAGCTGTGATCGTTCGAATGAGTTTGAACTTTTACTTAACTCGACCAAATTACTTAGGTCCGCCATCTGCCTAGGAATCAACTTCTCTGACAGTAGGTACATTGTACACAGTTAAATGAGAAACATGCCTTTTTACACTTAATAAAGTTAATATGGTATGCGTAAAAAGGTCTGTCGTAAAGGCAAAAATTATACAAAACAGTCAAGATCGTCATCATGTAAAGAATGAATAGTAATCGTGGCGTAAAAAACGTATTTACATTGTTCATATCAGCGATAACACCCGCATCTACAACACTGACAGACGGACAGTACACTCGCCTGCACAATTCATGAGCCTTTCGTATATTAGATTTTGTATCAGTTTGAAGCTCTTTTGTATGTTAGACAGCATATTTTTGTATAAATTGATGTTGATTTGAAACACGTGAAGCGTGATCAAGTAAGGGTGAATATTCTGACACTAGATCGAAAGGAATCAAAATGAAAATATTTTTATTCAAATTTTTAACGCCAAGTCTACATTGATTGCCAATCAATCAAAAAGTACCAATCAATGATTGGTACCACCGGTTCATAATATTTGTCATCTGTAATTTTAATTTTTAAGGCACCATATTACTACTTGCCTAATATTTTTTCCCAAAACAGTTTTTTATTACAGTATTTCCCCATTTGTGATTTACCAATGTTACAAACGTGTGGTATCTCTGAGCAGTCTCGCTAATACCGCTGGAACGGAATTTTCCGACTGGAAATCGTCGGTAATATATTCACCAGAAGTTCTTCGGCTTAAATGATTACGGTGATAAATGTCCCCGGTTCGAATGTGGAACATATTGAAATTATTCGGAAGCGTTTAAGCCACTTTCACACGCCGCAACCCGGGGGGCTTATCGGCCGATCGGCCCGACGGCCCGTCGGCCTTTCGACCCGACGGAGCCCACAATGGCCGCTTTATCAGTCCTATGATAAATGATTTGCCAAAGCCGCACGTTTAATTACACGAATACTTCAATCAATCAAGAGAACGCTTTGTAGGTCAAATGGTTTTTATCACAGAATTAATGCGTATAGATAAGCGCACTCGCGAGGAGAGCCAATATCAATAGTGCCGTTTCGGATAAACATCGATGTGATGCGCTAGTTTTATGAGTGCCTTTTAAAATATAACGGCTTAAAACACTTTTTACATACTTGCACATTTTATTTAGTGAAAAAATATTTTTGCAGTGAGTTTAAAAATATTTAATTCTGAGTCGGTAGTCAGTACACTAAGATATAGGAAGAGTAGACTAAAGTAGAAGAGCAATAATATCCACCTTTGACTGTTCACACACACGCCGCACGTATACACGGCGCCGCAGCGGCAGCGACACGGTATCGCCGCCGCCGCGGCGGCGCCGTGTGTAAGGGCAAATAGAAATACAAGGATGAGTAATGGAGCAGCACCGCCGCGGCGGCGGCGCCGCTGCCGTTGCGGCGTGTGTGTAAACAGCCTTTCTCCCTACCGCGCTGTTTTGTTTAAACTTCTGCCGGCACTCCTAGAGTACAACATTTTTTTCACAAGGTTTCTCGCACATCAACTAAAGCCAACCAGTCGTGTATGCAACTTTGTCTCAGGTGCGAGCACAGTCGCGCACAGTTCATTAGCGAGCGCGTCGACCGGAATAATACAGTCGGGCACATAATGCAGCGGACACCGGTCACAATCAAAATAGGTTGCGCGCCAGCCCTACAGGTCACCGACCCTTAACGATCAAAGATATGGGCTGGACACACTGTTCGCTAGTTTATCCATGTGCAATATTGTTAATAAATAATTTACTTTCGACAAAGGTTTCTGACAAATCTTAGATTCTAAGGGCCTGTTTCACCACTTCCTGATAAAGTGCCGGATAGGCTACCCACAACTTTTTTGACAGATTCTCCATACTCTATCTGTCAAACTAAGTGGTGGATAGCCTATCCAGCACTTATCAGGAAGTGGTGAAACAGGCCCTAAATGGGGTATAATATCTTTAATATTTTTTCATACACACAACCATTCTAATTGCTCAATAAAAATTGCAAAATAATATGCTATGAAATAACCAATTTTTCAAAACAAATTCAATACGATAAAGTACTTTGCAAAAGGCCAGTCTGACGAGCTGCAAAAGCATTTCTAAGAAAACGATAAGAATTAAGAATTTATATCTTAGCTAAAATATTTGATTCTAACCCTCAGCACACATAAATCTATCAACATAGCAGTATGTGAGATGTGACACATATACCAGAGTGACGCAACCGGCCAACAACCGCGGACATGCAACGCTGAAACTTGCGACTGGCGACAGGGTTATCAGGTCGCAGGCACAATATAAATAATACACAGTACACCATCTTCTTACTAAAAGCCCCCGCAGACATATTTTAGTCGGCCGATATTAAGATAAATATACAACATTTTAAAAATCCGCCAGGCCAATCAATCCCTTGGTGATAGAATTTTATACAATGTTTTAAAATATTAACTCAGTTTAATGCACGGTTGTAGCAATATTTAAAAATTCGTGAAAATTAGATGCATCTTTGTGGTTTTTTACTATAGAGAAAATTTTAAGATATCGTGGTTTCGCTAGGTCAGACCCTCGGAAAAAAAATGTAGTATCTATGTTTAAAAAATGAAACAATTCGGGACTTATTTTTAAGTATAAAAATGAATAATAAAATCGACAATTTTGCTTTAGTTAGTATGAAGATTTGTAGAGGAGCGCACAATAAACGTTTTTTATCGGCCGATAATAATACTTAAAACCCAATTTGGTCAAACATCTGCCGACATCTGAAAATTGCGGGAGCTCTAGAACGCCAAATCAAGAGTACGCATGCAATAGCATAATTTTAGATAAGTTTAAGCGGCAAATTAGTTCAATAATTCATCAAACGCGCGTAAAACTAGTCTCTTCGTCGAAAATTTGTTTTGACGGACACAGCTGAGTAATCTACTGTATAAAATTTATACTGTGTCGTAGAGTCGAAGCAGCCCGCCGTGTCCCACATAGAGAAATTTATTTTAATCAGATTAGGTTATACCACTTGGTATTTATTTTTATTTCTCCCGTTCTCGGTACTTATGCTTTGTCTGCTTAAGTTGTGTTTAAGTGCTAAGTTGAATTGTCTACATATTTATACGGGGTGATTATAAGTAGTTGAGTATTGAAAGGATATTTTCATTACGATCTTATTTTAATGCAAGGTGGATACTATGGTCCATACCACGAGACAACGTGTAACGACAGCGACAACGAGTCATATTGAATATCGAAATTTGTGTGAAATTCTTACTTTTATGGTTAAGACCACAGCTCTTTGACTTTAAGACACCTTTGTATGTTTAGTATCCCACCAAAAACAAAATTTTCCATAGAACTTGGCACTCATTTAGATCTCCATTCTTTTTACGGCGAAGTCCATAGACAAGCATAATGTTTCTATTGAACTTGGCTCTTCTTTTTTACATTTATGTTTTTGGTGGGATATCATTACTTTTTGTAAAGAAAACTTTCCGAGCAAGTGTAGACATCTAAATCTTCCCAGTTCAAATTTACATATTCGGCTATTATAGTCAACCTTAAAGGGCTGTTTCACCACTTCCTGATAAGTGTTGGATATGCTATCCACAATTTATCTGACAGATACTCCAACTTCACCTGTCAGATAAGTTGTGGATAGCCATCCCAAATTTATCAGGAAGTGGAGAAACAGACCCTAAGTCTTGTTGAGTATCAGTCGAATTAAACAAAGAAAATCCAAGCGAATGGAATAAGCAGCTGCCATCAGTAGGCATTGAAATAATACGGTGTAACACGAGCGTATTTCCAACTATTAACTCTACGGTAAAACTAAATACAGTAATACTCATTTAAAAAGAAAATATTATTAAACTGTCAAGAAAAGTAACTACTCATAAGTGTTTCTATCCAAAGTACTAGTTTATTACCGACAGACAGACGGACAGACGGACAGACGGACAGACGGACAGACGGACAGACGAACAGACGAACAGACGGACAGACGGACAGTCGGAAAGACGGACAGACGAATAGGATACAGACAAAGAGAATTAAAATAATTCTTTGTCTATTCCCGGGACTCTATAACTATATCTCCATACCAAATTTCAGAACAATCGGTACAAGCTGTTTGGGCGTGAAGAGTGTTACCAGACAGACAGACAGACAGACAGACAGACAGACAGACAGACAGACAGACAGACAGACAGACAGACAGACAGACAGACAGACAGACAGACAGACAGACAGACAGACAGACAGACAGACAGACAGACAGACAGACAGACAGACAGACAGACAGACAGACAGACAGACAGACAGACAGACAGACAGACAGACAGACAGACAGACAGACAGACAGACAGACAGACAGACAGACAGACAGACAGACAGACAGACAGACAGACAGACAGACAGACAGACAGACAGACAGACAGACAGACAGACAGACAGACAGACAGACAGACAGACAGACAGACAGACAGACAGACAGACAGACAGACAGACAGACAGACAGACAGACAGACAGACAGACAGACAGACAGACAGACAGACAGACAGACAGACAGACAGACAGACAGACAGACAGACAGACAGACAGACAGACAGACAGACAGACAGACAGACAGACAGACAGACAGACAGACAGACAGACAGACAGACAGACAGACAGACAGACAGACAGACAGACAGACAGACAGACAGACAGACAGACAGACAGACAGACAGACAGACAGACAGACAGACAGACAGACAGACAGACAGACAGACAGACAGACAGACAGACAGACAGACAGACAGACAGACAGACAGACAGACAGACAGACAGACAGACAGACAGACAGACAGACAGACAGACAGACAGACAGACAGACAGACAGACAGACAGACAGACAGACAGACAGACAGACAGACAGACAGACAGACAGACAGACAGACAGACAGACAGACAGACAGACACACTTCATAAAGTCTCTTTCTATTAATTTTCTTCACTTCACAAATAAATATTTTATATTATTTAATTTTAAAATTTGTCTTTGTATTGATTGTGCACAATAAAGTATATTTTCATTTTTTCATTTCATTTCACATCATCAAATATTTACGGGGGGCTCCTATACAACAACATTATTTTTTTGGCCATTTTTGCACATATTCAATAATGGCAGCCGGTAGGCACTTGAAATATTCACAAAATCTTTAATTATATTTTTACTTTTATAATTTATAGTAAAAGTAAAATAAAATGAATATTAAAGGGGGGTTTCCATACAAGAAACATGATTTTTGTCTAGTTTCACTCTGTCCGACTCACACTTGACCGATTTTCTTTATTTTTTTATTTTTCCCTACGCTTACACACAATTATTGAGCTGGATTCCAAATTTCATCCTTCTAGGTCATCTGGAAGTGGGTTAGAATTTTGATCTATAGGTTTAGTCAGTCAGTCAGCGATAAAAATGTAGATTTTCGGACGTTAATATCTTAATAACCGTGTGAGCTATGTTTATGAAATTTAGACCATATATTTATCTCGCAGGTCTCAATATATGAGCCAAATTTGACACGTTTAAGTTTAATAGTTTTTTAATTATGAGGGGGTCAAAAGTGGCTGCAAATGGTTCGTGTAATATTACACACGGTGCTGCTCGCCAGTTCTGTTATACTTGAACTTGGCTTGACACGCTACGGCCTAGGCGCTTGTCTAGATTACACACGGTGCTGTTCGCCAGCTCTGTTATACTTGAACTTGGCTTGACACGCTACCGCGTGTCTAGATGATGGATTACCATGATTGCTATCTTACCTGTGAAGCTGTCTCAGTACGCATAATCAACATTGGTCAATCATAGGCGAATACGCCCCTTTTCAAGTTCGTATTAGCCAATGTAAAGGGAACAGATTACTTTAAGAGGACACCTAAGGGTAGTTATTGTAGGTAATAATGAAACGATATAAGCTATTTTGGTTCCAACTTCAACATATAATATAAAGTACAGTCAGATCAGAAGTGGGACGCGACGTACCCGGCTTCAACAGCGTCGTCTGGCTTGGCGCCAACACATTGTGTTATGAGGTAGCGAACATTTCACAATTACACTCAATTCGCCTCATTTCTGATACAAAGTTATGTAATTATAACATTTTAGACTTTAGACATAACCTACAGTTGGAGAACTGTTTAATATGCGTCAGAGTAGCCCCTAATATTAGTTACTAGCTACTCACCCCGGCTTTGCACGGGTCTAATGCGAATCTACACTAATATTATAAAGCGGAAGAGTTTGTTAGTTTGTTTATTTGTTTGAACGCGCTAATCTCAGGAACTACTGGTCCGATTTGAAAAATTCTTTCAATGATAGTCCATTTATCGAGGAAGGCTATAAATCGGACCAGTAGTTCCTGAGATTAGCGCGTTCAAATAAGCTCTTTCAAATAATTTCCCCCCGTTTTTTTCCACATTTTCCTCTATTTCTTCGCTCCTATTAGTTTTAGCGTGATGAAATATAGCCTATAGCCTTCCTCGATAAATGGGCTATCTAATACTGAAAGAATTTTTCAAATCGGACCAGTAGTTCCTGAGATTAGCGCGTTCAAATAAGCCCTTTCAAATAATTTCCCCCCGTTTTTTCCACATTTTCCTCTATTTCTTCGCTCCTATTAGTCTTAGCGTGATAAAATATAGCCTTCCTCGATAAATGGACTATCTAACACTGAAAGAATTTTTCAAATCGGACCAGTAGTTTCTGAGATTAGCGCGTTCAAAGAAACAAACAAACAAACTAACTAACAAACTCTTCCGCTTTATAATATGAAGTATAGATGGTATCAGAGGATGATGGTGTTCCAAACCCACAAAGGCTTTGAAGTGCAGTAACATGTTAAATACCGTCAGAGAACAAGGCTTCATCAGAAAGGAGGTAGAACCACGTCATTATATTTCACAACAAAACAATTTTTTTAAACGGCATCATTCCAATTTTTACGTTTAATAAAATCATAACAATGTTTTTAACGTTTCACCCAATTATAATTTCGCCATAACACAATTAAAACACATTTATCATGTTCACATTTTAGGAACTCAACAATGGCCCACGTGAAATATTTGGAGGCGCACATTCATTATTCAACCAACTGTTCTGATTCGACTTTTCGGCGTTTCAACGCTGCTACACTATGTACGTACGACTTTGGTATTCTGGAATAACTAGAATGAAGTATTCGAATATTTAAATTATTAGATTATGTAGAATTGGGTATACACCATGAAAGCTAAATTTATTTTGAATGTTTCTTTTTTTTATTGGCATCCAGCAGCCTCTTTCGCAAACCAATGTTTTTACTCGTATGACACTAAACATTACAACTTGAAAGGATGTTGTTTAAAACAACTTATATCTTTATGATCTTAAAACGCTCCAGTGGCGAAGTGTCCATATAACCCGATTCCCGTCGGCTTCCCTTGGGCCAACGACATTTTTATTTAATAAATATTTTACATACATAATTAAAAAACTTTGAATTACCTAATTGCCGACAAAATTTTATAAGCAATAAATTTTTCATTTACTTGAAAATTTAAATAGTTTGAATTTACTAAGCGCCTACAAAAAATAGGCAATGCACAGAACATCTCCGAGAGAATCAAGCGGCAAGCCGATAAATTACGAATTACTTCTTCATACAACAATATTTCATACAAATCATCTGTCCTTTTCATTCCCGTGAACTGATCGTCATGTTCTGTCTCGTTCTAGCACGCGCGAATATACTCGGAAATAACTCGATGCCTCACGGCTTATTACAGAGAAAGGTTAATTAGCAACGCACAGGTGCAAGCGACAAAGATCAGTCATGAAGTAAAATTGTTATGCTTCGAATTAAGAATGAATGTAGCGGCATTATACTTTTGCTGGCGCGTCATACATTTTATTTGGTAGGATTTTTTGTAATACGACTTTATTAAGAATGACTTTAGCGGTATTAAATCTAGACACGCGCGTAATACATTTTTATTTTACTGGTTTTTAAGTTTGACATTTATGGCGGATAGTGCGAATTTTAAACAAGTTGTTTGTTTTGTTTTGTCGAATTTTATTTGTTTTGGTGTTAAAGTGTGGTGAAATAAATTAATTTGGATTGTGTGTTATACTGACGTCATCGTATAGTCGTTCGTTCGTTATAATAGAAATGAAATAGACTGTTCACTCACAGATTATTATTATTTGCTGTCCGAAGGAAACTTCGTTCTTAAAGCGTATAAAAAACAAAAAACATGTTAAGCAAACTTGAAACTCGGACATGCACATCAGTGCTGAGCATTTTGGTAAATAGTAGTAGTAGTAGATTTTATACTCCGGCTTCCCTTCCGAAAATATTCACCCTTCGCCACTAAAACGCTCTATTTTTAGATAAGTTCCTGCAAGTTTTAGAATTAATGGTCTTCAAACTAGTCTTCTTTTTAAATGTTAACCCATATACCTTTATTATCGGTAGAAATAGAAGGAACCAAAGCGCCAACAAGAGCTAACACACAGTTATATTTCTAAACATACAACTTTAGTCCGTCTAGTCTGTGGCCGAGTGCATTGTGTTGTAGTCGATAACTGTCGACAATCGATAAGCCGTATTTACTTTATTACGTTTAACTTAAGTAAAAATAACTGAGGAGAAACTACCATCTTTTTCCATCCATCCAAACAAAGTTGCTGAAATTTTTGTTTTATCCGGCCTCTCCACTTTCACCAATGGACCCATACGAGCAACTACGAAAGTCTAGAATGTTCACGTTCGACAATCTTGATGGCATTTATGGCTAACCAGCATGGCTCACCGTGGAAAGGAATCTTAATAATCAAAATATAATATACCACATTTCATCTAGTTAATTGATAACAATTAACAAGTACTTCAATAGTTCAACTTATATGAAATTGCTAATACCACAAAATAATTGATCACAGAAAGAAATCCCACATCGAATGAATCATTCCAAATTACGATTCGGAAATCCATTCATACATTTATTACTCAATTTCGCGGAGAGGGGATATAACTATGATTGGGTATGACTAGTGGCACCCTTCGCCACCCCAATAGAATTATATTATTAAACTTGGATGCGTGAAATACTGGAAGTGTTTTCTAAATATTCATTGACGAATACTTTTTTAAAGTAGATACAAATCGACTATGAAATACATGTAACTGTTGCATGATCATTATTGTATAGTCGCTGAGAAGGTGGAACAAACATAAAGTACCCAAAAATAATACATACTCTACAGAAATAATTCACAACCTTACTTTTTTTCTTTTCCGTAATCAGATAGGATAAGTAGATTGATATTGGTACGTACATATAAATTAGAACCTGCGTAGAGTTTATTTTCACAAAAATCTAATACTTAGGGCCTGTTTCACCACTTCCTGATAAGTGCAGCCGGACAGGCTATACACCACTTAACTTGACAGATAGAGTATGGAGAATCTGTCAAAAAGTTGTGGATAGCTTATCCGGCACTTTATCAGGAAGTGGTGAAACAGGCCCTTAGTATAATAAATAATCTACATAAATACAATTTTATAAAAAGGTAAATAAACCTTTTAAGATAACCTCAAGCATTAAAGGCATTGAAAATCCATTTATGTAACCAAAAAGTATAATAAAGCTCTCAACAGAGCGCTTTATGAAATTAAAATTAATGTAAATTTGATACGTCCGGTCCGGCGGTAAAGTTATTTTCATCAAAACATTCTCACAGAAAGTTTCAAGTGCTAAGTTTGAACGTTAGCGATATTTTGTTTGGATGGCTAATATGTTCTTTGTTACTACCATCGAGTAAACTGATTCCTAGGCAGTTGACGGACCTACGTCATTCGGTCGGCACATGTCAATTCAATTTTAGCTGTAGTCGGATGGGTTTGACTTAATGCGACTCAACTTCTCTGATAGTACCTATAACAGATTGGAAAATATTTTGTATCGTGTTAATTGTATTCGCTTTAACGATATCCTCAATACTACGCATACGTAACATTTTAGGTACCTTGAACGAACTTACGTACTATCAAATAAGAAGTATGCATCTAGCTATATGAATATAAATGAATTTAAATTCTGTTAGTCTCGCTATAACTCAAGAACGGCTGAACCGATTTCCCAAAGTTCTTGAAATACTCGTGATAGTCCAGGGAAGGTTTATACGGTAAGAAACTTTAGGAGTTATCTAATACGAAGTTCATGGGTCATCTACTTTTGTCAGTTCATCAATATAAAAAGTTGATAAAAACCTATTCTCGGGCCTAACGAATGAACATACAAAAGTAAATGAAAATTGGTTGAACCGTTTTGGAGGAGTTCGCGCACAAACACTGTGCGACGACTGTGAAACGAGAATTTAATATATATATATATATATATATATATATATATATATATATATATATATATATATATATATATATATATATATATATATATATATATATATATATATATATATATATATATATATATATATATATATATATATATATATATATATATATATATATATATATATATATATATATATATATTAGTTAATATATAAGACTTCAACGCACTACTGTCTACAGCGCGGCGCTACGAGCTACGGTGCTACGGAGCTACGCCGCTACGATGACGCATCCAGTTTATTGAGTTCCGTGTGAGCGTGTGAGTGTTATGGATTATTGGAATTGATTCAGCGTACTCACGTCTCACACATACGAATTTAAATGTGTGCGGTGAAAAAATTGTAAGTTATTTGTGACCCAAATCCCAATGCGTAGAATACAAGTGGTTATAGTATTTAAGTTTTTAAACTGGATATGCCATACTATCACTTCATATTACTTATTTGAGCTTAATATTTTTCTCAACATTTTCACTAACAGAATCAATTTGATTACAGATTTTTAAAAACGTACTAATTACTACATTAAAACTAACTGCCTTATTAATTTACGTATAAACTAATGTAATGTTCAGGCGAATAATTTTTCCGAATCCAACCACTACAAATATTCTGCAGCAAACCAAAAACACAACGAAACTTGCATTTATGGTATTTCACTATTGACTCACCACATATACACAACAACTGTACACTATTATAAACCTTATTTAGTAATACATTTAAGGATCACATTCGCTTGTATCACACATGTGTGGAGTATAAACTTTCACAAAGTACAGGGGAGGACCCCTCGACACGTCACTTGCAGGTTATCTATAGTGGGCTCACTATAGCTGTTTTATACTCCCATACTATTTTAGGTTGTATCGACTGCATTAATGTAAAACCATACTAATATTGTATATGCGAAAATGTGTCTATCTGTCTGTCTGTCTGTATGTTATATCTTTTTTGGGAGAGCCATGCTTCGGCACGAATGGGCCGGTTCGACCGGAGAAATACCACGTTCTCACAGAAAACCGGCGTGAAACAGCGCTTGCGCTGTGTTTCGCCGAGTGAGTGAGTTTACCGGAGGCCCAATCCCCTACCCTATTCCCTTCCTTTCCCTCCCCTATTCCCTTCTCTTCCCATCCCTACCTTCCCCTATTACCCTATTCCCTCTTAAAAGGCCGGCAACGCACCTGCAGCTCTTCTGATGCTGCGAGTGTCCATGGACGACGGAAGTTGCTTTCCATCAGGTGACCCGTTTGCTCGTTTGCCCCCTTATTTCATTAAAAAAAAATCTTCAAGCCCAAACTGCTGAACCGATTTTGCTGAAATTTGGCATGGAGATACTTTTAGTCCCGGGAAAGGACATAGGATACATTTCATCTCAGAAAAATGTATGCCTGCACGATAAACGAATGGCGCAATGCACGGGCGCAACAGAGTTGCGGGCGTCATTGAGTAATGTTTAACTGTATTACACTCTAATACGACATTAGGTTGTATCAGCCGCATAAGTGAAATTTATGAAGTGAAATCTAAACGATTCATGATTAAATTTACTTCATAATAATAACGTTTACAAAGGCCAAATAAAATAATAATGATTAATAACCTAGAATCCAGGTATTTTTACGTTACAGTATTAAAAATTATGATACTTGATAACATAAATCTGTATGTAACGTTACATAGAGACATTCCATATATACTATACACACGCGTGACGCGATAATAATCACATTTCAAACCGAAATTACAATATTTTCTCACAATAACAACGTAACCTAACATTCAATTGAAAATTGTATAACTACAGACAAATCGGTAAATTCTCTCAACCAATGGGAACAAAGTAAAACTGGAGAGTTGTCTAATAAAATTGTCTGGCACACGGCTCCTGCAAATATAATACAGCGAGCGACCGGTAAACAGTTCTGTGAAATGTTACGGGTATAATACATGAGTTCAGCTTGCAGGACCACCTTTCCTAAAAACATCGTTCTACTCCTGCAATAAACCGAATTGTTAGAATTGCTAAAACCTTTGTTACGGTACCAATACATTAGTTCAACACGCAGGACCATCATTTTCAATTAATAAAATGTTTACTCTTGCACATACATGAAATATTATAACATAGACCAGTTATTAGATGTTTGCTAAAATGATTGTAACAGTTCCAATGCATTAGGTAAACTTGCAAGACTATCTTTTCTAATAAAATTGTTTGGCACACGGCTCCTGCGAATGTTGCGGCAACAATACATTAGTTCAACTTGCAGGACCATCCTTTAGCAATAGAATTTACATATGTGTTCACATCCTACGAATAAACTAGACTCTAGTGTCTAGTGCAATCGGTAAACAATCTGCTGAAATGAAGGCCAACTTTCTGCACCATTATTTTTCACGAAATCATTCCACTTCTGTAAAGAAACTACAGCAACGGCCCCAACCGGTTAGAAAAAGTTTACTAAAATGTTTATTACGGTCCCAATGCATGAGATCAACTTGCAGCACTATCTTTTATAACGAAATCATTGCACCCCTGTAATAAACTACATCGACCGGTAAACAGAAGTTTTCTGAAATGTTGGTTACGGCCCCAATGCATTAGTTGAACTTCCAGGACCATCTTTTCTAATAAAATCGTCTGTTAACTTCTGCAATCACATAACAGAGACCGGTTACAAGAAGTTCTCCGAAATGTTAGCGATTATAGCTCTTAAGTTCTAAAGCATTAGTTATAAACTTGCACGAAACTAGAAGTGCTTAACGAAATTAACAAGTTATCGCAGTTGAAATGTCACTTGAAAATGGATTTACTGCATACATTGCTCCTGTAGCTTTAGCAAAATTAAATGTTATTTTTAATCTAATGTAATAGTATGAAAATAAGTACATAACTTTTTTTTCATTGAATAAAATTAATCGAAAATAGCATTAAGACAGACAGATTCAAACACAATAAATGTATTATTTGTTGTCTGCAAATCGGACTAATGTGATAGAGCCCGAGAGTATGCATAAGTTTGCTATTTGCTTTTCCCGTATTACATGGATTTTTAATGCTCTGAGCGAGTTCGCTGTTTGTACTCTCTGTATGATCTGTGAAGTTTCAAGAAAATCTTCGTGAAAACGCGATTTTATACGAATTTTGTATATTTACTGAGTTTTTTTTTAACAAAATGCATATTATGTAACAGTTTTAAGTATGACTTATGTTGACTTTATTTTTTTAAAAGGGTTTTTAGATAGGAGAATGCGCCTACGTTTATATAACTAGACTAGAACATTTGGCTAGATTGATAACCAACAAAATGTCTCTGCTGTCTCCTTATTCCAGCTTTATTTTTATTTATTTTAGCTACAACAAAAGCTTGAGAAAACTCCATATAGCATAACATTGTTACCCAAAAAAGACTAAGCCAAACATACTAGACACATAAAACAACCCTTTTACATAGGGGTCGAAACTACTTTGTGGAGAATTACGCCGTAGAAATGTAAAGAAAATATTTCTTTGTTAATTAGTATTGCGACACGAAACGAACGCGACGGCTGATAACGAAATGGGGGTTTCATTGATCACAATCAGCCCCAAAACGTCTGATATTTATTAACATATACTAACATATTTACTAACATATTAATTATTCAAATGAGTTATGAAAATAATAGAATTATGTATCATAAATTAACATTTGCACGTCGAGAAAATTGACAAAATATGTGAAACACTGTTAGAATAGTAACACCTTATTGTACCATATTTATGCAAATAAAGATTATTATTATTATTATTATCAAAACATTCATAACAAACTTTATCAAAATCGGTCTACACGTTTGCTTCGATTAGACAAGACACACAGGCAGATAGATAAGTCAAACTTATTACAGCCATATAGACAGAAGCACACAGCAGCTGATGACAGGTTATAAACACATCAATTTGAAAATTCGGACTCAACCACAGACAATTTAAAATTGAACGCTACTTTATTTAAAGGCAAAGGAACTCACTTTATTGATAATAGCAATCCATAGTCACACTACACTACGTCGTCACTGCGCCACTGCGGCGGGGTAGGCGCGCGTGTTGCCCCCTCACTCGAGCCGTGCGGACTGCGGCGGGCGCCCGCCCCCGCGCATGCGCGCCGCCCTGCGTAGCGGATGGATTGTCATACTGGGTTTCCCACTTACGAATGTGTCAAAAATACTCAAACGACTGAGGTCTATTTGTTAACATCATAATAATAAACCGCTTTTTTTCTAACTCTAAAAGTATTTTATAGAGTAAGAAAGTCAGAAAGGAGCAATGTATAAGCCCCGTCCTGCGTAGCAGATGGATTGTCATCCTGGGTTTCCCACTTACGAATTTGTCAAAAAATACGCAAACGACTGAGGTCTATTTGTTAATATGTCAATATTTTTATGAAAAATGCATTTAAGGTAATACTACGCATTTCATGCAGCTATCCATAGATTTTTGCTTGAAAATAACAATGACAACTATAAGACTTTTTAGCTTGAAAAAACTAGGAATGCCAATAGTAGGACTTTCTATAGTATGAACTGTTAAAGTGCCAAAAATTGGTTTACCCACAGACATAGATCAAGATCAATACGGCACTTTAAGGTATTTAGGCATTTTTAAAATTCCGATTGACGTCCGGTTCCGATAGCAGACTAAAGAAAAGACTTTCCAAAGACGAGCATTGCTCGTCATTTGGGAACGCTATATGGCACGCGAAGTACATACACATGCGGTATCTATCTTGATCTATGTCTACGGGTTTACCTTATATTGCTAGAATGTCGAAAGGTACATGTATAACAAGTACTGGATACATTGTTGCAAGAACCGCCGTTCGGTCTACATAAGTTACATTAAGAACTATGTGTCACATAAAAAGCTAGAGAGAAACCAGATGCTCTGCGAACTCAAGACGACATCTTTTTATTTTTATCCATTTCAGTGTTTTATTTTTAGTAGAGTTAACCCACAAACCATATAGTTTGTCATAATACTTATAAGTTCGAGTATTATAAAAGTGACAACACATTCTAGTTACTTCCAATTCTATACAACTAACTTCGACTCAGATAATGTGTCATCCATTAACTACGTGATCTATTTTAGCATTTTGACCCCGCACCCCCTTTGTAACATCAAGGACTATGCTTGAATTTTTAAAATGTCTAGACTATGTTGCAGATTGTTTTTTATTGCCATAAAACTAAAAATACGTGACATTTTACTATGATTTCCCTTAATATGCCATTTTCACGATTTTTATCAAACCCCTCCTGCTTTTCAAACGTCACGCGACTAATGAACAATCCTAACCTAACCATAGTCAATTCAAGAAAACAGCGTTATTCGAGTTTACCTGTCGCATGAAATTTTTCCGTCGGGTGGGTAGTAACAAAAATATCGTGTCCTGTAATAATAGCCATTGTTCACCACCCACTGATATTACCGAAATAACAGAGCCCTCGGGTGTTATTTGACTTTTGGTGCGTAATGATTTTACATGGCGCGATTTCCGGTTTCATGGGAGGTCATTGTTAAATTGCTTAACCTTATGACTGGTACCCCAACACAGGTTTCGGTGACGGTAGCCGGTTTCATTGAAACCAGGCCAGATGAACAGGAGTATTTTTATAGTGCCCAAGTGTGAGCGCAGTACACAAAAGCACTCTCCCTATCTTTACTCTCATACCCCAGTAGAACGGACGACCGACCGAATGGCGAGAGATCATACTCATCCGATGCATAGATCATCTTATTTGTCAGACAATCAGGTGATAAGCCCGCATTGTCCTAACCAAACTTGGAAATTACGCGTTTCCAACGCGGGAATCGAACCCACGACCTCAAGGGTCCACGAAGTCAAGAGCCACGCTCTAAACCACTGGTTGTGGTGGTCTAAAGGAGGTTGTGTCATCAAAAACTGTCAAACGCGTCTTCATTACTCCAAGTCTTCGACGATTTTTTGACTGAGTCGAACAAGAAATGAAGCTGCATTATTGCTGGATTAAAGTGAATAGCCAGTTAGTTATTCTTATACAAAACATTTTTATAGGCAAGCTGACCCGGCAAACGTTATTTTGCCATATAAATTATTTATAGTCTTAATATAAAAAGTAGATAAAAACAGGCCTAATGAATGTACATACAAAATTTCATTAAAATCGGTTGAGCCGTTTTGAAGGATTTCGCGCACAAACATTGTGACACGAGAATTTTATATATTAGATAGAATTTCCTAGGCAGAATCTACTTTGAACATGGTAGCGTAAATATAAAACTTATCGGCAAAGTGTGGAAATTTTTAAAAGGAAAGCTGCTTTGAAAGTTTGCACCTCCGCGATGCTTCTCGCACTATACTGATAAAAACTATTTAATTTTTTTTTACATCAGTTTTCCATAAACTTTCTACTGTTATTAATATTACCTAGCTCTATTAAGCTTTTTTAGGGTTCCGTACCCAAAGGGTAAAAACGGGACCCTATTACTAAGACTTCGTTGTCTGTCCGTCTGTCCGACCGTTCGTCCGTCGCGTCCGTCCGTCTGTCGGTCTCCAGGCTGTATCTCAAGAACCGCTATAGCTATGCTATAGCTGAAATTTACACAGATTGTGTATATCTGTTGCCACTACAACAACAAATACTAAAAACAAAATAAAATAAATATTTAAGGGGGGCTCCCATACAAGAAACGTGATTCTTTTGGCCTTTTTTGCTCGTAATCAATAATGGTAACAGCCAGGCACTTGATATTTTCACAAAATCTTTAATTATATTTGTACTTGAATATTTAATAATAAAATTTAAATTAAGTAAATATTTAAGGGGGGCTCCCATACAAAAAACACAATTTTTGCCTACTTTTGCTCTATACCGGTACGGAACCCTTCGTGCGCGAGTCCGACTCGCACTTGGCCGATTTTTTCTTTATACAAAAGTTTTAAATGTTAAATTTAAGTTCCTGAATGTATTTGGGACGTGATGACGTCCGGAACTCCGTTGCGCCAAAATTCGTTTATCGCAGAGAAACCGTCCATTTTCCGGGATAAAAAGTATCATATGTCCTTTCCCGGGACTCATAGTGCCTCCATACTAAATCTCAGAAAAATCGGTTCAGCGGGTTGGACGTTAAGAGGTAACAGACAGACAGACACACTTTCACATTTATAATATTACTTAGTATAGATATAACACTGGTAAACATAACCTTATTATTCAATCACAGCCAAATGCGCTTGTAATAATTATTAAAAAAAAAAGAATAACATAACTGTATTTTAAAAAGATAAAACCGACTTCAAAATACGTAATTGAGAATTAAAACTCCCTATCTCCAAAACTACCGAACCGATTTTGATGAAACTTGCACTATTCCCTAAGTTGAACAATACCTTGTACAACAAAAAAGAATAACTGAAATCGGAATGGTAATTCCAGAGATATCCGAACACAAACATAAAAACATACATACATACATGCTTACATACATACATACATTTGAAATTTGGCACATTTGTTGAGACGCTGATATAGACTAACATATACGAAAATTGGGCAGTTCTGGAAATATTACATACATACGCGTCGAACTGATAACCTCCTTTTTTTTCCCACCAATTCAAATATAAAATACTCAAAGGAGTTCAGACTATCCATCACTGGAAGTAGATAATTTTCGCGGGTAATGGAATCGTTAACTGAATGAAAGCTTAATTAAATATAACAAGCGAACTTTGTAATTAACACTGACTTTCAATTTAAACTGCACTCAAACATTTTATTAATTTGATGAAATACTCCATTGTTTTATTTCAAGGTGTGTGGATTAAAGAGCGGTATTATGTGGCTTTTAGCAACGGCAGTGGTGCAGTGGTTAGACCGGCAGTTTTTAACAGAGGACTGACATTCAAACTTTACAACTAATATATTTTTAAAAGACTTAAACATTATGGTTGATCCTTACCACTATCACGAATGAGAAAGTGTGTGTCTCTTCATGCTCAATCAACTTGATCGATTTTGACAAAATTTTGTATAGAGATACTTTGAGTATCAAGAATGGTCATAATGTAAGAGAAAACGTACGGTTAGAATACAACTTAGCTACTGTTCTGTACGATAGTTCCACTGTGTCCTTTGTCCATGCTGCTGCAATCCAAACTTGTTCGTGGCGGTACTTACTAACCAAATGAAGTTCCTTACAAGTTTTCCTGCACGTACACATCGCCTAGCATTGAGCAGTCTCACAACAAAACCCGAACCCCGACTACACAAACAACAGATTTGCACGCTTTTACTTGCTTTTACTTTGTCTTGGACAAAGCGACATGATCCTTTGCATTGTATTTACATATTTTATAGTTGAAAGCTAGCGCTATATTCACGCTATTTTTAATATAGCCAAAATATAACGCTAGCTTTAAAAGTTACAATCTACACAAAGACTAAGTGTGCCTGTTTCACCACTTCCTGATAAGTGCTGGATAGGCTATCCACCAATAACAATAAAGAGCTAAGGGAAGCCAGTCCAGCAATTAATACAGCGCAGAGATAATATTTTTAAGCTCCCAACTATTTCATTTTAATTTCGCTCCTAGCAAAGGCTTTGGTTCTTAAAGAATGATTAATTACTTTGTTCTAAGGTTTTGTAAGTCAAAGGAGTATTATGAACTAATGAGGCTAATGGTTTAGGAAATAGTGAGTTGCTTTTGAAAATAGTAAAATTCCAGGTTATGGTTTTAATATACACAATAAAGTCCTAACCTAGATAAGCTCTGCACCAATTCATTTTGGTCTAAATATAACAAACAAAATGATAAACTCGACTAAATAAATCCGAGTATGTATTTCTTACTTGATAAAGAACAAGGGGCATTTTTGTATGGAAGCCGTACCCAAGCTGTAGCACATCCACACATATATCAAATGAAAGGGGTTGAAAAGCTGAACATTTTACTGTATGACGTAAATCTCTAAGCCATGGGAGAAAAAGTTAACAAAGGTAGAAGGTAAGAAAAAATCGCAAAAAAACACCCTGTATTATTCCATCAATTTATAGTGTTGCTGGTAAGGAATCATTTCTGGAAAGTAATCGTATATGACAAACTTGAGGAAAGTGTTGTATTTTAGAAAATTGTTTCATATTTTAAAGAAATGTATGAGAAAACAATAAAACTTTAAAAATCTAACCTTTCCTGGATTTTATCGTATATAATCACTTTGGAAAAATTGTTTTTAATTAGCAATACTAGCGAATGGTGCCATAATACTGGGTGTTTTATTTTTTCAAAAAAAAAAAAAAAACATACTGTATTATTGAATTAATTTGTAGTGTTGCTAGTAAGGAATTATTCCTGAAAGAAATCATATATGGCAAAATCAAGGAAAGTGTTATATTTCAATATATTTTAAAGAAATGTATGAGAAAACTATTAAATGCTGAATATCGAACCTTTGCCTGATTTTTCGTTACTATCACTTTGGAGAAATTGTTTATAATTAGCAATACTAGGGAATAGCGCAATAATAAAGGATGTTTTTTTTTTTCTGAGGAAAAATAAAACACCCTGTATTATTGCACCATTCGCTAGTATTACTAATTATAAACAATTTCTACAAGGTGATAATATACAGTAAAATCCAGGAAAGGTTAGATTTTTAGGGTTTTATTGTTTTCTCATATATTTCTTTAAAATATGAAACAATTTACTAAAATACAACGCTTTCCTCAAATTTGCCATATACAATTACTTTCCAGAAATGATTCCTTACCAGCAACACTATAAATTGATGCAATAATACAGGTTGTTTTTTGCGATTTTTTCTTACCTTCTACCCTCGTTTACTTTTTTCTCCCATGGTTTAGAGATTTGTTGTCATACAATAAAATGTTCAACTTTTCGAGCCCTTTCATTTGGTATAATATGTCTGAAAGTGCTACATTAGTGGGTACGAAATGCCTCTACTTCTTTGTGACTTTAAATATCTTGAAATTGTTAGCATAATACTTACTCATTAATATTAGCTATAAGCTTAATTTGGTTATACTTACGACACAGAATACATATTAGTACAAGTACAGAATACCCACTCCAAAAACCAGTTTAAAGAATTAACGACTCATGCTACGATACTATAAAGTTCAAATTTCGACCGCGCAGTGCTAAGTGCCTACAATTATATTTACTATTATATTTATAGAAGTGCGCTATAATAGGTACCTTTTCTGACGATACCAAGTTTGTCACCTTTTAGAAAATAAAATAATCTTTTAATTACTATAGTAGTAGCAAACCTTATCAAATTTTAGTAACCCAACCTATATTTTATTATAGTTTTAGGTCAGGAAACTTTTACAACATAGTAACTTAATGTGTGTATTTCTGTGTAGTGTGTGTGTTTGTTTGTTTGTATGAAATTGGTTTATTTGCTATGTTTGTGTATTTTTTATCTTCTTTTTGTGTTTAATTACTTTATTTAAATATTTCTTTGCCCTTTTTTTAATTGTTATTTTTTATCAGATTAATAATGATTCTGACACAGCAGTTAAATCAGTACGTAGATATGCGACGAAAAAATCTTCCACGTGCGTCACCGCCCGCTTGTGAGTCCCTAGTGATTTGCCCCTCGCGAGGGGTACTTATAGTTCCATACCTACACGCGCGAGTGGGACAGGCCTGTTTACGATCAAAACGAAAACCAACTAAGTTAAGTCTATTATTATACAAACCTAATTTGTGATAGTTAATATTATAGACATCATAACATAAACCTCATAAACATAATATGCAGAATTTTTCTACCGTGATCATTCATGTAAACTAAAAATGTCCACAACATGACTGTGAGGGTAGAAAAAAAAAAACAAAATGGCACCGCTCTTTATCAAGCTTGTCCCAGACAGCCCCATTCCATCTGTTAATTTTCAAAATGACTTTCGCATGGAGATTTCAAGCTACAATAACCGTATAATAATGAGGCTGAGGACTAGGTCGGTCTTTTGAAAACTCCGCATAAAAGGTGCTCTTTTTACTAAAGTTAATAGGACAATTAGTCTGCGATGGTGCCATTAAGGTTCTATGGGGAAACAATGAGGTGCTTTACGTTTTAATATATTATGGAAAATGCTTATTATGCTTACCCAGCAGACCACACCATG
Source organism: Cyaniris semiargus (assembly GCA_905187585.1). Lineage (NCBI taxonomy): Eukaryota > Metazoa > Arthropoda > Insecta > Lepidoptera > Lycaenidae > Cyaniris > Cyaniris semiargus. The sequence continues at coordinate 2,273,076 of LR994555.1, forward strand.
ACTACAGCACAACAGTATTTTATCTGGTTATTCATTTACTACTTAAGAGTTGAGTTATATATAGTCTGCTTTAATCTACACTAACATGACAAAAAGAAAACGCTAGGTTAATATTATTTTATTTGTAAGCCACCAAGTTAATATTAGATCGCGTCGCCACCCGAACTACTGTAGCTATTTCCCTGCAATTGGGCTTCAACATAAAGAAACGCAAGAGAAATGACAACCTCATATGCTACTTTTTATCGCAATAAAATATTATACGGTTCTAAGCCGAAAAAGTCAATGAAATCTAGCGAAGTTAAATACTGGTTCGCTGTCATGTAAATATTTTTTGTTAATTCCTTGTTATATAATTCGTTGATTGCGTTAAAACTGATATTTTTTAACAAAAAACTATTATATATCCTTCCTTACAGCTCAAAGTTTCAGCTTCATACTAACAAATTCTATCGAAATTCGTTCAGCATGAAGAGCTAACAGACAAAAAAACTAGGCCTTTGCATCCGTTGTGGATGATTTATACAGTACTAGCTGTGCCCCGCGGTGTTACCTGCGGTTTAAGTGATATATAATAAAAGACTATGAAAAGTACCCAATAATAGGGTCAAAACGGGACAATACATGGTTCTATAATGGTTTATGGTAGTGATGATGATGATGATGATGATGAATGTAATTTGCATAGTAGCATATGCTTTCCGTTCTTAAAACAACGTCGGAACTCCCAAACTTCTATCTATAAAGATCAGGAGTTCTCTCAGCACCTTCCGATCCATGGTATATCTTGGTGCAAAATCTTACTTGTTGGTAGCATATGCTTAGAATACTGCTCACGAAACCGAAGTCACCACATGTTTCCATATAAATTTTGGTGAGTTCCCTCGATTTCTTATGGATCCCTTCATCAGGTCACCACTTTTATGAATATGGTACCAAATTAGGATGATAACATATACACCAAAAGAAAAATTTTGAAAATCGGTTCACAAACGGCGGAGTAATCGTTGAACATAAAAAAACGAACATAACACCTCCTCCATTTTGAAAGTCGGTTAAATTGTAGCCTATGTGTTATTCTGATGTATAAGCTATATTATTGTAAAGTTTCATTAAAATCCGTTCAGTAGTTTTTGCGTGAAAGAGTAACAAACATCCATACATACATACATACATCCAAACTTTCGCCTTTATAATATTAGTAGGAGTAGGATTTTCAGAGCGAAGTAACCACTCCCCAAATACTGTAGTGCCTGGGACAAGATTTAAATGTCCGTATGGTCGCCCAAGCACATACGACATTCTCGCAACATAGTCGGCCTAGTCCAGAGGAAAGAACTAGTCGATACGTCTGGGACCAACTATGTGCGGGTTTTCTCACGATGTTTTCCTTCACCGTACGAGCGTTCGTATTATGTACTTGAGATCAGAAAATGTCTCATTGGTACACGCCTCCACCCGGGATCGAACCTGCACCCTCTACAAGTGCAAACCAAACCATTAGGCCACGAACGCTCTTAACAGACAAACGCTTATGGTTTTTAGTACTATAGGGCCCGTATTTTTGGTCAGTACTTAAGATGCGACCCGGTCTCAAGACGCGGTTCGGCTCTGTGATTGGTCCAAATTTTGACAGCCAACCAATCACAGAGCCTGAACCGTGTCTTGAGACCGAGATGCATCTTGAGTGCTGGCCAAAAATACGGGCCTAGATTTCATTAAACAGGTAGAGTACTCCTTTACATCTTTCAAAGTATCCTTTATACCCAGTTGTAGCATGCTAATATTTTCCGAAGCATTTCAATATTTGCGGCGAAGTTGGGAACACTATTCCAAGTTGGGACGAGCGCGAACCTGTGCATCGAAAAACGTGTTGTGGTTATGAAATATGGGGCGTAGCGTTGACACATTTAGAACTTTTAAACCAAACTTGCGAATTTCTAGTAAGTTTCGACAGTGCGGCCCTTCTAAGAAGAAGGAAATTCATATCTACAGGGTGTAACAAAACTAAGTGACAATACTTTAGGGTGTGTATGTGTTCCTTATAGAGAGTTCACTGTGAAAGTAGCAGCGCTGAAAGACCACTTTTTTCACTTTTGTATGGGCAAGCGCCCCAGCGTCACGAGTTTCCCCATACAAAAGTAAAAAAAAAAATTGTTCTTTCAGCGCTGCTACTTTCACAGTGAACTCTCTACAAGGAACACATACACACCCTAAAGTATTATCACTTAGTTTTGTAACACCTTGTATACATCTCTCGAAACAATATGATTCGCACATTAGAGCCAACAGATTTAAATACAATTTTCTTTAACCTTTTTAGTTTTTGGGATGTCTTTAAGTTTTAGAGGAGCTTAAAAAGCTATTATATTTTTTTAATTAACTTATCATTTATGTTACTTTAAATTTTTAGACGGATAGATGGATGGATGAATCTAACTGAACCAATATACGTAAGTATAACGACTATACTATTGCGTCAAGTGTAACTAACCTCACACATGCAACAATTATTAGTGTCAGCCCTAGCTGGGCGTCCGGCCGGCGCCGCCGCGGCATCGACCCGCTGCACGACAGCCTTCAGCTCGCTTCCTTATAGCCTAAATTATAAATCGATAGCGGTAAACGGCAGCAAGCTAGCGGGGAAGACTAACGACTAGGTAGTTAATAGAATCAGGCGTTACTTTGCGGAAATCCGTTGCTTGACAGACGTTGTTCGTAGAGTCCACATCCCAATGATGCTCCGGTGTTGGGGCGAAACGCGCGTCGAGGTTTTCAACTTGCATGGTGGTGAGAGGCCTTGCACGAATTTGCTAACATTATTGCTTGTATGGTGGTGGTGTTTGCACGTTTATTGCATACGAGTGTACGCATAGACAGTGTGGGAAAGGAGGGAGTTGCTGTAACGCATGCCTACGAGTATGTAAGTAGCCAAAATTAGAAGAACATCCTATTATAATTGTGGTGGTTGTTAATGACTATTGACTATACACCCATAAGTTTGTGATCTAAATGCTCACTTATGACACGACAAATTTAGAAACATAGCGACTATTTACTAAGTAGCCAAAATTAGAAGAACATCCTCTTTTTGTAGTGGTTGTTTTAATGACTATTGACTATACAAGTATACACTCATAGGTTTTTTATCTAAATGCTCAAATGTGACACGACAAATATAGAAATATAGCTATGTATGGCAGTAGCTTAGCCGGGAAGACTAACTAGCCCTCAAATTCACAGAACGGCTCTAACGTTAGCAAATGACAATAAAATAGAGAAGGTGTAATATAGGAAGGAGACCGGGCCGCAGAAGGATATCTTGGCTCAAGAATCTGACGGTGATTTAGAAATATCACCAAATCGACATTTAGAACAGCAAATTTAAAATATAAATGGGTATAATGATCGCCTATCCCAAAAGAGACGGCATATAAAGATTTTTGTTCTTGAACCCAAAAGCCGTTTCAATTTTAAAGAGTTATCCTGTGGGTTAACTAACCAGACTACAGCTTGATCAGTTAACCTGCAACAAACCCGCCCTCGCTCGGTTGACTTAAACCTCATGATATTTTTTCTGTTTTATTTAACACCGCCGATTCTTTATAAGTCAAGGTTAACGCCCAAAGCCTTTTCTCGTTATCATCCTATCTGCCCAAAAATACAACAAGCATACCTAGCAACTTCTGTTCGAGCGATCTTCAAAGCATTCAGCTCCGAGTCTAAGCTATCGCTTTAAACACAATCTATATACACGTACGAACTTGGCGCGGGGCCAACCAATTCCGATAGTAAAATTCGGCGCCCTTATCTGTGCAGTCACGATGTGTTACGTCACGGTGCACAGTTGCACAACAGCTGGCCTGTGACGTATGCGACTGTCGGACCCCATGTTACGGCAGGGAACATGGTGATCGAGGTTGACACCGCGGCCTGGCTAGAACGGATTGTAATAATGGATTAGACTACACGATCATAGAAATTGATTCATACTTCATAGGCAGATGGCAGAACTTAATTTGGTCGCGTTAAGTTAATCCCTGTCAGATAATGATTAACATTCACTTGATGTAACCCGACCAAATAACGTAGATCCGCCATCTGCCTATGAATCAATTTCTTCGATGGCCCATACTGTGTGGTAGCAATGCACAATAGTGCTGTCATACTTCCGACTCTTTCCTTCTTCTGATTAATTATTATATTGCGGGAAGCATAGCTTATATCTCGGGCTCTTTGAGATCATAATAGGATTTTCGTGATCGGTTTCCGCTGTCGATTTTGGCTTACAGGAATTGCAGTGGCAAGAATTTTTGGTGGGCCAGCAAAGAATTTTCCGCCGATGTATGCAAAGTCAGAATCCTCATTTTGATTAACAATTGAATTACAACTCTGATATGTACCAAATAGTTCCGTGACTAAGTCGGTCGTGACGTATGCGACAGAGAGGCGACGACGACCTTAATAATGTATTACGTTGCAAAAGAGAATAAGTAAGGATTGAGACTAAGCAGAACATTATGTGCTACATAAGCGTGGCTTTTGCCTCAAAAGCTAAATAGCTAAAAGTAATAATGACAAAGCCGAATAAATATTGTTTGCGGTGTGCCTTACCTTCAACCACTGTCCATTCAAATAAAGATGAAGTACAAAATCTAAAGGTTGTTAAGTTAAAATTCGAAAACTTGCATGTCGGGCAAAATTCTGAACGTTTCAAAGTCATCCTTAGAATTTTTACTATCTTTTATGGTATATTTTGTCTTCCAAGCCCATCTTTGAAATTCAAATTCTATACCTGTTTATTATCTAAAATACTTTTTCAAACATACTGTGTTTCATATTCCATATATTTGGCTATATGTTTCGTCTGCTATCGCGACAGCTTCATTTTCGTCAGACCCCAAACAAAGCCGTCCAAAATTTAGTAAAACAAGTCTAGACAAACTCCCAGGGTGCAAATGCAGCTAAGTATCTCATAAACTGTAATAGAGCCATCAACTTCCAGGTGTCCCTTAGCAATTATGGCCACTGTCACACGCTCGATAGTTACAGGCAACGGCAGGAATTGGCTGCCTTCAGCAACTATTGCTGCAAGTTCTGATTAGATAACTGCATTGACACTTGTTACTCCAGGGAATTAAAGTAATGAATCAAGGCGGTTCAACTTGAGATAATTACAATGGTTCTACCAAGAAAACGGAAACATATTACTGAGACTTCGCTGTCTGTGCGTTTACTGTATTGTGGTTCAAGTTTATCTGAAGATAGTCCCAGAAAGGAGGTTACGGAAAAATGTACGGTCCCTGCGCGCTACATTAATTTCATCGGAACGATGTAACGGGATACATATAGTTGAAAAAAAGTCGAAAGTTCCCTTAATATTCCAATTAGTGATGAGCAAAACAAGACTCAGACAGTCTTGGTTTTGGTATTTCTAGTACAATATTGGTCTTGGACTTGGTCAAATCTGCCTGATCTCGGTCTTGGATTTGGTTTTTTTAGTTTTTGGATAGTCTTGGTCTCGCAATTGCTTTTTTGCAAGACCAAGACTAAGGCTGCAAGACCGATTTTGCTCATCACTAATTCCAATATTTCGGCATTCCCAACCACTTGTACCTTGATAGGTAGAGGTGATCCTCTACCACCGCCACACATATTATGTAACCTATGTGTGTATGTAACACATAGATGGACAGTAACTTATACTATACAGTATACATATCACATACGTAACCCAATTACAGGTATTTCATAAGCGTCCGGTCATTCAACTGGCGGTCGGGACAGACATTCAAGTGATAAGTTCCGTCAACAAACACGTACTCATGAGTATTATTTCCACACAACAAAAGAATAATGCCATATTCTTTTGTTTTATGGAAGTCAACAAGCCATCACTAGAGTGATTGAGTGAAACAGTGATTAGCGCGTACAATGAGATAGAAAGATTTGTTTGTAGTACATTGTGGAAGTACCCACAATTAGCATTTATCCTGCTTCGCACTGTCGAAGTTTTCTAAGTGCGTAACATGACAGTTCGCCAGGTCGGGAGATCTCTTTTTGCGGCCAACGCCTATTCCTACACCATAAAGTATACCAGTGTAGTGAGTTAAGCTCCTATCTTATCCTCCTATTAGCCTCATTTGCCTCCTACATTTTGAACACCGTTATGAAAATTACTATATTACCTATCATTCAGTCTGACGCCAAATTTCAGGGTTCTCAAAACTTAATTATTTTTTGCTATATAGGCTGACTTTTTCAGATGAAATTTTTAATTACTACAGCCTGATTTCGATAAATAATCATATCCTGGCGAAGGTGTAACCACTTCTAAGCCCGGGTATCTTGACACGCGGTAGCGTGTCAAGCCAAGTTGAAGTATAACAGAACTGGCGAGCAGCACCGTGTGTAATATTACACGAACCTTTTGGAGCCACTTTTGACCCCCTAACAATTTTGCCGCTACATACACCGACTTTTTGTAATTAAATTTTTAATTACACCTCTTTAAACTCGGTTTCAATAATCAAACTATGGCGTAGGTGTAATCAACATCCGTAGTGGATTCTAAACTACATGTATACATGGCGTACTTAATTTTAACATTTTTCCGCTAGTAAATAGACTTTTTGTAATTAAATTTTTAATTACACATCTTTAGACCCGATCAAATAATCGTGGCGTAGGTGTAATAATCATCCATATCATACTTCTTAATCGAGCACATGATAGACTTTTAACCCTTTCAAAAATTACACCGCTAAATACACTGACTTTCTAATTAAATTTTTAAATACAGTTCTTTAAAGTCGATCCAATAATTGTTGCGTCGATGTAACAAATATCCACTACTTCTTACTCGAGTTCGGATTTTAACCCTTTCAAAAATTACACCGCTGCATACACTGACTTTCTAATTAAATTTTTAATTACACCTCTTTAGATCCGATCAAATAATCATGTCATGTGTAACAAAACATCCACCTCATCTTACCCGGTTACAACAACTTTGACTCCAAATGGTTCGTGGCTCCAAATGGTTCGTGTAATATTACACGAACCATTTGGAGCCACTTGAGCACATGATAGACTTTTAACCCTTTCAAAAATCACACCGCTACATAAGTGGTACATAAGGGACGTGCTAGTTTCGACACACAAGCGAAAAAGATCGTCGAGCCATAAGTCCGCGTCTATCACCTACTATACACTGACTTTCTAATTAAATTTTTAACTACACCTCTTTAAGCCCGATAATCGTGTCGTGTGTAACAAACATCCACCACCACTAACCTCGGGGTGAACGCACTCATTATTTCGGCCGACATTCTTCCGACGCGGAATGAACATCGCAATGTTTAAAAACATTTTATCGTTCTGAATTATGCAAGTTATTAATGTTATTTAAGGATACTTTAAGTATCCGTTGCTTTATTGATATTGTTATAATTAAAATCTGAAGAAAGAACCTATGTTTAATTTGGGAAGCATTGACTATTGAGCTTTCCTGTTTGAAGAAATACTGCTCAATAGATATCAATTATCATCAAAATCATCCAAACTAATATTATAAATGCAAAAATGTTTAACAATTTCTTGTCTGTTTCTTCTCATCACCTCCTTATTTCCTCATGAAATCCAGTTGAAAGTAGGATACTTTTCATTATGGAAAAATTGCACGGTTACCGCGCGTTAAACGTATACTCTAGCTCTAGTTTTTAAATAATTTACCCAATCAATAAACCAATACCTATATTCTTCGTTACTCAAGCACAAATCTTTAAACAGCATTAAGGCTGTCTGCACAGTGCACAGTGTGCACAGAGTAACTGAGCGAGCACAGAGGCATCACGTACAGTAACAAACTATCACTACTAATCCACCCAACTACACTATTAGCGCCGAGCAGGGATACTAAACCTTTCCATTCGTTATTGCTCGAAAATCTTTTCTCGCTCTTATACTGCATCTTTAAAAGCTGTAACGATTTTTATCACGATCTATCGTTTTGTACACTAAGGATGAAACGCATTCAGCGTCTGACATCGCTCGTTTACAGTTACTGTAATCTATATACTGCGTGACTGGTGAGACATGTTCAATACTCGAGGACGTGATATTTGGCTATTATATTAGATGAAAAAAAAAAAATTATAAACAAAAACCTTTTTGAAAAAAATATTTTATTTAAATAGTCTAAAAAGAAAAAAATAAATTTCTCCTTAAAATTTTTAACTATTAAGTTATAATCCTCAATATATTATTATACAATTTGCATGATAATAAAAGCTTGTCGCGACTCGCGAGACTTAACAATCTATTAGTACTTGATAAATTTATTAAAATAAAAATATAATATCAATTTACTCAGTTAAATTGGTACTTACTAGTTTATTTACAAATCACGCGACTAGCTTTTATTATCATGCAAATTGTATAATAATATATTGAGGATTATAACTTAATAGTTAAAAATTTTAAGGAGAAATTTATTTTTTTCTTTTTAGACTATTTAAATAAACGATTTTTTTCAAAAAGGTTTTTGTTTATAATTTATTTTTTGTTTTTTAGTTATCTCTGATCTAGTCAGCCTTTTCTTAGTCTGTTTGATAGTAATTTGTTTTGTTTCAAGAATTTGTTAAAATCTGATTAACTTAAGTCCTTAAGAAATCGTACTCAACTTTGACAATTGAAAAATCTATATTTAGCGAGTTGTTATATTCCGTTTATTTCTGCATGACTAAAAAGTTAAATTTCATTTAACAAAAGTGACCGGATTCAACCGGGCATTTTCTGAAACCCGAGTGGATTTGACTTGATGTCACGTCACGTCATGTGACGTCACGTAAAGTCGAGAAACGACACTACACGTAACGTCACGTCATGCCACGTCACGTCACGTCACGTCACGACACATCACGTCACGTCACTTCACGTCACGTAACGTCACGACACGACACGACACGTCATGTTACGTAACGACACGACACGACACGACACGACATGACACGACATGACACGACACGACACGACATGACACGACACGACTTGACTGTTACTTTTCAATTTACTCTCAATGAGCCCTTTTATTTGATACCCATATTGCAGAAGTGCTTAAAAAAAACTATTCCCCTATCTTAGCTAAGCTGCCATATTGGATATAGAATGACATTACATTCGTTTCCGAGTTACTCTCAATAAGCCCTTTCATTTGATACCCATATTGCAGAAGTGCATTAAAAATAACTATTTCCGTATCTTGGATGAGCCGCCATACTGGATGTAGAATGACATTACATTCGTTTTCGAGTTACTTTCAATGAGCCCTTTCATTTGATACCCATATTGCAGAAGTGCATTAAAAATAACTATTCCCCTTATGTTAGATGAGCCGCCATGTTGGATGTAGAATGAAATTACATTCGTTTTCGAGTTACTCTCAAAAATCCCTTTCATTTTATATCCATATTGTAGGACTGCAAAGAAAATAATTATTTCGCCATCTTGGATCGGCCATATTGGATTTAGAGTGATGTCACATACTATATCGTGCATTGTCATCCAAACTAAACGCGTATGCAAAATTTCAGCTCAATCGGTTAAATATATCTACTTCAAAATTGAGTTCCAAAATTCCACCGTAACACACATACATACAGAGCAAGTTAAATAAAAGTTTTTAAAAAATAATATCAATTGATCACTGAGTAAATAATTTATAATTTATGATTTCGCCTACACTATTGAATACAATCTATTTTGATGAAATTTGGTATGGAGATACTTTGAGTCTCGGAAAAGGACAAGGGATACTTTTTGTCCCGGAAAATGTACGGTTTCCGCACAATAAACTTTTATGATTTTCGCCTAAACTATGTAATCTATTTTGATGAAATGGGCGAAATACTTTATATGGCAAAACAATGTTTGCCGGGACAGCTATAAGTGTAATATATAATATGAGCACAAATATTAGACTTTGAAAATCCAAATATGTAGTTTATATAATAAGGTTTTACCATGCAGAATATAACGCCTCCGTGGTCCAGTGGTTTAGAGCGTGGCTCTCGATTCTCGGAGGTCGTGGATTCGATTCCTGCGTTGGAAACAAGTAATTTCCAAGTTTGGTTAGGACAATGCAGGCTGATCACCTGATTGTCTGACAAGTAAGATGATCCATTCGTCGGATGGGCATGTAAAACGTCGGTCCTGCGCCTGATCTCTCGCCAGTCGTGTCGGTCGTGCGTCCCACTGTGTTATGAGAGTAAAGGAATAGAGTTCTTGTGTACTGCGCACACACTTGGGCACTATAAAAATTACTCCTGCGTAACTGGCCTGGTTTCAATGAAACGGGCCACCGTCACCGAAATCAGTGTGGGAGGTATTTATTATATTACCATGCAGAAATCCAAAGCATAGAGTTTTGTTTAATATTATTTCGAACAAAATCCCGCGAAATTACTACATGTGTGTAAATGAATGAGGGCATGCGTTAGATTTTTTTTTTTTTGCAGTTAGATTAATAAAACGCAGGTAATAATCTTTTATTTAGATAGGAGTTAGTTACAAAGTACGCTGCTAAAACACACCACCAAAACAAACTATAACAAAATAAGTCCCAGTTTTCCCCACCTTTTTTCGAAATCGAAGCTTTCAAACCGCGCCAAAGGTTCGCCCGCAGCCCGACAGACGTCACCGGCTAAGCCCGTATCGAGTGCCACACATCAAAGGCGGCTTATGACGTCACAAATATTAGAAAAACCCTCGCCTCGAGTGAAGAACAAAAAGTGCTATATCTGTATCAGAATATGTTTTTGAGTTGTTTATTCTTAAAATGCTCAAAATGTGTAATTTAATTTGTAATCTAGCTGTAGAATTATGTATTTGTTTTTTAATGTAATTAACAAAAAGATATATAATTACTTTCAAACCTGCTTCCGGCAGTAAGGTCGGTATTTCGGACTTTTTCTTTTCGGACTTATTATTAATTTTTGTAAATTGTTTAAAATTTTTTTGTTCAGATAAAAGTGTTTTATTTTTTATTTAAATGGTAGAGCGTAGATAAATATATTATTTATAGCTTCTGAGAGTAAACTGCTTCACTCATAGCGTGTAAACTAGTATATCGTAGCGCGTATTATCAGTCCACATTCGTAGCGCATTGGCATAGGTCGTAAGCCGTAGCGCGTAAACCAAAAGTTGTAACCCGTAGCGCGTAGAACAAAAGCCGTAACCCGTAGCGCGTAGACCAAAAGTCGTAACCCGTAGCGAGTAGACCAAAAGTCGTAACCCGTAGCGCGTAGAACGTAAACCGTAGCACTTACAAAAAAAGCCCAGTCCGTAAATGCGTAGGCCACAGTCTGTAGCCCCTCTCCATCTAATCTATACCCTAATTCTGTAACCTCGTTCGTATAGTAAAACGTTTCGTACCCGGTCCGTGACCTCACCGTGTGGGTAGAGGTAATTAAACTCTTACTCGATAAAGTTTTCGCCTTCGCGAATAATACGCTACACAAACCAAAGCTTGATGTTTATTTTACTAACCAGCACTGGAGAAATGACTATTATATTAGCCTTAGCAAGTTCATATTTACTTTACATGAATTATTAAAATGTATGTTGTAAAGAAAAAATAATATATTTTTTTATTTTAATAATAAAGCGAGATAATAGCATACAGTAAATCAACTTAATCGTGTTATTGAAATCGAATATGTGAAACACAGACAAGTTTTATACTGTTGGACGGATTTTGCTCTGCATAATATTACTTTTTAGGGTTCCGTAGTCAACAAGGAACCTTTATAGTTTCGGTCTGTCTGTCCGTCTGTCTGTCTGTCTGTCCGTCTGTCCGTGGTTTTGCTCAGAGACTATAGGACCTGCAAAGCTGTAATTTGGCATGAATACTCATATTAATGATGCCGACAAAATGGTACATAAAATTTCAATATTTTTTTTATGGTCCCTGCCCTACACATCAAGTGGGGATGAATTTTTTTTTCACGCCCACTCCATCGTGTGGGGTGTCGTTGGATAGGTTTTTTTAAAAATATTGTGAGTATTCATAGATCACTTTCCGATTTAGGGATCCATTTGTGAAATATTAAGTTTTAAAGTGGGATCCATAATCCATTTGTGAAATATTAAGTTTTAAAGTGGAAAAAATCGTTAGAGTCCAGTGTCCCCCCTTCTACCAGCTAAACGGTTGTTTCTGGAAATGTGAAAAAAATCACGGGAGTAGGAAATATGCTGAATTTAAAAGGAAAACTATCACGGCTAAGAAGACTTCATAAGTTATTGAGTAATAGTCGATCAACTAAAAAAAATGTATTCGGCGAAGTATAAAGGAACTTTTCGTTCAAATTCCTTTGAAAGTAACTGAGATGATGTTGTTAGTAATGTAAAACACGTTATAAATGTACATTCATTGACAATACAAACATTATCAAAAACTAGCGGTACTACGGAACCCTATATTGCGCGTGGCCCGACACGCACTTGGCCGGTTTTTATTAGTTTTTAAATTATCTCTAAGCCAAATTTTATTAAAATCCATTCAGTCGTTTTTGCTCGTAAAAGTAACCTTACCTTTCGCCTTTATAATATTAGCGTCTAAACAGCAACTAATTATTAAGTACCTCATACACACAGCTCGTAGCTTTATAAGTCTCTTACCACTTGAAAAACTTACCTGTAACAAAAAAAATCATTCATTAGTCGAAAATTCTCAAAATGACCGCAAAGTTCCATTGATTTTGAATAAAAATATTCAAAAGTACAGAGGTTGTCACTCTTTACGCCCTCAAATCTCTACTCAAAGTCAAGAGAGAGAACTACAGGTGGGTAGAAAATATATCTACAGACACGACCCATATAATATATTATACTGAATATAGGCTTACGTAATGATTAGATATGCACATAAAGCTTCTCGCAAATTGTGACGGGGCGATGCGGGGAGGGCCGCATTTTTCAGGTGCGTAATTGCCAATTATGGGTCATAAAATGTGTACAAGAATACGGCCTCCCCTGCTGCGTCTCGTCAAAACGTGCGCAAAGCCTAAATCCCAATCAGAAATCTTAATAGCTGTCAGTATATTTGTAACCTGTACTCAGTGACGCCTTTAAATATTTGAACACAAAGAAGAGTCTCATAGACTGCAACAACTGCAGGCATCATCTACGTATTTCCCGACACACCGTGACAACAATTATGGACTAAAATATTACTTTACACTTAGGAATTATTTAAACTTAAAGTCAGTAAATATTATTCCATTACTTTTTAAAGTTGTTTGGCGGGGGTTTTTTTAAATTTCTTAATTTAATTTTATCAATTATTGTTATGCGGCAGCCGGGTTCCGCTTGGGGATTGATGGGTTAAATTGCCACCTTGGTAACCGTAGCACTAAGTTTAATTGTATAAAGCAACACACTCACAATCTTTCGCATTTTTAATATTTGTAGAAAAAAGGATTATTTAAGTAGGAAGTAAGATTTTAGTTTTAAGTTTGTACAAATAAACATGATAATTTTTGTGGGAAATTATCTACGAATAATAAAAACTAAGAAAAAAAATGTTTTATTTATGAGTAAATTTGAATCATTTTTTTCAGAATATCTACCTGATGCTTACCACCGCGGTTCGTGAACTACCCCGGCGAGAAGAACCGGCGTAAGAAACTCGCGGAAACGCGGCGTAAGGAAACGTAACTCCCATACTTGAACCGTTTTGAATTCGGTTCCTTTTCGCACACAAAAATATGTCAATAGCTACGACACACTAAAGCTGGTTTCAGACTACGCTATAATATAATAATTAATAGTATAATATAGTATATAGCTCATAAGCACAAGAATATCGCGCACAATACATCGTATAGCAAGCCAATAATATACAGTACAGTACAGTGTGAACGTGTCCATAACAATGTATAGTGCGCGATATTCTTGTGCTATGAGCTATATACTATATTATACTATTAATTATTATATTATAGCGTAGTATGAAACAAGCTTAACGCTCAAATTACGAAATATACCCGTTGACATTAATTGAATTACACAAAATTCTTGCTTATTATGTATTCGGATTTTTTTTTTCACTACAAATAAGTACTTACACCAATTTTTGTTAATTATAAATAAACTCAATTAAATTTAAAAAAGATTGTGTACCGTATCTTAATTATTATGTTACAAATAGGAAAACGAAAAATGACCATTCTTGAAACTTGTCGGACTCGCGATACATACCTGTTTTTTTGTAGGACATTGCTTTATTTGGGCAGAGAATACACTAAGCTATTATGTAATATTTCTGTCCTACAATTAGTAATGAGAAAAATAGTCTCATGGTATTAACAACTTTAGAGCGTAGGACCGGGATAACATAACCACGGTATTTGGGGGACGATATGACTGTTGAACTATATAAATATTAGCCAATTATTATACAAAAAATCAACGGGTTAGTAATCAATTTTTTCTGACTCGTCATTGATACATGTTGAAAGAGGGGGAACTCTTTGATCAAACCATATATTTTGTAGGACAAAGGTTTTTTCCTATCATTTAGATAATTATCTTTAGATTAAACACTAAACTAACCTGTTAGTTATAAATATTTTAGGATCACCAAATCGATATCTTTTGTCCTTTCTATCTCTGTTAGCTACCACTTTCGAGAATTTTCGAAGAGAAAAATGTTGGGCGTCTTATCAAAATGAAGCCACTCACGGAATATTAGCTTGTTAGTAATCAAAGAAAAATTTGTTCTAGGGCTCCCGTACTAGATGGGGTGGACGCGAAAAAAAAATTCATCCCCGCTTGATGTGTAGGGAAGGTCATGTACCATTTTGTTGGCATTATTAATTATGTGTATTCATTATATTGTGTGTATTCATGCCAAATTACAGCTCTGTAGGTCCTATAGTCTCTGAGACAGACAGACGGACAGACAGACGGACGGACAGACCGAAGCTATAAGGGTTCCTTGTTGACTACGGAACCCTAAAAAAGGTCTAACCAAAGCATCTGGAACTGGCAAGCGTGTATGAAAAGGGTTACGAATGTATACGAGGCAAAATAATACTCAGTAAATAAACATAATGTTATTTATGTAGTCTGTATATGTAGTCAGATTAACCTATTTACCTACTAAGCCTAAGGTCTTTAGGTTTTTTTTTTTTTATGAAATAAGGGGGCAAACGAGCAAACGGGTCACCTGATGGAAAGCAACTTCCGTCGCCCATGGACACTCGCAGCATCAGAAGAGCTGCAGGTGCGTTGCCGGCCTTTTAAGAGGGAATAGGGTAATAGGGGAGGGTAGGGATGGGAAGAGAAGGGAATAGGGGAGGGAAAGGAAGGGAATAGGGTAGGGGATTGGGCCTCCGGTACTCCTCCTCCCTAGGTTTAAGGTCTTTAGGTTCACACTGCTTCGTGACAGAGCGATGCGATGCAGGAATTTTAAATGAGCCACTTAAAACTGAACTTTATTTGCTAGATAACAAGATTACTTATTGAATAGACTTGACCAGAGGTGTTGAACTGCTTATTCCATATTTTGAATGGCTCCTAAAATGCATCACATCTCCTCGTCAATTAAAAAAATGTAAACTGTATTGTATTTAAAATTGTTATTTAAATGCAACACAGAATGGCTACAGCCTGGCGTATCTGCCATTTAATATCTCTTTTTGACGTCTCTATCTATATATATTTGACGACCTCTGTGGCTCAATTGGTTGAGTGTGTGGCTCAAGCCGGGGGTCGCGGGTTCGAATCCCGCCGACGGAACAAAAAGTTTTCAATGTTCCCGGGTCTGGATGTGTATTAAATATGTGTATGATATAATAAAAATCTTAAATATATTTATAGTATAAAATTATTAAATATATTTCCGTTGTCTGGTACCTGTAAGTCTGTAACACAAGTTCTTCAGGTACTTAGCACAGGGCCAGACTGACGTGGTGTGAAGCGTCCATAGATATATTATTATTATTATCAATTTCTTCGATCTATTGCAATGACATAACATCGGCTAAGTAACGAGGACGGAAGAAAGCATTAATTAATGCAGCTTACGAATCACAAAGTATTGCATCCAAAGACAAAACACCCTGTGTGGAGCTCTAGCTAGTAGCTATAGCCCGGTGATAATGAACACGAAGTTTGGTCATTGACCTATCTCTGTCGTCTTGATTTTGCCATCTCGTATTTTCATTTATTCTCACATATTTTTCACCTTCACAGCTTTTATTTAAAATGCATGTCAATGTTATCATGGCAAAGAGAAAAGCAGTTTTGTTGCAAGCATGAAAGCGTAATAGGTAGTTCTAAAAATATATTCATAATCTGGAAATTTCTACAGGTTTTCTTCGAGTATGAGGGAGGGAAAACCTTGACATTCTAAAATCGATATCCGTGACATAATATCAACACGGAACCAGCACCGAAACATTACTATAACTATAAGTGGGAGAGCCATGCTTCGGCACGAATGGGCCGGCTCGACCGGAGAAATACCACGTTCTCACAGAAAACCGGCGTGAAATAGCGCTTGCGCTTTGTTTCGCCGAGTGAGTGAGTTTACCGGAGGCCCAATCCCCTACCCTATTCCCCTCCCTACCCTCCCCTATTCCCTCTTAAAAGGCCGGCAACGCACTTGCAGCTCTTCTGATGCTGCGAGTGTCCATGGGCGACGGAAGTTGCTTTCCATCAGGTGACCCGTTTGCTCGTTTGCCCCCTTTATTTCATAAAAAAAAAAAAAAAAGTTTATGACTATTATTATACAATACGTATTACGTACTTACAATGTACATATAATACCTTCTTATTTATGATCTGAATGGATTCATAATAATATTATTATTCATTCAGAATATTCGAAACACCATACAATATCTTATATCAGTATGTTCCAGACACATTCTGATTTTTTCAGATTATGGTTCTCTACCTATATGTGGAAATAGCGCTGACGAGCCTTTCCGGCTACTAGGCCGGCCTGAGGCAAGTTACCGGAACTTAGATTATGGATTCAGAAAGCCATCCCGACTGTGCGAACTGCGGTTGCCTTAAAGTCTTTTCTGGTCTTTAAAATCCCTAAAATGTAGGTTAAACTACATACAGGTTTCAAACTATAAGCGCCTTTTAAAACTAAAGTACTAAGCTACCATGAGTACGTAGGTAATCTGTCTGTCGCGGTAATCCCTTTCTTCTACATCGATATCAATCTTATGCCTTTGTTAATAAGGTTCAAAATTGCAGTAGCTGTACAGGGTACAGGAGCACAATGGTGTTTTTCATCGTCAGATACAGCCTATTGTTGGGCGATTAATATGCAGGATGGAAGTGTTTTATTCCTGCGGTGTAAATATCGAAGCATATTCTGGAGACTTTAAAATCCAGATAAAAAAAAAACAATGAAAAATACATACTTGGATTAGCATTACTTGTTCCTACTTTAAATTGTTATCTGCCATCTTTTGCCAAGTTTTTATCACTATTCGTTAAGTCTAAGGGCCCTTTTTACATGGGGAAATGCTTTGCACATCCCCGGCGGATTGGCGGATTGGGGGCCGGGGTATGTGGAACTCTCCGAGGAACTACCCACTAAAACCCCATGGTGCTCCACTCCCCGCTTAGGCATAGTTCTGGGCACGATCAACCCACCGCTACTCTACCAGCGGTTGTCCGCTTCTGGCAGACTCAAGTCTATGGGCCCTCTAGCACACGACGACTTTTTGTAGCGATGCAATCGCTATACTATCGCGCGTTTGCATCGATACAGTTGCACGTTGCGCATGCGATTAACAAGCGTTAGTAGCGATACAAATGTGCCTCGCTACAGAAAATCCCCGTGTGCTAGGACCCTAAATCCTAAGTTACGATAGGTACATGACACAAACTATTCTTACAATTATGACTAAATTAGGTGAAGTCTTTAGATTCGATAAATCAATAAAAATATTTTACGTAGATACAAGCCGACTACTAGATACATGCTGCATAACATTATCCCAACTTTTCAAACTATCATCATCATAGATCTCGTCTACTATTTTATTTACCTCTCGTTCCTTTAAAATCAAAAGCATGTAAAATGCAGTTACATTTAAGACAACACCGTCTGGCGGGCACAGTCTCCCCGAAGGGCGAGGTCAACGACCCGCCTTTTGGGACTGTTAATTACTGTATGCAATTAGTTACAACTTTATTGTGACAGAGGACATTACAGTCTTATGAGCAGTCTGGTAGCAGACTCCGGATGAGTTGTGAGACGTTTCTACCTTATTACAATAAATATACAGGGTGTTTCAAAACAAAATGATAATAATTTAGGGTATGTGAAATATAAACACGTGTTGCGTAGTAGAGTTGCTATTTTCACAGTGAGCTCTATGTATATTAGAGTAATGTTACCCCTATATAGAGTTCACTGTGAAAGTACTAACGCTGAAAGACTTACTTTTGACTGCTACGAGAAATGCCCAAACATCAATAAGCCCATACCAACATTTAAAAAAGTTACTCTTTAGAGTAGTGTAGTGTAGAGAATATTCGTCTATAATTGCTCATCATCGACATGGTTTGTATATACTAAAGACAGTTTCGAAATCATGGTGATCTACCATGCCCACTTCCGAAAAAGAATTTTACATTAGTAAAACAATATAATATACAATTTAATATTCGGTTGCGGAATACGCATCTATCATAATTGTTATACCGTTATTCATTTCATGGTTTGCACCGCTGAAGCTGACGGGTTAGCATGTAATACGGTGCATACGGTGTTTATATCACGCCGCAAGCCACCTATTGTAAAACAATATAACCTTGTACAGTGCCAGCTATATAACAAAATGCCAAGTTAAGGCGACGCCTTGATAATTTAGCTTTAGTCATTGCTGAGAAAAAGCGATATCGATTTTTCTCAGCAATGACTAAAGCTAAAAAATTAAAGTTCATTGTCAGTATTCACCATGTATTTGTCTTTGAATTACCCATAGCATAACACGATTGGTCAACTTTTATAACACAGAATATTTTTATTCTAATTTTGCCAACAGAGGAGAGTGATTTAAGCTTCCAAAATTTGTACATAGATTGGTTCAAGCATACCCCTTAATTTGCACATAGCTTATATGAAATATATATATGGTTTTTAAATTACGCGACAAAAACCATTTTGTCGCTTACGCCTTTTTCATTTCTTGCTGTTCGATTTCTTGTTTTCTATGAGGCCGGCCCGGCCTCTCATAGAAAACAAGCAATCTAAAACATATCCAACACGGTTTTTTACTTTAACGCGGCGTCACCTTAACCGTACCCTTCCAACAATGCCAATATTATATTATTATGTAAGTACATGATCCCGGACAAAATATCATAATAGGGAATATTACACAAAGGTCGGAGCAATGGGCGCTACTAGCACATACATAAATAATCCGACCAGAATTCGACATGTTGCACACGTCATATCAGAATATTGACAGAAACGTTGTCAAACGTCGAACAAAGCTTTTTGTTTACTGTCTATGCCGGTGCTGCCTCTAGCGTGAAAACCTCGCAATATGTCCTAATCAAGACACGATTTGATAATGTCTTTACAGTCATGTTATCACATAGGTACTAGCCGTGAATCAAAATATTTCGACTAGATTTTAGGTTTAACAAAACTAAGTGATAATACTTTAGGGTGCTTGTCCATCGCGGAGCGGAACAGAGAGGATGATCCATCCTCCGTTCCGCTCCGCCGGCGTAGGACGGGAGTGCGGAGGCGTCGCTATGCGAACCTCCAATAACTTCCATCCCACGGGGCTCCGGGTCAGGATGGGAACCTGCCCGGCTTAGCTAGTCCCGGCGCCGAGGGGAACGCTTCAGTTTGCCGAAGCGTTCCCTAACTTTGGTGGAAGTCCGGTCCCTTTTGAGGTAGACCGGCCGGTCGTGGAGAGAGTCCTGTGTTAGACAGATCCAGGATATCCCTTCGTATACGGCTGAAGGCAAACCGCAGGTGGTTTTAGTGGGTAAACCCGAAGTCGGGAGTCCCACATACCCCCGGGGTGCTTCAGCTTAGCTGAGGCACATCCCCAACCCGGGGCACCCATAAAGGGTTTCCCCTGCGCATCAAAAAAAAAAAAAAAAGGGTGCTTGTCCATACAAATGACGAAAAATATATTGCTTATTCAGCGCTACTTTAACAGTGTAATCTATATAAGGGACACATACACACTTTAAGGTATTATAACTTAGTTTTGTTACACCCTGTATAGACTGCCATTTTACGTTACCATTCTTTATAGTTATTCCAGTAAATTTGAAACCAAATCACGTTTAAACCACTAATCGCTCAAGTAATTAGCGAAATAAAATAGAATTACAGCCGTACAGACCAAATTGCGATTCAACAGTTGATTTAAAAGTAATACCTATTTCACAGACGCATTTGGAATAGAGCCAGAGAAATATTTGAAGGACTAATTTATTTTTATTATCGAATTCACTGGAACTTTAAAATTCTCTTTCTGATATTAAATTCTTCGCAGCTCTTAAACAAGCTTTTGCCCGCGGCGTTATCGGGTACAAAAATGCTGGCAATATTTCACAACTTTGTATCAAATAAATGATCTTTGAGTCGCCTGATAAGTCACCTAAGGCTTCTTACAGACGAACGGCACGTGTCGGCGGCAGTCGACGGCAGTTGTCGACAGTTTATGACGCTTGCAGGGGGCCTACCACGAGTCACGACCTTTCCTAAAACTATCATGTTTCCAGAACACTTTGTTGGATGATTACAATAACATTACCGTACTCATTTTTCAAATATAATTTTACTAAAAAACAGTAAAAAGTACAAAACATTGTTAAATCCGCTGTGAAATATCAACTTTTTAAGATCTCTAGTTTGACGTTAAAGTAATATTGCTCATCTGTCAAACGGTGTCGCTTAGTAGAGGCTGTGGTAGGCCCCCAGTTGTGACGTACCGCCTAAAGGTAAGCATCCACAGGTCGGTTTCGTACGCAACGGACGTCTCGCATCAAACGGATAATTTTTTCACAGTACGTCCACTGTATTGGCAGCGTGCGGATTACCGACTTAACAATTTTTTTTTTGCATTTTTACTGTTTTTTAGTAAAATTATTATATTTGAAAAGTAAGTACGGTAATGTTATTGTAATCTTACAACAATGTGCTGGAGCTTGGGTCGTGGTAGGCCCCCGCAAGCGTCATAAACTGTCGACGGCTGCCGTCGGCTGCCGCCGACACGTGCCGTTCGTCTGTAAGAAGCCTAAGTCATACCGTCTCACAAGGTCACTCGCAACACAAGACACTTCCCGTCAAATTAAAAGGCCTTAGTATAATTTCGGATTGAAGATTTAACCCGTAAGGATTATTTGGTAAGTATCTTCGATCAAGCATAACGAATCCGTCATTTATTTGACTAGCCCACCTTGTATTTTTTTTTCTTTTTTTTATGAAATAAGGGGGCAAACGAGCAAACGGGTCACCTGACGGAAAGCAACTTCCGTCGCCCATGGGCACTCGCAGCATCAGAAGAGCTGCAGGTGCGTTGCCGGTCTTTTAAGAGAGAATAGGGTAATAGGGGAGGTAGGGATGGGAAGGGAAGGGAATAGGGGAGGGAAAGGAAGGGAATAGGGTAGGGGATTGGGCCTCCGGTAAACTCACTCACTCGGCGAAACACAGCGCAAGCGCTGTTTCACGCCGGTTTTCTGTGAGAACGTGGTAATTCTCCGGTCGAGCCGGTCCATTCGTGCCGAAGCATGGCTCTCCCACGTATATATTTACCATAAATATGGCGATTTGATTAAAACGCTGCTATAGCGATTTAATTTGATTTTGATTTGAGCCCGGAGCACCGACAGACAAAGACCTGTAATTGATGGCAGCTAATGAAATTGCATTGTTTTGAAATTTTTAATCAACGGTTTCCTACCATTTTCTTGTAGTAGCATTCGCATTGTGACAATAACAACGGGTCAAAAATTCTTTTAACAGGTTTAGCAAATTGAGTGAAAATCAACGCATGGGTCCGACTACAACCACGTCTTTAGGACAATATTCATACTGTCAATATGTAATTTATTATTATTAGAAATACAGAAGTGTGTTTGTCAAGAGACACACAGAGGTAACAACCTCTGTGCGTTGAACGCTAAAGCGATTCTAATATTGTTTAGACTTTAAAGATACCTTGAAGTTATTGTAACACAAACGATAAATTTGTCCGGATAAGTGTGCTGTTTCCTCACGAATAACCAACTTCGTCAATACTTCCATTAGTTCATAACCACACATCAAAGCCAAGAATTCAGCGTATCATTGGCAAAACCGGCAACCACTAACAAGACCGCTCCAAATAAATATAATAAGCAAAGTTATAACTACTGAACCTAGTTTAAAGTTCAGCGGCGTTCAGTAATTACGGGGGAGGAGTGCGAGGGGCAAGAGGGGTTTGGGGGTAAGAGGGGTTAGGGGAAAGAGGGGTTCGAGGGAAAAGGGGGTCCGATAATAATGCTGCTCACGCAACGCGAGTCTCCGATACGGGCGGGAAATGCGTTCCCCTTTTTAACAAGTTTAACTCAATAAAACTTGAGGCTTTACTGGCATTTTTAACGTTGTGTGATGTGATTTTTACATTGGACAACTGGCTTTTGAAATGAAACGCCTTAGGGGTCAGTGCACGATATTAAACGTGACGATCCGATGTTTTTTTAAGCCAATAAAAAATTGGACAACCAGCCTGTGACCGCGACAAGTGCCTATGTCAATATTTTAATGCGTATTTTCTTATATTAAAATAGTTCACTTTTGAATGACCCCTCTCCGCGTTGGACCATGATTGATAGTCATGTTTGTAAGTTGTTTATTTAGTCAAAGTATGCACAATCGATGTCGACGTGCACGGGCAATCATAGACGAACTACACGTTTGTATCGCATCATTGGCCTACGTATGGAAACTGCATACAATGAAACTGCGGTGACACAACGGGGCAGTGAGGCTTCCCTCTTAAATTTCTCGCTAGAATTAAGCGCGTTATATTAAATTCCACGTGAGGATGCTATAAATTAGCGACACGTCTCGCCCCAGCCGAATACAGCGGAAGAGTTAAGGTAGCTCACGTGAAACTCGCTGCTTTTAACTCTTCGCAAGTTGTATAAAAAGTCAAGTGCGAGTCGGTCTCTCGCACCGAAGGGTTCCGGACCATCATAAAGCAAAAAAGTCTTTATTTTATCCAGTCCAGTTGATGGAATGAAAGGTAAACTTTAAACTTACTAAATCTTTAGTGCAGTAGTAGTAGTGGTTTAAGATCAAGATTATTACGCCATAAACCACTTACCGCTACTTTTTAAACTGTATTTTTATCAATCTTGGCTGTAAAGGCTTTGTTTTAATACAATTAAACCTTGACGTATGAACTGTCTTAAGTTCTTACCATAAAGATAATATACCTAGCGGAATAGAGCAACAATCTCGAGCTGTCAAACGAAACCGAAATTGGTTTACATCTGTGTGTAAAAATATGTGTACGTATACACTTACATAAGCATGATTGAACATGAATTCTATGAGATTAAATTGTCAACGTGCCGATAAGTGCCGACTGGACGTCAAAAAAAGAGTTCTGCTGTCATGTATCACACGTCTCTTTTTACCACGCAGTGTTACTGATAGTGTCATCTCGCTTGCTCAGGCCTTTGTTTCTCTATTCCGCTAGGTATATTATTAACTTTATGGTTCTTACCTTCACTGCCAATATAGACCGAACTTTTGTGATCCAGGCCGACATATTTTAAGTGCAGAGGGCGCAAGCAGAACTCGCTTTTAATATTTAACTAAATTTTGTCATGGAGTGCTTTTACCTGCCTACTTCAATATAATTTCTTTAACTGTTCCTTTCACTTTAATGGAATAAAGCATTGTTCTGTCGCCATTAGAGAACTTTTGTCTCGTGATGGGTTGAAATTTAATTCATCAAGCCCCAAACGGTCACCGGCAACGAGACACAATAGATATTCTATTGTGTCTCGGACAGACACAATAGAATATCTATTGTGTATCGTTTTCCCACGATCAACGGGTTAAATTAATGTCATGTCAGAGAAGATCACTATTTAGTACCATTGTAAAAAAAATAAAATATTAGGTTAAATGGTTTCAAAGTAACGTAACTCTTGTATGTTTCTATGCAAAGTTCGAAAAAAATGCTTCCATTTAAAAACGTTCCAATCTACATTTATTCAAATTATTATTATTTTTATCAAAAATCAACATTAATTGAGGCGAAAATTTTTTACATAGTAGTTTCAAGTTTGATAGTAAAGGTATAATATAATAATATAGTATTTTCCCTAATATAGACAAAATCAATACAAATGGCGATCCACAATAATTTATTGTGACCGCAAATAAAAATTTCAATCCATAGGGACGGATTGACCGACTTTTGACCGGCGAATACTATCACAAATGTAACTTGGTTAGTATACGTATAAGCATCGGGCAAGCGATAGCGAGATGCAGAAGCCTGACAACGCCATCTAGTGACAGCAAGTGAAAACACTGCGTGTGATGTGGTCGTACTTTTACACAAAAAAATTCCAAACGCTATGGTATATTTTATCCTTGCCGCATTCGTGCTAAAGCTTTGCAGAAAAATCGACTGTTTTCTATATACTATTAATTGAAAATAGCGTTTAATTATAAACATCGTGTGAATACATTCATTTGCTGCCCGTTTTGCAGAAGGAACGGTACCCTGCAGATAAAAAAGTTAAACGAAAAGTCGAATCTCGTTGACACAATTCCGCTTAAAGGCATGGAAATGTAAAATTAATAAGTGGCAACACCGCGGCGCCGTGTCTCGCTGATTGCCTTCGTTTGGCAACGTCAGGATCCGGGGACCCTGATGGGCAGTTTGGAATATAATCGACGTTTCATTGGACATCGCCATTCCGTATTCCGATACTGAATGTCAAAACTTTTGATTGAATTTCGATGGAATAAAAAGTGTCGGCTAAAAGCGCATTTTGCGATATTTCATTTCTTTTAAAAAGGTTACATTGGGCTTATTTGTAACAATTTTTAATAGGCAACTTGGGAAAAAGAAAGGCCACGCGACTGTAATTGTTGCCCGTCTAATTACGACAATTACTTACAATTAAATTTTCTGAGCCAAATTATCTGCGGCAATAATTCAAAAGGGATTCTCTTTAATGTCCAGTGTTAACGGGTAATTTATATGCGTAACGTGAAAATATTTACGACCGGCACAGTTTGAAGCATAATATTCGTGAAACAAACGCACCATCCTCTAGTATAGTTAGAATTCTTTGGGCGAAAAAACTACCCAGGTTCTGGGCATAGAGAATTCCTCGATCCTCTTTACATACTGCGATTTTGCGTGAATAACGGTGTAAGACTCTTACACCATAATCCATAGCCGTGACACAATTAAGTATTCAAATTACGGTAGCACCCGAAGCAGTACACATTAGTCTGTTTAATTTCGCGTTTGATAGAATGTAAATCAACCCCATTAATTATCCGTCGGCAGATTGCGCTTGTGACGTATACAAACTTAATTTGGCTTTCCTGGCGATTTTCGGCGATTGCGACGAGAAGTTTCCGCTCGGAGACTGTTTTGTGTGGAGATGAAAAGAAACCTTTGGTGTTTTTTTTTTGAGCTAATGCCCACCGCCTTGTAAAGTGTCTATGCATAGACTCGGTTCCATACAAAGTTGAGGCGTTTTCACCACAACGATAATGTCATCCAAGTGCCACAGGATCCTTGTAAGATTGTACATACAACTTTCTTGCATGTTGCCACTGACTTGCAAGCAAACTGCACCTGGGCGATATATTATAGAATAATTTTCTTTTAGCTGAGTCGTAGGAAAACTAGATTTTGCCGATAGCTGTTTCGAAACCGTCCCCATTAAATTGGGTCAAAATAATTTCATGAGGCCGCGAGTGAGCAATCAACAGGAAACTTCGGTAGGAGTTTGTACTGCAACATCGAATTGGTCTCTTTAGATTGTGTTCAAAACTTATTCAATTTATATTCTCGGACTGTAGTTAGAGCTGATACTTCTTTATCAAGCTTCAAAGGTCAAAGATCCTTCTCATCTGTAATAAAAACAAGAAAAACTTGAAATTCGTTCTCGTTATTGTCACGATTTTCCCATTTTGTCATGTCTTTGAAGGATTGAACGTGAAAATCACGAAATTTATGTCAATTGGCTCTCACTTGTAATTCACCGAAACGTATGTAAAAAAGTTATCAACGACAGATACGTATGACGTATTCGAAATGGGAAATGGCGTCATGGTAATTTCGACGCATTTCGACGCGACGAACGAAGGTATTAACGTTTTATTTTCAGTCATATTCGTTTGAGGGTTTAAGTTAATAAAAGTCTGTAATAAATATTCCTTTGAAATATTCAGATATCAGTTCAATTTTTATTTTAATATTTATAATTGCCTTACTTTTTAATTTAATAATGATTATTATGTAAGTTATGCCTCATATTGAAAAGCTTTAAGTCAAGTTTTTGGGTAATTGACTTATGTAACAATAATTACAATTTAATAAGAATTATTAGAGTAATCTCATTATAATCCTTACATATCTGAAAGTTTAACAATTAAATAGGAGCCATTGAAGCAATAGCCAATAACGTAGATATTTGTTCTTACACGGACGACCTATTTTATTTTTATTAATGCCAATAACACTGCGACCTACATTCAAAGTTAGATATCTACCCGCGACAGTGGGTGCATCTGAATACGACATATCCGTTACACCTCATTTATCGACGGAGAGCTGGCGACCAATTCGGTCATGTGGATTCAGCTGTATTAAAACTCCGTTAGCTAATTCCCTGAACAACCTTTTCTGATAATCTGCGTTCTGGCAGGCCGTGGGCGGTGGGTGTGGGTGTAGTGGGGTGGGGAAAAAAATAAAAAAAGGTAGGTTCAGCTGTGTTGGGTTTTTTTTTCTGATGCGAGATTAGTTAGTATGTAATCCAAAAAAAAAAATACCAAACAAAAATATCGATGGGAAGGTACCGAAAACAAACGTTGGATTTGTACGAAAATTCGCCGATTTAACAATTATTTTCGGGGTACCTTCCCACCGATATTTTTGTCTGGCTATTTTTTTTTTTTGGAATTAAATACTAACGAATCTCGCGTTAGAAATAAAACGACAAGTGCGAGTTAGACTCGCGCACGAAGGGTTCCGTACCTCTATAGAGCTAAAATAGGAAAATGTGTTTTTTGTATGGGAGCCCCCCTTAATTATTAATTTTATTTAAATTTTATTATTAATTATTAAAGTATAAATAAAACTGAGCGTTTTGTGAACATTTCAGGTGGCTACCTGTTATTATCATTGATACCGAGCAAAAAATGTTTAAAAAATCACGTTTGTTGTATGGGAGCCCTCCTTAAGGGCCTTCCCCTACGGAGCTTCCGTAATTTACCGTATTTAGAGCCTTATAAACTCATAATTTGAAAGCTACAAAGTTATAATAAAAATACAGCAATAATCTTCAGTATATCAACATTCCTTTCCCCGTTTTAAATTTTCAATTTTTGTTTATTATACTCATGATATTAGCTTCCAAAGTAATACCGATTTATTAAAATTTAAGCATACTTTCAGCATCTCCCTAGTATTTACAAATTACGTTTATTTGAAACACACGACAATAGATAGACAATTTCATTAACTACATATTCCCCGTTTTAAATTTTTTTTTACATCAATTTTGAACTAAGATAAGTAAAAAAAATAGGATTTTGTGCGATCTCGGCAACGCGTCAAATGTATGGTCAAGGTCGTTTGCTCGGGGGATGGCCTTAAACATTAAATTTATTTTGTTGCAAAACATGTAAGACTGGCCAAAGAACCATACCCTTGTGGTGCTCCCTTTAACTTTTACCCGATATAAATATAAATTTGAGTGCGAAATACGGGTAGCTTTAAATAAAATTTCTGAACAATATAATATTAAAGAACTGAAAACAACAGACCCCGTATATCATCAAAACAAAACAAATACACGGTAAGCAAATATGAGAATATATCGAGTCCGCACGCGAGATGTACTCGAAAAGGAAAAGTTTCATTATGTTGGCTATTAAGTCGACTCCAATTTACTGAAGTACGTATCGACTGGATTTATGGCTTCAATACAATCAGGAGGAAAACGTGGAAGGTGTTCCCAAGCCAATGTAAATACCAATTTATATAAATTATTCGAGTGGTGGTGGATGACTAACCAGGATATTATTGTATATTTATTTTCGGCCAAATATTCTTATTACCTTCTACTCACATAGTCTTCGGATTAAAAAATTTCATATTATTATAAGGTAGGCAAAGATCTTAAGTGACATGAGAAAAATTATAAAATTCTTTATAAATCCCAAATTAAAAAGTCTTAGGGGTAAAAAGGGCCCTACATTCGCAACAAAAGGAGCACCTAATTTCTACAAAAATAGCCTGTCGGCCAAGACAATGATGAATTATTACATAATGACGAAATAGCACGTTGGATATTTTCTTATACAGCGGAGATTAAATGATTTATCAGAAATTCTTGCGGTACAGGTAAGAATGGAAACGCTGAGGTATTTTCGGAAGCGGCGGAGCGTGCGCGTCTCAATCTTTCTTATCCTAAGCGATTAAAGTTATATACCCGGACCATCTAAATCTTAGACGTTTCCGTGTATAACTTTTTACGATTTCATTATTATTTTCCATTTCATAAACATAAATGATAAAATAAAATACTTTATGTTAAGTCTGGTCTATGGGGTATAGACTATAGACTAGCGGGGAGCACGAGTGAAACAACGATGTCAATACTTGGATATGGGCTATGGCATACGCCATCAAAACTGTAGCAATGTTTTTGAATGCAAAATGTGTATCGAGAAAATATTGTCGTCCTTTTTTGTCTTACAGTAATAGCATATACTACTTTCTCTTTCACTCATTCACGCTTTCAATGCATATTTCACGTAATCAATGCATTAAACACGTCCGACTGTCACCGCGTCCTAAGGCACACTGCTCTCAGATGAGTGAGCTCACTCATTTCGAGGGTGACACATTTTCGCGCTGACGATTGTATGGAATGCCTCTTCTAAAGGTTATAATTCTATGGAGTGAAAGACTTGAATGCAGCAGACCAACTGTTTATTAATATAAATGATTTCCTATGCTCCGTTCACACACATAATATCTTACACACACAATAACTACTTGCACGCGTCAGCATTCACACACCTGTATACAGACCTCACACTTTACAACATATTAGCGCAACACTAACGGAATGAGGGGTCAAAAATTTACGATCATATTTTGTTTCCATTTACGCTCTGACAAAAGCGGATACAGGTACTCTCGCACAGATACCCTGAGGCAGTACGGCGAATTCACGAAAAACAACTCCGTGCTCCGAGGTGTAGCTATCCTATTACAAAAATTCTATCCCACAAAGCCGTGGGCTACGGAGGTATTAAGTTCCTTGAATTCCGATAAGAACCTCGGCTGATACTCGAACAGTCTCGCAATCGTATTAGACGCGGGATGACGGGATTTGAGAGGCATTGTCATCGCTCCAGCGCCGCCAAAAGCGAACCTGCATTCGTATTTGTTACGCGATAATAATTCTATGTCCATTTTTTTCCAAAGCGATTTATCATCGTAGGATCTCCCTAGTCCCTAATGACTCTTTTAACACTGGTATGGGAAATCTCACTTTATGAGTGTTAACCATCCAAACTAATATTATAAATACGAAAGTGCGTTTGTCTGTCTTTCTGTCTGTCTGTTACCTCTTCACGCCCAAACAGCTAAACCGATTTTGCTGAAATTTGGTATGGAGATACTTTGAGTCCCGGGAAAGGACATAGGATACTTTTATCCCAGAAAAGTGTACGGTTCCCGCGAGATAAACGAATTTAGACGTAGCAGAGTTGCAGGCGTCATCTAGTAATCAAATAATAATAATCAATTGGCAGAATGTATGAAAAATGTGAGTGTGAATTCCCAGATCTAAAATGAGTAGCTATAATTATTCTTACGAGTACCATAGCAGGAACCTTGAATAATTTGATGTCATGTTTCACGAACCAAAATGTATACTGAGGTATTCCTTGTAGGTCAACTGGTTTATTTGAGCTGTCGTGACATGGCTTTCTACATAATAACTTTTGGTACCAGGCACTAGTCGTACGCAAACCTTACAAAGATCATTTCCAAAGGAACTATCTAGCCGAAGCTATCACAATTTTGAAATATGAAATCTCGAAAATACGACGCGTGAAAAAATCGTGGTAAAAAGCACTTAAAAAGCGAACACCACACGGCTAGACGGTTAACCGGATAACGCTTTGTGGCCTTAACCGCGTGTCTGTCACATAATGCCTCATACTTTTTCTTGTTTCGCTAAGTTTTACTAAGCAACTCGGAAATTATTTTTAGTATGCCTTCTAAAATTCAATCCACTCGGATAACAACATTTTTGTGTTTCGGCTGGATCAAATTTATGACACCTTACCTTATACCACCAATCTACAATTGTCCAAGAAAAACTTGCAATTGCTAACCAATTAATTTAATACATACATAATAAAAAAAGACAAAGCTTTCAGTAAAATCAGCAGAGAACGAAGGTTTATTAAGAGCACTTCCAATGATTAAGAAATTCCCGATGGCTAGCGAGCCCCATATGAATTTTATGATAAGGAGCGTTGACGGTTCACAGCGCAGGGCGTCCTAATATTGACTTTATAGATTGAGTCAACACGAACAAATCCCTCGAACAGTGAATCGGGGTACACGAATGCGTGAAGCAAACACTCAAGGAAATCACGGTGTAAAATTAAATTCTTTGTTATTTTGTATTCGAAATTGTACGGAGTCAATATTGTTTGGTGCCAATTCGAAACTGATAAGAATTGGTTGTTTATTTGCTGTGAAAAGACCTCAATCATCCCTAGATTAAACAACAAATATTTCTAAGATATATATATTCAATTTCTTAAAGAATACTAAGTCGGTACTGGGTTGGTATACGCATTACGCAAAATGTATCCAAACAGAATAGAAAAAGTCAAAATCCATATTGCAAAAATAAACTTAAAATATTTTTTTGCGGAAAAGTAAATAAAAAATACTCCCGGTTACCTCGTAAATTGTAATTACATAACAAATTAAATTGGAAATATGAAATTCTAAATCTGGATTCGCAACGTGATGAAATTGTTTTAAAATTTATCCTGGCTGAGCGCTGATTGGAGTTAATTGCAGCAGCACGGCTTGTTAAGCTGTAAACGGCCGACGACTGTGACCGGCGAGGCGAGCGAGCCAAACAACATTAACCGGACTCACAATTACCAGCTACGTCACTAATAGATCACCGGGGCAACGATATTAGGGAGTAAAATACTAGTTTATGAGCCCGAAAATGCACTGGGGATAACATCACCACGATGGAAAAACAGCACACAAACAGAAAACACACACCATTGTGCATTGTTACGATAGGAATTAGGATATGTAAAAACTATTGTAGCCTCAGCTGTGATCTAGACTACATAATATTATCTGTGAATAAATGATCTTGATTCTTAAAAAAATTAAACAACAAAAAACAAAGAGGGTATGAAATGGAGTTAAGAGAATCTAGAAATGCATCCATAGCAGGAGTATATGCGCGAGTCATATTGTGATCAAAGCGACATTCCGTATGAGAGTCGGACCCCTAAAAGTAAAGCTATTTGTTACGCTACATAAAACATAACATTAAATTACACAGATTGTATATTATTATGTATATTATGACGACGTGAAAATTGTTACACTTAATTGTATCGCCACTTTTGAAGCAAACAAAGATGAATAAAGATGATCATGATTTATCAATATCAATATATCAATATATATATTATACCACTAGATTACCGATCTGTCGCTTTGTATTATTGCTTTACCAAAGCCTACAGCAAAATTAGCTCTCCGAGCGTGGTTCTAAGCTGTCTGACAGATGTAGACTCCGTCTTAAATTATAACCACCTATACGCTAAAATCGATACAGATTATGGAGCTTAGATAGAAATACAAATTAATACACCAGATACCTTTACTTTAAACTGTAATCCTCTTACACACGGAACAGAGGATTTAATTGTGGCAGCTATATTCGTTTATAGCCATACAAACAAAGAGGGGTAGAAAAAAGTAATATAGAGAGCCGTTGAAACGGCACGGGGATATGAACATTCCTCCACGTGGCATTCATTCGGAGGATTTATTCTTTTATACTCGAGCTTTTATTACGTTTCATACTCTCCATATTACACTTGTGATAACTTAATCCTCAACTTATTAACAGGTACTTCCACTCTGTAATAGTTAATTCATTTTATAACACGTATTTACGTGCAAGTCTCGGCATTTTATTTTATACTTTAAAGGTTTTTTAATTAAATCAAAGGAACTTTTACAAGCATGATAATTAATAGTATTACAAAATTAGTCAAATTTCAGTTTTCAAGGATAAAGTTACGCTAATTTATACTGTTTCTTCTTTATGCAGAATTTACAGAGTTTTGAAGCTAATGTAGTTTATTCACCCCGTTTGAGTCAGCGCCTTCTTACATCGGCGAGTCATCTATATGTTGTGTAATCTGACTCAGACAGGCTTCATTGGATCAATAATTCCGTTATGCCGGATTCAAACGCTAGGCAGTCTGCTGCTTTACAATCGCGCATTTTTATTGGAACATGAAACTTGTGCGAGCGGTGTAATGGTCTGATGGAAAGCGATAACCGTTACTTATAGACTTTGGGTTGCTCTTGAAGTCGCATTTAGACCCACTGGTCCTTAAAATTTCTCTTCAACCTGGCTTTATTTGATGACGATAATGATTAGCTGTTCTGTTTTTGTCCCTCGCTAATTCCTGACGAGGCTTTCCCACGTCGTCAGCACCGTAGATGCTTGCGAAGCTGCCAAAGCTTGGCTTTCCTCCATCCTGCTAGTCAAGCGAAGCTGCTTGCAAAGCACGTGAGCGGAGGGGCGTCACAGGGCGCCATATTCAAAAATTCGCCTAACCCCGTTTGTTAGTGAGCTCGCATGGAATTTGCAACTTGTTGAGCTGCGAATGCTTATGACTTTAATAACTCGCCGGGGACTCGCGAGATAAGCGCCTGAATTACAACTTGATAGGTTCCACGCGGCGTCTGATAAAGTTTTTAATGAATTTTACATGATACATGAGCCGAGGGCGGGACGATTAATTTTCGTCGTTGTTGTCATTTTTCGTGGCGTTTTTCGCTTTATCCTGAATACTTTAGGCAACCGTGGGTATAATGGCTACTGCTTAGAGTCTAGTTAAGGCAAAAATCCGCAAATGTAGTGGAGCTTTTAAAATCTTTGAGCTAGATACCTCCATCTGAGGTTTGCAATAATACTGAGACATGGAAACGGCAAAACTATACAGATGTAGTAGAAGTACAAACATTTCGAGCTAGACACGTGCCAGTCTGAGGGTTACAATAATGGCATAATCTATTGGGCACGTAGTAAAATAATCATAACATTCGGAATAATGTTTCTCTATGAGGGGTTCGGATACTGAAATATGGGGTACAGTCACGCTCCCTCTAATAACTTTTAAGTATTATTTGGGCGGAGATGAATCAAATGTACGTTTGACATCAATAACTGTTATATATCATTTCGATCGAGAAATTGCGATCGTCCTCAATTTTACCGAAACCCGAGT
Source organism: Cyaniris semiargus (assembly GCA_905187585.1). Lineage (NCBI taxonomy): Eukaryota > Metazoa > Arthropoda > Insecta > Lepidoptera > Lycaenidae > Cyaniris > Cyaniris semiargus. The sequence goes on from LR994555.1 coordinate 2,306,926, forward strand.
TAATTTAAGTGGTGAGCAACAATTTAAAAGTGGTGGTTACACAGAAAGCCGCGCAAATCGTGTGGAAGAAAGCCAAGTGTCCGAGTGTCGAGGAATGAACTTCGTATTGAACCGCGGTTTGGCTGTTAAGTTTTCTGCTCCCATTAAGTCAAAAGCTTTACGTCCTACATTAGTACACATTAAAAAGTTATTGATTTCAGAATTTTATTCCTGGCTTTTTAACCCAATTCGCCGAGAGTCGAACAGGGAAAATGAAACAAGTATAACATTACTTATTGCAATTCATTCCTATTGAACGTGCTGTGTTTTAGGGCTTATGGCAAGGGAAGAAACCGATAAACAATTTGCAATCTGCCAGTCTGAAGCAGATAAAGTCGTTCAAAATGCGTGTGCAAATCTGACAGTGACAGTAACAATTTAATGGCCGTTATAGAGGACCATATAACACGTCCTCGGCTCGGGGCATAAAATGTCATGCAAATGAGTCTGGCAGATAATAGACTATTCTCGCTGCAGCTATTGAAATGCGGAATGTGCACAAAATTCATTATTTCCCGAAACTGATGTCGGTGACGTGGGGACTAATACAAGCTGTATAATTTATAGCTTTTGGTGTTAGACACAGTACGGCAGTATATCTTCGGTTCAGCGAAGTGGAAAACACTTAGAAAGGACGGCGAATATTTTGAAGATGGTGTAAGACGAAAAATGAAACGGTTTTTGATTGTAAATCTTCGTAAGACAATTTAGTCTTAGTAGGAAATCGAAGAGATAGGCAACATAATTAAAAACTAACAATATGTGTTTTGCTACTCCTGCATACTCTAAGGATGTTTACAGGCTGGATATGAATATTCCATAAAGTAAAATGGACGGGAAACATCTACTTATTGGAAAATTATACAAAGGCGCAGTAATATAATATCGCGAATGACCGGTCCGGATATTAGTGGTTGCGGGGCAGGCGTTTGCGGCCGTGTAACACTATATTATATTGATGCATTCTGGTTTGCAGTACGCCATATTGGAAATGTTGAAAAAGAGCAATCCTTTTATTCAGGTAATATCGTAAATGCTGGCGCGACATAATGTCCATGTTAATGTGTCGTATAGCAGACGACATTTCATCGCAATATAAAAAAGCTGATCAACATTAGTCAATATTTAGCCAAATTTACTAGAAATACCTAACGAGCCTCTTAGCTGGATACATGACGAACACGTCAGGGAGATTAATGTATATAAATAATAATACAACAACTAATAAATAGCCTTATCACGAAATTTAAATACAACTTAAAAGAGAATCAACGATCCAAGAGCGAGCAAGTGCCTAAGACTAAATCATCCCGTTCTATCTTCATTGTGGTGTAAAGAGAAGTATAGCGACTGTGAACTCTAGTGCTCAAATACAAATCTCGCGGCTTAGCACACTCAGTGTTATATATTAGCTCAGCCGCTCCAGCTCCGTAGTTTCATTGCGTGATAAACGTCCGAGTGGCTCCGAAGAATTACCACTTCGAAACAACGCTAGAAAGTTGTGTATTAAACTAATGGCTTGGTGATCTCATTTATTTAGCCGCTATCATCAGTAGCAGCTGCAGATACTGGATATTTGAATATCGGTGTGTGTTTGACTAATAGTAATTTTAGTTTCAGTTGTTTAGAAATGGTTAAGAACTTAAACATAATCTTAAACAATTTATGTTATGCACATTTAACAATACGTGTTTCGGCAACCTGTAATAGAAAAATAGGAAAAAATTAATATAACTTTATTTCTGAATTTTAACACGTTGATTGCCAAGCCAAAAATAGTGAACTTACCGACATGTCCAAAACAAAAATTTCGTTTAATTGGGTTATTTTGTTATTCTATATACAGGCCACGCCCCCCGTCAAAAAAGGTAAATCCCTTCCCTAGTGGCCAATACTAATGCCATTAGCCATTACGCTACGGCCACTTTTTTTAAGCTTAAACAAAATCATAAGGCACTACCACGCGACGTCGTGTGGTCGGCCACAGGGTAGAGGACTGCGTCACGCGACGTCGCGTGATGTGGCAATGAACGTGTTAAAGCAAATATTTTCGGAAAGTCTGAGTGAAGCCAGGTCTGGAAAATGTATGGATATAATTAAATATGAGGTAAATTTTGATGGTTTTTTTCATAAATTAAACCCCCTTACTAGAAAAAAATATCCATACATGGCATTATAGCACGGCATGGTTATGGCATGGCATGTTTTGTCCTTGCCTAATATTCTTAATATTCTTATAACGTCTATAAACATGTAATTTATTGTGTGGATGTGCTCTAGATCCTTAAAAGCATTATAGCGTATGAGCTTATGCAGTACCTTTATTACATTAGTCTCATTCGTAAAATAAACGTTGACCTACCATCGTTTTTTAAGACTTCAAGACGTTCAATATTAGTATATAGAACGTAAAATATTATGATTTATCTCAGGCCTAGTGGCCTGGCCTAGTGGCCTGAGATAAATCATATTCTTATCCCAGAAATATAAAAAATATTTCCTATAGAACTTTCCTAATAACTTAGAATAGCTAACACGATAAGAAGATTTAACTGAAACAAATACTTCAGGATCCTCAAGTTTAACCGCGGCGCTTCCCAACATCCATTTAAATGCTCATTTAAATGGGTATAAATAAAGGTTTTGCGATCATCTAATTTGCATCTCGGCCGTCGGCGTAATAACCGCTCTCCAGCTTGTTCTCAGCGCGTCGAGAGCTCTCCTCTCACTTTCGCAACAATTTTTATAAGCAATTAATTATATTTTTACAATATTTACTTTTCCAAGAATAAAAGCAATAACCTTTCATTAGAAGCTTTCCCGGAATGTTATTTCGGACCATGTTAAATTAATATTATAGGTATCTGGTATACATTCTTTGGGCTCCTTCAAGATATGAGACATCTGACTGAGACATCTGACTGGTGCAAAAAATATCGAACTCGAGATCTCATCACAAAATATACTGCTCGTGCGTCGTCGTAAGTTGAAATGTAATAAAAAGAAGCATAATATCAAACATAATTTAAACGAAAAAAACGACTTCCAACAGTATTTCCTTATCGTGGGACCACCTTTGAAATGTCCTCTTTTCAACAAAAAATTATCAAAATTGGTTCATAAACGACGAAGTTATCCGCGAAAAAACATAAAAAAACCATATAATATAACGGTCGAACCGAGAAACCTCCTCCTTTTTTAAATCGGTTAAAATCTGAAAGTGCAGCTTCAAAATCAAGCCAAATGTAACAATATCAAAGTGGGTACATAAAATGCAATATTCTCGAACAATCCAGATGCCTAGCGCCCATTACGGACACCCTGCAGTCTATCAAGAAACTGGAATCTTTGATAAATGAATTTCACGCTTTTCCTTCCAATATTTCCTGGGAGTGGTGCACTTGAATAAAATTTTTCCCGAGCAAATTGGAAGCGAATAGATCATTTGCCGCGACAGAATTTGTAATGGATCATAAAAAGTCCACGTTGAAATAATGAAGTATCGGAGAATTCTACAACGGATTGCGCCGAAGACGTCTGGAAAGTAAAAAAAAATATTTTTCCATTCAATCATTTTTTGGTTGCAAAGTGCCTTATTTGTTGGTCTTTTACAGCTTTTTCTTTCTCTTTTCAATTGTGTCGGAAATACGAAGATGTCACAGCAACTAACACATTGGGTGATTGGTGATACATAAAAGAGTTAAATAAACTTATTGCATGCGGCAACCCAAAAAAGAAACACCCTGGACAAGTGGTAAAAATATATTATGACGTTTAATAACTTCAAATCAGAAAATAATATAAAGAACTAATGATTTAGATTCACGTTTAATTTATTTCGCATCGAACACGAAATCAATACCTAATGAAATCAATATTAGAATAAACGTATCGATATCAAACAATAACTGATGCCAAAGGAAATACAATCCTCAATTCAGCACTTATTGGCCGGGTTGGGTTACATGACGTGGTACTTCAGATTCATCGATCATACCTAACGTAGTGTGGATCTACACCGTCTTTTTAGGTAGAACTTGACGTCCTAGGTGACATTTTGAGTTTTTTTGTACGATTACCTAGATGTCCCGCTTTGGTAAGAATATAATGTGGTCACGTTAATCATACCAGACACTCGTAGTCGAGGATTTTCTATTGCCATTATACACGTCAATACTAATATTATAATTGCGAAAGTGTCTGTCTGTTACCTCTTCACGCCCAAACCGCTGAGCCGAGTTTGCGGAAATTTGGCATGGAGATACTTTGAGTCCCGGGAAAGGACAAAGGATACTTTTTGTCCCGGAAAAATGTACGGTGCGCAACGGAGTTGCAGCCGTCACCTAGTATCATACTATAATAACAAATTACTAAAACTTCATACAACCGTGTTGCTTTTACGATTCCAGCAATTTGAAATACTAGTATATATTTTTCTTAGCACATAAATCTGGAGCATGTAATTTAATAACGGGAGATAATAGTCAAAATATGAGCCCTGTATACATTGTTTTTAATATTTTCATAAATATTTTAGGGTCGAAATATACGACGAAAACATATTTTATGGGCCACTTAAAAATTTTACTGTCTACGCTAAAACAGTTTATATCGCTTGTATTTTTATGTCTATTAGATATTGTAAGGGCTTGTTAAAATTTTCAAAAGCAATATTTATGAGTAAAAGAATATTGAAAAGAATATATCATGTTACAAGAAGTTTTTCTTACTATAATATATAATAGGATATCCCAAATTACCCCTTACTAATATTATAAATGCGGAGCTTGTCTTTCTGTCTGTCTGTTAGCTTTTCACGCTTAAACCGCTGAACCGATTTAAGCAAAACTTGGTACGCTTTACTCCCGGGAAAGGACATAGGATAGTTTTTCTCCCGAAAAAATGTACGATTCCCGCGCGAAAAACATTTTTTTTTTTGTGTTAAGGAGTTGCGGGCGTCATCAAGACGTGTTGCAATAACTTAAGTCTTAAGTCATATAGGCTACTTACTTTTCCAGTTCATTCAATTCTACTAAGTATTCCAGTTTGTACAGATTAATTGCGTAAATGGAAACATAACAAAATAGATTTGAAACCAATCCCCTAAATAAAACTTTACAGACGAGAAAACGATCATGCGGGTGTACAGGGGTATGAATGAAATAACGCTTGTGTCGATTGACCAGACTATTTATGATTGGGGCCCAAGCGTTACAACGATACACATCTGAGACTTGAGTGATTATGTGAAATACAAACGATAGCGTTAGATACAAAGTTAACGTTGTTGATTCGTTACAAGAATAGTCGCTAAGGTACCCCATACACCCGGGGACAATTTGTCGTTTCGATCGATCGTCAAGAAAATCGTCCAATCGACCTTTTGACCGTAAAATCGTTTGCGATATATACGTACAATTACTCGTTCGATTTTAACATCGAGGCGACAAATCGTCACGATAATTGTCCCGTGTATGGGCATCTTACGTTGATGTATCAATAGCAAAATAGTCCACTTACTAACTATAACTCCTCCCACACCAGTTTCGTTGACGGCGCGGTGGCCGGTTTCATTTACGCAAAAGTATTTTTTATAGTGCCCAAGAGTGTGCGCAGTACACAATAGCACTATATATTCCTTTACTCTCTTTTTTTTTTACATAAAATACCTGTATAAGTATTTTATAATATTACAATCTAGCCTAACTAAGACTAATAAGTAATTTTACATTAACTTAATCTGCTAGGTAGAGTTAACTAAGACTGTGTCCATCAACACTTTCTTAAAGTCTCTATAAAGGAGAATACACATTATTGTGTTCGTCACAGTCACTTTACGTTTTTCACACTGATTTTAACGTTTAATACACTAACTCAAAAGGTTTTGTCCTTTTCAGTCTTCTAACTAAGTCCGTGTTATCGAGGAGCTGGATGGCCTCGACATTCACGTGATGGTGAAGTCTCTTTTCGTGGGCTTCGGCGTATCTTTTTATAACTGTAGATACCATGTCCACATTAAGGTCCCGATGTAGGTCTTCGTTTCTAATGTACCAGGGTGCATTCACAATTCCTCTAAGTACTTTGTTTTGGAATCTTTGTATTATCATGGTATTAGTCTTTTTGGTACAGCCCCATAGCTAAATACCATAAGTCCATACGGGCATAAGGACTTGTTTATACAAGAGTATTTTGTTACTGATGGATAGGGTTGACTCTTTCCCAATCAGCCAGTACAATTTCCTGTAGCGAAGCTCCAACTCTTCGCGCTTCTTTTTGACATGAGCTTTCCAGCGAAGCTTTGCGTCCAGTGTCAAGCCGAGATTTGGCGGTGTTTTCGTGCGGTATTGCCGTATTGTTAATGTATACCGGGTTATAGTTTGGTCTTTTATTCGTAAAATCAACATGAACTGATTTTGTTTCATTTAGCTTTATTCGCCATTTTTCGTTCAGTCATATATGGTATTAATAGCTTTCTGAACTTTTTTCACTGATTCTGCTTGAGTGTCACCTGTAGCCATTATTGCTGTGTCATCTGCAAAGGTCGCAATGGTGCTGTTTTCTATTTTTGGAATATCTGAAGTGTAAAGTAGGTACAGGATCGGGCCTAGGACACTTCCTTGAGGTACTTTATCTACTTTATCTACGTGGGAGAGCCATGCTTCAGCACGAATGGGCCGGCTCGACCGGAGAAATACCACGTTCTCACAGAAAACCGGCGTGAAACAGCGCTTGCGCTGTGTTTCGCCGAGTGAGTGAGTTTACCGGAGGCCCAATCCCCTACCCTATTCCCTTCCTTTCCCTCCCCTATTCCCTTCTCTTCCCATCCCTACCCTCCCCTATTCCCTCTTAAAAGGCCGGCAACGCACCTGCAGCTCTTCTGATGCTGCGAGTGTCCATGGGCGACGGAAGTTGCTTTCCATCAGGTGACCCGTTTGCTCGTTTGCCCCCTTATTTCATAAAAAAAAAAAAAAAACTCCAGCTTTTATATGTTTCAGCTCTGAGTATGCTTCATCTTGTCTCACCATAAACATTCTTCGCACTAGGTAAGACTCTAGGATATCAGCAAACTGTTTTGGGAGGAGTTTTCGATTTTTTTTAATTAGTCCCTCATGCCAAATCTTATCAAAAGCCTGCGCGACGTCCAAAAACACTGTTGTGCAGACTTTATTTTCCTCTAGTGCTTTTTCTATTACTGCAGTTATTATGTGAACTTGGTCAGTCGTAGAGTGTTTTTCTCTAAAGCCAAATTGATAGTCTGGAATCAATTTTCTTTCTTCTAGTACAGGTTTTAAGCGTTTGAGAAGAAGCTTCTCAAATAGTTTAGATATAATAGGTAAAAGAGAGATTGGCCTGTAAGATTTTGTTTCTTGTGGTGGTTTCCCAGGTTTTGGTAGCATTACGACTTCTGCTACTTTCCACATATCAGGTACGTATTTGAGTCTTAATGCGGCATTTATGTGCGTAGTTAGTTTTACTATTGCCTTTGGTGGCAAGTTTCGCAAAACTTCTCCTGTGGTTAGATCGAATCCAGGGGTTTTTTTCAGGCTAAGCTTTTTTATCTCACTTTTAACTTCCCTTGGGGTCACAAGTTTTATATTAGGCTCATCTGACGACAAATCTTCAAAATTTTCTTCTAAGCTAGATTATTGTTCTAATTCTATATTTGGTTGGAAGATTTTTTCTAGATGATCTGCAAACGTAGCTGCTTTATGTTCACTGCTTATAGCCCAGTTCCCATTTGCTGTTTTGATGGGAGGTATTTGGGCGATGGGCTTTTTAAGTCCTTTTGTTGCTTTCCATAAAGAGTATTCTGTTGAACGATCGTTAGTCAGATGAGAGAGATATGTGCTCATACTGTTTTCGTTGAAAATTATGATTTCCCGCCTGAGTTTTTTCGTGAGATTATGAAGCTCTTTTTTTATATTAGGACATCTGGACACTTGCCACTTCCTTCGCGTTTTCCTTTTCTCTGCTATAAGTTGCCTTATTTCTATTGGGTAGCTATTTCCTTTTACTTTTCTGCTAGTGATTGGTGTATTATTCCACGCACAATTTTTGATGTTTTTTACAAATTCTCTTACATCTAGATCCAATTGTTCTGGAGTCTTAAGAGGAACCTTCAGGTTTATGATATTTTCTAAATCTAACTTAAAGCTCTCCCAGTCCGTGTTTTTATTTACAAGCGTAAGAGGGCGCTCTCTCATTATGATTTTCTCACTAAACGTCAGAATTATGGATGAGTGATCCGAGCTCATATCAAAGCCTTCCTCGATTCGTAGAAAATTGGACGATATATTTTTGTATATGAAGAAATCAATTAAATCAGGAATTTTATTGGGATCAGTAGGCCAGTATGTAGGCTTTCCTGTTGATATGACTTTACAATTTGTCTCGTTTATAGCCTTTAATAGCTCTTTTCCTTTTGTAGTAGTAAGTCTGGATCCCCAGTAGGTGTTTTTAACGTTAAAATCACCACCGAGAATAAATCTATTGCCAAGATTTTCTAATAAGTTCATGTACACATCTGATTTTATAGAATACCTCGGTGGAGAGTATATAGAGGCTAGAGTTACCGGAAATGATTTTGTTTTTACACATACAGCCACTGCCTGTATTTCTTGTTTCTCATATTTGTATACTTCATAGTGACAAATATTTTCTTTTATGATGACAGCACTGCCACCTCTGGCAGTATTATCAGGGTGTAAGGCATGGTATGTTTTATAGCCCTTTATTTGAATATATGTTTTTGTTGTGAAATGAGTCTCAGATATAAGACACACGTCGATATTCTCTGTGCTTAGGGCTACTTGCAACTCAGTTTGATGTTTCTGTAGTCCATTTGCATTCCAAGTCATAATCTTTAATGAGTTAATCATTTTGATTTCTGCTTTACTCTCATAACCCAGTTGGACGGACGACCGACACGACTGGCGAGAGATCAGGCGCAGGACCGACTTTTACATGCCTATCCGATGGAATCATCTTATAGGTACTTGTCAGACAATCAGCTGGTGCCCTAGACAAAGTATCTTTCGTTAAAAACGATGACGAACTTCGTTATCAAAATGTATGCGGTTTGACATAACTCATCGCTAAATGACATTTCGCTTGCGAAGACTAATGTCAAATCCCATACATTTTGATAACGAACTTCGTCATCGTTTTTAAAGAAAAAGACTTTGACTACGGCCTCAGATCAGCCTGCATTGTCCTAACCAATCTTCGAAATAACATGTTTTTAACGCAGGAATCGAGAATCGAACTCACGACCTCCGAGTCAAGTGCCACTTTCTAAGCCACTGGACCACAAAGCCCTTACTTACTATATTAATAATGCAAACAGCATCGAAAATAAGTAGATTCAGTGAGACATCAGCTTCGCATCGCAGGAAAAGCTACTAACGATTCTGGGATTTTGCATGCACGAAGTCGCGGTAAACGTTTTCAATATTTAGATCAGTGTCCGAAGTAAAATTTTGACCCACTCGACCGAATATAGCTCGCAAAACTTTTGCTGAACTAAAATACACCGCTAGCGACGCTTCAGTTGATCGTAAACGTGTTTACTTCTAGCACATAATCTAATCAGTTAGATATCCCAGCTAACTTCGAGTAATAGAGAAAATTTAATTTCGTACCGTAGAAACTTTCTACTTCCCGTTTCTCAGAAAACGATACAAACAGTAATTAAGATGTATGTTGCATGTTAAGAATTAGGAGGCGCTTAGAATGTAAATATGAACTAAGCTGAATGCAAAACACAGTTAAGAAGCGCTAAAGGAAATTAAATCGTCGTATCTTGGGATTTTTATTTATTGGAACGAAGTTCCTTATGGCGCGTTCGGCGTTGCGAAAGGAGGCTAGACAGAACGATATTTCACCTCGACACTTTTTTATTAGTACCTGCCTATTAGGGGCAGAGGGCGTTGGTAGTATTCCTGTGCGTCAACTAGATGGCGTTTTTGAGAATAAACGGCGACGCGTTGTTAGTATTCGTGGGCGTCAATAGATGGCGTTTTTTTAAATATTTTTTTTGAGTGAATAATATGTATACTTACAGGTTTTTTGAACATAAGAAATAACTTCGTTCCATTCGGGTGTCCCTTGACACCTCTCAAGTTTTTTTTATTTTATTTTAATTTATTTGGAAAACATACAGTATTTATTTAACTTATATAAGGATGTATAAAATCTTGATACCATTTACACGTTACCACATTTAGAGACTACTTAATTACAAAAGCTTACAAAAACTTACTTACACAAAAATAATACATAGCTTATAAAAAGGTACAGACATTTGTAATTTATACAAAATTAATGTAAAAAATTACATAAACTTCTTAAGGAGATTAGAACATAAAGGCTTCTTGGATCGATGGCCCATATTCAAAAACACCACTCACGTCCACTCAAGACATCTTCAAAATGTACAGCGTCTTAGCAGATTTTAATAAAGGAAGTCGACCCTTTTGCGAGAAGACGAAGACGAAGAAATTCAATAGATCAAGCACCGAACTTCAATCAAAAAGCGTGACTTTATGGCAAGTAAAGTGAGATCGTAAATTTTATATTTTCTCGCTAGAGTATGAAAATGTTACATGAATAAGACAGTTTGCAGATTATTGTTAAAGATAGTTGGAAGAGAAGCATAATTTTTGATGTACCTAAAACGTTATAAGCTGTAATGTCAATAAAGATTGCTGCATGTTTTAAACATATCTGAAACTGTTACCAGCAACAGCTGAAAACAATTCGTCGAATTTTAAAGCATCGCTAATAATTACCTAAGGAGGCAGAAGTATACAATGACCTGTTTTAAGTAATTCCAGAAACGTGTTGCCTCACTGTGCCCCACAAAAAGCGATCAATGATTGTTCGAGGAAGATAATCTTCACGTCTCACTGACTCTGAGTTATTATTGACGTTACAAAAATTTCCAATTGGCATTCCTGAAAGCCTTTTAGTGAATGAGCTCAGAGAAAGGTTTTTTTTTTTATTTAATGATAGCGTATATATCTCTCTTAGTATAGGAGGTAGCAACGTTTTCGAGAAAGTATTTCAGGTCGGCTGATTTTGTGATATGTCGTCATTCTTGCTCTTCTGTCTAGAGTCCGGGCGGTCTGGCTGCCGGTAGTGGTTGCGTTCATTAGTGCGCAATTCATTTATCCAGGTGATGCTATTAATATAAGGAGCGCCTGATAAAAAGAAATGGCAATCTCTCGCTTCTGGCTCTTGTCATGTTAAAGGCCAGGCTTTAATAATAATTATTATTACTGTCGTAATTATTACGTTTGTGTTAAGCACTCCTTCATCCTTGCTCACTAAAATGATTTTAAAATAATTTAAAATCACTTAAAATCATTTAAGTATACAGTATGTATACTAAAATGATTTTAAAATCCAGGATTTATAACCTGGACAAAAATGTTGCGCACTAATGAACGCAACTACTACCGGCAGCCAGACCGCCCAGACTGTGATCAGAAGAGCAAGAATGACGACATATAACAAAATCAGCCGACCTGAAATACTTTTTTTTCAAACGTTGCTACCTCCCGTACCATCTGTAGGGCTGCTGTAAGAGATTTCTTTTTTAAATGCTGTAACTTCGTGTCGTCTTTTTATTTTAATTGTATTATTTAATTATTCATCATTCATGTGTACATAAAGTGTTAAATAAACAAAAAATACAACGGACTCATTGCAATTAAATAATGTTTAATTCCACAAACGAGGACCTCAGGATAAGCGGGTAGAAAAAAAAATAAGGACGTTTTGCACATACATAACATTTTACCTTTGATCTGTGTTCATCAAATAACATTTAAATTGAACAATGAATTCAACTACAATCTCCTGAATTTCGGGCAAAAGCTTTCATAAACATCAAATTAAAGGTTTAATACCCAACTTCATGGCGCCAACCAATAAAGCAGTTTTAACTGGCACAATACGCATTCAGCTTTTGTTTGGGCGGGCATTGTTGGCGCGGCTGGCGCTGCTGGAGTACATCGGCGCAATCGGCTTTAAATACATTGCATTTGCGCGATAAGGGACTCGGCAGCATGGACGCGTATTAGGTGGCATTTTTAAACAGCTCTCCAGCTTAGCGACGCAATAGACGAAACAAAACGTTTATGTTCGATGTAAGTACTATCATCATGGACATATTTTAATTTTACGTAAGCACTTAGGGCTCCTTTATTGCTAAAATTGAGTATACTAGATGTAAATGATTTGCTATTGGTAAACTAGAGAAGTCTTAGAACACAAAGATTAATTTAATTAGCTGGAATTATCGCATCTTCAATATACGTAGAATGATCTGTCAGTTAGAAAAAAATACTTACATCAATGTTTCCAAGGAATGATGTTACTCGTCTCTACCAGCTCGGTGTATCTGTAACAAATAACAATTAACATTGAGTTATCAATTTCACGTAAAGCTAGTATCTAATTTGAAGCCGCTCATTATCTCCTGACAGAATTAATAAACCTACAAAATTACAGCGATTAACGCTGAATCCGGTGATCTAATAATTACTTTACATTTGGAAGTAAATTTCAGGCAACTTGAGAACCGCAGTAGCAATCACTCATTCAAATTGAAGTGATGAATCTACCAAACAGTACTTGCTTTCGTTGTTACATAGAAACTGGGAGAAGTAAGGTTTAATTTACAGGTAAGGGCCCTTCCACACGACGTATTTTTTGCGCACTGACGACGCGCGTTTTTGATGCGCTCGTCTTCTGCGCGTTTTCATCGCGTTTTTTCAGATATAAAAGTTTAAAACGTGTCGGCTTCCTTGCGTTTGCTGAGCGTTCAACTTGCGTTTGTATCGATACAAAAGAGCGTAAAAAAACGTCGTGTGGAAGGGCCCTTAGTTGTCTGCACTTACGACTGGTAAGCTGACTGAGCGGGAACGTAGTTTTTAACTCGCACATGAACAAAAAATCGGCCTCACTTTTCCTTTTATTCGGATTGTACCAAGAACTATTTTCAAAGAGGATTTTTGCTAGTCCAAGCTTTTTGATGAAACCACCGCATAAATTCCATTCTCCTCGAAGCTTATATTCAGAGTGCAGGTAAAATCATCGACCTGATTTCTAAAGTATAATATTAAATTCCGTAAAAGCCTCCGCACGAGCCACTTCACTCGCAAAGCGGTCACAAACAACCCATCACGTGCACTAAACACCAATTAGCGTGTTTACACACGGCGCCCCCGCGGCAGCGTTTTTCGCCGCCGTGGCGGCGCCGTGTGTAAGGGCAAATAGAAACACAAGGATGAGTAATGGAGCGGCATGCACCGCCGCAGCCGCCGCCGCGGCGTGTGTGTAAACAGCCTTAGTGTCCTTACTTTGTCCATGTACCCTGTTGTGTTGAAATTTTTGTCAATAAAATTTTCGCTTGAAGCCGAATTTATATGCGTTCGCTCGAACGCGCGGTTTGGCGGCTACATCGCGGGATGACAAGCAAATGTATGTAAATGACAGTGCGACCGCGCCGCTATCATCATCATAATATATTATTATATTAATACGCGAGCGAAAAACTTTGGATCCCTTTTGACGAAAAATGCGGAAACGTAGGTGAATGAAATTTTGCACAGTTATAGTTTATATGGTGAAGGAGTGCATCGAGCTAATATTATTTTGAAATTGTGCTTTTATCATACATTTTTTTTAAGAAATAAATCATTACACACACTACAATGTGCACACTACCATCTTTTTGAATGACAAGCCTATACATACGAATTATACTCTTTTGTTTATGGTTGAGGTCTGTTGTCAAATTAAAAATAGATTTTTGTTTTTTTTTTATTAAATCTGAAATAGTCAATACTTTAAACGGGGAGCCAAAAGAAGAAGATAATTAAATTTAAGGTCGAATTTTGACCATTGGGCGATCTCTAGTTTAAATAAATCGTTAATCGTTACATACATTTGCTTGTGAACTCGCAGTGTAGCGGCCAAGCCGCGCGTTCACGCCGACGCAACGCAAATAAATCCAGCCTGATGGAGAATTTAACGTCTACTTTTGAACCACGAAACGTTTGAAATGTCGGTCTCTTGCACACACAAGGCTGCTGTTGTCCTCCAAATTAAGGGCCTCCGCTAGAGCTGAGGCGCTGAGGGTGCCATGTCATACTTTTCGTAGGACCGATAATTATCGGACATACTTGAAATTTCATTTTATTTCTGGTCACTAATTATAATATCGACTATACCGGGCACCCTATGCTTAGGCACTTGAGTTCAATTCTCTGCACCTCTTCTCGAAAATCACCTCGATCAAGACGACATTCGAGGTTAGAGAATCGGTTCCTATGTCTTGTTAGTAATTAATAGTTATTACAAGCTAAGGTTCTTCGCACCTATACAAAAGGGGGTAACCAAATACACAGGTACAGGTATTTAAAAGGACCGAACCTTTTTAAATCGCAGAATCTCGAACTGGTTCCATTCATCTCAGTGCACCTTAAAGTTCGAGTATTAACAATACAAAGGTCGAGACGAAGGCCAAACTAAATGCGAGCAGAAACTTTCTAAGCGCAAACTTCCTACTTTTTACGTTACCTTGACATTATTCGATCAAAAGAAACACCTCATATAACTTAAAAAGCTTTAATATCAATAAAAGCTTTTTTTTATAAAATAAGGGGCAAAAGAGCAACCGGGTCACCTGTGGAAAGCAAAGAGCAAAGAGTTGCAGGTACGTTGCCGGCCTTTTAAGAGGGAATACGCTCTCTTCTTGCAGGTTTGCAGGTCGTATTGGTCCGGAAATACTGCTGCCAACGGTAAATAAGCTTTGATATTGGGGGTTCACAAGTTACTCGTAGCTTAGTAATTGAGGTTGATATTTGTCTCTACTCTCTACTCTCTATACCGAGTGATACGTCGCAAACTTTCTGCGTCGCGTTTGAGACAGAATTAATTTAGATACAACTTTAAGCGCTCTCAATAAACATTCTAATGTTTGTTAGAAAGTGGAAAATTCTGAGCTTGTATATTCATTGTAGTATATTCAGTGTAGTTCTCACATTCGTAAAAAACACAAATGCCTATAAAAATGTCTGCACATTTAAAGTGTTTTTATTGTCCCAATATAAAAATATCCCATGGTGGAACAATACAACCAATTACGAAAATGTATTCGTCCATGATTGACCATAGTCTACATCAGTTGAGATTTTTATAGAGTATGGACGTTCGCAATATGGCAATTTTTGTTATCCATCGTGGTTTGACGTGGAGCTTTTCGAAAATATTTGACAAACTGCATGCACTTAAAAACGCTCGTCTCAGGTGTACAAAATAAAATATTTTATGTAGATTGTAGGTCAATTTTTTTAAGCAGCCCTGACTTTCAAAAAATCACTTAACGAACTTGTAGTTTAGACTTTAGAGGGATCAAGCCAAACTTAATGGCGATTCGGTTGATAGCATAATCGGATTTGACCAACAGGATTGAAAACTACAAGTAGGTACTCAGTAAGCCGTGCTCAGGTAAACATCACTAACCAACATTTTACTCAACATTTTTGTATTGCGCGTGTGATACTTTTCTATTAATGGCCGATTTACATTATTCCAATCCAGTGATCCAATCCAGCGATCCAAAGCACTGAATTACATTCCAGTGCCCGTTTACATTTTACCAATAGTAACTAATCCAGCGCTGTACTTATTGGACCACTGGATTGAAATAATGTAATCCGGCCATAAGGTCCTTAATAAGGAAGCTAATCAAAAAAACAAGAAAACTAGTAGTAGATAGTGTTAAAAACATTGAACAAAAGAAAATTCAGTTTTTAAATCCTTACAACGCAAAAAAGGTTCTTTCCAGAACATTCTTCTCTCGAAGAAACTCGCCATTAAAAAATGACGTTCTAAATAATAAAAACAATAGTTTTACTTGGACATTTTAATTAGAACTTTTCAATTAAATTCTAAGTTACAATTTACAACGAGTTGAAATTACTGGACTCATCAAGGCAAAGGTTTTTCAACTTCTTGCTCTCTGGCGCTTCTTTGTAACAGGTAATATAATTTCTGCTGCTTTTTCTTGCTGTTGTGTCTTTGATTAATAAATCATCATCATCAGTGCTGATCGAAAATACAATATTTTGAGTATGTATTAGGATTTCGCTAAACGTCTTTGTGTTGCTGATTCCTACGTATCTATTTATTAATACTCGAGCGAAAAACTTTGGATCCCTTTTGACGAAAAATGCGGAAACGTAGGTGATTGAAATTATTTTGCACAGTTATAGTTTATATGGTGAAGGAGTGCATCGAGCTATTATTTTGAAATTATGCTTTTATCATAAAAATTTTTAACAAATAAAACATTACACACACTACAACACACACTAGGATCAGCCTATACGCACGAATTGTACTCTTTTATGTTGAAGTCAGTTGTGAAATTGAAAATAGATTTAGTTTTTTTTATTGAATCTTAAATACTGTTAGACAATTACTACACGGCCAGTCTGTCGTCATTAAATTTGACTTTATTAATCTGAGACTGTCGCAGGAATTATGTCTAAAAAATAATAAAGTAAATATTTTAACAATATAATATCAATAGAAAAGCGTTGGAAACTTATAATTTAATTTTTTATTTGAGGTCGAATTTCGACCATATGGCGATCTCTAATATTACCAAATAGCCAAAGGAAATGTGTATGTAATAAAAATATTATTATGATTTTAAGGCAGGTATTGTCACAAGCTTTTTATAGCAAGTTTTTTTTTTAAGTTTTTCTTGTAACAAATTACCTTATGTAAGCCATACACGCTACGGTCTACCGGAGAGGTCACCTATACTATACAGTTATGCCTGCGCAGGTGTCACTCAAAAGAATTGATTTTCGATTTTGCGCCGGTCGCCTACGCAGGTCCAAAAAACTGCACAGGTCTATTCCCACACACATTCTACCTGCGCAGGCATACCTGCACAGGTGGACCTCTCCGATTGACCGTAGCATGTATGACAGCCATTACTTGGAGATTTTGTTTATGTCTCTCATAGACCGGAAGATGGTGACACAAAATACTAGGTCATTTGTACCAGTATGGCGGTTCTTCAGGGGTCTAATTACGTAAAGGAAAAAAGGAAAATGATGGTCATAGCGCTCGCACCGGCGGCCCAATCGCGTGGGCGTTAATCGAACGCGTCGGATAAATAACGAGTGGCGAACGATTTGTTCCACAAAAATAATTGTATTTTCAGATAGTCGAAAAAAAAGAAGTAGGCGGTAGCGTAATGCCATACTTCTCGGGTGTGACTTTACACAGCCCGCCATACCGACGCGAATACATTAATTTAAAATAAAACAATTCAACCATTTGTACCAGCCAAATTTTTGTATAGCTAATCATTGTCGAGTAGCCATTCATGAAAATCACCTTGCCATACTTTTCCGACAGTTCCCAATGGCCGCCATACCACTGCAAATGAGTATTTTTTTTTTCGCCAAACGATTTGTACCACCCTGAAACTTTTTTTAACAGTTCCCTGTATGATCATAAATAGAATTCTGATAATGCCATACCTGTGGAAGGTGGCCATACCTGTGGGTGGTGCCATACTGGTACAAATCGTTCGAATTACGAATAAAATCTTAGGATTTTGAAAAATATTGTTCACATTCACCACCTCCCACAGGTATGGCATTATCAGACTTATATTTATGATCAAACAGGGAACTGTTAAAAAAAGTTTCAGGATGGTACAAATCGTTTGGGGAAAAAAATACTCCTTTGCAGTGGTATGGCGGCCATTGGGAACTGTCGGAAAAGTATGGCAAGGTGATTTTCGTGAATGGCTACTCGACGATGATTAGCTATGCAAAAATTTGCCTGGTACAAATGGTTGAATTGTTTTATCTTAAATTAATGTATTCGCGTCGGTATGATGGGCTGTAAGTCACACCCGAGAAGTATGGCATTTCGCTACCGCCTACTTACGGAACAAATCGTTTGACACTCGTTATTTATCCGACGCGTTAGATTAACGCCCACGCGATTGGGCCGCCGGTGCGAGCGCTATGACCATCATTTTACTTTTTCCCTTTACGTAATTAGACCCCTGAAGAACCGCCATACTGGTACAAATGACCTAGTATTTTGTGTCACCATCTCTCGGTCTATCAGATAAGATATCAGTGAGAATACAGCGATTATGAAACAGACCCTTAATATTATTTTTAAAAGCAAGAAATACTTGATAAATATGATGATGATTTCACACAAACTAAAAAAAATACATTTTACAATTCCAAAGACAACGGAAGGAGAGGAAAAAATGATTAGCAACAAAAACGTCTATAGGAAGACAAATGGTATCGTATATCTGTTGGGAACGGGGAAAATGGACCACGGCATAATAAATCTTCGCAACATTCGTGTACAGATACATTCCATATTGTTTCCTGCTCCAGCCCATATATCCCTTCATTTAGACGATGTGCCCTTTCAAATCAAGCCCTGACTCCTATTTTTTCGAAGAGTCATAGTGCAGTCACAACTTTGCACCGTGTGGTCGTTTAGGTCTAGGACCTTTCTTGTCTAAATTCAAACTGATTAGAAATCACCACGTTAATCTATCCATACTTACTAATATTATAAATGCGAAGGTGTGTGTCTGTCTGTCTGTCTGTTACCTCTTCACGCCCAAACCGCTGAACCAATTGTGTTGAAATCTGGTATGAAGATAGTTTTAATCCCAGGAAAGGACATAGGATACTTTTTAATCCCGGAAAAATGTACGGTTCCCGCGCGATAACGAATTTTGGCGCAACGGAGTTGCAGGCGTCATCTAGTTCGCAATAAATTGGGAATGCCAGCCAATGACGCGTCCGTAGTTTAAACGCACTTATTAAATACCTTATGACAGCTTTTTTAGGTTTCAAGAAAACAGCACAATGACCATCATTTTACCGCAAAATCACAAATCACAATTAAAAAACTCATTAAAACTGAATTGTAGGTTACGAACAGCGTTAGCGAATAGTTGATACAACTAAGACTTAAACGATAAACTTTTAACTGCCAGGCCGAGCCATTGTCTAAGTTCCAGCTCAAATGCCCAGCAGTGTATACAACCGTTTAAATCACAGCTTTCGACATTACGAATTCTGATACTCTGAATTCTCTATTCATGTTATTGTTAATCTGAGGACTATAAAATTTTTGGAATTTTGGTTTTGATATTGAGCTACTTTATGAACTACTAGTTAATGCCCGCAACTCCGTTCCGCCAAAGTACGCTTGTCGCGTGGGAACAGTACATTTTTCCAGGATAACAGTATATTATGTCCTTTCCCGGGAGTCAAATTTCAGCAAAATTGGTACAGCGGTTTGGGCGTGAATAGGTAACTGGCAGACAGACACACTTTCGCATTTATAATATTAGTAGGTATGGATATCACACCTGATATCTTAAAAAGCACACAAACTTCTTACACGAGTTGGTATGTGACATAGTGATTGGAAGTATTCTAAATAAATCAGGTTTCCTATAAATATTTGCATTCACCGTTTTCTAAGAAACCAAAAACATTTAATTTATACTTTACGTAGCGAGCGACTTTGTGAAAAAAGCTAAACAAAATGAGTATTCATTTGCGACTTCACAGAAAACATTCCCGCCCGTAATGTCCCACAGGTATCATCTCTCAGATCCCCCTGTAAAACAACCAGTGAGTAGAGCCGTTGAAATCCTTTATTTTTAAAATACTCTACAGAAGCTACTGAATAATCCAAATATTCGTAATTTTCACACCCCTGTTTAATACTGCGATAGTTAAATGATTCAGGCGTCAAAATGAAATTAAAATTACTAACTTTACTCAAGTTTCACTACAATGTGACAATAATTACATTTTCCGAATGGAATAGGACATAGGTTATGCACACTATAATAATACATACTCATATTATAAATGCGGAAGTGCGTCTATCTGTTATCTCTTCACGCCCAAACCGCTGAACCGATCTAGCTAAAATTTGGTATTGAGATACTTTTGAGTCCTGCCGTCCTAGCATACGCCAACGAGATATCTCGTGGATATCTCACTCTCGAGCGTAGTGATATTGTCGATATCGATATATATATGTCTCTTTTTCCCTAACATGCGTACGTCGAGAGAAAAATTTCGTGTTTGTAGACTAGCTTCACAGATAATAGGTATTATATCGACAAACTACTCTTCTCATTTGTCAAAATCTTGACAAAACTCGATAAAAATGTGTTGTCATGTTAGGCTGCCTTTACATTAAGCAGCCGCGGGGCAGCCGCGCGACTCTCTTTAGTATGGAAGTCGCGCGGCTGCCGCAGTACTCGCGACTTAATGTGAAGGCAGCCTTAGGGTTCGTAGACAAAAATAGCATAGATTAAGAAAAAAAAACACAATTATCTCTAATTTTGACGACAGACACGAGAAAAAAAGTATGTCATGTTAGGGTCAATAGAGATGAAGAGATAAACCAGTTAACATCGAGAAAACATGTAGACAGAATTTTCTCGTCAACGCATCTTAGGCCGGCTGGGAAAGGACAATGGATAATTTTTATTCCGAAAAAATGTACGGTTTCCGCGCGATAAACGAATTTTGGCACAACGGAGTTGCGGGCGTTATCTAGTTATAATATAATTCGTATAACGAATAATAACGACGATTGATCAACGAATTCAATTAAAATATATTCTACAAGCCAAAATACGCCAACAAAAGAAGAAACGTAACAAATGAAAAACAACAAAAATTTACAAAAATTTAGAACAAGAATTTTCACCCCATCGGGTTCATTCCAGAACAAGTAAAGGTAATATAATATACGCAAAAATATTTACGTACGCAACAAGTTAAGGGCGCTTGTTACAATAAGAACAAATAAACAACGGGCCCACGGGGTGTTTGAGGCTGATACATATTCCTATCAAATATTTACTTGTGTGATTTCGTGTGCTAATATTTTTAAAGGAGTGTGGATGTCTTACTGTGTTTCACATTGAATAGGGACCATAAGAACTGAACAAAAAACAAAGAACAAGCTACTGAAGCCTGAACTGCTCTACGAAACGTAGAATAAGCTCAACTCCGTGATGGCCTACCGAGCCAAGTTGAAGCTCCGCATTCTGATTGAAACGCTTTTTAATTATTTAAACATTATTTTGATTGTGACAGTATTTTTTGCAAATAATAAATGATTAAGTTTAATCTAAATATAGGTAGATTAAGTCTTTTACTGAAAAAGTACTGTTGCTAAAAAACCCAAAATAATTACTCAAACTCCAAAAGGTTTTGACCACAAAAGTCTAAGGAAGGAAAACCGTTACAACCCATCTGAATTCATTCCTTAAAGCCGCCGTAATCGCTTTGCAACCAACACAACCCACCGGTCAGTATATTTTCATTTAAGTACAAAGGTCCAAATTGATGTGCTTCAAAGCCTCCTGTAAAACTCGACAGACCCACATACATTTAAATGAACCGACAGAATTTATCTCTGTAGTGTTCAGTGAAAGTAAATAATGGAAATTTCAATGTGTATTGTCTACGACGCATCTCACTTTAGCTTGGAAATTACTCCGCTCTTAGTATCGTTTGGAGAATAACCTTCGACACTTCAGTGTTATTTCTTATAAGGAGCGTGAATTTTTATCTAATCATTAAGGTCACGCAGAATCTTATCCTTTCCTTCCCGAGACCCAGGCCACAATTAGTCCGAACATAAATCCAGGGCAACAAAAAATATTGTACTACCAAAACCATTAGGACCAGATAACGCTGATCTCCGTGCGTACACGACTTCGCACTCAGCTGAGAATGATTAATATGGACGTAGAGGCAGGCCGAATGAGAAAATAACTCACTTAGAGCTAATCTTTTAAGAAGGGGAGGGTTATTGATCACATCAAAACCCTATGCTTTATTTAGTAGGAACTCGGACGTATGAAATCTTCATACAATATGAAAAACAACGGTATAAGAAAACATATTCTGTTTATCACAATCAAGTATCAGGCAAAGCTGCCGAAAGCTGACGTTTTCAATTTCTGCAGAAATATGTATTGACTGATACAGTACTACATACATTTACATATCATCAGTATACTGCTGACGTATCATGAGTGCCAAATGGAACGAAAAGATCTTTACGCAGATTTGCCGCTAAGGTACTTAGGCAACAATGTTGACGAAAACAGGCGCCCCATACTGAAAAAATATTTTCAATAGCATTACCAGGGCTCGGGAAACCTGGTTAATCTTCGCGATCCTGTTCGATAGAAACGCCATACATTTCCAAAAGAGCGTTTTCATTTCGATTCCGCTCTGAACGGACCGAAATTATTCCTGGTTTTTTTAGGTTAGAACCGTTCGCGGTTATGTTCGCCCCGCCCACTCACACACACCACGACCATTGTCCACACATAAACAATTCATGGCCTATTGGCTATTAGATGGTGCACTAGAAAGGGAAAGAAGATATCACTGCACTAGTTACTTTCCGCGAGAAATTAACCAGGTTAATTTCAGAAGCAATACCGCTCGCATCTCGATTTCGCTCCGAACGAACACTTACCCAAAAACCTGGTTAAAGAGCATTTTAACCTGGTTAAAAAAATACCGGTTCCGTGCCCTGAGCATTACTTGTTTGTTGTGAAGAGTCTCAGGTACCAAAAGTTCCTTATTATTTAGATGCAGCTTGACGCAAATAAAGTTAATTTAATACTGACTCATGTTAATAGCAGTTAGTCAATAATGGCTGACTGCCGTAAATAAAACGCTCAAATTCTAGTCCCTACATTAGCAAGGACGTGCAGACCGAAATCGTGAGCTGAATATTATAGAAGCGGCCATAAATATACTCAATATAGATATAACAGACGTTTTACTACCCGACAATGAATAAACGCACATTAATTTAGTCATACGTGATCGAAATTACGCAAACGATTCGGTATTCACCGCGGGGGACAACACAAATATTTGTGTGCTGTTAATTTAAATATTTCCCGGGGTGAATACAACTTATTTAGTATGCAGAGCGACGGACAAATTTTACACTGCACCCTGAAAAATTATTTGTCAGCGAATCGGGAGCACGCCTCGAGCGAATCCGATAGGTCAGATCCATACAGTTGCAATTTTTTTTTTTTTTTAATTTTTTTTTTTTTTTTTTTTTTTTAATATAATATATATGGACGCTTCACACCACGTCAGTCTGGCCCTGTGCTAAGTACCTGAAGGACTTGTGTTACAGGTACCAGACAACGGAAATATATTTAATACTTTTATACTATACATATATTTAAGATTTTTATTATATCATACACATATTTAATACACATCCAGACCCGGGAACATTGAAAACTTTTTGTTCCGTCGGCGGGATTCGAACCCGCGACCCCCGGCTTGAGCTGCCACACACTCAACCAATTGAGCCACAGAGGTCGTCAAATTAAGACGCACCGTTGTAATCTGATACGGGACGACTATGCTTTGTTGTATCCCCAAACGCATCGACAATAAAATTGCTATCACGTAATTATATCGGGATGATTTTCAATAGTTTTCGAGTTGCGACCATTTCGCATTCGACCTGTATCGAGATCGACATATTCGGAACGTTCTAACGACATTCCGAAGTCGAATACCTCGCGAAGGTAGCCCAAAACAAACGCCGTTGAATATTAATATTAATTGATAAAGTTGGCGTTATTCCCGAAACAAAAACGAGGGTAAGGGCAGAACGGAGAACAAAGTTTAGCAGTATCACCTGGGGGATAACTATGGACCTAATAGCTACACTCCATACTCCATCCCGTGAGCAGTACCTACAAGCGGAGATGAGTTTTATAATTATTTTAAGGCAAGGATGTTCCTAAAATTAGCAGGTCGATGTCTGTCAGTACGAATATCGACGTAAAGGACATTAAAATAACATTCATATCAGCGAAACTATTCGGTTATTTCGTTAGAACTATAAAAAAAAATCGGCCAAGTGCGAGTTGTACTCGCGCACGAAGGGTTCCATACCACTACAGAGCAAAAATAGGGTAAAAATTGAATTTTTTGTATGGGAGCCCCCCTCAATTATTTAATTTATTTAAATGTTATAATTAATTAATATTAAAGTACAAATACAATTAAGTATTTTGAGAACATTTCAATTGCCTATGTGTTGCCGTTATTGATTAAGAGCAAAAAATAGCAAAAAAATCACGTTTGTTGTATGGGAGCCCCCCTTAAATATTTAAGTAATTTATTTTATTTTTAGTATTTGTTGTTATAGCGGCAACACATATACACAATCTGTGAAAATTTCAGAAGTCTAGCTATAGCGGTTCTTGAGTTACAGCCTGGTGACAGACAGACGGAGAGACGGACAGACGGACAGAGATCGAAGTCTTAGTAATAGGGTCCCGTTTTTACCCTTTGGGTACGGAACCCTAAAAAGATTACGAGATGTTCGAATTTGAAGTGTATTTTTATGGTGATATTTAAGATTTTTTTACAGAATTACCATGCCATTTTTCAATATTATGTTCGGTTATTTTGTTACTTTGTTCCTTTTTGAGTCTACATCAATTTTGGTGTAAGAGAATTCCACATAATTTCTTCAGACTGGAAGCTTAAAAATCAGTCTTTTCGAACTGGCCTCGCCTTAAAAGTTATAAGTACATTCACCCACATTAGACATAGGTTACACGGTCAGTCTGGCATCAGTTCAGGCCATCAGTCTGTCCAGACTGACGGGAGTATGATCGTGTAATCGCTGGATTAACAGTCTGATCATTTTTTACTATGTACTTTCCGGTCATCATTCTGGCGTCAGTCTCAGACTGATGAACTGAACTGATGCCAGACTGAGCGTGTAACCCTTAGGCTGCGTTTCCACCAGAGATGTGTTGCGAGGCATGTGTTTTTAAGATCCAATAGCATCACCGCGCTGAGCGATGTCATGGCAAGGTCATGTCAATGAAGCGATTCTATTGGTTCTCAAAAACACATCCCTCGCAACAACTTTGGATTAGTATTGGAATAATGGAATGTAATTTTGCAAAAAAAAGTGGATTAAAATAATGTAAGCCGGCCACTACATAATCAAAACCTTTACAATGTGAGTCCCAAAAGACCTAAGCATACGTTACTTTTATCAGTCCCTTATGAAACTTTTAATAACTTTTTTCAATTTATCATAGAAATTATTTATCGCAGTAAAAAACAACGATTACAATGCCATTTGAACTCTACAAATTGCGATCATTGACAAAATGGCTGAAAAACTCAACCGGTACAATTAATCTTCAAAAAGATAAACTCAAAACTACAAAAATCCTTTGCAAATCGATACAATACAACGATCTGATTCAAAAACAGAAACAAAACGCATTCGAATTGGAAAAAAATTAAACTGTTTCTAAAAGCAACACGAGTAAATAGTTTGTTTTGTTACAATTTATACTCTTTGAAAAAACTTTTATTAGTAAAGTAGAGAAAGCTTTGTAAATGGAAAACAGTACATTTTCTTCCTTCGGGCTGAATTTATCGACACGGACTTAAATAAAAACAAGAATACTTTACACGCTTCGAAACAGTTTAGGTCATGTACTGTTTGGTATTACACATTAACAACATAATAATCTATTAATGTAATTCGAAACAAAATAATTATTGATCATGCATCTTTATAAATATATTTTTGGGCAAAACCTAATGTTGGTTCCCAACTTCCCAAGCACAGAGTTATTCATGTTGCAAGTTTCCTGGGCGACGGTATAGTTGCTTTCGATCAGATGACCTGTTTGCCCCCTAATTTTATACATAAAAAATATCAGCAAAACATACAGCCAATACAAGACACAGTGTATTCCCAATTTTCCTAGATTCGAGAACTTAAGGACAACATTTTCCTTTTACTTTTCTTGCTTTTAAAATGAACTAGCTTTTGCCCGCGGCTTCGCTTGCATTAAGAAGTATTATTATTAATTAGGTATCAAAGTCTCAGCCCGATCGGTTTCAAATTGAAAAAGTTTCATACAAACTTTCATCCCCTATTTTATCCCCTTGGGATGAGAATTGATCAAAATCCTTTCTTAGCGGATGCCTACGTCATAACATCTACGGTTTGCATGCCAAATTTCAGCCCGATCCGTCCAGCGGTTTGGGCTGTGCGTTGATAGATAACTATACGTCAGTCAGTCACCTTTGAGTTTAAAAGATATCCCACGAGCGAAGAATAAAGCACGTTGACTACATTTACATCCTGCTCCTTTAAACAACGTATCCATAAAGCAGTAATGACATAAAGAAATCCTATTCCTTTAGAAGCATCTGTTTTATAATGGATTTTTTCTAGTTTGAAGAAATTAATGAATTAAAGTATTAAACTACATATTATATCTGTTTAAAAACCTTTTTTCCGTAATCCGATTGTTATAAAAACAACGATCTTTTAATAATACGTATACGAAAAATTCTTAAAATGCTTCGTGATCTAAAGTCATTTTCAAGTCAGTCAAGACTTTGGATAAAACAAAGTTTCACCAGTACAAAACAAAAATTTCCTCATCCTCTATGTTCACGCGATAATCACACTGAGGATCAAGCGAACCAGTGGTTATATCTTAACCGAAACCCCGAGCGTAGGGTAGAAAAATTTGAACAAAATCCGCCTTATAAATTAGGGGAGCATCGTGAATTTTAACAATGTCACCAGCGCAAGATCTGGGGAATCATATTATTTGGTGTTACGTTTATGGAGGGTTTATTTAGCCGTTATTTATCACGGCTCCATCTGCTCGCGTTTCTCGCCGATCGTCATTAGTACAGATTTAAATTAAATTGAAGGAATATTTTCGTTTAGTTGTCATTTCTTTTCGGGGCGCGTAAAAATTAGACCCCATTTTGGGGTGATAAAAAGTAAACTGCTTTATTAATGCTTACGGTTCTATTTTTCTTTCTTTAAGAAGCGTCGTAAATAATAATTATGCCCAACTTATAGTTATAGTTGGACATAATTATTATTTAAGACGCTTTGGTTGTATTATAAAATGTATAAACACTGATTCTTTTCGTACCGAAAGAGTAAACTTAGAAGTTATTTTCGGAGCACAATTTTTGGGCCATTAACTTCAAAATATGTTGTAGTTTGGAAACATTTTTCATAAACAAACGCGTAGGTAGGAAAACATTTCTGAGAAAGAACACGCTTAGTAGCGCGTAAGTTTACAATGAAATTCAAAGGGTAGGAATTGCCAAAAAACATATAATTTCCTTTTTACCGAGGGTTGAAGTTAGGGATTGCCATCCGGAAAACCGGATCCGGTAATCCGGCGGATCCGGCATGATTTTGGGGTACCGGGTCCGGTGCCAATATACCGGATCCGGAGACCGGACCCGGTGCTAGTAATTTGTGGCAAACTAATAATAATTATGGTTGTTGCATGAATAACGTACCTACCTTAAATGCGTTACGCGTGGTGTTTGAGGTTTTTCTTGCTTTTTTATGATATTTTCCTGACAATAAAGCCAATTAGTACACTAGTGTTTCACTAAAAGCTGAAAGGGCCTTTCGGCCTTAAGCAGCTTTATGAGATGCCGTTTGCCAGGTTACTTTACTTTTAACTTCATCTAAGTCTTAATTATGTTCTTCGTGTCTATTATTCTTTGCATTAATTGGGGTTGAAAACTTGAAACTAAATATATATTTATGATTTATTTTTATATACCACCTACACATCAGTTTTATGACATTTGAATAACTCACTTATTTGAGTTATTAATTTAACTTATTTAATAAAATAAGTTATTTTGAACTAAAAGAGCGTTCATGGCCTTGTGGGTAGACCTGTGGTTCGCACTTGAGATGGTGTAGGTTCGATCCCGGGTGGAGTCATGAACCAAAATTTTCAGATCTCCAGTAAATAATACGGACGCTTGTACGGTGAAGGGAACATCGTGAGAAAACCCGCACGTGGTAAGTTGTTCCTGCTCTGTCAGTCAGCTCATTCCTCTGGACTAGGGCGACTATGTTGCGAGAATTCCGTATGCGCTTGGGCAACAATACGGACATTTAAAATCTTGTTCCACCCGGCACTCACCCAGCACACACAAAATATACCGTATTTTGATGAGTGCAGGTTACTTCGCTTTGAAAAAAAAAATATATAAATCATCCACAACGGATGCAAAGGCCTTGTTTTTGAACTAAAAAGCAAAAAAAGGATGATCTTTGCTTTTTTTTTATGAAATAAGGGGGCAAACGATCAAACGGGTCACCTGATGGAAAGCAACTTCCGTCGCCCATGGACACTCGCAGCATCAGAAGAGCTGCAGGTGCGTTGCCGGCCTTTTAAGAGGGAATAGGGTAATAGGGTAGGGGAGGGTAGGGAAGGGAATAGGGGAGGGTAGGGAAGGAAATAGGGGAGGGTAAGGAAGGGAAAAGGGTAGGGGATTGGGCCTCCGGTGAACTCACTCACTCGGCGAAACACAGCGCAAGCGCTGTTTCACGCCGGTTTTCTGTGAGCCCGTGGTATTTCTCCGATCGAGCTGGCCCATTCGTGCCGAAGCATGGCTCTCCCACTTAAAAAAACTGCTTTTGGAATGAAATCATGAAATGGAAATCCGGTAAAATCCGGTCCGGATTGAAAATGACGCCGGACTGCAATCCCTAGTTGAAGTAAAAGCTAGTCTGTTTTCTTCAAGACTTTTTCATGTAATACCAGCGAGACTTTATTAAGTCTGTGTACGAAAATTTCCTTTGCCTCAAAAATCTTTACTTAGAGAGGTTATTTACGATGGTTAAGATTACATCATTTTCAGTCCTTTAGCTTTTAAGAATTTATTCGTTGAACATGTTTGTCTGGGGATTGGGGAATGAAAATAAAGTCTGTCCTATGAATTCTGTAATTTTTAAGAGCCATTGTATTACAACTTTATTGGACGAGAACAAATTTAGTTCACAAAGTTAAGGTGAAAAACACCAGGAATATTTATCCGCGCCTCAACCCGTATCCCGGGAGGTTCGGAATTGTAAATAATTCTATATCCCTAAAAGCTACTTTCGCTTATCACGTGTCAAACAGCTATTCATCTTGCGGATGGCCCAACAATTTGTAACTGACAGCGGCTGCGGCGCGGAGAGGTCAGGTTGGCATACTTTACATCTTAAACCCCAGAAATTCTTACCACTTTAATTCTAATTATCGACTCTAGTATACGCAAAATAGAGTGCATTTTACCAAAAATTTGGTTGTTTCCCTGTTGCTTCGTGAAAAAGTACCTTACCGAACTTGTTGCCTGCAACTCGCTAATTTTCTTTAAAATTGTGTTACGTGCAAGGGTGGTGCACAGCAAGGCTACTGTGTTCTAACAGTTGGACCAAACGAATGACGATGTTGGCAGACCACTGCCAAATAACGACTTCTAGCAACTCTATATAATTATTATAATCATAGTATTTACAATTGTTTAGCTAAAGCTTTATACGTGGGTGAGCCATGCTTCGGCACGAATGGGCCGGCTCGACCGGAGAAATACCATGTTCTCACAGAAAACCGGAGGCCAAATCCCCTACCCTATTCCCTTCCTTTCCCTCCCCTATTCCCTTCTCTTCCCATCCCTACCCCCTATTACCCTATTCCCTCTTAAAAGGCCGGCAACGCACCTGCAGCTCTTCTGATGCTGCGAGTGTCCATGGGCGACGGAAGTTGATTTCCATCAGGTGACCCGTTTGCTCGTTTGCCCCCTTATTTCATAAAAAAAAATAAAAAAATAACACCCAGAATCACTCCAAAATTCATTAATTTACAATACTAGACCACAGTTTTGTGTCAACGTTTTGCGCAGAATTTTTCCCGACAAAAATTTTAATTGGATCTGCTAATCAATCACTGTCACTACCAACTATAACTAGAGCAACTTTTTCATCCAGAAAGTGTCGTAAGAAAACGCACATGCGTTTCATCGTATATTTCGTTCTACCCTCGTAATTCAAGCCAGTCACGGTTTCCCAATTAAAGTTGCCGCGAAAGCTGAAACCACAGGTTATAATACACTCCCAGACCCCAATGTTAGTTGATAGTTCCCCTCATGACTTCGCCTTAACAAATGTTAAGTTATACAACTAACGGACTAATTACTTAATAGGTGACGCAGCAATAGTGGTCGTTCAGATTTTATAGGACCTTAATGCTAACAAAATAGGGGATCACTTTAAAATCTCCGAGATAAAATCATTTTTAACGAAAAATAAAATGAGCCAATTTTATATTTGGGAAACTTAAGTATACAAATGCCTTTTATAGAGCCTTTTTCAGTTACTTTTGAATATGGATCCATGCAATAAATTATCATACAAGGTTATTAAATGTCTCCGTAGGTACACCCTGTACGGAGACGGTTTTCATTATCAAAATTAACTCTACATCGTAAGCGCGATTAAGGAGAGTCAAAAACATTTTCATTATTAAGCGCTTGAAGTTTAGCTTTAGAAATTAATTTCATAAAGCAAACAATGTGAGAATATAACTGGGGCGAAATTGTTTACACCCAAACAGGGACCTCTTCAAAATGGTTGGTTGAATATAATTTTAGTTTTACAATATTTGCTTCTAACTACTAACGTTTTCCCAACTGTTATGCGGCTCGAATGGCATATTAAGGAATAAGGGTGATTATTATTCGACTATGATTTCCCATAATCGAGGTCGATTGTGCAATGTGCATTGTCCATGCTATCCATAGACAACTACGCAATCATGTTAGACAAACACACAAGCAGACAATTACAATATTAGCACACATTTAACCTCTTTTACAACGCACCATAATAAAGCGAATTCAAATAACAGCGTAATTTCACACCTACCAAGCCATCCCACTTCTGAATCTCTATCTACCCACACAAAAGATTTTATAAAAACGTTGAAAAAACAAAGTAATATGCATTTAGAAATGAGTCGCGATAAAATTTTACCGCGGCACAAAAGAATCGCCCGCGGAATAAACTCCGCCCAAGAATAATGGCTTATTTAAAATTAAAACGGGACGAAACCACCTGAGTCGGATAAAAACATTAAATAACTTATTCGGGATAATTCCGAAATTGATTTTCCTTCAAATTGAGTTTGTTTTCTTAGATTGGACGGGAATTTTTGTGGAGGAAGAAAACCTTGTATAATTAACTTGGAAAATATAATGGCATTTCCCCAAAAAGCGTTGGAGACAATCCATCTTCACCATCGTATCAAGTACTTCTATTACTGATTCTTTGTTAAAAAAACCGGTCAAGTGCGAGTTGGAATCGCCCATGAAGGCTTCCGCAGCAGCAATAAGGTTTATTTTTACGAAATTAAAAGGTTTTTGATTTATTTTTATATTTCAGTTGATTTAATGAAAGTTAAATTAAGTTTACCATTTATGACGTATAAAAAAAACTACTTGCTAGATTTCGTTCAAACCAATTTTCGTTGGTAGTTTTTATAGTAAAGTACATCATATTTTTTAAGATTTTACTTTAGAAGTTAGAGGGGGGGGGGGGGGGGCCCCCATTTTACCACTTTGGAAGAGTCTCTCTCGCAAACTATTCAGGTTATAAAAAAATGATATGAGAAACCTCAATATGATTTTTGAAGACCTATCCATAGATACCCCACACACATAGGTTAGATGAAAAAAAAATTTTTTTTTTATTTAGTTGTACCTATGGGGACCCCTAAAATTTAAAAAAAAAACCATTACTGTATCAAAATCTTAATGCGGTTCACAGACTACATCTACTTACCAAATTTCAATAGTATAGCTCTTATAGTTTCGGAGAAAAGTGGCTGTGACATACGGACAGACAGACAGACAGACAGACAGACATGACGAATCTATAAGGGTTCCGTTTTTTGCCATTTGGCTACGGAACCCTTAAAAGTACCTAATTCAAACCAAATATAGTCCATCCAGTACCTACTATGTACAACCATACATTTGTCATGTAGATTGTGAAGGAAATATAATTAGTATGCAATCGTGCGTTATGAATATTTAAGAGCATGCAACTGCGATATCCGGTTATACTCGAGAGCCTTAAGGCACTTACACTGTGCTTAAGGCATCGACACTGCCGTTTATACCGGAACCAGCTGCAGAATTTAAAAGCAGCTAAATACTATGTTTTGAGAAACATGATCAACGATTATATTGTTAAAACTGACACGGCAAACTTATATTATGTCATTAGTCATTACTTTAACTATTGCAAAAAAAAACCGCATCAAAAACCGTTGCGTAGTTTTAAATTTTAAAGATATAGAGACAGACAGAGGGAAGCGACTTACTATTGCTTTGATTACGCCTAACGAGTGGTGAGACAGTGCTCTCGGCCAAGCATGTTTTATATGGATGTGCTCGGCCGAGGGCACTGTCTCGCCACTCAACTTAGTAGGAGTAATCAGGCCCTATATATAAAATTTGTACGAGCAAGTGTCTACCTTTTAAAATGAGTGCCCTTTAAGAATATTTAATACAAATTCGCGAAGGCTTCTTATTGATCGAGGCATTGTCAATTGAAAATGGGTTCTGGCATCAAATTAACAATAATTTACGGCCCGCTAATGCTCCGCGTCATTAAGGAAATATTAATGGATGGCGGTACTCCCGAAACGAGATGTTTTCAATCAATAGAGCATTTGTTGGGCCGATTAACAGCGGGGCCACACTGCTCCAGTGCGATGCGGTGCGTCGTCGCTTTGTCGTTTTACATATTTTATGAGCCAAGCCAGCAAATTTTGATGGTCAAGCCACTACACAGCGTTGCGATGTCGTATCGAAAGAATAATCATTGCACACCAACGTAGATTTTTTACGATGTGATGCCGCAGGTATTGTAGCTTAGTCCTACTTTATGTATAATACGGGGTTTTGACGAAGCCTCGGACAGGTGATTTGGAAGATCTTTCTTCATCTTTCTCATGTTGTGTTACACTGTAACCGTTTTGGGCTGTGTTGATTTGCGGAATTATGTGTTCCGTTGCGACGACGCGACGTACCGCAACGTACGAGAACATTGTGGCCTCGCTCTAAAATGTTATTTAGACATCAATATTCAATACTCCCTAATGATCATTGTGAAATGATATCGGAAAAATGTTAGACGTTAATGGTAAAAGGCCAGTTACTGAAACGCTAAATAGGATCCTATTCTCATGGCACTGTCTCTGTCACTGCTCGCGAAAAAAGAGGATAACAATCGAACTTGGTCACTTCATTTTACTTGACAGAATTCGATCAGACATCCGAGATTGTCACAGATGTTAATATACCAACTATAATGATAGTGGGTTCAGCAAACTGTTACCATAGATGCCATGGTATTATAATGAACACCGAGGGTTCTTATCTGGAATCATATTCCCATTTCCCACTTAAAAAGGCTGGTTTTTAAGAACATACTAAGGGTGGTACAGCACAGCGTTTTGATTTGATTTTAGGAATCTTTCTACCATTTTCTTGCACAGTTTTAATTTAAAAGATTGTCTGAAAAATGTTAAAGTATAAAATAATATCATTGGTTACATTAAATTTTTTCTCATTACTGTAAATCAGACTTCAACTAATTACAAAACTTGGACCCATACATATAATAATAATAATATCTATGAACGCTTCGCACCACGTCAGTCTGGCCCTGTGGTAAGTACCTGATGGACTTGTGTTACAGGTACCAGACAACGGAAATATATTTAATACTTTTATACTATACATATATTTAAGATTTTTATTATATTATACACATATTTAACACATCCATGACCCAGGAACTTTGAAAACTTTTTTGTTCCGTCGGCGGGATTCGAACCCGCGACCCCCGGCTTGAGCTACCAACACCCCACCAACTGAGCCACAGAGGTCGTCAAATATATGTATATAGTTTTGCAATGCATTATAATGTTGAGTTAATGGATATAAAGTTACAAAGGTTGTATTTATGTCCACATAAATACAGTGAAACACACAGGCATTCAAGGAAAATGTATGATATCCAAAATCCTACTAATATTATAAATGCAAAAGTGTATCTGTATGCCTGTAAGTTTGCTATGGAGATACTTAGAGTCCTGAGAGAGGAAATAGGATACTTTTTATCGAAAATTGTATGGTTCTCAAGCAATAAACGAAAGCCGCAACTTGTGTGAAATCTGCAAAGTTTTTTGTTATGAACATATTTTGCATTTTGGAGATTAAGAACAGCAGGAACTGTCTTCAAAGTAATTGAAGTAAATGTTGTAATAGTGTTGACTCTTTGCAAAAATATAAACAACTAGTAGAATTCATAAAATAAAACATTAAAAGAATTAAATTTAACTCTTCAAAATGTGCATATTAATTATAATAAAATATTTTATGCCATGAATAACGTTGAATTTTTATTATTTTCTTTGTTAAAGCAAAACACTGTCATAATGAGAGTTAATTTTTCTGCTGACCTCTTGCAAAAATATGGATAAGTAAAGAAAAATTTATTAAAAATACCTAGTTCTAGTGATGAAATGTGTTCAATCATATTAAGTTTTATTTATAAACCATGTGTTTACTCCTACTATTCATCTGTAAGTATAATTATTCATCCCACAATATGTTATTTGAAAAGATAAATTATGTGGTGCAAAAACCTCTGAAGTGAAACTTATTTAGTACTAAGTAAGGTTACTTAAGTTCAAGTAACAATACCAAACAACTAGGTACTGTTTTGTTTGAGTCCTACATTTGGTTGTAATGAGAAAATCCGACCACTGTTTACGTAAAATATATTATGTTAATATAGTTCCTTCCCTTAGCTCAATAGACGTTTTATAGTTATTTTAAGCCATTCCTTAAAACTATATATCAACTAAATAGTTTATAGCAACTAAAACATGTAAATCGAACTGTATTTTACTAATATCGATCGGCTGTTACAGTAGGAGAGAGTTACTTATGACTTACTTGATATTGTCGCGAATCTTACGGAGTTTCGCCAAAGATTATCTCGATAATGTCAAGTAGATTTTACGAACATTTGAAAACAATCGCACTTTTTATAAATCGAATAGTTTTACTGTTCAAATCCTAAATTATGTAAATACACTCGCACAAA
Source organism: Cyaniris semiargus (assembly GCA_905187585.1). Classification (NCBI taxonomy): domain Eukaryota; kingdom Metazoa; phylum Arthropoda; class Insecta; order Lepidoptera; family Lycaenidae; genus Cyaniris; species Cyaniris semiargus. The sequence continues at coordinate 2,342,122 of LR994555.1, forward strand.
ATAAAACTGTAATACAGCGCCACTGTCAACTGTGAAAGCTTTCCAAATTCCAAAATGTTTCGAAAGTTGACGTTTGTAACTTCGTACCGTGATTTGACATTGACGTTCAAATGACATAAGAAAATATATTGCTATGATTGAAAAATAAGAAATTAAACTGTAATCTTACTAATAAAATATCATAAAGAAATGAATAATTATTATTGATTAGGAAACGTGACAAGCAAGAACTTAAAATTACTTAAAAGTATAAAAAAAATTTTTTCACAGTAACTAGCGCCATCTAGTACAAATATGAGAATAATATCAGTGTTGATATATTTTGCTACTCTACAAAAGAGGGCGTTTTTGAGAATAAGCTTATGTAAGCTCAAGTTAGACGAATAATGTTTATAAAATTTTATCAAAACCACGGAAAAACCCTTGTTATCATGATTTATAATACTATGTACTATAATATAGTTATAGCCTTATTCCTATCCTAACCCACCGTTTACTATAATAGGGACCGCGGTCCGCATCCGGACCACCGACCCATTGTGTGCGGACGAAGCATATAACGAAGATGAACTTCGTTAAAAAAAAATCGGTCTCGACTTACTGATGAACATCTCCAGGATTTAACACGTTCTCTGCCAACAAACAAGGAAAATTGCAAAAAAACTTTTTGGTCGAAATAGATGTATTAGGTCAAGACTTAAACTATGACATCATTTAGGGTTCGATGGGGTGCAGGGTTCCTGAGATATAATAAAATACCCCTTGAGGTCACATGTGACCTACGCGCTACGCGGCGCTGTAGTACGGTAAAGTACGCAATCGTTATCACTGCGCCGCTCCGGTCACGTCTCCGGTCACCGCAGTCTGTCTGTCTCCAGGCTGTAACTCAATAACCGCTATAGCTAGACTTCTGAAATTTTCACATATTAAGTATTTCTGTTGCCGCTATAACAAAAAATACTAAAAACAAAATAAAATTAATATTTAAGGGGCTCCCATACAACAAACGTATTTTTTTTTAATAATTTTTCCATTATTGTATCAAAATCTTAATGCGGTTCACATACTACATCTATTTACCAAATTTCAATAGTATAGCTCTTATAATTTCGGAGAAAAGCGGCTGTGACATACGGACAGACATACAGACAGACTGACATGACTAATCTATAAGGGTTCCGATTTTTGCCATTTGGCTACGGAACCCTAAAAAAGACTCGGGCTTAGATAGTCCCAATATTTGATCTATCTCTGGTTTTGCCCTACTAGAGATAGGAATAGCTCTCATAAGACATTAAAGACATATATTTTATGTCAATTCAATGTTAGCTGCGATCGGTCGTATGTCAAACCAGATATACTTAGATTGATATTGGGAACGGCCGTAAGTTGCGGGCACAGCTATCTATACTAATATTATAAAGCGGAAGAGTTTGTTTGTTTGAACGCGCCAATCTCAGGAACTACTGGTCCGATTTGAAAAATTCTTTCAGTGTTAGATAGTCCATTTATCGAGAAAGGCTATAGGCTATATTTTATTACGCTAAGACTAATAGGAGCGAAGAAATAGAGGAAAATGTGGAAAAAACGGGGGGAAATTATTTGAAAGGGCTTATTTGAACGTGCTAATCTTAGGAACTACTACTGGTCCGATTTGAAAAATTCTTTCAGTGTTAGATAGCCCATTTAACGAGGAAGGCTATTGGCTATATTTTATCACGCTAAGACATTAGTCTTTGAATATATAAATTTGAATAAATAGGAGCGAATAAATAGAAGAAAATGTGGCAAAAACGGGGAAAATTATTTGAAAGGGCTTATCTCACGAACTACTAGAGCAATTTTTCTGTTATTTGGGTCAGATAAGAAGTAGGCCACGTGAAGGAGCATAGGCTATTTTTTGTAGACTAATGTGTCAGTGAAATATCTAATTTTGGCGGGCGAAGCCGCGCGGAACGTCTAGTTACGCAATAAAACTAATAATTCTAATCGAAATTGAAAAATTTTATTGCATTTTCAATTTATTTTTTACAAAAAGTACAAACATTTCTTTTATAAATAATTCCCCACTTTGTAATAAAAATATTAACACAGCGAATAAATATACATAATACAAAAACTAGGCCTTTGCATCCGTTGTGGATGATTTATACAGTATTTTCAGAGCGAAGTAACCACTCCTCAAATACTGTAGTGCCTGGGGCAAGATTTAAATGTCAGTATGGTTGCCCAAGCACATACGACATTCTCGCAACATAGTCGGCCTAGTCCAGAGGAAAGAACTAGTCAATACGTCTGGGACCAACTATGTGCGGGTTTCCTCACGATGTTTTCCTTCACCGTACGAGCGTCCGTATTATGTACTTGAGATCAGAAAATGTCTCAGTGGTACACGCCTCCACCCGGGATCGAACCTGCACCCTCTACGAGTGCGAACCAAAGGTCTACCCATTAGGCCACGGACGCTCTATACACATAATACCAGGTCATAGATAAATAATAGGAAGGATCCTATTACTTATGTCAGACTAGATGACGCCCGCAACTCCGTTGCGCCAAAACTCGTTTATCGCGCGGGAACCGTACATTTTTCCGGGACAAAAAGTATCCTATGTCCTTTCCCGCGACTCAAAAGTATCTCCATGCCAAATTTCAGCAAAATCGGTCCAGCGGTTTGGGCGTGAAGAGGTAACAGACAGACAGACAGACACACTTTCGCATTTATAATATTAAGTATGGAAGTATGGATTTATCTATCTTTCCTTTTGTCTGTAATGTTTTAAAGACTGGTACAAAGACAAGCAAGCCATCTTATATAGCTTTTTTCATTGTTTAAATATTCTTATTAGTATAGGGGCTTATGTATTACAATAGTTACATAATTTTGAGCATTGTCATCTTGTTCTATAAAAACTGTTATCTCGAGTTAAGTAATATTAGGAGTATTTTTCTCATTATAATATAAAAATCTATACTTAGCTCATTGTTTTATCTCTGTACAATCGTAAAATCTTATAAAAATACAGCTTCATAAAATATAATATACATGATAGTTATGGCTACATCAAATAAAAGTTTGTACTTCTCAAAATTATAATACAGTCACTTAATTAATGGAAAACTTTTTAATAATAGTAAGATCCTTATAGTTTATGTAACAATTTTATCACAATCTTGACAGCCTCTCTGAGTATAAATTTAAGTCCTTTTATATAATTATAAAGTTATAACTTGTTATAACAACAAATAACTTTATATTTATATTCTCATGATCTTTGGTACTCAATATTAGAAACACAAAGTTTTTTCTTATTTATTGATATATTTTTATCTTTACTTTCTTAAGCAGTTTGAAATAAACCAAACTAAAAGAGAGCAAAATTGTTTTAACCACGTTTTAACACTACAAATAATAATAATATATTTTATTGTTTGTAGGTTAAATATATTTTTTAAGCCTATAAATGCATAATTTAAATACCTATATTCTCATGATCTTTGGTACTCAATATTAGAAACACAAAGTTTTTTCTTATTTATTGATATATTTTTATCTTTACTTTCTTAAGCAGTTTGAAATAAACCAAACTAAAAGAGAGCAAAATTGTTTTAACCACGTTTTAACACTACAAATAATAATAATATATTTTATTGTTTGTAGGTTAAATATATTTTTTAAGCCTATAAATGCATAATTTAAATACCTATCATGTTTTGGAATGTTAATTTTTTTACTGATACTGGTTAAGCAAAATCAACTCCTGTGTCTAATAGATCTCTTATTAATACTGTTGCTCTTCTAGGCAGAATACGTAGTATATGTCCTAAGAAGAGCAGATATTTAGGTATAGAAGCTTCTGGATAATTCCGTCTCACACTATCCAGTATACTCGCTGCGGCCTTTTCAGGCGTGATTGTACCGAAATAACTGGAAATCCTGAAAAAAAAAACACAATCAGTTCTGCTGAGAACTATTAACGAACCGGTTTTACTGTATAGAAATTTGTGTTATGTAGATATTAAATGCAATGGTAAAAAATCTATTTTATAAGTGATAAAAAATAGATCCGAGTAATGCTGGCCAGTGCAATCTCATATTAACTTATCTGTTGCTGTCTTAAATATTATGTTGGTGAAGCCATATTACAGACTGTGTTAGCCACATGGGTTAGCGCAGGGGTCACCAAATGGCGGACCGCGGTCGGCATCCGGACCGCCGACCCATTGTGTGCGGACCAAGCATGTTCGAAGATGATCTTCATTCATCTTAGGACTTCAACATCTAATTTAATTTAATGTCAATATCTATAGCTTGCACCAATATTTCACTCCAAACTTCAGAGGGATAATAATTGGCTACAAAAATGGTTACTTTTCTCATTGTTATCTAAATAAATACCTTTGTAATTTCCGTAATTACCTTTGTTTAATATTTTTTTTATAAAATGTTTGGACCGCAAAGGTCATTTCATGTCTTAAAACGGACCCCGAGCGAAACTAATTGGTGACCCCTGGGTTAGCGGAAGAGGGGGGTAGCAAATATTTTTTAATAAGGGGGTTTTAGTTAAGGAACAAATTATTATACTTACTTGAATGTCAATTCTGAGCTGTCAGACACAATGAATGGGTAGATGTGCATCAGCGTCACATGGACTCCGTCAATCTTGTTAACCCTCAGATCTTCCATTAGGGACTCTGCCAGACCCTGCACTGCGAACTGTGCTACACTCAGCGGCATTTGGTCCTTTAGGTAGCTCAGTCCAGCGACAGAGGTCAATGCAACAATATGTCCGTGGTTTCTTTTCTTCATTTCTGGCATAAAGTGGTCTATAAGCTGGAATGAAATGGGTGAAATCTATTACCTCTGTGGCTCAATTGGTTGAGTGTGTGGCAGCTCAAGCCGGAGGTCGCGGGTTCGAATCCCGCCGACAGAACAAAAAGTTTTCAATGTTCCTGGGTCTGGATGTGTATTAAATATGTGTATGATATAATAAAAATCTTAAATATATGTATAGTATAAAAGTATTAAATATATTTCTGTTGTCTGGTACCTGTAACACAAGTCCTTCAGGTACTTAGCACGGGGCCAGACTGACGTGATGTGAAGCGTCCATAGATATTATTATTATTATTATTTATGAAATATTTAAAGAAAGATATAAGGTTTAGATAAAAATATGTTACTACCAGTAAAGCATTATTTATAAAGCAATAAAAATATATACATGTTTGTACTGAAAGATACTGCAAGAAACTTTCTTCTCAGCTTTAAAACTCTATTAGAAAGCACAAAATTTTTAATAAATGAGACAAAAATTACCCAGAAATAAGATGTCAAAGTCAGATCCAAAGTTTCATGTATATCCTGTGGCGGTTGGTTCACCAGTGAGCGAGGGCTTGGTATACCACAGCAGTAGAATATCATGCTGATAAAACCAATCTCCTCCTTCAACTGTTTAGCAAGGTTTGTAACATTATTTTTCTTTGTAATGTCATAGTTGTAACTAAAGGCCAAACAGCCTTTACGTTTGATGAACGCTACAGTCTTGTTGTTGGCGTTTTCATTCTTATCAACACATAATACTGTTGCTCCTAGGTACGCTAGTTGTATGGCCAAGTCACGTCCAATTCCTCTACCAGCTCCTATGATCTGAAATTGAAAACAAAGAACTAATGAATACTAGACTTTAATTAGTAATTCTAAAATAAGCCTAAATTATACCATTAAACACTTTGCCTTTATATGATGTAATGGTTATTACACATATTAAGTTCAGGAGCGTAGCAGCTACCGCAGTATCTGCCGTATCAATTATTACATGGGGCCCCCAACATGCATAATTTACTGTTTCTGAGGGCACCCAAAAACACCAAGGCAGACTACTCTTCTGATAAAGTTAGTAGATAACTATAATTATTAATAAGTTACTCACCAGGGCTGTTTCCTTGTTGACAGATTTAAGTGGTGGTGGTTTAAAAACTTCATAAACAGCTTGGAATATACAATAGAAGCCATTAACAAACACCCACACTATATCAGCTAACAGGACAAAGAAGGAGTATACTCTTAACAACATGTTGATAGGTAAAAACAGATTCATAGTCTTCCGGAGCGTTTCAAGTGTTGCTAGAGCCTGGAACAATATAAAATATTGTACTTAACGAACATTTTGAAATGCATTTACATGCCTTCATTTTACTTACCATTACTGTTTTTGTTAACTGTGCACACGCCCAAAAACAACCAAGAAATAAAGCGAATTTGACTACTGGAACAATTTTCTTTTATCAACCGGATATTTCAGACGTATGGTGAACAAGCAAAATACAAAGTACACTTGGTACTAAGATAAGAAAGTATTTAAAATCAGTATCAATGCCACGATAAAAGAATTTTTACATAAAAACGTGCAGTTATTACCTTATAGCCTTATCGCACGAAGATAAAGAGATAATAATTTTGTCAAGCATTCCTACTATACTTAACATAAATTTCAATCACCACATATTTTTTTGTATTAGAATAATGCTTATTTTAAACCGATAATCGATACTTCATTAAAATTGCGTTATGAACACAAACTACATAGAGATACTACGTATGTTATGAACAGGGTAATCATCAAAAATTAAAGTTTTGTTTAGCTGTCAATGTCATGAATCACATCAGTGATTATGGCAGATTTGACATTATTGACCTTTGAAATTTGAACTCCGTAACCGGATGTAATACGTAAGGGCATTTCTCCGGATTTGGATTATTTAGTTGATTCCCTGGTACATTTTTCTGCATATTTTTTTAAAATCAATAATCACATATTATTCTTAAGTGAATTATAAAAATAATTATCTATTTGGGCCCTTTTTCACTTCACAATTTTAGAAGATATTTTAATTTAAATTTTTCTAACCTAGGGAATCAACAAAACTTATAGAAAAAAGCTTTTTCAGCTAAATAAACATGTTCAATTTAAATATAAACATGTATAAAATTTACTACAAACTAAACTTGTTCGTTAAAACCAAATATAATGAATTGAAAATGAATTTATTTGAAATATTTTGACTTTAAGAAGTTTTTTTTATATATATTTTACTTATTGGTGTCATTTATTTGTATCAAAATATGAAAAGAATGTAATTTATTTTAATAAAAATAAACAGTAACAGTAAGTACCAATTAGATAAATAAATGTAAAAGATTTTGATTCCCTACTTAAAATACCCAGGGAATCATCAAAATGTATGTATTCATACATTTTGATGATTCCCTGGGAATCAATAAAAAGTTAGTTTTTCCTGAGGTGTACAAAAACTGTGCATGTAGGTTAAACAATAAATAGACTAACTAAAAACCATACTCATTATCGTCGTTTACATCGTGTCTAAGCAAACTTAACTTTGGAAATGACATTGTAATTAGCGAATAGGGAAGGAATCAATTGTGTAAGGAACCAAGGGTGAGGGAATCAGATATTTTCCTTTGTAACTCGGAAACGGAGCAACGAATTGTGTGACCTCCTTCCATGATGTTTAGAGGGCTACCGAACCTCCCGCCCCTGCGCACCTGCAACCACGTGCTACTTATAACTAGGGAGGTACGAGCCTCCAAGTGAAGCGTATAGGGAATCACTATTTTTTTTTATGAAATAAATGGGGCAAACGAGCAAACGGGTCACCTGATGGAAAGCAACTTCCGTCGCCCATGGACACTCGCAGCATCAGAAGAGCTGCAAGTGCGTTGCCGGCCTTTTAAGAGGGAATAGGGTAATAGGGGAGGGTAGGGATGGGAAGAGAAGGGAATAGGGGAGGGTAGAGAAGGGAATAGGGGAGGGTAGGGAAGGGAATAGGGTAGGGGATTGGGCCTCCGGTAAACTCACTCACTCGGCGAAACACAGCGCAAGCGCTGTTTCACGCCGGTTTTCTGTGAGAACGTGGTATTGCTCCGGTCGAGCCGGCCCATTCGTGCCGAAGCATGGCTCTCCCACGTAAGAAAGCCAGGACAAATCTTAAAATGACTTTTTCTATTTATTGAACGATATGTATGTTAATTTACAACTTTTTTATAAATATTTTGTTCATGCTCTAACGATTTAATTACTTTTAAATTAGAATCTCATCGTATTTGTGGTATTTTTTTGGGAATTTATGGTGAATTCTGTGGACAGGACAGGTCCAGGGAATCAATTTTTCGACCTTTAAATTTATTTTCATTATATTTACAATTAGGTTTTTCTAAAAAACCTAAGTGGCCCAGTTAGATCACACCTTATATTACCTAAAAAAAAATGATAACTCATGATAACTCATATTTCTTTTTCAAATTGTCTAAGGAGTCTAGAAGTATTGAAATCTCTGCCTGAAGGTTGCATACATCTGCCTCATAGCTACACTTAATTTGCTCTAAGTCAATTTTACAATTTAGCAAATTATTATTCAAAATTTGGTTTTCTTTAACAACCTTTGATAAATTATTTAAACATTTTTTATTTTTCAGTGACAGTTCACAATATTTCTTGATGCATTTTCTGATTTTAATATATTTCTTAAATTTTTTCCTACTGTTCATTCCACACAGTGGCAATGAATCATCACCGGTTAAATCAACAGTAGAAATGTCAATGTCCCATGATTTACGGCCGTTCCCAATATTCAATCTATCTCTGGTTTGACATACGACCGATCGCAGCTAACATTGAATTGACATAAAATATATGTCTCTAATGTCTAATGAGAGCTATTCCTATCTCTAGTAGGGCAAAACCAGAGATAGATCAAATATTGGGAACGGTCGTTAGAGATAGAATGTGACTTACTTTTACTACAGATAAGTTCATCATACAAGTTTTGTGTTTGGGTGGCACTTTGAACATGTATTTGTTCTTCAGGTTTTAAAATATAGTCCTCAGCATTATTCAGTTTAATTTTCAAGTTAGCCGAGTTCTTGAGAGTGTCTTCATACTCCTCTCGGAAGAAGCGTTAGTTCCTTTTTTCGCCACGTTCATAAACAGCCTTGTCGAACTGTAATCGTTATTGGTTGTCATCACTAGTATTAGTTCCAAATACTCCCACTCATAGATAAAGTATTATAAGTCATCGCGTGGCCATTTTGTGCTTATTTTCATACAAGTAGTATGCGTGTATTTAATTGAATATTTCTATTTGTCGGTCATTTCGAAGCACATTTTAATCCAGAAAAGAAAGTCATTTAGTTCATGATATCGATAAACTATAGCTATGCAATTTTTGTAGCCAAATTATTAATTGATATGACATTTTTAGCACTTATGCCTTATATAGCAGGAATAAGGGATTATTAAACTTATAAATAATCTTTTTAGCTTACAAAAAATACCGATTGAAAAGCCCAAAAACGTTGTTCAAAACTTACGTATTTAATGTCAAATCCACGTGTTTGAGGCATTCATTGGCCGTTCTTATGGTTTATTATTTAGTGGAACCACAAAACTCAACAATATCTAGCATAAAATGTTCACTAAAAACCTTTATTAACACTTTTATTACATGAAATATGCAGACCGACTCCTTTGTTATGTCCTGGTAAGTAGGACATAACATTACACGCTTTTGACGCTTATACACCGATATAAGGCTCTCTCCTATAGTCTATCTCAATGCTCCCACTACTGCTATCAGCGCCAATATGGCGACTGTCAAACGTCATTTTTACGTCAAATCATAGACAAATATATTTGGTCAATGGTCAAATTTAGTTCATATCCCTCCCATCGGGGGAGCTGATTCCGCTTCAAATAGGCACAAAAAATATCTGTCATTTCAAAGGGTATCATTCAATGAGGTTATATTAGTCCAGCGTACTTGTATAATGGAGGTCAGTGAGAAATAGCCACTTGATTTAATTTATGCCTTTTATTATCTGTCGAATGTCGATGTCAATGTCAATTTGATGTCAATTTTAAATTTTAATTTTGAAAAAATTGCTTCAATCGAAACAAAAACAAATTAGCAAATTAAGTATTTCGTATTTTGATGCTAAAACTTAGAAGTAACAGAGTTTTATTATATTTAATAAAAAATAATGCTCTGTGTTTCTTAAACAGTTAAGGTGATTCCCAAGTGATTCCATCATTTCAAGTATTTATCAGAAGATTTCAGAATGGCGTTCGTGTATCAGGGGGATTCTGATTTAGAATCAAAGGCGAAAAAAGGTGATTTGAACTAAAATACAAACGAATTTTACATTGTGAACTATTATTAATATTTTGATGTATCTGTTATTTCAGCGGCTGAAAGAATTTCAGAGAATATGCATATTGTGGCCAATGAACCTTCTTTAGCATTGTACAGATTACAAGAACACGTAAGAAAGGCTTTGCCTCCGATGGTAGAAAGGCGGGTGGAAGTTACAAAACTGCAACATGAACTACAAGGACGTTGCTATGATGTAGAATATGCTTTAAGGTATAAAAGTGTATATTAGTGGTCAAGTATTCTATCAACTTTCTATCATCTTTTTAATTTTCTTGCAGTACGCAAGATAGTCTGGCGTGTCCCTTGGTCACCTCTGGGATTATATTATAGAGTTTCTTATTGTTAGTTTCTGCTATTGATCTTGCTAGAAGTTGTAACAGTGTTAGGAATGTCATTATATACCTACATGGAAAAAATTTAGAACATCTAGATTTTAGTGTAATGAAAAAAATTTAATACAAAATAATGTTTACTGTTACAGTGCAGTGAAGTCAATGGATGGTGCAGCCAACAGCTTCAAGAACATACAGGAATTGTTGAAGCAGTCAATATTTTTGAAACAACAGTTAAAATATGAGGAGGCTAGGAGAAATAAAAAAGATAAAGATTCAGTTTACAAACGTCTCTCAGCTCATATTGTGCTTGACCTTCCCGACCTCTCGGATTTCTCTATGATCCGAGAAACAACTAACCGATTGGAGAACATCATGACGCATGCTCGGGGCTCTAATGCTGAGTTGCACAGATCTCATACAACTTTACATTGAACATAACACATTAAGACTTTGTACTGCCTGCTTTAGATTTTGGTAACTTTAAAAAATATGTTTGCCTAACTGTATAACTGAGGCATATTCTTATTTTTCCTATGCTGGGGTAAACCCTGGCCTAGGAAAAATAATGGCCCATACACACTGAAAAATTATTAAATGCATGAAACATTTACTAAATATTTAGGTGAATGGATGACTTAAAAAAATTAATATTTGTAATTATTTTTTTTAATGCGCTTAATGTTTTCCACCTTAATAATAATTGTAATTTGTATTGTGTTGGTTGGGTTGGTCACTGTCCTGAACACTGGTAGAATGGTTTTGTTTCTAAGATGCTTTTTACCCATTGTCATTTCCATAGAAAAATTAATAACTATTCTAGTCATAAGAATTTAAGTGCTTAAATCATAACAAGCAATTATGTATGTGAAGATAGTATGACGCAAAAAAGCGTCATACTATTTGATATACAATTGCTTGCACCAAGAGTTTTTAACATTCTATGTTTTCTTGTGAAAAGAGTCACTCATATTATATCTTTACACTTTACACACTTTCACATTATGTCGCGGGTACTGCGGCAGCCTCGCGGCAGCCGCAGTACTATCGTCGTAATGTGAAGGCAGTCTTACTTTGTTATCACCTATGGCCTATCCATCAGGTTTCATCCATCAGATGTCACCAATCATGGAAAATTGGAGTCATTGGGAAGAGATGGGCTTAGTTTTTACAGCCTCCAACATTGGAATGTTATTGTATTAACCAAGAATTAAAAAATTTAAGGAGGACTTTTTATGTATAAAATTGCACTGTGTACTTGTGATGTTTCACAGAAAGCTATAATAAACGCTACTAACAAAATGAGCTTTTTGCCTTATTTCGACACTTAACTGCTTTTAATCTGCTTTATACTAACATTGGTTTGCCTATTGGAGCAGGCAAAATACACATGAAAATATTGAAGTTTTAGCAACTTTGCAAAAGTACACCAATCTGCATTATGCATAATAATATTATTAACTTGAACTTACAATTTAAAAATGTTATAAGACAATTCCTCATGATTTAACTTTTAAGTTAACCAGAATTAAAGTGTGCATCTACAGTTTGTACCTCTAGGTCTAGGTGCACACCTATTTCTGGTTGCTGAATCTTTCCAATTTGTTATACTGATGTTAGTTTACCTGGTTAAAATTAACATCAGTTTGTTAAGTTTAATTGGTTAAAATTACCATCAGTATAGAGTATGAAGTATCTGTCAGATAAGTTGTGGATACTGGATAGCTTATCCGGCACTTATCAGGAAGTGGTGAGACCTGAGGGGTTAGTGCGAGTTTTATTCGATCATACGCGTCGAGCACGTTAACGCGAATTTTTATGGGATCAAAGCAGCGCCATCTACTGGCTTACGTGGATATTGCTTTGATCCCATATAAATTCGCGATTACGCGCTCGATACGTATGATCGAATAAAACTCGCACTAACCCCTCTGAGGCCTTAGTGAGAGTTTTATTTGATCATACGCATCGAGCACGTTAACGCGAATTTATATGGGATCAAAGCAGCGCCATCTACTGGCTAACGTGGATACTGCTTTGATCCCATATAAATTCGCGTTAACGTTCTCGATGCGTATGATCGAATAAAACTCGCACTAAGGCCTCTGATAGATATAGCGATTTCGTAATGGGGTTTCCCAAAACTTGGTATCCTCAGAAAAACCACAAAGACATTTTATTTACTTACACATATAACATCATCATTAATATTGATAATTGACCTCTAAATTCAATAATCACATCGAAGAGTAAATAAGGAAAACCTCAATGCAGTATCAATAGTATTACCAGAGAAATTGGTTCATAGGGAGATCTCTATCTCCCTATGAACCAATTTCTCTGTCTGCGTAAGTATTAAACCACCACCTCTACCGTACCCAGGCGTACCCAGGAATTTTGCTGGGGGGGGGGGGGGGGGGGGGGGGTTATACCTGTTTTGAGAAGATGGTCGGTGGTATATTGAAACAAAATCATGAAAATTGACTTTCACTAATCTGACAGAAAAAAGAGTAGGTAACACGTTTTTCCCACTTGCCAGGAAAATTGATGTTTATCTTCTAGGGGGGGCCGCTGCCCCCCCTGCCCCTACCTGGGTACTAGCTATTCAATACGTACCTACTTATACAAAATTCTTGTCACGCGGTGTTCGCTGCCAAACTCCAAAACGACAGGATCGATTTTCTTTAAATTTCGCCCGAAGGATAAAGAATCAACCAACATCTTTTTCATAAGCGAAATAACGTATAATATGGCAGCCCGCAGCTCAGCTAATAATAGAATATAAGAGACTTAACTAGGTTATGGACAGGTTGCAAATAACTACGATAATGTAAACTCGAAGCCTGCAATATTTTAAGTGCCTGTGTAGTTTTATTAGCAATCTATCATTGTACGGAATAAAAATTTTAGGCGCTTTTTAAATTTATACGTGGGAGAGCCATGCTTCGGCACGAATGGGCCGGCTCGACCGGAGAAATACCACGTTCTCACAGAAAACCGGCGTGAAACAGCGCTTGCGCTGTGTTTCGCCGAGTGAATGAGTTTACCGGAGGCCCAATCCCCTACCCTATTCCCTTCCTTTCCCTCCCCTATTCCCTTCTCTTCCCATCCCTACCCTTCCCCTATTCCCTCTTAAAAGGCCGGCAACGCACCTGCAGCTCTTCTGATGCTGCGAGTGTCCATGGGCGACGGAAGTTGCTTTCCATCAGGTGACCCGTTTGCTCGTTTGCCCCCTTATTTCATTAAAAAAAAAATGATAGCGGTTCGTGAATCGTGACTAGTCCGTAGTCCGTACACAAATGTGAGGTTATTTTTGGGAATTCTGCGAATAAACCGTCATATCACACATTATAGAAAGCAAACAAACATTTTAAGGAGAAACACAGTGGTGTCAATGACATTGAGGAAAATAAACAGCGGAATGTTGGTTTGGGACCTACGTGAGCAAGGTCTTCATGTCAAAACCTAGGGCATTAGGAGCGATGTTTCAAAATGCGTGGCTTTGTCACAACATTTCATACAAATTTTGATTCTAGCTTGAGCGCCGGGATAATTTCTGAACCAGTGTTGGCACCAAGTAGGACTTGAGAAAGTAGTTATTATTGAACAATCTATTCAGAATTACAATATTTTGAATTTGAATTTCATGTGGTTCATCATTTAACCCGTCGATCGTGGGAAAACGAGACACAATAGATATTCTATTGTCTCTCGGACCCCGGTGACCGTTTGGGGCTTGATGAATAACGTGGGAGAGCCATGCTTCGGCACGAATGGACCGGCTCGACCGGAGAAATACCACGGGCTCACAGAAAACCGGCGTGAAACAGCGCTTGCGCTGTGTTTCGCTGAGTGAGTGAGTTTACCGGAGGCCCAATCCCCTACCCTTTTCCCTTCCCTACCCTCCCCTATTTCCTTCCCAACCCTCCCCTATTCCCTTCCCTACCCTCCCCTACCCTATTACCCTATTCTCTCTTGAAAGGCCGGCAACGCACCTGCAGCTCCTCTGATGCTGCGAGTGTCCATGGGCGACGGAATTTGCTTTCCATCAGGTGACCCGTTTGCTCGTTTGCCCCCTTATTTCATAAAAAAAATAATAAACATTAGGTTTGTATTGGAATCTGTTGTTAGATGGCACATACTCATTAATTGACCACCAGCAATAATGGAGCGAATCTACACGCGATGGACCGGAAAATTTATACGTAGGTATATCTAAATCTATGTAGAAGTTGGTACTACTAATATATATTCTTTGGTAGAAGGGGAAACTCCCGGGCGTTTTAGAAATTTATGGGCATTTTGCTCATCTCAACAGACACACTGAGATCCAAGTAAAGTAATATCTATAGTTACTAGTAGTTTTTTTTTGCAAAACTACGTCGCACCTTCCGCTTCTCAGTCCTCAGCCTCCAATTTCTCTGTGCTCGAGCGCGGAGTGTAAGTACTATAATTTAAATTATGCTTCCTAGGTAAGTATAGGTAGGTACCTAATTGAGATAAATCATATGCACAGGTCGGATACCAATCCGCACCGACCGATCATCAGATACCAGTCGGTGCACTGTGCGGCGTTGCCGTGCATCTTTTAACATAGTTTCAGTTCGGTAGACTTCGGCACGGTGTTTGTGTGCGTGTGACTAGATGTATGTGAATTATAATTGCATACGTTGATAAAAAATGCTATGCAATAGCTTTGCGGTAAAGCTAAGGTAAGGCAGTTGCCGAGTGCCACACGTTTTTTTTTATGAAATAAGGGGGCAAACGAGCAAACGGGTCACCTGATGGAAAGCGACTTCCGTCGCCCATGGACACTCGCAGCATCAGAAGAGCTGCAAGTGCGTTGCCGGCCTTTTAAGAGGGAATAGGGTAATAGGGGAGGGTAGGGATGGGAAGGGAAGGGAATAGGGGAGGGTAGGGAAGGGAATAGGTTAGGGGATTGGGCCTCCGGTAAACTCACTCACTCGGCGAAACACAGCGCAAGCGCTGTTTCACGCCGGTTTTCTGTGAGAACGTGGTATTTCTACGGTCGAACCGGCCCATTCGTGCCGAAGCATGGCTCTCCCACGTATGTATATTTATTTTATTCAAAAAAACTTTAAACTAACTCATACTATTAGGTAAATTAAAGACGTTGTCATATCTAACTATTATAGTTGTCCTATCCAGTCGATCAGTGTATTTACATCGCTAACCATTTGTTTGCACAGCACTGTAAATGGTATTGTCGTATAAATACAAGGTGGTAAGGTGGTCGCCATTAGTGAGTAATCGTCAACCATGGCTCGGAGTATCCTGTGTGTGATCGCTATAGTCATATTGGCGGTAGCAGGTAGGTTTATTATGTTTCTAGATGTTGCGATAACTTCTTTGCATAGAAATTAATTTGTCACGCTAGAACAATTCTTTTTCCGTGATAAAAGCTATCCGCCGCCACTTCCTGGCGCTCAAAGTAAAAAAATAAAACAAATTTAATTAAAATTAATTCAGTTGTTTACTGTTTAAATGTGATAACAGAACCCTATTAACATTATGGATATTTTTTCCGCAAATTCGACCGCATTAATAGTTATACGTTTTCATAAAGCATTATTATCAAATGAAAAAAACGTGTTTTCTAATGTAGAGCTTCCATTAATCCCATACTAAATCTCCTTCTGGAATGCCTGCACCAAATAAAGCTCTCGGGACAATTTTGGACAGCAGCCTGGCAATTTCTATTGACAGACGGCTCAACAGACCTACAGAAATACAAACAACAAAAACAGTAAACACTAAATTCATGAACTTTGTAATTTCAGTGCAAGGCCAATTCGGTCCGCTCGGCCCGCAGTTCCCAGGCCAGTTCGGCCGGCCAGGCTACTATCCCCGGCCCGGCTTCGGGTCAGGCTTCCATCGGCCTAGCGGAGGTGTCTCGATCTCCAAGAGTGTCAGCATCAACGTTGGCGGGGGAGGAGCAGCCAGGTCGTCTTCGAATGCTGGGTCCTTCGGTCCAGGTGGTTTTGGTGGCGCGGGAGCACAATCGAGCGCCGGGGCTTTTGGAAAACGATAGTGTTATGTGAAATACATTATTTATTATTTTTATATATCGTTTTATTATTCTCCTAGTTTTTAAGGATCCTTTTCGTAAAGTCTTGAGATTTTAAGCCTAGCAGTACTTAAAAAGTTATTCCAAACTTAGTAATAAAAAAATCCATTACAATTTTCGTGTTGAATATGAGGATATCATACTTAATATAAATTAGAAACATCCAAATGTAAACAAAATTCATCTAATATATAAAATTCTCATGTCACAGTGTTTATGCGCGAACTCCTCCAAAACGGCTCAACCGATTTTAATGAAATTTTGTATGTAACATTCGTTAGGCCTGAGAATAGGTTTTTATCTACTTTTTATTTTGATACTAGAAATAATTTATATGGCAAAACAACGTTTGCCGGGTCAGCTAGTAGTACCATAATATTATAATTTATAGGTAAACAATATATTATGGGGATGTCGTTACCAGCTACCTATCATAGAAGCAGTGGCGTAACAATAGGGTAACTGGGCTGGCAAAATGCCACGGGCCCCGAAACCAAGGGGGCTCCGACTCAAAAAGCCGCGCCCTCAGAACTCTAGACTAAGTTAAAGTAGTCTTAAAATAGCCTAAGCCTAAAATATATTTCTAAATTACATATTATGTACTCTACCCATATTGTATGCTAAAATTTTTTGATTTTTGATAGCTAGGCCTCGCTAATACTTAGCATAATATTATAACGATTAACATGCAATAAATAAGTAATTAACAATACAACATCTTTATAATCCTAAACGTTTTAAACTAGGCTAGACCTGTAGACCTAATTTCTCAAACTCTATCACTGAAACCATTGACCAAATATACCAACTGAAAGAAATATATTTTATGTTATCTCTTATCACCATAAATCATCATAATATTATAGTTTGGCACTTATGAAGCTACGGTGCTTAATAATCCTAAGTTACATAACGCTGCTGAAAAACATATTATTTATTATTATACGTAAGTGTCTAAACCATCTAAACACACTAGGCCGAAAAAACGCGGCTGAAGTTCGGCATGATTACGCCTGCAATGTATATTGAATTATTGATGACACACCATGCCGCAATGACGTCGCGTTAGGGTTAATTCAGACCGCAACGCGACGCGTAGATGCATTTCTAAATATGTATGGATTTGACAGATTTGAAAGACGCCTCGCGCAATTGAAATCTGTCAAATCCATACAGATTTAAGCCGCGCCGCGCCTCGCCTCGCATCGTCGCGTTGCGGTCTGAATTGACCCTTATATTGTATGCGTAGCTTGGTACTACTAATATATATTCTGTAGCGTAGCGCATTGCAAGCGTAATCATACTGAACTTCGGCCGCGTATTTTCGGCCTACTGTGTTTAGACACTACAGCTCTATTTTTGGCTACTTTTCAATTCAACGATTTTACTTCCTATGCCTCGTACTAAGGCCCAACCCACACGTACCACAACCACACGACATCGCATCGACAAAATGTCGTCGAGCAGTGATTACGTGTGAATGTCGCTGCAGCTTTTTGTAGTTGCGTTGTGGTACCGACAAAATGCCGACATGGTTGCGTTGTCGCCAGTGATTGCGATATGGTTGCGATGTGGTTACGAACAAAAGTCAATAAAACGGAGGGGGGGAAGAGCGCGGGCGGTGTGCGCGCACTGTCATTGCATCGACGCAACGTTGTGGTTGCGATGTGGTCGGTATCACACAAATGGTCGACAACGACTGCAAAATGTGGTACGTCATACGTGTGAATGTTCCAGTTCATTTACAATACGAAATATACGCCCGACAACGTGGTGTGGTTGTGGTGTGATTGTGGTTGTCGTGTGATTGTGGTTGTCGTGTGGTTGTGGTACGTGTGGGTTGGCCCTAAGAGCAGATTTGTTTATTGATTTGGTTTATTCACGATTTATGTTATAATCTGATTGAATCCTAATTGTTATGTAGTGATCCAAACAGTATTTATTCAGACACACCTCCTATTTACAACATTATGTGCACTGTAGAGACAAATGTATAATATTGAGATTTTCAATTTTTCAAAATGAATTTTATATCACTTAATTATTGTTTTATTTTGTTGTTTGTCGTCTTCATTGGATGTTTGGGTAAGTAAAAGTTAACATTTACCAGGTTAGAAAAAAGAAATGCTGATTTCGAGGTGGCTTTCTCAGTCTATTTAAAAAATGAAATAGTATTTAGATACTATAATAGTATACATTAGTATAACAGTGTAGTGTAGGATATACGAATAAAAAGCAAGACCTTGTAATCGGGCGACTTGTTGTTGTTGTTGTTGTTGTTGGTAAAGCTACAAGCAGTGGTAGAAATTTGTTCGGGCCAGTGGCCTTTATAAAAGCACGAGTAATCCAAGCAATTTAGTAATAAAATAAATTAAATAACGTTTTATTCATATTGGGTATCGAACGTAGGTATCGAAGTACACTTTTTGGACGTCGAAACTATGGTGCCTACCACTGGTTCGGAATTAGCCCGTATTAACCTTGTATTCTTTTTTTTTATGAAATAAGGAGGCAAACGAGCAAACGGGTCACCTGATGGAAAGCAACTTCCGTCGCCCATGGACACTCGCAGCATCAGAAGAGCTGCAGGTGCGTTGCCGGCCTTTTAAGAGGGAATAGGGTAATAGGGGAGGGTAGGGATGGGAAAAGAAGGGAATAGGGGAGGGAAAGGAAGGGAATAGGGTAGGGGATTAAATTTTGATTATTAATTTTCAGCTCAAGACGACAAACTTGGCCATAATGTAAGGGCACCAATATCCTACTTCGTACACCATAGACCTCGTAATTCCGCCGGTTCTGGACAAAGTACAACGCCTGTCAGGAGTCAGAACAACGCTATAGCAGGAAATAACAATAGAAATGCTGCAACAAGCAATAGAAATGCAGCAACAAGCAACAGAAATGGTGTAATTATTAATAGAAATACAGCAACGAGCAACAGAAAGATACGTCAGTGAATTCGGATAATATAATACCAGAAGCATTTTTAGGGAAGAAGTATCTATCAAAATGTTGCTAAAAATTTTGTTAATAGAGGTTAAAATTCATTAAAGTTATTGTTAAAATTTGAAATGTTTTTTTGTTAAAGACTTAAAAGTTTAGCTTAAGTCGAAGTGGCCAAGGGATCAGTTCCAGAACTGATCCCTTGGCGTACCACACTGCCCTAAAGACCAAGATTATTTTACAATATCCGATCCATAACGTTTTTTTTATTAACCAGGGGAAACCCTTTCCATAGCCTAATCCTTGGTAGCTTATAAAGGATAGCCTTTCCCTTCATACTTAAATTTTAAATTGATCCTAACTAAAGAAAACGGAGTGCTATAAATAAATCAAGTAAGAATTGAGTAATTCCCCAGTTATGTTTATCACAAGATCGACTTTATGCAAAATTATGCATCGCTAATGGATGAAACAAACAATCCGTGCTAAGTGCCAAATCTATTATTTGATATAACAATTTACCATTCCTATGTGACTACTTCAAGATTCCATTCTGAGAAATGATATTATCACATTTGTTTGGTATATATGGCTCAGTTGCAGACATTTCAGTCAGATTACTTGTAGACATGGCGAAGTGTATGTTGGTGTTGGCTGCCTGCGTGCTGACTGCACATGCAACTCAATTTAACACTAGAGGTAAATAACTTTAACTGTTATACTCGTACTTAGTACTTATTAAAAAAAAAAGTTAAGTAAGAAAAAAGAAACGAATTCTTTAAAGCATATTATTATGGTCCTTATAAAATACTATAACAGTATCCATTTATTATTGGGTTTACAATATGACTGCTATAAGAATTATTTGGTACACAAAAGACTAACGATTATTTCGTTTGATTACAGATGCTCACAGCCGTGTAGCGAGATCTCCCCTCTACTACGGTCAGTTATACGGTCCGCCGCCGCCACCTCCTCCACCGCCTGGGCCACCTCCAGTATTCTTCCACACGAGGAACTGGAGTGGCCTCACTCGCAGTGCTGACGGCTCAGCACAAGGAGTCTTCAGTGGCGCAGCAGCAGCTGCTGACAGCTTGCCGACATCCGGGGCAGCTTATTCCCTCGCATCATCAGGTGTGACGGGATCCGGGTCCGGATGCGGCCAATGCGGATCTTCGGACTTCGGCGGACAATCCGGAGGCAGTTCGGGAAGCTACGGAGGAAAATCTAGTCAGTATACTGGACAAGCAAGCAATGCAGGATCAGCGGGCTTCGGTCAATCGAACGGCGGCTTTTCAGGCGGACAACAATCCAACAAAAGTTTCAAGGAATCTCACTTTTCATACCAAAGCGGAAATCAATTCGGTAGCCACGGTAATCAAGGAGGTAATGGAGGGAACTCTGGATACAGCAGCGCTCAAAGTTCAGCCGTTGCTGCAAATGGCGGTGGCCATGGTCATGACGTCGATACTTTTGGTAATCAGCAGCAGCTACAACAGCAGACTGAAAATTTCGGATCCCAAGGATTTAATGGGAAAAAATCTGGATATAGTAGCGCTCAAAGCTCTGCGATTGGAGCAAATGGCGGTGGATATGGTCACAATGTCGAATCTTTTGGTAATCAGCAACAAATACAACAGCATACAGACAATTTTCATTCTGGGTCCCAAGGATTTAGCGGCGGGCAGCAGCAAGTTCAATTAGACTCTCATTTTGAACATAGCCAAGGCAAGCATCAAGTTGGATTTAACAGTCAAGTAGGTGCTGAAGGTGATGCAACTCAAACTCAACAGTCTAGTAATTTTGGCAGATCTAACAGCCAAAACCAGGGGTCTAGGGGAGGCTTTTCTTCGTCTTTAAGTCAAGCTGGTGCCTTTGGGGCGTCAGGATCCAATCAGCACGATGCTAATAGAGGTGACATTAATGAAAGTCAAGGCCAGTTTAATAAGTCTCCGCCACCGACAAGCAACTTCGGCGCTGGTGGTCAGACAAGTGAATCTGGTAGCTTTGGTGTCAATGGAGGCTTAAGCACATCACAACAGAGTGGAACAAGCTCAGGTTCCTTCAATTCTAATGGATCTAAAGGTGGTTTTGGTTCAGAAGATCTACAGTCTACTTTGGGTGGAGCATTGAACCTCGCTTCCCAAGGACTCCAAGCTTCTGAGCAAAGCGGCTGCAGTACGTGCGGTAAGAGCAACTACGCTCTCAGCAACGCTAAGAGTCATAGCGGATCAGCTGTTGCCTTGTCTATTGGTGGATAAAACGGAAAATTTATAAGTATTTATGAAATAAAAGCAATAATAAATTATTTATTTTAATTATTTATTTCTGTATTTTTTTTCCTTGAAGCCCTTGAAAAGAACGAAATTCTGTGTAAAAAAATATTGTTGCGATGTAGAAAAGTTATGTTTACCTAACATACTTCGAATAAATAAAATTATCATAGTTATAGTTAATCTATACACGAAAAAGATTATTTTCGACTCTACATTTAAAAATTTAAATAAACAATACATTTAAAAACTTTTGAGCTCAGAGCCCTTCATATTTGACGTGTCATTTTACGTTAAATTGTCCTTCATGTCCTGAAGTTGGTTTAAATGTGTAGACAGAGAAGAAGTTAAAATATTACAAACACTGCCTGTGTTAATAATTGAACTTCTTATTTATACATTGTCTTAATATGTATAATTAGAAAATAATATTGATAGATAGTCTATAACGATTTGTTAGAAAAATTAATCGTATATTAGCATGCAGTATTTGCTCCTTGCTTTATTTATAAATGTATGAACAGAACAAACACCCTTTGTCAAGTAGAAAAGACATCACACACTATTTTTCATAACTAGATCCATTCGAAAGATTTTTA
Organism: Cyaniris semiargus; assembly: GCA_905187585.1. Classification (NCBI taxonomy): domain Eukaryota; kingdom Metazoa; phylum Arthropoda; class Insecta; order Lepidoptera; family Lycaenidae; genus Cyaniris; species Cyaniris semiargus. The sequence goes on from LR994555.1 coordinate 2,364,590, forward strand.
GGTTCCTAGATTCTGATCGTTTTACTATCGCATAAAGCTAAAGATACTCAAATCACTGTAACATGTAACATAATTATTTAATTTTAATAATGACATGAACAATATAGATAGCTATAACTTATTAATAAAAACATGTAGTTTTTCAGTCTAAAATACTACTAGGTATCGGCTACAAGCTAGTTTAACGATGATTTAGGTACGAATAAATCCGCTCGTCCTAGTGACTAATAAATACGCTTTCAGCCCTTAAAGTACATAATATCCAGATAGTAAAATAGTATTGGGTAAGGATATTATTTATACTCTGTTTCAAACAATGTAGAATTTTCATTGAGTAAACAAAAAAGCCATATTAGTGTGCTTTTGTATTTCTTTAAATTTAGATCAACATTAATTGAAACGAAATGTACACAATATGTAACGTATTACGTAGGTAACAACTTTTTACTAACCTTATTCTAATAATAGCCTTTAAATATGAATTTTTAACGAAAACCAAAAAAATGTATGTATTCTCCAGTTCTCATTACAATAATTTATGTTACGGTTTGAAAAAAAAAAACATTTTCTTAAACCTTGCTTCGATATGTACAATAGGGTGCGTTTCACTTAACGATCAAAACGATAAAGCTCACGACCGTGGGTTTTCCCGTTCCACTTGTATGTAAGCGTTAATGATACAAACTCAAGTGGAATGGATTATGGAGTATTTTTAGCGTTATGAGAAAAGATATAAATAAAAAGAAAATATATTTAATTGAACTTAGACATTAAGATTTTTTCCTTGAAGTCGTAGATTATAATTGTTTATTGTTACATTTCTTTTATAAATATATATTTATTTTATTTTTAGTATTAATAAGATCATTATTTCTTTTTTTACTCTTATTTTACTAATATTTTTATTATTATTTAATAATATTTTATTATATGTAATTTAAATTAAAAAAGGAACCACTTTTGCATATTATGTAAAGATGGCGGCTTTATTAAAACGTCCACTTCCACCCACTTTTTAATATGGGTCGTTTTAAGCGTTGCATGAGCGAAAATAATGACGTCATGTGTGACGTTTTCGCCGCGATCACAACGATCGCGGTCGCCAAGTGGAACGGCTGAAGGAGTATTTCCAGCATTTTAATCGCTTAGCGGAACGCACCCACTGTTGAATGTTGGTATGTACTTTATATTTTCCCTTGTCGATACAAAACTTTGGACATTATTCACTGTCATTGAAATAAAGTATCGAAAATTCCCCAGTAAAAACCAATAACAAAAACCCACCACGTTTAATATTTGCTCAGTCAGCCAAATAGTAACATAGCGCGTACACATACAAATTATATTAGCACATATTATGTTTTCCATGTTGATATAGTTTCAGTATAAAATAGTTAACACGGATACATGTGACACAGTCAATATGTGGCAATTCGGAGTGATATTGTTCCTCGGATTTGTACTAATTAAAAATGTCGGCGGTGAGTACTTCCCCTTAATTTAAAATAAAACAAAATGGCGACAGTGACGTTCGAATTTTAAATAATTTTGATCTCTTTTATTTTGTTTTTAAAATATTTGTGAGCATTGATTGAAATTTTTGAATTGAAAAAGTTTAGTAGCTCTACAGGTCGATAATTCTAAAGGTGCCGGTTGGCAGCGGGCGACATGAAGCAGCCGCAGACGACGTGTCGCAGTGACACTACTGGTTTGTATGTATTTCTATGAAATACCCTCCGCAGCTAGCGACACTTATTCATAGAAATACATAGAAACTAGTAGTGTCGCGACGACACGTCGTCTGCTGCCGTTTCATGTAGCCGGCTTCCAACTTGTACCTTTAAGCTTCTCTATAATCAGATACTAGCTTAATAGTAATTTAATCTAGCTAACTCATAGCTAACTTACACATTCAGCTACTTTAAGCTGGTAAGCTAAAAATTTTTATGTTAACATTAAACATACATACGACTATAAAAGTATACGTAGTATACATGAGCTTCCTGGAATCAGGAATCGGGCTGAGAAGCGGATTATCTCGGAACATCTCGGATTTTTTTTGTTCAAACAAATAATAAATATACATAACCATGCTCATTAAAACTTTTATTATTTTATTCCAGCCAGCCCCGTCAACCGCGAGAAGCGTTCGCCCTATTGTCCTTCTGAATATCCGCCGCCGCCCCCGCCGCCATTCTGGCCGCCCCCGCCCCCGTACTGGCCACCTCCGCCCCCACCGCCCCCGCCGCCACCACCACCATACTGGGAACGGAAGCACCACCACCACCACCAAGAATCAGAGGCCTACAGCCAGGCGGAGTCAACTAACCAAGGAGTTTCCAACAACCAAGGCTACAGCCAGGGATCGGACCAATGTGATACGTGCAAAGGACAGACCGGACAGAGCTCAGCCATCAGCAACGCTCAGAGTGACACAGGCAACGCCGTCGCCGTAGCTATAGCTAGAGCGAGATCGGCAAATAAATAAATAAAGTGCAATAATTTTCTATATTCACCCTAGTCCATGATTTTGTACAGATTATTGTTAACGCTAATATTTAACGTCACATAAGTACAAGAATAACTAGAATACACATAATATGACATATCTAATATTTTGCCAAAAAATGACTCATGAGTCATAACAGTTAAAAAAATAATAATAATTTGATTAATTGATTGAACATAATATTGTTATTTTTAAGGTTATGCTATGCATCATTATTACTATACTTGGCAGTTATTTTTGTATAAAGAGAGCAAATGAAGAAAATTCATGTCAATGTCTCCAATGTTTAATTTAAATTAAAGTGATAAAATAAAGAGTTTAATTCTTTTTCTTTTCATTACGACCTGTTTTTAAGCCGGTGATGCAGAAAGCATTACATATACAAAAATAACTGGTGTCTACCGTCTACCCTTCTAATCTCATCAGTTTCAGTTTTCACATTTTTTGCAACAAATTTAAAATTCAATAAATGGCGGATCATTTTGTTAATGGGAAGTTCCAATTAAATTGTTTTATTATTACACTTTATAAGTACCGTAACACATACCAGGCCGCTAGTTCTGTATATAATATACGGTCCTAACTCTTGACTCCTCGTATAGATATATAGATAATAATTATCAATAGAAAGTACAAATTGAATAGCATAGGTCGGTTTGGCAACCAAGTTTATCCAAAGACCAAGTCAAACGTTTATCTTATTAAATAGTGTATATAAAGTATTTTTTAATCAGTGTTTTTAATAGTGCAGTGTTTTGATAAATGCTGACTTCTGATCCTAAAACACTCTACTAGGGTCAATATATTTAGTGTGACCATGTTTTTTGCAAATAGAATAATGGGATATTTCATTATTTTGAGAATTTTAACAGATTAGGGACGTCAAGACGGGATATGTAGAACTCTCTCGACAGGTGCTGGGATCCCAAGGATTCCTTCTCTCTCTTCTCCTTCTCCGCTTGTTACTGTCGTTGACTCCACCTAGCATTAAAGTCCCAGACAGCAGCACTTTCAGTAGCAGTACATCGCAATTCGCAGCAGACTCAGTTACTAACCCTTTGGAAGAGTTGTTCTCGAGAGTTGAGAGTGTTAGTCTCTCTAAATCTCGAGAATAGCCAAACCGATTTGGCTAATTTTAGTCTTGAAATATTCGTGGAAGACCAGGGAAGGTTTATGTTAGGATGGAATTGATACGAAGTCCATCGGATCATTTAAAAAATGATGAGAAATATTAAAAAATATTTCGTTCCCGTTTTGAAAGTGAATATGCTCACCCTCTGGACAACAGCGTAGAGATAAATCATATTCCTTATTTACTACTTCTGATTCATTGCAATAAATTTGGTTTTTCCACTTTTGATATGACAATAATATAAAATACTTGCTGAGGATATTTGTAGCATTATTTTTCTTGGTCCCCCTAAAGAAAACAAGTGTAACTATGATGCGGTTGGGAATATTTCTGTTCTTCGCGACTGTACTTGTTACGGTGTTAGCTGCGGAGTCTGAACACCTAAGTCGTAAGTCTCCTGTATTAATAATAATAATAATAATAATATCTATGGACGCTTCACACCACGTCAGTCTGGCCCCGTGCTAAGTACCTGAAGGACTTGTGTTACAGGTACCAGACAACGGAAATATATTTAATACTTTTATACTATACATATATTTAAGATTTTTATTATATCATACACATATTTAATACACATCCAGGCCCGGGAACATTTTTGTTCCGTCGGCGGGATTCGAACCCGCGACCCCCGGCTTGAGCTGCCACACACTCAACCAATTGAGCCACGGAGGTCATCGTAATAGTAGTAAATGAGTTGTAATACTATCATGAGCATGCTTATTATTATGATAATATCTTACAAACGCGACCCTACCTGATCGAACGTGGTACGAAATATCGAAAAGACCAATTTGGAAACAAACTACAAAGATTTTTTTTTAAATCGGTTCACAGACAGCAGAGTAAACGTTGAACAAGTTTTCATCCCGTTTATTTTTACCCCCTCAAGAGTGACGTTTTATAAAACTTTTAGTGTAGTGTTTATTTATATAAAAAATAGTCTAAAAAATCAGTTTCCAACTTCTATCTTGAAAAGTGCTTCCATGAAAACTTTCACCCCCATTTTAACCCCTTCTTCTCATTAGAATGTAGCCTATATCCTTTCAATTGAATGAATCTTTTTAAAGAAAATGGCATCAATATCCGTTGGGCAATTTTAAGGATAAAGGAAGTAAGCATACATAGGGACAAACAAAAATACTATCCTATGTGATGATGTAACTGTGGCTCAGTGGTTGAGCGCATGGTCAACGCTCAAGCAGAGGTTCGCGAGTTCGAATCCCGCTGATGGAACAAAAGTTTTCGATGTTCTTGAAAGACCCATGGAAGGACCCATAGGTCATGGTTATACAACATAATATACACGATATGTAGAGACAACGGAAATATATATAAAAGTATTTAATATATATTTCCGTTGTCTGGTACCCGTAACACAAGTCCTTCAGGTACTTAGCACGGGGCCAGACTGACGTGGTGTGAAGCGTCCATAGATATTATTACTATTATGTAACTAGATATTGCCCGCAAATCTATTCTCGCAGAAATTTAAAGTTATGTAATACAATTCTAAGATTTTGTGTTCGATCATGCAATTTTCATGCACCATAAACAATTTTTGTTTTTTTTTAGCGAATCCGGTATTACGTGCTAAACGGGAGACATGCTTAATAAAACGTATAATCAAAAAAGTCCACGATATCATCCACCCGGAGCCCGCAACCAGTGCACCTCAACTCATCTACCTCTCTGCAGCCGCCCCTAACTGGGGGCCCCCTGGTAACTATTATGCCCCCAACTACAGGCCATTCCCAAATTGCGGCCCCCCCACAAATAACGGTCCTTATCAAAATAACGGGCCCCCCACAAATAACGGCCCTTATCAAAATTACGCCCCCCCCACAAATAACGGGCCTTATCAAAATTACGGGCCCCCCACAAACAACGGGCCTTACCCAACTCAGGGGCCCCCCTCATATTAGGCCCCCGTAGAACTACGGGCTCCCCCAAATAAGGATTATTACGCAAAGGAGCAGAGGGCGCTTCTAGCACATATAGTAAACAATGCTACTAAAACTCCACATAAACTGTTGTTTGCTACAAAAAATACATTTTCTCACCTCCGGGCAGAAAACGTCAACTTTCTTCCCGCTGCGCTTACCGATGTTGCCGTTTTGCGCCTCCGTCGATGAGAAAAATATTATACGCACCATGGGCAGTAAATAAGAAAGCCTCAGATCACATGTTTGTTGACCAACAATTACATGTGGTCTGAGACATTTCTTATTTTCCTGCCCTAGGAGCGTAATGTAATATGAGTACTGTACTGATTGATGTATAAAATTGTTTTTACGATAAATAAAATATGCATAATCAATTTCATAAATTGTTTTTTTTTATATCCTCTGGGCTGGTATAACACTAATTTAGCGCATTAACCGAACTAAGACTCGAAGGACAAGAATTATTGGGCTTCCCATGATTGTTGGCAATAGCGGAGTTTTTGAAAATAGTGGATATTATAATGAGATGCTTGCCCTGCTCTATAATTCTTGGAATACCATTAATTTCTTTTTCTTAAGTACCGCATTCGGTTGAAAATAAAGGGAAACTAATTATTTGAAAGATTTAAGTGAGGTCAATTTAAAATTTTGTATTAGTGTATAGTCAAACATAATAATTGCTACGCTTTTGCTATGAAACTTAAAAAATACATTTAAATATCATTTTAAGAGGCTGAGAACGTATCATCCAAGATTGGTATTGAGTAGTAGTATGAGAGCGATTTATTAATACGGGCTTTAATAAGAGAAGCAAATCAACTCCTCAATAATACCATCATTGACATAAGAAATAGGTTTAGAGGTCTTTGAATACCATAGAGAAACGTATGTCTAGTCCATTGACATAAGTTTAGAGGTCTTTGGTCTAGTCTCTGATAATACGAACCTTATAGGTCTACCAGAATCTGATGGCAATTTTTGACAGCAGATTTTCAAAAAATTTCCTTGATTATTGGATAAATTTTTATATTTGCATATTTAACACACAGAATCAGCCGCTATAAGAAAAAAAAAGGATCAAAATGTTTTATTCCAATTACCCCGATATTGCTAGAGTCAATTTATTTTCTCACTTTTTGCCATCAGATTCTGGTAGACCTATAAGGGGTTTTATAGGGCTGTGAGATCTAAACTAACATGACCATTTTTTTTTGTCAGAGCGGGACATCTGCAGAATTATACATAAAATAAAAAAGTCGGCTATGTGTGAGTAGGACTCGCGTACGAAGGTTCCGGACGGACATTATAAAGCAAAAATAGGCAAAAATTTTATTTTTGTATGGAAGCCCCCCCTTAATTATTATTAATTTTCATTATGTTAATTATTGAATATAAATACAATTGAGTATTTTGTGCATATTTCAAGTGCCTTATATCTATTGCCATTATTGAAGTCGTGCAAAATATGGCAGAAAAATCATGTTTGTTGTATGGCAGTGCGTTACTTCCAGGCATTTCACAAGCATTTCGAATGTAAAAATAGTTTGTAATTATCGTTTGGTCTGTTTGCAAAAGCGGGACAATTTCGGCCTCGCGGGGGACACCGGGACAGACTGCCTGAAAGCGGGACGTATGGTCACGTTAGTCTAAACTCAAGTAATGATTTGCGATGTCTGCCGAAAAAGTGCGCTACTAGCGCACTTAATGTTAATATTTAAGGTAAGACTGCACTAGTCTACACTGCAGCTGAGCGACGCAATACTTCCCATCCTTTAACCCTTTTCTCATTACGGAGTGCCGAGTCGCGTAGTTCCACTGCCGCGCTACTCGCGCAGCAGACTGTTAAGCCCATATGATTTCTAAATACAATTTATGCGATGAAGCTCAAGATATGATTTCATTGTATGACTAGTAGACCCGGCTACCTGTAGCTGTGGCTAAGGTTCTTGTTGTATTACATTGTAGTAAACTATTCAAGGGGAACAGTAGGCGGGCATCAGTCATGAAGACCACCATGCTTTTTACATAGATACCATTTTTTTAAAAACATGGCAGTCTCCATGACTGATTTTCTACTACCATTACCCCTATAATTTGCAATAAAATAATATTGTGACTATAAATTGAGATGTAGGCTGTCCTATCTTTCAAGTTAAGTCAAATTGCACACGGTGTACAAATCAAATTGTAAATCGGTTCAGTAATTTAGGAGTCCTGCATCGCGGACAAACAACGTGACACGTAATTTTTATATATAAAGATTTGGCAGTGGCTTGTCCATTAGCTGCAGTGTGCGGTCTCACTTTTAATGTAAGTACCGCTACTCAGTTGCCGTTTACAACAGGACAAGTTGAGCTAACTTAATACGCCATGATAAACGTTATCCGTCAGATTATAACATAAACTCTCGACTTCACCGAAATTCGGAACCTTGAGGTCGTTCACCTCGGGGGATTTTGTGACGTCACCACAGTTTTGTGAAAATATAACTTCACTATGTTGTGTATGAGAATGAGGAAGAAAAGGATTCAGCATAAAAATTCCACATTGATCTTTGCAAAGATGCATTCAATATGTAGAGATCGTAGAGCGTCTTCTTTGAGTGACTCATTGTTTTTCTAAAAAGTTACTGGTCTAAAAGAACACGTTCAATACTCAATAAAATAGATAATATTATAAATTACTGTCGCAAACTTTTATATTATATCATCATCATAATCCTTTCGTTCGGCCTCCCTCAACGAATGCCAGTCACCGTCTTCAAATATTTCTTTAATGGCTTATTGTATACTTATGTTCATAACTAAACAGAAGTATTATGCTATAAAAAATCTATATCCATATTAATATTACAAACAAACAGACAAATACGAAAGTTTATGTCTGTTTGTTTGTCAGCCTGTCTGTAACTTTTTTATAATTTATCTAAATATTACAAAATAAATTATTTTTTGAAAATGTATACCCCGAAAATAGCCATGGACGGTTGTCTAACATACGGTTATACATTATTGTGCAATATATACCGTATACATCAAATTGTTGTGCAATGAAGCTAGCAACATCTAGTTAAATAGAGAACAGCTGATTGTATCTTTTCGCACCGCAACGGAAAACCTGAGATCCTTGACAAATATCACATCACAGACCACAAAAATACTACTGGGAAATGTTTGTTCTACCATTAGCACTATACTAATTCCGTCTACGATATAAAGTGGTGATGAGTTCGGTGGTGATCAGTCAAAATGTGGCGGTTGAGTATTGTGATATTGGTGTTGGGAGCTCTGGTGCAAAGTGCACCGACTGGAGATGAAAGTAAGTGGAGAATAATTACTTTTACGTAATTAAGATAACTGAGCCTGTAGCCAACACGTTGTCTTTATCGCTTCTTTATAGGATCAAAATGCATGGAATGCATTAGACGAATCGAACGAAAACTTCATATTAACGAACGCTATATTTTATCGGCGATTCTATAAAGAAAAGGTCTTGGCTAAAGGGCCTGATCACTCGGCTCGATCATTTTTTAATTAACATAATTTTAAATGTTAGTTTTACTATCGCAATATTTATATTTAAATACAGTATCTATTTTTCATAGATAAATAAAATAATAATATAACATTTTATGCTCTTAAATTGTTTTTAATTTATTCGAACTATATATAACTATTTTTTGCTTATATATGCTACCCGAAATAAGCAAAATATAATCGAGAAAGCTTGTAGCTATATTTCTAACTCACAACCCCATTTCGCGCAGGTGGTCTACTCCAGCGGCTGAGAAGGTCCTACTGTCCACCTGGACCGCCTGGGCCCCTTGGACCGCCTGGACCACCTGGACAGCCCCCACCCCCAGCGCCCCCGCACTTCCACCATCATCGCCACTTCGGAGCTTACAGCGAAGCGAACGCGCGTGCCGAGTCCGACCAACTGCAACGTTTTACACAGGATCAAGGCCAGAATCATCAAGATCGAGGCGAGAATTATCAAGAACAGGGCCAGAATTATCAATATCAGGACCAGAATTATCAGGGCCAGAGGCAGAATTTCCAAGGCCAGGGACATAACGCCCCCTGCGATACCTGCAAGGGACAGAACTCGGCTATAAGTAACGCGCAAAGTGGGACCGGGAACGCAGTGGCCATTGCTGTATCTAAAGGCTGAAATGAATTAGAATAAATTGTTTTTTTTTTGTTTTTTATTTGTGTTGTTTCTTACTCGACTATGACAAAGAAGTAAGGGTGATGATTTTCACACTCCATGTGTGTACAGCTTGGCAAAAAAGAGTGCGTTTTAAATGAGGGCGCTTTTCTCATAAAGTTAATATGCCTAGGTATATTAACTTTATTTACATTATGGCTTTTCTTTCACTATAGGTAACCCTAAGCAACTCTTGGACCATTGACATAAGAAACTATATGGACACGAAATTACCACGAGAGAAATGCGCCTGCCTTCAAAATTTGTAAACTAAAAATGGCGGATTTTACTAGAGACGTTACTGAATAATAAAAAAATATCGATATCGATACTTTTCCAAATAATAGTAAAGGTGACTATAATAAATATAAATAAAGCTGGCCCTGTAGCCAAGACGTTTTCCTTGTCACTTATATCGCTTCATAGAGTCGCACTTGTCAAAATCTATAGAATTGACATTAGACAAGTCGAACGTCAACTTCATATTACTTATCATCGAACGCTTAAGCAGGCTCCACACTCGCGGCGCGAAAGCCCGCGAAGACCGTGAACCGCGAGTGTGGAGGGTTTTGCGGCTTCGCGTTCGCGCTTCGCGGCTTTCCCCGTCCGGTGTCGGTTTTTTGGCCCGTGGCAAAGGGCTCGCGAAGCGCGAACGCGAACGCGTGACATAAATGTCAATTCCATACGTCATGTTAACCGGTGATTCTATAACGAAGCGAAAAAGAAAAAGTCTTGGCTAAAGGACGTGACCTATCGCATAAAATGGCAGGTGATTTAGTCAACTGAGTGTTACTTGGGTTACAACTAAACTCTAAAGGTCCAACAAAAAATTATTAGCTGCAGTAAACTGATATTTCTTCAAAATTTAAAATTTATAGTTGAAATAAAATACTGTAAAAAGAACCAAGCCTTTTATTTATATTAATAATAAACATCATTGAGTATGAGTTATTTATGGGTGAAATTTTTACATTTTGAAGAAACTTCACGCCACCTTAGGAGGTAGGCAGGAAATGGAATCGGATGTGCAACCTCACATAGTGCCTATGCCCATAGCCAATGCACAAACCAGTCATGCTTACTGCTGATCCACACTCACGCGCGACAGCGCGAATCACGGCGCGGATCGCGCATACTGCCAAATCCTCGCAAAGTTAGCGACATGTCCGCAGTGTAGTTCGCGCTCTTGAGCCGTATTTATCATGTTAAACATGCAAGTATAAAAATTTATCCAATGATCAAGGATATTTTTTGAAAATCTGCTGTCAAAAATTGCCATCAGATTCTGGTAGACCTTTTTAAAATAATAAGCAAATAAGCGTTCTTTTTGAAAAATTTCCCGCGCGTCTACTTTTTTTTTTCATAATATGGCGCTAGGCTTTTTAACCATGGCCAGTGTCAAGTAAAATATGGCAGGATAAATTTTTTTCGTGAAAAGTTTACAAAATTTAAAGTCGTTTTTCCAGATGATCTTCAAGTCAAAAGTCTAGTAAAAGTCTAAAAAAGTAGTCAGTAAAGTCAACGAGTCAAGTCAGTTGTTTTAGTAAAGTGGTAGACCCTTTACTAAAACTTTCGACGGAGTTTTGGAGGGAACACAAAATGGCACGTTTCTTGAAGTTGTATCACTTGCCCAAACTTGTGCACGACATCGAATTTTTAATGGTTAATATTCTACCAACATTACACATTAAAAACCTAAATAACACAATTTTAGGAAAATAATACAAAAACACAACGTCACTCTTTCGTATTCCCAGCAAAACTCCGCGCCTCTACTCTTTCTTGACAGACTGTATATATTGTATTATCTGTTCACTAAACAATGCTGGCATGTCTTGTATGGCAAAAGCCCTTATTAAAATAAAGATTAAAAAAAAAACCCTTTGTCGCGGGACAGAAAACCGACAACATTCGGGGAACGGGCCGCGAAGTGCGAAACATATGCGAATCGGATCCACACTCATGCTTCGCAGAAATTTCGCGGTGCCGCGGCGTCGCGCACGGTCCGCGCGCGAGTGTGGATGCGGCCGGGGAACCAGCTGCGAAGTGCGAAAAATCCGCGGCGCGGCGTCGCGCGCGAACCGCGCGCGAGTGGGGATGGGGCTTTATGGCCCATGGGAGCCCACTGACTTCATCGTTTTCCATATGTAGAAAAAGATATCAACACTTCAGTGTTTGCTGCTATGGCAACATTTTTCATTTAACGTGCCTTCAAAATACCTACCGTGGCCGGTCCGCCATTTTATGTTCCAGTTCTCCGAGGTACATAAAGTGTCAAAGTGTCGTATTGTTAAATTAAAATAGAGGATAATTGGAAATTTCATGGATATTTCTGTTTAATTATTGTGTGTAGTGATTACGGACAAGAAAAGACTTAATACTTAAGTGCAGTGTTGTTGGATGTGGCTCAAGAAAAAAGGAAAACCAGAAAAGTTTGTCCTTGCATCTTTATGTTTATATTTTTACTAAAACATTTGTTATTTTACTGATGACTTGACTTCGTATGTGCTGATTTAGTTAATAATTACACAATAAATAATATTTGTGATAGAATAGAATATAACATGGCTTGATTTTCGATATATTTTATATAATATAGAAATTAGTAGATTTGACGTTTAGTGATGTACTTTTTTATCGAATTTAACAAATTTATGGTGAAGAATCTGATCATATATTTGAAAGATTTTAACCTAAAGGTACAATTCCGTGCATCGCGACAGTCGTTAGCCGCGCGCGGCCTATGACTGTCGTCGGCCGCTCGCGACAATAGTCATTGTATGAAAATGTATGGCACTGCTTCCGAGGCCCGCGACAGACGCGCTCGGCCGACGACTGTCGTGAGCCGCGCGCGGCCGTGTCATATAATTTTGACACGGTCGCGCGGGGCCCGCGACAGACGCGCGCGGCCAGCGACAGTCGTAGGCTGCGCGCGGCCGTCAAGACACGTATTGAACTTCAAGACACGGCCGCGCGCGGCTTTCGACAGTCGTCGGCCGTGCGCGTCTGTCGCGGGCCTCGGAAGCGGTGCCATACATTTTCATACAATGACTATTGTCGCGAGCAGCCGACGACAGTCGTAGGCCGCGCGCAGCTTACGACGGTCGCGATGCACGGAATTGTACCTTTAATCCGCCTCGTAATCTGGTTGACAACACATAATCATAACAAAATCAATGTCATTTCGATAGTTACTTTGTACTTATTGTCCTGTTTTCATTCTAATAATAATTTTACTCATTATGTAAACATCAAACTTCTATAACCTAAATTAAAAGTGATACAGCAGTTTATTTAAAGTATCGTTGTACTATAGTGTTTGATGTTAATTATTATTTATTACTTTTCAGCCAAGTACCGGTCAAGGTGAATCTGATTTATTGAAATAAATAAAACAAGAAGAAAATAATATTCCAGAGAAAACTCTAGCAGAGAGGGTTTTAAATTTGGTAAGTATGTATTCCATAAATTTTATTCCACATTTCATAACCTCCTAGCTTCTCTTGTAGAAAAACAATTTTAATAATATACATATAAGTTTGAAAGAATGTATCAAATGAAGAACTTTTTACAACGATAAATGTTGCATTTTTGTGTGTTTGATTTTAGAGCTAATGATAATATAATATTATTATCATACAAACTGCTTGGTTCAATTTTTTTTTTGTATTTCCAGCTTCCGGTGGAATCTTCCAGTGGAATCACTTTGATTAAAGCTCAGCCAGTGCCTAGTACTTCTGGAGTTCCCCTTGTCAGCTTAGAGGTATGTACTCGTATATAACAACATTGACAACCTGACAATGTCAGCTCTCAAACAAGAATATGTATATAAAATATTAAAAATATAGGGAACACTCTTGACGCAGGTGCAAATAAATATCTGTACTCGTCACGAAAATAAATAGCCTTATTAAATTTTAAACGCTTTAGCAGCTTCAAAATCAGGATAGTTCCCGAATAGGCCAATTAAGTTGTAACAAATAAAATATAGCAAATGGGATATTGTATTGTTTATTTATTTATAGGTGGGGCGTCATGTTACTCGTAACTTCACCACTTTGAATGCAGAATAAAAGTTCATAAAAATCTTGTTTACAGAAACGAACTCAAATCAAGAAGTTGGAGCAAAAGTGTGACTGTAAGGACACGGAATGAAAAAGTTCGCGGGCCAAAGAAAAAATAGCAATAAATTTGTATTTTTTTTTATTTATCTTTTATTTATCTCCACATAAAAACGGGTAAAACGGGACCCTATTACTGACTTCGATGTCTGTCCGTCTGTTTGTCTCCAGGCTGTATCTCATTAACCACTATAGCTAGACTTCTGAAATGTTCACAGATTGTATTTATCTGTTCCCGCTATAACAAAAAATACTAAAAACAAAATAAATATTTAAGGAGCCCCAAAACAAACATGTTTTTTTTTTGCTATTTTTTGCTTGATATCAATAATGGCAAAAGGTAGGCACTTGAAATGTTCACAAAGTAAGTTGTATACATACTTTAATAATTGATGGTAAAACTAAAATAAACTATAAACCTTTCGTACGCGAGTGCAACTTGCAGTTGACCGACTTTTTTAGCAATTTTTGCCCGATATTAATAATGGCAACTTAAATAATTAATAATAAAATTAAAATTAGTTAAATAATTTTATTAAAATTAAGGGGGGCTCCTATATAAAAAACTATATTCGCCTATATTTTTGTCTACTTATTATTGTACGGCAACCTTCGTGCGTGAGTCCAAGTCGCACTTGGTTTGACTATATTATTGTAATATGTGAGCAACTTCAAATGGTTTATTGCTCACCTACGAATAATAAAAACTAAGGAAACGTAACTCCCATACTTCAACCGTTTTGAATTTGGTTTCTTTTCGCACACTAAAATATGACAATAGAGCCTACGAAACACTAACACTCAAATTTACGAAAGAAAGCCGTTGACAATTATTGTCACTTCTATATTGTGTACCGAATACATGCGTAAAGTATGCATGTATTCCTGTTACATTTTGTAGGTCACTCGCGGACACAATTTTTGACACAGTTACTCTTCCTTAGTTTTTATTATTCGTAGTTGCTCACATATAACAGGACGCTCACATAATATAAAATCTTAGTTTATCGATATCCTCGACAAATATCAACCGAGTGTCCCATCACTATAGACCGCCATGTTTAGTTCTTGGCAATATGGCGCCGGCCACGCTTTTTTTGTAGTTATGTCGCTTCCATCTGTTTCCTTTTTCATTGCAAAGAGCACAAAGAAGCATTTTGGCAAATATTTCTTTCAAAATGGTAAACACTCAAACTTACAGTTATCTTTTTTCACTTACGTAAAAAAGCGCAGGCAAAAGAGAGATAGTTGTATGATTATAAATTTCTCGACGAATTGACGTAATCAATTCTATACATAGACAAATGTCTATGTATAGAATTGATTAATCGCAAGCAATGATTATTGGCAGCAGGTATAGGTCTACCAGAATCTGATGGCAATTTTTGACAGCAGATTTTTAAAAAATATCCTTGATCATTGGATAAATTTTTATATTTGCATGTTTAACATACAGAATCAGCCGCTATTAGAAAAAAAAAACGGATCAAAATGTTTTATTCCAATAACCCCCGTATTGCTAGAGTCATTTTATTCTCTCACTTTTTGCCATCAGATTCTGGTAGACCTATATATGACACAACACGGCTTAGTAACGTGCCTAGTGTTATTTACAATGGTACCGTAATTATAGGTCTACCAGAATCTGATGGCAATTTTTGACAGCTGATTTTTAAAAAATATCCTTGATCATTGGATAAATTTTTATATTTGCATATTTAACACACAGAATCAGCCGCTATAAGAAAAAAAACGGATCAAAATGTTTTATTCCAATTACCCCCGTATTGCTAGAGTCATTTTATTTTCTCACTTTTTGCCATCAGATTCTGGTAGACCTATAATTATACAAATTCAGCCAAAAACCTAGGCATAATTCTAGACTGTAACCTATCGTGGAACCATCAAGTCACTGAAGTGAGCAGGAAAGTGCACTACTCACTGCACACGTTAAAGTGCCTCCAAAACTTTTTACCCATACAGACAAAAATTTTCCTTGTCCAAACACTTATATTTCCCATCCTCGATTATGCCGATTTCTGCTACCTAGACGTCACTGAAGAGCAGTTAACGAGGTTGGAGCGCTTACAGAACCTCTGTATCCGTTTCATATTTGATCTGAGAAAGTATGATCACATCTCGGCCTACCGCTCCAAACTCAAGTGGCTACCTATTTGTAAACTGTTATATTGTTATATTTCCTGTGCACAATAAATTATAAATAAAAAATAAAAATGTTTCCTGTCCATAGGTCCTATAACTATGGACAGGAAAGGTCTTGGTCTTGGACGCACTTTTGACATAATATGTACTAGAGTTTACAAGTGATTAAATGTTGCAAAATTAAATGAAAACTTTTAGTTTCAGCTGCCACAACACTAGACTCTTTTTTGCCAAGCTGTAGATTCTGTAGCAGACCAAATAGCACACAATCCTGCATCGCGCTATCGAAATTTCTGTAAGCAGCAAAATATAATATGTTGTATATTTCCTCTATTCCTACAGTTGTATGTATGTTCCGTGTTTGTTACATCGGAGCTTTTAAGCTACAAATCCGATTTTAATAAAGACTACGTGATTTTACTTAGCTGATTCCAGGAAAACATTCTAAAGAATTTTCGTTCCATCTGTTGTAGACGAAGTTAGAGTTACGAAGTTTTAAATTTATTTTGACAGAGGATAGAGATATTTTTGTATGTGAAATTCATTTCGACGAAGGAGAAGGAGACGTTTGATTTGAGTTTGATGTAATTTACCTGTCATCCTGACTGGGTCACTCTATGGTCACAACTCACAAGTCACAACGAACCTGACCTTTTGTATTTTTATAGTAATTTATTTTTTTGGAAATATAAATTTATTACTTTAGGGAAACAAACCATTCCCAGAATATGTTCGAATAACATCAACTCATATTGAGTTGAATGACAATGTTTTACCAGATATTATTCTTGTGTGTGTATGTTTCGTTGGCCACAGGCGAAAAGGATATGTACGGTAGTATTTTTTTTATTAAAATGAGCTCCTTATTCAATTTTTTTGCTATTCCAAGCTTTAACACCTTCGTCGTGGGACACAATAGATTTTCAATTGTTATGCGGCAGCCGGTTACCGCTTTGGGATTGATGGGTTAAATAACTAACATGTGAATAATTAAGCTTCGGCCAAACCTGCGCGACCAAAGCGACTGCGAAGCGGGAGCGTCTGCAACGCGGGACGTTCTCGTCGACAGAGCTATTACTTATTGACTTCATATTGTTCTTGATTAAGGTTTTAAATAATGTTAATTTAATTTTGACTTATTTTTGCATGCCTAAGCACTAGGTAGAAAGACTGAACCATGTTTTATTAATTTAACAACTGTTGTACTTCTTTCTGCAAATAAATATTATTATTATTAAAAAAAACTACGGTTCGCAAATCGCACCGTACGGTACGGTACGGTGCACAACAGTTTCGCGTCAGTTTCGCGCCAGTTTCGCGTTGCAGACGCTCCCGCATCGCGTCCCGCGTTACTGACCCGCAGGTTTAGCCTAGTCTTTAGAATTCGTCCTGCATAATATTTCACGTTTGACTTTCAGAAAACACTGTGACGACTGCAGCATCACATTTCAAAAACTTTGAGGAGGTTGCAAAGACTAATCTAACGCAACCGAAATCTAAGCCATCAATACGTTATGGCACACACAGCATGACAATAGAAATTGACAATGAAACAGTATTCAGTGAAAATTATACTTACCCTAAATCATCAATGCATGTCGTGAAAATCCCACGTTTGCAATATCGATATGAAAACAACACATTACATTACATTTTAACTTCCGATCCCTCGACAGAGAATGAAAAAATACTCAAGGCCAATGGTGGTTACCGTGAGACAATTATATCAGGTCAAGGCCAAATTAACACCGTAGTTGGTTCCGTTTCAACATCAGGAAATAAAATAGTGTCCGTCGTGAAAACCCCGCACGATACCTACTATCGATATGAGAATAACACTCACATTATAACTTCCGATCCCTCGTCAGAGAAAGGCACTGTGATATCCCTCCCCACAGAATATGACAATAAGAAAACATTCAAGACCAATGGTGGTTACCGTGAGACAATTATATCAGGTCAAGGCCGAATTAACAACGTGATTGGTTCCGTTTCAACATCTGGGAATAAAATAGTGTCTGTCGTGAAAACCCCTCACGGTTTCAACTATCGATATGAGAACAACACTCACATTATAACTTCCGATTCCTCGTCAGAAAAAGGGAAGGCGACATTCAAGGGAAATGGTGGTTACCGTGAGACAATTATATCAGGTCAAGGCCGAATTAACAACGTGATTGGTTCCGTTTCAACATCTGGGAATAAAATAGTGTCTGTCGTGAAAACCCCTCACGGTTTCAACTATCGATATGAGAACAACACTCACATTATAACTTCCGATTCCTCGTCAGAAAAAGGGAAGGCGACATTCAAGGGAAATGGTGGTTACCGTGAGACAATTATATCAGGTAAAGGCCAAATTAACAACGTGATTGGTTCCATTTTAACATCAGGAAATAAAATAGTGTCTGTCGTGAAAACCCCGCACGGTACCTACTATGCATATGAGAATGACACTCACATTATAACTTCCGACTCTGAGCCGTCGTTAGAGAACACTGCGATTATCCTCTTCCAAAAATCCTATATTATTTTAATTTTTGTATTCTTCAATTATATTTTCTAATAATTTGAAATGTTTTTTATTTTATGAGAGAAAGTTTGTCAATGTTATTTTTAGAAATGAAAGGTTATATCTGTTTAGATACTATTTATTTCATTGTTCATTAGTGTCTGAGTTATACACACATTTTGGTAGCCATATTTCATAAATCCATCCATACGAAGTGTCTAGTCGTCCGCTAAACGGATGGATAAAATAAATCTTAGTCGTCCGATTACCGGACGACTAGCAACAGCCAATATTATAAATGTATAAATGATAGCGTGTCTGTCTTGTACCTCTTTATGGTTCAATAAAAAAATCCGTTCGGCACAAATGAAGTTGTGGGTAGCTTCTAGTACTTATAAAATTATTTATAGTCTAAGAGAACTTTACTCGGAATAAAAAGTTGGCCATACAAAGATCATAAAACACCTTTCATAAGTTTAAAAACATAAAAGAAAGGCGACAAAATATGCACATCCAAAACAAATTAAAATCTAACATAATAGTGATAATAAGTTATTGCACTCTACAGAAACCGTTAAAATATGAATAATGGAGAAAGGTTACTGTGTCAATTGTTAATATTTTTGATTAATGTTAAATTCTGCGAGGAATGAGGCGAGACTAATCGTTGGTTTAAGACATTTAAAGACTGTACTGCTGGGAAAGCGAAGTTAAGATATAAAGACGGTAAATATAGACTTGTTATTAACTTGTTACTGTGTACTGTTTTCCTGAAGACTTCCAGATTAGATACAGTCAGAAAAATACATCATTAAAACACTGTGAAACACTACAAACATCAAGTGTCAAGACTTGATATTTTCAGCTTACAAAATGTTATCAGGGCGAGCAAAGCGAGCCCTAGTATATCCTACAACCTGAACATTTTTTGGTATACTTTACAGAAAAATTATCACGCCTATTGATTTGTACTTTAACATAGTAATTTTTATTTATATGTAGATGTGTTATCATCAGTCAGTCAAGGTGTGACGACGCGAGCTTGGCTTTTAGCTAGTAGTACAGGTTCCCTAGAACATTTTTTTTATTACTCTAAGATAATTTTTCGTGAGTAGCTTCATTTTGATAAGATGAAAAACAATTTCCTCTGCGAAAAATCTCGTTAGTGGTAGCTAACAGCGATAGAAAGGATTGAATACTTCGATTTGATGGTCCTTAAATATGGATTGTTCTATTTGTAGGACAATGTTACTCTTAAATTATATAACTATTTACCTATCAATATACAAAAAATCAGCTGGTTATGGTTCCGTTTTAGGGTTCTGTAATCAACCTCGTTCACTACGGAACCCTAAGAGTAACATTGTCCTACAAATAGAACAATCCATATTTTAGGACGATCAAATTGAAATATTAAATACTTTCTATCGCTGTTAGCTACCACTTACGAGATTTTTCGCAGAGAAAATTGTTTTTCATCTTATCAAAATGAAGCTACTCCCAAAAAATTAGCTTAATAGTAATCAAAAACAAAGTTCAAGGGAACCTGTACTATTAGTTTAAATTGTATTTAATAATAAAAATACGTCTAGATCAGTAACATGTTTAACTGGCGTAATTTTGCTAGTTCTTTTCATTTAAATCTATGAAGCTATAATATAATATCTCAGTTATCACTCGCTAAGTGTATGCAACTACCTAACCTACAAGTGATTTATAAATTTATAATTAATAGCTGCGCTAGGAACCAGGTTAGGACGGTCACGATAGTTTGATAACATCGCATTCACGCAGAAGGTGCGCCTAAATAAATAAAAATAATCACATACACATATACACCGTTGCTTGAAGAATGGCTAAACTAATTTTAATGATTTTCAATAAAGATTATTGCTAGAATAAAGAACAGCTTTTTATACAACAATAATTTTACATTATTTTACACTTTTTTAAATTATAAAACATCGAATACTTCTTTTATATTATATCTTTATGCTACAAAGTTTTAAAACCCATTATAATATCGCAGACGCAAATATTGTGTGTGATATTGCGCAATAAAATTGATCGTCTAGGGGTCCGCGAAGGTAATACGTAATTACGTTTCATCCAGGATTAACTTAACCCAGACTGGCAAATATTTAACAACTTATTTGACAACAAGATTGAAAGGCCCGCATTATGTATGAGAGAGAATGCACGATTGATAAACGATTAACAATAACCACGAGTGGTACTAGTGGGCCTGAGATTATCCTCAAAAAACTGGTATTGCGAGTTCAAGTTCACGGGTAAAGACCGTTAACCAATGCAAGCGAAGCTAAAGATATTACAATATTGCTACAAAAATTACATTCATATTTTTTCAATAATATATTTTCGATATTACTTTAAAACAGATTTAGCATTTCCTTAATAACTGTTTTGACAAGACAGGGCTACTTGGCTCTGTCTGACCCTGTCTTGTCAAAACAAGCTATTTTTTTATATAGGTAAAGAATGAAAAGTAAAATATAAAGTATACTGTATAGAATGTAACAACAATCAATGATAGTATTCCCGTGCGGCGAGCGAGTGGGCTACGGAAATGCTACGGGAATCTACGAGGGCTCTACGGGACGTCTACGGGCTGGCTACGGGAGCGCTACGCGGGATCTACGGGAGTTCTACGGGTTTGTACTACCCCGTTGATATTATTGTTAGATCTCAAATAAAAGCGGACTGTAATAATTAGACTGGTATATTGATTGAACCAAGACTACATAATAATTAGACGCGACATAGGTATCGACGGTAGCAAAATTCTTGAAGAAGTGGCGGTCGCCGGCCGGCGGTGCGCGGGCGCCCCCGCGTCCCGCGTCCCGCGTTCCTCGCCTCCGTCCCTCCTTCCCCTCGATCCGTTCCAATGCACGTTATGGAACTTGTGTGATTGGACATGCTCCCCGGGTTGAAGTGTGCTTCAAAGTATCGTCCTCCGTGGGCAAAGCACATATGTTGTTCCATGCTCTGCGTATAACGCCCTTTGCTGTTTTTATTTCGGCAACCCGGTTCACACCGTCCACTCCAGGAAACACCCTCACGACTCGTCCAAGGCTCCAGAGTAGCGGAGGAGCCGTTTTGTCCTTGATAAGGACGAGCGTGTCTGGTCTTAGGTCTCTCTTGGTATGGTGCCACTTGGTTTTTTGCTGAAGTAAATAAATATAGTCATTAGCATATCTTTGCCAGAAATGTTGTTTTATTAGTTCCACTCTTCGGAAGCGTTGTAACTGGTTGATGTTTATATTCTCGGATATCTGTGGATTTGGCACGGTAGTGAGAGTACGACCAATTAGAAAATGAGATGGAGTTAGAGCTAATAGATCTGAAGGATCTGATGAAAATGGGGTTAGCGGTCTGGAATTTAGTATAGCTTCTATTTGGGCTAAACAAGTGGACATTTCCTCATATGTGAGGTGAGTTAAATTAAGAATACGTCTTAAATGAAATTTTGTTGATCGAACAGCAGCTTCTGCCATACCATTAAAATGTGGAGAATAGGCTGGAGAAAATAGAAAATTGATACCTTCATCAGCAAGCTTAGACGATATGTTAGACTCCTTAAATAAAGTTTGAATTTCATTACGTGCTCCGACAAAATTGGTGCCATTATCCGATGTTATAGATTGTGGCTTTCCACGGCGTGCCATAAACCGGTGAAGAGCCGCTAGATACGCCTCTGTGCTTAATTCTGTAACCAATTCTATATGAACAGCCTTGACTGCCTGGCAAACAAAAATACATAGGTAGGACTTGATTAATTTACAACCGCGACCTTTCTTATCGGCTATCATCACTGGCCCAGCATAGTCCACAGAAACATGCAAAAATGGGAATTCTAACATAGTTCTATTCTGCGGTAATTGTCCCATGATAGGTTGACAAATTGTAGATTTATACCTGAAACATTTCACACATGTTTTAACTACATGCTTAGCTAAGTTTCGCCCCCCTAGTGGCCAATAAGTTTGCCTAATGTTAGATAATAAAGATAATGGACCAGCATGTAATAATTTAATATGTTGTGATCGAAACAATAGTTTTGTAAAATAGTGCTTACTGCATAATATTATTGGATGTTTTTGATCATAGAGGTAAGGCGAGTTTTGAAGCCTGCCACCTACTCTAATAATTCCTTCTGAATCCATGAAAGGTGAAAGAAATATAAGTTTGCTATTATGTGGGAGCGGCTTATTTAATTTTATAATTTCATATTCCAGAAAAAACATTTCTGATTGAGCTTGTTTTAATAAACTTGTTAGGGCATTTTGAATTTCTGTAGTTGTTAAAACCCCAGATATTTTATTGCATTTATCTTTACAATTATGAATAAATCTTTGAATATAAGCCATTGTATGAATTAATCTATTAAAATTAGAATATTTATGAATAAGAGATGAAATACAATCACTCTGTTTCTTTGATTCGTGAGCAATATGACATATTACTTCAGGAAGCTTACATTTATTGGATATATTAGGCATTTTAGGCCATAAATCTGGAGATTTCAGTAAAAATGACGGACCGGACCACCAGTCATTTAAATTGCTGATTTGGTCAGCCTTCACCCCGCGAGAAAGCAAGTCTGACGGGTTATCCAGAGAAGGTACGTAGTTCCAGATCCAGCCTGCCGTACTTTCATTAATTTCGTTTATACGATTGCGAACAAATGGTTTCAATTTATTAGTAGGAGTAGCTAGCCAACCAAGAACAATGGTGGAGTCGCACCAGAATCTGCAAACGGCCTGCAATGTTATAGAATTTAATACTTTAGTACACAATCTTGTGGCTAAAAGAGCCGCACACAGTTCTAGTCTCGGCATAGTAGTAGGCTTGAGAGGAGCTACTTTATTTTTTGATGCTATTAATTGAACATGTACAGAGCCATCTAAATTAGTGGAACGAGCATAGATACACGCTCCGTATGCTAGCTCTGATGCATCAGAGAATATGTGTAACTCGATATTATCATTGTGGTTTTGTAAAAACCATCGTGGTATTTTAATATTATTTAAATAGGTTAATTTCTTGGAAAAATTTGTCCAAAGCTGATTTATATCAGATGGAATATCATCATCCCAACCAATCTTACATGTCCATAATTTTTGCATTATGATTTTTGCCTCAATTATTGCAGGACCTAAAAGACCTAGTGGGTCAAATATTTGACTGACTACTGACAGAATTTGTCGTTTTGTAATAGTTTTAGGTATATCGATATTTATTGAGAAGGTTAACGAATCCGAATCACATAGCCAGTGTAAACCCAAAGTTTTAGATGTTGAAATATTATCAGAAATTTGTATATTGTTATTGTTATTCAAACTTGCATCATTGTTAATTTTACTTAAAATTTCTGAGTCGTTAGACTGTAATTTTCTTAGATTAAATTTAGCCCCTGATAATACTGACATAAGACCTTTACATAAATTAATAACGCTTTCTTTATGTGACCCTCCTCCTAAGTAGTCATCTATAAAAAAATCGTGTTGTAGTGCATGTTTAATGTTAACATCTTTGACATCAGCGGCTAAACTAGTTAGACACTTTGTAGCAAGATATGGACTAGAAGCCATGCCATATGTAAGAGTATTTAACGTATATACTTTAATAGGGTCAGAAGGTGAAAAACGACATATTATTTGTTGTAAATGTCTTTGTGATGAATCTAATTCAATACAGCGATACATTTTTTCTATGTCTCCAGAAATTACATATTTATGTTGACGAAAACGAATTAAAATTGACAACAAATCATCTTGAACTGTAGGTCCAACCATTTGCAAGTCATTTAGAGATAGACCTGAGGTTGTCTTTGCCGAGGCATCAAAAACAACTCGCAACTTGGTGGTTGTGCTCGACTCTTTAACTACACCGTGATGCGGCAAATAATAGTTTATTGAATTTTGAGAATTAATATAAGATTTATTACTTACTGACATATGACCTAAGTCTTCATATTCTTTTAAGAAATCTAAATAAATTTGTTTGTAATTTGAGTTCTTTTGAAAGCGACGTTCTAGGGAAAAAAATCTAGTTTTAGCTAATATGTACGAGTCACCTAATTCACAAAGTTTGCGTTTGAAAGGCATTTTTACTACAAACTGACCATCGGACTTCCTATATGTGTTCAAACAAAAATGTTCTTCACAAGCACGCTCTTCGCTTGTAAAAGAATATTTAGCTGGAATGTTATCTAGCTCCCAAAAACGTGTTAACTGTTCATCGCTAATAAAATTACATTGATGCTGTATAGATTTATTATTGAATTGTGTTGCTATGTAGCCTGACACTAGCCAACCCAGCTTGGTTTCGTAAAGCTTAGGTTGTTTTTTACCTAGGTTAATAGAATTAGTGCATAGAACGTTCCAAAATACTTCAGCGCCGACTAATATGTCTATTGCTGATGGAACATTGTAATTAGGATCAGCAAGTTGTACGCCGGTTGGAATTGATATATGGCTGACGTCAACTAACTTAGATGGCAATGATTTTGTAATTGTAGGTAATATTAGACAATCTAAATCGACCTGATAGTTACAATATAACGATTCGATAGTTACTTTGCAAGATTGTGTACTATTGCAGGCTTGATTGCTGATACCTGATACTCTAGAAAAAGCATCTCTCCTGGATAGACCCAGCTTGCTGCACAGGCTCTGCGTGATGAAGTTAGCAGTGCTGCCATTGTCAAGTAGAATCCTTGCCAATTGGTGGCCACCACGGCTATCATAGACCTTCACCAATGCTGTGGACAGAAATACATTGGACGGAGTAGTGTACTGCGTACTATTGTTTGAAAAAGGATTGTAATTTTGGGGGTAATTGATTGTATTAGATTGTAAAGTTACATTTTCAACTATAGGAGAAACTGAAGTATTTGCTTTGTTTTCTAAATGAAGGAGTGTATTATGTTTTAATTTACAATAGCGACAATGAGACAGGCGACATTTTGAAGGCAAATGGCCTGGTCTTAAACAATTAGCACATAAATTAAACTCTTGTACTTTAAGAATACGATCTTCAACTGATAAGGTTCTAAATTTATCACAAGAAAATAAAAAATGTTCACCTTTACAATATATGCACTTGCTCTGGTATGTTGGTCCAGTATGTTTGTCATTAGAAACCGTTATAAAACTTTTAGATTTAATTATATCTGATCTAGAATTCCTAACTTTATTATCTTCCAAAGTCTCCAAAAGGTCAGCCCTATTGCTTATAAATAAAGTAAACTGTGACAACGTAGGAAGATCTGATAACATATTGCGTTTTTCTTCCCAATGGCGGGCTGTTGTGGAATCTAACTTAGAAGACATCATGTGTATAATTAGTGTATCCCAGAACTTAGTAGGCTGTTCTAATGAATTTAATGCTCGAATATTTTTATTAGTGATATCAATTAGATTACGTAATGATGTACTACATTCTTTAGAAATAGGACTAATATTAAATAACGCTTGCACATGATTGTTTACAAGAAGCTTTGGGTTATGATATCTCTCGCACAATAGATCCCATGCTATCACATAATTATCCTGTGTGAAATCTATGTTCCTAATTATATCAGCCGCACTTCCATGTAAGGACGCTCGGAGATAGTGAAACTTACTAATTTTATCAATATCTGAATTATTATGTATCATTGACAAAAATGTTTCTTTGAACTCAAGCCAGTGTTGATAGTTACCACTGAATTTTGGAATATTAATTTTAGGTAAATTGAATTTATTATGTTGACAAGTCCCACCTGTATTAATTGCCTCGTCACAGCTGTACATCGAACCTGAGCGTTGTTTATGGACACCCTTTTTGTCAGAGCTCGTCGAAAGTATGCTTTGTGCTGAAGATATAAGGTTATAATATAGATCTTCAAATATTTTTCGTTCCTCAAACTGTTGCTCGGGTGAATCGACCGACACTTCGATTTCAGTCTGTAAAGTATCAAAGTCATGGATTAGATTTTGTATCCTAGACAGGCGAGCCTGTAGCTCAGCGAAATGTACCTCGCTAAGGTTTTCATAAGACTTACAGATGTCTAAAAACGCTTCAAACTGCGTAAGTTTAGCTTTCATAGAAGCCCTAATCTTTTTGAGTTTACGTAACTTTTCCACAGACTCTTCAGCCATTTTAACGAAATATACAGTAATGAATCGTTAAGTACGATCGTTTTATATTGAAACAATATAAAAACAATACCTAATAGATAAGAAAAATGGTATGGTTTAACTGCCTACGATCATTGACCTTATAGGTAAAATCAAAGTAATTATTGTTGCAATTAATTCAACAATCTGTTGATTAATATGGTATTTAATGGCTATAATGACGTTAATTAAATGTAAAATACTAATAGATTAGACGTATTTTAGGGATATTTTACTGAAATATGCAAGTAATCGTAATCGAGAAAAAAAAAATGGCGGAATGGCGGTAGAAAATTATTTCTAGAAAGAAGTTTAGCAAATTGGTCGTAATAATTGGAACAAACTCACAACTCCGGCCGTTTTACCACAATAATCCTTAGTCCTTTAAAGATGGTTGATATTGTGATCTCCAGATAGCATTGTCAGCGTTCCCTTCGTATTGCAATTTAGGCACGTTTCTTGAGTGACTGCTTCGTAGATATTTTGATTTTTGCTCCTTAATAGTCCTCTAATCGCGTAAATCTTGATTCTTCTCGGTGAAAGGACCAATGTTAGATCTCAAATAAAAGCGGACTGTAATAATTAGACTGGTATATTGATTGAACCAAGACTACATAATAATTAGACGCGACATAGGTATCGACGGTAGCAAAATTCTTGAAGAAGTGGCGGTCGCCGGCCGGCGGTGCGCGGGCGCCCCCGCGTCCCGCGTCCCGCGTTCCTCGCCTCCGTCCCTCCTTCCCCTCGATCCGTTCCAATGCACGTTATGGAACTTGTGTGATTGGACAATTATATTATATATATATATATATATATATATATATATATATATATATATATATATATATATATATATATATATATATATATATATATATATATATATATATATATATATATACTGAGACGATGTGGTGACGTCATTTTGGTATGACTATGACTCACTAGCCAATTCTACAGATATTTTTTAGGGGTTGTATAATAATTATACAAAATATATACCGTATACCGAAATGTATACCGTACTACCATTTCTTTATGGCTTTTGGAAATGCGGTTCCATAATAATTTTCGTAGCTGAACGACGATTGCCATGCCTTTATTTCTAATCTTGCACACCTCTGAAACGGCTGGACCGATTTTAATTAAATTTTGTGTACTTAATCAAATCTGAGAGTAGGCCAACATCTGTCATACCAAAACCAACGTAGATGACAAAACGTCCAGGTTAGTTTGTATATTATAGCATGCTGTGTACTCAACCCTATTGACGATTTAGCTAAACCCGCGCTGACTCAGTCAGTCTAACCTTGTTGACCTGTCCGTTACTGGCCAGATTAATAACAAAAGCCAATTTCCGGATTATTAATAAGGATATTAGGTTATACAATATACATAAAACTGCATATCATAGTACTTTAAGGTTACCAAAAATTTTGTTTGTTTTTAAATCAAGTTGGTCACAGAGTAAAAAAGCAATGCACTATTATAAATTTTTAGCGAAACTTTTATATGAATGCGGCTCGATTTATATACGTCCGCGGTACAGAGCGGTTTGACCGCTTTTTGTCCTGAAGGCAGGTCATAGTAGCCCTGATGTCACAGCGACCCTTGAGGGTCTATTGTGACTCCTACGCATTAGAGTACCGTCCCCAACCTAATGCTGCTCATAAATTGAACGATGTGGTTGGGGTTGGTGCCACGAATTTCCTCCGTGGATGAGTATTCGTATCGGCCAAGGTGCCTGTTTCTGCTCTGTAGTAGAGCAGGACAGTCAAGGAGAAGGTCTATAGGTGTCCTCCTCCTCGCAGAATCTGCAGGACAATCGCAGGTTTGACCGCTACACAACGAGATTATTTAAGCAATTATTGTATGTAACGATTATTACGTGTGTTTGTTGTGTAGCGGCCAAATCGCTCTGTCGCGCCGATGCATACAAATTGAGCCCTAAGGTGAGAAGTAAGAGAGTGGAGACTATGCCGAGAAAAGGAAATGAATAAAAATCGAATACGTAAGTATTTACGTATGCCTATGCAAAGTTTGAGAATTTTAATTTGACTTTGAACTTTGTAAACATAATATTATGCATAATTATTGTTTTCGAACTGCAGCTAATTTCAATATCATTCAATTTTACTTTTCTCGATGTAATTTTATTTTGAGAACGCCAAAAGCGATTTGTTTAAGATAACATAATATTAGTAAGCTTATCGTTTCAATAAAAGTTTTTTTTTCTTTTAAGACTTAACTGATTGATTTCTAAATAATTTTGTCCATTAAATTAAGTTGTTTCTAAAAAAATATCAGCTTTAATCGATTGATACGATTAAAAACGTGTTAAGCGATTAAAAATTGAAGTTATTTTAGTTACATCTGTATGGATGTGCACTTTGCATAATCGAAACTGCTGATAAAAAAATAAAAGTTCGATTTTTATAAATTATTATTCATTTATCACTGGTTGCTTTGTTCATTCTTTTTCTGCGGTACGGCAATATGAAGAAATTAGTTTCAGTGATTTGGAATAAAAACTAATTCAAGGATCAATTATTTTTTGATATTAGCGAATTATACTGATTCAATTATTGTCAATATAGTCCAATTTATGATGGAAAACACTTGTAAGGTACTGCAAGGTTTTGTTTAACATAAAAGCTACTTTAAACTGATGATATGTCTTTTCTCAAATCATATTTTTTACTTTTCTTTGATCATCTTTTTCTTCGTAGTTGCTCAACTGACAACAAACACAACAAACAACAAGCTGAGGAACTACTTTTTAATTTCGCTCATAATAAGTCTGGTATAAAACCGCAAAATTAATTATGACAATAAAATGGATCAGTTAGAAATGATAAAACATATTATAGGTATATAATCTAAAATTCAAATTTTTTAATCTCAAAGCTTTTATGATGCCGATAAGTATCAAGATCATTAAATCACGCTAAGTTGTAACTATCAAACATAAAATGAAAATAAAAAATAAGGCAATATTTTTGTTACAATAACTTTATTTTTTTTGCATACATGGTTAAGTTTTTGGTAGCAAAGATGATGAATTATAAAGAAATGAACCTCAACCTATAAAGTAAACTTTAGCTTGATGACAGCGACGCGATAATTACGATAATGTTATTATAATAACTCCTTCATAGTTTAGAGCTTAGCCTTTCATTCGAATCGACGTTCGATTCCCGGGATGAACTTACAAAAACTATGTAAAGGCTAATTACCTGATTATTTGACAAGAAAGATGATCCATGCGTCGAATGGGAGTCTCATGTCATGAGAGTGCATATACACTTGGACACTATAAAATGATTCCTTGAGTGTCAGTGTGGGAGCTGTTATTATCAGATTATGCTGATCATGATGAATGATGATGACTACAAACAGTTAATGAATTAGTAAGTCAATGAATTCCGCGTGACTTCGTGGCCCGCACTAATCCTTGAATGCCTTTTATTGGTCAAAAACAATTTTGCCAACAAAAATTTACTTCCGACGGAAATTATAAAAATCAATGACTTTGGTCAGCGCAGACTTGCGGTTTATTCCATACTAATATTATAAATTCGAAAGTGTGTCTGTCTGTCTGTCTATCCGCCTGTGTGTCTGTCTATCTGTGGCCTCTTTATGCCCAAACCGCTGAACCGGTTTTGCTGAAATTTGGCATGGAGATACCTTGAGTCCCGGGAAAGGACATAGGATACATTTTATTCCGGAAAAATGTATGTTTTCCGCGCGATAAACGTATTTTAAAAGTCGCGTCAAGTAGTATAAAATTTGCAAACAAGAACGTGGTATATGATTCTAAGATATAAATTGTTGTACTTTTTAGTGCAACTCTATTAATGTTCCTAGGCATTTGGTTTTCAACTCTCTCAGCTCTCAATTCCTTTGAATGTATATGTATATGTCTATGGAAAGACAAAGTTACTACGAGCGCTCTACATTAGAAAGAACAATAATAATCTATAATATTACCAACAAGAACAAACAAAAATTTTGTACTATCAGAGAAGTTGATTCATAGGCAGATGGGAGGATTTGGTCGCTCGGCGTCAAACCCAGCCGACAGTTCACGACTACGTGACTGAATTGTCATAACTCTACCAAATGACGTAGGTCCCTCAGCTGCCTATGAATAATTTTCCTCGATAGTACATTGAAATTTTCCCCTTCTCGACTTTATTTATTACTAAGAAATAAGGCTAAAAAGTTGTACAACTCAATAATTTTAAAATCTCCCGTCTGCGCCGGCCACACGCGTAGGCGTCGACCTCGCATCAGATTATATAAAACTATACAAAATCACCGAATAAATAGAATCGATAACGGTAAATCGGTCAGGATGAAGTTGTTAGTAGCGTGTCTCGTCGCACTGACAGGGTTCACTTCTATAGCTACTGATGGTAATAATTCATGATAAATAGAAATTATAGTAGATTAATACCAAAATTTGTATAGTAAAAAGAAATACGTGTGGCACTCGGTGACTGCCGTGGTAAATCATACGCAATAGCAGATTTTTTAATCACTTACGTCTAGTCGCACGCACACAAACACCGTGCCGAAGTCTGGAAATGCCACACTGGCCGGCACAGCGTTGGGTGTTAGGTTTTCTCGTTATGGAATTTCTTAATCTTTATTGTGCGGTAAATATGTGATATTCAAATTGGTGATTGTGATGAATTTAGTTACGTTAAAATTAATTTTCATCTAAAGAAAGGTATTTCTAAATTATTCGGTAGTTGAAACGTTTTTACACAATAATTTAGCACTTTTATTTCAGCTATAATAGCAGCAATAGGCAACGGACTTTAGTATTTTATCAAAAGTAAACTAAAATATTATCAAGAAACCCTTTCAATAAGTAGTATTTCATTAAAATATTTTAAGACTTAAAAATTTAACGCTTGGAGAAAATAACCATCTTCGCCAGCAGGGAAAATGTTAATTCTTTTGATTGTAAGTAACTCATAAAACGTGCAAAATGTCCGCCAAAAGTGTCAGCGTGCAGTTTCGTTGCGTTTTTATCGAGTCGTAACTTTTATGTGTCGCACTAAAGTGATAATTACCTTTCGGCATCTTTGATTATACATTTTCATCATGATTATATACATGTTCATTAGTAAGCCTTTGTGCAGTTTTTAATGCTTAAGCAGCAATAAAATCTAACAAAATTTAATTTCCTTTTTATCAAATCACAGGCGTTTCTTCAATAAAACACTCTTTAGCATGTGGCTTGACTTCATAAGCATAGCCACAATAGGAAGCCTTTAATTTAGGGCATAACTTTTACAGGTATTTGGGAATTCAAAAATAAACTAATGTAATTTATGATATGATTATATAATTAAATGAAGATTTTAACATAATATAAGCCCCATATATTATTAATGTAGAGTTTGACAGATAATTATCTGTCAAACTCTACATTAAATAGAAGTTTAATCATCATTAAATATGTCTGAGTGCGGCGATCGCATCGCTTTTAAAATATTCGTTTTCTTTTCAGAATCTTTAGTGCGCGAACCACGTCACTTAAAACAAAAGCTGTGCGGCCTTCTAGGGTTATGTGGTGGCGGGTTCGGCGGTGGTTACGGCGGTTACCAGGGCAACCACGGCTACCAGGGCTACAACCAGGGTTACCAGCAACCACCAATCAACATCGGGATCAGCCAGTCCCAGACCTCCAGTTCCGGAGGTGGGGGATTCTACGGCGGCAGTCATCCAAGTAACCCAAGCTACCACCAGTACAATGGAAACTTTGGGCATTACCCGAGACCCTATCCTGGACCAGGTCACAACGGCTATGGTTATAACCAATTTAACGGCAACTTTAATGGCGGTCCCAACTTTGGAGGAAGACCAGCTTTCTACGACGAAGAAACCGGTGAACATATTAAGCCGATACACGAAGATGTGAATGAAAATTATTACGGACGATCAGCGAATAAGGATTCGTATTAAACAACTTAACATTTGAACAGCGAATTAGTATTAAGCAACCCACGGTCAACTAGCGTGATCTAATCTAAATCTACATAGAGGAAATATTTAATATAAGATTCAAAAGTATGGGATCGAATTTGATAAATAGGTAATAGTTGCGAAGCCTTATTTTCTCTCCTGTAGTCTTAACTATGTTTGTAGATATAAAATAGACTACAGAAAAAAGAAAAGTCTACTAAAGACTGCATTTATTGCAAATTTTAATCGCAAATATCGATCGGAATTTTCTATTGCCTGCACGAATATGTGAGGCATAATAACAATAACTTACACCTGCTGAGACATTTAATGATTACTTAAATTTAATGATGATTTCGACATAAACTCTATATTGTATATTCTTTAAAAAAGAAGCTAGAATCTTCTTTAAATGAGAGTAATTTAGTTAAATGTCTTTGATTTTACACGTCGATATTGTATAACTACTAAGAAGAAATTTATAAGAATTCATAAAAAATAAATTATAAAATAAGAAAAATTAAGAAGAAAGATTTAGACCACGCCAGCTTACCGTGTTGTCTTGTAAAATAGCGATATTTATACTTGTTATTACTTGTTTAGATATAATCTTTAACTAATGATCTTGTTTCGTACGGGTTTGTAAAATTATATGATGCATTTGTGTTAAGACGAATAATTTATTGAATAAAATATTTTAATCACATTTCTATTTTAATTACGCCGACGGAATAATTTTACTTTTTAAAATGTGTACTAAATATTCAAGAACGTGCTTTGCCGTGCAACGATTATTATATACAAAAGATTCAATCCCGGGATCCCGGTCGAAATATCGGTTCCAAAAATACCGGGATTTTATTTAGTAAATTCCGGGACCAGAAAAGCTAATCGGGATTGTATTCCCTAATTATGTAATAGACTCTCACTGCACTACATGGTATACTTAATACTTATCTATATATTTTTTTTTTTTTATTACCGTCGCACATGGACACTCGCAACATCAGAAGAGCTGCGGGTGCGTTGCCGGCCTTTTAAGAGGGAATACGCTCTTTTCTTGAAGGTTTGTTGTTGTGTGGTTGTGTTGTTGTTCTATATGCCACTTTAGTATTTAAAAAAGCTATGCCAAAGTACGCGACGGAATTTTACGTTCGGAATATACACATTACAATATTGTACAAAAATACGTCGTTAAATCAATGTATAATGTGATCTATACATCTTCCTAATATATAAAATTCTCGTGTCACACAGTGTTTGTGCGCGAACTCCTCCAAAATGGCTCAACCGATTTTAATGAAATTTTGTTTACATACAATCGTTAGGCCTGCGAATAGCTTTTTATCTACTTTTCATATTGATACTAGAAATAATTTATATGGCAAAACAACATTTGCCGGGTCAGCTAGTAAATCATATATTTTTTCATTTTGAAATAATGCGTTTAGATTTATTTTACCTCGGAGTTTCAAGAATGAGCATGGGATTATAATACTCTTAAAATGATCTTGATATGAGACTCTTGTGTTATCTTTCTCGGAACGCAAAATTTAGGAACTTAAATAACCGCAACTAATGTTGCTCCTCCAAACACTTATCCCTTGATGAACGCAACTTTTCAAGTATCCTTATTTATCTCGAAAAGGGAAAAAGTATCATAAGTTGTACTTAAGTAAAAATATTTGAATCATTATTCGTTGCATTAACCTCTGACTCGCATTGACTGGGATGAAACTCCTTTAAAAGTTCATTGAACGTAACCATAGCAACAGGATAAACTTAGGACTTTAAAAAGCACTTAAAATGATCAATGATGATGCTAATTTCTGTTAAACATTTACTGAAGCATGGCGTTATTCTTGAGTATAGACATGCCCAAATTAGCAGTTAAGAATTATTTTAAGTAAGTTACCTTCCTAATAAAAAATCTATACATGTAAAGATGATAATATGTGGCAACGAAGACACTACATACGCGATGTTAGTATATTGAGAGAGATATAAACCATCGAAAAAATATTAATTCACTTCGGGACCGACATTACTAATACTATATAGATGACCCGGTAAATATGATATTATTTTCTTCCTGAACCTTCCTTACACTTCCGCGAACATTTCAAGATGAAAATTAGCCAAATCGGTGCAGCAGTTCTCGAGGTCTAGCGAGGCTAACATAATTTAAAACTCATTTTTATTTATATAGATTATATAGATTACAAATCCGAAATATTTTACCAGTATCTATAGCTAAAAGATTCTGTCAAAACATTAACAAAACAATCGCCGTCGGCTTTTTCGAATGTGAATTTCGCTATAAATTTTGGTACAAGAGAAAATTTAGCAAATTGATTTAGCAAGATAATTCAGCAATAAATTTCGAAAGTGTAGATTCGACAACAAGATAAGGTCGTTGTCTCAGCGATCACTTGTACAATAAATATTTTATGGGATTCGAAATTAGTTCGAAATAATTTGAGTATCTAAGGACCTGTTCTATGACCGTATAAGGCATTTATGATGTATACAGTTATTCGCTACTTAATGTGGCAAATTGGTTTTTATTGTAAATTTTTTGTGCAATTACATAAATAATTTCTTATTTTAATTACTTTCATAAACTGGATCACATTAATCTAATAAAGCCATTTTAAAATAATTTTAATGCGACCAATTAGAGATTGATTTGTGACGAACGTTTTGCATGACACCTAATATTTAAGTACTAGGAAATTTTCAGTATGTGTCTATCTGTCTGGTACATCTTCGATCTTAAACTCCATAACCGATTTCGATGTAATTTGATATGGAGATACTTTGAGTCACCGAAACAATATTTTTTTATCCCGAAAAAATGTACGGTAGCAAAAGCAGAAGAAGAAGGCAACATGAGGTAGAGTAGTACTTTAACACAGGGCTGTAGCTAGAGTCAAATTTGAAGTAGCTTTGGTTAACGGTAGGGCAGAAGAAAAAAATCGGCGAAGTGCGAGTCACGGGCACTAAGGGTTCCGTAACGTTGTAGAGCAAAACTGGGCCAAAAATTGTGTTTTTTATATGGGGAGCCTCCCTTAAATATAAATTTTATCTTTTTAACTGAGTACACTTTATAACTGAGGATTTTCTGAAATGTCAAGTACCTGTTGCCATTATTAATATCGAGCAAAAAATGACGAAAAAAATCACGTTTGTTGTATGGTCCTTAAGAAGGCGACTAAAGCAAAATTGTCGATTTTATAATTCACTAGACGTTCCGCGCGGCTTCGCCCTCGTAAATTTAAGGAATTTTACAGACAAATAAGCCAACAAAAAATATGATCCTTCACGTGGCCTACTTTTTATCTGTGCCAAATAACATAAAAATTGCTCCAGTAGTTCGTGAGATAAGCCCTTTCAAATAATTTTCTCCGTTTTTTCCACATTTTCCTCTGTTTCTTCGCTCCTATATTTTGTCTTAGCCTAATAATATATAGTTTTTCTCGATAAATGAGCTATCTAACACTGAAACATTTTATTAAATCGGACCTGTGTATGTAATGTAGTTCCTGAGATTAGCGCGTTCAAACAAACAAACTCTTCAGCTTTATAATATTAGTATAGATTTTTATATCTGAAAATAAGCCCCGAATTGTTTAATTTTTTTATCATAGACACTACATTATAATATTTCTGAGTGTCTGACCTAGCGGAAACACGATATCTTAAAATTTTCTCGATACAAAAATATCGCTAAAATGCATATCTACATAGTTTTCACGAATTTTTCGTTACATATTGCCAAAACCGTGCATTAAACTGAGTTAATATTTTAACACATTGTATAAAATTTGATCACCGAGGGACTGGCCTAGCGGATTTTTCAAATGTTGTATATTACTGAGTTATTAAGAAAATACTAACTTGGCGATGATTTCGCGTCGTCCCTTTTGACCTGGCATATGAAAGACGGGAGTGAGTGTAAAGAGAGAAGGACGATATTAGATTTTTTGCTTTAGTCGCCCTCTTAAATATTTTTTTTTGTTTACACGCTTTACCATACACTTCACTTAACCAAACTACAAACAAACATCATAATCAATCCCAAAGTTAATCAGGACGAGCGAAGCGAGCTCTGGTATATCCCACATCCTGAGCACTTTTGTGGTACACTTTACGGAAAAACTATCACGCCTATTGATTTGTGCTTTAACATTTATAGTAATATTTATGTAGATGTGTTATCATCGGTCAGTCAAGGTTTGGTTAATATTAGAATATTAATAATTAATACTATTTAAAAAAAACTGCCGTAGCACCTCCATCGTGGATATCGCAGACTCAATAGATTTTCAATTGCTATGCTGGGATGTGTGATGCGGGGATTGATGGATTAAAGATTATTACCACGCAGAAAAACGACGTGAGCCCTTACAAAGCTCGGCTTTTAGCTAGTGTTTATTATGTATGCAGTATGGGTTAACACGCATAACATATTGCAATCTGTATCTACGGGTAGTTCCCTTTACATCATAGACATCATAGATATTATAATTTTAAAATTTATACATGGCATGGTATGTTCCGAAAAGTTTAGATGGTTACCATTGCTATATTTTTATCTTCGTTTTTGGTAATTTAAGATAGGGCTAAAAGATTTTAAGGTAGGGCATTGCCCCACAATGCTCCCCTCTAGAGGCTCCCATACAAAAAAACACAATTTTCAGCCTATTTTTGCTCTATTGTGGTACGAAACCCTTCGTACGCGAGTCTAACTCGCACTTTGCCGATTTTATTAGTATTTGTTGTTGTAGAGGCAACAGAAATACACAATCTGTGAAAATTTCAGAAGTCTAGCTATAGCGGTTCTTGAGTTACAGCCTGGAGACAGACAGACAGATAGACAGACGGACAGAAAGACGGACAGACAGACGGACAGATATCGAAGTCTCAGTAATAGGGTCCCATTTTTACCCTTTGGGTACGGAACCCTAAAAATTGTAAACGCATGTTTACGGGACAACACGGGTAACATAATTTCTAAAAATTGCATAAGTTTTTATCTTTACAAAAAGAAAAACCAGAGGTATTTACATATTAGAAAAACAACCAACACACAACCACCGGCAGCAGATATATTCTGAGGCCTCTATAGTACACGAATTTTAAGTTCTTTTGGTAAACTGTCATGTTTAAAACAGTTACGTAGTATGAAGCCGCAAGTTGTTGAGTTCGTCGCTTTGCAGGTTCTTTATGATAAAGAATCCGATTATGGCGAAAAAATGTGATCTTTTTAATCTTTATGATAAAAACCAGTCAAGTGCGTGTCGTGCCACGCGCAATATAGGGTTCCGTAGTACCGCTAGTTTTTGATAATTTTTGTATGGTCAATGAATGCACATTTATAACGTGTTTTACACTACTAAGTAGTTAGTACTAACAACACCATCTGAGTTACGTTCAAAAGAATTTGAGCGAAAAGTTCCTTTGTACTTCTACGAATACATTTTTTTTTTAAGTTGATCGACTATTACTCAATAACTTATGAAGTCTTCTTAGCCGTGATAGTTTTCCTTTTTAACCGACTTCCAAAAAGGAGGAGGTTATATGTTCGGCTGTGGATATATTTTTTTTTAATTTTTATTTTTGTATGTTCAACGATTATTCCACCGTTTGTGAACCGATTTTCAAAATTTTTGTTTTGTCATATTATGTGACTTATGAAGTCTTCTTAGCCGTGATAGTTTTCCTTTTTAACCGACTTCCAAAAAGGAGGAGGTTATATGTTCGGCTGTGGATATATATATTTTTTAATTTTTATTTTTGTATGTTCAACGATTTCTCCACCGTTTGTGAACCGATTTTCAAAATTTTTGTTTTGTCATATTATGTTCTACTCCAATTTAGTCCCATTTTCATAAAAATGGTGATCTGATGATGGGATCCATGAGTAATCAAGGGAACTCCTCAAAATTTATATGGAAACATATGGTGATTTTGGTTTTATGAGAAGTATCCTAAGCATATGCTACCAAAACGCAAGATTTTGCACTAAGGTATACTATGGTTCCGAAGATACTAAGAGAACTCCGGATTCCTTATAGATACAAGTTTGGGAGTTAAGGCGCTGTTTTAAGAACTGAAAGCATATGCTACGATGCAAATTACATTCATCATCATCATAATCATCATCATTACCACGTCAGGGTCATCAATGTCACATGGTTGTATCTCAATGTCACATGGTTTGTATGTGGATACAAATTGTAATAAGATACGTAGAATATACGCGATGGTTTACTAGGTAATTAAAAAGAGTGAAATTATTATTTTTAACAAAAAATTAAAACCGACTTCCAAGGTAAAAACAATAATAACATCCTTATAATATGAACTAAAAAGTATTAAATAATTTTTCGTATCTAGTAGTGCCTTTTTCCGAATTCGGCTAAACCACAGAATATATTATATTAGTAGTACCAAGCTAAACCTCAACTATTTTTGTACTCAATCTTCATAATTTTGAAGTCGGTGCCAGTTCCAAAAGTTTCAAATACCTATTCTGTCAGAGAACTGAAGATTCAGCTATATCTGGTACCGACTGGAAAAAGGCACTATTAGATAGGAAAAATTATTTAATACTTTTAAGTTCATATTATAAGGATGTTATTATTGTTTTTACCTTGGAAGTCGGTTTTAATTTTTTGTTAAAAATAATAATAAATTCAGCATATTTCCTCCTCCCGTGAATTTTTTCACATTTCCAGAAGCAACCGTTTAGCTGATTGCGCTGATAGAAGGGAGGGGGGGGGGGGGGCACTGGACTCTAACGATTTTTTCCACTTTAAAAGTTAATATTTCACAAATGGATCCCTAAATCAGAAAATGATCTTTGAACACTCGTAATATTTTGGTGTGGGGTGGACGCGAATAAGCTTGATTGAATTTTGAGAAAACTGATTTTCATCGTTTAATGATAACGCACTAACAGTAAGCGCGTTTTCGATATAAGCTCAAAAGCTCATTATATTATTGTACATAAAAAACCCTATATGTTATATTATATTATTTTTAAAAACATATTTTCTTAAAGCTATTGAGCAGATATTGAATTAAATAGACATTAATAATTAAACTTTAACCGACAAGGAGCCGTAATAGTTTAATATAGATTAATCCTCCAAACACGGGGTCAAAATATGATTTATGTAAAGTTTACCGTAACATCATTCATTTCGCCCGCGTCTCAGATCTTGTCGTGGCGAGGCGCGGGGGGATGGAGGGGTTTTGAGTATATAAGGCCGGAGAAATTTGGCGAAGGCATCCACTATCACTCACCACCGGTGAAAGATGGCGTCGAAGGTCATTGTCCTGTTATCAGCGATCGCTGTCGCAGCCGCGGTGCCTGTGTGGATAAGTAAGTTATCTGTAGCCCTAGCACGGCGACTAGTGGAAATGCGAAAGTATAGACAAACTGTGGAGATAAACTTAAGGTGCCGTTCCGATCTTTTTTCGTTTCGAAAAATTCAATTAAAATGCCAGTTTATGACAGACTATAGTCACAAACTGTGGAGATAAACTTAAGGTGCCGTTCCGATCTTTTTTCGTTCCGAAAAATTCAATTAAAATGCCACTTTATGACAGACTATAGTCCTAAAAATTCAAATAATATCCTACTTTATGACATATACTATAGTCTGTCATAAAGTGGCATTTTAATTGAATTTTTGTCGGTCGCGATTAGCCGCGGTAAAGATCGGAACGGCACCTTAAGTTTATGTCCACAGTTTGTCTATACTTTCGCATTTCTACTGGTCGCCGTGATAGCTACTGATACCTTAAAAAAATGCATTTCTATATTTTTCTTAATGTTTGTTTATTGTTTTATATTATTAAACTAAAAGTAGATTACGATCTCCTTTATGACGCGAATTATTATAGTTTATAAGAAATCAATAATGATAATTTCGTTAACAATCTACGACATTTTCCCATTGAGCTAAATGATATATTACTCATTTCAGATGCACCAGCTCAGCCCAGCATCTCGTATGGGTTCGGCAGCGGGTTCAGCAGCAACATCGGCGGCATCAGCCATTCCAGCGGCATAGGATCCGCCTACAGCAGCGGCGGAGGTTCGGCTTACGGCTCCGGATCCGCGTCATCAGGCAACGGATTCTCCCAGGCCATCGGATCAGCTCAGGCAGCCCCAGCAGTGGTCCCCGTGTACTCACCCCCGGCCCTGTGGATCTACCCCGGATCCAACTCCGCAGCAGCCTCAGCCCAAAACATCGGAGCCATTGGATCTACCCAGTTCTCTGCTCAGAACATTGGTCTGGGCCAATACCAAACAGCTATTTCGTCAGCTCAGAATAACGCCTACGGCGGCTACCAGTCTGCAGGATCTTCAGCCCAAAACGGAGGTTACGGACGATTCCAATCGGCTGCTGCTTCGGCCCAGAACAGAGGACACGGGCTCTACCAATCTGCCGCGTCATCAGCGCAGAACAACGGTTTGAGCCAGTCTGCCATCTCTTCTGCACAGAACAATGGTTTTGGACGGCAGCAGTCTGCGGCTTCGTCTGCTCAAAATAATGGTCTCAGGCAGTCTGCCTTGTCGTCAGCACAGAATATCGGTTTCGGCCAACAGCAGTCTGCTGCGTCATCTGCACAAAACAATGGTTTGAGCCAATCCGCTTTATCCTCTGCGCAGAACATTGGCATCGGACAGCAACACTCTGCTGCGTCGTCAGCTCAGAACAATGGCCTAAGTCAAATCGCCTCAACCTCTGCACTGAATAATGGTTTTGGACAACAGCAGTCTGCTGCGTCGTCAGCTCAGAACAATGGTCTAAGCCAGTCCGCCTTGTCTTCCGCCCAGAACATCGGCTTGGGTCAACAACAGTCAGCAGCTTCATCCGCACAGAACAATGGATTAAGCCAATCAGCACTTTCATCAGCACAAAATGTTGCCCTGGGACAACAGCAATCTGCTGCTTCATCGGCTCAGAACAATGGATTAAGCCAATCAGCACTTTCATCTGCACAGAACATTGGTCTCGGACAGCAGCAGTCTGCTGCGTCATCTGCACAAAACAATGGTTTGAGCCAATCCGCTTTATCCTCTGCGCAGAACATTGGCATCGGACAGCAACACTCTGCTGCGTCGTCAGCTCAGAACAATGGTCTAAGTCAAATCGCCTCAACCTCTGCACTGAATAATGGTTTTGGACAACAGCAGTCTGCTGCGTCGTCAGCTCAGAACAATGGTCTAAGCCAGTCCGCCTTGTCTTCCGCCCAGAACATCGGCTTGGGTCAACAACAGTCAGCAGCTTCATCCGCACAGAACAATGGATTAAGCCAATCAGCACTTTCATCAGCACAAAATGTTGCCCTGGGACAACAGCAATCTGCTGCTTCATCAGCTCAGAACAATGGCTTAAGCCAATCAGCCCTTTCTTCTGCACAAAATGTCGGATTTGGACAACAGCAGTCTGCTGCATCATCAGCGCAGAACAATGGTTTGAGCCAGTCAGCTTTGTCTTCTGCACAAAACTTTGGTCTCGGACAGCAACAGTCTGCTGCATCATCAGCTCAGAACAATGGTTTAAGCCAATCAGCACTTTCGTCCGCCCAGAATATTGGCCTGGGACAACAACAATCTGCTGCTTCATCGGCTCAGAACAATGGATTAAGCCAATCAGCACTTTCATCTGCACAGAACATTGGCCTGGGACAACAGCAATCTGCCGCTTCATCAGCGCAGAACAACGGTTTAAGCCAATCCGCCGTGTCCTCTGCACAAAACATTGGACTTGGCCAACAGCAGTCTGCTGCATCATCAGCTCAGAACAATGGATTAAGCCAATCAGCACTTTCATCGGCACAACATATTGGCCTAGGACAACAGCAATCTGCTGCTTCATCAGCTCAGAACAATGGATTAAGCCAATCAGCACTTTCATCAGCACAGAACATTGGTCTGGGACAACAGCAATCTGCCGCTTCATCAGCGCAGAACAACGGTTTAAGCCAATCCGCTTTGTCATCTGCACAAAACATTGGACTAGGCCAACAACAGTCTGCTGCATCATCAGCTCAGAACAATGGATTAAGCCAATCAGCACTTTCATCGGCACAACATATTGGCCTAGGACAACAGCAATCTGCTGCTTCATCGGCTCAGAATAATGGATTAAGCCAATCAGCACTTTCATCAGCACAGAACATTGGTCTGGGACAACAGCAATCTGCCGCTTCATTAGCGCAGAACAACGGTTTAAGCCAATCCGCTTTGTCATCTGCACAAAACATTGGACTAGGCCAACAGCAGTCTGCTGCATCATCAGCTCAGAACAACGGATTGAGCCAATCAGCTTTATCATCTGCACAGAACTTCGGTCTTGGGAAATACCAATCTGCTGCGTCCTCCGCTCAGAACAATGGCTTGAGCCAGTCAGCCATTTCATCAGCACAGCACAACGGTTTCGGTCGTTACCAATCCGCCATTGCCTCCGCCCAGAAGGGTCTCGGATACGAATCAGCCATATCCTCTGCCAACTCCAACGGCCTGGGTTACGGTTCGTCTCTGTCTGCCGCTCAGAACATCGACGGATTCCAGTCCGCGTTGTCTTCGGCTCAGGGAAACAATGGATTCAACACCAACTCTGCGATCGCTTCTGCCCAGAACTACGGTGGTTATAGAACGAGTGTGGCGCAGGCTTTGCAGCACAGAGCCAATCTGATCCAAAGCAATGCAATCCACAACATCGCTTTAGAGTCTGCGAAGTCTCAAGCCGGTAACTTCGGCCTGTACTGAATACTCGGAGCCTGAAGATGAACGACAACGACTAGACACTACTCGTTTCTTTGTCTTCATGCTTATGCTTTAAGCCAAATAAAAGTATTAAAAAGTCTAAACTTTATTTCTTTTCTGTATGTAATTAAGGCCATAATCTACACCTACCTATCTACTAGCCTATAATGTAACTGAGTTTTATCAATGAAAACCTATTTATTATCTTTCTTACGAAAAAAAACTTACTCGTTTAAAAAACATTTACACTTCATTGAGAGGCTGTCCAGGTGGGTGAGTCAAACCGGTTTGATATAATTTGATACAATAACCATAACATAATAAATTTTGCAGGTGCAAATTACTGTATGACCGTTT
Source organism: Cyaniris semiargus (assembly GCA_905187585.1). Classification (NCBI taxonomy): domain Eukaryota; kingdom Metazoa; phylum Arthropoda; class Insecta; order Lepidoptera; family Lycaenidae; genus Cyaniris; species Cyaniris semiargus. The sequence goes on from LR994555.1 coordinate 2,408,490, forward strand.
CATACTAAAGTTCCCATAACATGGATAAAAAGTTCCTTTAATAACAGCGTGTAACCAATAAATTGATTTCAACGCTTAGCAATATAGCAAATAAAGATTTAAGGTTTCGACAAATTTTTTTTCGACTTTGGAACTGCTAAAATTTGCCTTTTCACTTGATTTAATTAAACTAGCTAAAAGCCGAGCTTTGTGAGCGCTCGCGTCGTTTTTCTGCATGGTAATAATCTTTAAGGCAGTTTTTTTTTTATATTTTAATAGTAACCAAACCTCGATTGACCGATAATAACACATCTACATATAAATAAAAATTACTATGGCACAAATCATAGGCGTAACAGTTTTTCCGTAAAGTGTCCCACAAAAGTGCTCAGGTTGTGGGATATACTAGGTCTCGCTTCGCTCGCCCTGATTAAGTAAATGAAAATCCTTATGCATATATAATTCACTTAAGTATAAAAGAAGAGATCGGAACCACTGTATTATAAATATAAATTTGTATGCGTAAGTATGAATTTATAGTACAAACAAGAATTCAAACCACATAGGTAGAAAAAAGTAGGTATTTTAATTAAATTAAATTTCGATTTCCTTAAAACTTTTTGGATCTATTGGAAGTCAATTAGTATCTTTACAAATAAATGAGATGTTAATGTTGTGCTCAATGCAAAAATTATGACGATTAAAATATTATGAAACATTACAATACAACGTTACAGTCACTCTTTTTAGAAGAGAAGATATCAATAGTGTAGACTATCATTACAATTATAATTAATATCATATCAAAAGTAAAAATCCCAGTTTTTTAAACTTTATATAAGATTAATAAATAATAATCTTCTTATATATAAAATTCTCGTGTCACAATGTTAGGCCGCGTACTCCTCCGAAACGGCTTTACTGATTTTAACCAAACTTTATATGCGTATTCAGTGGGTCTGAGAATCGGCTACTGGGTACTTTTTATATTGATAAGTGCATTTGTTGAAAAAATAATAGTAAATTATTACAACTCGAGACTGACGGCGACCATTGATTGTGCGACGGGACGGGACGGGACGTTGCCATGGTAACATACTTATTTAGTCACTTCAATAAAATAATAATATGCTCGAAATACTTTATATTATTATGGCAAAGCAACGTTTGCCGGGACAGCTAGTTATAATTTAATATTTAAATTCTCTCATTCTTTATTATTGTAAGCAAGATAAATATTTATTACTACTTCGGGTTTTTTATTACTATCTATGCGAATTTAATAACGAGGCAATGTTTGCCTGCGTTAAGTAATATTAGAAATTACATGACTGATTTTGATAAAATTTGGAAAGTGGAAAACACCCAAATGTAGAGTAGTAGGAAGGATTATACAGGGTTTCCCCATACAAAAGTGAAAAAAAAATTTGGTCTTTCATCGCTGCTACTTTCACTTTACACACCCTAAAGTATTATCACTCAGTTTTGTTACAGAGTGTATTTTATCGCGGGAAAATGGCGGTTTCCGCGCCATTTGCTAAGAAGTAACGGATCAAGTAGAGAAATAAAACTCCTAGAAAGAGTCAGTGGGTCACTCAAATTGTAAGAGTATACTTGATAAATAGTTGTACTTTTTAGTTAATTAATTTGCCCGCTAGTCTCTGGAACCGCCTAACTGTCAGCAATAGTCACTAGTCCAGTTTTGTATTTATGGTCGTTCACGATGACGAATGTTGAGACCTCCTTCAAAGCTGTTCACAATTATTTATTTACGAGACGAGATCTAGCATAAGATCTCGTCTTATAAATCTATACTTTTTAATATTTTAAAGCTGTAGAGACTAAACAGATTTTACGTAACTAAATGTAGATTTAGAGTAGATCACAAGAGAGATCTATACCAAGCCTACATAAAAATATGTACACCGATTAAAAGTGGCCTATGTACTTGATATATGCTACTTTTTGCGGGAAAATGTACTGTTTCAGAAAATTTACTCTCTCAATATCCTGGTCATAGAGTTCACAAGCATATTATAGCAAAACATTAAATTACAACGTGACAAAGCGATGCGACGCAATGCTTTTTTTTATATGAGCCATTCAAAATTGAACAGTCATTTAAAACATAATATTGAATTTGGGTTGCATATTCCAATTATTTTACACAGCTCATTTAAAAAGGCATCGTATTGCAGTGTCACGTAACAATGTGAACTGACCCTAAGTTGCACTCTAGTGTGACTGCAGTCTACCTCTACATCGGATACGGCCTCGCGCGAATACGCCGGTCGAAAACGTAGTCTTAAGCTCATAGTAGTGTAATAGTAGTTTAAGGGCCTGTCCACATCTCCACGCCACGACGTCGTCAACGTGGAACGGTGCGGTAATGTGGCACGGTACGTTGACGTGTAAATTTACGTCAACGTAACGTAAAAATGCACGTCTTTTTTCTTCTCTTTCTCCGATCTTAACAATAGCAAAAGCAGAATACGTATTGTGCGGTCCACATCTAGATCACTAGTGAAGAATGTAGCAGTTTCACAAGGCATGGCGACGTTCATTATCGTGATGTTGCATTGTACGTTACGTTAACGTAAATTTGCACGTCACGTCAACGTACCGTGCCACGTTACCGCACCGTCCCACGTTGACGACGTCGTGACGTGTAGATGTCGACAGGCCCTTAGACTAATTTCTCAACTATAAAATATGAGATAAGAAAAAAACTGACATCAACTAAATAAAACAATTATTTTTACTATTGGCCTACTGTGTGTGTGTCCCACAGCTGGGCAAAGGCTCCCCTCCCTCCCCTCTCCCCATCAATAATTCATGATCCTGTGATATTATATTAAATGTTAACAAATTAAACATAATGCGACTAGAATGTAATCTTAAGATTGTCGCTTGGAGAACAACCACGTTTTTAATGTCTCTTTAAAGGTTGATACCAAATGCGTTCATGGAATCTAGGGATGTTATAAAATCTAGTAAGGCTAGGTTCACACGTCATTATACTGCACGTTTTTTGCAGTATACGTCTTAACGAATAAATAGTGGCGCATACAATGTATATAGAACCATTCACACGTCAATTGTACTGCACGATTTGTTGCAGTAGAATCGGCGTATGAATGTTAAGCCGTATACTGCAAAAAACGTGCAGGATTGTGCCGTGTGAACCTACTCTAAGATGACGCCTACAACTACGTTACGACACTTACGCCAAAATTCGTTTATCGGGAACCGTAAATTTTCCCGGAATGAAAACTATCTCCTTTCTCGGGACACCAAGTATCTGTATATCAAACATCAAAATCGGTTTAACGGTTTAGATGCAGATCAGGTTACAGATAAAGATATACACACTTTCGCATTTATAATATTAAGTATGGATGTGATCCCATAAACTATTCAAATGTGCTTTTATGATGTTAGTTGTCCATGGGTGACCAAAATCGCTTGACATGATATTTTTGTTTGCTCGTTTGCTTTTGTAAATTTCTTAATCTTTCAGTTTCTATCCTCGTATTTCTTTTTTAACCCACTTCAAAAAAGGATCGACGCATATGTATGTAATATTTCCAGAACTGCCCAGTTTTCGTATAATATGTTAGTCTACATCAGCGTCTCAACAAATGTGCCAAATTTCAAAAGTGTATGTATGTATGTATGTATGGATGTATGTATGTATGTTTTTATGTTTGTGTTCGCATATCTCCGGAACTACAAGTCCGATTTGAGTAATTCTTTTTTTGTTGTACTAGGTATGGTCCAACTTAGGGAACACTGCAAGTTTCATCAAAATCACTTTAGTAGTTTTCGAGATAGGGAATTTTAATTTTGAAGTCGGTTTTATCTTTTTAATTTATTGTATATTCTCAATAATAAGTTAATACGGTAATCCAACTTCCTAAGTTTTATATAGACTTTGTTAGCAAGCAAACAATGAATTGATACGTCTCGTGGTGTGTACCATAATCCTAATCCTAAAATAAGATAGAAGTTCTAAACCAAATCATATTCTCAGCTAGAATTCACGTACCCTTAAATCTATTTAAAAAAAAAGAAATTTTAAATTTTATTAGTCTCGCTAATAGTCGAGAACGGCTGAATCGATTTGGCTAATTTTAATCTTGAAATATTCGTAAAAGTCCAGAGAAGGTTTATGTTAGGAATTTCAGAAGTCGCTAAGCTATAACGGTTCTTGAGTTACAGCCTGGAGACAGACGGACAGACGGACAGACATCGAAGTCTCAGTAATAGGGTCCCCTAAAAAGGAGAAAAATATCTAATTTATATTTTTTGGGACTAAGTTAAATCAAATGCAAAATCCGAGACAATATTCTGTATAATAATTAATATACGAGTACATATTATTTTCTTTTGAAAACATTCAAAAGGTCAAATTTTCCTTGTACTAATACTTTACCTAATGGAATTAAAATATAGTAAACTTAAATATATAAAAACTATAACATAAATATATTATGTTGAGGAAAGATAATTCATTAAAATTAACAACCAAAATTAATGTAACTAGTGACTATATTTTGTGTTGTAAAAGACATCAACGGGAACGAAGCGCGATAAAAACTTTTTATCAATTTTCGTTTTGTTTTAAATATATTTTTACTAGATGACCCGATGAACTTCGAAATTCTTTCTTCCTAACATAAACCTTCTCTGGACTTTTACGAATATTTCAAGATTAAAATTAGCCAAATCGATCCAGCCGTTCTCGAGTATTAGCGAGACTAATAAAATTTAAAAATTCTTTTTTTTTAAATAGATTTAAGGGTACGTGAATTCTAGCTGAGAATATGATTTGGTTTAGAACTTCTATCTTATTTTAGGATTAGGATTATGGTACACACCACGAGACGTATCAATTCATTGTTTGCTTGCTAACAAAGTCTATATAAAACTTAGGAAGTTGGATTACCGTATTAACTTATTATTGAGAATATACAATAAATTAAAATGATAAAACCGACTTCAAAATTAAAATTCCCTATCTCGAAAACTACTAAACCGATTTTGATTAAACTTGCAGTATTTCCTAAGTTGGACCATACCTAGTACAACAAAAAAAGAATTACTCAAATCGGACTTGTAGTTCCGGAGATATGTGAACACGAACATAAAAACATACATACATACATACATACACTTTTGAAATTTGGCACATTTGTTCAGACGCTGATGTAGACTAACATATACGAAAACTGGGCACTGCCCATAAATAACTGTGCCAATATTACATACATACGCGTCGAATTGATAACCTCCTTTTTTGAAGTCGGTTAGTAATTATATGACAGTGTGTATGTCTGTTTGTCATTTTAACTTCTTCAAGCTTGAATTAAATGATTAAATATGTAGCAAAATTGGTTTAGCTGCTTGCGGCTAAACATATTTTGATGATATTGATATTGTGTAGATATTTTATGACCTGGTAAAGAGCGTATAGGAACTCTCCTACACCCTTTCCCAGGACTAAAAGCATTCACATAGTTTCTACCTTCAAATCAAGGTACTTGATTACATATTGAAGTAATGAATGCCATAACAGTGGCTGCTGTTAAGCATTGGTGTACTAACTCACATCAAAATAGTTTTGAGTAATCGGCGTTTTAAATTTTTTTGGAATAATCTTTATTTTCTACTTATTTTAAGCAAAAAATGTTATTGTGCGGTATCATTTTTCTTGTTAAAATGCGTAGATTATGATAATGAAAAAACATTTTAATTTTACATTCAGTTTTAAGAGAAAACGTATAAAAATGGTTAATGCTAAATTGCTATAGGGCTTATTACATGTCCATGTGATTTAACTCATTAATGCAAAATTCTGATTTGTTCTTTCAATACAAATTTAAGTGCTTATTTTAACAAAATGTAATAAAATTACCTCGTCACGCCCACACCGCTAAATAGATTCTTCTGAAATTTGGTACGGAGATACTTTGAGTCCCGGGAAAGGACATAGGATCCTTTTTATTCCGAAAAAATGTACGGTTCCTAGGCATTTAATAAAAATGATTTCTGCTTATACCACTACATGGATTTCGATGATATTTGGTATGCAGATACGTTGTGTCGGGAAAGGCCATAGTATACTTTACATCCAGGAAAAAGGTACGGTACCCGTGTGATAAAAAAAAATGATTTGCGCCTAAGCCGCTGAACCAATTTTAGGATAGGATAGGAAGGATATAAGATAATAATTACTCTCTTGAAAAATTTACGGTTACCGCGTTATAAAGTTTCTTGTTTTGCGCCTAAACCGCTGAACCGATTTTGATGAAACTTGGTATGGAGATACTTTGAGTCCCGGAAAAGGCCATAAAGGATCCTTTTTATCTCGGAAAAATGTACGGCTTCCAGGCATTAAATAAAATGATTTCTGCTTATACCGCTACATGGATTTCGATGATATTTGGTATGCAGTATATAATATACGTTATGTCTCGGGAGAGGACATAGGATACTTTATATCTGGAAAAAAGTACGGTACCCTTGTAATATACAAAAATGATTTGCGCCTAAACCGCTGAATCGATTTTGATGAAACTCGGTGTGCACATATTTTAACTCTCATGAAAAGACATAAAATATTTTTTACCTTGAAAAAATGTACTGCGTTATAAAGTTTTATATTTTGCGCTTAAACCGCTGAACCGATGTTGATTAAATTTGATATGCAGATAATTTTGAGTGTCGGAAAGGACACGCGATTAATATCCCGTGTGATTTCCCGTTCATACTAGAAAATGTACGGTTCCCGCGCAATGAATAAAAATGATTTATGCTTTTACCGCCAAACTGATTTCGATGATATTTGGTATGCGGCTACATTGTTTCTCGGGAAAGAACACTGGATACTTTTTATCCTGGAAAAAACCGTACATTTTCATACTAGAAAATGTACGGTTCCCACGCAATGAATAAAAATGATTTATGCTTTTACCGCCAAACTGATTTCGATGATATTTGGTATGCGGCTACATTGTTTCTCGGGAAAGAACACTGGATACTTTTTATCCTGGAAAAGCCGCTAAACCGATTTGGATGAAATTTGTTATTATAGATATTATAAGACCCGGATAACTTTTAAGGATATATTATATAATGGTTTTTATATCCCATAAATGTATGGTTCCCGCTCGAAAAAACTTTAATCTTTTGCGGTTTAACCGCAGAACCGATTTTCAGGAAATTTGGTATGGAGATACTTTAAGGCCCAGGAAAGGACGTAGGATAGTTTATAATGCGGTAAAATGTACGGTTCACGCGTGATAAACTAATTTCTACATTAACTAAATTTAATCAAAATCGGTTCAGCAGCTTAAACGCAAATTAATAAAGTTTATTGCGTGAAAATCGTACATTTTCCATGATAAAAATTACTCTATGTCCTTCTCCAAGACCTAACGCAATATCTATATACTAAATATTGACTGCGCAGGAACCGTACATTTTCCGGGACAAAAATTATCTAATGTCATTTTAAGTGACGCATAGTATCTGCATACAAAATTTTATCAAAATTGGTTCAGCGGTTTAAGCGCAAATAATTTTAGAAACATAGTACATAAATGCTAAATACAAAGCCTCACTTAGAGGAATAAGCAATAACCATTTTTGTACTCTACAATATGCTACAGTGGGTTTTCAAAAAAATGGATTTCACTGTCGCAAACCTTATGTTCTAAAGAATAAAACTGCATTATTAACTCAGTACCCGATTTTTTGTGGAATAGAACACGAATGCTAAACAGCAGCCATCTAATCTTTACTAGATGAACTTCGTATCACTTTCTTTCTAACATAAACCTTCCCTGGACTTCATGCACAAATATTTTAAGACTAAACTTAGGTTCAGCCGTTCTCGAATTTTAGTGCGACTATCAAAATTAAAAATTAATATTAGTCATACAAAAGATAGATATAGATTATGCACATTAAATTATTACAGTTACATACACATTAGATCGAAGCAAACAAAATAAAAGTCGGCCTTTTTAATTGCTGTTAGCATAGTAAAAATGTATTTTACATACTTAATTATTTATACACTTTTATATATTTTGACTTAATTACTGATCTCCAAATAGTCTTGTCCTACGATCCGTTATCTCGTCAAGAGTAAAAGAAAACAGGATTAGGACACATAAATAAATAGTTAATTATCGGCAGAAGAAATTGGAGCGATGACACGATGACTTCCTCAATGTAGACCGGGGAAGGTGGGGGCACGCACATATAAGCCAGCCACACAGCTCATGGTCAAACACTCAAAATGTACGCCAAGGCCTTCGTTTTGACCACCCTCGCGGTTTTCGGCAACGCTCTGCCCGTTTTGTATAGTAAGTATTTTTTTTTCAATCCAAAGTATTTAGTATTAATCTCACAAAATATATTTACTCATTTTAGAATAATTATATTATATTCATATTTAAAAGGCATATCTATATAATTTACTCTTATTGTAGATTAATTATAATATTTAGATTTAAAAAGCTCAATATATTTGCTATAATTATAAAGCTCTAATATTAAATTGAAATTATATGGTGTATTTTTATGTAATTATGAACAAGCTTCTTTTTTGAGCGAATAGATTTAGGATCAAGAAATTTTAAGGCTTCAAGGTGACTAAGGTTCACCATTACATAGAGTTTTGCCTTAGGCAATCAATATATATTTTTACCAAAGCATTCAAATACACGTAGTAATTACTATAATTTTTATGTTTACGGTTATTCTTTTACAAATAGTTTAAAGTTCAAAATAAAGCAAATTGTTTTTTTTTAAGGTTTCGTACCTAAAGGGTAAAAACGGGACCCTATTACTGAGACTTAGATGTCTGTCCGTCTGTCCGTCGGTCTCCAGGCTGTAACTCAAGAACCGCTATAGCTAGACTTCTGAAATTTTCACAGATTGTGTGTTCCAACTTTCGCTCAATAACGGTACGGAACCCTTCGTGCGCGAGTCTGACTCGCACTTGGCGATTTTTTATTCTCATAACAAAGTTTAAGCCTTATTGAGCCATTAACATACTTAAAAAGTATATATACTTAAACTGTTTAACAGTAATTAAAAAAAAACAATAATTTTCCAGGTGTCCCGGCCCAGCCGTCCATCTCGTTCGGCATCGGCAGCGGCTTCAGCAGCGACATCGGCGGCATCCGGCACTCCAACAGCTTCGGAGCAGCCTACCAGAGCGGTGGAGGCTCAGCTTATGGAGCTGGTCACGCCGGCAACGGAGCCCAGGGCATCGGTATCGCCCAAGCCCCGTCCCACGAGTCAGGCCTCTTCATCCTCAACGGCCAGAGAGTAGACCAGTACAGACCCCACGGCTACCAGTCTGCGGTGTCCTCCGCCCAGAATGCCCCCGGATACCAATCAGCCATCTCCAACGCTAACGGATTGAGCGGTTCCTCTCTATCTTCAGCCCAGAACGCGCCAGGATTCCAGTCAGCTATATCTAACTCTAACGGATACGGTGGAAATTCCCTCTCTGCTGCCCAGAACGCTCCAGGATTCCAGTCAGCTATATCCAACACCAATGGACACGGAGGAAATTCCCTGTCTGCTGCCCAGAATGCTCCAGGATTCCAATCAGCGATCTCCAACTCCAACGGGCTCGGGGGATCCTCGCTATCTTCTGCGCAAAACGCTCCAGGATTCCAATCCGCTATTTCCAACGCTAACGGATTAAGCGGCTCTTCGTTGTCTGCCGCTCAAAACGCGCCCGGTTTCCAGTCAGCCATCTCTGCTGCCCAGGGCTACGGTCCGTCTCCTGGCTCAGCTGTTGCCGCTTCCCAGAACTACGGCAGGAGCCAGGTGAACATCGCCCAGGCGACCCAGCAGCGCGCTAACGGTTTCTCCAGCAGTGGGGCCACCACCTTCAACGCGCCGGGCTACCAGGCCGCCCAGTCCCACGCCATCAACACTGGATACTACTAGACTTAAGAATTAAGACTGATAATTTATTGAATAAATGATAAAAATTATTATAATATCTTTTTATTTTTTTCCTCCACTTTTAGTACATACTCTATTATAATATTATGCTACCTAATAGTTTTATATTCAACAAGCTTGCAAAAGGTATGTTTAACATTGATTAAGTAATAAATTGTTACACTGAGTATTAAATAGAGTTTGGAGTCAGATTAATTCATAAGTTTTTTTTATAAATAACTATATAGACTGGTAATTTATAAAATTAAGTAGCTCAAGAGAGTTTCTTTTACCAAAGTAAAAAAAACATGGCGAAACATGGCGGTAGCGGTCATTGACTCCCTGTCAAAAACTTATCATTTTCTATATAAACCGCGATTGACAATGAAGTGTCAGATGTTGTCAATCGCGGCTTTGTATGGAATGACAAGTTTTTGACAGGGGTTCAGTATAGTAATAGTGTATTTTTGAAGAAGAAAATAAAAAATCTCAAATTATGTATCAGTGTACAAACAATAAATTGCCTACGATGTTGTTAAATCGCGTCATTATATCCATACAAATTTTATAAATGGACTGTCTATCATCTGTGTCTGGGTGTATGTCATGAAAGTTTTTATAACGAAACTAGCTGACCCGGCAAACGTTGTTTTGTCATATTTAAAATTATTTATAGTATCAATATAAAAGTAGATAAAAACCTATTCTCAGGCCTAACGAATACATACAAAATTTCATGAAAATCGGTTGAGCCGTTTTGGTGGAGTTCGCGCACAAACAATGTGACACGAGAATTTTATACAAGGTGTAACAAAAGTAAGTGATAATACTTTAGAGTGTGTACGTGTTCATTGTAGAGAGTTCACTGTGAAAGTAGCAGCGCTGAAAGACCAACATTTTTTTTCACTTTTGTATGGGCAAGGGCCCGAGCGTCACGAGTTTTCCCATACAAAAGTGAAAAAAATTTTTGGTCTTTCAGCGCTGCTACTTTCACAGTGAACTCTCTACAAGGAACACGTACACACCATAAAGTATTATCACTTAGTTTTCTTACACCTTGCATATTTTCCCCACAAAATACCAATTTTCAAATGAAGTTGTGAACAACATCCACTATATAAAATAAATTTCGGTCTCGACTTACTGATGAACATCTCCAGGATTCATAAATGTCAATTGCTTGCACCAATTTCACTCCAAACAAGAAATAAAATTGTCACTTTTCTCATTGATATGTAAATAAATACCTTTGTGATTTCCGTAATTACCTTTGTTTAATAAATATATTTTTTTTTAATTATAAAATGTGCGAACCGCGAAGGTCATTTCTTTTCTTAAAATGGACCCCGAGCGAAACTAATTGGTGACCCCTGGACTATACTATCGCCTACGATACTCATAAATCATACAAAATTATAGTTAAAAAGTATAAAAGGATATACAGCGTTTATTATAGTACCGCTATATGCGATTGATTATAACAAAACTGTAAATTATTTTGTTTGGAGTTCCTTAAGAAAAGAGCGATAAGTAAAGATTTTTCCTTATCGATTATTTAGCTCAAAATCATACAGAACCAGTAACTTATGGCTTTTTGCCTTGTGTTTTAATAAGGACTAAAATCAATTTTAACAATTACACGCAATAACAAAAAAAAGTATGCACGCTATAACTAGTTTTACCCGTAGTCAAAGCCAAACTGGTATCTTCCTGCGTAGTAATAATTATTATTATAAAGATATTTTGAATCACTGTGGTATGATTCATACGTGCGATTATGCAAAGTGCATAGTAATTAGTATCCTACAGAAACCATGTGGTTTCAGGCCATCCCCCGAGCAAACGACCTTGACCATGCATTTGGCGCGTTGCCGAGATCGCACAAAATCCTATTTTTTTACTTATCTTACTTCAAAATTGATCTAAAAAAATTTAAAACGGGGAATATGTAGTTAATGAAATTATCTATCTATTGTCGCGTGTTTCAAATAGATGTACTTTGTAAATACTAGGGAGATGCTGAAAGTATGCTTCAATTTTAATAAATTGGTATTACTTTGGAAGCTAATATCATGAGTATAATAAACAAAAATAGAAATTTTAAAACGGGGAAAGGAATGTTGATATACTGAAGATTATTGCTGTATTTTTATTATAACTTTGTAGCTTTCAAATTATGAGTTTATAAGGCTCTAAATACGGTAAATTACGGAATCTCCGTAGGGGAAGGCCCTTAACCGGATATGCCAATTTCATTAAAAAATTATTCGATAGTTTTTGCGTGAAGAAGTAACACATACAAACTTTCTTCTCTATTATAGTGACATAAAAAATATTATACTTTGATAAGGAACTTGCACTACTAAGACCCATTTCGCACTTGGCCGGTTATTATTGATGTACCCAAAAAGGTACAGTAACACCGCTATAACCTCGTATATCACACTGGACCCGCCCGGGCCCACCTACCGCGGCAAACGCTTTAGATGATTAATCTTAATAAAAATCTCCATTTGTAGTCAAACTAAAAAGTGTGTGTAAATAAAAACTATTGTAAAAATACGTCCTTTCGAAACTACGAGCAGACTTTTCCTTTACGAAAATAAATTAGCATCAACAAAAAATATCTAAAAACATAGACAGAAACACCTCAGAGTTTATTGAAATTTTAAGTTGACTATTATTATGAAATGTATAACAAAAATTCATAGTCCTAGAGAAATATAAGCAAAGAGTCGCGAGAAGCTGCTATAGATTATTATTACTAGCTGACCCGGCAAACGTTATTTTGCCATATTATGCATTATTTCTACTATCATAATCACTTAATCATAATCATATTTATTTGCTCAAAAACATGGTTACATGGGTTGTTACAGTTATTGTTACAGTGCGGCATGTTTTGCTATGACAATTGCGTGCAAAATTGAAAAAATGGAAGAAAAAATCAATATAAAAATTAGATAAAACCTATTCTCAGGCTTAACGAATGTATATACAAAATTTCATTAAAATCGGTTGAGCCGTTTTGGAGGAGTTCGCGCACAAACACTGTGACACGAGAATTTTATATATAAGTAAGATATTTGTTACTTAACAACCACATAATAACTGCATATTTTTTATGAAACAAAATATAAGTAAAAATACACCTAAAATTTAAAATACTACCAGTAAAATATACTTTGAAGCTAAAAATACACGCGTAGATTGGTAATTATATGCTAATATTTCATCAAACTGTAAATAATTTATTATTTGATCATTAGCAAAAAACGAGCTGAGGATATTCATCAAAAACTAGAACACTCTATAGTCATTATTAACTCGAAGAAAAATGGCTTACCACCAATTTATAAAACGGTAAAAAATAAATAAATGATAGAGAGATACAAGATTAAATAGAGATTTTTTTGCTTCAATTTTAGGATATTTCTAAAATGATAGGTAAGTTAACTATCACAAGAATTGAATTATAGACAGATTTAATTTTAGTCGGATTATATCACGCAGTAAAATTACCTTAGACATCTGATAGTAGAAAACCTTAGATAGTACAAAAATATGCCTAAAAATAATATTATTAATTAAAAATACTGAATCGGTTCAGAGTAAGCTTATCTCTTTAAATTCGTACAAATGTAAGGCTATCTAGATTTTAAGGTAAGTTTTACAATTTATTTTACATAATTTAGTGCTCACATATAATAATATCTAAAACGCTCAAAATTGGAAGCTGAAAGAATATAAGTAGTTTTATATCTAGCCTCTTTAAATTATTAACAGCAAATAAAAATCAGAAGCTAGTCATAAAAATTTATGATTTATTTTAAATGCTAAAATATCGGTTCAAATCCATTTACCGTTGGGTTCATCTTTATCCTTAGGACTATTGTCCATCACCGCCTTCACCGGGACGTCACCGACAAAAATTCAAATAAAATGCCCTTTTATGACCTTTCTTTTTTTTTCGTTGTGCTTTACGCCATTATAAAACAGCGGCTGCACGAGTCGGTAGAATAATGTCGGTGGAAAATGAAACCTATAGCCTAGGTCATAAAGTGGCATTTTTTAACATGCTTTTATCAGCTTTTGCTGTATGTATGTAACGGAATCTTTGAGCATGATTTTTACCAATCTGCAGTAGTCTAATTAATAACTTTGCATACGTATTAGGAACCATTAACAATGCAATAATTTGTTAAAGTTTTTGATTTAAAAAAATACGTGTTTTTAATTTTTTAACTTTTATTTACTAGATGATGCTCGAAACTGCGTTTCGCCAAAACTCGTTTATCACGCGGGAACCGTAAAATTTTCCGGGATTAAAGTAGCCTGTGTCCTTTTCCGGGACTCAAAGTATCCCCATACCAAGTTTCAGCAAAATCGATTCAGCGGTTTGGGCGTGAAGAGGTAACAGATAGATAGGCACACTTTCTTATAATATTAGTATGGATTATTATCACTGACGTCCCGGTGTTGGGATTATGGACAAACGGCCTTAGGTGGGAGTGTCAGGTCATATATAAACACGAGAGACGAACAACAACCATTACCACAACAACTTTGCAATGGCATTCAAATTACTCATCTTTGTATCGACGTTGGTTCTCCTCGATGCGGCGTCCGTGCCAATGTTTTATCGTAAGTTTAAATTCAATTTTACTTCTCCTTAACTTCCATTTCGTGAGGATTTGTAACAAATGTAATACCTTAGGTACTTTTGTTTTTTTTTCTATATATTTGTCTGAATTCTTAAAACGCATACATTTTAACTATTTCTACATGTAAAATATTTAGCATCATCTATATTCTATACTAATATTATCTATACTAATATTATAAAGCGGAAGAGTTTGTTAGTTTGTTTGTTTGTTTGTTTGTTTGAACGCGCTAATCTCAGGAACTACTGGTCCGATTTGAAAAATTCTTTCAGTGTTAGATAGTCCAATTATCGAGGAAGGCTATAGGCTATATTTTATCACGCTAAGACTAATAGGAGCGAAGAAATAGAGGAAAATGTGGAAAAAACGGGGGGAAATTATTTGAAAGGGCTTATTTGAACGCGCTAATCTCAGGAACTACTAGTCCGATTTGAAAAATTCTTTCAGTGTTAGATATCCCATTTATCGAGGAAGGCTATATGCTATATTTTATTACACTGAGACTAATAGGAGCGAAGAAATAGAAGAAAATGTGGAAAAAACGGGGGAAATTATTTGAAAGGGCTTATTTCACGAACTACTGGAGCAATTTTTATGTTATTTGGCTCAGATATAGAGTAGACCATGTGAAGGGACATAAGCTATTTTTGAGGGAAAATGTACGGTTTCCGTAAAATTCCTAATTTACGCGGGCGAAGCCGCGCGGAACATCAAGTAAAATTATAAAATAGGCAATTTGTTATATGTAATGAAATGACTAACGGTTGATAGTAGGAGCTACTGAATCGTTATTTTTATAAACAATTCAACTAGTCAAAGCTGTAAGGTATTAAAAATGACTGGTTAGAAATCTTTAAATACTTTCAACATAATTTATCTTTTTCTTTATTTAAAGGCTTGTGTCGAGACCGACAATGCCAGCAGTAATAAATTTGAAGTTTAGTTTTCCATAGTAAAAAGTAGCCTAGACCCTTATAAACAATCTGTCTGGATCAAATATCATCAAAATCAGTCAGTTTCGAGTCCTTGAAAGTAAGCAAATCAAACTTTTTCTATAAGTTTTAGAAGTATAGAATAAACCCAAATCCACATTATATAGCCGACCCCATGTATTTGTTAGGACTTTTTCTCCTAAATAATCTAATTATACCTCAAAGTTTTAATTCGAGAAGTATTTTAATGTTAAGACTGTAAAGTGGAGAAGGTGCTGCAAAAACGTATATAACTCGAAAAACATAATCCTTATTACGCGCTTAGAAAATTAGTGGCGAAAAAAGCACAGGCGCTTAGATAACAAACAAAGCACGTCAGATTATACAGTACTTAGTAAGCCAAGCTTTTCTTCCAAAGTTCAGAAAAATAAAAATAAAACATTACTAATACGAGTAAGCAAATGCTCAAATGAACAACCTAGGGACAAACACATGTCTACAAGTATTTTTATGCAGAATATATTTGCAGAGTTTTCATCAATTATTTTCTTTTCAGAGCACCCGTGGCTTGTTCCTGCGTCTGCATTCGACCTGCAGCTACCGATGCAAGCAAATATACCACAACATCCGATAAACATACAACCTTATAATATACAACAACCGTTAAATATACAGCGCTTTAATATACCACAGCCGCTTAATATACAACCTATCAACATACCGGAGCCTATTCAACCACTGCAAGTTCAAATTCCACAGATTTCAATTCCAAAGCCAAACTCTAAAGGACATTCTCCGGGACAGACCATCTTAGTCCAAAATAGTCCAGGATACCAAACGGCAATTTCCTCTGAAACAGATGGCGTGGTCCTAAGATCTACTTTAATATCTACGTCCAATACTCCAGGGTACCAAGCAGCTCTGTCATTGACCAAAACTTCTAGAAGCAATGGCTACGGAACATCTGTCTCAGCAACGCTGAATTCTGGTCCTAATAATTTGAGTCTGGCTAAAAGTGCATCTAAGGATGGAAAAGTGGAACACAGAAGTGTTGCGAGTAGTATTTCTACACCAGAACTGAAAATAAACCAATCTAGTGCAAATTAAATATATGCGTTGATTGAACTAGAGAGACAATTATTGTGTTATAAGTAGCTGGAGTACATTTTAAAGAGCCAAAGTATTTTTGCAATACACAAAGACTTAGGACACCCTCTGTTCGTTTACTCTCATTAGTCATTACCCAGTGGGACGGATAAACGAATATTTTGTGATACTGTTAGACTAAATAAGTATATTTTTTAGTATTCATAAATGTATACTTCATATATATATTCTGTTTTATTATTTACCTACTCCTATTGAATTTGTTATTATCATAAATATATTTATTAGTTTTAAATTAAAAATTTTAATTTATCATTATAATATTTGTTGAAAATTGTATTGTCATTTGATATTTTTATTAAAATAACAGCGGGAAGTCGTTAATAAAACAATAAAACGTATTATATTATAAAATTTATGTTCAATATTATAAAACACTACGTTTTACACTTTGATGATAATATAATATTTATCATCTAGGTAATATGATAATTGATAAGTTAGTTATTTCAAAAATGTTGCGATCTTTACTCAAGACGATAGAGGAAAAATAAACTTATAAAATAAGATAAAAATAATTTATGTGTTGTAAGTAAGAACAGGTATGAAGAAAAATACACATAGACAATAGATAATGTTTATTAAGATCAATTAATTAAAATAATATTTTAATTACCATCAGTCAAGTCTTATTTAAATCTAAGCACAGTCAATCAAGAGGAGATCAAAATTAAAAATCTACATTAACACGATTTTAAAAATACATAATATCAACTTTATCTCAGAGATTTTAAATTTAATACGATTTCAAAAACGGTACCTACTTTTAGTTTGATCAATTGTGGTTGGCAGCAAAAGCAGACGCACTTTGAGATTGAGGGGTAACGTACCTAACGCGACCACGATTATTGTAAGCCTGGGCAACACTTGACGACTGTCTTCTGTTGTTCTGCGCAGCGGCGATGGCGGAACCCTGGTTGTTGCTGGCACTAGACACAGCAGACTGTAGTCCACCGTAGTTCACAGCTTGGGAAATAGCAGCACCATTCCCGAAGCCTTGGGAGTTAGCTGATGATGCTGCGAAGTTGATGCCAGGAGCGTTCTGGGCTACGGCTGAGGCTGCTTGGTACGAAGGGTTGAGACGAATTGGGTGTCTGTTTCCGTAGTAATTGTATGTCGGGATCAAATATCCATATCTTAGTTGTTCTTTGTTGTCTGCAATAGGTTCTGCGTTCTCAACTTTCTCTGGTTTCTCTGGTTCGTTCTCTGGTTTAGAGGTGGGAAGAGATGCTTCTGGTGTCTCTACAATAGCAGCTGGCTTGGGTTCCAAATTTTCAAGTTCTGGCGTTCTAGCGGTAGATGCAGGGGCTTCAGGGGACTCTACGATACCAGTAGGTTTAGCGTCAGTCTCTTCAATAATGACTGAACGAACACGTTTGGGCTGGTATCTCCATGATTCCCATGCGCTCGGTGGGCGGTTCT
Organism: Cyaniris semiargus; assembly: GCA_905187585.1. Classification (NCBI taxonomy): domain Eukaryota; kingdom Metazoa; phylum Arthropoda; class Insecta; order Lepidoptera; family Lycaenidae; genus Cyaniris; species Cyaniris semiargus. The sequence goes on from LR994555.1 coordinate 2,426,629, forward strand.
GCATGTGACCAATTTCCACATATTCTGGCAAGTCGCTACGTAATCCAACTTGAGCTCTATTGGCTTGATCAGGATCTTCTTCTACTTTATCTTTTTCGCTATCCGCTTCTTGAACGGGTTTTACAGAATCCTTTACTTCATCTTTCTTCATGTCCATGTTACTGGGCTCCTCCACCAAGTCACTTCTGAGTTGAGGAACATATCCCGGATTGTGTGTGGCTGAATCTACTCCTTGTAGTCCAATGTGGCCACTTCTAAGAATAAGCTTGGCATCTACCTCACCTTCTGAAAAACACAATGTTATTGATTGGTTAACTTAAGTGCAGTCTGATTAATATAGATCCGAATATTCTAAAAAATAAAAAACAACTGATGTGATGATGATGAGCTTCGAAACTTCAGACAATCAAATCTCTGAATAATGCCTTTTCCTCTTGAATCTTTAGACAGGGAAATTAATACTAACAAGGAAATAAACTTACCAGGCCATGTCGCCGAGTATATCCCAGCATTCGCCACCGCCAGCAAAGGAAGGAGAGCTATCACGAACTTATTCATATTTGTTTACGTGAAAGATAGCACCACACCTATTTCTAGTTGTAGTCTCTATATATAGAGACAAGCTATCCCCTTCCTCGACCAGGGGCAATGACATTATTATAAATTGATCATCCAAATATAAATAAATCCAAATATAAATGCGATTTATAAATCTAGAAAGAAGCTTGTTTGTATAAATTCGTTGAACCCTGCGAGATTTACAACGACCAGTGTCACAGTTGCTTAACTTGATTTGATATAATTTGTTTATTTACTGTTATGTTTTATTTGTAACTAGCTGTTGCCCGTTCCCGTTGCCTTGGGAATTCCGGGATAAAATGTAGCCTACATTACAGAAAGGTTTCCTCAAAATCTAATAAACATATTTTAAAAAGATAAAACCGACTTCAAAATTAAATCAAAATCAAATTAAATTTCCATATCTCAAAAACTACTAAACCGATTTGATGAAACTTCCAGCATTCCCTGAGTTGAACAATACCTATTACAACAAAAAAGAATTTTTTAAATCGGACTTGTAGTTCCGTTCCGTGTACGTTCAGATATGCGAACACAAACATAAAAACATACATACATACACTTTTGAAATTTTGCACATTTTTTCAGATACTGATATAGACTAACATATACGAAAACTGGGCAGTTCTGGAAATATTACATACATACGAATACGGGTCGAATTGATAACCTCCTTTTTTTGAAGTCGGTTAAAAATTGGTGTCAAATTTCAAAGCTTCGTAAAACCTTTGATCCCCCACACACACGCATGAAAGCGACAGACAGACAGACATAGATACTCGCATTAAGAATATTGTATATAATATGAAAGTATGGATTTTATATCTGATTCACTAAAATATTTCTTAAAAATTTTTTGAGATTTAAAGAATCCTTTTTGCCCTAAGTCTTAGTTTTTCATGTAGTTTATAATATTATTTTATGAGTCATTATTTTTGATGCAGGTTTTTGTATAGACTATTTTAAAATACGGCCCTGTGTCTGATTATTTTGTGCGTTAAACTAATGACCAATCTTCTTTAAATTTTCCTATTCCTTTATAGCAAATACGTCGACCTCTGAAATGGTACCAAGTAAATCTAAAATATTAGTTTGTTATTACTTAAACTAATCATTAACTTACAGGAGTGACAGACGTGCGAGTAAGTACGCGGACTTATGGCTCGACGATCTTAATCGCTTGTGTGCCAGCAAAGAGCCGCGAGCCGCGAGCCTGGGGGCATGGTAATTAAGTGTGAGCGATTCTCATGTGTCACCGACGCGAGCCGAGTAAGTTCGCGAACTTAAAACCCACGTGCTTTAAGTTCGTACGTTTATCAAGCCTTTTACTTCGTTAAGAAATCCTTTCAACTAATTTAATAAAAATAAAAATTTACATATTTAATTACCGAGTAAAACGCTAAAATCAAAACATAGAACTTGTAACATAGTTGAAACAAGTTTTGCGAACGTTCACACTATTGTGTGGTGTTGAAAAATACAGTCCTACGTGAAGATCTTGGCATGTGACTAAAATCAGAATGACATGAAACCTACGAATAATAAAGACTAAGGAAAAGTAACTCCGTCAAAAAACATGTTCTACAATACTTGTCAAAAATGCGTACCTAGGTCACTGACCTCCATTATACATGTACGCTAGACTTATGATACCCACCTGCTTTTTGTGCCTATTTGAAGCGGAATCAGCGCCCCCAATGCGGGGGAAGAGAACTAAATTTGACGTAACCACAACCAATAACAACAGTTGTCATCACTAGTATTAGTTCCAAGTACTTTCACTACTGCTATCAGCGCTAATATGGCGACTTTCGAACGTCATTTTTACGTCAGATTTAGTTCTCTTCCCCCGCATTGGGGGCGCTGATTCCGCTTCAAATAGGTACAATAAATAGCTGTCATTTCAAAAAATATATCCAGCGTACTTGTATAATGGAGGTCAGTGACCTAGGTACACATTTTCAATACATTTGCAATATTTAGGTGGCCTTCAGTGGTATCAGGCTAACGTTACATGACAGTTCGAAAGGAACCAAATTTAAAACGGTAATAGTATGGGAGTTACGTTTCTTTAGTTTTTAATATTCGTATAATGAGACTAATGCCACCAATTTGTAATGTGTCACTTGATAGACGGCTGGTATACATTAGTTCTTCGGCCTTCTGTCAAAGTCATTTAAGTTAAATCTTCTTATCTCATCTGCGTGCAGCGGGAATAAAAGGGAGTAGAATGTTTACAATCTACTACAAGAAAATGTATATACAATGTGTCCCTACACCGGTGTCCGATCCTTTAATGTCATGATGTATGGCATATTTTATCGACAAATTAGCTCTCAGATTTTTCTCTCTCTCACGGTTGTAAAATGGCAGCCATTTTAGTTTTTCTCGGGCTTTCGCACTAATCTGACCAATACTTCTCATGTAAATATCCTATGAATATAAAAAAGATTTCATTTGATAGCTAAACTTGTGGGCTATACACACACAGGCATACTTTATGATTTTTTTTGGAATTAAACAAAGAAAAATCAAAGTTTAAGAAAAAAATTATGTATTTTTCAATGACGACCTCTGTGGCTCAGTTGGTGGGCTGTTGGTAGCTCAAGCCGGGGGTCGCGGGTTCGAATCCCGCCGACGAAACAAAAAGTTTTCAAAGTTCCTGGGTCATGGATGTGTATTAAATATGTGTATCATAATATAATAAAAATCTTAAATATATGTATAGTATAAAAGTATTAAATATATTTCCGTTGTCTGGTATCCGTAACACAAGTCCTTCAGGTACTTAGCACGGGGCCAGACTGACGTGGTGTGAAGCGTCCATAGATATTATTATTATTATTAATTAATGGCTTTTTGTGAAAAATCTAGCGCATTAAACTAGTTCTTTTTTATTTTAAAAAGATAAAGGAGGTTTTCATGCTAAATAAATTCCTGTACTTCTATTCTCTAAGTCAGATAGTTTTGAAGTTATAACGATTTTCTTATGAAGTATTGGTCTGATTAGTATGTGAGCCAGAGAATAAAAAATATTTTGAAAGTTTAGAGAAAAAAAATTTTGGAAAGCCAATTTGTCAATAAAATATGCCATACATGATACATCATAACATTAAAGGATCGGACACCGGTGTTGAGACACATTGTATAATATGAGAAATATTATTTAAAAAATCATCAAAATATACGTAATAAACATAAAAGGTTTAAGTGCAGGTTCTTCCTAAATTAGCAGGTCGATGTCTGTCAGTGCGAATATCGACGTAAATGACATTAAAATAACATTCATATCAGCGCGCCTTGTACGGTGGCGGTTACGACGCTCGCCGCGTCCATGATAGGGCGAAATAGGAGAAAAAACCTTTTTACTTAGATAAAAAATATTATAACTAAACATGTATCCAATCATTTCCCTGTAAAATTTTAATAGTAATCGAACTGTCCAAATTATTTTTTGATTGAGTCCCTGTAAGTCCTATAAAACTCAAAATGTTTTTAAAATCGAGGTTGTTTCGGAATTTTTTTTATCGAGTAAAATTATCTGTATTGTGTTTCTAACTAAAAAAGTCACTATTTTAAAGATGTATCTATACATGTATATATTTTTCAGTTTTTTTGAATGGTGCTTTCTTTAAAAATTACTCATTCTAGAAACTTGAATTTTGAATAACGTGCCCTTAACAATTGATCAAAGTTTGTGGACAAGAAAAGACATCAACGAGAGCGAAGCGCGTGCCAAATATTTAATTAAATGCTTTTTACCCGCTTTACAGCAAGACCGAACTTTCTTATGATATTTATGTATGTATGTTCCATCGAACTACCAATCCGATTCAACAGATGGGGAGCCAATATATTCTTGTTAATGACCTTGGTATAAGAAAATAATTTATACGGAAAATAGTTTTTTACTTTTAACCCTTAAAGATGTAGAAATATTAGTGTAGTTGGCTGTAGAGTAGCTACGGTACATACATGGCAACAGTCACTTTGCTTCTACATTTTGTACCTACCACCTTTAACATTTCATCCATAAGTGAGTAATAAACCAGTTGGTCATCCTATAATTAGAATTTTATTACTATTTATTCTAAGATAGTTTCCTTTACCCATTAAATGGAATGTTTTGCCGAAAATTGATAATAAGCATACAACTTGTTCTGTCCAGTTAGAGTCACCGGTCCTTAGATACCTAAACATAACACAGCTTGGCAACAGCCTGTTTTATAATGAATCGAGAAAAGGTCGAAATCTTTATAAATTATCATATGGGCTGCGGACAGAAGAATAAGGTTGCTACTACGCTGGAAAATGACGACTAAAAGTCGTGATTCGCCTTATTAATCACGCTTAAAATCCTCAAGCGTTTTATTTTTGTTTTAATTTTTCAGTGACCCATCAGTGCGAATACCAAAATTGCTTTTTTGGCGAATGTAAACACGGTTTGAGCTTTATTGGTCTTTTTGAGTTTTTCCTGATTTCTTAGCACGATAATAGACCGTTTACGATAAAATAAAAAATCCATCAAGTTCATGCCTATTTTTCAATCAATTTAATTTTAGCAATATTTCGTCATTCATCATTTGACGCTTACCAAGAGTATGAATCACTGCTCTACATAGATGTAGATATATTCTACAAAAAATTGCTTACAGTTATTGGGCCATTCGCCTCAAAGCAGTCGCGTGACCGTAGCGAGTCGCAGGCCCACCGACGCATAAGACATATTATATACGAACAAGAATATAAAGAAGATCATGGGAAGTCATTACGCATTTGTTAGAGGCGTTTAAAATGAAAAGTATACTCGTTATTTTGTCCGCCATAATCCTTCAAGGGATTTCGGGTATGTGCATCTTGAATTAAGGATATTGAACCGTGAAGATTTTCGGCTATTTTTATGCGAATTATCGGTACCATGGAATAACGGTAGAATACATAATGTGATGTATTTAAACGTGTTTAGTGTGAAAGATTTTTAAGTAAGAAATTATTCATAAGTATTAAAAGTTTAGCTATGGATATTAAAGTTTGTAGTTCTCGGAAAGTGAACATAGCGGTGCCTGCGAGGAGTAAGGAAGTACTAGGGACTGTTATTTTTGACGTGTTTTGTTTGAATGACATTGGGAATAACTTGTACTAGAAGACTATAAGTACAAAGTATTAAGAATAACAACAACAAAGTTTACCTAGATAAGATGAAGCGTGAATAAATAAGGACATGTTTTCCATCCATGTTTTAATATTTTAGCAACAAATTTACTAGGAGTAATAGTAGTTCACTAGGCGCATATTCATTAATAAAAAAATATTTTTCATTTCAGGTTATTCAACCCATGAATATCAAAGATACGTTGCCAAAAATGTGAACGGATTCGCCACCGTTGAAGGAGTGGTATCAAAAGATGGAGTCACCAAGAAATTCTACAAGGTGATTCCAGAATATAGCAGCACCGATTCCATACCGACTGGTACTAATGAGTTCGTCTTTCCAGACCCTATCAAAATGCCAGAGATAAAAATTCCAGAATTCACATCCTTCCAGCAACCTATCCAAATCCCTACACCAAAATGGAATTCATTCTCTGTGGATGATCACGTCAATAAAATAACAAAGGATATTTTGGAACAGAATAAAAAGATCCATGAGTCAATTAATTCTAACTTTTTGAACTCCTTCTCCAGCCAGCCAACATTCCGAAACACTTTCCCGAATCAGCCTACTTTCGGAAATAAATTTTCATCGCAACCCTTTTTCGGAAACACCTTTTCATCCAAACCCAAAAGTTTCGGTAGCACCTTCTCTTCTCAGCCTAATTTCTACTTTACCCAACCTAGTTTTGCAAGTGGTTATTCAACTTATCCCGGTTTTGGGAACACTTTTGCTGCTCAGCCCGATTTTAATGATTTCACTCCTGAGTTCAGTTTTGAGAACGCGGGAAATTCCTTCTACTTCCCAGAGTATCCCCAAATTAACTACTGGCTTTGAACCATAGTTTGATCTGCCTTTTTCAAATAATATAATTAAATTTTGAGATGTAGTTTTATTTCATAACCTAAATCTTTGAGCCATCTTTAAATAACTTAATTTATTCATTCATCGATTCTGTCATTTTCTTCGATAGGTATTTATTAGTTATTGGAAAATACGTTCGAATGGATACGAGAAACAGCATAAATTTTCACATTGTTAAATTTTTATATCAGAATATATGAATAAATATATCGACCGGTTTAGGTTTAAAATAAAATATATTTTGACCGTTTTCAATAACGACCGCCTTATCTAAAGTTGCATACTATGTCTAATTCAATGTTTATAGGTTTTGCTATTATATTTTTTAAGGCGCTTAATAGCATATTTTATCGTGCGATGCGCAAACTACTAGCTTCATTTCGTAATATTTGCTTAATTTATCTTAAACTTTCACGTTGATTTACTTGCGATATGTATCGTTTTACTTAATAAAAATCCTATGAAAACTCTGCGCTCTGTCTCAAAATAATCAGGGGCTGAAGATCAAAATATTACGACGCATTTAACTGAAAAAATTTGAAACTATTTTTTTTCGAAGTTATGTGCAATGAACTCTTGACTTATCCAGTAACTTTCTATAAGCTGACAAGTCCATGTGAAGTCGCGAGCAACTACTAATAAGATCAGGTCGTGGTCGGTGTCGCAACTCCTCCCACTGCACTGTCATTATGCAACATGAACTAGGGCCATTCTACGACGTTTTGCACTTAATTAATGTTAGTGAAACTATGTGAATAAACAAATAAAATCAAATTGGTACATAGAATAGATATAATGACCCGAATAATGTCATAAGTGTCAGTATCCAAAGATGTAATCTTCACCTTTTCGTTTCAACAATATGTTAACTCCATGGATATCATAAAATATTATTAGATAATACGTTCATAACATACAAGAAAAATGTGTCTTTAAGTAGTCACAAAATTCTATAATAAACCGATATTATAATGTGTACCAAAACTATCATCATTATTCACACTAAATAAGGCGTTAAAGTGATGAAGTGGAATCATAGCTGTTTATAAATGTAAGGTGTAACAAGATACTAAAATCAGATTTTTGTCTGTTAAAGTAAATAAAAGTCCTAAAAAATCTGATAATGTAAAGGTTATCAAGGTTTTAACAGTGAGTTATGATAACCAAAACCCACAGATATTCTATTTGGTTATTCAAATGTCAATAAATAATCGAGCAAAAAATCTGCCAACGTACAAATATCTTCTTGGCATATATTAATGAAACAGATGGTGTAAATTAATATTAATATTAAAAATATGCTCTAATTTTTTGCACTATTATTGCATAATATTGTTGTTGAATCATCCTCCTAGTCAGTGTGCGCACATTCGCGCGTCGACCGTCGCTAGCGCCATGCGTTTTCTACATTTGTTCCTTTTTGCTCTACTCTTTATTTGTACCTATGCTGCACCACAATCTAAGCTACAGTACGGAAATGTTGGTGAGTACTATTTATTTCATATGCCTTTTTATCTAGATAACTATCTCGACTTGTCTAGTCTCTAGTACATGTAATCGTACTATTATATAGTTCGTTTAGTTTATTTTACTTGAGATTTTAATGAGTATTATGATCATTCATCGTTGTCACAAAGGTATTGTAGAGGTAAGATAGCTTAAACGGAATGTACTTATAAAATAATAATTTGTTATACATTTGCTACTTTAAATTGTGTTAGTTTGTCATAATGTTTTCTTGTTTATACACGTAAAATACTATTAACTACATAACTCTTAAAGTACCCTAGAGATTAAGCGCCAGAAATTTGATCCCCTGCTTATTTTATTTTTTTCATTATTAGTTGAAATCTTGACTTGTGTTATTGTTACCAATTGAAAACATCGCGTATATTGTTGGACAATCCACATATATTTAGCGATGTGTTGACACTTGACATATGAGTGTTGATTTTAAATTAAAATTAGGTCTATAATGTATATATTATGTCAACTACATACTAAATACATTCATCTTTAACATTATCAGCACCGAGAGGCTCAAAATTAGCTCAGATCATAATCACAAAATACATGCCAAACCACCACATGATAACACCACAAAAAATTAACTACCTTATAATTATTATTATCACGTTACAGCAACACCTAAGTACAGTAAGACCAAGTAGGATGACTTTTATTTTATAATATAGTGCGTGAAAAATATTTATCTTTCTATGGAATTAATAATAATGTATGAGAAACGAAATCTGCCGAACACTTTTAATAACAGAAAAAAAATTCAAAAGGTTTAAAAATAAAAAGTTATCTAGTCCACGTTCTAAAAAACTTTGACATTGAGATTATACGTTAACATTTTGCACAACACGAATATTAATTTAATCTCTCATATTAAGAACACACTAATCCATATCCATACTAATATTATAAATGCGAAAGTGTGTCTGTCTGTCTGTTACCTCTTCACGCCTAAACCGCTGAACCGATTTTGCTGAAATTCGGTATGGGGATACTTTGAGAAAAAGGCGGAAAACTGTACGGTTCCCGCGCAATAAACGAATTTTGGCGCAACGAAGTTGCGGGCGTCATCTAGTATATTAATAAGTAATAACGTGTAATAACAATATCGTGAGAAAATAATATTCAAATAAGTAAGTATAATATTATAATAAGGTTAATTTTTTAAGGACACCTTAGAAATAATTTATTCTAATTTAAAACCAAAACATAATATTTTTAATATTCATAACTAGATAGTGCGCGAAATTAGCATATTGCACGGTAACTATACAATTTTAAATCTTTCTTTTGTCCGGGATTAAAAATACCTGCATACCAATCGGTTTAGAAGTTTAGTGCCAAGAGTGAGAGAGACAGACAGACACTTTTAAATCCATACTTACGAATATAATAAGTGCAAATGTGTACAACCTATCTGTCTGTTATCTCTTCACGCCAAAACCACTGAACGAATTTAGCTGAGACACTTTGAGTCCCGGGAAAGGACATAGGAAACTTTTTATCTCGGAAAAATTTATGGTTCCCGCGCGATGAAGTAATTTTGGCGCAACGGAGTTGCGGGCGTCATCTAGTTAATAATTATTGTATGAATAATTATTATATTATAATTCATAAGTGCTTATTTAAAAGTTCTTGACAGTCAAAGTAAAAGCCGTTTACTCCTACAGTTGATAATTTTAGAAAACTTGTTACCATTTAGAGCAGACGTTGTTTCATATAAACACACATTACACTCAACTAGTTCTATACGGGCCACTTATTTATAAAAAACAGAACAAGTCCTATTAAACCTTAGTGCGAGGGTCAGTAGCACTTGTTTACTGTAAAGTGACAATACCGTAGAGTATAGACTAATGCTGGCTTCTCACGGCGCGTACCTAATATCACAAGCTGCGCCGCGCCGAGCCGATTTGTACGAGCAAGCACGAGCCAACAGGCGAGTCCGCGCTACCCGTTCTCACGGCGCGTAATATCACGAGCCGCTCGAGCCGTGCCGATTACCGACTTCAATCGGATAGGACGCGCCTACTCGAGCCAGCCCGCGCCACCTCGAGCCGCCCCCTTCACACGGCGCGTGGCTCGAGCTGGCGCGGCGCGGCTTGTGATATTACGCGCCGTGAGAAGCCTGCATAAGAAAATGGACTAAACAATACCCGTATGAAATTGACCACCCGCTAGAAAGAGCGAACGGAGATGAAAGCTTGGTATCCCGACCAATTAGAATTCTAGACAATGATAACTTTTGACTGTACGTTAGTTTCATCTCCCTTCATTTTCCTGTGCGTATTTACTTTACACTTGTATAGGAAACGCTCTGTTCATGCTATCTTTGATGAGAACACATTAAGAAAGAGAGAGAACGGTCATCGTGTGTTCTGTACTTTTGTTTCATTCATGAAAACATTTAAAATTCGAACAATATTTTCTTTTCAGCGGACAATGGCAAACAATTCGTTGAGGAGGTGGTTGTGGAATCGTCGTTGACTATCAAAACTCCTGCGAACCGCCAGGCGAGGACCAACGTCAGAACCAACCTGCAGGACGGTACTAGGATCGCAGAACTGAAGAAGAACTAAAACAGAAGATGCAACAATAATAATGAAAGATGAAAGTTTAAAAAGTATCAAATAAATCGTAAGCACTTATCATAAACACGAAGAGCATAATTATTGTCATGACCTTAGAATTATTATAAACGTACAATATTTAATGCTAGAAGTCTACTTAAACTAAGTGTCACTTAACATATTAATTAAAATGTTAAATGACACTTAATTATTTATAAACTGCCCTAATTTTACGTAGCTCACTAGTTCTTAAACATCAACACGTCTGAATATGCCAGTAAATTTTCTGTATGTGTAAAATTTCTATATAATATAATCGTTCCAAATTGAACATAAAATGCGGTAACCCAAAGAAAAATAAACGATATAAAATTACTTGTAGTTTTATTTATAATCTAAAATGCTGCTGATGCTAACATGGAAACACATGCAGCATGGATGCTGAATGCTTATTATTGAGTGCTGAGCCAAGACTTATAAATCCACCAGCGCCTGTTACTTTATTAAAGTGAATATGCAGATTGCAGTAACGGCCGCAGTCAGAGACATTTAATGATTACTTAACTTAATGAAGAGTTAGACAGAAAATGTATGGAGTTTATGTGTAAACCTTAATTTAATCAAAGTTATCACTGATTGACTTTAAGAGCGGCCATTAGCAACAACATCTTTCTCCGTATTTTTAACATTCAAACCTTAGTAACGCGTCGTAAATACTTTGATTGCGTTTACCTCCACAAAATTGTGTAAATTCTCTAATAGATTGTCCTAAACTTCTGTCTTGTCTAAACTTTAATATTAAGTACAGTTCACGCAGAGCGAATAAAACTAATTTATTTCTGTTACAAGTATATAAAAAAAATTATTTCATATTTTAACCCCATCACTAGAATGGCTCGTCATTATAACGAGCTCTTAAATGCTAACAGTAAAGATATAGACATAATTATCCATAATATAAACAAATTTAAAAACATTTTGATGAATGTCTTCCGAACCATTTAGCACTCTCAGTACCAATGTAACTAGCAAATAATATATTTTGTTATCCAAATATTGGTCATATTATTATCTTTGTTTAATATCGTTAATTAACAATAATTTGTCACTCAACTTGTAATGATGTGTACGCCCATAATTGGTACATACATCAGTAGCCCTAGCACGGCGACCAGTAGAAATGCGAAAGTATAGACAAACTGTGGACATAAACTTAAGGTGCCATTCCGATCTTTACCGCGGCTAATCCCGACCGACAAAAATTCAATTAAAATGCCACTTTATGACAGACTATAGTATATTATGTCATAAAGTAGGATATTATTTGAATTTTTAGGACTATAGTCTGTCACAAAGTGGCATTTAAATTGAATTTTTCGGAACGAAAAAAGATCCGAACGGCACCTTAAGTTTATCTCCACAGTTTGTGACTATAGTCTGTCATAAAGTGGCATTTTAATTGAATTTTTCGGAACGAAAGAAGATCGGAACGGCACCTTAAGTTTATCTCCACAGTTTGTCTATACTTTCGCATTTCCACTGGTCGCCGTGCTAGGGCTACTGATCTTTATTTTGTCTTAACTATTTTATGATATGTGTATTAATGTATGTACTGTTGGTGTACCTTAATAAAATTAAAAAGATAAAACCGACTTCAAAATTGTACGTAATTGAGAATTAAAAGTCCCTATCTCCAAAACTACTGAACCGATTTTGATGAAACTTGCACTATTCCCTAAGTTGACCAATACCTAGTACAACGAAAAAAGAATTACTGAAATCGGAATGGTAGTTCCAGATATATGCGAACACAAACATAAAAACATACATACATACATACCTATATACATAACTACACTTTTGAAATTTGGCACATTTGTTCAGGCGCTAATATAGACTAACATAATATTCGAAAATTGGGTAGTTCTGGAAATATTACATACATACGCGTCGAATTGATAACCTCCTTTTTTTGAAGTCGGTTAGTAAAATAAACATATCTGTTTGGTTCCCTCACACAGAATTCCCTTCACAACCTTAAAAATTGTAACTTGTGGTGGCTTATTACGACTTACTAAAAAACTATCTAGTCTAGAATACTTATTGTATACCTAGTGCATACTAGAACTCAATAACTCTATCAAGCAATTTGATTTAAAAATGGACAGCTTAGTTATTTAAGTTTTTTAACCGACTTCAAAAAAGGAGGTTATCAATTCGACGCGTATGCATGTAATATTGGCAGAACTGCCCAGTTTTCGTATATGTTAGTCTACATCAGCGTCTGAACAAATGTGCCAAATTTCAAAAGTGTATGTATGTATGTTTTTTATGTTTGTGTTCGCATATCTCCGGAACTACAAGTCCGATTTGAGTAATTCTTTTTTTGTTGTACTAGGTATGGTTCAACTTAAGGAATACTCTAAGTTTCATCAAAATCGGTTCAGTAGTTTTCGAGATAGGGAATTTTAATTCTCAATTACGTACAATTTTGAAATCGGTTTTATCTTTTTAAAATACTATTATTTTAAATGTAAAATTTTCTACCTTAACAAAAGTGAAGATATAATTATAAGAAGCTTTTTAAACTGATAGAAATATCATAACAAGGAGCACATAATTGCTTATTTTACTTAACACATCTAAAAACGAATTAAATATATACAGCGATCTAAAACTTTGCTATAAGGATTCGTAAAGGAATTAGAGTAAATATATGATTTTTTTTTCATTTCGAATGGTGATGATAGAACTGATGATGATGATGACTATTTTAAGAAGTTCGTAGCCGGTGTTTTTGATGGATTAGCAAAAACACGGGCGTAATGTATGCATAGAGCGGCACGCGGACCGACGGACAATGAGATGCGCACGCGCACCGCATAACACCGCCGATACAGGGTGCTCTAGACAAGTTAAAGTCGAAAATGTTTGTTCAGAATTTCTTTTTTTAATTTTTTTTTCTGAATCTGTACCTAATGCCTACCACCAAGTATTTATGATAAACAGAAGGTAAGGCAAAATCAAATAATCTTTGAATTAAAGAAATTAAGGCTATACTAAATTATTATTAAGTTTTAAGCAAAGCTCTTACCTAACCAGTAAGTAAATTAAAAAATCTTCATACAGCTATCTGTAATTTGAATAAAGATTTGTCGACGATCTGTGACTGGAGTAGGAACTATGGACTTTTTATTAATCCCGCAAAAACCCAATTAATCCTAATCGGCAGCCCGGGGCTAGTCTCCAGGATTGACCATAGTCTCTCGTCCTTATCAATGGTATTACAATCCCATTTAGCAAGGTTGTGAAAAATCTCGGGGTGGCATTCGACGAAAATTTTTTCATTCGACGAACTAAAGGTTCGCGCACACATTGTCGGGGCGTGCCGGGGGCCGGGGCGGGTCGGGGCGCAGCGCAGCGCAAAATGCGTCATAGCACACTATTGCCGGGTCGGGTCGCATCGCATTGCCGGATTTTGAGTACGTTTGGATAGCTCCAGTGTGACCACTTTTAAATCACTCGTGGCTCGATATACCAAAAACGTTACTATATTCTACTAACCTACTAGACCGTGTTTTAGCTTCTACCGAAATTCTACCTTTATTAATCAATGTATTCTATGTGGTTAAAACTAAAATAAAACTAAAATGTTTATATGGACTGTCTTCATTATCTTTTTAAAAATTTAAAAGCTTTTATTTAACTTGCTCTGTATGTATGTAAGTATGTATGTTGCGGTGGAATTTTGGGAACTCAATTTTGCTTATATTATTTATTCTATAATATCGATTTTCTACTAAAAAGATTTTGGTCTACTAAGTCGTCATTCATTTGACCTCAAATCTACCAAAAAGTAGAAATCTACTAAATCACACTGCTGCCGGGACGCAGCGGGTATTACCGGGCCGTGTCGCATTAACGGAAATCCGCCGCGCAAAAATCTACGCCGATGCGCCCCGGCAGTGAGCAATACGTGAATCCGCTTCCATACAAATTTTATGGAGGCGGATTTTTGCGATGCGCCGGCACAGTCTGCACACTCCTTAAGGCGAGCACTTACCTCAATTCCAAAACGATAACCTTGCGAACGCGAATGCCAAGCGTGTACGCATCGCAATAAGATTCATTTTAGCTTAGCATAAAATTGTAAGTTACGACGGGCGGATCTTCTCAATTTTATTTTTCGTGTGTTTTTTTAAAATATCTTTCGAAATAAATATTAAGAAAAAAGATTATTCGTTTCAGACCTTTTTAAAATAGATTCATTGACAATTTATTAAAATAACATGTAAGTTATTCTTGTTAATACTTATATTTCGATGACAAAGAGTTTTGTCGGAGGTGAGTTTGTAAATTAATTACAGCGGAAGTATTATTTTTTATTAAAATGTTTTTGATTTAAACCCTTTTAAATATTGTGCTCTATATCTCATATTTTTTTACATTTCGTTATTATATTGGAACTAGGTAAATCGGGTATCAAGAAATAACAAAATGGGCTTTCAGCCCGCCTTAAAACGATTCCTGCGTACTTGGTTCGATTACAATAAAACGGGCTACCGACACCGAAATCGATATGGCTTTTTCAGAACACCTTGTAGAGCCGAATCTGCTGTATTTGAATACAATCACAGTCACCGTTACGGCGGTCCAGGTTGCGGCTAGAGCATCTTCCGAGAACCACACATCGACATGCACGACGTGAGGCTCCCCAAATGTTCATTTGGGCCATGCGGATCTACATTATTTTATTTATTTATATTTAGTATACAAACACAAACATAATATGTTTAAGTACTAAGCTAGGCAGCAACCCCAATAATCGGCCAAGTGCGAGTTGGACTCGCGCACGAAGGGTTCCGTACCATTACAGAACAAAAATAGCCAAAAATGTGCTTTTGTGTGGGCCCCATAATAATAATTATTAAGTTTATTTTAATTTTACTATCAATAATTAAAGTATAAATACAACTGAGTATTTTGTGAACATTTCAAGTTCCTACCTGTACCATAATTTACGTGGGAGAGCCATGCTTCGGCACGAATGGGCCAGCTCGACCGGAGAAATACCACGTTCTCACAGAAAACCGGCGTGAAACAGCGCTTGCGCTGTGTTTCGCCGAGTGAGTGAGTTTACCGGAGGCCCAATCCCCTACCCTATTCCCTTCCTTTTCCTCTCCTATTCCCTTCTCTTCCCATCCCTACCCTCCCCTATTCCCTCTTAAAAGGCCGGCAACGCACCTGCAGCTCTTCTGATGCTGCGAGTGTCCATGGGCGACGGAAGTTGCTTTCCATCAGGTGACCCGTTTGCTCATTTGCCCCCTTATTTCATTACAAAAAAAATTGCAAAATAAGCAAAAAAAATACGTTTGTTGCATGGGAACCCCCCTTAAATATTTAATTTATTTTGTTTTTTATTTGTTGTTATAGCGGCAACAGAAATATACACAAACTGTGAAAATTTCAGAAATCCAGCTATAGCGGTTCTTGAGATACAGCCTGGAGACAGACACACGGATAGACAGACATCGAAATTTTAGTAATAGGGTCCCGTTTTTACCTTTTGGGTACGGAACCCTAAAAAAGGATTGCTCCGATCCGAGGAACTAGATTTTGCCCACAACTTTGATGACGTATAACTTATTCGTCTGTCGAGCGATAACCGTACATTTTGCTATGATAATAAATGTCCCTCTTTAAATTTCATTTTAATGTGCTTGACAGTTTGAGCAGAAAGAGGCACAGACAAACACACTTATGATAGTCTACAATGTAGAGTTTACGTATGTTTAAATTTGACATCACCTGCCTACACGAAACTTTAAAGTAAGTACTGATTCGCTGCCAATTACAATTGAAATAAAATAAGTAAAAAAATTTTTCGCTGTTAAGCATTTGTATTATTACACAAGTGCCCCCCAAAAAAAATTGTGTTGTGTTATGAATGCAGCCTTGGTCTAAATGAAACTCGATACGTTTTTTTTTTGTGGGATAGCTAATATAAAATAGAATAGCAAATGCTTAACAGCGTCTAATTATTAGTTTTAGCTTCGTAGGTTTTAACGAATAAGGCTCCGGCTAAACCTACGCGTCAGATACGCGGGACGCGGGACGGGAGCGTCTGCACCGCGAAAGGTGTGCACACCTGCGCGACCACGGTGCAAAACCGTAGATTATTCCCACTGCCGACGCGAACGTCCCGCGTTGCAAACGCTCCTGCTTCGCAGTCGCTTTGGTCGCGTAGGTTTGGCCGAAGCTCTAAGAAGATTTTTAAACTTATAGAAGTTACGACTATGTGTTCTAGGTTCACAACACGTGTAAGCTACGTTCAATGAGTCAACTAACAAGTATATACTACCTAATTTGATCTTAGATTAGATTTTGAATAGACAAACAGAAGATCTGATATAAGTGTCACATTATAATGTAATGTTTAAGAAGTGTGAAGCTTCATTTATATCTGTTCGTCTTGCAGAAATATACAAGCTGTCAAGCTTTAGGTGTTTAAATAATATTATTTTTAATACCCAAAGCATGTCTAATTGTCTACCTGTCTGTTACCTATTCAGGCTTAGCCTCTTAACCAATTCAGAAGGGTATGTAGTCCCGAGAAAGGACATACAAAGACATTTTTAAGCAGGGATTTTTTTTTTCTGTGCAGCTGCACAGATTTTTTTTCCCTCAGATCAAAAACTGAACGAGTGTAACTGAGCTATTAAATATCGGAATCAACGCACGTAAAGTTCATTTCGTAATGTGAATTTAAAGATGTTTAAATATTAGATACCTTATAATCAAGGACACACCTTATTTTATTATATTTTATTGTAACAAAACTCAATTTGAATATTGAAATAATTTGTCACACCTGCGCGTTTTTTTGCGAATCCATTGTTTTAGGATTTATTGTATTATTATTTTAAAATGCAATCTTTGGTGTCCTTGAAATTACTTCTGAATTAGGAATCACGAATTAGCATAGTACTTTATTTGAATTATTGACAGTAACATTGATAGAATGTGTGAAGCAAACTCCTTAAATTTATTTACGTGATGTTTTTACGAGTAATAAAAACTTCAAAGAGCCAAAAAATACGTAGGCGTGACGTAATTTTGGATTCCGGCCAAAAACGGTTTCATCACTAAATTTTGTTCAAACGAGTCTTCATAAAATTATGCATTTTACGAATGTTGAATTTAAACTCTACTTTAAATCTGTGCATTTTAAAAATTAAAGTACATAAACTAAAAACTTAAAAATGTTATTAGGTTATATGTTTGGCTGTGGATATATATATATATATATATATATATATATATATATATATATATATATATATATATATATATATATATATATATTATTTTTTTTTTTTAATTTTTATTTTTGTATGTTCAACGATTACTCCGCCGTTTGTGAACCGATTTTCAAAATTTTTATTTTGTTCTATTAGGTTTCCCTCCAATTTGGTCCCATTTTCACAAATGTGGTGATCTGATGATGGGATCCATGAGTAATCGAGAGAACTCCTCAAAATTTATATGGAAACATATGATGATTTTGGTTTTATGAGAAGTATCCTAAGCATATGCTACCAAAACGCAAGATTTTGCACCAAGGTATACTATGGTTCCGAAGATACTAAGAGAACTCCGGATTCCTTATAGATACAAGTTTGGGGGTTTATTCGCTGTTTTAAGAACTGAAAGCATATGCTACTATGCAAATTACATTCATCATCATCATCATCATCATCATTACCACGTCAGGGTCACCAGTGTCACAACTCACATGGTTGTATATGGATACAATATGCCCCCACAACACACAATTATACCATCACGTTATGTCCTTATAATAATTGGTACTTTTCATAGCGATTTTAATAAAAATATTATAATGTTGTTTCAAAATAAATGATTCAAGTCCTAAGCGACTTATGTACCACAAAATTGAACATAACAAAGACAACCTTAACTCCAGAGCGTAAGGCACACATTTGACATTACTTTTGAGATTCGAAAGAAAAAAGAGAAGTAAGTTGCTTCGATAGGTACTACACTAGTTTAACTATTAACCCATCAATCCCCAAGCGGCACCCGGCTGCCGCATAACAATTAAAAATCTATTGTGTCTGCGATTCCCACGATCGAGGTAATAAATTGAACTCTTAGTATGAAAATACTTACATAGGAAAACAATCTACATCGTAATAGGAATAAGAAACACAATCGAGGTAACTAAAAAGAGTGAAATTATTATTTTTAACAAAAAATTAAAACCGACTTCCAAGGTAAAAACAATAATAACATCCTTATAATATGAACTAAAAAAAGTATTAAATAATTTTTCCTATAATCGGTCTTTAAACTTTTACCACCTAAAAATATTAGTTTTTTCCTAGAAACTTTCTTGGTGTGGTTTTTGGTGACGTGAGAGTGAGACGTGATGCCCTAAGGACGGATGTTTTTTGTCCTTCTTCTGGTGCCTCCTCAGACGTGATGCCCTAGGCAATTGCTTGGGTTAATCCGTCACTGATCACGCGGAACTTTGCCGGAATCAAAAGTATCCTTAGATGTCCTTTCCCGGAGTTAAAAGTATATTCATGCCATATTTCAGAAAAATCGGTTCAGTGGTTTGGGCATGAAGAAGTAACAGACAGACAGACTGGCAGACAGAGAGATAGACACACTTTCGCATTTATAATATTATTAGTATGGATATCACTATAAATATACCACGTCTGACATAACGTGACCAAAACTGTGTTAGGTATTTCCACCATTGTTGTTGTTATGGTATGAGTCGATGATGATATAATCGTGCGTCACCAGACGTCATGAGACCACTCAGTTCCTTGGCCTGTCTACACTTGGGGAATCTTTATTATTTTTCCATTTATTTCAGGCATCTAGGCCCATAATACAAATACCTTACAGACTAACATACATATTCATATTATAATATATTTACCTTAAGGACATACATACATATTATTATTATATACTTAAAAAACTACACTTTGTCACGTGTTGACGGCTACGTGACGCGCTTCGCTCCGGAGTCTCCCCCGGAACCTCTTAGAGGAGGAGGAAAGAAAGGCCTTATTTATAAAATATAACAGCGGAAATATTTTACATTTTACTATGTACATATATAGCTATATAATATATAGCTTTTGCCCGCGGCTTCGCTCGCGTGAAATTCGAAAATCGCGTAAGCCTCCTTTGGGATCATGATGTTTTCCTAAGGCCAAAAGTAGCCTATGTTACTCTCCATCCTTTCAACTAAGTCTATGCCAAAAAGTGAAGGAAAGACAAACAAACAAACAAATAAATAAACAAACAAACACACTTTCCCATTTATAATATTAGTATGGAAGTATGGATAAACGCTATGAATAAATTACAAGTTACACGTTATTCGGTACATAGAGCTTCTCTATATACAACGTTATTGGTAGTACTGTCTGGTGCAAATACAAATAGGCTATTTGCGTCGCTGACGCGTGAAAGAGCCACATACAGTTGACCATGCGAAAACCAGCTGGTGGACAGGTCTAACCCTGCAGCACCCATTGTTTGCCCTTGCGCCTTATTTATTGTCATGGCGAAACATACACTTGTAGGGAACTGCAAGCGTTTAAATTTGAACGGGAAGTTATCGGGTATCAGAGGTATCCGAGGTATAAATACTTGCTCACCAGCACCACAGTCCACACCCCGATATCACCTCAGCCTCTATAACATTGCGCTGCAGAGCAATCACTCTTAGCCGAGTTCCGTTGCACAATTTGGGCGGACGTAAGTTTCTTAAGAGCATTATAGGCACGCCGACTTCCAAGTCACAAAATCGTTTGATTTAGTGACTTGGAAGCCCCGTAGCAGACAAAGAATTTTAAAAATCTACGGGGTAACTTACGAGTTCGAGCCTCATCCTGGTGAATGACTCTGTCGATTGAAATATACTCCACACTTTCACCAGATACACGTGCCAGTATTTCGTTACTAATACCTACAGCTTGATCGTTGCGAGGGGCCAGAATAGCTCGCTCGCAAAGCCAAGAGTTCTCACGATCTGTTAAATGTTGCTCCAAGTTACCATAAACGGACGAAATAAGTTCATATAAGGATGGCACTGTTTTACACAAAGTTGGAGGTAAACTTATTCGTCCATGTTCAGCAGGATATCTATCTTCGCCAATTTCAAGTAACAAATCGCAGAACTGCTGAGCGTTTGGGTTGCCACCCAATACCCATTCCGGCCCTCATGTTGATCGTAATCTGCAGGCGTATAACCCTGGCCCACAGACTGGAACTTTTCAGGCAGGCATTGATTTTAACATTTACCATTAAAGTTCAGTATATTCCAGGTTTTACTACTGTCAACTGGTAAAGGTTGGTTTTGGGAATAAAACAATGAGCAATTCTTAATTATTTACTTTAATTAACCATTAGACAAAACAGGTACATATTATAGTTATTATATACGATAGTAGTAAGCAATACTAACCTATTTAAATTATTTTCATAGAACATAATCAACATAATACAACATCTCTGAATATCTCAATCTCTATCATATCTATCTTACTGAATAAATACTTCTCTATTTGGCATTTAGCAACGAAATACGAACATAATGCTTATCGAAGCTACTCTAATTCAATCATTATTCTTCTTATTATTTGTTTTTTTTAAAAAGTCAAAAAATACAATCAAATGTAATTAATTAATAGGTAAGGGACCTAAAACAAAACATTTCACTTGTTACAACACGGAGTGCTATTGTGGCCAGTGGCGGCGTAAGACCTAAATTTTATGTGGGCGAAATATATTTTGCGAGGCCCCCTGATGGATGATTTAAGAAGACGGATTTTGTTTAAAGATTTTTTTGATATTCGTAAATACTAAAAAAAACACGCTGTCCAAGGGGCGCGAGGCCTCTAGGACCGGGAGGCCGTGGGCGGTCGCTCACATCGCCCACGCCTTACGCCGCTTCTGATTGTGGCACTTAGAATTACAAAGTAATCCTGATGATTTGTAGGTGCATTTTTTTGACAATTACATTTTTTGAATCCTTGTCCTCCAGTTAACGACAATTTTCCGACAACTTCTCGAAGACTCACTTCTTTATCTATAACCATTTCTTCTATCTTTATAAAATGTTCAGAGCATGCGTCAAACTGATTCTTGGTGTAGAGCTGCTTTAGTAGTAGTTTTGGGTCGGTTTTAGCTCTGTCAATGTCAGGTAACTTCAGTCTTACATTTTGGCCCACTTCCACATTTGCATATTTATCAGCTGACATGGTTTTCATTTTTTCAGCTTGGTTTTTATTTTAAAATATACCGTGCCAATAACATAAATCCTAAGATTAACCAACTATATGGTCGTAAAAGTTCGTATCGCAAACCTTTTGGGACATTTACCATAAAGAATTAGTAGATCTTAGGTTTTACTAGAAAATCTTTGGATTTACTGCAGTTCGAGCTTTTACAGTAACATATAGATAATATTAGTTTCAGGGAGCGCAAATGTCTTACAATAAGTGGGGTACATAAACATTGATATAACAAAATATATAAATGAATAGCAAAGTTTAAAAAATTTAAACTATTAAGAGCAACCTTAATTTGCAATAATATAACTAAGCTTTTGATATTGTGAACTATAGCAACTACCTCACTGACTTTGATAAAGTATTAAAAATTTCCTCATAACACCTCATAAAAACCCTTACGTGATCTACCATAGACAAATTAACAACAGGAGCACGCGACGCGTTGATCTGTCCATACGACATGTCCATGTTAATGCCCAAACACAATGGACAGGAAAATGGTGGCACAGGGCAGCTGCGGACAGAAGGAATTTTGTGACTAATAGACCTTTTTGACTATCAATAGACATGATGAGTTGATGAGTAATTCGGTGGCGAGGTCGATAAATGAACCTAACATTGCAGGGGCCTAGGCCTACGTAAACACTCGCGCGATTGAGTAAATAAGTTTTTTCTGGAAACAGTAAATGGACCACAGATTTTAGACAAAGTTGGTGGCATTTTCTTTACATTAGGAATTCCAAAAAAGTAAATTCGCGCAAAAGCGACGCTCAAATATATTATGGTAATTTAGTTGGACGCGGGCACATTGGATAAAAATAGCGCGTACTTCTATACGCAATGTGTACAGACTACAGGCCCATAACAACTTACGCTTTCTGAACGAGGTTTAAAAATCCTCAACTACTATATAGTCTTTAAAAAGTAAATTTGAAAGTTCCTAAACTCATAACACATAATACATATTAATATAACAAGGCAGTTCTGGAAATATTACTGTATACATACGGGTCGAATTGATAACCTCCTTTTTTGAAGTCGGTTAAAAATATTGATTCTGTGTCCCGATGCACCTGTACCGAGCTAATTTGACGTCAAATGATATGCATTGAATGCACCTTCCAGGAACAAAGCCTGTGACGTCACAATCTGTATTCGAAGCTTTTTACAATGTTCATCGATAGCAATCATTAAATGCTTCGTAGAATCCATTAAGGTCTTTCCTGCTTTTGGTACGTAGGTTTGTACGGTTCTGAATGCATTACGCAAATCAATTTTAAAGTACAACGTAACTATATGAGATGTTGCTCGCAACTTCGTCCGATCTGAAATCGTTTATCGCCCGGAAATTATTATATCTAATAGAAAAGACAGACAGACACATTAACATAATATAAGAGTGATGAACACATCTGTACATTAGTTTTGCTGAATTTTTTAGCCGACTTCCAAAAAGGAGGAGGTTATATGTTCGGCTGTGGATTTTTTTTTTTTGTATGTTCAACGATTACTCCGCCGTTTATGAACCGATTTTCAAAATTTTTGTTTTGTTATATTAGGTTTTACTCCAATTTGGTCCCATTTTCACAAAAGTGGTGATCTAATGATGGGATCCATGAGTAATCGAGGGAACTCCTCAAAATTTATATGGAAACATGGTGATTTTGGTTTTATGAGAAGTATCCTAAGCATATGCTACCAAAACGCAAGATTTTGCACTAAGGTATACTATGGTTCCGAAGATACTAAGAGAACTCCGGATTCCTTATAGATACAAGTTTGGGGGTTAAGGCGCTGTTTTAAGAACTGAAAGCATATGCTACTATGCAAATTACATTCATCATCATCATCATTACCGCGTCAGGGTCACCAATGTCACATGGTTGTATCTCAATGTCACATGGTTTGTATATGGATACAAATTGTAATAAGATACGTAGAATATACGCGATGGTTTATTAGGTAACTAAAAAGGGTGAAATTATTATTTTTAACAAAAAATTAAAACCGACTTCCAAGGTAAAAACAATAATAACATACTTATAATATGAACTAAAAAGTATTAAATAATTTTTCGTATCTAGTAGTGCCTTTTCCGAATTCGGCTAAACCTCAACTATTTCTGTATTCAATCTTCATAATTTTGAAGTCGGTGCCAGTTCCAAAAGTTTCAAATATTCTGTCAGAGAACTGAAGATTCAGCTATATCTGGTACCGACTTCAAAATGATGAAGATTGAGTACAGAAATAGTTGAGGTTTAGCCGAATTCGGAAAAAGGAAGGAACGAAAAATTATTTAATACTTTTTAGTTCATATTATAAGGATGTTATTATTGTTTTTACCTTGGAAGTCGGTTTTAATTTTTTGTTAAAAATAATAATAATTTATGCAGAAAACATTTTTAAAAATGATTTTCTTTATTATTATATTTTAATAAAAAAATTTAAAGCAAGAAAAAAATGTTATTCTACAATATTATTACTTTATATTAATTGTTTATAAAGAGCAAAAGCTCTTACATATATAACTCTACAAGTGTAGAGTTGTCGAATTTTCTTTCACGCTATGATTCAACCATTTTGTACGGACACAGCATTCGTAGTAGGCGTCCCATTAAAATACTATCAAAATTACAACCATGTTTACTATAGTGATATATCGCTATAACGGTGATGGAGAAGGTCCTTGCTCTGATGGTATCGTTATCAGCAGATCTGACAGCTGTAGACAGACCGTCTGCAATAACAACAGTTGTACTGCATTCGCAGAATCACTGATATAAATAAAATACCACGTTTTCCTCACAGTTTTATGGTTATTTTGTCTATTATAGGCAATTTGAGTTCGCAGTAAAGATAGGGATCAAGATTTACTGATGTTGTCTTTGAAAATAAAAGGTTATGCGAACACCATAATCATAGGAATATCATGTGAACTTTAAAGTTAGAAAGATTGAGTTTCGTTTTGGTTTAATGCCTAATTTTGAGACTGATTAATTAAGAATTTCATTATCTTGAATTACAAAAAGAGAACAATTAGTAATACACTAATGAGTTACTTTATAATATTTTAATACATATAGCAAGCTCAGTTAACCATAAAATTAAATAAAGTGAAATAAATAACGCTTCGAGTGGCATTATAATTTGCTACTGTAGGCAAAGAACCCTTTAAAATCAAGATATTAATATATCTTAAATATATAAAACTCAAAGGTGACTCACTGACATAGTTATCTATCAACGCACAGCCCAAACTACTAGACGGATCGAGCTGAAATTTGGCATGCAGGTAAATGTTATGACGTAGGCATCAGCTAAGAAAGGATTTTGATCAAGTCTACCCCTAAGGGGATAAAATAGGGGATGAAAATTCGTATGAAACTTTGTCAATTTTAAACCGATCGGGCTGAGACTTTGATACCTAATCTATACTAATATTATAAAACGGAAGAGTTTGTTAGTTAGTTTGTTTGTTTGTTTGTTTGAACGCGCTAATCTCAGGAACTACTAATCCGATTTGAAAAATTATTTCAGTGTTAGATAGTCCATTTATCGAGGAAGGCTATAAGCTATATTTTATTACGCTAAGACTAATAGGAGCGAAGAAATAGAGGAAAATGTGGAAAAAACGGGGGGAAATTATTTGAAAGGGCTTATTTGAACGAGCTAATCTCAGGAACTAGTGGTTAGATTAGAAAAATTCTTTCAGTGTTAGAAAGCCCATTTATCGAGGAAGGCTATAGGCTATATTTTATCACGCTAAGACTAATAGAAGCGAATAAATCGAAGAAAATGTGGAACAACGGGGGAAATTATTTGAAAGGGCTTATCTCACGAACTACTAGAGCAATTTTTCTGTTATTTAGGTCAGATAAGAAGTAGACCACGTGAAGGATCATAGGCTATTTTTGGTAGACTGATTTGTCTGTGAAATATCTAATTTACGCGGGCGAAGCCGCGCGGAACGTCTATTAATAATAATACTTCTTAACGCGAGCGAAGCCGCGGGCAAAAGCTAATATTATATATGTTTTACTATCAGGTCTCCTTATCTGCTATATTTAAGGTACTTTTATATATTGTGAGTCACCAGGAACGTGAGGTCCACAAATTCGACAGTTATGATCGTTTAGCTGGACATTATACCTGATGTTATCAGCCGCAGAGAAAGAACGTGACTGAGTTGACGATGACATAATCACCATAACCATGGGTCACTCATTCTGATAACTGATAAGCTTATACTGCATCACTTTATTTATTATTATAACTAGATGACGCCCGCAACTCCGTTGCGCCAAAACTCGTTTATCGCGCGGGAACCGTACATTTTTTCGGGACAAAAAGTATCCTATGTCCTTTCCCGGGACTCAAAGTATCTCCATGCCAAATTTCAGCAAAATCGGTTCAGCAGTTTGGGCGTGAAGAGGTAACAGACAGACAGACAGACAGACACACTTTCGCATTTATAATATTAGTATGGAAGTATGGAAGAGGAAAATTTTCTCTGTTTGCATCGAATAGCCTCTGTAACTACTTGCATTTAACTATATTGTTTGTTTGTTTGTGTGTTTGTTGTGTTTACTTGTTAGGCATAGACACAGAATAGACCACGAGGAAGGACATAGCGTATCGCTGTATCCTTCCCCGCTCATCGTCCCTCCCTTTTTATCGCAGGAAAATGTACGATGATTGTGGGATACTGCTTTAATGCGGGTGAAGTCGCGCGGAGCTTCTAATCAAAATATATTCAAAGCGACTTCTAGATTTTTTACAGCACTTCAATCGACATTTAGTCTTATGATGGGAAATTTTTGCTACATATTTAATTACGTTTTTGAGTTTACAAGCACAACTTGCTCTGTGACTAATTTGGGACTATATTGAAAAAACTAATTATATGTCGAGACAACAAAAGATGACCTGGTCCTGCGCTACATCCTCACTCGTCATTCTAAGCATGAAAATCTGTAAAAAAAAAACAATACAAAAGTTACCAAACTATAATTTATTGACTAGATACCAATAACGGTTGAGTCCATGTAAAACCGACGCAGACGCGCAGTCGTGGACAGAATCCTAATGACACAGACAGACAGACATATAAGCCGGCCGCTCCCGGTGGGACCAACACAACTCGACAACCCGGCAACCAGCAACCAGAGTTGCCTGTAACCATGATCTGTGCCATCCTCTTAGTCTGTGCTCTGCTGGAAGTTCAAGGGTACCCCTATCCGTATTATGGCAGTAACTTCGATACATGTGAGTAGATTTGTGGTATTAGAGAGAAGTGAAGATAATTTTAATAACATAATATTATGCAGTATTTATTATTTTAAGATTTTCGTTGTTAATTTTTGTGACAATTAGTTGTTGTACCTAATTGATTATATTTTGCCTATAAAATACTTAGGGCCTGTTTCACCACTTCCTGATAAGTGTCGAATAGGCTATCCACCACTTAACTTGACAGATGAAGTATGGAGAATCTGTCAAAAAAGTTGTGAATAGCCTATTCGGCACTTTATCAGAAAGTGGTTAAACAGGCCCTTATTCTACTTATCACCAAAATAAGTATTATTATCATTATACAATTCGACGATTTTCGTTTTTCTCATGGCTGCCAGTTTTATCTGGGAAAAAAGGCAATGTCTATAATAATTACGATCCTTCCTCGTGGATTTTCTACAATATTATTACGTACCTTACCTTACTGACAAAATTGGTCTTCATATAAAAAATAATATGATTAAGGTAATAATTAACTCGTCGAGTAGATGCATTTCTAAATTTGTATTGAATTGACCGACTTGCATGACTTGTCACGCAACTCAATACTTTAGAAATGCATCCAAGCGAGTATTTATTCTCAAGTTCTAAAAATAGTTTTATTTTTTACTCCAGTGTCCTACGGCTCGAGTGACAGCAGCCGCGGCGGGATGGTGCTGAGCCGCTACTACAACCCCTACTACAACCCCCGCGCGGTCGGCGGAGGCATGGCGGCCTTCATGTTCAAGCCCGAGGACCAGTACCAGCCCCAGTCCAGCCAGTACTACGTCCCAGACAGGAGGCGACAGACACCCCAGGAGGAGTACATCCCGCAGCAGAACGAGGTATACTACCCCCAGGTGCCTGAGCAGGTACCGGAAAAACCGGTGGTCTTCGAACAGCCGGCCGCCCCCGAACACCCAGTGACCCTAGCCACAGATATAGCTGATCCAACTGAGAAGGTAGAGGTTCAAACGACTACGCTGAAAACGGCAGTTACCCCTGAAATCACTGAGCCCGAAATTGAGGAAGTCGAGAAGCCCGCTTCCACGCCCAGAAGACGAGTGACGAAAAAGAAGCAAGTCAAGAATACCGAGGAAGAAGACCAGGAGGAGGGCGAGGAATATCCCCCGAGAATGCCCGCTGGAGCATACTTCCCCATGTTCTTCGGTTTGGGAGGAAGGTCCGGGAATACTCCTCAAGGTGCTACCGCCATAGCCAACGCCTTCAGCACCGGTCGAGGAGGAGTTGCCACCAGCCACGCCACCGCGTACGGACCGCCGCAACCCGAAATAGAAGAAGTACCTTCTAGTGGGAGATCAAAACTGCGACACTAGTTTATGTATCAAATTCAGCGCTGTCTAGTGTTTACTTCGTGTACTTCAATAGTTTATAGATTAGCCGTGTACAGAATAATTCATGATAATACTAATAGATGTCGCTATACTGTGTAAATTACAAAAAATAAATTGCTCAGGTCAAGAAAATAACCTTTAGGAGCAAAAATCGATGATTATTCTATGATTAAGAGTAACGTTATACAAATTATCATTATTATTGTTTTGTTTGTGCTTTTATTATACAATTTTTTGCCATTTATTTTTAATAAATAGTTTTTTTCATTTCTATTTCTTTCCTTTGTCTTTTGTTCGATAATAATAATTGACTCATTTTAATTTAATATTCTCAACAAACAATCGACAGAGATTTAGCAGCAATTAGCTAATTAGGCACGTGCACGTCATTTCATTTTGGTATCTCCAAAAAATATGACATCCCCACTTTTTGTTACACTGGTTAACCCAAGAAAGTGATTCACAATAAAATATAACTTACCTACCAAATTAAGTTACTAATAAGTAATAACAAACCCTACATTTTTTTTTTGTTATTAGATAATAATATTTGACTAATTATTTACTCAATTAAGATTAATGATCATCTAGATTTTCTACAGATTAGCATTCCAATTTTCCGTTTAAGTTTATCAAGACGAAGCGTGATGCATTTGTACCTATGTAAAAACCACATCCGCATGCATTGTGTAGAGCTAAGTCTTTAAGAATATTATATTATAATTCTAGAAAAGTGAATTAATTTATTGCATTAAACATAGACATGGCACATTGAGAAAAAATAACGTGTTTACTGGCCCTGCTTCGATATTCTTGAGGCTATTTTGACCCATCTTCTCGTAAGTAGGTATATTGGGTTTGTAAGGCTAGCGTTGTGGAAATGTTCTGTAGAAATCAAAACTTCTGATAGCTACGACTTACGAGTAGTCTGAGGACGCGCCCAACAACATATTGTCCTATTAGGACGACTTTCTAGATAGGTATCATATTAATTTACTTACTTAATATTCTTTGCCTTTAGAATTACTTAAGTCACTTTTATGAAACAAAGCCTGAGAATTTCAAAGGGATTTTATACTTCATCTATTTATTTGTGAGTTTGATTAATGTAAAATTAAGAGTATCAAAAGAGCTATACTGTACTCGGCGAAACATGGCGGTAGCGGTCATTGACTCCCTGTCAAAAACTTGTCATTTTCTATATACAGCTCGACAAGGCTTTAAATGAACGTGGCAAAAAAAGGAACTAACGCTGCCATCATACAAAATCGTCATTTTTGACAGAATTCTCCTTTACCAGCAGCGCTCCCGCCCACGTTCATATATAGCCTTGTCGCACTTTAAACCGCGATTGACAATTAAGTGTCAGATGTTGTCAATCGCGGCTTTGTATAGAAAATGACAAGTTTTTGACAGGGAGTCAATGACCGCTACCGCCATGTTTCGCCGAGTAGAGTATAGTGAAGATATAAAATAGAACTCGGACTGTAAAAAAAACTCAGAAACCAGGCATTATTGCTTAGTTTTCAGCACCTATAATTTTAAACACAACTAAGTTACTGAACCAATAAACACCTAATTATTTTTCGTTACATAATCCTATTTCTAGTTACAACACGTGCGTTTATTTCTATTTCTTAGTAATTTATAATATTAATTACTAACTCGTAGATCATAATAATTAATTAATTAATCAAAGATAAGTACTGGGAAATGCTATCTGTCAAATAACTAACCTTTACCACGCTACAATCTACATTTCATATTAAATGTTTGTTTATAGAAAATTCCAACGAAAATAATATGAAAACCCTTGGAAAATACCCGTTTGATTCTTAGCATTGTTTGTTAGGATCGTGCGGAAGTTACATCATAATGTGTCAATCATAAAATAAGACTTCTTTAATTCAGTTATTTTCCTAAACGGACCTAAGTCCGAAGCTCGCGGACTTAAAAATAAACTTTAGGCGGAAAATAAAGACTATATTTTGTCACATGCTAACTGCTGACCTGACGCACATAATTTATGCTTGTTTACAGCTAGTCTAGAAGTTTTCACTTTCGATTTACGAACGAATTTTGCTAAAATTTTAGCAGACATTGGGGAAATTGTTGTGACTGATGAGTGATGCAACTCTATGAATTTTATGAAATGAATTATTTTGAGACAAAGTTCAAGTCAGTCGGGTTCAAATATTGAACTGTAAGTAATGAAAGGCAAAGACGATCTACTTTTTCACGTAAAACTGATACCCAGTGACGACAGCGTTTCATACTTTGTGCGACGGACAGATTCATTATCTTAATTATAATATGTGTAAACCGTTTCGAGATTTAGTGCCTTTAAGTAATCTTTTTAGAGTTCCGTACCCAAAGGGCAAAAACGGGACCCTATTACTAAGACTTCGATGTCTGTCTGTCCGTCTGTCTGTCAGCAGGCTGTATCTCAAGAACGGTGATAGCTAGAGAGTTGAAATTTTCACAGATTATATTGTATTCCTGTTGCCGCTATAACAACAAATACTAAAAACAAAATAAAACAAATATTTAAGGGGGGCTCCCATACAACAAACTTGATTTTTTTGGCATTTTTTGGTCTATATCAATAATGGCAACAGGTAAGTACTTGAATTTTTCTCGAAGTCCTTAGTTATGTGTGTACTTTAATATTTAATAATAATATTAAAATAAAATAAAAAAATAAGGAGGGGTCCCATACAAAAAACACAATTTGTGGCCTAATTTTGCTCAATAATGGTACGGAACCCTTCGTGCGCAAGTCCGACTCGCACTTGGCCGATTATTTTCAATAATATGATAATGGTCCTGTGCAACATGAGCCTAAGAATATCGCCGTATATAATCACAAGATTGCAAGCGACCTACAAACTATCATACGTCTACGCGTAAATAAATTGTCCGTCTGTTAATTTATGAGTCAACTTATAGACAATTACTATGATTGCGTGTTTACAGTGTGGCCTTCGCCTAACGATACCATCAGGTGTAAAAACCAAAGTAATAATCTTTTTTTTTACTTATTTGTTTTATTAAATTTTGTAATGACTGCTTAATTGTTATGAAGTATGAACATTATTGTTTACGATATTTTTCTCGATTCCGGCAAATCCAAAAGGATTTTTTTTATATTTTGGCGGAACTTTACTTTGTTTGCTGTTGACTATAGTTACTTAGTTTCTGGGGTTTCTGGGGTTTTTGACACAAGTTTATACAGTTAATGCAATTAAACCTTCCAGCCAAATTTTGATATATTGATATCCTTGTTAAAAATAAAAATACACGTATTTTTTCTTTTATAATCACTAAGTACTAAAATGTTGAGAAATAGCTTCCAAAAGTTTTCTTAAAAAACACCACTGCGCCGCTATCCCGCTTACGCATTCATTGATGACAGCGCGTCTCTGGCACCACCCCCCGCGTCAGCCCCGCTCTCCCCTACGTGCGCGAATGGCGAAAGGCGCCGCCGGCGCGGCCGCGCCATATCGTAATTCGTACAAAGTGACCATTAAGCAACGAATTTGATTGGGATAAAATATGTTATTGTAAAAAAATAATACCCTATTTTTGTTTGTTAAATGGACTCTCCTAATGATACCTAAGCCCTAAAAAAAATTTGGTCGGTAGGTTTAATTGCACCCTGTATACATTCAACAGTGTTGTTGATTGGTTACTAATAATTTGACGTAAGCCATTAATAGTTCTAAAAAATAGATAAACTCCTGTCGGCTGTCAAGTAACCTCAGAATACGACATAGAACCGAGAAGCGTTTGATGAAAAAGTTCAGATATTAAACTATACCTACTCGTATCTTTCACTCAAATGATTAAATACGCTCGGACTATCCCATACACATAAATGAATCAAGATCCCATACCTGTGGAAAGGAAGTATAATACGAGTATTCGTGCGCTATTCTCAAATCGTGGAATTCTGTCTGTAGCGGTCATTGACTCCCTGTCAAAAAACTTGTCATATTTCGTAATACAAACCACGATTGACAATGAAGTAACAGATGTTTCTAGTCTAAGGGCGATATCGTGTTTTGCATACACGATGCGAACACAGTATGAATTATATCACTTCAAACTCATTAAAATAGTTGGAGATTATCATACGAAGAGTTACCAATGACGTTTTCTGATGAAACTATAATCTGTTCTCTCCAAGACTTCAATTTTATTCTTAAGTTAACAGAATGACTGCATTCTATTAACTGCGAGTTTTTTTCACATAACTCCTAGACTAGAAAGGTCAATGACCGCTGGTGCCACCTTAAATTGTCCTGACTATAGTAGCCTATAGCCAAATAGATAAGTAGCGATAGGTGAATAAACTATTTCATTATATAGCTATAACTTATTGCTCAAAATGATCTAAAGCTAGAAAATACTAATAACAAAACAGCGCCGACTAGTTTTTACTTTTTGAGTATAAGATTGAATACCCATGTTTAAAACTCTGGAAGTTGAAACCTAATCTCAAAATCTTTAGCTTTAATGTGGTTAGATAAAGTATGCCGACAGAATATCAACGAGTATAAAAAACCTACTAACTAGCAGGAGGTAGTAGGTAACTAGGTAGTACTCACGAGTTCTAAAGTGAAGATAAGGTAAACAGCTCACTTACCTGGAAGCAAACATTATATTAATAATAACTATATTAGTTTATTGACAATTGAAGACGTGAGTGGATGGACACGATAAGTAACATTTTGTAACATGCGGACATTTACTCAAATTTTCCCTTTTAATTTGAAAAAACCTTGTAACTTATTTACTTCATCACCTGGCTAATATATCTTGGCTGCACATAAAATGCACATTTTTTT
Source organism: Cyaniris semiargus (assembly GCA_905187585.1). Classification (NCBI taxonomy): domain Eukaryota; kingdom Metazoa; phylum Arthropoda; class Insecta; order Lepidoptera; family Lycaenidae; genus Cyaniris; species Cyaniris semiargus. The sequence goes on from LR994555.1 coordinate 2,460,136, forward strand.
ACTAAAAATGCATAAGCAAGATAAGGCAAATGCTTTGTAAGGTTGAGTATTCCATACTTACTTAAAATTTTATCGGGCTTATGGTTATGGCAATTTTTTCTAGACAAATGAATCAGAAAACGAGCAGATGGATTATCTAATGGTCTGGGTGGTAGCGAAAGCGATGGTTATCTATATGGATGGTATATACTCTGTCATTTATGCATTTCTGATCCTATAATCCCCAATCTTCTCCAATTATGCCAGTAATTTTAAATGCTACGTCAGATTTCCGAAAAGCTTAGCCAAATCCTTCGTATGCGCTACTCCTTAAATCAAAATCAAAATCAAAATCAAAAATATTTATTTCTAAATAGGTTAACAAAGTTAACACTTTTAGAACGTCGTGTCTACATGAGGCCTACCACCGGTTCGGGAACTAACCCGGCGAGAAGAACCGGCGTAAGAAACTCGCTCGGGGCCATCTTTTACTAAAAAGATGGAAAATTACAAAAGTAACTTATACTAATTTACAAAAAGTATGTAAAAATATGTTATATTTATATAGAAGCAGCTTACAGTCAGTCAGCTCATTTTTCCCAGGGTGTGCTATCATTGAGAAAATCAGTTATCTTATAATAAGCCCTAGCACACAAACGTTCTTTAACAACTTTTTTAAATTTATTAACTGAAAGATTTTTTATGTTTTCTGGGATTTTATTATATAGACGTATACATTGACCTTTGAAAGATTTGCTCACTTTGCTAAGCCTGGTAATTGGTATATCTAACTTGTGCTTATTTCTAGTGTTCCTGCAGTGAACGTCACTTTTCGTTTTAAAATTATTTACATTTTTTCTCACGTATAACACATTGTCCAAAATGTATTGAGAGATTACGGTCAGAATTCTTATTTCTTTAAACTTTTCCCTGAGAGATTCAAAGGATGACATTTTATAAATAGATCGTATAGCTCGCTTCTGCAGCACAAATATTGTGTTAATATCGGCAGCACTTCCCCATAATAGAATGCCGTAAGACATTCTACTATGAAAATAACTATAATAAACTAATTTTGCCGTATCTTCATCACAAATTTCTCTAATTTTTCTGACTGCATATGCTGCGGAACTGAGCTTATCGGCTAGTTTGGCAATATGAGGACCCCACTGCAGTTTATAATCTAGTGTTACTCCTAAAAACACAGTAGTGTCAACAAGATTCATTTTCTCATCATTTAATAGCAAATTGGTTTGCACTTGCTTAACATTTGGCAAGGTAAATCTCAAACATTTTGTTTTATTAGAATTTAGAAGTAAGTTATTTACATTAAACCAATTTACTATTTTTGAGAGAGCACAATTTACCTCGTCATAAGTCGACTGTTGTCGCTTCACTTTAAAAATAAGTGAAGTGTCATCAGCAAAAAGTACTATCTCGTTATCGTTATCCTTAACTAGATAAGGTAAGTCATTTATGTAGATGAGAAAAAGAAACGGGCCCAAAATGGATCCCTGTGGGACACCTAATTCTATTTTGGTCCCAGTGGACCTTTTACTATTGACATCAACCCTTTGAGTCCTGTTCCTCAAATAAGATGTCAAAAGGTTGAGTGCCGAGTCCCTTATGCCATAGTGGTGCAGTTTCCTGATCAATGTAGCATGATCAACACAATCAAAGGCCTTAGAAAGGTCGCAAAATACACCTAAGGCATCCCGCGACTCCTCCCAGGCTTCAAATATACTACAAAGAAGACCTATACCAGCATCCGTAGTGGAACGACCCTTAGTAAAACCATATTGATTATTATGCAATAAATTATTGGAATTAAAATGTACTAACAATTGTTTTAAAATAATTTTTTCGAATATTTTACTAAAAGTCGGTAGAATAGATATAGGTCTATAATTTGTCGGATCAGATTTAATTCCGGCTTTGAATAAAGGAACCACCTTGCTATGCTTCATTAAATCAGGAAAAACACCATTCTTTATACAGTCATTAAAAATATTGGCCAGATAAGGAGCTACGATGTCAATTATTGATTTAATAATCTTAGTAGACAGACCCCAAAGATCGGTTGTATTTTTGATGGTCAATAATTTGAAGGTGGTAATAATATCATTAGAATCAATTTCTCTAAACTTAAAATTGACATCACATTCCTTTACATACTCTTTGAGTAATTTTTCAGCCTCTGCAGGCGAAGAATTTAAATTTTTTGTTGTTGAGACCGGAATGTCAGCAAAAAACTTTTCAAAAACCGCCGCAACTTCTATGTCAGTAGTAATTTTTTTATTTTCAAAATAAAGTTCAAAATCCGAGTTACGACAGGTGACGTTTCCGGTCTCACCAGCTATAACTTTCCATGTTGCTTTTACTTTATTTGTCGAATTCATGATTTTATTTTTTAAATAAAGGGCTTTAGCAGCATTACATACTTTCTTAAAAATTTTTGAGTAATTTTTAACATATATTTTAAATGTTTCATGGCTATTTACAGATTTTTCATCATATAATTCATAGAGCCTATTTCTGCTTATTATTATTCCTTTGGTAGCCCATTTAATAAAGTCACTTTTTTTGTTATTAGTTCTAACCGTCTTAGAAGTGAAAATAGAATTAAATTGGGTTCTTATTACTTTAAACAATTTATTATAAGCTTCATCGGAGCTATTAGATTCACCCAATGATGGAATATTTGAAATTAGTTTACTTCTAAATTTCTCAATACGTTTTGAGTTCACAGGAATAAACACAAGCTCTTGTTTTTGTTTTCTGTCACAATTAATGTCAAAAGATGCTAACTGACCATAATGATCAGAGCTAAGCTTATTAATCATTTCTTTTTTGCATGGTGTGAGATTAGTAAATATATTATCTATACAAGTAGCCGTTGTGTCACACACTCTTGTCGGCTCATTAAACAAATAACAAAGGTTATATGATTTAAACAAAGATGTGAATCTAACCGTATTGGAGTCTGAATCTAATAAGTTAATGTTAAAATCTCCACATATAATAGCCTTTTTGTTAGATGCACATATTTTTGACAATATTTGTTCCATAGTTTGTTCAAACAAGTCATATAACCCTCATGGAGGCCTGTATACGCTAATAATAATAAGCTGACTTAACTCTATGCAGGCCACTTCTATTATCCGTTCAGCAGAGAGACTTACAATATCTTTACGTTCTTTATATTTCAAATTTTTTCTAATTAATATCAAAGAGCCACCTCTGATGGCGTTTTTTCTGCTGAACGAACTTGCTACTTGGTGATCATGGAGATTGAAAATGAGTTCATGTTCCCTAAACCAGTGTTCTGAAATACAAATAATATCAATATTAAACTCTTTTAGAAACAACTCAATTTCAAGCTCTTTACCTACCATTCCTTGCAAATTCTGATGCACCAAGTTAAATACATACTTATTACTGTTATTTATTTTCCTTGTATTACTTTTGGTAGGATTTTGTACTAGTAAACTATTTGTGCAAGAGGCATTCTCTATTGTCTTATAATCTAATTTAAATAATTTGTTGGAACATATTCCAACTCGTTACTACTACACTGCTCAATAGATGCCGTAGTTAAAATTTTATTATTTGGAATATTTTCCAATTGGTTACTTAATGTCATACTATTATGACTAAACTGCTCAATAGAAGCAGCTGATGTCTTACAAGCCAAGTACTTGGCTGAGTTCAAATACAAAAAAGTTGATAGCGTACTTGCTATAAGTCTACAAAAATAAAAAGATAGATAATATCTACCTAATGTCAACTTACATATTTTATGGTTTAAAATATTGTTAATGTCAATTATATTAAATTGATTACTATGTCCATTTAATAATATACAATTATTGTTAACAGCAGTATACAATTGGCTGTTAAGCTGATACCTAAGTTTGTTTTCCTGAGGCAACCTTTTTACATAAGGAAATGTAAATAATATAACCTTACTAATATTTTTTAATTTATTTAATAATTCTATGTGATTTTCCATTTCTTTATTATTCACACTTCCCCGTCTCCCAACTAATACTATAAGTGTCGTATTTGGACAGTGATTAGTATTAACAATTTTTTTAATTATTTGTGTAAAACTTGCACCTGGTATGCAGGTGTTACACACTGACTTTTCTATGTATATCTTACTCAACTGCACCCCGACTCCCCGACCAAGTTCATCGCTGTAAATAGCCACTGAACACGGACCAGAGGCCGGTGACACAGTCAGGTTTTTCATTTGGGAGTGCTTTGTATGTGTTTCCATACCCAAATTACTATCAATATTATCAGGACCCATTGAACAATTTACCTGGCATTGACAAGACGAGTTATGTCTCAATAAAGACATAACTCTGTCCTCATTGTAACGACAGTCATCCAGTAAAGTATTCAACGCCGATATGTGACCTTAAGGAGTAAGAGCCTGCGATGGCCAGACCTTCCTCAGTTTCGTAAAGCTGAAAGTGTACCTGTTTGTGTCTTTTACAGAGGTAAGAACGACCAGCATCTATGGAGTTTCGGTCGCGGTTACTTTAGGAGGTATCCAGTTCTGAAGGTCTACCTAGGAACCTTCCCGAAAGAGTAAAGCTCAATTTCATAGCTTATATACTTCGCGGCAAGTGGAGGAATCTCGTCTTCCAGTGCCGGACATTTTTGACAGCTGCCAGAGGCCCTTAAACTTTCTTAAAGTATTAGACTTTAAAGGTATCTAGCATTAGGAAGCAACTGTCAAAAATGTCCGGCACTGGAAGACGAGATTCCTCCACTTACCGCTAAGAATATAAGCTATGAAATTGAGTTTTACTCGTTCTCAAAGGTCAGGTAGACCTTCAGAACTGGATACCTCCTAAAGTAACCGCGACCGAAACTCCATAGTTGCTGGTCGTTCTTACCTCTGTAAAGGCCACAAACAGGTAAACTTTCAGCTTTACGAAACTGAGAAAGATCTGGCCGTCGCAGGCTCTTGGTCCATTATATTTTTTGCGATCTAATCGATCGCGGCTAATCGTGATATCTATAAACAAAGTACGTCAGTCTCTAGGGAATTCAGTTCTCCGTAGCAGCGACGTCAGAGGATGGACTTATATAAGGTTAGTGCTGGCTGCTGGAGCCAGTAGTAAACATGAGGCCGGTGCTGTGTTTAGTATTTGTTGTTCTACTCGTCCACGGGGAGGCCGCAGGTAAATACATATATGAACTGTATTATATATTTAAGTACCAGGAAAAAGTTCAATCAGAAATTAAGTAATACTTTTGAATTTTTTTTGGATTGAAAAGTGCCTTTAGTTTTTTTGTGTTTGTGGTATTTAGCATTTGTTTTGGTATTAAAGAGTTATTAGTTGTTCTACGATTATAATTTATAAATGTTTATATTTCCTAGATCGCAAGCTATCGCAATTTTATAAAATCACAAATTATTCGACAGTGTTCATAAAACTATAGTCACCAGTCGTTTTAATTAACTACATATAACTTATAAGTAGTTGAAAAAGTTATAACGTAAAAGTAAAAAAATGACATAATATTTTATATACGCCCTTAAACCATATAACTACATATTATAATATTACAATAGAAAAAATCCTTTGTATGTAGCCCGTGTCTGCAAACTTATTTTTTTTTAATAAGATAATATTTTTAATCATAATACTAAAATATAATAATTATGTAACAAGTTTTGTTTATAATTAATATAATATTGAACATTTATATTAAAGTGCCTGTGTGTGGCTTTCGTGTGTTTTTGTTGAAGCCGTGTCACAACCGCCAGGCGTCTAGCCATAATTACACACATTAGTCTGTCGTTAAGAAAGAGTAGACCATGTGTAGACGCTGAAATAAATTTTCCAAACGTAATCACGATCAAATAGTAGTTTTTGCGCCTTGCATTTTCACTGAGAACGTTTGTACACTTTAAATATTAACGCTCTGACACATTTTTTATTAGTCTTAGCGTGATAAAATATGGCCTATAGCCTTCCTCGATAAATGGGCTATCTAACACTGAAAGAATTTTTCAAATCGGACCAGTAGTTCCTGAGATTAGCGCGTTCAAACAAACAAACTCTTCCGATTTATAATATTAGTATAGAATATAGATAATATTAAGGTTTTTGTACTTTTTATGTGATTTAAAAATTATGTTCGGCGTCTACTCAAGTAAGATAAATTGTTTTCGTTTTCAGTTCGTGTCCGTAGAGGATACGGTGCTGGCGGTGGCGGCGGGGGAGGGGGCGGAGGCGGCGGAGGCTTCGGCTACGGCGGAGGCTTCGGCTACGGCGGCGGTGGCGGCGGCGGCGGTGGCGGAGGTCTAGGTCTGGCCTCGGGCTTCGGCGCTGGCCTCGACGTCATTCGCGAGGGAGTCAACGGCATCATCGGAAAAGTACACTCCGGGCTGCACAGCGTCGGTGGTGGCTTCAGCGCCTCGGGCGGAATTGGCGGGGGGAGCGGCGGTGGTCTTGGAGGCGGCAGCGGGGGCGGCTACGGCGGCGGCGCCGGCCTCGGCGGGGGCAGCGGCGGCGGCCTCGGGAGCGGCCTCGGGGGCGGCAACGAAAAAACGATCTACACCAAATCGGAAGACGGAAAATCTGGCGGATTCGCGTTCACCGGAACGACGAACAACGGTGGTTACGGGGGCGGCGGCGGCTACAGCAGCGGCGGCGGCGGCGGGGGCTACGGCGGGGGCGCCGGCTTCGGAGGAGGGTCGGGTGGGGGCTACTCCGGAGGAAAGTCGGGCAGCCTGAGTGGAGGCTCCGGCAGCTCAGGGGGATACGGAGGTGGAATCTCCGGCGGAAAAGGTAGCGGCGGCGGCTACGGTGGCGGCGGGATCGGCGGTGGAAACGGCGGAGTCCTCGGCGGTAGCTCGAGCGAGAGTCTGAGCAGCGGAGGAGGCGGCTCCGGGGGCTACGGAGGTGGCAGTTCTGGAGGAAAAGGCGGCGGAAGTGGCGGAGGCTACGGAGGCGGCGCTGGTTTCGGAGGTGGGCTAGGAGGTGGCCTCGGTGGTAGCTCGAGTTCAAATGGCGGTGGAAGCAGCTCTGGCAGCTATGGAGGCAGCGGGCTCGGCGGTGGCAGTGGACTCGGCGGCGGCTCCGGGGGTGGATACGGAAAAGGTGGCGGCGGAGGATTCAGCGGAGGCTCGAGTGGCAGTTTAACCGTTGGTCATAGCGGATCGGGCAAATTTGACAGCGAAAATATCGGCAGCGGTGGTACGGGCGGGGGCCTCGGAAGTGGCCTAGGTGGAGGTTCCGGAGGCGGATACGGTAAAGGCGGCGGCGGCGGCGGCTACGGCGGCTCGAGCGGCAGCGGCGGCTTCGGGCTTAGCTTTGGCGGCAGCCTCGGAGGTGGCAGCGGAGGTGGCCTCGGAGGTGGCAGCGGAGGTGGCCTCGGAGGTGGCAGCGGTGGTGGCCTCGGAGGTGGCAGCGGAGGTGGCCTCGGAGGTGGCCTCGGAGGTGGCAGCGGAGGAGGTCTCGGAGGTGGCCTCGGTGGTGGCAGCGGAGGTGGTCTAGGCGGGGGCTCGGGTGGCTCAGGCGGCTATGGCGCTGGCGGTTCAGGAGGACAGGGTGGTGGCTCGGGTGGCTCAGGCGGCTATGGCGCTGGCGGTTCCGGTGGACACAGTGGCGGGCTAGGAGGAGGCTCTGGCGGTTCCGGAGGGTACGGAGGTAGTGCTGGCGGTTCCGGAGGATACGGAGGGGGCGCTGTTGGTTCTGGGGGCTATGGAGGTAGCGCTGGCGGTTCCGGAGGTTACGGAAGTAGCGCTGGCGGTAACGGAGGTTCCGGTTGCGGGTCCGGTTCCTGTGGGTGCAGCTCGTGCGGTGGGGGCGGTAGTGGGGGCGCCTACGCGTCGGCCAGCGCGAAAGCCTCCGCCTCCGCAAGTGCCAGTAGCTATGGAAAGTAATTCTAGAATTATGATTTTTTCCAAAAATAGGTGTACATTCGAATGAATCTAAGATATTAAAATAATATGATTAAAATATGACAGTTGTAAAGGATTTTGAATGAAACTTATTAATAATATTATGTATTAATATATTCATTTGCCGATTGTATAATATTATGTTTTAAAGACGTTTTATATAAATTATGTCATTACATAATTTATATAAAACAACAACAATTATATTAACAAATAATTTATATAAAAAAAACAACAAGACTTAGTAGAACGTGCCAAAACTCATGAGACAATAATTTTGTGTTTCTATGGATCGAGTTTACCACTTTTTTATTTTATTTCTTGGTAATAAGGTTTAAAAAGTGGTAATTCTTATCCGTCTTTGACAGTACAATTACATTGTACACTAAAAAAAGCAAGTTACAAGAAATTGAGTATTCATTATGAAAACCGAGATCAATTTTAATGTTTAGTAATTAAGAAAAACTATTAGCTGTGATTGTCTAGTTAATAAATTATTTTGCAATAAAAATACGATTTTATTTATACCCAAAAGTTTAGGTATCCTTTTAGAGTGCTAATGAACTACGAGTATCTAGTCTTCCATCTAATGTTAATGTAATTTTAAAAACGTGACTTCAGATTAACTTGCAATCAATCGATATTAACATTCATTATATTAAGTACTAGACTTCCGCGCGGCTTCGCCCGCCCAAATTAGGAATTTTACAGACAAATTAGCCCATTCAAAATAGCCTATGATCCTTCACGTGGTCTACTTTTTATCTGTGCCAAATAATATAAAAATTGCACCAGTAGTTCGTGAGATAAGCCCTTTCAAATAATTTTCCCCGTTTTTTCCACATTTTCATCTGTTTCTTCGCTCCTATTAGTTTTAGCGTAACATTTTTGATCTTGTTAAATTTGCAGTTTTAAATGAAGTTAACAAAAACATATTAATAATGTAGGATACACTATTAATAGAAAAAATAAGACTGACTCACCCAGATAATCTGCAGAATACCTTGTTAATCTGCAGTCTAACTGGTTTACGCACATTAACGGTAACATATATATTACTAAGGCTGTATGGGGTCTATAAGGACTATATATCACTTACTTTTATATCACTTACTTTGACTGTATACTGCATAGGTCTGTAACCACCCCTGTTTATATATCTTACTTTGCCTGTAGGGGTCTATAACTACCCCTGTTTATATCTACTTTGGTTGTATGGGGTCTGTAACCACCCCTGGTTTATACCTCTTGCCTTGCCTAATCTTCTTGCCTTACATAATGTAATATTTCGCAATAATTATATAGTCAGTAGTCACGTGTATAAACCCGAAACACTCGATGTGAGTTTGAAGGTCACGGACAGGAGCAAAAACCGCGAACAGGTTTACGGCGAGATAACCGACGAAAAGTTATGGCTTGTTCATGTGTAAGACGAGCCATGGCAGGTTCCGTAGAAATTACGGTACACGCGGAGTTTCGGTTTCGGAAACCTTGGGCTAAAATAATGTTCTCTTAGAATTTCGCTTATGGCTTGTTCAGGTGTACCGGCTTAGTGCAAGGCGAGCCATGGCAGGTTCCGTAGAAATTAGGTTAGCGAAGTCTCCGATTCGGATACCACTGGTCAAAATTTCGGTTTTGGTCCCACGCCACTGAAGGCCACAGAAAGCTTATTAAAATAAAAACTAATAGATTTTACACGATGGGTTTCGGCTGTAGGTTGTAGTAATTGACCGGCTTCAAGCATAGCTAATTGAATTATACAGCTATCTAATATCTATCAACGCAATGACTAGTATATATTATCTTAAAGCCAGCTACTAGCTAGGTACTTGAGATTTCGCCTACTTGTTCCTTTTATTATGTAGGCATGAACGATTAAATCCAGGGGTTCCCAATCTTTTTCAGCCTGCGGCGCAGTAATACACGTCACGAAATTTTGTCACGGTGCCCTACTTTACCTAGTTATTAGAAAAAGATACATAAGTAAACATATTTAATGATTATAGTTATGTTAAGCAGGTAAATGAGGTGAATAATAAAAAACAAATATTTAATCATCTACCTGCTTTACATAAATAATGTGGTTAATTGTGGTTTCGGATAGGGATGGAGGATCGAGTATCGACGGCACGGCACCCCTCTTGCCTTTCCAAGGCGCACCAGCAGGCGTAGCATGGTCACTATAGTAACGGTTTCTTTCTACGGAAGACTAGACAAGGTGATAGTTAGACAATGGAAATCCGCCATTTTGTCGATAAAATCTGTCAGTATGTCGTTTCTATAGTGACCATACTACGCCCCTGATTACATACGAACCCCTGATTTAGTCAAAAGATTTTTCCTACCAGTAAGTGGGCCCCTAGATAATCAATTTTGTTGTGCAATATTATTGAACAACACACCACACACGCACACACCACCACGCAAACACATACATTTTATTAATTTATATTTTGTTAAGAATAAGGATTTTATTTTTTATTTTATTTGTTTTCTTTATGTAAATTGTTTATTTTTGTTTGTGTTGTTGTTAGCCGCATACACAAAAATTAACTACAAAATATTTAAACACTGAAAAAAATTTTTATTGTTTAAATAATATTTTTGTGTAGGAACCTAGGTAATTACTATTTTAAACTGAAAAATAACTCAAACATGTTAAATATTTTCGTATGAGAAAATAAATGATTTTGATATTACGTTGTATGAGAATTTCGATGGCACCCGGCCTCTTAAGTGTTAAAATCAGTGTGAAAACCGTAAAGTGACTGTGACGAACACAAACAACATAATGTGTATTCTCCTTTATAGAGACTTTAAGAAAGTGTTGACAATCTTAGTAAAAGAGTTTACTAAGATTGTCAACACTTTCTTAAAGTCTCTATAAAAAATATACATTAACTTAATCTGCTAGGTAGAGACCTAGCAGATTAAGTTAATGTAAAATTACTTATTAGTTTTAGTCAGGCTAGATTGTAATAATTATAAAATACTTATACAGGTATTTTAAGTAAAAAAAAAAAACTTTTTGAATTTAAATTATGAATTTGAATTTATTTGACAATAAGATTGAAAGGCTGGCGCGTTCAATATCAACCCTAGTCGGTCAATAATATTGCACAATACGTGATATTGCACAATAAAATTGATCGTCCAGGGTCCATAGGTTCATAGTCTGTATAGCAGGAACCCAATTTTACATAATATAATATTATGTTATATAATATATTATGTAAACCTAAATTATATTAAAATAATTAATATAATTTATTAAATAACATACCTATTTACATTTTACAATAATAATAATAATAAACTCTTTATTTGCACATATATATAAATATACAAAATGAGAAAGAGAAACAATTTTTAGGATGAGCGCAAATTGGCGGTCTTACCGCTTAAAGCGTCTCCCAGACAGACGCGGCCTGCGGTGGCGGTGGCGGTGGCGGTCAGTTGAATGGCTTGGCCGCGTGGCCGCGTATGTCTGTAGTGTAGGAAAGGAACCAAGTGAACCCCGGAGTAATTCCTCAGTCAGAAAAAACTTTATAGCATGGTAAAGTCTCAATGAATTAAAAGTTTTGTATAAATATCCAAAGAATAATAATAATAGAAGTTAGGTATTTTTACCTAAATTCGTAATTAATTAATATCTTTTGTAGCAAAAATGCTCCGTCGAATCTTTTTTCACTGGACATATTCATGGAACGTATAGAAACAATGTATGAAATATCCAAAAGAATATCCCAGCAGAAACGCCAAATTTTAATAAAATATGTTTTTTTGGCGTGACTTGGACGCCAAAATTGCTCTGTCGAACTTTTTTACGGGAATGACATTTTATTGAAGTTTTATAGCCACAAAATGAAAATCCAAAAAATAAACCATGTAACTATACTATTTTTAAAAATTGCTCTTTTACTAGTTTAGTTTTAGTATAATTATTTTTTTTAGTTCTTTATACAAATCTATTCTATTGATAAGTTGTAATTTATTTCATTAAAGTATCGATGACGTTTATAATGAGTAGCAATTATTATACGATGGTGAAACCTATTATCATTCTATTAGCACAAAACACAATAAAATATGATTATAGTAGAAAAACCCGCTAAGGCTGCGTTTCCACCGGAGATGAGCTAAGTTGCGTTGCGAAGAATGTGTTTTACAATAACCAATAGAATCGTTATACGCTGAACGTGGTCTGGCAAATGAAGCGTTTCTATTGGTTCTTTAAAACACATTCCTCGCAACGCAGCTTAGCTCAGCTCCGGTGGAAACGCAGCCTAACGAGCCGTGATAACAAAGGATAAAAAAATCTCATGCACACTGCACTTTTTTTAAGATTTGTCAGTCTCTTAGAAATGTATCTTTAATAGGATATAACAGGGGTCACCAAATGGCGGACCGCGGTCCGCATGCCGACCGCCGACCCATTGTGTGCGGACCAAGCATTTTCGAAGATGAACTTCGTTAAAAATAAATTTCGTTCTCGACTTACTGATGAATATCTCCAGGATATAATGTCAATAGCTTGCACCAATTTCACTCCAAAGAAGCAACAAAAATTGACACTTTTCTAATTGATATGTTTAAATATAAATATATTTTTTACACAATGTGTGGAAGGTCATTTCATTTCTTAAAATGGACCCCGAGCGAAACTAATTGGTGACCCCTGGGATATAATATAACTGCAATACTTTCATGCTAGAGGCAGCACCAACACAGAGAGTAAACAAAAAGTCTGTTCGACGTTTGCGTTAGTATTCGCTATTACGCTATTATATATCCAATGATTACTTCAATTAATACACTGTCGAAATTAGCTCTATATTATCGTATTTGACTAACACACATTCTTTAAATTATGCACACAACAGAATTTAAGTCTTCCTTTGTAGACAGACTCCGTTCTTCTGTTATGATATTATTCTTTTCTATAAAATACATTAACTGCCGCTCTCATAGAAATTTAAGAATGATTTTAACTTCAATTTAATGAAGAGTTTGATAATATTGCATACGTTAAAATTTAAATTTAATTACAACTAAGTTATTAATATTCGTCTCTGAGTGCGGCAATATAACCTTCATTATTAAAAGTAAGTATATAATTTTGAAAAAGTTTGGAGTAAGTAAAAAATACTTTAAACTCTTCTTTTTTAAATTTCTAATTCAAACCTTTTTGCTTCATTGAAAATTACTTAGTAACAGTGTCGCATCCAATTTAATAATAGACAATTCTAGAGGAAATGAAATTAACGTAAATTAACTATTAAGTAACATCCCAAATATAAAAATATCTAGAAATACTTGATTGAGTGGTTGGACCAGCTTAAGTTGTATATTCTTCTTTGTCTTCGGAACACCTGTGCAAAATAATAATCAATCATTTTTAACTAGTAAAAACGTCGTTTTTTTTATTTTTATTTTTTTTTCATACAAAAAAATTTGGAGAATAGATCCTCCGTAGCAACAGATGCTCAGTATTATCCATACTTCCATTCTTATATTATAAATGCGAAAGTGTGTCTGTCTGTCTGTTACCTCTTTACTCCTAAACCTCTGAACCGGTTTTGATACAATTTAGTATGGAGATACTGTGTGTCCCGGGAAAGGTTATAGGATACTTAAAGTATCCTATGACCTTTTCCGGATAAAAGTTTTATCCCAATAAAATTCACGGTTCCCACACCATAAACGAATTTTGGCGAAACAGAGTTGCTCCATCTAGTTTGGCTTATAAAGATTTTTCGGAAAGCTTTTCATGACTAACTAGACAATTGTGATTTGTGAAACAGAACTAGGGGGTGTGCCAAAATCTTTTCGTTTTCGCTTCGTTATAGAATCGCCGATGAAAATGTATGGAATTGACATAAGCGTTCGTTAGTATGACGTTGACGTTCGACTCGTCTTATGTCAATTCCATACATTTTGATCGGCAATTCTATAACGAAGCGAAAACGAAAAAGTTTCGGCTAAATGGCTTTGAATTAGACTTCGGCCAAAATAATAATACTCATCTTTAGCTTCGGCCAAACGGCCCAAGCCGAATACTTACTAAAGATTCGTTTCTAGAAAACAAACGTTGAAATTCAGAAAAACGCCACCCTAAGCCCATTTTTTTTTTACTTTTTTTATATACAGAATATATATATTTTTTAATAAAATAAGGGGGCAAACGAGCAAACGGGTCACCTGATGGAAAGCAACTACCGTCGCCCATGGACACTCGCAACATCAGAAGAGCTGCAGGTGCGTTGCCGGCCTTTTAAGAGGGAACATGCTCTCTTCTTGAAGGTTTGCAGGTCGTATAGGTCCGGAAATACTGCTAGTGACAGTTCGTTCCAGAGTTTTACAGTGCGCGGCAGAAAGTTACGCGAAAAACGCACGGTGGAAGACTGCCACTCATTATATAATTAATATTTTTTTCTCTTTATGAACAAAGACGATAACAAAGCATTTAAAAATTCAAAAAATTAAACTTTTATTTTGCCATTGTTTTAATATGACTAAAATACAAAAGTGTAGCACATTTCCACGGAGGTACAGTAATCAATTTTTCTAAAGTATCGAGTTTTGATCTTGCATAAACTAACTTGTTTTTTTAAACATGACTATGTCGTGGTAATATCTAATCATAATTACAGTTAAATTAAATTAAGCAATATCATTATAAAGTTAGTAAAGTTTATTAAGTCTTTAAAACTCCTTTCAAGTTTCATTTCATTAAATCTTAGGACTAAGTAGTAATTTTTACTTTGTAAATTAGAATACCAGGCCAGGCCAGGGGCAGACCCAAGAAAAGGTGGCGCGATGAACTAGACGCTGTCGATAAAGAGTGGCAAAATTCAGCAAAGGATAAAGACATGTGGAAGGGAAGAGGGGAGGCCTTTGCCCAGCAGTGGGACACCATCAGCTATTAATAATAATAATAATAATAAATTAGAATACAATTCCCGTCCTCAGTAGTCAAGTAAAAAGCAATAAGGAAACTATCTACTGGAATTAACGATCTGGCCAAATCATAAATGGATTATAATTATAAATTATGAGAGATCTCGCTCAAAACGTGTTATGTAGAAACCTTTGGATAGGTATTAAGAGAGGTATATAAAGGACTCCAAAATCATAGAATTCCAGTTCCATCCAACCTCCAGCCAACACCAAAATGAGACAAGTTGTGTGCTTCTTATTACTCGTCGCCTTGGCGCACGCCGCAGGTAAAATTAATTTCTTTTTCAACGATAATTATTGATAATTATAATTTTTATTATAGATATAATAATAATAATAATATCTATTGGCCGCTTCACACCACGTCAGTCTGGCCCCGTGGTAAGTACCTGAAGGACTTGTGTTACGGGTACCAGACAACGGAAATATATTTAATACTTTTATACTATACACATATTTAAGATTTTTATTATATGATACACATATTTAATACACATCCAAGACCCAGGAACTTTGAAAACTTTTTTTTTTGTTCCGTCGGCGGGATTCAAACCCGCGACCCCCGGCTTGAGCCGCCAGCCCACCAACTGAGCCACAGAGGTCGTCAAAATAAATAGATATTGAATTATAATCTTATGCAATAAATGTAATTTAAAGTTGACATTAAAACTCTGAATATTTTTATATCAACGTGACTTGCTTTTACAAGATATAAGTAGAGACTCGTAACATTAGTTAAGTAAAAAATTATAAATGGTACATAATACATCTAATTAAATAATGTGCAAATTATTAATTTAAGGCTATTGATTTATTACAAATAATCGCAGACATTCAGTCGCCAAAGTTTGAAACAAGTTTCCTTATAAGTTCTTATTAATTAAACAAACTCAAACTTAAACAGTTTTCCAAAAACTCTAACAATAATATCCGTGCCCCTTTTTTTAAACCTATACTAAATACAATTTTCGGCAAAATGATTTCTTATAGGATTAAGGCGAATATTGGAATTAAAAGCTTTAAACGCACATGCTAATTTTGACGCGAAGTACTTTTCTTGTTACTGACTTTTCGATTAGTACGTAAGAGTAGCCAAAGCTTCTTAATCATATTGTAAAGTCACGGTTACTTTCCGTAGCCATAGAATGCTTTAAATAAAATAAAAAACACATTATTTATACTTACCATAATTTCTTTACAGTCGAACGGAAGACTCGGCATGCGTACTACGGTAATGGAGGCTACGGCGGTTTCGGCGGTGGTGGCCTGAGAGGAGGAGACCCCTTCGGCACCTTCGGAGGCCTTCGTCCAGGCCAGGGCGTGGTCTACAACGGCTACGGCAACGACTTCGGAATCCCCGGCATTAAGCCCGGAGACGAGGTAGTCTACGAGGGCGTCGTCGGCAACGGATTTCAGGGCTACCCAGGCTACGGAGGCGGCTACCAGGGTTACGGACTTAACGGAGGCTACCAAGGTCTCGGAGGTTACCAAGGTTTCGGTGGATATTACTGAGCTTTAGTGAAATTTGTAGTATTATTTTTGTTAATAAATTAAGTTATTTGTTACAATATTTTTTTTATTTAAAACTTTTTAGGTAAATTTTTAGTCGGTATCTGTTTCATTCGTCATCACACTTTAAAAAATTTAAATAACCCTCATCAAACTGTGAGCAAGCTGATGATAATAATTAACACTTCCTGAACTAGATCAGACGATCCTTTTAGATTGCGACTTTTACCACGAATAAACACACATGATACAGACAGATATTATGTTATACTAACTCATCAAATACGTCAAATTCATAATATTAATAACAACTAAGGCTGCCTTCACATTAAGTCGCGAGTACTGCGACCGCGGCAGCCGCGCGACTTAATGTGAAGGCAGCCTTACAAGCATTTAATATTTTAAAAACCAATGCCTGAAATAATCAGAAGCCTAGCGTGACAGAACCTCATACAACCTCACACTACTGGTGTCAAGAAATATTTTATGCATTACAATGTAACAAGCAATAAATAACTTCCTTGAAAATGTTACATATCGATCATTGACAGGATACTAAAAGCTGGAAGGCTCAATAAAGTCATAAATAATTATTAAGAGAGCACGTGATATTTGGATATTATATTTTAAAAAGATAAAACTAGGCCTTTGCATCCGTTTTGGATGATTTATCTGTATAAATATAATGATTGATTGATTGATGATTTATCTGTAGAAAAATACTGTTATTTTCAGAGCGAAGTAACCACTCCTCAAATACCTGGGACAAGATTTTTAAATGACCGTATGGTTGCCCAAGCACATACGGAATTCTCGCAACATAGTCGGCCTAGTCCAAAGGAAAGAACTAGTCAATACGTCTGGGATCAACCATGTGTGGGTTTCCTCACGATGTTTTCCTTCACCGTATGAGTGTCCGTATTATGTACTTGAGATCAGAAAATGTCTCATTGGTACACGCCTCCACCCGGGATCGAACCTGCACCCTCTAGGAGTGCGAACGAAAGGTCTACCAATTAGGCCACGGACGCTCTAAAAAAGATAAAACCAACTTAAAAATTGTAGGTAGGTCTCAAAAACTACTGCCCTGATTTTGATAAACCTTGCAGCGTTCCCTAAGTTAAACAATACCTAGTACAACAAAAAAAGAATTATTCAAATCTGACATGTAGTTCTGGAGATATGCGAACACAAACATAAAAACATACATTCATACATACATGCATACATACACTTTTGAAATTTGGCACATTTGTTTAGAAGCCGATAAAGACTAACAGGGGAGAATTACATAATACATATGAGTCGAATTGATAACCTCCTTTTATTGAAGTCGGTTAAAAAGAGAGATGTACCC
Organism: Cyaniris semiargus; assembly: GCA_905187585.1. Lineage (NCBI taxonomy): Eukaryota > Metazoa > Arthropoda > Insecta > Lepidoptera > Lycaenidae > Cyaniris > Cyaniris semiargus. The sequence continues at coordinate 2,477,871 of LR994555.1, forward strand.
TTAGATCAACATAGTAACTATGAGCGGAAGACGTGTCGGATGACGAAACCGAAGAAAACACGTGTTTTTCATATTATACGGTATACCGGCTTGCAGGGATGGCAACTAGCAGTAACATATAAATGAACACATAATATTATTATTAATACATATGATCTGAAATATTATAAAATTCTCGTGTCGCCAAACTCGTCTCTAACGGCTTTTGATAACATTTTGTGTACTTATTGAGTAGATTTGAGAATCGGCTAACGTCAATTTTTCATACCCGTAATAAAACATTCTAAAACAACGTTTGTCGATTCAGCTGATGACATAACTCCCACACCGGTTTCGGTGACGATGGCCGGTTGAATTCAAACCAGGCCAGTTACGCAGGAGTAATTTCATGTTGCCCAAGTGTGTGCGAAGTACACAAGAGCACTCTCTATTGCTTTACTCTCATAACACAGTGGGTAGGAGAAGACCGACACGACTGGCGAGAGATCAGGTGCAGGACCGACTTCTTACATGCCTATCCGACGTATGGATCATATTACTTGTCAGACAATCAGGTGATCAGCCTGCATTGTCCTAACCAAACTTGGAAGTAACATGTTTCCAACGCGGGAATCGAACCCACGACCTCCCAGTCAAGAGCCACGCTCTAAGTCACTGGACCATGGTGGCGTTGTCCAGTGTCATAATAATAAGGTGACCATACAGGTTCACCGGTCGCCGCGCATTGGCACGTGGGTCGTAACTCGTAACTCGTACGCAATGACCCTCATAGTTCAAGAGCAGGGACCAGTTCCAAGGCCTCAAATGTCGATTCGATTGAAGACCATTTTGATCGTACGGACATACAGCATGTGCGTAGGTCTGCGGCTAGGCAAATCGAACGAATCGACGCTTCAGAATCGGACCCCAGAGGTAGAGTTCATAAAAACAATCTATGAACACAAGTAATTAAGCACCATTTATCTCCATAATTATCCGAAAAATTGACGATTAACGATCCCTCCTTTTACGAAATTAGCCAAAAAACTGGCAAAATTGACGGCAAAAATCTCGTTCCAAACATGTTATAGATAGATATATATATAAATGGAGGTAAAATATAATATTTTAGTATTTCCACAAACATGAAACTCGCGCTGTGTGTAGCGTTGCTAGTGGCCCTGGGGGACGCCGCAGGTATTATTTTTAATTACAAAAAAATCGGCCAAGTGCGAGTCAAACTCGCGCACGAAGGGTTCCGTACCGTTATAGAGCGAAAATAGGCAAAAAATTGTGTTTTTTGTATGGGAGCCCCTTTAAATATTTATTTTATTTTAATTTTATTATTAATTATTAAAGTACAAATATAATTAAGGATTTTGTGAAAGTTTCAAGTGTCTAGCTGTTGTCATTATTGATTACCAGCAAAAAAGGCCAAAAAAATCACGTTTCTTGTATGAGAGCCCCCCTTAAATATTAACTTTATTTTGTTTTTAGTATTTGTTGTTATAGCGGCAACAGAAATACATAATCTATCAAAATTTCAACTCTCTAGCTATTACTGTTCTTGCGTTACAGCCTGGAGACAGACAGACAGTCTAGACGGTCAGACGGACAGACATCGAAGTCTCAGTAAAGCTGCGCGGCCACTGGATCGGAATCGGAGGGTACGGACCGTCGTCATTTACGAAATGCCGATGGGGTACGTCCACTGCATTCGGATTCAGCATCGGCAATTTAGTTATTTTTAGTCCGTCATAGCCTGTTAACGTGCATTTGCATTATGGAGAATAGTGAAGAGGATATTGTTGTAATTAGCTGTATTTTATCAGAAGAGGAAAAGAGAAACAAGAGGAAACGAAATTTATTATTTGCCCAATTTCATCCCAAATATTGTCTCTCCTCAGTTGGTTATGAATTATGATAATGCATCAACATTATTTATTGTATTTTAGATTGTAAAGTTCTTCAAATTTTTACTAAAGTAATTAAAATATCGTCATTCATCGTGAATAAGTATTTATGTATAGCCGTCGCGTCGTCGCAAATACGTCAGAACTTGAAACCTTCGTAATCCGAATGACGCGTTCACTGCGGATGACGTCATCGGCATAAATTCCGGTGTCAGGCGCAGAAATGCCGATCCAGTGCACGCAGTACCATACAAATCAATACAAAGCAACAAATCCGTACGCTCCGTACGCTCCGATTCCGATGCAGTGCACGCGCAGCTTTTTGACCGACTTTCAAAAAGGAGGAGGTTATATGTTCGGCTGTGGAGATTTTTTATTTATTTTTTTATTTTTTATTTTTTTTATATGTTCAACGATTACTCCGCCGTTTGTGTTTCAAAATTTTTGTTGTGTTCTATTAGGTTTCCCTCCAATTTGGTCCCATTTTCACAAAAGTGGTGATCTGATGATGGGATCGATGAGTAATCGAGGGAACTCCTCAAAATTTATATGGAAACATATGGTGATTTTGGTTTTATGAGAAGTATCCTAAGCATATGCTACCAAAACGCAAGATTTTCCACCAAGGTATACTATGGTTCCGAAGATACTAAGAGAACTCCGGATTCCTTATAGATACAAGTTTGGGGGTTTAGGCGCTGTTTTAAGAACTGAAAGCATATGCTACTATGCAAATCATATTCATCATCATCATCATCATCATAAGTAATGAGCACGTCAGGGTCACCAGTGTCACATGGTTGTATATGGATACAATATGCCCCCACAACACCATAATTATATCATCACGTTATGTCCTTATAATAATTCGTACTTTTCATAGCGATTCTAATAAAAATATAATGTTGTTTCAAAATAAATGATTCAAGTTCTAAGCGACTAATGTACCACAAAATTGAACATAACAAAGTCAAGCTTAACTCCAGAGCGTAAGGCACACATTTGATATTTCTTCTGAGATTCGAAAGAAAAAAGAGAAGTAAGTTGCTTCGATAGGTTTTTAACTATTATTAACTAGTTTAACTATTATTAACCCATCAATCCCCAAGCGGCACCTGGCTGCCACATAACGATTAAAAATCTATTGAGTCTGCGATTCCCACGATCGAGGTAATAAACGTAGAATATACGCGATGGTTTACTAGGTAACTAAAAAGAGTGAAATTATTATTTTTAACAAAAAATTAAAACCGACTTCCAAGGTAAAAACAATAATAACATCCTTATAATATGAACTAAAAAGTATTAAATAATTTTTCCTATCTAATAGTGCCTTTTTCCGAATTCGGCTAAACTTCAACTATTTCTGTACTCAATCTTCATTATTTTGAAGTCGGTGCCAGTTCCAAAAGTTTCAAATACCTATTCTGTCAGAGAACTGAAGATTCAGCTATATCTGGTACCGATTCATATTATAAGGATGAGATAAGAGTTCATATTATAAGGATGCTATTATTGTTTTTACCTTGGAAGTCGGTTTTAATTAGGGCCCCGTTTTTACCCTTTGGGTACGGAACCCTAAAAAATATAAGTAAGTACTTATATGATAATTTTTTCATGTTTCATTAATATTCAAATTTTATCCAATTACGCCTCTAGTACACCGACGCTGCGAACTGCGAAAGAGCGGCGAACCGATTAAGAGGGAACGCGGGTACAGTAGAATTTAAACGAAGAAACTATTGCCATCACGCTTCACCCTGCGCCGGCACGTGTATTGTGATAGAGACAGATACAGTAAATCGAGGTTACGTATTCCTCTGATTCCTCCTTCAAAATAGAGCCTATCTAATATATATAATAAAATATTTCTTTAAATATCTTCAGGAAGAGTGAGTCTAGGCCTCTACGTTTTTATTTTATCTTAAAGATCTTTCAAAAAAATTTTATAGTCGGTGGATTGGCGGGGTACGGGGCATTCATTTTTTGTGATTTTTGAAGGGTCATATTTTTTATATATTAGTAAATTTAGAAAAAATCGATCGTAGAAGCATAGTTTTAACAGATCCCAATATTGCATAAAAAAATAATTTGTCTAGACGCATTTCCTGGGAGTTAATTGGGGAATACGTTTGTATGGAAAATCAGTGTTAGCGTATCCTCTTAACTGTCTCATCCGCCACACGACAATGGCTATTGCATCTCGCTCTATTCCTGTTTCGCAGATTTTTTGCAGATTTTTCGTTTCGCAGCGTCGCGTCGCGCGTCGGTGTACTAGAGGCGTTAGCAATACGATTAGAAAAAGTGGTAAGTATAATAAATTATGAGCGGATCTGGTTTATTATAATAATAATTGACAATTTGGGTTAGTAGTGACTAGTGATACTACCTACTGACATAATATTATAGATAATCAGAATAAAAAAAAATAAAGCTACCTGTTACTATTTAAATTTTAAACCACTTGCGTTAGAATTTTGTATGCATTCACTTTTGCAACGTTTGTTGCTAAGAATTTTGTTACTGAAGAAAATCATCATATTAAAATAAACTTATATCAATCGGTTACTCTTATGTTATAATGGCTTATTGATAACTTAGTACCAATTTAATTAAAGAGTGTTAAAAAAAATAAAACATTTAGAAACTCCCTTAAGAAGAATTTCTTTATCATTATAAAGAGTGTGGCCCAAATTATTATAATTTATATGAAGTGGTTCTGCAAATCTTCAGACATGGAGTCACCTAAACATGTTGACCTTGTCTTTTTTATATATTTTATTACCTTTTTCTTAAGTATTTTATATTTTATTGCCTTTACGCCCGACACCTGTTCTAATAAACCGTACTCCTGTTTTAAGGAAACATACATTTATTTATGACACCTGTTCACAACCAAAACCACATAAAGTGTGGCCAGATTGCTACAACGCGACGCGTAGATGCAAAAACGCGACGGGGCAAAGTGGACGCATTTTTAACTTTACAAATTTTTGCAGTGCGATCTCCTAGAGACTTAAAAGAAGGCAAAGAATTGAAAACACATATCGAAGGACTAAAACACAAACTAGACGCAGCAGACGCAGCCGAAGCCGACGATGTGAACGACAGAGTGAAACGCCAGTTCTTCGGCTACCAAGGTTACGGGGGCTACGGCGGTTACAGAGGTTACGGCAATGGTTACGGTAACGGTTACGGCAACGGCGGGTACGGTTACGGATCTTCGGAGAGCTTCGAAAAAGGAGGTTTCCGCCGTGGTTACTACCCAGGATTCAGATACGGCTCCAGCGAAAGTTTTGAAGGATAATCGAGATATGAAATGAAATATAATATTCTATTTTAATATTTTGTTTAACTTTTTAATTATCGCTTTAGTTACAGAGATGGGGATTTTTTTTGACCTTTTGAAAGATCTGCCTCACGTTTTAGGTGGTTAAGTTTTGTTGTTGAATGTTGGTTTGCCATAAGAAAACATTAAAATATTTTAGTGATTGGTAAGTCTGCATGAAGACTTTTAAGATCCTGCAATAATAAAATAAAATTCAAATGAAAATGTTTAGCAATTGCTGATTGCAAATGGAATTTTTCGGTTTTTATTCTTGATTACATAATATTGAAGACGTGAGTGGATGAAGTGGGTAACTAACGATTTGAAAATGTTCGTCTTTTTGCATATATGGAGGCTTTAGGACCGAAAATTATTTGAAATAAAAAAAACGTTTATTTAAGTATAGCCAGATATAAACTAGCCAGCTGATGATGAAGTAGGTAAATTACAAGGTTTGTTTAAATTATAAGGGAAATGAGTATTTGCCCTTATGTTATAAAAGTTGGTAATCCACTTGATTCGCTCACGTTTTCAATAATTATTCTCAGCTTACAAGTAACAGCTGTAGTCCGAATTAAAAATACGGCGCAGACTTGTTATATATCACTTTCGAAAATGTCAATCTGTTGGATGCTCTCATCTTCTTTGCCAAGGTCACCCAGTTTTTATCGAATTATAATTAGAAAATAATAATCATTGTTTATTTTTTAAACGAGATTTCTGCAAAGAACAGCTTCTAGTAAAACGATACTATTTTTATTTCCTCGTTTACTTTATTGCTAAGTGGAAAGGAAGCACTTTCCGATGATAGTCACAAGAGTAAAAATTAATAAAAAATTGATTAAGTACTATACTACTGACTCTTTCTATTATCTTTCTATTAGGGTGGGTTGCACCAACTAACTTTAACTATAACTACAGTGCAAAATGTCAAATCTTTGGTTTCGTGAAAATTTACTATGTTTCACAGTGCTATATTTTTCCTGTCGATTTTTACGGATAATTCAATTTTTTATACTCTCAATCCCATTACCTGTAGCTTTAATAAAAAAATAAACGCAACAGACATCTGTCAATTTCTGTGGTCAAAGTTAAGGTTAAAGTTAAGATTAAAGTTAAGGTTAAAGCTAAGTTAGCCTTAACTATAACCATAACTTTAACTTTAACCACGCCTCTGGTGCAACCCACCCTTATTGTCCTAACTATAGGTCTACCAGAATCTGATGGCAAAAAGTGAGAAAATAAAATGACTCTAGCAATACGGGGGTAATTGGAATAAAACATTTTGATCAGTTTTTCTTCTTATAGCGGCTGATTCTGTGTGTTAAACATGCAAATATAAAAATTTATCCAATGATCAAGGACATTTTTTAAAAATCTGCTGTCAAAAATTGCCATCAGATTCTGGTAGACCTATACATCATATTATTACAAAACTTTAGTTTAAGTAAGTTAAAAATTACTAAGTTTGCGGTAAGTCTAGGCGAGAGTCGAGACCAAGGCCTAGTGCAGTGCAAGGGACACTTCACGTTCAGAGAAGGGACCATAGAGTACGTCACACAAACTTCATGATTTTTAGACCCCCTCCTTGTCACAGGTGGACACATAATATTTTGTGAGACCTCCTTGTGACGACACGAATTTGCTATTCTACATCTTAAAATTAAAACCACTTCAATATTCAAGTTTCACGATTAAATTTATTGAAATGCGATGTCACAAAACTTAGGACCCCCCACCCCTTGCCACACCTTGTCACACTTCGTCGACCTCTGTGTCTGAGTGTCTGACATACTTTATGAATGGCCCTGAACTGACGTTTTGTATCGCGTCGCTCCGCTACAGCGTAATGTCGCCTAGTGCGGTCTCACCTTTATATGCAATTGCTAAGGCCCTTCCCCTACGGAGATTTCGTAATTTACCGTATTTAGAGCCTTATAAACTCATAATTTGAAAGCTACAAAGTTATAATAAAAATACAGCAGTAATCTTCAGTATATCAACATTCCTTTCCCCGTTTTAAATTTTCTATTTTTTTTTATTATACTCATGATATTAGCTTCCAAAGTAATACCAATTTATTAAAATTGGAGCATACTTTCAGCATCTCCCTAGTATTTACAAATTACGTTTATTTGAAACACAAGACAATAGATAGACAATTTTATTAAGGCAAGGATGTTCCTAAAATTAGCAGGTCGATGTCTGTCAGTACAAATATCGACGTAAAGGACATTAAAATAACATTCATATCAGCGCGCCTTGTACAGTGGCGGTTACGACGCTCGCCGCGTTCTTGATAGGGCTAAATAGGAGAAAATTATACATTTTATTTTATTTTTTTAATGACCGAATCATTTATTAAAAAACTATTTGGTTATTTTGTTAGAACTATAAAAAAGCTATCCGTTTTGTAAAAAAAAAATCATATCATTGTCATTGAAAATTACGAGATGTTCGAATTTGAAGTGTATTTTTATGATGATATTCAAGATTTTTTTTACAGAATTACCATGCCATTTTTCAATATTCTGTTCGGTTATTTTGTTACTTTGTTCCTTTTTGAGTCTACATCAATTTTGGTGTAAGAGAATTACATAATTTCTTCAGACTGGAAGCTTAAAAATCAGTATTTTCGAACTGGCCTCGCCTTAACTACATATTCCCCGTTTTAAATTTTTTTAGATCAATTTTGAACTAAGATTAAAGTTAAAAAACGGGATTTTTGTGCGATCTCGGCAACGCGTCAAATGTATGGTCAAGGTCGTTTGCTCGGGGGATGGCCTTAAAATATACCCTATTATTGTTGCCAAAAGCGTCATTGTCTTATTTTGATCAATTATTATTATTATTGATCAATCTTGATCATGTTGATGACTGCATCTCAATGCGAATGAACTGGTGTGTTTGACATTTTAAGTAAAAATTTTCCGACAGAAAATAACCTCGCGTTATGTTTTAGCTTTAAACAGACATAAAATACATAATGTTATCGATAATACTAATTTCATTGAAAAACTTGTTTCTAAACGTGTTTATAAGTATATAAATGCAGAAAAAATAAAATCTTTAGTATTTGTACTAAAATGAAACTCGCGTTGTGTGTATTGCTACTGGTGGCCCTGGCCCACGCTAGAGGTAAGTTTTTAAAGTCTGTCGATAGTATTATATATCTACTCTGACAAGGCTAGAGTTAGACCAAGGGTCAATTCAAACCGCAACGCGACGTGTAGATGCATGTCTAGGCTTAGGCCAAACCTACGCGTCCAAAGCGACTGCGAACCGGGAGCGCGCGTGGCGGACGCTGCCCATGTAATCTTATGGCGCTGTACACACCTTCGCGACCGCAACGCGGGATGTTCGCGTCGGCAAAGCGGGACGTGCGCGTCAAGTGTCAGACGTGTCACGTTTGTTTTGTACAAACAGGTTTTGTAGTGTACATAACTAGACTTCTTTTTAAAACCTTTTTTTATATTATTTTGTACAACTCTTTAGTTTATGATTTTTTGATTTGTTTACGTCTTGATAGATGTGTCATGATATTAAGGCGCCTACCACACGGCACAATTATGCATGCGCAAGCCACATTCTTGCCGAGATCGTCGGCGTATAAACAATGAAGAGCTATTCCTTCTAATTTTATTTTTCCAGTGTTTGCTAGTGACAAAATTGATAATACAGAAATGAAATCATTTTTTTCATATGCGTATTTTTTTTTATTCCTGTGACCTGTCAGAATAATCTTTCGATTTGATCTTCCTCAAAGCGAGCAGAGATTTTTAAAATTCAATGAATTCAGTTGCGAACTGACGATTATATGTACGTAAATCCACCATTTTATAGCAGCGTGCGTGCATTTTAACACCATTTGACTGACAAAGAGCGGCTTGAACACTGAACGTCCAACCATACACGCATACAAGTTTGTACACGCAGGCTTGCCCATGCCAAAATTTCAAGCAAGTTTCAAAACCGTCAAGCCAATCTTTGGGGCTTGCGCATACTACCGTTTTACCAACTACACGCACAATGTTCAGTGTACAAGCCGGCATGCGCAAGCAAAACTGTAGTCAAGCATGCGCGTGTGGTAGGCGCCTAAATTAATTCGACTTGACCATTGTGGACGTGTTTTATTCCTCTGCACCTTCCAAATCAAAAGCAAGCTTAGCACCTCGCAACCCTCATGTCCATCCGTCCGACCCGTTCGACTCTGATGTTAAGTATGAGGATGTCATTACCACAACAATTTAGCATACACCAGATAAAGTCGCGCGTATTCAGTGACTGTTCAAATGAAGTTTGACGGTTCGCACCGTAGTCGCGCAGGTGTGCACGCCCAGTTTCGCGTTGCAGACGCGCGCGTATCGCGTCCCGCGTCCCGCGTCACTGACGCGTAGGTTTGTTCGAAGCTATTTGTATGGATTTGACAGATTTGCAAGACGTTTTACGCAATTGAAATCTGTCAAATCCATACATATTTATAAATTCATCTACGCATCGCGTTGCGGTCTGAATTGACCCTTAGACTAAGGGTTAGTTCGTGTTACACCAAGACAAGTCGCTGCGATGAGTTGCAATTTTAAATAAGCCATTGAAAACTGAATTTGATTTATTACAATAGAATAGACAGACGTACCGTTCACAGTGTTAGGTCGCCTGTTTTGAAAGGATCAATCTAAATTATTATTATTACATCGCCTCTTCACGTTTCAATAATTTATGAACTGGCCCTTAGGATACCTAAATTGTCATTTGCAGAATTAAATGTTAACTTTTTCTTAATTTTGGTAATTTTAATGGGTGCGCAACTTGGAAAAATAGAAACAAAATTATTTACGGATTATGAACAACACGAAGCTTCTTGGCAATTTCAATCCCAAACGACAATCCAAAAAACATAAATATAATATTGAGTTTGTCATAAATTGAAGTTCTTTTTTTTTTATAATATATAATTAATTATCATTGCATCATAAATTGCACTATAATAAATTTTATTCTGGATGGATGGTGGATCTCTCTTTACATGAACCAGAACAAGAAGTGATTTTATCACTGGACACCCCTTTACAGTGGCAACATTATTTTATTTTTAATCTTTTCTTAATATTATAAAGCGGAAGAGTTTATTAGTTTGTTTGTTTGTTTGTTTGAACGCGCTAATCTTGGGAACTACTGGTCCAATTTGAAAAATTCTTTCAGTGTTAGATAGTCCATTTATCGAGGAAGGCTATAGGCTATATTTTATCACGCTAAGAGTTAAGACTAATAGGAGCGAAGAAATAGAGGAAAATGTGGAAAAAACGGGGGGAAATTATTTGAAAGGGCTTATTTGAACGCGCTAATCTCAGGAACTACTGGTCCGATTTGAAAAATTCTTTCAATGTTAGATAGCCCATTTATCGAGGAAGGCTATAGGCTATATTTTTTACGCTAAGACTAATAGGAGCTAAGAAATAGAAGAAAATGTGGAAAAAACGGGGGAAATAATTTGAAAGGGCTTATCTCACGAACTACTAGAGCAATTTTTATGTTATTTGGGTCAGATAAGAAGTAAACTACGTGAAGCATGATAGGCTATTTTTTGTAGACTGATTTTTCTGTGAAATATCTAATTTACGCGGGCGAAGCCGCGCGGAATGTCTAGTTTTACATAATATTTTATACATTCTCTGCGTGTTATGGGTACAATATACGCCTGAAATAAAGATTTTTTATTTTATTATTAATTATTTATAAAAACATTACTTTTTGCAGTGGAGAGAGTTTATCCCAGGAGAGGGTATACTAGAAGCGCCTCCGACGGCAGAGATATAACCCCCCAACATCAACACGATAATCATCAAACTCATGAGCATGAGCATCATGAAGACGTAGAGGTAGAAAGGAAGGATGATCATGGTCACGTTCAGGAGAATCACCATGATCACATTCAAGGGGATCATCATGATCACATTCAAGGGGATCATCATGATCACATTCAAGAGAATCATCAGCAAGGCCGCTTCCAAGGCCGAAACCGTCGTCAGTCTTACTCGTAAGGTGGAGGCATCAGCAGTGGAAACTCTGGAGAGGATTTCGAACATTCCGACCCCTCTGATAACAACTTCGCTGGATACTACCCCGGATTCAGAGGAGACGAGTACTACAAAGTACAAATAAATAAATGGCTATTTATTCATGAAATGTTTTATTTTACGATTATAAATAATAATAATAACTTTATTGGTGCAAAAAAGGGAGATTATAACAAATGTTTCTAATAACAAATTATGCTAGAAAATCGTTAAAGTAGCGCCAATGCGCCAATAAAAATAAATATGTTTTCAATTCTACCTGGTTTTTGTGACAATATAAAAAAGACACTTTATGTTAGCATTTTCTAGGAAATAACGCAACTCCATTTTTCCTAAATTCGTTTATCACGCGGGAACCGTGCATTTTCCACGATAAAAAGTAGCCTATGTCCTTTCCCGTGACTCAAAGCAACTCCAATCTCCATACCAAATTTCAGCAAAATCGGTCCAGCGGTTTGGGCGCGGCGTGTAGAGGTAACAGACAAACAGACAGACATACACACTTTCGCATTTATAATATTTACGCCTCTAGTACACCGACGCATGCGAACTGCGAAACAGCGGCGAACCGTACGCGAAAAATCTGCGAAACAGGAATAGAGCGAGATGCAATATAAGCCATTGTCGTGTGGCGGTTGAGACAGTAAATCGGTTCGCCGCTGTTTCGCAGTTCGCAGCGTCGGTGTACTAAAGGCGTAAGTATGGATAATAAGTGAATTCATAAAAACGATTTGGTAAAAGATATAGTCCAGTCATTATAGGGGGTTGACCTCGGAAAATCGACATACCCATGAGTATATTACCACGTAAAAACTTGTATTTTGGCATCCTAAAACAGTTCTCAAAATTCACATACCTATTATAATTGGATGGTCGCAAGTTTCAAAATCAGGGGTCAAAAGGTCACAAAAATCGATTATTTTTAATTTTTGCAAATATTTCGTTTTCTATGGGCTTACCGGTATTTGTATTTATTATCAATATTGTAGAGAATTAAATTCTCTACAACTTTTTATTTAACATTTTTTTATACCTTGAACTGTTTTCGAGATAGAGGGCGTAGAGCGCGCGGTCAGAGAATTATCTGCGGTCAACTGGTATAATAATATAATACAAGAAGTCGAAGTATTATACGAGAAACTACGATTTGGAATTCCGTGAGACTAGCGCAAACGTTCGATTTTTACACGCGCGAACGCGCCGGCTTGCACTTGAACGTACGTGCGGAATTCGTTCCGTTCGGAAAAAAGTGAACGAGTGCGCCAGTTAACGTATTTTCTACTGATTCCATGCATTCGGATTTCCGAATACGGAAAACGTGTGTATACGGCCAGCCTTAACCTAAGTTAATTTGGTCTAGTTGTGTCGATTTTCGTGTGTCGGAATCTGTCGGATATAGTTGACATAACCGGAGCTAAATAGGTCTACCTATGAATCAACTTCTCTGATAGTACTTCCTTCCTAACTAAACAAGTGGCAGTAAAACCAGTCACTGTCAACGAAATCGATATAGGAGCTTTCATTACTATCAAAGGAGCAATCATGGAACACGCGTCTAGTGTATTATACTTAATATGTACTGTCAGAGAAGTTGATTCATAGGCAGATAGGACCTACGTAGGTAATTTGGTTGCGTTAAGTCAAACTCAGCTGACAGATCAAGCTTAGGCTTGACCACGGCTTGACGTAACCCGACCAAATGACGTACCCCTGCCAGATGGCAGGGGTACGTCATTTGGTCGGACAGGCAGATGCCTATGACGTAGGTTACACGCTCAGTTTCTCATCAGTTCAGTCCATCAATCTGGTAAGATTGACGCGAAACTAAATGTCTAACCCAGGGGATCCCAATCTTTTTCAGCCTGCGGCGCAGTTACATGTCACAATATTTTGTCACGGCGCCCTACTCTACCTAGCTAAATTACAAAAATAAATATATATAAACACCTTTAATGATTATAGTTAGGTTAAGCAGGTAAATAGTAATAAACAAATATTTAATTATCTACCGGCTTTACATAATTAATATTATAATAATTTTATTTTATAAAATTTGTGGTTTTTGATAATAATGATCGATGGAGTATCGACTCACGGCGCCCCTCTTGCCTTTCCACGGCGCACCAGGGCGCCGCGGCGCACACTTTGGGAACCCCTGGTCTAACCAGTTGTTTGACGAACTGATAATTTCTTTATTAAGTACTTTCAATCTGGCGTTAGTCTGAGATATATCACGTATTGCGTAATATTATTGACCGTCTAGTTTCAATTCTTCAATCTAATTGTCAAATAAACTGTTCTATAAAATTGAATCGTGATATTGCACAATACAATAATTGATCGTCTAGTTCGATTGATTGTAACATTTTAGCCTGAACTCTTCTTTAGTCAAATGGGGAAATACATTTAGTTTCGGCAATAAATTTTAGTTTTTTTTTATTGAAAAGCTTGTTCTAAACGTGTTTATAAAATTGGTATATAAATAGAGATAAAAATATAATGTTTAGTATTTTGTCCGAAAATGAAACTCGCGTTATGTGTATTGGCGCTGGTGGCTCTAGCTCACGCTAGAGGTAAGTGATTTCTAGTCCTATTGACTCTTATAGCGCGTGTTCAGACCAAACTGACTATACGCCGTCGAATGTGAGCAGGCTCACTGTGACACTGTGAGCCCCAGTCTGAACGTGAAAATATACGGTATCGAATGTCCGCACCTACGCCTAGCGTAATGGCGTATTGTCGGTTAGGCGTGATCGTGAACGAAAAAGTGAATATGTATGGAAATACAATAAACTGCGTAACGTTCGCTCACATTCGGCGGCTCACAGTCGGTTTGGTGTGAACACGGCCATATAGAACGAATACTTGTCCGAAGTTTTTTGTTTTTTTTTTTAATGAAATAAGGGGGCAAACGAGCAAACGGGTCACCTGATGGAAAACAACTACCGCCGCCCATGGATACTCGCAACATCAGAAGAGGTGCAGGTGCATTGCCGGCCTTTTAAGAGGGAATACACTCTCTTCTCGAAGGTTTGCAGGTCGTATAGGTCCGGAAATACTGCTGGTGACAGTTCGTTCCAGAGTTTTACAGTGCGCGGCAGAAAGTTACGCGAAAAACGCACGGTGGAAGACTGCCACTCATCAAGGTGATGAGGATGGTATATTTTTCGCGTGGGACGATGGCGAAAAGTTGCAGGAGGTATGATTCCGAACAATTCCTCAGAGCATTCCCCGTGATATAACTGATAGAGGATGCAGAGTGAAGCTACGTCTCGGCGTAATTCCAAGGGGTCCAGGCTATTTGAAACACTATGGCAGTCAATAATTCACGGCCCTTCGTTGGATATGATCCAGAGGAAGCAGCTGGTATTTTGGCGCCCCTGCCCAGAGATGAGAACAATATTCCATATGAGGCCGAACCTTGTAGAGTTGTAGGCGTTGGTCCGGACTGAAATACTGTCTCGCTCTGTTAAGAACACCAAGCTTCTTCGAGGCTAACTTGGCCTTACCCTCTAGATGATATTGGAACTGGACTTCGCTTGATATGTTTACGCCAAGTGTTTCAATGCTAGGGGAGATTGTTAGAGAGGTTCCCCTTAAAACGAGGATATACGACAATTGGTGACTTTTTAGTGGTGAACGCGCAGACTTGTGTCTTGGCGGGGTTGAATTGGACTAAGTTACGTCTACCCCATTCAGAGACTTTCTCCAATGAATTACCTATTTGAGACACAAGTTCGTTTCGACTCTCAATGACATTTAGCCGAAAAATATTGGGGGAGCCGGTATATACAGCATCACCTGTACTATCATCCGCATAGCAATGAATGCCGTTGGTCTGTAACATGTCATTGATATGCAGTATAAATAAGGTAGGCGATAGCACACAGCCCTGAGGGACACCAGCATCAACAGACTGACTTTCCGAGCATTCGCCGTCAACTACGACCTCTATGCTTCTATCTGCTAAGAAACTTGTGACCTTACATAATATTTTTTTGACGTCGGAACCCTTTGAAAAGCAAAATTTTTCTCAGAACCTCAAATTAAACGAAAAAATTTGAGCCAGTGGTGGCAAGATGTGGATATCCATGACGGATTTTGCACCAAAAAGCATTGACTGGCAATTGGCATTGTTTGTGTGACTCAAAGACCTATGGTGTGACTCCATACTAGGACAACTAGTGTCTAATGACATTTCTAAAAAAGATTCATTTATCGCTCACGGAACTAGTATGAAAGTTTTGCGGAGCCCCAGCCCCTAGGACTCCGCGGAGCACACTTTGAGTATGTCTGCTCTACCCTATTCAGTTTCAAAACTTGTACTTGATATTCCTGCAAATTGTGTGTAAAACTTGTCAAACAACTTGTATTTTGTGTAAAAAACGTGTATTTTGTTTGCATTTCCAACAAAGCAAGTAAAAAGTTTCACAAGTTTAAACTATGTTTATACTTTTACAAGTTTAAAATACGAGTATGTTCTCTTGTATTTCCAGTGGAGAGGGTTTACCCCAGAAAGTCTCTGGCTCGAGGATCCTCAAGCAACAGGGAGATCAGCCACCAACATGAACCCAAAGTAGAACATGAGCCGCAAGTCGAAACTCATGATATTCATGAACCCAAAGAAGTATTAAGTCACAATGGAGAATCTGAGAGTAAAACTGAAGGTAATAAAATTACTATTATAAAACTTATATTATATTCTGCACAAGTGATGCTATTCTAAGTTCTAAATAATAATATAATTATGTGAAGGTTTATCTGTCTCTCTGTTACCTCTTTACGCTTAAACCGTTAAACCGATTTAGATGAAGTTTGATATGGAGATATTTTAAAACTGGGAAAGCACAGAGGATAGTTTTTGTGACGGTCAAAATATATTATGTAAACGGTTCCCGCGCAATTAGTGAATTTCTGCGCAACGGAAATAAGGGCATCAACTTGTATAGACATAAAGATATTATAATAAACATAGTAAAGATACTAGTGTACAACAACTAGGACTATTTTTGAGCAACAAGGAAGTCAAAATCTAGGATCATGAACTTTTGATCCTATGCGGATTATTTATTTATTTACAGTTAATCAAAACGGGTGATCCTAATTACATTAATTAGCCTAAAACTAACACATTAATAATACACAATTAAAATAATAACTTGATAAATAGACAATAGTAATTAAAAAAATAACAACTTAACTAATAGACAACAGTAGAAGCTCTTTTATACTTTGCCTCGCAGAGTTTCACACATAATTTCTTTATTTCCATCCACTTGTCAGCATATATGTCACACTCGGGATTGGCAGGAGGGCGTTGAGCACGTCTAACCCACGACACAGTGGGGACTCGGCTCTCGCGACAGAATTACAAATAGGTAGGGCAACTATGTAGTTAAGGCCGCAAGAGCGGTTCCTGTTGGTAATTGTCGGGCACGACGCGCATGAAACATCAACCGGTTTCTATGCATAATACAAGCTTAGCTATGCAGTATAAACGACTCAAAAATGTGTTTCTTACAGCGTATCATCCGAAAGGACCTTCAGCCGGTCGTGGCCATGTCAGAGAGCACCAACACCGAGAATCAAATGATCACAGCGAGGTCAAAGCTGAATTAGAAAAGAGTGGACAGCACTCCAGAATGGACGCCATCAGGGAAGCCCTAGAAAGGGACGACAAGGAGCACGTCAGAAGGACTAGGAGTCATCATCGTTATGGCAACCTGTACGGTCACCGGCGCCACAGCTCCGAGAGCTCAAGTAGCTCCTGCAGTTCGGAGAGCCACGAACATGGCAACCACGGCCAGGGAAGATACAACCAGCAGGGTTACAGCTACCAGCAGAGTTACGGCTACCAGCAAAGTTACGGAGGTCGACAAGGTAACGGACGCTAACTTCGCCGCTACTTCCGATTCGAATAGTTTCATAATAATTCTGATTTAAATGAAAAGATCATAGATGTAATAAATAAATATCGAATCATTTCAAAAATGAAGCATAACTATCAATAAATTATTATGCCATATTATTATTCTTTAAACCCTGTTCTATATAATATTATAATTATATTTCTTTGTTGACGTGAAGAATAAAAAAAACTCCTAAACATAGAGTTATTATCTAATAACTCTATGCTCCTAAACAATTAAATGTTCATCACTATGACGCTGACAGCCACGTCAGGATATTTCGAACATGGAACAACAGACAACCAGTTTTTTAACACCACGTAAAAACTACGACAAAAACTAGCTCAGTAAGTTTTTCTAACTTAATCTCCTGATTGTTTTGTTTCGTAAAGCGGTGCAATTTTTTCTATTGAGTAGGTTTTTTGGTCCGAAAAGATAAAAAATATCATTTCAATTTTATGTAGGTACAATCAGGAAATTATTCATAGGCAGATGGCGGACCTACGTAAGTTGATTGCATCATGTCAAACTCAGCCGACAGATCGTCACTATTATCAGAGTAGAAACTTATTATACCAAATTCGTCCCGTTCGGGAAAAAGCGAACGTGTGCGCCAGTTTATTTTCTACTGATTCCATGCATTCGGATTTCCGAATACGGAAAACGAATTCTAAAATCGAATACTGAAAACGTGCATATGCGGCCAGCCGTGTGCGCCAGACCCTGTGCGCCAGTTAATGTATTTTCTACTGATCCTAAGCATTCGGATGTTCGAATACGGAAAACTAATTCGGAAATCTAACACGGAAAACGTGTGTATACGGCCAGCTTATATAACAATACGATATTAATATCTTTTACGTAATAATATAATGCAAAAACTCTGTGAAACTATCATAAACCAATATGAATGAGTTCTGCTAAACCACAATTAGTTGTAGGAACGCTTCGTATGAAAACTATTTCATCAATTTAAAATGGTTACCTACTAGTACAATTAGTACAATATTAAAGGCGATCGCACATAAAAGACTGCACGTACTTGAAGAAAAAACCAGCTGTTTCAAAATTGATTAAGAGGGCGAATAAAGTAAAAAAAAAAAACCGGCCAAGTGCGAGTTGGACTCGCCCATGAAGGGTTCCGTAGCAGCAATAAGGTTTATTTTTATGAAATTAAAATGTTTTTGATTTATTTTTATATTTCAGTTGATTTAATGAAAGTTAAATTAAGTTTACCATTTATAACGTATAAAAAAAACTACTTGCTAGATTTCGTTCAAACCAATTTTCGTTGGTAGTTTTTATAGTAAAGTACATCATATATTTTTTTTAGACTTATCATGCCCCTACTTTAGAAGTTAGAGGGGGGACACACATTTTACCACTTTGGAAGAGTCTCTCTCGCAAACTATTCAGGTTGGAAAAAAATGATATCAGAAACCTCAATATGATTTTTGAATACCTATCCATAGATACCCCACACGTATAGGTTAGATGAAAAAAAAATTTCTTTTTAATATAATAATATAAAAAAACTGCTTGCTAGATTTCATTCAAACCAATTTTCGTTGGTAGTTTTTATAGTATAGTACATTATGTATTTTTTTTAGATTTATCATGCCCCTACTTTAGAAGTTAGAGGGGGGGGGACACACATTTTACCACTTTGGAAGAGTCTCTATCGCAAACTATTCAGGTTAGAAAAAAATGATATTAGAAACCTCAATATGATTTTTGAAGACATATCCATAGATATCCCACACGCATAGGTTAGATAATATATCTTTTTTTTTTTAAATATAATAATATTAAAAAAAAAACTATTAGCTAGATTTCCTTCAAACCAATTTTCGTTGGTAGTTTTTATAGTAAAGTACATCATATATTTTTTTAGACTTATCATGCCCCTACTTTAGAAGTTAGAGGGGGGAGGGACACACATTTTAGCACTTTGGAAGAGTCTCTCTCGCAAACTATTCAGGTTAGAAAAAAATGATATTAGAAACCTCAATATGATTTTTAAAGACCTATCCATGGATACCCCACATGCATAGGTTAGATGAAAAAACATTTTTTTTTGATTTAGTTGTACCTATGGGGACCCCTAAAATTTTTAATAATTTTTCCATTATTGTATCAAAATCTTAATGCGGTTCACAGACTACATCTACTTACCAAATTTCAATAGTATAGCTCTTATAGTTTCGGAGAAAAGTGGCTGTGACATACGGACAGACAGACATGACGAATCTATAAGGGTTCCGTTTTTTGCCATTTGGCTACGGAACCCTAAAAACATCATGTTTGTCTCTTCACTCTTACGCCGTCATTCATATTATTGTGAATTATAACGACGCGAAATCGGTGCCAAAGTATTTTTGTAGTAATAACTTGATAAATATGCAACATTTTCAAAATCCGCTCGTCCAGTCCCTCGGTAATAGATTTTTTTTTCAAATGAAATAAGGGGGCAAACGAGTAAACGGGTCACCTGATGGAATGCAACTACCGTCGCGTCGCCCATGGACACTCGCAAAATCAGAAGAGCTGCAGGTGCGTTGCCGGCCTTTTCAGAGGGAATACGCTCTCTTCTTAAAGGTTTGTAGGTCGTATAGGTCCGGAAATACTGCTGGTGACAGTTCGTTCCAAAAAAAAAAGACGGACAGACAACGAAGTCTTAGTAATAGGGTCCCGTTTTTACCCTTTGGGTACGGAACCCTAGAAATGGTACAATTTTTGACTTATTTATCAACTATAAAAATGAATTATAAAATCATTAATTTTGCTTCCTACGCCCTCTTAATTCAGGAGTGTTTCCATGCTGCAAAGCTTTGAAATTAATATTATTACAGTTTAATTAGATAATTTCTATGAAACTTAGTATGTAGGGACTAGGGAGTAAGGCATAATTGAGGGAGGAAAAGCTAACTAGCTATATTTTACCCCTGCAACTGCGCAATTTTAGTTAAACAGTTACTGAAATTAGGTCTGCCGACTGCCAGATACTATAGTGCTATAGTGTGCGCGCGAGTTCAAGCACACGACCGACCAATTAGATGCTATAAACAATAAGAAGTAATCTCATAAATATTCATTTACCGTTACATAAGCCTGGTAAATCGAACATTGTATGTATGGAAACTTTTAAGTATGTGATTCATAGTTTTTTCATATAAGTAGGCGCCATTGCGGAGTAAAAATACATAAGACTGCCAAAAACCTTTCCATACTCTAGTATGAAAAAACTATGAATCACATACTAACCTAACATGAATCACATACTAACTAACCTAACCTAACTCCCCTTAAGTAAGATATATTGTCATTAAGAGCGGGCTGTGCAATTTTGCTGTGTTTTCTAATATATTACGATCCCGGAAGACGATTGACTCAAATGAAATTGAGATTTATTTAATCATTGTATATTTATCTAATATTTAGCTAACGGAAAACACGATTCACTTATTTTGACTCTATAGTTTTATTTTTCGAAATTATGAATCTTTTTGGGCATTTCAACAAATACCTGTTACACTTATTGAGTTACTATCATTAAATAACTTGCACTACTACAATCACACACTTTATAAAATAATAGCTAAAGGAAATATTAGTATTGTATTTAGTTTTTAAATAATCATCAAAAATCAGTTTTGGGACTTACGACCTTTACTTTCGTGCTATAATGCGGGAACCGTTGTTACGCGATATTGTTCACTATTAGCTGCAGCCTAAAGTACATTGCCCGGGAGCACGATTCATGGAATTATTGTATCACGATTGCACGCCATCCGCGTTGTGTGTAGGCGGGGCTAGCGTTTTCACAGTAGGCTCTTAAAACTAGATAGTTTTAATGAAAATATCAGGGCTCGCGTCGTCACACCTTGACTGACTGATGATAACACATCTACATATAAAAAACCTTGACTGACTGGTGATAACACATCTACATGTAAATCAAAATTACTATGTTAAAGCACAAATCAATACCTTAATTTTTCCGTAAAGTGTATGTACCACAAAATGTTCAGGTGTGGGATATACTACTGTGGCGGTACCCACAATTAGCCTAACATTCCTGCATCGCGCTATCGAAGTTTTCTGAGCGCGTCGGTACATATACGACAGCTGAAATGTATCACGTGGGCTCCGGCCTGACCGAGCATACCACCTCGCTCGGTCGGAAGATCTTCCTTTTCGGCCACTACGCATTATCCCACATTGGTGACCCTCGACAGAACGCTGGTCATGTGGGACGCCTCCATACTACTGATAAGTTATGTACAATATTTTATCTTTCTTTTGAGCGACTATTTAAATCAGAGAAGTACAAAACATTGTATACTTAGCGTATTTAATATATATGTATAAATATTTGTATTAGAGATTATTAGATTTTGAATGCTCATTTGAGTACGTAGTCGTCAAATAAAGTAACAAATACATGTTTTTGTATGTCCTGCTTACTTACTACGAATATCAAAAGCCTTATTGAAAGAAGATTTTAATTGAAGTTGTAATACTATGTTGGTATACTATATATACATTATACTGCATTGCATAGAGGCTACAAATACAAAGCGCCTATACTTTTAAATGTTTTATGTTCAATCGTATAAAATTGCTATTCAAATAAGTGCCTTGATAACAAAGTAATAAACAAAAGTTTTTTTGAAAAACATTTTGAATTTTTAACCGATTAGCGATGTCATCGAACTTCATACGTCTTTTAAACTTATAACGTATCTTTGTTCAAATACTTAATAATTATTTTTAATTTAATTGTAACTTTCTCAATTCTACTCCGTAATTATTATCAATTCTTGTTCTGTCTTTCCAAATTTGTTCCAAAATTTTAAATTGTGACCATTGTCTATCGCTGCCTTGTTTTTATTAGCATCTCTCTATCTGTGAAAACTTTTAATTGGCCTTCTTGTATTGTATTTAGATTCTATATGTATGTTAGCTGTAAGTTTTCCAAAAATTAATAAAATAAAATAAAATAGATTTATAAGAAGTTGACATCATACAAATCTAGTTAAACCTAGTGAATAATTCTTTGATTTTAGGCTATTCAATAGTTATAAGCTAAAACTTGAAACCTAATTATACTATTTAAAAAAACAAAGGAATCAGGTTTATGTAAATTATCTATGTATATAAATTAAATGATTTTCAATTTTGTTACTATCGCTTAGACTCGAGAACGGCAGAACCCATTTGGCTAATGTTAGTCTAAAAATATTCGTAAAGGTCCAGGGGGGTGTGCCAAAATCTTTTCGTTTTCGCTTCGTTATAGAATCGCCGATGAAAATGTACGAAGTTCACGGATCATCTAGGTGTTAACAAATAATAATCAAGTCTAGACAAATCTGTTTCTATGACAGTTACTGTAGGCAACGAGGTACGTCGATAGGTACGCTATGTATTCATAGGACAGTACTTCTCAAACTGTGGCTGGCGATGCCTAGCTAAAGGACGGATCAGAGAATTTTTTTAAGCCTAATAGATAAGGTTAGGCTTAAGCTAGGTAAGTCTTAGCTTGTTTTAGATCGGTTTCCTTTTTTTCCTATGAAAAAAATAACATAGCTGAACCGAGGTAACCTGAAAAGTTCGCCGGTCAAAAATGTATGAAATTGACATAAGTTTAAGATAATAATAATATTACGTACTCGATATTCGACGCACACCGTGTGAAATCTGCATATTTTAATCCGCGATTCTTTAAAGACGAATAGAAAACGTATTGGCTACAGGGTCCCTAAACAAAATAGGTAGCGATTTTGTCCATTTGGATCTCGTCGCCAAAGTGGTTCCTAAGAGCATCGGTCGCAGTAAGAAGTTTTTTTTTTACTATTTTTTTTTATTTTTATAAAATAAGGGGGCAAACGAGCAAACGGGTCACCTCATGGAAAGCAACTACCGTTGACCATGGACACTCGCAACTTCAGAAGAGCAGCAGGTGCGTTACCGGCCTTTTAAGAGGGAATAGGGTAATAGGGTAGGGGAGGGTGGGGAAGGGAATAGGGTAGGGCATTGGGCCTCCGGTAAACTCACTCACTCGGCGAAACACAGCGACGGCGCTGTTTCACGCCGGTTTTCTGTGAGCCCGTGGTATTTCTCCGGTCGAGCCGGCCCATTCGTGCCGAATCATGGCTCTCCCACGGCAAATTTGTTTTGGAAGCTCTGGTATACTATTCGTTCTACACTGCTAAAGTTGTATAGTATTGTAGTATACAAGTCATTCGTTTGCGGTCAGCTTGACCGGAAAACCGTATGTAACAATACACTCATAGTCACGACCTCAACTTCGTGAGATGATTTAAATATCCGAGATTGATATTATCTCTGTTCTATATAAAATCCCCAATCATCATCATTATCATTAACTATCTTTAAGCCGGACTCGAAATCATTTAATTTATCCTTATCCTTTCATCTGTCACGAACTGTAAAACCATTTTCGAAAATTTTTCAATTTCCAATTACTCTCATTTAACTGATTAAATTATCTAAAGAAATTACCATGAAAGCCATATATAATTTTTATATAATTAGAATTTTTAATAAATAAGCTATTAGTCGCAAATACACATAGTTTTATATTTGAAACAAAATACTAAATCGGTGGTCTGCAAAGTAGAAGAAGAACTTTTGAATAGTTTTAGAGTAAGACGCCCATTTTGCGCGCTTGACAGATGAGCTATTAATGAAGATTTGGACATAAACTCCATACATACTTTATCAAATTGTTTATTAAATTAAATTTAAGTATAATCATTAAACGACTCTGAGTGAGGCCGTTTGTACTTATTATGGTATAACTCTACAATCTACATGATGTGAGCAGTGAGAGCTACATTACTAATGTAGCCAAAATGTAGGCACCCTGATCCCAAAGTTACATAGTAAAGCTAGAAATAATAACAAGTCAAGAGATGTATATGAGATCTAAATTACCAGATTTTCACTCCCTTTACTATAATCCACGTGACTCTGTCAAGTTAAAAATATTTTGCTGGACATAGCAATTAAAGTTTGCTTAAGCGTGAAGTAAATATTTTTAGTTAACGGGCCAGAGATTTATAAATCTAGTATCGAATAACGTTTTGCCTGTGTTGTACTAATTCAGCATAAAATAATATACAGGGTGTAACAAAAATAAGTGATAATACTTTAGGGTGTGTACGTGTTCCTTGTAGAGAGTTCACTGTGAAAGTAGCAGCGCTGAAAGACGAATTTTTTTTTTTACTTTTGTATGGGCAAGGACCCGTCACGAGTTTCCCCATACAAAAGTGAAAAAAAAATTTCGTCTTTCAGCGCTACTACTTTCACAGTGAACTCTCTACAAAGAACACGTACACACCCTAATAAATTATTATCACTTATTTTTGTTACACCCTGTATATATAAGAAAACTTACTGAGAACCTATTCGTCACTTATTTTTTAAGCAGTTTGATAAGATGCTCAGACAGGCGGGCCTATCAATTACTAACAAAGGGCCTTCCTATGTTTCATTATCAAATCCTAGAACCAATTTTTTTACTTAATTTTTAATGCTGTATATACCGGCTCCCCCAATATTTCTCGGCAAAATGTCACTGAGAGTCGAAACGAACTTGTGTCTAAGGTGGAGAATTCATTGGTGAAGGTCTCTGAATGGGGTAGACGTAACTTGGTCCAATTCAACCCCGCCAAGACACAAGTCTGCGCGTTCACCACTAAAAAGTCACCAATGGTCGTATATCCTCGTTTCGAGGGCACATCTTTAACCATCTCCCCTAGCATTGAGATATATGGCGTCAACATATCGAGCGAAGTCCAGTTCCGATATCATCTAGACTCTAGAGGGTAAGGCCAAATTAGCCTCGAAGAAGCTTGGTGTTCTTAACAGAGCGAGACAGTACTTCAGTCCGGTACAACGCTTACAACTCTACAAGGCGCAGGTTCGGCCTCATATGGAATATTTTTCTCATCTCTGGGCCCCTGCCCAGAGATGAGAAGCGCCAAAATACCAACTGCTCATTCTGGATCGTATCCAACGAAGGGCCGCTCGAATTGTTGACTGCCATAGTGTTTCAAACAGCTTGGACCCTTTGGAATTACGCCGAGATGTAGCTTCACTCTGCATCCTCTATCGGTTGTATCACGGGGAGTGCTCTGAGGAATTGTTCGGAATCATATCACCTGCAACTTTTCGCCATCGTCCCACGCGAAAAATATACCATCCTCATCACCTTGATGAGTGGCAGTCTTCCACAGTGCGTTTTTCGCGTAACTTTCTGCCGAGCACTGTAAAACTCTGGAACGAACTGTCACCAGCAGTATTTCCGGACCTATACGATTTGCAAACCTTCAAGAAAAGAGCGTTAAAAGGCCGGCAACGCACCTGCAGCTCTTCTGATGTTGCGAGTGTCCATGGGCGACGGTAGTTGCTTACCATCAGATGACCCGTTTGCTCGTTTGCCCCTTATTAAATTTAAAAAAAAAGAGGTTATTAAAGAAATAAAACTTTTTTTTAATCTTAAAAAGCCTATGTATAGTATTGGTAGTCTCAACCTAATTGCTGCAACATAAACAAGGTTGTTTCGAGGTTAGATAATATTCTAATATTATTATGTTCCTAATATGCATTAGCTATCTACTACCTACTACCTACCAGTTATCTGAAGATGTTATTAAGTTTATCTCACAGAAAAACTACATCAGCATATCAACTATTGAAAAAAAAAAAATTGAAGACGTGAGTGGAGGAATCAAACAAGTAACATTTTACGGACAATAACTCATTTATTCCCTTATTATTTAAATAAAACTTGTAATTTATCTACTTCATATCCTAGCTAATATATCTGGCTACACACATAATCCATAGTTTTTCTATTTCAAATAATTTTCCGGCCCTAGAGCCTCCATTTAAGCAAAATAAGGGAAGTTTTTTCATGTTACTTACCTTATTCTTCTACTCACGTCTTGAATTGACAAAGCAGATTTCGGTGCAAACTGTAGAAGTTATAGGTAGCTATTATTTTACTCAGCGTTAATTCTGATACTGTAAATATTTTCCACGCATAAATGTAGAGAAAATTTGTACGTATCTAACATGATTATTTTTTTTCAGACTTCAAAACTTTATTTGCAACCAAGTACATAATTAAATCAAAATACATTGACAAATACAACTTATACATTTGTAGCACTGACCCCCATTATACAAGTACGCGCGTACTTGTATAATGGAGGTCAGTGATTTGTAGAGAGTACATATCTAACATGATTTTTTTTTTCAGACTTCAAAACTTTATTTACAACCAAGTACATAATTAAATCAAAATACATTGACAAATATACAACTTGCCTA
This sequence comes from Cyaniris semiargus, assembly GCA_905187585.1. Taxonomy (NCBI): domain Eukaryota; kingdom Metazoa; phylum Arthropoda; class Insecta; order Lepidoptera; family Lycaenidae; genus Cyaniris; species Cyaniris semiargus. The sequence continues at coordinate 2,504,440 of LR994555.1, forward strand.
GTTCAGGCGTTTGCAAAACACAATTGCTTAAAAATCATCTAAGCAAAATTGCTTAGAATAAAATGTGCATTCATAATTCATATTTTATTAAATAATAAAATATGAATTATGAATGCACATTTTGGCACGAGACAGAGACAATACAATGAGTTACTTGTAATTTGTACTTTAAAATGTAGTTATGTCTTAATCTGCGCTACTACTATTTAGTTATTCTACGCCACAACTTTTTGCGTCTTCTCAGAACGTTTCGTTGTTATATTTAAAATTTTTTGCTCCCTACGTTGAACAAAACAAAGTAGATAAGGCTTCTGATAATATTAATCTCTTTATATTGCCTGGGAAACCCTTTTTCCGATGTTTCACCTTCAGGGAATACCTAGCACCTGAAATTTAGCTTTAAACGTTTGATGTTTTTGTCACGGTATGTAAACAAAAGTATTTTCCCAATGTAATGGACATTTACACATTTCAATACTAATTATTTTTAAACTAATGAGCGAGATTTAAAGGTGAATTATTTTTGAAGATTGGAATTTTCCTGTGATGAAAATTTGGGTGCAACGCTCTATATTGGCTTTAAACGCTCACTAGCGAGACGAATCATAAAATTATGACACATTCTTGGTGTAACAAAACTAAGTGGATAATACTTTGGTGTGTATATAGGTACCCTATATCGAGTTCGCTGAGAAAGTATTCTAAAAGAGCAAAATTTTTTTTCACTTAACACTTTTGTATGGGGAAACTCGTGACGCTGGGGCGCTTTCCCGTACAAAAGTGAAAAAAAAATTGAACTTTCAGCGCTGCTACTTTCACAGTGAACTCTCTACAAGGAACACATACACACCCTAAAGTATTATCACATAGTTTTGTTACATCCTGTATATTTGATGGTTAAGGACATACCTTTAATATTTCTAGCTATTATTTTAATGCATTTAATATTATGATTTATAGTGGAAGAAACAAATTTACATTCGCCAAAATTATAAGAATTTTATATTGGAAAATATTTACAGCGTATCAAACTCGAACAAGTTGAAATATTTATTGTTACTCGTAACAATTATTACTTGTTTCAAATTAAAAGTTTATAGTATCTACCTGCCAGTAGAGTTAATAAATAGAAAATTTATTACGTTTGAAGTACTGAATAAATTATTAGTACGAAGAATATCTCACCTACGTTAATATAAATAATACAATAATATCCTAGGAAAACAACACACAAAGTTTATTCAAAGTCAAGTATTTTTTAACCGACACCAAAAAATAGTAGGTTATCAATTTGACCCGTGTGTATGTAATATTTCAAGAACTGCCCAGTTTTCGTATAGCGTCTGAACAAATGTCCCAAATCGAAAGTGTATGTTCTTAATATGTTTGTGTTCGCATATCTGCGGAACTGAAATTCTGATTTAAGTAATTCTTTTTAGGGTTCCGTAGTCAGCAAGGAACCTTTATAGTTTCGGTCTGTCCGTCCGTCTGTCTGTCCGTCTGTCTGTCTGTCCGTCTGTCTTTCCGTCTGTCCGCGGTTTTTCTCAGAGACTATAGGGCCTACAAAGCCGTGATTCAGCATGAATGCACATATTAATGATGCCAACAAAATGGTATATAAAATCTTTAAAAAAAATTTTTTTTGGTACCTACTCTACATATCAAGCGGGGATGATTTTTTTTTTTCGCGTCCACCCCACCGTGTGGGGTGTCGTTGGATAGGTTTTTAAAAATATTACGAATATTGAAAGATCATTTTCCGATTTAGGGATCCATTTGTGAAATATGAAGTTTAAAAGTGGAAAAAAATCGTTAAGAGTCCAGTGTCTCCCCCTTCTACCAGCTTAAAAATTCATGGGAGTAGAAAATATACTGAATTTAAAAGGAAAACTATCACGGCTAAGAAGACTTCATAAGTTATTGAGTACCTAATAGTCGATCAACTACAAAAAATATATTCGGAGAAGTATAAAGGAACTTTTCGTTCAAATTCCTTTGTACGTAACTGAGATGATGTTGTTAGTAGTGTAAACGTTATAAATGTACATTCATTAACTATACAAAAATTATCAAAAACTACTACGGAACCTTATATTATATGTAGTATGTAGTATCAACATTATATATATATATGTAGTATCAACATTCTGAAAGCATTTTTTTAAAATCTATTCAGAAAATAAAACTATTTTTATTGCGCGTGGCCCGATACGCACTTGGCCGGTTTTTTTTTATGATTACTATTCAACTTTCGGTTCAGTAGTTTTTGAGATAGGGAATTTTGAAGGCGGGTTTATATTTTTTAATATTATTTTATTATTAACTTCTAGGATACGAATAATAAAAACTACTTCTAGGCAATGTTTATTGAAAACAAAGTAATTATAAACAATAAACCCGAATGAGAATATCAGTATGAGGATAAACATTACTAAACTACTAGTTCTTATAAAATCAAACAATAGTGTTAACATAGCAAAGCTCTTCTATATCATAAGCGTTTACAATCAGGGCCCGATCTAAGGGGGCTGGGGGGGCGAGCCGGGAAGACCCCCAGAGCGGCATACCCAATGTCAGCAAAATCGGTTCAGTGGTTTACAGACAGACAGACACACGATTACAAAATTACTATATTTAATTTAAAAGCCATTCCATTGTTATTAGTACTAGATGACGCCCGCAAATCCTTTGCGCAATTCGTTTATCGCGCGGGAACCGTAGCAGTTTGGACGTGATGAACCGTAGCAGTCTGCTAACAGACAGACAGACACACTTTCGCTTTTATAGTGTTAAGTAGTGGCGGGGCAAGACCTAAATTTTATGTGGGCAATACATATCTTGCGAGGCCCCCTAAAATATATTTTGCGAGGCCCCCTGATGCATGACGCAAAAGGACGAATTTGTTGAGAGAAGGAAGTTTTTGATACTTAATCGTATTACGATTACGCTTACGATTAAATCTTAAGCATACGTACAATTTGGATGAAATGGACCAAAACAGTATTTTTTTTTTTGTAATAATGAGAAAAAAAAATTACGTGAGATATTCCGACACCCCGCCCTCTCTCCAGCGTAATATTAGATGAGATTTAACTCGACTCCTTCCCCCCCCTTAAACACCTCGCGTAATTTGTGGACGCCCCCTTAGATATAGAATAACATCGCATTTATTAACCCGAGATAAATTTAACCAAATCCTTTAACTAGAGGACTCACAAGTGCGTTGCTCATCATCAAATCTGTCAAAGTATGACTACGAAACAGCAGCTAGACGAGTTCTGTTAGTAAACAAACTTTTTTTAATGAAACAAGGGGGCAAACGAGCAAACGGGTCACCTGATGGAAAGCAACTTCCGTCGCCCATGGACACTCGCAGCATCAGAAGAGCTGCAGGTGCGTTGCCGGCCTTTTAAGAGGGAATAGGGTAATAGGGGAGGGTAGGGATGGGAAGAGAAGGGAACAGCTGGGGAAAGGAAGGGTATTCCCTTTCTATATGGGTAGGGGATTGGGCCTCCGGTAAACTCACTCACTCGGCGAAACACAGCGCAAGCGCTGTTTCACGCCGGTTTTCTGTGAGAACGTGGTATTTCTCCGGTCGAGCCGGCCCATTCGTGCCGAAGCATGGCTCTCCCACGTGACTAAACTGAATTTAGTTGATCAATCACTTGAACACCTCTATGTTAATATTAATTTACAATGTTAGCTCTGTTGAAGTGTCCTGTATGGCCTCTACAATACAAATATTATAAATAATACAAATAACGTAAAATATTGCGTAATACAAATTTTTAAAGGAATTTGGAGACAAAGAAAAGAAAGCTCTACAAATAGAGCTACAATTCTTGACAGTATGTGAATATTCCAATATTTTAATTTATTAGTAATTTTCACCACTGAACTACCAATTCCAGTAATATGCTTCTCTTTCTGGTCCTGAGTTTTTTGTTATCACAATTTGCTGTCTTTTTTTTTACTTCTTGCTTCTTTTTCGCGGGTCCTCAAACGTTAATATGTTTGTTGCCGTAGGCCGTAGCCCTCGGGCTCCGGGTTTTGTGGTTAGATGCCGTGAAGATCCTAGCTTCAGTGAAGGGAATGTCTGGTAGTTAAGTATTTGAAACGCCATAAACACGCCATGTACTGCAAGAACACTATTTTTATTGTTTGTTACTGTTTGGAAGGAAGTAAAGGTCTAGGACCTCGACAGGAAAACGCTAAAACTGATCATGTGTATAACATTTCATTAACATGCCAATTTCCGCCGACTATGCCGACTCCTCTGGCCTCCATCTAAGTTTTTATTTGTGTTTAGCTATATCAATCAAATAAAAAATAATTCTATGAATTCGAATATTTATTTCGATCGATTGAAGTGCGGTAAAAACTGGGATAAAAACATTACGCTTGTATGACATAAGCGTATCGTATATATAAGGCAGGTGTTGTGAGTACACATCACAGTACGATGACTAAGTTTGCAGTAGCTTGTGTGGCTTTGGGCCTTGTGGCCTGCGCGTTTGCGGCTCCAGGTAAAATATTCACAATTATTATACTAATAATGCCTAGGTTCTGTTTAATAGATCTTAAGTTTTAACTCTCGTAGCCAGGGCCCGATCTAAGAGGGGGAAGCCGGGCATTTTCCCAGAGCGTCAAAAAATGAGAGACGGAAAAATTGACTTATGCCTATTTTCCAGCCGAGCTATTAGCCATCCACCACCCAAATTTGAGAATTTTACCTCCCAACCTACTTCAGGTTCTATAGTGGAAACATTTGAGTACTCAACTTTAATATTCCCCCAATTTCCACAAAACTAGCTATCTATGACGGCGGGTAGCGAAAATTATTATAATTATTATAAATTATTATAAATTAAATTAATATAATTAAAATAGCTAGATCGGGACCTGCACGTAGCGACTCTAATTAAATACTTTAATAACTCAAAATAAAATAGATTTTTTTGTTATGAATTTTGTTACATTTTGAAAAGGTTTCAAGTGTAACCGAATAGTAATCTAATCTAAACTGTCGAATCGTCTAATGAAAAGCGTCACCCTACCAAACAAACATATAATATAATTATTGTCCTACGCTGTACAATACAAAGGTCCTTTGAGGTCTTCAAAAACATTAATTAATATAATATTTCCTCAATCTTTTATTTCCCAGGTTATGGAGGAGGAAATAACGGAGGTGGTGGATACGGAGGTGGGGGCGGCGGCGGCGGCGGAGGCGGATTCGGGAGCGGTGGTGGCGGCGGATTCGGGGGCGGTAAAGGCGGCGGCGGCGGATTAGGGGGCGGCGCCGGATTAGGCGGCGGTAGCGGCGGATACGGTGGAAGTGGAGGCGGAAACGGTGGTGGTCATGGCGGCGGCGGCGGCCACGGAGGTGGCATCGGTGGTATGTTTTAATAAAATATATTTAAAGGTTTCTAATAAGCAGGAATAAAAACTATTCTTGAAAGAAATTCTTATCGTAAGGCTTAAAAACTTCCAATTATTCATAACCTATGTTCTACAGCTACGTACCTAAAGTGCAAGGAACAAGGAGCTACGATAGAGCCTTCTCAGTAAACAATTTAGAGCTCACAGACCCCTACAACAAGACAAAAATCTTATTCTTTAAATTTTTTCTCCTAAACTTTGGACTTTACTATCCCCGATTATTTCCAGGCGGCCACGGAGGTAGCGGATACGGCGGTAGTGGACTCGGTGGCGGAATCGGGGGTCTCGGCGGTGGAGGCGGCGGTCATGGGGGCAGCGGCGGATTCGGGGGTTCCAGCGCCAACGCTGACGCCCACGCCAGCGCTAGTGTCAACGCCGGCGCCGGCGGCGGCGGCGGCGGATATGGCGCACATAAGGGCGGATACGGGTAAGATTACGTTACTGTTTATAGGTTGATTAAATGCAGACCCTCACTAAAAATGAAGACGTGATTGGAAGAACACGATAAATAACAGTAAAAGAATTGACGTTTTTTGCATAAATGGAGGCTTTAGGGCCGAAAAAATAATTTGAAATAAAAAAAAAACTGTGCATAAATAGATGATGCATAAAAAGATGATGAAGTAGATTAGTTACAAGGTTTGTTCAAATTATATGGGAAAAATGAGTAAATCACGATCCACTCACGTCTTCAAATTATGTGTAAATTGCAGCAGCTGCGTCTTTGATCGGTTTTACCATTTATGCTGGCACTGTATATAACAGCACTTTAACACGAAAAATTAAATGAAACTAGAAGAGAAACAAATTCGATATATTTTGTAGAAGATTTCACTTGTCTGTCCATGTTCACTTGTTCCTCGCTCACACGTCGCCTAAGTTCTTACAATCCGAAGATTTGTCTGGAAAATGAGAATCATTACACTATCATAGAAACCTAATAGTTATTGCCAAGAACAATGACAGAGTAATAGGAAATCGTGTAACAACTCCTAATAGTGACTAGCAGAATAAGCTATTTAGCTTGAGAAAATCCTCAAGCAAGAGATTTCTGATATCCGTGCTTTTCGAGTTTCGAGTGAGTCCACGACCGGTTTTCCTTTATTGCAATAATTCTACAACCAAATATTAACATTTAATAAAATAACAACTTAGTAGATAACTTAAGTAAATCGTTTCAGGTCCTTGCACACAGCCAAAAAAAAATAATAATTCACCAACATTATAATAATTATTTACACAAAGCTCATTGCATTGTAAATAGGGTAATATTAATAATTATGTAAAGTATTATTACTACTTACTTATTAATAATTGTTGTTTTTTGTTTCAGACGCTAATGAAGGCCGGCTGGTATACAAGCGACAATGTGATAAATTGATAATAGTTTAAATCTAAAGTTTTGTACATAACATCTTGACAAAATATATTTTTCGGTATTTTATAACTTCGTTTTATTATATTTAGTTATTGAAAACCCGTTAATAATAATAATAATAACTCCCACACCGGTTTCGGTGACGGTGGCCGGTTTCATTGAAATCAGGCCAGTTACGCAGGAGTAATTTTAAATAGTGCCCAAGTGTGTGCGCAGTACACAAGAGCACTCTCTATTCCTTTTACTCTCATAATCCAGTGGGACGGAAGACCGACACGACTGGCGTGAGATCAGGCGCAGGACCGACTTTTTAGGCTTTGTCCACATTTGTATCACGATCGCGTATCAGATCTTAGTCGCGTAGCATCGAAGCGTATCATGATCGCTAGTGTGGACGCAAAATGATCGCGATCATGATACACTTCGTATCATGATACACCCCGCTCGCTATTAAACCGCGTATCTGATACGTATACGACACGAATACGCGTATCATGATCGGCAGAATGAACTAGTGTGGACGCATTTTGATACGGTGTCATGATACGGCTGGTTTTATCGTTAAGCGTTTCGGCAGCGCCGTTGGAGCGCGCGCGTTTGAAGATGTATGGGGGTAGTAGTAGCGTTTTATAGTCGAGCGCGCTGCTCAAGCGCTGAGCAGCGCGCTCGACTATAAAACGCTACTACTACCCCCATACATCTTCAAACGCGCGCGCTCCAACGGCGCTGCCGAAACGCTTAACGATAAAACCAGCCTACGACTATGTCATTTGATACGTGATCTATCTCGAGGCGGTTTTTAGGGTTCCGTAGCCAAATGGCAAAAACGGAACCCTTATAGATTCGTCAGGTCTGTCTGTCTGTGTCTGTCTGTCCGTCCGTATGTCACAGCCACTTTTCTCCGAAACTATAAGAGCTATACTATTGAAACTTGGTAGGTAGACATAGTTTGTTAACCGCATTAAGATTTTGATACAATAATGGAAAAAATATCAAAAATTTTAGGGGTCCCCATAGGTACAACTAAATCAAACAATTTTTTTTTCATCTAACCTATGCGTGTGGGGTATTTATGGATAGGTCTTCAAAAATCATATTGAGGTTTCTAATATCATTTTTTTCTAACCTGAATAGTTTGCGGGAGAGACTCTTCCAAAGTGCTAAAATGTGTGTCCCCCCCACCCCTCCTCTAACTTCTAAAGTAGGGGCATGATAAGTCTAAAAAAATAAATGATGTACTTTACTATAAAACTACCAACGAAAATTGGTTTGAACGAAATCTAACAAGTTTTTTTTTATACGTCATAAATGGTAAACCTTAAAATTAACTTTCATTAAATCAACTGAAATATAAAAATAAATCAAAAACCTTTTAATTTCATAAAAATAAACCGTATTACTGCTGCGGAACCCTTCATGGGCGAGTCCAACTCGCTCGTGGCCGGTTTTTTTGTATCCTGTGTTTATTTATCACAATAAAACAAGCACTTGTCATAGCTACACTCTGAGCTATTAACGGAGATGAGTTCTGGGTCCATGTCTGCACTCTGGGAGTTCTTGACTGAATGAATCACTAGATCGATACGAGGATCGGCGAGACGATACGCGATCAAGATACGTGTGTGGACGTGGTTTTTGGCCGATCTGTGGCTCACGCGATAAAAGATACGCTATGGTCAAAATAGGCGTCCACACTTAGGCTGCCTTCACATTATGTCGCAGGTACTGCGGCAGCCTCGCGGCAGCCGCAGTACTCGCGACGTAATGTGAAGGCAGCCTTAGGATACGCATACTCGATACGACGCGACGATCGCGACGGAGATCTGATACGCGAGAGAATTTATATTTTATATAAAACGGTGCACTAAGATAAGATATACATAATTTTGTCTGTCTGTCTGTTACATCTTCACGCTTAAACTATTGAACTGAGAATATTTTGCTTCCTGCTGTCCTAGCATACGCCAACGAGATATCTCGTGGATATCTCACTCTTAAGTATAGTAATATTGTCGATATCGATACATATCTCTTTTTCCCTAACATGCGTACGTCGAGAGATAAATTTCTCGTTCGTAGACTAGCTTCACAGATAATAGGTATATAATATCGACCAACGACAAACTACTCTTCTCATTTGTCAATCTTGACAAAACTCGATAAAAATCTGTTGGTTATCATGTTAGGATTCGTATGATTCGTAGACAAAAATAGCACAGATTAAGAAAAAAAACACGAAAAAAAAAAGTATGTCATGTTAGGGTCAATAGAGATGAAGAGATAAACCAGTTAACATCGAGAAAACAATATGTATTTAGACAAAATTTTCTCGTTTGCGCATCTTAGGCCGGCTGGAAAAGGACATAAAGTTAGAGTATGTATGTGCACCACGGCACGATGTACGTTTTCTGCTAGACGAACTTATATCAGAGCAAAAAGAGTTACGGGCAACATCCTTTTAGGGTTCCGTACCCAAAGGGTAAAAACGGGACCCATTACTAAGACTTCGTTGTCTGTCCGTCTGTCTGTCTGTCTGTCTGTCTGTCTGTCTTCAGGCTGTATCTCAAGAACCGCTATAGCTAGACTTCTGAAATTGTCACAGATTGTGTATATCTGTTGCCGCTATAACAAAAAATACTAACAACAAAATAAAATTAATATTTAAGGGGGCTCCCATACAACAAACGTGAATTTTTTGGCCTTTTTTGCTCGGTAACAATAATGGCAACAGGATAAGGCACTTGAAATTTTCACAAAGGCCTTAATTACATGACGTGTACTTTAATAAATAATAATAATATTTAAATAAAATAAAAATATAAATCCACTAGACGATGCCCGCAACTCCGTTGCGCCAAAACTCGTTTATCGCGCGGGGACCGTACATTTTCCCGGGACAAAAAGTATCCTATGTCCTTTCTCGGGACTCAAAGTATCTCCATACTAAATTTCCGCAAAATCGGTTCAGCGGTTTGGGCGTGAAGAAGTAACAGACAGACAGACAGACAGACAGACAGATGGACAGACAGACACACTTTCGCATTTATAATATTAGTATGGAAGTATGGATACAAAAAAGACAATTTTTGCTCTATAACTGAACGGAACCCTTCGTGCGCGAGTCCAACTCGCACTTGGCTGATTATTTATAATATTAATTAATAAATGAGATACTGAGTTTATTTAAATATTTTATTTTCATTCTTAGTTATTATTTTCTCTTAGTTTTCATTTTAATATTTAGTCCCTAGTTATAAGTCTTCTCCAGGTCTCTGGTAGGCAAACTTATAGTCACAGAAAAAGGATAAAGAATATTTGTTTATAAATAGAGTTTTCCTAGTGAATAATAGGTAAACAACAGACATAGGTATTGGCTTTGTTACGCTAACAAGGACAAACAATCTCGTTTTTTCGAACCCTGTAAGCGTTATTACACAAAACGACCCGATATCGTCTCCGACAAACGCTATATATTATACCGTGTTGCCGACTGAAACAGCAGTCTTGGTAAAACCACTGTCACCGAAATCGCTATGAGCTTATGGAACAAAATATACTCGATGGGCCATGTATGCTCTATAATAATGAAATCGATTGCTACACACAAATGCAGATCGTCAGCGATCTAACTTATTATTACAGTGTAGGTATTACATTCTTTTAATTAGTATAGGTTCTTATTTGCACCGTTATCGCATCGGCAATACCTCAATATCGTATCGGGTAGAGTAACAATTCTTAGATTAAAAATACCAAACAGCCACAAAAAGTTTTGTAAGTACATTAAATTAGCTCTTAGCTATAAAAGATGAAGATAAAACAGTTTGAACATTCAAAATGTCGCAGTTAACAGTTGCTTGTTTAGTTTTATGTCTTGTTACGATTGTGGTGGCTGCACCAGGTAAGATAAAACAATGACTGTAAATTAAACGAGGAATCCAACTGTTTCTATCTTTTGTTATAAAGCATATTGCAGTATTTAAAAATGTATGGGTAAATAATTACATATACTTACATAATATTTGAACGTGATTAAAATAATATTGTTGCTGATTGTAGGTAACAGGGGCTATGATGATTTTAGTGGTAAAAACAATAAAGGAAATGAGAGAGAAAGAAACGTAGAAGGCCATGATGGAGGCAATTGGGAAGACAATAATAAAGGCAATGGTAAAGGCAATGGGGGAGGTAATGGTAAAGGCAATGGAGTAGGCAATGGAAAAGGCAATGAAAGAGGTCATGGTACAGGCGATGGAAAAGGTTACGGAGGAAATTATGGTAAAGGCAATGCTAAAGGCAATTGGTAAAAGCAGGAGCGGAGGACATGACAAAAGATATGGGAAATATTTTAAGAGGCTAAGATACAGAAGCGTCAAGTTGTCAACTCCAGTAGGCTTTAAGCAATATAAGTAAAACATTGTAGTATTTTAGTAACCCTTTGTTATTTAATTTATTCTATAATAATAATATATATGTGTCAGTAAACTTTTTTTTTTTTTTTTTGGTAAGATTCATGGGCGCCGGCATGCAGGAGGCGCCAGGTGGTGCACTTGCACCCCTCGGGAATCTCGGGATCAACAGGAATTATTGAAATAAAAAGTTTTTTTTTTTCAATAAGTAATATTCTTTTCATTTTATATTTTTTTAGATCAAACAATAAGTTTACTAGTAAGTAACTTTGTAAATTTCGAGCCAAGATTAGGTAGTTATTAGTACAGTCAACCGCATGCCAGTGGAACATTTTGTAACTCTATTACCATGCCGTATAAAGATAGTTCGTAATATTTCGGCACTAAATGTATTCTGTTGACGTAAATAGTAAAAAGAAAATAAAGGAAACTAAAATCTGCACCCCTTGGAAATTATTTCTGCCGGCGCCTATGGTAAGATTAAATGAATCTTATTCTAAGTATGTCGTCTACGTATTTAAAACTAAGTTAAAACCGATTAACGGTTCTACCAGAGTTATAATTACAATTTATAGTAAAGTAGTAAACCGTATTGCAATAGTGATAAATTACATTGACGATTTGTAGGTACACCGACATAGCGACAAACTTCGCGAGCCCAGCCTAAGACTGACATAATGTGAAGGCAGCCTAACTTGCGACACTTTATTTGTAGGTACTCTTCAGAGTAGGCACCTTAGATGTGTGGATTTCAATCCACACATCTAAGGTGCCCCATACACGGGACAATTTGTCGTTTCGATCGATCGTCAAGAAAATTTAATCTAATCGACCTTTTGACCATAAAATCGTTTGCGATATTGCTTCACACTCGTTCGTTTTTAACATCGAGGCGACAAATCGTCACGTTAATTGTCCCGTGTATGGGCACAAAACACGACATGAAGAGCTAGAACCATCTAGAATGTTCTAAATTCTGAAGCTAAACGCACTAATCGAGTAGCAAAAACATAATATTCGCTACTCCAACTGCCGCACTCAGATATATTTTAATTATGAATTAACTTCGATTTAATGAAGACTTTGACAGACGATGTATGGGACTTAATATGTCAAAATCTTCATATAATTACAGTAAAGTAATTAATATTTGGTGCTCCCTCACCGGGAGCATTCGCTTGTAATGTAACGTTACAGAGTCGAGCGATGATGTTGTTAGTAGTGTAAAACACGTTATAAATGTACATTCTACGGAACCCTATATTGCGCGTGGCCCGACACGCACTTGGCCGGTTTTAATCCTCTTCTTTTGAATCAACTTCCAAAAGAGGAGGTTTTATGTTCGACTATATTTTTCCTGTTATCGCTAAGGTGAAATCTGTTCATCAAATCATGCTCATGTTAATGACTCCTGCGCCCCAATTGCCCTTCTCACATCACCACAGCCATTGTTAGTTAATCAATTATGTCACAGCATGATGTGCAAGGTCTCCGAATTCTATGGCGGCGGTATAAATCGGGGGAGTCGGTGATCCGCAACAGTCAGCATGTACAAGAGGATATACGTTGTTGTTGCGTGCGCGCTGCTCGCCAACGCCCTGGTGGTGCCTGGTAAGTCAGACTGAAGATCACGTCATAGGAGATGGATGTTCAGAGAGCACAGCTATATAATATGTAGCTGGGCTATTATAGGCAGGAGACAGGAGTCTATCGTTTTCGCGAATAATCCTTAAGGGCAATAAACCATGAAGCCTCGTCTTCTATATTATATTATGGACACTCAATCCATACAATTCGGACCTAAAAATACTGCACTTAATATTCGCCTAAAGTGTAGGACTGTCCATAACTACCTAATTACCTGTTTGTCTGTCTATTGATGAGAACCCCGGGATGAGACGCATGATAGTTTTTTTTTTGTAAAATATACAGTACAGTAGGTAAACGGACGTTCGTCGCAACGAAAATGCGGGCAACCTGCTCTAGTAGAATACTAGCAGTTGCAGGCTTTCCTTAGCCTTAAGTAAGCTGTTTTAAACGTCTCGAAAAATCTATTTCTTGTAGAGCGACACAAGCGCGCGTTCCCGCCCTACACGCGCGGCGCGGCCATCAACCATGCGGATGTCGAGATCATCTCCACCGAGAGCGACTCCGACGAGCTGGACAGCATCATCGACTCCAGGTAAAGCTGATTACCTACCTGATAGTCAACCATAGCACTAAAAAAAATATGTGTCCCTTATATTTCGTTTCTGGCATCTCTGCAACGCAACAAGTAGCAAATCAGGCTGCAGAGCTAAAGGAATAATTAATAGCTCTTTGTAGTACTTTATCTTGTAGAACGGGACGTGATATATATTGCGAGCTAGCTAGCCGTTTTAAGGTTAAAACTCAGTAATACTCGAGTTATAACTTTAAGGTACCTAACCTTTAATTGGTAATTGTACTTACCTAAATTATTCTTTATTGCAACACAAAAATGTATCACTAAGCTATTGTTCAAAGCCAATAAAATATGTAACATGCTCTGAAAATACTATTTATTCCAGCGAGGAACTAGACTACTTACCACTCGGAAGCCAGATGGACTACACAGTAGATGGACACTCCTATGTCAAAACGTCGGCCGCCGCCGCCGCTTCCACTTACGAAGCGCACCACCAATAGATGTGATATAAATAAATAATGTTTCAAAGTTTTGTTTCATTTATACGAAGGTCAGGGTCTGTTTCACCACTTACTGCGAAGTGGCAGATAGGCTATCCACAACTTATCTGAGAGATGGAGTATAGAGTATCTGTCAGATAAGTTGTGGATAAGCCTATCCGACACTTATCAGTAAGTGGTGAAACAGGTCCTTAGAATCCTCATTATTATCTCGTGACCGTGGCTGTCAATCTGGGGCTCAATTCTAATATTTCAAATCTTGGATCGACAAAGGCTGCCCGCCCGCGCACGCATTATATTGAACAAAAGTTAGTTGGTCAAATTTATCTAGGGTAGTCTCGCATTAATTGCAGGTAAATAAAGTTGATTAGGTATATATAGGTTTATACCAAGCTGTCAACAAACAACATGTTTATATTTAACATAAACATACAAGTTTTACTGCTTGCTAGTTTTACTAACTTGCTCAATTTTGTTTCAACAAAAATTTTAACTCTGTCTAATTTTACTTACAACGAGATGCTTCAATTTTATTGGAAGGAGGCAGTTACACAATAAAACAAATATTATAATAAAGTTTTACTTATTATTTACAAATAATTAAAAAAGATCGTGACAGAGGTCACATCAACAATTCATCCAGAGCTGCGCAGTTACAATGTTTGCAAGTCATCTGCGACCATACATACATACACATCTGTACTTAGCTCGTTCGCGTTAAGAATGCATTGTGAGTCATCAGCACAAATGTCAAAATAGACCGATAACGCACCGCTTTAATTACTTTTAATGAGGGTTGTTTGGCGCTATGTAGCCGTCGGGTCTATCGTGTTAATTGTCGTGTCAAACAGCTTGGCCCTCCACACATTCCTACTGCTGTATCTCCTGTGTCGCCAGGATCGACAGCGGTATCCAACCACGAAAACCCTTTGATATGATCTCAGGGAGCCCGAGGGACATGCTAAAGCTGTCTTGTCTGTCAAACAGCTGTCAAATGTCACGAAATAGCTTCCACATCACATGTCACGATATAGCTGTCATATGACTGTCTGACACGACATTTGACACGAAAGACCCTACCGTCCCTCTTGTGGCAAATGATATATCGACAACCCTCATTTCAGCATAGCGCTTAATTTAAGCATTCAATTAATCTATTGGACAACGAGACCAACCGAATTCGGCTTAACCGCTGTTCAATTTCAACATAAGTCCTGATGGCTCACCGCCAACTTAACTCCCTATCGTTACTTCACTAAACGTGATGTTTTGGTACACTCCTACGTCTAACGTGTAAAATATTATAATTTAATTAAAAAAAACGAACGTACGCAATATTATGCACAAGATTTCATAAAATATATAATAGAAATATACATTTTCATTGTATTGCACAAATTAGAACACAATATTTCTTAAAAAAATCTTTAGAAGAAGCTGTGATAGATCGTACTTCATATAATAAAATTGTGCATAAAAGGCTAAAATTCGCTAAAAATTATTTACACTCACGATTTACAAGATCAAAATAATTTACTCTATAAAAGCATACAATTTATTGCTAAGTATTATGCGTCAATACATAAATATACAAATTTCATCTATAATCACAAAAATTCCATACATAGTATGTTTTTGTTAGCTTGTTAGAAAAATTTATATAAACCCTACCCGATTAAATTGCGTACGCTCTCGTCCACAAATTTTATACCAATAACCGCCAACATATTAAAAATATTGCATATTCCAAACGTTAGCCAACAACTAGTCTTAGCTTAGTTTAAAATCGAGGTATATTAGCACTACATGGACTAGTAAAATTGTATTCAAAATTATGCAGACACTTAACATGCTAATTCAGAGCTAACCGACGGATAGATATTATGGCGGACAAAAATAACGGCGAAAAAACTTTTGATCTCAACTGTACATAAAAAAGTTTGACACAAAAATTTGTTCCCAAATATTTTCATAAATTCTTCAAAAATTACCTAAAATTGCACAAATATTTAACGGCGTTAGTGCATCGACACATCGAACCGCCGATAAAGCGAGAAACTAGATTTGCTGTCTCACACATCAAACGGTAATACGCTATGTTGCATCTCGCTCTAACTTTTTCGCGGGTCGAAATCTCACAAAATTCGCCGCCAAAATTGAAAACTGTGCCACAGGCTATAGTAAGAGTATTGTAGAAAACTTTAAAAAAACCATTCAATTATGGCAGTGTGTTTGTTTTGTCAGTTTTAATATTGCACTTGTAATTAAAACAAAAACATTATGACCGTAATTATTATAACTTTAAAAACACAATATTATCTTTAAAAGTAAAGCTCTATCCACACTGGTATATTCCTCTACGAATAGCAGTAGTAGCATCACATTCAAACTAAAAAAAATGACGACAAAAATTTCAAAATATGATGGTACGTCATTAAAATCATTTGTTATATTTTGGCCTCAATCTTTTGCCTAAAATTTTCATAAGACTCAGTGCTATACAATTTTAAATATTTACTTATTAATCCATTTCAAGAAATAAGACGTATTGAATTATCTAATTTATAGTTAATCGACATTACTTATTTTTAAATACAAAAGTAAAACATTTCATTGATTTGTATAATGTCTACGAATTGCCATTTAAATGCCCCAACAACTGACCAGAGCGCAAGAGCAAAATAATTTAAATAACCCACGATTTCATTTTGAAATATAAAAATAACAACCTAACAATAAACAGAGGTCCTATTCTACGTGATTATATGTTACCTATGTACAAGTTACGATATTTTGTTAAAAAATAATTAATCTAATATAAAATTCTAATCACTAGCCATTAAATTCGCACACCAAAAACTCTGGATGTCACTCGTATATCTATCACATTCATAAAAATACGATAAAATTGATTCGACAGTTTCTCCTACAAACATCCAGTTTTCAGCTAATCTACAACGTAAAATAATTCGTAAATTATAACACAGGTATGTCCACAATGAAAAAAATCAAGTCACAACAGCATCGACAGCGCAGACACACCTTTATATTCCTACAATACACCTCCGAAGAATTGAATAAATATAACAACTACATCTCAATTTGTTCCACAAACATCCGATATTTCGATGGAAATACGGTCAGAGAATTGTAAATAAAAAAATTGAGCACAAATAAAAAAGCTTACAAAATGCAAAAAGAGGCGTCAGAAATTCATTGTTCAGTCAGAATATTAACGTACCATGTAACGCATTACTATGCGTACCTTATGGCATATTTCATGTAAAAATGTCAGCATGTTCTCTGTATAAAGTTGTACTGAATTAAAAATATCGATCTAGAGATTAATAATAATATATAATAATAAAAATAATAATAATATCTATGGACGCTTCACACCACGTCAGTCTGGCCCCGTGGTAAGTACCTGATGGACTTGTGTTACAGGTGCCAGACAACGGAAATATATTTAATACTTTTATACTATACATATATTTAAGATTTTTATTATATGATACACATATTTAATACACATCCAGACCCGGAAACATTGAAAACTTTTTGTTCCGTCGGCGGGATTCGAACCCGCGACCCCCGGCTTGGCCACACACTCAACCATTGAGCCACAGAGGTCGTCATTATATTTATTCGTCACTATAATATATTTTATATTAGCATTGTGATGTGTATAGTTGACTCGATTTTGTGACGTAAATAACATAATACATCAATAATTATATTGAGATAAGATCTCACATGAAAGAGACAACAATGTCCTATAAAATTTCACTATACTGACATAATAATTTTCGAAAAAAAATCGTCGTCTAAAATCTTTGTACACAGAGTACGATCAGTCCAAATTAGAGGATTCAAAAATGCGACTCGTACGCGACTGTCGTGGTCGGCGACGTCACAATATTCTTCATAGCATCGGGTGACGCCATGACATCCGGTGACGTCAGAGCGGAGCGGTCGGGCGAGAACGTCATGACGTCAGTAGTAGGCGACGTGGCGGGCGAGCGCTCGTGTGACGTGACGGGCGCGTATGACGTCACGGCTGGTGG
This sequence comes from Cyaniris semiargus, assembly GCA_905187585.1. Lineage (NCBI taxonomy): Eukaryota > Metazoa > Arthropoda > Insecta > Lepidoptera > Lycaenidae > Cyaniris > Cyaniris semiargus. The sequence continues at coordinate 2,522,403 of LR994555.1, forward strand.
GCGTGGTCACAACTGCGTGTCGGAGGGGCGGCGCGCGTGCGGCGAGCGGCGCGCCTCGCCCGGGTTCATGTCGATGCGCCCGGCCTTGCTCCACACGAGTAGGTCCATTATGAAAGCGAGGAACATTAGGGCGGCAGACAGCCCTGAAATTCGAAATTAACTTTGTTGATAACGTTACAACCCATTAATCCCCAAGCGGCACCCGGCTGTCGCATAACAATTAAAAATTTATTGTGTCTGCGATTCCCACGATCGAGGTATTAAATAAGTCTACTTAGTATGAAAATACAGACATAAGAAATTGCAACGCATTACTGTTAGTCGGGAACTCGGTATGAGGTTTAATAGACAACTTTGATCATTGGGAAATATTGTCTCTATCCTTCTACACGCACGAAAAACTGCTCCATCATTTCCGCTGGTGCGCGATGACGATATTTTAATACGCTAAACAGAATATACAGGCAGCGAACGTGACGAATTTATGTTCGATGAACCGGGTTATAGTTAAAACGCCGCGACGTGAGATGTGGTTTCCATCTGCAAAACTGTCGCAATTGAAATTACAATGGCCGTGTTCGTCGGCATAATTTTTGGCGCATGCGCCACAAAACCTTTTATTGCGCATGCCAACAAATAAGTTGTTTACGACTTGACCAGGTAACCAAATAATATAAGCAACTTGTTGGTGGCGTTGCCATGGCATGACATGATGTTGACATGCGCAATAAAAGGTTTTGTGGCGCATGCGACAAAAATTATGCCGACGAACACGGCCAGTGACAGCTATACTTCTATCCGACTGTGTAATTACCTAAGTAGAAGTGTCTGAATCTGTCGCTGTCGTACGACGCGCAGGCGCCGAACAGGCCGCAGGCGGCGTCGCGCAGCCGGCACGCCGCGTCCACCGCCGCGCCGAACACGATCGGACACGGCACGTTGCCGAACACGCCTATCGCGAACTGTATCACGCCCATCGCCATTGCCTTGTCTGTAAAATATGTTAATAATCTACATAAATAAAAATTAATTTTAAAAGTTAGTCTCGCAAAAAACTCAAGAACGGCTGGACCGATTTGGCTAATTTTAGTCTTAAAAAATTCGTGGAAGTCAAGAGAAGATTTATACGGTGAGAAAATAACTCCTTAGTTAAGTGAAACAAAGTTCACCGGGTCAGCTAGTAATAATAGTTTAAAAAAACTAGAAAAAACACCATTTATTTATTTTTATCTTTTGTTAAAACTATTGGAATTTATTTATTTATTCAAAAATTAAATTATCGGCCAAGTGCGAGTCGCACTCACGCACGAAGGGTTCCGTACCGTTATAGAGCGAAAATAGGCCAAAAATTGTGTTTTTGTATGAGAGCCCCCCTTTAATTTTTATTTTATTTAAATATTATTATTTAATTATTAAAGTACACATATAATTAAGGCCTTTGTGAAAATTTCAAGTGCCTACCTGTTGCCATTATTTATATCGAGCAAAAATAGCAAAAAAATCACGTTTGTTGTATGGGAGCCCCCCCAGTTATAGCGGCAACAGAAATACATACTCTGTAAAAAATTCAACTCTCTAGCAGCTAGAGAGGTAATAGCTAAAGTCTAGCTATTACCGTTCTCGAGTTACAGCCTGGAGACAGACAGACAGACAGAACAAACAGACATCGAAGTCTTAGTAATAGGGTCCCGTTTATATCCTTTGGGTACAGAACCCTAAAAAGTAACAAATTATTGCATTATCATTGGCTCTTAATACGTATGTAAAGTTTCAAATTCTACTGGAGATAGGTAAAAATCGTGCTCAAAGATTCCGTTACATACATACGAGCCCAAGCGTATAAAATCGCGTTGAAAAAAAGTTACTGTTAGTCCGCACTAAACGACACTACGCTACAGTGAAGGGACGCGACGCGTCATGGCCAAGTATGGAAACTTTGAAGAACTAAAAGTACAGACAAATCAACGCAGTTATTTCTAGAAGAGATTTAGATTATGTAAATAATGCCCATTAGTTTTATGATGGTCTACTGAGTTAAAAGCTTGCAGATTCATTCAAATGAAACCTTCAAAAAATAAAACTCGATAAGCTGGGGATAGATGGCGCTGATGCATAGTTTTGTCGCGCTATCACAAATCTATTATTATCTGTCACAAATAAAGTTTCATATTGTATCTTTTATCTTATAACTCTTTTAAAATGTGTCTTTCTTTATTTATCTATCTATCAAGTAACATTTTTAATAACAAAGACAGGCAGTCCTTGTATAGTTATACGCTCTTTCGTCTGTCTGTCCGTCTGTCCGTCTGTCTGTCCGCGGTTTTACTCAGAGACTATAGAGCCTACGAAGCTGTAATTTGGCGTGGAGGCACATATTAAGGATGCCGACAAAATGGTACGGTATTAAATTCTTAAAAAATATTTTTTTTATGGTACCTCCCCGACACATCAAGCGGGGATGACTTTATTTTTTTCGCGTCCACCCCATCGTGTGGTTTTTTTTTATTCTTTATTTTATAAAGGCCATACATCATTAAGATTAAGCCGGCCTTAACAAAAATTTTACAAAATTAGACGACATACATAATATTATTATCTAATTCCCTTAAAAATAGGGAATTTATAACAAAACTTATTAACCTATCACTATGTTCAGCTTTGAAATTCGAACTTACAATATTATGTATAAAAAAATAAAATCTAATTTGCTACATTTGGTGTCCATAATAAATTCGTTTCTGAGGGATTCGTTCCTATCACACTCCAAAAGAACATGATATAAATCTTCATAACGATCACATACCACACAATTTGGGCTGGAATTTTTGCCTATCAAAAAAAGAAAATTATTGAGAGGAATGTGATTGGATCGAATCCTAAAACAAACTGAGAGATCTCTCTTATTAAGATTGACATTAGAAAACCAGGGTTTTTTGGGAGGTTTACTAACTATGGTTCTATACCAAATGCCAGAAGTTAATGACTTTTGTTGAAAGCGCTGATTCCATTCATTATAACAATTATCTTTAATTAACATAATACTTAAAATATGAGATCACATTGCACAAAGAACCAAAGAGTCAACTGTCTCATTTCCACTAATTCCTACATGGGATGGAACCCACTGCAATCGGACATTAACCCCATTACGTATTAAACGATAAATACTTTCAATAATGAGGAAAGCCTCGTTTCTGGCCAAGTTACCCCTACCGCAAGAGATCAGATGGTGAAGACCACTTTGAGAGTCTGTTACGATGACAACGTTTTGATAGTCAGTTCCCTCTATATAAGTTAGTGCCTTTAATATTGCCATTAACTCAATGCTCATGATGGGGATATCCGGGTTATCAATCAGAAATTGAGATTTAAATTTACGCCGTGAATCATAAAATGCACACCCTCCAAAATTTGTAGATTTTGAACCATCTGTGTAGATATGGACATAATCAAAATAACTAGTAGCAAGTAATTGTTCACTAAGTACTTTGAGTTCAAGAGGGGATACACTTGCTTTACATATATTATGGCGTTCCATAGTTGCAGGAATTGCAGTGTGACATATATCTTCAATCGGATTCTCAAATAAATGTAAAGGGATATTAAATGGAGGCCAGATATTAAAATGAGAAATATTAATATCTTTAAGACATTTGTAGCTGTTAAACATATAAAAATAACCGTGTTTATTCCAATAACGTTTACCTAGTTGAAGAATGCTTTCAAATTTTAAAATATTTTTAAGTAAGCAATCACTGTTATGAGAGAAAACTTTAAGAAAAAACTTATCTGATAAAAATTTAAGCCTTATACTTAAAGGGGGTACGCAAAGTTCACTCTCCATTATTTGAATCGGAGTAGTTTTAATGAAACTACCACAAAGTCTAAGCGATTGATTTTGGATATAATCCAACTTTTTAAGGACATTTGGACTAGCATTAGCAAAAACAGCACATCCGTAATCCAGTCTACTCCTTATTAAACTAATATACACTCTTCTTAATTGTATGGGATGAACACCCCATTTATAACCGCTGATACAACTAAGGATATTTACAAATTTTGAACATTTTTGGTAGGTTTCGTTAACATGTTTGTTCCAGTTTAACCTGTAATCAAACCATACGCCTAAAAATTTAACAAATTTTACTAATTCTAAAGAGATATCATTTAATTTAATCTCAACATTAGGAATACGATATTTTCGTGTAAAAATACATACCTTTGTTTTATTTAACGATAGCTGTAAGCCTATATCATTTAATAATTTTTCAAATTGTATTAGTGCTATCTGCATCAGAGAAATACATTCGTTTATGTCAATGCTACTACAGTAAATTGTAAACTCATCAGCATATTGGATGAATCTTAATTGAGGTGTACATAATCTACTTATTTTTAAGGTCGCGATATTAAACAATACAGAAGACATCGGATCACCCTGAGCCAAACCATCTCGGCATATTCTGCTAATCTCTTTACCACAAGATAACACGAAAATAATGGTTCTGAAATGCAAAAAATCCCTAATATATTTACAAATACGTATATCGACACCAAGTTCAATAAGATATTCTGTGAGAACTTCCACGGAAACACAATTATATGCGTCCATGATATCTGTGAAGGCACATAGTAGGTATTCTTTTTGAGTGAGGCTTACTTCTATATCCGTAGATAGACGACACAGACCATCTTCACACGATCTACCACGCCGGAAACCTATCATGTAGCTAGGAAAAAGTGTATTATTTTCAAAGAAATTGTCTAATCTTCTCGATATCATTTTATTGTAAATTTTACAAAAACAATTCATTAAAGAAATAGGACGATATTTTATATGTAGAACCACTTCGCTTGGGAATTCCTATTACTTTGATTTTTCGCCATTGGTGGAGTATAACAGAGGTAGAATATATTAAGTTATAGATATTTAATAAAATTAATTTTGCACTGAGAGGCAAATTAAAAATCATGGAGTAAACTATACCATCAATCCCAGGCGATGTGTTTTTACGTTTAGTGGCAGACGTTAATTCAGCTAAAGTTAAAGGCAAAATGTTATCACTCTCGTGACCAAACATCGTATCATACTTAAAAGGGGGATAATCGACACCATCAGGGCTCATACTTACAAGCAGTTGATCGGCTTCTGCCTCTGATAATAATGCATGTGGTCTAATAGGATGACCTTTGACCCAGCGAAGTTTGCGCCACATATCGCCACTAGTAGTTTTGGGGTTTATGTTATCACAAAACTGTTGCCATGACTTGTATTTAGCCTGTCTAATTAACTTTCGAACAGAAACTACTTTTTCTTTTAAAGCAAAGTAATTTTCTACTGTACGATTTTGTCTTAGTTTTTTAAGTGCGAGTCTTCTCTCTGCTACTGCCTTCGATAATTCTTGATTCCACCAAGGTTTTGGCTGGAATCTGGAAGATGGTCTGTTGCTAGTTTTAGTGTTGGGAATAAATTTATCGGCGGAGTTATTAATAATATCGAGAAACCTGTCATAATTATCTTGAACACTATTTTCATTGAATAAAAAATCTATATCATTTCCATATTCAATCCAGTTAGCATTTTTTAAATTACGTTCTATTACAGGTTTCTGAAAAGACAAAGATTTAATAATTATAGAAATGAGCAGATGATCTCTACCTAAGTTTTCATTGGTTACGGACCAGGAGCAGTAAAGAAATAAATCAGAACTCGCAAAAGAAATATCAGGAGCAGAAAAAATTATCCTATCATTTAACTTTGCTATACGAGTGGGACTTCCGTCGTTCAAAAATGAGAAATTATGATCGGAACAGCTTTCGGTAATTATTCGGCCCATGGTGTCAGTAATGTAGGACGAAGACGCGTGGTGAGCATTAAAATCTCCTACAATTAGTGTTTTACTATTGAACATCTCATCACAAACACATCATCTCGTCCAGTTCTGAGGCTTGTAAATCTACTGTGTCCTTTTTTGTTTTTTGACGCCTTTTTTACCCTTTTTAGCTGAAAAAGTAGTTACAGAGCAATCTGTTAAGACTTCACTCGATTCCGCATCACTTCTCGAAATGTCTTCTGAATCAGAGGTTTCTGTAGGTAAGATAATACTTTGTGATGATTCAGTTGTAGGAGGATGCGGTCTTTTGAAGGTGGCGAGAGGTACAAAATCTGTATTGTCGGTATTTAAAATAGAATCACGATTGTCGGTTATTATATTCGCAGGTGTTATGTTTTCAGGGCATTTATTTGCAATATGCCCCTCTTTTTTGCAAATAAAACAGGTCATATTATCAGTGGAGATGTAATCCCAATACGTACTGCCATCAAAATCCACTTGCACACGATCGGGAATCTTTTTTAAGTCTTCCGGCGATATGTAGGCTTGACGTCGGAAGCTCAAAATATGGTTGAAGCCGGGTTCATTTATACCAGCCTTAACAAAACTCACTGGAGTGGCTAGTTTAATACCTAATTCCGATAACTTGTTCTCCAGTACGACATGCGGGATAATAGGGCAAACATTAGAAAAAATAATTCTTTTATTTCTTGTAACTAGCGGCCGAATAGGTATTTTCTTATTGTTTACAATTATACACTGGTGTTTGTCGGTTAATTCGTCTGCAATATCCATTGTCGATACGAATACACAAATTCTGTTGTTGGACATTCTGCTTAAAAATCTTATCTGTGTGGACTCGATTATTTTACTAAACGCATAGGCGTAATCCTTAATTGGGGTGTCATCAATCGAATCGATAACAACAGCTTGCTCCTTAGTGGGAAAAACAATGGCTTGGGTAACGGAGGAGTAACTTGGTTGAGGTTCCATCGTCCCTGTATTCAGAAACGACGGAGGCTTTAAATATTTATATAGCACACGCGATGCCTCGCGCGAGCGCGGGCGCCTTTCACTCGGATAGGTACTCGCTAATACACGTAGTCGATATAATAATAATAATAATAATATCTATGGACGTTTCACACCACGTCAGTCTGACCCCGTGCTAAGTACCTGAAGGACTTGTGTTACAGGTACCAGACAACGGAAATATATTTAATACTTTTATACTATACATATATTTAAGATTTTTATTATATCATACACATATTTAATACACATCCAGACCCGGGAACATTGAAAACTTTTTGTTCCGTCGGCGGGATTCGAACCCGCGACCCCCGGCTTGAGCTGCCACACACTCAACCAATTGAGCCACAGAGGTCGTCATAATAATGCGCGTACGTGCAAACCTTACGGCACACCGATAACTACTGATCGTGTAGTGTTGTTGGATAGGTTTTTTTTTTAAATATTATGAGTATTCTAAGATCATTTTCCGATTTAGGGATCCATTTGTTAAATATAAAGTTTTAAAGTGGAAAAAATCGTTAGAGTCCAGTGTCCCCCCCTTCTACCAGCTTAACGGTTGGTTCTGGAAATGTGAAAAAATTCACGGGAGTAGGAAATATGCTGAATTTAAAAGGAAAACTATCACAGCTAAGACTTCAAAAGTTATTGAGTAATAGTCGATCAACTAAAAAAAATGTATTCGGCGAAGTATAAGGGAACTTTTTGTTCAAATTCCTTTGAACGGAACTGAGACGATGTTGTTAGTAGTGTAAAACACGTTATAAATGTATCAATATACATTTATTGACCATACAAAAATTATCAAAAACTAGCGGTACTACGGAACCCTATATTGCGCGTGGCACGATACGCACTTGGCCGGTTTTTAATATACATATAAAATCGTATAGTAATGCAATATTTTATTAATATGACTACCGCACTCAGAGACATTTAATGATGATTAAACTTCAATTTAGTTTCAAGTTCAAGTTTGACAAATAATGTATAATAGGGCTTATGTCAAAATCTTCATTTAATTACAGTTAAGTAATTAATGTTAAGTTTGTCTCTGAGTGCGGCAGTGACAGTAACAATTCCCTTACCATGTTTATCCGTGCACCGTATTATAAGCAACACGGCGCCGACCTCCCCGCTCGCGTGTACGAACATGACCGCTGCGAATATGGCAATAAAGGCGTATATCGACGAGCACTTGCCCCCGCACTCGCCGCTCACAGCGAAACCCGGTGTGACGTCACTCCTGTCATTGTCGAACGCGTTTGATGGGTTCACGTGGTAGTAGCGAAGGCTGTAATTAAAAAAAACTATTATAATAATTTATTGTGTTTTGTATGTTACTTATTAGTTATTAGTTATTACAAGAATTTATATAATAATTATCTTTTATAAGTAATTACGAAAGATATTTATAGAAAGAAGAATTTCACAATATTTTACTAGCTATAGCTGAACAGCAAACATAGTTCCGGCTTGTTATGATTTTCAGCCAAGGGTTAAAAACGGTTGGGTTTTGAATAATTTGTTTGCAAATACAGTGTATAAAGATTTTCATATTATAATACTTAATACATTTAAAGAAAGGCGTCCTGCAGGGTGAATTTGAACACAAAATAGAACAACTCGCCGTAATTAGTTTGTGTGCTTTCGTGCGTCCGGCGTGCACGCACATTCAAATCGATCGCGACGCGTTTGTACACAGATTTTCTACTGTTTTATACTGTAATGTGACATCAAAGCTTGATATTTCCTTTTTTATCTTAAACAGTCTTACTGGTAAGTCATTTAATACGACATCACTTTACATCATACTTTACACTTTACATCATGTAGGCACAATTACTATAATCTCATCATTACTCACGTGTTAAACGCCTTCTCCCCGTGCAGGCGAGCGTCGATACACGTACAGTTGGAGTACAGCCACGTGCTGTTGTCGAGCTGCAGGCTGTTCAGGCAGCCCGCCTGGCACGGCGACTCGTATGTGTACGAATCCTGAAAGGATTGAGATAGTGAATTAGTACAGTTCTACAAGGATCTCGACATTGAGATAGCTGATGGGACAGGCAAACATTTACAGCTAATCAAATTTAGTTATTACTTATGTCTGTTTCAGATATTTGCATGACATTAAAAGCTATGGATGTGAAAAAACTGTCGATTGACCCTTTTCAAAATGGCGGCGCTAGGGATGTTTTTAGCCACGCATAAATCGACTGCATGAGCTTAACGTAAATTAAATAATATACTGATTCTAGAAATAACTAGTAAGGTCCTTCTGTTATTTTTCCGTTGGTAGCGTAAAATCGCTTTGCATAAAGAGTCACATGGACTTTACCATACCATACTACCTATTTATTTATTTTATCATCATGAGTAGGGTAGTCTGAACCTGACCTGTCCGCACACTGGGCTGTAGGGGGAGCTGTCACAGTGACAGCCGGTGCTGCAGCTGAGGTTGTTGACCCCGGGGGTCAGCGCGCGGTAGCTCTCCTCAGGGCAGCTCACGAACATTAGAACCACCATGCCTGGAAATGAGAAAAAAGAAATTAAATACTAGCTATACAACGTTTCGTCCTTGTGTAATAACTATACGTATATATATTATATATTTTTGGCGAAGACGTATTAATTATTTAAAAAAAAATCATAATACAAAAATATTTTAATGCACTAAATATAAATATTACAAATTAACAAAAATGAAAATAACGACACGACACACGAGATGTTCACGGCACGAAAGCTCGATGAGCAAAGAGGGCGACCGGCGCAAGCGCTCTGCTTTTAAAGCTGGGTTGAACTGGATCGATGGGCTGAACAATAATATCCAATAGGATCAGTGGAGCAAGGCTCAACACACAGCGGAGCAACGCTCGACGCACAGCGGAGCAATGCGCAACGCACAGCGGAGCAACGCTCAACGCACAGCGGAGCGGTGCTCGACACTTAAACAGCAGAGCATCGCTCTATGCCTCCTTACGTGTATATACACTTCAAATAGTAAATGACTAAGATATAACACTTATTACTATCAAAAAACGTGGCACACGAGTCACGACTCGGGAGTCCATTCTCCACGCCAAACTACCATATGCTCGGCAGCGGCCTGCGTTGTTTTGCCATAGGAGTTACCAAGTAATCGTAGTTGGTAGCGAATGTGCTGTAAAACCTTAGTAACACAATAAAGACCCCTCATACCAGAGTCTAACTTCCCAGTCATTTGTGCGTTTTTAATGACGAAAACTAAGTCATATTCTTTGAAAGTGCGAGTAGTCTTGCGGCTCTTATTCATGTAGGCATCTTGTTTTTGCCTGTTTTGCTCCAATAAGCTGGTAGTACGTATAAAGAAAAACTTCATATCACTTTAGTATCTGTATTTAAAACAGTTTGAGACTTATTATTGCGAGGTTAAGAAAAAAGCGACACTCATTGGAACAAAATAACGCATTGTATGCCACATTGCGTTACAGCGACGCGCGATAACACAATACACGACGGCGACAGCGCAACGCGTCATTAACTCTGCCATGTCATCTTCGCCGTTTCGTCAAAACACCACGACCATCAATGAAACACATTGATATAGCGTATCATAAAAATATTATGTGAAACGTCGGCGCGGCACCATTGCGACACACCGCAACGAGACGAAGCAACTGACTGTGAGATTTTTGAGCGTATCATAAGCGCATGTTTTACATAGCGCATTGCTGTCCTAGACTTTATGGTATAATATGACTACTGATTAATAAACATTTTTTATTCTTCCTCAGTCATCAGACGGCATTACTTGAACCTAAGCAGCATAATTTCACAGTAACAAGCATCCTCACCAGCACTATATATAGCGGCGGTGGCGGCAGTCCACGCGGCGACCTGGCGCGCGGTCGGCACCACCTTCAGTATGACGACACCAGATGTGATGATGCCCAGACCCATTACCAGAATACCGCCCAGACCTGGAAGTAGATGTTGAGAGTTATGTTTGTAAGCTGAGTAAAAGCTATGCCACTAGGGTGGACTACATCAATCTCATATTAAGAAAAGATGTGAGATTTTAATAAAAGTGTACTAAACTCTTCTGAAAGGTGGCCTCGAGAAAACTTACAGTGAAACTGACAGCTCAGCACAGTCAGTGCTCTAGCTCAGCAAAAGTGCACTGCAGAGTATAATATAATTTTGGCATAAAATATTACCAAGCCGACACAGTCGCATAGTCTCACACAAGCAGTTAAGAGATCTGCGAATGCCCCTCAGCCCTCTCTACATAGAGTCATAATGGATAAGCATGATTGTCAAGACTAGTATGCATAATCCACGTTGATCATGGGCAAATCATTAAGGGACGGGCCGCAATCATGAACTTATATTGTACAAAATGCAGAAATCTCCTTTGGTCACGGGATTACGCGTAAACGGCTAGACCAATCATAAAATTTCGCGCAGATATAGAGCAAATGACGGGGAAGAAAAGAAACTACTTTTTATGGTTGTATGCGTGATTTTATCACAAGTCACAGTAGACATAATCAGCTAGTACCTCACCCGAGACAAGGTTGGCGTCGTGCGTGGGCAGGCGGAACTGCTTCTCCAGGTACTTGGGCAGGAACGAGTACACCCCGCTGATCGGCATCAGGTGCAGCACCGACGACGCCGTCCGCCACATCAAGATGTCGTTGGTGAGTTGCCGCTTGATCGTCGCGAAGAAGTCTGGAAGTTGATGTTTTAAAAATGGAATGATTTCTTTTTCTTTACGCACATAAGGCCGGCCGCATACACACGTTTTCCGTATGCAATTTCCGAATTCGTTTTCCGTATTCGATAATCCGAATATAGCACTCAGTAGAAGATACATTAACTGCCGCACACGTTCGTTTTTCTCCGTACGGAACGATTTCGGCACATACGTTTCAAGTGCAAGCCGGCGCATTCGCGCGTGAAAAGAAACGAACGTTTGCGCTAGTTACACGGAATTCCGAATACGGAAAACTAATTATGAAATCGAATACGGAAAACATGCATTTCCGGCCAGCCTGAACTGTGGATCACATGCCAAAAATTCTTAAGAACTTGATTTATCTGACTACCAAAAATATGGTACTCATAATTACCAAAACTTTTAAGGCCTAGTTATTAGTTACTAGCTGTTGCCCATGACTCCGTCCGCGTGAATTTTAGTTTATAGTGCGCGGTGGTCCCCGTTTCCGTGGGAATGCCGGGATAAAATATAGCCTACATTACTGCAAACTGCAAAGTTTCCACAACAGAGTTACTTCCGCGGTACGCATATTTCATTGTTTTATATAAACAAAATTAGTGTCTTTCAAAGAACCGGCTTAGTACAATCAAATAATATTATGGTATTAATATAGCATGTTATGATGTAGTGACAGGATTGCTTTATAGTTAGATTTTAGAAGGTGATTGGAAAGGTATTTGTAAAATATATAGGTGTGGTTAGTGGCCAAGAATAATTTAAAATAAATTATCAGCTCATTAATATATTCATCTGTAATTTAAAGTAATTAGCGATTGTTTCACTTGTTATAGTTAAGTCTTACTCAATGTTAATTGGCTAGTTAACTGAATAACGAATTAAGTAGGTTGTGGGAATAGGCGTAGAGGCCGCAAAGGAAGATCTTCCGACCGAGCGAGGTGTTATGCTCGGTCAGGCCGGAGCCCACGTGATACATTTCAGCTGTCGTATATATACCGACGCGCTCAGAAAACTTCGATAGCGCGATGCAGCAATGTTAGGCGAATTGTGGGTACCGCCACATCACTCCCCCCCGAAGACCGGAGGTCGAATCTTGAATCTTGTCGCTTGAGTCGCCAGTGCCAGAGAGTTCCAGTGAGTCGGAACTGTTGCAGTGAAGTCCCAGTGAGTCGGAACTGTGAAGCTGCTGCACGGGATCCAGTGAGTCGGATAGCTGCCGTGCGGGGCTGATGCTACGTGCTGACCAGGAGAGATGTGCTCTGCTTGCTGACCGGTCGGTGTAGTGAGAAAGCCCGATGATGCCGATGCGGAGTCGCCCAGGCCGCGGTACATTGCGGCTAGTGGACGAGGTACCCGATGAGGCGATGCTGGCTGGTGCAGTGCGGAGGGGCGGGGAGTGATGATGATGAAGGAGGCGTGTTCTGTCGAGGGTCACCAATGTGGGAATAGGCGTAGAGGCCGCAAAGGAAGATCTTCCGACCGAGCGAGGTGTTATGCTCGGTCAGGCCGGAGCCCACGTGATACATTTCAGCTGTCGTATATATACCGACGCGCTCAGAAAACTTCGATAGCGCGATGCAGCAATGTTAGGCGAATTGTGGGTACCGCCACAAGGTAAACTGCAACATTTTAGAATTTCACGTAGATTTTCGTCCATAGTACGTCCATAGAATTTCTAAGTATGCTCTTTGAGAATATGAGTGTAGGCCACAAACGAAGATCTTTCGATTAAGCGCGGTGGTATGCTCGGTCAGGCTGAAGTCGACTTAAGTCGACGCCAGTTCGAAAAGACTGATTTTTAAGCTTCCAGTCTGAAGAAATTATGTGGAATTCTCTTACACCAAAATTGATGTAGACTCAAAAAGGAACAAAGTAACAAAATAACCGAACAGAATGTTGATGGTAATTCTGTAAAAAAATCTTGAAAATGACCATAAAAATACACTTCAAATTCGAACATCTCGTAATTTTCAATGACAATGATAGGATTTTTTACAAAAAGGATAGCTTTTTTTATAGTTCTAACAAAATAACCGAATAGTTTTTTAATAAATGATTCGGTCATTAAAAAAATAAAATAAAATGTATAATTTTCTCCTATTTCGCCCTATCAAGAACGCGGCGAGCGTCGTAACCGCCACTGTACAAGGCGCGCTGATATGAATGTTATTTTAATGTCCTTTACGTCGATATTCGTACTGAAAGAACGGAGTTGGGGGCGTCATCTAGTCGTATAATGTATTATATTGGCGCTTGTTATACCGCCACAATGCTGTTAGAACCATGCCACATGATGCGGTGCGGCGGCGGTGCGGCGCCTGACCGGTGCCGCTCCGGTTTCCTACATATAAAAATGTATGGTATGGCACACGGCGCCGTCCGGTGCGCTCCGGCGCTGCACCGCACGCGCACCGGAATCGAGGCGAGGCGGGGAGGGCGTGTATGTATTGGTAGAGCTCGAGTCCGTCGCTGCTACAGTACTGCAAAACGTTGCGGCGCCGCACTCACCGTGTGGCCGGTAGTCCGGCGAGATGACCTCCGGTGCGGCGCCGCACCGCGTCGTGTGGCATGGCTGTTACGATGCCACAACGATAAAAACTTTATCACGACGAATACTGTGGCATAATATTAAGGTACACTTACACATGCTTATTTCAAGCACGAAAGCATGCTTCAACCGAGCAGTTGCTGCTTACGAGCACGTGTGTCCAAGCTTTTTTAGCTTAGCCCGTCGATCGTGGAAAAACGAGACACAATACCTTATCTATTGTTATCGCGGCCGCATGTGGCCACTTGGGGCTTGATGAATTAGTTGCTAGCAGCAACTGCTCGGTTGAAACATGCTTTCGTGCTTGAAATAAGCATGTGTAACTGTGCCTTTTAGCTCACACACTGCTCCTTTGGTCTCACCTTTAAAGAGTGGCTCCCTCTTCTCTTTAGCCTTCTTGGGCGGCGGCGGCAGCGGACTCTGCTTGATGGCACGCGGGAAGAAGAACATCAGAGCAGAGAGGACCACGATGAAACCCGCTATGAACACCATGCCTGGAAATTGGAGACAGTATGTTAGTCATAATTATCAGCATTGACTTTATCATCATAATCATTGGCTTTTAGCCGTCCACTTCTTAACGTAGTTTAGTTTATTAGTATTTAGAATCTACATAAGTTTATCGGCCTAAGGGGCTGTTTTACCACTTACTGATAAGTTCCGGATACCTCTATCTGTCATATAAGTTGTGGATAGCCTATCCGGCACTTATCAAGAAGTGATGAAACAGGCCTCCTGACTCTCCTGAAGTCCTGATACATCTGCAGCGGTTCTGCATACTCAAAAAAGGGTGTCAATATCCTGTTATGGAATACTGTCCCAAGTCCTGCTAAGATGCAAGAAAAACTAAGTCAAATAATATTAACAGAAACTCTGTAGTTTTGGCACGTGATTTAGGTACCTACTGTGGACTGCCTAGTGCTTATGTCAAGAAGATAAGGCGGAAAAAAAACTAGTATGTCTGAAACTTTAAAGCGCTTAGAAGGCCATTGACTTCACATTGCTACAAAGCTGATTAAAGAACGTATGGCGCATTAAAGGTCTTACCAGTAAAAATCAATATTATACATATCAATCTACACTAATATTATAAAGAGGAAAACTTTGTTTGTTTGTTTGTTTAATTGTAATGAATAGGCTCAAAAACTACTGGACCGATTTTAAAAATTCTTTCACCATTCGAAAGCTACATTATCCACGAGTAACATAGGCTAAATTTTATTTTGGAAAAAATAGGGTTCCGTAATATATTTGGGTTTTTCGGACACAATGTGTAAAAAACAATCAGAAAAGTTACTTATTTTACGTACGCTGCCTAAACTATAAAAGATAGAACCATAAAATGTTCTAATTAATTGTAGATCTTATAAATATCTACAAAAAAGTCCGCGACACACTATACCTATCTATGTCGAGTGAGGCACAACAACGATTTTTTTATTTAAAAATATTGAATTTTTTTGGACTTCATTTAAACGCGTCTATTTTACTCATGCTATTAATCCTTATCAAAATAAATTATTTCATCACTAAGCACAGTTTATGTAGATAATATTTTGTCTTTGAATGATTAAAATCGGACGTTTGATTTTGAAGTTATGGCGAAATTAAAATATTACGATTTCTGCTGCACGGCCCGTTGCGAAGTGGGCGTCACCAAGGCGGGGATGCGCGTGCGGGAGGGAGTTTAGATCTATTAGTAAATGATGATTTAAATAATACTTAATTATTCACTAAATCTAAATCTAAATAATATATAAAAGTCAAAGGTAAAAGCACAGCCCAAACCACTGGACGAATCGGGCTGAAATTTGGCATCCAGGTAGATGTTGTGACGTAGGCATCCGCTAAGAAAGTATTTTGATCAATTCTACCCCCAAGGAATAAAATAGAGGATATACCGATTGGGCTGAGACTTTGATACCTAAATAATAATAATACTTCTTAACGCAAGCGAAGCCGCGGGCAAAAACTATATTATATATACAGGAGATTACCAGTAAACATCAATATTATACATTCAATCTTCCACAAGAATTTCATACTTTTTATCTTTGTAGTTGAACTCTAAACCTTTTGGAATGTAAGAACAAACTAATATGGTATACTAATACGAAAGAAAAACTCCATATACCACAATATATCCCAATCGTAGACATGATAACAAAAAAACCAACAGAACCCACGCTCACTTATGTAACCAAGAACATTGAACTGCACTTATTAACTACAATTATTAATAGTTTCCGACCGAAACTGATTTCAGCCGAAACCGAAACCGAAACCAAAACTTGATAAAACATTTAAAGTTTCGATAATTTACTGAAATTTACTATTTTTTTTTAATTTATTAACACATAAAAAATAAAAAATGTGCCAATTTGGATTTTTAACTTTTTGTGACATTTCTATACTAATGTACACATCAACATGATCTACGTATATTTCAATTAAACCTAAATAACTAAAATTCTATTAACTTTTTGTTAAGACACCTACACATTAAAATAAACCTTGTTTATTAGCCTATCTAATCTGATAATCAACTTTTAGATAAAGTTAAATTAAAAAAAAAAACTTAGAAGAGAAAAACTCAATAATTTTTTTTTAAATCTTAACTTTATTTTTGAATCGTCAAGACCTAAACAAAACAACTATTTTTTTTAATTGTTAAAAACTTAACATTAATAATCCGTGGATTCACCTAAGACTCTCCTGATACATCTGCAGCGGTTCTGCATACTCAAAACAAGGGTGTCAATATCCTGTTATGGAATACTGTCCCAAGTCCTGCTAAGATGCAAGAAAAACTGGTTTTCATGCACAATATCTTCAGGGAAATTCCTAAGAGCTCTTCTCTGAAGCATATCCCAGGCATGCTCAATAGGATTTAAGTCAAGGGATTGTGCAGGCCAGTCTAAAGCTTGGATATCATACTGTTGTAACCAACTTGTAACGATACGCACCGTATGTGGACGGGCATTGTCGTGCATTAGCTGTAAATTTTGTCCCATTCTGTCTGTGGGACAAGATTAGAGGCTCTAGCACCTCATCTCGGTATTTTAGATAGTCATATTGCCTTGTATCCAAACGAGGTAGTCATATTGCCTTGTATCCAAACGAGGTCCGTTCTACCGCCGAGACGAATTCCTGCCCAAACCATAATCGTGCCACCTTGATATGCATGAACTTGTTGTGGGTGCTGCAGTCGATTCCAACGTCCAGGTTCTCTCCAGACGCGTACTCTTCGCGAATCAGAATGAAATCCAAACCTGGATTCAACAGTGAAAAGCACAAGTGACTATCAAGAATGTGTTGTTGTGTTGTGCGTTGAGGATCTCGGTGCCGTTCACCACTTCCCCCGTGACACGATAACGTGACCAAAGCCTGGATATAACGCTCTGACTGGTCCTCATGGCTTTAGAAACCTGAATTTGGGTAGCGCCAGCTTGAATCATGCCCACTGCTCTTAATTTTTCGTTCTTGGTCAAGTGTCTACGTGGCATGATTAAATGAACACGGGAGATGCGTTTGACAAAGATTTATAGAAATTTTTGGAGTTTTTATCAAGTAAGAAAAAGTTTCGGCTATATTTTGGCCGAAACCGAAACTAAGGCCGAAACTAGGATTTTTGGCCGAAACTGACCGAAACCGAAACCGAAATTTCGGTCGGTCGCTAATTATTAATCTATCACTTCGTTGGAATAGACCAAGATCTCTAGGGTTAGCACACCGAACATATTTCGTTGTTAGAAATTCATAAAAAACAATGATTTAAGGGAGCAAAGGCATAATTTTTTGGCATATTGTTTTATTGCATATTTACACTACATTAAAGTTAATTGTAACACTATGTATCGCTTCTCTGTAAGTGGTAAACCAATAAGTCTCTGTTTTGGCAACCCTATATAGTATTTCTTCGCACATGGGTGCAAAGAAATATACATCATTGCAAAAAGCCGCTAAACAAGTATAATATGGCTATTTACTATGACCATAATAATATTCAGTCTAAAATATTGACTTAATTTTTTACTTGTCTCAACTTAAAAAGAGTATGAAATATGTAGCATAAAAATTTCTAAAAAATACCAAAAGGTTGGTTCATTTTTTAAAACCAACATTATTTGTTTAAAGTTCCCAAAGTTGTGGAGCTTCGAGATTGTGTGAATTGATGACGACGCATTACAGCTAAGAATAGGAACTCTCGATCGCGGTAGTATTTAAATCTATATAATATTAATACGCGAGCGATAAACTTTGGATCCCTTTTGACGAAAAATGCGGAAACGTAGGTGATTGAAATTTTGCACAGATATAGTTTATACGGTGAAGGAGTGAATCGAGCTAATATTATTTTGAAATTATGCTTTTATCATACATTTTTTTAACAAATAATACATTACACACACTACAAGTTACAACACTGTGCATGTTGTAACTTGTAGTGTGTGTAACACTAGGAGATTTTGATTGGCAAGCCTACACACACGAATTGTACTCTTTATGGTTGAAGTCTGTTGTCAAATTGAAAATAGCTATTTTAGTTTTTTTTTTTTATTGAATCTGAAATACTGTTAGACAATTGAATACCGGAAATAAAAAAGGGTCTAAGTGCCAAAATTTTCGAAACGTATTTTTTACCAGAAATGTATTTTATGTGCCATCGCCAATAACCTAAAATAAGCATTAAGTGACTAGCATAGTTTTTTGCTTGGTATTTACATCTATAAGAAAGGCGGAGGAGCGGGACGCATAGCGCATTGTTTTATAAAAGGGTCCCTGGAAGGGAGCCGCCAGTATTATGAAAATGGTGGACATGCACCTCTTGTTGTCACCGGTTCGGGAAGAAAAAGGCGTTATTAAGCTATTTTAAATAAAAAGTATGAATAATGTTTTATTGCTTTCATTATTTTTACTTGGTATTTTAATATTATGTTGACTCAAAAATTTGGTAACTTTGTTGTTTTTGATTATTCACTTCTATAATATCACGTCACTCAGTCTTTGTGTGTTTAAATGTCTAAACTCCAAAGTGCCAATTTACCGAAACGAACCTGGGACTCAGATCTTTATTTAAAACATAATGCATGGCACTTAGAGCCTTATTTAAGTTAGTTAGAATTGGACTTACAGTTTTCTTTAAATCGTCAATTAAAATGTAAGTTTGATAAACTAATTGATAAGTAAAATACTTTGTTTTTTCTACACAAAGAGATTTTATCGTTATATAAGTATTTCCCTTAAAAAATAAAGAAAATTTATTAAGAAGATGAGCTACTATTTTAATCAACAATTCCTCCACATTTTGTTTTTGGCACATGTAGTACGGGAGCCCTACATGTGCCAAAAACATTTTCTTTTTATTACTATCAAGCTATTTTTTTGTGAGTAGCTTCATTTTGATAAGACGAACAACATTTTTATTTGCAAAAAATCTCGAGAGCGGTAGCTAACAGAGATAGAAAGGATTTCATACTTTGAATTGATGGTCCTAAAATATGGACTGTTTAATTTGTAGGACAATGTTACTCTTAAATTACATAACTAATAACCTATCAATATACAAAAAAATCAGCTCGTTAGGGTTCCGTTATAGGGTTCTGTAATCAACAAAACTTGGTTGACAATTCAAACAACTCATAAAATAGACCTGCCCGAAATGCTCCATACAAACTGCGACTCGATTATGACGTCACCGTAGAGTAGCTTGTAGGCATCGCGGGAGAACTTTGTTCGATAGGCTCTATATTAATTATTGCGTTTATGAAAGTGGTTTCCTAACAAAATTTGCTTTAAATTACATAAGTTATCAAATGGTATACAAATATTAAGAAATTTAATTTAAAAAAATCGACTTGAATATCCAACTTTGAAGGCGCATAACAAAAAAAAATACAAAAGTTATCAAGCTGAAATTTTGGAAACACTTATTTATCACCGTTATTTTTTTATTTTATTAACAAAATTCGCTAATCTTTGACCTTGTCATCATCCTTATTCATTCGGGTGCCACGATGCAATGAAAATTAAAATAATCCAGTTTCTGACGTCGCCATTGTTAAAATTTTCTTCAAATAAAAGAGCTATAATAAGATATTGTATATTACTGTAGTGAAGGATTATCGTTATACTTGTCACGTACTATTGAACTCTATCAGATTAAAATCGGCGTATCCTATGACGCGCTAAAGGAATATTTTATCGAAAACGGAAATACAAATATAGACATTACAAGCGTAATCGCTTGACCACCTTTAGGAGGCCTATGTAGTGTGTCCTTCTGTGGGATGTCAAAAATCCACCTACAGCTAGCAATGAATTAAGTTTTGATACCAAAGATGAACTGTATATTGGAAAAACTGCTAAGAGAACGACAAACATCAGCTCTACATCGCAAAAATTGCAGAGGAAACGCCAAAGCTAAAAATGACACTACTAGATGACACCCGTAAGTTTATCGCCGATCGCCATTTATATCGTTTTCCAGGACAAAAAGTATCTTATGTACTTTCCCGGGACGCATAGTATCTCCATACAAAATTTGCTGTTTAGGCGTGAAGAGGTAACAGACAGATGGACACACCTTTGCATTTATAATATTAGTAATATAGTATAGAAGTAATTACTGCAGAATGATCAGTTCTAAATTACCAAAAGTCAGAGAGACCGTTAATGGCAAAGATCAGCTCTACATAGCAGAAACTGAAGAGAACGACAAAGTCAAAGATCAGCTCTATATTGCAAACTGCAAAAAAATGTCAGAGCTAAAAATCAGCTCTCTATTACAGAGGAACGCAAGTATCATTTTTACAGCCAAAACAAATATAATAATAAAATATATCTGACTCCTGATGATCTGATAAAATCTTCTTAAGCTCAAACTACTAGCCGCTTAGGGCCTAAAGCGTACCTACCAAAAATATACATACACATGAAAATTATTACCCTCTAGATACAGTCGGGTAAACCTATTCTTGCAACATGGATGACCCATAACATCAAACTTGATAGATCAAAACAGAGAACATTTATTACAAGGTCGCCCGGTCGCGCTCAGTCAAGGGCGGTCGGTAGGTACAGCTTGTGTACGAAACCAATACCAATTGTACAAACGCGCGAGAATCAATAGGCTAAATCTTATACTTTAAATGAGACAATCTTGTATATTTTTATATAAACGGTGTCTCGGCAACGGCTGTAATGCCCATGACAGTATATAGTATACCAGCTGTGCCCCGCGGTGTTACCACTATGAAAGTACCAATAATAGGGTCAAAACGGGACGATACATGGTTCTATAATGGTTTACGGTAGTGATGATGATGATGATGAATGTAATTTGCATAGTAGCATATGCTTTCCGTTCTTAAAACAACGTCGAAACTCCCAAACTTGTATCTATAAAGAGTCAGGAGTTCTCTCAGCACCTTCCGAACCATGGTATACCTTGGTGCAAAATCTTGCTTGTTGGTAGCATATGCTTAGAATACTGCTCACGAAACCGAAGTCACCACATGTTTCCATATACATTTTGAGGAGTTCCCTCGATACTTATGGACCCCTTCATCAGGTCACCACTTTTATGAATATGGTACCAAATTGGGATGATAACATATACACCAAAAGAAAAATTTTGAAAATCGGTTCACAAACGGCGGAGTAATCGTTGAACATAAAAAAACGAACATAACACCTCCTCCATTTTGAAAGTCGGTTAAAACTGTAGCCTATGTGTTATTCTGATGTATAAGCTATATTATTGTAAAGTTTCATTAAAATCCGTTCAGTAGTTTTTGCGTGAAAGAGTAACAAACATCCATACATCCATACATACATCCAAACTTTCGCCTTTATAATATTAGTAGGATTTCAGGAAGGGTCTATCACCGTCAAACAACAAATTATGAAGTTTTATATGTTTTAATAGAGCAAAGTTTAGTCTTTCATACTCTCGATACTTATAATTGATTATATTATTGTTAACTAAAAAATAGGATCCTTTGACCGCTACTGGGTGGTAATAACGTTTTGCTAGCTTTATTGGGAAATAGCGTGATGAAAGGAGGGATGCGTATTCATAGCCATAATGTATTCGAGTATGTATGTATTTGAGAGCTAATTATAAAAACCATTATTACTTGGCAAGAAGAAAATCCACGTAAGAATTTCATTACAGAAATAGACAAGAAAATATCAGCCAAATGATGGATTCGGTAAAAATGTAGAGAGAGAGAAACATCTTTAACTCGCTTCACTTGAACCCAAAGCTAACGAAACGAATTTCTAATTTCTATACAGTAAACCAATGTGAAATATATAGCTACATAAAATATTAATGTCAAATAAAAACTCTAACTCAAACTCAAATGTTTTTAATTAGAATACATTTTAAAAAATATTTTCTGAACGTCGTTTAACTATTAGTGCCTACCACCGTTTCGGGAACTAAACCGGCGAGAAAAACCGGCGTAAGAAACTCGCAGACAATAAATACCAATGTGAAATATCAAACATACTAAAACATACAAAATAGGGGAAAACATAGACGAAACGCATCCTGTTGACACGGCGAAGGTCAGCCCGACCGGTTTAAAAGTAAAAGTGGGCACGACGTCCACCCACCAAGTCCTCATTACTTTAATTGTCTACAGCCTTGGCCGTGACCGCGACTAGTATTTTAGTCGGCGTGATGTAACGTCTTATATAAGTGTGCGTGATAGTCTCACGCCGGGAAAAAGCGAAAGCAAGGTGAAAATTGCATCTGTGGCGGCATACTTTCGAATGCAGGACGATCTGTTTGAAGTTATTCTGCCCGCAAAGGACCTGTATTCCGACGGCATATGGATCACTTTTACACGAGTTAAAAAACTTTTGAATGTACTCGTCACCAGATTTTATCGATAAAAGCGAAGGCTTGTAGCGAATGAGAAGTTTGGATCCTAAAAACCACTGAATGTAATCAATACTAGAATCTAAAGAAAAGAAAAGCTGCAAAAGCACATAAAGATATTATAAGACTAGGAACTTATGAATAGTGAAGGTATAAAAAATGTAATTGTAGTCTAAATATAAATTGTGATTCAGAATATGACGGAGAATGATGTACCTCTTAGCTGTAATTATACCATTATATACCTTACCGAAATATAATTAACAGTACGCCTCTAATTTTTCCTAACAGGTAAAGCCGTGTACTTTATCATAGAAACGGAGTTACATCACGAGCATTCCAAACGACTAACGAAATAATTATTAAAATTAGATACAAAGTTTTGAGCAACATATTTGCAGGGGCATTTACTTTAAATAATATTGAAATAATCTAGTCATATACGAAGGTTAATAATGCATTTTAAATAAGAGGCAATAAAATCGAAGGCACTCATAATCCATAGCAACATACATATGGGGATAATAGGGCAATTTATGTTTATTTTGTATTTATAATATTAGTAGGATAAATCGCTCTCGATGGTGTTACACTGCAGCGATTAAGAAATGGTAGCTTAAAACACTGCTAGTGTTAGCTAGTGCTAGCTACTAATGCTACTGAAACTAAAACTGTTGCAAAACTCATTAAAATTCCATCCTCCATTCATAAATGTTTCGAACAATGACGAAATACGCGGAAACCATTTGGCGTATTTGCAAATTTTATTTGTCGCAAGTCGAGGCACGTTGCAATTTTCCACTGACATCGAAGGACAATAACCCTCGTGCTCACGTAATAAGGACTACGATGTGCGCGCAATTCTCAAGTTAGCCGGTAACGATACACACATTTCAATTTGTACTTATGTCACGTGCGTGCTTTCTTCGTGGATTTGCGCGCAAATCTGCGCCAATATAACGGTAGGTGACAGTTCCGCGATATGTGTGGAGGAATCCAGGTTCCGAGGTGGCCACACTGAGTGCCACAATGCGGCCACACCACGCACAATGGCCACATTATGCGGTTCGTGACAATTGCGCCAAGAAGCGCATAATTTGGCCACAACAGACAACCCGGGCTTTTGTAATTTCAAATAATATTTTGACTTTCTAAAGCCTTCGAAAACAATACATTTTATGCGCCGATGTCGAACAATTCCCATACAAATTCATGAAGACGGTTTACTCTCCTCGGCCGCAAATATTTACTTTGTATTTTTCCTGACCTATCGTAGGTGTGAATTTGGGAGTATTAGCACAGAGCGATAATCTCTGTTAACTGTCAACAGGTGACGTAGCGACTCGTGTCCACCCGAATCACGAAATAATTGGACGAGAACAATCCACGAGTAGTTCTCGAGCATGCGAACATGATATTCGGTGTGGATAAGACCATCGTGACACATAAATCAAAGCCCAATCCAACAGATAGCTTCAAGGTCTAACGCACTGAAGACTCCACTAATTGCTTTCATAATCCGAAACGTAAACTTTAATGATAATAGAGTAATAAAACAGACGTTCGTGTGTAGACTCAGCATGTGCTCGCGGTTGTAGGGGTGCATTTATAATTCAAGGACCAACTCTTTTTGTAACAAACGTATTGTTCCGTTCAGTAAACACTGTTCCGACTTTATTAATCCCATTTCGTCATGTAGGTACACCGTCTACGCCTTCGACTGCATTTGTTGGGCATAAAAGCTCCCTAAAAGCATCAATGCTTTAAGAATTTGATACTTTTTTTATTTGAATAATGATGGCAGTAGATATTAATATGTATCAATATGATCATGTTTGTAACAATTTACCTATTAATATACTTTCCTTTTTTGGCATTATTGCGGGATTATTAGATGCGAAACCAACGTAGTCGATTTCGCTATTGATTGCTCCAAGGATGGCTTGTGAAGTTTGTCCATTTCAAATTGTTCTAACTGCGCTTCAAATCAAAGAAGCTACTTTACAACCTCGACCAATGATTTTCAAAGGAGAACTTACCAAGCCACCATGCTCCAACCCATCGCGGATCACTGTACTCGTAGTCTGGAGTTATCAGAGGGTCCACATACACCCTCGTACAGAGCGCTCCCAAAAGAAAGCCCAGCGCTGGACCTATTACTCGGATACCGATTGTGATTGCTGAAACAAAGAAATAATATAATTAATTGGTGGTAAACTTAATTAATGCTGATGAATCTGAACATAATCTTGTTAATTGTTATACTGCAGCGATAAAAAATAATGGTAGCTAAAAAAAATACTACTAGTGCAACTGCTACTCATGCTAAATGTCAATTGTTAATGTCTGCTAATTTATCTATTTAATAAATCAGTTTTTCAACAAATTTTAGCTTTTTCTGGATGTTATTATTCTCAGCCAGATTTTTACACTCGCTTCCTCAATTTATCACCGTGATTCCGAGAACTCAACGTTGCGAAAACTTCACAAAAACATTATTTGCTTGATATTAATGATATCTCAAATACAGGTAGGTATACCATACCATAAAGAATAAAATCACAAAAAAATTAAAAACGAAAGTAATTAACGAATGCCTGAGCAAGTGAGCATATGCACGGTGGAATGCGTTTAAAAATAAATTAGTGCGATAGAGTCGTGGTAAAAAGTCATGATCGGCCTAATGAACGTCAGCAATCGATGGCAGGTCGTTGGCTCTGCTGGCCCAATTTTGGGAATCGCGAAGGACCGAGGTGATCGACCCAACACAATGTACTTAGCTCCAATCCAAATTTATCGACCACCACTCGGAATAATTTGGCACACGCAGCATAATTTAGCGAGAACTGTGAAAGTCTTTCTCTCTAAGCCATTTTGAACCTACACAATACATGATACTTTAGACTATTTTTCTTTATTCTGATACTTTAAATTAGTTTTAGATATGACATTAAAGATTACGCAATATTCTAATATAAGATTATTATATATCGATTACCACGTAAAATAATTTGATTATTTTATCGAGAACTGTGCAAGTCCTTATCAGGCTTAGAGAAAGACTTCAGATAGAAAAGACTCAAGGCTCATAGAAGGCTTAGATTCTAATCCTATGAGCATTGACTACAAATTGCTGTTGACTATATCATTCAGGTCAACATTATAAATCAGCTTTATTTTCTTATTTTCCCTTTAAATTAACAGTAGTTTTACAACTGGATTCTAAATATAACATTCAACTAATTATAAAAGCTCGAATAAATTGTTTGTTATATCATGCACCTTAATGCCAATCTTGTCCATTTGCATCCCACCTGCAGCTACTACGCTAATGGTATCTACACCGCTATTAGATTCTACAATATTTATTACGCACGGGTCCTGGACGTTTTTCTCCGCAATATATGGGGTTATCGACTGCCTTCGAGTCTGCGGTTCAGTACAACTATTTAACGTATCCTTAAACGGTTGTAAACTCACTTTAAACTCTTCCGTCTACAGTATAAAGTTGAGTTTTGTTTGCGCTTATTTTTTTCGCATTAATCGTTACCGGTCCCAATGCATCATTAGCAAGCAAGTACTCTGCGTGAGTAAGCGTATTGTCGAAATGACGAATTACATCATACACTCCTTCCGAAACTTGTTCGTCGTCGTAAACATTGGCATTAGTACTTATTTTGGTTGTTTATACTTTATCATGTACTTATTTATTTACCCTAATATTTTCCAATAATCACAAAATCACCCGAAGCAGGATATATTTTTAGTTCTCACATCGGAGTCATTACTTGGTTATGATGATAAAGGATTTCAATATGCACAGTTCTGGCAACCTTTGAGATGATACAGGAATTTTGCATTAAAACATTTAGCGACGATAAATTATGCATAATGCCAATTAAATTTGATTTACACATACATTTGTCATATGGCAGACAAGTGAGACACGATCTCAAAACTTTGAGCATACAGATATAAAATGGCGACTATTTACTTAACCTATTCCAACATATCGACGCTGGAGTAAATATTGAACCAGAAATTGATAATACATAGTATTGAAGGAGCATATCACGACGCCACCTTAAATCCTTGTACAAACAATTACAGTGAGTCAAGATAGCCTTGGAAACTAGACGTCTATTCACCGCAGGAATCACTAAGCTTTGGTCACTTCCTAGACGCCTGAAGAAAATCAATCGTTTAATGGTTTTTATTAGCAAGAAAGGTTTTTTTAAACCTAATTACGGGACATATCACGAACTTTCCCTTATGACGAAAAAAATTACGCAATTGGAACCGCAAAAGTATACATGGTCCATATAAACCAGTCCAAAAACAGATGCATAAAATGCCTATAAAATATATAACAAGCTTTAAAAAAGACAAATAACACAAAGGAGACTCTAGACTATTTTAAATTGCTTATAAATTTACAAGATTAAAATATTATATGAAGACAAATAACACAGGACGAAGACCTATTATTTCCTATTTATACTTGCTGTGTGAAACACCGAGTCAGCCATCAGGACAATAAACAGCCGCTATTATTTCATAAAAACTTTTATTACGGCCACTTTCCCAAGTCCCAACTCCAAGGAGGCAATCCTGATTAAAAAGTGAAGAATTTTTATTACATACTACTTCTGGACCATAAAAACTAGATTTTGTATCCTTAACCATAATCAGGATCGACTAATAAGGTAGAGTAATTAAATTATGGCAGTAAATTCGAGAATTAGATGGCATTTTTTATTAATTTCTTTATCCTTGAGTGAACTTATATTTAATACTTTTTCCTAACCGAAACCTTTAATTTAACAAACAAAATTTTAAATAGCGACATTAATATTATAATAATTCACATTGCATATGTCGCAGGCGGATTGTATAATACGCCGTTTTACATTACGGCTAGCTGTTTTACAAAACAGGGCCGTTTTGTAATGCGACGGTTGAACATGGGAAATTCCAAGTAATTATTCCTCGAACCGACTACGACTTAAGATAGACGGACAATGAACTATGTTTCGGAAAAGGATGACTAAATTCTGACTAGATCATAAAACTAGCATATTTACACTAGAAACCAAATAGATCTATCCAGTTTTTGTACATACAAAATTCTTTGGGACTTAATCATCATATTTAGTTTTAAAATCAATTTAGAGCCACTTTCGCCCACGCAAGGAGGAGACTTTTGGAGAATTTTAAGTGATACTAAAATAATTAACGATATTAGATTCTCAGGTAACACTTCCAAATACGAGCTGTTTTAATGTTTTAAGTAATTAAACCGTTTAATATCGGTCATTAATTCGGTATTCCTTCTATTTATAGCTGAAAACACAAAATATAATGCGATGGAGTATTCTTTTGGTTTGACGAATGCATCTAAGAATATGGTATATAAATTGGGGCCAATTTCTGTCAGCATCGATGATGATGATGATAAACCGATACATACATTACATAATTTTCCTTAAGCAACTAAGTAGACAGTTTAAATTAATGCACAATGAGAAACATGTCCCCTCTATTGAGTAACCACAGTCCACAGGAAACAGCTGCTTAAACACAACTGAACTAAAAGCCTGTCATAACGGTCATAGCTGTTGTTTTAGGAAGCCTGGCAATAGTACCCTAGCCATCTTCCTAGAAAATGTGAAATAGGAATAAAAGAATTTCACGTTAGATCAATCCTGCTAACGAATAAATTCGTAATGGCGTAAGGCTGTCTCCATGACACAAAAAGAAAGCACAAAAAATATCCACAGCCGAATATATAACCTCCTCCTTTTTGGAAGTTCGTTAATAAAACCAGGACCAAAAAATATAATACCTATTATTCAGTGATCATTGATCATAAAAAAATAGTTCAACTAACTTTGTCGAAGCTAAACTTCAACTTTTAAAAGTCTTTGACTAAACCGCTAATGATTAAGTACTTTAATTATTTGAGGTTTTAATATTAATTTGTTCCATGTTAAACGACACACAAATCTCAAATTGGATTGCATAACTGACTTCAGAAATCAGGTATCCTTCTGGATGGTAAAATTCGATGACGCAAGTTTAAGGGCTACATTTCCTGGAGAAATAAGACAAAAATTTAGATCCGAATAATGAATATTAGGTAATGGAATGTCTGTCACTGTGATTTTGCTGAAATTTAGTATAGAGATACTTTAAGAGTCCCAGATAAGGACATAGGATACTTCTTGTCCCAGAAAAATTTACGGTTCCCGCGCGATAAACTAATTTTGGCACAACGGAGTTGCGGGAATCATCTAGTTGTGTATAGGTAGCTTCTCCAACCAGCATAAGCAATGGTAAGAAATCAGCATCCGATGCTGAATCGTCTGTTATGCAACAGTATCGCGTTCGTTGTGGCAGGTCAGTTACCGACGTCAGAGCTGATTAGATTACACGTTGGGAAAGATTAGATATTAAATGCATCTACTCGACTGAGGAAAATTCTGGATAATCTCCGCTATACAATAAATGGGTCCACAATAAGTAGTGGGACAAAGAGGACACAGGAGAACACAGACACAGGAGATACAGTGGTGGGAATGTGTGGTGGGCCAACGCCAAAAAAAAATAAAAAAAAATAGTGGAACAAATAAATACTACAGAAGTATGGCGTTTGCTTCATGTCTATTACATTAAAAATATAATCCAGATTTATTCCCTTATTCTTAAAAATATGCATTTTAACAATATATTAGCTTATCAAAGTCTGGTATCCCATTAAAGTATAGTTTATATGCCATGTAAAACATAAGCATCGATAAGATAATTAATTTCAACAATTTTACGTTTAAATATATTCTTTAATTTGGGAGTTCGTGAGGCTTTTTGATGACACTAGCAGCAATGACTTTCATAGTATGTGAGTACCACATAAAATGCATACTGAATAAGGATACATCACATAATTATGAGTTGACATTCTAAGAATAACAGAAAGGTAAGGCAATAACAATCCCGAAGTAAATAAGGAAAATTCTAACAATTTAATTTTAGGTTAAAAAGAACATTGATGCAGACAATGAATATGAAGAGGTTGAGAATAGAAGTGTATTATGAAATACAAATACTAGTGATGCACGGGATTAGTTGTAGAGTAATTAATAGTAAATAGGTATTTGTAAAAAATATGTTTGATAAGCTTCTCAAAATGAGCATGTTCTATTATAAGAAAGTAAACCACTGACTAACTAACCATCGTAATATGAACGAATGAAAAGGACGTGTGCTTAAAATTCCTTTAACCTCGTGGTATTACCATCACATCTTATCAAACATCGCTAAATCATATCAAGGTAGTTAGGCCATTTCTTATCACCGATTACGAAATTTCAGAATAACAGAAATTCCAAAAACACATAATGAATTTCTTATCGAAGTAGGTAACCCTAGATTAGGTTATCAATTTCACTATTTTTGTATATCATTGAATGATTCAAAACGTTGTAATTTTTACCGTAATTTACATTGTATGTACAGTGTACACAGAAGTCAGTTATAGAGTTCTAGTAAATCTACATTGGGCGATGATGACCTGAACGATTAGAGTTATAGACGAACATGCTTCTCTACACATCCATAATTGCTTGTGTTGGACCACCTATGATCTACCATCATGGGCGTGAAGAGGTCTGCTAAGTCACTACACAAATCAAAATATCGTTTGGGATTTAGATCCTTTTAAAGTTGAAAGCCTTGAGTCACCACGTGTTTTGTCACCAAACAATGAGAGCTGGCGGAAGAGATAATTTTGAAATTGGAACGCCAAGAGATGGCCGCATCCCGTCCGACCCGGTAACACAAATACTGACCCGTCTCAACTCTCAACTGACACAAATACTCAAGTAGTATCATCTATATTAAGAAAGAAATTAAAAGAAGTAGGTAGATATAGGAACATGAAATAACTGTAAAGAAAAACTGACAAAATTTAGAGACATGTTGACTTATTTCTCTATCTATATGTTCTTTGCCCATAGATTCTCAGAAAAAAATTCTTTCTATGATGGCAATGGTAAACGTGTTTTTAAGGTAGGTTTTAATTAATATATGAGACTGATAGTCGTCAAACTGTCGTTTTTCTGAAATTAATTTCCCAATCAGTGAGTATCCCTACTACTACACATACTAAAAAACCTAAAATGAATCGGAAACCCACCTTAAGCCTAACCAACCGTCGAAAGTTGATTTTCAAATGCAACTTCACTTCGGACAACCTAGAAGGGGAATTAAACTTCCCGAAGCGACGTTCGCTGCAAGGCCCTATATTACCGTTCTTTGCTATCCTAGACCCCTAGTACCCATTTGCTAGTGCTACTAGGCTGTTGTATACTTCTAGAAGCTCAGTACAATGTCCAGTAGCACCTTGTATTAAACATCCGTGGTGAATAACAATTGATCAGCCCCGTTACATAAATAGCGCATCTCGCATGCGCGCGCGCATCGCCGTTTCGTAACCAAAGCCGCAATCACAATGGAGACAAAACGTGATGTAAACTTGTAAAATACAGATTAGCTGAAATGATGCTTATAATCTGCAAAAGTCTATCCCAATACTAATAAAGATCTATATTGAATAAGCAATACAATATTCGTCTTCGTCAATTGTCTATCGAGAGACTTTTCGGACGAGAGAAATTGTTTCCGCTGATAGACATTTTTAAGCAGGCGTCGAAACAACAATATTTCACGTGTTTAAAAATTTGTACCAGCACCGTATATCATCGGTAATGTTGCGGCAATCAGTTTTCTGGTACAAAGTGTATGGACCTTTCCCAGGACTCAAAATATACCATACCAAATTTCAACAAAATCGGTTCAGCGGTTTGGCCGTGTAACAGACAGACAGACAGACACACTTTCACATTTATAATATTAGTATGGATTCCTTCAATGATGAAGGTGATAGTAATAATGATAATATTATAATACCTATAAAAACGATTTGGAGAGTTAACAGGCTTTATAATATTAGTATGGATTGTGTTTATTTTCCTTGTGATCAATACTGCATGTTGCATGCTCAATGATTGCATGTTGCATTCAGTTGCGACTTGCGGAGTCTGAATTACAAGTGACAGTGGTTGCGTCAGACTTAATCATTTGCTCAACCCACTGTTTACTACTTACTACTGTAGTGGTTACTACTGTAGTGGTTACTACTAAACACATACTTACTAGTAATAGCAGTAGTAGAGCAAATCTTAGAGCAAATAATTCAAATACAGAATTACGAATTATGAGTTTTCAGACCTTCTTACAATTCTTAGAAATAGAGAAAACAATATCTTCCATACACACAAAGATAATATCAAAACATAGAACAAGCAGAAGTCAGACCATAAATAATAGTTAAATTAAAAAAAAAAACTAAATTTCGGCTGGTTGGCTAGTCGACCAAAGTCATAATCGGCGCATCTCTATTTCTTATCCACGGTGTATACCCGGATTGTTAGGTTTTCCGTAGGACACGTCTACTCAGTTTTCACAGACGCCTACAACTCACCCACTCACTTTCTTAGCTTTAGGCGCATCCTGTACAGAACTACTGCCAATCGATAAGAAAGTAGTAATAATTAATAGATCTAGTAATTTGCGATCGCGAACTTATCAAAGGTTCGACCATTTCCATGTTGCACCAAGATTTTCACGGTAGCGCAAGAAATCATGTACAGCAAGCAAAGTGTATTATAAATATTCAAATTATACATACGATGCATGACATTCTGTTACCTCTTCAAGCTAGACTTCTGAAGTCTGAACTTGTGAAATCATAGTTTTTGCTGCAACAAATTATACCTACAGTTACTGAGCAATAAAAGGATTTCTGCTTTAAGACTCGCGGAAAAAAGGTTTGTACATTTACACATACAGACAACAAGTAGTTGAAGAACTAAACGTGATGATCCAAATAAGGTTTTATGTCTAGAAATTAAGTCGCATCCCGCATTCAACGTATTCCTAGCAATAGTCAAAGAAAAACTTAGAGTAACTGTTGTAGAAAAACAGATAAAAGGTTACAACAGTGCCATGGACATAATATACATTATACATGTAGGTTCGTGAGGAATCCGCACAAAAACCCACTGCAGTCATAACTTTTAATAGCGAGCCTTTGGCGGCGAGGCGACTGGTAGAGATATTTTAATTTCTATTTAAAATCATGTAATGAAACAAAATTACGCAGTTGATTTGTAAAGGTCATCGATTTGTTTTTAAAGTTAAATAATAATCTTGCTAACATTTATTCATAATATTGTCGAAGCCAGATATACTCTATTTATATATGTAGCACAGAAGTTCTTAGGTATCTTAAGTTATGAAGGTTTGTCTCATCTTACGGTATTGACTATAGACTGAAAGATTGGAAGAAGAAAGTAATTTCAACCAAACCTGTATAGAGGGAGAAATCATGCTCTTTTGTACTGCGCACACACTTTAAGCACAATAATAGCTACTTCGCTAACTTTTAAAACTAATGTGGAAGACATTATCGTCTCCTTTACATTTAATTTATCAAGCCCCATACGGTCACCGGTGACCGAGACACGATAGAATATCGATTGTGTCTCGTTTTCCCACGATCGACGGGTTAAACTAAATTGCAAACTGCTCTCTCTAGAGTGTACTCGCGTCTATGTTATAAGCGCATGCCCTGACTTTAATATGACCTAAATGCTAAATAGTATCAAGTGTATGCACTTTAAGCTCGCCGCTACTTATTTATATGACCTTGTAACGCTTTCGAAATTAGCACAGCTCTCGTCTGTATATCCTACTATCCTACTAATATTATAAAGGCGAAAGTTTGGATGTATGTATGTATGGATGTATGGATGTTTGTTACTCATTCACGCAAAAACTACTGAACGGATTTTAATGAAACTTTACAATAATATAGCTTATACATCAGAATAGCACATAGGCTACAATTTTAACCGACTTTCAAAATGGAGGAGGTGTTATGTTCGTTTTTTTTATGTTCAACGATTACTCCGCCGTTTGTGAACCGATTTTCAAATTTTTTCTTTTGGTGTATATGTTATCATTCCAATTTGGTACCATATTCATAAAAGTGGTGACCTGTTGAAGGGATGCATAAGAAATCGAGGGAACTCCTCAAAATTTATATGGAAACATGTGGTAACTTCGGTTTCGTGAGCAGTATTCTAAGCATAATATGCTACCAACAAGCAAGATTTTGCACCAAGGTATACCATGGTTCGGAAGGTGCTGAGAGAACTCCTGACTCTTTATAGATACAAGTTTGGGAGTTTCGACGTTGTTTTAAGAACGGAAAGCATATGCTACTGTGCAAATTACATTCATCATCATCATCACTACCATAAACCATTATAGAACCATATTGTATCGTCCCGTTTTGACCCTATTATTGGTACTTTTCATAGTCTTTTATTATATATCACTTAAACCGCGGGTAACACCGCGGGGCACAGCTAGTAAATTATACTTTTTTTTATGGCATATGGATACTTGTACTAATATATATTCTGTGATATGGATTTCAAACCTATTGATAATAATGTTTTTGTTTTTTTTACTTCAAAATATATCAAATAACGCAAGTTACTTAAAAACTATTAGGTAGAGAAAAAATTACAAAGGTATCACATGCATGATTTTAAAACTATAATCTCTGCCCAACTCTGTTTTATTTTGTTTCGTTACGAACATAGAGTTGATTTCATGAATGCGTCAGCTACTGAGAGATGTTATTTCATATTCGTAATACATAATTGACTATCATACTAGGATAGGTACTTACAATACATAATAGATTAGACAAAATATCATAACTACATCATTCCTTCTCATATATTCCTAGTATATTCCAACATTTTTCAGATGACCTGAGGATCTTTTGGAGTTGCGGTTACGCGTCAGTGATTTTATTCACCACATAAATGTCACGCGCTTTTCTAGTATTGCTATTGGTGGCTAAAGTCATACATAATAGCCGGTTAACATTATTCCAATTCAGTTATCCAATCCAGCGCTGGTTGCTACTGGAATAATGTAAATGGACACTGGAATGCACTGGAATGAAATTCTGTGCATTCCAGTTGCTATTTACAAATTCCATTATTCTTGGATATATATACTTGATCACTCGATTGGCCATTCCAAAATGTTCTTTGGAAATAGTCTAAGAATTTCACCTACAATTGAATCTTCAGTGTTCATGTATCCCTAGTATCGTAAGTTTCTCATGCACTAATTGTGCGTCGAGACGCCAATTGCCTGCAATTGCTTGCCCCGTCTTCGTACTTTTACTGCCTATAGACCTACTGTCCCTTTCTATATTATGCGATCTATAACAAGAACAAGATCGTTTATTTTCAAAAATAGTATGGTAGTTACAATAAGATGGTACAATGTGAAACAGCAATCATGTTTTGTTGGATATATCTCGACAGAACACACTTGTATAGCTTTGGTCGTATAGCTTTTTAGTTTTTGGAGTTATTTTTTCCTTGAGGTAAAAATATCAGTGTTTTTTACCAGTTCTGGAAAATTTTCTCTTTTGTTTATCCCATTTTATCTTTTGTTACATATATTTATCTTTTGTCTACATTATTTAAATCAAACGTTTCCAAAACATTTTAAGGCCATCCCCCGAGCAATCGACCTTGACCATACATTTGACGCGTTGCCGAGATCGCACAAAAATCCTATTTTTTTACTTATCTTAGTTCAAAATTGATCTAAAAAAAATTTTAAACAGGGAATATGTAGTTAATTAAATTGTCTATCTATTGTCGTGTGTTTCAAATAAACGTAATTTGTAAATACTAGGGAGATGCTGAAAGTATGCTTCAATTTTAATAAATTAGTATAACTTTGGAAGCTAATATCATGAGTATAATACCAAAAATAGAAAATTTAAAACGGGGAAAGGAATGTTGATATACTTACTGAAGATTATTGCTGTATTTTTATTATAACTTTGTAGCTTTCAAATTATGTGTTTATAAGGCTCTAAATACGGTAAATTACGGAATCTCCGTAGGGGAAGGCCTTTAAGGGGTTCCGTTCCTCAAAATTAAAAATAACGAAGTGATCGTTGCCCATCTGCCAGACTGTCTAGCCATCCGTTTATCTGTCGAAGCCCCTTCACTTCGGTAAGGCGTGGAAATATTGAGTTGAAATTTAAAATTTAGTACGTACGTACTACGTGTATAACAAAAGACATAAGGCCATTTTTTGCCATAAAAACGCAAAATGGGACATTAAGGGAATCAAGATTCCTAGGGTATTTTCAGTTGAGCGAGAACTATAATTTTGTATTTGTCTAAAAGCTACTAATAACAGTATTGAACCCTCTGTGCTTCAGTCGAACTCGCACTTGGCCGGTTTTTAAGGGAGGGATAACTTGAGGAAAAAAATATTTCTAATTATACACAAAATAAGAGAAGTCGCATAAAAAGGATTCTGTACGTCCGTAAAAAATCGTATTCAACAATTTATCGAAGTATATACTTGTAATAATAAAAAAGAGCAAAAAAACTCTTTAAAGAGAGATTTAAGAATGTATAACTTTAGTCTTAATAGTAAACGGTAAATTATTGTGTTATCATTATACCTATGATATAAGCATAACCCGTCGATCATGGAAAAACAAGACACAATAGCTTATCTATTGTTATCGCGGCCGCATGTGGCCGCTTGGGGCTTGATGAATTACTTATATTAATTTGGTCTTAATCAAGTACACACTTCGGACTTACCCATATAAAGCGGCGACTGCCTGCTGCCGACGTTGTCATCGACGTACGGTATGCCCAGCGTCGCGATGCCGGTCTGCCCCACGCCCACCACCAGCATACATATGAACAGCCAGGGTATCACCACCGCCGTGATCGACGATCGCGCGGAACTCTTCACTTGGGCCTGGTCGCACATGAAGGTGGAGTTCCCGTTGATGGAGCAGACGGGGGCCGCCCCCGCCCTATGCGCGTCCAGGTGGACGTCCATCAGCCGCGTCCCGTACAGCACGTGGGGGAGCACGCATCCGATCACC
The DNA here is from genome assembly GCA_905187585.1 of Cyaniris semiargus. Classification (NCBI taxonomy): domain Eukaryota; kingdom Metazoa; phylum Arthropoda; class Insecta; order Lepidoptera; family Lycaenidae; genus Cyaniris; species Cyaniris semiargus. Next base: position 2,559,513 of record LR994555.1, read on the forward strand.
CCCACCGCTAGCACCAGCATCATGCACGCGATCCAGCGCGGCCGGTGCCCCCGCCCGGCGAGGTAAGTAAGGAACAGCGCCGTGCATATCTGTCCGATCTCCGTCGCGGCCAGCAACGTGCCGGTCGTCTTCGAGTCCACCTTGAACAGCTTCTCCAGGGTCGTGGTGACGCTCACGAAGTACGTGAGAAACATGCCCTGCAGCACCCAGCCCGACAGGAACACCAGCATGAACACCCTTGTAGAGTGGAAGGCGGAGCGGGGCGGCTGCTGCTGCGGCGCCGGCAACTTGCAGTCGAGGGAGCCATTGTTGTTGCCGGTCGCCAGGCGCTCGGTCTCCTCCGGGGTCGCTTCAACGCCTTTCATGGCGCCCTGGTCAGCGGGAGCCGCCTGCCCGCTCGCTGCGTTCGCAACCGGTGTCCTGGAAAGAAACGCCACGTTATTTCCCGAAAACTACATCAGTGAGGCTCTTTATGACATAAACTTACGTCATCGTTATTTTTTAAATATCGAACGAGTGGATAAGTAGTAGTTTATAGATCGCGTGTACCCCGGAGCAGGGGTGTGCGTGGTGCGTGCGCTCATTCGCCGTGCCCGAGTGTGACTGCAGGCTGCGCGCGCGCCGCCCCCTGGCGAAGGGTTTTGTTGGTCGTCTATGCATTTTTTATCGGAGACGTATTTACGCTCAGACTCGTCTGCACTTCGGACTCTCTTTACAATGCGGAATGTCATTCGTCTCGACCTTTTTTGGAACGATTTAAAACTCTACGTATATTTTAAGAGAATACGTGTCTCGTTTACTTTTTGCCGTTTTGGATAGAGTTTGTATCGCATTGTTAAAATTGCATTATTTGTGCATTGTAATAAAAAGTAATCGTCTGCCAATGAAGGGTTATGCACACTAGTGAATGTATGTAGAGGTACTGACACCTTAACCAAATACAAAGAGACGCGTGTACTGAGAAACCAACGAGGGTCTATGATCCGTCGGCGAGGTAACGAGCCAAATAGTTGAACAATTATATTGTCAGTCCATCCGCACCACTAATAGGGTCATGAGCGCTAGTTCGCGACAGCACTAACAGAATAATAATGCGCCTGTACAGTTAACAGGATTCGCGAAACTCACCAAGTAGGCCGATGACCACAGGTGACACGCCACCCACCGGTTCAAACGTTGCAAAAATACACAAAAACTCTTTCCACGACCATTAATCACTTGTCAAAAAAGCAACACTATATTCTCAAAATGTAAGATCACGCTGTATAAAGCAGACAGCCCTAAATTAGAACTTATAGACGTCACTAGAGAACATCGAAACTGGAGTACGATTGGCATACGCGTACGATAAGCGAGATACATGGGTAAACTAAATGCATTCGGAATGCAACGAGCATTATCCTTATCAGGGCTGATAGCGCAGGTCGCTGGCCGAACAACCTTACGCCTTGCCCTATTTATCAAAAAACGGCCATTCGTGGAATCGTGTTTGGTGATTTGCCAATGATTTTAAATAGCGTGCCGCGGGTGCCGCCTAATAACAGGTGACGGCGTAACGCGGGTTGGTAGTTTAGATTTATTCTACCTCCGGCAGGACCTTTGTGGTAACAACATAAGGACCACTGTTACACAAAATTAAAGGTAAAATAAAAGGTAGTAATAATTACGCCGCGAAGCACAAAGTGAAACACTGGAAGCATCGTGTGTGGTGCAAATAAACACGTCAATATTCAGAACTAACTAACGTAGGAATAAATAAGAGGAAAGAGAGTTTTTAATATTTCGGAAGAACTAACAAGAACAACAGCTGTAACAAGCTTTAAAACTTGTCGAGCAGCATGGGCTTTGGAAGAGTCACTCGTTGAAACCTAAGTTTTGAGTAACATCTAAATACAGGTAACATAGATAAGAAAATAACAATTGCCAGGTTCCCACCTTGATATGTTTTTTGCCCAAATAACGTTAGGAAAAATATAGCTAAAAATTATTCAAATTGACGAGAGAGAGCAAGTAGAAACACAAAGGAAAAACACCGCTTCCTATTCAGATGTCAAACATTAAAAACACATACTTTCACTAAAATTTTACATAAATTACGTTACAGACGCACAGAATTACGTTAGAGAAGTTGAAATTTGTGAATAAAGTAATATTTATTGGGCACCTGCTCTGCGTGAATAGTTGCTGGACCCTACCATTTACCATCTTAGTTTTTTAGTATATCTACGAATACTATTAAAATCCCTCTAAAATATTTGAACAACTTCAATAAAATACAATACTTAGAGCTAAAAAAATTAAATAAAAACCTTTATGGAATGTAATATTCGGAGCATTTAAAATTCTTTTACGGCATATTTAGTATCGTAAATAATACGAATCGTCGGCAAACCCTAACAGTCGAACGTGATAAAACCGATGAAATTCGCTTTATAACAAACAGTTTGGAACACCCAGCGTCGTTTAAACCGTATAAAGAGCGAACACGGGCGTCGACAATGGCCCAATCTTTGTGCAGACTCGATAAATGCGATTGATTAATTTTATTGCTATATTTGTTACGGTCTTTGGTTCAGCACGGATTCGTCGGATAAATGTTTTTTTTTTCTGTAATTTCGTTTCGGCCATTAAATTGAATGCAAGTCTTTGAATAAACAGCTTTATGAGTATATTGATAGAATGTTTGAATGACTCAAGCAAGTTAGCATCCAATTCCTTCCTATGATCTACAGCTTGTTATAGCTTGTTAAAAGGATTTTGATATTATATTCTATATTCTGGTGGTCAATATCAGCCTATGCAGTTTCAAGCTCTTTCGCAGTGAGCCAAAACGAATAGGTAGTATACATACGTTCTTTTAAATTATATTCCATTATTCTAGAAAGAACACCAAATTATTTCTTATTATAAACGTCGGCATAATTCAACGTCAACCCACATCAAAATTCGCCAAAAACAAAACGACACTGCCGTTTCTCTGAATCAAAGAACACATGAGCTGATGCACTTTGATTGCATCAAATTCGTGGCATTTTATACGGAGTGTTCTCTATTTTTATCAGGATAAATTACACTCCAGTCTTTTATCTAACGATAAATTAAAAAAATCTATAACTCAATCAGAATACAAATTGTGTTAATCATCATCTCAAGGTCAATCCATAGTATCCTACCACCTAAGTACCAATAACCAAAAGTCTGTTTGTTACTTTTTCAGGCTTTAGCTGCTCAAGGGAATTTGATACAGTTTGGTATGGAAATACTTGAAGTATCGAAAAAGGACAAAGTTTAAAATGAATTCCGACGCAACGAACTTGCTTGCAAGTTGCAACGTGAAGCTTATAACATTGAATGCAGTTGGGTTATTGAAAACAGAGTGACAGTGTCATACAATGCGCTTACGAGACATTTATGGTCCATGCATCATTGATATCCCTTAATCCACGCCCTTCGGCATTGTTCGGTGAGGGCCCTTGGGTGGCGTACCCACTGACCTATATCACGGTGACTTGGTCACGTGGTTACTTTGTTCCCATCTGGACCAGATCGTAAAATATAAATTGCAATGGCACACGGTAGCCGAGAACCGTACTACCTTTGAAACTTAGCATGATTCTGAAGTTGAAGACTCTACTTCGGTTGATGGTAACTCGGTACGTTCTATACTCTACAATGTAGAGATCGTAACTGATTGTACTTTTTATAAGAAACTTAGTGAGTTATGAAAAAAGTTATCGTTATTTATTCAGGCTATAACCAGTGATTCGATTTTAATGAAAAGTCATAATAAAAGATAACTATATTTCATACCAATTTAGTGTAGTTTCATAGTATTTACTTAGATTCTGGTTTCTCGCGTAGGAAGTCGCTATGCTCAGCTCTCTCACGCTCATCTTACATAACTATTAAATCATTGCACAGTAACCATTAAAATTCAATAAAAATAATTGCAGCGCCAATAATGATAACGATTTGTGGTTGCTCGGCGTAAATCGCGTGATCACCTTCAAATTAACATATCAAAATCTATGGAGGGGCGGCGCACGCGCAGACGGCCGACATAATGCAACGCGCCAGACGTCACTTGAATTGCAGATCGTTTTTGAAAAAAAATGAGGTTTTGTTTTAAATATCTTATTCAGGACAGATGACATGGTGAGATAATAACCTAGCTAATAAAATCAGAAATATTTAAATAATGCATCTCCGCTACATAATATTGAATTAGCTGCGTCTTCCTAATAATTGCTATCATATTCCTCATTATTCATAGGCACGAGGATTATAATATTTTCGGAGATCTCATAATAATACTAGATGACGCCCGCAACTCCGTTGCGCCTACATTCTTCTATCGCGCGGGAACCGTACTTTTTACCGTACAAGTATCCTATATGATTTCTCGGGCCTCAAAGTATCCCCATAGTCCATACCAAAGTACTATGAGCAAAAATGTATGGGCTCCGTCCCCACCTACCAACAAACATAGAACTGATACTAATGTGTTTCTAAAGTATATAATTAAAATCCTTTTTTTTAGATAAATCAGTGGGAATATATGTATATTAAAAAAAAACAACCGTATTACAACTAAACCATGCCAAGATCTAGCCGCCAGCACCGCCCGCCGCTGTGCACTAATGAATAGATAAATGAGCATGTATTTTGGAACTAGTCGTCAATAATACGTTAACGAGATATTTGTTTAAACGTAAGATACCATGAGAACCCCATACAATTGGGCAACGTCGCCGTAGTACAAAAATGTCATCTTGCCAAGATATATCAATTGAGCTACATTTCATTTTTGTTGATGGGTGGGGACGATTCCGCCCATAGTCCTTTCAGCAGAATCGGTTCAGCGGTTTCGACGTGAAATTACGCTCAGTTTCTAAGCTTCGATCCCAGAAAACGTTCAAAATCTCTCAATTAATAAATTTAAAAAAGCTGTTAAAGAACGTTTGTGTACCAAAGCGTACTATAAAGTTACTGATTTCATGAATGATAGTACACCTTGGGAATAAGGTCGCCCCCTGCAGAGCTGTTTCTGTATAATATGTATTGTATTTTATTTAGTCATAATGACACTGTAATTTTATATATATTTTTGTAATTTTCCATCTTTTTAGTAAAAGATGGCCCCGTGCGAGTTTCTTACGCCGCACAGTGTGATAAAAACCTCGATTTTGTTTCACCTCGTTTTTCTTTCAAAATAGTATAGTTGATAGCTATATAAACATTACAGTAAAACTCTGAGATCGATATTCTTTGTAGTTTTTATTTTAAAGAGTGTCAAAGTTGTCATTTTTCCGGGTCATAAATTTGCATAAAAAATTAATAAAATAAAAACTAATCATGTAACGTTATTTTTTTTATACCAATTGAATAAGCACTTAATACTTTACTTTTTCTCCAAATATGGTTAACCTACTGTGATCAAGTAGGGAGATATTAATTTATTTATTAATTTTAGTTTTTCATTTTTAATTTTGCGATTAGATCGAATTAGAAAAAGTTTTAAGCATGAAACGATAGTGTTAGTAATCCTTTATCAATATTATTAAAAATCACACTCTAATATCCTCTGTGTCAGAAGTTATATCCGATTCAAATATTTTTTTCTAAAAAGTCGGATTTTTTGTACCTGCTTATTCAATTGGTATAAAAAAAATTAATGTTACTTGATTAGTTTTTTTTTTTTATTAATTTTTTTATGCAAATTTATGACCCGGAAAAATGACAACTTTGACACTCTTTAAAATAAAAACTACAAAGAATATCGATCTAGGAGTTTTACTCTAATGTTTATACAGCTATCAACTATAGTATTTTGAAAGAAAAACGCGGTGAAACAAAATCGAGGTTTTTATCACACTGTGCGCCGGTTCTTCTCGCCGGGTTAGTTCCCGAACCGGTGGTAGGCACCAGTATAGTCCCGATGTTCCCAAATTTTGAGTTTGAGTTTGAGTTTATTAAGGTTTTTCAACTTATGTTTCTTTTTAATGGATATGTCATTGGCTAATGTCAAACACTAACTAATCAACAATTCTATTGAACAGATAAACTTCTGTCAAAATTTCTCAGAAACCAGGCAAAAGTCGTTCGTTTGCATCGAGCCCTATCTATTTCTAGGCCCTATCTCGCGTCGCCACTTGCCAGTTATTTATATAGAACCAGTCGATACCTAATGCCCTTTCCCTGCTGATAACGAGTAGGATAATACCCGATACATTTCAAACATTCAATTATACTTTAACTAGATCTGCAAACTTATACTAATGATATAAATGCTAAAGTGTGCCTGTCTGTCTGTCTGTTACCTCTTCACGCATTGTAATTACCCAAACTTCTAGACTTAAATCATAGTGCAACGATATGACAATTTTAGGGGTGAAACTTAAGTCAGATCGAGATTCATCGTGTTATTGTCTGTGAACCGTATGATTTACTTTACCTTAAACAATAAAAGGCAATAAAAAATTCCCAATTAAATCCGTTATCAGAATCGAAAGTACATAAACAAGACACGTAGGTGAAGATATTTATTTATAAACAAAAGCACATAAAAAACACGCGTCACGATTCAATCGGATATAAATTCACTGCAAAATAAAACGAGAAAAGTTTCGCGAAGTAGCGAGCTGTACATAAATAGCAATGAGTTCCGTATAAGTTCTTTAAATTTTTAGAGTCAAGGAGGAAGTTTACAGAGTGTCAAGTAAACTTTTGATTTACCAAAAAGCTCTACTATACTGTAGTATAAAGAATTGTTAAAAATGGCATAAAAAGAAATGATTATGCGTCTATTAATTTTAGTACGTTAACTATTTTTACCAATAAAATATTTTTTACTATTATTTTATTGTTTCTTTATTAACTTTTTAATATACATTGGAAAAGTTTTATAAAGAGTTATCAGTTTCGTATTAGAATCAAAGAAAATTACACGATGAACAATAATAATAAATTAATAGAATTGTCCCTGTCTATCAAGTGAATTGTTAATGTATCAGACAAGGATAAAACAGTATATTATAGCGTACCGGATACGCTATAAGTATATTTTATTACTTTCTGATAAACTTTGTATTAATCCCTAACCATTTCCCACATGTGCGCGTTTTCACATTTGTCTACCTAACCCTACACGATATTGAATCTCAATATGTATAAAGCGGAATAAAATGTATGTAACATGATGTAGAGGTAGAGTTCTCATAAACAAGACGCCCTACAAAGCGATGGAACATACAATTTACTGTAATGCTTTATGGCGATATTAACTTTTTAATTTCATTTCGGACATAGTAATCGTATATTATGATTTGCGGAAAGAAGCTGACGGGACATTTATCTTTTTGGAGGACGGGAATTAATATTTATTGTGTTTAATACATTTCCGATGTACTTGTAGCACGATATGCTCTTAACTGGCAGTAGAATTTTTTAACGTGAAATGTGCAATGTCCATGTGCAAAGGTTATTAGACAGTTCGCTCGATTGAATGGTACTTTGAATGAAAGCTTCAGTTTACTTTAAATACTTTCAGCACTGTTTAAAATTTTATGTTCAGGCACTTACTAAAATCTGCAAAATTAAAGAATTGATTAAAAAATGACCCGTACATTATAAACAGGCCATCAAAACCGTCAATTCATAGAGCCCAAACCACAATAATTAAAGAGCACATAACATAGTTTTAGACAAAAACTCCATGACGTGTCAAAACATTGGAATATCCATATCTGCCACATTTTATGGCCAGAATGACCATATTTCGGCGACGAATAGTTTTAGATCCGCTGGACGTTACATAATTCGACCTTGACACTGATCTCATGCTGGCAGCACGTGCTAATCTGTTTACGCTGGGTAGGCCGCCATTACTATTTGAGCAACAGCAAATATGACGTATCGTGGTCAGAAACATATGGGTTTTCTGGCAATGCTTTCAAAATGTGGCAACGAAAAGTCTATCATCACTCCTTACAGTAAGAAATCAGCAAGAATTCAGAATGTACAAATCTTTTCGCAGTTTCCAGCCCTTCTTTTCAAGAGAAATTTGGAATAGACAGAAACGTAAGGTATAGACAAACAATAATCAGAAAATAATTATTTTGGTTTACAGGTGCAAATTACATTAATAGACAAAAATTTTAATATAAAACGTTACATTTTGACGCCAATTAGGTAAATAGCTACATAGCCTACATAGGTGTTATTATAGTGACGTAAACGAAAAGCAAGTTTACCAAAATATTATCTCAGCACAAAATGTAAAACGTATGTAAATAAGAAGAAATAGAAATTCAATGGTTTAAGAAACTCTTGCTGAATGAACCGTCATCATCAAAGTGAAAGTATACAAAGTGTGAGTCAGCTCTCAAAGAAGTTCATGTCTGTCTATCGTACTCTTTTATTTCACTTCGCAGAACTAATGAATAAACTGTAGCCTACATTACTGTTCAATTTAGGTGGAATATACCAAAGAGCTGAAATGAATGAAATGAAAAGAGAGGTGGAATGAGCAAAGAAAGAGATATCGAATTCGTCTATCGCAGTATGCATTTGAGACTTCCCTTTCAACGCTTGAGCATAAATTGAACCTACATAACAATTATTATGTCTCATTTACTTGCTGCTCTACGCCTTTGTCTTGTTTTAAAAATAACCTATGTTTAACAAGCTGCTGAACTTTAGTACCTAAAACATCAGACGAAAATGTACAAATAAATGATCATTGACCAAGACGGCAAGAACGCTTCAAACCGTCCAATTTGACACCACTCATTCCCACTTATGGTAATGGAACGATCAGATACAGTTTAATGAGATGTGATGAAACTGATGTGCTCGAAGGTAATATTCATTCAAATATTTAAGGCAAATAATATTTGTCTTGACAAGGACATGGCGAAATCGTAGCACGCTCGCGGAACGTAAAATGTGTGTCCACCAAAACAAACGACGACAGTGCAAACAAACAAAACGTGCAATAATAAATAACAGATTTCTGCTTTCCCTGAAAATAAATAAACCAAAAATAATAATTTTTAACGCGGCATCGGAATTCATAATACGATTGCAGATGCTAATGAGTAAAAGAACTCTAAAAATACGGTCAGAACACAAAAAACAACGCCCATTAACAAAGTAGAATCCCATTACCACCCAGTTCATAAAAATGTTAACAGCACTAAACTGCCTAATGATCTCTAACAGTTCGTAAATTTTCCATGAACGTTTGATGATCTGAACGGAAAGTTCTCTGCCCGCATGATATATTATTGATCTAAAAATATACACAACACAATGTAATCTGCGCTAGTTTTTCACCACGTAATATGGTAACAAAATATTTCACAACAGAAGTGAAATGATACTAAAAACGATACATGTTTAAGGGCTGATCTAGAATAAGCTAAAACTGAAAGGATTTACTTAAAACTAGAGTTGATGTCTATCGATAAGTCTCAGCCTTGCTGACGAATTTTGAGGAGCAAAAACTTAATTCAATAAAAGTCTTAATGGTATCAGAAAAAAAACAACGGTTAAATCTGACGAGACTGTAACCGGCGTGGCCCCGATCGAGAGAAGTGAAAGTGTCGCTCATGAAATTTGGCATGGGGGCATTTTGATCTTAATGAATTCGGTGTCATTGTCCGTCACATATTTGCATACAGAATTCGCGGGAGAAACCGAACCGGTAACTCCCGCAGTTACCTTAATGAATGCGGTACTGAACGAAAAGAAAACGGCCATTGTTGAAAATATACGCATATAAGAGAAGATATTATGCAGACACACGACTTCGATGGATGTACAATATTTTGGAATTAGCAAGCAATAATTTATAAATATGAAAGGACATAATTTAAATGATAACCCATCTTTCCATCGTTATTACCCCATTTTTAAAAGACAGTGATGATGTTCATGATAAAAAAATGTGTAGCAATAAAAAAGGCTGAGCGTGCGCTCAAAAACATTTAAGTGTCTTACTATTTTGCTTTTGCATTTTATGGATCATGCAATTATTTATGAATGTTACTCAATTTAATTTTAGAACAAATATTTAAGAAAATTATAAAAAAATCATTTTATAGACCTACTACTGATATAATGACATTCTAATGACTCCACAAGACTTATTGGTTTTGTTCCTGTATTTGAGCATAAAACACAGTTTTTTCACATTTTATATTTTCTCATTTTAGCAATAGAATGGTAAAGTTACTTGAACAGTAAATCATGTCAAGAAGCCATTAGCATCTTGATGAAAATACCCTATTGGAGGTCAAAAATATTATTTTTTCGTATCGTATTTTTGGTCACATCAAAATATGCTATAGAAGTAAAATACACTTAAAATTGCATAAATATATAACAATTTTTACCAAATTTTCATATAACTACAATCCGTAACCTTTAGTTTGTTATTTGCTTCGTTTGTGTAGGTAAAACAAAAAATAAAATAAACTGAGCATAAATATTTTGTTTCATTTCGAACTACTAATAAGCCCTGGCTGTGTTAGGCCAACTCAAGCAACAATACTACGAAATTTTACACAAATTTTTGTAGTACGTTGATGATTTTCAATAAACAGGATTTCATTAGGCAAAAAACTTGAATTTATACGTTACAATATGAAAACAGGCAAGGAAAAAGAGTATATTTGTGTACGTCATATTCTTGTAAATATATTCCAATTATTTTCACGTATCAAAATGTGAAATTTTAGACCATTTACGTAAATAAAAGTATTTATCCCAGTTTTTGTCCTATGAGTCATTCACAAGTATATTTTAGTCAAGTTTTGTATAAATTTTAAATCTAATTTCATATATAATACACAAACAAAATATAATCATAATAAAACATTTGAAAGAAAAATAAAACTTGTAACAAAAACCCATTTTCTTTAGGAACTTTATTCAAGCGGTCAATTGACCGCTGCGGTCTTTCTAGGTAAGGTATTGGGTATTATTTAAAAAATGTAATTATTGAGCCATCATTAAAAACAGGTTATCACAATTTAAACAATAGAAAATTATTAAATGTTACGAAAGGAAAACTAATTTCATGCAACGGCAACAAAAATATCGCAAATTAAAAACGAAAATGCGGTCATTTGACCGCTCCGATCTTTCTAGTGTTAACGAGTACTTATAATGATAATGAGCTCAAGAAGGTTGTCAACCTCCATGAAACTTGTCCGACAATATTTATCCCATGAGGTAGCGTTTGTGTTTGTTTACGGCTACTCAACCAACACGCCACACCGTTTTGAGGTATCCTTTTACAAGAAAAACACACACATGAGAACTTCTTCCTACAAAAACAACGTGAAACTAAATCCATACTAATATTGTAAATGCGAAAGTGTGTCTGTCTGTTACCTCTTCACGCCCAAACCACTGAAACTATTTTGCTGTTGTTGGCGCAATGGAGTTGCGGGCGACATCTAGCTCATTATAAATAAATTTCTGATCAATCAGTTTGATTACAGTTTTCAACTTATATATTTTTGTCTACACTATCTTCAAAATCAATCAAACGTATCTTATCGTCTAAATTACAGCAATATTGATAATAATAAATAGCTAATAGTTTCATTCAGTCTAATTTCTAAAGTATGCATGTAATTTTGATAGACTCTACAAATCTGCAATTCATAAACACCTGACTTCCTCTTCAAGTAAAGCCCACATAACAACTAACAATAAGGCAATAACATTCAATTGCACAGAAGCTGATTTAAGAATGATAAGTTTAAGGGCATCGCTTATTATGTCAATGAAATATATGAGTGTATGACGTCTACCATCCATCACAGTAGGTACTCGCACGGCCCTCACCTACATTCACTACGCGTTTCGTTTTTTAATCATGTTTACCTAATCTAATGTTCTGTTCAACGTATAATGCGTAAAATATTACAGATGGTGGATTTTAGATATTATAGCATACACCAGCTTTTGGTCTCGTAATTTCGACCCCAAAAGTTGCAGACTTCTTTCAATAGTAGAGCTAAACATCCATACTTTCATATCCATACTAATATTATAAATTCGAAAGTGTGTCTGTCTGTCTGTCTGTTACCTTCACGCCCAAACCGCTGAACCGATTTTGCTGTTTGACATGGAGATACCTTGAGTTCCAGGAAAGGATATAGGATACTTTTTATCCCGGAAAAATGTACGGTTCCCGCGCGTTAAACGATTTTTGGCGCAACGGAATTACGGGCGTCATCTAGTCTATACTTAATATTATAAATCGGAAGAGTTTGATAGTTTGTTTGTTTGTTTGTTTGAACGCACTAATCTCAGGAACTACTGGTCCGATTTGAAAAATTCTTTCAGTGTTAGATAGTCCATTTATCGAGGAAGGCTATAGGCTATATTTTATCACGCTAAGACTAATAGGAGCGAAGAAATAGAGGAAAATGTGGAAAAAACGGGGGGAAATTATTTGAAAGGGCTTATTTGAACGCGCTAATCTCAGGAACTACTGGTCCGATTTAAAAAATTCTTTCAGTGTTAGATAGCCCATTTATCGAGGAAGGCTATAGGCTATATTTTATCACGCTAAGACTAATAGGAGCGAAGAAATAAAAGAAAATGTGGAAAAAACGGGGGAAATTATTTGAAAGGGCTTATCTCACGAACTACTAGATCAATCTTTCTGTTATTTGAGTTAGATAAGAAGTAGACCACGTGAAGGATTATAGGCTATTTTTTGTAGACTGATTTGTCTGTGAAATATCTAATTAACGCGGGCGAAGCCGCGCGGAACGTCTAGTAGGTTATAAATATAAATGTTTCTGCGGTGGCGTTAGAAAGAGACAAATAGAAGACCTTGGGGGAGACCTTTGCCCAGCCGTGAGATAGTGAAGGCTCCTAAAATATTGAGTTTCTAGGGTTAAATCCCAAGTGCAGAACGCCTTTAGATAATTTAGTCAACTTGTAGCCCTTGTCGGCCAAAAATTTCCGACTGCTGATCTATGTGTGATCAAACTAAGCCCGATGATATTAGGCGCAACCTTCAAAATTTTACTGGGAGTTCACGGCGCAAGTTCACTGCTAAGGCCGCCATTATCTGGCATAGACGTTTCTTTCACCCGCGGTCACGATCAGGTTATCTCCGGATCGAGTCGACGAACCCGACTCACATTTCACACGTTCCTCACTTTTACTCGATACTGATACTGATTTGATATTATTCATAAAATTGAAAAGGATTAGATTGATAGTTCTAATCTAATTAGGTACACTAAGTAAACCTGAGTCTAAAATGAAGGGTATTCTGAATTTGTATCATAAAATCAGCAGATTTGGATTAAATTGATACTCAGAATTGAGAACCGTAACTTTACTACCTAGTGTATTCTTAATTTATACAATCGGCAGATTTGGATTAGATTGGTATTTCTAATCAGATCACACCGAGTGCATATTAACCTTAGTCGGCCTATGGCATTCTTTGTAGCATAAAATCAGCAGATTTAGATTAGATTGATATTTATTCTAACACTTATTATCCTGCACATTATCGTAAGAGTCTAAAATTGAGAACAAATGTAAAACTAATAAATAATTTAACCTTATCAGATTCTAAAATTATGAATGTCACTTTTTGAACTCCCAATCATTTTAGATAACGAAGATGTGACTTATTTAAGAGAAGTCTGAAAGTATTTATATTCTACCTAAGTACTGTAGTAGTACCTAGCACGATGATGGCGGAAGGCAGAACAGAAATGAATGTTCAAAACTACAATCTAGTCATGTAACAATTACGTTTACAAATGGACACGACTGGTTTTAACTACGCACTAACATTTTCGTAGTCAATGCAAAAAGTAAATGAAATGCTACCCAAGTATATGCATGAGGTAGTTGAATAGTCAGAGCGTCTTTAAAGAAAACATATAATATGAAAGTAATACCTAAGTACCTTAAAATCAAAACTAACTTTATTAATGCAACAACAATTTTATGAAATTGATAAAAATAACCGTATTGCTAAATTAGCAACTGCATATAGAATGAATCGGAGTAAAACACAAAACTAGATAAATAGAGACAAACACACATAAACGTCCTAATATGTACATAAAGTTATGTACTAAACGAACAACAACTAGAAAAGTAAACGACGACGAAACGACAAATCGACAGTGTCTAGCGAAATCGCGCAAAAAAAACATCTGTCCCAAAAACATTGATACTGTACGAGCAAAAACGAAACTTTGACCGTGAACCAAACAGATGCCGGATGTACAACAAAATATCAAATCAGATAGCTGTACAGCGACCCACTTGACTAACCTCGTTGACACAAATTGTAATTTCGCCAGTCAAAATTTGCGGAACACTTTTACTTTGGCACCGGGCTAAACTGTATGACATGGATTTCTCTTTCGATCACTTTCGACAACACAACGAGAACAACAGTCAAGGGAACCCCAACATACGCCATATTGAGGCTGTATGGAAGGTAGCAACTACCTTAGACTTTGATGAATTACGGCAGAACACTGCAACGCAAATTAAAATGTAGGGAATAGAAAATCGTATTTATGATAGCACTGTGACTGCTTGTAAAAATGATGAAGCAAGAGAGCAATCGTCATTCATCGTTTCAATAATGCTTCTAACATTACATCACTAGATCACTAGACTAGCACCTCCACCATTGTCAGTACTCCTCCTGCCTCCATCCTGTTTTTTACCTGGTGATTTTAATTTTAAAAATGTGAAGGCATTATAATTTATATCAACGTTCAAGTCTTATTCGAGCACGTTCACTACAAAACTTTTGCCGGGGCAATAAAAATGATAAAATTCTCTAACATTTTTAGCACTCTAATTTATTTGGACATTAAACACACGAAAAATAGTTTCAATCGCAGATAGTGTAATTAACAAGATAAGGCATAATAAAAGTCGGAACAGACGTAATTATATTATGCTTTAAACTTTAATGTAAATAAAAAATAATTTTCAGTTTGGTCAGTTGTTAAAAAATAATTTTAATAATGCTTTTTACTCACACAGGCTCTATTTTAATAATTATCATCTTTCAATTACATAATGTAGCTTTTTATATTTCGCATCTCGCAAACATTCCACATAAAACAAACTTCGTTGGCATAGGACTTTCTGTAGTGTTAACATTTAACTCTTAAAGTACCAATAATAATGGAATGTTTTACTCTAGTAACTGACTTGTAGTTATCATTTCGTATGTAGTATACAATCAAACGAACATTTGCGAAGCCGTATAACGGAAAACTAGTAACGCTCTATAATAATAACTCCCACACCGGTTTCGGTGACGGTGGCCGGTTTCATTAATTGAAACCAGGCCAGTAACGCAGGAGTAATTTTATAGTGCCCAAGTTTGTGCGCAGTACACAAGAGCACTCTCTTTTCCTTTACTCTCATAACCCAGTGGGACGGAAGACCGACACGACTGGCGTGAGATCAGGCGCGGGACCGACTTTATACATACCCATCCGACGCATGGATCATCTTACTTATCAGACAATCATGTGATCAGCCTGCAATCTGCACTGTCCTAACCAAACTTGGAAATAACATGTTTCCAACGCGGGAATCGAACCCACGACCTCCGAGTCAAGAGCCGCGCTCTAAACCACTGGACCACGAAGGCGAAAACGCCGGTAATATAATAACGCTCTATAAAATGTCTCTAATGGATCCATACGTGAGGCCTTAAAATAAAAAGGTCCAAGTATCAACAATGGAATTTTGAAGACTTCTTCAGCTTATAAATTGTATAAGGAGCTCCGTGCCAATCGAACAACATTTATTTGCTTTAAAAGATGTTATTAAGTTTATTTTCAGGAATAAATAATTATTACCTTAACATTTAAATTTTAACTCTACCGACACTAAAAAGTCAAGCTGTTAGATAGTATGAAAAACAAACGATGATTTCATGACGAAGTTTTACCAGACCCTATTTTTTACAAGTATTTTAACGAATATATAACATACAAAACTATACTGAAGATATTATAATTTTATAATGTCAGCTATTAAGGCCATCCCCCGAGCAAACGACCTTGACCATACATTTGACGCGTTGCCGAGATCGCACAAAAATACTATTTTTTTACTTATCTTAGTTCAAAATTGATCTAAAAAAAAATTTAAACGGGGAATATGTAGTTAATGAAATTGTCTATCTATTGTCGTGTGTTTCAAATAAACGTAATTTGTAAATACTAGGGAGATGCTGAAAGTATGCTTCAATTTTAATAAATTAGTATTACTTTGGAAGCTAATATCATGAGTATAATAAACAAAAATAGAAAATTTAAAACGGATAAAGGAATGTTGATATACTGAAGATTATTGCTGTATTTTTATTATAACTATGTAGCTTTCAAGTTATGAGTTTATAAGGCTCTAAATACGGTAAATTACGGAATCTCCGTAGGGGAAGGCCCATTCGTATAACTCGTTTCGTTACTTCGCGAAGCATTGAAGTCGGTCGGGTGTTAGTTTTATCGATTGAAAATCGAAAGTCACTTTCTACGGCTGAGCCTGGGTTTAACCGAAATAGAAGAAAGCAGGAAAATTTGTCGGCAAAACGTTTATTTAAGTGTAATATACAAATTGTAGCCCAAAAACGTATTAGGGCGAAGCCAAACGAGCGTAATTTGTGAGTTGTGAGTCACAGAATTTCGGTTCGGCAGAATTCTGCTGCATTCAGTTTCATACAAAAGTCCTATTTGATTCACACGAGCGTAATTTTGTGAGTCATGATTTGTATGAAAAGATATTTACGCGGCAGAAATTCTGCGACTCACAACTCACAAATTAAGCTCGTTTGGCTTCATCCTTATGCCTCTAATATAGTCTTGGTCTTGCAATTTGCAAAAAAGCACATATACGTACAAGTATGGAAGTGAACAATATGGAAACAAACTATTTTTTATCCCCAAATAAGAGTAGTGTTTCAGGGTGCTAATATATTATCGCTCTCTACTAGCTTTTACTAGATTTTAAGAAAAACCTAGTACAAAATACTGCTAAACTAGGACGATCAAACACCTAACTATTATTTCGCGATCGACGGTATATGTAAAACGCGTCTGGAGCCTGGCCACATTGTTACAACAACAAATATGCATCAGTTATCTACCGCACTTTCGTTTAAACATTACTTTTACTTTTAAGCATAAAGCAAGGAAAAGTTAAATATCTCTCTCGCTGAAATATAATTATATCAACAGATTTGATAATGTAGAGTAGGTTAAGTTATTTAATTGAATAATATGTATCTCGTGTGGGCAGTTGGATTTTAATGTGAATGGCAAAGTGGCAAAGAGAAAGTATGTGCCAATTTTTGCCAAATATCGATACTATGAAAAAATGATAATATATTACGGAGTTATTATATAATAAGTAGGTATGTCAATATATATTCTAAGTTACATACAATATAGTAACAGATCTAACTGCAAAAGAGAGATGCTATTTGTTAAGCATTTTATCGATTACGGTATTACAACTTCCAACTCGTGACATTTATAGCGAATTTTGACATTTCCTTGTTAACGTTTTTTATTTCTTAACTATGCCCACCGTTTAGTCGACATTCATCGAATGTATTATAAAATAAAGTAAAACACCCAATTATTGGCACTTTAGGAGTTCATAGTACAGAAAATCCTATCATTGGAATTCCTAATATTCAACAAAAGTCTAAGGTACTAATTGACTGGCAACAATTGGGTAGTTTACCGTAGTAGAGCAAAATATTTTTCAGTTATTAATAGCGTTTTGAAGCCTCCTGTATAACTAGAGGATAATGGCATACGTGTCTAACCTAGAAATTAATTAAACCGTCTCCAGGCCTCTGGTTTCTCGTAAATAACCGAAACATTGTTCGTCATGCCATTTATGACTTAAGAGTTAAGACATGCCAATTTAAACCCAAACTCAAGGCATCATGGCGGTTTTTGCCGGGGCAAGTACTTGGCATTTCGCTTCCATATATTATCAAAGGGTAACAAACTAGCCAGGGGACAATGACTAGGTGATTAAAAACTGATCAATAAGTATGACGGCTATTTATAGTAGCGGGTTTAACTCTACAAAAAGTCAGCTCCACTTTAACGCGGTAAATGAAGCATAAACGCCGGGCGAAAATCGGCAAGCCAGTCAAAATAAAACGAATATGGCTGACCCGATATTTTTTACGACGATAGTTTCAATAGTGATTTTGTTGATTTTTTTATTAAGTACTAAAAAGTATCGTTTGGACCATAAAAGTTTATTTTGTTAACTCTCTTTGCGGATTGCATTTCATTGATTTGAATAGTCGATGTTATTAATAAAACTTTTAACGATACTTAGCTTTCGCATCTCTAACCTAACAACACCAACCATACTAATAAGTATTATAAATGCGAAAGTGTTTTCTTACAACGCTGAACTCTCTGAAAATTGGTCCCGAGAAAGGATATTGAATAGTTTCGAATTCAGCAAAATTTTAGCGGGAGAGACAGGAATTTTTGCGTGATCGAAGCGATTTTGATGATAGAGACAATTTTTATTATCTTACCAACTTCTAGAGCGAGTAAAGAACCCCATTTTCCCAAAGACAGAACGGTCCAGTCAGACTGATCGCAGGCTGACATCGTGACATGTCAGATCGACATGCTATCTGTCCGATCGATCCGATCGGCCTCCCCGTATATGGGGGCCTTAAGGCCAGGTAGTCCCTAAAATTAGCAAGTCGATGTCTGTCAGTACGAATATCGACGTAATGCACATTAAAATAACATTCATATCAGCGCGTCTTGTACAGTGGCAGTTACGACGCTCGCCGCGTCCTTGATAGGGCGAAATAGGAGAAAATTATACTTTTCACCTAGATAAAGACAAAATGCAAAATGTAGCCACATATTATTCTTATTTAAGTTATGAGCTTTTCGTAGATATGATTTTTGAAAGTCAAACTATCATAAGCTTCATGAAAAATATCGCAAAATATTCGAATTTAGGCTCCTCTTCGGAGTTATTTTTGATCGAGTGAAGTTTTCAATATTATATTTCGAACCACAAATTGTCAAAGTACATTAAGTAAACAACAATGTATTTTTTTTTTTTTTGTTTTTTTTTTTTGCTTTTAAAAGTTACTAAGTATTTGTTTCACCTCTGATTACCCCCGCCGTCGGGGGTAATCAGAGGTGAGAAATTCTTCAATTCAAACAATTTTTATTTTGATTTTTGAGACGACCGTGCTAACGGCCGACAGCTGTCACCATCAAGTGACATATCTGTCAAATGCCAAATCCAGGATCTGGATACGAGCTTTTTGCCCGCAGTACAATACTGTGTTGCCAGTAATAAAATAAAATCTAAGATAGTTTTATTTTCGAGAAAAAAGCAATCTGTAGACAAATATGGAGGATCAATTTCAACTACTGTTCGATAAGATGAAAATGGAAATGCAAAAACAGACAACAGACCTAACCAATACAATACTTGAAAAAATGGATGAAAAGTTCCAACATGTCCTGGAAGAAAACCAAGTATTAAAGCAAAGAGTGGAAAACTTAGAAAAGAAAGTGGAGCGTCTAGAAAGGGAGAAGAAAAGCAACAATATAATAATACATGGCATAGAAGAAAATGAACAATCAACACTGGATCTAATGAACAAGGTTAAGAAATGTTTTTTTGAAGATCTAAACATAGCTGTTGAAAACAACGAAATAAACAAAATACGCCGTATCGGCAATAACATGAACAAAGGAGATAAACCAAGACCTACTTTACTATCCTTTGCAAGCGGTTGGAAGAAGTCCGAAATTATGAGAAACAAAAAAAAATCTAAAACAATTATATATAACAGAGGACTACTCAAAAGAAACCTTAGAAAAAAGGAAGTCTCTAATGCCAATGCTAGCAGAAGAAAGAAAAAAAGGGAACTTCGCTTATATAAAATACGACAAATTAATCGTGAAAGAAAACCCTAAGGGTAGGCTAAATAAAAGAAAGAGGGAGGTATCTGCATTACCGCAACAGCAACTACAATCTGGTAACCAACAAATGCGAAATCCACCAAAGATAAATAAAGTTAACGCTTTCGAAAAAATGAGAGGTCGATCTCACTCCCTCTCGACATCAATGCAACAATAGCAATCAGACACTGGAAATCGGAAGCCAACAAAACAAAATTGGTATAACAACAAGAAAAAAACAGGAACACCACGAGCTCCCCCAATACGACCGGTCCTCGTGGGGGAAAGAGACCACAACCCTCCAACATCAATAGACAGCAACCACCAAAGATCAGTAATATTTATTGCATCTCTCAACGTACTTACCCTGAAAAACGAAGAAAACCTTACCGAACTAACATACGCGTTAAAACAAATCAAATGGGACATCGTGGGCATGAGCGAAGTGAGAAGAATGGGCGAAAGTATAACTTCCCATCCAGACTACTTAATGTACCATATTGGAGAGACACAAGGCCAATATGGAGTAGGATTCATTATCAAAGAATATTTAAAGAAGTATGTAGAAGAATTCATTGGAATCTCAGAGCGTATAGCGATTATGAATCTGAAACTACCAGGATATAAGAACTCATGGTCTATTGTTCAAGTGTATTCACCTACGGAGCAATCAAATTTAGAAACTATTAACACATTCTATCAGGATCTAAACGAAGCAATTCAAAAACACACACATAACAACCTTATAGTAATGGGAGACTACAACGGTCAAATTGGAACGAGACGCCCAGGAGAAGAAACTATACTAGGACCATTCTCGTACAGTAATAAGACCAGAAGTAGGAATGGGGAAAAAATTATAAGCTTTGCCCTCCAAAACAACCTAACAATCTTAAACACCAAGTATAAGAAAAACAAGAAAAACATGTGGACCTGGATCTCACCTGATAACCGAACAAAAAATGAAATTGACTATATTCTGTCCAACAAAAGCAGTTGCTTTACAAACTTCAGCGTCCTGCAAAGATTTAATTTTAACACCAACCATAGGTTAATAAGAGCTGAACTAAAAACAAAGCAACCAAAGAAACCTAGACCAAGACAAGACCCAGTAAACAGAAAACTTACCAAACAGCAAACACAACAATTAGAAATAACCCTAAGAGACAAATTTGCCAACTTTAAAGATGACACTAGAAATCTAGGAATCCAGGAAAAATATAATTACTTAGAAAATATCATTAAAACCCAGACCAAACTCATTACAAACACCAACATTAATACTAAAAAAGATGTATCAACAACCACAGAAAAATTACTAGAAGAAAGATATCACCTGCTTAGTGCAAAAAATACGCCTGATAGAAGAAAGAAACTAACCAGAATCTGCAAAGACATAAAAGAAAACATAAGAAAGGATAGAAAACAACGAAGGATGGAAACGATAGAAAACTACATACTTAAAACAGGTGGAACTAAAAACGCACTAAAAGAACTGACAAACACAAAGAACTGGATAGTTAAAATGAAAGACGATCAAGGGAAATGGAATCATCACAGAACAAGCATACTACAAACTGCTACATCATACTACAAGAAACTTTACAAAAGCAATGCTAAACAAGGCGAAATAAAATTGTTACAAATCTCAAATATTCCCGACATTCTTCATTCGGAAGTCAGCAAAGCTATTGATACTCAAAAGAGTGATAAGGCACCTGGACCTGACGGCATAACCAACGAAATTTTAAAAGGTAACAAAGATACACTGACACCTATCCTCACAGATTTGTTCAATGAAATCGTAATCACCGAAACCATCCCTCAGCAGTGGACTGAGTCTAGCATAATTCTACTATACAAGAAAGGGGACAAATACGATATCGGAAACTATCGCCCTATTAGCCTCATGTCCAACGTATACAAAATTTTTGCTAAGGTTAAACTAAAACGAATTGAAAAAGCTCTGGACGAACATCAACCAGTCGAGCAAGCAGGATTTCGGAAAGACTATTCAGTAATCGACCACATCCACGTCGTACGCCAAGTCCTTGAGAAATACAATGAATACCAACTCACATACTATATCGCATTTATTGATTATAGCAAAGCATTCGATTCTCTAATACACGAGAAAATATGGGAGGCATTACTGGAACAAGGAATTGAACACAAGTATATTCAACTTATTAAAAACATTTATGGCAGCAGCACAGCTACAATTCAACTGGAAAAGAACAGCGCCTCTTTCAGAGTAGAACGAGGCGTGAGACAGGGTGATCCTCTATCTCCGAAACTCTTCTCCGCAGTTCTAGAATCAATCTTCAGAAGACTTAATTGGGAACAGTTTGGATTAAACATAGATGGAGCATTGTTATCACATTTGAGATTCGCCGATGACATAGTTTTACTGGCACAAACATCAGAAGACTTGAAACAAATGATAAAAGAACTGGCAACAGAAAGTGGGAAAGTAGGGCTGACACTAAATCCAAGTAAAACGAGAGTGATGACAAACGGAACGAAACATACTGTAGAGTTGGAAAACATTGAAATTGAATATACTGATGAGTATATATATTTAGGACAACTTGTAACTCTGAAGGAACCCATGCAAACAGAAATAGAAAGAAGAATTACAAATGGCTGGAAAAGGTACTGGAGCTTGAAAGAGACTATGAAAGATAAAACGCTTCATATGAACTTAAAAAGCAAATTGTTCAACACCTGTGTTCTACCTGTTCTCACGTACGGGTGTCAAACATGGACCCTAAACCAACAAATACTTCACAAACTAGCAACTTGCCAATATGCAATGGAAAGAAGCATGCTCAATATTAAAAAGTCAGATAGAATAAAAAACTACTCAATCAAAAATAAAACAAAAACAACCGAAGCCACGATAAAAGTCAAAAGACTGAAATGGAGATGGGCTGGCCATATGATACGAGGACAAGAGAAATGGAGCAAAAGGGTGACACGATGGTACCCCAGAGAAGGCAAAAGAAAGAGAGGTAGACCGCTGAAAAGGTGGGATGACGACATCCGACAAGTGGCAGGAGTTATGTGGAATAGAGTAGCTCAAGATCGAACGGAATGGAAAAGGTTGGAGGAGGCCTTTGCCAACTGGCAAACAGATCTAAATAGAATAACCAAGAAACAGATATTAGTCTAAATCTTTTTTAATTTCATACCATAATTATTTAACTAAAGAGTTTAATGTTTGTTTTTTTTATTTCAAGTTTTAAGTCTAAATTTACTGTAAAGGATCTGAATAAAAGGCTTTATTATTATTATTATTATTATAAGTATTTGTTTGTTTATTATTGATTCATAGTCATGTAAATTAGGAACTACCTGGCCTTAAGGACCTTCCACTACGGACATTCCGTAATTTACCGTATTTAGAGCCTTATAAACTCATAATTTGAAAACTACAAAGTTATAATAAAAATACAGCAATAATCTTCACTATATCAACATTCTTTTCCCCGTTTTAAATGTTCTATTTTTGTTTATTATACTCATGTAACTCATGATATTAGCTTCCAAAATAATACCAAGTTATTGAAATTGAAGCATACTTTCAGCATCTCCCTAGTATTTACAAATTACGTTTATTTGAAACACACGACAATAGATAGACAGTTTCATTAATTACATATTCCCCGTTTTAATTTTTTTAGATCAATTTTGAACTAAGATAAGTAAAAACATAGGATTTTTATGCGATCTCGGCAACGCGTCAAATGTATGGTCAAGGTCGTTTGCTCGGGGGATGGCCTTAAGAGCTCCACTCTACATGACTATTAACACTCGAATCACGTGCCGCGTCTATGGCGGTTCGTTCATCTTAATTCTTAACAGATCAACATACAATCGATCCATTTCGTATACTACACAAAAAACATATTTTTTTGTTGTAAAATGTCTGAGATAAACCGTCTAAAATATCGATATAAAACATGACTACCAACCTGTTCTAGCGATGGTTTTAAATGACGATAATGAATATAGTACGGGAGCCCTAGGACAATGTTACTCTTAAATTATATAACTATTAACCTATTAATATACAAAAAATCAGCTTGTTAGGGTTCCGTTTTAGGGTTCAGTAGTCAACCAAGTTTTGTTGATTACAGAACCCTATAACGGAACCCTAACAAGCAGATTTTTTGTTTATTGATAGATTAATAGTTATATAATTTAAGAATAACATTGTCCTACAAATAGAACAATCCATATTTTAGGACCAGCAAGTCAAAGTATGAAATCCTTTCTATTTCTCTTAGCTACCACTTTCAAGATTTTTCGCAGATAAAAATGTTGTTCGTCTTATCAAAATGAAGCTACTCACAAAAAATTTGCTTTTTTTTTTCAATTTCAAAAAAAATTGTTCTAAGGCTCCCCGTACTATTATGATGATAATGATATGGTTGACACTCGATAGCACATTTGGTAAAAGTTTAAAATTGTATCTCAAGAAAGGCAATCATGCAATGTTCCGGGACAAACTTTTTTGGGGAATAATACAAAAGAAGATTTTACCGTTATATTATATGCCAAAGTTATTGGGTATGAATCGATGTTTGTAGCCCCTTCAATCGCAAATACTAAACGGATTTTCATGGAAAATTGTAGTTAAAGCTCCGGAAAGAGGCCACTTTAATCAAATAAGAGCTTGTATTGCATACTACATTTACGGCAGCCACTGGCACAACCAAAGTTTAAAATAAAACCCATGAGCATAAAACACAGATTGTTACATAATACCACCATAATATTTTCATATCGTGTCAGTTGTGGCGGAGCTCGGTCGCCAACGAAAGTTATTAGTTTCGCTTTCATCGGACCAGTTCCACATCCACATTTTAATGTCGCTTCAACGTCTCCGTGGTCCAGTGGCTTAGAATGTGCAGCTCACTGGTGGGTTCGATTCTCAAATCAACAAAAGAAGTTTGTTTTAAAATTCGGTTTGGAACCATGTAGGGTCATCATCGCTTAGAACTAGAAATGTAACACCCATATCACTCTTATGATTTGGGCACTAAGAAATGATTTTTCAAAATTTCAGTCCCAAGAGGAGAGGGGGTCAAAATTTGTCTGCCAGGTGAAATTCCTAGCATGTAGGTATAACAAGGATTTGGATGACAATCAAAATTGATTATTTATTAGAAGTTGAAACCATTGTTGCTGTACATAGACATGATGTAATCAGTACAAAGTAAATAGGACAGACCTAGATAATTTATAGCCAAACCGTACAACGGTGGTGCTCGTGTGTGTCCCACATAGATAACTCTCAGATAAATAACTCAACTGGGATGCTTTATTTGTGCACTCACATTTGACTTACCATCATTATAGTCTTATAACATGCTTATAACTAAATAATATAACTGTACACCAATTCTAATAATATAAAAGTTATATAATAAACTAGCTTTTGACCGCGGCTTTCCTCGCGTGGAGTTCTGAGAACGAAAAAATTTCAGGAAAAAGACAACTGTTTATAAATAAAATATATGTTAATATATTATGTAATAGTAAATTACTCGAGAACACACCAGCTTTCTATTGGTGTTAAAATTTTTGCTATCGGACCAGCATTTTTAAAATTACCTCCCACAAACAAAAAAAACACTGATACTAGTGTAGATATTTTTTCTTCTTTCTTATATATAAAATTCTCGTGTCACAATGTTAGTTACCGTACTCCACCGAAACGGCTTTACTGATTTTTACCAAATTTTATATGCATATTCAGTAGGTCTGAGAATCGGCTACTGGCTACTTTTTATATTGATAAGTACATTTGTTGAATAAATAATAGTAAATTATTACAACTCGAGACTGACGGCGACCATTGTTTGTGCGACGGGATGGCGATGGACGTTGCCATGGTGCCATACTTATTTAGTCACTTCAATAAAATAATATGGGCGAAATACTTTATATGGCAAAACAACGGGACAGCTAGTAATTTATATAAATTACTACATATTGATGAATTTATTTTAGAGTATTTACCGATAACAACAAGCGTAGAATTGAAAAGTGCCAAATTTCGGACCAATCCATTCTGTTCCTAATCTTTATTTATGCGGTCTCGTGATGCGGCCGCATAATATGATTTTCCATTAATCAAGATCATGAATGGTGACAATCATGGTTACAATCATGGTCAACCATCATCGCCCAACATAGAGTAGTAACCAGTAGGCTTGTAGGTAATGATGATGATTATATCTACAAAAACAGTACCAAGTGTATAAAAACCGTATGTTGCAGACGTTTTAACTGTACGTGTTAAACGAGCGTAATTTGTGAGTTGTGATTCGCAGAATTTCGGCTGGCAGAAATTCTGCTGCATTCAGTTTCGTAGAAAATTCCTACTTCATTCACAAGAGGGTCATTTTGTGAGTCATGATTTGTATAAAAATATTTACGCAACCGTAATTCTGCGACTCACGACTCACAAAATTACGCTCGTTTGGCTTCACCCTTAGTGTTATAAAACACAATTTTCCACTCACAATACAAATATTTACAAATTACAATGAATTTGCATAATATTTGAACCGTATTCAAGGTTTCCCCTCTAATGGTTGTCTGAAGGAAAGCTATTTAAGCATAAACCAATATTGTGTGTGAGTAATGTATTAGTGGGGCCCCTAGACGATCAATTTTATTGTACAGTATCATTGAAAAATATTATTGAACAATTTATTTCACAATAAGATTGAAAAGCGGGCGCCTTCAATATTAACCCTAGGGCCTAGACGGTCAATAATATTGCACAATAAAATTTATCGTCTAAGGGCCCACTTAGATGTTGACAGCAACTTCTTTGCGCCTAGTTTCGTTTATCGCGCGACAATCGTACATATTTCTGGGATAAAAACGGTCATGTGTCCTCCCCTGAGACTCAAAGTACTTATATCCACACAAAATTTCATTAAAATCGGTCCAGGCTGAGGAAAAATGGTAGAGCTCTACGAAATTGTGTAGGCGCTACGAGCCTACGCTACGCCAAGAGTTGCATTCAAGCGATACGCTATTTAAGGGCCTTCCCCTACGGAGATTCCGTAATTTACCGTAATTAGAGCCTTATAAACTTATAATTTGAAAGCTACAAAGTTAAAATAAAAATACAGCAATAATCTTCAGTATATCAACATTACTTTCCCCGTTTTAAATTTTCTATTTTTGTTTATTATACTCATGATATTAGCTTCCAAAGTAATACCAATTTATTAAAATTGAAGCATACTTTCAGCATCTCCCTAGTATTTACAAATTACGTTTATTTGAAACACACGACAATAGATAGACAATTTAATTAACTACATATTCCCTGTTTTAAATTTTTTTTAG
The DNA here is from genome assembly GCA_905187585.1 of Cyaniris semiargus. NCBI lineage: Eukaryota > Metazoa > Arthropoda > Insecta > Lepidoptera > Lycaenidae > Cyaniris > Cyaniris semiargus. The sequence continues at coordinate 2,586,896 of LR994555.1, forward strand.
ATCAATTTTGAACTAAGATAAGTAAAAAAATGGGATTTTTGTGCGATCTCGGCAACGCGTCAAATGTATGGTCAAGGTCGTTTGCTCGGGTGATAGCCTTAACCGACTTTCAAAAAGGAGGCGGTTATATTATGCGGTTGTAAAATCTATCAATAAAATTTTTTTTATTTTTTTTTTTATATAATAAGGGGGCAAACGAGCAAACGGGTCACCTGATGGAAAGCAACTTCCGTCGCCCATGGACACTCGCAGCATCAGAAGAGCTGCAAGTGCGTTGCCGGCCTTTTAAGAGGGAATAGGGTAATAGGGGAGGGTAGGGATGGGAAGGGAAGGGAATAGGGGAGGGTAGGGAAGGGAATAGGGTAGGGGATTGGGCCTCCGGTAAACACACTCACTCGGCGAAACACAGCGCAAGCGCTGTTTCACGCCGGTTTTCTGTGAGAACGTGGTATTTCTCCGGTCGAGCCGGCCCATTCGTGCCGAAGCATGGCTCTCCCACGTATAATAATTTCAAATTTTACTTGTCTCGATAATCGATAGCTGATCCGATTTGGCTAATTTTTGTCTTGAAATGTTCGTAAAAGTCCAGGATTATATATAATTATATTTTATATATAGGAGGAAAGTGATATGAGCAACCTTTTGTATGGGCAACCATACAAAAGTGAAAAAAAATTGATCTTTCAGCGCTGCTACTTTCACAGTGAACTCACTACAAGGAACACGCACAAATCCTAAAGTATTATCACTTAGTTTTGTTACACCTTGTATAATCAGTTCACTTAAAATTTACAGTAAAATATCGTTAAAAATAATATAATTAAAACATACATATGTAATTACTAAAAACTCATAAATGTAAAAAGAAAACAAAGGAAGCAGACACATTATTTAATATGCAGCAGACATAATAAAATGTTAGACTATTAATTATTAAAAATAATTATTATTAAAGTCTGTAATTTATATGATTTTCTTGTGGATTATGTTTTCTTCCGAGAAGTATTTTAATCGCACTTTTCATTGTAATATTGAGCTATGTTTTTGTTACATCTTCTGTTTTTGTTGTTGCTATACGACTTATTATGGTATATATTATACGGTGATGTACTACTTAGAATAAGTCTTCTTTACATTTTAAAATGAAATAACTTCGGCTGCGTGTTTCTTAAAATCTTTTAAACTATGACGCCACAATCCTGCATCGCACTTTCAAAGTTTTCCGAGTGCGACTGTATTAATAAGATAGCTGAAATCAATCTCGTGGGTTTTGGTCTGATCAAACATAGCTCGGTCGAGAGATCTTCCTTGGCAATTGCCACCGCATGTCCCGCAAAAAGTACTCAAATACAGCTTACAGCAATAGACACAGATTTTTTTCTAAGTTTGCTACTTTTGAATGGTTGTAGATCTCTATTATCAGTTTTAGGAAGCGCGAAGCAAGTTAAGTTTCAGAGTAACATTGCCCATATTAGCAATTGCCAACACAGGCAACTGCCAACTTAACACTGGCAATTGTCAACTTAACACTGGCAATTGTCCACTTAACACTGGCAATTGTCAACTTAATACTGGCAATTGCCAACTTAACACTGGCAATTGTCAACATATCACTGGCAATTGTCAACATATCACTGGCAATTGTCAACTTAATACTGGCAATTGTCAACTTAACACTGGCAATTGTCAACATATCACTGGCAATTGTCAACTTAATACTGGCAATTGCCAACTTAATACTGGCAATTGTCAACTTAACACTGGCAATTGTCAATATATCACTGGCAATTGTCAACTTAATACTGGCAATTGCCAACTTAACAGAGAGCTTAAAAATATATGGTACCTAGTACCTACTAGATGACGCCCGTAACTCCGTTGCGCCAAAATTAGTTTATCGCGCGGGAATCGTACATTTTTCCGGGATAAAAAGTATTCCATGTCCTTTCTCTGGACTCAAAGTATCTCCATACCAAATTTCAGCAAAACCGGCTCAACGGTTTGTGCGTGAAGAGGTAACAGACAGACAGACAGACAGACACACTTTCGCATTTATAATATTATATTATATATATTATATTACTAGCTGTTCCGGCAAACGTTGTTTTGCCATATAAAGTATTTCGCCCATATTATTTTGTTGAAGTGACTAAAGAAGTATATCACCATGGCAACGTCCATCGCTATCCCGTCGCACAAACAATGGTCGCCGTCAGTCTCGAGTTGTAATAATTGACTATTATTTTTTCAACAAAATATGCACTTATCAATATAAAAAGTAGATGTTGTCCGATTCTCGACACAACGTATCGCAAAGTTTCATGGCGCTTGCTATGCGTTACATCAAATCCTATACATTTTTGACATCTAACTTTGCTATCAAACCTGGCGAATACATTTTGACTAAGCAGTAAGCACTCTGGTACCACTCTGACAACTCCTAAACGGGGAAGCTTACGCCAAAAGAAGAAGAAGAAAAAGCACTCTGGTAAGTGATGATGTTAGACTTAATAGTTATGTATTAATCGGCGTAATGCCGGGTTCAACGACCGATAGCGCGGTTATCTAACGATACTAACTGAACTTATAAAAGTCAACCATTACGTAAACAGTCAACACTCACGATAAGCTACAAGACGTTTTCCGCACTTAAATCTGTTGAATGACAGAAATCTATATCTATAATACAGCTGAAGAGTTTGTTTGAACGCACTGATCTCAGGAACTACTGGTCCGATTTGAACAATTATTTTAGTGTTAGATGCCCATTTATCGAGGAATTAAGCTAAGATCAATTGGAGCGAAGAAACAGAGGAAAATGTAGAAAAAACGGGGAAAATTATGTGAAATCGCTTATGATCTTAAGAACTACTGGAGAAATTTTTATGTTATTTGGCACACATGAAGAATAGACCACGTGAAGGGACATAGGCTATTTTTTGCGGAAAAAATTACGGTTTCCGTGAAATTCCTAAATTACGCGAGCGAAGCCGCGCGGCACATCTAGTGAATTAATATTACTTTATAGAATCAAACAGAATTCACTGAAAGTTGACTGCGAATTTGTTGCGAAGAAATTAAATTTTAATCGCGTGGGAACCCCGTTTTTCTGGGATTAAACTGATTTAGTATGTCCCAGAAGACTTAAAGAATCTACATGCAGTAATCACAATCACAATCACAATCGATTATGCAGTTTAGGCATAAAACGACTGTGACGAAAAAGACGAATATAATGATACCTATCAAGCTCAAATGTCATTTAGGTCCTAGATAGAGTGTATAGATAGTTAGGGTCGATAGAGTCTATAGATAGATAGAGTCGATATAGAGTCGAGCGCACCAAATAAATACACATTTACACGAGAAAAAACACCCCTAGTTATATTAGAGATAAAAAGGTTGGGAAACCCTGCTTTAATTCCTTTGCAATTTTTTTTTTTATGAAATAAGGGGGCAAGCGAGCAAACGGGTCACCTGATGGAAAGCAACTTCCGTCGCCCATGGACACTCGCAGCATCAGAAGAGCTGCAAGTGCGTTGCCGGCCTTTTAAGAGGGAATAGGGTAATAGGGGAGGGTAGGGATGGGAAGGGAAGGGAATAGGGGAGGGTAGGGAAGGGAATAGGGTAGGGGATTGGGCCTCCGGTAAACTCACTCACTCGGCGAAACACAGCGCAAGCGCTGTTTCACGCCGGTTTTCTGTGAGAACGTGGTATTTCTCCGGTCGAGCCGGCCCATTCGAGCCGAACCATGGCTCTCCCACGTATAAGGATTACTTTCCAACATTTTAAAATTCCGAATGAAACTTCAGTACTCCACAGTCCACTGTTGGGAGAAATCAACAACGGTGTACGTTTTCAGAGGTCGGACGTCTAGAGGACACGAGCCCTCCCGTCTAGACTGGGATCTCGGCGGAGGACGCATTGATTCGGTAAGCCTAGTAAAGTCCAACCATACTTATAAAGACGAAGTGTGTCTGTCTGTCTGTCTGTCACCGCTTTATGTCCAAACCGCTGAACCGATTTTGCTGAAAGGTATGACTATGCTATAAGTTCTGGGATACACGATAGTTATCCCGAACAAAATGTACGGTTGCCGCGTGATAAGCTAATTTTGGCGCACCGGAGTTGCGGGCTTCATCTAGTAAGTTATAAGGTTTAGAACTTATTTTAACCGACTTCAAAAAAAGGAGGTTCCTTATAAATTCGACGCGTATGTATCTAATATTTCCAAAACTGCCCAATTTTCGTATATGTTAGTCTTTATCAGCGTCTGAACAAATGTGCCAAATTTCAAAAGTGTATGTATGTATGTTTGTATATATGTATGTATGTTTTTATGTTTGTGTTCGCATATCTCTGGAACTACCATTCCGATTTCAATAATTCTATTTTTGGTGTACTAGGTATTGTTCAACTTAGGGAATAGTGCAAGTTTCATCAAAATCGGTTCAGTAGTTTTGGAGATAGAGTTTTAATTCTCAATTACGTACAATTTTGAAGTCGGTTTTTTAGAACTTCTCATTATACTTTTTATGCAAAAAAATAGGTGAAAAATTAATTACCATACAATTAAAAGTCTGTGGCAAAATGTAGAGATTGCGCGGATTTGCGAAACTTTTTAAAATTAAATGTGTTATGAACGTATACAGTTAATATTTTATCTTGGAAAAAGTTTGAGATTATGGGATGTACAAATTTAATACATAGAAACAGAGAGGCGGGCTTCAGAGTTCAGCCTTCATTGATTTTCTGTTGAAATTCTGCTAACAACATATTTAATTTTGTAAAACTCTAACTCTATTTGTAAAAAATCTAGTAAAATTTCATGCCATAAAACTGTTTTTTGATGACAATTAATATTAAATCGGTAAAGAGTCCCTACCTAGGTATAATTATTTAACTTTTATATCTCAGTATATTTACTAAGACACTTATCGTAATATTTACAGATAGCGTGAGTAAATAAGAGTAAAAGTAAATAAAAGTAATGAAAACACAAGTTACATACATTGTATGTCGTTTGATCATAACTATATCATATTTTTAAATTAATATCGTTATGAATTAACTTTTATTAGGGTTCCGTACCCAAAGGGTAAAAACGGGACCCTATTACTAAGACTTCGATGTCTGTCCGTCTGTCCGTCTGTCTGTCTCCAGGCTGTAACTCAAGAACCGCTATAGCTAGACTTCTGAAATTTTCACAGATTGTGTATATGTATAGCCGCTATAACAACAAATACTAAAAATAAAATAAATTAAATATTTAAGGGGGGCTCCCATACAACAAACGTGATTTTTTTTGCTATATTTTGCTCTTAATCAATAACGGCAACACATAGGCAATTAAAATGTTCTCAAAATACTTAATTGTATTTGTACTTTAATAATTAATTATAAAATTTAAATAAATTAAATTATTGAGGGGGGCTCCCATACAAAAAATTCAATTTTTAGCCTATTTTTGCTCTGTAGTGGTACGGAACCCTTCGTGCGCGAGTACAACTCGCACTTGGCCGATTTTGTTCTTTATTGCCTTTAAGATGTTTTGCAGTAAAAGAAATAAAAGATTTACATACGCGGACACACTCGACTTTTCTCTACCATTCAAATAAAAGGACCAATGAGAAATCGAGCTCCAAAGTTAAAGACGAATAAGAGGTTAAATTTTTGGCACTTTGCGACTCCGTTCTACAGAAAGTCCTAATTATCTCTGGATAGCTAACCAGCAGGTCATTGTAGCACACTGTAGTGTGAGTCTCACCTCCCTCCTGTATAAGGTAGGAGTAGTTAGCATTAAGTGAGTTAATAAACATCCTTCGCGAAGATAACTCATCTTTTATTTGGACTCCCTAAGCCTGACATTGCACCATTGACCTTGCGGCAGCGCTGCGCAGATGGTACAGGGAATGTAGAAGTGAATAAAAAACGGACTTAAAATTTGTTGAAACTGAAAGTGAAATTTAAAGTGACTGAAAATGTGGACAATAATTGTAGTGGTAAATGTGGACAATAATTATAGTAGTAAAAATATGAACTAAACGGCCGTTAGTGAGTAAAAAAATGTAGGTTTAAAAATAAGTAAATAGTGTAGACAAAAAAAAGATAAATACAAATCTGTAAGAAGTGCAAATATAAATGTATAACTCATGAAAATGATAAATTCAGTGAAAAATAAAAAATTTGTAATCAGAATTAAAAAAAAGCGAAGATAACTCATCTTTTATTTGGACTCCCTAAGCCTGACATTGCAACATAGCTACAGAAGTTCTGCTTTATTGTAATATTTTCTATATTGATTATTATTATTATTTAAAGCTATAGATGAAATATGAAACAAAAGATGAACATTAACACTACCTAGAGATCAACCTCTTCGTACACATAAAACTGAACATTTTATGGTTTAATGGCTCTACAATAGAGCCTATTTCAGACTCTTGATTAACACGTAAGCTAAATCTTTTTTTGCACAAAGAAATCAATAGCGGGAATCGAACCCCACATTCCACGAACGAGTTCCGGGTACCTAAGACAATATTCATGGCATATTCGCGAACAGCGCAGCGCATACCGAATTCGAGTGTGAGAATTGAAAAGTTATCTATATAAGAGAGCATTTTCGACTGTATATATTTACCAGACTGTGCCAGGGTTGTTTTTCGGGTATCCTTGTGGTCTATTAACATAGTAAAAACGTTAAAATTTCAACAAAATCGGCCTGTTTTAGGACAGGCAACAAACACCGCGACACAAAAATCTTATTAGATATTCCAAGTTTTAATAGACAATAATAATAAATATATGTTAATAAAAACAATCGAGACAGGATACAAGTTAGACGGTGACTGATAGACATAATTATTTCCCTGACGCGGACGTGTAGAATATCCTCTCAAAATATCCTCCATCCTACGTTCTGAGAGTAAATTTTTTGTGGGCACCTCGCGTGGCCAAAAAAATGCTATACCTGTGTGCACTACAGTGCAGATCCCGGCCAGATATGTTAATTTTATTACTAATACAAAAATAATCCGAACCGGTTGTTTCGATACACGTGACACAACATTCATGTATTTGGGTAAACGTTTTGCGTCACTCGTGTAAAAAATCCCATAACGTACCGAGGATCCATCAAAAGTGGCCATAAAAACTTCGAAAATTCGAAGAAAACCGAACAGAATTTACCGACTAATGCTGCGCAACAAAGTAATTTAAATTTCGAACATCCGCAAATCCTGGCAGCAAACAAGAATCGAAAAAAAAACTCACGGTGGCAGAAGCCGGTGCCCGGACACTTAATCCTTCAGAGGTATCGGTATCACTATCACTTCAGCGGCGGTGCGTCGCGGCCCGCGTGCTAGTACGGAGTGCCGGCGACTTGTAAACAAATGCTGGTGGGGGCCCCGCCGAAAACCCTAGCCGAACCGCTCACTTACGTCACCGGCAGCGCTGACCGCCGCCGCGAGATTTACATTACACGCTATCATGCTTATCACACGGAGACCGAGTAGGAACCAATGACGACTTCAGGCTAGCCTAGCCAACTAGCGAGCATCACCGAGCCATGAACACATGCCTAGAAAGGCAATTACGCGCAAAACTTATCAAACACAGAGCATTAAAAATCCAAGGTCACAAGGCAAACGAGGCAAACAAAGCTAACCGAGGCTAAGCTATTCGCAAGTGTTACCAAGGGATGGGAAACACCATCTGTATACAAACAAAATTACACGCAAAACTTAACAAACACGGAGCAACAAAAAGGAACCAAGGATAACTTCTTTGCAAAGAAGTCTATGCTGGTCTAGGCGAGTTGCCATTATTATTGAAATGGCGAATATAGAAAGACAGTAACTAGTAACTTTTAATTAAATTTAGAATAATATCATACTATCCTTCTTATCGTACAGATCTGTAATAGACAGTGGCAAGGACAACTTCTTTGCAAGAAAGTATTATGGGTTGTTGCCTAGGCTAGACAACTAGACTAGAATTTAAGTTAAGATTTTATTACAAAAAATTCTTATTAAATGAAGCAGATAACTTACTACAAAAAAACTTATTTTTGGCAAGAAGACTTTGTAAGTCCAGGCAATTCTGGCGTCATTGACCGTGACAAACATTTCCGAATGTACAGACCACAATTTGCAATGAAATAGTCCGGAAAACCATTAGTGGTTTTGGAGTATGTATAATTTTCAATTCATGTCTTTTTCTTAATGACAAAAAAGGTGAATTATAACACTACTAGATGACGCCCGCAACTCCGTTGCGCAAAAAATCGTTTATCGCGCGGGAACCGTACATTTTTCCGGGATAAAAACTATCCTATGTCCTTTCTCGGGAGTCGGGACTCGAGGTATCTCCATGCCAAATTTCTGCAAAATCGGTTCAGCGGTTTGAGCGTGAAGAGGTAACAGACAAACAGACAGACAGACAGACACACTTTCACATTTATAATATTAGTATGGATGTAAATACAATACTTAGAAAAGATTTGGTTAGAAGGTCTAACTAAATAGAAGAATAAAAATAAAAGAACATCTGATGATGATATCCTTCGTATTGATTAGCAGCTATTTTTCATCAACACCCTTTAGGTCTACACGAGATAAATAGGGTGTGAAGATACGAGGCCGCCCCGATAAAAAATGTTACAAAAAACAAAATGTCTCACATCTGGGATATTATTCATACGTTTTTTGCTCTTTACTATGCTCATTGAGTTTAAGGATCTATCCTCTCGGCTGTAAGGATCTACTGCCAAGTTTAATATTGAAGGTCCCGATTTCACCAAAGCGTGGTTATAAAGAAAAACGAAAATTAACAAATACTATTGGAATTGGAACTAAGATCAATAAAACCTTATTAATACAAAAGAGATTCAATCGCCAAATCCTAAAAAAATTGGATAAAATAAAATAAAATCAAAATAGTTTTATTTCTGAATAGATTTAAAAAAAATGCTTTCAGAATGTGCTACCACCGGTTCGGGAACTAACCCGGCGAGAAGAACCGGCGTAAGAAACTCGCACGGGGCCCACTTTTTTACCAAAAAAAGTGAGAAAAAAATTAATCTTTTAAATAAAATTTACAATGTTGTAACTTAAAATTATACAATGTCAACATAATAATTGTAAGTCATACACTAATGTAGAAGTAGCCTTGCAAGAAGCCATCCTACTCCCAAGATGTGCCATCGTTTATGAAATCATTGACCTTATTGACCATTGGCTTTGGCACACAAACGCTCTTTGACTACTTTTTTAAATTTATTAATGGAAAGATTTTGAACGTTTTCTGGGATTGTATTGTAAAGGCGTATACATTGACCTTTAAAGGATTTACTGACTTTACTAAGTCTGATCACCGGCATATCTAGCTTGTGCTTATTTCTAGTATTTCTACAGTGAATGTCACTTTTAACTTTAAATTTACTTATATTTTTTCTAACATATATTACATTATCCAAAATGTATTGAGAAGAAACAGTTAGAATACCAATTTCTTTAAATTTATCTCTCAGAGATTCTAAAGCAGACATTTTATAAATAGAACGTATGGCTCGCTTTTGCAGCACAAATATTGTATTAATGTCGGCAGCGTTTCCCCATAAAAGGATTCCATATGACATCCTACTATGAAAATAACTAAAATATACTAATCGTGCCGTGTCTTCGTCAGAAATTTCTCTAATTTTTCTGACTGCATATGCTGCAGAACTGAGCCTACCTGCAAGATTAGCAATGTGAGGACCCCACTGTAATTTACTGTCAAGTGTAATACCTAGGAATACAGTGTTATCTACCAAATTCATCATCTCATCATTTAATAGTACATTGGTTTGGACTTGCCTAACATTGGGCAAAGTAAACTTAATACATTTAGTTTTACTAGAATTTAAAAGTAGGTTATTAACATTAAACCAATATACTATTTTTGAGAGAGCACTGTTTACCTCGTCGTAGTTCGACTGTTGTCGCTTCACTTTAAAAATAAGTGAAGTGTCATCAGCAAAAAGCACTATCTCATTATTATTATCCTTTACTAGATAAGGTAAGTCATTTATATAGACGAGAAAAAGAAATGGGCCTAATATAGATCCTGTGGGACGCCTAATTCTATTTTGGTTCCATTGGACCTTTTACCATTTACCTCAACCCTTTGAGTCCTATTTTTAAGGTAAGAAGTCAAAAGGCTGAGAGCAGAGTCCTTTATGCCGTAGTGGCGCAGTTTCCTGATCAATGTAGCATGCTCAACACAATCGAAGGCTTTGGAGAGATCGCAAAACACACCTAAGGCATCCTGCGACTCCTCCCAAGCTTTAAAAATACTACAAAGAAGTCCTATACCAGCATCCGTTGTGGATCGACCCTTAGTAAATCCGTATTGGTTATCGTGTAGCAAATTATTTGAATTAAAATGTACTAGTAATTGTTTTAAAATATTTTTTTCAAATATTTTACTAAAGGTCGGTAGAATCGATATAGGCCTGAAATTCGTGGGATCCGATTTACTTCCGGCTTTGAATAAAGGAACAACCTTGCTATGCTTCATTAAGTCAGGAAAAACACCAATTTTTATGCAGTCATTAAAAATCATTGCTAGATGAGGAGCTACGATGTCAATTATTGATTTCTCTTTTTATAGTCGAATACGCCACCGTGTGATGATTATGATATATAAGCTTCTTGATTATGATACACTTAAAGCGTATCCCAGACAGACGCGGCCTGCGGTGGCGGTGGCGGTGGCGGTCAGTTGAATGGCTTGGCCGCGTGGCCGCGTGTGTCTGTGTCGTTCCTAGAACTCTCAAGTCATCCAACTGACCGCCACCGCTACCGCCACCGCAGGCCGCGTCTGTCTGGGTCACGTTATACGATCATTAATTTTCACACATAGGCAAGCACCTGTTTTGTAACCCAACAGACCGTTTCAGTCCTTGGCCGAAAATAGGCACATCATAGGAGCCACATCACTAAAAGTGTTACACTTCAGGTGCTTCATAATGTCAAGCGTTATAATCGCCATAGAACAAATAAACTTACAGCTTGGCAAAGAAGAGTGTGGATTAAATGAGGGCGCTTTTCTTTAAATATAGGCAACCCTACGCTTCACTTTTGACACAATATATACTAGAGTTGACAAGTAATGTAGTGTTGTCATAAATAAAAACTCTTAGTTCCAGCTGTCACCGCGTCAGACTCTTCTTTGCCAAGCTGTACACAATCTCTTTAGTATCTGGGGCGTTCCACGCCAAGCGGACAGGAAAAAATAGTCGATGTCACCGATTTTGATAATATTTGAATATGTTATACCTACACGTGTTATTAATTAATACGTGTGCCAAATATTTACGTACTAATAACACGTGTAGTTATAACATATTCAAATATTATCAAAATCGGAGGCATCGACTATTTTTTCCTGTCCGCTTGGCGTGGAACGCTCCATCTCCTTTCGACTAAGGGCCAACCCACACGTACCACAACCACACGAGCACGACATCGCAACGACAAAATGTCGTCGAGCAGTGGTTACGTATGAATGGTGTCGCTGCAGCTTTTTGTAGTTGCGTTGTGGTACCGACAAAATGCCGACGTGGTTGCGTTGTCGACAGTGGTTGCGATGTGGTTGCGATGTGGTTGCGATGTGGTGACGTAAGAAAATCAATGAAACGGAGGGGGGGAAGAGCACGGGCGGTGTGCGCGCACTGTCGTTGCATCGACGCAACGTTGTGGTTGCGATGTGGTCGGCCGCGGTTGCAATGTGGTCGGTATCACACAAGTGGTCGACAACGACTGCAAAGTGTGGTACGTGTGAATGGTCCAGTTCATTTACAATACGAAATATACGCCCAACCACATGGTGTGGTTGTGGTGTGGTTGTCGTGTGGTTGTGGTACGTGTGGGTTGGCCCTAAGATATTACGACCAAATCGGTCATGTGGCTTCAGCTGTAATAAAACTCCGTTAGCTACTTCCCTAAACAACCTTTTCTGATAATCTGCGTGCTGGCAGGCCGTGGGCGGTGGGTGTGGGTGTAGTGGGGTGAGGAAAAATGGAAAAAATGTAGGCTCAGCGACTTTAATTTTTTTTTCCAAACAGTTGCTCTGTACTTCCTGTGCATCCAAATTATTTTTTTTTTAATCGATCGGGTGGTGGGGTTGCCAGCGTTAATTAAAAGTAGGAAAATAATAATTATTTTTATGTGGGCTCAGCTGTGTTGGCTTTTTTCTGACGCGAGATTAGTTAGTATGTAATCCCCAAAAAAATAGCCAGACAAAAATATCGATGGGAAGGTACCGAAAACAATTGTTGAAATCGTTGAATTTCGTACGAAAATTCGCTGAGGGGTAGACAAAAGCGGATGTGGAGGGGATACCAGCCGGCTGACAATCAAATATTGGACACTACGCTTATCACTCTCCTGTCAATGGAATGATAGTTTATAAATTTTTCATATTATGGATAATAATGAATAAAAAACCTTTTTTTTCATATTTTAAAGAAATGTATGAGAAAACAATAAAACCTTAAAAATCTAACCATTCCTGGATTTTATCGTATATAATCACTTTGGAGAAATTGTTTTTAATTAGCAATACTAGCGAATGGTGAACTAATACAGGTTGTTTTATTTTTTCCAAAAAAGAAAAAAAACACCCTGTATTATTGAATTAATATGTAGTGTTGCTAGTAAGCAATTATTTCTGAAAAGTAATCATAATATAATGGCAAACTCAAGGAAAGTGTTGTATTTAAATATATTACTTCATATTTCAAAGAAATGTATGAAAAAACAATAAAATGCTGAATTTCGAACCTTTGCCTGAATTGTTAGGGTTTCGTAGTCAACAAGGAACCCTAATAGTTTCGGTCTGTCTGTCCCGCTCCGTCCGCCTGTCCGTCTGTCTGTCCGCGGTTTTGCTCAGAGATTATAGGACCTACAAAGCTGTAATTCGGCATGAATGCAGATATTAATGATGCCGACAAAATGGTATATAAATTCTTAAAAAAATATTTTTTTATGGTACCTCCCCTACACATCAAGCGGAGATGATTTTTTTTTCGCGTCCACCCGACCGTGTGGGGTGTCGTTGGATAGGTTTTTAAGAAATATTACGAGTATTCATAGATCATTTTCCGATTTAGGGATCCATTTGTGAAATATGTAGTTTTAAAGTGGAAAAAATCGTTAATGTCCAGTGTCCCCCCCTTCTACCAGCTAAACGGTTGCTTCTGTAAATGTGAAAAAATTCACGGGAGTAGGAAATATGCTGAAGTACGTAACTGAGATGATGTTGTTAGTAGTGTAACACACGTTATAATTGTAAATTCATTGACCATTAAAAATTATCAAAAACTAGCGGTACTACGGAACCCTATATTGCGCGTGGCCCGCCGCCCGACACGCACTTGGCCGGTTTCTTCGTTTACTATCAATTTGGAGAAATCTTATATTATATACAATGTGTCCTGACACCGGTGTACGTGTCATGATTAATGTCTTGATGTATGGCATATTTTAGTGACAAATTGGCTTTAATTAATTTTTTTCTCCAATTTTTGAAAAAAAAAATTCTGGCTTCATACTAATCTGACCAATACTTCATAAGAAAATCGTTATAACTTCTAAACTATCTGACTTAGAGCATAGAAGTAAATGAATTTGTTTAAGACTAGCTGTGCCCCGCGGTGTTACCCGCGGTTTAAGTGATATATAATAAAAGACTACGAAAAGTACCAATAATAGGGTCAAAACGGGACGACACATGGTTCTATAATGGTTTATGGTAGTGATGATGATGATGATGAATGTAATTTGCATAGTAGCATATGCTTTCCGTTCTTAAAACAACGTCGAAACTCCCAAACTTGTATCTATAAAGAGTCAGGAGTTCTCTCAGCACCTTCCGAACCATAGTATACCTTGCTGCAAAATCTTGCTTGTTGGTAGCATACGCTTAGAATACTGCTCACGAAACCGAAGTCACCACATGTTTCCATATAAATTTTGAGGAGTTCCCTCGATTTCTTATGGATCCTTTCATCAGGTCACCACTTTTATGAATATGGTAACAAATTGGGATGATAACCTATACACCAAAAGAAAAATTTTGAAAATCGGTTCACAAACGGCGGAGTAATCGTTGAACATAAAAAAACAAACATAACACCTCCTCCATTTTGAAAGTCGGTTAAAATTGTAGCCTATGTGTTATTCTGATGTATAAGCTATATTATTGTAAAGTTTCATTAAAATCCGTTCAGTAGTTTTTGCGTGAAAGTGTAACAAACATCCACACATCCATACATACATACATACATACATACATACATACATACATACATACATACATCCAAACTTTCGCCTTTATAATATTAGTAGGATATAGGTATAATATTAGTAGGATTAGTAGGATAAAAACATCCTCTATACATTTAAAATAAAAAAGAACCAGTTTAGATTTTTAAAATTAGCTAGATTTTTCACAAATTTTTTTTTCCTTAAACTTTGGTTTTTCAATGTTTAATTCCACGTTAACATATTGCCTATGTAAGCATAGTCCACAAGTTTAGCTATCAAATGAGACCTTTTTAATCTTCATAGGATATTTACATGGAGAGCCAATTTGTCGATAAAAAAAACAACTACTTGCTAGATTTCGTTCAAACCAATTTTCGTTGGTAGTTTTTTTAGTAATCATGTATTTTTTTTAGACTTATCATGCCCCTACTTTAGAAGTTAGAGGGGGGGGGGGGGGACACACATTTTACACTTTGGAAGAGTCTCTCTCGCAAACTATTCAGGTTAGAAAAAAATGATATTAGAAACCTCAATATGATTTTTGAAGACCTATCCATAGCTACTCCACACGCATAGGTTAGATGAATTTTTTTTTTTTTATTTAAATATAAAAGTATAAAAAAACAACTACTTGCTAGATTTCGTTCAAACAAATTTTCGTTGGTAGTTTTTATAGTAAAGTACATCATATATTTTTTTTAGACTTATCATGCCCCTACTTTAGAAGTTAGAGGGGGGGGACACATATTTTAGCACTTTGGAAGAGTCTCTCTCGCAAACTATTCAGGTTAGAAAAAAAGTATATTAGAAACCTCAATATAATTTTTGGAAACCTATCCATAAATACCCCACACGCATAGGTTAGATGAAAATAATTTTTTTTTATTCAGTTGTACCTATGGCGACCCCTAAAATTTTTAATAATTTTTCCATTATTGTATCAAAATCTTAATGCGGTTCACAGACTACATCTACTTACCAAATTTCAATAGTAGACATGACGAATCTATAAGGGTTCCGTTTTTTGCCATTTGGCTACGGAACCCTAAGTGTAGGCGCACACGATGCGACAGGCGTCTACGACAGCTCGACGACTAGACGCAACGACAGGCTGCGGCCGACAATTTTCATATATTTTGTTCGAAGCTCCGCACACTTGACGTCAGAGTCGCAGAGTCGCAACGAAAAGCTAGGGGAGCCGCGCGCGCTCGCGTCTAGTCGCTGCGTCTGGAATCGCGTACACGCGCACACACGACGACAGTCGCGCGTCAGTCTCGCTGTGAGCGCTATCCAAGGTGCAAGTCTGTTGATAATCTCAAAATGGATACGTTCTATGTTGATGTGTTCATTTCGGAAGTCGAAGCGCGTTCTGCTGTTTGGGACTTACGTTCGAATGAGTATAGTGACCGAGAGAAGAAAAATCAGGCTTGGGAGGAATTATGCCTAAGCACCAAGGCAAGTGCAACTAGAACCTCATCCATATTCACTCACAAGATGAACAACACGGCCGTCTCTCTCGAACACTCTACTACTAATGATGGCTTCCTGCACGGCGTCTGTCGCAACGACTAGTCGTCGATGCAAGCGACAGCTCGGCGACTAGACGCAACGATAAGTCGTCGATGCAAGCGACAGCTCGGCATCTAGACGCAACGACAAGTCGCACTGTTTGCGATGGCTCTAAAAATGAATCCATATATCCCGTGGTCACGACATCACGCGTAAACGGCTGGACCTATTTTGCTGAAATTTGGTATAGAGATACTTTGAGCCCCGAAAAAGACCATAGGATACATTTTGTCCCGGAAAAATGTACGGTTACCGCACAGTATACTTTTATGATTTGCGCGTAAACTATTCAATCGATTTTGATGAATTTTGGTATGGAGATACTTTAAGTCTCGGGAAAGGACAAGGGATACTTTTTGTCCCGGAAAATGTACGGTTCCCGCACAATAAACTTTTATGATTTTCGCCTAAACTATTCAATCTATTTTGATGAAATTTGGTACGGAGATACTTTGGGTCTCGGTAAAGGACAAGGGATACTTTTTGTCCCGGAAAATGTACGATTCCCGCACAATAAACTTTTATGATTTTCGCCTAAACTATTTAATCTATTTTGATGAAATTTGGTATGGAGATACTTTGAGTCTCGGGAAAAGACAAGAGATACTTTTTGTCCCGGAAAATGTACGGTTCCCGCACAATAAACTTTTATGATTTTCGCCTAAACTATTTAATCTATCTGATGTAATTTGGCATGGAGATACTAATTTTAATCTATTTTTTTCTTAATTATACCAATTTGAATTAAATAATCTCGTTAAGACAGGACAACGTCTGTCGGGTCAGCTAGTGAAACAATACAATATACTGAAATACAACACTTTCCTCAAGTGTGCCATATACAATTACTTTCCAGAAATGATTCCTTACCAGCAACACTATAAATTTATGCAATAATACAGGCTGCTTTTTGCAATTTTTTCTTACGTTCTACCCTCGTTACCTTTTTCTCCCATGGTTTAGAGCACAGAAATAAATCAAGATAGAACTGCTAAGCGGGTGGAGTACGCATGTTTCAATCTTGCACAAGTGTGCAAGATTCGTTGAACGTTCATTTAGTCAGCGCGCACGTCTCGCCTTGATTACACCGGAGCGGTTGTGCAAAATTGCCTCATTGTGCAGTGTCTAATGAGGATTGTCCATTTTTTTTAATTGTGCCCATTTCAAAAACATTTCGAGGAATAAGGTCAGTGATCGTTATTCTGTATATAAATTCAAAAAATATCCATTAGTTACTTATATTCTTAAACAAATATGTTTAACCTTAGTTTGACCTTCAATGACGTCATCACTGGAAGCCATACGTTAAATTAGCAATAAACTCGACCAACATTACGTTTTGAACTTTCGGTATGCTTCTCGAATCAGTTTTCACATAAATAAGAGAACTTGCATTCATTTAACACCTTGTTGATACTTGACAATGCTCTTTTTTTTTAATTTTTATGTAATTCAATGCTGCCGGCCGCCGATGATGACGTCATAGGTCCGAAAACTTTAAAAAATTATTTAAAAAAAAGTAGCCAATGAATTAAAAAAATATTTAATTTATATTCTTAAAATACCCTATTTCAACAAAAAAAAATATAAAAAGTACATGTGATTTTTTTTGGACAATGCCCATTGTAAAAACCGAAGTACGAAAGTGAATCGGTCAAAAGGAGGTATTTCTTTCCACGGGTAAGTTATTTGTTCTAACTAAAAGCAAAGCAAAAGTTTGACACGAGCGATTCCTTAGCAACGCACGCGCGTCACCGTTCTATCTTGATTTATTTCTGTGGTTTAGAGATTTTTCGTCATACAATAAAATGTTCATCTTTTCAAGCCCTTTCATTTGGTATATGTCTCAAAGTGCTACATTATTGGGTACGATATGCCCCTCCTTCTTTGGTATGGAGATACTTTTAGTTCCGGGAAAGGACATAGAATACTTTTTATCCGGGAAAAATGTACTGTTCCCGCGCGATTAACGAACGGAGTTGCGGGAGTCATATAGGTACATAATACTTTCACGGGGTCATTATGAATTATTATGATAGACTAGTTGACCAAGAAACCGCAATGATTAATTTCATCAGAAGGGTTTAGGAAGAAGGTCGTTTGAGAGACAGTCAAACAACAGAGGCTTCAAGTGGAAAGGGTTTTCTGTTACTAAATATACAAAAGGATTAAAGAATATTGCTTTTTACCACACCTCATAACAATGGCCAACCTCGAAATTTTTACGACCTGTATAAATTACCTTTTCAATACAAAAATGTCCCTTAACATTAAGCCAATAACCTTAGAGCCAGTCCACACGGCGCGTTGCGTCAGCGTTACGTCGACGCAGCGCTGCCGTTTGACGCATAGCCGGCCACACGGGCGCTGCGTCATCGAAGCGTTATAATATTACGAAGCAGTCTTAACGTCAACACCCCCTCCCGCTTCGTCTCGGGGGCTGCTGTCCGTCATGTGTGCGTTGCGACGACGCGACGCAGCGCGCCGTGTGAATACCTTGGTTATTTGTATGTAAAACAACGCAACGGCAGCGCTGCGTCGACGCAACGCTGACGCAACGCGCCGTGTGGACTGGCTCTTAATAGGAAGATAATTTTGTATTCATATTCTTGGCTTAAACTAGTTTTGTTGCATCACTAATAGTATAGTAAAACCTCTTTTTGCCCGAGACTCCGTTGTAGATGTGGTCAAAGACAGCGTAGAGTTTTTGTTGGATATGGAATATTTTTTCAGAAAAACTTGAACGGACGAGATCTTTTTGGAATGGGATATGCAACCTTTTTATACCTCCTATAGGTTTTGTCGAATTGTATTTAATTCGACATTCATCATAATGCAACATTGCACAGTAACATGTGGACCTATAGTCCTATACCAGCCCTACTTAGGTATATGGCAATCTTCTAATCTTCGACAATCAAGTAAAGTATTATGTATTCAGTTGTAATTTGTAGCCCAACTGTCTTACTTTATAAAGATTATGTCTATGGTCTTTCCCACACGAGACCGAATCGAATTTAAAGAGAAGCATCTAGCTAGTCTATTTGATTATTATCGTCACGGAACCCAGCACCAAAGGTTGAGAATTACTTGCTCTAGGTTTAAAACTATGGGCCATTTAATAATTTACCTCGCGTGTTACTGTCATAAAAAGTCGAAACAAAAAACGATCGGTCTAAGGAAAAAATATGTTCTAGATTTTCAATCTAACTCAAGGTCTACGTGAACAATTAGATATTATGGTGACTACAACCTCGGAAACACGAGGGTAGGAATTATATAATTATTTTAAATTATACTTTTTTCTGTCAAAGAAATGGCAGCCATCATTTTCAAAAAAGTTTTTATTGCTATTTTCACCAGTAAGGACTTATCTTATTGTTTACGCCTTTATCACGTTTTATTCGTTTTACGTAACAGATGAGTTAAAAATAAGCAAATTACAATTTTTAAGTATACTAGAGTCTAGAGATCGCCCAATGGTCGAAATTCGACCTCAAATAAAAAAATAAATTATAAGTTTCAAATTTCAACGCTTTTCTGCTGATATTCTATTGTCAAAATATTGACTTTATTATTTTTTTGACATAATTCCTGCGACAGTCTCAGATTAATAAAGTCAAATGATGACAGACTGGCCGCGTAATAATTGTCTAACAGTATTAAAGATTCAATAAAAAAACTAAATCTTTTTTTCAATTTGACAACAGACTTCAACCATAAATAAAAGAGTACAATTATTCGTGTGTATAGGCTTGTCAATCAAAATCTCCTAGTGTGTGTGTTGTAGTGTGTGTAATGTTTTATTTGTTAAAAAAATGTATGATAAAAGCATAATTTCAAAATAATATTAACTCGATGCACTCCTTCACCATATAAACTATAACTGTGCAAATTTTCAATCACCTACGTTTCCGCATTTTTCGTCAAAAGGGATCCAAAGTTTTTCGCTCGTGTAATTATAATATATTATAGATTATGAATAAATATTTAAAGGAAAATTGTTTTTCACGGTAAACCATTTTCGCAGAACTTATCGTATATTTCTAAGCGAATAAATGAATTTATAATGAGATGCGACTCATAAGGGCGTTTGTACAAGAGCAAAAAGGTTTTATACCTTCCACTAGCAACATTGCAAATAAGTCAAGACTACACTACAATCAACGGTAAAAAAAATGTTAACAAAAGCATTATATAACACCGCTATTCTAAACAACAGCTTTACGAAATCTCGTTATTTTAAACCATATGTAGACAGTATAGTTACAGTCACACCTTATCAGATCCAGTCTAAACTACATCGACCCACATACAACGTATTTGGTCTCAGTACAACACGCAGCTGGTGTCCCTCAGGGCACCGCTCTAGCTCCTTAATTGTATATTATCTTCATTAATAAACAAACTATTGCGACAGCAGTCAGCACACGCAGTTGCACGTTTAAAATTAGATATGTTTACGAGGTATCCGCAACTGATACCGAGGTTCGCTCACTTATACATATCTCGAGTTTAAAATAATTACGATACTCATAGATGAAGTAAATTAGGCTCAATCAGTAATTAGACTAACGTGAATAATAATTACTGTAAACTATACAATTATTTTATTTTACATAGATATAAAAGCATGTTTTAGTATAGAGCAAAAATACTGTTGCAAAATTGAAAATACCATTAGAAAACACCACTAACTAATACAAGGCCCAAGTCACGTGTATTTATAAAACAGCGTATGAAAGTCAAAACTTTAAACGACTGCGATTCTGCGTTTCAAATATCAAGTGACGCTATGTTTATTGTTAATATTAATGTTGAATATCAATTCGGTGCGGCGGCAGTGGAGGTTTTCAGAATTTTCAACACATCTCTTGTAAAAAAACTTCGAATCTCATTTCGACTGTGTTATTTTCGCACTGTTTTTAGATTTGCAAAACTGATCAGCGTACATCCTTTTGCGTTCATAAAATATAAGGTTTTTCGTTACTTTGTAGCGGTCGTTAGCGTCGAAGCAATCGGAGAAATATTAAATTCCCGACAGTGAATTAAAGCTTACCCTTTCACGATAGTAATGACACAAAAACGCATGAAATACATGTAATACCGGCCGAGTAATTAAATCGTTGAAGTATTAATAAGGAAAACAAAATTTAATCGACGCGGACCCGTGTAATTTAGGTGTATTGAATATTTTTTTTAATTTTTCTCGTGTAAGTGATGGGGCAAAATACTGCAACAAAAAGATTAATTATGTTATTAAGCTTTAAAATAACTCTGGACTTAATCAGTAAGTGATCAAATCCCTTTAAAAATAAAGAATTAAAAAAAAATAACTGAAAACAATAGTTGAGTCTACTAGGACCCTTTATCAATTTGCTCGAAGCAACATTGGGGGATTGTATCAAAGGCCTTTTAAAAATCTCTCTGTGTCCCGTGTTTTTTTTTTTAAATATGTGAATTTCTAAATAATTTCTTTTTTAGTAATTCACTATAGTTTGCATAACCCAGTAACGATCCAGAATAACAATATGTGTTTCCATTTTGATATAGATATTTCTACGCGGAGTTATATGTAAACATTACTCATCGGGATAATTTACACATGAGATATATACCAGTTTACTAGATAATTGTATGTAACTTGTAAGGGGAGCTGTCATCAACAGATACCTGCCCAGTGAACAACCCACCGAGTCTTGATGCTTGAAGACCTATAATGTGGTGTTGGAAAACTTTTAAAGTAGCATACGAAAAGTAGGTTGTTGACCAGAAAATGATTTTTTTCCGAGGAATTAGTATGGGATATAAACGCCTAGCATGTTAATTTGCTATTGATGCCTAAAAATCAGTTTTTGTACAAATATGGTGAGTCTTTCAAGCGAATTTAATATGGCGGTTTTAATTCAGATATTGGACACGCATCTAAAGAGCCTTATGAATAGCTGTATATTTATAAAATATCAAACGCTATCGAAATGCGGCATGCAACACTATTATTACACTACCATCTTATCTTATCAATGAAATCTCAACAGCTTATATTAATTTTATGACAAATATTTGCATGAAATACACATTATTTCATCATAGTTTCGTAACATATAATAAGCATTATGCATATTGCATTATATGCCAGACCGACCATCTTGGTTCATATACCTGTACCCAGGAATTCAGGGGGGGATTGATAGCTCATGCTGAAATCTGAAATCCCCTAGCTGAAATCCTGGGTACGCCCAGGTTCTATCAAGGGGGATTTCCCGAAATATATTATAGTTTTATTTATAGGTAGGCCTAGCTCTTGATATATTATGTTCAAAGTTGACAACAGAAAGTAGTGCGCCATTTTTTCAGCCTGATGGTTCAAAATTAACAAAATTGCATACAAAATTTGACACACACACAAAATAAAGACGATTGATCAGCAATCTGATTAAGTATACAGTATGCTACAACATTTTAACTAAGACATACCACACAACACGTTAACTAAGACAGCAGCTGTTGTATAATTTTCACCTGTTGCAACTTGCATTGCTGTCGCAAAATGCAAATTCACCTAGTAGGCCGACCCGACCTCTGCACTAGAAATGCACAAATCGAGTCTGGGGCCCTACTACGAAACCGTTTTGAGACTCAAACGAAGGAATCGGAATGCCGCGTCCAACTCTAACAAACGGGAAATGACGTTGTTAGAGTAGGACGCAGCATTCTGATTCGAAGGTTTGAGTCTCAACATGGTTTTGTTGTAGGCCTCCGGTAAGGTCGGCCTGCGATCAAACCAAGTGGTTCGATTGGCCTGCTCGTATAGCGGGCCTTAAATGTAGCGAATATTCTAGAGTGACATTCCGTGATTGGAAATGACGAATTGATCATGTCCTAGCGGTAAAAGAGTTTTTCATTATTAGAACCTATTGACACTGATTGGCTGGATTTTTTACAACTATCCGAGGACGTCTTCAAAGTTAAATAACAATTATTGGAATTAGACTGTGTGATAATTTTAGACTCGCATAAGTAAGGCCACTTATGCCAATTTGAGTTGTAACTTGTAACTAAGCGTTTATCAATTAAGACATTAATATGCCTTCTCTATCATTAAATATAAGTATACGAAGAAGAATGTTTAATCAAGGATGACTTTAAACCCGAGCAGGTGCAACAGTTCTAAGTATTTCCTACCATTCCTATTTTCTTGTTTTAAATATTAAAATTAAACTAAATTCTCTCTCCCCAAGACAACTTTGGCACATCGTTTGGTGGAAATTTTTGATGATGTCACCGCAATGCCAGTAAAAAAACTGGCAAGCTTCTACTGTTTAGACGAGATATTATATGCATTTTCAGAGATTCACTTACTTATATGGTTCAATAAATTATTAATGACGGAAGTTTTATCTTTACAATTACGTTAGTAATTAGTTAACTTTTTGAAGTTAGCAAGATAATCAAAATTATTTGTACCTCTATATATTTTTGAATTAAAATCTAGATTGTAGTAGAAGAAAACAGTATTAAATCTTATATTTACTAACTACATGACGGCCAAAATTCGTATATCGCGGAGAAACCGTTAATTTTTCCGGGATAAAAAGTATACCATGTCCTTTCCCGGGACTCAAAGTATCTCCATACCAAATTTCAGCAAAATCAGTTCCCGCTAAACTGATTTTGCTGAAATTTGGTGATATACTTTGGGCGTGAAGAGGTAACAGACAGACAGACACCCTTTCGCACTTATAATATTAGTTTACTAATTGTCGACTCAAGGACCCACTCGAAAGACCCTGGCATACGGCAAATGGGTCGCAAATCGCAATGATTATATTTATATGACGATCGTGGGAAGTAACCATTCACATTTCTCTGCTGTTCACGACGATGTACCATCTAAGGACGTCGCAGACGGAATGAAAGAATAAACGAGAAAGAGAGCTTATAAAAATATTACAAATGGCATGTAAATATTACCATTATTACAAATCGTTTCGATAATATTTTATGTTAATGATTATATTAATAACGTTTTAATATTTGTAATGTGTATTAACCATTAGGTTGGTAGGAAAAAAAGAGATCATAGAGAATATGCATAAGGCTTCGGCCAAACCTACGCGACCAAAGCGACTGCGAAGCGGGAGCGTCTACCGCGTGGCGGACGCTGCCCATGTATGTAATCTTATGGCGCTATGCAGTTGCACACTTGCGCGACAAAGCGGGACGTGCGCGTTAAGAGCATACTGTCAAAACGCTAGCCCCGACTACACACACCGCTATCCTCCAATCGTGATACAATGATTCCATGAATCGTGCTCCGGGCAATGTGCTTTACGCTGCAGCTAATAGTGAACAATATCGCGAAACAACGGTTCCCGCATTATAGCACGAAAGTAAAGGTCGTAAGTCCTAAAATGTTTTTGATGATTACTTAAAAATTAAATACAATACTAATATTTCCTTTAGCTATAATTTTATAAAGTGTGTGATTGTAGTAGTGCAAGTTATTTAATGATAGTAACTCAGTAAGTGTAACAGGTATTTGTTGAAAAGCCCAGAAAGATTCATAATTTAAAAAAATAAAACTATCGAGTCAAAATAAGTGAATCGTGTTTTCGGTTAGCCAAATATCAGATAAATATACAATGATTAAATAAATCTCCATTTCATTTGACCCAATCGTCTTCCGGGATCGTAATACTTATTAGAAAACACAGCAAGATTTGCCCACTCTTAAGTGGTCAGACGTGTGTTTTGTAGTGTACATAACTAGACTTCTTTTTTAAAAGATTTTTTATATTATTTTGTACAACTCTTTAGTTTATGATTTTTTGATTTGTTCACGTTTTGATAGATTGTGTCATGATATTAAATTAATTCGACTTGACTATTGTGGACGTGTTTTATTCCTCTGCACCTTCCAAATCAAAATCAAGCTTAGCACCTCGCAACCCTCATGTCCGTCCGTCCGACCCGTCCGACTCTGATGTTAAGTACGAGGATGCCATTACCATAAAAATTTTGCATTTACACCAGATAAAGTCGCGCGTCTTCAGTGACTGTTCATTAACAAATGAAGTTCACGGTTCGCACCGTAGTCGCGCAGGTGTGCACGCCCAGTTTCGCGTTGCAGACGCTCCCGCATCGCGTCCCGTATCCTGCGTCACTGACGCGTAGGTTTGTTCGAAGCTTAGAGCCTGTCCAGATGAGGCGTTTTACGCGCGAGTGAGCGACTCGCGCGTTTTACGCGCGTACCCGAGATACTAGAGCTACATATATCGCGTCCAGATGCCTACGCCCGTTTTCTAACTCGCGCGTAAAACGCTTGCAATGAGCGGGACTCTCGACTCGCCCGTAAAACGCGCGAGCGACGCACGAGTCGAGATACTTGGGTGCCATTGCAGTCCGTTGCGAATGGACGTATTTGATTGGAGCGTGATAACTTCGAGTGCATGTTTGTAGCGTAAAAACGCGCGTAAAACGCGGTATCTGGATGCAATAGGAACTGAAACGCGCGTATGGACTTCGCGCGTAAAATGCCTCATCTGGACAGGCATTTAACTTCTGAATAAGCGACTGAAAAGTGCAAAAAGTAATCAGTTGCATATTACTTATTAGCTTATAAGTCTAATAACAAAAATAATGAATAGAAAGTATTCCTCTTTGACATAATATTATAATTATTTTTTTTGCGCTTTTTACAAACAATTTATAAAAAGTTCCTAGGTAACGTCCCTAAGGTTCTTCAGTCTTCTTACTTCTAAACAAGTATATTTCCGTTGTTTGGGACCTATTCAAATTCGTGCGACTTTCCTAAATCTGGTATGTCAATGGTGATTCAATTAACACTCGTTACAATAATGACCGCGAATTTTTCGTGCAAGCCTCAATCGCCGTTTCCTTCATAACTCTGATATAGCGCACATTCTTCTTGATTCCAAACTCTTTTTCTTTTTGTGCTTAATTCCAATACAATTTAATAATAGTTGAAAAAAATAAAAAGACACGCTTTATTTATTTTCATCTTTTATTAGAATTATTAGAATTCATTTTTTTTTTCAAACAATTTTAACTTTATTGGAAACAATATCAACACACGCTTATACTTTCACATTTCTACTGTGCCTTGCTGGGACTGCTGAATGCTGATGTTGAATGTTCTCAAAGAAAGGACTCGTAAGGAGCGAGGTGACGTAGAGTTTGCTTGAACCCGCAAATCTCTGAGACATTACAGAAATATTTTCCCAATGTTGGATTATCCTCTAGACAGGCTAAAGCTAGGCTATAATATATTGAAAATTAATTTTCGTGAACAAAGCACCGTATGTCATTGTCGAAACACAAGCTATTTGCTTTATTTCTCAAAAATTTTAACTTCTTATGCCTATGGGTAGGGTTGCCATCCGTCCGGATTTCCCCGGATTTGTCCTAATTTGAAGGCCGTCCGGGGACCGTCTGGCCGGGTTAAGTGTCCGGGTGAAATCCGGACACTTTTGTTGAGAGAAATCCACACAGTTGTCAGTTTCTTCTCCGATCAAAATTGAGTATGATTTCAAGGACTTGTGTAAATCAGATTTTTACAAATTTTTGTTGAAAAAGAAAGATATTTTAGCAATGGCAAGACATAATCTTGAATACTTTTAAGAGGTGTCCGGGAAAATAACAACATTTCGCCCAAATGTCCGGGTTTTTTTGTGCTTGACCGGCGACGGCGATTTAGGTGATGGCAGCCCTACCTATGGGTCCCCAGGCGCAGTTGCAGCCTGAAATTTTGATGTCACGAATAGACACAACATCTATTTTGAAATAAAGGACAAACATAATAATCCCCCAAAAATGTAGGTGACATTTTTGGGGACCCATGTAGGTACCCTCTGGGACCGCGCATGATATCATTATAATCCACGCTTATTCAAATTGTGATGTGAGCTTCATTCATGTACGACCATTAAATGACACAACGGACTTTCTGCTAGAAAAGTGAAATGATCAGACCTTGTAAGACTAGGCGGTCTCACTTTCGTTTGAGGTGAGGTAATATGGACCCGATATTCCTTCTACAGCTCATGTTACATACCATCAACATCAGCCTATCGCCGTTTACTGTTAAACGTATGCCTCCCAAATGAGCGCCAATTATACCGATCTTGGGAAACCCTTATCCATCCGCTGCCACCTTCTTCAAATACATGTAAAACTACTAGTAGTTTGGTGAAGTTGTCAAGTAGGTGAAGAAGTTGTCAAATATGAGTCACATTATTTTCATGTGCTACACTTTCTAAGTTTACACAATGATTTAAATACTACGTGAAAACTTGAAGGGGGGAAGGGGTCTTAGCATATACTATGCGTGGTTACCGAGCGGAGGGAGGGGTCAAAAAATCTTTAAAAACAGATCACATAGTATAGGTATGTTCCCTTACAACATGGCGGGGTTAATGTCAATTTTGTTATACAAATTCTTGTAGGATTGTTATACGAATTTTAGAACATTTATTAGAGTAGTGGATTTTATAAGCATCCTATTATATAATGTTTGGTGGGTTTAAGTTATTTTCACCATAAGTAATTTTTTGGAACTTTTCAGGAGAGACAAAAAACTGATTAATTTGATATAGACATGATGTAAGTTTCTTTATACTTCAAAAATAGTAAAACTATTATTTTTTAACTAAAAAAGAGTCATGTTTTTATCTAATTAAATGAATGAATATGAACTTAACACCTCCATCGTGGGTATCGCAGACACAATAGATTTTCAATTGTTATGCGGCAGCCGGCTGTCGCTTGGGGATTGATGGGTTAATAAAAAAAATATTAAAATATTGCATTCTGTATTCACAACACCCCTTAAATTAAAAAGACCCTTTGCCCCTTTTGAATAATATAAATGCGGTACAAGGCCAAAATATTAAAAGTATTTCTGAGAATTTGGGTAAAGTTTCATAGGTAAACATCAGAATGACTATAAATTTATTATACATTATAATATTCTACTATTGGAAAAATAATTTATTATACATTATAATATTCTACTATTGGAAAAATTTTGGAAACAAGGAGAAAGGCTGTACAAGAACGCTTTTCAGGTCAGTTAAGTACAAAATAAAGAGTATTGGTCCAAGAACGGATCCCTGTGGGACACCACTAAGTACTTTCCTAGTTTTAGATAAAGCATCACCGATCCTAACCCGAAAAGTCCTATTAGTGAGAAAATCTCTTATCCAGGCTAACAGTTTTCCACGTATACCCAAGTGTTCAATCTTACGAATTAGCCGTTTTATGGATACACGATCGAATGCCTTCTCGTAATCTAGGTAGATGATATTGGTAGGATTTCCTTTGTCGAGGTTTTTTGTCCACTCATTCAGGCAACTCAGTAGGTTTGTAGATACTGATCGACCTGGTACGAATCCATGCTGTTCTTCCAATATAATGTGCTCTTTTGTTAAGAAGTTTCTTATTTCGTTAGCAATCACTTTTTCCATTGTTTTGCACAATACACTTGTTAGACTTATTGGTCTGTAGTTAGATGGATCAAGTTTGCTTCCTTTTTTGTATATGGGAACGACAGTAGCTATTTTCCAGTCTGCTGGTAGTGCTCCATCCTCTAACGATTTTTTCATTAACCTAGTAATATTCCTTACTAGAGATTTTGAACACCCTTTTTAATACTATTGATGGTAAATCGTCTGGTCCAGTAGCTGTGGTGTCATCAAAACCAAGTAGAGCCCGTTGTACCTTATCTGTTGTAATATCAATATCATCTAGAGAGTTTATTACCCTGTGGTGATTAATATTTGGCAATGGTCCATCAGGTTCTTTGACAAATGATTGTTCGAATTGATCAGCAAATGCTTCAGATATCTGATTAGGGGTAGTGACAAGTTCATTTGTTTTATTTTTGATAATTACAATCATAGAATTCATGTTCAATCATGCATTTTTACACACAGATGTAAACCAATTTCGGTTTCGTTTGACAGCTCGAGATTGTTGCTCTATTCCGCTAGGTATATTAACTTTATGGTTTTTATGTAGATTCTATTTTTTCTAGCTGCAGTGTTAAATATGAGTATATTATAAAGCATATTATCTCTTAGTTTTAGTCTTGGCAGCAAATGCAATAAATTTATTTTACATGATAAAATAATATAAATAAGTTTGTGTCCAATGCTTTCAATATATATTTTTTAAATTACCTAATAGGTGTTTACGTAAAATATCAAATTTATAAGTAAGAATACACCACTAACCTTATAATATTATGCTTGTATCACTGTAGTCTGCTGGTTTCCATAACTTTTACTTTTTCTTCGTGAAGAGGTTGTTTACGACTTGATAACGTACCAACGGGAGATAAACATTATACATACAACAAGTATAACACCGATAGCACTAATTAAACCACTTTCTGAATAAATAAGATTAAAAATTTGCCTACAATTAACTGACACTACTTCGCTTACTGCCGAATTGAATATCAATTCATTACCACAACAAGAACTCATCACAGTATTTATATATAAATTTACAATAAAAATTGAACAAATTCGTCTAATATAATGTTAAAAATAATAATATATTTATAAATTTGACCTAAAAAAATATACGTAACGTAAATTGTAAACACATGTCACATGAGATGACACAATTGTCAATTTTTTTGACTTACAATTTTTTTTACACCAACTTTGCACCAACCGTCAACATTCATCTTCAATTTTATATTATGGCAATACGTATAATTAAACCATTGTCAGTGTCAAGTTAAAAGACCGGGAAAATCTAATTCTCGTAAAAATTGCATCATCATGAATCTTGATCCTTGACTCACTCGCATTTATCCAAACAAAAATCGGAAGTTGACCGAATCCAAGTATTCGGCCTAGCCTACTTTTCAGCAGCCTAGATTAGATTATATCTTACTCCCATTCACAAAATACGATCAAAATTCAAATCATGTCCAAGTAAGCGCGGCGGGATAAATAGTTTCAATCCAAACAAGTGGTTATCGTTTTGTGGCCGTACCCACAATTCGCCTAACATTGCTGCATCGCGTTATCGAAGTTTTCTAAGCGCATCGGTATATATACGACAGCTGAAATGTATCACGTGGGCTCCGGCCTGACCGAGCATACCATCTCGCTCGGTCGGAAGATCTTCCTTTGCGGCCTCCACGCATATCCCACACTTTTATTAAATTATTGGCTCCTTACTGAATTCAACTTTTGAGGCTAAGTTTTTCATCAGTATATTCAAATTATTTATTTCAGACTTTCGTCCATATTTTACAGTGTTAGTAGATATGAGCGCCGATGGGTAAACGGTCGGCGGCGGCGCGCCGACTTTTTTTGGTCGGCGGCGGCGGCGCCGTCGGCGGCGTTTCTCAAATGCGACTTTCATCTGTTTTTAGGGTTCCGTACCCAAAGGGTAAAAACAGGACCCTATTTTACTAACACTTCGATGTCTGTCAGTCTGTCTGTCTGTCTCCAGGCTGTAACTTAAAAACCGTTATAGCAAGATTTCTGAAATTTTCACAGATTATGTATATCTGTTGCCGCTATAACAAAAAATACTAAAAACAAAATAGATTTAATATCTACGGGGGGCTCCCATACACCAAACGTGATTTTTTTGCTAATTTTTGCTCGATATCAATATCGCCCAACTAGCACATTAGTGATAAAATCAGCCAACTTTGCATCTTTTAGCTGTACTCTGGGCTCTGGCGCTTTAGGGATTCTGGAAGCAGTTTTTAGTTATACTAATGCATCCGTTACTCTTTATGATTTTATAAATTTTCTTAGACTTTCGACTGATTTAACTAAAATTATTAAAGATTTGAGCTTCTATGATGAAGACGTTCGCTTAAATAGGATTTTGATAAATTCAACCCCCATGGGGATAAAATAAGGGATGATGGAGGATGTAAATGTATTATTTTGAACCTATCAGTACCTAATAGAACGAACAAATAATTAAGTATTTTGTGGTCATAATATTGTCAAGTGCCTATCTATATATGGCAACAGCCAATATATTTTATGTCGAACAAAAAAGGCCAAAGTAGCGTTTGTTGTATGAGAGCCCCCTTAAATAGGTTTAATTAATTTTGTTTTGTTTTATTTTTTTGCTTGATAGCATTAAGAGGCCCCTTCCCAGTCCCACTATCGTCAACGCGGGAGTCATCGAAACGCTTGTTGTTTCATCGATTAATAGTAATTATCATTAAATATTATTAGTAATTAATATAAATTATTAATAATTATTTATATTAGTAATTAATATAAATTGTTAATAATTAGTGATTAGTAGTAGTCACAATAAATAGTGTGTGGAAATTTCATAAAACTTGTTTCAAGAAATACGTGTTTATTGGTAGGCCTTACAAGTTTGTAAAAAAATGTTTGACATTTAGAATCTCCATTACAATTGCAAGGTTTATAAAAAAAATATTTCCATAACTGGTATTAATTAGTAAGTACATTATAAACGTCTAAATTTCAGATAAAATTTGTGCAAAAAAGCTGTTTTTGGAGGCCTATACTGAATTTATTTCTCCAAATTTTGAGTTCGCGTTTTTTTATAAACCTAGTATAGTGCAGAAGATATATAAGAAGATATAATTATTTATTTGTGTATTATATTTATTTATATTATTCTAACAGTATTTTATCTTAATTTTTGATTTTAAATATTTTTAGTTATATTTTATGGTTGCCTGGAAGAGACTGCTTCGAGCAGTAAGGCCGCCAATTCAAACTATTTCTGTTTCTGTAACTTTTGTAAATTGATTTGTTTTGTTTGTTTGAATAAAGAGTTTTTTACTTTTACTTTAAGATACCTATTAGTTCACAAGTTTCAAAGAAAGATCCTTTACAACGCCATAATCACGTACGAGCGTCTGTATGGAAAGATGGTCGGGTTGGCCGCTCTTAATTGTTGTTATAGCGGCAACAGAAATACATAATTTGTAAGAATTTCAAAAATTTTGCTAGCGAAGTTCTTGAGATACAGCCTGGAGACAAACAGCGAAGTCATTGCAATAGGGTCCCGTTTTTACCCTTTATATAAGGAACCACAAAAATGGGAAAACTATCCACCTTTGTTATTATACTACGTCAACGCGGACGAAGTTGCGGGCAACAGCTAGTATAATATATGTATATTTTATAAGTAAGGGCCAACCCACACGTACCACAAACACGTTTCGTCGCAACGACAAAATGCCGTCAAGCAGTGGTTACGTGTGAATGGTGTCGCTGCAGCTTTTTGTAGTTGCGTTGTGGTACCGACAAAATGTCGACGTGGTTGCGTTGTCGCCAGTAGTTGCGGTGTGGTTACGTACGAAAGTCAATGAAACGGAGGGGGGGGAAGAGCGCGGGCGGTGTGCGCGCACTATGAATGCATCGACGCAACGTTGTGGTTGCGATGTGGTCGGCTACTAGTTCGCTTGTGGTTGCAATGTGGTCGGAATCACACAAGTGGTCGACAACGACTGCAAAATGTGGTACGTGTGAATAGTCTGCAGTTCATTTACAATACGAAATATACGCCTGACCACATGGTGTGGTTGTGGTTGTCGTGTGGTTGTGGTACGTGTGGGTTCTATCTTTGGGTATCTATACTAATATTGTAAAGCGGAAGAGTTTGTTTGTTAGTTTGTTTGTTTGAACGCGCTAATCTCAGGAACTACTAGTCCGATTTGAAAAATTCTTTCAGTGTTAGATATCCATTTATCGAGGAAGGCTATAGGCTATATTTTATCACGCTAAGACTAATAGGAGCGAAGAAATAGAGGAAAATGTGGAAAAAACGGAGGGAAATTATTTGAAAGGGCTTATTTGAACACGCTAATCTCAGGAACTACTGGTCCGATTTGAAAAATTATTTCAGTGTTAGATAGCCCATTTATCAAGGAAGGCTATTGGCTATATTTTATCACGCTAAGACTAATAGGAGCGAAGAAATATAAGAAAATGTGGGAAAAACGGGGGAAATTATTTGAAAGGGCTTATCTCACGAACTACTAGAGCAATTTTTCTGTTATTTGGGTCAGATAAGAAGTAGACCACGTGAAGGATCATAGGCTATTTTTTATAGACTGATTTGTCTGTGAAATATCTAATTTACGCGGGCGAAGCCGCGCGGAACGTCTAGTCTTTTATATTTAAGGTATGACACAGGGTCATGGTAATTTTATCTAGTTTGGTTTTAAAAACGTCCACATTTTGTTGTGCTAATGACGTAGCTATCGTCTACCATAATAACGAGTTCGTTCGTACTGATTCATTGAATCATTCCACTCGCTCGGCGCGCCGATGCCTTTTCGCGGCGGCGGCGGCGCGGTGGAACTGGCGACGGCGGCGGCGCGCCGGCGTGGCGCTCATATCTAAGTGTTAGTAAACAAAGGGTCCTTATTCTAGTGTTAGTGAATAATATAATATTATTATTAATTGAGGTTTAGAGGTTATTAA
Source organism: Cyaniris semiargus (assembly GCA_905187585.1). Classification (NCBI taxonomy): domain Eukaryota; kingdom Metazoa; phylum Arthropoda; class Insecta; order Lepidoptera; family Lycaenidae; genus Cyaniris; species Cyaniris semiargus. The sequence goes on from LR994555.1 coordinate 2,620,260, forward strand.
TTGATTGATTATTGAGGTATTAATTGAGGTGACACCATTAATGAACATTACAATATAAATGAAAATCAGAATATAATTTATTATTTTTATTATCAATTATTACAAACTTACTTCAATTTGGCTCCTTAAATGCTTGTGTTAAATGTTAATGGAAGAAGCAGTTTCTCTTTTTTTAATGAACATTCAGATGTTTAAAAGTTTATCAAAACACAAATTAAACGAATTAATAATTTAGATATGTTTTGTATAGTTTATACAAATACAGAAATTTTAAAGCTATGAAAACAATATTATTATTAGTTACTGATTTATAAAAGGAATGCATACATTTACACTTGGCAAAAAAGAGTGCGTTTTAAATGAGGCGCTTTTCTTCTATTATAGGCAACCCTATGCAACTCTTGGACGCACTTTTGACAAAATAAGGCCCGCGCCACACCGGAATGGCAGCGGCGCGGCGAACACTTTCAGTGTCATATGATTTTAAACTTTATCTTCATTATTGTAATAGGTACATAGTATCGCTTGAAAGTCTAGCGGCCGCCCGTGGCCGCTGGCGGCCGCCGGCGGCCGCTAGACTATGTATTACAACAATGAAGATAAAGTTTAAAATCATATGACACTGAAAGTGCTCGCCGCGCCGCTGCCATTCCGGTGTGGCGCGGCCCTAATATGCACTAGAGTTGACAAGTAATTTAATGTTGCCATAAATGAAAACTTTTAGTTTCAGCTGTCACTGCACCAGACGTTTTTGCCCAGCTATACTATAACACTGAAATTGTATAAATAGAAGTGAAGTTACCTTCTTGAAATGCACAGTGATTGGTTACTTTTATAGACTTTGTTGATCAATTTATTAATAAAAATCTAAATTGTTCATGCCCATTTCAAGAATTGTAACTTTGTTATTTGTATACAGCAAATTATAAATATTTATCTGTTTAAAAGTATAGATCACAATGATTCCTAAGTAACTAAGTCACTGGCATAGATTATAATCTAAAGAGTATAGACATAAAATTTATTTAGACTTAAAAGCGTCGTTGTTTATAAAAATATTCTATTGTGAGATAAATTACTGTTTATTTGAATAAAATACATATTACCTTTATTGAGAATAGTAAACTGGACTGTATGTTCTAATTATATTATTAAACTACACGAAATATTATGCTTCAAATGTCTTCATTGCATTTATTGATGTTGTTTGTTAGATTTGTTTTTTTTTTTTTTTATAAGTATTGTGTACGGAAATCATATTATAACTTTTATTCAAATTGTGATTTTTGAAGATATAGTCTCATTTCAGAACAGTTGCCAGACACTAATATGAAACACCTCAATGCGCATAACTTATGAAAAATAGAGAAAAATTATTCAGACTTCCAAAAAATACATTCAGCCACAATTCAACTTACACTATAAAACCTCAGTACAAAACTATGACTAATTTAAAGTTCATCCTTCTCTAGATCAACATCTGAGAGGTCAATGTCCTCTTCTGGTGGCAGTTCTCCATCTTTGCCGTCCCACGGATCAGTTGTGGAGATTTTGGGCATTTCAGCGCCTCTAACTGGGGCCGTCTGTCCGCGACCGAAGGATAGATCCCTGTAAAAAATTATAAATATTAAAAACTTGAAGCATCATGATTATTGTGTATACAATTTACACAATTCATTTGCTTGTCATAACGAAATCGTAATAACCGAATCAAAATTAATTTCAGTTTAAATGAATAAAATATAACACACACAAACAAAAATGTTATTTCAAATATAAATCTTCCAAAACAACTAAACGGTATGTATGGAACATACATATTCCATTCACATAGTTTGTCAAAATAGTTTATAGCATAGCTACAATATACATAGTTTGTTTAGTTTTCTGATAAGTACTCGTATGACATAGTATCGTAACAATATGAAAACTGTAAAAACAAGAAAACTGTAAACTTTCCTGCGAAATTGCAGGCAAATAGCTCACCTCAAGAACTCATTGATGCCGGTCTCCGAGAACGATCCCCTCAGTGTTGAGAATTTAAGTTTCTTGGCGTTGACCACAGCCATCGCCGGGTAACCGAAGCCGCCGAGTTCCAAAGCCTCCTCTAGTGCCAACTGCGCGCCAGCCTCCGCCCATACCCATCTGTAAAAATTATTCGGCTCTTATTAGATTTCACGTGAAGTTGTAAAACATCCGATCACTCATAAAACATAATGTTTCTTCGGTAATGCTACGGCCACATTGTCGCGCGAAGATTCGCGTCGCGTTGCCGCGATGAAATCTTCGTGTTCGATCTACGACGAAGTGCTTGTCGCGATAATTTAGAATAAAACTTCGCTACGTCGCGATAATTTAGAACGTCGCAAATTATTATTAATTTCACGGGAAAACGTGGAAGAGGTGGTTGCGCAAAGTGTAGCCAACCGCACGAACTTTGTCGCGATAAAACCCTTTGATGTGCGGCAATATACCGACCGCGACAGCGTCGTGAAGGGCGTTCGTATTCGCGATAATGATTCGCGATAGTATGAATTATTGTACGATAGGCCGTGTCGCGACAACGCAAATCTTCGCATTATCGTGATAGTGTGGCCGTAGCATAAGACAAAGGCATAAGTGCTAAACATTTTCATAATTATGCCCTTGTCTTACAAATGGTACGATTACGAAAAAGTAAAAACAATGCCATTGACAACATATTTTATCAATACAAAATAAATAATTACCGATATAAAATCAGCCAAGTGCGAGTCAAACTCGCTCACGAAGGGTTCCGTACCGTTATAGAGCGAAAATAGGCAAAAAATTGTGTTTTTTGTATGGGAGCCCCTTTTAAATATTTATTTTATTTTAATTTTATTATTAATTATTAAAGTACAAATATAATTAAGGATTTTGTGAAAGTTTCAAGTGTCTAGCTGTTGTCATTATTGATTACGAGCAAACAAGGCCAAAAAAATAAGGTTTCTTGTATGAGAGCCCCCCTTAAATATTAACTTTATTTTGTTTTTAGTATTTGTTGTTATAGCGGCAACAGAAATACATAATCTGTAAAAATTTCAACTCTCTAGCTATTACCGTCCTTGCGTTACAGCCTGGAGACAGAGAGACAGACATTGAAGTCTCAGTAATATGGTCCCGTTTTTACCCTTTGGGTACGGAACCCTAAAAACACAATTTATCAGTTTATAAACAATTGTCTGGATCAAGTCACACTAAGAATAACTCTAAATATACAATCTAGGTTCAAGATCTGCCTGATAAAATAATGTTAATATATTCCTTACCCCCACATCTTATTCTTGTATTTGTCACCGAGTCTTGTGAGGATGCTGATGTACTGGTTGCGGCAGGCGGCGTTGCAGTCTAGGATATGGGGTAAGATGGACACCACACACAGTGGCTTCTCACTGCACGCCTTCATTGTTGACTCGTCGACCACCTAGAGTGTGTAAAATAGAATAAACAAAGGACGGTAAAATAATATTTTTAAGTATTAGGGCCAATTCAATGAAGAAAAATTCATTTATATCGTCTGAAATCATACAAAATGTGATTAAACTAAATTATATTTGTCAAAACGTTTATAGCGAAAGAACCATAAATTATTTTGCTATTTTTCTTTATATTAACACCTCAACTGACCTGAATAATCTCCGGTGGTGGCAGACTGTCGGCCAACTTCTCGAGTGCCCAAGCCACGATGTCGCTGGACGTCCTGCCTCCGTTGTAGTCCTCAGCGGAGTCGCTGGTCTTCTTGCCCGATGGGAACATCTTAATGGTGGGGTAGCCTTGGACTTGGAAGCGAGAGGCCAGGGCCTGGTGCACTGTGGCATCGACTGCTCCCACTTTAACCTGTAATAAGTGTTGATTTAAGACATCTTTGTAAAATATTATGATTATCAAACAACTGTTTGTTTGTGTGGTACTTTGTTAAGTACTCATTTAGTGTACCTAAGATCGCAAGGTTTTAAGAGTTGTTTTAAGCCACTAGTGACTCATTAAATTGATTAAATTGACTCTAATCTGGCTATAACATTGTAATCTGGAAATCAATTTTAAAAATAGTGTAGAAATTGACTCAGGTTTTATTGGTAATAAATGTTATGGTGTTACAAAATATAATGTACTAGACGTTCCGCGCGGCTTCGCCCTCGTAAATTTGATATTTCACAATTCACAGACAAATTAGTCCACAAAAAAAAACCTAAGATCCTTCACGTGGTCTACTTCTTATCTGTGCCAAATAACATAAAAATTGCTCCAGTAGTTTGTGAGATAAGCTCTTTCAAATAATTTCCCCCGTTTTTTCCACATTTTCCTCTATTTCTTCGCTCCTATTCTTAGCGTGATAAAATATAGCCTCTCCTCGATAAATGGGCTATCTAACACTGAAAGAATTTTTCAAATTGGACCAATAGTTCCTGAGATTAGAGCGTTCAAACAAACAAACAAACTCTTCCGCTTTATAACATTAGTATAGATAATGTAGTGTTTGTACATACATAAAATATGTTTTTCAGAAATTGTGTTTGCCTTTAAACATAAAAAGCATAGTTATGAATTTCAATTTCTAGTTGGTCTCTTAATAAAATATAAATGGCATTTATTTAAAATGTGCCCATTTCAATTTGGTATATAAATTTACATTGAGTTCTACTTCTAAAAACAGTTTGCAAAAAGAGAAAACATGATTAATATTTTAATTTGTTACATCTGGCTTTTAACTTTCCATTTCTTTTAACTATAAGTAAAAATCAACTTTAATTTAACAAACAAACCTCGAGCTATTTTCTCACGGTGGTTCCCTCAGGCTAGGGTTATGCACTATGCACCCAAGGTAGGTAGGTAATCTTGAGCTTTAAAATTACAGATTACCTACAATACTAAGGGCTCCCACACAAAACTGCGAATTCGCATAGCATCGCATCGCAATGTCATTTTTAGTACGAGTTTTGTTGCAGATTTTTGCGATACGAAGCGAATTCGCAGTTTTGTGTGGAAGCCCGATCTAATTATAAAAAAATGTTTCACCTTGCCCTTAAGTTCTGTGGCCGCCTTAGCCCAGTGGGGCTCCAAGTTCTTGCAGTGTCCACACCACGGGGCGAAGAACTCGACCAACCACAGGTCATCGCTGTCCAGAACCTTCTCCTTGAAGTTGCTCTCAGTCAGTTCAATCACGTCCGACTGTAATTAAAAGTTTTAGCGTAAATGACATATTATGTATTTCAAAGAGATTAAAACAAGAGTGAAAGCTAGTTCGTATAATCTGAAAGAACTGCATAAAAACTTGCACAAAAAAATAGAACAATTTTTATTTTATTTTTTAAGATTAATTTTCTCCCTTTGCTTTAATGATAATATGTTACATAAGTCATAACATTTGGTGATGTAGGATAACCTCCTCAACAGATTTTTAAATAGTCAATATAAAAACTATATAACGCCCGCAACTCTGTTGCGCCGTAATAGATTTATCGCGCGGGAACCGTACATTTTTCCGGGATAAAATATATCTTATGTCATTTCCCGGGAATCAGTGTCTCCATACAAAAATTCAGTTTATTGGTTTAGTAGTTTGGGCGTACCTGAAGAGGTAAAAGATAGAAAGACAGACAGACACAAACTTTCACATTTATATATTAGTAGTCATTATTACACAATATTAATTCTAGAAGCCAACCACTCAGAACTTTTTAGTTTTTGTGTAGGAGTATGTAGGTGTAGTATTGAAAATCTTAACCCACAAAGGTCAGAGACGACCCACATTTTGCACGCCTACGTTTTTGCGCTCTGCTATTAATAATATCAGCAAAATAACCCACTCAAATGTGCACAAGAACTGACTAACCAATTAACAACTTTCTTTTTTTTTTTGCAATTGTTGCAGTACTATTTACAATAACCAAAATAACGAGGCACATAATGTTTTGTTTCGACCTGAATGATAATAATAAAAAGTTATTTAAATTACTAAATATTGTTTTTATGCCCTTAATCTCTAGAGTAATAATTTATCACTGTTTGTGTAGTAAAATACACAGATAGTGTCACTCACTACCCTCATAGGAAATTACATAACCAACATTACTCCCTTTATTGATTAGTAGTAACAGTATATTTTCATCCATTACACATCATTATTACACAAAACAGCCTTGAAATGATTTTGCTATTATATAATAAAGCTTTCTTTTATTATATTGTTTTACCATAGTAATGTAGAATATTTAGTACTGAGTAAAAACAAATATAAACTTTTAATAATGCGTCAAAAATTAATACAATAATTTTATTCACAATAATTAGTTTTGCTCTTCAGTTTCATCCTTTTTCTAATATTTTATTTTACATTATTCACATAACGAAATAAGTTTGTTTGCAATGAATCAAACCTTATCTTTTTTATTGCATCCAACAATGGTGGTGTTAACTGCTTCTGAGAAGTTGTTTTTGTCATCCAGGGAATTTTGTGCCCATATAATTTATTCCTCAGCTATCAAATTAAAGATTATAACTATATCAAACAAAGCATATTATTATGAAATGATCTTCTAGTTCAAGAAAGAAGTATGTATTACTATCTCTATTGAAGAAGATATTGTGACTTATAAACTTCTTTGTAAACTACAATGAAAAATATTGGCCTTTAGCCAAGTTGCACTAGTATTTTAGATTAAGTTTATCCTTATTTTATCTTTCTATAAGTGTCTAATATCTGTATAAGATATTTTGACACAGGATCATCTTTAAGCCAAATAGGTGCTGATGGCCTAATATTTTATATAGATCTGATAATAAATAATTTTTTCTTACCTTATCAGATGAAGAGCTAGCCTTCTTTCCAAGATTATCATACGCCTTCTCCTTGGCAGCTTTGATTGCAGCATCTACAAATGCCTCTGCCGTCCTTTGTCCTTGATATGGTGTGTGCTTGCTGCCAGTGAAGATTTTGATGGTCGGGAATCCTGATACTCCATACTTTTGTCCAAGATCTTTGTGCTGGTCAGCATCTACTGCTCCTACTTTGACTATGCCCTGTTAAATGATAAGCTATATTCTATAGATAATTTATACTAGAATGTATGTATAATTGTATGTTAAGATGGTAACTTAAAATGGAAGAAGATGGTTGTAGTATGAATACAAAGAAAATACAAAAATAAAGACATAGTTTATAAACTGGTTTATGTGGGTGGAAACTGGAAGACTAGAAGTTTCTGGTTACTTATTAAATGATACACAATTTTACCTTAAGAGCTCTGGCGGCCTTTTTATACTCAGGAACTAAGTTTTTGCAATGTCCACACCAAGGTGCAAAGAACTCGACGATCCAAACTTCATCAGAATTTGTGACTAGCCTCTCAAAATTACTAGGAGTCAGTTCTACAACATCTGAAGACGAGTCGTATAGAGCGTACGAGCCCGTGAAACATAAAATAACACCTAGAAAGCAAATTAATGTTAAAACACCGGCACATAAAAACAGCGTGAAGAAGTAGTTTTACACTTGATTAATTATTGTAAACTTACCTATTAAAAGCGACCGTAACATTTTTATTACGCTAGCCTATAATATATCACTTTAAATAATGTGATCGATGAATTTTATTTAGTTTCAGCAATTTTAAATGACAAAAATATGAGTCTAATTTCTCGATACGTACACGTCTCGAAGACCATAGATAGTTCCTAAAATTGTCAATGGATTTCGTGGTTGAATTTGATTGGTGAAAAATTGAAGGAGAGGTATAATCATTAGTGACCGACCGAACTTTCGGTTTCGGTTTCGGCCAGTTTCGGCCAAAAAATCTAGTTTCGGCCTTAGTTTCGGTTTCGGCCAAAATATAGCCGAAACTTTCGGCCCCGCCGAAACTCCAGTGTTCGTGAATTTTCGTGCGTCGTTCGGTAAACTTCGCAGTAAACTCCTGCTTGCTCGCCAGCGAGGCCCCGGCTCATTTCGCCACCGTCCATTTAATCGTGTTTTGAGGTTATGTTTTGCAAATTAGTGCAAAATTATTAAGTATTTATTTTGTTTTTATAAGTACTTCGTTTTATTTTCATCAAACTGTATAAACTTAATCTTATCGAACATTAGAGGTATATTGTTGAATTTTATTTCTAAACGACAAACGCACGTTTATTTAATATAATATGTAACTGTCGGTGAATTACGTGCTATGTTCTTATTTTAAACAATGTTTCCCAAACAAACGATTAAGTAAATGTTATGATAAATTGATTATATTGTGTGTGAACTTTATTTACTTAATAATTTTATTTGACTTATGAGATATAGCTTGCGAAATTTTTCTAGTCAATCATCTCGCCTCATTCTTTTCCTTTTACCACGCGTTTTATTTATATTTAAAATAATTAACCTTTAACTATGGACGCACAGTCTCACAGACCGTTCCTACCCTGCTAGAATCTTATCTACCCCACTTCCCCGTAAGCTTCACACTTGCGGTAAATGCGGCCCTCATTACACAAGTCGACAAAAAAAAATATTTTTTTCTTGTGCCTGTTACTTTTTATTTTTTTTATTTTATCAGGAAAACTTACAGCATATAACAGTGATAATACATATTAAATAACGACATGCCAAAAACAAGTTTTCACTAGTAAATAATAAATTTGAGCTAAAAATTAACATATCAAACAAAAAGTCCTGACGAGATACACTTAATGACTATTATCCGATTATTTGCATTGAAAATTTTTTTCAAACTCAAAAACTCAAACTCAAAAATTTTTATTCAGAATATATTTTTTCAAATATTCTCTGAACGTCGGGACTATACTGGTGCCTACCACCGGTTCGGGAACTAACCCGGCGAGAAGAACCGGCGTAAGAAACACGCGCGGGGCCATCTTTTACTAAAAAGATGGAAAATTACAAAAAATATATAAAATTACAGTGTCATTATGACTAAATAAAATACAACGAGGGTACAATACATATTATACAGAAACAGCTCTGCAGAGGGCGAGTGGCGACCTTATTCCCATGGTGTACTATCATTCATGAAATCAGTAACTTTATAGTACGCTTTGGTACACAAACGTTCTTTAACAACTTTTTTAAATTTATTAATTGAGAGATTTTGAATGCTTTCTGGGATCTTATTATAAAGGCGTATACATTGACCTTTTAAAGAATTTTTGACTTTAGTAAGTCTAGTCACAGGAATTTCAAGCTTATGTTTATTACGAGTATTTCTCCCATGAGTATCACATTTTTTCTTGAATTGATATATATTCTTTTTAACATATAAACATTTGATAGGACATATTGAGAAGCAACAGTTAAGATTCCAGTTTCCGTAAATTTTTCTCTAAGTGAAGTATTACTGGCCAGCTTGTAGATTGCCCGAACAGCTCGCTTCTGCAGCACAAAAATTGTATTTATATCTGCAGTATTGCCCCATAGCCAGAAACATAAATTAAAAAAAATAAAGTTTGGTTTTATAGTATAAGCGAAGATAAATAAAAATATAAGATTTTTCTAAAATTCTTAGAGACTATAACGCTCGTCGTGACCAAGATAAAGGGGTTTGGGGGAAATCAGAGTTGAACCGGGAAGTTTGCCGCTGCCTCTTACTGTGTATATTTAATTTTTAGAGAAATTATGAGTGTTATGTACTTTAAAGCGTAAAAATATCATTAAAAATGTGTAAAAAGGACGTAAAAAGTTTTTGCTGTATTTGCGGAAAATTTATTAAAGTAAGAGCGAAAAATTTACTTGCACCGACAAATAAAAGGATTTATCAAGCCTTTGAAACAAATTTTAAACTTCCTATTAAAAACCATAAAAATATGGGTGCCACATAATATTATCTCACGTACTTATTAAAGAGGCATGCTAAAAGCTATGTTTGGCGTATGCTCACCTAAATACAAAAAAATATCAAATTTTAAACCTAATTTATAATTTTTTCCTTCTAATTCTTTTTTTAGTGAATGTTAGTGCTTAGTAATGATTAAATGAAATAAATAAAATATATATTTTATTCTTTTAACACCTAAATAAAAGAAATAAAATATAACCTGCATAGGTATGCATATTCTACAAAATACACGAAAAAAGTTTTTGCTACATTTGCGGAGAATTTATTAAAATAAGAGTTAAAAAGTTAGTTCCATCAACAAATAAAAGACTTAGTCAAGCCTTTGAAAAAATTTTAAACTTCTTATTTAATACCAGAAAAATATAGGAGCGCCACATACCGAAGCACACAACAAGCTATAATATTTGGGGTATGCTCACCTACATACAAAAAATATTAATTTTTAAATCTAAATTATATATTTTTTCCATTTCAATTTTATTTTGGGAATATAAGCAACGATATAAATAAAAATAATATCATATTTAATATTAATAATATTATATTTTATTCTTTTGATATATAACTGAAAGAAGAAAATTCAGGTTTTCTTCAAAATTTGAAAGTTTCTATTAAATCAAACTTTATGAGTTAAAATCATTGTTTCTCTAATTAATTTAGTGTAAGACATCCAAATTGGGTACACAGAACTCAGGCACAAAAATCGTGTTGACTAGTGTTATCTTAGGTTTAGTGGCAAAACGTCTTCTGAACCAAAACATTGTGACGCCAACTGCAAGGTTACTTAGTAATTTCGTTTTGAACTTCAACCGTGGTCTGTGAGACGACTGCATGTCCGTGTTTCTTATACAAAGAATATGACTGCAATTGATTGTGTTTTCAGTAGTAAATGTCTTGAAATAAATTCAATTTGTACAATTTGCACAATTTGCCTGAAGTAAAATAACTTCACCAAAAACATTTTTGATGGTACAGCATCATCTTTAAGTCTCAATTTGTCCAATGTTCTATTGAATCACCAATCTTCAAAATGGATTGAGCAGACAAATATCCTTGTTTTTGTCATGTCAATATTTTGTTCATCAATAATATTCAACCATGATTATCTTTTTTCTTTATCATTAGGTAATCTAAAAGTATAAATAAACACATACATTCTAAAAGTAATGAAATTATTAGGTAAAAAAAAAATAATTAAATAAAATTTATCGATAAAGCCACATCACTATGTTCATACAATAGTACTACCACGTATTTTATACGGAATACATCAAAAATATAAGGAACCAGGCGGTGAAATTAATAGAACCTTTTGTAATAGATCATTTTTAGAAAACACAGTCGTCTGGATTTAAAAATCTGATGTATTTCGAAGTAAAATACTAAACTTACATATGTAAAGACAAATCTGGTTGTTTCTTTCGGATTTTAGTACGACATCCAATAATGCTGCTCGCGGTCATATTTCGGCACTCCAAATCTCACTTCCTAAAACAAATTTTTACCGAAAAGAACTAGAATAATGTCGAAATTTTTTAAATAAACCCCGTTTGTTTATGTGCGTTGACAGGTCAACTACCACTCAAATTGTAAAACAAAAATGGCGATTTGGTCGCAAAGTGGCATTTTGGCAAATATTTCTTTCAAAATGGTAAACACTCAAACTTACAGTTATCTTTTTTCACTTACGTAAAAACGCATAAGCAAAAGGGAGATAGTTATATGATTATAAATTTATCGACGAATGAGGCATTTTCTTATTTTTTTAAATTGATTGTCAAACAGTTTTCATTTTAGTAACTAGATGGCGTATGGGTAGACAACTATCGGTAATACCATCATTAATTACTACAAAACTGGGCAAAAGAATGTAAAACTTGATACATTTCAATTTGAAAAAGACGATGTTTTAGTTAAAACTCACGGAAGAAATAGCCCTATTTACCGTTATTCACACCAAATGACACAGGAATTATACATTTTGGTTTTGACAACATCTTACCTGCACTTCTGCAAGATAACGGATATTTAATGGCTAATATTTTACCAATAATGAACATCAAAAACCCAAATAACACATTTTGGGAAAAAATAATAAAAACCACACCAACAATAAAAAGTAGAAGAAGTGTCAAAGTAACATGCCCGCCAAAACTCTTTCAGTTGTCAGTTTTCAGTTTGACAAGTATTATATTATGTCAGCGTGTTCCTAAACTGTTACCAGTATACTGGCCTAATCGCTTAAGCCAATGATCGCTTAGCTTTTGATTTATGTCACACTTGACAGTACACTGAGATTTTTTAGAAACACAACCTATATGTAGTCAGTGATGACAACCTGCAGATAATTTCAGATCTGTGGGGAACCAATAGAAAATCTAGAAGTGTCTATCGTCGCGCCGTCTGGTGGAGTCTGGAGATCAAAAAAAAGAAAACAACCCATTGCCGTAATCAATTCTATACATAGACAATTGCTTCGGATCCATAGGTTTAGAGGTCTTTGCCCGAGGGAAAAAAAGTTTTCGGGAGTGGCGGGAAAAGTTGAACATTTTTCAGCACTGAAAATTTAATTTAATTTTTACTGTAAAAAGTTGTATAATTGTAGAATATTTGTCGTATTGTATATATTTTTAATTGTATATAATTATTTCTTCGTTCTGTTGGTAAGTTTTTTAATTATATAAAAGTCCCTTCACGGGACCAGGCGCGCCGCGATGTCTCAGCGGCCGTCCAAACGGAAGAAGAAGAGACAAATATCGTCAAGTCCGGTGGATGATCAGGCTGAGTCGAGTAGCTTTGAACAGTCTGAGCCCACAGAGGAATGTAACAAATATGCTCCTTATAGAGTCAATGATTACAGCCGTCGCTATCCAGAGGACAGCGCAGCTGGATTTGAATTTGTAGTTTTTGTGGAAAGCACAGGTGAAACTCCTATAGGTACTCGCGACCTCATGTATTTTCCAACAATCGATTAAGGGAATATCTTTCTTGAGAAAAAATAATAAATTCAAAGTTGGAGTCTATTTTAATCGGCCGAACTTAGCTAACGCATTTCTTGAAAATACTACTTTTTTACGAGACCAAAATTTAAAAGCAAGCATTCCAGCTGGTAGCACGGAGTTGACTGGTGTCATTAACTCCGTACCGACCGAAATGTCCAATCAAAAAATTTATAAAGCAATTTCGAGTAGTACAAAAAGGGTAATATGTGTACGCAGAATAATGAGAAAAGCTAAGGTTAACAACAGCTTTGTGCTGCAACCAACGCAATCAGTGGCAATTACATTTTCGTGTTCTACATCATTGCCTGAATATGTTTTAATAAATATGTGGCGATTTCCCGTTATGACATATATTCCACCAGTGAAACAGTGTTATAAATGTTTAAGATACGGACATTTAGCAAAGTTTTGTAAGAATGCAGAGCGTTGCTCGATCTGTGCCGAGGCTCACAATCATAAAAATTGTACCCAAAGCCCAGATAAAGCTGTTTGCGTACATTGCAAAGGTAGCCATTTATCTATATCTGGAGAATGTAGAGTTAAAAAAATGAAAATAGAAGAAAAAAAAAAAGTATACAACTACATCATATGCAGACCTTTTTAATAATAAATTACAAAATTTCCCTTTATTAAATGAAAACACAAATAGTAAAGACTTATTAAATATACTTCTCTCAAATAAAAACGCACTTACGTTACTCACAGAATGTTTAATTAAAGCTATTACTCTGAACAAGACTCAAAATGCAAGCATAAACTCACAGCTTCTTTCAGAAGCAATAAAAGAAACTATAAAAGAAAAAAATAACAATCTTTCACATTCTCTGCCCAAGTAAATATTATGCAATGGAACAGTCAAAGCTTGCCAAGTAATAAATATGAACTACAAAAATTTCTATTAGATAATTCCATCCACATTTGTATAATTAGTGAAATGTGGCTCAAACCACATATCACATTTAACATGAAAGGATACTCTATTGTGAGAAATGACTGTGGTAATAATCACAATGGAGTAGCCATATTAATTCATAACACTATAGTCTATAACAAAATTAATACATTTTATGATGATTCTTTACAAAATATTGTTGTTCAGATTCAAATTTTTCAGAAACAAATTTCGATTGTAAGTTTTTACAGCCCAGGAAGCTGTACTCCTGAATTTAATAAGAAAAAATTTTATGATTTAATACAGACTATTCCGAAACCGATAATTTTTGCTGGAGACTTTAACGCGCATCATACTTTATGGGGTTGCGGCAAAGTTGACGCGCGAGGGAGAGATATTGTTGATGTCGCTGATGAGAATGATTTGGTTCTCTTGAATGATGGACGTCCAACCACTGTAGGGTCGCATAGATGGAAGCCAAATGCACTAGATTTGACTTTTGTTTCGGCGTCGTTAGCATTATTTTGTGAATGGCAAGTTTCTTCAGACTCATTAGGTAGTTATCATTTACCAACTCTGACAACATTGAATCTTTCTCCATCATTCTCTTCCCATAGTAACTTGTCACAGACATTTGAAAGTTTTCCTCTTCACACGAATCTGAAAACAGTAAATTGGGATTTGTATGAAAAAACTGTTAATCAGAAATTTAAAAAAATTCAAATTGAAACATGCGATTTAATCGACAGTTATAATAGATTCTGTGCGCTTATAATTCAAACTGTTGATAAATGTGGCACATTTATCAACGGTTTGAATAAGCCTAAGTTTTGCACCCCAACAGCTAATCCTGTTTCTCAAAGTTCTGCCTGTAGTAACAGTAAAAAAAAAGTTAAAATTCCATTACTATGGTGGAATGAAAAATGTTCCAAGGCTGTACATGATTGTCGTCAACTGTCAAGCCTATGCGCGGTTTAAAGCGAATTCTTGTATTGAAACTTTTGTTGAATTTAAGCGTCTTCAGGCGCATAAAAAACGCGTATTGAAACAAGAGCGAAGACTTTCTTGGGAAAACTTTTGTAAATCTGTTAGTAGATTAACTCCTATGAGCCAAATTTGGATGAAAATTAAAAAATTCAACCAAAGTTATACACCTAGAAGTAGTTTCATTGATAGTGAATGGATATTACAGTTTTTAAATAAATATACTCCAGATACAGTACCAAATAATTATAAGAACAGTAATTCCAATGTGACAACATCTCCAAATTCTTTTTTAGTAGTTTTACATTTGAAGAGCTGAAAGCAGCCATAAAATCTCGTAAAGATTCTGCTTGTGGTCTAGATTGTTTATCTTACAAAATGTTTAAATTGTTAGACACCAAAAATATGAAGTTGTTCCTTAATCTTTTAAATTCATTGTGGTGCCATTCCATGATTCCTGAACAGTGGAAAACAGATTGTCTCGTTCCAATATTAAAACCTGGAAAGGATATAAATGATGCAGATTCATATAGACCTATAACTTTAAGTTCTTGTATTGGCAAAATATTTGAACAGCTTATTAAACAGCGATTGGAATTTTTTATAGAAAGAAATCATATTTTACCTAGTAATCAGTTCGGTTTTCGGCGTGGCCGTTCGGCTAGAGAGAGCTTGAGTCATTTTTGTTTGGACATTCACAATGCTCTGTCTTGTAATTCAATATTGGTTGGTATTGTAATGTATTTGTGTTATTATCTGTGCACGGCGCACGCGCGGGTGTGTCTGTGACGTCGCGGATTCAGTCCGGAATAAACGGTTGCACTAGATCAACGTGTCTTATTCAAATACCTCAGTGGCGACGAGGATGGGATTTGTGTGCCTACAAATAATTTTCGGCCAACACAACATGACGATCGGGAAGTTGTTGGAGTTTAGTGTGCGTTCCGGTAACTGGACAATGTATGTAGAAAGAGCTGAGATGTATTTCAAAGTAAATGAAATTAAAGAAGATCTCTGGCTACCTACATTAATCGCAGCGATGGGCGATGAAGCTTATGAATTGCTGAGCAATCTAACGAGTCCCGCAAAACCCAGTGATAAAACGTATGTTTTTGTTACAAAGGTGATGAAAGAACATTTACAACCCAAACCTTCGTTTATGGCGGAACGATATCGCTTCAGACAAAGGCGGCAGGAACCGGGGGAGAGCATACCTCAGTATATTTCGGAGTTAAAAAAATTAGCAAGGTTTTGCGAATTTAAGGCGGTTCTGGAAGAGAACCTGCGGGATCAACTAGTGTGCGGGCTCAGCAGTGAGACGATCAGGCAGCGTGTTTTCACGGAGGAGGACTTGGGCTACGACAGAGCGGTCAAAATTGCTTGTGCCATGGAGGCGGCGGAACGGGATGCGGCAGCTGTGGAGCGCGCCGAGACCACATCGGGCGGCGCCCGGGTCGGTGGCCAGGACATACTTCATGCGGGGGTCATGCGGCGTGGGCTCGGTGCTTCGGCCCGAGGCGGGGCGCGCCCTCAAAGGTCACGCGGACCAAACCCCGGCGGCAGCGGCGGCGGCAGCGGCAGCAGTGGCGGAAACAAGCTGGATTCTTGTGCCGCCTGTGGAGGTGTCGATCATCAGGCTGATGATTGTCAGTATAAAAAGTACATCTGCGGCAAATGTAAGCAACGAGGGCACCTACGGAGAGTGTGCCCGGAACGGGCGTCCGGAGCTCAAGCCAGGCGCACAGGCAGCGGCGGCAGCGGCGGCCGTCTACTGGCGCACGTGGTGGCCGGGGACCCGGAGGAGATGCGGCGAGGGTTGGACTTGTCGGAAGACGACGAGTCTCCGCCGGAAGACGAGGAGGAGATAGAGGAAGATTTGTATCAACTCTGTTTGAATGGCTATAAGCCGGTGAGTTTAGTAATTAAAGTTGATGGAATTAAAATACCTATGGAGGTAGATACCGGTTCACTGGTGTCTTGTATAAGTAAAAAAATGTATGATAAATATTTCAGTATGACAGCATTAGAAAAATCTAATTTAGTATTTAAATTTTATAATGGTGCTAAGGTTAGGCCGTTAGGAGTGATTAAGCCCATAGTTACCTATGGAAATCAATCTAAAAAGTTGGAACTTTTTGTTATCGAGGGCGGTACTACATCCTTGTTAGGTAGGCAATGGCTTTCGGAACTAAAAATTAAAGTACCTACGTTGTTTAAAAATGTAGTCGAGTCAGAAAACAACAACTATGGTAATCAAAAATTGTTGTCATTACTTTCCAGGTATAAAGAATTGTTCACGGAGGGATTGGGACGGTTCAAGGGAGGAGCAGCGAGACTGCGGGTGCGCCCGGGGGCGACCCCCGTGTTTTGCCGCGCTCGACCCGTGCCGTATGCGCTACAGTCTCGCGTCGACGACGAGCTGGATACGATGCTGCGCACCGGCGTCATCGAACCGGTCGACAGCTCGGATTGGGCCACTCCACTGGTGCCGGTGCGTAAGGCTGACGGGGGACTCCGTATCTGTGCAGACTATAAGGTGACTTTAAATCCAGTTTTGCTGATCGATAGGTATCCTTTGCCCCGCATCGATGACTTATTAGTCAAACTTAATGGCGCTAAAGTACTCTCAAAAATTGACCTGTCCCAGGCCTATAATCAAATCGAGCTCGATGACCCCGATAATTTGACAGTAATTAACACTCATAGAGGTCTGTTTAAGTATAAGAGATTAGTTTATGGGCTATCGTCGAGCCCGGGTATTTTTCAGAGGATAATGTCAAACTTGCTTAGTGATATCCCTAATGTTGAGGTTTTCTTGGACGATATTATAATAGGTACGAGTACAATGACGAGTCATTTAGAAACGTTAGAAAAATTATTCGGAAGGTTACATAACAACGGAATTAAATTAAAGAAAAACAAGTGTTTCTTTATGACTAATGAGGTTAGGTATTTGGGATATATTATATCCGCAGAAGGAATCAAGGCGGATCCCGAGAAGGTAATCGGAATAGTAAATATTCCCTCCCCGCGTAATGTCACGGAGTTAAGGTCGTTTTTAGGAACAATTAACTTTTACGCAAAATTTGTGTGTAACTTAAGCTCCATTCTAGCTCCTCTGTATAATTTATTAAAAAAAGGTATTAATTGGAATTGGGATCGCGAATGTGAGTTAGCTTTTAAAAGGGTGAAATCTATTTTAACGAGTGCAGATGTTTTAGCTCATTACGATCCTGATAAGCCTTTGTTTTTAACGTGCGATGCGAGCGCGCGAGGTATAGGAGGAGTATTAACACAGCTAGATGAGGGAAGGGGTGCGGGCGCGGGAGGTACTGGCCGGCGCGAGCGACCGGTTATCTATGTGTCACGCGCGCTCACCTGTGCTGAAAAAAATTATTCACAAATCGAGCGGGAGGCGCTGGCAATCGTTTTTAGTATGGAAAAATTACATCAATACCTTTATGGTAGGCAATTTACGTTGAAGACTGATCATAAGCCGCTAGTGACTATTTTAGGACCTAAACAGGGAATTCCATCAATGGCTGCGAGTCGATTACAACGATGGGCTATTAAACTTTCCGCGTACACGTACGATATTGAATTTGTAGGATCTAAAAATAATGGGGCGGACGGCTTATCGCGTTTGCCGGCGCGCTCGTCATATAAACAATGTACTAAGACTACTAAGATGCCAGAGCAAACATTCTTACATTTCGCGGAGAATGCAATGTTAATGGATTATCAGGAAATTAGAAGGCAAACTATACGTGATCCTTTGCTGGGTCGGGTTTTATCTTACCTTAGAGACGAATGGCCCTCCGATGACATAATAACCTCGTTGAAACCATTTTACAATAGGAAAAAAGAGTTATATGAAGAATTAGGGTGCGTTATGTGGGGTCACAGAGTAATAGTGCCGGGGCCCTGTAGGTCAACGGTGTTAGCAGAGCTACACGAAGCACATATGGGCATCGTTAAAACAAAATCGTTCGCTCGTAGTTACGTGTGGTGGCCAGGCATCGACGAGGCGATCGAGACGATGTGCCGCGCGTGCCCGACTTGCTCCGCCGAGGCGGACGCGCCGTCGCGTCATGTACCGTGCCCGTGGCCTTGGCCCGATAAACCCTGGGCTCGGGTTCATCTCGATTTTCTGGGACCGATTAGGGGTAGAATTTTCTTGGTTATGGTCGATGCTAGGACTAAGTGGATAGAAGTTAGTCAGGTACCGAGTACGGCGGCGGCCCACACGATTAACAGGTTAAGTGAGGTGTTTGCACGTTTTGGATTACCGAAACAGATAGTTTCGGATAACGGCCCGCCTTTCACGAGTAGTGAGTTTTCAGAATTTCTAAATTCCAATGGAATAAAACATCTATTTTCGGCGCCCTATCATCCGGCTTCCAACGGCGCGGCAGAAAATGCAGTTAGGACTATTAAGAGAGTAATTAAAAAAGCATTTAGAGACAGATTAGATGTATTATTAGCCTTGAACATTTTTTTGTTGCATTACCGTAACACCGAACACTGTACGACGGGTGAAGCGCCGGCACTTTTAATGTGCGGCCGGAAACTTCGAACTAAACTAGATTTGTTGAGGCCCGACCGAGCCACTAAAGTAAGAAACGCCCAACAAAAACAACAGCTAACGAGTAGTGCTAGCGGGGCGCGTGACCTACGTCCCAGGGAAGAAGTTTGGCTTCGCCAGTACAGGGGAGGTGATAGGTGGGTGCAGGGGACAGTTACAGAAAAGATAGGAGCTACAGACTATAGAGTAGTCGATGCGGTAGGTAGGGAGTCACACAAACATATCGATCAGCTTAAACAGAGGAAACGTAGTTCACTCATTAGTCCGTTGAGTCCCCCCAGTAGTGAGGGGGAAGTATCAGGGGGCGGTGGAGGGCCCAGCCCGAGCTGTAGGAATAGTTCGGCACCAGATGTAGTAACCGTGGAAGATGATGATGAGTCTCAGGAACTGTTTAAAGACTGTGAGGAGCAAAATATACCGGAACCCGTTCAATCGTCATCTTCTCCTTCTCTTGAGCCGACCCTGTCCCGTCCCATACGCCGATGTAGGCTTAAGAATTATATACCTTAGTATAGTTAATTTAAATTAATTAGTATTAAGATACTGTTAAAATTTTGAATTAAGTCCTAAATGTTATGTCATAGATAGTTAATTCATATCTCCTGATTACCTTTGCAATAGCTTATGTATTGTGTAATTTATTACTGGTAGTAACAAAATAGTTAGGTTTTATTTTTATTGTGTCATTATTAATGATAATTATAGAATAAGGGTGGAGGATTGTAATGTATTTGTGTTATTATCTGTGCACGGCGCACGCGCGGGTGTGTCTTTGACGTCGCGGATTCAGTCCGGAATAAACGGTTGCACTAGATCAACGTGTCTTATTCAAATACCTCAGGTATTTTCTTTGATGTTGTTGGTGCATATAATAATGTCAATTTGGAAAAACTTTCAACTATTTTAACTTCTTTACAATTACCTGAAAAATTGGTAAATTGGGTGTATCATTTTCTTAGTGGTCGTAAATTATTTGTGAAATTTGAAAATAAACTGATTGGTCCAAGGTACTCCTACAAAGGGATAAGTCAAGGTGGAATTCTCAGTCCTTTACTATTTATTTTGTATATACATAAGTTAAATATTGTCTTAGGTCAAAACATTACTAACCTTCAGTTTGTAGATGACTTAACTATATATTGTACTGCAGACAAGTTGCCTGCAGCTATTGAAAATCTCAGAATTGCTCTCCTCGGCCTTAAGGCCTATTATGATGATCTGGGCTTGGACTTCAGTTCTGAAAAAAGCAGTTTTAGTTTTTTCAAAAAAACCTAGCAAAACAACAAACATTGTCCTACAATATGGAGATAGTAAGTTAGCAGTTGACAAAACTGTTAGATTCTTAGGTGTGATTTTTCAGAACTCCTTCAAATTTAATAAATATATTGATTACTTAGTAAACAGGCTTTTAAAGGCTTGCAATATATTAAAGTCTTTAGCAGGCACATATTGGGGAGCTGATCCAAAAATTTTATTAATTCTTTACAAGGCTATTGTAAGAAGCCATTTTGAATATGGTTATGTATGCTTTGCTTCTATTCCACATTTTGTTGATAGACTAGATAAAGTCCAAAATAGGTGCTTACGGATTGTGCTTGGTGCGATGCGTTCCACACCCATAATATCAATGCAGGTTGAATGTAACATCCCTCCTTTGAAAATTCGCTTTAAATATTTAAAATACAGGTTTTTGTTGAGAATTTCATCCATTAAAAATCATCCTCTTCTTGTAAAATTGCAGAGTAGTTCTTCTTCCTCTATTTTATTACATTACCTACCTGAAATTGTAAAAATAAAGCAAGACTATAACTAATATGAAAGTGACTTATGGCCTTGCTATATGAGCACATTTAGCTCTAAATATTTTCCAATAAAAATTGTAATTGATAATTCTTTGAAGTGCAAAGAAGATGTCTACCTTTTACTAAGTAACCTAGTTGGCTTTCAACAAGTCTATACTGATGGTTCAAAGACTTCTGAGGCAGTATCAGCAGCCATATATATTAAACAGGATAAGAAAGGATATGGTATTAGGCTTCCAAATTTAACAAGTATTTTTACTGCTGAGTGTTTAGCAGTTCTGTCTGCATTAGAGTATATCGAAACTCAAGTTTATGATAAATGGATTATAGTGTCTGATAGTCTTAGCGTTCTTCAAAACTTAAATAACCCCAAATTTTGTGCTACAACTAACTATATTATCCATGATATTAGAGAAAAATATACAAAATTAGTAACATTAAACAAAAAAAATATAGTTTTAGTCTGGTCACCATCACATATTGGTGTTAAGGGAAATGAACAGGCTGATTATCTAGCAAGAGCTATAACCACTTGTTCTCAGGAGTGTTGTATTAAAAACATATGCCTTCCAGAATCTGATGTTTTAGTCAAAATAAAAGAAACCTTTAAAATCGAATTTACAAATTTTTGGAAACAGACCATGGAAACCAAAGGAAAATGGTATTCTAAGATTAAACAGGAGTTGTCAGTCCCATGGTTTACTAAAGGTGTTTCATTTCATGACAGGAAATTTTATTCTACTATTTGCCGTCTTAGACTTGGTCACTGTCGATTTAATGCTCATCTTCACAGATTGAATATATTGTCTTCACCTGTTTATAATTACTGTAATCATTCTGAACAAACCTTGGATCACATTTTCTTTACTTGTAATAGTTTTACTCTTCAAAGATTTATTTTTATTAATCACTTGATGGACATCTTTAAAACTGCTGAAGCCATCCCGCACTCCCTTCAGCAGCTTCTGAAAACACCTGATTGTTATAAGCCAATATATGAGTACGTCCTTTCTACCATTGGTGATATTTAAATAAATACCCACCAGTCATTACCTATATACCTTGAGATTGTATAAAGTAACACAGAGATAGTTCTCTGTAACGGTTATGTGTTGTAAATTTCCTAATTATTTAAAAGTACTTTGTGGTTGTAAATAATTCTCTTTTATATTTGCTTTTCATCTCGTTTTTATTAGTTTTAGTAATAAAATATTATTTAATGTACATAACTTTGAACTGTTTATTAGCACTTTTTAGGCATCTGTCAAGAGTCAAGAGTCAAGACCACGTCAAGATGAACACAATGACCAATGACGACAATATGTCAAATTGAAGAAGGGACAGTAAAATACTATCAAAATTCAAAACATGAGAAATGGCTTCGGCATGAAGAAAAAACTTATTTCATATTATTGATATCAAAGAATTGGCTTCGGCCTGATGAAAACTCTATTTCAGATGGATAATATAAAAGAATTGGCTTCGGCCTTCACTATCATTCATTAAATAGAGAAAACATAGAAATGGCTGTATGGGCAACGCTCCCTTTGCCTGTCCCGACCGGGACGAATTAACAAAAAAAAACATATGCAAATACAACTGCGAGCACAGAATATAGTACATAGTTTCCGCCACTGAATTTTTTCTTTAGCTCTTTCTAGTTTCTAGCTCCTCTTTTGATAGCAAAAAATGCTAAATCTAGCTCTTTCTATCTTGTCGAGTTGCTGTTTTTCAAAAACCGAGGTGGCAACACTGTTTTTACGTTTTACCTCGGCTCTGGTTCAGGGCTTCAAATACCGGTATTTTTTCATAACGTTACTGCTTCAAGGGCATAGATAACGGTATGAAAATTTACCCGGTATTAATAATAACGGTAAAAATTGGAATTTATACCGGTAAATGTTATAACGGTAAATAGGATTTATAGCGGTAAATATATGTTCTTTGATAACGTTACCTTTTGTAAAATACTTAATTTAATCAGTCAGTTCAGTATGCAGTTTGCACAAAGTTAAACTAGACGTGTCTGGTGACCAGTAGGTAAAGGTATATAGGAAAATGACGCCAATGAGAATGACATGGTCAGTAGTTCAGTACTCAGTATCTTTGTTCAAATATTACTAATTTATGGTTTGTATAGTAAATTATTGTATTGCTAGTACGTGCGCCATGCGCTGGCTGACGGGCGGACTCTGTTGTTTTGCAACGACGGGGCGGGGCGGGCTTTTTGTCCACGAAGGAATAAAGACCGCGTCTGCCCGTTGATGTTTGCGGCTGCCCTCGCCGCGTAGGTACACAAAGCACACGACGGGTGGAGGCAGTCAGTTCAGGAGGTTCGTTCTAGTGGAGATAGAGAGAATAGAGCTAGCTGCCGCCCCGCGCCGTCGCGCCGTCTGCGTTACTACATGTAAACTGGTTTGTGTGATCCACGGCGGGCAGCCGCGGACATGCCGCGCCGCCAGAGCCCGCCGAGCACCTGCGGCGGTCTTTTTGCCCTCTGTGTGCGTTGGTAATACATATTATAGGATTCCCTTTGTGCTATTTCGTTCGCGGCGTAATTGACCGGCCCGCCCCGCCCCGTCGTGTGCAAAGCGCCTCTGATCCGACGAGCTACGCTCCTTAAAATATTCTCCGTGTTATAATACATATTATTATGTAAATGCTATCATATAATATATATATATATATATATATATATATATATATATATATATATATATATATATATATATATATATATATATATATATATATATATATATATATATATATATATATATATATATATATATATATATATATATATATATATATATATATATATATATATGTATTCAACTTAGAATTCTAGTAATCTACATAATAACAGGTGTGATAACAAGGGTTTACTTTATTCCAATGCTTTATTCAGATCGATCCTGAAGATGACAACGAATCTCAATCCATACTGGCACCACATAAAATAACGAAAAAAAGGAAACTACGAGGGCGGCACTGAAAATTTCGGGAATCAAGGAAGTGAAACAACATTACTATTTAAAAATGTATTTATTGCTTTTCGAAGTTTTCGTCGCGAAATTTGACACATTTTTCCATACGATGGAACCAATCATTGAAGCAACCATTCCATTTGGAAGTTGGGGTCTCCAAAATGGCCGTTTTGTAGGCGTCCACAACTTCTTCAGGTGATGAAAATCTCTGACCACGCAATTTATTCATTATTTTAGGGAAAGTATAGAAATCATTACGGCTTAGGTCCGGGCTGTACGGCGGATGGTCTAATAATTCTATGTTTTCTTGCTCTAAAAACTCTTTTGTTCTGTGCGCGGTGTGAGAACTCGCATTGTCGTGATGGAGGATGATGCGACGGTTGCAGTTCTCTTTACGGAGTTCAGAAACAATCGTGCTATTCCAGCGGAATGACAGCAAAGCGGAGCGAAGATTTTGAGCATGGTGATTGGTCAATTCGGCACCGCTAAGCTCCGCTCCGCGTCAGTGGAAACGCGGCATTATGCTCGTGCCCACAAAATGTGAAAGCATTAAGCAGTCACATTTAGATATCTGCTCAATCAAATACCAGAAAAAAACCTCGAAATTTTTGGGAAAGATGTGCTGGAAGTGGTTAATAAACACAGTAAATAAAAGATTCAATTTGTTTTATTTATTCGTATTATACATAACCCAGATTTTGGTTTCTTTTAAATATTTTTAAAATTCAAATCTATCAATTAACAAAATATTCATAATAAATATAAACCTATAAGATTGAAGGTCTTGAATATCCCATCCATTAAGAGTGTATAAATTATGTAATATATATATATTTTTTAAATTATTAATTGTACGCTTATCAGTCATAATAAAAGTTAATAATAAAACTAATGCTTTGTATGTGAACTTAATATTTTTTATTTAAACCTATGTAACAACCTATTCTCAGTAAATAACCAATGAGACTAGAATTTTCAGTTATTCTTACAAATAAATAATAAGGTTTTTCAGTCACAATAAAAGTATAAAAAACTTTAAAAAAAATTGTTCTATTAACAATTATTTTATTTATCCAAACTTATATTCAACATAGGTTCTAGTATGTTTGAAATATTTTTAAAATTTAAATCTAATCTAATTAATTACCAAAATATACTCTTAATAAATCTTATGGGCTTTTCATTAAGAGTATAATTATAAATTAGGCTTTTATTCTACAAATATAAATAAATATTAAGTATAACTATCAGTCATAATAAAAATTAATATTAATAAAACTTAGAATGATTTGTTTGTTTTAATTTTTTTTTATTTAAATCTATTAATTAACAACCTATTGCTAAATAAAACCTGGAAGACTAAGGTCTTATCACTATCAGTCACAATAAAAGTATAAAAAACTTAGAAGGTTTGGTATATTTTGCATATTTTTACAATTTTAATCCTTATTATTAAACAACATGATAAAACTTAGAAAGTTTTGTACTCTCAACATTTATTTAATTTCTTCATATAAGTATTTATACTCGAGTCTCGACACATTTGGATCCAGAGACACCTTCGTATGAAATTTCACTTATTTGTAACATATATGCTTGAGTTACTACTAAAAAACATCTTAACCACTATGTGTGTTTTTATAAATTTCAAGAACTTCCCTCGATTGCTTATAGATCCCATCATCAGATTCATGTAAAATGCTACTTTATTGACACGATTATAGCTATCATTTTGGTCTAAGTCACTCGTTGTAATAACCACGTGGCCAGCGTCGCATGGCCGCAGAGATCCGCGACATGCGAGTAAATAAGTAAATTTTAATAAAATGCAACTTTATAAACTACGCAACTAGGTAGCATTTCAATCTATGCCTAATGCCGCTAATTTGATTATATTAAGTTTAATCCCTTCATTTTATTACATTTATTTATTTATTTATTGAAGTTAACAAACAGTAACCATAGTACATAATTATAAATCTATACTTCTATACTAATATTATAAAGCGGAAGAGTTTGTTAGTTTGTTTGTTTGTTTGTTTCTTTTTGTGAAAATTTCTACTATTCCTCTTTTTCTACTATGGTTCTTGAGATAAAGCTTGGTGATAGACGAACGGACGACAGATAGAAAGCGAAGTCTGATATGTATGTTTAATTATGAATATGAATGTTATTTATTTTATATAAAACAGTACTAAAAACGCTAATAAACTATATAAAATTAATAAAAAAACTATTAAGAACACTCCTTGTTCACTTTATAGATGGACTCCCTCTACAACGCGGTATCGCTTGGTTGTAGGGTTGAGAAGGGCTTAAATAAAATTCCGGAAAAGCTAATATTAAATAATCTAAAGTGACATCGGTGCATGATTAACCTAGAAATTAAAAAGTTTATGGGCTATTTTTTTTGCTCCAATAGTTTGTAAGATAAGCCTTTTTAAATTATTTTCCCCGTTTTTTCACATTTTCCCCTGTTTCTTTGCCCCTATTAATTGTAGCGTTATAATTTATAGCGTATAGCCTTCCTCGATAAATGAGCTATCTAACACTGAAAGAATTTTCCAAATCGGATAAGTAGTTCCTGAGATTAGGGCGTTCAAACAAACAAATCTCAGCTGTATAATATTAGTATAGAATTGATAAGGTGTTCTGTAGTCAATTTGGCAATCGCAAATTGGGATGAAATACTATTTTCTTCCTGTGAGGAACGTGTTAGACGATTACATCAATGCAGCTCTGTATTCAACGGTAATACTAAAAATTATGACCTTCACAAAAGCTCAAGAGTCAGTTAAAGCTGAATATAATAATCGACTCAGAAATATATTTTACTGTCCAGACTTGTCCACCGTAGAAGTTATAACGGAGCCTCAAAGAATTTACTCATGTAAGATGCAATAAAAGTCTAAGATCGTGAATGGTCACCTAGGTCTCAAAATTGGAAAAGGAATTGACCTTGCTCAAGTATCCGAAATGACCGAGAAGAAGAAAAAGGCAAAGTATCTGAGCATTCGTTATCTTCGACATGTAAAATATGTTAAAAGTTTTTTTTTCTACAGCAGGTATCATTGACAAATTTTCAAAAATATTATATAAAAAATCTAAATCATAGCAACGATGCATTTTGTTACAAATAAAATGCAACTTCTTCATCTTCAACATTACTATGTTTATACTTTACCCTTTAGTAAAACAGAATTAATTAATACATAGATACTAAAATTTGTAGTCTTTTTAAAACTAAACAGTTTAATTTATCAAATAATCACATTTTATTAGAATTTTTCATTATGGACCTAAACTAATTGATGACATGTCCTTTTATTCGTTCATTATGACATAAAAAAAAAACTACTTAAATTAGCAGCATATAAAAAGATATGTCTGTGTTTTTTAGTTTTTCTTACTGAAGACACAGAATTTGTATTACTTTTATGTTATAAACTTATAAATTATGACAATACGAATTATTTTATATAGTGCTGAATGAATTTAGGACCTAATATAATATTTTAATTCTTCCAAAGTAAAAACGGACATGTACAACTTAACCATTATGGGTAGTCTTGAATTGTCACCGTAAAAACGGTCATCTTGCAATTTTGGCGAAAATACAGTAAATATTTAAAATTGTGTTATATCATGACAAACGGCCTACATCTACATTAAGCTTTACAGATCAACAAAAATAATTGTGTTTATGTTTTATGGTAATCTACAGTAACAGTTTGAATCTTAAAAACGCTCTCCTGAAAACCACTACTTTTGACATGTCTCTTTATACGTAGGGACCGTCGATTTCACCCCCTTGGGGTTGAAATTTCCAAAAACGCTTAAATACATCGTATCCATTCATTTTTAATCACTTGCCCAAAAATAAACTTTCACGTTTCTAACTTAAGAAATGACGGACTTTCAAACAAACTTTCAACCCCTATTTCACCCCCTTCGGTGTAAAATGTCCGAAATTCCTTCCTTAGTGGGTGTCTACGTCTACTTAATAAAACAACCCTACTCACCAAATTTTGTGGCTGTAACTTTAACAGTTTTTGCTCAGCGATGATGAATGAGTCAGTCAGTCAGGACATGTTATTTTATAAGTATAGATTTACATTTATATTTTATGTATATAATATAATGAGATTTTTTATGACAGAAATGTAATTAAAATTAAATAAATCAACTTTTTAATTGAAACAAATTGCAGCAATAACATTTTTATAGGTCTACCAGAATCTGATGGCAATTTTTGACAGCAGATTTCTAAAAAATATCCTTGATCATTGGATAAATTTTTATAGTTGCATGTTTAACATACAGAATCAGCCGCTTTAAGAAAAAAAAAAGCATCAAAATGTTTTATTCCAATTACCCCGGTATTGCTAGTCAATTTATTTTCTCACTTTTTGCCATCAGATTCTGGTAGACCTATGTATGAAATTATTCATAATGATCAAAAAATAATTTTTTGAATTTTATTTTTTTTTTCGATTTTTTGCATTTTCTGAGAAGATTTACTATAGTAAATTTTTTTTCACCATCGGAAAGTAGAGATTTCAACGAACAGAAATCATACCAACTTTTTGAAAAAACGTTCTGCAACGATTTTAAATGGGATAAAATATGTCATTAAAAAAAATAACACCCAAATTTTTTTTGGTTAAATGGACTCTCCTAATGATACCTAAGCCCTGGAAAAAAATTGGCAGAAAGGTTTAATTGCACCCTGTATATAGTTTTGGAATGATGAAATATTAGTCCTCCACTCACCACAGCCTTGTGATGCCTTGGAAACATTTCTTAAACACCAGAGAACAGATGACCTAACCTCGAAATTAAGAAAATTTTAAATACGAATTTCTCATAAACGGAGGGTCTCCTGAGGGTGGTAGTGGTACAGGGGGGTTTTCCTCATCCAATCCATCCCTCCTCAACCCATCTCATCACCAAAATCGTTGGGTATGATTCTAAACCTTAGCCATCATTTTTGCTCGACATAATTATAATGGTACGGAACCACAGAAATAAATAAAGAAATCTTGATTTATTTGTGTGTACGGAACCTTTTGTGCGCGAGTCCAACTCGCACTTGGCCGATTTTATAGACACTGACTTAACAAGTCAAGATGGTGCTGCAATTTGTGTAGTCAATAAATGCAGAAAATTATGCAAGGTATGTCCGTGTCCGTATTTATTTACTTGTTTTAATTGTGGCGAATGCGGAGGATGGGCAAAATATGGATAATCATATTTTGTATGTCTTAGTTTAGAGCCAGTCCACACGGCGCGTTGTGTCAGCGTTTCGTCGACGCAGTGCTGCCGTTGCGTTGTGTTACATACAAATAACTAAGGTATACACACGGCGCGCTGCGTCGTCGCAACTGCTTCGTAATAACGCTGCGATAGCACAGCGCCCGTGTGGCCGGCTATGTGTTAAAATATTTGCGTTGCGACGACGCAACGCAACTCAACGCGCCGTGTGCACTGGCTCTAAACTAAGACATACAAAATATGGTTATCCATACTTAGCCCATTCCCCGCATTCGCCACAATTAAAACAAGTAAATAAATACGGACATACCTTGCATAATTTTCTGCATTCATTGACTACGCAAATTTCAGCACCATCTTGACTTATTAAGTCAAAGTATCTATATACAGTGTTTTGCTTTTTACGGCCCATTTTTACTCCAAAACAATAACAAGTATTTTTATTATATTTTTTCTATGTATTAAACTCCTAAAAGTAGGTAAGCACAAATCTCGCAAAAAAAACTCTGGTTGTTGAAGAAGAAAAGTTGGGCTACGAGTGAGATTGCAGAATGCTGATTTCGTGCATCTACAAACATTGAACGGAAGGTGTCGCGTCGAACTGGCAACGTCGCAATTCGCATACCAAAAAATACCGGTAAAAATAAAATGTGTCGCGTCGAGCTGGCAACGTCGCATACCAGAAAATATCGATATATTTACCGGTAAAAATACCGGTATTTTATAACGATATTTTTTTGTTATGTTACTATATATCGTTTATAAAAATACCGTTATCTGGCTACCATTATGAACATAACGGTACGTAACGATATTTTTTCTGGTATTCGATAACGTTATGAAGCCCTGCTCTGGTTTTAATTAGACAAAACATTAAATAAGTGTACTTTTTGCAATAAAAATGTGAAATATTATGAAAGTTATAATGATGAGACGCAGTTATGCCAGTATTTATAAAAACGGTAATTATTTTTTAGGTTATGTTATTGTTATGGATTATGAAGGCTATTTTGGGGGTCGCCCGTCGCTGACAGCGATCGCTGGACAGATGTTAGGTCAATTTAGGCGGGAAATGTTTAATGCGTGAGGTGGCTTCGCTTTTCGCTCCATTGCGTCGTATTTCGTGCGAGCTTGATAGTAATTTTTTTGTTTTAGTTCAACGGTTTTGTAGAAAAATGTCTACAATGAACACGAAACCGTTCACGGTCCTCGTGGAAGGTAACATTGGGAGTGGTAAAACTACGTTTTTGGAGCATTTCCGCCAATTCGAGGACATAACTCTTCTCACGGAGCCCGTCGAGCAGTGGCGCAACTTGAAAGGATGGAATCTATTGGTAAGTTAATCATTTCTAGAATCACGGCTTGCACTTTCTAGAATCTAGATCTAATTGGCTCTTTATCCAGGACCTGATGTACAAAGACCCAGCGAAGTGGGCGATGACGTTCCAAGCTTATGTCTCTATGACTATGTTGGACATGCACCGACTCCCGACGACGACGCCAGTGAAGCTAATGGAGAGGTCACTATACAGCGCCAGGTACTGCTTTGTGGAGCACATGAGGAGAGCAGGCACCTTGCATCCAGCGCAGTTTGCTGTCCTCGATGAGTGGTTCATGTTCATGCAGAGAACTACCAACATTGATGTGGATCTGATAGGTATGTGGTTTTTTTTACAAGCCTTTGTTCGAAAAGTCTTTCATTGTCTATTATAAATAAAAAAGGAAGGAGTTTCAATGTTATTGCATCACCATAAATGTACATAAATTACTCAAAATTGCATTGTTTTTTTTTATTAAAACAATCACAACAGGTATACCTGTTGTGGTTGTTTTAATTATAATAGTTCATATTGTTTTCCCTGCAGAATAACCTGTTAAAAAGGATCTTAGAAATTATATTCTGACATGCATTCAAAATACAAGTATTTTAAAACCCTTTTAGAAAATGTTGTTAAACTAAATGTTTTCAATTTCAGTATATTTAAAAACAACCCCTTTAATAGTACATGAGAGAATAAAGAAGAGAGCTCGCTCGGAGGAGCAGTGTGTACCACTGTCATATATTGAGGAGCTTCATAAACTACACGAGGACTGGCTTGTTAATAGAACTCATGCTGAATGCCCTGCTCCAGTAAGTATTTAAAATATGCTTAGTAAAAAACAGTATTTTTTTCTTATTTTTCTAAGGTCCCATGCGAATTTGTAACATTTTATTCTTCTAACTTAGTTTCTGAACCAGCTGTTGTCATCTAAATGTGTTAGCTTCTAACCATTTTGGAAGTTAATAATTTTATTAAGGATAAAAATAGGAAGATTGAGTATAGTGACATGTGATATTGCCTGTAACTTGTTAAATCTTCACTTCCCCTTGATAAGAATGAAAAATAAGCCTAAGCCTACTAAACATTAAAGTTTAGTGCAAAATTGCAATTGTTGTGTGACTTCAGTATTATGTTTATCAACATACATTGCATTTTCAAGCTGTTGCAATATGACTATCATAACAGTGATGTTTGTGAAAAATTCATGGAAACTGTGATACTTTTAATTCATTCTACTGATAACACTTTTATTATGATTAAGATAACATCTTAGAAATATATTATGTAGAACAGCAAAGTAGAGCAAGATTTAACATTTAATCTTTGACAACATAAATAAAAGTAAAAAAAAAGTCGGGCCATATCTATTATATTGTTAGGTGACTTTTTATACATACCAATAATATTATATTAACTCATCAAGCCCCATACGATCACCGGTGATTGCGAAAACAATAGAATACAATAACATTTCCAACAATCCGCGATTGAAGGGTTAAATAAAACTAAATTATTATTGTTTTTCAGGTACTTGTGATTGATGCCGATCTAGATTTATCGCAGATCACAGAAGAATACAAGAAAAGCGAGCACCAGATCCTAAGGCGAGCTGTAAATGTAGTTATGCAGTCCCCAACAAAGCTGAGTCCAAAGAAACCTATTACGACCACACCTATCAAAATTCTCCCAAACTTAAACCTATGATATAGTATTATAGTATTAGTTTATGTTTACATCACATCACAAATGGTTTCCTTGTCATGATATTAATTTAAAAAAAAACAATTTTTCGATAGATAAACTAAATAAAATACAGCATGTCCAACTTCCAAGTCCATGTTTGTAATGATTTAATTGAATATTGCCTAAATTTATTACAAATCTGTTTTACTATAATGTTTTATTATAGTAGATATTGAATAACCTATCAAGTATAGTGCTACATTGTACCTAGAATCATTTTATAGCACTTTGATTTGTACTTATTATGTATATCTATCTAAACTATTTGTTGTTATTAAATTCAGTTTAACATTTTTTTACTACAACAACAGTATAATAAATTGATATCATGTTATATGATAAGTTATAAGTTAATATTGTGCACATACCTACACTATATATTGCATTTTATGGTAGTGATTGAGACAATTGAGTGTGAAAATATGTGTTCAAGAATTTAAAATATAAAATTACTGACTAAAGTGTAAAATTAAGCTCCTATGTACCTCCTATGTTCTTAGTTTACTTACAAGCTGGTTAAAATATCTGCAAAACTAACAACATGGTTGAGGAAGGGAAGAGCAATCTCTAGATATTTTGACTGGGTTGTAATATCTCAAAGGACATAATTATTATTATATTCTATTACCTGAAGAAATTTTAATTTTCTAAATATTACTTAAGACTGATATAATAAACGCAACTGCATAGGCAGCATAATGTCTTGTTAGAAAATTTTAACACACTCATACACTCATGTTACTATAATTTCCTAACAAGAGTTATAACTGTCCAAAGAACAACTATAGGTTAGACAAATGAAGAAATCTACCCAGTTTTTTCTGCCAATGTTAGTATGAAATATGAATGAAACTTATAAAACAAATTGTTTAGAGAAAGACAGTGAATTAAAATTGTGGAGTTTGACAGTTAGCGGGCCCCTAGAAGAGCAATTTTATTGCGCAATATTACGTATTGCGTAATATTATTGACGTCTAGGGTTGATATTGAACATCGCGCGCCTTCGATCTAATTGTCAAATAAACTGTTCAATAAAATTGAAGCGTGATATTGCACAATACAATTGACTGTCTAGGGGCCGGCTTAGTGTGTATCTTTGGTATAATATGCTTTGTAACAATATTAAGTCCAGAATCAAGCATTTCCTTGATTGTAAATTATATAAAGTTTATTTTGTATGCCTTA
Source organism: Cyaniris semiargus (assembly GCA_905187585.1). Lineage (NCBI taxonomy): Eukaryota > Metazoa > Arthropoda > Insecta > Lepidoptera > Lycaenidae > Cyaniris > Cyaniris semiargus. The sequence continues at coordinate 2,653,893 of LR994555.1, forward strand.
TGTATAATTACTAAATAATATAATTGTATAACTTTAGTATTTAATAAATTAATTTAGTAGAACTTTTGTTTACTTTACCCGTGAGTTATTAGGCTTAAGGCTTATGAGAGAATGAAACACAAAAGGACATTGTTAAAATATATTTCAATCATAGGGATTTATCATACTCATTTATTTTTAAAGGTGGTTCCTTTACTTTCATAATACTGATTGTATAAGTAAGACATTAGCAGACAGATTTCAGATCCAATACAATTTTCTAACATATTCTTGATTCAAAATAACATTATTTTATATACTATTTACTATTTTATTATTTTACTATTTTATATAAGATTGTTTTAATTTTTTCCCTAACAAAATTTAAACTGGGATCTAAAAAATCATAAATATAATCTATACTAATATTATAAAGCGGAAGAGTTAGTTTGTTTGATTGTCTGTTTGTTTGTTTGTTTGTTTGAACGGTCTAATCTCAGGAACTACAGGTCCGATTTGAAAAATTCTTTCAGTGTTAGATAATCCAGTTATCGAGAAAGGCTATAGGCTACATTTTATCACGCTAAGACTAATAGGAGCGAAGAAATAGAGGAAAATGTGTAAAAAACGGGGGGAAATTATTTGAAAGGGCTTATTTGAATGCGCTAATCTCAGGAACTACTGGTCCGATTTGAAAAATTCTTTCAGTGTTAGAAAGCCCATTTATCGGGGAAGGCTATAGGCTATATTTTATCACGCTAAGACTAATAGGAGCGAAGAAATAAAAGAAAATGTGGAAAAAATTATTTGAAAGGGCTTATCTCACGAACTACTAGAGCAATTTTTCTGTTATTTGGGTCAGATAAGAAGTAGACCACGTGAAGGATCATAGGCTATTTTTTGTAGACTGATTTGTCTGTGAAATATCTAATTTACGCGGTCGAAGCCGCGCGGAACGTCTAGTGCAAAATAAAAGTAATATTCAGTCACTTATCTTATATCTAAATGAACACTTTGTTGTTTATAGTTAATTTGTGTTAAGAAAACAGTGTTATCAATGTCTCAAGATCTGATATTCAGGTTAAAGTGAGGATAAATTTACTGCACAATATATAGCAGCTAGGGCATCGAGACCGGGTTTTCCCGAAACTCGAAAACCCGGGAAAACCCGGGTTTTTGGGATCACGAAAAAACCCGGGTTTCAAAAATGGAACCCGGGTTTTTCGAGCTTTTCGGGTTTTTCATTTTTTTGATTATTATTAAAGGCAAGACCTGATTTAAGGTATTTATAATAAACTAACATACAAATTCTTTATCTTTATAACATAAGTATAGATTTAATTATTTCTATTATTCATAATTAAACAAACTATAATATTTTAAAGTAAAAGTTTCGTTTTTAGAGCGTCACAGATTAATTGTCACAAAAATATTTATTAATATTTTGAACATCCTACCAAAACTATTCAATGTTAAAAAGCAAAGTCTCTTCAAGCAATCTATCCATCGCAAAAAGGTTTTCAAATCTCATAGAAGTATAGTTTTCAATCAACATTCAGTGACTGACCACAGTTTTCTTCATTTTGTGATCAAAGGCTTACGAAATAAAGAAAACAATGTCAGAAGAAAACAGCTTCAAAGGGTGTTAAGTCTGCTGAAAGTACCACTGAGGAAATTGATTCCTAGGCAGTCGACAGACCAACGTCATTTGGTCGGATCATGTCAATTCAATGTTGATTGTGATCTGTCGGCTAGGTTTGACGTAACGCGACCAAACTATGTAGGTCCTCCATCTGCCTAGGAATCAACTTCTCTGACACCTTAGACTTTTGATAGTGGGCAAGTCAGCCGCTAGTTGGTAACAAAACGTTGTAACTTGGATCGACCGTTGCTGATAAAATACACCCATCAACAAAGTCTCTATGAAAGAATATCTAAAAACCAGTCAGGAATTTTTGAAGACAGTAAATGGAAGAATGATAGCTTATGTTTTGGTCTCTAATAATGTTTTATTGTGTTTATTAAAACACTTTTCCGAATTTTATTGTTTCTAAAACAGTCACAGATTTTTCTAAGGCTTTCTAAAAAATCAATGATATGTCAACAAATCATTATTTCGTTTTATAAACTGGAAATTTAATTCGAATGGGATATTTTTATTGCTGATTGTCAAATTTATTATAATAATTAATCAGGGCGAGCGAAGCGAGCCCTAGTATATCCCACAACCTGAGCATTTTTGTGGTACACTTTACCGAAACCCGAAAAAACACGGAAAAAGTACCACGCCTATTGATTTAGATGTGTTATCATCGGTTAGTCAAGGTTTGGTAACTATTAAAATATAAAAAAAACTGCTTTAAAGATTATTACCACGGAAAAAAACCACAGCCACAAAGCTCGGCTTTTAGTTAGTACTAATAATAATTGATGTTTACCTAAAAATACATTTTTGTGCCTTGCTGTGGTATGGGGCCCAGTCTTCATTGCAATTTAAAATCTTTTTTTACACTCGTCTAACTTACTAAAAAACCTCTTAAAGCTTTTTGTCGTTATTTGATATATATTCACAATAGTCAATCATATCAGATAACTGTGAACTAGCCCTAAGTTAAAATAATCTGGTTAAATTAACCCAATATTAAGACAATACAACCAGTAAAAAGGCTCCAGGAAAGCAGCCCCTAGAAACCGATAAAACCATCCAGAGGAGTTTCCATCAAGTTTGTTCTTATGATGTGAAATCATTTTATATTCCATCATTACAGTCTGGTAAATGCGGCAGATTGCTTTTCATGGGCTTCGGAGACTGATGATGGTAACACATAATAGGTCGAATGATCTTTCCATAGCCGATTGTGGATGGCATACTCACTGCGGAATTATTAATACAGTGATTTTAGTGAACCCAGATGAAATACAAGCCGGGGTTGTTATCAGCACCAGCGCCAGAGACTATTTCTTGTGTGTTGTACCATGACACCATGGTTTATCTTCCAAACTCATAAAAAAAAACCTTCCGCATTTGCCGAGTGGTCTGGTCTGGTCAAATAATGGTTATCTGACATGAATTCTGTCACAATATACTAGAACAAATAACAACAAATTCTTTGAGGGATTTTCCAGTAAGTTAGAAAATTAACTTAAATTGCAAGAAGAAGAATCGATCTCATACCGTAGCGAGGCAGAAAAAATCAATAAAACTATGGCACAAAAATTTTGTTACAAGTATGCCAAACATCAATTAGGACTAAATAATTATTAATAATTAGACAATCAATAGTAAAAATGTAAAAGATTTGCTGGCATACGTTTTATATTAAAGTTTATTCTTCAATTTACTGTATTCAAAAATTCGTGATAGATTTTTATACATATATTTCATAAAATGCAAATACATTTTAATAATACATGTATATTTGGGGGTGAAGCTTGTTCTAACACGTAATTTTTGGCCCGAAAATCTAAATTTTTAAGCTTTGATAAGATTCAAAATATAGAAGAGGTAAAATAGTCGCTTGAATAAAAGTATGATACGGCCGTGCCCGTTTACCCGAGACTTGGTTGGGCACTGCTGTGACCCGAAACTATGGTATTTAAATAGTATTTAACTGGGTAGGTGCTGGCAATCGCAGAAAATCATATGTAACGTATTTTCGCATTGTTAATATTTGAATTGTAATAAACCCGAAAAAACCCGAAAAACCCGGGTACCCGGTTTTTATTTAACAAAAACCCGAAAACCTGGGTTTTGAAAATTTGGTCCGGGTTTCGATGCCCTAATAGCAGCTTATAAGTTACTAGACAGTTCTCATTTCTTAATTATTACAAGTACCACAGTAAACTTTTATAAAAAATTGGTCCAATTTATCTGATATGTATAAATTTTAATCACAACCCCTTTTCAAGTATAAGACACATTACTTAAAATATACCCTAGTTTCTTAAGCTAATATTTTGTTCTGTGTATATGGTAAAATGCACAAGCTGTGCTTACAAAGTCATTGTTACAACAGACATAGTCCGAAGGGTGGAGGAGTGGACATGACCCTCCAAAATTCTACTTTTCAAATCAATCTTCAGTAAAGTTGAGGCAAAAGTTGAGCATACATACATAGAAAAACTGAGGGCCTAGACAAGTGGCTAACGCTTAGAAAACGATGGCGAAATTCGTTATCAAAATGTATGGGATTTGACATTAGTAATCGCCAATTTAGCGATGACTTATGTCAAACTGCATACATTTTGATAATGAATTTCGTCATTGTTTGCAAAGCGTATGCCACTTGTCTAGGCCCTCAGACATACATATAAAGATGTGTAGTATTTTCCATACATTGATTGTAAATTTACTATTTCATTTATATAACTACGCAGGAGTGAGACCCATGATATCATATTTTCTGTTTTTCTGACAAAGTACTGGGTAACAGATGGAAAAGTAGTACATTCCAGCAATGGCTAGGATTAAAGATACAATTACAGTCACTATGCCCCAAGCAGATATCCCCAACCCTCTTCTAGTTGTTGTGTCCTGGTTTGTGGACACCGGAGCTGGTGCAGATTTTGATTTTGAAGATTCAGCCCGAGTATTATATTTGCTATTGTATCCTCTACTTTTGAGACCATCACACATACACACCAGCACTGAAAGTAAAGGAGTTCGCGTTATTTTTAGAATAAGGATTAAATAATGACGTTATGAATGAATAATAGCAACTTTTTCTATACTTACCGATGACAACAAGGAAAACGTATAGAACTTGCTTGCTCATTTTGCAGCTATTCTTGTAATATTGGCTTTTAGTTACTTCGACAAAATGTAGAACGGATATAAAACTGGTTGTTTAACAATTTATAAAACTTTCAATGAAACAAAAGTTATTTACTGTTATTAACCTAATCCATGATGCACTTTGAAAATGCCACAAAGATGAATATCTGAAAATTATTCACTGATTTAATGTCTTCTAGAGCAGCATTACTTAAGAAAACACTCAAAAATTGATAAAAATAAATTAACATGTGTAGAGCTTTCGAAAAACACTGAAAAACACGAAAACTTGAAAGAAAATGCTCGTTTTCGTAGGTACATTTAAGTTCTTCTTCTTCTTCATTTGGCGTAAGCCATAGATAATACAGATATATATAGAGAGCGTAAGCCTCCCCATTTTAGGAGTTGCCAGCGTCAGTTGAGGCGAAAAAAAAGTACAGATATAACATAAAACGCAAACTGATTGCCATGCCAGGGCTTCATAACGTTATCGAATACCAGAAAAAATATCGTTACGTACCGTTATTTTCATAATGGTAGCCAGATAACGGTATTTTTATAAACGATATATAGTAACATAACGAAAAAATATCGTTATAAAATACCGGTAAATATATCGATATTTTCTGGTATGCGACGTTGCCAGCTCGACGCGACACATTTTATTTTTACCGGTATTTTTTGGTATGCGAATTGCGACGTTGCCAGTTCGACGCGACACCTTCCGTTCAATGTTTGTAAATACACGAAATCAGCATTCAGCAATCTCACTCGTAGCCCAACTTTTCTTCTTCAACAACCAGAGTTTTTTTTTTGCGAGATTTGTGCTTACCTACTTTTAGGAGTTTAATACATAGAAAAAAATATAATAAAAATACTAGTTATTGTTTTGGAGTAAAAATGGGCCGTAAAAAGCAAAACACTATATATTATAAAATCGGCCAAGTGCGAGTTGGACTCGCGCACAAAAGGTTCCGTACACAGAAATAAATCAAGATTTCTTTATTTATTTCTGTGGTTCCGTACCATTATAATTATGTCGAGCAAAAATGATGGCTAAGGTTTAGAATCATACCCAACGATTTTGGTGGTGAGATGGGTTGAGGAGGGATGGATTGGATGAGGAAAACCCCCCCGTACCACTCCCACCCTCAGGAGACCCTCCGTTTATGAGAAATTCGTATTTAAAATTTTCTTAATTTCGAGGTTAGGTCATCTGTTCTCTGGTGTTTAAGAAATGTTTCCAAGGCATCACAAGGCTGTGGTGAGTGGAGGACTAATATTTCATCATTCCAAAACTATATACAGGGTGCAATTAAACCTTCCTGCCAATTTTTTTCCAGGGCTTAGGTATCATTAGGAGAGTCCATTTAACCAAAAAAATTTAGGTGTTATTTTTTTTAATGACATATTTTATCCCATTTAAAATCGTTGCAGAACGTTTTTTCAAAAAGTTGGTATGATTTCTGTTCGTTGAAATCTCTACTTTCCGATGGTGAAAAAAAATTTACTATAGTAAATCTTCTCAGAAAATGCAAAAAATCGAAAAAAAAAATTCAAAAAATTATTTTTTGATCATTATGAATAATTTCATGTATAGATCTACCAGAATCTGATGGCAAAAAGTGAGAAAGTAAATTGACTAGCAATACCGGGGTAATTGAACAAAACATTTTGATGCTTTTTTTTTCTTATAGCGGCTGATTCTGTGTGTTGAACACACAGACCTATGTTAAACATGCAACTATAAAAATTTATCCTATGATCAAGGATATTTTTTAGAAATCTGCTGTCAAAAATTGCCATCAGATTCTGGTAGACCTATAAAAATGTTATTGCTGCAATTTGTTTCAATTAAAAAGTTGATTTATTTAATTTTAATTACATTTCTGTCATAGAAAATCTCATTATATTATATACATAAAATATAAATGTAAATCTATACTTATAAAATAACATGTCCTGACTGACTGACTCATTCATCATCGCTGAGCAAAAACTGTTAAAGTTACAGCCACAAAATTTGGTGAGTAGGGTTGTTTTATTAAGTAGACGTAGACATCCACTAAGGAAGGAATTTCGGACATTTTACACCGAAGGGGGTGAAATAGGGGTTGAAAGTTTGTTTGAAAGTCCGTCATTTCTTAAGTTAGAAACATGAAAGTTTATTTTTGGGCAAGTGATTAAAAATGAATGGATACGACGTATTTAAGCGGGGGGTGAAATCGACGGTCCCTACGTATAAAGAGACAGTTCAAAAGTAGTGGTTTTCAGGAGAGCGTTTTTAAGATTCAATCTGTTACTGTAGATTACCATAAAACATAAACACAATTATTTTTGTTGATCTGTAAAGCTTAATGTAGGCCGTTTGTCATGATATAACACAATTTTAAATATTTACTGTATTTTCGCCAAAATTGCAAGATGACCGTTTTTACGGTGACAATTCAAGACTGCCCATAACGGTTAAGTTGTACATGTCCGTTTTTACTTTGGAAGAATTAAAATATTATATTAGGTCCTAAATTCATTCAACACTATATAAAATGATTCGTATTGTCATAATTTATAAGTTTATAACATAAAAGTAATACAAATTCTGTCTCTTGAGTAAGAAAAACTAAAAAACACAGACATATCTTTTTATACGCTGCTAATTTAAGTAGTTTTTTCTATGTCATAATGAACGAATAAAAGGACATGTCATCAATTAGTTTAGGTCCATAATGAAAAATTCTAATAAAATGTGATTATTTGATAAATTAAACTGTTTAGTTTTAAAAAGTCTACAAATTTTAGTATCTATGTATTAATTAATTCTGTTTTACTAAAGGGTAAAGCATAAACATAGTAATGTTGAAGATGAAGAAGTTGTATTTTATTTGTAACAAAATGCATCGTTGCTATGATTTAGACTTTTTATATAATATTTTTGAAAATTTGTCAATGATACCTGCTGTAGAAAAAAAAACTTTTAACATATTTTACATGTCGAAGATAACGAATGCCCAGATACTTTGCCTTTTTCTTCTTCTTGGTCATTTCGGATACTTGAGCATGGTCAATTCCTTTTCCAATTTTGAGACCTAGGTGACCATTCACGACCTTAGACTTTTATTGCATCTTACATGAGTAAATTCTTTGAGGTTTCGTTATAACTTCTACGGTGGACAAGTCTGGACAGTAAAATATATTTCTTAGTCGATTATTATATTCAGCTTTAACTGACTCTTGAGCTTTTCTGAAGGTCATAATTTTTAGTATTACCGTTGAATACAGAGCTGCATTGATGTAATCGTCTAACACGTTCCTCACAGGAAGAAAATAGTATTTCATCCCAATTTGCGATTGCTAAATTGACTACAGAACACCTTATCAATTCTATACTAATATTATACAGCTGAGATTTGTTTGTTTGAACGCCCTAATCTCAGGAACTACTTATCCGATTTGGAAAATTCTTTCAGTGTTAGATAGCTCATTTATCGAGAAAGGCTATACGCTATAAATTATAACGCTACAATTAATAGGAGCAAAGAAACAGGGGAAAATGTGAAAAAAACGGGGAAAATAATTTAAAAAGGCTTATCTTACAAACTATTGGAGCAAAAAAAATAGCCCATAAACTTTTTAATTTCTAGGTTAATCATGCACCGATGTCACTTTAGATTATTTAATATGAGCTTTTCTGGAATTTTTTTCAAGCCCTTCTCAACCCTACAACCAAGCGATACCGCGTTGTAGAGGGAGTCCATCTATAGTGAACAAGGAGTGTTCTTAATAGTTTTTTATTAATTTTATATAGTTTATTAGCGTTTTTAATACTGTTTTATATAAAATAAATAACATTCATATTCATAATTAAACAAATACATATCAGACTTCGCTTTCTATCTGTCGTCCGTTCGTCTATCACCAAGCTTTATCTCAAGAACCGCAATAGTAGTAATTTTACAATTTAGTAATTTTCACAAATTACGTTTTTTTGTTGGTGATACTTAAAGAAATATAGTAAAATTAAAATAAAATGAAAGACTATTGTGGGGCCTCGTACAACAAATGCGATTTTTTTGCTCTATATCGATAACGGTAAGGTCCAGATAGTTGTTCATCATGAAAACAAGCCTCAGCCTCCGTTGCAACTATTATTTCACGTTGCTGATTATTTATAACACTCAGATGCTCATATTGGTTTGAAATTAATTGAATTTGTGCCACGAGTCCCACTGAAAAAGAACTAAAGTCTCATAGTAACTGAACGTAAATGATAACAAGTCTATAAATAATTCGCTACCTTAGAGGTAGAAACGGACATGTACGACATGACGCGGAATGGCGTGTAATTTCCAACGCGGTACAAGATAGTAAGTATAGATGTCCGTATATACAACAGTAAAATCTAATACAACTCCCAACTTGTCCTCATTTACGTCTTTTTATCTTTGGAATTACTTGTGATAGAAAAATAATAATAATGTAGGAATATGCGTCTCATAATATACGGAAATGCATGATGCAATAATTTTTTTTTTGCTATTTTGGACATGATTTTTTATACGTAGGGACCGTCGAAATATTGGTTAAAAGTTGAACTGAAAGTCCGTCATTTCTTAAGTTATCAATTATCATGTACTTTAGCTTTTAGTTTACTACTGATAATGTTTTAGATATTGATATGTTGTATATTATTACTAAATCTCAACTGGATAGTTAGAATTATTATAGTTAAGTAATTTGTAGTTAACGCCGTTGGTTCCGTAGTAACTAAGTTTCTGTTTATATATACAAGACAAGACGTTCCGCGCGGCTTCGCCCGCGTACATTAGATATTTCACAGACAAATCAGTCTACAAAAAATAGCCTATGATCCTTCACGTGGTCTACTTCTTATCTTACCCAAATAACGGAAAAATTGCTCTAGTAGTTCGTGAGTAGGGATTGCAATCCGGATACTTCGAAATCCGAAAAATCCGGATAATCCGGATTTTTCAGGGCTACGAAAAATCCGGATTTTTATATTAGAAAATCCGGATTTTCGGTTTTTTCGAATAGTTGGTAAAATTATGAAAAATAAGCTTTTACGTAATATAAAATTAATTAAGATGTATTGTGTAATATCTGACATACAAATTCACATTTGTTTAAAGGCGCTATTACAAATTTGCGTGGTCAATAGGTACCTAACTCAGTACTTCGTATGTCCAACATTGCATTGTTTAGTTATTTGGCGGTTGTAAATTCTTTATTTAAATTTTTTAATCTTATTTTAAAAAAAGGACGACATTTTTTAATTTCTTATGACCTACCGTTTATTTAAGTAGGTACAATATTTTACTATTTAATAATATTAATGATAAGAAATGATTAGAAATGTACAATAATTCTTTTAGAATATTGTCACTATTGATTAAATGTTTTTCTATAAAATCTTCTGATTTGTAAGTCTGTCTAAAGGAAAATAATAAGATTTTATAAAATAATAAAATGTTGTATATGTAATTGATTGTACTGTTGGTTCTTAGTGGAAATTCATGTTGAACACTAATAAAACACAATTTTTCGTGCACTTTTTCCACTATATTAAGAAGTTATTATAAATTTTAACAAATTACATGACCGATTTCGAAATAAATCATCTTCAGGTGTATCGTATAATCGTATTGTTAAAATTTATAATAATTTCTTAATATAGTGGAAAAAGTGCACGAAAAATTGTGTTTTATTAGTGTTTAATAAAATGTTGATTTGACCCTTCGATCGCAGATTCTTGGAAATGCTATTGTATTCATTGTTGTCGCAATCACCGGTGCTCGTATGGGGCTTGATGAGTTAAAGGTTCCCTCAGGATCTTCCTCTTATCTCGCTCCAGCGTCACCGCTGATATGCCTCCAAGAAGGAGTTTGCAACCATGTTCTAGGCTTTGCAATAATCGGTTGCTCACTAGAGAGCCAAGAGATGGCCGTATTTAATAAAAATATTTTCATCTTCTCTGACAGTCAAGATGCACTTAAAGTACTGACTGCAGCAGAAATTTCGTCCAAATTGGTTGTAGATTGTGGTGATACGTAAAACATGTTGAAAGGGAACAACAATGTCTGACTTGTATGGGTACCGGGTCACAGTAACGTCTTTGGCAACGAAACCGCTGACGAGCTGGCTAGGCTAGGGGCTGAGAATCTCATATACGGTCCAAAAGTGGTCTGTGAAATATCTCCCAGTACTACAAACCAAGTGCTCGAGGAATGGGGTCGCAGACTAAGCAAACAGCAATGAGCTGAGACCCCTTGCCTGGTAAATTCTAAGGCACAATTCCTGGCTTTTACAAAAAACTGTCAGAATTAATACTTACCATGGGTAGGAAATAAATAAAAATCCTCACCTTTAAATAATAAGTGTTAATAGAATTACGACTTGCAGATTCTGCGAGGTAAAGGGCGAGACACCTTTTTATCTTGTTTTGTTTTTACCTCGATGACTCTCCTACTCTACTACATAGCAAAAACTCACCCACTCTACTAAAGAAGTAATTAGTGGCACCAATTCCAACCACATCGTTCAATTAATGAGGATTAGGGAGTAACAAGAGATCCTTGAGGGTTGTCGTGGCATCAGGGTTACAGTAATCTGCCCTCGGAGGGAAAAAAATGCCTCTAAGAGTGTCGAGCTATCTTTTCCTAGGCCTAGATACCCACTCTCTCGATATCCAGCCTAGATGCATGAGGATAATACGACCAGTGCCACTTTAGCTTGGCCGTTTTGACTTTTAAGTATGTGATTCTTGTTTGGATGGATTTTTTTTATTTTGACGAGACGACTTACTTCCAAGTTACTGCGCTCCATTGCTCTTTGGCAGACCCCGAGTTGGATTTTGTGTAAATCAGTCAATGGAGTTTGCGTACTGTTGGTTAGGACGAGCGAAATACTCATGTCGATGAATCTGCGCTTTACTGATGTATTTCCGGATAATCCGGATTTGAACATGTCAAAATCTGAAAATCCGGATTTTTTTAAAAATCCGTTTTTTGCAATCCCTATTCGTGAGATAAGCCCTTTCAAATAATTTCCCCCGTTTTTTCCACATTTTCTTCTATTTCTTAGCTCCTATTAGTTTTAGCGTGATAAAATATAGCATATAGCCTTTCTCGATAAATGGGCTATCTAACACTGAAAGAATTTTTCAAATCGGACCAGAAGTTCCTGAGATTAGCGCGTTCAAATAATCCCTTTCAAATAATTTCCCTCCGTTTTTTCCACATTTTCCTCAATTTCATCGCTCATTAGTCTTAGCGTGATAAAATATAGCCTATAGCCTTCCTCGATAAATTTACTATCTAACACTAAAAGAATTTTTCAAGTCGGACCAGTAGTTCCGAGATTAGCGCGTTCAAACAAACAAACTAACTAACAAACTCTTCCGCTTTATAATATTAGTATAGACTAGACGTTCCGCGCGGCTTCGCCCGCGTAAATGAGATATTTCACAAACAAATCAGTCTACAAAAAATAACCTATGATCCTTCACGTAGTCTACTTCTTATCTGACCCAAATAACAGAAAAAATGCTCTAGTAGTTCGTGAGATAAGCCCTTTCAAATAATTTCCCCCGTTTTTCCACATTTTCTTCTATTTCTTCGCTCCTATTAGTCTCAGCGTGATAAAATATGGCCTATAGCCTTCCTCAATAAATGGGCTATCTAATACTGAAAGAATTTTTCAAATCGGACCAGTAGTTCCTGAGATTAGCGCGTTCAAATAAGCCCTTTCAAATAATTTCCCCCCGTTTTTTCCACATTTTCCTCTATTTCTTCGCTCCTATTAGTCTTAGCGTGATAAAATATAACCTATAGCCTTACTCGATAAATGGACTATCTAACACTGAAAGAATTTTTCAAATCGGACCAGTAGTTCCTGAGATTAGCGCGTTTAAACAAACAAACAAACTAACTAACAAACTCTTCCGCTTTATAATATTAGTATAGATTTATAATTATGTACTATGGTTACTGTTTGTTAACTTCAATAAATAAATAAATGTAATAAAATGAAGGAATTAAACTTAATATAATCAAATTAGCGACATTAGGCATAGATTGAAATGCTACCTAGTTGCGTAGTTAATAAAGTTGCATTTTATTAAAATTTACTTATTTACTCGCATGTCGCGGATCTTTGCGGCCATGCGACGCTGGCCACGTGGTTATTACAACGAGTGACTTAGACCAAAATGATAGCTATAATCGTGTCAATAAAGTAGCATTTTACTTGAATCTGATGATGGGATCTATAAGCAATCGAGGGAAATTCTTGAAATTTATAAAAACACACATAGTGGTTAAGATGTTTTTTCTAGTAACTCAAGCATATATGTTACAAATAAGTGAAATTTCATACGAAGGTGTCTCTGGATCCAAATGTGTCGAGTATAAATACTTGTATGAAGAAATTAAATAAATGTTGAGAGTACAAAACTTTCTAAGTTTTATCATGTTGTTTAATAATAAGGATTAAAATTGTAAAAATATGCAAAATATACCAAACCTTCTAAGTTTTTTATACTTTTATTGTGACTGATAGTGATAAGACCTTAGTTTTCCAGGTTTTATTTAGCAATAGGTTGTTAATTAATAGATTTAAATAAAAAAAAATTAAAACAAACAAATCATTCTAAGTTTTATTAATATTAATTTTTATTATGACTGATAGTTATACTTAATATTTATTTATATTTGTAGAATAAAAGCCTAATTTATAATTATACTCTTAATGAAAAGCCCATAAGATTTATTAAGAGTGTAACAGAACGCGCCCGCGTAAAATTTTAAAATTACCGCGAGCTGTAAAGCGAAGGTGGCGTGGTCCGCGCTCGACCAATCACAGCGCAGCCCGCGCCACACATTTTTTCACGGCCGCCATCTTGCGAGAGGGGTGCCGGTGTCCGCTAGGAGTTTTGAGTTGTTTTTCGTAGTTTTGTGTAATGTTTAATACCATAGTTGTAAAACTAGTGAATAAACTTTTGAAAAGTAGTGGTTTATGTGTTTACTTTTGTTTTATCGCACAATCTCCACTATAAATGGCGCTCCAACTTTGGGCCACGAAACACGAAACTTTTGTTGCAAAAACTTAAAAGTGTCGCGTGAACTTTGTGTAAACTGTGAACAGTGACTTTTGTTGTGCCTAATACTGGTAAATACAGTTTCTTACACAATGCCGCTTACACGTAAAGCAACTGCGGGTGAACGCGATCGTGAGATCGACGACGAGACGCATCGAGACATGCCGGCCGGCAGCGACGCCCGAGCTCCGTCCCCGGGGGACGATCGTCTGCTCCAATTCCTAGAAGCCTTCGCACGAGCACAGGCGGAATCGAACAGACAGCTCTTGGAGTCCATCGCCGCGCAGTCTTTCCGCGCGTCTGATCATCATGCTCACAGTAGCACGGAGTCACCGGTTCCATTCCCGGCAGGCAATGCAGTGATGCCGCAGGGCGGTAATTTTGTCAAACGCACGGCACGATTTGACGGGGCCTCTGACAACCCCGAAGCCTTGGAAGCGTTCTTGGATGCTGTGCTGGTCTTCAAGGAGTGCTCCAGCGTGAGCGACGAACACGCTTTACGAGGGCTGCCTATGCTGCTGACCGGGGATGCCGCCGTTTTCTATCAGGGAGTCAAATGTGACGTCAAGTCTTGGGACGATGCCCTGCACCGCCTCAGAGCTATGTACGGCACCCCGCGACCCGCTTATAAACTGTTTCGCGATATGTTCGCGTCCGAACAAGGGACGGAACGAGCTGACGTGTTTATCGCGCGTTTGAGGGCTACGCTATCGAAGTTGCCGTACGAGTTGGAGGATCGAGTCAAAGTCGACATCATCTACGGGTTGCTGGACCGACGAATACGAAAACGTGTTCAACCTGACGCAGCATCAAGTGTCAATCAGCTGGTCGAGAAGGCCAGGTTGATTGAGGAGTCGCTTGCGGAGTCCACGTCGCTGACGCCGAAGCCACCACAGGGAGCAGCTGGCCGGAGTGTGACCACGACGGTGCCCACGAGCGCCGTGACGCCGCGCGCCGTTACGGCCGCGCCACAACTGTCGCGCGCCGCCCGCGCCGACGCCGCGCCCGGAGCCCCGGTGACGTCCACAGCGGCTGCGGCTCTCCCGCGGTCCCCTCATACTTCTACTAGCCAGGTGGTTACGTCGAGACCTGGTAAACTTTTCTGTGTCTACTGTAAAAAGCCAGAACATGTGCGGTCCGATTGTCCAAAGCTAATAAACAAAAGTGATAACAGTGATAAAACCGAAAAATCCGTATTTTGTTATGGTTGTGGTGCTCGGGATGTAATACGTGCGAATTGTGGTAATTGCAGTAAAAACTCTAAAGACAATCAGTTTTACGCATGCGATTTTATTGTTCCATCTAATGTTTATCATAACAAAAATGTATCTAAAAATAGACTAAAGGATAATGGGAAGTTTACTTGTACGAATGGTCCTAGTGAGGACAGCAATATATTTAGAACAAAGGATGATGGCAAGTTAACTTGTATGTATGGCCATAGGGTCGATAGTAATATTGTACATTCTAACGAAATGTTATCAATGTGTAAACAAGACTGTAATGCATTACATAATGGCATTCAAAGTATGCTTCAGGCCAATGTTAACTTTTATTCATTTGATACCAATGTTTATTCTAAGTCTGTTGATACAAATTGTTATTCTTTGAAAGATGGTGTCGTCGCTAATTGTGTTGATCCCCGAGTCACTGCTCGGCCTGTTTTAGATATAGAGATTTTAGGGTTCCGTGGAACGGGTTTAATAGATACCGCCGCGAAGCGTAGTATTGCGGGTCATACATTGTATGGGTTACTTAAACGAGTTAATCATCCGTTTCGCGACAGTACAATGTCTGTTAAGCTCGCTGACGGCGTGGTGCGTAGTTTGCCAGTAAAATTTACCGATGTTATGGTTAAGTTACAAGATTTAGCGGTAAACATATCGTTTGTTGTCTTTCCGGATGCAGACAACAACGAAACCCTCTTAGGTATTGACTTCTTACGTAAGGCGCGATTAATCTTAGATTTAGGGCGCGACACGTGGTCGCTCGCCCATCGGCCTCAAGTCATTCATCCTTTAAAATTCGAGGGCTTGCGTAACGTTTTAGGTTGCGCCGCTGCAGACGCTTTGAGGTCGGACGAAGGTATGATGCTTTCTCCAGCGCAGAAGGACGACCTGGCGGCGTTACTGCAGCATTATGAGGATATTTTTAAAGAGCAGGGGGAGCCTACCCCTGCTAGAGGGGTGCCGGTGTCCGCTAGGAGTTTTGAGTTGTTTTTCGTAGTTTTGTGTAATGTTTAATACCATAGTTGTAAAACTAGTGAACAAACTTTTGAAAAGTAGTGGTTTATGTGTTTACTTTTGTTTTATCGCACAATCTCCATTATAAGAGTATATTTTGGTAATTCATTAGATTAGATTTAAATTTTAAAAATATTTCAAACATACCAGAACTTATGTTGAATATAAGTTTGAATAAATAAAATAATTGTTAATAGAACAAATTTTTTAAATTTTTTTTATACTTTTATTGTGACTGAAAAACCTTATTATTTATTTGTAAGAATAACTGAAAATTCTAGTCTCATTGATTATTTACTGAGAATAGGTTGTTACATAGGTTTAAATAAAAAATATTAAGTTCACATACAAAGCATTAGTTTTATTATTAACTTTTATTATGACTGATAAGCGTACAATTAATAATTTAAAAAATATATATATTACATAATTTATACACTCTTAATGGATGGGATATTCAAGACCTTCAATCTTATAGGTTTATATTTATTATGAATATTTTGTTAATTGATAGATTTGAATTTTAAAAATATTTAAAAGAAACCAAAATCTGGGTTTTGTATAATACGAATAAATAAAACAAATTGAATCTTTTATTTACTGTGTTCATTAACCACTTCCAGCACATCTTTCCAAAAAATTTCGATGTTTTTTTCTGGTATTTGATTGAGCAGATATCTAAATGTGACTGCTTAATGCTTTCACATTTTGTGGGCACGAGCATAATGCCGCGTTTCCACTGACGCAGAGCGTAGCTTAGCGGTGCCGAATTGACCAATCACCATGCTCAAAATCTTCGCTCCGCTTTGCTGTCATTCCGCTGGAATAGCACGATTGTTTCTGAACTCCGTAAAGAGAACTGCAACCGTCGCATCATCCTCCATCACGACAATGCGAGTTCTCACACCGCGCACAGAACAAAAGAGTTTTTAGAGCAAGAAAACAGAATTATTAGACCATCCGCCGTACAGCCCCGACCTAAGCCGTAATGATTTCTATACTTTCCCTAAAATAAAGAATAAATTGCGTGGTCAGAGATTTTCATCACCTGAAGAAGTTGTGGACGCCTACAAAACGGCCATTTTGGAGACCCCAACTTCCAAATGGAATGGTTGCTTCAATGATTGGTTCCATCGTATGGAAAAATGTGTCAAATTTCGCGGAGAATACTTCGAAAAGCAATAAATACATTTTTAAATAGTAATGTTGTTTCACTTCCTTGATTCCCGAAATTTTCAGTGCCGCCCTCGTAGTTTCCTTTTTTTCGTTATTTTATGAGGTGCCAGTATGGATTGAGATTCGTTGTCTGCGTATATATATATATATATATATATATATATATATATATATATATATATATATATATATATATATATATATATATATATATATATATATATATATGTATGTATATATATATACGCAGACGGCGCGGGGCGGCAGCTAGCTCTATTCTCTCTATCTCCACTAGAACGAACCTCCTGAACTGACTGCCTCCACCCGTCGTGTGCTTTGTGTACCTACGCGGCGAGGGCAGCCGCAAACATCAACGGGCAGACGCGGTCTTTATTCCTTCGTGGACAAAAAGCCCGCCCCGCCCCGTCGTTGCAAAACAACAGAGTCCGCCCGTCAGCCAGCGCATGGCGCACGTACTAGCAATACAACAATTTACTATACAAACCATAAATTAGTAATATTTGAACAAAGATACTGAGTACTGAACTACTGACCATGTCATTCTCATTGGACGTCATTTTCCTATATACCTTTACCTACTGGTCACCAGACACGTCTAGTTTAACTTTGTGCAAACTGCATACTGAACTGACTGATTAAATTAAGTATTTTACAAAAGGTAACGTTATCAAAGAACATATATTTACCGTTATAAATCCTATTTACCGTTATAACATTTACCGGTATAAATTCCAATTTTTACCGTTATTATTAATACCGGGTAAATTTTCATACCGTTATCTATGCCCTGGAAGCAGTAACGTTATGAAAAAATACCGGTATTTGAAGCCCTGTGCCATGCACCAGGGCTTCATAACGTTATCGAATACCAGAAGAAATATCGTTACGTACCGTTATTTTCATAATGGTAGCCAGATAACGGTATTTTTAAAACGATATATAGTATCATAACGAAAAAATATCGTTATAAAATACCGGTATTTTTACCGGTAAATATATCGATATTTTCTGGTATGCGACGTTGCCAGCTCGACGCGATACATTTTATTTTTACCGGTATTTTTTGGTATACGAATTGCGACGTTGCCAGTTCGACGCGACACCTTCCGTTCAATGTTTATAGATGCACGAAATCAGCATTCAGCAATCTCACTCGCAGCCCAAATTCCGACTTCCGAGCACCAGAGTTTTGTTTGCGAGATTTGTGCTTACCTACTTTTAGGAGCTTAATACATGTAGAAAAAATATAATAAAAATACTAGTTATTCTTTTGGAGTAAAAATGGGCCGTAAAAAGCCAAACACTGTATATAGATACTTTGACTTAATAAGTCAAGATGGTGCTGCAATTTGCGTAGTCAATGAATGCAGAAAATTATGCAAGGTATGTCCGTATTTATTTACTTGTTTTAATTGTGGCGAATGCGGGGAATGGGCAAAATATGGATAGTCATATTTTGTATGTCTTAGTTTAGAGCCAGTGCACACGGCGCGTTGAGTTGCGTTGCGTCGTCGCAACGCAAATATTTTAACACATAGCCGGCCACACGGGCGCTGTGCCATCGCAGCATTATTACGAAGCAGTTGCGACGATGCAGCACGCCGTGTGTACACCTTAGTTATTTGTATGTAAAACAACGCAACGGCAGCACTGCGTCGACGAAACGCTGACACAACGCGCCGTGTGGACTGGCTCTAAACTAAGACATACAAAATATGATTATCCATATTTTGCCCATCCCCCGCATTCGCCACAATTGAAACAAGTAAATAAATACGGACATACCTTGCATAATTTTCTGCATTCATTGACTACACAAATTGCAGCACCATCTTGACTTGTTAAGTCAAAGTGTCTATAAAATCGGCCAAGTGCGAGTTGGACTCGCGCACAAAAGGTTCCGTACACAGAAATAAATCAAGATTTCTTTATTTATTTCTGTGGTTAAGTACCATTATAATTATGTCGAGGAAAAATGGTGGCTAAGGTTTAGAATCATACCCAACGATTTTGGTGGTGAGATGGATTGAGGAGGGATGGATTGGATGAGGAAAACCCCCCCGTACCACTCCCACCCTCAGGAGACCCTCCGTTTATGAGAAATTCGTATTTAAAATTTTCTTCATTTCGAGGTTAGGTCATCTGTTCTCTGGTGTTTAAGAAATGTTTCCAAGGCATCACAAGGCTGTGGTGAGTGGAGGACTAATATTTCATCATTCCAAAAGTATATACAGGGTGCAATTAAACCTTCCTGCCAATTTTTTTCCAAGGCTTAGGTATTA
Source organism: Cyaniris semiargus (assembly GCA_905187585.1). NCBI lineage: Eukaryota > Metazoa > Arthropoda > Insecta > Lepidoptera > Lycaenidae > Cyaniris > Cyaniris semiargus. The sequence goes on from LR994555.1 coordinate 2,673,480, forward strand.
TTAGAAGAGTCTATTTAACCAAAAAAAAAATTGGGTGTTATTTTTTTAATGACATATCATAATATATAATATCCCATTTAAAATCGTTGCAGAACGGTCACTCGCGGCGGTGGGTATGAGCGGGAGTGGCGCGGGGGGAGGCGTGCGCGTGGGGACACGTCATGCGCGGGCACGCGTGTAGTGTCCATTAATTGTAGTGTTTTTTAGGATAACTTTCGGAAGCTATTTCTCAACATTTTGATCAATATATCAAAATTTGGCAACACCCTGTATAGACCAGTGCAGATACCTTTAAAAATAATAAAAAGTGAAAAAAATAATAATAGTAGGATGAAGCCCATTAGAAAAGGAGGAGAATATTATAAAAATTAAGGGAAAAATAATTTACGGGCGATCTGAGGTCGGGAAGGGGATGGGGATGAGAGACGGGAAAAAAGTCAAATGGCAAAGTTGTAGGTAAGTAAATGATCTAAAACTTTTGTTTTTACGCTTTTTTTACATAACCTCAAAATTTATATGAAAAATAAAAAAAAAACATGTTTTTGGTTTTTTAATTATATCTTTTACAAAAGTTATTTTTTTTTTTTCACGAAATTTGGTGAAAACTTACCTTTTTATGTCCCAAATAAGCTGTAATTTATTTGATTAGAAATATTTATTTTTTCACCATATTTTGAATTAATATCGAAAAAGCACCTTAATGTTTAATCGAAAATTCACGCGTCAAAATCAGGTTTTTTCAAAAAGTTGGTATGATTTCTGTTCGTTGAAATCTCTACTTTCCGATGGTGAAAAAAAATTACTATAGTAAATCTTCTCAGAAAATGCAAAGAATCGAAAAAAAATTCAAAAAATTCTTTTTTGATCATTATGAATAATTTCATATAAAAATGTTATTGCTGCAATTTGTTTCAATTAAAAAGTTGATTTATTTAATTTTAATTACATTTCTGTCATAGAAAATCTCATTATATTTTATATGTTACGCTCAAAGACCGAAAACGCTCAGTGAGCGGAAAAATAGCTCACAACGCGTTGTGGTCTGACAGTGAAACAGCCACGATGCGAAATTCCCGTTGTGGCTCTAATGAAAACGGCCACGACGCGTTCTGGCAATCACAAAAAGACCATAACGCGAAATTCGTGTCGTGGCTTATATGCTGTTTGTTTTTCTTCATTTGTTCTTGATTGATTAATCGTCCATAGGTATGGACGATTAATCAATCAAGAACAAATCAATATATTTGAATTACCACGCGTACTACAACATATTTTTTCTTTTACGAAATCACTGAATAACGTGTTTTTTATTATTATTTATAAAATATCCATAGTTCCATACTATCCGTACTAATATTATTACTGTCTGTCTGTCTGTCTGGCGCAACGCGTTGTTGTTGTTTTTTTTTTTTAAATATAAAGTAATCTGATCTCAATAAATACTAAAAATAAAGTTTTATTTTAATTTATATAATTTATATACTACTAGTTGATGCCCGCAACTACGTTGCGCCAGACAGACACAGAAATAAATCAAGATTTCTTTATTTATTTCTGTGGTTAAGTACCATTATAATTATGTCGAGCAAAAATGGTGGCTAAGGTTTAGAATCATACCCAACGATTTTGGTGGTGAGATGGATTGAGGAGGGATGGATTGGATGAGGAAAACCCCCCCGTACCACTCCCACCCTCAGGAGACCCTCCGTTTATGAGAAATTCGTATTTAAAATTTTCTTCATTTCGAGGTTAGGTCATCTGTTCTCTGGTGTTTAAGAAATGTTTCCAAGGCATCACAAGGCTGTGGTGAGTGGAGGACTAATAGTTCATCATTCCAAAAGTATATACAGGGTGCAATTAAACCTTCCTGCCAATTTTTTTCCAAGGCTTAGGTATTATTAGAAGTCTATTTAACCAAAAAAAAAAATTGGGTGTTATTTTTTTAATGACATATCATAATATATAATATCCCATTTAAAATCGTTGCAGAACGGTCACTCGCGGCGGTGGGTATGAGCGGGAGTGGCGCGGGGGGAGGCGTGCGCGTGGGGACACGTCATGCGCGGGCACGCGTGTAGTGTCCATTAATTGTAGTGTTTTTTAGGATAACTTTCGGAAGCTATTTCTCAACATTTTGATCAATATATCAAAATTTGGCAACACCCTGTATAGACCAGTGCAGATACCTTTAAAAATAATAAAAAGTGAAAAAAATAATAATAGTAGGATGAAGCCCATTAGAAAAGGAGGAGAATATTATAAAAATTAAGGGAAAAATAATTTACGGGCGATCTGAGGTCGGGAAGGGGATGGGGATGAGAGACGGGAAAAAAGTCAAATGGCAAAGTTGTAGGTAAGTAAATGATCTAAAACTTTTGTTTTTACGCTTTTTTTACATAACCTCAAAATTTATATGAAAAATAAAAAAAAAACATGTTTTTGGTTTTTTAATTATATCTTTTACAAAAGTTATTTTTTTTTTCACGAAATTTGGTGAAAACTTACCTTTTTATGTCCCAAATAAGCTGTAATTTATTTGATTAGAAATATTTATTTTTTCACCATATTTTGAATTAATATCGAAAAAGCACCTTAATGTTTAATCGAAAATTCACCCGTCAAAATGTCAGGTTTTTTCAAAAAGTTGGTATGATTTCTGTTCGTTGAAATCTCTACTTTCCGATGGTGAAAAAAAATTACTATAGTAAATCTTCTCAGAAAATGCAAAGAATCGAAAAAAAATTCAAAAAATTCTTTTTTGATCATTATGAATAATTTCATATAAAAATGTTATTGCTGCAATTTGTTTCAATTAAAAAGTTGATTTATTTAATTTTAATTACATTTCTGTCATAGAAAATCTCATTATATTTTATATGTTACGCTCAAAGACCGAAAACGCTCAGTGAGCGGAAAAATAGCTCACAACGCGTTGTGGTCTGACAGTGAAACAGCCACGATGCGAAATTCCCGTTGTGGCTCTAATGAAAACGGCCACGACGCGTTCTGGCAATCACAAAAAGACCATAACGCGAAATTCGTGTCGTGGCTTATATGCTGTTTGTTTTTCTTCATTTGTTCTTGATTGATTAATCGTCCATAGGTATGGACGATTAATCAATCAAGAACAAATCAATATATTTGAATTACCACGCGTACTACAACATATTTTTTCTTTTACGAAATCACTGAATAACGTGTTTTTTATTATTATTTATAAAATATCCATAGTTCAATACTATCCGTACTAATATTATTACTGTCTGTCTGTCTGTCTGGCGCAACGCGTTGTTGTTGTTTTTTTTTTTTAAATATAAAGTAATCTGATCTCAATAAATACTAAAAATAAAGTTTTATTTTAATTTATATAATTTATATACTACTAGTTGATGCCCGCAACTACGTTGCGCCAGACAGACACAGAAATAAATCAAGATTTCTTTATTTATTTCTGTGGTTAAGTACCATTATAATTATGTCGAGCAAAAATGGTGGCTAAGGTTTAGAATCATACCCAACGATTTTGGTGGTGAGATGGATTGAGGAGGGATGGATTGGATGAGGAAAACCCCCCCGTACCACTCCCACCCTCAGGAGACCCTCCGTTTATGAGAAATTCGTATTTAAAATTTTCTTCATTTCGAGGTTAGGTCATCTGTTCTCTGGTGTTTAAGAAATGTTTCCAAGGCATCACAAGGCTGTGGTGAGTGGAGGACTAATATTTCATCATTCCAAAAGTATATACAGGGTGCAATTAAACCTTCCTGCCAATTTTTTTCCAAGGCTTAGGTATTATTAGAAGAGTCTATTTAACCAAAAAAAAAAATTGGGTGTTATTTTTTTAATGACATATCATAATATATAATATCCCATTTAAAATCGTTGCAGAACGGTCACTCGCGGCGGTGGGTATGAGCGGGAGTGGCGCGGGGGGAGGCGTGCGCGTGGGGACACGTCATGCGCGGGCACGCGTGTAGTGTCCATTAATTGTAGTGTTTTTTAGGATAACTTTCGGAAGCTATTTCTCAACATTTTGATCAATATATCAAAATTTGGCAACACCCTGTATAGACCAGTGCAGATACCTTTAAAAATAATAAAAAGTGAAAAAAATAATAATAGTAGGATGAAGCCCATTAGAAAAGGAGGAGAATATTATAAAAATTAAGGGAAAAATAATTTACGGGCGATCTGAGGTCGGGAAGGGGATGGGGATGAGAGACGGGAAAAAAGTCAAATGGCAAAGTTGTAGGTAAGTAAATGATCTAAAACTTTTGTTTTTACGCTTTTTTTACATAACCTCAAAATTTATATGAAAAATAAAAAAAAAACATGTTTTTGGTTTTTTAATTATATCTTTTACAAAAGTTATTTTTTTTTTCACGAAATTTGGTGAAAACTTACCTTTTTATGTCCCAAATAAGCTGTAATTTATTTGATTAGAAATATTTATTTTTTCACCATATTTTGAATTAATATCGAAAAAGCACCTTAATGTTTAATCGAAAATTCACCCGTCAAAATGTCAGGTTTTTTCAAAAAGTTGGTATGATTTCTGTTCGTTGAAATCTCTACTTTCCGATGGTGAAAAAAAATTACTATAGTAAATCTTCTCAGAAAATGCAAAGAATCGAAAAAAAATTCAAAAAATTCTTTTTTGATCATTATGAATAATTTCATATAAAAATGTTATTGCTGCAATTTGTTTCAATTAAAAAGTTGATTTATTTAATTTTAATTACATTTCTGTCATAGAAAATCTCATTATATTTTATATGTTACGCTCAAAGACCGAAAACGCTCAGTGAGCGGAAAAATAGCTCACAACGCGTTGTGGTCTGACAGTGAAACAGCCACGATGCGAAATTCCCGTTGTGGCTCTAATGAAAACGGCCACGACGCGTTCTGGCAATCACAAAAAGACCATAACGCGAAATTCGTGTCGTGGCTTATATGCTGTTTGTTTTTCTTCATTTGTTCTTGATTGATTAATCGTCCATAGGTATGGACGATTAATCAATCAAGAACAAATCAATATATTTGAATTACCACGCGTACTACAACATATTTTTTCTTTTACGAAATCACTGAATAACGTGTTTTTTATTATTATTTATAAAATATCCATAGTTCCATACTATCCGTACTAATATTATTACTGTCTGTCTGTCTGTCTGGCGCAACGCGTTGTTGTTGTTTTTTTTTTTTAATATAAAGTAATCTGATCTCAATAAATACTAAAAATAAAGTTTTATTTTAATTTATATAATTTATATACTACTAGTTGATGCCCGCAACTACGTTGCGCCAGACAGACAGACAGTAATAATATTAGTATGGATAGTATGAAACTATGGATATTTTATAAATAATAATGATAAACACGTTATGCAGTGATTTTGTACAAGAAAAAATATAAGTTTTGAAGTACGCGTGGTAAATAAAATTTATTAATTAATCAATCAAGAACAAATCAAGAAAAACGAATATCATAACAGTAACGACACGAATTTCGCGTTATGGTCTTTTTGTGATTGCCAGAACGCGTCATGGCCGTTTTCATTAGAGCCACAACGCGAATTTCACGTCGTGGCTGTTTCACTGTGACCACAACGCGTTGTGAGCTATTTTTCCGCTTACTGAGCGTTTTCGGTCTTTGAGCGTAACATATACATAAAATATAAATGTAAATCTATACTTATAAAATAACATGTCCTGACTGACTGACTCATTCATCATCGCTGAGCAAAAACTGTTAAAGTTACAGCCACAAAATTTGGTGAGTAGGGTTGTTTTATTAAGTAGACGTAGACACCCACTAAAGAAGGAATTTCGGACATTTTACACCGAAGGGGGTGAAATAGGGGTTGAAATTTTGTTTGAAAGTCCGTCATTTCTTAAGTTAGAAACATGAAAGTTTATTTTTGTGCAAGTGATTAAAAATGAACGGATACGCCGTATTTAAGCGGTTTGGAAATTTTACCCCCAAGGGGGTGAAATCGACGGTCCCTACGTATAAAGAGACAGTTCAAAAGTAGTGGTTTTCAGGAGAGCGTTTTTAAGATTCAAACTGTTACTGTAGATTACCTTAAAACATAAACACAATTATTTTGTTTACCTGTAAAGCTTAATGTAGGCCATTTGTCATGATATAACACTATTTTAAATATTTACTGTATTTTCGCCAAAATTGCAAGATGACCGTTTTTACGGTGAAAATTCAAGACTGCCCATAACGGTTAAGTTGTACATGTCCGTTTTTACTTTGGAAGAATTAAAATATTATATTAGGTCCTAAATTCATTCAGCACTATATAAAATGATTCGTATTGTCATAATTTATAAGTTTATAACATAAAAGTATTACAAATTCTGGCTCTTCAGTAAGAAAAACTAAAAAAACACAAACATATCTTTTTATACGCTGCTAATTTAAGTAAGGTTTTTCTATGCTATAATGAACGAATAAAAGGACATGTCATCAATTACTCTAGGTCCATAATGAAAAATTCTAATAAAATGTGATTATTTGATAAATTGAACTGTTTAGTTTTAAAAAGTCTACAAATTTTAGTATCTATGTATTAATTAATTCTGTTTTACTAAAGGGTAAAGCATAAACATAATAATGTTAAAGATGAAGAAGTTGTATTTTATTTGTAACAAAATGCATCGTTGCTATGATTTAGATTTTTTATATAATATTTTTGAAAATTTGTCAATTATGAATACCTGCTGTAGAAAAAATTCTTTTTAACATATTTTACATGTCGAAGATAACGAATACCCAGATACTTTGCCTTTTTCTTCTTCTTGGTCATTTCGGATACTTGAGCAAGGTAAATTCCTTTTCCAATTTTGAGACCTAAGTGACCATTCACGACCTTAGACTTTTATTGCATCTTACATGAGTAAATTCTTTGAGGCTTCGTTATAACTTCTACGGTGGACAAGTCTGGACAGTAAAATATATTTCTGAGTCGATTATTATATTCAGCTTTAACTGACTTTTGAGCTTTTCTGAAGGTCATAATTTTTAGTATTACCGTTGAATACAGAGCTGCATTGATGTAATCGTCTAACACGTTCCTCGCAGGAAGAAAATAGTATTTCATCCCAATTTGCGACTGCCAAATTGACTACAGAACACCTTATCAATTCTATACTAATATTATACAGCTGAGATTTGTTTGTTTGAACGCCCTAATCTCAGGAACTACTTATCCGATTTGGAAAATTCTTTCAGTGTTAGATAGCTCATTTATCGAGGAAGGCTATACGCTATAAATTATAACGCTACAATTAATAGGAGCAAAGAAACAGGGGAAAATGTGAAAAAAACGGGGAAAATAATTTAAAAAGGCTTATCTTACAAACTATTGGAGCAAAAAAAATAGCCCATAAACTTTTTAATTTATAGGTTAATCATGCACCGATGTCACTTTAGATTATTTAATATGAGCTTTTCTGGAATTTTTGTCAAGCCCTTCTCAACCCTACAACCAAACGATACCGCATTGTAGAGGGAGTCCATCTATAAAGTGAACAAAGAGTGTTCTTAATAGTTTTTTATTAATTTTATATAATTTATTAGCGTTTTTAATACTGTTTTATATAAAATAAATAACATTCATATTCATAATTAAACAAATACATATCAGACTTCGCTTTCTATCTGTCGTCCGTTCGTCTATCACCAAGCTTTATATCAAGAACCGCAATAGTAGAAATTTTCACAAATTATGTTTTTTTGTTGGCGATACTTAAAGAAATATTATAGTAAAATTAAAATAAAATAAATGACTAATGTGGGGCCTCGTACAACAAATGCGATTTTTTTGCTCTATATCGATAACGGTAAGGTCCAGATGGTTGTTCATCATGAAAACAAGCCTCAGCCTCCGTTGCAACTATTATTTCACGTTGCTGATTATTTATAACACTCAGATGCTCATATTGGTTTGAAATTAATTGAATTTGTGCCACGAGTCCCACTGAAAAAGAACTAAAGTCTCATAATAACTGAACGTAAACGATAACAAGTCTATAAATAATTCGCTACCTTAGAGGTAGAAACGGACATGTACGACATGACGCGGAATGGCGTAATTTCCACGCGGTACAAGATGGTAAGTATAGATGTCCGTATATACAACAGTAAAATCTAATACAACTCCCAACTTGTCCTCATTTACGTCTTTTTATCTTTGGAATTACTTGTGATAGAAAAATAATAATAATGTAGGAATATGCGTCTCATAATATACGGAAATGCATGATGCAATAATTTTTTTTTGCTATTTTGGACATGACCTTTTATGCGTAGGGACCGTCGAAATATTGGTTGAAAGTTGAACTGAAAGTCCGTCATTTCTTAAGTTACCAATTATCATGTACTTTAGCTTTTAGTTTACTACTGATAATGTTTTAGATATTGATATGTTGTATATTATTACTAAATCTCAACTGGATAGTTAGAATTATTATAGTTAAGTAATTTGTAGTTAACGCCGTTGGTTCCGTAGTAACTAAGTTTCTGTTTATATATACAAGACTAGACGTTCCGTGCGGCTTCGCCCGCGTACATTAGATATTTCACAGACAAATCAGTCTACAAAAAATAGCCTATGATCCTTCACGTGGTCTACTTCTTATCTTACCCAAATAACAGAAAAATTGCTCTAGTAGTTCGTGAGTAGGGATTGCAATCCGGATACTTCGAAATCCGAAAAATCCGGATAATCCGGATTTTTCAGGGCTACGAATTTTCGGTTTTTTCGAATAGTTGGTAAAATTATGAAAAAGAAGCTTTTACGTAATATAAAATTAATTAAGATGTATTGTGTAATATCTGACATACAAATTCACATTTGTTTAAAGGCGCTATTACAAATTTGCGTGGTCAATAGGTACCTAACTCAGTACTTCGTATGTCCAACATTGCATTGTTTAGTTATTTGGCGGTTGTATATTGTTTATTTACATTTTTTAATCTTATTTTAAAAAATTGACGACATTTTTTAATTTCTTATGACCTACCGTTTATTTAAGTACAATATTTTACTATTTAATAATATTAATGATAAGAAATGATTAGAAATGTACAATAATTCTTTTAGAATATTGTCACTATTGTTTAAATATTTTTCTATAAAATCTTCTGATTTGTAAGTCTGTCTAAAGGAAAATAATAAGATTTTATAAAATAATAAAATGTTGATTTAAAGCTTAAATAATTATTTTAAGTTATTTATTCTTTACAATAGCCTATATTATTTAAATGCTGGGCAAAGGTTCCCTCAGGATCTTCCACTTATCTCGCTCCAGCGTCACCGCTGATATGCCTCCAAGAAGTAGTTTGCAACCATGTTCTAGGCTTTGCAATCATCGGTTGCTCACTAGAGAGCCAAGAGATGGCCGTATTTAATAAAAATATTTTCATCTTCTCTGACAGTCAAGATGCACTTAAAGTACTGACTGCAGCAGAAATTTCGTCCAAATTGGTTCTAGATTGTGGTGATACGTAAAACATGCTGAAAGGGAACAACAATGTCTGACTTGTATGGGTACCGGGTCACAGTAACGTCTTTGGCAACGAAACCGCTGACGAGCTGGCTAGGCTAGGGGCTGAGAATCTCATATACGGTCCAAAAGCGGTCTGTGGAATATCTCCTAGTTCTACAAACCAAGTGCTCGAGGAATGGGGTCGCAGACTAAGCAAACAGCAATGAGCTGAGACCCCTGGCCTGGTAAATTCTAAGGCACTAATTCCTAATTGCATACTGAACTGACTGATTAAATTAAGATTTTACAAAAGGTAACGTTATCAAAGAACATATATTTACCGTTATAAATCCTATTTACCGTTATAACATTTACCGGTATTAATTCCAATTTTTACCGTTATTATTAATATCGGGTAAATTTTCATACCGTTATCTATGCCCTTGAAGCAGTAACGTTATGAAAAAATACCGGTATTTGAAGCCCTGCCATGCACTAGGCACGGTTAAGTGATGACTTCATGCGCCATGCAAAATTAAACTTTTAAAGGTCTTTGGTGATTGGTCACAACTCACAGGTCAAGGTCAACATGGAAAAGGATGACTCACATAACATTCACGACTCACGACTTGTGTTGTGAGTTGTGAGTTGTGACTTGTAAGCCACAAGTCACACACAAGTCGTGACTCGTGGTCGTGAATCGTGATTCGAGGCCGTAAAGTTATGGATTGTTCGCGAACATGAAGTATCTTGCTGACAATTGACATTCTAATTTTTACCTTGTCCTAAAAATTTATTAAAAAAAAAATTTTTTTGATGGCGTGTACTTCCGGCGCAAGTCTACGTTGTCAAATGTCAAAGTAATAGATACCGGCGATGGCTAAATTAAGGTTTTGTGTTTTCATTTTACTTTATATTGCCGCATTCGGCTATTCTAACAAAGTAGACACAATATCCCCTGATATTAAAATAAAGAATGTCGACCGCTACATCGATATATCTTCACAACTTGTAAAAATTGTTTCTAAAGTAACCTTGGAGAACTCCGGTAAAACGCCGATAAAGAGCTTTCTATTGACCGTAGAGGGTGATAAAAAAGAGAATTTAGCATTCATAGGTGCTAAAGACTCCAGTGGAAATGATTTAAAACTAGCCGCAACTACTGTTAAGGGGTACGACAATCTTAAGTTCTGGCGTGTGGATTTGAAGGAAGCAATCAACGCCGCCGCCTCAGCGATCATCACCACCGAGTCGGTGTTCACTAAAGCGCTGCTGCCGTATCCTACGGAAATCACCCAGCAAGAAGACCAGCTCGTCAAGTACAACGGAAACCTGTACTTCTTTACGCCGTACCAAGTGGCATCGCAGAAAACGAGTCTCGTTCTGAACACTAAATCCGTAGAGTCATTCACCAAAGTGAAACCGTTCTCCCAGCAGGATGGCACCGTTTCGTACGGCCCCTACTCGAATATCGGTCCATTTACTGAAAAGGAATTGAATGCTCATTACAAGAATAACTCCCCGTTCCTGACCGTCACTCGCATAGAGCGGTTGATCGAGGTGTCTCACTGGGGCAATATAGCCATCGAAGAGACCATCGAGGTCGAGCACACCGGAGCCAAGCTCAAGGGACCATTCTCCAGATATGACTACCAACAGGACCACCACAGTGGACCAGCGAGTGTACGGTCTTACAAGACTTTCCTTCCAGCTTCCGCCGCCGATGTCTACTACCGCGACACCAATGGTAACATCTCCACCTCCAACATGAAGCTGAAGAAGGACTCTGTTGAGTTGGACCTGAGGCCAAGATATCCCTTATTTGGAGGCTGGAGATCTCACTACACACTCGGCTACAATGTGCCGAGCTACGAATACCTGTACCACTCAGGAAACGAATATCTGCTCAAGATGAGGGCTGTTGACCACATATTTGATGATATGCAGATTGATGAGGTGAGAACCAAGATTATCTTGCCAGAAGGTTCAACTGGCATCAAAGTCAACTTCCCCTACCCTGTGACAAGGCTGCCTGATAGCTTGCACTACACATATTTAGACACAAAGGGCCGTCCGGTTGTTTCTTTCACTAAGAAGAATGTTGTGGAAAACCACATCCAAGATTTTCAGCTTCGCTACACATTCCCACGTCTTCTTATGTTGCAGGAGCCTCTTCTCCTTGTAGGTTTCTTGTATGCACTATTTACTTGTGTAATTATTTATGTAAGACTCGATTTTTCTATTCATAAGTCAGAACAACACAAGGAGTAGTGAATTTGCATTAAATAATATACTAATAAGTAATTAAAGTTTTTATTAATCTGTGTGGTATAGTAATGTCTCATTATTATAATATTATATCAGTCACAAAATTCTAAATAAAAAATATAAAAAATATATGCATTGTTTTAAATCCTCCTTTAGAAAATCTCCTGTAATACTATTCCTCTTACTGATAAATAAATCCAGTGTTTATATTTTAGTTGTACAATGTTTTGCCCTTACATTATAATATTATTCTGATAATTTTGATAAGGTTGGTGGCTTGAGAGCGAGATGAATGGAAAAACTTGGGGAGGCCTTTGCCCAGCAGTGGGACAGCATATTTGAGTCAAGATGTTTAAGGTTCCACCTACTTCCACTTTACCACAGATGTTGAATAGCAGACATATCGAGTCTATTAAATATAGCCCAACAAAATATCGACTCACCTCATCTCCTTTCCAAAATACATCTCAAAGTCCCTTCCCGATCCTCTAGATTATCTTCCTATAACGAATATTTTAGTGTGTATAGTTTCTTTCGTAATTACCTCACATTAATTAGATCATAAGCTTTTGTTATTATTGAGTGTCTAACTGTGAAAATGTGTAAATAGTGTTAAGTGTTTATGTAGTATCTAAGGTTGTAAATCAAATAACTGTATGTTTTCCTGTTAAAATAAAAATAAAAATAAAATAGGCTCTAGAAAAATAATAATTTGAAAACTATAATATACCATCTGTATGTAACACAAAAATGTGTTTTGTTGTGTGTTGTTTTAACATTGTGTTAACAACACATTTTTGTCCTTTTACTACAAAAATTATTCATTAATATCCCGCGCATATATATTTTTTGTTCGAAAATTCATGACATTGCGCAATGTAGTAAACATGGAAAGGTAGAAATAAAAGTCTCAAGGTCCGGTAGTTACAAAAAAATTTATGCGGAGATTTTGGCCATAGGATCATATTTTGTACTTGCTTAACAGAGTAAGAAAAGCATGTCACACCTAAAACAAAACATATTGCATTAGGTTTGTGTTATATTCAGTTCTTAACACAAAAGGTCTTAAACAAAAGAAAGTCTCACAGTAAATGTGGGCTCCTGAGCATAGTTATGTATTTTTAAGAAGTTTTTGTGCTTACCCACAATTCTATATACAAAAATATATTTACAACTAATTTTACACATTAAAAACTGTAATTGAGTATAATAGTACACAAAGTTTTATATTAATCATCTTAATTTTAAAAAATGTTTCAAGTCAGAAAATCATTTTTCTATCCATTTGAGTATGTATGTACAAAATATACTAATAAAATGGCATTTACAAGACCTATTTTAGCAGATGCTAACTTATCGCCTCATCGTAATGCCATTTAAACGCCCATTTTTGACATACAGCCGAGTAGCCAAAACAACTTAGATTCCATATTCGGACATTTTGTATCTGAGCACCACTGGTGCACTAGTACACGGTAGTATGGCTAATTCCGTCACAACCGCGGTAACGAGACTCGAAGGGGTAACGTCGTACATTAAATTGAAAACATTCAAATTGGGATTCGACTTCCAGTCCTTGAGTGGAGAGTTCTCGTCGGTTTTGTCGATCAAGTCGTCGGGATCACCTGAAAAAAAAATTGAATAGCTAAAATATCTTTATAGACATCACAATATGATATAGTCATCTTTATCAATTTATTTATTTTTGTTAAATTATAATTAGAAAGTGTGCAGGAATTTTTTTAGCTTACCCATTTTTGCATATTTTCTGATATACTAAATTTGTTATAAAATATATTTTATTCTATTCAGCTTAGATTATTATTATGCGGGAAATGGGAATAGGAATAATGTAATAAGTTATATATTGTTTTATTCGTTTAAACGAATATCAATTTATATTAGACTACAGCACCATAAACTCATATACTCACCGCATTCAGCACAAGCAATCGTATCAGTGTGCACGCGATCGGAGAACTTGTGCGTCTCGCACGCGACGAGTACGGGCACGTTGCGTGCGCGCGCCGCCAACGCCACGCCCAGCGAGCCCGCACGGGCTAGCACCGCGCCGTTCGCCAGTAGCGACTCGCAACCGAGCACTACCTTGCTCACCTGGAAAATATTGTAAGTAATTGCTGCTACAGTTACTGTGGTTCATTTTGTTGAAATTCTACGTTGGAATTATTTTAACTCATCAAGCCCCATACGATCACCGGTGATTGCGAAAACAATAGAATACAATAACATTTCCAAGAATCCGCGATTGAAGGGTTAAAGTACCAAAGTTTGTGAACCATACTTTTTAGACAATGATCCAATAGGGAACATTTGTAGGGCAGCACGTAATGCGCACGCGACAAAGTTGCAGCTGTGTGCGACGTTGTCAGCTGGCGCAACTCTTCTACTTAAAAACCGGGAACACGATTAAGCATTAATGCTTGTTTTCAACATCTTGTTTTAATGTTGCCAAGTAAATATGCAGCTTTTATCTCTTAATGACAACGTGCGAGCAGAACAAACATATTATCACCTGTCTCATGTACGAGCCGAGCGACGCGACGTCGACATAGACGGTACGCACGCCGCGCGCGAGCAGCCGCCGCAGCATCTCGAGCGCCGGCGCCAGTGTCATTACACTGTACGAGCGAGACGGCGCTACTCACCTGTCTCATGTACGAGCCGAGCGACGCGACGTCGACATAGACGGTACGCACGTCGCGCGCGAGCAGCCGCCGCAGCATCTCGCGCGCCGGCGCCGACCGCGAGCCCGCCACCACCGCCGTAAAGTCCGCGCCGGCGGCGTGCGCGTCGCACAGTATACGTTCGATGAGCGACGAACTGTAATGTCAACATTGTAACCCTTTTTAATAAACTATATAGTCAAATTGCATGAACTAGGCACAAGCTGTCGTTGACCTTACTAGTCGGGCGTAATAATGCTTCTACTGTATTTTTAACTTATAAAATAATCTGGAAACTTAAAACTTAAAACCCTTCTGGTGACTTTTACAATAATAATCTCCAACTTTTTATGAGTTTAAAGTGATTTACTGCCAACTCAGTTCTAACCGAGTATGCCTAATACGATATTGTGCATTGCATTGATGTGTAATGTTGCAATGTGAACTAACACAGATAATAATCGTTAATCGCGATCTTTAACAATACATAACAAAGACCTGTAAATAAGTTACTGTAAAACACATACCATCCATACGTAAGTATAATGTCACCATCAGATATCTTCTGGCGTACGGCGATGCTGATGGCCTCTCCGGCCATGTCTATCTGTTCCCGTATATAGCGGTCAATCTCTTCTTGCAGCTTCTTCTTGGCCTGAAAATATAACACAATATAATAATCAATAAAATGTTTTAAAAGGATTGATGGCTACTTTACAACCAAAAGGTTACAAAAGGCACCCTATGATGTCATACAGACTGCATTGTTCGAATACTTTTTACCCGACTGCGCTAGACGGAATATTGTATTTTTCGAAAGTATGTATAAATGATTGTTTGGAATGCTATGAAGCCTGAACGACTTTATGGATTTTGGATTGAGAGGTGTAGATTCGATTTTACTGTGACAGTGATACTAAATCAAAATACAATCGGGATTTTTATTTTTTTTATTATATATTAATACGCGAGCGAAAAACTTTGGATCCCTTTTGACGAAAAATGCGGAAACGTAGGTGAATGAAATTTTGCATAGTTATAGTTTATAAGGTGAAGGAGTGCATCGAGTTAATATTATTTTGAAATTATGCTTTTATCATACATTTTTTTAACAAATAAAACATTACACACACACTACAAGACACACACTAGGATCAGCCTATACGCACGAATTGTAGGTACTCTTTTATTTATGGTTGAAGTCTATTGTCAAATTGAAAATAAGTAGATTTAGTTTTTTTATTGAATCTTAAATACTGTTAGACAATTACTACACGACCAGTCTGTCATCATTAAATTCAGTTAAATTTGACTTTATTAATCTGAGACTGTCACAGGAATTATGTCTAAATAATCAGCCAAGTGGGAGTCGGACTCGCGCACGAAGGGTTCCGTACCGTTATAGAGCAAAAATACGCCAAAAATTGCGTTTTTTGTATGGGAGCCCCCCTTAATTTTTTATTTTATTTTAATATTATTATTTATTATTAAAGTATAATTATAATTAAGGATTTTGTGAAATTTTCAAGTGCCTAGGTATTACCATTATTGATTACGAGCAAAAAAGGCCCAAAAAATCGGCCAAGTGCGAGTCGCACTCGCGCACAAAGGGTTCCGTACCGGTATAGAGCGAAAGTAGGCAAAAATTGTGTTTCTTGTATGGGAAATTAAATATTTACATAATAAAAATTTTATTATTAATTATTAAAGTACAAATATTATTAAGGATTTTGTGAAAATTTCAAGTGCCTAGCTGTTACCATTATTTATTACGAGCGAAAAAACCTAAAAAAATCACGTTTGTTGTATGGGAGCCCCCCTTAAGTATTATTTTTTTGCGTTTTTAGTATTTGTTGTTATAGCGGCAACAGAAATACACAATCTGTCAAGTCTCAGTAATAGGGTCCCGTTATTACCCTTTGGGTACGGAACCCTAAAAATGACGTTTCTTGTATGGGAGCCCCCCTTAAATATTAACTTTATTTTGTTTTTAGTATTTGTTGTTATAGCGGCAACAGATATACACAATCTGTGAAAATTTCAGAAGTCTAGCTCTAGCGGTTCTTGATATACAGCCTCGAGACAGACAGACAGACAGACAGACTGACAGACGGACAGACGGACAGACGGACAGGCGGACAGACAACGAAGTCTTAGAAATAGGGTCCCGATTTTACCCTTTGGGTACGGAACCCTAAAAATAATATAGTCAATATTTTGACAATAGAATATCAATAGAAAAGCTATCCGGTGTATGTAAAGTTTATATTTCTCTATGAGAAAAGCGTTGAAATTTTAAACTTATAATTTAATTTTTTATTTGAGGTCGAATTTCGACCATTGGGCGATCTCTAGTTTTTAGGGTTCCGTACCCAAAGGGTAAAAACGAGACCCTATTACTGAGACTTTGATGTCTGTCCGTCTGTCTCCAGGCTGTAACTCAAAAACGGTAATAGCTAGAGAGTTGAAATTTTCACAGATTATGTATTTCTATTGCCGCTATAACAACAATAAAAACAAAATAAATTTAATATTTAAAGGGGGCTCCCATATAACAAACGTGATTTTTTAAACATTTTTTGCTCGTTACTAATGATGACAACCTGAAATGTTCACAAATTACTCAGTTTTATTTGTACTTTAATAATTCATAATAAAATTTAATTAAAATTAATAATTAAGGGGGGCTCCCAGACAAAAACACTCATATTTTTCTTCTTTTTGCTCTATGGTGGAACGGAACCCTTCGTGCGCGAGTCCAACTCGCACTTGGCCGATTTTTATTTTAAATTGCCGTGTTTACATAATACTTATGTACTGTCGCTTAAAAAAAACACATTCGAAATTCAAACTCACGTCAAACTCGTGTACATCTGCAGGCAGTTGTGTCAGGTACCGCCGTAGATGGGACAGGGCTGTCAGCTGCGCCGCCGCCGGGGGGCGGAGCGCCCACAGGTACTCCGCGCACCGGGACAGCTGGGCCTCGAGACCGCGACCGAACTCCGTGCGAGCGGGGAGAGAGTAGTCACGGATCACCTGAAAGAAGAAAGTCTCAATAAGTAATAGGTATATTGGTTAGTACAAATTTTTTAAGCTATTGCATAGCTTTTATAGCGGGCTATGAGCGCGGCGACCGAATCAAGAAATTCCGTAACGAAAAAGACCTAACATTCGTCTAACGTCGTTTCAGTTCAGCATTCTTCGGCACGATGTTTGTGTGCGTGCGACTAGACGTATGCGAATTATAATTCCACTAGACGTTCCGCGCGGCTTCGCCCGCGTAAATTAGATATTTCACAGACAAATTAGTCCACAAAAAATAGCCTATGATCCTTCACGTGGTCTACTTCTTATCTGTGCCAAATTACATAAAAATTGCTCCAGTAGTTCGCGAGATAAGCCCTTTCAAATAATTTCCCCCGTTTTTTCCACATTTTCCTCTATTTCTTCGCTCCTATTAGTCTTAGCGTGATAAAATATAGCCTAAAGCCTTCCTCGATAAATGGGCTATCTAAAGGTGCCCATACACGGGACAATTATCGTGACGATTTGTCGCCTCGATGTTAAAATCGAACGAGTAATTGTACGTGTGTGGCAATATCGCAAACGATTTTATGGTCAAAAGATCGATTGGACGATTTTCTTGACGATCGATCGAAACGACAAATTGTCCAGTGTATGTGCACCTTAACACTGAAAGAATTTTTCGAATCGGACCAGTAGTTCCTGAGATTAGCGCGTTCAAACAAACAAACTCTGCCGCTTTATAATATTACTAGATGTTCCGCGCGGCTTCGCCTGCGTAAATTAGGAATTTAACGGAAACCGTAAATTTATCGCAAAAAATAGCCTATGGACCTTCACGTGGTCTATTCTTCATGTGTGCCAAAAAACAAAAATTGTTCCAGTAGTTCTTAAGATAATAAGCAATTTCATGTAATTATCCCCGTTTTTTCCATATTTTCCTCTGTTTCTTCACTACAATTATTGATCTTAGCTTAATATTAATATTTCGTGGGAGAGCCATGCTTCGGCACGAATGGGCCGGCTCGACCGGAGAAATACCACGTTCTCACAGAAAACCGTCGTGAAACAGCGCTTGCGCTGTGTTTCGCCGAGTGAGTTTACCGGAGGCCCAATCCCCTACCCTATTCCCTTCCTTTCCCTCCCCTATTCCCTTCTCTTCCCATCCCTACCCTCCCCTGTTACCATATTCCCTCTTAAAAGGCCGGCAACGCACCTGCAGCTCTTCTGATGCTGCGAGTGTCCATGGGCGACGGAAGTTGCTTTCCATCAGATGACCCGTTTGCTAGTTTGCCCCCTTATTTCATAAAAGAAAAAAATAATAATATATAGCCTTCCTCGATAAATGGGCTATCTAACACTGAAAGAATTTTTCAAATCGGACCATTGACTCCCTGTCAAAAACTTATGTCATTTTCTATATAAACCGCGATTGACAATGAAGTGTCAGATGTTGTCAATCGCGGCTTTGTATAGAAAATGACAAGTTTTTGACAGGGAGTCAATGACCGCTACCGCCATGTTTCGCCGAGTACAGTATAGTCTATACTAATATTATAAAGCTGAAGAGTTTGTTTGTTTGAACGCGCTAATCTTAGGAACTACTGGTCCGATTTGAAAAATTCTTTCAGTGTTAGATACTCCATTTATCGAGAAAGGCTATAGGCCATATTTTATCACGCTAAGACTAATAGGAGCGAAGAAGTAGAGGAAAATGTGGAAAAAACGGGGGGGAATTATTTGAAAGGGCTTATTTGAACGCGCTAATCTCAGGAACTACTGGTCCGATTTGAAAAATTCTTTCAGTGTTAGATAGCCCATTTATCAAGGAAGGCTATAGGCTATATTTTATCACGTTAAGACTAATAGGAGCGAAGAAATAGAAGAAAATGTAGAAAAAACGGGAGAAAATAATGAAAGGGCTTATCTCACGAACTACTAGAGCAATTTTTCTGTTATTTGGGTCAGATAAGAAGTAGACCACGTGAAGGATCATAGGCTATTTTTTGTATACTGATTTGTCTGTGAAATATCTAATTCACGCGGGCGAAGCCGCGCGGAACGTCTAGTAAGTTGATAAAAATTGCAATAGCTTTACTGCGGCAGTCCCCAAGTGCCAAACGTATTTTTTAATAAAAGGTGTGTTCGGAAACTTTAGCAGTACTGGCCAGTGTGATTTGACGGGGCTGGATTGGCTACTAAGAAGTTAGATCACAATGATCAGTAAACTGGGACTAGAAGAGGAACACTGTTATTGTATGGTTTCCAGAGTATGTATAAATTCGTGCATTAATCCATCACTTCATATCCACTGCTCCAGGCAATACATAGCTACTGTATTTTGCAGGGTACCCAACTAGAAAAGGATAACAATATTTTGTAAACATACCTTTTTCAAAGCATCCAGTAACGCCACACATTTGGCATTGGCACCAGTCACTACATGGGTTGCCAGTTGTACACCTAGTTTCACTATAGCTGGATGCATACTAGAAAACAAAAGTAACATATTAGTATTCAATATTCAAAGACATTCAAAAATGTTTAAACAGACATTTAAATACATGCCAAAGATTAAATAATCTTGCAAAATACTTAATCATTTTTAATACAATAAATGCTCCATGCAACCTTAAAACATGATCATAACACAATAAGCAAATGGAACATACTTAGAGTTCAGTGCAATATTTTTCAAAGCCTCCTCTCTGTTGTGTTCCACAAGCGGGTTTCTTCCAAACCAATTCATTTTCTGTGCACTCATTGTTTTTGCTTTAGGCTTCTCAACAGGCTTAGATTTTGGTACTTTCTCCTGTAAAGATAACTTTAAACAACATTATTATTTTAGTCATAAAAATATTAACAAGCATCAACATTATTATTAATTCATCAAGCCCCATACGGTCACCGGTGACCGAGACACAATAGAATATCTATTGTGTCTCGTTTTCCCACGATCGACGGGTTAAAAAGTATTTAACATAATATTTATTACTAGATGACGGCCGCAACTCTGTTGTGCCAAAATTCGTTTATCACACGGGAACTGTACCTTTTTTTGGGAAAAAATATTCCTTTCTTGGGACTCTTTTACCTCTATACCAAATTTAGGCAAAACCGGTTCAGCGGCTTGGGCATAAAGAGTTATCAGACATACACTTTTGCATTTATAATATTGGTATGGACTGTGATCAGAATG
Organism: Cyaniris semiargus; assembly: GCA_905187585.1. Lineage (NCBI taxonomy): Eukaryota > Metazoa > Arthropoda > Insecta > Lepidoptera > Lycaenidae > Cyaniris > Cyaniris semiargus. The sequence continues at coordinate 2,694,159 of LR994555.1, forward strand.
TTACAAACCTCTTTTTTGTCTGCTTCATCTTTCTTCTGTTCTTTTTCTGCCACCTTTTCAGCTGCAGCTTGTTTAGCGGCCCTTTGAGCCTCCTGTTTCGCTCTTCTTTCAGCCCTCAACTCTGCTTTACTCTTAGCAGACTCTTCAGCCTAAAAGAAACAAAATTATTAATGTCTAGAAAGAAACCAAATTAAAAATAAATAAAAATGACACTGCCAGGGTTAAAGTAAAGAAAAAATAAAGCAATTACATTAATAAATAATTTCAAAACAAACACAAAACATGCAAAAGAGGCAAACATTATGATTATGCAAAATGAAGACAAAACTACTACTATTTCTGAGAATTGTTAGGTTTATGAAAATTGTATGAATATAAATTTTATACAGATACTTGAATATTCTCAATACAAGTTATTATAATCAAAGATTAGTTTTAACTGGTGAGTGAACTATGAAACATTAAATGTTTTCATTAACTTTTAAATAAATAATTTTATTAATAGAAATTTTAAATAACTTTAACAAGAACTATGAGATTAGGAATAAAGCTCAAAGACAGCTAGACTATATCCACTATCAAATATATTAACATAAGGTATATGAATCATATCCACACATACTATAGGTTTAGCCTTTTTTGCTCCAAAATCAATAGCTTCAATTCTGGCAGTGACATTTTGTACTTCTTTTGCTATATCAACAATATCTTTTAAGGTATTTACTATGTCTTTAACCGTCATGTCTGTTACTGGAGTAGTTTTATCTCTTTGCTTCTTCACAGCTGAATCCACCTTAGCTATTGATGTGCTAGCTTTGATTTCCTTAGTTTTAGGCACAGCCTTATCAACCTCATCTACACTTTCTGATCTTTTTGCTTTGGCTTCATTTTGTTTCACAGTTTTTGTATTTTGTGTAGTTTTATCTGGTGTTGTCGCTATTTGAGCACAATCTTTATTTTCTTTGTCAGGTACATTTGTAGGTATGTTCACATCACCTTTTTTACTCTTGGCTTTTTGTTTTGCAAGCTTCTTAGCTTCTCTTGCAGCTTTGATGTCTTCTCTAGACATTTCAGTACTGTCTTTTGCTGACATTATGGCTTTTGATTCAGTGTTATCTTCACAATAAAGTCTGCTTATAGATTCTGTAACTGCAGACAAAGTATCACAAGATGATAGATTTCTTTGAGATGGCTGTACAAGTACTGTTTTATGTATACTTGTATTACTATTTTCAATAAGTGCACAAAATAGTTTTTTTCTGCGTATTCTCCTTTTTTGAGACTTTGATATATTTACACTTGGATGATCTTCTATATCTATGTCAACCTGAAAAATAATGATATTTACTATCTTAAAAATTTATAGACATTTAAAACTTCATAATATTCAAAATAAAGACTTCAGAGTTTAAATAAAACAGGCTTTTAATGAAACAGATATTTATTTTGTTGAAAAGGAGCCTATGATAAAAAATATCTTTGTAAAGTTAGAGCGACCGCAGACTTACAATTTCAAGTTGGCCAACTAAATCGCATAGTTGGTATACTAGCTATAGCGACTTATGAGAGCTTGCACAATTTTTCCAACTAAATTGTACAACAAAATAATTGGACACCAATCGTATAAGAACCACGATTCCTTTCGGATTACCCACAATTAAAAAGTTGTCAGATTAAATTGTGATACTACGCAATTTAGTTGTACGATAGTCGGCCAACTTGAAATTGTATATCTGCGGTGACCCTTAAACTGCATGATGCAATACTATTTTATAGATCAAATTAAGATAATATTTTATGCACAGCACACACCAAAAAAAAGAGAAATAACGAAAAACACATTTAAAAAAAATATCTGTAAAGGGAAAACTGTAAACAACTTTCTGGAATGGAATTTGTTATGATAGATTTTTTTATAATATGTATTACATTTTATACCTTAGAAAAGACCATAGCAGCTTATCCTCAGAAAGCTAAGAAGTTTAGAATAGAAAAGTATTATTAATTCTTATATTACAATTACTATAATGGTAAAGTATAGAAATAAAGTACTTACGTGTGCAATTTAAACTGAGCAAGTTTTTATTTAATAATTAGCTTTTTAGGAGAAGGATCTTACCTGTAACAACAATTTTAATAAAAGTTAATTCATGACAAATTATACTAATTTGTGAATGAGCTTTCTGATTAAAATAATATTATCATAAAATATATTTTTGCAGTCTGCAGTACCCACAGAAAACACGAAGAGGTTATTTTCATTTTGACATTGACATCACCCAAACATCACTCACCACATCACCACAGACAGAAAATAAATGTCAACTGCAAAATATCATCTTTCTCATCTTTTGTAGGGTTCCGTACACAAAGGGTAAAAACGGGACCCTATTACTAACGGACGTTCCCAATATTTGATCTACCTCTGGTTTTGCCCTACTAGAGATAGGAATAGCTCTCATTAGACATTAGAGACATAATATATTTTATGTCAATTCAATGTTAGCTGCGATCGGTCGTATGTCAAACCAGAGATAGATTGAATATTGGGAACGGCCGTTAGACTTCAATGTCTGTCTGTCCGTCTGTCCGTCTGTCTGTCAGCAGGCTGTATCTCAATAACGGTGATAGCTAGAAAGTTGAAATTTTCACAGATTATGTATTCCTGTTGCCGCTATAACAACAAATACTAAAAACAAAATAAAACAAATATTTAAGGGGGGCTCCCATACAACAAACTTGATTTTTTTGGCATTTTTTGGTCTATATCAATAATGGCAACAGGTAAGCACTTGAATTTTTCTCAAAGTCCTTAGTTATATGTGTACTTTAATATTTAATAATAATATTAAAATAAAATAAAAAAATAAGGGGGGGTCCCATACAAAAAACACAATTTGTGGCCTAATTTAAAATTTTGCTCAATAATGGTACGGAACCCTTAGTGCGCGAGTCCGACTCGCACTTGGCCGATTTTTTTTTCTTATTATGGCACTTTGGCTATTTAACCATGGCCAGTATCGAGTATGTTATGGCGGGAAAAAAATATTCTTAGTACAATTTTCAGCATCGTTTTTTTATATTGTCAGGTCTAAAGTCTAGTCAAAGTCTAACACCCGTTTGCACTAAGCTTAGGAATCGCCTAAGTCCTTGCCTAATTTGTTTAGGCGCGCCGCAGACGTCACACTTTTTGTGTGATCGAGTCTGCGGCTTACAATATACAGTCTGATGGCGCGCGCCATGCAGATAGTATGTAAGCCGCAGACTCGATCACACAAAAAGTGTGACGTCTGCGGCGCCCCTTAGGCTACTCCTAGCGAAAAATTTGCTTGCACTAATCTTAAGCCATTCCTAACTCCACTTAGGAGATTCCTAACTTTAAGAGCCCAAATAGGAAGCGCCCAACGAGTAAGGCGATACTTAGTAGTGTTTTTTGCATTACACAGCATAGATAGGTATCCTTATCCTGCCCAACCTCGGTTGAAAAATAAAAGTACTTTACGTCATTTTCTCTCTATGCACAGAGTTTTTCGGGAGTGGCGGGAAAAGTTGAACATTTTTCAGCACTGAAAATTTAATTTCATTTTTATTGTAAAAAGTTGTATAATTGTAGAATATTTGTCGTATTGTATATATTTTTAATTGTATATAATTATTTCTTCGTTCTGTTGGTAAGTTTTTTAATTATATAAAAGTCCCTTCACGGGACCAGGCGCGCCGCGATGTCTCAGCGGCCGTCCAAACGGAAGAAGAAGAGACAAATATCGTCAAGTCCGGTGGATGATCAGGCTGAGTCGAGTAGCTCTGAACAGTCTGAGCCCACAGAGGAATGTAGCAAATATGCTCCTTATAGAGTCAATGATTACAGCCGTCGCTATCCAGAGGACAGCGCAGCTGGATTTGAATTTGTAGTTTTTGTGGAAAGCACAGGTGAAACTCCTATAGGTACTCGCGACCTCATGGGTTTAAGTCGTATTTTCCAACAATCGATTAAGGGAATATCTTTCTTGAGAAAAATTAATAAATTCAAAGTTGGAGTCTATTTTAATCGGCCGAACTTAGCTAACGCATTTCTTGAAAATACTACTTTTTTACGAGACCAAAATTTAAAAGCAAGCATTCCAGCTGGTAGCACGGAGTTGACTGGTGTCCCGAAATGTCGAATGAGCGAAAAAATGGCTCACAACGCGTTGTGGTCATAGTGAAACGGCCACGACGCGGAAATTCGGGTCGTGGCCCTAATGATAACGGATAATTAATAGTAAATTATGTTTTAATTAATTTATTATGTTTTAAATAATAACAAATATGCATGTAATCTTATAATTTTTAAAATTTGTAAAAATAAGGGTGGGTTGCACCAGAGGCGTAGTTAAAGTTAAAGTTAAGGTCAAATATGGCGTCCATAATGGACTTTTACTAGGGATTTGACAGTTCATTCGACTTTTTGTTATGGTTAAAGTTAAAGTTATAGTTAAAGTAAGTTGGTGCAACCCACTCTAAGTAATAAAATAAAGGCTATTTTTATTTTATTTTATTTGAATTCAACAAAAACGGGCAGTCAAAAACACAACCGGCACGGATTAGCGTTTGTAACCAAATGAAGTGCGAGCGTAGTGATTATGTTCTCTTTGGTGCGAGCGCGAGTGTAAACACAAAAGCTCGCGTCCCCCGCGAGCTCCTTTGACTCGTGCCCAAAAAACCGCTCCCGACGCGAGCCCTGCGACTTGCGACTTGCGAGCCACGAGCCGCGCCGCGAGACGAGCCGCGAGCTCGAGTTTACACTCTCGGCTCGTGTCGCATCTCGCGGCTCGGCTCGTGGCTCGCGCAGTCGCGCGCGAGTTTAAATCATGTATAAGTGCTTCGTGGATTATCGGTTTTGTTCTTGCCTTGCCTTTTCTAACTGAATGAATGCCTTTTCTAACGTTCTAATTCTATGCCTGCCATGCCATGTCTGTCCTGCCCCGGGGCAGTTCTTGATGCCGAAAACGCTATTAGGACAATAAAATTTATAGTAGGAACAGACGTCCCGATTTGGTCGGGGCCGACCGAATCGGGGCTGACATGCCAACCATTCCGACATTGCTACAGATTGTCCGACGGTCGGCCATCCAACCGTCAGTTGACTTTGTATGAAGTAGTGAACGGTCGTCTTGCCAGCTATTGTGCGCTTTTATAATTTTGAACGTGACGGTAATATCGCGGACGTTCGCGGTAAAACGATATCTCAGGGAAGTAAAATGTATGAAGATATATGAAGACGCTTTTAAATTTCCATCGACGATAACGTTATAACGTGTACGTTAGAGGCCATGACGATGTCTACACTCTTCTGAACCACACATAATTGCGCCTCTACACGATGGCCCATCGTAGTGGCCCATCACGATGGCCCAGCGTGTGGAGGACGTTGTGGTAGGATGGCTGATGGCGCCAGCGATGGTCGTGGGATGGCGGCGGTGTCGGTTTTTTGGCCGCACATCTAAGGGCCCAGAGACGGCGGTACGTGACCCATACCAGTCTGTGCCCGAACGCGGTCGAGTGAGGAAGTCGTATGAAAATTTACGAATTTCATTCAAAATGACGAGTACGTGGTCTCTTATTAAATGAAGTTATAATATTATAAAGGTGATATTTTTTATGGATGTATGGATATTTATTACTCTTTAACTTTTACTCAAAAACTACAGAACGGATTTTAACGAAACTTTACAATAATATAACTTATACATCATAATAATACATATGCTACAATTTTATCCGACTCTCAAAATGAAGGAGGTGTTATGTTCGTTCTTTTGTGTTTAACGATTACTCCGCCGTTTGTGAACCGATTTTCAAAATGTTTCTTTTGCTGTATAGGGTATCTTCCTAATTTGGGACCATCTTCACAAAATTGGTTATTTGATGAAGGAATACATACCTAAGTAATCGAGGTAACTCCTCAAAATTTATATAGAAACATGTGGTGACATCGATTTCCTTTGAAGTATGCTTACTAACTATGCTTAGAAAAGCATATGCTAACAACAAGTAAGGCACCGAGGTGTACCTGGTACCATGGTTCGGAAGATGCTGAGAGAACTCCTGACTCTTTAAATATACAAGTTTGGGAGCTTCGGCGTTGTTTTAAGAACGAAAATCATATAATGCTATTATTACATTCATCATTATCATGATAATTACTAGCTTACACCATTATTTTAATTTTAGTCTCGAAATAATTATTCGTAGTTTGTCCTGGAAAGGTTCATATTAGGAGGGAAGTGATACAAAGTTCACCGGATCATCTGGTGAAGTTATAAATTATTGAAAAATGTACGTTTTGCATTGCCGCAATGGCTAATGCTTACACGTCCATCTTGAAAGACGTTTAGATCACAATTCACATCTGAACGCGTCCATCATGTAGAGGCGTTGCAACGCCTAATATCCATCGCATGCGCCATTTGATGGGCCAGCGCTGGTCCATCGTGTAGAGGAGCGATAACATCGTGCGCTTTTATAATTATTCTGGACGATAATATCGCGGACGCCGATTTCCACGGTAAAACGCGGACGTCGGTGTCCAACGTTAAATGTCCTGTTTTGTTTCGGTTTGTCTGTCCGTCTGTCTGTCCGCGGCTCACGGCTAAGAAGACTTCATGAGTAATAATAATTGAGTAATAGTCGGTCAACAAAAAAAAATGTATTCGGAGAAGTATAAATGTTCTCCCTCACCGGGAGCATTCGCTTGTAATGTAACGTTACAGGGTCGAGCATTGCAATGTGCACCTTTACTTGTAATGATACAAAACCGAGCATTACAGCAATACAGCAGTGTGTAATATCTTGATACAACTTGTAACATCAACTAGCTATGGAATGCTCAAAGTCGAATGTTACATTACACGCGAATGCTCGTCAGTCAGGGAGAAAGTATTGTAATCTTTAATGTTACATTACACGTGTATATATATATGTATAATATAATATATATATTATACATATATATATACACTATAATGTTACATTGTAAGTGAATGCTCGCGGTGATCCCGGTGCGGGAGCACCTTTAAGTAGCTTTTCGTTCAATTTCCTTTGAACGTAACTGAGATAGCGCGTGGCTCGATACGCACTTGGCCGGTTTTTTTTTATTACATAGTTTTAATTAATAATTCTTGTAGTTACGCACTACATAGCAAAAATATCGGGCGGTTTTAGAGGGAAGTTTAGTGTGCCACGTTATCGTAGCGTTATGGACGTGGACGTTCACGTTAAAACGTTTTCAGGCATTTTACTTCTCTGTGTTAACGTTTTACCGCAGGCGTCCACGATATTTCCATCATGTCCAGAATTTTAAAAGCAAACTGCGGTGCGTAAAATTAAAATGGCATTTAACGTACCCAACGTTTTATCCTGGAAGTCGGCTTCCACGATAACGTGACGCCCAGAATTATAAAAGCGCACATTGCCGTCGATGCATTTAAACATCATTCTGCCGGTATTATCTAATAAAATCGGCCAAGTGCGAGTTGGACTCGCGCACGAAGGGTTCCGTACCATTATAGAGCAAAATTAGACCAAAAATTGTGGTTTTTGTATGGGATGCCCCCCTTACTTTTTTATTTTATTTTAATATTATTATTAAATATTAAAGCACACAAATAACTAAGGATTTTGTGGAAAATTCAAGTACCTACCTGTTGCCATTATTGATATAGAGCAAAAAAGGCCAAAAAAATCACGTTTGTTGTATGGGAGCCCCCCTTAAATATTTATTTTGTTTCTAGTATTTTTATTATAGCAGCAACAGATATACACAATCTGTGAAAATTACAACTCTCTGGCTGTTACCGTTCTTGAGCTACAGCCTGGTGACAGACAGACGGACAGACGGACAGACATCGAAGTCTTAGTAATAGGGTCTCGTTTTTACCCTTTGGGTACGGAACCCTTAAAATGCTAAAATAGCGTTGGTTGCGGCAACCATTGTTCAAAGTTTAAAGTTGCCGTACTGTTCATTTATTTAAAACATCCAGCATAATTATGTTAATATGATAAGCTTGATGCTTGGCATTCCTATTTGCGTAATCTCTATGAGCTAAGTCCCACAAACAGGGACTTAAAGTTCTAATATCTTTATTATTATTTCACGTTCTGTGACCGTCACTCCCTCGGCGTTCATAATGACGTTTTACAACGGCGGCGGCACGAATGCGACTGAGCCGATTTGGTCGGGACAGTGTTGCCAACTCGGTGTCAGGTTTTGGGGCTAAATGGAGTTCTAAAAAGGGCTAGATGGGGGCTAGATAATTTTTTTGGCCAAATCTAGCCTAGATTTGGTCAAAAAAAAATGGAAAAAATAGTTATTTTTTAAAGGAACGTCAATTTTTGCAATTTGCACTCATAATATCACCATAAAAGGCAAGAAATCTCACTGAATCACTGACTAATATTATATTCAAAACAATAAGTAATGGACTTCGCAATTCAGTACTTCGGTACGAAAAAGAAATAAAATATCAAATTGTAAAATTGTTAATGTAAGACAAGGATAAAATCGTAGTTGGATTTTCGGGGAATACCACCTGTCTGTGTCTCTACGATTTATGTAAGAGGAAAAGAGACAGGTAGTCTGATTTGACGTGAATTTGTGTGTTTCCCGCGTAGCTTATATAAAGTTTTCTTACACGGTTCGGGGCTAGAAATAGGGCTAGGGGCTAAACCATAATTTTAAGGGCTAAATAAGCCAAAAAAGGGCTAGATCTAGCCCCGAAAGGGCTAAGTTGGCAACACTGGGTCGGGACAAAGCTTCCAGACGTTCCAATTCGGTCGGGCGGTCGGCTTGTCGGGTGCGCCGGCGACCCGACCACGCCCGACCAATATTAATAATAATTACGTCGGGCCGACCGCTCTCCACACTTCCCGATTTGGCCGTGGTCGGGTGGTCGGGACCCGACCAAATCGGGACGTCTGTTTCTACTATTAGTACTTATAGCAACTCAATGGTTCAAAAAACTTTAAGGGTCACCGTACATATACAATTTCAAGTTGGCCGACTATCGTACAACTAAATTGCGTAGTTTCACAATTTAATTGGACAACTTTTTAACACGTTCATTGCAAGTGCCACCGATTCACCTGGAGAGTTCACGTAAATTTGATTCCAGTGCCGACTACTCACCTGGTGAGTTCAGTGTTTTTCACTAATATTTCCAAAATGCATCCGTATTTTCTGCTTAAAATTATAGTTTAGACTAAATATATTATGCTAAACTAAAGATTTATGCGGTGGACCGGGCGTGGAGATCCCGTTTATTTTTTAAAGGAAAAAAACGATTCTGCAATGCCTTGAACTTACCAGGTGAGTTCCCGGACATAGATCCTCAAACTGTAAATATGTACATGTTAGAAAACGACGTCAACATAATAGCATGGACCACCTACATACTTGTGATATGGAACTAATATACAACAAACTAGTTTCATTAGAATCTATTTTTATATATAAGAGAAAGTCGCGTTAGTTACACTAATTATAACTGAAGAACGGCTGAACAGATTTTTATGATTTTTGTGTTTTCGGATTTGTCTTCGTCGGGAATAGGATAATAAAAATGAAAAAAATTAGGATCCAAGGAAACGAACATGATATTATTATTTTGTGTTAGTTTTTTCATGTATTTTATTAGTTGTCACACACAAATGATCAGGCACTTCTTAACAAATTTCGAATGTAATAGAATGTTTTTTCACGTATAGACATTATTATTGTTGCATATTAATAAGTTATTATTTAATTTTAATTCGGAAGATTTTAAACTTTTTAAAAAAGCTTTCTTTTTTAATTATTATCAATTAAATTCGTCGTATCCACAATAAAAATAATACATTTTAATCTAAAGCCCGTATTAAAATATTTCAGGGTAAAATTGACTATTCACAAGTATTAGAAATTCAAAATATATCCTTAACAATAAACAAATTTTAAAAGATTGACAACCACTGCTTAAATTACGAAACAAACTTACCTTTTATTTTATCCAAAGAGTTTCTTGTCATTTTTACAAGCTGAATAGTCCTACAACAACACCTAACACTTTTTAATTGCATTAAACACCTTAGTTACACTGTAACGACCACAGAAATAACAAAAAATTGAATTCACCCTTACGTAGTGCCAGTGAACTCACGTGGTGAGTCGATTCAATTTATATTGCAGTGCCGGCGACTCACCTGGCGAGTCCGCCGTGCAATGTAGGCGGCATCCGAGAAGACATCATGAAAATCGTAGTGGGAACGAACGTGTTAATTGTAGGTAATCTGAAAGGAATCGCGGTTCTGATACGATTGATGTCCAATTATTTAGTTGTACAATTTAGTTGGATGCAATGTGCGAGCTCTCATAAGCCGCCATAGCTAATAGGATACTATACGATTTAGTTGGCCAACTTGAAATTGTAAGTGTGCGGTCGCTCTAAGGGTCACCGCACATATACAATTTCAAGTTGGCCGACTATCGTACAACTAAATTGCGTAGTTTTACAATTTAATTGGCCAACTTTATCGTGTACGCTGCCAGCCGCAGACTTTCAAGATTTAGTTGGTAACGGTGTTGCTAGCCTAGCGACGTGCGTGTTAAAATGCGTAAAAAGGCGAAAACAAAGGAGATTTTTTTAGGTGCATCCAATACTAAGTCACAGATTAGAATTAGGAAAACATCATACCTTACATTTTAAACTTCGATATTATCTAGATAATTTTTTTTCATACTACAGCATTTCTTCTTTCGACGAACTTGTAAATTTAATCGGACCAGAAATAATCAATATCTGTCTGTCTGGCTGTCTGTCCGTCTGTCCATCTGTCTGTCTGTCTGTCTGTCTGTCTGTTACCTCTTCACACCCAAGCCACTGAACCGATTTTGCTGAAATTTGGCATGGAGATACTTTGAGTCCCGGGAAAGGACAAAGGATAGTTTTTATCCCAGAAAAAAGTACAGTTTCCGCGCGATAAACAAGAATACGTGAAACAAATAAAATAAAATAAAACTTATTGATCATGATAACTGTTTGAGTTTCTATCTGGGTGCACCCGCCGAGACGAGCCAAGCGAAGCGCAAGGGCACTACCTACCTTTTCTCGAAGTATTTCCTCGTTTTTTTGAACCCCCATAGAGTTGGTTTGTACCGATGTACCTGATATTTTATATTCTCAGTATATGATGTCAATAGTACCTAGACTTATTAAACATACAAAGACTTAATTGAATAGCTCTTATACTTTAGATTTTATTACACCGATTTTGTCACTGACACACTCATACACTGACACACTGATGATCATCAAAATGTTTGGCTACTCCCAAGTGCTAGAAAGCTGGGTAATCTAAGTTTAGTATACAACTAATAAAAAAAAATCATAAACATAACTTTCGCTCCCCATCCACTAAAATGGGTGGGTGGAGGTTTATATGAGACTTTCACCAGTTATATGAATTAGGACATAAGAGTTTACATGGGACTGTAGACAGTAACTAAAATACCTATTACAAGAACCAACTTACAAAAAGAACTGAAATCCCACCAAAACATTTATTGTAAAATGTAGCCGAGATGACCATATAAGGTTTACCATGTGAAAAAGATATAAGATCTCATATAGAGCCAAGCTTCTGAATCTACACGGCCTAACTCTACTGACCCTAACTTTTACAAATTCTACATATCAGTAAGTATGTATGGCGCGGCTGTTTCATTACTAACTTCAGATCAGAAACTAAATATTCGCATCACCTCCACAACGGTAGCGAAACGGCGAAGCCATACATATTTACTAGTATGTAGAATTTTTTGAAGATAGAGTCGGTAGAGTTAGGCCATGTAGATTTAGAAGCTTGGCTCTATATGAGATCTAATATCTTTTTCACAGGGTAAACCTTATGTGGTCGTCTTGGCTACATTTTACAAGAAATGTTTTTGGGGGGATTATTTTTATATTTACTTTAATGCGAATAATTATACTCAGGAAGTAGAATATTGATTCAATTTAAAAAAAAACTTGTGTGGGGAATTTGTGGGGACTCAGCAAATTTTTGTTTCCAATTTGGAGAATTTGACCATGATTTTTGGGGAAATATGATAATTAGCATTGGCAACCCTGCTATTAATACGGAGAAATCTGTATATATGGCAACACTGTAACCAACTAAGTTGAAAAGTTTGCGGCGTTCGTCGGGTTTGCATATGATATACGTAGTATCCCTTAGTAGTCTGTGCATATGATACCCGCGCTAACAAGCAGTTGGCCGACAGTTGGACAACTTTTTAATTGCGGCTAATCGGAAAGGAATCGGCGTTCTGATCCGATTGGTGTCCAATTATTAGTTGTACAATTTAGTTGGATGCAATGTGCGAGCTCTCATAAGCCGCCATAGCTAACAGGATACTATACGATTTAGTTGGCCAACTTGCAATTGTAAGTGTGCGGTCGCTCTAACTTGCTATGAAGAAAAGAAAAAAAAGATATGTACTCAGTGTTGCCAGATTAACTTAAAACCTAAATTCCCCATATTTGCCAAAAGCTTAAGCTAATCGCGCAACGAATACTATACTACAAGGAGCAATCGTGTATATTCTAGCAATGCAAGTTTACAAGTGCACTTAACCAATTTGATGATCCTTGTTTTCTCTTGCAATGATTGGTAGTCGTATGAAAAACTAAATTTTAATACATAAAATGAGCAAATTTATTACTAGTTAATTAATACCATATTAGATAGTCAGAACCTAATCTTTAGATTAACCAGAATAATCTAGACTCAAGCAGTTGAGACTTAAGTGTCATCACTCATCAGTTAGGTCGAGGTCATCAGGCTTTAGGAACCTTGTTCTAATAAGACCAAAATGTTTTACAATAAAAATACCATTTTAGAAACCTGTTATTATGAAATGTTAGCGCTTATACTAGCATCAATTTAAATGAGGGGCCTCGCGACTCGTGAGACGCGTTTATTGACTATTTGCCCATAATTTAGTCATGCTTGTGTTGATACAACACATACACAAGTTTTGATATGGTATCGTTGAGGTTAGAATTGTGTTAATTTAATTTTAACTTTTATGTTAGATCAAAGTGAGAAGAAGAGATTCAAGCTAATTTATTATGTAGAATTATATTGTATGCAGTTACCTATTTCACCTTTTAATAATAATTCCACAAGATAAAATAGCAATATTGTTTCGTCGTCACAGTGTAAATAGTTTTAATGCTTTACTTGTTATCGCAATACAAGTGAACTAAAGTGGCATGAAATATAATCAGCTACGATAAGAATACAATAAACTGTTAGTCTGAAACTTTTTGTATATGTGGCCGGCTGGTTATTTGTTTACATATTGAGTACACTACAATTTGACATCATGAACGGAAACAAAAGTGATTATGTGCCGATTGTGGACCTTCCTGCTGATTCCAGGATGGACAAGTTAAGTGAAGCATTTTATGAGGAGTTCCAAGTAAAACCAACTTTTATTGTTAGAGTACCGGGGAGAGTAAATATTATTGGTGAACATATTGATTATTGCGGCTATCCAGTGTTGCCAATGGCTTTAGAACAAGACATATTAGTAGCAGCTCATTGTGTCGAGGATCGTAAACTTTATGTACGTAACAAATCAGCTAAATACAAAAGTATGGAATTAGAAATTAAATCTTACGACGATATTCAAATTGAGCCAGATGACAATGGAAAACCATTTTGGTACAATTATGTCCTTTGCGGAATAAAAGGCGCATTAGAACATTTAAAGAATAAAATTAACGTTGGCCTACAATTATTAATTGATGGAAATATACCACCAGCATCAGGTTTATCGAGCTCTTCAGCTTTAGTAAGCGCAGCATGCTTAACATTTCTACATGCTCAGGGCGCAAAATTAAGTAAAACAGAAATAGCGTCATTGTGCGCGAAAAGTGAGAGGTATATTGGGACACAAGGTGGAGGTATGGATCAGGCCATTGCTTTTTTGGCTGAAAAATACTGTGCCCAGTATATTACTTTTCATCCACTCAAGGCTGTTCCCGTAGCTTTACCTGAAGATGCCACTTTCATCGTAGCTCACTCACTAGCCGAAGCAAACAAAGCAGCTACAAATGATTTTAACAGAAGAGTTATAGAATGTAGATTAGCTGCAAAAATTATAGCTACATCGCTGAACGTTTCAAATGATCATACAATAATAACTTTGAGTCAACTGCAGAATATGCTAAAAGAAGACTTGAAAAAAATGGTGCTATACGTATTGAATTACCTGTCAAATGATTTATATACCAAAAAAGATATTTGTCAACTATTAAAAATTACTGAAGATGAACTAAATAACATATATTTAACTCCTAATACCAGACATCTAACTGAATTTAAACTCAAACAGAGAGCTCTACACGTTTACGAAGAAGCTATGAGAGTTGATGATTTCCGTAAGATGTGTATCGAACAAACAAATGGAAAATCTACAACCAATGGTCAAAACGGTCATACTGAGGAAGATGTAATAGAGAAACTAGGCGAATTTATGTCACGCAGTCACGCCAGTTTAAAAGAACTTTATGAATGTTCCCATGAAAATTTAGATTCGCTGGTCGATATTTCTCAAAAAATGAATGTTCATGCTAGAGTGACAGGTGCAGGTTGGGGTGGTTGCATTGTAGCATTGTGCCACAAAGATAAAGTGAATGACTATATTGAGGCATTAAAAGAAGAATACTATGTCAAAAAATTTAACAAAGATAAAAACAAGACCGACGCTTACATATTCGCCACTTCACCTAATTACGGGGCGACAATTTATAAATTATAATAGTTATTTACAAAAAATACTTATATAATATTATAATATACGACTTCTACAATACCTTGATATTATGTTATAATTTATAGGAACAATTACTACGATAGTTTTGATCATTATTGTGCAATCCATGTATATTAATTTGCAGATAATATTATTATAATAAGCATTTATTAATATAGAATGTTTGTGTACGGGTCATTAAAGTATTTTGAACGAAGCATTTGTAATTCAGTAGAACAAGTTATTATGTTATGATTTTAACTAATGTTATACCATTAAGGCATAAATGTATTAATGATATTTGATATTATATTATGTATCTTGTTAATTAATAATAATTAAAATGATTACGAAAGCAACAATTTAAATAAAATAAGTAAAATAAAGAACAAGTTCAATATTTTGTATTTCATTTCTATGCTCTAATATTTTTATGGTTGCAGAAAATTAAGAGCGCTTAAGTTAAAACCTCTGAGCAACCTATTACCGTGAAAGTAGGACTTTACAATAAATAATTATTGTAAGATACTGCGTTCAATGCTCCTGGAATACCAAATACCTACTTACATGAGAGTAAAAAGTTAAATAAAAGAAACCTTGCTCTATGTATATATTACACTCCGGTTTGTATTATTGAAATACCAGATGTTGCTGATAATATTATTTCGTTCACACAAACTTAAAAAAAGGAAGTACGTAACATTAAAGAAATAGTTTGCACATGGTTTGCACTTTGCGGGAAGCTTTTACATAACTTTTCCCAAATTTTACTTTTTCTGCAAGCAACACTCACCACCGCTGTTTTGTTGACATAAATTTGACAATTGACTTTACTGTTTTGTCCATTGTGTTTTTGTCAATTTATTACTTGAAAGTTGAAAATACAATTATTTAGAATATTCTGTTTTTGTAGCAAAGTTTGAATTATTATTAATAGAAAAAATAAGGCTATTGTGTCTGTTTACAATGGGTGGATTGAATATAGTCCAACACACATGTTATTCAACATAAGTTTAAAATTGAAAAAGTATTTACACCAAGAAATTATGTCGCATTTATTGGACTTTAAAAAGATTTGCAGAGCTTGTCTGTCTGATGCAGGACCTTTGAAAGACCTATTTACAGTTTGCTCAGCTGGAGTATTTAAATACTGCACTTCAGTAGAGGTGAGAACTCAGTACCTATTGAACTTACGCTTTAAACTATGAGCATAACTAATTTTAGCTAATAAGTATTTTAGTGTAACTTTTTCTTATATGAGTAACTTGCAGAATATAATCTTGCACTTTGTTCTTAGAAAATCATGTAAGCGGTGCTATGTTGCTTCATGTTGTGATGATTGTGATTTCATAAGCTATGATATATTTGTAGTGCTCATATAACTGGGATTAATATTAAGTACCTTTTACTATTTAAAATTACTTTATTATTTCTTTTACAGGTTTCAGATAATGATCTGCTCCCAAAACTAATATGTCAAACTTGTCTGGAGCTGCTAAACAAGCTATATTACTTTAAACAAGTGGTTGTGAGATCAAATGTTATATTAAAACAACAGTGTAGATTGCAGGTAAGTCAAAATAAGTAAAAGCGCATAGAAAATGTATAACTTACACATACAATAAAAACACAAGATAGATACAGTTGTCGTTCGCCTGGCTCGTAGAACAGTGAGAGATAATATACATATATTATCATAGATAATAGACACTATACAAGCGCGGTGCATTGTGCGGCATGGGTGCCACCACCAGTTTCGATGATATTATTATAATTATTTTATTTAAATTATGCACATAAAATTATATAACATATATATGCTAATATAAATTACATTATATTATGTTATTACATTAGATATTTTTATTATATTATGTAATAATAATTATGTATTGTACTTTTTTACCAATTATTACTTATAATTAATTATACATACTGTATGCCTGAAATAGTCTATCCAACGCTGACAAAATGGGTCCACAGAATATCATGGGCTGTGGAACCCACAGTCATCAACCTGAGTGGATTCCATTTCGATGGTTTGAGCATTACACTGCCTACCAATTTCGCTCTGAATGCGCCTTGTTTAAAGCATTATTGTTTTTTTTTTATATGGTTTTATTTGTTTTGTGAATTTGTTATATTTTTTGTGCTTTTTTGCTTTTTTTTTTTTGTTTTACCCTGTTATAATCATAGTATTTATCTGTATTTGTATTGTTTTAAATCTTGATTCTATGTATTGTGTTGTGTTTCTCTTTTTATGTTAAATAGTAAGTAAAAAGTAAAGTAAAAGTACCTACTACTTTGTGTAATGTTCAAATTTTTGTTGAATAAATGTTTATTTATTTTATTTATTTATACAGTAAAACTACAGTAACTATAGACAAAACACACACAATATGTTTAATTTTATTGTTTAATCCAGTTTCCTCCAGACAAAAATATAGTTTTGGCTATAGGCATATGTGAATAATAATATTATTAAAAGCATCTGGCTATAATAACAAATAACAGACAAGTTTTGTCACTAAAATGTTATCAATAATAGATGTGAAGGAAGAATTTAATTATATATTCCAATTTCAGACAAAAAATGATGTAACCACAAATGAAAATGGCGAAATTATAGAAATCAACATAACAGAAGTAAGTGAAGAGTTAAAAGAACAGGAACATAATACATTCCAAGATATTACTCCTGTTGACCAACCAGAGCGACCCTCAGATGCTACCCTTATTAGGTAATTTTTTTTTTAAATAAATAGTAGCAAAAGTATTAAACATGTCTCTGTTTTTACAAGGCCAGAGGCAAAAGCTTATTAGAATAAGTAACATTTACAATATGTTTTAAATGGCTGTTATAAAATATTATCCGAATATTACCCTTGGCCTTATACCCAAGCTTTTCTCTAATACAAAATAAACAATACAGTACAGAATTTGTAAAATGTGATCTAATAAAAAAAGAGTGTGCATTGGAGTTTGGCATGAGTGTACAACAATTCATTGGAGAAACAACTAAAATTTGTTGTGTCAGATATGGAGCACATGTAATAGCTGTCGTATTTCAGTCAGATCCTGTCAAGGCGAAGGCGGAGGGGTCCAGGCAGACCCCCCAAGGACCCCGATGGACCGAAGCGGAAAGGGGAGAGGATGAAGTGTGTGAAATGCGGCAAGAGCTTCCAGAAGTATGAGAACTTCGAAGCCCACATGAGAGGACACTTTGGGAAGAAAGTGAGTACAATGCTATAATAATATGTATATATATATATATATATATATATATATATATATATATATATATATATATATATATATATATATATATATATATATATATATATATATATATATATATATATATATATATATATATATATATATATATATATATATATATATATATATATATATATATATATATATATTATTTTTATTTTTGTTTATTTATTTAAATCAGGCTACATAGGCCCATACAATATATACCTTAATAACTAACCCTGCCATTCCTATTGCCTTAATACTTTATTACTACTACTACTACCAAACAAGTTTAATAAAGACCCATTTGATCACGGATTTCCCAATAGAGTCCTGTGTATGCGCACCTAAAAACTAAAAATTTTTTTTGCTAAGTGATCGTAAGCTTGTGCCCTTCTCATAATTATCCAGACACACATTCAAGTTCGACTTTGTGGAACTAACAGGCATTGCCTGCGTGTATTATTATCATTTACCACTTTCCACCTTCACAGCCGGACATAAAGTGCAAGCACTGCGACAAGACGTTCCTCTCTCTCCGGAGCCTGAGCAGCCACGTCCGTATACACTCAGCGGTACGCAAATACCAATGCCAGGCGTGCGGGAAGAGCTTCGCATACCTCAACGTGCTGAAGACCCACGAGCTCATACATGCGGGGGTGAAGCGACACCAGTGCCATCTGTGCGACGCCAAGTTCGTCCAAGCTTACAACCTCAAGGTGAGAGGGCGCCACTGGTCTGATGTACTGGATTTTGTATGCGATTTCGCGGCCCGCAGAGCGTAAAATGCTGCTGAGTTTTTACTAGGTGCCCATGTACCATCGAGGAAATTGGTTCCTAGGCAGTTGATAGACGTCATTTGGTCGGATCACGTCAGTTGAATGTTAATTGTGATCTGTCGGCTTTGTTTGATGTAACGCGACCATACAACGTAGGTCCTCCATCTGCCTAGGAATTAACTTCTCTGATAGTACAGTCTTGGGTGCAGCAGAGACCTACATTAGTGGGTATTTACGTGATGTTTCCCCAAAACCCTCTGTGTTAACAAATGTTATAAGGGGTCAGACAAAATATGTTTATAATAATTTTATGTTATATCGAAAAACTGAGACGAAATCCATTTTAACCCAAAAGTTCTTTTCTACTTATACAATACTAGCGACCCGCCCCGGCTTCACACGGGTATAAAATATATCGCCTATGTCACTCACTGAAAAATGATTAAAATCGATTCAGTAGTTTTGATTTATATTTATTACTACCCGCCCAAGTAGCACACTTCAGACGTCTTAAATCTATTTATGCTTTAGGAGTACTAATCATGGCTTTTTTATAGACATAATAGACATTGGCATTCTATACATGGTTTTGAATAAGAACTAAGTTTGTAATAGAAAAAAATATCTAGTGTTCCTTGTTTTAAAACGTCGAACGGCGTGCGTCTTAACCGCCACTGTACAAGGCGTAACACTGTAACGTTTAGAAACTCATTGCAATAAAATATTGCGAATATTTTTGACAATATGACAACAATAGTCCGGGATCCTTAGAACATTTTTTTTATTACTATCAAGCTAATTTTTTGTGAGTAGCTTCATTTTGATATGACGATTGACGAACAACATTTTTATTTGCGAAAAATCTCGAAAGTGGTAGCTAACAGAGATGAAAGGATTTCATACTTTGAATTGATGGTCCTAAAATATGGACTATTTTATTTGTAGGACAATGTTACTCTTAAATTATATAACTAATAACCCATCAATATATAAAAAATCAGCTCGTTAGGGTTCCGTTATAGGGTTCTGTAATCAACAAAACTTGGTTGACTACTATATCTCTGTTAACTACCACTTTCAAGATTTTTCGCAGATTTTATCTGCGAAAAATCGTTTAAAAATCTTGTTGTTCGTCTTATCAAAATGAAGCTACTCACAAAAATTAGCTTGATAGTAATAACAAAAAATTGTTCTAGGGAACCCTGACTATAAGTAATATTTAAAAACAGGAAGGCCACCAGAAATATTGGTTCTCTATGGTATTGCACTGAAAAATCACCAAAACGCGAACAAAACACCTTCTTCTTATGCCAGTCTGACATGACTCTGGTAGATAATTACGAGAAAAAATAGTTTACAAACATCATCATCATCGCATCTATAGATTACGATAGGATGGTCTTAAGAACAATTATACTATTGAAAGATTAATTTTTCTGGTGAAAGTGCAAGTTGACTTGTCATGCTCTTAAAATTACCTTTAGCTCAATTTTAGGAGTAAGTCTTCTAATCAATACTTACTTATAGATAATTTAATCTAGAGGTCATTTTTATTAGTAGAATCCGACGGTAATCGCCATTTTGGTAAAAATCTAAAAATTTAGTTACAATAAAATACGTGATTTATTTATTTGTAAACATAAAAATACTTAAATAAATGAAATTTTTATCAAAATACATTGTTTAGGTATTTATTTTAACAAAATATATTAAAAAATGTGCATCAATATTTTTTATTAAAAAAATATCATTTAAATTGACGAATATAATAGGCCCATGAGTTTTTTACAACTATTTCATCGACTTTTACGATAAAATAAATTCGGCAAGAAATTTGAGTCCCTCCGTTCGCGCGAAACATAAAAAATATATTATACTTATTTAATTTCATTTCGCCATTAAAGCTTTAACTCAAAATACTTTTAGTTACGGTGTGCCATTAGAAAATAGGAAATGCTTTTTAAAAGAAGTAACTCTTGTTGATGTTTTTATTTAGTTGATTTTGATTATTAGTAGTTTTAAAAATATTCACCACTAGAACATCAATAGAGTAATGGTGTTATCTTAATGTTGGCTACAAAACCTAATTCCTTTAATATGTTCTTATAATAGTTTTGTAGATATTCCCTATAGATAAATATAAATTGCTCTTATCGTTATCTAATGATGAATTCTTATAATGCTTTTGTTATTATAGTGTAGACAGGTGCCCATTTTTACTGAACTCGGTATATATGATATCTTCAGGATATCTTCAGTGATTATTGACTCTTATGTAAGAAGTTTAATTCTATAAAATAACTAATAGTGCTTCACTAGATATACTTGTGCTGCTTGGGCGTGGCCCGCATTGGCCGGTACCGACCGCCGCAAAAGCTACGTCCGGCAATTTTTAAATCTGTGATATCTTCGAAAATATTCATTTAAATCATATGCTGTAAAGGGCCATATAGATCTATATTAAATCAACAATGTATTTAATTGAATAAGGATTAATGCCGTATTGGTTAAAATCGCTTCGAAAATACGCCATTATTTGTAGTAAAAAGTAAATGACAAAAAATGTTATTGTGGGATATCCGTAAGAGATAGACATATACCATCGCGAAGTTTTCTGTAGAGCTTTTCATAGTGTACAATACTTAGTACATTATTTTGATAAATCTCGTAGGGTTCAGCCTGCGCTTGCAATGTAAAAATGTAATTATTTATGACATCAGATTAGAAACTTCAAAAATAACAGTATTTCTCCACTATTTAATGATTGTTATTATACTTATAAACCTTCTTCTTTAAACACTCTATCTATTATAGAAAACCGCATCAAAATCCGTTGCGTAGTTTTAAAGATTAAAGGGAACAATGGGACATGAGAACAGAGTAATCGGCCAAGTGCGAGTCGGACTCGCGCACGAAGGGTTCCGTACTGTTATAGAGCAAAAAATTGTGTTTTTTGTATGGGAGCCCCCCTTAATTATTAGTTTTATTTTAATTTTATTATTAGATATTAAAGTACGAATATAATTAAATATTTTGTGAATATTTCAAGTGTCTACCTGTTGCCATTATGGATAACGAGCAAAAAAAGCCAAAAAAATCACGTTTCTTGTATGGGAGCCCCCCTTAAATAGTATTTTTATTTTGTTTTTAGTATTTGTTGTTGTAGCGGCAACAGATATACACAATCGGTGAAAATTTTAAAAGCCTAGCTATAGCGGTTCTTGAGATACAGTCTGGAGACAGACAGACAGACGGACAGACATCGAAGTCTCAGTAATAGGGTCCCGTTTTTACCCTTTGGGTACGGAACCCTAAAAAGCGACTGTTTTATACTATGTAGTGATACTAGAAGTATATTGATATATTTTTAGTGGAAAAATAAAAGGCCAATAAAGAGCTCACAATTACCTATTTCATTTATAATAGTCAAGAATCAAGTTTATAATATCTTGTTAATTGTTATATGAATAGTTATCCAGTATGTATACAGACCAGTGGCTAAAGTTCCAATTCTCATTGCCGACTAGAAGAATGAAAAAGTCTGCACCCATTTTGGTGATCGTCTGATAAGGTAAATTAAAATGAAAGCAGGGTCCAGCAGCATCAATAACCTCATTGTCCTGTGAAAAGGTATGTCATTTTACATTACTAATATTAGGTTTTCAATGTTCTTCAATGCAAATCAGGGTTTTTAAGTTTGTGAATGTCTGCCACACAACTTTTTGATAAGACAAGACAATAAAATATACAGAGCTCTATAATAAGAGAGCCACCAGGTGGCGCTTTGTATGAATCGAGTCTACCCCCCTAGCGGCAAAGGAAATAGGAATATTACAAACCTTAACTCTAATTTGCTTATTAATATTTGCAGAAACAATTCAAATGCACAAAACACCCACCATTTGTTCAGTTTGTCAACAGTGGCGTAGCTGGGTAACACACCGACCCACCTTGCCTCTTAGTAGCTACGCCACTGTTTGTCAGTAATAATTCAAGTTATAAAAAGAGTAGTTTATATTACCTTATGCCTTACAGATGCATCTGGAAACTCACAACAATCAGAAGAATTACAGTTGCTCACAGTGTGGCAAGAAATTCGCTCAGCCTGGCAACCTCAAGATACATCTAATAAGACACACAGGCATCAAGAACTATGCTTGCACTATGTGCGAGATGAGGTTCTATATCAAGGTAACAGTGGCGTAGCTAACTTTAGGGCAAAGGGGCGATAAACACTTTTTGGGGAGCCCATGTGAAGATTTTTTTCAACATACATTTGAGGGCTCTTTTGTGAGTGGGTTCTTCTATGATTGATACAACTAAAGCTATCATCCATTGTTAAATAAGCTGTAATTAACAATTATAATTTCGAACTTCCGACAGTGAAATAAGAAGCATAGCTCTGAGACCATATTCTTCATGGTTTAAGTTAAAAAAAGATACATAAATACCTATTGTTTTCTATTTTAGGCAGACTTAGTGAAACACATGCGATCTCACTCCGCCGAAAAACCGTTCTCATGTCAGCTCTGTGACAAAACTTTTAAGAGTAGAAGTTTTCAGGCCATACATATGCGAACTCACACAGGTAAGTTTACAAAAAATTGCACCTACAATATCATCAAAGAAAACAATATTATAGATTATAGATCGTCATGTCAACTTCAAAATAACAGGAATAACTACATCATACAAACTGGAACTAACAGCTGGACGAATTCCAGGCTAGATCGTATGTGCCCTTGATCCTTATTTCGGAAATATACATCGAATATTCACTTACAGGCGAACGTCCCTACGCCTGCGACTTGTGTCCAAAGAAGTTCATGGCCCGCAAGGATCTACGGAACCACCGCATGATCCACACGGGGGAAAAACCACACAAGTGTCACGTGTGCGGCCAGGCGTTTATACAAAAGTGCGCCCTCAACCGACACATGAAGGGGCACGCTGCTCCCGCGCCCGCGCCCCCGCCGCAGCTTGATCCGCCCCTGCCGCTGCACTACTGGCCGGGGCACACGCTGTAGATTTAAGATTACTGAGCTAGATTGTCATGTGCATATGTATAAATGCTATACAGGGTAAAACAAAGTGATAATACTAACTAAAGCATTATCACTTTGTTTTGTTACATCCTGAATACGCGTCTGTTCTATAATCTATTATAGGATGTACGTCCGCAAATATTTTAGTTAAATCCGTCTTTCATCAGGCAAATTAATTTATAGGCTGATAACGGACCGTTATTTAGTCGGGTTCTGTTATTAAGTCAATGTTAATCATGATCACTGATCTGTCGTTTGGACTAATAACCCGACCAACTTACATAGGTTCGCCATCTGCGTATGAATAATTTTATTTTAATTCTGATAATAGACAGATTTAAATTAGACATTTGCGTCTATCCCGCCCATTGCCGTCGTCTATCATTAGGCTTTTCCAATATATTAGATAAAGACAGCTACATGGATTAACGTAAGCGTGGTGCGTGTTTAATAGCCATAAATACTGCCAATCAACATATCATAAGCTATTAAATCAAGCTATAATAGCTGTAGATGTCAATCCTGCTTTTAATTTACTGTAAAAGTTGTATCAAAAACTGTAGTTTGTAATAAATTGAAAAGTTTTTGGTATAACTCAGTACAGTACATTAGCGAACATGAAAATAAAATACCATCAATTTGTATAAAAATAATTTATTTCAATATAAAAATGCACATCATGTAAACAATTTATACTAACCTGTGACTAGTCTAGTAAAGTATTAATAAACTTAATTATTTATTATTTTCAATCTGTATTAAAATGTGTAAGATAACCGTTAAAAAATAATGTGATTTAATAATAAGGATAACAATAATCATAAGATTTACGTGTGTAAATATACTATACATTAAAAAGTTAAAATTATATTGGTTTTTAGTTTTTACATTTTGATATTGTTTCAGTCTAATTATATTCTATTCACATTGGTTAAAGGTGATCGTACATTTATCAGCACGACTTTTACTTGATAAAGATATTGACATACAAACTCCAGCCCTGGATTTATGTAAAGGCAGTATAGGCCATGGTCTATGAGCGGCAGCGTCCTATGGCGTCCTAGGCAGCGTCCAAGGATGGCGGCAGAGTTCGTAAGTAGTTAAGTACATAGGGGCGGCGAAATTAAAATGGCCTATACTATACTCATAAAAAATGTAAATCCGGCCCTGACAAACTCCATACATTTTCTATCAAATCATTAAAATAAAGTTAAGTAATCACATGGGCGTACCCAGGGGGGGGGGGCAGCTGCCCCCCCCCCTGGATCATGTTGACGTCCCTACTAAGTATCTTATCTAGTACTTTTATCTATAAAAATTAAAAATTAAAAAAACGAATTTTTGCCATTTGTTTGCAATACAATATTTTTACAACTATAAATTATTAATTTTTTATTCTTTATAAACACCTAGCTTATAAAAAATCTGATTTGCCCCCTCCCTGGCCCAGAACCTGGGTACGCCCATGAGTAATCATTTAATGTCTCTGAGTACTACTGAGTGTCCTTAAAACATTATATCACAGGAATCTTATCATGTATCTTCATATGCCTCTTCATAGTGCCCTTCTGTGTAAAGCCTCGTGCACATACACTACACTTATACGGTTTCTCACCAGTATGTATACGGTTATGTTCATTCAACCTTTTCTTAGATAAAAAACTCTTTGGACAAAACGTACAGCTGAATGGTCTTTCACCTGAATGTATTCTTTGGTGTTCTTCAAATCCGAAGTTTGTTGTAAAAGATTTCTCGCACACTTTACACTTATACAATCTTTTGCCTTCGTGTAGTTGTATATGTTTGGCTAGATTGTGCTTGTCTGTAAAGGGAAAGTTGCATATTTGGCAGATGTAACTTTTGCCAGTGTGGCAGCGAGAGACATGGCCACTCAAAGTCTTCTTTGTGAAAAACTTCTTGCCACAATACTCGCAGGTGCATTGGCGTTCTCTGTTCTCTTGGTGAATTTCGAGGTGTATCTGAAAAAGAAGTTGAGATTTTTTACTGTGAATTTGTATTTGCACGAATAGGCAGGCTATCCCACGAAAATATTTTAGGATGAATGTATTTACAACGTAAATATTTCATTACTAGATGAATGCCCTTAAAATTCGGTTATCAAAAGAAACCGTCTATTTAACCGGGTTAGTAATATAATCCTGTTATTTCCGCGGACTTATGATATCTTGACACCCTTAAAAATCAGTTCAATCGTATTTAGCGTGAAAAAAGACACTTTCACATTTCTATGTTGACTGCTTGTTAACAACGCATAAATCACACCTACCTTCAATCCAAAACTCGACGAGTACGCTTTACCGCATATGCTGCATATGTGCGGCTGTCTGTGCGCATGCAACTTGACATGTGCACGCAAAGTGTCGACGCTCCGCACGACTTTGCCGCACGCGCCGCACGCCGCTGCGGACAAACGCGAACGCAGGTGCCAAGTAGCATTGTGACGCTGTAGCCCACAGCGGGTTAGAAACTTCTTGTTGCAAGGTATGCAGTGTAGAGTTTTTTGTACCTGACGATGATTTTAAAGTTTCAGGTAATAGGTAAACACATCATTCATATCACTGGAATGCACAATGTGTTATCAAAGAGATTGATTCACAGGCGCGTAGCAGATCTACATAATTTTGTAGAGGTCTAGCGACTAGTCCAGCCGAAAGAATATCTCAACTCATTTTGACTTCATATAATCCGACAAATAATGTATGTCCATCATCTGTCTATGAATCAATTTCTCTGATGGTACCGTGCACAGTCAGTAGTGATCGAATTTTTGATGAAAACTCTGTATTATTACAACAGCCAATAAGTTATAAAACAATGCATGTGTACAGTAACTTAATCTTACCTTTTTGTTTTTATGTACCACTTTGTGTGCGCTCAGTCTCTTTTGGTTTAAAAAATGACGATTGCAAATGTTACATGTTAATGCTTCTGTTTTGTCCTCTTTGATTTTCACTCTAAAATAATTTTAATTAAGAAAAGTTAATCATAACGATTTCGTAAGAAAGATGATTTATTTAACTACAGTAGAAGTAAGAAGCCTATAAGCAGTCTATAAATAATATACAGAAAGGTCAGTAAATATTTGTATTTCTGGGCTAGAAAGTCGGAAATATTTATTTATATTTTTTAAAACTTATAAATAAAGATTTCAGATTTTTAAAATGAGCCAGATTGAATAAGCTACACAACTCTATAAAGAAAACCAGGGGGAAATAAATATACATACAAATAGATACCAGCATGTCCCGCGAACAATATTTCATTAAGTGTGTGACAGTACCAAGGCCCAACGGGCCTATGGGATTTTTGGCACCCAGAAGTGAGCAATACCAAAGAATTAAAAACTGGCCTGCACCCGTAGCATGGCTACAGTAGAAATACTAAAGTATAGACAAACAGCGGAGATAAACTTAAGGTGCCGTTCCGATCTTTACCGTGGCAAGACGCGATCGACAAAAATTCAATTAAAATGCCACTTTATGACATAGACTATAGTCTACGTCATAAAGTAGGATTTTATTTGAATTTTTAGGACTATAGTCTATGTCATAAAGTGGCATTACATTTGATTTTTTGTCAATCGCGGCTCGTAAAGATCAGAACGGCACCTTCAGTTTATTTCCGCTGTTTTTCTATACTTTCGTATTTCTACTGTAGCCATGCTACGAGTGCAGGTGTTGTGAGTGTCCATAGTTTCGTTTCCTGTTCCATTTAATTAAAAAATGTTATTTATCAAATGCTAGCATTTAGCATTTGAACAATATAAATCTTTGAAACAAATTATCTGTTTCAATAAGTTGTTTATTTAGGCCATACCTTTTATATCAGTATTATCAATATCTAAATACCTTTTATCAGTGATGTTTTCATTTTCTTCAAGATGTTCAGCAAACACAGAGTTGCTATTGTCTTCACTGTCTGGTAACAAAGGAAAAGTGTGTTATTTCAAAATTTAAAGTAACTTATTTAGTTAAAAGATAATAAGTTTACTTTTATCAAGTACTTATAATGGCATCACAAAATGTGTTTTCCTATTAACCATTAGGATAAAGCATGTATACAAATTATTCTTGTAATTAATTATTAATGAATCAAATTTAATAAACCTTAAACTCTTGAGTCTTAAGAGTCTTAATCCACTCTACCTTTATGAAAGATAAATTAAGAATTTTTTTTTTTAATAATGGTAAAAATAAGTACCTTCAGAGTCTTTAAAATGTGGCTTAACATCATTGTGAACCGAATCTCCAAAACTCTCTTCCTTTACATCTGTATTACAAAGTGCTTTCTGAGGATAATTATTACTAGTTAACAGATTATTAACGTTCTCCTCATAGCCTACTAACGTCTTATACGATTGTATGCACACATTTTTAAATTCATAAAATGTTGTAAGCTTTTCAAAACAAGTCTTGCACACAGCTTTTGAGATTGTGTCCTCTGGTTTTACCTGAAATTGTATATGTATTAGTAGGCACTATACTAGCCTGCTGTCATTGGAAATCATAAGAATATCGTTTAAAAGGTAACTTTAACACAAAACAATACATTTCATTAAATACCTGAATGGACGTACAAAACCAATACATATCTGGAGAAACATTGTCAAACAAGCAATATTGTACCGACTCAATTGATGTTAGGCAAGTTCTGCATAATTTTGCCTTGTTAGTAGACATTACAATTATTATAAATTGTTATAAAATTGTACATAAAACATTTAATTTGAGGTTTGATGATTTGTTTATTTTGGTATCATCGGCTGACACTTGACAGTTGTAAAGTCACTTCTTCTTTCTTTTGGGGAAAAATTGTATAGGAAGTAGGAACATAGGGTGAAGTGTGAACAGTGGGTGAACATGACTAGTGATTGGACAGTATTAGTCATTGGACAGAGCACAAAAACACCATATTTATTAAGGTTGCTTTAAAAACTACCTGTTTTTCTTTAAAATCAGGCGTTCTATTACTTTAAAAACAGGCAGTTTTTAAAGCAAGCCTAATAAATATTATTTTTGTGCTTTGTCCAATAACTGGTACTGTCGAATCACTAGTCATTTACCCTAGTAACACCACAAGCTACTCTACTTGACATGGTTTTTGTGGGTTTTCTACACTTTCGAAATGATTTTTTGCTTCTTATACTAAATATTGCTCCAGACTCCTAGTATTTGCGGTTTATATTAATAATGCCTTTCTAAACTACTTATAAATGAATAAATAAAAATAAAATAAAATACACAATGAGATTCCCATATAGTTTCCTAATAGTTAATACGTTTTAGAAAAGGAAAAGGAAACAAAATAACCATCAATCTTTTTTTTAAAGATAAAAATATAAAATAACATAAATTAAGTGGAGTTTAACTTTATCTTCACTGGTGACTGGTCACAAGAAAAATGTAGCCAACAATTTAGGTAAAAAAGTTGTAGAGTGGTTATAGATATAACATTTATTTTTTTCTAAATATTTTTAACATTGACATAAGAAACTAGAGTAATAAGTTATTGTTTGTAATAATTAATGCAATAAAGAATTTATTTATTATTATTATTATTTATTAGAGGTCTTTGATTTTTAACGTCTCAAAGTATGCGTATCGCTGTACTGTATAATAAATCAGATAAAAATAAAACAGCATGTAACAAATGTAAAAAATATATATTAATAACAATATTGAATTAAAATAATTATTACATACACTTTGTGAATATTGAAAATATAAGTTTAAATACTGTAAAATCTCAATGTTATGGAATGTTTTACAGCCACCACCTTATTATAAAAATTTCATAAAATTTCAAGTTTTTTTTACATCTAGGACAACTTAGACTAAACATTTTTGTTCTTAACTTATTAATTTCATCACATAAAATATTAATGTCTATACATTTCTTTAAAATTATTTTTGCTTTATACATAAGTATTATAAATGAATTTGACATACATTTTACTATGAATAAAATATGTGTAAGATTTGATTTGATTGTGACCAAATAAAAGTAGTCAAGTCTACTTATAGGTTTAATTATACTGGCTTACAAATTTTTGGTATATTGATCTGTTATCTAGAACAATATCATCCTCATGGACCCAGAATGTTATTATCATTTGACAAACAAAAGGTCAGCGCACACTAAAACTTGAAGTTTATTCACTACACAAAGATACTACAAGAACAGCGCAAGGATAAGATGCAGCTCGAAATTTAAACTCTTGTAAAGTGAATAAGGTTTTTGAATCGATATTTTTAAAAATTCTACGTCGCGTCTTATCTTATTTATACTAAGGATGTTAGTTTTAGCCTCTCTGCAACAATACTCAAACAGTGATATTAGACTTGACTACATAATTCTAAGAAGTTTATAAATCTTATTCTAAGGCACCATCAGATTTCACTTTGTTCTTGCTTCTTTTTCGTATCTGAAAAAAAAAACATAATTTACTTTTGGTATAATAATTAATATGATATACCAGATTTTTTGACAGCTTAAACCAATAATAGTTATTATATCTGTTTAATTATTATAATGATATTGATTCTGGCCATATTATTTGAGAATAAGCATAAGTAAAAACTTATTAAGTAACAACAATCCCATTCGACTTTAAAATTCGAACAGTTTAGTTAGAAAGAGACAGTATTATTACCTTGTAAATCACAGTTTTCCCTGCATGAGCGGCTTGAGGTGTGTATGGAATGTCTGGTTGACGGGTTCCTGGTTGAGCGGACTCTTCATCGCCTCCTCCATCAGGCGCTCGTACGCGTTACCGTCGTACGCGCCCAGAGCTGAGTTTAGAATCTGAAAGAACCGTAAGAGTTATTTTTTTGTTACTGACATTTGAGAGAAACATTATTAATAACAAGAAAAAAAGGCCCATTTATGAACTGTATATTATACGGCTAACGTCTATTGTTGTACGGAAGCCCGGTTGGCTCACGATTAAAATTATGAGAAAGTGGCACTACACAGACCCATTTTTAACATCTGTGCTACAAACTTAAATACCACCCAACTAACATTAGGCGCAAACATAAGATTTAGAATAGATCTACAAGAGAGCTAAACACATCCAATGGTGTTCAATAAATGCTATCACATGGAGTTATAGCTCGCTATAACTCTACCGTACCCTTGAATTGGGCACAAATTCTTATCGCCTTATGTTCCACTATGACGATATAGTAGAGCTTATAGCATGAATTTTAGAGATACAGTAAAGTTATTGTGGATGTACAATAGTGATAACTGAGCCTTAAAGCATTTTAAGTGAAGTATTTAAGTGACTAGTGACTCTTCAAGCGGTATAATAAAGTTACAGGCTACCTAAAGACACTTGGAGTGCTACAAAGGAAGCAAATTCACAAATATTAACCCTTTTAGGGTTATAGTAGATCTATAATGCATCTTATTAACTTTTTAAGCACCTTAATGGTGGCAATACGGTGAATTGTATATATGTTACATTTATTGAGTTACTATCACTTATATCTTGCACTACTACAATCACACACTATAATATAATGGCTAAAGGAAATTTAATTTTTAAGTAATTAAATTGTATTTAATTTTTAAGTAATCATGAAAAACAGTTTTGGGACTTACGACCTTTACTTTCGTGCTATAATGCGGGAACCGTTGTTACGCGATATTGTTCACTATTAGCTGCAGCGTAAAGCACATGGAATTTGGAACATTCATGGAATCATTATATCACGATTGGAGGATAGCGGGGTGTGTAGGCGGGGCTAGCGTGCTTTGATATTTTTGACAGCAGGCTCTTAACCAGCTATTTAAAACTGCGCTTTATTTACTACTCAAGAAGATACGCATTATATTATGCCTGTTCCAAATTTAAATGGCTTGTTTAAAAATGCATCGAAACGCCTCCCAACGTTGCAAACAATAAATTGAACTTAAGGGTGTAAATTAAAATGTATCTTACCTCATCACGAATGTCGAAAGAGTCCACAAGGCCTACGGCATTGGGGCGAATTTTCGACAGCAAGTCTTCATATGCGGACTGCATCTTCATAATCTCGCGTTCAGATATCGAAGTGAACTGGAATTAAAGCATATTATTATTGTTTACACTTGATTATGATTGATTGCAATATTTGATGATTAGAAATAAGCATTCCTTTGTGTCGTCTTTCCATGTTAATTGTATCTTTATGTTTTTTTCTTGTGTGCAATAAAGAGTTAAATAAATAAATAATTAAAAAATCTCAAGGTCCAAAAATTTATTAAATATTTAGATAGTACGATTCACGCTTCTAATAGTGCCGTCTACTATCAAAATGTTGTTTCATACCGCAAATATGCGTAATATTTGAGACTATATTTATGAGTTTTTTTTTTGAGAAGTAGATTTGAGAGCTAGCAAACAACAAGAACTGTCACAAATTCTTAAATGAACTTTTCTGACTAGTGAATAGCCCCATGGTTTGGACCTTCGTAAAGCAAGAGTTAAAACTGTGGTTCTTGGGCATTATTTAAAATCTGGTATCTTAAAACCTATGAATGGCCTATCTAGCTAATTTAACTAAATAGCTGCAACATACCCTTAACAGATCACCAACAGTCTCTAGTGCCCAATACAGCGCGTATATCTCCACTAGCTGCATCAGAACTAGTTTCAGCGGTGCGGACACTTCGAGAAGCTTCTCTGACGTCTCCTTGTAGAATGTTGACATGACAAACGCTCTGCAGTGCGCCTAAAAACGAAATAGCGGATTAAATATTATAATGCAACTAGATGCCCCCAAAAAGTATCTTATATCCTTTCCCTGGACTCAAAGTATCTCCATACCAAATTTCATCAAAATCGGTTCAGCGGTTTGGGCGCAAAGAGGTAACATTTATAGGTAGCATTTATAATATTAAGTAAGTATGAAAGTAAAGATTTAAAAGCGCTTAGTAAGCACCATTTTACCAAATGCAATGATTTATGATACTGATAATAGATTAAATAATATTTTCAAATTTTCTCTCTCGTAGAACCAAAGCTTTATATTTAAGGAAATTGTCGTAGAGTGGTTGCTAGTTTTAAGACTGAAGAGTCTCTCACGCTTTTTTAACTAAAACTATGACCCAAGTCTTATCAATTCGAGAGCTGACGACCAAATCAGTCATGTAGCTTTAGCTGTGTTAAAACTCCGTTAGCTACTTCCCTGAACAACCCTTTCTGATAATCTGCGTGCTGGCAGGCTGTGGGCGGTGGGTGTGGGAGTAGTGGGGTGGGAAAAAAAGAAAAAAAAATGTAGGTTCAGCTGAGTCAAAACTCCGTTAGCTACTTCCCTGAACAACCCTTTCTGATAATCTGCATGCTGGCAGGCCGTGGGCGGTGGGTGTGGGAGTAGTGCGGTGGGGAAAAAAAAGAAAAAAAATGTAGGTTCAGCTGTATTAAAACTTCGTTAGCTACTTCCCTGAACAACCCTTTCTGATAATCTGCGTGCTGGCAGGCCGTGGGCGGTGGGCGTGGGAGTTGTGGGGTGGGGAAAAATTGAAAAAAATGTATCCTATAATAATATATAATGGCCCTAGTGGCTGGATTTATATTTTTGATGAGTATAGGCTAGCACTTTAATTTCGTACGCCCCTCTGTACGAACTCTGCCGCCATCCTAGGATGCTGCCGCCAATAGGCTATGGCTTATACTGATTACTGCCTATACATAAATCCAGAGCTGGTTCATACATACCTCAGAGGCGGAAGCGAGCTGCACGGAGGTCATGTTCCACGCGTCCTCGTAGCACATACCGCTCTCCTGCCGCTTCTCGATTTGGGCGACGCACAGAGCGATTTTACTGAAATATAGTATGTGAGATTAGTAAAATGCGACTACATAGTGTTATCTACAGCCTATTTGCGTTAAGAAGAGAGTGAAGTCAGTAATAGTCGGATTAGAACGTGGCTGTTGACTCGGAGGTTGTGGGTTCAATTCCAATTCAATTCAATTCCCGCGTCTAAATAATGTTAATTCCAAGTTTGGTTAGGACTAAGGACAATGCAGGCTGATGGCTGAGGCATACCTGATTGTCTGACAAGAAAGATGATCCATGCGTCAGATGGGTATGCAATGTAAAAATCGGCCCTGCGCCTGATCCCCCACCAGTAGTGTCGGTTATGAATCCTGATGGGTTACGAGAGTAAAGGAAGAGAGAGTGTGCAGTTCATATTGAGTACACACTTGACTACTATAAATGCGTAGCTAGTCTGGTTTGATGAAGACGTGAGTGGAAGAACCAGATAACTAACATTTTATAACATACAAACAATTATTCTTTTTTTTTACTTATAATTTGAACAAACCTCGTAACTTATCTACTTCATCATCTGGCTAATATATCTGGCTACACATAAAATCCACAATTTTTTATTTCAAATCACTTTTCCGGCCCTACTTTTACCGCAATAAAGGCAACTTTTTAACTGTTACTTACCTGGTTCTTCCAGGCTCTTACGTCTTTAAATCAGTTAAAACTCATCCAGCTGCCACCATCTGCAGCGCGTGCACGATCCCCTCGACGGTGGAGTCGTAGGGCTGGTGTCATCGCGCGTTCGCCGCGACCGTCAGGTACGCCGTCGTCGGCGGCAGCTGCTGACCGCTGCGCGCCTGCTACCACGCCTGTGCCAGATCTGTCTGTCTGTCTGTCGCAGGCAGCATCTAATAGTCGAACTCACCCAGCAGCCACCATCTGCAGCGCGTGCACGATCCCCTCGACGGTGGAGTCGAAGGGCGGGTGACGTCGCGCGTCCGCCGCGACCGTCAGGTACGCCGTCGTCGGCGGCAGCTGCCGACCGCCGCGCGCCTGCTGCCACGCCTTTACTAGGTACCTGTGGATGGTTGGTATTGTAACTAATAGGTAATAAAACTGTGAATAGTTGTTAGTAGGTGTAATATGTGTTCGGTGTTAGTTTGTTATTGTAACTGGATATAATATTATGTCAAAATTGGTTTATTGTTACGTGAATTTGGACATTATAATATTTATTGCAAAGCGCAATAGGCCTTGGGTGCAGAAAAAACAGGCTGCAATCCGGGAGTGCTGGCATAAGTGAAAACCAAAACAACAGTGTGGCACGTGAAGTGTCGCTTTGCTGCAGCGTAACGTCGCTTAATGCGGTCTCAACTTTGTTGTAAAGCTGTAACGCTTCTGATCTCCTTCATACGCTTCTTTCAAAGTATCTTTGAATATATCTATCTTTATCTATCCCTATTAGCGAAGTATATATTATATATCTATCTCTACATGCACGCCGCCGCATCGCTAGTATACTTGAGGCAGCACGATAGCGCGTGCAGCTGTCTCGCTCTAACACAGCGGGGTGTATATATCTATCTCGCTCACCGGGCGGTCTGCAGCAGCATGACGGTGTTCTCGCCCTCGTAGGTGCAGGCGGCGGTGACGTGGCCGTACGTGAGCGGCAGGTTGGAGGACAGCATGTACCCGTGCCCGCCGCACGCGAGCCGGCACCGCTCCACGCACGCTGCCGCGTCCGAAGTGCACACTGATTTGAGGCAACACGATAGCGCGTGCAACTGAAATCATGTTACAGTTGGGGTAAGCACGAGCAATCGATAGCCGCGTCAGTTGTATTACGATGCCTCGTCGCAAAGGCTAAGCTTGCGTTTTTGACATTTATTGTGATATCGGAGTTCTGTCAGAACGTCAGGCGTTAAAAAGTTGGAGAGAGAAAAACGATATTTGCTGTTACCATTGACGGCTGTCACGCGTCACCACAACGCCAACGTTGCGTTTGCATTATGATACGTTGCATGTTGCGATGCACCGTAACGCAATGTGTTTTTCTTATACACTGGGGTATCTTGATCATAGGCGTATTCTAGCCGGGCCCGCCCGTTTCCGAGATGCGATGGCAGAAGCTTTGAAGCCCATCAAGCCTGGAGAAAACAATCATCCCCAGGAAAAAAACATAATATGCTCAATTATGGGAATGGCGGCCGAAAAGCAAGTTCTTCCGAGCGAGATAGCATGCTCGGTCAGGCCGAAGCCCCCTGACGTAATTTCAGACGTTGTATATACCTTGCCGTTTTCAGAATCTTCGATAGCGCGATGCAGGATTGTTACGCTAATTGTGGGTATCGCCACTCTCTTACCTCAGGCAGCCGCTCCATGTCCCCCGACTCGAGCTCAGCAGTGACATTGTTGTACATTTGCCATATCCACTCAGCGCTCGTCTTGAACGCGTGGACGGTAGCGATGCTGATGAATAGCTTGTGCTGCTGCGTCACGTAGTCCAGGATCTGGGGTTCGGGCTCGCTGGGGAATAAATTGATATTTAGAACTGAGAAGAAGGCGTTATATTTTAGCCTTTAGGTCTCTTTGATGGGGCAACAAATCACAATCAATACCTAACACATTGCTAGTAGTTACTGTTGGTACTTTCATAGATAGATTGGCAGATCTACGTTATTTGGTCAGGTTATGTCACTCGAATTTTAGTCGCGATATGTCCGCTGGGTTTGACATAACGCAACCAAATTACGTAGGTCTACAATTTGTACATGAATCAATGATTCTGCTAGTAAATATTGTACACATACGCCGATTGTCCTCTTTAGTTTTATCGAGCAGTGTTGAAATTGTGCGCGAGCCGCGACTTATACATTATGTTTGTATAACGCTGTAGGTCCTAGTTCAGCTGTGAGTAGCACTCACTCGGGTTTGGGCTGCGACTGCCTGCGGATGGCGGAGTAGCGCGTCGCGATGGTGACCGCCTTGGCCATGTAGCTGCACATGTCGTGCACGATCATCACGCGCACGAACATCATCGTGCCGTACGTCAGCTTCGTGCTCGGCGCGTTCACGTACGTGCCGTCCTGAAAGTAACATATACGCATATAAGTATAGGTCTACCAGAATCTGATGGCAATTTTTGACAGCAGATTTTCAAAAAATATCCTTGATCATTGGATAATTTTTTATATTTGCATGTTTAATACACAGAATCAGCCGCTGTAAGAAAAAAAACGGATCAAAATGTTTTGTTTACAATTACCCTAGTCATTTTATTTTCTCACTTTTTGCCATCAGATTCTGGTAGACCTATATTTACCACGCTTTTATTAAGTCTGTCTGTGAACGCCCGTATATCATTAGTCATTTCCTCAAGATTTCCTCCGCTTGACTCAACTTGAATCCTCATAAATTATATCATTAGTTCAACAAAATGTCATATTTTTTAAGATTGAGGTTGAGCCGAGTGAAGAAAATTTAGAGAAACGTCTAATGATAATCATAATTATATTATCGTCGCGAAATTTAGGCTAACCTGATGACAATACACGTACAATATTGTTACGTGCTAGAGTTCGAAGGATTTGGAGAGAAAGACCTGCTGACTCTCTTGAAGACTTTATTCACTAGCACTAGGTCTAACACTAAGCACTCACAATATTCTAGGTCATAGTCAAGTCGTAGGTTTCACTGGTATCAGTCTTGATCACTAGTTTTCATTTCCAAGTCACCTTGATAGCTTAAACTGAACTGATTCTGGCTCGCCTCCCTGCGGCTATTTATATGGAGTCCCAGACTGTTCGAGAAAGTTCCTTTCTAGAACGTATCCGACTCGCGTAAACATGATCGACCGACTTGGATCTTTCTAGTAGTCCACCTAACGCCATCTAGTATCGAGTAGGGGTTTTTATGTTGTCTTTGTTCCCCGAGTGGTTCCACTGGTCGACGCTAGATGGCACTGTGTGTGTCCGTAACAATATGATACTACGACCTGGTTGATGATGGGGATGGAAGGTGACCATAGGAACTCTGCAATAAAACAACACAACCCTATCGAGTTTGGGCTCATTTGATTTGTATTGTCAAGTACGTATAAGAAAAGTTTGTATTTTTTTAATAAACGCGACCGAACGGCAAAAATTTAGGGTCTAATGTTGGTTACGACCTACTCGAGCGGGCCGTCGGTTAAAAATTGTTTAAAAAATAATTTACATATCACGCAATCTTCCAACCTAAATATAAACGACAGTATTTCTGTAACAACCTTGACTCTTTAACTTTATTCAAATCATGTTTAATTGAATGACTATAAAAATAGAAAAAAAAACACGCAATGTATGTTTATCGTTATATTACCTGTGACAGGGCCTTTTGCCGACGAAATAAGCATCACTACATAAACTTAGAGAACAAAAACGCAAAACGGATAGTAGTCGTGACCAACAGTTATAAGACAAACAATTAAGATGGGTGGTCGAACATTATTTTCGATTAAATGTTACCTGCGACACGCAAGAAGTATCATTCCAGAGAATCCGTAGGTACATTTATTAAAATCCCACTTAAAGAAACAGCCATACATAAAAATTCTTGCCTTACTAAAATAATTGTGTAATTTGTGACTATTATAATTGTTATTTCAGTATGAAGATAAACACTTCGCACAATGGAAAAAACGTATGGAACGTGATTCATGGGAAATTTGTATTATGTTAAAAACATAATAATGCTTATTGTTTTATTATTATATCATAAAATACATTTCAAATTAACTTTTGAATTATACTAATGCACTCTTGTTATGATGATACAAAAATAGATTATCGTATATCTAAAATCCAAATGGCTAATCGAAGAGCAAAACTTCATAAAAAATTAAAAAGTGTGAAATTCTGTGGTTCGTTACTTTGATTATAGAATGCAAAAATAAATAATGTTATTGACGCTTATGTACTAATGTAACTAACGTCTAGGTAGCTAACCTACCGCGGGTAAAACCTGTTATTTTGGTCTTTGGACTCATAACCGTCTCGTCAATAAAAATAATAACGACAATCTTTGTTAAGGACACATTGTTATGTTTAGACTTTGATTATCCGATGATACTTAGGCTTGGATAAATAGCATACGATGGAAATTTTATTAAAATCAGTCAAGACCATATTTGGGGAGGCGATCGACTGATCAAAGACCATCCCGGAAATGTACCATCGAAGAAATTTATTCATAGTTGACGTAGGTCCGTCAACTATGAATAAATTTCTTCGATCATTTGGTCGAGTTATGTCAATTCAATATTAGTCGCACTGACCTCCATTATACAAGTACGCTGGACTAATGATACCCTTTGAAATGACAGCTTTTTTTGTGCCTATTTGAAGCGGAATCAGCTCACCCAATGTGAGTGATAGGAACTAAATTTGACGTAAAAATGACGTTTGAAAGTCGCCATATTGGCGCTGATAGCAGTAGTGGGAGTATTTGGAACTAATACTAGTGATGACAACCAATAACGATTAAGCAGCCATTTGCAAGTTACGTCAAATTTAGTTCTCTTCCCTCTCACTGGGGGCGCTGATTCCGCTTCAAATAGGCACAAAAAAAGTGGGTATCATAGGTCCAGCGTACTTGTATAATGGAGGTCAGTGATTAGTCGTGATCTGTCGGCTGGGTTTGACATAAAGTGACCAAATTACGACGTTGATCCGCCATCTGCCTACGAATCAACTTCTCTGATAGTACACAAGAGAATGCACAAAAAGAGTCAGGTCAGGCCTTTGGCTCTGCCTAAAACGGAAAAGCAGAAACATTGTTGGGGTTTTAGTGGGTATGCCCGGGCGCGGCCTCCACCACCCCCGGGAAG
This sequence comes from Cyaniris semiargus, assembly GCA_905187585.1. Taxonomy (NCBI): domain Eukaryota; kingdom Metazoa; phylum Arthropoda; class Insecta; order Lepidoptera; family Lycaenidae; genus Cyaniris; species Cyaniris semiargus. The sequence continues at coordinate 2,733,731 of LR994555.1, forward strand.
TCCCACATACCCCGATGGCCCTCCCCTGACTGCCCACAACCCAAACCCAAAGGAAAAAAAAGGTCAGACCAGTTCGATAGGATTTGATAGGCCTTCCCTTAGTATGCGGGCCCTTAAAAGTTATACTTATAAAATTTTAATTTCAAGATTCGCTGAGCAGCGCCGCTCTTGCGATAAAGCTTGTTAATCCATACTTATATTATAAATGCGAAAGTGTGTCTGTGTGTTTGTCGGTCCGTCTGTCTGTCTGTCTGTTACTTTTTCTCGCCCAAACCGTTGAATTGATTTGGCTAAAATTTGGTACTGAGAAAGTTTGAGTCTCGGGAAAGAACATAGGATACTTTTTTATCTCGGAAAAATGTACGGCCCCCGCGCATAGACAAATTTAGGCGCAGCGGAGTTTCAGGCTTCATCTAGTATTAAATAAAGTTCAATTTTGAATCATACAAACTCAGGGCTGTGTCTTATTTGGTGTGTGTATCATTGCTGCTAAGGAGGTAATAACGAAGTAAATAGATAAGGATTTATCAAAGTAATAATTATCATCCCAATGATAATACTTGGATTCAAATAAAAAAAGTCAAAGACAATAACTAGTAAATTAATCAAAGTTCATTTCATAAATTTTTGCTTGTTAATAACAAATAAATTTTCAGATAAAAACGTAAAAAAGCACCTCTTACTCATATGTCTTTTTAAACATTGTTTCCTTCGGATACTGATAAAAGGGTACGTGTATTTTGATCGACATATTGCGATAAATTATACTTACCAAGTTATTTTTGATAAGATTATCAATATGAGAGTACACTTCATTTAAATTCTTTTAGTGCAAAAACCATTGCATATTTTGTTAAGGGACAGAGAGCGGTCACGCATTCAAGCATTCTGCGTTCGCATTCTGCGTTCGAGAGGTCAGTCACACAGGAGGAATTCTGACGCGGTTAGAACGCCTCCTGTGTCAGTATCTCTACATAACGTATTACGTAATACAACAAAAAGAACGTAAAACTAACCGCTTGACCGCTCTGTCTGATAGGTCCCTAAAGAGTATCTGGCCTTGATATTGGTAGCAATATAACATCAGCAGAGACTGATGCCACCTCTTCACGCCAACATTTATATAGGTGCAGATGCCTCCGCCGACGTGTAGACGCGGTTTTAAACAGCCTCTTATGGCCCCAGCCCCACTCAGAGAGATTTAACAATTACATTAATTTTAATTTACTGAAGATTTTGAAATATTTAAAATTAAAATTTAACTATAAGTTTGACTTTAATTTAATTATTTAATTAATAAAAAAACTTAAGTAAACATTAAATGTCTCTGAGTGCAGTTATTAGACTGAATTGGATATGAACAATCAAGTCGACTCACCTCTAAAACCTTAGAATTCTTCATGAGCAAGTGTTCTCTTGGTATCCTGACTTTGTCGAACCCTAGGAATCCGTTGTTCGTGCCATTCATGCCAAGTTTGGCACCGATCTCTCCTATCTTGATTCCAGGGAGAGGCATATGGGTCTCCTCATCTCGTAGTTGGACTATGAAGGGATGGATGCCATGACATTTGCCTTTCGTGTATAGTTGGGCCATGACTATGCAGTAGTTTGCAGTGTGGGCCACTGGAAAAATACGAGTATGTGAGGCTAAAAACTATATTTTGTAACATACTTAATTATTTGAATCAAGAGTCAAGACACATATACAGGGTGCAATTAAACCTTTCTGCCAAATTTTTTTCAGGGCTTAGGTATCATTAGGAGAGTCCATTTAACCAAAAAAAAAATTGGGTGTTATTTTTTTTCAATGACATATTTTATCCCATTTAAAATCGTTGCAGAACGGTCACTCGCGGCGCGGGGGCACGTCACGCGCGGCCGACGCATCGTGTCCATTAATTGTAGTGTTTTTTAGGATAACTTTCGGAAGCTATTTCTCAATAATTTAGTACTGAGTGACTATAAAAGAAAAAATACGTGTATTTTTATTTTTAACAAGGATCAATATATCAAAATTTGGCAGGAAGGTTTAATTGCACCCTGTATATGGACAGCACACAATTATTATAAGATCGTTTGTCATAAAATATGGAAGGAGGCCGCGCAAAATTTTAGATGTCTTTGGTTGGAGTAGTTAGCCCGAGAGTCATCGCGTGCGGCGATTGCCACTCCAGTTTCGCAAAGCCATTTTAAAGTTATGCGTAACTACAATAAGAAAGTAAGGAACAAATCATGCCTTGATCTTGCAGTTTAATGGTTCCATACCTAAACGGAAATAAACAAAAATAAACGGTAAAAATACTTACAACCACCGGGCCACCACTTGTATGAAGTGAGTGTTGGGCTGTGCAGTACAAACTCCTTGGTTGAAGCATCATAAGTAGCTGTGGTCTCCAGTCCTCGAATGAATGTGCCGTGACCAAGTTCTGTCTACAGAAAAATAATAAAAAATGGGGTAAGTGCTGCAGTGTTAAATGGCTGTTCAAAATCTTAAGTGGCATATTACAATATGGCGACAGTAGGTACAGTAAGTACAGTATTTAGGCCACGCCCTAAAATAACCTTGTAGCTCTGTAGTTTATGTCAGTGTTTTACAAACTGTGGGTCGTGACGCTCTGGGTGGTTGCGAAGCTTCTGTAGGAGGATTGCCAGAGGTCGATTATATTTAATTTTCAGAAAAAAACAATAAAGATAAAAAATATGAAATTTTTAACAAAAATAAAATATTATACTTTTAAACATACATTTATCATGATACAAAAGCAAAGGGTGGGCGGTCGCAAAATATTTATTCATACCAGGATGGTCGCTTCATGAAAAAGGGTTGAAAAACATTGGTTTATGTTAACAGTCTTAAGTGTCCTGTTTTAAGCATTTAAAGTTCTTTGACAATTGGGATGTGTTCATCTTCTGTTTGTCAGAACATAACACTTGAGAAACTAACAGTCTTCTTTCATTCATACCTGGGCGTAAGTTCCTATGATGTTAAGGTTGAAAGCCCTGCCGATCCAGTATGCCTGCTGCTCAACAGTCGCCTGACCCATCAGGGTAGGAATGAACATAACATAATGCAGCGTCAACGGTGAACCATCACTCAATATGGCTGAGCCAAGACTACCGCCGAGAACAGCTCTAAAAACAATAATATATTAATGAGAATAACCTTTTGGAAATTGAATTATCTAATAGACTATAGAGAGATTTCAGTTATAGATAAATTATAACTTTCTAAAAACAGTAGCCACAATAATAATTTTTGTAAATGTTTTTGCACATTAAGGACGCTATCACATAAAAATAAACAGGTCGATGTCTGTCAGTACGATGTTAAGGACATTAAAATAACATTCATATCAGCGCGCCTTGTACAGTGGCGGTTACGACGCTCGCCGCGTTCTTGATAGGGCGAAAATGTATGAAGAAATTTGAGTGTTTCTTATTTTTCTTATAAATGGAAATGTTATTTATTTTTATATAAAATATTTAGCTATTCGTACAGGGGACTAAATAAGCAACAATTTTTTTGTATATTTATTTTCCTTAGTTCAGTGTGTTTAGCTATACTGGTACCTAATCAAACCTCATTTTTTTAATCTTTTGCGATTATTGTGATGGTTAAAACGTATTTATGTGAAAATTTTGTATGCGGCTATAAGAAATTTATGGTGTAGACGTGGAGATGAATATATTGTTACGTGCTAGGGTTCGAAGGATTTGGAGAGAAAGACCTGGTGACTCTCTTGAAGACTTTATTCACTAACACTAGCTCACACAAATCCCTAAGTCCAAACACTAAGCACTAGATCCAAATCACTGAGCGCTATCACTGTCCTAGGTCGTAGCTGAGTCGTAGGTTCACTGGTTCACTCACTATTGATCACTTGTTTTCACTTCGAAGTCGCCTCGACGATCGCTCGTATCGAACTGAATTGCCGGGCCGTCTACCTGCGGCTATTTATATGGCGAGACGAATTCTAGAAAGTTCTTTCCCCGATTAACGTAAACAAGTAAACAAGTGTGGGATGTTTCTAGAAAATACGCGTAAGTAAACATACACCTAACGCCATCTAGTATCGAGTAGGGGATTTATGTTGTCTGTGTTTCCCTGATCAGTTTCGCTGGTTTGACGCTAGATGGCACAACGTGTCCATATCAATATTATCTTTCATATGAAACCAAAATATCCTCACAGTGTGACTCCTAATTCTTTAAAATGGTACCTGAAAATCGCTGATATTTGTGAAAAAATGTGATAGCGTCCTTAACTTTTTATGGCATTTGTTTTTACAATTAATATAGATTAAAATAAGTTTTATTTTCTACCTATAGTTCTCCATTCCAGCATTTTCTTCTTCCTGCAGTTTCCTGATCATCTTGAACAGTTTGCAGGCCTTTTTGACAGCTTGCTCATACTTTTCCTTGTGACTGAGGTATATATTTGGCACATCATCTAAATGTATGCCCTCCCTGAGAGCTGTCTCCTCTGTAAAATGAATTTAAATTATGACCTGCATAATAAACATTGTGAATACTTTGATGATTGATTGTCTCTATTATTAAATAATAATATTATGTTATCTTTCCTATTTTGCATAGTAATGAAAAATAATACATGATTTGTCACAAATAAGGCATTGGTGAACTAGGTACCAATAATAATTTATGTACAGTTGTAGTAAAAGTACAAAGTTTATTCAAATTAATAACTTAAAGTTTCCAATATAAATTAATTTAGAGTTTTAACATATTGGGACATATTAAATCCCAAAACCAGAGAAACATGGCATAGCAAAATTTATTGTTAATTGTCATAAGCATTGTTAATAATGTATTAATTATATGGAATGAGACCAAATGTGATAATATTATCTAATTAGTAAATACATTTCTATAGAGATAAATAAATATTGAACTTTGCTCTCAATATTGTTGATAAGTTGTTGTACTAAATTGTTGTTTTATATTGTTGTTAAATATTTAAGAAAATTGTTATCCATAAAACATAATAGTCTTGTAAGATCTTAGGAAAAAAGGTTTTATTATTATTTGAGACTCAACAAATGAAGCTTTGATTAAAAACTATTTTTCTAAGCGCTGACTTACATTGGTACAGTAGCTGGTGCTGGATACAGGTGTTTTAAAACATCCTGTATCCAGCACCAGCTGTAATATATATAATGTCTAAGTGTATATATACAAGACTATATAATAAGTGTGCTATGAAACAGAGTCATAAAAGCTTGTATCTTGGAGGAAATCAGAAAAAAATATAGCACAATACCATAAAGATACCTACCTCTTTTTTTCCTTTCCTCTGTTTTTTCTGCTCCTCCATCTAAGAGGCATATTAGTTCTTGCACATTAAATGTACAATTATCTCTCTCCCGTTGTAAGTCTTTGTTAATGGTTTTTGGGATAGACATCTTGATATCTTTCCTTTCTAATTTCTTCTGATTTGCGTAACACTTATTCGTAATTACCGTACGAATTTGTCTATCAGCACAGCCGTGCTGTTTACACAAGTGTATGTATCAAACTAGCTTGCTACGTATATTAATCTGTGTATCAAACTAGGAACTTTGGATTTCGCAATTTCGCTTGGTCTGAACACAGATAATAGGTATTTAATTATTATATAAATGGTCTGAAAACCACAGAGTACAATGAAAAATCCAACTCATCAGTCACCAAGAACTTGTTTTGCAGTTTGACAGACAATCTAAACAAAGCCAGATAAATACAGTTCATACCATTTTATTGTAAGTTACTTAAACTATAATGAGATATTTTTAGTGTTATCAGCCGGATATTGAGTAGAAATTAGTGGAAATAAAAGAATTTACGATGTAAAACACGTCTTTGAAACAAAATGTTATTATTTTGATTTCATACTCACAAGTCACAGTCAAGTGTCAACATCCACAAATCTCACACGACTATTCCGTTAATTTACATAAATCACGATTTACAAAAGTAAAATAGTATATAATGGTTTAGTTTACTATATTTTTTATTGCTGAGTTATGAAAATTTATAATAAAATTTAAATTTTGCGTATCAATTTATTTTCCGTATTTTGGAAAGTGAAACAGATTGATGTCAATGTCATGTCAAACTGTCAGACGTCAAAGAGTGTTTGTGTAATGCCGCGGCCGCACATGCGTCTATCGTCATTACTCATTCGTCAGTCGTCACGACTCACGAGTCACGAAGCTTCGTGCTATGACTTATGAGACGATACCATTAGACGATACTTTGGACTTTATAATATGGTTTTTCGCCTTAAATTAGAATAAAAGTTGTAAAATGTATTACAAGATTTGGTTCAAAATGGGTTTGAACATCAGATTTATAAGTAAAGAGTGACCAAATTACAGAATACCATGCAAACTCATAAGTGATTTTATGCTATTTAAATGAAAGGCTACCAATGAGGCATTTTCTTATTTTTTAAATTTGATTGTCAAACAGTTTTCATTTTAGTAACTAGATGGCGTATGGGTAGATAACTATCGGTATAGGTCTACCAGAATCTGATGGCAATTTTTGACAGCAGATTTTCAAAAAATATCCTTGATCATTGGATAAATTTTTATAATTAAGAAACACAACCTATATGTAGTCAGTGATGCCAACCTGCAGATAATTTCAGATCGGTGGGGAACCAATAGAAAATCTAGAAGTGTCTATCGTCGCGCCGTCGTGGAGATCAAAAAAAAAAACAACCCATTATATTATACCGTAAAAGCACCAGTCATTAGACAGCTAAGGTTTTTTTACAGAAATAGCTGTAAAAAATTAAATACTTCGTATGAAATAGAAATAGATATTTATTTGTGTTCATAAATTATCTAACTTGAGATAATATGCAAACATAAAAATGCGATAGTTTTTCAGTTTATATATTGATTTTTGGTAAAAACTGAATGGTAGGTAAAAAACAGTTATTAGACAAAATTTCAGTTATTGGACACCCAAAACCAGTTATTGGACAAACAAAATTTGATTGAAATAGCTAGGGCCTAGGGCAGATTTTTAGTTAAGGGCCTCTCAATCCCCAACCGGTCGCATGCGACCGGGCCAATTAAAGAATTTTGTTTTCCCGCCATATTTATACTCGACACTGGCCATGGTTAAATAGCCGAAGTGCCATAATAAGAATAAAAAAAAAGAAGAAGAAGAAGTCTTGACGTGACTTCGAACGTCAGCTGCGGTCTGACATTGGTCTGACGCTTGTCTGACGAGATTCGTCAAATAGCCGCCATATTTCTTTTTTGTGTGCGTTGGATCTCACCGTGTCACGATGAGGTTAGTTTATGAAAAAAATAGTATTTTTCAGGGATATTTTACAAAATATAGTGCTATTTTTATTAATAATGAGCTAACAAAGTTAATGGACATAAAAGTTTTGACTATACCACAGTTTTTTCACAACTTTACTACTCTTGCAACTGTGTAACCATGTGGTCTTATAAAACATACCTTCATTTTCAGTTCCCTCAAGCTGCAGAAGAGGCTTGCAGCCTCTGTTATGCGATGTGGTAAAAAGAAAGTGTGGTTAGATCCAAATGAAATCAATGAAATCGCCAACACTAACTCGAGTAAGTACAACATAACCAAGAAAAATCATGACTGATAAATATTTACAAGAAGCTAGACTTGACATCACAAGCACCATGAGCTGCAGAATGCTTTTTTCAATAAATGCAAAATTATAATTTAACCATCAATCCCCAAGCGGCAGACAATTGAAAATCTATTGTGTCTGCGATACCCACGATGGATGTGTTAAATCAGAATTGTGTTGATAATCTTCAAAATGTCAAATGCCTATAGGATCACTAGAGCATACGTTTAAATAAAGCTGTAGGCTTGAGAATTGTTCTTTTCAGCATCTTCTAATCTGAAATTATGAAAACAAACTGTAGAGCTACTTAAATTTATATCTACCCTTTATTTAAAAGTTGTCTTCATACCCTTTTCAAAATTATAATTAGACATTTTAAAATTCCAGGACAGAACATCCGAAAGATGATCAAGGATGGTCTCGTCATCAAGAAGCCAGTAGCCGTACACTCCCGTGCCCGTGTCCGCAAGAACACTGAGGCCCGCAGAAAGGGTCGTCACTGTGGTTTTGGTAAAAGGAGAGGTACTGCAAACGCCCGTATGCCACAAAAAGTAAGTTATGTGTATCTTAATTTTGTACTGGTTAAGAACATTTTACTTAACCTCTCGAATACCGGGTTCTATGGCGCCATTTAAATAGGCTACTTGACCTACTTTTTTTTCTTCATGCTAATCGCTTCTTAATCATTAATTTTCACCAAATAATATTTTAAACAGTAGAAACCCATAATGTTGAATGAAAAATGTGCCTTTTAACCCGTCGATCGTGGAAAAACGAGACACAATAGCTTATCCATTGTTATCGCGGCCGCATGTGGCCACTTAGGGCTTGATGAATTAAATGGCGCGGAAAACACTGTCCGCCATAGTGTGACGTCATATTTTTTGTATTTTATACTTTCTTTTTTGTGCTAAACATACGAGTCTAACAGTGCCAAAAAATTAGAAAAGAATTTAGAAATCATTTGTAATGTTGAAAACTTTTGACTATTTCATTTCTGCACTACAATACATGGAAATAAATAATAATATATATGTTACCTTTAATGTGCATAAACCAGTTAGACTTCAGATTAACAAGGTATTCTGCAGATTACGGGTGAGTCAGAAAAAGTGCAAAAAGTTTATTATATTCTCATTAAATTACACAAAACAGGTTCTTGTTTGAATAAAACATATTATTTAGTTGTAGAGAATTATTTAATATAATTTTGTGGACATAAACAAAGGAATAAATTACTCAATTTTAAGTAAAATGTTACTCCACTAATAAAATAACAGATCGTATCAACTAGAAAAAAAAAAAAAAAACAATCAAAACAGCAACAATCTTAGGTTGACAAGATTAAGTCAAAGTTTTTAGGACTTTAACGAAGGAAGAGTGCATTCTCTTCTTCAACTATCTAGGTAAAGTGCAAATATAAGCTTTTTTCACACTTTAACGGATCGTATCAGGAAATCTGCAGATTACCTAGGTAATGTGCACGTTAACATATTCTGCATTCTAACAGTAACATATATAAAACTGATGTTTGAAAATATATTTTACAATTTTTTTTAGGCTTATTCTTATTATTTATGTACAAATAAACTTAAATATAACGAGCGCGATACATAAAAGATATTAAATTACTAGTGTGATGATGTCACTTCCAAATCGGAAGTACCGCAAAAGCGTTTTCGTCAGTACAAATAAATATAAAATCATATTTTCAAATTTATCAATCATAAGCTTTTATTTGATGATAAGGGTGAAATACGGTTTCCTAGGCCAAGTTCTACTAGAAATATGCATTTGTTCAATGAAATTGAATATAATATGTCAAGTAGCCTATTTTTTAAAATTTTATTTTCAAGTTTTACAAAATTGCGCCAATCAGCAACGAATTTGGTGCATTCCTTTTGTAGCCAATTTCATACTCTTTATAATAATGGATTCGAATCGAAATTAAATCTTATACACACTGAAATAAGTTACAAAACTGCGTGAGGTCGAGTGCAGCCAGGTGGCTCGATATCGAGCTGGTGGGGTTCGAGAGGTTAAGAGCGGGCTGCCAAATTTTGCCGTGTTTTCTAATAAGTATTACGATCCCGCAAGACGATTGAATTAAATGAAATTAAGATTTATTTAATCATTGTATATTTATCTGATATTGCTAAACGGAAAACACGATTCACTTATTTTGACTCGATAGTTATACCTATTTTTCGAAATTATGAATCTTTCTGGGCTTTTATACAAATATCTGTTACACTTATTGAGTTACTATCATTAAATAACTTGCACTACTGCAATCACAAACTTTATAAAAAACACAAAACTCCTACTTTTTTAACTTATCTTAGTTCAAAATTGATCTAAAAAAAATTTAAAACGGGGAATATGTAGTTAATGAAATTGTCTATCTATTGTCGTGTGTTTCAAATAAACGTAATCTGTAAATACTAGGGAGATGCTGAAAGTATGCTTCAATTTTAAAAAATTGGTATTATTTTGGAAGCTAATATCATGAGTATAATAAACAAAAATAGAAAATTTAAAACGGGAATAGGAATGTTGATATACTGAGGATTATTGCTGTATTTTTATTATAACTTTGTAGCTTTCAAATTATGAGTTTATAAGACTCTAAATACGGTAAATTACGGAATCTCCGTAGGGGAAGGCCCTTAAACACTTTATTTTTCTGAATTGTCTTATATTACTCTCTCTTACAAATTTTGACAGCTCACTTTTTACTAGTGCCATCCATCAGAGGTCGAAACTTTTTTTTAAATTGTAGTATAGAAAAGCCCTCATTATGCATAGGTATATTGGGCTTCTAGGGTTAATACGTGTATAAGGCCTGCGGCCCGCCCGCCTTTTGTTTGTTTTGCCACCTTGTGGCCCTTGCCTGCCAAAAGGTTGCCAACCGCTGCTTGCATTAAGCATACAGCAATAAAATATACGCAGATGTTTCAGATCTTTTAGTTTAAAACATATAGCTTAGTTTTGGGTTTAATATACCAGACTTAAACCTCTTCTTGAAATATTTACGCTATTGCTGTAAACTACACTAAAATATTTTTAGTAGTTTCAAAGATGTAAAACAGACAACATCATATTATGACTTCATTTTATAGCAAAGAATACTTAATATTAGTACAATGGCCATGACCTCAGCATTAATTATGAACATTTACAATTTCCAGGAACTATGGGTACAAAGACAAAGGGTGCTCCGTAAACTGCTCCTCAAGTACAGAACAGCCAAGAAGATCGACAGACATCTGTACCACGCTCTGTACATGAAGGCGAAGGGTAATGTGTTCAAGAACAAACGTGTGCTCATGGAGTACATCCACAGAAAGAAGGCTGAGAAGGCTAGGACTAAGATGTTGAGGTATGTATATTGTTTTAAACTCATTGTAAATAGAAGCTATTTCAGTACAATTCAGATGTCTGGCTCAGATGGTGGAAAATATGCTTAATGCATAGCTCCACATGACACTGAATAAATTGTTCAGGCATATGTATTGCAAGAGCATGAGCACAACTGAGATATAATTACTTAAATCTTTTTATAACTAGAATAGAATTTTGCAAAAAGTAATAGTTTAACAATTTTTAATTTAATTTCATTGAAAATCAAATGCTTGTGATAAGCTGTATTTTCATGTTTATAATATATAACTTTTAATGCTGCCCATAAACAATTTTCAATATAGTAGATGATTGAATTTATTTATATGATTAACAAGTAGACTTCATTTTGCGTGTGCTAAAATGGATAATTGGAATGCAATTGGTTGACAACCAAGGGCAGTTTTGTAGCTATCCCATATATTTTTTTTAAATGCTCTCTTGTCCCTGTTTTTTATTCAAGGGATTTATGTTCTGAATACAATTTATACTGTCCTATGTCTACACACTTATCTTCTTTTTCTATTTTCTGTTCTGTTGATACTATTTACTCCTTTTATTATTTTAACACAATATAGCAAAAATTCTTTCCTTTTTTTCTTATCTTTTACAACTTTCTTTATGCTATCAACATTTATTTGTAGTCCTATTTTCATCTCCAGATCATATTTTGGCCTCGAGTATATTAGGCATTCTGTTAGAAGATGAGGTACATCTATTTTACTAGGATCACACCTGCATGATGGGCTCTCTTTGCACTTGAAGCGGTACAGATACCCAGAGAGCCCACCGTGCCCGGTCAGTGCCTGTGTTATTTCCTTATTAAGTTTTATCTCCTTGAAGACCTTGTGAGCTGCCCCTTTATCCTGTGCGAACATTTTAGTGACACCTCCAGTAGTACCCTTGGTACCTTCGATCCCACTCGCGAAGAGTTTCCTCATGGATTAGCCTTTTCGTGTGTGAGACCGGACACAGGTCGTAATGGGGTTTAACCCTCAGTCTAACTGCAGCTTCTTTGGCCAACTCGTCAGCACGCTCGTTTTCCGTTAGTCCCACGTGTGCCTCGACCCAGAACAGAGATATCTCTCGACCCTTGACCGAGATCAGAGATATCTCTCGACCCTTGACCGAGAACAGAGGTTCTCGGCTTTTCCCTTTCGAGTTAAGTAGAGGTTAGCCGCCTCCCGGATTCGTAGATCGAGCGGCAGTATGCCTGAAACAGCGAGAGCCGAGTGCAAGGAAACAGTTCTGTAGGCATAACATGCTTTTTGGGCGAAGCCCCTTTGTAATAGCATTTAGCTGCTTCCGTGCACTCAGCTTTCTCGCTGAATCCGCCCATGCACAGGCCGCATATGTTACTGTGGGTTCCACAGCAGCATAGTAGATCATCTTCGACACGTTGGCCTTCTGCCCCCAACTGACTCTGGCTGCTCGTGAGAGCCAGGAGTGTAACTTCACGGCTCTCCGGCAAACATTGTCTATATGGGCGTTGAAGGTCAACTTGTCATCGATGGTTAGGCCCAATAACTTGATTTTATTGATCATAGTGCCTTGGACCCCTCCCATGCTCAGTTTTGGAGTGTCATATTTGAGCCTGCGAGTGATGAGTGATGACCATGGCTTGCGTCTTGTGAATGCGTCAAGTGAATTTCAACTTGGTCTCCGCTCCCCATGAGTGCGTATACTCAAGGGCATCCCTCGCAGCCTCATTTGTGACGTCCGCGGTTTTACCAAAGAAGAGGAGCACTATGTCGTCGGCAAAGGCCTGGACATTGTGCCCCCTCTGAATAGGGAACATGCAAATATAATATTTATGAAAATTTTGCTATTAAAATGTTAAAGAAATAAGGGCCACTGCAAGGTTAATATTTTATAAAATATTGTTTTTTACAAAAATTACGAATTAAAGTAACTTGAAACGGAACGGATTTCAAAATACCAATCAGCGTTCAGTGACGTCACACCTGCTATCCTCGCGTTCCATTTAGCGTTAAAAACGATCAAAACGCTCAAAATGCCTCCTATTTTTAAGCGTTTTGATCGTTTTAACGCTAAATGGAACGCGGCGCAGGACAGTAGTGACGTCATACTGACTATAGATCCGTTTTGGCGCCAAAATTTAAATTGATAATTTTAAACCGCATTTTTTGCAGTAAATTCCAGTGTTTTAATTTTTTAATATACTTGTCTATTCTACATGGGAGTTCTTTAAAATAAACACAAAAATAAAAATATCGCATCTTCCCTATTAGGTTTTTGAGCAATGGATCTAATTTTATCCCATCTATTGCTTTGTTTATAAAAATAAAAATAAAAACTAGAAGATTTTTAGATTTAGTTTAATGCTCAATCAATATGCTGTATTTAGGACATCTAAAAGATTATTATGATTTTTATGTTTCTGGGTGTTTTTATACAACTCTTTACAGTTAATACAGTTAATATACTGCTGCTACGGACCTGCAATGCAGTTATAAATAATTCTAAAATGGTGTAAAAAATTATGCAAATGTACAGCTGTGCATTTTAATGTGACATAAACTTAAACTCAAACAAAAAAAATTATTCAGAATAAAATATTTTTTCAATTATTCTCTGAACATCTACATGATGCCTACCACCGGTTCAGGAACTAACCGGGCGAGAAGAACTAACTAAAAACTAGCCTATGTCCTTCACTGTGGTATTCAGTATTCACAGATATCCATCGCCAAATTTCATCAAATCGGGCCTGTACTTTCTATGTCAAATCAAATCTTACCACACTACAGTTAACATGTGAATACACGTTATTAACTTTCATACTAATTAATACTCCATTTTCTTTCCAGCGACCAAGCCGAGGCCCGTCGTAACAAGGTGAAGGAGGCCCGCAAGCGGCGCGAGGAGCGTATCGCGGCCAAGAAGGAGGAACTACTGCAGACGTTCGCGCGGGAAGATGAGGCGGCAGTTACAGCTAAGAAGTAAAAACATCCAATAAACGTATTGGGTAAATGTAGTTGTTTTATTGATATTGTAGTTGAGCGCTAGAACCTTGGTGTTATTAAAAAAATACGTGTCGCACTCGGGGACTGCCGCGGTAAAGCTATTGCATTTACGTCTAGTACGCACACAAACACCGTGCCTAAGTCTTCTGAACTGAAACGACGTTAGACGATGCACGGCTGACAACGCCGCACCGCTGTGCCGGTCGGAGTTGGGGGTGTTAATATTTTCTTTACGGAATTTCTTGATTCGGTCGCCGCGCTCAAGACCCGCGATAAAAGCTATGCAATAGTTTGAAATGTTTTGGTAAGACCTAAGCTGCTAGGCGATTACGTATCTCGCGACTGGCAAGCAACTGGTGTTTGACAGCAGACACTGCACAATATCTGTCTGTCAAACGTCTGTTGCTTATTGGTCGCAAGATACGTAATGGCCTAGAACCGTGGTCGTCAAAATGCGGGCCGCATGCGGCCCGTTCTCGTTATTTATGCGGCCCGCGCCAAAGTAAATTATTTGAATGGTCAACTATACTACACACAGGTTAAAATTACGCCATATTAATTTGTTGTTTGTGTTGTTGTATACATTTGTTAAGTAAACATTAACGATAACCGGCCAATTTTGGCCGGTTATCGTTAATGTTTACTTAACAAATGTTATATCCAGTTGTTTTATCAATCGACCAATAAAATTTGCCGAGAGTACTGTCTCGCTACTCTACTTGGTAGGTGTAAAAAAGGCATTAGTGTGGAACCGCTCTTGGAGCGCCCTTCACATTCTCTGTGGCCCGGTGCTGGCACTCACATTGTCATGTGTGGCCCTTGGCCAGTAAAGTGTGACGACCGCTGGCCTAGAAGGTTAGTTTATTAATTTTTGTTCATCATTGTAGAAAAAAGCAATCATTATATCCTGAAGCTTACCTTTACAGTTTACACCATTTTGTCCCGCTATTTCCCATTAGATAGAAATTTTAAAAACGTAACAGTGTTCTCTTTAGTAAAATAAGGTAGAATGTGATATAAGATAGGTATATGATATTTTAATACACAGAAATCTTTTGCCCTGACTGCCTCTCTGTATGAAAGGTCATATTTTTATTTGTCTGTACAGAAATCTGAGTTTGAAGAAGCAAGGAAGAAATTTGCCTGTCTTTGTAGTAAATTAATTTTGCAAGAAATGATTATGAAAGAAAAATCTTTAGACAGACAGAAGTTACTGTGCAACATTTAAGTTGTTATATAAGGTAACTTTTTTTTAAATAATGTAGTTAGGTAAATTAAATTTGATAAATTAATCAAAATCATTTTCTGTTCTCTCAGCACCTTCCGAACCATGGTATACCAGCTACACCACGGTGCAAAATCTTACTTGTTGGTAGCATATGCTTAGAATAC
This sequence comes from Cyaniris semiargus, assembly GCA_905187585.1. Taxonomy (NCBI): domain Eukaryota; kingdom Metazoa; phylum Arthropoda; class Insecta; order Lepidoptera; family Lycaenidae; genus Cyaniris; species Cyaniris semiargus. The sequence goes on from LR994555.1 coordinate 2,749,139, forward strand.
TTCTCACGAAATCGAAGTCACCACATGTTTCCATATAAATTTTGAGGAGTTCCCTCGATTTCTTATGGATCCTTCATGAGATCACCACTTCTGTGAATATAATACAAAATTGGGAAGATACCCTATACACCAAAAGAAAAAATTTGAAAATCGGTCAACAAACGGCGGTGTAATCGTTGAACGTAAAAAACGAATATAACACCTCCCCCATTTTGAAAGTCGGCTAAAATCGTAGCCTATGTGTTATTTTGATGTATAAGCTATATTATTGTAAAGTTTCAATAAAATCCGTTCAGTAGTTTTTGCGTGAAAGAGTAACAAACATCCATACATCCAAACAAACTTTCGCCTTTATAATATTAGTAGGATCATGACCAGGTGTGAAAACCCACTCTCACATAAGTATGTTGTAGCAAAGGGTAAAAGGAAATTTACTGCTTTGCGTATGAGTTCGAAATACTCTGCCTGTCTAGGTGCCCAAAAACCTATCAAAGACATCCTTTTGAAATCAGCTTGAAGAGTTTCATCTACGGACATTTCTCGTTCGTAAAACTAGAAATTATGCCTGCCAGTTATCAAGCCACCATTACGTAAATCTTGTCGCAAACCCCGTCGTCAAATGGCGAACCCCTAGGGGTTCGCGTACCCCACTTTGAGAAACCCTGGGCTAGATAAAATACATATTTTTAGCAAGATACAGGAAAATTCACCTTCGATAATTTACATAATACCTCTCTAGGGCCAACATGGGAAAGTGTAAGTATGTAAGTGTAATGTCAGTCTAATTTAAAGTTTATGCTGTCGGATGAGTAAGCAGACAATGCTAATGACTTAATTATAATTATGATAGATGATGCCCAATTACAATAATTTACAATAATTATAAGAAATGAGAAGGTAAGATTAGTGTTAAAGACACTAATCTTACCTTCTCATTAAAGACTAGTTTTATGTTAGGTATAAAACGTTTACTGTCCAGTAGTTTCTTAATATTATGCTTTAAAATTTTGCTTAATAACGTTACAAAGCTGTATTTATATTTCATACAGAACAATTTGGTCAAAAGTCACTATACTCACGATAGTAATCAGTGGCTTCCCGGATCTCGCGCGCTACAGACGTGTTTTTAGAATGGCAGTAAATACTGATTTAAAGAATGAAAGAGAGAAGTGTACGTTTAAAATAGAAGAATTAATAAACTACATAGATGGTGGACCAGAAAAAACGAAGGAGAGGAGGTATAGACGTAAGTTTTAATTTTTGTTAATTAATTGCATGATTAGTGATTTTTTACACATGTTAATTAATGTTTTGATTACGGGAAAGGTTGTGACTTGCCAAGGAGTCCTAATTACTAATTATTATTATGATTAGTTAAGTTCTCGAATTTGTCTTATTAATTATTCCACTTAGTCATGCCTCTAGAAATATTCTAATTATGCAACACTGTCGTAGTGTATTGTTTATAAACAACTAGATGTTACCTATTAAATCATAATGCAATAATTATAGGCACTTATAATAATTACTCTCATAATTCGTGATGTTGTCCGTAGCTTCGTTACAGAAATTGGTTTGTCCCGACGAAACCGTATCTTATTTGTGATAAAAAATACAAGATAATTTCTCGGGACTTACAGTATCACCTGGATACCAAATTTTACGAAAATCGGTTTAGCGGTTAAGGCGTGACGAAGTAACACCAAACGCAATTTAACGTTTTTAGGGTTCCGTACCCAAAGGGTAAAAACGGGACCCTATTACTGAGACTTCGATGTCTGTCCGGCTGTCTGTTCGTCTGTCTGTCTCCAGGCTGTATCTCAAGAACCGCTTCAGCTAGACGCTATAACAACAAATACTAAAACAAAATAAAATTAATATTTAAGAAGGGCTCCCATACAACAAACGTGATTTTTTTGGCTTTTTTTGTTCGTAATACATAATGGCAACAGGTAGGCACTTGAAATATTCACGAAATCTTTAATTATATTCGTACTTTAATATTTAATAATAAAATTTAAATAAAATAAATAATTCAGGGGGGCTTCCATACAAAAAACACTATTTTTGCGCTCTATAACGGTACGGAAACCTTCGTGCGCGAGTCCGACTCGCACTTGGCCGATTTTATTTGTTATTTTCTTATGGACACTGGATGTGTTACCTTTCAGATCATCCTGTATAACATTGTTGCGAACCGGTTGACGAGTTGTTTATTGTGCATGTACTGTGTAGTCAGTAGTGAGCGATGCACCGCGGCCGTGCGCGGCGGTGTGTCGCCTTTCACTTCACCCGTTAACTATGTATGTACTTTGATTGCGTATGCGCTCGACATCCAAGTTTGTATTAAACTAATAGTATTAAATTAACAATTAGATTGTAGGATAGTCGGTAGTTTAATATAAATATGGCACCAGGACAAACCCTTGTCGGGTTTAATGGTGCTGTCATTCTGTTTAATTATATAATATTTATGTATCTTATGCTTAATAAATAAATAAAATAAATAAATAAATAAATGTACTATATTTATTATTCATAGCACTATGCCGCAGACTGCTTACTATTTAATTACAAATATTTATACTGCCAAAGATTAAAGAAATAAAGGACTATGAGAAGAAACGTCCCCACCAACCAACAGACTTGAAACAGGTGTCATTTGAAAGATCTACTAGAATAGAGAATTTCTTACTATGGCGACATCTGTCAAATACGTGGGGTTACAGTGCATCTTCATCAAACACGGCGCGGCTCCGTCACCGTGCCCACGACACGACGCCACCACTGTGACACATTGCGGAGCCGTACCGTGTCACAGTGCAGTGGTGCGAACTGCGAAAAATTGCATTCCAAACGTAAAAAAGAGTGACGACGCCGCGCCGTCTTTGATGGTGGACGATACGGCGTCGTTTCACGATACGACGTCGCGTCTCTTCTGCTGTTATTAAGAAAACAAAGAACGAAAAGACAAATACTCAGAACTCAGAAGATACTGCAGGATCCACTCATTTCTTTCAACCATGAATAACTTTATAAAGAAATACAACGCCAACAACTTATATTATTGTTTTTAATATTTTTTTCTCTTTTACCTACACATTTCCTTAGTGTGCAATAAATAGAGTGAAAATATGGAGATCATATTATTATTGTCTTCAATTAAATCGTCATTTGTTTACGTGAAAATAAAAACCGGCACAGTGCGAATCAGGCCACGTGCAATATAGGTAGTAGGGGTAGTACCGCTAGTTTTTGATAATTTTTATATGGTCGATGAATGTACATATTTTATAACGTGTTTTAAAAACATCATCTCAGTTATGTACAAAGGAATTTGAACGAAAAGTTCCTTTATACTTCTCCGAATACATTTTTTTAGTGATCGACTATCACTCAATAACTTATGTACCTAGCAGTGATAGTTTTCCTTTTAAATTCAGCGTGTTTCCTACTCTCGTGAATTTTTTCACATTTCCAGAAGCAACTTTTTAGCTGATATAGATATCCTGTATCAGCTAAACAGACTTAGAATATTAGTATAAGAGGGGGATACACTAGACTAACGATTTTTTCTACTTTAAACTTCATATTTCAAAATGGATCCCTGAAACGGAAAATGATCTTTGAATACTCGTAATATTTTTAAAAAAACCTATCCAACGACATCCCACACGGTGGGGTGGACGCGAAAAAAAAACCTTCCCCGCTTGATGTGTAGAAAAGGAACCAAAAATATTTTTTTTAAAGATGTTATATATATCATTTTTTCGGCATCATTAATATTTAAATATGCATTCATACCAAATTATGGCTTTGTAGGCCCATAGTCTCCGAGCAAAGTTCCTTGTTGACTACGGAACTCTAATATGCTTTTTGTTTGTAGAAAAAGTGATTTTTTGTTCAAAAATAAACACATTTTTTGTTGGCGACAAGTTGATTTTTTAAAAAAGCCCAATTGATTTTGAAACTAACACAGGTACTTGAGACTTTTCTGGCTCCCAGTGAACAAATCAAGACGCATCCCATGGCTGTTGAAGGGTGGGGACGGGGTTCATACAAAATCCCCCAAGGTCCTTTGTATTATAATATTAACTCTTAATTAATATTATAATAATATTATTGTCATCTCTATCGTCATCGTATTATTGTCATATATACGCAATATTACATCTAAGACTATATACATGTAGGTTTATAAGGTAAATTGTTCTATTAAAACAGGTTTTGTAATTTAACGTTAGATTACAAAAATAATAATTGATGTAGGTTGAATATGTTGTCGTGAGTGTTGACTTAATTTATATTTAGATGGCTTGTTGGTAAAAATATCCTAGTAGTATTTAACCAACAGTTTTAGCTAAATAGCTCTACATAGGTACACATTATAGCTAAATCATTGGGGTATACTATAACGCGGTCAAAAGATAGAGTTCATTGAACTGAGAACAAGACGTGACCTCAAATATTCGATAGTCAGTAAAAGTGATATACTTATTTATATGTAAATATTTAGGGTTCCGTACCAAAAACATAAAAAGTTACTACCTACGTTAAGAGTGGGCTGCCAAATTTTGCCGTGTTTTCTAATAAGTATTACGATCCCGGAAGACGATTGACTTCAATGAAATAAAGATTTATTTAATCATTGTACTTATATTTATCAGATATTTGCTAAATGGAATTTCTTATTTTGACTCGATAGTTATATTTTTCGAAATTATGAATCTTTCTGGACTTTTAACAAATATCTGTTACACTTATTGAGTTACTATCATTAAATAACTTGCACTACTACAATCAGAATCACACACTTTATAAAATAATGGCAAAAGGAAATATTAGTATTGTATTTAATTTTTAAGTAATCATCAAAAACAGTTTTGGGACTTACGACCTTTACTTTCGTGCTATAATGCGGGAACCGTTAGCTAACCGTTTAAGCTGCAGCGTAAAGCACATTGCTCGGAGCACGATTCATGGAATCATTATATCACGATTGGAGGATAGCGCGGTGTGTAGGCGGGGCTAGCGTGCTTTGAAATTTTTGGCAGCAGGCTCTTAACGTAATCGCTATTTTCCGTTTCTTTAAAATGGCCATTTTTTGTAGGTCATTAGCCTGGTTTGGAGCCGGTCTGTTTTGACCTTGAGTTTGTGCAAACATTTTGCGAAATAACTATTGACTACTATCTCACCTGAGTATCTAGCCTTAAATCAGTTGGTGAATTCTGTTAAATATAATCTTACGGTTTTTTGATATTATGGTTTCGATGCAGTTTATATATTGGTCTATAACTACAAAATCTTATTCTCGTAAAGTTTCAAACCTTTGACATTTCAAACATATCTAGACGATTTATTTATACAATGTGTCCCGACACCGGTGTCCGATCTTTTAATGTCATGATGTAAAGCATATTTTATTGACAAATTGGCTTAAAAAAAATTTTTTCTCCAACTTTTGAAAAAAAAAATTTTCTCTGGCTCATACTAATCTGACCAATACTTCACTAGAAAATCGTTATAACTTCTAAACTATCTGAGTTAGAGCATAGAAGTAAAGGAATTTATTTAAGATGAAAACCTCCTCTATCTTTTTAAAATTAAAAAAGAACTAGTTTAATGCGCTAGATTTTTCACAAAAAGCCATTAATTAAAAAATACACAATTTTTTATCCTTAAACTTTGAATTTTCTATGTTTCATTCCACAAAATTTATAACATATTGCCTGTGTAAGCGTAGTCCACAAGTTCAGCTATCAAATGAGAGCTTTTTTATCTTCATAGGATATTTATTTACATGAGAAGTTATTGGTCAGATTAGTGTGAAAGCCCGAGAAAATTAAAACGGCTGCCATTTTACAACCGTGAGAGAGAGAAAAAATTTGAGAGCCAATTAGTCGATAAAATATGCCTTTATCACGACATTAAAGGATCAGACACCGGTGTCGGGACACATTGTATAATTTAATCAAATAACCTACTTTGAATGGTTAAGAGAAATACGGGAACTTGATTTCTGTTTCTCAAATGTACTTAAGCTACATTTATGAATCTTCGTCCCTAGTTTGAGTCGGTGAAATGGTCTTTTCAATATACAATTCTAAACAATTTTTATGTTTTAGAAAATCTCATGCTAAACCACAAGGAGTTATACGAAGGTGTGCCCGACGTGTACTTGAGCCATAAGGAGAAGTATGAGAGTATGATCAAGAAGTCCGTCAAGTTCTTCTCGTCCCTCAAGAAACTTCAGGAGGGCTCCACCTTGGATCAGTTCAAGTAATGACAGAAATCTGACTCATATTAAATAGGTGGGAGATCAAGCGTGGGAGAGCCATGCTTCGGCACGAATGGGCCGGCTCGACCGGAGAAATACCATGAGTGAGTTTACCGGAGGTCCAATCCCCTACCCTTTTCCCTTTCCTACCCTCCCCTATTTCCTTCCCTACCCTCCCCTATTTCCTTCCCTACCCTCCCCTATTCCCTTCCCTACCCTCCCCTACCCTATTACCCTATTCCCTCTTAAAAGGCCGGCAACGCACCTGCAGCTCTTCTGATGCTGCGAGTGTCCATGGGCGACGGAAGTTGCTTTCCATCAGGCGACCCGTTTGCTCGCTTGCCCCCTTATTTCATAAAAAAAAGGTGGTAACTGGTAGGCACCAATAGTAACGACGTTCAGCAAATATTTAAAAAAATATACCTATACTCAATAAAAAAGTTTAAGTTTGAGTTTCTCGCAGGGAAAAAAGAACACCATCCAAATCGTGACACAAGGCACAAAAAGTATTGACACAAAATTTATACTAATGCACGGCACCATAGCTGCCAATAAAAATCCTTACTAATGTTATACACGCAAAAGTGTGTCGGTGTGTTTGTCCGTGTTTCCGCGACAAACAAATTTCGGCTCAATGGAGTTGCGGACGTCATCTAGTATACAGGGTGTAACAAAACTAAGTGATATTACTTTGGGGTGTGTACGTGTTCCTTGTAGAGAGTTCACTGTGAAAGTAGCAGCGCTTAAAGACAATTTTTTTTTCACTTTTGTATGGGGAAAGTCGTGACGCTGGGGCGCTTACCCATACAAAAGTGAAAAAAAATTTGGTCTTTCAGCGCTGCTACTTTCACAATGAACACTTTACAAGGAACACGTACACACCCTAAAGTATTATCACTTAGTTTTGTTACACCTTGTATAAGTATTTTTTGTTTCACAGCGAGAACCTAACCAACCTCCTCCGCTCGCACCCGTTCATGGAGGGTACGGCTCTGGGGCTGAACTTCATCATCTTCCTGCCAGCCATCCTCGGACAGGGCGACGAGGAGCAGCAGGCGCACTGGACCAAGAGGTTATGGAACTGGGAGATCATCGGCAGTTTTGCACAGGTGGGTAAAGTACCTTAATCGCTGTTTAAATATGTTGTCTCTTTCGTTCTCCGTGTGTACGAAAGAGATGGCATGACATTTTGACAGAAGTAACCCACGTTGGGGTTTGTGTGGATGGCTTTGTATATTTAGCCTACTAAAGGCTTGCCCCAGGATCCTGGGGGATTACAGGGCTTCCAGGACTTGGTTTTACCAGCTATCACATCTCTTTACCAGCTATCACATCTCAGGGTGCCCTCTTTGGGAAATGGATCTAGGTACGCCAATGGTGCTATGGCAGTGGTAATGGACTAGATATTCTGAAAAAATGATAAGCAACTGGCGCAAATGGGTCTATGAAACTGCGGGTGACTAAGGCAGAGATGGCGAACCTTTTCGTATCAGCGTGCCACTTTTCTAAAGAAATTTATAGCGAGCTCATAGACACGTGCCATCGAAAAATATTAAGGGATCAATGAGCAGGACAAATCAAAAGAAATCTCGTCTAATTTCAGACGGAGCTGGGCCACGGCACGTTTATACGTGGTCTGGAAACCACCGCGACCTACGACGAGAAGACCAAGGAGTTTGTACTGAACACTCCTACATTAACGGCGTACAAGTGGTGGCCTGGCGCGAGTAAGTTACTGTTTTTTTTTTATTTCAACCTTCGTTAAGAACTGAGGCAGATACACAGACATGTTTAATCATAATATGTATAATATATAAAGCGTCTCCCAGACAGACGCGGCCTGCGGTGGCGGTGGCGGTGGCGGTCAGTTGAATGGCTTGGCCGCGTGGCCGCGTGTGTCTGTGTCGTTCCTAGAACTGACCGCCACAAGTCATCCAACTGACCGCCACCGCTACCGCCACCGCAGGCCGCGTCTGTCTATAACACGCTTAATGTGTCTGAACTCTGATTGTCTGTTGTCTGCAATCTGCATGTGTCATCGCTCCCAAAGTGTCTAAACACACCATGCCGAAGTTCCGCGGCGGAAGTTCGGCTTGATTACGTCAGCAATGTCAAACGCATACAATATAACGCGACGGAATTTCGGCATGGTGTGTCATCGGTAATTTAAAATACATTGCAGGCGGAATCAAGCCGAACTTCCGCCGCGGAAATTGCGGCATAGTGTGTTTAGACACTTACTGAGCTTGGTCGAGAACTAAAGGTTCCGTACGTCATGAATCTTAAAGAATGATATTATCATTCTTCATTATATCAAAAAAACTTGTCTTAAAATTAGTTTATCCGTTTGGGAGCAGTTGGACGCACAGACACGCCAAGCTTACACCTGTATTTTCATTAGAAAAAGGGTATCATAAAATATAACCTCCATCTTTTCAGTGGGTCACACAGCAAACTACTGCATAGTAGCAGCGCAACTGTATACCAAAGGGAAATGCTACGGTCTCCATTACTTCGTAATACAGCTGAGAGACGAAGAAACCCATATGCCCCTCACTGGTATTAAAGTTGGAGAGATCGGAGTCAAACTGGGCTATAACGGCACCAACAACGGGTTCCTAGGTCTAGACAACGTTAGGGTACCTAGAAATAGAATGCTGATGAAACACGCGCAAGTTTTAGAGGTAAATATACCTAGTATTTTGTACAAATTTTATGAATAGGTTGTACAATACTAAGCGAATGTAATATGACTGCTACTGTATGTAAAACCCTGTTAAACTCAGGGTTGATTCAGACCGCAACGTGACGCGTAGATGCATTTCTAAATTTATATGGATTTGACAGATTCGCAAGACGTCTCACGCAATTGAAATCTGTCAAATCCATACAAATTTATGCCGCGCCGCGCCTCGTCCCGCCTCGTCGCGTTGCGGTCTGAATTGACCCTTATTAATAAAAAATTAAAAATACTTACGCAGCGCTTATGTATAAAAGCGTCAGTATGGATCGTGAAGTGTCGCGTCACGTCGTTGTCGCGTAGTGTCGCGTAGTGCGGTCTCTCATTAACTAGCTATGAAAGGCCGAATATATAGGCCTAAAGAAATCTTACGTTAACAAAGCTATAAAACACCGTTCTTTGATTTTTGGATAAAAATTGAATACAATAAAAATTAAAAATTGCATACCGTATTGTATTTCATTGTGGATTGGTCTTCGGTAGAGGACGAAGCAGATACCCTTCTATTGACTTGACTAAAACTATCGCCATTCGTAGTGAATACTTGTTCTGCAGGACCACCCTTTCACACGGCGTAAAATTGCAATTTTGTGTTAATTTGCGTGCTGTATACAAATTATATGCTTTCTTTTTTCCAGGACGGAACTTACGTGAAGTCCAAGAACAGCAAGCTCAACTACGGCACGATGATGTACGTGCGCATGATCATAGTGTTCGACACCGTGCAGATGCTGGCGCGCGCGGTCACTGTCGCCGTCAGATACTCGGCAGTCAGGCGACAGACCACGTATAAGACGGGGTAATTTGATGACATAATGCCATATTACAAAGCTGATTTAAAATCTTAAGTTTTATGTAAAATCAACCGTGTGTGTGAGATCAATGACCAAGGTCAAAATACCCCAGCAATGATTCCTTAAGATTCCTTATATACTATAAGCCTGTTGGATTGATGGCTACTCATGTCTGTTTTACGTGTTTACGTATTAAACACGTCGCCCGTCGGGTATAACTTCCGACGACATTCGACGAAATTTTTACATAATATTTTGTGATCACTTTTCAAGTCTTGTAAAGCAGATTGTAAAAGAATGTTGAATTTCAGACAGCTATGGCCACTGATGTATTAAATACGATCAGTAGTAAAGTAAATTAACTAAGCATTAATTATATTTTTTCAGTGAACCAGAGAACCAAATACTGGACTACCACACACAAAGACACAAGCTTTTCATAGCGATAGCGGCGACTCACGCGCTGCGCAGCGCCGTGCAGGCCGCCTGGGATTACTTCAACACTGTCAATGTAGAACTTAATGAGGGGAATTATAAACGGCTACCTGAGGTATATATGTGTGTTCGTAATCTAAAACTACCAAAAACTATGCAACACATAAGCTATTTGGATTATATATTGTATTTTTTTAGTCAAAATATCATGGCTTCTCTAGAGATGAATAGCATAAGTGGGAGCCTCAAAAGGAGAGAGAAGAGAAGCCAGCACTATCTTAGGTGTCTGGTGAGATTTAATTAGTAACAAACCCAGAAAACTATTAAGTAACGATTCAGGACTGTGGTGCTAAATGCTAATTGGTCTGCCACATTAAACGTAACTTGATCATAAACAATTTTAAATTCGCTTGGAAGCCGTCATGGATAAAGATAATCGTAGTTATTTACGAAAGTATACAAGAACAAGTAAGTTATTAATAATAATAAAATTAAACTAAACTCAATAAATTTTCAGATCCACGCCCAAGCGTGCTGTCTCAAAGCTGTCGCTACGTCAGACGCGATGCGCCTGATCACAGCTTGTAAGCTGAGCTGCGGCGGGCACGGCTGTATGCTGTCTTCAGGCCTGCCGTACTCTGAGGCGTACGTCGCCGGCGCCGCCATATACGAGGGAGAGAACACTGTGCTGTTCCTGCAGACGGCGAGGTAGGTTCGAGAACTTTCTAACATGGCACACGCCACATTGAGACAAGACATAGATCCGACATACAGGTAGATAACTTCTAGTTCCCTAGTACCAATGACCATGACCATATGATAGGTTTTAGTGTAGTAAGCAGACAGCAAAAACAGTTGCACTTTATATCGTTGGAACTAAAAACGCGATTAAGCTAAAAGTCGACAACCTTACTGACGGGCTTGTTTCAAAACAAACGAAAATTCGCCAATCGCAATCATTACCTCTTTCACTAGTATGCGATGGGGGAGACAGTGATAGGTAAACGGATGATTGCTGCGTGTAGCCGGGCCATTAATAGTTTTTCACTTGTTAAAAAGTTGCCATGATATCTGTTGTAAAACGTTACATATTGTCATGAAACTGTTGTCAATCACTCTAGTATTTTAATGGAAGAAATTGCTTAGGGCCTGTTTCACTACTTCCTGATAAGTGCCGGATAGGCTATCCACAACTTATCTGATAGATACTCCATACTCATTCTGTCAAGTTAAGTTGTGGATAGCCTATCCGGCACTTAATAGGAAGTGGTGAGACGGCTCCTAAATGTGAACGATTTTTACAGGTTTTTAGCGAAGGCATATCAACAAGTAGACAACGCAGAATTGACGCCGGCCATACAATATCTGAAGGACGCTAAAAATCACACCCTGGACAAGAAATGGGAAAACACAATCGAGTACATTATTAAAGGATTCCAAGTCGTTGCTATGACGTACGTTAATATATTTTTTACTTATATTATGTAAATTTTATAAACTAAAAGTTACACATTATAATCCTTGCTATACAGGGTGTAACAAAAATAAGTGATAATACTTTAGGGTGTGTACGTGTTCCTTTTAGAGTTCACTGTGAAAGTAGCAGCGCTGAAAGACCAAAATTTTTTTTCACTTTTGTATGGGGAAACTCGTGACGCTCGGGCCCGTGCCCATACAAAAGTGAAAAAAATTATCGTCTTTCAGCGCTACTACTTTCACAGTAAACTCTCTACAAGGAACACGTACACACCCTAAAGTATTATCACTTATTTTTGTTACACACTGTATATTACAAATGCGAAAGTGTGTGTTCATCTGTCACCCCTTGAGGCTTTAACGACTTAACCGATTTAGATGAAATTTGTTATAGAGGTACTTTGAGAGACGGGAAAAGACATTGGATAGTATTTGTCTCGGAAAAATATACGGTTCCCGCTCAATAAACGAATATCGGTGCAACGGAGCTGCGGGTGTTATCTACCTCTATTATTATGAAGATAGGGTAATCGGGGCTCAGCGCCGAGACGAGCCAAGCGAAGCGCAAGGGCACTACCTACCTTTTCTCGAATTTCTACGTCTAAATAATTTAGTGGCAATTTATCTGATAAACACCGGTTTCCCAAGGTCGCTGTTATTTTAAGCTTTTTTCTTTCACTTTCCATGTAAACCGAGGGATCGAATGTTGTGCGCTATCTATACCTAACTATTGCTTGTTTCAGCAAAGTAAAGCAGAGTGTAGAGTGTATGCAGAGGAAGGTGGAGTCTGGTGCGACTTTTGAGCACGCCTGGAATACCACCTCGGTGCAACTCGTGGCGGCCGCCGAGGTATGTGGGCTTAGCAGTAACTATTGACAGCTGTGTATTCGTAACGTAATTTAATGATGATTGACGACTGTACGAAAATCACAATAACGCCAATTAATTGTTCTTGCCAAGGGGCAAGGTTATATTTCGATCAATATTTATTTGGATCCCATGTGCTTTTTTATCACGCTCTTATTTAAAATTATTTTAGGTGTTTACAGCGCAAGTAAAAAAAGTTTGAAAATACTGCTAGGTTAGGCTTCAGTTTCGAAATCAGCGTCGCTCCCGCCCCGCTACCCGCTGATTTCGAGATTTGAAGCCCTACAACTGTATCTACGTCAATGTTATAAATTCAATGCATATGTACAGCTTGGCAAAGAAGAGTCTGATGCGGTGACAGCTGGAACTAAGAGTTTTTATTTATGACAACACTACATTACTTGTCAACTCTAGTATATATTGTGTCAAAAGCGAAGCGTAGGGTTGCCTGTATTTAAAGAAAAGCGCCCTCATTTAATCCACACTCTTCTTTGCCAAGCTGTACTTGCAGCCGATACCTAGAAACTATTAACAATACATTTTAAGATTGTCTCCTTTAAAATGAGATTTAAAAAAAAAAATGTCTCCTGTAACCTATAAACTGTCATATTTTTTAAGCTATCGTTATAATTTCTCCAGGCCCACGCCCGCTTGCTCATAATAACTTCGTTCGACGAGGAGGTTCAACAAGCTAGTCTGTCCCCCGAACTCAAGACAGTGATGCGTCAGCTGGCCGATCTGTACGCTGTGTACTGGACGCTAGAGAATCTGGGAGATCTGCTGCAGGTAGACTAAGTGGAAATACTGAAAATATTTTATATATATATATACGAACAAACGGGTCACCTGATGGAAAGGAACTACCGTCTCCTATGTACACTCGCAACATCAGAAGAGTTGCAGTTGCGTTGCCGGCTTTTTAAGAGGGAATACGCTCTTTTCTTGTAGGTTTGCAGGTCGTATAATATAATATGGTGACTTTACTTCACTACCTTTTGATTTATTTCGTTGCGGGTCTCAAAACTGTTTAACGGAGCCCATTTGTTTCTCTGATACCGTATCAAAGGGTTTTATGGTTGGTTGTCTGTCAACCCTGGTTATAGGAGTTGCAGTGGTCGGGCAATGCCTGGTTAATAAATAAACTGTATATGTATTAGCTTTTATGCAACGACACATAAGCTGCTTATCGTTATACTGGTGCAGCGTCAGTGCCGGATTTATATTTTTTATGAGTGTAGGTCACTTTATTTCCGCCGCCCCATAGGTGTCTGTCTTCCTAGGAAGCTGCTGCCTCTAGACCGCGTCCTATACGGCCTTTTTAAAAATCCAGGGCTGCGCAGCGTTATACCAGGCTATGCGACTGCACGGCAATGACTGGAATGATCACCGTGTGATAGCGCTATTATGGCATATTGCAATTTCTTCACTTCAAAGGTCACAAACCTCAGCTGATGTAATACCTCGATCGTGGGAATCGCAGACACAATAGATATTCAATTATTGCTATGCGGCACCCGGGTGTTGGGGAGTTGATGATAATTTAATAATTGTGACAGGTGACGTGTATGAGCGGCGCGGACGTCCAACACTTGCGGTCGTGGTATGAGGAGCTGTTAGAACAGCTGCGACCCAATGCAGTAGGGCTGGTTGACGCCTTCGATATCGATGATAGAGTGAGTACATTCCTTTATAATATTCTACTATTCTTAAATCGCGGAATTCTGTCTGTAGCGGTCATTGACTCCCTGTCAAAAAACTTGTCATATTTCGTCGTTTTCTATACAAACCGCGATTGACAATGAAGTGACAGATGTTTGTAGTCTAAGGGCGATATTTTATTTTGCATACACGATATGGACAGAGTATGAATTATATCACTTCAAAGTCATAAAACGTTGGAGATTATCATACGAAGAGTTACCAAGACGTTTTCCGATGAAACTATAATAGTCTGTTTCTTTACAAGAATTCAATTTTATTCTTAAGTTAACAGAATGCAGTGCGAGTATTTTTCACATAGCTCCTAGACTAGAAAGGTCAATGACCGCTGGTGCCACATTAAGTATTTTTGGTCAGTACTCAAGATGCATCTCGGTCTCAAGACACGGTTCAGGCTCTGTGATTGGTTGGCTGTCAAAATTTGGACCAATCACAGAGCCGAACCGCGTTTTGAGACCGGGTCGCATCTTAAGTACTGACCATAAATACGGCACTAAATTGTCCTGACTATATGTCTGCAGTATGATGCTAAAGCTTATATAACAGTGTATAAAATTTTGAAGCTAGTTTTCATAACTTTTAATTTATACCTAAATCGTTGCCCGCAACTTCATTGCACAACAATTCATCGTTCGTTCGGGAACCGTACATTTTTTCGCGTCTATGCCCGGTATTCAAAGTTTTTCCATACTGTTTGTTCAGCGGTTTCAATGTAAAAAGGTAATGACCAGACATACACGCTTTTGTATTTACAATATTAGAACGGGTCTCTCGGTTCTTTCGACTTAAAAATACCACATTTTTCCATCAGATTCTCGGCTCCACCCTCGGCGCTTCAGACGGGAGAGTCTACGAGCGGCTGATGGAAGAAGCGCTGAAGAGTCCGCTCAACCAGGAACCAGTCAACTACACCTTCGAGAAGTATCTCAAACCGTTCCTGAAGGGGAAACTGTGATGTGACTGTTATATGCTATTATTTAATCTGTGACCTAAGTAGATAATAAATTATATATTTTTGTTATGGGAGCGTTTATATTTTTTCTTAAAGCTGCGAGGTTGTGCGAGTTCAAAATGTAAATCTGACACACTTAATACTACACTTGACATCAATGACTTTGCGAAGTCCTTTGAAAAAATTTCAGAGTATTGCCCAAAAAATAATAATATCATGTTGTGCAAAGCAAAGCATAAGATACTGTAGTAGGTACAAGCTAGATCACGGTAGATATGCAAAGGATCTAGGTACATAATATATACTAATAGAGTTCAGGGACAAAAGTCAGATTTTCTGTCCACCTTTCTAGAAAGAAATCTTTTTTATAGTAGTCATGGTACGCGAGTTTTTTGAAAAACGTAATTAACGATTTAGTTACTCACGAATAAGGGGCATTATGGCAACAAACCTGTTGACTTTTGAACTCTTTAATATGCATGTAGCGCATAGGTATAATAAACAGTATCGAAACAATTGGCCGAGCGATTCCAAAAGAGACGGTCGTCAACATGTCTGAAAATACAACGAATAAAGAAATATGTGAGCAATTGAAGAAAGAGCGCGCGAAATGTAAAGATGTGAATGAGGATCTGAAAAAGGAACGCGCGAGTTGCGATTTTAACTTGGAAGAGGTGACGAATATTCTGGATGGCGACAAAGAACAGACTGTGCGGAGGAGAAAACTTGGTATGTTATTGTTATGCTATTACAAGGCCTCCTTGCACTATTCTAGGTAATTGTAAATCCTGTGTCAGAATATTGCCTTCTCTTTTATGTATACGAAGAACGAGAGAAATCGCGTGAAGTTTAATATAGGATTTATACAAGTGTAGGCCCTAAAAACAATAAGGCCATAATATTGTAATTATGTAGTTATTAAATAGATTAAGATTATGTTATGCCTTTGTCCATAATGGCTGTCATACACGCTACGGTCTACAGGAGAGGTCCACCTGTGCAGGTATGCCTGCGCAGGTGTCAGTCGAAATAATTGATTTTCGATTTTGCTCCGGTCGCCTGCGCAGGTCCAAAAAACTGCACAGGTCTATTCCCACACACATTCCGGTATCTTGCGAGAGCAATGCGATAGCAATTATTGCGCGATAATTGCTCCAAAATCGCAATTTCGTATCACGTATTAGCCAAAACAATACGATTGCAATCGATCGCTATACATGATACCATTGTTTTTTATACCCAGCAATCGATCGCGCGATTATTGCTAGTGGATTGTTGATCGCTATTTTTACGTGATAGCCCTGCCGCGCCGGTCTACCTGCGCAGGCATACCTGCACAGGTGGGCCTCTCCGGTAGACCGTAGCGTGTATGGCCTACATAAGAGATACCTCTGAATACCTACCAAAAATCTGACATAACTCATAAATCATAATGTCATAAGTTGACCTGCTAAATGCAGTTTTAACAATAATTGTATTTAAAATTCCTCTATTGCAATTTGCAATGCAATTGAATTGCAAATTCTTTTATTACAAAGAGGGAAATGACTTCTTAAGGAAAATTTCTCGTAAACCCGAAATCATTATTTCAGTGCATCGAATTTTATTGTTTTCAATGATATTGAGACAATGATTTATAAATATTAACGTCTTTAAAGTTCTAAGAGTCTAAGGACTTAGAAGACACTTTAAGCTATGGTGGGATATTTTTTGTTTTAGGATATATAATATAATATACTTACCTTAAAATACCGCTAGGGGACACTTACCTTTAGGGCTTTAGGGTGCGGTTTGTGACAGGCAGTAGGTATAATTTTCTTATTATTCTAAGTACTCACGTAGTATTACCATATTACTGTCTATATTGTTTTTTCATATTAGTTTAGTAAATTACGTATGTTGTAATTTTCCAGAGAACTTAGCATTAAACAGTGGAGCATCCATAGATAAGATTCCCGACGAGTGCCTTGACTTGCGGGCAAAATACGAGAATGCGGTGCGGAAATCGTGCGACTACTACAACATAGTGAAAGACGAGTTGGCAGCTATGAGCGGAATTGAATCATATGGGTAGGTACTACGTTCCTTACAGCTAATAGCGGAGTAATAATTATACTCCGCGGCCCGCGCTGTTTACAGCAGTGCCATCTCTGTCGTAATGTTATTAACATTAGTAGATGTAGTGGGTAACTAACAATTTGAAAATGTTCGTTTTTAGGGTTCCGTAGTCAACAAGGAACCCTTATAGTTTCGGTCTGTCCGTCCGTCTGTCTGTCTGTCCGTCTGTATATCCGTCTGTCTGTCCGCGGTTTTGCTCAGAGTCAGAGACCATAGGACCTACAAAGCTGTAATTCGACATGAATGCACATATTAATGGTGTCGACAAAATGGTATATAAATTCTTAAAAAAATATTTTTTTATGGTACTACACATCAAGCGGGGATGATTTTTTTTTGGGTATCGCTGAATAGGTTTAAAAAATATATTACGAGTATTCATAGACCATTTTCCGATTAAGGGATCCATTTGTGAAATATGAAGTTTTAAAGTGGAAAAAATCGTTAGAGTCCAGTGTCCCCCCCTTTTACCAGCTAAACGGTTGCTTCTGGAAATGTGAAAAAAAAATCACGAGAGTAGTAAATATGCTGAATTTAAAAGGAAAACTATCACGGCTAAGAAGACTTTATAAATATGAGTAATAGTCGATCAACTAAAAAAAATGTATTCGGTGAAGTATAAAGGAACTTTTCGTTCAAATTCCTTTGAACGTAACTGAGATGATGTTGTTAGTAGTGTAAAACACGTTATAAATGTAAATTCATTGACCAATCAAAAATTAGCGGCACTACGGAACCCTATATTGCGCGTGGCCCGACACGCACTTGGCCGTTTTTTTGCATAAATGGAAGTTTTAGAACCGACAAAATGATTTGCTATAAAATGGATGTTATGTTGCTAAAGTATACATAAAATCCATATTTTTTTCTATTACCGGTCCTAAGCCTCTAGTAATGGCGTGTAAAATGGCCTTTAATTTAGATAGGCGATAAAATAGAGAATCAAAATGTGCAATCTCTGATTGATGATTTAATATAATAAACCGTCCAAGTGCGTGTGCCACGCGCAATATAGGGTTCCGTAGTACCGCTAGTTTTTGATATTTTTTGTATGGTCAATGAATGCACATTTATAACGTGTTTTACACTACTAAGTAGTTAGTACTAACAACACCATCTGAGTTACGTTCAAAGGAATTTGAACGAAAAGTTCCTTTGTACTTCTACGAATACATTTTTTTTAGTTGATCGACTATTACTCAATAACTTATGAAGTGTTCTTAGCCGTGATAGTTTTCCTTTTAAATTCAGCATATTTCCTACTCCCGTGAATTTTTTCACATTTTCAGAAGCAACCGTTTAGACTTTAGCTGGTAGAAGGGGACAGTGGACTCAAACGATTTTTTCGACGACACCCCACGGGGTGGACGCGAAAAATAAATCACCCCCGCATTGATTTGTAGGGGAGGTACCTTAAAAAAAAAATTAAAGAGAAGAAAAGAAGAGACGGAACACACAGAGATGATGAAGTAAGTTACAAGGCTTGTTCAAATTATAAGGGAGAAAATTAGAAATTGCCCTTATGTTATAAAATGTTAGTTATATGATATATCCACTTCATCCACTATTATGTCTTTATTTATGAAGGTGAAGGCATGACCACATAAAAATCTGACCTCGAGGTTCTGAATGCCCTTTAACTATTACTTTTTCTTTTAATCATGTTTATTGTATAATTTACCGAAAACAATAAATTCCGTATGTAAATATATTTATTGGTACTACATATTTACAACATCCGGCACTTTCTTTAAAATGTACTTGAGTAACCTTTTGGGTAAGTCATTTACATCATCGACTGAAGGTCACTGATAAACTGAGATTTTTTTATGGAATTGCAGCGGCCGCGATCAGATATCAACCTTCTTGTTTAAAAGCCAGTCAGTGGAACCCAAATGCTGCGATGTGTGCGAATGGTGCGAATCGTGCTGCGAGTCGGTGTCGCCAATCTGAAACTAAAAATAATATTTACTTAACATGTCTTACCATCTCCAGATCCTTCAAGTTCTCATACAAAGAAAGACGCCCTGGAGTCCCAAATCCGAAATTTTAAATTGATTATTTACTAGACAAGTGCTGCCACCTATTATAGTTCCTGCACGATCAAGTTTCGATCTAAGGACGGGCAGCCCTGAATTTCAGCTCTGGATTTATGTATAGGCAGTACAGGCCATGGCCTATGGGCGGCGTCTTATGGCGTCCTAGGGGGGGCGGCAGCGTCCTAGGGGGGGCGGCAGCGTCCTAGGATGGCGGCAGAGTACGTAAATAGGGGCGTCAAAATTAAAGTGGCCTATACTCATTAAAAATATAAATCTGGCCCTGCTGGATTTATGAATAGGCCGTAAAGGACGTGGCCTAGGGGCGGCAGAGTCCTACGGGGGCGCGGATTTCGTACATGGGGCGGCCGAAATAAAATGGCCTACACTCGCAAAAAATATAAATCCGGAACTGAGGACAGGTTATGGTAGATTAACTATCAATGAAGCGACAGAGAAACGTTTATTTTTGCAATCATCTACAAAATAATTTACAAGAGTTTAATACTTTATAGTACGGGAGCCCTAGAACAATTTTTTTTTTTATTACTATCCAACAAATTTATTGTGAGTAGCTTCATTTTGATAAGACGAACAACATTTTTATCTGCTAAAGATTTCATACTTTGATTTGATGGTCCTAAAATATGGATTGTTCTATTTGTAGGACAATGTTACTCTTAAATTATATAACTATTTAACCTATCAATATACAAAAAATCAGCTTGTTAGGGTTCCGTTTTAGGGTTCAGTAGTCAACAAGTTTTGTTGATTACAGAACCCTATAACGGAACTCTAACGAGCTGATTTTAATTAGCTTGATAGTAATAAAAAAAAAAATGTTCTAGGGCTCCCGTACTATTATTATTTGAGCTTAAAGTTTTTGTATTTTTTAGTTCCTATACCTGTTCTCCTGATGTGCGTATACAATATTCACAAATTTAATGATAATACCTTAGGGTGTGTATATATCCCTTATATAGAGTTCACTGTGAAAGTAGCAGCGCTGATAAAGCAAATTTTTGTTTTGTGATTTGTATGGGCAAGCGCCGCCGCGTCATAAATTTTTCCATACAATTGTGAAAAAATGTTACTCTTTCAGCGTTGCACTTTCACAGCATACTCTATAAAGGGGACCCATACGCACCCTAAAGTATTATCATTTATCACTAAGTTTTGCTACACTTTGTATAAATCTATATATTATACTTAAATCTATTTCAGGTCCCAAATAATCCGCCGTACAGTAGACGGGTTCTTCAAGGACATATCGCCGTTCTACCTGCACATGGGGATGTTCGTTACCACCGTGATGGGGCAGTGCACCCCGGAGCAGCAGGCGCGTTGGCTGCCGAAGGCGCTGACCATGCAAGTGCTGGGGGCTTATGGACAGGTAACAGGAACACAAGGTCTTCAATAATCCGCCGTACAGTAGACGGGTTCTTCAAGGACATATCGCCGTTCTACCTGCACATGGGGATGTTCGTTACCACCGTGATGGGGCAGTGCACCCCGGAACAGCAGGCGCGTTGGCTGCCGAAGGCGCTGACCATGCAAGTGCTGGGGGCTTATGGACAGGTAACAGGAACACAAGGTCTTCAATAATCCGCCGTACAGTAGATGGGTTCTTCAAGGACATATCGCCGTTCTACCTGCACTTGCCTGCTTTTTACCTGCACATGGGGATGTTCGTGACGACGATTATGGGGCAGTGCACCCGGAGCAGCATGCGCGCTGGCTGCCGCAGGCGCTGACCATCCAATTGCTGGGGGCTTATGGACAGGTAACAGGAACACAAGGTTTTCAATAATCCGAAGTACAGTAGATGGGTTCTTTAAGGACATATCGCCGTTCTACCTGCACATGGGGATGTTCGTGACGACGGTGATGGGGCAGTGCACCACGGAGCAGCAGGCGCGTAGGCTGCCGCAGGTGCTGACCATGCAAGTGCTGGGGGCTTATGGACAGGTAACAAGAACACGGTCCCAAAATAAATAATCAGACGTACAGTAGACGGGTTCTTCAAGGACATATCGCCGTTCTACCTGCACTTGCCTGCTTTTTACCTGCATATGGGGATGTTCGTGACGACGATTATGGGGCAGTGCACCGGAGCAGCAGGTGCGCTGGCTGCCGCAGGCGCTGACCATCCAATTGCTGGGGGCTTATGGACAGGTAACAGGAACACAAGGTCTTCAATAATCCGAAGTACAGTAGATGGGTTCTTCAAGGACATATCGCCGTTCTACCTGCACCTGTCCCAGCCAAGTCTCGGGCAAAGTCAAGGCCGTACCATACTTTTCTCAAAGCGGTAAGCGGGTATTTCACCCCTCCTCTATTTTACACGGCTACGTTGAAGTCGAAAGAAAGGATTAAGGCAGTAAATTAAAAAAAAGTCTAAAGAGAGGCATACAAAATACCCCGCATTCAAATACGACATTCCTTATAATTCCTTTAAGCTTGTGTGCTCAACCTATGTATGCATTTTGTGTATGTTCACTATACTGTAACTGTTTAACAGTAACATAATCATTATCAGAGCATTTAAAAGTTATCCATTTTGCAATAATGAGCCAGCTAAAATGAGCTCTACAAATTGCATTTTTTAGGTTCGGATTATATTTTTAAGCCAAATCGATTTTTACAATTTGTGTCAATTTACAGACGGAGTTGGGTCACGGCACCAACATCCGTGGTCTGGAGACGACGGCGACGTACGACCCGGACACGGAGGAGTTCATCATGAACACACCCACACTAACCTCCTACAAGTGGTGGGCGGGCACTCGTGAGTATCACAAGCTGAATCTAAAGGTACAGTTACGTACATTCTCAAAAATAGCAAGCTTATTAGCATGCTTAAAATAAGCATGCTGTTTGAACTCGATACATTTGCTTCTATTAAGCATGCTTATTTTAGTGCTCCTGCAGCGAAAAACTGATCGGTACTACTAGCATGGTGCTTAAACCACGCCCCCCGCCACCCGCGCTGCAGGTAGCATGCTCAGAAATCGCACGCCTGTCGATTTTTTAGCATGCTCAAAATAAGCATGCTTATTTTGAGCAATGCTTGGATACACGTGCTTGTAAGCAGCAACTGCTCGGTTGAAGCATGCTTTCGAGCTTGAAATAAGCATGTGTAGCGATGTTGAGTGGCTTACGGACGCTCAGAGACACTTTTATAGGTGATCGCACATTTATCAGCACGCACGCGCCGAATGCGCCACATTTTAGAATTCGTTGTATGAAATGATGTGAAACCTCCCACACCGTACGCGCCGCTTTGCGTGTACTATGCGGCGCGTTCGACGAGTACGGAGCATATGGTGCGGACAAATGTGCGATCAGCTTAATTTAACTTAAGTTTAGTTTAATGAAGATTTTGATATAAGCTGTGTACATTAGCCGCCGTAGGGAAGCCGTTAAATATAACCCCTGCGCGTTAATAACACTTAACAATGTGAAAATGTATTATTAATTTCAAGTTCAGGACCTATTCAATCACGCATACTTGTCAAGGTCTTTCTTCTACTTGTCTTTTGTCTTTTTTAAGAGATAACTGCATCATCAAGTTTCTAACCAAAAAAAATATTTCACATTTCAGTGGGCAAAACCGCCAATCACTGCCTGGTTCTCGCTCAGCTCTGGACGCAAGGCAAATGTCACGGCATCTACCCATTCATAGTCCAGATCCGAGACATGGACACCCATCAGCCCCTCCCCGGGGTACACGTGGGGGACGTGGGTCCCCGCATGGGGTACACCACAGCTGATAATGGGTTCCTGGGGATGAAGAATGTGAGAATACCCAGGGAGAATATGCCGATGAAGAACGCTCAAGTACTTAAGGTAAATGCATCGAATCTTGGTCATTGCCATTGCTTCATTTAGTGTGTTTCTAGCATTAAATAGACTTTAGTTGAGCCTATAGCCTGTTTATTTACGTTTACGGTGGAACGAATGCCTACTGACTACTACATACCATAATAAACACCAAATCATCAATTCATCAATTCAACGTCACAATTATTTTTGAATTAAATAAATACGTGTGGCACTCGGGGACTGCCGTGGTAAAGCTATTGCATAGCATCTAGTCACACGCATACGTCTAGTTGCACGCACACAAACACAATGCCCTAAGTCTGCCGAACTGAAACGACGTTAGACGATGCACGGCTTTCAACGCCGCACCGCTGTGCCGGTCGAAGTGTTAGGTTTATTTTCGTTACGGTCGAATTTCTTGATTCGGTAGCCCGCAATAAAAGCTATGCAATAGCTTAAAAATTTAATTAAAAATTTTGGCAAAAATATAATGATATAAGTCTAACAACTAAATATAGATGTTAAAGTTTAATCCATACTAATCCATACTGAACTAATATGTGCGAAAGTGTGTCTGTCTGTCTGTCTATCTGTTACCTCTTCACGCCTAAACCGTTGAACCGATTTTGCTGAAATTTGGTATGGGGATACTTTGAGTCCCGGGAAAGGACATAGGATACTTTTTATCCCGGAAAAATGTACGGTTCCCGCGCGATAAACGAATTTTGGCGCAACGGAGTTGCGGGCGTCATCTAGTCCTAAATATTCTGTTTCTTCTTTGTAACTCTTGTCCACGGTCCACCCGTGGTTATTTTTAGGATGGTACATTCGTGAAGAAAGACCGTCACGGCAAACTCACCTACGGGACGATGGTGTTCGTGCGAGTGACTCTGGTCAGCGACGCCGCCTTCTACGTGGCGAAGGCCGCCACCATCGCTGTGAGATACTCCGCCGTGAGACGACAGTGTCAGGCTAAAGAGAAGTTAGTATTAAGACCAGGGGGGTGTGCCAAAATCTTTTCGTTTTCGCCTCATTATAGAATCGCCGATGAAAATGTATGGAATTGACATAAGCGTTCGTTAGTATGACGTTGACGTTCGACTCGTCTTATGTCAATTCCATACATTTTGATCGGCGATTCTATAACGCAGCGAAAACGAAAAACTTTCGGCTAAATGGCCAGGGGCGTAACTATAACATCCGGGGCCCGTTGCAAATTGATGGGGCCCTATTAGTAAAAATCGTTACGTTAATAATAAAACAATGTATAAAAAAATGACATTTTGCCAGCCCTGCCACCCTATAGTTACGCCACTGATTAAGACTGTGTTTACATCTCTTTCTCTTGCGATAACATTACTATCACGTCATACGTGGCTAAACTGACGATAGCGGCCACGAAATTTATGACATACTCTGCTTTAAGGCGACGAGTCATTCACAAGTTGAGAAATTCACTCTTAACTTACCCAATATGAAATTAGCATTTGAATTCATACCGTTAGTTACTGTTGATTCCATATTATGTGCGAATACCCTTACGTTATTATCTTCTGTTTCATACTTTTAACTTTTAACTCAAACGCTTTTTTTATGCTCAGTATAATATCTCCTCCATTTCCAGTGAACCCGAGCTCCAAATCCTAGACTACAGGACGCAGCAGCACAAGCTGTTTATATGTATCGCTACAGCACACGCGCTGCAGCTTGCAGCTAGATGGCTGTGGAAGACATTCACTGATGTGCTAGCTGATCTGAGAGAGGGGAATGTAGAGAAATTACCTGAGGTAAGTCTTAGAAAACGGTATGTTTGATGGTAAGCGATTAAGGCTATGGATACTTGCTGAGTTAGTAATAATATGTCAGATATTCGATTTCCTATAACACTTCTCTTTCACAAAGTTTGTAACAGTAGATAAGAGAATGTAGAGAAATTACCTGAGGTAAGTCTTAGAAAACGGTATGTTTGATGGTAAGCGATTAAGGCTATGGATACTTGCTGAGTTAGTAATAATATGTCAGATATTCGATTTCCTATAACACTTCTCTTTCACAAAGTTTGTAACAGTAGATAAGAGAATGTAGAGAAATTACCTGAGGTAAGTCTTAGAAAACGGTATGTTTGATGGGTAAGTGATTAAGGTTATGGATACTTGCTGAGTTAATATGTCAAATATTCGATTTTCTATAACATTTCTCTTTTACAAAGTTTGTAACAGACGAGACAGATTTCTTAACTAAGTATTACAATTGTTGAGTTGACTTAGTCAACTCAGCCAACTGACTTACTCACCCGACTCAACTTAGCCAACACACCCACCCCACCAACTCAACTGACCCCAACACACCCAACTCCCTCAACTCACCAACTCAACTTACTCCCCAGCTGCACGCGCTGTCCAGCTGCCTCAAATCCGTCAGCACTTCTGATGCGTCCACCTGCGTGGAACAGTGTCGGTACGCGTGCGGCGGGCACGGATATATGATGTCCTCCAATCTGCCATACATATACAGCCATGCGGTCGCCATTCGGACGTATGAAGGGGACTATACGGTGCTGCTGCTGCAAGGAGCCAGGTAAGATATCTTCAATAAGACAAGAAGTATAAAAATCTGGTAGAAAGGACCAAAGAGGTGCTTAAAGGCGTCTACTCCATCGGGATCGGATAGTACGCTATTTGGACCTACGATGGGGATTATACGATGTAGTTGCTGCAAGGTGCCAGGTAAGACGTTATTGGCAGCAAAAATGGCACAATAATTTGTTTAAAGGGACCTTGCAATTGATGCTGTAAAGCTGTGTGTCTGCGTCGGAATTAGGCCGTAAGGAACGTCAGCTTTCGTTCGTTTAGTGGTCAAAGTGGTACGTGATACAACATTAATTGCATCATAATTAACTCGGCTGAGCATCAGTATTTCCGCTAATAATGACGCTCCACCTGACACGACGTTATTCGGGATCCGTAATTTTTGAGTTTTGAATTTTTTTTTCAGGGTTTTGTTGAAGCAAAATCATAATTCTTATTTCTTTATTTCTACCATATAATGAAAAAATCTGAAGATTTATTCAGTACTAAAATGTATAATTTTTTATCTTTGTTATTTTTCAGATATCTAGTGAAAGCCTGGGAGCAGATGGAAGCTGGTAACCAGCTCACGCCGACAGTGGCATACCTGAACCAGGCCGTCGGCAACCAGCGAGTGAAGTGGGAGAACACGCCGGAGGGAATCATCAGGGCGTTCCAGGCTGTTGCTGCTGCGTAAGGGTTTTTGAGTATACTGTAGTTTGTTTAAACGCAAAAACCGAGCAAATTAATGTGGCATTACTACTGGCTAGGGTAAATAAGGCTTTGATTTACCCTAGAGTAAAGAAATGAAATGCCACTTTTTTAGATTGGAAAATGTCGTTACAGACTTTATTGTAATTTTTTTAAAGTCTGTAAAACAGATTGTCTTTTACAGTATATGTGTAAAATAGTCCTGCTGGAGTCGCTATTAAAATTATCCTATATCCTACTCTGTGTTCTGCGCTATAACTGCAGCAAACTTCATCTAAATAAATTCTGCAGTTTTCGAAAAACAATCAAATCTATAGTATACAGCATGACTGGGTGAGACATGTTCAATACTTAAGGAGAGTACTCGGTACTCGGTTCTCATTATAATTATGTAATAAAATTAGGTACTTAATTTTTGACCAAATTTCCCTTTAAATAAATGAATCATGGACACTAAGTAAAATATGACGCGGCTAGGCAAGTATACCTATGCGTTCGGCGCGGCGGCGGCGGCGGCGTGCGCCATCAAAGAAACACCGCGCCGCTACCCTTCCCGCGCGGTGTCCATGCGTTGGGTAAATAATTATTTAATTTTACATTTACTCAGTGATCAATTGATATTATTTTTTATATATTACTAGCTGTACCGGCAAACGTTTCTTTGCCATATTATAAAGTATATCGCCCGTATTATTTTATTGAAGTGACTAAATAAGTACCTATGTCACCATGGCAACGTCCATCGCTATCCTGTGACCCGCGTCGCGCAAACAATGGTCGTCGTCAGTGTCGAGTTGTAATAATTTACTATTATTTATTCAACAAATGCACTTATCAATATAATAAGTACCCAGTAGCCGATTCTCAGACCCACTGAATATGCATATAAAATTTGGTTAAAATCAGTAAAGCCGTTTCGGAGGAGTACGCGGCCTAACAGTGTGACACGAGAATTTTATATCTATACTAATATTATAAAGCGGAAGAGTTTGTTAGTTTGTTTGTTTTTTTGTTTGAACGCGCTAATCTCAGGAACTACTGGTACAATTTGAAAAATTCTTTCAGTGTTAGATAGTCCATTTATCGAGGAAGGCTATAGGCTATATTTTATCACGCTAAGACTAATAGGAGCGAAGAAATAGAGGAAAATGTGGAAAAAACGGGGGGAAATTATTTGAAACGGCTTATTTGAACGCGCTAATCTCAGGAACTACTGGTCCGATTTGAAAAATTCTTTCAGTGTTAGAAAGCTCATTTTAAGAGGAAGGCTATAGGCTATATTTTATCACGCTAAGACTAATAGGAGTGAAGAAATAGAAGAAAATGTGGAATAAACGGGGGAAATTATTTGAAAGGGCTTATTTCACGAACTACTAGAGTAATTTTTCTGTTATTTGGGTCAGATAAGAAGTAGACCACGTGAAGGATCATAGTCTAATTTTGTAGACTGATTTGTCTGTGAAATATCTAATTTACGCGGGCGAAGCCGCGCGGAACGTCTAGTATAAGATATTTTTTTCATCTAATATAATAGCCAAATATCACGTCTTCGAGTATTGAAATTTGAACATGTCTCACCAGTCATACTGTATAACAAGTATATAAGTTCAGCTTGTTTTGATTGATGTCAATGTAACAAATGGACACATTTTATTTTTTTAGGAAAATCCAGTTTTGCGTGCAAAGCATTCGCGATCGTATGAAGTCCGGCAAATGTTACGAAGACGCCTGGCAGCTGACTACCTTGCAGTTGGTAGAAGCGGCAGAGGTATACTCCTTTAACTTTTTATTTCTTCTAAAACGGAGTGTTATTTGAGGTTTGGGTAGTTGTTAGTAGGAAGTTGTGTTATCTCCATCTCTCTTACTGTTACTTAATAGATAGAGATGGATAAAGAGTAAATCTTTGTAATATTTTAGGTCCACTGCCGTGCTGTGATGCTAGACACATATTGGAAGGAGAATCTCCGACTGACTGCAACTTGTAGCGACAACGTCAAGAGGGTTCTACACCAGTTAACCAGTCTATACATTATATACTGGGCGTTGGACAGAGCGGGCGATTTGTTGAGGGTAAGATATTAGATATGTTACAGCTAAGAGTAAATTGAACACATCGTTCTATTTATGAGCAGCATTGGGTTGGGGACGGTACTCTAATGCGAAGGAGTCACAATAGATCCTCAAGGGTCACAGTGACGTCAGGGCTACAATGACCTGCCTTTAGGACATAAAAAAAATAAAAATCGGCCAAGTGCGAGTCGGACTTGCGCACGAAGGGTTCCGTACCGTAATAGAGCAAAACTAGGCCAAAAATTGTGTTTTTTGCATGGGAGTCCCCCTTAATATTTTATTTTATTTAAATATTGTTATTAATTATTAAAGTACACATATATTTAAGGCTATTAGTGAAAATTTCAAGTACCTACCTGTTGCCATTATTGATATCGAGCAAAAAAGGCCAAAAAAATCACGTTTGTTGTATGGGAGCCCCCCTTAAATATGAATATTATTTCGTTTTTAGTATTTGTTGTTATAGCGGCAACAGATATACACAATCTGTGAAAATTTCAGAAGCCTAGCTATAGCGGTTCTTGAGATACAGCCTGGCGACATACAGACAGACTGACAGACGGACAGACAACGAATTCTTAGTAATAGGTTTTTACCCTTTGGGTACGGAACCCTAAAAAATATACTTTTGAGTCTTCCATAAGAAAAGATACCCGGGAAAACTGTAGGTAGTGACGATGACGAACTAAATGAATATTCAGTAATTTAGTAGTAGTTAAAAATATTTTTTATAAAAACTTAATTTAGAAAAGGGATGCCCACTTACGCCAACATGGGTTAGGACCTTAACATAAGGTACCATCAGAAAAATCGAATAATATCATGTAATAACACAAAACTTGATTCTCGCGTTTTCAGTACACATGTTTATCGGAAAAGGATGTAAATATACTGGAGAGGCAGTACGAGGAACTGTTGGCAGCGCTCAGACCAAACGCCGTGGGACTTGTGGATGCTTTCGACATTAGGGATGAGGTGAGACACAGAAGAGTAGCGGCCTAGCGGGCCTTGGTGCGGCCCCGTATAAAATTTATTTGGGAGCCCTCAGGAAGGGGGAGGGGGCCCGTATAATTGATACAGCAGATACGGTGGGAGGTACGCTCCTGGTGAGACATAAAATGTAATGTGTAATATGGGCCTATGACGTCCTAAATAAATAAATAAAAATAAATTGAATTCTATTGCGTAGCACGAACAAGTAAATATTTCCCCATCGAATATAATGTTATTTTGCGCTTACTGATAATAATATATTGGGTACGTGATGAACGAATTTTTACTCGTTCCTCGAACATACTATATTTGTTGCTGTTGTTTATCTAATATACAAGATGTCGCTCGCGATTTTGGACGCGTAAAAGTATCTCGCAGAACCGTACATTTTAATTTTGACAGTTTCCAAACATTAAATAACCTTACGATAAGTATTTCATGCTCACCTGCGTACTAATTAATCATTATACCTGCTCATATAGATCCTCAACTCAAGTCTGGGCGCGTACGACGGTCACGTGTACATCCGCCTCATGGAGGAGGCGATGAAGAGTCCCCTCAACATGCAAGAGGTAGATCCCAGCTTCCACAAGTACATACGACCGCTGGCGAAGGGGAAACTGTGAAGTGTTCTTTGTTCTAATAAAAGTTTAATAAATACTCGATTTGTTATTTAAATTCTATCTCTGAGAATAAGTGATTTTGCTTTAAAGTCACACAATTAAGTAAAGAATTTTATTAATAATATTTAGTAATTCGAACATTTTGCTAAATCGTGTGGCTATTTAGCAAAATCACTTATTTTCGAATATTCTCTACTAGATGACGCCTGCAACTCCGTTGCGTTAAAATTAGTTTATCGCCCGGGAATCAGGATAAAAAGTATTCTGTCTTTTCCCGGGACTCGAAAGTATCTCCATACCAAATTTTAGCTTAATCG
The DNA here is from genome assembly GCA_905187585.1 of Cyaniris semiargus. Taxonomy (NCBI): domain Eukaryota; kingdom Metazoa; phylum Arthropoda; class Insecta; order Lepidoptera; family Lycaenidae; genus Cyaniris; species Cyaniris semiargus. The sequence continues at coordinate 2,779,659 of LR994555.1, forward strand.
GCTCAGTGATTTGGCCGTACAGAGGTAATAAGTAGACAGACAGACACTTTCGCATTAGTATTAGTATTGGTATATAGATGTATCATAATAATAATTTGTGGGATAAAGATGACGCGGTCGGTGCTTAATATAATTTATATTTTTTTACTTTCACCTACTTAGTTATTAAAAATATTATTATATTATCTACGAATATATAAAAATAGGTAAAACGCATAAGTAATTATTTAGTGTACTACGATAGTAATAATTTTATCAGGCTCATAAATATTTATAGCTCTACATGGCTCTACGCTAAGGTACTTTATATAGATATTCATAATCTTTTGATTAGGACATTGGAGAGTATTAAGGTCTTAACTCTTAACAAATATGTCGTTTCATTTGGAGTAAATAATCAATTTTAACTACTGCATCTGTGAATATTTTACCAAGTACTATCTAAGCCAAATAATTGTATGAATGTTTTCGCTACTTGTAGAGTTTATCTAGTTAATAATACATTTAACACGTACAGAAGTAAGAAGTTACGTCACTAAACAAGAGCAATACTGACGAGTGACGTTGCTCATTGCTATTTGTTGTTGTATAATCAGTTTTCCGCGCCACTTCATACAGAATTCACGTTTGCTTAATACTCTACATTTGTTTACGTTTATTTTATCGGCCATTTCCAGTTATCTACGTTGTGCCGATAAAGTTTTACCACAAGATAATGCGTGTTTAATGTACTGTTACATAAAACAATGTAAATATTTTTGATAACAAAGTTCTAAAGTGCAATTGAGTGAAATCGAGTGTGGATATGGCGCAAACAATTAATGTTGACTTGAAAAGGGAAAGGACGAAAACAAAGTTTAATGTAGAAGAGTTAACAAACATATTAGATAATGGAAAAGAGAACACAGCTAAAAGGCGAGAAATGGGTAAGAACAATAGCTATTGACAAATCATAATAGTAATCGCTGTAGGTACTGAACAAAGTTTATTATGGTAAAATAAACAACAATGATAATTTATTTCAACTGAGTACATTTGAGATCGTTTAATTAAATTCTTCTTTCGTGTTTTGCTTCGCAGAAATGTGTATTTGAGTTTTCACTAATTTTTTTACTGCTATCATATGAGTATTTTTAACTTCCACTAGCTAACACATCTTTCTGATTTCATCAAATGCCTTGTGTTATGAAATAGCAACCACTATTAGCAAATGTGCTCTTTTATTGCAGAGTCATCCATCCTCAGTGACAAAAATCTCAAAGATGAAATCCCAGAGGAGTACTTGAGTCATAAGGAGAAGTACGAAAATGCAATCCGTAAGGCAGTGCTGCTGTATCGAAAGATGCAGTCTTACGCAGGCCAAGCGTTGCTTCTACAGGAGTCACAAGAGTAGGTAGTTAATCTTAAACCCAGACTATCTCAAGTTAGGCTAGATAATCCCTAAACTTTTTCTCGATATCTACTTATTTTAGTACCTAAAATTATATTCGAAGGATTATAATATTTCATTCGAAATATTGTAGAGACGTAATGAAAATATTGAAGTTCAACGATCTGTCTACAACTTTTAGGTTCAATTTTCGGAATTCAATAGCATCTGCTATATTTAAGGAGAACTCGCCATTCATGCTGCACTTCGGAATGTTTGTCCCGGCGATCCAGGGGCAAGGGACTGAGGAACAGATTAAGAAATGGCTGAAGCGAGCCATCAACATGGAAATTATTGGAACATATGCTCAGGTGATTAATTCTAGTGTTTGTGTTTAATACACATATTAAGTTTAATTTACTTAAATATCGTATTAAGAGCCTGAAAATGTAGTCTACAGGTTTCCCATAAGCCTTTTGGGTAAAAAATGCTAGGTGTACCACAAGGAACAAAACTCTGCCCTTTGTTTTTTAAATTCTATACAGTTGGCTTAAATGTTGAACTTGTATGTTGCAGACTGAACTAGGACATGGAACATTCATCCGGGGACTAGAAACGACAGCAACATACGATGTTGAAAAAGAGGAGTTTATTTTAAATAGCCCCACATTAACTGCTTATAAGTGGTGGCCTGGGGGATGTAAGTATTGTTAACGTTTGCTAATGTTATAGTTTAGAATTTTTCAAATTCAAATTCTTTATTAAGCATACTGTGGGAATAATGCGTGGAAGCCGCAAAGGAAGATCTTACGACCGAGCGAGGTGTTATGCTCGGTCAGGCCGGAGCCCACGTGATACATTTCAGCTGTCGTATATATACCGACGCGCTCAGAAAACTTCGATAGCGCGATGCAGGAATGTTAGGCGAATTGTGGGTACCACCGCCACATATAATAGTATAAAAGCTAGGTAGCGTACATCACGTCGTCTAATCCCATGCTAAGTAAAAACTTGTGTTATGGCAATCAGACAACGGATGCACGCCGAACAATTTTATCCTATTACAATATTATTCTTCATTTTGATGCCTATTGTGTTTATATATTGTTTATTTACCTATATTAAATTATTTTTCAGTGGCACACACTGCAAACCATTGCGTGGTGATGGCGCAGCTGTTTACCAAAGGCAAGAATTGTGGGATCCAAGCGTTTTTGGTACAGATAAGAGACGAAGAGACGCACATGCCTCTACCTGGCGTCAAATTAGGGGAAATAGGTGCTAAGTTTAATTTCAATACGGTCAACAACGGGTTCCTTGGGTTTGAGAACCATAGGATACCTAGAGACAGAATGTTGATGAAGAGTGCTCAAGTTTTGAAGGTAAGTCTCGTACATTACTTTGGCTTATTTGATCATGTCTTCTCTTTCATAAACAATAAGAATATATATAAATAAACAATCTTTACTTCTCATATAAGTAGTGTATACCTATAACTTATGGTTCTAGGATGGGACTTTCACAGCATCATCCAATCCGAAGCTGGTATACGGTACGATGGTGTACGTACGGGTGATTATAGTGAACTCCGCGTCCAGCCATCTTGCCAGAGCAGCCACCATCGCGCTGCGGTATTCAGCGCTGAGGAGGCAGTCCAAACTGAAGGCCAAGTATGTATAGAGGTAGCAAATTTAAAGCAAAGTATGTATGATACAGGAAGTGAACTAATAGCAAAGTATGGAATATGATAGAGGTAGCAAACTCAAAGTATAAAGTATGTATGATAGAGGTAGCAAATTTAAAGTAAAGTATGTATGATACAGGTAGTGAATTAATAGCAAAGTATGGAATATGATAGAGGTAGCAAACTCAAAGCAAAGTATATGTTTGATAGAAATAGAAAGAGTTGTAGTCCAGTTGAGAATGACCATAGCTACTTATATCTTTCACATGCGGATGAAAATATTGCTATAACGTTTTGATTCGCACCTACGGAAATGAGATAGCATTTTATTCGTGTGTGTAATAATAGAGAAAGGTAATTTCTCTCTGCTTATAATTACTTTTTAAAACGACTATAGTTGAAGGAAAAAGAACATAATTATCCTTTATGATAAGAAGATATTTCTATCTGCTTATTTACTTTGTAAAACTCTGTATGGTCCAAGGAAAAATGACATCTATCCTGTATGATAAAAAGATAATAATAGTCAATATAGTCTATGTCATAAAGTAGCATTTTATTTGAATATTTATTAGTCGCGGTCGCTCGCGGCAAAGATCCGAAAGCCACCTTAAGACCGGGCTGCCAAATTTTGCTGTGTTTTCTAATAAGTATTACGATCCCGGAAGAAGATTGACTTAAATGAAATTGAGATTTATTTAATCATTGTATATTTATCTGATATTTGCCTACCGGAAAACACGATTCACTTATTTTTACTCGATAGTTATATTTTTCGAAATTATGAATCTTTCTGGGCTTTTCAACAAATATCTGTTACACTTATTGAGTTACTATCATTAAATAACTTGCACGAGTATAATCGCACACTTTATAAAATAATGGCTAAAGGATATATTAGTATTGTATTTAATTTTTAAGTAATCATCAAAAACAGTTTTGGGACTTACGGCCTTTACTTTCGTGCTATAATGCGGGAACGATTGTTACGCGATATTGTTCACTATTAGCTGCAGCGCAAAGCACATTGCTCGGAGGCACGATTCATGGAATCATTATATCACGATTGGATAGCGGGGTGTGTAGGCGGGGCTGGCGTGCTTTGATATTTTTGACAGCAGGCAGAGTTACTCACTTGTGAAAATATCATGCCTTCTATTTCATAAAAACGAATAACATGAAACAGCACACATCAATGAATAACTTTATCCTAAGTATGCACATTGCGCATGGACGCATAGGCGCAAGTAACAGTTATAATCTTTTTATTTGCCTTGTAAAGTCATAAATCCCGTTAAAAATGTCCTGAATGCTTTGTCATGTCAAAAATATATGGTATATAACACAACGCATCGCTAATGGTCATGGCGCTTGCGACATTTGCGACATCTAACTTCGCCATAGAAACTGGCGACTGTAATTTGACTAAGCACTTAAATTTGCGAAATACCTTGCAGTGAACCCGAGATCCAAGTGCTGGACTACCTGACCCAGCAGCACAAGCTGTTCATAGCTGTCGCCACCAGCTACGCCTATTTCTTCTCAGCGCGCTGGGTGTGGAGACTGTACAAGAACGTGACTAAGGATATGCAGCAAGGACAAGCGGATAGGTTGCCTGAGGTGAGGCGGAAATTAAACTTTAAAGAACATCATTATCGATCGTCGTCCGATCGCGCTCACGCACGGTACGTTGCGCTTGCACTGTGCGCGCGAAGTGCAATGACCTGCCGTAATAATGGCTTCGAGAGTGTTAAAGTGTAATAACTGCAACATTGTTATAAACGAGGTTTTGTCCTTCATCCAAAATAAGATGGATGTAATGGATGAAGAGAGCCTAGTTGTGGTGTCATCGTCGGCTTTTACGGAAGATGATATAAAAGAAGCCAAAGTTCTGCTTTTTGAGGCGGTTGCTCAGCGCAATGTGTTGCGAAAAGGTGACAAAAAATCAAACAAAAACCTCCGTGACATAATAACTTTCCTAAAGGAGACGGATCCTGAGGAAGTTCCCGTTTTCGTTGCCCGTGACTTGCAGAAATTACCACCAGTTACCTTTGATCACATAGATGTCACCAGATTATTGAAAGATATTGTTTTAATTCAAAAGGAGCTACGGTTAATTCAAGAGAAATGTATAACTAATGTTCAATATGCTACAATAGATGAAGTTAAATAACTAAGGGACGAAATTGATAAATTAAAATCTAGCGCTATAACGTTTAGCCATAATGACCCGTATGTAAACAACATAAGGGGTGGATGTCGCTTGCAAGACAGCTATGAGTGTAATAGCGGGTATGCGATGGGTATATTGCATTGTACACAAAAGTCGTTAACGGCTAATGATTCACCTACAACCGCAAGAACAAACGAATCGCCCAATCAGTGTCAATCGGATGTCCTGTCTACTTCGTACGCAAGTATAACGCGTAGTGCGGGACGTGTCTCGCTCCAGAAACGTAACTCATCGGACGGGCACGTGAAGGCCGCAGTGTCGACGGCGGTTTCGACTGCGAAACCAACCCTGGCCTCAGGTACAATACCGGTTATGGAGAACGAGTCTGGACGCGCGGCGCGTGCGACGGCTAGCGACAGCAGATGCGTGCTAAATGAAACCTTATGCACGCAGGAACAAATGTCATTTCTGGGAGCAGATAAGATAAATGATAAAAATGAGGATGATCAGATGAAATGGATTGAGGTTAAAAGAAAGCGCCGTCTAAAGAGATTTCAGGGTAGAGTAGGTCGTGCTCAGATAGATCCGATGTCGAGCTTTAAAGCGGCCGATACTCGTATTCCCTTGTATATATATAATGTTTCCAAGGAAACACTGGTAACCGATATTCTTGACTACATACGAGAAAAAACCAGTGTTTTAGTGGCACCTGAGAAAGTTAATATGAAAAGTCACAAGGAATATGACTCTTACAAAATATCGGTTCCAAAGACAAAGCTTGATTTATTTCAGCAGGATAATTTATGGCCCGATGGTATTTTCTTTAGAAAATATATAATGTTTAAAAAAAATACCCAGTCACGGAGAAGCAAAGCACAAAATTAATAATTAATAATGGAGACAAGAAAACAACTTAAGCTAGTAACATACAACTGCAAATCAATTAAGAGGTCTATAGACAGTATTAGAAAAATCTGTGATACTGCGGATATTGTGGCCCTGCAAGAGACGTGGCTACTGCCGCACGACCTGTCCTACCTCAACGACGTTCACCGCGACTATGCAGCGACAGGTGTATCAGCTGTGAACACCGCGGCGGGTGTGCTGAGGGGCAGGCCGTTTGAAGGTGTTGCTATCTTATGGCGTAAAAACTTATTTAGTGATGTCGAAATCATTAACTGTCACAGTGTTCGTGTGTGTGCAATTAAGTGTGTTAACCAGTATCAATCCATGTTGATTTTCTCAGTGTACATGCCTACGGATTGTCAGGACAACCTACCTCAATTCACAGAATGCCTGTCGGTAATTAATGCGATAACAGATGAATGTAATGTAGACTTAGTATATATTTTGGGTGATTTCAACGCACACCCAGGTGAATTATTTTGTTGGGAATTACTACAATTCTGTGACGTACAAAACTGGGTGTGCGCTGATCTCAAACTGTTACCTAGCTGTCCTAATACTTATACTTATATAAGTGAGGCGCACGGGACCGTAAGATGGTTAGACCATTGCCTGGTCACGGACTTGTCTTTTCAGACAATCGATAGTATAAAAGTGATGTTTGATGTTACATGGTCTGACCATTTTCCGCTAGCCTTAACATGCAATTTAAGTAGTGCTCCAATTAAGTGTAAGCAAAGGGAAGTTGAAAGACCTTTGTGGGGGGTAGAGACCAAGATCAAATCAGAGAGTACTCTGAGTTGTGTAACACGGCATTGTGTAAAATAGATTTTCCATCTGAGTTACATAAATGTTGTGATTTGATTTGTGATAATGAAGATCATAAACATATTATAAACTCCATGTACAATGATATTAAGTCTATATTAATCAGAGCATCGGCGGCTACCAAAAGTGCTAAGAAGGTTAAAAAAAAGGGGTACATAGTGGGTTGGAATAGACATATACGGGACGCTCACAGGAATGCACGGCTTAGTTACCTCACTTGGGTATCACAAGGTAAGCCTAGAACAGGACATTTGTATCTGAGTATGTGTGAAGCACGTAAAGCTTTTAAGAAGAAACTAAAGTGGTGTCAAGATCACTCTGATCAAATTAAAATGGACATATTGGCGGAAAAGCACCAGGCCAAAGATTTTAAGGGTTTCTGGAAGCAAACGAGTTACTTAAATTCTAGGCCGAGCATTCCTGTGAGTGTGGGAAATGTAGTAGGTGAAATTAACATTGCAAATATGTTTAAGGATATGTTTACGATTACACCTCTAGCATGTAAAACAGATTCTTTGTCTAAGCCTGTATCGCAGCCAGGTAAAACTTACTATCGATTCACTGCGACTGATGTCAGAGATGTTATAAAAAAGATGAGAAGTGGAAAGTCACCTGGCTACGATGGGCTGACAATTGAGCATCTGCGTTATGCTGGTGTGCACTTGTCCAGAGTTTTGAGCTGTTTTTTAATTTTTGTATCGGTCATTCCTATCTACCGAGTGACATGACAAGAACAGTAGTCATACCTATAATTAAGAATAAAAACGGGGACCCATCTGACAAGAACAACTATAGGCCAATATCACTAGCCACTATAATGGCAAGAGTCCTGGATGGTCTTTTAAACACGTGTCTGGAGAAACATCTGCACATTAATGACTCGCAATTTGGTTTCAGACCCAACTTGTCAACTGAATCGGCTGTTCTGTGCCTTAAGCAAACAGTCAGGTATTACACAGACCGGAAGCACTCCTGTATACGCGTGTTTTCTAGACCTATCCAGGGCATTTGACCTAGTTTCCTACGATGTTCTGTGGCATAAGCTCATAACGGAGACTGATTTACCGACTGAGCTTATCTCTCTTATGAAGTACTGGTACGATACTCAGGTCAACACAGTCAGATGGGTCAATGCTCACAGTCATGGCTATTATTTAAAGTGTGGGGTGAGACAGGGCGGGGTCACCTCTCCAAGTCTCTTCAATTTATTTGTTAACCAGCTGATCGGGGAGCTGAACGGAGCCATGGTCGGATGCTCAATTGACGGAAGAATAATTAATAATATTAGTTATGCTGACGACACGGTTCTGTTGAGCCCGTCGGTAGCTGCGCTAAGAAAACTGATCGGAATTTGTGAAAGGTACACGCTGACCTATGGCCTGAAATACAATGCCACTAAAAGTGTTGTCATGCTGTGCAAAGCCGGTACTAAAACCCCTGCAAGCATTCCATCAGTCTGTGTGGGGTAACACTTACTAGACTGTATAAGTTTAAATACCTCGGTCACATACTGACAGACGAATTGCGGGATGATGATGACTTGGAGAGGGATCGGAGGGTGTTGGCAGTCCGCTGCAATATGCTGGCCCGTAGATTTGCACGCTGTACAAAGGACGTAAAATTGCTCCTATTTAAGAGCTTCTGTCAATCATTTTACACGTGCAGTCTATGGATCAGTTTTACGCGGCGGGCTTACAACACTCTCCGAATCCAGTACAATGACGCGCTGAGGATACTGCTGGGAAAGCCGAGGTACTGTAGTGCATCCACGATGTTTGCACTGGCAGGAATTGATGATTTCTTTGCTATAATTCGTAAGAGAACTGCACCTACAATGGAAAGGCTTCGATATAGTACCAACAGTATCCTCAGAACGTTAGCTGGAAAAATTGATAGCCTGTTTCAGAAATACTGGACAAGGGTACACCTTAGTAGTAATAAGAAGTAGGTTAATTAAAGTATGTTTTACTAACTAACACTAACTCTTTATTGTAAGTAATTACTAACAAAGCTAGTTAATAACACATATTAATATAATTTGTAACTGTTAGGCTACAATATGGGCTATTTTTGCCTGAAATAAAGATATTATTATTATTATTATTATTATTATTATTATTATTATTATTATTATTATTATGGAAATGCGCTCAATAGCACACAAAACAAATAATTTGGTATCTTTCTGTCTATGGTTTTTTAGTGATAAAGGGGCTGCAATGTTTTTGATGATAATTATTTTGACTCTTAAACTGAAATGGACGAAATGCCCACCACGCGATTGGTGGCTCAATTCGTACATCTAAATTAGTTACAATTTAATGTGCCATTGCACATTCGTCTATACATGCCTACTCATTTATAGTGCTGAGTTCCTCCCCTCAGGGAATTCTAAATTTGTTTACTTTTGCATTTTAATTTATAATTATTATTGGTCTATTGCAAACGCTCTGACTAAGCGAAGTGAAACTAATGCCTAATTTACAATTTGCCTGTTATTTTGATCATACTATTTACTTTTTATTCTAATCCTTCACACCTCTTCATCTCCGTCTTCTTTAACGTCACAAAGATAATATAATATTATTATTCCCCAGCTGCACGTGCTAGCGTGCTCCCTCAAGGTGCTCAGCTCGGCCGACTGCTCGTCCCTCATCGAGCGGTGCCGGCTCGCGTGCGGCGGTCACGGCTACACGCTGTCCTCCAACCTGCCGCAGCTGTACGCCGTGTGCTCCGCCATCTGCACCTACGAGGGCGAGAACACGGTGCTGCTGCTGCAGGTGGCTAGGTGAGCGAGATAGATATACACACCCCGCTGTGTCAGAGAGAGACAGCTGCACGAGCGGTGCCGGCTCGCGTGCGGCGGTCACGGTTACACGCTGTTCTCCAACCTGCCGCAGCTGCAGGCGAGAACACGGTGCTGCTGCTGCAGGTGGCTAGGTGAGCGAGATAGATATACACACCCCGCTGTGTCAGAGGGAGACAGCTGCATGTGGTAACGTTGTTCTTCATTGTTGGAAGCTTTAGCTAACTATATTTTCATCTACATTTACTTCATCATCATGATCATCGTTGGATCTATTAGCTGTATTTTCAGTAACATTAACAAACATTAACAACATTAACAAAATCAAGATGAACAACGTTGAAATCATTAGCTATATTTTCAGCAACATCAACATCATCATCATGAACTTCAATGTGATTATTGTTACAATTATTTTAAAGTTATTTCGTGGTTGCTCCATGCGCGCGCTGTCTAAAACAGTAGTGCTTACCTAATATTATTTTTAACTCGTTTCTTAAAATTTTATACCATTATTCAAGTATGTTTGTCTATAGTTTATCTATTTACTAACGATTCGCTAATGTTTTCATTTGACATAGGTACAACATTTTATAATAAAACCATAATATGTCGCAGGTCTCTAGTGAAGGCCTGGGAGCAGGCTCAGAAGGGAGCGGCACTCAGCCCGTCCATGGCGTATCTGTCAGACCGCTCACCTGTGAGTGTCTGGAACAGCTCAGTGGACGGCATCATTAGGAGTTTCCAAAAAGTCTCTGTTGGGTAAGTGTTTACCATTTAACCAAGCACCAATTAAATTCAACCAACGATTGGCAGGTAGGAGTAAATACCCGATTGAATGATGATGTTGTGTGTACATGTAGCGTTATAGTTATTAATTTTACATTTTTCAGGAAGCTGTCAGAAGCCGTGAGAAGTCTGAAGGAAAACTCTCATAAGATGTCACCAGAAGACGCTTGGAACATGACTTCAGTGCAACTCATAGCCGCCGCTGAGGTATTTTATTGTATTTGTACTGGTAGTCAGGTTGCACACTCCTTGTATAAACTTTTTTTCGGCAAATCACGTTGCTATGGTCTTTGGCAATCTTTGTTTGTCCGTGGAGATGATGCCTGACAATAAGTAATCTATGAAAAGTCAAATCGGTATGCTTACTTCACTGACCTCCATTATACAAGTACGCTGGACCTATGATACCCACTTTTTTTGTGCCTATTTGAAGCGGAATCGTCATTTTTACGTCAAATTTAGTTCCTATCCCTCACATTGGGGGAGCTGATTCCGCTTCAAATAGGCACAAAAAATAGCTGTCATTTTAAAGGGTATCATTAGTCCAGTGTACTTGTATAATGGAGGTTAGGCTTACTTGAATCAGCGATTTAAGTGTGAATGTAGCAATAGATAAATATTTTAAAATTTCTGACTATCTGTCAAATTCGTTAGTCCTATCCTTTCCAGTCTTTCAAAGTATCTCCACACCCAACGAAATCGGTTCAGCCGTTTTAGCGTGACGAGGTAACAGACAGAGGGATATTTCTGCATTTACAATATTAGTAAGGATTTGTTCTGTTTTCAGGCCCACGCCCGAGCTGTAGTGCTATCAATATACAAGATGGAGGAAGAGAACAGCATGTCTACCGCGTCGACCCAGCTTAGAGCAGTAATGACGTCGCTGCTAGAACTGTATGTGGTCTACTGGGCGCTGGAGAAGACTGGAGATTTGCTGCTGGTATGTATAAGTCTACTCTAAACCTTATCGACTAACGGCCATTCCCAATATTTGATCTATCTCTGGTTTTGCCCTACTAGAGATAGGAATAGCTCTTATTAGACATTAGAGACATATATTTTATGTCAATTCAATGTTAGCTGCGATCGGTCATATGTCAAACCAGAGATAGATTGAATATTGGGAACGGCCGTAAATCGGTCATGTAGCTTCAGCTGTATTAAAACTTCGTTAGCTACTTTCCTGAACGATCTTTTCTGATAATCTGCGTGCTGGCAGGCCGTGGGCGGTGGGTGTGGGCATAGACAAATGATGGGTGTAGAATAGAATAGAAAATACTTTATTTGTACAACTTAAAGGTGTAGTGGGGTGGGGAAAAAAATGGAAAAAATGTAGGTTCAGCGACTTTAATTTTTTTTCCAAACAGTTGCTCTGTACTTCCTGTGCAGCCAAAAAAAAAATTATCGATCGGGTGGTGGGAAGGGGTCGCCAGCGTTAATTAAAAGTAGGAAAATTATTATTATTTTCATGTGGGATCAGATGTGTTGGTTTTTTTTTCTGGTGCGAGACTATAGTATGTAAACCCAAAAAAATTGCCAGAAAACAATATCGATGGGAAGGTACCGAAAACAATTGTTGAAATCGGCGAGTTTTCGTACTTTTAATTAACGCTGGCAACCCCTTCCCACCACCCGACCGATTTAAAAATTTTTTTGGGTGCACAGAAAGTACAGAGCAACTGTTTGGAAAAAAATTTAAGTCGCTGAACCTACATTTTTTCCATTTTTTCCCCACCCCACTACACCCACACCCACCGCCCACGGAGTTTTAACACAGCTGAAGCCACATGACCGATTTGGTCGTCAGCTCTCCGTCGATTATGTGGTTTGCATAAAGCTGCTGTCGAGGTAAAATAACTTTGAACGAACTCATGCATTTCCAATAATAGGGAAAAAAAAACCCACGCTTAAGTGAAGGTTTTTTTTTTAATTTATTTATTTTCTATCAAAGTCTGTATTTAATGACTACTTAATGCGGTCCCTGCACGTTGTTGTGGCAACACATGGGAATACTACGATTTACGATCAATGATCATGCCCATAACCGACGTTGACTGTACAATGTACTATCAGAGAAGTTGATTCCTAGGCAGATGGAGGACCTAAGTAATTTGGTCGCGTTACGTCAAACCCATACGACCACTGACCTCCATTATACAAGTACGCTGGACCTATGATACCCACTTTTTTTTGTGCCTATTTGAAGCGGAATCAGCGCCCCCAGTGAGAGGGAAAAGAACTAAATTTGACGTAACTTGCAAATGGCCGCTTAATCGTTATTGGTTGTCATCACTAGTATTTGTTCCAAATACTCCCACTACTGCTATCAGCGCCAATATGGCGATTTCAAACGTCATTTTTACGTCAAATTTAGTTCCTATCACTCACATTGGGGGAGCTGATTCCGCTTCAAATAGGCACAAAAAATATCTGCCATTTCGAAGGGTATCATTAGTCCAGCGTACTTGTATAGTGGAGGTCGGTGCATACGACCGATCACAGCTTTTGACATAAGTCGACCAAATGACGAAGGTCCGTCAACTGCCTAGAAATCAATTTCCTCGATGGTACATGCTATATGCACAACACATTTTTGCAATGATGTTGGCAATCATAGTCAGAGAGGAGTTTTAGACCTCATCATCGTTTGTCTTTGTCTATCAACTAACTTTTCCAGTGTACAAAAGACAAGCAGCAAGGTCTGCTGCTTGTCTTTTGTATTCGCTGTGAAAATATTTTTATTAGTAAGAAGGAATATTAATTTGTCCTCTATTACTGCAGCCTTTACTCTCATTTATAGGCCGTTTTGTAATTAATAATAATGATTGTTTTATAATTATTTCAGTTTGCGAAACTATCTGAGGCGGATGTCCGCGCGCTACAGCGGCGGTACGAGCGTTTACTGACGGAGGTCAGACCCAACGCCGTAGGACTCGTCGACGCATTCGACTTCAGAGACGAGGCAAGTGATTTGATAGCCCTAGCACGGCGACCAGTGGAAATGCGAAAGTATAGACAAACTGTGGAGATAAACTTAAGGTGCCGTTCCGATCTTTTTTCGTCCCAAAAAATTCAATTAAAATGCCACTTTATGACAGACTATAGTCACAAACTGTGGAGATAAACTTAAAGTGCCGATCCGATCTTTTTTCGTTCCGAACAATTCAATTAAAATGCCACTTTATGACCGACTATAGTCCTAAAAATTCAAATAATATCCTACTTTATGACATATACTATAGTCTGGCATAAAGTGGCATTTTAATTGAATTTTTGTCGGTCGCGATTAGCCGCGGTAAAGATCGGAACGGCACCTTAAGTTTATGTCTACAGTTTGTTTATACTTTCGCATTTCTACTGGTCGCCGTGCTAGGGCTACTGTACATTTTACAACATATGTGCCGGGAGCGATTACGTATCTTGCGACAGATAAGCATTTTTGCTTACCTGTTGGCTGTCGTAGTAACAGCTTACCAATATATCTGCTTGTGCAGATATTGCAAAATATCTACTGTCAAATGACAGCTATCTTATTTTCGCAAGATACGGAATCGTCCTACCGTTTTCATTTGTCCACTTCTGCTGTCCGTGTATACGTCGTTCCGTGAAACGACGATGCAACGCATCAATGTGGCATATTATCATAAAATTTTATGTATGTCGCCGGAGCAGTGGTCGACCAAATTAATAAATTTTTTCTATTCTTTATTTTCTTTTAATTTAGAATGTCTGTCATTGCTGTTGCCATTACAAAACTTAGTTTACACTGATCTCATTGAAGTGAAACGGAGTTTAGATACACAAGCACTCTCTACCAAACTATTTACGATTCGGAATAATTAATGTTAATTAATAATTACCTAATTATTATATATCAAGAGTTTGCCCGAAAATGTATATGTAGTTTAAATCAATATCTAATTAAATAAAAATTAATAACATATCTATCAGAGAGTCGTCATTTTAAATATTTTATTCAACGTCAGGTTTTGAACTCAGCTCTGGGCGCGTACGACGGCAACGCGTACGAGCGGCTGATGGCGGAGGCGATGAAGAGTCCGCTCAACCGGGAACCTGTCAACCAGACATTCCACAAGTACCTGAAACCCTTCATGAGGGGGAAACTGTAGATTGGCTCATGCAATCTACATTACGGTGATGGGCAGAGCCGGATTTATATTTTTTATGAGTATAGGCCACTTTAATTTTGCCGCCCCTATGTACGAACTCTGCCGCCATCCTAGAATGCTGCCGCCCACCCTAGGACGCCATAAGACGCCGCCCATAGGCCATGGCCTATACTGCCTCATAAATCCAGAGCTGGTAATAGATATTGTAAATTGTAAACTTTACTAATTTAAAAAAATTACACTGCGTATACCATCTGTTAAACAATATTAATGTGTCCTCGTTGTCAAGTCACTTTTTTATTTATTAGAAAAGGAAAAACATTGTATATTGTTACTTGCAATAATATAAAACTTCGTTAGCAACATTTGATTTTTATTTTGGGTTTATAATATATTTCCTAAAAAATAAAATGTATTTCGAAATTTATTATAATATTCCACTGATTACAGAACTAGATTACAGAACATAATATTATTATGTTATGCTAGATCTGTAATCAGTGGCGTAACTATAACATCCGGGGCCCTTAGCAAATTGATGGGGTTCTATCAGTAAAAATCGTCACGTTAATAATAAAACAATGTATAAAAAATTTCTGACCTCACGGTATCTTGGGCTTGGCCCTTTTGTGTCGAGGGGGCGTGGCATTTTGCCAGCCCTGACACCCTATAGTTACGCCACTGTCTATAATCTAGTATTGTAATAACATATTGGAACACTTACATTTTAATGTTAAAGTACAGTTACAAGGTCAACGAACTTTTTTGCTACACATCCATTTATCAATAGCTTCATTAAGATTTGACCGCGTCTGACCCAGCGAGACCGTGACCTTATTGATATTTAGATTTTATAATCGAATTTAAGCCATAATATAATATATCATGAAGCCTCTACAAATAACTTCACAAATTAAAGTAACCACACTTTTCAAGTTAGAAAGTAAATTATATTAAAAAGATGGATAAAAAAGAAAACAGTACGTATTGAAAAATCCAGTCTTTTATTGATTGAACACAACCTATCTTACTTCTTAATATACGCCAATACATACAGACAAGTTGACTAAGTCGTCTCTACATATTCGCTTCACGTGTTTTGACTAATAGCTATGGGAGTTAGCTTGAGCGGTTCCCGCGCCGTAGCTGTTAGCATTAGACTCTGCTACTCTATAAGACGCATTCACTCCCCTCACGACAGATGAAGCTGATCCTAGTCCAGAAGTTTGGGCGTTGGTAGAACTAGGGTTCTGGTAGCCATACCCCGCGTGTTGGGAAGAAGATTGAGCGTAACCCTGTCCGGAACTGCTGGCTTGGGAATTAAGGGAGCCGTAGCTATTTCCAGCGGATGACTTGGCTGAACCATATCCGTTTGAGTTGGCCACTGAATTGGTGTACTGGTTTCCGTATCCTGAGTTAGAGTTGGCAGAAGCGTGACCTTGAGTGTTGGCCGATGTGTGCGTGTTGCCGTATTTATTCGTATACGCGCTTGACTTTGCAGATCCTCCGTAAGACGAACTCACAGCTTGAATGCGCTTGGGCGAGGGAACAACGTAGGACGTACCGATGTGCCAACCAATTTTCTTCTGATTTTTGTTGTAGTCGTTGTAATTTTGGGCATTGGATGAGGCAGATCCAAAGCCTGAGGCATTAGATGTCGCTAAGCTGGAATCCCCGTTGTTAGAGGAATACGCGGAGCTAGCACCGCCATTGCTTTGAGAGTTGGACGAGGCGGATCCGAGGTTGTTCTGTGACTGAGAGTACGCGGATCCGTATCCTTGAGTCTTTGTTGCTGACATGCCCATTCCGTATGCGTTATTGGCGGTAGACGAAGCCGATCCTTGACTGAATGAGTTCGCATTTGATGATGTGATTCCATAGTTTCCGATGCCATTGGCTTGGGCGTAACCCTGGCCCTCTGTTTTCGCTGACGTCACAGCGTTGTTGCCGTACAATACAGATGAGGATTCCGCTCTATTAACATATTCCTTGGGTACTTCGAAGCTCTGCCCGTAGGAGACTACGCTTACAGGCGGTGCGATGTAGTAGCTTGGAACGTTTTGAGCTGCAGCATTGGCGGAGCTGTAGTATGGTGTATTATATGCTTCAGCGTTGGCTAATGTCTGTCCATTATAGTAGTCATTTGGCTCGGAAGATGCGCTGCCATATGCGCTAGCGCTGTTGTCGTTGACAGTTGCATACCCAGTCGCCTGTCCAGACTGACCGTAAGTTTGGGCTTGTCCAATAGCGAACCCGCGTCCGTCACGGAATATGTAATCTGTGGGAAAAATAGATTCTGTTAAGCTCTTAAGCTCTGAGAATATTAGATTTGCCTAAGATAGGGTTTTTTTTTTAGAAAAATACCGATTTAATTGTATGCTAGGCAATAGGCTTTTCTGTAAATTTTCGCTACAAGAATAGTCTAATTCTGCAAATAATTTACCCTAAAAGATTTGAGTTATATGTTAAGGTTAAGGCTCCCAAGGATGTCTCATTGAAATGTTGGCAGCACTGAGAAAAAATACTATTTTCAAACATGACTTACCATTAATAAGCACAGGACTGCTCCTGCACACCGCCAAGTATCCCAGAACTAGTACCAACTTCAACGCCATTTTAAGAGTAAGTACTGGATGAGACTGATTCTGAAGAAGCGCGCTGCATTTTTATATACCTTGTACTTTCAATATTGGCCTAAAACGATCACCTAGAACAGTCAAAAATGGAGTCGATACTGTTATTTCACCGATATGTTTCAAAGGTTTATCGTTTATCAAAATCATCTTCAAGTCAGTAACCGTTATGAGTTATGGTCAGGCTGATTGCACAATAGGTTCTAATTATAGTGTATAGTTTAATTTAGGTCTGTAACTGGATTTTGCATCGCCGACTAACCCAGTTTTGGGTGCCATTTAAATCAAATGTATGGAGCTATTTGAAATCGCTAAGTCGATTGTTCGTTTAAATTAATTTTGATCTAAATGTCAACAAATCCCTTTATGAGCGGCTAATGCTACTTATTTAAATGCCACATAATGCATGCAACAAAGAATTTGAGCGAGTTTCCATTTCTAACCGACTTCCAAAAAGGACGAGGTTATGTATTCAGCTGTGGATATTTTTTTGTTTCAGTACTTAGTTATATACTAAGTATCATTATTATAGTAACTACAATTTTTTTTGTGCCTTCCTCTGACCTTGGGGTCGACAAACTGCTAGCCATGGTCAAGAGTACCTATAAGGTCAAGAAAATCGTGAAAAACGTTTCTTGGCTTCGTTTAGTAAAAAAACTGGTAGCTAAATTTAAGTAAAAACAATAAAAAAAGGCCAAGTGCGTATCGGGCCACGCACAATATAGGGTTCCGTAGTACCGCTAGTTTCTGATAATTTTTGTATTGTCAATGAATGTACATTTATAACGTATTTTACACTACTAACAACTATGTTACATTAGTCACGTTCAAAGGAAATTTGAACGAAAAGTTCCTTTATACTTCTCCGAATACATTTTTTTTTAGTTGATCGACTATTACTCAATAATATATGAAGTCTTGTTAGCTGTGATAGTTTTCCTTTTAAGTTCAGCATATTTCCTACTCCCGTGAATTTTTTCACATTTCCAGAAGCCACCGTTTAGCTGGTAGAAGGGGGGGACACTGGACTCTAACAATTTTTTCCACTTTAAAACTTCATATTTCACTTAAATCGGAAAATGATCTTTGAAACCTCGTAATATTTTTAAAAAACCTATCCAACGACACCCCACACGGTGGAGTGGACGCGAAAAAAAAAATCATCCCCGCTTGATGTGTAGGGGAGGCACCATAAAAAAAAAATATAGTTTTTATATATACCATTTTGTCGGCATCATTAATATGTGCATTCATGCCGAATTACAGCTTTGAAGGCCCTATAGTCTCTGAGAAAAACCGCGGACAGACAGACAGACAGACGGACAGACGGACAGACGGACAGACGGACAGACGGACAGACGGACGGACAGACCGAAACTATAAGGGTTCCTTGTTAACTATGGAACCCTAAAAACGAAGACACTACGAGACTAAATGGAACCATTTAATTCAAAATTGTTATTTTTTTTATTTAAAATTACATATTAAAGGAACTTAATTTTAAAACAAATAATTGTAATTAAAGTAAATAAAAGTAGAAGAATAAAACCACAAAAGATTTGACAGCGGTGGGATTCGAACCCACGCCCTTTCGGACTGGTGCCTAAAACCAGCGCCTTAGACCACTCGGCCACGCTGCCTGATATGTGAAATGGTGAAATAGTGAAACTAATAATACGAAATATAGTTAGGTATCTTATGAATAGCGGTAAAACGTTGTTGCATTTTTTTTCATATTTTATTATTTATCATCATCAATATTTTTCGATAATTCATGGATACTGAAAAAGGAATTTTGGATCCCATCATCAGATCACCACTTTTATAATAATAATAATAATAACACAAATAAAGTAACCAAATACACAGACCTCACAATAGAAATAAAAACGCAATGGAAAGTTAACACAGTCAAAACAATACCCATAGTTATTTCGACCACTGGCATTATACCTAAAACGCTACACACTTCGCTCAAAACACTCAACATACATCCACTCACATACATCACCTTACAAAAAGCTGTCATCCTCAACACATGCCGCATCGTCCGCAAGTTTTTAGCCATTAACAATTAATCATCCCATTACCTGAACTTGTTTGGCCACAAGCTCGCAACTTTAGTAGAACCCTGTAAAGGAGAATAAAAAACAAAAAAAAAAAAAACCATAATAATAATAATAATGCTTTATTTCAGGCAATAAAATACAGCCCATATGAATTATTAGTAGATTAGTAACAATTTTTCCTCAACTTATGTTAGTGGGTTAGTAATTAATTTTAATTTTAGTTAATTTTAATTGCTCGACACTTCATTAAGTGACAAGCATGCACCGTGCTATAGGCGCATGAAGCCGAATCCAGTGCCTAAGCAGTGCAGAGTCCCACCTGTCCGCAAATGCCCTCAGGATGCTGTTGGTGCTGTCCCGAAGCCTCGCCATCAGTGAGGCGCTACGCTTCCTGATTATGGCAAAAAAGTCATCTACTTGTGCCTCGGCCAGCATGCCCGACGCACTACAAAACCTCGGCAGCCCCATCAGCATTCAGCACCCTGAATGCGTTATTGTACTGTACTCTCAATGCATTATATGACCTCTGCGTATAGCTGGACCACATACTACACGTGTAAAAAGATTGGCAGTACGCTTTAAACAAAGTAACTTTAACGTCTCTGCTACAGTGAGTAAATCTGCGGGCCAGCATATTGCATCGGACTGCCAATGCCCTTCTCTCACGCTCCATGTCTAGATCATCCCTTTATGAACATGAAACCAATCCATGATCATAACCTATACAACAAAACAAAAATTTTGAAAATCGGTTTACAAACGGCGGAGTAATCGATGAACATACAAAAAATATCTACAGCCGAACATATAACCTCCTCCTTTTTGGAAGTCGGTTAAAAATGGTATCGCACTTGCATAAATTGCTTCATCAAATCATCAGGTATAGCAGCTACGTTGTTGAATGGCGGTCGAACAGCTCATTCCGCACTCAAGTTGCCGTTGAACTTGCAAATAAACTAGCTAAAAGCCGAGCTTTGTGAGAGTTTGCGTCGTCACACTGACTGATGATAACACATCTACATAATATAATTATATAATATATAAAACCGTGACTGACTGATGATAACACATCTATATATTATATAATTTAAAATTATTATGTTAAAGCACAAATCAATAGTCGTGATAGTTTTTCCGTAAAGTGTACCACAAAATGTACAGGTTGTGGGATATACTAGGGCTCGCTTCGCTCGACCTGATGAAACATCAACTCGCAACCTTTCGAGAAATTGTGCGATGGCCAAAGTGTTGCAGTAGAGCACAGCAATAGTTTGGGACGACTGCACGATAGCCCGGAAAAATAAACAAACTTTTTTATTAATTATACCAATTCGAATTAAATAATCATCGTTAAGACAGGACAACGCTGTCGGGTCAGCTAGTTAATCAATATTTTAAACAAAACATCAATTTAATAAATATGTCATTATATAATGATTGCTATTTTATTAAACAAGGCGCTTTCATATTAAATGAAAATAACTAATTTCGATCTACAATAATTTACTCCAAAGCCTATGTTAGACATAATAAAAAGTAGCCTATGTCCATGTCGTCTTCTTTTTGATCAGCTGAGTAATTTTTAGTACTTAATTGTAGCAAAGATTGTTGCCTATTAACTTAATTTTTAATTATTAGTATAATTTAAATTTTTATTTATTATTTTTATATTTATTAGTATAATTTAAAAAATATATAATTTTAATTTTTAATTATTAGTAAAAAAAAATTTTGCGCTGTATCGAACTATTATTCGAATCCGTAAAGTTGGCACTGCTTGATATAATATGAGTATAATTAAAAAGGAGAAACCCACGATCAGTGGCGTAACTACCAAGTTGCAACGACCAACGTGGGGTTGTGCCCCAGGCTCCTCAAGCTCAGGGGGGCACTCAATCTCTGATTTACTTTCTATACATTTTAGATGTTTTGTAGTCGTTAAGGGTGAAGCCAAACGAGCGTAATTTTGTGAGTTGTGAGTCGCAGAATTTCGGTCGCGTAAATATTTTTCATACAAATCATGACTTACAAAATTACGATCGTGTGAATGAAGTAGGAATTTTCTATGAAACTGAATGCAGCAGAATTTCTGCCAGCCGAAATTCTGCGACTCACGACTCACAAATTACGCTCGTTTGGCTTCACCCTAATTCTTTTTCTTGGGTATTTTTCAGATAGTAAGTAAAGTAATTAGATTTGAAATTGCAAATGTTTACTAGTCTTAGGGTTCCGTATCGCTACAGAGCGAAAGTAGGCAAAAAAATGTGTTTTTTGTATGGTAGCTTGTATTAAATATTTAATTTCTTTTAATTTTATTATTAATTATTAAAGTACAAATATAATTAAGAATTTTGTGAATATTTTAAGTTCCTACCTGTTTCCATTAGTGATTACGAGCAAAAAACGCAAAAAATAATTACGTTTGTTGTATGGGAGCCCCCCTTAAATATTTATTTTATTTTTGACAACAGAAATACACAATCTGTGAAAATTTCAGAAGTCTAGCTATAGCAGTTTTTGAGATGTAACAGCGTGGAGACAGACAGACAGACGGAGAGACATCGAAGTCTCAGTAATGGGGTCCCGTTTTTACCCTTTGGGTACGAAACCCTATAAGTCTTAAGTAAGTAAATTAGAAGGCGGGCGTCAGTCATATAAAATTTACGTCTCTCTAGTTGTGTCGCCACTGGTTAGGGGCCTGCTTGGTTTTTTTGTCCCGGGTCATCGGTTTCTTAGCTACGCCACTGCCCACGACTATCCTACGAAACCCTAAGGTTCTATCTGAATAAGGTTGAATCCACATTGGGTATCCCTAAATTAAATATTATACATTATTAATTTACGGACGTGTTTCTTCTCTTTTTTTTTAAAATTTTATTGATTTGAATAAAATGGGAAAGGTGCAATAAAAAACCACATTATTATGACCTGTATATTTAACTAAGTGTAAAGGAGCATTATATACAAGGTTGACATTAATTTATGTCTACCCTACATCTAGGCTTACGCTACACATTCAAAGCACACATACAACAATCGCAACGTTTTTACAGAGATTACAGATCTTACCTGGGGCTATTTGACCCGGGTCTAGGGTTGCCAAAAGCCAGATGAAGCAGTTTGCTGAGACGGACATTTGTATAAAAAGCCGGAAACTCTCTCTAAACTCTACTTCGGCAGTGCGTATACAAATTTTCTGTTTTATTACAACAATTAAACATCTAAGTGATAAAATTTTACATCTTATTAGGTGTAAAACCTGTCTAAAATTGGTAGGAAGGTAGTTATATTTTCATATAAAATTATAGATTCAAAGCTCTACAATAGCCTGACTCCCTTTTAATATTGGTCGGACACGCCATCAAAAAGCCTGTGGTCGGCTTTATCCGGCCTGGCAACCCTACCCGGGTCTATTATGACCCATAGACAATATAAAGGACATTCTGACCCAGAAATAACTAGACACGAGCCTGCAAAGGTTTAACGGTGTCATATTTTAAATATTAAGTTTTTTAAGATTGACTGTAATTATTATGTAGGTCAGATTAGCGACAAGTTAAAATATTAAATCCATTATAATTCATCCAAATAAATAGTGGATTATATTGTATTATTAGTCCGTTTTAAAATAATTATAAAACTTTTAAAGACCAATGGCATTATATTAAAAGTTAAAACAATGCATGTAGTTGACGTTGAAAAAAAGAGGTACATTTACAACTTGTGATAAGTAAAATTAATAATTATTGAGCAAAAAATATAACATATAACTGATTCATTGAAATTGTTAGTGATCGACTTTTAATAGATTTATTAAATAATTAATTGTTATCTACTTTAATAATGAAAATGCCAAATTAATTAATTTAATTGTTAATATAACACTGTAAACTGGCACTTAATTTATAATAGAAAGACAATAATTTATGAAAAACATGGACTCCCAGTTTCTGAGGCTTGTGACAGAAGTTTTCAATAACAACGGGGATTGGTTAATGTTATTCAACCAAACACGCTATTGAAACCGTAATCTCCTGTTAAAAAAAAGCTTACGAAACTGGCATAAAATATCAGTTAGTTATTACATCAAAGGACGCTACTGGCTGTATTGCCAACTTTTGTGGCTCCCTAAAAATTGACAAATCAAACTTATGGGTTTGATTTGACTGATTTACTAAATAAAATAAAAGGATTTAATTTCATTTCCATACGAATATCATACATTCTCTATAATCATCCTATAAATTACAATTAAACAATAATTTTATTAAAATCTAAAATTTATTAATATTTAGATTTTAGTTAGTATTTTTTTTAATCAGATTGCTTTAGGAAATTTATGATAAAAAACACCCAAAGAACAAACGATAGATACTTATCAAAATTCGTTGCGTTATAAATTATTCAAACCAATAATATTCCAATTACGAAAAACAATGAAATTAAAAACTTAGCACCTAGAAACCCATATTAATCTAAAAACAATTAATCCATTATTGTCAAAAATATAAAATATATACGACATATTATTATTAAATAAAAATCATTTAAAATATACCTAACATTAGGAGACAACATAAATGATATGTAGTTAGCTGTAGCTACACTTGACAGTTTAGATGTTTTAGCTAAACTTGATGTAGCTTTATTAGTCGAAACATAGTATGTATAGTATGTATAAATGATTTTCTATAAACTGGGCGTTTAGTCAAGATGCATCTGATAAATTTTGCCCGGGAAGTCCGAAACCCAACGTATGGGATTTTAATTTGACACAAACTATCGTAAGGGACTTGTCATTTGTCAAAGACTTTTATCAAATTCCATACACATTAGATTTCTTCACCGCAAAAATTTATAAAATGCACCTTGACTAGGGCTTTATTCTCTTCAAAGCAATGTCGACATTAGGCACAGTACATGTATAAAGTATATTAATATGATATATAATATTCTATACATACCTACCAAAAGAAACTAGATTTATGCTTTGTAGCAGAGTGTTACAATGAATTGATTTTAACATTGCAATGACAGAAATACTTGTTTGTTTTAACAACCATTATTATACAGATTACATAAAGCAGCTAAGTATTCCACTTTTCATTATTTTTATCGGGTAGTGGGTTATTCTGTCTGACATGCAAGATCTTTTTGTGTAACACTCTACTTGAAGGATTCTTTAAATAAACAACCATATTGAAAAGTAAATCTTAATCTAATCTTAAATTAGTCGTGTTATATTTTGGCAGATCTGATTGTAGTAAATGCTCTTAAATAAATAAGCTTCTCTTTGGGATACCCATTTAGATACTTTATTTTAGATATATATTTGCTAAGAAAAAAAAAACTTAGAAAATTAAAAAAAATCATTTGTTACGCTATTGTAAAGAAAAATACACGGAGTAGGTTTATTTACAATAATTTATTTAGCGACTTGTATTATATTAATTTAGGAATGTAACTATTGTGATTTGTCTAATTTAGGAATTTGCACGTTATTTATATTATATTATACACATTTGGGCATTTTTGCTATAAACTCAATAAAAAAAGTTCAAAATGGAACATGAAGCTGTGACATTTAAATTTTGTCCGCCATATTAGTTTTTCAAATAAGGAACAATAAATGTTGCCAGTAAAACTGCAAATTCTGTCCAATTGTATATTAAATATTTTAACAATAACGTATACTATATGAGATATGGACGTGTCCATAATAATGAGATATATAAGTAGCCTAAGAATAAAACTAGAATGATGGGCAAATATACAATTTCAAAGCAGATGGCACATTTATTTTTACAGAAAACATTATACAAGAATCCGTACATGAAAGTAAATCTAGTCATATAAATAGTGATACTTCAAAAATACGGATGATACACATACAAGGTAGTATTAAATTACACAGGCATGTATGACGATGGGACAAAGAACTACTCTTTTAAGGAGTACCTATAACTAAGATTTTCGTACTTTTTTACCAACTTTTCTGAAAAGAAGTTTATCGTGTTCTGGTATATTTTACGTGTATCATCCGGTATTCGATCGAGGGCAGAGCCCTTCGTATTTGGTCTTGTAGGTCGAACATGTACATTGCTTGTACTAATGTACAATGAGTACAATTAATAAGTTCCATTAACAAAACTTAGTATCATCTCTATATTTTATTTAAATTTCGACACTGTTAATGCAAAATTATGATTTATTTTCACTACTCACTTTATTTTATATTAAGTTTATTGATATAAAATAAAGCTGAAAAAAATACTCACTGGCAAAAAACTGCGTTGTTGCTAGTAAAAAAAAAACATAAGTTTTGAAAATGGAACATTCGAAACCGCGCCACGGCGGCTGACAGCTCGAGTTTTCAAGATGGCGCGCATTTAAAAACTTCTCGGCTGGTTTTAGTAGACCTGGGGCAGGTCTCACGCGTAGAACTCCCTGTTGTTGTGGCCCTTGCCGTAGGAGGCGGCGGCGGGGCTCCGCTTGGGCTCGTCGAGGGCGTAGGACCCCTCGTCCTTCTTGCGCATGCGATACACTATGAACATCACCACCAGGATCGCGCACAGCAATCCCACTACCGCCCCTCCGATCACAGCTGAAATGAGAAACGTTTGGATGTTAGCTATTTTATTCTCAATTTTTTTTGCCCTTACTTGTTGTAAGTAGTGTTGCAATGAAACTAGACTTTTCACTAAAATTGGCATAGAATCAATCAAATAACACCTAGGGAAGTGAAATAAAATTCGCGTTTAGCAGTTTCATCATTTTGATCATTTTGGAAGTGGTGAAGCGTTGTGAAATAGTGTGTAGATAAAATATAGCACTGTTTGGGATATGGATAGACCATGACTTAGATTAGGACATTTTTTCCTGAAATTATGTCGTCCTACGAATTCCACGCGGGCGAATCGCGGGCAAATGCTAGTGAATAATATTACAAAATGTACCCCAGTCAGAGTATGTAGGCGGCTGAAACTCACGAACGATATTGATAATATATTTCGACATCCCGTTGATTCATAATACAACGATAATACAATAAATTCTCAGTTCCAGCTAATTTAATTATACTGATATAATAAAGCTCAAGGCTGACCGCAACTGTTGCGCCAAAATGAATATAATATCTCGCAGGAACTGTACATTTTACCAGGCTATCATGTGTAAATTATCTAAATTCTAAACTATAACTAAGTATGATCTTTCCTTGGACTCAAAGCATCTCTTAGATACTTATGGAAGTATGGAGATGCGTTCAGTGTGCAGCGTTGAGAGGTACCAGGCAGACAGACAAACATATTATAAGACAGACACATTTTCAAGATTATTATGGATCATATCTACAGGGTGTAACAACAATTATAGGTGATAATTCATAATACATAAGGGAGTGTATGTGTTTCTTTCATAGAGTTCACTGTAAAAGTGGCAGCGCTGAAAGATTTGCTTCTTTTTTTTAATGGGCGAATTCATGTCGTTGAAGCATTTCTCATAGAAACTGTCTTAGTCAAAAGTAAATCTTTCATCGCTGCCACTTTTACAGTGAACTCTATGTAAGGAACACATATACAGTCATGGACGTACCCAGGTAGGGGCAGGGGGGGGCAGCTGCCCCCCCTAGAAGATAAAATAAACGTCAATTTTCCTGGCAAGTTGGAATTAAAAACGTGATACCTACTCTGCGCAAAATGAAGTGTTGGAAACAAAATATCTTTTCAGTCAGATTAATAAAAGTCAATTTTCATAATTTTTTGTTTCAATATACCAGACCGACCATCTTCTCGAAACAGGTATGCTGCCGCCCCTTAGCTAAAATCCTGGGTACGCCCATGCATACACTCCCTAAAGTGTTATCACTTTGTTTTGTATAAGATAAGAATCATATTTTAATCCTGCATAAACAGTACTCCCGCAACACACGTCATACCGGCGAGGATGCCAGGCTGCGCAAAGCAGCTGGTGATCAGCTGACAAATGACCAACATTGAGGCGTCGGCCCGGTCTAACGGTCAGAGTTCTGAGTTCTCTGTAACCTACGTGGTGGATTAGAACCCTACACACACAAAAGCAGGCGGACTGCGACCTATGCTGTGTGTAGAGTTCTAAGCCATCACTTAGGTTACAGCTAGAACGCGGAACGCAGAACTCGGAATTCTGACCGCTAGACCGCATGCAGTTGGGCCGACACCACAATGTTGGTTATCTCTCGCCTGATCACCAGCTGCTTTGCGCAGCCCGAATACCGCTAGACCGAATGCAGTGGGGCCGACGCCTCACATTACCCGACCAAATAGGATATGGAGGATAGGTCCATTATCGGTATACGGTACAATACATACCGGCGAGGATGCCGGGCTGCGCGAAGAAGCTGGTGGCGCGGTCGTCGGGCTTGGCGTTCATGATGAACACCACGCTGTCCGCCGGCCGCTGCTGCCCGCGGGACTCCGACCCCGCCTGCTCCTGGTCTACCTGCTCCTGAAATGTCCACCAGAGGTTTGTGCAGTAGCGGCGTTAGGGGGGGGGGAGGGCGCTCCCTGTTTAACACTACCAGCACCCTGGGCGCTGAAGAAATCTCGCCCAGAGCGCTGGTAGTGCTATAACCGGCACTGTTTTTGACCAACCATTATTTACACCAAAAACAAAATATACCTGCTATCCTATGTCCTTTCCCGTCCCTCAAAGTATCTCCATACCAAATTTCAGCAAAATCGGTTCAGCGGTTTGGGCTTGTTGGTAACAGACAGACACACTTTCGCATTTAAAATATTAGTAACTAGATGACTCCCGCAACTCCAATGTGCCAAAATCCGTTTATCGCGTGGGAACCGTTCATTTTCCGGGATAAGAACTATCCTGTCCTTTCTCGGGACTCAAAGTAAGTATATCTATACTATACCAAAATTCAGCAAAAACGGTTTAGTGGTTTGGGCGTGAAGAGGTAACAGACAGACTTTCGCATATAATTTATAATATTAGTAAGTATGAATTCACGAATCACGTCATGTTTTTAGGCAACTTTTTAGATTTTTTTACAAAAAGGCCGGACATGCAATTGTGGTCGACACTAATCCTGAAAATCATCGTGTGTACTTTACTGTCCAATAACTGATAACACGTAAGAGTTAACATCTTTATCTTTGTGAGGGGTGTGTGTGTGGGCAAAGTTACAGTGAACAGAAATACGTGAAGTTTCGCTTGTTATTATAGTATATATAATATAATAGTTATTTCGCTCAAATTCCTTACATTTTAAAAATACTATTAATAGGACGGCATTATCGTTTTACGATAAAGTCCTTTTTTCTAGATTTAAAAAAAATACTATTTTGATTGAATATAGAAATCAATATTATACTCACGACAGAGGGGTTGAGATCCTCCCCTGATAAGCTGATGTCGGTTTGGTCTGGGCGCTGGTTCTCCTCAACCAAGATGCGAGGTTCGATCGGCTCATAAATCTTTGGTTCACCGGCTGGAAACACAGGGCAGACTAAATTAGTCATTGGCAAAACACACGGACAATACAATAAAAAAAAAAAAACTTTCTTTTCTGAAAAAAAATAATTGCATGTAGTGTAGCGCGATGCACATATTTTTAATCGTTTACGTTTAAGAATTTGTTACATTTTCAAAATCGAACAGATCATAAATTGATATTTTAAATTACTTACACAAAAAGGATTAATATTATTCAATTTTGTTTTTAAACTCTACATTTAATATACTAATAAATTATGTTTATCTCAAGGAAATTCCCAGGATTTATTCACAGTGCCAATGCTTTGCCCCAGACAAGTAATAGTAATTCTAATAAACAATGACCAATTTAATGGTTTTACGTAATGATTAATTTTAAACGAAACCGCGTATTACATTGTGGTAATTAATGTTAACGCTGTTGAATATTGATTCAATTATACCGTAAAATTATAAATTGTAATACAAAATCAAACCATAAACGGATTATTTTACTGGTATGGAATACTGACATTAAAAGCGGTATACCAGATGACGAAGACTCTACAACAACATTGATAAGACTATAATAACGCATGAGTAGGGATCGGACTAGCATGATATTATTAACAACGATCAAAATAACAATGGTGATGAGACGATTCTATGAAAATTCAAAATTCGAACATGCGTTGATTTTTTAAATGTGGTAGATAAAAATTGTAAACAGCCAGTGGTATAACAGGTCCAGCAGGCTCTCAAAACTATCTTACATAATATTGAGGCTAGCGTTTGATTTATCATGTAAAATATAGGTCTACCAGAATCTGATGGCAATTTTTGACAGCAGATTTTCATAAAATATCCTTGATCATTGGATAAATTTTTATATTTGCATGTTTAACACACAGAATCAGCCGCTATAAGAAAAAAAAGGATCAAAATGTTTTATTCCAATTACCCCGGTATTGCTAGAGTCAATTTATTTTCTCACTTTTTGCCATCAGATTCTGGTAGACCTATAGTTTTATTTTAGAATGATAATATCATGCAAAGTGGGCAAAATGGTGAATGTCATAATATCGAAGATAACTTACCGAGTCCCTCGGGTAGGTATATTTTAAATAATACAATTTAAATATAGAACTCGACATACAAGTGCTGCGTGTGACAACGCCTGAGGCCGACTAGCCGAGGAAAATTATAAACAAAATGACTGAGAATTAGCACTCGATAATTACTATTCATGAATGAAGGTTATTCTGTATTAAAATCACGCGAAAACAGTGTTATTGAACCCGACATGAAGACATTTGTATTGCAAAAACTATGCAATTTTTATACGCTATTGTATTACACATTCAAGACTATGTAAAAGCGTTTGTAGTATAAACCATATAAGAATATTATGATCACCTAATGTAGTAATGTACCTTTACAAGCAAGAATAATTTTTTCACACCTATAGCAGTAGTCTTATTTAACTGGCCACTACCACAGAATACATATTAGTACAAATAGTAATACTTCATATAATATATTAATATCATTTAAGACTCCAAATAAAAATAACCTTGACTTTAAAATATTTAAAAATGGGCGTCGGTACTAAAATTAAAAAGAACGCAACAAAAACTGGCATGCTTCAGCCACTACTCACAACTGACTACATCGAACTTGTCATCTACTGGTAGGACGGGCGATTCCGTGTCCGGGACCGGCGGCGAAGTGGTGGCCGGTTCGGATTCCGGCGTGACACTCGCCGGTTCCGGCACGATCAGCCGCGGACGGCCGGCGAATGCACGATTGGAACTATAGTCTTCATCATCTTCCAGCCCGTCGGCGTCACCTGAGCCAGATCGCGCGTCTTCGTCGTCGGTGCCGGGTCCGGCGCCCCAACCCGAGCCGGAACTCTCGTCCGGTTCTAGGCCGGAGCCCTCATCGTCGATGGGCTGTTTGTCAGAGAACGGGCCGTCGTGCTGCGGAACTGCTGCCTCCGGCGCCGGCACAGCAGTCGCACCCTCCTGAAACGTTACATTTGTCACGTTAAAATACTGTAAATATAATGAAAATTCCGTCTTATTTAAACCGTAATAAAGTATAGGTAGGTTAAAATAAGAAATTGTCGTTTGGTAAGTCGGTAAGGCAATAATCACAAATATATAACACTAGCTTTTGCCCGCGGCTTCGCTCGCGTTAAGAAGTATTATTATTAATTAGGTATCAAAGTCTCAGCCCGATCGGTTTAAAATTGACAAAGTTTCATACAAACTTTCATCCCCTATTTTATCCCCGGGTAGAATTGATCAAAACCCTTTTTTAGCGGATGCCTACGTCATAACATCTACCTGCATGCCAAATTTCAGCCCGATCCGTCCAATGGTTTGGGCTGTGCGTTGATAGATCACTATGTCAGTCAGTCAGTCACCTTTGAGTTATATATATTTAGATTATGATGCATGAAATATAAACATAATATCGAGAGTCATTATTATATGCAGTTTTAAAGGAATTACTAATTTTAAGTAATTCAAGTACTTATTAAGACATAAATTATCAGACACACTATATCCTCTGAAAAAAATATTTGTCGCATTTGAATTTCGAACACGATGAAAAAATGGCTGCATTCTACGTTCTCGGCTACCTTAAAGTACCTGTCCTAAAAGCATGCGATTATCCTGGGCCTAAAACTAGGTCAACAGGCAAGTGACACTTGTGCCGTGTGCGTGAAAATTGTTATCAATTCTAATCATACGTAGAAACAAAAACATTGTGACGTCACCAAATCAACTTTACTGCGCACTTTTCAAGCCGATCTATGATCTTATGAAACCATGGGATGGACTTATGGAGCTTTCTAGAACGCATAGGAACGGCTTATTTAAAATTCTTTTCAAGGTGTGATTTATTTGCCAATGCAAATATTGTATACTTTTTCAGCAATTTCACTACTGGGAGTTTGCTAGGGGGTACAAAATACATTCTTACCTGCTAAATCGCGTTAAATGTACTAGGCCTAATAATTGCACTATTTTTGAGCTTTTGGCAGTGTCCTTTCGGCTAGCGTAAGTTGTATAGTGGTGGGGCGATCGATAAGGCTTTCGGGGTGTCGGCGCGGGGAGGAGGAGCGCCTTTGGAATAGTTCCCACTACCCGCCAAAAGATGGCGCCCCGCGTTTTCGGTTTTCAAAATAGTTCCGGAAAATTTTGATAGAGTGCGCTGTTAGGTGAGATTTTTTTCGCATATTTTTCGTTGTTTGTACTAAATAATTGGCTGTGTATTTTATTCTAATTTCTATTTTTATGATTGAATGTCCTGTGTATTTTTAAATTCGGCAATTAGTAGTGTTTTATATGGATATCTAGGGGCTTGTTAAACTGGTAGAGGCCACATGCAAAGGGATGTTTTTATTAGAATACAAGTTTACTACCAGATAAACTAGTCCCATCTAATTTCACTGTATTATAATATTATGTATTTCTATTTTTATCAACGCAAATATATGTGAATCATCGCCATGAAAGTAAAAATGTCTGACAAAAAAGGTTTCAAACTCAGGAATCAGTCAATTAAATACGTCTAGAATCTAGATGATGACGAAACAAATGATACAAAAATTCATGTCTTTTAGACAGATAGATGTACACAGTACACCAAAGCATAAAAACTACAAGCTATAAAATATTAACGAATACAATATGGAGACACAAATAAAGGGGGCCGTCTATGGGCTGTTCGCCCATATCCTTTTTTGTTATTTTATTATTTAGATTTTTCGCACCAAGGATAATTGAAATAATATTATTAATTTTAATTAATTTTAGTCCATCACGCCATTGACTTTTTTTTAAATATATATAATAGAATAGATTATAATATATACATATAATAAATAAATATATATTTATTGTTTTATAAATTACATAATTATAATATTAATGTTTTGAACGGTGTGGTCCCAGTGTGGCGGCCAGTAGATCCGACATTTTTCGATTTCCTTAGATTTTATGCTGCTCCCCCCTTTGCCTTTAGATGTTGTGACATTGGCTTGGTGGAGAGGGGTCACTCAAGCTGGGTGGAGTTTCTAGGGTGTTAAAGAGATATCGTTCTGTGTCGAATCTACCAGATGCCAGCCAGTGGAATCGCCAGGACCGTGTCCTTCCTAACGCTGCAATATGTGAATTCTTGGGAAGGGCGAGGCTCTGTCGATCCCACTGACCAGTCCGGGGTCCAACGGTAAATGTTAAAAGTTAAAGTCAATATTTGTGGCTACTGCCGATTGTGATTGTATCCCACGCAGCTCAGAACATGCGTAGGACAAAGGAGATTGGTCTAATTTTGTTTCTAAATACTAAATGGATAGAATATTCAAACTAGGCGTAGGAAACAGGTGGGCTGGTTATTTTGAATATAAATTTAATAAATCAAAGTAACATTCAAAGTTAAAATAGATTTGACTGATAATATTGTTAACGAAATGTGATTTTACTAAATGATAATTCGCTACAAATACCAAACACAAACAGTACCTAACCTTAAAATAGTGATGATGACAAGGTCAAATATTAGCGAATTTTGTTAATAAAATAAAGAAATCACGGTAAAAAATAAGTGTTCCCAAAATTTCAGCTTGATAGCATTTGTATTTTTTTTGTTATGCGCCTTCAAATTTCTTAATATTTGTATACCATTCGATAACTTATGCAATTAAAAGCAACTTTTGTTACGAAACCACTTTCATAAACGCAATATTTAATATACCTACTGAACAAAGTTCTCTCCCGATGCGTACAAACTACGAAAGAGTGACGTCATTCTTTCGTAGCACTTTGTATGGAGCGTTTCGGGCAGGTCTATTTTATGAGATGTTTGAATTGTCATATCTTGGTGAATTTTTAAGCTATCAGAGTCATTCTTTCAGCGATATTACTATTTTTAAGGGTCTTTCAATTACCAATAAGAAAAAAAAAATAGTCATCATGCCTATTGCGTTTTAAATATTTTAATTATTTAACTCGTGGTTAAGTCTTAACTCTTGGCAATGCAAGTAAAATATAAATATTTAATCCAGAGTTAGAAGTTAACTCAGAGACAAATTATTTAACCCTGGAACGTGCAAACGGCCCTTAGTAAGCTAATCTCGATTTAAAAAAGGTATACGTGTAATGCAAACTTTTACTTGTATCTATTTATAGTTGACGTA
Source organism: Cyaniris semiargus (assembly GCA_905187585.1). Classification (NCBI taxonomy): domain Eukaryota; kingdom Metazoa; phylum Arthropoda; class Insecta; order Lepidoptera; family Lycaenidae; genus Cyaniris; species Cyaniris semiargus. Next base: position 2,813,717 of record LR994555.1, read on the forward strand.
CCTGTTTGTCTGTGGCATTATAGCTCCCAAATGAAAGAAAGTATGTTCTAGTTTATTTTGTACCCAACTACGGCGAAACCAAAAGGAATGGTGATGATTTTGCCAGTATAATATATATTTATGTGCCTTCGTTGCTACGAAGCTAAACTACACGTCATCCGATTTTAACAAATAGGGTGTCAATAGCTTAGTAATAATGCCGCGGTAAGCTTGTAAGTACCTACTAAGTGGTGACAAAGGCTATATTTTTTTCCAAATTTTCAGCGATTGCATAACTTTTATCACGGGCTTTGAGCGCGGCGACCGAATCCAAAAACTCCGTAACGAAAAAACCTAACACGCCCCACTCTCTTTTGTAAGAAGTTTGTTTTTCGATAGAGCACGATAGAAATTTTAAGTAAACTCAGTTTTAATTAAAAATGCTATTTTATTTTATAATAATTAAAATGTATCGGTGTTTGTCGTACAAAGCAGTATATGGGACGCCCTGTAACCTAAAGCTCCGAAGTTAAACAAAGCCTTGGCGAAACCTTTAAATATGCGATGAATTTCCAAGTGGGCACAAAAGGCAGTTGGGCAAAGTTGGGCGTCCGGGGAATATTAAGTGGACGGTCAGCAGAAAAGTATCCATTACTACATTAACGTAAGTCGCTAGAGGACGACGTGAGAGTCAGTCCACACGGCGCGTTGCGTCGACGCAGCGCTGCCGTTCAGTTGTTTTACATACAAATAACCAAGGTGTTCACACGGTGCGCTGCGTCGTCGCAAAGCACACATGACGGACAGCAGCCCCCGAGACGAAGTGGGAGGGGGTGTTGACGTTAAGACTGCTTCGTAATAACGTTGCGATGACGCAGCGCCCGGCCCGGCCGGCTATGCGTCAAACGGCAGCGCTGCGTCGACGCAACGCTGATGCAACGCGCCGTGTGGACTGGCTCTGAGGCTGGATGCGGCGGCGCGAATGCGCGGTTTGGCCGCTACATCGCGAGATTACAAGCAAATGTATGTAACGATTTGTCGCGGTCGCACTGTCATTTACATACATCTTATGATCTCGCGATGTAGCCGCCAAACCGCGCGTTCGGGCGGACGCATATAAATCCAGCCTCAGGCTGCAGCAAACGCAAGTCGCAGCGACACTGTCGATTTGTATGTGTTTTTATATATATACTCGACTAGATTCATGTCGCTTGCAAAGGGAGTTTTGTAGAATATTTTTAGTTTCAAAGTTTCATAATGTCTCTTTTTAGAGTTTTTTATATGAATGAGTAAAGTAATATCGTTAGAGCGAGCTATTAATTAATTTTTGGTTCGCAATAACTTGAACCAAAATAAATACATACTACCCACTAACTTATAAAAAAAGTTACACAATACGGTATACAATACATATTTTGTACTTATGTTGGAGAAGTCCCATAACAGACAAAGACCAAACATTGTATAGTTTAGTCGTCGTGTAACTTTGTTTATTAAAGGTGGATAAAATATAACAATCATAACAGTAATTTGCATTTTTTTTTGAAAAAATAAAGGTGGTTTTGGTGACTGTACTGGGGTAGGCTCGGAAGCTATAGGCCGGCCCTTCTAATGGTTTACGGTCTACGTTAAGTATACTACGTAATGTAAATAATTACTATGCAAATTACTTTAGTTTTAGGACTCTCGAAAGTCTTGAAGTGGTCTTGAAGATAAATTGATGAATTGTCATGAGGAATAAGAATTATCTTTCTAGCGACTAGAATTTGCAATTGCCAAAATACAAAACATATGAAACTGGTATTTGCTACTACTTTACGCCTTAAACTGTTTTGAATATTTGTGGCACAAAGAGCTGTTTAGAATTTTTGCCCATATAAAAGGCATCATATTTCATGTTGGTGACATAAAATATTATGACATATGTTTATATAAAAGTAAGCACTATTGTATTTACCTAAAGATACTATGAAAAAGAACACATGGTAAGGTTTTTGCGGCTATAATTTTCCTTTGTGACGAAGTCCTTAACTACGCTCAATTAGATAAGGAGCACAAAGGGCACCACGCAAATATTTATATTGTGAGGGCAACAGACAACTTAAGACTTCAAAGATAAAGTAAATCAGGGGAACAAACAAAAGAACTCGAGTGCTTTTGTCGCGTTGGCGCCCAACGTGGGGCCAAGACGCTAAGTGTGACTGTACCTTTATGAGGACTGTCTTGCGAATAATACAATATTATGTTTATTGTGTATATTATATTAGGAAATTCTTGTTTAGTACAATTTGTCACCAAAGTGAAAGTTAGCAACGTAGAAATTGTACAAATGATGAGACAGGTTGTCATTTCTTCAGTGACAAAACCAATTTCTTAATCTATATATTTCTTATATATTTCTTTATTTTTTTACATTTCATTAATGTAAAAAAATATTACGCCCCAGCTTTCAAACTTAATGGATAGTAAAATAGTTTTACATAAGATTTAGAGCTTAGACATCTCGAAGGGAGGAGGACGGGGGACATAGCGGGGGAACATCAGGGGACATCAGGGGACATCTGGGGACACGTCCACGCCTTGACCCACTTCGTCTTGCCGGAGACAAGTTAGGGTCAGATCATACTTGCGGAAAGTTAAGACGGAAAGAAGTACTGAAAATGTCTCGGTCAAAATATAGGTACCGTGTGGCGTGGTCAGGTTTTCATATTTATGTAGACTCTACAGATATTATGAAACCAGGTTGTAAATATTGGAAATTCATTCTACACATAATGTAATGCGATATTCCTTTTGATGTTAAAAATGTATTCCTGTAAAAAATAACGTAGACCTTTGCAAAGGTTAATTTATTTAACCCTTTTCCAAAAAGAAGTCTCTAAATTCAACGACTCATGCTTCTTTCTTGAAGCACTATTGAATTTTTGAATCAATGTATTATTTTATAGTAAGGGAAATTAGTATTTAGTTTATTATAGTGAATGTGGCTAAGTGCGCCTACCCGGCAGGTGCCCCATATACCTATTGTTCGAGCGCGTACATCCCTAGCGCAGCTGCACGGCTACATCACTACAGCGGGGCGCGGGGGGAGCGTTCCCGTTTCCGGCGCGGGCCGCGGCCACACACTGCTCGTTCAAGGCGACAGGCGCGCACGCACACCGCGCACGGGTCACACCGCTGACCGCCATATTACTTTTATATTTTGTTATAAGTAATGTAAAATCATAATACAGTTTTTAATTTGTAAAACATCTTTTAATTATTATGTCTCGCTGACACCTATTTTTCCATAGATTGGCGCACTTGCCAGGTAGGTGCACTTTGCCACACTCACTATATTTGTTTGCGCCCGCAATTCCTTTGCGCCAAAATTTATTTATCACGCGGGGACCGTACATTTTTCCAGGATAAAAAGTACCCTATGTTCTTTCCCGGGACTCAAAGTAGCTCCATACCGGTTGTTCAGCAAAGTCGGTTCACCGGAAGCCTGAAGAGATAACAGACAGACAGACAGTCACACTTTCGCATTTATAATATTAGTATGGATTTAATTTGACCCATTTCGCTGCGTGTGTTCTACCCTATCCCCGTCAATTGGAACCAAGCGTCGGCCCGCGGGTATTTAATTACTTTGAAATTGTTCCGCCGAACGATTGTTAATATTATAATTTACATATTTATTAGGGGTAAAAGAGAATTTGTTATTGAAACCGATACCGTTTTGGTATTCAGGTATTCCCGACGGAAATGAAAACTTTGCGCGAAGTTTTCACTATTGAGGTTTGGGAATACCCTTGTATTTCCCACTGCCATAGATGCTTTTAAGTAAAAATTATTTAGAATTCAGAAAGATAGAAATAGAAAATAAATATACATACTATATTATAGACTGTCAAAGTCCTTTTGTTCGGGTAAAAAATACTCACAATTTTGTCTAGAGGAACTGTACAAAATGGCTGCATGACTGTTTCGTTCTTACAGCCCTATATTCCAGACAACCTAACCTTGTAATGTACAGAAGAAAATGTTACGTATCTGTGTGTGTCATTTTCTTAAATTACAGTTTCTGGACTTTTCCCCTTTTCCATATTATGCAGTGTAATATTTTTCGCTAAGCGATATCAAATTAGTTTCAAGGAAAATTTAATACTATACCCGTACCGGGCGTTATTCATTCCAAAAATAGTAGCAATATTAATAAAAGCTAATAAGTGTAATAACTCAGAACGATCGTAAAATCTCTCCCATAACTTTTTACATAGTGCAGAAGCAGCCTTTATTATATTTCGTGAGATTTTTTACTAACGAGAAAGCAATGTTCTATCCTCCATTAGGGTTGTCACAAGCAGTTTTCCGCTCCTGAAATATCAAATTAATTTCCGTTCGAGCGACGCCATAACTTCGCGCAAAGCTCTCCAGACTTTCTCAGAAAATATTTAATAGATACAACGTAACTCTACATGATAAGGACTCTTTAGTGATTTAAAAAAGGATTCTAAAAGACGTGTTTGTCGATTTTATAAAAAATGCTCGATAATCCATCAACTACTTTTTTATTAATTTTAAACCATTCTGTTTGAGTTTTTGGGGTCAAACCGCCTTAAAAGGCAAGTTTCTTTGTTAATTTACAGCTTAAAAACTCAGATGAATATTTAATCTACAAAAAATTAATAGATTGTTATTCAAGTAGCCTTGATTGTGATTATAATATATGTAATATAAAAAAAATACGGGAAGATTAAGTTTATTAGAAAAACATTTTTCAATAGTTAACTGGTAAGTACCAGCCCTAGGCTCTAGTCGGAAGAATATCTCGAGCTTGGAGAAAATTAATAAAGTGCTATTTTGTTTTTCCTTTCCGCTTTCCTTACTATTCGTTTCATTAATATCGATTTTTAATTTTTAAACTAATTTTGAATAAAACTATGAGGCTGGCATAGATGCCAAGTGCAGTTTTAAGCCTCGTAAAAAATTTTGATTAAAAAAATGTCGATTTAAAATGTTCTATATTAATTTTACCTAATTAAGTTATAATATAATGGTCTAAGATAGACGTGCATTCATAGTATTTATATTGTATAAAATACTGTTGGTTACTAGTACCTAAGTACAAGGTACTGCAAGCTTCTGCTTTTGCAGAATGTAACAAAACAAAGTTATAATACTTAAGGGTGTGTAATGTGTATGTATCCCTTATATAAAGTTTACTGTGTAAGTTAAGCAGCGCTGAAAGAGTTACTTTCTATGAGAAATGCTCCAACATCATAATTTGACCATACTATACTGTAGTTTTTTTAAGTGTCGTAAGTACACCCACTACGACAAAGTATACCACTTTTTCATGCACAAAATAAGACCTACACAGAAACATGATAGAATAAAAAAAACATAAAGCCCTAAAAACAAGATGGCGTATTTAATTACAGCGAGCAATTAATAACAGTAATAAATTACCGTCCGTCCGTTTTGATTCTGTGCGAGATTTATCCGACCTTTTCCAAAGTGGCGGGATCTCAATTTGTTATGTAGGTCGCCGTGTGCGAAATAGATCTGATAGGTGAAAACCTGTATAGCACGGTCACCGAACAGGTAGAAATTCGTATATTGAGTTACAGGTAATTGTCTCTTTGCTTTTAAATGTGATTCGGACTTAGGCACAAAGGTCGTTGAAAGCGATAGGATGGTCATATTGCCTATTAAGGCCAAGCATAACGTTAAGACGCTTGGCAAAAATGGAAGAAGAAAGTGCAGTGTTTGATTATTAGGTCTATTTGGCGAAAAGAGGAGTGAGCGGGGCGAGCGCGCGCAAAGTGACATGCTATTGGTAGATCAGTGATCAGACAGTTCGTTATCGGTTGATCGCGATCAGACGGTGACATATAATTGGTAGATATTGCCTGTAGTTTCGTAGCGATCTTACTCATACAAACCAATTTGTGTAATTTGAATCATTTTGGGCCCGTCTCGAAACATACCTGTAAGAAAAAAACATTTCATTAATTTTTTGAGAATGAGGATAAGAATCGTTAATTTATCTTTGAGTAACATCAATGGTATATAGTAAGGTAAGGTAAATATTAGAAAGATGACACAGAAGAATAACAAATAATAACAAAAAAAAACCACAAAACTTTCACGTATAAAATTAAGTAGCTACAAAGATAGTATATAAAAACATCGAATAAGCAATTTAATTAAAAAACACCACAATTATAAATTATAATTGAAATACCGTAAAATTTTACGTGAGGAAGTTTCCTGGCAAGCTCGTTGACGCTCCGAACTCACGTATCACATTATTGGGGCACACATTACAGCGTCCAATTTCAGAGCTTTACAAATATCGGACAATATTTTGTAGGTTTTCCAGGTCTCACCGAAATCTGATTGAGGTGTACCTAATAAGAATGTGAAAGTGTAAAAAGTGTTTTGTTATTTCTTTTTTAAATAAATTCATTTATTTGGTCCAGCCGAAAATTTAAAGAAACGCTGAAAAATATCACCCTTACTTTTGGCTTAATTCAAAAAGAAAAGATAGACCTAATTATGAAGCTCAAATACAGCGGTTGTACACAATTTATAGTCGCGTTAAACACGGATTTACCGCCAACATAAATCATACGGACTTTGCCGTAATGACAGTTTATTCCATTAATACGGTCATTTGTGGCCTTATCGTGCCCCCGCAGGGCCCCCCCCCTGGCCCCAAAAGGACCAATTTACGCGGGGCCCCGCGGCCTAACAGATTATATCTGACTAAGAAATTCAGTGATGCAGAAAATTGCGTTGTTTCTATTACTGGGCCCGCGCCGTCGTTACGTGAAAAAATTTAGATTTTTTTTCGTTTTGTGCGTTTCAAGTGTATCGGATTTTCGGCTGTAAATTGGAATGGGATTACCATGTAGGCTTTCGCATAATAGGCCGCCGATAAAAGTTCGCGAATATTTTACAAAAAAAAGAAAATCGTGGTGCAAATGTTGGAAACATAAAACCAATCTTACATATTCTTTTTCTTTTGTTGAGTCATTTTAGTTAGAATGAATTTGAAGATATGTTATACTTTTAAGCACTTAGATGCAAACTGCGTTTCCAAAAGAGTATCATGAGAAGTGTGTCTTGTCATAAGTTACTATATGCAGTAAATATGATTAACTATAAGCTTACTAACACATCAAAGTAAGAAGTAGTTACAACATTATTCCTACTGAGTCACTGTATTAAAATCCGATAAAACAAAAGACGGAGCGGCGAGGAAAAATACTTTAGGAATGGTGGCAAGTATTCTCTTAAGAATCGTGGGAAGGAAAAAAGTCAGGACACGCTAAAAAGGAATCTGGATTAAGATTTCCCTGGTGGTGGTTAAAAGGCTGTATAATAAGGATTTATGGGTGACTGTCTGTGTTGATAAATGACAGTGTTTTCCCCTAATGGCCCGCTTAAGCTTTCCACGCCTTGTAATGACAAATTCTCGTCAAAATATTTGGCCTAAATACCATCGGGGTCTTTTTAATTTGCCGTAAGTAATGGCTAATGTTTTGTTTACTAAATAAGCAAGATAGCGGATTTTAACTACTGGGGTAAAATTTTATGTTGACTAAGAGAGGAAAGATTTAAGACATACTATATTTTTTTTAATTGGCAACTATGTTAATGCTGCACAAATATAGATTGAGGAGAAGATTTTTAGAACACATTGCCTTAAAAGCTCGATTATTTTTTCAGCAAAAAATAATGATAATACCTAGTCTTGAAACACTGAGCCTGATATACAGTTTTCATTTTTATTCGCGTTTTGTTAAGTGCTCGTGTACTGTGTAATAAATTACTTACAAGCAAATAATGTTAACTGTACTAACGCGAATGCGACGCCCATACGATGTTTTATTACTCCCCCGTCATAAAATATTCTCAGCGAAAAAATAACAGTAATAAGAAAATAAAAAAACTCATAAATCTTGTTTACCGATAAGAAAAATCCGCGCTAAGCCATTTTTCTTATTAAACAGCTACTTTACTTACAGCGGAGATAGGCCCTAATCTCTGATATTCTCATGCAAAACACTCTAGTGATGGGACAACTTAGACTAGTGATGAGACTTCATCGACAACTCGAGTTACACAATGGTACTGACATAAAAGCTTAGCAATAGATTTTGGAGTTAGAAAAAAAATAATTTTATAGAGACAGTCTTAGGTTATTCTAGTAAATAATAATTATTTTACAATTATTATTTTATTTTAAGGTAATTTTAAATCAGTGTCGCGTTCTGTTAAGTCTAAACTAGATCAAAACCGAAAAAATCTGTTCAATCCCCAAGCGGCAGCCGGCTTCCGCATGACAATTGAAAATCTATTGTGTCTGCGATACCTACGATGGAGGTCCTACTCAAGATTAATTGATCAGTGGGTACGTTGTATAGGTATAATAAAATGTTTGGAAGTTGAAAGCTAAGTAAAATACGAGAATTGCGATTCTGGTTAAGATTTCCAGTAAAACTGACTCAGTGTAAAATTTTCTGTAGCTTTAATAAACATTTATTGAAAAATAATCAAGTCTGAGTGCTATTTTAAGAATTTATTTTCAAGACTCGTCAACTCGAGTATTCCAGTATATTTCACTCGAATTCAATTTACTTTTAATTTCACTCGAAGTATCGAGTCTCGAGTCGGCACTTCACTAGCACTTCATTAAGTATATCTATCTCTCTCGTGCAGGATAACAGGACGAAATGAAAACACCTGAGCGAGACAGATAGCTCGACTGAGCTCCGGCGACAATGGTGGAATTTGAATAAAATAACAGTTCGGAAATTGGGCGCCATATGGAAGGACCAGAATTTCAAGTATTTGGGTCATTTTACGACTTTTATTTGTATTTTATGTATCGGGAAAATATGTTTTCTATAATAATGAGAGGATCGAAGGCACTTTTTGAAGTTTTTCAAAAATGAGAACCGTCTCAATAGTTTACTTGAGAAAAACTCGGATAAGGAAATTACCATTCCTTTTAAAAAGTTTATCTGGTGGAACTGCTGAAGAATACAATGGGGACACATGAAAGAGTAGATTGAACCGTAGTAGAAAATTAACAAAGTTTCTCTAAGTTTTTCACGCCACGCGCTTGTAACATCTGTGGTGTTAGGCGTCCAATGTCTATAGCAATATGCAAGTATAAGTGTGCGTTTCCACCGGAGCTGAGCTAAGCTGCGTTGTGAGGAATGTGTTTTTGAGAACCAATAGAATTCCTCCATTTGCATAACCTCGCTCAGGGCAAGGATACTATTGGATCTTAAAAAACTCATTCTTCGCAACGCTGCTGCGTTGCGCTGAATGTTGTCAAGCAAATGAAGCGTTTCTATTGGTTCCTAAAAACACATCCCTCGCAACGCAGCTTAGCTCAGCTCCGGTGGAAACGCAGCCTTAGGCTCATGCCTATGTTTGAAAAATACATATTATAATCAAATTGCATCCAGGGGAACTGTAAGCAATTACGTCAAGTATATATACGTATATATATACTAGTGACCCGCCCCGGCTTCGCACGGGTATAAAATATATAGCCACTGAAAAAATGATTAAAATCGATTCAGCAGTTTTGATTCATATTCATTATTACTACCCGTGGCCCGCATTGGCCGGTACCGCCGCAAAAGCTACGTCCCGCAATTTTTAAATATTATGTAATATCTTCGAAAATATTCATTTAAATCATATGCTGTAAAGGGCCATATAGATCTATATTAAATCAACAATGTATTTAAAGTGTTTAATTGAATTAGGATTAATACCATATTGGTTAAAATCGCTTCGAAAATTAGCCATTATTTGTCGTTAAAAGTAAATGACAAAAAACTGTTATTGTGGTATATCCATAAGAGATAGACATATACCAACGCGGAGTTTTGTGTAGACCTTTTCATTGTGTACAATACAAAGGTCTACACAAAACTCCTAAATAGTACATTATTTTGATAAATCTCGTAGGGTTCAGCCTGCGTTTGCAATGTAAGCAGAAAAAATGTAATTATTTACGACATCACATTAGAAACCCCAACAATAACAGTATTTCTCCACTATTTAATGAATGTTATTATACTTATAAACCTTCCTCTTGAATCACTCTATCTATTAAAGAAAACCGCATCAAAATCCGTTGCGTAGTTTTAAAGATTAAAGGGAACAAAGGGACATGAGGGAAAAAAAAGCGACTGTTTTATAATATGTAGTGACTAGTGATACGTGTGTATGAGACTATGAATAATTATGTAAGTGAACCTGGAGTCCCAGGCTTTTTAAAAACAAATGAAAAATTAGTCGTTTTCAAACCAAATTATTACCCCCGACTTAATTTGCATTCCCGAATTTTTTTCTAATCCCGGAATTCTGGCATTTTTATTTAACAAAATATATTCTATGAAATCGCTCCCAAAACTTGCTAGCCAAAAATGAAGACTAATGTGATGGAATAGATGCATTTAACTTAAAATGCATCCAGATGAAATCAAATTAAAAATCACCCCCCAAGCCTCTACACAGCGCCCCTCTTTAGGCCTACAGCGCCCATAAGGGGCGTTATCGCCCATTTTTTTCTGGGTCCCACACCGCCCCCCTTTAGGCCTATAGCGCCCACAAGGGGCGTTATCGCCCACTTTGGGAAAGGCTGCTCTAATAGGATAGACGTACCTACTAGATGTAGCCTGGAACTTCGTTGCGCGGAAGTCCGATGTCTTTTCCCGGAATTCAAAATCTGCATACCCAATTCTATCCAAATCCGTGTGTTACCTCTTCACGATAAGACGGCTGAACCGATTTAGATGAAATTTAGTATAGAGGTACTTTGAGTGACGGGAAAGGACATTTATTAGGATAGTTTTTTAGTCATATACTTAGTTTAAAATATTTGCATGGATAGAGTTGACTGTTATATATTTTGTCAAACAATTGTTCTATACTTGTTGGAATATGAACCGTCAATCTAGCCTGGCCATTAGCGGCCATCAGCAGCACTTGTCGAAGCCGCCGTAATTAATGATGGCGACGCGTCGTTTGTCACGCGCCAGGTGTGTGGACGAGCATCGCCATTCGCGGATTCAATGAGGGTGTTTGATATTCTATTTGCCACGTGCCGCTATGTAGCCTTAGGGACATATGACAGATCATTACAATATCCTAAAGTCTAGACTGCGGCTGCGTTGGATCGAGAGGGTTGAAAGACTTTGGGGGAGGCCTTTGCCCAGCAGTGGGACAGCACCTACTTTTTACATGGCCATTTATGGATCATCTTTCTTGTCCGACAATTAAGTGATCACAAATACTTCCAAATTTGGAAACAACATTTTTTCAAGCAGAAATCGAACCAACAACATCTAAGAACCACTGGCTGGTTAAAAACCTATTAGGATCACAACAAGGAATCTACTAAGCATAACAAACGTCCTCTTTAGACCTTTTAATAAAATGTGTTATAAATTAAAGGGAGAATTACCGGCAGGTAGCACGTCTGTCGCATCCGTCAGTTGGACGCAATGGCGCCCGAATAACGCGGGAAACGCCAAAATGGCGACAAATGCCCAACATATTTTCCACTACGTTTTCATTTAAAATCCTCCGGTAATTTAGTACGTGCGTACTCACTCACGGGATTTGTGTGCGTTTTGGGACAACGCGTTTTGAGGTTGGTATTAGTATTATTTAGTGTTTAGATTTTGTAAAAACCTTTGATTATGAGAATAGGATAAATCTTTTATCCATCTCTAAAGCATATAATATCATTCTTTCCCCAACACTAAAATATGCCAGCAGGACACAATAGAAATACGAAAAAATAAAAACACAGATAGGTTTTAAATAATAAACAAAATAAAAGATTTCCTCTGTCAATCTGTCACTTTGCCTATTATACCGTAAAATTCTAAACTTTTTCTATAGCAGTCGTGCCTCGTGCGTAGCGTGTCTGCAGGAGATAAAAAATGACAGAACCGAGCATTAAACGATCAGTTATAGTGTACTCGGCGAAACATGGCGGTAGCGGTCATTGACTCCCTGTCAAAAACATGTCATTTTCTATATAAACCGCGATTAACAATGAAGTGTCAGATGTTGTCAATCGCGGCTCTGTATAGAAAATGACAAGTTTTTGACAGGGAGTCAATGACCGCTATCGCCATGTTTCGCCGAGTACAGTATAGTATCGATTGATATGGGTCCGCTCAAACGAGCTGTTTGGCGGCTACACCCCGAAATCACAAGCAATTATTTGTAAATGACACCGCGACATTAAGGGCCAACCCACACGTACCACAACCACACCACGTCGCAACGATAAAATGCCGTCAAGCAGTGGTTACGTGTGAATAGCGTCGCTGCAGCTTTTTGAATTGCGTTGTGGTACCGACAAAATGTCGACGTGGTTGCGTTGTCGCCAGTAGTTGCGATGTGATTACGTCGTGTGCAGACATAGTTCGACTCCGGCTTTTATAGCGGAAACACGTGTTGACTAAACTAATGAAATTCGAAGAGGAAACTTTATTATTGCTATCCTTGCGAGAGCGCGGGCGGCGTGCGCGCACTGTCGTTGCATCGACGCAACGTTGTGTTTGCGACGTGGTCGGCCGTGGTTGCGATGTGGTCGGTATCACACACGCGGTCGACAACGACTGCAAAATGTGGTACGTGTGAACAGTCTTATTCATTTAAAGGTGTGGTTGTGGTTCTGGTGTGGTTGTGGTACGTGTGGGTTGGCTCTAACCATTTACTTCCGATCTCGCGGTATAGCCGCCAAATCGCTCGTTCGCGCGGCCGCATATAAATCGAACTTTTAAACCAACGATGACGTATTATTTGCATTACTATCGTCATAATATCAGTCCCTTGTGACTGATAATAATGATGGAGGCAGACGATAAAACAATCAACTCGAATAATCTGATTGCGATGTAATCACTCGCAGCTAAGCCGAATTGTAACAAACAATTACACGGGCTCCATATTAATGCCGGCTTGATAATTACACCGGGTTCCGTAGCCGGCTTCATCACAATATCGCCGGCTTTATTACAATATCACGATATTATGTAGCTTCAATTCATTTAGCTATACGTAAGATTCAAACTCGACCAAATTAATGGGCATTTTATTTCTTCGTTTATAAGTCATAGTATTTAAATTGGTCGGATTAAACTTACTTTAAAACTAAATTTATAGAAAGAAGTATAGTCAAAATGAGAATAGTCTAGTCTAGTTACTTTGCAAATACTCGTAGTTACAAGAATAGTTTAGATGAAAAAAGTTTATTCTTATCATAAGACAATTCACACTATCTGAAAATAACACCTACAATAAAATGAAACGAAGTCTAGCCGTAGGTTTGCAACCTTGCAATCTAACCTTATTTTTTTGCTTTTCATACTTTTGTATCATATCATCTGATAGAGGGTCGTAAGTACAATACGCCAGAAGACAATTGACAACATTTCTGTACTCTGACCTAGCTTCCCGTATGACATTCTTTAATGGTTCATTTCTCGTGGTGTCCTCATTTTAAGCCTTTCAGCTTATCCATACTAATATTATAAATGCGAAAGCTGTCTGTCTGTTATCTCTTCACGTCCAAACCGCTAAACTGAAATTGCTGGGTATAAAGATACTTTGAGCCCCGGGAAACGACAAAGGATATTTTTATCCTGGAAAAATGTACGGTCCCTGCATGATAAACGAATTTTGGGGCATTATCTAGATAGATAAAGCAATAAAAGGAATCAATAAAGCATTCTGAAACTGATGAAAGGCGGTATCATGTGAACTATGTGGATCCCATTTCTACCAAGTTTTATGGAAGTTAAGAGTTGGAACTCACGTACCGATCGGTCAATTGATGAAGCATCTACCGTCTACGTACCAAGTTTTATTGCATTTTAATAAAAGCGTTTTCTTGCATCCAAATCCCAATGCTCTTGCTCTTATAAATACTTGTTATTTGCTTGCCTGTTTAATGTTTACCGCTTCACGTTTAAAATGATGATCTAATTTGAGTGTTTAGTAAGAAGACACTCTGAGTCCCGGGACAGGACATAATTTAGTTTTCATCACGTTGATATCAATGATAATTTAAACCTAAACCATTTAATTAATACCGTTCAAGATTTAACATCGGAAGACATCCGAACAACAATAAAAACCGCAAAAAAGACGTAAAAGTATCGTAAAACAACGGACGTAGTGGGAGTGAAGTTAAATATCCTAGAGGCAATAAAGCGAGCCTGCCAGTTGCCGCTGACCTAGAACTGAGCTGGGGATTCAGACAAGTTGCATTCGATAATTTTGACGATTTTAAACATCAAATAACAGGCATCGCAGGCGTCTTATGACTTTACGACGCCTTATGTCAAATCCCAAACATGTTTTTAAGCTGATCGAACATTTGTCAGCACCGTACGCGCCGTATGCGTCGAACGCACCGCATATAATATACACGAAATGCGACGCGTACGGTGCGGACGAATGTGCGAGGTTTCATATCATTTCATACAACGAATTCTAAAATGCAGCGCGTTCGGCGCGTGCGTGCTGATAAAATATGCGCAATCACCTTTATTTCTAAATTCGTTGTCGGGATTTATTGAATCCAAGTACTGATCTACTACCAGAAATAATTCGATAGACCATATTATCGTAAAGTGAAAACAATTACGCCTCATGTCAAATTCATTTTTTAACCGACTTCAAAAAAAGGAGGTTATCAATTCGACCCGTATGTATGTAATATTACCAGAATTGCCCAGTTTTCGTGTATGTTACTCTATATCAGCGTCTGAACAAATGTGCCAAATTTCAAAAGTGTATGTATATATGTTTTTATGTTTGTGTTCGCATATCTCCGGAACTATAAGTCCGATTTTGGTAATTCTTTTTTTGTTGTACTAGATATTGTTTAAGTTAGGAACACTGCAAGTTTCATCAAAATCGGTCCAGTAGTTTTGAAGATAGGGAATTTTAATTCCCAATTACGTACAATTTTGAAGTCGGTTTTATCTTTTTAATTTAGTATTAACTTTAATGTCGGAATTATCGAATGAAACAAGACTAAAGGCTCTGAACTACTGAACTGGTGATCACTCGTTAATTAAACTATGACATTTCTAGTGGCAACTTCTAAGTTATTTATTGTAGGTAGGAATGTAGGTATACTGCAAGCATTTGAGATTCATATACTCAAGTCTTGAACTTGAATTATGTCAATATTATTTTTGTTTTCTCAAAAAATATACATACAGAACTACAAACTTTTAATTCGTAAGCACGTTAGTCAGTTTGTATTTATGTTGACAATAATGTACTGTTCACGTGGGACAGACCTATAAAAGGAAACAAACTAAATACTTACTACATAAAACGACAAATCTTTCGACTACTTTCTTACTCAAAGCCGTGAAAAATTTTACAATCTCTGAAACTTTCAATTTTTGCAGGCCGGCTAAAGCTTTGAAAGTTTTTGAAATGCAAATCAAAACCAGAAAGCTTCCGATTCACTTTGAAGTGTTAATTCCGAGCGAAAATTCTGCGGCAACCATTTAAATTATGATAAGGTGTGAATAAGTCCTAGCACGTCAATGTCCTTGTATAATTATTTTGTGCCTAATTTGTGCTACGAATAATAAAAACTGGAAACGTAACTCCCATACTATTGCCGTTTTAAATTTGGTTCCTGATTAGCTGATAGCCTGATACCGCTGAAGGCCACCTAAATATTGCAAATGTATTGAAAATGTGTACCTATAGGTACAACTTAGGTACACATTTTTGACAAGTATTGTAGAACATGTTTTTTGACGGAGTTACTTTTCCTTAGTTTTTATTATTCTTAGCTAATTAGACACTAAATACGGAATTTTTGTTGAACTACGATGAAGGTATGTTAATAATTTTGGTAATCCATACTTAATATTATAAATGGGAAAGTGTGTCTGTCTGTTACCTCTTCACGCCCAAACCGCTCAACCGATTTTCCTAAAATTTGGTATGGAGATACTTTGAGTCCCGGGGAGGACAAAGGATACTTTTTGTCCCGGAAAAAGGTACCGTTCCCGCGCGATAAACGAATTATGGCGCAACGGAGTTGCGGGCGTCATCTAGTCTAAAAATATAATAAAGTAAAAAATATGAAAAGAGTCGAGCTGAGAATGAATTTCACGGAGGAAAATAAATATTTAACTTTAATTTCCAAAGGAAAACATTCACGGGGCAAAATTAACCTTTGTTGGGTTTGCGCTAAGTCGATCGCTCTGACTTTGCAGCTAAGTAAATTACACATACTTTGCTCTTATACTTCGTTACTTAAACGCCTCAATGGTCTAGTAGGTAATTAAAAGCATAGCTCTGGAACTCCTCCGAACATTGGGTTCGATTGCCGCGTTAGGATAATACAGGCTGATCACCTGATTGTTTGACAACAAAGATGCTTGGATTCATTCGATAGGCATATAAAAAGTCGGTCCTATGCCTGATCTTTCACCATGTCGGATTATCCGTTTAGCTGAGTTAGTAGAGCGAATATAAGAGAGATTGTTCTTGTAAAATGTGCAAACATTTGGGCTTTATAAATTACTCCTGAATGGGCATATCAGCAAAACCGATATAAAATATATGTGCTTTCCTGTGCGCAAATCCTGTCAGGTTGGCCTGTCATCAGTCCAATCGGAGCAATCGGTCTCTGCGTACATGGGGCTTTAAGCTGCTTTGAAACTCATCCCCTATCTTATTACCTCCTTTACAATGTGGTAAAAACCCCTCTTCCGAGCGTAAAACAAATGTATCTCGAAATATGATGTAAGAATAATGACAATACACAATCATTAGTTATGCACCCTCCCTAATTCGCTTCCCTGAAACTCTGATTGCTGATACGCCATTCAAAAGTGCGGCTGCGATGTATTAACATAGATATATTTTAACAATACATTATACAACAACATACATAGGAACGCTACGCGTTATGCTGCAGTAGGCGTCGCGTCGTCGCGCCGTGTAACTTTGCTGACCAAAATATTAGTCTATGCAATTTGACTACAAAACGAACTGAGTACTGACTATAATATTAATGTCTCTACATATTTGAATGATTACTTTACATTATTATTGAAGAATTTGTAGTAATATAATATGGAATTTATGTCAAAATCTTCATTAAATAAGAGTTAATTTAACCTTAAATTACGGACTATGGCCGTAAGTAACCCTACCACATTCACTTACTGTTTTACGCGTTTTTTGTAAAGCTATAGTATTGATGAGCAAGCCCATTCATGCCGCATTTGAATTTAAACGCACAGCATCTGCAATATAACATCGATGGCATCCGAGGTCTCATTTCCATCCAATCCTGCGGATCGACGGCACAATGGTCCGTGAGAAAACAATCTTGGTCCCCTTTGTGCCCCCCTGGTCCCCCATTCTGGTCCCTCATTGTGCACCCATAATGTGGGGCATAACCTCAAATCCTATTTACTTTTATGGGTCAAATGACCGTTAGAGAAACATAAAAACGCCGGTAATAAGATGAGTTCTCCTCATTAATTACGAGGGAAAATGGAATGGAATGAAGTACCGGAGTTAAAAGTCTAAAGCAGGGTTTTTCAAAGTTTTAAGATAATGGAACTTTATTAAATTCTTTTTGTTTCATGAAAATATTCAACGGGGGGAAAATGTACCCCCTGTATCAAATAAAACACTAGAAAAATTGGTAAAAGGTATATTTATATATTGGCGGGTAACCCTAGGGTTTCGCAGAGCCCACTTTGGGGAACCCTGGTCCAGAGGAATGAACCGAACGAACACAATAATATTGTAAGTGCATCAGCCTTAATTAAGAGCAATATCGACATTCAACTTCAGATATTGATGTAACAATACACTTGTCTGTTTGTCCAATTGCTGTATATATAGAATAGACTCTGCCTGTTAAATGCGGGAGAGGCAAACATCTTCGAGAATCTCTATTTACTTTACGTGTGTGAGTTAGTTTTGTATGCGAAAACTACGGACTTGCGGTATTATCCAAAAACAATAATAAAAGAAATATAAATAACAACTCTTTTTATTATATTTTTTTATTATTTTAACCACAAGCCACTATATCTGTTGCTGTTGTATTAAAACCTTATATATATATATATATATATATATATATATATATATATATATATATATATATATATATATATATATATATATATATATATATATATATATATATATATATGTGTGTGGCAGAAGTATTTCAAAGGGAGAAATATTTTTTATACGTGGGAGAGCCATGCTTCGGCACGAATGGACCGGCTCGATCGGAGAAATACCACGTTCTCAGAGAAAACCGGCGTGAAACAGCGCTTGCGCTGTGTTTCGCCGAGTGAGTGAGTTTACCGGAGGCCCAATCCTCTACCCTATTCCCTTCCTTTCCCTCCCCTATTCCCTTCTCTTCCCATCCCTACCCTCCCCTATTACCCTATTCCCTCTTAAAAGGCCGGCAACGCACCTGCAGCTCTTCTGATGCTGCGAGTATCCATGGAACTTCCGTCGGAAGTTGCTTTCCATCAGGTGACCCGTTTGCTCGTTTGCCCCCTTATTTCATAAAAAAAAGGAATAACTTAATTTTATGTTTTTAAATAGAATTTATTACACAGATTTATATTAAGAAGCTTGAAACTGGTGACGAATAATCTTAAAAAAAAATCTATTATCTATTATCTTGAGCACAAGACTTTTAGGGCACTTTTTGTTTGAACAATTGAAATTTCATTACATCTTCCATTCATAATAATTATTGCGATTAATTACTGTTAATTTCCCTATCGAACGGATAACGGGCTGATAATAATAACGTGTGCATCTAACACATGATCTGTACCAAAATGCGTGTTCACTACGTCACCGATAATAAAGGTAAATAATGAATCATGACACTGCGACGGATTTAGCGATATTAATGATGTCAATGTCAATAAATAATGATAAAACTTGAGACGACCATTAAGCTGCGATTACTTATCATCATTATTTTTCAAGCGTTAGGTAAATGGTTACACGTGTATGTACTATAATCCTTTATACTACGACTAGACGTTCCGCGCGGCTTCGCCCGCGTAAATTAGATATTTCACAGACAAATCAGTCTACAAAAAATTGCCTATGATCTTTCACATGGTCTACTTCTTATCTGATCCAAATAACAGAAAAATTGCTCTAGAAGTTCGTGAGATAAGCCCTTTCAAATAATTTCTCCCGTTCTTTCCACATTTTCCTCTATTTCTTCGCTCTTATTAGTCTTAGCGTGATAAAATATAGCCTATAGCCTTCCTCGATAAATGGACTATCTAATACTGAAAGAATTTTTCAAATCGGACCAGTAGTTCCTGAGATTAGCGCGTTCAAACAAATAAACAAACAAACTAACAAACTCTTCCGCTTTATAATTTTAGTATAGATAAGTAGGAAGCACGTAGAATTTCCATGTACATTTAGAATTAATTAATCATTTTTTAAGACAATGATTTGGTATTCTGCTTCCTGTTTACAGATATCGGTTACTATATATTTTTTTTCTTTTCAATTCCATTAATCAATTTGAGAATTCAAATGAATTCTATTTTGACCAAAGTAGAAAAATGTAATAAGAAATAAATAATTAACTCAATGATTAAAACAACGGGATACGGCTACTCTATTACATGGAATAATGTCGCAAGTTCATACTTGCAGTGGTCTCACTAAGCCTACAGAGCGTTGCATCTAGTTAAGTCCTGTCGATATTAATTGGAAAGCGCCGGAACCAAACATTCACAGTTCATAGGTACAACTTACTCCTAATCCTATCAGTTTACATACAATATACCATCAGTGAAATTGATTCATAGGAAGACCTATGCTATTCGGTCGAATTATAATCAAGTCTGTCAAATGTATATTTTAAAATGTCCAAAGGCGTGATGGACTTACAGTAGATTAAGAGAAAATGTAAACTTGGTACGCGAAAAAATTAAATAAAAAGCGACAAACAAAGGATATGGGCGGAAGGCCCATAGACGACCCTAATTATTGTAATAAAAAAAATTTATTGCCTGTCCGCCGCTGAGCATAACATAATTCTACCAAATAATGTAGTTTTTTACAGTAGTAGAAGTGTTAACCACTGTTTATGCCTGGATTTATTTACGTCTGAAATAAAATAAAATCCTGAGAAATCATGCATTTTTGCGCAACAAAAAATGGCTGATGCTTAAAAGGTAAAGCACACAAAATTTTAACAAAATCGAACCGTTTGGGTTTCTAACAAATACCGTGACACGAGAATTTTATATATTAGATAAAGATAATATTATACTTGCGGCGTGTAGCTAC
This sequence comes from Cyaniris semiargus, assembly GCA_905187585.1. NCBI lineage: Eukaryota > Metazoa > Arthropoda > Insecta > Lepidoptera > Lycaenidae > Cyaniris > Cyaniris semiargus. The sequence goes on from LR994555.1 coordinate 2,834,087, forward strand.
TACAGTGAATAATATAAATAAATAATAATAAACAAAATGACGTTCGTGACAAAATATCCTTTCACGAGCTCACGGGCCGTGATAAATCCCAAGACAATTTCCACCGCCAACAAAAGCCTATTTATTCAGCATAAGATGACAGTGAGACGTGACTCCGCGGTTGTGTTGAACGCAGAAACCGCACATTTTACGAAAATAAAGTAGCCGTCCCTCTGAAGATTTCATTCAGCTCTAGTGTGTAAATGTCTGATAATTATATATTTTCTCAGTTAAGTGAAGTGTGTAAGTTCTTATGAGATATAAGTGTACCTTAAAAAAATACTATTAGTAAAATATAAAAACCTTCTTTAAACATAATATTTTAATCTTCATTTCTTCAATTCAATCTCGGTCACGACATTACGCCTGATTAGCTAGACCGATTTTGATGAAATTTGGCCCAGATATAGAATAGACCATGGAGGACAAAGTCTTTTTTAATTTCGAAAAAATGTACGGTTCCTTTTTTCGCGCGTACGAAGTAGTAGGGGATAGCAGCTAGTTACCCAACCTAACCAATAAATAATGTCTAAAAATAGAGCACTGGATTTGTCTTCGACTGTATCTACTGGGAATCATTTAAAGCAGTGGTTCATAATCTTTTTGTCATGAGGGACCATCTTACCGGGGACCACCCTGTTGGTTTACCTAAATTAAGGGTGGTTTGATAAAAAAAAACAAGCACAACTATAAATAATTATAAAATTAGCACTCATTTTTCGTTTGGCAAAAATCTAAAAATTAGAGAATTTAATGTGATTTTTGTGCCTGAATACTCTTTACTATACTAAATGCGTTTTATGATTATATGGGTGACAGTTCTCATATTCCTTGCTACGGACTTTTTTACAACAAAACAAAAAAATATAATGTAATAAATTATATTCCATCGACAAAAAGAAATATTTCCATTAATATTGTAAATGAACAAACATAAAAACTGCTAACTGTTATTAATATCTTATATTAATTGTGAGTTATAAGTACAAAATTATATTACTCGTCGCGATTCATTGCACAGAGCTGCGATTTTATCGTCCGATATTTCTTACGAGAGAGTGTCGCGCCGCGACCAGTATTGCCAACTATTCAAAAAATTTCCTCCTAAAGCAACTTTTAAAATCCACTAAATTTCAAAGAAAACTCCCCAAAAATATAAATATTCATCATTTGGGGTACGTCCCACAAAATTATCAATGACGTCATTATTTTTGCTTATGCAACTCTCAAAATGACCCATCTTAAATGGTGGGTCGAAGTAGACTTTTTTTACATATTATGCAAAATAATTAGTTCATTTGAATTTGAACAATAATAATAATAATAAAACTTTATTTTCTCTAATTATTATAATAAAATATGATTATATAACAATAAAAATTTGACGCCCTCTGTGGCTGAATAGTTGAGCGAGTCAAGCCGGGGGTCGTGGGTTCGAATCCCGCCGACGGAACAAAAAGTTTTCAATGTTCCTGGGTCCTGGATACATATTTAATACACATGTATTAAATATGTGTATGATATAATAAAAATCTCAAATATATGTACCTATAGTATAAAAGTATTAAATATATTTCCGTTGTCTGGTACCGGTAACACAAGTCCTTCAGGTACTTAGCACGGGGCCAGACTGACGTGGTGTGAAGCGTCCATAGATTGTTATATTATTATTATATTAAAAATGATATTAATAGTACTAAAAACGAAATAAATATATATTTAAGCTGCAAAAATTTTACTCCCAAAAATATCTCCAAAAAATTTTAGCCCCTAAAAACCCACTATATTAATTTTTTCCCATTAAATTAAAAAAATAAATCGTACATCTGGCAACACTGCGTTATTGCGATATACGACCGTCCTCATACAAAATGTACTGAAAACAGATATCGCGCGTTATCATCGACCGATAATATCGCGCCTGTCTGCGGGGAGGCTTGAGCCGTCATTACGAAATCGATAATTTCGATTGCAATTCTTCAAAAAAAATCAAATTTTTTGTTAGTAACTTTAACTTCCCTACTAATGCCAATTATTGCTATGTCATGCATATCATCATAAAACGCATATAGTATAACTTCTGAATTCTCACGTATTATTAGGATGGCTTCGCGGACCACTTGTAATGCCTTCAGGGGTCCCACCAGTGGTCCGCGGACCACCGGATAAGAACCACTGATTTAAAGCATGACCTAAATTGATACATAGATTTGTTATTATCTTTCATTTATTTTCGTTGTTCGGGATGAATGATTTATGAAACATAAGAATGAACGAAGAATTCGAATTTTATTTCTGGAAGCTTCATTACTTCTATTTGATTTTATGGAGAAAATAATATTCTGCCTATGTAGTAATAACATATAGTAACCGAGATTTATATAATATATAATAAATTATAACAATATGTATTATTATATTTTCCAAAAGCTTAACTTTTGAAATTAGCCAGGACATTTAGTTTCAATACCAAATATTGTCTACGTGTGTGTACAAGAACACAAGGGCGAAAATCGTCTGCATAAACTTCCTGTAACACAACTCAGCGCCACGTGCATAGCGTCCTCATTAAATGCAATTTGCGCTCTACGGAGCAAACGTCTCAACTATACAGTCTGTTCTACTATTAGTAATTACAAACTAACAGTTTGATTTGGATGAGCTGACAAATCGCCTGATGGACTGACGACATGATATACTCCTTTTCAATTAATTTTGACCTAAATAGAATAATATGTAGCGCCCGCTAGTTTAGGTAATGCTAGGATATTGTTTGCAGCTTCATTACATCAAAAAATTAATCTATCGCGAAAACCATGCATTTTCCGAGATAAAAACCATGCTGTCTTTTCCGGGACTAAAAGTCTATCTCCATTCCACAAGGGACGAAGTAGAATAGATAGCAGAATTTGGATAATGCTATCAAAAGTGATTTAAAATTCACAAACTTGTGAGTTCACGAAATTAATAACTGTGACTGCTGATAGCAATATCGCTAATTAGTCATTTCATTAATGATTTTCATAAATCCTTACTAATCTTATATAACAGACAATCCATACTATACTAATATTATAAAGGTGAAAGTGTGTCTGTCCGTCTGTTACCTCTTTACGCCCAAACCGCTGAACCGATTTTGCCGAAATTTAGTATGGAGATACTTCGAGTCCCAGAAAAGGACATAGGATACTATTTATACCGGAAAAATGTACGGTTCCCGTGCGATAATCTAATTTTGGCGAAACGGAGTTGCGGGCGTCATCTAGTCTTGTATATTTGTAATATAAGAGGTTTCTCGTCAAAAGCTGCAGTCATTTCAATTTCTTGTAGAAGAAAAAAAATCCATAAAAACGATCTACTCGTAGCCAACTTTGGGAAACCTTGCATTTCTATTTGTATGTTTTTTCTTGTTCTGAACTCTGTGAAAGGCTTGATTGTCCAGGTATTACAGGTACAAAAATTTGTCTGTCATATTTTTAGGCTTAAACAGCTGAACAGCTGAGCTATTTTTGAGCTTTGCTAGACTAGGAATAAGCCCGGGACCACTGACGTGATATTATGTTAGTAAAAATATGAATTCGTGCGTGTTATAGCGCCAGGCGTAATGGGCCGTCCGACGCACCTGTTTCAGGGACCAATGTTTTATTCATAACTCGGTATTCATTGACTAAATATAAAATACCCTTGTGCTCAGTGGTTAAGCGGTTACGCGTTGAGGACGGGTTCGGTTACGAATACAAGATTCAAGCTTAGGTATGGCTAAACATTTTTTTTTCAAAAGGAAATTAAACCATAAATCATACTTATGAAATGGAAAACGCAATACTCAGTCCATGGCTAACTTTAATTCATACCTGTGCAAGTGGTTTATGATAGTGGAATAAACAAATTGTTTTCTTTCATTGCAAATTTGAGTCGTCTTTGGGTGTGCTAATCTAATTTTATTCAATCAAGCTTTAGATCTTTTAAAAGCCAGTAGTTTAAAAACATCCAAAGTATTTTATGCTTATAAATGGTTATCTGAAAACTCCGTGCATAAAACTTAGTCCGTTTAATCGAATGCATTATTACTTCCTCGAACTGAACCTTAATCGCGACGATAAAATCTCTCGCATTATTCTAGACTCCTAAACGACACTTTTATTACGTTCCTAGGTTCTACGTGCAACGAACGACCTGAAATATAACCTATAACTTTTACAATGGGAGTATTTTAGATTTCACTCTGGACTGGACGTTATGTTTTTTGGCCGGAAAAACTTACGTTTAATATATTTTGCTATAGTTCTATTGTAATGAGTAAACCGAGCTTTATCGGAGCTTTTTCAAGTAGACAAAAATATAATTAAAAAATTACTCAGGGACTTATATTAAATAAAACTCTAAGAGGAAAAAAACGTCTTATTGGGATTAACATGAAATTTTGTACGCGAGGCGTTTTCTGAGAAAGGATTTTTCAAAATTCTTTTAAAGGAGTAAATAAATGGTCTATTTATTATACGCGGACAGAGCCCCTAGAAAAAGCTAAAACTTCAACTAATAGTTCAGAGTTTCAATTTAATTCAGAGAGAGAGTTTCAGACTCCGCACTACTTTTTAACCTGATCAAACAAGCAACTACTACTGGGCACAGCAAAAGATGCAAAAAGATTCAAAGCGCTGCCAAAAACACGTGGCTTCACTTTCCGAGACTAGACAAAGGCATACCTTTTTTAGAAGTCGGTTTAAAGGAGGATATTTATTAGACGTGTACACGATTACAATACGTCAATATAATGTAAACATAAAAATACAATAATATGAATTTGTTTCTTTAAATATTTGGGAGTTTTCATTACTTTTATACTACCTTACTTTGTTATTTTGGTACTCGTACGTGGTCGTGATTATACTCAAAAACTCATTAGATTTCGATAAATATTCCATATCTTTAATCAGCAAGCACCTTTATAGCGAGCAAAACTGCGTGTATCAGCAAGCGTTATGCTCGGTTTACACGGTGCTAGTCTACGTACGCAAAATGTCACTAAAAAGGTTATGTGCATGCTTCTTTCAAAAGGACTAAGATTACAAGTGCCCGTAAGCCTAGAAATTTGTTACGCCTGACTTTCTGTTGAACTTAGAGACACATACAGAACATAGTTGTGTGTATGGCCCTACAGCTCCTCAAGGAATGCGTTTTATTTGTATTAGCCAGATCTATCGCATTGATTCGATGAGTTATTTATTTTGTAGTAGGCAATTTTAAGTCAGAATTCCTTTTAGTACCTAAATATTGAGATCTTAAATTAGCGGCTTCATACAATTTTGTAGTTAGCCGACTTCCAAAAAGGAGGAGGTTATATGTTTTGATTATATTGTCGAGACATCAAAACTACTCGTACATATATCAAAACCTCTTCAAAAATCTAAAATCATTGTATTTTACTTACTTTACTCAAAGTTACTTCTACTAAGTAAAATCGATGATGAATAAATACTTTGTGAACTTTGTTTCTCGTGCACTTGCGTCGTATCAACCAAGCATTACGTATTCCGCGTTTGTGTGAGATTATACTGAGGGGATCGGATTTACTTGATCGTTGTATGTACTGTGAACGTTGCCTTTAATATTTATCAGTTATTATATTAAAAATGAGTAGGTACTGCAGCTTAAGTCTTCACCAATTGAGCCAGAAAGGTAAAAAAATACTGAGGGCTTAAATTATTTTATAATTAATTAAAAAATATTATTAGGTGTTTTTGACTTACTATCCTGATAACTTGAACTAGTTTTCGCCAAAATACCACGGAAGAAGTGGTTTTTTTACCTGAAACAAAAAAGAACATTCGGTTAAATACAATACTTTAAACACTTTTCAAGAAATTATTGGCAATATCTAGTAGGTAATTAAAATTATAGATTATAGATACAAAGTAAATAACAATAAATGCAGGGAGCATGTGTAAGAAAATGTGTAAGAAGACAAGCCAACTAATATAACTGACAATAATCATGATTACCTGAGAAGTATTCCTCCAACTAAAAAAAGGGTGATGATAGTGATAATGATAATAATGAAATTTACGAGCAGCCTCAACGACACTTCAATAATTCATTTATTACAGTAGTTCGGCAGCGCGATATTGTAGCGCGACAAATTTTCGACGGCGAAAAACTCCACGAAAATGGTCGAGCGAAAATTTCAATTAAAAGTAGTTACTTCCGTTAATCAATTTCTAAAAATGTTGCTCGTCAACTGAAGGATTTTTGGTCGAGTGTATTTTATAAGCGGTAGTATCAATAATATTTTTTCTGGATCGAATATTCTTTTGTGCCAAGCTTACAGATATTAAATCTGTAAGCCCCTATCAGGGTTTTCATGGTTGGATACCGCTGTCGATCCTGGCGATATAAGAGATACAGTGGCAGGAATGTGTGGTGGGTCAAAGCCCGTTTAAAAAAAACTGTACGCCCGTACACCCAGTACGCTTAGAGTTAGTAAATAATAGTAACTGAGAATTGTATATTTTCTCATGTTAGTGAATTATTACAAGTTCTTATGAGTAAATAAATGTTTTAAACTTTTAACCTAAAGATTCTTGCAATTATTTGGCGACGTTTGGTGTGTAGCAACTATGAAAATAAACTGTTTTCAATGTGTCCTTTTTAGAAAAAAAAAACTATTTTATATTTCCAATATAAGTTCAAAAGTGAAAACCGAACCATTCACACAAAGACAACAATAACTAAAGCACGAAAACCACACATTTCAATAATTGAATGAAACACCCGAAATTAATGAATACACAACATTAAATTTTTTTAACCAAATTAACCATATTATAGTCACTTTAATGGTTAAAATATTAAACGATGAAAGCTAACTAAGCTTATACTTACACAACGTTTAAATGGCTGAATTGATTTTGATAAATACTTTGAGAAATTGATTTTGATAATTCGGCGTAGAGATGCTTGGAATCCCGGGAAAGGACATAAGATAGTTTTTATCAAAAAATGTAAAGTCCCCGAGGTGTAAATGAAGCTACAGACAACTTCTATCCAATGATAATGACCATGCAACTGACAGAATCGGAAATAAATATTTGCAATCGCAGTCGTGGATATTTCGCGCAGGGAGTCGTCAACTGGTTATTTCGTTGTTTTGGCGGAACGTGACGAACGGGACATCGCTCGGCTTTTTAATTGGACCCCTACCTTTATAATCCTCGACTTGTTTGCTAGCTTAAAGAATTACTTAAGCTAAAATTTCGCCGGTTCCGTTTTATTCCCTCATAACTTTTTAAATTATAGCTCAACTCTTTTCTTCTTGATCGTCACCGATGCATTAATGAATGGGATTCAATTTTCCCGAAGATTTTCGTAGGAAAATTAAGCTCGGAAAACGCCTACAACCTAGTTGCATCAACATTTTGACAAGGGTATATATTTTAGACACGATTTTTTCACGAAGCGCTTTTCTTAATCACAACGTTTCGGCTACTTTCTCAGAATGCTCTTTAGCATCTTTGTTGATTTATTTATGAGTCCACGTACGTCACAGAGACAGGCCCAAGTAAACCGATTAAACGATGGACGTCACAGCCCAGTAGCCTGTGAAATCCGATCGGAGTCTGCTCGCTCGATCGCAATGAAAAACTTAGTTTACTACGTGCAGCCTGCAACACGAGTTTTAAAATCACTAGTGACGAGATTAAACTGCCTCGGACCGGTTATAAACCCACTTCGGTGAATATTTGGTAGCAGCGAACAGGACAGCCTTTTTGGGAAAATCATCGAAATTAAAAATACATATTTTTGGTTTTTATTGAAAAAACATATTTACCGATTTTCTACTTCAAAGGATTTAAAGCAAAAATGGAAATAAGTCCCATTAACGGCGCAGTTTATTCATAAAGCAACAAAATATCGGCGTCCGTTTGATTCTGTTTAATCACCACCGCCATAAAAGAGTTCTAAATGCGAAACATTCGCTAGAATTCTAAAATAGACTCATTTACAAGGCAAATGAAAAGCAAAAACATGAATACGATGAAATGGAAAATAATTTCGAAAGCAATTAAGTTTCACGCAACGGAGAGAGCACGCAGCGCGAACATCGCAGTGCAACAATTTCCTTTTGTGGAGCGGCCGTTTTGTGCGAGCTGTCTGGCGCTGTCTGTTGGAACTGAATAATTGGATCAACCCGCGTAACGTTATTCCGGAAACTAAAAAAAAAATGTTAAATATTCACACGAGTAATTTTTACATTTCAACATTTTTTGCTACACGTTTACACGCTCGAGCTCGTCGGGTGAATTTAGGTGGCCTCTCGTATTCATCAAAATTTAGATTGGACGACGCGATGTTTGAACTTTTATGTAGGATTAGGCTTGTCCGAAATCGGTTTCTCAGAATGGGTACTATCGACCTTCCTTTGGCGATGATCTACAAAGGGATATCAAAAAATTTTGATTGAGGTGCGGTAAAGAAAATTATGAGAAAAACTTACATTAAGTGTAATATATTATACTCTTTAGAGACTCAAGGTCGACTTGCAGAAAACCTTTATTTCAAGAAATTTGTTCTAACAAACACCACACACACACAATATAATCTTCTTTTCATAATAATTAAGCACATCATCGACAACCCTTAATCTGTAGCACTTCTCTAACGAAACTATTTGTCTCATGCACATGCACCCGATGCATGCACGATTACAGTTGAAGGGGGTGAATTGGTTATGCCGCGGGCGAAGCGCCTTTCATCTGTACCGGAGTTATCAGATCTTGCTCGGTTTGTTAATAACTGTACCAACTTGTTAATTGTTCCATCCGGCTTGCTAATACTCGTTAAGTTTGAAGTAGAGTTATTTGTTGTTGCACGTTGCTTTAGTAGTGTAGCACGTATGAAGATTTGTGATGTTCTGGTTCAAATAAAGCTTTACAGTCCCGAATTGTACAAAACTGATTGTCTAAATCAAAAAAGACGAAACAAATGAATGGTGGACGCCGCCGTCGACGGCCAAGAAGAGATGGCGAGATGAACTGGATGCCTACAAGTCAGGTTGGCCTGTGGTGGCATTAGAACTTAGAACGAGACAAATGGAAGACCTTGGGGGCTTTTGCCCAGCAGTGGGATAGTAAAGGCTTTTAAAAAATAATACGTGTGGCACTCAGGGACTGCCGCGGTAAAGCTATTGCATAACAATTTTTTATTAAGTTATGCAATAATTATAACTCGCATACGTCCAGTCGCACGCACACAAACACCCTGCCGTAGACTGGCAACGCCGCACCGACCGGTGTTGCCGCACCGCTATGCCTGTCGGAGTGGAGTGTGTTAGGTTTTTTCTTTACGGAATTTCTTGTTTCAGTCGCCGCGCTCAAAGCCCGCGATAAAAGCTATGCCTTAGCTTAATAATGTATGGTAGACTAGTCCGAAAAATACGTGAAATTGGAGAGAAACACGCATACATCAGAATACAATAGCCTAGACCTCGACTCGAGCGTAATCGCAAAATCAGCACAACATTTTCAATACGAACCCTAAAATCACTTCTATTCATATAATCACAAAGACGAAAAACCAACAATATAAACCCAACATAAATTTGAAATAATAGCCCAGTTAAAATACACAATAAAAATACAGACGAAAATTATCACTTTTTTATTGCGTCGAATTGTTGTTTTTTGAGCTTTATCAGCGAGAAAATGTTTTTATATCGTCATATAAGTAGAATAGCGAAAAATGTAAAAAAAAAACTGTTATTGTAATCACGTTCGGAGTTTGTTTTTACGGAATGGGAAGTAATTCCGTTTTATATTCAACATTTTATGGTAAACATAACGTTACTGTGGCGGCGATTTGCATACGGACTTTTTGTGTATGTATATGGAGCACATCTGAGCCTAGCAGATGCCGGAGAAATAACAGGATAAAAATCCCTCGGAAATAGGATGCAGTGTGCAAAAAGAGAGTATATTAGGGGGACGATTTTAAATGTGACTATACCTATTTTATCCGTAGTTACATTAGGACAAAAATGTGTCTGTCGGTCTGTCTGTCGCTCTATCTTTCTGTCTGTCTGTTACCTAATGAAGTTAATAATTAAATTAGTTTTTTTGTAATTTAACCTAGTTCGTCGTCTCATTACTGGTGCTACGCGGGGCTACGTGCGTAGAACTGGGGCTACGTGCGTAGAACCGGGGCTACGTGCGTAGAACCGGGGCTACGTGCGTAGAACCAGGGCTACGTGCGTAGAACCAGGGCTACGTGCGTAGAACCGGTACGCTACGAAGTGCGAACTGCTACGCATCAAAAATAAAGATTCAGGCCGCGCGCCCGTTGCGACTTTTTGTAGCGATGCAGTCGCGATACTGTCGCGTATTTGCATCAATACCGTCGCGATGCAGTCGCTAGCTGTGTGTCCTCGCCCACCTGAACACGATGCAGACGCGATGCTTACGCAATACTGTCGCGCTTCTGTCACTAAAGGCATAAAAATGCTTGCGATCGTCACAGTTGCAAGATGGACTCCGTTGAGGCAACAATTAGTCACGTTGTCTTTAACTTTCATGTTGGTGCTGCTTTTACGTAGGCAACCGAAGAGCAGACAGCCGAAGCTTGGGCAACGGAAGCACCGTCAATATTGGATGCACCCATTTAATAAAGAGAGATTACTTGGTGGACATTATGTTACAACGTTTAAAATACTAAAAAACTTTGCGTTTGCATGGATGCAGTCGCGATGCAGTAGCGCGTTAGAATCACTACTGTATCGCGTTGCAAATGCCCTTAGGCCCCTCGCCCACTGCGACTTTTAGTAGCGATGCAGTCACGCGTTTATGAAGCGCACGTCTGCATCACTACTAACGCGCGTTAGTCGCATTTGCAACACCATACAGGATGCCATATAGGACACACATGACACAGCTAGCGACTGCATCGCGACTGTATCGATGGAAATATGCGACAGTATCGCGACTGCATCGCTACTAAAAGTCGCAATGGGCGCACGGCCTTAGACCGGTTTTATACTTCAGTGCGACACATATGCGAGTGCCAAGATATATGTATAGGCCTTATTCCTTAGAAAAATATTTTACCTGTAAAAATAAAGGCTCGGTTTGTCCTAACTAGCCTCAGGTTCTAACTGGTAAATAATAATGGTACTTTTGAAGTAAATATCACAGTATTATAACAAAAGTATACGAAACCAAATTACAGCCTTCTGCAGTAGCTCGCATAACTCAATTCAGCTGCAGCTTACTGAAATTTAATCTGCCATGAGAACAACCGAGCTACAGTGTCGAGCTATTAAAACTTTTATAATAACTCGTAGATTTATTACATTTTTGCCTTCGCTTCTAGATTAAACGCAAATGTGCACATAATTCGGTCCTTGTTATATGCGTAATACGATATGACGTTATTTATTAATTTATTTTTAGTATTTAATATGTCAAAAAACTTTTAAAACTTAGCATAGATTATATTTTGCATCTTTGCATAAGAAAAGTCTACGCCAATATCAAATTCAAACTTAGAAATGTTTTACCGAAGTGTTCTACCATGACAATTTCACTTTGTAATAGTAGAAGTCTCTATAACTAACCAATATTTCCAAAACCTTTATAAAACCTTAACAGAACTCGTGGATTCAAACTTGTACTTGCAAAAAAAACAAAACTCACATTTGTTGGACAAAACATTTACTTCTTTTCTAGGATTTAACAATATAGAATCATTTCAAATAGCATAAGCTTTCTAGAAATATATATTCTTTAGTATTGGAATATCTCGGCGTTCAGCATTGTTAAGCCAAACCAATACAAAAATCCATTGAATATTCAAGGCGCTTGCTATTTTGTGCATACTTCCAATACGAGTGTCTTCGAGTATTCCACTGCAAGAATCGAGGATTCCAGCGAAATGAGTTTCACAAATGTTAAATGCAATTTTATTATTGAAAGCTGAACGGTCTTTTTCTAGGGATCCGTATCTGGGTGAAAACGAGAGATTTCGCTGTCCGTCCATCTATGAGGTACTCTGGAATCGCGATTGCTAGACACACATAATATAATATTTTCATTTCCGCTGTAACATAAGGTACACAAAATTCAATTCTGTTTAATAAACAACAATTTTATAAGATTGTCAAAACTAACGCCATATTGTAAAGTGTCGTTAAAGATAAAAAAGTTTGATGCCGATAGCCATAAAGTTTAATGACTCATGTCAATGGGGGTTTACGATATCATTTGCCACCAGGTCCACCAGGAGCTATATAGCCGTAGAGTCTTTCGTGTCAAATTATATCATTGTCGTCTTGAACGAAACCCTTTTTGCACGAGTCCGAATCGCACTTGGCCAGTTTTTTCCTCCTTCCCCATTAAAGTAGAGGAGGCTCTCGGCTTTTCTGGATGTTTATTGAAATGCAAATTACTACCTGGTTATTATTCTCAATTCTTCAACTAATTAACGTTTGCATAAAATCAGCGAGAGTTGAACATAGTTATCTGTTGACCTGTTTTATACGATGCTCGGGAATAAGCAGGAGATTATTAAAACTGATTGTGGCGTAATCAATATTTTTATATGAAACTAGCTGACCTGGTAAACGTTGCTTTGACGTATACGTTGTGGGAATATAGTGGATAACCTGAAAGGAAAATCTTCGGATTTAACAAGGAGTTGTCATTTCAGGCGTTGTAAAGGCAACTACTTTCAGAACCTCTCTGACAAACCTAGATATTTTGATACAGGACTGTCCGCTGTTTGGTCCAACGCATGATTCGGTCACATGATATGATACTTAGACTGTAGCAAGGAAGGTAGGTGAAAAATTCTGTGTCTCCAGTGACACTTTACAAAATGACGGCTTTAAATCTTATCCACTATCGAAACATCCTTAGTGTATTGTTGGTTATTGATCTGCAAAATCTTCCTCACCTTTGAACGTTTTATGAACCCTCATCACTCGTGTCATATCTGGCACACGATATATCGCTCTCAGCTAAATGGCGTATCATGGTGATACCACGTGTAAAGGTAGATCCATCATCTTACAAATTGACAACATTTTATCCTCCGGTTAGGTAGCGCCAGCAAGAATCTACCTGCTTAAGGGCTTTCAAATCTGAAATCTTCAAACAGAACAACCAAAAAATGCTTTTGTTTTAGGTATTTCTGCTCAACAGATTTTTTGTTTATTTTGAAATTTAATATGAAGTTTTGTGAATTCCTCTCGTGGTTTAAGCCACATACCTATTAGCTAGTTTCTAAATGGTTTCCCAATATTATTTTAATGGTTGCAAGGTCTGTTTAAATAGTAGAAAGATATAAGTTTTTCAAAGGATTTCATGTTTGATATGATATGAGTAAAATGTACTTTGACGACGGACCTACGTAATTTGGTAGCGTTATGTCAAACTCAGCCGACAGCTGGTGATGACTAATATTGATTTGACATAATCCGACCAAATGAATTAGGATTTAGGTCCGTCAACTGCCTATGAATCAATTTCTTACATGGTTCCTATGTGCGTATCATCGTAATCGCTCACATATATTTTATTGAAGCGCAAAATAAAATAATAAATTCGTATTTAAATCGCACCCAAAATTTTCACACGCAAGCAATATTCGCTATAAACCAGTACTTTTGCTGACGGTACACGGAAATATATTACGTCGGGTCGGAGAGCAGTCAGGGTGAAAATTAAGAATTTATAAACGCCCGATACAAGATTGATCTCATTCAGGACATTTCGCTTTGAAGCTTAGACTGACGAACAGGGAATGAATGGAAGAAAGACGCGCTTATAATGAAAGAAATGTACTAGTTTGAGAACCTCTTAAAAAGGGATTGCTTTTATGTCCAGTTTCTACGGTTTACAGGAGTTTCTCTATTTACTAGCGTTCTTGATTGGCTAATGCCAAAACTAAATAATGGATAAACTATCAAAAATCCATAGAAACCTTACCTTAGGAATACCTCCTCCTTAGGAATACCTATAGTTATTTATAAATTAAAATATGAGTAGTAATAATACTCGATAGCGGGTAACCGGAGAACGCTGTTAGAAGTAAAGAAAAGCATACTAGTCGTCAAGGGATTCACTGTTACAAGAATTTAATATTATGATCTTTATGTAAAAAAAATATTTATATAATATAATAATTATATAATATACAGCATAGTCGCTACTCGTAAAACACTGCGCTTTATGAACTAACGCATTTTTGGACAACCCAATCGAACATTTCATCTGTCACTAGCGATAATTCAGTCAATGTCCGGCTGTCCAACGTCTGATTCCCGCCCACTGTCCAATTACCCAGCCATCGATACGGAGACAGTATCGGAAGTGGGAGCTAATTGACTGTGAACACAATTATTATAACTTGTCTACAGCTCCTGGAAGTTGGTAATTGATTCGTCTTAAGACGCTGGGATCCTTTGACTATCATCATCATCAAATCGCCAGATTTGCTTAAAAGGTTTTATATTTTACAGAATCATAATATTATGTAATAATAGATGACGCCCGCTACTCCGTTGCGCCAAAATTTATTAATCGCGCGAGAACTGTACATTTTTGGTGGTAAAAAGTATCTTTTGTCCTTTCCCGGGACTCAAAGTATCTCCATTCGAAATTTCAGCTAAATCGGTTCAGTGGTTTAGGCGTAAAGAGGTAACAGACAGAAATACGCATTCGCATTTATAATTCGCATTTCGCATTTATAATATAAGTATGGACGTATACCAAAATCGGTTTAGCGGTTTAGGCGTAAAGAGGTAACAGACAGACATACTCATTCGCATTTATAATTCGCATTTCGCATTTATAATATTAGTATGGATGTAAACTTGTAAAACCTAAGTTCACTTAATAGAAAGAAGGCCAGTGTTTTTGCGTGGAACAAAAAAAAAACAATTTGTTTTCGTACCGGGTTTATTTTGTGAAAACCTATAAAAAATTACACTAAAGATCCTGCCTGTGGTTTAATAAGCACATAGCTATAGTTCATGTGATTATTAAATTAGAATTTATTACCTGTGCCTCTTCAAAAGTTTTCTGGTCTGAAAAGTTCGAAACGTGGCTTCACAGACAAGGCCAAAACATTGTATTACAGAAACATCTAAATACACGTGGATCTTTTTATAATCGAGAGAGTAGTTAGTACTTTGGTAAGTATACCATCGAAGAAATTGATTCATAGGCAGATGCCGGGTCTACGTCGTCATTTGGTCGAGTTGTGTCAAAGCAACGTAAGTCGTGATCTGTGGGCTGGGTTTGACATAAAACCAAATCACGTAGGTCCACCATTTGCCTATGAATCAACTTCTCTGATAGTACATTAAATATAATATTATATCTCGAATTAATTATAACCACTACTAACCTTATAGCCTTGTCGCTATAACCGGTGGTAATCGATCAAACGTATTAGCGGCTAAGCTGCCCGTTATACAAATATTGATTAAACGACCGCACACGAGCAATTTAGTGTTAAATTATTTTTGGAACGTTTAATACTCGTGTGGGGTCCCCAGTTGGGGTTGAATTGATGGACAGTCTTGGAAGTATTGCGGCACTTTTTTGTGCTTTACGGTAGGTACTACTGCACAATATGTCCAGTAAATGATCAGTGTACAATGTATCAGAGCAATTGATTCATATTCTAAGAAGTTAGTGAGACTTTAGTAATTTGATTTAATTAAATCTGGACTTGCCAGCTGACAATATCACGATAAATATAACTCTAACCACACATAACACACACATACACATAACCTGAGAAAATATAATTTTATAACTTCTTTAAAAAATTTGGTTATTCACATTAATTATTATTTACCTATAGTTACAAATTTTGTTTGTTGTGGTAAAATATCATGTTTGTTTGTTAGTTCTTCTTTGTCAATGGTGAAAACCTGTCATTGGCTTCTTGTTTTACCTATACTTTAACTATTTAAGTAAAATTATAAGCTGTTGGTTTTCCAATATTAAATAAATAAATAAAATAAATAAATAAAAATAACGCAGGTCCGCCATCTGCCTTCTTTCGCTGATGACACTAGATAATATTATATAAAAAACACGTGAGAGATGAGTTTGCAACATCAAGTGCTTTTTATCATTTTACTTCAAGGGGTTTTGATATTTTCCCACCAATATTTATTTCTGCTTCAGGCAGTCTTCTGAATCAGTAGGCAGTTATCACGAGTTAACAAACTGTGACCAAAGTTACCAAAATGTATTAAGGGGTAGTTATAGACTTTGAGTTTTTCACAGATGGTTTTTGCAGACTTGCAGACAGAAATATAATCTTAATCTTTCAAATGTGTTCTAACAAAACGGTAATAACTGTATCCATCTTTCCCCAAAACGCGTGGTAGCTCCCCCGATAGCATTTCGCTTGACGCCATCCAAATATATATTTTAACTTAACATTGATTGTTATAATTGTTTTTCACTCGCTAGTTTTTCCCGGTCCGCGCATATCCAGTTCAATAATCAATTAAAACGCTTCCACTCCAATTATCAACGTTGTTCATTTTGATTGTTCATTTTTGGTTTTTCGATTATTCGTTCGTGTATCTTTAAAGTAGGAGAATATTATAAAAGCACTAAACGACGCCCGGAACTTTGTTACGCCAAAATTCGTTTATCGCGCGGAACTGTACATTTTTCCAGGGTAAAAAGTATCCTATGTCCTTTCCAGGGACTCAAAGTATATCCATGACATACAAGCAGACAGACACACTGTAGCATTAATAGTTTTAAAGTATGGTTTATTCTCCTAGATTTCAAGTTCAATTCCTATTTAATTCTTACTCCATGTGACGCGTCCTAATATTATGATAAGTGATCACGTGGCATTTTATTTATTTTCGTTATTCATTTCGCATATTTCACGTCTAAACGTCTAAACGTCCAAGTGAATGTATAAATTGAAATGATAAAGCATTCACTTGAATAAGTAATCACGAGGAAACCGTTTATTATCACATTAATAAAAAAATGATTTTTTCGGCTTTTTGTAAATCATGATTATTATAATAATTATCGACATCATAAAATATACGCACAAGCTACGGTCGAGTTAAACAGCCAAACGTTATCGTGTAATTAACCCCCGACCAAAAAGAGGGGTGTTATAAGTTTGACGTGTCTGTCTGTCGGTCGGTCGGTCGGTCGGTCGGTCGGTCGGTCGGTCGGTCGGTCGGTCGGTCGGTCGGTCGGTCGGTCGGTCGGTCGGTCGGTCGGTCGGTCGGTCGGTCGGTCGGTCGGTCGGTCGGTCGGTCGGTCGGTCGGTCGGTCGGTCGGTCGGTCGGTCGGTCGGTCGGTCGGTCGGTCGGTCGGTCGGTCGGTCGGTCGGTCGGTCGGTCGGTCGGTCGGTCGGTCGGTCGGTCGGTCGGTCGGTCGGTCGGTCGGTCGGTCGGTCGGTCGGTCGGTCGGTCGGTCGGTCGGTCGGTCGGTCGGTCGGTCGGTCGGTCGGTCGGTCGGTCTGTCTGTCTGTCTGTCTGTCTGTCTGTCTGTCTGTCTGTCTGTCTGTCTGTCTGTCTGTCTGTCTGTCTGTCTGTCTGTCTGTCTGTCTGTCTGTCTGTCTGTCTGTCTGTCTGTCTGTCTGTCTGTCTGTCTGTCTGTCTGTCTGTCTGTCTGTCTGTCTGTCTGTCTGTCTGTCTGTCTGTCTGTCTGTCTGTCTGTCTGTCTGTCTGTCTGTCTGTCTGTCTGTCTGTCTGTCTGTCTGTCTGTCTGTCTGTCTGTCTGTCTGTCTGTCTGTCTGTCTGTCTGTCTGTCTGTCTGTCTGTCTGTCTGTCTGTCTGTCTGTCTGTCTGTCTGTCTGTCTGTCTGTCTGTCTGTCTGTCTGTCTGTCTGTCTGTCTGTCTGTCTGTCTGTCTGTCTGTCTGTCTGTCTGTCTGTCTGTCTGTCTGTCTGTCTGTCTGTCTGTCTGTCTGTCTGTCTGTCTGTCTGTCTGTCTGTCTGTCTGTCTGTCTGTCTGTCTGTCTGTCTGTCTGTCTGTCTGTCTGTCTGTCTGTCTGTCTGTCTGTCTGTCTGTCTGTCTGTCTGTCTGTCTGTCTGTCTGTCTGTCTGTCTGTCTGTCTGTCTGTGGCATCGTAGCATCCAAACTGGTGGACCGATTTTGATCTAGTTTTTTTTGTTTGAAAGCTGACATGATCGAAAGTGTTCTTAGCTATAGTTCATCATCATCAGCCTGCTCATTGCTGAAATATCACAGTTCATCTGGTTCGTGATAGGCCGATTAGCAACTTGCAGTCGTTTCACTCCGTTTGATGGGTTTTATATTTTGCATTCTGGTTCGTGACACTTATGAATATATACATATTAATGGAAAGTTCACCCTGGTGCTGCAGCATCACCTGGTAATCAATAGGATACCCAATTCCTCACCAACTTAGAGCAGAGGTTTCGTGTTTGGGCTCATTTTAATTGCGACAACCAATAAGACGTAGATAGGCAGTAAATATTTATATGCTGCTGCTGCAGCATCACCTGGATTGTATAGGAGCCGAGCTCCGTATGAACCCAGGGTGCAGGTTTCATGTTTGGGCTCATATTGACGGCCTCATCCAAGAGGATATTTATAGATCGTATTCATTGGGATATGATCCTGTTGATAGGAGTTATTCTGCACTATAACCTACACAAGTTTAAACAGCATGAAATAAAATTAAATTAAGAAATAAAAACCCGTGCCAAAAAACTTTAAAAACTAATGAAATAATAATTTACTGACTTTAAGTTTAAATAATTCCTAAGTGTAAAGTAATATTTTATTCCATAATTATTGTCAAGGTGTGTCGGGGGACCGCTAATGTACATGTTTGATTTCACATAACGGGTCAGTTCACAGCGAACCGAATCGAGACAACCAGCGACTTGACGATACAAATTGCAAAAGTCGCTGTTGTCGTAGTTTATTTGGCGGTCCCCCGACACACCGTGACAATAATTATGGAATAAGATATTACTTTACACATAGGAATTATTTAAACTTAAAGTCGGTAAATTATTATTTCATTACTTTTTAAAGTTGTTTGGCGGGGGTTTTTTTAAATTTCTTAATTTAATTTAATCTTGTAAATGTTTAGCTAACTCAATACAATTTTACATTCGATAACTTTTAACGAAACTTAAAAACCATAATCTTTTACACGACGTATTAAAAAACACATTGACTCACATGTTACATACTAAAACACCTTTTAGACCTTATTCTTATACTACTAAGATCGAAAAGTGATAAGGTTTTCGGCGACATACAGATCTCAAGAGACAAGCCTTCATTATGTGCAATTTACGTGGGCCCTACGTTCCTGCCCTTTCCAATTTAAGAATAAAATGAATCCTATCACAATGTGTTTAAGAACGGAAAAGTAATTTCTTATTCACGTTCTTGTCCTTAGCAATAATAAAAATTCTACAGTTTGTTTGTTTGTTACATTTTCTATTTTCTGATTGCTACAGATTCCGAGAAGTCTTGAATTAGATCTTCAGATTACTTCGTTATTTTGACGAACTTTATTATTAGTTTACTATCAGGTAATTAAATTTTGTTCAGGAGCTTTTTACAGAGAAATTGTAACTTCAATATTAATCAAAAACATCACAAGTACTGATTGTGATAGTTATAATCTCTCTCGCACGCTCGACTCGCGCACGAAGGGTTCCGTACCGGTATAGAGCGAAAGTAGACAAAAAAATTGTGTTTTTTTGTCATTTACATTCGACTTTCACAAAAAATTGTGTCAAAAAAAATAGACAAAAAAAAGGCCAAAAAATCACGTTTCTTGTATGGGAACCCCCCTGAAATATTAACTTTATTTTATTTTCAGTATTTGTTGTTATAGCGGCAACAGATATACACAATCTATGAAAGTTTCAGAAGTCTAGCTATAGCGGTTCTTGAGTTACAGCCTGGAGACAGACAGACAGACAGACAGACAGACAGACGGACGGACAGACGGACAGAAAACGAAGTCTTAGTAATAGGGTCCCGTTTTTACCCTTTGGGCCCCTAAACACGACGATTTGTTGCCGTAATGGAAAAAGAAACACCGAGTACATAATAATTATTATATTATAATGCAGGTATGCTAATAAGTAGGTATGTGGATAAACCCACATAAGGCATGTTTGTAAAGACGTGTTTGTTTTGTTAGGGACTTCTATAGATACCTCTCTATTTCTTAGATAACGAGCTATGCGCCTACTTTGTATCATTGTCATCAGAATAAAGGGTCATAATATCAAGTTTTATGGCCAATTATTCTTCACAAATATTGTACTTTATTATTTACAAAGCGGATTATACAGTTATTATGAGATTAATGTGAATAAACGTTAACAATGCTATCGCGGCTCGCAGCCGGCGCGGCGGTCGCACGGACAAAGCGACGCCATTTTGTTTTCACCCGATTACCACAAAACGGCGGGTATGATTTAGATTCCAAATATAAAGGCCGTATGTTCTAAATTTAAAAATATACGAGCGAGATATAAATAACTAACCAAGACGAGTAATAGGACATCTAAATTCTAAGGGGCGATTTCACCAAAGAAATGGAACGCGTTCAATGCAAACTGAACCGGTTCAAAACGTATAAACGCGATTATAACATCGAATTGAATTTCACCAACATAAACTGAACGCGTTCACAGCAAATCCAAGTTTTATCTTCTGAACGCCCAAAGTCCGAAGTTTAACGTCGTAAAACCCGTTCATGCCTGTCAGTACAGTGTCATGGCGGAACGAAAAACATAGACAAAAGAAATGTCAAGATGACAGTTTTGAGACATGCGTTTGGTTAGTTTATGTATTGTTTCTTGCTATTTTGTTGTTATATTAACGTGACAAGGCTCCAAAATGATGAAAACATGTAAAATAATCGCGTGACGTCACGTAAACTTAGATTTATTAATCGAGATCAAAATAAGTTTGTGAAATCCATTTGAAACAGAACGAGATTCACGTCACCGTGTGAATGCGTTCAATGAGAACTAAGTTTTATAAAACGAAGTTTTAAGTGTGTCTGGTGAAATCCCACCTTAGTAGTAGGTAATAGTTGTACAAATTATCCATACTTCCATACGAAAAATGCGAAAGTGTGTCTGTCTATTTCCTCATAACGCCTAAACCGCTAAGCAGATTTTGCTGAAATTTGGCATGGAGTTACTTTGAGTCCCGGGAAAGGACGAATGATACTTTTGATCTCTAAAATGTGCAGTTCCCGTGCGATAAACGAATTTCCGAGCAACGGAGTTGCAGGCGTCATCTAACACATTATAAATAAACAAGTTAGGGACGTTAGCAATAAGAAATATACGACAACGCGCGTATCCTTAGGACAGTGTCGTTCCATTTGAGCTCTACATTCGCTTTCACCGCCCAGGCGCACCAATACAATCATATCAAAAAGACAATATAAATTATCAATATACCAAGGTCATACGAGATAAGCTCAAAAGCAAACAGGTGAGTTCGATACCGGTGATAACCGGTGCTAATTTTCACGAGCGTTATTCAAGTTTCCGTGGTGTAGCGGTTATCACATCTGCCTAACACGCAGAAGGCCCCCGGTTCGATCCCGGGCGGAAACACACTTTTGTAAATTTAATTTTCTTTTAAGATTATTCTCATTCGAAACATTTTTCTATCGTTTTCAGGCTGAGTCAATGCAAAAAATATTCAAACCTTCCCTTCTTAAAAAAATTAAGTAGTCATAAGAACGACTATATACACGCGTAATAAGAATTATATCTCACCATAACTACAGCATTACGTTTTCTAATTTCCTTACACTCGCTGAATATTTAACTCGACGAATGCTCGGTCTAATGTAAATATAATGTTTAGTTTCCACTGCTGAGGGGAATTAATTATTAACTTTACACCCTTCCCCCCTTCAACTTCGCATGTATTTTATCATTACCTAGACGTAAATTATGGGGTTAAGATCTTCGTTCTCATTTAAAGGGAAGTATAATGTTAAATTCATTAATCTTGCAGCAAAGAACGTGACATTTTATACGACGAAATATCTAACTATATGAATAAAAATTAATTTTCAATCATGTTAGTCCTGCTATAATTCAAGAACGACTGAACCAATTTGGCTATATTTATTTTTTATTGATTCCTGACAAAAAAGAGAAAAATTATAATAAGAGACTTTTGTTTAATAAGATTTTAGCTATAGAAATATGTAATTATTTTAAACAGTGAACATACACACCTATCTATCTACTCCACAATATTCTCTCTATCTTCTCGACAACTGCTCAATATTACATATTGTCATTACGTAATCTGTAATGAACATAGGACATAGGTTATACATATTGGTCTCCTAGAGCTAGTTCAATTAATGACTCGACGAATGAGTCCGGGGACATCCGGTTTTTTAATTAAAAGCCCGCACGTAGCGTCTCAGGTATCACAGACCGATATTTTACAGTATTCTTCTCTTAACCGACTGAAAAAAATAACATTGTTATTGTACTATTGCTAGAAATGTTGCGATTCTACAGTCTTGAGAGTGTTAGGCTTTACAACATTTTTAAGGTTTTTCAAATAACAAAGGTGATTGGGACATAAAAATTGTTGTGTATAAGGAAATACGGGTTGAAGGAAATACGTGTTGTGCATAAGAAAATTTTAATAAGAAGACATTATTCTATGACTGACATCACACTTCATAGGTAATATTTTAGATTACTAACTAAGGAGTTCCTATTACAACATGCCCCCATAATCTAAACATATTACATTAAAATAAGTAACATTCATAGAAAAATAAACTAAAAGTTTAAATTGACAACCCTAGAAAAATTAAAACATCTATAAAATTCTAGGTTATCAACCCTAAACCTTTAACACATCTTAAATGCGATGTACGCCTTTAAACTTTCGTAAAGACATCTGCTATAAGATTTTCTGACGGAATAAAATTTAAAGAAATAATATTTTCGGCAACTTTCTCTCTTACGAAATGGAATTTCGTATCAATGTGCTTACTCCGTCCGTGGTGGATTGGATTATGTGCTAACTTTTGTGCACTCTGACTGTCACCAAAAAGAGAAACAGTATCTATCCTTCCACTTACCTCATAAATAAAGCGTCTAAGAAACACAGCTTCTTTAGCAGCAGAGCACAAAGCCATGTATTCCGCTTCTGTAGAAGACAACGCAACCGTAGGTTGCTTCTTTGCCTCCCAGGATACAGGACCACCACCTAATATAAATACACATCCTGTATAAGAACGACGATCGTTAGGATCATTCGCCCAGTCTGCATCTACAAATCCAGACAAATACTCACCAGTTTTTCTGTATGTAATGCCGTAGTCTATTGTACCTTTCAGATACTTTAAAACTCTTTTACTGGCTTCCCAGTGTGACTTTCCTGGATTCGCATTAAATTGGCTTAGATAGCTCATAGCATACGATATGTCTGGTCGTGTATTTATAGCAATGTACATTAGAGAACCTATTAATGCTTGATACGACCGACAATCTTCAAATGGTTCCGTTTCGTTCAAACTCAACTTTTCTACAGCTAAAGGAGTACTAGCGACTTTACCTTCACACAAGTTATACTTCTCTAGCAACGAATTAATCATTGTCTTTTGATTTACACGAATAACACCATTTTTCTTAGAGATATTTAAGCCGAGGTAAAAATTCAATTCACCTAGACTTTTAAGGGAAAAATATTTATCAAAGTCCGATTTGACAATGTCAAAATGACTCTTGTCTTTGTACAGAACTATAATGTCATCAACGTATACGGCCAGTATGACAACCTCATTAGCAAACTTTTTGGTGAACACACACGGCTCTGATGGAGTTTGTATAAAGTTCAAAGAAACTAAGGTGTCCTTTAATTTTTTGTTCCAAGCCCTTGGCGCTTGCTTCAGACCATAAAGTGACTTCTTTAAAAGACAAACTTTGTTATTTTCTCCTTTTTTAATGAAACCTTGAGGCTGTTCCATATAAACCTCCTCTTCAAGATCTCCGTAAAGAAATGCAGTATCCACATCGAGATGTTGCATGCTCAGGTCCATCTCTGCCGCCAAAGCCAAAAGGGTACGAAAGGAAGAATTCCGTACAACCGGGGCAAACGTTTCGTTATAATCAATCCCCGCTTGTTGTGCGTAACCTTTTGCGACAAGACGAGCCTTGTATTTCTTTACATTGCCATAGGCATCCTTTTTGAGTTTAAATACCCATTTACATGGAACTATTTTCTTTTCAGGTCTATCGACCAAAGTCCATGTTTTACGTAACTGTAGAGATTTAAATTCATCCTCCATAGCGGAACGCCATTTGCAGCTATCTACAGAATCAATAGCTTCTTGATAGCTCTTAGGTTCGTCCGATATACTATCAACTGAGTTAGTTAACCAAGACATGAAGTCAAAACCAAAAAACTTAGTTTTCTTACGTACACGTTCCGGGTAACGCCTGTCTATCTGTGCTGGTCCGTCCTCAGGAACAACAGCAACAACTGCTTCTGATTCCGATACATCTGATTCATTATGGACAAGTACATCCTCGTGAATAGTAGCTGGAACATCAGGAGTATTAACATCAATTGCTTCTGGTTCAGCAACATCAGTTTCACTATACACAGGCATATCATTATAATTCATAGCAGTAGAACTTTCAAGTTCTATATCTGGTACAATCACCCCTTTAAAACTACTGTCTAAACTATGTACAGGCGAAAAATCCACAGATTTATTAGTCTTCAACCCAGTGAAGCAATCTTCAAAAAATACTACATCTCTAGATTTTACTAATCTTCTAGGATTCGCAGCGTCACGCAGAAAATAGGAATGAGGATCAATTGAATATCCTACAAATATATGTTCACTAGCTTTACTATCTAACTTACTTCTATGACAGGATGGAATATTTACAAGTGCTCTACAACCGAAAACCTTCAAATGACTCAAGTCAGGCTTAGTATTAAACCACCTTTGATAAGGCGGGCCACAACTCAAAGCTCTGTGAGGGCTTCTATTCTTAAGATAAACAGCTACATTAAACGCGTCTTCCCAATAAGATTTCGGAAGTGAACTCTCAGCCAACATTGAACGTGCTTTTTCCACAATAGACCTATTTGTGCGTTCTGCAACGCCATTTTGCTGTGGACTATATGGCACAGTTGTCTGATGAATTATACCCTTTGCCGTTAAATGTTCCAGAAAGTCTTTATTAACATATTCTGTCCCATTATCAGTTCTTAAAACTTTGATTTGAGCACCTGTCTGCCTTTCAACCAGCGATTGAAACGAGCAGAACTTATCCTTAACCTCAGTCTTCGAAGAGATAAAGTAAGCAAAAATCATACGAGAATAATCATCAATGAATAATAATACGTATTTATTACCTTGAAATGATGTTGCACTCATGGGTCCACAAATGTCCGAGTGAACCAACTCCAAAATCTTTGTACCTTTTTCGTAAGGAACTTGCTTAAAAGGTTTACGGGCTTGCTTACCTTCTACACAAGCAATGCAGCTTGTCTTATCGACAATAGTATAGTCGATACCGACGTTGCTATTCTTCAACTGGTTCATACCTATACGACACAAATGACCTAGCCTTCTATGCCATAATAGAAATTTAGAAGTCGAGTCAGAGTGCACATCATAGGCATTATGAGGTTTATTAACTGTACAGTCTAATTTGTACAAACCATCACAAACTGAACCATGTAAAAGAGATTTGCCTGTGTAAGAAAAAGTTTTAGCATTAAAAAAGTTACACCCATTGTTATCAAACAAAACAGTAAAACCTTTATCTACTATCTTTTTAACAGAAAGCAAGTTAACACTTAACTTAGGTATATATGTGACATCATTTATACTATTTATAATATTAGATTTAGTATTAATATTAACATTACCAATAGCTTGACATTGGATCTCATCTCCATTAGCAACAGTAACTTTACCGAAATTCACGTTTTTTACGTCAGATAGCCAGTCTAACCTCGAAGTTAAATGTGTTGACGCACCAGAGTCAATAAACCAAACATCTTTCTTGTTTTCAGAGACAGCCAGGGCCGTAAGAGCAGTATTTTCTTTGCCTTTTTCTTTTTTCTTACGAAGTGGACACTCTGGTCTCTTATGTCCAGGCTCTTTGCAGTCATAGCATACTATATTAGGCTTCCTTTTCGTAAAAGCCTTTCGAAATTTACTTGCCTTTAAAGCAGCTTCTGGCTCTTCACTGCGTGACATTTCGTTTAAAAGTTTAGTTTTAACCAAATCAGTGGTTATCTCGATGTTGCTATTTTCGAGACCCATAATCATCGGATTATACTTTTCTGTGAGTCCGCCTAATAATATAGCTGCTACTGAAGCATCTTCAATCTTTTTGCCAATATCATTCAGGTCTTGTACAGTACTCATTATACCATTAATATATGTTTCCATATTATCGTAATCAGAGAGACTCATTCTGTATAATCTTCGTTCTAGGGCAAGTCTCCGTCCCATTCCGCGGTCTTCATATGCGTTTTTGAGGGAATCCCAAGCCTCTTTTGCACTTTGGCAAGTTCGGACATGTGTGATGGCCGGACCATCTAAACTAAGGCATATTTTTGCCAACACCTTCTGATCACAACGTTTTTTAGTTGTTTCGGGAGTTGTATCTCCTTCCGGATACCCTATTATTGTCTCCCACAGGTCCTCGTGCACAAGGTAATTCCTCATTTTAAACTTCCATGCCGTGTAGCCCTCGCGGCCACACAATTGAATGCATATACTAGGTAAAGTAGTACCTGAGGATCTTCTGATTGCACCATCTCCACTAGAGCTTGCCATTTCAACACATTCCCTTTAATCTACTAATCTATTAAACCTACAGCTTCGTGCTGATAACGTGTTGTGTATAAGGAAATACGGGTTGAAGGAAATACGTGTTGTGCATAAGAAAATTTTAATAAGAAGACATTATTCTATGACTGACATCACACTTCATAGGTAATATTTTAGATTACTAACTAAGGAGTTCCTATTACAACAAAAATTAAGGCAATGAAGATACTATAAAAATTTAACATTTTCATTTCAAATACTTTTTCGTGTAGATACTATGTTTAGATTAACATGTCAATTTTACCATGAACTAAATTTAAAACCAAACAGGACATTATGCATGTCTCTCTATCAACTCTTGACGTTAGAACAGCTGCGCCAATTTTAATGAAATTCGGTGTGCAGACTTATCACTACATATAGTATAAAACAAAGTCGCTTTTTCTGTCCTTATGTCCCTTTGTTCCCTTTAATCTTTAAAACTGCGCAACGGATATTGATGCGGTTTTCTTTAATAGATAGAGTGATTAAAGAGGAAGGTTTATAAGTATAAAAACATTAATTAAATAGTGGAGAAATACTGTTATTTTTGGGGTTTCTAAGGTGATATCGTAAATAATTACATTTTTTTCCGCTTACATTGCAAACGCAGGCTAAACCCTACGAGATTTATCAAAATAATGTACGTTAGTACACTACGAAAAGGTCTACAGAAAACTTCGCGATGGTATATATTGTCTATCTCTTATGGATATCCCATAATAACATTTTTTTGTCATTTACTTTTAACTACAAATAATGGCTAATTTTCGAAGCGATTTTAACCAATACGACATTAATCCTTATTCAATTAAGTACTTTAAATACATTGTTGATTTAATATAGATCTATATGGCCCTTTACAGTATTATATGAGTTGAATGAATATTTTCGAAGATATTACAGATTTAAAAATTGCGGGACGTAGCGTTTGCGGCGGTACCGACCAATGCGGGCCACGGTTAGTAAATATAAATCAAAACTACTGAATCGATTTTAATCATTTTTTCAGTGACATAGTCTATATATTTTATAACCGTGCGAAGCCGGGGCGGGTCGCTAGTAGTGTATAGTAAGTGTGTGCATAGTATCAGATAGTTAAAACGAAAAGTTTTTATTATAAGAAAATCTATGGTTACTACGCCACAAATGAATTTTTGGGCAACATTTAATACGAATCCACATATTACAGATAAGGTAGACCACAGACATAGATCAAGATAGATACCGCATGTGTATGTACTTTGCGTGCCCTATCGCGTTCCCAAACGACGAGCAATGCTCGTCTTTCGAAAGTCTGTTCTTTAGTCTGCTATCGGAATCGGACGTCAAACGGAATTTTAAAAATGCCTAAATGCCTAATTGTGCCGTATTGAGCTGTAGAAATTCGAATAGAAACGTTGGCCTGGATAATGGACATGTTTCTTATCATCGGTATGTCACAGTAGGTAGGAAAAAAGTGGCACGCTCGTTTTCATACAAATGGAGGGACATGCGGTATCTGTCTTGATCTATGTCTGTGAGGTAGATCTAGATGCAGCATCTCAGAAGTTACATCTTCATTAGAAGTTCACAATGCATGGGGTTTACTCTGCTGTGTTGATGGTTTCCCAGAATCTGATCAAATACCACTCAGAATATATTTGTACTGTGTTTATTGCTATGGTTCAATGTGTGGTCAAAGATTATTTAAGATAGGACTTAGGATAGGAAACAATATGTCCTATCCTAAACTCCGTTCCAATACATTTTGGTCTAAATGTAAGTAATACGTAGTATGGGCTATCACTGTAATAATGCTACCTATTTTGATGTCAGAATCATCAGATTAAAATAAATTAAAACCAAATCATTAATTATACACGGTAAGCTCAAAAAATACTAAGTATAAAACAAAACTTAATAAATATTCACCACGCAAAAATATAGAATGATATTTTTTTTATATTTTGTTTTCATTTACCTCTATATTAAAATGTATTAAAACTCACTTAGCTTAGCTGAAAATCTACCGTGTTTTAAACTCCTAAATAATCTTGTATAATGTCAGAACAAGCCTGACAAATCTCCACAATTTATTCCAATAGCATAACTTAATCCTGGGATAAAGTTATGTAGGGTAATAATGGCACAAAGACGCAGGTACCCGCTTTGGTACCCGCCCCGGTACCCGCGCGGGTACCTCAGCTCATTTGAATAAAGGTATAGAATATGGAGAAGGCGGGGACTACATTGATTTTGAATGGTTTCGAATAGGAATGGTCCTTAGAATTTATACTTTGTAAGGGTCAGGGTACACCAAAAAGGAGGTAACGAGGCGGAAATTGGCCATGCAAATACAAAATTGAAATGTCAAATAACGTGACGCGTGAAACAAACACAAGTTGTTAATATAGATAAATTAATAAATTACAAATAATCGGCCAAGTGCGAGTCGGACTCGCGCACGAAGGGTTCCGTACCGTTAGAGCAAAAATAGGCCAAAAATTGTGGTTTTTGTATGGGAGCCTCCCTTAAATATATATATTATTTTAATTTTATAATTAATTATTAAAGTACACATATAATTAAGGATTTTGTGTAAATTTTAAGCACCTACCTATTGCCATTATTGATATCGAGCAAAAAAGGTCGAAAAAATCACGTTTGTTCTATGGGAGAACCCCCTTTAAATATTAATTTTATTTTGTTTTTAGTATTTGTTGTTATAGCGGCAACAGATATATACAATCTGTGAAAATTTCAGAAGTCTAGCTATAGCGGTTCTTGAGATACAACCTGGTGACAGACAGACGGACAGACGGACAGACAACGAAGTCTTAGTAATAGGGTCCCGTTTTTACCCTTTGGGTACGGAACCCTAAAAACGGTAAAAACAACTCTAATTACATAAGTAAACCCCAAATTTTCCAGAACTGTGCTGATAATGATAAACTACTGCCAATAACAATCCCAATTATGTCAGCTATAAACCAAAAACACAGGTCTAAATCACACAATAATTTAACCTTTTATATTATTATCATTAACAACCTCAGAAGTCAATTTAAGCTTTTATTTCGAAATTTGCAGCAATAAATAAAACCGTTTGTCCATTATACAGTCGACGTGGGCAGTTTTGGCGCTCAGTCCACTCGACTTTGTGTTAATTGGTCTACAATTGTAAACCAACAATCGCATAATTGACGAATTTGTTCGACAAATAAGCGAAGTTATGTATTTTTTTTAGCCGAATTAATATCTTTATTTGGACGCTGTTAAGCATTTGTGTATCATCCCACAAAAAAAAAAAAAAACGTATTGAGTTATGAATGCAATCATGTTCTTTAGTTTATTAATTAGAACAAGACTTCATTCATAACTCAAAAAAAAAGTGGATTAATACATAAATGCTTACAAGGATGCGTTGTTTTTCGATATCCAATTTAATTACACTTAAATTCATTTTGATCTAATTGTAAATAAAAAAAACAAAACAATAGAAAAATGTCCCACCAACTATTTGTAGTACTGTGTTATACTTTACATTCAAATTAGTAGTATTATTTTGAGCTTTATTTCCTTTTTAGGGTTCCGTACCCAAAGGGTAAAAACGGGACCCTATTACTAAGACTTCGTTCTCTGTCCGTTTGTCTGTCTCCAGGCTGTATCTCAAGAACCGCTATAGCTAGACTTCTGAATTTTTTACAGATTGTGTATATCTGTTGCCGCTATAACAACAAATACTGAAAACAAAATAAAATTAATATTTAAGGGAATCCCATACAACAAACGTGCATTTTTCGACCTTTTTCGCTCTATATCAATAATGGCAAGAGGTAGGCACTTCAATTTTTCACACATTCTTTTGTTAAATGTGTATTTTAATATTTAATAATAATATTAAAAAAATAAAAATATAAGGGGGGCTCCCATACAAAAAACACAATTTTTAGCCTATTTTTGCTCTGTATCGGTACGGAACCCTTCGTGCGCGAGTCCGACTCGCACTTGGCCGATTTTATTATTGCTTACTTATCTCAAAGATATCAGCTCCAAACAGACAAACTTTCTATCAAACTTTTTCCGGAAATTCCAATTCATACAGCTGTCGCAGAAAAGCTCAAAAAACTTCTGAAAGTAGTACCAAGGTAACGAGTTAATTAAAAATAAAAAACTAGTACCAAGGTAACAGTAGTTAATTAAAAGTAAAGTAACGTATGCAAGCTGGCAGTGCAAGCGGGTCGGCGCGCATTCCGGCCAGCTATTGACATACTTGTTTATGTTGAATTCTGTTTTTGGTTCAATTTTACATGATTTTGAAGCTACAAAAGATGACTTGATAGTGACTTTTTTATGAGCAAATATATAATTTGATTTAAAACAAAATTGAGCAAAAAAAAAAACGACACAGATTTCTTATCCATACTAATATTATAAATGCGAAAGTGTGTCTGTCTGACTGTTACCTCTTCACGCCCAAACCGCTGAAGCGATTTGCTGAAATTTTGTATGGAGACATATTGAGTCCCGGGAAAGGACATAGGATACTTTTTATCCCGGGCGTCATCTTGGGCGTTTATATTGTATTACTAGTTGATGCGTGAAGCAGACGGAAAGACAGACACACTTTTGCATTTATAATATTAGTATGGATTTAGATTCTTTGCAAAAACATTTAATGGAATTAGATGTTTGGTAAATACCTTGAGTCCCAAAGAAGGACATATGACAGTTTTTAACCCGGAAAAATGACAAAAAAAAAGTCCATGGCGTGATGGACTACAATTCATTAAAATTAATAATATTATTTCAATTATCCGGAGGTGCGAAAAATCTAAATAATAAAATAACAAAAAAAGGATATGGGCGAAAAGCTCATAGACGGCCCCAATTTTATAAAAAAAAACCCGGAAAATGTATTACAGTTCGAGGGCAACATCTCGCTCTATGTTAGTATTTTGTGACTCAATTATCTGTCTTGTCGTATTCAACATTACATATTCATAACATACATCCACTTTACGTAGAACTCACAATAACTACCATTGTACAACTAAGCCGAAATCACTAACATCTTAACGTCTTAAACGTATTCTAACCTTAAGTCCTCCACACAGAGTTTAAAATCGCTCGTCAGCAACAAGGGGATTGTTCAAACTTATCGTCAAGTGTGCAAGTTTAACACGAATTAAAATAATTTGCATACATAATCGAGATAATATCCCAGTTACTTGTGCGAACTTAGAAGCAGTGCTTGTATAAATAATTTACTTGCAGAACTGTGCTGGAAGATAGGCGACGAACGTTATTGATTTTTGAAGTTTGGGAATTATGTGCTTAATGTGTGTGTGTGTGAGAGAGAGAGAGAGAGAGAGAGAGGAAAAGAGACAGGTATATAATATAGAAATACATCTTTACGTACTTAATTTAGTATCAAAAAGTTTGTACGAACGCCGTAGCCGAGCTACGAGGGCGCGCTACGCCGTAGGCTTGCTACGCGGTGGTAGACCGTAGCGCTACGAACCAAAGTTACGCCAGTTAGAGCGACCGCACATTGGAGACACGACTGTAGTTAGACAGTCTTGTTTCACATAGACAAGTCAGTCTTACGATTAAAGAGAAACAGTTGTGTCTATCACGTGGCGCACACCAAGTCAAAACTGTCTTGACTACGATGACTCAACGCATACAATTGTATATTAAACAGTAGAGAACGCCCGGACAGAGTAGACAGAATTATAGAGTATGCCGACTTAGAAGTTAGAAATTTTTAAATTTCACGTATTATGACGAAAATCGCTAGGGTTGTTAACTTGTCACTACGAACTTAAAACTATAACATATTACAGGCATTAATAGGGTTTCCTATTACTGTATTTTCTGGGATGTTAAACATGTTAAACACGTTAAAAACGGGATGTGAAACACGTCAATTTGAAATAATTTATGTTTACAACTTAGGTATTACAAATAACAAGTTGTATATTAATAAAATTAAAACCGAATTCAAAACTACTGAACCAATTTTGATGAAACTTACCTAAATTGAACAATACCTATCACAACAAAGTCAACAAAACAAAAAAAGAATTACTTAAATCGGACTTGTGGCTCCGCAGCATTTGTTCAGATGCTGATTAAATATACTTAGTCGCCAGTTACACGGTCAAATTTTCATCAATCTGATCCATCAATCCGGTACAGATTGACGAAAATTTGATCGTCTAACCCACGGATTGATGGATTGATCATATTTTTAATATGAACTTTTTATAACCATCAATATTCCGTCAATCAGATTGATGGATCAGATTGATGAAAATTTGACCCGACGAATTTGACATAATATATTGAAACCTGTCCGTCTCTTTGCAGTCAAAGTTCAGAGCTCGGAACCGGTATTTTTTTAACCAGGTTAAAACGCTATATAACCAGGTTTTTGGATAAGTGTTCGTTTGGAGCGAAATAGAGATGCGAGCGGTATTGCTTCTGAAATTAACCTGGTTAATTTCTCGCGGAAAGTAACTCTCGGAACCGGTATTTTTTTTTACCAGGTTAAAACACTTCATAACCAGGTTTTTGGAAAAGTGTTCGTTCGGAGCGAAATAGAGATGCGAGCGGTATTGCTTCTAAAATTAACCTGGTTAATTTCTCGCGGAAAGTAACTCTGGGAACCGGTATTTTTTACCAGGTTAAAACACTCTATAACCAGGTTTTTGGATAAGTGTTCGTTCGGAGCGAAATAGAGATGCGAGCGGTATTACTTCTAAAATTAACCTGGTTAATTTCTCGCGGAAAGTAACTCTCGGAACCGGTATTTTTTTAACCAGGTTAAAACACTCTATAACCAGGTTTTTGGATAAGTGTTCGTTTGGAGCGAAATAGAGATGCGAGCGGTATTGCTTCTGAAATTAACCTGGTTAAATTCTCGCGGAAAGTAACTAGTGCAGTGATATCTTCTATCCCTTTCTAGTGCACCATCTAATAGCCAATAGGCCATAACTTGTTTATGTGTGGACAATGGGTGATGGTCGTGGTGTGTGTGAGTGGGCGGGGCGAACATAATCGCGAACGGTTCTGAACGGTATTTTGAGCAGTGAGCAATTTAATTTTGCTCTTAGAACAAAACCAGAAATAATTTCGATCCCTTCAGAGCGGAATAGAAATGAAAACGCTCTTTTGGAAATGTATGGCGTTTCTAACGAACAGGATCGCGAAGATTAACCAGGTTTCCGAGCCCTGAGTCGAACTACTGGT
This sequence comes from Cyaniris semiargus, assembly GCA_905187585.1. Taxonomy (NCBI): domain Eukaryota; kingdom Metazoa; phylum Arthropoda; class Insecta; order Lepidoptera; family Lycaenidae; genus Cyaniris; species Cyaniris semiargus. Next base: position 2,868,255 of record LR994555.1, read on the forward strand.
AGTTATGTCTATTGTGGCTAGACAGTTTTGTCTTAGATGTGCGCGCTCGCATACACTTCAAAGGGAAGCCGACAGTCGTTAGTCAGACTTGTCGCGGGGCGCATTAGACTACTTTGTCTATGAGACGTTTTGTCTCAAATGTGCGCATCTAGTGCATTTTACTATGCGATAGTCTGTCTTTAGACAGTCGTGTCTCAGGTGTGCGGTAGCCCTTATAGTTTCATCTACGAAGGTTGAATATAAATAAAATTATTATTATACGTATGAAATATATTTATTTACTTTTAATACTTTCTTTGTAAAAATATATATTAAAAATACTTAATAAAATATAACACTTAATAAAAATGTCTATTATAAATAATATAATAATTTATAAAGGGTTTTCGTTGCGGCTATTGATTAATTATGCCTTACTAAAGTTGCAGTTATTACTCATACTTTAGCCTTAATTTAATATAATTTTACAAGCAATAATTAAATATTTTAATGGGAATGAGTAGTATTTTTATCTTAAGGCGCTTACTGAAAATCAGCTTTGCGACTATGGTCGCAACACGTAATGCTGAGTAAGCTATTTGGTAAATCTGGTTTTGAAATGTTTTTATTTCTTTAGATGTTTTGTATTGTTTTACCAAATAAAGTTTCTTTCTTTCTAGAAGGATCACCTGATAGTAAGTGATTGCAACACACAACGCACTTGCTTTCCAGTACTTTTTAATCCCAACAGCGTTGACTTTTGATAATATAATTTTAAAGGTACAAAAACATAAGCAGTATTATAATTAAGGGGTTACTCCTTAATTATAATCTATTATACCCTATTATGTTAATCTCATTATTCGCTTGTAATTAAGAGGTGACCAAAAATTTGTTTAACGATGGATCGTTTAACCAAAAATTTGGCCAATGAGTGACTTATTAGGGCAACGATATTAACATGATCTAGAGAGATGGGATAGGGATCATGTTAATATCGTTGTCCTAATTAAATTAAATCGCGCTAGGTTTACAAAGAGTCAACAGTGCAAACGTCAAAATGGCTTCACTTAGTTATAATCGTTAATTTTGATATTTGAAGACTAGCTGCTCATCTATTTTTTTAATAAATAACTAGATCATACCCGCTGCGACATAAACCATCTCTCGGACAAGAAACGTACCTTTTTCTAGCATAAAAACTAACCTATTGTCCTTTTCCGGGCCTCAAATTATCAAATTACTAAATTTCAACAATCGGTTCATCGGTTTAAGCGTGAAGAGGTAACGGACAGAAAGGCAGACTGACAGACATTTGTACGGATTTAGTAAAGGACATTGCATTGAATTGCTGACTGCTAACATTACGAGAATACTAAAGTCCAGCTAAGCTAATGACTTAGCACTTCAACGTGACAATTGGCTATGTCGGCGCGATGACGGTAATTGGCCAGCACGTGACATGCATGCTACATGCGACATGATGACAACATGGTTGAGGCATCTTGACATTTCTAAATTGGGACACGATTAGGCATACGTTACAGTCACTTACAGCACAGTAAAGGTGATCGCACATTTATCAGCACGCACGCGCCGAACGCGTCGCGTTAGAATTCGTTGTATGATATGATGTGAAACCTCGCACATTCGTCCGTACCGTACGCGCCGCGTTTCGTATACTATGCGGCGCGTTCGACGCGTACGGCGCGTACGGTGTCAAATGTGCGATCAGCTTAAGTCGACCAATCACGCTCGAAAAATAGGAAGAATATAATAGAATAGAATTTATTTATTTCCAAGAAATTTGTTAAGTTTATAGAAGTTTTACGCTTGTGGGTAGCTACAGGAAATGCCGAAAGTTATCCTGTTTTTTTTCTGAGGCGTGGATAGTTTCCAAAAAGTAGTATCTAGAAACCTAAGTTATAAATATGAATACTTCGATACTACTAAAATGTATTAGAAAAAAAGGAGCCTGTTTATTTTCGAGATACAATAACCGAGTAGTTATTTTGTTCCGAAAATATACAATTTTATTATTTCTAAAAGTCCAAACAGGACAATTGTATATCCTTACGTATGCAAACAACAATGCTCCGATTCGTGAAACCTCTTCACATAAAATTCCCAGAATATGATCCGCGATAGTCGCGCAAAACTTCGGTCGGCGAGTTTCTCGGAAAACAACATTCTTCGCGGTATTTCCGAACTGATGACATGAGTAGATGAAGTGGGTAACTAACATTTTATAACACGTCAAAAGCAAATATTAATTTTTTTCCTTACAAATTGAACAAGCCTTCTTCATCATCTGGCTAATATTTCTGGCTATATATAAACTGCGGCTTTTTTAAATTCAAATCATTATCCATACTTTCATACTTTACTAATATTATAAATGCAAAAGTGTGTCTATCTGTTTGTAACCTCTTCAAACCCAAACCACTGAACCAATTTTTCTGAAATTTGGTATGGAGATTAGTATAGAAGTCGCGCGGCTGCCGCACTACTCGCGACTTAGGGCGAAGCCAAACGAGCGTAATTTGTGAGTTGTGAGTCGCAGAATTTCGGTTCGGCAGAATTCTGCTGCATTTAGTTTCATACAAAAGTCCTGTTTGATTAACACGAGCGTAATTTTGTGAGTCATGATTTGTATGAAAAGATATTTACGCGGCAGAAATTCTGCGACTCACAACTCACAAATTACGCTCGTTTGGGTTCACCCTTAATGTGAAGGCAGCCTTTGAGTCCTGGGAAAGGAAATAGGATTTTCATTCAAGAAAAATGTACGGTTCCGGCTCGATAAAAGAATTTTGGTGCAACGGAGTTGCGGGCGCCATCTAGTATCTTATATGTATATCCGGACCTAAAGCCTCCATTTATGCAAAAAAAAAAAATTTTCAAACTGTTAGTTACCCACTTCATCCACTTAGGTCTTCAATTCTTTACTGAAGTTCTGTCAATCAACTGGCTCCCTTCAACCAGTTTTGTCCTTAATAGTAATGTTGTGAAACGTTTCTGTAAAAGGCGTGCCCTGAGAAATACCAAAGGATGGGTAGGTAGCGTAAACTCATGCAATCTAGTGAGTGGTAATCTAAAGATCAGCTCTAGATTTATGTATAGGCAGTATAGGCCATGGCCTATGGGCAGCAGCGTCCTAGGGAGGGCGGCAGCGTCCTAGGATGGCGGCAGAGTTCGTACATAGGGGCGGCAAAATTAAAGTGGCCTATACTCATAAAAATATAAATACGACCCTGTTAAAGACCGCCTCTTTATTAGGTTATTTCGCAGTCTATGCTACTGCAAAGAAGTAAGAAAACAATACGAACTAAGAAACTATAAGCTACGTAAATCAATATAAATCTATAAATACTTTAGTTATGAAAATTGTATTTAAATTTATATGCTACGATGAAAAAAAACTTATAAACACACTAGATGACGCCCGCAACTCCGTTGCGCCAAAACTCGTTTATCGCACGGGGACCGTACATTTTTTCGGAAAAAAAGTATCCTATGTCCTTTCCCGGGACTACAAGTATCTCCATGCCAAATTTTAGCTAAATCGGTTCAGCGGTTTGGGCGTGAAGAGATAACAGACAGACAGACAGACACACTTTCGCATTTATAATATTAGTATGGATATTAAGTCTGTTAAAATCATTACCATTCTTTTAGCATTGTAACCAGGTAAAAAAGACGACTCGCTTAGGCATCACGCAAGTGTCACTAGAGTTTGGCCCATATTTTCGATCGCGAGTGTCATTACTGTAAAAGCCTCCATAATGGCCTGTCTGTGTTTAACCTGTCAGTACTCGTTATGCCATTATTACCCCCGGGATATACTGCCGTCTGAACCTTATTGCTAAAGTAATATGATCGAAATGTGTATTCTGACAACGAAAAGTCGTAACTCGTAATGTATAAGTTTGAGAATCTAAAAAGAATTTTCTGTTGTGAAAATTATAACCTTATTTTTGACGTTATAACACTAAAATGAATATTTAATTGTAGACATTAAATGTCATTTGACAAGTGAGTTTATTAATTATTATATTTAGGTCGGTCTACGAAATTACATCTCATGTCCACAATTCGCCATAATTTTTAAGACTTATTCCTAAAGAAGTAATTGTTTAGTACTGTCGGTACAACCTCAACAAATAAAATAACATTATTCTTCAGCCAATTAATCTAATATTTGTACACGAAACACTTATAATTGACCTTTAATTAAATTGACACACTGGCATACACTTAAACCTAACTTTTGTGGGTTTGTCATAGTAATAAGATAGTAAGATCGAAACGGCACCATCGCAACGCTCATGCAATCGCGGTGTAATTGGTCTAATACAATTAGCGATGTGGTCAGAAATAACGCCAACTTTTAATGGTCTTGGCTGAGCGGCCGGAATACTTGAGCTGTTTTGAGTACTCCCCTACACCCCTCCTTGTACCCCTTTGACCCCCTCTGTGTACCCCTCTGACCCCCCTCTCTGTACCGCTTAGACTCCCCATTCGTGTACATATTTGACCCCTTTTTGTACCCCTATGACCCCCTGCGTATCCCCCTAGACCCCTCTATGCTTGGACCCCCCACCCCGAGAGAGACAGTCCCCCACCTAATGACAATCGAAATTAATTAACGCGGTCTCGGACGTAAATTACGGAATGTTGTAAGATAACGAACATTCTTTGTGTTTTCTGTTTGTGCTTTGATTTGTTGTATGAAACGCGTTAGTGAAAATATCTGGTATGTTAATGCATAGCGGTATATGGATATACAACACCATAAACTCTACGAAGGTGCCTTTTCAACTAGGATGTGTTGCGAGGAATGTATTTTTGATAATGATAACCAATTAAATCACTTCTTTTGCCTGACCTCGATTAGTGCAGCAATTCTTAGTTTAGATGAAAATGTAAAATCATAACCTATTATAATGTTACGTCTGATCTATGGGTATAGACTATAGACTGGGAGCCCAGCAGGGAGTACAAGTGAATCAATCGGATGTTGTTCTATAATCCTGTAACACACATAATATCTCACACACACAATTATCGCACGCGTCCGCATTCACACACCTGCATACAGACCCCACAATAACATTAAAGACAATGCAAATCAATGCACAAAGACCAAAGTGCATCCCTTAAAGTTTTTCTTTGGCCTCATACAAGACAATTTGGTTTCCATACATTTAAAAACATTTTATTTCTAGTATTCTCAAATGAACGCTATACCACAACCTAAGTTTTAAAATCTTTGATAATATATAAAAGTTATGAATGATGGATTTTCGTGGGTTACTTAAGAAGCTTCGCACATTAATTCCACTAAAATTTTGATAAATAGTCATACTACTTAGTAGACGCAAGGACTAAGGCCAGTCCTCACAGTAATTAATTACTCTGTACTTGGAATCCATACTAATATTATAAATGCGAAAGTGTGTCTATCTGTCTGTCAGTCTGTTACCTCTTCACACTCAAACCGCTGAAGTGCTTTTACTGAAATTTGGTATGGAGATAGTAAATTTTGAGTCCCGAGAAAGGACATAATATGTTACTTTTTATCCCGAATATACGGCATCCGCGCGCGCGCGATAAATGAATTTTGGCGCTACGGAGTTGCGGGCGTCATCTAGTACATTATAAATGCCAAAGTTGTCTGTCCGTCCGTCTGTCTGTCTGTCTGTAAGTCTGTTACTTCTTTACGCCAAAACCGCTGAACCGATTTTGCTGAAATTTGGTATGGAGATACTTTATATGCCGAAAAAATGAACGGTTCTCACGCGATACATGAATTTTAGAGCAACGGAGTTGCGGGCATCGTACACAATATAACGCAGTGTTATTAGTTGGCGACAAATTTTCGCGTCGTCCATTTTGTTTAATTGCGCCTGTCGGGCTCGCTGCGCCCGTCGTTCGCTCCTGGCTTTTAATTAACTTTCTTACGCTATTCCCTGCTGTTTTCAGTACAGTGTACAATGACATGGCAACACTGGGATGTCTTTAAATTATGAAATAGTTTACACGTTGAACCTTTGTTATGTCTAAGGGGAATTTAATTTACTTTAAATTAGGAAGAATGATAGCACCTTGGGAAAATATAATGTATAACGTATTATTAACAAGACAATAAAGTGCTATTTTAGAAGCAAGTGTAACAGAGGTTGGTAAGTAAGAGCGAGATTTCATTTCTCCATTGCGTTGCAGTGTAACAACGCAGTGACGACACTACAACGTTTTCTCATTTTACTGGAAGTTGCCTGCAGCTCTACTGTCAGAATAGTATCCGGCGGTAATCCTACATTTTAGATTGCGATAAAGAGCATCCTGTGTTCTTCCCAGTGGTCTACTTTATGTCTATGCAAAATTTCATCAAAAACCGCCCAATACTTTCGGGCTTATTCGATGCAAACAAACAGACAAACTTTCGTGTTTTTAATTAGTATCGATGACATTGACAACGTAGATCGCGTCGTCGGAGGTGGTGTTTTGATAGAACGAAGAATGGGAGGTAAAGTTGCATAGAAAAGATATGTGGTAGGGCGAATGACGCCCTATGCTACGACGATAGCCGTTTTGTTTCGTGTGTAGCCACAACGCAGACAGAATACAATGCGCTGTTCTGATGACGCAACGCAAAGCAACACAATGTGGCTTCGCCCTAAAATTACCTTATCGTAAGCAAGTCTCAGTAGATCGCCGCCATTATTTTAATAAAACTGCACTCTGTTACTTAAGATTTTATCCGCTACGTAATTTTTCTCATGTTGAAGATATTTTAATATTTAGCTCTCGTAATCTCCTTCTCCATTATACGGAAGAAAATATCCAGCAGAGTTTTGTGCAATATCAATGAACGAATAAAACAATTTGTTAAGATTATATTTGCATAAAAACACAGGAAAATGCGTACTGCCATTGCTTTTGAAGTTTGAAGGAAAATAAACGTTTGCTTGTAAGCCTGTCTGTCTGACACGCTTACGCTTTTGATGAAATTTGATTTTGATAATGATCCCTATCATGTCAATCCCGAGGAAGGACATAGTTTCTTTTCTGCGCAACGAAATTTCAAGTTGCGGGAATTATCTAGTTTTTTTTTATATAAAATAAGCGGGAAAACGAGCAAACGGGTCACCTGATGGAAAGCAACTACCGTCGCCCATGGACACTCGCAACATCAGAAGAGCTGCAGGTGCGTTGCCGGAATTTTAAGGGGTAATAGGGTAGGGGAGGGTGGGGTAGGAAATAGGGTAGGGAAGGGAATAGGGTAGGGGATTGGGCCTCCAGTAAACTCACTCACTCGGCGAAACACAGCGCAAGCGCTGTTTCACGCCGGTTTTCTGTGAGCCCGTGGTATTTCTCCGGTCGAGCCGGCCCATTTATGCCGAAGCATGGCTCTTCCACGGTCAAAGTGCAGTAAGTATAATATAATATGTTATAATATTATGTAGTATGTTAATAACCGTGCCCGATTTTCAGCATGCGAACTCCTCGAGTGATTAATCTTAGCGTGCAAGTGAGAAGTTGGGCAAAACATGAAACATGCCAGCGCAAACAATTTGGCAGGTGGCGGAACTTTTAATGGCAAAACTCCAGACCTCTCATTACGACTGTCATGAAGTTGCCGCTTTTTATCTAATTAAACTTTTTAACAAGCAATTGTTTTAAGTCGCTCTCAAATTTTATGGAGTCTAATATTTTTTACTTTCTTAAATATGAAAAATTCGGTACGCAATACAGCCGTCGTAACGAAAAGTGCAATAAGTCGAGTTTTTTGGGAAATTGATTTTTGACCATTTTCTAGGTTTAAACTCGTTTGCCCAAAAACTTTACTTATTTTACTATTCGTAAGGACGGCAGGATAGAATGCAGTCCATGTTGAAGTCGTGAGTTTTGAATTTGACACAACGGACCTATCAAACGGTTTTTCCAATGTACCAGACAGGTACAAAACATTGTATAGCTATCCATTGTATAAATATTTTATTAGTAAGGGATACTGTTTAAAAAGTACGTAGTCTTAAGCCTTAAAATCGCTTCGATCTCATTTCTTCTCACCCACTCACGTCGCAAGTTCACAAAGCAATATTCGATGTAAAAGAATCGGGTCCCATATTGTTCCAACTACTTTTCGTCTAAATCCCTACGAGATGAACGTTGAACCCTGAAATTGTATTAAGTGTAAGAGGCTTAAGTGGCGCTTAAGTGCCACTTAACCTGATCTTAATTGCAAAGGTTCGGAAAATTGTGGCGGCGCCAACTTGCGGACTAGAATGGGGTTTAAACTTTGTCTTCAATTAATAATAATTATACCTTTAATCATACTCAGAAATACCTTTTCAATTGATTCTATTTTTATGCTCTCTTATTATAGATGTCTAAGAAAAGATTTATTTGCATCGAATAAGTTTTGCAACTAATAAGCTGATTTGCAATTTAAAATCTAAAAATTAAAGCCACCTAAATAATATTTAAAACTTAGGACCCCCCAACCCCTCCTTGCCACACCATGTCACACTTCGTCGACCCCCCCTTTAGGTGTGACATACTTTATGGATGACCCCTATTATGTATGGTTCCGACGGGATAATCTTTTGTGTCTAGGTCGCTAGTAATATTTTTAGAATTGTCCTACTTTATGTACCTGCGGTTCGGAAACTAATCCGGTCAAAGCTTTCAAAATCTTTAGCAACAAGTAATCAATTAAAAAAACTATGATGCAGTTTAACTACAAGGGCTCAAAGGCCTCAAACATACTGTCAAAATCGTTACCTTTCTTGTGGCTTTGTCGTCGGGTAAAAAAGCTGAAAATGTCAAAAAGCATACAAGACTCCAACAATACAAAATCCGGTGTGTCGTATCAGCTCCACAGCCAATAAGCTCTAGCTAATAGCACTTACCAGCAGCCGGCGCGCAGCACGTTAAGTATAAATTTCTTTAATGACGTATGGTCTGCAGCGACTGATTTGTGACGTCATTTTTTTTGTATACGGCGCACGTAAAATGCAGTTAGAAAAAGAATATACTCCTCTCTTCTAAAATGAGGGTAGGTTTAGATTATTGATAACATTTTATGAGCTTATTGGTACTTCTTTATTAGAATATGGCTGGGTGGTATATCGCTTTTAAAAATTCTGTAGAAAATATCTTAAATATCTTTTTAAGCTAATGCATAGCTTTTATCGTGGGCTTTGAGCGCGGTGACCGAATCAAGAAATTCCGTAACGAAAATAAACCTAACATCATACCCACCCACCCATAAACCTAACAAACACCCTACTCCGGCAAAATCGGCAACGCCGCACCGCTGTGCCGGTCGGTGCGGCGTTGCCAGACTTCAGCACGATGTTTGTGTGCGTGCGACTAGACGTATGCGAATTATAATTGCATAAGTTGATAAAAAATGCTATGCAATGGCTTTACCGCGGCAGTCCCCGAGTGCAACACGTAATTTTTTTAAGGGCAGGTTGAGTTCTGAAATGCTAACTCAAATTAAGGCTGATTCCTTTAACAGGCTTTCGTTAGGTGGCATAATGACAAGGACATTATTTTACTTCAGACTTGAGTAGTTACAATTATTACAATTTACAACATAATTATGTAGTTTAAAACTTAAATCAATCTGTCTTTGTCTGTCGTGTGACTTTTCCAATATGCCAGACAGAGACAAGCAGACCAGAAAATATTATTAGCATTAGAACAGCATTTTTTAGCTTGTCCCTCGGGCACCCCTTAGATCATATCAAGGGATGTCGTGGTTGGTTACCACTGTTGATCCTGGCGACACAGGAGTTGCAGTGGTGGGAATGTGGTAGGCCTTTTGCACGTTAAAAAAAGCATTAGAACAGCGCATATTTAAAAAGCCATTTCCCTTTTTGCGGACCGTACGTCTGCACCAAATCATTTTCGCATTTTCTTGGCGGAGTTTTTACATTTGTTAGTTCTGAATTTTAACTTCAAAACAGTAGTATTTAAAACTACAGTCGTTACAAACAACTTAACGTTTAAAACTGCGCGGGGAAGTTAGAAAACAATTATTGTACTATCGATTTAATGTTGTTCTTTTTGCCTGTGATTTAAGTTTGACCTTGTTTAAAAATATTATGCAGAACATGATAGAAGTTCTCGAGCGTTTTTAGGGTTCCATACCCGAAGGCTAAAAACGGGACCCTGTTACTGAGACTTCGATCTCTGTCCGTCTGTCTCCAGGCTGTAACTCAAGAACCGCTATAGCTAGACTTCTGAAATTTTCACAGATTGTGTATTTCTGTTGCCGCTATAACAGCAAATACTAAAAATAAAATAAAATTAATATTAAAGGCGGGTTCCCATATAACAAACGTGATTTTATTGGCCTTTTTGCTCGTAATCAATAATGGTAGCAGGTAGGCACTTGAAATACCCACAAAATTCTAAATTATATAACTAATTTAATAATTAATAATAAAATTAAAATAAAATAAATATTTAAGGAGGGCTCCCATACAAAAAACACAATTTTTGCCAACTTTCGCTCAATAACGGTACGGAACCCCTACGTGCGCGAGTCCGACTCGCACTTGGCCGATTTTTTGTATTCAGAAGGCATGGGTTAGTTGGTTTGGTCTTAGAATATCTATGATAACCTGTACCTCCTCCGTGGTAGTTATCAAGAACCAATGATTGCGTAGTTAAGATGACTTAAGTCTTTCATTTTTACCTGAAACAAAAAAAAACTTATTGAGTAAGTACACAAACCAAGAAAAAAAAACAAGAAGAAATTAATACTTATGCTTAGGATATTATTATTATTTCGAAGCCGGCCAATTCGCGCCGAAGCACGGTAGATTAAATCTTAGAGGTTTTACGGCAGTAGTTTATCAGTGACACGGCGCGAACTGCACATAAAGCGGAATGGCCGCGATCAGGACTCGTAAAAAGTTTATGTCTTCACTAGATATGGACCGGACGAGTTCTTTTAGCCTGTATTATTGGGGAAGTTTATTTAAGACCGGGTAAGCGGAAACAATTGTATTTGTAAAATTACTAAGAGAGATGAAAATGACGGCAGCGCACAGAAATTTCAGTAGGCAGAAAAAAATGTACATCCACAGCCAAATATAGTTCCTCCTACTTTTATGGAAGTCGGTGAATTATAGCTAAGTAGGATCATCATCATTAAGGTCTGGGCGACTACCGGATGAGTTTTTTCGTTCTGTTATATTGGGTTTCTTATAAACTGAGCTGAGTAAAGAGAAAAAATTGTTGAATTTGTATTTGTAATGTTACTGAAAAATGTGAAAATAGCAACAGCGCTTAAATTTCAGTACATAGAAAGTTATAGATAAAATAATAAAATAAAATAATATCTATGGACGCTTCACACCACGTCAGTCTGGCCCCGTGCTAAGTACCTGAAGGACTTGTGTTACGGGTACCAGACAACGGAAATATATTTAATACTTTTATACTATACACATATTTAAGATTTTTTATTATATGATACACATATTTAATACACATCCATGACCCAGGAACTTTGAAAACTTTTTTGTTCCGTCGGCGGGATTCGAACCCGCGACCCCCGGCTTGAGCTACCAACAGCCCACCAACTGAGCCACAGAGGTCGTCGAAGATGTTTGGTTTATAATCATTATAATTAAAAATGTTGTCAGCTCAAAGATTATGATACCGGCCATTGTATTTCTTATCTACTCCTTTGCAAAAAGACAATTAAGGTGCATTCTCAACAAAAGGTAAGAGAAAGAAAAAAAAAATACGAATTTTCAGACAGCTGATGTCCGCAAAAACCAATTTGTTTAAAAACCGTTAACAAAGGTACCACAACAGTCTAGAAAAATCGAGAATGATCGAGAACAATCGAATGCATGACAGAATCGATTTCGTCGCGGTCCGATATAACCGCCGAACTGCATACACTGATTTACTAGCGACAAACCGGTGTATCTTTGGCTCTTATGGTGATTGTAATAAGAGCGAAAATTAACGGCATTGTCGACTGAACTTGCGCTATTATTCATTTAACTTTACCCGCGGTTTTCTATCTTATCTAATAATAAAGTCCAGTCGTAGGATAGAGAGAAATAAGTACGTAAATCGACCAATAGCGTTTCAATACGCATACGGTACTGCTACACAGCTCACTATTAAACGTGGAAAAGCTATTTTAGTGTGCTACTGAAAGAATTAATGAGCGATCATAGGTCGTTGGACAACTCTGTTCTGTGACAGGACTATATAATTTACGAGGGCGTTATGTATATAATAATATTTTTATTCTATTGTAAGTATAGAAAATCCTTTCACATCAGATGCAATTATGAGCCGCGTCGCGTTGCACGTTGAAGAAATTCAACTCTAGAAACCCGTATCTACTTGTGCAATAAATAAAGTTCAATTATGAATCTCCCGATGTGAACCCTAAAGGTATCGCACATTTCTCAGCACGCACGCGCCGAACGCGCCACATTTTAGAATTCGTTTTATAAAATGATGTGAAACCTCGCACATTCGTCCGGACTGTATGCACCGCATTTCGTGTACTATGCGGCGCGTACGGCGCTGACAAATGCTTATTAATAATAATAATTAATTTAAACAGCTCAGTTGGACCTTTTAGTAGCATAAAATATAACCCTTTCATATCCAAACCGCGAATAAATTACAAGCGTCAAAAATGGTCAAAAGCTTATTATTCAGAGCAACTCAACCTTTCCGGGTATTATTTTAAGTACGGCAAGTCGACGCCATTACTCACGAGTCACGACGTAAGCCGAATTCAATAAAAGGATATGTTAGTATTTTGTGAAACCGAAATACACGGAATACCTACGCCTAATTATAAACTTTGCAAGTGAAATTAGACTTTACTACGGGAGAATAAGGGGTAGAATTTATTGTACATTTCGTGCGACTTACGTCTGCGTAACTTTGTACATTAGCTACATCCGTCGTGTTTAATGTTACTTGTGGATTATGTTATCAGTTGCGAACCCCTGCTCGATTTTAAAGGCCTTCTTTATGAACAATTTGTGATTACGAGCGAGCCATAGATTAGGAAATAAAATACTGTAGAGGAAACACTTATTTCGGAGCTCTGTATAATCCTACTTCCTACAAATATTATAAAGGCAAAAGTTTGGATGTATGTATGGATGTATGGATGTTTGTTACTCTTTCACGCAAAAACTACTGTAAACTTTTAATAAAACTTTACAATAATATTGGTTATACATCAGAATAACACACAGGCTACAATTTTAACCGACTTTCAAAATGGAGGAGGTGTTATGTTCGTTTTTTTATGTTCAACGATTACTCCGCCGTTTGTGAACAGATTTTCAAAATTTTTCTTTTGGTGTATAGGTTATCATCCCAATTTGGTACCATATTCATAAAAGTGGTGACCTGATGAAGGAATCCATAAGAAATCGAGGGATCTCCTCAAAATTTATATGGAAACATGTGGTGACTTCGGTTTTGTGAGCAGTATTCTATGCATATGCTACCAACAAGTAATATTTTGCACCAAGGTATACCATGGTTCAGAAGGTGCTGAGAGAACTCCTGACTCTTTATAGATACAAGTTTGGGAGTTTCGACTAGCCGTAGCCGAGTTGACGTGCAGGCGCTACTGATACGCTTTGGTTACGTTATACGCATACATTAGGTTGACGCCTGGTTGACGCCTGGTTGACGCCTGGTTGACGGCGAGGCGAAAGGCGATACGGTGACGATCCCTTTCCGAGTTGATATGTGTGCTGTGACCTTTAGGGTTCAGTAGTCAACCAAGTTTTGTTTTTAATAAGAACCTGTAACGGAAGTAATGACAGAACCCTATAACGGAACCCTAACGAGCTGATTTTATATTTAAGAGTAACATTGTCCTACAAATAAAACAGTCCATATTTTAGGACCATCAATTCATAATATGAAATCCTTTCTATCTCTGTTAGCTATCACTTTCGAGATTTTTCGCAAATAAAAATATTGTTCGTGCTATCAAAATGAAGCTACTCAAAAAAAATTAGCTTGATAGTAATTAAAAAAAATGTTTCTAGGGCTCCCGTACCATGTAGATTGTAAATGAATAAAATAAAAAATAGAAATAAAAAATGTTTTATTTCTGAATAAATTTGAAGCAAATGTTTTCAGAATGTTGAACCACATGTTGCCTACCACCATGCACCGGTTCGGGAACTAACCCGGCGAGAAGCACCGGCGTAAGGCGGCGTAGGTATTTGATGTTCTTAAACTAGGCCTTTACATCCGTTGTGGATGATTTATACAGTATTTTCAGAGCGAAGTAACCACTCCTCAAATACCGTAGTGCCTGGGACAAGATTTTTAAATGACCGTATGGTTGTCCAATTACATACGGCATTCTCGCAACATAGTGGGCCTAATCCAGAGGAAAGAACTAGTCAATACGTCTGGGACCAACTATGTGCGGGTTTCCTCACGATGTTTTCCTTCACCGTATGAGTGTCCGTATTATGTACTTGAGATCAGAAAATGTCTCATTGGTACACGCCTCCACCCGGGATCGAACCTGCACCCTCTACGAGTGCGAACCAAAGGTCTACCCATTGGGCCACCGACGCTCACGATGTTCTTATCAGGTTCAAAATTATGGTCATTATTATTCAAATGCTCGGCAAACGTAGATCTTTCCGTTTTTCTTTTCCAGGCTGTGATATGTTCTTATATCCTGGTTTTAAATTTTCGCCCCGTCTGACCTATATAAATACCTCCACATGTTTCACAGGAAAGGCCGTATATTCCGCTATTGTCAGTGATGTTAAATTTATTATTGTTATTACACAGCAGACATTTTATGGAACCCGTAGTGTAGAATGCTACTCTGGTCTCTTTATTTTGTAAGATCCGTTGAAACCTATAGGATAAAGGGCCAACGTAGGGAATTTTCACCCAAGTGCTATTTATCTTTTCCTCTTTATGTTCTGAATGACTGTAGAGCAGTTTTTCAGCCATTCTTCTCCTCGCTTTTTTCAGTATTGAGTCAATTAGTTCGCTTGTGTAACCATTGCTTACAGCGATATATTTTATCTTGTCTAGTTCTGCCCTAAAATCTTTTCCTTTTAGGGGTACATTTAGCAAACGGTGAATAAAAGCGTGAAAAGCGGCGTGTTTATGTTGGTGCGGATGAGAAGAATGATGTCCTCCATGCTCATAGTGGCAGATATGCCTCTCCGTTTTGATAGAAAAATAAAATTGACTCCGAACATAATATAGAGATATTCGTCTGTGATTGCCCATCATCGACGTCGGTACTTCATCATATTATAGACAACTTGACAATCCTCAATCAGCAATCGTGGTTATCCATCGTGACCCATCGTGAGGCCTTCAGAACCTCCTCATTTTTAGGAGTCGGTTAAAGTGAACAAACATAGGAAATGAGGGGCGGGTAACGTTAAAATCGTTAAAATCGTCATGCACGTTAACGATTAGGCTCGTCTGAAGTAGGTCGGCGATAAACCTACACTTTACGTCGACTTAAGTCGAATTCAAAACGCGTGCGCCCTGAGTTACGGGTGCCACAGTATAATAATACACAGTAGCGTAACTCACTGTTATTGAAATTTGTGCTACTTATATACATAGGCATCTATCTATTAAACCCGGTAGAATATGCAAATGGTTGGCGATCTGGCAACCACAATTCAGATATGTTGTACACGACTGAAAGGAAGTAGTTTTGCTGTTATGTGAAATCACGCTAATGTGAGCGTGCCTCAATTTAGGCAGATAGTCCAGTATGAAAATAGTCTACTGTATATCATTTATATTGTGGCAAAACATTAAATTCAGGGCCCCACTTATAACTCTGCAATAAAACAGGGCAAACGATTGATGGCCATCTCTATAATATTAAGTTATCCGAGCTACTAAAGCTAGTAGATAGTTACAGAGCGTTCGGAGTTATTTGACCTCTGAAAGCACTTTTATGCCAAGAACATAAGCTTCACTTTTATAGAATCCTGAGGTTAACCTCAATAATTAATCCTAATTATTACTTTTGTGAATGTGTGATATTTGTATGAGTGATATTATTGTATCAACAAAATGTTCTAGAACATCCAATGAAAATTATTCATCTAGATGTTGTATGAGTTGACCCTTATGAAAATATGCTTACATAAGGATCGTGCAATAAGAAAACAAACAACATTAGAAGTTGATCGTAGCGAAGTTGCCGCGTAACGAACTTCGTGCATATGTTTGCCGCCATATTGGGCTCATTCGGATTGTTTGCTCATAACTTTTAGCTACAAATTATTCATACAGGGTTTCTTCAAAAATAGATATTCAAGAAAAGATCATACTCTATTTTCGTTCCGATCTCAAGTTTGGATTCAAAGCCGGCGTATTCTTATCCTTACTAATAGTCTAAATTCCAAAGTGAGGCTGTCTGTATGTCTGTTGCCTCTTCATGTTTAAACGGCTAAATTCATTTAGATGTTATTTTGTATAGATATATTCTTTGGTAGACGGAAATTGAGGGCCTGTTTCACCACTTCCTGATAAGTGTCGGATAGGTCCACAACTTAAATTGTGGAGTTATTAAAGAGTATGGAGCATCTGTCAAATAAGTTGTGGATAGCCTATCCGGCACTTTATCAGGCGTGTAAATGGCAATTCGACTACGCCGCATGCGGCTAAAGTCGCAAGCCCCAAAGTCGTGCGGCCAGCGGCCGCATGCGGCTGGTGACTAAAATCGACCGTGCAAACGCTCAGTCGCAAGCGATCGCTTGCTGCGAATACTACTGTAGCAAGTGACTTGCCGTGTGACTAAAATCGACCCGTTAGTCACCCGTGTAAATGGGGTGGCGATTCGACTTGGACAGGCGATTCGACTGGTGACTTGCCGGGTGACTAAAATCGACCGGTTAGTCACCCGTGTAAATCCAGCATTACGCAACAATTTCAAATTTTTTCCACATTTCTCATAATTGCACCGGGGAGTTCAAGTGGGGATCAAAGTTTGTACGATTAAGAGCAAAAGTAGCCCCCTTATCGATAACGTACCTAAAACATTTACAGTTCGAACTTCGATATCGATTATTGCGACGAAGAATTTTTAGTGTCGTCAGATTATAGGGGTTAAGACTTTGCATTAGATTTTATGTTTTTTCGTGCTATCAGATACCTGGTTTTTTTATAGTTACGACGCCTAATCATGTAATAAACATTGTTTAAATTTAGCTCGTTATGTCAGCAAGCAGATATAATTTTTTTGAGTAAAAACTTCTAGCATTGTGCACTTTTTGGGATGGTTAAAAATTTTTGTAAAACGGAGTAAGAGTAAACCGCCTGCACGACGTAGGATACTATAAGTTTGCCAGAATCTGATGGCAATTTTTGACAGCAAATTTTCAATAAATATCCTTGATCATTGGATAAATTTTTATATTTTTATGTTTAACACACAGAATCAGCCGCTATAAGAAAAAAAAAGGATCAAAATGTTTTATTCCAATTACCCCGGTATTGCTAGAGTCAATTTATTTTCTCACTTTTTGCCATCAGATTCTGGTAGACCTATACAATATAAAAAAAAAACTGGACATCGTGCCTGCTGAGTGTGGATCATGAACAGAACATTTTTCTCGGGTCTTAAAGTACCTTCATAACTGAGTTGAAACATACAGAGGTAACAGACGTTGTAGCCGATGGAGAAGACAAGTATTAGATGTAGTCTGCATGCTGTTCCATGGACCAACGATTTGAAGAAGGTGTTGAGCAACGGATGGATGAAGTCTGCTCAAGATAATAATTATGATGGAAGGCACTCACACCTACACTCCAGTACAGTAACGCCTCCGTGGTCCAGTGGTTTAGAGCGTGGCTCTTGACTCGGAGGTCGTGGGTTCGTTTCCCGCGTTGGAAACATGTTATTTCCAAGTTTGGTTAGGACAATGCAGGCTGATCACCTGATTGTCTGACAAGTAAGATGATCAATGCGTCGGATGGGCATGTAAAAAGTCGGACCTGCGCCTGATATCTCGCCAGTCGTGTCGGTCGTCCGTCCCACTGGGTTGTGAGAGTAAAAGGAATAGAGAGTGCTCTTGTGTACTGCGCACACACTTGGGCACTATGAAATTACTCCTGCGTAACTGGCCTGGCTTCAATGAAGCCGGCCACCGTCACCGAAACCGGAGTGGGAGTTATCATTATAAGTGTACAGCGAGAGGCTAATGATGACGATGAATACACTGCCAAATGGTATGTTCCAGAAATCGACGACGATTGTTTATGTCCATGCAAATGACGTCAATATTTACATATTTATTTCAACAGTTTCGAATGCAAATTATGTTTTTTTCAAGAATAAAACCTACAATTTCACAGTCCTTATTTAAAATATACTTTTTTAACGAAAGACTACTGAGAAATTTCTTTACTCACATTTAATTTAATTATTTCCACATGAATTTTAAGTATTCATGTATTTATTAAGCAACTCACGTAGAAAATATCGAATAACGTAAATTAGAAGAAAATACGTAGGTATTCAAGTTTTATTTTAACCTTATTACCTTATTTCATTTAGATGAAAAAGAAAATTCGAATACTGAATAAACATCTTTGAATAAAATTTGGATTCTTAAAAATTTACATGAAGATATTATCTTAAGTCGTTAAAATTAAATAGTACAGGTTCCCTAGAACAATTTTTTTTTATTACTATCAAGCTAATTTTTCGTGAGTAACTTCATTTTGATAAGATGAACAACAATTTCCTCTGCAAAAATTCTCGAAAGTGGTAGCTAGCAGAGATAGAAAGGATTTAACATTTTGATTTGATGGTCCTAAAATATGGATTGTTCTATATTTTGTAGGACAATGTTACTCTTAAATTATATAACTACACATTAACCTATCAATATACAAAAATCAGCTGGTTAGGGTTCCGTTTTAGGGTTCCGTAGTCAACTAAGTTTTTTTGATTACAGAACCCTAAAACGGAACCCTACCGAGCTGATTTTTTGTATATTGATAAGTTAATAGTTATGTAATTTAACAGTAACATTGTCCTACAAATAGAACAATTCATATTTTAGGACTATCAAATCAAAATATTAAATCCTTTCTATCTCTGTTAGCTACCACTTTCGAGAATATTCGCGGAGATAATTGTTGTTCGTCTTATCAAAATGAAGCTACTCACGAAACATTAGCTTGATAGTAATAAAAAAAAATGTTCTAGGTTACCCGGACTAAAATATATTAGTATCTATTAAATTTACTACAACTAGGTCCAGCTGTGTCCACAATCTTTTGAGTCTATGCCTAGACTAGGCATAGACTCAAATACAAAAAAAAAAAACTACAATTTGTAGTAGTATTACGGCTTATACTTTCATTTTTCAGTAATAATAATAATTAGATAAACAGTACAGCACAGCACAGTGCAGTAACTGGTTTCATTTCACATTTCTTCTTTATTACGCCCTGCAAAGAATTGGTTGCTCGTTCATATTATTGCAAATCTCGTGTCGGCAGGATCAACAGTGGAATACCACGAAAACCTTTTGATATTATCACCAGGGGTGCCCGAAGGACAAGCTAAATCTGTCTTGTGACCTGAAATGAAATTAGTCAGGAGAAAGTCCTGTGCTAGCATGTAATGCCATGTGCTTACAAAATTATACCTTGCTTTGACAGTGATATTCAGTGTTGTCTTGCGGCCCGCGGGGCGCCAACTTGGAAACCTATGACATAGTCGGTAAAATTGAATCATAATATTATACTAAGATTCCAACTACAAAAATCTACCTCCCATTGACAGGAACCAATACGTAGAATTGTTCCCACGGGGCACTAAACTTGTCTATGTATTTGCAACCGTTTAGACATATTTTACCTCAAACAGGACCTTTATTTATTACTGCATAAGGACCATTTTCTTATGAACTCTTAGAAGTTATAGGAGTATTTTTGTACCGCATACCACAGAGTATAGACCACAGACGGCTAAATAATGCAAGGCAATTACCACGCAAAAACGTGTACTGAGGAAGCCTTAGAGATTCATAGCAGGATGGCGCCATTTTTTTATCAACATCAGTGATGTATTGGTCCGGTTTCGAACGCTGGTCTTAACTATACCTTGGGTGATAGGGAACTTCATGGATTGGGGCATGCATACGTATCTCGTCCTATAAGAATTTGGCTATAAGAATATTTAAAAGAGAAATAATCCCCTCTAAAAACCTTGGAGCCTTTTACTGACATACACCCATCTCCCAAGTGGGAGATGGGTGTATAAAAAGTGGACGATTCATATCGCTAGTGTCAGTGTGTAGGTCTGTAACTCAGCATTTGTATTATAAATATCGATCTGTCGCGTAGCTGTCGCTACAGACGATAAGGTACCTTTAAAATGGTTAATGAGAATAAAGGCTGTCATTACCGAATGATCGAATTCAATCTACCCCCATTCAACATTGATTAATCCTTAAAACTTCGCAGCGCCTCGAAGCGGACCAAAGAATTTGGCAAAGTAGAAAACTTTTTGATTAGAACACAATTTATGCTAAACCAGCCTAAAAATTCCCGGGAGTTTCACTTTTGTTTTCTTTGACTTTAAATGTTTATTTTTCGAGATTTGTAATAATGTGGCTCTGAATTTGTCGATTATTCTCAACGACTTCGGGATTGACTCCATTCGTTTGTATAACGCGGTAATTTTTGTTTTGAATATCTTTAAAGGTTTTTTTAGTAGGGATTTTATTAAAGCGACTGATAGTCGTTTTACAGAAATAACATTTCATAATTGCTATGCATGTGAAAAGTGAAATATGTCTAAACGTACTGTAGCTTACAGTGCTTGTGACGCCACGTGATTTGCTAATGGATTGTTTTGGTTATTCGCAAATAGTCTAGAAAGCAAATATAAGAAACCTCCATGAGTATAACCAATTTATTTGCGACAGATCGACGATCAATTCCAAATGTGTGGCCATTCTTTCGATTGTACCTCCTATTAATAATAATTATTAAACGTATCATTAAAAGCGCCTGTGTAGCTTATTATTATTTTTTTGCTGCCAGTACCTAACTCTAAGGGTTGTTAATTAGGACATTTTCACTAATCTTAGATCGCCCTAATTGAAGGCAGGCATTGTTACCCTAACGTTCTGTCTAATTTAATTTTATTTCATGCTTTTTAAACTTTTGTTGTGTTGGTTATAGTGCAGAATAATTCCTATCAACAGGATTATATCCCAAAGAATATAATTATACCATCTACGAATGTCTTCTTGGATGAGCCCGTCAATATGAGCCCAAACATGAAACCTCCACTTTGGGTTCATACGAAGCTCGGCTCCTATAGAATCCAGATGATGCTGGAGCAGCAGCATTCAAATATTTACTGTTTATCTACGTCTTACTGATTGTCGCAATTAAAATGAGCCCAAACACGAAACCTCTGCTCTAAGTTGGTGAGGAGTTGGGTATCCTATTGATTACCAGGTGATGCTGCAGCACCAGATCAACTTTCCATTAATGTGTATATTCATAAATGTCACGAACTAGAATGCATAAAATAAAACCCATCAAACGACTGCAAGTTGCTAACGGCCTTTCACGCACTAGATAAACCGTGATTTTCAAGCACTGAGCAGGCTGATGATGATGAACTTTAGCTAAGAACACTCTCGATCATGTCAGCTTTAAAACAAAAAAAAAACTTGATCATAATCGGTCCACCCGTTTGGACGTTACGATGCCACGGACAGACACACACACAGACAGACAGACAGACACGTCAAACTTATAACACCCCTCTTTTTTGTCGGGGGTTAAAAACGATGACTTTGGGGCAAATTCCCAATTCTCGTTCGTTTTGGATTCGAAAACTTATTTGTCAACCACATGTAAATTTTCTAGTCGAAATCGAACGGGAACAGTTTTCAAATTATTACGCTAACTACTACAATATATTACAGCCATGAGCAATGGCATAGTTATGTCTATTGACAGGTAATTTGTGAAACTGAGATCAGTAGTTAAGACAACATAAACTCTACTTTTATTTCGGGCAAAAAGAACTCTTCTTTTGAATGTCCGTAGATATTGATTTCGACAGTCCATCTGGTTTAAAACTTTCTGGCTGATGATGATGATGTAAGTATCTCACAAGAACCGGTGGTGAGGGAGTAATATCCTCGGAACATTGCACGGCAATATCTCTTCGTCCCTAGGGAGCCCTGAGACGAGCCCTTTGATAAGCCTACGTGTTTATACTTTTATAGGACTTAGCCTTCATAATATCTACTGTGATGATTGATCATCATCACAGTAGATATGAGGGCTAGGTTATGACCCTTATTATATTATTAATCAAATTGAAACATCGCTATGATAAAAGTGAACTCACAGGCAAATGGTGGACCGTAGGTAACCGTAGGTGACCGTAATTTGGTCGCGTTATGTCTAACCCAGCCTAGGGACTGCCGCGGTGAAGCTATTGCATAGCATTTTTATCAACTTATGCAATTATAATTTGCATACGTCTAGTCGCACGCACACAGATACCGTGGCGAAGTCTGGCAACGCGGCGTTGCCGCACCGCTGTACCGGTCGTTGCGGCGAGCACCACACCCCGAGCCACAATCGAGCCGAAGTTTGCCGAAGTGAAACGACGTTAGACGAATGTTAGGTGTTTTTCGTTACGGAATTTCTTGATTCGGTCGCCGCGCTATGCCCGCGATAAAAGCTATGCAAAAGCTTAACTTTAAATTGACAATACCCGATCAAATCACGCAGGTCCGGCATCTACCTATATACCAATTTATTCGATAGCACTTTTAAATGAGCCTTTCATACTTGGAAGAGGCAGCTTGACATCGCAAGCAACAATTCAATAATTATTCAATGTGTAAAAATGCATCCCACTGATCCGACGTGTTGCAATATAAACTGACAATTAGCATCACTTTACACTTTTTTGGTAGTAGGTCCTTTTCGCCGAGCTAATTCCCAACTGTTAGGGTAAATTCAGACCGCAATGCGACGAGGCGAGGCGAGGCGCGGCGCGGAATAAATTTGTATGGATTTGACAGATTTCAATTGCGTGAGACGTCTTGCGAATCTGTCAAATCCATATAAATTTAGAAATGCATCTACGCGTCGCGTTGTGGTCTGAATCAACCCTTAGGCATCATCATGGACTCGACGTTCAAAAAGAGCAATAATTACACAAACACCAATTTTGATTTCGCATGATACGAACACTTTCAAGTTTCAACTCCATTTTTATGTTTTCCGTGTCAATTTCTTTGCAAATATTGTAATATCATGAAACTCTTCGTGGAGAATATGACGAAGTATGTTATAACAAGAAAACTAGTTTTACATCGACACAATGTCCAATCTTGTTACGTACTTGTACATCTGACATGACATAAACTTGGATACAAACAAACAAACAAATATACTTTATTGTGCACAAAAATTACAATAAAACTTAAATTTATACAACAATTATTGATAAATCAGACATGTACACAAAGGATACATGTATGATGTATATGCATGTTCGAAATTCAAATAGTAAATACATATTTTGATCATCAGCAGACAGCACCTCCTCGTAGACTTTTTGTTTTTAGGTGTAGCGTTTTTGCAAGGTTTTGAATTTTAGCTTATAAGAGCTTTGTGAAATAAAGGTAGGATTTGAAATTCGACAAGAAACTTATTAAAATCACGTGCTCAAAGGATTATTGTGCAATAATAATATTAATATGCAAAACATTACCGTTATAACATAATAATCATAATCATACAACGCTTTAATCAACACCCTAGCCTGGCCCCGGTATAATCTCATAAGGGAATCCACGTATATTACCGGGACATTGATTTAAATTAGGTCCCACTAAGCCGCGCTGCAAAATCCTGGCAAGCGCAGGTAAATAAATCGCTTGTGTCGCTTACACGTTCGCTCACGGGCGACATATAAATCATGTTTAAACGTTTTATTGTGTGGCATAATTAGTTAAATTAGAGGTATATTTGGGATAGACTCCTTATGGATTTGGGGCCTGATTCTGATGCATTGAATATCGCTTTGATCTCAGATGTGCGAGTGAACCTACTATTGTCATGATATTCGAGGCATGAGAATTGGCTCCCTATAAGTAGGACATTAGGGCTATTTTCCCCTTCTTAAAGACTTCGGTAGGGAAAAAATTAATCAGAGTTCAAGGGGTGATCATTATCAAAACATACTACACAAAACATCAGTTTTCTCCTCAAGCTTTTTGGAAAAGTAGACTTTATTTTCGATGTGTAATAGTCGATCACAATGCAAATGGTGAGTTTTTCTACTGGTTACGAGCACATTGTTTCATTACAGGCTGTAATGGAAAAACGGTTACAGAGCGGTTTAAAAAGCAATTGACGGCCGAATGTCCCGTTTGAAGTTCGGGAATAACGAACTATCTACCCCGAGGGTTTACGCAAACATTGGTCTATGTAGACCATAGATTATAGACAGTGTTAGATATATAGACTATACAGTTTGATGGTTAAAATCCTACTGATAGTGTCACATCTGAAAGCGTCCATAAAACATACATTGAAAAACTACTCCTTAGATAACGTGCAACTAATAACTTCGTCAGGTCTCTGAAAGTAAGAGATGAGAAATGTATGGGATTTGTCGCTAAGTTACATGGCGCTTGCGTTGCCCTATGTCAAAACCCATACATCTAAATTCGTTTTCGAAATTATCACAATATGCACTAATACACAATATGACTAAATTGACTAAGTACCCTGAATATCATACCCACGTCTCTACGCGTTCCTGAAATAAATGACTTTGATAGACAGACGGACGAACTGACAGACGAACAGGCGGACAAGAAATTGATCTTCTTAAGGTTTAGATATTTTAAAATACCACGCAACATTTTTTTAAACTGAATTTTGACGTTGCTTTTCTTTTGACCCCTTCTGAAATATCTCTTGACTCTTCTCAGCGTGTTATTTTTAACACTCTCTATATTACGGCATATCTACTCTCCTAGTATCTACGCTGCGGTCAGAATCGACTTAATTTGTTTGTGCTGCGTTCGGACGTATGAAGCTCGCAATAATTTGTGGCCGGCGCGGCTCAAGTACGACTCGCGGTGTACTTAGCACACATGAACACCCAGCTCTAGATGTACTATAGAGTATAGGCACACATGAACACCCAGCTCTAGATGTACTATAGAGTATAGGCACACATGAACACCCAGCTCTAGATGTACTATAGAGTATAGGCACACATGAACACCCAGCTCTAGATGTACTATAGAGTATAGGCACACATGAACAACACCCTGTGAGTGTATTAGGAGAAAGCACCCACCTAGATGTACTAGGCAAATATTATGAACACCCAGCTCTAGATGTACTAGACACATATTAACACCCAGTTATAAGTGTATTAGGAGGTGTACTAGGCACGAAAAGCACTCAGCTTAAAGTGTACCGTGCAATCCCAGTTGTGGACACTGCCCACACATGAGCATCAAGAATGTCTTAGGTTTATTCAGGTATCATTACGTTAGAACGTGGCGAAGTAACGAGTGGCCATGTTTATGTTAAAACAGCTGTTGTAATGCTTTAAAGCTAACCAATTCACAATGCTACAATGCTGTGCTTAGTCCAAGTTAGAACTGCCATTTGTGTTATTTAAGAGACAGTTCCCTTCCCTCTCCTCCGCTCCCTTCCTATCAATGTCATCCAAGAGGAATTTAGCAGTTATGGCCGAAACACATAACCGCGTTGCGGCACTTCAACGGAATCATTTCGTTCTTTTATTCGAGCTTTGAATTTTTTTGCCACTGATTTTGGCGGTGCGGTGCCGCAACCGAAAACGAATGTAATTTTGAGTAACAGCTGTTTGCATTCACGCCCCATGACAATGTCATGTCCTATATCCATGTAGCTCAGCATTTTTTTCCGACAATTTCCAATTAAAATATACATCAAGTAAACTGCATAATAAAATGACAACGGCATTGTCAATATCGCATGCATATTCATCGCCTCTTGTTTCGTAAAAATCATTTTCGCGGAATTTCCGAATAAACGGACAAAAAACGAAGATCATTATGTTCTCCGAAAACTGATTAACAATTTTACGTGTAAATAAATGATAGTACAGCAGGAAAAAGGTTAAGTTACAAGGCTTTAATCTACTAAAAGCTTTTTGGGTGATTTAATAAAATCATACATTTGAACTAGGGACTGTCCTTATTGAATTATTGTTCAAACCAAACTTACTACTTAGTTGGTAGGTAGTAGGTACTCAGCCACAAAACTAGACCATACCTGAAACAACAAAATAGATTTAATAGAGATAAAACATACACAGAAATTGATATCCTCCTTTTATAATACGGAAGTAGAAAAGCGTCTAAAGTAGAAGGATAAAATCCGGCCAAAACCTCCAAAACCGGACATATAATATAATATCTATGGACGCTTCACACCACGTCAGTCTGGCCCCGTGGTAAGTACCTTAAGGACTTGTGTTACAGGTACCAGACAACGGAAATATATTTAATACTTCTATACTATACATATATTTAAGATTTTTATTATAATATGATACATATATTTAATACACATCCATGACCCAGGAACTTTGAAAACTTTTTGTTCCGTTGGCGGGATTCGAACCCGCGACCCCCGGCTTGAGCTACCAACACGCGCCGCTCACCAACTGAGTCACAGAGGTCGTCAATATGTTAGAAAGGCCTAAGGCTGCCTTCACATTAAGTCGCAAGTACTGCGGCATCCGCGCGGCACCCGCGCGACTTCCATTATCCATACTAAAGACAGTCGTGCGGCTGCCGCGCGACTCTGTTTAGTATGGATGTCGCGCGGCTGCCGCAGTACTCGCGACTTAATGTAAAGGCAGCCTAATACTTCCTACAAACATCCAGTTTCAGTGTTTTTTTTACTGGACTTTGGATTTTCACTAGCGCTTTTGATCGGCAAAAATACATAAACCTGTTTATTATGCCGTTGAAAACATAAAATTCTATCAAGAAATCTTAGAAACCTGGCATAAGTTAAACTAAAAATATAGCTTCGCTAGTTTAATACGTGGGAGAGCCATGCTACGGCACGAATGGGCCTGCTCGACTGGAGAAATACCACGTTCTCACAGAAAACCGGCGTGAAACAGCGCTTGCGCTGTTTCGCCGAGTGAGTGAGTTTACCGGAGGCCCAATCCCCTAACCTATTCCCTTCCCTGCCCTCCCCTATTCCCTTCCCTTCCCATCCCTACCCTCCCCTATTACCCTATTCCCTCTTAAAAGGCCGGCAACGCACTTGCAGCTCTTCTAATGCTGCGAGTGTCCATGGGCGACGGAAGTTGCTTTCTATCAGGTGACCCGTTTGCTCGTTTGCCCCTTTATAACATTAAAAAAAAAAACCGATACTCTAGACTTCTAGAACATAATATCAGGTTTAACAATAAGAATATTCTAGGATTGGAACTGTAGAAGCAATCGTTTGTGAATATGTAACAATAACGTTCGTAGCTTTCAACGGAATAATTTATCAAAGTGAGCGGATCTATATTTTATTAGTCCTTCAGCGGGACTATATCGTAACTTAAGAATACGTTTGCTATATCATTGTGTTACAAATATTTGTTATAAAATGTCATATAAATACATAATATATTGCAATAAGAACAACAGGTTGTACTCCAGGAGTGCCGGCAAATTGACAATGAAACAAAAGAAGTACGTACATTTTTAAGTATAAAATTAGATACCTAATATTACTTTCTTTACGCCGAAAAAAGTAATTATTACTGCAATGTTTTCACGCTGGACGTCAGCACCGGAAATTAGTGTTGGTAAAAATAGCATTAGCAGTAATAATTAATTGTTAAATGCCCATTAGCAATAATTAAATAAATTTACTTGCAAAAAAATACGATTGCTAATATTATCGTGCGCAGCAATAAAAAAATTACGTCCACGCTGTTACGCACCGCGGCGCTAACTGTTAATGAATTGCTATTTTTCATTCGATGCGAGAGAATACTCGACGCGAGCAGTGCGATGCGAGCCGATAATAATTATTCACGACGCCGCGTTTTTAGTAACTAGCAAAGCAATAACACGTAGCATGCTGTGACATCAGTCAATCGCAGGCTATTGCTGCGCACGATAATATTAGCGATAGTATTTTTTAGCAAGTACGATTAATTTAATTATTGCTAATGGGCAATTCACAATTAATTATTATTGCTAATGCTATTTTTACTAACACTAACACGTAGCATGCTGCGACATCAAAATTAGCATGTTTATGAAATTTATAGAAAATAGCATTAATTCCCATGTTACTACCGGAAAAGATAGTAAACAAAAAGTTTTGTTTTGGCACCATTTCTGTCAATATTCTCATATGACGTGTGCAAAATGTCGGATTTTGGTCGAATTATTTACTGTATGTGCTTGTAGCGCCCTCTGCTCCAACCTTTGCGTAATATTCCCTATTCAAAATTATTTTATTATATTCGAAGCTCATCATCGTTTCTAACTTATCTTATTGACGGACATTGTCTTCGCCGCTTCACTTCAAATATTTGCTCCCGAGTGCATCGTTATCCAAGTTGGAGACAATCCATCATCTCAGGAGTTTAGTCCACATCTATCATATGCACTTGTGTATGTGCCCACGACGGCTATTAATATCTTTAGAATCTTCAATGTAGGATATTTTTTAATAATACTATCTTTTTAGGGTTCCGTGGTCAACAAGGAACCCTTATAGTTTCGGTCTGTCCGTCCGTCCGTCCGTCTGTCTGTCCGCGGTTTTGCTCAGAGACTATAGGACCTACAAAGCTATAATTTGGCATGAATGCACATATTAATGATGCCGACAAAATGGTATACAAGATCTTTAAAAAAAAATTTTTAAGGTAAGCACCTCCCCTATACATCAAGCGGGGATGATTTTTTTTTCGCATCCACCACACCGTGTGGGGTGTCGTTGGATAGGTTTTTTAAAAATATTATGAGTATTCCCAGATCATTTTCCGATTTATGGATCCATTTGTGGAATATGAAGCTTTAAAGTGGAAAAAATCGTTAGAGTCCAGTGTCCCCCACTTCTACCAGCTTAAAGGTTGCTTCTGGAAATGTGAAAAAATTCATGGGAGTAGGAAATATGCTGAATTTAAAAAGAAAACTATCACGGCTAAGAAGACTTCATAAGTTATAGAGTAATAGTCGATCAACTAAAAAAAATTTATTCGGAGAAGTATAAAGGAACTTTTCTTTCAAATTCCTTATTAAACGTAACTGAGATGATGTTGTTAGTAGTGTAACACACGTTTTGTACATTCATTGACCATTAAAAAATATCAAAAACTAGCGGTACTACGGAACCCCATATTGCGCGTGGCCCGACACGCACTTGTTTTATGTGAAATGGGTAATGTTTGGTCCTCTTTTTAACCCCCTGAGGACAGAGATTTGAAAAACTCTCGGTGGAGACCAAATCATTAGAAGGTACACGTGTGCAAATTTCAAGTTTCTAGCTCTAAAAGTTTGTGCCTGTAAGTTGTTATATCAGTGATATAATATGTAATACCGATGATGACGAGAAACTTATTTCGATTCTAAATTCGATTGTTGCACTTCACTTTTTTAAACTAGGGAAGGAATCCCTGAACCTAAAATATCTCCATTTTCTATCCAACATTTCTAACATTTTCTCAAAATGCAAAATCGGTTCTACGACTTAAGCGTTAAGAGGCACGGACGTAAAAAAATACGGACGTAGCATTACACTATAAAGAGGAGAAGCATGCAAGGTACGACAATTTCGTTTATTGTACACGTGACCGACACTCACACACGCAACTAGGTACTACAACCCGCTGTCATTGTACATTGAGTGACGGCGCCAATGACACGCACACATCCTACACGGGCGGTCATAACTATGCTTAACTCGTGATTAGACAAGATTACGTCCGTATTTTTTTACGTCTGTGTTAAGAGGTAAAATACAGACGGACACATTTACGGGCAAAATATAGTGCTACATAACTCTCTATCATGTTAAATCTCAACATCGTATGAGTATATAATTAGCACAGTACCTAAGCGTCTGAGCTAAGTTTGCGCGGTACATTATCCGGTGTATTAGCTGAGTTTAGGGGAAATTAATGTACGCCGCTCCTAGACGTATCCAAGGATGTCAGCTCCAAGTTAAAGTTTCGTTTAAGTTGAACAGAGTTGGTTTTAAGTGCGTCAGTAACTGTAAATACATACCATTCCAAAAACTATTATTAGGATACCAAAATATAAATTGTCCATACTAGAAATATAAACGCCAAAGTGTGTCAGTCTGTTATTTTTCTTTTGATGAGCTGACATTTTCGGGAATTAATTCAAGACCAATACTTGGTCTTGAATTAATTCCCGAAAAAGGAAATATTTTTTTATCGTGACCAAGTGCACGATTTCTGCGGTAAATTAATTTTAACAAACATCTAGTATGAACGGCACATCAGTCAAGTAGCTAAAACCCACAGACATAGATCAAGATAGATACCGCATGTCGCTCCATTTGTATGAAAACGAGTACTGTGACGTACCGATGATAAGAAACGTGTCCATTATCAAGGCCAACGTATTTCTACAGCCCAAACGGCACCTTTAGGCATTTAGGCATTTTTAAAATTCCGATTGACGTCTGATTCCGATAGCAGACTAAAGAAAAGTCTTTCGAAAGACGAGCATTGCTCGTCGTTTGGGAACGCGATATGGCACGCGAAGTATATACACATGCGGTATCTATCTTGATCTATGTCTGTGCTAAAACCGCTCGTCGCGGTACGGGGCGTGTTTAGAAGTACTACCTAGTTTATACACGTATTACACGGGATATTAGGGCTCCTTAGTCCTCACTATAAACTGTTACTGTAACTTGCGTACTTGAAAACTTGCATTTGATGCTTCAGCGAAGTTGAGATCAAAAATGTAGGAAATTCGATACAAAGCATCGCTAAGTGACATAAGTGAATTGTTTCATTTCTAATCCCATGCATTTTCTGTTTCTAACTTCGCTATCAAAATTATCGAACGCAGGTTAACAAAGCGCTGTAGCCTGTACTACAAAATGTTCTCACTAGTATCTAGCACTCACATTGTTCAGAAAAAAGTAAATTAAAAGTTTTCCGAAACAAGCCGAGCGCTTAGCCAGTAACACAGTAACAAATAAAGTTACGTATGAGACGGAAAAAGTTATTCGGAGAGACGAGTCCGAGCAAGTTGGTAACATTCTTTAATGTTTTTTAGTAACAGAGGTGACGGGGACTGAGCACTTTATTGGGGAAGTTTCGAGTCTCCGTCGAATTGTATTTCTTTTCGATTGAGTGTTAATTCTACAAGCAATAAACAACTGTACTAATTTAATGGTAGTCTTGTAAAAGACTACTTCTTATTAATGAGTAGTACCTAGAGGACCGTGATTTTTACGGAGTGTAAGAAAAAGCAATATTCTAAACTAACTAGATGACGCCCGCCACTCCGTTGCGCCAAAATAAAGCAGAAAATCAAAAATCGTCCTTCTCTTTTCACGCTGAACATCTTTCATATGCCAGGTAAAAAGGAACGATGCGGAATCAGCGCCAAGTTAGTTTTTTCTAATAACTTGATAAATAAACAATATTTTAAAAATCCGCTAGTACTACTAGAAGTAGTAGTAGTTTTTATGTGTTTTCGCTAGTACGGACCCTCGCAAATAAAATGTGAATCTATGTTTAAACAAGTTCGTGTCGGGCCACGCGCAATATAGGGTTCCGTAGTACCGCTAGTTTTTGATAATTTTTGTATGGTTGATGAATGTAGGTACATTTATAATTACGTGTTTTACACTACTAACAACATCATCTCAATTCCGTTCAAAGGAATTTGAACGAAAAGTTCCTTTATACTACACCGAATACATTTTTTTTTAGTTGATCGACTATTACTCAATAACTTTTGAAGTGTTCTTAACCGTGATAGTTTTCCTTTTAAATTCAGCATATTTCCTACTCCTGTGAATTTTTTCACTTTTCCAGAAGCAACCGTTTAGCTGGTAGAAGGGGGGGGGGGGGGGGGCCCCGGACTCTAACGATTTTTTCCACTTTAAAAAACTTCATATTTCACAAATGGATCCCTAAATCGGAAAATGATCTATGAATACTCATAATATTTTTAAAAAACCTATCCAATGACACCCCACACGATGGGGTGGACGCGAAAAAAAAATCATCCCCGCTTGATGTGTAGGGGAGGTACCATAAAAAAATATTTTTTTAAGATTTTATGTACCATTTTGTCGGCATCATTAATATGTGCATTCATGCCAAATTAGAGCTTTGTAGGTTCTATAGTCTCTGAGCAAAACCGCGGACAGACAGACGGACAGACGGACAGACGGACAGACGAACAGACGGACAGACGGACAGACGGACAAACGGACGGACAGACCGAAACTATAAGGGTTCCTTGTTGACTACGGAACCCTAAAAATGAAACAATTCGTAGTTTATTATCAAACGTATAAAAATACGCCCCCTTATTATATTTGCTATTGCTTAGAGTATAACTTAATGTGGAGTAGTAGTATAGTTTACATTTGAGTTGTGTCTAGGACTCTCTTGAGCCTCAATCTAACATCTTAATGAAATTTCAACAAAAAATCACTGAAACGACTTTTGGATTTTCAATAAACTCAAGAATTCTTCGATGTCAACCTAAAACCGTCTAAAGCAGACGGAATGTAATTTAACGGGATTTCACGTCGTTTTAGATAAAAGTATCGTTCGTGTCACGGTGTCACGACGAGCGACGTGACGCCACATAGCCGCGTGTATTTCACGTAGCACGTATTATAACTAAATATCACGTAATCGAAGAGCTTTTGTTTAATGTCATTTTGAAGTTTATTTGTTATGGAGTTGCTATGAAAGAAAGTAATTCTATCTTAAGAAGTAATTCTATGTAATGTTGGCAGCTAATTTACGATTGATGGTTTCGATTTATCGCAAAAGATCTTGGGACTTAAAGAATGTATGGAATGATCGGCGATTTTATAAAGAAGTGATAAAAAACGTTGGCTAAGCCCCCTGGTATGAATCGGTTTCTTAGAAAGCAAAATATGTAATAACTCCTATAATAACATTTATTATTTCTGTCAAACGATCGATAGCAAAAAAGCTAATGTCGATATAGGTAAAATATATTTGAACGCACTATACATATACCATCTTACTAATAAAAACTTCTTAACATGCGTTCAGCGTGTGAATAGTTAAACAGGAGTTTTTAAGTTACACACACGTTACACAGAGTCTATACAGAGACATTAGTATGGAAATGACAGCATCGTTATACAGGCCTTATGTCAAAAAATGATTATCAGTAGAAAAAATCTTATGCACCCTCTATAATACACGCTGGTCGTTGCGTAACTTTTTATTAGTAAGAGGAGTCTATTTTAAAAAGAAACTCCCAATGCTGTTTTCTCTTCTGAACTCCTAAATTTTATTAACGCCTTTTTAGAACGAAATTAGTTTTGTTCGATCCAAATTCCCAGCACGTTAAAAGTTAATTATTAGCTCGTATCTTAAGAATATTTTAAAGCTTTTAGCTCAACCAAAAAGCTTTAAGTTTCCGAAGCAATATTAGTTAGAATAGTTCAATATTCACTGCTACTTATGATTTTAGTTTACGACTTAAAACTCAGTTTTGGAGCCTCCCAAAGTATTATTCAGTGATGAATAATACTTTGGGAGGCTCCAAAACTGATAAAAACTCACGACCACGTCATTAGCTTCAAAAAAAATAAATAACAAGACATGGTCTATAAGAAAGTAATTAATTAGTAACTTAGTTTAAAATCCTCTACGCTGCCTTATGATCGACCAATACAACCGATATAAGGCACAATAAACGAACCTCTACGCGTTCGTAGATGCTTGATAGATGTAGATGGTTCGTTTATTTTGGCTATGATTTTCATTGATCGACGTTGATTGTGCAATGTGCATGCTACAGCTTCGCTTGGTTATCCATCATTCAACGCGGATGCCTTAAAATGCATGTACTGACGTCAGAATACCAGTCAAACAGAAATATTATACTTAAACTTCTCGTAACCATATCAAGTGCACTCGAACTGTCAAACTCGAAGTTTCAACTTCTGTAAAGAAATTCACAGACGAGCACCGGGAATTAGATGTCTCCTTCAAAGTAAACAAATCCATTGTATAAGCAATCGCGCTCTCCAACAATATTATGTTGTTGCTGTGTGAAGCTATTTTATTAAATACAATCATTTTAAAATTAAATCCGAGTTTGCCAAACTTTTTTCATGAACCCCCAAAAATATATAATCCATACTTTTTAAAACCCAGTTTTAGAACATTTGAATATCAGGGTTTCCTAAACTTTTTCGTGGATACCTTAGACTCCACACTAGTCTATACCAAAAACGTAAATTTGAAAGTATCTGTCTTTCTGTTACCCCTTTGCGCTCAAAACGCTGACAATGGTATATCAAAACGTCACATTTTTACAACAATGTTGTTAAAAGTAAGCTACGCATACACAGCCAAGAATTTTGGCGTCTTTGTTAATTACGGTGAAGTGTCAGTTGAAACAGAGTGGCTCTCAGTATAAGCAGCTCTCAGCTCATTCGCTGCAAACCGTCGCTATGTGAGTCTTACTAACAAGACAGGCTTTATGCTGTGTGTGTATAAAAACAGCGCATGTTTTGAGAATACAACTGTATGACATATGCACTGTAGTGAAAATGTAGACCCAAAGATTGCTTAGTACTTTTATTATTCGTAGGCTTATAGTGGCATTTAAATTCTGACATCGAAAAGTAAAATATTTTTTTAGATGATAGATTTTTATTGCAGTAATTGATTTCTAAAGTACAGGTGGTCCGCTGGAGTGTTTACACAGCAAAAAACCCCATCTCGGGTTGTCTACAAAAGTTGGTGGTTAGAAATTATTTTTGCCAAGGAAGCAATGGCCCTATAAGTATTGATGGCTGTCGTAAAGGCTGTCAAGGTATTAAATCGGTCTCATTCATGGGCGCCTATAAAAACTGCAGGGGGTTCTATGAACACCAATGGAAGATATAAAAGTTTGGGAACCTGTGGTTTAGAGGAAAACTACTGTACGTATTGAATAATTTTACCTGTCATAAACAAAACTATTTAAGTATATCATGTATACTAATCGTTTTATTGTGGTCTAATCAGGTAAATGCTGCTAATAAAGTAATAAATATATTTAACAAAGAGAATAGGTGTTGTCATGTTGTTATCTTTTTCCGTCTATAACTATTTAACCCACAAACAAACCCTTTGTTTACTCGTTTGTTGTCATCGCTGTTAATATAGACTTGGAGCAGAAAAATAATTTTAATTTGTCATTATGTATGGGCGATTTCTTCGATTTTTCAGTATTTATGTCTTACCAAGTACCTTTTTTCCGTTGGGGAAATGCGTTTACGCATCCCCGGCGGTCTAGGGAGGGCCACCGGGGTATGTAGGACTTCCCAGAGTAGTTTCCCTTGAGTACTTAAAATATTAAACAAAAAATTCCCTTTTGGTCCAGGCAGGACCCGGCGGCCACAGCTGATAACCTACAATGTAGAGTCAGTAGTAATGTTTTACTGGCGTGAAAATTCTGTAGGTCGTGAAGAAAATATTCTCTTGTCTGAAATCGTAGCTGCGTTAAACGCATAATTATTATGATTTCAGCCCAGTTCTTGAAATCATAATTATTATAATTTCAAGAACTGGGCTGAGCTACGCGTACTATCATGTACATATTCGTATTGTGTTCATAAGGTAACAAGACTTTCAACGCCAAATTAAGGAACGTCGTAGCTCCCTTCTTCAGCGACTTCATACTTCCATTACATAACTCAAAATCAAAAATCAAAATCAAAATTGTTTTATTTCTGAATAAATTTAAAATAAATGTTTTCAGAATGTTCTACGTGGTGCCTACCACCGGCTGGGGAACTAACCCGGCGAGAAGAACCGGCGCTAAAATGTGCATTTTTACGTTACGTTGACGTAAATTTACACGTCACGTCAACGTACCGTGCCACGTTACCGCACCGTTCCACGTTGACGACGTCGTGACGTGGAGATGTGGATAGGCCCTTAATATGGCTTATGGTCATAATTATGACATCTGAACTTTATGAAACTTATGAATTTTAAAGTAAAAAAGTCCAAATTTAAACCATATGCAATGAAGTTTATTAAAGTTAGGGGCAGAATCTAGTAGGTGAAACCCATACAGTTAATATACCTTTAACTTTATGGTGTAACCACATGGATTAAATTAAGGCTCGTTTAATATCCCATATTAAATGAGCTTCAATCCAGTCGAGTGTCCAGTACTTGGCACCAGCTACTGTATTATAAAAACCTGCACTAAAACACCTAACTCTTAAAACAATATAATGTTTTATGTCTCGTGTACCTTCTATCATTTTCACCTTTATAAATTGTTTTACAAGATAATTAAAGAATCTTCTAGTCCATTTGACGACTTGATACAATTTTTGTCTGATCACGAAATCAACAAGTATAAGGTGTTGACCACGGCGCAGAGCAATAAAGTTGTAAATGTATTACCAGCTTGGAGGAAGACCGATTATTCACAATCTTATCATTCAAAATACTAAGTTTATCGAACTTTATACTAACGTGACTCCCGGTTTTGGCTGTTTGGCTATTTGCTTGATATAGTTATTAAGATTTTCAAGAATAATTCTTAGGGCGGTAGTAATAAAGTTTTTAATGTCTATATGAGCGTAGAACCACTAATGCAAGGTTTTTTAAGTTTTTTAACAGCATTTAATATTAATATATCGTTTCTTCAGCGTTTCTGATTGGTTATGTTTTGCCAAAATTCAATCAAAAGCGCTAAATTACTAAAAGATTATCCTGTTAAAAAACTTTACAAACCAGGTATTACACACATTTATCTAAATGTTAACAAAATACTAATGAAATTTAAATAAAATACCACGCCGTTGTAATTCGTTACTGCGTGGTTAATACGTAAAATTGGTAACATTGAAACAGAGTAAATCTGTTTCAGCATAACATTGATAGCATCACTGGATTAAATTAAACAAAGGATACTGGACTCTGGTCTGCAATTAAAAACCTTTAAAAAACTTTATATGATAAGGTGCTAGAGCACAGTAATTTTCAATATTTGACATAAAGCAGCCTTTGAATTCTTAATGAACATAAGAAATCTCGTTCAAAATATGGTACAAATTAAAACTCTAACGAGTACCTCAAGTCCAAATCTGTAAACACTTAACAGTCATGAAGACCAACTTGTTGCAAAAAAGATAAATGGGATTTATCAAACATTTGAGACCAGGAAACAATGCTATAGAAATTAAATAAACACCGTCGATTTTTCTATTCTATAATTTACAAGAAACTGATCTAAATACTGATGATAGTCTACGATAACGCACAGATTAGGATTTATCACATTATGAGACGATATCGGCGTTATAAAAGCGGTGGCGGCGAGATTTGTGCGTTGTATCGGATGTAATCAACAATGTTGCGAATTTGCCTTTTGGTGGCAGCGGTGGTGTGCGCGGTGGCAGTTCCCGCTCCCTCTGACATACCTTTGAATAAACTTTACGATACTGTGAGTATAACTCTGCTTACCCGTAAACGGGCTTGAACCATAAAAGGAGATCATACACGTGTAATTAATATTGCTAGCGTTTTTGAAAACTATTAATTTGGAAAACGGTTTGGTTTGATTTTTAAATCAAATCAATCAAATCAAATCAAATCAAAATCATTTATTCACATAGGTCACACAGTAACACTTATGACCACAAAAACATTGTTATATAAATTAATTGTAATACATAATATTATATTCGTTAAATTATCACAAAAGCTATTATACAAATTACATTCATGTCACCAATTATTACCAATTACAACCTAATATTTTACCATATTGTCATAAAAATGAGTCATACATACTTAAAAATTAATGTCAAATGAAGTAGAAACAAAAATAGTAGTAAATAATTAATAATAATAATTTAGGTTTAAGACATTTATTATCATAAGAATTTTACATAAATTCACTTACATGAGAAAGACAATAAAGTAAAGAAATACAAACAATGTACCTAGTAAACATTACAAATTACATCGAGCGAGCTTAGAAGATAGGTTACAATCTTAATTTAAAAATATAAAATTAACAAATCATTTACGTAAACAAAGAAAAAAAATATATATATATATATATCAATACAAATGAGGGTACTTTTATAATCGGTTTGGCCAGTTGTCATAGTATAAATGTCATAGTAAAAATATAATTACATTTAACAATTACAATAATTACAAGAAACGTTACAAATAATAATTAATTGATTATCATTTCCATGGTTGAATGTCATTAAAATATTCATTTGTTGTGTAATAACCTTTATTCAATAATTTATTTTTTATACATCCCTTAAACTTAGTGAATGGTAAGTCTAGAATCTCAGCAGGCAATCTCTTATAAAAACGTATGCCGAGTCCCACAAATGTGTTTTGAACTTTGTGAAGCCGTGAATAGTTACTAGCTAACCTGTACTTATTTCTGGTATTGAAAGGGTGAATATCAGCTTTTTTGTCATAATTGTGAATGTTTTTTCTAATGTACATAATATTGTCATAGATAAACTGAGATGCAATTGTCAAAATATTTATTTCTTTAAATTTTTCTTTTAAAGAATCCCTGGGTCCTAGTCGATAAATAGCACGTATTGCTCGTTTTTGCAGAATAAATATTGTCTGAATGTCAGCTGCACTTCCCCATAATAATAATCCATAAGACATGATACTGTGGAAGTAGCTAAAATAAACCATACGGGCTGTTTCGACGTTCGTCAAAAGTCTAACTTTCCGAATAGCAAAAACGGCCGTACTAAGTTTCTTAGCTATGTTAGAAATGTGAGATCCCCATTGCAATTTACGGTCAAGCGTAAGACCTAAAAACATTATAGAATCGACTAAGTTTAAATTATCTATACCAATTTTAATATTAATTGTGCTAGTGGACTTAACATTGGGCATAGTAAATTTGACACATTTAGTTTTTTTGGGTTTAGTAGAAGATTATTAGAAGTGAACCATTGTAGTATAAGAGTAAGTGTTCTATTTATGCTGTTGATATCTGGATTTTTACGATTGATTTTGAAAAGAAGGGATGTGTCATCGGCAAATAACAAAATTTCACAAAATTGTTCTATAAAAAATGGAAGATCATTAATGTAAATAAGGAACAAAAATGGTCCTAAGATGGAACCCTGAGGAACTCCCATTTTAGTGTGCAAGCCCGATGATTTAACACCATCAACATCTGCGAATTGTAATCGGTCCGTCAAGTAATCTTTAATTAGATTTAGTGCCGCATCTCTAATACCATAGTACTTTAGTTTGAGTAGAAGTATGCTATGATCAACGCAGTCAAAGGCTTTTGACAGATCACAAAACACGCCAATAACATCGTGAGAATCTTCCCAAGCTTTAAGTATATATTTAATTAATGTTAGACCAGCATCTGTTGTTGAGACACCTTTAGTGAAACCGTATTGACGATTGTGGAATAGTTTGTTGATATTAAAGTGACTCTGTAACTGTATAAGTATGGCCATCTCAAATATTTTACTTATTGCTGGCAAAATAGTAATTGGTCTAAAATTAGTAGGGTCACTTTGTGTGCCTTTTTTAAATAATGGTATAACTTTAGACTGCTTCATGAGTCGGGGAAACACCCCAACATCTATACAGCGATTAAATAATGCGGCTAAATATGGCGATAATTCATTAATAATATTTTTGAGCAATTTAACTGAAATACCCCATAAGTCTACAGATTTCTTCATGTTAAGAGTCTTGAATATCTTTAAGATGTCATTAGGGTTAATGTGTTTGAAGTTAAACAAAGTCTCATTTTCTTGCACATTGGCTCTTAATAATTCATCGGCTTTTATTGGAGAGGAATCAAGGGAGTGAGTTAATTCTAAGGGTATGTTTACAAAATAGTTGTTAAAAAAATGAGCTAATTCTAGATTATCAGAAATTGTCAAACCATCAATGTTAAGTGTTATTTTACGTTCATTTGTTTTAGATCGACCGGTTTCGTTGTTTATTATATTCCAAGTGCTACGAATAATATTATTAGAGCTCTTAATTTTATTACTTAAATATAAAGATTTGGCAGCCAGACAGGTCTTTTTGAATACTTTGGAATAATTCCTAACGTACTGAGTAAATAGAGGGTGAAAATTATATTTCTTTAAGTCATACAAGTCGTATAATTTGTTTCTGCTGATATAAATGCCAGGTGTCGCCCATTCACAAAAAAACAAGGGTCCATCGTACCGCGATGTGACGGGATTCTTTTTTGGGTTGACGTGGGAAAAGCTAACGTTCCTAATGCTGTTTTGCGAGAATATAACTACTATTAGGTACCATGATATTACACCAAAATATAGAAACAGCACAATATATATATATATATATATATATATATATATATATATATATATATATATATATATATATATATAAAAGCAATCAATGCTAATTGACATGAATAAAGTAGAAGGCGTTATGTGTTGAATGCTAGACTGGATTAAAAGATAATACAGGGTGTAAGTGATAATATTTTAGGGTGTGTATGTGTTTCCTATATAGAGTTTACTGTGACAGTAGCAGCGCCTAAAGAGCAATTTTTTTGTGATTTGTATGGGGATATTCACCAC
Organism: Cyaniris semiargus; assembly: GCA_905187585.1. Lineage (NCBI taxonomy): Eukaryota > Metazoa > Arthropoda > Insecta > Lepidoptera > Lycaenidae > Cyaniris > Cyaniris semiargus. Next base: position 2,909,160 of record LR994555.1, read on the forward strand.
GCTGGGGCGCTTGCCCATAGAAACGACAGAAAAATTTGCTCTTTCGGCGCTGCTACTTTCACAGTGAACTCTAAGGGACTCATACACAACCTAAAGTATTATTATCACTTAGTTTTGTTACACCCGGTATAAAGTGCTATATCTAGCTAGCCCCATCCACTACTAGCATCTACTGTCTCACTTTAACCCATCAATCCCCAAGCGGCACCCGGCTGTCGCATAACAATTGAAAATCTATTGTGTCTGCGATTCCCACGATCGAGGTATTACTTGTAGAATACGTTAAGGTGGCTTTCGGATCTTTGCCGCGAGCGACCGCGACCTATAAAAATTCAAATAAAATGCTACTCTATGACATACACAATAGGTATCATTTTCTACTGACATTTGTGTGGCGACCCATGCTGCCGCCGGCGGCGGCGTAAAAGCTAGTGGCGTAGTAAAATGAAACCTATAGCCTATGTCATAAAGTGGCATTTTGTCTGAATTTTTTCGGTCGCGGTCGCTCGCGGCAAAGATCCGAAAGCCACCTTTAGGGGTGATACAAATTTTTAATTTCTAAAAACCCCCCTAACGCATCTCTCACGTATCATCTACAGGAGCAGAAAATCAACGCGGACGGTTTCCCGGCGGAGTCCCACCACGTCATCACCAGCGATGGCTACATCCTGGAGATCAACAGGATCCCGCATGGCCGCCACAACAAGGGAGACGGTGACAGACCCGTGGTCTTCCTTATGCATGGTCTGACTGCCTCCGCTGTTTCGTACTTCATGGTGGGACCGGAGATCAGTCCAGGTAGGATTTTTCACGAATATACCTTATTAGATAAGGTGCTTGTGACTTTTAAAACAATTCAAATAATATAATATTTTGACGTGGGAGAGCCATGCTTCGGCACAAATGGGCCGGCTCGACCGGAGAAATACCACGGGCTCACAGAAAACCGGCGTGAAACAGCGCTTGCGCTGTGTTTCGCCGAGTGAGTGAGTTTACCGGAGGCCCAATCCCCTACCCTTTTCCCTTCCCTACCCTCCCCTATTTCCTTTCCTACCCTCCGATATTACCCTATTCCCTCTTAAAATGCCGGCAACGCACCTGTAGCTCTTCTGATGCTGCGAGTGTCCATGGGCGACGGAAGTTGCTTTCCATCAGGTGACCCGTTTGCTAGTTTGCCCCCTTATTTCATAAATAATAATAATAATTTTTCAATTGTGTTTTATCAATCAATGAATCAAATTAATAAAATATTTTATTTCCAAGAAATTGAGAATGTGGGTTCACCGAAAATTAACGCATTTGATTTGCACAAAACCCTTAAATTGTTTCCATGAAATTTTGAAGCACTACCTAGCAATTTGCTACCTAACTGCTTTAGCTACCTAGTTTACCGTATGAGGAATCATTAGCCAAATATAATTTACTAACTCTTAAGTCAAGACGTTCATTGCTCCAAACTATGATGCTGCATGGGTTAATAAACAATAAAATTGATCACAGTAATAATATACACTTTTCATGCACTTTTTCCATTTTTATAGTGTTATAAAGTGTATATTATTACTGTGAAACATGAATTTCCACCAAGAAGTTACGGTACATTCAATATCATATATATTAAATTGATTGTCCAGAATTGGTTAGCAATATTTCCTAGGACAGTAATAAGACGAGAGACGCGCGCTTACCCACTATTTGCAACGTCAACATGTCGTACAAATGCTGGTGAAGGCGTGCCTCTAAATAAAATTAAAACTTAAAATATATAATGATCACTTTACTAACATAGATATATTTGCAAAAGGTAAAAATGTATTTAGAAAAGAAATTAAAAAAGTTTTAATGCACTGTTAGCAATTGAGTATATTTAAAATAAAGTATACTGTTTTTGTTTTTTTTTTCCCTAGTAATATGTGAAAACTTAGTGGAGTAATACTATTGTTTATTTTAAGTTTAGTATGCAATTTCTTCTGTTATTTTTTTTGTATACTTGTTTGTTTTCCTAATAAAATAAAATAAAAAAGTTGTTGATAATAATAATTAGTTTTGACTTGAACAATACTGATATTAATTTCTGTAAATAAACAGCCATCCGTCATTATAATCGTACTAATTTGTACGAAGGTAAAATTGGGATTGAAACTCATTAGGGTGTATTCAGCGTCATTATAAATGATTGTGTATCGCACAAGTGACGCGGTAATTAGTTAACGTTAAATAGACGAAGCACTTTCAAATTGACATAAAAACTAATAAATATAGGTTAGTTGATGCAAAGGAAATTACTAATGAGTTGTGTGTCCACTATCCATATTACACAACTGTAAATGTCTGTCTGTATGATACCTCTTCACGACCAAACCGCTGAAAGGTATGGAGATAATCTAAGTCCCGGGAAAGGACATAGGATACTTTTTATGACGGAAAATGTACGGTTCCCACGCGATGAACGAATTTTGGAGCAACAGAGTTGCGGGCGTCATCTAGTTTAATATACCTAATATCCATTATCCAGCTCCTATCAATAATTTAACGATTTTAAATATCAGAAAATTCGTTATAAGCCTGAAAAGTGATAACCAAAATACTACTTCTTATGCCGCGGCCGCACATGCGTCTATAGTCACGAAGCTTCGTGCTATGAGACGATACCATTGGACGATACACGCAGATCTCCAATGGTATCGTCTCAAGCACGAAGCACCTACGCATGTGCGGCCGCAGCATTAGAGACACATCGCACTCGACACATTTAATAATGATTAAACTTCAATTTAATGAAGGGTTTGACAGATAATTTAAGGAGTTTATGTCAAATTACAATTAAGTAATTAATATTCGACTGAGTGCGGCAGATAGACATTTAAGAACAACACACCTATCTATATTTTTCCGTTCACCGCGGGGACATTACCGCTAAGCCGGGTATAATTGAAGTATGACTTTGACCCAATTAATCGGGTATTTCTTTCGAGAACCCCATTCGAGCTGACTCGTCGCAACTTGGCCAGCACTTGAGTGTCTTGTTTAAGATTTTTGAGGAAAATTCGCGGCCAGACTCACATTATTCCCTCGAGTGTTTATTTTGTAATTTCATTTTGTAGATGCTTCTCTTGTAGGTTATTAAGACTTTAATACATTTTAAAATTAAATTGACAACTTGGAGGTTTTCAGTTCTTTACTTATGCTACTAAGTTTAGAATACACAAGGATCTAGACTCCAAGACCTTTAAAAACTGAGAACCTACCACCTTTTCGTGTACCATCGAAGAAATTGATTCATAGGCAGATGGCCGACTCATGTTATTTTAATATTAGCAGTGATCACTTTTTGACTAATCGCGATCAAATCAAATCTGCCTGTAAATAAACTTCTCTGATAGTACTATTGAAAAAATTGATTCATAGGCAGTTGACGAACCTACGTCATTTGGTCAGGCTATGTCAAATCAATATTAGTCGTGATCTGACAGCTGGATTTGACGTAACGCGAACAATATACGTGATCCGCCATCTGCCTATGAATCAACTTCCTGCTAGTACGTAATATTATCATAACCTGACCTAAAGCGATACTATAACACTTTCAGCATACAACCTGGCTGACGCCGGTTTCGACGTATGGATGGGCAACGCGCGCGGCGTCCTCAACTCTCGCAACCACGTCTCCATGGACGCGAACGCTAATCCTCTCAAATTCTTCGACTTCACCTTCGAGCAGATCGCCCTAGACGATCTACCGACTATGCTGGACTACGTTCTGGAGTATACTGGCAAGGAAAAGCTGCACTATGTCGGCCACTCCCAGGGCGGCACCGTCTTCCTCGTCCTCAACTCCATGAAGCCGGAGTACAATGCTAAGTTCGAGTCGGTCCACCTGCTGGCTGGTGTCGGCTACCAGAACTATTTCCCCACTGCCGCCCTCAGATTGGCTGCCATTAGTACCGACTTAATTTATGTAAGTACCAGATGACGCCCGAACCTCCGTTGCGACTTGCGCCAAAATTCGTTTACCGCGCGGTAACCGTACATGTTTCCAGGATAAAAAGTGACCTATGTCCTTTCCCGGGACTCAAAGTATCTCCATACCAAATTTCAACAAAATCGGTTCAGCGGTTTGGGCGTGAAGAGGTAATAGACAGACACACTTTCGCGTTTTCAATAGGATTCATAAATAATTAAAAGTAGAGCCAGTTATCAAATAAGAATATTAATGACAACGCCTACATAGCTAAATGTTTTAAGGACCACTTGTGCTCTGCATGTTAGACAAAATATCACGTATCTCTTTCATTATTATGAGGAACAAGACTCGAGAGAGAGAGACAATATGATATTCCTTAATACCTAATCTTAGATAGGCGCAGCTGGACCTAAGTAATACTTAACATTGATATGTGTATTTCAGGCGGTGACCACATCTCAAGGACTTATTGAGGTGTTCGGACCACAATGGAATGAGATCGAAGACTGCTCAGGAAGCGACTCGGATTGTGAACTTAACCTGGTGCACGACTTTATCGTAAGTTTCTATGATTAGATTCTGACATAAGCTCCATACATTATCTGTCAAACTCTTCATTAAATTACAGTTTAGTAATTATTTAATGGCAGAGTGTGGCAATTTTAATTCCTAATTTGTGTGGTGACTATAAATTGTATTAAGTACATAATCTTTAAATAAGTAACAACTTTAAGATTCAACTTGAAGATTGTAAAATGGACCCCTAGAAAGTAATTTATTGTTAATACTCAAATTTAAATTGCTCTTTAATAAACATAGGCTCTATATTAATTTTGATATGAGTCTTATCAGACATTAGTAATGCTTATCATAATCCGAAATTATTTAATGGAATCATACATCACCATAAAAACACAAAACCAAATTTTTGGCACTTTCTTTTTGAAATATTTCTTTTGCATCAGTATTTTGGGTGATACCGAATATCACCCAAACTACTGATGCAATTTTAACAAAATATGGCGTGTGAAGATTTGTAATAAAGGCCCAGATTAATTGTGTTCTCGGGTAACATTACGTATGAAGTTTCTGATTCTTGGGACTTCTGGAAGAAATTTCTTTAGAGATAACATCTGTTGTGTCATTATAAGGGGTTCCGTACCCAAAGGGTAAAAACGGGACCCTATTACTAAGACTTCGATGTCTGTCCATCTGTCAGTCTGTGCGTCTGTCCAACCAGAATTCAACTCGCACTTGGCCGATTAATTATTATATAATACAAGTATAACTCGCTAACTGTTCATGTGTTCATGTGTGGAATAAATATAAATAAACATAATAATCTTCTGCTTCCAGACGGATATGTACGGCGAGATGGAGGTATTCGCGGGGGCATCCCTGAAGCAGTTCGCGCACTACGGCCAGAACATTCGCGACCGAAAGTTCCGCAGGTGGAACTACGGTCTTCTGAACCTCATGCACTACGGCCGCATGGTGCCTCCGGAGTACGACCTGACGCTGATCACCGCCAACGTGACCATGCATTACACCATCAACGACGCGCTGCTCGATGAGAGAGACGTTCTCGACATGGCTAAGGATATGCCCAACACGAGCGTTCGCAAGGTCGCGAGGGACGACTTCCTCCATACTGAGTTCGTCACCGCTCATGACTGCAAGGAACTGGTCACCGACTACATCATCGAGGAACTCAAGAACCACCACTGAACTGACAATAAACGATTAAAACATTGAACTGAGTTAATTTTGGCTCTGCCTATCAAAAATCAATTTTTCCAAAAGTCCAAAAATACTCGGATTTTGAAGTTTTTTTTTGTGTGACATATTTTTGTATTTGCAAAAAAAGTTTGCAATTTGTCTGACACATAAACAATAGTCATTTAACAGATTAGGGCTATTATTAAATGCACCAATTAGCATTCCCTCCAATAATATTCGATTTTTCCTTTAAACTTGTTTTGCCGCCTATTCAGTCATTACTCATTAGACAAATCATAAACTAACACAATAATTGACCCCAAAGTTAACATTGTTGATAACAAACAAACACATTTATAACACTTATGACAAATTATATAATATAAAGTCCCCAAGTTTTTAAGTGGCAATGATTTGGAGAAGTGTGTTAGTGGCCACGGCTTTCAGTGAGTTTCCGGAGTCAAAGATAAATATGGACCAAAGTTCAAAACTTGTTGATTTTGTGAGTATTTTTATGTACTTTGTTTAGTTTGGGGCAGTCTTTCCAGTGTTTGTAAAAATTAAAATTATTTTATGCGTACCTAAAAATTATGTGCCATCGAAGAAATTGATTCATAGGCGGATGGCCGACCAACATTATTTGGTCAGGTTATGTCAATTAAATCTAAGCTGTTAAACTGTCGGTTGGGTTTGACATAAAGCTACCAGGTCGGCCACTTGCATATGAATCAACTTCTGTGATAGTATATAACTTTATAACTACCTTCAAAACAGTTAAAATTTTAGTTAAAGGCTGATTTTCACTGTTAGTTTTCAAAGTTACATTTATTTAAAGTTATTACATTATCCCTTTCTCTGCTACCATGCTCGAATAGCTACATTTAATTTTCTATCTCAGGGGTTCCCAAACTGTGCGCCGCGGCGCCCTGGTGCGCCTTGGAAAGGCAAGAGGGGCGCCGCCGCCGTGAGTCCGAGAGCCGTTCCTCCATCATTATCCAAAACCACAAATATTATAAATATATTATAATAATAGTTGTTTGTTATTATTTACCTGCTTAACCTAACTATAATCATTAAGGGCCTTCCCCTACGGATATTGCGTAATTTACCGTATTTAGAGCCTTATAAACTCATAATTTGAAAGCTACAAAGTTATAATAAAAATACAGCAATAATCTTCAGTGTATCAACATTCCTTTCCCCGTTTTAAGTTTTCTATTTTTGTTTATTATACTTATGATATTAGCTTCCAAATTAATATCAATTTATAAAAATTGAAGCATACTTTCAGCATTACATTAAGTTGACTTAATCCGACCAAATGACGTAGGTCCGTCAACTGCCTATGAATCCATTTCTTCGACCATATTTTGGTCCTGGTGAGCCCTTACCCTTATATATTTTAGTTTATAATTCGTCGAGAATGTTCGAAATAAATCTTTAGCTTGTAAAGCATGAGGAATTCCATCGTAATCATTATTATTTGATAAGAAATATTAAATATCTCTACATTAAAACTAACATACTTTTCGTTTCAGCGTACAACTTGGCGGATGCTAGTTTTGATGTTTGGATGGGCAACGCGCGAGGTCTTCTAAACTCTAGAAGATATCTGACATTAAATCCAGAAGACACCGAATTCTTCGATTTCACCTTCGAGCAAATCGGTCTTGACGATCTACCGGCTATGATAGACTACGTTCTAGAACACACTGGCAAGAAGAAGTTGCACTACGTTGGCGACTCTCAAGGAGGCACAGTATTCCTCGTACTGAACTCTATGAAACCGGAATATAATGAGAAGTTTGAGTCAGTTCATCTGTTGGCTGCTGTGGGGTATCAAAAACATTTCCCTAACGAAAAGCTTCGGCAAATCGCTGAGCAGTACGCTGGTTTGTTTAATGCATGTGTAATTCTTTTATTCTATTTTCGTTTTGAATTAAAAAGTACTTTTTACCGAAGTGGTAACTAGAAACTCCCATTTGTATAATTCCTATATGTGTATTATTAATACAACATATAAATTATACAAATCTTTTTTTATTGATTTAATAACCTTTTTATAATTTTTTTTTATCAATCTTTTTGCACAATCTTCATTTTAGGCACACAAAAGTATAAACTTTTATTCTTTTTCCAGTGGTATTTCGGCAGTCTCGAAATTTTTGGACCAAATTGGAACGAATACATGCGATTCAAAGGGCGGTTCGTTGCTTACGAAGCTGTACAATGAAACTATCGTAAGTTACACATAACTAAGCTGACTATAACCTCATAATACTGATATTGTATTGTTTACGCAACTTGCTAATGCCAACATGAGAAACCCTTATTTTAAGGTAATTTAACGATCTATTTCTTAACCGACTTCAAAAAAAGGAGGTTATCAATTCGACGCGTATGTATGTAATATTTCCAGTTTCGTAGTTATATGTTAGTCTATATCAGCGTCTGAATAAATGAGTCAAATTTCAAAAGTGTATGTATGTATATATGTATATAATATGTATGTATGTATGTATGTTTTTATGTTTGTGTTCGCATATCTCTGGAACTACTACTAGGTATTGTTCAACTTAGGGAATAGTGCAAGTTTCATCAAAATCGGTTCAGTAGTTTTGGAGATAGGGAGTTTTGATTCTCAATTAAGTACGCACAAATTTGAAGTCGGTTTTATCTTTTTAAAATACAGTTATTTTTCAGTTAGAAGTATACGGTGCTTCAAAGATCCACGCTGGAGCCTCTCTAAAGCAGATAGCGCACTACGCGCAAAACATAATGGGACATAATGGAAGATGGGACTACGGTTTCTGGAATATCTTCCATACAAACATCTATGGTTTCCTGGAGCCTCCAGAATATGACCTATCACTGATTACTGCTCCAGTGACATTTCATTACAGCAAATATGACATACTCCTTAATGAGAAGGATGTAATGGAAATGTACTTGAAAATACCCACTGCTGCCTTCCGAACTGTGCTTAGTGCGGACTTCTCTCATACAGTATTCACTTCTTCCTCTGAATGCAAGGAAATCGTGACTGGTTACATTATTGATGAGATAAAAAATATTATATATTATAACTATAACTAAACTGTGAATAAACAAAATTATGTCCGCAATTGTTTTTTCTTTGCAAATATTCCAAATTTTAAGTCTACTGTACACATTGGGCCAAATAATAGAGCCATCGCAACGTGTAGAATACGGAATGTCGCTCCCAACTTATGGCCAAGTAGGCCTCAAACGTTGGCCCAATGCGATAGCTCCATGCGTTGGCCCAATAAGTACAGCGGGCTTTAGTCGTAGAGCAAAACAGAAGATAAACTGTTATAAATATGTATTGGCTAACTGAAAGAATTTAAAAGTGTGTCTGGACAGATAATAAGCTAAGACAATGAACTGATAAAAATAATTGATTAATTACATATCCGGTCGATACCCTGCAATCAGTAACTGTTCTTCTTTGATTAAAATTGTCTCTAAGCCAACATTAATTATTAAAAGAATCTAATCAGGATTTTTACACAAAGTCCATATAGCTGCTGTCAAACTTTTAAGGGACTAGCAAATCGATAAAAAGAAAATCATTACCTACTTAGATGATTGATTGAACAATCGCAGGTCATAGTTATTAAGAAAATGTAGGTCGAGCAGCAGTTCATTTCCCTTTTAAAATGTGGAGTTTTTTTATAGCTCAGCTCGACAATAAACAAGCTGCGATAATATACCGAATACCGATAGACTACGAATAATAAGTTTTTATTATTCGTAGCCGACAGAAAGTCAGGCACCTTCTCCGAAACGGCGCATTCAAATCTTCGGATCCGACCTAAGGCCGAACTTACAAATGACCTTACTCCGAAGTTACATCGGGTTATATCGTCTATCGTAGTCACGTGACAAACTTGGGAGGCACGTGACAGACTTCGGTCAGATTTCAGAGTAAGAAAAGGTGATTATTCGGCCGAAACATTGAAATTTGCACTTTGGAATAGACCCCCTAAACGACCAAACGACCATCCGGCAGTTGAAATGTTTTATTTGCAAGTGTAGCATATTTTCGCCGCTCCGCTGCTCTCAAAGGACAATATTGTGTCAATTTTCACGTTCTCAAAGCGATACAGAGCAATGGAAGTGACGTCATAGACGCGTTTTAACCGACTTCCAAAAAGGAGGAGGTTATATGTTCGGCTGTGAATATTTTTTTTTTGTATGTTCAACGATTACTCCGCCGTTTGTGAACCGATTTTCAAAATGTTTGTTTTGTTCAATAGAAGAAAACAAACATTTTGAAAATCGGTTTTGAATATCGGACCAAATTGGAGGGAAACCTAATAAGGTTTCCCTCCAATTTGGTCCCATTTTCACAAAAGTGGTGATCTGATGATGGGATCAATGAGTAATCGAGGGAACTCCTCAAAATTTATATGGAAACATATGGTGATTTTGGTTTTATGAGAAGTATCCTAAGCATATGCTACTAAAACGCAAGATTTTGCACCAAGGTATACTATGGTTCCGAAGATACTAAGAGAACTCCGGATTCCTTATAGATACAAGTTTGGGGAATTAGGCGCTGTTTTAAGAACTGAAAGCATATGCTACTATGCAAATTACATTCATCATCATCATCATCATCATCATCATCATCATTACCACGTCAGGGTCACCAGTGGCACATGGTTATATATGGATACAATATGCCCCCACAACACCATAATTATATCATCACGTTATGTCCTTATAATAATTGGTACTTTTCATAGCGATTTTAATAAAAATATAATGTTGTTTCAAAATAAATGATTCAAGTTCTAAGCGACTTATGTACCACAAAATCGAACATAACAAAGTCAACCTTAACTCCAGAGCGTAAGGCACACATTTGACATTACTTTTGAGATTCGAAAGAAAAAAGAGAAGTAAGATGCTTCGACAGGTACTACACTAGTTTAACTATTAACCCATCAAGCCCAAGCGGCACCCGGCTGCCGCATAACAATTAAAAATCTATTGTGTCTACAATTCCCACGATCGAGGTAATAAATTGAACCCTTAGTATGAAAATACTTACATAGGAAAACAATCTACATCATAATAGGAATAAGAAACACAATCGCATTCCACGTATCTTATTACAATTTGTTAAGAGTCACACTTAACAAATTGTAATAAGATACGTAGAATATACGCGATGGTTTACTAGATAACTAAAAAGAGTGAAATTATTATTTTTAACAAAAAATTAAAACCGACTTCCAAGGTAAAAACAATAATAACATCCTTATAATATGAACTAAAAAGTATTAAATAATTTTTCCTATCTAATAGTGCCTTTTTCCGAATTCGGCTAAACCTCAACTATTTCTGTACTCATCTTCATAATTTTGAAGTCGGTGCCAGTTCCAAAAGTTTCAAATACCTATTCTGTTAGAGAACTGAAGATTCAGCTATATCTAGTACCGACTTCAAAATGATGAAGATTGAGTACAGAAATAGTTGCCGAATTCGAAAAGAGGCACTTATTATTGTTTTTACCTTGGAAGTCGGTTTTAATTTTTTGTTAAAAATAATATTCAGTCGATTTGGTTTTTGGATGTTGAGGATTCTTTAAAGTAAATTTTGAAATTTTTTTGGAGCGTTATAGCATTTATAAGTTAATATTATTATAACGTGTAACATTCTACTAACGCAGTAAATCTATTAATATGTTTTTAAGGTAGCATAAAAAACCTTTCATCCTGATGAATCCAAACATCGCTTTAAAGTGTAGCTGCATTTACTTACCTGAAACAAAACAAATATTACAGTTAATGATGTGGTTAATCTTAATAACAAATAACAAAAATTCAATCATTATTCTAACCACAAAAGTACAGTATTCAAATACCTCTATGATTCACATAACAGATTTGAATCTATAAGTCCTAATTCCAATCGTTAGATGTAGAACAGATAATAATTTCCTCAAATCTAAGCCTATTAGCGAATAGAATTAAAACAAAAACATTTGAAGTCGGAAGATAAAATTGATGTTTATCAATCGATAACAGCCATAGGAAGGTATAAAAGATGTATTTATTTTTGGAATTGAGTTATCACTGTAACAATGGTGGTGGCACTGTTCTTGATAGTGTTTGTGTGTGCTCACAGTTTTCAACATGTACACTCTAGGGATGTTGTTGTAAGTATAACTATGCTTTTAATCTTCCTAATCACTTTATTATCAGTTATTAAAAAAAGATGAAAACAAACGTTTTAAAATAATTCTCACTCCATATCCCTCTTCGAAATCAGATAAATCTAATTACCTCTTTATATCAATTATCAAATGCGATGAATTGATAGAGCGGCCACGAGAAACAGTTCAAAATAACAAACACAATTGAAAACCTTACAACTCTAGTTCTACAAATGACAGTAAAATATAGAATTAGTTCAGCGGGGCGAAAATGGTAACGTTTTGCAATTCCTCCAGAAAATGAATTTTCAAAACTGTCAAACTGACAAATGTCAAATTAGTACAAATTGTGCAAATTACTAGACATATGAATTGCAAGCAGAGTGATTTTTAAAAAACGAATCATAATTATTATTTATTTTTTAAAAGCTTTTATTTAACTTGCTCTGTATGTGTGTTACGGTGGAATTTTGGAACTCAATTTTGAAGTAGATATATTTAACCGATTGAGCTGAAATTTTGCATACGCGTTTAGTTTGGATGACAATGCACAATATGGTATGTGACATCACTCTAAATTCAATAAGGCCGACCATCCAAGATGGCGAAATAATTATTTTCTATGCAGTCCTACAATATGGATATTAAATGAAAGGGCTTTTTGAGAGTAACTCGAAAACGAATGTAATTTCATTCTACATCCAACATGGCGGCTCATCCAAGATAGGGGAATAGTTATTTTAATGCACTTCTGCAATATGGGTATCAAATGAAAGGGCTAATTGAAAGTAACTCGAAAACGAATGTAATATCATTCTACATCCAATATGGCGGTTCATCCAAGATACGGAAATAGTTATTTTTGATGCACTTCTGCAATATGGGTACCAAATGAAAGGGCTTATTGAGAGTAACTCGGAAACGAATGTAATGTCATTCTATATCCAATATGGCAGCTTAGCTAAGATAGGGGAATAGTTTTTTTAAAGCACTTCTGCAATATGGGTATCTAATAAAAGGGATCATTGAGAGTAAATTGAAAAGTAATAGTCAAGTCGTGTCGTGTCGTGACGTGTCATGTCGTGTCATGTCGTGTCGTGACGTTACGTGACGTGACGTGAAGTGACGTGACGTGACGTGACGTGACGTTACGTGTAGTGTCGTGTCGTGACTACGTGACGTCACGTGACGTGACGTGAAATGACGTGACGTGACATCAAGTCAAATCCACCAAATCCACAAGGGTTTCAGAAAATGCCCGGTTGAATCCGGTCACTTTTGTTAAATGAAATTTAACTTTTTAGTCATGCAGAAATAAACGGAATATAACAACTCGCTAAATATATATTTTTCAATTGTCAAAGTCGAGTACGGTTTCTTAAGGACTTAAGTTAATCAGATTTTAACAAATTCTTGAAACAAAACAAATTACTATCAAACAGACTAAGAAATCTAGCCAAAGATAACTAAAAAAAAAAAAAAATATAAACAAAAAACTTTTTAAAAAAAGCTTTTATTTAAATAGTCTAAAAAGAAAAAAAATAATTTTTCCTTAAAAATTTTAACTATTAAGTTATAATCCTTAATATATTATACAATTTGCATGATAATAAAAGCTTGTCGCGTGTTTTGTAAATAAACTAGTAAGTACCAATTTAACTGAGTAAATTGATATTATATTTTTATTTTAATAAATTTATCTATTACTGATAGATTGTTAAGTCTTGCGAGTCGCGACAAGCTTTTATTATCATGCAAATTGTATAATATATTGAGGATTATAACTTAATAGTTAAAATTTTTAAGGAGAAATTTCTTTTTTTCTTTTTAGACTTTTAAATAAAAGCTTTTTTTCAAAAAGTTTTTTGTTTATATATTTTTTTTAAAATCACTTTGCTTGCAATTCATATGTCTAGTAATTTGCACAATTTGTACTAATTTGACATTTGTCAGTTTGACAGTTTTGACAATTCATTTTCTGGAGGAATTGCAAAACGTTACCATTTTAGCCCCACTGGTTTTAATATTAAAATGCACTATGCCTTCTTTGCTTTATAATAGTACGAAACCCTTCGTGAGCGAGTTCGACTCGCACTTGGCCAATTTTTAATAATGATTCAGGTGCAGGTTATGCCGTAGCTTAGTTGTTATAGGGTATAATCCATGATCAGCATTATCCAGTTTTAACCAGTGGCTTGGGTCCCGGATCATTTTTGTGGAAAAATTTATGATTTCTCATTTACAACTTTGTTTCTACAATTATTTGCGCTAAATTTGATAATTATTGAGATACAAGTGAAATTATACTTTGTCATTTTTTTGCAGTTATTTCCGTAAATATTGATTTTACAATAAAAGTTATAAGAATTAAAGTTGTAGAAAATTTAATTTACGACACATTTTGTCCTTATCATTTTTGTAAAAAATTAAAAAAAAGGAGATAGGGCTAAAAAAAGATTTAACCTTCAAACCAATATGGCAGCTAACGCACCCGTCGAATTTGGTCGAGTTTTTGAATTTAGGCTATTTATAACGCCGCCTAAACATTGGTGCAAAAAAAATCTGACTATAATTAATTTCAGATTTCCATAGATGGCTGAACTAACTCTACTGGGCTACTAGAATAAAATCACATAAAAATAAACATTGTATTGTAGGGAACTAAACATAACGTTTAAGAATTTTCTTAAACACTTTTAAATATATTTGATCATATCGGATTGTATCTACTATTTCTTTTGCAGACCCAATTAAAAAATAAAGATTCTAGGACCAAACCTTAAGTATCAATAGTCGAGTGTTTGTTAAAATAATTACAGGAAATCATGGCAGCCCGCGATGGCTACCACGTGGAGTCACACAGGGTAACCACTGAGGACGGCTACATTCTGGAAATCAACAGGATCCCATATGGAAGAGATGGTCCCACAAATGCTAAAAGACCAGTTGTGTTTATGATGCATGGCTTGATGGCTTCCGCGACATCCTTTATTCTGTTGGGTTCCGATAACAGTATGGGTAGGAATGCTAATTATATTATCTTTTTACAAACAAAACATGTCATCGTGACGTCACATAGAATCATTCTTGCTTCTAATTGATAAAAATGAAAATGTAAATGTAATTTCCGGAATGTTAATATAAAGCTATGCCTATAAAGTCCATACTCGTTGAGTAAAACAAGAGCTATCTAGCACGGTTACTTAGGAGTTGGGACAGAAAGTGATGTTTCCATAGGTATTCCATTTTGTCGAATACGAAACTTCAAAAAGAGTTCGTATCATTACAATAAACATAATAATATGTTAGCTAGAATCGGGTTATAAACAATTGAACACAACTTTCCAGCATACAACCTGGTTGACGCCGGTTTTGACGTGTGGATGGGCAACGCTCGCGGCGTACTCAACTCCCGCCACCACGTCCAGCTAGACCCCAACAATGCCGCTGACAGAAAACAATTCTTCGACTACAGCTACCACGAAATTGGAGTCTATGACGTAGCCGCTATGGTCGATTATGCCCTGCAGTTTACTGGTGAACATCAGCTGCACTATGTTGGCCATTCCCAGGGAGGAACCGCCTTCTTTGCCCTGGCTTCTTCGAGACCAGAGTATAATACTAAGTTCAGCTCGGTGCATCTTCTTGCCGGTGTAGGCTACATGGAAAACTTCCCGAGTAGAATCTTGGGCGCGCTCGCCAAAAGGACGAATCTTATTCATGTGAGTAGCTCATTTTGTAAGGCGCCATTTTGAACCAACTTCCAAAAACCGGCCAAGTGCGAGTCGGACTCGCGCACCGAGGGTTCCGTACAAACCTGCAAGGTTTACAAAGTTTGATTTTGTTACAGCTTAAAGGTATTATAGACCTGAGTATTTGGTATGAATTTCAATTTAATACCTCTACGCGTTTATGAGGAAATGGGTAGTAAGTTTAAAATTATTAAAAAAAAATATATATTATGTGATGTAACTAAAAATTTATGGTTTTCGTAATTTTTCCTTTATCTATGCTATAAGACGTTGCTTCGTACCAAATTTCAAGATTCTGAGTTCACGGGAAGCACCCTGTAGGTTTTGATTCCCTTGCAAGTGTCGAAAATTTGCGGCATAAACGGCTGTATCTTTTGATTGCGTTGGCTTAGAAGTTTGATTTTTTCACAGCTTCAAGGGACAGTAGACCTGAGTAATTGATATAAATTTCAGCTTCATACCTCTACGCGTTCCTGAGAAAAAGGGTCTTGACAGACGGACGGACGGACAGACGGACAACAAAGTGATCCTATAAGGGTTCCGTTTTTTCCTTTTGAGGTACGGAACCCTAAAAAGAGGAAGTTCTTTGTTCGGCTATGAATATTTCTTTTAAAAGCCACATTCTAGTAAAAAATCTCAGGTCTATTGTATATTTTGTTAAGTATAGGAAAAATTTATCAATATTGTAGGCATATAGAATATTGCAGCAATACATGAAATTTTGTTGCGAATAATAGTTTTCTGTAAGAACATAATATAAATTTAATTACTCTTTATTTTTCAAATTTTTCTAATTGTGCCAATGCAAAGGCAGCCTTATAACAGGGCGCATATTGAAAATACTACATACATTACATGATAAACTAACTTGCAAACTCAGTATTGAAATTCAAATTAACGTGGAGGTTAATCGATTTTATGATGTCACTAACTAGTTTTCAACTTGATTTAACATTTGAATGGGGACTCGTGAATTTCAGGTGGCAACTTCTGCCCTGGGCTACGTAGAGGTGCTGCGACCAAGGAACTGGCCCTGGCTGAACAGCCAAGTCAGTTGTGCTGACAATAACTCTGAAGAATGTAAACTGTACTCTGCTGTGGAAAATTTGGTAAGGATGAATTCATTGATATTGAGGAGTTAATTGTAATGGGTCTAACCAACAGATATAAAGAGAGCTTTTGGCTTACTACTCGTCATGACAATTTGGAAGATTTTATGTATAAAATGGTAAAAAAAAAACTTTTAGATTATTTAAATTCAACATCATTCCTTTGGCAACAGCCCTTCTAGTTACAAAAAATAAATGGAGGACGTCCACTTATATTTCTAACATCCATCATTTTAACATGTAGCTCTTATTTTCCAGGGAGCGATCATCGATCCAAACTTCCAGATCCACGGCAGCGCTGCCGTCGCCCAAATAGTGCACTTCGGACAGAACGTACGAGACAAGAGTTTCCGAAGATGGGACTACGGAGCCGTGCGGAACCTGGTGAAGTACGGCCGAGTCAACCCTCCAGCTTACAACCTGAGGCTCATCAATGCTGATGTCACTTTACACTATACTCTGAACGACGTCCTCTTAAGCGAAGCCGACGTGCTGGCTATGGCATCGGTCATGCCCAATGCTCGACCAAGAAAACTTGAAGATGAGAGATTCTCCCACGCCGATTTCATGATCAGTCCCAAAGTTAAGCCTCTGGTGACGGATTACATCATTGATGACTTGAAGCGACGATAATTGACAATAAATCTACTAACTACCTCCATGACTCTCAAAGACTTATATGTTTTAAATATTATTTTAATAATTTTACGAGTTTTATCATAAAGTAGATGTAAGTTTTTATATTATCAGCCCACACACAAAAAAATCGTTTACTAATAACTTTTTTATAATAAAATTGTACTTTTACGTTTTATGATATAATTGTACTTTCTCTACAACTGTAATACGATATACCTATATCGGTTAACAGTATGACCGTAGCATACCCTAGTGGATGGAGTTAATTTTATGTGTGCCCAAATGCTCCCTCATTCTTTACTCTGTTAGGGTCAATTCAGACCGCAACGCGACGCGTAGAAGCATTTCTAAAGTATGGAATTCACAGATTTGCAAGACGTTTCACGCAATTGAAATCTGTCAATTCAGTACAAATTTAGAAATGCATCTACTTGTCGCGTTGCGGTCTGAGTTGACCCTTACAAGACAAGAAAAACGACAGAACTGGCGACAAATGTTATATGCGAAACTGACGCGTGAATATTATTTCTTGTCAGATCTTAACGGCCGTTCCCAATATTTGATCTATCTCTGGTTTTGCCCTACTAGAGATAGGAATAGCTCTCATTAGACATTAGAGACATATATTTTATGTCAATTCAATGTTAGCTGCGATCGGTCGTATGTCAAACCAGAGATAGATTGAATATTGGGAACGGCCGTTAGTGAATTACCTGAATTGTTCTCAATTCTAGGACACTAATCGAACAAAGCAGCACTAAGTCACTACACCACAGAAGCGTTTGGCATCCATAAAATATATAAACCTCATGGATGACTTCATATATTCAGGCGATACTTTTTATCTAGATCAGCGGTAGGCAACAGGCGGACCGCGGTCCGTTTGCGGACCGCGAAAGGTCGAATCTCGGACCGCGAAATATTGTAATGTATTTTATACCAAGTATCAATTAATACATAGATAAGGTATACGTAATACCTTTATTAATTAAAATAATATTTTTAAGCTACATAGGACAAGTGTGTTTTTTCTGGACCTCGTTAAAATTTTCCCTCAGTATCCGGACCCCACCTAAAATTAGTTGCCGACCCCAGCTGATCTACATTCTATAGCATAGAAATTATCCACTCCACTATCGGATTAAATCAATAAGTTATCACTAATGAGCAGACCCTTGCGGCGTGATAGTAAATGGTGATTATTATTATTATTATTATATTAATTTTTAGGGTTCCGTACCCAAAGGGTAAAAACGGGACCCTATTACTGAGACTTCGATGTCTGTCCGTCTGTCCGTCTGTCTCCGGGCTGTATCTCAAGAGCCGCTTTAGCTAGACTTCTGAAATTTTCACAGATTGTGTATTTCTGTTGCCGCTATAACAACAAATACTAAAAACAAAATAAAATAAATATTTAAGGGGGGCTCCCATACAACAAACGTGATTTTTTTTTGGCCTTTTTTGCTCGTAAATATTAATGGCTAAAAGTAGGCGTATGAAATACTCAGAAAATCCTTAATTATATTTGTAATTTAATATTTAATAATAAAATTTAAATTAAATAAATATTTCCCATACAAATAACACTTTTTTATCCAACTTTCGCTTTATAACGGTACGGAACCCTTCTTGCGCGAGTCCAACTCGCACTTGACCGATTATTCTGATTTCCAAACCAGAATGATGATATGGATATCTAAGAGCATGTCTCAACGAATAATTCCAATCGACTTAATCACTTCCTATAATAAATAAGTAGATACTTTGGAATGTATAAAAATTATATTTAAAATTAAAATATGAGGACAAAATCTTTGAGTGCAATCTAAATCATCATCAATATTCCACGTGTCACATACATTAGATGATTGTTGGGACTTGTCAAAAGAAGGTAGCAATATTATAGAGAAATCAAAATAAGATTGTTTTTTATATTATAAATAAGGGGGGCAAACGAGCAAACAGGTCACCTGATAGAAAGCAACTACCGGCGCCCCTTGACACTCGCAACATGAGAAGAGCTACAGGTGCGTTGCCGGCCTTTTAAGAGGGAATACGCTTTCTTCTTGAAGGTTTGTAGGTCGTACGGAAATACTACTGGTGACAGTTCGATCCAGAGTTTTACAGTGCGCGGCAGAAAGTTACGCGAAAAACGCACGGTGGAAGACTGCCACTCATCAAGGCGATGAGGATGGTATATTTTTCGCGTGGAGCGATGGCGATAATGGTTTTAGTTTCTTATAGTGTTAACATCAACCCTTAAAGTAGTTTCGTAATCGGTAATCTGTATTCAAATATTTGAGCCGTTAGGTGTAGTTCACCAAATGTTCCCATAAATACTACTCGATTTCAAACGACACAAAATCTCATTGTCCTTTAGAAAAAAATTAAGTCGTAAAAAATGAAAATTTCGAGTTAATATTGCAAATTTTAGCCATTAACAGATATTAATTCAATGGTAGCCACAAACTTTTGTCGTAATTTGGTAGTAAAAATAATTGAAGCTGTTTAAGAATTACGCATCATTTAGTAACAACTTCGGCTCAATTGTTTCGTGTCTAATCGTGTCAAAATAATCACATCTCTTTAAGTTTACACTCAAATACAAAATGTATTAAGGAAGATCAAATAACATAAAAATAACAAGTAAATCACAAATTTAAGTCGGATTATAACGATTGCAGGCGATCGAACCTCTATCAATACCTAATTAATAAATAACGTTTAATCTGTAGATAAAGTGTATGAAGATACAGAAGATATAAAAAGAATGGGACATATAATATTTCAGCATAATAACAATGTTGCGTACGGCGTTGTTACTAACTGTGCTCGCGGGGGCTTACAGTACCCAGGGATTCGATCCAGATTTTACCATCGTAAGTACACATCTTTATTCCATGAAATATAAAAGAATCGTCAATATTAAAAAAGACCATGTAGGGACTTAATAATAGGATAAATTAACAAAACACTAAAAATAGTTGTATTGGCAAAATTCTACAATCAATCGAATTTCGCCAATACAACTATTTTTGGTTTATCATTCTCGAATTAACTAATTGGTAATTTACTAAAAGAACTTATTAAATCAGTGATTTAATTTATTAACAGAATTGTTACCATGTCTGCTGCAGGTACATTGTATAAGCAAATTATAAGCCATGCATTATCTTGATATTTATTGAGCAAATATTTATGAAAAGATTACTAAGTTTTGATAATAATAACCACAAACTTTGGTACACTTAAAGCTTCATTAAAGCTTTTTTTAAACAATTTAAGCAAATAACTAACGTAAGCCCATTCACCGGGAGCATTGTAATGCGCAAGGCGCACCTTGTAATGATACAATGTGTAATATCTTGATACAACTTGTAACATCAATGCTACGTGACAGTGAAGTCAACTTGCTATGTAATGCTCAAAGTCGAATCTATAATGTTACATTAAACGCGAATGCTCGTCAGTCAGGGAGGTAGCATTGTAATATAATGCTCAAAGTCGAATCTATAATGTTACATTACACGCGAATGCTCGTCAGTCAGGGAGGTAGTATTGTAATATAATGCTCAAAGTCGAATCTATAATGTTACATTACACGCGAATGCTCCCAGTGCGGGAGCACCTTTAGGCATTTTAGATATTATTTCCATATCTGACATTGACAAATGGTGAGACGATAATGGACACTGATTTTATCTTGATGTTAATAGCACTCTAGGTTTTGACTGAAAATACATGCAAGCAGAAATGAAGATTAAGCTACATTCGAAACATCAAAGCTTTTTACAAGATAATAAGAAAATAATTGAAAATAAACTAAAATTGAAACCTGTATATAACTTTTAAATGTTTGCTCAGATAAAAGAATAAAACTTTTGTGGCGACCGACAGGTACAAAGAACTTATAAATATTAGCAATGTCTGGTAGAAAATAATAAAAATTATATCTTTAACATTTTCAGAGAAACAGAATAATAGCTGATGGATACTATACTGAGTCACACCAAGTGACTACAGAAGATGGATACATTTTGGAAATGAACAGAATTCCGTATGGAAGATTCCAGAATGGAAGTACCTCGAACGCCAAGAGACCCGTTGTAATTTTGATGCACGGCATTATGACTTCGGCTATCTGCTTCCTCGTCTTGGGACCTCAATCGGCCATAGGTATGATAATGTCACATATTTCTAAGAGCATTAAGGTATTATTTACTATGAATGCTATTGAAGACTAAAAACAACTTATCACTGAAAGAAACACCATTATGCTAGCTCCGTTGCAAAGCTCCATTTAAGAAGATTAGTGGTGCAGAAAATAGCTAACACGTCAAAGAATTCAAAGTAAAAGCTTGATCACAAATGATATTTCAGGCAAACATTAAAAAATGCTAACAACACATCTGTTAATTCTTCTTGCAGCATACAATCTAGCAGACGCTGGCTACGACGTTTGGATGGGCAACGCTCGTGGAGTAGCCAACTCACGCAACCACGTATGGCTGAATCCAGACGACGCCCGCGACAAGATGGAATTCTTCGACTTTAGCTTTGAGGAAATCGGGATTTTTGATTTACCGGCTATGATCGACTATGCACTGAAGACTACTGGACAGAAGAACCTGCATTACGTTGGCCATTCCCAAGGAGGGACTGTCTTCTTGACTATGGCCTCAACCAGGCCTGAATATAATGCCAAGGTCAAGTCAGCGCACTTGCTAGCCGGTGTTGGTTACCAGGAGCATACGCCAGGTACTCTGGTGCATTTGCTCGCTCAAAGGACCACTCCCATCTATGTAAGTTATCAGCACTTTATCAGTTCTGAAGATGATAGTCAAATTCTTGACTTAATTTTCCCTTTAACTTATTTAATAGCTTGGTTATGAATATGT
The DNA here is from genome assembly GCA_905187585.1 of Cyaniris semiargus. Lineage (NCBI taxonomy): Eukaryota > Metazoa > Arthropoda > Insecta > Lepidoptera > Lycaenidae > Cyaniris > Cyaniris semiargus. The sequence continues at coordinate 2,931,428 of LR994555.1, forward strand.
AGAAATAAAAAAGTAGAAAGAAACTGTTTTTGATATCTTGTCATATTTTTAAAGAAAGGGGACCAGTTTTAAAGAAATATGGTCTTTTCCAGGCTTTCGCCCGCTTGACTGGATTTGTGGAGTTAGACGCGAAGAAGATCAGAGACACGATAGTGCCGCTTGACCACGAACTGTGCTCCGGTGACAACCCTGACCAGATGGAGTGCGAATTGAGATCTGTTATTTCGATTGCGGTAAGAATTTTTGTAATTTATATCAACAAAATACAAACATAAACAAACTACAAAGTACATAGACACATTTTCTGTACGGAAAAAACTGCATTTATTCAATTAATTTTGTATTGATCATGTTCAAGAAATTAATATTTACGCACTTCGAAGTTAAAAACTTTTTACACGAAACTAACTTTAAAACTCTTTCTATTCCAGCAACGCATAAAGAACCTGTTCCAAATCCCGGACAGGATCGCCATGAAGCAGCTAGCGCATTACGGCCAGAACATCAGAGACAAGACCTTCAGAAGATGGGACTACGGCTCCGTCGCCAACCTGCTGAAGTACGGAAGACTGACGCCTCCCAACTACGACCTTAGCAAAATATCCACTGACGTCACATGGCACTACTCCCTTCAGGACATGATCCTTTCTGAGCAAGACGTGATGGCTATGGTGACAACTATTCCCAATGCCAAAGCCAAGAGGGTGGAAGCTAATATTTTCTTGCATTCTGACTACCTTTCCTTGCCATCGGTTAAGCGATTAGTGACTGATTACGTTATCGAAGACATCAACAAGTACTACGAGAAGTGTCGTTATGAATATTGAACCTGACTGATTAAAGGACTGAACGATAACATAACCTTTGTTTTATTTGTAAACCTAAAGCTGCAATGAGGGTTTTCTACATTTCATTAGCCGCTATCGGCAGACCTGAGTCTCATGAAGAACCACCGGGTGGACTCATGTCTGCAGAAGCTGCGAATAAGAATTTTCCGACACTTTTATACAAATCTAGTAGCAGATAGATCTATGGTCCCGGGAGTTAATTGCACTATCAAACAGATGTCATATGTCACGAACTTAAAAATGTAAGAAAGTCTCATCATAAGTAGATTCTAAAATTAAAAAGCCCAGATAAGTGCGTACTGTGCGCTTATCCTCGAGTCAGTCATCTTAGTTACGTCTAACGGAGATAAATTAGCCTAAATGGGGATAGCCATGCACGAGCTTTAAATGGGTCAAAGTCACACATAATATAAACACGATCGACGTAATTTGAAATGTTAGATATCATGCCAAAAAATAATCTGTTGATAAGTCAAACCGATATAATAAAAAGCAGCAGGCGATTAATCGCGTCGTCATATAGAAAATGTTCCGAATACTAACGATAGTGATCACTGCGGTGTGCTTGGCGCAGGGGAAGGTAGCGCCGACCGGGGCAGTCGTTGATGATTTAACACTTATATATGATACGGTGAGTGTCTTTGTAATTCTGATAGGATCTCTAGATGAGACAATCCAGATTTAAACAGTTAAAATAAAAGTAACGATTTGATAAGTCAAAGAACTCCCAATGATGTAGTCTTGGAAACTAAAAATAATCATATTAATTTCCAGATTTTACAAAAAAGTTCAATTAAATTTGCCATTTTATGTTTCGGTTTCTAAAATCTTATTTTCAACGTCGATCACTGACGATTAATTTAAAACACTTTAAACAAAAAAGTAAATTTAAAACTTGTTTAAAAGTTTTTAATTTACAAGTCGATTGAAAAATACAATGATTGTTGAAATAAAAGAAGACTTTTTCTTCCGAAAGTCTATTCTCGAGTTTTGAAAGGATTACTTAGAAATGAATTTTAAGCTGTGAAAAGTTTGTGATGATGAAACATATTTTTTAAAGAAGTTAAAAGGGAGCTAAACAATACCAAAATTCAATCAGTGTAAAATTTTATCGACTCTAAAACTCAGGATTACCTTATCATGAATCTGGAAGCGATTTGGATATCTAATCTACTTAAATTAAGCGGAAATAACATAATAACATTAATAATGATAAATAACAACATGAGCATGGGGTCTTAAAGGGTAGAAATATTGATAGTCAACCTAATGACAAAGTTTCGACCCTAAGCTTTAAGAAGTACGACCCTTGCCATCATCTTCAAAGAATGATGCAAACCGACACTGAAATGAGTTTTACACATATTTAAAAAGGGTATTATGCTCGTTGTCATCAACCACTTCTTAACGTCTATTCTCACCTGGGTTTTTATTTAAGTCCTAAGAACAAATGACAGGTGACACAAGTATAGGTGAAAACGTCTTGAAAGATTTTACAATATGACCTTAAATGACTGCTATAGGAAACTTAGCACTAGGTTAGGTTATTTCGTAGTAGAAGTTTGGTGAAAACCGTCTCTCATCAACCAGCATAATTACTCAAACAGTCTCATTTTTAGGGTTCCGTACCCAAAGGGTAAAAAGGGTCCCGCCCTATTACTGAGACTTCGATGTCTGTCCGTCTGTCTCCAGGCTGTAACTCAAGAACCAATATAGCTAGACTTCTGAATTTTTCACAGATTGTGTATTTCTGTTGCCGCTATAACAACAAATACTAAAAACAAAATAAAATAAATATTAAAGGGGGGCTTCCATATTTGGCCCTTTTTGCTCGTAATCAATAATGGTAGCAAGTAGGCACTTGAAATACTTACAATATTCTCAATTATATTTGTAATTTAATAATCAATTATAAAATTAAAATAAAATAAATATTTAAGGGGGGCTCCCATACAAACAACACATTTTTTTGCCAACTTTTGCTTAATAACGGTACGGAACCCTTCATGCGCGAGTCCGACTCGCACTTGGCAAATTTTTTACAGCAATCACGCATCGAAGAAGACGGATACTACTCAGAAGTACACCGAGTGACGACCAGCGATGGGTACATACTGGAAATCAACAGGATCCCCTACAGCCGGGGGCAGAATGCCAGCGAGGCGAACCCCCGCAGACCGGTGGTGTTCCTGATGCACGGACTACAAAACTCCGCCGTATCATACCTCATATTGGGACCGAAGACTAGTATTGGTTGGTGTAGACTTTGGAACAACAGTAATCTTTGGCATTTCCAATCACAAGATTAATATGTGTCACTTAAACTCGAACTCAAAATATGTTTTTATTCAGAATATATTTTTATAAGTATTTTCTGAACGTCGTTATTACTGGCGCCTACCACTACCACTATCGAGTACCACTACACTAGACACTACTATCGATTTTATTTTAAGGATTGTCCATAAAATACTATAATCAACCTTTACCTTTGAAGTGTTGTTAGTTTGTTGTCTACAAAAAACAATCATTTTTTTTGTTTTTAACATATTTTTTTGGTTATAATATTAATATATAAATAGTTTTTAAAGTAACGACTGAACTTAACGAAGCTGCTAAACGTACAAGTTTAATTTTTCAGCATACAATCTGGCTGACGCTGGATTCGACGTATGGATCGGCAACGCACGAGGTGTGCTCAACTCTCGCAACCACGTTTTCCTGAATCCAGATGATGATGAGCAGAAACAGGATTTCTTCGACTTTAGTTTCGAAGAAATAGCAACGATTGATGTTCCAACAATGATTGATTACATTCTTCAGGAGACTGGCCGGGAACAGTTGCATTATGTCGGCCACTCCCAGGGTGGAACCGTGTTCCTAGTTCTCAACTCACTGAAACCAGAATATAACGAGAAATTCAAGTCCGTTCATTTGCTCGCCGCTGTAGGTTACCAAAATCATTTCCCTTCAAGGGCTATTGAATTACTGGCGCAGAAGACTGATGCTCTTTACGTAAGTTGCTTTTGATTACAATTTCTGGCAAAATAATAGTGGCTCTTTAGCTTAGCTTCTTAAAACCGAGAAGTAACACTTCTAATAAATAATATAAGAAGATATTCTTACATTTCATTTCTTTTTCTAGAGATACTTAACGTGGCGCGGCCATGTGGAGATATTAGGACCAACCATTACCGCTGAAATAATAGAAGCATGCGAGGTGTATAGCGACGAAGACGCCTGTAATCTCCTGGCATTTGAACAGTTTTGGGTAAGATTTTATGTTTCAAATACAAACATATTATATTTCAACCAAAAATAAAAAAACCGCAAAAATCACAATCACAATAATAATAATAATTGAGGAAACTATTTTCTGTTGACACCTAAGCTAAGAATTAAATAATGATAATTTGATAATAGTATTGTTATTTTTATTCCGCAGAAAGACTTGTTCAACATCCTAGATGTGGTAGCGGGATCAGCCATCAAGCAATTCGCGCACTACGGCCAGAACATAAGGGACAGCGCCTTCAAGCGGTGGAACTACGGAACCCTGGGCAACCTCTTGCATTACAGGAGAGTCGACCCGCCAGCGTACAACCTTAACCTGATCACGGCTGATGTCACTATGCACTACACCGTAGGAGATATTGTCCTAGATGAGAAAGATGTCCTGGCTATGGCTAATGTGATGCCAAACGCGAGAGCTCGCAGACTCGCCAAAGATTCCTTCAGCCACACCGATTTTGTCTTCTCAGATGAAGTGAAGGAACTAGTTACGGATTACATCATAGAAGAAATCAAAGATAATTATAAAATATGTGAAATTGTACACCAGTAAAATTGTACACCGTTTCCATTAAACGGAAATACATTATAATAACTGTTTATGATCTGATTCTTGATATCCTGAATATGAAATCCATGATATTATTTTAGGCAAAAAAAAAAATTTTGAAATAATATATTCTTGCAAGTATTTTTCTGTAACAAATTGTTCTCCCTTGATTTATTTTTACTTATCCAAATAATTCTTCATATTTTCTATTGTGACACCACTACGACCTATGCAAGTCAATTTAATATAATAGGCTTAGTTTAACATAAGCTCCTTGACACTATTATATCGAGGATCTTATATTTTAAACCCTGAAATAAATAATACATTGTTATACATAAGATATATTACCAATAGATATTTAAAATAGTTTTTATCTTTAAACTAATTAGCAAAAAACACTTATAATCGCGATAATAATAGTGATAACAAGAATTCAATTCCGTAATCACTGTATAAAATAAACATGATAAGTAGTTATCAACTGTATACGAAAGTTTCAACAAAACAAAACGTATAATCCGAGCTTAAGCAGTAGTCAAAACAATAAAAACAAAAGATAAAAAACTGAAAACTCGGAATGGTCGTAAAGATTTTTGGCAACAAGCTCACCCAGCCAAAAGCTGTTAACGTTTAAAAATAGATAAACTTCGAACAAAAAGAGCATTTTATTCCTGCAACAGCGGCAATATAAAAGGTTTCAGAAGTGGGATCAAATAATAAACAGCGAATACTTCTGTCGATAGTATTTGGTACGTTTAGTTGGACACGACAAATATCTCGTGGATCCCCGAAGAGCAGTAATGGCTGAAACGATCGAGTATACTGGGCACGTGCATCCGTCACTCAATTTGCCGAAGGAATTTCCCGAGAACAATTCTCTAGAGCCCTCGTATGATTACACAAACTTGTAATTATTTATCTCTTTATTCTCTAAGCTCGTTGTTATTGGTTCATATATTCATCAATATCTAGTTAAATATTGATTAAATCAGAACATGAAATCATACCCGACACAATAAATCTAACTGTAATAGGGAAGATGCGATATTTTTATTATTGTGTTTATTTTAATGAGCTCCATGTAGAATAGACCACAAGTATATTAAAAAATTAAAACACTGGAATTTACTGCAAAAAATGCGGTAAAAAATTGTCAATTTAAATTTTGGCGCCAAAACAGATCTATAGTCTGTATGACGCCACTATAACTGTCCTGCCCCGCGTTCCATTTAGCGTTAAAAACGATCAAAACGCTCAAAATAGGAGGCATTTTGAGCGTTTTGATCATTTTTAACGCTAAATGGAACGCGGGATAGCAAGTGTGACGTCACTGAACGTTGATTGATGATTTGAAATCCGTTCCGTTTCAAGTTACTTTTAATTCGTAATTTTTGTAAAAAAAACAATATTTAAAAAAATAGTTAATATGGCCTTGCAGTGTTGCTGCAGTGTTACTGCAGTTCTTTTATATTTTTTTAACATTTTAATAGCAAAATTTTCATAAATATTATATTTGCATGTTCCCTATTGTTATACTCTATAACCTATATTAAGGAAAATTTCAATTCAGTTTCAAACATATTATACAAAGTGAGTTTCTTCATTTGAAATTTAAATACACGAAATCCGTAGTCACTAGGCAATCCCATTAACCCATCTTGATATCGTAATGGGCAATAAAGAGCGTCAACAGCACGCGGCCATCTTAAGATGGTCCTTCGAGCCGGATTCATAAGAATATTTACAGCGTGTGGATAATACTTCAGAGTTAGAGCAAACGCGCTACCCGCGACTGCGCTTCTCATACATAATACAAAATTATGTAAAATACATCTACTTTACACATACATTTAGTTAGACACTGACAACCAGTAAGTAATATTATTCTACCTACAGCTCCTGAAATTGCTTTGCAACTAAAGATATTGTATTGAGCAACGCATTTGAACTCTCGCTACATTTCTCTCTAATTCGGGTTGCAGACGCTTTTAAATTTGACTGGAACCAGCACTGCTGCTACTAATACACAAGTCTTCACATCAAATGCAGCGTCCGAACGCGGTCAAAGTATCCCGTTTGCTCCAACCCTTCGCAGGGCAGGGCTCTCTGAACCCGGACGTGGTAATGCTCCGGGAGGCTGTTAGCAACATTAAACGGATAAATACCAACATTTAGTAAGGCGAGGAGACTCTAATGAAGGAAACGGATGCCGCCGAGTGTCAAAGGCGCAGGATAATGGGCCGGCACCCGTTTAAAATAAATTACACGCGTTTTTCATGAGGCATTAAGTGTGAAGCTTTATTACAAGGTTAGAATAAAATGGAGACAAGTGGCAATTAATCCATTTTAAAAAAGTCACCCGAAAAAGTTGAAAATTACTTCAACTTCTTCGGGTTGAAAAAAATATGAACCTAAATTAAGAATCCTAAATTTTAGAAAATTAAAAGGCTCCTAAATTCAGCAACCTTAATTAGGACCTAAATTCAGGAAAGTAATACAAAAAATGCAGGGGCCAGAATTTGGGGATCTGAATTCCCGATCTTTCAGCAACCTAAATTCAGGATTACTTTATATTTAGGTTAAAAGGTAGCAATGGTGGGAATGAGTGGTGGCCAATGGCCGTTTAAAAAACCCTTCCTCCCTTTCTGGTCTTATTCCATGCAAAACCTTAATACGAATATAAAGGAGATATAAGTACCAGTAAAGCAAGATATCTTGATCTTGTGGTCGCTTGCTTACACAAGCCAAATGCGGGTTGCAAGCTGAGGCTAAGTTCGGATGCAAGTATCGCGGTTTCGGAAGGACACGTAATAATTTATGGATGGAACCGAAATAACTTTACTGGAATCGTGGATAGAATCAATAGATTCAATACGCGTAACTTGCAATTGTCCCTTGTATCTGATTTATTCTGTAAGAATTGTACCGGGTTATTGGATAAAAAACTTGTCCCTTTTTTGGTCTTAAATAAGTCTAAGAAGTCTAGAATTTATTCTGGTTTATTGATAAATAGATAAGAAGGTTCTCCAATTGGCTAGGTTATGTCAAGCCAGTCGTGATTTGTCGTCTTGACGTAACTTGATCAAAATATTACGTAGTTTCCCATCATAAAAAAACTAGGCCTTTACATCCATTGTGGATGATTTATACAGTATTTTCAGAGCGAAATCTCCTCAAATACTGTAGTGCCTGGGACAAGATTTTTAAATGATTGCCCAAGCACATACGGCATTCTCGCAACATAGTCGGCCTAGTCCAGAGGAAAGAACTAGTCAATACGTCTGGGACCATCCATGTGCGGGTTTCCTCACGATGTTTTCCTTCACCGTATGAGTGTCCGTATTATGTACTTGAGATCAGAAAATGTCTCATTGGTACACGCCTCCACCCGGGATCGAACCTGCACCCTCTAGGAGTGCGAACCAAAGGTCTACCCATTGGGCCACGGACGCTCATTTCCCATCATAGGTGCCGCCTGAATCTAGGGTTTTTTGGACTATCCGGCGGTAACCGTTCAATGAAATCTCGTCGTTGTCCGTCATTCAGACCACGTGTGTCCCGGGCGAGTTGTTACGGTTAACGAACCCGCTTCCTGGACGTCCGCCACGTGACAAGCGAGTGAAACTACTAACTGTACTGCTAGAAGGAAATTATATCAGTGGGACGGTGGAAGATACCAAAAGTATTGTAGTTTTCTTCCGAATCAGATTAAATGAAGAGGGAATTTAATAGTGTCCGACCGAAGGTCTATTTTTGGCCGAAGCCGAAGCTGATTAATCGGCAATCGCCACAACCTTCGGCCGAAGCCGAAGGTTTATAATCTTAATCTCTTGACTCTCAGTAATTAATTTTGTTCAATATTGTCTACAAGCTACAATTATTATTAATATTAAAATTATTTCAAAACTTCAATATTGAAGGTTTACCTCTATATTGACTGTCTCATATAGAAGTTGATTTAGAGATGGTAATAAAAGTTTGTGATTTTGTGATTTATTTAATAATTTCTTTATTATTTCACAACTAACAATAATTAGACCAATCAACCAGTCTTTGTTTTACTCGACTAGACCGAAACTAGACTACTTAATAAATTAATAATCACTTTCTTCTTAATAAATAATAATATTATTTATTAAGAAGTTAGTGTTTGCTTATTGTATTTGACAGTGACTCCCAGCGGCCTCTGCATACACGACCGGTCCGTCGCTCTCTCACGACTCAGTAGTCAGTCTTTCGTAACAGTTCGTTCAATTTCGACGGTTGCTCGGACCTTCGGCGAAACCTTCGGCTTCGGCCGGGTTTTAGGCTGAAGCCGAAGCTTCGGTCGGACACTAGAATTTAATAATAATCGTTTTAATAATTAATTTCGCTAAAAACCAAACCGAATGCATTTTGTAGCCGAATATAATGGCAATGAAAATAATGCGATGGATGACTCATTATCCCAATCCAATAATTAGGATAATGAGTGATCTAAACATAAGAAACGTGTCGTGCTGGACAAAGTAGACTAAAATCGACACGAAAACCTATTCTAGCGTTATACGACAGGGTAACCAGCCCCAAAATAAAAACGCTTTCTAATTCTTAATTAACTGTTCTTCTTGATGAAATGTAGACAATATAAGTGTTTCAAGATGATTTTCCGACTGATGGTTTGCTTTTAAATTTAATCATTAGGCATTAGGATTTTGGGTCTTACGGCTGATTCTGCCAACATTTTTGTTATTGAAAGAGATACTTTAGGAAAAGATAAAAATATACGTGATAAACGATTAAAACTTACATGCATTAGTCAAATTAGGAAAAGTACAATTAAAATATACAACAATATCTTGTTTTTGCTGCAAGCAGGCAGACATGAGGATAAAACAATAACTGTAAAAACCAACACAGTCACGCTCGCGGAATATACCAAATCTATTTTAAATTGAATCGCGAAATCCCCAAAAATAGTTTTATCATTTAAGCCTATCCTGCAGCCAGACAGTAATGGATATTTTGAACGCCGACAAAGCGTTTAGCTACAATCGAATCCAATCGATACCGACCAATGAGTTTTATTAAGGAAGTACAGGGTATGGAACTGAAAAAGTAAATACTTAAACAACAAAGTAGAAATAGACATTACATAGTTATAAGGAGCAAAATCATTTTAAACCTAAATACTTGAAGGTTGTCCTTGCTATATTGTAGCTTTGCTCGAAGTTGGCGTAACAAAAGTGAAAATATGCGGTTTCTTTGAGACAAGACCTACGACGTTTTTGTTTCTGAAAATCCTGTTTTATATTTAATGTCACAGGAATACTTTCCGAAAAATCGATAAATATACAGATTGTCTTGTTTAAGTTAAATATTAAGGCCGAACAACTGATTATGTAGTATGTGCTAGTGTGACATAAAAGCCTATCCTTACTTTAAACTCATTGTCGATTGAATACAGCGTTAATTTCACCCCAAGTGCACTTTTCCCGACACAATTACGACAAATGTGATGTGATTGACTCGATATTAATCGAATCGATTTGAACTCGATTATTGAATCGCTTCGGAATCGATTATTAATTCGATTTCGTAGCGGTTTTAAATCGACACCATTTGTTCTATATGGCGGGGTTGAATCAATAATATAGAGTTGAGCGGTTTGTTTAAACATATTTCTTTATGAATCCGAGGAAGATTTGTAGCGCGTTTTGTTAAGTATGAATATTTTGATTGTTTTTCTGGTATTACCAACTTCTATCATTCATACTAAAATTATAAATGCGAAAGTGTGTCTGTCGGTCTGTTACCTCTTCACGCCCAAACCACTGAAGCGATTTTTCTGGAAAAGGTCATAGGATACTTTTTTCAGAAAAATGTACGGTTCGAATAAACGAACATTAGTGTAACGGAGTTGCGATCGTCATCTACTTTTTTATTATTTTAAATTTTCTCTTTGAATATGTAATATTCTTACATAATCAAAGAGACAATAATTCCGATTCTCATAATCAAATTTCAAATCACAAAATTATTTTATCAGATTATCTAAACGACTTTGTAAAATATTTAAAATAAAATGTGCGTGTAAAACACAACAACACAAGTCGCAAAGATAAAATGCCTTTGATTTTGAAGAAAATATCAAACTCATCGTCGGGGGTGGTATAAAGTGAATTTGGAAATATTTGAGGCCGTGTAGCCAACAAAGGCTGTTTAGACTTTACCTTAGTATATTGAATCTGTTCTTTGAGATTCTTGTTTCATATATTTTACAGCAGGCTTAAATCGTTCGAGAAAAATCAAAGCAGGCATATTACGTTATAAGCGGGCTTTGGTAAAATGTAACATGTATACAGGATGATTACTTGTTCATTTTTTATTTTTTATTTATTTCTTTTTAAAACATTTTCATTCTGGATTTTATAGATATGATTATTAGTATTTAAAATTTATGATAATCTATTTAAATAGAAGTGAATTTCCAGTCTTGTTAGTCTTGCTAAAACTCGAAAATGGCCGAACCGATTTGGCTAATTTTAATTTTAAAATAATATTCGTGGAGGTCCAGGGAAGTTTTATAATTAGGAAAAATTGATAGAAAGTTCACCGGGTCACCTGCTTTATTATAACAACTCCGTTGCGCCAAAACTCGTTTATCGCGCGGGAACCGTACATTTTTTCGGGATGAAAAGTATCCTATGTCCTTTCCCGAGACTCACAGTATCTCCATAATACATTTCAGCGAATTCGGTTCAGCGGTTTATGCGTGAAGAGGTAACAGACAGACAGACACACTTTCGCATTTATAATATTAGTAAGTATGGAAGTATGGATGGAGTGTCAACATAAATCGTCTAATGTCCATGTCCATTAAATCCTTTCCAAACAAACAACACGAAGCATGTAATATCGCCGCATGCCTGACGCCACAGCTGGCTCGCCAAAATTAAACTTAAAAATATTTTACATACATTTGATATACGAAGACATGAATGGATAAAGCGGGTAAGTAACAATTTGAAAACTGTCGTTTTTCGCATAAATGGAGGCTTCAGGACCGGGAAAATGATTTGAATTCAAAAAATTATACAATAGGAAAGTTGCAAGGTTTGTTCAATTTATCCATACTAATAGTCTAATACATATTATTATAAATGCGAAAGTGTGTCTTTCTGTCTGTCTGCCTGTGACCTCTTTACGCTCAAACCCTAAACCGATTTTGCTGAAATTTTATATTGAGATACTTAGAGTCCCGGGAAAGGACATAGGATACTTTTTATCCCGGAAAAATGTACGGTTCCCGCACGATAAACGAATTTTGCTGCAACGGAGTCGCAGGCATCATCTAGCAAGGAAAAAAATGAGTAATCGCTCTTATGTTGTATAATATTAGTTACCCGGTTCATCCATTCATGTCATACATAAAATTTAGAATACAGGGTGATTGCGAAAATTCCGATATCGGGACCGATATTCATGGCATAAGTTGGGACCGCAATATCGGGTGATCGGGTACGTGATACGGGTACCGAATACCGATGCGGTAGTGACCGATACTGGTGGATGAATATGGGCACAGTTACACGTGCTGCCGTATAATCGAAATGTATTAATTTTGAGTGTTAAGGATTACAAGGGCTGGTCCGGGAGGGTACAGGTTCGATTCCGTTTGATTTGTATTTCGATTACAATTCTTCAGTATGCTTCATGTATGAGTTAACAGAGCTATATTTGTAGGCTGACAATTCTTAGTAACATATTATGGTCTTCAACATCACAGAAGACTAGCCATGACAAATTAGCAGCGCACCTAAAGTTGTTTTTATGAAATAGTAAAGTGTGAAATAAAGAAAACGCATCACCAGATAAGACCCGAGTATGTACCATCAGAAAAAGGAACTTAGCTGGACTTTAGATAACCCGACCAAATAACGTAGGTCATCTGCCTAAGAATTAATTTCTCCCATAGTACCCGTGGGGGTAGTACCTCCATCGTGGGTATCGCAGACACAATAGATTTTCAATTGTTATGCGGCAGCCGGCTGCCGGCGGCTGCTTGGGGATTGATGGACTTTCAACGCCGACTGTACCCAAACCGCATGAAACTTTATATGTCGCATGATATAAGTGTCGCTATGACGAGCTCGGGAGTAATAGGCGGTTTTAGTAAAATACGACCCTACGTGCGCCGATCAGCGCCGAACCGATTTATATATTATGTGGAAAATTCTACAGATCGCATTAGGGCTGTCACAAGCTTAATATATTTCTAAAAATATTAAGTTTCGAGACGAGACTGGATAAACAGATGTGTATGATGTATTATGACACAAGGGATACACAGCAAAGATGAAAACAGTGTCTATAAAACTGTCAAAATGTTCTCCCAGAATATAGATTGTGGCAACGCGTAAAAAAGCATGTTGTATTTAGTATTCGTCAATTATTGGTTTAATTTGATATACACGTGATCAATCTGACTAACATACTATTAAAAAAAACCTATAATTTAATTCTAATTCGCGCAGCATTTCCAGGCAGATCCTTATGGGCTAGTGTACTAATCTGCCCTGTAAGGCCGTTTTAGGGTGAAGCCAAACGAGCGTAATTTGTGAGTTGTGAGTCGCAGAATTTCGGATGGCAGAATTTCGGCTGGCAGAAATTCTGCTGCATTCAGTTTCATACAAAAGTCCTGTTTGATTCACACGAGCATAATTTTGTGAGTCATGATTTGTATGAAAAATGATTTACGCGACCGAAATTCTGCGACTCACGACTCACAAAATTGCGCTCGTTTGGCTTCACCGTAAGACGTTATGCTCGCAAAGGTTCAACATACAACTACGCAGCAATATCGATATTTAGTCAAAAATATAATATCTGTTAACCCTATCACGATGATGTTTTATCGATATTTTATGGATAAACATGATTTAGTCGCGCGAGTAGGCAGCCCTGATCACCTGTGCCGGCGCGGCGGAGCGGAATCGTGATAAAACCTCACTCTCGAACACCCTGTATATGTACTTACTGATACTAAATAATGCGACGTACTTTTGCGACATGGCATAAAATCTGATGTTATATATCAATCTTTGATGTCCTGTCACTGTTAGCAAATTGAATAAAGGTGCTTATTGCTTAAAATGTTTTGGCAATAAATGAAAATCAATGTAAGCGCGTTAGTACCTGGATATTATGTAAAAGTGCCTAAATATAGCAATTAAATCTTACTAAAGTAAAAAGACCAAACAGCTATTTTACTTTGAAATAAATTGCAAAAAACATTTCCAATTATGCAAAATACAACTTAAACAGAAAACGTCACTTTAAAGTCGGAAAAAACAAACTAAAAGATTCCTGCTGAAAAACGTTTGTAAAGTATTGTCATCCAAAAACCGCAATCCTGACTAGTGTTTAATGGTTGTTTAACTCAATAAGAACCAACCGACGTAATTGTTTTGCGGCGAGCAATTATTTAATAATTAGCGCTAGTTGCCGCTTGATAAACAACTTTTTACTATCATTGTTGTAAATTATTGCATTACTTCTGCGTAAAATTGTATTATTGCGTTGCTGGGTTAAAATTATGTTTTTACTAGAACTCAACTCCGTTGCATCCAAATTCGTTTATCGCGGGGAAAATGTGCATTTTCCGGGATACAAAGTATCCTATGTCCTTTCCCGGGACTCAGCCAGCTCTCTATAATTAATTATAATATGTATTACCAACATTTAATTAAATGTTATAATGATTATAATTGGCAACACTATATTATTATTTTAAATAAAAAGCAGATGGAGCAGATGGAGATTCATACCCCCTTACTAATAAACGTTGTATAAGCTTTGAATAGTTATACAGTGTTTTGTTCCTGTCACACAAGTGACATTTTTAATTGGATTGAAGAAGACAAAACACTGTATAACTATTCAAAGCTTATACAGCGTTTATTAGTAAGGGGGATAGTAGTTTAGCGTACACGTTTTATTCCAAAAATAGTTACAAACACAAAGTTCAAAAGAAAGAAAAGAAAACATACGTATAATATACGTATGTATTAGATATTAGATATTATCTATTGGCTTACGGGGGTATAAGTGTGCTGAGGTGACCGCATTTAGTAGGACTCTTCAGAATTTGTTAATAATTACCTGAAATAGAAAAATATAAGGTTAAAAATATTGAAGATAATAATATTAGGAATATATTAATAAGCATGTCAACAGCATGCTTAGTGCAGTTAGGATTACAAGTTAAAATACCAAATTGTCAATAATTACAAGATTATTATACGCTAATTCAATCAATGTAGAGGTAAGTCATTTCTAAAATAAATACATTTATTGACGTACGAATAATTTCCACATGAGTGCTTTTCTTGGCATTTTAATGGTCGTAATATAACTAAAATTAAAAGCAACAAAGTTACTATAAAAATCTACGAAACAGCGAAAGAAATTCGAGATACGGTCGTTAAGAAACGTTAAATTTCGCAAGCATAATGTATAGGCGTTGCGGTTTGGCCGTAATGGGCGAGTGCGGCTGACGGCCACGCCTAGACCACTGGCTTTATTGTGGCATTATGTGTGCCATATTTAAGTAGCAATAGAGCTGCAATTCATAATTTAAAAAAAAAAAACCTCCAACCAAAAAATGGCCAAGATACGGTAACGTATTTTTATTTTAAAATAAGCTGCATGTATAATTCATGTGGTCATGTTAGAGCACTTTCTTTAGTGTGGCATAATTGTGTGTGTGACACAATAATACCATAAAATATATAAGTTAGGAATTAAAAACACTCTTAAAATCATATACAAAGAAATGGCCAAGTTACGGTCGTTATATTTTGCAGCAGCCGCTGCGGCTGGGCTGTAATGGCCGCGTGCGAGTGACGGCCCCGCCTAAACCACTCGCGTTATTGTGATAATATTTGGAGCTATTTAATGTATTTTATATTATAGCTGACGACAAAAAATGTCTCTTCGATTATTTTTTGTGAGAAATGTTCTCAAGTTAGACCTTAAGATATCTTAAGGTCTAACTTTACTTGAGAACGTTTTTGCACGTTCAATAATATAGACGATCGATTGTTTGTAATAGAAAAATAGAACACACTGATTACAATAGTGGAATGCATACGTCATACAAAAAGTGGGTAGGAAATAAAATGAAATTCAAATTACGCCCGATTACATATGGGTCCTTTTTTTTATGAAATAAGGGGGCAAACGAGCAAACGGGTCACCTGATGAAAAGCAACTTCCGTCGCCCATGGACACTCGCAGCATCAGAAGAGCTGCAAGTGCGTTGCCGGCCTTTTAAGAGGGAATAGGGTAATAGGGGAGGGTAGAGATGGGAAGGGAAGGGAATAGTGGAGAGTAGGAAAGGGAACAGGGTAGGGGATTGGGCCTCCGGTAAACTCACTCACTCGGCGAAACACAGCGCAAGCGCTGTTTCACGCCGGTTTTCTGTGAGAACGTGGTATTTCTCCGGTCGAGCCGGCCCATTCGTGCCAAAGCATTGCTCTCCCACGTTAAGAGTTACGAAAAGTATGACCCTTAAAATCCTATATTTTCCGGCAGTTGATAATATTTCTTACACTACCTTCTACTGTCTCACATTACTTCAATTTATATTTGAGCTTACACTATCATAGATAACTGATTCGATTTCATTTATTTTAAGGTTTAATGTTTGATTTTAATGTATACCTTGGTATATCAAATTGTACACCATTAATCTTCTGTATGCATTTTTAGATTGTATGGCTTTGAAAGGAAATGAAAATCATGCGTGACCTATTTTCAGAGAAAAAATATGCACGAAATTTTAATGGTCACCGAAAAAGCTTTTTGGAAATTAACTACAGCGTGAATTTACTCTTAAAATGATAACCTACTAAAGGGTGTACTGGTAACATGATCCTAGTGTAGATACAGTAACTGATCAAAAAAGGATTAAAAAGGAAAGGGATTCTTAGGCCATTTGCGCCAGCCAAATAACTTCAACACTAAATAGGTACTATAAAAATAGCTACCCAACTAACATTAGGCGCTAACAAAAGCGTTAGAACAGATCTACAAGAGAGCTAAACATATCAAATGGTGTTTAATATACTATAGCTCTACTATATGACGATATACTAGAGCTATAGAATGAATTTTAGTGATACAGTAAAGTTATTGTGGATGTACCATAGCGATAACTGAGCTTAAAGCGTTTTAAGTGAAGTATTTAAGTGACTAGTGACTCTTCAAGCGGTATATTAGAATTACAGGCTACCTAAAGACACTTTGAGTGTTACAAAGGAAGTAAATTCACGTATATTAACCCTTTTAGGGTTATAGTAGATCTATTATGCATCTTACTAACTCTTTAAGCACCTTAAGAGTGGTAATACGGTAAATTGTAACCTAATTATGATATGTTTTTAACTTTTTTTCTAACCGGCTTAACAATATTGTGTTTATGTATATGTTACACATATACTTACACTATAACCATTGATTTTATAATGGCGGAGTTGAGTAGTGAAATAATATTTTGACTTGTTAGTGGAAGGCTGAAGCGGAATTTTCTTTGCGAAGATGAGTTTACTGTGAATGTGACTATGTATTATTAGCAAATAATGAAGGGGCTCACTCTTTGTTGTGTATTTTAAGTAAAAAAGTGTCGCTTCAAATAAAGCAAAACATTTTTTATTGATAAAATTGTTTTAATGATTTACCTATTGTATTAAAAGTTTCGTGACCCAGGCATCAAAACGTTACAAAGACAAGTAACTTCATTGTAATAAGTTTTCATTTTGTATTTTCTTTTTATTATTTTTGTGAATTAAGTTTCAAGTACTCAAAAAATGGCGGACTCATGAATTTAGGGTTTTAAGGCCGTCCCCCGAGCAAACGACCTTGGCCATACATTTGCCGCGTTGCCGAGATCGCACCAAAACCCTATTTTTTTTACTTATCTTAGTTCAAAATTGTCCTAAAAAAAATTTAAAACGGGGAATATGTAGTTTATGATATTGTCGATCTATTGGCGTGTGTTTCAAATAAAAGTAATTTGTAAATCCTAAGGAGATGCCGAATGTATGCTTGAATTTTAATAAATTGGTTTTACTTTGGAAGCTGATATCATGAGTATAATAAACAAAAATAGAAAATTTAAAACGGGGAAAGGAATGTTGATATACTGAAGATTATTGCTGTATTTTTATTATAACTTTGTAGCTTTCAGATTATGAGTTTATAAGGCTTAAAATACGGTAAATTACGGAATCTCCGTAAGGAACGCCCTTAATAGGGGAAAATAACTCTAATATACAGCCCTAAATAACATAGAGGAGTTTTGCATCCCTTTAGGAGTTTGGTTTTGCAAAAGAGTTAAAAAACAGCCTTGTAGGGCTAGTAGCATTAATTGCTTCCTTTATGCAAATAATGCGCTAAAGGAGTTAATAGGAGATGATAATTTCTTATATAGATCTTATAGTGGTATGATTCGCTCAAAGCTATAACACAGAAGCTCTGGTCTGTACTGTAGGGATAATAATCGGTGCAGTTCCACTTTAGCCTTCATAATCGCTCTTATAGACCCCTTATGTCGCTATAAGTGTTATATTTTATTACTAACTCTTTTTGTCGCCACAGCCTGTAATGACAGCTCCAAGTCAACCTTTATAACACTTCAGGTTCTAAAGTAGCTATATTTGCAGCGGTAATGTTTGTTGGGTATTGTTCGCATTGTAGAGAACTTAGTATAGAAACGTAGGATTGTAAGAGATGATTGCTCTGTCAACTAAATGGATTTTCCAATAATCTTACTAATATTATAAATTCGATATGTCACCTCTTCACGCATAAACGACGAAATTATTTTAATAAAATTTGGTACGGAGACACGCTTAGAGACAAAAAAGGACATAATATGATGTAGTATAGTTTTTGTTGCGAAAATTTGAGATTTGTACAGTGTCTTCTGCTGGCATTATACAAGGTGTAACAAAACTTTGTGATAATACTTTAGAGTTTGTATGTGTCCCTTGTATAGAGTTGACTTTGAAAGTAGCAGCGCTGAAAAAGCATTTTTTTGTGATTTGTATGGGCAAGCGTCATAACTTTTTCCATACAAAGGTGAAAAAAGTGACTCTTTCAGCGCTACTACTTTCACAGCGAACTCTTTATAGGGGACCCATTATACACACCCTAAAGTATTATCACTTAGTTTTGTTACACCCTGTTTATTTCCCGTTTAAAAAAATACACTCTGTACAAAAAATAAATACACTCTGTACAAAAAATCAATAAAGATTATTCCCATTCCGACCGCGTCCCATCGCTAATAGAGATAAATAAAACAGGTTATATTTTAATGGGAATAACATATTAATGATTTCTGTGAACGGATATCCTGTATGTATAATCCGTTCAGTTGTTTTACCTCGGAGTTTCATGAAAGTAATTCTTATGACGTTGGTATAGAAGTCATTTTAAAGGTAACAATGAAAGGGCTGTAACGTAGTTTGTACACGTAATAAGGATATATCCTGTAGTTTTTTTATATTTCGGGTTAAAATCCGAATCAACTTACAAAGGTAAAATTATCAAAGTAATTTTAAGAAACTGTAATTTCCAAAGTTCGCAGTAAGTGACCAAGAGATAATATTATGTCAAAATGTCAGATGTTAGGGCCTGTCCATCTCTCCACGTCACGACGTCGTCAACGTGGAACGGTGCGGTAACGTGGCACGGTACGTTGACGTGACGTGCAAATTTACATCAACGTAACATAAAAATGCACGTCTTTTTTCTTCTCTTTCTCCGTTTTTAACAATAGCAAAAGCAGAATACGTATTGTGCGGTGCACATCTAGATAAGTAGTAAAGAATGTAGCAGTTTTACAAGGCATGGCGACGTACAATGTTGCTATATCGTGAAGTGTCCCGTTGTTTTTAAGATCCAATATATAGCATCGCCGCGCTGAGCGATGTCATGGCAATCAATGAAGCGATTCTATTGGTTCTCAAAAACATATCCCTCGCAACACATCTCTGGTGGAAACGCAGCCTAAGACTGGGGTTACATGCTCAGTCTGGCATCATTTCAGTCCATCAGTTTGGTCTATCACTCTAACCGGTTGATCGACGGACGGCGTTAGTCTGATCAAACTGATGGACTGAACAGAGGCCTTAGTGCGAGTTTTATTCGATCATACGCATCGAGCACGTTAACGCGAATTTATATGGAATCAAAGCAGTATCCACGTTAGCCAGTAGATGGCGCTGCTGCGATGCCAGACTGAGTATGTAACCCTAGTCTAACGTCTATACAGTGCAGATATTTTTATTTGTTAGGGTTAAGCTTTTTATGGAACCAATAAACTACGTATTGCTAAGATATAAGATTCCGATATCTTAGTTTATTTACGCAAATGCCAATAACTTGTTTGCGAGATAAAGAGTATTTCTTGGCCGATAACCGTGAAATATGGGGAGGGTTTTTCCTCCCCGTGGGAAAGCTGGTAGCTGTTTGTAGTAAATTATAATACAACTTGACCTACTTGCAAAAGTTGGATTTCTTTGTCATATTGTACAAATGTACCGGCAAGTTAAATTAATGTTTAGATCGATCGTCTTGTTTTGTCGTGTTCTCTGCATTGCTTGACAGAAATGTATTGCTATAGAATTTTTTTTTCAAAAAAAGTGCACTACTTTTTTCTATTCGGAAATTTTAACATATTATCATGTTTTTGCTGGTACTGTCTGTACATAAATTATAATGTAGTACCTAGCTATGTTTATAAAATGAAAGAGTCCGTGATCCGTCGCTTATTATTATCAAGAAAAAAAAACGTAATTTAAGAGCGGGCTGTAAAATTGTGCTGTGTTTTCTAATAAGTATTACGATCCCGGAAGACGATTGACTTAAATGAAATTGAGATTTATTTAATCATTGTATATTTATCTGATATTTGCCGAACGGAAAACACGATTCACTTATTTTGACTCGATAGTTATATTTTTCGAAATTATGAATCTTTCTGGGCTTTTCATCAAATATCTGTTACACTTATTGAGTTACTATCATTAAATAACTTGCACTACTACAATCACACACTTTATAAAATAATGGCTAAAGGAAATATTAGTACCTATTGTATTTAATTTTTAAGTAATCATCAAAAATATTTTTGGGACTTGCGACCTTTACTTTCGTGCTATAATGCGGGAACCGTTGTTACGCGATATTGTTCACTATTAGCTGCAGCGCAAAGCACAATGCCCGGGGGCACGATTCTGGAATGTATGAATGGTGTGTAGGCGGGGCTAGCGTGCTTTGATATTTCTGACAGCCCGCTCTTAATTTATAATTTTCAATTTTGCTTTCATCGGCCTCTTAAAACTACTGAACGGATTTTGATGCGTTTTTTTATGAAAGATCGATTCAAAACTAATGTTTTTATAAATAAAACATGCTTCATACAACGTATATTATAGTAAAACAACGTTTGTCTAGTCAACTATATAGAATATGCCACCAAGTACTGCCGCATAATAAGTATTATTGATATAACTAAGCCCGCAACTCCGTTTCGCCAAAATGCGTTTATCGCGGGACAACCGTACATTTTTCGAGACGAGAAGTAACCTATGTTCTTTTCCGGGAC
Organism: Cyaniris semiargus; assembly: GCA_905187585.1. Lineage (NCBI taxonomy): Eukaryota > Metazoa > Arthropoda > Insecta > Lepidoptera > Lycaenidae > Cyaniris > Cyaniris semiargus. The sequence goes on from LR994555.1 coordinate 2,952,777, forward strand.
TTAAACTATATCCCTACCAAATTTCAGCAAAATCGATTAAGCGATTTGGGCGTGAAGTAGTAACAGACAGATAGGCAGACACTAGACAGACAGATAAAGACAAACTTTCGCATTTATATTATAATAATATTAGTAATATGGATTATATAGGACAAAACAACGTTTGTCGGGTCAACAAGATAGATAAATGCCGCCTACTACACAGGGAAACCATAAAATCCCAGTAACAAGGCCGAAGCGAGGCCGCCCACCGCCCGCCAGGTTAATGACTAATTTAATTTGTTTCACTGATTATTACGAGTATTCGGACGATATTCACGTTATTGTTGTATTTTGTGTAAATTGCTTGTCATAAATAACATAATTATTACGGAATTTTGAAGTATGGAAAATAGAAGTAGGCTGGTAGGCAGGTAGATTAAAAATTAAACAGAGTAAAAAAAAGGATATAAAACTAAAGCTAGTAAAAAAAACAACGGGTTAAATTCAGGGAGTGCCGGCAGAAGTAAAATCGAAAAATCAGCATACATTTTTCCCCTTTTCCCAGGTTTTCCTTCCAGTCCTCTCCTACGCCAGAATTAGGAACACAGAACTACGATCCAATTACAAAGATAAATTGTGCACAGCTGGATACAAAACTACTTTGTTAAAAAAAAGCATTATCTGTATGGCTCCTCACATTTATAATAATATACCAAAAGTTATTAAGGAACAAGCTGTTAACAAATTTAAAAAGAACCTCAAAGAAATGCTTATTGAAAAGTGCTATTATTCTGTATCCGAATTTCTAAATGACAAGACGTTATAATTAGCAAATAATTAGTTGATAGTACATTGACATTTCTTTTATACACTATTTATTTTAGTAACATAATTTAATATTTTGTCGTTCTGTTGACATTGATATTGTGTTTTCTTTTTTTTTTTTTTGTATTTTTTAATTGATGTGACAGTGTAATCAATTCCATTTTAACTGTTATTAATTTTGTACATGAATTTTGTGTTATTAATATTATTATTTTTTATACTAACGAATTATGACATTTTTACCTTAATTTTACCTGTAACCTGGATAGTTTACATTGTTGCTGTATTATACTTATTAATTATTAATTATGATATTTAACCTGATAATTATTATTATTATTGACTAGGTATTAATTAAACTTAAATCGCATGTTATATAATGAATTATTAATTCTATGTTTATTAATTGTTATAAATTTGATGATACTTTTACTTAATTCAATTTTAAACAAGAAAATTATGACATTTACTAGATAAGCTAATTTAAATCGCATGTTTTTCTTTTACACACATGCTATCTAATATTAACATAATATATTCAATCTATAGTTTGTAGTTGAAATAATATGTAATACTTAATAATAATTTGACGATGATAAAATTTTTGCATGCCGTAAGGCAGAATGTATAAGGCTCTGAAAAATACTGTAACATCTTATTATTGTACCTGCATTCTAAGCAAATAAACGATCTATCTATCTATCTATCTACGCCGCTCCGGCGGAATACTTTTGTACCGTGTTGATGATGAATTTTCGATCAGGTCACTTTTTTATCGCTTCTTAAAAGAATCGCCGATCAAAGTGTATGGAATTGATTTTCGACTTCGTATTATCGAACGCAGTGTCAATTTCATACATTTTTAATCGGCGATTCTATAAAGAAGCGATAAAGAAAACATCTTGGCCAGGGGCTCTGACCCTTACCTCCGTGTTTGACCCCTGTCCCAAAGACAAGCAATAACGCAGATGGAGTAGCTGGGGTGGCTTGATGGGTATTGACCTCTCATTAGCCCCTCCCTGATATAACATTAAGTTTATTACCGTGATGTGAATCAGAATACGCCATAATACACAGTAGACCCCACGGAAGATGGATATTATACATGAAAGTAAAACTAAGGTAGACCCCACGGAAGATGGATATTATACATGAAAGTAAAACTAAGGTAGACTCCACGGAAGATGGATATTATACATGAAAGTAAAACTAAGGCAAAAACGCATAAGAACGAAAAAGAAACACGAGATTTTTTAAGCAATTGCATAGCTTTTATCGCAGGCTTTGAGACTGAGAGCGGCGACCGAATCAAGAAATTCTGTGACAAAAAAAATCTAACACCATTCCGACCGGCGCACGGTGCGGTGTTGTGTGCGTGCCGCACCGCTGTCACAGAATATATAATAGTACCTTACGGTACAGAAGTCTCACTCCCGAGTTTAGGTATGATAAACGCAAGCGTCCAGTCACCGGACTAGTCTCGATAGGCTGGCACTCGCTCGACTTGTCGCACACGCAACGCACGCATCCGCGATACAAAAGTAATAGTACCCGGCCCCGCACCGCCGCGCCGCTCGCTTGACAGCCCTGGCAGATTGAAGCGAGACGGCAGACAGTTATTGTACTATGAACGCTAAGCGCAATGCAAAAGGTTGAAATTAGATTGTTTTACAGAATAGTATGTAAATATCTCGGCAATTTCGGGCCGTTTGTATGGAAGTGAGACACGCCTGCCGCTGTGCCGGTCGGTGCGGCGTTGACAGACTTCGGCATGGTGTTTGTGTGCGTGCGACTAGACGTATGCAAATTATAATTGCACAAGTTGATAAAAATGCTATAGAATTTACCGCGATAGTTCTCGAGTGTCACACGTATTTTGTTTTTTTAAACCTTTTCTCTGGTTCAGACCCATAGGCCATATCGTCTTATTTATCTTATGAGTTTAATGTTACAAAGTCATGAAATTGGACTCCAAATCTATATCAAAGGACACAAAAACCTTTTACCTAGCCCAACCAATGACATAACTTAGTTTTAACTTTTACCACTTTCCAAGTCCTAATTTCTATCAAATCACTTGCAGAATTCGTACAACTTTAAGCCTAATCAACTTTACCACTTCCTTAGTCGTCATTTTTTATCCATCACACTTTCAGTATTCTCTTTGAGCCTGACGAAAATCGACCAAATACATTTTAGTTTAAGAGTAAAACACACACAAAAGTAACCTTTAATCTAAAACAAAGAAAAAATAAAATTACCAATTACTTTTCCCACTTTCCTATTCCTAATTTTTTGTCAATACATGTTAGTATTATTCTGTGACTCTGAAGAAAATCGCAACCAAACACACTATAGTTTAAGAGTAAAACACACCAAAAGTAACTTATTCCAACACAAAGGGAAGACAAGAGGCGGCAAGTGTCGTCATTAGGGTCGCGCCCGCGGCAAGCGGTTACCTAGTGTTACCAAGAGTTACCTAGTGTTAGCCGTGTCTAGTGTCTAGACTCCTAGACTACCTGTACGGGAAATGGTGGAAAATAACTTTACTAGTTGGTGCCCGCAACTCCGTTGCGTCAAAATTAGTTTATCGCGCGGGAACCATACATTTTCCGGGATAAAAAGTATCCTATGACCTTTCCCGGGACACAAAGTATCTCCTAAATTTATGATAGACAGACAAACACATTTCGCATTTATAATATATGTGTGGATCTCATTGGAAGTCTAAAAAATACGTGTGGCATTTGGGGACTGCCGCGGCAAAGCTATTGCATAGCATTCTTTTTATCAACTTATGCAATTATTATATATAAATTGCACACGGCTAGTCGCACGCACACAAACACCGTGCCAAAGTCCGCCGAGCTGAAACGACGTTAGACGATGCACGGCTTTTAACGCCGCACCGCTGTGCCAGTCGGATTGGGGGTGTGAAGGTGGCTTTCGGATCTTTGCCGCGAGCGACCGCGACCGGTAAAAATTCAAATAAAATGCTACTTTATGACATAGAACATAAGTATCATTTTCTACTGACATTTGCGTGGCGACTCAGGCTGCCGCTGGCGGCGGCGTAAAAGCTAGTAGGTAGAGTAAAATGAAACCTATCGCATATGTCATAAAGTGGCATTTCGTTTGAATTTTCGTCGGTCGCGGTCGCTCGCGGCAAAGATCCGAAAGCCACCTTTAGGTTTATCTTCGTTATGGAATTTCTTGATTCGGTCGCCGCGCTCAGAGCCCGCGATAAAAGCTATGCAATAGATTAAAATCCACACACACGCAATCTGTACAATTACTAGAGGCTTGTTAAGTCCCCTTACACGTAGGGGCCGATCGAATTCGATCAGACTGATGATATGTCTGTTTTCATTTTGTTCCGGTCCGGTCATTCGGCCTGCGTCAGTCCGATCAGCCTACCCATATACCTAGGAGGGTCTTAATAAAAAAATCCTATGGATCTTTGCACAACAGTATCTTTATCAGGCACCTAAACTACTTATGTGGCGATATATTATGGTCCGCGCTACATAGGGCTTATTCGTAGTAGGCCTATGTATTTTTCGTAGTCGGATTTAATTTTGGCGGGCTATCGTCAAAGGCTGATGATGCGTTGTAATCCAAATAAAGTACTACTTAGTACTCGTAGAGGCCCTAAAAGGGAGGGAGTGGACTTTATTGTTCGTGACTTATTGTACGACTTCTGCCTTTATCTCTGTTTAAACTCCCTTTGTTAAAGTCACTGTCGATTCTTCAAAAGCGAAATTACTTTTACTTTAGTTCGTCATTAAGATAAAAGACAACGTACACAATGGAAAATCGTCTCATAAAAGAAAAAATTCGCGGTCGCCTATTGATAACTTGACCCATTTTTTTGTTGGAGATGAAAAGAGAATAATTTATTAAGATTAGCTATCACCTGAAGATGGCAATTTATTTTAATGAGTGTAATAATTTTACTTGGAAGGCGGAAGCTGTTGGTGGGTTCTGTATGATTATCATAATTCATCGGTAGTGAAATATTAAAATTATGTTGTAATACAATTGCTGGACAAACGCTTCTAGAATAGTGCGGGTTATGCGCTCTTTGAATCTGGAGCCCGATTTTCATTCCTCGAGCGTTGCTTCAATGTTATGTTTAAACAGCATGTTTGCGTAGTAAGGACAACTTGCGATCGAAGCGGCTGTAATAGAATTGGAGCCCAGTTTGCTGATGCCTAAGAACATAGGTTCGTACTCGAAATAGGAAATCACACAAACATTAAATAAAGGTTAGTAGTTAGGGGTCATCAAAATTAGTCCAGTAATTGCGTAGCCGAGCTACTTCAGCCAGAATATTGACTACTAAATCTCATGGCGCCAATCTTTACTAATATTATATAGGCGACAGTCTGTCTGTCTCTTACCTCTTCGCGCTTTTTTTTATGAAATAAGGGGGCAAACGAGCAAACGGGTCACCTGATGGAAAGCAACTTTCGTTGCCCATGGACACTCGCAGCATCAGAAGAGATGCAAGTGCGTTGCCGGCCTTTTAAGAGGGAATAGGGTAATAGGGGAGGGATGGGAAGGGAAGGGAATAGGGGAGGGTAGGGAAAGGAATAGGGTAGGGGATTGGGCCTCCGGTAAACTCACTCACTCGGCAAAACACAGCGCAAGCGCTGTTTCACGCCGGTTTTCTGTGAGAACGTGGTATTTCTCCGGTCGAACCGGCCCATTCGTGCCAAAGCATGGCTCTCCCACGTATAAAGCCGCGCTTAAGCCGCTGAACCGATTATGATGAAATTTCCTATCCTAAAATGACAAAGAATAGTTTTGTTGCGGAAAAAAGTGTGGTTCCCGCGCGATAAACTAATTTCGCGGGCGTCATCTATACTGTACTCGGCGAAACATGGCGGTAGCGGTCATTGACTCCCTGTCAAAAACTTGTCATTTTCTATATAAACCGCGATTGACAATGAAGTGTCAGATGTTGTCAATCACGGCTTTGTATAGAAAATGACAAGTTTTTGACAGGGAGTCAATGACCGCTACAGCCATCTTTCGACGAGTACAGTATAGTAACCAACTAAATAGAGCAGAACCAGAAAACTCAACGTTAAAATAGGGCAAGCAGAACAAATTATACATTATACATTAGGGCAATTAGATGTAATGTGTATCGATGGCTTCACGCCGCCGCACCTCCCGCGGGGGACATTCTACTTAACGAGAACTTAGAATAACACTCCGGCCTTCTTTATTGCATCGAAAGAATTAGATCACCAATAGGTATTTTCCCCAATAAATTATGTAGTTTTAAAATACTTACATCACCACAATTTGCGAAGTACAACTTGTGCAATGTTTTTCTTTCGACGCAGCACAGAACTTTACTTCATAGTTTACCCGGGGAAATTGATTCCTAGGCAATTGACAGACCTACGTCGTTTGGTCGGCTTATGTCAATTCAATGCCATCTTTCTTTTTCTAGCTGTGAATTGTGATCGGTCGGATGAGGTCCGCCATCTGCCTAGGAATCAACTTCTCTCATAGTACATCGTCACTTATGGAGAAAGTGTCTATGCCTTCTGTTTCGTTTTCAATTCTGCTGGCATTTACGAAGGGCAACACGTAGTTTTTTCTCCTACTTTAAGTTTATAAATACTTATTATTTATTTACATCATCACAATTTCTTAGCTTCGACAATAATAAACGATGTGTATTCCAAGTCCGAAATAAAATATTAATATCAAAACCAAACAAATGATCTTACAATTTGTCACAGATTTCTCATTCCATTTCTCATCACTATTCTATGGTGTTAACAAAGAACATTCGAGAGAGTTAATAAAACAAAAGACGTTGGTCCTTTATTCTTAGCACGCGAAGGTTTCATCTGTCGTGCCGCGAAAACCCATTACATAGTGCAAATATTGTTTGTAATGAAAGAACTGTTAATTTGTTATTCCGCGGAAGGAAGTGAGAAAATATTAACATTTTTAAAATGCTTCTTAAAACTTTTTAGAAAATAAACTGAACGCCCGCTTTGTATGTTTTTCAACCGACTGCCGCAAAAATGTTGAGAAAAACTTCTAGCCTAAGTGGGATACAAGGGAATAAATAAAGATTATATAATATCATGAGAGCTAAGTCTTCAATTCCATCCACATATTGGATTAGAGCCATAATATTATAAATGCGAAAGTGTCTGTCTGTCAATCTGTATGTCTGTTGCCTCTTCACGCCCAAAAGTATGAAGATATTTTGAGTCGCGGGAAAGGACATAGAATACTTTTTTATCTTGGAACAACCTACGGTTCCCGCGCGATAAACGAGTTTTCACGCAACGGAGTTACAGGCGTCATCTAGTAAATAATAAAGATTATATACCATCAGAGGTGTCTTCAATTCTATCGACATATTACATTAGGATCCTGTATATTTCCTATACATTTTTAAACCAAACAGGCTGTTATCTGGCGCAGTAAATATTCTATTCCAGTGGAAGCCGCACAAAAACCCGAGCGTACGTAATTTTCACCGGAGTTTAGTGTCACGGCAAATTACTACTGCGGCTCACTACAGCTCACGTGAGATAAAATCTATACTCTACAGTTACAGTCAATTCACACAAAAGTCAACAACATCTAGTATTTTAGGCAATAATAGATAGCCCAGTGAACTTCGTGTCACTTATAAACCTTCCCTGGACTTCCACGATTACTTAGAGACTAAAATTAGCCAAATCAGTTCAGCCGTTCTCGAGTTTTAGCGAGACCAACAAAGTTTACAAATCATTTTTATTTATACTACTAAGACGTTGTCAACGTTCATTTTGCTGCAAAGTCTTTCTTTTCCGAAGTCTGTATTTTTATATCGAAGTTAGCCAAATTATTTCGGAGCTAAAAAAAGTCCAGAGCAAATGCATCTTAGTTCATTCGTGACCACGGCCACTGGAAAGCATTTGCACCGCGACAAAATCCGATTTAAAAACATTATAAACAGTATTCGCGTAAAGTAAATACATAATTATTTAAAATTATCATCAATAATAATTCAAAAAAATATATTAAAAAAGATATTTCTCTATTCCCAATATTCAACAAAAGCTTCAGAACCACTGGCAGTGAAAAACCAACTTTTATCCCGACAAAAGCACAAGCACTTAAGTCAACAAAAAAATAAAATCCTCTTTACGCAGTCGAATAAAGGAGTAAAAAAGGTGTTAACCTTTATTCGTCATACAAATTACATTGTACCACAATAGACAGAACGAACTAGTAGGCTGACTTTAAATAAGCTGACAAATCGGCGCGTTGTACCGCGTGGTACCGCTGCAAGCACACTATTAGGCTGCGTTTCCACTGAAGCGGAGCGGAGCTTAGCAGTGCCGAATTGACCAATCACCATGCTCGAAATCTTCGCTCCGCTTCGCTTCGCTGTCATTCCGCTGAAATAGCACGATTGGTCAATTCGGGCACTGCGCCGCTAAGCTCCGCTCCGCTTCAGTGAAAACGCAGCCTAAAAGGGTTAAGCAACGCAGTGTCACGGCGCGCGCCATCCGATATGACATACAACGTCAATTTTTTTTAAATAAGGGGGCAAACGAGCAAACGGGTCACCTGATGGAAAACAATTACCTACCGTCGCCCATGGACAATCGCAACATTAGAAGAGCTGCAGCTGCCGGCCTTTAAATTACACCAATTTTTTTAAATTACGTATTTTATAAGACCACTTGTTAGTCGGCCTACTGGTCGTTCTGTCTATTGTGACTGTACCTTTCTCATTGTAAACCAGACGAGGGTCTTTTGACCTTTCTGAAAACTGATACACGAGAGGCGAGACGAAATAGATTATAATATATTAACTAGATGACCTTTAGGACGGTCGCGGGTAGATCTTTGAGCACTCGGGGTGCAGGTTCAATCCTAGGTACTAGGTAGCGTGTACAAATTTTCAGATTTCAATTCCACACGGATACTCGCTCTCGGTCTTCTAAGCACTGGTTGAGTAGGCTATAGAATAAAGTGTGAATGAAGTTGAATTCTTATCGTTTTTAAACTTTATTATCATTTTCCATAAAATCGTGGCAAATGCAGGCAATGTTATTTGCCACGCCACATTCTATCAACAAAGTAAAGACATCGAGGCCTGTGCGTTAAGTGTAAGCGATAAAACGGCAAAGTTTCATCACAATTAGCGAAACGATAGTCTAAGCTTTTACGGCGCACCGCATAAGTGAAATGTTATGAAAATTACACTTTTACGAACAAAGTTGCCGACGATTAAGTAACAAAGTAAATAGCGAAGTTTGAGCGTACTTAAATAGCCAGTAAACTCGCCTCGTAAACCTCCTCATTATCGGTCGTAATTATGCCGCTATAATACCCGCCAAAGTAATATCTAGTAATTTTAAATGAAGTTTAAAACGAGGCCCTTATTCTTCATTACATTTAAGCACACATTAATACAATAGCACTTAAAATCATTAAAAAAAGAGAGTTCCAAATTGAAAAAATAGAAAACGGAACGCTTCAGTGGCCACTGGGGCATTTTTGGATATTTTAGATCCCCCTCTTCCATTGTGTTACAATTTTTTAAACGTTCTTTAAACGTAACGTAATATTTGAACGCACCCAAAGACCTTCTTTAGGCAAAAAACATGTAACAGCTAGCAAATAACATGAAGACATGTAAAATATTAGAATAAAGACATTGTGCTATATAAAACTACGTAAACTCTATACTATGTCCTATAAGACCAACGATGTAGCAGTAACGCGAGATCTTAACCCTGTAGCGACTATTGTTACCGCCTGACCTAACTTGCTATATACAAAGAACTAAACGGGACATATCTGAGATAACATTACACGAAACTATAGTATTTAGACGAGAAAAATAAGGCGATTTAGACTGAAATCGAAACACAATCTTCGATTTGATTCAGGTTTTTAATTTTATTTGCATGAGTAAATTATAACAAACCTTAAAACATAACAATCAAAAATTGTTTTGTATTGCAAACAGTTCTATAAAAGTGTCGCAATATATATTGCAGGAGTTAGGTGTACATAAAAATGTCACCACAAGCTCTTAAAAATTAGGTACAACCCAGTGTGAAATTTTAATGGGATCCTGCGAAATAGCTGCTACGGACTCGCATTTGAATTTAGTCTGTAAAAACGTGGTTTCATTCGCATATGTCCCATGTGTCATGTTAGAATGCGGATAGTGCAGGGAATGAAAGACGAAATGCAATTTACTGAATTTTTTTCGGAACTGAAAGTCAGAGGCGTATAAGCTTATACCGCATTATCAATTACTAGACGTTCCGCGCGGCTTCGCCCGCGTAATTTAGATATTTCACGGACAAATTAGTCCACAAAAAATAGCCTATGATCCTTCACGTGGTTTACTTCTTATCTATGGCAAATAACAGAAAAATTGCTCCAGTAGTTAGTGAGATAAGTCCTTTCAAATAATTTCCCCCGTTTTTTTCCACATTTTCCTCTATTTCTTAGCTCTTATTAGTCTTAGCGTGATAAAATATAGCCTATAGCCTTCCTCGATAAATGGGTATCTAACACTGAAAGAATTTTTCGAATCGGACCAGTAGTTCCTGAGATTAGCGCGTTCAAACAAACAAACAAACAAACAAACAAACTAACAAACTCTTCCGCTTTATAATATTAGTATAGATACGGGGCACCTGCGCCACGGGGGTCCCCATTTTATCCATTTTTGTTTTGTGAGAAATCTTTACCCTTTTCTTAGGGTCTTCAAATTATTATACAGGGCACGCTTCTGCTGAAAGTCCAAAAATGTATATCACAAAGTGTTGATGACAAATTAGATTTTTGGTCAGATTGACACATGGCAACTGATAGCGTGATAATATTTTTTGCGTTACCATCAAAGGGTTAAGTTAAGAGCATTTAATACCAAAATCAACGACATTATTGCTGATCATGAAATATGTGATAGTAGTAATATTATGACAAGTATGCGTTATAAAATATGCGTTTTGTATATAATCATTAATCACTCTATAAGAACTTCAAGCTTTATTATAATACCATCATAAACTTTGGAATTTTCTAATAATATCGCCACTGGATTTCATTACTTCATTCTATGTGAATAATGTTCGGACATTTTCGTATAAACACGTAAAATATAAGACTGCTTAGTATTTTTTATCAAGCACCAGTTTCTATACTAATTATTATTACTATAGAAATGATATCGAAAATGGATTGATCAATCATTTCATTCATTCATTCAACGAGGTATTATGAGGTAGTATACAGGGTGTAACAAAAATAAGTGATAATACTTTAGGGTGTGTACGTGTTCCTTGTAGAGGGTTCACTGTGAAAGTAGCAGCGCTGAAAGACGATTTTTTTTCACTTTTGTATGGGCAAAGGCCCGAGCGTCACGAGTTTCCCCATACAAAAGTGAAAAAAAATTTTGGCCTTTCAGCGCTGCTACTCTCACAGTGAACTCTCTACAGGGAACACGTACACACCCTAAAGTATTATCACTTATTTTTGTTACACATTGTATATGTCAAATTGGATAGCTGGATTGTGGCTGGACGTACCTTCAATGTCTAACACGTATACGATGAGGTATTTAGACAAACAAACTACAACTATCAAAAATATTAAACCTTTTTATCCTAAAAGCATTACGAATGAGATTAACCCGAATCCCGACCACAGGGTATTAACAACAAAAAACACGAAAACTTCACCTGCCGATGTCCCAATTAAGGAACAAGATGAAAGAACTCGGATTTGTCGATCGGATTTTTCATTTTTTTAGCACAAAACTGGCACAAGAAAAATGTTATCAGGAACACTTAACTGGATGTGAGAAATATTCTCAATAAAGTAAACGAGTTTTTTTCTCTACATTTTTTGTTCACTTATTTCATACTAGATGTTACCGATGTTGACTTCGATTTGCGTCGAAATTTCTTAATCGCATAAAATCGTACATTTTGGTGGAATAAAAACTATCCTATGCCCTTTGCGATTGCGATGGAATAAAAACTAGCCATGTAAATTCATCATCAATTTTAGTCTGTTTATTTAAATGTCGATGGCATATTTTAAGCCATATCAGACCTTGGCGAAATTGGGACTAAAATGTACCTAAACATTTTCAGCAGTATCTATTTAATTCGTAACCTGGGTGGGCCAAATTTCCGTTTCGGTTACAGGAATAAATCGTGACGCTGGCCAAGTTGCCTGAGGCTCTATTAGCTTTCAAAGCGGCTAACAAACCTTTTCATACTTCTGTATTCCTGGTACCTGAAGTAGGAACCGTATCCATACTAATATTATAAATGCGAAAGTGTGTCTGTCTGTTACCAACCGCTTCACGCCCAAACCGCTGAACCGATTTTGCTGAAATTTGGTACGGGGATACTTTGAGCCCCGGGAAAGAACATAGGATACTTTTTATCCCGGAAATATATACGGCTCCCGCTCGATAAACCAATTTTGACGCAACGGAGTTGCGGGCGTCATCTAGTAATATTGTAACTCTGGGGCCAAATTGTCATACCTTGGATATCGCTTTGATCGTTTTAAGCTGTCTCTCGCGCGAGGAAAACAACTAGCTATCGAAGGGATATATAAGCGATTTAGACATAAAACAAAGGAGACAGCGCGCGAAATGAAACAGTATTATACATTAGTTACGAGAATTAGCTTTAGAATATTTTGACTGCGGAATTATCACATAATTTAGATCTAGAAGAATAAACATCTAGATTAACAGAAAATAACGCTTACCTACATGATTACAGACAGCTACATAAAATGTCTGCGAAATCTAAAATATTCTAGCGGTAGATTGAGACGAAATAAAATGCAAAAGTGCAATATCTCCGATATACCCATTATGTTCAGTCAACAGCCGAGGTGCTCTTCATCTTCATATATTTTCCTTTTCCTTGCGGCCGGAGGAAAATGCACTCGATTTTCCATCGCCGCTTATCATGTTTTTATCGTGCTAAGCTTTTTAGGGTTCCGTACCCAAAGGGTAAAAACGGGACCCTATTACTGAGACTTCAATGTCTGTCCGTCTGTCTGTCTGTATGTCTGTCTGTCTGTCTGTTTGTCTCCAGGCTGTAACTCAAGAACCGCTATAGATAGACTTCGGAAATTTTCACAGATTGTGTATTTTTTGGTGCCGTTATAACAACAAATACTAAAAACACAATAAAGTTAAGATTTAAGGGGGGCTCCCATACAACAAACGTGATGTTTTTGCCCTTTTTGGCTCGTAATCCATAATGGCTACATGAAGACACTTGAAATTTTTACAAAATCCTCAATTATATGTGTACTTAATTATTTAGTAGCAAAATTAAAATAAAATAAATAATTAAGTGGGGCTCCCATACAAAAAACACAAATTTTCCCTACTTTCGCTCTATAACGGTACGGAACCCTTCGTGCGCGAGTCCGACTCGCACTTGGCCGATTTTTAGTCTGTTTTATTTTGCGTCGACCGGCCGCCGTTTATACAGGCAACTAGTAATGATTAAAGGTGCCGGTTGGCAGCGGGCGACATGAAGCAGCCGCAGACGACGTGTCGTCGCGACACGTCATTTCTATGTATTTCTATGAATGTGTCGCTAGCTTCGTATCGCTAGCTGCGCAGGGTATTTCATAGAAATACATACAAACCAGAAGTGTCATGGGCGTACCCAGAGGTGGGCAGGGAGGGGGGCAGCTGCCCCCCCTTGGATCATTTTGACGTCCCTACTAACTACCTACTAAGTATCTTATCTAGTACTTTTATCTATAAAAGTTAAAAATTAAGAAAACGAATTTTTGCCATTTGTTTGCAATACAATATTTTTGTAACTAAAAATTATTAATTTTTTATTCTTTATAAACACCTAGCTTATAAAAAATCTGATTTGCCCCCCCTGGCCCAGAATCTGGGTACGCCCATGAGTAGTGTCGCGACGACAAATCGTCTGCGGTTGCTTCATGTCGTCCGCTGCCAACCGGCACCTAATTCTCTAGATTCTAGAATATAATAAAGCTTAAGGTCACACTGATATGGGGCGAAATTAAGAAGATAGATGTTGCAAAGTAAAAGTTTTTAGAATGTCCAATACTACAATAATATCTTAACTATGTTTGCAGTAAAACGTTCATCTCGTGTAACAAATATACACGCTTATAAGCTTTGCCTTTATAAATATTAGCGTGAAATGTAAATTAAAAAACCTGCGCGTTTGAGTAACGATTTCTTAGGAGTAGTGATGAGCAAAATCGGTCTTGCAGCCTCAGTCTTGGTCTTGCAAAATAGCAATGCCGAGACCAAGACTATCCTAAAACTAAAAAAACCAAATCCAAGACCGACATCAGGCAGATTTGACCAAGTCCAAGACCAATATTGTACTAGAAATACCAAAACCAAGACTGTCTGAGTCTTGTTTTGCTCATCACTACTTAGGAGCACGTATACGAGGTGTAACAAAACTGTGCACGTATACGAGGTGTAACAAAAGTGTATGGGTTTCTCATATTATAGAGTTCACTGTGAAAGTAGCAGCGCTGAAAGGGCAAATTTTTTTCTTGTGATTTGTATGGACAAGCGCCCGCGTGTCATGAATTTTTCCATGCAAAGATGTTAAAAAAAGTTACTCTTTCAGCGCTGGTAATTTCACAGTGAACTGTAATATAGGGGTATACACCCCCTTAAGTATTATCACTTAGTTTTGTTACACCCTGTATATGTTGGAGTTTGAGGAGGAGATATGAGTGATGGACGGCCATGATGATGATGTTGACACAATTTCTAATGAAATACTTCACAAGTGCGACCCATTTGCGGTGATTGACAAAAGTAAAGCCAGCAGCCCGCTGTTATTGGATTTTTGTTGTCACATGTCCTCATTATTGGATTAGGGTAAAACCCGTATTGATTTCTTGTGTTTCCGCGTATGTCATTGTGTAGCATTTCATGTATTCAGTCCGTAATTATGGTCTTAATGAAGGTTTTTTTCACAGGCTTTGGCCATCTTGTAAAGGGTCATTTGAGCGAAAGTTCGCGCCCACGCCCACGTCCACATTTCAATGTCATCAATGTATCAATATGCGTGTGGTGCGGTATGAAATATCGCTGAGATCATTTTCAGGTTATGTAAGTGTAAGTTCCGAAATACAACCCAGTATCAGTAGGCACTGTCCAGTGTACAGTGTTTATGACGCCTAAAATCGACGTCGATAGACATTCGTTCGAAATATATGCCAGTGCATTGATTTATAGTACGACTTTGTTAAGATGTAATTATAATACGTCATATTTGTCACAGAAGGGGCACACCAGGACAATATGGCCTCAGATTAAATACGTCACGAGCACTGCCGAGAATACTGGATTAAATTTCGGAACTCAAACATTGACAGTTTCGTAACAACTACATCACAATCACACTCGCCACTTGCATTAACATCCTTATAGATCTGTTAATGTCTTTAAACTTCATAACTTTATAACGCATTTGAAACATAAATCTAACAAACGGCTCGAGCCTCATTGAAACGCGCTTAGCCGTCTGCCGAGCCGTGATTGATACACGAACTTGCTAGATAAATTATATTTGTTCAAAACAATGGACTTCAATGTTGATTTATGAGGACCGAAGCCATTATTTTTCGTTTAAGTTTCGGATGTTCAAAAGTGTAGCGAATGCTGGTACCACAAGTACATATATACATAATGTAGCAAAACTTAGTGATAATATTTTAGTGCATGAATGTATATTTTTTAAATAGTAAAAGTAGGAGCACTAGACGGAAAAAGTTGTAACGACACATTTTTATTAGTTCCTGCGCTGTAGGGGCAGAGGGCGTTGATAGTATTCCTAGGCGTCAACTAGAAAGCGTTTTTGAGAATAAACAGCGACATCTACCGGACGTTTAAATAAATTTTATTACAATTCCACAAAAGTGTCGTTGTTACTATTCCTGGGCGTCAACTAGATGGCGTTTTTTTTTATAATTTCGTTCCATCCGGGTGTCCCTTGACACCTATCAAGTTTTTATAATCATTTAAGTTTAACTTCTGCGCAAATGAAGTCACGTACAACACCTAGTGTGACCTCGCCTCTGTAAAAATATTCCTTTAAAATACGTATTCGGCCTGTCATATCTTCGTGAGTTATAGCCGTTCTGTCGCAATGTGTAATGTGAAATCGTCTGTATATTATACACTATGAATTATGGATGACTTGCTGCTCTTGTTTTTGACACTCTTAAATAAAATTTTAAATAAGGCTTTATAATTATATATGCTACACTGTAGTCTGTAATAGTAACACATGTGTGTTAAGTAATAATTAGCATAGGTTAAGATAAGATTACAAAAGTCCTAAAAAGCGACAAAAAAAGAGCGTGTATACAGACTATACGTGTCAGAACTCAGAAGTGAAACTTCTATCCTAAATTGTGACGGCGTCGTAACTCAATAATATTATAATTCGACTCTCTTTTTCATGGCACGACCTTGAAATTTCACTCTTGACGGGCCTGAAGAAGTTTCACTTCAAAATTGTAAGATCAAAATAAGGGCTGAAAAAGTCAATCGTTTGACGAAGGTGAGCGTCAAACACGATAAAGTCATGGGCAGAATTAACTTGGAGCTAATGGGGCCGAACAAACACAAACTTTTAATACTTGTTCGGAAAACAATTCCGACTGAGACAAACAAATAACGGAACATTGTTTTAACTTCTCCGGTCTCTGTAGCTGGAAGTGTATTCTGGAGACTAAGGGCCTGTTTCACCACTTCCTGATAAGTGCCGGATAGGCTATCCACAACTTATTTGACAGATACTATAATAATCTCAATCTGTCAGATAAGTTGTGGATAGCCTATCCACTTACCAGGAAGTGGTGAAACAGCCCCTTAGATTTTTTGATATTTAAAATTGGAATTCGATATTTTTTAAGAATATGGAGTGGATCTGATGATGGCTCTACACGCTTAAGCCGTTTAATCGATTTTGATGAAAGGTATGGATATATGTACTTTGAGCCCCAAAAAGAACCTAGGTTAAATTTAATACCGGAAAATAGTTATTGCGATTATGGAAAGCGAACCAAATCTAGTAAGCTAATAAACTTTGAAAACAACATCTATCTTAATTTAAACCATAACCAAAACATTTAAGCGTCCAAAAATCAAACCATAAATTGTGGCTACCCTCTCAACTAAAATATAAAGCGCATACCAAGCTCGCGGTAACCGCTACACAACTCTTTGATTGCCAGCCAAGCCATTGGTTTCACGTGCTACACAAACTTTGACCAACTTTGATATTTAATACAAAGGGCTGGAACAATTTGGGCCGTCCCTCGAGCCGATCTTACCTGAAAGGAAAAAGTTAATATCATATACAAAAAAGACTCAGGGGTGAAACAAAATTTTTTGAATCCTTTAAAAAAAGAGGTGTCATGTTTTGAAGTGTCTCTATAATATCTGTCCAAAACATCGTCGCTTCAAAGTAATTAATCACCCAAGGGGGAAAAGACGAGCGTTATAACTATCAAGTGTCTGTGTACAAGGTTTCGGAACTCCAAAACAATGAGTTTTATTCGATTTTTTTTTTAATTTTACCACATGGCTACCGCATTGCTCTCCCACGTACGTGGGAGAGCCATGCTTCGGCACGAATGGGCCGGCTCGACCGGAGAAATACCACGTTCTCACAGAAAACCGGCGTGAAACAGCGCTTGCGCTGTGTTTCGCCGAGTGAGTGAGTTTACCGGAGGCCCAATCCCCTACCCTATTCCCTTCCCTACCCTTCCCTATTCCCTTTTCTTCCCATCCCTACCCTCCCCTATTACTCTATTCCCTCTTAAACGGCCGGCAACGCACTGGCAGCTCTTCTGATGCTGCGAGTGTCCATGGCGCCGGAAGTTGCTTTCCATCAGGTGACCCGTTTGCTCGTTTGCCCCCTTTATTTCATAAATTAAAAAAAATAAAAATAAATGAACGAAAGCTATAAGACGGTAATTTTTTTATCAGTTTTGTCTTTGATTTTGGATCTTTTTTTTTCAAATTTATGTTCAACAGAAAATTAAACATCAGTACCGAATGTATTCAAATAAAAGCTTTTATTCGAATTGATTTGAGTAAACTGTTTGGTAATATAATTCATCATCATCTAGATTCTAGACAATTCGGGAGTTTAATTTCAAATGACAATTGGCTTTAACGTCGAAATTCACCGTACTAGTTTTTTATTTTAAAATCAGACTTTTATCTAACAAGATTCAGCATTCTAGCATTAAAATTTGTCGTATAAAACCACTTTTAAACCTTAATAGCGCGATTTGGGTCACGTCAGACATTTTCATAATGGTACACGACAAAACCTATGTTTTGGTCGTGAATAAATATTCTAATAAAAGAGCATAGACCATTACTTTAATATGTAGGTGACCTAGTATCGGAGCGCTGAAAGAATTTCAAACTACCCTACATATCTAATCTTTAAAAGTACTTTTAAAGCATTTGATAGGGCAGACGTTTAATTCGAAAGAACTTTAAATTATTAATATTAGTACATATTCTTCTATAGAGTTAATTAAAGCAAGAGGGATAGAAAGTTTGTGCGTAGAGAATATAGATGTGTATTACTTCTTTGTGTAAAAAGACTAAGGATTTTGCTGAAATTTACTATAATATTATAGTCATTGTATAGTGCAGGCTCTCCAACATGTAGTTTTAAAAGATGGACATTTGCAGACATAATAATATATATATTATAACATAATAATTAATATGTAACTCCTTTATATTTACGAGTTGCCGGTTTTCTGGGGGGGGGGGGGGGGACATGGTTATCTAGGGCTCTACAATAACTTACAAACTGTAATTACATGCAGTCGTTGCGGAAATTTTAATTAAACGTCGCAGATGCGGCGGGATGTTCAATATTTGAAGTTTTTCAACTTTCCGTTAACGCGCCCCGCCTTACAATGTGTCACTAAGATTTATTGTGTCTATGTTTAAAGCTGCCTTGTGTTGAGAATAAGTGCCTAATTTATTCAACACTAGAAATTTAATTAATCAAATTATTTAATCCACTTAAGGCTATGTCCACATTTGTATCATTTTGCGTCCACACTAGCGAACATGATATGCTTCGATGCTACGCGACGGAGATCTGATACGCGAAAATGATACAAATGTGGACAAAGCCTAAGATGATCTATAAAATAGAAGCCATTTAATAGACCAGAAGAAATCCCTTGCCTTTAGGTCTGTCCATACACACTGTGGTAACACTGACGGTAGCAGTAAGTCACCAGATAAAAAAATAACTGCACCAGATAAAAAAATAACTGATCTAATAAACCCTTACAGTGCTAGCACTGTCATTAGCGTCGTTTTCGAGTTAGTCGTTAGTTGTTTTTATAAATCGATGCCCAGACTAGTCTGGGCATCGATTAATAAAAACGACTGACGGTTAATGACACAATATGACGACTAAACAATTTTCCCCGAATATACTGATGTTTGAGCCTGGTATGTCGTATATTACAGTAGATCTCGAGAGCTTTAGACGTATGACAGTTACGTGGAAACGAAGACGCTGCCAAGACGCGAGGCTCCCTAACCGCGAGGTCAGGGGGCGCCCAGGGCCACGTCTTGCATCGCCCCTGCATTGTATACCTATTACCAAAGTATAATAATAATGTGCAGTACCTACTTCACCTTCATACTAAGTCGCCTTAATCCAGTACAAACACACGTCGTAGTTTTAGATTACTTGACTGTCTTTGTATGTTGGTCGATGATTTTCCAATATAAATAATTATATACGAACAGTTATGGACAGAGATGTAGAGAGTTATAGAATTATAACTCTCTACATATCTGTTTTTATTATTTATATTGGCCTGTGATCCTCCATGCCCTCTCCATCGTCGAATTCGAATACTTAACACATTTTTTCAATCATTTGACGACCTCTGTGGCTCAGTGGATGAGCGCGTTGGTAGCTCAGTCGCGTGTTCGAATCCTGCCGACGGAACAAAAAGTATTCAAAGTTCCTGGGTCGTGGATATGTATTAAATATGTGTATCATAATAAGAAACCTAAATATACATGTAAAGTATAAAAGGACTAGCGATTCATGACTATAAAGAGCAGTTTTAAATTTCAGTCCGTGCGTTGAACCAGAGTTAGATGACCCTTTAGGAATAAAATGCATAATGTTATGGAAACGTTAGTCTTTATTGAGCTGAGAACAAAGCTGGGTTTTTGCATAAAAATATTATATTCCTAATATAATATCTTTAGTAATATGGTACTAGATAGGATTATCACGGGAATCGTACATTTTGCAAAGATATAAAGTTGTCTATATCATTCTCCAGGTCGTATTTCGGTGCTTATTTTTTTGTCTTTTCAAGTTATTAGTCTAACTAAAAGGGGAAAAAATAGGAATAAAAATATAATATGATGCTTCAAAATACAAAAATAATATAATTCAAACAGTCTTTTTCTAATTTATAGAAAGTAAGGATAAGAAAATTCCAAGTTAGCGAGTGTAAATTTTGCGCCTGTAAGAATATACACCGCAACACGACAATCATAATTTACATATTAATTATATAATACGCAAAGTAACAACCAAGTGTCGGCAAAATATGAATTTGAAAAAAAACGATGAATTATTATAATGTATTATAATGTTTTTTTTTTATTTGACGAATTATTTGATTTGATTTATTATAAAATAAAAAATAAATTAATTAATTGATGTTGTTAAAATAAAAGTAATGTTATTAAATATGTTTCACACACCATTTTAATGGTAGAATGGAAGCACCAACTAGATATAAGATAACACCTTGTATACCTACTGCATTCTGTGAATAAACGAATTGATAGATTGATTGATTGATTGAAATACTTGTTACAAGAAATAAATCGCGAAAAAGTTCAGTTAAGGCGAGCACTTACCTTAATTCCAAAACGATAACCTTGCGAACGCGAATGCCAAGCGTGTACGCATCGCAATAAGATTCATTTTAGCTTAGCATAAAATTGTAAGTTACGACGGGCGGATCTTCTCTATTTTATTTTTCGTGTGTTTTTTTTAAATATCTTTCGAAATAAATATTAAGAAAAAAGATTATTCGTTTCAGACCTTTTTAAAATAGATTCATTGACAATTTATTAAAATAAAATGTAAGTTATTCTTGTTAATACTTATATTTCGATGACAAAGAGTTTTGTCGGAGGTGAGTTTGTAAATTAATTACAGCGAAAGTATTATTTTTTATTAAAATGTTTTTGATTTAAGCCCTTTTAAATATTGTGCTCTATATCTCATATTTTTTACATTTCGTTATTATATTGGAACTAGATAAATCGGCTATCAAGAAATAACAAAATGGGGTTTCAGCCCGCCTTAAGTAGAAGTGGGTACAGTCTAAGTCAAAAAAAGTTAAAATTTTCGGCGAATCATGCACAATCACAAATTATATTTGATATCACGGAAAGATTAACAGGATGTAACAAAACTAAGTGTTCCTCGTAGAGAGTTGAACACTGTAAAAGTAGCAGCGAAGAAAGAAAAAACTCGTGACGCTGGGGCGCTTGCCCATACAAAAGTGATAAAAAATTTGGTCTTCCAGCGCTGCTACTTTCACAGTTAACTCTCTACAAGGAACACATACACACCCTAAAGTATTATCACTTAGTTTTGTTACACCCTGTATAGTTCCCGCGAGATAAAACGAATTTCGGTTAAGATAACTCGCAGACGGCAGAATGTAGAGTTTTTATAAATGTGTAGAAAAACGTAGTAGAAATCATCATCATCTTACTAGAACCTATTAGTGTAAAGGAAGACGTGAGTGGAAGAACACAATAACTAATAAGTAACATTTTCTAATAAGTATACGGACACTTTCAAATTTTTTGCCTTATAATTTGAACAAATCTTGTAACTTATCTACTTCATCACCTGGATAAAATATCTGGCTACTCATTAAATCCACTTTTTTTTTTATTTCAATCATTTTTCCGGCCCTAAATCCTTCATTTCTGCAAAAACCGGCATTTTTTTACTGTTACTTACCTGGTTCATTCACTCACTTCTTCAAATGTGATTAAATGTTTGTGTGTGCTGTCATTCACGCCCAAACCACTAAATTCGGTATAATTTTACACAAGGCGTAAAAGGCAACTTTAGCCAACCTCGATCTGTTTTGCGCAGTAAGGCCGCGCGCCCATTGCGACTTTTTGTAGCGATGCAGTCGCGATACTGTCGCATATTTGCATCGATACAGTCGCGATGCAGTCGCTAGCTGTGTGTCCTGTATGGCGTTGCAAATGCAACTAACGCGCGTTAGTAGTGATGCAGTCGTGCGCTTCATAAACGCGCGACTGCACCGCTACTAAAAGTCGCAGTGGGCGAAGGCCCTAAATCTACTTAAATTCACCTTTTTAGATAATTTTCCTTATAAGTAAATGTTATTTGCCGCCCTCGATATTAAATTTTCTGGCGGACGGCTCCGACTTCGGGTCAAATAAATTAGATAAAGATTATAAACAGTGGTAATACACGTGCGAAAACTGACATATTTAATATTAACGGTAATAATATTATATTAACGGTAATAATATTATATTAACGGTAATAATATTATATTTATGAAAGTATTTATTGATATTACCATTTAGCTAATATAGGCGATTAAGTATTTTACTAACGGCCACAATCAAAGACAATAAATTTTACTTAACTTTGATTAAATGAAGAGTTTGAAAGAAAATGTAAGTATGGAGTTTAAATGTCAAAACCTGTTCGTAGAGTCTCTAAGTGCAGCCGGTAGTTTTGTTATACCTCATTACTTATGCATTATTTAATAAAATCACACGAATATTATAAAGGCGAAAGTTTGTATGTCTGTTACTTCTTAACGTCTAAACGGCTGGAGTGATTTTAATAAAATTTGGTATGGACTAAGTTGATACCCTGAATTGACACATAGGCTAATTTTGCTGTGGAAAATATCACTATTTTTTTTCCTAAAAAAACCGCGGGTAACACCGAGGGAACACATTATGTATGTAATTAAATACATAATGCATAAATAAAGCATAATACGCATATAAGCATATAAATAAAGCATAATAAAGCATACTAAGGGGCTACGTCGTAGAGCTCAAAGAGGATTGCGCTACGCGAGACAACTCTTGCGCTACGAAGCCATAATATTACTATAATTATTATTAGATCGAGTCTTCGGGTTTGGTTTCAGACTAACCGCCGCACCAGGGTTGCCAATTTTTCCAGCCGCCATAACCGGACAACAAATTTATTAAAGATGTATCAATATAATAAACACCTAAAATATAGGTGTAGGGTACGAAAGTCCGGTCGGAAGTTAGTGACCTGACCCCAACAATTCCTTCTAAAACCCAACAGTCCGGTCGAAAACCGGACGGTTGGGAACCCTGAGCCGCACTCAGAGACATTTAATAATGATCAAACTTCAATTTAATTAAGAGTTTGACGGATAATATATGGCTTATATCAAAATCTTCATTTAATTACAATTAAGTTATTAATCTGTCTCTGAGTGCAGCAGTAAGAGAGTCAAGACAGTCTTGGCTCCGAAAAAGTTGAAGTTTTAGCCAAAACTCAACTTTTGGTCCGACACAAAAGCTGTAATGTCCGGTTTACATAATTCCAGTGATCTAATCCAGTGCTTTTTTTGCAAAATTGCGTTTCAGTGCATTCCAATTTCTAGTGCCTGTTTACAATCCATACTTCCATAATAATATACTAATATATATATACTAATATACTGATATACCAATATACCAATACCAATATACCAATATATACCAATATACCAATATACCAATATATACCAATATAATATACCAATATATACCAATATACCAATATATACCAATATACCAATACCAATATACCAATATATACCAATATACCAATACCAATATACCAATATTATTATAAATGCGAAAGTGTGTCTGTCTGTCTGTCTGTCTGTCTGTCTGTCTGTCTGTTACCTCTTCACGCCCAAACCGCTGAACCGATAAAGCTGGAATTTGGTATGAAGATACTTTGAGCCCCGGGAAAGGACATAGGATACTTTTTGTCCCGAAAAAATGTATGGTTCCTGCGCGATAAACTAGTTTTGGCGCAACGGAGTTGCGGGCGTTATCTAGTTTATTATTATTTCAATAGTAATCCAGCGATGGATTGGATCACTGTATTAAAATAATGTACACCGGCCAAAAAGACAAAAATCTCTATAGTATAATATGCGCCTATAAATAAAATAACGGTAATAGTCTATATAAATAATTGGTTAGGAGGAAAACATTTTAAAGCTTCGTAAAAACCCAGTAATAATAAATTGTAAAAACCTAATTCTTGTTTAAATAACAAAATACAAAGTTCGCAGAAACTGTTGCTGTTGTAAATTGTAATAACATGTTTGACATCGATAACCCCTTTCAATGAAATAGGAACAACAAATATTTTAATTACGTATCGTAAATCCGCACTAATATTATGAATACGAAAGTCTGTCTCTCTGTCTGTCTGTCTGTTACCTCTTCACGTCCAAACCGCTGAACCGATTTTGATGGGAATGGAATTACTTTTTATCCCATAAGAATGTACAGTTCCGCGCAATAAACGGATTATGGCACAACAGAGTTGCGGGCTTCATCTAGTAATTTAATATATTAGTATGGATAGACGAGAAAGTACGATTAATTTTACGAAGACGTGGGTACTAAAAATGTTCGTAATTATAAACACAATTTCACAATAAAAAGGACAAAATAATACAAAAACTTTGATACCGGAGCGTAAAATCGTAAAACCTTTTGCGCACTTTGCGTAAAAGCGTTTAATGTATTGTACCAGCGCGCAGCGTTTGTTTCATCTATACAAATAAATAAAATTGGAGTGTATGTTTATAATATTGAAATAACCGTATTTTACTACATGCATATGAATATATTTATTATAAGGTACCTATTCACACCAGAATAACCGTTTGTTCCGGCTAATCTCTGAAATGGCTGGACCCATTTTGACGGTAGCTGATGTAATAAGGAGTAACTTAGGCTACTTTTATTTTAGAAAAAAACATTTTATTTTAAAAAAATAAAGTTATGTACTAATGTAGTACCAGAGTAAACAGAACTGTAGTACCTTACTGTCCGCGCTACGCACGCCAGTTGCCACCACTATGACGTCGCGTCGGTCGCCACCCACTTCTTAAAAATGCAAAACAAAAAAACTAAATAAACTAATAATTAACTTTCTTGTTAAATTCCACGCGGGCGAAGTCGCGGGTACAGCTATAATCCTACTAATATTATAAAGGCGAAAGTTTGGATGTTACATGTATGTATGTATGGATGTTTGTTACTCTTTAACGCAAAAACTACTGAACGGATTTTAATAAAACTTTACAATAATATAGCTTATACATCAGAACAACACATAGGCTATAATTTTAGCCGACTTTCAAAATGGAGGAGATGTTATGTTCGTTTTTTTATGTTCAACGATTACTCCACCGTTTGTGAGCCGACTTTCAAAATTTTTCTTTTGGTGTATAGGTAATATCATCCCAATTCGGGACCATATTCATAAAAATGGTGACCTGATGAAGGGATCCATAAGAAATTCAGGGAACTCCTCAAAATTTATATGGAAACATGTGGTGACTTCGGTTTCGTGAGCAGTATTCTAAGCATATGCTACCAATAAGTAAGATTTTGCACCAAGGTATACCATGGTTCGGAAGGTGCTGAGAGAACTCCTGACTCTTTATAGATACAAGTTTGGGAGTTTCGACGTTGTTTTAAGAACTGAAAGCATATTATACTACTATGCAAATTACATTCATCATCATCAACATCACTACCATAAAACATTATAGAACCCTATTATTGGTACTTTTCATGTCTTTTATTATGTATATAACTTAAACCGCGGGTATCACCGCGGGGCACAGCTAGTACATAATAAAGGTATTTATAAAGGTTGATATAAAACCTATTCAAAGCGCATTTCATCTGACAATCGCCGCTTTTGATAAACAAAGGCCGGACAGGAAGTAAAACAGTTAATTTACGCTTCTTTTATTTTAATTAAAAAGGATTATTAAAGCCGCATTTGAATGTATTATCCCAAAAAACGTACATTTTCCTGTGATAAAAGGCTGTTTCCATTCCCTTGATCTGCTCTGTATGTGTGCCTATCAAAATCGGTCTATCAGGAGATCTTTCAGGATCGTTTGCTCATACGACGCATGGAATTGTTTGTCATAACAATCAAGTGCCTGCATTTGAAACACATTTTTCGACGCGGGCATCGAACACACGACCTCCGAGATGAGCTCTGAGCCACTGGACCCTGGGGATGTTAATTACGAGATATTACAATATCCGTATTGCAGACGAGCCAAGAAATTAATTATTGCATTGCTTTGTGGGACTGAGTAGTGCGGTCTCTTTGAAACTGTGCCTTAAGGTGATACCAGACGTTTCATCCTAGTGATTGTTCACTCGAATGAAAGTAAGGTAAATGAATGTACATTTATAACGTGTTTTACACTACTAACAATATCATCTCAGCTACTTTCAACGGAATTTGAACGAAAAGTTCCTTTATACTTCGTCGAATACATTTTTTTTAGTTGATCGACTATTACTCAATAACCTATGAAGTGTTCTTAGCCGTGATAGTTTTCCTTTTAAATTCAGCATATTTCCTACTCCCGTGAATTTTTTCACATTTCTAGAAGCTCCCGTTTAGTTGGTAGAAGAGACACTGGCCTCTAACGATTTTTTCCACTTTAAAACTTAAATATCACAAACGGATCCCTAAATCGGAAAATGATCTATCAATACTCATACTATACATACATATATACAGACTGTCTTCTCAAACCGCTATAGCTAGACTTTTGAAATTTTTATACATTCGGCATTCATTTCATACTATGAAAAAAACACAATTCAAACGTGTGCGGTTTCTATGGGAGCAAGCTATCTCTTTTTTATTCCTCAAAAAAATACCCTCATACAAAATTTCATGACAATGCAGCCGTTATTGACAAGAAGGCGATTATCATCCAACTCAGTGACATTTAACTATTATTACTTAACATAATTTTAATAAAGAGTTGAAAAGAAAATGTTTGGGGTTTATGTCCAAATTGGATTATATCAAGTATTTTGCCACGACTTAAGTGTAAAATTAAGGTTTTTAGATTTAGGGCTGAGTATGTAAGGTTTCTAACTTGGCTCTACATGAGATCTCACTACTTTTTGACACCACGAACTATATTATGTTATCGTCTTGGCAACATTTTTACATGAAAATGTTTTTGATGGGATTTCATTTCTTTTTGTAAGTTTTACCATGTCACACGTTTTTATGAAATTAAGGGGCAAACGAGCATGTGCACTCGCAATATTAGAAAAGTTGCAAGTGTGTGGCGGTACCCACAATTCGCCTAACAATCCTGCATCGCGCTATCGAAGTTTCGGAGAACGGCAAGATATTATATACAACGTCTGAAATGACGTCAGTGGGCCTTGGCCTGACCGAGCATGCTATATATCTCTCTCAGTCGGAAGATCTTCCTTTTCGGCCGCCACTCACATCGTCAAAAGTGCTTTGCCAGCCTTTAAGAGGGAGAGCAAACAGGTCACCTGATGGAAAGTAACTACCGTCGCCGAGTTGCCAGCCTTTAAGAGAGAAAAGGCTTAATTTAGGGAATAGGGAAAGGGGAATAGGGAAAAGGGGTATCCCTATTCCCCTGTTCTTTTTCCCTTTCTTATGAAATTAGGGGGCAAACAAGCAGACCGGTCACCTGACGGAAAGCAACTGCCGTTGCCCATGGACACTGTAACATCAGAAGAGTTGCAAGTGCGTTTCCGGCCTTTTTATGAAACAGAAGAGAATAGGGATAGGGAATAAGTTATAAGGTGCAGTAGGGCCTCCGCTAAACTCACTCACTAGACGAAACACAGCGCAAGCGCTGTTTCACGCCGGTTTTCTGTGAGTCTGTGGTCTCTCAAGGTTAACACGTATTTTTTAGGGTTCCGTACCCAAAGGGTAAAAAGGGACCCTATTACTAACCTTGTCTATCCGTCTGTCCGTCTGTCTGTCTGTTTGTCTCCAGGCTGTAACTCAAGAACGATAATAGCTAGAGTTGAAATTTTTACAGATTATGTATATCTGTTGCCGCTATAACAACAAATACTAAAAACAAAATAAAAATAATATTTAACGGGGAGCCCCATACAACAAACGCGATTTTTTGGCCTTTTTTTCTCTATATCAATAATGGCAACAAGTGGGTACTTGAATTTTTCTCAAAGTCCTTAGATATATGTGTACTTTAATATATTTTAATAATAATATTAAAATAAAATAAAAAAATTAAGGGCCCCCCCATACAAAAAACACAATTTTTGGCTAATTTTGCTCTATAATGGTACGGAACCCTTCGTGCGCGAGTCCAACTCGCACTTGGCCGATTATTTATTTGTCACAAGAAGTATTTTATACTATTTTTAATTTTGTACCTAGCACAAGAAACGGTGGTATCTCATACTATACCTCTATATCAAGGAGATGGGATAGGTTAGGTGGGGTTTGATAATTTTTTTTGTTGTTTCTGTACTAATTTTATGTTACATACCAAATTTCAGCTTTCAAAGACTTCAAGAAGTACCCTAACAATTTTGATGATCGGTGAGTCTGACAAAATTGTGGGTTTTTGGACACCTATAAAATCTAAAGTATAATAGCTACGATATTCAAACTTTGCGCGTTTAATTATTATAGTCATGTCATTATATCTCAATTTGAACTATCTGGCACTATCCAAACCAAAGTTACGAGGGTTCAAAAATACGACGAAACGTTTCCAGAAAAGGTAGGTAGTGCCCTTGCGCTTCGCTTAGCTCGTCTTGGCGGGGGCACTTCCGTGCACCCAGATCTGAAATCTGTAAGCTTTTATCAAATGCCTATTTTAAAAATAAAAAAATGAAAATTGTTAGATAATTTGTATAGAGTAATAATTTCAATAACCTGTTTTTGCGTTTTGTGAGTGCTGTGGTGTATTATTTCTTAATTTTTGTAATGTTCTTACTGTTATTGACTGTTGTTTCTTAATTTGTTTATACTTTTCATGTCCAGTCACTAGACTCATAGCTTATGTTTTACTTTACGTCTTACCTACTTGCGAAAACTTTATAATTGGCTTTATGTTTTCTATTATAATTGTACTCTTACTGTAATTTCTGCAAGTTGTATTTCCGAATAAAATAAAATAAATCATCATTAAATTAAAGTTGAATACTATCTCTCTGAGTGAGGCAGTATAATTGATAAGTAAGAGAGTAGAAACAAGAGTAGAGCCACCCAAAGCTAAACTCAGTATAAAAGTAGGCCTTCTAATGACTTAATCACATTTCAGAGCAATATAAACGCATTTTTCATATTACTTCCGTCGGCTGTCGATTAAATTTTCCTTGAATTCCATTTTCTCTCGTGGAAAATTAAATATTTTCCAAGTTACGATAATAGAACTCGTAATGAATGGCAGAAAAATATTTGTCCTTTCTATTCGTATCATTATAGTATTTTGAGCACGAATTCTGTATTTGCTTTCATGTTTAATGGACATTTTGTAGCTAGTCTGTAAACACGGCTTCGCTTAAGGGCGCGTTCAGACGTGCGCGTGTTTTGCGCATTTTCTGCTGTAACGTTTGGGAAAAGACGCACGCGGCACGCGCTGAAAAACTATAAATTGTTATCACAATATTATGTTGTTGGTGTATATTTTGAATAAAATAAAAATATAAATAAAAAATTCGTCATCTTCGTTTGTAATCGCTTGTTGATCCATTATGGACCAATATGAAGAGGCTGTGTAAAATATACTTGTCAGTCGTTATTATGAAAGGTAATTACGTACTCGTATATAATAGTACGAATAATTTAAACTATACGTATACGATGTCGTTATATACGATGTCGTTATATACGATGTCGTTATATACGATGTCGTTATATACGATGTCGTGATATACGATGTCGTTATATACGATGTCGTTATATACGATGTCGTTATATACGATATCGTTATATATTTAATCGTTGCCGTATTACATTAAGGCCATCCCCGAGCAAACGACCTTGACATTTGACGCGTTGCCGAGATCGCACAAAAATCCAATTTTTTTTTACTGATCATAGTTCAAAATTGATCTAAAAAAAATTTAAAACGGGGAATTGGTAGTTAATGAAATTGTCTATCTATTGTCGTGTATTTCAAATAAACGTAATTTGTAAATACTAGGGAGATGCTGAAAGTATGCTTAAATTTTAATAAATTGGTATTACTTTGGAAGCTAATATCATGAGTATAATAAACAAAAATAGAAAATTTAAAACGGGGAAAGGAATGTTGATATACTGAAGAATATTGCTATATTTTTATTATAACTTAGTAGCTTTCAAATTTTGAGTTTATAAGGCTCTAAATACGGTAAATTACGGAATCTCCGTAGGGGAAGGCCCTCAACGTATCATGCTTTCCAAAAACAGAAAAGTTCAAACTATTAAAACTACATTGTCATTATATAATTTATTGTTGTATATTATTTGCATGTTATTTATTGTGACGTAAGTACGTTCGACCATTGGGCGATCTCTAGTAATTATTAATAAGTATTAATAATTACTAGAGATCGCCCAATGGTCGAAACTCGACCCTTAATTTAATTATAAGTTTCAATGCTATTAATATTCTATTACCTAAATATTGACTTTCTTCTTCTTCTTTTGGCTCCCCGTTTAAAGTATTGACTATTTCAGATTTAATAAAAAAAAAACAATCCATTTTTTATTTGACAACATACTTCAACCATAAATAAAAGAGTATAATTCGTGTGTATAGGCTTGTCATTCAAAATATCGTAGTGTGCACATTGTAGTGTGTGTAATGTTTTATTTATTCAAATAAGGTATGATAAAAACATAATAATTTTAAAACAATATTGGCTCGATGCACTCCTTCTTCATATAAACTGTAACTGTGCGAAATTTCATGCACCTACGTTTCCGCATTTTTCGTCAAAAGGGGTCCAAAGTTTTTTGCTCACGTATTAATATATAGATAACTAGCGACCCGCCCCGGCTTCACACAGGTATAAAATATGTAGCCTATGTCACTCACTGAAAAAATGATTAAAATCGATTCAGTAGTTTTGATTTATATTCATTACTACCCGTGGCCAAGATGCAAGTCTTTATAAGACATATGGTTGTCGGATAATCAACACTGACAGTCACTGTTAAAAAAAACCGTGACCTGCATTGGTCGGTACTGCCGCAAAAGCTACGTACCGCAATTTTTAAATCTAAAAATAAATGACAAAAAATGTTATTGTGGGATATCCATAAGAGATAGACATATACCATTGCAGAGTTTTCTGTAGACCTTTTCAATGTGTACAATACTTGGTACATTATTTTGATAAATCTCGTAGGGTTCAGCCTGCGTTTGCAATGTAAGCGGAAAAAAATTTAATTATTTACGACATCACATTAGAAACCGCAACAATAACAGTATTTCTCCACTATTTAATGAATGTTATTATACTTATAAACCTTCCTCTTGAATCACTCTATCTATTAAAGAAAACCGCATCAAAATCCGTTGCGTAGTTTTAAAGATTAAAGGGAACAAAGGGACATGAGGGAAAAAAAAGCGACTGTTTTATAATATAATATGTAACAAAGTCCTTCAGATACTTAGCACGGGGCCAGACTGACGTGGTGTGAAGCGTCCATAGATATTATTATTATTATGTAGTGATAGTTATACCAGATTCATATCGCTTTCCCAATAGCCACTGTCCTGATGATATGGAAATGAAGATTACCTGAAACAAAAACAAAATATTAATTAAAGAATTATATTATGCAAATAAAGTTTAAAAATAAAATCTATGCTAAATATGAGGCTAAATACTAATCATAATAGACACCTACTCTACCTTCTACAAACTACGCAGGTTAGATATAAATCTAACCAAGGTCAATAAGGTATATTAGGTATATAAAGGTATATAAATAAATAATTACTAACTCTATTCCTTCTTTAAAACCACCTTTATCCAGGAATATCTTGGCTGATAAAAGCTCACCGTAGTTAGCTTTAATTTGCCGCCAAGTGTACCTTTAAATTGGACTTTACAAGCGGGCTTCATTAGAGGGATATTTTTATTCTAAGGCCATAAGCTTTTGAAGCGTTTAAAATATGGCGGAATTAAGGAAAGTTAGAATAAGAGCATATAAAAGTGCGATTAACAATTTGTTTTTAGCTCTTGTTGATTGCTAACGGTTAATTTGTTTTATGTTTTTTTCCGTAGCGAACCGTACATCTTTCTGAGATAAAAAGTATCCTATGTACTTTCCCGGTACTCAAAGTATCTCCACACTATATTTCAGCAAAATCGATTCAGCGGTTTGGGCGTGAAGAGGTAACAGATTTTCTCTTCATGTTGTTAATTTTCCAAAAAAACAAGGGGTAATGTTTTCTTAGTTGTTGATTCGTAGTCGTAGCCTCTTAAAATTTAAATGGACGAACCAATTTCGATAACGTGTTCGAGGATTTTCTTAGCTTATTTACAACTGTTACTACTTATGTCACTTGCCAATGCCCTGGAAAATTTTGTAATGCCGACAATATACTGTCCCCGCGTGATAAAAAAGTTACTTACCTACATACTTTTCTTTCCGTCTATCTAAATAATATAATTGTTGTAATATAATCACAACTTAAAATTTAATGAAATTCTTGTGTTATGTAAAAAAAACATTCATCAAAGACGCAAGAGTTACAAAATTGGAAGCTTCTGGTCTTTGCGGGTTTTATGAATATTTAAGTCGCCTCTCAAACTGAGCACAGTCATTTGTTTGGGCGCGCAATTTCGGTTCGGATTTACAGGGTCTTATTAGACCCATCTCAAAGGTCTTTTATATTTGAATTTGTATTAAAACATAAAACATCGCCTGCAACAAATACTAAACATAATTTGAAATAATGGCCTAATAATAATTTAACAATAGGCGTGACATGCCGCTTGCGATCGCTATCGAAATTTTCGAATGCTCTACGACAATATGTTCTAAGACAACTTGTCTTAAACACTGGGCTTAATCATTATGCCAATTTTGAGGGCTCGGTTCTTAATCAAAAATACATTGACACCTGATTTGCCAATGTGCCTATTTTTAAATGTATGCAACGTCGAAATTTTAAAATGTTATTATTTTATTGTTCTCATACTAGTGACAAAGATCTTTAAACCGACACATCGCTTGCGATGTATATAATATTAACCCCATAAGTAATAATAATAATGTTATTATGTTTTCGACCTTCGACGTCGTTAATCGAGTTAATTTTGACGAAATGTTATGAACTTTTATTATTTTTATGTTACCTTGTCTGTACTATAAATCTATACTATAAAGCTGAAGAGTTTGTTAATTGTTTGCTTAAACGCGCTAATCTCAGGAACTAACTGGTCCGATTTGAAAAATTTTTTCACTGTTTGATAGTTCTTTTATCTAATTTGTTTGTGAAATTCCTTATTTACGCGGGCAAAGCAGCGCGGAACGTCTAGTCTATACATATAATAAAACTGTAGAAATGAAAATTCTGTACATTAAAGATATTCAAAAAGTAATAAGCGGGGGGTGTCACTACATCTCTATAGAAGCCAAAAATATGGTTAGTTTTTTTGTCTGTCTGTCTGTCTGTCTGTATGTTTGTTCCACTATCACACGAAAACAACTGATCCAATTTGAATGCGATTTTCGCAGATATATTTGTCTCCTTCCAACTTAACATCTGGTGTATGAAAAAAATTCCCCCCACCCCTCTAAGGGGACAAAAGAGGGGGTCAGATTTTGTATCAAACTTTTTTCTTTAACACGAAAACTACTGATTCGATTTGCATACGGTTTTCGCAGATATATTTGTCTTCTTCCAACTCAACATCTGGTGTATAAAAATCCCCCCCCCCCCCCCCCACCCCTCCCTCTAAGAGGACCAAAGAGGGGGTCAGATTTTGTATCAAACTTTTTTCTTTAATGGACTTACTTCATATTATTAACTGTGTTTTCTAATTTAACATCTGGTGTATAAAATCCCCCCCCCCCCACCCCTCTTAGGGGACAAAAGAGGGGGTAAGATTTTGTATCAACTGATAAATTAGAAATACTTTAAATGGCAAAACAACGTTTGCCGGGACAGCTAGTTAATAATAATTTTTGTGATAAATAATTAGGCGAGTGAGTTATCGGTAACTCGATAACTAAGTTATCCGAACCATTGTTACTCGGGGGAAATCTACATCCCTATCTTTATTAGCCGTGTTAATACTTTCGGTTTACAGTTACAAGGTCGCGGGTTCGAATCACAGGGGGCGAGCTTATACTAGATACATACATCATATCTATATATACAAATTACAATAGAATATCCCCTGAAAATACCCTGTATAGACAGGGTGTAAAAAAACAAAGTGATAATACTTAAGGGTGTGTACGTGTTCCTTGTAGAGAGTTCAGTGTGAAAGTAACAGCGCTGAAAGACCAACTTTTTTTTTTCCTTTTTGTATGGGGTAACTCGCGACACTGGGGCGCTTGCCCATACAAAAGTGACAAAAAGATTTGGTTTAACAGCGCTGCTACTTTCACAGTGAACTCTCTACAAGGAACACGTACACACCCTTAAGTATTATCACTTAGTTTTGTTACAGCCTGTATACAATAGAATATCCATAATTCTATACTAATATTAAAGATGCGAAAGTGTATCTGACTGTCTGTCTGTCTTATTGATCACACTTTCCTCATCTACCTCTTCTAAAACCGCCGTTAAGATTAACTTAATCAGTTTATTTACTTTATTGCGCTGTAAGCTGTTCATCTTGCAAAACACCACTCACTTGTAAACTGTACTCGAACGAAGTGCGAAAATCAATTCTATACTAATATTAAAGATGCGAAAGTGTATCTGACTGTCTGTCTGTCTTATTGATCACACTTTCCTCATCTACCTCTTCTAAAACCGCCGTTAAGATTAACTTAATCAGTTTATTTACTTTATTGCGCTGTAAGCTGTTCATCTTGCAAAACACCACTCACTTGTAAACTGTACTCGAACGAAGTGCGAACGATTTTAGGGCAGAAGCGAGAATTTTAGCTACTAAAATACTTGGTTCTAGACTCAAATATTGACCTAATGCGAACTAGCCCTTACCTCTTAACGCCCATACCGCTGAGCCGATTTTGCTGAAAGAACAAAGGCCATCCGCCTAACATGCTTGGACTAATAAAATCTTATAAATCGTAACTTAATGAAAGATATTGTAATTTTAATTGCCTATTTAAATGTAACAAAGCACGGCATTTAATATATTTTTAAAAGCTGGGAGTTTCAAGTAATTGTGTATTAAGTTTTTGAGGTTACAAAGGTATTTAATAATAAATAACTGTATCATTTTGAGTTATGGAGTTAGTTTAAATTATGTGAAACACACGTCAGATTTTTTTTATATAAAAGTAGGAGGCAAACGAGCAAACAGGTCACCTGATAGAAAGCAACTACCTTCACCCATGGACACTCGCAAAATCGGAATACGCTCTCTTCTTGAAATCTTCAAAAAGAGAGCGTATGTGAACTTCCTAATGAATGACAGACGCGTTCAATAAAAAAAAAAAAACATTATCCTGCGTTCAAAAACGCAAATTCAATATCCATATATGTTTAGAGACGATTATCTTTGTTTTCCCAGCTTCTAAAAATAAACTGTTTTTATTTAATTATAACATTTTACCTAAACTACGTTTTAGTGATAGTTCCATCTTAATAACAACAACCTTTTTTTGTAGTCCATTTTGGCCATTGTTCTTTGGTATGGAGATACTTTGAGTGCCGGGAAAGGATGTATAGGATACTTTTTATCCCAGAAAATTGTACGGTTCCCCGCGATAAACGAATTTTCGCGCAACGGAGCTGCTGGCGTCATCTAGTTAAGTATAATTTCTAACTCCGTCAAACTCTTCATTTAATGAAAGTTATATAATTAATATTCTTAATTAATATTCGGCAGTTTGACCGTACAGCGTGTACTAGGTATAAATGAGTGATATTACTTTAGAGCAGGGGTCACCAATTAGATTCGCTTGGGGTCCATTTTAAGAAATGAAGTTACTTTTGCGGTCCACACATTTTATAAAAAAAACATATTTAAGTATAAAAAAACCGGCCAAGTGCGAGTCGGACTCGCGCACCGAGGGTTCCGTACAAACCTGCAAGGTTTACAAAGTTTGATTTTGTTACAGCTTAAAGGTATTATAGACCTGAGTATTTGGTATGAATTTCAATTTAATACCTCTACGCGTTTATGAGGAAATGGGTAGTAAGTTTAAAATTATTAAAAAAAAATATATTATGTGATGTAACTAAAAATTTATGGTTTTCGTAATTTTTCCTTTATCTATGCTATAAGACGTTGCTTCGTACCAAATTTCAAGATTCTGAGTTCACGGGAAGCACCCTGTAGGTTTTGATTCCCTTGCAAGTGTCGAAAATTTGCGGCATAAACGGCTGTATCTTTTGATTGCGTTGGCTTAGAAGTTTGATTTTTTCACAGCTTCAAGGGACAGTAGACCTGAGTAATTGATATAAATTTCAGCTTCATACCTCCACGCGTTCCTGAGAAAAAGGGTCTTGACAGACGGACGGACGGACAGACGGACAACAAAGTGATCCTATAAGGGTTCCGTTTTTTCCTTTTGAGGTACGGAACCCTAAAAAGAAGGTAATTTCGGAAATTACAAAGGTATTTGTTTACATAATATTATCAATGAGAAAAGTGTCAATTTTTGTAGCTAAATCATAAAGTTAATATACCTAGCGGAATAGAGAAACAAAGGCCTGAGCAAGCGAGATGTCACTATCAGTAACACTGCGTGGTAAAAAGAGACGCGTGATTTGAGGTGTACGAACTGTTTTTTCATCTGTTTGACAGTCTGTCTGACCATGTCGGCACGTTGTCAATTTGAGCTCTCAGAAAAATTGTAATTTTTAAGTAAAATAGTGAATAATTTTGAGAAATACTGCTCTAGAAACATGGTTATTTGTTCAGTGATTGATTGTGGTACAACACAACGAAAAAACCTGGACAAATATTCATTTCGCAGGTGAATTATTCTACATCGACAGGACCTAATTTTAAGTTTATTTTTGCCAATTCCCCACGAGTTATTGGTATTGATTTTGATAATTCGCTTCTATATATGTTTATTTATATGGAAAACATAACTTGACTAGCCATGGTGCACAATTTAAGGATATTTTGTGTAAACAATTTTCATCTATTTTACACTAGGGCTGCATCAGGTTATCGATAAGTAGTATCGATATGAATATATATTTTTAGTTATACTAATTATTTCGGAATGCTGACATGAGAACATAACCTATCCGTAGTTTATTATTAGTTTATAGTAATATACTATCATAATTCATACATAATTTATCGTTTTTACGCTTCCGCACCCAAAAGGTAAAAACGGGACCCTACTACTAAGACTTCGTTGTCAGTCCGTCTGTCCGTCCGTCCGTCCGTTTGTCCGTCCGTCCGTCCGTCTGTCTGTCTCCAGGCTGTATAAACTGAATAAACGAATCGATTTGTTTGCCTCCTATCGTACTATGCCATGAATCATAGTTATGGTTTTACAAAACAAAAATCTTTTAAAATTTTAGAAAAGTTTTTTTTAGTTAAGTTTTTATGTCTCCGCATATTGATTTAAATTAAAAAAGTATGATATATGTATTATGTTAAAAAAAGAAAGTAATAAGTAACAGCTGTAATAGCTATTTTTTTGTTATAGATCAAGATAAAGCCTGCGCACTGTGTCATCCTACGTTTACAGAAAAATTGTACCACCAGAGTTAGCCACATGTATATGTATAGTGTATACCGTCGTCATCGCATTCTACGTCCTCACCAACGCTGCCACAACTGTCTTCACCATCGACCTCCTTTCAACTAGAATTGATATCAAGAGAAAAGAAGCTTAATATAATATCTAAATGCACTAAATTACAGGATAAATTAAAAAAGAAGCAGCTACTTATTCGAAATCTAAGGGCATAAAATAAACGCACAAAAAATGAAGTTATAACAACAATCAGGTGATCAGCCTGCATTGTCCTAACAAAACTTGGAAATAACATGTTTCCAACGCGGGAATCGAACCCACGACCTCCGAGTCAACCACACCGTCACAGGCCACAACACTGCGTTGCGGCGTCGCATCGCAAAAACAACCTTAGAAAACCAATGTAGTCTTTCGCAATGCGACGTCGCAACGCAGTGTTGTCGCCTGGCCCAATGATTTTATAAACGATTTTTTTACTACAAAATTTTTTAATGATAAAAGTCATATTTTACTCCAAAATTACAATTTTATTATATAATATCTATGCAGTTTTATTTTATCTCATTTTATTATTTTTACTATCTTACTATAATTATTATTTCATGATCGATATTTTATCGAATTACAAGATGTATGTAGGTACATCACTAACACGCACACGTAAACATAATTGTATACACAGATGTAAATCAATTTTGGTGTCGTTTGACAGCTCGGGATTGTTTCTCTATTCCGGTAGGTATATTAACTTTATGAGCTAAATATCTTTCTGATGTTTGGAGTGAAATTTGTGCAAGTTATTGACATTAAATCCTGGAGATGTTCATCAGTAAGTCGATTAGTCGAGACCGAAATTATTTTTTAAGGAAGTTCATCTTTGCAAATACTTGGTCCGCACACAATGGGTCGGCGGTCCGAATGCCGCCATTTGGTGACCCCTGCTTTAGAGTATGTATGTTTTCCTTATGTAGAGTTTACTGTGAAGGTAGCAGCGCTAAAAGAAATACTTGTGACTTCCATGCTTCTGTAAGAAATGCCCCAACAATTGTCCATACAATTGTTTAAGAAGTATGTAACTCCTTTAGCGCTGCTATTTTCACAATGAACTATAAGTTTTAGTGCCAGCAGGTCAAAAATATGTTGTAACATTTAACCCCAAGTACCTAAACAAGTATAAATTATATCACTTGTCAGTTGTTACGCCATTTTGTATTTTGGCGGTCCTCCAAAGTTTATAAACGTGAGGTCTATAACTCTATACAGTCTGAGTTCTGACACAATAGATACTTACCCTGAAATATATGGCAGTTCTCTAGTATGACTGGTTTCGTATTTTTTCATTTATTTTAATGAAGCCAGTCGAGATAGTGATATTTGACTTACGTTTGATGAGCTCCATTAACCTAAAGAAGCCATGCCAGGCTGCGTTTCCACCAGAGATGTGTTGCGAGGAATGTGTTATGGTTTTTAAGATCCAATAGAATCGCTGCGCTGAGCGAGGTCACGGCAAGCTCACGTCAATGAAGCGATTCTATTGGTTCCCAAAAACACATTCCTCGCAACACATCTCTGGTGGAAACACAGCCTTAAAGTGTGATCCGCGGAGTCCTGGGGCGTTGTAGGGGTTCTGCGAGAGGTACATAAATTATATTTAGAAATATAATCAGACACCAGCATGGAGACAATTTATTCAAAGACTAAATATTTTTTTGGGGTCCGTCATAAATGACAGTTCTTAAAAGGGTTCCGCCACCAAATAAGATATAAAACTGCTGCTCTACAGTTATGTCTTTCTGGCGCAATTAAGTCCGCCATCTTTCAAAATGTCACTTGAGAGACAGTTCACGTCCATGCCCTTCTGTCATCCAAGTTTCAGCTGTTTCGCATCCATAAATCCATGAGATGTTTTGAGAAAGCATTGTCGCGTTTCATCCCGTTTCAGTGTGCACTGACCCTAAATCGCACACACAAAGGGCATGATTCAGTTAGACACGAGTGATGACACACATGATAAAACCGTTGACGAGCGCCGGATTATCTGTGACGAGATGTCACAGCGTCACAAACGTCACAATGTCACAGCGTCACAGAGCTGAATGGAAAATGAGGTGCAGTGTTTGGAGTGTTTTTAAATAATTGTGACGCCGAACACAATGTGCGGGCATATCGCGAATATTCAAATATTCTCGCTATTGAATATGAATAATGGTATCATTATGACGCCACTATAGTCAGTGGATTACCGACACATTTCTTTGAGGTTAGATAAAATACTTTGACCGTCTCTAAGAAGTAGGTACAATGCATAATGTCTGAAGAAAAGATATATTAATACTATAGTAAATATAAATAACATAATGAGAGCAACTGAAAGATAATAAAATTAAACTAGAATAGTTTCTCAGTTTTATATCCGACAAAAATTACAGAATAATAATTATGAAGACCTTATTTTAAAGAATTATTAAGACCATTTTCTGGGAAGGAAGATACTTATGCGACCTTTACACGTTGGCCCATAAATCACGATTGACAAATTTTGACTACAAACGCGTCAAACGCATATTCGTCAGACTCCCCATGTTTGATGTCGATATCACATACAAACTTTGGTGGTGATAGTGGCAATCATGATTACCATCATTTCCCAACGTGGAGCCGCCTTTATATTAATAAAACACTTGAGTCTATTATGAATTTGAATTCATAATACCCGAGGAATTTATATTAGGCTTGTATTAACAGGCGTAAATTAGTTAACAAGGTTACCTCGGCCGACTCGAACTTCGCCGAAACATGAAGCTTGAATAAATACAGGGAGTATGAAACTTGAAACGCTATATTTTTCTTCTTCCTCTTCCTTAAAATGGCCTCTGATGGCCAGCGGGGCTAAAATGGTCGCTTTGGAGAATCATATTATGAATCATAATATGATTAATTTGTGACAAATTGCAAAATTGACACTCTTTTTGCAATTCAGATGTCTAAATTCGTACTAATTTGACATTCGTGAGTTTGACAGTTTTGACAATTCATTTTATGAATTGATTGAGAGGAATTGCTAAATGTGACCATTTTAGCCCGGCAGTACCAGTGTTGACGAGATAAAAACAAATGCTTTTACTCCGGTATTACCAGTGAAAACGAAACAGTAGTAAAAAGAGAACGGGGATGTTACTCGCTCTATTACGCGGCGTCTGCGGTGTACTCTGCCTCCGTCTTACGATTTTTTTCGATTCAATTAGGTCACCTGTGCTGACGCGAATTTTAACTTGACATTTTGACTTTCTACCTTGTCTATACTTCCATACTAATATTATAAATGTGGAAGTGTGTCTGTCTGTCTGTCTACCTGTGAAGAGGCCCAAACCGCTGAAAGGTATGGAGATACTTTGAGTCCCGGGAAAGGACACAAGATAGTTTTTATTCCAGAAAAGTGTACGGTTTCCCGCGCGATAAACTAGTTTTAGTGCAACGGAGTTGGGGGACGTCGCCTAGTTGTAAATAATTTCCTTGTGGTTCCCAAGAGGGTTTTAGATTATCCCTCCGGCTCCCTGAAATCATATCAAAGGGTTTTTTTAGTTATTGACACCGCTGTTGATACAGTAGACGCAGTGGTGGAAATATTAGCAATTAAAATCCGTTAAATAATCGGCCAAGTGCGAGTTGGACTCGCGCTTGAAGTGTTCCGTACCGTTATCAAGAAGAAAAAAAAGGTCAAAAATTATTATTAATTATTAAAGCATATATATATATATATATATATATATATATATATTGCGATATATATATATATATATATATATATATATATATATATGCTTTAATAATTAATAATAATTTTTGACCTTTTTTTTCTTCTTGATAACGGTACGGAACACTTCAAGCGCGAGTCCAACTCGCACTTGGCCGATTATTTAACGGATTTTAATTGCTAATATTTCCACCACTGCGTCTACTGTATCAACAGCGGTGTCAATAACTAAAAAAACCCTTTGATATGATTTCAGGGAGCCGGAGGGATAATCTAAAACCCTCTTGGGAACCACAAGGAAATTATTTACAACTAGGCGACGTCCCCCAACTCCGTTGCACTAAAACTAGTTTATCGCGCGGGAAACCGTACACTTTTCTGGAATAAAAACTATCTTGTGTCCTTTCCCGGGACTCAAAGTATCTCCATACCTTTCAGCGGTTTGGGCCTCTTCACAGGTAGACAGACAGACAGACACACTTCCACATTTATAATATTAGTATGGAAGTATAGACAAGGTAGAAAGTCAAAATGTCAAGTTAAAATTCGCGTCAGCACAGGTGACCTAATTGAATCGAAAAAAATCGTAAGACGGAGGCAGAGTACACCGCAGACGCCGCGTAATAGAGCGAGTAACATCCCCGTTCTCTTTTTACTACTGTTTCGTTTTCACTGGTAATACCGGAGTAAAAGCATTTGTTTTTATCTCGTCAACACTGGTACTGCCGGGCTAAAATGGTCACATTTAGCAATTCCTCTCAATCAATTCATAAAATGAATTGTCAAAACTGTCAAACTCACGAATGTCAAATTAGTACGAATTTAGACATCTGAATTGCAAAAAGAGTGTCAATTTTGCAATTTGTCACAAATTAATCATATTATGATTCATAATATGATTCTCCAAAGCGACCATTTTAGCCCCGCTGGCCATCAGAGGCCATTTTAAGGAAGAGGAAGAAGAAAAATATAGCGTTTCAAGTTTCATACTCCCTGTATTTATTCAAGCTTCATGTTTCGGCGAAGTTCGAGTCGGCCGAGGTAACCTTGTTAACTAATTTACGCCTGTTAATACAAGCCTAATATAAATTCCTCGGGTATTATGAATTCAAATTCATAATAGACTCAAGTGTTTTATTAATATAAAGGCGGCTCCACGTTGGGAAATGATGGTAATCATGATTGCCACTATCACCACCAAAGTTTGTATGTGATATCGACATCAAACATGGGGAGTCTGACGAATATGCGTTTGACGCGTTTGTAGTCAAAATTTGTCAATCGTGATTTATGGGCCAACGTGTAAAGGTCGCATAAGTATCTTCCTTCCCAGAAAATGGTCTTAATAATTCTTTAAAATAAGGTCTTCATAATTATTATTCTGTAATTTTTGTCGGATATAAAACTGAGAAACTATTCTAGTTTAATTTTATTATCTTTCAGTTGCTCTCATTATGTTATTTATATTTACTATAGTATTAATATATCTTTTCTTCAGACATTATGCATTGTACCTACTTCTTAGAGACGGTCAAAGTATTTTATCTAACCTCAAAGAAATGTGTCGGTAATCCACTGACTATAGTGGCGTCATAATGATACCATTATTCATATTCAATAGCGAGAATATTTGAATATTCGCGATATGCCCGCACATTGTGTTCGGCGTCACAATTATTTAAAAACACTCCAAACACTGCACCTCATTTTCCATTCAGCTCTGTGACGCTGTGACATTGTGACGTTTGTGACGCTGTGACATCTCGTCACAGATAATCCGGCGCTCGTCAACGGTTTTATCATGTGTGTCATCACTCGTGTCTAACTGAATCATGCCCTTTGTGTGTGCGATTTAGGGTCAGTGCACACTGAAACGGGATGAAACGCGACAATGCTTTCTCAAAACATCTCATGGATTTATGGATGCGAAACAGCTGAAACTTGGATGACAGAAGGGCATGGACGTGAACTGTCTCTCAAGTGACATTTTGAAAGATGGCGGACTTAATTGCGCCAGAAAGACATAACTGTAGAGCAGCAGTTTTATATCTTATTTGGTGGCGGAACCCTTTTAAGAACTGTCATTTATGACGGACCCCAAAAAAATATTTAGTCTTTGAATAAATTGTCTCCATGCTGGTGTCTGATTATATTTCTAAATATAATTTATGTACCTCTCGCAGAACCCCTACAACGCCCCAGGACTCCGCGGATCACACTTTAAGGCTGTGTTTCCACCAGAGATGTGTTGCGAGGAATGTGTTTTTGGGAACCAATAGAATCGCTTCATTGACGTGAGCTTGCCGTGACCTCGCTCAGCGCAGCGATTCTATTGGATCTTAAAAACCATAACACATTCCTCGCAACACATCTCTGGTGGAAACGCAGCCTGGCATGGCTTCTTTAGGTTAATGGAGCTCATCAAACGTAAGTCAAATATCACTATCTCGACTGGCTTCATTAAAATAAATGAAAAAATACGAAACCAGTCATACTAGAGAACTGCCATATATTTCAGGGTAAGTATCTATTGTGTCAGAACTCAGACTGTATAGAGTTATAGACCTCACGTTTATAAACTTTGGAGGACCGCCAAAATACAAAATGGCGTAACAACTGACAAGTGATATAA
The DNA here is from genome assembly GCA_905187585.1 of Cyaniris semiargus. Taxonomy (NCBI): domain Eukaryota; kingdom Metazoa; phylum Arthropoda; class Insecta; order Lepidoptera; family Lycaenidae; genus Cyaniris; species Cyaniris semiargus. Next base: position 2,997,058 of record LR994555.1, read on the forward strand.
TTTATACTTGTTTAGGTACTTGGGGTTAAATGTTACAACATATTTTTGACCTGCTGGCACTAAAACTTATAGTTCATTGTGAAAATAGCAGCGCTAAAGGAGTTACATACTTCTTAAACAATTGTATGGACAATTGTTGGGGCATTAGCAATTAAAATCCGTTAAATAATCGGCCAAGTGCGAGTTGGACTCGCGCTTGAAGTGTTCCGTACCGTTATCAAGAAGAAAAAAAAGGTCAAAAATTATTATTAATTATTAAAGCATATATATATATATATATATATATATATATATATATATATATATATATATATATATATATATATATATATATATATATATATATATATATATAAACGACTGATGATTTCACCTTTTAAAGCCGAAACAGCCTTGTAGGTATGTATTTATATCAAACTGTACAATAAGTAAATACTTGGAAATACTCGTCTCAATGATTTGCTGTTTATAATAACGATCGATAACTATTATAGTGATCTTGACCCTTTGACACTTGATAATTGTAATCGCAGCTTTTGCTAAGGCAAAATAAACCTTATCGACGAACGAAAAACCTTCAATTATATTATGCAGTATCAGTATATAAAGGCCTCTCTCCACGTAAGACAGATATTTATATCTATATCTATTAATAAATAAATATTATGATTGCAAAATTATTTATAACGGGAACAATCGACGTCGATCATGATAGATCCATTAAGTACTTAATATTATAAATTATAGTAATATTATAATTATGCGAAAGAGTGTATGTCTGTCTGTCTGTTACCTGTTCACGCCCAAACTGCTAAATCGTTTTTGCTGAAATTTGGTATGAATATACTTTGAGTCCCGGGGAAGGACATAGAATACGTTTTGTGTCGAAAAAATTTACGTTTCCCGCGCGATAAACGAATTTTGGCGCAACGGAGTTGCGGGCGTCATCTAGTAGATGTATCATCAAGTAATCGCAGAGGAATTTTTTTCCAGATGTTCGTACCTGCTTGTATAAGTCAACCATAGCCCATAGGCCAACGTGTACAGCCCGCATAACACTTTTGCACGTTTTAGATAATAAAATTTTCGCACTGTACAAAATCATTAACTCGTTAAAACTATCGCATGAAATTGGAATTTGAAACAAAATGTTAGCAATTGACTAAATCATCGGCGGTTTGGCTGGCACACAAGTTTTACTACTACACTAAATTCGAAACTAATATTACAAATGCGGAAAGTCGGTCGTTCTATAACCTCTTCACGCTATAGCCGCTGAACCAATTTTTCATGAAATTTAGTACGAAGATACTTTAGAGACTCGGGAAAGGATACAGGATAAGAAAAATCGGCCAAGGGTGAGTCGGACACGCGCACAAAGGGTTTCAGATATCAAGCAAAAATAGGCAAAGAAATTGAGTTTATTGTATGGGAGCCCTTAGACTTCGGTTACACGGTCAGTCTGGCTGCTGGCATAAGTTTGGTCAGGAATGATGGGAGAGTGATCGTCTAACTGGTTGATTGACGGACTGATCATTTTTAGGGTTCCGTCGTACCCAAAGGGTAAAAACGGGACCCTATTACTAAGACTTCAATGTCTGTCCGTCTGTCTATCTGTCTGTCTGTCTCCAGGCTGTATCTCAAGAACCGCTATAGCTAGACTTCTGAAAATTTCACAGATTGTGTATATATATCTGTTTCCGCTATAACAACAAATACTAAAAACAAAATAAATTAAATATTTAAGGGGGGGTCCCCTACAACAAACGTGATTTTTCTGCTATTTTTTGCTCGATATCAATAACGGCAAAATATAAGCACTTGAAATGTTCACAAAATACTCAGTTGTATTTATACTTTAATAATTAACAACAAAATTAAAATAAATGAAATAATTAAGGGGGCTCCCATACAAAAACACAATTTTTACCCTATTTTTGCTCTATAGTGGTACGGAACCCTTCGTGCGCGAGTCTATCTCGCACTTGGCCGATTTTTAGGGTTCCGTAGCCAAATGGCAAAAAACGGAACCCTTATAGATTCGTCATGTCTGTCTGTCTGTCCGTCCGTATGTCACAGCCACTTTTCTTTGGCCCGTTTTTTATAATGTATTTTTCAGCCATCATTCTGGTGTCAGACTGACCGTGTAACAATAGTCTTATATTGAGATACAGCCTGGTGACAGACAGACGGACAGACGCTTCTCAGTCGATCATCTGGAAAAAACATTTAGGTGAAAACCCCCTCGCCAAACAAGGAAAGACCATTTCTGATGAGCTCGCGTGCAACACGTACTGATATTTTACAATTCAATTTTTTCCACTCGCCACTGTAAGTTTAGTGACACTATCAATAGCGCACGCGAATCGATGCGATGTTGCGTAACTTAAGGCGTTTTACCACTGCAGGCTATACAATAGTATAGCTAACAAATAACAATGCATTATGCATGCCAAACAGATGCATCCGCTATCGGTTATATCGCAGGGAGTACACCAAGGCGTTGTGAGGGGACTTACATTCCTGCCACATTGAGCTATTGTTATACGGGACAAAGTATTTATATTATTATTATCATTCTTATCACCTTAAGAGGTAGCGCCGCTACCGCGCACAGTTAAACTTAGGAATTTCCAAATCTAACCGACCTACAAACCAACAAGAAAAGAGCGTTTTCTCTCTTTCTTTTTTTTTTTGATCGGGCAAACAAATGACTTGCAACTGCGTTAATTAGTAACGCAGTTGCAACTCATTCGTTTGCCCGATAGTCTCATTAAAAAAAATTGAGATTATTATGTAGCCACTAGCCGCAAGTGCGATTTGAAAATTATTTTGTAGTTTGGCAAACCGTTATACAAATAAACTTTTTATAGCATAAATATAGCTTAGCTCTAGCTGTGCCATAGTCTTGTACGAAAGTAAAATGAAGTTGACACACAGTTATTAGCCAGTGGGTTTGCTCGCATTGCGTACGCACATTAGCATCATACAGATTAGTGTTTATCATGCACGCTTAAGGATCTATTACACGCATATAATATGTATTATGTGTAACGGAAATAACAACTACAATTTTTAGGAAGAGATGTTTATAGCGCTGCTGGCTTGTGTATAATATAGAAGTACCTCTATATTTTTTTTTTTAATTTGGGCAATCTCGCTAAAACTCGAGAACGGCTGAACCGATTTGGCAAATTTTTAGTCTTGGAAAGTCCAGGGTAGGCTTATATTGGAAGGAAAGTGATAATAAATTCACCAGGTCATCTAGTTATTAATTAAACTGGCAATTTGATTACCAAGGTTTCATATACCAGGGTCCAGGATGTGCTATATCTTCCTCGATTATTTTAAGGTATGCATTATTTCAGTCTAGGAATTATTATTAGCATTTGAATGAAAACTGTAAACTAAATATATTAATAATCGATAGACACTTATTTTTAACCCCCGACAAAAAAGAGGGGTGTTATAAGTTTGACGTGTCTGTCTGTCTGTCTGTTTGTCTGTCTGTGTGTGTATATGTCCGTGGCATCGTAGCATCCAAACGGGTGGACCGATTTTGATATAGTTTTGCTGACATGATCGAGAGTGTTCTTACTTTCTTAGCTATAATTCATCATAATCAACCTGCTCAGGGCTGAAAAATCTGGGTTTATCTGGTTCATGAAAGGCCGTTAGCAACTTACAGTCGTTTGATGGGTTTAATATTTTCGTTCACGAACGACATTTGTGAATATACAGTATACATATACACATTAATGGAAATGACCTGGTGCTGCAGCATCCCCTGGTAATCAATAGGATATCCAACTCCTCGCCAACTTAAAGCAGAGGTTTCATGTTTGGGCTCATTTTAATTGCGATAACCAGTAAGGCGTGGATAAACAATTAATATTTGCATGCTGCTGGTACAGCATCACCTGGATTCTATAGGAGCCGAGCTCCGTATGAACCCAAAGTGGAGGTTTTGTGTTTGGGCTCATATTAACGGCCTCATTGAAAAGGACATTAATTATAGATGGTAATCATGATGATATGATCCTGTTGATAAGAGTTATTCTGCACTATAACCTACACAAGTTTAAACAGCATGAAATAAAATTAAATATGGAAATAAAAACCCCTGCCAAACAACTTTAAAAAGTAATGAAATAATAATTTACTGACTTTAAGTTTAAATAATTCCTAAGTGTAAAGTAATATTTTATTCCATAATTATTGTCAAGGTGTGTCGGGGGACCGCTAATGTACATGTTTGATTTCACATAACGGGTTAGTTCACAGCGAACCGAATCGAGACAACCAGCGACTTGGCGATACAAATTGCAAAAGTCGCTGTTGTCGTAGTTTACTTGGCGGTCCCCCGACACACCGTGACAATAATTATGGAATAAGATATTACTTTACACTTAGGAATTATTTAAACTTAAAGTCGGTAAATTATTATTTCATTACTTTTTAAAGTTGTTTGGCGGGGGTTTTTTTAATTTCTTAATATTATACAAACAACAAATGTACAAACTATAGCGATCAAATAATAATTTGATAGCTATAGTCTGTATATATTTATCAGAAGACATTCCGTTCAGCTGCGGTTGACCAAACACCTCCGGAATTCAATCCAAATCGACACTTCGGTATGCGGCGGACGGCGGTCGATATTGTTTGTTCTATCCCGCAGTGGGACAGGTAGCCTTTTATTGACTAGAAATCTAGATGATCTAGAATCTAGATCATCTAAAACAGGGGTCACCAAATAGCGGGCCGCAGTTCGCATCCGGACCGCCGACCCATTGTGTGCGGACCAAGCATTTTCGAAGATGAACTTCGTTACAAATTAAAATGTATGGAACGCGAAGGTCATTTCATTTCTTAAAATAGACTCCGAGCAAATCTAATTGGTGACTCCTGATCTAGATGCTTGTGTGAGACTATGTGCAACATGTCGAAATCCCGAAGGACTCTGTACTCCGTAGGTACACTGTTCCAAAAGGTGGCATACATATAAGTGGCATAAATATAAATGCACAGCTACTCTACGTATAAAGTCAGCTGTAGACATTAGGCCAATGCATTGAGCCAACGGACTGGGCCAAAGAGTAGAGGCGTACTTGGCGATAAGTTGGGAGTGAAATTTCGTTGGCGCCAACGGTGACCGGCAATCTGAATGTTGTCGGTTCTTCGTCCACACATCAAAGGATCTTGGGCTTAAGGGAGCATAAACCTTAAAGCCCCCATAATGGAAGGCCGAATCTGGTCTGACTGATAGCAGGCCGATCTGGGCTCTGATTCACAATGCGTAATTCGACTCGGATTCGTAAACTTCACCACGCGACATCCAATAAACGCTCGCCGCGCGAAGCATTGACCTATGACCGCACGGTAAAGTTTCCAAATCCGTGTCGAACAGGAATCGGGAATCGCCTTGCCGATCGGACTAATTGGCACTAACGTGTTTATTAACTATTGTTAGGGGCTTTATTTAAAAAAAAAAGACTTGTGTGTTACTTCAAAATTATAATAAAATAGCTTTTAAGGGTGCGTTTCCACTGACGCGGAGCGGGGCGGAGAAGAGCTTAGCGGTGCCCGAATTGACCAATCGTGCTATTTCAGCGGAATGACAGCGAAGCGGAGCGAAGATTTCGAGCATGGTGATTGGTCAATTCGGCACCGCTTAGCTCCTCTCCGCTCCGATTTGCGCCAGTGGAAACGCGGCCTTAGACTTTTCCACTTCATGTAAATAGTTAATTTGTATGATTTTTATAGGTATGATATCCATAAAAAATATTTTCACGATGTCTAGCTCCGCTTAACGTAGACTAAAGTCGATGTCCATAAAATATAATATTTTCTAGTCGTCGTCTAGACGGACCAGTCTAGTACATACTCTAGATGTAATATTAATATGAATGAACAAAATGGAATGAATAATTCATTCTAACTCTTTCATTTCCAAGTAATTTTGTATTAAAATTATGCTTTTACATTATGATTTTTATTTAAAATCATTTTTACATTTTTTATTTTAGTTTTAATCCACGATCTTATAGTTAAGTGTGTAAAAAACATAGCCTTATGTAATCTCTCCACGTCGGCCCATGATAGGCCAACACAAGCAATTTCAAACATGTCTTAGGACTTAGAGGGTCATAGGGGTACGTCTTTAGTATGACAAGTTTTTACACGACTTGTGAAATTCCGACCATAAATTGCTGTAACTTTTAAAATGTTGATTATAAAATAAATAAAAATTTGTCCTCATGTGGCTCATATAGTATTGCGAATCTAACATTTTAGATAGAAAAGAAAGCTTACTTACTATTATCCTACCAGTCAACTAGAAAAGGACCTATTTCCAAAACTCGAAATAGCTAGACATAGGAAGACTGCGCATAATTGAATTCATGTCGAAATGCAGCAAGTAATAAATCGAATGGGATTGTTAGAATGTCAAAACGCCGATGTCGGCATCGTCGAATTGGAATCGGTTTTCGGAACAATTTGCCGACCAGAATGCGGCATCGAGACGAATGCATAACAATTTTTTACGTTTTGTGACTTACTATATAGACAAAGAGCCCATGACCGCCAGAACTCTCTAGTAGTCATATAAAATTCTCGTGTCGCAATTTTCGGTGCGAAACTCCTCTGCCTGGTCAAAGTGATGGTTGATTCTGATGAAATTTTTGAGTGTTTCGAGTACATCTAAGAATCTGCCAACCAGGGACAGCTTTTGATTTTATAAAAGTATAAAAAGTGAAAAACAGTAGGTACCTTAAATATTTTTTAAGTATTAAGATTTTCGTTCAAGATAATTTTAAGAAATGACGTTACTGGAATGTAATTTACGTGGTGTCTAGCAGGGGTGTATTTGTTATAATAATTTCGATATATTATAAAGCTTAATTTAACACGATAAATAAAACTTGGGGACTTAAAAAAATTCTACCTCAATACTTAATTTTAAAAGTTGGCGACCGTGGTCTCTCGCTCTACGATTTCGAATAAAAAGTATTCGAAGTTATGAACGAACAACAGATTCACGATCGATGTAACGTTTTGCCAACGGAGTTGTATGGATGACATGATTTTTGCAATCATTGTTGACACGGTTTTGCGAGTTAACCCTTTAACGGCAACGTTAAAAATTTGCAACTTTAGCGCATGTGGAATACTCTACCTCAGTGTATTTCAATCTTCTTTATAATAAAAGGGTCGACGAAGTGTGATATGGTGTGACAAGGAGCGGTTCTAAGTTTTGTGATATTACATTTGAAATTTAATAAATTAAATCGCTAATTTTGAAATATTGAAGTGGTTTAAATTTTTAGATGTAAATGTAAATTTGTGACGTCATTCTTTCTCACAAATGTTACCACCGATGAGGCATGATTCATGAAATTAGATTGGATGGTCCCAAAGTATTGTCACATTTAGTGCAGTGTCTGTGTGAATCACAATAAAAGGCACAAGATTTAAAATATAGTAACATAAACAACAAACCGCGATAGTTGATGATGATCATGATAAACCATGATAGTAGACTGTACAATCATCAGAAAACCTTTGTTTTCATTATTCAGCTATCAAATTGGTTTCCATCAAACGGCGTAGAATTCAATTAGAGCTGTGATATCGAGCCGCGCGGTAATTTTATATTACCATTGCACGATGCACATGGATGCTACAATCAAAATTGTTGAACAATGAGGTAGCAAACAGCTGTTTTCTACTAATATTATAAATTCGAAAGTGTGTCTGTCTGTATATAATATGTATCTGGACAGACAGACAGGAGACGGACATACAGATAGATTGACAGACAGTCTGTCAATATATCTGTATATCCGTCAGCCGTTTGTTACCATTTCATGCCCAAGCCGCTGAACCGATTTTGCTAAATTTTGGTATTGAGATACTTTGAGTCCCGGGAAAGGACATAGGATACTTTTATCCCGGAAAAATGCAAGGATATCGCGTGATACGTTTTTCGGCGCAACGGAGTTGCGGGCATCATAATAAAGTTTTTAATATTGCGCCTTTTATTTTGCATGACCATTGACCACTGGCATATAATATATTGGGCTATAATTCGGAACGTAGATTACAATATAACACATTGAATATAAAAATGAAAATTTTAAAAATAATTTTATTTCTAAATCGGTTAAAAATTAAAACTTTTAAAACATCTACATGTGGCCTACCAACGGTTCAGAAATTGACTCGGTGAGAAGAACCGGCGTAAGAAACTCGCACGGGGCCACCTTTAACCAGATGGGAAAATTCTTTTCTTTTTTTTAATAAGAACTTAACTCAGCTTAAACTAATTTACACAAAGTATGTAAAAATGTGTTACATTTATTAAGAAGCAGCCTAACGTTTGTCAGCTTATGGTCTAGCTTTCATAATGTTAATATCAGCAATATTGTCACATAACAAATACTAATAACGTACCGAATTCTACTATATCACGCAATTAATGTATTATTACGACTAATAAGAAATACGAGCAATTACAGGGTTAAGAAAAATGTCCCGGGTCTGTCAGACCCATTCGTCTGGGCAGGAAACAATTTCATCCCAGTGATGGATAAGGGTTGATCAAACATCGGTCCATTCCTGTTACAATGTTATATACGACAGATCAATGGTATTATCATCTAACACAATAGGTAATCGTTTTTAAGCGGCTGTTTCACCACTTCCTTATCAAATCAAAATCAAATCAAATCAAATCAAATCAAAATAATTTATTCATGTAGGTCACACAGTAACACTTATGAACGTCACATAAATAGTTTACACATTAACAGCATTATTAAGATTTAACTTTCTATACTTATTACAAAATTCCATTTTATCCAATTTCCATTTAATACATAATATTATATAGTTGTCATAATTGAACTTTTATTTATGTTGTTATACATTTATTTATAATGTTTGTATATTTTAATGCAAGAATAATAAAATGTCAAAATAAATAATATGTTAACAAATTTGTCACATATAAAAGTAAGTATAAAATATGTTAAATTATTATGATTATGTCAATTTATGGAATATAATATTATGTCAATGCATTTATTTATAATTTGACTAATTATTTTTATTACATATAGAAAAGCATAAAATTGTTATGAAAATACTATTCCCATGGATGGATGTCATCAAAAAAGTCGTTTATTTTGTAGTAACTCTTTCTAATTAATTTATTTTTGATACATTCTTTAAATTTACTAAAAGGCAAGTCTAAAATGTCCTCAGGTAATCTATTGTAGAAACGTATACCGAGTCCCACGAATGAATTTTGAACCTTATGAAGACGTGAGTAATTAACTGCTAGTTTGTTTTTATTCCGTGTATTAAAAGAGTGCGTGTCGGATTTTTTACTATAAAATTGAATGTTATTTCTAATGAATATAATGTTGTCAAAAATGTATTGTGATGGAACCGTCAAGATATTTATATCTTTAAACTTTTCCTTTAGTGAGCACCTTGATCCTAGTCTATATATGGCGCGAAGAGCCCATTTCTGCAATAAAAATATTGTTTGAATATCTGCAACACTTCCCCAAAGTAGTAATCCATAGGATAAGATGCTATGGAAATAGCTATAGTAAACGGTGCGAGCTGTTTCTTCGTTAGTCAATTGTCTCACTTTTCTAATCGCAAAGACTGCTGAGCTAAGTTTTTTTGCTACATTTGAAATATGAGCTCCCCAATGAAGCTTAGAGTCAAGCGTGAGACCTAAAAATAATGTAGAGTCAACAAAGTTTAGATTTACATCACCAATTTTTAAATTAATTTCATTGTTAACTTTCACGTTAGGCATTCTGAAAATGACACATTTTGTTTTGTTAGAATTGAGTAACAGATTGTTGGAAGAGAACTTCTAATACAAGTGCAAGTGCTTTATTTATATTAGTAAAATCTGGATTTTTTCGTTTTAATTTAAACAAAAGGGATGTATCATCGGCGAATAAAATAATTTCGCAAAGGGATTGCACGAGAAAAGGCAAATCATTGACATAGATCAAAAAAAGAAAAGGTCCTAAGATGGAAACCTGTGGTACTCCCATTTTAATAGGTAATCCCGTAGATTTATGACCATTAACATCAACAAATTGAACTCTATCTGTTAGATAATCCGTGATGAGATCAAGTGCAGTGTCTTCAATGCCATAATGCTTAAGTTTATGAACTAGTGTTCTGTGATCAACGCAGTCAAAAGCTTTTGACAGATCACAAAATACACCTAGTACATCATGATGGTCTTCCCAGGCTTTAAAAATATATCTAATTAAACTAACACCTGCATCTGTAGTTGAAACGCCTTTGGTGAATCCGTATTGACGGCTATGCAATAATTTATTAATATTAAAGTGACTCTGTAGCTGATTAAGTATCTCCCTTTCAAATATTTTGCTTATAGCAGGTAGAATAGAGATAGGTCAAAAATTACTCGGGTCACTTTTTAAACCTTTTTTAAACAAAGGAATTATTCTAGACTGCTTCATAAGACGAGGAAATACGCCAGCATCAATGCAACGATTATAAGTGTCGGATAGGCTATCCACTACTTATCTGATAGATACTTCATACTCTATCGGTCAGATAAGTTGTGGATAGCCTATCCGGCACTTATCAGGAAGGGAAGGGTAAAACAGGCCCTAAATATTATTGAGTTTTTGTTCAGTACTCAAATTCTACTTCTAATATACAGTATACTTCATGAAAAATTATACTGATTCGTTTCTTGTTCAACACAACCCGTTTCTTCTTTTAAATCATCCGAATTGGCTTTAATATAAAATAATATTAATATTATGTTTGCGTAATGTTCTGTAGTACGCACCAGCTAAGCAATAAGCTTGTCCACAATAAAAATACTCGTACCGACAGATTTAACCCACAAAATAAGAAATTTCTTTTGTCAATCAGTCTATTATTTTGTAGAATAGTTGTGGCAACTATACAGATTCTTCAGAAGAATAGACTAAGCTTGCTGCCATGACAACTTGGAACAAGAGACTCTCAGGATAGAAAAGAGGCAAACTATTTTTTTTTATTTATCATTTTTTCCCCCATTGCTATATTTCTTAAAATACAATTCATTGAAATCGTTGAGAGCGGGATCCCAAATTGATCAATGATAGGAATCACTCTCGTGATACAAAAGCTTATTGACATACACTCCAATCTTATTTATTCGGAGTTCCGGGGTATCTGAGCATCAATACGAACAAAATCCGTCAATTATCCGTCATACAAATGTTTGCTTAATCTTTTTAAAGCATATTCAATTACATGATGGGCACTGTAATCGGTCCTTCAGTTGAAAGTCTTGAAAGGGCAGTGTAAATAAAGCCACCGGTTTCGGTGACAGTGCCCGGTTTAAATGAAACCAGGCCAGCTACGCATGTAAATTTATAGTACCCAAGTGTGTGTGTGTGTACAGGAGAATTTTACCTCCCTTCTTACACACGCGTTATCTAGTTGGACGGATGACCATACATTGGTCATCTTTCTTCTCAGAAATCAGTGGATCAACCAGTATTGTTGTAACAGAAAAACATAACGTAGAAACTTTTTCAACTTCTGCATCGAGCCCAAGACAAGCTAACTTTCAGCCACTAGGCCATAGAGACATATAGAATGAAGGGGCAGTTGGTAGGATAGTAAGAATGTAATGGAGCGGCTAATGCTGTCAATGGAGAGCTGAATGGGAAATTAATACCCTTAATCGATAGGCACTTAGACGTCGTACCTGAGGTATCTTGAGAGTTACCGTGTGGGCTTTTGTGAGAGATATCAGATATGATATCGAAGATGTTGGTATCCATATAAGTAAAGATCATCATACTGAAATAACTAACACTGAGGGATATTTCATTACTGTTGGTTAAGAGGCACTAGGGCCGTTTTTCCATACAAACGTTGTCCCCTGGTTCCTCCCTGATTAATGCCGGTATTATAGAGTTATAATTTTTTTCCTGAATATCTATGGCCACTATTAGCATGTTTTCTTTCTTTTCATAATTTCATTATTAAAAAAGATATAAACGTTCAAAAACCCAAAAAAATAGTCAGATTTTCTGCTGCGTTCAAACATCCAGAAAACAAATTTGGCTAGATCATACAAAAAAAAACAGTAACACATCTCAAGCCTTGCTTTAATTTTTAATGAAAAAAGTACTTAAATCGGTTAAGTTTTGGAGAAGAAATCAGGGGACAACGAATAGTTGATTTTCTGTTCTTTTATTAGATCAAGCTGCAATTGTCTCTATCGCGCTCTGTGGGGGGAGGCTTGAGGTTAGGGAGACAGCAATAGATTTTACAAATACTTGTTTTTCATTTCTCTAGCCCTTGGTGTATCCTCTTAAGCATAATTTAATGAAGAATTTGTCAGTAAATGTTTGGAGGTTATGTCATAATCTTCAATAAAGTTGGTAATAATTAAATATTTCTGAGTGCGGCCGTAAGTTTTTAGGATCTTTATACTTTGAAGTATTTTGGTGTCGATTGTAATGCTCATAGGTATTGATGTTATATGTTGTGTAAAACTGATCAATTTATTTAAGGCAATATATTTTGACTGATAGAAGGAATGGAGACATACAGAGGAAGCACGAAAACACAGTTACGGATCTATGCAGGATAATATGAAAAAAATACGTGTGGCACTCGGGGACTGCCACGGTAACGCTATTGCGTATTTTATCAACTTATGCAATTATAATTTGCATATGTCTAGTCGCACGCTCACAAACACCATGCCGACGTATGGCAACGAGAGTAGTGGTGTGTTAGGTTTTTTCGTTACGGAATCTCTTGAGTCGGTCGCCGCGTCCTAGCTTAAAATTGCGCTTACACTTACACGAATGGACCGATTTGGAGCAATTAGTGGAGCAATATGGAGCAATTTCAATAAATTGCGGCAATAATTGACGAATATCCAATGAAATCATGTTTCACAGTAGGTAATAATATACACTTTTCATGCACTTATTCCACTTTTATTAATTTATTTTATTACAATTATGTTTTACACGACCGGTTTCAATAAAATCATCATAAGATGTAGATTATTGTATCGAAACCGGTCGTGTGAAACATAATTGTAATAAAATAAATTAATAAAAGTGGAATAAGTGCATGAAAAGTGTATATTATTACTGTGAAATTTTTGTATATATCTCGTTCGCACCTGTTTGTTTTGCGGCTTGCTGTCTTGCTTGATGCTTCCGAGCAACGATGTCGTCCATAGCGAGCGAATACTGAAATGCTCGTGTAGGACAGTAATAATAATAATAATAATAATAATAATAATAATAATAATATTATTCATACATCGATTATCAGAAGGCTTTTGACAGTGTACCTCATTCATGGCTAATACACGTTTTAAAAATTTATAAGGTTGATATTAAATTAATTAATTTCCTGCAATACATAATGTCAACGTGGTCCACCAGGCTTACCTTAAGAACAAATAAAGCAAATCTCTGCACGTCCCCAATTAAAATTAAACGCGGCATATTTCAAGGTGATTCGCTCAGCCCCCTGTGGTTTTGTATAGCTCTCAACCCACTTTCCAAAATTCTCAGTAAATCATGCCACGGTTATACACTAGATAAGCTAAATAATATAAAAGTTACTCACCTGCTATATATGGATGACTTAAAACTCTACGCAAGTGACCGGAAACAGTTAGAACTCCTGCTAAAAATTACTGAAAAATTTAGTACTGATATTAAAATGAAGTTTGGAATTGAAAAATGTAAAATTAACTGTATTAACAAAGGCCTTCACACACAAACAGAACCGTTAAATTTAGAGTTTCAAGAAGGAATGATAGATAGTATGCAAGCAATAGATACATATAAATACTTAGGATACATACAAAGTATTACAATAAATCATAAAGAAATTAAAAATACATTAAAATCTAAATATAAACAGAGGTTAAATAAAATACTAGCCACTCAACTATCTGGTCGGAATAAAATGAAAGCCATAAATACCTACGCCATACCCATTTTAACATACTCATTCGGGATCATTAAATGGACAGACATAGAACTTGAAACCCTCAACACTACAACACGAATGCTTTGCTATAAACGTAATATCCACATATCCACCATATCCACTCTGCAGTCGAAAGATTTACACTAAAACGAAAATTAGGAGGTCGTGGTATTATAGATATCAAAAATTTACACTACAGCCAAATAGAGAATCTTAGAACATATTTTATTAATAAAGCCCAATCCAGCCAATTACATAAAGCAATAGTAAGTCTCCCTCACAAAGGTACACCTCTCCAGTTAAACAATAACCTTTTTAATCCAAATCACAAAATAGTAAAAGACGCTAATAAGATACAGAAATGGAAGAGCAAAGCGCTGCATGGTAAATATCCTCATCATCTAGAACAAGAACATGTAGACCAGATTGCCTCGTGCAGCTGGCTAACCAGGGGCAATATTTATTCAGAAACGGAAGGATTTCTTATAGCAATCCAAGACCAAGTAATTAAAACACGTAATTATTCGAAATATATTATCAAAGAATCAATAAGTACCGATAAATGTAGATTGTGCCACCTCACAACAGAAACTATAGATCATATTACCGGGGGATGCAGCGCACTTGCCAATAAGGAGTACACACACCGTCATGACAACGCAGCTAAACAGATTCATCAACTCCTAGCCATTAAATACAAACTCATAGATTCACACACCCCATACTATAAATACAAACCTCAAAATGTTCTTGAAAATAGCAATGTAAGACTCTACTGGGATCGTGACATAGTTACTGACCGTACCATCCTCAGCAATAGACCAGACATAACACTAACAATAAAATCTGAAAAAACAACTTACCTGATAGATATTGCCGTCCCCAACACCAACAATCTAAAACAAAAACACAATGAGAAAATCCAAAAATATATTCCTCTGGCCGATGAAATTAAACAAATGTGGCACCAAGAAGTTGTCAAAATTATCCCCATCATCATCTCCTCTACCGGAGTAATACCGAAGACCCTCGCCACTTCTCTAAAAACTCTAGATCTGCATAAAAATACTTATATACAAATGCAAAAATCCATCATAATCGATACATGCTCATTAGTTCGCCGTTTTCTAAACCCATCCTCATCTTTCTCTACACCCCAATAATAACACATCTTTAACATGAACCAGGATACTTGGCTCCTGCCCGTACCTGAGTCATCTTCTCCGGCAAACAGCCGAGACTACTCTTCTTTAAATAATAATAATAATAATAATAATAATAATAATAATCGCTTGATGTAGTCGTGACTTCATAGTTGACGATTTGACTTTGATTTGAATTGACGATTGACTGGAATTGAGCAATTTTAGTTGCCCGTATAAGCGCACCTTAAGACAAGACACAACGACGTCGGCCGTAAAGACGTCGCATCCATTCTTTTTTATAATTTCAAGGCTAAAGAATCCAATGTGTAACGGAAAAGTGTGACGCCTTTAGACTTACAACTGCAATGTAAGCTCTATTATTGCAGGCGTAAGATGGTAATTTGAATGTGACTAGACGTATATGGTGCCATTGTAGCCAGTAGCCAGCTGGACCAAGTTCTTAATTAGATTCCGCCAAGTTTAATAGACGATAGATGTAACTAAAACGTTTTACGAGATTGCCTCCTCTTGTTTCGTGAAAATGAATTTTTAGTCCATTTTAGAAGCTAGCAGAAGATTCTAGAACTCATTTTCTTTTCTATTGGTTTAAACATTTGGAACACGGTCTGGGCGCCGTTTTATTTATTCAAACTTAGTGCTTGAATATGAGCTGGTTACATATAAATTAATTTAATCTTTTTTCTAAAAAAAAACTTAATATACACAAGTTCAGACCAACTTTAAACAAATAATATTTGCAATAGATCGAAACGACCGATCGATCGTACATATAGGCCGCCCTTATTAGCTTTTCTTGAAGGACGGTGTCAATTTTAAGGGCCGGCAATCGTCAAATTTAAGAGCCGGCAAAGTTATATATTATACTAGATGTTCCGCGCGGCTTCGCCCGCATAAATTAGATATTTCACAGACAAATCAGTCTACAAAAAATAGCCTATGATCCTTCACGTGGTCTACTTCTTATCTGACCCAAATAACAGAAAAATTGCTCTAGTAGTTCGTGAGATAAGCCCTTTCAAATAATTTCCCCCGTTTTCTCCACATTTTCTTCTATTTTTTCGCTCCTATTAGTCTTAGCGTGATAAAATATAGCCTATAGCCTTCCTCGATAAATGGGCTATCTAACACTGAAAGAATTTTTCAAATCGGACCAGTAGTTCCTGAGATTTGCGCGTTCAAATAAGCCCTTTCAAATAATTTCCCCCCGTTTTTTCCACATTTTCCTCTATTTCTTCGCTCCTATTACTCTTAGCGTGATAATATATAGCCTATAGCCTTCCTCGATAAATGGGCTATCTAACACTGAAACAATTTTTCAAATCGGACCATTAGTTCCTGAGATTAGCGCGTTCAAACAAACAAACAAACAAAATAACTAACTAACAAACTCTTCCGCTTTATAATATTAGTATAGATTATCACATCAACTCTTCTCAGTATATTAATTGCTATGTCCAAAGGGAGGGGTACAAAAGGGCCACCGTACGCAGCACCGCAGACGTCAGGGGCAATTAACAGGGGACTGACGGTTACATTTTCAGCAGAGAAATTTAGAGTTCATATTGAGAGAGGTGAGCACTCCTGTAGAGAGCTGCAAAATCGTAACGTTATCTAAAATCTTAACGTCAAAATTTCAAAACTACAATATAACATTAGCGTCTGTTATATTTTGAGTGTGGAACCCAGACATGTCAATGGAGTTGACATGGGCAACCCTGCCAATAACATCCCCTGGCACTTCACACACGGCAATTTAACGGAAGACATGAATCTGGCGACCCCACTGGCTGGCAGCTGGTAGGTTCGTCACAGAACGATATCTTCTAAACATCCTTGAAATTTCACCATCATTAAAGTCGATTTCACGTTGCCATACATTGTGTTTAGGAGACAGAAGCTTCGCTACGCCTAGAGCAGCAGAACTAGTAGAGCAGGGCAGAACAGCCAAGAGACTCTTTGGGCTGTTCTGCCTGGGGCAAGTTAGACCAGCCTTGAGCAGGATAGAGCAGCACAGCGGAGCTTCGCTATAGGATGATATATCTATGATACTCTGCTCTATCCTGCTCTAGGCTTATCCAACTCTACCCTGCTCACAGTTTGCTCTAGCGAAATATAGTAGCTTAGAACAGTATAGGCAGCACAAAGCTGCTCTAGACTCATCTGGCTTTTGATTTACATTATTATTTACTTTTTAAATCAAAGAGAAAAGGAGTCGAAATCATCAAAGAATTTTCATGTTGTTTTACAGTAAATTATCAGATCCAATTATTCAAACTGAACGGTAATGCAACAATACTAAGTTTTCACTTTTGCGCACAGCATAACCTATTTGTGTTAATTATGTTTAACAGCTTTTAACAGTAAGCGTCCATTTAACAAGACTTTGCTAACTAAGTTTCATATCCTAGAAACTACGTATTATACTCTCTATGAATATCAAACCTTTAGAGCTCATATAATATTTTTATGTCTTTGATAAGGTTGCTATTCAAGGAGATTCCCAAAAGGACAGACACAATATAAATACATAAAGTATTATATACATATAGTAGTATAACGCTGCCGTTTTCTTAAAATATTATCCCTCTTACTAATAAAAACTTCTTAAACATGCGTTCAACGTGTGAATAGTTAAACAGGAGTTTTTAAGTTACACACACGTTACACAGAGTCTATACAGAGAAATTAGTATGGAAATGACAGCATCGTTATACAGGCCTTATGTCAAAAAATGATTATTACTAGAAAAAATTTTATGCACCCTCTATACACGCTGTGTAACTTTTTATTAGTAAGAGGGTATATGTTTTCAATTGTACTAAAGTTGTACAAAAACCTTTTTTTGATGAAAATTCAAATTTAACACTAATACTAATAGTGCGTGAACCCGATTCCGGCGTTCTAGTATGAAGATGATCTACTCACTACTGTATACTTTTACATTGTGACGGGCAATTCAGGTAGCAGCGTAGATTCTGTTGTATCAAGAATACAGTATGAAAGGTGCCTCATAGGAGCTGTTTGAGACATTAACTTGAAAAACAAAACGTGTTTATTTTTTAAGACCTCATTCTCTATGAAAGAGGGACCCATAGTAAATGAAGCTTTTACATTTGTAGAAAGAAAATATTTGTGTTCTTTTGTAGAATCAATTAAATTGGTTGTAAACCTATATGAAACTGAAAAAAATATCAATGGACGCATTGAAATTTGGTATGGAGATACCTTTTTGGGGGAATGGACTAAGAAAAGTTTTTGTTTCGGAAAAAATACGCTTTCCGAGCTAAAATAAACGGCTCAACAAATATGCGATACTAATAGAATGTAGCGAGATAGTATAATTTATAAGATTATATTATGTGAAAATTTAAGCCGCGCCGCCATCACGATTTTTATCCACGGCCTCCCCCTGACTACAGATGGATAAGTCCTAAACCGTCATAAACCCTACCAACTACTTCATATTTTTCTGAAATTTTCCAAACCTTCATAGAAATGTAATGTTTGCTAAACTAACTACCGCACTCAGAGACATTTAATGATGATTGGACTTCAATTTAATGAAGAGGTTGACAGAATATATTAATAGTATGGGGCTTATGTCATTAAATACAATTATTAAGTAATTAATATTCGTCTCATCCATTGAGCCGTTAGGAAACCTACCTGCATAGAAATGAAATGTTTGCTAAACTAAGACGTCTTACCCGAACGCACCTAAAGGTATCGATCAGTTGGCGTGAGTCGCGACCATTGACATGATGAGGGTAGAGGGGGAATTTGATTACCTAATGCTTTAACGGATGAATACATCGACAAATTAATAGTACAGCTCTGACATTCCCACGAAAGGACAGGGACATTTATGCTACTGTTGCAACAACTTCGAGTTGATAATGCGTGTACTCCGCTTCTTAGGGCGCTTTTCCTGTCATGCGTGTCGTTCGCGCGCGGATCTGGTCCGCATGCGGGTGACAACATGCTCCTGGCTGCGCGTGTGTCCGCATGACAGGAAAAACTCTATCAATTGACAGGATGCGGGCCACTTTTAGGGCCGCAAATCCGCTCGCGGGTGATGACTGGAAAATTAGAGTTCTTATTATGATCTGAATGTAAACAATGACTACAAACTCGACCAAATAAATGAATCATTGATTTTCATAATTGCGTGGTGATTGAAAAAAAAAACGTGACAGTTTATATTTTGTATGTAGCCTAAATAAGCGACCATACTGTGCTTTGATTACATTTAGATCTAAATTCATTTTAACGGAGTTCTTAGATTGTGAAGTCATGAATATAAAAATAATATACCTAATTGGACTATGAAGTGTCACAAGAACTTAAATATTTATTTTTACTACTGTATGTTTTAATATGCAAACCTATAACATAAACACTACAGCTACAGACAGTTCAGACGAATTTCCTCCCCCATATAGGGGAATAATGACGCACCTGTGTCAAACTCCCCCCCTCCTCCCTCCAATACCAGAGTACCAGACAAATCCTCGTCTCGACAGCTAGACTGACGAAAATAAACGAAATACAATCAAAGATGAAAATACAACAGACAGTTTAGAAATCTTGAGAGAAATTACTAGACAAAGTTACAAAGAATCTGTGTAATCGTGGAGAGTAAAGATATTTTGTCTAGAAGTATATTGACTTCTCGTATACATATATATTAATAACATAATAAATATAAAGAAAGTATGTCTGTTTTATGCCGCTGAAACTGTTTAAATTTAATTTGGTGTGGGCACCGTATGTGCTAGGGGGCCATGTACACGTTTAAAAAATCCTTTTGCGGGCACTACAGTATCTTACTTTGATCAATATTACTGGTTAAGGCAGCGTTTCCAACAGATCTAAGCTAAGTTATGGGTCTTAAGCCTCGGGTTCCGTAACCAAATAGCAAAAAACGTAACCCTTCATGATTCGTCATGGTTGTTACAGCCACTTTTTCCGAATCTATAAGAACTATATTGTTGAAACGTTGGCACGGAAGCCTACGTGCGCGAGTCCGAAATTTTTCGCAACACAGCACAACTCCGGTGGAATCACACCCTGGCTCCCACAGAAAACTGCGAATTCGCATCGCATCGTAATGTCATTTTTATTATGAATTTTGTCGCAGATATTTGCGATTCGTTGCGAATTCGCAGTTATGTGTGGGAGCCCTTAATCATTCACGAAAGTCATATTTTATGCTCGTCGTTGAATTCGCCATACACAAAGGGCACAAAGGGCATGCTGACGTTATCAATCAGATCAGCAGTAACAATGGTAATAAATCGATTGTATTGTAAGGCAGATCACGTTCTCCGGGATTATAGTTAAGGACGTGTTTAGTTATACCATAGTTCATACGTCATACCTAATGAGATTACACCTGAAATCATCATCTTCCATAATGGACTATAACAGTGTTGACTAGACAAAAAAGTTTTCGCCTCCGTGATCCAGTAGCTGTTATTACATATGCCTTGGCTGAGGTCCTTGACGGAGGTACTGAAAGCGATTCCCACGTTAAAAAATATTGTTTCCAAGTTTAGATAAGACAGCGTTTCACGACCATGACCATGTACTGCTTTGCCTTAAGAACTTTGTATTTGTGCTCCTAATCGGATTTTTTTTTGTATTATAGAAAATTATGACAACGACTGCAGAATTCATTCAACTACGTATTTACACTGGAAGTATGTTGCGTGCAGAAAAACACATATGTCATTTTGTAATCTGTCATTTTTAGGGTTCCGTACCCAAAAGGTAAAAACGGGACCCTATTACTAAGACTTCGTTGTCTGTCCGTCTGTCTGTCTGTCTGTCTCCACGCTGTAACTCCATAACGATAATAGCTAGAGAGTTGAAATTTTCACAGATTATTTATATCTGTTGCCGCTATAACAATTAATAACAAATACTAAAAACAAAATAAAATTAATATTTAAGGGAGGCTCCCATACAACAAACGTGATTTTTTTGGCCTTTTTTGCTCTATATATATCAATAATGGCAACAGGTAGGTAAGTACGTGAATTTTTCTGAAAGTACTTAGTTATATGTGTACTTTAATATTTAATAATAAGGGGGGCTCCCATACAAAAAAAAACACAATTTTTGGCCTAATTTTGCTCTTTATTGGTACGGAACCCTTTGTGCCCGAGTCCGACTCGCACTTGGCCGATTATTTTGTATTATGGTAATGCTAATGATTATATTCAGCTCACCAGCACTGCAAATGCAGCTGCAAGCGCTAGTAAATCTTTATGTGCACTTAAGTACCAGTCTTATCATAAAAATATATGTCAATTTCCCCGCCCATCCGGCGCCTACAGGAATCAATCTTACTGGGAAATAGAAGTGGCGGCGGCAAATTGAAAATGCCTGTCGATTCTATCAGCGTTAAAAGTTTTAACTAGCTTTTATTTTCATTCTTGCCGGGCAACTGAGGGCACATTTTTACCCGTTTTCATTAATTTTTGGTTGAAAATTTGACGATATTTTGCAGGTTGATAAAGACTTAAAATATAAAATATAAGAGTATCTACATACATCATACATCTTTTAGTTTTGATCTTTCATAGACACGGGTGGACACAGCATAAAAAGATAAAGAACTATTTACTGCTTAAGAAACTGACTTACTGACACGTGGTCCCTGGAAAGCAGATGTAAAGTCGGAAAAATGTGCTCAATACTTTAACTATTATTAAAACAAATATTTTACATAAAAAGTACTGACACCAAGATATCAAAAGGTTATCATGGAGTAACTTTCTGCGAATATATTTACAAGGTCACGCTTTGATACCCAAAAAACTAGTTTAATATTTATAAGTCGTACATTTCTCGAACATTAGAACTATTGATCAGAATACCGATACTTTTCTACAAACGACTTTATTCAAGATGTTATGAATGAATTTTCATTTAGAAACGGTATCGGGCATTTTAAAAAACTCGTGTACCTCGACCATTATCTCCTTTAAATGTGTTTATTACCTGGAACAAAAGTAAATTATTGTTAGCCACACTTAAAAAATATACCTATGACGAAGATAAATAAAACATCAAAATATCCCAAAGCTTCACTTGTAAGTTGTAACTACATAATATTATGTATGTAAGAAAATCTTGGAATCTTAATTTGACTTACTTCTCGGTCTTCGATTAGGATGAAATTTTACACACGCTCTGAGTTCTGATGACAATACATGACTGGCTAAGAAACGTTCATTACAAATCCAATATGGCGGCCTCCCCAAGATGGCGGACAGGCTATTTGAATGCACCCCCATGATATGGGTATCAAAATATGATAGGCTTTGCTGTCAAGTCTACGAAAAAAATAGTCACGTGACTTAAGTCCAACATGGCGGACATCCAAGATGGCGGATTTTTAGTGCGTGCTAAAAGCGTGTTGTTTTGTTTTTAAAACGATTATATTATTATTTTATATACGTAAGGACAATGATCTCGCAGTATAGCTATTCGTTCAGTATATATATCGCTAAACCGCGCGTTTGGGCGGACGCATATAAACCGAGCCTTACAGAAACCATGAAACTGTTTTGAGACTCAAACAATCGGACGAGAATGCCGCGTCCTACTCTAACAAACGTGAAATGACGTTGTTAGAGCAGGACGCGGCATTCTCGTCCGATTGTTTGAGTCTCAAAACAGTTTCGTAGTAGCCCTACAGGTCTGGACAATCAATACCCGCATATCGGTAATGCTTCCTGTTTATCTTAATTCACATCCTCGGTCCAATACACAACGCGGACCTGTGATTGAAAGCTCCAAAAGATAAATAAAGATTAACACTACAGATAAATTAACATTGTAAATAACGGTATAATAAATATAACTGTTATATTACAGACAAAGATAACATTACCGACAATTTTTTTTGGTATTTTTATTAACCCCCGACAAAAAAGAGGGGTGGTATAAGTTTGACGTGTCTGTCTGTCTACCTGTCTGTCTGTGTTTGTGTCTGTCTGTGGCATGATGGCATCGTAGCATCCAAAAGGATGGACCGATTTTGATCTTGTTTTTTTTTTGTTTGAAAGCTAACATTATCGAGCGTGTTCTTAGCTATAGTTCATCATCAGAGGCCCGCACAGTGCTGAAAATTTGAGTTTGATCTACTTATTATTTTTTAATTTGGGGGTTGTTTTTAAATTTCTTAATTTATGTACCATTATTTCGCAGATATAAACGCCTTCTACCTGTGGAAGAACGACTGCGACGACGCGACGCGACGTACGAAAAATCACTATAACAACAAAGTTGAATTTGGTCAAAATAAAATTATGTATCTGTACACCTGGCCGTTTAGCCAAGACCTTTTCTTTATCGCTTCTTTATAGAATCGCCGATCAAAATGTACGGAATTGATATCTAAGTATAAGCGTTCGTTAATAATATGAAGTTGTTTGACTTGACTAATGTCAATTCCATACATTTTGATCGATGATTTTGTATATAGAAGCGATAAAGAAAACATCGTGGCTAAATGCTCTAATATTTTAATCACCGCGGTTCGGCGCGGCAGTGTTATCGCATACAAGCCGACTCTTCAGTATAAAGGGATGAGCGTGAGAGCAGAGCTACGCAATTTTTTTTTTTATATCGAATGCCAATGAAAATCTGTAATAAAAAGTCTCTGTCATACTTTAGAATTGTGGGTAAATTTTATGGGTTCAAAAAATCATGGGTCCTATGAGAGACCCATGAATTGAAACCTAGGAGTGGAAACATAAGTGGTGATGATGATGATTGACTATACCTTTAAAAGCGTGAAAAAATAGTCTGTGCAGTAATAAAGTTGAGTATTTTCTAAAATTATTCCCGTGGGACACTTTTAGCGACTTTTTACCGTCGCCACCAATTTAAACTCAAGTCACGGAGGCGACATTTTTCTTTCTTTCTTTTTTTGGTCTAAATGAGGTATTATTAGAAAAGTTAATATTAAAATATTTTAGTCATGTTATTCTTTAAATTCTTTAGTTATTTTTATGATTTCTCAGTAAAAATAAGTATTGTATAATATTTTACAAATTAAAAAATAACATGCCGATAAAACATTATATTACTATCTATAATTTCCTAGAATACGTGAAATAATTTTAAAACAGGAAAAGTTTGTAAAACGAAACGTTATTGTTTTAGCGTAATCTATACTAATAATATTATAATTTTGAAAGTTTGTTTGTTTGTTTGAACGCGCTAATCTCAGGAACTACTGGTCCGATTTGAAAAATTATTTTAGTGTTAGATAGTCCATTTATCAAGGAAGGCTATAGGCTATATTTTATCACGCTAAGACTAATAGGAGCGAATAAACAGAGAAAAATGTGGAAAAAACGGGGAAAATTATTTAAAACGGCTTATCTCACAAACAACTGGAGCAATTTTTGTTATTTGGCACAGATAAGAAGTAGACCACGTAAAGGATCATAGGCTATTCTTTGTGGACTAATTTGTCTGTGAAATATCTAATTTACGCCGTACACGGCCGAAGCCGCGCGGAACGTCTAGTTGCGAATAATTCTAATAATAGTTAGGGAGGGGAAGATTGGATTTCGCGACAAGCTCGAGCGTGTCAGATTAAGCTTGTATAGGCTTCCGACATTTTTTTTTTCTTGTTTTCGATCTACAATCAGTCGCCAGACTATGATTAGATAGATGTTTTGAATGATTGAATGGCGCTTAAGAGAATCTGAAGCCAGTGCTTCATACTCTAATCAGTTAAATAAGTGGTTTCTTTTCAATATTTTAACCACGTTGCGGGAGTCGAGCAGTTCCTGGGCGAGGGGGTTTACGTGATTGGTAAGGCGTATAGCATGCTGGTTTTTATAGCGTTCAATCTCGGTGGCCACAGTAGGTACATTTAGGTATTCATGTACTTCGCTGTTTCTAGTAAACCATGGGGCTTTGGCTATGGTTCTCAAAATATTATTTTGCACTCTTTGGAGGCACATGATAGCTTTTATAGGCAACTCCCCATATTGGAATTCCATATGTCCAGATAGGCTTTAATGTGGTGTTATAGATTAAGAGTTTGTTCTCTAGGGAAAGTGCTGATTTTCTTCCTAACAGCCAGTTCAGGTTGCGGAACTTAAGGTTGATTTGATCTCGCTTTGCTTTAATATGATTTTTCCACGTGATTCGTCGGTCTAGATGAAAACCTAGGTACTTTACACAGTCTGTCTGAGGCAGAGCACTGTTCTCTAGGTATACCGGGGGACAGTTACCTCTTCTTAGGGTGAAGGTGATGTGATTTGATTTAAGGGCGCTAGCTCGAATGCGCCATTTTTGGAACCATGAGGAGATTAAGTTTAGGACATGCTGGAGTTTTTCACTGGCTTTTTAGGGTCATTATCAACGGCCAGGTAAGCAATATCATCAGCGTATGTCGCAACACTCACGTCGGCAACGGTGGGAATATCAGATGTGTAAAAGTTGTACAACACAGGACCTAGGACAGAGCCTTGTGGGACTCCAGCTCTTATTGGGTACAGCGATGATCTAGATTCTCCTTGTTTGACTTGAAAGAGTCTATCGCTTAAGTAGGACTTTATAATGTGAAACAGGCAGTGCGGTAAGAGTCTTTATTTTTGCGAGTAATCCTTTGTGCCACACTCGATCAAATGCCTGTTGCACGTCTAGAAAGGCCGCTGAGCAGTAATTCTTATTTTCGAGACATTGTCTTATGACGTGATATACGCGATGTACTTGTTCAGTTGTGGAGTGCCCTTTTCTGAATCCAAATTGATGTTGGGGCATTATATCCTTATCATTCATAAGCCCCATGAATCTTGTGAGGATTTTTTTTTTCCCACAGCTTGGAGAGAACAGAAGTGAGGCTTATAGGTCTATACGAAGTACATTCGTGCGGTGGCTTGCCGTCCTTGTGGATCATAACGATCTGTGAAATTTTCCATATACTAGGAAAATGTGAGGTCCGCAGTATAGTTGAAAAGGCAGGTAAGAAAAGTGATGCACTTTTTTGGAAGTTCCCTCTAGGTGTTATTAAATCAAAACCAGGCGCTTTGTTGAGGTCTAAGGTTTTTATTTCCTTGATTATTTCTTTGGGTGTGGTAGGTTTAAGTGGCAAGCACAACTGAATATCCTGAGACAAAACGCTGTCAAGATCTGCATCATCACTTAAGGTCTCATTTGGGGTGAATATTTCTGATAAGTGAAGCGCAAATGCTTCCGCTTTCTCCTCATCAGTCCGTGCCCATCTATCAGTACCAGACTGTTTTCTTATAGGAGAAAACGACTCTTGAGGCTTATCGAGATGTTTGGTGGCCTTCCAGAGAGAATTGTTGCCCTGACCAGATGGTGTAAGATTTTCGAGGATTGTCTTAAGAGTATTGTCCTTATGCTCAGCGAGCATTGCTTTAAGCTCTTTTATGGCCCTGTTCAGTTTCTCTTTGTCTAAGTTGTGTCGGGACGTCTGCCATATTCTCCGGAGTCTGCGCTTCTCTGCTATTTTTGATTTAATTTCAAATGACTGGGTTTGTATACTATAGTCTTTATATTTTATTGAGGGTGTGTTAGACCAGGCAGCTACTTGTATAAGATTAGTTATATATTTACAAGCTTCATCGATGTCACTAGCTGTTTTTAGAGAAATTCTAAAATTAATTTTTTCTTTGATATAAGCACGGAATCCGTTCCAGTCTGTTTTTATATTATGTAGAGATTCAGGCTTCTTACTTTCAACAGTGGTAGTGCTTAAGTAAGTATTACTGGGGTATGGTCGGATGGGCCATCTAGACTTGATTCGATACTAGTGTAGAGTTCGCTTATTCCTTTGGTTACGAAAAAGTCTAATAGGTCTGGAAGCTTATGAAGATCTGTCGGCCAGTAGGTTGGTTCGCCTGTTGATAGGGGATGATAGTGGTGGCGATCGATGCAGCTTTTTAGTTGACTTCCTCTTGTTACAGTAATTCTGGAACCCCAGAATGTATGTTTAGCGTTCCAGTCTCCACCACAGATGAACCTATTTCCAAGCGTTTTAAAGTAATCCGAAAACATGTCATCAGTTATTTTGTGCCTTGGAGGGCAATATACGGCAGAGAGTGTGATTGGACCTTCTTGCGTCTCGAGTCTAACACTGGTGGCTTGAATGTGATCAGTTTCGTATGCCTTAAGCAAGCAATGTTTTATACTCCTTTTTATAACAACTGCAGATCCGGCATGAGCACGACCGTCGGGATGGTGAGTGCAATATATGTCATAACCCTTAACTCGAAGGGAGCTGTAGTTTGTGGTGTGCGGTTCGGATATTAAGGCGGCGTCTAGGCTATTTGTTGTGAGAAAGGATTCAAGGTCAGGTAGATTTGATGCTAGTCCATTTATGTTCCATGTAGCAATCCGTAGGTTTGTAATTATTTTGTTAGTCTAGGAATAACAGCAGTCAGGAGATTCAGTAACGTACTGATTTGTTGTAATAATACTTCTATCTTTTCTGATTGTTTAATCAGTAGCATTTCTACCGTGTTGGTTTGTTGGCTGTGATTTCTATCACTAATTGAGTTCGATGAGTCAGGTGGGACTCTATTGTTGGCGATTTCTGCATATGTAGGTTTCGACAGTTGATCAACATTTTTGAATTGTGATGGAGTGTTGCCGGTGGTGTGGGATGGCTGATTCTGCTTGTTTCTTTCTATGGTTGCCCTAGGTGTTTTTGGAACTTTCTTGAGTCTTCTAGCTAAGATTTCTTGGTAGACCAAACAACTTTTGTAGTTCGCAGGATGATCACTGTCACATAAAGCACATTTAGCTGGAGTATTTCTATCTTTCTTAGGCTTCCGACATGTGTCTAGTTATCATGGTATAAAAATCAGATTTCTCACGTGGTGGGTTAAAAAAAAAAGTTATTTTCGAATATTTAAATGTCATTGGATCTGTCAGATTAAGATAGGGGATGTTTAGTATACTGTATACCCCAAAAAAGCTTCCATATAAAGCACTGACGATTCAAAGGTTAGGTAAGCCTGTAGGGACATTTTAAAATATAAAAAAATAAAGCTTCATATTTTCCTAACTAAGCTTCGCAGAAATTTTATGTTGTACTAAACTAAATGATTTAGTCCTTGCTGTCTAAAATCTTGTTATAATTTACCTAAATAAGCAATTTTCTGAATATATTTTCTTTTTCATAACTTTAAAATGGCTGTAGTTTCTGAACCCACCGCTAAAATAAAAAACGCTCTTATTATTTTTTTATCAGTTTTACCCTACGAATAATAAAAACTAAAGAATCGTAACTCTCATACTATTACCGTTTTAAATTTGGTTCCTTTCGATCTGTCATGTAATGTCAGCCTAGTACCGCTCAAGGCCACCTAAATATTGTAAATGTATTGAAATGTGTACCTAAGGTACACTTTTTTGACAAGTATTGTGGAGCATGTTTTTTGACGGAGTTACTTTACCTTAGTTTTTATTATTCGTAGGTTTTACCTAATGTAAAAAACCTACTAGGTCTCCATGACGCTCGAGTGACTACACGAATAGCACCCTGGGCTCCCCTACTATTTATTGCGAAAGTAATTATGTCTGTCTGTCTCTCTTTTTGTCTGTCTGTTCACTTGTTGTAATGTTTACTTGTACACCACAGAGCCGATGACATAATATTATTATAATAGGGAACTATGAAAATACTTTGAGTCTTGAGAAAGGATATATTAATAATAATATATTTATTTAAGCCACAAAGTTGTACATTATACTGAAGCCTCTGACTGCTGCACCAGTGTTTCTTATAGCTTATAGCTGCAATGGGATAAATCCAGTACTAAAAAAGTTTATTCGCTAAAAATCCTGTATCATTCAAATGATCATTACGTCTTGTCAGACGGCGAAAGAATATTATGGGTATTGAAAAAGCATCAGAGGAGGGTCTCTGAAATGACAAGGGTAAGGGTCTGTGGAGCCCTAAGATCGTTAATTTACAGCCGGCTTAAGGGTTCAGCCTGTCTTTAAGATTATTAGGGTGTGCTAGAGCTCTGGAGTTACGGAAATTGCTGGGGAAAACAATCACATATTTCGTGTGAGCACGTTACTTATGTGGCGCTTATTGAAGGCAGTAGATGATTCGTATGCGTATAAGAAAATTCAGGATATTTGTAAGGAAATGGATGATTTGTGCGAGAAGAAGACTCAAAATATCGCAGATACTGTGCAATTTTTTTACCGTTTATTCACAATTGTCTTTTTTAAAAGCCTCAGCTCTCCATGGTCGACTCAATATATCCTTAGGATATGAAAATCGATTCAGTGAGTACTTTCGTATCCTAAAGGAATGCAAAGAAATCGAAAATTATTCAAATAATGCTCCAATGTAAAGTTGGGAAAATAAATGTTTGGCAGTAGGTTTTATTAAAGTACCGCACATTGTAAAGTCAGGGAAATGTATATTTGGCAGTAAATTTAGGTTGAAATAAAAAAAAATGTTTACCAGTGAGTTTGTTTCAAATTTCGAAAAAAAAATTGTAGCCGGGGTACTGCACATTTTGCTGTAGGATTTATTCTCATTACGCACATTGTACAGTCAAGGAGTTAATGCTTGGAAATGAGTTTTTTTTTAATCGTACACTTTGTTTTAACGCGCTAATCTCAGGAACTGTCAATATAATCTTAGTCTTTTTAGTCAAGTCAATTTAATAAGGAGGGCTCTAGGCCATAATGCAATATCGCACTGCGACGAATCGGTGGAAGAATTAAGGCCCTATAGACCGTAAAATTAGCAGGTCGATGTCTGTTAGTACGAATATCGACGTAAAAGACATTAAAATAACATTCATATCAGCGCGCCTTGTACAGTGGCGGTTACGACGCTTGCCGCGTTCTTGATAGGGCGAAATAGGAGAAAAAAACCTTTTTACTTAGATAATTAAACCAAAATGCAAAATGTAACCACGAATTATTCTTCTTTAAGTTATGAGCTTTTCGTAGATATGATTTTTGAAAGTAAAACTATCATAAGCTTCATGAAAAATAAGAAAGATATCACAAAATATTTGAATGGAGTTATTTTTGATCGAGTGAAGTTTTCAATATTATGTTTTGAACCACAAATTGTCAAATTACAAACAACAATTTGTATTTTTTTTTTTTTGGCTTTTAAAAGTCACTATTTGTTTGTTTATTATTGATTCAAAGTCATGTGAAATTTGGGTCTATAGGGCCTTAATGGAAAATGGTGTAATATGTGGAAAATTTGTTTGCTATTATAGATAGCTAGATTCATCAATTATGAAGCTTAATGCAAGTTAATTACTTAAATGAATTTGGGTTAAATATTATAATGTCAAAACAATATTTTATTTTGTGCAAAATAATATGGAAACATGTAGAGTACTGGAACACCCAAAAACAGCTTTATAAGGCTAACAAAAAACTAAAGCTTACAAAATATTACCGAAAACATGACCGCATCAATGAAATATGAACCTTACCTGATCTATAAAAAGCTTTTTTTCTTTGAATAATAGACTCCTGATTCCGTTTTCCGCTGTTTTAATGTAGACTCTATGTTAATCGAGGAGAGGTTAAAATTGCTTGAAAAGTGCAATATCCTGGTAACATTACTAGATTTTATTCCAGTTTTATGCCTGCAGGCGGGGCAGAAATATGGGCCCCGGTGATAGGCACTGTTGTTATTGACCGAGGGTTGTTGCTTTCAGCTCAAAACAATGGTGAAATCATATTAAGACTAGTTCTTTGTCCTAGTAACCCGTTGTAGAAGAAATATATAAATGTGAGAGACATGGAGACGCTGATAAGGATATTCCCTTTTGTCTTACAGAATTCCTTATTAACTTCTTTTATAGAACATAAATGATGACTGATGAAGAAGTCCAAATACAAAGTAAGGGATAACGCCAATGGACATCCGCTACCCAAGAGCAGGTACAAGTGCGTTCCCGGAAGTATGCTTTCTTGACCCTTTAGTACCGTTGCCAAAATTTTGCAAAACAATGCAGTATGACGTCAACATAGTTGAATTAAGTATTCTACTGCATGATAATACGTATTTTCTGTCAGTTTATCAAATCCCAACACAATGCACTCTACTTTCATCGACACGAGAGTTCTCCCACAATATTTCATGCTGGTATTTCTACGAAACCATATAATATATGAACCGATCTTGCGACAGCTATGCAACAGGCATTTGACAGCATTTCTCAGTATTGTCGAAAATTTCATATACAAAATTATTGACAGACAGTGGCAGCAGATCTGAAATGTCTGCTGTTAAACGCCTGTAGCATAGCTTTCGTAATCCTGCCGGTCTACCGGTCAAGCCCTACTGGTCACGGCAAAAACTGCTCAGATTATACCTTAAATCCGATGAAAGCCGGCAGTGAAGCGCACTGGTGATGCACTCGCAGACCGGAACGGAACAGGAAATCGGCCCAAAACATGCGCGTGAGAAAGCTGTGTCGTAAGTAGTAACGTACAGGACCGGGAAAGCGGGGAACTTGTTTTCTTGGATTCATCCAAATACAAAGAATTATTTCCATCGAGGTTCGGTTAGGACAATGCAGGGGATCATTTAAGTGTGTGGCAAGAAAGATGCGTCGGATAGGCATGTAACAATATCTGAGTCTGATCTCTCGCCAGTCATGTCAGTGAACCATTCCTCCTCTTGAGTTATAAATGTGAAGGAAGAGAGAACAGACACATTGATCGCTATAAAAATTACTCTTGCGTAACTGACCTGGTTGGTAATGATTAATGAAACTATAGATCTACCAGAATCTGATGGCAAAAAGTGAGAAAATAAATTGACTCTAGCAATACCGTGGTAATTGGAATAAAACATTTTGATCCTTTTTTTTCTTATAGCGGCTGATTCTGTGTGTTAAACATGCAAATATAAAAATTTATCCAATGATCAAGGATATTTTATGAAAATCTGCTATCAAAAATTGCCATCAGATTCTGGTAGACCTATAGTCACCGTCACTAAAAACGCTATCTAAGAAAGCATTATTATGAGTGCTTTCTGTATTTTAGGAAAGAGTCTCTTTGTACTCGGAAAAAGTTGAGAAAATATATATGATCACATTATACCTCTAAAAGAAAAAAAATTGAAGAGATTTTAGATACACAAATCTTTCATTTCCAATAATCGAGTGAATAATTGAATCCCGCCTTATCGATTTGAACAAAAGACCGGAATTAGCGCGGGAAGTCCAATTCGCGCTTTTCAATATCGATAATTCGTCGATCATCCGATTATCATTCGTCTTTTAATTACGTCTGTCTGAACGGGTACCGAGTGAACGGTGAACGAGCAATAAATCGATTTGGTACTTGATGGCCTCTTCTGATTGAGTTATATTTTATTAGCTTTTTGGGAATCCTTTTCGAAGCTGGGAATTGCTGACGAGCCTACTAGTTAAGTACTGGAAGTCGCTGACAGGCTCTTAAATGCCCTGAATCAGGTGCTAATTATGACTTGGCCACGAATGATCGTCAGATCGAAAAACGCAAGGAAGACGCAGGTTTTTATATTTAGAATAAACGAAGCTTTCTAAAAAACAATGGCAACATCAGGTAAGCCTATACTCTACTCGGCGAAACATGGCGCTAGCGGTCATTGACTTCCTGTCAAAAACTTGTCATTTTCCATATAAACCGCGATTGACAATGAAGTGTCAGATGTTGTCAATCGCGGTTTATATGGAAAATGACAAGTTTTTGACAGGAAGTCAATGACCGCTAGCGCCATGTTTCGCCGAGTAGAGTATAGTCAGCTGCTATGTTGCCAAATATGCTAAAGACGACTAAGGGCAGAGATTGAAGACTAGTATAATATCATTGTACCAGCAGGCTTAGCATAACAACATTAGAAACGGGAAATAATCGACATACTGAGAGATTTTAGTGATAAAATGGCGGATTACATTTGTCAATCTGTAACTTTGTCTATTCTTCCGTAGAAAGAAACTGCTTACATGGTGACCATGCTAAGCCTACAGATTAGACATCGTCTTTTCTTGGCGTTAAATTTTAATGGTTTCAAATAATTATGTAATTGAATATTTCTAATGATGTAGATATACCTACCCAATTACATAATGTATCCCCCAATTTCAACCAATCTAATTTATTTAAAGTTTATACCTTTAAACTGTATCGCATAAGCCTAGTTTATGCCGCCATTACTATTGGCGGGGACAAAGCCCGTGATATTAATGGCAACGCATTCTGCTCTCGATCGTACGTTCTCATCATTTAGACTGGAAATATAACTGGGTTTGATAGACTTTTTAACCCCTGACTAAAAGTGGTGTTATAAGTTTAGCGTGTCTGTTTTATCGTAGCAACCAAACTTTGATTTAGTTTTTAGGGTTCCGTAGCCAAATAGCAAAAAACGGAACCCTTATAGATTCGTCATGTCTGTCTGTCTGTCTGTCTGTCCGTCCGTATGTCACAGCCACTTTTCTCCGAAACTATAAGAGCTATACTATTGAAATTTGGTAAGTACATGTAGTCTGTGAACCGCATTAAGATTTTGATATAATAATGGAAAAATTATTAGAAATTTTAGGGGTCCCCATAGGTACAGCTGAATAAAAAAATATTTTTCTCATCTAACCTATGCGTGTGGAGTATCTATGGATAGGTCTTCAAAAATCATATTAAAGTTTCTAATAGCATTTTTTTCTAACCTGAATAGTTTGCGAGAGAGACTCTTCCAAAGTAGTAAAATGTGTCCCCCCCTTACTTCTAAAGTAGGGGCATGATAAGTCTCAAAAATATATATGATGTACTTAACTATAAAAACTACCAACGAATTGGTTTGACGATTGGTTTGAACGAAATCTAGCAAGTAGTTTTTTTTATACGTCATAAATGTTTACCATTTATGACGTATAAAAAAAACTACTACTAATTTAACTTTCATTAAATCAACTGAAATATAAAAATAAATCAAAAACCTTTTTTTTTATTTATTTATTTATTTAATGTCGCTTTTTAACAACAAAGGTCATTAACGACCACAATTTACAATAGAATACAACAAAAAATTTTAACAAATAGGTACATATCTAAACTAATTTATAAACATCAATCATTTTCATAAATTTTAACGTCTGATTACAGCCATTTTTACTTAAACATTCTTTGAGACTATTCGGTAAGCAACATAATTGTTTTTCCCTTTTAATTTCATAAAAATAAACCTTATTGCTGCTGAGGAACCCTTCATGGGCAAGTCCAACTCGCACTTGGCCAGTTTTTTTTTCTGGCATGATCGAGAGTTGTTTGTAGCCATAATTCACAATCAACTCGCTCTGTTCTGAAAAATTTGGAGGGTGTTTGGTGCTTTAACCCTTTCTCTTTTTTAGTCATTTTTCGCAAAAATTACCAAGGATTTGATCGCAATTTTTGCTGTTTCAAAGGTTATTTTGGCAGGCTCGTGGCTTACTCTTTGACAATCAAAAGCGTTATCAAAACTCCTATCGAAAAACATCAGAAACTAGGAATCATTAAAAAGCCATATAAAAACCCACTACCACTACTGTACTCGGCGAAACATGGCGGTAGCAGTCATTGACTTGTCAAAAACATGTCATTTTCTATACAAAGCCGCGATTGACAACATCTGACACTTTACTGTCAATCGCGGTTTATATAGAAAATGACAAGTTTTTGACAAGGAGTCAATGACCGCTACCGCCATGTTTCGCCGAGTACAGTATACCTACACAAATGATAATTATACATTATACAATTAAAATAAAATAATTCCTCAAATTGGCCCCAACTCTACTAATTGATAAAGTTTACTTGACAAACTTTTTTAATACAAACCACTTAATCCGATCTCAGATAAAGTAAACCAAAGATCGGTCGAGAAAAAGTAGTTTATCGAGTTGAACTACTTCCCAATTGGGTTAAGTGTAAGCCTTTCAATTTGTTTATCTTCGGATCTATCTGCCGTCGGGCTGAAGGATCCTGTAGGGCTGAAGGGTCGATTACATCAGGCAAATGATCGCGATGATAAGTTATTGAGAGAAGATATTTTACAGATCATTCGGGCATTGAATTTTGTAAGGATTGGTGGATTTAAGGCAAAAAATTAACTTCAAGAGTTTTGTGAAAAAAAAGATTGTTTACATGTATAAACATACAAGATTTTGAAACCTTTGGAAAACATAAAATAATTATAAAAATCCATAACCTAGTGCAGAGTAGGATAGATGCCGGCCGACGTTAGTCTGCTCTACTAGCAGACTTAATGTAGAGAGTCTTCTCTAGAGAGAGAATTATATTACGTAAAAAAGACACGACGAAAATATTTTTGCAGTTGATCCACCAAACGAAATTAGCCATGATTCATGAAACTGATACTCGACAAGTAAGTGGGAAGACATCCTGGCAATAATTGCTGACCGCCACATTATATCAGACGGAGACGTTATATATCCTCACTAGACGTTTGGCGCGGCTTCGCCCGCGTAAATTAGATATTTCACAAACAAATCAGTCTACGAAAAATAGCCTATGATCCTTCACGTAGTCTACTTCTTATCTGACCCAAATAACAGAAAAATTGCTCTAGTAGTTCGTGAGATAAGCCCTTTTAAATAATTTCTCCCGTTTTTTTCACATTTTCTTCTATTTCTTCGCTCCTATTAGTCTTAGCGTGATAAAATATACCCTATAGCCTCCCTTGATAAATGGGCTATCTAACACTGAAAGAATTTTTCAAATCGGACCAGTAGTTCCTGTGATTAGCGCGTTCAAATAAGCCCTTTCAAATAATTTTCCCCCGTTTTTTTCACATTTTCCTCTATTTCTTCGCTTCTATTAGTCTTAGCGTGACAAAATATAGCCTATAGCCTTCCTCGATAAATGGACTATCTAACACTGAAAGAATTTTTCAAATCGGACCAGCAGTTCCTGAGATTAGCGTGTTCAAACAAACAAACAAACAAACAAACAAACAAACTAACAAACTCTTTCGCTTTATAATATTAAGTATAGATAATCCTGACCTTCGCTGTCATCATACAATCTGCCGTTTTATAATAAGTGGAAAAGCTTAGATTAATGATTGGTCTCCGCGCGCGGGGTCGCGCGCGAGACCAATCATTAATCTATGTGAAAAAGATTATTTTAATATGGCGGTTGTCACCAAGAGAACATAATAATATCCCATATTGTATTGATAATATCATAGAAATAGACTCGAATTGAGATACGTGAGTTATTAATTAAATTAAAGGTTTTAAAACTTCAAGCAGTAAAAAGTTATTTCACATTGTAGTGTTGCAAGTGCCAGTGGTTTGCGGCTATCGTTTACTTATCATCAGGTTAGGGCTCCATCTTCTAATTTCCTGGTTCATTTAATAAAATATTGGATCAAAGTCTTTTTTAATCCGTTTAAGTGTAACTAAAGAATGACGATGCCACAAATACACTGTAATGTGTTATTTCTCTCTTATTTAGGGGGTTTTACACTAAACACTACCCAACAACAGTACTTACTCTTAGAATATTCTCGTACAATAACAACATTGTATAAATGGGCACATGTTAGCCAAGTGATAACCTCTGCAGACTGCAGTCTAACTCTTATACTGACTTTGACATTATTTATGTAACATAATATGACGTCACAAACACGATATCATATTGATATCATTAATGAAATTAGTTATTATATGAATGAAAAGTCCATCATTATTAATTTAGTAGGTATAACTTTCAAATATTAGATCTACTTAATTTGTTAGGGTTGTGTTAAGCTCAATCGACAGATCAAGACTAAGGACTTGATTACACCTACCGAATAGAATTGCAAGACAGTGGCGAGACACGACAGACAATTTGATTGGCCGAGAGCACTGTCTAGCCACTGTCTCGCCACTCTACTCAGTAGGTGTAATTGAGTCATAAAATTTACTTGACATAACCCGACTAAACAATGCAGGTCTTGCCTATGAATCAATTTCTATGACAGTACAATTATTATGGCAAACCAATAAACCAAAACTCAAATTGCGTCAGTATGAGTCAGTCATATTAATATTGTTGCTATAATTATTACGGGTAAGCATAATATGAATGAAAGACAACCACAATAGGTTAAATAAGAACACAAAATAAACCACAACCCAACCTACGTCAGTATGAGTCAAAGTTATGTTTATACTTTATGGTATTACTTCGATGTTTGTCCGTCTGTCTGTCACCAAACAGGCTGTATCTCAAGAACCGTGATAGTATATGAATTTTTCGACACTTTCCTAACAGGCGGACATATATAGCATAGGGTATAGTATTTCATGTCATCGTGTCAAACAACTATCACATGACAGGAATTAAAACCCTCACTATTTACAGCTTTCATGACATTTCTCAAGGCACATTAACGCAAAAGCACGCAGAAGTGGTCAATAAATCATCGATTTCCTAGTGGCAGACCATGCGGAACATTGCGTGTGGCGTGCTGACTCCTGATATTGACAGTCAAACTAACCGCGCAATGGAGTGCAACGTTCCTTGTCGACTAACCTTCGACAACACACGCGCTGACGGACTACTAATTGCAGCTGTTATTATGATTTTACTAGACCGTGTTATAATATTATACTGTGGCATAGCAGCTTCCAAATGGATGAACCGATTTTGATTTAGTCTTTTGTTTGTAAAATGAATGAGAGATGAAGCGCAAATACCATAACTTCACGTAAATATGATTGTACTACAGAAAATTGTATGTCTCATTTAAAATGTTGCATCTAGTCTACATTCTACTATATATTTTCAGAGAGAGTAAAATCAGAGAGTAAAATCTATAATTTTTTACATCTAAAATCCTAACAACTAGAGCACCAAAACCCATTTAAAATCAGTACCAATTCAGTTGTATCGATAGAAATAAAACCAACTATGCGCTTTGGCGTAAAAGAAAACATACCACGTCCTATCTCTTAATACGCGCCAAATATTCTCCACTTCCATAAGAGGATACGCCAATTAATCGCTAAGCCCTTATTAAAGCCCTCTGTTCTAGCGCCATAAAAAGACTAAATAACCCCAAGAACCCCATCTGCTCGTCTGTATATCTCAGTGGTACTCAGCCTATTTTATACGGGCCACAAACAAGTTTTGGCATTGGTGTCGCGGGCCGCAACCAAATTTAGGGTTAAAACATAAAGTTCTTAAAAATTTGCGATTTAAAGGGGAAAAAATTTCACGCCAATGACAAAGTCCCGGCGAGCCGCATGCGGCCCGCGGGCCGCTAGTTTAATATAACTGGTACAGCTGGACGGTAATAGCCGGGATAAAAATAGCCCCGCCCAGCTGAAGGGTTATTGAATGT
Organism: Cyaniris semiargus; assembly: GCA_905187585.1. Classification (NCBI taxonomy): domain Eukaryota; kingdom Metazoa; phylum Arthropoda; class Insecta; order Lepidoptera; family Lycaenidae; genus Cyaniris; species Cyaniris semiargus. Next base: position 3,035,641 of record LR994555.1, read on the forward strand.
TTTATTGTAAGGAGTTGCACTTATCGTACAGTAAGACCGACGACATTAGAAATGCCTGGAGTTAGGCAAACACGAGTCCTGTTGCGAGCTTCAGAAAAAATTAAAGATCGACTAAACTTTTATAAGTAAGATTGCAACCTTCAGAAAACAACAAAGAGTTTGGCCAGTATTTTTTTGCTAAAAGCGCACTGACGCCTCTTCAATTTACTTCTATATCAGAACATAAACTAGCTTCTTCTATAGCTTCTTCTTAATCAGAACCTAAACTAAATAGACCTAACCATAACAGGTTTGTGAAGATGTTAGTAGTTACTTCTGAGCGGAAAAATTTATTCATGCTGTACAGTGTACATGATTTGATCGGATCATGTCTAGATACGATCAAAATTATCAATCCGACAAATGATGTACATCTACTATCAGATTTTTAACAGTACCATGGTACTTACGTACATGGTACTACTCATATCTCCTACTCCTCCTACATTTCTTCTGATTAATTTCGTTGCGGGTCCCAAGACAGATTTAGCTTGTCCCTCGGGCATCCCTGAGATCATATCAAAGGGTTTTCGTGGTTGGTTACCACTGTTGATCCTGGCGACACAGGAGTTGCAGTGGTGGGAATGTGTGGTGGGCCTTTTGCCCGAAAAAAAAAAGTACCATGGTACTTAGTACGGGAGCCCTAGAACATTTTTTTTTTATTACTATCAAGCTAATTTTTTGTAAGTAGGTTCATTTTGAGAAGACGAACAACATTTTTATTTGCGAAAAATCTCGAAAGTGGTAGCTAACAGAGATAGAAAGGATTTCATACTTTGACTTGATGGTCCTAAAATATGGATTATTCTATTTGTAGGACAATGTTACTCTTAAATTATATAACTGTTAACCTATCAATATACAAATAATCAGCTTGTTAGGGTTCTGTTTTAGGGTTCAGTAGTCAACCAAGTTTTGTTGATTACAGAACCCTATAACGGAACCCTAACGAGCTGATTTTTTGTATATTGATAGGTTATTAGTTATATAATTTAAGAGTAACATTGTCCTACAAATAAAACAGTCCATATTTTAGGACCATCAATTCAAAGTATGAAATCCTTTCTATCTCTGTTAGCTACCACTTTCGGGATTTTTCGCAAATAAAAATGTTGTTCGTCTTCTCAAAATGAAGCTACTCACAAAAAATTAGCTTGATAGTAATAAAAAAAAAATGTTCTAGTGCTCCCGTACTAACTGATTTGAGTAGCTCCTTAAAAAAATATCACGAACATCTACTTTTACATATTTAATGTCTGAAACCACGGAATAAATCGTGGTTACATAAAATTGACGAATAAATCATCTCGGACTATAATTACAACATTAATATTTATCGTGCTACGAAAACTTGCAATTTTGTTTGAAATTCCTTTTACTATCACTTAACTGCCGTTTAATTGTAGAGTAAAGTTTAATCGTGTAAAGAATCACGCACAAATGTCCATTTAACTTTACTATCTCATTATTTACGTAAATTAGACGTATAAACTATACTTTACAGTTTAAACTTTTACGCGCAACCTACGGAGGTTATTAGTTATATAATTTAAGAGTAACATTGTCCTACAAATAAAACAGTCCATATTTTAGGACCATCAATTCAAAGTATGAAATCCTTTCTGTCTCTGTTAGCTACCACTTTCTTACTTTAACTTTACTATGTCATTATTTACGTAAATTAGACGTATAAACTATACTTTATAGTTTAAACTTTTACACGCAACCTACGGAGTATACGGCTGCGCAGAAGATTGCTTAATTTTAATGAAGAGTATGATAGAAAACGTATGGAGTTCATTTAATTAAGTTACGTAATCATTTAATCTCTGAGTACAGCTGTAAAAGACTTTTCGTTCATTTAAAACGTAGTTACTATTCGCCATAGAGAAAGAAAACTGACGTAAAACGACAAATATTCAAAAAACAATTGAAATTCTGAAGCAAAACTCCGAGAAATCGTTCCCGGTTTTAGGAATGCAGCGCTTTTTTGGATAATAAAGAAATTTTTTACCCGGGACTTTCCCCGTTCCGTATTGTAGAGCGGGACGGGGATAGACATGGCAACGGGTTAGAGAGAGATAGAGCGCTTACCATCGATTAACAGACGACTGTTTGAAACACACGAGACAAGACTCCACTGAGGCAAATACTTGAAGTTCTAAAAGGCTTGCGTCGCTCATAACTTTCGCGAGGTTTCTGAATAGTTGGAATATTCATAGTGGCCAGGAGAATGTAACATGAACTGCTGAAACTTAATTTACTTTTCCGTTTTACCTTGAGTGATCTAACTTAAATACGTCCTGGAAACAAATAAAATGGTTTGCAGTTTGCTCAACAAATATCTGGCCACAAAAAACATTTTAACAAATTGATGGAATTGAACATTTTAACAAGGAACGTTTACTGTCAAAGTGAGTCATAACTCAAAAAAAAACTTGCTGCGTAAAAAAGGCGTTTAGTGGCATAGTGTTTTGTGCTTATCCAATAAGTTCTAAAAGTTACTTGAAAGTCAATATTTGGTACATTGTACAACTATAACATCTATTATCTGTATATAATGTGGTTCCGCTTATTAGTAAAGGGTTAACTTTCCCTTTAAAGAAGCTCAGTTGAAAATCGCAGCGTTTTCTCCTCAACTCCGCGCTGTGGGTACCCTATTGTCCCGACTCCCGAGCTCCCCTCGAGCTGGAGTGGAAAAGAAAAGTGATTAATCGACACTTTGTCCTCACCGACTCACTCTTTGCCAACTGACTAACAGTTTCCTATACGCTTCTTGTGTGTTTTTGGTAATCTTTTGCTGTGATTTTGGGTAATGGATCTTTTTGGTAAATTATTGGAGAACCTCAAGAAACCTTACTAACTATGAATTATTATGCTGACTGCTGGGTCCAGTGTCCGAAATATCCAAATGATTACCTGAAACAAAAATAATAATTTGAGTTCAAATATTGGAAGATCAAACACTTTTAGGGCTTTTCAGAAATTATTATTTACACAAGTCGCAATCACTCTGAGAACCCCTAAAAATTCGTGTAATTTTAGAGTTAGAAGCCCCACCATCATTCTGATAGATTGTTGTTCGGGAGGACTCTAGATGGTACATCAATGTGGACATTGCCTATTTGTTTACATTTATTAGGTTTCGAAAGGGCCTATTTTAACAATACTTGCCGCATCAACACTTGGCGCATGTTTGGTGCGCCAAGTGTGCGGTAATTAAAGCAAGTAGCAACATCTTTTAACGTAAAGGTTTGGCAAACATTTTTATGATAAATGTGAAAAAATTAGTCGTCTGTTAGCATTAACATAATCATAATAGTATTATAATATAGGGTACTAAAACAGCGTAAACACTAAGACCCAGGTATGGCCCAGGTGTTTCAGGTTTACGGCTGATTTTACGCGGTCGTATAAACTTTAGCCGTATGCAGAGTAAAGCATTACGAGTAACAATGGTGAAGTCAGCTTTTGCATTCGTTAACAATCCCAGACCTCTGCATTCAATTTGCATTTTAAATAATCATTTTTAACACAGACATAGATCAATTCTAAGATTCTTGATCTATGTCTGTGATTTTAAATTATTACATTCCTTTCGTTTTAGCGCCTTTGGGAAGAGAATAGCATAGCACGTAGATTACTCAATAGTGTATTAGTATCGTGTTGGGCAATGGGCGTGAAGAGGTATTAGACAGACAGACATTCTTTTGCATTTAAATAATATTAGCATGGATTTTAAGTATGTAAGCACCATATTTTGAAGCATTTAAAAAAGAAAGGTTTAAATATTAACCATATTGTATAGGAACATAACGCGGATGATGTGTTTTGTTTCAATGTCACTGAATTCATTAGCATACGATTAGCAAACAACATGTTTTAAATTTATCGTATTGCAATCTACATATTTTGTACACATCAATAGGCTACTTGACCTATATTCAATTTCATTGAACAAATGCATATTTCTAGTAGAACTTGGCCTAGGAAACCGTATTTCACCCTTATCATCAAATAAAAGCTTATTATTGATAAATAAAGTCGATTTAAAAATATGATTTTATATTTTTTTATTTGTACTGACGAAAACGCTTTTGCGGTACTTCCGATTTGGATGTGACGTCATCACACTAGTAATTTAATATCTTTTATTTATCGCGCTCGTTATATGTAAGTTTATTTGTACATAAATAATAAGAATAAGTCCAGAAAGATTTGTAAAATATATTTTCTTAAATAATTTAAATAAAACATCAGTTTTATATATTATCTCCATTTAGTGTAGTGCGGAAATGAAATGGCCAAAACTTTTCTCTAAAAGTTTTCAACATTACAAATGATTTCAAAATTCTTTTCTAATTTTTTGGCACTGTTAGACTCGTACGTTTAGCACATAAAAAATTTTTCAATAAAGAAAGTATAAAATACAAAAAATATGACGTCACACTATGGCGGACAGTGTTTTCGGTGCCATTTAAAAGGCACATTTTTCAATCAACATTTTTATGGGTTTCTACTGTTTAAAATATTAAAATATTAGTTTTTTTGGTGAAAATGAATGATTAAGAAGCGATTAGCATGAAGAAAAAAAGTAGGTCAAGTAGCCTATTGTATATGCGGAAAATCAGCGTAAAACGCTACCTTTTTTGGAAATCGGTTAAATAATTTGTATTATTTCATTAACATTTAAACATATTTGGTTTTAGAGGCTAAACCAAAAATGGCACGATGAACTGGACGATTAGGTGGCCAAATATGGCAAAAAGTGAGAAAATAAATTGACTCTAGTAATACCGGGGTAATTGGAATAAAACATTTTGATCCTTTTTTATCTTATAGCGGCTGATTCTGTGTGTTAAACATGCAAATATAAAAATTTATCCAATGATCAAGGATATTTTATGAAAATCTGCTGTCAAAAATTGCCATCAGATTCTGGTAGACCTTTAGTTGTGTACTATAGAAAGATAGAGTTGGAGACCCGTGCCCATCAGAGGGAACTATTTACTGTTAAAATGAATAATCGGCCAAGTGCGAGTAGGACTCGCGCACGAAGGGTTCCGTACCGTTATAGAGAACAAATAGGCCAAATATTGTGTTTTTGTATGGGATATTTGAATTTTATTTAAATATTATTATTTATTATTAAAGAACACGTATATCTAAGGCCTTTGTGAAGATTTCAAGTGCCTACCTGTTGCCATTATTGATATCGAGCAAAAAAGGCCAGAAAAATCACGTTTGTTGTATGGAAGCCCCCCTTAAATATTAAAATTATTTTGTTTTTAGTGTTTGTTGTTATAGCGGCAACAGATATACACAATCTGTAAAAATTTCAGAAGTCTAGCTATAGCAGTTCTTGAGATACAGCCTGGCGACATACAGACAGACAGACAGACGGACAGACGGACAAACGGACAGACGGATAGACAACGAAGTCTTAGTAATAGGGTCCCGTTTTTACCCTTTGGGTACGGAACCCTAAAAATGGTTAAATAGATGATCAGTAGGTATACCTGTAGTATAAGAGTATCTATTTATTTTCTTGAAGGAAACAAGCAAACAGACCACCTGATGATATACGATAACCACATTAAGGCCCTTCCCCTACGGAGATTCCGTATTTACCGTAGAGCCTTATAAACTCATAATTTGAAAGCTACAAAGTTATAATAACAATACAGCAATAATCTTCAGCATATCAACATTCCTTTCCCCGTTTTAAATTTTCTATTTTTGTTTATTATACTCATGTTATTAGCTTAAAAAGTAATACCAATTTATTAAAATTGAAGCATACTTTCAGCATCTCCCTAGTATTTACAAATTACGTTTATTTGAAGCACACGACAATAGATAGATAATTTCATTAACTACATATAATTCTCCGTTTTAAATTTTTTTTAGATCAATTTTGAACTAAGAAAATTTAAAAACATAGGATTTTTGTGCGATCTCGGCAACGCGTCAAATGTATCCTTGCCTATCCTATATGTTACCTTGGCTCGGGGGATGGCCTTAATATAGACACTTGCAACATAGCAAGTGTAACTTTTTAGAGGTTCCCTGGACCTTAAAATCCCTATGATTCAGGCGTCTGGATACCGCTTTCTCACTTGGCCAAACGCTTATGTTTCGCCAAGTGAAAAATGACATGCATCTGATGCATATAATTTTGATCCTGGTTTTGTGTGAGGCCTTGGGATCTGCACATTCGTGCCAAATTATGACACTCCTACATCATACCATATTCCTCCAACTGACCAACACCAAAGGACTTTGAAAATATTCGTCCCAGATTTCCCCAAGTCACGGTGACTGGTATGTTTGACAGTTGGTTGTAATTAAGGCAATGTGGAGGCCGGTTGACAGTTGACACAAATGACGCAGTTGACACCGACTTCCACTGTGTCACAACAATGCCAAATTAATGTTAAAAACTGATTGGTCAACTCCCGGCGTGTACACCTAATGGATTATTTTGGCATACTCTATGGGGGTATGTGGTGGTAGACTTTTATATCATCATCATCATCACCGACGTCCTGATTATCATCAACATACAACCACCGCAAAAAATTCGGTTACAAGTGTAAATATAGAAGTTACTAGATGATGCCCGCAACTCCGTTGCGCCAAAACTCGTTTATCGCGCAGGAACCGTACATTTTCCCGGGACAAAAAGTATCCTATGTCCTTTCCCGGGACTCATAGTATCTCCATACCAAATTTCAGCAAAATCGGTTAAGCGGTTTGGACGTGAAGAGGTAACAGACAGACAGACAGACGATAGACAGACAGACAGACAGACGGACAGACAGACGGACAGACAGGCACAATTTCGCATTTATAATATTTTATATAAGTTATAACGTAAAAATTAAGTTTTGATGTAAGTAAAGTTATTTTCAAGAATAACTCTACTTCTTAACTACGTTATAAATTATAATATTACTTTCATCTCATAAGAATTTAAATCACTTTACATAGGTAAAATGTTTTAAATTCTTGATTGATATCAATTGGCTCACTACACATTCCAACACAACAAATTCTGTTGACCCGTATTGAGACGTGAAATTTTTTTTGGCCTTTTGGACCTAAACCTCTGTGTAGTCCACTCTCTATGTCTCTCTCGTGAAGAGAGACATAGAGAGTGGACTACACAGAGGTTTAGGGCCAAAGTGCTGGACCGACATAGATCATAAGATTTCATAAGAAAATACATCTAATCCCGGCACAAGACATAGGACAATTTTTTTCGCGGAAAAATGTCCCGCGCAACAAACCAATAGCACAACGAAGTTTCAGGAACATCTAATTAATATTATCAGAGCACCTTCATGTAATTAATATTAATTATCAATTATTTATACTAATTAATTGTCCTCGTGAGCACGAGCAATGAAATCACAAATAGTAGTGACTAGTGAGTCATGCCCTTAATTAAGAGCGGCCCAACTCACAGGGTTCAGCGACGAGGAAAATATCAGGTGTTGGGACTTGGGTAATAAATGCAATTGGGCTAAAATTTTGTATATTATTATTTTTAGCATTATTTCGTGGAATATTGCTAAAAATAATAATATATTATACTAAATTTTAAGCTATGGATTTCCGCAAAGTAAAGACTGATTCTATTAACTACAATTAGGCTACTTCAGTGTTTTTCAACCTGCGGTTCGCGACCCCCCTGGAGTGAATTTTAATAAAAGGATAGGAAACATACAAAGATGAAAAATCGGCCAAGTGCGAGTTGGAATCGCCCATGAAGGGTTCCGCAGCAGCAATAAGGTTCATTTTTATAAAATTAAAAGGTTTTTGATTTATTTTTATACTTCAGTTCGTTTAATGAAAGTTAAATTAAGGTTTACCATTTATGACGTATAAAAAAACAATTGCTAGATCTCGTTCAAACCAATTTTCGTTGGTAGTTTTTATAGTAATGTACATCATAATATATTTTTTTAGACTTATCATCCCCTACTTTAGAGAAGTTAGAGGGGGGGGGGGGGACAAGCATTTTACAACTTTGGAAGTCTCTCTCGCAAACTATTCAGATTAGAAAAAAAGGATATTAGAAACCTCAATATGATTTTTGAAGACCTATCCATAGATACCCCACACGCATAGGTTAGATGATTTTTTTTGTTTCAGTTGTACCTATGGGGACACCTAAAATTTTTAATAATTTTTCCATTTTTGTATCAAAATGTTAATGCGGTTCACAGACTACTTCGGTTGGGCTACTTTATTCATTTAGAATCGCTAGTAAAAGTATAACCCCAGGCTGCGTTATTTATTTAAGGTAATATACACAAAGACTGATAGGCAGGCAAACGGGCAGACGGGCAAGCAGACTGACAGACAGAGGTTAGACACTTTTGTGTCACAATAATTAACAGCCCTTTTAACATTTACATGAAAATTCTAAACCTCTAGGCTCTAGCAATGCCACATTTCAAATTCCCATACATTTTTATTTCTAACGTCGACATTATCGAAAGCAAGCTGTCTAAGCACCCAGGTAGTAATCGTGGATGGATCGCTGTCACCGGCAGCCCTGCTCGGTCGTTAGCCTGACAAATGAGCGATACAGTAATTAGCCCTAATGTAGCTTGTGTTCCTTTGTGCGTAGATAGGACATGGAAAAATTACAGAATATGTCGTCTGTGATTCTTATAGAGATTCTTATATTAAAAATTTGTTTAATAGTGCTACTGGATCGATTTTTAAGGAACATATATTTAGTAATTAGGTAACTAATTACATAAAATCGGCCAAGAGGATGTGCCACTACTTGCGGGAAAATGTACGGTTACCGCGCGTTCCTTTTGCCGGAAATGCAAGAATAGAGCCGCGCGGAACATCTAGTTACACGAGGAATTCTTAGGCCGTGTTCAAACCAAACTGACTGTAAGCCGCCGAATGTGAGCAGGCTCACTGTGAGCCCCAGTGTAAACGTGAAAATAAACGGTATTTTTCGTTCACAGTATGCTGACTATACGCTATAGCTGACGTAGCTACGTAGCCATCAGCGTCCGCGGAGCGTAGTGGCGTGCTATATTAATCGGCCGCCGAATGTCAGCGCCTACGCCTAGCGTAATAACGTATTGTCGGTTAGGTGTGAACGAAAAAGTGAATATGTATGGAAATACAATAAACTGCGTAACGTTCGCTCACTTTCGGCGGCTGACAGTTTGGTTTGAACACGGCCTAAACTACCATACCTTTATCATCCAACATCAATTGATTTTCGACACAGTTTTGATGCAGTCTTCAGTTAATAAACGTTAACCTTATCAAAGCGATGCAAGTTTTGATCGGTGGAAACTGGAAACGCAAAAAAAAGGTTTAGCTTTTGTTTGTCGATCTTGGTTAAGAGCCATACAATAATTAAAATAACGAGGCATAGAATTTCATACTTTTAACAATTTATAGGATTGGACTTTAGTCTTAGGGCCTGTTTCACCACTTACTAATAATATCGGATATCCTCAACTTATCTGACAGATACTCTATACTCTATCTGTCAAATAAGTTGTGGATAGCCTATACAGCACTTATCAGGAAGTGGTGAAACAGCCCCATGAAGTTTGATCCGGAAATACCGCAATTCCAAATTCAATTCAAAGATTTCGATTGGAATGGGTAGAAGTGGACAGTGCAATCGCAGGACCCTGCATATTTAATGCCGGCTGGACAGCATTGATTTTCACTTAACGCGACCTTTCACATTATCGAACCGATTTCCGATTTCCATTTTTAAATTGAGTAACTATCGGGTGTTCAGCACGAATGTGTCGGTTTCGTTAAATATTACAGGACATTGTTTTACGGTATGCCTGAAAATATGGAATTCTACTGGTTTGGTACCTATAACCTAACATTAGTTTAGCTATAACTTATAAGTCATCATTATATGTTTTAGGCGGCACTTAGCGTCATTGGTTAAATTGACATTTATAGTGGCAACTCACTGCAAACCTAGCGCCAATAATAATCAGGATAATCCTTCGAAGTACATTACGCATTAAATTAATTTTTACTTGCAAATTGATACCGTGTAATATACTTTCTTTTGTCATGTTGCTCGCACGATTTTGAGTTCTACAACAGATACAGAGAAAAGTTGGCCCCAATGGGACATTCGTATTGGGGACATGTATCGCATTTTTAGGCCCTATCTTTAAGACCACTTCCATCAATCAATTCATCAGCTTATTTGCTTGTTATTGCAATGTAATTGGACCAGCACGGGGCATGCTAAGTAGGTACCGTTTTGGATTACAATAAACAATAGTAATCACAATACGTTAGTACGACGCAATAGGCTTTCCTCAGCAGCTGGCCTATTATGCGGAACAATGGAAGAGTAGACTGGTCAGCTAACGGAGCGAGACAGCATGTGTGTGAGAGAGAAAGCCTGCTCGACATTCGCGGTATCAAAATTCGGCACCAACTCCAAAACTTCAGAAATTAGTTGATATCAAGACGTCAATTTACGTTGCAATGTCGCGAGACGATGTGATTTTTTTTTGTTGACTTATGAATGCAGTCTTGTTCGAAATGATTTAAAGAAAATGACTGCATTCATAACTCAATACATATTTTTTGTGGGATGATACACAAATGCTTAACAGCGTCCATTAATAATTCAAAGTTGGATCGAGCAGCCCAACCTATGCTGCGAGAGGGAAGTCTGCAAATTCAATGTGTATCTTCTTATTATGTAGTAAATAAAGTTCAGTTTTGAATGAGTTATTTAAAAGTGAATCGCATTGCATCGATGCGTCACGTTGCAATGTGAACTTATCCTAACGTAAAAGTATTACGGCCGCTCTCAGAGACATTTAATAATGATTAAACCTCAATTTAATGAAGAGTTTGACAGATAATGTATGGGGCTTATGTCAAAATCTTCATTTAATTACAGTTAATTAATTAATATTCGTCTCGGCGGCAGTTAGAGTTTACATTAATGAGGAAAAGTGGTGTTAAAAACTACTCAACAGATTGTTGAATGGCCGTAAAGAGGTTGCATATTATATTACGGTGAAAATTGCGGTCGTTTTCATTAAATGCGTAGATAGCAGATACTCCGATTACTCGCGTGGCCATTGATGTACCAGGTCAGAGACGTCACAGCCTTTTTTCCGCCTTGCAAGTATTATTTTTCATTATTAATCTAAAAAAAATGTCACGTTGTTACAATAATATAACGATACTAGCTGACCCGGCAAACGTTGTTTTGCCATATAAATTATTTCTAGTATCAATATAAAAAGTAGACAAAAACCTATTCTCAGACCTAACGAATTTACATACAAAATTTTATTTAAATCGGTTGAGCCGTTTCGGAGCAGTTCGCGCACGAACACTGTGACACGAGAATTTTATATAATATAATACTAGCTTTCCCGGCAAACGTTGCTTTGCCATATTAATATTAAGTATTTCGAGCATATTATTATTTTATTGAAGTGACTAAATAAGTACCGGAGGCCCAATCCCCTACCCTATTCCCTTCCTTTCCCTCCCCTATTCCCTTTTCTTCCCATCCCTACCCTCTCCTATTACCCTATTCCCTCTTAAAAGGCCGGCAACGCACCTGCAGCTCTTCTGATGCTGCGAGTGTCCATGGGCGACGGAAGTTGCTTTCCATCAGGTGACCCGTTTGCTCGTTTGCCCCCTTATTTCATAATAAAAAAAAAAAGTATGTTGGTGTCGTTGGTATGCATGGTAACGTCCCGTCCCGTCCCGTCGCACAAACAATGGTCGCCGTCAGTCTCGAGTTGTAATAATTTACTATTATTTTTTCAACAAATGCACTTATCAATATAAAAAGTACCCAGTAGCCGATTCTCAGACCCACTGAATATGCATATAAAATTTGGTTAAAATCAGTAAAGCCGTTTCGGAGGAGTACGCGACCTAACATTGTGACACGAGAATTTTATATATAAGATTAGAAGATTATTGTAACAACGGCCTGATGGTTCGGAAGGTGCTGAAAGAACTCCTGACTCTTTATAGATACAAGTTTGGGACGTTGTGTTAAGAACGGAAAGCATATGCTACTATGCAAATCGCATTCATCATCATCATCATCACTACCATAAACCATTATAGAACCATGTATCGTCCCGTTTTAACCCTATTATTGGCACTTTTCATAGTCTTTTATTATATATCACTTAAACCGCGGGTAGCATCGCGGGGCACAGCTAGTATAGTAAAATATAATAAAACTAGATGACGCCCGCAACTTCGTTGCGCCAAAATTCGTCTATCGCGCGGGAACCGTACATTTTTCCGGGATAAAAAGTATCCTATGTCCTTTCCCGGGACTCAAAGTATCCCCATACCAAATTTCAGAAAAATCGGTTCAGCGGTTTAGGCGTGAAGAGGTAACAGACAGACAGACAGACAGACAGACAGACGCACTTTCGCATTTATAATATTAGTATGGATTTAACGCCTCCGTGGTCCATTGGTTCAGTGCATGGCTCTTCACTCAGAGATCGTGGGTTCGAATCCCGCGTTGGAAACAATATGTTATTTCCAAGTGTTAGGACAATGCAGGCTGATCACCTGATTGTCTGACAAGTAAGATGATCCACGGATGGGCATGTAAAAAGTCGGTCCTGCGCCTGATCTCTCGCCAGTCGCCAGTCGTGTCGGTCTTCCGCTGACAGCTGGAACTAAGAGTTTTTATTTATGGCAACATTAAAGTATTTGTAGTACAGGGCCTCTACACGATGGGCCATGATGGACAATCTAGAATGTGCCATGAATTGTCAATATGATCGCGGATCTGTCTACACGACCGCTGCACCTCCATTTGTTAATTGTCATCGGTTAACAATGGACGTCGAAACATTCCAAATTACAGGCTCTTTTTGATACAATTCTATAAATTTAAATGTTTCATCATTTGACCACGTCTCAGACATCGTTGAAAACAAAACAGCACGCGTCCGCACCGTACCGTAAACAAATTATATGAACTGAGTGATCTGCGATCGTATAGACACGCTTACAATCATGGCCAAACTTCCTTTGATGATTGTGCGAAAAACCGACACAACGGCGATTACGCTCAATCGACGCCCATCATGGCGAATCGCAAACGATTATGCCCTCTCCACGATCGTGATCGCCTGTGATTGTCCATACTCCATCATGGCCCATCGTGTAGAGGCCCCAGTACATTTTGTGTCAAAAGTGCGTTCAAGCGTAGCGTAGAGTTGCCTTTTAAAAAAGAAAAGCGCTCTCATTTAAAACGCACTCTTTTTTGCCAAGTTGTAAGTGTGAATCGTTTCTCACTCGTTATATTTCTGTCGATTATATGCAACGTCCTTGTGTACGGCACATCAATGCACGTCGAATGATTAAATTACATTGGGCGATGCGTATTAATATTGGAATTAGTATTCCGCGCGAACGAGGCATAAACTAGACGATACATTCCTTATTCTTCGCTGGTATCAATCCTTGAAAACTACTTGTTATTATTACAAGTTGATATAAATAGCAATTGTCATCATCATCATCATGATCATCACCTTAGACCTACCAATTATCACTTTTGATCCAACTCATGCAACGCTAACATAGACATTTGACCATAAAACCATATCGACGCGGGTGGAATGAAAAAAGTTACCAAGCGACACTAGAGGTCAAAATGAGTTTTTTATATTATTCGGAATCAGCGAATTTTTCTCTGTCGATTAGTCTAAGCGGGCCCCAAGACCTACAATAATTTTGAACAATAATTTATTTGACAGTAAGATTTTTAAAGTTAAAATGGATCTTTAAACGGCTCTGTTGTAAAAATAGCATTATGGCGCTTGGTAACTTTTTTCAATCCACCGTCGATAATACACAATTACACATTGATAGTTGCAACTTCTATGAAACAACAAAATATAATTTATTATAGCTTAATAATACGTCTAGCATCGTTTAACGACTATGGTTAGACGAGTATAATTTTATCATACCGAGACTACACTGCCTGTATTAATATAAGATTCCAGGCATTAAAATTTTGAAATGATTGCCTATTCCTCTTTAATTAAATAAATGAAGACTTCTTAAAAAATAGTGCAGTGTAGTAAAACATTTACTATTTTTGCTGACCGTTCAGAACAAAAATCGCATAATGACAGTAAATTTATTTACTTTGCAAAAAGAATTGAAATTGTATATTCCACTTTATTCCATTTACATGCAAAATTGCAAGACCATTAATAATTTGGACACTGTTAAGCATTCGTGTCCTTACCATAAAGTTAATATACCTAGCGGAATAGAGCAACAATCTCGAGCTGTCAAACGAAACCGAAATTGGTTTACATCTGTGTGTAAAAATTTGTTTACGTATACACTTACACAAGCATCTTTCTAAGAGATTAAATTGTCAACGTGCCGATTAGTGCCGACTGGACGTCAAACAGATGAAAAAAAAAATGGTTCTGCTGTCAGTTGTCATGTATCACACGTCTCTTTTTACCACGCAGTGTTACTGATAGTGACATCTCGCTTGCTCAGGCCTTTGTTTCTCTATTCCGCTAGGTATAATAACTTTATGGTCCTAACCCACAAAAAAATTACGTATTGAGTTATGAATGCAGTTTTGTTCTTTACATGATTTAGAACAAGACTGCATTCAAAATTCAACAACAAAAATTTTTTGTGGGTTAGTACACAAATGCTTAACAGCGACCAATTAAGATATTATTATGTAGCTATTTTGTCAAAACTATTATACCAACTCGACAACTCTGACAACAGGTAGGTAATCAGGCCTAGTTGTTCCTACAAATCGTACAAATAACGTGCCATTTCTTTACAAAAATCGAAGATTCGAGAGAAGAAAAAACTAAATTCTTGAATTGAATCCGCACGCGCTAATCTGTTGTTCAACAATAGTCAATAACACGTTCGCAGTCGTTGCGGTCCTGTCGATGAGTTCAAAATTGGCTTAAGCGGCAACTTCACCGATATTGTACTGTCAAAGAAATTGATTTATAGGCAAATAGCAGACCTACGATATTTTGTCGGGTTATATCAAGTCAATGTCAGTTCAAGTGAGCTGGGCTTGACACAACTCGACTGAATTACGTAGGTCCTCCTGCCTTTAAACTTTCTCAGATAGTACAATGACGTCACTAACAAGTGTAACGTCTCTGTATTCCCGATTTCTCCGATAGTACAATGATCTGTATCGTCACTAGCAAGTGTGACGTCATCACTGTTCCCGCCCGCTGGAGCTAAATCATTCAGCTCAATGCCACGTACGGGGAATTAAGGCTAGTTGTCCTCATTAGTCATTACACGCTTCAGATACATCAGACATTCAAGCTGCGATTGCGAGGCAGTTCCAGTATCAAATTTTGACCATGGTAGAGTTTTGCGAATAAAAAATTGCGTGTCATAATATTCTATTTGTAGTAGTAACATTATGATGGCCATTCAGATTCACAGTCTAGAAAATTTTATATTCTCCATCCATACTAATATTAAAAATGCGAAACTGTGTCTTTCTGCTACCTCTTAGGCTAAACCGATTTTGCTGAAATTAGGTATAGAGATACTTTGAGTCCTGGGAAAGGACAAAGGATACTTTTTATCTCGGTAAAGTTTATCGTCCCCACTCCCCGCGCGAGAAACGAATTTTGGCGCAACGGAGCTACGGGCGTCATTTAGTACAATACTACTTAGAGCGGGTTGCACTTGCACCAGAGGCGTGGTTATAGTTACAGTTGTGGCGGTACCCACAATTCGCTTAGCATTCCTGCATCGCGCTATCGAAGTTTTCTAAGCGCGTCGGTATATATACGACAGCTGAAATGTATCACGTGGGCTCCGGCCTGACCGAGCATACCACCTCGCTCGGTCGGAAGATCTTCCTTTGCGGCCTTCACGCATTATTCCCACACAGTTATGGTCAAAGCTATGGTTATAGTTAAGGCTAACTTAACTTTAACCTTAACTTTGACCACGGAATTTGACAGTAGTCTGTTGCGTTTATTTTTTTGTTAAGGGGGCGACTAACCCAAAATTGTCGATTTTATAATTCATTTTTATACTTGAAAATAAGCCCCGAATTGTTTCATTTTCTAAACATAGATACTACATTATATTTCCAAGAATTTAATCTGAGCAAAAACACGATATCTTAAAATTTTCTCGATAGAAAAAAATCACAAAAATGCATCTAATTTTCACGAATTTTTCATATATTGCCATAACCGTGCATTAAACTAAGTTAATATTTTAACACATTGTATAAAATTCTATCATTGAGACACTGACCTGGCGGATTTGTAAAATGTGAGCCATAGTAAATTTTCACAAAAAAATTTCGATATAAGTTTGAGCGGTTATGGTTATCGTTAAATATGGCGTCCTTAACCAAAGATTTGACATTTTGCACTGTAGTTATAGTTAAAGTTACAGTTATAGTAAGTTAGTTGGTGCAACCCACCCTTAGTATAGCAATTAGCATATAGACTGATCTCAGGTATCAAATTACGAAACTCTACCATCTCTAAAGATAGTAGAATTTTGTGAATACAAAACGTTTATCATATTGCACTTGTAAAAATATTATATTTTACGCCATAGATTGTAATAATTATTTATATATAAATCTTGCGGAATATGAGATGAAATAGTGCGATACGAGATTGTGGCGTTAGTTGGTACGCTACAATCTCTTATCATTTCTTAGTAGGTAAGCTTGCCTAACCTAACATTTACCATTAGTCACTACATGGACGTTTACAGTATTATAATAGTCATAAAACAGGTAAAAAGCAGAGTAATCTGAAAGGTATTTTTGGGGCCATTTTTTCCGGAAATTTCTACCGTGTAATATTAAATAACTCGTAGAACTTAACCTATGGCTATGAATGAAAGAGAAGACATGACATTTTAACAAGCTGTTAACACTAACAGACCTTGGTGAAATTGGGCCTAAGTAGTTAAAGTAGAACTTTAACAAAATGAATGTGAATGTATTTCATAAACATATTTGTACATGATAAAAATAAAAAACCGGCCAAGTGCGAGTTGGACTCGCCCATGAAGGGTTCCGCAGCAGCAATAAGGTTTATTTTTATGAAATTATAAGGTTTTTGATTTATTTTTATATTACAGTTGATTTAATGAAAGTTAAATTAAGTTTACCATTTACGAGTTATGAAGTATAAAAAAACTACTTGCTAGATTTCGTTCAAACCAATTTTCGTTGATAGTTTTTTATAGTAAAGTACATCATATATTTTTTTTAGACTTATCATGCCCCTACTTTAGAAGTTAGAGAGGGGGGGGGGGGACGACGACGACGACGACACATTTTACCACTTTGGAAGAGTCTCTCTCGCAAACTATTCAGGTAAGAAAAAAATGATATTAGAAACCACAATATTATTTTTGAAGACCTATCTATAGATACCACACCATACCCACACGCATAGATTAGATGAAAAAAAACTTTTTTTGATTCGGTTGTACCTACGGGGACCCCTAAAATTTTTAATATTTTTTTCCATTATTGTATCAAAATCTAAATGCGGTTCACAGACTACATCTACTTACCAAATTTCAATAGTATAGCTCTTATAGTTTCGGACAAAAGTGGCTGTGACATACGGACGGACGGACAGACAGACAGACAGACAGACATGACGAATCTATAAGGGTTCCGTTTTTTGCCATTTGGCTACGGAACCCTAAAAAGCAAGGTGGTCATGAAATATTCATGAAAAAGGTTGATATACGTTGACTACCAACCAAATTTATCAGACTAATCTTAATAACCAAACAGGAAATATCTTAACTATGAATATTTATTTCACAAAAGGGAGTATTGGTTTTAGAATTGGGGCACATTTCCGCACCGCGACGTAAACGAGAAACACAAGTCGCGTATGTAAACTTGAAAACTTGACGTTTCTTAAATTGAATTTAAGCTGGAACTATCGGCATCGCCTTTCAAATTTCTATGGAATAAAAATTTATTTGTGCAATGTATGGACAGAAAAACAGATAACCCGAAAAAATAACGTAGGTAGGGCAGTTATAAATATATAGCCTATTGGATAATTTTTTGTGATGGCCTTTTGTACATTTTCATAAATTGTACAAAGAAAATTTGCCAAAAATGGTCAGAGAAACAGACACAGTTTTTGTAAGGTTCCGTAGATAATATTAAAAAGTTAAAAGCTAATAACATTACGATAATTTTAAGGACAAATAGCGAAAATTTACGTGTTTTTACTACGAAAAATACTTTAAATACACCTGTACTTTTTAGTTTTACATCTTGTACAGAAAAATACTTATTATTACACCCTGTATAATATGTAAAGAAATACTAACTATCAAACTATAATCATCAGAGTTGAAGACTTGTAAACAAAACAAGACGGATGCGTCTAGTTTACTGGGAGTTCAACTGAACAAATTGCTAACTGTTAAGGTTAGTTCACATTGCAACGTACTAATGCGACGCACTTTAAATGAGTTACATAATATTCAAAATTGGATTCTATTTACAAGTATTTAACAATAATATTATAAAGATACGAGTAAATATAACACATTGAATTAACAGACTTCCTGTCGACAGTGCCTGTTCCAATTTTGGCAATTTAAAAAAAAATCGGCCAAGTACGAGTAGGACTCGCGCACGGAGGGTTCCGTACCATTATAAAGCAAAATTAGGCCAAAAATTGTGTTTTTTGTATGGGAGCCCCCCTTATTTTTTATTTTATTTTATTATTATTATTAAATATTAAAGTACACATATAACTTAGTACTTTGAGAAAAATTCAAGTACCTACCTGTTGCATTATTGATATATAGAGCAAAAAAGGCCAAAAAAATCACGTTATTTGTATGGGAGCCCCCCTTAAATATTAATTTTATTTTATTTTTAGTATTTGTTGTTATAGCGGCAACAGATATACATAATCTGTGAAAATTTCAACTCTCTAGCTATTACCGTTCTTGAGTTACAGCCTAGAGACAGACAGACAGACAGACGGACGAACAGACGGACAGACGGACAGACAACGAAGTCTTAGTAATAGGGTCCCGTTTTTACCCTTTGGGTACGGAACCTTAAAAATGTAGGTACAATGTAAACTGAACATTACAGTCAATCCAGATTCCAGACCAAGAAGCGACACAGCTCTGCATTAAAAAAAGCAAAACCGAACTTTTACTGCAGCAGATACATTTTCCTACGAACGATAGAGGTAAAATATATTATAATAATATATGTATAGTTTTAAATAAGTAATCTACAGTAAATAAAGTTCAATTGTAAAGCAAAATTAGAGCGCGGCGCTGCGTCTCGTGTGAACTAGCCTACCTAGCCTTTAGGGTAAATTTATACTAGCGCAGAGTCGAAACGCATCGAAGCGAATTACCAAAACTGAACATAACAAATTCAATCTTAACTCCAAAGCGTTAACGCACACGTTAAATCTGAGAATTTAAAAAGGCGCGCGCGCGTCGGGCGCATTCGCGCGAATTCGCTCGACCAACGCTGATTGGTCTCGCAGAAGTAATATGTGCGTTACGCTCTGGAGTTAAGGTTGAATTTTCTATGTTCAGTTTTTAGAAATTCGCTTCGATTCGCTTCGATGCGAATCGAAGCGAATTTCTGACTCTGCGCTAGTATAAATTGACCCTTACTGTAAGACTAGAACAAATTGCGAACTATTCGTTTTATTAACTAAGCAGCTGTTGTGCAGAAACGCTAACATAGATACGAGTTAAATTTCATACAGATGGACCCTAAGAGACCTGAAAAAAAATCTTTTGTGAAAAGATCCTGAATACTTTAAATATATTATATTTTAAATTGCTATCTGTTACCACTTTCCCCTTGATCGACTTGATAAACTAAGGTTTGGAAATACTTTGAGGCCTGAAAAATCAATATTAAAAATAGGATAATTGAAAATATAATAAGATATAAGGATAAATTATAAGTAGTATTTAAGTAGATAAATTATAATTTGAAAGACTGTATAAAATTTACACGCCACCCAAAGGCAAAATAAGAGAGCTTGATCACATTAACTTTAACATCATATATTGTACCTTATTTCAGCAAATAAATGATTTCTATTCTATTTCTATTAAAAAAAAAAAGGACAAAGGATTGTTTTTTGCTGCAAAATTAACAGTTTCTGCGTGATAATCGAACTTCCGCGCAAATAAATGTAAGTTTGTGTTTGTGAGGTTTAGGCCCAATTTCACCAACGATTGTTAAAGTTAATGCTCGATTTAATTGGGCCTTAGGCCCAATTTCACCAAGGTCTGTTAGTTTAAACAGCTTGTTAAAATGTCATGTCTTCTCTTTCATTCATATATGAAAAACGAAAGAGGTAACGTGATACTAATTCGAGCGTTAACTTTAACAGTCGTTGATGAAATTGGACCTTAGTCCGCGACGTAGCTTCGTGTAAAATCTAATATTTAATAAAAACATTTCATTAAAATCAATTAAGAGACGATCTTCAGCTTTTAATGAAAGCAGAAATCGAGAGAAACATACTTTTAATAGCAATTTTAATTGAGTCAAAGAGCCGGCGGCCCCAAATTGGTAAATCACCATCAAATTTTGATAGGGGGTCTAGGGGAGCCCTAATTGGGTAAAATTGGATGGTCTCTTAATAAATTGCGAGAACATGGGACTGTTTCCTGTATGACAGACGCTTATTAGTAAAAGCCGGTACAATTCAGTATACATGGTTTTAATTCAGTTTCGTAATGTTAAACTAACGAAAATAATAGATATGTGCGGCTATAATGCTACTAATTTAAGTCTGTATTAACCGCGAAATAAAGAAATGTAATTGCACATTGATTCGGTAGAGTATCAAATCTTTACCTACTACAGTTTAGATACTCGATGTTGCCTGCCCAAAAAGGAGTTTCAAGTCGGATCTATACATTCTTCTAACAGTCCTAGCAAGTGGTATTGTTGCAGAAGAAAACACACACAAAACAGTACATTGTCTTTATTTCAGGATCAGTGGAACAAATATTATTTTAGACACGACATTCTCGTTTCGTTTCCAAAGTCTGACGAATCCAAATCTTGTTTTCTGTTCTTTACTTTTTCGGAAGTTGACGTAAACAATAAATCCCAATTTTATCTAATGTGCCTGCCAATTCGCAACAGGTATATTCTTTATCTGAATAGCGCCCAGGTCAGAAGATCTTCCTGTGAGGCATGCCATCATATTCCCACAGAAGTATTAGGGAACCAAATTGAACGCAGAATTAACAGATCATAAATTCATCTTATCATATTTAACAAGACTTTTTATCAACACTTTTTTATACGTGTTAACAAGTAGTTTTGTGAAATTAATATCTTTCGGTGTAATTAATGATCTGTCATTGTAGTATTTGTCACGAGTATGATTTCAACA
Source organism: Cyaniris semiargus (assembly GCA_905187585.1). Classification (NCBI taxonomy): domain Eukaryota; kingdom Metazoa; phylum Arthropoda; class Insecta; order Lepidoptera; family Lycaenidae; genus Cyaniris; species Cyaniris semiargus. The sequence continues at coordinate 3,057,153 of LR994555.1, forward strand.
TCTGTGTTACACATGTTGGATATGAATTATTGTCTAATATCTCTTTCAGCATTACCAACTGCCGGCTCTTTGTCTATTGTAACTGTAGGTATTGGAACGCTTGACATCTCAATTTTGTATTGCTATGTATGGCCGCGTTTCGTCTCGTTTCTTTATGAGTGTAAGGTGCGACTCGCTTTAGTATGGAAGTTGCGCGGCTGCCGCGCGGCTGCGGCGGTGCCCGCGACATAATGTGAAGGCAGTCTAACTGCCGCACTCAAAGACGAATATTACTTAGCTGTAATTAAATGAAAATATTGAAACTCCGCACATTATCTGTTTAGCTATTCATTAAATTGAAGTTTAATCATGATTAAATGTATCTGAGTGCGGCCGTTAGACTCTAACCCTCTTACTAATAAAAAGTTACACAGCGTATATAGAGGGTGCATAAGATTTTTTCTACTAATAATCATTTTTTGACATAAGGCCTGTATAACGATGCTGTCATTTCCATACTAATTTCTCTGTTTAGACTCTGTGTAACGTGTGTGTAACTTAAAAACTCCTGTTTAACTATTCACACGTTGAACACATGTTTAAGAAGTTTTTATTAGTATCAGGGTAAATCGCTAATGTCTAAGCCTGGTGATACACAAACGGATATTCAGACGGTCAGTGCAGTTTTAGTAATATTTTCCAATAGTTACCCTTCGAGCCCTACAAATGTAATGTATAATATTGAACAGACCACATACATACCTATTGCATGAGTTTTATTGTAAAAAAAATTGAATAACACTGAAAAGAGGATTTAATCCTTTCTATCGCGGACAAAGGTAAAGCTTTTTAGCGCATGAAGTCTGGAGAAACATTAATAAAAAATAAATCCACAAGTCGACCATCTGCCTATTTGAAGGTACGTTACAGATAGAGCAAGTTCTATTGTCCAAGAGCGGCTTAATATAGTCGCATCACCGACAGACGTTGTTCCCGGTGCTGGTTCCCACACGGCTCTCCTCTCGGAACCGCATTTATACCACCGTCCCGAAAATCGTTTCATTCAACCACACTATATATAACAGTTAGGGTCAATTCAGACCGCAACGCGTCACGTAGATTCATTTCTAAATTTGTACTGAATTGACAAACGTGAGCATCTCACCATCTTGCAAATCTGTCAAATCCATACAAATATAGAAATGCATTCTACGCGTCGCGTTGCGGTCTGAATCACGGAGCTAAAACAAAGAGGAGGTGAGCGTTTTCAAAAAAATGTGTACCCCTCACTTTTGGCCTGTCCCCCGTGTTTGAAGTCGAATAACAAGTAAAATTTATATGTGGCTAATTATTGTAACGCTTGACAAGTAATAAACACATCAAAACTTGCTAAATTCAAACTATTAAATTCAATATACTTTGCGTAATATTTTTAAATTGATCATTTTTAAAACCAAGGTGTCAGTTTTTGGCGTGTCCCCTCTCAAGTTTCTCGATGTTAAAGAAGCTTTTCTGAAAAGTTTTATACTAGGGTACTCTAAGTTTTAGTATCGTTTGAAAGTACTTTTATTTGCGAATCGTCGCATGAAGTTCATAATTTAAGTATGAGCATAAGACTTAATACAATTTGATTTCCAAAAATATCTTAAATAGTGGTACCGACCGGACATGTCGGGTTTGTCACGGTACATAATGCCATTTGAAAATTTTAGATCTATGGTTTTTGAGTTATACTTAGTCAATTTATTTTCATAAACTTGTGATTTGTAATATATGGAAAAAACATTTCATCAGCTTTCGAACAATGTATGAAAAATTAAAAAACCGGCCAAGTGCGAGTTGGACTCGCCCATGAAGGGTTCCGCAGCAGCAATAAGGTTTATTTTTATGAAATTAAAAGGTTTTTGATTTATTTTTATATTTGAGTTGATTTAATGAAAGTTAAATTAAGTTTACCATTTATAACGTATAAAAAAAAACTACTTGCTAGATTTCGTTTAAACCAATTTTCGTTGGTAGTTTTTATAGTAAAGTACATCATATATATTTTTTTAGACTTATCATGTTCCTACTTTAGAAGTTAGAGGGGGGGGGGGGGGACGACGACACATTTTACCACTTTGAAAGATTCTTTCTCGCAAACTATTCAGGTTAGAAAAAAAAATATATTAGAAACTTCAATATGATTATTGAAGACCTATCCATAGATATCCCACACGCATAGGTTAGATGATTTTTTTTTGTTGGTTTAAGGTTTACCATTTATGACGCATAAAAAAACTACTTGCTAGATCTCGTTCAAACCAATTTTCGTTGGTAGTTTTTTTAGTAAAGTACATCATACATTTTTTTTTTACACTAATCATGCCCCTACCTTAGAAATTGGGGGGGGGGGGGGACATTTTACCACTTTGGAAGAGTCTCTCTCGCAAACTATTCAGGTATGATATTAGAAACCTCAATATGATTTTTGAAGACCTATCCATTGATACCCCACTCGCATAGGTTAGATGAAAAAAAAAGTTTTTATAAAAATATTAAAAAAAATACTACCGGCTAGATCTCGTTCAAACCAATTTTCGTTGGTAGTTTTTTTAGTAAAGTACATCATATATTTTTTTAGACTAATCATGCCCCTACTTTAGAAATTAGAGGGGGGGGGGGGAGGGGGTTACACATTTTACCACTTTGGAAGAGTCTTTTTAATTTTTTTGATTCAGTTGTAACTATGGGGACCCCTAAAATTTTTTATAATTTTTCCATTATTGTATCAAAATCTTAATGCGGTTCACAGACTACATCTACTTACCAAATTTCAATAGTATAGCTCTTATAGTTTCGGAGAAAAGTGGCTGTGACATACGGACGGACAGACAGACAGACGGACATGACGAATCTATACGGGTTCCGTTTTTTGCCATTTGGCTACGGAACCGTAACAACATAAAAATATTATTCTATAAAAAAGTTATTTTTTAGATTTTTGAGTGGGCCTTGTATTTTTTTAACAGTAATAAACAATTGAAATTTTAGGAACGAATTCTATAGTTTTATTTTAACCATGAAAATTTTTGGATTCAATGTAAACCCAGCCTTATAAATATGGTCTGTCGGTTTTGCGATTGTCCCCCGTTTTGCGACAGGAAAAATATTAAATTTTACTTTTTTTATAATAAGGGATGGAAATAATTTTAATGAAATATTTAAAATGTGTTAAAAAAATGTGTTAAAAAGGTTTAACTGTCCCGACATACAATAATCACTTTGCCGATTTTAAACGGCATACATTATTCTATCGTAAAAGTAGCGGCTACTTTGGCATCAGCTGTGACAAAACAGAACATAAAGCTAGATTAATTGGCATTATTTTCAATTCAAAAAAAATCTAAAAAATAACTTTTTTATAGAATAATATTTTTATGTTGTTAGGGTTCCGTAGCCAAATGGCAAAAAACGGAACCCTTATAGATTCGTCATGTCTGTCTGTCTGTCTGTCCGTCCGTATGTCACAGCCACTTTTCTCCGAAACTATAAGAGCTATAACTATTGAAATTTGGTAAGTAGATGTAGTCTGTGAACCGCATTAAGATTTTGATACAATAATGGAAAAATTATTAAAAATTTTAGGGGTCCCCATAGTTACAACTGAATAAAAAAAATTAAAAAGACTTCCAAAGTGGTAAAATGTGTGTTTTACCACTTTGGAAGTCCCCCTAATTTAAGAACCCCTCTAATTTCTAGTCGGGGCATGATTAGTCTAAAAAAATATATGATGTACTTTACTAAAAAAACTACCAACGAAAATTGGTTTGAACGAGATCTAGCCAGTAGTTTTTTTTTTTTATATTTTTATATTCAAATAAAATTATTTTTTTTCATCTAACCTATGCGTGTGGGGTATCTATGGATAGATCTTCAAAAATCATATTGAGGTTTCTTATATATTTGTTTTAATTTCTAAAGTCGGGGCATGATTAGTCTAAAAAAATATATGATGTACTTTACTAAAAAAACTACCAACGAAAATTGGTTTGAACGAGATCTAGCCAGTAGTTTTTTTTTTTTTTTATATTTTTATATTTAAATAAAAATTTTTTTTCATCTAACCTATGCGTGTGGGGTATCTATGGATAGGTCTTCAAAAATCATATTGAGGTTTCTTATATAATTTTTTCTAACCTGAATAGTTTGCAAGAGAGACTCTTCCAAAGTGGTAAAATGTGTCCCCCCCCCCCCCTCTAACTTCTAAAGCAGGGACATGATAAGTCTAAAAAAATATATGATGTACTTTACTATAAAAACTACCAACGAAAATTGGTTTAAACGAAATCTAGCAAGTAGTTTTTTTTTATACGTCATAAATGGTAAACTTAATTTAACTTTCATTAAATCAACTCAAATATAAAAATAAATCAAAAACCTTTTAATTTCATAAAAATAAACCTTATTGCTGCTGCGGAACCCTTCATGGGCGAGTCCAACTCGCACTTGGCCGGTTTTTTAATTTTTCATACATTGTTCGAAAGCTGATGAAATGTTTTTTCCATATATTACAAATCACAAGTTTATGAAAATAAATTGACTATAACTCAAAAACCATAGATTTGTGATCTAGCAGTTTTGGTATTTTTTACCTGTTGCGAACTGTATTAATGTCGAATTGATAACCTCCCTTTTTTTAAGTCGGTTAAAAATGTAAAATCTTACAATGACAATCTTACAAGTCTACACTTAGCTTTATGCTGTCAGTTTTGCGACTTTGCTTGTCAGCCTATAGGTCACGAAGCACTATGTCGCAAAACTGACGTGACGTTCTCTTCTCAGTTTGTAATCAAAATCATATTCTGACGAAAACATTTGCCTACACTGATGATCAAATATAAATAACGTTTTATTAATACATTGCTTATCTTTTGAAAACAGTTAAATGATGTAAACTAACCTGTATCAAGTATATAATGTGTCTCAAACCCGACAGTAGAAATCTTGACGGCCGTTGCACTCACAAAACACATCTGTTTTACTAAAAATCTATCAGAAAACTAGCTTTTTAAAAATGGCAGACGGTGAATGTAAAGGATGATGATGCCATTTCAAAAATTCAAATAGTCATCTAAAATTTTCAAATGGCATTATTTACCGTGACAAACCCGACATGTCCGGTCGGTACCACTATTTAAGATATTTTTGGAAATCAAATTGTATAAGTCTTATGCTCATACTTAAATTATGAACTTCATGCGACGATTCGCAAATAAAAGTACTTTCAAACGATACTAAAACTTAGGGTACCCTAGTATAAAACTTTTCAGAAAAGCTTCTTTAACATCGAGAAACTTGAGAGGGGACACCCCAAAAACTGACACCTTGGTTTTGAAAATGATCAATTTAAAAATATTACGCAAAGTATATTGAATTTAATAGTTTGAATTTAGCAAGTTTTGATGTGTTATTACTTGTCAAGCGTTACAATAATTATCCACATATAAATTTTACTTCTTATTCGACTTCAAACACGGGGGACAGGCCAAAAGTGAGGGGTACACATTTTATTGAAAACGCTCAATTGCCTCTTTCTACGTACCGCAGCTAAACTAAAAAAACCTTTAGGCAGTTGACAGACCAACGTCATGTGGTCGGCTTGTCAATTCAATGTTAGAGTGCGTGCACGAGTTATCGTGTAGAGTGCAGAGTTATCTGCGCGCGATTGGCGCGACAGGTGTGAGGTGACAGGTGCCAGCGTAGGGATTCATTAAAAAAATGGGTAATCCCAATGATATTTTTTTAAATAACATTGGTAGTTTTACTTTAATATCTTTATTTACTTATTACAATTATGTATAGGAATAGGCGTATCGATTATCATGCAAACGTGGCGGCCTGACAATTAGTTCCGATTTCAGCCGCGCGCAGAGTTATCGTGCGCGCACTCTAGCTGTGAATTGTGATCTGTCGGCTGGGATTGACATAACGCGACCAAATTACGTAGCTGAATAATTGTTATTAAGTTATTGCAATTAAAAATAATTAATTTAAAAAAAAACTTAAGTAACATGAGCACTCTTCGTATTTCAATTTGAAGTGAGGTGGCAATTTTTGGCAAGTCGCCAGCAAGCAATAGTGTTACCTACTTCAGTTTGAGTGCCGAGGTTTTTCACGTTCGACTAAACTCGGATTAGTAGGCTAGCAACTGATCTTTAAAGTAAAGTAGGTAGCTAATCTAAACGTAAGTTCTCGTATTTCACTTCGACTTTCAATTGATTAGGAGGGTATTAAAGGAATCGTCTTGAGATTTTGATAAAACCATTCATTCATCAACCATTCGTTATCAATTTAAACCTAATTTAAGGTCTTACCACGTCTTACTCAAGAAAATTATTATCAGTTCCGGGTCAGAAATAAAACCTTTTTATTTAAAGAAGTAAGTTTATGCCTGCGACTTCGTAGATTTTAAAATTAGTTCTGATATGATAGTAATTTTTGTCATGTTTAATTGGTTATTATCACTTACGTTGACACTGTATAAAAATATTATAGTTAATCAGCCAAAATTCAATATGTGATCAATGATCATACACTACTAGGAATAAAATATTATCATCAACAAAGCCTATGACAATATAATATATTATTTCTTACCCATTGATGTTCTACCAATACACAATCTCAATCATCATATATACAGTATTAATATTATTCTAACCAAAACCAGACGCCATCTTCAAAAATACATTAAAAATAATAAGAATTATTGAAGGCCAAGGGACAAAAGGGTCCATTACAACAACACAATATATGGATATCGCCCTGTGGGGCACAAAAACTTAACAATGGGACGACTCTATCTAAATCTAATGTCTGTGTGTGTGACGTCTGTTACCTTTTCACTTTTTGAGGTAGATATAGTTTAAGGATAAGGATATAGATAGCTATTATTACGGAAAATACAGATTCTGTATGACGCCTATTCTCTCCACAGTTATGGTCAGCATAACTTCTTCTGTAATTATTACGAAATAGATGTTTAAAACCGTGGAACCGTACATTTTTCCGTAATAATAGCTATGTATATCCTTATCCGTGTCTTAAACTATATCTACCTCAAAGAGTGAAAAGGTAAAAGACGTCACACAGACATTAGATTTAATAATATCAGTTTTCATTTTCTGAATATTGTTCACCTAATACTTGCATAATGTACCATCGAAGAAATTGTTTCATAGGCTGTTGACGGACCCATATCAATTTGCCAGATTATGTCGATTCAACGTTAGCTGTGATTTATCGGCTGGGTTTGACGTAACGCGACCAAACTACGTAGGTCCTCCATCTGCCTAGGAATCAACTTCTCTGATAGTGCATAATAATATAACAAAATATTATGATCTCTAATCAAGATCTATCTCAGATAAACTTTATCTTAATAAGCTGACCTCACACTGGGGCAGAGTTGAAACTCGAAGCGAAGCGTCATGTTTTTGCCAAAGAATATTCGAGATGAACATTGTTCCATTATTTACACTGAGATATAAGTATACCTACGTACGTAGTACTTATACCTGAGTGTAATTTAAGTACAATTTTCTGCTATTAATATAATATGGAAATGTCGATATAAGCGAATTCGCGTCCTGCTTTATGCTGGTGGAACTTCTCTCAGACAATGTAAGTAGTTATTGGTTGATCATGATGATTAACATTGTCGATGACGTCAGCTAACTTGTATGCGCTGGCGTTTTGCAAAATGCAGTGATGAATTACTTCTGCAGTAGTAGGTGTTTAAGGAGTAGGTACCCATAATAATCTGGCTGTCTAGAGTCTGTCCTTTTCTCACTTAAACTGCTGAATCAATGACGATATAACTATATTGCAAATAGTGGAGTGTTAACAATAATCGACCAAGTGCGAGTCTGACTCGCGCACGAAGGTTTCCGTACCGTTATAGAGAAAAAATAGGCCAAAAATTGTGTTTTTTGTATGGGAGCCCCCCCTTCATTTTTTATTCTATTTTAATATTATTATTAATTATTGAAGTACACATCTAAATAAGGCTTTTGTAAAAATTTCAAGTGCCTACCTGTTGCCATTATTGATATCGAGCAGAAAAGGCCAAAAAAATCACGTTTGTTGTATGGGAGCCCCCCTTAAATATTTAATTTATTTTATTTTTAGTGTTTGTTGTTATAGCGGCAACACATATACACAATCTGTGAAAATTTCAGAAGTCTAGCTATAGCGGTTCTTGAGTTACAGCCTGGTGACAGACAGACGGACAGACATCGAAGTCTTAGTAATAGGGTCCCGTTTTTACCCTTTGGGTACGGAACCCTAAAAATGAAAAAGTTACTCTTTTTAGGGTTTCGTACCCAAAGGGTAAAAACGGGACCCTATTACTGAGACTTCGATGTCTGTCCATCTGTCTGTCTGTCTCCAGGCTGTAACTCAAGAACCGCTATAGCTAGACTAGACTTCTGAAATTTTCACAGATTGTGTATTTCTGTTGCCGCTCATAACAACAAATACTAAAAACAAAATAAAATAAATATTTAAGGGGGCCTCGCATACAATAAACGTGATTTTTTGGCCTTTGCGCTGGTAGCAGGTAGGCACTTGAAATACTCACAACATTCTTGATTATATTTGTTCTTTAATAATTAATAATAAAATTAAATAATATAAATATTTATGGAGGGCTCCCATACAAATTACGGCGAATCGAGGCATAAAATTTCGGTGTTTTTCAAGAATTCCAACGCGCTATAATAGTATAACGTAACTACTTATAGCAAAATTTATTCGTGAGTTCTTTTGTTACTTCGTGACTTGTTTAACTGAACAAAATCACTATACAGTGATTAATTTACCAATAATATCGACAGTAAAGGTTAAACCGATCAACATGTTTATATTATAACCTTGTACATATTATGCCTAATACTGTATATATATTTTATTTTTTCTAGCATTTAGTTACAGGCATTTCTTTTATAGCTTCTTTATAGAATCGCCGATCAAAATGTATGGAATTGACATAAGCGTTCGATAATATGAATTTGACGTTCGAATCGTCTAATGTCAATTCCACACATTTTGATTGGCGATCTACAAACGTTAAAGAAAACATCTTGGCTACAGTCTCAGATTCCGATATTTTAATCCAATATTGTCAACACTTTTAGGGCTTGATTACACCTACCGAGTAGAGACTGGTAAGGCAGAGGCGAGAGAGTGCAAACAGACAATTTGATTGGCCGAGACTCGAGAGCACTGTCTCGCCACTCTACTCGGTAGATGTAATCAAGGCATTATATTATAGTCTGATACTTTAGGGTAGGGTTGCCAACCGTCCTATTTTCCCAGGACATGTCCCAGTTTTTGTAGTGTCCTGGGACGTCCTGAATTATTTTAATGAAGCGTTCTAGGTTTTCTATAAGCACAGAATAGATAATAAATAATAATAAGTGACCCTAGTTTTTTTTTTACAAACTAAAGTGGTTGTTTTACATTGTAATGACTAGTTTTAACTCTTTGTATTCAAAGATTGTATCATATTTCAATTACTTGAATTTTATATTATTTATTTTATTTTTCACTAGATAATAATTTTACTATCGCAAGTATATTGATCCTGTAACCTGTTTTATATGAAATTGTCCTGGTTTTCTCAACATCAAACCAGGTTTTTTTGAATTTGAGGTTGGTAAGTGGCAACCCTACTTTAGAGGTGTCTGGCAGTGGACCCTCAGAACTTAGTACCTCCTGAAGTAACCGCGTCCCAAACTCAATAGTTGCTGGTCGTTCTTGCCTTTATAGGGGACACGTACAGAAGAAGTTTCAGCTTTTATAAAATGATAAGTCTGGCTGTCGCTGGCTCTTGGGTCTGTATCGAAATTCGAAACGATATCCAAGCTGTAATGACGTTAGATTAAAAAGGTAGAATAATGGCGTTAACTCTGACCTTTATGGCTTCGACATAAGGACTACTATCATTCATACAAACTCCGAATTAAGAACAGTTCGGATTTTAATTACTTGAGTCCTACTTCCTAAGATCTAGGTTAATGCTTCAAGTAAACCCTATGGTATATGGTAAATATCATGTATCTTTTATAAATACGAAGTTCGAGAGATAACATGATATTTTAAACAAGGCTTAATTTTGTTTGAAAATTGCAAAATAGAATTAATTACAGTTTAAATGTTACCTAACTCTAATGAATAAAATTTTGAATCTTTAGGCTGCGTTTCCACCAGAGATGTGTTGCGACTTGCGAGGAATGTGTTTTTGAGAACCAATAGAATCGCTTCATTGACGTGACCTCGCTCAGCACAGCGATTCTATTGGATCTTAAAAACACATTCCTCGCAACACATCTCTGGTGGAAACGCAGCCTTAGTCTGGACTATGAACTCTTCAGGCAAAACTTGTTAACTTTGTATTATGAAAACTGTTCTATTAAGAGCGGGCTGTGCAATTTTGCTGTGTTTTCTAATAAGTATTACGATCCCGGAAGACGATTGACTCAAATGAAATTGATATTTATTTAATCATTGTATATTTATCTGATATTTAGCTAACGGAAAACACGATTCACTTATTTTGACTCAATAGTTTTATTTTTCGAAATTATGATTCTTTTTGGGCATTTCAACAAATATCTGTTACACTTATTGAGTTACCATCATTAAATAACTTGCACTACTACAATCACACACTTTATAAAATAATAGCTAAAGGAAATATTAGTATTGTATTTAGTTTTTAAGTAATCATCAAAAAACAGTTTTGGGACTTACGACCTTTACTTTCGTGCTATAATGCGGGAACCGTTGTTACGCGATATTGTTCACTATTAGCTGCAGCCTACAGTACATTGCCTGGGAGCACGATTCATGGAATTATTGTATCACGATTGGAGGATAGCGTTGTGTGTTGGCGGGGCTAGCATTTTCACAGCGCGCTCTTAACCTCTAATGAATTACGGTCGAATACTCAAGTGACTATTAAGTTGAGTTCTACTCAAAATATAGCTGTCCTTTTCTTTGCATAACAGAATGACAAGGACAGCGTGTCTGAGAAGCTAATAAAAACTGTTTTTATCTTACAATACGAGGTACAGTCGAATGCTTAAGCGACTTAAGCTTATTAAGTTGAGCTCTACTCAAATAACAGCCGTCCTTGTCTCTTTCTAACAGAATGACAAGGATAACGTGATTTTAGATTCCTAAGTCCTAACCAGCGTTTGAGCAGTAGTTAGTTAATCATCGTAGGCGACAAAACAGACAAATTAGGTGTTGTTTTCGTTACCTACTAAAGATAATTCTTTCGAGTGCTCTCATTTCGTTATCACTCGCGGCGAACGCGCCCCCCCCCCACCCTATCGATTAAGATTGTGCATTGGGAAGTAAATAAATTACGAAATATTACTCACGAGTCACGATTCACGAGTACGCAAGAGGGTTTAAAGTATTTTAGGCCTGTCAGCTTGTTTGAATGCATACTCAAACAATTTGACGAAGGTCTTTATTGACAAACGTAGCGTAAAATCTGGTAAGTCGGAAACTCGTTCTCAGCTGTGTGGGCCCGAGTCTTGTGCTTTCTCTAACGTCGGCGCACGGTCGTGCGTAGTTCTGTGCGTACCCGAGTCTCATTCACCGAAAATATCCCGTGGTTACTCGCTCGACCACCACAGATCGATGCGAGGGACACGATAACAACTGTTTACCTGCCGATTGCCGTTCAAGGCGAACGATAAGTGATGGGCGCTCACCGCGCGCAGGTAATTCTAGACGCTAAAAACTAGACGGTACAGGAGTTTTTCCCCTGTCCCACCGAGATACTCGAAAACTCGCGGTGACATTGAAGGTTACGCAAGTTTACTCGGCAGACTACACCGAATATTGTAGACACCGAAGCGCGTCTGAGATCCCCCTTACCTCTGTCGCTCGAACATATCCTGCGAGAGCCACACAAGTCAGCCATAAGTATATGCTCAACTGCATCACACCAGATCGCGGGGCCCGACCGACACTGATTACACCACACACAAACAGATCACAATACGATTAGTCGTATGTAATAACACTGACACCATGCACACGGCCACAAAAACTATAAAAACGACATGCGGCGTCGTCCGGAGTCGGTAGTAAACTGAGCGTCGCTTTGCGCTCGCTTCACTTTATTCGGGCGTGCTCGCGGCTCGCACCAACTTCATTGATGTGGGCTTTCTTCCCTCGCCGGTCGTAGCCCGTAGGCCGCGGCCCGACCCGATGGTCGATGAGAATCTATTTCGCGTCACGCACCCAGATTTATTACGGGGCCACCGAATAATCGAGTCACTTTGATAGCGAAATACATTTCACTTTTCGTATGTACGCGTGGCCATGGGAAACGCTTCCTGCGTCTAATTTCGTCTGGAACAGAAATATTTTCGTTTGGGGCATCGACCGTCAACTGCATTTGCAATGGTTTAAATTGGGATACGATGCTCCGCTTTGAAGCAGTAGGTACACGTCTAATAACTGGTATCAAAGAAGCTATATTCTCTTTGTAGTTTGCACCAAAGCTAAAGATTGTACCTACAGCTTCCTCACAAAATCACAAGACAGCTGGCATCAAGAAGCATTAGGATTTAGGACTTACTGTGCTGTTATAATATTACCACAAAATCTTTATGAATGTTATGTTAGCTCTAGATATGAATGAATGAATTAGGTAGGTAGGTGGTAAGTATTATGAATAGTTAATAGAATCAGGCGTTACTTTGGGGACGACGGGGAATTTTCTAACCCCCCAGTGAGATTTCGTGAGACTTTATTCAACCCCCTCCCCTACCCCCCAATCTCACGTGAGATTTTTCAAAATGTGGGTCTTATTTATTGTTTAACAGTCAGTAGATGTATAACGTCAAAGTATGAATGAAATTATTTTCTTTCGAACGAATTAGTGAATGATCTTAATCGTATTACGATTACGCTTAGGTACGATTAAATCATAAGCATACTTATTGTGCGAGTACGTGGATGAAATTGACCAAAATAGTATTTTTTTTTTTGTATTTAATGAAAAAAAATTAAGTGAGATTTGCCGAGACCCCCCCCCCCCCCCTCTCTCCAACGTAAGATTAAATGAGATTTGACTCGACCCCCTCCCCCCCTTAAACACCTTACGTAATTTGTGGACGCCCCCTTTGTGGAAATCCATAGCTTCAAATTTATTATGTTACTAGACCTTCCGCGCGACTTCGCCCGCGTAAATTAGATATTTCACAGACAAATCAGTCTACAAAAATAGCCTATGATCCTTCACGTGGTCTACTTCTTATCTGACCCCAATAACAGAAAAACCGGCCAAGTGCGAGTTGGACTCGCCCATGATGGGTTCCGCAGCAGCAATAAGGTTTATTTTTATGAAATTAAAAGGTTTTTGATTTATTTTTATATTTCAGTTGATTTAATGAAAGTTAAATTAAGTTTACCATTTATGAGGTATAAAAAAAAAAACTACTTGCTAGATTTCGTTCAAACCAATTTTCGTTGGTAGTTTTTATAGTAAAGTACATCATATATTTTTTTTAGACTTATCATGCCCCTACTTTAGAAGTTAGAGGGGGGGAGGAGGGGGGGGACACACATTTTAGCACTTTGGAAGAGTCTCTCTCGCAAACTGTTCAGGTTAGAAAAAAATGATATCAGAAACCTCAATATGATTTTTGAAGACCTATCCATAGATACCCCACACGCATAGGTTAGATGAAAAAAATTTTTTTTTTATTTAGTTGTACCTATGGGCACCCTTAAAATTTTTAATAATTTTTTCATTATTGTATCAAAATCTTAATGCGGTTCACAGACTACATCTACTTACCAAATTTCAATAGTATAGCTCTTATAGTTTTGGAGAAAAGTGGCTGTGACATACGGACAAACAGACAGACAGACAGACAAACATGACGAATCTATAAGGGTTCCGTTTTTTGCCATTTGGCTACGGAACCCTAAAAATTGCTCTAGTAGTTCGTGAGATAAGCCCATTCAAACAATTTCCTCCGTTTTTTCTACATTTTCTTCTTTTTCTTCGCTCCTATTAGTCTTAGCGTGATAAAGTATAGCCTTCCTCGATAAATGGGCTATCTAACACTGAAATAATTTTTCAAATCAAACCAGTAGTTCCTGAGATTAGCGCGTTCAAATAGGCCCTTTCAAATAATTTCCCCCCGTTTTTTCACATTTTCCTTTTATTTCTTCGCTCATATTAGTCTTAGCGTAATAAAATATAGCTTATAGCAGCGGTCATCACACTTTACTGGCCAAGGGCCACACATGACAATGTGAGTGCCAGCACCGGGCCGCAGAGTATGTGATGGGCGCTTCAAGAGCGGTTCCACACTAATGCCCTTTTTTACACCTACCGAGTAGAGTGGCAAGACTGTACTTTCGGCAAATTTTAATAGTCAACATTGTCTCGACATTGTCTCGCCATTCTACTCGGTAGGTGTAATCAGGCCCTACCGAGTACCGACTTGCACCACACCTTAAAACAACTAGATTAGGTTATTAATATGATATTTGTTAACTAAACATTAACAATAACCGGCCAGAATTGGCCGGGTATGTTTATTGTTAAATACGCCGTAATTGAAACCATTGAATTTTGAATTTACTTTGTCGCGGGCCGCACAAATAACGGCCTCGGGCCGCAATTTGACCACCACGGGCCACGGGCTTATAGCCTTCCTCGATAAATGGACTATCTAACACTGAAAGAATTTTTCAAATCGGATCAGTAGTTCCTGAGATTAGCGCGTTCAAACAAACAAACAAACTAACAAACTCTTCCGCTTTATAATATTAGTATAGATTTATAATATTAGTATCTAAGATTATTTTTAGCAATATTCCGCAAAATAAACCTCAACCTGTAAGTAAATGAGTGAGTGTACGCATAGGCGTGCGTACAGCACCTCCCGGCTCCCTCCTCTCCCACGCTGCCTATGCGTACACTCGCATGCAAGAACCTGCAAACACCACCACCACCACACAAGCAATAATGTTAGCAAATTCGTGCAAGGCCTCTCACGGCTCACCACCGTGCAAGTTGAAAACCTCGACGCGCGTTTCGCCCCAACACCGGAGCATCATCGGGATGTGGACTCTAAGAACAACGTCCGTCAAGTGACAGCCATGCCACACGACGCGGTGCGCAGCACCGGAGGTCATCTCACCGGACTACCGGCCACACGGTGAGTGCGGCGCCGCAACGTTTTGCAGTACTGTAGCAGCGACGGACTCGAGCTCCACCAATACATACACCCCTCCCCGCCTCGTCTCGATTCGGGCGCGCGTGCGGTGCAGCGCCGGAGCGCACCGGACGGCGCCGTGTGCCATACCATTCATTTTTATATGTAGGAAACCGGAGCGGCACCGGTCAGGTGCCGCACCGCCGCCGCACCGCATCGTGTGGCATGGCTCTGACGCGCGTTTCGCCCCAACGCCGGAGCATCCGGTGTTGGGGCGGAACGCGCGTCGAGGTTTTCAACTTGCATGGTGGTGAGAGGCCTTGCACGAATTTGCTAACATTATTGCTTGTGTGGTGGTGGTGTTTGCAGGTTCTTGCATGCGAGTGTACGCATAGGCAGTGTGGGAGAGAAGGGAGGTGCTGTACGCATGCCTATGCGTACACTCACTCATATTTTACTTACAGATTGAGGTTTATTTCGCGGAATATTGCTAAAAATAATAACATACAAAATTTTAAGTATTATGAATTCATTGATAGCATAATATTTTCATTCATTCCTATCCAGTCCGTCATCACAAGTACTAGTAGCATAACTAGAAGTATGCCATGCACCCAACTTTCCCAACGTGGTGACGCGTCACGTCGCCTCGTGACGCAAGATAAGCGCCCAGCCCCCGAACTAGGGAAGGAGCAGGCGGGTAACCTGATGGAAAGACAATGACAAGAAATATAATATAATAAAACCTATAGTTGCGTTCCCAGTCCTTAAAATCCCCATCTAGTCATCCAGACACTTGCTTCACTCATTCCACGAAATTTTGTGTCACATCCGTTTCCAATGAGGATCCGGGCGAGTCGGCCCGTTCGTGCTGAAGCTCTCCTGCTTATTAGATTGTCTCACCTTTTAAACCACTTTAGCCTGTCATTCACGATCAATACGGTATTTGGTTTACATTTATTGGCTTACCTTAATTCCTTCTAAACCTCGCCGCGGCCGCAGTCCAGTGACAGTTGGCAGTTGGCACTTACTTGGAAGTTGGAAAAGAATAGCAACGTCCTTCTACTTGCAAAAAGTAATAGTCAAACTTCACTAGCCACTATCAAGGGGAGTTAAAATGCTTAAAAAAGATTTGACGTGATTAATGGACTGCCCCTAACAGTAAGGAAATTAATTAATTCAACGATAAACATTTAATTTCCAAGACCATACCATATACCTAGTTATTATTAAAAATGGAACTATACTATAGTGTAGTGTTTTTAACCTGATGCTTCGCGACCCCTGGCCCCTGGGGGTCGCGAAACTTCTGTTGGAGGTCTCCAGCACCCGTAGCATGGTTACAGTAGAAATACGAAAGTATAGACAAACAGCGAAGATAAACTGAAGGTGCCGTTCCGATCACGTTCCGATCTTTACCGCAGCTAGCCGCGATCGACAAAAATTCAATTAAAATGCCACTTTATGACATAGACTTTATTTTACGTGGCAGATTTTTTTTTTTTACGTGGGAGAGCCATGCTTCGGCACGAATGGGCCGGCTCGACCGGAGAAATACCACGGGCTCACAGAAAACCGGCGTGAAACAGCGCTTGCGCTGTGTTTCGCCGAGTGAGTGAGTTTACCGGAGGCCCAATCCCCTACCCTTTTCCCTTCCCTACCCTCCCCTATTTCCTTCCCTACCCTCCCTTATTCCTTCCCCTACCCTCCCCTACGCACTAACGCACTTGCAGCTCTTCTGATGCTGCGAGTGTCCATGGGCGACGAAAGTTGCTTTCCATCAGGTGACCCGTTTGCTCGTTTGCCCCCTTATTTCATAAAAAAAAGACTACAGTCTACGTCATAAAGTAGGATTTTATTTGATTTTTTAGGACCATAGTATATGTATACTCTATGTCATAAAGTGGCATTATATTTGATTTTTTTGTCGATCGCGGCTAGCCGCGGTAAAGATCGGAACGGCACCTTCAGTTTATCTCCGCTGTTTGTCTTTACTTTCGTATTTCCACTGTAACCGTGCTACGGGTGCAGAGGTCGAGACACAAGAAAACTATTTCAGTAAAAAAAAATAATGATCATTAAGAAATTATATACTTAAAATGTAGGCCCTGTTATTTAAATATAAATCTTAGTGATCATTATTTATTTTTACTGCTGTCCCGGCAAATGTTGTTTTGCCATATAAAGTATTTCGCCCATATTATTTTATTGAAGTGAATAAATAAGTATGGCACCATGGCAACCCAGCCTGGGTCCCGTCGCACAAACAATGGTTTATTCAACAAATACAGTTATCAACAGTGGTTATCAATATAAAAAGTAGCCAGTAGCCGATTCTCAGACCTACTGAATAATATGCATAATATAAAATTTGGTAAAAATCAGTAAAGCCGTTTTGGAGGAGTACGGTAACTAACATTGTGATTTGTGACACGAGAATTTTATATACTTAATACTAGCTTTTGCCCGCGGCTTCGCTCGCGTGAAATTCGAAAATCGCGTAAGCCTCCTTTGGGACCATGATGTTTTCCTAAGACCAAAAGTAGCCTATGCCAAAAATCAAGTCAATTGGTTGCTTCGTTTGGGCGTGAAGGAAGAACAAACAAACAAACACACTTTCCCATTTATTAAGTTGGAAGAAGACAAATATATCTGCGAAAACCGCATTCAAATCGGATCAGTAGTTTTCGTGTGATGCTGGAACAAACATACAAACAGACAGACAGACAGACAAAAAAACTAACCACATTTTTGGCTTCTATAGCGATATAGTGACACCCCCGGCTTATTATTTTTTGAATATCTTTAATGTACAGAATTTTCATTCCTACAGTTTTATTATATTATGTATACAGGGTGTAACAAAAATAAGTGAGTTGTAGAGAGTTCACTGTGAAAGTAGCAGCGCTGAAAGACAAAAAATTTTTTTCACTTTTGTATGGGGAAACTCGTGACGCTCGGGCCCTTGCCCATACAAAAGTGAAAAAAAAATTTTCGTCTTTCAGCCCTGCTACTTTCACAGTGAACTCTCTACAAGGAACACGTACACACCCTAAAGTATTATCACTTATTTTTGTTACACACTGTAGATAAGATATTAAGTAGGATAACAAAAGGTTGTATTCACAAACATAGGTACTTGATAAAAAAGCAAAGGGTGGGGGGGGGGTCGCGAAATATTTTTTCATACCAGGGTGGTTCGCATCACAAAAAAGGTTGAAAAACACTGCCATAGTCGATGAAATTGTTAAAATCAACTTTAAGTATTTAACACGATTAAGTCCGTAAAATACAAAATGTTTATATTTTCTCTAATCATAAAAGGGAACAAATATAATGACCACCAAAAAATGCTCTGATACCCTAAACTTGTTTACCAAAAAAGATACTTAACACCAAAAAAAGAAAGCCTAAAATTGCAATACTACCAGCTATTTTAGTCACAACAACACTTCAAATTGTAATCGAACGCCAAATAATATAGTAAACTAGACGTTCCGCGCGGCTTCGCCCGCGTAAATTAGATATTTCACAGACAAATCAGTCTACAAAAAATTGCATATGATCCTTCACGTGGTCTACTTCTTATCTGACCCAAATAACAGAAAAATTGCTCTAGTAGTTCGTGAGATAAGCCCTTTCAAATAATTTCCCCCGTTTTTTTCCACATTTTCTTCTATTTCTTCGCTCCTATTAGTCTTAGCGTGATTAAATATAGCCAATAGCCTTCCATCGAGGAAGGCTATAGGCTATATTTAATCACGCTGGGCTATCTAACACTGAAAGAAATTTTCAAATCGGACCAGTAGTTCCTGAGATTAGCGCGTTCAAACAAACAAACAAACAAACTAACAAACTCTTCCGCTTTATAATATTATTATAGATGATCACCAAATATAGTAGGTAAATTATCACCAAATCCTTGCGAGCAAATCAATGCGATATTTCGGTCCAAATAAATCACTACGATTGACAAAAAATGTACTTACTTAAGCATAATATAATTAACAAAGAAGTATTATAACTCCATATTATTGTTATATTCAGCAGTTTGGACCTGACGAGATAACAGACGGACACCTACCCTTTCCAATTAAAAATATTAGCATGGATGATGAGTTTTACATACTAATATTATAAAATATGCGAAAGTGTGTCTGTCTGTCTGTCTGTAACCTATTCACGTCCAAACCACTTGCTGAAATTTGGTATGGAGATACTTATACTGAGTCCCGTTATCATTATATTATTATTATTATTTATTTATGATAGTTAAATAACGAGATGTAATTATTTTGTTTCTCATTTTAAAATTAAATGTACTTAGTTCTAATTTGGTTTTTATTATTTTCCGGTTAGCAATGATTTTTTGGTTCATTTTGCTTTAATAGGATAGCAAAATGAAAATATGTATTTTTTTATAATTTTACATTAAAATGCTAGTGTGATAATGGTGATCATTTACTAATTTCGGTGATCGTTTACTACTTTTGGTTTAACAATGATTTATTTGAATTCATTTTGCATAAATAGGATAGCGAGATGTTAAATCTTTGGTGATCATTTATATTAAAATGCTAGTATAATGTTGGTGATCAATGATCATTTACTAATTTTGGTGATCATTTACTATTTTTGGTTTTACAATGATTTATTTAGTCATTTTGCATAAATAGGATAGCGAGATGTTAAATCTTTGGTTATCATTTTACATTAAAATGGTGGTCTGTATTTTGGTGATCGTTTACTATTTTTTTGTCTGTGAAATGTTACTATTTCTGGTGATCAGTTAATTATAAGCCATCATAAAATTGATGACTAAAGTCATCGTTACATAAATTACCCTCCTAATTTAATATTATAATCATCGCAAAATCTTTATTATGTAACTAGAAAGTCAAACACACATTTTTCTTGACTGTACAGTGTACAGTGTACCAATTTATAGTAAACTGTAAAATGCACATTGCTCCACGTCAACTAAATTTAATACCATTCAAGGAGCTTTATATTACACAAATTATATTATTATATTACACAAATATTAATTTTATTAATCATTTTATTAATCAACCAAAACCATATTATCAATCAAATTAACTATTTATAGTTTCTCTAGATTTTGAAGAATTATAAAATATTATAATATTATTATAATTCTCTTATCAATCTTGAAATTAAAATTTACATTGCCGTTAATTGAACTTTAAGACATCTAGCGTTAGTATTATGAACAAAGTGAAATGTCACTTTGGTCAATAACTATATTGTTACATAAATACACCGATAGATGGCGCTTATAACATGGCTTTTGTCTCTTATTATCAATAGATGTCACTTTTACGATATATTTTTAATTTCTTAGCACTTTAGTTTCGTGATTTGCAACTTAGAAAAAATTTGTTCAAATCTTTTAAGGAGCAGATCAACTTTATAACATTAACCCTAATTAACCCTTTAAATCACATCTGCCTCTTAATCCCAGGAAAAACCATTAATAGATTTTTTGTAAATAAAAATAAAGAAAATGTTTTTGCTTATTTTATTGACATGTTCAAAACTAAAACTAACAAAAATAAACGCGTCATAGTATGTTGACTTTTTAATTGCGTAAAACTTTTAAAATAAAAGGTTTGAAACAAAAGACATCAGACATACATTTTATGTTGTTTGTATTTGTTTCAAACCCTTTAAAGTGCATAGGCTACACCTTGCATAGATTTATATTAGGGCACTTTAAATCATGCCCTGACCCAATAAATTTCACTCTAAATGTAAATAAAACTTGAAACTGGACCAAATTAAAATGCCATAGTATTTATTGCATGCTTGTTAAGTGACATTTAACCCATCAACTCCCAAGCAGCACCTAGGTGCCGCATAACAATTGAAAATCTATTGTGTCTGGAATTCCCACGATCGAGGTATTAAATTGGTAGTTCTATTAAACTTTTAAAATTAAAAATTTTTTGTTAAAATTTGTTTACATTTAGATCAAAATTAATTGGAAAGAAGCTGTAGAGTGTATATTTTCACTTTGATTCGGGAATCTCAGCCATCTGTTGCTTGTGGCGCCTGATCGCGTCCTCGTGGCGTTTGATCTGCTCCTGATGGAAAGCAATCTCCTTGTCCAGATGACCCTTGAGGTTTGCTAGCTGTTCCTTTTGCTGCAATAGAAAGGTGTTTTGATTAATTAGGGTATGATAGTCTAAATATTGTACCATTTCTTTCATAAAAAAGAAAAAACAAACTTAAACCCTTTCATGACCTAAGAAAATCAATAAATAAAGAAAACTATTTCCGTTTATAACATTTAATATATATTTGATATCAATATATTATGTTAAGTTTCAATCTTAAATACCTTCTACACAAAATTACTTTTTCCGAGTAATAGTAACATTTTAAGAGTAGAAATAGTATTATTAATTTATTATTATGTTCCAAGAAAATCTTTGACCTAATTTGATCCTAAATATTAAATGCTTAGCCTCAAACTATATTCTACAAACCTTATTGTAGAAGTACTGGTCTTCTCTGGCGGCCTCCATCTTGCCAAAGGAACCTCCGGCCTCACGGATAGCACCGCCGCCGCCACCTCCCTTACCAGCTCCAGATCCTGGCTCACCAGAATACATTCTGGAATATTAATTGCTCCTTTTATTTACCGTATTGCTATTGTAGGTGAATTAAGTAAAAATTACAATGTAAGTTCAAAACAGAAACTGAAAGTAAAAATGAATAATACAGATAATCATTAAAACAATTCAAATTGTATTGAAATTAAAACTATATCATGATGTTACAGTAACACATAAATATTTCATAAATAATACATAATTTAATAAAAATAAGTTAAAACAGTAAACAGAAGACATATTTGATATTAGTAGAAAACAGAAAACTTTTGGTTTAACTTTAAAGTAAGTAAATAAATACTGCATTATCATGACTGTGACAACAAAATTTGTTGTAATGTGACAACAAATTTGTTGTAAAATGATGATACATGAAGCAGGCAAGAGCACGATAATGGGTAGGTCACGGGAAAACGGGGAAAACATTGTGAAAAATTACGAACATTGAACTGTCAAAAAATTAACCTCTCGCGATATCGAACACCTTTTTATGCATCAAAAGATTGATTGCAAGTAATGCATTTGATTCATATTCTAAATAAGGCATAGTTGGACAAATAAAAACAATATTTATTTTTAAATCGTCTTGAAAAGCTCCCAAGATTGCGTAACCTGGCGGCCGGGTCAATATTTGTTTTTTACCGAGAGTAAGACAGACATTGTTTTACCTCATGTTCGCAATCGCAGGCATGAGCGATGTTCTTGTTCTTGCGAGGAAATTCATTGTTACTGTTTAGATTTAAGAACAAAAAGGAATTATTAAAATGGAATTGTTCGAAAACGCAGTTTCTCCAGCCGTAAAATTTTGACGTGAGTTGTGTCAAACTTCAAAGTTTTTTTTTTTCTTATTATGGCACTTGGGCTATAAAACCATGGCCAGTGTCAAGTAATGGCGGGAAAACAATATTCTTGTATATAATTTTCGGCATCGTTTTTCTATTTCGTCAGGTCCAAAGTCTAGTCAAAGTCTAAGTAAAAGTCAATACAGTCAAAGAGTCAAGTCGGTCGATTCAATAAAGTGGTAGACGCTTTACTGAAACTTTCGATGGAGTTTTGGAGGGAACACAAAATAGCATGTTTCTGGATGTTGCATCACTTTCCTACACTTGTGCATGATAACGAATATCCAATGGTTAATATCCTACCAATATTACACATTAAAAACCCACTTAACACAATTTTAGGAAAATAATACAAAAACACAACAGCACTCTTTCACATTCAAAGTCGTATGACAGAAAAGTTTTTTTTTTTCATATTATGGCACTTCGGCTATTTAACCATGGCCAGTGTTGAGTAAAAATATGGCGGGAAAACAATATTCTATAATACAATTTTCAGCTTCGTTTTTCTATATTCTCAGGTCGAAAGTCTAGTCAAAGTCTAAGTAGAAGTCAATACAGTCAAGAAGTCAAGTCGATCGATTCAGTAAAGTTGTAGACGCTTTACTGAAACTTTCGATGGAGGGAACACAAAATAGCACGTTTCTGGATATTGCATCACTTTCCTACACTTGTGCACGATAACGAATATCTAATGGTTAATATTCTACCAATATTGCACATTAAAAACCCAATTAACACAATTTTAGGAAAATAATACAAAAACACAACATCACTCTTTCACATTCCCGCCAAAAAATCGACAAAAGTTATGACCGAAAAATGATTTATTAAAATTTAAAGAGTACCTATATTTTTAAACGTTTTTGCACCATAATAATTATCCTTTCATCTGTCACGAACTGTCAAACCATTTTCGAATTTTTTTCAATTTCCAATTACTATCATTAAACTTATTAAATTATCTAAAGAAATTACCGTGAAAGCTATATATAATTTTTATATAATTAGATTTTTTAATAAATAAGCTATTAGTCGCAAATACACATAGTTTTATATTTGAAACAAAATACTAAATCGGTGGTCTGCAAAGTAGAAGAAGAACTTTTGAATAGTTTTAGAGTAAAGACGCCCATTTTGGGCGCTTGACAGATGAGCTACTATTATTAATTATTATGTAAGATAGTGTTAAAATAAATATTAATCGTTTTATAAAGTTCATAAAATTAAAGTTCAATAATTTTGAGTTATTGATACATTTTTAATACGTCTTGGACCTTGCCGCTTGCACAATGGTCAATGCGCCTTAGTGTAAGTCTGATATACAAATATAGATGGCGTTATAAGGTCTATTAGAGTTTAGACGACCAAAAACTAAACTTGCTAAAATTTTATTTCCAAGCCTTAGGGCCTGTCCACATCTCCGTAAGTACCGTGCCACATTACCGCACCGTTCCACGTTGACGACGTCGTGACGTGGAGATGTGGACAGGCCCTGAGAAATTAGAGGTAAATAAGAAAACTATGATTTAATAAATTCTGTTTGTAATTTCAATTGTACTCACGTAATATCATGTTTCTTCAGCCACAGGACATGTTTCAGCTTCTGCTCGGCTATAATTTTGTTCAGTTCAGCAGTTTCCCTCATGGCTTTCATGATCTGACGCTGTTCCTGCAGAGATTCCAGTTTTAGTTGCTTCTCAGAATCTGCACACCTGGAATTACAATTTATAGCTTCCTAGTCACATTCTACGGACGAGGAATATGAACGTGGAAAGTTTTTCTAGTCCGAGTTCACATTCACATACAGCGCCGCGATTCTACTAATAGTGCTCGCACATCGTAGTCGTTTTTCATGCGTTTTAACTGACATTTCCATGAAAAACTATAATATCCCATCCTCATCATCTTGATGAGTGGCAGCTGTCTTTCACTGTGCGTTTTTCTGCCACGAGAAGTGAAACTCTGAAACGAACTGTCTTCCGGACCATTACAACCTGCAAACCTTCAATAAGAGAGCGAAAAAAGGCCGGCAACGCACTTGCAACTCTTCTGATGTTGCGAGTGCGGAGTGTTTGCTAACGCCTAGTGCCTATTTAAATTTTGGGTTTTTCATAAAGGAAATACCTTATTATTTCTTCAATATTTTCGCGCAATGCAGCTATCTTCTCGAAATTATCTGTGTTAAAATCTGTCATGGTGTCGACTGATCTCTTGCTCGTTACATTTTCGTTTCGTTCAGAAACACAACTGGCATCACAACTAGTTGCAGACGATCTGTATGTATTCGTATTTTCCAAATTATCCATTGTAGTATTTTCGTAGATACTTGCATCATTCATTTCTCTGTAAACATTTGATTCTCATAATGATGTGACATTAATAGCAGAGTAAACAGAACTAACCAGTAGGCCGACTTAGAAGAGATCTCGAAAGGGGTACGAACCTTTGTGGCATATTATCTAGACGCCGCCATCTTGGTTTTTTTTTCAAAATTTCTGAGCACGATAAAAGTGCTATATTTCGATAGAGGACACTTATACAAACAAAAAATGTTAAAAAAATATGGTATCCTAAAGTGTCACGTTTCCGAGATATTTAGAAGTAAAGATCGCTATATTTTGTTTCCTTTGGACTCATATGGCGATCTTTACTTCCAAATATCTCGGAAACGTGACACTTTACGATACCATGTTATGTAACATTTTTTTGTTTGTATAAGTATCCTCTATCCAAATATACCACTTATATCATGCTCGGAAATATTGAAAAAAAAAATCAAGATAGCGGCGGCTAGAATTGATATGCCAGGCTCCATATAAAAATGTTCGAACCCCTTTATACTGTTGACCTTCTATCAAATATTTCTGCGTTTGACGTAGTATGTCATATTGGCCGGCGCGCGCCGTACTAATGCGTTACTAGAAGCTAAGCATTGTGAAACATGTTGAAAGTGACACTCGCACCCAACTCGCATATATATTCGCCCGGTTGTTTGAAGTCGAGCTAGGTACTCTTTAGTTCTGTCTACTCTGTTAATAGCATTAAAAAATTGAAAAAGTTTAGTAACTATGGACGGCTATTTAAATTATTATTAAGCTACTAACAGAGCTACTCATTTGGTGTCCCAAGGGCCAGCGATACCTAGACTTTCGACATTTTACAAAAGCTGAAAGTTTGCCTGTTTATGACCCCTATAGCGGTAAGAACGACCAGCAACTATGGAGTTTCGGTCGCGGTTACATAAGAATCCAGTTCTGAAGGTCTCTTTGATGAAGTATAAAGCTAAATTTTGTTATCTTATTTTCTCAGGATAACTGTAGGAATCTCGTCTCCCACTACCGGACACTTATGACAGTCCACCTCTGGAAGTGGAACTCCTAAAGTAACCGCGCCCGAAACTCCTTCGTTACGGGTCATTCTTACCGCTTATACCAGCTAAATTTTCAGGTTTTATAAAATTAAGAAAGTCTGGCTGTCGCTGGCTCTCGGGTTACATGGAGAATTAGCTTAGGCTATTATGCTCATTATTTAAATCACTGCGCTATAATATAGAACTGCACTGGCACATTCATTTGGTCGCTTTACCAGTTAGTTACACGGAGTTAAAACATAACCAGTTTAACCACCACCACTATTTAAATTTTTATTAAATATTGTTATTATAACATCGAAAACTTAATTTATCTACTACCATACAATGTTTTATAGATCTTATTGTACATAAAATAAGGAAATATACTCACTCATCAATACATTCGGTTTTGATTTCGATGTCTGTGGCTATCGTTGCGTTAACATTTTCCGTTTTGACAGCGCCATTTTTATTTAACTGCAAAACATCGCACACGTCCAGCGAGAGTTTCGTGTATTTCTGGAGCTGGTCTCCATTATTAGAGATCTCCTCCCGAGCAATACGTTTCATATTCTGCCACTGCGTTTTTAGCTTCTTCACGGAGAATTCGGCGAACTTATTTCCAAATTTTTCAGTTAACTTCCGTAGGATATCGTTCCACGCAGTATCCTTTTCCTCGAATTGGTTTGGGCCGTTGTTAGGTTTAGTGATCACGTCTTTGTGCGACCTTATCAGTTCTAGCAAGTACTGTTTTTCGTCGGTCGACCAATTCGGAGTTCTCGATCGTTTATTCGTTATTTTCCCCATGTCTATTCTCTCTCGCGGATCGTGATTTATTTTCTGCAACGTTTTTCTACAAACGATGCACTCGACGTCCAGAGCTATCGTTTTCCACATTTAAAAACAAATGAACGAACGTCAGGGCGACAATTAAGTAGATTGATTTAAAAATAATACATGAATGAGGTTCGTATTGTTTAATTTTTTGAATAGTTACAAATCAGCCAACGTGATTTTCGAATTCGTTTTGTTATTAAAATTTAATGAAAATTGTCCGAAAAGTATTTCCTATCGATTAAATATGTTTTATAGTGTCGGTTTAATTGTTAATTTAACATCATTTGGGTCATTTTCATTTACACATTTAAATTTGTAAAAGTATGATAGCATGATATTTTTTTTCGTTATAATTGAATGTCAAAAAATATTATTATACGATGGTATTCGACTAAATTTACCCCAGCAAGCATGTTTCACATTATTATTTAATCAGCACATTTTTTTAAGGTTTATGTAACTGAATGTCACGCAAAGTGGTGTGTGCAAAACCCAGATTTACCAAATATCTTCGTAACATACGGTTTACGGGTACTTTTGTTACTTTTTTTTTAATTATTCTATCTTCTTAGATACTTATTTTGTCTAAAAAAAGTATCATATCAATTTCAAAACAAATAAATCTTTTATGATGGACTTGCAAATTTTGTGATAGACTGGGGGTCATAAACGTGGCCGTTTTTGTTTTCCCCATAACTTAACTTTAGTAGATTTTTTTTTTCTATTAGCAGCACTTCTCTGAACGTCACTTGACTGCTATTTGTAATTACGGTTTTTTCGTTGGAGCTAACGTTTTTGCATGAAGCTAAGATTAATTAATTTTTGTGTCTGCTTCAATTTTGTAAAGCATAACGCGTCAACGACGTGTTTATAATCATGAAGTGATGGGGTACGATATCGATCTCGATTTTTAATATAAAGTTTGGTATAGTAATCAATATGCCTCTTTAAAGATATCAACAGTTATGGATGTATTTTAGGTAATGTTTTGCTATACATGTTCAAATAATGTCACAGACGTGGTGTTCCTAAACGTGGCTCGTGTTAACCACGTTTGTGACAGGTTGTACACGTTTGTGACTTGTATGGGAGTTAACTTTGCAAATTGCTTATGTTCGTCCTAGATCAGTGGTCCCCAACCTTTTTTTCATACGGGTCACAAACGTAGACGAAGAGAACGAAAAAACTAAGACTAAGACTTTGGTGTCTGTCCGTCTGTCTGTCTGTCTGTCTGTCTCCAGGCTTTATCTCAAGAACCGCTGTAGCCAGACTTCTGAAATTTTTACAGATTATGTATTTCTGTTGCCGCTATAACATCAAGTACTAAAAACAAAATAAAATTATTATTTAAGTGGGGCTCCCATACAATAAACGTGATTTTTTTGCCTTTTTTGTTCGATATCAAAAATGGCAACAGGTAGGCACAAGAAATTTTCACAGTCCTCAATTATATGTGCACTTTAATAATCCATACTTCCATATCCATACTTCCATACTAATATTATAAATGAGAAAGTGTGTCTGTCTGTCTGTCTGTTACCTCTTCACGCCCAAACCGCTGAACTGATTTTGCTGAAATTTGGTATGGAGATACTTTGAGTCCCGGGAAAGGACATAAGATACTTTTTGTCCCGGAAAAATGTACGGTTCCCGCGCGATAAATAAGTTTTGGCGCAACGGAGTTGCGGGCATCATCTAGTTAATAATATTATTAAAATCAAATAAGGTTTTAAGGGGGGCTCTCATACAAAAAACACAATTTTTGGCTTATTTTCGCTCTATTATGGTACGGAACCCTTTGTGCGCGAGTCCGACTCGTACTTGGCCGATTTTTTAAATAAAAGTTTAATAATCAGACATTTGTTTAATTTGATCTACATTCACTACACTACATGGGGTCTCTCGTTCAAAACGTTAAAAACTATTTATTTATTATATACAGCCACGTACTTAGGCAGAATATGCTACGGCTCGCCGGTCTGGGCAGATAGGGCTACGATTGGTGCAGCCCGGCGTAAACTTTTACAAAGCCAACGTCTCGCATTAATATTCCTATGTAAAGCATATAGAACGGTCAGTACTGAAGCACTTCCTGTCCTGTCGGGTGTTTTGCCTGTAGACTTGGAAATACAGCGCCGAGCTGCTTTATATTACAAAAATAAAAAAATTACGACCCCAGATTTCTTAAGCATGAGAGACAGAAATAAGGTGAATAGATTGTTTGAACCACTAGACATTACACTACAAAATCTTTTATCCGAGTGGCAGGATCGGTGGGATAACTCTATTAAAGGTCGGCACCTGTACAATTTCTTTCCTTCAGTTCGCGAACGACTCGCCATGCATTGGATAGAAATAGATCATTGCGTTGCACAATTCCTAACTGGTCACGGCAATTTTAAAGCTAAACTTCATAGATTCAAGTTAGTTCCATCTCCTCTTTGCGAGTGCTCGACCGAAGACAGCCCGCAAGAACAAACTGCTCATCACATACTCTGGGAGTGCGGTCTCTGGCATGAGGAAAGAACCGATTTATTAAACAGCCTCCAATGTGTCTCTGGAGTCGTATATTACGATGACCTCGTAGGCAGCGCAAAGAATTTCCGTGCTTTCAAACGTTTTTGTCATAAATTCTATTGGAAACAATCGAACACAAGTTTGCCATTATAAATAAATGTCTTTTTTTTATGAAGTAGGCATATTATATTAAGCATAATTATATTTTTTTTCCCGTGGTGCTTCCCCCTTTTGTTCGAACATCAATGTCATTACAATTTTGGCTGTCTCCCGCTTTGCTTGGGGAGGGAAATTGGATATCTCCTACTCCTCCTACATTTCTTCTGATTAATTTCGTTGCGGGTCCCAAGACAGATTTAGCTTGTCCCTCGGGCATCCCTGAGATCATATCAAAGGGTTTTCGTGGTTGGTTACCACTGTTGATCCTGGCGACACAGGAGTTGCAGTGGTGGGAATGTGTGGTGGGCCTTGTGCCCGTTAAAAAAAAAAATTCACTACAGTAGTTTCATAGAAAATGTCACAAATATGGATGAGTGTCCCAGACGTGGGTACTAAATTTTTTTAAATTAAGTTTTCTAGAAAAGTATGCACTTCTAAGCTTGACCACTCATACTTAAATACTTCAAATTAACATTTTAACCATAAAACATACAATTTAAAATCAGTCATTTTAACACTCCTTCGATCGCGGATTCTTGGAAATCTATTGTAAATCTATTAAGTATTGTTCTCGCGGCCCAAGTGGGCCTTATGGGTATTGACGGGATGAAAATGACCCATTTACTCATTAGTTAGTATGTCGAGTAATATTATAATGTTATGTTTTTCAAGTAATTTTGCTTTTGAAACAAACTCATTCTTTCTCTTTTACTTACCGATATTAACAGCAATGTGGAAACATGAATGTTATTAAAATTTGGACTCCGATGATTCTAAACTACTTATCTTGTCTTTCTATGCTACGTAACTTCGCGTTAATCATACCATTTTGAGGATTCCGTAGACAACAAGGAACCCTTGTAGTTTCGGTCTGTCCGTCTGTCTGTCCGTCTGTCCGCGGTTTTGCTCAGAGACTATAAGGCCTAAAAAGCTGTATTCGGCATGAATGTACATCTTAACATGTTCACTGCGTTAGGAGGCCTAAAGACCTCCTATGTGTACGTTCGCACGGTGCGGGGAAAAATACTGTGATCTCCCTCTGGTGCGAAGGCCACAGCTTGTAGATTTCTTAATGTGTGACAGAGATAAATATATGATTGTGTTTTTATTTTGATCTGGAACTCGAAAACACCAAAAAATACACGAGAGGTCTATAAGCCCCTTACCGCACTACAATAGAAAAATCATCATTCAGTGCGGATAAGGGGCCTATAAACCTCTTATGCTGTGATAGGCTTTTCGATCCCCTCCCGCACCTGTTCCTGTCTATGATTTTTTACCTATGATCTAGTGATGCACGTGCGTTGCGTATGAATAAACGTTGCAGTGTAATATAGGTGGAGTGTGATAATTACGATTGCAGGAAAAATGTCTGGCGGAAATAAAAGATGTCGGAAAATGCCCAATTTAGCTATTAGTCAAAAGTCAAGCGATACCGCGGAAGACACTTCTATTCCAATGTATCTCCATGTGTATCAAAGAATAAACTCTGAGAATCAGGCATCTAATAAAATCAAAATTTTAGGAAATGTGCAAATATGTCCTCCAAGTGTTACAGCCTCAACAAGTGAATACTTTTTAACCCTCAAACACCGTAAAGTCTTTCATTGTGACAAAGAAGAAGGAAATCCTCAAATTTTTGTGATCCCTAGTACTTCATCGAGTTATCATGTATTACAAAATGCTGAAAAACCAACAACTCCTTGTTCAAAACTGGATGTAAACAATATCTCGTCAACAGTGAGTAGTTTCTATTAGTAATTTATCCTGTACACAATATTTGACATGTCCGTTAAGTACGGAACAACTAACCGAAATTTAAAAAATATTAATAGTTTTTTTTTCCTATGTCACATCACTAGCTTAACACAATTTTAACATCTAATTCAGTGCGATAGAAGGTCGATGTGCCTCCTAAACATTTTCTTTGTTTTAAGGCTTTTCCGACGTCAGATCTTCGGGCGAACGCAGAATAAGACAGCATGATTTTTCAGCTCCATGACGATATAATTTTTATTTTTTTATTATTTGATTTTCAATATAAATATTGCATTTCAAGTATTTAAGTCGGTAGGAGGTCAATAGGCCTTAATCGCACCAGTAAAATGATACATTTAAGGCATATGGGCCTCCTATAGCAATGCGGGAAAGTTTGTGAAATTGTTCCCCGCAGTGAGCGTGTTAATGATGCCGACAAAATGGTATATAAAATCTTTAAAAAAATTTTTTACGGTACCTAAGGTATTATGAGTATTCACAGATCATTTTCCGATTTTGTGAAATATGAAGTTTTAAAGTGAAAAAAATCGTTAAGAGTCCAGTGTCCCCCCCCTTCTACCAGCTAAACGGTTGCTTCTGGAAATGTGGAAAAATTCACGGGAGTAGGAAATATTATTCTGAGTTTAAAAGGAAAATTACTATCACGGCTAAGAAGACTTCATAAGTTATTGAGTAATAGTCGATCAAATAAAAAAATGTATTCGTAGAAGTACAAAGGAACTTTTCGTTCAAAATCCTTCGAACGTAACTGAGATGATATTGTTAGTAGTGTAAAACACGTTATATAAATGTGCATTCAGTGACCAAACAAATTTATAAAAAACTAGCGGTACTACGGAACCCTATATTGCGCGTGGCACGACACGCACTTGGCCGGTTTTTATTTTTAAAGAGGATATATTTAAACTACTTTTTAGGGTTCCGTACCCAAAGGGTAAAAACAGGACCCTATTACTAAGACTTCGTTGTCTGTCCGTCTGTCTGTCTCCAGGCTGTATCTCAAGAACCGCTATAGCTAGACTTCTGAAATTTTCACAGATTGTGTATATCTGTTGCCGCTATAACAACAAATACTGAAAACAAAATAAAATTAATATTTAGGGGGGGCTCCTATACATCAAACGTGATTTTGTAGGCACTTGTATTTTTCACACATTCTTTTGTTATATGTATACTTTAATATTTAATAATAATATTAAAATAAAATAAAAATGTAAGGGGGGCTCCATACAAAAAACACAATTTTAGCCTATTTTTGCTCTGTATCGGTACGGAACCCTTCGTGCGCGAGTCCGACTCGCACTTGGCCGATTTTATTTTATTTTCACTCGTATAATTATTTATTTAAGATAGGTGTGTGTACTGTGTAGCCTCCTGCCTAAAATTTAGGTTTTATTTTAGTTCCACCACAAGACTATAATATTAACAATAAGTACATTTTTCATACAAGTTTTAATACTTACTTTTATGGAGTTCTGTGACTTTTCTCCTGGTTGATAGCAGCATATTTTAGTATTTAAAAAGTTTTAACTTGACTACATCGAATGTGTACTGCTAACGTTTTAATTCGTGTCTTTTAAGTTTTATCAGTCAGTCACCAACACATTGATACAATCTTGATGTTAACTAACCAGTATGAGCTCAAACCGTAGCATCGCAGGTTGTTTATTAGAATGTGTGTCGTATAGTTTTAATACATACATTATTCACTCAAATCTCAATCCACACAATAATAAATTCTATAGCTAAACTTTGATGACAAGGGGATTCATAGTTACCTACTTAAATTAAATATCTTGTTTAAATCATAACTTACTAGTTACTAATGTGATTCTTACAAAATATTATATTTCTTTGAACAATTTGAGTTATCCATAATCCAAGTAATATTAAGGTGCTTAAAACCTACTTAACATGATTCATTCTTTAATAATTTGAATTAGGAACACTAGTTTTTTTATAATTTTTAATGCATCGGAACATTTTGCCGCGCTTATGGCGTCGAGAAGACGAAAGTTGTGGAACACCGAATATGTCAGTAGTTCGGAAGGCGCAGTGAGGACGGTTGTGTTGTGCTAGTGCCTTTAGTGTAGTGCAAGTTTTACAGCTTTATGAATAAGGTAAGTTGTTCTACTGTCTACACCTATTACATTAAAAAAATTATTGTCATATTTTTTTTTAATAGGATGTAGGTGGTAAAAATGTAAACGCATAAATTGAGGCAATTTAATTGAATCTTTTTTAATGCATAGAGCTTTATTTCGATTGCATAACCTTAAAAATTAAAAAATAAACTTACCCGCCCTTTAAAAAAAATTCAAAGTATTTTGTTTCTACTTGATTTCGGGTAATTATTTATTTTACGTGTTGATTTAATTGATAAACAAGTAGATTTTTGTTATAACCTAGCCTAAATCGAGATTTTTAGATACTGTGTAAGATCTATGTTCTAGGTAGATATAATGTGTATAAATAAAAACTTACCAAGCACGGCAATTAATTGTACATCAAAACTTGACATGTGCTGATCTCTGAACCAAAAAAATATCCCAATTATACCACAAAAAACAGTCTGTGTTTTGACTTTTGAGATAAGGTTTCCTTTAGCTTTATATATCTTCCTATATATATCTTCCTATATATATCTTCCTCCTTTTAGAAGTTGGTTAAAAGTGATTATGCTTTGTTTACGGGCAAAACTTACAAGGTTTCGTTTCGTTGACCTATGACACTCCGCGTGTAGTGTAGGAAATAGGAGTATTAGGTAATTCTAATAGACGAACCTTTCAGTCAGAAAAAATCTAATGCTAAGAAGAAATGCAAGTTTAGCCTTTGCTTTCAGCATTGAACGTTGAAAATCGCTAATCGCCGCTCATTCGAATTTTGGTTCTTTTCGCAAAGGCTCGATTCTTATACCTCGAAATTCGAATGACGATTTGATAGCCGTCTCCCTTGCGCACTGTATATCACACGCCAGATCTAAACGATATTAGGTATGAAAATCGTTCCCGTGCAGGTTGTCTACAATCTACATGCTGCCTCGGTACTCATTGTTACATTGCAATTATTAAGCAAATACATAATATTTGGAAAAGCTTTATGTTATATTTTTTAATTTCTTATGACTTTATTACAAAGCTTTGTAGGTAAGCATAAAAATATATGCAGCCGAACATAGAATCTCCTCTTTTTTAGGGTTCCGTAGTCAACAAGAAACCGATTCTGATTTAGGGATCCATTTGTGAATATAAAGTTTTAAAGTGGAAAAAAACGTTAGGTTAGGCAAACGGGTCACCTGATGGAAAGCAACTTCCGTCGCCCATGGACACTCGCAGCATCAGAAGAGCTGCAGGTGCGTTGCCGGCCTTTTAAAAGGGAATAGGGTAATAGGGGGGGAAGAGAAGGGAATAGGGGAGGGAAGGGAAGGGAATAGGGAAGGGAATAGGGTAGGGGATTGGGCCTCCGGTAAACTTACTCACTCGGCGAGACACAGCGCAAGCGCTGTTTCACGCCGGTTTTCTGTGAGAACGTGGTATTTCTCCGGTCGAGCCGGCCCATTCGTGCCGAAGCATGGCTCTCCCACGTATTGGTGTGGTTTAAGATATTTAACTTTTAAGTGATCTTAAGAACAACTTAAAAGCTAAGTTAGTCTTTCTTTGTGGATAATTTAATTAATCAACATTAAAATGTAAGGATGACTGTCTGTCTTGTCTTAGGACTAAGCAGACAGACTAGTCTTACGACTAAACAGACAGTCAGGTACAGAGAGAAAGACACATTTTTAGGGTTCCGCAGTCAACAAGGAACCCTTATAGTTTCGGTCTGTCCGTCCGTCTGTCCGTCTGTATGTCCGTCTGTCCGTCTGTATGTCCGTCTGTCTGTCTGTCTGTCTGCGGTTTTTCTCAGAGACTATAGGACCTACAAAGCTGTAATTTGGCATGAATGCACATATTAATGATTCCGACAAAATGGTACATGAAATCTTAAAAAAATATATATTTTTTATGGTATCTTCCCCACACATTAAGCGGGGATGATTATTTTTTTCGCGTCCACCCCAATATAATGAGTATTCATTGATCATTTTACGATTTAGGGATCCGTTTGTGAAATATTAAGTTTTAAAGTGGAAAAAATCGTTAGAGTCCAGTGTCCCCCCTTCTACCAGCTAAACGGTTTCTTCTGGAAATGTGAAAAAATTCACGGGAGTAGGAAATATGCTGAATTTAAAAGAAAAACTATCACGGCTAAGAAGACTTCATAAGTTATTGAGTAATAGTCGATCAACTAAAAAAAATATATTCGGCGAAGTATAAAGGAACTTTTCGTTCAAATTCCTTTGAAAGTAACGGAGATGATTTTGTTAGTAGTGTAAAACACGTTATAAATGTACCTACATTCATTGATCATACAAAAATTTAAAAAAACTAGCGGTACTACGGAACCCTATATTGCGCGTGGCCCGACACGCATTTGGCCGGTTTTTTATATTGGAGTTCAAAGTTACAATCGAAAAATATTTTTATTCAATTTCGAAAATCGAAAAATATTTTTATTGAACTCATAATTTTCTATTTTTCTATGATGCCGTCCACCTTTTACAAATATTCTAAGTATGATTTCTTTTCAATATGTTCATTAGTTTTTTGCCATTTAAGTCTAATAAAACCATAACTAAACCAGTATCTATCGTTTACGAGTAAATTTATTGCGGAATTCAAACTTAACTGGCTGTCTACTCATTTATTTTAGGCATCATTTCTAATCAAAATTTTGGCTACAATTTAAAAGTAAAATGCCCCAGCTAAAATTAATCTACGTCTTACGCAATCTATTAATAGTGAAACAAATTATTTTAAATATTATATTTTAAATTTCTAGGTATGTACCTATTGTTCAATAATTTGAATTTTTTCATTCCTCGAATTTTATATCAACTGCAAGGCCACCCTTACAGTACCTACAGCCTTACAGGCTACAGCACAACCTGATAAAAGAACAAAGATCGAAGCTTTATCGAAGGTACAAAAATTTCGCCTCAGACATTCGAATTCCGAACAGGTATTATCAGTTTTAAATCAATGTTAAGCCTCTTATAAATATCAGACGAAGCCAAAAATGGAACTTGTTGCTCATAAATATGAACTGAAAACTTTTTACGTCAATCTATATTAGTAAAATGAAATATCCAAAATTACACAGCGTTATTTTCAATCTAGTTTCTAATAGAGTAAGAGCCAGCGATAACCAAACTCCTAATTTTATAAAAACTTAAAGTTTTACTTTATAATATAATACCTATAGAGACAAGAAATATATTAACAACTCTATGGAGTTTCGGTTGCGGTTACTTTAGGAGGTAGCCAGTTCTGAAAGTCTACTTAACCTTCGATAAAGTATTATTTTTTATCTTATTTTTTCGGGATATCTGTAGGAATCTCGTCTTCCACTGCTAGACATTTTTGACAGTTGTTTCCCAGAGAGTCCAGAGACCCCTAAAGTACGAGTCATATTAGACTACTAGACGTTCCCGGAAACCGTAAACCGCAAATAAATAGCCCATGTCTCACATGGTCTACACTATATCTGTGCCAAATAACATAAAAATTGCTCCAGTAGTTCGTGAGATAAGCACTTTCAAATATTTTTTCCCCTTTTTTCACATTTTCCTCTGTACCTTCGCTCCTATTGGTCTAAGCGTGATAATATGTAGTCTATAGCCTTCCTCGATAAATGGGCTAGCAAAAAATGAAAGAATTTTTCAAATCGGACTAGTAGTTCCTGAGATTAGCGCGTTCAAACAAACAAACAAACTATGAGGTGGTGGTAGCCCCTGCATCCTCTACACTCTACACGTTCGCAAAAGCTTGTCCAGTGTCCATCATGGTCAACCGTCAACGTGGATAGGCATAACAGTCATTCAACTCATATCAATGTTCCTCGGAATATTTTAGTTACGAAATTGGAACTCGAAACCACAGAGTCACAAGAATGTTGAATATAGAAGCCGGTATGGTAATTAGATGTGTGACACTTTTATTTATTTTCTGTTATAAAATCAATGTCAATAGATAAAAAATTTAGATACAGTGAAAATTTTGTGTGGAAAATCAGTTTTTAAAAGTGTAGTCAAATCAGGGCAAGCGAAGCGAGCCCGTATATCCCACAACCTGAGCAATTTTGTGGTACACTTTATGGAAAAACTATCACGCATATTGATTTGTACTTTAACATAGTAATTTTTATTTATATGTGGAATGTAGATTTTTTTATTTTTTATTTTTTTGATGCGCAGGGGAAACCCTTTATGGGTGCCCCGGGTTGAGGATGTGCCTCAGCTAAGCTGAAGCACCCCGGGGGTATGTGGGACTGCCGGCAACAGCGCCGGGCTTACCCAGTAAAACCACCTGCGGTTCGCCTTCAGCCGTATAAAGGAAGAATGTCCCGGATCTAACAAACACAGGACTCCCTCCACGACCGGCCGGTCTACTTCAGAAGGGACCGGACTTCCACCAAAGTTAGGGAACGCTTCGGCAAACTGAAGCGTTCCCCTCGGCGCCGGGACTGGCTAAGCCGGGGAGGTTCCCATCCTCTCCCGGAGCCCCGTTAGACGAGTCACGAGACTTAGGAGGTTCGCATAGCGTCGCCTCCGCACTCCCGTCCTTAGCGGCGGAGCGAATGTAGAATGTAGATGTGTTATCATCGGTTAGTGAAGGTTTGGTTACTATCTATATAGGTATATAAAACACAAAGGTGACTGACTGACATGTTGATCTATCAACGCACAGCCCAAACCACTGGACCGATCGGGCTGAAATTTGGCATTTGGCATGCAGGTAGATGTTATGACGTAGGCATCCGCTAAGAAAGGATTTTGATCAATTCTACCCCCAAGGGGGCAAAATAGGGGATGAAAGTTTGTATGAAACTTTGTCAATTTTCAACCTATCGGGCTGAGACTTTGCATGCATAAAGCTACTACGACGTAAGCATCTCCTGAGAAAGGATTTAAATAAATTCAACCCCTAAAGGGGGTAAAATAGGGGATGAAATTTTGTATGAAACTTTCTCAATTTTAAACCGATCGGGCTGACACTTTGCAAGCATAAAGCTACTATGACGTAAGCATCCTCTAAGAAAGGATTTAAAAAAAAAATACGGGGGTAAAATAGGGGATGAAATTTTATATAAAATTCTCAATTTTAAACCGATCGGGCTGAGACTTTGCATGCATAAAGCTACTATGACGTAAACATCCCCTAAGAAAGGATTTTAAAAAATTCTATCCCTAAGGGGGTTAAATAGGAAATGAAAGTTTGTATGAAACTTTGTCAATTTTAAACCGATCGGGCTGAGATTTTGTATGCATAAAGCGACTATGACGTAGGCATCCCCTAAGAAAGGATTTTAATAAATTATACCCCTAAGGGGATGAAATAGGGGATGAAAGTTTTTATGAATTTTCTTAGACTTTCGACTGATTGAACTGAAATTATTAAATATTTGAGCCTCTATGATGAAAACGTTCGCTTAAATAGGATTTTGATAAATTCAACCCCCATGGGGATAAAATAAGGGATGATGGAGGATGTAAATATATTATTTTGAACCTATCAGTATCTAATCTATACATATAATAAAACTGTAGAAATGAAAATTCTGTACGTTAAAGATATTCAAAAAATAATAAGCGGGGGGTGTTACTACATCGCTATGGAAGCCAAAAATGTGGTTACTTTTTGTCTGTCTGTCTGTCTGTATATTTATTTCCGCATCACACGAAAACTACTGATCCGATTTGAATGCGGTTTTCGCAGATATATTTTTCTTCTTCCATCTTAACATCTGGTGTATAATTTTTTTTCCCTCCACCCCTCTAAGGGGACAAAAGAGGGGGTCAGATTTTGTATCGAACTTTTTTCTTTAACACGTTAACTACTGATCCGATTTGCATACGGTTTTCGCAAATAAATTTTTCTTTTTCCAACGTAACATCTGGTGCATAAAAAAATTCCCCCCACCCCTCTAAGGGGACCAAAGAGGGGGTCAGATTTTGTATCAAACTTTTTTCTTTAATGGACTTACTTCAAAATGGTAACGCGTCATATATATCATAACTCCTGCATCTGGGATTTCCCCCCGGACCCTGCTAGGGGGGGCTGCGCAGAAAACTGGAAATGTTTCGTTTGATTATTATGCGAGGGGCTTTGCCCCTGGACACTACTTGGGGGGGCTGCCCTCCCGCCCCCCAACCCCCCTCCTGGAATTGTAGCTTAATATATCAAAATGGTGTCGCGTCGTTAGTGTTGAGTTTCAATCCTCCTCTTTAGGAACAAACTAAGTTAATAATGAAAACTTAATTTATTCTAACCTAAACTTAACATACACTTTTTCATCGTTTTATTAGTATACTGTATTACTATACTTCCTGTATATCTACCGTCCACTGCTGGTTATAAGCTTTTCATGACTATCCACACTAATATTATAAATGCGAAAGTGTGTTTGTTTGTTTGTCCTTCCTTCACGGCCTAACGAAGCAACAAATCGACTTGATTTTTGGCATATACTTAGTTGAAAGGATGTAGAATAACATAGTTTACTTTTGGTCTTGGAAAAACATCATGTTTCCAAAGGAGGTTTAGAAGAATATTCGTATTTTACGCGATTTTTGAATTCCACGCGAGCGAAGCCGCGGGCAAAAGCTAGTTAAAATATATAAAAAAAACTTCCTTAAAAATTATTACCACGCAGAAAAACGACGCGAGCCCGCACAAAGCTCGGCTTTTAGCTGCTAGTATTAAATTTTAGGTGTATGTAAAGACCATTAATTAATGCCCGCAAGTTCGTTTTGCTGAAATACGGTTACCGCGCGGAAACCGTACATTTTTCCAGGATAAAAATCAAAAACTATCCCGTGTCTCTTCGTGGGGCTAGTATACTATGTCTTTTCCCCGGAGTCGGGAGTCAGGATCTCCAAGCATTATCAAAATAATGTAAGAGGAAGACAAAATATACTTTCATTAGCACCCCCGCATAATGAACTTATCCTAAAGTATTATCACTTAGTTTTGTTACACCCTGTATACCTACCAGTATTTGTTATTCGTATCTACGAATAACAAATACTGGTAGGTATACACTATACATCAGGGTTTCTCAAACTTTTTGCTCCACGAACCCCTGTTAAAATTTCCAGGTGACAGCGAACCCCTTACTAACTGATGAAACCCTATTACCCTATTATTTAAAATACTTAATAAAATTTACTGTTGAAGAAAATAAGGTTTTTATTTGAATAAAAGGTAACACATAAAGTGCCAAAAGAAATGTCTTTCTAAATTAATGGGATGGGTGTGCTTGTTTCTTGCCGCAAATGTTAGGAGTAATTTTGGACAATTTTAACCTTTATTCTGACTCGGTATCAAGTCGGTTTCTGTATTTAGTTCTCATCATGCACCTGGTCGTGAAAACCCCACTCTCACATAAGTATGTTGTAGTAAAGGGTAAAAGGAAATTCACCGCTTTGCATGAGAGTTCAAAATACTCTACCTGTCTAGCTGCCCAAAAATCTATCAAAGACATCTTTTTGAAATCAGCTTGAAGAGTTCCATCTACGGACATTTCTAATAATTACTCCTGTTGCTTGATACTTAAACTAGAAATTATGCTCTCGTTAGTGACCGCAAACGGGTTACGGATCCAGCCATCTTTTCCAGCCACTTATCAAGCCACCATTAGGTAAATCTTGTCGCGAACTCCTGCCGTCGAATGGCGAACCCCTAGGGGTTCGCGTACCCCACTTTGAGAAACCCAACTATACAGGGTATTAATATTATTAACTGGTATGAAGTATATTCTACTTCATACCAGTTAATAATATTTATACTTAAAATACCATAATCTCTAATTCTCAGTGTACTAAAACTAGGTTGGCCATAACTGTAATTTGTAACCTTGCATTGTAGCGGAAATTTTTCCTATATATGAATATTTATGTAACAACGATAAGACTCACATGTTTGGTTTGATTTTGTTTATGGGAATATTTAAATCGGCTATTTATATTCAGAGATTTAATAAAAACATAATTATTTATAACTGGCTGGTCACAAATTTGGAAGATCTAACACTAACCTGATCTAACCTTACCCTGGCCTGAAACTTTACAATTTAATATAAACTAGATAATAGTTTAGTAGCTACAGTTACATAGTTATTACTTATTAGTAAACAGATATCTACCGGTGTGGAAAGCCGTCTTGTCCTAACCACAGTGTGTCTACGAAATAGTTAAATCCCCATTATGTCGGTAATGATAATATTCATAATTAAGTTAATAGTTGAACGTTTTAACATTCAACATGCGGTGCAGTACATTATAGAACAAGTCCATTCAAACACTAGTTTAGTTTCTAGTTTTCTACGTACTGTCAATCCTAGTAAATTGTATAATAATAATTAATTATATATATATACGCCTCCGTGGTCCAGTGGTTAAGAGCGTGGCTCTTGACTCGGAGGTCGTGGGTTAGATTCCCGCGTTGGAAACATGTTATTTCCAACTAGATGACACCCGCAACTCCGTTGCGCCAAAATTCGTTTATAATTTATATGAAGATACTTTGAGTCCCGGAAAGGACATAGGATACTTTTTATCCTGGAAAAAGTGTTTGGTTCCCGCACGATAAACGAATTTTGGCGCAGCGGAGTTGCGGGCGACATCTTGTAATTTGTAATGAATGCTTTTAAATGAAACCTACGTGTGTGGACTGTGGACTGTAGTGGTACATGGCGCGTAAAAGAACACCGACGTCATAACCATAAGTCATGCGCAGACTAATCCACTTACTACATTACAGTGAGGCGGTCTTCAACGATTATTTCCTACTAGAAAATTTTACGTTTTAAGCTAAATGCATAAGCTTTGAACGCGGCGACCGCTTGGGCGGCGTTGCCGTGCGTCGTCTAACGTCTTTTCAGTTCGGCAGACTTCGGCACGGTGTTTGTGTGCGTGCGATATGCGAATCATAATTGCATGAGTTGGTAAAAATTTCATTTCAAGTTAAACCACCTTCTCCTTTCGAAAAATTGTAGAGCATTAACAATATTAGTAACAGTATGTGTGGTTCCGTATTTTATTTGTACTAGCTTTTGTCCAAGGGTAAACAAACTACAGTTCCAAAGTAAACGTAGAACCTAAGATAAAAGTAGCCTTATCTAGTTTAAAGTATCAGGTTTTACTTATGAGTACAGAGTACTGTTATGAGTGCTAAAGTATATTATGTAAGTACTGAATTAGGTACCTACGTTAAAATCCGGTCATAAGTAAAAAGTATAATTTGCGTGAAGGAGTAACAAACATCCTCTCAAACTCATCCATTTAAGGTGACGGTGAATTTGGCTGCAGCGATATCGATTTTTCTCAACAATGACTAAAGCTAAGACATTAAAGTTCATTGTCAGTATTCATCATGTCTTTATCTTTGAATTACCCTTAGCATAACACGATTGGTCAACTTTTATAACACAGAATAATTAATCAAAAATACCCCTATAAAAACAGGTATTCTAATTTTTCCAACAGAGGAGAGTGATTTAAGCTTCCAAAATTTGTACATAGATTAGTTCAAGCATACACTATAATTTGCCTATAGTTTATATGAAATATATTTATGGTTTTTAAATTACGCGACAAAAACCATTTTGTCGCTTACGCCCTTTCCATTTCTTGTTTTATATGAGAGGCCGGCCCGGCCTCCCATAGAAAACAAGCGATCTAAAACATATCCAACACAGTTTTTTACTTTAACGCGGCGTCACCTTAATCCATAGTGGTCACACTAGACTAGGGGGCTCGTTTTCAAACAGCCAAGGACACGAATATTTTGTACCGGTTCTGGTTAGTTGACTCTAGAATATGTTTCATTGTTCATAAATTACAGAATACTGGTCGCACGAGTGGTTCTGTGACGTATGTGTAAAGAATTTTGGAAGAGATTTTCAAGTTATATCAGTTTTTTTTTGTATGAAATAAGGGGGCAAACGGGTCACCTGATGGAAAGCAACTTCCGTTGCCCATGGACACTCGCAGCATCAGAAGAGCCGCAGGTGCGTTGCCGGCCTTTTAAGAGGGAATAGGGTAATAGGGGAGGGTAGGGGTGGGAATAGGGTAGGGGATTGGGCCTCCGGTAAACTCACTCATTTGGCGAAACACAGCGCAAGCACGGCTGTTTCACGCCGGTTTTCTGTGAGAACGTGGTATTTCTCCGGTCGAGCCGGCCCATTCGTGCCGAAGCATGGCTCTCCCACGTTAGAATATATTATTAGTAGTACCAAGTTGTATGGATAGAGATATTACTTTAGGGTGTGTATATGGCTGAGACAGTTACTTTTGACATCTATGTTAGCAAAATGCTACAACGTCATGAATTTACCCATACGAAAAATCTCATATTTTCTACATTTCTATGATAATATCGTCCGATATTGTCGTCTACATGTCTCTTACATATTCTTACTCCTTGTAGACGATTGGAAAAATATCTTTAAGAAGATGCTTCCTGTATCAAATCTGGACTTCAATTGACGTTTAATAATATCCTATACGGTGAACCGTTCATACTTTCTATTCTATGAGTTGACTGTGATTTTACTTTGTAGATCAAATTCAGAAAGGAAGGAGTTTTCTGTTGACATTGCTAATTTCTTGAAATACGTTTTTCTTTATAGCTACATGATGTACGAATTACTGATAATAATATAATGATATGAAAATCTGCAGTTTAAAAATGAGTAATTACACTAGTAAAAAATACGTGTGGCACTCGGGGACTGCCGCGGTAAAGCTGTTGCATAGCATTTTTATCAACTTATGCAATTATAATTCGCATACGTCTAGTCACACGCACGAAACACCGTGCTGAAGTCTGCAGGCAACGCCGCACTGACGGCGGAGTGGAGGGTGTTAGGTTTTTTCGTTACGGAATTTCTTGATTCGGTCGCCGCGCTCAAAGCCCACGATAAAAGCTATGCCATAGTTTAAAAATTGGACCTTTGTCTCACTCCTGCACGCATCATTGTAATATGCGGCGCACACTTGAGATTCAGTGGTCACCATAAAACACTGATTAGCCACATTGCATTCAATAATAATTTCTTCTCTTGACTAATTACCTTGGAAACTATTAAACACCTGTTCAAACATCCAGAGCCAGATGCCGTCATAATGGACCAGAACCTCAAAGTACCCACGCGCAACGTCCTCACCGGGGCCATCGTCAACTGGGATGACGACGAGATGAGCGTCGGGGACAGCCCCGAAAACCTCACCCTGGCCTGGAAGGACCTGTCAGTCTACCGGA
Source organism: Cyaniris semiargus (assembly GCA_905187585.1). Lineage (NCBI taxonomy): Eukaryota > Metazoa > Arthropoda > Insecta > Lepidoptera > Lycaenidae > Cyaniris > Cyaniris semiargus. Next base: position 3,101,865 of record LR994555.1, read on the forward strand.
AGAAGAAGACCCAGAAGAGCATATGGAGTTCAGCGATGTATGAGGAGGTGAAGGTGCTGCATGGAGGTTAGTTTTTATGGTATTTACAGAGTAAACAGAACTAACGAGTGGGCCGACTCAGAAGAGATCTCGAAATTTATACGTTTCATATGTCAGAACGGCCGGCGCGCGCCGTACAGGCGTTACTCAGCATTGTAAAACATGTCGAAAGTGGTACTCGCTCCCAACTCGCGTAGATTCGCCCATTTGCTTGAAGTCGAAGTACGCCTTAGTAGATATTATGAGCGCCGCGCGGCGCGCCGCCGCCGCCGCCAGTTCCTCCGCGCCGCCGCCGCCGCGAAAAGGCATCGGATCGCCGAGCGAGTAGAATGATTCAATGAATCAGTACGAACGAACTCGTTATTATGGTAGACCATCGTCGTCGACTACTACCTTTCACCTTAGTTCTGTCTACTCTGGTATTTATGTGGCGAGGAGTTAAATTTATGAAAGTACTGAAGAAATTGATTCATAGGCAGTTGATGGACCTACGGTATTTGATCGAATTATGTCAATTCAATGTAAGTTGTAATCTGTCGGCTGGGTTTGCGCGACCAAATTACATAGGTCCGCAATCTGCTTATGAATCAACTTCTCTGATAGTACCTTCAATATTTGTTGCGAATATGGGAATGCGATTAAGGCTCCGGTAATTAAATAACTTATACAGTGTGTAACAAAAATGTGAACAGCGCTGAAAGAGCTTCACTTTTGTATGGGCAAGGGCCCGAGCGTCACGAGTTTCATCATACAAAAGTGAAAAAAAAATTTGGTCTTTCAGCGCTGCTACTTTCACAGTGAACTCTCTACAAAGAACACGTACACACCCTAAAGTATTATCACTTATTTTTGTTACACCCTGTATAAGTTAATAGACCCCTTGGACCTCCAGCTTACTTATACATCAACCCTCTTACTAATAAAAACTTCTTAAACATGCGTTCAACATGTGAATAGTTAAACAGGAGTTTTTAAGTTACACACACGTTACACAGAGTCTATACAGAGAAATTAGTATGGAAATGACAGCATCGTTATACAGGCCTTTTGTCAAAAAATTATTATTAGTAGAAAAAATCTTATGCACCCTTTATACACGCTGTGTAACTTTTTATTAGTAAGAGGAATAATGTCTAAGGGACCTATCAGACAGAGAGCGGTCACGCGGTCAAGCGTTCAAGCGGTCAGTTTTGCGTTCTTTGTGTTGTATTACGTTAGAAAATTATATATCTTTCATTTTCAAGAGGCGTTCTGAGTGCGTCAGAATCCAAGTCCAGTGTGACTGACCGTTCGAACGTAGAATGCGAACCCAGAAGTCAGAACGTATGAACGCGTGACTGCTCTATGTCAGATAGGTCCCTTAATGTTTGTTCTCTTGCATTAAATTTTAAAATACGGAAGCAAAAAATGACATGGGAGTGTAGAATTTCTAACGAATTTTAGCTTATGTTCAGTTACACACATGTGTGAGTGTCCCGAATTGGAGACACTGACTTGCTATTTTTGACGTCGGAACTCGAAAGTGGAGTACCATAGGCTGAAATAGCGGTCGGAGGTCGGGCCGGGCTCGTCGCAGAGGCACATGCAGTAGGAGCAGTGCCAGAACAACCAGCGCCACCGGGAGTCCACCTGCGCACCTCACATTGTATTATCTGACCTAAGGGTGGGTTTCCACTGATGCGGAGCCGGGCGGAGAGGAGCTTAGGGTGCCCGAATTGACCAATCGTGCTGTTCCATTGAAGCGGAGCTCGAAGATTTCGAGCATGGTAATTGGTCAATTCGGCACCGCTAAGCTCCTCTCCGCCCCGCTCCGCGTCAATGGAAACGCACCCTAACACTTGGCAGTTGGCCCCAAATGTGACATACTTTTGTGTTAAGATTTTGAAAATGGAGATGAATGAGTTGTGAATTTGTGATAGGGTGGGGAAATTTCAAACTGTTATCGTTAAAGCATTAACGTGATCAACACTGTTCTGAAATAGATATGTAAAAATCATGTAATAATTACCGTAACTACAACATACCTATAACTGAAGGTCATATCTACTCCGGAAACTGATGATCATGATTGCTTAAACGACAATAATTTAATTGTTCTACATCCTGTCTCATTCTCCATTCACAAAATTTTCCATTCATACAACTTAGTATTTACCCTGTGAATTTTTCTGTAAATAATTCTGTGAATAATTCTGTATCTAGAAATTATATTTTGCGCTCCCATGACATTTTCGCTTTCGTTTACTTAACTTTTTAAGTTAAAAACTATAACTATGTTACATTGTTTGATTCATGAATTGCTCAGACAGCTTAATTACCATTATATACTGGAATTTTATTGGTGAGCGTGTATATTTTATGATTAGCAGTCCAACTTCAGTATTCGATGGTCACATGCATAGGTATGTTTTTGTAATTTTCCACACTACTGAAAGGTGTACCGGTGACAAAAAATATATTTAAGTTATCCACAGATTAAGCTAAAAGACTTTCTCTACAGTATATATTTTTATTGAGAACTTAGTAGATTTGATACTTTGAAAATATTTGCCAGAACAGTAGTTTAACTTTGTGGCAACTAGTATTTTCTCAACTAGAAAACATTAAACAGCTTCGATGTGATTTCAGCAGTCTCGGTATAGTAAAAATACAAAAAAGTATCCTCTTGTCAAACCAACCTCAAAATTTAATTATTATTGGTCAAAACTCCAAAAACAACGACGACCTGCAAACCTTCAAGAAAAGAGCGTATTCCCTCCTAAAAGGCCGGCAACGCAGCTGCAGCTCTTCTGATGTTGCGAGTGTCCATGGGCGACGGTAGTTGCTTTCCATCAGGTGACCCGTTTGCTCGTTTGCCCCTATATAAAAAAAAACGCTGCTCGATAGGATCCGCACTGGATCGAAACTGTATTAATGCTTACCGAACATAGCGTATTAAATATTAATATTTGATGACATTTTATTAACCGACTTTAAAAAAAAGATGTTATGGGAATACTATTTCATAGTTCTAATATAGCGAGACAGCATTATACTTATAATAATTTCTACCAACTGAGTAGGAACTGCCGATAATGATTTAGTTTGTAGTTATTAGTATAATAAGTAGTTATTTGTTTACAGTTAACGGCGTGGTGTCCTCGGGCAACCTGGTCGCTCTAATGGGATCGAGGTATGATACATTGTAACTAGGTGGAATACTTAGGGCCTGTTTCACCACTTTCTGATAAGTGCCGGATAGGCTATCCACAACTTATCTGACAGATAGATTATGGAGTATCTGTCAGATAAGTTGTGGTCTGTGGATAACCTATCCGGCACTTATCAGGAAGTGGTGAAACAGGTCCTTATAGTTGTTAAAATCTGGGGGCACGTAAGTAACCCCGCCAAGATTAATCTGCACAATGTTTTGATTCATATAATATCATTGGGGATCTGGGAGCACGGGAGTGTCTTCTCTCGGGCGTAGAATTTAACTGTACCTACTGCAATCAAAAACCGTTGGAGAGTCAAGCTTTATGATAAAGAAATAGAAACCTTATAGCTTTGATGTACCCAGTCTTCGCACGCCTCTCACGAGTATCGACTCACGATCGAGACAAATATTCCTTTGAAACTACAATAATACAATAAGCCGTTACTCGCTAGGCTCTAGAGCCTCTAGAGCCAGGCCTAGTCTAGACTAGGCCAAAGAAACATAATAGATACAAATAACAATAAGTAAACTCAGTGCCGGTTTTAGCACTACCAGCGCCCTGGGCGAGATTTCTTCGGCGCCCAGGGTGCTGAACTCTTGACGCTGGGGCGCTTGCTCATACAAAAGTGAAAAAATGTGGTCTTTCAGTGCTGCTACTTTCACAGTGAACTCTCTACAAGGAACACCTACATACCCTAAAGTACCACTCACTTTTGTTACACCCTGTATAACCTCATGCTTCACTTACACAAGCTAATCCTAGACACTTTCCAGTGGTGCTGGCAAAACCACTCTGCTAGCGGCCATCAGCCGTCGCGACAAGTCCGCCATGACTGGCTACCTGATGCTGAACGGGAGACTGGCTGGTGCTGACCTGATCGCCAGGATATCAGGCTTTGTACCCCAGGAGGACCTGTCCATTGATGACCTGAGCGTCACTGAGCATATGGAGTTTATGGTGAGTGTTCTGGAAATATTCTTACTTCCTTATAAAAACTATAAATTCGAAAAATTGTCTGCCTGTATTTTATCAATTTAAGCTTAAACAGCTGAATTGATTCTGAAGAATTTTTCCATAGGGTAGTTTTTATCCCGGAAACATATTTACCTTTCCAGCTAAATAGACAAATTCTGGTGCTATAAAGTTACGGGCAAAATCTAGTTTTCTTATTTTATTAATTTTCGGAAAATTTACAGTTAACATGTACTACCAGGGAAGTCGATTCATAGGCAAATGGCAGACCTATGTAATTTAGTCGAGTTATGTCAAACCCGGCCGACAGATCACGACTGACATTGAATTGACATAGCCCGACCAAATGACGTAGGTCCGCCATCTGCCTATGAATAAATTTTTTCGATGGTACATAAAATTATAGAATCTAATTACAATACAATTTTGAGATTGTACTTTAACGTTGTATCTATGGTTTAATATACTTAGCGGCTAACGGCCGTTCCCAATATTTGATCTATCTCTGGTTTTGCCCTACTAGAGATAGGAATAGCTCTCACATTAGAGACATAATATATTTTATGTCAATTCAATGTTAGCTGCGATCGGTCGTATGTCAAACCAGAGATAGATTGAATATTGGGAACGGCCGTTAGAGAGCGCAATGTGCTTTTATTCAAATTTTTGACCGACTTCCAAAAAGGAGGAGGTTCGGCTGTTTGTATCTTTTTTTTTTGTATGTTCAACGATTACTCAGCTGTTTGTGGTCCGATTTTCAAAATTCTTTTTGTGTTGTATAGGGTTTAACTCGAATTTGGTACCATGTTCACAAAAGTGGTGATCTGATGATGGGATCCTTGAGGAATCGAGGGGACTCCTTGAAATTTGTATGGAAACATATAGTGATTTCAATTTTTTCTGAAGTATTCGAGGTACATGCTACCAAAAAGTAAGACTTCACACCAGGTGTATACCCTGGATCCGAATGTACCCAACAGAACTTTTGAATCCTTATAGATACAGGTTCGGGGATTTCGGCGTTGTTTAAACCACTGAAAGCATATGCCAATATATCAATTTAAATAATCATCATCATCACAACCATGGGTCATCACATTATGATCAAATTATTGGTACTTTTCGTGATATTTTGCATCGAAGCTGATATTTTTGATGATTGTTTCGCTGTTTGTGGACCGATTTTTAAAATTTTTGTGTTATTTTATAGGATATAATCTAAATTTTGTATAAAAATTACGAAAGTGGTGATCTGATGATGGGATCTATGAGCAGTCGAGGTAAATCCTTGAAATTTATTAAAACACACATGGTGGTTAAGAAGTTGTTTCTAGTAACTTAAACATATATGTTACAAATAAGTGAAATTTCATACGAAGGTGTCTCTTGATCCGAAGGAACTGAACAGAACTCCTGAACCTTTAAAGATAAAAGTTTGGAAATTGTAGCATTGCTTAGATAACTGCAAGCATTTACCACAATTTCGCTTACAGTAACATAATGTGAATAGTTAACATTCGTAGTGGTTATAAAAGAGTTAAGAGTTATAAAAGAGTGAAATTATAATTTTTAACAAAAAATTAAAACCAACTTCCAAGGTAAATACAATAATAATATGAACTAAAAAGTAATAACTCTAACTCTTTAATAGTGCCTTTTTCAGAATTCGTCTAAATCTCAACTATTTCTGTACATACTACAGTCTCCATTTTGAAGTCGGTACCAGTCCCAAAAGTTTCAGATATTCTGACATTGACTGAACTCACGATTAAATTAGCTGGTACCGACTTCAAAAAAATGAAGACTGTAGTATATGTACAGAAATAGTTAAGATTTAGGGTGGGTTGCACCAACTTACTTTAACTATAACTGTAACATTAACTATAACTTTAACTACAACTACAATGAAAAATGTCAAATCTTTGGTTAAAGTCAAAAATGGACGCCATATTTAACCATAATCATAGAGCTCGACAAGGCTTTAAATGAACGTGGCGAAAAAAAGAACTAACGCTGTCATCATACAAAAACGCCATTTTTGACAGTTCTCCTTTACCAGCAGCGCCCCCGCCTACGTTCATTTAAAGCCTTGTCGGACCAGCAACAGACATCTGTCAAATTCTGTGGTCAAAGTTAAGGTTAAAGTTAAGTTAGCCTTAACTATAACAATAACTTTGACCATAATTGTAACTTTAACCAAGCCTTTGGTGCAACCCATCCTTAGACGAATTCTGAAAAAGGTACTATTAAAGAGTAAGAGTTATTTAATACTATTTAGTTCATATTATTATTGTTTTTACCTTGGAAGTAGGTTTTAATTTTTTGTTAAAAATAATTTAAGTAATTAATTTTTAGTACTTCTTCGCTTAGACTGCATAATCAGCAGATCGTTTGCTTAAAATATCCATACTTAATTATTAATCTTAGATGACCTTACCAGTCTTAGATAAGTATAGTCATAGAATTCAGAAACGTTGTGACTTTTTCAGAACATTAAGATGATATTAGCGTGGAATTGTCATATTTTATCCCTGGTGCCAATACAAACTGTCACATAGATATATAATATTGAATTTATTTGATTGCTATCTCCCTATATTCGTGTTTTTATAATATTAACACGAAAACTTATGTATTTTCTGCTAATTTTGTTTTGCATATTACACCCATTCGATGATGTTTACATGCATAGATAAGAAATTAACAACTTTTATTAGGCAGAATATCTTTTATCAGAATTTATTTTCTAATTTGTATTCTTCTTAAAGCCACAGAAATTTAGGACAATGTTTCTATTAAATTATTGTATGTAGGTAACTTTAACTACAATGCAAAATGTGAAATCTTTGGTTAAAGTCAAAAATGGACGCCATATTTAACCATAACCATAGAGCTCGACAAGGCTTTAAATGCACGTGGCGAAAAAAGGAACTAACGCTGTCATCATACAAAAACGCCATTTTTGACAGTTCTCCTTTACCAGCAGCGCTCCCGCCCACGTTCATTTAAAGACTTGTCGGACCAGCAACGTCTTCTGTCAAATTCTGTGGTCAAAGTTAAGGTTAAAGTAAAATTAGCCTTAACTATAATCATAACTTTGACCATAACTTTAACTTTAACCACGCATCTGGTGCAACCCACCCTTAGAAGACACTTTGGTGTGGAAAGTTTTACAAAATGAAAATATACCTTCCATATTATTAATTTAATCCTAAAAAAAATATATTTTGATACGTAAAAAACGATAATTATTAATAAAGACTTCTTACAACTTTTAAATACCGCGAAAAAATAATAAACAGTTGCACAATTTAAAAACTTTGATATGTTATTTCGATTTTGCAATATTTTTTTGGATAAAAAGAATTAAATGAAAGTTTACAAAATGTACCCTTGTATTTTTGGTGCCACAAAATATTATTCAGCATCTGTATCGATGGATCGTTAAAATTTTATACTTTTCAAATGTCATGATTTATCGTGTATCCAAAGATTTGAATAATTCATAATCTTTCTTAATATTACCTCGTTAGAGATTAATAAACAAATTAGATCTTGTTTTGACACCTAAGTAAAACTTTACTATATTATCCCATGTCATCCTCCGCAAGTATTGAATGACTTCATTGAAATTTTGCTTTAATAATATAATCTTTCTCCTAAAAAACCTACATACACAGAATCATTCATATTTTTTGATATAAAAAAATATTTAAAATAGATAATGTATAAAAAAACACAAATGGCACGTCGATTCAAAAAGACCCAGTTTACCAAAGAGAATATTATAATCACTACGTTTTCAGTTTACCAGTAACCAATGGTTACTGGTAAACTGGGGCCACTTCGGTACTAGAAGATTTTCGTTATCAAATGCCCATGTAAGGTTATCTTGAGTTTTGAACTCATTGCCTACAATTTTGTTACCCAGGCCCGACTGATGATGGACAAGCGCTCCAATTCCACCATGAGATCGAAGCGTATAGAGCAGCTGTTGGCAGACCTGGGGGTATCCACCTGTAAGCGGACCAAGCTGAAGGCGCTGTCTGGTGGGGAGAGGAAGCGAGTGGCGCTGGCTGTCCAGGTAAGATGACCTGCTTTTTGGTATGGAGAATATGACGTGAGGATCAAATTGTGATAGAAAATAGTAGCACAATAGGCAGAACGAACCAGTAGGCCAACTTCAAACAACCTGACCAATTGGCATTTGTCGCGTTGTACCACGTGGTACCGCTCGCGCTGCCAGCATGCCATGAACGGCTCAGCAACGCAGTGTTACGACTTACGGCGGGCTGGCCTACGGCATACTACGTCAAACGTAAAAATTTTGAGAACACTAATTCTAATCTAAGTCGGCCTACTGGTTCGTTCTGTCTATTATGGTGGTAGAGTTCACTTGGTGCGTGAATAAAGTCTTGTCGGGGTTTCTACCGCGCCGCGCCGTGGCACACCAAAGCCCAATAAGGTAATAATAACTATAATAATAGAACTCTATACAGGGGACTCATACACACCCTAAACTCTAAAGTACACTTTGCTTCCCATATGTATTTTGGGTTGTTTGTACAATTGCAACTTGAAACTTGCCCTCAGCCTATAACAATAACTCGTCTTTCCGATTATTGCCCATTCCGAAAGAATTAAATCTTTATTTAAGTACTTAAAACTCGTAAAACTTGCGTGAAACGCATAATTTTATATATGCGTTTTACGAGTTTTAAGTAAGTAAAGTATTGATATGAAGTGTGAAGTCAATTTATCAAAAGACAAAATCACGTTTTTCAAAATATGGCACCAACAATATTTATATAAATAATAGACTACTTGACTTACTTTTTTTCTTCATGCTTATCGCTTCTTAATCATTAATTTTCACCAAAAAAAAAACTAATATTTTAATATTTTAAACAGTAGAAACCCATAAAAATGTTGATTGAAAAATATGCCTTTTAAATGGCGCCGAAAACTGTCCGCCATAATGTGACGTCATTTTTTTTGTATTTTATACTTTCTTTAATGAAATTTTTTTTATGTGCTAAACTTACGAGTCTAACAGTGCCAAAAAATTAGAAAAGAATGACGTCACATCAAAATCAGAAGTACCGCAAAAGCGTTTTCGTCAGTACAAATTAAAAAATATAAAATCATCGACTTTATTTATCAATCATAAGCTTTTATTTTATGATAAGGGTGAAATACGGTTTCCTAGGCCAAGTTCTACTAGAAATATGCATTTGTTCAATGAAATTGAATATAGGTCAAGCTCAAGTAGCCTATTTTTGAGCGTACATATTATTTTAATAAAAATCGGCTAAGTGCGAGTTGTACTCGCGCACGAAGGGTTCCGTACCACTACAGAGCAAAAATAGGCTAAAAATTGATTTTTTGTATGGGAGCCCCCCTCAATTATTTAATTTATTTAAATTTTATAATTAATTATTAAAGTACAAATACAATTAAGTATTTTGAGAATATTTCAATTGCCTATGTGTTGCCGTTATTGATTAAGAGCAAAAAATAGCAAAAAAAATCACGTTTGTTGTATGGGAGCCCCCCTTAAATATTTAATTTATTTTATTTTTAGTATTTGTTGTTATAGCGGCAACACACATACACAATCTGTGAAAATTTCAGAAGTCTAGCTATAGCGGTTCTTGAGTTACATCCTGGTAACAGACAGACGGACAGACGGACAGACATCGAAGTCTTAGTAATAGGGTCCCGTTTTTACCCTTTGGGTACGGAACCCTAAAAATCGGCCAAGTACGAGTAGGACTCGCACACGAAGGGTTCCGTACCATTATAGAGCAAAATAAGGCCAAAAATTGTGTTTTTTTGTATGGGAGCCCTCCTTAATTTTTATTTTATTTTAATATTATTATTAAATATTAAAGTACACATATAACTAAGTACTTTGTGAAAAATTCAAGTACCTACCTATAGCCATTATTGATATAGAGCAAAAAAGACCAAAAAAATCACGTTATTTGTATGAGAGCACCCCTTAAATATTTATTTTATTTTATTTTTAGTATTTGTTGTTATATCGGCAACAGATATACATAATCTATGAAAATTTCAACTCTTTAGCTATTACCGTTCTTGAGTTACAGCCTGGAGACAGACAGACAGACAGACAGACGGACAGACGGACAGACAACGAAGTCTTAGTAATAGGGTCCCGTTTTTACCCTTTGGGTACGGAACCCTAGAAACCGGTCTTTTTCCAAAACTAGGTAATTTGTAAATTTTAGGAGGTCATTAGAACTTTTAATTCTTTTTCGAAATTTTTGTTTCAAATCCGAGTTTTTGTTCTATTGAAAACCGGTTTTGTTGCTTTCTTGGTCGATCTAGATCGGTAAATTAATAAATGGACTATCCATTGATTTCCAAAAAAGTGGACTCATTAACCAGAATAGAAAATGAATCGTAATAATAATAATGCCTAGGTAGACAATATTAAAATATTATAACATATTATAATGATACCTATTTATCAAAGCTTTCTAATCTTTCCATTGAAACTTGATTGTTTTAAATGAATTTTTAAATAATAAAGACTACACACACCACACTTTAAACTAACTAAACATCGCAAAAGATGCTTAGAGTGGATTGCACCAACTTACTTTAACTATAAGTATAACAAAATGTCAAATCAACTGTCAAATTTTAACAATGTTTAAAATGACGCAAACCGCTTACCGCAACCGCTCAATCTTGGTCGGTTATCGTTAATGTTAAATTTGACATATATTTTTTTTTTAATTTATTCGTGACTATGGATACAGGTCCTTCAGTCGTACACATTATAATAGTACAATGAACTTATATAATTTAACATAAGGCTCACAGTGTTGTCATAACAAGTTATTTTTTCCTGTCAATTTTTACGAATAATTCATTTTTCAATTCGACCGTATAATATAATATGTTCTTTTTTAACCCCCGACAAAAAAGAGGGGTGTTATAAGTTTGACGTGTCTGTCTGTCTGTCTATTTGTCTGTCTGTGTGTGTATCTGTCTGTGGCATCGTAGCATCCAAACGGGTGGACCGATTTTGATCTAGTTTTTTTTTTTTGTTTAAAAGCTGACATGATCGAGAGTGTTCTTAGCTATAATTCATCATCATCAACCTGCTCAGTGCTGAAAAATCTGGGTTTATCTAGTTCATGAAAGGCCGTTAGCAACTTACAGTCGTTTGATGAGTTCCTTTGTGGTGAGAGTACCGACGAATCTTCTGTCGACTTTCGAGGCGCCGGAGTTCTGGCCGATGGATGTGGTCTACCGAAGGTTCCGAATGAAAAGTTGACCTGGTGCTGCAGCATCACCTGGTACTCAATAGGATATCCCACTCCTCGCCTACTTAAAGCAGAGGTTTCGTGTTTGGGCTCATTTTAATTGCGATAACCAGTAAGACGTGGATAAACAATTAATATTTGCATGCTGCTGCTGCAGCATCACCTGGATTTTATAGGAGCCGAGCTCCGTATGAACCCAAAGTAGAGGTTTCGTATTTCGGCTCATATTAACGGCCTCATCGAAAGGGACATTTATAGATGGTAATCATGATGATATGATCCTGTTAATAGGAGTTATTCTGCACTTTAACCTACACAAGTTTAAAAAGCATGAAATAAAATTAAATTAAGAAATTTACTTTCCGCACTATTTTATTAATAAAAAAATTAAAAATTATCTTTTCGCACTATTGGCACCTACACAATTTTGTTTCTGAACACCTAAAGGTTGACTGGTAGAGAATGCCATTTGGCATTAAGTCCGCCTATGTACCAACATTGTGCAAAAAGTATAAATAAATAAATAAATAAATAATAAATTTAAAAAACCCCTCGCCAAACAACTTTAAAAAGGTATGAATTAAATAATTCCTAAGTGTAAAGTAATATTTTAGACCATAATTATTGTCAAGTTGTGTCGGGGGACCGCTAATGTAGATGTTTGATTTCACATAACATTATAGTTTAAGGGTCAGTTCACAGCGAACCGAATCGAGACAACCCAGCGACTTGGCGATACAAAATGCAAAAGTCGCTGTTGTCGTAGTTTACTTGGCGGTAACACGGACACACCGTGACAATAATTATGGACTAAAATATCACTTTACACTTAGGAATTATTTAAACTTAAAGTCAGTAAATTATTATTTCATTACTTTTTAAAGTTGTTTGTCGGGGTTTTTTTTTTTTTTAATTTCTTAATTTAATTTATTTTTTATGTTTGTTCGGGGATAAATCCGCCGTTTGTGGACCGATTTTCAAAATTATTTTGTTGTTGTATAGGATATAGTTGGAATTTGGTACACGTTCATAAAAGTGGTGATTTGATGATGCGATCCATGGGGAATCAAGGGAACTTCTTAAAATTTATATGGAAACATATAGTGATTATGACTTTTCCTGAAGGAATTCAAGTATATGCTACCATACGTGGGAGAGCCATGCTTCGGCACGAATGGGCCGGCTCGACCGGAGAAATACCACGTTCTCACAGAAAACCGGCGTGAAACAGCGCTTGCGCTGTGTTTCGCCGAGTGAGTGAGAGAGTTTACTGGAGGCCCAATCCCCTACCCTATTCCCTTCCCTACCCTCCCCTATTCCCTTCTCTTCCCATCCCTATTCCCTCTTAAAAGGCCGGCAACGCACTTGAAGCTCTTCTGATGCTGCGAGTGTCCATGGGCGACGGAAGTTGCTTTCCATCAGGTGACCCGTTTGCTCGTTTGCCCCCTTTATTTCATAAAAAAAAAACCAAAAAGTAAGATTTTACACCAATGTATACCCTGGTTCCGAAGGTGCTGTACAGAACTCTTGAATCCTTATAGATAGATGTTCTGGGATTTCAGCGTTATTTAAACAACTAAAAGCATATGCCAATTATACATATATTTCATCAATCATCATCATCATCGCTATAATTATGCCACGCACCATCACATTATGACCCTATTATTGGTACTTCTCATGGTCTTTTACATAAAAACGGACGACTTTGATTATTATACTCTCAACCCCATTAACTTAAACTGTTATTAATAAAATCATGGTGCAATTGACATTTTTCAAGTTCTGTGGTCATTGTTATAGTTATTGCTAAAATTAACCTCTGTATTTTACTATTACGCCGCCGTTTTTACCCATTGGGTACGGAACCCTATAAAACCGCATTAATGTTACGAGCTGTATCAAAATATTATGTATGACACATTATATTATCATTTTAAGGTGTACTAATGCAAAATGCTCGATCCTCATTTACTGATGTAATGCTCGACTTTGTAACAGGGAGCACCTTTGTTGCATTTCGCTTTTCTAAACGACTATTCCCTACAGCTTCTCAACGACACCCCCAATTCTGTTCTGCGACGAGCCGACCACCGCTTTGACTCGTCAGCAATATCCACTCAACGTTTAAAACCAGGTTTTAGGAGTACCATAAAACCAAGTAATACTAAGTTAGTACTAGTAGCCCGTGGACGCTTCACTGCAACTCTTGTATTAACTCTTATATGATTTTGCTTTTCTTAAAGAGTTGTCTATTTCCAACAGCTTCTCAACGACCCGCCAATTCTCTTCTGCGTCGAGCCGACCACCGGGCTGGACTCGTCGGCAGAATCTACCGGCCATTACCAAAATGTTTTTGCTATATATGAAGTCTTTCAGGTTCTTCATTAACTTAACGATTATTATTATTCCCAACAGCTTCTCAACGACCCGCCAATCCTCTTCTGCGACGAGCCGACCACCGGGCTGGACTCGTCGGCGGCGTCCGCCGTCGTCTCCCGCCTCCGCCGTCTCGCCATCGGCGGGAAGCTCGTCGTGTGCTCCGTCCACCAGCCCGCTTCCGGCGTTTTTGAGCTGTTCCACCAGGTGGTGCTGCTGGCCAACGGCAGGATAGCCTTCCACGGGACCATCGAGCAGGCGGATCAGTTCTTCGCGTCGTGAGTATTTTTTGTTTACCTTTATGATGGACGATTACAGGTTGATATTTAAAGGGACTTGTACAGGATGTAACAAAAATAAGTGATAATACTTTAGGCTGTGTACGTGTTACTTGTAGAGAGTTCACTGTGAAAGTAGCAGCGCTGAAAGACGACATTTTTTTTTCACTTTTGTATGGGCAAGGGCCCGAGCGTCACGAGTTTTACTTAAGTATTATCACTTATTTTTGTTACACACTGTATATGCGGCCTCCCTATGTTGGCAAATAATGAATAAAAATAAACGACTTGAAAACATTAGCGTATATTATTATATAGACGCTAATGTTTTCAAGCGTCATTGTGCACGCTATAGATAGCATAGCAATCATGGTGATAATCATGGTTTTCCACCACAGCTCAACGTGGGGAGGACTAGCCATTTTTCGCACAGTATAGTGCTAAAGAGCCGATTGAAATTTAAAAATGATGTTCATTTTAGAGTGAGTTGCACCAACTTACTTTAACTATACCAAATTGTCAAATCAACTGTCAAATCTCTGATTTAGTCAATAATGGATTGCACCATTTTAACAATAATTAAAATGACGCCATATTTAACGATAACCGTTACCGCTCAAATTCGATCGGTTATCGTAAATGTTAAAATTGACATAAGTCTCACAGTGTTGTCATAACAAATTTAATGTTATTACCCGTTTTTTTTACGAATAATTCATTTTTTTATACTCTCAACCCCATTAACTATCATGGTACAAGTGACGTTTGTCAAGTTGTGTGGTCATTGTTAAATTGCTAAAATTAACCTTTACTGTAGCTATAACAACGCCTGTGGTGCAACCCACTCTTAGGGTTTTATTCGGTTTGCGTTGAGACTTGAGACTAAAGATGGACCAATGAAAAGCGATATTGAACAAAAATTTCGTTTTAATTATCACGTGACGCATTAAAAATAGATGAAGACATTATGTTGTTTGTATAGTAACAGCTCATTTATATATAAGTGTATGGAACCCAAACAAAAAATTAGAAATGGTCTCGATTTTTTAGAAATGAATACCTACCGAACGTGTCTATGAGGCTTTATAATAAGCTCGTGCTGCATAGAAAAATATCCAAGCAAAAATGCCAATTAGAACTAAATAATCTATTAAAAATCCAATAAATTGCTCATATTTGCTAAATGTGACGAATCTGGTAAAAACTAGAATTTATTATCAATGAATTTGAATAAATAATTTTTGACATTTTTGATATTTGTTATCACAGTTCACAAATTCACTATGCATTTTTGATGAGTTCTAATACAAGTAGTTTCATGTTTGATGAAAATATTCAATTGTGATAGACAAAATAATAAAATAATAATCTATAGATGCTTCACACCACGTCAGTCTGGCCCCGTGCTAAGTACCTGAAGGGCTTGTGTTAATATTTGTTTAGGTCTTTGAGATTATTATTATTGTTGGAGTAAGGTGATTTAGGTGATTTTTTTTTGTATCAATTGCTTTATTGAACTCTTGGCATCAAAATAATCTAATTATTACATACTTTCGATGCATAGTTTTTATGAAATAACCCGTTTATTAAGAGATAAAAACAGAGAATTTTGATGAAATTGTGGGCTCTTAATTAAGAAAATGAAAGATAATTAGAAAAAACTAATCTGCGCATTTTGAAGATGAGAATGTTGAGCTCATTATGCGCTGAACAGATTTTTAAATTAATTATTTATTGCCATAAACTAAGCGCACAAACACAACTCGAAATGACATTGGGACGAAAGAGCTGTTTTTAACGCTCGATTTACCTAACATTATCCACATAAATGAACTTAAAAAAAAAAAACTGGCTATTACTTATATTATACGCAATAAAAATATTTCGTGTTATTTTATTAGTCGTTGTTAGTTTGTCCAAAAAAAAATATACAAAGTTGCGCAAATAATTCGCAGCGAGTGAATTTTGCAAGACTGCAGCCTTAAATCATGTTTAAGATACTAATATTATAAATCTATACTAATATTATAAAGATGCGAAGAGTTTGTTTGTTTGAACGCGCTAATCTCAGTAACTACTGGTCCGATTAAAAAAAATATTTCAGTGTTTTATAGCCCATTAATGAGGAAGTCTATAGGCTATATATTATCACGCTAAGTCCAATAGGAGCGAAGATACAGAGGAAAATGTAAAAAAAAACGAGGAAAAATATTTGAAAGAGCTTATCTCAACTAAACTACTGGAGCAATTTTTATGTTATTTGGCACAGATATAGAGTATAGATCACGTGAGACATAGGCTATTTATTTGCGGGAAATGTACGGTTTCCGTGAAATTCCTAATTTACGCGGGCGAAGCCGCACGGAACGTCTACTTATTAATAAAAATAATGACGTAAGATGCTAAACAGACAATTTTAAATTTATGCAGACTATAAAATATCGTTTCGAATAATATAACAATAAATAGTCGTAAAAAATAATAATTTAACGGAACAACAATTTTAATTTTATTCATATTGTGTCGAATAATATTAATAAAAAGAAATGCAATATTTGTTAATAATATAGTAATCGGTAATTAATTAGCAAGACATTATGCTACCGGAAATTGGAAAAGAACTTTAATATTATTATTATCACAATGCGAGTATACAATCTATAGACTAAGAAGTATTATCATGGACAAATTATACATGATGATTTTTCTAAGGTAATATGTTATAATGGTAGCCTGTGTTGTCCTAACATTCTTTTTAGGGTTCCGTAGTCAACAAGGAACCCTTATAGTCTGTCCGCGGTTTTGCTCAGAGACTATAGGACCTGCAAAGCTGTAATTTGGCATGAATATACATATTAATGATGGCGACAAAATGGTACATAAAATCTTAAAAAAATATATTTTTTATGGTACCTGCCCTACACATGACACATCAAGTAGGTATGATTTTTTTTTCGCGCCCACCCCATCGTGTGGGGTGTCGTTGGATAGGTTTTTTAAAAATATTTTGAGTATTCATAGATCACTTTCCGATTTAGGGATCCATTTGTGAAATATATAAGTTTTAAAGTGGAAAAAATCGTTAGAGTCCAGTGTCCCCTTCTACCAGCTGAACGGTTGTTTCTGGAAATGTGAAAAAAAATGTTGTTTCTGTTCTGAACGGTTGTTTCTGGAAATGAAATGTGAAAAAATTCACGGGAGTAGGAAATATGCTGAATTTAAAATAAAAACTATCACGGCTAAGAAGACTTCATAAGTTATTGAGTAATTAGTCGATCAACTAAAAAAAATGTATTTAGCGAATTATAAACTTTTCGTTTAAATTCCTTTGAATGTAACTGAGATGATGTTGTTACTTAGTAATGTAAAATACGTTATAAATGTACATTCATTGACCATACAAACATCAAAAACTAGCGGTACTACGGAACTCTATATTGCGCGTGGCCCGACACGCACGTGTCCGGTTTTTTTATTCTAATTTTCGATCCACGAGACTCGAGACTCGAGAGTCAAAAACCCAGTTCCAAAATTTATACAGGTAACAGGGTGGCAATCTATACCTAGTCTATATATATATATATATATATATATATATATATATATATATATATAACCGGCCAAGTGCGTGTCGGGCCACGCGCAATATAGGGTTCCGTAGTACCGCTAGTTTTTGATAATATTTGTATGGTCAATGAATGTACATCTATAACGTGTTTTACACTACTAACAACATAATTTCAGTTACGTTCAAAGGAATTTGAACGAAAAGTTCCTTTATACTTCGCCGAATAATTTTTTTTTAGTTGATCGACTATTACTCTTCGTCGTCGTCTTCTTAGCCGTGATAATTTTCCTTTTAAATTCACCATATATCCTACTCCCATGATTTTTTTCACATTTCCAGAAGCAACCGTTTAGCTGGTAGAAGCAACCGTTTAGCTGGTAGGGGGACACTGGACTCTAACGATTTTTTCCGCTTTGAAACTTCATATTTCACAAACGGATCCCTAAATCGAAAAATGATCTATGAATAATCGGGTGGACGTGTAGGGGATGTCCTCCGCTTGATGTGTAGGGGAGGTACCATAAAAAATAATTGTTTTAAGATTTTATATACCATTTTTTCGGCATCATTAATATGTGCATTCATGCCGAATTACAGCTTTGTAGGCCCTATAGTCTCTGAGCAAAACCGCGGACAGACAGACAGACGGACGGACAGACGGACAGACGGACAGACAGACAGACAGACCTACGGACAGACCGAAACTTTAAGGGTTCCTTGTTCACTACGGAACCCTAAAAATGAATCCATATTCGCGTGGTCACGTTATCACGCGTAAACGGCTGGACCGATTTCACTATTTTTTTTTGATGTGTTTGTTATTATCAGGAGAAGGATCTTATGACAGATTTTTTTAAAAAAATTGCGCGAAAAATTAGAAAATTTAAGAATTCTTATTTCTAATCTAACATTAGCACTCTGGGCAATACGTTTGCCGGGACAGCTAGTTAATAATAATTGTTTCTACCTTTCACAAGTCACAACAGATTACAAATGCCAAAGCGCTGGCGTTTTCTTTCAAGTAGAAAACCTGCCATGGAAAAGTTTGTTTATTTATATATTATTTATTACTTAAAATATATCCAAAAATGTTTTCAACAAATTAAGAATGTTTTCACTGTCCTAATAAAATTTTCCATTAAGTGTCTCATAAATGACACAGTCCAATATCATGATTCATGAGTTATGATCCATCAATAAAGTTTAAATCTCTCTTTATCTCATAGATTAAACTTCAAATGTCCCGTGGGTTTCAACGCGGCGGAATACTACGTCTCTCTCCTCGGAATAGAGATAGATAACGAGCAGGAGAGTAGAGAGAGAATAAGGAGAATATGCAACGAGTACCAGCGGTCCGCCATCGCATCGGAGATAGAAAGTCAAGTTGGAGAGGTGAAGGACGAAGCGGAATATTTCGATGGGACGTTGGATGGAAAGGTGAGTTTATCCAGAATTGTTTTATATCAGCAGGCTTAGCATAACAACATTAGGGGAAGGGAACGGGAAAGAATGGACATACTGACAGATTTCAGCCACAAAATAGCGGATTACCTTTGTCAATCTGACACTTTGTCTATTCTTCCGTAGAAAGAAACCATTTCTAAGGTGACCTTGCTAATAATATTTACTCTGCGAGGAATACGAGATCTCTTCTCTTTGTATGGCACATTGAAAAAGTCATTTGACAGACGATGCGCTTCCACTTTCCACGATGGACTATGATGGTCAAATATAGACGATTACGAGCTTGGAAAAGAGGACATATTAATGTCTTGCCCATGTTGTCATTGATTGTGCTTTGACTGTTGATTGTTGAATGTAGATTGTTACTGCCCAAGCTGGGCAATCATGGATATGAGATATCCATTAACCAACGTGAAGAAAGCCCTTTATACGTGTTTCATCATAAACAAAAGATAAAAGACGTGGGAATAATTACAAGGAGTTTAACAAATTACAAGATATATTCTAAATTATGACAGTGACAAAACTATATTCCCACATAAGTTAAAATTATCATATTATATCTATGTGTGACCTTTGACATAATATTATGTTTTCAATAAAAATTATAGTACGGGGGCCCTAGAACATTTTTTTTTATTACTATCAAGCTAATTTTTTGTGAGTAGCTTCATTTTGATAAGACAAAAAACATTTTTATTTGCGAAAAATCTCGAAAGTGGTAGCTGACAGAGATATCCGTTATAGGGTTCTGTAATCAACAAAACTTGGTTGACTACTGAACCCTAAAACGGAACCCTAACAAGCTGGTTTTTTGTATATTGATAGGTTAATAGTTATATAATTTATGAGTAACATTGTCCTACAAATAGAACAATCCATATTTTTGGACCATCCAGTTAAAGTATGAAATCCTTTCTATTTCTGTTAGCTACCACTTTAAAGATTTTTTGCAGATAAAAATGTTGTTCGTCTTATCATAATGAAACAAAAAATTAGCTTAATAGTAATAAAAAAAAAATGTTCTAGGGCTCCCATACTATTAGAATAAAAACGAACAAAATGGACACATCCTGTGTTATGTTTGCTATTGAAGATCAGGCTTCTTATCTTAGTCTGATCTATAGAATATAGATTATAGATAACTATCTCACTTGATATTATCTATGTCGAAATATATTCTGTTATCTATGTATAAATTATCGAAAGTTTAAGTCGATTTTGATGTAAATTAGCCTATTTTGGATGGCACGTTTGTTAATTAGGACTGAAATATCGATTACAAATTAAACGTTCTGCAGAGGAATCAAGAAAAAAATCGGCTAAGTGCGAGTCGGACTTGTTCAGGAAGTGTTCCGTAACATTGACAAGGTACTTTGTAGAGTGCCCGGTGCCCACCCTTTTTTAAGTTCATTTTATTTGTATCGAGAAGAAAGGGGCAAAAATGTGGATTTTTTATATTGTGAGGTAATCTAAGTCAATCAGAATGGACATTTTGTCGAGTATCGCCACAGCAATCTTATGTTTTTCTGACTCACCACCTGAAATTTAGGTTTTACTGAGCCTAGTAGTACTATTCTCAAATCGCGGAATTCTGTCTGTAGCGGTCATTAATGACTCCCTGTCAAAAAACTTGTCATTTTCTATACAAACCGCGATTGACAATGAAGTGACAGATGTTTCTAGTCTAAGGGTGATATCGTATTTTTTGTATACACGATGTAAACACATTATGAATTATATCACTTCAAACTCATAAATAGTTGGAGATTATCATACGAAGAGATAGCCAAGACGTTTTCCGATGAAAATATAATAGTCTGTTTCTTTACGAGAATTCAATTTTATTCTTAAGTTAACAGAATGCAGTGCGAGTATTTTTCACATAGCACCTGGACTAGAAAGGTCAATGACCGCTGGTGCCACTTTAAATTGTCCTGACATTAAAATATCATATCTTATTTCCGGTTGTCCAGTTTTTGACAGGAGTTTATCTTTTCACTAACGCTTTTGATTGGCTTAATTTAAAATGCAAACAAGCCAATCAACACTGTTGAATAGATAAACTCCTGTCAAAAAATCCTTAGAAATTTTACATTAATATTTTTTTTCTGTTTCAGAACCTGTATTTCGAAAGATATCTTACCCTGTAAGTATTTTTAATATAATATGATATAAATTTTAAATTTTATGTTTCTAATCTTTTTTGGTGACTCTAATATTTCCATATTTCTAATATTATTCAGATAAGCATCTAGTTTACAAATTCACGCCTTAAATAAGAAATTAATTAGTTTCCTCGAAATGTATATCATTTTCTATGTCTAATTTATTCATAGATCACATTGTATGTACAGGATGTTTAACCATTTATGTTATGAATTAATGATTAAAACAAATACATTTTTCTTTCATAATACGAAAGTTGCTTTCTTTGTCTGTTCGCTTAGATCTTTTAAACTGCTAAACGGATTTTAATGCAGTTTTAAGCAATAGACAGTGTAATTTTTAAGGAAGGTTCGCTTGCATGATGCATTAACCACCGTCTATGAATTAATATGTTATAACACTTATAACTTATAAGCAACTACACATTTTATGCGTGCGAAACCAGAAACGCAAGTACACAGTTGTTATACTAGACACTAGCCATCTTAAATTAAATACTACTGATGATCACAATGATGACGATGATGATGATAATGAATATTTTAATTTATCTGAACAGAGTCAAAGTGAACTACTTCGTGCAGTTCTACTGGTTAATGTGGAGGAATATACAGTCCATCAAACACAACAAGGCGTTGTGGATAGCTGAATTCCTGTTATTATTGGTAAGTCCATACTAATATTCTAAACGTGAAAGTGTGTCTGTCTGTTACCTCTTCATGCCCAAACCGCCAAACCGATTTTGCTTAAAGGGGTACGAACCTTTGTGGCATGTCTAGCCGCCGCCATCTTGGTTTTTTTTTCAAAATTTCCGAGCACGATAAAAGTGGTATATTTGGATAGAGGACACTTAAACAAACAAAGAATGTTCTATAATATGGTATCATAAAGTGTCACGTTTCCGATATATTTAGAAGTAAAGATCGCCATATGAGTCCAAAGGACACAGTGGTGAGATACTTTGAGTCTTGGGAAAGGACATAATTATGATACTTTTTATCCCGTAGAAATGTACGGTTCCCGAGCGATAAACGAATTTTGGCGCGACGGAGTTGCAAGTTCACAGTAAACATCAGATTTGAATGTTTTATTTTTTCAATAATTTGTAAGAGAAATGTTGTCCACAACTTCGTTCACGTAGATATTCATTCATATCTTGGCAACCCTTTTGGCGCAAAAGAGGTACCTTCTAGAATATTCTTACTTCTTATCCGAGACATCTCCATACCAAACTTTAAAATCAGACATACACTTTTTTGCATTTACAATGTAAATTATAGGCTACAGCGATTACAAGTCGAAAACACTGCAAAAAATAATAGGTAATTAATTATGAACAGCTATTGAACTTTTAGCTAGCGTCTGTTACAATAAGTGCTGATTTCAGATCGTTGACTTAACATCAAGTTATTTCTATCGTTCTTCCTTTTAATGAAAAAGGAGGCATGATGAGGTAAAATATTACCACGCGCTGGTAAAAAAAACTTTAATGATTTCATTTTTCGTACCAAGAACCATGATATTTCAATTTATTATTAATCGCTTACTATTAATTTCGCAAATTTTAAAGTGATGATAATCTTTCAACCTTATGTTATTAGCTCCTCAGTCCTCTACCGATTTTAACGTCAGTGGCTGCATGATTTCATTTTAACCAAGCCAGCTTAGGAGTAATTTTTAAGCTTGCACAATACACAAGGCCACAACGTTACGTTGCTATCATAGCCCAGTGCTACTGATAAATTCTGATACAACCGGTGAGAGAGCAGTCGCAGGACCGACTTTTTACATGCCTATCCGACGCATGTATCATCTTTCTTTCTTTCTTATCAATCAGGTGCACCTGCATTGTACTTACCAAACTTGAAAACAACATTTCTGTTGGTTCCACTACAGGAATCAAACCCACTTGTGAAAGCCAAACTCCAAACCACCAATCCTACTCCTACTAATATTATAAAGGCGAAAGTTTGGATGTATGTATGTATGGATGTATGGATGTTTGTTACTCTTTCACGCAAAAACTACTGAACGGATTTTAATTAAACTTTACAATAATATAGCTTATACATCAGAATAACACATAGGCTATAATTTTAACCGACTTTCAAAATGGAGGAGATGTTATGTTCGTTTTTTTATGTTCAACGATTACTTCACCGTTTGTGAACCGATTTTCAAAATTTTTCTTTTGGTGTATAGGTTATCATCCCAATTTGGTACCATATTCATAAAAATGGTGACCTGATGAAGGGATCCATAAGAAATTCAGGGAACTCCTCAAAATTTATATGGAAACATGTGGTGACTTCGGTTTCGTGAGCAGTATTCCAAGCATATGCTACCAATAAGTAAGATTTTGCACCAAGGCATACAGGTTCGGAAGGTGCTGAGAGAACTCCTGACTCTTTATAGATACAAGTTTGGGAGTTTCGACGTTGTTTTAAGAACTGACTAAGACATATGCTACTATGCAAATTACATTCATCATCATCAACATCACTACCACAAACCATTATAGAACTATTTATCGTCCCATTTTGACCCTGTTATTGGTACTTTTCATAGTCTTTTATTATGTATATCACTTAAACCGCGGGTAACACCGCGGGGCACAGCTAATGCATAATAATTTCAATGTCAGAATTATTTATGTTACCATTCTTTTCAGTTCGTCGGCCTCATAATCTCCATCCCCTACATGGGCCACTTCAAGGAGCTCGACCAGCGCGACATCCAGAACGCCGAAGGTCTCCTCTACCTCACCATCACGGAGACTCTCTTCCTCTTCGGCTACTCAGTCTTCTTCACGTTTCCCGGGGAAGTCCCGATACTGCTGCGAGAGTCTGCTAGCGGACTGTACTCACCGTTGCCGTATTATTTATCGAAGATGATATTTTGGGTAAGTTCTTCTGTGTTACTATCCTGCTTTTGTACCTTATCATCACAAAGGTTATTTTCTTCTTCAGAGCCTCTAACTTCTTCGACCGGGAGGTTGCCAACTGCCAATATGGGTTAGACTGCTACTGGAGGAAAGCATTTTAATTTCTAGCTAAGGGCTCACTTCTAGTTAAGAATTAAGATGCTTTCGTTTAGGTATATATAATAACTAGCTGTCCCGGCAAACGTTGTTTTGCCGTATAAAGTATTTCGATTTTCGCCCATATTATTTTATTGAAGTGACTAATAAGTATTTCACCATGGCAACGGCCATCGCTATACCGTCACACCAACAATGGTGGCCGTCAGTCTCGAGTTGTAATAATTTACTATTATTTATTCAACAAATGCATTTATCAATATAAAAGTAGATATTGTCCGATTCTCAACCCTAGCCGATATGCTCGCTAAGATTCACGAAAATCGGTCGAGCCCTTTCAGAAGAGTTCAACCACGCACCCCATACGCACCCCGTGGGCCGTGACACGAGAATTTTATATATTAGATTATTTTAGTGTCGACAAATTTTGACATCGAAAACGTTGATTGACATGCCTTACAAATTAATAAAAGCATTTTAGCTAAGTGCCCTGTCTAGCCTATGGCAAACTCTTTGTCGAAAATGATATTTTGAATGTTCTTTTTATTTTTAAATACTAGATATAATTTTAAAGAACGAGATGTCAATATATTCATAATACCGTGTGTTCTACGACCAGACTATAGTAGTGAAAATGCTGACATATAAATGATCCAATTTATTTTAATTAAGTAATTATTTTTAATAAAAAAGGCTAAAATTAGATTAATAGCAACGATAAAGGTTGACATTTGGCGCATAATAATCCAATAACATAGAATTTAGATAATATTTATAATAAAATGGACGAGGGTAAATATCAAATATTTTATAACTAATAAAACGTCTGTTATCAGTTATGTCTGCATAAATAAATATCAATATTACTATGCCTGTTACCTACCTGTTAACATTTTACAGTTGGTTTTACACGTAACAGCATTATATTACAAGAGCTTTTTTTTTTATAAAATAAGGGGGCAAACGCTCAAACGGGTCACCTGATGGAAAGCAACTTCCGTCGCCCATGGACACTCGCAGCATCTGAAGAGCTGCAGGTGCGTTGCCGGCCTTTTAAGAGGGAATATGGTAATAGGGTAGGGTAGGGATGGGAAGGGATGGGAAGGGATGGGAATAGGGTAGGGGATTGGGCCTCCGGTAAACTCACTCACTCGGCGAAACACAACGCAAGCGCTGTTTCACGCCGGTTTTCTGTGAGCTTACATTATTATACTTGATTTACTGTAATTGTTACTTTTATCTAATTCGGTAGGTAGTTGAGACAGATATACTCTGTAATCATCAAGAATTATAAGATTTGGATTGACTTAATTTATAACGTAATCAAGTAGCCAGAAGAGATTTTATGCCATCATAATCATAAAAATGATAAAAAACAATTTATGCCATCTCATTTTCTCAATTTGATCGAATCGATCTAAAATATTAAAACGATCCACCGTAAATAGGTGCCCGCCTTTAAGTCCACATTGTCGAAAAAATAGTCGCAATAAAATGTAGTAAATTTCGAAATCACTTCGGACATCCAAAACTATCTCCCACACTACATCCGTACTTACCAAAACCTGTTTGGTTAAATTCAACTTGTACGGTTAAAGTTTTAGTTAGCAGTAAGTTGTTTTACAGACTTTTTAATAGTCAAAGATTTCACCACGGGTGGTAAATATTCAATTAATATTTAATTTACGATCAGAAGTCAAATGATTTTAGCAACTGTGTAATTAAATTTTATTATTGAATTTCTGAGTATAGTTATTAGTTAAAAGTTAATCGCACGTCGTTTGTCACTGAGTATCTAAATATATTTTATTAAACAGTTAATATTTTATGGCTCCTAATACCGAGAACTACATACCAAACGCCACACAAAGTTGAAACAATATAGTATGATGTTCAGAGTTCAGACCATGTACCAGAAAAATTGCGTTCGGAGTAAGTATACCGCTGTGAATCCGCAGCATACTAAATCTTAACAGCCTAGACCTTTAATTAAAACAAATCACAACATTAATTCTTAACTATATCAGAAGATGCTATAATATTATAGACCGTGCTATAATAAGTTGTCAATGAAAACGATAATGACAAAGACAACGCAAATAATTATCATGAGAAATAAGATTACAATTATTTCACTCTTGTTAATGATAATACTGATGGCGATACTAATCATAATGACGGTGCCTTGTATTCTATTTTTGTTCCCCGGCAATTTTATAAGTGTTATCTGCAAGCTTATAATGTCCACAGTAGATACGAAGGGATAGAAATACTGACATACATTAATAACAAAAGAACAGCCTTTTGTCTGCAGAATGAATCTTTTTCTGTGTTGATCTTGGAAACCAAGATATGGAAGCACACCTTTAAAGTTTCTCCGACCAACCTAGCAAAACTTAAAATCCATTGACCGAAACCCTGCATCCAATTCCTGGATTCATGATTGATTAATTGTCATTCCAGATCCCGCGCGCCGTGATAGAACCGCTGGTGTACTCCACGCTGATCTTCAATGTAGCTGGTCTGACGGGCGGTCTGCAGGACTGGCTGGGCTTCTCCTTCATAACCATACTGTGTGCCAACTACGCAAACGCTTATGGTGAGTTTACAAGAATTTTGTTGATATAATTTAGTGTGGGCTAAAATTTTGTTGTTTAAAGTGATGTGTAAACATGATAATATATTTTTGGGTGTACCAAATACTGAGAAGTTGATTCGGGATAAAAACTTGCCTGGGCAGAAGATGAATTTGTGATGTATTAGGGCGAGTTTACTCTGATATTTGTTGGATGTACGTAAATGTTGCATGAATGAAACAAATTGTGGTTTAAACTTTGGTATTAATCTGCGA
Organism: Cyaniris semiargus; assembly: GCA_905187585.1. Lineage (NCBI taxonomy): Eukaryota > Metazoa > Arthropoda > Insecta > Lepidoptera > Lycaenidae > Cyaniris > Cyaniris semiargus. The sequence goes on from LR994555.1 coordinate 3,129,123, forward strand.
CCTATAATATTAATGATATTGTTAATTATAGCTTAGCTATTTTAACATAATAATTTTAACATTCAGCAGAGCTCTTACGATTGATTAGCTTTTTCATCTGCTAAGAATTATCTATTCCTATCCAAAATATTATGTTCTATTCTATCATCAGTCGTACCTTTGTGTTTATTAGTTAATTTGGAAAATTCCTTTTTTCCATTCAAGGTTCCTTCCTATCATCCGTGTTTGACAAAATGGAGACTGCAGCGCTAGTATCGGTGCCTTTCGAGCTGGTTGGTACAATGTTCTCTGGTATCTACCTGAACCTAGGTAGCGTGTCACCTTACGTCGCCTGGTTGAAATACATCTCAGCATTCTACTACGGAGTAGAATCTATATCGATCCTACAATGGGACTCGATAGAATCCATCGCCTGTGTAGACGTCAAAGGTATGCCTTGTATAAAGACAGGCCCGGAGGTTTTGAAGCGGTTTGGTTATGAAGAAGCGCACTTTTGGAGGAATTGTGTGTGTCTATGTATTATGTACTGTGTCGCTCATACTGTTGCTTTCATCATGGTGGTCAAGAGAAGTCGAGGGACACCCGTTTATTAGGTGATTTATTAAGAATAAATGCGATCAGTTTAAGGAATGTCCTTATAAGCTTTTTCCTTTGGGATCAATGATATTATTATGTCGAGTATGAAATTGTAGATATACTATGTAAATACTATGATGTGTTAATTCCTAATACCAACTGAATATATCTTTCTGAAGTTAGCTTAGTTTTATTAAAGTTACATAAAGATATTTTATTCCTGATTAAGAACTGTGCTGTGCGCATTTAGCAGCTAACTTCAGAGCGATATCTTCAGAGCATGTTTTCAATTTAAGAAGAGTGTTCGTAGTTTAAAAACAATTAAGTTTAAATTTGGAATTAGATCTGGAGCAATCGCGCCTAACTTCACTCTAACATTTGCTAAACAGAGTCTGAAGTTGGCTGCTTTTGCGGGAATGTCGTGGTCTGCGACTAACTTTACTCTGTATTTTGACAGACGTTTTTATAATTATATAATTATTATTATTTACTTTAAATAAGCCTGGACGAATGAGAAACCACGGCAAAATCGAATCATTGATATTATCAATATATTTTTTTATTCCTATAAACCATAGGAAATGTGTTTTTGCATGCTCTCAAATTCTACTCTTTATATTTTTAATACTTACGTGTTATTATTATTGTGAAATTAAGTAGTAAATAATGACGTGTTTTCGATTTTTATATGAATAAAATATGATGATTTGTACTTTATTTCTTTTTGTGCATGAAATCGAAAATACTAACAAATTCTCTGTCATCAATAATCCGTACAGTTAAATCCCCAGAGTTTTAAAAATTTCAAACACATTCAACACTCGACTAACTTCACTCCGCATTTTTTGAGTCTGAAATTAGCTGTATTACAAATTATCAAATACGAGTAACATGCGACTATCTTCACTCCGCATTTTGGAGTCTGAAGCTAGCTGCATCAAAAATGTAAAATACAAACAAAACACGGCTATCTTCAAAATTTTAAATCTGAAGTTAGCTGTATTACAAATTATTGTCGAATAAGAGAGAACCGCGGCTATCCACATTTTTGAGTCTGAAGTTAGCTGCATTACTAAATGTCAAATGCGACCAAAACGAGGCTAACTTCATTCCGCATTTTTAGACCAATCAGGAGGGATGAAATAAAACATCATCATCAATAAGCATATCCTTTACTCTCCTCTCTCCTCAGTCCGCAGTAGCCCACTATACTCCAGACCGCTGTGACGATGGCCAGCCCCAGGCTGTCCTGGTATACGAAGCCGGAAGAGTACCCTGACTCCAAGAGCACCGCTTCTCCGTTTGGCAGACAGAGGGTGGAGTTGAGGGGGCAATCTGTGGAGATATCAAATTGGGCTTAAAGAATAGATAAGATTTTGTCTATTACTTACGAAAACAAAAACATTTCTATGGTGGTATATTTAAATACCAAGCTAGGTATTTTATTTATTACACCCAAAAACTTCCTGTGAGTATAATTTGTTAGTTTGATTCTACATTCAACAGCAGAAATAATAAATTATTTAATTAATAATTAAGCTAACTTTTTTAACCCCCGACCAAATAGAGGGGTGTTATAAGTTTGACGTGTCTGTCTGTCGGTCTGTCTGTCTGTCTGTCTGTCTGTGGCATCGTAGCATCCAAACAGGTGGACCGATTTTGATCTAGTTTTTTTTTGTTTGAAAGCTGACATGATCGAGAGTGTTCTTAGCTATAGTTCATCATCATCAGCCTGCTCATTGCTGAAATATCACGATTTATCTGGTTCGTGATAGGCCGATTAGCAACTTGCAGTCGTTTGATGCGTTTTATATTTTGCATTCTGGTTCGTGAGACTTATGAATATATACATATTAATGGAAAGTTCACACTGGTACTGCAGCATCACCTGGTAATCAATAGGATACCCAACTCCTCACCAACTTAGAGCAGAGGTTTCGTGTTTGGGCTCATTTTAATTGCGACAACCAGTAAGACGTAGATAAGCAGTAAATATTTGCATGCTGCTGCTGCAGCATCACCTGGATTGTATAGGAGCCGAGCTCCGTATGAACCCAGGGTGGAGGTTTCATGTTTGGGCTCATATTGACGGCCTCATCCAAGAGGATATTTATAGATCGTATTCATTGGGATATGATCCTGTTGATAGGAACAATTATGCACTATAACCAACACAAGTTTAAAAAACATAAAATAAAATTAAATTAAGAAATTTAAAAAAACCCCCGCCAAACAACTGTAAAAAGTAATGAAATAATATTTACTGACTAAGTTTAAATAATTCCTAAGTGTAAAGTAATATTTTAGTCCATAATTGTTGTCAAGGTGTGTCGGGGGACCGCTAATGTAGATGTTTGATTTCACATAACATTATAGTTTAAAGGTCAGTTCACAGCGAACTGAATCGAGACAATCAGCGATACAAAATGCAATAGTCGCTGTGTCGTAGTTAACTTGGCGGTCCCCCGACACACCGTGACAACTATTATGGACTAAAATATTACTTTACACTTGTGGACTAAAATATTACTTTACACTTAGGAATTATTTAAACTTAAAGTCAGTAAATATTATTTCATTTTTTTTTTAAAGTTGTTTGGCGGGGTTTTTTTTAATTTCTTAATTTATTTATTGCGGCAGTTACGTAAAAAAATAGTGAAATGAACTTAAATATATGATTTATTATTACATAAAACTATTTTATTGCAAGTTTTGATTAGAAATAACAAGAAAATTAAAATTGTTGTACAAACTACAAAGTATGAGAATTAAGTTAATTTGTAAGAAACTTTTTCTCACATTCATAACATAGTACAAATAAACGATAAATACGAAAAAGAAAATAGGATGATCAGTACCCGCAGGCATAGCGGTCCAAAGGCAAAAAGTACTAAATCAAAAACCTAAAAAATCAAGCTTACCGATTTTCTGAATCTGTCTCCAATAGATATTGCTGAGCGCGTCCATGCCATAGTAGAAGTGAGACGCGTACTTGATAGGATACAGCCAGAGCGGTAGTGAGGATATTCTGATGAAGGCCCCTGACATGAGGAACAGGGGCAGGTCGACGCAGGGCATCACATCGCCCATCACGCCCGTGGTCAGGAACAGGGCCCCCATGCCGAGACCTGTTGAATACGCCCCTGATTTAACTTGTTGGTAGCACCTCCATCGTAGGTATAGCAGACACAATAGATTTTCAATTGTTATGCGGCAGCCGCTGCCGCTTGGGGCTTGAAAGGTTAAACCCGTTAAGAGCGGCCAACCCGACCATCTTTCCATACAAACGCTCGTACGTGATTATGGCGTTGTAAAGGATCTTTCTTTGAAACTCTTGAACTAATAGGTATCTTCTGCACTATATCTAGGTTTATAAAAAAACGCGAACTCAAAATTTGGAGAAACAAATTCAGTATAAGCCTCCAAAACTGCGTTTTTGCACAAATTTTTATCTGAAATTTAGACGTTTATAATGTACTTACTAATTGTACCAGTTAAGGAAATATTTTTTTTATAAACCTTGCAAATGTGGAGATTCTATATGTCAAACATTTTTTTTATAAACTTGTAAGGCATACTAATAAATACGTATTTCTTGAAACAAGTTTTATGAAATTTCCACGCATTATTTATCGTGAATACTATAGTCTACCAGAATCTGATGGCAAAAAGTGAGAAAATAAATTGACTCTAGCAATACCGGGGTAATTGGAATAAAACATTTTGATCCTTTTTAGGGTTCCGTAGCCAAATGGCAAAAAACGGAACCCTTATAGATTCGTCATGTCTGTCTGTCTGTCTGTCCGTGTATGTCACAGCCACTTTTCTCCGAAACTATAAGAGTTATACTATTGAAATTTGGTAAGTAGATGTAGTCTGTGTACCGCATTAAGATTTTGATACAATAATGGAAAAATTATTAAAAATTTTAGGGGTCCCCATAGGTACAACTGAATCAAAAAAAAAAATTTTTTCATCTAACCTATGCGTGTGGAGTATCTATGGATAGGTCTTTAAAAATCATATTGAGGTTTCTAATATAATTTTTTTCTAACTTGAATAGTTTGCGAGAGAGACTCTTTCAAAGTGGTAAAATGTGTGTCCCCCCCCCCCCCCCCCCCTCTAACTTCTAAAGTAGGGGCATGATGAGTCTAAAAAAAATTTTATGTACTTTACTATAAAAACTACCAACGAAAATTGTTTTGAACGAAATCTAGCAAGTAGTTTTTTTTTTTTCGTCATAAATGGTAAAATTAATTTAACTTTCATTAAATCAACTGAAATATAAAAATAAATCAAAAACCTTTTAATTTCATAAAAATAAACCTTATTGCTGCTGCTGCATGAAGGGTTCCCTTCATGGGCGAGTCCAACTCGCACTTGGCCGGTTTTTTTTTCTTATAACGGCTGATTCTGTGTGTTAAACATGCAAATATAAAAATTTATCCAATGATCAAGGATATTTTATGAAAATCTGCTATCAAAAATTGCCATCAGATTCTGGTAGACCTATAGAGTAAGTTCTCTAAATATGGACTACCATATCATTTTTATTAAATAAAACTCCAAATTTAATAGATTGTGAGGATTTATTCTCATAAATTTATGAAGAAAGTAATACATGTTAAAAATAAATACTCAATTTTTCAAAAGTAACAACTTAAGTAAGAAAAATACAGAATTTTCAAAAACAGGCACTATTGCATCTTCTCAAAATGAGCGTATTATATGGACTACAGCATGTTTAATATGGACTATGGGTACATAATATGGACATCTCGAATTATAAGTAACTTAAAGTATTAGCATATCACAAAATTGACTATTTAAATCTTTATCAGTCAAAAATCACAACTTACCAACCTATAGGCGGCATAAGTATACATTGACTACCTAAGTTAATTTTACACTTTGTTAAAAATAAAATAATCATAGAAAATAAATCAAGTAAGGATAAAAACAAATAAACGGTTTACATTTAACCGTTATCAAAGGTTTCTATATAAAAAAAAAAAACAGGCTCAACTACCGTAACAAACAAAATATTACAATATGATAAAAAATCGGCCAAGTGCGAGTCGGACTCGCGCACGAAGGGTTCCGTACTGTTATATAGGGAAAGTTGGTAAAAAATTGTGTTTTTTGTATGGGAGCCCCCTAAAATATTTATTTAATTTCATTATTAATTATTAAAGAACAATTATAATTAAGGATTCTGTGAGTATTTCAAGTGCCTACCTGTTACCATTATTGATTACGAGCAAAAAAGTCCAAAAAATCACGTTTGTTTTATGGGACCCCCCTTCAATTTTATTTTATTTTTAGTATTTTTTGTTATAGAGGCAACAGATATACACAAATCACAATCTGTGAAAATTTCAGAAGTCTAGCTATTACGGTTCTTGAGTTACAGCCTGGAGACAGACAGACGGACAGACAACGAAGTCTTAGTAATAGGGTCCCTTTTTTACCCTTTGGGTACGGAACCCTAAAAAGAATCAGTCATCTCGGCAAAATTCACAAATAAATCGACCACTTTCGACACCAGCACATTCTTCATGGGCCCATCTCTCGCATGAAGGACATTGGATCCATTGCTCTCTTTGTGTATCTTCGGAAAACAGTCCGTTGCAATAAAAACATTTGCCATTATCTCTTTGGCTGCGATCGGGGCTCTCATCAGTCATATAATTGATTGAAAAGGCACTCTCTGAAATCAAAAATAAACTGGTGTCATAAAACTAAATAACTACATAGTTACTACTAAAAACTACATAGTTACAATATGGACCTCTGGTCCATTTATGAAATCCCTGTTGGAGTCCATATTGAAAACTGATGGTACTTTTAGGTTATAATATTTTCAGAAAATATTTACGTTAGCTACAGCTATTACTCTTAGGAACAATAACTGCTAAAACAATAACATTTTCAAAAAAATAATCCTACATATACAATAACAATACAATTCATATCAATATAACAGCAATCATCTTACAAAACTTACCGAAAAGTTACATCAAATCACGCTGAAAACAAAAAACGGCTGCCACCGACACTGCCGCACTCGGAGACTCGCTGTGAATGACTAGTGACGCCACGCGACATAAGAGCGTTGTTTGTTGCTATATTCACTTCGCTAGTAGTTAGACAAAATGAAATATTCCCGTAGTCCACATTAATTGACTACTCCATATTTAGGGAACTTACTCTACTAATTACTAATTAAGTATTAATAATTTATATTAATTACTAATAATAATTAATAAATAATAATTACTAATTAATAATATTTACTAATCGATGAAACAACAAGCGTTTCGATGACTCCCGCGTTGACGATAGTGGGACTGGGAAGGGGCCTCTTAAGGCCCGGTAGTCCCTAAAATTAGCAGGTATATGTCTGTCAGTACGAATATCGACGTAAAGCACATTAAAATAACATTCATATCAGCGCGCCTTGTACAGTGGCGGTTACGACGCTCGCCACGTCCTTGATAGGGCGAAATAGGAGAAAAAAACCTTTTGTTTTTTGTAATACACAAATCAAATATATCAAATGGTTTAGGTTATGTTATGACAAATGTACTACATTTTTTGGTTTTCTAGAAAGTGTCTAATTTAGCCATAAAATGAGTTAATCATGAAAAACAGCGTTGATTCTTTTGAAAAAATCTCAAAGATGACTATAAAGTCATCTTTGAGATTTTTTTCTATCGAGCAGAATTTTTCAAATTGTGTACTGATATATCTATTCGTATAGTAAATTTTCTCAATTTTAAAACGGTACTTTTTTCATACTTAAATAATGTTATTTCCTTTAGAAAAAACATTATTTAAAAAACCCATTTTACGTAGTTGCAAGAACCACTGCACCTTAAAGTAAGATCTTGCCCAGTTGTGACTTGTGACCAAGAACATTAACATAAGTAACCTAATACCGAAACCGAACCGACCGTAACGGATTGTATGTTGTTGAAATTCGTTTGCGCGGGAACCATACATTTTGTCGGGACAAAATTGCTATCCTAATGTATGTTCTTTCCTAGGACTCACTTTATCTCCATACCAAATTTCATCAAAATCGGTTTAGAAGTGTCATAGTTTTAAGGACTTAGAGGTAACAAATAGACTTTCGCATTTATAATTTTAATGACGAGGACATAGACACTCAAAAAAACTTTTGCTATACGCCTACAAAACCATGCCTATAGAGAGGTCCGTCAGGGTAGCATAGGCATAGTATAGAGGTATGTGTATTGTAATGAAAGTTCAAAATAATACATTTTAAAATAAAATATCGCGATTAATTATATCCGTGAAGTCATCTATCTTGTCGAAACTTTTTGGTCGGCCCTTAGTCTTATCGGCATTATGGTAATAAGGTAACTTGAATTTATATTTGGTGAATAAAATTTCAATTTGTAAATGTAGAAAGTTCTTTCAAGGCAACGAACTTTCGCTAGCTCAATTTAAAAGTAATTTTTTCCATTTTGGGCTATGCCCTTTTCCAAACACACTTGAATGCAACAGAAGGACAGATAAACATTTGATATTGTTAATGAATAAATTCACGTAAACTTTGAGTAAAAAGTTAACATTCAATATTATAGCTAAAGATGCTATTTTGTCTTAACCACTCTAGGTCTAAAGTCTAAACCGCAGGAAGTAACTTTAACTACCGTCTCATGTCACCCATTCACCTATAATTTACCAATTATATAAAACTTCTTCAAAATGTCACAATATTTCACAACATTTCGTCATGCCACAGCATACATAACATACAGTAGATCTTCATACTAGCCTGCAGAATCCGGCGCACGCGCACATCAACGTGATTTCATAATATACTAGCTAAAAGCCGAGCTTTGTGAGGGCTCGCGTCGTCATACCTTGACTGGCTGATGATCATAACACATCTACATATAAAAAACCTTGACTGACTGATGATAACACATCTACATATAAATAAAAATTACTACGAGTATGTTAAAGCACAAATCAATAGGCGTGATAGTTTTTCCGAAAAGTGTACCACAAAATGTAAAGGTTGTGGGATATACATAAGGGCTCGCTTCGCTCGCCCTGATTATGTAATAATATGATATAACTATAGACAGTTGTAACTCAATTCTACTATTTTATGAAACGTTAAATGCAAGTTCCTTCTTCGATATCATAATAGATTATTAATTATTATTTACTTATAGTTTTGTGTATAATAGGATACTAACGATTCCGATCAAACAGTAATATCGTATTCTCTTATAGGGCATAAAACTACGTACATAGGTACATGGGTTTGATATTTCACGACAATATTATTTTGTAGTTTGGTTAGAACTTAGACCCTGGATCGAACAACATTTGTAACGAAACTGCAACCATGTTACATTAAAATAATATGTTACTTATTGATTACATGTCGGTTGCACGAATTTCATCAACGTGGTTGAGTTACGCTACTGTATATTTGTATCGTATTTGATTTAAAAAGTAATTCTACTGTATACACTACTGTGTTTGTATGTTTTGTGGTTATACCATACGCCGTAGACCCGAAGGCGGTAACGACCAGCGCGGCAACGAACTCGGCGGTGGTCAGCAGGCGGTTAGGCAGTTCTACCGCCGACGTCGCGATCATCACGTACGCGATAGGCCATAGCACACACCGCGGCACCTACAGACAAACAACTTTTTATATAAGGTTATTAGAGTTAAGAGGCCAATATTTTTTATCGTTATTTTGTGTAAGCTTGCAGGCTTATCTATAGCAGAGACCTAATAGATTTTTAAAGCTACTAATATAGAGATATGTTATGAACTACAACAAAACAATACACGATGCTTTCTATGCTAGGCTAATCCATATCTATACTAATATTATAAATGCGAAAGTGTGTCTGTCTGTCTGTCTGTTACCTCTTCACGTCCAAACCGCTGAACCGATTTTGATAAAATCTGGTATGGGGATACTTAGTGTCTCGGGAAAGGACATAGGATGCTTTTTATCCCGGAAAAATGTACGGTTGCGGGCGACATCTAGTAAATTATAAGAAATGTATCTATTTGTCTGTATCTTCTTGAATCCTGGTGTTCAAACCGCTGATCCAATGCAGATAAATTTTAGTACGGAGCGAAACTCTTAGCACTGGGAAAGAAAGAACAGTTTTTATCCCGGTTCCCGGTAAAAAAATGGTTTACGCGTAAAATAAGTGTCTAAACACACCATGCCGAAGATACGCGGCCGAAGTTCGGCAAAATTACGCCTGAAATGTATTTTAAATTAGCGATGACACACCATGCCGAAATTACGTCGCGTTATATTGTATGCGTAGCGCATTGCAAGTGTAATCATGCCGAACGCGGCCGCGTATTTTCGGCCTAGTGTGTATAAGTGCCTAGTATGTACACTAAGGGTGAAGCCAAACGAGCGTAATTTTGTGAGTCGTGAGTCGCAGAATTTCGGTCGCGTAAATTATTTTTCATACAAATCATGACTCACAAAATTACGCTCGTGTGAATCAAACAGGACTTTTGTATGAAACTGAATGCAGCAGAATTTCTGCCAGCCGAAATCCTGCGACTGACAACTCACAAATTACGCTCGTTTGGCTTCACCCTAAATGCTGCGTAAGTGACGCAACGAAGTTTAAGCTTATGAAAATTAACTCCATCTGACGTGTTTAACATATAAGCCATTCTCCATGTTAAAAACTTTAATAAGTCTGTAAGACTTTTATCAATAGTTTAATATTGGCATAATGATGCATACTTGTGGCAAAACCGAAATATCATTGACATTTTAATGAATGAGTTGTTGTAGATAGCCACACAAACAGACACATTATACACCTACCTAATTAATGATTCCCAGAAACCATTTCCCATGTCAATCAGTTTTTGTAAGACAGTATAGTTTCGGAGTTTTGGGGATTGAGTACACCTTATTGTAGCTTTTAACCATGGCCACCATATTTCCAACGAAGCAGCAAGCAGATCAAGAGTGAATTTTGAAAAGCTACATCTTCTTAAATTAGTTTTTCACTTGACCATTGACCAAGCATTAGCAAAAAAAAATGAAATTTCCAGCAGAACGAGTTTAACAAAGTTCTATTTTATTTATTAGCGTTCAAAAAAGCTTTTGCAGTAATTAACAGTTAACTTTACAGAGCTTAATATACATAACATAAAGGTTCATGCTCACTTTAAGTATACTTTAAAGTTTAAACTTTAAATGTTAAAAGCTTAAAGTTATAACAAAAGTTTAGTGTCAATAAGGTTGTTCGGCTTTTTACTTTAATAGCGTCAACTAAGATTAAGAACCTGTTTGATAGGAACCAGGATATTACACCTTAGATTAGTAATTTTCTTTACGTTTTAACACGGCTAAATTCTATTAAAGTTGGAATATGACAACTTCTGTTATTACAGAGTGACCACATTTTTATCTAACTCAAAATGCGATCAAATTATTTGGCTCATACAAAATGAAACAAATAATATATTTTATACTAAAGAATTGAAGGTTTGTACCTTCCTATATAACAATTAGGAGTCATAAAATTTTACGATATTAAAATATTAGGCCTGACCTCATTTCGCCCAATAAAGGGCCGTACCTACTTAAGTACCAATTTTTAGTTATATATTTAGATAGTAAGTATTAAGGCCGTCCCCTGAGCAAACGACCTTGACCATACATTTGACGCGTTGCCGAGATCGCACAAAAATCCTATTTTTTACTTATCTTAGTTCAAAATTGATCTAAAAAAAAATTAAACGGGGAATAATATATGTAGTTATTGAAATTGTCTATCTATTGTCGTGTGTTTGAAATAAACGTAATTTGTAAATACTACGGAGATGCTGAAAGTATGCTTGAATTTTAATAAATTGGTATTACTTTGAAAGCTGATATCATGAGTATAATAAACAAAAATAGAAAATTAATAACGGGGAAAGGAATGTTGATATACTGAAGATTATTGCTGTATTTTTATTATAACTTTGTAGCTTTCAAATTATGAGTTAATAAGGCTCTAAATACGGTAAGTTACGGTATCTCCTTAGGGGGACCGCCTGAAGTCGTACTTTGTGTGTATTAGGGAAATTGCGGACCTACTTAATTTGCTCTAGCTGACATAATATGACGACATACTTAATAATTATTACTCTGCATTATTAATATTTTGACTTGACATAACCCGACAAAATAACATCTCCAATATCTGCCTATGAATCGATCTCTAATTTTATTTCTATGTTCTGTAATTTTTCGGATGAAATGACAGAAATTCTTGATGCATTTAGTTTTATTGTAGTTGTAAGATACTTTTAGGAATCCTGGGTCTGTATATGGCCTAAGCCTTAACCTAGACTAGCAGAAACAAATGGCAAATCTGCATCCGTACTCTTTAGCTAGTAATTTACATAGATCACCCATCTTGATTATTTCTTGAATAAAACATGAGGAATCTCATTCATAGAAGCAATTAAATAAACCTTGTATATGGTGTAACTATGGTGTAATATTGTTAAGGACATGCATAATTAAATACTACTTAGTGCAATAACTAAGGCCATCCCCCAAGCAAACGACCTTGACCATACATTTAACGCGTTGCCGAGATGGCACAAAAATCCTATTTTTTTACTTATTTAGTTCAAAATTGATCTAAAAAAAATTTAATGTAGTTAATGAAATTGTCTATCTATTGTCGTGTGTTTCAAATAAACGTAATTTGTAAATACTAGGGAGATGTTGAAAGTATGCTTCAATTTTAATAAATTGGTATTACTTTGGAAGCTAATATCATGAGTATAATAAACAAAAATAGAAAATTTAAAACGGGGACAGGAATGTTGATTTACTGAAGATTATTGCTGTATTTTTATTATAACTTTGTAGCTTTCAAATTATGAGTTTATAAGGTTTAAGTTTTATAAGGCTCTAAATACGGTAAATTACGGAATCTCCGTAGGGGAAGGCCCTTAACAACGAAACGTGGCGCAACCTAGCGATGCACAAAACAGAATTTAAATGTCAAATAGGACGTAGCTGGTTGATAAATAAATCGATATTACAGCTCAACAAGGCTTTAAATGAACGTGGCGAAAAAAGGAACTAACGCTGCCATCATACAAAAACGTCATTTTTGACAGTTTTTGACAGTTCTTCTTTACGAGCAGCGCCACCGCCCACTTTCATTTAAAGCCTTGTCGCACTGTATGAACAGTTGCGTCTAGTGTAACTGACCCTCGTGGCCTCATGGTAATAGCCAAATGCCACTAGACTATTATTTGAGCTATGTTGCTAAACAAGCTAAATACGGTCTATAGATAGTCAATGATATTGAAAAAAAAAAATCTCTCTCTTCCCTGTGGTCTACCGTTTACTATACCACTAGAAAATTTTCAAAATCAGCCCAGTAAGCCCAAGAAACAAAACGAGGAAGGCCCTTGGTAAACATTAGCAAAGACGAGCAGACTTCCTCTGTAATTAATTTATAATGTAAATGAATTCAACGCCTACGCAGGTCGCAGACATGTGACAGACGGACAGACAGGTTACATCCCCGATGCTGCGATCAAAACTGGTTATAATGCATTTTCAATTAAAACTTAGCTTGTTTAAGTAGAGATTAAGTTAATCTTGAAGGATGTGAGATTAGTATAATATTTAGTAGCCGACAACCATATAAAATGTAATTTTGCTTGTATGTATGACATTATGCAGTTAAAGCTACATTTTAAATGCACGAGACGTCAGCGAAATGATGGTTTTACAGAAGTATTATAATATATTTGTTGTGCAGCCGTTTAAGCGTGACTGACATTCAAACACATTTTCATTTTTATTGATTTCTCATGATCGACGTCGATTCAGTATGCTATAAATAGCTTCGCAATCATGGAAACCATCATGGTTATATATCAGGTCCAACCTAAACTTTATATATATTAATATGTAACCAAAATTACTCACCATAGTCAAAAACCTCGACACATAGAACGCAGAAGCATTATAGATCCCCACTTCTCTCTTGAACAGCGTGAGATCGGCCTCAAACGCGTACAGCGCATTATACGACAATATGAAGGAGACCTCAGAACACATCAGCCAGAGAAACCCTCGGAAGTCCTGGATGCCGCGCTGCGTCGTCCCCGATATACCCACGAAGCAGGTCCCGATGATCAGCGAAGAGAATAACTGGAAGGTGGAACTGGATTAAGGGTAAAATGAGAACAGAAGTAAAGCTAGCATTGCGAGCGATCCTTTTACCTTCTTTGGGGAGGGGTGTAGCCTACGAATAATAAAAACTAAGGAATCGTAACTCCCATATTATTACCGTTTTAAATTTGGTTCCTTTCGATCTGTCATGTAATGTCAGCCTAGTACCGCTCAAGGTCACCTAAATATTGCAAATGTATTGAAATGTGTACCTAAGGTACACTTTTTTGACAAGTATTGTGGAGCATGTTTTTTGACGGAGTAACTTTTCCTTAGTTTTTATTATTCGTAGGGTGTAGCTAATATTTAAGTTAGAGTGTTATCGAAAAATACAAAAGAAGGAATATCTAAATATGTAGATTGTAGCCTATGATCAGGACGAGAACGACATTGTCGCTTGTGTGTGATTAACTTAAAAAGGATCTAATAAATGCGCTAAACTTTTTCTTGCTGACTAAATTCTCATTCAAAATTAATTTGTTGGTGTGTAGTGTGTACTAACTACTAACCATTGAAATAAATATCCTTATAAAGAACCCCTTTAAACTCCTCTTGAAAGTTAGAAACGACCTCCATATCAACAACGTCACTTGCTTGAACCAATTTCTTCTGAACCTAAAAACAAAAGTTGATCAATTTCCTTGTGTGATAGAAATTCGAGCTTGGTAGCCTTCTAGGTACTTATGGTCTATAAATATATTGTTAAGGCTTTGAAATAACACATTTAAGCTACATATTTCGGTTTCCGTTGCATACGATTTTTAGGGTTCCGTACCCAAAGTGTAAAAACGGGGCCCTATTACTAAAACTTCGCTGTATGACCGTCTGTCTCCAGGCTGTGTCTCAATAATCACGATAGTTAGTCTCCTGAAATTTTCACAGATTGTGTATATCTGTTGCGACTTGCCGCTCTAACAACAAATAAAAAAAACATTAATTAAAAAAAAAAAATATATTAAAGGGTGGCTTCCATACAACAAACGTGATTTTTTGACATGCGCGAGTACGACTCGCACTTGGCCGATTTTGACGCATGTGGAGTTGCAGGTTAAAACTGATAGCTCCTAAAACATAAGAAACTTTTAACGACACATCACACAGTGCAGCCTAATAAGTAAACAGCGGTAATATTTTACATACAATATAGATATAATTCTACACCGATGTCAAGGTTTACCGCCTCCGATATTATTTACAAGGTGCAATTATAACTGGAGATTACATACAACCTCACACGTACACACATACACGTTACATACATCTCACACATAACTGTCATGGTGACATCCATGTCTAGAGAACCATGTTTTAAAATAAATGATGATTATTAGACCTAGAGTATTTTAATGATAGGTGTGAGTCGTTTCCTTAAGGGCCATATTCCTGTTATTAATAATATTAATATGAGGTCCAGAATAACGGCTTCGGCCGCCTTCAGCCTAAACAATCATATTGGGCTCCAGCCTGAAATCTCGGCCGAAAGAGAAGGTTTATTTTCTGGATAACAATCATCAAAATTGATCGATGTCACTCAAAATATTGTTAATTCTCAATTAAATGAAACATTTTAATATGTAACAATTAAGTCAATAAATCGTTTAATATAGCATCAAATTAAATCAGTAAGATTTACCTATAACGCAAACTAATAATACGACCAATAGTTTACTTAGCAAATAAATCAGAATAATACTCATAACAATATTACTAACAGCCTATAACAGCTTTATAATAAGAAAATTTATCATAACAAGTAAAATCAATTCCCCATTTTGAACCTTAATAGAAGAAACGGTATAATTCAACCATTCGTTAATCAAATATAATGGTTTAAACATCGTTTGTGTGGACATGTATAGAATGTATTGGGAAAGATGTCATAACAAAATCTATGGTATAAAGGGCCTTTTTACACAGTGTTGATGGACGCGACTTGTGAAAAAAGTCTACTGTATTAACAATCAAGATCTAGGTAAGATCTTAGGGCCTGTTTCACTTCCTGATAAGTGCCGAATAGGCTATCCACCACATAACTTGACAGATGAAGTATGGAGAATCTGTCAAAAAAGCTGTGAATAGCCTATTCGGCACTTTATCAGAAAGTGGTGAAACAGGCCCTTAGACTTTTAATTAACAATAAAAAATTCAATTTTTACTTTTTTCTATAGATTTATTTAAATTTAATTTAAACTTTGCTCGGTAAATCAACAACAAAATCCTATAAAGTATTTAACGCTTACATGCGACGCAACTTACATGAAAATATTATTGTTTTGTTCTTTAAATACCATAAAATTGGAAAGTTTTAAAGTTGTTTTTACATTTTCCACCAATGTATTATGTGAATTTTAATACAACAGGAAAAATGTTGTTATTTTTGAAGACGTTATAATATTATAAAGTGATTAAAATATAAAAAATAAAATGTAGTTTGTATTCATATTAGATCACACGATATTAAAACCGGAAATAACAAAAAAAATATGTTATGTTGATAAGAAATTTAGATTTTGGGATTTCTTCCGTTATAGGACATAAATCATAGCATAATAATTCGATTTATGTGTGATTTCCTTCCCTTGATAACAAATATGTCTATGCTCTTCTTAATAAAACTAACAATTTATAATTTTTCAAAAGTACCTCTAGGTCTAGGTCATACATAGGCTGTTACTACACAATGTACATAATATATTATATAATAAATGTGCATTTTGAACTATTCATCTATCCAAAGTTTAAACTTAAACTTTTAAATTTAAATTATAGGCCAATAGGCAGTCCCTTGACCTTTTTTTAAAATATGTGCATTGTGAATGAACCCTTAGGTCTACTCGCCGAGTCACAGAACATCCGTAATAGTGGGCGCGACGAAATTTGTATTTCGTTTTATATTTCTCTATACGATAAGATTATGTGTTGTGCTTGTGGAAGCCTGCAATAAATTGATGACATTTATGTCTTTTAGTGTTATTTATATGCCCAAAACTAGATCATTAATAAGATAAATGGTGATCACTTTTCGACTTCTAGGTAAGCTAGAGAATTAATAGTTTAAAAACTTAAAAACACGCTTTTAACATAGGTGTATTTCATACAAACATACATACAAGTAAAGCTACTAAAGGCGTGTTCAAAATTAAGGACTACTTTTTAGACCTCAAGTTTGACCTTTGACTCTTAATTTTTTCGTAATTCGGTTTTATTTTTAAAAAAATCGATATTGAATAATGCCAAAAAGATCTACCAGATAACTTTTAAGCTCCTATACTTAGATATTTTTTAGTTTGTGATACAAAACTACTTCGTTAAACACCGTAGCAATTAGCTCATGTACTTGTTATTGCACCACCTTTTTCACTCGCATCATTAAAAACCTATTCTAGCTCATGATAATAGTTATTAATAAACGATTTATTTTGAATTCTAAATAAATAATTGAAGACGTAAGTGGAAGAGTTGAGTAACTAATAGTCAGTTTTTTTTAAAATTTGTATCTGTGTTAGTTTTTGGTGGCCTTAAGACCGGGAAAATAATTTGTTATCAAAAAAATATGGATGTTGCTAAGGTATACATAAAATCCATTTTTTTATTTCCGGTCCTAAGCCACAATTTATGCAAAAAAACGAACATTAAAAAAAATGTTACTCACCTATAACTTACCCATTTCTTCGACTTACGTGTTTAATAATTGTTTAACGATTTTCAATAAATACCTTTGGAACAATTGCCTGGGTATGGGCGATTGGGAACCAGTTCCACAGTCTTGTATGTGTATCCTCTCCACTACGGAGCCGTCTGACACGGCCTTGATGTAGAACTCTGCTGGGTTGTAGTTTGTTGGGCATTTTAGTTTCGCACTGTGGAATAATTTACTGCTTTAAAAGTTCATGTGTGCTTAGTTACATTGCATTCAAAAGATAAAGCGAGTTAGCGAAAGATGTTTGATATTCGATATCATATCGCCAAGTGATTGTGATTAACAGCCGAACCCAATATTCGATCCTAATCCACAGATTGAAATCAATCTCGGATCGATCCCAATCCTTAGATCGATCTTCAATCTCCATTTCAATAATAAAAGTTGTAATCCGCAATCTTTTTTGCTGTCGGATAGCCCGCGATCTTTTTTTCCCTCCCGCACGTCCAGTTTCGCGCAATTGCCATGTTTCTCGTGTATATTTTAATGGAAATATAAATCATATCGACAAGCAAAATAAAATTCAATAGTTTACAAAATATATGTTAAATTAATATAATACTTTATTAATTAACAAAGATACAAATTGTGTCAGTTTTATAATATTTTTTTAAAATCTCGATGCAATAAAAATTATATAATAAATGGATGGAACGGAACGGAATATTTTAAAGATAACCTAAACCTAAAAGTAAAGTCAGCTTCATCGAGACTCTGCATATAGTTCATTCTTCTCATCCTACGTGAACAGCGTTTCGGGGTATCTTCTTCATCACTCGAAATCTTGAGAGTATAGGCAAATCCATATTTTACAGCAATTAATTATCCAAACAGCAAAACCGAGAAATTCTTAAGATTGCAGATTTGGATCAAAACACCGATTGAAAGAAACGTCAAAACTATGAGATAGGTTATTAATACACTCGAACTGTCATTTTCACACGGAGGGCTATTCGGAATCTTAGATCGAACCGCCCATGGATGGCTTGCAACCACAGATTGTAATTTCAATCTGTGGATACATTATTGGCACACTCAAACACAAATATGGATTGAAATATCGATCTTTGATAGGTAAAAACGGATTGGGATCGTATATTAGGATCGGGCGATAGGCGCTTGCGATGGCATAATAATATATATCAAAATTCAAATCTCATACGTTTTTGATTTCAAACTTTTCAATCAAGTTACAATTATCCTGCATAATAATTTTAAATTATTAGATTTTTCCCAAATAATATAAATCCTACACCCCTTGCTCCATATTATATCGTGTCTCAAAGACATACTTGTTTTACACATTTTTAAGCTTACATGAATGATTTTGAAAACTGGTTTGTGATTTGCTAGGTGACTATAGTTAACTACATTTCTTATATGTGTGAATATTTTTTGAAGAATGTTTAAAGTGACCTTCGAGCTTTTGAAAGTGATTTTAATGATTACCGTTTTCATCAATTAATCACACTAAAAATAATTATTATGTCACGTTTGTAAGATTGTTGGCATCATTCTTATGTTTTTATTACAATATTATTAAAATGTTTATGCAAAAACTTGTAAGTTGTAATAAACCAAAAGAAAATTAGGACATAAAGCCTCTTAAACTTTAAGATCTTAGTTACAAAATGTCGTCTAAGTATAAATAATATCTATACAATAAAATGTAACATACCTACCTACCTCTCAAAAACATATCTGCAGTCCTCATGGGAGCCGTGGTAGATCAGCTTCCCTTCACTCATCAGACACAGAGAGCCGAACTTAGCGAAGAGATTCGAGGAGGGTTGGTGCAAGGTGCAGATAACAACTTTGCCAGAGAGAGACAACTTTTTCAGCACGTCAACGACTAGGGTAGCGTTGGAGCTGTCCAGGCCAGTCGTTGGTTCATCGCAGACGACTATTTGAGGGTTAGCTAGCAGCTGGAAAAATATAGTTAATTATAACAAACTAGATGTAGCCCGAAACTTCGTTGGGTCTCTAGCTTATAGCGTTGGAACAGTCCTTTCTTCCGGATGTAAACAATCTACGTAACAGTTCTTCATACGAAATTTCATCAAAATCGATTCAACGGTTTGAAAGTGAAGAGGTGACACAGACAGAGCTGCTGATAGGCAGATTGTTAGACATACATATTATTATATTTGATTTTTCGAATATACCTATGTATAATAGTTTAATATTTTGTCGTCGAAATACTTAGTTTCAATATCTCTACTTAGAAGAAAATTTCATTGTCAACTTGCTTTTGTTAATTTTGACAGCGAAGTTAAAAATTAAAAAATATGTTTTTTTTTTTTTCAAACTTGGCTGTCTAAATTATTATCAAATGCAAGCTACGAATAATAAAAACTAAGGAAGCGTAACTCCTGTACTTCAACCGTTTTAAATTTGGCTCCTTTTCGAACACTAAAATATGACAATTCAGATTTTCGCCAAGGTCGTTTCATGGTAACGTACTCGTATCATAATATTGCGCGCCGGACGACAGCCTGCGCGGTTATTGTCACTGTCATAGTTATGAAACAAAGCCGTTGACAATAATTGTCAAAAGCGGATAGTATTATGCAGTATACACCAAGCATACCTATACTATCACAAAAAAATGAGCTGTATAATTATTATTTTAAAATCAAACATTTTCCTCTGACCTTAAGGGTGAAACCAAACGAGCGTAATTTGTGAGTTGTGAGTCGCAGAATTTCGGCTGGCAGAAATTTTGCTGCATTCAGTTTCATACAAAAGTCCTGTCTGATTCATACGAGCGTAATTTTGTGAGTCATGATTTGTAGGAAAAGATATTTACGCGACCAGAATTCTGCGACTTACAACTCACAAATTACACTCGTTTGGTTTCACCCTAAGTCATCGATAATAATAATGAACGAACCTTGTACAACTCGGACGAATCTTAAAGTGTCCAGAGCACTTAGACAAGACTTAGGAGATTTTCGTAATCTCTTTAAGGCCATCCCCCGAGCAAACGACCTTGACCATACATTTGACGCGTTGCTGAGATCGCACAAAAATCCTATTTTTTTTACTTATCTTAGTTCAAAATTGATCAAATAAAAAATTAAAACGGGGAATATGTAGTTAATGAAATTATCTATCTATTGTCGTGTGTTTCAAATAAACGTAATTTGTAAATACTAGGGAGATGCTGAAAGTATGCTTTAATTTTAATAAATTAGTATTACTTTGGATGCTAATATCATGAGTATAATAAATAAAAATAGAAAATTTAAAACGGGGAAAGGAATGTTGATATACTGAAGATTATTGCTGTATTTTTATTATAACTTTGTAGCTTTCAAATTATGAGTTTATAAGGCTCTAAATACGGTAAATTACGGAATCTCCGTAGGGTAAGGCCCTTAATTTACGGTTATTACTTATACAAATATCATGACTATTGAAATGTATACTACATAAACGAGTATTCTGGCTCGGCATCCAATTCGGTTCGTTTCTTTCCAAACGAACGGCAGTAATCCACTTTTTTCGTTGGATTGAATTCTTAGGAAATCTGTCAAAATAAAATACTTCATACTAATGCCAGTCAGACCCTAAGATTTCGTTTATGATTAAATTGTTACATCTTGCATAACACTGTCCATGGCAACTTTGTAAAAATGTTGTAATTATATTATTTTTGGATATTGCACTTTTATAATAACATGTAAACAACTAATAAGACAAACACAAAGAGACCAGCTTAATTTTACGCAAAAACCCTAACATCCAACTCAAAAAACCAACTTTTTGGGTTGGAAAAAATACAAGAATATTTAAGCATAATTTTTAAAAATTAACTTACAGATGAAAGGTTATTCCTGTATTATAAGTACTATCTGTATGACTTCTACACCATTTCACAGGGCATTTAGGCATTTTAACAACAAAAATATTGTAAAAAGCTACGTAAAAAGTAAATAAACAAATTGTAAATTTATGAGTTTGACAATAATTATCATGTCAACCTGGTTGAATGTCACTCGAGTATATATACACGAAAAATGTGTACCGAACACATGCATAAATATGCATGTATTCGGGTCACATTTTGTAGCCTTTTGGTGCACTTTTTTTGACGGAGTTACTCTTCCTTAGTTTTTATTATTCGTAGAATGCAAGTTATCCAATTACCCAATTTACCCACAGAAGTAGCCAACGACAGCAGTCTTCTCTCTCCTCCAGACAGTGCACTGATCGGAGAATCTTCTAGATGTTTGAGGTTCAATTCTCGGATCAAGGCATTGAGGATGTTCAGATGTTCTATGTTCTTAGTGCTACCTAGTTTCATTTCTGTCTGCAAGATAAAATATAGTCAACTAGATGACGCCCGCAACTCCATGGCGCCAAAATTTGTTTATCGCGCGGGAACCGTAAATTTCTCCGGGATAAAAAGTATCCTATGCCCTTTTCCGGGACTCAAAGTATCTCCATACCAGATTTCAGCAAAAGCGGTTTAGCACTTTGGGCGTGAAGAGGTAACAGACCGACAGACATGTACACACTTTCGCATTTATAATATGTTTGAGGTATTAGTATAGATGGTTCTTTTAATGAAAATGCTACAAAAAATATGATAATTTAGGTGCAACAAAATTTACTATCTCTGCGCATTTTTTCTACCTCTATCTATAACCTGACAATCATTTTTGTAAATTAAGATACAATAATATTGGTGTCATGGTCTAACTATACTCTCCTTACTTCTTAGGTAGTAAGTATTTAGCAATCTGTGACTCTAGAATCTAGACTTCGGTGTAAGAAAAAATTAATAGTTCGGTGTAAGAAATAATTAGTATCATCTGTAACGTTATCAATTTTGATTTAATGATTTTATTTTGTTGGTAATTGTTTGATAAAATATTAAGCCTCCTCTTTCACAAGAAAATTTGTAGGTCAGCTCACCCAGATGGTTGAAACCCATCCTCACTCACCATAAACACCAAATGCTCCCTCACACACAAGTCATCCATGAACACGTCACTCTGAGGAACGATGTCCACCGCCCTCTGTAGCTCCCTTACATCTTCCCCGTTGATGGTTACCGTACCCGAGGAAGGCAGGTTACATTTACCGGCCAGGGAGGCCAGGAGAGTGGTCTTACCGGCGCCGCTAAAAGGTAATACTGGATAAACTCGACAGTCTCTACTTTAATTGAAAAAGGCTA
This sequence comes from Cyaniris semiargus, assembly GCA_905187585.1. Classification (NCBI taxonomy): domain Eukaryota; kingdom Metazoa; phylum Arthropoda; class Insecta; order Lepidoptera; family Lycaenidae; genus Cyaniris; species Cyaniris semiargus. The sequence continues at coordinate 3,151,821 of LR994555.1, forward strand.
ATATACAGCATGACTGGTGAGACATGTTCAATACTCGAGGACGCGATATTTAGCTATTATATTAGATGAAAAAAAATATATAAAAAAATTATATCAACTGATCACTGAGTAAATGTAGCTTAAAGTTAAAAAATTATTTACCCAACGCATGGACACCGCGCGGGAAGGGTAGGGGCGCGGTGTTTTTTTGATGGCGCACGCCGCCACGCCGCGCCGGCCGCACGCATAGGTAGGCCTACTTGCCTAGCCGCGTAACTTACTTACGGCCGTTCCCAATATTTGATCTATCTCTGGTTTTGCCCTACTTGAGATAGGAATAGCTCTCATTAGACATTAGAGGCATATATTTTATGTCAATTCAATGATATCTGCGATCGGTCGTATGTCAAACCAGAGATAGATTGAATATTGGGAACGGCCGTTAGTGTCCATGATTCATTTATTTAAATGGAAATTTGGTCAAAAATTAAGTACCTAATTTTATTACATAATTATAATGAGAATTGAGTACCGAATACTCTTCCTAAGTATTAAACATGTCTCACCAGTCATGCTGTATAATATAGGCTAATATAAAAACATTTTAGGCTGCACTTAGAGATGTTTAATTATAATTATTATTACTTAACTATAAGTTTATGAATGTTTTGACATAAGCTCCGTACAATTATTGCTGTCTGCTTTAAATCATTAAATGTCTCTAAGTTCGGCCGTTTCGTAAAACTTCTGAGTTTCTACGTGCTTTGTACATACATGTAATAGTACTTGGAGGAGATACTAAGTAGGCGATACTGCTACTAAGGAAGTAAAAGTTAAGCGTTTTACCTTGGACCAAGAATAGCCACAAATTCTCCCGACTTGATAGAGACTGAAACTAATGAAGACGAATTAACATAATGTCAAGGAACAACAATAACAAATAAAAACAACCCGACTACCCGGCAAATGATATATAAAAGCTGTAATCGTAATGTATATTATTTAATCAGATTATGCCCACAACTTCGTAGCGCCAAAATTCGTTTATCGCGCGGGAACCGAACATTTTTTCAGGATAAAAATTGTTCTATGTCCTTTCTCGGGTGTCAAAGTTTCTCCATACCAAATTTCATTAATCTGTTACCTCTTCACGCCCAAATCGGTTCAGCGGTTTGGGCGTGAGGAGGTAACAGACAGATACCCTTTGCATATTTATAATATTAGTATGGATGTTACTTTTATTTGGCTATTATTCGAGTTAATTGTCATTATATTACGTTATCGGATCAGTAACTTAGATGCTACGAAACATCGTAAGTCATTCCCCTTCTTTTTGCATACTTCGTGGTGGGGTGATAAAAATCCATATTCCCTTACCATCACAAATGATGTTCGTCGCAGGTTTAACAATTGTTCTCCTCCAGGATTTGACCTCAGGTGTCCACACATTGAGGTGGTCAGCTCTCAGTTGCACACCGTAGTTTTTCTAAAATGTTAAACAAACCTAAATTATTCCTAAGTCTCTGAGCCCTCCAGTTAACTTTCTCAGCCTTCAGTTAACTTTTTCACTTATCGAACTAACATTTTCAGCCCGATTTTTGGGTAGCCATAGTAGATGCATGGGTACTTTAATTTTAAAATCAAGTGATCTCAGTTAATAGCAAAACTAGGCTGCTCCTTCTTTGAAAAAATATAGATTCAGTGCAGCCTATAAGCGCTACAGCCTAATTAGAGTACTCCATGCATCAGCAAGAATGGGTCGGCTTCCATGGTATATTACCTCGTCCGTAAAAACAATAGCATAACCATTACATTTTTGTTCGTAATTTACAATTTTAGCAAGGTAACTATAGGTATAGTATAGGTAGAATACTTAGTAATAAGTCGTGACTAAATTACTAGGTAATCGGTAGCTTACCTGCATTTGCAATTATTTTATCCTTTACAAGGTTAAAGTTATCCTCCGCAGGGTTAAAGCGCTTAGATTTGTACAGCCGCTCTATCTATACTAATATTATAAAGCGGAATAGTTTGTTAGTTTGTTTGTTTGTTTGTTCGTTTGTTTGTTTGTTTGAACGCGCTAATCTCAGGAACTACTGGTCCGATTTGAAAAATTCTTTCAGTGTTAGATAGTCCATTTATCGAGAAAGGCTATAGGCTATATTTTATCACGCTAAGACTAATAGGGGCGAAGAAATAGAGGAAAATGTGGAAAAAACGGGGGGAAATTATTTGAACGCGCTAATCTCAGGAACTACTGGTCCGATTTGAAAAAATATTTCAGTGTTAGATAGCCCATTTATCGAGGAAGGCTATAGGCTATATTTTATCACGATAAGACTAATAGGAGCGAAGAAATAGAAGAAAAAGTGGAAAAAAGGGGGAAATTATTTGAAAGGGCTTATCTCACGAACTACTAGAGAATTTTTTCTGTTATTTGGGTCAGATAAGAAGTAGACCACGTGAAGGATCATAGGCTATTTCTTTAGACTGATTTGTCTGTGAAATATCTAATTTACGCGGGCGAAGCCGCGCGGAACGTCTAGTAGTTTTATATTATGGTACATATAAAATATAATTGTATATTAGAATAGGAATTGCTGGTAAAGCGCTTAGATTTTTACAGCCGCTCTATAGTTTTATATTATGTGAATAATTACTATATGGCAGGGCTTCCCAAACTTATTTGTACTGTGACGCCCTTGGGACTTTGCCATTTCTTTACGACGCCCCTCAACCCAGCCCCCAAAAATACTTCCTAATTTTAGAACCAGCCTACATGGGTTATCATAAAAACACTATTTGGACGTTTATATTTTTATTAGGAAATAATGACCAAATCAAAACATAAGCATAAAAATTAAAAAGATATAATTTATGAAAGCTATTAAAGCCAGCAAGGCTGGCTAACGTGAAGGATGCGCTTGCTTTTCTGAGCATAGCTTCTGAAGCCGGGAATGTGTGAATGACATATTTGGTTGTGTTGACATGCGACGCCCCTGGGACAGTGTCGCACAGTTTGGGAATCCCTGCTATATGGTACATATAAAATATAATTGTATATTAGAATAGGAACTGCTGGTAATATAAACTTTATAAGGGAACCAATAACCATGCGTGATGCGGCATAGCCGATATTATAGTAGGTATATCGTACCTAATCTATTCGTTAAGTCATTAAATAAAGTTAGTTTTAAATATATTAAAATACGCTTTAGATCATGTCCTAATCTTTAAGCCTAGTCTTAACTAATATTTAATCAATCACTAAATGAAGTAATTGATTAAAGATTAGGCTTCTGATCTTTTAATATCATCTGCCTCTGTCTTATTCCATGTAAAGAATAGAAACCGGTAAAAAGGTCAATGGCCGAATGGTAAATTTATATCCTATCCTAACTACGTGCGTGTTACCTCTAAAATCTCAATATATTTTTATGATTTTTTTAACTTTTTGTAAACAAGCCAGCTAAAGTGTAATTTTGACTTGTATTGTCACTTTGAAAAGCAAATCAAATGAAATTGAAAAGGTTTCAAATTAAACTTGCTACTTTCTGAATATCTACATTTTGTAAATGTCGACTTTCAGAAAGTGGCAAGAAAGTTTCCATCACGGTGTTACTCTAGTTTTGCGTAGAAAATACGATTCAGTGTTAGAAATCGTAGACGAGAAAAATTCAAACTATTTACACTTTTTTATCATTAGTTAAGTCTACGTCACAAAACACCTATTAATGACTACTAATAAACTAAATGCTACTACTTAAATACTATAATTAACTAAATATTAGTAATCAAACATGAAATAAATAACGATACGACTCTACATAGGGTCTTCGTAGATCTAAGCTCACCGCCACGTTTGAGAAGCCGCGAAACCGGAAATTTTACGATGGTGTATACTATGTATGTGTGTATAATGTATATGTATAATATATTTTAATATATTACTTATTCACTTCACAACAATACGTCCCGCTCAACAGAGGGGCACACGGATACTAGTTATCATAATGTTCGAATAATTGTTTTTTTGGTTTCTTTAGACGCGTTTTCCGAATACCATGCCACCTTTAGTGACTGCAAATATTTGAATACAGGTTGAGAATTGGATTTGTAACTCTATTTTTGTGTAATGGTTGTTTTTGCATGGACGTTTGTTGTTAAAGTTTGACCTGACGCTTCGCATTAAGCAAACATTAATAACAACAATTAATCTTAGTTCTGATAACCAGCAACCTGTGCTTAAGATTTAGTATCTAATTCTACGTCTCATCTTATCCGTCCTCAATAAAATAATTATTATTTATTTTTAAAAATAATTCGTATTGCCATAGAAATGTATATTGTAACTATTAACGTAAAGAGAATTGCAAAAAATTAATACAAAAGATACATTTTTTGAAGTTTCAATTATGACTTAAATAGTCCAAAGTGGGGCAAAGAAAGCAACATTTTTAGGGCTTGTCAGCCAATTGCTTAACATTGGTGGTAAGAGTTAGGTTATTTGATTAATATAGACACGACATACTATATACCTGTGGCCGAAGGTGAAGGACGGGACTTACACGAGGCAACTATTTCGGTAATACAATAATTATGGTCCTGAGGTTTTTTTTATAGAGGTACGGTTCGCAGAAATTGAATGCATCATTTTATAGCTACGATACTATTTATATACTAGCTAAAAGCCGAGCTTTGTGAGGGCTCGCGACAGTCGCGTCGTTTTCCTGCGTGGGAATAATCTTTAAGGCAGTTTATTAGGTACATATTTTATATTTTATTGTATATTTTCTACTTTAATAACCGAACCTTGACTGAGTGATGATAACACATCTACACATAAATAAAAATTACTATGTTAAAGCACAAATCAATAGGCGTGATAGTTTTTCCGTGAGTGTACCACAAAAGGGATATACTAGGGCTTCGCTCGCTCTGATTGTGCCAAAATTCGTTAATCGCGCGGGAACCGTACATTTTTCGGGATAAAAAGTATCCTACGTCCTTTCCCGGGACTCAAAGTATCTCCATACCAAATTTCAGCAATCAATTTCAGCATCGATTTAGCGGTTTCGGCCTGAAGAGGTAACAGACAGACAGACAGACACACTTTTGCATTTATAATATTAGTAAAGTATGGATAATATAGTGACGACTAATTGAATAAAAGCCCCATTAATTAATAAGATAGATATTAATAAGAGCCCCTTAGTAAAAATTTCAATATTTAATTAATATTATTAAATAAATATTATTTAAAAAAATAATTTAAAAATTAAATACTTATAACTAACCTTAGTTAATAAGATAGAAAAAATTGTGGCACATGCCATAAATATTAAACTTATTTTAAAAATTGTAACCGTATAGTCGCGGCCTAGAAGCGGCTCGGGGCGGCAGATTTCGTGCATAAACGACGGAAATAAAGTGGCCTATAGTCATAAAAAATATAAATCAGGCACTAAAAGATACACAGCACAAAATACAAAATCTCATCCTGGGTACAGAAACCCAAAAAAAAAGTATATTTAATTTATTTAAAAGTAACTTTTTTTGTCAAAATAGGCTACTTGACCTACTTTTTTTCTTCATGCTAATCGCTTCTTAATCATTCATTTTCACCAAAAAAACTAATATTTTAATATTTTAAGCAGTAGAAACCCATAAAAATGTTGATTGAAAAATATGCCTTTTAAATGGCGCTGAAAACACTGTCCGCCATAGCGTGACGTCATATTTTTTTTTATTTTATACTTTCTTTATTGAACAATTTTCTATGTGCTAAACGTACGAGTCTAACAGTGCCAAAAAATTAGAAAAGAATTTAGAAATCATTTGTAATGTTGAAAACTTTTGGAGAAAAGTTTTGGCCATTTCATTTCCCAACTACAATAAATGGAGATAATATATAAAACTGATGTTTTATTTGAATTATTCAAGAAAATATATTTTACAAATCTTTCTAGGCTTATTCTTATTTTTTATGTACAAATAAACTTACATATAACGAGCGCGATAAATAAAAGATATTAAATTACTAGTGCGATGACGTCACATTCAAATCGGAAGTACCGCAAAAGCGTTTTCGTCAGTACAAATTAAAAAATATAAAATCATATTTTCAAATCGACTTTATTATCAATCATAAGCTTTTATTTGATGACAAAGGTGAAATACGGTTTCCTAGGCCAAGTTCTACTAGAAATATGCATTTGTTCAATGAAATTGAATATAGGTTAAGTAGCCTATTGCTGACCGTACCTCAAGCAAGTGTCTGACAGGATAATTTGACTATAATCGGCGCTTAAGTGATTCTCAGAGGCGTCTGAGTGTTGTCATAAATCATCACTATCTAAAAGATAATCATCATCGAACCGTGTACACAATATATGGACGATTACGTATATAAATAACATAGGCCATGGATAATCAGTAGGGCTACTACGAAACTGTTTTGAGACTCAAACAATCGGACGAGAATGCCGCGTCCTGCTCTAACAACGTCATAATTCACGTTTGTTAGAGTAGGACGCGGCATTTTCGTCCGATTGTTTGAGTCTCAAAACAGTTTCATGGTACAAGGCCAGGTCGAGTGAAGCGAGCCCTAGTATATCCCACAACCTGAAGATTTTGTGGTACACTTTACGAAAAAACTATCATGCCTATTGATTTGTGCTTTAACATAGTAATTTTTATTTATAATATGTAGATGTGTTATCATCAGTCAGTTAAGGTGTGATGACGCGAGCCCTCACAAAGCTCGCCTCGGCTTTTAGCTAGTTATTATCAGGGCGAGTGAAGCGAGCCCTAATATATCCCACAACTTGAGCACTTTTGTGGTACATTCAACATAGTAATTTTTATTTATATGTAGATGTGTTATCATCGGTCAGTCAGGTTTGGTTGCTATTAAAATATAAAAAACTGCCTTTAAGATTATTACCACGCAGTAAAACGACGCGAGCCCTCGCAAAACTCGGCTTTTAGCTAGTTAATTTTAAGCCTACGGTAAAGCTTTGTACGAGGTATAATCTATAGTGCTAAACAGTAATCCTTAGCATTAATTAATTTTTTTTTTAGATGTGAAAGCGTATTAATTACTTAACATCATTCTGTCTATCTGTTTGTTACCTAATTATGCCTCTCAGTTTTCTCGTTTTATGAGTTTGGGATACTTTTAATCCCGGGAAAGTACATAGAATTGTTTGCAAGCGATAAATAAGGTTCTGTATCCTGTAGATAAAAGAATTGACTGCTTGCTTTCAGGCTCTGAAATGACCGCATTTTTATAAAATTTCGCCCATAATAGATACTGAGTATCCACTTCCACTATTCCTAATTATTCTTTATTGAGGTTAAAATATGGGTTTGTTTTAACAAAAGCTTGTGAGTTGTTTGTTTACCATTTAAACTCTATACCTATTTTGCCTCATACACTCACACGCATAGTAACAGGGACTTGCCCTCATTATAATTTTAAAACCATACAATAAACAAAAGTAACAACTATTTCACATTGCTTACGTAAATTTGTAAGAATAGCTAAGGGCCAAATTGTTGGAATTTGAAGGACGTGCCCTATTTGGAACCAGTTTTTATGTTTAATAGGGTAATTAAAGTGATAAAAATATTTAAAACTTTCAAGGTTTTATGTGTAGTTTGTAATTAAGTTTGGTTTTTTTTTATGAAATAAGGGGGCAAACGAGCAAACGGGTCACCTGATGGAAAGCAACTTCTGTCGCCCATGGACACTCGCAGCATCAGAAGAGCTGCAAGTGCGTTGCCGGCCTTTTAAGAGGGAATAGGGTAATAGGGGAGGGTAGCGATGGGAAGAGAAGGGAATAGGGGAGGGAAAGGAAGGGAATAGGGTAGGGGATTGGGCCTCCGTTAAACTCACTCACTCGGCGAAACACAGCGCAAGCGCTGTTTCACGCCGGTTTTCTGTGAGAACGTGGTATTTCTCCAGTCGAGCCGGCCCATTCGTGCCGAAGCATGGCTCTCCCACGTATTTTTTTGGCCCATGTTGGGCCAGTAGACTGTAGATCAGTGTATCTCAATCTGTGGTTATGGTATGTGAATGGGGATCCACGGTGTCATCTCTGGACCATACATAAATGCTGATCGCTACGCTTACAAATTGCACTTAAAATGAAACCAATTTTTTTTGTTGTTTACTTTATTACATACCCGTCGATCGTGGAAAAACGAGACACAATAGCTTATCTATTGTTATCGCGGCCGCATGTTGCCGCTTGGGGCTTGATGAATTAAGGGGGTCCATAAAAACTGTACTTGATTTCCTAGGGATCTGTGGCTAAAAAAGGTTGGGAAACAGTGCTGTAGAGTATTCATCTAATATCCATGATCCAAATGTAGGCTATAGAAAGTTTTGCAATCATAGTTATCCAGCATAATACGAGCCCAAAAATCGTTAATTTTTTTTCACTACAAAGTATAATTCAAAATCCTGTATAGTTTTGCTACACCTTGTATAAATGAATGATGATAATAATTAATTTTGTTAAAAAAGAACTGCACAAACTTTTTTTAAATAGCCTGAAAAACCTACGAAAAATGTCCCATTTTTCCAAATTTTACTTATAATTTACAAATAATAATTAATGAATAATTGTGGTAATGACATACCTCATCGAACAGCATAACGCGGTCAGTGTGGCTGCACTGATGACTCACTACTACTTACTGCTAGCTTAAACCAAGGATTCTGAACTGGGACGCATCACGCAGTCCGCAGATAAGGGAGATAAAATGTCTCATGCTCAAATTATGTTAAGTCCCGGCTCACACTACTGTTTGCGCTATATTGTGATGAAGAGAAGACTTTTAATAGTCGGATAACTCCAAACATTTTCGACGAAAATAAATGTGTTTTTTTTTCGTACTTACTAAATCTATCAAAGTTTCATTGTTCCCCAGTGTCTCAAGTTCTCACGAATAGTGTGTAATGTATAAAGAGTTCAAATTAATTTGAAATAAAGTTTTTCTTGCAGTCTCTTGAAATTTACATACTAGTAAAGCTCTTATCTTTTATTTTTAGGGTTCCGTATCCAAAGAGTAAAAACGGGACCCTATTACTGAGATTTCGATGTCTGTCCGTCTGTCTGTCTGTCTGCCTGTCCAGGCTGTATCTCAAGAACCGCTATATCTAGACTTCTGAAATTTTCACAGGTTGTGTATTTTTGTTGCCGCTATAACAACAAATACTAAAAACAAAATAAAATTAATATTTAAGGGAGGCTCCCATACAACAAACGTGATTTTTTCGCCTTTTTAAATAATTAATAATAATATTTAAGTGAAATAAATATTTAAGGTGGGCTGATTTACAAAAATACATTTTTTTACCAACTTTCGCTCTATAACGGTACGGAACCCTTCGTGCGCGAGTCTGACTCGCACTTCGCCGATTTTTTTAAATGATCGCCATAAAACATTATATCTAAAAATAAATTAGCAATATTCGAAAGCTACAAGAAAAAGCCAGCACGGCAATTTTCAACAACACGAGGACTTGAAACACGAATGATAAATTGCATTTTAATTATAAATCGCATCATTTGACATTGGCATATTATTAATAAACCATTAAAATATTCTGCATCTTGTTGTCTTTACTTGCATTAGCTTGCATAAGCTGCTAAAAATTACTACTCGTAGATCAAAATATTTACTTCGTAACTTCTACTAAATATGTGTAAATCATAAAAATAAGTTTTCAACTAAAAAACTATTATTTTAAAATATAGTTCCTTGTTTAAAGTTTTTGCATACCCTTAGATCAGCTATCTCCAACCCGCGGCCCGCCGGGACTTTATTTGTGGCCCGCGTGATTTTAAACCATTTTGAAATTCACGCCCACCGGCAAAATAATCTAGTCATCGTGAAAGTCGTGAATTTTTTTTCACTTTTAAATCGTTATTTTTGAAGGCGTTATTTTTTAAACCTAAAAAAATTTGTTGCGGCCCGCGACACCAAGACCAAAACTTGTTTGTGGCCCGCATGAAAAAAAGGTTGGGGACCACTACCTTAGATGCATACAAAGGTAGTCTGTGACTGATAAGCTACTTCATTTAACGAATATTCATAACTGTGAGCTGTGACCTTATTTAATTCATTTTTTAACCCAGTAGTTTAAATTTTACTTGTCTAGACTCTTGTGTATTTTAAGCGATAAGCTCTTGATGCTAAATAAAATAACTATATACTTCAGAGCCGAATATTAATTACTTAACTGTAATTAAGTGAAGATTTCGACATTTTAAGCCCCATACATTATCTATCAAACTCTTCATTAAATTTAAGTTTAATCATCATTAAATGTCTCTGAGTGCTGCCATTATTTTTTAAACTATCATTTATCTACTTTAATTTCAATTAAAGAATATGAAATTTTACAATAATAGTAACTATGCAATACTTCTCCTCGTGCATAATATATTTCTGGTTTTAAAACGCTTTAATTATAGGATACACGACTTTGAACTTTTGGTAAAACTAAATTAGCATACACTGACATACAGTGATTATAATATGCAAAGGTATAAATGGTTGCTGTTTTAAGCATTAAGGTCACAGCACACATATCAACTCGGGAAGGGATCGTCACCGTATCGCCTTTCGCCTCGCCGTCAACCAGACGTCAACCTAACGTATGCACGTAACCAAAGCGTATCAGTAGCGCCTGCACGTCAACTCGGCTACGGCTAGGCGACGCCTCGCTTACGGCTCGGGGAAGGGGAAAGGGGCAAGGGTGGACGAAGAAACGTAAGCTTGAGTACGGAGAGACGTAAGCACGGGGACGACGAGCCGTAAGCGGGGGGACGACGAGCCGTAAGCGGGGGGACTGCTAGATGACGTCGCGTCGCATCGCGGTTCGGAGCCTGTTCCGAGGCGAGGCGATTACGTTACGGTTCCGCTTAGTGTGCGTTGCAGTAGGGAGTTTCATACAAACAATATTGAATGGCTCGAGGCGATACGGTGCCGATCCCTTTCCGAGTTGATATATTATGTGGGTTAGGACACTACAGTGTCCTAACCCACATTTTTTTTGTTGTAAAATTTTGAATGCAGTCTTGAGATTAATTTAATCATCTAAAGAACATAACTGCATTCATAACTCAATGCGTAAATTTTTTTTTGTGGGTTAGTACACGAATGCTTAACAGCGTCCAAATAAATTTATATTGATAAACTGTTGAGAAATACAATTAACTATGAGGCTAACTAACAACGATACTTTTACCAATTAATTCAATGACTCAAGATAAATTCAAAGGTTAAACAGAATAATGACGCTTCGGTAATAACTAGATAAATTATTGTCAATTAGATAAAATAAAATTATATTTATTCTATTACCTAAAGGTAAAAGAATAAATATAATTTTATTTTTCCTCAGGGTCTTGCCTGAAGCTTGTTAATAGGACAATAAATAAAAACAGAGTTTTTTATAAAATTTTATTAACTTTAAAATTAACACCACACTCGCATACATTAATGTAATACTTAAACAGGCTAATCGTCGTATATAACAATGACTTCAATTGAAAATGGCACTTAACTGCATTTACTTTGAGTTTATATTCAAACAATCACAAAGGTCAGAGCCCACCAACCTATTTTATTTTTCTGATTCCCTACAAACAATTTGCAATTATTTTTTCAGAATATTCTCTGAATATAATATTCTAAAATTTATGATAAACTTAAGGCACTGATAGTAAATTCGTTGCATCTTTGTTCGTAAAACTAATTTAATAGATATAAATACATAGAACCAAGGTAAATATAGTGTAATAAACTATATTAGATATATGTACTCGTAAACTCGCAAAGATTCGACAGACCTCAAAGTCATTAAAACACAGGGCTTCTAAAGTATTATAATTTTATACTACATGTTATAACAAACGCTACTATAAAAGTTTATATTAGACAAGGGGACAGTTCGATCAGACGATCGGATCTTATAAGGATCGGATATAGGTAACACTAATTTGGGCCCCGTAAGAATATTCAAAATGTCTGCTGCCTATACTTATTTATTATTTTAATTAATATGTAAGACTAAAAACTATTCGGTAAGGAAGTTATAATACAAATGAATTCTTGAATGAATGTCAGAAAAAGAAATAATTAAAAAAAATTACATAAAAAAATATGCGAGGCCGTAAAAGTAATAAATAAATTAATGGAATTTTTATGTGTATGTAATTATAATACAATTATACAAACACTTAGGCTACTTTTATAAAAAATATTTTTTCAGTAGAATTTTGGATGGATTTACTCCTAATTTCATCAATGCAACTTTAGTCCAACAAAATGTATTTTTTTTAATCGTAATATAAGTAGTATTAACTAAAGTTTTATTTAAATTATCAAAATTTAATTCGAGTCATAACAGAGGCAATTTGCTTTAAGCATATTGTAAATTGTCGTAAATCGACCTGATGACTATAATTTTTTAGTAATTTCTGAAGATTTATTTTTATATCTGCTATTAATTTAGGAGAAAACAGGCTAAGTTCGGAAACAGGGTAAGTCCGGACAATTCAAGGTCAACTTTGTAACATCAATTTCGTAACAAGGTAAGTAAGTTCAAAAACGTTCAAAACAAGGTAAGTCCAGATTATTACCCTGTATCCAAATTAACCCTGATTAGATATTTTATATTAAATTCGAATTTAACTTAATAAAACATGTTGATCGTAGGCGGGCAAATTCTAACGGAATATCAATTTTTGGTCCCTAAAAATCGATAGCTTAGAAAAATCGCTATATCACACCAATTTTTACACATGCTTTTTAACATTATATTACACATACAGTATATAGTCTAGTCGACAAGTTGAAAATGGTACAAAATAGAGATACTGCTCTTAAAATTATTTAAGAGCAGTACGCCTAAAAAAATGTGCCGAAAGCGTGTTAACTAGCACATAAAAATTGCAAAAGTTATAAACGATTAAAGATGAAAAAAATGGCATTTCGTTTTTTGCCAATAGTTCATAAACTATATATTTAAAAAATTAAAAAAAATATATTCTGAAAGAGGAGGAAATTTCCAATAAAAAACTCCTAACTCCCGGAACTGTATATTCATTATTTATAATTTTAAAATAGGTCTGCGTGCGACATTTTTAGGTTGCACGCGTGGCGTCATAAGCGAGTACCAATATTAATTTATTTAAGGTATTGAATATTTTTTTTTTAATTTGAAAAAAGTTATGGTGTATTCTGAACAATATAAATAATTTATTCCCGTTGGAAATTTTACTTAAAGTTCATTTTTCAACAAGTTAAACAATTGTTAACTAACAAAATTTTCTCGAACTACCGTCTTAATTTGTAAGTGAAAAAAAAAATGTATAAAAAATGGTCGCAAAAAAATTCGCTTCGTAGAGCCTTTCTTCCATACATACTTAACAAGATCGCGCCATAAAAATTTTAAAAATATTTATGCTTTGTTTATAATAATTTTTTTACTTGAACAAAAACTGAAAAATCCAAGTAATGTTGTTAAAGTAAAAAAAAATATTATTAACAAATTATAAATATTTTTTTAACTTTTATGGCGCGATCTTGTTAAGTATGTATGTAAGAAAGGATCTTTTTTTGACATTTCTTGAATATTAATAGTTTATGAATTAATATTAACAAAAAACGAAATGCCATTTTTTTCATCTTTAATCGTTTATAACTTTTGCAATTTTTATGTCCTAGTACACGCTTTTGGCACATTTTTCTAGGCGTAGTTCCGGATCCAATGAGCTATCGCACATAATTTTAAGAGGAGTATCTCTAATTTGTACCATTTTCAACTTGTCGACTAGACTAATACACAATAGTATTCACATGGCATTTGAGAAAAAGGGCACAGCCAGTGTACCAATGCAAAATTTTATTTTTTCCCACCACCTTGAATGTCAAATGGAATGAATTCAGAAGAAAAATTTTAATTTAAAATTCGAGTGCACAATTTCTTGAATGGCACAATATAAATATACACAGTAGACTAACTGAGGCGTGTCCTTGCAATCGAACGTATTCAACACAGAGACTAGCTGTTTCTTCTGTTGAATACATTCGATAGCTTTATAGTACAGAGTTGTCACGTCACTCACGCTATCAGAAACCATATTGTGTGAGCTTATATTGTGTGAGCGTGCAACAGTGCACTGATTTCGACAGTTTAGTATTAAGATACTCTACTATATATTATTTAAATTGTGAAGTTTTTTGTTCTAAGATATACATTTTTCAAATTTCAAATTTCGATTTTTCGGATACATTCGATTTGACGTTCACGGTGCTAGTTTTTTTAAAACGCCATTTTTTCTGTAATTTCATGCAATACACCGTTGCGCATACATCCTCAAGTCCTCATTTGTACTGGACATAGATCAGCAGGCGCAGGACTTGCTGCTTGCGTCTCTGTTGTTGTCGCCATTCGCGATTTTGTGGTCGAGAGCGAACTTTTCGGCGTCTTTGTCGTTGCTCTGCAGTAGTTTGTCGTTTAGAAGAATCTGGAACAAAATGGAATCTGTTAGGTATTCGAGATCTAGCAAGTAGTTTTTTTTATACGTCATAAATGGTAAACCTTAATTTAACTTTCATTAAAACAACTGAAATGTAAAAATAAATCAAAACCTTTTAATTTCATAAAAATAAACCTTATTGCTACTGCGGAACCCTTCATGGGCGAGTCCAACTCGCACTTGGCCGATATAAAATATATGCCCTAAGTTTATTAACTCATATTAAGTCATAACTCATAACTCATAAACTCATAACTTTTCAAAATCACTTTTATTATTAGCATAATCCTATTCATAAATGAAGACGTGAGTGAATGAAGTCGGTATGTAAGAATTTACAACATAAAAGCAATTACAATTTTAAATTTTTCCCTTACAATTTGAATAAACCTTGTAACTTACCTATTTCACCATCTGGCTAAAATATCTATCTATACGTAGAATCTACATTTTTTTTCCATTTATGCAAAAAACAAACATTTTAATATTGTTAGTTACCCACTTCATCTACTCACGTCTTCAAATACGCATATTAACTATTAATATTATTAGCATAATCCTATTCATAAATACGCATAATATAAGCAATCAGCATAAACGTTACAATAAATAAATAATAAACTCCCACTCCGGTTTCGGTGACGGTGGCCGGCTTCATTGAAACCAGGCCAGTTACGCAGGAGTAATTTCATAGTGCCCAAGTGTGTGCGCAGTACACAAGAGCACTCTTTATTCCTTTTACTCTCACAACCCAGTGGGACGGACGACCGACACGACTGGCGAGAGATCAGGCGCAGGACCGACTTTTTACATGCCCATCCGACGCATGGATCATCTTACTTGTCAGACAATCAGGTGATCAGCCTGCATTGTCCTAATCAAACTTGGAAATAACATGTTTCCAACGCAGGAATCGAACCCACGACCTCCGAGTCAAGAGCCACGCTCTAAACCACTGGACCACGGAGGCGTTCAAAACGTTACAATATTTACTATTGAGGAAAATAATTAAAACTACCAAAAGTGTCGAAACCCAAGGTTTTTAAAACGTCTATTTGGTTTATAGCAGTGTTTTTCAACCTGTAGGTCGTGATCCCTGGGGGGTCGTGACTCGTGAAGCTTCTGTAGGGTGCAGCCAGATGTTTAGAAAGACAAGTAAAAAGATTAAAAAGATAGATTTATTAAGAAGAAACTTTTAACAAAACGATATAACTAGGTACTATGTATATTGTATTTTGTTCATAAACATAAAATACATGACAATCGGGGGTCGCGAAATATTATTTCATACCTGGGGGGTCGCATCATAAAAAAGGTTGAAAAACACTGGTTTTTAACATTTCTCCAAATGGGTTCGTTAGAAAAAACATCCGTCGTTAGTGTGTTATTTATAGTCACCGTTGTTTTTACGACATCAACATGGCATTTTATAGAAAGTTGTGGGCTTGATAGATAAAAGAAAAAAATATATTTGTAGTCTATTAAAATCATTGGCAAATGGCATGAGGCAGAATCCAACAGGATTGTTCATAAAAACTAGTTATAATTATAGAATTTCATAATTTGTAGATCGTGGTAAAAGCGATAAGCTTTAGAAGTATCTTTTGTTCAAATAACACACATTCTGGCATATAAATTAATGGAAGCAAAAGTGTTATATAGCTACCTCTAGAAGGGACCCGCACCAAAGCTGTTTTTTTACATTTTGATAGTTACATGGTATATTCCCACTTACTTCTACAAGTAGAGACTTTTTCTACAAACGTTTTACCTCTGTAGGTCCCATGTAATTAATAATAATATGGCGCGCGGTAAGTATGAAAATCACATAAAAATAAACGGTAAAGCAGCACGGCAGTATTGTCGTTGTGAGCAACCTGCCTCCTCAACAGATACCACACAATAGTACACAGGAAAACCGACCTTATTAACTAGTGAGCGCGCTGCCTCCTCAATATTGATGTTCTCCTTGGCGGAGGTCTCGAACCAGCCCGCGAACCCCTTCTCCCGGCAGTACTCCTCCATCTTGGCGGGAGAGTTCACTATGCCCTCCTTCTGCTGATCACACTGGTGGGAGAGAGAGAGAGAATTGGTTAAATATAACACCCTTGAGACCAGTAGCGGTGTTAGAGGGGGGCGACGCTAGGCGACCGCCCAGGGTGCCGGATAAAAAGGGGCGCCTAAAGCAGAAAAACAGGAGCGCCGCAGGCGCCCCTCTTTTTAGCTCTACCAGCATCCTGGGAGCCTAGGATTGATTACAAAATAAGGCGCACATTCTGTTGATGATGAAATGTTTCGTTTTTGTAGCAAAAACTAGGGCTACGTTGTCATTTGTAAGGTCTGATTTATGTTACTAATTAAACTGCTGCGTGAAAGAAAATTGACTAGGTATTAAGGCCCATTTGTGCCGATTCTCTTGCACGTTAACTCTACAACTATTTTAGCCAATATGCAGGGATTTATCCAAGAGGCCGTAGCTGACGGCCCATTGCTGAAGCAATTTATGTTCGAAAGCAGGCCTCTAAAACCAGCTATTGCTACGAACCAGATAGATCTATTGTGACAAGGACCAAAGCATCAAGAACATACTCACTTTGTTAGCCAGCAATATACACGGTATGGGCGACCCGTCGGGCAGCTGCACCTTGGAGTCAAGGTCCGCCTTCCACTTGACCACGGCGTCGAAGGTGGCCGCTCGCGACACGTCGAACACTATGAACGCGCCGACCGCCTCCTTGTAGTACACCCGCGTCATGTTGCCGAAGCGCTCCTGACCTGGAAGGTGGAATGTTCTAGAATCTCGAGAAATATCTTATATAGGGGCTGTTTCACCACTTCCTGATAAGTGCCGGATAGGCTATCCACAACTTTTCTGACTGATACTCCATACTCTATCTGTCAGATAAGTTGTGGATAGCCTATCCGGCACTTATCAGGTAGTGGTGAAACAGCTCCTTAATGTAGGAACTTATTATATACGAGTATTGGTATATGATTGAAGATTTTATTATTTCAAGAAAAAGAGTAGGCGGCCGTGGTAAAATATGTGGTGTAACTTCAATAAACAAGGTTTTAAAAGAAGCAAACCAGATATTTTTTAGAATTATTACAAATAAGAAGATATCTCCAAAGCGATGCTAGATGTAGCTAATGTTGTATCTCTACTAACAGTGCGTAGGAAAAATGACGACCCCACTAAGACTGGCCACCACTTGGTTAACGGCATAAGCCATTTCATACTCTCTAATGCTTTTGGGAGTTCTTAATTCTCCCGTAAAGCAATAACCTTTTTACACATGCTGAAAATTATGCCCATGTTCTGGCACTTATAGTAATAATTATTATGAATATTCTTGGCATCATTTACCTTAAAACATTATCAACAAAGACATGAACATCAAGAAAAAGATGACAACGAGAATCATAAAGGTCCACGCCAAAGCTGTTCCTATGTCATCCATTTTCCTAAATTTTTCACAAGTTTTGGCTGCAGGAAAGTCAAAAATGTAATGTCAATTTTATTAACTTTTCTTGTTTCTTTTTCCGAAGCAAACGCTTCGTATAAAAATATTCATTATAAAGATCCGATTCCAATGCAATATAAACATTTTTGTTTTTAATTATAATAATTAATATGTTTATTATTATAAAGAAACATACATATATTATAAACTAGACTGCATTACATTACACCAAGAAGAGGCACATGTTATTTTGTGCTTAAAATAGAAATTGATGCTATAAAAACTCATTTCAACTCATTTCCTAATCTTTATTTAGATTTAATTTATATATTTTTTATTTACTAACTCAAGATAATTATATATCTTGAAGATCTGGTGATAAATCATGCTAAGTATATATAGATATAGGTCTACCAGAATCTGATGGCAATTTTTGACAGCAGATTTTCAAAAAATATCCTTGATCATTGGATAAAATTTTATATTTGCATGTTTAACACACAGAATCAGCCGCTATAAGAAAAAAAAAGGATCAAAATGTTTTATTCCAATTACCCTAGTATTGCTAGAGTCAATTTATTTTCTCACTTTTTGCCATCAGATTCTGGTAGACCTATAATAATTAGGTAATAAAACCATTATCACAGTGCACCTTATTACGTAACTTTTATTATTATTTTCCTACTTAAGATCTTGTTGAGGTTATCTTCAGAATTATTAACGATTTTACGCATTTGTTATTTGACCTTCCGGCTAGCCGATATAAATGTGACTTTGGGCCCGCTTGTGCCAGCCTGGGATAACTAAATAAGCTCAGAGCTAGACGTTTTACAGTGGAAAAGAATATATTTAAATTTTGAAGCGGCCTTTTTAATCTGACCCACGACGAATTAGCAACGATGAATCTATTGTGAGACATAATATTATAATTTGTATCTCGTGATCGGCGTCAATTGTTGATGCTATAAACAGCTTCGTATAGAGCCTTGGTCGTCAAATTGCGGCCCGCGGTCAGTGAGCTTATCCCATTGAAATTACCTGCTATATCCCATAGCTGCAGGCGTATGATCGTATTCGCGTCCCAGTTGAGCACTTTCAGCGCGAAGTCAACCCCGATGGTGGCTCTGTAGTGCTGGCTGAAGAACTGGTGCACGTAGCGCTTGATGATGGACGTCTTCCCAGTACCAAGCTCCCCAATCACCAGGATCTTATACAGGTGCTCCCGTCGCTCGCTACTGGACGCGTGGCTCTGGAAGGAGAGTATATTTGAGGGTGGTTGGTGCAGCAATACAGGTAACAAAACAAAGTGATAATAATTTTAAGGGGTTGTGTCCCATAATGAAGTTCGTTGTTAACATACCCATACATAACTTGCCAGTGAACTCTAACAATAAAAAATCAAAAAATCAAAAATCTTTATTAATTTCTCCCACAATACAAAAAAAAAAACACATATACATACAATAATAATAATCAGTACAAACAAATATATCTCTAAAGTATTTTCGCTTTGTTTTGTTACACCTTGTCGATTAGAATAGAAAAGATAATATTTTAGCATAACGTAGCAAAAATTGGGAATACTGATTTAATTATAAACGGAGTGAGTGCAATTTTATACCGAATTTCTTGTCTTTTATTTTCTAAACACACTAGGCCGAAAAAACGCGGCCGTAGTTTGGCATGATTACGCTTGTAATGTATTTTAAATTGCTGATGACACACCATGCCGAAATTACGTCGCGTTATGCGTTTGCGTATGCGTAGCGCAATGCAAGCGTTAAGGTTCGCGCACACTTTGTCGGCGCGTGCCGGGGCGGGTCGGGGCGCAGCACAGCGCAAAATGCGCTATAGCACACTATTGCCGGGTCGGGTCGCATCGCATTGACGGATTTTAACGCTCACTGTGCCGGGGCGGGTCGGCGCGCAATGCATCACATCACATCCATCGCATCACATCCGCGCGCCGCTTGCTATAGCACACTGTTGCCGGGGCGCAGCGGGTCTTGTCGGGCCGTGTCGCATTGACGGAAATCCGCCGATCAAAAATCCGCGCCGATGCGCCCCGGCACAGTGTGCGATACGCGCATCCGCTTCCATACAAATTGTATGGAGGCGGATTTTTGCGATGCGCCCCGGCACGCTGAGCCCCGGCACGGCCCGTCTCAGTGTGCTCACTCCTTTATTATGCCGAACTTCGGCCGCGTATTTTCGGACCTAGTGTGTTTAGACACTTATAGTACGAAAGTCAGTAATACTATAGCTGTAGGTATAGTGTTGTTTTAGTAATCTGACAGAGGGAAGCCATACTGCAACGTGCTGATACTTGTTAGCCCCCTCATGCTCATAATCTCGATTGTCTAGTCGCTACTAGAAATATCCATCTATAAATATTTATACCATGCACATAGAATATAAAACACTTAGCACCTTTGGTACTTTCAGTAATTTGTACAGAATATTATATTACTGAAGATACAATTCTGCTTACGTCGAGTTGTATACCACAACCACTGACCTCCATTATACAAGTACGCTGGACTAATGATAACCCTTTGAAATGACAGCTATTTTTTGTGCCTATTTAAAGCGGAATGCTCGCCTAATGTGAGTGATAGGAACTAAATTTGACGTAAAAATGACGTTTGAAAGTCGCCATATTGGCGCTGATAGCAGTAGTGGGAGTATTTGGAACTAATAATAGTGATGACAACCAATAACGATTAAGCGGCCATTTGCAAGTTACGTCAAATTTAGTTCTCTTCCCTCTCACCGAGGGCGCTGATTCCGCTTCAAATAGGCACAAAAAAAGTGGGTATCATAGGTCCAGCGTACTTGTATAATGGAGGTCAGTGACCACAACCTATTAGCCACAACGCTCATTATTTTGACATGGTAAAAAGGAAGGTAGAAACCAAAACCGAAGTACGACGATTGCCATATTCGTCGCCCTGTTGTCAATAGTGATTTTTTTTTTATAAAATACGGGGGCAAACGAGCAAACGGGTGGTGATGGAAAGCAACTACCGTCGCCCATGGACATTAATGGACACTCGCAACATCGGAAGAGCTGCATGCTCGAGCTGCCGGCGTTGCAGTCGAGTCCCGGAAATGGACACATAGAACACTTTTTGTCAAAAATATGCTCTCTCTGAGCGAAAAAGAATTTAAACGCAACATCTTGTTATAATAAAAAGGTGTATCATATTGTTACAACATTTTGAACGTAAAGTTTATTAGAGTGGAAAAAAGTAACAAAGTAATACATTACTGAAACGTCACACAGTAATGGGATTACAAAACGTAAATATTACTTGTTACTTGTTAATTATAATTATTGTAATCTAATAAGGAGGTTAAGAATTCTCTTCATCATGATCTTACGAGTATATTCAAGGTTTCGGAAGTCTGATATTTTTATCTTTGCGTGTTGCATCGTAGACTTATAAAATAACTGTATAATATACCGTTTCATATAGGTAACATCTTTTAAATACAAGCATGTATATCTTGGGTACGTAGTCAACTAGCATTCGATAATTTTGATAGTTAAAGTTCAAAAATGTGGGATTTGAAATATCATATAAGTTATCGCAAGCGCCATGACACATAGCGATGCTTTGTCAGATCCTATACATCTTTACTTTCTAGCTTCGCTGTCGAAATCATGGATTTTGTTGCCAAAATACGTAAATATCTTAAGAATAATTATTTATTTATATGTTTTTACTATCCTTTGTTCGTAATATTAGTACGAGCATAGAAATTTTAGTCACTAGACTAACAAAGTACCTAAGTAGGAGATGAACTATTATCTTCAATTCATATCAATTATAGATCAAGACTATATTCTATGTTGACTGTCTACGTATGAACTGGGAACCTTTTCAATGATAACAACAATGTAAGAAGACATGTTGTATCAATAAACATAATAGTATAACCATTTATAACTTAATAAAAACTGTTTAGATGCGAAGTAACTCCTTAAAAACTTTTAAGTTCATATCCCACGGAAATATTTTACTTTTTCAAGATATTAAGTAGATAATGTGTTAATACAGAGCCTAATTTTATACCACCCTAAATTTCAGTAGTTTCTGTTGGCAAAAGTAACATACACACACAAACACTTTCGCCTTTATTCTGTACGTTATTGGGCTTTATTATTCATTCAATAGCCTTGGCTAAAAGCTTATTTGCACATAAAAAAATCCATCTTACATTTTTCATTTTTGTTCGTAGCTACATACTTTCAATTCGGCTTGTGCTGTCCAAATAATTTTATAATTATCCTCTATAACGAACATAGCCGCAAGTGTTGAATTTCGTAGCGGGGATTTAAGGCTTCATAATGCTATTAATTTGATATTTAATCTAGAGATTTCATAATGGATCAACAAAAAACTATTGACGCTTTCAATCTGCGTTGACGTGACTACAAATCACGTCGACTATTAAAAATATCTTAGTAATAGGATTTAAAACAATTTTTATACATCCTGGTTTTTTATAATTTAAATGATTTTCATTTAAATGATAATAAAGATATTTTAGGTGTGAATAATAATATATTATTTTAGTAAAGTGTTCGGTTCCATTTGGGTTCCATCCGTTGTCTGATTGCCATAACAGAAGTTTAACTTAACTTAGCATGGGATTAGACGACGTGATGTACGCTACCTAGCTTTTATACTATTGTATTTTATTAATAATTATTATGTGTGTTTAACTACGAATAATAAAAACTAAGGAAACGTAATTCCCATACTATTACCGTTTTAAATTTGGTTCCTTTCGAACTGTCATGTAACGTCAGCCTGATACCGCTCAAGGCTACCTAAATATTGCAAATGTATTGAAATGTGTACCTAAGGTATACATTTTTGACAAGTATTGTGGAACATGTTTTTTGACGGAGTTACTTTTCCTTAGTTTTTATTATTCGTAGGTGTTTAATAAAGAATTTGAATTTTAACCCGCGTAGATAAATGCTACTAGTCAGGGAGCCCTAGAACATTTTTTTTTAATTACTATCAAGCTAATTTTTCGTGAGTAGCTTCATTTTGAAAAGACAAACAACATTTTTATTTGCGAAAAATCTTGAAAGTGGTAGCTAACAGAGATAGAAAGGATTTCATACTTTGATTTGATGGTCCTAAAATATGGATTGTTCTATTTGTAGGACAATGTTACTCTTATATTATATAACTATTAACCTACCAATATACAAAAAATCAGCTGGTTAGGGTTCCGTTTTAGGGTTCTGTAATCATCAAAATGGCATGGTTGACTACGGTACCCTAAAACGGAACCCTAACCAGCAGATTTTTTGTATACTGGTAGGTTAATAGTTATATAATTTAAGAGTAACGTTGTCCTACAAATAGTACAATCCACATTTTAGGACCATCAAATCAAAGTATGAAATCCTTTCTACCTCTCTTAGCTACTACCACTTTCAAGATTTTTCGCAGATGAAAATGTTGTTTGTCTTATCAAAATGAAGCTACTCGCAAAAAATTAGCTTGATAGTAATAAAAAAAAAAATGTTGTTCTAGGGATCCCGTACTATACGGCGCCACAGACGGCGCGCTGTCATAACATGCCAGCCGAGAACCGAGTTTATATATTATATTTGACCGGCTTTAAAATACATTACCTCTCAGCAAAACGTACGTAGTAACTATTAAGTAATCTGTAGTAAAATCTAAGTATTAGTTAAAGTAAGCAATTTCACTTACAGTAAGCAAAATTATTAACGAATATCTATTTGAATTCACCCCAAACTCAAAAGCTGCCTTATAAAGAGTTCAACGTCACGAAAAGCTTACTTGATAAAACTCTCTTTTTTTTGTGGTGTCATTATTTTCGATTAGTTGGCTATGTGAGTGTAGCTAATTTCTAACATTGACAGAAATATACCGAAATTGGCTTTATATTTTGTAGTAAAAATAAAATAAAAATAAATCGGATAAAAGAAAACTCGATAAACTCTAGAAAGGCTGGGTTGATTTAGGTTTGGTCTTAAAATCATTCGAGTTCAGGTCTACACGGCAGGAAATCTATAATCGAATATATAAAAATAAGTCGGGTTTTCCTTCCTGACGCTATAACTCCAGAACGCACGAACCGATTTCCACGGTTTTGCATTCGTTGGAAAGGTCTCGGGCTCCGTGAGGTTTATAGAAAAAAAAAACTTCAAGATGCAAGCAGGAAAACAGGGAAAACAGGCAAAACAACGTTTGCCGGGACAGCTAGTAGTTTGACTTTTGAATTACGATGTTGGAACAAGGAGTTAGTACATAGAAAACATGTTTATTTCTTGTATACTACTGTTAATCCAGTGTTGTCCCATTTAGATATGATATGACCACTCGGTGACAATATACTTTGTTAAACTTATCGCCCATCTAACATGTATTTGTTTACTTTACTTATCAATAATTACTATCGATGACTCTTAAACTAATCCCTCGGTTGAACACCAGTTACTAACTAGAGTCAGAGTATTCTTTTATCGCGTTATTTCTGTAAGGCTAGATTTATATTCGTCCACCGCGCTATACCGCGAGATCACAAGTAAGGACCATGCCACACGATGCGGTGCGGCGGCGGTACGGCGCTTGACCGGTGCCGCTCCGGTGTCCTACATAGAAAAATGGATGGTATGGCACACGGCGCCGTCCGGTGCGCTCCAGCGCTGCACCGCACGCGCACCGGATTCGAGACGAGGCGGGGACGCGGGGAGCTCGAGTCCGTCGCTGCTACAGCACTGCAAAACGTTGCGGTGCCGCACTCACCGTGTGGCCGGTAATCCAGTGAGACGGATACCGGTGCGGTGGCGCACCGTGTCGTGTGGCATGGCTGTAAGGGTGAAGCCAAACGAGCCTAATTTGTGAGTTGTGAGTCGCAGAAATTCTGCTGCATTCAGTTTCATAGAAAATTCCTACTTCATTCACACGAGCGTAATTTTGTGAGTCATGATTTGTATGAAAAATATTTACGCGACCGAAATTCTGCGACTCACGACTCACAAAATTACGCTCGTTTGGCTTCACCCTAAATAACAGCGCGACCGCGCCGCTATTTAAATAAATCATTACATACTAATTGCTTGTGATCTCACGATGTAGCGACCAAACCACTCATTCGCGCGGACGCACATAAATCGAACCTAATTAATAACGCGACGAAAGAATTAAACAATAAACATTCATCTCAACAAAAAGCGGCAAAATTCTGCCATATTGTTACAAACCTGTAAGAAATATTAAAAATCCGTACCAATGTTAAAAATACAAAAGGAGAATGACCAAAAATGCATGGAGTTTGGTCCAAATGTCCACCACTAACGAGACCTATATAATGAAATTGTCTACTAAATTACTGAATCATTATTACCAGACCGCAATCAAAAATATGATGTCAGTAAAAAGTTATGACTGAATGAAAAGTTATGTTTTTTACCAGTGTATACGAAAAATGTTCCCGGGTGGTCATCTAGAAACTGTTGAAGTAACAGATAATTCCTTCTTCGTATAACGAATGATTGCAACAACCACAGTTTCTTCTAGCCTCTTGCATTATCACAGAAAAAAATCAATCACTTAGCAGAAAGTCCGAAATGTAGAGCCTAGGTTGCAATGAAAGAATCAGCAAAAGTCCAGTAAACGATAGCCAAATTCACAAGGAATTGAAAATAATAATAATTCACACGTAAAGAAAGCAAGCAAACGACATTATATTGATATATTTTTTAAATATTTTTTTTATTATCATTTTTTATACGGTCATAACTTTTTTCTGACTGCTTATTATTATTATGTCTCAAACTGAAAGTTACTCTATATTTAATGGATAATAAGTCAATATGGGTCACGTTACTGGTGGACATTTGGACCACTTCAGTTCATTCTCCTTTTCTGATATTCTGTCTGTTTGTTACTCTCGTGGGTCGCTCAAGCCGCTGAACCGATATTATCAAAATTTGGTATGCATTGAAAACCGGGAACATAAGATAGTCATCTCGAAAAAATATAACCTACTTTACTATCTCGATATATAATACGTGTGTAGCTAAGCTAGAAATAGAATAATTACTCATTTGTGTTCTAAGAACTGTTTATGTAGAAATTAAAATTAATGTATGTTAAAGCAGAAGTTGATAATGACTATGATTGTTACCTAGATAATGTCGGTAGAACCTACAACAACAATATTCTTAGTTAATTTCCACTTGCGACAGTATAATGATTCATCGTAATCTTTCGCGATAATTATACTTTAAGGACGTTAAGGGCCTGTTTCACCACTTTCTAATAAAGTGCCGAATAGGCTATTCACAGCTTTTTTGATAGATTCTCCATACTTCATCTGTCAAGTTAAGTGGTGGATAGCCTATTCGGCACTTATCAGAAAGTGGTGAAACATGCCCTAAATATCAGGAAAGTTTATTTATATTAATTACACTTAACGTTGCCGGTAAACGTATATTTTGAAATTAAAAAAGACGTATGGAAGCCCAGGACTCAAACTCATATGGATTTTTATTTCAGGTAGGTAACTATAGGTCTACCAGAATCTGATGGCAAAAAGTGAGAAAATAAAATTACTCTAGCAATACGGGGGTAATTGGAATAAAACATTTTGATCCGTTTTTTTTCTTATAGCGGCTGATTCTGTGTGTTAAACATGCAAATATAAAAATTTATCCAATGATCAAGGATATTTTTTAAAAATCTGCTGTCAAAAATTGCCATCAGATTCTGGTAGACCTATAGTTTGCGTAGGATAGGGGGTAAGAATAGCGGCACAAGCGCCATGACAGTTAGCGATGTTTTATGTCAAATCCTAGACAATTTACTTTTTTAATTACTGTGTATTTTTTATATATTATGTTTTTGTGCTTTGTCCAATCTGGTACTGTCCAATCACTAGTCATTTAACTTAGTTTTGACAGGGAAGTTATCTAACTTCCCTATCAAAACTAAGTTGCTTTAAAAACTGCCTGTTTTTAAAGTATTGGAACGCCAGATTTTAAAAGAAAAACACTAAGAAATATTTGATCAAAGGAAAAACAGGTAGTTTTTAAGCAACCTTAATAAATATTGTGTTTTTGTGCTTTGTCCAATGACTGGGTAAGTACTGTCCGATCACTAGTAGTCATTTTACCCTAGCGAATACAATGTTGTGAAGCAGAGTCAGAAAATTAGCACGTTAATCAATGTAGCACAGAGTCAGACGTTTATTATTAATGTTTTTGACCTCATAGTGCCACATTTACAAAGATTTGGTAATTACATTGAGTAAGTCATGTTATGTAATTAGTGCAGAACAAAAAAGTCATTACGTTAAGTTATTATGCGTGTAAACATCGTAATAAGACATTATTTCCCTTGTAATTGTAACAACGTGATGTTATGTTTTTTAGCTTTTATCAATCACTTAGGAGATTTAAAAAGATCCACAATGAATCATGACTGTTATCACTTATCACACAATTTGCACATTTTTTGATATAGTAATTATCGTATTTAAAATCAAAAGTGACACTATTAGTGTAAAAAACTTAACAACTAATTTATATTTCTACAAGTAATTCACAATGTGATTAAAATATAATACAATCAGAATATTAGTTGAAGTAAAAATATTAAATAATGAGCACTATCACTTACTGCATTTATTTTAGGCGCCATCACAAATCAACTTGATCTTCACTTATCACTTTTGCCACTGAGGAAATAAAAAAAACTGTGGCGATCTCGTTTAAAATTCCAAGGATATGTCAGATTTGCATAATTCGTAAAATATTCTTAATTTAAAATTTAAATGCAAATAACGAGAGGTGTTTTGCGACCGGCCTCTTTAGTGACGTCTACAATCTTCGAACTCGGATGGAGAACAGACTACTTTATACTGGAACTATCGGTGTATTATCGGTCACACGATAAAGACCCGGTCGCTTTTTTTTTATATAAAGGCAAACTAATTTGACCGTATTGTACAAAAAGTTTTGAGTAAATATAAAAAAAAAGTTTAACCTAATTCATTGGAATTCAAAGACTTGTGTGTAAATAAGTGATTTGATATTTAATTAATTTGAATAAAATGTTGCGTAGGGGGAAATATATTATGAATTTATGAACATAAACATATTTGTTAAAACTTGTTTTAAACATAATATGATTGTGTAATAGTACCTTTTTAATATCAAATTTGAAACCCTTGTTTTTAAATTTCATATTTTCACACAAGTTATTTTTAGAAAAACATAATAATAATACTATAAAGGTTTCATAATTTTTATTATGTTACATAATAATATTATGTATTGTGACAGTTTACAAATGGTTCGAATTTTTTTTCAGACCCTTATGATTATTCTCTAAGGGATGAGCAATAAAATTTCAATTAAACCTTCTTCTTGCTTTTTGCCTTAAGCTGTTGCTAAGCCGACATCCCATCCTTTGATGTCACATGTGCTCAAAATTTTAGAGTACAAAAAGTTCATGAAGACCCTTCTTACAAATCCCTTTTTTTGTTACTTCTATATATTAAGTATATTGTAGGTTAAGCTCTGTAAGCATTGAATTTTTTTCAGAACAACAATTCCAAGTAACTTCGTTCACAAGGAACGAAGTAATTGCTCGATTACCGATGAAAAATGTTTAAAATTTCATTTCATTAGAATATAATTTTGTAGTTTGATCGAAAACGGACTAGATAGAACATGAAACGAATATGCTTTATCCAAATAACACAATTAATTGGTACGGGTTTAAATTATAACAAATAGGTGGCCCGGTAAACTTTGTATCACTTCCTTCCTATTATAAACCTTCCCTGGACTTCCAAGAATATTTAAAGACTAAAATTAGTCAAATCGCTTCGGCCGTTCTCGAGTTTTAGTGAGACTAAGGCCCAATTTCACCAACGTCTGTTAGTGTTAACAGCTTGTTAAAATTTCATGTCTTCTCTTTCATTCATATGAAAAACGAAAGTGGTAACGCGACGTGATACTTATTCGAGCGTTAACTTTAACAGTTGTTGGTGTAATTGGGCCTAACAATATTTAAACTTCATTTTTATTTAGATAGATGCTTATAGATGTGTTTCTTGAAGTGAAATTGCTTTTCTATTTTTATCTATATATCCGCCATAATTATGTATGAGATAAATATGATAAGAGATGTCAGTCATATGCATTATGTTCAATGGAATAATGAGATAACATTCATTCTATTCTGTGAAGTATCAACAGTCCTATCTGGGTACTAAGACAACTTACATTCGATAATTTCGTCAGAGAAGATAGGAACAACAACAAGAAATATAATTTGACATGAGGTATCGCAAACGTCGTGTCATTTAGCGACTTGTAATATCAAAACCCATAAATTACAGGGTACTCAGACAACTTGAATTCGATTATTGCGACAGCGGAGTAGTAGCGTAGCTACTACTTCGCTACGTATTTCCTACATTTTAATAATCAAGGAATCTTTGCCACATCTCCTAAAAACCACGACAATGCGTTTATTAACCCTTCGATCGTGGGAAAACGAGACACAATAGATATTCTATTGTGTCTCGGACGCCGGTGACCGTTTGGGGCTTGATGAATTGTGCTAGATTTGTCAAGCTAAAATTGTTCGTTTTGCCGATAATTATTAATTTCTTAAGCGATTAGTTAAACGGTTGTTAACAGTGCTTTATTGACCACTATTCAGTTCAGTGATTGTACATAGAATATCGCAGTGGTCAGAGGTGGACCGCTAGACGCCGTAAAGCGATACCCTGTATAATCTTTCATGTAGGTTTCGCAAGAATACTGTTGTTTTCTACTACTAGATACTGTAAGTATATTACTAGTTACTACTAGATACTGTAGTAGTTCACTTACATAGTAACTACAGTAGCGGCGCTAGGGGGGGGGGGGGGGGGGGCGACCGCCCAGGGCGCCAGATAAAAAGGGGTTCTGAAGGAAACAAAAGGGGCGCCAAATTTTTTTAACACTATCAACACCCTGGGCGCCGAACAAATCTCGCCCAGGGCGCTGGAAGTGCTAAAACCGGCCCTGAGTAACTATTTAGTAATCTGTGGTTTACGAAATATTTGTTAATGTCTAGCACTAGGATTTAGCTCACTTCATTTAGCGTGAAAAAAAAACTTACGCAATAAAACCTAGGTATGCTATGTTCTTTAATAGGACTCAAGGTATCTCAAATAGCCACCAACATCGCTTTAACAATTTAGGCGAGAAAAGAAGAGACTGATAGACAACAGAAGATAAGAAAAAATAGGCGCTGGTATCACCAAAATATATGACAGAAAACTACCGTACCTACTCTCCTTAATAAAAAGTATAAATTGTTTGTTTTCGTATATTCTATTATGTAATTCAAGAATTGTGTTACCTAGGTATTTTTTTCTCTTTTTTTTGCAACAAAATCGGAGGAGGTCATTCAATACCAATATAACCTTGAACAATCAGAATTGAAATTTGATATAAATCCTAACAATCTACTTACAGATATTGTTACACCCACCGAAGGCCACTGAATAATGAGCCTTTCTATCTATACTAATATAAAGCGGAAGAGTTTGTTTGTTTGAACGCGCTAATCTCAGGAACTACTGGTTCGATTTGAAAAATTCTCTCAGTGTTAGATAGTCCATTTATCGAGGAAGGCTATAGATTATATTTTATCACGCTAAGACTAATAGGAGCGAAGAAATAGAGGAAAATGTAGAAAAAACGGGAGAAAATTATTTGAAAGGGCTTATTTGAACGCGCTAATCTCAGGAACTACTGGTCCAATTTGGAAAATTCTTTCAGTGTTAGATAGCCCATTTATAGAAGAAGGCTTTAGGCTATATTTTATCACGCTAAGACTAATAGAAGCGAAGAAATAGAAGAAAATGTGGAAAAAACGGGGGAAATTATTTGAAAGGGCTTATCTCACGAACTACTACAGCAAAGTTTCTGTTATTTGGGTCAGATAAGAAGTAGACCACGTGAAGGATCATAGGCTATTTTCTGTAGACTGTTTGTTTGTGAAATATCTAATTTACGCGGGCGAAGCTGCGCGGAACGTCTAGTAATTAATATTATGATCTTATATTGTTAATGACCCAAAAAACCCGACTGTAATGTAGCCAGTGTAGACAAAGGATGAGGAATTTCATGAAACCAATCAAGCTGTACAATTCGTTTAGGCCCTAGTCACTAGTGTATATGCCAAAGAAATTAAAGCTTCAAACCCGGCCCCCTTCTGGCTCAGTCAGGTAAAAGTATATTATTGCATTTAAACATCTACGTGAAAGTGTTAGCTGTTCGATGATCATAAAAATAAATTAAGAGTCCAATAGAAGATCACTTAGTCCAAAATGATTCATGTACTTCAGGCCGAATTTGGGCTAAAGCCTT
Organism: Cyaniris semiargus; assembly: GCA_905187585.1. Lineage (NCBI taxonomy): Eukaryota > Metazoa > Arthropoda > Insecta > Lepidoptera > Lycaenidae > Cyaniris > Cyaniris semiargus. The sequence continues at coordinate 3,183,263 of LR994555.1, forward strand.
AAGGTTAATTACTTGTAAACATAATTGAAATTGAAAAAACTGTTACACGAATTGCTTTTATCCCGAAAACGAGTTTTTTTTTTCTGGGATAAACATTATTTGAATATAATATTGTTAAAGAACTATTAATATAATAGTATAACTAAAGTTATTTTTATTTCTTTAGATATTGACATATTATAGTAAAGAGATATCCAATATTTCATATTATGTAATTGTTATTGAAGGTAACTTAACAAACAAGTTTGTCCAAAGTGAGGAAGCATCTTCAAATAGGTATAATTTGTTATTTGTGTTCCATCTCGAAGTGGTTTCTATAGTGGCACTTCTCACTAGTGTAATCTACATATTTTTTGTGCAACATTTGGGACAGCTAAACAAATGTTGACATCTGCAGTTTCGGTACACCAAACACATGTGTATTTCACAACTAAAAACTTGTAACAAAAACTAGGATGCCGTTTCTAGAAGGCGCATTAAAATTTAAATTAAGAAAAACAACTTTTACAACTTTTACAAAAGTAGGCTAGTGAAATTCTAATTTAAATTTGATGTAAAAGTAAAATGTTTATCATCTATTAGTTTAATACTTTGAAAACAAAAACAAAGTAAAGTTTATTGTTATTAGAGTTTATGATAATGTTTTTAATTTTATGTGGTATGTACTTACTAAAGTTTCGTAACGTCTAGCCGGTATAGCGCATTAAAAAAAAACTTAAATATTGTATGACTTTACCGCCTCGTTTACTTGCTTCCAGCAACTTGATCCCGTCAGAAAATAATCATCTACCTCAACTTGCCACGTTTCTATACCGTGTTAAAAAAAGTTTTAATAAACGAAGATAAAATAAAAAGAAAACACTTTTTATAACACTTCACTTTACATAAATTATCGAGATTTTTTGCAACCACGTAGACCTGACATTATCAACAGGCATTTCTTGTATCCACGCCGCTCTTGGAGAAAATAAAGTATACGAAGACACAAGATAAGGGCCAGCCCGAAATAAAAAAAAATAACAAGTGGTCTAGCGGGTATCACACGTGCCTAACCTCTCCCGCTACTAAGGGTGCGCACACACGAAGCCGTATGTACTTACGGGCATGGCGGGCGGCTAGTACTGTGTAACCTACTGGGATGAGCAGCGTCTCCGCGCTGAACCCGCAGCACTCGCACACCGTGAGGTAACACTCGTCGCCCGCCTCCTCGAAGGTCATGGCGCGCACGACTGGCGCCCCCCGCTCGCACGTCGCGAATGGTGCGAGCCGCTAGCTTCACTACGACTCACCTCCTCGCTCCCGGCCTTGTCCGGCTCGATGAGGTCCCCGTAGGCCGGCATGTCGGCGTCCTCGCGCTCGTGCGAGTGCGCGCGGGCCAGCCGCTGGCGCGCCAGCGCGACCGCCTCCTCCAGCGACCCCACCTCCCCCTCCTCCTCCTCGCCGTCGTCCGCCGGCTCCTCGGACTGGTACATGGAGGCCTGCGCCACGAAGGCGATGCGCCGCTTCTGCGCGCCGGCCGGGCTCGGCTCCTCCACGGGCTTGGCGATCTCCGTCTTGCTGCGGCGCCGCCACGCCTCCTTGGTGAAGGCGCGCACGGCCACTGGGTGGTCCACGGCGATGGAGAAGGGCGGCGGCTCGGGCGTGCTGCCGCGGTCCTCGCTTGCGCTGGTGGACGGCACCTCGGAGTCCACGGACCGCTTGTCGTCGTCGCCGGAGCGGTCGGCGGGGCGGCTCGGCTCGTCGCGGCGCTCGTCAGATCGGGTCGGCTCGTCGGATCGCGTCGGCGCGTCGGATCGCGTCGGCTCGTCGGGTCGCGGGTCGTCGGCCGGCGACGCACTTTCGCCGCGTTTTTTTCCGATACTACCCATCCTGCCGAGCAGGCCGGTCGGTTTATTTTGCGGGTCGGCGGCGCGCGAGGCGCTCGCGTCTGCGCGCTTCTTGCCCTTCTTGCGCATGGTGCGGTCGGCGCGCGCGGGGCCGCTATCCGATACTGAGGATTTAGTCGACGCGGAGCGCTTGAGCGACGATATGTGGAAGGGTGAGCCGGCGCGGAACGGCGAGCGGAGCGTCTGCAGCGTGCGCTTGAGGCGGGAGGGCGTGGGGGCGGCGGGGGCTTCGGATGGGGCCGGCGCGGGGGCCGCGGGCGCGGGGAACTCGGGCCACATGCTGGGTCGGCGTCGCTCGGCCTGCGACTGGCGGTCCTGCGCCGCTAGCCCTGTGCGAATCGCCGCAACCTTGCTCCTGATCACCAGCCGTAAACGTAAGGACGGGCTTACAGTAATCCTATAAGGGTTCGGCTAGATTCGTTAATCCCTCGTACCGCAAATGCCGACCAAATTCCGTACTTATTGGTAGACGACGATAAGTGATACTTTCGTACGATAAGTAGGAACAACCTACTTACGATCAAAAATTTAAATCTTTACAGCTTGAATGATATCAAATTGCAAATTGAAAGCATAAAATTATGCATTTTAAAAATAAATATAAATAAATATCAATTAAATTATCAATGAATATTAAAATTATTTGATAAAATTATCTGGGACGGAAACTAGAAATTGGATACAAAATGCTACTCAATGAGAACAAAGGATAAACAAATAGACGACGCAGATAATAAAAACATCAAATTAAACATAATACATCCAAAATAAATACATTTTACTGCCAAATTTCACAACTTTTCGTAGAAGTGCTACGAAATCGTAGCATTGGTGTAGAATTGAAAATATACGTCTCGTATTAGGGATATTTTTTTATTAAAATTTTTTTAAATATTAAATTGATAGGTTCCAGCAATGTTTGGAATGCACTTATATAATTATGCCAAAACATGCCTCTCTACTCATACTTACGAAAAAAAATTTTTGTTGAGATTGTGTCATAAAAGTAATATAGTTATTATTGTACTATTATTTTATGACTGTCTCAATGTTTTAACGAGGCTGTTTAATGATTATTAAGTAAGAATTAGGTTATTAGAAATTATTTTGTTCTGAGTAACGCGTTTTCAAAAATGATTGAAAACATTAGTGTAAAGTGTTTTTTTTAATTTACACTAATGATATGAAGAAAGTTTTCAATTGTGGCTTTGTTATTTCTTTACAAAAACTGTGAAACAGTTTTTGATCAATTCTGACATGCCTATAAATAGGCTACTCCTAAGTCCTAACAAGAAAAGTGCCAATACGTCTCAGGTAGGTATAATCGTCATCATTATTACCTATTTCTTTTTTATTTATTATCGAACCTTATACCATAGATTACTAAATATTACGTAACTTATACCTATATAGTCGTCATCACCAAATTTTAATAGGTCTAAGCCAATTATAACTATTTGGCGTTGTCACTTCCTCATTGCTCGCTGACCCCTCCCGTTGGACCGCACTTGTATGGACTCCGGAAACCGTACAACCACATCGATTGCCAGCAATTTTCGGTGCAGGTAAAACATAGTAGTAGTGGTTAAACCAGTTATTTTGGTTAGTCGTGGGTTCAATTCCACTGTAAATATGGGGTTCGTACCGTAGGACTTCGCTGTCTGTCCGTCGGTCTGTGTGTCCGACTGCGAGTCTGACTTGCACTTGGACGGTTTTTTTTAAATAATATATCCTCACATGATCCTCAATATATAGGTACACAGATGACACATCTGAACATTTATAGTTCTACAATGTTTTGTGGTTTGTCCTTCTCTGTCAAGTCACTTTTCTAGCGCATCAGACAAGGTCTTTTAACACTGAATAACTATAACGTCTATATAGTGTGGATCTTTTTTATTGGTAAGAGGGTTCATGGTTCAAATAAACCCTAAGTGTAATCATGGTCATAAAATTATGGTTAGTTTAAAGTATACAGGATTATAGACTAAACTTAATAGTTTTACTGTGGGCGTGTTTTACTAAGAACTTCCAAATTCAATTTAAACGTTTACTTCACTAACAGGATGATATTAAGCTTATAAATCTTATCAAAAACGGCCAAGCAAGGCGAGAACTAGTTAGTTGAAGTAACGATCTATTAACATAATATAGCTACACGATGGTACACGGAAATGTCAGGGCCAAATGATGAGAAATTATTGTAAAAATTTCCGAAGTCCGGTAGAATATTGATTCTACCGGACGATTAATATACTATTGATTGTAACTAACCTAACCTAAAAGAATTATCTTTAACTTACAAGACACATGCCAATGAATTTTTACAAAGTCTAAATTATTATGAGTTAGGGTCAATTCAGACCGCAACGCGACGCGAAGATGCATTTGACTGGATTTCCCAAACCGCTTTTTTGCGCGGCAAGGCTGAAAACTATCCTATTTTTTTAAGATAAGGTTTTCATTTTTGATTTTAAAAGTAAAACATAATGCTTTAAATTTGGCCCCGTCGTTATTTTTAAAAAATAATTATTATTTTACAAGATAATAAACATAAATAGGTGATTTCCAATTTTGGTGGCTTATCGTCGACCTATTTTACTCAATATCTAGACCGATTTACAAAAAACTTGATACTGGATTGGATTTTAATCTTTATGTAGTCGTTTAATATAGTTGACTCTTGATAATATATGAATTTTATTGTACTAAGTTCTGTAGTTGAGTTTTTATGACACAGTTTAGGTCTGTCGCGGAGATTATACCAATTTTGGTGTCATTTACGAAACGTTGTTTCTACAAAATACCATTGATCCCTTAAGCATAAAAAATACGCTATTTACTTCATTCAGCCACACGCTAACCCGTTTAGAAGGTGGCTGTGGGCTAAGTCGTACCAGTTTCCAGCCAGAAATGAAACAAAACCGTTTTATCACAAAACCCCCGATTTCATGCAATTTTGGTGTACTTAAATTATCCTACTTGTGGCAATAATATGTTGTTATTTTGAATATCGGTAGAGTTTTGGTTTGTTTATAGTTAAGTAATGTGTTATAACTTTATTGCACGTAGTTTTTTTTAAGATTATTTTTCTCACAAATTCCAATTTTGGTGGGTAAGATGGTGTGTAAAACATTATTTTACAAAATGCCATTGATTCTTGAAGCATAAAAATACGCCATTCACTTCATTCTGTCACAAGCTAACTCGTCTAGATGGTGGTTGTCGTACCAGATTCCCGTAAACACCTAATCTCTAATTTTGGTGGAAAAAAAATTTTACACCAAAATTATATAAAAAATGCAAGTTGTTGAAATCCACTCATTTCTAAATTTGTACTGAATTGACAGATTAAAGTAAAGTATTGCGCGAAACGTCTTGCAAATCTGTCAAATCCATACAAATTTAGAAATGCATCTACGCGTCGCGTTGCGGTCTGAATTGACCCTTATAGTTTCCTTTATTACCATCTTCAACCATATAAGTATATCGTATAGCAGTAATTTCAACCTGTGGGTCGCTTCTGTAGGCAGGTCGCTAGAGGTTGAGAGAACCATTTTAGTAAAAAAAATTAAAGAGGTTGATATTTTTTCATACCATAAAACACTGCCGTATAGCATTGGAGCAAAATTGATACGCTCCGATGTCGGCTTTTTTTTAAATGAAATAAGGGGGCAAACGAGCAAACGGGTCACATGATTGATGGAAAGCAACTACCGTCGCCCATGGACACTCGCAACATCAGAAGAGCTGCAGGTGCGTTGCCGGCCTTTTAAGAGGGAATACGCTCTTTTCTTGAAGGTTTGCAGGTCGTATAGGTCCGGAAATACTGCTGGTGACAGTTCGTTCCAGAGTTTTACAGTGCGCGGCAGAAAGTTACGCGAAAAACGCACGGTGGAAGATTTTGTGGAAGGTTTTGTCTCTGGAGTAACTTTTCAAGGATTTTTTTTTCCAAAATGCACGTGGTTAAATATCGTAGATAAGTTAAAATTATTTGTCTTTAACCTATTTTTATAAAACTACTTTACACTTTCACAGAAAAGAATAAATTTACGGGTCTATAAACGGAAAACGAGTTACAAATGGAGACCAATGCAATGTTAGTTACCTACCTATTTAAGATTCGTATTTCGTAGCTGTGACATTTTAAAAATAGAACGCTTTATTTTTAAATCCAAAGGACTGGAATTTATAGTGTTTGATGGAAATAGTGGTATATTTTAAACTTTAGTTTTCTTTTCTAGTGGCTGATTTAAAAAACTTTCTGATTGGAATTTATTTCACCAGCGTTTCTGATTAGCTATATTATAGTCAACACGTAAACCAATCAGCAACTATGTTGAATACATAAACACTTTTAAAAACCTCATAAACTGAGCAATACTTTTGTATTGTTCAACAAATTACTCATCAATTTTTGTATTGTGTTTATTTGTTGCGCGCCTCGTCTGTACTATTTTTAAAGTACTCTGGAAAGTATTACGCAACAAAACTATCATTTTCTAGCAAAGTGCCGGCTTGAAAGTCATATTAGTAGGTGCTTCCTCAGATAAAGACCGAACAGGAAGTATCAATATCCAGAATTGGTTATCATCTATTTCGGGACTTAATAGTTAATGTATCAGGAGCTACGTGTTTACGACGAACCACATTACAATCTTTATTAGAATGGAGTAAGGTTGAAAATATATAAATTTCGGAAGCTGTACTTCAGCTGTACTTTTAGATCGCGTACTTAATCAACTTGCATTCGATAATTTCGTCGACAGCGAAGCCAGGAATCAAAAATGTATGATATTATAATGTCACTTAACGGCCGCACTCAGAGACGATTAATGATGATTTAACTTCAATTTAATGAAGAGTTTGACAGATTATGTATGAGGCTTATGTTAAAATCTTCATTAAATTACAATTAACTAATTAATAGGTCGTCTGTGAGTGCGGCAGTTAGCGACGCTAGTTATCAAATTCCATTTTTACTTCGCATTCTGAATTATCAAACGCAAGTTATGTACGTACCCAGGGCTTCCTTCAGAGATGACGTAGACAATAACTAGTTTTAGGTTATGTCTAGAATCAAGACTCTAGATATTTATTACCTTTAAGCGGCCATTCTGCTGAGCCTCCAAAGCATCTTCAGCCATCATTTTATAATACTGACACCAGTTTTATTCAGGCTTCTAGCAACACTATAAACACTTGAACTATGGGTCTACCAGAATCTGATGGCAATTTTTGACAGCAGATTTTCATAAAATATCCTTGATTATTGGATAATTTTTTATATTTGCATGTTTAACACACAGAATCAGCCGCTATAAGATAAAAAAAGGAACAAAATGTTTTATTCCAATTACCCCGGTATTGCTAGAGTCAATTTATTTTCTCACTTTTTGCCATCAGATTCTGGTAGACCTATATAATATAGTTATACCACTAACTTAAAAAGTTTTCAATGACATACATAAATATAGTTTGAGTTTCCAATGCGGAAATATTATATAGTTAGAAAATATAATATCCTCTAACTTAGCCGCAAATAACTTCAAGATACACTAAATCTCCCAGTAACAACAAAATAAATTAGTTTTATGTCACCAATGCACCAAAAACTAAATCACCTTTCCACACTGTCACAGAGTTGACTACACTAGCCCGATTCTTATCAGAACCTTATCACTCCGATAAAAATAATCGAAAAAAACACAGGTAACCGAGTTTATTTACTCTGCCCGATTCTGATATAATATAATCCGACATTAATACAGTTTATACAGGGTGTAACAAAACTTAGTGATAATAACTTTAGGGTGTGTATGTGTCCCTTATATAGAGTTCACTGAGAAAGGAGCAGCGCTGAAAGAACTTTTTTTTTTTGAGATTTGTATGGACAAGCGCCCTCGCGTCATGATTTTTTCTATACAAATGTAAGAAAAGTTACTCTTTCAGCGCTGCTACTTTCACAGTGAACTCTATATATAAGCGACTCACACACCCTAAATAGTTGGGGAGGGGAAGAGGGGATTTCGGGATAAGCTCGAGCGTGTCAGATTAAGCTTGTATAGGCTTCCAACATGTGTCTAGTTATCATGGTATAGAAATCAGATTTCTCACGTGGTGGGTTAAAATAATTTTTTGAATAATGAAATGTCATCGGATCTGTCAGATTAAGATAGGGGATGTTTAGTATACCCCAAAGTAGCTTCCATATAAAGCACTGACGATTCAAAGGTTAGATAAGCCTGTAGGGACATTTTAAAATATAAAAAAATAAAGCTTCATATTTTCCTAACTAAGCTTCGCAGATATTTTATTTTGCACTAAATGATTAACTAACTAAATGATTTAGTCCTTGTTGTCTAAAATATATTTATAATTTACCTAAATAAGCAATTTTCTGAATATATTTTCTTTTTCAAAACTTTTAAATGGCTGCAGTTTCTGAACCCACCGCTAAAATAAAAAACGCTCTTATTATTTTTTTATCAGTTTTACCTAATGTAAAAAACCTACTATGTCTCCACGACGTTCGAGTGACAACACAAATAGCACCCTCCCCTACTAAAAGTATCATCATTTAGTTTTGTTACACTTTGTGGATCCAGACATGTCAAGTGATGTGTCAGAAATCTACTCTCACGTTAATGGCCTGTATCCATTATGGGCAAACATGGAGAGGCAGCATTAAGGTAAAACGAAAGTCTAAAAATATTTAATTTTGGACATTTTTACTTATCCTTTAATTTATAATCTTTTCGAAATCATATAACATATTATTATAGTAAACTGACAACAAACTTACAAATTGCGGTTGTAACACTTCTTAAAACCGCAGACAAAATATGATGATTAATTGAAGTAGACAACGACTCGTAGTAGACGAGGTAGGTATAATAATATATTATATCTACATTCTAAGACGTAAGTAGATAAAGTGGGTAACTAACGATTTGAAAATTTTAGTACTTTTTTTTTGCATAAATTATAAATTATGAATGGCGGCTTTAGGACCGGGAAGATGATTTGAAATAAAAAATATGGATTTCAAGTAAAGCCACATACAGGGTGCATTAATTAAACCTTCCGGCCAAATTTCGATATATTTATCCTTGTTAAAAATAAAAATACACGTATTTTTACTTTGAAAATCACTCAGTACTAAAATGTTGAGAAATATGTTCCGAAAGTTTTCCTAAAAAACACCATTAATGGACACTACGCGTCGCCGGCGCGTGAGGCACGCGGCTCCCTGACCCCACCCTCGTACCTTAAGGATGATGACAAGGTCAGAGATTAGCAGATTTTTTAAATAAAATAAAGATAATTTAATGGTAAAAAATAAGTATTTCCAAAATTACAGCTTGTTAACTTTTGTATTTTTTTTTTGTTATGAGCCTTCAAAGTTAGATAGATAAGTCGATTTTTTCTACATAAATTAACTTAATTTAAATTTACCATTCGATAACTTATGCAATTAAAAGCAACTTTTGTTATGAAACCACTTTCATAAACGCAATATTTAATATACCTATCGAACAATGTTCTCCCCCGATGCGTACAAACTACAAAAGAGTGACGTGATAATTTCGTAGCACTTTGTATGGAGCATTTCAGGGGTCTATTTTATTAGATTTTTGAATTGTGATATCTTGGAAAGTTTATAAGCTGAGTAATTCTTTCACCGATGTTTCTACTTTTGAATGGTCCTTTAATTACCAAGAAGAAAAAAATAGTCGTCATGCCTAATCCACTTATATCTACATTCTACAATCTACCTTTTTGGTAAACACATTCCGGTTTTCGACACGTGTATTTTGGTAACGAATTCTATAGTGATCGTATCCAAGAAGTCAGGAATGCCCACCCCCAACTTACTCCCTGGACAATGCGTCTAGACAAATGATTTTTTTATACAATATTGGGATCTGTTAAAGCTATACCTCTACGTTCGATTTTTTCTAAATTTACTAATAAATGAAAAAAATATATGACCCTTCAAAATTCTCAAAAAATGAATGCCCCGTACGTACCCCGCCAATCCACCGACCATAAAAATTTGAAAGATCTTAAAGATAATTTAGAGGACCGGTTGGTCTCTAAGAGTTCACTAGAGGTCGGAGGAGTAAAGAGTAAAACTCGATTTGCTGTGGTGAACTGAAGTGAAGTGTGCGAAGAATTCTTATTAGAAAAACGCCCTTTTCAGGGCCGGTTCATGTCCGGTGCACATGCACTTAATATTACACGGACAGGCCGCCTCCGTGGCGGTTATTGTTTCTCTTGTCATGTATACGAACGTGCGTTCTTTGCAGAACGATTTTCTTCTGTGTTTCAATCTTCTACGAACGTATACAAAGACGGCGGGCGCTCTTTTCAGAGCGTAGTTTTCTTTGTTTCAATCGGCGACGAACGTACTGCTACAGTGCTCCCCCTCAAGCGAAGCGCACCGGCAGTCTGACGGCACGGCCCGTTCTTGTTGTCTTCTGTGCTGGACTTTCTGGTGTCTTCTGCTTGACTGGTGTTGCACTTGGTAATGGTTTTGAGGTAACAGGTAAAGGTAATGAGGTAACGGGTAAAGGTACTGAGGTATTTTGAGGTAAATTATTGGTATGTGAAGGTAAGGTAACAGGTAAATTGGTATTTGGTAAGTTTATAATTACCGGTGACTGTTGTACATTGCTCGTTGACTCGCCGAGGTAATCTTCACTCAGTATGTAGGCGGGCTTCAAACGATCGATGGACACTGTTGCTGTGCGATCGGGTAGCTGTATGACGTAATATTTTTCTTCTCGTCGAAGGACTTTGTACGGCCCGTCGTACGGTGTTTGAAGTGGTTTTCTTACGGCGTCGTTACGTAAAAATACGTATTCGCACGTAAGTAGATCACGATGTATGAAGATGTTGTGTTGATTACCGTGGCGATGTACATCGTTTTTCGGCTTGAGAGAGTTGATGTTTTTTCGTAGTTGCTCGATGTATGTATGATCTGGGCTCGATGCTGACGATGATGATGTTGTTTCGAAGAAGTCGGCCGGTAATCGTAAGTTACGGCCGTAGGTTAATTCTGCGGCGCTGACTCCGGTGTCTTCACGTATGGCGGCGCGCAGTCCGAGTAAAACTGTAGGTATCTCGTCGATCCACGATGTATTGCTGTTGATAAGTCTTGATTTTAGTGAATTCTTGAGACTTCGATGCCAGCGCTCGATCATGCCGTTAGATTGCGGGTGATACGGCGTTGTACGGGTTTTTTCGATTCCCATACAACGTGTTAAGTTGACGAACAGCTGACTCTCGAACTGGCGTCCTTGATCGGTTGTTATTGTAGTCGGACAACCGAATCTCGCTATCCATTGCTCGTAGAATACTCTTGCGACAGTTTCAGCGGTGATCTCGGTAAGCGGTACAGCTTCAGGCCATTTTGTCGAGCGGTCGATCATAGTAAGTAGGTATCTATGACCAGTCGATGTTGTAGGTAGCGGTCCGACAATGTCGATGTGCGTGTGTTGAAAACGATCGACTTGTGGAAATGTCGACACGGCGCTCGATGTATGTCGTTGTATTTTGCTTCGCTGACACTGTATGCAGGTTTTCGTCCACTTGCTTATGTCGGAGTTCATTGACGGCCAGAAGAACTTTTGTGCGATGAGTTTTCTTGATGCTTTTGTTCCAGGATGACTTATGTTGTGTATGGAGTCGAACACGGCGCGTCGAAAGTCTTGTGGAATGTACGGACGAACGTATTTTGTTGATGTTTCGCATACTATCTTGATATCGGAGTTAGGTAGCGTAGTTGTTTTGAAACTTAAGTTTTCTTGGCTGTAGAGTGTAGGTAGCGTGCTATCTCGCTCTTGCGCGCGAGATAACTCCTCGTAGTTTACAGCTGACGGCGTGTTTATAGTTTCGATGCGGCTGAATGTGTCTGCGACGATGTTATCTTTTCCGCTGATATGACGAATGTCGTGCGTGAACTCGGAGATGAAAAGTAGTTGCCGAGTTCTTCTTGGAGTTTCTGATGTTGATGATTTCTTCTGTAGGGCGAATGTCAATGGCTTGTGATCGGTGAATATGATGAGTTCTCGGCCCTCGAATATTTTTCTGAAGTATTTTACTGACATGTAGATTGCTTGAAGTTCGCGATCATAGGTGCTGTACTTCGTCTGCGCTGTAGTAAATTTCTTCGAGAAGTAGCCAAGTGGTTGCCACTTGTTATTGTTGTATTGTTGAATTACAGCTCCCGCTGCGGTGTCCGAGGCGTCGGAGAATATTGCGATCGGTACTTTATGGTTCGGATGGGCAAGCAAAACAGCGTTTTTGATGCTATTTTTGCATGCTATGAATGCTTTTTTCGACGTTTCGTTCCACTCGATCGGTGTTTTGTCTCGCTTTTTCGCATTGTGTAGGTATGCGTGTAGCGGAGCTTGTATAGTAGCGGCGTTCGGGATGCTGTCTCGGTAGAAATTTAGCATACCGAGAAAACGACGTAGTTCTTCTATATTCTTCGGTAATGGGAATTCTTCTATTGCTTGTAATTTATCTTGTGGCGGCTTGATCCCGTCGCTGTTTACGCTGAAGCCGAGGAATTTAATTTCGTTTTTTCCGAGTACACATTTGGCTGGGTTGATAGTGATTCCGTTTTCTTCTAGGCGTTGAAGAACACACCGCAGATGTTGGCGATGTTCTTCTTCGCTGCTTGATGCGATCAACAAGTCGTCGATGAACGAAAATACGAAGTCGTAGCCTTGTAGTATTTCGTGTATGAAACGTTGGAATGTCTGGCCTGCGTTTCTAAGGCCGGGACACATTCTCGGGAACTCAAATAGGCCGAATGGTGTGATGATAGCTGTCTTCTCGATATCTTCTTCGTGGACAGGCAACTGCTGGTAGGCTCGGTTCAAGTCGATAGTCGAGAAGATAGTTTTTCCGGCGAGTTGAAATGTGAAGTCTCGTAGTCGGGGAATAGGGTAGCGGTCGGGTTTCGTAACTGCGTTTAGTCGTCGGTAGTCGCCGCACACCCTTATGTCGCCGTTCTTCTTTGGTACGACGTGAAGCGGAGAAGACCAGGCGCTTTTGCTGGGACGACAGAGACCTTGTTGCATCATATTTTCGAATTCTTTCTTGACTTGATTGTAGCGATGCGGTTGCAGTGGTCGGGCGCGACAATGTAGTGGTGGCCCGGACGTCTCGATGAAATGTTCGACGCTATGTTTCGGCGTGATGTTCATCGCAGTTAGTCTCGTAATGCCGGGGAAGTCTGCTAGGATATCGTGGTATGACTGCGTGCTGTCGACACTACGGACAGTAGGTACGTCCGTGTAGCGTCCGGGAGCGTTGATATGCAGACTTGTTCTTCCGTCGACGAGTCTTCGATTTTTCAGGTCGACAATCAGTTCGTGGTGTTGCAGGAAGTCGGCACCGAGGATTGGTTTTGATACTGCTGCGACGATAAACTTCCATTTGTATGGTCGACGAAGTCCGAGGTTGAGTTCTAATGTCTTCTCGCCGTATGTCGGGATGACGGTGTTGTTGGCGGCGTAGAGTTGAAAAGGTAGCGGCTGGAGATGGAGGCCTTTCTTTTTTGGTATGACGGATATATTGGCACCCGTGTCTACCAAAAAAGTAAGATTCGTGGTCTTGTCCGTGACGAATAGGCGGTATTGTTTATTGTGAACGCCGGATTCCGCCGCTGCCAACGTTCTGTCTAGTTTTCCGACTTGTTGTTGAATGTACACGGTTGTATACATTTTCTCGCTTCTTTCCCGAATCTGCTGTGGTAATAGCAGAACGGTGATGGTGATGAAGATCGTGGGCGCGAAGATGACCGCTGACGGAATCGTGATGTCGATCTGTGTCTTGAGCGTTGATATTGTCCTCTTCTATAATTATTATTGTTATTGAACCGATGTTTTTTCAGTTCAGCGACCTCTAGAGATAGTTTGCGTACTTCTTCGATGAGCAGGCACTCGACGTTTGATGATGTTGATGATGAGTTATTTACACGATGAGATGAGATGCTATGTACATTATTTACAGTTGACTGCTCGATGATCTTGTCGGCTAACGCTGCTTGCTCGTCGAGTGTGGTTTTTGACTGGAAGGTTTCGCTGACGGCCAGAACGGAGCGGATATTTGTCGGGAGGAGATTGGCCCACATGAATTGTAGGGTGGAATCGGGGACCTTGTTGCGAGCCAGGTTTCGCATACGTCGTAGTAATTGCGACGGTTTTTGTTCTCCTAATTCCATGTCTGACAGCAGCTGTTGAAACTGCCGGCTGTCAGATTCTTCATATGCGGAGATGAGCCGGTCCTTGAGGGCTTGGTATTCGTTCTTCTCTGGCGGGTTGTATAGTAGGTCGGCGATTTGTTCGATGTCCTCCTTTTCTAGACGAGCGATGACCATCTGGGAGAGCTGGCTTTGATTCTTCTGTAGACTGCCGGTGGCTGCTTCGAACGTGACGAACCAGAGCCTGGGTTTGTCCCTCCAGAAAGGTGGAATTCGCATGGAAAGTGCGATGCCGGCGATCTCTTGCGATGATGGTGACGTCGCCGGGTTGCTGGTGAGTGCCGAGGTTTCGGGCAGGGATTCGCCTCTGTTTTCCATTGTGAAGATTTGGTGCGGAAAAATTTTGAGCAGAGTTTCGTCGGGCAGCGTTTCGCCGGGCAGAGGTTTGTGTGCAGCGTTTCGTGGTGCAGCGTTGTTGAGCAGAATCTTCCCGGGCAGAGTTTCCTCTTAGCAGAGTTTCTTCTTGCAGAGGTTGCTTGTTGTTCACGGGGTCACCAGTTTAGAGGACCGGTTGGTCTCTCTAAGAGTTCACTAGAGGTCGGAGGAGTAAAGAGTAAAACTCGATTTGCTGTGGTGAACTGAAGTGAAGTGTGCGAAGAATTCTTATTAGAAAAACGCCCTTTTCAGGGCCGGTTCATGTCCGGTGCACATGCACTTAATATTACACGGACAGGCCGCCTCCGTGGCGGTTATTGTTTCTCTTGTCATGTATACGAACGTGCGTTCTTTGCAGAACGATTTTCTTCTGTGTTTCAATCTTCTACGAACGTATACAAAGACGGCGGGCGCTCTTTTCAGAGCGTAGTTTTCTTTGTTTCAATCGGCGACGAACGTACTGCTACAATAATATAAAAACGTGGAGGCATAGACTTACTCTTCCTGAAGATATTGAAAATAATAATAATTAGATAGGCTCCATTTTGAAGGAGGAATCAGAGGACTACGTTACCTCGATTTACTGTATCTGTCTCTATCACAATACACGTGCCGGCGCAGGGTGAAGCGTGATGGCAATAGTTTCTTCGTTTAAATTCTACTGCACCCGCGTTCCGTCTTAATAACTTGCATTCAATATTTTTGGCAGTTTAGTTAGCGGGCCCCTAGACGATCAATTTTATTTTACAATATCACGTATTGTGCAATATTATTGACCGTCTAGGGTTGATATTAAACGTGCCCGCCTTTCAATCTTATTGTCAAATAAATTGTTCAATAATATTGTTCCATGATATTGCACAATAAAAATGATTGTCTAGGGACGGAATTACAATATTCTCCTCCTTTTCTAATGGGTTTTATCCTACTATTTAATTTTTTCACTTTTTATTATTTTTAAAGGCTTCTACGGTCTACTAACTACTAACATCAATTCACAGCAGACCAAACACGTCATACTTCTTTTAAAGTTAAGTACATAAATGTTCTAAGTTATTATCAGCTGTCCCTGTCACATGGGGATTCCCTATAAGATGATAGGGATAGCATGTGATATTCGTGTCACTGAATTTAAGCAGCGTTTAAGTATTTCAATGTTAGTGACTTCATTACTAAAGTCACGTAGATGCGTAGGCGGTCAGTCGTTAGTCGTGACTCGTGAGCAATAAAAAAAATTGCGAAGTAAGAAGTTCACTCAACTTAAAATACGTAAGTTGTAGCTCAAGGAGACGGAATAGAATAGACCTAACTTTACAAACCCTGGATAAAATTACTCTATAATAATATAACATATTTTATCATACACTGACAATAATTCACACACATAATATATTACTAAAATACAAAACTAACCTGATTTCGCTTTCCATTTCTCACCGGCATTTTGGTTAGAACTTATAATTCATAACTAAGTACACTCACTCTCGCGACGTACAGAAGCAATTGACAGTACGCAATTAAAGATATCAATGTTGTTTGCCCCTTGGCGATAAGCCAAGACGTCGGACACACTAGCGAGAGACGCGTTCCGAACCAAACGCAGCAAAAGGAGAATTTTAAGCCAAACGCAGCAAAATTTTTCAACCAAACTCAGAAATAAGTGCGCAGTTTTGAACCAAACGAAACAAAATGTTTCGAACCCGCATAATAAGTAGGAGGGGATTATATTCTCAAGCACTTTTATTTATTACATAATTTAACAATATTATACAGGAAGTAGTACAGGATTGTATAAATATTTATAGAGGAAGATGTGAATTTAGTTGTTTGTTATCTGCTTCAAGTATTTTCTAAATATGAGCCATATTATATAAGAATCTTGTATTCTGTTATTTAAATTCTACTCTACTTGCCTAGGCGCGTTGGTAACTTTTAGACATAAAATACATTTTTATATAATTGTTGTTGTCATTAGTCAAAGGGTAAGTGCAATGTATTTTTGTGGATTAATGATTGATTGAAAATGTATTTTCATGTAGGCCTATCTATAAACGCTTAACCATTTTTAACCGACTTCCAAAAAAAAAAGGTTCTATATCCAGCTGAAGATCTTTTTTGTATGCACATTTGTAATCTTATACGCCAATCTCAGTGCCCACCACTAGGCACTATCGTAATTTATATGTATGTATCGATCGCTGTGTCAATGATCCTAGGTTTATCGACTTGATTGCGAAAAAAACTAACCGGATCCAGACTAAATAATGCATTTCCTACAGTCTAAAAAATGGCGCTTCCTTGGGAATGTTTTGAATTTATTGAAAAATTATTCCATTTTTTTTACCATTCAATTCGTCGTATCTACGCAAAGATAACCAAAGTGTTGAGACTGATGTTATTATTAAGTATTACTAAGACTTCGTTGTCGGTCCGTCTGCCTGTCTGTCTGTCTGTCTGTCTGTCTGTCTTCAGGCTGTATCTCAAGAATCACTATAGCTAGACTTCTGAAATTTTCACAGATTGTGTATTTCTGTTGTCGCTATAACAAGTAGATATAAGTACTAAAACAAAATAATATTTAAGGGAGACTCCCATTATACAACAAACGATTTTTTTCTTTTTTTTGCTCGATATCAATAATGGCAACAGGTAGGTAAGTACTGAAAATTTTCACAGAATCCTCAGTTATATGTGTATAATAAATAATAAAATTAAAATAATATAAATATTGAAAGAGGGCTCCCATACAAAAACACAATTTTTGGCCTATTTTTGCTCTATAACGGTTCATACCTTTCCCTCCCTACCTTCTCTCTTCCGAAGCAAATATATCAGATTGTCTGACAAAAACTGTTGTTGTTTACTGTAAATACTGAGCAATGTTATGTTAAAGTATGACCTCCTGTGCCCACTGTATGCACGAAGGTGACATACCGTTTATCACAATAAGCAAACATTATTGCAGGTAGATATGCAGATTTTCACACATACCTACCATTTGTCATGTTATCTCATTCATTAATTGCCGAGAGCTTGAGAGAGATAGATAATACTAGGTATATAAAGCAATACCTAGTTACAACATTCCTAAAAATATAGTAGATTCTAATAGTTCGTTAGAACTACAAAATGACAACCCTTCTTTTGCAGCTCTTAAAATCTATCAGTTCAGTTTTAGTATTATTAGTAGATAGTTGCCTATATTAAGTTTACTGTGCTTACATGCGTTGTACTTAGTTCTTTTTTTTTCTATACAGAGATACAGAAAAAATAAATAAATGATTTTAACACTGATTGAAATAGTATTTAAAAGTATATTTAAACTCAGGCCTTTGCATTCGTTTGTGGATGGTAAAGTTTACGGTAATATTACCAGAGCAAATTCGAATACTGTTGTGCCTGTGACATGATTTTTTATGGTTGCCCAAGCACATTCGGCATTCTCGCAATTGGATAACTCAACACATTAGGGACCATCCTTATGCGGGTTTCCTCACGATGTCTTCCTTCACCGTTCGAGCATTCGTATTAGGTATACTAGACGTTCCACGCGGCTTCGCCCGCGTAAATTAGATATTTCACAGACAAATCAGTCTACAAAAAATAGCCTATGATCCTTCACGTGGTCTACTTCTTATCTGACCCAAATGACAGAAAAATTGCTCTAGTTGTTCGTGAGATAAGCCCTTTTAAATAATTTCCCCCGTTTTTTCCACATTTTGTTATATTTCTTCGCTCCTATTAGTCTTAGCGTGATAAACTTCCTCGATAAATGGGCTATCTAACACTGAAAGAATTTTTCAAATCGGACCAGTAGTTCCTGAGATTAGTGCGTTCAAACAAACAAACAAACAAACTCTTCCGCTTTATAATATTAGTATAGATTATATGCCTACTTGAAATCTAAAATGTATAATTGGTACAAGCCTCCACCCGGGATCGAACCCTATGGAGTGCGAACCAAAGGTCTACCTACAAGGCCACGGACGCTAAAGAAAGTTAATAATGCTAAACATTAATTTTCAAGAGAAATTTCAAGTGCGCTGCCGGTCTTTTCAACCGACCGACATAAGTTCTCCTATTTTATGAGTCGGCTTTGTTTTATCTTCAGGTCGAACATGTAGATAAAACAACATTAAACCTGATTTTCTTTAAATATAAATAAATAAAGGTAACTTACCATTCTGGCACAATGCAGAGTTATAGTATTTTTTTATCACTTTACAAGAAATTGCAGCTCACTGAACCGCAAACCACCGCGCACATTCGCGACTGATATCACAACTGATAACAGATATTATTATTTGCTTTGATGTGGTCTTTAATCGTTGATATGATGTCTACAGTCGTTCCAATCAGTTTTGTTCTTACTATAAACATTACCAAAGATTTGACATTTTGCATTGTAGTTATAGTTAAAGTTACAGTTATAGTTAAAGTAAGTTGGTGCAAACCATCCTAACACTTGATTAAAAAATTGACGTCCATACTGCATTGTTTACGTTTGGATCAAAAAGAATTGCAACGAAGTGCATAGGAAATGCATCCTAATAACCCGTACAGGAGGTATTTTTGGCATAGAGACGTGACTGATTAAAACAGCTTTCTTGAATCTTCTGAATGTATAACACATAATAACTTATTATTATTATTATTAAAGCAACATCAGAGAAATTGATTATTTGTTAATTGGTTATGTCTAGTAAAAGTTATGCGCGAATTATTTGTCTGCCAAGCTTGACATAGCCATGTATCAACTCTTGTTATAGTACTATCAGAGAAGTTGAATCATAGGCAGATTGCGGACCTACGTAGGGGAAGGTGAGGTAAAACGATCCCTACGGGTCAAATGATCCCTCCCCTTAAATCAGATGAAACCAGTGGCATCTTTCCAAATGCACGTGAAACATGTTGCCCATACCCCTGCCAGTTGCCTCTCATAGTATCATGGCGATCAGAGCGCTTGGCGAAATTTTATTAATTTTTTTTTTAAAGTGTGTCTCTGATCTAAACTAAGCCTGTTTTTGGACTTTCATAACTTTTTACGAATTCGTGTTTATTGTCCCATCTCTACCCTCCCCTATTACCCTATTCCCTCTTAAAAGGCCGGCAACGCACCTGCAGCTCTTCTGATGCTGCGAGTGTCCATGGGCGACGGAAGTTGCTTTCCATCAGGTGACCCGTTTGCTCGTTTGCCCCCTTATTTCATAAAAAAAAGGGTATTAATAGCACTTACCTAATATTTAAACAGTTTTAGATCACCCCACGTGTTATTTGAAGGTTGTGTTTGGATCGATTTCTTGGAATTTAGTATTTGGGGTGAAATGATCCCTATTTGTTTGTATAAAATGATCCCTGGATATAAAGTAGAAATTGGCGAATTTTTTTTTTTATGAAATTGTTATTTTATTTTAATTTTATTATTAAAGAACAAATATATATACATAATCAAAGATATTGATTTCAGAAGTCCCAACTTTTTGTCTTGAGACAGACCGGTAAACCGACAGACAGCAAAGTCTTAATAAATTGGCTCCCCTTTTTATCCTTTGGCTACCGAAGCCTAAAAGACTTTCTAATAAACTAAAAGTTGCGTGTTTCTTGCTTATATGCTTAAATTGGTTATCAATTAAATAATAAATATTATCTCTGGGATTATTTTACCCCAACTCAAGGGATAATTTTATACATAGGGGTGTATAAAATGATCCTTTAGTTAAACTTTTACAAAAACCTCTATTACAAAAAAAGTACGTACATATGATAAAAAATAAGTATGCTATCACGAAGTTTGGTAAATTCACTACATCCAGCCATAGAAATCTTGCGATTTTTCCTTCAACTTTAGCCATACTTAAGATTTTTCCCTTAAGGGGATCATTTTACCTCACCTTCCCCTAATTTGGTCGCGTTATGTCAAACCCAGCCGACAGATCGCGGCTAATATTAAATTGACATAAACCAATCAAATGACGTAGGACTGCCTATGAATCAATTTCTTCGATGGTACATATTTAGTATGACGTATTATACTACATAGTGCAAGTACGTCTGCAGTCGTTGCTGTCACTCAGGGCCGTCTCTAGCCCGTGTGGCGCCCGTGTGCAAATATTACCCTAGCGCCCCCTAGCAAGCGCGCGGTCAAAATGAAATGGGTACGAAGTACTTAAGTACAAGTACAGTTTGTCCGGCCGCTTAAGGGTGAGGAGTGTGCCGGTCCTAGTCAAATTTTCAGGTGGTGCGAAAACCAAAAGTAGCGCCCTACTAAATAAAAAAAAATCGGCCAAGTGCGAGTCGGACTCGCGCACTAAGATTTCCGTACGATTATAAAGCAAAGATAGGCAAAAAAATATGATTTTTTTTTGGAGCCCCTTAAATATTTATTTAAGTACAACTTCAATTCAGTATTTTGTGAATATTTCAAGTGCCTACGTGTAGCCTTTATTGATATACTTCATGGCCAAAAAAATCACATTTGTTGTATGGGATTGTATCCTTAAATAATATTTAATTATTTTTTTTTTAGTATATTTTATTAAAGAGGCAACAGTAATAATTACATAATCTGAGAATTTCAACTCTCTAGCATAGAGAATATAATGAATGCCATCTATGACCTGTCTATGACCAGAATAAATATGAGGTGAGCCGTAAGACCACTGACCTCCATTATACAAGTACGATGGACTAATGATACCCTTTGAAATGACGTTCGAAAGTCGCCATATTGACGCTGATAGCAGTAGTGGGAGTATTTGGAACTAATACTAGTGATGACAACCATATGACAACCAATAACGATTAAGCGGCCATTTGCAAGTTACGTCAAATTTATGCTGATTCCGCTTCAAATAGGCAAAAAAAGTGGGTATCATAGATCCAGCGTACTTGTATAATGGAGGTCAGTACGTAAGACCCTTAAACTGCCTAAATAAAAAAGTTAATACTTTTTTTAAGACATTTATTAGACTTTAAGGTGGTCTGTTCTTGGCCTTCTTCTGTGGAACATCGGCTACCATTGCATCCTTGATCCTGCGAGCGGCCCATCTCCGTGGGCTACGTTTGGTCTGCTATCCAGACGACACATACATGCTGGCCCACGGAGACATGTTTGAGTAGACAATACGCCTGACGAGAGTGGGTGAGTTGTGGCGCTTATAGAAGCGTTGGGGCTCCGCAGTCGCAGTCGAAAAGACGTAGGCCATGTTTTTCTATGGACCCCAGAAGCAACGCCCCCGCGGAAGCATCACTGCGCATCGCAGAGATGTGGAGGAGAGTGTGCCGATTGGCGCTGAAATGCAGTACTTGGTTACTTAAACCGTTAGCTGGCAAAGCGGCGTTGACGCTAACAGGGTCCCCTCCGTAGGCTCGCGTGTTTTCGGAGGGTGTATCAACACACAGTCGAGTTTAAAAAGCGGGGAGATACTACAACCGGTCGATACTACAATGTGGATGGCACATTCAAGGGGCGCCCTTACCTTCAGTCATTACTTGGACCATACGGACAGGAGGAAACCATCGCCTAGGTGCCACCAGCCTGAGAAAGACGATACGGCGCAGCATACGCTGAGCAACGGGCTTTTGCGTCGTCCTTGGATTGGACCTTACTATTTATTGGGAGGCAGTAGCTTATACCCCCTGCGAAACTGTTATGTCGCAAACGGAGGCTGCATAAAAAGAGCGGGACGCAAATTAATACGCAGATCCCATAAGAAGGAGGCACGGAGGGCGTAGGCTGCACGGCGCCCGGTGCGACCGCAAGAGCGCCGTCAAGAGTACATTTGCTTGTGATCTTGTGGTTTAGCGGCGAAACCGCGCATACGCGCGGACGCATATAAATCCAGCCTGACGTGAGTCGCGCGGCTCTCATTTTGGCGCCCATCTTGACGACAAATATAATCTTCATTTATGTGTTTTAAGGTTCATTTCACGTTGAAAAATAAAGTTTATATTTATATTGCAAAAGCCGAGCCGCTCTGGTGCGCCTGGCTTTGCTGTAATTCGACAAATATAAGAAGAGCTCCAGATTCTACACAAAATCTATGCAAACTGGAGTTCTTTTTACGTTGGTCATTAACACATTCAATGCCACCACGATTTTCTAAAAGT
The DNA here is from genome assembly GCA_905187585.1 of Cyaniris semiargus. NCBI lineage: Eukaryota > Metazoa > Arthropoda > Insecta > Lepidoptera > Lycaenidae > Cyaniris > Cyaniris semiargus. Next base: position 3,205,913 of record LR994555.1, read on the forward strand.
TCCCAGCGATGCCGCCCTATTAAAAACTCAAACTATGAAAGGTGTGCTCTCGGCATTGCAGGATGAAATTACATGCCACACTAGGTGTGTTCACTGGCACTGTAAAGAGGTAAAATCATAAAAAGCGTTATTTCGACTTCAAACGTGCTTATTTATTAGTCCTTCTTGAGTTACTGAAGATATATTTTGTTTTCTGAAGTGTTTGTGGTCTTGAAGGTTTAATTATGGCAGTAAATAGATTCCGAGGTAAGTATTTATCGTAATTTGATCAGTGACTGTCAACCTTTGGTTACTTATTTATGATTTTTTAGACAATACAAAATATGAGCTAGAAAAAGGGGAATATGATAATGATGCGACGCAAGCAGATAGTCCCCCATCAAATAAACGTCCAAAGTCCAGAAAAAGTGACAATTAAAAAAAGCGTTATTTTAAATATGTAGGTATTCCTTTCTAATTCTGTTTATAGCGACAAAATATTGTTTTTAGTAAAGCCTCAGGCGCTGGTAAGTCGTATATTGTTCTTGACGTCAAGATATTACCCTAATTTTTATACCCTCACTCTTGAGGGGTCAGCACATTCCCGATGATCATGATGTTTTTTATACATATTATAACTAAGCTGGCAAACAAGAGTATGGCCCACCTGATGGAAGCTGGTTACCATAATGCGCCTCTGCGGCGTCTGCAACACCAGCGATGCTACTGCTACTATAATATGTTATTTATTACTTATTGACAATATAAAATTATATTACTGAATAATTATGATGAATATAATTTGCACAGTAGCATATGCTTTCCGTTCTTAAAACAACGCCGAAACCCCCAAACTTGTAAATATCGGAGTCAGGAGTTCCGTCAGCATCTTTGCAACAATGGTATACCTTGATGCAAATTCTTACTTTTTGGTAGTATATGCTTAGTATACTTCACATAAAACCAAAATCACCATAATATGTTTCCATATAAATTTTGAGGAGTTCCCTCGATTACTCATGGATTCCATCATCAGGTCACCACTTTTGTGAACATGGTACCAAATTCGAGTTAGACCCTATACAACAAAAAAATAATTTTTAAAATCGGACCACAAACGGCTGAGTAATCGTTGAACATACAAAAAAATAAATAATTTATACAGCCGAACGTATAACCTCCTCCTTTTTGGAAGTCGGTTAAAAACATTTTTTAAAACCCACGGTCCCACCATGTGAGAAATCTAATTTCTATACCATGATAATTTGTCGGAACTTGTGTCCGACACATGTCGGAAGCCTATACAAGCTTATTCTGACACGCTCGAGCTTGTCGCGAAATGCCATCTTCCCCTCCCTAACTATTAAAGATTTTTCGTCATACAATAAAATGTTTAACTTTTCAAGCCCATTCATTTGGTACATTATGTCATAAAGTGCTACATAAGTGGGTACGAAATGTCCCTCTTTCTTAAAGTAAATTGACCAAATAATATAGATACCGTGCACCCAGATATAAAAGGTTGAGAACTCGTGTAGATGAACACACCTGGCATGTTCGCGGCATTACATAATAAATTATTTTCGATAACATAAAAAAAATATCAGATCATGGAACCACTTAAGAATTCATTAGCTTACGGCACTAAGTTTATGCTCTGAGAGTTTCGGTGAAAAAAACTGTCTTATCTTTGAGATATTGATGAAAAACGGAGAGCACGCCCGGCGTGCCAGCGGCATGGCGATAAAGATTAGTGTGGACACACATGGTGTGTTAAAGGCACTGATTGTGTTAAAGCGCGGCGACCGACCAACGCGGGCGCACGCCGAGTGGGGCTCCGTTGCGAGCGGCGCTCGGCGCCCCTAGGACCGCGGCGCCCGTGTGCAATGCACACCCTGCACCTAAGGGAAAGACGCCCCTGCTGTCACTTGCTTTCAAATATTTGACACCCTACGAAAAGGCAAAGTTTTGAAATTGGCCGAGCACCAACACTGCCAACATTGCGCTTGTGAAACTGACTTTATTCATATTATAAATACAGAATGCTATGTGTAATATTTGCATTCTTATCAGCGCTGTTTTCGCAAACAAGATGAAACATCTATTGTCACTGTTTGTGTGCTGTAGGTCGGGAGAGATAATGAAAACATTCTTAGAATTCTGTATAAGACATCTTTGAGATTATAGCCTTTATAAATCTAGTAGGTAGGTATTGGAACACTAAATTTGTACTTTTAATAGAATCATAATAATAATTATTATAATATAGGCGTAAATAGTAGTAGTGGTTATACTTCGAAAGTAAAACTAGATGTTGACTTTTGGTCGTGTTAATTTATTTTTAAGCATTTTTTTGAAAATGAAACTTGTGTCATAATTTTACGCTAGATGGCGCTTTCTAGATGTGCCATCTGTCGTTGAAGAGACGAATTAAAAACAAAATTAAAATTTTACTTTTATTAATCATAACAACGTTTACATAAGCAAAATCAATTTGTACTATCGAGGAAATTGATTCCTAGGCAGTTGACGGACCTACGGCTACGTCATTTGGTTATGTCAATTCAATACTATTTAGTCGTGATCTGACGGCTAGGTTTGACCATTTCTCTATGGTTTGACGTAACCGACCAAATTATGTAGGTCCGCCATCTGCCTAGAAATCAACTTCTCTGAATATTACTAGGAATGGTAAAAAAATATTACATTATTATTAAGACATCATATTTTGAATGACACCGACGAAAACCCTGAAAATTCTGAAAAAAAAACATTTCATGATATTTAGAAACATGTCCTAATTTAAAAATAAATGTTACATAACGCTCTTTCTTATACCCATTCATCTCTTATTTTTAGGGTTACGTAGCCAAATGGCAAAAAACGGAACCCTTATAGTTTATTAGTATATTAGTTAGTATGTAATTCCAAAAAAAAAATAGCCAGACAAAAATATCGGTGGGAAGGTACCGAAAACAATTGAGAAATATGGATAATAATGAATAAAACCCACCGATATTTTTGTCTGGCTATTTTTTTTTTTTTTTTTGGGATTACCTACTAACTAATCTCGCGTCAGAAAAAAAGCCAACACAGCTGAGCCCACATGAAAATCATTATTATTTTCCTACTTTTAATTAACGCTGACAACCCCTTCCCACCACCCGATCGATTTAAAAAAATGTTTATGATGACCGATTTGGTCGCCAGCTGTCTGTCGATATATCATGTTGTGCTATATACACAATACGACATTAAAATGTTTGCGATTTATCGCATGATATACATGATCTCATAAGTACTAAAATGTCTCTTAACGAAAAAATGTCTCTTTCGTGAAGATGTTTGATCTCGAATGACGCAAAACTAACGTTTTAATATTTTTGTTCCCCATTTGCTGTTTTTCACATTATAGTTTATCACAAGGGCAAATGTTTTAAATTTTAATGACCAACAATGAAGTGGGCACGGGGCATAAAACTCAAAACGGCACTTACAAAATTCAAATTATAAACACTAGGAAATGCAAAAATATAATCTAAACCTAAGCACACGCCAGTACAAAAGCAAATTTTACTTTTGTACACAAAGTAAACAAATCTTTTAAAGATTTGTTTAATACTAAATCCTTACGAGACACTATAGGAATAATTATTATGAGTATTTTAACTAAATACCTGAATAATAGTAAACACAATTTCATAATAAATTGCGTCACTTACCAATATTTATTAGTTTAATTTGTTCTTCTATGGTCATTGATTAATATTAAAATAATTATCTTTTGTCTTTCAACACTACACAATTGCCTCACTCAACAGTACATTCATAGGCATTGAAAACTTACTAAGAACCTAAAAGTAATTTTTGGTTTCTTTTTAACAGTGTAAAAGCCTAAAATAATATCTAAGTTTAGATCTAATTTGTTGCGTTAAAGTCTGTATGCATAATGCAATAATGCAATAATTTTGGATACGTTTTTGAGATATTCTAAATATATTTAGTTAATGAAACAAGTATATTATTATTAAAATGTGATGTATCTACAGGAAACTTATATAAACTTACAAATACCGTTACAACCTCACAAGTCCCGAAGGTAATATTTTAAAATATTTGTTTAAAAGGATTTGATATCAGCGTTTTGTGTAAAGAATGGATATATAAGAAGGTCCGTCTTGTTTACTTACTGCTGCGTGCAGTATGTTTTTATGTACCATCGAAAAAATTGATTCATAGGCAGTTGACGGACCTACGTCATTTGGTCAGGCTATGTCAATTACTCGTTTTGACGGCTGGGTTTGACGTAACGCGACCAAATAGCGTAGATCCACCATCTGCCTATGAATCAACTTCTCTGATAGTACATTGGCATAGTCAAAATGCAAAAGTAATACTTAACACCTTGACATAGCTTGATGAGTAAAAATGATACGACTGCCGCCATCTATTACAATTTTCGCAACAACAACAGTAAGATTGAAGACGGTCCTCCTAGTCCCTTGTCTGTCCTTAAATAAAAAACTATTATTCAGCGGATAAATTACAGAAGACTGTTGTTTTTGTGAAATGCGTCATTATGTGAAACAAAAATACAGTTTATGTAACTTAAGAGCCGTAATTTTTTTAGTAAGGGTCAATTTACATTTCATCGTGACACGTCACTTGTACAGTAGTTCACGTCACGACGTACTTTTACAAATACTTCTATAAATGAGCCAAATCCAATTATATAAAATTTAAAACAGACAACTCAACACCATGGCGGCAGGTCTGTCAAATAAATATTATGAATCTAAGAACATAACTATGAAACTTGAAATAAGTGTAGTAAGAAAGTTAAGTTTTGATTGGCTCGTTTGAAAATGCGTTAACGCGTCACGTTGCAATGTGAGCTGTAGGGCTGAAGTCTCGAAACCAGCGGGCAGCGGGGCGGGAGCGGCGCGGCGCGTGACAATGTATAGATTTATATGGACAGGCCCCGAAAACCAAGCGGCCGGCACGCGGCGTACTAGACGGCTTATCCATAATATAAATCTACTAGCTGACCCGGCAAACATTGTTTTGACATATAAATTATTTCTAGTATCAATACATATTAAAATTAGATAAAAACCTATTCTCAGGCCTAACGAATGTACCATCGAGGAAATTGATTCCTAGGTAGTTGACAGACCAACTTCATTTGGTCTGATCATGTCAATTCAATGTGAATTGTGATCTGTCGGCTGGGTTTGACGTAACGCGACCAAATCACATTGGTACCCATCTGCCTAGGAATCAACTTCTCTGATAGTATATACAAAATTTCATTAAAATCGGTTGAGCCGTTTTGGAGGAGTTTGCGCACAAACACTGTGACACGAGAATTTTATATATTAGATACATTGTCACGCGCCGCTCTCGCCCTGCTGCGCGCTGGTTCGAGACTAAAGCCTAAGGGTAATCCCACAGACAAAGATCAAGATAGATACCGCATGTGTACGTACTTCGCGTGCCAAATCGCGTTCCCAAACGACGAGCAATGCTCGTCTTTCGAAAGTCTGTTCTTTAGTCTGCTATCGGAATCGCACGTCAATCGGAATTTTAAAAATGCCTAAATGCCTAAAAGTGCCGTAATGAGCTGTAGAAATTCAAATAGAAACGTTGCCCTTGATAATGGACACGTTTCTTATCATCGGTACGTCACAGTGGTAGGAAAAAAGTGACACGCTCGTTTTCATACAAAAGGAGCGACATGCGGTATCTATTTTGATCTATGGGTCCCCCCTTATAGTATCCCCTTTATAGTTTTTCATCTCATGTAGCTAGTTTGATATCCTGTCCGCGACGCAACATATAGTGGGACACGTTCTCATACGTGAGGAACGTGATCATCGTCGCCGGCACAACCCGCGTCAAGTTCGGTTTCAACCCCTTGTAGAAACCACGCCAACCTTCGTATCTGAAATGTCATAAAATATTCTGTAGTCTTTGTTTTTTAGAAAAAAGAAATCAATACTTACCGTTAATTTAAAAAAAAAATGTCTATGGCAAGGTCAGGTAAATTGAAAGAAAAATCAAACAAACGATACGTCAATTTGCTATCATTTATTGATTACACAAATTGAAAGGAATCGAAACATGTCCTACCGAATTATTCATATTATAAAAAATATATTGTGATTTGTGGCCAGCCACCGAGTAATAGCACTATGTGTAATGAAAGACAATTATATACTAAACATATACTTTCTGACTTCATCACATTTATTTGGTGTAACATAATCGCTTTTGACAAATTAAAAATCTCAATTTCGCGCCATTAAATTCAAACTTATTGATGACGTTTAAATTCCAAATTTAAAATCTTACATTTTTTTTTTAATACGATGGTACAAGGCCATCTCGTCATATTTTTGAGATTTTTCAAATGACAAAAGCTTTGCAAAATATTCTAATTTGTCGATCTAAACTTGAATTAACTATAATTTCACTAGGTTACGATGTTAGGAGTGGAAACATTTAGATATTTAATAAGGCGGGTAAAATGTCTAAAGCCTCAAAGATAGAATAGCTTCAACTTTCATTAAGTAGGCATAGCGATATAATAAATTACCGAAACTACGTATAAATAATTTTATTACTTTACATTACGAGCTGAAACGTATCCTATCTTATCGTATAGCCAAACGTCGTCTCACCACACATGTAACGGTTCAACAAAATGTCTTTTACATACAATATTTTATATAAGACATTCTATATTCTATTATCACAAAAAATTAAACTAGCGGCGATAACCCGCGCCATTTATATTATCACAATCTGATGGGAAAATTAAAACTACTGTTAGAGATTACATACACTGACATATGTCGTGAGACAGGTGTTTACATAATTATATAAATATACAAATTCCTATAAGAACTCACTTAAATTTATTACATTTTAGCTAACATTAACAAACATTTTATACATAAACCTGTCACAACTGAATTAAAACAATTCAAAATTATTGCATCGTGTAGGATACACACGTCAAAAAATTATTGTCAAAAATATGTTAAAAGAAGCTAATTCACAATAAAATGCACTTTTATTACAAAACAAAAAAAGAATAGTTATCGCTTATCTCTAGTCTTACCTTAACAAAATCCATAGATAATAAGAATGGACACCACAAACAAAACCCTGTATAGACGGCTGTCGCACACATAGACAAATCGATTCAGCGTTCCTTGAGCGTACTCACGGAATCGGGAACTCTCTAAAAAGAGACGAAGCGATCGTGCAGCCAGCGTTTTTATCTTACATGCTTTTGATAGTGGCACTGGCCGCACGACGCTTAGCTTATTAAAAACACTGGATCTTGTCTATGGTCACATCTGTCAACGTCAAACATTACTGTCAATGTCAAAAAACTCGTTAAGTTTACAAATAAATAACAATATTTTCCCATCAGATTAGTCGTTATTGGTGAATTTCTCCCATATGAGCATAACTAGGCATATGTTTGGCGTTACATGTAGGAGATATGGCGTGAGGCCCTTGTAGAAGCCCCGTAGGCGTTCGTACCTCCATGTCTCGGAGACGCAGTGCCAGGTGCCGTTGTAGACTCTGTGCTGGTCCTGCAGCCGAGCCCGGACCACCTGGTAGGGGTAGGTGGCCCCGGCTGCCACCAGCTTGGAGATAGCAGCGAAGGTAAGGTACTCGGCGGATGACTGGAATGAGAAAGTTTAACGATTCATACATGTTCATACTGTAAGTTCATAAATCATACGGCAGGTAAAGACATAACACTGTAAAGTATAATAAACCCTGGCCACTATAGGGAATGAGTATAAGAAAAAACAAAATGCATAGATGTAACTAAAATTTCACTTTGGCTCCAACATAATAATTTAACACAGGTATGTACTAAGGCTCGTTACCCTAATACTTATGTAAGTTGAGTCTTGATTATGAATTTATATATCTAAGTCAGAGGTTCCCAAACTTATTTTGTCTACCGCCAACTTTAAGAACAAATTATATTTTAGCGCCTCCATTGTTTCAATTTAAAATGCACCCTGATGAAATAAGTCACCCCTCCCCCCCAGCCTTTACACAACGCCCCCATTTTTTTTCTAGGTCCCACACCGCCCCCCTTCAGACCTTCAGCGCCCACAAGGGGGCGTTATCGCCCACTTTGGGAAAGGCTGCTCTAAGTGGACACATGACCACAGGCCGGATTGCCTAATCACACAAAATAACAACTTTAAACTCTGACTAAAATACTTTTTATGATCCCATGAACATGTACAAGAGGCATCGAAATATAGTACAGAACAATAAGGCTTCGGCCAAACCACGCGACCAAAGCGACTGCGAACCGGGAGCGCGCGCGGCGGACGCTGCCCATGTAATCTTATGGCGCTGTGCACACCAGCATAGCTAGCACGGCGTTGACCAGTCGATTCTTCGGAAGAAAGTAATGGTAGTTTCTTTCCCATGTCTACTTATCTTTTAACCGAGCATGGCGCCACCCATCGACTCGAGTTTCAGTGGACAAAGACAAGAAACTCTTTTCAATAGCAACCGTTAAAGCAACGGCAATTATTTCTTTCTGACATTTAGTTTCTTGAATTTTTTTTTTATTATGGCACTTCGGCTATAAAACCATGGCCAGTGTCGAATAAATGGCGGCAAATTAAAAAAAAATCGACGTGTAGCAATCCTATCTATAGCCGGAATTATAGTTTCGATCTATGAAATACGAATAACAAAAACTAAGGAACTTTATTATTCGTAGTTCGTAGATCAAAACTATAATTCCAGATATTGACAGAGTTGCTATACATGGATTTTTTGACTTTGCCGCCATTTACTCGACACTGGCCATCGTTTTATAGCCGAAGTGCCATAATTAAAAAAAAATCAAGAAACTAAATGTCAAAAGCGGATAAAAATGGTCGTCATGCTTTATTTACATATAAATTTTTAAAAGCGGAAGAAATCGAGATACGAAAGAAACTTTTTCTCCAATGTTTTTCCGGTAAAACTGTCAAAGTTTAGATTCTTTCGTTTGTCTACTGACGGTATGCTAGGCCAGCTGCGCGACCGCAACGCGGGATGGTCGCGTCGGCAAAGAGGGACAAACGCGTCAAGTGGTCAGACGTGTGTTTTGTAGTGTACATAGCTAGATTTCTTTTTAAAACCTTTTTTATATTATTTTGTACTTACAACTCTTTAGTTTATGATTTTTTGATTTGTTTACGTTTTGATAGATTGTGTCATGATATTAAATTAATTCGACTTGACCATTGTGGGCGTGTTTTATTCCTCGTAGTCGCGCAAGTGTTCACGCCCAGTCTCGCGTTGCAGACGCTCCCGCATGGCGTCCCGCGTCCCGCGTCACTGACGCGTAGGTTTGGCCGAAGCTTAACTCGTCAATCATAATCATGCATTTCCTGGAACCATATCTTACTCAGTCAAGAGTAATAAATGGTTATATTTTTTACTCAGTCAGAGTCAAAAATGGTTTTAGGATTTGCATGATTATAGCATCTTGTATTTGTACCTAGGAGGCAAACTACACATTTACCATTTTATTTTTAAACTAGATGAGGCTTACAAAATTCGGTTGTCACGTGGGAACGTTTTTTCGGGATAAAAAGTATCCAATGTCCTTTCCCGAGACTCAAAGTACTAATTCTGTTTGGGCGTGAAGAGGTAATAGACAGACACACTTTCGCATTTATAATATTAGCATGGATTTACGGTTAAGTAATGAGTACTCACCAGTTTAATGTCAATAGGTAAGTTTCTGTACTGGTTGTATCTGTTCTTCATCTCCTCGTATGTCATAAACTGTAGCGCGCCGTGCGACACGCCGAACATACCGGGGACGAAACCCTGAAAATTAAATAAAAATAGTAAAAAAATTATAAAAAAACACGCTTTTATTCGATTAATTTTTTTTTCAAAACATTTCAACAAAATATTGCATTGTCATTGGCTCTTAATACGTATACAGAGTTTCGAATTAATTAGACTACTGGAGATAGGTAAAAATCGTGCTCAAAGATTCCTTTACAAACATACAGCCCAAGCTAATAAAAGCTAAAAGCGTGTTAAGACGCTGATAACTGCGAATGACCTTGAGGATTCGCATTTCTCGCATCACTGTCGATTTTCATGCGAGAAAGAGAGAGAGAGAGAGATGTGAAATGTTCACTCGGTAGCGTGGATACATTTTTCGTTTGTTAGAGGAAAAAATAAATATTATGGGAAATCTAGATGTCAGAACCGAAAATTAAATCTTAGAAGCTTTGGATTTTTGTAAAAGGTATTAAATAAACAAATTTTTAAAGCATAGCTTCAAGCTTGTATATATATTATTTTAGTTAGAACTGTTTAAAGTTCCTAGAAGATGTGACTTAGGTATTTTTTGTCATCCAGTAGGAGTACATTATTTTATTATTCAAAATAAAGAAGCTTTTCCAAATATAATCAAAATCACATATACATTATACATATATTTTTTGTGCCAATCAATGAAATATTCAAAAATTCAGTCTAGAAAACTGCACAAAGATGTCGAATTGGCAGCTGTCTTCGCCTTAATATAATTTTTTAAACAGTGCAGTGGTGTTAACTTGTATTCTATTATGTGACATGTGCTGCCATCTAGAGGTATAGTTTACATTTTTTTATACGAAGAAAGTGCTTTATTTGAGTGCCGCTTAGAGGGAACATGCACGAGGGAGCATCGTGCATGTTCCCTTAAGTGGCTTCAGACTAACAAAGTCTTAATGCTCTCAAAACCCGGTGTGGGTTTTAGCAGCAGTGTCTTTATTAAAAAGTTATAGTTAAGTTGCGATTGGTAGAACTCTTTTCTAGTCTGAAGAGGAATGTTGTTTTGTTAATAATATTCATAACATACTCAAACCTATCATAAAGTTATCCGTAATGTAATCAGAAAAAAAATTAAAATAATAATAGAATGTAAATAGACATATTAACTTTTTGATGTTCATATACATAGAATTTAATAAGAGACTTTACATCTAACACAAAGGGACATAAAAATTATAATTGCACTAGACGTTCCACGCGGCTTCGCCCGCGTAAATTAGATATTTCACAGACAAATTAGTCCACAAAAATAGCCTATGATCCTTCACGTAGTCTACTTCTTGTCTGTGCCAAATAACATACAAATTGCTCCAGTAGTTCGTGAGATAAGCCCTTTCAAATAATTTCCCCCGTTTTTTCCACATTTTCCTCTATTTCTTCGCTCCTATTAGGGCCAACCCACACGTACCACAACCACACCACGTCGCAACGACAAAATGCCGTCAAGCTGTGGTTACGTGTGAATGATGTCGCTGCAGCTTTTAGTAGTTGCGTTGTGGTGCCGACAAAATGTCGACGTGGTTGCGTTGTCGCCAGTAGTTGCGATGTGGTTACGTACGAAAGTCAATGAAACGGAGGGGGGGAAGAGCGCGGGCGGTGTGCGCGCACTGTGATTGCATCAACGCAACGTTGTGGCTGCGATGTGGTCGGTATCACACAAGCGGTCGACAACGACTGCAAAATGTGGTACGTGTGAATAGTCCAGTTCATTTACAATACGAAATATACGCCCACGTAGTGTAGTTGTGGTGTGGTTGTGGTACGTGTGGGTTGGCCCTTAGTCTTAGCGTGATAAAATATAGCCCATAGCCTTCCTCGATAAATGGGCTATCTAACACTGAAAGAATGTTTCAAATCGGACCAGTAGTTCCTGAGATTAGCGCGTTCAAACAAACAAACAAACAAACTCTTCCGCTTTATAATATTAGTATAGATGTGTTCACGAATAGTAATAAACTAGTTTTTATTATTATTACAATTGATAACAATGATGACATGTTGAAACCACATAACTTAGATTTTAAACAAAGAAAAATGTTAATAAACCCGTTACTTAAACAACACTTGTATGATATGTTAACTAGCAAGAAACTTTTTTAACGAATCAGACAAGGACAAAACATAATACAGGTGTACAATAATACAGTGATTTTATTTTTTTATAAGTGCTTAAGAGGCCCCTTCCCAGTCCCACTATCGGCAACGCGGGCGTGATCGAAAAACTTGTTGTTTCATCCAGCGCAATGTGAGTTAAGAGGCGCGCAAGTGAGTGCGCGATAACATTCAACGATAAATAGTGTGCGGAAATTTCATAAAACTTGTTTCAAGAAATACGTGTTTATTAGTAGGCCTTACAAGTTTGAAAAAAAAAAATGTTTGACATATAGAATCTCCATTACATTTGCAAGGTTTATAAACAAATATTTCCTTTACTGGTACAATTAATAATAGGCCATCTTAGTCTTTAATGCGCCTATAATCTCGTTCTATACACGACTAAAAGTCAACTTATAAGAACAGTCTACTACAAACCCAAACAAACTCCGTGTAACCTGTTAAAAGCTTGGTAGTAAAACCGGAACCACTAAGCGAGAGTTACTAGTGCTGCAAGCCTATAAACTGTGGAGATATATACACTATAGGAGAATTTTGTTACTTGGGTTACCTGAAAGTAACCGCTAATCTTTCTCCTCAACAGCAGTACATTATTAACGCCTAAATTTCAGATAAAATTTGTGCAAAAAAGCAGATTTTTGGAGGCTTATACTAAATTTGTTTCTACAAATTTTGAGTTCGCGTTTTTTATAAACCTAGATATAGTGCAGAAGATACCTATTAGTTCACAAGTTTCAAAGAAAGATCCTTTACAACGCCATAATCACGTACGAGCGTTTGTATGGAAAGATGGTCGGGTTGGCCGCTCTTAAAAGTAACTTTGAACTTGAGATGATAATACGTCAAATAAGATTTCTTTATAAGGCTCATTTTTAACTTCTAAATTAAGGGTCGAGTTGCACCAGAGGAGTTGTTATAGTTAAGGTTATCGCCAAATATGGCGCCCATTATTGACTTTAACCAAAGATTTGACAGTTCATTTGACATTTTGTTACAGTTAAAGTTATAGTTAAAGTAAGTTGGTGCAACCCACCCTAAAAATAGTATTGTATCGAAACACTATTCATTTAAATTAGCTGACTTATGGGTACATAGTCATAATAGGAGTATTTATTAATTAGTATGTTAATTTTAATTACATAATATACCTATATGACGCACACAACACGTGCTCATAGATAACCTACATCAGTATCATTAGTTCGCTAACCATTAAACTTAGACTTTGCTCTTTTATTACTTTATAAATTATAATAGAGTACTTCGTGAAGAAGTTTTGCTTATTTTGTCAAAATTCATCAAAATAGGTTCAGCTCAATAGCTCTTAAAGTCTTTCCACTTCAATAAGTGGAAAGCATTTAAGAGTGAAGAAATAAAACAGATAGACCGATAGACAATTTCCACATTGATATTATAATATCAATAAAGATAATGTGCACTACAGCTTTTACCACAACATCACAACAACATGAACAAGAGATATTATGTAGCAGCCATCAGGTTGAATCTGCTATTTGATTGAATGACTAGCTAATTCATTGAAGGAAGCATTTAATTTAATAACTGGCCAACCTGTCAAGTCGTTGATTGTGACGTTTAACGTCTAAACTCTAAACTAAAGGCCAACTCGTCAAGTCTTGAGCGATTAAATGATTCAATGAATTCGCTAGTCATTCAATCAAATAGCAGATTCAACCAGATGACTGCGGCATGTTTAAAACAACAGATTGTAATAACTTATGTTTGTGGCGAATGCTACATGACCTATAATAATTTCTAGTTCTCACTTCATTTCATCATCTGTTATCTGTAAGCAAGAATATAGGTGAACCGATAGTGCTAATAATAAACATCGAATATTATGTTTAAACTATCAATTTATATAGTGTATTCGCGTCAAGAAGAAAGTGGCATCTCAGGGAAACGTCAAAAGTGACCAGAAGTGCTGCCCCCCTAGCATACGCCAACGAGATATCTCGTGGATATCTCACTCTCGAGCGTAGTGATATTGTCGATATCGATATATATCTCTTTTTCGCTAACATACGTACATCGAGACTCGAGAGATAAATTTCTCGTTCGTATATAGTTCGTTAGTATATATACAAAAATAGCACATATATAAAAAAAAAAAAACAAAATTATCTCTAATTTTGACGACGTACAAGAAAAAATGTATGTCATGTTAGGGTCAATAGAGATGAAGATATAAACCAGTTAAGATCGAGAAAACGTGTAGACAAAATTTTCTCGTTGGCGTATGTTAGCACGGCAGGTTTAAGACCATCCCCCGAGCAAACGACCTCGACCACACATTTGACGCGTTGCCGAGATCGCACAAAATCCTATTTTTTTTACTTATCTTAGTTCAAAATTGATCTAAAAAAAAAATTAAAACGGGGAATATGTAGTTAATGAAATTGTCTATCAATTGTCGTGTGTTTCAAATAAACGTAATTTGTAAATACTAGGGAGATGAGAGAATGTTGATATACTGAAGATTATTGCCGTATAAAATATGAGTTTATAAGGCTCTACATACGGTAAATTACGGAATCTCCGTAGGGGAAGGCCCTTAAAGTCTTATTGCGATTGATATGAAAACGACAATTTTCCGGGATGAAAGTATCCAATGTCCTTTCCCGGGACTCAAAGTATCTCCATACCAAATTTTATCAAAATCGGTTTAACAGTTCGGGCGTAAAGAGGTAACAGACAGACACACTTTCGCATTCATAATATTATAGTATGGACATCATCAGAAATGTATAATTTACTCTTATGGCATATGGCAGGTAAATAGTTAATAAAGATTGTACAATGGATACGCTATCCAAAGTATTGTCCTTTGTCTGAGACGTTCGAAAAGTCGGTCGAAAGTCAAAGACAGTGGCGGGGCAAGACCGAAATTTGAAAGTCAAATACAAAACATTGTATACTTATTATTTTTTTTATTAAGACCAAGGAAATTAATGATAAAATCTAACAACATGAAAACAAATTTAATTTAAATAATCGGTCAAGTGCGAGTCGGACTCGCGCACGAACAGTACCGCTATAGAGCGAAAGTAGGCAAAAATTGTGATTTTTGTATGGGAGCCCCCCTAAATATTTATTTTATTTTTATTTTATTATTAATTATTAAAGTACAAATAAAATTAAGGATTTAGTGAAAATTTCAAGTGCCTACCTGGTGCCTTTATTGACTACGAACAAAAAATGCCAAAAAATTACGTTTGTTGTATGGGAGCCCCCCTTAAATATTTACTTTATTTTATTTTTAGAATTTGATGTTATAGCGGCAACAGAAATACACAATCTGTGCCCCCGTTTTTACCCTTTGGGTACGGAACCCTAAAAAGATAAGTACAAGTATCATTTTATTTGATTTATCTAGCTTGTTGAAATTTACATGATAATGTGAAAACATGAAAATTAATTTTCATTATTATGCAGACATAATAATTTAATGATTACAATAATTTTTCATATTACGTTAAACATGAGATGAGCCTTCAAGAATATTCCAAACAAAAGCTAAGAACCTATTTCTATTTCTTTATTCCTCCGCCAAATTTGGGAAATTCCACGGGACGAGCATACAATAAAAATTTATTCCGATTGGGATTTTGCAGAATAAATACACTTCTCTATGAGCAAACGAAGAAAAGCAGAAAAGTATCATCCAAAGAAAAGGGTAGCAACTTTTATACTTGAAAAATAAAATAGCTGTTCTAAATGACAGCTAAGGCGTTTTTGTATGAAAGAGCCGATTTTTATTATATGTATCACCCTGTATGTACAGTTTTGTTAATGTGATAACTAAGTACTGCATTTTATATTTTGCATGCAAAAAATATACAGTTCTTGATACCCTTCGTGTAAATCTGCTGTGAAATGCTTTAAAACGATAAATCATATCATCCGTAATTCGTAATACAGATAAACTGTGATTGAAGACTTGACTGACTATTTTTGGTGAATTTTTTTTTAGCGGCTATCGTATTGACGTATTGCATACTGCATAAACAAAAGATAACAACACAATATTTAAGTATAATACTAGCTGTTGCCCGCAACTTCGTCCGCGTGAATGTGTGTTATTATAATCGAGATTAATAAAATTAAATAATCTTAATCAACAACGTATTTATTTGGATGAGGATTAATATTATATTATACACATATTTACATATTTAAAACACATCAAAGACCCAGGAACATCGAAGGCTATTAAGTAGCTTCCGACTGCGAGATTCAAACCACAGATATCCTTAAAAAATATCCTTCCTTAGTAAATGACTTGGCGTGGACAGGGTATAGGGGGCACAGGACAGGAGACAGGGGATACAGTATTATTAATTACTGTACTTAGGTGGTTTTAAAAGAGTCATACTATGTCTTATGTCTTAAAAGCCATACACTACCCTAAATATGCATTACAGACCTGTAAGCACTCAACTGTGATGATATTGCTACTATGATATGTTATTTATTACATATAGACAGTATAAAATATTGTTGTTGAATTATGATGAACATAATTTGCACAGTAACATAATATGCTTACCGTTTTTAAAACAACGCCGAGACCCCCAAACTTGTATCTATAAGGAGTCAGGAGTTCTCTCAGCATCTTTGGGACCATGGTATACCTGGTGCAAAATCTTACTTTTTGATAGCATATGTTTAGAATACTTCTAATAAAACCAAAATCACTATATTTTTCCGTATAAATTTTAAAGAATTCCCTACATACCACATGGATCCTATTATCAAATTGCCACCTTGGTAACCGTAGCACCAAATTGGAATCATGTACTTTAACACAAGAAAATAATTTTCAAAATCGCTAGTCAAACGCGAGACTCGATCTTAATATATATATATATATATATATATATATATATATATATATATATATATATATATATATATATATATATATATATATATATATACTACTCTTCTCATTTGTCAAAATCTTGGCAAAACTCGATAAAAATGTGTTGTCATGTTAGGGTTCGTAGACAAAAATAGGACAGATTAAGAAAAAAAAACACAATTATCTCTAATTTTTAAGACAGACACGAGAAAAAAAGTATGTCATGTTAGGGTCAATAGAGATGAAGAGATAAACCAGTGAACATCGAGAAAACATGTAGACAAAATTTTCTCGTTTGCGCATCTTAGGCCGGCAGGAAGTGGTGAAACAGGCCCTTAATCTAACATCCATACTTACTAATATTATAAATGCAAAAGTGTGTCTGTCTGTCTGTCAATTACCTCTTCACGCTCAAACCGCTGAACCGATTTTGCTGAAATTTGGTAAGAAGACACTTTAACAGCCATGCCACACGGTGAGTGCGGCGCCGCAACGTTTTGAGTTCCGGGAAAAGACGTAGGATACTTTTGGCCCAGAAAAATGTACGGTTCCCGCGCGATAAACGAGGTTAGGCGCAACGGAGTTGTGGGCGTCATCTAGTCTAGATATAAAGGACTAATGCACGGTTCCCGCGCGATAAACGAGGCTAGGCGCAACGAAGTTGTGGGCGACATCTAGTCTAGATATAAAGGACTAATGCACGGTTCCCGCGCGATAAACGAGGCTAGGCGCAACGGAGTTGTGGGCGTCATCTAGTCTAGATATAAAGGACTAATGCACGGTTCCCGCGCGATAAACGAGGCTAGGCGCAACGAAGTTGTGGGCGTCATCTAGTCTAGATATAAAGGACTAATGCACGGTTCCCGCGCGATAAACGAGGCTAGGCGCAACGAAGTTGTGGGCGTCATCTAGTCTAGATATAAAGGACTAATGTACGGTTCCCGCGCGATAAACGAGGCTAGGCGCAACGAAGTTGTGGGCGTCATCTAGTCTAGATATAAAGGACTAATGTACGGTTCCCGCGCGATATACGAGGCTAGGCGCAACGAAGTTGTGGGCGTCATCTAGTCTAGATATAAAGGACTAATGCACGGTTCCCGCGCGATAAACGAGGCTAGGCGCAACGAAGTTGTGGGCGTCATCTAGTCTAGATATAAAGGACTAATGCACGGTTCCCGCGCGATAAACGAGGCTAGGCGCAACGAAGTTGTGGGCGTCATCTAGTCTAGATATAAAGGACTAATGCACGGTTCCCGCGCGATAAACGAGGCTAGGCGCAACGAAGTTGTGGGCGTCATCTAGTCTAGATATAAAGGACTAATGCACGGTTCCCGCGCGATAAACGAGGCTAGGCGCAACGAAGTTGTGGGCGTCATCTAGTCTAGATATAAAGGACTAATGTACGGTTCCCGCGCGATATACGAGGCTAGGCGCAACGAAGTTGTGGGCGACATCTAGTCTAGATATAAAGGACTAATGCACGGTTCCCGCGCGATAAACGAGGCTAGGCGCAACGAAGTTGTGGGCGTCATCTAGTCTAGATATAAAGGACTAATGTACGGTTCCCGCGCGATATACGAGGCTAGGCGCAACGAAGTTGTGGGCGTCATCTAGTCTAGATATAAAGGACTAATGCACGGTTCCCGCGCGATAAACGAGGCTAGGCGCAACGAAGTTGTGGGCGTCATCTAGTCTAGATATAAAGGACTAATGCACGGTTCCCGCGCGATAAACGAGGCTAGGCGCAACGAAGTTGTGGGCGTCATCTAGTCTAGATATAAAGGACTAATGCACGGTTCCCGCGCGATAAACGAGGCTAGGCGCAACGAAGTTGTGGGCGTCATCTAGTCTAGATATAAAGGACTAATGCACGGTTCCCGCGCGATAAACGAGGCTAGGCGCAACGAAGTTGTGGGCGTCATCTAGTCTAGATATAAAGGACTAATGTACGGTTCCCGCGCGATATACGAGGCTAGGCGCAACGAAGTTGTGGGCGTCATCTAGTCTAGATATAAAGGACTAATGCACGGTTCCCGCGCGATAAACGAGGCTAGGCGCAACGAAGTTGTGGGCGTCATCTAGTCTAGATATAAAGGACTAATGCACGGTTCCCGCGCGATAAACGAGGCTAGGCGCAACGAAGTTGTGCGCGTCATCTAGTCTAGATATAAAGGACTAATGCACGGTTCCCGCGCGATAAACGAGGCTAGGCGCAACGAAGTTGTGGGCGTCATCTAGTCTAGATATAAAGGACTAATGTACGGTTCCCGCGCGATATACGAGGCTAGGCGCAACGAAGTTGTGGGCGTCATCTAGTCTAGATATAAAGGACTAATGCACGGTTCCCGCGCGATAAACGAGGCTAGGCGCAACGAAGTTGTGGGCGTCATCTAGTCTAGATATAAAGGACTAATGCACGGTTCCCGCGCGATAAACGAGGCTAGGCGCAACGAAGTTGTGCGCGTCATCTAGTCTAGATATAAAGGACTAATGCACGGTTCCCGCGCGATAAACGAGGCTAGGCGCAACGAAGTTGTGGGCGTCATCTAGTCTAGATATAAAGGACTAATGCACGGTTCCCGCGCGATAAACGAGGCTAGGCGCAACGGAGTTGTGGGCGTCATCTAGTCTAGATATAAAGGACTAATGCACGGTTCCCGCGCGATAAACGAGGCTAGGCGCAACGAAGTTGTGGGCGTCATCTAGTCTAGATATAAAGGACTAATGCACGGTTCCCGCGCGATAAACGAGGCTAGGCGCAACGAAGTTGTGGGCGTCATCTAGTCTAGATATAAAGGACTAATGCACGGTTCCCGCGCGATAAACGAGGCTAGGCGCAACGGAGTTGTGGGCGTCATCTAGTCTAGATATAAAGGACTAATGCACGGTTCCCGCGCGATAAACGAGGCTAGGCGCAACGAAGTTGTGGGCGTCATCTAGTCTAGATATAAAGGACTAATGCACGGTTCCCGCGCGATAAACGAGGCTAGGCGCAACGAAGTTGTGGGCGTCATCTAGTCTAGATATAAAGGACTAATGCACGGTTCCCGCGCGATAAACGAGGCTAGGCGCAACGAAGTTGTGGGCGTCATCTAGTCTAGATATAAAGGACTAATGCACGGTTCCCGCGCGATAAACGAGGCTAGGCGCAACGGAGTTGTGGGCGTCATCTAGTCTAGATATAAAGGACTAATGCACGGTTCCCGCGCGATAAACGAGGCTAGGCGCAACGAAGTTGTGGGCGTCATCTAGTCTAGATATAAAGGACTAATGCACGGTTCCCGCGCGATAAACGAGGCTAGGCGCAACGAAGTTGTGGGCGTCATCTAGTCTAGATATAAAGGACTAATGCACGGTTCCCGCGCGATAAACGAGGCTAGGCGCAACGAAGTTGTGGGCGTCATCTAGTCTAGATATAAAGGACTAATGCACGGTTCCCGCGCGATAAACGAGGCTAGGCGCAACGGAGTTGTGGGCGTCATCTAGTCTAGATATAAAGGACTAATGCACGGTTCCCGCGCGATAAACGAGGCTAGGCGCAACGAAGTTGTGGGCGTCATCTAGTCTAGATATAAAGGACTAATGCACGGTTCCCGCGCGATAAACGAGGCTAGGCGCAACGAAGTTGTGGGCGTCATCTAGTCTAGATATAAAGGACTAATGCACGGTTCCCGCGCGATAAACGAGGCTAGGCGCAACGAAGTTGTGGGCGTCATCTAGTCTAGATATAAAGGACTAATGCACGGTTCCCGCGCGATAAACGAGGCTAGGCGCAACGGAGTTGTGGGCGTCATCTAGTCTAGATATAAAGGACTAATGCACGGTTCCCGCGCGATAAACGAGGCTAGGCGCAACGAAGTTGTGGGCGTCATCTAGTCTAGATATAAAGGACTAATGCACGGTTCCCGCGCGATAAACGAGGCTAGGCGCAACGGAGTTGTGGGCGTCATCTAGTCTAGATATAAAGGACTAATGCACGGTTCCCGCGCGATAAACGAGGCTAGGCGCAACGGAGTTGTGGGCGTCATCTAGTCTAGATATAAAGGACTAATGCACGGTTCCCGCGCGATAAACGAGGCTAGGCGCAACGGAGTTGTGGGCGTCATCTAGTCTAGATATAAAGGACTAATGCACGGTTCCCGCGCGATAAACGAGGCTAGGCGCAACGAAGTTGTGGGCGTCATCTAGTCTAGATATAAAGGACTAATGCACGGTTCCCGCGCGATAAACGAGGCTAGGCGCAACGAAGTTGTGGGCGTCATCTAGTCTAGATATAAAGGACTAATGCACGGTTCCCGCGCGATAAACGAGGCTAGGCGCAACGGAGTTGTGGGCGTCATCTAGTCTAGATATAAAGGACTAATGCACGGTTCCCGCGCGATAAACGAGGCTAGGCGCAACGAAGTTGTGCGCGTCATCTAGTCTAGATATAAAGGACTAATGCACGGTTCCCGCGCGATAAACGAGGCTAGGCGCAACGAAGTTGTGGGCGTCATCTAGTCTAGATATAAAGGACTAATGCACGGTTCCCGCGCGATAAACGAGGCTAGGCGCAACGGAGTTGTGGGCGTCATCTAGTCTAGATATAAAGAACTAATGTTATTTTACTTTCACGCCAGTTTTCCTTGAGATCTTAGTTTTTACACTCAATAGACACTGGACAGCCACAAATCGCAATTGCTCAGGGTCCAGTATATCTATCGCTCGCTTCTATTATGAGGTTATTTTTCCACCTTTTTGTTAAAAGTTGGCACCCGACCGAGTTTATTTCGCCGTATATTTATGTCAGACTAGATGACGCCCCGCGCCCGCAACTCCGTTGCGCCAAAATTAGTTAACCGCGCGGTACATTTTTCCGGGATAAAAAGTATCCTGTCAGACAGACAGACAGACCGACAGACAGACCGACAGACAGACGGACAGACGGACAGACAGACACACTTTCGCATTTATAATATAAGTCTGGAAGTAAGGATTAGAACCCGTAATAGTAAAGTAGACATTATAATAATAACTAGACGTTCCGCGCGGCTTCGCCGGCGTAAATTAGATATTTCACAGACAAATTAGTCCACAAAAAAAAGCGGTCTACTTCTTATCTGTACCACTGCCAAATAACAGAAAAATTGCTCCAGTAGTTCGTGAGACAAGCCCTTTCAAATAATTTCCCCCGTTTTTTCCACATTTTCCTCTATTTCTTCGCTCCTATTAGTATTAGCGTGATAAAATATAGCCTATAGCCTTTCTCGATAAATGGGCTATCTAACACTGAAAGAATTTTTCACATTGGACCAGTAGTTCCTGAGATTAGCGCGTTCAAATAAGCCCTTTCAAATAATTTCCCCACGTTTTTTCCACATTTTCCTCTATTTCTTCGCTCCTTTTAGTCTTAGCATGATAAAATATAGCCTATAGCCTTCCTCGATAAATGGACTATCTAACACTGAAAGAATTTTTCAAATCGGACCAGTAGTTCCTGAGATTAGCGCGTTCAAACAAACTAACAAACTCTTCCGCTTTATAATATTAGTATAGATATAAGTATAGATTTGTCGAACGAGTAAGGCTGATCTATTTTAGTTCGAAATAAACTTTTCTTTCTTTCATAAAAACTGCTAATTACTTTCCACTATTGTGAGCGTATTTTTATGACGTAATGAACGGAGGTGTGGAAAAAATTCCCCCATTCAAACGTAGTTCACGTGTTTAATCTGTCGCGTTGCTGGCGGGGAGCCAACCGTCATATTAGGCTAAATATACACTACATACACTGTTACAGGCGTATATTAGTACCTTCAAGGAATTATTACGGATATTCTAGATTCTTCTAAAAATCTTCTAACTAGAAGTTCCGCGCGGCTTCACCCGCAAGAAATTCTGCGGGAACCGTACATTTTCCCGAAGAAAAGTAGCCTAGTCCTTCCCCGTGGTCTCTATATCTGTGCCAAATTACACAGAGAACGGATCAGTAGTTCGTGAGATTAGCGCGTTCAAACAAACTCTTCTATAAGCCTGTGTTGATAATGAAATTAATAGGTACAGCTTGGCAAAGAAGAGTGTGGATTAAATGAGGGCGCTTTTCTTTAAATACAGGCAACCCTACGCTTCGCTTTTGACACAATATATACTAGAGTTGACAAGTAATGTAGTGTTGTCATAAATAAAAACTCTTAGTTCCAGCTGTCACCGCATCAGACTCTTCTTTGCCAAGCTGTACTTACTTTTTTGATTTTTCATTTGTCTAAGGGTGAAGCCAAACGAGCGTAATTTGTGAGTCGTGAGTCGCAGAATTTCGGCTGGCAGAAATTCTGCTGCATTCAGTTTCATACAAAAAGTCCTGTTTGATTCACACGAGCGTAGTTTTGTGAGTCATGATTTGTATGAAAAATAAATTACGTGACCGAAATTCTGCGACTCACGAGTCACGACTCACAAAATTACGATCGTTTAGCTTCACCCTAAACTCAAAGTGTGGACACAACCTTACAGCGTCATAATATGACATAGTACACATAACACAACAGTTCAATTCCTAAATTAGTGATGATTTATTCGAATTTCCCAGATTTCTGTTCTCATATTTATACAGTTTTGTTTTGTTCAGATAAACTGTTACCTTTTATGCTTAACTTCAACTTAAATAAGCATCTAGATTCTAATCTTCTAGATTCTAGAAGATTATGAAGCATAAAAATAATATGGCGAAAATTCACCCCCAAAGTGGGTGAAAATATCAAATTAATCAGACAAAAGGAAAATGGGTACAAAATGCACGCTATAAAGTATAAAGGCACCTTTATATATAACTATACTTAATGGTTTTCTTTCAACTGTTTCTTGTCTAGTTCACGGTTGAAACAAATCAATAAATTTTATTTATAACCTTGGTATTGATTTCTAGTCTCAATGAAATAAAAAGGGGCGCCGAACGCAAACAAAAGGGGCGCCGCCTTTTTTTAGCACTACCAGCACCCTGGGCGCCGAAGAAATCTTGCCCAGGGCGCTGGTAGTGCTAAAACCGGCCCTGAGGGCGCGTCATACATTTATCAAAGAATTTGGAAGATAATCAATCATCTTAATTATAATTTATCAAATACTTTCATTGAGTAATCGCTATCATTTAGGTATGTTCAATGTATAAAGCATAATATTATTATTATTATTTTCAACTAGATGACGCCCGCAACTCCGTTGCGCCAAAATTCGTTTATCGCGCGGGCACCGTACATTTGCCGGGATAAAGGTATCCTATATCCTTTCCCGTGACTCAAATTGTCACCATACAAAATTTCAGCAAAATCGGTTAAGCGGTTTGGTTGTGAAGAGGTAAGAGACAGACACTCTTTCACATTTATAATATTAGGTATGGATTACGGAATGGTTCTAGAGAGAAAGAGATAGAACAATAGGCTACTTGAACTACTTTTTTTCTTCATTCTAAACGCTTCTTAATCATTCATTTTCACCAAAAAAAACTAATATTTTAATATTTTAAACAGTAGAAACCCATAAAAATGTTGATTGAAAAATATGCCTTTTATATGGCGCCGAAAACACTGCCCGCCATTGTGCCGCCATAGTGTGACGTCATGTTTTTTGTATTTTTATACTTTCTTTATTGAAAAATGTTTTATGTGCTAAGCGTTCGAATCTAACAGTGCCAAAAAATTAGAAAAGAATTTAGAAATCATTTGTAATGTTGAACACTTTTGGAGAAAAGTTTTGGCCATTTCATTTCCCAACTACAATAAATGGAGATAATAATATATAAAACTGACTGACTATTTTACTTGAACTATTCAAGAAAATATATTTAACAAATCTTTCTAGGCTTATTCTTATTATGTAAAACAATTCTGAATAGTATTTTCAAACACGGGCCGCGCCAAACCGGAATGGCAGCGGCGAGTCGAGCACTTTCAGTGTCTTATGATTTTAAATTTTAAACTTTATATATCTTCATTATTGTAATACATAGTATCGCTGGAGACGTCTACGGCCACCCGTGGGCCGTGGCCGCTGGCGGCCGCCGGCGGCCGCGATTTCTCAAGCGATACTATGTAAATTACAATAATTTACGACCTTTATTTATTTATTATAATAATTTACGAAGTATTTGACGACCTCTGTGGCTCAGTTGGTGGGCTGTTGATAGCTCAAGCCGGGGGTCGCGGGTTCGAACAAAGTTTTCAAAGTTCCTGGGTCATGGGTGTGTATTAAATATGTGTATAATATAATAAAAATCTTAAATATATGTATAGTATAAAAGTATTAAATATATTTCCGTTGTCTGGTACCCGTAACACAAGTCCTTCAGGTACTTAGCACGGGGCCAGACTGACGTGGTGTGAAGCGTCCATAGATATTATTATTATTATTATTAAAAAGTTAAAATCATATGACACTGAAAGTGCTTGCCTAGCCGCTGCCATTCCAGTGTGGCGCGGCTCTTAACCTGAATAATAGAAAACTGTGTGACCATGTGACCGACACAAAGATGTGTTTACAAAACATAATAATTTATGTACATTTTGCCTTCAACCGCGGTTTTATTGGTCTATTTTATTATTGGTTCGCTATTTCATGTAGTATTTTTCCATGGACTGTTGAGATCATGGTAGAATGTTACATATACTAAAATATTTATACATGGAAATTGGAATACAAGGTTAGCTTTGTTTTATACATTGTAAAAATCACATGACAGAAAAAGACACCAGACTTTGTATAATAATAGTGATTTGGGTGAATATATTTATAATTAAAGTAAAGAGGGACAGCATTATGTACTCTACTTGAGTATCTACGAGAGTAGTAGAGTTTGGGGTCCAATTCTCGTAACTACAATATTCGCGCGTGAGCATAACAACCTGTTCGACAGTCGACACACGAAAATTGGGCCCAGTTGCATGACTCAAGTTTCAAATAATTTATGCATGTTTTGCCTTTGTCACTCGATATAGTGTAAGCATCGACGAAACTCCCTCATTAGTTATCTGATACTTTTTACCTGACCTGTCTAGTTTAGTATATTATATGATTTTAAAATCAAGTAACAAAATATCAACTCACCCTATACAACCCTCGGATGCCTTCTGTTCTGTAGATCTTGCTGAGTCCATCAATCATGCCCTTGTATCTCTTGTTGTCGGACACATGGGTCTCCTCGCTATACTGGAGACACAGCCTGGTCTTCACCACCCATATGGGGTTGGTCATGATGAGAGACAGCACTCCCGCTTGAGCCGCTGCCAGCATGTGCAAGCCCGGACCCAACGGAGTCCGAGCGTTTCCACCTTGGATCCACGTCTTGATTGCATTGTAGCTGGAATGGTGTATGGATTTTAAGGGTTTTAGTAAACTGTAACTGATGCCACACATGAAGTTTTTGGGTAGTAGACAGTATTATTGTCTTAGTATTATATATTATAAGAGAAGCTGTTTTGTTAAAAACAACAACAAAATTGTAAACTCTAGATAAAGAAAGTAGTTTAATAAATCATTTCAATGACTATGTTGACCTCACATTAAGTGAGCATTGTAATAAATAAAGTTTAGGTTTTTCCGGTAATATCCAGATCCACATAAAATGAAGCAGCTCTAAAATGAAGATTGTAAATAGACTATGACTTGTATAAAGTTATCATCTTATTGTGCAACAACATCATAATAAAATTATTAAAGCAATGCTTGAACTTATTTCATAATGTGGAATACGGCAGAAGAATTCTTTGACATGAACGCTACTGAAGCAAAATGCATCACAGTAGCAAAGTATTTATTTGGCAAATTTGTGTAGAGCCTTACGGAAAAGGGGTGTAAAAATAATAATCAAGTACAACATTAATAAAATGAGGACAGTGTTTTTGGATACTGGCAATTAGTATAGCATTGGTTGCATTCTTAGTTTTCTAGTCATTAAGAAATTATAGCTACAACTTACAACAGGAAATAGAATCCCCAAGCTGACCCCGAACCCCAGACGTTGGGGGTGACACCTCTGTACAGCCCGCGAACCCCCTCCTTCTTCACTATTGTAACGAATGCACTGCTAAGACCATCGTACCGTGGCACTGTTGCGGTCCTTCCGTCATTTACTGCAAATCAACATAAAATTAGTGAACAATTCTATTTTATTACTCAGGATGTATAAACCAGTAAAAGTAATTCAACAAGAAAGTACTTCAAGTATTGGTTTTGTAATGTATCTCATTACAAAACGGTACAAGTAACAAAAATAAGCAGTCATCTTGATTTTTGTTAGTATTTAAGAGTGCACATTATTGAATAAAATAACTAAACATGATTTTGGTCTTCTCTCTCATTTGTCACAATATGACAAGTCTAATCAAGAATATATATTACACCTTGTATGATGTTCATTAGAAAATGATGTACCACTCATTTTGTGTTATTATTTTCACTGATGTACATGTACATTTTATTTGCTATTCAATTAGAAGAACATTTGAGAAACCACAATTATTTAAACAGACACTGCTCTTCAATAAAGGTCCAGACTTTTAAATATTTAGCATAAATAATATATATAGAAAAAGGAAATAAGATCTTTAGAATGATTGTATAACATATAGCAATTATAATTAGTTTTAAATGGTCAGATGAATCATACAATGGCTAGTGTGCATAATAATGCATACTTTCATTGTTACAAAGAATAAAGGTGCATTGTATGACCATTTATGCACTTACTAGAAGTTGAAAACAAAATATTATACTTAATTCAAATAAAGTGTGTCAAATTGTATTTTCATGATTAACAAATTAATCTTCCTGTAATTTTAATGTTTTTAATTATAAAACAGTTATGGTCACAAATGGTTATAATTTTATAGTAAGTCTTGTAAAGCACAAAGAAGTAATTAGGTTAGGAATAGATAAAATAACATTTCCTTTTATAGTAGGTATAGCCATAAATGTAATCCAGGCAGTAATAATACAACAAAATGTACCACAGAAATTCTACTAAAAGTTGCATCAGGAAAGAGGTTGAAGAATAGATAAGTTTACTTTCAAAATGAGTTGCAAGTTCAAGGCCTTTCTTGATAAAATCTTGCTTAATAATGGTTTAATTCTTTACGCATTTATTATATAGCAACTATATTGCTATATATTAAATGTGTAGCTAGGAAAACAGATAGACATGATGAATGAATGTTTAATGAATGAAAAGCAAGAAGAATAGTTTTGACTAACATTATTCGACAATGGCGCGCTAACTCACCTGCAAATCTTATTTTAATCAGGTCCAACGGGTGTAGTATGAGCGTAGATGTGACTCCACCTGATATTCCAGCTACCAGATGTTCGTACTTGATGTGGCTTAGGAGAGCAAGTTTAGAAGACGACGAATTAGAATTCTTCATCGTAGACATGACGTTGGGTAATAAATCACAGCTGAAACATTATAAACTATTGACACTTAAGACTACGAAAACTTATCCACGAAACTTTAAAGAAATTTACTAGTATTTGATCTTCACTACACATCATTGCTTTCGTAATATTCCGACCAAATGGAATAGGCGTGAACAAATGCGATATGATTTCCACATGATTTCGCTCATTTTATAAAATGTCGTTCCGTTTTACGATTGTCACATGCCACAATTATAGGGTATAGTAATTCAAAAACTATTTAATGAAAAAAAAATCTAGGTTTTGCCAACAATGAACTTAATAAAAGCTTTAAAAAATATAATCTAAATATAAATGAATAAACTGAAAACCAAAATTTCTTGTGAAAACATCTAAAATTCTTTTTCATATTTGGTGAAATGGAATGTAAGCACAGATAAAAAAAGTTATCAATCGAGTAACGAGTAGGGATGTAAAGTGGTAAAATTACTTTCGTAAAATTCGGTAAATTACGATATTTTACGTAAAAATATATTATATTATTTTACGGTAAATTACGGTAAAATTGGGTAAAAAAAGATTTGATTTCGTGGCATAATTTTCATTGAGAATGGGGATATAAATAATTAAATAGGTTACTTAATGCAAGTCTAGTACAGTAAGTCAAAACAACATAATAGCCAGCCTGCCGGCTTGCTGTATGCTCTGTCGAGTGTCGTCAACTGTCAACAAGTTGCAACAGCGCAAAATATTATGGCAAACAGCATTAAACGGCAACATCACACCGTGCGACGCGTACGCAGTACGCAAGTTGGCAGTTGCAACTTGCAACTTGCAACACGCTCGCCCCGCCCGCCGTCATACCACCATTCTGCATACATACGTAGCCGGTAATTTTACCGTAATTTATATAAATTACCGTAAAATACGCGTATTTTACCAGCATTTTCGGTAAAATTACGTAATTTTGCAACCCTAGTAACGAGACGTCAATTACGAGTAGAGGGTTTTTCTAATGCTACGGCCGCACATGCGTCTATCGTCACGACGCGACGCGACGCGAAGCTTCGTGACGATAGACGCTTGTGCGACTGCGGCATAATAGCGTTTTCGGCATCTGGAACTGCCCCGGGGCATGGCCACAGAATACATATTAGTACAAGTCATAAAGTTAATAACATACAGCTTGGCAAAAAAGAGTCTGACGTGGTGACAGCTGGAACTAAAAAAAAATATTTATGGCAACCTTACAGTATTTGTCAACACCAGTACATTATGTGTCAAAAGTGCGTTCAAGCGTAGCGTAGGGTTGCCTGCAATATAAGAAAAGCGCCCTCATAAATCCACACTCTTTTTTGCCAAGCTGTACCTCTAGGGCTCGTATTTTTGGTCAGTACTCAAGATGCATCTCGGTCTCAAGACACGGTTCAGGCTCTGTGATTGGTTGGCTGTCAAAACTTGGACCAATCACAGAGCCGAACCGCGTCTTGAGACCGGGTCGCATCCTAAATATATATTAAGTTTTTATATTTGCATGTTTAACACACATAATCAGCCGCTATAAGAAAAAAAAGGATCAAAATGTTTTATTCCAATTACCCCGGTATTGCTAGTCGATTTATTTTCTCACTTTTTGCCATCAGATTCTGGTAGACCTATAGTTTTATATTAGATTATAGTGCAGGGGCTGGTCAGGAAACTTTTACCGCTTAAACATAGTAACTTGTGTTTATTTATGTGTAGTTTGTGTGTTTTTAACCCCCGACAAAAAAGAGGGGTGTTATAAGTTTGACATGTCTGTCTGTCTGTCTGTGTGTCTGTCTGTGGCATCGTAGCATCCAAACGGGTAGACCGATTTTGATCTAGTTTTTTTTTGTTTGAAAGCTGACATGATCGAGAGTGTTTTTAGCCATAGTTCATCATCATCAGCCTGCTCAGTGCTGGAAAATCACGGTTTATCTGGTTCTCGAAAGGCCGATGAGCAACTTGCAGTCGTTTGATGGGTTTTATATTTTGCATTCTACATAGTTCGTGACATTTATGAATATATACACATTAATGGAAAGTTGACCTGGTGCTGCAGCATCACCTGGTAATCAATAGGATACCCAACTCCTCACCAAATTAGAGCAGAGGTTTCGTGTTTGGGCTCATTTTAATTGCGACAACTAGTAAGACGTAGATAAACAGTAAATATTTGAATGCTGCTGCTGCAGCATCACCTGAATTCTATAGGAGCCGAGCTCCGTATGAACACAAAGTGGAGGTTTCATATTTGCGCTCACATTGACGGCCTTATTCATGGCTGGCATTCATTGGGATATGATCATGTTGATAGGAATTATTCTGAACTATAACCAACACAAGTTTAAAAAGCATTAAATAAAATTAAATGAAGAAATTAAAAAAAAACCCCCGCCAAACAACTTTAAAAAGTAATGAAATAATATTTACTGAGTTTAAATAATTCCTAAGTATTTCCTTAGTATAAAGTAATATTTTAGTCCATAATTGTTGTCACGGTGTGTCGGGGACCGCGCGTATAGTTTAAGGGTCAGTTCACAGCGGACCGAATCGAGACAATCAGCGACTTGTCGATACAATATGCAAAAGTCGCTGTTGTCGTAGTTTACTTGGCGGTCCCCCGACAGACCATGACAACAATTATGGACTAAAATATTACTTTATACTAAGGAAATACTTAGGAATTATTTAAACTTAAAGTCAGTAAATATTATTTCATTACTTTTTACCCGACGACGGCAAAGCAAAAGGAGGGTTATGATTTTGACAGGCTATGTATGTATGTATGTATGTATGTTAATCTGTTCCCTCGTAACTTCTAAACTACTTATCAGAATTCGACAAATGACATATCATTAGAAGCGTCTTAATTGTCCGCTGGTTATAGGCTATATAGAGTTTCACAAAATCTAATGTGGCGCCCTCTAGCGGGCAAAACATACAGAGTAAGAAAATAAAGTTAAGATAAATATGCCGTGTTTGGTATCATTTGAAAGCACTTATATTATATTTTACTAAATGAAAAGTAAGTAGTCAGTAGTCACTCCTAAGTCCTAACTAGTATAATATAACTCCTAAGTCTAAAGTCCTAGAAACTCTCGTACGGTCTGCCAAGAAAGAATAGACGCAGTACAAAATTTTCTAAACCATTTTCCTTATTCTATGTCTAAACGTAATCACTTTTTTTATGAAATAAGGGGGCAAACGAGCAAACTGGTCACCTGATGGAAAGCAACTACCGCCGCCCATGGACACCCGCAATATCAAAAGAGCTGCAGGTGCATTGCCGGCCTTTTAAGATATACACTCTCTTCTTGAAGGTTTGCAGGTCGTATAGGTCCGGAAGTACTGCTGGTGACAGTTCGTTCCAAAGTTTTAAAATTACGCGAAAAACGCACGGTGGAAGACACGCTCAAAAGGTGATTTTTTCTCTTTGTATTTCCACAGAGAACGCTTATACACTTTAAATATTATCACCTTGCACATTTTTATCTCGATTTATTAAGGTTTTCATATTTTTTATGAGATTTCAAAATTGTGTACAGCGTCTACTCTTTTTTGGCAAGCTATAAATCGTGAGTTTTGAGTTGACTTGTGAGATGTGAGTGTGACCAGTGACTTGTAAAGTTGTAAGTTTGTGAGTTGTGACCGTATGGCGACGTACCGCTTCGGCCCACGCCACATACGTGACTTTTGAAGTCACAGATTAGTAGTATATATTGTAGATTTGAAGTATTAGGCATCCATTAGACGGTCATGCCCTGGTCAGTCAATTCCATCAATCATGACTTTCGTTTGACTGTTGGTGAATGTTGGAATTAATTCCACATTACGTAGTCATTCCGACTGATTGTCAGTCATACGCAAAACTTCACAAAGAATACACGTGTTCTCGCAAGATAATTATGGACGACTGACTGACTGACGCGTGATTGACGAAATGCTATTAAACGTTTACTCAAAAGTCATGATTGATGGTTGCATGACGTAAATCCAAAATATCCAGATAACGGTTAATCAATTTCATGCAACCATCAAAGAGAATATAATCACTACGTTGCAACCATGAACCATCAGTCACTGCATTACACGGCAGGTCATTCAACAGTCACAGCCATGACTGTGGTAAAACTGACAGCAAAACTTACCGAATAAACCTACTCGATAGTCGATTATTCGACTGAAGTTCAAATCAATACAATACAATCGATTAAAGAAAAGCACAACCCTCACTTTAGAATTGACTTTTCTAAATTTTGACGTTTGCCTTTTGACAATTTGTCATTCATTTTGCAACATTACGTAAATCAGCGAGTAAAATTTTGGTGCAAGGAAAAGAAAATGTTGAAGGTAGCGACGGTATTGAGATTGGCTTCAAAGCCGAACAATAATGTTCGAGCACTAGCCACAGCCGCAGGAAAGAAGCAGGCCCTCGTGAACGTACCCCCAACACAGCTCACAGTCCTCGACAACGGGATCCGCGTTGCGTCCGAAGATTGTGGTGCACCAACCGCGACCGTAGGCCTCTGGATCGATGCCGGATCCAGGTACGAAAACTCCAAAAACAATGGGGTTGCCCACTTCCTGGAACACATGGCTTTCAAAGGCACGAGCAAAAGGTCCCAGACGGACTTGGAACTTCTCGTCGAAAACATGGGAGCTCATTTAAACGCGTACACATCGCGGGAGCAGACCGTGTTCTACGCTAAATGCCTCGCCAACGACGTTCCGGCTGCCGTCGAAATCCTTGCCGACATCATCCAAAACTCATCACTCGCTGAACCCGAAATCGAACGAGAGCGCGGCGTTATCCTGCGCGAGATGCAGGACGTCGAGAGCAACCTGCAGGAGGTTGTATTCGATCACTTACACGCCACCGCCTTCCAGGGCACACCCTTGGGCCAAACCATCCTGGGACCCACCAAGAACATCAAGAAGATTTCCAAAGCCGATCTCCAACAGTACATCAAGACCCACTACCAACCTGCCCGTATTGTCCTGTCCGGGGCCGGTGGCATCGAACACGGAAAATTGGTCGACCTGGCCAACAAGCATCTGGGTGGCTTAAAGAACACGACTTACGATGTACCCGAAGTTGCACCTTGCAGGTACACCGGCTCGGAAATCCGAGTAAGAGATGACTCAATGCCCCTTGCTCATGTAGCCATTGCCGTAGAAGGTGCAGGGTGGACGGACGCCGACAATATTCCATTGATGGTAGCCAACACTCTGGTCGGTGCTTGGGATCGCTCCCAGGGTGGTGGCGCTAACAATGCCTCCTACCTTGCCCGAGCCTCTGCCGTGGAGAACCTCTGCCACAGCTTCCAGTCCTTCAACACCTGCTACAAGGACACTGGACTATGGGGCATGTACTTTGTAGCTGAGCCGATGCAGCTGGATGACTTCATGTTCTGTCTCCAGAAGGAATGGATGAAACTGTGCACCACCGTCACAGAAGGTGAAGTTGAACGGGCTAAGAACTTATTGAAGACAAATATGCTCCTTCAGTTGGACGGAACCACCCCTGTGTGTGAGGACATCGGTCGCCAAATCCTGTGCTACAACCGCCGCATCCCTCTCCATGAGTTAGACGCTAGAATTGATGCTGTTACCGTGCAGAATGTCCGTGATGTCTGCTACAAGTACCTGTTTGACAAGTGTCCCGCTGTAGCTGCAGTTGGACCGACTGAAGGTCTCCCAGACTACTCCAGAATTCGCGCCGGAATGTACTGGCTCCGAGTCTAATCGAGTATAATAGTTATTTAATTAGTAAAATATCATATTAAGTACATTAAAGGTTTTTTCGAAAGTATGTCGTTTTATTGAGTAAAACACAGTGTCTTTTGTGTATTATTATAGTAACCACATTCTCTGTAAATAATAAATATAACAAAATTATAACTATCTTTTATTACCCTACTATTTCAGTTAAAATGTGTGAAAGGAAATTTTCTACTACAATCCTTAGTTGCGCGGGTTGTATATTATTGTTAATTGTAGGTTGTTAAGAAACGCTAAAATAACGTTAACTTCTGATAATAATATAATCTGGAACTAAGCTAACAAATTTTAATTAAGTTTACCAAGTTAGGGGCAATAAATGGCTTTAAAATCTTTAAATAGTAATGCAAAGAAATTACCAAAAATACTTTTGTATTACCGTACGCTAGATGGCGCTAGGTGATATGAATAGAATTAATTTTGAAATATTCCCGCGGTCGTGGGTCCAGGGGAGTGCGAGGTATTCTTTCATTTCGATTTGCATAAAAATATAAGTAGGTATGCGTTCTTTAGGCTGGTTTTAGTGTCACGCGGACCGTCGGTACGGATCGCTCCGTATAATATATGCAATATGCATTACGCTATAAGGAGCGTTTTAGAGTAATGCAGAGGGGTCCGTACGGACCCGTCCGCATTAACTCCTTAAGTGTAGGCGCACACGATGCGACAGGCGTCTGCGACAGCTCGACGACTAGACGCAACGACAGGCTACGGCCGAACGCGCGCTCGCGTCTAGTCGCTGCGTCTGGAATCGCGTACACGCGCACACACGACGACAGTCGCGCGTCAGTCTCGCTGTGAGCGCTATCCAAGGTGCATGTCTGTTGATAATCTCAAAATGGATACGTTCGATGTTGATGTGTTCATTTCGGACGTCGAAGCGCGTCCTGCTGACTTACGGGACTTACGTTCGAATGAGTATAGTGACCGAGGGAAGAAAAATCAGGCTTGGGAGGAATTATGCCTAAGCACCAAGGCAAGTGCAACTAGAACCTCATCCATATTCACTCACAAGATGAACAACACGGCCGTCTCTCTCGAATACTCTACTACTAATGATGGCTTCCTGCACGGCGTCTGTCGCAACGACTAGTCGTCGATGCAAGCGACAGCTCGGCGTCTAGACGCAACGACTAGTCGTCGATGCAAGCGACAGCTCGGCGACTAGACGCAACGACTAGACGCAACGACAAGTCGCACTGTTTGCGATGGCTCTTAAACTTCATACAGATCGGTCTACGGAGCGATTCGTACCGACGGTCCGCGTGACACTAAAACCAGCCTTAGTCCCCGATTCGTCTGATCCAAGAACTGCAAGCTTACTAGTTATCATTTCTACTTATTCTTCTACCGCCTACTAGATGGCGCTAGGAGGTAGCCGCGCCAACCCTTCAACACTGTTTGCATTTGCAGCCAGTTGTCCGGGCTGGTAAATTGTTTAGTTTAAATTATTAGCTAAAAATGTACAACTTTGCTTTGATAATAACCGAATAATATTTTACTGGTCATTTCCTATAAAGTATAAACTAACGCGTTACCACTTACCATTAAAATCATTAAAATCTTAATACATTGCTATTTTATAGGTCACGTTATTTATATTATAACTTGCTTAAAAATAATAGTTTTCAATCGTAGCTACAGAGAAAACTTTGGAGGAGAATGAATGTTTGATATCATGCAAATTAGTATAATATGGAATCAACTTACCACAAAACGCAAAATCTTTATAAATTATTTATTTATTTTGATTACAATATTCTTTTAACAATAAATAATATAAAACATAACAATGTTACGCAATATGTGTTACTTATTTAATATAGTTATGGGCAATTTCGATGTACGATTCATTACAATTTAGTTACATTATTAATCTGCTTTTATGAGACATATTTAGACAAGTGATAATATTATTATTATAGTCTTTCAGGGCCCTGATTCATAATGCCGAATTCGACTCGGATTCGGAATCTTCATCGCGCGACATCCAATAAACGCTCGCCGCGCTCGGCATTGGCCAATGACCGCACGGTAAAGTTTCCGAAGCCCTGCAGATCTTCCAGATTCATTTTAATATAAGCAGAGTGTTATATTTTCAAATCTCCGAATTCTCCCGGCATTCTAAACCTGGACACTGGACAGTGATTATGTATCTTGAAAGTTTTACAATCTTTCTGTCTTTCTGTTGCATCGCTGTCGCAAGATTCATATGTTACGTAGTTTATATCCTCTTTGGATGCATATTATTATGTAGGGAGTATTGTGGAGGCCGAAAAGGAAGATCTTCCGATCAAGCTGGGTGGTATACTCAGTAAAACCAAAGCCCTTTTTATTCTGCTGTCGTATGCCGCCGACACACTTAGAAAACTTCTATAGCACGATACATGTCGCCCTGCCTATCTTGTATTTAATTACATATTATTTACAAGTTATACTTGCATATATATTACTTATCATCTTCTTTTTTATGGCTTCTTTCTAATGTCTCCTCGCTAATATCAGAGTGTTACTTATTCGTCTCCTCATTTTGTTTCTCCTCAGTGTTTTCAGGGACGCTGGTAACACTGGGTTTCCGTACCGCCGCCTGTTTCTTCTTGCCATACGGCAGGACAGTCTCATTATGGCTGATCAGACTCGCGGATGAGAGGAACACGGCCACTTGCTCCGGTGTAGGGCACGCTACGAGTAGGCCGTCCTCGTATGAGTACGCGTGGTTCGGATTCGTTAGTAGTTGACTCACTTGGCCGAAGTAACCGACGACGTTGTTCTGAAAAAAAAAATGAATGTTTATTTATAATACTACCCATACCCAGTGCTGAATTTATATTTTTTATGAGAGTAAGCCACTTTATTTCCGCCGCCCCATGTACCATCGAGGAAATTGATTCCTAGGCAATTAACGGACCTACGTCATTTGGTCGGCTTATGTAAATTCAATGTTAATTGTGATCTGTCGGCTGGGTTTGACATAACGCGACCAAACTAACGTAGGTCCCCCATCTGCCTAGGAATCATCTTCTTTGATAGTACTATCACAAATCACAATTAACATTGAATTGACATGATCGGATCATGTCAATTCAATGACGTTGGTCTGTCAACTGCCTAGGAATCAATTTCCTCGATGGTCTGTGGCCGCTGCCGCCCCTAGGCCGTGGCCTATCACGGCCTATTTATAAATCCGGGGCTGCCCATACCCCCGTACTAATAAAAGAATTTAAATGTTATGTCCTAGTCTGTTACACGTGTTTTTGCGTAAAAGGGTAAGTAAAAGGGTAATTATTATTAAGTGTGTCTGTCTGTTACACCTTTCGGCTGAACCTATTTTTTTTATGAAATTTTGTATGGATATACTTGAAGCCTCGGGAAAAAGCATTTGATAGGAGTTTTTATAATGAAAAAATATATGGTTCCCGTGATGAACTAATTTCTGAGCTAACAAAGATATTTGCGACATAGTATATCGTTTCTGTTAAAATACAGCGAAGCATACAGAAGCGAAACCAATAAGCTGTCTGATAATATTGATAGAAGATTGTAAAATAAGCTATGAATATGTTACTTACCCTAATAGGCCTGAAGAGTATGAACTCAGTTTCCTTGTTCGATAGATACAACTGCATGGACCGTTGTAGCGGCGCGAGGTTGCTTTTTATACGTTTCTGCGCCTCCTTCACTACGACGGCCAATTGCTCTGGCGTAGCCCACTGCTGGGAACGCAGTTGGACACCGGGAGGTAGAGTGTTCACCTAAAGAGTAATAAAAGGAAATAGGTGGTTACTTTTTTATCCTTATCCTTATACAGTAATTGCTTTGTAAACGAAATTCATTCCATACCAATGTATAGACCCGCGAAAATCAAGAAATAGCTTTCAAAAAAACCGGCCAAGTGCGTGTCGGGCCACGCGCAATATAGGGTTCCGTAGTACCGCTAGTTTTTGATAATTTTGTATGGTCAATGACATGTTATAACATGTTTTACACTACTAATAACATCATTTCAGTTACTTTCAAAGGAATTTGAACGAAAAGTTCCTTTATACTTCGCCGAATACCTTTTTTTTAGTTGATCGACTATTACTCAAAAACTTATGAAGTCTTCTTAGCCGTGATAGTTTTCCTTTTAAATTCAGCATATTTCCTACTCCCGTGAATTTTTTCACATTTCCAGAAGCAACCGTTTAGCTGGTAGAATGGGGGGACACTGGACTCTAACGATTTATTCCACTTTAAAACTTCATATTTCACAAATGGATCGAAAAATAACCACTTAAATCGAAAAATGATCTATGAATACTCGTAATATTTTTAAAAAAACCGATCCAACGACATCCCACACGGTGGGAAGGATGCGAAAAAAAAATACACCCCCACTTGATGTGTAGGGGAGCTGGAGATACCATAAAAAATATATTTTTAAGATTTTATGAATTTATATACCATTTTGTCGGCATCATTAGTATGTGCATTCATGCCGAGTTACAGCTCTGTAGGTCCTATAGGTCTCTGAGCAAAACCGCGGACAGACAGACGGACAGACAGACAGACGGACGGACAGACAGACGGACAGACAGACAGACAGACAGACGGACGGACAGACAGACAGACGGACAGACGGACAGACGGACAGACAGATGGACAGACGGACGGAGAGACCGAAACTATAGGGGTGGGTTGCACCAACTTACTTTAACTATAACTGTAACTTTAACTATAACTACAGTGCAAAATGTCAAATCTTTGGTTAAGGACGCCATATTTAACGATAACTATAACCGCACAAACTTATATCGAATTTTTTTCGTGAAAATATACTATGGCTCACAGTGTTATAACAAATATTTTTCCTGACGATTTTTACAGATAATTCATTTTTCAAAGTTAAGGTTAAAGTTAAGTTAGCCTTAACTATAACCATAACTTTGACCACGCCTTTGGTGCAACCCACTCTTAGGGTTCCAGGTTAGGACTATGGAACCCTAAAAACGGACTAACGCCTGAACATTAAATGTCAGAGATTGGTTACGCCCTTATAATAATAATTAGCTTTAAGGTTTTATTTCTCACAAAATACATAATAATAAAATAACAAAGAATCTGAAATAGTTTCATATAATGAACAGTAGATGGAGCTATTAGGACTTTGTGTCGGATGAACTTGTTTTATTCGATTTAAAATGATTATACTATAGTCAAAACAGCGAGTTGCAAGACACGGAATTCCAGACAAATTTTTACATTTTATAATATGAAGATTGAGAAGGCGAGTCGTACTTTTTGGACTTTAGCGACTATCCATAAATGTTACTAATCAACTAGGTACATCCTATTTTTTAATATGGAAATATAGCATACCTTTTCCATAAACTCGATCAACGGTCCGATCAGAATGTCCGTACAATGCTTTATGAAACTCTCGCAACAGGCTTTCAGTTGTCTATCAACCTCCTTTCTTGAATCCAACAAATGTTCTTTGACCATAGGCGTACCTTCTAGAAGAAACTCTAGCAGCGCATTATTGCTATTCAGCGAGAAAATCTGTCTCGGTCTCTGGATCAAACCGTACGCAGCATTCTTCATATTACTAAAGTCTAGTGTAGTTTCTTTAACCACAAAATCAACTTGGAATGGAGCAATTTGCTCTCTCAATATCAATAGATGTTTGATCTCAAATAATTCGCCGTCTATGTTAGTTTTTGTTGCTGCTATTTGCTTGGCCGCGTTGTCTACGCTTTGCACGCATATAGATATTGCTTCTTGAGCCAACCCTTGGAAAACTCTCTTCTCTAGGCACCTGTATAACCTGGAAGTATAAATTTTATATGCATTAGCACTAACCTCCATTATACAAGTACGCTGGACTAATGATACCCTTTGAAATGACAGCTATTTTTTGTGCCTATTTGAAGCGGAATCAGCTCCCTCAATGTGAGTGATAGGAACTAAATTTGACGTAAAAACACAGAATACAAATTACTCACGGATGTAAAAATGACGTTTGAAAGTCGCCATATTGGCGCTGATAGCAGTAGTGAGAGTATTTGGAACTAATACTAGTGATGACAACCAATAACGACTAAGCGGCCATTTGATAATAATAATAATAATAAGCGTTTATTCAGCACATACACATTACACCACATTACAATAAACATTTCACAAAAAAAGACAGTAAGTATATAGAAAACATAGATAACACAGAAACAAAAATAACATAAAAAAGAACATTAATAAGCAGACGGACATAATATAGGTTAGTGTCTATTTGGGCACAAATTACAAAATACAATGCAGTGTAATGCGAATTCCACCGAAAAGGACCCCACTCAGGTGATGATCACGGTATAATACCTATACCGCGATCCCTGGTGTTATGTGAGGCCTTATTGTCAATCGCTCGACAGATGCACACTGGCGTCAGCACAAACTGAATAATAAGATATATAAAAACTTTAAAAATACATAATAATTAAAATAATAATAGTAGATAAGCCTAAAAATGATGTGATATATATATATAATATATAGGCAAAATGGCATATAATATAGGCAAATTATGTTGTGAGAATGATTTTATAGTGTAAAAATAAAATATTATATAATAGCATTAGAGTTCCCTCTCATCCCAACTGCAATAAGACGTCATAGATCAAAACAGGTGGCGCCCAGCTGACGACTGACCTACATAGCGACGAGATAAGGGCGTTAAGGGCGACGCGCGCGCAGCATACCGTGAACGAAGCCTGACCAAGGCAGTCCGTACACCTGTTATTTGTTATTAAAATATTAATTACTTATTAGTGTACCGTGTACGTAGGTAACAAGATAAGTAATGTTGCGGCTACGACGACGTGGTAAGTGTGGGAACAATACAATAATAAAATTATGATAAATATAATAGATTACACATATTTGTGTAGTATAAGTTTACTTTGTAGTAAAGTTTGCAAGTTACGTCAAATTTAGTTCTCTTCCCTCTCACTGGGGGCGCTGATTCCGCTTCAAATAGGCACAAAAAAAGTGGGTATCATAGGTCCAGCGTACTTGTATAATGGAGGTCAGTGTGAATTAGAAATTAGAATAATATATGAGATTGAGTATGTTCTCGTTAGGCTGGTCTGCGATTTGTATAAAATGTGTGCATAAATACCATGGCCCTACAGAAAACAACCGTTAATTATTTTTAGAGACCAAAGGCCGCACTAGAGAGACATTGACAATGATAAATAAACTTTAATGAAGAATAAGATTTTTTAAAATTAAGGATGAAGCCAAACGAGCGTAAATTGTGAGTTGTGAGTCGCAGAATTTCGGCTGGCAGAAATTCTGCTGCATTCAGTTTCATACAAAAGTCCTGTTTGTTTCACACGAGCGTAATTTTGTGAGTCATAATTTGTATGAAAAATAATTTACGCGACCGAAATTCTGCGACTCATGACTCACAAAATTACGCTCGTTTGGCCTCACCCTAAGTAATTATTAAATGTCTTTGATTGCGGCCAGTATTTACGCGACCGAAATTCTGCGACTCATGACTCACAAAATTACGCTCGTTTGGCCTCACCCTAAGTAATTATTAAATGTCTTTGATTGCGGCCAGTATACCAGTCGCAAAAAAGTTCAGGAATCACTCATAAGCGATTCCAACAACACCAACGCCACAAATAGCAAAAAAGCCAACAGACTATGTCTGTCTCACCGGTCAAACGACAGTGCGTAAGGGCGGCAACTTATTTGCGATTGATCGATTGGATCCATCGCAAATAATGTTGCTTAATAATAATCTTTGAATGTAATTTGCATAGTAGCATATGCTTTCCGTTCTTAAAACAAC
This sequence comes from Cyaniris semiargus, assembly GCA_905187585.1. Lineage (NCBI taxonomy): Eukaryota > Metazoa > Arthropoda > Insecta > Lepidoptera > Lycaenidae > Cyaniris > Cyaniris semiargus. The sequence goes on from LR994555.1 coordinate 3,247,792, forward strand.
GTCGAAACTCCCAAACTTGTATCTATAAAGAGTCAGGAGTTCTCTCAGCACCTTCCGAACCATGGTATACCTTGGTGCAAAATCTTGCTTGTTGGTAGCATATGCTTAGAATACTGCTCACGAAACCGAAGTCACCACATGTTCCCATATAAATTTTGAGGAGTTCCCTCGATTTCTTGTGGATCCCTTCATCAGGTCACCACTTTCATGAATATGGTACCAAATTGGGATGATAACCTATACACCAAAAGAAAAATTTTGAAAATCGGTTCACAAACGGTGGAGTAATCGTTGAACATAAAAAAGCGAACATAACACCTCCTCCATTTTTAAAGTCGGTTAAAATTATAGCCTATGTGTTATTCTGATGTATAAGCTATATAATTGTAAAGTTTCATTAAAATCCGTTTGGCAGTTTTTGCGTGAAAGAGTAACAAACATCCATACATCCATACATATATACATCCAAACTTTCGCCTTTATAATATTAAGTAGGATTACCTGGACAGTGCAGCGAGTGTCCTCCTAACTCCCGGGTACCACATGCCGTGGAGATCAGCCGGGGACGCCTGCGGCCGCCTCTGTGCTTCTATGTTAATGTTGGCGACCTCCTGCGACGTCGCGGAAATGTCTGATACCATGGAGTTGCGGCTGTCGCTGCGCTTGAGGGTTTGTTCTTGGAGGGAGAGGGCGATTTGCTGGAATGTTAAAAAATTGTTGCTTAGTTTATGTTTTAAATAGTTGAGTTATTAGTTTAGATCTAATAGTCTTATGGATAAAATCATGAGATGAGGAACAAAATACGGTATTGACATTTGACAATAACTAAACAAACAAAACACCTGTTTTGTTGCTTTATAGCATACTCTAATTGACACTCAACATGAAAGGTACCAAAGTTTTGGCAATAGCTTCACTTCTAACAAACACGATATTACAATTTAAAATTACATACTGATCAAAGTATAATGTAAACAAATTTAAAGGTATAGAATGTGTTTTTGTCTGTTACGTTGGAAAATATGCTCGAATGACGAGGACAAAACATTGTATAGTCAATAAGTAATTAATTTTATTATACTTTAGGGTGTGTATGTCTTCATATTGTTAATAAAGTGTTTACTGTAAAAAGTCACATTTTTTTAAATGTTTGTATGAGTAAATTCAAGCCGTTGGGACATTTCTATTAAAAACACAGAAGTCAAAAGTAACTCTTTCACATTGAACTCTATATTATAATGCTGGCACTTCACATGGCTATTTGTATTTGCGTATTTGATGTATACGCCAAACAATCACCATGTGAAGACGGTATGTTTGACAAAGTATTGGCCTTATTTGCCTATTTAACAAATATGACCAATACCAAATACACGTATCCGTACCTTTGTCGGTTTTTGACGCACATCAAAAGAGTCAAATAAGCAAGTACACAAATAAACCGGTGCTGTCAACTTGACAACAGACGGTATATTTTCAAATTTCAGGTGATTTTCAGCAATTTCTCAGTCATTTTCAGTGTCGTATCGTGAGCGGAAAACAACATTTTGTATCCTTTTTGGAGATTAGTGGTCCAATTTTTTGTAATAAATATTCGAAGTCTATAACTGACATCCGACATTGTATTGGTGAACACAAACCTGATTTAAAAATTCTGAATCGAATGTTTGTAAGTTTGCTATTTGACGGCCATGTGTGGAAGGTCGTATTTGCCTTTATTTGCTTGTTTGCGTATTCGTCAATAATGTTGCCAAATACAACAAATAGCAAATACAAATACACATGTGAAGTGCCAGCATAAGAAACACATACACACCCTAGACTGGAGTATTAATACCACTATGTTTCGTTACACCTTGTATAAATGTGAAATATATATAACAACCACTGTAAACTGACCTCCATCATCATCAGTTTATCAGGGTAAGCGAGGTCACCGGGCGCTGGGCGGTAGTGTAACACGTCTGCTCGCAGCTGCACGTGCGCTCGGAACACGAGCCGTTCTTGTGCGTCTTGTAGCAGCGCGCGCGCCGCCGCACCGAGTGGCGCTAGAGTCGCTGGAATGAGGTAAGGTGTTTATTAGTTTAGGCATGTAAACATGAACAGTAGTCGGCAAATTGGGCGAGGTTACGCCCAGGCGACAGTTCACTTCTAACATTAACTTGACATAAACCGACCAACCTAACTTCAAGGGATATTTTCGAGTTCAACAATCGATAGTTGAGTTGTCTACGAAGAAGAAGACGTAGTCTACACCTATCAGTTTAGCTAGCAGCACGGTGATTCCAAATAGATATTTTGTAAGTGTCTAATCTACACTAAACATTTGTAAGACATAATTGAACCTTTTTACCACCGAGCCCATCATTCACTTTTTCACTTTTCACACATTACTTTCATTCTTACTTTAGTCTCACTTTTCTCACATTATATTAGTCTCATTTTTCTCACTTTTTCGTTGCCTCCCAATTTGTAAGGCAGCGATAATAATAATGGTAACTACTCTGTTCAATGCTTTGGTTCAATGCTACACAAATTACAGTAAACTTTTTTAGACTGCCTTCACATTATGTCGCGGGTACAGCCGCAGCCGCGCGGCTGCGGCGGTACCCGCGACATAATGTGAAGGCAGCCTTAAGGAGATAAAATCTAGCACGTCTTAGAAGCAGTGGCGTAACTATAACATCCGGGGTCTTTGGCAAATTGATGGGGCCCTATCAGTAAAAATCGTCACGTTAATAATAAAACAATGTATAAAAAAATTCTGACCTCACGGCCTCTTGGGCCGGGGCCTTTTTGGGTCGGGGGCCCGTGGCATTTTCCCAACCCTGCCACCCTATTGTTACGCCACTGCTTAGGCTTCTAAGCAGTGGCGTAACCCGCAGCAAGCGGGTTAGCGGCGGCGGCTGTGCGGGAGTGGAGCGTTCCAATGTATATATTTATATGGAACTGGCTTCCCGCGCCGCCGCCGCTGCCGTCCCGCTGCTTGCTGGCTTTGTGTCCATGGCCTTATACTCACGGTCCGAGTTGACCTGCTCCTCGATGACCTCGACGCGCAGTATGACGCACAGCTCCGCCAGCGTCTCCAGGTGGTTCACGTGGATGATGGCCGGTCGCATGCCCTCGTACAGACCGTTGCAGAGGGAGTGGAGGTACTCGCTGGAACAGATAAGTTTAGAATAAACAAATTTTCAATAGCGTTTTATAAGCAAACTGAATTTTTAAATGAGACAGGAGGCGCAAAGGGGTGTATATGGGACAGTGGCGCCACCTGTTAATACATTTTTACAATGACTCTTACCACTTACATTTTGAAGTCCTTCATCAAAATTACTGGCCTAGGTAGCAGTATGGTAAAGTCCTTAGCGAAGCCAAGTTACGTTATCTACACTCTATGAGCAAAAATACGATATATTGTACCTTTACAATTCGATCAAAATATTTGTGATTCGTCTGACATTTACATCATCAAAGTCCTAGTAATGACAGGTATAGGTTATACTCACTCAAGCGCCGCCGACGGCCTGCTAAAGAAGTGTTCATACAGCGCGCACTCATCGCGCACGGCTAGAGCCAGAGCGGAGCACGCAGCTCTGAGCTGGGCAGCGTGCTCGCGGTGGGAGGGTGTACGGGAAACGGATAAACGCCGGCGACGGTTAGCGTACTCCGTGCATAGGTCGGATAGGAGGGCCGCGTACCTGTGAACACAATGCAATTCACATTTATTATTTTATTACATATCGTAGCATGTAACTGTTCCAAATAAAAACATTTAAAAAATTACTTAAGCCTGAACAAATTTTTACGAAATAAGGAATTTCGAGGAAATATTTCCGCAAACAAATTTGCCTATGTCCTTTCTATGATGTCTAGACTCTAGTTTATATTTGTTATAAATATACGGTTAAGAGCATCGCGGAGCGTCTATACATTTGTAACACTGCTATTTAAGTAAATGTAAAACAGCTTTCCAAGATACATAGGTAATTTCAATTTACAATAATACTCACTCTTCACTGTTATCAGCTCTCTTCTCAATTTCACTGATAACATATTTTAACTTTGGTGCTGCGGCTTGAAACTTGCCAAAGTACACTGCATATGCGGCATCCGCCGTCTCTCTTTCTGTCGGTTCATCAGGCGTCAACACCTGTTCTGTTGCATTGTTCAGTATATGTATGACATACGCTTTGATGAGTGATATAGCTCGGCTTTGAAGATGTCTGTATTTTACTAGGTATGTGTGCGATTCCTTGAAAGTTGTCTGTAAAACAAAATCACTTAACATAAAGCTAAGTACTAAAATAAGCTAACAAATCTCATTTTACAAAATTAATTTTAGGAAAGCAACACCAACGACGACTGAATAGCCATAGGTCACAAAGTAACTCCTGGAAAGTCTACGATACCTACCGCTGGTTCGGGAACTAACCCGGCAAGAAGAACTGGCGTAAGAAACGCACATTCCTCAGTCTACAAGTCATATTCAATAAATATACTTACATTGGCTTTCATGTACTCCAAGCACTCATCAATCTTGGCCAGCACTACAAAGAATGACTCGCTGTTGACTGACATGGTGGGACTATTGAGTCTCTGCGACAAATGCTCCACTTGAGTGAAATAATGTAGTTTCTGCTTTATGTCATCCCCTGGAAAAAGTTGTCATTTATGATTAAAATCACTGTTAAAAACAGAGACAGATATTAAAAGAAATTTAAGAAATCAGTAGGTACTAATAACATGTATAATCATGTAGTACCAATTGTAATAAATGAGTCTTGACTAGACAAGTAAGTTAATTTGTAAATTTTGTGAGTAGCATTACAGTATAATGTGTTATATTACGATTGTTCCTCTTTATATAAATTTATTCAAAGCATTTTCTATTTATTCTGTTCATTCTTTTTGCTGTCTTGTGATATTTTCAGTATTAATTTTTCTAAAAGTATGTGCTCTGAACTTTACAAACTAGTTTATGACAGTTTGTATACCAATCTCTGAGAGTTTAGTCTGATCAGCCAGCAGCTGCTCACTCATGGTGTGGAGGGCATTTGTTTTGTTGGACACAAACTTGTACTCCTCCGACAACTTGTCAAGATCGGACATTGTGGCAGCTATCTGAAACATTTATGGTAAAATTTATTAAAAAAAGAATATTGACACCACTAAAGGTAGCATTCGGATCAAGGCGACCGCGACGTGAGACCACGACCTACTACTTTATATGAAGGCCACGCCCACACGTCGCGCGACTCGGTTGCTTGCATCCTTCGGCACTTCCTATTAATTCATATAAAGCAGTGGGTCGCAGTCTCGCGTCTCGGTCTCGCGGCACTTTCGCCTTGATCCGAATGCTACCTTAACCAATCAAATTGTAATTTTGTATTCCTGTAGTTTACTTTATAATGCATTGGACAATCATCAGCCATATAAAATGCAATTTTCTCAAAATTTAAATTCTTTTCATTTGGTAAGTAGAGGAAAAATTGATTAAATACATCTTATATCACTCAAAGACCAATTAATTCATCAAGCCCGAGACACAATAGAATATCTATTGTGTCTCGTTTTCCCACGATTGACGGGTTAAACAATGATGTAAATTAATGAAAACAAAACATAATTATTTAAAACCCAAAATGTAGTTAATGACTAAGTTATGCTTTTGTTGTGTGTTAATTATGCTAAATAATTTAATAGTAGTTCAATAAAAAAAAAATTGAGAATAGCTATTGACTTATCTATATACATACTTAATACAAACATACTTGATTATTGAGTGATATACATTCATCTCTTCTGGCTTCCAACTGCTTGTAATAGTCTTCATATGGAGCATCAAGAGTCTTTAGATTTGTTTCATTCAAATTCTCATACCAATCAAGAAAGTCGTAGGTTGTGTTGATTTCTGGAATATCGTCCGCACCATCATGGTCATGGTTTTGTGATTCCTGAAAATATTTGAGTTTTGACTTTAGAAGTTTGTAAGTATTTCATTTACATTAGTACTGGTTGCTAGATTGGTGTAATACATAATATTACATATTTACATACAGTTATTGGATGCTGGGAATGTTAACATTAAATAGGTACATGATCTGTCGCCCAGCGCCAGAATACTAGCGTCCGCAAATCATGCTGGTATATTAATGTAAATCAGCATTTCTTTTGTTGATTTGCTGTAGTACACATTAAAGATTATTCACTTTTGTTGCTTTTGATTATTTAAGCAATAATTTTAGAACTTACTTCCTCAGATTTCGACGGATAATCGTCTTCGTGTGATAAAGATTCCAAGTCTAGTATCGCTTCACGTTGAGAGGATGTCAGCGGCGCCAAGGGGTTTTCGGCGGCCTCCCATAGTAACAGTTTACTTTGTATTTCTTTTAAGCTTAAATTATCCATAGTTAAACAATTTTTATTCACAGCATTTTAAAAATATCCATAAAATACCATACTTTACGGCTAATGTTTACGTTGCTTACGAAATGTCAATGTCATGCGTCATAAGTCATTTCAATTGACAGTTGACATTCTATCTTTTTAAACTTTGGGTGCTGAGGATACATTCGACATGGTATTTACAAGGTACCGACTGCAGGTAAATATAACAGTACTAGCTGTGCCCTGCGGTGTTACCCGAGGTTTAAGTGATATACATAATAAAATACTATGAAAAGTACCAATAATAGGGTCAAAACGGGACGATACATAGTTCTATAATGGTTTATGGTAGTGATGTTGATGATGATGAATGTAATTTGCATAGTAGCATAATATGCTTTCAGTTCCTAAAACAACGTCGAAACTCCCAAACTTGTATCTATAAAGAGTCAGAAGTTCTCTTAGCACCTTCCGAACCATGGTATACCTTGGTGTAAAATCTTACTTATTGGTAGCATATGCTTAGAATACTGCTCACGAAACCGAAGTCACCACATGTTTCCATATAAATTTTGAGGAGTTCCTTGAATTTCTTATGGATGCCTTCATCAGGTCACCATTTTTATGAATATGGTACCAAATTGGGATGATAACCTATACATCAAAAGAAAAACTTTGAAAATCGGTTCACAAACGGTGGAGTAATCGTTGAACATAAAAAAAACGAACATAACATCTCCTCCATTTTGAAAGTCGGTTAAAATTATAGCCTATGTGTTATTCTGATGTATAAGCTATATTATTGTAAAGTTTCATTAAAATCCGTTCAGTAGTTTTTGCTTGAAAGAGTAACAAACATCCATACATCCATACATACATCCAGGGCCGTCTCTAGCCCATGTGGCGCCCGTGTGCAAATATTACCCTAGCGCCCCCTAGCAAGCGCGCGGTCAAAATGAAATGGGTACAAAGTACTTAAGTACAAGTACAGTATGTCCGGCCGCTTAAGAGTGAGGAGTGTGCCGGTCCTAGTCAAATTTTCAGGTGGTGCGAAAACCAAGTGGCGCCCTACTAAATAAAAAAAATTTGGCCACTACTACACTACCACACACTAAGAGTTCCGTACGATTATAAAGCAAAGATAGGCAAAAAATTATGATTTTTTTTGGGAGCCCCTTAAATGTTTATTTAAGTACAACTACAATTCAGTATTTTGTGAATATTTCCGTTATTTCCGTAAGCCGTTATTGATATACTTAATGGCCAAAAAAATTACATTTGTTGTATGGGATTGTATCCTTAATTAATATTTAATTTATTTTGTTTTAGTGTTTTTGCCATCAATGCCATCTATGACCTGTCTATGACCAGAATAAATATGAGGTGAGCCGTAAGACCCTTTAACTGCCTAAAAGTTAATACTTTTTTTAAGACATTTATTAGACTTTAAGGTGGTCTGATCTGGTAGGGGTCTGTTCTTGGCCTTCTTTTGTGGAACATCGGCTACCATTGCATCCTGCGAGCGGCCCATCTCCGTGGACTACGTTTGTTCTGCTATCCAGACGACACATACATGCTGGCCCACGGAGGAGACAATACGCCTGGCGAGAGTGGGTGAGTCTCAGGTTGTGGCGCTTATAGAAGCGTTGGGGCTGCGAGTCGCAGTCGAAAAGACGTATGCCATGTTTTTCTATGGGCCCCGGAAGCACCGCCCCCGCGGAAGTATCACTGCGCATCGCAGAAATGTGGAGGAGAGTGTGCCGATCGGCGCTGAAATGCAGTACTTTTTAGTTTGGTCCTGGATTCTGAATGGATCTTTACCCCTCATTTTCGTCGATTGACACTAAAACTGAAGAAGATGGCCATGGCCCTGAATCGCCTTCTGCCAAAATCTGTGGCCTACCGTCCAGGGTGCACCACCTGCAGACGGCTTTATACATGGGTCCTGCATTCCTGTTTGGGCGGAACACATAGGCGCCCGGAATAGACAGCTGCTCAGAAGCCCGCAGCATGCTTTAGTGCTGCGGATACTACGCTGCTATCGAACCGTTAGCTGGCAAAGCAGCGTTGGCGCTGACAGGGTCCCCTCCGTGGGATCTGGAGGCTCGCGTGTTTTTGGAGGGTGTATCAACACACAGTCGAGTGTAAAAAGCGGGGAGATACTACAACCGGTCGATATTTGGCACATTCAAGGGGCGCCCTTACCTTCATTACTTGGACCATACGGACAGGAGGAAAACATCGCCTAGGTGCCACCAGCCTGAGAAAGGCGATACGGCGCAGCATACGCTCATTGAACGCTCTGCTTGGGCTGAGCAACGGGCTTTTGCGCCGTCCTTGGATTGGACCTTACTATTTATTGGGAGGCAGTAGCTTATACCCTCTGCGAAACTGTTATGTCGCAAACGGAGGCTGCTGGCTGCATAAAAAGAGCAGGACGCAAATTAATACGCAGATCCCATGAGAAGGAGGCACGGAGGGCGTAGGCTGCACGGCGCCAGGTGTGACCGCAAGGGCGCCGTCAAGAGTACATTTGCTTTTGATCTTGTGGTTTAGCGGTGAAACCGCGCATACGCGCGGACGCATATAAATCCAGCCTGACGTGAGTCGCGCGGCTCTCTTTTTGGCGCCCATCTTGACGACAAATATAATCTTCATTTATGTGTTTTAAGGTTCATTTTACGTTGAAAAATAAAGTTTATATCTATATCGCAAAAGCCGAGCCGCTCGTGGTGCGCCTGGCTTTGCTGTAATTCGACAAATATAAGAAGAGCTCTAGATTCTACACAAAATGTATGCAAACTGGAGTTCTTTTTACGTTGGTCATTAAATCGCGGCGGCCGGCCAACGCGGGCACGCGCCTAGTGGGGCTCCGTTGCGAGCGGCGCTCGGCGCCCCTAGGACCGCGGCGCCCGTGTGCAATGCACACCCTGCACCTAAGGGAAAGACGCCCCTGCATACATCCAAACTTTCGACTTTATTTACTTAAATAAAAATATTTAATTTAAGTAAGTATATTTATATAATTATTTATTTAAAATACTGATTGTTGTCTGTCAATCGCCTGACAACTACTATAGGATCCACAGAATACGGGATCACGGTACAGGTATCCTATACCGTGATCATAGCCTGAGTGGAATCCTTTTCAACGATATGTTCGCATCGCACTGCCTTACATCAGGGTACCTAGTTCATTTAAAAGTTTTTTAATTTTATTTTTTTATTTTTGTTATTATTATTATTATCTTTTTTCTTTTTGTTACTTTATTTTGTTAATTTTTTTTTGGTCTTTGTATCTGTATAACATGTGTATTTCAGTGTAGTGTGGTGTGAATGTTTGTTGAATAAATGTTTTATTAATATTATTATTATTATTTCTAATATTAGTAGGAAGTAGGATAATAGGATTGTTACGTTATATTGAATTATTATTTATTTAAATAAATGTTATGGGCTCTTTTACACTGGTGATAGTTTTGCCAATGCTGAAATATGTACGATAAGCAATATCGTAATTCGTACTGTAGTCCGAATAATGAACAAAGACTAATGATAATGAACAGTGTCCACTGTCCGTGAGTTTTAAGGAATAAAATTTGTTCCTAAACTCATAATTAAAAAAATGTACATAAGCCCCATACATTATTAAATTGAAGGTTAATCATAATTAAAATATGTCTCTGAAAACGGCGCGGCGGTAAGTATTGTTATGGACAGTTTTTATAGCGATAAAATGTAAAGTTTCTAGGCGCCTTTTTGGGCAACATTGAGTGAGCCATTAAATGTAGGTTAAAGTTTTCCTTTTATGGACGACACAAGAAATGATGTTTAGAGTCTCAACTATTTTATTGATCACAATAACAATACTTAGTTTCAAATAAAATCAAATCCATTGTTGTTGGTGACGGATATCGTACGCAAATCGTAATCCACCTTGAGAAGTTAAGCTGTACTGAATTTTGAGTGCAAGACTTACTATTATTTGCTTGAACTACAGACGTTTTTCCTGTCTGTATACTTACTCTAAAGCCTACTACTTACTACATAAATTAGCTGCATTGTTGTGGGTCGTCCTTGAAACGTCATTCTGATTAGCACCAATCGCATTACTCACTGCAGGAACTAGGAACATTGTGGCATCCTCTGCTATCGGTGCGTCATTACTCATGACTGTCAGAACTTGCTGGTCTTTTTTATCGAAATACAATGAAAACTAAAAGAATGGTAATAATTTGAGCAGATACCATAGCATAGAATCTATGCCATAGATATGCTTGCTGCAGTGCAAGACCTTATTGCTAACACTACTCGACAAAAGTACGGATCTCATTTAAAACGACATAATATTTTGCCATGCACTATTGGGACATGGTTGCACAGTATTGTACTATCGAGGAAATTGATTCCTAGGCAGCTGACGGACCTACGTCATTTGTTCGGCTTATGTCAATTCAATGTTAGCTGTGATCGGTCTGATGGGTTTGACTTAACGCGACCAAATTATTTAGGTCCGCCATCTGCTTAGGAATCAACTTCTCTGATAGTACCATGTAGGCTGTAGCGCCTAAGCTACCGACTTCAATGAGGTGTCAAGAGTCAAGACTCAATAGAAACTCAATAGAACCCCTGGGCAATTTGTCATTTCATGTGATTTTCATAGTCAGCTAACTGGCATGTGCCCTTGATGCTGTAAAAAATCGTTTGCATTGTGTTTATAAGCATTTGGTACCTTATCGCTTACCAACATATTACCTATTGTGCATAATAATGTTTAAAATAGCTTATTATTACCGAAATTCGTTTATCGCGCGGGATTTTTTTTAAAAGCTTTTATTTAACTTGCTCTGTATGTATGTAAGTATGTGTGTTACGGTGGAATTTTGGAACTCAATTTTGAAGTAGATATATTTAACCGATTGAGCTGAAATTTTGCATACGCGTTTAGTTTGGATGACAATGCACGATATAGTATGTGACATCACTCTAAATCCAATATGGCCGACCATCCAAGATGGCGAAATAATTATTTTCTATGCAGACCTACAATATGGATATTAAATGAAAAGGCTTTTTGAGAGTAACTCGAAAACGAATGTAATTTCATTCTACATTCAACATGGCGGCTCATCCAAGATAGGGGAATAGTTATTTTTAATAGACTTCTGCAATATGGGTATCAAATGAAAGAACTCGTTGAGAGTAACTCGAACACTAATTTAATGTCATTCTACATCCAATATGGCGACTCATCCAAGATAGGGGAATAACTATTTTTATTGAACTTCAGCAATATGGGTATCAAATGAAAGGGCTCATTGAGAGTCGTGTCGTGTCGTGTCGTGACGAATCGTGTCGTGTCATGTGTCATGTCGTGTCGAATCGTGTCGTGTGTCATGTCGTGGCGTGTCGTGGCATGTCGTGGCGTGTCGTGTCGTGTCGTGTCGTATCGTGTCGTGTCGGGTCGTGTCTTGTCGTGTCTTGTCGTGTCTTGTCGTGTCGTGTCGTGTGTCATGTCGTGTCAAATCGTGTCGTGTCATGTCATGGCGTGTCGTGTCGTGTCGTGTCAAATCTTGTCGTGGTGTGTCGTGTCGTGTCGTGTCGTGTCGTGTCGTGTCGTTTCGTGTCGTGTCGTGTCGTTTTGTGTCGTGTCGTGTCGTGTACCGTCTTGTCGTATCGTTTCGTGTCGTGTCGAATCGTGTCGTGTAGTGTCGTGTAATGTCGTGTCGTATCGTGGCGTGTCGTGGCGTGTCGTGTCGTGTCATGTTATGTCAAGTCAAATTCAGCCGGGTTTTAGAAAATGCCCGGTTGAATCCGGTCACTTTTGTTAAGTGAAATTTAACTTTTTAGTCACGCAGAAATAAACGGAATATAAAACTCACTAAATATAGAAACGGTTTTTTCACTGATCAAAATCAAGTACGATTTCTTAAGGACTTATGTTAATCAAATATTAACAAATTCTTGAAACAAAACAAACTACAATCAAATAGACTAATAAATCTAGCTAGAGATAACTAAAAAACAAAAAATAAATTATAGGCAAAAACTTTTTGAAAAAAAGCTTTTATTTAAATACTCCAAAAATTAGAAAATAAACTCCTTAAAAATTTTAACTATTAAGTTATAACCTCAATATAAATTATACAATTTGCATGATAATAAAAGCTTGTCGCGCGATTTGTAAATAAGCTTGTGCCAATTTAACTGAGTAAATTGATATTATTTTTTATATTTTAATACATTTATTAAATACTGACAGATTGTTAATTCTCGCGACAAGCTTTTATTATCATGCAAATTGTATAATTTATATTGAGGTTATAACTTAATAGTTAAAATTTTTAAGGAGTTTATTTTCTTATTTTTGGAGTATTTAAATAAAAGCTTTTTTTCAAAAAGTTTTTTGCCTATAATTTATTTCCGGGATAAAAACGGTTCTATGTGCTTTCCTGGGATTCAAAGTTTCTTTATACCAAATTTCATAAATCGGTTCAGGGTTTAAGGTAACAATGGTAACATAACATATTATACAGACAGACATACACACTTTCCCATTCATATATACAAGGTGTAACAAAACTAAGTGATAATACTTTAGGGTGTGTAATTGTGTACGGGTCCCTTAGGTATATAGAGTTAACTGTAAAAGTAGCAGCGCTGAAGAGCAATTTTTTTGGTGATTTGTGTTGTATGGCCAAGCGCCCCAGCCCAAAACGTCATTAATTTTTCCATACAAAAGTAAAAAAAATATACTCTTTCAGCGCTGCTACTTTCACAGCGACCTCTATACATATAGGGGACTGGGGACCCATACAGACCCTAAAGTATTATCACTTAGTTTTGTTACACCCGTTGTTTTAACGTGGGAGAGCCATGCTTCGCCACGAATGGGCCGGCTCGACCGGAGAAATACCACGGGCTCACAGAAAACCGGCGTGAAACAGCGCTTGCGCTGTGTTCGCCGAATGAGTGAGTTTACCGGAGGCCCAATCCCCTACCCTATTCCCTTCCCTACCCTCCCCTATTCCCTCTTAAAAGGCCGGCAACGCACCTGCAGCACTTCTGATGCTGCGAGTGTCAATGGGCGACGGAAGTTGCTTTCCATCAGGTGACCAGTTTGCTCGTTTGCCCCCTTATTTCATAAAAAAAAACCCTGTATATTATGGATAGATGGTACTAAAACCTTTGATATTTTTACTTATTCTTATTAACAATAAACCAAATCATTACCTTAGGGCATAGGTAGTATTTCAGTTACTAAGGATATGGTTTCCTTAGTAATAATTTTCTGGAAACAAACTTACGTAAATCAAATTTACAGTACTCAATACTTACGAAAACTGAAAAACCATAAAATCGCCATCAACTACCAAAGTTCTACATTTTTACCAATATGTCGAATACTTAGGTATTTTATGGAGACGGTAGGTTGGAAACGCCTAGGATCATAAGGACTTCAGAAATCTAGTAGGCAAACTGCAGTATCTAGATTCTAGTTTAACGTGGTAGGCACTTGTCATGGCTGGATGAAGCAACATTGGCATAGCTATAAGAAAAAAATCATTCTGAAATAGAATAGTTTCTCAGATTTTAAAGACATTTCGCTTTGTCTATTCAATAGACAAAGCGAAAGTATCTCTTTAAAATCTGTCATCATCAATCATTTCTACTTTAGCTATCGAAAGCTTGTTGTTGTAGCTGGTCTCATTTACGGCTCACTAGATCTTTTAGCCTCTACATAGAGAACATAATATGTTGAGACTTGAGTTGTTTATTATCATCTATTTCTCTTACTGCCACACTCAGAGATATTTAATTATGATTAAACTTAACAACATATTTTAATGAAGAGTTTGACAGATCATGTATGGGGCTTATGTCAAAATCTTCATTTAATTACAGTTAAATAATTAATACTCGTCTCTGAGTGCGGCAGTTAATCATCTCTAAATATGTGTATTGTGTAGACAGTCCACCTCAAGCTACTAATATTACGGTAATAAATTACGGTACGGTACGGTAAAAAAAAAAGATTTAATAAACCAATATATATATATATATATATATATATATATATATATATATATATATATATATATATATATATATATATATATATATCCTTTCTTACTATCCTTTGTCAATCTGTCACTTTGTCAGCTCTACCACTGAAGACGTCTTTCCGACAATGCTTAGCAATTTGTAATGCCTCATGGCCTCAGGCCTTAGGTGTTTAGATTAGATTATAGGAGTCATCAAAAATAACAAAAAATAGAGTAATTTTGCATTTATTGGGTACGAGGAACAATCTGGTCAACATAAGATATAATGGACATTCTGTTTACATTATATTTACACTTCAGAATAAACTATAATTGGAGGATATTTATACAGATACGTTACAGCGTACAAAATACTAACAACTAGGAAAATAGTCACATCCGTCCTCCTTCACTCTCTCTATCTCTCTATCCACAATAATCTCTTCAAATGCAACGATCCCTCTCAAACGGTCCCATTCACTTTGTTCGGTAAAGTAAGAAGCTTGTGTACCGCAACTCATCGTAACCCTCTATCGACACACTCCATGAACCATCTCATCCTCTATTTACACTCCGCTCTACTACTTGTACTATATACAAACAATTTAAACAATTAAAAAAATACAATGTTAAATTGCTATAAACTCTATCGATACATCATAGGGTTTGGAATAAAAATAGTTTCTTTAATTACAGTTTCAGCGTGCGAACTAAAGCCAGCGAGACTACACCCTCGCGACCGCTCTCCGAACGATTATATTAAATCTGTTACGTCTATATGTTACAACTAAGGAGAATTATACACGGAACTATCCACAGATCATTGATTTCGGTCCGCGAGGAACGAAATACTCCGAGAACACGATAAAACTCGTCCGAAATAACTTAAATTACGTACATATAAAAAATAGAAAATAAATTAGCAGTCATCGTTCTACGCGTAGAGATATTTCATCTATTTCATATAACAATAATTACAAACACACGACTTAAATTACATCTCACGTGAAATAATATGTGACGCGGGTATGCGATGCGGTGAACTAAACTAGACCCTAGGACTCGCGAGTGTAGCGAAAGCGTGGCTAGACATTCTGCACTCTATACAGATATATAACAGAAAAATATACTTCTATATGTTCAAAGCGTGATATATATCTGGGCGGTGCGCTCGGGGCGCGCCGGGCGCTCTGCCGCGCGACGCGACGGTCCAACGCCGCGTCCGTCCCTCGGCGCCATTAACCTACGTATTAACATAGCACAGCCATAAACAACTCCTGTCCCGCGTGGAGGGCGCGCCGAGGGGGAAGGCCGGAGCCTGCAGGTGAGGTCAGGGCGGGGGGCTTCGCCCTACGACACGGGGGGCTGCGGGCCCTGCGGCTGCGGCGGGGGCTTGGCCCCGGCGGCCGGGAGCTGCGCGAGCGTGTCCTGCGTGGCGTGCGCACGCAGGTAGCTGTTCTCCACCTCGAGCTGGTTGATCCTCTCCATCAGTTCGGCGATGCGCTCCTTCAGCACTTCCACCTCCTCCCGCACCGCGAACATCAAGTGGCTCTTAACCAGATCCTGGAATAGAAGAAACAATAAAATTAGAATAATTCTTCAAAGGCGTAAAATTTTAAGTGTAAAAAAAAAAAAAATTTATTAAAAAATTTAAATTAGCTTCTCAAATAATAATAGTATTAAAAAACTTAAAAAAAACGCTTTATATATTTTCATCTCTCATTAGAATTATTGGAATTATTATTTCTTTTAAAAAAAAAATTATAAATTATTGCATTGTCATTTGTCATTGGCTCTTAATACGTATGCAAAGTTTCGAATTAATGAGACGAGAAAAAATCGTACTTAAAGATTCCGTTACATACAAACAGTCCAAGCTTCTAAAAGCATGTTAAAAATCCTTGAAATGTTTGAAAATCCATTACATTTTATAATTGATTATTTCAAGAAAAATAAATAAATTAGATTTATTATAATTGTTTATGATATTACACCTCAATCCTTTATTGGAAATGATTTGAATAAAGACAAAACCGCTGGAGTATACGACGCAATAGGTTTTAAAAATAACGAAAACGATACTAAAAATAAAAACGGCAGTAAAAAACAAACGCGCACTCCAATCGTAAATAGAAACCGGTTCGGAGAGAAACAAAAAATTTGGAAAGAAACAGAAACGTACTTTTGGATTAGGCACGACCACGTAACAGGGATCCTTTTGTCCCTTCTGTCTAATCTCGTAGAGGCA
The DNA here is from genome assembly GCA_905187585.1 of Cyaniris semiargus. Lineage (NCBI taxonomy): Eukaryota > Metazoa > Arthropoda > Insecta > Lepidoptera > Lycaenidae > Cyaniris > Cyaniris semiargus. The sequence goes on from LR994555.1 coordinate 3,264,472, forward strand.
ACCATCGTTAGGTTTGACAACGTCGATCATATTTAATATTTATCAGGGAGCACGAACGACACGTTATGCACCAACGGTGGCACGGATAAGACTGATGAGATCGCGGAGGATATAGGCGTGTGATGCCTTCGCGTCCTATCGGGCGACTGATGGTCTGCGGGCGCGGGCGTCCCATTTAAAACGGCGACACGTCACAGCCACGCGGGCCGCATGTGGACCGGTGGCAAACAAAGTTGCCGCGGTAGGTATCAACAAAGCTGTTGTTTATATCATTTCATATTACGAGATAAAGTTCATTATTTACCTACATTATCATCGAAACGTTATTTACGACCAAAACAACCAATACCGAGCAAATTTTATATTTATTTACGAATTTCGTATACAAATTTTCTACAGGAATATCCGCTTACGCATTTTAATGTTTTGGGTCAACTTTTTCCAAGGCGCAATTAATGTTAATTATTAAAATATTTACATATTTAATTAAATCGGATATAGGTTACTTTGACACAAATACTTATAGCGATAGTTACTGATATAATATTATCACAACACTTTGAAGGATAAGAAACTTAAGTGAGATTTACTAGGAAACTATATTGACAAGATCTATATGTAAAATGTGTATCTAAGAGAATAAGAAAATTTTCCAATGCAAACTGGGAAGGATGAAGTGAACAATGCAGTAGACGGCAAAACAAAATTCAAATTCTTCTTAAAACTGAAGAGGATTAAAAATAATACGTAAAGTTCCAGGATTTTAACGTCACTTAATCCATGATATTTTAAGTAACCGGATTATCAAGGATGACCCATTTATCGGTTTAAATACACTATTTATAGTTTTAATAGCATTAAAGCATTAACTCTACATAAGGTAAGCAAAATTGCGTCAATAGCCAGCGTGGTATGATGCAATTACGATAATGGCAATTAGAATCATCGGCAGTATAGATTATTTATGGTAATACGCAGGAAAAATGCGGATATTCGAAGTGAACAACGTTACAAACAATGTTTATATAAAACATCATGTCACGTACGCATTAGCGACAAACGATTGCAGAAATATGATGTGAACTATTTTTCAACCGCCGCCTACTCGATATAGAGACATAAAAAGCTGAGTTGCATGAGTCAAAAGTCAAAACATTCTAACGTCTGCTGGGATAAAGAGACGGGGACAAAAATGGGTTTGAGCAATACGCGCTTGTTGTATAATTAGAGCGAGCTAAAAATAGTCTTTATGACTTTTACAAGACTTGCGACCTTCAATTAAAGGCACACTGAGTACATAGTGTACACTGCAGATTGTTCTGGTTTCCATTAGTTCACATTACGTAACATAAAAAGATTGGCACACTACAAATGGACTCATTACAGCTAACAGCATTAACGATACTGAATTGGTAAAAGCCTCCGGAATTTAACAGGACAAATAAAGTAAAGATCACAGTTATAGTAAGAAAATACACCTTAATATGAGATCACCCTCATGAAGAGTAGAGAAACATCTCACTGTGGCAACACAGAAAAGCAAATAAAAACCAAGGCCAAATTTCGCTTATCAAAAGAAGTGCTAAGAAAAATAATTACAATGAAAACATAATCAAGTATTAACTTAGCAAACTAAACCCATATTTACACGTAAAGTGATTTAACTGATAACAGCAAGAGTGAAAAAATAATGTCATTGGGTCGAGATAAATAAGGGAGATTATTTCATTGATGGAAGAGATATTCTAGAAGGTATTAACAAGTGCAACGCACGCAATATACGTACACTGAACTTTTTACAATCGAAAATAAAGTACATACGTAATTGCTTAAAATCCGCAAGGGCACTTTACAAACTTGTCAGACGGGCTTTATCAATCGGGACAGTGAAAATCATCTGAGGCGATGTAATTATTTGCATCAATTTAGGTTGCTTTATTAAGATAATATAGCAATTTTACAACTTCCGTATTTGATAGATGATCAGTTAGAATTACGAGAGTGAAATCTTTGAACAATAAATATCCGCGTAGAAACGATTCCATATCTGAATCTGAATTGAACGTATTTACGATACAAAAAACTTATTGGCAATTCAAATTATAAAACGAAAAACAGGTTAGCACCGAAGTAAACAAGAGTCCGGAATCGTGGAGGCAACTAAAGGTTTGATGGTGATGATGTCACCACCATTTTAAGCTACGGCTTTGTGCCTGAACATTATAAAAACACGCGGCAACCGGTTGGCGTGTTATTAACTATTAACGACACAATTAATCAAGCCCCTTTGTTTACATACACTGTTTGAATTTTAATCCCCCCAAAACTTGTTATTGTAATCAAAACGGATATGTACATCGAGTTTCGAGTAACTGTGTTTGTGAGGAACAAATACATAAAAAATAATACAAAAATATGAAAATCTAAACATAAACAACGATCTTATCCTAAAGATATATGTGCAAGCATAAAGAATATTTGTCCGCCAAATATTATGTTAAAACTTTAAGTTTTTGCAAGAACGTGTCGGCGCGATAACATGTAGCCAGTTTTTGTTCACGAGTTACATACTTAATATATGTACACAGCTGCAGGGATATTTATTAATATTGATGACCCAATTTCGTATGGCCACACCGAGCATTATCGTTTAACAATAACACAATTACTGGAAATAATTTAAATTTACAGTTACTCAATTACTTTTAACAGAGAACTTCTACTATATATTAGAACTTCTACTATAGTTAATTTTCCTTATGCGATATAAATTTCACGATTAAGTCATCGTAAAACCAGCTGAAAACAAGTTTTGTGTATAAACACAATCGTTAATCGTCTACGAAAAAAATAAACAATAAATTGACGCAGACAGGTTATCAACGGGAGATAACGAAGAGGAGAAAAACAAGTAAAATGTATTGGTCACACTTGATACTTGACCTAGAAGTTGATGTCATTTGCACATTGGTGATACGGCGCGAATTGTTGAACCCGATGAGAGCATTGCTGAAGGCAGTGATGACTTCGTAAATACAAGTTCATTGCTCACTGCAAAGGAGGCGAGCTAATGTAAACAACTCTAATGCTTAGTCACTTCTAGATCTTTGAATTGGTGTAAACTGCAAACCAAACTCTATGTGAAAGGTTTTAGCCAAGCCTTAGCAAGTTTTAGCAAGAATAGATGCAGTAAAAACTGTTTAATCGAATCCTAGCATTACAAGCTCTCGAAATCGTAGATTAAGTGGTCTTTCAATAAGTAATTAAAGAAGTAAACTCTACTCTTTCTAAATACACCTTATTTTACTGTAACATCGCAAATTCTAATGTCCCTGAAACGCACCGAAGCCATCGTTTTATCATCGATCAACATGTTTACGAATGCGGTTTATTTTCGCACACCTCGTATCTATCAGATAGAGGATCGATAAGTGAAATGTACCGCTCGTACTTTTCCGCCTCCAGATTATAAACATATGGAAAAATATTGAATTAGCTCTGTAAACAACAGCTGATAACCCTGCGGCTTAGCGCGGTTTTCGTTATCGCCAGGAGGCCAAAACTATAAAATAATTTGGCTTTTTCTCGCAACTCTACGATATTCTTGATTGCTCTAAACAGACCTAGGAAATAGTATATTTTCTTAACTAATCGTCACAGGGTCACGTACAAAATTACAAATCAACGGATATTTTCCGGAATTCTATTACTTATATTACTGCTATATTTACTTAGAATTGTTACGCAATGCAAAGTATTATGTTTTGTGATAATAATAATAGTGTGCAGGCTTACGAACTCGTAACTCGTGTTATGTATTGAATAACCATTTTGAATATTTACTGTTCTGTTTGCTTACACTTACAACACAGTACAGCTTAAAACTTTTCTCTACATTTTTAATTTTGTGTGTGGTCAGCAACATAGGGTTGAGTAATTGTACAGTAATTATATCGTTAAAAGGGATACTCTTGTTGTTGTTCTACTCTTGTTGATAGATACTCTATAGCATTTCACTACAAGAAATTTATAGTGTCACTCTTTGTCTCTATACAATAAGGCAATTCTGCATAGGTACATAATTACATAATATATCTAAAATTTGGTACAATCAGTCCATTTTCTCAACTCATTGCATACATCTCGCGTGACCCTACCGGCTACCCCGATCTACGGCCGTATCCATGCCGTAATCAGCCCGGCGCGTGTCTCCACTCCAGTGGCACAACGGGGCCAGCTTTCCTTTCGTATCTATTCTTAGTCCTGCCGGGTCACGCCCGCCTCATGCAAATCACGCACAAACCCATTAGCATAACGTTACGTTTCGGGAAAAAATATTTCTCCTATCAATTTAAAATTTGCTATATCATCTAAATCCGTATTCTTGTTGTTTAAAGTACCATCAATATTCTCTTATGAAAAGTCTCTTAAACTTATGTTTTATTCTGGAGTTTTCAATTACATCATTATTTAATTTTCAACTCTTTTAAAAAAATATATTAAAAAATCTAGTTTCAAAGGGGCTACTCAATCAATGTCATTTAGCGTGTACATGAAACCATTCCTTTAGATGTTACGTATAGCGCGGCACGCTAGAGATGAAACAGAAAAAAATAAATCGGCCGTTTTATCGCGCACAGATGGTGGAATCGAGGTCAGTGGTACTATTGCCGATGCCCGAACATCAATAGGACGAATCTCGGTAAACACAACTGTGATGTAACACGCCGCTCGAGCGGAATTATGAAATCTACGAGTACATCCCAAATTTAATAGGTACTTCACGTGTCACACGCGTTCCAAGGCGAATCACTGACCATGTGACTTACAGTCCATTCAGAGTACCTCCAAGTTTCTATCCTTATGTTGTCGGCATAAAGGTCTTATCAGAGGTAAAATAAATCTAAACGGTCTGAAGTGGATACAATCTTAAAGTTTTTGTTGGATTGTAACTTAACCTTACGTAACACAGCAAAATTTTACAAGCGCTGAATTATTTTTAGGTTCATTTTAAATTGTAATAAGTTTTATACAACAGAAAAAATTAATAACTAGAACATAATAAACATTGTAATACAAGGATATTAAACTGAATAATCCAGAAGACCCTAGAAGAGAGGGTAAATCACGAGCATGGTGTGTGAAGTGATAAAAATATAGCGCGATGTTTGCGAGCATTAGGGCTGGATTGGGGTCAATCGCTTGAGGCCATCTGCGTGGTTAATTATAGACTATGCAAAACGTGTCCAATAGCGCACGACCATGGAGATCAATTGCAACCACGACATTGTATCATGGAGAGGACCAAAATTGCAACTACATCTAACAAGATGAGGAATAATTTACCAAATAGAAAATCTAAAAATAAATAGGGATAATATAAGGCAATACTAAGGCATACAAAATTCAAGATTGTTGAATAGAACATTTTTGTTAAGACGCCAATATCTGATTTGACCTTAGAGGAGGAGGAGGAGGATTTTTAAAGAACTGCAAAAGCGTAATATCAGTTACAAGATGTTAAGTACAAGTACAGACGTTTCCGAGGTCTTCAGAGTTCTTGTGCGTTTTAAGTTATAACAGAAGCAGCGTAAGGTTCGTATACAGAGGATGGCACCTGCTATGAATTTCAAATAGACGCCTAGTTAGTTGTCACAAGGAAGCGGCTTCGTCTACCTCGAATAAGCAATTCAAATTCGAATAGTCTACAAAATATTCAATTTTCATTCATTACTTCACAATATAATACGACGAACGTGTGAGTGAATTTACAATTATTTAATTTATGTACAAAAAACTAAATTAGATTGTTAAAGTTGAAAAGCCGTTCTGCTGATATACTATAGGCTAAAACAAAACAGAATTCAATCAACTTAGAGAAAAAAAAATCAACGATCTCTGATCCTCAAGAAAATACTTGTCCCGATTCCGATTCTAGAAACTACGATGATTGCAGTCGATCTAGATTCTAGATCACTAAACTAAACTAAACGACGACACAAAGTGTGATGTGGTGTAGCTACATTGGCAAGAACAGGGGGAATATTTTTGTCATTAAGATAGAGTATGGCCAAAGTAATCGAAATATAATTTACCTAATCACTACAATCATCAATAAACATTATCAATGATGTTTAGGTGCACGATAATTATTTGATTACAATCCTTTCAATGATAATAATCGGCCAAGTGCGAGTCGGACTCGCGCACGAAGGGTTCCGTACCGGTATATAGTGAAAGTAGACAAAAAATTGTGTTTTTTGTATGGGAAATATTTACCCCTTAAATATTTACTTTATTTTAATTTTATTATTAATTATTAAAATACACATATAATTAAGGATTTTGTGAAAATTTCAAGTGCCTAACTGTTACCATTATTGATTACGAGCAAAAAAGGCCAAAAGAATCACGTTTCTTTTATGGGAGTCCCCCTTAAATATTAACTTATTTTTAGTATTTGTTGTTATAGCGGCAACAGATATACACAATCTGTGAAAATTTCAGAAGTCTAGCTATAGCGGTTATTGAGATACAGCCTGATGACATACAGACGGACAGACGGACAGATATCGAAGTCTTAGTAATAGGGTCCCGTTTTTACTCTTTGGGTACGGAACCCTAAAAAACACAAAGCGACGGGATATTAAACGTGATCAATTTATAAAATTGTATTTTACCAATAAATTAAAAGACTAACTGACCCTTATTATGTAATTCGTGTTTGCGTTTTACATAACAGTGTAACATTTTGTTAATTCAAACACTGATAACGGCAAGGGCTTTACTGATATGCGATAATTCGTAACACACGAGAGTGATAAACATTAAAAGACCAAACTATTGGTGTCAACAGGGACCATCGATTGGACCGCCTAGTGACATAATAGATGAACTAGATAAAAATAGCAAAATTAACGGAGATACGATCACGGCGATCCAGCTATTGCGTTCCTAATTAACGGACATTTTAAGTGGATGCCAAGAAGTCGTTCCAATTAATTTTGGCGGGAAACTAGCAGTTACACGATGACAAGTGACGAAATAAGTATTAGTGGATTTAATTAGGTCACAGACGGTGTAATGAAAAACGGTGATTAATTTACGAATCGAACGAACCGGTATCAATTCAACCAATACAAAAGAATTTCTGCCTAGGCCGGTATTTTCTCGCCGCCATTTATTGAGCACAATTTACTTCATTTACAGCCAATTACAATAATAGATGTTGGCCAACAGGGAACGGTGTTTTTGTACAAGTAAAATATTCTTTTGATTCTTTTCTTCTGGAAGAAAAATCTTAATTATTTTTAAAGTTTAAGGAAATTTTAAGGAAAAAAAAATAAATGGAATATCAAATTGTAAATAGCGTCGATATACATAAAATATAATATACAAAATCCTGTAAATCTAAGGAAACTTGGCACTAGAATAACTTTATAAGGCTAATTAGAAAAGCTATGTTGTCAAACGAGAAGCTCGCTACGTAGGCGTAAGAAGTCACATATTTTCACTATTTCCAATACAAAAAGCATTAGGAGAATACATTTAGAAGGGAAAAAACACGCGTTTTGCAATCACCGATCTACTTTTTACCGATTCAAATACATTATTTAGGAGGGACAGGCGTATGACTAACAAAAAAGTTCAAAGATTACGACAATTTGACACCGACTAATATAAGAGACAATAGTCTTTGTCTATTTCTATAATTTTGTCAAAAGCATTATTTTACTCATTAATGATTATTTCTTAAATGTACTGTGATGATGTAAATTGAAATTAATCGGTTTTAATAGATTTAGATTTATATCATTATTAATAATTTGTGCTTGCGGTTTAGTCCGCGTCATTGGAATATTCCACGGGAACCATGCATGATCCCGCAATGTAAAGGTAGCATTCGGATCAAGACGACCGCGACGCGAGACCGCGACCGGCAGCCAGTCGCACGTCGCGGGGCGACAGGTACCTACGAATCTACACGACCGAGTCGCGCGACCCATACGAAAGTTATTAATATTTCGTCTTCGTGCGAAGAAAACACTGTCATTTTGTATCGGTCGCGCCACGGCACTGCTTTGTGAGCGACTGGGTCGCGCGACGCAAGTCACCGGCAAGCCACGCCCACACGTCGCGCGACCCGGTCGCTTGCATCCGTCAGCGCTTCCTATTAATTCATATTATTATAAAGCAGTGGGTCGCAGTCTCGCGTCGCGGTCGCCTTGATCCGAAAGCTACCTTAATAATCTATATTTCTATATGCTTAACTTATTGAGAGCGATGGAAAATTCAATATTATTTGTGTAGAAAATCAAGATGGTTGCGTCAGAGAAAATTCGTGGACGTGCACATTGACGGTGAAATAAGTTCAAATTGTAGAGCGTCTTAACGAGCAAATCGTATGACCGTGTTTATGTACCAAGATAATATGAAAATTAGCTATCCTGGTCAAAGGAATTATTCTGTGTTGTTAATATATTTGCTTTTCAAAAACAACTCTCGACTTTCGATTTTTTTAAATAAATAAGTATCTAAAGTGAGGGTGGTGTTTGTTACTGATGAGTAACTTCTGCATTCACTTTTGTCACTTTTACATTAAATAAGTAAAGATGTAGAACTTACCATTGCTTGCTCGATCTTATTGTCGATGGCCACGGCGCTCGTGCCTGACGCACTGTAACAATAAAAAAAAAAACATCTGTTAATTACATGTTAAAAGCATGATGTGATGTGATGCATATGAATCACGGTAACTTGTATGCAAAAGTCACGTTGGCTGCTTATCAACTCTCAATAATTACTGAATAATAGTAGTTTAGTATTACTTTATTTTAGTAGGCCTCGATACTGACATTAATGAGAATGCAACGCATAAACCTCAAATATAAGTAGGTAAAGATAATAAAATAAATTATCATAGAATATTTACAGCTGCAATTAGTATGTATAACCAAACCAAAGGTGCGAACTATCAGTTGAAAAACTTCATTGATTCGAGTCAGGGCGTATACAAATACAAGAGAAAGTAGCGGTTGTGATGCGCTTATCGCAAGTCTTGAAAGTGTGCGGCAACCACACATCCGTCTAAAAACACAGGCCGACTCAATTTGAGAGACACGCAGCATGGTCTGAGGTATGCGGCCACGTGTACATGCCGACAGCCGACACAGTCTAATTGCCGGCACTTGGAACTGCAATTATACAGATATTCACGTGGATTACCTGAAAAAAAGGGCAATTTGGGAAATTCTAGGGCATCCGATTGATTCTTTCCTGTCCCACGCGACGAGCAGGCAACTAGAGAGGCTTTAGAGGTTCTCAAAGTTACATCGACGTGCATTTCGACAGGCGTGTACTTGACTTTCGCCGGATTCAGATTCCGTGTCGACTGTCGCGTCAATGAGGTGACAATGCTCAGGCGCACCGAAGCGTTGAACGGGCCAGCAACGCCCATTGCGTATCGATTTCGTCCGGTTCGTTACTGAACTCTCAAGTATTAAATAACCAAACCAAAACCGCAGTGCTCGTGGAAGAGTGCAAGACCTATTCGATTAAAGCGCAACAATTTAAACACCAAATAGATTAGAAAAGACCATAGCAGGAGTTGTAATAGACTTAATTTTAGTTGGTTGGTAAGGTATCAGATCAGTCTGCTTTATTTGTAAAGCAATTTAACTTTTCTCATTTAACGTTTTGAGCGGTTAAAAGTGACAATAGAAATGGCATGATTTCGTAAGCCCATTTAAAAACAACCAGTTTGGTAGTTTATTATGTAATAAGATCCGGTGACAAGATTGCAATCCAACATGTCACATAAAAACTTTGACAAAAGAAACCTATAGCAGAAACAGAGAAAGTTGATGTGCAAGCCAAATTGAAATTTAACAAGAATAGTTAACCGAGATGTAAAATATACGATAAGGTATAATCAAAAAGCCTACTTTTGATAATGATGTGTGATAAAGTATAAACGATTATTAAATACAAGCATTAAGAAGGTGGTAAAGCTAGCTCAAATGAGCACATACACATAATGTACGACAAATAAGGAGAGTGAAGGCGAGATAAACGTTTTGTGTTCGTACACGTGCGTATTTATTTAGAGCGCCGGCCCGCCCTGATAACAAAGAACATGGTGAAACCATATTAACATGGACAAATTGCTGTATAGCGTCAAAAGATATAACTTGAGTAAGTATTTTTAAGGTAAGACACGAGCAAGAAATGCAAATTGTTAAATAACTTTTGCTGTTACGGTTGTAGTGGGTGTGAATACTCTATCGTTGAGAAGTAAAATAAATTTAAGAAAGATATAATACACTTAGTTACTTAAGAAAAGTTAACAATTACGTTAGCTGACTGGGAAGATATTCAGGTAAATTGCTGAAGAATTAAGACCTGTCGAAACAGCGTCAGTAACAATAAACTAAAAGAATAAAAACATTTGAATGATGACAAGGATAATTCGTGTATTTGCGTTTTTATTGCAATTAATTCCCGGCGTCATTCAATAATTTATCGACATGTTGATGTATGCGCTTATGTGTTTGGATGACGTCCAAACATACTACACATGTAAATTTTCATGCTGCTAAACCAATATTTACCAAAAGTGAGTCATCACGTCCCGCGCTCTCATGAAAAATTGCATTGTCTCGCAATCTCTTGAAAAGCTTTCAAGAAAGGTGAGACCGAAGTGATTGGAGGAGAGAGGTAAACATAAATTATTTGAGGACAATTCGAAGGATTTCAAGAGTGATCATTTCAAGATAAAAATATAAGTTACGATGTTTATATTTTTGTACGGAGCAAAACAATGCTGAAGGTAAAGTTATTTACGTTGTAGAGTTTCATGAGAATTCAAATTTCTTCATTAGTCATTGTTTAGTGATTTCAGAACTTTTAAAGAATGAAATTAACAACTCGAACAACACAATTACGTGTTTATTTAAGTACATGACTCATACGATTAAATGTTAAGTTATTGAGTAGGTATCCTTTTGTAATTCACATCAAACATTCCCTCACCGGGGGCCATGAAAATAATAAGTGGGCGAATCATATTTTTAAATTATTTGGGCGATGATAATGATCGCGGAGCCATAACGGGACGTCTGGTAGATGTAAAATATGAAATTATTCTGCACACTGGTGTAACGACGTAATTATTTTACACAGGCAAACATGAAGCCCGTCAACAGACAATGGAGCTTCGCATGAAAATTTAATATCCTAATGTATTTTTGACGCTATCGTGCTGCAGTACAGCAGCGCCGGCGAATCGTCCAAGGTCGTTGAAGGGAAATTGACGGCTGATGTCGACACGGCGGCCGACGGCTCATGACGACCGTTACATCTCGCCACTTGTTTCACAATTTCGTATCCGTTTCGTAGTCACAAGCCAACAGTCAAATAAACGATAACGCGACTCTACATATTATAAACCTCATTGAATTTACATTCTAAATCTGGGCGGACGTGATTTTCACGAGAAACATGGCCGGTCAGTTTTTTGTCACGCGAATTTTCACGCAACACTGCGTTTGCAGAGCTTTTTTAAACACAATAAGGTTAATTTTAACCGGTTTGTGTTTTAAATCAATAGTATCTGATGACATCCAGTGACTATCTATACTCCGCATTACTTTATAATACCCTTACTGCCTACATAAGAATCTAAACTTAGATTTGCTTAATTAGGGTCTCTTTTTTGTGTGACAATAAAGGTCAAGGCTAATAGATCCCAGAGTTCATTAACGAGCTGATCTCATCACATAACAAGTTTAGAATATATCTAAGCGCCGTTGGCGTATTGCAGCGGATCAATACAGCAGCAGAGACGTACAAAGATGTCTGGATTGAATAGGCGGCGCTCACATCGGCCAATGACAACCGCCTGGATGCAGTCAAAGTCATTGCTGCGAAACCTTCACCGAGTTGCCGGTTCATTTGCTCGGAGGCATATCGTAAATCATGCAGCCGCCGAGTACCAAACTAGAGACGCATTGCGGCAAATTACGAAACGTGGGACGAGGCATAAAGAAAAATTACTCACACTGGGTAGAAGTAGTCGATGTACTTGACGACGACTTCCCGGAGCAAGTCCTGTTTGTTCATGATGGACGAATACCCGGCACTTATGAGTTTAGTTTGCATGGCTTCTGATAACGTCGGCGGCTGTTTGTGACGGGACGCGCGGGTCCCCAATTTCGGTTGCAGCGGTGCCGTTTTGAAACTTAATACTACGCCGTTGTGCTCGAAAATGAGGTAGAAATTGTTTAAAAAAAACGTGATATAACCACGCGAGTGACCGAAACAACGCGTTGCGGCGAACTGGGACCCGGTCGGCGTGGCGGAGGGAGGGGAGAGTAGCAAGTGGCGCGCGCACGGTTCAATCTACTACGATGGCGCCTCCGAATACCTTGGTAACGCTTTTTACCGGCTGCAATGGCGAGAACGAATTCGTAAACACTCAAATTCTACGTTGAGCATCAAATGCGCTCGTTTTGGTTCAAGGTTAGCGTCATTCTGTATCATTCGTGATACTTTCTAATGGAAAATAATAAAACTTAGCACTGTTAACGTAAGATGCTTAATAGTTAATGTTACGGCGCGGCGTACGTATAATTACCAGTCGTAATAAATTCACTGTAAACTTTAATACCAATAACAGCTTTATTAGTATAAAGTTTACAGTGAATTTTATTTATCTAATAAAGCTACTTGACTATAATGATTATCTTCTTTTATAAAACTTTCTGTAATTTTGATAAGAGCATTGTGCAAGATTTAGCTCTTCTCGCTTAGTAGGTATATCCCGAATTGATGGTAGGTAATAGGTATCATATTATACATTGTAGAGTTTCAAAAATAAATTACTCTGAATAAAAAGTATTTGATACGGCTTACTAAAAATTAAATTAAGAAATTAAAAAAAAAACCCTGCCAAACAACTTTAAAAAGTAATGAAATAATATTTACTGACTTTCTGTTTAAATAATTCCTAAGTGTAAAGTAATATTTTAGTCCATAATTGTTGTCACGGTGTGTCGGGGGACCGCCAAGTAAACTACCAGCGACTTTTGCATTTTGTATCGCCAAGTCACTGATTGTCTCGATTCGGTTCTGTGAACTGACCCTTAAACTATAATGTTATGTGAAATCAAACATCTACATTAGCGGTCCCCCGACACACCTTGACAACAATTATGGACTAAAATATTACTTTACACTTAGGAATTATTTAAACTTAAAGTCAGTAAATATTATTTCATTACTTTTTTAAATTGATTGGCGGGGTTTTTTTTTTTAATTTCTTAATTTAATTTTATTTCATGCTTTTTAAACTTGTGTTGGCTATAGGGCAGAATAATTCCTATCAACAGGATCATATCCCAATAAATACCATGTATGAATGGCCTTATCGATGAGGCCTTTAATATGAGCCCAAACATGAAACCTCCACTTTGGGTTTATACGAAGCTCGGCTCCTATAGAAACCAGGTGATGCTGCAGCAGTAGCATGCGAATGTTTACTGTATATCTACGTCTTACTAGTTGTAGCAATTGAAATGAGCCCAAACACGAAACCTCTGCTCTAATTTGGTGAGGAGTTGGGTATCCTATTGATTACCAGGGGAGCTGCAGCACCAGATCAACTTTCCATTAATGTGTATATGTATACTGTATATTCACAAATGTCACGAACTAGAATGAAATATTAAACCCATCAAACGACTGGAAGTTGCTAACGGGCTTTCATGAACCAGATAAACCCAGAATTTTCAGCACTCAGCAGGTCGATGATGATGAATTATAGCTAAGAACACTCTCGATCATGTCAGCTTTCAAACAAAAAAAAAATACTAGATCAAAATCGGTCTACCCGTTTGGATGCTACGATGCCACAGACAGACAGACACACAGACACGTCAAATTTATAACACCCCTCTTTTTTGTCGGGGAATAAAAATTGGTTTAAATCAGCTATAAAATAGCTATCGAAATTCATGCTGTTCGTTATGGCTTATGAGAGTTCCAAGAAAAACGTATAATGGTCGCAAGTAACGAGCTCTCGAGGTGGGAAAACGAGGTAAGTAGCACCCTGTACATCTTGATAGCTCACACGTTAACGGCCATCGTAATTACTCTTAGATCTAAGTGACACGTGCTATATTCCTCCGTTAATTTTATCGTCATCATCACTTCTATCATTAGCAAAATATTGTGTTGTGCAACTGTAAAGGTCAAGTTGATCGTAAGTTTTTACAAGTATTTCATTCCTCTAATATTTACCAAATTAATTGTCCATCATCTCATATTATCATATATTTGTCTGTGTCTCTCATTTGAAATGATTTACACAACGTATCCGTTCAACTTTTTTTTTCTGAAAGTGTAGGATGATTTTTTTTGTTCTTTCAATGTCTACACTGCTACACTATTGACATCCTCCCAATAAATGTCGTATTTGATTCTACGTTTCTATTATTACACTATATTCTTCTTGACTTGCAGAAATATTTCTTTCGTTTCAAAGACGATTCGAGCCTTCTACGCATGCTCGTGCATGTTAAAGTGTTTGTATTTGTACTATTTGGCCATTTCATTTTCGCACTACAATATATATCTATGGACGCCACACACCACGTCAGTCTGGCCCCGTGCTAAGTACCTGAAGGACTTGTGTTACAGGTACCAGACAACGGAAATATATTTAATACTTTTATACTATACATATATTTAAGATTTTTATTATATGATACACATATTTAATACACATCCATGACCCAGGAACTTTTGAAAACTTTTTGTTCCGTCGGCGGGATTCGAACCCGCGACCCCCGGCTTGAGCTACCAACAACTTTTTTTGACCTCAAAGGTCGTCAAAAAAACTATTATCTATTCTGTGGTATAAGTTGTGGCGTTATGTAGTGTGTGTCTGTCTGCACTAATCTATTGTAACACCACTTCCGCATATTGTTCACAGTGTCGTCTAACATAATTATTATGTATTATTGTAATTTTCATACCAGAATTTTCCACACGTTAGTCATCGTTGACATCCTCTAGTATCTATGCTACTGTTACTGCACAAACGACCCATATTTACTTTATAATTAAGAACATGTTTTTCCAACAAATTCAGGTGAGGCTCAATTATTATTTTTGTTGTTTCTTCAGCAGAAATAAAAATAGCTATTAAAATGAGCAAAAGAACAAACAGGTAATTAATTATAAATTGAAAAATGTAATTATAGAACAAGTACGACATAAAGACAGCGGGTACTGAGTACCTACTTATGAATGAAATATGCTGAGAATATAAAAGAAAATTTAAATTATTCAAATCTGTAGTAAAGCCGGCCAAAGTATTATTATTTTTATGAAAAAAATACCTGGATGCTAATTTATATTCTAAATTTTACAGTTTCTTGTATACTTATTTGTTTACAAGAAACTGTAAATATTAAATAACGGTTGATTTTGGTATTTAAGTTCGCTACATGCTACCAGTTACAAAATTCACAAACCATGTTGAAACGGTTGCATTAAAATACGAAACTACCAGAATAATTTTCGAAACTTAGATCCGTGATGAAGATAAATATAAAAGAAATATTTTAATATATTAAACGTTTTTCCACGGATGCAATACCGTGGCGGGCTGCAACGGAGCTCTTGCATTAAAATTTCAAACGTAACGCTCGAAACAATACCGTTTCAAAATTACCGTGTTCCAGTGCATTATATAATTTAGGCATGCGTTAACACTGAACATGTGGTTTACTTATGCAATTGGTTTCCAATATTATGATGTATATATAGGCTCTCAATGATCCACTGAGATCAAGGATGGGGTTTTCACAATATTTCATGATTGAAGTTGATATTTTTAAGGACACTGGTTAAATAAGCATTCTTCATTCTGCAGATTCAGATTGCACTAAAGACTTGTAAGTTGACGAAATGGTTTGATTTAAAACTCTTATTATCTCAGCGGAAAATAACTAGCAAGTCGAATAAGTATTTTTAAGTAGAAGAAATAGAACTAATAACGTGAATAATTTTCTTATTCCGTAAGCATAGCTCGCATTTCTAAGTATTCCAACAATCCTTAACCCTTGACCTTAACGTTGAATGCAGTTCTGAAAAAAACCTGACAATAGTTATTATGAGCATTATTAACGACTCGATAATAATGGTCGTACGTAGCAATTATTTTGTAATTTTCCATTTGTCACATAATGTCTATGTCGTAATTGACATCGGGCAACAAGAGACCGAGCGAATCATTATTCATTGCTAGACTCTATAGTAGGTACACTTGTTCCTATGTTCTGTCATTGTGTCTTGGCTATATGTTTTCTTAATTATCGGAATTAGACTTAGAATTGTTTTTAGTAAAATCGTAGTCATTTATGTATTAAACTATCTGAAAAATTATTACAGAAACGCCGCACAAAGTCAGATCATTTTATTTCAAAATAAAAGTAGAGCTAAGGACACACAACCACAGTTAATGAAGACTCAAGGCTTCGGCCATGAAACTAAGGGCTCCTGTGCATAATTAAGTAAGAATTAGCTTCTGCTTAGAGCTTAATGATATCACTTTTAAAAAGATTCTTCTTTAGAATTTTATGAAATTTATAGAGATTTAAACCATTCCTTAACCACAATCTTGCCTTCATTCAATTCTTATATGAAACTAATAGAATTTAGTTAGCTAGTCTATTACAGTACAACGTGTCATAGTATTATCATCAACGCGGTTGCTATCATTTTCCTCCGTACGTAGCTTTATGTTTGTGTTGACTGTACCATTCTAAAGGCTTGATAACCTACCGAGTAGAGTGGCACATTAATGATATAGTACATACCGAGTGATATTGGTATATCATCGATATACCAATATCACTCGGTAGGATTGGTAGGTTTAATCAGGCCTTTAGTCCGTGTCCCTTGGCAACAAATACATGTCTATCCAGACGAATAACAAGTGTCATAAAATAGTGTTTATGAAAAGTAATAACTATGATTGTATACGGTACGCTCATTACGTGATCATCATAATATGCAGTTGCACCATTTAATGAATATTTATTGTTTGTGTTGCAACTGCGTCTTGACAATGCCAAGTAGGGTCTCGTGTTTACTTATTTAACTTTTAAACATTTAAACTTATGTAATTAAGCGTTGGGAGATGAAAGCTGCATTCCTTAGTATCTCTTGCTTTAACTATATGTAGATAATTAAGTATTGCCGCTGTATCTTTAGAAATAATTATTTAATTGATTAATTAGCCCACCTATTATTGTCATGTTCTGGCTTTGTATACTCAATCTGATTCACAACGTAAACGAAAGTATCTAAGGTGTTGAACATGACAGCCGCAAACAGAGATACTAGATTACGAATCGCATACGCATCGGCCACTTATTCTGCTTTGGACTGCAATTTACGTGAATCATCTAATCATAATATTAACGATACAATCATTGCAAACAAAGTTAAAAAGTTCTCATTTGGAAATGAAATGTTACAATATGGGTAACATTTTGAATGCTGCTAATGTATTTTAACTATCAATTACATATTATAATATCAATATACTTTAACCTTCATGTGACCTTTGAACTGAAAATCGATAATATCCACACATACTAGAAAAATCTAGCGACACACTTTGTATTTTGTAACAATCGCCATATACGCGACCTACAAATTACATGACGTTCGGCAAGCAAAAAATCCATTACACAAATTGCTCGTGTTTTTTTAAAAACAATGACTACATTCTAGTAATTAGTAGCTGGCAACTATAGAGTTGTAGTCACAGATTATAATAGTATTGTCAAAGCTTCTTCTTTTGCGTCTTTACTCCATATTCTTTTGTCTTAATCAAAAACTAAATTGTTTATATTCTATCTCTACGTTAACCTGACAAAATACCCACAACATACTCTTAGTATTAAACTAATATCCATATTTATCGATAGACGTCGAATGTCGATTCACCGAGTGAATTGAATGAAATTCACTCAAGTGAGTTGTTCCGGACCTCTTCATTGCCTCAATAGACTTTAGTTGCACAAATTGAAATTTCCTCTACTTTAGGGATGGCTCATACAGATTAGATTTCAGACTGTCTGCAGACAGTACTAATAAACCGAGACCATCATAATACGGTAGGTACTATCAGAGAAGTTGATTCATAGGCAAATGGCGGACCTGCGTAATTTGGTCACGTTATGTCAAACCCATCCAAAAGATCACAATTCACAGCTAACATTGAATTGACATATTCCAACCAATTGACGTAGGTCCGTCCGTCCGTCGTAATAATTGTTGCATGATTAGATTTAACGATTTATCTTAAAGTTTTAAAAACAACAGAATTACTTTACTAATTAATATCTGATATGAACAACAATGCACCAAGAAATAAAGGTATTGCGTATGCGATAACACTCGAGCTATTCGATATCTCAAGGTTAGATCGATCGTAGGCTATATTCCCTGCATAATAATATGCACTTAATACCTATTGCTTCTACTTTTAACGAAAGGAAAAATACAATTTTATAGGTATTGCCAATAGCTCGACAACAACGGCTTAAGAGATACGATAGAGACTAATAGATAAGAGACGATAAGGTGCGATTACTGCAGTTAAACAACAAGGAGACAGCGAATGGGATAGTCTCGATGAATCAGTGATGAATAATGCTTATGGGTGTAAACTTACATCGAACACCAAGTGTTTCTACGCGTGGTGTTAGCTTTGGGTTTTTCGAGGCTCGCAGTTTTGGAACCGGCTTCATATGTGGATAGGTTCAGTTTGAGGCCCGCTATGGACTTCCTCCGTTTGGCGGCGAGCGCCCGGGAGGCCAGGTCGGCGACGTGGCCGTGCTCGGTCGGCGTCGCGTGCGAGCATGTCTTGATGTGCGCCTGCGCAGTGGCCACCTGGAGCAGCTTGCTCGACAGACTGCGGCGGCCGAGGGCCTCGCAAGTCGCGCACCGCTTGTCCTCCATCGAGGTCCTCGTGTGTCCGTGGCGGGCACGCCGCTCACACTGAACGCGTTACGTTTCCAGCGGACGTGGTTCAACTGATGTCAGCCGACTAACGACACGCGTTAATACGTTACCGGCTCGCACTCGTGAACTACAAGACTGCGTCTCCGAACAGAAAATCGATCGACCGACGAAATAGGCTTAATAAGATAAAAGGAGCTCGATAAGGCTGAACATCGGCCACGTGAAATCGTGTGTTGACCTGGCCGGTGACGTATAGGGCTTCGAGTCGACCCCGTAGAATCGCGCGCGTCTCCTCGCGGTCACCACGTCCTGCCGCCCCGTCTGCCGTAATCCGAACTAACACGCCGATATCGATATTTGCGGTGAGTGAGTACTGAGTACTCGGCGGACATCGGATGACGTGTTGCATATATCTCGATCCCTCCGCCTTTGGACATCATCCAGGTACTTAGACAATAAATAATTACTATGACACCGGAATGACAATTTTCGTTCATTAGATTAAATGACCGAAACTCAAACGGATGATTTGTCTTTTCCAGCATTAGATTTTCTAAAGTTTACGGATATCAGTGTTATATATTCGGTACAAGGTCGTCTATCGTTATTTTACTGGAGTGACGAAAATGAAATAAATTGTGCGGTGCTTAATTTTAAAACCGTTACATGGTCAGCATAGTTTAGTAGTAAATAAAAGACGACATACAAAAATAATCTGGAAAGTGGAAACTACCAGATGGTTTAGCTGTGAATAAATTAATTTATTCTTCTTCAATTTATCTAGATGCTTTATTTTATAAATTACTAGCTGTCCCGGCAAACGTTGTTTTGCCATATAAAGTATTTCGCCCATATTATTTTATTGAAGTGACTAAATATGTATGGCACCATGGCAATATCCCGTCGCACAAATAATGGTCGCCGTCAGTCTCGAGTTGTAATAATTTACTATTATTTATTCAACAAATGCACTTATCAATATAAAAAGTAGCCAGTAGCCGATTCTCAGACCCACTGAATATGCATATAAAATTTGATAAAAATCAGTAAAGCCGTTTCGGAGGAGTACGGTAACTAATTTTCATTGTGACACGAGAATTTTATATATAAGATGATGAAAATGACACTCTATCATTAGTTTTTATTTTTAGATTATCAATTTAATATTCATTAAAATACACATAATGCATTATTCAGACATTTCGGTTTCCGTTTCAGAGTGACTAATTCAGGAATAGCTGCGGTTTATAAACTGTTCTTTCTCGTAGTCACAAAATGAGTCAAGTTTGGTCAAAGTGCAATCAAGGAAATGCAAGCCAAAATATGAATGTGTGTGTATGTCCATTGTTTACTCACTATTATTAAAATTTGTCGCTTCGTTTCACTGAATTCGGCTATGAATGAATACTGTGTGTACACGGGGACGAATTGTGTAATTACTAATTAGTAATTGTTACAACGAATAAGAAGGTGATTAATAAATAATTAAAATAATTACTTTCAGTCATAGTTCGCTGAATTCTATGAAATCTTTTTTCATCAAAGGTAAACAGGGGACAAACATTTTTATAATATTTTCCCTAAAATAAGGAGCAGTGAAATATATAATTTGTGTGAAATTACGAACATTCAACGTAATGCTGCATTGCGCAAAAACCGCTGGAACGAATTTTACTACTTACATCGGGGTCAACAAAATCTTAGACAATGGGGTGGGAAAACTTCGGAAAACCATTTATTCATAAGCCGAAGAACCTGTATAATTTTGTTGTTATATAATTATGAAAAAAAGTAGAATTGATAAATATATTATGAATAGTTAAAATCTCTTATAACATAATTCATAGATTAATGCACAGGTAACTAGAGGTAGAAACTTGAAGTTAAGCACGTGTTAGTCATTCATGACTGTGAGACGATTTTTCAAAATTCCACCACCAAAGGGAAATCACAGTTAGTCAGTATGCCAGGAAAACTATTTCATTATGACTAAGCCGCTAGAAAAAGGTAGTTGTAAATATAAAGTAACATTGTCTGAAGGTTTTCGAATACTCCCAAAACGACAGTAGGAAGGTCTAACAATTTATACCATTGCATTTCAGATATCTCTTCAACTTTTAGCCATTCGATTCCAATCAATACCTATTTATCTGGCACGACCTAGAAGTTACATTCCAGCGTACCTCAAACAGCCAGCAGCTATTGTATCCGCTGTCTTATAATTTTAACCTGGCCACCGTCAATTCACAGTACTGTAGTCTAAGCCAGGGGTTTCTAAACTTTTCAAATAACGGATCCCCAAACAAAGATAGATTTAGGGTACTTATAAAAATGTCCACAGCCGAACGTATAGCCTCCGCCTTTTTTGTAAGTCGGTTTATAAAACAATGCGATACGAAGGACTTCCATTCCTCTCAATTTTACGCTAATTCAAAATAGTATCTGTAACGGCGGTAATTTAAGTATAGCAAAATTAATTGCAAAGAAGAAAGAACAATGGGCATTTTTGTATGAAGCCTGTCCCCCCACGATGATCATAAAGTGTTAGGATGATCTCATAGTGGAACGATATCATACCCTTTCTTTTAATGATAACTCTGAGGACACAAGTTTGGGAATACCCGGTGCAAACCAATGTTCTATCCCAACCACTTCGTACCGACAAAGTGTATGGAATTGCGTCGTTTAATCTAAAAATAATGAAATCGATCGGTTACCGATTATTTAATCGATTCCACCACATCAATCATGTCGCATGCCAAATCGATTGAAATGCGACCCGCTGTATTCGATCACACCCGCAGTGAATAAATAACAACAAAATTGTAATGTAATTGGAGGTATGTGATGGGCGGGTGATGAGAGACATCACCTACGTCATCAACACCTGATGATGTAAGGTGATGTCGATCATCAAATGACTGCATAGCGTAAATGTGATGGGCCGTATATTAGACGGTGGTAAGCTTTTGGATATGAATTTTCGCCTATCAGCCATTTTAAGTTAGCGCTTGGCTAGCAGAATTTTAGTATCTTGGAAAATTATTACCTACTCATGAAGTCATTACGTACTATAGTCTATAAGTTATATCAGAATTTGATCTAAGAAAAATCTCAATGCTACGTGCCACATGGCGTAACATACAGCATACTCGGAATGTGGTATTAATAAACAAATATTTCTATCTTCTAATATATTAATATGAATTTTCATATTTATGTGTAGTTCATATGACATAACTACTTAGTTTAAATCCAATTCAATCTATATGAAAACAAAAATATAAAATTCGATTAAATTGAGGTGTCCCTGTTACTCCTTCTTCTTTTAAAAAATGGCACCTTGGCGAATCACCAATGGTCCCTGTAACTTACTGCACATGAGAAATATTGACAATGAAATTGGTATCTATGATATTCTTTTGTTTACATGGACATTAAATTGCATCTGAACACAGTATGGGAGTAAGCGTTTGTGCATTCAGGCGAGAATCGAGCGTAACGTTACGAAATGCACAGGAGATGGTGTCGAAACCAGCCGTTGCTAGACTTATACATAATACTAGAGGTTAATAATACATAATTATTTGTATGACCTAACCTAGCCTACGATCATACGATAGGGTTAGGTGTCTACTGCCTGTACTTAGTTATGCTTCACGCGTTAAAGCGGTTACGCTTACGTGTTATAAAGACAAGGTGTTCGCAAAAGAAGACAATCCTAGTCTTTAAATATAATAAAACGATGCATCATCCATATAAATAAAAACTTGAGAACAGCTGAACCTATTTGACAAAATATTAAGTCTAGAATATTCGATAAAGTCTAGGGAAGGTTTATATTAAGAAGGGATACGAAGTTCATCGGGTCATCTAGTAGGCAATATATTCAAAATAAGAGAATTAGTTTAGTGCCACTATTATTGGTTTCGTGGCCCAAACTGTGAGGAGCTTGAATCGTCTCCTTTACAGTCATGTTAAAAGGTTGAAATTGACTAGATAGGTTTTTAATTGCAAGAAAAAATAACAAATTTAAGCACAAACTGTTTTAAAATGTAAAGAATAGGGATGACGACAAGGTCAAAGATTAGCAGATTTTTTAAATAAAACAAAGACATAGCGATGAAAAATAGGTATTCTCAAAATTTCAGCTTTATAATTTATTATATTTTTTTTTGTTTTGAGCCTTCAAAGTTTTTTCGTCAAGTTAAGTCAAGTCGAATATTTTTTTATAAAATTCCTTAATTTTTGTGTACCATTCGATAAGTTATGCAATTTTTAACATTTTTTCTTACGAAACCACTTTCATAAACTCAATATTTAAGATAGCTATTGAACAAACTAGCTAGGCGTGACGTCACAGTTAGCTGACGTTTTGTATGGAGCGTTTTGGGAAGGTCTATTTTATGTGAGTTTTGAATTGTGATATCTTGGAGAGTTTTTATGCTATCAGAGTCATTTTTTCACTGATTTTTCTTTTTTGAATGGTCCTTCACTTACCAACAAGAAAAAAAAAATTCGTCATGCCTATTGTAATATCAACGAAATTCTATGAAAATATTTTATTTTCATATCTACAACCGTAAAAACTGAAAGAATTATCACGCTTAAAATAGATTTATTATCTTTATAAAAACTCGCTTAAAATTCACAAGCGTGGAGCAACGTAGCTAGGTAGTCGATTAAATAATTATTTTATTTTACCACAATAAAGTTTTTATAATACAATTCATTATCAGAAGGTAACTGAAGCGATAAAATTAAGCACTAATTATATCTCCTGTAATTTGAGATATAAATATATTTTGAGGATTTAGATATGATTTTATCTTATTGTTCGGAAATATGTATTACTTAAAATATTATTGAAACTAGTTCACTCTGTCTATCTCGATGAACTTTATACGAGCTTTACTTATTAAGCAATTCGTGATTAAAAGATAACAAAGTTTTCACATTATCATATCGTCGCGTCTGGGATTGGGACGGTTTGGTCCATATGCGATTTGGGACGGGAAGTCTGTAAAGAAGTAAACAAAAATATGACATAAAATTCTATGTCATGTTAGGTGCTCAAATAGAGTTCTATGCCATATTTCAAACCTATTTTCTATGCGACAATTTACAATTGTACTCTCTTTAGCCGTTAAAATCTATTGATTTATGATTACTTACTAAATATATTATACATATATACAAACACGAATAACCGTATATGATGAAACTGACCTATAACAGAAAATATTACACGTTTACTACGAATAATAATATTATTCGTAGCATGTTTACTAAACATTTTCATGTCCATCCAAGCACGTTATTTTCGTGACATTAGTGGAGGCGCTTAATCTAAAATTTATAGCTCCGTGACACATCTTATTTTAGTGACTGGAGGGAATAAACATTAAAATATTTTCGTATATGTATTTAAAACTAAAAGGTTTTTGCCTTCAAACAACTCATTGTTGCAAGATAAGATGCATCTCAAACAAAGATAACAATTAACAATACAAAAGACAAATTATGAAAAATACCCAAAAACCCAGTTTCAACTCATGAAAGACTCGTATTGAAGGTTTGACTTATACTTTAAATAAGAACTAAATCGCAGAGCAAATAGTAGGTAAACTGGCATAAAATGTTGGTAAGGTTATTTTTTCCGCAGTACTTAAACTAAAAATAAATAGGGATTTATCTTGCGAATCGTTCGTCGAGTCTTAGAATGGAGCACCTAGATCCATAGATGCAGATATAACAAAAGTACAACTTGTTCTTTAACATGAATCAGTGGTGCTAAACATAATGTTATTTGCACAACTGTGAGCAATGTACCAACGAGCATCATTATCGCGATTCGAATCACCCAGCGTTTATAATTTACGTTTGTTTCGCTAATCTTGTCATCAGAAATACATTCAACTGTAGCGTCATCATCATTAATCTCAATCTACTATTCTACAACAATATAATCTCTGTTATTAGGAATTGAAGGAGTAACGTATTGTCGCTGATAAAATGCGTCTTATAGTTGCTGTATAAATACAAACCTAATATTACTATACCACAAATTTTGATTTTTAGTTGGGTTACTTTGGTCCCGGTGAAGTCTTTTCTAAGGAGTCACCTGGTCTAAAATTACTTTCGTACAGATTACAAAATTCAACATTCATCAATCCTGATCTATGAATACTAATTAAGTGTGGCATTGAATGCTCAAAAATCATTAATGGAAACGGCGTTCTTGAACTATCATATTCACTATTAGCGGGTATAATCATTATAGAGCGTGCAACCGCCGCTAGAGAACGGCAATAGGTGCTTCAGTTTACCTTGAGACAGTCTACTATAGCGGCCTTTCTTAAAAATACGACGGTGTTACAAAATTCATAAGAATATTTGTATCAAAGTTGAATTTTAGTTACCGATAGCCACACACAATTTTATCAAGTCATTATAAACTATAAAGTAGTTGAAATCGTATACGAAATGTGATGAAGATAACAAGTGTTGATACTAAATCATAGCTAACTCTCAAGACATATCGATCCCATAAACAAGTGAAAGGGAGTGGCTAGTGGCTGGGGTAAACATTATATGAATACGTGTCAAGGACGGAGGCACGTAGAACACAGACACCGTAAAAAGCTTCAACTGACCTGTCCAGTACGATACTCATGTGTCTGTGTAGATTCGCTTTGAGATCACGACGCGTGTAGTACTGCTGCTGGTTGGGCGACGTCGGCGTCGGCTGCGGGGGCGGTACCGTGGTCTGTGCCCGCTTCCCTATCAGCACCTTCAGATCGGCCATCAATTTTTGTACCATGGGGAACGCGACCGCTATCACCGCCGAGTGCACACTAGTGTCAAAGAGTCCTCAATCGGCTCCTCTGCCAAAAGTCATTGGCTCGGTCGTTGCAGCTGGCGACGTCACGGGTGGTACACACGTGATTGACGGGCGGTCATCAGTATCGACACGCGGTCGGCCGGCGCGGGCGTCTTCACAACGCGCGGACGGTGGCCGCACTGCGCTCGCGCCAGACTTTGACCTTGCCGCCGTTATAAGCGTCCGATGAGTGCGCAAGGTGTTGTTTGCGAGAGCGCCACTATATTTTGTTATATTTAGGTGGGAACAAAGGGCGCCCGATAACATTGAATTAATTTGATGCGCCGCGCTAATCAGATGAATATCATCATGGAAATACTTAACCAAATGAGATTTTCATTTTCATCGCCTATGAAATCGACAGTTTTTTATCGAATAGCTTTGAAAATATTAAATGAAAGCAATACCGATAGAACATTATACACACTTTACATAGATTTGACTTTTGTAAGGCAAATTAAGTCTTCTGACCCAATCGTTGAAAGCTTCTCTTCACGACAACTATTTGTTGTTAAACACAAACAATTTTCGTGGTTTTGTTTGCCCATTGTGTCGTATTTAAAACGTCATTTTTTAACTCACGATTCAGATTTAGGTCAGTTGCATTGTCACGCCGGCTCTAGAAATGGGTCGTCCGAATGTCGTCAAATTAGAACGCGAAACAATATGACTATTTCACCATTCAATTGGACCAAGGCTATTTAAAAATAGACGAAAAGTAGATCTTATAAAAAATAGAATCAGGTAAACTGAAAGCGTAAGAAAAAAGTAAGAATTCTATTATTATTAAAAAAAAAGTAAGAGGGAACTAGAGTTACAAACGTATCTGGATGAATAACAATTTGTCAACATCACAAACTATAAATCACAAGTAGACTATACAAACTATTACTTCAAAAACTAATGTGCTAAACATGAAAGGAATATCAATGAGGAATATGTGAGCTTTATTCCCAAATCTGCAGCGAGATTCGTGAGTGCGGCTCCTCCGATTTATACCTGACATGTGCTTGAAACGCAAAATGGCTGCTAAAAGCCGGTATACCGCAATTAATGGAACAAAAACCCGTAGAGAAACCACTTCTCGTTAAAAAATAATCGACTTTGAACGTGAATAGTGAGTGCAAACTGCCCGCGGTAGAAATAGTACCTACCACCTGACACACCCGACAGGAAGTGTGGACGAGTGAGCACATCATGTTTTGAATAACGCACAGCATTCCAACATTAAAACTAAAACTTTGTCGTCAAACAATAAAGTACACAATATGTTGTTCGTTGGCGTTTTAGTTATTTAAATGATATCAAATAATATATCTATACTAGCGACCCGCCGCGGCTTCGCACGGGTATAAAATATATAGCCTATGTCACTCACTGAAAAAATGATTAAAGTCGATTCAGTAGTTTTGATTTATACCTATTCATTACTATAATTTACTACCCGTGGCCCGCATTGGCCGGTACCGCCGCAAAAGCTACGTCCCGCAATGTTTAAATCTGTAATATCTTCGAAAATATTCATTTAAATCATATGCTGTAAAGGGCCATATAGATCTACATTAAATCAACAATGTATTTAAGGTATTTAATTGGATAAGGATTAATGCTGTATGTATTAAAATTGCTTCGAAAATTAGCCATTATTTGTGTTATTAAAAAGTAAATAACAAAAAAATGTTTTCTGTAGACCTTTTCAATGTGTACAATACTAATTGGTACATTATTTTGATAAATCTCGTAGGGTTCAGCCTGCGTTTGCAATGTAAGCGGAAAAAATGTAATTATTTACGACATCACATTAGAAACCCCAACAGTAACAGTATTTATCCACTATTTAATGAGTGTTATTATACTTATAAACCTTCATCTTGAATCACTCTATCTATTAAAGAAAACCGCATCAAAATCCGTTGCGTATTTTTAAAGATTAAAGGGAACAAAGTGACATGAGGGAAAAAAGAGACTTTGTTTTATAATATGTAGTGATGAGACCTAGAGGGAGTAGTATAAGACCTAGTTAAAGAGTAGATGAATTTTCTCAAGCATATTATGTAGCATCTATATTCCTTCGCTTGGGAGGGAAAAAGGAAACCAATCGTAAAATGTAATTTGATTGCTGTCCTACATTCTAATGTTAAGGGGTAGGTTACAGTTCTCTCCGAAGCGAACACATAGATAATTATAATATAACCTAAATACGAAAATGTGCCCAAACTATTTATTAATCTACAGTCACAATCCATCTCAATTTGTACGCGAATATGACCGTAATGATCTAGATCAGAAAATTGTATATAAGAGTTGTTGTTGCGTAAATACACTGTATGCTTCAGAGATAAATTAACTCAGTAATATCCTATGGTCAGGCTTTCTCTATGAAATGAGAATATCAAGATTATCGGAGCGTAATCGACAGACGCAGAGACTAATGCTTCCGACTGCAGCACAATGCGGAGAGGAAGTCTTGGCAATTTCCTCCTAACTTTATTACAGATACACCTCGAGCGTTCTGCTAATGAACTCATAGGCATACAGTATACACAAATAAACTGCCCTGTTGTAATCTTTAACTAGTAGAGAATTTCCTACAATACAGCATAAAATTGTTTACATGACCTTATAGAGTAATAAACATACTTTTGAGTTACAAAAATGGTTTTAAATTTACCACAAAAGTAATTAAACAGCGAGTTACGGCCTATTGTTTATATTTGGAGTCAAGGCCTTCTAAAGCCAAAAGCTTAATAATATTGAGGTTTTCCTAAATAAAGTTAAGTTTAAAATTGTAATTGACATGATTACAGAATGACAGGCCAAATTATTGTAATGCGGGAATACTGCAGCAGTATCCACTACTACAAATAAACGAACAACAACAACCTCCAAGTGAGGACGCGGAAGTGTGACCTACATATTCCTTCGGGTCGGGGAGTTCGATTTGGGTACTTACGATTGTTACAAGCGTTACGACCAACGTCCGAAGCGGTTGGTGATAATTTTTCAGTTATATCCACTGTTTTTGATTCACTTTCACCCGTTTGTGGAGCGTTTTGAGGTCAGTACGCGACCTGACAGAGCGGGACCCGTGTACACACTGAGTTTGCGCGCCCAATACCCATGTTCCCTGCGTGCGTCCTTGTGGATAGGGCGCTTCGGAGGGGTGGCGGCGTAGCTACTAGCGACATCAATCAATATGCAAGACGAGACATCAAGCCAATCAAACTTTTGAATGGATGCGATTTAACTGTGCTGACTTTTTGTGACCTTGGAGAAATTTTAAATGACCCAATTTGAAAAAAAAAAAATAAAAAACATGGCTTAGGGCCTGTCCACATGTCCACGTTACGACGTCGTCAACATGGAACGGTGCGGTAACGTGGCACGGTACGTTGTCGTGACGTGAAAATTTACGTCAACGTAACGTAAAAATGCACGTCACGGTGTAGCAACATTGTAAGTACGTCACCATGCCTTGTAAAACTGCTACATTCTTCACTATTTATCTAGATATGGACCGCACAATACGTATTCTGCTTCTGCTATTGTTAAGAAGACGGAGAGAGAGATTTCAGAAAAAAAAAGACGTAAAATGTTGCTACACCGTGACGTCCATTTTCACGTTACGTTAACGTAAATTTTCACGTCACGTCAACGTACCGTGCCACGTTACCGCACCGTTCCGCGTTGACGACGTAGTGACGTGGAGATGTGGACAGGCCGTAAGGGATGTAAGATTTTCGAAGCTTCTATTTTGACTAGGTCAATACAAATTAAATGTTATGTAATCGAAAATGTCACGTTGCATTTAAATTCTACGTATCTAATCTAAAAACTATTTAGGTAAAAAACTAAAATTTATAAAACCTATTTTGCATGTTAAAGTGACACAGAAATATCTACATAACTATGTAAAAAGTTATTTCGACACAAAAAAACTACGGAAAAAATGTAAAAGTCAAATAAATTAATTTTATGTATTTTTAAATGCACTTCAATTAAAAGTGATGCCGGATAACGTGCATGCAACAGAACGTATTAAGAATAATTTCAGATAACGATTATGCAACGCTCGTTACTCAATTAGATTGAGTTATCATTATTACGTATAAGTTGAAAAGTTTATCTTAATTTTTATCTCATAAAATTAGGTTGATCCGAACCGAGTTACATTTAAAAGTTTTCTTCACTCAGTCTTATTAACACGACAGTTTAACCCGTTCAGTTTTTATTCTGGTTCAACATAAATCCGATAAAACAGGTCACTTGTCAGGCAAAGCCTACATAATTATTAAGCCGTGGCAGGTCTACAATTTATTAAATAATAAACCACGCTCGCACTTACCAACCTAATAGTTACATATCGATTAATCTAGTCAAATCTAATGATATAATAGTGCGAATATGCACCGCTTTTACGCAACTTACGCAACGCGGTTACGTGCAGTAATGACACGCACTATCTCCCCGTGGTACCGCAACGCATCGCTGAGAGACACCCGACAGCTGATAGACGGGAACCGTTCACAAATCGACCATCAGTGTACATAATAACAACGTAACCGTTGATATGGTCAGAACGGCGGCTGTCAAGAACTATGGTGGAGCCTTAACGAAGACGGAAGCCGTCATTAAGGCTATGTTGAACACGACTAAACGACACGAACAGTCACTCGCAACATATTCATGCAAATCTACGCTACGTAGCTCATTAAGAAAATATTTTTGACAACATGCAGCTGATTACTTTCTCACTAAATCAATAATACATTCTTAAAAACTAATTTTCAAAGGGACCTATTCAAAGTAAGCTATGAAAATATAGCACCCACAATGATGTGTGAAAATTTTTATGGGTTTTCTGAAGTCAAGCATAAGATGTCTCAAATGCATGATTTAGAAAACCACACAGGAAGCCCTAATGAGACCATTATATATTTAATATGTTATAAGTTATAACAAAACGCAATAACTTTTAACATCTACGATTTTCAAACTTATTTATAAACATAGTGCTATCTGGCAAAGGATAAGCCAATTATTTTTCTTATCGGATTACCCAAATAACTATTTTAATCTGCATAGATATTGCCTGTAGTAAGATTATTATAGTTTTAAGTACAGTCATAATAAAAATACTGGGCGCTGTCAATCAGTTCATAAAAATTAAAATACGACGTGACAAGACTGACGAAGCAGATAACGAACGTGAAGCACAAAGCGATGAAAGCGACCACAGTGATGATATCTTGATAACATCAGATGTACGTGATGTTGATGATATCTGACGTTACGCAATAAACACATCTACATATTACACAACCGGGAAAAGGATAGAGAGAAATCTTTAAAATTAAATTATCCAATGAGAGATTGTGGGGTTGGTATAATGAGGGCGAAGCCGCAATACGCGAAATCATTAGTTTAAAACGAAATAAACAAGACGAATTAGTACTGGCCGATAACTCCGACTAATCTGACCGCAAGGGAGAATAGCTTTCCCTTTTGTTATTGTGAAAGTGATGATAGTTTGAACAAAGCAACGGATGCATCTTGAGCACGCCTGTTCCAATCAGAATTGATTTGGAATGTATTTGATGCAACAAGTATTAGTAGGACGAGCAAAATGCATAAAACTTAGGCTTTGGAAATTATAGATACTTGAAGCTGATGGCAAATTATTGTACACACATGTAATCATCATTGAAATATCACTGACCTAGTCGATAGTAAATAGGACGTCAATGTGTTTAGATATGCAAAACGTATATCCACCGCGTTAATTGCAAATGCGATCAGCAAAGAACGAATAGAACCACTCGACCAACTGCCAAGTCGGTCAATGCAATCGGCTAGATAGAAAGAGCTCTGCAACGGTTTTTGACACGTTTACGTTTAATTAATTAAAATCATAGCCTTTAGGAAACGATGGGTTATCAATTAAATGACGCCTTTGATTTACTATTTGTAAAATACTGGTCAAACTTTGAAAATTCTAACTAGTCCATTTATTTTATTGAAACGTAATAAATTAAACAAACAGAAGACCAAGTTTGATTAATAAAATACGCTCAGTTTCTACCACTTAAAATGATCTATACTTTAAACCAGCCTTTCCCAAAGTGGGCGATAACGCCCCCTTGTGGGCGCTGAAGGCCTAAAGGGGGGCGGTGTGGGACCCATAAAAAATGGGGGCGTTGTGTAGAGGCTTGGGCACCCCCCCATTTGTAATTTCATTTCATCTGGATTCATTTTAAATTAAATGCATCTGTTCCCTCATATTAGTTTTAATTTTTGGCTAGCAAGTTTTGGAGGCGACTTCTTATAATATAATATTTCGTTAAACAAAAATCCCGGAATTGTGGGATTGGAGAAAATTCGGGAACGCAAATTAAGTAGGTGTTAATGGTAAAAATATGGCTTAAAAATGACTAATTTTGCATTTTGTATTTATTTTTATAAAATTGGCGGCAAAAGCCCCTTAATTTAAACAAAGATAAGAAAGTCGATGAAACAATAGGGGCGCTAAAAATAATTTGTTCTCAAAGTGGGCAGTAGACAAAATCAGTTTGGAAACCCCTGCTTTATCATTCTGACTAGTCAACTAACTTTAAATTGATGTTTTATAACTTAATCCGAGCTTGTTTTAAAATTACCTTTCTGTTTCAGGTAACTCCTAAAAATGCAAGCGCTGGTTTTTTACGCTTATTAATTGATATTCCGATAATTTTAGAAATTTTTCTAATCTCTCTCTTATAATTTCTTCTACGCAGTTTCTAATTTTGTTTACGCTCATCAATAGAATTTTCAATATTCAAAATACAAATTTAGCATATGATGAAACCACTTTTATTGCTTTGTCAAAATATTTAAATTCAGCCTGGCTTATCTAACAAGTCGCCAAAGCAAGTTTTCGGACTCAAATATAATATAGCTTTAAAATCAGGTTTTGAATTATGTATCACCTTATAAAGGTTAGCAAATATAGGCGTGGGCATGTCTTTACGTTCGTACCAAGGTCTGTTACTGTATACTTTTGCGATACAACTACAAGCAGCTCTTATCTTCGAGTTGTAAATATTGTATTAAATATAACATTTGTTATACTACGCTCTGAATATTATAAATTGAAATTACTTTGTTCGTGTTTTGTATTATGTAAATGGTTAATAGCCATGTACATAAATTTTCGCAATTATAATACGAGACATGCAATAACATGCATTTGCAATGTGTGTGAGTTTGAACTTGATACTTCATAATGGCAGATTAGGTTTATTTTGGTTTGTTTACGAAATAACTAAATTTATTGTTTACTAGCTGTTTCCCGCAACTCGGTTGCGCAGCAATTTGTTTTTCACGCACACGAAATGCAAAAATAGTTTTCCTTTCTTGGAATTCAAAACATTTCTATAGTAAACATCAAAATAGGTTTAAATCTACGAATAATAAAAACTATGGAAACGTAACTCCGATACTATTACCGTTTTAAATTTGGTTCCTTTCGAACTGTCATGTAACGTCAGCCTGATACCGCTGAAGGCCACCTAAATATTGCAAATGTACACACATTACTAGGTACACATTTTTGACAAGTATTGTAGAACATGTTTTTTTGACGGAGTTACTTTTCCTTAGTTTTTATTATTCGTAGGTCTAAATGGTCTAAGCGAGAAAAAATACATGACAGACGGTCCAAAACTTCGCATTTAAAATTAATACCTTAAATTAAACGTAAGACAAATAAAACCTTTAAAAAACATTAGGTATTTAAAGAATTTGATTTAGATGATACCATGTCAGAGCTTTTCAGTTTTAGTTTAAAAATATGAATATGAATCGCATTCTATATTATGTTAGCAAATACAAAGAATGACCATATGACACAGAATGAGGGATATAATCACTCCATTGAATCATTTTTATTGCGCAGACCCTAACCTACAACAATTATAAATTGTATAATAATGCATGAAACCAGTAATTATACTCTATCTATGATCATTTATCAACCAATTTAAAGCGGCGAGGCGAATAAAGTTACTTTACGAAATTAAATACTGAGGACAACGAGAGTTAACCCGAACTTACGAAATATAATTTACATATTAAATATATTTTATGTAAATATTAGGTGACTAGAATAAGGGGTTACAGTATGTATAGACTATATAGTGGTAAACATGTGTGATAACTGATAACACATGCTCCTGGTACCGGTGTAATGAAGGTCGAACCACACGAGGTAAAAGATACAACGAAAAGAATAACAATTGAATTAATTATGTCATTGTGTTTACAAAAATATTGTTATCGTATGTTATTTTGATGTTTGTTAATTGTAATGTCTTTTTGTTTACATAAGATAGTATCCATGCCTATCACATACACCTTATGTTTTTAACCAACACAGTTTTGCTAAGTGACTACATGTTAAATGATTTTATAAATTTTTTAAATGCAATTTTTCATGGTTAATGTTCTAATTGTTATGGATAATCGTCGCGGAGGATCTCCTTAAATTCACAGATCAGTTTTACAAAATTTTGACATTATTCCTGAAATCTTCTTCAATATTAGCTAATGGCGGACTTCTGAAATGTATCGACGTACTGCGGCGTACGACTCAACCTGGAGATTTTCTAAACATTATTAGACATTATGCTGATATTTTTGGCTCTACATAAAAATGATTAGTGAATTAGGATATTTTCTATTGAATTTAGATCACCGAGAGTTTGTCACATAGTTACAAATCAGTACTTATAGAGTTTGGTTATGTCATTAGTTCATCGCTTAAGCTCTATTCTGGGTACCTACGTTTATCAAGATTTATTAATTTAATCTATTGATAACTATTCACTTTTATGTTTACACGTTTTTGCAATTAGATATAGTAAAATCAACATTTCATTTATCGTACAAATTCTGACATATTTTAGCATTCTGCCTACACAAACTTGGCTGCAGGCTAACGAATCGATAACTTCGGAGGTCGAGCCGAAGGGCTCCGTCAATCTGGACCTCGGACGCTCTCGGGCATATGCGAATCAAATAGACTCACCCGATGAAATTTTTGATGAAGCAGTAGACCGCAAAGAGGGTGGCATCGTTGAGGCCCAGTTCGGGCTTGATCCGGGGCAGGGCCGGGAGCGCGGTCTCCGGCGGGCGCACATCCGGCGCGGCCGCGCTCATGGCGGGCGGCGGCCGCGGGCCCGACGCGTGCGGAGCGATCGTGACGAGCTGGCTCAGCGTCGCCAACCGCCCCGCATGCCAGCTACCGCTACCGCCGGTACGCCGCGCTACACAGCGGACGCCGGTGCCGAGTATCGATCGCGGCGGCGCGCCTGCGCAATGTCCACTGTATTCTCCTACGGGGAGCGTCACACGTCTAGCATGAGGAACGCGAGGTACACGACGAGGAAGAACCACGGGCAGAACAGGTACATGCAAATGGACATCGTCCGCGTTGTTTACGGAGGGCTGCACGTGCGTGCGCGTGTGTCGTGCGGCGCGGCGGCACTCTGACTGGGCGCGCGGCCGCGTGCTGCCGCGCTCGATATCCGCTCACCGTACTACTATCTATACGTATATCCGGAGCACGTACGACTTACACCTTGATTTACATGCTGGAGACTCGGCAGTCACATCGGCGACAGTAACCTACCTTAGATGATGCCCGAAGATAGCCGTACGAAGAAAGTTTAATGACTTCGAAAGCCAAAAGTTCTAGTCGTTCTATGGGTGGGTCTCTCACATGAGACTCACAACATACGTTCTTAATCCAATAGTGTTTGTAATTTGTATATTTGTTTATACCCTATCTGATACCGTAGTTTTCACGTGTATTATTTCTTCTCAATTTAATTAATTTTAATTTTTTCCGATGAATTTATTAATATACTTGATTTTTTAATTAGATTATTGCACAAAAAAATCTAATTCATAACAAAAGCAAAACAGAAGCAGAAAAAACATCCTATTCAATATTCTTGCTAATGAAATCAAAGAGAGCGACGTAAACAAAACAGCTGGTTTTTTGCCTTCCAATCTACCCAGTCATTATTGCGGTACATGAATAATAAATACGCCATCAATAGTCACATGTGTTGTACATAGTATAGGATCCCCTAAAGTGGAACTAGTGTCAACGGCCCCGCGCCGGACTACGTTCCAACTGGTACAAAAAACTCAAAGCAAGTCGCTGTGTAGTGACGCAAAGCATTTTTTGCACCGCAAGTATGTACAGAATCTATCCAATTATCTAGAATTTTCCATGAAATGTGTGCTGCGGTTTATTGAATGCGACGATCATAATTTATCCCACTATAATTACAGCCACAGTGAAGATTTATTCGAGCTGAATCAAATGTATTGATTTAAGATAGTATCTCGAAGTACGTTTTAGGACATAACTCGATAAGAAACTTCGAAACCTACACATTCCACTAAAATTAATGTGGAACACCTGCTAAAATTCAAAGTATATTTCGTAAGTCTCAAATTACAATCAGCATTTATATCTACAATTGATGATCAAACGTTCCAATCGTAAAGCAAAAAGGCATAGTAAAGAAACTCCATTGTTTCAAATCCCTAAAGATTTGTCACAGCAACAATCTCAGTAAGTGACAAACCAAGGAAAGAAAAAAAAGGTGATACGAAACGCGATTTAATTAAACTGCACAAAATAGTGGTGCCAACATTCGCCAATTCTGGGAACACAGCTGCCGAGGAGACATCGGGCACGCGGAAGGCGATACAGATTAACGTAGCGAATATCGCACGTGACGCCGCTCTTATTGTCCAAGAGGGATGGCGACACGACAACTTCTCAGAAGATCGCTCCCGACTTCCTGACGAGAGTCCTACGAGGGCTTCTCAGAAATTATATTACGAGAGCAATTAGCCACGTAATTATCGAGAAACGTATGATAGAAGCGCAATTAAAAAGTTTCTGTTACAAGAGTCCCATAAGTTGCGAGAGATCCGATCGATCAAAAAGCTTGAATTTTACAAAATTGAAAATCGAATAATCAATCATTACAGCAATTTTGATTGGCGCGCTGGTGGCATTTCAAAAGCAAAACAAATATGACAGTAATATAGAAACACATTTTTCCTCAAAGCAAACAATCTGCAGTGTCACGGTAAGTATTGAGAAAAAACCTGCAGTCGTGCCAGTATAATAACGAATACGTAGAGCTAAACGAAATTGAAGTACCATTGTACCCTGATTCTCAAAGAATATTGTTTTAGTAGTTATCAACATATTTTAGGCTAGAAGTATCAAGTAAGGTAGAAACCATTTCAAAATTAAAAGGTATTGCCAATTAGCTCTTATAAATCAGCCTACGATGGTATTTTTTCACTACATACTAATCATCTTAGTACCTAACTTTTGATTATATTCACTACTCGTACCTACACTAAAATAATAAGAATTTTAGTAACTTCTGAGAATTAAAATGTCAAATACAACGAGAAAATGATGCAACTCCTCAAATTAAAAGCACTTCGAAGCTCATAAAAATTGGCAACCGCAAAAAAAGGGCAGTAACAATTCAATCCGAAAGGGAAAGTCGTGGGGGGTTTCAGCAAAAATGGTATTAATATATCAGAAGCGATAGTTATCGGACGCCTTATTTAGGAGCAATCTGTTCGTATCGGCGCGGGCGCAGTTAATTTTAACACCGTCGGCGGCGGCTACCGTATTTACGCAAGACAATTTCCCGCCGAGCGCACGCGCTGCTCTGTGGCGCAACCTTCCATCATTACTCTTATTACCAACGCAACCGCCACACCCGCCCCTGTCAAATGTCTGCCTGACAATTTTATTTGTAGTATTTAGCCTGTCATATTTTGCTAAGGTAATAATTATATGCTGCTTTATATTCTGTTTTTAGGAAAAAAATAATGTTTCATCTTTTAACATAAAATGGGGAGATTTTAATCTTA
Organism: Cyaniris semiargus; assembly: GCA_905187585.1. Taxonomy (NCBI): domain Eukaryota; kingdom Metazoa; phylum Arthropoda; class Insecta; order Lepidoptera; family Lycaenidae; genus Cyaniris; species Cyaniris semiargus. The sequence continues at coordinate 3,302,354 of LR994555.1, forward strand.
CTTGTGCTAAAGCAAATAAAATTTTTATATTGAATTACATTACTGGCATCTTATATCCACTCGTATCTAGATTAAAAAGGCATATCTGGATTGGAAATAGTTCAGAGAGGTCGGGTTACGATAAAATTTGCAAATGATAAAGCAAACTTAGATCTGAAGCTCTTATTGCAATTTACCGAAAACTTGGACATTTTTTTTTACTTCATTGGATGGTTGCGGTACCTGAGAATATTCCCACATCTTATATAACAATATTTACTTCTTATACTTTAAGTCACGAGCGAGTCACAAAACTTCATATTAAGACATATTTATCTATTTTATAAAGTTGAACAGTTTGTTTGAACTAATCTCACGAGCTACTTGAATGGAGTGGACCACGGGGAAGAACACTGCCTTTTTTTAAAATAAAATAACAAGCAAACGGGTCACCTGATGAAAGCAACTTCCGTCGCACATGGACACTCGCAACATTAGAAGAGCTGCAGGTGCGTTGCCGGCCTTTTAGGCTACTTTTTTACGCAAACGTCTCATGTCACATAAAGTTTTGTGACTAGCCTCGTATTAAAGATAGATCGAAGCTTGTAAGCTGACTGTAATGAACACTAAAACTGAATGATGAAGGGCCTATCCACGGATACGATTCGTCAAAGTCGATTGGTATCCGCCCACTGACCTAGTCAATCGTAATTGATGGACCATAAGTTGGAGCTCATCTTTCGTTGTAAGCTATAAGATGATATTAGGCCTCTATGGTAAAATGCTCATAGTGATCGTAGGGTTTTAAAAGACGGTGCTCTAAGGTTCCACCAAATTAGCAGCTGATTCTGCATATAATACTATACCAGGGGTCACCAATTAGTTTCGCTCGGGGTCCACATTAAGAAATGAAATGACCTTCGCGGTCCACATATTAAAAAAAAATTATTAAACCAAGGTAATTACGGAATTTACAAAGGTATTTATTTATTGTATATCAATGACAAAAGTGACAATTTTTGTAGAGCAAATTATCTCTCTAAAGTTTGGAGTGAAATTGGTGCTGATATTAAATCCTGGAGATGTTCATCAGTAAGTCGAGACCGAAATTTATTTTTAACGAAGTTCATCTTCGAAAATGATTGGTCCGCACACAATGGGTCGGCGGTCCGGATGCGGACCGCGGTCCGCCATTTGGTGACCCCTGTACTATACTTTCACCAATTCTGCAGACCCTCACATACCAGCAGTATTTCCGGACCAATAAGACCTGAAAACCTGAAAACCTTCAAGAGAGCGTACTTCCTCTTAAAAGCCGGCAACGCACCTGCAGCTCTTCTAATGTTGCGAGTGTCCATGGGCGACGGTAGTTGCTTTTCATCAGGTGACCAGTTTGCTCGTTTGCCCCGTTATTTTATAAAAAAATACAACCTTAGCGTATGGAACTCCCAAACATCCGTCACAAACGGAAGCAACTTCATTTATTTATACCATCAAGTTTTATTAGCTGCTACTGCATATGAACTGGACATATCACAGAAGCCGACCGATGACAGTGTCTGATTACGATGGTGTCGTCTAAGGCAAGGAATTCGCACCTGGGCTAGTAACTTCCACTAACACAATGAGTACAAATATTTATCAATGAATGTTTAAATTCTACCCGATTCGTACTGGAATTTAGAAAACTATCACCCAAAGAGTACGTAACAGTACATATTGTTTGCACATAAAATAATCGCACATAAACTTAAAGAATCTTATCCAGATTTTACATTCAGATGTGTCTCCACCTCCAGAAAAAGATACGTCTCTTGTAATGAAAAGCTATATTCAATTATGTATTTATTCTATTAGGTTTTTCCAAAGGATCAACGTAAGTATTTGCACACAACATCTTGCTAGAAACCTCCTCCAATAACAATAGCAAGTATTAAGTTCACTCATCACCAGCGGACGATGATGCCTTAGTCTCAGATGATGACACAGGTAAATTTACATTGGAGTTATTTCACATGGCAGCGTATGGCGTGAGCGCGCGAGTGGGGTGTTGCAACCATCTCGTAACCTGTTTCATTAGTTTGCCCATATAAATTACCTGCTCTTAGACGATTTTGATAAAACCTAACAAACTGTACCCCGATTCCATTATTTTAGTCAACATAAATTCCCCTAAATAATTTATACTGTCATGAAATGTCAAACCCACGTTTTACGCGTTCTGAATTCTGATCGATCAAAACACCACAAATTTATCGTTTAAACGATTAAAGAAGAGAATACCATTATGCTTCTTGATGGAATACGGATTGGATCGAACAAGGAACTAAAATCTATTAATGGTACATTAATTCATCAAGCCCCATACGGTCACCGGCGTCCGAAACACAATAGAATATCTATTGTGTCTCGTTTTCCCACAATCGACGGGTTAAAATATTAGAACTTATTTAACAATTACTTTATTGATAAGGTCACACCTTTGTCTAATGCATGTAAAGATGCCAATTCAACCAAATATATTAATCATAAGTTCATCAACTCCATGTTTATGGGACCATCTACCCCGCAGCAAATATATAAAATCATAAAAAATCGTAAGAATACCAACAGTGTCGGTTTTGATGGTGTCTCAACAAAAATTATAAAAGCTGTTAATAAGGAAATATGCACCCATCTTAGCCATATAATTAACTTAAGTATAACAACTGGTGAATATCCAAATGATCTAAAAACAACTATTATTAAACCCCTGCTAAAAAAGGACAAAAAAGAGTTATTAGAACACTACAGACTTATTGCACTAATTTCAATTTTCTCTAAAATATTTGAAAAGTACATATATGATGAAATTTACTCGTATTTAGAAAAAAAAGGTATCCTTTGTAATGAGCAAAAAGGCTTTCGTAGAAACAAGAACATAAATATAGCTATATTTGATTTTTTAAAAAACATTATGTGTCAAGTTGACAAAAGAAAGCCTGTATGCGCAATATTCTGTGACATGACCCAGGCATTTGACTACGTTGACCACAATATATTGATAATAAAACTAGAAGCTTATGGCATACGGGGCAATATAATACAACTAATTATTTCGTATTTAAAAGATAGACGTCAATTTACAGTGATAAGCAGAATAGATCATAAAACTAAAACGGAATTAAATTACAAATCGAATAGACGAATAGTTCAATACGGTGTCCCACAGGGAAGTATTTTGGGGCCGTTGCTTTTTATTTTATATATTAATGACATACCGCACTCAATTCCTTATCCTCTGACATTATTCGCTGATGACATAACAATAACTATATTTTACAACTTTGACAAAAATAATTATGAAATAGAAATAAATAACGTATTAGGAAATGTAATTAAATGGCTCAATGATAATAACTTATTAATTAATCTAAACAAAACATGTATAATGCATTTTAATCAAAGACCACAAATTTCATCTGACATTAATGTAAAATATAATGACACTATGATTAGACAAGTAGATTCTACGCAATTTTTATGTATAGCAATTGACCAAAGGCTTAAGTGGAAAGACCACATTCAAAAATTGGCAAAACGAATTAGTAGTACAACTTTTGCATTACATAAACTATCCCTAACAGTTAGCACCGATGCATTAATTACAGCATACTATGGTTTGGTAGAATCATCACTCAGATACGGAATTATTTTCTGGGGCAATTCCACTGATACAGATGTATTATTTAAAGTACAAAAGCGGTGCTTACGAGCAATGTTTAAATTAAAAAAAACTGAAAGCTGCAAACCTCTATTTGACAAATACAAAATTCTTACACTACCGTGTTTATATATTCTAGAAGTCGCAAATTTTGTAAAGTGCAATCCTAATTTATTTCTTAAAAAATCAGAATTTATAAGCAGAAATAGACGTGATGATGAAAAATTATGTTTAGAACCATGTAAAACGGAACTCATGTCAAAAAGTTTATTTTGCATGGCTCCCAAAATATATAACAAAATTCCAAAAAAATTAAAATCACTTAATACCAGGCTATATAAAATAAGGCTTAAGAAACTATTGCAGCAAAAATGTTACTATAGCATAAATTAATTTTTTACTGACAAGTTTAACTAATTTTCTAAATGTGCTGTTATCTCATTGACCAAATTATTTAAATTGTTTGATTGAAATTATTATTATTTGTACTTACATAATTTTTATATATACACAATTTTATATAAATCCAATTATTTAATTTTATTAAATTAAATTAAATTAATATTGTTTTAGTCCACATTGTTAATTTAATGAATTTATACTGTAATGAATTGTATTGATATTACTGATTTGTTTGTTTAATATGCGAATATTTTAATGTATTAATTCTAAAAAATTTATTTGTCTGTATTTTGTTTAATAGTATTGGTTTTAATGTCACTATTATAAGTAATGTTTATTAATTAATAAGACTTGTATAATTATGTCCAGTAAGTTAATATTGTGTAGGAATGGTGTACCTAATATTGCATGCTCTGGCGGAATTTAGAGGAACCCGATTATTGTAATTAATTAACATCTGTATAATAACCTAAATTCGCAATAAATAAATGATTATGATTATGATTATGATTATGATTATGATTATGATTATGATTATGATTATGAACTGGGTTACTGGGATTAATCCATCGCTTGATTTTAGTGCACTTAAGAAGAGTCTTTTAGGGGACAGGAGTGTGGTCTACTCACTTCAAGCAAGGACAACAAGTAAACAAATTACCTGGAAATGCCGTATCATTGGTTGCAAAGTTTCATATTTCAATATTCTCGGAGGCAATCGTGCGAATATAATCTATGATTATCAATGACACAAGTAGCTGTCGGCGTGGGCGAATTCTCACGCCCTTTTGCGATTAGCTTTGCATTTAACTGTTGCAGATCGTAATAAACTAAAAGACTAACTTACTTTTAAAGTTAAATTCAATTTAAATTGACGCCATAAGAACAGATCCATACTAAAAACAGAAGTCTAAAATACCAAGGTTTTCGGCAAGGTGAAAACGTCAGCTCAACAGCGATCTAGACTTCAATTTTTTTTAAATAAGACTGGATTTTGTATAAAATTAAAAGTTCTGGATTTCAATTAAACATAATTTTCATAGTCTATCAGCGAGCGTTGAGTGTTAGTAACATTAATTAAAACACACAGAAATGTGATATAAAGTAATTCCACAAAAAACATTAAAACGCGGTTAGTACTAGCAAAATATGTTTAAAATCAAAAAACGAAGTAAACAAGAATATTATGCTAAGTAGGTGTAGAGTTACAATGAAACGTAGAGTAGGCAACTGAGCGAACAAAATGGATTTTAAATGACTTTTTGCAGAATCTGCAATCTTCGCATTCCACATAATACTGATGACTAGATATTTAGCAACATATAATAAAATAATATATTTCACTACTCAATCTTTATACGATATTATGTTGAGGTCGTCAGTTCCACTCGGATTGCGCAAGGAAGGCAAATATATTCAGGCTAGATGACACTTCATCAAAACGCAATTGCGCAATCGTATGGGCTAATTAAACTTTACATTAATATTACATTAATGATGTGTGAAATAACACGTCCTTGGTGTGCAATCAATCCTCTTCCTCCATCCAGCGGCCGCGGGTCATTCACGGAAATATAGTGATTAGTATATTATAACTCTTGAAATTGATCAATTTGGAGATTGTGGGTTCGATTACCGCGTTGGAAAAATATTGTTTCCAAGTTTGGTTAGGACATTGCAGGCTAATCATCTGATTGTTTGACAAAAAAGATGATCCATGTGTCGAATGGGCATGTAAAAAGTCGGTCCTGTGCCTGATCTCTCGCCAGTGATGTCGATCATCCATCCTGCACAGAGCATCAGATCTACATCCTACAGAGCAGTAGATAGCGCACACACTTGAGCACTATAAAATACTCCTAGATGCAAATAAACAAGTGTGTGAGGCATTTTAGTATTATTAAAAAAAATCTTATCATATACATTGGAGACTGTAGGTAAAACAAGAAAAACTTGCTTGAATTATAGAAAGAATCTTGTGCAACAAATTCTACAGTCCAATACGATTTCTTCGTAATCCAAACGTCGCGTCCCAAAAATAAAACTGTTGCATCTCTGGTTGAAGTCGGGTCGTTGGATGTTTCTTGTCTCGTGGATCATAAAATATGTTAACCGCACAGGAAGAACGCAGCATCCGAACGTGTTTTTGTGTTTAACTTTTGTGCTGTGGCGACGTTTGTGTAGATATTGGAAGGATTTACATTGTAATGTTGGGTTATGATGGTTAACTATGATCGCCAACAAGATTGAAAAGCTGTTGTCGACGTCAATATTTTGCGATTGATAAGACGAATAGACTCAAAACGCTCGTAGTCACTTGTATTAGTCCTGTTGGGCCAACGTAGAAATCATCTAAATTCAAATGCATCTGAATTTAGTGTGTCGCTCTCAAATTCGTTCGAGTCTTCGAATTATTGCAAAACTTCAATTCAAGTAACTGCATCCTAAGTGTACGTACCCGGGATATTTAATCTTGGTAACAGTGTTTTACTTACGCATATCTAAATATACTTCGAAGCCATGGGACTTGTCATCAAATTTTGCGGCTTCCCAAGACAATTACGTCCAAATTTTGACGACCTCTGTGGCTCAGTTGGTGGGCTGTTGGTAGCTCAAGCCGGGGGTCGCGGGTTCGAATCCCGCCCACGGAACAAAAAGTTTTCAAAAGTTCCTGGGTCATGGATGTGTATTAAATATGTGTATCATATAATAAAAATCTTAAATATATGTATAGTATAAAAGTATTAAATATATTTCCGTTGTCTGGTACCTGTAACACAAGTCCTTCAGGTACTTACCACGGGGCCAGACTGACGTGGTGTGAAGCGTCCATAGATATTATTATTATTATTATTATTAAATTGTTTTTGGCACGAATAACGTCGTCGTCTAATTTTGTTAAATTTTTGTTAAGGCCGGCTTAATCTTAATGATGTATGGCCTTTATAAAATAAAGAATAAAAAAAAAAAAACAATTGACCAATAACACAACTGACAAATTACAGTAAACATTTTCCTCGTTCAGTTTCAGTTATATTTTTATAAGGAAAGCCATACATAGGCTGCACTAAAAGTATCGGGAATGGAATATTTCCACTGTTCCTGTCATATTAAAATCTTTTTAATTGAAAACTCCTTGGTTTTAAAAATGGAATACCATTTATTTATTTAAAAAAAGATTCTCAGTCTTGTCACAAGGTATTGTCAAACTTGTTTAGTCGTTGAGAAAATGGAATTGACTCGAGAAAATTCTAGAGCGATGATTTATTATGACTTTCAAAGTGGTTTAACACAAAAACAGTGTGTTGACCGGATGATTTCTGCATTTGGTAAAGAAGCCCCATCCAAATCCATAATTTATCGCTGGTTTGCTGAATTTCAACGTGGACGTGTCAAGCTCAGTGATGATCCCCGTCAAGATCGACCAAAAACTGCAGTCACCCAAGAAAACGTTGATGCTGTGCGTAAGCTGATTGAGGAAGATCGACATGTGACATACCGCGAAATTCAGGCAACTTTAGACATTCGCATGAGTCAAATACAAATAATCTTGCATGAACAATTAGGTTTAAAAAAGTTGTTTTCCCGATGGATACCGCATTTGCTCTGTGAAGAGCAAAAAGCGGCTCGTGTTACTTGGTGCGTCAGAACTCTCGAAAGATTCCACGCAGAATCCTTAAATGCTGTATACAACATCGTATCAGGTGACGAATCCTGGATATACGCGTACGAACCCGAAACAAAAAAACGAGTTTGGGTGTTCAAAAATGAGTTAAAGCCAACAAAAATTGTTCGTTCACGGGGTGTTGCAAAAAAAATGGTGGCCACATTTGTCTCCAAAACCGGCTAAATTGGGACTATTCCTCTTAAGGGGCAAAGAACGGTTAATGCAGAATGGTATGCTAGCATTTGTTTGCCACAGGTCGTTTCTGAACTCCGTAAAGAGAACTGCAACCGACGCATCATCCTCCATCACGACAATGCGAGTTCTCACACCGCGCACAGAACAAAAGAGTTTTTAGAGCATTAAAACATAGAATTATTAGACCATCCGCCGTACAGCCCCGACCTAAGCCCTAATGATCTATACTTTCCCTAAAATAAAGAATAAATTGCGTGGTCAGAGATTTTCATCACCTGAAAAAGCTGTGGACGCCTACAAAACGGCCATTTTGGAGAACCCAACTTCCGAATGGAATGGTTGCTTCAATGATTGGTTCCATCGTATGGAAAAATGTGTCAAATTTCGCGGAGAATACTTCGAAAAGCAATAAATACATTTTTAAATAGTAATGTTGTGTCACTTCCTTGATTCCCGAAATTTTCAGTGCCGCCCTCGTAAATATAAACGATTTAGAGCTTATTTAAAATATTTAGTGACCACAATTGGCATTACTTATTCCGTTTAGTGAATTTTTAATATCATTCTTCACAGTTATACAGTACACGCTTGGTTTAAACTCCATTTTCCTCGCGTAGTGGTAGTACCGATGCATGAAAAAAAAAAAACTAACAATAACAGCGTACAATCATAAAGGGCAGCCACATCCATCATCTCTAACAAGTTGCAGTCGTGGTGCCCAAAGACCTAAGAGAGGCTACACTAAAACCAACAAGAGCTCGCTTTGAGCTAGCCGTTTTGTCGTGCATCTCATTATAGCGGGTGTAGTTAGATCAAAACAGTGTAATAATACAGAGTAACCCGAGCTATTAGCGCGCCCGTCAGTCTGAGGCTCAGCCACGCAGCGGCCCTTTGATCAGCGACGGACGGGGGAAATGCTAAATGAACACTTTCGTCGCTAAAACTGGAGACAGCGATCAGTAATAAGACGATACGACATTTTAAAAAACTAGACACAAATAAAGAATGTATGTTTTTTATTACACTTCAAAGTAGCAGACGGAAAACCTAAAGATGACCAGCATTTATGTCTTTAATGACTGTAGAACAACAGAAAAAGTGTGTAATTTTGGAGGCACTTTAGTTGTAGTATTCGGAGTCCAATTTGCAATAGGTACAACTCTTTGTGTTGCGAGTCTTAGGGCCTGTTTCACCACTTCCTGATAAAGTGCCGGATAGGCTATCCACAACTTATTTGACGGATTCTCCATACTCTATCTGTCAAGTTAAGTGGTGGATAGCTTATCCGGCACTTATTAGGAAGTGGTGAAACAGCCCCTTAATCATGGAGTTCTAAGACTCTATGTAGAGTTCGACAAGGCTTTAAATGAACGTGGCGGGAAAAGGAACTAACGCTGTTATCATACAAAAACGTCATTTTTTTTCAAACGTTCATTTAAAGCCTTGGCGCACTTTAAAGATGTAAATTCCTCAACTTCCAAAGTAACAGCGTAAGAAAAAATATGAACAATGAACGCAACATCTTTATTCTGTGCCATCGACGTTCAAATGTAACAAACAAGCGTGCGTTTCTAAGAATACCGTAGCCGGGAATAATGTCAAGTGTCGGGAGACCGTAACTGAAGAGAGGAAGCCGGCATCAAAATAAGAGCGCCCGTGATAAATCTAATAAATCGTTTCCTCCAGACCACCGGTAACTTGTTGCATGTCGCCAATTATAATTAGGATCGATATTGATCAATCAGATTTAATCACTTTTTGATGCAAAACGGGCGGGTTATATTTCTTGACTAGGTCATTACACGAACTGGCGAATAAATAAATCGATGTTTATTAATTCAGTATTCAGTCGAGTAAGTGCGAATGTTGCTGAAATTTTAGAGCTTTAAACGAACAGTTATACTTTCCTTATCACGTTACCAGTTAATCTCAGCCATTGATAGATTTCTACGAACTTTACATACCTGAAACAAAAGCATACAAAGTTATTAGATAAATATTTAATAATGTTACAAACAGTTTACAATTACATTATGCAAATAAAATTATTTAAACGCATATTATTATTTTAAGAGTTAAATACTCCTGGATGTTAGTAGCTGTGCTTCATGTTGTAAGTTTCAAGTCTAAGAAAATAATTTCTAAATTGATATTGAGAAATCATTGCATTCGTTGTAATCGCAATGGAAAATGTGCGCGCACCTACGTGATGTTGATAATTTTGTTTTTCACCTGTTTGTTCGTCATAAATACTCACGTATAGAATATGGATAGAGAAATTATACAGGCATTTTCATAGACAATCAGTATAAATTTCAAATCAATTTGATTGCAGCAAAGAAATCTACGGAGGAGATAGAAGACATAGAATATAGATAGACCACATAAAGGCATACAAATAACAGAAACCACATAATATTTTGAATCCTATGAATCAATTTAGCCAATGATGACATCACTATTGATCAAAACAAAGCACATTCTGAAATACCTATAAATACAGCTATTATAATAAACTAATCTCCAGCAACTCCTAAGGTCCTCTATGAACACATCGATTTAAATAAATCAATCAAATGCAAACAATTTAATCACAACGAAACGGTGCTACGAGTGATTAAACAGTCATTATGTGGAGGAAACCATATTTTCCAATTGTTAAGACGTTTATATTATTTAAATCGTATGTAGATCTATGACCGGACTCTATAAATTTTCCTCCCCCGTTGAAACATTGCATCCTCCGATAAATCTAGCTTATCAAGCGTGAAAAATTTCTACGACTCTCTTGTTTATAATTTTTATCTCTCAATATAGCCGTTATACATTAATTGTATTATGACTACTAGAGTGCTGTTATAGTTAATTAAGGAAAGTAGTTTCTGAGGCTAACTTGCGTTAAAGTCGATCGTGGAAACTTGAATGAAACGTAATTAATTTATTTGGTTACAGTACTACAGAAACAAATGGGATCATGGGATTTCCCTTGTTCTTTATATTTCTGAATGACGTACATGATATTTTGACAAATTTAACGATCACCAATTACAAATTTACAATACTTTAAGCAATAATTTGGATCGGCGTAAAGGCTAGTTAACTTTTACAGATTCTCTTTAGCATGAACTATACTTTTATAAACTTTGAATGATTCCTACAAAGAAATCCCTATTATTCCGTTAAAAGCTCCGGGATCCAGCTCATCCGGGAGCGATTCCTACAAACCGGCATCTGGGATAAATATTTACTTGAAGACGATGAATTATATAAATCATCGTGTCCGAGCTTCGGGAATCGGGAACGCTCGTGGTTTCTCACAACTGCCAGGTAATTACTGATTTCACGAGCGAAACCGGTAAACAGGAGTATACCCTTTAGAAAAAGAAAAAATAAAGCAAAGCTGTAGCAAGAAAAGGGTTCAAGATACATACGAATTAGTATTACTGTGGCGGTACCCACAATTCGCCTAACATTCCTGCATCGCGCTATCGAAGTTTTCTGAGCGCGTCGCTATATATGTACGACAGCTGAAATGTATCACGTGGGCTCCGGCCTGACCGAGCATACCACCTCGCTCGCCACCACGCATATTTTCCACATTACTATAGGTCTGCCAGAATCTGATGGCAGTTTTTGACAGCAGATTTTCAAAAAATATCCTTGATTATTGGATAAATTTTTATATTTGCATGTTTAACACACAGAATCAGCCGTTATAAGAAAAAAAAAAGATCAAAATGTTTTATTCCAATTACCCCGGTATTGCTAGAGTCAATTTATTTTCTCACTTTTTGCCATCAGATTCTGGTAAACCCATACCACTAACTAAATTAAAACGAAGTGTTCACAGGTTTGCCGGTTTCAAAGTTTGCTCCAAAGATACTAACGGAAAATAAAAATCGTGAATCAAAACCCCATAAAAGGAGTCAGCTCTCCATTTCAAGCTCAATCGAAAGTTGTGGTCAAAACTTGCTATGCAATTAACACAGTTATTTACATTAATTAAAGCCGAAATTCCTAGAAGACCATCCGTTATGGTGCGATTGGCAAATCCGAAGTTACGAAAGACATCGGAAAGGAACATGTTCGGACAGTGTAGGGAAGTCGTAAAATAAAATTATGGCTGTGGGTGACGTGTTGAAACCTATGACCAGGTGTTTCCTGCGTGACCTTACAACTTACTGGATATAATGACTAGATCAACACGTCAATAAATTAAGTACTGCCTTTATTGTAACTTTCAGCAGTAAATTAGTGGTTTTCTAATGAAATCGATAGTAAATTCTTAACAAAACATTCATATTCGAATCTCTACAATTTGTTTCATCTTTCTGTCCGTCTGTTATCTATGCACCATCATAACACTGAACCAAGTTTTACAAAGAAATTACGGGCAACATCACATTTACAATTTTGATGTAGATTCGAGTACTTTCAACCTAATTAGTCACATATAAAACACTTCTCTAACTCTTTATCAGAACCTACAAAAAACAAGTGCACATTCGCTTCCCGGAATCAATATTTAAGGTTACAACTTACAAGGTAAAGTTAAAACAATTGAGTTTATTTTAACACCAGCAGTGCCCCGCGGTTTCACCCACGTAAGTCCCGATCCCGTGGGAATTTCGGGACAAAAAGTAGCCTATATGTTATTCCTGGTCACTACCTACCTACTCACCAAGTTTCATCGCAATCGGTTCAGTAGTTTTTGTTTTTTTACAAACATACATACAAACTTTCGCATTTATAATATTAGTAGGATGTACATAAACACTTCGCAGTTGGGTGGCAAGAACCTTGAACGTCGCTATTAGCATTTGATTCCATTAATTATTACCTCTATTACAGGCGTTAGGATATACACAAGTAAAGTGATATAACATGCAAGCTATATTATGTCTGAATTTTATTATCTACTAGCGACCCGCCCCGGCTTCGCACGGGTATAAAACATATAGCCTATGTGACTCACTGAAAAAATTATTAAAATCGATTCAGTAGGTAGTTTTGATTTATATTCATTAGTACGCGTGGCCCGCATTGGTCGGTACCGCCGCGCCGCAAAAGCTACGTCCCGCTATTTTTAAATCTGTAATATCTTCAAAAATATTCGTTTAAATCATATTATGCTATAAAGGGCCATATAGATCTATATTAAATCAATAATGTATTTAAAGTATAAGGATTAATGCCGTATTTGTTAAAATCGCTTCGAAAATTAGCCATTATTTGTAGTTAAAAGTAAATGACAAAAAAATGTTATTGTGGGATATCCATAAGAGATAGACATAATATAACATCGCGAAGTTTTCTGTAGACCTTTTCATAGTGTACAATACTTGGTACATTATTTTGATAAATCTCGTAGGGTTCAGCCTGCGTTTGCAATGTAAGCGGAAAAAAATGTAATTATTTACGTCATCACATTAGAAACCCCAAAAATAACAGTATTTCTCCACTATTTAATGAATGTTTTTAAACTTATAAACCTCTTTAATCTCTCTATTTATTAAAGAAAACCGCATCAAAATCCGTTGCGTAGCTTTAAAGATTAAAGGGAACAAAGGGACACGAGGGAAAAAAAGCGACTTTGTTTTATAATATGTAGTGACTTATTACTCTGTCTAGAATGACCAAGCTTAGGTTTATTTTTGATTCCTCGCTATCTGTTACATCTAGGTAGTACCACAGTAGTAGGTACGTCTCTCTAGACGTACCTACTACTGTGGAGTCAAGGGGGAGTAAATATTTTTGTTAACGAGGAGTGTACATAAGATGTTTTAAGGCTAAGATCACGAAAAAAAAAGGCATTGACGAATCCAATGCTACAAACATAACATACAAACAAAACAATTTAAGACCTTCGTTGCTTTCATTCTTGAAATCTTGACTCACGAGTTTAAAATTGTCTGCATCTTTTAATGGTTTAAGAATTAAGACGGACAAAAGCAATTTGGGTTTGGGAGCGTTCAAAAAGGAATACAAAATGAAGGTTAAGAAAGTCGACGTCTGAATAATTTGAATAATTTTCGTGATGGATACAGTTCGGGACGCTCATGGCGATGTATTACTTTAACACGCGGTTGCGGTGATTTTGCACCAGCATAGCACTCGGTTATGTGTATACAAATTACGAAACGACCGGTCTGGACTCGAAATTATGCCTATGAAGTAATTCCATAATAATATGAAATCTGCAGGTTGCTTACAAATTGAATTAAAGTGGGGACAGACTAACACATAAGTCTGAGGCAATACAGAAACTACCTAATTTACTTTTTAATCTTTTAATTTTCTCTAGTATCTTATGATCACAATTTGAATAATATAAACAGAATACTAAACATGTTTTGTTTGTGATTTTCATCTCCGATTAGAGAACTGAAAATTTTAAAATGAACCATGTGATCGCAAATGAACCACATAGTTTCGCAACAATAAAAAACGTTTTTGAATTTGATACTACAAGTGCTACAACGAAGAGTCGTGAAGTTGTTTACGTCAGAGAAACGCCGCGGGCATAACATCATTAGTGGGCTGACATCATCGCCCGTTTGGAACAATGCGCGGCAAAAAGTGCGGGCCCGCCGCCCGGCTATCACTGATCGCGAACTTTCAGAGAATATTAAAGTTTGCAACGCAATAGAATATGATATGACGAATCGAAAAGGTTCAACGGCATCGGCTCCTGTTACAATAATTGATCGCATCATAAATTTTAATACGACCAGAATTAGCACGCACATATTATATCAAATGAACCATACTTAGTTTGTCTACACAGTTTTTAAGCAGTGTAAGTATCATATACGACTAAACGATTCATTTTTAAAGAAGAAGAAGATGAAGACTAAACGATCGTGTAATTTTTCACTAATTGCTGTACTATCTATGATAATTGAAGACGTGAGTGGAAGAATCGAACAAGTAACATTTCGTAACATACGGACAATAACTCATTTTCCCCTAATTACTTTAATAAAACTTGTAACTTATCTACTTCATAACCTAGCTAATATATCCGGCTACACATATAATCCATAGTTTTTCTATTTCAAATAATTTTTCCGGCCCTAAAGTCTCCATTTAAGCAAAAAAAACGGGAAGTTTTTTCATGTTACTAACCTTATTCTTCCACTCACGTCTTGAATTACGACAAGATTGAATGCTGCTAATAATTATTAAGCCAATTTAATTTGCATGCAAAAATGGTAATCTTGTAATTTACGTATAGAAAAACACCAAACGAAAATAGAGAACATATTAAAGTCATGGTTAAAAGCTTTAGTATAGACATAAAAAAATTGCATAACGTAAAACTAATATAGGCACGCCAAAATAAATAACAGTCAAGCAGCAAACTCAAAAACAAACGCACACCATCAAAATTACAAGCCACTTGTTTATCATGTTTCGTTCCGCTGATGAAATTTCCAGCAAAAACCACGACAAAAAATGAGTAATGTATTTGCATGTTCCATCATGGGAGCGAGTGAATTTTTTGCTGGCATAACGTTACGACGCGGACGTAGCTATTTTCGTTAATTTTAATAGGATTCGAAGGCAGCCAAGAATAATATGAGCTTTTTATCTGATTTAATTAACATTGGTCATTGAACTATGTTTTGTAAATACATATTTTTAAAAATGTACCGTATACACAAGACGAGGTTTACGCATATCGTGTTTGTGATTCTGTCATTACTTTTAAAATTGAAGTTAACTTATTGAGAAGTAAGTATATTAGACTAGCTGTGCCCCGCGGTGTTACCCGCGGTTTAAGTGATATTTATTAAAATACTACGAAAAGTACCAATACCAAAAACGGGACGACGACATGGTTCTATAATGGTTTATGATGATGATGACGAATGTAATTTGCATAGTAGCATATGCTTTCCGTTCTTAAAACAACGTCGAAACTCCCAAACTTGTATCTATAAAGAGTCAGAAGTTCTCTCAGCACCTTCCGAACCATGATACACTTTGGTGCAAAATCTTACTACTTGTTGGTAGCATATGCTTAGAATACGGCTCACGAAACCGAAGTCACCACATGTTTCTATAGAAATTTTGAGGAATTCCCTCGATTTCTTATGGATCCCTACATCGGGTCACCACTTTTATGAATATGGTACTAAATTGGGATGATAACCTATACACGAAAATATTTTTTTTTTAAATCGGTTCACTAACGGCGGATTAATCGTTGAACATAAAAAAACGAACATAACACCTCCTCCATTTTGAAAGTCGGTTAAAATTGTATCCTATGTGTTATTCTGATGTATAAGCTATATTATTGTAAAGTTTCATTAAAATCCGTTCAGTAGTTTTTGCGTGAAAGAGTAACAAACATCCATACATACATCCATACATACATACATACATACATAAATCCAAACTTTCGCCTTTATAATATTAGTAGGATTCAAATTCAAATTCTTTATTAAGCATACAATAATAATATACAATAGTATAAAAGCTAGGTAGCGTACATCACGTCGTCTAATCCCATGCTAAGTAAAAACTTGTGTTATGGCAATCAGACAACGGATGCACGCCGAACAATTTTATCCTAATATATATTATTTACACATTCACACACACAATCACACTACACTTTATCACGTAAAGTCTCTTTCGGCCACGTGATGCGCGCTTCGTTCGGGAGCCTCTCCCGGAACCTCCGGTAAACTACACCGGCGGGCCAGAACTCCTCCACCTCGAAGATGGATAAAACTTGAGTCGGCACTCTCACCACAAAGGAACTGAAGTTCACTTTGTGGCGAGAGTGCAGACGCTCCACCCTCAACTCTCAAGGTGTAGGTGGTCTTCTCGCGGATGTAGTTTACGACGTCTTCGACCGTCTTGGACCAATGCAGGCGCGACACGTAGAGCGGCGTCACGGGCACCTCGCTGCGCAGGCGCAGCTCGGGCACATAAGGTGCGTTGCCGCGGTGGTTGCGGACGGTGGGCTTCCTACCATTGGGATTATCAAAAATGTGTATTTTTACAGTCTGATAGTGATGAGCAAAATCGGTCTTGCAGCCTCAGTCTTGGTCTTGCAAAAAAACAAAGCCGAGACCAAGACTATCCTAAAACTAAAAGAACCAAATCCAAGACCAAGATCAGGCAGATTTGACCAAGTCCAAGATCAATATTGTACTAGAAATACCAAAACCAAGACTGTCTGAGTCTTGTTTTGCTCATCACTACAGTCTGAAGACTATGATAGACCAACCAATATCAGATAATTCATAAAATTATAGGTCTGTATTCAATAGATAATGTTTCGTTGGCTGTTACTAGGTTCAGACCACAGACATATTATATCAAGATAGATACCGCATGTCGCTCCATTTGTATGAAAACGAGCGTGCCACTTTTTTCCTACCTACTGTGACGTACCGATGATAAGAAACGTGCCCATTATCTAGGCCAACGTTTCTATTTGAATTTCTACAGCTCAATACGGCACTTTTAGGCAATTAGGTATTTTTAAAATTCCGATTGATGTCCGATTCCGATAGCAGACTAAAGAACAGACTTTCGAAAGACGAGCATTGCTCGTCGTTTGGGAACGCAATATGGCACGAGAAGTACATACACATGCGGTATCTATCTTGATCTATGTCTGTGGTTCAGACTTTAAAAAATGTAATTTTTGTCGAGTCGTACGATTAGAACCTGTTCAAGAATTCAGGTCAATTTAGTTGTAAAATGTATAGTTAACTGTAGTTTTTTGTCTGCAATTTATCTTTAACTAATAAGAATGTCCGTTTGTTCTCTAATCTTCGCGAAGTTGAATCTGTTGATGGATGTGTAAATATTATGTTAACGTCAGACCAAATTAGCAACGGTATCATACTTTTTGTTAATAATTTTATAGAGATATTTGTCTACGTATTTCTCTATACTGTCAGTTCTACAGTACGTAAATCCGAACACATCATTATCGAAAATTCTTGTTTAAACTATTTGAGACAACTTATTTAAATAAATTGTGATTTCGACGACGCTCTTCGCTGTCAAAGTAAGTTGTTGGTTTTTTATTTGCGGTATGTACAATCGCGACACAAATTGCTTTTTGTCCGCGTTCACCAGATGGCACTTGCGGAGCTTCATTGTGTATTTAAACATGGCGGACGGTCGTGACCAGTGCAGGTGTTAGCGACGGTACAGCGAGGGAAAATGATTACGCAGCTGAAAGCCCTCATGATTTGTTTGCATTATATGAAGTTTTTAACATTAGCTTACATATCAGTAAAAGTTAGAGCTATATCTTTATCATTATGTGCAAAATACAAAGTACAAACTACAAACCAACCTGCAGCTAAGCATTCATTTTACCTGACTGTTCATTAGGCACTTAATACTCAGACAAATTGCATTTATAACAGCACGATCGTGACTTGTGTCGTTTTAATGCCTGAGTTAAATACATAATATGAGGGCGGTATTATATTATGTTTCTTAACGCTGGGTTATTTATCATACACCATCATTATTATCACTAGCTAAAAGCCGAGCTTTGTGAGGGCTCGCGTCGTTTTTCTGACTCGTAGTAATAATCTTTGAGGCAGTTTTTTTTATATTTTAATAGTAACCAAATCTTGACTGACCGATGATAACACATCTACATATAAATAAAAATTACTATATTAAAGCACAAATCAATAGGCGTGACAGTTCTTTCGTAAAGTGTAGCACAAAGGTTCTCACGTTGTGGGATATACTAGGGCTCGCTTCGCTCGCCCTGATTAATCATGATAATACTAATAACATATCCTTGAAACGAAATGCTGGATTAGAAACACCAAACGCATTTAACTATTCCATCGACAAAATAACTCCATCAAAGAAAGATTTTAGAGACGGTAGTTAAAAAATATTGGATGGTACAACTAAAAATAATTTTTGGCAGGAAGTCATCCGTCACGCTTCAGCTACCGGCCACTGACGCTGAGCACATTCTGAGAACATCACAGCATACCTACTTATAATGAATTTACGTTATGTTAGATTTGAGAAAAATAATAACAAAATAATAAGTATTTTTCACCAATTAAATTAAATCCAGTCAGTACAAACGCGACATCGACGCCAATTTCGACATTTGCACTACAAAACGGAATCGTAATTAAACCCACCGAGTTGGATACACAACTATAAAGATAACTGGTGACATTGTAGACAGTCTGTAGGTCATAGAAACATAGATATCGATTAGCGTTAATACATAGTAACTAGTAGGAAGAGGGAAAATTATATAAATCGTAAGCAACAAACAAAAAAAAATACAACTTAAATAAAGGAAAATTTTAATAAGTGCATATTCAATACAGCAAAAGTAATATAATCTAAGGCCTAAGCCTAACCTGCTTAGACTCGTAATTAATACTCTATGGTCAAAGGTAAAAAGTAAACAACAAAAATCAAAATATTGAATGACAATTTGAAGTGAAACTCCAGCAGCAACAAGAATTTAAAAACTAAAACAAACCTTTAAGACCACCACTAAGTTCCATTACAAATTTAGTACGCCCATGAGGTGATCTCAGACAGCTAAAAATAAATTTAATATAAGGTAGGTCAAAAGTTGAAGTTATTTGAGCAAACAGATTAAGTAATATTTTCATGTTTATTTTTAGCAATCAGAACAACCACGTTTTGTAACTGCATATTATATGCAAAAAAAACTTAACCACGATGTTGTGACTAGTGACACGTCTTGTGAACGAGAAACGAGATTAACATGTATTTATTAAATATATCACATGAAAATAAAACAAGAAGAGACGTCGTAACTTGACAAAGTTTATCAATAAATATATAAATAATATATTTTCATGACTTTTCTAGGAACCTCTAAGCGTTTGCAATAAGATTAACTAACTGAACGTTTACGCCTGCAATCACATAATAATCAGATAATGCTAAATTTATTTCTCACACATCTTGGTGATATATAATATTCAATAGCACGTTGATGATCTTGGCACACTATAAGATTCAATTTGCATGCGTGTTAAATTTCGCATAAACATGTGGAATAATCGAACTTCTGTATTTTGTAGGACCGTAACGAAACATTTACGTAAAGTAGACTTTGTGAACGAAAAATACGCAATAAAAGTCAGAATAAAGCAGCACAGTTCAATTCCAAGAAACGGTAAAGACTAAATGACCCTGATACTCGTGGAGCGAGAGACACTACGGTCCAATACCGCAGGACTTGCTTTACTTCGAGCCGTGGAGTAGAATTATGTCCAGCGTTTGTTTTGTTTACAGCGGGCGGCTCGACGCTACCAGACAGCCTGTCGCCACTAACGCCAGAAGGAGATAGTCGTAGTATTAAACGGTGTAGTAGAGCAGGACGGCTAGCGGTACCACAGCGCAAATATAAAAACTCAGCGAGCCGTGGTGCGTGACGTAATCGAAGCGATCGTAGAAACAAAAGAGCATTACGATGCCAAAGGAGTATTATAATGCAACTTAAAATTTTAAAGAAGTCATAATTGTACGGTCTATTTGGCAAATACAATGGTGAATTACTATGGTAACGAACTAAGTAGCGTACAGAAAATTATATTATAAAACATTCAAGAACATGCGCAATACTCTAAATAAGCAGCAAAGCACATCCGGTTTTGAAAGTAAGAAAGTTCGTTATCATATTTTACTAAAATGTCACTTGTTGGCAGAGAGGTATTATGTACTAGGCTTGTTGGGGTAAAAGGCTTTTAGGAAGCCATAAACATAAACTTTTTTCTGACAAAAAACTCTCAAGTGACTTTTAAAAAGTAAACGTGGAAGTTTTTATGAATTTTGCCAATTCCGTGGCTTACTCGGATATATTATCAGTGTTATGTAAACGTAATATTATGATAAAAGCAACTATCGGGTTATCTTCCAGTGTATAAGCAAATAAATATTGCCAGCAAGTGTCACGTTGACTCGGGCTGATCGTATTAGTTTTACGATTGCGTGCACAAAATATGCTTCAAAATTTTGGCTGATGTTCAAATTCTTGACAAGTTTGAAAGTTTGCAGAAATAGAAATATTATTTGAATAATAATAATAATAGGCTAAAGCCACGAAAGCTGACTTGGCAACTAAGTTGAACTCGACTGTTAGCGCACGCAAAATAGGAATGATCGATTACAATACCGACACGGCAAACAATTTTGATGATTTGACTTTATGGACAGATGCATAACCCTTTGAGAATTGAACTATCTAAAATTCCAAATATTTAAAACAGTATAATTTAACAATAATTTGCATCAAGATACAGAAAACATACAGATTTACGCTTTGAACAATGGGCAGAGAATTAAAGGTGATATTATTGATTATAGTTTTCACAACAAGGTGCTAAGTTGGTTAGTTAATGGGATATGGTGCAGGCGCGGAGCAGAAAGAAATCGTTCAAGTGCCTCATGTCCTAACGATAATATCATTGAATACTTTAAATGATAGATAGTAAATCAAAAGTTCCTGCTTGAAGAAGGTATGTTTTTGTTTTTTTAAATTTTAATTAATTACACTTTTACGAAATAACGGAGGAAGTCAATATTATAATACCTTCAAAAAAAGTACCTTGACATCAATACTAACGAGCAATAAACATTTAAATGTGTTATTATTAAATTTTATGATTTGCTTGGGAAGACTACCCATTCAGACCGGTTATGGTAATTAAATTGAAAATTATAAATATTCCCAATGATAGAAATCTGGTAATTAATACAATTCTAATTTCAGCAATTGGCCAATGGGAGCGTTTTTAAAAATGACGTGATGTAGCAGAGCCATGATTGGCCAAAAAATATGAAGCCATGCTCGTTCGAATTTCGAATTCACATGCGAACCCAACAGGATCAGTCGATGACATCACCGCCATCGAATTTAATCTGCAGTTTCCCAATTTAGAACATGATGCAATTTACTGTTTAGAAAGTGGTTTTTAAAACGTGTTGTAGAATTTTGTGTATCATAAATATTTTAAATTTTAATGAAACTAGGTCTGCATTTAAAATAAATCCAAGTCGTGGATATTTGATTTATTAAGGCGTGTTTGTTGAATAATTCGCCTACGTTGATATTAATCAAACAGTTTTTTGACCAAGCAACATTGCAATGTCCTCTTTGCTCTATAAAATTGTATGTCCTAGAAGCTTATAAATATCACTTACATTAATTATTATTAAGCTTAATTTCTCCTTGAGGACAAATCGTAGGCATGTAAAACATTATTCATTTCTAGTTTGTATATTAAATAACTACAATTAACATTTACAAATCATTGAAACAAATTAAAAATGTTAAAATAAACTTTATGAGCATCACGCTTCCTTCCTTCCTTCATTACTGTGATGATGTAATCCCATGACATCATCTGGTGCAATGATTTTCCGATAGTTTAAGTGACACTTAAAATATTGAAGTAGATATTAAAAATAGAACAATTTCAAATCGAAACGAAGAGTAGCAACTTAAAATCAACAATTCAAGACGCAGATGAAATAGGTCACTAACAATTTGAAAATTGGAAAATGTTTAAAAAAATGACAATTTTATGTATAGCCATTAGCCAGAGGATGAAGTAGGCAAGTTACAATGTTTGTTCAAATTAAATGTGAAAAAATGAGTATGCCTTATAATGCCTTTACGATATACATAATATGTATAAATGTTGGTAATCCTCTTCATCTACTTACGTCTCAAATTACGACATTACGAAAGTACCGTTACCTTTGAATTAAATTTTACAATTACTATCATAGTTATGCTTTCATCATGGTATACCATGATGTCATCTGCTATGACATCACGCGGGTGGATGATCCGATCCCATATCATTACTGTAAACATATTGCCTCCCTATAATTGTATCACTGTTATTTCTGTATATCCTAACTTAATGACGTGTGCTCCTAAATGATTAATGCGGCGTTTCAAGCCTGTTACATCAAAATAACACGAAGTTATAGCTGAAACACGTCATGTATTTAGAATTTTTGACTCCTCGGTGCAATGTCAAAAATGAGTTAGTTACACCAATTAAATCGTTTAAACAAGGCTTCTTATTCTTAATATTAGTCAATTTTGTCATTTCCAATAGTAAATGTCAAAATTGACTTAGTCTTTGGTACCATTAACTACTAGTTCGATTGTTTTTTTGGTCTTATTCTGAACAACTAAATTTAATTAGTGATTTGGTACAATCGTGAAAAAAATACATTTTGCCTAAAATGGTCACTCTTTGCTTTAAATGTCACTTAGGTCACTCTCGTTGTAATGTCATCAAATAGCATCAACGTTTAATCGAGTAAGACGAAGTTTTTAAATTGACATGTCCAGTGGAAGCCCTACGGTGCGTAATGCTCGCCTCTAAGTAGGTTAAACACTCATAATGCCCATCCGGAAAGCGGATTGTAATTGGGTTTCCTCGTGTTTCTCGCGCGCTCGAGAACTTGCGAGTTGCGACGAGCCCTACATTCTAGAACAGTACGCTAACGCATAAAATAATAGTAAAACTAGATGTTCCCTGTAACTCCGAGCGATGTGCCAATAAACTATCCTATGTCTAACTATCCTTACCCTCTCGGGAAACTGACTTTGACGTTTGGTATTCCCGTTCCAAATTTCATAAAAGAAATGAACAAAAATTTTAGAGCATTTCATTGAAACTTAGATAAAAATGTCTGAGCTTTTAGGTAAGTTGGATTTGCTGAATTCGATAACGAAGTTCGAAAGCAAAATATAGGAATTGACATAAGTATCGCTATGTTGCTTGGAGATGTTTCTCATAAATCACAGAACCATAAATGTATTTGACATGTGTGCTGTCGATAAAAGTGATAAAATCTTGGTTGGGACTTTATTAACATTTAACATTATTTCAATCATGCACCCCCAAATCTTACATAACAGCAACTAGTCATCAAAGTACCCAAAAACAACAACCACAAAAACGTTACACGAAAAGTAAACAGAGCCGATAACGTATGAAGGGCGCTCCGTTATCGACAGTTGCACAACGCAGGAGCGTAAACATATTCGTTAGCAACAATAATTATAAAAGGGGGTAACAGCTGCGAAACGAGGACACGCGACTACAGAGCTCTAGGATACCCGATAAACAATATACACGATGAACAAAGCAACAATGTAGAAGAAAATTTTAAAATTGATAAGTATGTCGAAAGAACGTTGAATTTTGGATTTACGCTGTGATAAAGGGTAAGGAAGGCTGGTAAGGATACCAGCACGCATTTCCTAGAAGGGAACTCTACGGGAAAAGGTGACAGATTAACGAAGGTAATATTAAGTCTTTATATCGTCTCTTTAAATTTATCAGCATTTCAATTCTTTCGCATCTCTACTGTGCGTGCTAAGCATGCTGAGCACAAATCCTAACCTGCAGATTAAGCTTGTTCTCTTTTATAAAGATTTGTAAAAAGGCAACCCCAGTTAAAACCAGATAAATATTTAACAACTAGCGAAAGTTTAAAAAGTCAAGTCAAAATGCAGCGAGATCTGAACAAACATTGTTCACAAAGGAGAAAATCCACAAAATGTAGGTTAACAGGACGGTAAATATTATACTCGATTTAAAAAGGTGTTATGCAATCACTGAGAATAAGTAATAATATTATGATGCCTTACTGACTTACTCCAGTTTACCGACTTTAGGGCCAAAGTTAAGGAATTTAATTTTTTATTAAATTTTACTGTTTTGTTTTTGTTGTGTTTTCATTTTTCATTTTCAGATTTTATAGTTGTTACGGTGCGCGTGCGTTTGTTTATATTTTTGGGAGCTGAAAAATTATACGTAGCATCTCTTAAAATTCCAGAAGTAACATAGGTCAGATTAGAAGAACACTAGCACATTATAATGTGCAAGTGTATTAGGTACAATCATTATTGTACCTAATTGCAAGTCGCTAATACGTACAATTCACGTTATAACTCTTAATGGCTATTACGATGTTCTTTGCGAATTTGTTGACGTTAATAATAATATATCCGCATACACTGCGACCTAAGACCTATGTGATAGTGGCCACTCGGTGATGAGATTATAATGACATCTGTGACCTCGTGAGTCTATATTCCACATTCTAATGATTTCTGTAGGCTTTCCAAGTATTGTGACAATAAAAATTGTCCAACGAAAGTTCTATTGCATTGGGCTCGTTAAAACTACGTACGACGAAAATACTAGCAAAATACACATTTTACTTTTTAGTTATTTGCAGTTTTTTGGTTAACCTAATTTGTATATTTCTTATCTTATAAATTAAAATTATCATTTGATTTCGGTATAATAGGTGTATGTTTTTTTTTCTTCAGCTAGCTAGTATATCAAAATCTTAAAACCTAAGCAAAGCGAAACGACTTCATTTAATAGTATAAAAATATGTTATTGAGAAAGTTTTAAAAATTCTAACAAAATTATCTAAAATGGTGTCAACAGTTAGAAAAAACAAATTACTCTGTAAAGTGATGATATCA
The DNA here is from genome assembly GCA_905187585.1 of Cyaniris semiargus. Taxonomy (NCBI): domain Eukaryota; kingdom Metazoa; phylum Arthropoda; class Insecta; order Lepidoptera; family Lycaenidae; genus Cyaniris; species Cyaniris semiargus. The sequence goes on from LR994555.1 coordinate 3,327,830, forward strand.
TCATTCATCTTATCTTGAGTAAAGTTGATAATGTTAACATAAAGTAAATATTTACTTTAATATTATTACGTTAATTTCAAGAATATTTTCGCGTAAACATAATTCTATGAATTTTACTTTCTTTGAATTTATATTTTTAGGGTTCCGTACCCAAAGGGTAAAAATGGGACCCTATTACTAAGACTTCGTTGTCTGTCCGTCTGTCTGTTTCCAGGCTGTATCTCAAGAACCGCTATAGCCAGACTTCTGAAATTTTCACAGATTGTGTATATCTGTTGCCGCTATAACAACAAATACTGAAAACAAAATAAAATTAATATTTAAGGGGGGCTCCCATACAACAAACGTGATTTTTTCGGCCTTTTTCGCTCTATATCAATAATGGCAAAATGTAGGTACTTGAATTTTTCACACATTCTTTTTTTTTTATGAAATAAGGGGGCAAACGAGCAAACGGGTCGCCTGATGGAAAGCAACTTCCGTCGCGCATGAACACTCGCAGCATCAGAAGAGCTGCAGATGCGTTGCCGGCCTTTTAAGAGGGAAGAGGGTAATAGGGGAGGGTAGGGATGGGAAGAGAAGGGAATAGGGGAGGGAAAGGAAAGGAATAGGGCCTACCCAATGAAACAAATATTGTGGAAGCGAAGTGCAAGCAGGGATGGGTAAGGCAGTAAAAACTGAGTCAGAGTAAAAACTCACTTAATACTGAGTATTTACTTTATAGTATGAGTATTTACTCACTGGACACAGTAAAAACGATTTATTCAATCTTTAAGGTTCTAATTACACTTTAAAAAATCAAGAACATTACAGAATAATGAAAAATACTTATAATTTAACAGATTCATAATTTTAAGTAAAATTACTAAAACAATGTATTTTCATTTTGAAGGTTGTCAATATGTCGACCCTTCGCTTCTCTTAAATATCGTAAAATTTCTTCATAGCACCTTGTGCGCGCACATGGCAGTATGTATTTAAATTCTTCAGCAACCAATTGACCGAACAATAATTCGTTTCATGCCCAATCAAGGATACCGGATACAATCAAGGATACCGGAGGCCCAATCCTAGGGGATTGGGCCTCCGGTAAACTCACTCACTCGGCGAAACACAGTGCAAGCGCTGTTTCACGCCTGTTTTCTGTGAGAACGTGGTATTTCTCCGGTCAAGCCGGCCCATTCGTGCCGAAGCATGGCTCTCCCACGTAAGATAATTGCTTACCAAAAAAAAATATTTGTTGAAATTCTCGTTAAATTAAGGTTCCCTCGGTTTCAAGAATCACAATGCAAAACATCGTTATCAGTTGACTCTACACGAGTCAATGTAAACAGTTCAGATAAGACAGATTGGTTTAATAAAGTGTTTGATCGATGTACGTAAACCAACCGCAGAAACTTCGCCTGATATTCACTAAAGCTCCTGAGTATATAAGTAATAATATGTATGTAAATGTAAGTAATAATATAAAACAATGACCGGTAAGGTTTTATTACATGACATTGTATGTACGAATTTGACGTCTAAAATCATTAAAGACCCTTCATTGATATTTCTCTTCTGCTTCTAAAACCATCAGCAAATACGTATTTTATTTCTTACTAGGTATTTGACTTGCCGAGCTGAAAACTTATGCTCCAAATAGGCGCAAATTTCGGTTCGCTTACAACTCAAACTCTATCCTACTAATATTATAAAGGCGAAAGTTTGAATGTATGTATGTATAAATGTATGTATGTATGTATGTATGTATGTATGTATGTATGTATGTATGTATGTATGTATGGATGTATGGATATTTGTTACTCTTTCACGCAAAAACTACTGAACGGATTTTAATGAAACTTTACAATAATATAGCTTATACATCAGAATAACACATAGGCTACAATTTTAACCGACTTTAAAAATGGAGGAGGTGTTAAGTTCGTTTTTTTATGTTCAACGATTACTCCGCCGTTTGTGAACCGATTTTCAAAATTTTTCTTTTGGTGTATAGGTTATCATCCCAATTTTGTACCATATTCATGAAAGTGGTGACCTGATGAAGGGATCCATAAGAAATCGAGGGAACTCCTCAAAATTTATATGCGAACATGTGGTGACTTCGGTTTCGTGAGCAGTATTCTAAACATGCTACCAACAAGCAAGATTTTGCACCAAGGTATACCATGGTTCGGAAGGTGCCGGGAGAACTCCTGACTCTTTATAGATACAAGTTTGGGAGTTTCGACGTTGTTTTAAAAACGGAAAGCATATGCTACTATGCAAATTACATTCATCATCCATTCCATCAACCATTATAGAACCATGTATCGTCCCGTTTTTACTCATTATTGGTACTTTTCATAGTCTTTTACTATATATCACTTAAACCGCGGGTAACACCGCGGCACACAGCTAGTTTTGCCATACATTGGACGCGTAGATTACGTATTAAAACACCGCTTGTGAACGTAACCTAAACTAGAACTTAGAAGGTATACAAGCGTACTCGTAGGTAGATCAATCATTTGAAGATGGCTGTTGCGAGCGAAGGTTTATCGCGTGTTCTGTGACACTATACTGATTAGCGCTGTCGGATACCAGACTTGTATCACCTCATCCATAAATTATACGCGCCGACTTATGGTTTATTCATGCCCTGAATAGACATTTCGATCATTGCGGCAAAGGATCTTTCGAGTGCTTTGCAATATTTATCTGTCTCTGAATATTATGTTGTTTGCTTCATTGTGTAAGTACTCGGCGCTAAACGCATACCGGGAATAGAATAATACCCATTAAAATAATAATACAAGCAAAAGGGGGCAGAGTAAGTCCGGCTAAAATAAACCTAATAATACAAGCAAAAGAAATATAGCGATTGTTAAACCCTCTTACTAATAAAAACTTCTTAAACATGCGTTCAACGTGTGAATAGTTAAACAGGAGTTTAAAGTTACACATACGTTACACAGAGTCTATACAGATAAATTAGTATGGAAATGACAGCATCATTATACAGGCCTTATGTCAAAAAATGATTATTAGTAGAAAAATCTTATGCACCCTCTATACACGCTGTGTAACTTTTTATTAGTAAGAGGGTTAGAGTTTAGATTTCATTATTTCATTAACTTTCAAATGATCTTTCAAAATATATACTCGTATACTCGTTTGTAAGAATCAGAGACAATAATTAGGAGGCGATCCAATAGTTTTGAATGCAGTCGCAAAAGCGGCGACTTTGCGTTCAGAGAAACGCGAAAGGACCTTTGTGATCAGAATCTCGCCTTGTGGGAGGAACAGCTCAGAGAGCCGTGATGAAGGGTTCTTGTGGGCAATCAAGCATGTTGTTGAATTCCTTCTGAAACTATACGGAAAAAGCCTTTGATCTCGATTCTTTTACTGCACAAGCTTACAAACTGAGGATTATCAATAGTCTTATTTCTTTGTTTAAGTATAACAAAAAGAAGAGCCTTTTAGTAATAAAAATAATAATACTTGCTATAAATGTATGTAATATTAATAAAGCATATAACTTCAGGTAATTTTATAAATGTCACATAACTAACAAAGACAGCGCACCTTAAATAGTACGTTATACGCTGCGTAATATTTTCAGCAAGGTGGATAGTGTCGATACTAGCTAATGTATAAATAAAACACACATTAGGATTACAATTTAACGCATCATGCCTACGCGCAAAGCCAATCCATTACAACTATAACAAATTGAGTGTCACAAATGTCAAAGGAGAGTATTCAAATCACGAGCTAGAGCTGAAACAATGAGCCTGAGTCACGGTTGTAGCCAAGGATCGAGTCGATACAACCAGAGATAATGAAGAGACTACGAACACAATTGTCTATTGTGCGTTCAAAATTTAATTCGGCTTGACAATGGCAACATTAATTTGCATCTAAAATTAAAAACAGACAAAATCGCCAAGGTTAAAGGTCACTGCTAATATTATAAGATTAGTATCCAGAAAGAAATAAAGAACAAGAAACTGCAATATATTAATGTAGAATATAAAATTTATAAGAGACAGTACACAGAGAAGGGAAAAGGAAACAATTCCAGCTAAAATAATGTATAATGTAGGAAATTTCAAATCATGAATTCCATGAAAATTTCAAAGCTTTATAAATTGTATTGCGTAATAATAAGGCAAAATCCATGAGTAATTTTTTAAAGACCAAACAGTATGGTTTGTGGTTAGTGTAGTAAAACAAAGAGAATCTGGAGTGACGCATATAAAAACATGGTTCAGGGAATATCCAATTTGGATAGTCCTTGTTATTATTTTCTTGCACTTGCGGATACGTTTTTACCATAATATAAAAAGCCAGAGGCCTCAAAAATTTCAAAGTTAACACAATATTTAAAATCATGTGGACATTTAAAAATCATAATTAGTGCCAAAAAGAATAATATGGTACGGTTCAGGTGTGCGTTGGCGCGGTGCCCATGAGTGGCGTAAACAATCTATTTCTGAACAGTAAGTTAATTCTCTACCTATACGTGCCACATTGTCACTTCCTTATACAGGATTTTCATATTTGCTAAATCAGCTCTGCGATCTCTTACAGATTATATCAGATGTTATAGCAGCATAATAAAGTCACACTTAGTTAGTCTCTGTTATCAATTTTCTTATGGTCTGCCTTTTTATTTATCGTCTGATCCCAAGATATCGAGTGACTTATAATTCGATGACGATCGACAGTCCATAAGAAAGCAATTTATCATAACCTATGGTCCATAGGTCAAGAGTAACAGATACATTAATCGATCATTATGTAACACGTCAATTATTGACGTCATTGAGGTTCAAAGTTTCATCTTCGGACATAGGGTCACTTTTAAATCCTTTACATGCGTTGAGGAAAACGTCTTTTTGAATAATGATAATGCTGAGAACCGACCTCCCAAAGAGAGCAATTAAAATCGGTTTAGCGAATAAACTGTAATTATGCTTCTTGCATCCATCTGGTACCCATCTGGGCCTGATATAGGAAAGCCCTGGAATAGTCTTGGAATTTTATGTCGTCAGAATTTTTCCCTGAACAAAAATTATCAATTTGGCTATCGAGTGTCCGCAAATTTCCCCTATTGTCTTATTTACTTTTTTATTACTTTTACGTGGGAGAGCCATGCTTCGGCACGAATGGGCCGGCTCGACCAGAGAAATACCACGGGCTCACAGAAAACCGGCGTGAAACAGCGCTTGCACTGTGTTTCACCGAGTGAGTGAGTTTACCGGAGGCCCAATCCCCTACCCTTTTCCCTTCCCTACCCTTCCCTACCCTCCCCTATTTCCTTCCCTATCCTCCCCTATTCCCTTCCCTACCCTCCCCTACCCTATTACCTCTTAAAAGGCCGGCAACGCACCTGCAGCTCTTCTGATGCTGCGAGTGTCTAAGGGCGACGGAAGTCGCTTTCCATCAGCAACTTCCGTTTGCTCGTTTGCCCTCTAATATTTCATAAAAAAAAATAATACTTATCATTTGGCTATATTATTAAAGTGACTAAGATCAAATGTTTGTCCAAGTTATCGGTAGCGTTTCTGCCGAAATCACAATCGCGTCACAGTACAAACACACAAACATTTGTGACTAACGATATTAAGTAACCAACGGGGTGGACGACCCCATGTTTGGTTAAGCGTCCGATTTTATTAAGCGTCTTATGTTTGCCAATCTTTTAGGGTTCCGTTCCCGAAGAGTTAAATCGGAACGGACCAACCGGGGTACGTGATCGGGAGTCGGGACACTGTTATGAATGACCTTCGATTATACCTGATGATTTCTTCAGCTACATAATTTTTCCCTGTTTTTACTCGATATCAACAGTGGCAACAGAGAGTCACTTGAAATATTCACAGCGCACCTATACAATGATACAGAACCTATATTTCACGAGTCCGACTCGCACTTGGTCGGTTTTGTGCGTTGAACACGAACTTGACAAGTTTTTTGTTAGCTTTTGCATTTGCTTGTTTAACTGAGTGTAGTGTAGGCGTTAGTTTTTGCTGTTTGTAATATAATTGCTAATGTAATTGAAACATAATTTATATTCATGTCAGCAGTTTGTTTTGCTAAGAAGTATTCAGCAGTATAAAACTTCTAGATAAATGCAAACCTTAAAGTAGGCATTAAAATTTTAAAAAGTATAATTTACCGTATATCCTGCCTCCGTCTTGTGAAAGATGTTATTCGTTTATTAGACATTGCCTTACCTGCAAAAAATATAAAAAAAGAATTAGTAAAGTTTCATCTAAAAATATAATATGTATGATTGAAATACTTAATAGATGATAATAAAACGAATAATCAATAGATGATAATAAAACAATACAATACATAAAAAATAAACACATACAGTTTTTTCATTTCCACTATTGAACGTCGTTTGGTTTTAAAATGTTAAGAGGAAACGCTAACACTGTTTTTCCATACAAACGTATTCCCCAATTTACTCCCTGGACAATGCGTCTAGACAAATGATTTTTTTATACAATATTGGGATCTGTTAAAGCTATGCGTGTACGTTCGATTTTTTTCTAAATTTACTTATAAATAAAAAAAATATGACCCTTCAAAAATCGCAAAAAATGAATGCCCCGTACCCCGCCAATCCACCGACCATAAAACAAATTTGAAAGATCTTTAAGATAAAATAAAAACGTAGAGGCATAGACTCACTCTTCCTGAAGATATTTATAAAAATAATAATTAGATAGGCTCTACTTTGAAAGAGAAATCAGAGGACTACGTTACCTCGATTTACTGTATCTGTCTCTATCATAATACATGTGCCGGCGCAGGGTGAAGCGTGATGGCAATAGTTTCTTCGTTCTACTGCACCTCTTACCTCTTAACAATTTTATTTACTTGCATGAATAAAGTTACAAAGCCTATAGTTTAAATAAATGTTAAATGTCTAATCTTGTCATTTTCAGTCTTAATTTGTGTTTCTCTCATGTACAGTTTCTGAGGTTCTTGAGTGATGTTTATCTTCACTAGCGCTTTTGATTGACTTACATCATAATATAAACCAACTTAACAAAACGGTTTAATAAATAAACTCATGTAAAAAAACCTTAGATGGGAATTTAGAATTCAAAGTCTAGAGTTATCTTAAATAGTAAATTTGAGATAACTCTAGTTATCTCAAATTTGCTAACCGTTATTCAAAAAATTGTGTAAAACATTATACACAAAGTCGAAGTTTAAGTGAATATATAATATTAGACAGCTTTTGTAAATAATCCCACAAAGCAACATTAACTGCCGCATTCAGAGAGGAATATCAATTACTTAACTGTAATTAAATGAAGATTTTGACATAAACCCCATACATTTTCTGTCAAACTCTTCATTAAATTGAAGTCATAATTGAATGTCTCTGAATGCGGTAGCGAGTTGCTAACATTGTTATTTGTATTTAATATGTGCGGCATCTGGTATGCAATATTATGAAAATTTTCCGTACCAATTATTATCTAATACCATGCACTGTTCTATGGAACATTCCAGTGTTTATTGCGATATGGAGTGAAATATTTAACTTTGCATCCTACTCTACATTGCTTCAAATGTTTCTATTTCAGTTACGATGACCACCAGATGCGACTTTTGGGTGAAGCGTTTGTAGTAATATATTTTTAGACTTCGTGGAAATTTCTAAAATTTTAAGACCGTAAGTCGCCATAAAAGATAATGAGGTTTCCGCAATTACAATTGGGAAGTGGGAAACGACGAAAAATGCTCTTTGATACTCGTCATTTCCTCAATACGTGCTTTATGCCGTGGTCGTAAATAACGCGAAATGTCAAATTTGTTACATTTATTTCCTTTTGTTCTGTTCCTACGCACCACGCTTAAATCATGGTCTTATTAGCAATAAACTTTATTATGCACTTTTCTGGTAGCATTAATCTTTGCAGTTCGTTTCCTGCAGCATGAAATAACTTCTTCCGTGTCTTTGCTCAATTGTTTATTACCAACTGAAACTCTACCGCGCGCTTTCCTTCCTTAGGTCAGTTAATTTGCTTATGCAGCAGAAATTTATAGTTGAACATGCGAAATAAAAGTGACGTTGGAATAATGAAAGCAAAAATTTTCAAGATTTTTTTAAGACCTACGAATTTGTGATACTTCAGGTCCAGCCAAATAACGTAAGTCTAAGTTTCCTACGAATCAATTTCTCTGATACTTCTGGTTCATCCCAACCTAATCACTGATCAGCTTGTATTATCTACTTCCATTCCATTGAATTTACCGGATTATTGAATTTCCCCATTGAATGTATCTTCGATCGCTCTACCCCGGTGCATCTAACTGTATCACCCCGAAGCCGGCATTGTGTTGTTCACCGTTAGGAGTTGGGCTCCGTCCATCAGATATAAAACTCACTGACAGGCGATAACGGGACCTGACATCATTATTTATGTAAGTTTGCCTACGACGGCTCCTATTGATTGATTCGAGTCCTGGCCTATTATAATAATTCAAGGATCATCATTAAATATTTCTACAAATAAACATAATTCCTGAAAAATTAACTCACTTCACTGTCTACATCTTTTTCACACTCTCCAAGTCAGGCACTATTGACTATGCAAAAGAAACCGTTACTTTGACTAAAAATAGGTTTTGACGGACTAATCATGACAAGTGTCAACCCCTGTTCCACTTGGTTGTCAACACAGGAGTATACTTTGTTCACAATCTATTTACGAACTTCCGTCTCTGCTTTCATTGTCTGTTTTTCAGATCAGATTTCAACGGAAATATTTTGGCGCTCGATCTACATAATTCATTTAGTGCGAGACTGATGTGACAGATAGCTGTCTTTTTTAAAGACAAAAAAGAAATGATCGTATTAAACTAACCCAAAAAGCAGATAAAATTACAAGTTCAAAAGCCTCATCCACTTTCAGGAGATTAATTTCTTGAAGGATGCTTTGAAACTTAAATACCTTTGGACAAGCTAGGGACTTTTATTATTATTATGTATCTTGCGACATGCGATTGACAGCAGCTGTTGTACAATTTACACCTGTTATACTGCCGACTTGCCGAATTAAAAATGGACGTCAATTTAAAATCTCATTGTCTACACGTATCGGTAATGATACTTAATATGGCGCATTTTTACAATTCGGCTATTTGCGGAGCGGGTCAATGCTGTTAATTAACGCCGTGCGTGATCAGCGTGGAGCTGTCAATCTCAATTATTGTCGCATAAACCGCCCATATCAGCGGCTCCAATTTAAGATAACAAGGAAAACTGTTTCTACGTATTCTTGATGGTTTCTAGAGCTTTTGTTTACTTGGGAATCCATCACCATATTTAAAAAAGAAGTGCTTTGATACACTAGGCTGATTTGCTTGAAAAATGGCTTAGCTAAGATGTAGAAGTTCCTCAATTAACCCTAGACTTCTCGCGCTTCCTTATTCATCACAGTCGCCCGCTCGTCTCGCTGATGTAGCGTCCAGTCAACAATGTAATTATTACCGTCGGGAGGGTACGAGCCAGCGATTTTCTCTATAAATAGTGCAAATCATCGATTCATTCAGCAGTGACGACACTTGGCAGCGCGCGGTCACATTTTGGCAATAGTGGATGCCCTCGATTATAAGAAATAATTGTTCGTAGACTATTGTCATTATTCACTTCGTCTAACGCCCATACGTTTGACGGTAAAGTACATATTGGTACAATTAAATAGTGTCTGCTGATTAAATATTTTTATGGGTTAACAGACTTTGACAAAGTTTGCTAGTCTGGCACTGAAATTAAATGAGGTCCTACATACATACTTATAACACCCATAAAATACATAAGAAAAGTAGTTACTACTATATAACTATACTTTAAGACAAAAACTTAAGGCTCCAGCTATGTTATTTCCTATATTGTTTTGAATTTAAGGCGGATTTCTTTTTAAGTCGGGGAACACATTCCAGATAAATCGTTTAATTAAATCTCTGGAATGCATGTAATGGCATGTTTATTATAGATATTTCCATTCACAATGATACCGTAGCGACACTAGAATAATTTACAAGAATAACTTAAAATTCTTGAACAATTTAAACCATGTTTTTCTATGAAGAATCCCAGAAATTTTCTAACAAAGTAATCAACTTAGTTTTATGGTATACTCGTGTAATTTATTAACGATTAACAATATAAACTATAAATTTTGCCTATCTTAGGTATATGTTTGTAAAAGTTATCTAAGATATCAGTTTTTTTTGGTATCTATGAATGTCCTTCACTAAAAATCAAATGTAGGCCTCCTGTTGGTATGAAACTGCTCCAATCAAGCCATGCGTCATTTAAACTACTCTTGAGAGTTGTACCTTCAGATATCACCATCGTCTGTAGCCTCCATTTCTTCTTAAAACAAGAATGTTATAGTTTACGTACGTAATATTTTAGTGCCCTCAGACCCAATCTTTCTCAGGTCAATTCTAGTACTCCATGTAGCTAGAAAACGTCGAGATATTTTCTTTATTTTTATGAATGAAACAATACGTTTCGTGACAGCAGCTGTTGACGATAACACATTGTCAGATACTGTGTTGTAATATATTACGATCTCAACAAATGCGCCGCGCATCATCAACAATGTGATATTAATATATTCATGGAACACGAGGACGTCGAGTTTGTTAGATATTAATATAATATCAATTTTAATATGGATCTTCAGTAATAGCGATATAGAGCTATTAGATTTCTAGGAAGCATGTAACTACTGACGTTTCTGTTTTAGTCTACGTCTTCGTTAGGAACTTTTTTTTCAACGGTTCACTTTATTTTGAGAATTGCTTTAACCTTTCATGTTTTCTTTTAAACATTTTGCTTATTTTATATAGAACAAATTGTTATGTTTCATTCATTGAAAATGTACGTATCTCATTTTATCTGATCTCACTCATTTTCACTAATTTCTTTGTCACCTGTCATTGGAAGTTTCCATTGTTTGTTTTTTCTTTTTAATGTACCAGATGATATGCTGTTGGTGAATCGAAATAAATAAAAGATAAACTAGAGCAACTTTCCCAATTCCTTGCCTGATAACATTAAGGAAAAAGGCATTTATTGAGAAAGTAAAATCATGAATGATATCTTTTTGCATCGCGATTTCATTACGACCAAGTGAACGTATAGTCTGACCTTTTATGCAGATTTAGCCGTGAAGGCTGACAGGCGCTGAACACAGATATCGTACGATTTTAAGTTACGTTATACACCTACGAAAACGGAGGTTATTTAATTGCATCAAAACGTTCATATCCTTATTGACTCGCCATGTTACAGAATATCGACGTCTAAGGGCAGACTTGCTTTTACTTTCATGAATTTATCTTTTTCTCTCCTTTCATTACTCCACATTTCTTTATCACCATCATCTACGAAATAGTACATTACGCACCTAGGGCAGGAAAATAAGAAATGTCTCAGACCACATGTAATTGTTGGCCGAGGCGAAGTCGAGGTCAACAAACATGTGATCTGAGGCTTTCTTATTTACTGCCCATGGTGCGTATACTATTTTTCTCATCGACGGAGGCGGAAAACGGCAACATCGGTAAGCGCAGCGGGAAGAAAGTTGACGTTTTCCGCCCGGAGGTGAGAAAAATAAATTATATTTCGATATTATTCGAGATTAAAATAAATTAGAGATATTAAATATAAAATAGCATTTCGATGATATGCTTACGCTTTTCCGTGGAGAAATCAAATTGGAGTATTTAGCTATTTATCTTCGTATAAAATAAGCCAAGGTTATAAAAAACAGCATTAGACTTGCCTTGAACACAATAAATAACAGTATTTACAAGATGATTAATTATAGCTCAAGCTTAATTTATACAAATCTTGCAATTGCTAAATGTTGCCTGTCTATCTTTCTGTTACTTACCTCTGAATTCTGATTAAACTGGGTAACAATTTGAATCCTGGAAAAAGACATAAAACGTTGTTTCCGCGCAAAATAATTTCACCGCGACGAAATTTATCTCCAATAGGAGCAATCGGTTTCAGACGTCATGACAGCATGTGCTGAACTGAAATATCGTCATGTATTTCCTGAATACCAAATTATCTAATACACGTGGATCGAATCCATACTAATAATATTATAAATGCGAAAGTGTGTCTGTCTGTCTGTCTGTTACCTCTTCACGCCTAAACCGCTGAACCGATTTTGCTGAAATTTGGTATGGGGATACTTTGTGTCCCGGGAAAGGACATAGGATACTTTTTATCCCGGAAAAATGTACGGTTCCCGCGCGATAAACGAATTTTGGCGCAACGGAGTTGCGGGCGTCATCTAGTTATAAATACTTATGTAATTGCTATAGAAGTTATAGATTAAACATTACTAACGCGTTTACGTACAGAGATAATAAATAATTTATTTATACAGGACAGCCATAGTATTTTTCTTAATAAATTTAAGTTTCCTTTTATACATAAGCAGCATTAGTATTCAGAACATTTCAGAACACTGTTCTTACACATAAGGCAATTTTATACAAGGAGTAATAAAAGTCATTCTCACGCCTTTATATTTATCAATGGTAAAAAAATAGCAAACTGCATTGCAAAAGTGTAGGTTCATATGTGCGTGAAACGCGAGTCAACAGGCGATAAGTGCTACGCTCATAATGCGAAAAAACAAACGCGCGTTCAAACGCTTTGAAAACCTCACCGTGTGAAAAAAGCTTAACGCTTTAATAATTAAACGCAGTGACACAAAAATTATCCTGTGGTCTAGCTATTGCGGTTTCAGTATGGAACGAACAACAATTGACTTTCATCAGTATCAAAGTGGAACTTCACATACATAAAGGAAATAAAGGAAGGCCGTGCGTTCTGGTCGAACCGATCGCAGGCAAACCTCGGGCCCGATTCTCAAACGTCGATGTTGTTCCGATCGCAGGTCGTCTCATGTGCGCATGCGAGTAAGATAGTCTGCGATCGAAATGACATTCAATGAAATCGGGCCCCTGACCGGGCGGGCATTTTTTTTTTTTTAACGGGCAAAAGGCCCACCACACATTCCCACCACTGCAACTCCTGTGTCGCCAGGATCAACAGTGGTAACCAACCACGAAAACCCTTTGATATGATCTCAGGGATGCCCGAGGGACAAGCTAAATCTGTCTTGGGACCCGCAACGAAATTAATCAGAAGAAATGTAGGAGGAGTAGGAGATATCCAATTTCCCTCCCCAAGCAAAGCGGGAGACAGCCAAAATTGTAATGACATTGATGTCCGAACAAAAGGGGGAAGCACCACGGGAAAAATAAATAATTATGCTTAATATAATATGCCTACTTCATAAAAAAAAAAAAGACATTTATTTATAATGGCAAACTTGTGTTCGATTGTTTCCAATAGAATTTATGACAAAAACGTTTGAAAGCACGGAAATTCTTTGCGCTGCCTACGAGGTCATCGTAATATACGACTCCAGAGACACATTGGAGGCTGTTTAATAAATCGGTTCTTTCCTCATGCCAGAGACCGCACTCCCAGAGTATGTGATGAGCAGTTTGTTCTTGCGGGCTGTCTTCGGTCGAGCACTCGCAAAGAGGAGATGGAACTAACTTGAATCTATGAAGTTTAGCTTTAAAATTGCCGTGACCAGTTAGGAATTGTGCAACGCAATGATCTATTTCTATCCAATGCATGGCGAGACGTTCGCGAACTGAAGGAAAGAAATTGTACAGGTGCCGACCTTTAATAGAGTTATCCCACCGATCCTGCCACTCGGATAAAAGATTTTGTAGTGTAATGTCTAGTGGTTCAAACAATCTATTCACCTTATTTCTGTCTCTCATGCTTAAGAAATCTGGGGTCGTAATTTTTTTATTTTTGTAATATAAAGCAGCTCGGCGCTGTATTTCCAAGTCTACAGGCAAAACACCCGACAGGACAGGAAGTGCTTCAGTACTGACCGTTCTATATGCCTTACATAGGAATATTAATGCGAGACGTTGGCTTTGTAAAAGTTTACGCCGGGCTGCGCCAATCGTAGCCCTATCTGCCCAGACCGGCGAGCCGTAGCATATTCTGCCTAAGTACGTGGCTGTATATATAGTTTTTAACGTTTTGAACGAGAGACCCCATGTAGATGTCGATATTTTAGTAAAACTATAGAAATTTATTTTTGCTTTCTCACCCGTTTGTATGATATGTTCTAAGAATGTGAATTTATTTTCTAAAATCAGTCCAAGATAACAGAGTGACTGTTTACGTTTGACACTTGTTTCGTTAAGTTTAATGCGAGGAGTTGATATAAGAGAGCCTTTTAAAAGAATTTGATAAGTTTTGTGTGCCGCAAATTCCAGACGATTTCTGTGACCCCAACTTGCAATTACGCTTAGGCACTTGTTAGCTTTGATCTCTATCTCAGTTCGCGTATTTCCTTCAACAATGAGGAACCCGTCGTCAGCATAGCCTACCAGATAACAGAGAGGCGGTAAAGGAATACACAGCAAATCGTCAAAACTTATATTCCACAGGTATGACGATAGCACCGACCCCTGTGGGCAGCCGCGGGTTAGATCTTTGATATAGGTGTAATGACCGAGTCGTAGTTTAATAACGCCGTAACGGAAATACGATTGTAGTAAATAATAAATATTTCGGTAGCATCCTCTGTTCCGTAGCTTTAGTAGTAGCATCGGCCACCAGGTATTATCAAAAGCCCCTGCGATATCCAAAGATATACCTACCACGTAATTACATTCAGATGAGTTCACTATTTTTCTGACTTCGATTGCCGCATCGATTGTCGATTTTCCGGCGGTAAATCCAAATTGCTGTTTATTAAACTTCAGCCCGCCAGGTAGAAGGCGGGGCACAACCAGACGTTCTAATAATTTACCTAAACATGGTAGAAGTGTTATAGGCCGGTAAGATTTCGGGTCGTCAGGTGGCTTATCACCGGCTTTAGGAATTAATTTAATTGTGCCGATTCGCCAAATTTTTGGGAACGTGCCTTCTGCAATACATTTATTCAAAACTTCTAAGATCGCTGGTCCAGCCGTTAGACAAGCCTGCTTAATATAATGTTAGAAATTTTGTCCTCGCCGGCGGACTTTTTTGTAGGTAATAAATTTACGGCTTTAATAAACTCATCGAGGGTAGGCAAGTCGGAAACCGGGGTGTTTACGGGGTCAAATAGTCGGTGTCGAATTTCACGGTGATGATCGTCGTCCAAGTCCGGCTCGTCGTCAGGAATCAATACGTCTATGTAGGCCTTAGCTGTGTCTTCTAAGCTGTGAGTATACGAGTTATTAATTTTTATATTCGAGATAAAGTGTGAAGCTGTAGTATTGTTCGGTTTTAATTCTCGATATAAAGAGGACCACGGGCCCTCCTTATCTAGTCTGTTGGCGGCGTTACGTAACATATTATTTTTCGCCAACACGACGGCGGCGCGATAGCGCGACCTTGAAGCTCTAAGGTCGGCTAAACAAGAAACAAAGTAAACGTCTGATGGACGGAGTCCCTGTCTACGAATGATTTTAATTTTTCGTCTGGCTCTTCTAAACTCCCTGCGTAAGCTGTATAAATTATCGTGCCACCATTTACAACTTCTGTCCGTCTTAATCGGTTTTCGACCTAGGGCAATATCGGCGCAGTAAATAAAGGTGTTGGTCATTATTTCAGCACTATCATTAGAATTTAAGTCCGGTCGGGTGAAGTCTCTGGAGTGGGCGGACATAAGGTCCTTGAATAAGTTCCAATTACCATTTTTAACATTATATTTAAAGTCGTTCGACTCAATCATAGAATCACTCGAGGAAGCGCATGAGAACTCGTAAACAATCAAACGGTGGTCGCTGCACGACGCGTCTGGAATGACACGCCATTTAGTAATATTATTACTATGGACGTACGCGCTAAAAAGCGTGACGTCGATGGAAGATTCGCCTGAGGGGCTGCTAAAAGTAGGTGGTGCATCAGGGGTGTTATGGACTTGTAGATTAAACTCTGCAATGAAATCTTCTACCGCACTACGACGGTCGCGGTCAACATACCTAAGTTTGCCATGCCATAAGGGCGACGAGGCATTCACATCGGCACCTATGACTATATTTTTCCCCGCGAGAGATTGTAAGACGCGTCGTAGCTGGTGTAAGTGGGGTCCTACCGGGTCGGAATATTGGAAATAACAACTAACTACGTACAGTCTGAAGTATCGACACGAGACCTCCGCCACCGCACAGTGAGACGTCGATAGGTTTGTTAGGGCCGTAATTGAGAATTTAGACTGAGGTGTGTATATGCCGGCTCGCGCTAGGTTGTCAGTTTGTACGACTTTCGGCCGTAGCGACTTACATTGGTATTGTTCTTGTATGAGAATCAAGTCTAAATTATAATCCGACACCAATTTTTCCAATTCTAACGTCGCGTGCTTATTGTTATGAAGGTTCAGCTGTCCTATGACTAGTCTATTCATAGTGAGTTGTTAAAATTAATTGCTCCATTTTTGCCTTGTAAGTTGGACAGTCAGGGGAGCCCGTAGGGTGGTCGCTAGGTTTCTTGTAACGGGTGCAGCTACCGCAAACCGGCTTAAAATCTTTTATGTCTTTATTAGGGCAGTCGCTCGATTGGTGTTTATTTGCGCAATGACGGCAGCACGGGTCGGATTCGCGGCAGAATTTTGAAGTGTGGCCGAACTGTTGACAATTGAGACAGCGCACTAGTTCGACGTCATCGACAAAACGACACATGGCCCAATCTATAAAAAGTTTTTCTTTCGTTTCGATTAAATGTTTACGAACTTTTGGTTGCAATTCGAGGCCCATCCATTTTCTATTATAATTATTGTTGATAAGACGACGCCTAATAATTTTTGTCGTACTCTTAAATTCGTCTTCAGACACATTAATTTCGCCCTTAATATTCTGATTATATAACGCCATTAGAAAATTTTCGTCCGAAATATGTTGCGGTACATCTTTAATTAAGATACGCGGGCTACGGCCTTTAGGAGTTTCGAGGCGCAGGCCGGCAGATTTTAGTGCGTCGACTGATTTTAATTTTTTTATTTGTGACTCATTAGTCAAACGTAAGATGACGCCCGAGTTTGCGGTTTTTTTTACGCCGTGGATTTGAAAGCCGTCCGAGGGATTAATAGCTTTCATTAATGCCTGTTTCGTTTCAGTTGACGATTTTAATTCGGCCGATTTTTCCTGCGTCGGATATGCTATGACGCACGGGAGCGGTTTACGCGTCTCGACCGGGCGGGCATTTCCGATCAGGTCGACCTTCAATCGAACCGACCCGAACGATCGGCCGCTTTGTATATGGGGGCCTTAACGCGCACCACAAGTCACAACACAGTCGTCAAGGTAAGCAATTGTGCAGAGGAATGTTGCATACATCATTCATCATCAGTACTAAGCATGAGGGCGGAATACTCATTATAACAAATCAATAATTTTAACTAGCTATAAGGACCTCTTAAACCACGACACCAAACGATTAAGGAGATAATAGCTTAATAATTCCTTAGGTTTTATGTAATAGAAGCTTTAACGCAATGTATCCATCATTGATCCAGTATTTTATTATCAGAAGACCACCATAAGTCATCAATATCCAAGTCCTTTAACCAAGATGATCTTTTAAGTAGTGCAACAAGTAAAACGATACGCTTTTCGATTCTTCTAGAAAGTTCTGTCTCTTGGACCTTATTGCGTGCACGCAAGTTCACTTTTCCCACTCCGTCCTTGACAATGACGGAGCTCACGTCCTTGCACGCACCGCTGCGTCCTAGCATCTGAAGGCTGGTTGCATTACAACTGGTTATGTAAGCGAACAATGCCTATACAACCTAAGAAACCTATTGTTTATGAATTCGAAGACTCTCCTCCGTAAATAGCGCAGCCTTTTGAGTATCGATCTCGACGAGATTAGATGAGCCATGGCTGTTTGTGCTAAAAATGGACATCTGTAACCCTTTGATGTTATCTTATCAGAATGTTTGCTTGCCTTTGGTCCAAAATAAATTTAGGGACTAATTTTATGGGATAGGCTTTTGGATAAAGCGTAATCACGTAAATTCCAAAATAAACGATCTTGCGCACTACAGCTATGAAAAGCGCACGCAAATGAATCGTGGCAATCTTAACTTAACGTTTGTATGCTTATGGCCCAAAAATTACAAGTACTGTAAACATAGCCAAGATTTCGAGCACTGCTCTAAAATACTACAAACAGAAGAATAGTGGCTCTACAAACTGCGAGTAACATTAATATGTTTTTGGTTTCCGCAGTCACGAATTCTTCGATCACGGCGTACGGATCATTCGGTCGTGACTGCGCAACTCTCTTTAGAAATAACAAGTGCAGATAAGAGGGTATTCTTGTAAAATATCGCTCTCATTACACAAACAAACATGTGAAAATATTCCGAACGGCAATACTCGAACATTCCAGGAAAAAGAGTTAGTGATGTAATATTGGACTATAAGCCCGGCCGCACATTATAAAAATTTCTGATCAGAAAAATTTCGTCAGACGTCAGATACGTCAGAATTCTGATAGTATGCGGGGTCCACAACAAAAATATGAGCAGAGTGCGTTCCGAATTTTTCTGATCAGAAATTCTTATAATGTGCGGCCGGGCTAAAGGTGTCAAACTATAACACGATTCTCTTCGTGTTTACTCAAGATTTATATTCTATTTAAACCCATTATCGAGTTAGATAAACTTCATACGATAGGCATTTTCCATAATGGAGTTGATTAAACGCCCGACTGAAGTCAAACCTTTTGACAAGGGACACTTTCTTGATGCTCTATCATCCGGAAATACCTACTGCATGCGGTAGTTCAGTACTTCAGTTGTACAGGGCAGACATTTTCTAGCCACTAACTAGAACATTTTGTTGCCATGTGGGCTCACTGCCAAGGCCCATATATGTATTGTTTATTTCGAGCGGAACGGAAACGATCATATTATTATACTGACTTTTATTTATTCGGTTAATTTGTTTCATCTAAAAATGATTGAGATTTCGTTCATCAAATTGGTTGTTTATCATCCAATTGCTAGACTTTAGCTTCGCCCATTTCTTTTCATTCAAACACAAATGCATAATTTATTAAAAACTTAGCATAATTTTAATGGTCCGGGAGCCAGGTACATTTTGGGTCAATTATTTCTTCTCGAGCGAAACTTTGTAAAATGAATAAGGGACTTATACCATGAATACTAGCGACCGTCAGCTGCGACTCCGTGGGTGGGGTGGGCAGTAGCAAACTCCCACGCATGAAGAAAAAAAAATTTTTTTTCGGTCATTTCCTCTCATTTGAAAATTTATCAGAGTATAGTTTATGTAGTATTTTGAAAGAAAAACATAGTCAGCTGACTATACGTCAGCTGTAGCCGTAACCCTAGGTTGCATTTTTCCAAAAAACTTGCAAACTTTTGGACAGCAATGATAAATTTAAATTGCCTAAAATTAGTATTAGACGCTTCTTCTCTACCACCGTGCGAATCAGAACTAAACAAGCAATTTTTAAGGGCGTGCTACATTGCGCAAATTTGGTCTCACGCTAACCTTAAACTTCCAACAACTGAAGAACCCACAGACTATAGTTGGGTAGAAATAGACAACCGATTTGAATTTGATTGGATTTCTGGGGCTCAGTTACCAACGTCGATTGAGGAGATAACCATTCAGCTTGAAAAAGGTATCAATTCTTTTTTTTATATTTTTATTTTTTCTTATGATCATGTTTTACTATACATGCGGACTAATATATTTTTTTTCATTTTTTCACAGATGATGAAGACAGATATTTGACAGCGACTCTGACAGTGAATGAGAGAGAGATGAAAGCGACTCAAGCCAAAGAGAGAATGAAAATGATTAATTTTATTGTTTTTTTAATCAATTAATATATTACAACTAAATTATTCAATAATAAATTTACTCATACCAACATTTCTTGAATATTAAACTTTTTATTTGTTATCAAAACTCTCAAATTAAACATACCGCCAAATAACTTAAGAAACGTTATTTCCTCCCGGATGAAAATTTATCAGAGAATTGTTAAAATACTCTAGTAACCAATAAAAAAATCAGCTAGCTATAAGTCAAGGGAAAAGTCGTCAGCTGATAAGTTTCAGTAGGTCATAGATGCTGTTGCGTTGCACCTTTCAAGGTACCAGCTGACAAACTTTCCACTGAGATAGAGCAAGCTGACATTAATTTTCATTCATAGTAGCATATAAACGATCACCAGGTAAATTTTTAGTTGAGAGGAAATCATTGAAAAAAATAATAATAATATATATATATATATATATATATATATATTATATATATATATATATATATATATATATATATATATATATATATATATATATATTTTTTTTTTTTTTTTTTTTTTTCATGTTCAAGAAGCCAGCTGACGTATATTCCACCGTGTTATGGTCAGCTGACTTTGTTTTTCTTTCAAAATACTACATAAACTATACTCTGATAAATTTTCAAATTAGAGGAAATGACATGTAAAATTATTTTTTTCTTCATGCATGGGAGGCTGCCCCTGCCCACCCCACCCACGGCAGTGTGGCAGCTGACGGTCGCTAGTATTCATAGTATAAGTCCCTTATTCATTTTACGAAGTTTCGATTGGGAGGGACTTGGTCATGAAAATCTGTCACTGGCTCCAGGACCATAAACATTTATGTTTAAGCTACATTTGATCTACGCTACTATCTTTAAATTCTTTAGATTTTCCAACTAAAATAAGCAAGCTAAACGTTTTGAATCGCAACAGAGCTCATGTGAACATAGTCTTACAGGAAGCAAATATTGTATTTCAAGTAAAGTGGCACTCGGGCGCGCATTGTCTTCGCCTCTATGAATATAATATTACACGTGTACGATATGATGGTAATATTCAAGAAAACAAAGGGCATTTCATGTCTTAAAATCTATGTGGGTGTTACCAGAACAAGTTCTTCACGCTCGTATTTTTAACCCCCTCACGAAAAAGAGGGGTGGCATAAGATTGGCGTGCCTTTTTGTTTGTCTGTCCGAGGCATCGTAGCGTCCAATCGGGTGGACCTATTTTGATTTAGCTTTTTTTATATTTATTTTACATTCAGAATCCTGACACACAGGTTTGTATTTAATAAATTTCTTAATTTAATATTATACAAGGTGTAACAAAACTAAGTGATAATACTTTAGGGTGTGTATATGTCCCTTATATAGAGTTCAGTGTGAAAGTAGCAGCGCTGAAAGAGCAAAATTTTTTTTTTAATTTGTATGGGCAAGCGCCTCCGCGTCATGAACTTTTCCATACAAAGGTGAAAAAAGTTACTTATTCAGCGCTGCTACTTTCACAACGAACTCTATAAAGGGGACCCATACCCTAAAATATTATCACTTGGTTTTGTTACACCCTGTATAAGAATTGTAGCATATATATATTTTTTTCTTTAAAGTTTTCTCGACAGATTTTAATAAAACTTTATCAATTAAGATTTGTATTACAAAACCGATTTTTTATGAAAATCAATTGCATTTCAATCTAACTTTAAGCGAGCTCAATCTACGAAGGCAAATATAATCAGAACTTTGAAATTGGGCACGAACTAAGGTTAAGTTATTAGCATTTTTAAGAACTGCATGAAAATTGGATTAGTTAATTATTAAACTCATCCGATTTCAGGCTCTTGTTGGAACATCTCAGTAATTTACAACATAGTAAACGTCTATTTTGGGGTAAAACTAGCGTTTAGATTTAGAACGCTTTTGGGCAGTAAAACTTTATGCTGGAAGTTTTTATGTGCACTTCAAAATACATAATAGCTCTATGAATTAAAGTCGAAACTTTTGTATATTATATAAGTATATATTCTTAGATAGTGAAGAAGCGTTTGTTCCTAAATTATTTTTCTCGGAACTCCCAACAACTTCATAAATAGCTTGGAGATTTAAACTCTTGAATCTCAGGGTAGTATAACTCTGAAATTATTATTAACCATCATTGTTCTTACTAATTATAAGCATCATATACCTACATATTTACTTGGCTAAAGCTATACATTACAAAAATGGAACACATTAAGCAAACTATCATTACAGTACATTTAAGTGTTTGGCTGACATTAGCGCGACTTTTTGTTCTAATCCCACATGGAGGCGACCAGAAAGGCAGGTAATTTGGCACCGCCTCACCGGATGATTGACAGTCGAGTGTTTAGGCGATAAATCGCGAATGGCAAATCTTTGAGGTCGCCAACAATGAGGCTTTCACCGGGCATCGAACCCATCGATCGAACGTTGCTAGGCAGAACATAACGGAGCGGAGGCTTTGCGCAAAAGAAATTGCGATTTGCGACTAGCCATTATTCGCTCCATCTATAACATTCACTCTAATACTCATTACATCAAGGTTCACTTTGGCTTAAACAAATTAGGCAATCGTTGGAGTAAACGTAAAGCTCTTTCGAGTGTAACTTTTCAGCCAATCGCTGCTCCTATTACATTTACAGTTTGAGAGTTTAAACCGTTACCTGTCGTCTTAAATGAACCTATAATGAAGTAAATTTTGGCGTACGTTGCAGATTAGATGAGGAATAACTAGAATTATAATTTGTCAAAGCAAAGAGACTATAACAGTAATCAGCGTCTATAGGAATTCTCAACGTATCTGCTTCTCGTTCTTGATTCTACGATAGAAAGAGACAAAATTGTGAGTGCTATAAAGTGTTATTAATTGAAAACAATAACGTTTCTTAGAAGAGTCAATACGATCTATTGATAGAATTTTGGCATCACCGTTGTAATCAACCAGTCCACAGTCCACTGTCCAACTGAGCATGGAGGTGTTGAGCGACATCTTGACACTGAATACTGATATTATTTAGGTCTAGAATCTAGATTCTAGAAACTATAGGTCTCTAATTTAGACAATTAAGGTAGAAAACACAACTTTATATCTCTACAATTATAAAAACACTAGCTGTTGCCCGCCACTCCGTCCCCGTTAACATAGTAATAATAACAAAGTTGGATAGTTTTCCCCTTTTTGTGATTCCTTATAAAAAGGCTAAAAACGGGACCCTATTTAAGCGAACGTTTTCATCATAGTAGCTCCAATCTTTAATTTCAGTTCAATCAGTCGAAAATCTAAGAAGATTTATACAAACTTTCATCCCCTGTTTTATCCCCTTAGGGGTGGAATTTATCAAAATCCTTTCTTAGGGGATACCTACGTCTTAGTAGCTTGATGCATGCAAAGTCTCAGCCCGATCGGTTTGAAATTGACAAAGTTTCATATAAACTTTCATCCCCTATATATGTAATCCCCTTGGGGGTAGAAATGATCAAAATCCTTTCTTAGCGTATGCCTACGTCATAACGTCTACCTGCATGTCAAATTTCAGCCCGATCCGTCCAGTGGTTTGGGCTGTGCGTTGATAGATCACAATGTCAGTCAGTCAGTCAGTCAGTCAGTCACCTTTGAGTTATATATAATATGTATCTATATATTAATACGCGAGCGAAAAACTTTGTATCCCTTTTGACGAAAAATGGGAAAACGTAGGTGAATGAAATTTTGCACAGTTATAGTAGGAGTGCATCGAGCTAATATTATTTTGAAATTATGCTTTTATCATACATTTTTTAACAAATAAAACATTACACACACTACAACACACACACTAGGAAAGATGACAGATTTTTGAGTGACAAGCCTATACATACGAATTATACTCATTTATTTATGGTTGAAGTCTGTTGACAACAAGTTGACAAATTGAAAATGGATTATAGTTTTTTTTTATTGAATCTTAGATACTATTAGACAATGCTGAGTCCCAGAGACAGGAGTTGAAAAAAAAATATGATAAAGTCAATATTTTTTTACAAAATATAGGTAGTAGACCTAATGTCGTTGAAACTAAGGTCAAATTTCGACCATTGGGCGATCTTTAGTTTAGATAATTATTGTCTGTAGTTACCATCGACCAAGTACACATAAGCTACTTTCTACCTTTTGTGGTATGATTGTTCGTTTCATGTATTGTTTCAACCCTCTCGCTAGTGTTATTATACCCTTGAGCAGGTCGGGTGTTTAAAGCGGTTCGCCACCCTGTATATGCCCTTAAAATGCCCTTAGGCTTTAGGGTGTAAAAACTATACTGTAATATTACTAGTTATACGTTTTCTAGCACTTGTATCTCTTTTTTCGTCTGTCCTGTATCAACAGGATTGTTATCTATATTTTAATAGATAAACTAGATGTTCCGCGCGGCTTCGCCCGCGTAAATTAGATATTTCACAGAAAAATTAGTCCACAAAAAAAAAGCCTATGATCCTTCACGTGGTCTACTTCTTATCTGATTCAAATAACAGAAAAAATGCTCTAGTAGTTCGTGAGATAAGCCCTTTCAAATAATTTCCCCCGTTTTTTTCACATTTTGCTCTATTTCTTCGCTCCTATTAGTCTTAGCGTAATAAAATATATCCTATAGCCTTCCTCGATAACTGGGCTATCTAACACTGAAAGAATTTTTCAAATCGGACCAGTAGTTCCTGAGATTAGCGCGTTCAAATAAGCCCTTTCAAATAATTTCCCCCGTTTTTTCCACATTTTCCTCTATTTCTTCGCTCCTATTAGGCTTATCGTGATAAAATATAGCCTATAGCCTTTGTCAATAACTGAGCTATCTAACACAGAAAGAATTTTTCAAATCGAATCAGTAGTTCCTGAGATTAGCGCGTTCAAATAAGCCCTTTCAAATAATTTCCCCCGTTTTTTCCACATTTACCTCTATTTCTTCGCTCCTATTAGTCGTAGCGTGATAAAATATAGCCTATAGCCTTCCTCGATAAACGGGCTATCTAACACTGAAAGATTTTTTTAAATCGATCCAGTAGATCCTGAGATTAGCGCGTTCAAACAAACAAACAAACAAACAAACTCTTCCGCTTTATAATATTAGTATAGATAGGATTGTATCAACAAGGTTGTTGGAAGAACACGTCAAGTATCAACTTGACGTGTTCTTCCAACAACGGCATGTTATAATACCCTTCTTTTTTTCGTGGAGGGTTAAAAAGATAGACATTTGTACAACATAGCTTCATTGTAAATAATAAACATTATTATATTATATTGCTCAATTCATTGTAAGGGTTCCTAAAGTCTTTGAGACTTTGATATGCTCATGATCATTCAAAAGGTGACGCAAAGTCATCAGATAGCATCATCAGGCACTCGAGCGAATTCAAATTAGGACGAAGCGAACCCCGTATAATATCCCAGTCTCCTTGGTATGACATCTGAGCGTCGAGTCAACAACCTGCCCGCAAAAACTCTACAATAACTAACACATTGACAGCCGTTCTATTCTCGGAGCGTGATGTAAGCGCTCATCCACAGCCGAATTATGAGCGCAGCAATAAAAGGATCGGCAAACAAGAGCGCTAAAATGCTGCATCTAACAGTGAGATTAAGAGCCTACTGTGAAAACGCTAGCCCCGCCAACACACAACGCTATCCTCCAATCGTGATACAATAATTCCATGAATCATGCTCCCGGGCAATGTACTGTAGGCTGCAGCTAATAGTGAACAATATCGCGTAACAACGGTTCCCGCATTATAGCACGAAAGTAAAGGTCGTAAGTCCCAAAACTGTTTTTTGATGATTACTTAAAAACTAAATACAATACTAATATTTCCTTTAGCTATTATTTTATAAAGTGTGTGATTGTAGTAGTGCAAGTTATTTAATGATGGTAACTCAATAAGTGTAACAGATATTTGTTGAAATGCCCAAAAAGAATCATAATTTCGAAAAATAAAACTATTGAGTCAAAATAAGTGAATCGTGTTTTCCGTTAGCTAAATATCAGATAAAAATACAATGATTAAATAAATATCAATTTCATTTCAGTCAATCGTCTTCCGGGATCGTAATACTTATTAGAAAACACAGCAAAATTGCACAGCCCGCTCTTAAACTACTTGGCTTTAGTTTTATGTACGTTTTGACATAAGCTCTATACATTTTCTGTCAAGCTCTACATTAAATTAAAGGTGAGTTGTCATTAAATATATAGGCAGCCGTTAGAGATACTTAATGATTTTTCAAGTTATTAAATAAAGACTTTGAGAGATTTATGGACTTCATGTCAAAACTTAAGTAAGACTTAAGGGTGATAATTATATTGAGCGCGGTCTTAAGTATCGCAAATTACGGGTCTTAAAAATTTATTTCATAATTTACTGTAGAGACGTTAGTTAATAAACGCTTCAAGATAGAATTTTTCCATCAAATTACATTATATCCTTTCATAATAAAAGTTTGAACTCTTAGTTGTCCGGACCCAAAGAATCAAATAACTATAATTCTTATGTTTTTCAATAAGACAATAGAACGCTATAATGTTATGTGTAGGTATTTGATTTTCAACGCCAAAGACATTTTTGGACAACTTGACTGTCTGGAAGTGTAGATATTACATTCCTATTTTTTTATTGTGGCTAGACTAAGTCGCAAGTAAAACTCCAGAAACGGTCCTACGTCAATAAGTTGCCACTTGCAAGTGTGTTGCGCGCTGGCATCACCTATTTATGTCACTTATCAAATGGAGTGACATTAAAGCATTATACCGTTGATTGACATCATTACATCTTACCGAGAAGCGACTTGGATGATGGGTCGATAATTAGAAAAATTGTTATTAAGAAATAATTGACACTACATAGAAGCTACCGGGAATGATGGTGCAATATTTAGTATGAGATATGTTGCGTATAATGCAAGTACGGGTCTAGCGCTTTTAAGATTAATTTACTCGAATATTGCAATTTTATAAGGATAAGATCACAGTAACAAAGTATGATGTATATGACACCAAAAAATCATCCACAAACTTTTTTGTAGAGCAGATTTTTTGGGTGTTATATTTACCTACTATGTAGTTCATAATTGACGGATTTGACTAACAGTGCTATTAAAATTTTAAATCTAAACATATAAAGCATGATAAAATGAATCTAATGCAAGCGTGGATCAAATTATTTACTCATTATGTATTTGTATTAGCACATTTTAGGTGCCCAACTCGGAGCACCGCTAACAACAGTCATTAGTGCTTGATCACTGAAAAATGGTGATCATTTGTATTGATGTCATACGTATATTGCGGTTCATAACAAAAACAATAATGGCCACATTAAAAATAAAAACAATACTAAGCAAAAACAAAGTCGCCGGACAAACAACGATGGAAAATGTAACAAAAAACACAAAAAGCGACATGCAATCAAATCGTGTAAGTAATAAAATCTTCTGGAATAAACAACCAAAACCAAAAACTTAGGAAGTGACAGTGACCTTGGACCAACACCTGCACATTCGAGAATAATTCGACTACTAGCTTTGTTTTTAAGTTTTATTTTAAACATTGAAAAGTGATTAAGTAAATTACGTTAGTGTATTTTTCCAAATACATCGGTTTAAAAATGTAATTATCAATGTAATCGGATATAATAATGTAAAAATAGATCAAACTAACACTAAACATTATCTGTAACAAAAACCACATGTCACATTGGGGTGGTAGAGACCTTGATGTCAATGTTCTGTGGAGGTTTTAAGGGTGGAAGTAATGAGAACGTTGGCCACTCCAAGTCAATGACAGGGTAAGATTAGGAGCTCTGTATACTATTATACTATTGTGAGTTCCTTGGTGATATGCTATAGTCACCTTTAGGAATACCTAAGGTACTTCAAAGGGATCTTTAAAACCACGTGACAAAATTGGCAATTAGACAAGAAGTTAATCACCCTGTTATTATTGCAAAAGAGATAATACAATTGGAAACTAAATAATAACTTTATGCCTTAGGTAAAAAGGGATAACAAAACAAAGCTAACAGTGTTCAAAGTAGAAGCCAATGCCCCGCTACCTGGTATGCTGCCTGTCGGGAGGCGGGGAGGGCGCGCGGGAGGTTTCCGTAGAATCCCTCGCCTCAGCCGTCGACGGTGTACCGCTGCCGCTGCCGCCCAGCGCCAACGCCAAGCCGCTGATGCTGCCGACACAACTCCACGTCACCACAAGCCCTAACCGCTACCGAGGCTTACCTGCTCCAATACATCTTTATCATCAACTCAAGACCTGTATTCAAAACGCTTTCTTGTCACATCGGATACTTCCGATGATCGAGCAGCTGAATCGCCAGATGGTAAGTAATCACCGCTCGCTCCTGGACGCCCGCAACATGAGACTTAAAAGTTGCTAGCCGTGTTAAGTTTACTTTTCAGAATATCTTCAAGAGACACACCAATTTACGGTCATGAATCTATCTCGTTATCGACATGATCTAGGTCTATCTAAAAGCAAATAATATTTCGTCTATTTCTCGTGCTTTTGATGTTATAACACTGTGTATGGGGCTAGTTTTTTCTGCATCTACGGCTGATTTTCACTCACACACTTTATCTACCTGATTCAGTAATGATGATAATATTGGAGCAAGTAAGGTGATGACACTAGTTTCTAAACTATTTACGAGTAAACTATTTTTATAGCTATATGACCAAACACAAGTTATCCCGCCAAGCAATATTGTTTTTTCATCTTCAGCTTTTCTAGATGTCGTACTTTCACCAACGCTCGACGCTGGAGCACATTTTTCAACGAAAGGTTTAGAATTAGAAGTAGAGCTCGACCTTTTCACAAAAACATGGAAATATTTTGATAATTTATTCCATATTTTTTGGTATCATACCGAGTATGGTGGTTGGTATACAATATTAGCCGAGCGAAGCAGATCATTCTCAGCGGGGTGTCAGGTACACAAGCGGTGTCAGTTAGTGGCAAGGCATTCGGGTGTCATCGTTAGTGGAAAAGCAAGCAAGCCGTTTCGTCGGTAATCATGCGAAAACAAATTAAATATTCAAATAATAATCTCAAAGTAAACTAGAAGGCTTAGAATAACGATACAAATCAGTTTAAAATAGACGTTGGCAGGAGCGATTCAGTTGCCAATCAAGACTTCAAGATAAGATGCCTGGAAGTCATTAACTTAAGCTCTAATCATACTAACGCAAATATTTGCCGTTGAATTGTTAATATGTAACAGGCAGCGATTTCCTTTGGTTTCACCACGTAACACAGTTAGTGAAACTTCAAATAATATAAATCGTTAATCTTCATCTAAGGACGACGGTTACCAAAGTTCTCACTAAAACTATGATGAAATGTCAAAGCCATTTAAACGAAAGACGCTCACCTAGCTGAACTCAGGTGTGAACGTAGCTTTAGTAGTGGGCGAAAACACGCTTACATGTCAATGAACTAGACAGTAATACGGGAGAATCTGTGTTAATGAACTTAGGTCACAAGTACTATTAATTACTAATTTTAACAACCGTAATAATATGTACACATTAAGATACGACTTTGCTACTAATAACTTTGTACCTAAAAATGCAGATAAGATAATAATATTATTTCCATGTACATCTAAAGTTTTACGAAAAGGTGCACCTAAAGAGAATGCGAAATTAACTAACGCCAATGATTTTACAAGAATTGCTACATCAACAATCGGTACGTTAGTAACTGATGTGAAATCAAGAGGTAAGAAAGGGATACTATAATCAGTAATGTATATCTACGACAATCTATATATTAATACGCGAGCGAAAAACTTTGGATCCCTTTTGACGAAAAATGCGGAAACGTAGGTGATTGAAATTTTGCACAGTTATAGTTTATATGGTGAAAGAGTCCATCGAGCTAATATTATTTTGAAATTATACTTTTATCATACATTTTATAACAAATAAAACATTACACACACTACAACACATACACTAGGAGATTTTGATTGACAAGCCTATACACACGAATTGTACTCTTTTATTTATGGTTGAAGTCTGTTGTCAACTGTTGTCAAATTGAAAATAGATTTAGTTTTTTTTTTATTGAATCTTAAATACTGTTAGACAATTATTACACGGCCAGTCTGTCATCATTTGTCTTTATTAATCTGAGACTGTCGCAGGAATTATGTCTAAAAAATAATAAAGTCAATATTTTGACAATAGAGAATATCAATAGAAAAGCGTTAAAATTTGAAACTTATAATTTAATTTTTTATTTGAGGTCGAATTTCGACCATTGGGCGACCTCTGGTAATAATTATTATATCTTCTCTCGAAGATCGCAGCCCAACAGCCTTCAGGATTCAGGACATCAAGAGTAATTTAAATGATAAATCCGTAAATTGTTATTGACGACAAAGGTCTATGCCACGATCTTTGTTTGTAAACAGACAGTAAAATTTATATTGAAAACGTTTATTGCGCTTTTATGACCAGAAATCAATAATTTGAAAACGGACGTAGATGGAAAGTTTTATGTATTTTTTGTGGCCATTTTCCTGTGTACCGATGAAAGGCATAATGACTTGTCCCTAGAATTGCGGAGCTTATTTTGGGATTATATTTTATAATTGCATCTTTTTAATATCACGTTTAATTTTGTTTAAAGTTTAATTTTGATCATATGGTCTTCTGAAAAATTAGGGATATTTCATTAGAAATATGCAATGAAACAAATCGAAAAAACTGAGATAGAAGTAGATAATAACTGCCATTTTGACTTTGTTAACAAGATACTAGACATTTTGATATTTTTTTTTTAACTACCACAAAAAATTGGTACTGTGGTATTATCATTTACACTCGTACTTTGCACAGTAGGTACAAAGATCTCAATACGTGAGACCGGCATTTTTAACCCGGACCTACGATTTCCTCTTACACAAGTATCAAGTTTACGAGTATACACGAGTTACTTAATAATAATGGCGGTTACAATGGTTTTTACAACAATACGAGAATCAAGTACATAAGAGATCTGTGTCGTTATGCACACATGGCAGTAGCGATTGCTAGGGTTGGCATGTTTAGGAAAACCTTGGGAGAATACATTCTAGTAACTTAGCAGTTAGCTGCTAATATTATAAATAGGAATTAAAAATGTTTATGGTAGTTTCTAGTTAGCCAGTAACAGTACTGTCAAATACTATATACTATTTAATAAAAAAAAAAACTAGGCCTTTACATCCGTTGTGGATGATTTATATTTTATACAGTATTTTCAGAACGAAGTAACCACTCCTTAAATACTGTAGTGCCTGGGACAAGATTTTTAAATGTCCGTATGGTTGCCCAAGCACATACGGCATTCTCGCAACATAGTCAGCCTAGTCATACTACCCATTAGGCCACGGACGCTCTATTATTTAATAAAGTATAAAAGAAAATTAGGTATAAAGACCGTTCTACACGTAGAGGCTGATCAATCTGGTAGGACCGATCGCAGCCTGACCTGACCGGACTCAGTTTCGTGCATTCCAGTGTGTGCATGAGTTCAGATCAGCCTACGATTAGTCCCACCGAAACAATATCACCGAACTTATGATCCCTTATGTCAAAACGAGGTTCATAATAATATTATGTCGGGACAGCCCTACGAACAATGTAAGCCAACCTTAATTCCAAACTATAGTTCCGGCGACCACAAGGTCAGTCGTGGAGGTTGAGAAAGTGAAAAGATTAATATCTGTAATTTGTTATTACAAAACCAATTATTTCACTGGTGCACTGCAAGTGACATTTAAGAATTAGAACCTTGTGTACTTAATCATTGCCAAGTGATTGCATTTTGCGTTGCACTATTTGGACAGGCCTTTTGCCAGAATTTTCGATCAGCAACATGCCGAAACTTAAAATTAAACAAACCGTTTTCTAAGCATATAGAACCATTTTCTTCCGGAAGATAACGTTGGAAAGGCCTAAAGAACTTCTGACTGAACGAGGTGCGCGTTCAGACCAAAGCCTTAAGTACATGGCTATGCACCAATGATTAATTGGAGACGTTGATGTTGAGCCTACTTCAGAAGTTTCGATAGCGCGAATTAGGCCCGCCAAAATTTTGACTTACGAGCCGACAAGCAACCTCCAAGCTCCAACCGACCGCCAAAAATCGCGAATATTCTCAGGGGGCAGTTTTTTGGTGATGAATTGCATAACAGGTTTTACATTTGCATCCAACAATCAAACATCATTATCGATAACGAGCAGCAAACGTCTAAATTACAAGAATCGTTTGCATGTTGATAAAAAAGCGGTTGTCTCATGATGAGTGCGCAAAAGTGCATTGCGGCAAGGGTCGCGTGAGTCACCCATGTAATGGCGTTTTCATAGCACGCCATCACAACATAAAGCCGATCGCTATGACGCTATGACTATTTCAGGCTAACATGGAGGTTTTATGGGAACACATTAAAACACCATTTACACGCCACATACTCTTTTCGTCCGTTTGGACTAGATATAATAATATGATTTTTTTATGATAAACTACTGGGAATTATTTTCATTTACATAAAGAATGCGAGTCATTCATGAGCTGAACCAGTTCTAGAAGGAAGAAATAAGGATCTGTTTATTACGTGATTTATAATTAATCCCTTACGCAATTAGGGATTGAAAATTATCGGCAAGACCCAATTCCGTTATTGGGAAACGTTTTGCGTAACCAGACCGTACAAGCTCCATCCCTTCTCATTTTTTTAATAATCGAAAGATTGTGATAATACATGATGCAATATTAATTACGGCAAACCATTTCAAACGTGTTGCGTAAGCGCAATGACAGAGCCCTTTCGAAGCTATTATGATGAAAGGGACTTATAACATGCCCGGGCCGTGTTAATTCGAGATCACAATTCACACTGTATCGGGGCTTGCATCACTCCAAACAAATTGCTTTAGTCTATAGAAGGTGTTGGGCGCGATAAATTTAAAATCGCAGTTATAGGGTTAGACTTTCAGCAATAAACAATTGTTTGCCAAGTCTTGCGAAAGTAATCTTTCGATTTGGATAAGTCAGCTGTACTAAAATTTAGGTCATAAGCCAACTACGGGGCGGATACATTTAATTGTCCAAAATTAAGCCTTGCTAAATATGGAAAATTTACAGTTTCTATTGGTGCTCATAAAATTGACGAAACTAATAAAACTACAAGGATGACATACAAGTATTATTGAAAAATATTTTTTGTTTCCTACAATAATAAACATAACAAGATTAACGTTAATCATACATGAATTACGTCACTCGTTACACACGGACTTTTATTGCGTAAAAACTCGAGCATCAAGATATAAGAGCGATTATCGTCGCATACTGATTCATCTCACGAGACTCAAATACTAATATTACTAGCAATCGGAGCACGTGGTCGAATATAGAAAGCATTGCATTATATCACCAGCGGAGCTCCAAAATACACCAGCCGTATAAATAAAACACTAGATATTAATAAAACAGCGGTATTCCATGTTCCGCTTGACACACATTTGGCAGAGAATCAAAATCTCGCAATGTTCAGAATCAAACTAAATCAGACGCGGCAATAACACGAAACTGATATATTCTAATTGCAGTAGTTGGCGTTGAAGCTAATTAGTGTTTCAGCGGAGTAATAGCCTTTAAACGTTTATTGCATTGTTCGAATGTGCTGGAACTTTCCAAGCGTCGTGAATAATATGATCTATTGGAACATTCTCCGCGGCGAGCGCCAGGCGTTCAGAAACATTCGAGTCTACTACTGTTATTAGAGAAATGTCCAGCGAGATAATTTCATACACTCAACATCTAAACAGCGATCAGTGCACTCGAGATATTTGCTCAGAACGTTGCGACTACGTAATTATTAGTTTAGCTCCTGCGAGCTCTTTAATTACAGGAGTGGCTACATTTATATTAGTTCATACGCAGTTAATTTGGGATGATTATTTCCATAAAGTTGCATATTATTTTGGTGACGACGAAAATCTGCGATCATGGAAATGCCATATTTAAAACAATACAGATTTAACCTGAACAATCTCTACCTAGATAATTTCAGCCTAGCCTAGATAATTTCAAGGAGGTCGTAAGTCCAATAAGGTCCATAGAAAGAGATCTAGATTCCGTCATTGGAACTGCTATTGGTGTAAAAACTTTTCAATTAACGTTGCAGTTGACTAATGGGTGACGAACGGTCGAGGCGGCACATATGCCTGGTTTAGTTCCAGAGGTTACGGACTCCGTTTCTGGGTCGAGATGGCAATTTTGCAATATGTTTTTACAGCATACCCGTGATAATGAGGTTGAGTTATGTAGACGTGCCTTTTTAACAGACAAATCATGGACGTATAGTTGGCGTGCCTTTTCTGGGTTGCGATCTTAAGAAGTTTCATTATCTCTCGCCCTAATTTTTCGCCATTAACCCTTCGATCGCGGATTCTTGGAAATGCTATTGTATTCTATTGTTGTCGCGTCCACCGGTGCTCGTATGGGGCTTGATGAGTTAAAATCTAGGCGCTTCGGAACATTTTTTGTCTGCTTCGATGATCAATATAGCGCAGACATTAATGTGTTTACGATTGCTATATACGCGGTCGCCGGCAGCCGCTGCAAATACATTACAATTTAGATTTACATACGAAAAAATTTTTATTCGTTTGACTCATAGCGACCCAATTCCGAGTGATACATTTAGTATTGGAGTTTTTTTCATCGTCGTCGTCAACGTATATGTCTACTTATTTTCTCATTTCTCTTTGATTTAATATAATTTCTATTAAACTATAAATATACTAAGTAGCTGTTTACACAAGACGGTGGTCAGAACATTGGTACTTATTATGGCTAAATTGCAAAGTATTCATTAGAGTACAAATACAGAGTACAATGACAAAGCCATTGCAGAATGTTGAACCTATTGACGTTGACCAGCTGCACCAAAGGTTACAGCAATTAAGTCTACGGGCAATGGGTATACAATTATATAACACTCAAACACCTCAACATTAGGAAATAACTCTAACCTCTCAGGCTATTATGTGGAAAGAACAAACATTGCTAAAGATTAGCACGTTTAATTGCATCAGATTATAAGCACAACTTGTTTATTTACGATCGATATACACCTTTATTGTGTTACGGAATATTAAAATAAGGAAAGGCGTTCTGAATTGCGCTTAAGGAGCATTTGAATACACTTAGTATAATATAGACGTCAGAGCGTATAAAGGTAAAAGAGGCATTGGACACAAAAGAGATCCTAATAAGGTTTGTGGCGGTAAAGCTAAAAGTTCAGAGGGGAGTGTGAACAATGAGCACACTGTCGGCGTACATCACACGGCGGGAGATAACCTCGCGGATGCCGTTGTGCCAACAACCCGTACCCTTCGGAGTAAATCATACAAACATTACTTGTGAGCGCGTGCGCAGAATGGACCACGATAAACTAGACCCTATTGTCAATGCCGTTAGATATAAAACTGTATGCTAAGCTAGGTGATAAATAGAACAATCGTCCTTTATTTTTGACTCGTGACAACTTTGACCCGATTTCTTTGAAACTTGACATAATATAAAGAGCCATTTTATTTACAATAGTTAGGGCTAATAAATGTCGCACCATCTTATTTACTGATCGTTTAAGAGTTTTAAATGGTACAAACGTATTTCTGATTTACCTTGATTCTGTTGTGAGATTTTTATTTTGTCCAAAAATAACCCTATTCTTGATGTCATTTTAACAGTATCAGCGTGAAAAGCTAACATGCTTTCTAATCATATCATTCAGTTATCAAGTAAGCACTCGGTAGATGTTCTTTACAATGTAAGTAATTCCTTCCTACCAGCGCTTGTCAGCAATCAAGTGTCCAATTAATTCTGGTATGGTAATGAAACTGTAACTGAGCTCTCGAATTAACATGTCTCCTGACGTATTATCCAGAGGTTCGGTGGACGCTCGGCCTGGACCAGTGCCACATTCCCCAACGACACAAATAATATTAACGACCGCATATAATTAAACTGAAATATTTTTTTCGATGCCACATAGCACAGCCAATGTTTTGATCCGAAAACTCTGCTTTTCATAACAGGGTTTTATACCGCATCTCACAACATTATCCAGGCAAACACAACCTTTATCAGATACCCTTGCATCTATTTTGGCAAATGAAGTCATGCGAGCCGAAAATCATTCAACTCGTCATCATTTATTGCAAATTCTTTAGAGAAAAGTCGCCGCACGGTCGTGACCATTTTTCAACCATTGACGTCAAGAAGATAAAGGACCAAGTAACAAAGGTTAGGGCTTGTAAAGCGAGGTCATTCATTAGCGATACAAAGTCGTGAACTGATGGATTGCGTGGACAGGTGTAGTACGAAGGGTTCGCGTGCAGATAAAGGGCCGATCGAGCTGAAGCGTGGGCAAGAAAGGCATGTTGGATTTAACATAGAGAAGACGATATTTGCTGTCCAAAGCCTAATCACTAATCTACCAGTTGTCTAGAAATAGGCAAGTGAAATTCAACTAAGAATGGAAAGATCATTTGAAGATCGTATTCAATTAGAGTATCCTCTAAATGTGCCTAACTAGCAACTTATTCATCACAACTGTCACTTTAATGCGTTGCAACTTGTTTCTTTTACAATCCTGGAAGCTACATTAGCAGAATTAGAAACCGTAATCTGTATGCTAGCGGATTAATCTTATTGACACGATCCAAACGGCAACTAATTCGGGAAGCTGTTGTTTATTTTAGCCGGCGCCGGTAGGGTTGCCAGGTCCCGAAACAAAAAGCCGAACAAAGCAGCCAGCTTAGCCTGATATTTGTATTTAAAAGCCGGAAACTTTCAGTATATTTAAATTCTCAGTAGGTATAGCAATACGTTTTACCATCTATATATATCCATTTTAGTTCTTATAAGTTGTAAATTTCGTCTAAAATTAGCAGGTTTTTAAAATAAATGTATTAAAATATTCAAAAAAATCATATATTCAAAGCTCTACAAAAGCCGGACTCCTTTTAATTTAGGCCGGACACGCCTACACATCAAAAAGTCTGACTGTGTATTTATCCGGACACGTGGCAAGTGGCAACCCTGGGCGCCGATATCTCCTTGACCGCGGTATTGTCGGCTCGGTACAATAAACCGATGAATTTTTAACCCCACAAGCCCCTGAATAAATACATTTTATCGATTCCGTTCACCAGAGTTCGCCGGATAATGACTTTTGGGGGACGCGTGAGGTCATATCACTTTCTTTGTGTGTGAAATATGAATTATTAATTACATGGGATATAATATGTTAATATTTTGCTCGATTGCGGTTTTGTGTATTCTTATTTCTTACTCTATTCCTTACTCTTTTAATGGCCGTAATCTTTTAATGAAGCAAAAATAAAAAAAACAACACATATATGTAGCGAATAACGTATTGTACCTACTGTCAACGATTTTCTTGTATGTTTCAATGTCTCTTAAAATAAATAACAACACATAATATTACAGTCGTTTATGTGCAGTTTCTTAGTGTTATTATTAAGCCTGGAAGCCGTCCCATAAAATCTATTACCAAGATGTCCACAGATACCGACCGAGTAAATCTCAGGCAAGTTTCTCAGATATTCTTAACAACCGATCGCCATTAGCGTTTCATTGGCACAATGTAGATAACATTTTCTTTCAAACGTAAAACTTTCAAATTTCTCAAAAGGGTTCGTAACATTCCTAAGGCCTAAAAGGTTCACTTTCATTTTGACACTTCGATTTACTGTGGAGCTTTTGCGAACTAAAGCTGATCGCACATTTATGTCTGCACCGTTCGCGTCGAACGCACCGCATAGTACACGAGATGCGGCGCGTACGGTGCGGACGAATGTGCGAGATTTTACATCATTTCATACAACGAATTCTAAAATGCGGCGCGTTCGGCGCGTGCGTGCTGATAATTGTGCGATCACCTTTAAATTAACTTCAAGCAATATTTGGTGTTTTTGATGTGGCTATTTTTTCTCATTAAATTTTAACCAGACAGCCGGAGCCCAAAACATGGAACGATTAATACATGCCATTGAGGAATTAGTTGCGTCGTCAAAAATACTCGAGAACAGTTAATATGAGTAATTGATAAGAACGACGAAGCGCCACTTACGCCCACCGACCGAATTGAAGACATGAGTGGATGAACCGGATAACTAACATTATACAACATAAGAGCACTAAAGGTTATCGCACATTTATCAGCACGCACGCGCCGAACAAGCCGCATTTTAGAATTATCTGTATGAAATGATGTGAAACCTCACACATTCGTCCGCACCGTACGCGCCGCATTTCGTGTAGTATGCGGTGCTTTCGACGCATACGGCGCATATGGTGCTGACAAATGTGCGATCAGCTTTACTCATCATTCCCTTACAATTTGAACAAAATATGTATCTTACCTACCACATCATCTGGCTAATACATAGAATCCACATCCAAATCATTTCCCGGTCCCAAAGCCTCCATTTATGCAAAAAACGACAGTTTTGAAATTGTTACTTACCCGCTTCATTTACTCACGTCATCAATTATACGACGAATGCGAGCGTTCTGTTTTATTGTGACCCTGAAACACCCCACGTATCCTTGAGGTTTTTTGCACGCACCCAAAAATAACATTTTCTGCGGAATAAACTTTGACTAACGCCGGTTTTATTGTTGTCGAAGTGTAAATCGTTCGTAACGCGTAAAATATTTATTATGCTCGGGCGATTGGTTTTAAAGATTTAGTAGTAAATGGCCAGTACAGGCCAGACTACTTTTATTTACTGATCTATGTCAAGAAGTAGATGATAAAAAATAACTTCTTACATACATTCCTTCTTCTGATCAAAACTTGAGAGGTGTCAAGGGACAACCGGATGGAACGAAATTCCAGTTTATTATTTCTTATGTACAAAAAACCTGTATACACTCAAAAAACACAAAAAAAAAACGTCGCTACACCACCACACTGTTCAATGCGAAATAGAAAGACGAAACGAAAATAACTTGCTTTCTATGGGAGAGAGAGAGAGACAGAGAGAGAAACACGCGCTACCGCACGGCTTACAACTAACGACACAAAAAGTGTCGTTACAACTTTTCGTCTTAATTTTTTCTGTCTAGCCCCCTTTCGCAACGCGCGATAAGGAACTTCGTTCCAAAAACAATTACCTAGGTCCTAGAGCTACTGCGTAGAGGCAGTTGTAGCACGCCACGCCATACTAATTTAGGAACTCAATTAACATTAACCTAAAATAATAACTAACTAATAAATACACTACACCTCGAAAAATTTGGAAACTAATTAAACGACCACCACCATCATTTTGGATGATTTCATAAAACCTTTTCAAACTGGATCATAAACTTTGTTTATTATTAGATGACGTCCGCAGCTCCGTTGGGCCAAAATTCGGTTATCTACCGTACATTCACCGTACCTACCGATTATCTACCATACACCGAACCGTACATTTTTCCAGGATAAAAAGTATCCTATGTCCTTTCCCGGGACTCAAAGAATCTCCATACCAAATTTCAGCAAAATCGGCTCATCTGTTTGGGCATGAAGAGGTAATAGACGGACAGATAGACACACTTTCACATTTTTAATATTAGTATGGACAATTAACTTTTTTTTATTATTAAAAATAATCAATTTCCTTCACAGTTGATTAATTAGCTTTAATATAATATTGGCGGTGACTCCGTGTCTGCAGCAGTTATCGCTATCAACATTCCGCCGTCAACATGTCTACGAAATTCTTTATCGCTTTAACCCATTTTCACCCGCGGCGAATGTGACCCACATCACGATACCGTAAACACAGGATTACACGGTTTTGTAATAATATTGTGTGTATATTTAGACGTGCTCGCCTAGATACCGAGGTAAGTAGCAGACGAGGCGATATCGAATTATGGAAGTGTAGAGGTAAGGAGTACCATCTCTGAGTTTTCAGCGAAGGTGCGTTGCGAAGTGTGTGTGAAGAACTGCTTTATTACCCTAACCTCACTAAGCGCAATGACTCTATTGGATGTTAAAGAAAAACATTCCTAACAACGCAGCACGACCGGCGAAAAGTGTCCGGCAAACAAAAGAATAAAAGGCGGTAGAGCAAAAAGAATAAGAGTAGAATAACAAAATCTTATTGCTGAAAAACGGTATAATCTCGCTAAATTCACTGCATAGTTTTTTTTTAATGAAATAAGGGGGCAAACGAGCAAACGGGTCACCTGATGGAAAGCAACTTCCGTCGCCCATGGACACTCGCAGCATCAGAAGAGCTGCAAGTGCGTTGCCGTCCTTTTAAGAGGGAATAGGAAAGGGTAGGGATGGGAAGAGAAGGGAATAAGGGAGGGAAGAGAAGGGAATAGGGGAGGGAAAGGAAGGGAATATGTTGGGGGATTGGGCCTCCGGTAAACTCACTCACTCGGCGAAACACAGCGCAAGCGCTGTTTCACGCCGGTTTTCTGTGAGAACGTGGTATTTCTCCGGTCGAGCCGGCCCATTCGCGCCGAAGCATGGCTCTCCCACGTTAAAGTAAAAAATACAATTTTTATAGCTTCATACTCTACTACCAGTTACCATGTCTCTACCTTTACTGTTTACAATAATATACAAAACTAAGCTTATTTTACATTTAACCTACCAAATGCGTGAAGTACCAACAAGAACTCATACAAAGCATCACAGTGTAATTTCCTTAGTGATGACGTGAAGGACGAACAATGAACCTTTATGCGATTACCGAGTTCAAGGGGCGAAGGGCCATATCGATTAATGATTAAACCGATTATGCCCCCAGGTTGATGTCCACAAGGACGCGAAGGTCAAACCAAGTAGTACTTATACAGGAGACACATTAGAACAACAAACGGAGAGATGGGAAGGAAAATTAGGAGATCTACCTTTTCGGAGTTCACATTGCATGTAGACTTGTAGAGACTATGCAATAAGATGTATTTTAAATGAAATTTATTTACTACACAAGGTACACACAGAATTGACAGACTTGCCGCACTCGGTGTTGGTGCCTCATCATGGCAATACAAAGTGACCCTAACTGCCGCACTCAGAGACGAATATTAATTACTTAATAGCAATTAAGTATAGAATTTGACATAAACCCCATACATTTTCTGTCAAACTCTTCATATTAAATTGATGTTTAATCATCATTAAATGTGGATGAGTGCGGCAGTAAGGTGCACTTGCGAAGATCTCGGTTCAAAATCATGTTATCTCTTTCATAAATACGAGAAACGAGAGAGATAACCTGATATCTAATTCAGGGCAAACTTTGACCTAACTGTGTGCAAATGTATGATTATGGTATACCGCTGAACAAATTTTAATTAAATTAGTTACAGAAATACATTAAATCCCCGAAAGACAGAATATAAAATAAAAAATCGGAATTCGTGACACAAAACGTTCAATCTACCATAGCAGTGTAAATATAAAATTGTTTTGTACGTAAGTTTGTTGAGAAAAACAAACCTATTAATAACAATCCGTAATACAGAAGCCGGAATATAAATATTATTGTTATTTGGAATTATATGAAATTAATTTGAAGGCCGCAGTTAAAAAACACGTTACAGTTAAAAGAGTCTTGTGCTATTTTAAAACAAAACTAGATGACGCCCGCAACTCCGTTGCGCCAAAATTTGTTTGTCGCGCGGAAACCGTACCATTTTAGGGGTAAAAAGTATTTTATGTGTTTCCCTGGGACTCAAAGTATCACCATAGCCAGTAAATTGGGTTCAGCGTTTTGAGCGTGTAGAGGTAACAGGCAGACACACTTTCGCATTAACAATATTAGTATGAATAGAACAAAATGATAGAGATAAGAGTACAGTATTAGATGGATGGTTCTCCAAAATTTGATAAACTTTTGTACATGACAAGGGCCTGATAATTTTTATGTCTTACACTTTTTGACATGAAATAATTTTATGTAACATATTGTTATTATAAATTAAATCGTAGTTACAATTTTAGTAATGTAATAGTAAACAATAGGGGTGTAGACTTTTTTTAGGAAATATATTTATTTTACAGATGTACATTTGCTACACCTAAAAATATATATAAAAAATAAATACACTCTTATTTCAATTAAAAAAACCACTTATTAAATTTCGTTTTTAAATTTCCCGCTAAAGCGCTTAAGTTCATCATGGCGTCGCTATGACGTCACGTTCCACCAAACAACAAAAATATTTGTATGGGTTTGACATCGAAATGTCACTGTCACAGTACAATGTTTTGGAGATCGTGACGTCACATCCTGTCATGGCTGTTTGCGATCACGTGATATTACGGATTAAATATTTACTTTTTAATAAATAAAATAAAAAATATTATAGTTTATGAGTAAAAATATGTCATTTTCGGTAATTCTATAATACAAACTATCAAAAAAACAATAATTTGTATTATATTTCGTTTACTGTCTACACCCCTTTTTAGAATAGAGTTTAATCAAATTGTTATTATTGCATTATAATTGTAGTGAAAACATTTCAAAATTTAAGAGATCTTTAATATGACTAGGGACTGATATTTAGACTAAGTAGTGGCAATTTTCGACGGCAAAGAATATTATGATATGTATCAACATAAGCGACCAAGTTAAACAGACTTAATAATACCGTTTAATATTACGAAATATTGGGGGAAATAAATATAAATATGTGAAAATAGTTGCTAACACCAAGTTAACCAAATTTTGGAGAGCCACCCAGATATAAAACTAGAATAAACAGAAGAGATGTATCTAGAAAACCTACAAAGCATAATTTTAACATAGGACAATCGACAGTAATTTTCTCTATCGCTTTACTAGATATTGTCTTGTATTCAGATAAGTACAAATGTATGGCTTGAGCAATTTGTTGTAGATAACAAAATCGCATTTAAGATAACAGAATCAAAACACGATATTAGATAATGTGGAATAGAAATCGAATCTATCGCAACGAATCGAAGACGTGAGTGGAAGAACCACATAACTAACATCTTAGACCATAAGAACAAATTACTCTTTTTTTCCCTTATAATTTGAACAAACCTTGTAACTTAATATCTCCTTCATCATCTGGCTAATGTATCTCGCTACATGTAAAATCCATTTCAATTTCATTTGAAATCATTTTTCAGGCACTAAAGCCTCCATTTATGCAAAAAACGGCAATTTTGTAACTGTTAATTATCTGGTTCTTCCACTCAATCGTGAACACAAATCGTAAATCGGCAGTAAGAAAGGTACGGAGGCAATATAATTTTATTCCCGTTGTGAG
Source organism: Cyaniris semiargus (assembly GCA_905187585.1). Taxonomy (NCBI): domain Eukaryota; kingdom Metazoa; phylum Arthropoda; class Insecta; order Lepidoptera; family Lycaenidae; genus Cyaniris; species Cyaniris semiargus. The sequence continues at coordinate 3,371,122 of LR994555.1, forward strand.
TTTCAATTAGCTTATGACTGTGATGTATTCGAAAGTTTATAACGTTTTTATTCTAACGATCTTAAATGAAACTATCGATTTATTACTGGAACGATAGTTAGGCTTTATTCATATGCGCCCGCCCGAACGCGCGGTTTTTTTTTAAACTTGTTCCCCCGTACGTTATACAGGTAAATTTTTACTTGTTATATTTCTTAGGCCCGTATAAATAGTCAGTACTTAAGATGCGACCCGGTCTCAAGACGCGGTTCGGCTCTGTGATTGGTTGGCTGTCAAAATTTGGACCAATCATAGAGCCGAACCGCGTCTTGAGACCGGCTCGCATCTTAAGTACTGACTATTTATACGGGCCTTACATTTTCATAGCTTAGTCAATCTAATAATATGTATGAGTTAGTTACTATATTTTACATCAATATTATGTCGCTACTTTTTATACATTTACTTTTGTTTTTCTTCACTAGTGTACATTTCTAATCCATCTAACGCGCGGTTTGGCGGCTACATCTATGCAACGATTTATTTATATAGCGAAAAGGTCGCGCTGTTTTAACATACATTTTCCTGTCATCTCGCGGCGTAGCCGCCAAACGGCGCGTTTGCGACGCTGCATATAAATCTAGCCTAAGGTTCGACTTCTAGTCTTAAACTGCTCTTTTTATTGAGTTTGCGAAGAAGGCTTAAAATTTTACCTTGAGGTTTTATTTACTCTTGTCTTTTTTAAATGGTATTTCATGAAAGGAAACCAGGAACATAAGCTATTTTGTACGCATCCTATATCTCTTCAATCTAGCATCCCATTTGCTCCAAAACATAGCCCCACCAAACATCCTATATTACTCTTTACCATGAAAGGAAACGAGCAAAACTATCTTATACGCAGCCTATATCACTTCAAACAATCATCCCATTTGCTCCAACACCAACCCCCAAAGTGCCCCAAACGTTCTATAACGGGTGTAGCACGTGACAATACATCGACCCCATGAAACTGCCATCAACCACCGTGAGCAGAGGTCGCTGAAAGGTCGTCCGTTGAACTTCCTGCTCACTTCTGGTATCAGAGCCGCATGATTGATGTTCAGCGATTAAAAATGGCGGACGGGTCAAAGTCCGAAGAACCAAAAGCCATTAATTATGCGTTTAGTATTTGGTTTGGGTGGATGGATTAAATAGATTTTGTTGATTGAAGTCCCACACCGTTCTACTCTGCCAAAGAGCTTTTGCGATGGAAAACAAACTCAACTAAAAGATTACTCTGGTCTTCTTTCTTGAAGTAAGTGGCTTTATGTTATTAAACTATCATTTACCTGAGTTTGCGGTAAGAAAAACTTTGACTGCCTTTATCATGGTTGCAATCTAACCTTCTTAGTTCTTACAGAATCATTGACGTATGACGTATCAATTTTTCTGTTGGGGAAATGCGTTTACGCATCCCCGGCAGTCTGGTGAGGGCCACCGGGCTATGTGGGACTTCCCGGGGGTGGTGAAGGCCGCGTCCGGGCATACCAACTAAAACCCCAACGGTGTTACTGCTTATCCGCTTTAAGCGTCTCCCAGACACACGCGGCCTGCGGTGGCGGTCAGTTGAATGGCTTGGCCGCGTGTGTCTGTATCGTTCCTAGAACTCTCAAGTCATCCAACTGACCGCCACCGCTACCGCCACCGCAGGCCGCGACTGTCTGGGAGACGCTTTAGGCAGAGCCATGTGACGTATGACGTATCCAAATAACCCGTCGAAGCTTCCGTTCGTAAACAATCTTTTCCGTCTAATTGCTAAATGTGCCCGTTCGCGATTCCGCATTGCGACTTCGTAAATGTTTTGTTTTCGCGTCGAGCTTCTTTATACTACCACTATAAAACGAAGTTATTGCCTGTATTTTCACTTTTATAAACTTATTTTTCTTTTGATGTCTTTTACTTCTTCTTAATACGCCTTCATCACAAAAGGTTGGCAGCTTGTAATGTTTACCTTTTTTAATATAATACGACTTAATCTAATATATAAAAATTCTTGTATCACAGTGTTTGTGCGCGAACTCCTCCAAAACGGCTCAATCGATTTTAATGAAATTTTGTATGTACATTCGTTAGGCCTGAGAATAGGTTTTTATCTACTTTTTATATTGATACTAGAAATAATTTATATGGCAAAACAACGTTTACCGGGTCAGCTTTTTATTAAAACTACTCGTAATAATATGTATACTCATTAGCTGTTGTAGTATAGCTGCACTACGTGTTACAAGTTACAACTTAAAACTCTCACCCTTCCTCGACCTTTGTCTATGAGTGCCAAAAAAAAACGTAGATACAGCAGCAATAATTCTTAATCATACACAAATACAAGATAACCCTATAAAATCCACATCATTTTATGTAAACGAGAACGTAAACGCTGGACATGAGCCGAGTGACGTACAATAGCGCTTAACTCGCAACATTCAGGAACATTAAAGTTGCAACGCGCATTAAGGCATTTTATGATCTTCCGTCGCTCGTTAGTCAGATCATGTATTTACGGTTGAGTCTCAAAACGGTTTCGTAGTAGGCCTACAGGATGCTCTCCCCACCGTAAGACAATACGTCCAACCCACAAGTTGGAGCATGTATATCTTATTTCAACTGAAATTTTGAAAGTTTAACTGCTAGGAATTGAAGCATTGTTACACACCTATCCTTTGGTAGACCAAAGGATAGGATAGGAAGACTATAAGATAGAAAGGATAGGATAGGAAGACTGAAGTCTACCCAAGCCACGGAAGCTCATGTGGGAAGGCTTACAATTCAAGTTTCATTAAAGCTATAAAAAGTTTCTTTATTTCATCGGGAAAAAGCTTCGAAGTTATTATACGTATAAAAGCTCTGATAAGGAAATAACAAATTCACTTATAACCAACCTCCTTGAGTTACTTGAGCATTTTTATTGTCTTAAAAAAGGAAAAACTTTTTAGCATAATGTTCAACTTTATGAGATTGTTTATTACAAAAATAATGTTTCTTTCTTGTTTCATTTCGTATTTCTTTGAAAGCCGTCGTGATTTTGCTTCTTTTTCGTTTTGATTTTCGTTAGTCATAAAAAAGTTATTAAAATACCTTATGTAGAGTTTAGATTTTAACTATATTGTTGTATTTTGGTGTCTCAATGTACCGTTCGGTCTATTGGTTGATGGTTCATTATTTTGTGTAATGCGCACACTATAAAAATGACGAGTGTGTAGCTGACTGCTTGGTTTAAATAAAACCAGCCATCGACATCGAAATCTATGCAGGAGCTATTAAAATTTTCAAAGAAGATAAGTGATAACAGAATAGTGTTTGCTTAACTCCAAAGTCAGTAATTAAATCACTTGCAAGTACAAATACATATTATAATTTTATATCCTGAAGATAACCTTTGTAAATACTCTTGTATACTTTCATTCATGACTTAGCTTAGATTCATCTGTTATTAAAACCTGTGGAGTGGACTTCGGAACATTCTCAAACTTTAAATAACTGTATTTTAAAAAGATAAAACCGACTTCAAAAATGTACGTAATTGAGAATTAAAACTCTCTATCTCCAAAACTACTGAAACGATTTTAATTAAACTTGCACTATTCCGTAAGTTGAACAATACCTAATACAACAAAAAAGAATTACTGAAATCAGACTGGTAGTTCCAGAGATATGCGAACACAAACATAAAAACATACATACATACATACATACACTTTTGAAATTTGGCACATTTGTTCAGACGCTGATATAGACTAACATATACGAAAACTGGGGCAGTTCTGGAAATATTACATACATACGCGTCGAATTGATAACCTCCTTTTTTGAAGTCGGTTAAAAAAGTCACTTGAAAATTCGAGCAAAGCAGGAAAGTAACGAATTCAAAACCAAGTATGTAAATAATAATTGATAACCAATTTTTAAATAAGCAACTTTTTTTTTTCTATATTTATTTTCCTTAGTTCAGTGTATTTAGCTATACTGGTTCCTAATCAGACCCCATTTTTTAATATTTTGCGATTATTGTGATGGTTAAAACGTATTTATGTGAAAATTTTGTATGCGGCTATAAAATTTTTATAGTGTAGACGTGGAGATGAATATATTATCTTTCATTTGAAATCAAATTTATCCTCGCAGTGTGACTCCTAATTCTTTAAAATGGTACCTGAAAATCGCTGATATTTGTGAAAAAATGTGATAGCGTCCTTAATTTTATAAAATCAAAATTCTGGAATATGCTTTTATAGCTGTCTAGTTATTGGGATAGCGCCAAAGTTTTGGATTTTTCAGAGGGATGACTGATGAGCATAACGTATGTAATCGTAAGATCATCTACAAGAAAATGTCAAATACATATGTGGAAGCTGTCAAAAACTTTTCGAAGTCACTCCGTGGCTTCTCCTGCTCATTGTTCAGTAAATAACTTCACTTATATATTTACGCCTTTATACCGATGAAAGTAAATTTAAGATGAAACTCTGCTCCATGACTAATCGACTGTACACAATCTGGTTGGCTTATAGCTTTCTACCTTCTATACGACCGTGTCCTTAGCTAGTTAGCAAAATCTAATGTTCAGTGTGTAGAATTTATATGAGAAAGTGTGCGCACACCGTGTAGTGTTTAGCATATATTTCATAGTGGTTTATATTGTACACGCTTATGAAAGCAGAAATGAGTTAAGTTTTCCAGTAGCTTAAGAGGATACGCTAACACTGTTTTTCCATACAAACGTATTCCCCAATTTACTCCCAGGACAATGCGTCTAGACAAATATTTTTTATGCAATATTGGGATCTGTTAAAGCTATGCCTCTACGTTCGATTTTTTCTAAATTTACTAATATATAAAAAATATGACCCTTCAAAAATCGCAAAAAATGAATGCCCCGTACCCCGCCAATCCATCGACCATAAAACAAATTTGAAAGATTTTTAAGATAAAATAAAAACGTAGAGGCACTACTCACTCTTCCTAAAGATATTTAAAAAAAATAATAATGATATAGGCTCTATTTTGAAGGAGGAATCAGAGGAATACGTTACCTCGATTTACTGTATCTGTCTCTATCACAATAGACGTGCCGGCGCAGGGTGAAGCGTGAAGGCAATAGTTTCTTCGTTTAAATTCTACTGTACCCGCGTTCCCTCTTAATATAAAAGGCAAAGGGTCTTCGGAGTTCGGACTTTGGATATTCTTCAAAATAAGTAATAAATTCCATGTTTTGTCTCTGTCGTTTAGTAACTTCAGTAAAATGCTATTCCTCATTTATTTATTACTAGCTGTCCCGGCAAACGTTGTTTTGCCATTTAAAGTATTTAAATCTTACCCCCTCTTTTGTCCCCTAAGAGGGGTGGGGGGGAAAAATTTTTATACACCAGATGTTAAGTTGGAAAAAACAGTTAATAATATGAAGTTAGTCCATTAAAGAAAAAAGTTTGATACAAAATCTGACCCCCTCTTTGCTCCCCTTAGAGGGGTGGGGGGGTTGATTTTTATACACCAGATTTTGAGTTGGAAGAAGACAAATATATCTGCGAAAACCGTATGCAAATCGGATCAGTAGTTTTCGTGTTAAAGCAAAAGTCTTATACAAAATCTGACCCCCTCTTTCGTCCCTTTAGAGGGGTGGGGGGAAATTTTTTTATACACCAGATGTTAAGTTGGAAGAAGACAAATATATCTGCGAAAACCGCATTCAAATCGGATCAGTAGTTTTAGTGTGATAGTGGAACAAACATACAGACAGACAGACAGACAAAAAAACTAACCACATTTTTGGCTTCTATAGCGATGTAGTAACACCCCCTTATTATTTTTTGAATATCTTTAATGTACAGAATTTTCATTTCTACAGTTTTATTATATGTATAGATTATTGGCGATAGAGTAGAATAGAGTAGAATTTTGTACGTAGAATTATCATAAATATAAGAAGATGCTCTTGAAGGATGGTTAGTTAGTGGTTTTTCAGAATTCTTCATACTCTAAAATATCGATACCAACTACTCGTTTACCAGGTTTGTCTACACTTCCAATTCTAAAATAGGTATTTCTAAAGTGGTTTCCGAGTTATCTCAAAAGTTTGGGAATCCCTTCTTTATGAGTATACATAGATTCTAGAATCTAGAGTTTTCGACATGGATTCGAACCCGTTACCGCCCGCGACCTAGTAACCGTCAATCAAACAGTTAAGGTCGTTAGCTCGGTAACCTTGCTTAAACTTTAACCTTTGTGGTATCATGTTGAAAATAATTTATAAATTAACTTGTAATTAACAATATTATGTTCAATTAAAATGCAATTATTATCGTATTTATTTCGGACTTCATTCTCGGAAAATTGAATATAAAGAAGAAACAAATTGATATTATGATTAAAAATATGACAGGAAGTAAAATTTTTGGAGATAGTAAGGTTGGATCTGCTCAAGACAAGGATGGTTGGACCTCTGAAGCTTTAGTTGGCGGTAACAGACTGATGATGAGGAAAACGAACCTTACCTTTACTAATTAATTATGCAGAGGAATAGTTTATTAATATGTTTGTTGTAAACTACTGAACTGATTTAGATAAAAGGCAGAGATATAGAAAAGGACATTAAATACTTTTTATCTCACGACAAATAACAATGTACAATTTCAGCGGGATACTGATTTTACGCAGGCAGAGCCGCGCGGAACTTCCAGTCTATCTAAAATGTGACAAAAGTTCGTGAGGATGTTTGTTACTTTTCAACGCCAAAACTACGGTTCATTTTGGTCCCCAAGGCATTGACCTCTAACTCATATTTGGTACCCTGCAAGTGAAAAACGATACCCTGTCAGCATGTCAAACCGCCGACATGATTTCTCATGTATTTGGACAGGAGACATTTCGTATTTGTTACTTGTTATTTTTGTTACGGATTTCGCAAATATTGTTTTTGGCCGCCTATGTCTTTGTAAATAGCAAACCCACAGTTTACTAAAAATCTACTGGTATAAAGACCAGAGTCCTGACATCAGCAAAACCAAATAAGGTTTCAATGTAGTAACGGCTCTTGAGAGACCACAATTTTATTCTTATTTTAACAGAAGTAGAAACTTTACTAAAGTAAAGTATCAAAAATGGTGGTTGTCTTCTAAAATACGATAACTATGAAAACACAACTTGAAGTCATTAAAAATAGGTTTATATAACTTTATAATATCTTAGTCAACAAGCACGAAATTTCAAATAAAGACTTAAGAGTATTATTGCACTCCTGACATGACCAAATACTGTTGCAATTATTATTATTGCTCTGTTTGTTTTGCAGGCGTTTAAGCCATATGCCTGCTGTTCCAAAGGCTGATTTAATTGATTTAATCTGTTTTAAGTATTTAAAGCTCGATACTTACTGTAATTATTGGCACCTTCTCTATGCTCTTCTTTAATCCTACTAATATTATAAAGGCGAAAGTTTGGATGTATGTATGTATGGATGTATGGATGTTTGTTACTCTTTCACGCAAAAACTACTGAACGGATTTTAATGAAACTTTACAATAATATAGCTTATACATCAGAATAACACATAGGCTACAATTTTAACCGACTTTCAAAATGGAGGAGGTGTTATGTTTGTTTTTTTATGTTCAACGATTACTCCGCCGTTTGTGAACCGATTTTCAAAATTTTTCTTTTGGTGTATAGGTTATCATCCCAATTTGGTACCATATTCATAGAAGTGGTGACCTGATGAAGGGATCCATAAGAAATCGAGGGAACTCCTCAAAATTTATATGGAAACATGTGGTGACTTCGGTTTCGTGAGCAGTATTCTAAGCATATGCTACCAACAAGTAAGATTTTATGCCAAGGTATACCATGGTTCGGAAGGTGCTGAGAGAACTCCTGACTCTTTAAAGATACAAGCTTGGGAGTTTCGACGTTGTTTTAAGAACGGAAAGCATATACTACTATGCAAATTACATTCATCATCGTCATCATCACTACCATAAACGATTATAGAACCATGTATCGTCCCATTTTGACCCAATTATTACTACTTTTCATAGTCTTTTATTATATATCACTTAAGCCGCGGGTAACACCGCGGGGCACAGCTAGTATATTAAATATTCTGCCCAATTAAATTGCTACCTTTAAATTTAATGAATAATAAAAAAACCCTTTCTTAGCAATTCCCTCTAACCTTGAATAAATAGGTACAAAAAATTCCAACAAACCCGACGGAATCTATGGTTCCTAGAAAACTTATATATCTAAAAATAACCGACGTATAAGGCCATCAATTTATCAACATAGGAAAAGTTCCCAGTTAAATTATTGGTTTAATAGGTCTTGATGAGCGCGTGTAGTCTGGAAAATACAGACGAGTTGGTTCCAGGCGTTTCGTCAGTGACTCACAAACATCTGATGCTGATTCCCGGTAATCTTACTCATTGTCATAGGGTTTTTTATCTTTCAGAGAAATCATTAGAAGTACAAAAATGAATCTTTTGATCTTTGTATATCGCGGTAAAGATATATCAACGCCAAGTTCTCTTCAATCCAAATAATCAGCTACAGCCTACAGCAAGTGGCTGTGATATGAGTACAAATACTACATAATTTACTCATGGGGTTACCTAGTACGTTCTATGTAGAAACCACGGACCATTGGATACTGACAGACTCTTTTACTTCAGCCACCAGTCTTCCGCACTTAAGGCTTCATTTAGGTACCTGCCCAAACAATTTTCCCTTTCCCACACTTAAGGCATAATATAAATAGTTTGTCTTGGATACATATTTTAACAATCCCCCAAAAAAACAATAGTTTCATCATAACTATCTTGTATCTTGACCTCAAGAAAACCTAGCCTTCCAACTTCAAGTCTCTAGGTACCTTGTGCGTTTTGGCAAATTAAACAATAACAGGAAATTTGGGGCACCACTATCTAGACTAATTGGGGGCAAGAAGATTTATCACCGAACCAATATTTGCCTATTGATATGGAGACATAATGAACTAGATAAACCGTAAAATTGGTTCATTGACAAATTTTACAATTTACAAAGACTTACACATAGAAAATGTATTAAGACTATTCAGGGACAAAGTTTATAAGTATTGGGACATATACAATTATACATACCCCAAAAATGGGGATGGATAGGCACTAGGCAGAGAGCACTGAGCTTAATAGAGTAAGCTGAAAGCTCCATCGAGCTTAATGATAGAGATATAGTCAGAGGCTACATAGAAAACCTGATAAGCATAAAATATAGCAAGAGATAAAATATAGCATAAGATTTAGCAAGTACCGCTCCTTTCATTTAAAATATCGCACAAAAGATTGCACATAATATGCAGGAATAGGTACAGTTTACGTACAAATAGTTGAGGCTAGGTTATCACAATTACCTATAATAGTTGTAACGTGATACGTGATATCACGTGCTGGACGTATTCACGGTGTGATAACGTGATACTTACATAGAAAAGGGACATTGCACAGCAGTTTCCAATGTAATAAAATACATACCTTATGGCACTAGATAGTCTTACTGCCACTTATGTGCTACCATAATGCTGATAAACGCAAAGTGTATTTTCTCCCATACTTCACACCCCTTATCACCATTTTCCTAAGAGTTGAAAAGTAAAAGTGGATCCTTTTAGTGATTTCTAAATTGTAGAAACATTTTCGATGATCCACCGCTAATCACCGAATTAATTTGTACAAACTTTTAAAGATATCTTTGTAACATTTCGCAAGTCCCTTTGCATTCCTGCAAGGTACAAATGACCAGAAAACATTTGGAACTCCATTGCTGGTATTAACCCAACCTTTACCGATTCTCGCAACAATCAATTGCAGGCTGCAGCCCACCCGAAGCTAAAATGTGCAATATGCGCTATCAATCTCAATAATAACAGCAATTTGCTTGCACGCAACTTCCTGACGCCTGCGCCTGTGCTGACTGACAGCAGACACAGCCTTCGGTGTAACCGGTCGTTAGCGAATATCTATAAAACTGGGAAACCTACAATTATGCGCCTAGATACAATGAACAAATACTGAACGCGAGAGTGTCTGCAATATTGACAGAGCTCTTGTGGTGCCAATTGTTCGTCTTGAAATAGGCCTTGCTCCAGCTGGATTGGATTCATCATTCATGCTGCATGTCACAAATCTGACGTTCAGCCGCTTCACAAGCATTTTCAAATTGCTTGTATGCTACGGTTTTCCGGACTAGGCTTACTTGGGAAATTGGAAGAAGCATCTCCACAAGCAGAACACAAGAGATCTACGAGTTCTATGGACGCGGACGCTAACTACATACCGTACGTAATGTTTGTATATACATACTTGTTCATTGTTGTTAACAATTATAGTTGACAATGATTTTCCTCCATTGAGTACATAATTATTATGGAGAGGCTCCTGAATTCTGTTTGTGAGATCAGCAAGCAAATGCTCTTAGTAATAGAATGTCAAGAAGCCAGAATGTTCCAAAGTTTTGTAATTTATTTAGCTATTTCTTGCCACTCTGCCTTCGAAAAGTGCATTATAAGCATGACTCGAACGGTCATTTTCCTCGAGAACGCTTGTGATTCAAGAATTTTCTGGCAAGCTCTCGAGAATCTCGGAGTAAGCTTACTAAGGCTGCGTTCACATCAAACGCTGAAATGTTTACCAAGTGTTCGTGTTTTATTATATTGTAGAAAATACTTTTCTTTCCCCTAGCTCCTAGTACCCGACATACTCAAATAGTATACCGATTACCGACTCAAAATTGTAACGGCTAATTATTTTCCTCTCACCCATAACATAAACACCTCACATTTTGCGTTTCCTAGGTTCTCAGCAGTAATACTGCTACAAGTTACAACTAGATATTGTACTATCGCTGTCTTATCTACCTTTCTAAGAAAAGGCCTTGTAGGGGCGGTGCTGGTAAATGAGCGGGCGTTGGAAGACATTAGCGGTGCACGATACTGCCCCACGTTCAAAGCCTACAACCAGGGCCGGATTTATATTTTTTATTAGTATGGGCCACTTTAATTCTGCCGCCCCTATGTACGAACTCTGCCGCCCCCCTAGGACGCTATAGGACGCTGCCGATTATAGGCCATGGCCTATACTGCCTATAGCTATACATAAATCCAGGGCTGCCTACAACCTTGTCTAGGTTATTAAAATCTACTAGTTTAGTAATTTTATCGAATTGTATAGAACCTAATTTGAAGCCTTGTTATGGTTGATCATCGTTGATACTGTGACGAAGTGTTGCTGCTGGTTTCCTTTTATTAGGGTTCCGTACCCAAAGGGTAAAAACGGGACCCTATTACTAAGACTTCGTTGTCTGTCCGTCTGTCTATCTCCAGGCTGTATCTCAAGAACCGCTATAGCTAGACTTCTGACATTTTTACAGATTGTGTATATCTGTTGCCGCTATAACAACAAATACTGAAAACAAAATAAAATAAATATTTAAGTGGGGCTCCCATACAACAAACGTGTAATTTTCGGCCTTTTTCGCTCTATATCACATATGGCAAGAGGTAGGCACTTGAATTTTTCACTCATTCTTTTGTTATATGTGTATTTTAATATTTAATAATAATATTAAAATAAAATAAAAATGTAAGGGGGGCTCCCATACAAAAAACACATTTTTTAGCCTATTTTTGCTCTGTATCGGTACGGAACCCTTCGTGCGCGAGTCTGACTTGCAATTGGCCGATTTTTTATTAAAGAATTTAATCCCTTTTTGTATATGAAAGTAATAGGGAGCGGTACTTTGAAGATAAGTAGCTGGATCGTTTCTTCTCTCCCAAACAACCAACGATGTGTGTAATTAATTAATTACTATCCCCGGCTCTATTATTATTAATTTATAGGCCCAATGCAAGGCAATATTGTAATAAAAAATATAAATTAGATTTGAATTCAGAATCTTTTTGATGTATACAGCGCCATCTACATTTCAACTATAACTTCTTTTTCAATCACAACAAAACGCCATCTAGCGGAACTATGCTAAACTAATATGTAACTAAGCTTACACGTTACGGCTTATCTAAACGCGTTAGTCACGGAATCCGCGCAATAGATGTCGCTTTGACCACACGGATTTCCAAGACGCGAATTTTTCTTTGCCTTTCACAAAATAATAATATGGGTATATCTATTTTACTGTATTTAGAGTCGTGACTCGTGACACTCATAAATAACCTTTATAATCTACTAAATATCATATAAAGGTCTCTTAAAATTATTTTACTAAAATGCAGTCGGTACTCGGTACTGCGTGCAACTGCACTATTAATTGTATTTAACTTCGGGTCCAGGTGAAATATCAAAAATTGTGTCAATATTAACAAGAAAAAGGCAAAAAAGAAGCCGCCCGAACAGGGACTTGAACCCTGGACCCTTGGATTAAAAGTCCAATGCTCTACCGACTGAGCTATCCGGGCCGATACAAGGATGTTGTATTGTTACAACATACTCGAGTTTATAGGTAAAACAAGATTACAGTCTAATGTAACTTAATATTCAAGTATTACATCATCAAAAAATTTACAAATTAGATCTAATTAAGTTCTCCATTAAAAAAAACAAAAAATCGTTTTAGAAAACCAGATACACAATATTAACACAAAATATTTCTTGTTAAAAAGAAAAATTATTTCTATAAATTACGGGTAGCGACCTTGATAGTGATCAAAATTAGGATTTGATTAATTTAACAAAAATAATTAAGTTTCAAGTTCTCAATAGCAGCCTAGCGCCATCTATTCAAGTAGTTCGCGCTACTCGCCGTTAGATGGCATTGCCTGATAGTTTCGTTTAATCTGTAGTGTTAAAAAATCTTTTGCGTGTAATGAACATAAAACGAACACCAAAGATTAAGTAACTTATAGAGGTATAATGTTCAATGCTGATGTGTGTGAAACAAAAAATAAAATGGTAGCCTTGCCATTAAAATAAACCACACGTAGACCTAAAACCCATGGGACATGTCTGTCGCTCGCTCTTGGCGGGAACAGGACACCATTAAGAGACACCATCCAAACACTATTATTGCACTTGAATGGCGTCATAATGGTCCTTAATCCTTACACTAGTTTTACATGCAATTTTCGTAACTAAAACTTGACGATTAACAGACTCTTGGCTATCATGCTATCCCATTCTAACACGCATGTGTGAGTGAAATAGCATGATGTGTCAAACTGCAAACTGTCAAATTTCAGTAGCGAGAATTGGTTTTAAGGCTCTATTTATATTCGTCCGCCCGAACGCGCGGTTTGGCGGCTACGCCGCGAGATCACAAGCAATAACGCCTCAAGTCCACCGACGCTGCGAACTGCGAAATATCTGCGAAACAGGAAGATGCAATATATAACGCACTGTCGTGTGGCAGATGACACAGTAAATCGGTTCGCCGATGTTTCGCAGTTCGCAACGTCGCGTCGGTGGACTAGAGGCGTAAATGACAACGCGACCGCGCCGCCATTTAAATAAACCGTTACATACATTTGCACGTAATTTTGCGGTTTAGCGGGCAAACCGCTCGTTAGCGCGGAAGCATAAAAATCGAGCCTAAATATAACACGAAAACACACTAGCTATAAAGATAACAAAATACTATAGTGATGTGCTTATTCTAAGAATGTTGCTTAATGAATCGAATCAATGGACACGTTATTAATTAGACTTCCAACGAACCAAAACAAACCGTCAGGACGATTTATCAAGAGGTTTTTGTGAGCGTTATTTTTCGCGGGCGCTAATTGTATTGCTTTCAATATTGGAACTGTTACAGAATTTTTTCGGTACTTAATTGTTTTAAAACACCAACAAAAAATATATATTGAATTTTGTGAAAGATCCTTCTTAAATCATGAGTATGTAAGTACGGTTACCGCCGTGAGGTCAGAGCTTTTTCTTTTTTCGGACTTAAAAAAACAAAAATCTTGAGAACACCAAATAGTACACCTATTTGGTGTTCTCGAGATTTTTGTTTTTTTTCTTCTAAAATTTTAAATCTTTGTCACTGTAATAATTTTCATTTTCCTTAGCTGGACAGTACCTTTCAGTCTTTCATTATATTATAGAACCTTACCGCTGCACAATAAGGGATATACTAACCGTCATATGTGAATGAAAGTAGTATGAAAGTTTCATCATCATTATATTCTGACGTATGTTATCACTACAAATTGGAATTAATGAACTGACGTCACACATATGTTCCGTGTGTAAACAATCATACATCACACATAGTAACACAAACTTTTGTGTTATTTGTGATTGTGACTGAAATAATGTTCAGTTTCTCAGGTTTTTTATAGGACTTTATTTTTTTATAAACAGACTGGATGATGCCCGCAACTCCGTTGCGCCAAAATTGGTTTATCGCACGGGAATATTTTACTAGCAGATCAATTTACTAGCGGCTTTCAGCACTCTGAAACTTTGCGTTTGAGGGTAACATTACAGCACATGGGCTCGATTCTCAAACCTCGAATGGCATTACGATTACAGGTCGTCTCACTCGAGCGTCATACAGTATGCCATTCGTCGCTTGAGAATCAGGCCCCATATTACTAAATACTACATAAATTAAAATTGGAGCCAAAGCGTTTGAGAAGTCAGTTGGAAGTCTACTATGTCTTGTATCTAGACATATTTCTACAACGTTTCTACTCCATTGATACGTCATGAAGCAACATTCGTATGACTCACTGTGCGCGTCTCTGACCGCCATAGTACCTGCAACAAAATAAGTGCAACAGTTTATTAGCTTCATATCGTAATATTATGTATAGGGCCCGGAAAAATATGTATTAAAAAAAATCGAAAATATATGTACATAAAATATGGACTAAAAAATCAAAAATATGGAAAAAATATGGAGTATAAAATAGCAATATGGAAAAAATATGGAGTTTAAATTACAATAATTAAACATTGTTTTAGTGTAACGGTAAGAAAAGAATCACTCGAGACAGTTAACAAAGAGAGCGTCACCTTAAAGGATTTTTGAATAGGGACTACAGCTGTGGCCTGTGGAAATTTAGCGTGAATTCTATTAACTACCTTGAAATACTCATACAATTTCAGGTGTACCCTGTATACAGTGTAGGTAGTATAGGCCGCTTAGCTCTAATTGGATTTATCATACTGGCAATTTTCGTGCGAGTGCGGTTTGGCTATTGTCTGGAGATTAGGGGGCCAAACACATAATACATAATCTTACGAAGCGAAATTCGTAGCATGAGAATTGAGAGTAGAGAGTAGAGACCCAGGGCACATAGTCAGATTTCAGCAAAATGCCTACAGCTCTCGAGTGCGACAAGGCCCTAAACGCGAGCGGTTAGATCACATTCGCCCATGCTGTGATTTTCATTCATGATGCGATTATATTGTTGATTGTATACAATCACACGGCATCCGGCACGTGTGGGCTAACAAGTATCTTCATTATCATCACCACTATAACAGCCCATCGTCAAGCATGAGTTCCGCGTAATTTCAATCAACATCAAATTATGGAAGCTGTATTTTTTTAAGAACCTCAGTTTAATCCCTCAAGGTCTGATTACTCCTACCGAGTAGAGTGGCGAGACAGTGCCCTAGGCGGGCACATATCTATACATACATATTATATAATATAATTAAATCGTAGGAAAGTCAAAACTGTACATTGAATATTTTTTAAAAGAATACTTGGGGCGTAATCTACAATCGATATCGAAGCCAAACATATAGTTTTTAGAATTTTTGTCTGTCTAAATCTGTCCGGGCTAAACTCAAAAAGTACCTACCTACTGCATGGATTTACTTCAAATTTTGCATGAATATGACTAAGGCATCCATTATACGCGCATGCAAGCGTCTGTCAATTCCGTCAGTCATGAATTATGTTTGACTGATGGTGACTGATGGACTGACGAATGGTATTAGACGGTCACTCAATTCTCATCATTTTTATGTCAGTCAAAGCCAAAATTTTCAAAGGTATATGTTTCTAATTTTTTTCCAATTTTGTCAAATGTGACAAAACTCACTCAAAATTCGTGACTGATGGTTGCGTGAAGCAAAAATCAAAATATTCAGATTTTCGTCAATCAACTTCATGCAACCGTCTGGCACGCTCTTACACGGTAGGTTATCCATCAGTCACAGCCATGACTGTGGTAAAACTGACAGCAAAACCTACCGTGTAATGGATGCCTAAGAGGTCGGGTCAACAATAGGCTACATAATACGTAATAATATTATCACGCTATCACCAACTTATGGTGCTGTAGGCCTGTAGAGCTGCCCGCGACGACCTACTAATAGTAGAGATGCCCAAACTATTATAGTATAGTACACCTAATTTAGAAGCGAGCGAACTCGATTTTATAAGATTTTATAAGGAGACGCGGTTTTATAAGGAGTTTTGGGAATTGGGTACTTTCAAATGTTTTAGAACCGTCATGTCTGTTTTCACTAACCGCACTGAAGCACAGAATATAGCAAGCGCAGTTGACTGAAGTTACGAGCGCGCTGTGAAAACGCTAGCCCCGCCTACACACAACGCTATCCTCCAATCGTGATACAATAATTCCATGAATCGTGCTCCCCGGCAATGTACTTTAGGCTGCAGCTAATAGAGAACAATATCACGTAACAACGGTTCCCGCATTATAGCACGAAAATAAAGGTCGTAAGTCCCAAAAAAAAGAGAGTTTTTTGATGATTACTTAAAAACTAAATACAATACTAATATTTCATTTAGCTATTATTTTATAAAGTGTGTGATTGTAGTAGTGCAAGTTATTTAATGATAGTGACTCAATAAGTGTAACAGATATTTGTTGAAATACCCAAAAAGATTCATAATTTCGAAAAATAAAACTATCGAGTCAAAATAAGTGAATCGTGTTTTCCGTTAGCTAAATATCAGATAAATATACAATGATTAAATAAATCTCAATTTCATTTGAGTCAATCGTCTTCCGGGATCGTAATACTTATTAGAAAACACAGCAAAATTGCACAGCCCGCTCTTAAGTGTCTCCTATAAGAGGCCATTAAGAATACCAATCTCTTAAGATTTCATTAACATTTCAAGTATGTCTTTGGGCCTAAGAGCACATTAAGGATACTCAGGTGAAAACTTATTGTCTTAAGCGATACATGGCCCTAAATCACTGCTGAGAGACCAACATTAGGGCAGTTGCTGAAAGGAACATTGCACTTGGGAGCCGCGAATTACAGCTAGTTAGATTAGGTTGTTATATATACATAGCCTACGGCTCTTGACTCGGAGGTCGTGGGTTCGATTCCCGCGTTGAAAACATGTTATTTCCAAGTTTGGTTAGGACAATACAGTTTTGCCTGATAAGTAAGATGATCCATGCGTCGGATGGGCATGTAAAAAGTCGGTCCTGCATAATTATGATCTCTCGCCAGTCGTGTCGGTCTTATGAGAGTAAAGGAATAGAGATTAGAGAGTGCTCTTGTGTAAACCAGAAACCGTCACCGAAACCGGTGTGGGAGTTATTATTATTATCAATTACATGGCCTATGTTACGTAGGTTACACTAGCTATTTAACATAGGCTATGTATATGATTGATTGAGATCGAACATAAGCCCCTTATTATGAATGCCGCACGGAAACCCGAGAGTTTAATCGAATTATGACCAATTATTTACACATTCTATTGGACACTAGAATAACCTTATCCTCCTTCACAATCAGGGAACTGGCAATTGGTCGATTTGTCCTTAACACTTTCGAGGAGGTTTTCATTCAATTTTTTAATAGAACTTATCTACCTACCTATAAAACAATGCATCCAATGATATTTTCATCTACACCAATTTACTCTATAAAGTACATAATGTAAACAGGAAAAAGTTATAAACAGGGAAGCGTACAAGCTAATAAGGGAGGAAATTGTTTTATAGGAATAATTCTCCTTTCCTTTTTCTTTGCTTTTTCTTCTGACACAAAGTCTTAAACTAAAACCTTGTTTTTATAAGAATTAAAAAAACTGCCAAAATAGGTTATTTTTTGTAAACAACAAACCAGACGTTTAACAGGTGTTGATGATGATGAGGCACGTGTGTGGAGTGTCGCAAGTGTAATGATACAGAATTGTAAGAAAACTCTGTTCGAAAACCGTGAAGTAAGACTATTTACGAAATATTCTATTTTTGTTCATCACAATATTATATTCTCGTTTACGACTTAAGGCAAGAATGTCCCTAAAATTAGCAGGTCGATGTCTGTCAGTACGAATATCGACGTAAAGGATATTAAAATAACGTTCATATCAGCGCGCCTTGTACAGTACAGCGGTTACGACGCTCGCCGCGTTCTTGATAGGGCGAAATAGGAGAAAATTATACATTTTATTTTATTTTTTTAATGACCGAATCATTTATTAAAAAACTATTCGGTTATTTTGTTAGAACTTTAAAAAGCTATCCTTTTTGTAAAAAAAATCTTATCATTGTCATTGAAAATTACGAGATGTTCTGAATTCTGATGTACGAGTTTGAAATGTATTTTCATGGTGATAATATTCAAGATTTTTTTACTGAATTACCATGACATTTTTCAATATTCTGTTCGGTTATTTTGTTACTTTGTTCCTTTTTGAGTCTACATCAATTTTGGTGTAAGAGAATTGCACATAATTTCTTCAGACTGGAAACTTAAAAATCAGTCTTTTCGAACTGGCCTTAACAAGCAGCACCTAGCTTGGGTTATTTCTTGTCTGCCTTTTACCTATTTTTAAATCACAATATCTAAATGTAAATGTAAGTTTGTTTGTTACGCTTTTACGCATAGACTCCTCAACCGATCTGAAAGTTTATAATGAATCTTTTTTAAGGTATTTTATTAACATAGGAATTAGAATACTATTTAATATTCATTAAAAAGCATATTTTAGCTCAATACATAGTATGGCATTCTCTACAAATTACAATGAATATTTTTCGTTGGCTAGCTTTAGTGAAGGGCCCCAAATCTCTTTTCCTTAAACCGACCGAGTTGAATCAAAAAACAAGTTAACCAAAGCTAGATTTAACCAAAGATAACATTAACGTACATTTATAACAATAATTAATGTGACGTCCTATCTGCGCATAATTAGTAGCTCTAAGTATTAAATGGCGCTCCACTAGGGTTGTCACTAATCAGTTATATGCTTTGTATGTTTCTATTGTATACTAGAATCCAATCGAATAAAGAATAAAATCGGTTCAGCCGTTCTCGAGTAAAGCGAGACTGACAAAATTTAAGATTGATTTTTATTTATCCATACTTCCATATCCATACTAATATTATAAATGCGAAAGTGTGTCTGTCTTTCTGTCTGTCCGTCTGTCTGTCTGTCTGTCTGTCTGTCTGTTACCACTTCACGCCCAAACCATTTAACCGATTTCGCTGAAATTTGGTATGAAGATACCCAGGAATTAGGACATAGTATACTTTTTATCCCGGAAAAATGTACGGTTCTCGCGCGATAAACGAATTTTGGCGCAACGGAGTTGCGGGCGTTATCTAGTATTACATACATATTATGAAATGGTAAGTCACAACCCTAAATCCCGTTTGTAGTCTGTACTACAATACAACAACGATAAGTATTTAAACCTACAGTGCCCGATCAAGACGATCTTCCTTCGCCGGGTCTACTATTCTGTTTTTTTTTCCGGGATCAAAGTACTTTATTCAAATTAGTTGAGCGGTCCAAGCGTAGAAACTAGAAGTAAACAACAGAGAGCCAGAGAAGAGATAAAGCGGCAAAGTACATTCCTAATTGGCGCAGCTGAGTTGCGGGCATCATCTAGTATTGAATATGTGTGACGCTTCTACATATTTTTAAGTCTAATCTATGACAGCAATATGATAGAGCCAATAGAATTAGCGCCACAACGCCTAGCGACGAGTGTGATAGAATTCTTCGCCGAATCGTTCACATTATCACAAGACTAATCAATAAGCTTTTAGGCTAATAGGCATTAATCTAATGTCTAACTACCAATTTCTGTTTAATGGCAAAACAACACGGTCAACACGCAAATTTTCTGTTAAATAATACAGTTTATCATAATAAATAATCAAATTACAATTCGTTTTAAATGTTAATTACGTATAACTTATACTTATTTATAACTATACTTACCTTAATTATTAAAAAAAAAAATGTTTAACTTTCCAATGCCGCTAGATCAAAAAGAATAAAAAAAAACATGAACGTATTCCTAAACAATAACTGGAAAAGCTTGGCTATCATAATGTTTTTATATCGGAAAAACGCCTTTCTCACAGAACCTTGAAAGCTCAAAGCAAAGGACCCAATTGGCTCTCGACAAGTTGTATCACGTTGTATCATGTTTTAAACCGAATCAATGAGATGACATCATGAATGAAAAGCAAGCAATAAAATTTAATTTGACAAGCATGAAACAAATCCGATATATAATAAATTATGCTTTTTATTACAGTAAGGACGTAAACGTAAATTTTACGTACGTACTACGTATATTCCTGAAGTAAAGAACTGGTAAAAACTTAATTAAAAAGCAAGCTTCACTCATCCTATCTCGAATATATGTTTAGTATTTACACAGCGCATAGCAAGAAAAATCTTCCAGATTTTCTAGAACTTTCGACAGATCCTTGCAGATATGGAACACTGGACGAGAGCATGGTGGTATGTCAACAGGAAAGCATCCGCGGAATTCCCATAAGTCCGGCCACATAGCGCCGACCGGTTGTAATGGCCGACCTCGTCTGCTGTTGACCTCAGCTGCTTACATATTCACAAACATATTCGCCGTCCATATTACATTAGCAAGTCATCACCTCTTGAGAGGCCAGACAAAACAGACACGTGTAAACGTAGGGTGATCGAATTATGCATAAAAAGGAAAGCTTCAGCATTTTAAAAAAACCGGCCAAGTGCGAGTTGGACTCGCCCATGAAGGGTTCCGCAGCAGCAATAAGGTTTATTTTTATTTATTTAGTTGTACCTATGGGCCCATGGGGACCCTAAAATTTTTAATAATTTTTCCATTATTGTATCAAAATCTTAATGCGGTTCACAGACTACATCTACTTACCAAATTTCAATAGTGTAGCTCTTATAGTTTCGGAGAAAAGTGGCTGTGACATACGTACAGACAAGACAGACATGACGAATCTATAAGGGTTCCGTTTTTTGCCATTTGGCTACGGAACCCTAAAAAATCTTTAAATCGCGCTCGACCTCAGCAGTACAGACTGAGGAGCACCCGAATGCATTGCCACGTCAGACTACCGCAAAATACTACCTGAATCCAAGCCTTAACATCCATACTTAATATTATAAATGCGAAAATGTGTCTGTCTGTCTGACTGTTACCTCCTCACGCTGAACCGATTTCGCTGAAATTTGCTATGGATAAAGTATGAGTTCCGGGAAAGGACATAGGATACTTTTTATCACGGAAAGATGAGGACGAAGAGGTTCCTGCGCGATAAACGAATTTTAGCACAACGGAGTTGCAGGCATCAACTAGTTCCTTATAATTCCTCAGAACTTGCGCGATAACTGTCAATGACTATAAACTGCTATTATATCCGCACACATTGCCCGAAGGTACGTCACGTCTATAAAATGAAAATAAACACTTATCGCGAAATTTTCGCCCGCGCGATACGAGAAAACGTGAACGTTACGTACCTAATTCAATTTTCGTCACAAGCCGTCTACTTGACGAAACCGTTTGAAGGTATTTGAGCGGCGGCCTCTTGAGGATAAAGAGGAAAGAAATAGTACCCAAACACAGAACAGATATGCGTGAGCCCAAATCATGGTGATTTAACAATCATTCGAAACCTGTGACGGATTCGAAACAATTTTCTATAGCAAGCATAAATATAAATGACTGATTCAGCTAAAAAAGTCTTCAAAGGTCACAAAACACGCTACAGATAAACCTAACAAACAAAACGAAAAATCTATTCAACCAGAATACATCAATGACGAGAACAATGCAGCAACCGAAGCGTATCAGCATATTATATGTAGAAACAATCAGCCAGGAGATATCTGCGAACGGATGTTCTATTTCGGTGCACGGGATCAATTGGAAAATGCATCACGATCCATCTGTAAACACGACAAATAGGTCACCGAAGAGGACCAAGGGCGGACCCTTGCCGTTGTTTGTAATTGAATTTTGATAGCGCAGGACGCGTCCGTTGCAATTTCCGTTTGCGAAGCGACTATGAATCCTTTCTAACTTTTATTCACTTGTTCGAGTGTGAAATATCCATACTAATATTATAAATGCGAAAGTGTGTCTGTTACCTCCTCACGCCCAAACCCCTGAGCCGATTTTGCTGAAATTTGGTATGGAGATACTTTGAGTCCCGGGAAAGGACATAGGATACTTTTAATCCCGGAAAAATGTACGGTTCTCGCGCGATAAACGAATTTTGGTGCAACGGACTTGCGGGCGTCATCTAGTTATAACACATAGTTATAATATAACTCACATGTTTCACTTCAACCAATTTCATTCAAAGACATTTGATTTGAAGGTAAGATCTAAGTAGGCACTCTTAAAAAATTAATCCATTTGAAGAAATCCCTGTGACTCCTGCTAAGTCCAGAAAAAACACAAAGTATTAGTTTCCTCCGTAACCAACTAAAATAATCACAAAAAATTAGCAATCGCGGAAACTCCGCGATTAGACATTACAGTACGTAGACAAATATCTAACACGGCGTAGCTCAAGGATCTGCTATAGGACCAGTTCGTTATATAATTTACAGATAAAACATGGTCGAGGCTGTCGATCATTGATACCAATCAAGTTTGGGCAATGACATATTGTATAATATGGCAAGTTTTGAAAACCACATAATATCAACTAGCGCTAATTACCCAAAGTAACGTAGTGTAATACATTTACTAAGTAATTGGCATTAAATGTAAAATGCAAATTTAGAGTTGTCTCAGATAATTGTACTTCCCTCCCGGTTACAAATAACACCTTATTTTATTCGGTTTCTACAAAACTGCTAGCAGTTTTCTACTGAAAGCTTTTACTATCTACTGATAGTGTTTTTACCTGATTACATACTTACTAGATAACTTTGTAACTTTGCAATGTAAATTTTCATTAGCTTTAAAAATTTACGTATTTTAAAGTAATTAGCACTTCATCAAAACTGGTCCAGACCAATTTTGCAATTATCAAGATGACATTTTTTATAGGGTGAAAATGTTCAAGTTGCAGAGGGAAAATTATTCCGCGAGGCAGTAACGGTACGTTACTAAAAGGGTAAAAACGGGACCCTATTACTAAGATTTCGATGTCTGTCCGTCCGTCTGTCTGTCTGTTTCCAGGCTGTATCTCAAGAACCGCTATAGCCAGGCTTTTGAGATTTTCACAGATTGTGTATTTCTGTTGCCGCTATAAAAACAAATACTAAAAATAAAAGAAATTAAATATTTAAGGGGGGCTCTCATACAACAAACGCGATTATTTTGGCCTGTTTTGCTATATTGTATATCGATAATGGTTACACGTCGCTCTATACGTTCATAAAATACTTAATTGTATTAGTACTTTAATAATAATTAATTATAAAATTATAATACAATTAATATTTAGGGGGGGGGGGGGGGGGGGGCTCCTAATTGTTGGCCTATTTTTGCTCTATTGCGGTACGGAACCCTTCGTGCGCGAGTCCATTTCGCACTTGACCGATTTTTTCGTGCTTCCCGGATTCTTGAATTTATTCGGTAAAATTTGAACAAGGTAAATATTTTGCAACTCGCTTGAAAATTCTACGAACTCTACATCTAAGATTAATTCTATATATGCTTTTCTACTAAAATATTAAGCTGACCGGCATTTTATATTTTTCTGCCGCTACACAACCACCGCGAGCGCATGAAGCAATTGCATTTTTTCATCGGAATTCACTGTGTCACGCAAGTATCGAAGTTTGGCCAACGCTATTATTCGGTCGACTGATAATATTTTTTGTGAGCAAAAAACTTCGGTAACAACAAACAAAAATCATTATTGCGTCCGATGTGTTTTCTAATTACATGCCGCAGCAAAAATGCCGACGAATAGGAGCAAAAAAACAAACGTAAAATGTTTGTTGGCAATTTTAAGCTTAGGTACTTCAAGCCCCAAGCGGTAACCGGTTACCGCGATAACAATAGACAGGCTATTGTGTCTCGTTTTTCCACGATCGAGGGATTAACAGAATAAGCAGATATTATCAGCATAACTTGTAAAAAATTTAGACCTACACTCGTTCACGTTTATACAGAAGGAAGAAATATATAATATTATGGTAAAAAATATTTTATTCGGTAGACAGAAATTTAGGTAATCTTAGACTTAAAAGTTTCTAAATATAACCAAATAAGTTTCATTTACGTAATTGTTATTAAAATTTTATGCAAATGTTTATTTACTGGCAAGGATAATAACAATTAAAGCAATCATAAAATAAAATTACTTAAATTAAAACATTAACTACCATAATATTCATAAAGCAAAAGTTTTAAAAGGAATTATAAATTTTATTGTATTACCTACATCAATTTTAGCTTACTCATAAATTCTTCTTTCTACCTTCCATAAAGATATAGGCACAAACAACCAATCCTTTAATCATCATCTGGATAATATAGGAGAATTAACAATGACACTTACTATGCACAATAAACCAAAACTATTAAACACACACAAAAAAGGACAAAAGGCTCACCCTTGAGGACATAGAATCGCGCACGCCTATTTAAATCCATCGTAAGCAAACGCTAAAGAAAGACTGAACTGCATTAGTATGGTCTTCTGTTTAAATGTCACATAAATCTAAGATAGTGGAAGTGCTAAAACAAACAAGAACGCAGCCTCGCTGCTCGTTGATCACTACCCGAAACTGACACTCGAAATAACTGAGGACGAACAAGGATATCGAATAGGCAATTAAGTTAAGACGAAGATAACTGGAGAGATCCTCCTAAAAGTAATTTACGAAACTCTACTTAAAGGTGAAAAAACACATTCACGGTAATATTAAAAGTGAAAAAAGCTTGTGCAGATGAAATACATTTTTTGGATCATGCGAGCAAATATTGTAAAAAGTTGAAACAGATGTGATTTCAAGTAATAATAAGTAGTCAAATAATTTTATTTACAACACTGCAAGGATTAAGAATATCGTAGTCGAAAAAAATATTTCAATTGTATAGCAAAGTTGCGTGTAAGAGCTAATATTAGCAATAAAGGACCAAACATGACCATCACGATCATTGGCACTTCAGAGATAATGGCTTAGAGAAAGCTATAACTAAAAGCGGGGCCGAAGCTGAGAAATGATCTAAGCCTGGCACTTATCTGCATTTTATTACTTACCAGAAATCTATAACACGCCCGCGAGCGCAAATTGTTTTTAGAATGGGTTCTTTGAAATGAAACTCTGTAGAAATCTTTATGGCACAAGGAAATCTTATTCCAGCTGGAAATACAATGTGAACATCTAATCTACATGATGTAGACAAATCCTAAGATCAATGACCATTGCGAAATTCTCCAAAAACAACAAGTCACCTATACAAATTACAATATTATAGTTCATAGAGACACTAGCGATTATAAAGATTATAATGCTGAAACAAAAAATAATTAACATGAAACAATGGAGCGCAGTAAGCGCCGGCGACCAGGCATAGCGCCATGGGATAAAACGAGCGTACAACGTATGCCAATTTTTTACTCGGTCACTCTAGTGCGGGCGTATCGCGTCACGGCTCACGAGTGAGCATCATCGTAATATTATGTACGTATGTTTTTATACTTTATGGTTTGTTGAAGTCGATTCTACAGCACTTTTATTGCTTTATTTTTTAGCAATGCGTTTAAATAAGTCATCATCACGGTCAAGCTCTACTCTCCTTTGACAATGACTGAGAAAAGAGTCTGCTATAACTAAAATAATCTTTTTTTAGAAAATAGGTAATTGATAATGTTCTGTTTCTGAGGCTTTTTGACAAGAGTTTATATTTTCACTAGCGTTATTGATTGGTTAATCTTTTGACGCTAGCCAGTCAAAAGCGATACGAAAAAAACTTAGAAACTAGGCATTAAGTGATAGGCGCATTTAATTTCGAATTATAATTAACTAGTTGATGCCCGCAACTCCGTTGCGCCAAAATTCGTTTATCGCGAAGGAACCGTACATTTTTCCAGGATAAAAACAATCCTATGTCCTTTCTCGGGACTCAAAGTATCTCCATGCCATTCCAGCAAAATCAGTTCAGCGGTTTGAGCGTGAAGAGGTAACAGACTAACAGACAGACACACTTTCGCATTTATGATATTAGTAAGTATGCAAGTATGGATAGGAAAAAGTTAAATATAAACCATATTGCAGAATGCAGATGGTTCACTCATTTAGCTTAGTAGGGTACAAACACAATAAAAACACGATGTATGATAACATAGCTCTTCTGATAATTAAATTTAACATACGAGAGGTAGGACTCAAAGGAAAATATATAAAAAAAAACTTTCATTTCAAACCCGGCAGGCACTTGCCAATTGGCAATTGGGTCAGCTCTTTTCAACTCTATAGCAGACGGCGGCACATTTCAGCATAATTATTCGTTTGCAGGCTGGTAACTGAATGACGGTACATACATATGCACTGGCTTTGCCTCTTGACTTTGGCTTTGACTCATCAGAAGATCTCATAAGGTGTTTACAAATTAACAAATGATTGAGATGAAAAAGAAGAGAGGAAGTATAAGAACGAGTCGCGAAGTAAACAAGAAGTGAACACAACTGTCAAGGACATAAAGGTGTGGCACATCATAAAATGAATTAAATTTTGTAAACGGACTGATTAATTACCATTCATTATAATGCATAATATGTGATGTGGACTGTGGTATTTCCGTAAACTCCAAAGTTGTGATAATCTGCGATTCTTTCAATAACATAATTATTATTAATATCGCGTGGTTAGCATTTTTGACTATTAATTTACTCGCAAAGAAAATATTTCTAAAATTTATTAACGACAGTTGAAAAGGATGAAACGATCCACATAATGAAAACTCATTTTTCGCTTCGCTAAATACACGTACACAGGCAGATCAATCATTGAATTTTATGTTTTCAAATATTCGGCAAAATTTTGGACAGCATCCATCATGCGCTGCACACAAATATTAGGTACAAAATATTTGAAATTTACACAAAAATGCTTTTAGGAACTCGCACGCTCTCCCAGTTGCAAACAATAAACATTTCTTTTTTAATTTTAAAAACCTAGATGCCAAGAATTACAACAATCTAAAAGCGATATTCTCCTCGACTTCTTCGCTAATTTTAAAGAGTGCAAGGACTTGGCACGCTGCGGACTGTAAACTTACATACACGTGCTGACCGACATGTAACTTATCTGACCCTCCCTATCCCGCATCTCGGGATAAAAGTGAGGCTGGCGATAAAGAAATTTTCACTTTAAATATTGAGAATTCCTAACGAACAGCCACGTTTAATATGCTTGTTGCTGTTTCCAAACGCAACGATGTAGAGGCTGTAGCTGCGTTTACTGCAAAGAGTACAGGTGTAACTGAGGCATTATTGGAAGAAAGTAGACGGAGAACAGACGGGGTACGCTCCGAGCCGAATGTAGGTTAATTGAAGCTCGCAGACGCGCTGGAGGCGACCGCGAGAGATCTAGCTCCGAAATTACAATTCAGATATTAATAAACGAGGCTGTGCATTCAATTATTTTCAATTATTATTAAACTAGATGTAGCCCGCTATTCTATTGCCGCAAAAATATTGAATGGAAATGAGGCTCAAAATCTCGTAGAGCTATATTTTTGATTAAGGGCTGATTTTTCAATCGTCAGATAAATTTTACCACTGGAATAAATTTGGCGTTTTGACAGATCTTATATGGAAAAAATGTCAAAGTGTCATATTTATTCTTTAGGTAAAAGTTATCTGTAGATTGAAAAATCGGCCCTAAATTAAATATAAGCCTACTGTACGCGAGTCCGCGTTTTTAGAATGACCATACGCGGTCATTACTTTTTTTAATGGGTCAAAACGCAAGTATCCAGCCGACGTCTTCCCGCCGCGTCATCTGGCAACACTGGAACGTTGGCCACACTTCACTTCTCATCAAGCGCCCATGGTCACAACATCTATTCTTCTATAAACGTAATAATTTATTTTATATTTTATAAATTACATCAAATACAATCCACTAAGTAATTAACACAAACACCTACATTTCCATACTAAATTAAAGTAAAATCAGACGAGTGGTTTATGGGAAACACCAGAACTCAATCTCTTATTTCATTCTAAAGTTTTTCTTTTTTCATCAACCTTCAGCCTTTGTATAATTTAAAACAGTTTCCAATGTTCCCCAGTCTAGAAGTAATTAAGCTTGTTATTAAATACTCGTAAATTAGCGGAGTAATCATAAGAAAGTTAGGCGGATAGATTAAGGCCCGCCGGTCGCATGATTTACAGCCAACAAGAGAGACACTTTCTCTGACTGTACTATATGTAGCTAGGTATCCGCACTGCGACATCTCACATCGATTTCCGAGACGTCTAGAAATAGGCTCAGCTCCTTTCAATTACTCCGCGAGTACGCCACAAAACAATTTAGCTTTCTTTTGCCAGTTTATCTAACCAGCCTGTCAATGTGCCTGGTATAAAAGAATGCGAATCGGCCTGAAAAGAACACATTCCGTGTGTGAGATACAGCAACGCTCCCAATTTTTTCAACATTCGACCGTCAGTTTTGTGCGTCAAGGCTAAATTTTGCAGAAAGATTACAAAGTAACACTTGTTGGTCGTTGAACCTTCGTGCGCTCCGAAAATTTTAAATTCTTTGCTTTTTCCTAGCACGTCTTTCGCTACAGATATTTTTTCTCAATCACAAAGCAATCAGCTAATCAGCGTAAGCACACGTTCCGAGCAATAAGTCGAAACGCTCGTAAATATGCGGTAGCAATATCCACACTAATTCATTTGCAACGCCCACACAAAGTAAACCGGAGCAGAGTTCATCGACACAAGGAGTGAAAACTCATTCATCAAAACCACAGTTAGATTCATAGTATGTTCGGCAGACAATACGGACAATGACTGACGAGTGACAGACTTTTATGATGTCATCGCAGACAAATGGGTCAGTGAGCTAAAATTTCTCTCGCTCCCATTTCGGCTAATGGGTCGTTTCTTTCGGCTATTCATAATTACAGTTAATAACGGCCTCGGACCGGCCGGTTTCATTGACACCGGCTCGCTACGCAAATCGCGAATGTTGATACGGATCGACTGTGCACGTGTATTGTGCCTACCGAAGTAATGCGACGTGCAAATACTCACGCGCTAATTATACTCGTCATTCTCAGGTAAAAATTTTTCAATTTCAAAAAACAAAAGTTTAGCTCATTCAGAGTTCTGAATAAGCTAAACTTGAAATTTCGCGATGATCCGAACAGACCTCCGTCCAGAAACGACATTCTCTTGATCATAAAATTCATGCATTATCGTCAATTTGATCACCTTCATTTCCAAAAATGTAAAAACGACACAAAACAACATTCCCGCTCTCACCGCGCGTATCGAACCCGCAACCTTCGTGGCTCTCACCGAAGCTCGTCAATGTAATTACTGTTAGCGATAGGACAATGCGGCCAACTGTTCCGGGAAGCGCAGACGAGGCGCAGACGGCGATGACGTCACGCCAGCAACCGCCAATTGGGGCAGCGGGTCTGCTCAAGTTCGTTCACTTGTTTCGAAAACTATCCAGCAGCGATCGATGGCGGCCACAGCACGAAAAAAATAAACTCAACCTCACGACCGCACTGTGGTTATTTCGCGATGATACAATGCGTTTCACTTCCGCAGTCACGAATTCCAATCTCACCGCAGAGATCAAGGAAAATAACAAAATTTTAGCGGACATGAGCTTAGTATGAAAGGGCTAATAATAATATAACATAACTCGAGAAATTGCCTCTCATGTCGCTGCGATCCTCCGTAAATAATAACGATAATTCAACTCAAGTAGAGCTGAAGGTGACCCAAAATAACGTCAAAATTAGCGCTTAAATTACTGTAATGTTTTGAGAGGATAAAAGCTTTCAATTAGCAAAATATTCAGAGAATATCTAGAGCAGCAGTAGGAAACAGGCGGACCGCGGTCCGTTTGCGGACCGCGAAAGGTCGAATCTCGGACCGCGAAATATTGTAATGTATTTTATACCAAGTATCAATTAATACATAGATAAGGTATACGTAATACCTTTATTAATTAAAATAATATTTTTAAGCTACAAAGGACAAGTGTGTTTTTTCTGGACCTCGTTAAAATTTTCCCTCAGTATCCGGACCCCACCTAAAATTAGTTGCCGACCCCTGATCTAGAGGTTACCTCAATTTGCACCTCTCATTACAATTAAATCGCTAGCACTACTGAATTCCAAATCAACAGAACACCAAATCCAACTCAGCAAAGCTACAACAATAATTATTGCAGATGATTCACCAGATGAATTAGTCAGATTGTATTCGCTGTCGGCTATACTTTTTATACCCCTTACAAAACCTAAGCCTCACGGTGAGCAACTTGTGTAATTGCTTTTTTTAGTGGCACCGAGTGGACCCCAAGGCCGCGGAGTCAACGTACAGCAGGACGGCATCTGTGTCCGCCGACGTCGCTATCAGACACGACACTATTTACATATCCTCCATTGGCATTCGTGTTTATGCAAACATCCAATAAAAATATTGCACACCACAATTCAGTGGCAGTGGCAATACAATCTGCAAATTGCAATACGTTTGTATAGGCAATAAGGCATGCAATCTAAATGTAAGTATGTTTCTCGCAAAATAAAATAAAAAAATGTATCTAAATAGTTTTGGTCAATTTAATGTAGGTATGCAAATTATGCTTAAGGTTAGCAGCTTTTTAACTTTTAGGGTTCCGTACCCGAAGGGTAAAAACGGGACCCAATTACTAAGATTTCGTTGTCTGTCCGTCTGTCTGTCTGTATGTATGACTATATGTCTTCAGGCTGTATCTCAAGAACCGCTATAGCTAGAATTTTGGTATTTTCACAGATTGTGTATATCTGTTGCCGCTATAACAACAAATACTAAAAACAAAATAATATTAATATTTAAGGGAGGCCCCCATACAAAAAACGTGAATTTTTTGGCCTTTTCTGCTCGATATCAATAATGGCAGCAGGTAGGCACGCAGGCAGCAGGTAAGACGTTGAAATTTTCACAAAAAGTCTTATTTAGATGTGTACTTCAATAATTAATAATAATATTAAAATAAAATAAAAAATTAAGGGGGGGGCTCCCATACAAAAAACACAATTTTTGGCCTATTTTTTCTCAGTAACGGTACGGAACCCTTCGTGCGCGAGTCTAACTCGCACTTGGCCGATTATTTACTTTACCTAAATGTTTTTTCATGTTTAGGGATTTATACTCTACAAGAAATAAACATATTTAATCGTTAAGCGTCTATTAGGATCACAGCTTTTTTGTTACGTACCTAGAAATAAATTGAAGTGAACAAATTGACAAAACTCACAAACCCATTAAAATTTAGAGGCATCGTTTGTTACATTAGAATTTATGTGTTAAATAATACTCTCGTTTTAAACAATCACACAGTGACATGAACAAAGCAATGTGAAACTCCAAATTTTCTTCACTATTCAAAATTTGCAAACCAAAATAATATGGACATGGCATCAAATAATATCAGTAGTTCCGCAACATTATAATATTAAACGTGAAAAAATTCGAAGGCACATGGATAAATACTGTTTTGGAATGAACTACATTAGTGTAATTGACTGGATATACAGGGTATAACAAAAATAAGTGACAATACTTTGGGTGTGTACGTGTTCCTTGTAGAGTTCACTGTGAAAGTAGCAGCGCTGAAAGCCCAATTTTTTTTTCACTTTTGTATGGGCACGGGCCCGAGCGTCACGACTCACGAGTTTCCCCATACAAAAGTGAAAAAAAATTTGGTCTTTCAGCGCTGCTACTTTCATAGTGAACTCTCTACAAGGAACACGTACACACCATAAAGTATTATCACTTATTTTTGTTAAACACTGTAGAGGTTACAACTTACAGCAAAAATGTACAGCAAATTGAACGAACGAAAGGAAGACAACGACTAATACTGGAATGCTAATACGGCAATCTTAGTCACTGCATGAGTCGCTCACTGAATACGTGATTAACAAAGAGTCTGTAGGCGTGAAACGAACCGAATCTAGTCCCAATAACGGAGGAAAGTCACTCGAGCTACCACATATTGACTCTCCTATAGATCATATATATTACTGAAATTCCCAGAATTTATCTTCTGAATTATGATAAAGCAAACAAAACCCCAGTGACGTTAGCGCTAAACGATAAAATCGGGAGGTAAAAATAACAATTGGAGATAACAGACGACATTTCATCACGCCCACTCCTAGATAATTATGGCGATAAACGCACACAATATTTTGAAAGGGACAGGAGTCAGGATCGAGACCAACTCAGAAAAGAGCTGAAATGGCTAAAAACACATTACACAATCGTATTACACTAGATTAAATGAGATTTATGCTAACAAAATACGACATAAAAGCAGTTTCGCAGAAATAAAACACATTGTTACGAAGACCAAAACTTTAAATGAAGGAATTATTGCAGAAGCACAATAAACATGATCTATCGCACTTTTCACGGGGTCCGAATTCCGTAGCACAAGTCACATACGCTTACGTAATGTCAATTTCTTAAATTCGCAATGTTTATACGGGTCGGTCTGGCACGGGGCCAATGGCGTTTTTAATCGGTCTAATTCATTGAGGAATTGTTTTATTGCCCGGCGAGTGTAGATAGACAGGGGCGACCTCACCAAGGTCGCTCGCACATTTCGTGTGGAAAAATCTTCGGTGCGATATTCGCATCGCTCTGACGATATCACGCCTAATTTGCGGGCTGCTCGGAATGCTCGAGAATTTTCCAAATATATCGTATTCTTAAAATCGCATATTATATTCGAATCGCATATATATTCGAATTTAAAATTGATGCACTCTTTGCGAAAGTTGATTACAAAAACATTATACATACAAGTTAGTCGTAAAGAAAGTGAAATTTGCAGACAAGCTATCGACGGATTTAACAGTCAACGAGAAGGTAAACACGATAAAAACTAATACAAAGAATACATAATAAACACTTCGCAATCCTCCGCGAAGTTTGTTGTTTATGTGACGACGTACGTGTTATTTATAGATATAGACAATCGCAAATTGCGCATAATGTACGGTTGCAATAAATTCTTTTTAATTTCGAAACTTTAGGGAAACTGATTTCCCTTCTTAGAAATGATAATGCCGCTAAAGATATACTTTATACACCTAAAAATAACTAAGTCAACACGTAAAATCTATACTAATATTATAAAGCGGAAGAGTTTGTTAGTTTGTTTGTTTGAACGCGCTAATCTCAGGAACTACTGGTCCGATTTGAAAAATTCTTTCAGTGTTAGATAGTCCATTTATCGAGGAAGGCTATAGGCTACATTTTATCACGCTAAGACTAATAGGAGCGAAGAAATAGAAGAAAATGTGGAAAAAACGGGGGAAATTATTTGAAAGGGCTTATCTCACGAACTACTAGAGCAATTTTTCTGTTATTTGGGTCAAATAAGAAGTAGACCACGTGAAGGATCATAGGCTTTTTTTTGTAGACTGATTTGTCTGTGAAATATCTAATTGACGCGGGCGAAGCCGCGCGGAACGTCTAGTAAACAATAATATTACTCTTATTGTAATATTAGTAAATCCATTCACTATCAACCAATTCATAAAAAAATACGATTTTCCCAGTGACATGACGGTAAGATGCTCGATGTACATATTGTATGGAAAACTGAATAAGTAATGTAATATTTCGATAGATAACGTACGTTTATTAAAATAAATTCATGACGCAGAGTAAACAAATTGTGATTATCTACTACAATTGAGGTATTACAGACTGTGTATTCACTTGTTTGTACCGCCCACCGTTTAAGTACTACGTACTACGTATTATTTAATTAGAGAACTATATGACTGATAATAATAAATGCACAACTAACTATAGTTAACATAAAACATTAATAAACTTCTTACGTCTTAAACATGAATGAGAAAATCGAGTAACCATTGATTATAAAGCACATCTAATGATATGCTGTTGATATTATTGATTAGTTTGATCTTTATACTCGCATGAAAAAAAACGAAAGAAGTTGAAAGTACTCCTTAATAGAAATCATATAATAGATGGTATAAAATTTGAAAGCTACAACAAAACCGTGTTTATTAATCATTACTTCATTAGGAGGTAGCACAAAATTAATTAAAGTATTTTATAATTTTGACAGTCATGTACGTTGTGAAGTAAAATAATACTCCTAACCAGTTGAACATAATAATGAAACGCTTCATAGAGTTCATTGTACTCTTCTAGGAAAACTGAGTATAAACAATACGGTGTATATTTATTTCAAAAACCATGAATAATTGCAAATGTTATAAATAGACGCGGATAGTGGTTAGAATTAAATATATGGCAATTTCTTAAAGGAAGTTAAGCTTTTACTATAATAATTTAAAAGAGTGATTGCAGCTGGAAATACTACATAACTGATACTTTAAACGTCTCTGACAAATGTACGTTAAATTCAAATGGAACTTTTAGTAACTCCTGCAACTTGCTAGTAATAAGGCATGCAATATCGATTAGTCAATAGAAATCCAGGTAAACATAAACGAAATTTTTATAGAAGAAAGTAGGACAATAAAAGATTATAATATTATGATACAAAAATTAAAGTAAGAAAAGAATAAGAGAATGAGAGAGTGATAATATGAAACCGCATTAACAAATCTAACCCAATGAAAAGCTGAAGTTCAAACATAAAACTGCAGGTCACACAAGAGGAATCAACGATCAAGATTATTGAACTGCACAAGTAGCTTCGAATTTCACAATCCGATAAGGATACTGTACGACCAATACATGATGGAGTTTTAATCGCGAGTCGATAATGAAGACATGAGTGGATGAGGTGGGTAACTAACATTTTACAACATAAGAGCAATTACTCATTTTTTCCCTTATAATTTGAACAAACCTTGTAACTTACCTACTTTATCATCTAGCTAGTATATCTAGCTATACATAGGATCCACATTTTTTTTCATTTCAAATTATTTTCCCGGTCCTAAAGCCTCTATTCATGCAAAAAATGACAGTTTACAAATTGTTAGTTACCCACTTCATCCACTCATGTCTTCGATTGTGCGTGTGCTCGGAGCCCACTGACCTCAGCGTGGACGAGATAGGGGCTATTTCGAGCGCGCAGATAAATACATAAGTCGATTCAGATACGAAATCGGAGGCGCCGGAAGACGCCACATTGGTGGATTGTTCTACAAGACATCTTTTTTTATAAAATAAGGGGGTAAACGAGCAAACGGGTAACCTGATGGAAAGCAACTACCGTCGCCAATGGACACTCGCAACATTAGAAGAGGTGCAGGTGCAGGTGCGTTGCCGCTACACGATCTTCTGGGTGGTGAACTTGTCTTAGAGGATTCCTTGTCATGAATCCACCAAGACCTTTCAGTTTTAGCAAAAAAAAGGGAGAGTTCAACATTACATTGCATTGGCACAAATTGATACGGGCGATAGTAGAAATCAGCAGACAAAACATTAGTTTATAAAATAGAATACGAAAATGTTAAACAAAATATTTTGAGATGATATTGATCAAAGCTCGTTACATATTTTTACCGACTTCAAAAAAGGAGGTTATCAATGCGACGCGTATGTATGTAATAATTCCAGAACTGCCCAGTTTTTGTATATGTTAGTCTATTTCAGTGTCTGAACAAATGTGCCAAATTTCAAAAGTGCAGAACTACAAGTCCGATTTAAGTAATTCTTTTTTGTTGTACTAGGTATTGTTCAACTTAGGGAACACTACAAGTTTCATCAAAATCGAATCAATAGTTTTTGAGATAAGGCAATTTTAATTCTCAATTACGTACAATTTTGAAGTCGGTTTTATCTTTTTAATAATGTATGTTGTTATAATACATAATATTCCGATACATTTTAACAACCGTAACGTTTGGCAGCTGTGCAATTTTTGAAGCGTACGCATTCATCATCAATTTTATATCATTTCATTTTTGAATAACATTTGAATATAACATTGACAGACATACAACATATACAACAAATTGCGGTTGAAATTTTACAAGTTTTGCGCATACAGAGTGATAGAAAATAATGTCGGTTTGTAGTATAAATATTGGTTTCAGAATTTTGCACATATTTAAGCAGTTTCAAGCCAAGACAAAAACATAACTTAAAAGTTAGAACATTATAAAGACACGTTAAATCGCATTATCATAACGGAATTTAAGTAATAAAGTTTCCTATTGCGCAGATACAATTAAAACCTGTTCCGCATCTGATTTATGTAGTATTTCCTACTCCGAAACACAAGTTAGGCAATCTTTAAAACTCTACGCTTTAAATATTGAAAGTACAAATATTTATTTACATCTTCCTATTGTATATGAACCAATTTTAAATTCTAACGCCTTTAAACGTATTTGGTGATACGTAGGAGAATTCAAAACATTTAACGTAATCAACATAAAAATGTAAGATGTTAAGCGGAAATATAATAACAAAACAGGTGACAAACGAAGAGTAAACACACGTACTATTTATAGAAAATGAAATATCTATTTTTGTAACGTTCAACAAGTAGACATATTGGAATGGCAGCATCACGTTTGAATGTTAATTAAAAAGTGCGTGACAAAAGTTAACGAATCCCAAATGGTGATGTAGATGATGATGAACAGAACACTCATGATACAGTAAAAGCTGAATCAATAAACACAGAGGCTGATTCAGACTGCAATAAATCGCCAGACCGAATAGAATCTTAACCGTTTGACATATATACAGTTTTCATTTGAAACGTCGACCTTAATAAGTGAAAGCCATCGCGTCCCTTGTCCTTATGATCTTTAAGAGAAAATGCAAATGTGTGGTCCAGAGCTATCGAACCAATAGGCGAATATTACTGCATCCAAACAAGTATTAATGGTTATATTACTTTGGACTTTATATTAAAGTGATACGTCATAATATCATCATATGTCATTGTGCAAAATGGTCTCGCGAGGGGTCATGCAACTTAGGAGGTAGTTTCTGAGATTCTGTATCAATTATTCTGCATCGGAATTCGGTACATTATGAAAGAAATCTAAACGAAACGACGCGCTCGAAAAATAAACAAAAACCTAATGTACTGGCAGATTATGTGGGATTTAATGTTCGACATAAAATGTCGTTTTCATGACGCTCGACTCTGTCATCTATATTCTATACAGTATTGCGTAGTGCCTAAAAAACTTTGCTCTGCGGATCATTTGATACAAATTTTACTGATACTATTATTTTATAAAATCTCCACTTTTTCATTATTTTCATATTAAAACACAGTTTTGACATATTATACGTTATGTCCCCACAGGATAGGCATCGCGTATCCAACTATCGCATTATGTAAAACAATTTTTGGTTAATAAATATATTTGTATTTACCAAGAACATTGGTAATACTGGCAATACTGCCAATCAATTTCACATTTCAATTAACATATTTCTTTAGCTCAAGCATAGACTTTCTAAAGCTTTATTTCAGCAGCCTTGTTTCTTTTTCAAAAATCCAAACCCACCATCGCCATTCAATGACGAATCTACATTGCTGCTTGAGTCATCTGCGTCTGCGCAGAGTAATTTAGCATTTATCCCATTAGAAAGTCTTAGATTTGGCTGAGGTCGTCGACCGGCGCGGTCCGAGCCCCCGCCCCGTTGCAACTCGCACGGTTCACCTATATTGATATTACAATTTATAACTCTTGTAATCTTTTCACAATAATTTATCATTCGTAAAGATTCACTCAATGAAGTTGCGACTTGACGATTGTAACTTTTCTTGACATCATTATTATTTACTACATATTCTGATTTTGGCGTTGATCTTTTATCACTAGGTTACTTTTCTTAAATTTCATCCATTCACTTTTCCTGAACTGACACATTTATTTTGAGACTAATTAGCTCAATCGGTCCCGCTTTAACGAAACATAAAAAATTACAATCCACTTAAACATGAAAAACCGTAATTCGACTAGATACAGTTTACTAATTAAAAAGACTACGTGTAATCGCGTTTTGACACTCTATCTGATATTAACATACTTAACGTCAGGAAATGGGCTACAAACTAAGCCGTCTAAGCCGAGCTTATAGAGAATTCGGACAGGAAATCGCAGACGGTTTTTTGCTAACACCTAAAAAGTGGCACAGTGAGAGTGATACGCTTTTTTGTCTCTAATAATAGATTAGTCTTGTCCGTACTTGTAGTCTACATCTTGTGAGGTTCGGTTAAATGATTTTTGCAACCCACATACAACGCTTTGGGTCGTACATTCTCATTTAAAGCATTCTCCTCCTCACTAAAAACAATATTTTCGCAGCGTATGCCTATCAAGGCCTATATTTATCTGTTTTATGATGTTTTCAATATACCAGACAAGGACTAGCAGATTTTGTACAGTTATTCGCTGTGTCAATATTTTCATTTGTAAGGGTCAAACGTATGCCTTGCCAGCTTAACTTCTCGAAGAATCCAGCCATATCCACTGTTCATAAAACAATGCGAATCGACAAGTTAATTTAGTTAGGGCTGTTTAAGGTTTAATAAAACCGGTGAGCATTGTTATGCATTGAGTCAGCCCCGCCTCGCCGAGCCGATGTATGAGCACTGCAACTTGAATAGCATTACTAATGGACCGGTATTCGTTGCATTTAAATTATTTAAGGAGACAGCTATGCAAAGCCAACGTAAATATGGAAATTGGCTTCGAGTTTGAGAGGGACAAAGACTAGGTGTTGCCCGAGTTTTATTCGCGCAGTAGTTATCAGGAATGAAACGTACATTTTTCAATGATAAAAATGTGCCCTTTCCCGGGTCTTAAAACTTAACTATGCCACATCAATATCGCTTTAGTCGTTAAGCGTAAAGAAAAAGCGTTCACTTTGCTTCCGCTTAAGGTAGGAGAACTAATGACTGCAAATTGGTGTCAGAAAATATTTCCAATAGTTTTGTAAACCCAAAATAATTTTTTTTACTGCGACCTTTGAATTGTGCGCAAAATTTAAATTGAACATACATATTATTCAGCAAATAAAATATTTAAAGTGTACCAAATATTTTCGCATTAAACGTGTTAGAGATATACCTACTACATGAAAATGATAAAGGAACCCAGAATTATAAATTACAAACGAGATTTGGCATTACTACTAAGTCACAAGCAGTTATCATTTAAGTAGTAGATGGTCTACAATAATTTATCAATGAAGCTGATCATCAAGATACGTTAAAATTCAACCTAATGACCACACAGCGAAGGATTTGGCTTCCGTGCAATGCGAGCAATTTTTCTGTTATTTGGGTCAGATAAGAAGTAGACCACGTGAAGGATCATAGGCTATTTTTTGTAGACTGATTTGTCTGTGAAATATTAAGTTACGCGGGCGAAGC
This sequence comes from Cyaniris semiargus, assembly GCA_905187585.1. Lineage (NCBI taxonomy): Eukaryota > Metazoa > Arthropoda > Insecta > Lepidoptera > Lycaenidae > Cyaniris > Cyaniris semiargus. The sequence continues at coordinate 3,410,908 of LR994555.1, forward strand.
CGCGCGGAACGTCTAGTATAGTATATTATGTATGTGTATAGTACATGTCATGTAGGGCAATTTAAAGTTCCAACTTCCACAGGGCGGGCGCCTCGAAATCGAACACAGACGGCGTTAACGTCTAATTAGTTTCTTGCGCGCTGGCGTCAAAATACAAAGTGATAAATCTTAAAATATCCTAACCGATAACACTGGTACGTGGAATAAATCATCATGCAGTGCCAACGTTAAATGAAATACTGTAAAAAAATTAATAAAGTTATCTCGTAGGTAATTATATCGCGAGGGGTAGAGATGAATTCGAATAAATCGTTTTGGTTGAAAACATTTACACTAATTGATTAAAATTTCTTTAAAATTCCACAAATAATAGAACTTTTGTATGTCATATTCTAAAAGAAAAAACCTTCGGATTCGGAGCCTATTTATCTTTACATAGACAATTAGACATTAAATATTATGGTTAACTCCGGCTAGCGCAACCTTTAAAGCACTTTAAAATTGCACAAACTTTAACAGCACACTTTCAAACGTTCTCAAACGTTGAAAAATGTATTGGCCTAGTTCAAAATGAGAAATGCAGCGCTACTATACGTTTAATACATCGCTTTAATTATCTACTCTGTTCGGTGTAATCTTATGCTAATGTAATGCAAAGAAATGATATAAAATAATAACGATTTTAATGAGGTGCTTAGTCACTAAGCGCTATTAAACTTTCTTTGCAACATTTTTTAACAATTTTAATGTTTTATTTAAATGTAGCTCTCGTGATAGTTATAGAACAATGCAAAATTCGCATAACTTTGAGCTACTGTGGCTTAGATATCTAAATTTTAATTTCTTAATATTCTAATTCCTTTGTCATGATAAAATCTTTCAATGATGATTTATTACCGTTAGGTGCAAAATTATAAACAACATATTTATAGTTATTTACTTAATAAATAACTATAAATATGTTCATCAGATGCTTAGACATATTTTCCGCATGCTCTATTTTTAAGTAAATTACAGTCATTAAGAGAAATGGGGCAAAATTTACACATCGATTTGTATCTTAATGTTCACCGGGAACGTTACGTAAAAAGGTAGATTTTGCAACCGAGCGCAGAAGATTAAAAATAGGTCAAGTATATGAAATTTTAAGCAGAAAAATATTTAATGCAAACGCCAACGACCAGACATCCAGACCTTGTGCCTAATTACCTTCGTTTTAAGCAAAAAAGAACCATGTCTGATGTCTATGAAATGAAACTAAAAGTTTCCAATAATTATTATTATTTTTACCAGAAGCTTTAGCTGACAGCAATAAAATCAGAGATACATGTCCAAAACTAACTACCTATCGCAGGCTAATGTAAGAAGGAAATATCGCTAAGAACGCTGCATAGGTATGCAGTCAATCTCTTACTATTCCTGTGAATTCTTGCAATATCAAGGAACTGCATTCCTGTAGTGCCCCGTGTGGGAGATACACACCAAGAGCAAGCGATGGGTGAAATTTACGACGTGTCGTTTTACTACAATGCATCAACGTTGGCTCCACACGATCGCATTCCTGACCGGCCGTGTACATTCCGACTCACAATATTTTTAGTTCGATCGACGACTCCGACTTTCTTATATAAACTTTATTACATTCTAATCCCTAACATTCAACTGAATCTTCTGAAAATTCAGAATTGGGTCTTCAATTTTAATTTTAAACAGATCTGGAATCCTATTCATGATCTAGTTAATAATCCAAAAAATCGGCAATGAATGTCACTCTAAATAGAAATTAAAGAAAGGGCTTATTAAGTTTGAAATTAAAACAAGTAACCTAATTTATAAGTAAAAGTTCGAAAATTAGCAAAGTGTAATAATTCAAAAGCTTTAATTCATCTTTGACTTCCGATTTGAACAGACCGCAAGTATCATCTAATAAAGGTTCTGCTATAACTTTCAAAGTCATATAATACACTATACTACACTACACTATACAAAAATTTTATATTTAACATTACAAGAATCTCGTTAACTCGGTCTCGCTGGTAACGGAAGAGAATCGTTCTCGAGCACGCGACTCCGCTCTCTAACGTGGATTTTGCATCATTCGAATATTTGCCATGTTTATTTTATTATATTAGTTGATTCTGTTTTCCAACCGTTGGAATGTTATGGTTTTAAAAAACGCATAGTAATTTAGTAGATTCAAATGCTCAATAATATATAACAGAATTTTAAAAGAAAAAACCGACTTCAAAATTGTATACGTAACTAAGAATTAAAATTCCCTATCTCCAAAACTACTAAACCGATTTTGATGAAACTTGCAGTATTCCCTAAGTTAAACAATACCTAGTACAACAAAACAAGAATCACTCAAATCGGACTTGTAGTACGGGAGATATGCGAACACAAACATAAAAACATACATACATATATACACTTTTGAAATTTGGCACATTTGTTCAGACGCTGATATAGACTAACATATACGAAAACTGGGCAGTTCTGGAAATATTACATACATACAGGTCGAATTGATAACCTCATTATTTGAAGTCGGTTAAAAAATAAAGGAGATTGCAAAATATTGTCTCCTAATGAAGGTTTAAAAATAAAAGCTGCAATGAATTTCGTCGATCTATATCATTTAAGGAAATTATACGTAATGTTTACTTTAAGTGTGCATGTTCTAACCGGGTTCAGCCAACTAACTTGCAAAGTTCATGTCAACGTACGGGTAAAGGAACAACTTAAATTACGTGGTACCAGCTGGTGCGGCACCGTGACCTTGGCACGCTACTGGATGTAAATCTAAGAAATCGATCAGCCTGTAAAATATATTCATAAGTTTACCTTTGAAACGAGATCAAACAATCATGCAAGCTACCTTAAATACAAATTTAATATTAAAGAAAATTTAAACTACATGATTAATATTAGGAGTTTTCCGATAAAGTAAGTGCATCTATTATAGTTTTCGCAACGATGTCAAAAATAATAGATTTGCTAGATCCAATAAAAATGAAATATGCGGTAGCACATTTTATGGAAACAACCTCAATCAAAAGAAAAATACAAAAGTCAAAATCGATGACTAATCCCAATGCACGTCCGTTACATCGCAAACAAAAAACCGAAACCGCATCGCCATTATCAACGTTGCAAACAAGCACAAAACGGTACAAGATAGAAATTTGAAATGCGCATTTCGCATGCGAGGTCGCTCCGGCTCCGCGCTTTATGTAAATCTTCATTGATTGCAAATAGGAGATCTCGTTCGACCGCAACGATAATAAGGTGGCAATCCCATTTATCTTTGCAGCGAAACATTAATTTGGAGGGGACACGCTGATTGCGGTCGCATTCAAAGAAGATCGAAAAGAAGATGCGCTGGAAGGGAATTGTTTCTTTGACGTGCGCGTCCTGAGAAAGGTGATTAACGGAACGGCACCTTCCAAGATTTTTGTAAAAAACCGCACAGTTTTAAAGCAACTTAAATATCTTTAAAAATGCATAGACCAACGTATAGGGCTTTTTAGATTTTATTACAATCAAATTCAACTTAAAACAATTAGAGGGATGTAGGTCATTTTGCTAAACATTTTCTCATCAGCCATTAAATTTAGGTTGTATTTTAATGAATATATTTGCGCTGTATAAATTTAAATGAAGACTTTAACATGTGATGGTGATAATTAAACAAAATAGATGAAACCAGTTCAGAGAGGACTAGAAGAAGACACAAGGGCTACACGAATTCAAATCATTTAATTGTGTTCTCACATTCATTGGTGTAATGAATACGGAGTGTATCGTGGATCCGGACGTAATCGGATATTTTCGGAAATGTCGCGATACTCTATTAAATAACAATCGGCCCGTTGCGTATATTGAAAAGATACGTTCGTTTGGTTTGGCAGGCTGCCATTCCAAAGACGTTTCCGGCACTACACCAGGCCACAGAGCGAGGAAACTGGAGTAGGTGTACCATGACCCTTCATCATCAATCTACCAAATACCCTAATTTGGTGCCCTAAAATTACTTCCTTGTTTTATTTCTATTTTACTTAGCCTAATAATATTGTTTTGGTTGGTTTTAGAATTTAATATTATTTTATGGATCATTCTGTGATTACCTGCTCCAATATTTTATTTCGTTGTGTTAACGCAAAGAGATGTGTCCAAATATTTTGTAGTTACTTTCGCTAAAGAGAGAAGCATGATTTTCATCGTCGAATTACACTTTTCGACACATCTTTTCCTTACTTTGATCTGTTTGTCTTATGACGTAGGTAATGCATTTAGATAGCGCATAAGGATATGTGTCGACTGTGACATAGCGAGCGCGTAAGGCGGCCTTATCGCACCGGATTTAGCCGGCGCAAGCGAATGCCAAAAACATTACCATGTTATGGCGAAGTCAATCGCTCAGATTATAATAATTTGACCTATTAGTTATGTAAACATTTTTAATACATCTTTAATGCTGTTTGTGCAGCCATACATAATTAACCCCAAAAGTTGAGGTACTCCACAATTTTTTGATAAGTACGTATTGTCGTCTGCTATTGGCATGATAACGATAATAATATTATGTTTAAACGTTTAATTTAAAATCTTGAATCTTGATCAGTTGGAAAGGGCTTTATTACTGTAGAAACAATACTTGTAGAATTTCTCCCAGTCCAACAAGTGGGTAATATGCCCGAGATATAAGCCGATACGAAACCTGAACAAGACCCTACCTTATCAACACCTACGCTTTCCACTTTGCTGTCGTGCGACTTGGAAACTTATATTCATACTCGTATTACATTTTCTAATACGCCAGACAGATATATGATTGAGTCCATTTAGAGTATTGGCTACAGGCTCTATTTAAAACGCTGGATTTTTGCTTGAGTTACTACATTTCTAAGATCTCTATAATATGTTACGCATATCAGAAAATCGCGTCCCAAAAGCTGTTTACTCACAAGTCACAACTCGGAGTGCATGTGGATATTTCTATAAAAAGGCATGGCGGTGTAAAAATAGCAGCACATTTATAATGTATCTAAACATTGCGGTGAGGTCAACAACGTTTCATTCAAAGCCTCGTTGTACTCATAATGGATTATTATGCGACTAATGAACCTTTATACACAGCACGGATCATGATAATCGCTATTTAATATGTTATTTATAGCTCACAGGTTAAACGAGCAATTGAGAATTCATTCGCGAGTTAAACCTACCGTCTCTAGAGTATTTATGGTGTGGGATTTAATAACTATTCTGTGTTTAATATGTGAACGGTTTCACTGTTGATTCTGGTCACATTGGTGATAGGAACAGTGGTATGCATAATGGTTGTATGTGTGTAGCCCAATTTACTCATTAATGCCATTCATCTATATTCTATTTCAACCAATTAGATAATAACCAAGGACGTTTGATAGTTCAATATCTTCTTAGTATTTCCGAACTTGTTTCTTTATTTTAAACATCTTCTTACAATACTCTACGTTTGAAGCTGTTGTTATACTTGACCGTATTTTCACCATAGCTGCCGTAGATTCAGCTGGCACGAATTTGAATGATGAAACAGATGGTATCTCACTTGGATTCGCTTACGAGCTTATTTTAAAGTACGCAAAAGCAATATTCTGATGGCACATTAAGATAAGTTTTTGCGAAGAATGTTGTCGGATGTTTGAGTACAATATTTGAGTATTGAGGCTACACCCATTATAAGAGTCAATGATCAATATTATGTACATAAAGTAAGTTTTCAGATTCGGATTGTTTTCAATGACTTTGAACCCGAAAATTTATTTAATTATTTTTTATAAAAATTACTTCGATTAAAAACGTACGAGTTTTCATACTTTGAAGTTTACGTCGCAAATCAAAGTCAAAAACTCAAGTAGCTATCGATTATCAGTTTGCACTATCAGTTAACGAACCAAGATTACAATTATTCCGAGTAAACACAATACTCCGATTGACCAATTTTAACACTTGCGGTGTGAAGTGTACACATAAGAGGTAAATAATGACGGAATTGGCAATATATTGCAGGAACAAATAGGATATGTATTGAAAATGTTTTAAGAGATGCCTGGAAGACTTTAAAAGTGGTTAAAGATTGTTTATTGAAACTAAAGATGGCGATTTAAATTGTATATTCACGTAAATAATGTGAAATGATTTATTGACGTGCTAAAACCGATCCAAAGTTAATGAAAAAACATACCATTCATGACTTTTGTGTCAAAACATTCAGCGCCCGCGGAAATATGTGAGTGGATTCAAGGACTTGACTGCTACACGTAAAAGTAACCAAACGATCAATATAGGAATCTAACAGGACGTTATAGAAAGTGCTATCAATTCAACCATTTTCCGATGGTCATTATAAAGTATATCCCTGGTCCCTGGTAGGGTGTAAGTGTTGTACAAGGCAATACTCTTATTCCGGTCTTTCATACTTCAGATGCATCTCCATAATCAAGATTCTTCAACAAGTCATTATTATACAGGCTCAGCTTTTCATAGTACTGCCAAACATTAATACGAGATGAAATAAGTATTTTAATTGAAGGCAGTGAGTTAAGGTCGAAACTAATTAGTCGGCGTGGAGGCATTCTCGGTATGCGTGAGATATCCTTTAAGTTCATCGCTCCTTAATGAGTGAATTATGTACACGAAACAAAACAAAGAGTTAGCCCGCTCTAGGGTTGCCATCCGTTCTAGTTTAGGTACTTTAGTTACAGATATTTCAACTAACGTAATATCTTTATGCACTGGGGAATGCCATTTTAAGTTGGATTTAAAATTTTGGAAAGTTAATACAGCCAATTCGCAATACACCTTAGGTACGAGTTACGACTACATTGATTCATGGTCATTATTTTTTTTAGCTGCAAAGCTTAGGGATGGCAACCATAGACTACGCTTGATACGGCCGCAAGAATTTTTAAAACATATTCTGAAACCTAGCCAGAACCTAGAACCAGCCTATCGACATTCTACAGTAATTATAGCGCTCGTTGTGAAGATGTGGAAAATGATATGAGCGCCCTGGGAGTAATCTCAGAGCTCGGTTAAATCAATTGGCAAATTCTTTCGCAGGCGAATTTCTGTATTTTGATTTTTAGTACAATTCACACTGCAAATGAATATGATTTTCCAGAATTATGGCCAGATAAATTAAGAACCTGCCGTTACAACTCATATCTGTGACCAATATCTCAAATTTTTGGGTCTCGTCAGTCCCAAATTTCTTGTCATCTGGAATCGTTTTCAAGCATTTAAATTTTTTTATTTCTTTAAGAAATAATATGATTTTTAGGCTTCCGTAGCCAAATGGCAAAAAACGGAACCCTTATAGATTCGTCATGTCTGTCTGTCTGTCCGTCCGTATGTCACAGCCACTTTTCTCCGAAACTATAAGAGCTATACTATTAAAACTTGGTAAGTAGAGGTAGTCTGTGAACCGCATTAAGATTTTGATACAATAATGGAAACATTATTAAAAATTTTAGGGGTCCCCACTCCCCATAGGTACAACTGAATCAAAAAAAAAAATTTTTTTCATCTAACCTATGCGTGTGGGATATCTATGGATAGGTCTTCAAAAATCATATTGTGGTTTCTAGTATCATTTTTTTTCTAACCTGAATAGTTTGCGATAGAGACTCTTCCAAAGTGGTAAAATGTGTCGTCGTCGTCGTCCCCCCCCCCTCTAACTACTAAAGTAGGGGCATGACAAGTCTAAAAAAAATATATGATGTACATTACTAATTACTATAAGGGCATTTCTCCGGATTTGGATTATTTAGTTGATTTCCTGGTACATTTTTATTTCAACATATTTTTTAAAATCAATAATCACATATTATTCTTAAGTGAATTATAAAAATAATTATCTATTTGGGCCCTTTTTCACTTCACAATTTTAGAAGATATTTTGATTTAAATTTTTCTAACCTAGGGAATCAACAAAGCTTATAGAAAAAAGCTTTTTCAGCTAAATAAACATGTTCAATTTAAATATAAACATGTATAAAATTGACTACAAACTAAACTTGTTCGTTAAAACCAAATACAATGAATTGAAAATGAATTTATTTGAAATATTTTGTCTTTAAGAAAAAAAATTTTTATATATTTTACTTATTGGTGTCATTTATTTGTATCAGAATATGAAGAGAATGTAATTTATTTTAATAAAAATAAACAGATATGTACCAATTAGATAAATAAATGTAAAAGATTTTGATTCCCTACTTAAAATACCTAGGGAATCATCAAAATGTATGTAGAGGGAATCAATAAAAAGTTAGTTTTTCCTGAGGTGTACAAAAACTGTGCATGTAGGTTAAACAATAAATAAACTAACTAAAAACCATACTCATTATCGTCGTTTACATCGTGTCTAAGCAAACTTAACTTTTGAAATGACATTGTAATTAGCGAATAGGGAATCAATTGTGTAAGGAACCAAGGGTGAGGGAATCAGATATTTTCCTTTGTAACTCGGAAACGGAGCAACGAATTGTGTGACCTCCTTCCATGATATTTAGAGGGCTACCGAACCTCCCGCCCCTGCGCACCCGCAACCACGTGCTACTTATAACTAGGGAGGTACGAGCCTCCAAGTGAAGCGTATAGGGAATCACTATGTGAGCCAGGACAAATCTTAAAATGACTTTTTCTATTTATATAACGATATGTATGTTAATTTACAACTTTTTTATAAATGTTTTGTTCATGCTCTAACGATTTAAATACTTTTAAATTAGAATTTCATCGTATTTGTGGTATTTTTATGGGAATTTATGGTGAATTCTGGGGACAGGACATGTCCAGGGAATCAATTTGTCGACCTTTAAATTTATTTTAATTATATTTACAATTAAGTTTTCCTAAAAAACCTAAGTGGCCCAGTTAGATCACACCTTATATTACTATAAAAAAAATACAAAGGTCAAAATATGTAACTCTCCGGGTAGTTTATACGTCCGGACAACTAAATTTTGCGGTTTGGAGAAACAGCCATAAAAACTACCAACGAAAATTGGTTTCAACGAGATCTAGCAAGTAGTTTCTTTTATACGTCATAAATGGTAAACCTTAATTTAACTTTCATTAAATCAACTGAAATATAAAAATAAATTAAAAACCTTTTAATTTCATAAAAATAAACCTTATTGCTGACTGCGGAACCCTTCATGGGCGTGTCCAACTCTCACTTGGCCGGTTTTTATAACCTGACTTTCGGAAATCTCGCGCCCGCGCCACCATGATCAAACACGGTTCCCGCTCAAGCATTCTTTAGCCAGCCTTATTTCCTGATCAGCATATTCAATCGCTGCGACAAGCGTCATTTCATTTATAGAAGAACCGTTTAGTGTAGGCTATTGCGCCGTAACTTGGAGGTCGTCTGGCCTCCGGCGCTAAGCATTGATTGCACTGTCGATCCGCTGATAACTATTTAAGGAAATCATTACTGTGTAACAGACCTATAAGTGTCAACTGTTGCACGCAGCTCAAAGGGGCCGCAAAATCAGCATTCAACCACAACATTTTTTGCAAATTAAATATTTTAGGTTCCAGTCCATTACTGGAACCTAAAATATTGATTCTATGTTTTTTTTTAGAACTTAATAAGTCTGTTTCATATTTTCAAGGATGATAAAAAATCATAATCATTAGTAAAAATCTATACTAGAATATTATCCATACTAACGTTAAAATTGCGAAAGTGTGTCGGTCCGTCTGTTACTTCTTTATGCCTAAACCGCTGAACCGATTTTGCTGAAGGATGGTATGAAAAAACCTCAAATACCGGGAAAAGGCTTAGGATACTTTTTATCCCGAAAAAAATTTACGGTTCCCGCGAGACAAACGAATTTAGGCGCAACGAAGTTGCGGGCGTCATCTAGTTTTTAATAACAATAACACAATCTTTAGATAATTCTCTTCCAAGGTTTTTTACTACCTAATCTATAATAGCGTGTTGTAGCTTCACTCTTCATGCACCAATGATTTATTGCGAGACAAACATCAATAAAAATGTCAATAGAAATTCATCATTATTCATTATTCTTCAGCCAAAAAACAGGTCAAAATCGGAATTATGATGTGAATTTGCAATTTAATAATGAACAGGTAAGTATATTTTATTAAAAACTAGAAAGTACAACAAACTAATAAATTATAAATTCAAATTTAAGTTAATTCCTCAATTTCGATTGTTTATTTCAAAAGATGCAATTAACCTAGGCAGACTCACGACTTTTGAATTAGAATTTTACCTATTTACTGACCTTCAAATTACATAATTCGTCAGAGATAGGTATTATCTACCATCCACCTAGGTCTCATTTTTAGAATCCCAGTCATATAGGTACTTTCACGTTTTAACATACTTTCACTGTAACATTACAAGTGACTGATATTACAAAAGTTAAGAGCTAGAAGTTAGGACGTCTCCAAGAAACTTAGACACCTATATTCTTCTGATGCAGCGTTGGCATTGAGCCAGGATTCGATCGTTTTGGCATTCATTAGAAGTGCACACAGTAAATCATGGCTTTGATCACGATAACGGTCATAAAAATCTAAATAACTTAAAGTGACGATGGCAGTTTTACTATTTGGACACCCTTGACATGTAGCGGACCCTAGCAGCATAAAATAATTGTGAATCACGCTATTAAAATTTCTAAAGTTAGTGCGACGTACTGCAAAGTCTGAAGTGACTACACCGAGCATCTCGTTTGGAAGACCTTTCTTTAAGGCTTTCTACATTCCACATAGGTAACCCCAACATGATTTATCCTACTGATGTTTGACATCAAATTAATAAAATCATTACTGCTTGTTTGATTGTTATCATGATTTCGTGTTTTCCATACTAATATTATAAATGCGAAAGTGTGTCTGTCTGTCTGTTACCTCTTCACGCCCAAACCGCTGAACCGATTTTGCTGAAATTTGGCATGGAGATACTTTGAGTCCCGGGAAAGGACATAGGATACTTTTTATCCCGGAAAAATGTACGGTTCCCGCGCGATAAACGAATTTTGGCGCAACGGAGTTGCGGGCGTCATTTAGTTTTTTAATAATATGTAATACTAAACACTCAATTTCTTGGACTTGGACACATAACACATTTTAGTTACATCGTTTATAAAAAACATTATTTTACCTACTACCTAAAAATACAGTCGAAAAACTTATCACAGACGATTAACGATCTTCACTGGCGTCATACGGTCTGGGATTTTTTTAGAAGCGACTCTACTATGTAGGTAATTATACCAATGGTATAATACATACTAACCTAAAGACAATTTCTAGGGCTTAAGACGTATCGTATTATAAGTTATATATAAATACTAACAATACCTATGTGCCTACATAATCTTGCGTAAGTATTTTATGAAATTGATGCAACAATTTTTTTATGCTCTTTTTTAGGGTTTCGTTACGGAACCCGGTATCCAAAGGGGACCCTAACGGGTCTGTCTGTCTGTCTGTCTGTCTATCTGTCTGTCTCCAGGCTGTATCTCAAGAACTGCTATAGCTAGACTTCTGAAATTTTCACAGATTGTGTATAATATCTGTTGCCGCTATAACAACAAATACTAAAAACAAAATAAAATTAATATTTAAGGGGGGCTCCCATACAACAAACGTTATTTTTTTGGCCTTTTTTTGCTCGATATCAATAATGGCAACAGGTAGGGCACTTGATATTTTCACAAAGGTCTACTACAATAATTAATAATAATATTAAAATAAAATAAAATTTAAGGGGGCTCCCAAAACACATTTTTGGTCTATTTTTGCTCTACAACGGTACGGAATCCTTCGTGCGCGAGTCCGACTCGCACTTGGGCGATTTTTTTACAATTTGTCCGCATTTTGCAAAAAAAAATCAACTTCGATAATTTCTAGTTAAGGCGACACTAGTTCCTGTAATAAGATTAGTCGGAGACGATATTCTAGTCTGTGGAGACAACGCTGATCATGATAAACATCAGTATCACGCGAAGTCGCGGGCATATGGCAGTGCAGATGAGCATCTCGCGTAGCAACTACAAGTTATCTTGCGGAATTTTGTGCATCCACTTTCACCGATACAAGCACGCCAGCACTGCATGTTAGAAACTACACACTTAAATATTTGTTTTATTTTTTTAGTGCTGCAATTTCTTTAAACATCGATATCGACATTTTTTAAATTTCTTGTTACATTTTTTATTTTCCTGGAGAAGTTTTATTTAATTTGGCGTTGTTACATCTATACCCAATATTATTTAAAATGCGAAGGATGTGTCTGACAGTTTGTCTGTTACCTTCACACGCTTAAACCGCTAAACAGATTACGACGAATTTTTAAACGATGTTGCTTACCAAATCTGGTACTATGGTCTAAGTTCAAATTCTTCAAATTCTTTATTAAGCATACAATAATATGCAATAGTAAAAGCTAGGTAGCGTACATCACGTCGTCTAATCCCATGCTAAGTAAAAACTTGTGTTATGGCAATCAGAGTTGAATGTAGGTATTGATAATAATTGTTACTTAAGTAACTTTGTTTGCACCAAAACTATCTCTAGACAATCAACACATCTACAATCATGTTCATAATGAACATTAAATTGTTGATACTGATAATCTGATGATATGGATTCCGTGAACGGGTAACATGATACAGAAACAATGCGCTATTAACAAGATAATCGCTTAAAAGAAATTTCACATCGTAAAGTGTCAGCACCTGCGTTTGATTACAAACCATGACCTACTGATTGAATCAAAATGCCCATTGTGTTATCTAATCAAGGGACTCTAAGGATGCATAATAAACGGTACAAGTACCAGCCACTGTTAAACTGATAAGAACCAGATCTTTCCGATAAGTTTTCGCAAGGATCTCATTTTCATTACAAAATACATAATATATAATATAATAGTCATCTGCCTCTATGTTACGAGAAAAATATTCGCTTTCACGAGCCTGTGGATGTAACAGATAAAAAATGAAATCTAAACTGATATTTTATATAATTTTTAAAATTATTTTGAGTGAAGATCCTACTGTTTATAGTTAAGGCCAGGTAGTTCCTAAAATTAGCAGGTCTGTCAGTACGAATATCGACATAATGCACATTAAAATAACATTCATATCAGCGCGCCTTGTACAGTGGCGGTTACGACGCTCGCCGCGTCCTTGATAGGGCGAAATAGGAGAAAATTATACTTTTCACTTAGATAAAGACCAAAATGCAAAATCTAACCACATAATATTCTTCTTTTAGTTTTGAGCTTTTCACATATATGATTTTTGAAAGTAAAACTATGATAAGCTTCATGAAAAATAAGAAATATATAATATTATATTTCGAACGACAAATTGTCAAAGTACGTTAAGTAAACAACAATGTGTATTTTTTTAACCGACTTCAAAAAAGGAGGTTATCAATTCGACGCGTATGTATGTAATATTTCCAGAACTGCCCTAATTTCGTATGTGTTAGTCTATATCAGCGTCTGAACATTTCAAAAGTGTATGTATATATATATATATATATATATATATATATATATATATATATATATATATATATATTGTATGTATGTAGGCATGTATGTTTCTATGTTTGTATTCGCATATCTATGGAACTACCATTCCGATTTCAGTACTTAATTCTTTTTTTGTTGTTCTTGCACTATTCCCTAAGTTTAACAATACCTACCTAGGTATTGTTCAACTTAGGGAATAGTGCAAGTTTCATTAAAATCGGCTCAGTAGTTTTGGAGATAGGGAGTTTTAATTATCAATTACGTACAATTTTGAAGTCGGTTTTATCTTTTTTAAATGCAGTTATTGGCTTTTAAAAGTCACTATTTGTTTGTTTATTATTGATTCAAAGTCATGTAAATTAGGGACTACCTGGCCTTAATTAGGTCAATAGCTTTAAGTGCACATCACTATCTGATTAAAAGTGGCGTATTGGCCTCACGATAATATTTAATGCTCGTTTCCGAGGTATTTAGACAAGTTTTTGATTTGTTAATATTATACGTGAGCCAATCAAAAGTGCTAGGGAATAGATAAACTCCTGTCAGAAATCCTCAGAAACCTGGCATTAGTGATGCATATCGAGCGAGTGGCGAGTGTCGAATTTCACGAGTCACGACCTTCCGATACCGACTCGCTTACCGGCGTCGCCGATGACGTTGCGTTGGCGCCGGCCTCTTCGCTCCGTGACTCTTGTCAGAGCTCACTGCTCGCAATATCGACGTAGAAACTCGCTCCCATAAATTGGAATAAACAGTAAAAATATTGTAACGTACCATTTAACAGGACGACGAATCATTAACACTTAAGGCCTGCTTCACCAGTCACCACTTTCTGATAAAGTGGCGAATAGGCTATTTACAACTTTTTTGACAGATTCTCCATACTTTATGTGTCAAGTTAAGGCCATCCCCCGAGCAAACGACCTTGACCATACATTTGACGCGTTGCCGAGATCGCACAAAAATCCTATTTTTTTACTTATTTTAGTTCAAAAATTATCTAAAAAAAATTTAAAACGGGGAATATGTAGTTAATGAAATTGTCTATCTATTGTCGTGTGTTTCAAATAAACGTAATTTGTAAATACTAGGGAGATGCTGAAAGTATGCTTCAATTTTAATAAATTGGTATTACTTTGGAAGCTAATATCATGAGTATAATAAACAAAAATAGAAAATTTAAAACGGGGAAAGGAATGTTGATATACTGAAGATTATTGCTGTATTTTTATTATAACTTTGTAGCTCTCAAATTATGAGTTTATAAGGCTCTAAATACGGTTACAAATTAGGGGAAGGCCCTTAAGTGGTATAGCCTATTCGGCACTTATCAGGAAGTGGTGAAACAAGTCCTTTGTACTTTAGTCATTGCATTCGCTAATTTTGACAGCGAAATTAGGTGACAAATGTAAATCCCATACATTTTTGCTATCTTACTTCACTGTCAATACTAGCGAATGCAATTCGACCAAGACGTACTAAGACGCTTACTGAAAATGCGAGATACAAGATCAAACATAAAACTGAATCAAAACTTCACGAATGTAATCTAAGGAACGCGCCATATTTAATCAGACATAATCTTATCTGCATGCCGCTAAGCCTAATTGTGTCATCGTCTGAATTAACGCAGGCAGACTAAAAGAATGCCATTCTTTTTTGGTCGGCTTAATCGAGCGCCGAGTGATTCACGCATGCCGATTGCCGACCGCACCATGCACCGTGCAGTGCGTGTCAACCACCTATTTACGTCCAGGACGAAGCGCAAAATAAAAGGCATCAAAGGGACGTCGGATTCCGTTTGCCGGTACACGCCGCGACCAAAACAACATCCATTGTCTACGGATGAGTTGTTCCCGCAAATAGAATGCGTCTGCATGTGCGAACCAATGTCTTGGACACTACTACAATCTTGTAATCCGTCATGTTTCATGTAAAATATCAATCGAATGTAATTTGAATATCGATAAAACTCGGCGACAATTCGCATCACTATTGCAAGGAAATTTTTACCATGTTTTGAAATTAGACTATTAATTAATATTCCAAAGTGTTAATTACGAATTTGTTTCAAAATAAAGGCAGTAACCAATAAATAATAATTAAAACCACACATTGACCTTATAGTACGGGAGCCCTAGAACATTTTTTTTTATTACTATCAAGCTAATGTTTTGTGAGTAGCTTCATTTTGAAAAGACGAACAACATTTTTATTTGCGAAAAATCTCGAAAGTGGTAGCTAACAGAGATAGAAAGGATTTCATACTTTGAATTGATGGTCCTAAAATATGGACTGTTTTATTTGTAGGACAATGTTACTCTTAAATTATATAACTAATAACCTATCAATATACAAATAATCAGCCAAGTGCGAGTTGGACTCGCGCACGAAGGGGTCCGTACAAAATTGTGTTTTTTGTATGGGAGCCCCCCTTAATTGTTTATTTTATTTAAATTTTATTATTAATTATTAAAATATAAATACAATTGAGTATTTTGTGAATATTTCAGGTGCCTATCTATTGCCATCATTTATATCGAGCAAAAAATGGCAAAAAAAATCACGTTTGTTGTATGGGAGCCCCCCTTAAATATTTAATTTATTTTGTTTTTAGTATTTGTTGTTATAGCGGCAACAGAAATACATAATCTGTGAAAATTTCATCTCTCTAGCTATTACCG
The DNA here is from genome assembly GCA_905187585.1 of Cyaniris semiargus. Taxonomy (NCBI): domain Eukaryota; kingdom Metazoa; phylum Arthropoda; class Insecta; order Lepidoptera; family Lycaenidae; genus Cyaniris; species Cyaniris semiargus. The sequence continues at coordinate 3,427,171 of LR994555.1, forward strand.
TTCTTGAGTTACAGCCTGGAGACAGTCAGATGGACAGACAGACAGACGGACAGACAGACATCGAAGTCTTAGTAATAGGGTCCCGTTTTTACCCTTTGGGTACGGAACCCTAAAAATCAGCTCGTTAGGGTTCCGTAGGGTTCTGTAATCAACAAAACTTGGTTGACTACTGAACCCTAAAACGGAACCCTAACAAGCTGATTTTTTGTATATTGATAGGTTAATAGTTATATAATTTAAGAGTAACATTGTCCTACAAATAGAACAATCCATATTTTAGGACCATCAAATCAAAGTATGAAATCCTTTCTATCTCTGTTAGCTACCGCTTTCGAGATTTTTCGCAAATAAAAATGTCGTTCGTCTTATCAAAATGAAGCTACTCACAAAAAATTAGCTTGATAGTAATAATAAAAAAAAAATTGTTCTAGGGCTCCCGTACTGTTAGCAGAAACAATAATAAATAATAACCACCTAGTATTAAATCATCAAAGTTTAACATTTCTTAAGATAAGCAACTAATTAAAATGTGAATAAAATTACTTATTGAATTATCGATAAGGAAATAATAAAAAATATTATTGGAACAATTACAAACATGTTTTTTAGGGTTCCGTACCCAAAGGGTAAAAACGGGACCCTATTACTGAGACTTCGATGTCTGTCCGTCTGTCTGTCTCCAGGCTGTATCTCAAGAACCGCTATAGCTAGACTTCTGAAATTTTCACATATTGTGTATTTCTGGTGCCGTTATAACAATCAATACTAAAAACAAAATAAAGTTCATATTTCAGGGGGGCTCTCATACAACAAACGTGATTTTTTTGGCCTTTTTGGCTCGTAATCCATAATGGCAACATGTAGACACTTGAAATTTTCACAAAATTCTTAATTATATGTATACTTTAATATTAAATAATAAAATTAAAATAAAATAAATAATTAAGGGGGGCTCCCATACAAAAAACACAATTTTTTCCATACTTTCGCTATAACGGTACGGAACCCTTCGTGCGCGAGTCTGACTCGCACCATGCCGATTTTTTAAATACTCATGTCAATAAATCACTTATTAATATTAATTTTTTTGCCACTATATTAAATTGCTGAAATGCCAAATATCACAAAAGAAAACTGTTTATTGTAGAATTAGGTTATAGGAACCAAAAAAAGTTTATAGAAGTAAATAAATTATATTTAAATACTTAATTATTAATATTATTTTGGATTTTGTAGTAATTTATCATTTGTGGCATAAGAGAGTATGTCTTATTTGATTCCTAGGTGTGTACTAATAACACTTTTATCATCTCTAGTTATTATATATATATCACAATATTATGAGTAAAAACATTGCACGGAAACTTGGCCATAGGCTTATTGACCAGTAATTCTTCTGGAGAAGGCAGTTTTTTGTGTCTATTAGGATTCCGTATCCAAAAGGGTAAAAACGGGACGTTGACAGATTGTTTCAGTTTCTGTTACTAAAATAAATAAGCTAACCAAACTTAATATTCTAGAAAATAAAAAGGCGTCACAATATATTGTTTTCACAATGACATGTCAGAGTGACGAAGTGACGCGGATGGTATCACACAAAAATAGTCTTATCAGTGAGTGGAGCTTATCAATGCAACAATTCATTAATAATTTAATGACATTATCAGTTTAAAATCAAAGCTAGTGTGATAAAATTCTACTGACCTTTCATCCTCGGGCTGAGAGGCGGGCTGCGAATCCTCCTTGCCGTCTGCTGTATCACCAGCCTGCATTCCCTCTGAAGTGGCTTCCGGAGCACTATCACAATTCACATTCACTGCACCACTGATTGCATGGGACACTACAGCACTCACTGGGCTACCGAAACCCTGACTGTCGAGGCCCGGCTGAGCCGTGTTAGTCACATATGCCGTAGAACTGACCGGCATAGACACTACAGGAGAATTAGTTCCCGACACAGCAGCTTCAACTGAAGCAACACTACCCTGGGACATCACCGGAACGACACCACCATAGGTTAATCCCATGTTAGTTTGGGATTGGACTACATTAGCGTGGACTCCGCTGCCCATTCCGACAGGCATGGCCTGCTGCATTGACATTGGTATATTCTGGTGAGCCATCGTCACCTGTGGCACTGTCTGATTAGGAACATATTGTACGCCACCCATCTGCCCTTGGCCGCTGACTTGAGTTTGTAACATGTTCTGGGGTTGGGCCATGTGCGCTGGCATCTGCTGACCAACATTGGCTTGCTGCATGTATATGGGATCTGAGCCGGGTATCTGCATGCTGGGCTGATTCCCGTCTAGAGCCATCTGCATACTCTGTTGGGTCATAATCTGTATATTCCCTTGAGGAACATTACCCTGTTGAGCGGCCATGTTATGGACCGGAGCCTGCTGCTGTCCAGACAAACTCTGAAGATTAGTCGGCAGAGTTGTGCCTTGGGGTTGAGATGCCATTGGCTGCAAGTTGGATGGAAGTGTTGCACCTTGCTGGGATGTAACAATACTAGACAGCACCTCCTGTGGTAGAGTTTGGCCCTGCTGATGCTGAGGCATCTGAGACTGTTGGGTGTGGTACTGAGGCACATTATGTTGAGTTTGTACCATCGGTTGCTGGGATGATGAAATACTAGCTCCGATCATGGACTGATTGGCCTGTTGATTCACAGCTTGGTTGTACTGTGGCTGAGGTACGGCCATGCCCTGTTGTTGCATTTGTGGGTGCATCCCCGGCACTACAGACTGCTGCGCCTGCGATGGTAGTTGATGCATCTGAGTCTGCATCTGCGTCATTTGCTGGTTAGGTATTTGAGTGGGTATTTGCATTTGCTGCATATGATTTGGTATTTGCTGATTTTGTAGAGCCTGCATTTGGGCCTGACTAGACAAATGTTGAAGCTGAGCCTGCTGCGGCCCCATCGGCTGCTGCTGCTGCAGATGATGGCCTTGACCCATATTGGGTATCTGGGCCTGTTGCATCTGATAGTTTTGTTGTTGTTGTATCTGTGGGTTAGGCTGGCTCTGCATTTGTTGCATCTGGAGCTGCTGCATCTGTGGTTGCTGCGCAGCCACCTGGGTCAGCTGGCCCTGGTTCGGCATGCCCTGCATTTGCTGCAGCGGTTGTTGTATTTGCATATTAGTGATCTGTGCTTGCGGCAAATGTTGACCGATTTGCTGCATTTGCTGATTGGGAATTTGTTGCATTTGTTGTGGCATCTGCTGGTGCATTGGTATCTGCTGCATCGCAATACCCTGGGACTGTGCGATTACTTGCTGCAGCTGGTGCTGAGGGAAGCTCTGTGGGATTTGTTGAACTTGCTGCTGCTGGGTCGGCTGAGGATGGTTCTGAGCAGTGTTCTGCATAGTAATATGGGTCATACTCTGGGGATGTTGTTGACCGACCTGCTGGGTCGTCTGTAAATTTTGTCCCTGCATCTGTTGAGGGATTTCTAGTGGAGGTGATTGTACTGACACGGCCTGGTTTATGGGCATCTGTTGTTGTACTATATTGATTGGCTGGGTGAGTGACTGCCCAGGGGATGCCATAGGAAATTGCTTCTGGACATTTTGCTCAATCTGTTGCACTTGAACACTCTGTTGATCTTTAGGCCCTTTATCGTTACACATATCATCATACTGATTGTCATTTATAACACAACCACTGTCCGGTGCTTGGAGGTTATTCTCGGTCACGTCCAAGTTGTTGTTCAAAGTAATCGGAGGGTTCTGTTGAGTGGTAGTATGATCCAAATAGTCCATACACATCCAACGGCCGCGACGAAAAGGTTCCGTGCTCTCTATCTTGACCACTTTAAATCTCTCATTCCTGACATGCTCCTGTATCTCCTTCATACCTTCTTGTGGTTTTGCATTACCGATAAGATTTATAATGCTGCCCGAGCCGGCGTTCGTGACGCTGACGTGCATATCATTCGCTTCCGTGTTGTTAGTGTTGGCCCCCACCTGGTTGGAACTATTTTCCTGGCCGACGATCGCAAGACCGTACTGAGAACTAGTCGGGATCACGGGCGCACAACCTAGCGATGTACTTGAGGCGTTGTAAAACACATCGTCTTTCGAGAAGGTGTCCTCAGAGTAACTGGGTGTCTCATTCTCTATGTCGGTTACCCTTGAGATGTCATCGGTGTGAGATTCATCCAGATCGTCAGCGGAGTCCTCGCCTGCATCAGTGCTCACCCGAGACCCAACAGTGACACTGGTTATCTGAAAGGAAGATATTTTCCTTGGGTTATGGGCGGATTGAAGACTCGTCGGGTGAGTCACTCCCTTTTCTGACTCGTTAAGCCGTAGAGATTCACTCGTAGTACGATGAACGACGTTGTTATATTTGTTTTTTTCGCTAGTTTTATGTGACTTTTGTATCAGATTGTCAGCCATTATGCCGTCCCGATTCGAATGACTACCTAATGAAATTTTCACTGTTTATTGGCCTCACAGACATTTGATAGATTTTTAAACCACAAATATATAATCTAGAGAAAACATTTTACACTCACAATTTCACAAACACGATAATTTAACTATGAAAGTTCTTAAAATTCATTAGTAAACACATACAGATGTGAACATCTTTCAGACGGCAGCAACATGGCGGCCATTTATGCGCAATGCACTAATCACTATGGTTGACAATTTGCAGTAGTGCAGACTAAATTTCATTATTAGTAATCATATTACTCGATAGATGTCACTACTTAACGTTATGTATTTTTCACTTTTCAGTGCAAATGAAACAATAATTTTAAATAAAATATTATTTTTAATAAAATATGTAACAGCAAACCTTTTCATAAGAGTAAAAATATATTAATCAACCCCTTTTGTAAAATTGCACCAATTTTGTACGGAGATTGTAATTGTGTATAATCTGTGCTATTTTTAATTTTAGTAAACATTTATTGTAATAGATGGCGTTAATCATCCGATGGTAGTTTTGGCAGTAATAAAGAGATGGCGCTTTGTAGATTTAAATTTCTCAGGAAAACAACAATTTCTCGGGGATTTTTCATTATAATTATTATCGACAACGACGATTTAAAAAAAATCTTTACAATGTGAAAATAATATAATGTCAACATGATATCAGCTTGTACTGTTCCTTTTAATATTGCAACCGCGCATAAACTTAGATTAAACATCTAAGTTTTTTTTACTTTTGAAGGTGTAATGTTTAATATTTTAGTTCATTCATTTTCCACACAATATACTTTTAAAATGTAAAAAAGCATCTTTATTCGTCTTTTCTATTTGTAGGATAACAGAACTTACGGTCTCGTCTCCAACATAAATATAATATGTACAGTTAGCTGAAAGTGCCATCTACCGGCACAAAGAAATGTTATTCAGTTATCAAGACATTGAAAATGTGCTGATTAACATATATTAATTTTGGAGCATACAATCCCGTCAATCGTGGGAAAACGAGACACAATAGATATTCTATTGTGTCTCGGACGCCAGTGACCGTTTGGTTTGGTTTGGTTGATGAATTAATACAATGAAGGCTAATAAATAATAAGAATACCAGAAATTTTTTTGAAGTGATTTTTTTTTATCCATGTCCATCCATAAATTAATCTAATACATATAGGTACTAATATTATTATTTTTGTTTAAAATATCGAGGTACACTTGTAACAGTTTACTCATCTGGTGCTGCGAGTGTCAATAGGCATCGGCTATCACTTACAAACAGGTGGTCCTTCTGCTCCTTTTGGTAAAAGGTGAGGGTTATTAGTTAAAATCAAAGTTTTGGTCGAAGTTGGATCACAGAATCATAAACTTAGATAGCTGGAAGTTGGAACTGTATTGATTAGATTCTAAATTCTTGTTCTTTTCCCTTCCTTTGTGTCGTTATTTATTTGGTTACTTAGATATAGATAACTATCTGCCGCACTCATGCTGCGGCCGCACATGCGTCTATCGTCACGAAGCTTCGTGCTATGAGACGATACCATATTGGACGATACACGCAGATCGTCCAATGGTATCGTCTCAAGCACGAATCACTACGCATGTGCGGCTGCAGCATTAGTGTGGAACATTAATTATCTACTTAATTCAAAATGTTGACATAAGCCCCATACATTATCTGTCAAACTCTTCATTAAATTAAAGGTTATTCTTAATTAAATGTCTCTGAGTACGGCGGTTAGACACCTGCAACTTATTGCGCCGAAATTAGTTTGTAGCGTGGACGGCGGGAACCGTACATTTTTCCTCAACATAACTTATAGGTAGGTAGGTACTTATATCCTTTTCCAGGACTCTAAAGTCTAAGTATCTGCATGGGTACCAAATTTGATCAAAATCGTTTCAACGGTTTAAGGGTGAAGGGTCCAAACGAGCGTAATTTGTGACTTGTGAGTCGCAGAATTTCTGCTGGCAAAAATTCTGCCCAGCAGAAATTCTGTTGGACTGCCACACGACCGTAGTTTGTGAGTTGTGAGTCGCAGAACTTCGGCCCGGTAGAATTCTGCTGCATTCAGTTTCATACAAAAGTCCTGTTTGATTCACACGGCGACTCAAAATGAGTTGTCTGCCGGCTCACACCCATTATACCGACCGAATTCAGTTCGCGGGGAGCGCGGGCAGTGTGTCCTAAGGGTGAAGCCAAACGAGCGTAATTTTGTGAGTTGTGAGTCGCAGAATTTCGGTCGCGTAAATTATTTTTCATACAAATCATGACTCACAAAATTACGTTCGTGTGAATCAAACATGACTTTTGTATGAAACTGAATGCAGCAGAATTTCTGCCAGCCGAAATTCTGCGATTCACAACTCACAAATTACGCTCGTTTGGCTTCACCCTAAGTGTGAAGTGGTAGCGGACACAGAGAGACGGACAGACAGACAGTCAGACACACTTGCGCATTAATAATATTTGTATGGAATTATGGATAATATTTTGATGACATCTAATTTATTTTGAATGTATATGAAACAAAGATCTCCGAAAAAATATATTGTAATTCTTTGTACTTTTGCTATAAAAATAGTGCTAAGTGATAACCAACAACTTTTTCAGGCACTTGCAAGCAGCTCACGGTGTTGTCTGTGCTAAAGTTTATTCCTATTACAAAGAAAGAAGATGGTTTGTAATATCAAAAATCAAAATATAAGAGTCGGTCGGATCCTACACGCAGTCGATAACAACATTGAGTAGGTAAGAAAGAAATCGATTATTTTTGCGTTTGAGTTTGAAAGCACTTGGAACACATCTGGTGAAGCGTGTTTCTGAAGGCGACGCTAATCGTTTTCCCGCAGGCATTCTGTTTCTTTGTTTGCTTCTATTTTTATAAAAAAAATTGGAAGTATCTAGAAGTAACTCGGCTTAGAGCTTAAGTCACGTAAAATATTCGCAGCAGACTACAACCGCGAGAAAAGTTTCCAAGTTTAAACATAGTGACCAGTGTTTTAAAATTTTAGAAGTATATTCTAGAAGTAATCAACTCACCTACTTTCCTGGGCACCTGAGCTATTCTGTCCCGGCCATTACGCGCAAGGTCCCAGCCCCACCAATCGCCGTCACACTTCTTAAACGAGGATAATTCGCCATTATTGTAAATTGGCGGCGCGTCCTGACCGCCTCGCAAGTCGCAGTCGGGAGCACGGTACCCTCCCGTCTCCACATAATCCGTAATCAAATACCACCAACTATAAACAACCCGGTGCGCCGAGGAGCGCTAGTCGATAAGATACTCCGCGATAAAACGGTCCGAAATGTAACGCCAACGGCATGACAGATTCCGATAATAAAAAAGTTAATTTCCCCGACATGGACGAGGAGGAGAATCCGGGATGTATCCGGCGGCTGATCGTCGGGCTGCGCATCAACCCCAACCTGATCATGCTGAAAGTGACGTTGTTCGTGATGTATGGGGCCACGGCGTCCCTGCTCCCGTATTTAACCATCCACATGCAAAGCATAGGATTGACTGTGCCCGAAATATCTTTTGTGTACCTAGCGCTACCCTTCACGACCTTCCTGAGTCCGCCCATAACAGGTATGTAGACGAAATTGTCTGTATAGACGTGATCACAGATGTTACGACAAATCTCCGTTTTAGGGTTTCTGGTGGACCGTTTCGGGGAGTATAAGCCTGTGGTCATCACAGCGCTGATCCTCAATGCCGCTTTTCACCACTCCCTCCTGCTGATACCCCACCAGGAAACTCCGGGGGTGATGCCATCGGCTTACGTGATGCGCCATCCGATCAAGAATACAGTGGAGGTAAATGTTTCGCAATAGAAATTGGTGCTATTACACGGCTATAAACAACTCCTGTCCTTTGGGAATTCGAGCAAATCGCTCCCGTCCGGTCCGAGGACCGAGACCGCTCACTGTTGACGCAATCATTAGTTAAGAGAATGAAAAATTCACGCATATATCCCGCGAGATTATTGTCTTCCTTCTTAGCTTCGTAGATACAATTCTTTTGTTTGGATGTGAAATTAAAACGACGCTATTAATCTTCACCTTCACTTTTGTTTGTTAGGTAGGTCTTTTACAAAAAACACCAGAAAAATTGCATACAAATATATCTAATTATTGTCAAAACTGTTTGAAACCATATTTTACACAGCATAATATACACTGCCTGTGGGAACAATGGGATGGTTAATTATAAAATTTCATATCCACGAAACAAGAGTCCCAACGGAACCAATAGCTTCCCAAAAAAAACCCCAACACGATGAAACTTTCCAGGTATGGTGGAGTCCCTGCCCCAGTCGCGAGTGTCCTGATGAGGACGAGCAGGTAGACTTCATCCTGGACCGCTGCGTGGATCACTGCATGCTGTCCAGACCGACGGAGCGACCACCCGTGCCTGATGATGATGAAACTGATGATATCGACTTCCCGATAGCACATAAGATACATCCGCCGAATTTGTCGAATAGCAGGTGGGTATAATTTTGATCTTCTAGAATTTAACTCGGACAAAAAAAAATTTACTGATTGTTTATTCAATGTGCCTTTAATACATCGGAACATTATCTTCATAGAAAAGGACAAGAATTAATTAATAATATGTTTATAAGCATGTTCTAGACGTAGAAAATCGTATAATAAACTTTTCTTTTTATTGAAACCACCTTTCTTTTGGATGAGATTTTTAACTGACTTCCAAAAGCTTATATGTTCGGCTGTGGATATTTTTTTTACTTTATATTTCGAAAACAAAGAACTAATTTCTTGTATATCGGTTATTATCTTCTATAGAGTAGGTACGTCACAGAACGTTTAAAGTAGTAAATTCTAAGGCAAACTGTTTTAAATCATGCAATTCTAAGGACTGTTAAGCCTTCCGCAAAGCCCTGGGATTTTGTGGCGATAAAAACCTACGCATCTGTGTTCTATTATTGAAATCACATTAATAATCGTAATATTACCAGAGTCACAACATAATTATATTTGTTGTTTCTGTTTCTGAAAACTTTCCTTTGTTCATGTTTCTAAAAACTTTAAAAACTAGGGCTTCATGAAGACGTCCATAGGTTTTTGTAGCATGATTTACAATTGGTGTTAAAATGCAAGTAAATTTTAACAAATTTGATAAATAACTAGTTAAGGTCCATATTTGTATTTTGTACCAGCAATGGAGCTGCAGTTAGTTACCAACTGGCACTAGCTTCAAATAGGTCTAAGGCCTTTTTCACACCAAACCGACTGTGAGCCGCCGAATGTGAGCGAACGTTACGCAGTTTATTGTATTTCCATACATATTCACTTTTTCGTTCACACCTAACCGACAATACGCCATTACGCTAGGCGTAGGCGCGGACATTCGATACCGTATATTTTCACGTTCACACTGGGGCTCACAGTGAGCCTGCTCACATTCGGCGTCGTATAGTCAGGCGCTAATGCATCTATTTATAAACTCCGTTGCGCCAAAATTCGTTTTTCGTGCGGGAGCCGCACATTTTTTTCCGGATAAAAAGACGTATCCTATGGCCTTTAATGGGATTCAAAGTATCTCCATATTCAGCAAAATCGGTTCAGCAGTTTGGGCGAAGAGAGTAACAGACAGACAGACACACTTTCGCATGTCATATATAGTATGGATTTGTTTTAGTTTCCATAACATGACTGATGAAAGCGACGAAGAGTACAATGATTCAGCGTTCTTCCAAATTGAAGTTCATGACGACCTTGGTGAACCGAAAGAACAGCTTGGTATAGAGATGGAGAGGGTAAGTATCTATAGGATAATCTCAAAAAATTTAGACTCGACATCACAAAAATGAAAAGTACTATCAGGGAAGTCGATTCATATTTCATAGACAGATGGCGGACCTACGTAATTTGGTCGCGTTCTGTCAAACCCATTACATTGAATTGACATAATCCGACCAAGTGACCGTAGGTCTTTTAACTGCCTATGAATCAATTTCTTCGATGGTACCTAATTCACCCAGTTTAGTAGCAGTCTCCGATTTTGGATGACAATGATGAGATCTTTAAAGACATGAACAGACATACAAACATGTCACAAAAATCTTATTATTTATAGACATATTTTTCTTTCAGGACGACAACGATACAGTTACGGATTTTAGATCAAGATTTGGGGAAAAGCTTCTGCTATCTCAAGGAGTAAATATAACGGCTTTGGATAAGGAGGACCTGAGATGTGGTGGTCTTGTGATGGTCCATAACATGACGAAACTGTCCAAGGAACGATTGGCTACGCTCGCCGCAGATTGCATGGTCCAGAAATGTGACTTCAGGTACTGCCTATAATGCCTAAAAATATTATTATAAATGTAGGACCTAAGTTCATAAGACAAGGAATAAGGATGGACGGATGTTTGTTACACTTTCATGCATTGTATTGTGATTGGACACATTCCGTGATTCGACGACCTCTGTGGCTCAGTTGGTGGGCTGCACTGTTGGTAGCTCAAGCCGGGGGTCGCGGGTTCGAATCCCGCCGACGGAACAAAAAGTTTTCAAAGTTCCTGGGTCATGGATGTGTACTAAATATGTGTATCATATAATAAAAATATTTAATATATGTATAGTATAAAAGTATTAAATATATTTCCGTTGTCTGGTACCTGTAACACAAGTCCTTCAGGTACTTAGCACGGGGCCAGACTGACGTGGTGTGAAGCGTCCATAGATATTATTATAGATATTATTATTATATATTATTATTATTCCACTGTTTTAGTAGGAGATTTTATATTTAAAAGAAGAAGGACGGAAGGAGTCGGCTAAAGCTAGTTAGGTACTTGTCGTAATCCAAAGTTTAAATTGCCAAATACATTGATATCCTTGAAGCTACATTAAGTTGTTTACATACGAAAGCTGTAGTTTTTTCACTTTAGGAGACTTATATAATATTATCTTTTTCACAGACGAGGCGGCCCAGAAATCTGCCCACCAGATTACAAGGAGAGCGACGATAAGACATTCTACATCTACTTCTTCCTGCGTTTCATGGGCACCATCATGCTCTCAGCCGGTGTCACCATAATGGATCCCATAGCCCTGATGATGATACAGAAGTACGGCGGAGACTTCGGCAGGGAGAGATTATTCTCCAGCATCGGAATGGCAATTTTCTCTCCCATCACTGGCATGCTCATAGATATGAGGAGCAAACAAGTTGGTACGTATTTTGTAATCGTTATCGTCAATGTCAATAATGTAAATCAATATTTACCTTCTGTTGCAGGATACACAGACTACTCAGCCGCTTTCTACACGTATGATGTTCTACTGCTGATATCGGCGATTACTGTCGCGGTCATGCCATTGGGAGCCAAGCTGCCGGCTGATAATTTGCTCCATGACTTAGTCAACATAATCAAGATGCCCCACATCATAATTTTCATATTCTTCCTGTTCACCCTGGGCAATTTTTGGGGATTCATAGAGTCTTACCTATTTTTGTATCTGAAGGAATTGGGTGCACCAAATTTCTTACTAGGTAAGTTCAATATTAAAGATTCTATTCTTTGTCAAACACAAGATTAGGAAAGTTGCACTTGATATAATAGCTTAAATCGGAAGCAACAATTGACAGTAAGGTCGAAAAATACCTACAATTTTTACATAATAAACGGTTTTTAAGAGCAATGAGCGTACATTACCACTAAAAATTTAATGGGAAAATTGTCTGTTTCCTCAGTTCTGTAAAAAGTGCTTCGTAATCAAAATACTCCTTCATTTCCTATTCAAGATGTTGAATTAGGTTGGCTTGTTTAATTTAGTTTACTTGCTCACGCGTAATATGACTAATAACCAGGAATAAAAGGACTTGGTAAAGTCTTACCAGTCTTAGTTAGTCAGACTTACTCAGTCTTAACTCTTAAGGCTTACCTCGTGTAATAGGCACTATAGCAATTGTAGTTTACAGTGTTAATCCTACAAACGTTCAGTTGGGATAAATTACCATTTGCTTAGTGTTATCTCAAAGGAATATTATTGAATACCTTTATTACTTTTAGATCTTATTTGCCAATCGCCAAATAACATATCGTGAAAATTTTCCAGATTAGCTCTTCGTTCTCATTTGGCTATTGTAAAACAGTTGCCTAATCTCTAATAAATAAAAATGGCTACTAATTTACTATTTTACTCCGAGTAGAGTAGAGTCTAGCGTCCGTGGCCTAGTGAGAAGACCGTTAGTTCGCACTCGAGAGAGTGCGGGTCCGATCCCGGGTGGAGGCGTGTACCAATGAGACATTTACAGATCTCAAGTGCATTATATGGACGCTCATACAGTGAAGGATAACATTGTGAGGAAATGCACATGGTTGGTCACAGACGTATTGACCTGCTCATTCCTCCGGGCTAGGCAGACTATGTTGCGAGAATGCTTAGGCAACCATACCGGACATTTTAAATCTTGTCCCAGGCACTACAGTATTTGAAAAGTAGTTACTTCGCTCTAAAAATACTGTATAAATCATCCATAATGGGATGCAAAGGCCTTACTGCGAGTGCCTTTAAGGTTCCCGTTTATACTTGAATTACTAGAAGTCCTGCCATTTTCTGAGCCCTTATCTAAATGTCATGTTTATATCCAGGAATAACTGTGACGGTGGGCACTCTGAGCAGCATCCCGTTCCTGTACGGCGCCGATGCTATCACGTCACGTATCGGCCACGTCAACGTCATCATCGTCGCTTTCTTCTCGCACGCCGCCAGGCTCGTCGGCTACTCGTTTATTGAGTAAGTAGTTTCTCATATTATAGGCTCTGAAACTGTTGGGCAGCATTTATTAGATACAGGTATGAGTAGATCACGAGAAAGCATATTTGTTACGTATCATCGGGGTAAAATGTTCTTACGGGAAGTTTTACGTGCTTAATATGCGAGAAATATTATCTTGTTACCTAGGTAGTAGGTACGATATTTCTTAGGTCCAAGTTCACTACTTTTATGTTTACCTAATGCTGGGACTTTAAGTTCATTCATTCATTCATATTTAACAAGTTATGATATTGCCAATGCCTATCAGGATGCCAAATTAATGATAAATTTCTTAGATATATTTTTTTAAAGTATTTCCTCCTCTATTTCTTCAGAATAGTATACGCATATTACCACTGCGTAATATATCTAAGATGTGATGTTTCTAGCTGGAATGTATACAACGAGTAATGTATACAAATAGTCTTAGAATCTAGAATATTTACTGTGAAGTCTGATAAAACAATATTTTGTCTACTTATCAGATAAGGGTCAATATACTTGGCAATAATTATGCATAGAACATCACAAAGACGTCTAATTAACATCTTAAGAGATAATTAGCCATTAAATGTAAACTGTATGAAATTGAAAATCTTAATGTTCTAGTGATGGGATTTAATATATGGAATAAACTAGCAATAATTCCAACAGAGACCCATCCAAAAATCTTTAGTGTGGATCATAATTTTGAATATAGGTGCAGCATTATAGGTGCCAAAAGGACGGATCGTATCCGAAACACTATTTAAAAGTAGATTACATAAAATAAAACATAAAATACCATTAAAGCCATCAACACTTTTGCAATACCTATACGTATTCTTTCGGAATCATTAAATGGACCAAATCCGACCTCAAATCACTGCAAACCACAATAAACACAGCACTAACTAAAAACAGAAAACATCACCCAAGAGCTTGCGTCCAAAGGTTGACTCTACCTAAAATTGAAGGAGGTAGAGGACTAATCGATATTACAAATTTACACAACAAACAAATTACTATTCTTAGAACATACTTTTACAACCGTTCACAACAATCACCAATTCACAACGCCATATGTCAGTCAGACTCATTCACTCCACTCATGCTTGTAGATCACACTAAACCTATCACTCTTACCTCCAATCAACAAAAAATAGACACATGGACTCAAAAGTCACTTCACGGCCGCCATCGTATGGATTTAACCAGCGCCAATGTTGACAAAGTAGCGTCAAACATGTGGTTAAAGAGAGGCGAGCTGTTCCCAGAGACCGAGGGATTTATGGTAGCCATCCAGGATCAGATTATTGATACTAAAAATTACAGAAAACATATCATCCGAGAACGCGGGGCAGGCAGCGATCACTGCAGACACTGTCACCGCCAACCTGAAACCATCCAACACATCACCGGCGCTTGTTCATCCATCACACAAACAGACTACAAACACAGACACGACCAGGTAGCAGCAATCATACACCAAACACTCGCACTCAAACACAACCTCATCATAGAAAAAACACCTTAAGTACTACAAATACACACCACAAATCTTACTCGACACACCTGACTACAAACTTTACTGGGACAGAACAATACTAACAGACAAGACCGATCATCACAACAGACCAGATATAACACTACACGACAAACAAAACCGAACAGTCTACCTCATAGATATCGCCATACCCAACACACACAACCTCACAGGCACCCATACAAGTAAAGTTACCAAGTATACCGATCTCACAATAGAAATAAAATCACAGTGGAAAGTAAACTCAGTCAAAACCGTACCCATAATTATTTCGACTACTGGTATCATACCGAAAACATTACATACGTCTCTCAAAACACTTGACATTCACCCTCTCACGTACATCACCTTACAAAAAGCAGCCATCCTCAACACATGTCGCATCGTCCGTAAATTTTTGTCAATTAATGATTAAACTGCCTCATCGCCTGAAGTTGCTTGGCCACAAGCCCGCAACTTTAGTGAACCCCGCAAGGGGGAAAAGAAAATTTTAATAATAATAATAATAATTTTGAAGGTATTGAAGACAGAATTAAACATATTCCTACTATATAGGTGTAAATAAAGTGGATAAAGTGGAATTGACAATGTAGCCAAGGTTGGAGTTACGACGAACAATGTCAAGAATCAAGAGTAACTATGCAGTAGGCGTAATGCTATATCATAGACCGTTCTTCCTAATAGCTCCTAGTTTATCATAAATCTTGACGACTAACAAGGGCGTCACCAGCTTACAACTGAGGGCAATGGGTCAATTTTATGGAGGATAAAAATTTTAACGCCTGGTACAGTCGAGAGCATGAATCGTTACACTTTGGAAGTATTTGCCTCGATGATTGTAATAGGAATGGTTCTAATATCAATATCAATGTATAGATTTTGCTACTTTTGATCTATAAGGAAGCGAACAGTCAGCAAAGAACCGCGATATGTAGGTCTCATGGTCTAATGTTATCAAAAATTTAAATGTGGTTTACAAAACATTGTATTTCCCTACAAAAATAGGTTGGCATCCGCCCTTGCAATTTTATTTTTATTATGAGTAAATTTTGGTGGTTGATAAAAAGCCATCCTGTCTTAAACTCAAAATATCTAATGAATCCTACCAATTTTGTGTTAGGTGTACAACTCTTTGTATCTTTTAGGACCTAAATATTTTTTTTAATCATCATCCATGTCCCTCTCGTCATCACTATATTTTTTGTTTCTTCTAGAAATTCATGGTGGTGCTTCCCGTTCGAAGCTATGGAATCTCTGTCGGTTCATCTGATGTGGGTAGCAGCGGCGACCTACTGCGCAATGCTCGCTCCGAAGAATCTACTCGCTACACTTATTGGCGTCCTTGGAATGGCACATTTCAGTCTCGGTAAGTGTAATGTGTATCAGCTGTATCTAACCCCGGATTTTTAACTAGGCCGTTATAGCCTTATAGACCACGGCCTAGGGGGGGCAGCGTCCATTGAGGCCCTACAGATTACGTACATATGCGGCGAAAATAAAGTGGTCTACTCTCATAAAAAATATAAATTCGGCACTGGCTGTATCTAGACTAATATCTATAGAATGAGAAAGAGCAGCTTGAAGTAGGCGCTTCATATTTTGGAACCAAAAATTTCCAACATTACCTCATTAGTTTCTAAAAGTGCACTGAAAGTCTATCAAAATAGGATTAGTATTTAGTTGTAGACAAAATAGTTACGGTAGATAAGATACAAAAGTACAGAAATCGAATTATCATATTATAGAACAAATTCACTTAAAGACACGAAAAACCTCGCTTCGTGGCTTGGATTGTAGTAACATATTCTACATATAATACGTAGTAAGACTGTATTCTCGGAGGGGCAGCAAAATTATACAATTTGTTGATAGCTCCTCAGACGTAAATAAAGATGCATTTATTCCTATAAATAGAACAGTAAACGTTTGAACAGAAAACATTCTCTATAAATAAACTACATTGATAGCGACAAATGCTAAAAGTCGGGCGTAAATGCATAATGAGAAAATATCGTTTGTCTAATCTTAGTTTTCTAAGAACTGTTTGAACAGTATTTCAGAGTTAGTAGAATACATTACACTCAAATACAAGAACATACATTTTACTAAAAAAAAATCATAACAAAAAAATCTAAATGTATGTAGATCCTGATTCCTGGTATAACGTAAAGTTTTCCTTAATAGACAATAGCCTTGCGGAATACATTAAGTACAAGTTTTCTCTGGAATAATTAATGCTTAATTTCCAGAAAAAGCTTCTAATGAGTATATACCTGTATGGTCTATAGGTAGTAGGTACTTTCCTAGTTTAAGAACTACAAACCATTGGAATATTACTGATCATTATTATTATTATTTGCAATAGTTATTACAAGTCATATTATTGTGTTTATTTAGAAGTTATTAACCGACAAATAGATAAGGTGGCGCCATAACCCGTGGCAATAATCACATAATTACGTTGTTATTACAGTAACAATTTGAATAAAACCAGCTTCTTTTCGCATTTGAAGACTAATGAGTAATTATTTATTTTAGAGACAAGATTTCTCGTCGCGTATCGCATGCGGAAATATGTAGATGATTGCGTCCAACCATAACTTTCAGAACAATATCTGGGTCCTCATTGGCTGTTATCTGCGAATTTCAAGCACATTTTGTAGACTTACTTTTTGGCTAAATGGACAAAATTATTCGACATTTCTTTTATGAGTTGAATGATAAACAGTTGTTGACTGGTGATAAAGCAAAAGTTTTCACTATTAAATAGTGAAAACTTTTGCTTTATCACCAATCAACAACTGCTTATCCATTATCCTCTATCAATGCCGTAAACAATTAAAGTGATTAACATTATCTGCAAGAAAAAGTACTTCTACATTACAAAATTTGTAATGTAGAAGTACTTTTTCTTTACCAGATTTAAGCAGAATGTTCGAAATCGATGTCTTGTTGTAAAAAAAAAGCTTTTTCCGATTGTTCAAAGAATCAAACATTTCTCAATAATTTTGTTAGGGCCTGTTTCACCACTTCCTGATAAGTGTCGGATAGGCTTTCCACAACTTATCTGACAGATTCTCCTTACTCTATCTATCAAGTTAAGTTCTGGATAGCCTATCCGGTACTTATCAGGAAGTGGTGAAACAGAACCTTAATGTTCTGATGTGAGATGTCAAATTTTCCAGTATTTTATTCTGGAACTTTCCAATCTCAGGTCGAGGCAGCGGTAGTTTCGGTGGTGGTCTTCTCATAGCCTCCTTAGGCACTAGAGAGGCTTTCCGCTACATGGGTCTGATAGCTTTTCTCGGCGGTGTATGCTATGGACTTCTACATTACTTCTGGCTGCGGAAGATCACTATGAAGGGAATAAATGATATCAGCTGCGAACCGGATACGGGTAAGAACGTTAATAGATACATTTTCTCGATAAGCAATCATCACAGTCATAAAAGGCAATTGTGATTTTTTGAACATTTCGGTATGCTTAAAGCTTATTTCCTAATCCATATTTCACAGAAAGTGGTGAAGGCGACAAGCTAAACGGAGAGCCTCTACGTAAGGACGCTGAGACCATGGTGTCCCTGGAGAGGCTGCACATGATCACACGATTCAATCCTTTAGGATCATTGCACTCCCTGTCCAGAGGATCAAGAGCTAGGGTAATATATTACATCCCTAAATCCTTACCATACTTATGATTTGATTATTATTTATTTATGATTACCTAAGTTCTTGTATGGATATACTTTGAACCTCGGGTAAGACATGTGATCATTTCTATCCCGGAAAGTTTATCTGTTACGCTCAAAGACCGAAAACGCTCAATGAGCGGAAAAATAGCTCACAACGCGTTTTGGTCATAGTAAAACAGCCACGACGCGAAATTCGCGTTGTAGCTCTAATGAAAACGGCCACGACGCGTTCTGAAAGTCACAAAAAGACCAAAAAGCGAAATTCGTGTCGTGACTGATATGCTTTTCGTTTTTCTTGATTGTAAGTCTAATTTGAAGTCCATAGGTATGGAAGATTATATTATTACTTATTTGGATTACCACGCGTACTATAATATAATTTTTCTTTTACTAAATCACTGCATAACGTGTTTATCATTATTATTTATAAAATATTCATAACTCCATACTATCCGTACTAATATTATTACTGTCTGTTTGTCTGTCTGGTGCAACGGAATTGCGACTTGCGGGCATCAACTAGTAGTATTTATTATATTTAAATTATATAAATTAAAATAAAACTATATTTTTATTTTTTATTGAGATCAGATTACTTTATATTAAAAAACAACATAATATGAAGTAACAAATTACTGAACACAAAATAATATTCTTAATAATTTGTCAATAATACATAAGTATTATTGACAAATTATAAAATTCACTTAAAAACGATTAGGGATTTTAATTTTTACGATATGGTAAGAATAAATGAACGCATTTTGGTCTTTTTGTGATTGCCAAAACGCGTCGTGGCCGTTTTCATTAGAGCTACAACACGAATTTTGCGTCGTGGCTGTTTCACTGTGACCACGACCGCGACGCGTTGTGAGCTATTTTTCCGCTCACTAAACGTTTTCAGTCTTTGGGCGTAACATGACTACTACTAAACTAAAAGCAACATCTATCTGTTTTATATTTTTTATACTTTCTAAATGTATATTTTCGGCGTTTCGAGATGTGTTGATGGCTTTTGTAGTGTCTCTTACCTTTCTCGAATTGTTTCCTGTCTAAAGACTTCATAATATTTGTCGTCTGAGTTATGTCTGAGTTACAGCAAATAATTTATTACTGTCGAATTGCTACAGCTGCTTCCTATTTTTTATTATACATAGTTTCATAATCGAGTGCTAAAACTCTATTTGAAGATATATCTGTCTAGAAACACGCTATGTTTTTGCTATTTTGTGTAAAACGTTTGTGTGAACTGCTAAGTTTTAACTTATTGCAATCTATAAACCAAAAAATTAAGCTTTTCCAATTTCTACTGTTTTTTTATTGCGCTGTTAAAATTATGCATTAGAATTAGTAGCATTATAGATATCATACTAAACTTTGTCTACATTCAGATTAAAATGAATTTTAACGGTGTTAATGTTCGTGACAAAACCTTTCAGCTCTCCCAAGGCGACATAAATGAGCTCTGCCGCAGTCGCAGCGGCAGTAACAGTCAGAGACGGTGCAGCAACATCGAGATATCACCCAAGTCTCCTCCACCAACCCAGATATCAGCATCCAAAGTGGACATGCTGAGGTCAGCACTGGAGATCAACCATCAGCAGAGGATCAGTCACATATCAAACCCAGTGCTGTCGAGTCCGAACAAGCCGGTGCATCTGTATAAAGTGCGTATGATCTTGTTCATATTTTTTTCCCAGATATATAAAAATACGACAATAAAGTTCGATCGTATAATCCTAAAGGTGCTCTCTCAACGGGAGCATTCGCGTGAAATGTAACATTATAGATTCGTCTTTGAGCATTACATTACAATACTACCTCCCTGACTGACGAGAATTCGCGTGTAATGTAACATTATAGATTCGACTTTGAGCATTACATAGCTAGTCGACTTCACTGTCACGTAGCATTGATGTTACAAGTTGTATCAAGATAATATTACACATTGTATCATTACAAGGTGCGCATTGTAATGCTCGGTTCTCCTCCCTCACTGATGTAATGCTCGACTCTGTAACGTTACAAGCGAAAGCTCCCGGTGAGGGAGCACCTTAATGATAATAAAAACGAAAACAATGGAACACATGATGCTATCAATATAATTATATAAGTATTAACTAATAACTATTAAGTCCCTCATTGACATGTTTGAATGACAGATTAATATTGTTAGGAATTGTTGTGACAGAGTTGTGATTTAAATTGTTATCAAGTTTAGAGATACCAATAATAATAATTATTATTACTTGCCTCAAATATTTTATAAAGGTGATTCATAAAGGATAGAATATTTGTTGAAGCTATGATGAAATAATATGAAATAATTTATTGTTTTAGGTTACACGTTTGATGAATCATGACTACTAAGGTTTTAAAATCTATCCGTGAAGTTTTCAAGTCTGTAGTCTATTTTTAAAGTTGCGTTGGCAGATGGCGCTTTTTGAAATGTACAATGCCATCTAGCTTTTAAACCGGAACTAATGTTGAGCTAGAATTCATTGGGTCATCGCTGATTGGTTACTTAATATAATTTTAGCGAATTCTGAAAGAAATTTATTTTGCTTCTTAACAAATAAACGAAACTGAAAGAGTATTTTTGGAAAAATAGAAAAAAGTCTGTCTATTCAATGTTTCTTAATCATTGTGTCTTACGGATTCGAACTCACGTCCGTTTACAAATGTGTATGAAAATTTCGTCTTTTCTTTCGACTGGGAGCGTGGCGTCTCCTGTAATCCGGCTACTCGGAGGTCGGGTGCGGAGGATGGTTTGAGGTCGGGAGCCCTGGGGCTGAGTGGCCCATGTTGACCGGACGTCCACACTAAGCCCGGTATCAATATGGACCCCCCGGGGGAGCTCGGGGGGTGCAGGTTAACTAAGGAGAGGCGAACCGGGCCAGGGGGGAAACCCAGCAGCCAAAAGTCTCCGTATCGGGCAGTAGTGGGATAGCGGCCGGGAGTGGGCGCTCAGTTACAGCCCGACCAACACAATCAGACCCGTTCCTTTTGCCGTTTTCAAATCTAATTATTACTAATTGTTAGTTGTTAGTTTTTTATTTATGCTAAACTAGTGGTCCGCCCCGGCTTCGCCCGTGGTACATACATAGCCCATAGTACTCAGGGACATCGTAGCTATTCATTGGTAAGTACATTTTTGAAATCGGTCCAGTAGTTCTTAATATTATCGCGTTCAAACTATTTTAGGCACCTAATTGTAAAGCCAAACAAGCCCATTTCTGCATTCACAGTGTAAATTTAAAGTGCCAATGTTTTGTTCTTGTTAAATGTCAACTTGTTAAGCGACTTTATTATCAAGGACTACCTATAGTTTACGTAGTAGGTAACTATTTGGGCTATCATTGTGTCTGTGTGTATGTATGTTTGCTACATTGCATTGTAGCCTACGAATAATAAAAACTAAGGAAAAGTAACTCCGTCAAAAAACATGCTCCACAATACTTGTCAAAAAAGTGTAGGTAAGTACACATTTCAATACTTACATTTGCAATATTTGGGTGGCCTTGAGCGGTACTAGGCTGACGTTACATGACAGATAGAAAGGAACCAAATTTAAAACGGTAATAGTATGGGAGTCACGATTCCTTAGTTTTTATTATTCGTAGATTGTAGCAAAACTTGTTAAATATGTAAGGCAAAAAAGATAAAACCGACTTCAAAATTGTACGTAATTGAGAATTAAAAGTCCCTATCTCCAAAACTACTGAACCGATTTTGATGAAACTTGCACTATTCCCTAAGTTGACCAATACCACAGAATATACAAATAGTACCTTACGGTACAGAAGTCTCACTCCCGAGTTTAGGTATGATAAACGCAAGCGTCCGGTCACCGGACTAGTCTCGATAAGCTGGCACTCGCTCGACTTGTCGCACACGCAACGCACTCATCCGCGATACAAAAGTAATAGTACCCGGCCCCGCGCCGCCGCGCCGCGGCCGCTCGCTTGACAGCCCTGGCAGATTGAAGCGAGACGGCAGACAGTTATTGTACTAAACGCTAAGCGCAATGCAAAAGGTTGAAATAAGGTTGTTTTACAGAATAGTAGGTAAATATCTCGGCGATTTCGGGCCGTTTGTATGGAAGTGAGACAGGCCTGCCAATACAATACCTAGTACAATAAAAAAAAAGAATTACTGAAATCGGAATGGTAGTTCCAGAGATATGCGAAAACAAACATAAAAACATACATACATACATACTTACATACATACACTTTTGAAATTTGGCACATTTGTTCAGACGCTGATATAGACTAACATTTATTATTCGAAAATTGGGCAGTTCTGGAAATATTACATACCTACATACGCGTCGAATTGATAACGTCCTTTTTTTGAAGTCAGTTAATAACCAACGAACGCTTTTGGTTACTGCCGTAAGTAGTATTATTTTGATGTTACAAGTTACAACGTTGTAACAAAAATTGTGCTGATACAAATACTAAAATATATCACCTGATGTGATTTATTTTATTTGAACAATAAACAAACGTGTTACAAGCTTAAAAGAAATTTATAGCTTTGATTACCTCTGTTATCATACTTTTATTGATAAAGAATTGTTGATAGTTTTGTAATATTTATTTATGATACTACGGAAAATTTACGATGTGATTTTCTAGTATTTGAAGACAACATTGTGCATTGTTGTAAAAGAATATAATTATTTTATAACTATTTATTTTTCTAATAATTATAATGTTATGCGTTTCATAATAATGGCCTAAATCAAAAATCAAAATACTTAATTAAAGACGTATAATATTATGTCCATTTTTCGGCCAATTTTTATTTTTACGTCTCTACATTCTAGCCTCTAGGCTCTACCTGACTACTTTTCTAGTTATAGAGAAATACATAATATATAAATAATTGATATTTGCAAGATAATTATTATTAAAAATAATTTGGCAATTATTGTTTATAATTTATGTGCCTTTGACTTTATAACCGACTTCCGAAAAATGGAAGGTTCTATGTTCGGCTATGGATATTTTTTTACTTAAAGATATTTCTAGTGCCTATTGCCTTTTATTTATTTCATTATCTTATATTTCAGTTTGCGAACAGCGCGCCAAAGCTCACACAAAGGAATAACATCTCACAACCAGCGCTGGTAGAATTCGAGCGTCGAAGGGATTCTATACCCGAAGAAGCGGAAGAAGACAGGCTGGTTGCCACGAAACCAGCGAAAACCAAGAGCGACCACCTCCCCCCACCCCCCACTTACGACGAGGCAACCAGAGAGAAGAGAAAAAGTTGGCACTCCGATGACAGTACACCGACTTAACTTTCTTACCGCTGCCGTGTAAAATTGAGCCTTATTCCGTGTAGTGTAGAGTCGTTTCACAACGGCAGCGTTAGGCTACCATAGCTGTCGATACAGAAATGAATATTCCAATATCGACTTTATCTGTTAGGCAGTCAGTTTATTTTGCAATGACAGCAATTTCTATCTAAATACTGGAATGGCGTAATTTTGCGTAATTTTTTGTGAAAATTAAAAAACACTGACGTCCTCTTCTGTAAAATATTTTACGTATATATCTCATGCCTAAATCTGTAAGTAAATTAGGATTTAAGTAAAATTTACACAGTTTAAAGTAAAATAATGATAAAATGTTTCTAATTCTTCTGATCATAAAATTGTTGGGTGGTGCAGTGTGCTGTGTGTTACATGTAACAGTGTGGGATGTAGGGTAATTTTGTGGGTAAAATAATAATTTGTTCTACTCATTTAAATTACAATTTACATGATTTAATGTTTATTGTTGAAATAAATATAGGTCTACCAGAATCTGATGGCAAAAAATGAGAAAATAAATTGACTCTATCAATACCGGGGTAATTGGAATAAAACATTTTGATCCTTTTTTTTTTCTTATAGCGGCTGATTTTATGTGTTAAACATGCAAATATAAAAATTTATACAATGATCAAGGATATTTTATGAAAATCTGCTGTCAAAAATTGCCATCAGATTCTGGTAGACCTATAATTATCTTGAAGAAAGAAATGTTATAAAATTATATTCTGTATTAAAAATGTGCACGAATAGTTATAGGTTTTGTACATAAATTATATTATTGAATTAAGAATATTTTAATACAATTTTAATATTGTTTATTTTCATTAAAAATTTACAAAGCCCACTTTAGTACTTCTATTAGTCATGAGATGGCGTTATGGTAGCTCTAAATAGTTAGCTTTGTCTATTCCACAAAAGATGTCGCTTTGTAACTAAGATGGCCGCAAAGGCACGTTTTCCGTACCTATAAGCTTTCCGTAGGTATTCGGAATTCCGTCAGACTAACACAAATAAATAAAACGTTTATTGTACACAAATAAAACGTTTATTGTTTTTTTCCACGTGTGAAGTGCGTACGCGCCAACTTGCGAATTCGTTCCGTACGGAGAAAAATAGTATTTTAAAAAGATAAAACCGACTTCAAAATTGTACGTAATTGAGAATTAAAATTCCGTATCTCAAAAACTACTGCACCGATTTTAATGAAACTTGCACTATTCCCTAAGTTGAACAATACCTAATACAACAAAGAAAGAATTACTTAATCTGACTTGTAGTTAAAGAGATATGCGAACACAAACATAAAAACATACATACATACATACATACATACATACATACATACATACATACATACATACATACACTTTTGAAATTTGGCACATTTACTTAGATGTTGATATAGAGTATAGACTAACATATACGAAAACTAGGTAGTACGAGGTACATACATACGCGTCGAATTGATAACCTCTGGCCTTTTTTTGTTCTATAACGGTACGGAAGTCGGAACCCTTCATGCGTGAGTTCGACTCGCACTTGGTTGATTTTACATATTTTATTTTATTTTTTTTATTTACTATTTATTGCACACATACATTTTTAACACGAAATATACACAGAAGAAAAACGACACAACAGGTACTGCTTATCTCTAACAGAAATTTCTTCCAGCAGTCCTACGGAGAGAAATGTGATGGGAAATATCAGATAGGGCGTGCACAGATAAATTTTAGAGATATACATAGTAATACACATACAATAAAAAATTTATAATTATATAATGCAAATACATGACATAAATATACAATAATATACAAAATAATAAATATTATATTATAATAGTATAAAAAAATGTACTTACAAGTACATACCTACTTAAATAAACAAATACATACTATATTATGTATATTTAATAAGAGTTTTAGGATTCATTATTGAGGTAGTGCTCTTTTAGTCGCTTTTTAAAGACAGCGAAGGAAGGGCTGTCACGAATGGTGTGGGGAAGGGAATTCCATAATCTAACTGCATGAACGGTAAAGGAATAGGAGAAGAAATTGGAGCGATGGGAGGGGAGGGATAGAGTCGTCCTCACGTTGGACCTGCATGGGATGTCAATAGGTCGAGCAAAATTGAAACGATCTATAAGGTAAGAGGGAGATATGGGATTGTAAAGGATTTTGTATAGTAGAGAGAGGATATGGGAATTTCGCCGGAGCCGGATCGGGAGCCACTTTAATTTCGATCGAAAAGCTGATACATGGTCGTACTTTTTTAGCCCAAACACGAAACGGATGCAGAGATTCTGCAACCGTTCCAGTTTTGTTAACAGCTCTTCAGTAACGTCCAAGTAGCAGGGGTCCGCGTAATCAAGGATAGGGAAAATAAGGGTTTGAACTAGAAGGATTTTTGTAGTCAAGGGCAAGAAATTTTGGAGGGTCTTAAGCTTGTGTAGTGAATGATACACCTTTTTACTGACATCATTGACCTGAGCGTTCCAGGACAAGTTATTATCTATAATTATGCCAAGATTTGTCACTGTGTTTGCATAATCAATCGGAGTACCATTAAACATGATCTTGGGAATATTGTGCAAGCGCTGGGTCATATACTTACTACCGATGATGATGGCTTGTGACTTTTTGGGATTCACCAAGAGACCAAAAGAGTTAGCCCAATCTGCAATCCGCTGTAGGTCAGCGTTAACATCGCTGACTGCGGAACTAATGCTTTCAATGTGCGATTGGCGATAAATCTGCAAGTCGTCTGCATAGAGATGGAAGTTACATAATAATATGACTAAGGTTACTGTGTTAATAAAAATTGAAAATAAAAGAGGAGAGAGAACGCCACCTTGTGGGACCCCCGCATCGAGATCACACCAGTCCGAGGTAACCTCATCAGATCGAACCCGCTGCGAACGTCCCCGAAGATATGAGTCGAACCATTCTACCACTGAGGAGGACACGTTAAGGGAACGAAGGATGGAGAGGAAGATATCAAAGTCTACTGAGTTGAAAGCACTACTAAAGTCAAGAAGAACCAGAATGGAAACACATTTTTCCTCCATAGCTAGCCGCAGATCATCTGTGACTTTTAGCAGAGCAGTGACAGTGCTATGGCCAGGGCGAAATCCGGATTGGAAGGGAGAAAGCAATTTGTTGCTGGATAGGAAGAAGGAGAGCTGCTTGTGGACGATGTGTTCTAGGACTTTGGAGAGATAGGGTAGTATGGAGATAGGTCTGTATTGAGTTAAGGAAGAAGGATTGGAGGTTTTTGGTAAAGGAATGACATTTGCACGTTTCCATGCTGAAGGAAAGGAACTCGTTGACAAAGAATAATTGAAAATGTGAGTAAGGATTGGCAAGAGTTCAGGAAGTGCAAGGGAAATCATACGTGGACTAAGATCATCATCGCCCACAGCAGTAGACGTAATAGCTCTAATATGTTTCATAACCTCGTCCTCGGTGACTTGTTTAAACGAAAATGGAGCGTAGGAGGGTAGAGGAATCGAGGAGAGATGGGAAATCGTGTGTGCTTTAGTAGCTTGGTCGACCGAAGTTGGTGGGTTGGAAAAAATAGCGTTAAGCGCATTTAAATCTTTAGTATTAGTGGGAAAAACAGAAGACTTTCCTATCCCAATCGTAGAAAGAAACTTCCAGAGTTGGGAGGGGTTACTGTGGCTGATAGTGGAGTGAATGTGACGTCTTTTGGCATCCCTACACAGACGACTGCAATGATTCCGCAGGGACTTATACTTTTCCAGGTTTGCTTCCGTTGGTCGTTTTCTATACCGGCACAAAGCTCGGTTGCGCTTAGCCATCATTGAAACAATATCTTGTGACAACCAAGGAGCCGGCACGTGCTTTATCTTAACTCTTTTGAGCGGAGCGTGGATGTTAAATATTTTGGTAAAGTTGTCAGTTAGCAACGACACCTTTAAATCAATATTCGTGGCCGAGTAGATATGAGACCAGTCCGTATTTGAGATATCGTGCTTAAGAGCCTCAAAATTCACCGCCCTATAACTACGAAGGTAAAGGAATTTTGGTTTTCGACGGGGAGGATTGATTTTAAAGGAGAGGAAAACTAGGTCATGATAGGAAATATTCGAGGGAAACTGGCCATGGAATGCAACGAGATCAGGAGACGACGTAATTAGGAGATCTAGGAGGGAAGGGGCGCAATTTGGAGCGTGATGAGTTGCCAAAAGAGGGAGAATGCTGAGGTTAAGGGAGGAGATTAAGGTTCGGAGTTTGGAGGCACGCGAATCTTGTTTCAAGAGACATGTGTTGAAGTCACCTGCAATTAATGTATAGTCATAGTTTGGGCTGTGTGTGGCTAAAAGCGAATCTAAACTGTTAAAATAATCAATTCGCATTGATGGAATATATGCCACACAAAGCAGGACACTCTTGTGATGCAAGGTAACTTCAACACACAAATACTCAATAGAGTCAGTGTATCGGCTAGGTGAAGCAGTGATCAACTTGCTGTCAATGTCACCACGCAAATACATAGCCACCCCACCACCACTTTTGCCCACGCGATCATTTCTGATCAGCTTATAACCCGGTAGAGCGTAAGCAGTTGACGATAGTGAGGGCTTGAGCCACGACTCTGACACCAGAATAGCATCTACCGGGGAATTGCTAAACATTTCAATCATATCAGGGTAGTGGCGTGGTATGCTCTGAGCGTTTATATGGACAACGTTAAAGTTTTTCGGAAAACGGGAAAAGGAACTAATTATTTGTTCATGAGCAGAAAATGAGACCGATCCCCCATCACCACTATCAATACTGAGGAAACTGTCGGACGAAGAGCATGAAACGAAGTCATCATGAATAACATTACCATAATCAAATGAATCCATAAACTACCAATATACTTATAAACTATTAAATAAAATATTATAATATATATATAATACACAAAATTATAAATTAAATAAAAAATATAAATTAAATTATAAATTAATATAAGTATAATAAGCAAGATTCGACTAATAAATAAGCAATTTCTATATTAATAAAACCCATCCTTGCTCACCATAGTAATGAGAGAAGAAATTAGCACACTTATAACACCAGTAGAATAAAAAAGCACAACGAAAAAATATAACAAACAAAAAAAATGTATAAATAAATTACTAAGCTTGTACAGACAACATAGGCACGGAGTCAGCTTTACAATATTCGCCGATAAATCATTATTAATAATATGTAAAAGCATTACGAAAACAAAATATAATAAAAAAGCAATTAACTAGCCAAGTATAAGAAGCTTTGCAAACATCAATAACTACAACATTTAGCGTAAAGTAAAATAAATATATAAAAATGCATTGTTCGGCTTTCCTATGCCTTTCCTATACGAGAAAAAAAATATATATAAGCTGACAGCTGACAGATGTCAGCAAATGTCATTTTGAGAAAAAACAAATTACAAAAGCGGGTCATGCTTTAACTTATTTTAAACTACATGAAAGACCACAGAAAAAAGCACAAACTACCTTAAAATGGCAAGAGAAAAGATAACTACAAAATTACGTCACAAAGGAACAAACAAAAAGATACGAGAACTAATTAATATGCGTGCCTATACCGAGTTGTCGACTGCAATGCGTCCGCGCACGGACCTAGGTTCTTCTAGTACGGCGCGAAGATGCAGCTACACTGGGAAGCTTGGTCTCCAAATTACTCTGCCTTGGGTCACCAGTTTTACTTAATGGCAAGGCAGAGGCTGCCTTCGTATCTTTAGCAGCGCCGGGGAAAGTAGCCATTAGTGACTTGAGCTCCTCCATGCACTCAATCTTTCGCCGAGACTTGTCAGGCAAAATTACTGCTATCTTTCCCTCGGTGGACCAGCAACTGCGTACTCCAAAATGCTGTCGTGCAGCCATAAACACAAGATGCCTAGATTTTGTTAAGAACTCCGAGATAACTATTCCGCTGCTCTTTAGCTCGGTCTTAGCATCCCAGACTGCACGGCGTTGAACAAAATCTTTGAATCGCACCAAGACTGTACGTGCTTTCACTTTTGGAGAACCGAGGCGGTGACAAGACTGGATATCATCGGAGGTGAATTCAGATACCTTCAATTGCTCCTTTATTATGTCAGTAATAACATTAAATAAATTTTCATTATTGTTTTCAGTAATGCCATGGAACAATAAAACTTTTCTACGGAGGAAAGTCTCGTGTCGGTCAAGTCCCAGAGTGAGAAGATCAATTTGTGTTTTGAATTTGGAGAGTGTTTGCCAAACAAAGTTCTTAAAATCGTGGAACTCACTGCTCAAACTGGACAAATCTGGATGGGATGGTGTAGAAGCTGCTTGGTGGAGTCGCTGCTCGTAAGAATCCATGCGCGTTTGGAACAGTTTAGCCAAGTCTTCCATGTTGGCAGCCAGTTGTGTTGACACATCCATTGTAGTTAGTACTTGTTAAATGAAAGTCATAAAAAAAAAAAAAATTGAACTGGTGCAAAATTTATAGTGAGGTGAGCACAGGAGGGTTTAAGCTATTACTTAATGTAATACATTAACTGTTTTATGCACTGTAAGTATTTTTATTCATAAATTTAAATTCCGAGTCTAGATTAGATGTTGACGCTACGCCTACCCTCACAAAAAAAAACTATTTTGTTATTTTAAATGAAACCAGAGTTATATGGTAAACTTATTTTACTTTATTTTAGAGTAATAAGTATTACACTTATTATATTATAGGGTTCTGTAATTAACAAAACTTGTTTGACTACTGAACCCTAAAACGGAACCCTAACAAGCTGATTTTTTGTATATTGATAAGTTAATAGTTATAATATAATTTAAGAGTAACATTGTCCTACAAATAGAACAATCCATATTTTAGGACCATCAAATCAAAGTATGAAATCCTTTCTATTTCTGTTAGCTACCACTTTCAAGATTTTTCGCAGATAAAAATGTTGTTTATCTTATAAAAGTGAAGCTACTCACAAAAAATTAGCTTGATAGTAATAAAAAAAATTGTTCTAGGGCTCCCGTACTATAACATTTAAAGCTTAGTACAAAACTTTATAATAAATATTATTGAACATACGGTCGTGAAACATCTTGAAATTCGCTAATTGACATATCTAAGATAATATCTTTTTCAGCCGTACATAGATATAATATTATTGTTATCGCTTATTAATTATTATTCGTATGCGTGTAAAAGAGACAGTTTCTTATAATTTCTACGCATTTCGCGACCGTACTTTAGACTTAATAATTCTGACTGGTGTCTGCTAGTAATCTTCATGACAGTTTTTCTGGTCAGTTCTCATGAAGTAGGATTTGTTAATGTTGTTCCTTTCAGCTGCTGCGTACGCGTTCTCTAGCGTGGACAGAGGCGGATTTCTCTCGCGGGTGAGGATCCAAGCATTACCTGTAATAAAAAATAAAGTTTAAATAAATAATAAAACCAATAAAAATAAAATAAGTATTTTGACAATGTGTGAAAAACTTTTGAATCATGGTGTGGAATTGTGGATACAATGCCGAATTTATATTTTATATGAGAGTAGGCTACTTTATATTTCCGCCGCGGGCCGCCCCATGTAGGGTACGAAAAGGGCCTCTATGGACACTGCCGCCCCTAGGCCGTGGCCTATAACGGCCTATTTATAAATCCGGGGCTGTGTGGATATTGTGGACTGTGGTTGACTCTCCTACAGCTGACTGTATCTAAATTCCTCTCTGCACTTCTTAAAACTAAATATCAGTTAATGCATATTTAATTTTATTTGTTCAAAAACCCTTACCAATAGCGCAAATAAATAGAAACCAGAAAAATCACCTCAGAAAAGTGTACTTCTCAGGTGGTAGCTTAGTGATGCGAGTTTGGAGCACTTTTTTTCTAGGGATGTTGACGACACCTCACACCAGTTCGCAGCACCTTCGCTGCGTGGCAGATACTTACGAATATGCAGGAACCCTATCCAGCTTATAGCAGCTTAACAACTACGCGCCGTTAAAGTTGTTGATATCTATCAGCATTATTTGTAGGGATATACAGGATTGGCCACACCATGTAACCTATACTCACGAGTATGCAGGGAACCCAGCTCATAGCAGCTCCACACTAGCGCGTAGTTGTCATAGTCGGTGTCCAGACGACAGGAACCATACAGCTTGCCTTGTCCGACTTTCTCAACTCAATTTTTTTTTATTCAGAATAAATTTTTGCAAATATTCTCTGAAAGTCTATATGATGCCTACAACCGTTAAAGTTAGTACTTTCTTTGTAGGGATTAACACTACAGCTTACAGGATTGAAGACACCAGTTCGTGCCCATGTGACCTATACTCACGAGTATGTAGGAACCCCAGGTCGTAGCAGCTTCAGACTAGCGCGTAGTTGTCATAGTTGATGACCACGACCCAGTAGGGCGCGTCCTCGGCGACTGGCAGCGACAGGAACCATACAGCTTGCTTTGTCCGACCGGCGCGTTATTGTTAAAGTCAGTACTTTGTAGGGATTAACACTACAGCTTACAGGATTGAAGACACCAGTTCGCTGCCCATGTGGCCTATACTCACGAGTATGCAGGAACCCCAGGTCGTAGCAACTCCAGACTAGCGCGTAGTTGTCATAGTCGGTGTCCACGACCCAGTAGGGCGCGTCCACGGCGACGGGCAGCGACGGGAACCGCACAGACAGCTTGCCCTCGTCCGACCGGCTGACTTGCGTCGCCTCGCCGATTAGCTCGGATTTCATGCCAGTGCTGGAAAAGATAGAGAAGGATGGTTCAAACTCTTGGTAGCATGTTT
Source organism: Cyaniris semiargus (assembly GCA_905187585.1). NCBI lineage: Eukaryota > Metazoa > Arthropoda > Insecta > Lepidoptera > Lycaenidae > Cyaniris > Cyaniris semiargus. Next base: position 3,459,759 of record LR994555.1, read on the forward strand.
TCGAAGGTTTTTTTTTCTTGAATTCTTTACTTTATTGTCATAATAATGATGACGTAAGTGGATGAAGTGAATAACTAACATTTTACATTAACTTTCAAGGCAATTACTCATTTTTCCCTTAAGTATAATTTGAACAAACCTGGTAACTTACCTACCCCATCATCTGGCTAATATTTCTGGCTATACATTAAATCCACATTTTATAATTTGAAATCATTTTCCCGTTCCTAAAGCTTCCATTTATGCAAAAAAAAGCCAAATTTCAAATTGTTAGTTACCCACTTTATCCACTTAGGTCTTTAAAATATGTTTTTGGTAACAAAAATAATAATTCGATTTTGTAGTCACAAAGTACAAAATATCTTTACATAACTGCATAATCTTATTAAATATAGAGAAGAGTAGTCATCACCCTGTGCAACTAGTTTACTTTGCTGTTTTTATTTTCCTAGCCGGTTTTTAAAGCCTACAATCTACATGGTAGCAGTTATTGAATGTTATAAAGGGTCTTTGCTTCTTGGTTTTGTAAGGATCATTTTTGATAAAAATCAGTTTTGGCGGCAATAACTTTTTAAAGAAATTTAATTTTATTTACAAGCGATTGTGTAAGCGCCATCTAGCGACGGATAGCTACAACTTTTTGTTTGCTGTTTCCGCTTTGTTTTAAAATGTTGGGCTGCACAATAATTTCATTAGAACTTCAGGTTTCATCTTTTTTATGAGAATTACCAGGTCAAGTTTAGATATAAATGTCCAGTTAGAGGCAAAAGGTAGATAATGTAAAATCGCGACGCGAGTCAAGAAATGAGGGTGTTTGAAATTCTATTTGCCACCAGGTGCCGCTACGTAGCCTTAGGGTCTATCTTGTCAAACTGAACTGCTGTCATATGTTACGATAATTTGACTATTTGAGACGATAGACCCTAAGGCTAAGCGGCACCTGATGGCAAATAGAATATCAAAAACTCTCGTTAAGAAAGTTCATGGTTTGGCTGCTCCAAACCAAGAAGTGGCCAGTGTACTTACAAGCTGCTGATCTGTCTGTTGGCTACATTGACGACGCCGTTGTCTCTTAGACTATACGTCGCTGTGATGCATCGTCCGCCCAGCTCGAACACCGCGAAGTATTTCTCGTTCTCGTACCATTTACCTAGGTACTGAAAAAAAGGAGTTGTTAAATGGTTGTATTTTAGATACTACATTTCAATAGTTATTATTGTTTATTAAATTCAAAGATAAATAATTTCTACTGACTAAAAAACAGCACATCCGCATGACAAACAGCTTAGGGTGGGTTGCACCAACTTACTTTAACTATAACTGTAACTTTAACTATAACTACAATGCAAAATGTCAAATATTTGGTTAAAGTCAAAAATGGACGCCATATTTAACCATAACCATAGAGCTCGACAGGGCTTTAAATGAACGTGGCGAAAAAAGTAACTTACGCTGTCATCATACAAAAACGCCATTTTTGACAGTTCTCCTTTACCAGCAGCGCCCCCGCCCACGTTCATTTAAAGACATCTGTCAAATTCTGTGGTCAAAGTTAAGGTTAAAGTTAAAGTTAGCTTTAACTATAACCATAACTTTGACCATAACTGTAACTTATGGCGCAAAAGGAAGGCCGCTTTATAATATACCAGTACCAAACGTGACAGCACATTATGCTAAACATAATACTAAAAATATTATTGTGACGTGTACTGATGTAAAAAATATCTTACTCCCTTATGCCTTGATTACCGAGTAGAGTGGCGAGACAGTGCTCTCGGCCAATGGAATTAGCTGAGAGGACTGAGGGTGAAGCCAAACGAGCTGAGAAATGAGTTGTGAGTCGCAGAATTTCGCCTGGCAGAAATTCTGCTGCATTCAGTTTTATAGAAAATTCCTACTTCATTCACACGAGCGTAATTTTGTGAGTCATGATTTGTATGAAAAAATATTTACGCGATCGAAATTCTGCGACTCACGACTCACAAAATTACGCTCGTTTGGCTTCACCCTGAGTGTGATCATGGTATAAAAGGGCCTGATTACACCACCGAGTAGAGACAGTGTATTAAACATACCGAGTGCTGCATACTCTCTCGCCACTCTTTTACTCAGTAGGTGTAATTACGTCTTATTTCTAATAGGAATATTTACGCAGAATATAACTTTTCAATGACCGCTATCTTTGTCTTGTAAATTTTAAATATGCTAGACAAATGCAAGCAAATATACAACGTGACTGGTGACATGTTCAATACTTAAGCAGAGTACTCTGTATGATTCTCATTATAATTATGTAATAAAATTAGGTACTTTTTTTTTTCGAATTTCCCTTTGAATAAATGAATCATGGACACTAAGTAAATTACGCGGCTAGGCAAGTAGGCAATAGACGTACTGTGCGGCCGGCTCGCGGCGGCGTGCGCCACCAAAGAAACACCACGCCGCTACCCTTCCCGCGCGCGGTGTCCATGCGTTGGGTAAATAATTATATATTTAACTGCTACATTTACTCAGTGATCAATTGATATTATTTTTTTATAATTTTTTTTTCATCTAATATAATAGCAAAATATCACGTCCTTGAGTATTGAGCATGTCTCACCAGTCACGCAGTATATATATTATACAAAGTGTAACAAAACTAACTAATAATACGTTAGGGTGTGTTTTGGTCTCCTATAATATAGAGTTCGTTGTGAAAGTAGTAGCGCTGAAAAAGCAAAACTTTTTTTGTAATTTGTATGGGCAAGCGCCCGAGCGTCATGATTTCCTTCCATGCAAAGATGAAAAAAAAGTTACTCTTTCAGCGCTGTTACTTTCACAGTGAACTCTATAATATAAGGGACATATACACACCCTACAGTATTATCACTTAGCTTTGTTACACCCTGTATAGTTACAAGGTGTTTACCAATAAGGGGAAAGGCTTACCCTCTCCAAGTTAAAGTCGGTCATGGCGGCGACGTCGGGGCAGGAGCCCGGGAACACCACCTGTGCCCCGCACACAACCACCCCGCACAGGAACACCGCGATCTGACGCACCACGGACATCTGAGGATGGTAAAAAACATAACTCCCACACCGGTTTCGGTGACGGTGGCCGGTTTCATTGAAAACCAAGCCAGTAACGCAGGTGTGTGTGCCCAAGTGTGTGCACAGTACACAAGAGCACTCTCTATTCCTTTACTCTCATAAGTTATAACCCAGTGGGACGGAAGAGTGAAGACCGACACGACTGGCGCTGGACCGACTTTTTTACATGCCCATCCGACGCATGGATTATCTTACTGGTCAGACAATCAGGTGATCAGCCTGCATTGCTCTAACCAAACTTGGAAGTAACATAGTTTCCAACGCGGGAATCAAACCCACGACCTCCGAGTCAAGAGCCGCGCTCTAAACCACTGGACCACGGAGACGATAATATGGGGATAGTATTGAGATAATGAGGGTGTTTGAAATTCTATTTACTTACCACCAGGTGCCGCTAGTAGCCTTAGAGTCTATCGTGTCAAATAGGCATATTGTTACGTGCTAGGGTTCAAAGGATTTGGAGAAAAAGACTCTTAAAAAGACTTTACTAGCACTGACACTAGCTCACACAAATCACCAAGTCCAAACACTAAGCACTAGGTAGTCCTAGGTCGTAGCCGAGTCGTAGGTTCACTGGTTCACTCACTATTGATCACTTGTTTTCACTTCGAAGTCGCCTCGAAGATCGCTCAGATGAAACTGAATTGCCGGGCCGTCTACCTGCGGCTATTTATATGGCGAGACGAATTCTAGAAAGTTCCTTCCCCCGATTCGTATAAACAAGTAAACAAGTGTGGGAACTTTCTAGCAAATACGCGTAAGTAAACATACACCTAACGCCATCTAGTATTGAGTAGGGGATTTAGGTTTTCTGTGTTTCCCTGGTCAGTTTCGCTGGTTCGACGCTAGATGGCACTACGTGTCCGCAACACTACTCCCCTCTTAGAGATGCTCGTCCCGAGCATCGTTGTTGCTGCCATGGTAACGCGTCACGCTGTCCCCACGACTCCTGCTCTGTGGTTCCGTCACAGCAACGCAAGTAGTACATTTGAGGCACCAGTCCTGCACATCATCTCGCCAATGCAACCAGAAGAATCGTTCTCGCACTTTTCTTAGCGTCCTCTTGACACCTAGATGACTCCCTGATACGCCCTCATGTACCTCGCGGAGAACATCTGGTACTTTCGCCCTTGGGACGATTATCTGAAAGTAGAACTCTCTGCCGTTAGCCTTCTCCCATTTCCGGTAGAGTATTCCGTCCTGAAGTATCAGACTGTCCCATTGCTCCCAGTACGCCTTAGTGACAGCGCCAGTGGGTGCAACCTCACTCCAGATTGGTTTCACGTCACCCCTTTTCTTCCATGTGATGATGTGCCGAAGGTCCTCATCTCTTTCTTGAGCCCTCCTCATAGCATCATTGTCCAATACTCGCCATCTAGTCCTGGATTCTATTCGTTTCCCCTTATTCCGGGCAGGGGACGAAACTGCTTGCTTCCTCAGTTCCTCTATTTGCTCCTCGATCCTTTCCATCCTTGCCATCTGGGTCTTCTTCTGCGGGCAGTTGAGCTGGAGATGGCCCCTCTCACCGCACTTATAGCACATGGCTTCAAATCTTTTCCTTGCAGGAGCCTTAACTTCCTTGACTTCCTCAGAGACCTTGTGGATTTTATGAGTCTGCCGTATATCATGGCGAACAGCCTCGACCTCCAAAGCATGCGCCAATGCTTCTTTTAGCGAGGTATGGTGACCAAGCCTTACTGCAGTTCTGACCTCCAGGTCTTTGATTCCGTCGACAAATCCTTGAACAAAATTTGTGTCGACCATCTCGGTGTCGGCTCCTGGATATGCCTTCCTGACGAGTTTTTCAATTTCCAACGCCCATTGTTGAAGTCCTTCTTCTGAGCGTTGGACTCTGTCACGCAGTTGGGTACGGAACACGTGCTCCAGGTGTCGCTCCCCGTATCTGGATTCAAGTGCCTCCATCAGGTCTTGGAACCCATTTCCTGTATGTGCTTCCAGGACCGACAAAGCTTGCCCTCTAAGCGCAACAATGAGGGCGGTCAGGCATTGTTCTTCCGTCCATCCGTTGGCGGTAGCAACAGCCTGAAATTGCCGACGATATGCGTTCCATGAAGTAGTGCCGTCGTACGGTGGCACCTTGACTCTTGGACCTTGCGTCACTCCAGTGGCTCCACTAGACACCGCAACTCCCGTAGTTTCAAGGCGCACTACTCTCTTCTGCAGTTCAGTGAAGCCGGTCTTCAAATTTTCCACAACAAACTCTAACCCGGATACTCGTTCTTTTACTACGTCGACATCTTTTTGAAGCTTAACCACCGCGTCACTGACATCCTTTATAGCTCCAAGCGCTTTTTCTTGGAGGTCCTTTTGTTGCTCTTGTGATTCTCGAATAGCTCTGATTTCAGTACCGAGCTTGCGTTCTTGTGACTCTTGCAAAGCGCCAAGCTTGCGGTCTTGTGACTCTTGCAAAGCGCCGAGCTTGCGGTCCTGTGACTCCATCGTTGCCCTTTGCGAATTTTGCAAAGCCTGACTTTCAGCTCTTTGAGACTCCTGCAAAGCCTGAATTAACTCAATTATGCTTTCCAATTGAGGAGCCATTTGAGGGGCCGTAGAAACTACGGGCGTGGCAGGATGGATGGAGCTAGTCGACGGAGCCCAGTGGGCGGGGCCTGTGGGCGTGGCCTGAGTGGGCGTGGCCTGGTGGGCGGAGCCAGTGGTCGTGGCCATGTCCAGAGTGGACGGGGCCTGGGGGGCGTGGTCAGTGGGCGGGTCCCGGTGGGCGGAGCCAGTGGGCGTGGCTTCACCCGAAGTGGGTGGAGCCTGGTGGGCGTGGTCAGTGGGCGGAGCCTGGTGGGCGGGGTCAGAGGGTGGGGCTTGCCCCGCCGTGGGCGGAGCTTGGTCCCCAGTGGGTGTGGCCTCCGCAGCCCGTCGCGCCCTTGTCCTGACACTTCCCTCGAAGTCCTCTCTCGGAGTCAATGGCATCTCCAAATCCCACTTCTGACACCAGTTGTTACGTGCTAGGGTTCGTAGGATTTGGAGAAAAAGACTCTTAAAAAGACTTTACTAGCACTGACACTAGCTCACACAAATCACCAAGTCCAAACACTAAGCACTAGGTAGTCCTAGGTCGTTGCCGAGTCGTAGGTTCACTGGTTCACTCACTATTGATCACTTGTTTTCACTTCGAAGTCGCCTCGAAGATCGCTCAGATGAAACTGAATTGCCGGGCCGTCTACCTGCGGCTATTTATATGGCGAGACGAATTCTAGAAAGTTCCTTCCCCCGATTCGTATAAACAAGTAAACAAGTGTGGGAACTTTCTAGCAAATACGCGTAAGTAAACATACACCTAACGCCATCTAGTATTGAGTAGGGGATTTAGGTTTTCTGTGTTTCCCTGATCAGTTTCGCTGGTTCGACGCTAGATGGCACTACGTGTCCGCAACAATATTATCGTGACACATGACTGCGATATCGTGACATAATATGACAGCAGTTTGACACGATATGTACTAAAAAAGCTATAATGCGGCACGGTCGAAAATAGAATTTCAAACACCCTCAATGTAAGATGTTACATGTATCCTTGAAGATTACGTTGACGAAGTTTGAAAATAACTGGTTTTTGATCTAAAAATTTCGGAAAATCCAACGCTATACTTAACTGTGATAGAAGGAAAAGGACATATCTTTTTCCTTCTATCACAATTCACAGTACAGTTTTTTGTTTTATTCTGTAAAAAATTCACATTTCAGTTTGATTGGTACCGCCTTCAAAAGTATAATATTATGAAGATTCAGTAGTACTGAGACTTGAGAAAGTACTGAGAAGTCTTACTCTTATCTATCTTACCTTGTATCTTTTTACCTTGGTAGTTGTTCAATTATTTCGCTAAAAGATAATAATTACTTCAAGACACCCACCTTCAAGACACTTCGAAACATACAACAAAGCGGCATAAAATTCTAGAATATAAACACGGACACGCCTAAAATACTATGAGTTATGATTAACAATAGATTTGTTATCACAAAAACTTTAAAATTTACAAGTTCTACGTCTGTGTTAATATTTGCTTGCGATTTACTCGTTTACATAAGGAGTGACCGTTCGCGCTATGATGTCATCTGTTTTACTCGACTTCGGCAAACCCAAAAAGAAGGGTAATGATTTTGGCAGTCTACCAGTATGGAAGTGCCCTCGTATTTGGCTAAACCGCAGGTCAAAAATCAAAATGATAGCTCGGGTGAAATAGTAAGTATCCAAGGCTACTTTTTTTTTAACATTTTGTATTTCTACAAAGTACAAATATAAATAGTTTATTGACCATAATAAAATTTACAAACATTTTTATAAATAACGGTCCCCCAAAATAGGCCACGCCTGTCCTATGGGGGAGTTTAAAGTAAGTTGGTGCAACCCACCCTTAGGGTGGGTTGCACCAACTTACTTTAACTATAACTTTAACTATGACAAAATGTCAAATGAACTGTCAAATCTCTGGTTAAAGTCAATAATGGACGCCATACTTGACGATAACCTTAACCTTAACTATAGCAACGCCTCTGGTGCAACCCACCCTAATTATTGTAATTGCGGCTAACACAACAGAAACACGACAGGTCAGGTTAGACTTTTTATAATTATAAATTGTAGGATAATCCATAGAATTATAACCTTCATCGTTGGGATAATCCATTCTGTGTGCCATCATTGCTGCACTCAGAGATTAATATTAACTATTGAACTGTTACTAAATGAAGATTTTGACACATATTGTCCCATTTTCTAACGTATCGGTAAAGACAAAATGTGCAAGTTATTGGTGGTAATTATTATAACCTTCCACATTTAAATATTTGCGCCAGCGCAGGCTTCCGCCCGCTGACCAACCAAACGCGCGCGCGCATCGTAAAAAAAAAAAAGTCCGCCTAAAGCCGCTTTATGCTTGATTAACACGCGCCGCACGGCGAAAATCGACCGTGTAAATGGCATTTCGACTACGCCGCATGCGGCTAAAGTCGCAAGCCCCAAAGTCGTGCGGCCAGCGGCCGCATGCGGCTGGTGACTAAAATCGACCGTGCAAACGCTCAGTCGCAAGCGATCGCTTGCTGCGAATACTACTGTAGCGAGTGACTTGCCGGGTGACTAAAATCGACCCGTTAGTCACCCGTGTAAATGGGGTGGCGATTCGACTTGGACAGGCGATTCGACTGGTGACTTGCCGGGTGACTAAAATCGACTCGTTAGTCACCCGTGTAAATCGGCACTTAGAGAGCGAACTCACGGCGCGGTTTTTTTCCCGCGCCCGCCGCGGTTGCGGGCCCGCCGCCTTCGTAGAATCCAGTTTTGTATGTAAAAACGAAAGCAAAACTCACGAGTCACGGCGCGTTTTTCGCCCGCGGCGGGCGCGGTTGTTTGCGGCTCCCGCTGCACCGGCGCGGCGGGTGGCGGTCGCCCGCAGCCTCGGCGGTTTGCGCCCGCGCCATAGATAATACAGTATATATACTGAGAGCCCGCGCGCTCTGCGATAGTTAGCGGGTGATCGCAGTAGATAGCCGTAGTAGGCGATCGTACATAAACCGCCCGTCTTGCGAATTGCGATCGTCGCCCGCAGAGTTTGCAATCAGATTTTTTATAAGCTAGGTGTTTAGTTCCCCTCGCTATTTGAGCGATTATTTTGTCTTTTTTGTTGTGTTGTTGCTCATTTTCAAAAAACTTACTCTTGCTTTTTGGTCTAATAATATCGCTTATATGAATATTATTGCCCGTAAAGTTGTTAACATTTTTTTTTTTGCTTGTTGGCCACTTAAACTATACAGTTGGCTGAAATCCGTAATTAAGAGCCTCTTCTAACGGTTGCACTCAGAGGTATTTTAATTACTTAACATTGAATAAATGAATAGTTTAATAGACAATGACCAATGTGGAGATTTTTAAATCTTCATTAAATTGAAGTTAATTGCTCACGAGTACCAGCACTGAGTACTTGCAACAGAGGCGTGGTTATAGTTACAGTTATGGTCAAAGTTATGGTTATATGTAGTTAAGGCTTTGACACGGAATTTGACAGATGTCTGTTGCGTTTATTTTTTTGTTAAAGCTACAGTTACAGTATAAAAAATGAATTATCCGTAAAAATCGACAGGAAAAATATTTGTTATAACAACACTGTGGTCCATTGTAAATTTTTACGAAAAATTTCGATATAAGTTTGAGCGGTTATGGTTATCGTTAAACATGGCGTACCAAAGATTTGACATTTTGCACACATTTTGACAGTAATATTCGCTAATACTTCAAAAGATCAAAGGAGCCATAAATAAGAAGAAGAAGAAGAACCTAAAGCCATGTATGTATTATGTATCCACACATTGTATGGACCAAGTCCACTTGCGGTAAAATTAACGGTATTGATGCACTCAGCAGTCAGCACTAGAACTTAGAAGTCTACTACTAGAAATAGGCCGCTACTAGAAATAGGCAAGCTAGGTCAATTTCGCTATTGAATAGTAATGTTGTACTTAGATCTTAGGGCATCGTTGTACAGGAACGTGAAAAAGAGGTGTCACGGTGTTTGTTGCCAAACTCCTTCGAAACGGCTAGACCGATTTTGTTTGAATTTTTTGTGCTCATCCTGAATCCTGATCCGAGCATCGAATTCTATTTTTTCATACCTTCTCGAAATAATGTTGTAATAACTTGAAGCACACCAAACACGACGCGCCGCAACATCAGAAATGATAACTCCTTGCTTATTTCAGGCTCTTAGGCTGGCCGCATACACACGTTTTCCGTATTCGATTTCCGAATTCGTTTTCCGTACTCGGAAATCCGAATGCATGGAATCAGTAGAAAATACGTTAACCGGCGCACACAGTCGCTTTTTTCCGAACAGAAGGAATTCCGCACGTTTCAAGTGCAAGCCGGCACGTTCGCGCGTGAAAAAAACGAACGTTCGCGCTAGTCTCACGGAATTCCACATCAGGAAATCGAAAACGGAAAACTTGTGTATGCGGCCAGCCTTAAGCGTATTTCCACAAGTAAAATTATTTTTAACAAAAAATTAAAACCGACTTCCAAGGTAAAAACATTAATAAAATCCTTATAATATGAACTAAAAAGTATTAAATAATGTTTCCTATCTAATAGTGCCTTTTTCCGAATTCGGCTAAACCTCAACTATTTCTGTACTCAATCTTCATCATTTTGAAGTCGGTACCAGATATAGCTGAATCTTACAGAATAGGTATTTGAAACTTTTGGAACTGGCACCGACTTCAAAATTATGAAGATTGAGTACAGAAATAGTTTAGGTTTAGCCGAATTCGGAAAAAGGCACTATTAGATAGGAAACATTATTTAATACTTTTTAGTTCATATTATAAGGATTTTATTATTGTTTTTACCTTGTAAGTCGGTTTTAATTTTTTGTTAAAAATAATAATTTCACTCTTTTTAGTTACCTAGTAAATCATCGCGTATATTCTACGTATCTTATTACAATTGCGATTGTGTTTCTTATTCCTATTACGATGTAGATTGTTTTCCTATGTAAGTATTTTCATACTAAGGGTTCAATTTATTACCTCGATCGTGGGAATCGCAGACACAATTTTAATTATTATGCGGCAGCCGGGTGCCGCTTGGGATTGATGGGTTAATAGTTAAACTAGTGTAGTACCTATCGAAGCAACTTACTTCATTTTTTTTCTTTTGAATCTGAAAAGTAATGTCAAATGTGTGCCTTACGCTCTGGAGTTAAGGTTGACTTTGTTATGTTCAATTTTGTAGTACATAAGTCGCTTAGAACTTGAATCATTTATTTTGAAACAACGTTATATTTTTATTAAAATCGCTATAAAAAGTACCAATTATTATAAGGATATAACGTGATGATATAATTATGGTGTTGTGGGGGCATATTGTATCCATATACAACCATGTGACACTGGTGACCCTGACGTGGTAATGATGATGATGATGATGATGATGAATGTAATTTGCATAGTAGCATATGCTTTCAGTTATTAAAACAGCGCCTAAACCCCCAAACTTGTATCTATAAGGAATCCGGAGTTCTCTTAGTATCTTCGGAACCATAGTATACCTTGGTGCAAAATCTTGCGTTTTGGTAGCATATGCTTAGGATACATCTCATAAAACCAAAATCACCATATGTTTCCATATAAATTTTGAGGAGTTCCCTCGATTACTCACGGATCCCATCATCAGATCACCACTTTTGTGAAAATGGGACCAAATTGGAGGAAAACCTAATATAACAAAACAAAAATTTTGAAAATCGGTTCACAAACGGCGGAGTAATCGTTGAACATACAAAAAAAAAAAATCCACAGCCGAACATATAACCTCCTCCTTTTTGGAAGTCGGTTAATGGCTTCTGCCGGATCAGCTACTATAGGTAGGTACATACCTATTCGGTGTTAGGTAGGGTAGGTACTATAACTAAGGTATTATGACAATCATCATGTACACGGTACGCTTTATACTCGATAGTTGATAGTAATTGATGCTAACTAATGTTCCATTGTGTTTCCTATTTTAGGCTCTCACGGCTAATGTCAGTTTTGTTAATGGTTTTGTTTACAGTAATCGATCTTGACGAGGTAGCTCGACTGTTAGTTTTTTACCGCGTGCCTTAAAAAACTTTAAGGTATTTGTGGTTTAACATTTTCGCAAACACACTTTTTGGTGATTTTCGCGGAAACGAGGATGTTTAAACACAACAAATGTAAGTAATCTAAATAAAATAATATCCTTACCTAATACACCTATTATATAGGTGTAGATAATTATCTATACAGGATGTAATATTATATTGTAATATTATATTATACATAATATTATGAGTATACAGGATGCACCCTGTATACTCATAATATTATGTCTAAAAGTTGTGACTCTAGAAGTTAGAACCTACGTTATTATTGTCAGATACAATTAATATTATTTACCGGCATTTGTAGTTTGTACTTTGTATTTTGTAGCTAGCTATAATTGCTTTGATCACTAACTAGTAGATTTAACTCAGACTGGCGCAAATAGATATAATAGGATATTATATGATTCACTACCAACTCAACAGAATCTGAATTATCTTCTTAAATACTACTTAAAACTAAATTAATATAATACCGGCAGCCGGCATTTAGCTACGTTCCTTGCGTGTCTACAATCTACATAATACGTATTCTAAAGCGACAAAATAATAATATAATGAACTTGTTAATATATTCAAATAATTTAATGAGTTTTTTTGCTGCTTGACACAGCCTAAAAAACTTAATAATTACCGGAAAATTGTGTACCTTTTATATTAATAATTATTATTATTGTGTCATAAAAATTCGTCTCTGCTTTTAAAAGCAAATCAGCACATATTTTCCTCATTCAAAATCAAATTTTAGCAAGTAATGCTAGAGCTCACCTTGATATTAAATCACTATTATATTATAGTAAACACAACACACTGGGCAGTGATATGGCGCTGGACTGAGAGTTGAGACTGACGACTAACACTGGACTAGTGTACGGTACTATCTTAGTTGCCGTTACATTATCCCGTAGTACCTAGGTCAGTACGGTATTGACCATCCTGACAATAATATAGGATACCAGTTCATACTAGCCAGGGCCAGATTTATATTTTTATGAGTATAGACCACTTTAATTTCGCCGACACTATCTACGAACTCTGCCGCCATCCAAGGATACTGCCGCCCCCCTAGGACGCCAAAGGACGCTGCCGCCCATAGGCCATGGCTTATACCTACTGCCTATACATAAATCCAGAGCTGATACTTATATTATGTATACTGATGTGGCCCGCTGTTAGTTGCGACAAAATTTATTTTCGAACGGTAGATACATTATTCCATACTTCCGGAATCTCTATACTATAAAACTTCATCAAAATCGGTACCGTGATTTAAGAGTGAAGTAACAGACAGACAGGCAGTCACACTTTCGCATTAATTATGTATGTATGTATGAAAAGTTGTATTGTTCGTTTGAAAAGTTAGGTTAGTTGACATTATCGTAAAACTTCATCATGCATAGAATATGAAACATGACTTCATCCAGTTCCTTTTTTAATTCATAAATCATAATTATCTAGAAATAATAATTACATAATATTATATTAAGTTATCAATGTACTGGAAGAAGTTAATACAATAATTATTACTATTTATGTTCCGTTAAAACAATGTAATAATAAATAGGTAACAAGAAAAGTAGGTAGAGTTAAAAGAATTTTTCCGAGAAACGTCAAAAGGAACGGGTCTGATTGTGTTGGTCGGGCTGTAACTGAGCGCCCACTCCCGGCCGCTATCCCACTACTGCCCGATACGGAGACTTTTGGCTGCTGGGTTTCCCCCCTGGCCCGGTTCGCCTCTCCTTAGTTAACCTGCACCCCCCGAGCTCCCCCGGGGGGTCCATATTGATACCGGGCTTAGTGTGGACGTCCGGTCAACATGGGCCACTCAGCCCCAGGGCTCCCGACCTCAAACCATCCTCCGCACCCGACCTCCGAGTAGCCGGATTACAGGAGACGCCACGCTCCCAGTCGAAAGACAAAACGAAATTCTCATACACATTCGTAGACGGATGTGAGTTCGAATCTTAGTATGAGTGATGATGAATATTTAACTTTTTTAACTACTTTTTACAAGTCTACGTTAAAAGTAAAGAAAATAGGTAAAAATTTTAACAAATTTTGTTCTAAATTTAAAATTTCGAGCAAAATTTCGGGGTGCTTAATTAAGCCCAACCATGCAACTCTACATAGAGTCAACTTAGATTTCTAAATACTAGCATAAAACATTGACATTTGTGTAGTATCAAGAGAGCTACTAGTAAGCATTACATCTAGTATTTACGGAAAATATAGTTATTATTCTAAAAGTCATTATTTAAAAAATAAGTAAGTTAAAAATTGTAGAGTTCGAACTTCGACTCTAACCGAAGGCTCCGGATAAGCGACATCTACCGATAGTTACATAGACTGCCTTCAACGAATAGTACTTGTGTTAAAATAAGATGGCGCTACTGATAGCAATAAAATACTGCTCATTCATCATCATCATAAGTTCTATAATGTCTATTCAGACTCTATGAGCCCGTGAGTGAAATAATGTGCGATACATAATAATGTTGCAGCTATCATAATATTTTACGCACTTCAGCATAATAATGTAGTATTCTCTCAACAATTTCTATTTATTACAAAACTCTGTGATAACTGATATTATTAGTAAGATAAGATACTAAATTTTTGCCTTAAAAGAATAGTACTATTTAATATTTTGTAATAGAAGGAAAAATAATACAATAAGTTATAGTTTTTATCAGTTTATTTTCGTTCTGATTTCCATTTGCTTAGTATTTATTGACTATGCTAAATTGAGCGGCGTTCTTGTATCTAATACAATATTTGGTTGAGTAGCCCCATTGATTAGATACTTCTCACAATTCAATGATTTCTATGAATGTACTTTCTTCCGACTTTCTTCTCCTTGATTTCAGTCTTCTTTTCCTTGTCATCTTTCATTTCTTCTGGTTTTTTCTCCTCCTTCTTTTCGAGTTCTTGCATCGCTGGTTTCGGTTCTTCTGGGATTACTGGAGCGGCTGAGCGTTCTACTGGGACGTTCTCTCTGACCACCTCTGGAATGACTACTGGAGCGCTTTTCTGTAAAATATAATTACAGTCAAATACAACAAACAAATAACAACAAATACAACAAAAATCTTGTTTATTTAATTATATTAAATAGCCAAACATTGCAACTCTACAAGTTAATATAACATGATATTTAACTCTAGATCAACTTAAATTTTCCTTCCTTTAAGCTGTGCCAATGCCAAAATCTAATTTTGTGCTACAAAATTTCTTCTTAATATCTTTGTCATGAATGTTACGGACTAATTCTTTGCTTACCTCTAGAGGCACAACTTCTTCCTTAGCTTCCTCAGCAATTGGGCTCTTCTTGAGGTCTACAACGAACTCGTCACTCTGCAAAGCGGTGGCGGCTGGTACGGGCAGGACATTGCAGTCGGCCTGGTTGGTCTTCACGAAGAAAGTTCTGGAGATCTTGTATCTATCCAACGCAGCGTACGCGCTCTGCATCACCATGGGTGGCGCTAATCTGTCGCGGGTTAGGATCCAAGCGTTTTCTGTAAGCAAAATAATTTATAAAATATCATAAACAAACAAAAGGGTAAGGGTCGGCTCCCGAGTTTAAGGGTGCGTTTCCACTGACGCGGAGCGGGGCGGAGAGGAGCTTAGCGGTGCTCGAATTGACCAATCGTGCTATTCCAGCGGAATGACAGCGAAGCGGAGCGAAGATTTCGAGCATGGTGATTGGTCAATTCGGCACCGCTAAGCTCCTCTCCGCTTCGCGTCAGTGGAAACGCGGCCTTATCAAGCAGTGAGTTATCAAGATTTGAAAACATTCCACCTTCTTGAAATATCGAGTATAATAATGTTTTTTTTTTGTATTCCATAA
Organism: Cyaniris semiargus; assembly: GCA_905187585.1. Lineage (NCBI taxonomy): Eukaryota > Metazoa > Arthropoda > Insecta > Lepidoptera > Lycaenidae > Cyaniris > Cyaniris semiargus. Next base: position 3,475,344 of record LR994555.1, read on the forward strand.
TAATAATTACGAGTTCTGAAAAGTTAAAAATATGATCCCGAGTTTCTTTTTAACCTAGCTTCCAGTATATTAGTAGGTATATAATATGTCAATAGTATTTTTTCTCAAAAGTAACACGACTGTTTTAATAAGTGGAATTGACCAAAGGTTGTGGTGATAACCGATTTATCTGATTCAGCAAAAATCCTTCATTCGGACAAAATACTCACGAATATGCACAGGGCCGATGCCGCTGCAGGACCACATGACAGCGTAGTTGTCGTAGTCAGTGTCGAGGATGCTGTACTCGTTCTCGTAGGGCACGGGCAGGGAGGAGTACTTGACGATGATACGACCCTCGCCCTCTCGACCGATCGTCTGGAGAGAACCCTCCATCACGCGCTTGAAGCCAGTCCTGAGGGAGAGGAGTTTAGGTTTAATGCTTAAAAATGCATCAAAAATTTCAGACATGAAGGCTTTTAAATACTTTTCAAATAGGCTTTAGAAATATGCAGCTAACATATTTTATAGGCCTTTGCATAGTCTTCATAAAGAATTTGGAATGTTTGAGTAGTTACTCATTACTTAAAAATCAGGAAAAAAAATCTTCTTGAATGTCTGCACTTATAACGAGAAAATCTTTTGAAAACTTCTTACTGCAAAAATTTAACATAGTCAATGAACTAGACAAGAGTAAGGTTACAAAAAATATTATAGAGTTATATACTTACAAAGAGTTAGTAATCTCGTTGGAGACCAGGATTCTGCCTTCGGGGGTGCTCTCATACTTGGTCTTGACGCAGCGGCTGCCGAGTTCAGACACGGTGAAGTATCTCTCAGCCTCGTACCACGAACCCAGAAACCGGTTCACGTTGAAGTTTGCCATCGGCTGAAAAAGAAATAGGCTTTTGAGTTTAAGCATTGTCTTGTAGCAACCAGCTTTGTTTGCGAGAATAACAAAACTCTCCAGTTTGTCCACCAGTCAAAATTCTGGAAATTTTTATCGACTATTGTGTAAGCAAAATAGAGTCTCCTCAAAATTGGACCGTACTAGATACGATCATGTGTGGAGAAGCAGACTCTTGTAGGAATATGGAAGATGGGTAATGGAGACAAGACCCTTAGCGCGCGGGATTATTATTAGGACATGATAGACCATGCTCTTAATTGTTTTTATCCTCTTGATTCTTACCTATGGCCCGCCTCTCCTTACCGGCATGAAACCCTGTAAGAGAGGTAGGTCTTGGCCTACCCACGTATAAAATAATGTAGTTGGGTATATCTAATTTTCATTACGGTAAAATCTATTTAAACATCGGGTTTCGTATATTTTTCTACTCTAACCTAACTCAACGTTAGCGTTGGGTACTATTATTATTCAGTCTTACTATCTAGTAATGTAGGTTCAACCCAAGTCCTGATATCTCACTTGATTACTGATTAGTTGATTACACCTTTGACTGCACTTGCATCTAAATAACTAATTTCCATCCAGTACCAGTCAATGAGTATTCTATTCCATGCCCAAGTCCCTTCCCATGCATTTTAGTATTCTCTTTCGCTATCTAGGCTTCAAGTTTAATGCAATTGTGTATTTTCCAACGCTAGTACACCGTTAGGTCCTAGAATCCTACATTATTTGCATAGCGGCTAGGAATGCTCTAACCACAAACAAATAGTCGTTATGAGCACAGAAATGCATTTCCATAGCGGTTTCGTGCTACTGTTTTGCTTCTTAACAACTTTTGTGATGCCACAATTCTACGATTGTAACTACCAAAAATATAGAGCTAATAATAAATATGAGTTTACCAATTATTAAATTAGATAAATGCAAAATCTAGCACATAATCGAACTATAAAAAAGTTTTTTTTTAACGAAGACCATTATTTTTTATATGATGTATATTTATAACTTCGCTGACAAAAACTAGTAAAAGTGGCTCATATGAAAACGAAACCAGCGTAGGTCGCTGACCGGCTCGTGCCATCGAAACAGAGAGTAAACTGAACTCGGTTGACTCAGGTCAGTTCTGTTGTTATTATCATCATCATCGGTAATCGTAGTATTAAAAATTTTGAGATTATTTTTGTTGTTGATATTTGAAAGGATGGGTTCTTTTTAGTTAGCAAGTGGGAACGTCTCTTATATTGGGAGGTTTATGTTAATAATCCTATCCTATCGTATTGATCCTAGGATGTAACCATTAGAGAAGTCGTTGTAATTATTAATTTCCTAGTAAAATAATATTATTATTTTTTAAAATCTATTTATATTGTATATTCATATTTATATTGTCTTTCTTTTTTTAAATGATATCTTACAAAATCCAAATGCTATTTCGTTATTAAAACTAGCTTCAGCTGAAACTAAACATTCTTGCTGTAGACTAAAAGAAAGTACATATCTAAAAATTTGATAAAACCCCCAAACAATAATCTCAAAGTTTCCTTACCTGATAGTCCGGGCACCATCCCAGCGATGGGATTTGGGCGGACACCGCCGAGACCAGGAGGAGCAGGTACCACATGGTGTTGCGCTGACTTGGTGCTGGGACTGACTGCTGGCAGTGCTGCCAGGGGAATGATGTGCTCGCTCCCGACGCTGCCTTATAAACCTCCCGGGCGGACCGGTCGCTAATGGGACTCCTGTATGGGTATGCCATATACGGAAATCGTGGTAGCAATAGAGGTATCCATTAACCTTTTATTTCTATTTTGTAAACGAACAAAGGACAATTTTATGGGGTGGTTGCTTGCAAGTATTCCAAAAGAAATAAATACGACTATGTTTAATATTGGAAATACTTTACATGGTTAAACCTAGATGCCAAGTTAAATTTATACGGAGCGCAAAATATTGACTAGGGCTCATGGAAATATAGCAGAAAATATTAGTAATAGAAGACGTAGGTGGATGAAGTGGATAACTATTATCTATACTTATTAATATTATAAAGCGGAAGAGTTTGTTTGTTTGTTTGAATGCACTAATCTCAGGAACTACTGATCCGATTTGAAAAATTCTTTCAGTGTTAGATAGCCCATTTATCGAGGAAGGCTATAGGCTATATTTTATTACGCTAAGACTAATAGGAGCGAAGAAATAGAGGAAAATTTGGAAAAATACGGGGAAAATTATTTGAAAGGGCTTATCTCACGAACTACTGGATAAATTTTTATGTTATTTGGTACATATAAGAAGTAGACCACGTGAAGGATCATAGGCTATTTTTTGTGGAGTAATTTGTCTGTGAAATATCTAATTTACGCGGGCGAACCCGCGCGGAACGTCTAGTATGTTATAACATAATGGCAATTACTCATTTTTTCTCTACTAATTTGAACAAACCTACCAGCTATAAATAAAATCCATTTTTTTTTATTTCAATTCATTTTCGCAGTCTAAAGCCTCTATTTATGCAAGAAAAAAAATGATGATCTTCAAATTGTTCATTACCCACTTCGTCTACTTACGTCTTCAATTATTATTTTTATCTGATTATCGTCTTCCTTCCACATTAAAGTATTAATAGCGCAGATAGAAGCCTATAAATGTGGAATACCCACTTCACTAGACTGCTAGGCGTCTAGTCTGTCGATCATAATTATAGTTCTAGACATGAACTCTCACTCAGGATTACTAACGCCAATATAGCCCACGAAATAGGGTTTTAGTAGGGTTATTTTTATTTATTCAGAATGTTATGCGGTTCTTAGAACTGACATGTATACCCACGTCCAAAGATATAAAGAAATGATCAGCCTTAAGTAAGATTTGTTTTGCTGTTAAGTTTTTGAATCTAAGTATGAATAGTTTTAACGCAGGGGAACAAATTATGAATCATATAATATTATGCTGCTTTATATACTACTTAAGGCGGGCTGAAACCCCATTTTGTTATTTCTTGATACCCGATTTACCTAGTTCCAATATAATAACGAAATGTAAAAAAATATGAGATATAGAGTACAATATTTAAAAGGGTTTAAATCAAAAACATTTTAATAAAAAATAATACTTTCGCTGTAATTAATTTACAAACTCACCTCCGACAAAACTCTTTGTCATCGAAATATAAGTATTGACAAGAATAACTTACATTTTATTTTAATAAATTGTTAATGTGTCTATTTTAAAAAGGTCTGAAACGAATAATCTTTTTTCTTAATATTTATTTAGAAAGATATTTAAAAAACACATGAAAAATAGAGACGATCCGCCCCTAGAAACTACAATTTTATGCTAAGCTAAAATGAATCTTATTGCGATGCATACACGCTTGGTCTTTGGTTGTGTGCAAGGTTATCGTTTGGAATTGAGATAAGTCCTCGCCTTAAGTTTTCTTTATTTTTTTTACTAATGTGATTGTAGAGGAGGAACATCATGAAGTTTTTTGCCTCGATTCGTCATATTTGGGATTTTGGGATTTTACTTCTTAGCTAATAGCTAATGCCAGTCTGACTGTGTTTAACTATACTCGCATTGGGACTATTGCTTGGTACTACTAATATATATTCTGTGCTATTGCTAACTCGAAAAACAATGTTTGTGGGACTCGATATATTCTTACAAAGAGAATAATAGTGGAAGAATTAAATAGCCACTGCAACTAATGAGTACGAACATCTTCGCAAATACCAAAAACAATTAGCCATAGAGTGCGCTTGAAGATGCGTTTTGGAATGTTCCCATGAAACGAAGGTTCCAGCAAAAACTTGCATCTGTGTACCGGTTTCGCGGCGACTTTTTGTCTCGTCTATTTTTAAACCTGGTCTAGCCTGCAGGACAATAAGCTTTGTGCCCTCTTTGAAAATTGAGAGTACTTGCTGCAAAATACCAAAAGCAACAGTGGACTTAGGTTGGTTGCTGTTGCCTGCACTGTCATTTAAATAATTTAGATCTGTAATTTAGAAGAAATCTAACTTAGACATACCATTCACAGCTTTAAGGAAATTGTGCATAAACAGGGTGTTACAAAACTAAGTGACATTACCTACTTTAGGGTGTACACGGGTCACCTATATAGAGTTCGCTATGAAAGTAGCAGCGCTGAAAGAGTAACTTTTTTCACTTTTGTACCTATGGAAAATTCCTGACACTGGGGCACTTGCCCATACAAATAACCAAAAAATGCTCTTTCAGCGCTGCCACTTTCATAGTGAACTCTTTCTAGGGTCTTGACTCTTGACAGACGAAATATAAGCGTTATGGAATGCGTTTATTCTTTGTACTTACGTGTGCCCTAAAATGTAAGGTGTAACCCTATATGAATAATCAAACTTCACTCTATATCAACTACTCAAACCATAAGATGTAAAAATCTAGAAGTCTACAATATCTTCATGATCCACAAACTCTAGGCGGATGGTATTTCTCCTAGACCCTAAGTAAACACTGATAGACTTGCAGTGAAGTGTTTAAATTTTAGGGATAATTCGTTACTATATAGGTACTCTAATTCCACTTTGATAGCATTGAGTAAATCAATATGTAAGTACTATAGTTATTTTTGTCGTTTCTTCTTTTTTGTACAGTAAATAACTACACTAGCTAAAAGCCGAGCTTTGTGAGGGCTCGCGTCGTCACACCTTGACTGACTGATGATAACACATCTACATATAAATAAAAATTACTATGTTAAAGCACAAATCAATAGGCGTGATAGTTTTTCCGTAAAGTGTATCACAAAATGTAAAGGTTGTGGGATATACTAGGGCTCGCTTCGCTCGCCCTGATAAAAGAAAAAATTGACGCTCGACAAATTTTGATATAAATAAATAAAAATACAGTTTCGTGGGATATTTCGTGACCTTTAAATTGATAGTATAATTTTAGCCGCCCTGCATACTTACTGTTTAAATCTTTACTTACTGATCAAAAATTTAGAATAACTTGAAATGGAGTATATTTACTAATAAGATAGTATCCGGTGTCTTGAGATTTCGATAGGAGTTCTCTATTCACTGGCACTTGACGCTAACGTCAAAACTACAACACTATTGAATGGAGTTTTGCCGGGAAAGTGATGTTGTGTTTTTGTATTATTTTCCTAAAATTATGTTAACTGGGTTTTTAATGTGTAATATTGGTAGGATATTAACCATTAGATATTCGTTTTCATGCACAAGTGTAGGAAAGTGATGTAATATCCAGAAACGTGCTATTTTGTGTTCCCTCCAAAACTCCATCGAAAGTTTCAGTAAAGCGTCTACCACTTTACTAAATCGACCAACTTGACTCCTTGACTGTATTGACTTTTACTTAGACTTTGACTAGACTTTAAACCTGACGATACATGAAAACGATGCTAAAAATTGTCCTATACTAGAACATTGTTTCCCGCCATTTACTCGACACTGGCCATGGTTTTATAGCCGAAGTGCCATAATAAAAAAAAACACTATTGAATAGATAAACTCCTGTCAAAAAACGTTAGAAACCGAGCATTATCCATTAACTACTGTACTCCATTTAAATTTATTTTAATCTAAATGTTAGCAATGAGTATGGACGGCGATAGTACTACCAATTTAAATGACACGTAACGTGCGATAGCCATTAATTGTACTATCAGAGAAGTTGATTCCTAGGCGGATGGGGGACCTACGTAGTTTGGTCGCGTTACGACTTACGTCAAACCCAGGCCCCAGCTGAAAGATCACAATTATAATCCGCGCGCGATCTGAATGGGATGCGACGTTTTGGAACTGAGACGCGCGTTGACGGCTACTCCAACCGTAGCGTCGGAAAACGTCAAAAAATAGTATTGCAAACTGTCATTTTCTATTTATTTCGACAAGGTTCCATCCCATTCTGATCGCGCGTGGATTATAACATTGAATTGACATGATCCGACCAAATGACGTTGGTCTGTCAACTGCCCAGGAATCAATTTCCTCGATGGTACTAGTAAATTCTGAATACTGACCTCAGTCAACGCCTTCTGCCTTAGCCGATCAGTTCTAAACTGTCGTGTTGTGTGCTGACTGCTGCGTGACGACGCGTAACGTTACGAAATGTCCTGGATGTTCATTAAGCATTGTTAATTGGACTATGTAAAATTGCCTGTTATTACGTTGATGATAGTGAACTTGATTTATCATAGTTATTGTATGACACTAGATGACGCCCGCAACTTTATTGCGCCAAAATCCGTTTACGCGCGGAATATTTTTTATTTAACAGTATGGATATCAATGTACTATCAGAGAAGTTGATTCCTAGGCAGATGGCGGACCTAAGTAATTTGGTCGCGTTGACGTAACGCCGTTAAGTCAAACTCATCTGACCCATCACAGCTAACATTGAATTGACATAAGCCGACCAAACGACGTAGGTCTGTCAACTGCCTAGGAATCAATTTCCTCGGCTATACTATCAGAGAAATTAATTCTTAGACAGATCAATCCTACGTTACTTTGTTGGGTTATGTGACGTCAACGACAGTCAACTGAGCTTGATAAAGCGACCACATTTCGTAGCTCCGTAATCTGCCAAGGAAATAATGTTTCTAATGGTACAATTATACTACAGACAACTGGGAGAGCCATGCTTCAATGCCGCAGCCTCACAGCATTGAATCATGGCTCCAGCAGCATTATAAATAATCCTTTCTTAAAATATTAGACTTTGAGGGTGTCTGGCAGTGGGAAGCAACAGTCAAAAATGTACGGCACTGGAAGACGAGATTTCTCCACTTACCGCGAAGAATATAAGGTATGAAATTGAGCTTTACTCTTTCTCGAAGGTCAGGTAGCCCTTCAGAACTAGATACCTCCTAAAGTAACCGCGACCGAAACTCCATAGTTGCTGGTCGTTCTTTCCTCTGTAAGGGTCACAAGCAGTTAAACTTTCAGTTTTTATAAAATGAGGAAAGTCTGACCGTCACTGGCTCTTACTATTTGCCAAAATGTAAAATAATGAGAGTTTTATTAGCACTATTCATATTAGAGCCATCTTGTGGCGCATAAGTGAACTACGTGCATTTAGTTTAAGCTATCGCTTGTAGCGCCATCTCTTAGTGATCAAGTTGTATGTACAGCTTACATTCCAATTTCCAAATAAGGAATTTGAGCAACAGTTTGGTTTTACTACTCTGTTACCAATTGCTAATTTTTTATTATGCCAATTACAATTATACCTTTAAAGTAATACATTTTTATTAATAGATAAAAGTTAATCAATTGTGATTAATTATAAAGCTGGATGATTCCGGCAAAAACTTTGGGTTGGGAAACAAGACCTGCCCCAGTGTATACCGCAGTTACAACACGGTCACATTAACTTGACGCATCGAAATATATAAATAACATGCTAGCTCCATAATGACGTCATCAAACCGTGCGTATAGTTAATTTGACCATGTTGTATGTCTTGTACTGGGGACTATTATCTATTCTGTGGTTATGTTCTAAGAAAGGAAAATAAAACGTTCGTGTAACTAAAATATCCTCGTTATTTAATTTACTAAAATAAGAACACATTTTTACAGAATGTTAATATACTACAAAATATCTACAAAATTGTACACTATGTGAAACCTTAAATTAATTTTAAATTTACAATTAACAGAAAATATTCAAGTTCAACAGGCTTTTAATTTTCACTTAAATTTAGTTATTTACATTAGTTCTTAAAAAAGGCCAGGAGAAAATTTGTCTGCTTAAAACGGCCCTTTGACATACTACAATACCTGTAAATAGGATCCTTGTAAACATTCAAGGACCCTTAATACGTTCACACTAATGTCAAAGGGAATTGAAAATGTTAATATTAAGGCACTGCCGAAATATCACAATAAGCTTATATCCTATGGAAGTATTTAAAAGTTTAAACCTGACTATGAAAATAAATTCTATTGCTATAAAGAAATTGCCGAAAATATTGATAAAAAGTTTGAAGACAGAAAGGTGGTGTTTCTAAGAAAAGTATTTTCTTTTCAGAGACAGGCTTTTTATAAAATAGTTTGTTCAGTATTTACGTAAGGCAGTAGTACGGACGTGTTGTCATGCGATAATATTAAACCTAATTATATACAACGTAGAGAATATGGAAAACGCGATGGAAGACAGCGTTTCTGCGCCGTAGTAATTTTATCACATACTTAAACTTAACACGAATTAAAATCACAATTCTTAATTTTAAATTGTTCCCCAATTAATAGATACCTAATAAAAACAAAACTCCAAAAATAAAACAAAAATCAGGTATAACGATAGGTAACGAAATTCGACTTCTAAATCTAAGTTTTGAACAATTTTCTGGTAACTTTAGTTTTTTGTGTTGAGAGTTTACTTAGACATAAAAATTTGTTCATTAGCAACAAAATATTAATACTTAATCGAAAATCATACCAAATAAGGTTACATTTGGTTTCGAATTACAAAGACGAATCACCTTTCAGCTTAGCTATAGCGCGTTAAGAAGAAGAAACAAACGCAAGACGAACACAGTAACTAAAATAAAACTGAAAAAACTGGCCACAATAGAAATTTGCTCAAAGAAACCGGACAATCAAAGAAAACTTACGGTGACAAAGATTTAAAATAATACTTAACAAGGAATAAAAATAGTAAGATTGACGTGCATTTTTAAATTAGAAAGTATTTGCAATGTTATGAGATTATTTAATCGATACCTACAATATATTGTATAACACATCAAAATCATTTCAGGTCCCAAGAATTTTTCTTAATTGTATAGGTACACCAAAACAACATCAATTACAAATCTTTGGTGTTCATCCACATTGGAAAATTCGGCACAGGCGAAATGATATTTAGGGCATAATTTATATTAATATTACGAACACATTTATATTAAAGTTACGTAAGTTACATAAGCTAAATTTGAGATTTTTATGTCCTTGAAAAGCTGCGAAACACAGTCAGTCAGAATTTTTGAATAAGAGAAAAACTGCGAAATAAATTTTGAACTTGAATCAATACAAGAAGTAGAGGCAGGTAAAAAAAACCTTATCGAAAGCACTAGATATGTTTGTAATATTTCAATATAAAAATTAATAAAAAATAATAATATATCATTCACAGTGAATGAACAACGCAATGATTTGTGCTAAAATCCAATTCTGACTAGAGACGATTGACCTCAAATATTTTGATAAAGTTGGTCTAATTACTATTTATACCATGGTCAATAATAGAAACCGCGTCATCTGTATTGACGAAACACTGATTTAAATTAGGAGGTAGCTTGTGTGACGCTTTTACTAATTAATCTGTACCTTCTTCGCAACTTTTCTTCGACAAACACATCTATTTTCTATGCTTAAGTTTTAATGTGTCGGTGGCATTTAAATAATATTTATGCTATGAAATACATCTTTTAAATAAATACTATGTCGGAAGGTTTTGGTCCCGAATTATAATTTTTAAACAAATTATAACGTTTCGGACCCATCGGCAAAAGTGATTGTAATTATAAATTATATTCACAATCGCATTAACATGCTCTGCAAATGATTCGCTATGAGTATCGCTCCGCGATAGTGTGACACTTATCCTAAATACTTATTCTAGTTATTATATTTTAACACATATCACAATTGAACTCGACCGATCGGTCGAAAGAGTTTCCAAAGTCCAAGGGGACGCATCTACCCGCGTCATGACAATGGTTGTCAATCATGTAAGTTTTTACTGAGTAAGAGGCTGTTGTGCGGTCCAGAGAGATGTCTTATTAATTCCGGTAAAGCTTCAAACGTTAGCTGACAGAAACAGCAGTTGAATCTTCCTGGCGTATTGGTTCTGCCGTCATTCTCGCTGGACGATATAACGTTTCGATGCACAGAACAAAGATGCTTCAGCAAATGTGCCTTTTGTTTGAACATAGCGACGCAAAGACGACACGCGAAAGGTTTTTCTCCTGTATGAACTCGAAGATGCGTTTTGAGATTCCATGACATTCCGAATTGTTTTCCACAGTACTCGCAACGATATTCTCGGACTGGGGCCTGTTTACTCGATCCTTGTTCGTGTTCCGTTGTTGGGGTATCATCTCCTCCCATTTGGGGTTGACAAAGCCAAGGTCCCCATGATCCAGCGCTCGGTGGTCGGTACTTGAGTGCATCATCGTGGCCTGCTATAGGCGGGGTGGTGCTTCTTTCCGGTAGATACGGAGGTGCAGATGCACTGAGCTGGTGTAGAGCACCCAGCCTGGCAACTGCACTAGCCGCTACTCCCGGTGCTTGCGCGTATCGTAAATGTGCCATTTCTTCAAGGTAACTAGGCGGGAATGCTACGAAAGGTGGATTTTGTGACGGTGAATTATGGAAGCCGGGTCGTCGTTTTCTGTGTGGAGTTACTACGTAATTTTCCGGAGACGTCTGGACAAGAGCCATAAACTCACTGTCAGGTGGTTTAAGACCTCCATAATCTTCTAATTTTACAGTTCGTAAATCCAATTCTGGCGGTTCCAAATAATGTGACTTCCTCTTAGCTCTTTCAATTCCTCTGCCAAGTCGGTCATTTAGCAATTGTCTTCTGTACACGGTTTCTTGTGGTGGATCGTCTTGACTTGATGATGTTGACCGTCGTCTGTCAATATTCTGTAAAAATTTAAGATAAATTAAGAAAAATGTTGAAAAATAAGATAATTTACGTGAGTTCTCTACACAAAATACATAGGAGTATTAAGTATAAAACTTATATTATGTAAGAATGTTCATTGCTTTTAGTATTTGATGCCTAGAGATTTTTTATTGAAGAAAGAAGATTACCTTTGCTGGTACTGCTTCGACTACTATATCTTGCGAATCGTCATGTTCACTGCTATTGTTTTCTGAAGTTCTGGTGACTGATAAATTAACAGGGTTAGATGAACTCCGTCTGCGTGACTTTACTCTCCCACATTCGTCTCTTTTTTCTGAATCCTGGTCATCTTCCTCTCTTTCATCATTACTACTCGTAGACATACTTTCTTTCTTTATACTTAACGATTCTGAATCGTTACGTTCTTTCTCTTTACTGTAACTGGCACCTGGTGTGACCCTTTCACTTTCTGAATGTGATGATCCTGATGGTGCATCATGTTTACTGCTTTCATTACTGTTTATGTCTGTTTTGAGATTTTTGCCTTTTAATCTGTCACACGATCTGTTTCTTTCTTCAGCTTGCTGGCGTTCCTTTGTTGATTTCCATACGTCTGATTTTATTTCCAGCAGCTCAAACAATTCTTGCATATCATCTATCTCCCCAGACTGAAATAGAAATAGATATGTGTTAAAATTTTGTGCCCTGAATTTCACTTAATCGTAAGTATATAAAAAATCTGGGATATTTTTTAAAATTATTTATTTAGTCTTTATTGATTCATCGACATTGCATGCATACCTCAATATACGCTTGTCCACTGTATAAGAACATGAGGAGATGTTTCATGAGAGTGCTGTTGATGCCTGACATGTGAATAGTGACGGGGTTCTCTATTGTTGGTGTATCATCGAGGATTTTACTGAAAACACAAATAATAATATATTAATTACTATAGTAATTCATAATATTAAGATAATACTGTATTTAAAGTTTTAAAGAATAGTAATGAAAAAATAGAGATTTGAATTTGATGTTTTTTGTTCATTTAGTACTTCGATTTTATTATCACTTCACTACATATTATAATACAAAGTCGCTTTTTTCCCTCATGTCCCTTTGTTCCCTTTAATTTTTAAAACTACGCAACGGATTTTGATGCGGTTTTCTTTAATAGATAGAGTGATTCAATAGGAAGGTTTATAAGTATAATAACATTCATTAAATAGTGGAGAAATATTGTTATTGTTGGGGTTTCTAATGTGATGTCGTAAATAATTTCATTTTTTTTCCGCTTACATTGCAAACGCAGGCTGAACCCTACGAGATTTATCAAAATAATGTACCAAGTATTGTACACATTAAAAAGGTCTACAGAAAACTCTGCGATGGTATATGTCTATCTCTTATGGATATCCCACAATAACATTTTTTGGCATTTACTTTTTCGAAGCAATTTTAATAAATACAGCATTAATCCTTATCCAATTAAATACCTTAAATACATTGTTGATTTAATCTAGATCTATATGGGCCTTTACAGCATATGATTTAAATGAATATTTTCGAAGATATTACAGATTTAAAAATTGCGGGACGTAGGTTTTGCGGCGGTACCGACCAATGCGGGTCACGGGTAGTAATGAATATAAATCAAAACTACTGAATCGATTTTAATCATTTTTTCAGTAAGTGACATAGGCTATATATTTTATACCCGTGCGAAGCCGGGGCGGGTCGCTAGTAGTAAATATATCGCCTTTCTTAATTTCATCTTTAAGTGATAGTAGTTCGTTTTTTTAATCCCATAAGACAACATTTGGAATTTGGATAATATACTTACCGAATTAACGGACTAGCCGCAGCCATAACGATCCTGTGTGCAGCCAGCGGGACGGCATCATCGCAGACCAGCACCAAGTCCGAGTACCTGGCTCCCCTCCACGCCGCGCCCACCTCGTTCAAGATGCAGGCGTGGTGTTTGCCGTAGGTGAGTGTTAGTAGACCCTCGCCCATCATTCCAGCACTGCAAAAGAAGAATGAATCTTTGAAGGTCATTCTAGAAAAAATCGGTGGAAAAGACTCATGGTAGATCGTGAAGAAAGTAACGACATTAATTTTAATAACAAAAATAAGAGCATCAAAACAAATCGAAAGTTACATGAAATCTAGTGTTACATAAGTATTAAGATCCGCATAATAGCGTGCCTCTTCCTGCATACATCAATTAGAATGGGCAAACTGGGTTTCGTGAGCTAAAGCGTGCACGAAAGAAACCTATAAATAAGTGAAATCAGATAAAATTAAGGTTCGCCACATTATCGGTTCATTAGTCTCAACTCTCAATTAATATCAGACGAAAAGATTGAAGGTCGAAATCACCGAACTGTGCAATAGATATCATCGCTAGGGAACATTTGGATCACAATGGCGATTCAAATCAATTTCCTAATCAAATAAAAAGGTCGAAAGGTGAGATGAATGTAAATGAAGTAGGTAACGCGATCTCTGACCATCAAACAAGTGTAGAAAGCTATCGACCTTGGCCCAATAAAGTTTAGCGACGCAAGAGCATTTAAAAGACGATCAACGTTTCTTTTGAATTTTACGGATATTTAGCAACAGTTTAGAAGCATTGTCTGAAATCCTATTGTGTCGTTTTACACAAACGTATTTAGTTCAGACTAGAAGCAAGGTTTGAGAGTGTTCTCGCGTATATCAGGCGGTTTTGTCACGGTTTTGTAATTGCTCGGTAAGAGTGTTTTAACGTGTTGTAAGTTGTTTAGCATCATTACCAAATAGAGCTTAGTGAGCTTCAGAATATTAACGCCGTAGGTGATGTCTTTATTTGATTAAAAATCAGTACCAAAATGAACATGAATGATAATAAAGAGGAAATAAATTCAGTAGGTATTATTAGATTTTGAGATAGCTTTTTAACACTTAATTTTAAGTACATTTTTTTCGCTTGCATGAATATAAAATGTCATCACTATTTTTTATTGTACATTCAAAGATGACAATGTGCTGTGAAGGTTATGACATCATTCGAATCTGGTTGGAGTGGTCGTGAAAGATTTAACAAGTTTCATCTGGCTACATTCGTATTTTCAGGTCGGCGCAGGCGCAGCGATGCGCGTCAGGCTCGCCCGCCATTGTTCGTGTGAAACCACACGAAACGAATACAAAATGCTTGTACTTGAACCGAGTTGCCAAGCATATTTGAAAGTTTTTATTATTGTTTTTCTTAAAGTATCGCCAATTTCATATTTTGTTGCAACATTCGAGAGCGCTTGCTTAGATATAATGCCATCTATCGGAGAATTGTGACATGATCATGTTGGTACCTTAATATGCTAATAGATGGCGTAAGCTTTCAACTTCCACGATTAAACAACAGATGGCGCTTAGTTGGGAAAAGTGCTCGGCAAAAAAGTTTTTTTTTGGAATGTGTTTTATATTAGAAATATTACTTTTTATCATTTTTAACGCATAAAATATAAAAACCTCGCTCTGTCTCAAAATTTTTAGTCAATTTAGTTACTAACTAATTTCACAGGGTTTTCTAGTACTACTTTTATCTTATAAAATGATTAAGTACTAAAAAACATTTTAAATAATACCAGCACAAACTATGATACTAAAAGTTGGAGTCTATATAGGACCAACAATTTTTAATTTGTTAAAAAATTTACTCAATATTTTTTCTCAAGAAGAAAGTTTGTTTTTGCCCAAGTGAGTGTCATATCATTTAGTCAATTGTTAGACTTTCTTTACTGCACTTTCACTGTGCATTTTACCCGGATGTGCTTTTAGTGCCAAAATTTGTAAATAATTTTTACTGCCAGTTGTAAAGAGTATTTAACTTTTAAATCGAAATAACAAAAAACCATAATATAATATTCATAAAAACAAATTAAGAAACAAAAACTACTAATAAAAATATGAAAGCAATAAAACACGCTTATCAATAAACAAAATTAAAATAATACATAATGTAACAAAAATTATAAATAAACAGGAAGTAACGAGTAGAAATATGTATCTCAATCAAGTGAACCAAGGTTAGATCGCTAAGGAGTAAAGACACGTCGATTACATAACCAATACATTAATTAAAACCTACTCCTATAATAGTCAACTCGTACTCTGTCCATAAATTCGCATAACTCTCCATTAATGGTTTTTTATGATCGCTGTCACTGCAAAAGGAGGAGCCAATGCTAGGGATAAGATTTTTTATCGAGGTTTTTTGCTAATTGGCAAAAAATGTGTCGGTTGGGCGAAACGTATCGAAGTTTACAACGAATTTATTCGAATTTTTTACAACATTTAGGTTGTCCTACATTCGGAGGAAATTGCAAACTTAACCTATTGAGTAAGTTTTTTTTAGATTCAATTAATCGACGTTTTTATTTGACTTTAATAATCTTCGTTTTGCAGAATGTGACTTTAATTGGGTCATTTTAAAATTCTCTTGGAAAATAAAATTATTGCCATTGCTGCTATAATAATCATAACTTCATTCCTAAAATAGCTTATGCTATCATTTGTCAATCGAGAGGTTTTCAACTAGATTTTATTTGTAACTGTTATTCTAAGGATAGCATACTTTTATTCACTTTTGTTTATATCATTATAGTAATAATATATAATGAATAATTTGCATTTAACAGAATTGTCGATAAGTGTCGCAACACTAGCTAGTAAATAAATGCACCATATAATTGCAGTTAATTGCAATGATTTACATACAGGCAAATCAATGTTACAGCCTCAATAAATCAAGCCATCCGGGTATCGAAGGGTTAGGTCTGGTGTGGCATATCTGGCACGCGTCTGGCATTCCATTGGACCTGGCTTTCGCACTGCATTGTTTGCGTGGCACATTTCTACAACCATTGTTAGGAAGTTAGTCATGAGTATGTGCATATTTTCTGCCTGGAGAATTTATTGCCGGTTGCAAAATAGTAGGTACAATTTCTCCACTTCTTGAAAATATTTTATAACATACACTTCATTCATCATTCTACCAACTTCGAGAATCATTTTAATTTCATTAAGCTTCTAAATACTGAAATTAAGTGCTCGTAAACCTTTCCTTCAATCCTTGCAATGGGACAAAGGTAGGTTTCTAAGCAATAGCTCAGTTTCACAAGCTAGATGACAGTTAATTGTCGCAGGAAACAATAAGTAAATGTAGACAGTTGAACGTCGAAAACCAGTTTACGAAACGCCGGTGTTGTAAACTGAAGTAGCCAACCTACTGGAGCGTAGGATTGAGAAAAATTTCCACTTTCCCTGCGCGTTGCTAAATTATTGTAAAATAAATGCATTCGTTACAATTAGTGTAAGCATTGGTAAATAAGCGGCATTTAATGATGGTGTCGCAATGACAGTAGTGTTAGAAAGTAAAGGAATACGAGTGACTGAGGAAAATCGACACAATTTAAAAGATGCGGTAAAAACTTTTTCCAAAATGTCAAAAGACTCGAGACGTAAATATTGTATTGTGTCTGAAACGTTATTGATGAGGTCAACGAGTACGTTATCCTAATAAATAAAAAATTTATATAGGATGGAGTAAAGTTATTTTTATTGGAATCTTGCATAAACGGATGTTGAAATTAATCCAGCATCGTTTATCTCAATTTAGCAATGATATTTACAACCAACACAAATGTCAATGCGATTTAGTTAAGTACTCATAAATATTTAGAGTGTAATGTTACGTTGAGAGAAAAGAAAGCAGAATAGGTATACAATGCAATTTATTACGAATATTAAAATGTTTTTTGATATCTTGGAAAGAATGTAAAAAAATAATGATGGGAAAGAAAATATGTTTTATTGAGATGAAATATCATACGAATGTTAAAATAGAAACACTCGAATTTCATTGTTCTCATGTTTAATAAAATAGATAAAAAAACATGACATACTCGAAATAAAAAATACACGTGTACTTTATATCAACGAAGGGAACGAAACAACATATGGAGCACGTTTAGAACATTGCAGCATAATGCAACAACCGATAAATGTAACTTCGGATTTATTGAACAATTAAACTGTCCAGTATCCAGGTTAGCTCTCAGCATGCCCCGATGCGTTTAGATTTCGAGGTTAGCTGTCAAACGGCCCCATTAGCCACAATCGCAGAATATCCCATAACACGACCGATCACGACGTATTCATGCTCCATTTACATGACTGAAATGATCGATCTAATTGAAACGCCCGCTCCGATTGATATTTTCGTTTCACGCCTGTCGATGTCGAAATCTGCGATGATAAACTATTCGAAGCTGAACCTAAACGTTCAAAAAGCGGGAGCCGAGTACCTAGCAACGAGACCCCCTGTGCTTCTAACAGCGCGCAATGTAAAGAAAACGATAGTGATGTAAGTCGATAGTTGTCAAACAGGAAATCGCGGAGCGCGCGTGGCGAGCGATACTCCGCACACGCTTTGTGCGCCGGCCTTCGGACGAAATGTTTAGTGCCACCGCGCCGCACCACACATATCATTATGTAATGCGAACTCCTCGACTCATTCATGAGAGCCACGGTCAATTTAGCAATCTGCAAGTGCATCATCGACACTATTGTTTAGATGAAACGATTAGCCGCGTTTCCGGCATTGCGCCTCTTTGTGCGACGTTACACTTGTTTATTATTGTGGCCCGAATGAAATTGCGCTTCGGAAGCGATAAGGTTATCGTTACCGCGTAGCAAAACAAGGAATTGGCCGATTTTCGTTCGTCATCATCCGAATCGCTCTCTACGAAGCGAACTCTTAGATCTCGAGTTGTGCAATGTTTGTAACCTTCGTTTGAATTGATGAATTAAAATAATGGCTTCGCTTGTCTGTGATACGAAACAGGAATGATATTAGTCGAAAATGGTCAGCGGACAATGCGCGTTTCGAACGGCCGGTACAATGACATGTGGAGATATGCAAAACGAATGGCAAAGTTTATTGTTGTATTAGACTAAAATGTAAGGGCGTGTCGTCTAACATAAGTCAGGCTGGCAGTTCGCAGGCGAACAATGCCCCGTGACTGACAGCTGCTGCATTACCAGTAGCGAGTACCACACGACATACCACATCTGAATTGTATTCAAATGTACATCAGATTCCGTTTATTCCAAACGTTAGATGAGCTATGTATGGCTATGTCCAAACAGAGCGCTGGCAACTGACAAACGTATTTATAAATGGCACCGTACCCTTGCGAGAGAGTCTCGAGCCGAAAGCGCGAATGAGTTTTACCTTCGATGATGCTAAAATAGCTTCCACAGTTACAACTCTTACCTTGCGTTTGATTGACGATTGATCCCTTGTGCCAGATACTTGCTAACCGACACGGCAAACAACTGTACTTACCTATAATTTATTTGAACGAATCGAGACTATTTTGTCAGTCAATGTCTCGATTGGACAGAAAAATTGTAAATCAATATGTCTTATTGTATCTATTAATACATAATATTTGCTCTGACTTTGTTGTTTCAGTTAATCGTTAATTTGTTATGTGGAGAGATTTAGCTTTTAAGCCATATTTTGTCGTAATCTGTACAATTTTTTCATTTTCCCACCTTTTGCCATTGCCTGCTGTGCAGTGAATGCGCTTTGGCACCGATTTTCGCAATTCTGTGTCGTATCAAAATCGAGTTCGTGTTCGACATTTTACGATTCCAGTACTTAGATGACTATTTATAAAGAACGTGTCTAAGAAAAGGTCGGATTTGATTGTCGAGAGTCATTTGTATATCTCCCGAGTCGCTGAAGAAAATTATGTTAAGACATAGGTACAGGCATTTCTCACGACGGAAACTGTTAACCTTGAGTCCGATTTTAAGAATTCTGCCTCGAAATGGTTTATAAAGTCACACCTTCGAACGACTTTTGTTATAATATTTAAATAGCAATAGTTTTCGTTTACTCAACAAACTATTCGAGGTGAACCAGACTTGTCAAGGTCTGTTTTGAAATAGGATGGTACTTGACCTTCAGGATGAAAGTCAACATATTGCGCAACACCTATAGGTACCACACTTCTCAATGCTAATAACCGATTCCGAGACACATTGGAAGTCGGGACCTGGTCGTGACCCACATAGCCGTTCAAGGATTTCACATATTTGGAAGGTGAATATTTCAAAACAGCTAGAATCTTTGAGGCGCGTTTAGTTAGTGAGCGTCAAGGTAAAATAAATAAAACGTTGCATTCTCTGAGAATTCACGTCTCGGAGTCGGCGAAGTTTTCGTAAAGGTCCCCAAAGAATTGAGATATAACAGTGTGAGAACGGACTAGGTTACTCCTTTCTACTGGTCTAGGTCCGCACACAGGCGCAGCACGTGTCGTGCGTGTGTGTGGGTGTGGCGCACACAGATGCGTGTTGCGCGTGCTGTACGTGTGGTGGCGTGTGTAGATCCGCACTGCACTGGTGGGGGAGCTAGGGCCGGCGAATGGCCCGCGGTTTTGTAAGAACGCTTTATTTCAAGGTCACTCGAGCAGTTTTTAGAAAGTTACCTAACTCTAACTCGAGTGTTAGATAAAATTTAATATTTAACTTTTATATAGGTGGTGTGGTTAGGTGCAGTTGCTTTTACTTATGTCGTTGCTGATATTTAGGTCCATTCGTTTCATTTTATTATGTATGACATACTTACTGAAAATTTAAATACCGCTTTCTGACATGAAAATATTTAAAAAGTAATTATATAATATAGCAAAGATTGTAATTAAAAATCCAAATTACTTATAAATGCTAATGTCAAGATTAAGAAATCAAGAAATTTGTAAAGTTAAAATTAAATATTGTATTATTTATAGACACAATAAATCATTTATGTAATTATGAAATTAAAAATAATGACGATTAAAATGCATCCATGATTTGCAAAAATTGTATACTTTCAGTCGTACGTTTGTAATGTCGAAATCGCTGAAAATTTGATAAAAATTAAGCGAAAAAAGACAAGACAGACTTTCCAATTCAAACATCGATGAAATGACATTCCCAAAATATTTACTAGAATGAAGATACTGAAATTACGTACATAAAACAACCGAAATAACATGCACAACCTCATAAACCCTACATTTAAAAATTTGCACAATGCCATCTGTACAATCTCCACTCTCCCTAACCTCCGTTTCACAAGCCGTATAAAGTCGTGTTGATCTTCTGTCGAAATGACGAAATTTAGCCGCTGCCATTTCGACGTTGCGCAACCGTTCACGCTAAATTTTGCTGACGGAGAAAGTACGAAAGGTTTACGTAACGGCCACGTAACGATTTGATTTCCTCGCTTTTACGTTCATTACGTCACGAGGGGTGAATTTGTTTTCTCTGTTATCATTGTAGCCTATTTATGGACCTAGGCTTTATCTGGGTTGAATAGTTTAGGCTATTTCATTAAATTCCTCTCCAGGCTTTCTATTGACTGTTTTTGTAATCAGAGGTGAACCAAATTTTTTTCCATTATGGGGTGGGTTTTTCTGAATGAAATAGGTATTGCGTGCCACCTTTCTTAATCCGATATTCAGTACCTCTTTATTTTTACGTTGCATATTATTTATTGGTACAATTACTGAAGAATTTATGTATATTATGATTTATGACATAAGAATATCCAATAGATACAAATTATTTTATGGAAGTCGGTTACTTACTAAGTAGCAAAGAAGTGAATGTTACTTTTAAATATTTCCCACGAATAATTCCGGTAACAACTCTAAAATGAAAGGTACGCTACGCCCTTCATGGCATAACTTTCACTATATCTGTCTCACAAAGTTAACTTTTCACTATCTGTATTAGGGGCCTCTAAACTAATATAGCTTTCCTATTTTCTAAAACAAAACAAAATGATTCAATAACGTTTACTCATAGTTCTAGTAAATAAGTTATTAATGGAAACCGCCGTTTAAAATATTTTCCTAATTGTTGTTATAATTTTTATACAAGGCAATTTATTTTCTTGTTGTTCTTATATCGACAAGTTTTTGTAGTAATCGTTGAATATAAATCATTCTTGTGATCGAGACTTGATAGATTATGGCATTCGCTATTAATAAATGACAACTAAATAGCAATTCAACTGAGGACCGCGTTTCATGTCAATCATAGAAATACTCACATTAATATAATTTGTCTCTTTAGGAATTACGAAATCAACAAAGTAAAATAAACACTCAATCATTTTGTTTTATTAAATAACAATAGATCACATATATTAATAAAAACGACGACAGTATAAGCACATAAAATAAAGAAGATCTAGAAGAAGTTTCCGTAATTAGAAGCAATTGCTTTAAAATAATTAAAAACTTTTAATGCTTGCGTAATGCAAAACACAGCGAGGAAAATATAGGTATTTTCACACCACTACGTGACTAGTAAGAAGTATAGGAACAACGCAATATGTTGAGGTTTTCTCTAGAAAACATGACGTTACACGATCATAATGTGCTAAAGAAAATGTACCTTATATGGAAACCTGTTCTTTTTGTTTCAAGGTTAGAAAAATAATGTTTTTTTAGCTATAAAACACGATTTACCAGCGAATCTGAACACAAATTTGGCTTATGCAGTGCGCATTTTATATCTATCAAAATATTGGGAAAAATGAAGCTTATTATAAACTTAATTGTAATTAGTGATAAAAAGAAATTAATAAGCGATGCAACTAGCAAAAAGATTTTAAGAAATAAGTTTCAGATGATATGGAAAGTTCTTGAAAAACAATGTCATTAAGCATGTTATTTTAACAATGCTTATAATCGCTAGTGGTCAATTGGTTTGTCCCAATTTCGTTCTATCAGAATAAAGCCGGTTCTCGGTTCAGTCTTTTGGTAAATCATCTTATCTAACTATGCCAAATGAACAATTAAAAAGTAGTTACGTTGCGCTTTATTATTGGTTATTAAGATTTTGGCGTTTTACGTCCATTTGAGATTACACTTACAAAGGGTTTGGGACATTCATGAGATTGTCACTGGCGCGATTGGCTAATGTCAAACATTCAAGCAACCAATAACGCGTTTTTAATAGAAAAGATAGCCAAAATGTTTGAAGTCAGGCACTAAGAATGTTATGTATTTTATGTAAAAACTTTAGCTAAATTAGTTTTTTTAATATTGTTACCTAATTGCGATGCAACGTTTTAATCTTATTCTTTTGCACTAGCCTCTCTCTGTGCAGTGAAATGTTAAATTATGAAATTTTTAAATTTAGAATGTGTACACAGATTATAATCACCGCCTGCGACTTCCGTATCTTTATTGTGATTTTCTTTCGCATTGTAAACATTAACTTACAATGAGAATTATTTACATGCAACAATAATATCAGAATTGCATCAGTTCTTGTGAGAAAATTGCCTTTTTCCTTTATTATTGCTCGCACTGATGACTAATCGGAATCTATGATATCCATTTCTATTCTTGGCAAAAATTTTCCTAGTCTGAGGAAAATATTATTTCCACGTTGGGACAGACTTATTAAACTATTGATGAAATTACTATCAATCGAACTATAGTTTTTCATCTGATATTAGTTACTATATAAAACATTTAAAAGACAAAACTTTGCTTACAGTTCAAAGGAAGAAAAAGTGAAAAATAACTAGAGAAATTCCCTAATTCAATAAAGGTATAAAATCTAGCTAAATCGATTTTCCTCCCCTCAAATACCGAATTTTATAGACATTAATATAATAGTTATAATAGTAGTTACTATTTTTGATAACATCGTTTATATAATATAATATATTATTCTGTCACTGACCTGCTCTAATACGACCATTTTTATTCGTATTACGTAAATGGTCGGAAAGTGTGATTGTTCCCATTTCTCTAATTAGGAGCAGTTGCACAAGTGAGAGATGTTCCGCAATTCCGAGATAGTTATCGTCTTTCACAACATTGTTTAACGGAGGACGCGGTCTTGTGACGACACCACGATATTCTTCGCAATTTGGACGTTTTGGGAAAAATATAGATGGTTGGAGTTTAATAGTTCCAGAGCTGTACTTAAATAATATGATATTTAATATTTATGGACGCTTCACAAATCACACCACGTCAGTCTGGCCCCGTGGTAAGTACCTGAAGGACTTGTGTTACGGGTACCAGACAACGGAAATATATTTAATACTTTTATAATATACATATATTTAAGATTTTTATTATATTATACACATATTTAATACACATCCAGACCCGGGAACATTGAAAAACTTTTTGTTCCGTCGGCGGGATTCGAACCCGCGACCCCCGGCTTGAGCTGCCACACACTCAACCAATTGAACCACAGAGGTCGTCAAATAC
This sequence comes from Cyaniris semiargus, assembly GCA_905187585.1. Classification (NCBI taxonomy): domain Eukaryota; kingdom Metazoa; phylum Arthropoda; class Insecta; order Lepidoptera; family Lycaenidae; genus Cyaniris; species Cyaniris semiargus. The sequence goes on from LR994555.1 coordinate 3,499,217, forward strand.
AACTGGTTGGAGTAAAATCTCCCAAGTAAAAACAAGAATGTTGAATCTAGTACTTAAAACCGGCCAAGTGCGTGTCGGGCCACGCGCAGTATAGGTTCCATAGTACCGCTAGTTTTTAAAAATTTTTTGAATGGTCAATGAATGTACATTTATAACGTATTTTACACTACTAACAACATAATCTCAGTTACTTTCAAAGGAATTTGAACGAAAAGTTCCTTTATACTTCGCCGAATACATTTTTTTCAGTTGATCGACTATTACTCAATAACTTATGTAGTCTTCTTAGCCGTGATAGTTTTCCTTTTAAATTCAGCATATTTCCTACTCCCGCGAATTTTTTCACATTTCCAGAAGCCACCGTTTAGCTTATAGAAAGGGGGGACACTGGACTCTAACGATTTTTTCCACTTTAAAACTTAATATTTCACAAACGGATCCCTAAATCGGATAATGATCTGCAAATACTCATAATATTTTTAAAAAACCTATCTAACGATGGGGTGGACGCGAAAAAAAAATCATCCCCGCTTGATGTGTAGGGAAGGTACCATCAAAAATTTTATTTTCATGTACCATTTTGTCGGCATCATTAATATGTGCATTAATGCCAAATTACAGGTCCGATAGTCTCTGAGCAAAACCGCGGACAGACAGACAGACAGACGGACAGGCGGACAGACGGACAGACGGACAGACGGACGGACAGACCGAAACTATAAGGGTTCCTTGTTGACTACGGAACCCTAAAAAGAGAAAGAAAATGTAATAAATAGATAGAAATGTAATGAAATCAAGCTTAATCATTTTAAAGCAGTGCCGCATAATTGAGATACAGAAATTTATCATTAGAAATACAATAATAAAACAAGCATGAATATTTATAAAAAGCCGGCGCCATGGACATGTACTTCACACATAGATTATAAGTACTCTACTCTATATTCAGCGATGACCTGTCTTTTCTTTCACCAAAACGGATCTATTGAATCATTCATTGTTGAACGACAGTGAGTCACAACTCCAAAGGTAACCGAAATTTTTCGGTTACTGTAACGATTCAGATTACTAGAAACATACGCGGAACTCTATAAAATATGCTTAAAATTGACTTGGTAAGTATGAGACTGTGAGGCATGGTGAATCCAGGGTTTAGAGGCTTTGCCGATGACGATAAAAAATATAACCTACAACACTTCTTTACATATTGTGTATACCCATTACTAAATCTGGCTTCTAAACTTAAAAGAAGCCTTTGATACGTTTAGATATGTATCGTGCGACCAAAGGCAATAAAATGTGGAAATGTCTGTGAATTTAAAAGTATTTTAAAACACCTTGGCATTCTATTTTAGCATTTTCTGTTTCCTTTCTTTTATTTTAACAGGATGCGACTAAGCGTCTAATCAAAAGACCCTATGAGTCATAGGATTTTGCGTCGCGTCGTAAAGCCAACATTTGAACGAGAACTTGCGTTCCGAAATAATTTCTCAGTTCTCCATAACAATAAACGTTTTTACTCTTTATTAGCATTCAGTCCAAATAAAAGAATTTACATAGGTAAATGACACTCAAAACTCAAGAAACATCCATACTAATATTATAAATCCAAAAGTGTCTGTCTGTCTGTCTTTCTGTCTGTCTGTCTGTTACCTCTTCACGCCCAAACCACTGAACCGATTTTGCTGAAATTCGTTATAGGGATACTTTGAGTCCCGGGGAAAAACATAGGATACTTTTTATTCTGAAAAAATGTACGGTTCCCACGCGATAAACGAATTTTGGCGCAACGGATTTGCGGACGTCATCTAGTTTGAAATAAATAAAGGATCTTAATATGCTTCCCAATTTGAACATCCGATGATGCTCACCGAATTGATCTTTTGACTTTGATTCCATTATCAAAAGTAAATAAAAGTGGTATGTATTACAAAAGAGTTTTTATATAAGTATTGTCTAGCAAATATGAAAAGGAAAGCGCAAGCATAATTCGCTTTTGGGAATGAGCAACAATGGCTATAATTGCGTAAACGATGTCGCAACACAATTGTACGAAATTCGTGGTAGCATGTTGGACTAGTTAGTGAAAGATAACAAGTATTTGACATAAATTCACTTGCACAGATTATCTATATGAAATTGTGTGTTTATTATCAAAATAGTTATGTCAATAGTGGGAGTTGCTATTGTAATGCTTAGTGCTATTTCCTGAAGTATGCATCTTTGGCCGTTTTCTGATCTTTTCGACAGAAGTTTATCCATTCAATATCGCTTTTAATTGGGTAACGTTCAACAAGTTAGATAAACTTCGGTCAAAAGGACTCGGAAACAAGACATAATATGTTAGACAAAAAAAAATACCAAAAAGTTACCACAAGCTAAAAGACTAAGCCCCAATTTCACCAACGTCTTTTAACAGCTTGTTAAAATACCATGTCTTCTCTTTCATTCATAAGAAAAACGAAAGAAGTAACGTGATACTAATTCTGTATCACGTACGTTACTGTGAAATTGGGGCTAAAGATTGTTTTTTTTAATGACATAAGGGGGCAAACGAGCAAACGGGTCACCTGATGGAAAGCAAATTCCGTCGCCCATGGACACTCGCAACATCAGAAGAGCTGCAGGTGCGTTGCCGGCCTTTTAAGAGGGAATAGGGTAGGGGAGGGTAAGGAAGGGAATAGGGGAGGGGAGGGTAGGGAAGAGAATAGGGTAGAAGAGGGTAGGGAAGGGAATAGGGTAGGGGATTGGGACTCCGGTAAATTCACTCACTTGGCGAAATACAGCGTAAGCGCTGTTTCACGCCGGTTTTCTGTGAGCCCGTGGTATTTCTCCGGTCGAGCCGGCCCATTCGTGCCGAAGGATGGCTCTCCCACGTATAATGTTTTATTAAAAATAGGTGATTAAGAATAAACTGCAAAATAAGTACTGCTTTTGTGAGAAAGGAACCAATATAATATGTTACAAGTCGATAACATATCCTGCAAAACTACCTTTTAAAGTTTTCTATAACTCGACATCCTGTTTATGACTTAATTTTAAGTGTTTTCTAGTATATTTGATAAACCAATATTAATTTACTGTTGAATAGAAAATGTGACTCCATATTATTATAATGAGTGGAGTCATCACCTAACGAGCTTATCTTCGGGAAATAATGACATGAGCTGACTGGACAATATACTATAGTACCAGTACGATAGTCCAGACCACGAAACAAGTCACAAAATTAAGCAATTTATGTCAAACTTGGTATGAAATTTTGAGCTTGTCTCGTGGTTTGGACCAACATACCTCTATTGTTATAACTATTTCTATTTTGAGCGATATTTGTTAATGTTACTCATAATAATAAGGAAAACATGGTTTAGTTAGCGTCTAAAAGCTTTTCATTTTCATAACACATTGTTTTTAGTGTATCATCAAAGTATTCAAAGCAATTTATGGTTTTTATGGAAATATTTATAACTCTATTGTGAAAATTTCAGTTAAGTGCCGAAACAAACGTAACATTGAAGAAATTGATTCATAGGCAGTTGACGAACCTACGTCATTTGGTCGAATTATGTCAATTAAATGTTAGGGTTAATTCAGACCGCAACGTGACGCGTAGATGCATTTCTAAATTTTTACTGAATTGACAGATTTCAATTGGGTGAACGTCTTGCAAATCTGTCAAATCCATACAAATTTAGAAATGCATCTACGCGTCGCGTTGTGGTCTAAATTGACCCTTAGTTGTGATCTGTCAGCTGGGTTTGACATAACGCGATCAAATTACATAGGCCCGCCATATGCCTATGAATCAACTTCTCTGATAGTGATAGTACATAAAGGCATATAGATGAAGAATATTAAGGAGGGACACAATATGTAACATACGACTGAAAATTTTAACATAAACCTAACTGAAAACATAAAATTACACAATAAACTTTCTCTACTTTATAATTGAGAAACCTTGAAGGCATAATTAATGTTATCAAACGCTTGAGCAAGATCCACAATTTCCCCTAATTCGAGGTAATCGTTGCTGGCAACACAAAGCGTCCGGATGTGAACGCAGATTTGTATGTGAATGTGCTAGACCAAATTGATGGTATGTTATCTCTATTGTGAGCTGTCTTTGTTATATGTGTGGGGCATTGTTCAGAAGCCTTGAGGTTTTTAACTTGGTACAACAATAAGTACAAGTTAGAACGTTTCGTTTCTGCGGGCTTTCTGGACGGGTTACCTTTGGTAGTGAAAGAATTAATTTGGATTAATTACCATGTATTATTACAAAAATTTACCACAATTTGGGATTAATAATAAAAATATAAATTAAGTTAATTATTGTCAGATGTATAAGCCCGGCCGCACATTATCCGAATTTCTGATCAGAAAAATTCGGACGCCTACGATTCTGATAGTATGCGGGGTCTACAACAAAATGTATGAACAGAGTGCGTTCCGGCGGGCGTCCGAATTTTTCTGATCGGAAACGGATAATGTGCGGCCGGGCTGAAAACGATTTTATAAAGATACAGGCCTAATAATTTTAACGGTTTTAAAATAAGCCGAATAAGGAAATATGATAAACGAATTATGAATAAAATTTTTACACCCACCAATTTACTCATTGAATAAATATTAAATAATATGTTTTTACTCCTTTAACTATAATGCTATATTTGCGAAAAGTTAGGCATTCAATATACATTATAATAATTATTCTATATACTTAGATGATATTTGAATACTACTCGTTATTATAATTTATAGTGGTGGAAGATTAGGTCATGAGTTGTTCATGATGCATGAGTCATTTAAAGGCTTTACATTTACAGAGGATATTGATGATATAGACGAGGCAAAGGAAGATAGCAAAATTATACAAAATATGATTTATACAACGGTTCAATGCTAATTTTAAATGTTATGAGGTTAATGAATAAAAAAATTGAGAAGGCGACAAAGCGGATTTAACAGAACCAAGTGTTGCAAAACGAGTTTGATTAGAAAAAAAAGATTTTCCATAAATACATATTATTAAATGTCAAGAAAAAATTTATTAATCACATTGGGAAATTGACCAACGACGACAAAATGATAATTAATAATTTAACCTTTTCTGCGTATTAACGGGTAGTATATAAAACTGCGGCATTTATTATGTGGACGGCCTTAGGAAAGCTGACCAATTTTTTTACCACGAAAGCGGAAGACGTTAGATAAACCATAAGTACGGGTTTAAAGGCGAAGGTGAGCAGGTAATATAAAGGATGCGTAAACCCTAAAGTTACGCGTGAGTGTCTGCCTCGATTGCGGTGTGCGTGAGCTTTGATACTCGTAAGCGTGCGCTGAGATAGGCGTGTGCGTGCGTCTGTATACGCATGCGTGCGTGTGCATGCGTTCGGGTACGTACGCTGTGTGCGTGCGCGCGCGCACTAGCCGATAACAATAAACTATTTCCGAAGTGACCCACTTCGAACGTCCTTCAGCAATTTGTGCCGCAAGGAACAAGAAAGGGCCGAAATTCGAATAATGACCATCAGAGGGAAGTAAAATTTATGCTTAACAAAAAAGGAAATGTTTTCATATACATACCTACATAATTTAAAGAGTAGTAAATGTAATAAGTAAATGTAACTTTTAAATTTTTAAGACAAAATATTTGTAATATAAATACGGGTAGGAAATTGGAAAATAAACCTTAATTAAGAAGAGGAAAAAACAAAAAGATAAACCCATTGTTTGCATAATTGCAACATAAGATAAAAACAATATAATTTAATACAATAACAAATGAATGAACTTTCAAAATCTTTATGTGTGTATCAAGAACTGATGGACTGTGTCCAATGTCACAAATGAATACAGCCGAATTGTCTAGGCAAGGAGATCATAACATTGAGTAAAATATAATAGTCATTGATTCATCATTCGAACTCAAAGCACAGAATACATATTAGTATAGGTCTACCAGAATCTGATGGCAAAAAGTGAGAAAATAAATTGACTCTAGCAATACCGGGGTAATCGGAATAAAACATTTTGATCCTTTTTTTTTCTTATAGCGGCTGATTCTGTGTGTTAAACATGCAAATATAAAAATTTATCCAATGATCAATGATATATTTTGAAAATATGCTGTCAAAAATTGCCATCAGATTCTGGTAGACCTATAACAACTCAAAGACAAAGACGTGTGTTCAGAAACTAGAGAAAATTTCAACCATGTTTAAGCAAATGGCAATACTTTTCCCTTTTAATGTAACTGTAGTTTTTTGTTATAATGCAGTATGCCTCATGTACCCTAAATGAAGCCAAACTTGTTAAGTGTGTTAATAGATGACCACAAGTAGCGAAAATACATTTAAAGGTAATTTGTTGGAGGTACCGACCTCATGTGCAAGCGATTCTAACTCCTAACGCTAACTCAAGCTAACAAATAAAATTGTGTTTTATTTATAAAACTTAACGCTCATATTTGTTTGGCTAGTGGTAGTCTAATTATGGATAGTTGCACAATATCGTCGCCTATTGACGGATATACGGAGCTCTTCGATAAAATTTTAATTCGGTTCAATGTCGGAGCGCGTGTGAAGAAACTTTTAATAAACATTTAACACTGAAACAAAGGAAACGCGCTGTCTTAGATGTACTTTGTTCATTTGTTGGAGGCGTTCTACTAGGCTCAGTTTTGGGATGGCTAAAATTTTATTGCTTAGAATTTTAAAATGGTCACGATCACTCGAAATTCGTAAAGTAATGAATAGCTTATCCAAAAGTTTTATCGTCGTTAATAAGTGAATAAGTAAACTGTTTATCATTTTTAAGGCTGTGAAAAAAATCGGCCAAGTGCGAGTCGGACTCGCGCACGAAGGGTTCCGTACCATTTAAGAGCAAAAATAGGCAAAAAATTGCATTTTCTGTATGGGAGCCCCCCTTAAATATTTATTTTATTTAAATTTTGTTATTAATTATCAAAGAACAAATACTATTAAGTATTTTGTGAATATTTTAAGTGCCTACGTGTAGCCGTTATAAAAAAGCATAAAAGGCCAAAAAATCACGTTTGTTGTATGGGAGCCCCCCTTAAATATTTTTAGTATTTGTTGTTATAGTGGCAACAGATATACATACTTGATATCTGAAAATTTCAACTCTCCAGCTATCGCCGTTCTTGAGATACAGCCTGGAGACAGATAGACGGACAGACAGACGGACAGACAGATGGACAGACAGACATCGAAGTCTTAGTAATAGGGTCCCGTTTTTACCCTTTGGGTACGGAACCCTAAAAACTTTATTTAATTGTATGGTTAGTGACAGAAAGTCAAATAATAATCAACAAACATTACGAGTACCTAAGTCTAAAAATAAATAAGTAGAAACTGTGTCGGGAAAGACTTCTGTAATGTCTAGTAAGGTCTTCCTTAAATGATTTGACCTACCGACAACTGAAGCTTGCTATGACCAAATGGCTTAAATTAGGTCAATCAACTGTTAAATTTTGGTAGAGTTTCAAATATAGAGCAAGAATTATTGTCCAAGGTTGACGAAAATTTTGTGAATAAAGTGTTCGAGTTTTAACTCGAACACTCTTTTCTAATTAGACACAGAATCAAGGCATCTTACCGAGGCTAAGATTGTAAGAAAAAAAAAATCGGCCAAGTGCGACTCGCGCACGAAGGGTTCCGTACCATTATATAGCAAAAATAATAAAATTAAAATAAAATAAGTAATAAAATTTTATTACTTATTTTATTTTAATTTTATTATTAATTATAAAAGTATAAGTACAATTGAGTATTTTGTGAACATTTCAAGTGCCTAGCTGTTGCCAATATTGATATCGAGCAAAAAAAGCCAAAAAAAAATCAGGTTTATTGTATGGGAGCCCCCCTTAAAAAATAATTTTATGTTTTATTATTTAGTATTTGTTGTTAAAGCGGCAATAAAAATACACAATCTGTGAAAATTTCAGATGTCTAGCTATAGCCGTTCTTGAGATACAGCCTGGAGACAGACAGACAGACGGACAGACAGACGGACAGACATCGAAGTCTTAGTAATAGGGTCCCGTTTTTACGATAAAGAAAAAGAGATAGTGTATTTTGAACATTAAATAAATCTTATAAAGGTAGAAGAGGTTTGGAATGAAGTCCATATTTTCGGCGATCGGTATCTCGGCGGGTTTTGTAAATGATTTGCGTCGACATTGCAAATGCCGATTGCGACAGACTCGACACTTGCATTTAAGATAGAACTGTTTGGCTTAAAACGTTGTAAACCTAGTTTCTTTGAACGTCAACGGCTAAGTGAATTACATTTACATGCTTTATTTTTAACCGGCAATATGATTTAGTGGTCGTAAAATTTTCTTGCAGGGAATAAAATTTTCAACGAATTTAACATTTTGTATCATATTTTTACTTGGATGTTTTTTAAATTATCGCTTTTCTTAATGCGTTGCAGCTTGAACTTATATAAACAAATTTGATAGTCGTCACAAAATGCTCATCAGGTTTGAGCGTATTATATTACCACACCTAAATGAATGTTAACCAGATAATATAATAATAGCTACTAAAATAGGAAATGTGGTCAGAACTCGGACAGCAGAGATTAAAATTCTTCGTAAACGTAGTGGTTTAGCAGGAAAATGTGTCATATTATGCACCAATGAGTCGATATTTGTAATTGGCCGAATAATTAGAACTATAACACGTGTAGATAAATTAATTGGGCGAACTGGTTTATTTGTTTTGAATTGAGGACTTAATATGCATATTGATTTCTCTCAAATATACGTTTGTCGTTTATTCTTCAGAACATAATAATATTATGTACTTAAAATACTTGGTGTACTTTTTTGGATAAAAAGTTTCAGATATGAATTAAATTTTGGTCTAGGTATGAACGATTGCCTCTTTGCAGTCTTTTATTTCATTGTTTTATGTCATGACATCCTTTAGTTTTAATTAATGTTAATTTGTTAATAAATGTATCTAAAATGCTATCGAGCTGCGTGATCCATTACATTCTTATAAGATTTGTATCAGATTCTGTTCTTTATTTATGGTTTTCCGCAGTATTTCCTTGTTCATCTCCAATAATGCGTTTTCTATTTCTTTTCAATACGTATTTATAATTAGTATATTTGTAAATATTTTTTTTTTGATTTCCACTGTTTAAACCATATTATTATATCTGCGCTATGTATTTTAATTCATTTCCTATGCGATATTTCGATGATGAAATTGATTAAACGTTGCAACAATTTGCAATAATTTTAGTAATATTAGGTTAATTGTTTCTTAAATGTATTAAGGTGATAAAAAAGGTTTCACGAAATTTATTGCTTCGATTAATCTTGAGCGCTGTGAGATTTTACACGAAATTCAATGCTAAGATAATCTAAATTTTAGTAGCGATTGCAAACAAAAGGTCAGAAAAAAGTGTGAGAAACAAAATATTATCCTTCACCTCATGGGTTGAATGTTATCTAAGCTGGTTCTTAAAAATTTCCATTGTGTTAAATAATATCTAAGCGCAAAAACCATGTACACGCGAAAATCTTATGCATGTTCTGGAAAATTTTAGTTTTTGACGCGAATTCGAGATTCTAACAGGTGTTCTCCGCGTCTGTTATTTTTCCTTCATTTACATAATATTAATCACAGACATAGATCAAGATACATACCGCATGTGTATGTACTTCGCGTGCCATATCGCGTTCCCAAACGACGAGCAATGCTCGTCTTTCGAAAGTCTGTTCTTTAGTCTGCTATCGGAATCGCACGTCAATCGGAATTTTAAAAATGCCTAAATGCCTAAAAGTGCCGTATTGAGCTGTAGAAATTCAAATAGAAACGTTGGCCTTGATAATGGACACGTTTCTTATCATCGGTACGTCACAGTGGTAGGAAAAAAGTGACACGCTCGTTTTCATACAAAAGGAGCGACATGCGGTATCTATCTTGATCTATGTCTGTGATGTTAATGAATATTTGTTTCGGCTTGTAAGCCGGAAATTTACAATGAGTAGTAGCGACTAATACTATGTGAAGTAGTGAAGAAGCGCAAATCAATCATGTTGATCTTATAAGATTGCAATAAGATGATTTCTTTGTAACTCAGATAATAATTAAATTAATAATATGTACATATTTATATTGGTACATAATTGTAATTAAGAGAAAGAATATGGTACATAGTCGGTTTATGTTCCTGTTGATGATAATTATTAATATCGTAAATTTATAATATATGTATTATGCTACTACTTATTAGGCGCAAAAGACTTCGATAATAAAGCAAAGGTTAAAAACAGGAAATGTGAAATGAAATGAGGAAAATAACACTTAGCTGGAAAATTAAAACATATTATTCGCGAAAGAAAAATTATAACAGAGGTTAAATTTCGCGCACTACAAGGTAAATGCCGAAAGTTTAAGATAACTTTATTTCAAAATGAGTTCTGACTGATCTTAAGAAGATAGTGAAAATTCTAGTGTAGAAGGGATTGAAAATTCTAGTGTTAGGTTTCGCCGAGAGATCGAGGGATTTGTGACTCCTCAGTCCTTAGGACAGTGTGTGGTAGTAGAAATAGCGAAGTAGACAGTAGAAAGTAATTGTAATTTTATGAAATACAATTAATGCGAAACTATATCCCGGATTGTCCTTCAATTGCTCCGGAGTTACAGGATAATTTCAAAGACTAATAAAATACATTGATTAATGAACACTGTGATAATTTTAATGTAAACTTTCAACAATAAAGTATAGTATTGTTTACTAATCTATTTTTTTGTGAAATTATGTTTCATTTGTTGTTTAAAGATTAAATGTTTGTGTCGCTTGGTCGTTAACCAAAAATAAATACCTATATTTATCTTAGATTAAAATAAACCTCCAAGGTAACGGTAGCTTGAAGTAGCGACTAGCGACTGATAAAAAATATTGTGATTATTTAAGTCATTATTGAAAAAAAGACTTCAGTAGTTCTCACTGTTTACTATAATTAAAATAAAGAATTGAATAAAGAAAAAAAAAACTCACATTAAACGAATAATTACTTATTAAAAAGGTTATTATATAAACTGATTAAATGATTCTGAAATAATGTATTTTAGAATAATATTGTATTATTCTATCATTTTGATTAAAGCTTTATTTACTAGTATAGGGTATAATTTAAAGCTTGTGTATCAGCTATAATAGTATTATATTTTGTGTTATAATTATAACACAAAAAATTAAATAAAACAATTGCCTAATTGTTTTAGGTGTTGATTAGCATATCGCATATACATTGACAAGAAATTGTTAAACTTCGGTCAGTCCGTTTATTTTGTAGAAGGTTTCAGGGGTGAAATAATAATTTTTTAAACAAGATAACTATGGAAATGTTTCCCGTTACATAGATTTAGTTAAATATACATTTTTATTGAGAGTATGTTTAGTAAAATAATATCTAAAATATTAGATTTTCTATTCAGTGCATATTAAAAAAAAAAAAAAAAACTATTGAAGGTCTTGCGGTTAACTTGAATATTTTAATATTTCATTAACAGTCAGAAAAAAATAAAAGTTGTTAAAACTTAACATATAAAAAAGTAATTAAATCCTAATGCTTAATATATAAATTATATTTCGCTCAATTACGTTTTATCAATGACCTAATAAATAAATGTATATTATGGCTGGTTGAAAGCGATAGTGTTTATGTTAATTTATTCTAATTTACACTAAATCCTAAATTTAAAATACATTTTTTATTTATTTGTAATAAATATTATCATGAATGTTAATGTCAAAGTATAATATGTTAATTAATAATTATAAGAAAATAGAAGAAAATGATTAAGCATTGAAAGAAAATGTACTTAGTGATGTCGCATTTTATAACTATACAACAATTCATTTAAAACAAAATATAAACAAATATAATGCTACTAATGAATCAATACAAGCAACATTTTAATAGACAGGAGATCGTTTTAATTATCTGTGGTAAATGCGCGCGAAACCTGTGGAAAGCGGCGCGGGCGCATTCGAAACTCGGCATAGGTGATTTCGCAAACCATCTAATGTGAACCTATTAACCTCTCAGCGAGCAGAGGCGAAGGCGACAGTCCGAAGCATTCGACACAAGGCTGCTAACCTACCTTGCAAACTGCAGGCTACGACTCGCAAGCTCATTGTAGAAATTCAGCAGTATGTTACTATCGAACATATTAACACAGCACAGCCATCACTATACAAACAAACAATCCACAGCGAGCACAACACGGCGAGGCACGACCGAGCGCGAGCGGCGTCGAATGATACTGGCCGAAATGACGAAAGTGAAAACATCACACGCACAGAAAAAAGGTTGGGTCCTTGCAGGCCACTTCTCGCGTCGACCACTGACACAGTGACGGCCTGCGCGCGCGCATCGCCCAGCCTATATAACCTATGAAGGCTCCGACTCCAAACGGGCAATAAAAATGGGAGCTATCCCATTTTTTTGTGCCGCCGTTTGAAGTGGGAGTAGAAAAGGGTGTTAGAATAGAAACGCTGAAAATGGTACGTGCGAAAAGGATGGAAACAACGAGATAAAAATAATGCGTAATAGAATTCAGTTTTTTATATTGTTAGTTAAACTTTTAGGGCATTAGAAATTAGTACTTATGATAATAAAAAACCTTGTATAGAATATCCAAAATAAGGTCGTATAGAATCCGATTTAAGCGTATCTAGAGAAACACGGGTAACTATACAGATAGTTTGCGTGTCTGTGTGCGGAGATAGGCCGCAGGAAACCGTTCTCTTCCACGAGGAAAGACCTTGGGTTCGAAACGGCACCGTCGCCTACACTTACGATTATAAGATGATTCTTGCAGTTTATTTAAATTGCGTTGCAACTGTCTTATAGACGAAGACGTCTTTCTAGACGTCGGTTTGTTTGTTTTGTAGTGTAGGTTTTCTTGATTTTTAAAATAAATGTTTACTACTTTTCATTGTATTATGTGTTGTAGAACTAAACTGTATATTAAATAGTTAGTACTCAGTAGTTAGTACTACATAAACAGATTTTGTTGAAAATCAATTTCTAAGATCGATGGTAATCGAGTGAAAATTAAAGATTGAAAAAAAAATATAAAAATAAAGACTAAACACAATATCTTAGAATATTAAACATAAAAGTTTTGCCGACTGCAATACAGAAAATTGTAATGGAATACAAAGACCGTTTAATATAGTAGTTAATGTTGGGGTAGCGAAAGTTGATAAAATGCTATTACAACATTTTCGGACGATCATTACGTAACTAGATTAAGTAGGTAATAAGGTAAACGCCGATTGAAGCGTTTACGTTTTGTCAGGAAAATGTAATCTATTAATTGCAGTTTAGTCACGGTTTTTGACTCCACTTGACGTGATAGACAAATTAATTTTTTGTTCAAAGGAAACGGTTGTGAGGTTGGAAAGAGAGTGATTATGCCTTTGTAGAAAATACATTAATAACTAGTATTTAGGTTTAAAAATTAAAAAAGGGAAAATACTATCATCAGATCTGAGTCTGAACCACAATTCTCGTATGCAAATACAATTTTGGATCCACTGTCGAGAATAGGGGATCTGATTGTAAAATATTGCTCAATAATGGTTCTTAAGAAACAAATATGGAGTTGAAATTGAATCAAAAAGTCTAGAAACGAATGGTAAAATTAGACTTAGATTAGGTGGACAAGTTAATTCCAACAAATTGCACTACCATTGTATTGTCAGTAAGGACAATTGTATTGTTACAAAATATAGCACTTATTAACTATGTGACAGGTGAGGTGACCTACCATAGTGTTGTATGAATAATCTATTTTTTTTTCTTCTTAATCTATAAGAAATCTATAATAAACCATTCATCAAAGATTGGGCGTATTATACAAGAGAGTCTGTCCTGAGATGGTCGGATTTCAATGTCATGTTATATTTATTAGAAAATAGAAATACAAAACCGACTGCAATTAATGCTAATCATTACTCATTCAGTTTTTTAATTAATAATTGATCTTAGTATTTTCGTTTAATCATGTATTATAAAAATATTAAAAGCTATTTATATCAAAAAGAAAATTTGGTAAATCTAAGTTTTTGTTATAATAAAACTGATTAAAACATACTTGACGTCATAATACATACAAGGTCGTCTCAAATAAACTTGTTTTGAGTAAATAAAAAGAAAACAGATCAAAAGATATCCTTTAAGACTTGCGCGATGGTTTTAAATGCAAAGACAATTGCACGAAGACTTTGGAAAGACAATAGTGATGAAAAAATAGACAATGGAAATAGTGAACCAATTTTTATATGACCTATTGTCAACAAAAAGTTTAAGGCATTGTAAAATGATTGTTTGAGATCTTAAAGGGCGCCGCGTAAATGTAATTCAAGGTTTTATTGACGTAATAGTTGAGGACAATGTTTGGGATAAAGGAGTTTTAGGGTCTGCCGACTTTCGGTACGCGTTTGACTTTGCTTTTCCTTAGTCCTCATCCACGTGCCTTGGGATAGCAGTCGAAATCAGGATTTTTTTAAATATGTATGTAATTTCTGTTCCAAAGTTAATTTCAAAGTATATTAGGATTTTTAATCATTGTATAATGTGTTTTGCATGATTATATTGCCATGGTAATTATTAATGAAAAAGTTACATTAGTATTAAAATCATCCTTAAAAACAATATGTATGTTCCTTTTTTTCAGTATTTCTCTGATTCTATAAATCCATGCGTTAACAGAAAGTTAATTATACAAAATTGTTATCATTTTAATTAAAACGCGTAATTTTATTGCTGAACTGAACTGGTTGTTGAATAACTTATCCGACTCTTTCCGGTACGTAATCATTTCACTTTCATTTGTACGTTCACATTGTCTATTGGATAACTTCAGAGCCATCCTTATATAAATACATCTTCTGCTCTCTTTTTCTACTTTTGATCTTCCCAAGCTTTTATTTGTTTCTGCAATTTTGTTAAGTAGTTATTTGTTTTAGCTGATGTTTTGGTATCTTAGTACTGCTAAGCAGCTACTTTGTTTGTTTACTTTTTAAATCTATAGCAATCGTATAATTTATTATGCATTTATTATTATGTTAGACTTTAGTAGGCATTCTTTAGTTTATTATTTATAGTTTCTATATTCATAACCATTAACCATTTTTATTCTTTGGCAAAATTAAATCAATCATTAAGCACAGGTACTAGAAGTAAATTGGTTTACTTTGTAGATGTTGTTAGTTAGATAATCGTTACTAAAAATGAAGTCTCGATCGAGATATTTATATAAAACCTCCGTCAAACTTTCATGTATCGTGTAGCGGAAACGAGCATCTACTTCGCCTCTGAGAAATCGATTTATTACTTCGATGTAGCTTCGCATTGTGTATACTACTATGTATTAAATTTCATTTTTATAAAGCAACATAAGGTTATTCCTGTTTCATTCGTCAAACGTATCTTAAGAGAGGATACGATTGAGGAATGGGACAGGAGATATGAAGCGGGAGGGACGGCCGGAGTCACGAAGCTCTTTTTCCCAAGCGCCGCTGTTGTATACAAAATAGTTAAGAAAATAGACATCACACACTACACCAAACAGATGATCTGACCGGCCACGGCGGATTCGCCTTCTACTTGAACAGATTCAAGTTGAAGGAGAATCCGTCGTGTCTGTGTCAGCCGCGAGTCGAGTAGACGGTTCCTCACCTGTTACTCGAGTGCCCAATTTTTACTAACAATAGGTAGATATGATATTGAACAAAAATTGGGCATATCGATAACGGGTGAAAATCTGCCATCCATCGTGGGGGGGGCAAAAAACGGGATATTTTCCTGGTTTTTCGCAAGACAATCGTGGGGGTAGTTAATAAGCGAAACTGTAGTACTTTATGTGATATTAGTAGGTTTTTTGATTTGCTGTGATATTAGTTTAGTCTTTTGTACCTGTGCCGTTGTTTTACCATTCGCGACATTTATTCACATTATTGGATATTATTAATTTTACTGTAAACATTGTTGAAATCACACCTAAATTAAAATGTAATAGTTATAAGAATATTGTAAAGAACGAAAGAAAAGCGCTAAAAATTTAACCAATTGTAAAAAACAAGCCCTGATACTGTTAGAGGGATGGATAATGGATTAATTAAAAAAAAGTTTATTTTAAAAATATAACGTAAAAACATAACCTGAGAGTAAAATTAACATATCTTATAAGGAGTGAATCCTTTCACAATTGAAATGGTTACTTCTTCTTTGAATTTTTAAATTCAGCCAGCCATCAAAAAGGAAGAATAATTATAACGGTAATGTTGCCCGCAACTTCAAAGTATCTTCATACATATTATCATACAAATTGGTTAAGTGTAGAGAGGTAACAAGTAAAAATACTTTAGTTTGGTCTTAGGTATAAAAAAATATAATCTAGTGTCAGCTCCATAGCATTTCTTTCAAAGTTTTTCTGAATATAAATATTTAGTTCTTTCTTCTTCCGGAATGGTGAATGTCGGTTTAAATTTAGAGACCTTATAACTTAAAGCGTTTCACGACTAACTAATACCAAAGTTTCATTATTGATTTGCGTGTAACATGATACAAGCATTTTCTAGATAATAATTAATTGTCTTACAAGAAACCATAATATATAAGACCTTTCAAACAATTGGTTTGTTAATCTGAGTTCAGAGTGAAATGTCGAGAACTAACCTAGTTTCTGAGGTAAACGTAATATTACGGCTATTGTTTAGTATTTTGACGAAATTCGCTGATTTTGATATGTTTATCTGGGTCGACGTGTTTAACTGATCTTGTATCTGTATTATTTAACGAATTAATATACTTGTAAGGGAGAAAGATTTTTTGTTTTTAGCTTGCATCTCAAACGCTTTAAAAGTACCGTTCTGATTTTTTTTTATTCGTTATTGAATTTTTTACTCCAATTTCTATAATAAACAATATATTGACTTAATTTCAACTTTCATTTAGTACGAATAGTTGTGTACATTAATAATAATAATATCTATGGACGCTTCACACCACGTCAGTCTGGCCCCGTGCTAAGTACCTGAAGGACTTGTGTTACAGGTACCAGACAACGGAAATATATTTAATACTTTTATACTATACATATTATATTTAAGGTTTTTATTATATTATACACATATTTAATATACATCCAGACCCGGGAACATTGAAAACTTTTTGTTCCGTCGGCGGGATTCGAACCCGCGACCCCCGGCTTGAGCCGCCACACACTCAACCAACTGAGTCACAGAGGTCGTCAAATTAACATAAACATTAGAAAGTAAAATTTAACTTTGTTGTGGTCGCTAATGACCCTGATGTTAAAGCGACCTTAAATAAATAAATAAATAAAAAACTGGTTCGGCAACCACAAAATAATGCTATAACAGTGCACAATATTATGTATTTAACAGGTGTTCATTACCTTTCCTAAAAAAATATTAAAAGAAAATATCCACATGCCGAAAAACAATAAGTACTTGTAAAATGTAAAGAAAGTCATTCTTGCTCCATAAAAGTTAGGTTAGATTGCGTCGAAGTAAAAAAATAAAAACATAAACCTATTGTTTTATAAGGATGAGGTTATTTTAGAAAATATGAATGTAGAGCAATTTTAAACAATAACAAAAATCTGCTAGCTTCTACTTTACTACCAACATAGCATTATTATTTATTAGTATAAATAATTGATTTTTATTTGATCACATAATATGAATATTTAACCTGATTTCTTCGCTTTATATCGTAAGATAAACTGAACATTCAAATTATGCGGTAGTACTAGGAAGATTGAAGATACTTTTAAACGATTTTTTTTTATACGTGGGAGAGCCATGCTTCGGCACGAATGGGCCGGCTCGACCGGAGAAATACCACGTTCTCACAGAAAACCGGCGTGAAACAGCGCTTGTGCTGTGTTTCGCCGAGTGAGTGAGTTTACCGGAGGTCCAATCCCCTACCCTATTCCCTTCCTTTCTCTTCCCTATTCCCTTCTCTTCCCATCCCTACCCTCCCCTATTACCCTATTCCCTCTTAAAAGGCCGGCAACGCACCTGCAGCTCTTCTGATGCTGCGAGTGTCCATGGGCGACGGAAGTTGCTTTCCATCAGGTGACCCGTTTGCTCGTTTGCCCCCTTATTTCATTAAAAAAAAAAAAAAAACGAAGAAAGTGACCGCAGCGAGTGCAGACGCGAAGCCACGTGTGTCATGCCAGTGACTCTATGTACTATCAGAGAAGGTGATTCATAGACAGATGGTGGACCTACGTAATTTGGTTGCATTCTATCAAACCCAGCCGGCAGATCACGACTGACATTAAATTGACATTACCCGACCAAATGAAACAGATCCGCAGAATCTGTCTGATGAATACATATTTTCTTCGCGAGTTTCTTCTCGCCGGGTTAGTTCCCGAACCGGTGGTATTCACCAGTAGGGATTGCAATCCGGCGTCATTTTCAATCCGGACCGGATTTCACCGGTTTGATGAGACTAAACTAAAAAGCAAAAATCATCCTATTTTTGCTTTTTAGTTCAAAAACAAGGCCTTTGCATCGGTTGTGGATGATTTAATATACATTTTTTTTTCAAAGCGAAGTAACCTGCACTCGTCAAAATACGGTATATTTTGTGTGTGCCGGGTGGTTGCCGGGTGGAACATGATTTTAAAGTGATTTTAAATGTCCGTATTGTTGCCCAAGCACATACGGAATTCTCGCAACATAGTCGCCCTAGTCCAGAGGAATGAGCTGACTGACAGTATTTTGGCACCCCTGCACAGAGATGAGAACAATATTCCATATGAGGCCGAACCTGCGCCTTGTAGAGTTGTAGGCGTTGGTCCGGACTGAAGTACTGTATCGCTCTGTTAAGGACACCAAGCTTCTTCGAGGCTAATTTGGCCTTACCCTCTAGATGATATCGGAACTGGACTTCGCTCGATATGTTGACGCCAAGTATCTCAATGCTAGGGGAGATGGTTAAAGATCTACCCTCGAAACGAGGATATACGACCATTGGTGACTTTTTAGTGGTGAACGCGCAGACTTGTGTCTTGGCGGGGTTGAATTGGACCAAGTTACGTCTGCCCCATTCAGAGACCTTCTCCAATGAATTCTCCACCTTAGACACAAGTTCGTTTCGACTCTCAGTGACATTTTGCCGAGAAATATTGGGGGAGCCGGTATATACAGCATCACCTGTACTATCATCCGCATAGCAATGAATGCCGTTGGTCTGTAACATGTAATTGACATGCAGTATGAATAGAGTAGGCGATAGCACACAGCCCCGAGGGACACCAGCATCAACAGACTGAGTTTCCGAGCATTCACCGTCAACTACGACCTTTATGCTTCTGTCTGCTAAGAAACTAGTGACCCACTTACATAATTTCTCGGGCAGCCCATGGAAGCTTTGATAGCAGCGCTTTATGCCAAACCCGATCAAAGGCCTTCGCAATGTCCAAACTAACAGCCAATGCCTCTCCCTTCGACTCAATTGCCTGAGCCCAACGATGAGTCAGGTACGCCAAGAGATCACCAGCCGAGCGACCCTTACGGAACCCGTATTGTTTGTCGCTTAGTAATCCCTGGCCGTCCAAGTATCGAAGAAGCTGGCTATTGATAATGGATTCCATTACCTTCGAGAAGAGAGAGGTTATAGCGATTGGTCTGTAGCTTGAAGGATTTGAGCGATCACCTTTTTTGGGGATCGGGTGCACCAAGGCTGTCTTCCAGGAAGCCGGGAAGATGCCAGTGGAATAGGAGAGCCGAAAAAGACGCGTCAAGACCGGAGCCAACTCTGGAGCACACTTTTTCAACACAATAGGCGGGATTCCGTCAGGCCCACTCGACTTTTGGATAACAAGGGAACGGAGGGCTTTTCGCACTGAGCGCTGATGAAACCGAACATCCGACACGATGCTCGTGCATCGCGGTATGGTCGGTGGTTTCTGCCCCCCGTCATCCAGGGTAGAGTTTGACGCAAAGAGCTTGCCCAGAAGATCGGCTTTGTCTTTTGCGTCCTGGGCCAACGATCCATTTCCTACGTGTAGAGATGGTAGGGTTGGCTTGCAGAAATTTCCTTCAATAGCTTTGGCCAGAGACCAGAATGCACGGGTTCCCGAGGGGAGGCGCTCAAGTCTCTTGCCAATTCTATTAACGTGCTGTTGCTTTGCCCGAGTAATCTCTTCCTTGAGGGACCTAGAGGCAAGGTTGTACTCCTTTTTATATGTGCTGGTATTTAAATCCCGAGCAGACACTGCATTGGCCCAGGATTGGTAAGCCTCCTGCTTCCGGCGAGAAGCTTTTTTGGGGGATGAACCAAACCAGGGACGAAATCTGCCGCCAGTTGGCACTACAGAGGACGGAATAAAAAGTTCCATCCCCTGCATCACCACATCGGCAACAGAGTTGGCAGTGTTGTCGGGATCATCCGGCGAGAAGCACACGTGCCCCCAAGGATAGGATGCAAAAAACGACCGCATCCCATCCCAGTCTGCTAACTTGTAGTGCCACACACGACGGTATTTAACAGCACGCTGTCTTAACACCGTCGTAAGTGGCACAGAACTCCTAACAAGGCAATGATCCGATGAACCAAGTGGTGCGGTTACGGATATTTGGTAGCCGTCAGGATTTGAAGTCAGCAGGAGGTCCAACAAGGAAGGATTCTGACCATCCACATCTGGGATTCGCGTAGGCGTAGTAACCAGTTGTATCAAGTCGTTCGCAAGGGCAAAGTTGCAGACAGATCTCCCCGCATGATCAGTTTTACTGGAATTGAGCCAGTCGGCATGGTGGGCATTAAAGTCGCCAAGTATTATGATCTCTGCGGATGGGATCTGCTGCTGCACAAAATCTGAAGCAGCTTGCAGGTGCTCCAAGAGTCGGTCCGTCTCGGGGTCACCACTATGGGACCTATATAGGCACGCATAGATGCGAGAGTGGTCGTCGCAATCTATGCGGAGCCATAAGATGGACAGGTCCATGACCTCAAGATTGCTGAGGCGACGAAAGCTGATATCATCTCTGATATACACACACTCCAGCTTTGGGTAGAAAGGAGTGCTCGAGATAATACCCTGGGTGGGAAAGGTATGATGTGTCACTCGGAGATGATATCTGCGTCTCGGTTAAAAAGAGCAAAGCCGGCTTTGCCGTCTCAAGGTGGTAATGGACGGCATTAAGGTTGGAGTGTAATCCCCTGATATTACAAAAGTCCATGTTTAATATCGAGGGGGGTGCCTTTGTGTGTTTGCTCTTGCCCCGAGCAGATTGGAGCGCAGTTTTGCCCTCCCCAGAATACGAGGGGCAGCCTGGACGTCCACGTTCAGTTCTTTCGAGTTCAGCACGTTCGAGTCTTGCATGGTGCAAGACTCTTGCATAGTCAGTTTTGGTCACTGCAAGACCAATACCAATTTTGCTCATCACTACGCTCAGCCGACAGCTTATCTTACATTGACTTAATATAATCCTACTAAATAACGTAGATCAGTAAATCTATTTCTCTGATAGTAATTGATTCATAAGCAGTTGTCGGACCTACGTCGTTTGGTCAGACTATGTCAATTTAATGTTAGTTTTGATCTGTAGGCTGGGTTTGACGCGACCAATCTACTTAGGTCCACCACCTGCCTATTTTTTTTTATTTATATCAGGCTACGTAGGCCCTTACAATATATACCTTAATAACTAACATACATATAAATTATATATACTTAATAACTACACTTTATCACAAGTTAACGGCGACGTGATGCGCGCTTCATTCCGGAGTCTCCCCCGGAACCTTCGGTAGACCACATCAGTCGGCCAGAATTCCTCCGCTTCAAAGGTCGACAGAAGATGCGTCGGTACTCTCACCACAAAGGAACTGAAGTTGACCTTGTGGTAAGCCTATGAATCAACTTCTCTGATAGTACATTAGTGGTATAATACCCACCCAAATACCCCTTTGGGACCTATATTTTTATCTCTATCTGCCCGAAAGCGGATACATTTCACCGAGTGAAAGCTCTCGTGTAATCCTGACCTACGCCTACCGAAAAACGAAAGTGACTTACATAATCTCATTGTTTAACTTTTGTTTTGGAGGTTGTGCCATTTTTCGTTCCTTTGTTCGTTTGTGAAACAGTGGCGTGCAAGCAAAGTTTGCGATAAAAGCCTTCAACATGCCTTTCGAATTATGAGAATCCACGCCTGATCAGTCATAACAAAATATATAAGAATGAAATAACTTATAAGTTGTCCTCATCGCAAAATTTGAAAGTCAAAGTAACATGCACATTAAATATACAATAAATAAATTGTAATTTTAATTGACTTCATGTTATGAATGGTTAAGTTTTAACATTATATTTATACGTTTACATAGAAAAAGCTGAGGAATTGAATTGGATGAAAAGTCCGTATGGAGGAATGTGGAAAAAATTTATGGACGGATACGGTAAAAATATTATAATTTGCAATTGGATTAAGTACTCATTTTAAGGCTTTTTTATTATAAATCTTACTATTTCACATAATTATCGATTCGTTAAGTACCTATCCATTCATTTTATTATCATGAATATTAGTTATAAAAATAAAGAATTCACTTTGCATTATAGGCAACTCATAACTTATTATTCATACCGCGATTAAACATACACTAATAAATATTTATTATACAACATTATTAAATAAATGTTACAGTT
The DNA here is from genome assembly GCA_905187585.1 of Cyaniris semiargus. NCBI lineage: Eukaryota > Metazoa > Arthropoda > Insecta > Lepidoptera > Lycaenidae > Cyaniris > Cyaniris semiargus. Next base: position 3,521,977 of record LR994555.1, read on the forward strand.
TACATATTAAATCGTTTTGTAGTCAAGTACATATAGTTATGAAATTTACATATTTATTAAAACTAGAGATCGCCCAATGGTCGAAATTCGACCTTAAATTTAATTATCTTCTTCTTTTGGCTCCCCGTTTAAAGTATTGATTATTTTAGATTTAATAAAAAAAAACAACAATCCATTTTTAATTTGACAACAGACTTCAACCATAAACAAAAGAGTATAATTCGTATGTATAGGCTTGTCATTCAAAAAGATGGTAGTGTGCACATTGTAGTGTGTGTAATGTTTTATTTGTTAAAAAATGTATGATAAAAGCATAATTTCAAAATAATATTAGCTCGATGCACTCCTTCACCATATAAACTATAACTGTGCAAAATTTCAATCACCTACGTTTCCGCATTTTTCGTCAAAAGGGATACAAAGTTTTTCGCTCGCGTATTAATATATATGATGTAGGTCTAGGTAAGCCTTAAGAGCTTTCATTGACAATGTTAAAATTAAAGCTATTAGGTTAGTTAAAAAAGGTTTGCTTACATGAAGATAATCAAATTTAGCAACTCTAAATCCTATTTTTAGTATGACGTTTATCTATTTATCCACAATTTCTTTATTAATAGATGATTTTGTATCACTTTCCTCCTAATATAAACCTTCCCTAGACTTCCACGAACATTTCAAGACTAAAATTAGCCAAATCGATTCAGAAGCTCTCGAGTTTAAGCGATACTAATCATTTTTATTTATATAGAAGATATAGATAGATATAATTAGAGTTTATTTAAGATAAATTAACATATTATTGTCCATATTATACTACTAGTTTAAAAAGTAAACTGCAGAATGTTATAAAGAACAATATTATGTAGAGCTAACGCCAAATTCTTGTTCGATAGTTAATATAAGTAGAGATTAGGAATCCATAACTAAAATAGGATTAGGAATACTAATTGACTAAGTTGGTTCCAAAAAAACAACCTCAGCTCCTGGACTAATTTTCTCAGACCTGTCTTAGTATGTGGGCGTTAGTTAAGACACCGCCTCTCGAAGTAGGCGTGCACAGCCTTATTGGTTCTAGAACCGTGTTGGTAAACATTATACAGGGTGTAAATTTAACTTTTTTTAAAATAAGGGGGCAAACGAGCAAACGGGTTACCTGATGGAAAGCTACTACCGTCGCCCATGGACACTCGCCGGCCTTTTAGGAGGGAATACGTCTTCTTCTTGAAGGTTTGCAGGTCGTATTGGTCCGGAAATACTGCTGGTGAATTTCATTCCACTACTCTTTATTAACTCTACCTTGGGGTAAGATACAAAATCTTTTGCACGGACTGGTCTTTTATCTCGGAAAAAAATTTATGTACCTAAAGTAATCACTTGGTAGCGACATGTTATTACGCATGTCTGCACTGTCATTTTAGTGACTGAATCATCTTATTATACAGGGTGTAACGTTTAATGAATTTAGGTTATGTGTGTGTCTCTGAGATTGCCGTGAAAGTACCTGAAAGAGTTACTTTTGAATTGATATTACTTTGATATGTTATTCAATTCAAAAAGCAACTCTTTCATCGTAGCTACCTTTACAGTGAACTCTATATTATACACACCTTAAAGTATTATTACTCAAGTATTATGTTACACCCTGTATATGAAGATTTAGTCATTAAAATGATAATGCTTTTAAGCGGTGACGGTCGCCATCCCTGTAGGTAGGTAGAATGTTTATAGATATATTATACTAGATCAGTCTGGGGGAGAGAGTTTTTTTTAGCTAACCCTAATGTAGAGATATTAAGTAACAAAGACTTTCTAACTAGTCATATAGAGCTTACTAAAAATTTGCCATTTTTCTGCATAAATGCAGCATTATAAGCCATAGCGCATGCACCATATGTGTCGTGTTTGTGAACTTGTCAATTATAATGGACAGATTTTCAAAAGATCTTATAGTAAAAAGTTTCTTAGCTATCTACCCTATATTCATGTCGCTTTTAGGCCATTCTGTGAAAGTCATTCCGAAATATCATAATTGCATCCGCATTTAGGTACCTACAATAATTGTAATTGTCACATTCGAGCGCGGCCAGCATTTATTAATAAACGAAAATTCGTTATCCAACTGGCCTTGGGCACCGTGCCTTTCAGTTCTGCTTAATGATGATAGGAGCCGAGTCGCGCACGCCCGCACTCCGCCGCCTTGATTTTGATTTCCTACAGTTCCGATCTCGCCTCTCACCGCGCCGCGTCACTCACTTTCTAATGTTATAAAAATGAAGCAACGCAGCCGCGAGATTAGGCAAGTTTTGAATTTCGTCCGCGATTGGGCAAGAGGCTCCGTCGAAAGTGCGAGTGGACTGCGGAGGCTCCGCGCCGCACTGAGCGGTTGCGCAGCGCCACGGAGTTTTTATTGTACGCGAAATCACTCGAAAGTTATTGTCCTTGGCTATTTCACTGCGTTTCCGACGCGAAATTTAGTCCCCTTCACCGTTCTAATTTAGAAAACTCACCGATGCGACGTGACGAAACGATGGTATCCAGATTTCCCTCTTGCGACACTTCCTTACGCCGTTTCCTGCGGGAGCGGCGGCTTCCGCGCTGGCAACACTCGGCGAACTCAGTTAACACACAATATAATCCGTGCACTATCACTGTAATCCTGGGGGCCTGCGAGTGCGAGTCTGTCTGTGCGTCTGTGACGCGGCGGCGCAGCGGGCCGCGGGCGCCGGGCGAGTGGCGGTGTTTGCGCCACCGTGGAAAGTAAAAGTGAGCGCGCGGGGAGCATTTCTCCCACTTTCGCTGCCGTGATTCATGCCCAAGGTCGCTCCCGCGCACCTAGATACATGTAAAAACGCCTCGATGCCCGATAAAGACGAGAAGTGTATTCCGACACCGAAAAAACTGATCATTTGGTACCAACAAGTACTATAACAGTTATTGAGAGACTACAAGATAGACGTTTATATAGTGTTTACAAATCCAGAATACGTACTATTATATTTGATAGAATATAATAGGATGTATAATAATAATAATACGTATAATAATAATATATAGATAGAATAAATAGTACGTAAATAAATAATAATAATATAATAGAAGGTTGACATAAAACTAGTAAATTTTATTAGATCAGTAAGGAACTAAGTTTATCTATTGTTCTCCAGAAACAAGTGAAAAAATTCAAAGGGGATAAAAGGAAATACATACAATGAAAGACAAAACAAAAGCAAACGGAAACAATTTTCAAATTTTCTGCTTCAAAATCTTTCCAAAAGTCTTATTTTGAATTATTATTATGCTACAAGTGATGATGCGGATAAATATTTAAACCCAATTTTTAGTTCCAATGATAAAGTAATAAAATCAACAGCTATAGTACTTAAATTATAATATCTAGATTTGAACGTCAATGCTGAAGAAAGTACTTTCACTTACATTTTACTAAGCATTATGACTTAACACCTATTGCTTGTTTTGCTTTATTTAATGCTGTCGACAGTTATTGTATAATTATGTATTTCGTATACTTATTAAGAAATGTGACGTAACTTCAAGTGTAAAAGAATGTAAATATGTAACTGGTATTAAAAAGAAAGTAAAGAATAAAGATGAATGAAGAGAACAGCAATGATCATACAGGAATTCTAAACAGGGAATAGGTAATATAGAAACAAGAAAGTAATAATACGAACGAGGCACACGAAGAAAGGCCATCATAGGAAGTTGTAAAGAAAATTATTTATTTTATCCGTGAAATAGGTCAATATTTCTACTGTGGTAAATAACAGAGAAGAGTAGCTCGCAAACTGAATTAGTAACGCTCATGCAGACTTAAATGATTTAGGAATCTTAACACGGAGAGACTGAGAATAAAAACAAGACTGGAGAAACACTGATTCAGAGAAAACGATGAAAGAATTTACCATAATAATATACTTTGTGAAACGCTTTTAAGATTAACTTATTCATCCATACTATATATTATACTATACTTACTTTATAATTATAAATAAATAAATAAAAAATAATAAAATATCTTTTTATTCAAAATGGGTATCATGATACACTTTTTGAAAATCGTAGAAAGAACGAAGAAACTACGTTGCCTACCACCTATATATATACTATAATATTATAGAATATTATAAATACGAAAGTGTGTCTGTCTGTCTGTCTGTCTGTTAGGTCTTCACGCCCAAATCACTGAACCAATTTTGCTGAAATTTGGCATGGAGATACTTTGAGCCCCGGGAAAGGACATAGGATACTTTTTGTTCCGAAAAAATGTACGGTTCCCGCGCGACAAACAAGTTTCGGCGCAACGGAATTGCGGGTGTCATCTAGTACTGCAATAAAGCTATTATTGCAGTATAATGCTTACAGTTGAAAGAATTTTATGAGATCCTATTGATAACGGGCTTTGGCCCACCACACATTCACACCACTGTATCTCCTGTGTCGCCAAGATCGACAGCGGTATCCAACCACGAAAACGTTTTGATATGATGTCAGGGAGCCCTAGGGATATGCTAAAGCTGTCTTGGGACCCGCAACGAAGTTAGTCACATGAAAGTAAGAGGAGTGGGAAGTAAGTAGTGCCAGATTTTGTTTTTGAGTGTAGGCCACTTTATTTTCGCCACCCTATGTACGAAATCTGCCGCTTCTCTAGGATGCTGCCACTCCTAGGCCGCGGCCTCCAGGAGTGGAAGTATTAAGTATCCTATTCAGTATTGATAAGTCGATACATTTTGTAAGTGTAAAATTAACAAAACAGGCGATTCGAATCTCACGTTACATCGTCAGCATATGAGTCGAAGTTGACCCAAATTACGTTAATTAACGTAAAACATACTCAGCCAGTATGGTAATCATAATTTGTCTTTAATTAATGTTTAACCCTTTATACATTATTAATCTTGCTAATAAGGAACTGGGCGTTGTTAATTGTACAAGTAATAAGTCTTGCACTTTTTTAGTCTTTGACGCCTTCATCTTGGATTAAATTATCGCCAACTACGATAAACAAAAGAAGAAGCACAGAATCCGAACAATTTCGTGCGCGGCAAAGTAGCCTATGGCTTTTACCGTAATCTTCTCTATATTTACTTAAACGGGCAAAAGGCCCACCACACATTCCCACCACTGCAACTCCTGTGTCGCCAGGATCAACATTGGTAACCAACCACGAAAACCCTTTGATATGATCTCAGGGATGCCCGAGGGACAAGCTAAATCTGTCTTGGGACCCGCAACGAAATTAATCAGAAGACGAAATTAATCAGAAGATTATATTTAGCTAAATGTCATAAAATTCATTTGTATATATATGACGCGGACATTATTAATTTTTACATTTGGACTAAAATTGTGCGTATGCTTTCCCAAATCTTGAAATGATAAATCTTCAGAGTCTGGTGATTCTTATGCAAGTGAATCACTGGTAACCCAGTAAACTAGATACAGTAACACAATTGTTATCGTATCGGGAACGGATGGGAACACTATCAAAGGACGATTATGTAAATGTTCTTCCTATGGCTCCATCACTCCCAATAGTACAAGGTTTATGCTCATTTCCATATCTTACTAATGTTTGGGAGATTAATTAGGATATTCTAGACCGGGGGTCTATAAGATCGTATTTAGTGGGTGTTTTTAACCTATTTTTGGATCTCAGTGACCTACAGAAAAAAAATGCATACAGTCTTGTATACAATTTACACTTACGTGTTTGCTTGTGTGTAAGCTAATTTATTATTAGTTATGTCAGTATGTTTTTTAGTAAAATCTGTTCTATATTATTTTAAAGATATAAAACAAGTCTGTGCTGACTTTTGGTTTTGTGTAAACCGTAAAGCGAAAATCTTAATTCAGCAACATAAGGAAGTTTCTAACTAGGAAATATTTTTGTATTTAGAATTTCTGTAACGAATTTAAGTGTTCGTAAAAAATGACCTTCCTCAGATCCGGCTACTCGCATGCAATTCCATAAAAGATTCTCACATGCACGAATGAAAATTACACAAAAAATGCAATTTAGATTTGAAGGTGGCATGACATCACAAAAAGTAAATTTCGTAGGAAGGTCTGACATATCTTCGCTGCAAAAACTAAAGGTCACCTCAGACACCCGCTGTTCTAGCTCGATCTTACTTTTATTCTTTGGCTCGAACACTATTACGTTTAGCATTGATTAATTATTTTTTGGTATAAACATTTTTTATGATTCCATGTCGATGATTTTCGATTTTAAGCCCTGATGACTTCATTTGTGTAGTTTGATTTATTTCCTTTAGGTCTTCAGTTATTTTCTTTAGTTTATTTAGGACTTAAAATTTATTAAATCACAACGATTTTTACGTCTTTATTCAGTTTTATCCTTACCGACTTACCTCTTTGTTCCTCAAGTTATCTCCTTGATCCTCAAGGATTATCTCATAAAAAGAATTGTATTCTAATTTTTCAGTCTAAGTGTGATAAGATACATAACGTCCTGAATTAATAGTTTTTAAATCAATTTGCTCGCAGTCACGACTTACGATTGCGTATGTTACAATCAGTATCATAAACATAACTATACAATGAAGTAAAAAAACCTTCGGGAACCTAGGATCTTCTCATTATGTGCACTTTTAAGTTTAATTTTTTAATGAGTTGATGTTTATATTATGATACAAGATGACGTCCGCAACTCCGTATATTTTCCGGGATAAAAAGTATCCTATGTCCTTTCCCGGGTTTCAAAGTATCTCCATGCCAAATTTCATCAAAATCGGTTCAGCGGTTTGGGCGTCAAGAGGCTTACCTCTTCACGCCACTTCTCTTCATGGCAGACAGACAGACAGACACACTTTCGCATTTATAATATTAGTATGAAAGTATGGATAACTATCCATACTTCGATACTTCCATTCCATTTATTTAAAATTTTTTTGAACGAGTCGATGTTTTGTATGATAAACTTCATGCGCTTAACTCTCTTGATGTTGGTTCATTATATTCATGTATGCATGTCCTCACGTATTTGACTTTCAAAGCTGATTAGGTTTATAATGGCGTACAGGTAGTGTGCAATTAAAAAGCTATTATATAACAATATTATGATTGATTATATTGTAAAGGATGGCTGTGACATTGAAAGTTGGCATTAGATTACGTAACCTTAGAAACACCAGGCTGCCGTATTGTGTATCACACCCGCACGTGGAGACCTGACGACTTTTATTACAGTATTCCACATGTCGGTCTGTCCGTAGATCGATATATTTGTAAGACAGAGAATCGGTAGGGTATATAGATAAATAATCCGCTTTTGCCCGCGACTCCGCCCGCGTGATTTACCGGTTCGTACTTCTTAAACTTCCGAGTGGAATTTTGCAAAATTTTTATTTCAAAGATTGCTATAGTCTATGACACTCTCAGATAACATGCCTATATCTATTAATGCAAGTGATTTTAAAATTGGTTCAGTATATCCAGAGGTTACGCCTTATAACGTCACTACTCACATTCGAATATATGTAAGGAACGCTGGGACGCAATCAAATGAACAAACAAAAGCTATTACATATACGAAGCGGTCTGATTCTTAGGTTGTTTTTTTTTAACAAATTCTCCTGCATCTACAAAAAACTACACGCAAAGCTCTAACAAAGAAAGATCATATGTTTCTAGAATGATAAACCCACGCAAAAAATGTAGAAGGTCATGAATATCGAGGCACTATATTATTTTTATTGCTATCAGTTATCACGTCCATTTATCATGAAATTAGGATGCCATATTTTATGTTCCTTTAGATTTTCCGTTGTATAATTACTTTGAAAGTAAAGTGTCGGTGAAACGACTAAAGTGCAAAGGAAGTATATAGGTACGGTGGTTTCGTTCGGTTTTTCAGCAGATAATCTTCACTTTTTTTAATTTTCGAAATAACGAAGGCTTATATGATACGGATTTGTACTTAAGTTATCAAAAACATTTTGTGTTTTCGCAAGTTTATCAATTATCGGTGAAAACTCTACCGATTTCGCAAGTATGAGGAAACTGTTAGGTATTATGTTTAATAATTTTAAATCACACAAACTTATAATACAGGGGTTTTCCGTCCGTCCAACTTTGATAGATTCAGTAATTATAAAAATAAATTGACGAAACCTTGTGACAATAATAATTATTGTAGACCCTACATAATATACTCTATTTTTAACCGACTCCTAATTTTTTTTTAATTTTTTTTTTATGAAATAAAGGGTGCAAACGAGCAAACGGATCACCTGATGGAAATCAACTTCCGTCGCCCATGGACACTCGCAGCATCAGAAGAGCTGCAAGTGTGTTGCCGGCCTTTTAAGAGGGAATAGGGTAATAGGGGAGGGTAGGGAAGGGAGTAGGGTAGGGGATTGGGCCTCCGGTAAACTCACTCACTCGGCGAAACACAGCGCAAGCGCTGTTTCACGCCGGTTTTCTGTGAGAACGTGGTATTTCTCCGGTCGAGCCGGCCCATTCGTGCCGAAGCATGGCTCTCCCACGTATAAAGTAAAGTAAAGCTAAATAAGTTCTATGTTCCCCTGTAAATATTTTTTTAAATATTGGCATACCCAAGGGTGAAATACAGTAGGTAGCTATAAAAGCCTACACCAAAGACCGGTTCCCTGCCGGAATACTTCAATCAAACAATTCCGGCAAGACGTGACTTTGAAAGATTGCAATTACATAAATTAGATATCATCATTATAAATTGATAATAACATTAGAAGAGGTTGCTGTTACATAACTTCCGCATGGGTGAGAAGTTAGAAGTGGTCTTAGTCCTTTCTTAGGACTTTGTGGCCTCCAATTTTTCCTGAAAAAAGAGTCATATAAATGAAATTATTATGCGTGGTATACCTTGGATATGATGTATTTTTGAGCTGGATTACTATTTCAGCAATATAAAGACTAAGGGCCTGTTTCACCACTTCCTGATAAGTGCTGGATAGGCTAACCACAACTTATCTAACAGATGGAGTATGGAACATCTATCAGATAAGTTGTGGATAGCCTATACGACACTTATGTATCAAATTTTTTGCACCATAATTTATATATCCCTCCCAAAACGGTTTCGGAGAAATAATTAATAATTTTTCCGCAATACAAACTATCTATAGACTTATACGTGGGAGAGCCATGCTTCGGCACGAATGGGCCGGCTCGACCGGAGAAATACCACGTTCTCACAGAAAAGGGGCGTGAAACAGCGCTTGCGCTGTGTTTCGCCGAGTGAGTGAGTTTACCGGAGGCCCAATCCCCTACCCTATTCCCTTCCCTACCCTCCCCTATTCCCTTCCCTTCCGATCCCTACCCTCCCCTATTACCCTATTCCCTCTTAAAAGGGCGGCAACGCACCTGCAGATCTTCTGATGCTGCGAGTGTCCATGGGCGACGAAAGTTGCTTTCCATCAGGTGACCCGTTTGCTCGTTTGCCCCCTTATTTCATTAAAAAAAAAGTTTTCCAGGGACTTAAAGTGTCTTCACACTACATTTAATCAAAATCGGTTCAGTGCGTTATCACGTCTTATCAGACGCATTCATAACGTAAGAATTTATGTGTAGAATATTAAGGACTCTTACGGGCAGATTCATATTTCTTTACCGTTTACGTTTATGCGGATAGAAATACTTTAGCATTTATTATTATAGTCCATAGATATATAATATCGATTAAGTCTCAGACTCGTATACATTTGGTGATAGTGATAACCTTTTATCAGGTCTTTCTCTAATGTGGGTAACCCAGTTTCATTAAAATGGACACATTCGTTTGACACTAAATTCTATATCACTTGACCCCGAATTCGGGCCTTTCTTATGATAATTAAGCTATAACTAGAATATAATTGACAATTTAAGTCCTTGGTAAATGATAAAAGAAACCGCCGTCGATGGTCTCACAGAAAATTGGAGTCAGTAACGTGTACATACAAAAATGTTCTATACATTTTTGTATGCACTTATTATCGCTCCGTTATAGAATCGCCGATCAAAATGTATGGAATTGACATAAGACGAGTCGAACGTCAACGTCATATTAACGAACGCTTATGTCAATTCCATACATTTTGATCGGCGATTCTATAACGAAGCGATAACGTAAAAAATTTGGCTAAATGGCCAGGTATTAAAATACCTTGCCATTTAGCCAAACACTTTAAAAAGTGTCGTCAAAATATGAGATTTCTTCATCGGCCAACCGTTCTCATGCTTAAAAAGCTCAAAAATTACGTTCTTTTAAGTGTACTTATTACGAAAGAAAGCTTAAATTCGTATATATAAATAAGAAAACGTCATAAAGATAATTTTTATGGTATCTGAGTACTGAAGTAGTACTCGAAGATAAAGGGAAGAAAAGTGTGTCGCGACCTTCGCTGTTACTAAATACTGATAACCCGGGAATCGAAGTTAGTGCCTTTTGATGGTTACACAAGAATAAAGTTATATTAGTGGCAGTATCCAGCTATTACTAATTTTACGCAGTGTATTCAAGGTTTGTTGTCTTTGCCGATGTACTATACTGTACTCGCCGAAACATGGCGATAGCGGTCATTGACTCCCTGTCCAAAACTTGTCATTTTCTATACAAAGCCGCGATTGACAACATCTGACACTTCACTGTCAATCGCGGTTGATATAGAAAATGACAAGTTTTTGACAGGGAGTCAATGACCGCTACCGCCATGTTTTGCCGAGTACAGTATAGATAAGTATTACTAGAATATGACGCCCGCAACTCCGTCGCGCCAAAGTTCGTTTATCCTTTCCTGGGACTCAAAGTATCTCCATATCAAATTTCAGCAAAATGGGTTTAGCTGTTTGGGCGTGAAGCGGTAACACACTCGCATTTATAATATTAGTATGGATGTGGCTTTTCCAAAGTGATAGACAATCAAATCTTGTATAGTTATTCGCTATTTTATTCGGAAGGGAGAAAGATAATATTACATATTACGATGGCTAAACCAGACAAGCTCTTTACCTAAGCCAAAACCTATTATAAGAATTGAAATGTTTTTAATATTTCTACGCTAACTTTTCAAAAGTAGGGATAGGCCTACGCATATTTGAGATAGAGATATAAGAAATTTCCGTACCAGAAAATCTAACTATTTCCGTCAATTTCAAACCGTAAATATCAAAATGGCCCCAAAACTGCCCCAAAATAAGCCCTTTCAATTAGAATGTTTTCGTGTCCTTCTATGCTTATTAAACAAGTTTACTTGTCGTATATATAGTCGTATTTTTTACGGAAACATTTTCCGCGCACCGCTACAAAATAGACAAAAAGCTTATGCTGACTTTTTGACGGGCAAACCATTGAGTATTCTGGAATTTTCCGTGAACGTGAAAGGAATAATATGGTAAGTATATTGAGATATGAAATTTATTGATATAAAACGGCCTTGAGCTTGGGAGTCACTGCAAAAACAACGTGACTTTACAAAATATCTGAATTTCATAGTCACCGAAATTTTAATATTACACGACAGAGGACACGTGACGAACGAGAGAAAAAATGCTGCATCTATTTCTATTTGATTTCTAGATTTAAATGTAGATTTTTATTTTTGTTTTTACACGATAATAAAAATTTAGTAGCTTACTTACAGAAATTGCATGGTTTTCACTAAGTCAACTAAAACAACTCATTTTTTAGGGTTCCGTACCCATAGGGTAAAAACGGGACCAGATGTCTGTCCGTCTGTCTGTATGTCTCGAACCGCTGTCAAGAACCGCTATATCTAGACTTCTTTTTTTCACAGATTGTGTACATATCTATTGCCGCTATAACAACAAATTATTATAAAAATTAAATAAATAAAATATTTAAGGGGGGCTGCCATACAACAAACGTGATTTTTTTGCTATTTTTGCTCGATATTAATAATGGCAAGACATAGTTACTGGAAATGTTCACAAAATATTCAGTTATATTTATAATTTAATAAATAATAACAAAATTAAAATTAATTAAATAATTAAGGGGGGCTCCCGTACAAAAAATACAATGTTTAGCCTTTTTTTGTTCTATAGTGGTACGGAACCCTTCGTGCGCGAGTCCAACTCGCACTTGGCCGATTTTATTTAATTCGGTTAGGCCAGTGTTGATCGTTTCGATCAATCGCAAATGACGTATGAACTGGTTTATTATGGGGTTTAATCTAAGAAACCAGTTCATAATAGTTCATTTTCAATAAATCGATTCTATAGATCGCGAATAAGAGGCAACTGGCCGCCCAAAACAAGTTCATAATAATTTTCTTCGAATGATTTTTCTTACACTAATGAAAGTACATACTCAATTATTTTTCATCAAATTAAGATTTGACAGTTATTACGAACATATTTTATTACAATTTTCGCCTGATTGTGGGATAAATTATAAGATTATTATTATTATTTTCAGTAAGGTATAAACTATGAAAATAACAATAATAATCTGGATGTGTGATTTTATGTTTGATTCAATTATGCAAAATTAAAAAAAAAATGGAATTCCATTCATTTAAAACCGCTGGCCACGTTTCGCTTTGTGCCGTATTGCATTCGATTGTAACATAATAATCTAGATGTGCGATTTAATGTTTGCTTCAAATTCAATTATGCAAAATTAAAAAAATCGGCCAAGTGCGAGTAGAACTCGCGGGTTCCGTACCGATACAGAGCAAAACTAGGCTAAATAAATTGTAAACAAAAAACTTTTTGAAAAAAACTGATTGTTAAGTCTCGCGAGTCGCGACAAGCTTTTATTATCATGTAAATTGTATAATATATTGAGGATTATAACTTAATAGTTAAAAAATTTAAGTAGAAATTTATTTTTTCTTTTTAGACTATTTAAATAAAAGCTTTTTTTCAAAAAGTTTTTTGTTTACAATTTATCTTTTGTTTTTTATTTATTTCTGGCTAGATTTCTTAGTCTGTTTGATAGTAATTTGTTTTGTTTCCAGAATTTGTAAAATCTGATTAACTTAAGTCCTTAAGAAATCGTACGCGACTTTGACCATTGAAAAATCTGTATTTAGCGAGTTGTTATATTCCGTTTATTTCTGCATGACTAAAAAGTTAAATTTCATTTGACAAAAGTGACCGGATTCAACCGGGCATTTTCTGAAACCCGGCTGGATTTGACTTGAAGTCACGTCACGTCACATCACGTCACGTGACGTTACGTAAAGTCACAAAACGACACGACACGTAACGTTACGTCATGCCACGTCACGTCACGTCATGACACGTCATTTCACGTCACGTCACGTCACTTCACGTCACGTTACGTCACGTCACTTCATGTCAAGTCATTTCACGTCACGTCACGTAACGTCACGTCACGACACTTCACGTCACGTCACGTAACGTCACGTCACGACACGACACGTCACGTCACGTCACGACACGACACGACACGACATGACACGTCACGACACGACACGACACGACTTGACTATTACTTTTCAATTTACTCTCAATGAGTCCTTTTATTTGATACCCATATTGCAGAAGTGCTTTAAAAAAACTATTCCCCTATCTTGGCTAAGCTGCCATATTGGATATAGAATGACATTACATTCGTTTTCGAGTTACTTTCAATGAGCCCTTTCATTTGATACCCATATTGCGGAAGTGCATTAAAAATAACTATTCCCCTATCTTGGATGAGCCGCCATGTTGGATGTAGAATAAAATTACATTCGTTTTCGAGTTACTCTCAAAAAGCCCTTTCATTTAATATCCATATTGTAGGACTGCATAGAAAATAATTATTTCGCCATCTTAGATGGTCGGCCATATTGGATATTTTAGAGTGATGTCACATACCATATCGTGCATTGTCATCCAAACTAAACGCGTATGCAAAATTTCAGCTCAATCGGTTAAATATATCTACTTCAAAATGGAGTTCCAAAATTCCACCGTAACACACATACTTACATTCGTTTCCGAGTTACTCTCAATAAGCCCTTTCATTTGATACCCATATTGCAGAAGTGCAATAAAAATAACTATTTCCGTATCTTGGATGAGCCGCCATATTGGATGTAGAATGACATTACATTCGTTTTCGAGTTACTTTCAATGAGCCCTTTCATTTGATACCCATATTGCGGAAGTGCATTAAAAATAACTATTCCCCTATCTTGGATGAGCCGCCATGTTGGATGTAGAATAAAATTACATTCGTTTTCGAGTTACTCTCAAAAAGCCCTTTCATTTAATATCCATATTGTAGGACTGCATAGAAAATAATTATTTCGCCATCTTAGATGGTCGGCCATATTGGATTTAGAGTGATGTCACATACCATATCGTGCATTGTCATCCAAACTAAACGCGTATGCAAAATTTTAGCTCAATCGGTTAAATATATCTACTTCAAAATTGAGTTCCAAAATTCCACCGTAACACACATACTTACATACATACAGAGCAAGTTAAATAAAAGCTTTTAAAATTGTGTTTTTTTTAATGGGAGCCCCCTTAAATTTTTATTTTATTTTAATATAATTATTAAATATTAAAGTACACTTATAACAAAAGAATGAGTGAAAAATTAAAGTGCCTACCACTTGCCATTATTGAAATAGGGCGAAAAAGGCCGAAAAAAATCACGTTTGTTGTAACTTGTATCATGTATGGGAGTGCCCTTAAATATCCACAGCCATATAACCAGCCATATGACCAGCACATATAAAAAGGAGTACAACCTTGCCTCTAGGTCCCTCAAGAAAGAGATTACTCGGGCAAAGCAACAGCACGTCAATAGAATTGGCAAGAGACTTGAGCGCCTCCCCTCGGGAACCCATGCATTCTGGTCTCAGGCCAAAGCTATTGAAGGAAATTTCTGCAAGCCAACCCTACCATCTCTACACGTAGGAAATGGATCGTTGGCCCAGGACGCAAAAGACAAAGCCGATCTTCTGGGCAAGCTCTTTGCGTCAAACTCTACCCTGGATGACGGGGGGCAGAAACCACCGACCATACCGCGATGCACGAGCATCAAGTCGGATGTTCGGTTTCATCAGCGCTCAGTGCGAAAAGCCCTCCGTTCCCTTGTTATCCAAAAGTCGAGTGGGCCTGACGGAATCCCGCCTATTGTGTTGAAAAAGTGTGCTCCAGAGTTGGCTCCGGTCTTGACGCGTCTTTTTCGGCTCTCCTATTCCACTGGCATCTTCCCGGCTTCCTGGAAGACAGCCTTGGTGCACCCGATCCCCAAAAAAGGTGATCGCTCAAATCCTTCAAGCTACAGACCAATCGCTATAACCTCTCTCTTCTCGAAGGTAATGGAATCCATTATCAATAGCCAGCTTCTTCGATACTTGGACGGCCAGGGATTACTAAGCGACAAACAATACGGGTTCCGTAAGGGTCGCTCGGCTGGTGATCTCTTGGCGTACCTGACTCATCGTTGGGCTCAGGCAATTGAGTCGAAGGGAGAGGCATTGGCTGTTAGTTTGGACATTGCGAAGGCCTTTGATCGGGTTTGGCATAAAGCGCTGCTATCAAAGCTTCCATGGGCTGCCCGAGAAATTATGTAAGTGGGTCACTAGTTTCTTAGCAGACAGAAACATAAAGGTCGTAGTTGACGGTGAATGCTCGGAAACTTAGTCTGTTGATGCTGGTGTCCCTCGGGGCTATGTGCTATCGCCTACTCTATTCATACTGCATATCAATGACATGTTACAGACCAACGGCATTCATTGCTATGCGGATGATAGTACAGGTGATGCTGTATATACCGGCTCCCCCAATATTTCTCGGCAAAATGTCACTGAGAGTCGAAACGAACTTGTGTCTAAGGTGGAGAATTCATTGGAGAAGGTCTCTGAATGGGGCAGACGTAACTTGGTCCAATTCAACCCCGCCAAGACACAAGTCTGCGCGTTCACCACTAAAAAGTCACCAATGGTCGTATATCCTCGTTTCGAGGGCACATCATTAACCATCTCCCCTAGCATTGAGATACTTGGCGTCAACATATCGAGCGAAGTCCAGTTCCGATATCATCTAGAGGGTAAGGCCAAAATAGCCTCGAAGAAGCTTGGTGTTCTTAACAGAGCAAGACAGTACTTTAGTCCGGACCAACGCCTACAACTCTACAAGGCGCAGGTTCGGCCTCATATGGAATATTGTTCTCATCTCTGGGCAGGGGCGCCAAAATACCAACTGCTACCTCTGGATCGTATCCAACGAAGGGCCGCTCGAATTGCTGACTGCTATAGTGTTTCAAACAGCTTGGACCCCTTGGAATTACGCCGAGATGTAGCTTCACTCTGCATCCTCTCTCGGTTGTATCACGGGGAGTGCTCTGAGGAATTGTTCGGAATCATACCACCTGCAACTTTCCCCCACGAAAAATGTCCCACGCGAAAAATATACCATCCTCATCACCTTGATGAGTGGCAGTCTTCTACAGTGCGTTTTTCGCGTAACTTTCTGCCGCGCACTGTAAAACTCTGGAACGAACTGTCACCAGCAGTATTTCCGGACCTATACGACCTGCAAACCTTCAAGAAAAGAGCGTATTCCCTCTTAAAAGGCCGGCAACGCACCTGCAGCTCTTCTGATGTTGCGAGTGTCCATGGGCGACGGTAGTTGCTTACCATCAGGTGACCCGTTTGCTCGTTTGCCCCCTTATTTAATTTAAAAAAAAAAAAAATATTTTTATTTTGTTTTCAGTATTTAGTTGTTATAGCGGCAACAGATATACACAATCTGTGAAAATTTCAGAAGTCTAGCTATAGCGGTTCTTGAGATACAGCCTGGAGACAGAAAGACGGACAGACAACGAAATCTTAGTGATAGGGTCCCGTTTTTACCCTTTGGGTACGGAACCCTAAAAAAAGGAATGGAATTCCATAAAAAACCGCTGGCCACGTTTCGGGTTGTATTGCATTCGCTTGAAACATTCATGAGCTACACGTGACAACTTTCAATTTCCAAATGTTTTTTTTTTGTTCCAAATCGCGAAATGATTTCATATTCAAGGACAAGGACGTGTGGCCGCTACCTTGTTTTTATCAAAACAGGACACAAAGTTTTTTATGATAACCTATGTAGGGTGGTTCTAAAATTGGAAATTATTTTTGGGGGCTGGGTTAAGGGGCGTCGTAAAGAAATGGCAAAGTCCCAAGGGCGTCACAGTACAAATAAGTTTGGGAGGCTCTGCTCTATACTATAACATTATAAAGGCGAAAGTGCATCTGTCTGTCTGTTACCTCTTCATGCCCAAGTAGCTAAACCAATTATTTTGCTGAAATTTGGTATGGAGACACTTTGAGTCTCGGGAAAGGACATAGGATGTCAAATGTACGGTGCCCGCGTAATAAACAATTTTGGAGAAACGGAGTTGCGGGCGCCATCTAGTATTATTGTAATTCTGTCAGCGAGAATGTTTGAAGGTCCCCATACTTTGATAGTATTATAATTTAAGTGTTAAACTGTCCCTTTTTTTCGTTTTTTCAATAATTATTAGTTATTACTATCTTATAATATTATTAACTTACCACTTTTACAGCCAAAAAACCTAGCTAGATTCTAGAACCTAGAGTCTAAGCAAATAAATGTGCCTAAGTAAATACGCGCTTTCCGAACGAGGTTTAAAATCTTAGTATCTTGAAACATATTAAATAATATGTTTCAAAACACGTAGTTAAAACATAAATGAAAACAATATTCAAATTGTTAGTTACCCATTTCATCCACTCATGTCTTCAAATAAATATATATAAAGATAATATGGCAACTTTAATTATAATGGTAATAAATTAAAAAGTTACGAATACATTGCGACGAAGAAGGAAATGCGTACAGGTGTTACTTTACAAGGCCACCTGATACTTAGAATAACCAATTGTTACTATTTTTATAAAGAAATAGGCGTTTAAAAGTAACTAGATGACGCCCGCAACTCCGTTGCACCAAAATTCGTTTATCGCGCGGGAACCGTACATTTTGCCGGGATAAAAAGTATCCTATGTCCTTTTCCGGGACTCGAGGTATCTCCACACCAAATTTCATGTAAATCAGTTAAGCGGTTTAAGCGTGAAGAGGTAACAGACAGACAGACACACTTTCGCATTTAAAATATTAGTCAAAAAACAAGATAGGCATTAGGCATGTAGAAGTAACGTTACATTAAATATCTTAAAGGACTTGACTTTGCAGACTGAACATAATATTTTTCATGGTAATAGTTTTCGTAGTTAAAAATTGCTGTTTGATACTGACCGCCTCAGTGCCTCAGCACTTTTGTTTGCACCAGCTGATTGTTTTTGGCTGAAATTTGCAGTCACAGAAAAAGTTGCTTATGTTCAGAACTGTATTTTGAAAAGTCACGAAATGGAATAAATATTCACCCTGTATTTTATCGTATGTTAAGATTAAACTTAGACATCTGTAAATTGATATTAATTAATCTTATTTATTTCAATGTGTTACAACATAATAGGTAATCCGAATATTAAAAACACTACGACTAAGCGAACAGCTGTAAAAACAGACTAATCCTATTAATTTTATACGGCATTAAATGCAATTTTTTTCACCAGTCAAAAGATTAAAGATATACCTGGAAAAGAAAATAAAACAAATGGTTAGTTACTTCAAGTTGCACGTACAAGGTCGGCTGATCTCACCGACCAATTTTTTACTATAACCCCACTAATTTAAGACGTCACCTAACGGACGGGCAATACAAAGGAAGCGTTAGATAAGGCGGTCCCACTCAATTTAGTCGCGCTAAATCTCACACGGTCACAAAACAACCATTGAAAATTTCATGTTCGAAATTGTTTTTTGTTTATTTTTTTGTCGGTGGGTGTAGCTCATTTTCTTGGGCGCCATTTTTCACGGAGGCCACAAAGGTGCGTCCGCACTGCGCGACTGAGAAGAGACGATCAATCTTCCTATACAGTATAAAGTTATTTGTCAGTAGCAGTAGCATGGGGTAAGCTCTGAAAGAAATATGAAGTGATCTTTATATATTGGCACAGACGTAAAGGTACCACGCGACATTTTTTTAAATTTCAGAAATAATGTAAGGCTGGTGCTGCATTTTCTATTGCGCTCATGAAGAAGCAGAATTCATGCAGTGTCAGGACCTGTGAGATATTCTCAGATCTCTTCTTGGTAAAAGGTGGCACGAGCTAGTTTCTTACGCCCGTGCCGGTTCGACAGGCTAGTTCCCAAACCGGTAGCAGACATCATTGTAGACTTGGCGCTCAAAAAGACTATTGTACCCAACACATTTGGAACAATAACATTTTAATGTTGATTTCAGATGCCAGAAAAATCTTTCTGTATAATACAATAATATAAGCAAGGACAGATCTTTTAACGTCACTTACTGCCGCACTCAGAGATGAATACTTATTACTTAACTGTAAAAGAACTAAGGATTTTGACTTAACCCCCATACATTATTATCTGTCAAATCTTTATTTAATTACAGATACGTAATTAATATCCGTATTGCGTAGCTAAGTGCGTACGTCTTCTAAGCGCTTACTATGATTCTTTTATAAATGCCATCTGTCCAAATTATGTTTTTGTGCGGAGGTTTTTTTGTTTGCTCGTGTGGGTGCATTTAATGCGCAAATAATTTGTTGGAGATAATCTCTGTCTGTCATTGAAAACGTTAATGGAAATGAAACCTGTTAACGTTCGTAATTATCATTATCATCAACACTTCTCGTCGTTCAGTCTTGAATCGCACGATCAAAGTTTGACTTAGACTACGGTTACATCGGTCGGTCTGGCATCAGTTCAGTCTATCAGTCTGAAACTGACACCAGAATGATGGCTGAAAAGAACATAATAAAAAAATGATCAGTCCGTCAATCAACCGGTTAGAGTTTAGACGATCATTCTCCCATCATTCCTGACCAAACTGATGGACTGAACTGTTGCCAGACTGACCGTGTAACCGTAGTCTAAAATTTGCAGGTTTTTAAAGGACTTACCATTACATCGTTTGTAATAATAACTTTTCGCTTGGTCGCCTAGATCTTCGGTTGATTATTGTCGACAGATTAGAGGCTCTCAAGCATATATTTTGTGAGAATATTCTTGAGAGTCTCAAAGGAATTACATGGAACAACAGCGTTTGCCGTGTCTGGCAGTACCCTCATAGAGTTCTCATTAGTCCTAGGCTTCGGGCGTTAGAGACAGTTTTTAAATATGACTGGAAAATTGAAAAACACCAGAAAAGCTGGACCGAATTGTCTTAAGTTCGATCTTAAAATAAGAGTTCATTGCATTTTTAGTAATGCGTTATACCTTGTGAAGTAGTGACTTTAAACTTTCTAACTAATCTTATCGCAATGTGATTTATATCAAAACCTTATCAAAATATGTTCGATGGATTATGGAGGCGCGCTCTCAATGACAAATTACGAAATTTTGATAACACGTAATCATTTTGATTTGATTATAGTAAGAAAGAGTTGTGAGTAAGGTTCCGTATAGGATTTTAAAAATATCTATGAAGTAACCTAAAATCGCTTAAGGCCAGGTAGTCCCTAATTTACATGACTTTGAATCAATAATAAACAAACAAATAGTGACTTTTAAAAGCCAAAAAAATACACATTGTTTTTTATTTAATGTTCTTTGACAATTTGTAGTTCGAAATATAATATTGAAAACTTCACTCGATCAAAAATAACTCCGAACAGGAGGCTAAAATCGAATATTTAGTGATATTTTTCTTATTTTTCATGAAGCTTATGATAGTTTTACTTTCAAAAATCATATCTACGAAAATCTCATAACTTAAAGAAGAATAATATGTAGTTACATTTTGCATTTTGGTCTTTTTAAAAGTGAAAAGTATAATTTTCTCCTATTTCGCCCTATCAAGGACGCGGCGAGCGTCGTAACCGCCACTGTACAAGGCGCGCTGATAATTATAAATGCGAAAGTGTGTCTATCTCTCTGTTACCTCTTCACGCCAAAACTGCTGAAATCGATTTTGCTGAGTATGGAAATATTATGAGTCCCGGGAAAGGACATCTAAGGATACTTTTTTTGCGGAAAAATGTGAGGTTCCCACGCGCGATAAATGATTTTTAGCGCAACAAAGTTGCGGGCGGCGTCTATTAAGGGGGTGACAGACGTGCGAGTAAGTACGCGGACTTATAGCTCGACGATCTTAATCAGCTGTGTGTCACCTAAAGTTTGCGTACATAAAGATTGCCGCGCAAGTTCTATTCGCCGTCTTGGAATTTTACTCGTAGCTCGTCTCGACTCGTACGTCTGGCAACACTGCGAGCCGCGAGCCGCGAGCCTGGGGTAATCGTAATCCAGTGTGAGCCGTTCTCGTGTGTCACCGACATCGAGTCGAGTAAGTTCGCGATCGTAAAACCCGCGTGCTTTAAGTTCGTACGTCTATCACCGACGTCGAGCCGAGTGTTCGCGAACTTAAAACACGCGTGCTTTAAGTTCGTACGTCTATCAGGCCTTTTAATAATATGATAAGCATTGCTGTTGAAGCATTTCCTTTTATTTCTTAAATTTTTAAATGGCCAAAAATACACATTTTTATTATTGAACCCTAAAGTCGATTAACTATAAAAACAAATATCTGTTTTTATTATTTGAAAACAGAAACAATTCCTTTCTCAATGTTTTTATGTTTTATCTTATCTGTTGTATAGTAAACGTAGTAGTACTCTGTAATCTGTATGGTAGGTAGTTTAACACATATGTAGTAGGTATTATAGATAGACTTTATAATATTGATAAAGATATACCTAAATAATTTCAGGAAGTAATAATTGCATTTTCATATTTGAATGGATTATATTTTATACGGGATGACCGATATAACATTATCCCACCAAAAACATTTCTTGTTAAATGTAGCTTAGACGACCACATAAGGTTTACCCTGTGGAAAAGATATGAGAAGATGGCTCAACTCTACCGACCCTAACTTCAACAAATTCTACATACCAGTAAATATGTATGCTTCGCCGTTTCGCTACCGTCGTGGAGGTGATGCGAATATTTAGTTTCTGATCTGAAATTAGTAACGAAACAGCCGAGCCATACATATTTACTAATATGTAGAATTTGTTTAAGTTAGAGTTAGGCCGTGTAGAGTCAGAAACTTGGCTCTACATGAGATCTCATATCTTTCCTACAGGGTGTACCTTATGTGGTCGTCTCGGCTACATTTTACAAGAAATGTTTTAATGGGATTTCAGTTCTTTTTGTAATTGGTTCTTTTAAGTACTTATTAATAGGTATTTTAGTTACTGTCTACAGTCCCGTGTAAACTTAAGAGTTTTATGAATTAGGACATAAGTGTCCTAATTCATAAAATTTGTGAAAATCTCATATAAACCTTCACCCCCCATTTTAGTTACTATCTACAGTCCCGTGTAAACTCTTATATCCTAATTCTTAGGTCAGTCTCATATAAACCTTCACCCCCATTTTAGGATACGGGGGGCGAAAGTTATTAAGTTTATGAATTTTTTTTTGTTGGTTGTATACTAAACTTAGATTGCAGACTAAATTCCAGCTTTCTAGCACTTCAGGAAGTAGCCAAATATTTTGATGATTATCAGTGTGTCAGTGTATGAGTGAGTCAGTGACGAAATCGGTGTATTTTAGATATCAATAAAATCTAAAGCATAAGAGATCATTTGATACTTTTTATATTTAATTAGTCTACTATTGAAATCATATCCTGAGAATATGAACTATCTGGTATATCGGAAACCAACTCTATTTGGGTTCAAAAAAAGACAAAACACTTCGAGAAAAGGTAGGTAGTGCCCTTGCGCTTCGCTTGGCTCGTCTCGGCGGGCGCACTACCGTGCTCCCAGATTACAATTTTTACCGAGAATACAAATTATTATTTTTTTCTTATTCGAAAAATGTATTTTTATAAACGTGAAGCGTTTTAGGATGACATTAATTTTTATGCCTAAACCGCTTTACATAAGCAAATTTTACAATAGATTTTACAAAATTTAATTTTTCTATAGTAAATAATATTGTCTTCACAGTACTAGCGAGCTTACTTCTCAGAGGAAAATGATAGCGTCTATAGTAGGCTATAGGTTGTTGGTTGACAGCCGTTAATGTCTTCTGTAAAAGAGAAACAGATAGGTATGAGGATATATGGCATTTAATGATTACATTTTAAGTTATGATTAAATATCTCTAAGTGCTTCCTTAAGTCCCCACGCTCCATAGTGTCTGTGGTCCAATGTCAAATGAATGCGAAGACCTTGTGATAATAATTTGATCAAAATATTCATTTCCTATACTCATATATCTTATACGAATGCTAAATATTAATTCGCCCCGCCCAATCTAATTCATTGATTTATTGACATCGTAAAAGTGAAATATAGCCTAACTCACGTTTCCTTAATTTGCTTGTAGTACTCTTAATATGTATCTTCGAATATATTCATAATCATCATTTAATTATTATATAATATGATGCGCTAAGCAAAAATGTTGGGGACATTTGCTTGAGAAATTCTATGTAAAGTGGAATATCTATCTGGCAGAGAGAAATTTTCTCAGCCTGAAATTTTGAGACATTTATGGTTAGGTAATAATAAAACTAATAAGTACTATGAATTACCTAGATTTGTGGGGTTCCCTTCGATGAGGACGTAGGTACATAACTAGGCTTAATGAGAGGAGGACGAGGAGATATTATAAAGAGCGAAACAAAACTACAAGACTTTAGAGTAGGGGTCCAAACTTATTTTGTCTACTGCCCACTTTGAGAAAAAAATATCTTTAAGCGCCCCCATTGTTTCAATTGAAAACGCATCCAGATGAAATAAATCACCCCGCCTCTACACAACAACACCCCTATTTTTTTCTGAGTCCCACAGCGCCCCCCTTTAGACCTTCAGCGCCCACAGGGGGCGTTATCGCCCACTTTGGGCAAGGCTGCTTTAGAGTTTAGGGTGTAGCAGCAGCAGTGAAAAATATTCTTTTGACGTCTATGTTTTTATGAGAAATAAAGTCGATACAATAATTTAAAAATAAGTTACCTGTTATAAAAATATGTAATAAGTTACCCAGCGCTGCTACTTAGTAGCAGCGCTGGGTAACTTATTTTTAAATAAGGAGGAAGAAACTACAGGAGAAAGAAACCACGGGGCAGGAATCAGGATACATGCTACTTTTATTGCGGAAAATTATTTGCCATGGACGCTATGGTACATACTCTTAATTCCGGAAAATTATTTTTCCTCTGGTCCTTATTTTGCGCGTACGGAGTTTCAGGATTTGTAACAGCATAAATCCAAAATATAGCTATCACAACAAGTATGACACAATTATTTGAAATAATCAAGGCAACCATAATTAGAAATAATGATACAGTTGTTTTGTACAAGAAACAAGGAAAATGTATACGGATGCTGACATTAATTTATCACGGTAAAGTTATAGTTATACTATAACTAGATGATGACCGCAACTCCGTTGCGCCAAAATTCGTTTATCCCGCAGGACCATACATTTTTCCGGGATAAAAAGTATCCTATGTCCTTTCCCGGGACTCAAAATATCTCCATGCCTTTCAGCATATTTGGTTCAGCGGTTTGGGCGTGAAAAGGTAACAGACAGACAGAGAGACAGACAAACAGACATACACACTTTCGCATTTATAATATTAGTATGGAAATGGATATGGATATACGGTTAATATGTTCTTACCTCTATAATAATAACAGGGTGAATTTCAACATGTCCATATTTTTTTTCATTTCGGTAAACTTTTTTGTTTCTATGTTTTTTAGAGTTTTTACCGAAGTTTCCTCTCAATTTTAATGTTTTATGACTACGAAACTAATGACATAAAAATTTAAAAATAAACAAACGTAGCACACACGTTTATATTTTAGCTGTCACCGAGATGACCGAGAAGCAGCATAGTTATTTTTTATTAATTAACATTTTTTACGATTTCGCAGATTATTATTTATCCTGTATAAAACAACTTTAAAAATTACCGAGATGAAAAAAGCATTCACCGATATGAAAACTATTGTCACCGAAGGTCACCGAAAGTCACCGAAGTCACCGAGTCACCATTTCCGTGATTTTTTTGGCATTTCGGTGATTTTTTAAACATTTCGGTGACCAAATAGGTCACCGAATTCACCGAAATGGAATCACCGAAATGCAAATTTGCGACAAATCGTTGAATATTTTGACACCTATATTATTTATACCTCTATATTATATACTGATACATATTACTAAAAGTGTTTGTAAGAAAATAAATTAATACTTCTGGCTGGTTCAATTAACATGATAAATTGATTCACGGAAATGAAGAGAAAAGTGTCGGGTGTCACCGAGACGATATACTTACGTTTTTAGCGGGGACACGCAGCGACGCAGCAAACCATCTCGCGACAAATGCAAAAGCGTGACTGGTACTTGAGTTAAAGAATCGGCAGTACGTTCAAAAGTACTTCTGTTCTCGACAATTTATGTTTCTTTTTTAATCACCGAAAGCAGGCAAAATCTTGGGACAGTTTTTTTTGTCCCACTGGTTTGGAAATATAACGCTAGAGATTATGAAAATTGTATTGATTATACCTCAATTCTTTAAGAATCCAATAACAGAATCCGTTTGATTGTACCATTAATATTTTTTCCTCGGCTGACGAAATAAAGACTAAAACGGGTTTGGGGACAGTCACCGAGGGCCCAAATTTCCACCTTTAGAATTTTTTATTTTAATGTTATAGTTATCGAATTAAAAACGTGTCTGTTGCCTCATATGGATAATCACACAAACTATGCGATGAAATTTTATTTAACCCTAAAAAGCCTTTTCACACCCCCATATTCACAGTAGCCGCGAAAAAAATGCGGTTGGGAAATTCACCCAACACCGATTTCAGTGCCGCGCCGGCTAGTTTCATAAACACCAAGCTGTAGAAGTAATTGTAGTGCCAATGTGTGTGCACAATTTTAATATGTTTAAGTACTTACAATTAAGTATAAGATTTTTTTTCAGTCCACTTTCATTGAAATTAATCTAGCCACACTTTGTAGAGCCCAAGCCTGTGCACAATAAAAATAATTTATACTCTCTTTGAAACTGAAACAAGTTTCTATGTTACAAGAGTAAAGAGTCATCTAGTTACATCACCTATGTGATGTGTCTTATTTAGCGCAGTGTTTTTTTTTTTTTTCTCTACATAGTATAAAACAAAGTCGCTTTTTCTGTCCTCATGTCCCTTTATTCCCTTTAATCTTTAAAAATACGCAACGGATTTTGATGCGGTTTTCTTTAATAGATAGAGTGATTAAAGACGAAGGTTTATAAGTATAATAACATTGATTAAATAGTGGAGAAATACTGTTATTTTTGAGGTTTCTAATCTGATGTCGTAAATAATTACATTTTTTTCCCGCTTACATTGCAAACGCAGGCTGAACCCTACGGGATTTATCAAAATAATGTACTAAGCATTGAACACAATGAAAAGGTCTACAGAAAACTTCTTGATGGTATATGTCTATCTCTTATGGATATCCCACAATAACATTTTTTTGTCATTTACTTTTTACTACAAATAATGGCTAATTTTCGAAGCGATTTTAACCAATACGGCATTAATCCTTATTCATAGTACTTTAAATATATTGTTGATTTAATATAGATCTATATGGCCCTTTACAGCATATGATTTTAATGAATATTTTCGAAGATATTATAGATTTAAAAATTGCGGGACGTAGCTTTTGCGGCGGTACCGGCCATTAATGTGGGCCATGGGTAGTAATGAATATAAATCAAAATTACTGAATCGATTGTATAATTTTTTCAGTGAGTGACATGGGCTAAATACTTTATA
This sequence comes from Cyaniris semiargus, assembly GCA_905187585.1. Taxonomy (NCBI): domain Eukaryota; kingdom Metazoa; phylum Arthropoda; class Insecta; order Lepidoptera; family Lycaenidae; genus Cyaniris; species Cyaniris semiargus. Next base: position 3,548,871 of record LR994555.1, read on the forward strand.
CCCGTGCGAAGCCGGAGCGGGTCGCTAGTTAATTCATAAAAAACGTGACCATCTTATGCCAATCAATATGTAACAGATACCCTGATTCATGTACATTTTGTTATCCATAGAGTATAGATCTTGATCTGTTAAATATTTATTTTATTAAGTCTTCTCGCACAACTGTGGGAACCGGGAGTATGTAAATTGTAAACAATATTCATGTAAACACCGCATAAGTAATGTTTACTATAACATACATATTAGAACACATAGTAAGCTGTAAGATGGTTATTTTCCTTTTAAATCTGTAGGCTCGATTACACCTACCGAGTAGAGTGGCGAGACAGTTAGGGCTTCACGCGAGAGCGAGATTTTTCTCGTCTTGTCTCGTTCTCGTCTCGCTTTTTCGAGACGAGACGAGACGAGACGAGACGTTATGGAAAATATTATGGGCAATACCGAGACCACATACAGGGCAACTAGAGAGTCTCGTTTTGGGTCTCGTTAATTTTTTTTAAATTAAGTTTTTATTCGAAAAATCAGAAAAGGTCTACTTAGAAAACAATATATTTTACAAAATATAAAATCTGGTTACCATCTGTGAATAAATATTTAAATATTTTAGTGAAATATTTTGAACTAAATTTAATGCTCTATTGAAAACTGCCTATATAAACTTTTATTGGATTGAATCTTTGTAATCATGTTTACGTACCTTACATATTTCTATTTTTATGTAATTTTATTAAATGTGAACTCTTTTATCCGTATTAAACAACGTTATATTACGAAAAAATAAATAGCGTCATCTGTTGTCACATATAAGAATTACTGTAGTTCTAATATGTGACAAATTCATTTTCATCGATATTTCCAGGGAAATAAGATATTTACCCTCATCAAAACGTATGTCATTTTCAAGTAAAACTATTTCACAATCCATGTTTTGCAATGAAATTTTGTACACAAATAGTCTAGACTCGAGTCTAGACTATCTGTGTACAAAATTTCATTACAATCGGTTCAGTAGTTTTGGCGTGAATTGAGAATTAAAATTCTCTCTCAAAAACTACTGAACCGATTTTGATGTTTGCAGTATTCCCTAAGTTGAATAATAATAATGCAACAAAAAAGAATAACTAAAATGTAGCATTGTACTTGTACTATTACCTATCTATTCTGTGCTTGTAGTTCCGGAGATATGCAAACACAAACATAAAAACATACATACATACATACATACATGCACTTTTGAAATTTGGCACATTTGTTCAAACACTGATATAGACAAACATATAAAAAAACTGGGCAGTTCTGTAAAATATATTACAGAGATCTTTGTATTACATACATACGCGTCGAATTGATAACCTTCTTTTTTGAAGTCGGTTAAACATAATCCATACTATAGTTATAATTAATATTATAAATGCGAAAGTGTGTCTCTCTGTCTGTCTGTCTGTCTGTCTGTCTGTCTGTCTGTCTGTCTGTCTGTTACCTCCTCACGCCCAAACCACTGAGCCGATTTTGCTGAAATTTAGTATAGATATACTTTGAATCCCGGGAAACATACAAAGTCTCAATTGAATAGGTCTAATACTTTAGATTTTATTTATATCTAAAATACTTACGCCGAAATTTGGTTACGCCGTAAAATAAGTTTAGTAGGGGAAATAGAAGTTTAAATATGAGACTTTCACCAATCTTATGAATTAGGACATAAAAGTTTACACGGGATAGACATTAACTAAAAACCTCTTAATTAAAAATATAAAAAAAAAAAACTAAAAAGACTGCCTAGCAAGTAGCAACTTACAAAAAGGACTGAAATCCCACCAAAAACATTTCATGTAAAATGTTACCTCGACGACCACAAAAGGTTTGCCCTGTGAAAAAGACATCAGATCTAATGTGGAGCCAAGCTTCTGAATATACACGGCCTAACTCTATCGACCCTAACTCCAACAAATTCTACATATCAGTAAGTATGTATGGCTTGGCTGTTTCGTTACTTACTTTAGATCAGAAACTAAATATTCGTCTCACCTCCACGACGGTAGCGAAACAGCGAAGCCATACATACTTTCTGATATGTAGAATTTGTTGGAGTTAGGGTTGATAGAGTTAGGCCGTGTATATTCGGAAGCTTGGCTCCACATTAGATCTGATGTCTTTTTCACAGGGCAAACCTTTTGTGGTCGTTGAGGTAACATTTTACATGAAATGTTTTTGGTGGGATAAAATATTCTCTTAACTATATTATATAGAAATCGAGACGAGACGAGACAACTGGTAACAAGACGAGACCGAGATTTGAACGAGACTCAATTTTTTGAGGAATGACGAGACTGAGACGAGATTTTTGTTACTCTCGCTTACTCTCGTCTCGTGTGAAGCCCTAGAGAGCGCAGAGAGCCCTCGTACAAGCACTCGGTATGTATATCATAATATACATAATTATAGGAAGCACTGTGTAACTCTACTCGGTCGGGGTAATCATGCCTTTAGTAGCTGGTACTGCTGATTGGTACTATTTTCCTACTGATATAAGGAATGAGTTTCCTTGCACCATACGACCATATATTCCGCCGCCGGGTAGCCGGTAACCGAAGGGTATGAAAAGGCTCTAAGGAAGGACTTATATTCATCCGCCGGAAGGCGCGGCTACACCGCGAGATTACATGAAAATGTATGTAAATGCGAGAACGAATTAATGAATAAATCGTTACATGAAATTGCTTGTGATCTCGCGGTGTAGCGGCCATACCGCCCGTTTGCACGGACACATAGAAATCCAGCAAGGGAAGCTTTAGCCTGTGTAGTGAATGTCAACTCATGAAGCAAAACTCATGAAGCTACATCGTGGTACGTAACTATGAGAATATAACAAGTGCTTCTAGCCCCTATTTTAATAACAGCAATTTGAACAGTCGGGCACATAATGTTAGTTTTATGTCTCAATGCTAAGCGTGAGAACTTCTGGTAGAATCTATAACGTAGGAAGCTGGCGCGACCTCGCTGGCCACATGTTGTCAAATAGTGGCCTTGGTATGTGGGAATATATACCTTTCTTGTTTTTTGTGAAGTCATGCACTATTCTTAAGGTCAGTTGTTAGGACCGGCGCACACGCCGCGAGAAGAGAAAGTGGGGGCTTAAATTTTGGAAATAGAAGTTTGATTTATTCTTTTGTAGGGAAAAACTGGCGAAAATCAAATAAATGTAGGTGGAATCTTAGTTTGTGAGAACCAAAAATATTTTCTATATATTTATTTTATACGACATATTCTTCATAAACACGTTCATAACCTTTTTATAAAGACCGATACATACACAAAAAAGTTTTGTTGAAAAGTGGAATGAAAATTGGAAAATGGATATTTTTGAAAAGGCCTTCCCGTGACTCCGTCGCGTTGTTGACACCTTGTTTCTACGGAAATACCGTGCTTTATTGGTATAAAGTTTTATCAAAATCCATTCGGTAGTTTTAGAGTAATACACAATCACTTATTTCAACGCATAATTGGATGTTATAGCCTTTTCCACAATAGGTTAGAGAACTTATACAAATCTTCTATTTCATTTATTAAGCTCAGTGTACGTCTCTCCTACAACTAGCCAAATGTGTTAAAGTAAAAAAAAAAACCACATTGTCTTCGTCTCATTAGAGCAGTGACGTAACTATATATCTATTATTAACTCAATTACATCTATGTTATTACATCCGCCATGTTAGGACAAGAGGCCACATTACAAAGTGCAGGGAGGCCAACTTAAAATAAACGTAAAAAGATTCCAAAAAACGGAGGTAGATCTTAACATTTTATACAAAAACAAAATCCATACTAATATTATAAAGGCGAAAATGTGTCTGTCTGTCTGTTACCTCTTCACGACCTAGCCGCTGAACCGATTTTGCTGAAATTCGATATGGAGATACTTTGAGTCCCGGGAAAGGACAGAGGATACTTTTATATAGATAAATGTACGGTTCCAACGCGATATACGAATTTTGGCGTAACGGAGCTGCGGGTGTCATCTAGTCTCTTATATTTTAATTTAATGCTTTTTATAGTTACGATATTGAATTGCAAAGAATAAATTTTCCAAAATCATTCCCAATTTTATTTGACTCATTTATTTATTTTGTATTTTGTTTCATAACTTTATAATCCTCGTGTTTGGAGTTATCTTAAATATATTTCTCACTGTCCCAACTTGTTTACGTCGAATATAATCCACAAATTTATTTCAATGGTTGGAAATTTCTTCTGTATAAATATGAAAATTTGAAAATCTGGCTAATTTGAATTTCAAATTTTGAATTGTACGATGGAAATAGTTTGAAGTAAAAATACACGTAGAAACATTCTCGGTGGGATTTGCATAATTAAAAATAACTCGAATTCATTTTATGTGGAAACTTTTACATAATGAATTTCAAAGAATAAAATTTCACTTCATCATACTCAAATACTTCATAGCCTTCTCCAAAAATATTGTATATTTTCTTCATTTTCAGAGGTAGCTAGCTATACAACCGGCCAGACAAACAGAGGTTTCCGTTATATTAGTAATGATTTTCCAAGGAAAACACACTGATTATTTATACAAGTCTGAAAGAGAATAGTTTCTTTAAAGTATAGAAATGATTAGAGAATCTGATTACCTACGTAATTTAGTAGTTCACATTAATCACGAAATTATTATCTTGAAATCCTGACCAAATTACGTAGGTCCCCTACATGCCTATCAATGTCTTTGATGGTATTTTCTATTTAAATAATTAGCGACTATATATTATAATATCATTATAGTAAGTATATTTAAATTTATAATATTACTAGCTGTTGCCCGCGACTTTGTCCGCGTAGACTAGTTTTTAGTTGTCGAACATCGATTGAATAGTTTACGAGCAAATCATAAAAATATATTGTGTGGGAACCGCACATTTTTCCGGGACAAAAAGCATTCCTTGTCAAATTTTTATCATCATTCAAATTAGTATCTCCATGCCAAATTTCATCGAAATAGATTAAATAGTATAGGCAAAAATGTATCCTATGTTCTTTTTCGGGACTCAAAGTATCTCTATGCCAAATTTCAGCAAAATCGGTCCAGCCGTTCACGCGTGATGTCGTGACCACGTAAATATGGATTCATTTTTATATAATACTAGCTTTTGCCCGCGGCTTCGCTCGCGTTAAGAAGTATTATTATTATTTAGGTATCAAAGTCTCAGCCCGATCGGTATATCCTTTATTGTATCCCTTGGGGGTAGAATTGATCAAAATCCTTTCTTAGCGGATGCCTACATCATAACTACCTGCATGCCAAATTTCATTGGACGGATGTCCAGTGGTTTGGGCTGTGCATTGATAGATCACTATGTCAATTGGTCACCTTTGAGTTTTATACTTTATTTAGATTTAGTGAATAATTAAGTATTATTTAAATCATCATTTACTAATAGATCTAAACTCCCTCCCGCACGCGCACCCCGGCCTTGGTAACGTCCACTTCGCAACGGGCCGTGCAGCAGAAATCGTGATATTTTAATTTCGCCATAACTTCAAAATCAAACGTCCAATTTTAATCATTCAAAGACCAAATATTATCTACATAAACTGTGCTTAGTGATGAAATAATTTATTTTGATAAGGATTAATAGCATGCGTAAAATAAACGCGTTTAAATGAAGTCCAAAAAAAATTAAATAAAAAAATGGTTGTTGTGCCTCACTCGACATAGATAAGTATAGTGTGTCGCGGACTTTTTTGTAGATATTTATAAGATCTACAATTAATTAGAACATTTTATGGTTCTATCTTTTATAGTTTAGGCAGCGTACGCAAAATAAGTAACTTTTCTGGTTGATTTTTACACCTTGTGTCCGAAAAACCTAAATATCTTACGGAACCCATAGAGATATTATGTACTACGTACTAGAGGCGCCATTGCAAACAAAAAACATGTCACAGTTGAGCCATGAGCGGGGTGAGAGGCGGGGCGGTGATGGTTATAGATCAGTACCGCAGAAGTGACAAAGTTTTGTGCCTACACTCGAATGAACGCAGACTCTATTTGAGTAAGTGGATAAAATAAAACAAAGATTTTTACTAAACATTATTAAAAGCTTTTTTTAAAGTTGTTCTGTATATTATTATGTACATATTATTAAATATATTAGTACATATTATTATGTAAGTTCGGGTGGAATTTTTGAACTCAATTTCGAAGTATGTATGTACATATAATATTTTAACCGATTGAGCTGAAATTTTGTATACACGTTTAGTTTGAATGACAATACACGATACAGTATGACATGTGTGTGACACAAATGTGGGATTGTCCTCAGAGCACTCCCTGTGATACAACTGATAGAGGATGCAGAGCGAAGCTACATCTCGGCACAATTCCAAGAGGTCCAGCCTGTTTAAAATACTATGACGGTCAACAATTCTAGCGGCCCTTCGTTCAAATTCAAAACTCGTACAATAATACGCAATAGCACTTATTAGGCAGCGTACATCGTTGGATACGATCCAGAGGGAGTAGTTGGTATTTTGGCGCACCATAATATGAGGCCGAACCTGCGCCTTACAGAGTTGTAGGCGTTGGTCCGGACTAAAATACTGTCTCGCTCTATTAAGAACACCCAAATTCTTCGAGGCTAACTTGGCCTTACTTTTAAGTTGTGAACGCACAGACTTGTGTCTTGACGATGATAATGATTAATCATATGCCTTCAATTCTTAAAATAACGTAGAAACCCCCAAACATGTATCTATAAGGAGGCCGGAGATCTGTTCACCACCTTCGAACCTTGGTATATTTTGGTGCAAAATCTGACTTTTTGGTATGATTTACTTGGAATACTTAATTATTTATCCAAAATCACTATAAGTTTCCATTTGAAATACTTCAGAATTCAGGTTTTGAATCAAAATCACAATATCATCCAGATAAATGGGGTTTTAGTATAAATAGCGAGGAATTCCCTCGATTACTTATGGATCCCATCATCAAGTCACCTTTTTTTATGAACATGGTACCAAATTCGGATTAAACCCGATACAATAGCGAAAAAATCTTGAAAATCGGTCCACAAATGGCGAAGTGATCGTTGAACATACAAAATATATAACCTCCTCCTTTTTGGAAGTCAGTTAAAAAACATCATCATCATCACTCTACTCTGAAGGCATCAATCCGAAGAAATACTCCGCAAATTGCCGAGAATAGAATATGACGAAGCCTCAAAATTCCGAAAATTTCAAAGGTCGAGTTAATGGCGGCCATATTATAAGTATGGCCGCCAGGTACGCCAGGTTCGAAGGTTAACTCGACCAGTTTCGGAGCTACAAACCCCCCAGTTTTGGAGCTACAAACGGTCGAGTTAACTCCGTACCCAGGATTTCGAAAATCGGACCACAAACGGCTGAGTAATTGTTGAACATACAAAAAATAATAAAAATAAACATATATACAGCCAAACGTACTACCTCCTTTTTTGGAAGTCGGTCAAAAACCAAAATATTACATACCAAAATTTTGCAAAACTGTTACAGCGGCTTGGGCGTGAAGAGGTAACAGACACAGAGAGAGACAGACAGATAGACGGACGGTCAGATAGACGGACAGACGGACAGACAGACAGATGGACGGACAGACCGACAGACGGATGGATAGATAGACAGACAGACACACTTTCGCATTTATAATAATTATATTATAATAAGTATGGATCCAAAGTCCACTACATACTTACCTTATTTAAATTACTTAAATATTTATAAATACAATTATAATGTACGCATGTATAATGTACACGTAATACCGTATTTATATTACCAAAATACAAACTCGTCTACGTGAATACTTCATTCATCGTCGTCTCATCATAGATATCTGTATTCTGCCTACATTCCCCTCTGAATCTACTACTCTATGACAATGCGAAATGGCGCGCGTCTTCGCCTAGTAATTTAATGTTCGTATTTTAATTGAAAATAATTAAATAAGAATACTAACCGATGAAATGTTATTCCGTCACATTTGGAAGTGTTTTTGGAATTATTTTTACAGTATCTTAAGACACACCAAGGCATTTTTGTGACTTTTATTTTGTTTTTTTATAATTGTCATACGTCTAGTGCCCAGAAGAGTTTGCGGCCGACTAAGTGCGCTGCGGCTATATAGATTCTGTTGAATGTGACCAAGCATTGCGTTGCGGTGTCAAGTCTAGTACGTAGTACTTATATGTCAGTGACGGAACCCTATTTTTTTTCCAAAATAAAATTTATCCTATGTTACTCGTGGATAATGTAGCTTTCGAATGGTGAAAGAATTTTTAAAATCGGTCCAGTAGTTTTCGAGCCTATTCATTACAATTAAACAAACAAACAAAGTTTTCCTCGTTATAATATTAGTGTAGATATAGATATAGATATTGTACTAGCTATGCCCGGTGTTACCCGCGGTTTATTAGGGAAAATAAATTGTGATATTTTCCCGCAGCGAAAAGTAGCCTATGTGTTAATCCAGAGATGATACATCTAACTCCATACCAAATTTTATTAAAATCGCTTCAGCCGTTTAGACGTGAAGAAGTAACGATTCGCCTTTATAGGTACCACTAATATTAGTGTGATATAGCATAACTAGGTATGGTTCAAGGTATGAATTTCACCTATTATAAATCTGTTGCCAAAAGCCAGTTATGACTGATACAAATAGAAAACTGTCAAGGTCGTCATGGCCGTCTCGATTTTCCTCCATCTGCATGTCATCCATGACTCACTTCCTGCTTGTTGCGGCTTCATTACATTAGTCAGATTTTCAGGCCCATTAGTAAGGCAATTTTAGCAATAATTATTTTCTCACCTCCGGGCGGAAAACGTCAACTTTCTTCCCACTGCGCATACCGATGTTGCCGTTTTCCGCCTTCGTCGATGAGAAAAATAGTATACGCACCATGGGCAGTAAATAAGAAAGCCTCAGATCACAATATGTTTGTTGACCTCGGCTTCGCCTCGGCCAACAATTACATGTGATCTGAGACATTTCTTATTTTCCTACCCTAGGTGCGTAATGTACTATTCCCCCTTTCATCTTACAAAATTGTTACAAAATATTTTCTGTCATATTTTGAAATACAAACTTATAGTCTGTAATATTGTTATGTTCTCTTCCCTGTACTATTACGAAGAAATATTTTTAAGTTTGCATCAGTAATGTTATGCTTTAAACTATTGTACCAATTTTAAAGTTGCAAACATATTATTATTATTAACTAAATAGGCTATGGGGGAAGGACATGGGACGAATTTTTTAATCGCGGCAAAACGTGCAGTGTGATTCTAATGTGCATTTATGTTAATGCAGAAAAATTATGTACGTAATAATATTCTCAGTAGGTAGTTGGCTTCCGAAATTGCTGTAGCCAATCTTGCCAAACATTGCAAGCAATTTATAAAGATCTAAGAACTAAATTCCGTATGTGTGTGATGGTGCCTTAACAGTGTACCCAACGCATTGACTCACTCAAATCATTATTCAATTAAAATGATGAGTCGGTATTGAAATGTAATTTAAATTGCAAAAGTATAACATGTTCATTTAAAAGCTGGGGCGTGCCGAGTTTGTTTTGCCGTCTTTTCTTAAAAGCTGTAAGCTTTCTTGTGATTTCAGAAATATAACTTTAATATAAATTATTTAATTTGTAACTTAGAGTTGGAAATAAAATATTTAACTTGTGCTTAAAAAATATTCTTATGTGGAAGCTACGAATAATAGAAAATAAATACTATGTAGAGGACATTGAAATTTAATTTATTAGGTACATATAATTATTTAAATAATCTATTATAATGGCACAAAAATGTATTATGTATAAATATAATAGTAGTAGAAGCTATAACATAGTGTAATTTTTAGGGTTCCGTACCCAAAGGGTAAAAACGGGATCCTATTACTAAGACTTCGTTGTCTGTCCGTCTGTCTGTCCGTCTGTCTGTCTGTCTGTCTCCAGGCTGTAACTCAAGAACCGCTATAGCTAGACTTCTGAAACTTTCATAGATTGTGTATATCTGTTGCCGCTAAAACAACAAATACAGAAAATAAAATAAATTTAATATTTAAGGGGGGCTCCCATACAAGAAACGTGATTTTTTGGCCTCTTTTGCTCGTAATCAATAATGGTAACAGCTAGGCACTTGAAATTTTTACAAAATCCTTAGTTATATTTGTACTTTAGTAATTAATAATAAAATAAAAATAAAGTAAATATTTAAGGGCCCATACAAAAAACACAATTTTTTGTCTACTTTCGCTCTATACCGGTACGGAACCCTTCGAGTCCGACTCGCACTTGGCCGATTTTTATAATAATTGCATCAGGTTATATCATTTCGCAAGTTTCTGCGATCTTCATATTTACTTTCTCATAATGGCCGGCCCGACATGCGTTGTTCTATCGCACTCATAAAATTTGTCAAATCGCTCCAACTTTTCCCCAGTTTCGGGAGTAATGTAAATGAAAAAAAAAATCCCTTTTTGATAAGATATTTATTTTTACTCTTGCAAAGTGTAATATAGAATATACGGTTACCATAGAACGTCATAGGATACATATACACATGGAAACAACAGTTCCGGACGTTTTAAGTTACATATCAATATCAAGATCACCATGTAATGTAATAATTCCGTATATAATATTATGTTTTAATATAATAGAATATGTAGTACAGTCACAAGCAATGACAAGAGCTTTTGTAAAGAAATTACTAAACAGTTTTTTCCGCTACTGTCCCTGTAAGTTGTAACTTGTAGGCCAGCCGAAGCAAAAGTATATCGAAGACCTACGTCATTTTGGTGGGTTATGTTAAGTCAATGTTAGTCGCCATACTTGACATATTACACTTACGGCCGTTCCCAATATTCAATCTATCTCTGGTTTGACATACGACCGATCGTAGCTAACATTGAATTGACATAAAATATAGGTATGTCTTTAATGTCTAATGAGAGCTATTCCTATCTCTAGTAGGGCAAAACCAGAGATAGATCAAATATTGGGAACGGCCGTAAATGACGTAAGTCCGTCATCTGCCTACGAACAAAATATCTACCAATTTCTCTGATTTGTGCCTCGACTTGTGGAAAAATTAATATTTTGCTATAGGTCTAGCAGAATCTGATGGCAATTTTTGACAGCAGATTTTCATAAAATATCCTTGATCATTGGATAATTTTTTATATTTGCATGTTTAACACACAGAATCAGCCGCTATAAAAAAAAAGGATCAAAATGTTTTATTCCAATTACCCCGGTATTGCTAGAGTCAATTTATTTTCTCACTTTTTGCCATCAGATTCTGGTAGACCTATACCTGTGCTAATATACCAATTTAAATATAAGACCTTATATTGAGTTCTTATATTGAAATTATAGCCGTTAAGGTGCTCCCCCTACAGAGATACCGTAATTTACCGTTTTTAGAGCCTTATAACTCATAATTTGAAAGCTACAAAATTATAATAAAAATACAGCAATAATCTTCAGTATATGAACATTCCTTTCCCCGTTATTAATTTCCTATTTTTGTTTATTATACTCATGATATCAGCTTCCAAAGTTTACCAATTTATTAACATTCAAGCATACTTTCAGTATCTCCCTAGTATTTACAAATTACTTTTATTTGAAACACACGCCGATAGATCGACAATTTCATTAACTATTTTTTTAGGTCAATTTTGAACTAAGATAAGTAAAAAAAAAAAAGGATTTTTGTGCGATCGCGGCAACGCGGCAAATGTATGGTCAAGGTCGTTTGCTCGGGGGATGGCCTTAAGATTATAATGAATTTTATACACAGTACATTATTATTTTCCACTTATAAACTTTAATTAAGACTGGCAGCTGTAGTTATTGACTCATTATGTCAGTAATTGGTCGATAAAATCTAGCTTTTTTTACACGCTTTATATTAGCTTCACTTGTAACTAAATAATAAATATGTATGTAAGAAAATCTTGGGATCTTAATTTGACCCACTTCCCGGTCTTCGACTTGGATGAAATTTTGGACGATCTTTTTCTGTTACGAGTTCTGATGACAATACATGACTAGCTAAGAAACGTCATTACAAATCCAATATGGCGGCCTCCCCAAGATGGCGGACAGGCTATTTGAAATGCACCCCCATGAAATGGGTATCAAATGAAAGGGTGTGCTGTCAGGAATACGAAAAAAATAGTCACGTGACTTAAATCCAACATGGCGGACATCCAAGATAGCGGGTTGTCTTAGTGCGTGCTAAAAGCTTGTTATTTAGTTTTTTGAACTATTATATATATTTTTAACGTTGATAACACGTCTCATTAAAGTAGTTTCAATGTTTTAATTTTTGTTTTTGCCAATTTGACAATGCAAAGAGATGGACTTTTCGCCTATATCCTTAATCATTTATTTGTCTTATTTGTAGCACTGTTTGTACCAAATAATCTAAATTCATCTTAAGTTAAATTTTAGTACTATAGTTAAGTGTACTACTTAAGCGTGTTCTAGTTTAGTGTAACTTATGTGTATCTGTGTGCCCATCTACTAATATATATTCTGTGCCATTGCATAGAGTTGACTGTAAAAGTATCAGAAATCAGCAGTGCTAAGACCAAACCCAACTCAGAAATTTTGGCTCTAGAAGTTAAACAATATTCATATTAAGTAGGTACTTATTTTCGTTTACTTTTAATTTTTCCTTTTGTAGTTTCAAGGTCTTCAAGTATAGTCGACACGTGGTGTATAGACAAATAATTATATTATAGTCAGCACTTATCTCGATATTAAAAATCACGAACACACTTCCGTGAGAACAAACGCTCGCTAGAACTCGCAACTCGGAGAGGTTCGCAATATTATCTTCGATTTTTAGCCCCCAACGAAAAAAGAGGTGTTTTGTAAGTTTGACAGGACTTTATACTTGGTACTTTCTCTACACCAGTGTTTTTCAACAATTTCAATGTTGGGGTCACCAGAGGTTGATGGACCTATTTCATTAAAAAAAACAAATACTTAATAAAAAATATCGATATGATAAGGGGATTATATATTTAAATATACATGACAAAAAAGAAAACGGTGTGGGGGTTTTCTCATACTAGGAGGGTCGCATCATTGTTGCAACCCTTTTAGGTTTGCAAAACACTGTTCTACATTGTGCGCTGTCGCCTGTCAGTTATGAATAAGGGGGCGTCCACAAATTACGTGAGATGTTCAAGGGGGGATGGGGGACTTTGAGAAAAATTAAAGTACCTACCTGTTGCCATTATTGATATACAACAAAAAATACCAAAAAAATCACGTTTGTTGTATCGGAGCCCCCCTTAAATATTAATTTTATTTTGTTTTTAGTATTTGTTGTTATAGCGGCAACAGATATACATAATCTGTGAAAAATTCAACTCTCTAGCTATTACCGTTCTTGAGTTACAGCCTGGAGACAGATAGACAGACAGACAGACAGACAGACAGACGGACAGACGGATAGACGGATAGACGGACAGACGGACAGACGGACTGACGGACAGAAGAACGAAGTCTTAGTAATAGGGTCCCGTTTTTACCCTTTGGGTACGGAACCCTAAAAAACACCTCACATAATTTGTGGACGCCTCCTAATATGATGTTTAAGAATAATTATTTATATATACTTTTAATCACATTTTCAAGAACGCCATTCTTAATAACGTTATATGCCTTACCTGTAAGTTTTTATATAAATTGAGATAAAATATGTAAAATAGTTTTATTAAGATGTTGTTTTAATATATTCACGGCTGTATCTAGGAACAAATGTGTTTTTTATCACAAACTGGCTTTTGATATATAAAATAAACTTATTATGTTACTTGCTATTGATTATAGTAATCCCGCACGAACCGTACATTTTGTAACGATACAAGCGGAAGAAGACTTCGATCTCTTGGTCGAATTCCATCAAAAATATTGTATGGGATTCGACTTAACGCGTGATATGGATGCCTATTTCAAGGCTCTGTTACTGCTCTAGTTTCGAAGCGTCAACTTCCTTGATCTTCTTCAGCTACCTTCTGCAAATCGTCCGTCCCTCGAACTGATGGGCATCCAACGCCAAATGCCACGTTTTATAAGCAAAGCAAACATTTTTTTCTTTTTATAACATTACTTACTTACTGCGGCGCAGCGACCCAAATTGAGTCTTGGCCTCTGACACAAGCACACGCCATTTCTTCCGATGCGAGCTGAATCATGGCAAGATGTCACACAGTGACATCTTGCCATGATTCAGCTCGTAACACCTCCAGGTCCTTTTCTACCTCATCCCTCCAGCGGTATCTGGGACGGCCTACCGGTTTTCTGCCGGTCACTTGCCCTACATATGCTTTTTTGCCGCTCAGTCATCTTTTATTCTTTTTTAATATAGCACCTACATAATCAAAACACATCCACACTGTGACGTCATAGAGTGGTTTCACACTACATCCGATCCGAATTCGATCCGAACCGAGGTTTACGTATGGCGGAGGAAAGTAAAGTACCCAACCGCCCAGGTAGCACAAAATTTGCTATACATAATATAAACGCTGTGAGCACGCTTTTTACACAGCCGTTGGCTATGAAAATAGTCATATAAGGTTATAATATGTAAGCTTCTATATAGCGTCTATAATATGGCTGAATTGGGCACACTTTATTATGACGCTTTACGATTGTCATATAAGCAGCTTTTATATTATAAAAAACTTTAGATGATAAAAATAAATCAGAAATATAATATATGCGTAGATGTAGCCAGTAAAAAACTAAACTAGGCCTTTGCATCCGTTGTGGATGATTTATACAATATTTTCAGAGCGAAGTAACCACTCCTCAAATACTGTAGTGCCTGGGACAATATTTTTAAATGACCGTATTTGTTGCGTTGCCCAAGCACATACGGCATTCTCGCAACATAGTCGGCCTAGTCCAGAGGAAAGAACTAGTCAATACGTCTGGGACCAACTATGTGCGGGTTTCCTCACGATGTTTTCCTTCACCGTACGAGCGTCCGTATTATGTACGTGAGATCATGTGAGATCAGAAAATGTCTCATTGGTACATTCCTCCACCCGGGATCGAACCTGCACCCTGCATGTCCTTTCCCGGGACACAAAGTATCTCCATACCAAATTTCAGCGAAAGTGATTTAGACTGCGTGAAGAGGTAACAGACAGACAGACAGACACACTTTCGCATTTATAATATTAGTATGGATTTAATAGCAGAGGACTAACAAGTGCTTAAAGATCTCTTTGTCGGTGATTTTTAATTAAACCAGCAAAACTATTGCCAATAAAAATTACTGCTAGACTATTAAAAGTTCTAGATTCTATTAAACCAACTCCAGTTGAACATTTCTCATAAATACCACGATAAGATCTGCAAAAAGCAATTATTAATACCGAGAAAACCGAGTTATTTTATCTAAGAAATAATTAATATACATGTTATTATGTTTTATTACTGGCTAGAAATCGTTGAACATTTGAATACAATTTTCTGAACAATATTGTTATTCCTAGCCTCGTTTTCCCTAGTTTCCCATGGATTTTCTAACAATTTTCCTTTTAAAATTGCTGTGCAAGTCTTTCTGTGTCCGTCTATCTTTGTAAACGATTCAAATTAATTATTTGATTTGAAACTATAAGACTCATAATATTTTTGTACACAGCAAAATATGTAGTTCGACGAACAGTTTCGTGAAGTATATTTTTTTGAATGGAGATTAAAGTGATTAAAATCATAATATTCTAATCCTTAATTTACTTGGAGCGTCCGTGGCCTAATGGGCAGACCTTTGGTTCGCACTCGTTGAGGGTGCAGGTTCGATCCCGGGTGGAGGCGTGTGAGGCGTGTGTGACCAATGAGACATTTTCTGATCTCAAGTACATAATACGGACGCTCGTACGGTGAAGGAAAACATCGTGAGGAAACCCGCACATAGTTGGTCCCAGACGTATTGACTAGTTCTTTCCTCTGGACTAGGCCGACTATGTTGCGAGAATGTCGTATGTGCTTGGGCAACCATACGGACATTTAAAAATCTTGTCCCAGGCACTACAGTATTTGAGGAGTGGTTACTTCGCTCTGAAAATCCTACTCCTACTAATATTATAAAGGCGAAAGTTTGGATGTATGTATGTATGTATGGATGTGTGGATGTTTGTTACTCTTTCACGCAAAAACTACTGAACGGATTTTACTAAAACTTTACAATAATATAAGTTATACATCAGAATAAAACGCATAGGCTACAATTTTAACCGACTATCAAAATGAAGGAGGTGTTATGTTCGTTTTTTTATGTTCAACGATTACTCCGCCGTTTGTGAACCGATTTTTAAAAATTTTCTTTTGTTGTATAGGCTATCATCCCAATTTGGTACCAAATTCATAAAAATGGTGACTTGATGAAGGAATCCATAAGAAATCGAGGGAACTCCTCAAAATTTATATGGAAACATGTGGTGACTTCGGTTTCGTGAGCAGTATTCTAAGCATATGCTACCAACAAGCAAGATTTACACCAAGGTATACCATGGTTCGGAAGGTGCTAAGAGAACTCCTGACTCTTTATAGATACAAGTTTGGGAGTTTCGACGTTGTTTTAAGAACGGAAAGCATATTATGCTACTAAGCAAATTACATTCATCATCATCATCATCACTACTATAAACCATTATAGAACCATGTATCGTCCCGTTTTGACCCTATTATTGGTACTTTTCATAGTCTTTTATTATATATCACTTAAACCGCGGGTAACACCGCGGGGCACAGCTAGTACTGTATAAATCATCCACAATGGATGTAAAGGCCTAGTTTTTAGGGTTCCGTACCCAAAGGGTAAAAACGGGACCCTATTACTAAGACTTCGATGTCTGTCCGTCTGTCCGTCTGTCCGTCTGTCCGTCTGTCCGTCTGTCCGTCTGTCCGTTTGTCTGTCACCAGGCTGTAACTCAAGAACCGCTATAGCTAGACTTCTGAAATTTTCACAGATTGTGTATATGTGTTGCCGCTATAACAACAAATACTAAAAATAAAATAAATTAAATATTTAAGGGGGCTCCCATTCAACAAACGTGATTTTTTTTGCTCTTAATCAATAACGGCAACACATAGGCAATTGAAATGTTCTCAACATACTTAATTGTATTTGTACTTTAATAATTAATTATAAAATTTAAATAAATTAAATAATTGAGGGGGGCTCCCATACAAAAAAATCAATTTTTAGCCTATTTTTGCTCTGTAGTGGTACGGAACCCTTCGTACAACTCGCACTTGGCCGATTTTTTTAATTTACTTGTATAATGAGACATTTTATACACAATCGTTGCCAGTCGTATACTATTATCGTCACCTTAGATTTTTGTTTGAAAACACTAGCAATGCCAATAATAGGATTTTCTGTAGTGTGAACTCTTAGTGTCAATAATTGGGTATTGTACCCTACATCGGATAAATGTAATGGAGGCTTAATAAAACACGACTGGTTTCTGATAAATCATAATTATGCTTTTCCATAATACACATAATACACATATTGGTATTATTATAGCTAACACTAGTGAGTACCGAGTACTTACACTGGAAGTACTTAGTAAACACATTTTTCCTTGTATGCTATTTACTCTATAGTACAATGTTACATGTTATAGAATATTGTTGTTAGTCGATAGCCAGTAGATATCTGTTTAGAAAGCTTTCCGTCCCAAATGTTTTAATGCAATAACATCATAGACTACAAGCCCATGAATAAAATTAACGGGTGAAATGAAAAATAAGCCAACCCATATAGGTCGCAACCCTTATAAGCTCACCGCTTACTCACCTGGCCCCTTAGACAAAGTATCTTTCGTTAAAAACGATGACGAAATTCGTTATCAAAATGTATGCGGTTTGACATAAGTCATCGCTAAATGACATTTCGCTTGCGAAGACTAATGTCAAATCCCATACATTTTGATAACGAATTTCGTCATCGTTTTTAACGAAAGGGACTTTGGCTACGGCCTCTGTTCCGCTCAGAAATAACAACATAGTGTTATTTTTAGACATAGTAACAGCCTTCTAAGCGATATTCACGTTGGTTCATTTCACCCTTTAATTTTCATCATGAGCCGGTTTTGATCTAGTTTTTTTTTTGTTATGAACCAATAGTTCGTTATCAGCAGCCCGATCAGTCCCAGAAAATGAAAGGTTGTTAGCAAGTTCCAGTGATTTTATCGGTTCAATATTTTGTGTTGTTTTTAAATTTCTTATTTTAACATTATGGTTTTAGCATGATTTTGTTTTCTTCATTCTTGTGTGCATAGTTATGTAGTTTTCTAAGCTTAAATGATAAAGCTTGGTTAACTCAAAAACCTTTTAACTGATCCTAAAGATCTTCTACTTGAGACGAATCTTACTATTTGTCGGAATTTGATTATTCTTATCAATACCTTGACCATTCCTAACAACACAGAGCTAACCAATCTTTGAACTACAGGTTCAGTAGTTAATAAAAGGTAGCCACGTAGATAACAATCATTTATACCATCAGCCTTGGTACGACCACGCAAAATAACTTCTGTAATATAATAGGCACTAAAACGCTTATCTCTTGAGAAAATTTATCTTTATGTAAAAAAAGAAACATATTTCCTTATATAACTTATACCTCATTTTCATGTATAAAATGTTCTTTTTAGATTGTTACAGATTGTTCTCGGGATTTAAAGCCTCTTATGCTAAGTACTCACATGCGGTTTTGCTACTTGCTACTGTGTGGACCGCAAAACTCACAGCTCTAAGGCTCGCATCGAGCCGACTCGATGGAAATAAATATATCGATTTAGAATAAAACTATCGAGCAATGCTGAATGTGTGGACGAAATCCCGAGCCGCGGGTTTTGCTCGATGTTATTGCTCGATCGAGCAAATCGTATGTGAGTACTTAGCATTAGACATACCTTTCACATTAATCGGTTTATCATCATAAGAGGTTATCAACAAACAAACCAAGACTTTCCGATGCATAATCGAATCGAATCGAAGAAATTGATTCATAGGCAGTTGACGGATCTACGTTATTCAGTCAGAATATGTTAATTCAATGTTAGTCGTGATCTGTCGGCTGGGTTTGACATATTACCACACAGACAGGCGACCAAATTACATAGGTTCGCCATCTGCCTATGAATCAACTTCTCCGATGGTACATTGTTCAGGAAAAATAATATTGAGTCACAAGAGTTTAAGGTGATTGACACATCCGCGATACGCAGGAAGCAGGATTACCAGTGTTTGGCTTTAAATCAGGACGAAC
This sequence comes from Cyaniris semiargus, assembly GCA_905187585.1. Classification (NCBI taxonomy): domain Eukaryota; kingdom Metazoa; phylum Arthropoda; class Insecta; order Lepidoptera; family Lycaenidae; genus Cyaniris; species Cyaniris semiargus. The sequence continues at coordinate 3,568,251 of LR994555.1, forward strand.
TGAAATGTTTAGAATTGAGCTTAGCTGATATCACTAAGTTGTCTTTGCCTTAAGCAGCATCCTGACAAAGATTACGTTAAGCAAAGTCGCGTACCACGTTTTTATATAAATATTTCTTAATTTTTCCAGCATCCCTACTAATAAATTTAAATGCGAACGTGTGTCTGCCTGTCTGTTAATTCTTCACGCTTAAACCGCTGACGCGATTTAGCTGAAATTTGGTAAAGGTCATATATAATACTTTTTATCTCTAAACAATGTACGGTGCTCGCACGATAAACTAGTTTTGGTGCAACGGAGTTGCGGGCGTCATCTAGTTGTTTTTCAAATATTTTTAGCGGCGTTTACCTACCCTATGTTAAACTCGAGGCAGGATTCGTGTCCTGCACCCGTAGCTTGGCTACAGTAGAAATACGAAAGTATAGACAAACAGCGGAGATAAGCTGAAGGTGCCGTTCCGATCTTTACCGCGGCTAGCCGCGACGACAAAAATTCAATTAAAATGCCACTTTATAACATAGACTATAGTCTACGTCATAAAGTAGGATTTTATTTGAATTTTTAGGACTATAGTCTATGTTATAAAGTGGCATTATATTTGATTTTTTGTCGATCGCGGCTAGCCGCGGTAAAGATCGGAACGGCACCTTCAGTTTATCTCCGCTGTTTGTCTATACTTTCGTATTTCTACTGTAGCCGTACTACGGGCGCTGATCGAAAATTCGTGAAACCGAAGGATACCGTGATACTTCCTCTGCTACGCGGTACGCCGGCGCGGCGTAGCAGAGTAAGTATTTTCCCCTCCCCGCGTTCCTACTCCTTTCTGCAGTTTTTTTTTGTGGAATCGACTACCATTATACTATCGATTTGGCCGCTACATCGCAAGATCACAAGCAAATGTGTGTAACGATTTATTTAAATAGCGGCGCGGTTGCGTTGTCATTTACCTACATTTGCTTGTCATCTCGCCAAGCATCTCGCGCGGTTTAGCCGCCAAATCGCGCGTTCAGACGGACGCTTATAAATCCAACCTTTAAACTTAATACAACACAACTTTAGGTAGTAACTAATTTTAAAGGAAGATTCTTCTAGAAAAATATCAATTATTCAAAACAAGTTTGAAAATATGGCGTCATGCAAAAATTATTAGTGTAATTATTTGAACAATTACAAGATTTTCTATCTCGTTTTATTGTTTAAGTTTTCCGTAGGTACCTATGCTCTGTTTTAACAACATTTTTAGATTGTAATAATATTTGATAATAGGTAACATTATATATTATAATTTATATATAGAATACAGACATTTCCATTCTTATTTATTTTAATATTGTAATAATAATCGTCATCATTACATTGTAAAAATATTAAAGTAGTTTTACGCTCTGTCCCTATAAAAGTTTAATAGATGTTAAACTATGCAACGGATTTTGATGGAGTTATTTTGAAATAAGTACATTATACATATAATTAGTTATTCAAGAGAAAAATTCAATATACTCGTATAATGCATAATTTAATTGTTATAACTTATAAAGAATACAGCTATACAAGATTAGCCGGGGCAACTCAAATAAAAGTCTTTGCTAACTTAAAGTTTGTTAAGTAAAGTGCCATAAAATTGTGCAAGACGGTGACAATAAGTTTTACTTTTTAAGGACTCAAAAGGCAAGCAATAAATTGTACAATATTATGACATTGGATGCAAAAAAAAATTCGTAGAAACGTGAAAGTTTTGCTACTATTTTAGCCCATTGTTTCAAAACTTTCGGTTTCTTCGGCCCTTTTTTTGACAAGCGGCGAAAATAAAGGGTGAGTAGTTACCTGGTTTTGTTTCGTATGAGCTTCTATGTTTGTTTGAAAGGAGCCGCTTTTGTTACATTAGAAGTAAAGAATTGGCTTCCGTAGCAAAAAAAAAAAAAAACAACAAATTATGTTATTACTTATGACGAATATAATAATTGATATTTTTTAAGAGGAGACACTAGGGCCGTTTTTCCACACAAACGTTGTCCCCTGTTTCCTCCCTGGATAATGCAGGTAGAGTTATAATTTTTTTCCTGAATATCTATGGCCACTATTAGCATAACCCTATGTGTTCTTTCTTTTCATAATTTAATCATTAAAAAATATATGAACGTTCAAATACCCAAAAAAAGGCCAGATTTTCCGCTGTGTTCAAACATCCAGAAAACAAATTTGGCTAGATTATACAAAAAAAAACAAGAACACAGCTCAAGCCTTGCTTTAATTTTTAATAAAAAAGTACTTAAATCGGTTAAGTTTTGGAGAAGAAATCAGGGGACAACGAATCGTTGATTTTTCTGTTCTTTTATTAGATCTAGCTGCAGTTGTCTCTAATCTCTATCGCGCTCTGCGGGGGGAGGCTTGAGGTTAGGGAGACAGCAAAAGGTTTTACAAAATATACTTGTATTTTATTTCTCTAACCCTTGGTGTATCCTCATAAGTATCTACTATGGCAGATACAAAAATAATAATTTATAAAAATTACGCCTTTATAATGTATCTACATATATATTTAACGTTGAAAAATTAACCAGATTTTTTATGTTTTGCAAAAATGAAACGGACGTAAGTAATTCCTAGTCAAAAATAGCAGAAAAAATTATGTTACACTAATTTATAAATAACTTTTCTTCATAAACTAAATAGTAAAAATTGCCATAAAGTGAGCAAGTGAGTAAAAACTGTGTCCAACACCATTGTTTATGCTATTAAACACAAAAAAATTAAAACATTATACCACTGTTCCTTTCAATACGAATATGAAATATTACTCTTTTGAAAAAAGACGGTCACACATTTTTTTTGCAACAATTTTAACTTTTACTTTCGTAGCATTTTTGAAATGCTACGAAAATGACGTCATTTCTGTGCCTGTAATAAAGTATTTTTGTTATTTTTTGTGAGTTAGAACAATTTTAAACACATTATTTGGCTGATATTTAATAGTTAAGGAGCTTAACTTATTGTACTTAACCTCAGAATTATAATAGTAACTTTATTTTTATAAACATAATTTTTTAATCCCTATAATTTCAAAAACTACTTAATATGATTTTGCAACAATATAATCTTGTATACCATTGAGGCACAGTCTTATATTATAGTGTCGAAACTTAAAATTACTCTTTTTTTACTTCACTGTAGTATAGTGAATCTACAAAATGGATGTTACCATACTAGCTAAATAATTGGAAATGTTTTTCCGAAATCTTCAAATTGCTGAAATGATGTAACTCGACCTTCCAATTTTTTTCTGCACAAAAGAATTAAATCCAAAGTAACGCAAAAACATAATGTATATCCAGTGGCATTTTTATATCCAACGCGATTACAGTATCCGTGTTTCGAGCAAAAAACTTGAGAAAACTCTTCAGTTTTAAATACAACCACTATTTTTCTTAAATACACGCGATAAAGTTTATTTAACGAGTAATTTTAACGAAACTGTATCTTTAAGTAATTTGTTTTTATTTTATGACGGAGCACTTTATTTTTACGATGGAAATGAAATAAATACATACGGAAAGCAGAAATATAATAAATAAGTCCTTGTGTGTTTATAGTAATAACGTAGAGTATGCAAGCGGTGATTTTGAGCGAAATCTATTAGAAAATACATGTTTAATATTTGGCAGGGTTTAAGTCTTGCTCAAAAACACGGGAACGGAAAAAAAATGTCCCATACCAATATGGATGGATAGGATAGACCCCTATATCATAATGTTAATTATTATTATCAATAATATTATCGAGTTCCCACTCAGAAACGGAGAGGTATTCGCGTAAGGTCCAAAATTGCACATCTTTATGACGATATTTCCTCCCCTATGGTAATATTATATAATATATTGGCCATGACCACCCCTTCGTCCTAACAAATTTTTAAAATCTTATTTTGAATACTAGATATATTTTTAGCTGAATCTGACACAAAATTTAGCAATTTGTGTTTAAAATCTACCAGAATTTTTATTCTTTCGCATTTCCAATACTAGGAATGACGTAAATGACATGAATGACGATATGGTGGAGTAAGCCTGATGTTGATTCGTGAATGAACATTAAGCTGAGGAATACACTAGTATCTTTTAAGATTATGCAACACGGTACACCTGTCACAGAACACCAGACAATATGCATACAATTCTATATTAATTTGTTGGCTAAATGTCGATAGGGTCAGGTTTAGCAACCATAGGTTCATAGGCGTGCCAGGTTGGGCAACCAGGGTTATAGGCGTGTAGGTTGCTAGCTACTCCCTTACAATTGGGAAAATGATTCTATTTCTTTTATAAATTACTCCATGATTTTAAAAGATTGTATATGTGAGGATGTAAGTTGCCAATTATAATGCTAAACATTTTTAACATAAAAGTAATTCAAATTAATAACAAACAGGTGTATAACATGGATTACACGCTTTTTTTGTTTAAAACTAGCAAAAATGTTCTATAATTCTCGAGACGGACCTCCGTATAGGTTCTGGCGACAATAAAAAGTAATTTCAATTTCTGCGTAAACTTTGGGCATTTATTTAATTGTGTAACTAAAACCTCATTGTAATTTCGTTTTCATCTTTTGTATTGCTAATCGTAAATTAGCACCTTTTTTCTTCCCTTTTTTTTCTCTTCTATGTAAATCTGTCGCTGCGATTTTTTAACACAATGTGGTGTAAAATGTTTGTCGACAAAGGTTGCGTCAAAGTTTTATTGCAGCAAAAAGTTTTTATTTTATGGTTTTTAGGGGACACAGTATGCAAATTGAACAATAACAAACATTTGAACACATGCGGGTTTCAGACTTTTTTTTCTTTTTACATTATCGCTGATGTTAACAAAAAGTTTGGTTCGATCATTAGCTGTTAGTTTCGCGTAATGATTTTAACTCTTATTATCATTTATTCAAACTGCACAAAAGAATAATGTCATAGATTTGGTCTTCACTTTCCTCAATATGAGATAGTTACTTTATTTTTTTTACTATAATGAGATTATAATTATTCATTCTAACTTAGAGCAAGATTTTGGCAATATAATTATTCCAAATTATTTTAAAGAGGCAGAATCTTGATATTAGATTTTCATTGTTTAGTAATTATACTCGGTTTCACAAGGATGTTAGCGAAGTAATGCTTATTCCTAATGATATAATCTTTGCCAAAAAAAATGTGCACACATTCAGCACAACAATTATAAAGTCAATTAAGATACAAAATAACTCTTAAAATTCCATAAAATTTAACATAAAAACGAATTTGCATATAATAGCAGTCTATTTTGCTAGATTCAGAAAAAACAACTAAAGGAAATCTTGTGTGATTAGTCATTTTGAACATTTTCCGAAATGAGATATCATCATTTAGATTTTAGACTTTAGAGAAATTAGTTCTAGTTTAATGGCGAACTTACGTTAATTGGCCGAGTTTTTCAAAACTATTAAAGACTTGAGTGGAAGAATCAGATAACTAACATTTTATAACATAAGGACAATTACTCATTTATTCCCTTATAATTTTAACAAAGCTTGTAACTTACCTACTTTATAATACTAAATCTACTAAATCCACAGTTTTTTATTTCAAAACATTATCCCGGCCCTAAAGCCTCCATTTATGCAAAAAAGGCAATTTTTTTACCTGTTTAATTACCTGCTTCTTTCACTAACGTCTTCATTATAGTTTCTATATTCCTGATAGTACAGAAGTAAATAAGTAAGATGGATCGCTACTAACTTATAACATACTAGATGACGCTCGCTGCGCCGAAATTGTACATTTTTCCGGGATATATATATATATATATATTCCGGGATATATATATATATATATATATATATATATATATATATATATATATATATATATATATATATATATATATATATATATATATATATATCCTTCTTGGGACTCACTGTATCTCCATACCAAATTTCACCAACATCGGTTCAGCGGTTTAAGTATGAAAAGGTAACAGACGGACAAACATACTTTGAATTTATAACATTAGTATGGACTTAGTCAAAGATAATTTAGTAAACAACCAGAAGAGTAAAGTTAGCGGATGCGGGCGAGGACAGGCAAAAAACGACGCAAAAGTGAACGGGCAGAAGACTATTGTTCTATGTATAAAGGTCGAACATGAAGCTTCTTATTAGGTACCTTCTCTTCCTAGTAGGATTTTATGGTAAAGGTAAAGGTAGATCTGGTGCGGTACTGTTGCAGTGTTTGCTGCGGTTGCGGTTTAACGTTCCTGGTAATTAATAAAAAAATCTAATATAAAATTCTCGTGTCACGGTGTGCGTGGTTGAGCGCCTCTGAAACGGCTCGACCGATTTTCGTGAATCTTAACGAGCATATCGGCTAGGGTTGACAATCGGACAACATCTACTTTTTATATTGATAAGTGCATTTGTTGAATAAATAATAGTAAATTGTTACAACTCGAGACTGACGACGACCATTGTTTGTGCGACGGGATAGCGATGGACGTTACCATGGTGACATCCTTATTTAGTCACTTCAATAAAATAATATGGGCGAAATACTTTATAATATGGCAAAACAACGTTTGCCGGGACAACTAGTATAAAATAAAACAAGATGACGCCCGAAACTCCGTTGCGTCAAAATTCGTTTATCGTGCGGGAACAGTACATTTATCTGGGATAAAAAGTATCCTATGTCCTTTCCCGGGACTCAAAGTATCTCAATACTAAATTTCAGCTCAATTGGTTCAGTGGCTTGGGCGTAAAGAGGTAACAGACAGACAGACAGACAGACAGACAGACAGACAGACAGCCATATTGACAGACAAACATTCGCATTTATAACATTAGTATGGACTATCATTGTCATTGGTAGAAATGAAATCCCAGATCTACAAGTTCTCCCACCTTGAGGGTTGGCTACTTAAAGTTAAGGTATGTCCCAGAGGCAACAAACAAAAATAAGTACAGCTGACATCGCCAGTACAAAAGATTTTAACGCTTTCTGTTGCCCACGACTTCTTCTACATAAAGCAGCTAAAACCGGAAAACTTATAACAAAATATCCAATTTAGAATAAAATTATGGAAAAACTAAATTTTCATTCCCACTAACAAGGAAAATTTCCACTCGCGTTTAAGTTTTTGTGAAGTTTTTTATTTCACATCTTTACACAGCTTATCATATTACAATCTCTTAATTTTACGAGGTTAGATAAAATTTTGCATTACAAAAAAAAAAATGCTATATTTATAGGTTAAGAATGCATTACTAGATATACCCGAAATGTGAAACTTTTCTATAGCGGAGTTTTGCACTTTTTTTGACGGATAAAAAGTATTTAGCTCCAGTCAGGAGTCGAAACAAATGACATTGAAAATTTGTAAGACGAAGGGAGATTAAACTCTTAATTCTATCGGGCAGCGTAAATGTTGCTTGCTCTGTTGTTTCTTCACGGCACTACCTTAGTGCGGTTTTTCTGATATCTTTGTTTATATTAATGTTACGCTCAAAGCCCGAAAATGAAAACGGCCACAACGCGTTCTGGAAATTACATAAAGACCAAAAAGCGAAAAAATTGTAAGTCTATTTGAAGTCCATAGGTATGGAAGATTATATTTGGATTACCACGCGTACTATAAAATAATTTTTCTTTTTCTAAATCACTGCATAACGTGTTTATCATTTTTATTTATAAAATATCCATAATTTCATACTATCCGTACTAATATTATTACTGTCTGTCTGTCTGTCTGTCTAGCGCAACGTAGTTGCGGGCATCAACTAGTAGTATTATATTTAAATTATATAAATTAAAATAAAACTATATTTTTATAAATTAAAATGTTGAGATCAGATTACTTTATATTAAAAAAACAACAAAATATGGAGTAACAAATTACTGAACATAAAATAATATTGTTAATAATTTGTCAATAATATTTATAAATCACTTAAAACGATTAGGGATTTTAATTTTAAGCTATTGCATTTACGATATGGTAAGAATAAATGTTCAGAACCCGTTAATGATCTTTTTGTGATTGCCAAAACGCGTCGTGGCCGTTTTGATTAGAGCCACAACGCGAATTTCGCGTCGTGGCTGTTTCACTGTGACCACGACGCGTTGTGAACTATTTTTCCGCTCACTGAGCGTTTTTGGTCTTTGAGCGTAACATTAACAAGGAATCGTATCTGTAGAGTGTAGGTACGTTTTTGATACAGCACACTGCACAACAAAGGCGTGCAATATTACGCATCGCTACGTGGTCCTACAAATGTCACGTAGACCATAGACATTGGATTTTATCAAATTGCAACGGCAAACAAAAATGAATCTTACCACCTTAAGAGTAGAGTTAACTTTAGGTTGCTATAACATTATAAAAAGCAGAAGGGAAGTGATGATAAGCCGCTAGGTCAGTTAAACATTCTCCCTTCAAACGCAGACCTTCAAGTTTAATGTCAAAAGATTACGGTTTATTAAGGATGCCGTAATAAAACTTAAGGATTTAGCAACCTGGAACATACGATAAAATTTATATAAACATAATATTTTATTTTATATGCTATAGTTAAAATTGCCTCTACCAGGTATACCGTATACATCGAAAATAGCAGCGCCGTTGTAGCTAAATAATATTATATGTGCGATAATTTCTTTTGTTCTTAAATTTTTTGTGGCACAATAAGGATGTCGCGTCGTTGTACTATAATTCGTTTATCGCGCAGGATTCGTAACTATATTTCTCTTTTTTTTTATGAAATAAGGGGGCAAACGAGCAAACGGGTCACCTGATGGAAAGCAACTTCCGTCGCCCATGGACACTCGCAGCATCAGAAGAGCTGCAGGTGCGTTGCCGGCCTTTTAAGAGGGAATAGGGTAATAGGGGAGGGTAGGGAAGGGAATAGGGGAGGGTAGGGAAGGGAAGAGGGTAGGGGATTGGGCCTCCGGTAAACTCACTCACTCGGCGAAACACAGCGCAAGCGCTGTTTCACGCCGGTTTTCTGTGAGCCCGTGGTATTTCTCCGGTCGAGCCGGCCCATTCGTGCCGAAGCATGGCTCTCCCACGTTACAAAAAATAAATCTGCGATAAAAAGTGTCTTATGACCTTATTATTTTGTAAAATATCATCTTACTTTCATTCAAATTAATTCAGCCGGTATCCTAAAGAAGTAACAGACGGACTAACGAAAATTCACTTGAACGATATTAGTATGGATGTATTTAAGCTGTAGCTTGCAAATATTCGATACCTGGTCATAGCAAGCGGCCATATAACTTCATGGATGAATACGTAATTGCTCATACCTTAGATAAAGCCACGTAATTATAGGTTAGCTTAGGCATGCCTACAATACCTATTATCTGTGACCTAGGAGTTAGGACCACGACTCACAACGTTCAAGGCTTTGCTGAGACAATTTTGATGTTAATTGTGTTGGTCGCCATAAAAAACAACTTTTTTCTTAAAAGTAGAGAAACTTTATTCTCAAATTCATCGAAGAATATGTAAAATTAATTAATTTTTTTTTGGAAAAAATATGCGTAGGTGCTGAGTATCTGCCGACTTGTAGCACAAGTACAGAGTGCCTCGGGACATAGGCATCTATTATGGAAAAAAGTACGGGTCCTACGTTATTTCAGTTGACTCAATAAAAACATCTGAGAATTGAATTTACTAAAATCTGCACAAACCACAGACATAGATCAAGATAGATACCGCATGTCGCTCCATTTGTATGAAAACGAGCGTGCCACTTTTTTACTACCTACTGTGATGTACCGATGATAAGAAACGTGTCCATTATCAAGGCCAACGTTTCTATTTGAATTTCTACAGCTCAATACGGCCCTTTGAGGCATTTAGGCATTTTTAAAATTCCGATTGACGTCCGATTCCGATAGCAGACTAAAGAAAATACTTTCGAAAGACGAGCATTACTCGTCGTTTGGGGACGCGATATGGCACGCGAAGTACATCTATACGCGGTATCTATCTTGATATATGTCTGTGGCACAAACCTTTTTCACTATTTTCAATTCATTACTAGCAAGGCCTAAAGAACTTTATTAGTTCCTTAATATGAAGCAATTCACAACGTTATTCAGCTTAGCATCGTCTGTATGAAACATAATGCAACGTGACTTCTAGTTTTAATTTGTAATAATTGTTTTTATTGCTTTCATAGAGTTGTTTGATTCACGTGCAGATAATATGCTTCTATTACATAGGTTCGTTTTGCAGAACAATATCAAGATCGTGCCTACCTCTATTGTAATTAATATATACCTACAGCAGGAAAGCTTTGAAACGACGTAAATTGTACACTGATCTCATCATTTATTAAAGAAAAACCTATAATATATTGTGATGGAAATATTGTAGTATTTTAATGGTGAAAAAGTTATCAAAATCGATCCAGATATTTTCGCGCAATGCGGGAAACATGCAACAATACAAACATTTATTACATTAGTATAGATAATAATGGATATATATAATATATTATTAAACTAAGATATAGCGTTCACAATTTATCTATTGAGATAATTTTGATATTTAAGCAGGCATGAGAAGTGAATCAAGGCTGGTGTAGTCGTGAGAAGCGTTTTTGTAGAAATTGTTATTAACTTACATAAGCGTCTGAAGGTAAGATTCATAATTTGATATTTTGTATTAATATTATCTCGTTTATAAAAACGTAAAATAAAATGAAGCTTGGCAATGTGAAGTAAGTATACTGGTAGTTTAGTATAGGCGTTACCTCGCCTGTGCCAGAGTTTTTCTTTTTAATTCTCTGGCCCACCCCACATTATTTCCACTTTACTTCTTGTAAGACAGGATCGACAGCAGTAAATGATGAAAAATCTTTAGTTTGATCTCAGAGAGCCCTTGGAATATGCATATCTTGGGATGCACTAAGAAATAAGTTAGAAGGATATATTATGAGTAAGGAAGTAGCGCCTATTAATTACCATAAAAGAACAAGTAAAACCTTAGACCTAAAAAGTTTTTTTTTGTAGCTATTACTGTAAATTCATCGTAATTTTTAATGATAACGAAACGACCAACCAACAAAAACATCGTCTAATATTATAAAACTGTAAGAGCGAATAAAATATCCTTTTAAGTTTTAAGTATAAAGTTTTTATACGGTATTAATCCATATTATGCAGACTATAAATTAAAGATTATTGCCAATATATTTTACATCGCGATATAAAGAAGGAAACTACAAATGGTGCCATCCGAATTATATACGCTACCTGCCGAAATTTCTTCGCCCACACTAGTATAAATTAGTAGAGCCACAGTTATAGCGATAAGCGGTTTGTTTAGCGTTCATATGAGCACTAGAGGCGGAAACAAATTCATACTAATATTATACATTTTCAAATGTGTCTTGCTATCTGTCTCTTTTACCTCTTCACATTCAACCCGCTGAACTGATTTTGATGAAATTTACTATGGAGGTAATTTGAGCCCCGGAGGGACTTAGGATAGTTTTTATCCTGGAGAAAATTTAAGTTTTTCGCACGGAGACACCCTTGTTGCTCTTTGCATTTAGATAAGCTTAAGCGGCTTATATACGCAAAAATACTGTCAAGTCTTATTAGTAAATATATGTAGTAGTAGGCATAAAAGTTAATAATGCACAAAGAGAAAAACCTTTTTTTGAAAAGCATAAAGCATAATAGAAATGCAAAACTTTTTATTTAATACTTTACTGCTTACTACTATTTCAATTTTATTCATATTCATATTCAAAAGTTTTGGTGCTACAGTTTAAAACAATATCACGCTCACCCAAAACACGCATTACATTCTTTGGATATAAAATCGCTCGCAATCGCACCGCACATACAAATTGGTGTGGGCTGGGGCAATTGTCCAGTCGACATTCGAGACCATAATCACTGTGACAGGGTTCCAACTGCACCTTCACATGGTACCACTGAGAACCATGTGGTACCAAGCCGTCAATGTCATAGGACAGTTTTTGCGCCGCCCACGGTACATCAAAGAATTTGACTTGCTCAAGGTCGGTGCATTGTCTTTTTGTACGTTTTGACCCTAAATGGATGATGCTTAGAATATTTTGAATAATTGTCTCGTTAGGTCTTTATTACTTCTGTCTTCTAATACTTAAATCTTTATAAGCGGGCTCCTAGACGAGCAATTTTATTGCGCAATATCACGTATTGCGTAATATTATTGACCGTCTACAGTTGATATTAAACATCGCGCCAATGAAATTGAAGTGTGATATTGAACAATACAATTGATCGTCTAGGGGCCGGCTTAGTTAGGTATGGAAGGGAATATCCTGTAGAACAAGAGAAAATATCTTGGTTGAAGATACAAACAACACCTAGCCTTACTATTTATAACAATTAATGTTTGTATGAAATTATGTGATTCGTCTCTAAATTTGGTCTCTGTTAAATTTAATTTATTATTAATATAAGATTCTACATTTTGCAAGATCAAAAAGGCTGTAAGTCAGAATTTAACTATGTCAGATTTTGGTACAAGATTTTTAAAATTTTTGTCTAAGTAGCTAGTTTTGTGGCTAAATGTACATAACATAATATTCTATTAACATTCTCATGTTAGGTAAGGTTAGGTCTAGCATTATTCGGTCTAAGAGCTAACACAATGTACTGAGCTTACAAAAGGTAGTAAATCCTTCGACCTCGGCGGCGGATGCACTAACATCTTACATATGTACAGTTACAACCATAAGCTGTTTAAATTATTATTTATTTTGTTATTTTTCTGTCTGTTTTTGATTGAAAAGTCATATAAAAACCGTGATGGTACTTTGATACAATTTCATAAATGAATATTTTAAAAGATTTTTCAATTTATCATATTACTCTGTCAAGAGTAAACTACTGGTCACATTTTAAACACATTAATATCACTACGTAAAGTTTATTGGGTTCTTGAAAGATTATGTACATTTTCTCTCATAGAATGTTAAAATGAAATAGAATATTACCTTTCTGTGCTTACATCGGCAGTATCTAGTTCTATGGCATGAATAAATAATATGTTAGTCATCGCATATAAACATAATATTATTATTTCCGCATCAGTGACGGATTAAGACTACTTGATGCCCTAAGCAATCCATGCCTGTGCACCCCCTATCCGTATGTCAACTAGAATCGGTCTTTGAACCTTTACTCTTCTGTAGCCCTAGCACGGCGACCAGTAGAAATGCGAAAGTATAGACAAACTGTGGACATAAACTTAAGTTTATGACCTTAAGGTCCCGTTCCGATTATTACCGCGGCTAATCGCAACCGACAAAAATTGAATAAAAATTCCACTTTATGACAGACTATAGTATATGTCATAAAGTATTACTTGAATTTTTAGGACAATAGTCTGTCATAAAGTGGCATTTTAATTGAATTTTTCGGAACGAAAAAAGATCGGAACGGCACCTTAAGTTTATCTCCACAGTTTGTGACTATAGTCTGTCATAAAGTGGCATTTTAATTGAATTTTTCGGAACGAAAAAAGATCGGAACGGCACCTTAAATTTATCTCCACAGTTTGTCTATACTTTCGCATTTCCACTGGTCGCCGTGCTAGGGCTACTGGTGCCCCCTCACACGTGATGTCCTAGGCAATTGCTTAATTTTATTAAGGGTTAATCCGTCACTTTTCCGCATCATCAATGTAATATTCTGTTTGCTTTCCTTGAGAGTTTAGATATTGCGTCTAAAAATTGATGATATCGATATAATTATGTATTTATAGATCGTATTTTCAATGGAAAATAATTTATTTTTTCCAAAGTCTTAATTTCATATTGATACTTTAAATATTTGACGCATCAATGGACACATTAATTTTTAAGATTATGCAAATAAGTGCACGAAAAACTGTCAAAATAACTTTCGTAAAATGGAAAATGTTATTTACATTTTATCTACGCATCGGAAAAGCTTGTTTTCGACAAACAGGAAATAGTTTCGACGCATTTTCAATCTCTTTATTGCGTCTTAATGGAATTAGGTAATAAACTGGTATTTATTCTGTGCTCGTCTGTACACCGCGGCCTTGTATGTGGAGCGACGTAATGCCACTTGCCAGTGGTAATGCCTCGTTATTGTGTGGTGGAATGTGGCGTTTGGATTTTCAGCGCGACTGTACATTGGGTTTTACGAGAAAAGAAAACAGAAAAGTATAGAAGTTCTTCAGTGTCCATAGAATGAGAGTAGTCCATACTAATGTTATAAATGCGAAAGTCTGTCCGTCTTAAACTTCTTCTCCCTCAAACCGCAGAATCGATTTATATGAAGTTAATTATAGAAAAGCTTAGAGTCCCGGGAAAGAGCCATAGGCTTAGACATTTTTACATACGGTAACCCTGCGAAAAAAGTATTTCGCAGTTCGCTGCATTGAAGTTGCAGCTAATGTCTAGTAGAGAAATAAAGTGTGGTACCTAGTTATTATTGGTAGAGTAAGAAGCCCCTTAGTTGTTGCAACTTACTCTTTCTTTACTACATATTATTAACAAACAATATTTTTATTAAACACGTATTTTTCAAACACAGTACACTTTATAAAAAGCTTTAATTAAATGATATCGAAATAAGTGCGTTTTCCTTCTACGCCTTATTTGTATGCAAAAACGTCGTCTTTTTTGCACATAAACCGATCTTTATGCGACTATTTCTATTTACATTTGCTGAGGAAAATGATAGTTAATTGCGGATGACTGAGATTTTTCCAATCGCTACTAATTATAGAGTTAAGGCTATGTAAATAACACCTTAATAAGGTATTCCATACGACAGATTGTGTCTTCTTTGGACGCAAATAAAATGGAAAAGGCAAAGCAATTAATTTTGCATATTACTAAGTTAGATTTTGTAAAGAGTTTTTCATAGTATGGTAATTAAATTACTTTATTAAGTATCTTCTTCGAAGATTTATATTATTATTGAGTTGTAATATTTGTATTGCGCTGGAACCCATCCCATGTCCTTTTCCGGGACTCAAAGCATCTCCATATCAAAATGTCATCAAAATCAGTTCTATGGTTTACGAGGTTACAGGTAGACAGACGACTTCACCTTTGCAGTAATGATAATATAGAAATATCTTTTGTAATAGCCTTTTTAAAGCTAGAATAATGCTTCGACACTAACTTAAGACCCAATTTCACCAACGTCTGTTAGTGTTAATGGCTTGTTAAAATGTCATGTCTTCTCTTTCATTAGTATGAAAAACGAGAGAGGTAACATGATACTATTTCGAGCATTAACTTTAACAGACGTTGATGAAATTGGGCCTTAGCATGACTCAGCTGGAGAGCTGCCAAACCTTAAAAAAATAACGTTTTTCCGAATTCCGAAAATTGTCTTTGGCTAATCTTATAATAGGTGCGACGATGCAATGAGGCAAAGAAGAAATTACAATAATACTAGATGACGCCCGCAACTCTGTTGCATAGACATTCGTTTATCGCGCAGGAACCGTGCATTTTTCCGGAATAACAAGTATCCTATGTCCTTTCCGGGGACTCAACGTATCTCCATACCAAATTTTAGCAAAATCGGTTCAGCAGTTTGGGCGTGAAGAGGTAACAGACAGACAGACAGACAGACACACTTACCCATTTATAATATTAAGTATGGATAGATTAAAATAATGGAAGAATAAAGACATGAATATTGTGCTTAGAAAACCAAAGGGCATTATACGAAAGGGTTTTCTAAGAACAATCTCAGTTTGAGCGCTTATTACGGCGTATAAATTAGCCATCAGCGAAACCCTTGACATTTCATAAAGTGGCATCACGGCCTCGCAGATATAGCCATAACACATCGCCGCAATACACTCGCCAATTAGAGGTTACGCGGCTAAGTTGCGATGGTCGTTAGAGCACAAACACAATGGAGTCGAGACGTTTAAATTTTTTATCATAGGACTTGTATGTTTTTAAGTTAACTTAAAATTAAATTAGAGTATAATAATTGGAAGGTGTTATTAAAAATATTTACTCCATCCTTACTCGAAGCGATTTGGATATCGTTTTCTGGGAAGTCCCGGACGTATTGAGCTATTAATTCCTCTGGACTAGACCAACTATGTTGCGACAATACCGTAATATATTATGCTTGGGCAACCATATATACATTTAAAAATCATGTCCCAGGCGCTACAGTATTTGAAGAGTGGTTACTTAATCGCTCGAAAAATACTGTATAAACCATCCACAACGGATGCAAAGGCCTAAGTTTTTTATCTGTCAAGAAACTTTTCTAACGTAGGCATCAAAGACTTTTTTCCTGACTTTAGGGCCAACCCACACGTACCAAAACCACACGACAACCATAACAACACCACGTGGTCGGGCGTATATTTCGTATTGTAAATGAACTGGACCATTCACACGTACCACATTTTGCAGTCGTTGTCGACCACTTGTGTGATACCTACCACATCGCAACCACATCGCAAGCACGGCCTACCATATCGCTACCACAACGTTGCGGCGACGCGATGCAATGACAGTGCGCGCACACCGCCGCGGCCGCGCTCTTCCCCCCCTCCGTTTCATTATCTTTCGTACGTAATCACATCGCAACCACATCGCAACCACTAGCGACAACGCAACCACGTCGGCATTTTGTCGGTACCACAACGCAACTACAAAAAGCTGCAGCGACGCCATTCACACGTAACCACTATACTACTATATATATATATATATATATAGACTATAGTCTACGTCATAAAGTAGGATTTTATTTGAATTTTTATTAGGACTATATTCTATGTCATAAAGTGGCATTATATTTGATTTTTTGTCGATCGCGGCTAGCCGCAGTAAAGATCGGAACGGCACCTTCAGTTTATCTCCGCTGTTTGTCTATACTTTCGTATTTCTACTGTAGCCGTGCTACGGGTGCAGGACACTCTTCAAAGCCGCACATTATATTGTTCTAATACCTCCCCAATTTGTACGGGTTATACTGGCTGGCCTTGATGATTGACATTCCTTGCCCTTTCTTCCATGATGTACAGTACGGTGCTCGCATACGAGAACCATCGTTAATATGCCACGCTTCTATACCCAAGGTCGGTTCTATGTGCAGGACTCTTTATTTAAACGCTAAATCTAAATTCGACCTTAAACCGTGCCATCAGGATTGAATTTCGATTGTTGTTCCGAAGTAAGCCTAGACGTATAGGACGTGATCAGATTTAGTGAGACAACTTAAAATTCTATAGAAATATCATATTATTTATTGTAGACCAGTGGACATCCTGTTATGATGGGGATCTGAAAATTATAAAGATTTTCCATGATTATTGTAGACAAAATACAAAAATGCAAGTATATATATTGTGTTTGTTGCCAGTTTAATTCATCAAGCCCCAAGCGGCCACACCCGGCCGCGATAACAATGGAAAAGCTATTGTGTCTCGCGAGAAAGAAGTCGTCCATAAAAATAGTACTATATGGGCTCTGTTTTGATGCCACACTTTTAGTTAAATTCTTCGTTATATTATAACATATTACCTGATTGTAAAGTGATAACTGCTACACACTAATTCAGTTGAAAGATTTGCAAGTATGACAAATCTCTAGATTTGATCCTATGTAACTATTTTGCAAAAATAACACAAGAGTAATTCGACAGTTGTAAGTAAGGCAGCATCCATAACAACCCATTCGTGCTGATGCATAAGATTATACTGATATAAGCGGAGGGCCGATATAAGTATATAAGTAAAATTGCTTTCTATTGCACCAATCAACATTGCATGTGGCTTGTAGCTTCTTTTTTTGCAACAAAGGGCGTTGTTTCTTGCACACAATCCGTAACGTCTTAACTCATAAAAGATAAAATCACTCTTGTTATTAAGGCTCTAAAGTGTATTTCAGCTTGTCTGACGTTGTGGATTTTCGTCCTATCAGATCTTTTCGGGAGGGTTATGTTATATGCTAATTTTGCATTCTTTGTTTAGTTTTTAATTGCATAAGCGAGCTTTTACACATAAGCTTGACTTAATTCTTATTAATTTAGGTAGGTATGCTGCTTCTTGGAAAATCCATACATACTAATATTATAAATGCGAAAGTGTATCTGTCTGTCTGTCTGTCTGTCTGTCCGTCCGTCCGTCCGTCCGTCCGTCCGTCTGTCTGTCTGTCTGTCTGTCTATCTGTCTGTTACACATTACCATATTGTCCATTAAATCATCACCTCATTGTATATGTCTTTAACTGCGTCTGCAGTCCTTTCCCGGGACTCAAATTATCTCAGGATACTTTAAGTCCAGATTTCACTACTAAATTTCAGCGCAATCGATTCAGCAGTTTGAGCATGAAGATATAACAGATAGACAGACACACTTTCGTATTTATAATATTGGCAAGAATATTGATCAAGTAATTTTCGAGACTTTAATAATTCTTGGACAATCTTTAAAGGCACCCTAAATTTACTCACTATAATGCGGGTTAGGTAGAATGCAAAGCTTAAGCATTGTGTTAGCAATTTGGTTAAAGTTCCGATAAATCGACTTAATATTATGGCGACGAAGCTCATCTAAGCAATGCTTTTATCAAATCCCATACATGATTGAGGTAAATTTCTGTACGGACGTTGCGGGCTAAATCTTTGAAAGTGAAAGAACTTACATTTTGAAAATAATCCGCATAATATAAGAAATGTTGCTAAATGGAAAGAAGCTTATAATTTTTGGACTTAAGGCGGGCTGAAACCCCATTTTGTTATTTCTTGATACCCGATTTACCTAGTTTCATTAAAATAACGAAATGTAAAAGAATATGAGCTATAGAGCACAATATTTAAGAGGGTTTAAATCAAAAACATTTTAATAAAAATAATACTTTCGCTGTAATTAATTTACTAACTCACCTCCGACAAAACTCTTTGTCATCGAAATACAAGTATTAACAAGAATAACTTACATTTTATTTTAATAAATTGTCAATGAATCTATTTTAAAAAGGTCTGAAACAAATAAACTTTTTTTTTAATATTTATTTCGAAAGATATTTAAAAAAAACACACGAAAAATAAACTAGAGAAGATCCACCTGTCGTAACTTACAATTTTATGCTAAGCCAGAATGAATCTTATTGCGATGCGTACACGCTTGGCATTCGCGTTCGCAAGGTTATCGTTTTGGAATTGAGGTAAGTGCTCGCCTTAAAAGAAAAGAGTAGATAATATGAAGATGAAACAGATACTCAATACTCATAGTACAATATAGTTTTATAGATGCTGTTATTATCTTAACAACAGTATAATCCTATGCATTATTTATACAATTATAAGCAATGCCGTGGTGTATGTCGTGATTCTATTTAAAATACATAAATTTTAAATTTATGAATAATTAATAATAGATTTTCCCTCGCAAAATGGAGGCGTAAAGAATTACATATTTATGTTGTTCATTTATTTAGTTCCTGGTGCTCTTATCACGATGTACAGGGATCTACTTAAGTATCAATTAAATAAATAAGTATACTTAAGAGTGCTTTTCATTAAGAGTTTCTATGATACTTAGGTATTCCTTGCGAATTGACATTGGCTATACCTAAAGTGACCATACGTCGCGCTTTGGGCGGGACAGTCCCGCTTTCAGGCAGTCTGTCCCGCTGTCCCCCGCGAAGCCGAAATTGTCCCGCTTTTGCAAACATACCAAACGACAATTTAAAAGTATTTTTATGTTTGAAATGCCTGTGTAATGCCTGGAAGTAACGCACTCGCATTAAAGAAATGTGGTTATTCTGCCATATTTTGCTTATTATACATTCACAAAATACTCAATCAATTGTATTTACCTCTAATCTCTATACTTTCATAATTAATATTAAAATAAAAAATTTGGGGGGAGGGGGGGGGGGGGGGGGGGACACGACCGTAGATGTCCCGCTCTGACAAAAAAAAAAATGGTCACGTTAGCTATACCATAATATTATCTTATTGCTAGAATGCATCCGTCAATTTTACATATTATCATGTTGGCCGGTAAAAAATCTGTTGGTACAGAACCACCATTCCGATGTATTTGATCTTAAATTCTTGGTCTTCTATTGATCTACAATACCTTCAATACCTGTATGTTCTTCTTCAAGAATCTCAGTCTTCAATAATAATTAAGAGCGTTGCATTTTATCATAGATTTTTCTCTAATAAGTACTTATATAATAAATAATTAAGGGCGTTGCATTTTATGATATATTTTTACCCGACTTCGAAAAGGAGGTTATCAATTATTTTCAGTTATATCCAGAAGTGCCCAGTTTTCGTATATTATGTTAGTCTATATCAGCGTCTGAACAAATGTGCCACCTTTAAAAAGTGTTTGTATGTATGTATATTTTTATGTTTGTGTTCGCATATCTCCGGAACTACAAGTCCGATCTAAGTGACTATTTTTTTTACCTCGTCATCCTGACTTAAGCTTGATGCTGATGATGACAATAGTCATAATTAATTCAACTCATGCTGTATAATTTAATATGCAAGTACATACAGGTGTCAGAGTTCACAGCCTTCCAACGCATGTACAGAACTGTATATAACGATCTTATTACCAAAGCCGTAAGGTTCAAAAGACGTTTGTTGCCGAATACATGCGAATATATCTAACTTGTCAAAACCCGTTTCTCTTGTCACGACCAACTTAGCCTTACCAGTCAAATTAGATGGACCTTCTAAATGTAAACGTAAAAAAAATTGCAGTTGAAGATTTAAGAATAATAAAAATTAAAATGATTTGCAGTAAGTACTTATATAAGTAACATAAGTTTCAATAAGCTTTGTACCTAATGATTGCATCGCGATTATTGTGGATTTTTAAGGACAGGGTCCTCAAGAATCCAACAAATCCAGACCATTTAGCCTAAATGTCGTCTTTATTGAAGCTTTTGAATGATCAATGACATGAAAGTTTGTCAAAAAACAAAAAATGTATAAGATTTTACATAAGCTATACAGTTTATGTATTATTCAATGAATTATGTTTTCGAAAGGCTATTAAATTATACAACTAAAATAGTAAAATAGAAAAGCTTATTTAGATTAGTCGACGCCTTTACCTGGCGCCTTAACCCTTTCATAAACTCATTGTTTGATAAACAGGAACTATTCTAGCTTTCTACTTTACTTTCCTAATTACATTGTTTAAATAACATCTAAGGCCCCGACAATGGCCACACAGCACGACCCATTATGTTTTAGGATTTTCGGCCAAAATTAATAATTCATAAGGAAGAAAACTATTATGGTATTTCTTGGATTTTAGCGCGCTTTGTGATTATCCCGTCAACTAACAACGTCTCTGCAGCCTTTATTCAGATGAAATTCACTCTTATATTATCCAAAAACACATACCCTCTTACTAATCAAGATATATACAATGTTCTAAGCGACCTTAAATAAAGGGAAAAAAAAAGATATATACAAGGCGACAATACATTAGGGTGTGTACATGTGTCCTTTGTATAGAGTTCACTGTGAAAGTAACACGCCTGCAAGAGTAACTTTTTAGGGTTCCGTAGCCAAATGGCAAAAACCGGAACCCTTATAGATTCGTCATGTCTGTCTGTCTGTCTGCCTGTCCGTCCGTATGTAGCAGCCACTTTTCTCCGAAACTATAAGAGCTATACTATTGAAACTTGGTAAGTAGATGTAGTCTGTGAACCGCATTAAGATTTTGATACATTAAAAATTTTAGGGGTCCCCATAGGTACAACTAAAAAAAAATTCATCTAACCTATGCGTGTGGGGTATCTATGGATAGGTCTTCAAAAATCATATTGAGGTTTCTAATAACATTTTTTTCTAACCTGAATAGTTTGCGAGAGAGACACTTCCAAAGTGGTAAAAAGCGGGTGGCCCCCCCCCCCCCCTCTAACTTCTAAAGCAGGGGCATGATAAGTCTAACAAAATGATGTACATTACTACAAAAACTACCATTAAATCAACTGAAATATAAAAATAAATCAAAAACCTTTTAATTTCATAAAAATAAACCTTATTACTGCTGCGGAACCCTTCATGGGCGAGTCTAACTCGCACTTGGCCGATTTATTTTACTGTAATTGTATGGGCAAATCGTTGACGCTGGGGTGCTTGCTGACATAAATCCAAAAAAAAAACAGTTCTTTCCGCGCTGCTACTTTTAAAATATTAATTACTTAACTGTCATTAAATGAAGATTTTGACATGAGCCATGGGGCTTTTTAATGAAGAGCTTGACAGACAATGTATGGACATTTTTGACAAACTCTTCACTAACTTGAAGTTTAATCGTCATTAAAGTCTCAGTGCGGCTGTCAATATTTTTATTAGCTAGGGTTAGATAGTTAGCTGAAAGGATTAATGTAATAGTTACTTCATTATCAAGCTGTTAGCTATTTCCATTTCACGGCTTTACCAATTAATTTCTTGATGGGGAATTAATCGTTTAAATATAGACTAATTGCGTTTCACTTTCAAATCTATTTATAAATTGTGTAACGTTTTTCCTGATTCTGTGTAGTCTAGGAAATATCAGAGAAAGAGAATAATATTATACCAAACCATATTAAGGCCCTTCCCCTACGGAGATTCCGTAATTTACCGTATTTAGAGCCTTATAAACTCATAATTTGAAAGCTACAGTTATAATAAAAATACAGCAATAATCTTCAGTATATCAACATTCATTTCCCCAAATTTAAATTTAAATATATATAATATAAATTTAAATTTTCTATTTTTGTTTATTATACTCATGATATTTGCTTCCAAAGTAATACCAATTTATTAAAATTGAAGCATACTTTCAGCATCTCCCTAGTATTTACAAATTACGTTTATTTGAAACACACGACAATAGATAGACAATTTCATTAACTACATATTCCCCGTTTTAATTTTTTTTAGATCAATTTTGAACTAAGATAAGTAAAAAAAAAAAGATTTTTGTGCGATCTCGGCGACGCGTCAAACCATACGGTCAAGGTCGTTTGCTCGGGGGATGGCCTTCAGCTTTACACTTAAATCGCATAGTACAGGTGTTCCCAAAGTATGCGCCGTGGAAAGGCAAGAGGGGCGCCGTAATTCCTCGATCGATCCTACATCATTATCCGAAACCACAAATACGAGTATAATAAAATTGAATTATAATATTAATTATGTAAAACAGGTACCTAGATGATTAAATATTTGTTAATTATCATTTACCTGCTTAACCTAAGTATAATCATTAAAGGTGTTTATTTATTTATCTTATTCTAATAGCTAGGTAGAGTAGGGTGCCGTTGATTTTGAGAAGATTGAAATTGAGAATTAAAACTCCCTATCTCATAATCTCATAACAAAAAAGAATTACTGAAATCGGAATGGTAGTTCCAGAGATATGCGAACACAAATATAAAAACATACATACATACTTACATTCATACAAACATACATACACTTTTGAAATTTGGCACATTTGTTCAGACGCTGATATAGACTAACATATTCGAAAATTGGACAGTTCTGGAAATATTACATACGTACGCGTCGAATTGATGACCTCCTTTTTTTGAAGTCGGTTAAAAATGGGCAACGTGTAGAGGGGCGTTAACAATGGCCGTGAGTTCGGCACACGGAAGTCGGAAGGTGTATGTATTCACGACGCGGCCGTAATTTCGGCGGTACCTGATAGCTACGTGCTGAGTGTCTTCCTCGTAAAGATGTTGGCACACTGGGACAAAATATCTACAGACTGATAACTTTAATTGAGAGCCTTAATTATCGGGGCGCTTTCGGATGTGCGCGTTGTTTTCTATAAAATAAGGTGGCAAACGAGCAAACGGGTCACTTGATGGAAAGCAACTACCGTCGCCCATGGACACTCGCAACATTAGAAGAGCTGCAGGTGCGTTGCCGGCCTATAGGTATAGCGCGTTTTCTGCTCGCGCGGATTCAGCTCGCGTGTTTTTCCAAACGCTACAGCAGAAAACGCGCACGTCTGAACGCGACATAAGAATAGAATAAGAACCTTTGTTAGGTTAAGCGCCAGATAAAGAAACCGACAATGCTTTATTTGTAGGAAGTACCTCGTATAAAATGTGCTGGCAAAGTCAAAACGAAACACTGCTGCCTAGAAGCGCTTTGTTCTCACAAGCAGCTGGGATACTATTCCATCAAGCGGTAGAAAGAGAGTTAGTAGTAATGGTCTACTCCCTTCTTACGAATTTTCGATTTGGTGACGTGATTTTAACAATATTTTACGAATCCCCAGAAAGTGCGCCGCTTTATAAGTTTTTGATATTTTACTGCCTTAAAGTAGGTAGGCTTTATGTAATTTACTAAATATGTAGTTCAAATCGATGACACTACATTTTTATCAAGTGCCTCTTGCTCCCAGTGTGACGCGGAAGGAAAGCCTCAGCCGTTTAGTTTTCGAAATGCGCGCGCGCCGCTACGCTGCCGGCTTGACAAATTTCATGGGGCCTTGAGCGCCGACATTTTCCGCGCGTGATTCTAATACGAGAAAATGTAATCACCAACAGCCTTTGTCTATGCAATCATAATAATTCTACGTTATTTTTTTATCATTATTTAAATAAAGGACTTTTGCCATACATGGCATGCCAGCCCAGCCCCATCGTAACTTAAAAAACTATGATCAACAATTAATTTTTTTGTTTAAAAACAATATTTCAATTTCCATTCATTTGACATCATCGATATCGTTTAATTTTGGTAATATATTTGCACTTTCATACTACATCCAAATTTTATAAATATTATAAAATATGCGAAAGAAGTTTGCCTGTTTCATACCTCTTCACGCCCTAACCTGTTTAATGTGTTTATCTCTTTCGATAACTATCTATCTCTATATATCTCTATCATCGAAAGAGATTATTATAGTTAATTATTATGCTTTGAGTCCCATGAAAGAAATTATGATAGTTTTTATCCCGGAAGAGTTCTTGCCAGATTTTAAAGTCGAACAACGAAATTAACGAAATCGCGGCCAACAACTAATTTATATGTATGCTATTCTAAATATTACTAGGTATGTCACAAAAAATCCGTAACCAATTTTTAACGGTCGGAGACATAGTAGGTATCGCTTGTAAACAACATATAAATTGCCAGAGATAATCATAGAGGCGAGTCCAAACATAGAATAGACATATCATAATGATATATTGGCATGTAATTGTTTTTGTATACAATGCCTACGGCTGTATATGTAGGATATTGATTGTATATTAATTATATGATTAAGAATTCTTTTATAAAAGAGTTCTACGAGTTGACATCTCTTTGGGATTTGGATACACTATTATATGACTGGGACGGATTTCCACTTGTTGATGAAATAGTTTTGTTTTTTGCATTTTCATGTGTTTGACTTTCAAGAGCGTTACCTATTATATTTCTATTGGCGTCCAGCCATCTTCAAAAGGACATTTGGCTTTATTTTGAACCCAAGCTAGCCGGTTCTTACATGGGAAAATACTTTCCATGTCTCTGGCGGATTGGGGAAATCAGCCAGGGTGTGAATCTGCATGCGTCTACCCTCTAAAAGTCCATGCAGGTGATCCGTTCTCTTCATCCATCTTAAAGGCAAAGTTGCGGTATGGCATCATCCGAAACTCTGCTCATAAACAAGTTAGTTTTTTTTTAAATGAAATAAGGGGGCAAACGAGCAAACGGGTCACCTGATGGAAAGCAACTTCCGTCGCCCATGGACACTCGCAGCATCAGAAGAGCTGCAGGTGCGTTGCCGGCCTTTTAGGAGGGAATAGGGGAGAGTAGGGATGGGAAGAGAAGGGAATAGGGTAGGGGATTGGGCCTCCGGTAAACTCACTCACTCGGCGAAACACAGCGCAAGCGCTGTTTCACGCCGGTTTTCTGTGAGAACGTGGTATTTCTCCGGTCGAGCCGGCCCATTCGTGCCGAAGCATGGCTCTCCCACGTAAAATAACACGTTATTTTAGTTATTTGAAATATAGTGAATTACACTATAATATATCAAATAACATTCAAATTAAAATAATGATGCGGCATTGCGTGAAGACAAAACATAAGTGCTAAATACATAGTTTATGAGTAAATTTCATACAAGCTTAGAACAATGTTCTAACCAATTATCGGCAAGTACAACGGCGATTAATCATATTGTAACCCACATAGCATTCAGCATTATATAAACCCGAGGGTTGCCATGGTTGCGAAAAGCGCAGGATATAAGAGAGAAAAGGAGAGAGGGAGTATTCATGAGAAAGGAAATCCACATTGGCTAATGAGTAATGACCATTTTCACCAACCTTCTCCTAACGTTAGATTATGGTCGTAGGTGACATGCAACGGCTATAGTGTCTTGATAGTTGATAGAGATTTTTAAATGACCCTGACACTAGGGTACACTTAGCATTAGGGGGACGAAAACTGTTACAAGAATCATGAACCATACTGCCTGAGCAGAGTTTTAATGTCAAGCCTAACCCAAGTAACCTAGAACCTAACCTAGAAATTTTTGATAAAATTTGTTTTTGTGCAAAAATCATAATGAAACAGCTGGATTCGTGATATTATAATCACACTTTTACCTACTTAAATTTAAATAGTTTCTTTTTCAATAGTCCAATTATTATAAAAAGATCTTTTAACTTTAAAAGTATAAGCTTGACCGCGTTGCGACTGATGATAGGAAGACAGGTCATAGGGGCCGTAATGTACCTAAAGCTCCTGACTCATGGAGTCCCTACAAAGGACACGTCCTTACGCATGAAAACGCCTGAAGAAAGGCCATAATAAAAGGGTTCTAAAGTCCCTACAATTCCTGACTCATGGAGTCCCTACAAAGGACACGTCCTTACGCATGAAAACGCCTGAAGAAAGGCCATAATAAAAGGGTTCTAAAGTCCCTACAATTCCTGCCTCATGGAGTCCCTACAAAGGACACGTCCTTACGCATAGATCGCGCATTGTTTTTGCCGGCTCCACCATTAATTACGAGGTGGGCTCGCGTCCGCCCACTACGGCCCTAGAACAAAAATCAATGACGATCGACGATTTTTACAACATTTTCATGTGATATAGATATCACTCGACTGTACCAAGAGGAGGGTTATATTTTTCGAAGGTGTGAATGTACCTATCCATACTTCCATACTAATATCCATACTAATATTATAAATGTGAAAGTGTGTCTGTCTGTCTGTGTGTCCGTCTGTCCGTCTGTCTGTTACCTCTTCACGCCCAAACCTGAACCGATTTTGCTGAAATTTGGCATGGAGATACTTTGAGTCCCGGGAAAGGACATAGGATACTTTTTGTCCCGGAAAAATGTACGGTTCCCGCGCGATAAACGAGTTTTGGCGCAACGTAGTTTTAGTGTTTCTATAATTAAATTATTTGTCCCGTTCTGCAGCCTTAATGGGTTTAAACTTGAGGTTGTCGTTAGATTCGTATTTACTGCGTCACTGGATGTTATATAAAAATGCAGTCGACTTTGAGTTTTTTTTTAATATACGGTTTTTTTTACAGTAACAGTAATAGTAAAAATGCTTTTCGTTACGTTTACGTGCGACCAAGTGCGAGAGCGCGAAATAATTAAAAAGGCATGTTTGATGATACCAAACTCACACGCCATCGAATCGCCACATACGACAGCCTACGTAAAGAAAAATATCTTTTCGTATAATATTTTTAATAGGGAACTAGATATAAGTATAATTTTATCATTGTAGGGACTCATAGTCTAAAGACTTTTAAAAGCTTTTACTGTCACAGGAAGAAGGACATAAGATATTATGCTTAGGAAGTTGGACCTACAGGCTACAACTGCCATCAACTTAATCATAAAAATTTTAATTAAACAAGTAAATATACAATTCATATAATTTTAATGACATAATAATTAATAAACAATAACAGTAATGACTATCGTTAAACTAGTGGAATCGCATTAAAAATGTATTTAATCGGTTTTCTACTCGACACTCGATCTAATTTACGATCCAGATACTATTAATATTGTATAATAAACCTGTACTGATTTCATAATCTACATTATTAATAATAGACCTATGTGCAAATAATTTTATCAAATGTTTGTTTTGCTAATATATGAAACGTGTAACCACTTAATTTTATGTTTATTCTAAAATATTTGCCCATTGGCCATTCACTAATAAAAAGATTATTTATACGGATGTCTTGCAATACAATGTTTCTAATAGTCGGTCTAAGACACTTTACTAACTTGCAGACGAGTATGAAACAATGTGTAACTAACTATAATATCTAACCAAATAACTATACTATAATATCTAATCAAAATTTAGAATTTCATACAAATTTTGTAATTTTTTGTAAAATTTTTGCTTTGATGTAATGTCGCTGGACTTTATACTTATTGGTACATTTATTAGTAACGTTGTAAAAATATTATATTAAATAATTACAATCAGCAGCAACAGGCCATTTAGCCAAGATCTTTTCTTTATCGCTTCTTTATAGAATCGCCGATTAAAATGTTAGTCCATTGAAATGTTACATGAGCTCTTGTTGGTGAACGTGAACGTTGTTTCATAGCTTTATACTGCGGTAATAAAGACAACTCACTAGACGGCTTGCGATACAAAAGATTTGCCAAGGCAGTGACTAAAAATTCATTTAATTTATCATCGCTGCCTGTAACACAAGATGCCCTGAAGATTGGAGCTGGAAAAAGCATGCTGCAAACATTTGGATGCCAATACAAACCTCTAAGCCTCCAGCACCCCCCGATCTCATGAAAATAATTTTCTCCAGATGCAAAGAAAACTGTGGAAGCATGTGTGTCTGCAGAAAAGCAGGCGTGAAATGCTCTATAGTATGCCTCCATTGTTCTGGCGAAACATACAGTAACAAAAATTTCTCACTTTTTTGTAACTTTTAAAATTTTTGATTTAGGGTAAAAAGTTATATAAACATATTTGTAGACAAAATAATTTCCAACAAATTATGATTTTATAATTTTTTATGTAAGACGTATAGTTTCCGAGATATAGTGAAAATAGTGTTGTCACCCCTTTTCCCAAGATGGCGACCGGGGGACAAGGGTGGCGACCCCACAATCTTGAGGATAAGCTTCTATTGACCCCCCTACATGTCCCAAAAATAAAATTGCCTCTTGTCCTCTAATAAATACAATATTCGGTCCTTAAATTGTAACATTTCAATGAACTATGTATAGAATTGACATTCTATACATAGTTCATTGTATATTGTATAATTCGTTAATATTATGACGTTGACATTCGACTCGTCTAATCATTCCATACATTTTGATCGTCGATTCTATAAAGAAGCGATAAAGAAAACGTCTTGGCTAGCTCAGGTTATTTTACCCCACCGATTTTGCATATTTCAAACTCCTCCATATCACGCCGGTTTTAACCGCGGCCACGGTGTTTTCCTAGTCGTCAGGGGCGTACTCACGTCAATCACGCCCGCTACGCCGGCGATCCTTTCATACGACTGAGTAGGCACCTCCTGACAAGTGCTACGAATCTCATTAATCGCCCAAGGCCGAGCTTTGTCTCCGCTGCCGACTGTGAATGGTACCAGGCAGGAGAGGAAGCGGTTAGAGAAGTGCTTAAGAGTAAGACTGACTTTATAAACGATGTTAAGGACTGATTAAAGTTGTAACGCTGATAAGAAACTTTAACGTATGCGTTTTAACTTTTTTTTTTAAATAAAATAAGGGGGAAAACGAGCAAACGGGTCACCTGATGGAAAGCAACTTCCGTCGCCCATGGCCACTCGCAACATCAGAAGAGCTACAGGTGCGTTACCGGCCTTTTAAGAGGGAATGGGGTAAGGTTTTAAGAGGGAGGGGAGGATAGGGAAGGGAATAGGGTAGGGGATTGGGCGTTCGGTAAATTCACTCACTCGGCGAAACACAGCGCAAGCGCTGTTTCGCGCCGGTTTTCTGTGAGCCCGTGGTATTTCTCCGGTCGAGCCGGCCCATTCGTGCCGAAGCATGGTTCTCCTTTTTAGGGTTCCGTAGTCAACAAGGAACCCTTATAGTTTTTTAGAATTTTATCACTTGATCTTGGTACATAATACGAGAGAGGGAGAAATATCGGAAAGGCATGATATTTTAACACAGGATTAGTAGGTAATAAAAAATCCCAGATACCTACTCTTGAGCCTTAGTCGTTAAGACGCTGTACCTACATGTAATTAATTTTATACAAAACTTTATTCTTCAGCTTTTCATTGGGTTGGTTTACCCTTCCTAACCTTTCAAGGTTGTGTGTTATTTTTTTTAACACACAACATTCCCCATGGATAACACATTAATTGAACATCAAAAAGTTGGCATCCAACAACTCGACTACATCAGTTTTGGTACCTATAGTATACCACTTTACGATTCACGACATAGTTAATTCTTTCGTCAAACTCATATCATGGGCACGTGCCACTACCACAACTATACCAGCCCCCTAAACTGGAGTGTTACAGCTACTAGACCTAAACTATCAATAAAACCTGCCAGCACTTGCACCACTACTAATGATCACATAACTTTAATAGGCTTTAGCGTAATTTGCATATCGATTTATGGTCTGAAATATATTCTGCTATCGGTCGTCGTGAATTAACCAGGAATTCTCATTGTTTGCATCATCATGCTGACGTTTAGGGGGGACAAATTTTGACTAACAAACAATTATTGTACTATCAGATTTGTGCAACAAAAACAAAGTGATAATAATTTAGGGTGTATGACGTTGTATAGGACTTCAGTAGTAAGTGATCGGTATGACTAACTTCGCTTGAAAGTAGCAGCGCTGAAACAGCTTTTTTTAAATTTTTATGGACAAATATATGAGTATGACGCTGCACTGGAGCGCTTGACCATACTAGGCCTTTGCATCCGTCGTGTTGTGGATGATACAGTATTTTCAGAGCGAAGTAACCACTCCTCAAATACTGTAGTGCCTGGGACAAGATTTTTAAATGTCCGTATGGTTGCTTAAGCATATGTGCTTCCGGCATCTTGCCGGCATTCTCGCAACATAGTCGGCCTAGTCCAGAGGAAAGAACTAGTCAATACGTCTGGGATCAACTATATGCGGGTTTCCTCACGATGTTTTCCTTCACCGTAAGAGTGTCCGAATTATGTATTTGAGATCAGAAAATGTCTCATTGTTACACGCCTCCACCCGGGATCGAACCTGCACCCTCTAGGAGTGCGAACAAAAGGTCTACCCATTGGGCCACGGACGCTCTTTGACCATACAAATCACAAAAAAATACTTTTTCATCGCTACTACTTTTACAATGAACGCCATATTATAATGGACGCATATATACACATTACACACCCTACAGACTACAGAAATTATTATGAATACTGAATGACACACACTTTTGCTGGACAAAAGCTAAATGTCCGTTGTACGATCACAGTCATTTCTAATCTGCGCCCACCTTAAGGAAAGACAATTTCCTAATACTTATTGTGTAATTAATTAATTGCGTGTTAAGATTATATTAATCATCTCTATCTTTATTTCAGATATGCTGTGGGATTGTTAATTTGAATAAATAACCATAATAATCATAGATTTTAGGTTTATTATCATGTTTAATTAAATAATTTGCACTTAGTAAAATGATTCTTAAATGTTCATTCGTTTAATATACTATAAATAAGTTATTCCCTAGATAAACGTCATAAAATTATTAATTTTAGAGCCTTACTAGCTGACCCGGCAAGCGGTGTTTTTCCATATAAATTATTTCTGGTATCAATATAAAAAGTAGATAAAAACCTATTCTTAGGCCTAAGGAATGTACATACAAAATTTCATTAAAATCGGTTGAGCCGTTTTGGAGGAGTTCGCGCACAAACACTGTGACACGAGAATTTTTATATTAGATATACAATCGCGTAAGTTGCGTAGGTATTATACCTTAGCCGATTTTTTTTTGTCGCCGCCCACTTTACCCAGGGAACTATTCGAATCACTTCCCTCCAAACATATTTTTTTTCGTACAAACCTTCCCTGGACTTCTACGAATATTTCAAGACTAAAACCGTATAGCTGTTCTCGTTTTAGCGAGACTAACAAAATTTAAAATCCATTTTTATTTATATCGCGGGCTTCTAAGGCTTAAAAGAAAATAGATCTCTGCAACTGAAAATTTGCATGTGCCGATGAAAGTACATACTTTCTTAATTACGTGAAATGCTCTTTAAAATTTGTATTATAACTATTTTGAATCTCCCAATATTGCACAAACATCTATTTTCTTCTTAAAAAAACGACTTTTTATACGCCCTTCTGGCTTTAAGCCTGCGATATACAGGGTGTAACAAAACTAAGTGATAATATACTAAATATTTTAAGGTGTGTATGTATGTTTCTCGTAGAGAGTTCACTGTGAAAGTACTAAGTAGCAACGATGAAATACCAATTTTCAGCGCTGCTACTTTCACAGTGAACTCTCTACAAGGAACACATTCCCACCTTAAACTATCACTTAGTTTTGTTACACCCTGTAGATAATACCAGATTGAAAGGAAATTCTAGGCGTAGCCTGTCGAACCTCCTAATATCGTCAAGGTAAGCTCATTATACAGTCTAAAACCTGTCTAGATTCATTGTGTATTGTTCACCTGTTTTCGGCATCTCCATATTTTGTATGTAGGTTTGTATGTCGACTACTACTGTACTTTCAGAAACATCCATATCCACACTAATATTATAAATGCGAAAGTGTGTCTGTCTGTCTGCCTGTTACCTCTTCACGCCTAAACCGAAGAACCGATTTTGCTGAAATTTGGTATGAGTCCCGGGAAAGGACATAGGATAGTTTTCATCCCGGAAAAATGTACGGTTCCCACGCGATAAACTAATTTTGGCGCAACGGAGTTGCGGGCATCGTCTATTATTGGTCTATTTCATATCCAACTGAAAAAGTATGCAGTTACTTGTCATAAAGTTGTAGTAATATAATATCTAACAAGTTGTAACCACAGACATAGATCAAGATAGATACTGCATGTGTATGTCCTTCGCGTGCCTTATCGCGTTCCCAAACGACGAGCAATGCTCGTCTTTCGAAAGTCTGTTCTTCAGTCTGCTATCGGAATCGGATGTCAATCGGAATTTTTAAAATGCCTAAATGCCTAAAAGTGCCGTATTGAGCTGTAGAAATTCAAATAGAAACGTTGGCCTAGATAATGGACACGTTTCTTATCATCGGTACGTCACAGGAGGTAGGAAAAAAGTGGCACGCTCGTTTTCATACAAATGGAGCGACATGCGGTATCTATCTTGATCTATGTATGTGGTCTATTTCATATCCAACTAAAAAAGTATGCAGATACTTGTCATAAAGTTGTAGTATAATATAATATCTAACAAGTTGTAACCAACAAAAGTTTCTGTTTAGTTCTTGAATAAGTAAGTACATATTATTAATATGTTATAAAATCACAGTAATCTGTATTGTTAATTTAATAATATAATCACTATTTTCTATATTATAATAGAACTAGATGACGCCCGCAACTCCGTTGCGCCAAAACTCGTTTATCGCGCGGGAACCGTACATTTTCCCGGGACAAGAAAAGTATCCTATGTCCTTTCCCGGGACTCAAAGTATCTCCATACCAAATTTCAGCAAAATCGATTCAGCGGTTTGGGCTGGGGCTAGATAGTGCCTTGCGCAGAAAGAGTACAGAAGAGTGAAAGACGATGGATATCCAACTGAATCGTCCTGATGGAATAGAGTTGTATTCAATGCACACTTGTGTAGACAGTGAGCGTCTTTTTGATTGCAAACATGCCATTTGGAATAATGGATAACATTTTCAAAAGCCTTACTAAAAACAATTTATTTGCAATAAACAACGAAAGTTAAACAATATTCTACTTGATGGCAGTGGTCATTCAGCAATATTTTATTAAGTGGACCAAAAACGATTTAAAAAGTCTACATCGAAATGAAAAAAAAAAAAACCCAGGACTTATACCAAAATTGCCAACTCCTTCGTAGAACTCGGGAGGAAAGACTATTATGAAACGTTATGGCAACTTTTTTACAATAAAAAGGAAAGGTTGGAATGAGTCATACTCCCAAAGGTCTTGTGAGAGCGGGGAATTTCAAGTATTAAGGCCGTACCCCAAATATTATTACAATTTAAATAATTTCGAGCAATTACACACATATGTATATAACTACAAGTTTTAAAGTATTTAATGCAATTACCGAATTGAAAATTATGCAAGTTTCATCTCTTTCTGATACTTTCAAGGTACGTTAACAAGCTGCGTTCTGGTAGCCGGATGCTTCTGAAGGGTAAGAATTCTGAATCACATTCCAGTAGTTTTCAGCCAAAAAGTACTCTCATGATTTTCGGATTTTTTAGCTATCAACACCCATGTTTTGCATTTTTTTCACAATGCTAGTGGTGGTATCTTTGAAGTGACAGTAGTGTGTTTGAAATACAGTAGCTACATTTAGTATCTACAACCCCTGGTGAAGCAAAACTTAAATTGACCGCGATGTAATCCGTAAAAGTAGTTTCGTTTGCAGTATTGCGAACTACATTCTTTCGATTCGACATTTTTGTGTAAAATGGACTGCTTTCAAAAATGTCGCAAAAGCATTTCGTATTCTCGCAGGATTGGGACATTTACAAATTCTGCTTCGTAGTTTATGGCGTAAACTTTATGAAAATAGATATACATACTTTCGTGTTGCAACATTTTGATACCTGATAAGTGATAATTTTTTAACCACTGACGAATATGAGGAGGAAATAAATGTCTGTTAGTCTGTGTTTATGTTCAAATGTGGATAGATCAAATTAGATCTAGTTTTCTTCTGACGCCGATCAAGAATGTTTTGAGATAATAATTAGCTCTTATTTAACCTTACTCTCTTCCTTCTTCCAACTCTCCATCTATTGATTTTCATGGCACAGCAGTAAAGTAAGAATATAAAAATATATTTAAATGATTATATTAACCGACTTCCTGTTTCAATCATTTTTGACTCATTTAGACCATTTGAAATAAATTAAACATAGTTTATAATAAACAGTAAAATAACTGAAGAACGCAACACAGTTTCGGGTCCGCCAAGGTTGCTAGAAAGTAACCAGCGGACATTCCGCACCTACGACGAGCTTTCGTCGCCCAAGGCTAACTATCCTTAAACACTGGAACCAGTAGCTGGTTATTTGTAGAACTGCACTGATATTATTACGAAGAATTTGGGTTGGCTCTGTATGTACTGGATCGATTTTGATGGGGAGAGATATTTCTTAGGTTATAGAGTAAACTACGTGGAAAGACATGGGATACTTTTGGGGGATTAAACGGTTTCCGCGTGATCCCAAATTTGCGAACTTGCCGACAAGTTGTCTGTCTGTCTATTATCGCTCTACGCTTAATTCATCAAGCCCCATACGGTCACTAGTGACCAAGACACAATAGAATATCTATTGTGTCTCGTTTTCCCACGATCGACGGGTTAAACTATGGAACCGATTTAGACGAAATTTAGTACGAAAATATGTAGTTTGAGCCCCGGAATAATCCCGCGCGATAAACAAATTCCTTTGCAACGGAGTTGCGGGCGTATTATGTATTTTATTAAAACGTGCAAATAAATCAATTAGTGTGTAAAAGAAAGAAAGAAAGAAGTGTGTAATAGCAGACAGCGTGATAAAAATTAATTAAACTTGAGCATTAAGGAATCATTACAAGGTTGATTTATTTTTTCTAGAAAAAAGTGCAATGAATGAAAAAGTAGAATAAAACTACTATCGTTTAATAAACGTTTGTCACGTAATTGGATAAATGGTAAGAAATTAATAATAATTATTATAAAGAAATTGACAATAATACCTATTATGGTTGAATTTATTAAAGAGCTCGCTTTGGTGTTTAAAAACCTTATTATTTTGATATTTAATTAAGCCTAATCTTAAGAACTTTAGTAACTAAAAATATAAAAACAAGATAATTATTCTTACGATATTTTTTGTCCCAAATATTTGCGCCCACATACCATAACTTACTAATGTTTCATCATAGATCAAAGTGAGATAAGATGCTCAGAGAAAACAAACAATGCATGCTCCTACGCAGCATTAAAGCTTAAAGAACATACCTTCAAAATTAAAAAAAGTAAAATATATAAAAAACAAAAAGCCTACATGATTATACAAAACAAAGAATATTACAAAATGTATGCAACTTATGTTTTGCCTAATTTTTATACAAATGACCGAAAAAAGAAACCATGTCACGAAACCACAGGGATGGCAATACAAAAATCTCCTACGATAGACAAGGATGGGGCATAACGAAAATGGAACGAGAAAGATGCATACGTGAAAGCAGCGGGAGTGAAAGAGACGGATGACAAAGTGAAAGACAGGGAGATGAGTGAAATTACACTTTCACTGCGCCCGTTTTGGTTACATCAGAGTTGCGCAATGATTATGATTTTGTATGACACTGATTTTAATATATTATATGCCTCGTTATAGTGATGTGCCTGTCCATAGCAAATGTCCCAAATAGAAATCTTCACCTTTGAAATTGGGACCTTTGTGGTCTTCTGAAATAGTGTTAAGTCTGACACTGAATTAATAGCTCATCTGTCAAGCGCCCAAAATGGGCGTCTTACTCTAAAACTATTCAAAAGTTCTTCTTCTACTTTGCAGACCACCGATTTAGTATTTTGTTTCAAATATAAAACTATTTGCGACTAATAGCTTATTTATTAAAAATTCTAATTATATAAAAATTATATATAGCTTTCATGGTAATTTCTTTAGATAATTTATTCAGTTTAATAAGAGTAATTGAAATTTGAAAAAATTTCGAAAATGGTTTGACAGTTCGTGACAGATGAAAGGATATGTTTTGTGTCATTTAGTGATGTGCTTAGCCATGAAAAGCAATTTATGGCGCAAAGGTTTATGTGACAAGTAAAACTTGACGAATCTTGATTTGGGCGTTGGAAAACTTGTAATACTTATTTGTGTTGACACTGAAATATGTAGTATGTTTTGTATGTTATAGTAATACTTAAAATCTCTCAACACCTTTGACATTAAAATAATGATTTGGATGTAAATTAATATAAAAGGCTAGACTTACGGTTTAGGAGATGTAGATTTGAATAGAAAATCTATATATAGAAAACCTATAAATATGTTATCAAAAGTTACGAAAGCGCTTTTTAAAAGTTTTCACTAGCTCAAATGTCACAAATAGAAAGACTGTTTAAAATTTAATCAAGTGCCTCAGTTGTATGGCACTGATGTATTATACGCCTCAATCCTCATTTAAAATGATGTAAGTACGTAGATTTATCAAAGATATCACTTACGAGAAAGTGTCCCAGATAGAAAGTAAAAGCTTAAATATTAAATTAGTTTTATTGTTGCACACATCGACAATAGCTGATATTATATTGTTGCTATTGTCAATAGATGTGATAACAAGGCGTTATAAAGATCAATGTTCTGATAGAATTGTAGAAAGGAATTGTTGCTTTCGTTTAGCATTATGTTCCAATACGCGAATTTATGATTGTTAGAACATTCGTATCCTGTTGAACTGATTTCAATGACATTTAGTATGAAGATGCTTTAAGTATTGGGAAAGGACGTAGAATAACTATTGAATTGATTTTAGTGAAATTTGGTAGAATATGCTTTACGTAATGGAGAAGGACGTAGGAGGATGCGTAAGGTGAATTTAAGCGCAACAGAGTTATAGGCAATATTACTTCTACTAAAATATTGTATCCTATTAGAAGTAATAGGATAGATTATTTTAATTGGTTATCTTGTAATCGTTACGAAAGAGAAGCGTTTATACATAATTGGTATTTCACTAACTGTGAAATTGTTCTTAAATATTAAATGATACGAAGAAGCCAATCTGCAAAAACATAAGCTTGGCCAATTATTATGATCAGATGATTTTAGCGATTAAGTAGGAAAACATTCTCTTTGTAAATACCTTTAATTGGCAAATAATACTCCTACTCCTTGTTATCGAAAATATTTATGCAGCAAATAACCTGACCAACAATTCGTAAGACAGAGGTAGAGTATAAGAAGAAAAATATCCCCCTATGTTTGTACCGCGCGTCGTAAATATGCACCTGGCTGTTGCGTTCTGCTTCTGCTTTTTTGTTTTTTCTTCTATTTGCTAACTGCTGTTTCTATATTTATATTAAATATTTATAATATTAATTTTTATTATCTTTTAAATTTTTCTTCATAAGATTATAATCAGTAATCACCCAATCTCATGATAATTACCCCTTCTTCTAGGTGTAGGCGATATAATTAAGGCTCTCTTTTCTTCTCGTTCTCTTTTATTGAAGAATTACAGTGGCCTGTAATAGAGATATAAATAGCCAGTAATCCTAATGCACGAGCACGCATATGCATATAATCATCTCTACGATTGGTTCCAAGGTCATCAGGTGGGACGTCCCAGTTCTTGAATGGGCACCATTTAGTTCTTCTCGCTCTAGTAAGATATCACAATGTTCGTTGTCCACGCACACATAGACAGATGTAGATCATAGTAATGGGTAGATGTGACGTAGAAAGTGGATGTAAGAAAATACTGTAGATTTTAAACAAACCTTACCTCTTTTCCGGAGCTACCAATTTTTCATACGACATCTTTTTATCTCATAGTTGACCTTGATTACAAAGTTAAAGACGAAGGGTTTTAGATTCTCTTTAGTGCTTCCTGAAATCATATCAAAGGCTTTTCGTAGTTGGTGACTGCTTTCCAAATTCCATCCTGGCATACAGGACATACAGTGGCGAAAATGTGTGGTGGGTATCGTTTAAAACATTACAAAGTTACAATCTGAAAAATTAAGAGTGTCTTAACAAAGCTCATTCAAATCTAAGCTTAATAAAGATCTTACGATTTTGATAAAGCTATTTATTTCTGCGAAGAAATATTTTTTTTTATAAAGTAGGCACGCGGTACGCTATTAAATTATATCTTTGACGGCCTTTGATGGATTTTCAGATGTCCACGGCTATATAGTGTATACCAAGTATGTATAAAAAAATAATAATCCACTTCTAACATTAATTTACGTTTTACAATGTCAGTACTTACGGCACTAGAAGGAAATAATAACGTTTTAGCATTTAGCAATCAGCAAAATTACCTATGCCTAACC
Organism: Cyaniris semiargus; assembly: GCA_905187585.1. Classification (NCBI taxonomy): domain Eukaryota; kingdom Metazoa; phylum Arthropoda; class Insecta; order Lepidoptera; family Lycaenidae; genus Cyaniris; species Cyaniris semiargus. Next base: position 3,607,531 of record LR994555.1, read on the forward strand.
CTTCCCCGTACGGAACAAAATATATCGCTGTGTGTATCAATTACATTCACAAGTCGTGTATGACACGTATGTGTGTTTACACAACACGTGTGCATGTGTGTGTGCGCACAATGAAAGTACACGCTGTTGCAAGGATTTAGGTCACAGCTCTTTGATTATAAAGATTACATATGATTCATAGCTCATCCTAGGTTCTAGGGCTCGCAGCTGCGCCCTTATCCATACTACCAATCATTACTTTATAATATTATAAAGCGGAAGAGTTTGTTTGTTTGAACGCGCTAATCTCAGGAACTACTGGTCCGATGTGAAAAATTGTTTCAGTGTTACATAGCCCATTTATCGAGAAAGGCTATATTTTATCACGCTAAAACTAATAGGAGCGAAGAAATAGAGAAAAATGTGGAAAAAACGGGAAAAATTATTTGAAAGAGCTTATCTCATGAAGTACTGGAGCAATTTTTATGTTATTGGACACAGATAAGAAGTGGACCACGTGAAGGATCATATTCTATTTTTTAACCGACTTCCAAAAAGGAGGAGGTTATATGTTCGGCTGTGGATATTATTTATTTTTTTTATTTTTTAATTTTTTTTTTGTTTGTCAACGATTACTCCGCCGTTTGTGAAGCGATTTTCAAAATTTTTGTTTTGTTCTATTAAATTTTCCTCCAATTTGGTTCCATTTTCACAAAAGTGGTGATCTGATGATGGGATCCATGAGTAATCGAGGGAACTCCTCAAAATTTATATGGAAACATATAGTGATTTTAGTTTTATGAGAAGTATCCTAAGCATATGCTACCAAAACGCAAGATTTTGCACCAAGGTATACTATGGTTCCGAAGATACTAAGAGAACTCCGGATTCCTTATAGATACAAGTTTGGGGGTTTAGGCGCTGTTTTAAGAACTAAAAGCATATGCTACTATGCAAATTACATTCATCATCATTATCATCATCATCATTACCACGTCAGGGTCACCAGTGTCACATGGTTGTATATGGATACAACACCATAATTATATCATCACGTTATGTCCTTATAATAATTTGTACTTTTCATAGCGATTTCATAAAAAATATAATGTTGTTTCAAAATAAATGATTCAAGTTCTAAGCGACTTATGTACCACAAAATTGAATATAACAAAGTCAACCTTAACTCCAGAGCGTAAGGCACACATTTGACATTACTTTTGAAATTCGAAAGAAAAAAGAGAAGTAAGTTGCTTCGATAGGTACTACACTAGTTTAACTATTAACCCATCAATCCCCAAGCGGCACCCAGCTGCCGCATAACAATTAAAAATGTATTGTGTCTGCAATTCCCACGATCGAGGTAATAAATTGAACCCTTAGTATGAAAATACTTACATAGGAAAATAATCTACATCGTAATAGGAATAAGAAACACAATCGCATTGAGTGTGACTCTTAACAAATTGTAATAAGATACGTAGAATATAACGATGGTTTACTAGGTAACTAAAAAGAGTGAAATTATTATTTTTAACAAAAATTAAAACCGACTTCCAAGGTAAAAACAATAATAAAATCCTTATAATATGAACTAAAAAGTATTAAATAATGTTTCCTATCTAATAGTGCCTTTTTCCGAATTCGGCTAAACCTCAACTATTTCTGTACTCAATCTTCATAATTTTGAAGTCGGTGCCAGTTTCAAAAGTTTCAAATACCTATTCTGTCAGAGAACTGAAGATTCAGCTATATCTGGTACCGACTTCAAAATAATGAAGATTGAGTACAGAAATAGTTGAGGTTTAGCCGAATTCGGAAAAAGGCACTATTAGATAGGAAAAATTATTTAATACTTTTTTGTTCATATTATAAGGATGTTATTATTGTTTTTATGCTGGTATGGAGACACTTTGGGTCCCGGGATAAAAAATATCCTATGTCCTTATAGGATACTTTTTATCCCGGAAAAATGTACGGTTCCCGCGCGATAAACGAATTTTGCGCAACGGAGTTGCGGGCATTATCTAGTTTATCATCATTAGGTACTTTTGATCTTTTCTTTACCGGAGTCAACTTTTCTGTATGTAATATCTATTATCCTTACTGATATTATGCGAAAATGTGTCTCTCTGTTATCTCTTCACGGTTGAACGGATGAACCGATTTAGACGAAATTCGGTATGGAGATGCTTTGAGAGACGGAAAAGGACATATCATAATTTTAGTTGCGGTAAAATGTACGTTTACCGTGCGATAAACGAATTTCGATACAACGGATTTCTGTCTTCTAGTATTATAGTAGGTACACAATAATTATTGTTATTTTAACTATACTGTACTCGGCGAAACATGGCGGTAGCGGTCATTGACTCTCTGTCAAAAACTTGTCATTTTCTATACAAAGCCGCGATTGACAACGTCTGACACTTCATTGTCAATCGCGGTTTATATAGAAAATGACAAGTTTTTGACAGGGAGTCAATGACCGCTACCGCCATGTTTCGACGAGTACAGTATACCTTAGATTATTCATTCTCAGGTATTTTTCTCATACTTGTTAATTATTATTAAAATGTCCATCCATACAAATCTACAAGTACATACAAACTGAGAGTCCTTTTATTGAAAATTATTATGACCTTAACAACATTCCGATATTTAAACATCTAAACATTTTCACATCGACTTTATACGTGTTTACGCAGTTAACAAAATAAGGGACTTCGCACACTATGGATCGGTGGTTGTAGTTTCAAACATATTCTACGTAAGTTTTATCTGATAAATATTAAAGTAATAAGTATATTCTGTGACGGTACCTAGGAACCTCAATTTTCGAATTTAACTTAGGTACACTTTCGTCTTCAAAGCCGAAAAAGATTGGACAAACATTACGCTTGGCGTTGGTTTGAGGTACGACAATTGCATCTTGATTGGTCCTAACTATAAAACCTGTTCAAATACACGTAATCATTAATTTATGGAAAGTAAGTTCAAAGTCTAAGTAAAATAATTATGAATATTGGCAATTTAGTGTTAACGCTCCAGTTTCAACTTCATCCTACGTACACATGCTTCTAGATGTTTAAAACATTGAATGGGAATGAAAAATGTTATCTGTTTATAACCATATGCCATTTAAACCATCTGAAAAAATGTTCAAAGATTTAAGCTTTCGATAAAGTTTATTTATTTATTTATAAATTCTTTATTTGCACATAAACAATAAAATAAAAACAATACAACACAAGGTACGGAATTCTGCAACTAGGCGGCATATACAGTTATTGGAATTAGCTATAGTCTGCGCTGTCGTTAACATGAAGAAGCGTAGGCAATCGTTTATTTACCGAGTTGGTAGAATGTGTGAAGGTCTTCACAGGGTTATAATATCTGCTGCTATTGATAACGTGGTATTGAGACGAATTGGGTTTTGTAATAGGAAGTTCATCGGTTCATTATCGTGTGGGTCCGGGTTGACTCAAGGTTCTGTAATTTTTCCTCTCTTATATTAAGTATACAGTGTGTAACAAAAATAAGTGATAATACTTTTGGGTGTGTACGTGTTCCTTGTAGAGAGTTACTTTCACAGTGAACTCTCTACAAAGAACACGTACACAACCTTAAGTATTATCACTTATTTTAGTTACATCCTGTACAATTAAAATTTTTATTGATTTCTGATAGCTTGTCTTGACTCTAGTAGAATCGAATTACAAATCAAACCGATTATTTTGTAAACGCTGTAGTTTAGAATTTAGCTTCATTTCCGATTTACAGACTTTAGAATTTTTTATTGTCTACTGTATACCCAGGGCCTAAGACAAACATTTCACAACATAATATTTTAGTAGTTTGCTTGGTACATGGGTGAATTTCCCAAATGGCTTTTTTTTGTATTCGTTGAAATTACTATTAAAAAATGGGAATATTGTTGTAAATTATTTGTTTTAGTATTAAATGGGTAGATATAGGATTGTAGAAAAAATATAATATGCCTAGGACTATTACAAAGGTAGAAATAACTTAAAGATCTATTTTTATCAAATCGGTGCTGTCCCTCTACTTTTTTTTACAAACAAAAACGCTTATATACTAACAAATATGAATAAGTTAAAGGTATAACTTATATTATTTTATAGAATATTAGTTTATCTATTATTATATATTATATTTTATTATATAATTAACGATAATAGTTACTTACAGACGCAAATGTACTTGTCCTGAGAATTTTTCTCATATCGGTGGATAAAAGCAATTTACTGTTCATTGACGAGTCGGACAGTCTCCCCACCCCAATTTTAATTTACTCCTTAGTGTGTGCTTCCACGTAGTCAAGACGGACGTGTGTCAAACCGCTGCATATTCCCGCCAACAACATAAGTACGCCATTAAATATGCTCTCGGACAATAATTTCATAATATCGGTGATTGAATTTTTTTAATGTATTGAATAGTTTTAAAATTGTTGTTTGGTTCTAACGAATGTAGTAAGTGACTAAGCTTTATTATCTGTAACCAAATTTATCTTAGATATAATGCATTTTTTATAATTTCCTAAAAAGTGTGTTTTTTCTCACGTCGCTGCTCCGATATGATAATTTACACCGAAATTATAAGAAAAAACCAATCGGTGTCTTAAATCTAATATCGGTGTTTGAAATCATGACCAACCCACAGTTTTGTCACATCGGTGGATTGCTTTATCATATCAGTTGATAATTTTACGATATCAGTGAATCGTTTTATCATATCGGTTGATCTAGTGGCATTTCGTTAAGTAATATATTAAGTACATTTTAAAAATATTTTAATTTAATTTCAAAAACTTTGTTCTTGATCAATATAACTAGTTACATTAAAATATAATATTATGAAGATAATAATATTATATAATATTATTTTATAGGTGCCGGTTTATCATATCGGTGGAAACCAGAATTCAAACTGAATTTTCTCCGTAGTCTTAAACGATACGTTAATGATATTAAATTTGGGAACATTTTGTGTCCTAAAGAATACATAAAACCTGAAAACTATATAAAATATATATAAATAAAAAAGTTCATCGATATGATAAAAAAAAGGCCATTTGTTGAAATTCACCCACATGGTAACTGGTACGTGTCAATCATAATAAAATTATCTTTATTTTAATGGTATTTCAGGAGAATTTGGCATAAGCCTTTTTTAACGGGCTTTGGTCCCCCACACATTCCCACCACCGTATCTCCTGTGTCGCCAGGATCGACAGAGGTATCCAACTAACTACCTTCGATACGATCTCAGGGAGACATTAGACATCTGTTTAATAGAGTTTTTGGTTGGTTTATGTTTAGCGATAGCTAAAAGCCGTTACATTAGATAGATTTCTTATGTCAAATTCACTTCAAAACGAGCATTAAATATTTTCAAATAACCTTACATTAAGTTTAAATTCTATTTAACAGCATTAAACAACTGTTGCTGCTCTATGAAAGGGCAATATCAGTAATAAATAAGTATAAAGTAATCAATTTTGTATAATAATATTTTTTCTCATAATTACTAAGAGAAATATTTAGTTTACACATTTAATATCGATTTATGAGACACTGTATTCGCGTTAACAAGACTGTAAAACCAAATATGGCGTGGCTTAATTGTCAATAGATGTGTGCGTGAAATGTTGAAAACTATTAATATTTAATATTTGCTGATATCATAAATAATTGCTGTATGAAACAATGTCTAGTTTAATAGGTATTAAAATATATATTTGAAACTAGATGTTGTATCTTGTATCTTGTTGCTTCTATAATATAAGTTTATAATAAATTTCTTTTGGTTAGAACCTGTGGTCCACGGATCCCTGGGGTCCGCGAGAATATGTTTGGTCCGCGGTGTCATCTCCGGACCATAGACAATAAGTTTTTCTTCGTGTTTATTTTATCAAGAGGGTCCGTGTGCTTGAGTTCCTACTTCCTAGGGGTCCGTGGCTGAAAAAGGTTGGTAAACACTGCTGTCAAAGTCCGCCTTTCCTTGCCTTGTAAGTACATTTAGTACAATTTGCCCATTTAACATTGATTTTGATACAAAGTTATGTAAATGTTATTATGAAAAAAAGGAAATTGACCCAAAACATAAGTAGAGCGTGAAGCGTTCGCAACGTTAAATAGATGAAAGTTTGTGAAGAAACGTACAAAAGGTATTTAATAATTAATTATAATTTAATTATGATTATGTAATATTTAAAAATAATAGAATTACGTCAGAAAAATAAATTTTCAGCACCTTCATGCTGTCATACAGTCGATCTCTTCTTAGTGTAGAGTTCTATAACATATTTTTTTATTATGGTTGTTATAGTTCATTGACATTTTAGTATACAACTGTTCTCTACTCCTGTCTATCTTAACTTACCTTAGACAAGAAGATTTCTAAGCTACTCTTGTATCAAATACGATTGTTGCTATTCATAATATACTCTTATAAAAACCTGCACCCCAATAGAAAGTGAACAATGGGTAGCACACGTGTGCTACCTGCGCTTATGCAAGCCCGTTTTTTGTATAATACCCACATGTTACTCTATACTAGCCCAGTGCCCACTGAGTGACCTCCGACACAATCTTTCTTATTATTATTAATGCGAAAGTACACATTTTCGCATTGGGTATTATCTATGACTAGCGACCCGCCTCGGCTTCGCACGGGTATAAAATATATAGCCTATGTCACTCACTGAAAAAATGATTAAAATCGATTCAGTAGTTTTGATTTATATTCATTACTACCCGTGGCCCGCATTGGTCGGAACCGCCGCTAAAGCTACGTCCCGCAATTTTTAAATCTGTAATATTTTCGAAAATATTCATTTAAATAATATGCTGTAAAGGGCCATATAGATCTATATTAAATCAACAATGTATTTAAGGTATTTTATTGGATAAGGATTAATGCTGTATTTGTTAAAATTGCTTCGAAAATTAGCCATTATTTGTCGTAAAAAGTAAATTACAAAAAAATGTTATTGTGGGATATCCATAAGAGATAGACATATACCATCGCGGAGTTTTCTGTAGACCTTTTCAATGTGTACAATACTAATTGGTACATTATTTTGATAGATCTCGTAGGGTTCAGCCTGCGTTTGCAATGTAAGCGGAAAAAAAGTAATTATTTACGACATCACATTAGAAACCCTAACAGTAACAGTATTTCTCCACTATTTAATGAATGTTATTATACTTCTAAACCTTCATCTTGAATCACTCTATCTATTAAAGAAAACCGAATCAAAATCCGTTGCGTAGTTTTAAAGATTAAAGGGAACAAAGGGACATGAGGGAAAAAAACGACTTTGTTTTATAATATGTAGTGATTAAGTTACAGCTACTTTACTTGTCTTTAATAAAATTAGGAGGCAAACAAGCAAAACGAGTCACCTGATGTAAAGCAACTACTGTTGCCCATAGACACTTGCAACGTCAGAAGATTTGCAAGTGCGTTGCCCTTTGATTTCAATATAATAATACTAGATAACGCCTACAACTCCGCTGCGCCAAAATAAGTTTATCGTACGAACCGTACATTTTTCGCGCATAAAAAGTATATTATATGCTTTCCCGGTCCTCAAAGTATCACAATACCCAGCAAAATCGGTTCAGTGGTTTGGACGTAAAAAGGTAACATACTGACATACTTTCGCATTTATAATATTAGTATAGATCTACTTGAAGCTCGAAGTTTATAGCGAAAATATACTTAACTTTATTTGATATTTACTCACGCTGTCCAGGACATTGAAAAACATTTCCCCTTCAAAATGACCGTCTGACTGACTATCATGAGTAAATATTGATTATCACAGGATATCCGAGAAGGGGACGATATTATGACGAGAAGAAAAAAAGTTTTCAGTTTAATTTCAAAATATATTGTGCATAATAAAATTGTTCTTGAGTAATAAGCTCTCCTTTATGTAAGAAAATAAAGTAATAATACTTTAGGGTGTGTTTATGTCCCCTAATTTACTGTGAAAGCAGCAGCGCTAAAAGAATTACTTTTAAGTATGAGTTTTAAGTTCTGAGGCTAATTACTTAAATATAACATTTTAATTGTGCGATCGCCAGTAATCTTAGATTAATTTATCATCGCAGGGCCTTTAAAACTTTAAGTATCATACTGATATTTTAGCGTTTGACTCAACGAGGGTCACAGAAAACGTGAAAGTGGCTCCCACGTAACCTTTGTCACTACGGGACGGAGTTTTTTCCGCCGCCTACCTGCCTCTATTATCCCGGCGAAAGTTATGTGAAAGACCCCAAAATGCCCGATCCCATGTTAATAGGGCTGCCAAAATCCGATGTTATTAGAATAATTAAAATATACTAAGTAGTACTTTGATAAGAAATTAAAGTCCCCCCTATCAATTATCCTAGCGTATAACTATTCAAGGCTTTCGTCTGTCATATTATGACTTTTCCAATGTGCCAGACAAAGACAAGCAGACCTTGTATAATTATTCGCTGTGTATATATACTAGACGTTCAGCGTAACTCTGCCCGTGTAAATAAGGTAATCTGCGCAACCATACATTTTCCTGCAGAATAGTTTGCTTTCACGTTAATTTTAATTTTTCGGATATAATATTTTTGGTAACCCTACGTCACATTCCTATTTGGATCACAGTTTTTGTGGGTACATTCAAAATTGTACAATAAAAAAATCGCATTTTATATCACGGGCTACGCGTGTCTACGTTAGAATAGGCATTGTGAGTTTCAATAGAAATTTAAGCTGCGAATTTTAGAGGATTCAATCTTAGATTAATGCGGGTAGAATTGTATGCATTGTACACTTTTTAATTTTACCTTTGCAGGTGGGTGAGTTGGGTAAAAATAAAAAAGAAGACGGCTTTTTTCAGTAAAAAGGTCTACAAAATCTTTTTACTTCTTTAATACTCCTATCAGGCTTTAAGTTTTAGTTAGCCATAAAAAAACTTAATTTTTTAATCAATTTCATTAATACCAGATTTTTATGGCTTTTAGACAGGAAATTCTCTTTAAGGTTTTGATAAATCCAAAATAATCCAATCAAACGTACCATAGTGAATAGACAAACTTGAGCCAAAAAACCTGGAAACGGGAACAAAAAATTGCCATATAACATTTTGTTTGAAACTTTTTACTGTTGCTTTATTTTCTTAACTTTAACTTATGTATTTTTTGCTTCTAATATTGTATTTAGTAAGAGTTTTTACAGTAACTAAATTATGTCATTAAACTAACCAGCGTAAAAGAAAGCATATTATATTACATGGATTTTCACTTAGAGCATTTGAAGCATAACAGAGAAAAAATGTCGCTCATCAGTCATTTATATTGAAAGTATCGTACGCAAAGTGGACCTTACTGCCTTACAAATAAAGACTGTTATGCCCATCGGTGACATCAAACTCTCACTCTTTCACCGTATAATTGGAGTCAACGAATCGCACACGCGAAGTAAAAACTGGAAGAAAGTGATGTTACGCTATCTGTTATCATAAAAACAGAAGCTATTCCCGTCTCTTTCTTTTATTTGTTGTGGGATGTTGCTTTCTCTTTCTAAAGAAAGTGCGCAATCGCACAGCTGCATGCGCTTACGTCATAGTTTATAGTACATGTAAATTGCAGATAAAGCATTTCATTGTTTCGGTAACCTCATTTCTATTTTGCTTATGTTAACTGTTGGCATAGTAAGAGCTTAATGTTTAAAGTCTAGCTTTTTCTGTATTTAAATTGCGTGTAAATTAAAATATGAGTAAAGCTAATTTGTAATTAATGGCAGGTACATAATCAGTTTTTATCTGTGCTAATATTAAAAATGCGAGAGTTTATATCTATCTTTCATCTCTTTACACTAAAATCTCTGAATTGAAATCATTTATGTTGTATATCTGAGTTATGGAAAGTACATATCATAGTTTTTTACGCAAAGACGTGCGGTTCCCAGGCCACAAATTTTTATACTGACAAGTTTACTAAGTTACTTCTGTTGCCGAAAGAATGTAACTAAAATCTAGTTTCAATTCTAATTTCAATTTTAGAGATACAAAATATTTAACATTGCAAAATAAATTCAAATGAAAATGATTTTAGCATTATTGCAAAATACATCAATGAATCTCTGACCACGAAGATCATAAACATTCCAAAAAAAACTGGTCAAACTTGTCCTCCTACTTTTTGCTGCATCTTTTATTTTTGCGTATACTTCTATAGATAGTGAGAGTGAAATATGACGTATTCACTTGGAGTGAGACGGCAAGATTTGTGCTAAGGAGTAAAAGGGACAGATTTACACAATGTTTGAAGTATGGGAACGTTGCATTTTAAGGCTTTTGATTTTGAAAATCGACAAAGATATATTTTATAGTGCATTAGATGCATTGATTTTTGCGTAAAAACCGTACATTTTTTCCAAATAAAAACTATTCTATTAATTATTCAGAGCCTTAAAGTAACTCCAAACCAAACATCTAAATTTGTTCAGTGGTTTGGGCATCTTGAGGTATTCCTCATTTAAGAGATACTACAATAGATATTTCTCTTGTAGTGTCCCTTAAACGTAGTAAATAATATAATATGGACAGATTCACTGTCGCATTTATAAGTGTGGATTTTAATGTTAAAACAATAAACTTTATATTATGACAATATTAATTAATGTTAAGTCGATGGCTAACAATTAATTAATATTAAATTGGTCGTCAATATAGAAACTAATAGAGCAATCACACAGAATGGATTTGCAGAAGGTTGTGTTCCAAATAGCTGACTGTAAATCGCGCGTGTGTAACGCCGACAGGTGTTAAACAATGTTTACGGAACACGCACAATATATACTAAAATATTTCATTTAAAAAATCTTCTAAAATAATAATTTGCTTAAGCAAAAATTTTTTCACTAATAATTTTGAATCACGATAATATCGTATTAGGTATCTAACATGTATTCAATACAATATTCTTATAAGAAAATGATTGTAAAGCTACCCAATAAGAAATTCTTTGTAGGTTTTAAACATGTGTTATATATTTTATGTTTTCTTATTTGAAGAGGCTTCTTGTTAGAAGCGATTATAATAATACATATTATTAAGTTAATATAGTAATATTCAGGTGGGAAGCGAGGTTTTGTATCCACTATAATAAAGTTTCAGCCAGAAATATTTGACCGAAGGTTTCAGCTGTTAAATTATTTTAATTGCTGGATTTTGCGGAGTTTGGCAGTTAGTAAATCTTTGCAGTTCTTTTACTTGAAGCAGAGGTAAACGTACCGTCACAATTTTATGTGTGTTAATGTAATTTAGACGTGACGTCACAAATTGTTGCGAGCCAATTGAATATACAGCTAAGTGTGTCACCATTTAGTTGCTAGTGTGCTGTTGTCTTTACTGCACTAAGTCATCTTTGCACAGTAAATACAACGTGTTTCATTACCGATTTTTAAGCACGGACCTCTGATTGGCTGTATTTTTTCTAGTGAATAAACATTCAGAATCGCATGGCTTTTTTAAACATTTTTGCGACTTTTAATCGGAAGTATTTTATTTAGAAGTGCGCCCTGATCAAGGTTGTGATTGTTGCTAATGTGTGATCATCCTCAATCCTCAATCGCAGGATTCTGCACGAAGGTCGGCGGAGTCATCTCTGCACTTAGGACCGTTGACCCCCGTCCTATACGTTCTCTACTTGCAACATAGTACGTTCATCATCATCAAGTGGTTGTGGTAGGTCTTGATGGCGATCTTGGGTATGAGTACAGCTTGTACTAATATGTATTCTGTGGTATTAGTCCGATCTTGAGTGTATACGCCGATCTTGGGTATAAGCTCGTCCTGAGTATGAGTTGGTCTTTTCTTTTTCTTCTTTTTTGGCAACTTGACACAAATGATGCGTATGTTGTGCCACAGACAAATTGAGGCTATTTTTCTTAATATAGCACTTCGGCTATAAAACCATGGCCAGTGTCGAGTAAATGGCGGGAAAAAATGTTCTAGTATAGTACAATTTTTAGCATCGTTTTCATGTATCGTCAGGTCTAAAGTCTAGTCAAAGTCTAAGTAAAAGTCAATACAGTCAAGGAGTCAAGTCGGTCGATTCAGTAAAGTGGTAGACGCTTTACTGAAACTTTCGATAGAGTTTTGGAGGGAACACAAAATAGCACGTTTCTGGATATCATATCACTTTCCTACACTTGTGCATGAAAACGAATATCTACCATAATATCCTACCAATATTACACATTAAAAACCCAGTTAACACAATTACACAAAAACACAACAGCACTCTTTCACATTCCCGGCAAAACCTATGAGTTGGTCTTGATGTGGTTTTGATTATATGAGTTGGTCTTCTTCTTCTTTTTTAAAATGGCTTCTTAGTGAGTTGCTAATGTCAGAGTGGTTGATGTGAGAGTACTGGTCTGGACGGGCTATGACAGTAAAAGTGTGCTGGTCTTAACGGTGTTAGAGTCTTCGAAGTCCAGTCGTGCGTTCTTTTTTACAAATCGTAAGAAATAACTAAACTGTATCTATTCATAGTTTACGTAATTAGCTGTTTGCTAGTGAACGTCAAATGATACTGTAAGTGACCCACGAAATATAAATACTAGCTGTTGTGATGATATGAGTTAAAATCTTCAAAAAAATAACTAATTTTAAAACAAGACTTCTTAAATTTTAATTAAAAATAAATTGAAAGTAAAACATTTAAAATAACCTGTTTATTAACGACATATTACTCATAATTTCTTACGTCTTTAATAAAGTTTTAGTTGCTTAAAATGGTTTAGATAATATTACCGATAGGAGACTGTGACTGACTTAAGACTTAAGTATAACCTAACCGCGTCATAAGGAGGGTTAGGGTTTTAGATAGGCCTCTTTTAGATTAAGGGCCTATTTCACCACTTCTGATAAGTGTTGGATAGACTATCCACGGCTAAACAGAAAGAGTATGGAGTAACTGTCAAATAAGTTGTGGATAGCCTATCTGGCACTTATCAGGAATAGTGAAACAGGCCCTTAATATTTGAAACTTTAAATAACTGAAAACCTGAACGAAAAATGGAAATAGACAATTTAAAAATTTTATATTAATTATTAATTATTTTATTATTATATAAACTAAAATCTTAAACAGTAACTTCTTATTTCTAGAGAGAACATTCTAGAAAAGTGTCCTAACTCGTGCCTCACAAAGAATTCGGCGAAAAAAGAAAAACAAACAAATGATGTCATCTATTGCTAAGCGATTTTGAACTTTATATACATACATTTAAGGCTTATAAGTCAGCTAAGACGTATACAGGACACACGGTCTATTAAGGCGTTCCCAGCACATTTTCTAACGATAGAGGAGTGCACGTGCGAACAGAGGGCCTTTCATGGGATATGGGTCAGCCCCACTAACAGGATTTGATGTAATGGAGCTACCAGACTGGAGGCGTTTTATGAAATTAACAGCTAAGTAATCAACAATATTTAAATGAAATTAACAAAGCGCTTACAATTTTGAACGACTCTGAAGGGGATTATAAGATAAAAAATACACCCAACCAAACAGGGGGGATAACTGTTTGGTTGGGTGTATTTTTTATCTTATAATGTTCAATATAAAATACTTATTAAAATTAGTATAAGTTTTACAAACTACGACTTTTTATAGATTATCTATAACATAAAATAAAAAAATCGAGTCCCATACTCTATTTTTTTATATTTCCAACAACTGTTTTATAGCGAAAGTAACTAAATTAATAGGGAAACATATTTTTCTTACCGTACATTAGTATACCATGCATACATTTTCACTGGAATGTTTCGCATCATCATCAAAATTAAAAGTACTTACCTAAAAAAAATATTACTGTATTTGTAATTTGTTATTCTCACACGTATTTGATTATACTAAGTCACTACAACCAGTATTATTTTTGTTTCAGGTAATGCTGACTTCAGCTTAAATTTAGTTTCGTTTATGGTTCTTGATATGCTAAGTACTCACATACGGTATTACTCGATAGTTTTACTCCAAATCGAGTAAAAATTACCGTGTGGACCGCAAAACTCACAGCTCGAAGGCTCTCATCGAGCCGGCTCGATGGAATTAAATAAATCTAATTTCCTTCGAACTTACTCGACGCGAGCCGTCGAGCTTTAGTCAAGCGTGTGAGTTTTGCGGTCCACACGATAATTTTTACTCGATTTGGAGTAAAACTATCGAGTAATGCTGAATGTGTGGACGAAAGCCCAAGCCGTGGTTTTTACTCTACGTGCTCGATCGAGTAAAACCGTATGTGAGTACTAAGCAATACACAAAGCACAGTGGGCTTAGAACACTACATCAGAAACATAGGTCATCAATCATCGTGTTTTTGAAGTCAAATTCGATCGCGTGCTACGCGATAGTGTATTGTTTTGCTCCCTAAAGTTTTTTGAAATAAGACATAGGGCCTGTTTTTTACCATAATTTTATAGAATACCTAGTTGTTATTACCTTTGTTATTGTACTTTAATTATTGTAAATTGTACCTTTGTCGCAGCCGTTACAAGTGTGAAAGTGTTTTATAAACCAAATAGTTTTATTGCGTTCTAAAATTTCTTGTTTATTTAATGTGGCGCTATAAAATCTAACATCCAATATAATATTAAATATTGCAAAATTAACACTCTGTACTGATTTATTAATGTTTAATCAAATCTGATTAAGCGATTTACTTTATACAAAAAACAATAAGTATATTTCAAAGTCAAAGCTACGATTATTATTAAAAATAGCCTCCATGCCGTAAGAGCGTGCTAAAAGTAGAATTGACTTAGCAAACAAAAATATTGTCATACGATAGTATGCAAATATTATTATGTTTTTAAAAAGGAACATCAAAATGTTTCTGATTACTCAGGAGTCAATGAATTGAATATATAAGAAAGAATAACATTCCTTGAAAACACTTTTTAATACAGGGACAGCACTAAAGGAAAATCTGTAGATCGATCGCCTGATTGTAAGCATATCCCGTAATTTCCCTAATTAGACATTGATCTTAGAACGATAAGCATGGCCATAGAATGCTTTCTTTCTATGGAAGAAAAGTGGCAAATTGACAAATCAGTCAAAATAACCCTCACTCTGTTTAGTCGATTTAGGGCCTGTTTCACCACTTCCTGATAAATACTGGATAGACTATCCACAACTTATCTGACAGATGGAGTATTAGAATATCTGTCAGATAAGTTGTAGATAGCCTATCCGGAACTTATCAGGAAGTGGTGAAACAGCCCCTTAGAGTTACTTCTAAAGTTTTGCCACTTATTTTACTCGTCATCGCACGAATACGATAAGAACTTTACCAACATATTTTGTAAACTCAGTTTACGGCAAAATCTTATTTTATTATCAAAATAGAAAAACATTCAGCATTAATTATCAGATCCATTATGTGAAATTTTCAGTTCACAACATAATTACTTTTGATGATTGATTAATACAAAAAACTGTCCTAAAACGGCGAAAACATGTTATATTTGGCCTAACCTTCCCTCGACATCTGTAATTGGGGCCTTTGTCCTTAGCTGGCGACTTTCAAACGACCATTTCGACTAAGTTTGTTTTATTGTTTAGTGTTCGTTTAGAAATCAATGAGTCATAGGTCCTGGTCCTTTTAGAATGTTTTTGTGATGACCTAACTCTAAGTTATTCTTTTCTAAATAAGGATAATTAAGGATAAGAACACTCCTTGTGTATGTCTCAATGTCCTCACCGACAGTATCGGTTATTACGCTCAGAAGGATTACAAGTATGTATTACGCTCACACTTGGGCACTATAAAAATTCCTGTGTAGCCGGAACTACCAAGACTTTTATTTTTGTAACTACTATTTCGAAAGAAGCTTATCCGCCTGATTGAAAATAGCCTGTTATATATTTTTTCTGTGAAATGATTAACTACTGGATATTTAATTAAAGTACAATGGTCAAATTTGAACTATGAGCAACTCTGACACAATCGTTTCAATCAAATGAAAATGAATGGAGTATGGATGCAGTCCTAAGTTTTATACATTTTTGACCATTGTCCTTGAGATTAAGCCATAGGCTGACATGATGATATAATTATACCTACTGTTATAGCAATGAAAAATAATATGACTAGCACGCCCACAAACGAATTTTAAAACTCTTAATTTATAAAGAACTAGATGGCGCCCGCAACTTCGTTTCGTCAAAATTTGTTTATCGCGGGGAACCGCACATTTTTAGGGATAAAATGTATCCTATATCCTTTCCCGGGACTCAAAGTATTTCCATACCAAATTTCAGCAAAATCGGTTGAGCGGTTTTAGGCGTGAAGGACTAACAGACAAACATACAGACACACTTTCGAATTTATAATATTAGGATGGAAGTATGGATTTGAGTATTTGGGTTTACGTTTTAAAGGCTATACTTACTATCTATGTTTATACAATGTTAAATCCATTAGATACATGGCCTAATTCGGATGATGTAAGCGACCGCAAAACGGAATGAGGACGAGAAACAGGCGTTAGAACGATACAAAGTGTATGGCATACGGCTAATGAAAGAGTAGTCTCTGTGTAAGTGTGTGCATAGTTTAAACTACTAAATAATATATATTCAAAAGCCTATTTAATAGTTTTAGACACTTCTGTGACAGTTAGGCGCTAAAAATCACTAAGATTTGCTAAGACCTAGGACACTCTTTGTAGCCAAAACACTATAATACTGTCAGTTTTAACACTTTAATGATACTAACGGCCGTTCCCAATATTTGATCTATCTCTGGTTTTGCCCTACTAGAGATAGGAATAGCTCTCATTAGACATTAGACACATATATTTTATGTCAATTCAATGTTAGCTGCGATCGGTCGTATGTCAAACCAGAGATAGATTGAATATTGGGAACGGCCGTAAATCGTTTTGATACCTTGCAAAATTAATATAATTTTTTTAAGAAGGTTGCTGCCATGAATTGAAAAAAAGATTGTATTTATTCTACAAAGACCTAAAACGGAATAAATATTGAACTAACTTTGAAAATGGTAATGATTTTAATAACAATTAAGGATTTTGAATTACTATGTTTATCTTTTTTAATATAATATTCTTATTCTGAATACCATTATGTTTCTAAATTTTAGATACAAGCAAAGCATGAAATTGCCGTTGCAATCTCAGCAAAAGATAGTCAAGATAAGAGATGCTCACTGCTGTATGTATGTAAATGGCTTGCTAAAATGTCACTTGCAAAACATTATAAGGTTAGGTACAACCACAGACACAGATCAAGATAGATCGAAGAGTACTTCGCGTGCCATATCGCGTTCCCAAACGACGAGCAATGCTCGTCTTTCGAAAGTCTTTTCTTTAGTCTGCTATCGGAATCGGACGTCAATCGGAATTTTAAAAATGCCTAAATGCCTTAAAGTGCCTTATTGAGCTGTAGAAATTCAAATAGAAACGTTGGCCTTGATAATGGACACGTTTCTTATCATCGGTACGTCACAGTAGGTAGTAAAAAAGTGGCACGCTCGTTTTCATACAAATGGAGCGACATGCGGTATCTATCTTGATCTATATCTGTGGGTACAACATAAATACACTACCAGTTCTGCTGTATACTAACATCACTCATTATGATATTATTGTAAAATCACTCAACGTACTAATTAACAAGTACCTAACTAGCTAAAAGTCGAGCTTTGTGAGGGCACACCGTCACACACCTTAACTGACTGATGATTACACATCTACATAATATTAATAAAAATTACTATGTTAAAGCACAAATCAATGGGCGTGGTAGTTTTCCCGTAAAGTGTACCACAAAATGTACAGGTTGTGGGATATACTAGTACTAGTTTTTGATCATTACACTCCCTGGCTTACTTTGTTGGACTTTAAAATACTTACTCGTATTATTGTGCCAATATTAAATAAGTATGTTATTGATTTTTTCATATATAGATACTTTGTTTGCAGTAATATACCTATTTATTGTGGATTGTTTTTTACCAGTTGTCAAAATTGTTTGTAACCTTGTATGTTCTACTTCTTTGGTTTTTTAGTTTTATTATTATTATTTCTTCTTTTTTTTTAGTTATAATGTCTTGTGGTGTAATGGTCAAAAAAGGGGAATAAACGTTTATTTATTTATTTTATTTAGTGATAACTTTAGAGAAACTTTAACCAGACTACGTAAAAATACAAAATGTTGAAATATTTGTTATATTATGTCATCCACGGCATTATTGCTAAAATATTGACGACTCATTTGTTAAAATCGGACTTGTAGTTTAGCTGCTATTGGGGCACCTATATACACTGCCAAAATCATAACCCTTCCTTTTGGCTTCATTGTAGTCGGAAAAACCGATTTACACACTTCTAGTTGCTAGATGAGCAGTTATTATTTTATCACCACGAGGTAGAAAGAAAGTTACATATAAATTATAATATTACTTCCTTACCTACCATGTGCCGCTAATCCATCTTACGAATTCTTGCTTAGGGTCCTGTGTCCTAGCGTCCTGACGCAAGTTTAACATTTTATACCCACCTCAAAAACTAATCAACGCCGCTAAAGAACTTTTCACTCAAAAATATTCTAACATTTCATTACTAGTTTCTTTGTTACAGTCCTAAATATATCTATGAGTAACTTGCATACAATAGATATATACAGACATTGTAGATTCTGTCCGCGTGTCGTCGTGTCACCTTGTTCGCTACTGATATTTATTAATCAGTCAAGCTGTCACATCATTAACACTTCCATTCACATAATAGGCAAAGACGAATTATGGTTAAGTTCTTCTGTACTTGATGCTCCCTCACCGGGAGCATTCGTGTACCGTGTAGGTAATGTAACATTATAGATTCGTTTTTGAGCATTACATTTCAATATATTACATTACACGCGAATGCTCGTCAGTCAGGGACGAGCATTCGCGTGTAATGTAACATTCGACTTTGAGCATTCCATAGCTAGTAAATGATGTTACAAGTTGTATCAAGATATTACACACTGTATCATTACAAGGTGCGTATTGTAATGCTCGGCTCTCCTCCCTCACTGATGTAATGCTCGACTCTGTAACATTACATTACAAGCGAATGCTCCCGGTGAGAGAGCACCTTCAGCCAAAACTCTTATGACGCAAACCTAACATGGAATATTACGCCAAGTTCGGAGCAGAGGGTTCTTCTTGTACATACAGTATATAATCAGAATATTGACAGAAGCGTTGTCAAATGTCGAATAAAACCTTTGTTTACTATGCTGGTGCTGCCTCTAGCGTGAAAACATTGCATTACTATATCCTATAGAACAGTCATGTTTGCGTTGCAGCCTGCAAAAAGTTTGAAGCAGCAATTTCGTCGCCAATCAGAAACTTTTACTGGACTATTATCTTGAATAGTGATGCCACCTTTAGTTCCTGCATAATATTCCCCATATAAGTTAATATAGATCTCAACATGTACACATTTTTTATTCATTCACACGTATTTTCATTTGCAATAAATATTGAAGTGAAATTGTAGGTAGTATAACTGTCAATTAATTGTCAATTAACGTAACTGCAGCCGTGACAATTTCGTCACGCCCGTCACTTTTCTTTTTTAGTGACAGCAGCTATTGGCAATAATGTGTCATTTATACCAATAATTACGATCTATTTATCGACATTTTTTCGGGATAAAAAGTATCCTATGTCCTTTTCCGGGGCTCAAAGTGACTCCATACCAAACAGCTAAATCGGTTTAGCGGTTTAGGCATGAAGAGGTAACAGACAAACTAATACATTTTCGCATTTATAATATTATTAGTTCTATGGATAATCCATATAATTTCGTGCATTCTATTCACAAGATCTACAATCTACATTCTAGACTCTATATTGCGCTATAAAAAATACTTCATAGGAAAAAAAAAGTAAATCTACGCTACGTGAAGTCAAAGTTTAAGCAGGGCATATACGCTGACCGAAATGATGTCCATCTTTTATGAATCTCTGATAGTAAAATATACTGTATATTATTGCGCCTTAAGAAACGGGAGATTTCTCGCTAAAAGTACTTGACCTACCCAAGGCCTTTCTCGGGGCAACGGCCGATCTTTCTCCTGGGAAAAAAGTTTAACCTTCAAGTAAATGTCAGCTTGACTGAGATCAAAACTAGTTGTGATATATATCATATACCACATTTCTCACACGAGTATTTTTAGCTGTCAGAACCAGAAATCTTGATACTTGTAGATGATTTTTATTTTGTACTACTATTTTTTCGCGAGATTTACCTACTTTTACGCACTTGAATGCGCCCAATGTGTGCTCGAACATTACAGAAGACATTCATAGTTGACGGAGGGAAATGAGATGAGGGAAGCAATATTTTGTACGTTAACTATAATCGATATAGTTCTACATCTACTCCGGGTTTTTACTTTCCGGATTCGAATGGTCAAATCGGACAGAGTGCAAAACTATTCTAAAACCTAAAAACTTAGGTCATCATTTATCTACAATATTATAATAATTATAGGAAAATAGAAAAAGCAATGATCCGAGTTTCTCTGGCGAATGAAATTCGTAACGACGTAATTCGCTGGAGAACTAAAATTCCTAATATTGCTTATTAATAGTAACTATTAGTTCTCTAGCGAGAGCAATGAAGAGGGATTGGCACGTTGTGAAGTGGAATCGGGCCGGCCATGTCTGCAGGACAGACGATCGTTGGAGCAGACGAGTGTAGAAGACCACCATTAGGCCGTGTTCAAACCAAACTGACTGTCAGCCGCCGAATGTGAGCGAACGTTACGCAGTTTATTGTATTTCCATACATATTCACTTTTTCGTTCACATATAAGGCCGTGTTCAAACCAAACTGACTGTCAGCCGCCGAATGTGAGCGAACGTTACGCAGTTTATGTATGGAAATACATTCCATACATATTTACTTTTTCGTTCACACCTAACCGACAATACGTTATTACGCTAGGCGTAGGCGCGGACATTCGATACGATTTTTTTTTTATGAAATAAGGGGGCAAACGAGCAAACGGGTCACCTGATGGAAAGCAACTTCCGTCGCCCATGGACACTCGCAGCATCAGAAGAGCTGCAGGTGCGTTGCCGGCCTTTTAAGAGGGAATAGGGTAATAGGGGAGGGTAGGGATGGGAATAGGGTAGGGGATTGGGCCGCCGGTAAACTCACTCACTCGGCGAAACACAGCGCAAGCGCTGTTTCACGCCGGTTTTCTGTGAGAAGGTGGTATTTCTCCGGTCAAGCCGGCCCATTCGTGCTGAAGCATGGCTCTCCCACGTATAAATTTAACCCAGTGTTAACGTTTATTTTCACGTTCACACTGGGGCTCACAGTGAGCCTGCTCACATTCGGCGGCTGACAGTAAGTTTGGTTTGAACACGGCCTTACGGACAATACGTTATTACGCTATGCGTAGGCGCTGACATTCGGCGGCCGATTAATTTAGCACGTCACTACTCGTACGCTCTGCGGACACAGATTGGCTACGTAGTTACGTCAGCTATAGCGTATAGTCAGCATACTGTGAACGAAAAATACTGTTTATTTTCACGTTTACACTGGGGCTCACAGTGAGCCTGCTCACATTCGGCGGCTTACAGTCAGTTTGGTTTGAACACGGCCTTAGGTAAACGACGCCGTGCGGCTCGATAGACCGATGATTTGAAGGTGATGATGACTGATGACTGATGAGCATCGGATAGATCTGGCTTCCTAGTCAAAATGCATTTGCCAGCTATGACAGCTAAGTTAGATGTCAAAAAACCGGCCAAGTGCGTGTCGGGCCACGCGCAATATAGGGTTCCGTAGTACCGCTAGTTTTTCGAAATTTTTGTATGGTCAATGAATGTATATTTATAACGTGTTTTACACTACTAACAACATCATCTCAGTTACGTTCAAAGGAATTTGTACGAATAGTTCCTTTATACTTCGCCGAATACATATTTTTTAGTTGATCGACTATTACTTACTCAAAAACTTATGAAGTCTTCTTAGCCGTGATAGTTTTCCTTTTAAATTCAGCATATTTCCTGCTCCCGTGAATTTCCAGAAGCAACCGTTTAGCTGGTAGAAGGGGGGGACACTGGACTCCAACGATTTTTTCCACTTTAAAACTTCATATTTCACAAATGGATCCCTAAATCGGAAAATGATCTATGAATAAGTACTCATAATATTTTTAAAACCTATCCAATGACATCCCATACTATCGGGTGGACGTGAAAAAAAAATCATCCCTGCTTGATTTGTAGGGGAGGTACCATAAAATAATATATATTTTTAAGAATTTATATAATACCATATTGTCGGCATCATTAATATCTGCATTCATGCCGAATTACAGCTTTGTAGGTCCTATAGTCTCTGAGCAAAACCGCGGACAGACAGACGGACAGACGGACAGACGGACGGACAAACCGAAACTACAAGGGTTCCTTGTTGACTACGGAACCCTAAAAATGTAAAGTATGGCCAGTACGCAATAGACCACGATGGCCCACTGCAGGCCACGCCTGGAAATCGTCCGCCATCATACACCATTACCCCGCATTTACACAATGGCGATGGATTGTAGTGGCCAGCATGGTCCATTGTGAAGAGGAACCTTATGAGATTTGACATAACGCATCGCAAGTGCCATGATACTTATCGATGCGCTTGTCAAATCCCATACATTTTTGACACCTAACTTTGCTATATTCAGCACTCAGTAGTGGACGGTGACAGGCTGATGATGATTAAACAAGCCTGTAATACCTACATCAAATCTGCTCGTAGCCCTTCAGTCACGTCCGTCCACACAATGTCACTATCGAACTGGGTGACCAGCTAAAATGTATTATTAACCTAAATCATTAATGTGAGGTTACATTAAACTTGTCCTAGATCTCGGTTGTTAATTCTAGTTATTACTTACTTAAGGGTAAAAAATTATTTTTTAGGGTTCCGTACCCAAAGGGTAAAAACGGGACCCTATTACTAAGACTTCGATGTCCGTCCGTCTGTCTGTCCGTCTGTCTGTTTCCAGGCCGTATCTCAAGAACCGCTATAGCTAGACTTTTAAAATTTTCACAGATTGTGTATACTGTTGCCGCTATTACAACAAATACTAAAAACAAAATAAATTAAATATTTAAGGATTTTTTGCTATTTTTTGCTCGATATCAATAACGACCAAATATAGGCACTTTGAATGTTCACAAAAATACTCAATTGTATAAGACTTATACTTTAATAATTAATAATAAAATAAAATTTAACTAAATAATTAAAGGGGGGTTCCCATACAAAAAACATAATTTTTGGGCTATTTTTGCTTTATAACGGTACGTAACCCTTCGTGGGCGAGTCCGACTTGCGCTTGGTCGATTTTTTAAATACGATTGCGGGTAAAAAATACGATTTTTTATACCCGGTGGCAGAAGTGAGCGAATGTGTGTGAATATGATTTTATTTAAAACGAGCAGTGGCCGATCACAAGACTACAAAATATACACTGTATATATGAAACGCATAGTGCCTAAACTTGTGATCTAGTTCCTAGAATACACAGTGTTTTATTATGAGGTTTTATTTGGTGGATGCAGGGAAAACGCTTTGTTTTTTTTTTTTTTTAAATTTTAATTTTTTTTTTAATTTTATAAGCATTACGTTACAGAACTCATAATATACTTTTTAATTAATAAGAAACACACTTATGTTTAATTAATTATTATTAAGTTAACATCTGCGGTCGACGATGAAATCCATAAATTTTCTAAACACCACCATACTACTGTTGTTAATTAATACATATTATTGGCCGTAATGCTTTTTAGTTACATTTTAATTGGACATATGGTTCTAAAAATACGGGAATATATAGGGTCAGGTGCACCCATGTTAGTAATTAGCCGATCTTCGCTGTTTTAATCTTGTT
The DNA here is from genome assembly GCA_905187585.1 of Cyaniris semiargus. Taxonomy (NCBI): domain Eukaryota; kingdom Metazoa; phylum Arthropoda; class Insecta; order Lepidoptera; family Lycaenidae; genus Cyaniris; species Cyaniris semiargus. The sequence continues at coordinate 3,631,539 of LR994555.1, forward strand.
GCGCTGAGGCTGCAACGGTAAATCTTAAGGTGAAGGTACAATATGGGAGGTAGCGGATAGCGATTATGGTTAAGGAGCAACGTGCATAGATATGTCGCAGCAATTTTGAAATTCTATTGAGAGAAATGCATTTTTTGTTGCCTAGGTCTTTTGGTATTTGAAAAGAGAAAAATATTATGATTCCAGGTGTAAGTATTTTTATAGAACCAAGTAAGTTATCATCTAATCAGCGACAATCATTAATCAGTTTAAGCTTAAACTGTTATCAGATATTTCAGTTTTTTTCTGAATTCAGCATCTTCCATTCGAAACATACTCGGCTGAACCGTTTCATATATCATTCTTAGGCTACTTTTCATCTAGAGCTAAGCGCTTAGAGCTGCTTTTGTGAGAACCAATGATTTTATTGGATCTTAAAATCATTCCTCGCAACGCAGCTTAGCTCAGCTCCGGTGGCGCTCTGCTTATATCCGTGGTGTAGGCTGAACCTATCAATATCTATCGGCGATGTCACCGGATGCTCCGCCATCTGCGGTTCCGGTTCAATAGAAATAACACACGAGTTGCGGTTACATGAGGAAAGTCAGTCGTTCTGAAAATTTTCTAGGACACATAGGTAAACATGCGTAAGATATTGAAGTAAGTTTGCCCTGGACCATTTGAAAATTTTACAGAAATAATTACAGTGAGGAGTAGCATAATTTAATTAAGAGTTTTAAAATTATTTATAACTAACTAGACGACGCGACGCCCGTTACTCCTTTGCGCCTAAATTCGTTTATCGCGCGGGAACCGAACATTTTTCCGGGATAAAAAGTATCCTATATCCTTTCCTGGGACTCAAAGTATCTTCATACCAAATTTCAGGAAAATCGGTTCAACGGTTTGGGCGTGAAGGGGTAACAGACAGACAGACATACACACTTTCGCATTTATAATATTAGTAAGTAAAGTAAGTAAAGTAAGTATGGATATTAAACGTCTACTGCCCAGTTTCTGAAGTTTTCAAGGAGTTGATCTTTTCAACTGTTAATAGGTTTATTTGGGCAATTTCAAGCGCTGGGGAATAGATAAACTCCAGAACTCAGAAACTAGTAGGTATTTATTTTATTTTCGCATTCAAATTATTTTAAATAATAATGTTATAATTTGCATTGTAAATCCAAAAAGTGCAATACGTGTTAAGTCCCTTTTAATTTTATTTCAATTAAAATGTGAATTTCGCTATCAAACCTAGACAGAATGCAATTTACCTTTAGCCGTAGTTTAGCAGCAACATGATTAATAACCATACAGCTTTGTCACTGTACAAAGTACACCTTTACCGGGCATATGCCACATACGTAAACTCTAAAGACCATGTTCTTCATGCACACTTTTTTCATGTGAAAGAGTGGAAACTATAAATAATTTTTAATTGATCTGATCATATAATTATATGGCATTATTTGACTATATCAGGATAAATTTTCCATATCAGTAAAAAATATTTATTTTTAGATGTTTCTAATAGGTAAGCAATAATTTCTACTTAACTATATTTTTTTCCAGAATAAAAACTACTTACCTAACTCTTACTAAATAACTTGACTTAGTTACACCAAAATCAAATACCAATATAATATTATAAAAGTCGTTCAGCATGGCTCCACCTGTCCAAATAAAGTATTTCGGAACCGTACATTTTTCAACAAAAAAGTAGCCTTGGTCGTCCTCTACGTTCGTTCGTTCTGTCGTCTACTCTGTATCTGTGCCAGATATAATATAAAAATTGGTCGTGAGATTATCGAGTTCAAGTAATAATTTTCCCTTTTTACGTTTTCCTCTGATCTCCTTCCTCTTGGCTTCTATTGGTCATAGCGCGAGCATGATGTTATATATATAAGACAGCCTAAAGCTTTCCTCAAAATGGAATATTCAACCCAAAGTAATTTTTCAATTTGAACCAGTAGTTCCTGAGATTAGCGCTGGCAAACAAAATAACAAACTCTTCAGCTTTGTAATTTAGCTATAGATGGTTATAATATTATGCTTACCAAAGTTACCAAATTTTATAAAAACCAGAGGACCTGTAATACGTTGCACCTAAGAACATAATTATATTTTGCATTAAAATTTAATTTTGTACAAAACGTCTACAATTTTACTAAACCGTTAAAATAAATCAACTATTCTTAACCACTACTAATTACTTTAAGTAATTAAAAAGAGTAAAAGAACAAAATATTCCCAGGTGAATCCTCTTTCGCCAGCTGGTGAAATAATTAAAAAGATAAACGTAAGTGCCACGTTACATTTTGTATAAGAACTATACGGTTTTTTGTACTACAAAATAATATAACACTTTTTGTACCTTACGATAAAGGAAAACTTACGGTTCTAGGTTTAAAAAGTATATTCTGTGTTCATCTGTCAATGTTTTTAGATGAATATCCATTTGCCATCTTGGAATATATAACGATTATTCATGATAATTGAAGATCAAACGAACTTACCTTAAGTGAAGTTCGATCACAATTATATGAGCGACTTCATTCTTAGCGATTTATGCTTACTTGTTGTATAGTGGCGCTCCCATGCGTCACCCTTGCACGTATTTTAGAGATATGTAAAAAAAAAAATGTCACTGTCACTAAGTCACCTGTCATGATTCATGACTTCCGGCGCTTAGACTCGAGCTACTCATTTTGTTTAGAGCAAATATAACTTACCTGCGGTGTTCATTTTATATTTGTAACTTGGGTAGGGAGAGACTGGTCACAGTCAAAGTATTAGTCGACTCACCTGTAATATGGGGTGGGTTTGGATAAATCGCTAAGAATGAAGTCGCTCATATAATTGTGATCGAACTTCACTTAAGGTAAGTTCGTTTGATCTTCAATTATATTTCGCGACTTCATTCTTAGCGATTTATGCTTACTTGTTGTATGATGTTTAGAGTAAAACAAATATAAAATGTTTAAGTAATTATTCTCTATTTTTATTTAAGGTTTTAAATTACAAAAAATGTGTGATAATTATTATAATATTATCATTGGTAAATGGAAATACTTACTTAATAAATAATTATCAATATTACAAAATATAAGTAATATTCCTTCATATTACAAATATTCTTTAAGTACTCCTTATTATGATCTTAGATAACATTTGAAGTAACTGACTAAAATAAATACATTTCTTTCTTATAACATAAATTATAATATTTACGAAATTTTATTCTGTCTAGATTGGGGAAAAATATTTCCTTATTATAGAATTTAGCGAATATAATAGAGGTAGGCATTAACTATTACTCCATCCTAGAGATTCTTTGATTGGTTCTATGTTGACTCCCAGTTTATTAGCTTTCGTCGTAGCTATATATCGAGTGCTATATGGACCAAAAATTAAAGTATCAATACCCCTTTTACCTAATAGTAATGTCTTTGATCCAGTTACTTAAAGTTTGAGTACAATTTGTTATTTGTTATTATATGATTTACGAAAACGAATAAAAAGGGTAATCTCATTTACGATAATTTTTCCTTTTATTTAAATATTCTAAGAGGTATAATAATGCAGGACAAATCTTATGGTCCTGTGAATAGTAAGGAAGTTTAAGCACCGGTTGAAAACTATAAAGCTTAGAAGTTTTTATCATAAAAAGTTTTCACCTTTAAGTTTCCACCAATAACCTACAGTAATTATATTAATCAATCACATATTATATTTTGTTTTTATAATATCCGGTAAGCAATACCTACGTAGATTAAAACCTCATCTTTTTTAGTAAAATAAATACTACATATTTTATTAGTTATTACACCTAATTTTTTGTACCCTATGCACTGCAACAAGTGCAAGTAAAGTGGCAGTTTGCTTAGCAAGAACTTTCAGTACCATTTTCGTTGGGCCACTGCAGAGATATAAACGATAGGGCATTATTAGTATCCCAATTCACTTCTTATTATTCGGCTTAATAAGTCTCATTCTGTAAGTTCCTTTCATATACCTCTTGAGTTGATATCATTTTCTAAATTAGTACATAATAATGATTGGGCAGGTTTAAAACTATTTTATAATTTAATGTGCTATATTTAGCACATTGGCTCAGTTTATCTGACAGAAAAGCTATTACCCTATCGACTGGCAAATCATATAAATCGTAGTTATGTGTTCTCCAAAACATTATCCATTGTTTTATACCACTATAGTATTGCATTTAATATGTATTATCGGATAAAGAATTTAGTATTATTTCAACACATTCCTCAGACAGTGGTGACCTCCAGTATGTACTCCCGGATAACCTCACGACTCGCGGCAACTATAGGCGTAGCGAGCGATGAAGATGTTACAGGACTTTATAAGTAGATTTAACAAGTTAATATCAGGCTTACGAATAATAATATGCTTATGATTCTTAGATAATTCCTTAAACCATGGGAACTACGACTGTACGGCTATGTCAATCATCAGGGTCTTTGTACCACGTAACTACGTACTATGGCACTAGACTATAATAGTAAATGAATCTACGTCGAATTCACCACCTTCGTTACTTATTTTCTTATCTTCACACCATTGCTAAATTTTCCCTGGTTATATAGATCAAATAACTATAATTGGACGCTACCCATTCTGTTTATACGCAAAATAGCGATCGTATATTATCGATCGACTAAAAAAAAAAAATTCACTACTACTAAGATACCTAGCAAAAAAGGCTGCCTTGTATTTCAATAAGTGATCTCATTTCATTGCTATTACAATGTCCATGGTATCTTTGTTCATTACAAAAATAAAGTTTTAGAAGCATCTGAGAAAATTTAAATTATTTTATTTCACATTTTCTTAGCTCAGCTTTTTGGCTTAGAACATCTTTTGAAGAGATTATTGACTGATTGTAACTAGGATCTTGGAGAGGTTATAAAAAATTAAGTTACATTTCCTAATTATTTCTATTCATAAATGTTTTTTTTTTTTTTTTTTTTTGTGGTATTTAATATTTTCCTGTGGTAGTTCCAGAATTATAGACGCAGAATTAAAAACGAAACAATTTACATTTAATATTAGGTAGTACCCTAATCTTCGATTCATTAATAATAATAAAACCCATTTTTTCAAATGTACATTACGAGAGGAAAGTATAACTATTAACTATATACATTCCTGACAACCTTTAAAAGTTTCACCTAGGAATATAAACCTAATTATGTAAATATAATATACATACTAGCACCAATTTACTTTCTTAATTCTTTTTACATCGTTAATAACTGGTTCCAAAATCTTAGTAAAGATATATGGAGCAGTACGTATTATTATGGCGAATGGTATATAATATATTATATACTATAATATTATCTACGAGATTAATGAATCGGTATCGAAGAATATGCGTCCTTTAATTGAATCGATCTTGGTCATATTATAACAATTACTTATTAGGTGATAAAAAATTGTTTGAGACAGTGCCGTTATCCTTAATTTTAACGTTTTTAAATTGACACAATACCTTTCTAGTGTCCACAGCTTTAGAGTTTAAATTTTCAATTTTAGTATGAATATTTTGTCACCGATCTAGGTTTCGGTATTATCTAAGAACATAGCTTAGGAGTCAAAAAATAATCTGCAAGGGGAGTAGGTACACCTCTCGATTGCTTTGGTCTCAATCAAGCTACTAATATCAAAAACAGACACTAATAATTATTATTATAGCACGGGGTTACATTTTTTACAGGTTTCGATTTAAACGGTATCTTATACCGGATAGTAAAAGTGTAATACACCACTCGTCATAGAATAACGTAATCGGCCTGCGTAGTAGGGTACCTCAATAAATAATTAACGAAAGGCTGGCTTGCGCGTCTGCGCTCGAGTTGTCTGCGGCGCGGCGGCCCGGCGCGGCGGGGCGGCTGAGGCGCAGGCCGGTGGGCTTCCGAGGCGCTCGCTCGTGGCGGCGTGTCGGCGCTGCGGCAGGCGGGACGGCGCTCGTGCTTGTAGAAAACAAAGAAAAATTGTATATTAATGCTACTGGGAAACTTAGTTTCTCTTCTGTAGCTTGATCAACAGATCAACAGTTGAAAAGATTCAGGCACTTTTAGCCTCTCAGCAAACTCTTCCCCGAAAAGTTATTTGTCACTATTATCAGATTTGCATTTAGCGCCTCTTTGTCCTTTAATACCTCGATCGTGTGAATCGCAGACACGACAGGTATTCAATTGTTACAATTCAATTATTAAAAAACCTTTATAATAACCTCGTGCCAATTTCAACGACGTTGGGGCGACCGCAGGTGTGAGATTCAGCACCGGCGCGGATTCCTCCAGGAGTAAGGGCCATATGGTCTGCGCGTGATCAACTTCTTGAACAAGATCATCACGATCTGTCAAAAACCACAATATTTGCAGTTGTATTATCATATTATTTGAACAGCAAAAGCCCTGATATTTGCAGTTACGTATTCGTAATGTAGGTATATCAAGTGTCGGTAGATGTTGAAAAAATAATATTATATTCTATAGCAGCAAGGAACCCCAGTTTCGATAGTTGTGCGTCCGTTTTCAAACAGAAAAAATCCTGATGTTGGCAGTTACGTGTCTGTTTCCAAACAGCAAAAGCCATGAATTATTTGCAATTATTCGTAATGTACATGAAAACATGTAGGTAGGTGTAAAAAAAAAATATATATTCTTTAACAGCAAAAACCCCGATTTCGCTAGTTGCGTGTTTGTTTTCGAACAGCAAAAGCCCCGACCTTGGCCGTTGCGTATTCGTAATTTACATCAAAATATGACAGCAAAAACCCTGAGGTTGGTAGTTGCGTGTCTGTTTTCGAACAGCAAAAGCCCTGACCTTGGCAGTTGCGTATTCGTAATTTGCATCAAAATATGACAGCAAAAATCCTGAGGTTGGTAGTTGCGTGTCTGTTTTCGAACAGCAAAATCCCCGACCTTGGCAGTTGCGTATTCGTAATTATTCTACATTAAAATATGTAGGTAGATGAAAAATAAATTTCGACGGTACATCTTTATTGCGTAACAGAAAACCGTTACGTGAAAAAATTATAATTATGCGTTATCTATTGATATATCCCTTGGTATTATTAAATTATAATATAAAATAAGTATAATTATAGCTATTCCCCCTGAGTTAACACTTACTTGGTCTGATATCTGACGAGGATGAATCGATTTGTCGTCCCATTTTTCTTCGAATATTTTCTCCGCTATCCGGACTCCAACGCTTCTTCCCCATGTTGAAAGCTCCACACCGTTGACCGTAGGTAAGTTGCGAACGTGCGAAGGGTTCGGCACGAAAACACGGAATGAGTAGCTCGAGTCTAAGCGCCGGAAGTCATGAATCATGACAGGTGACTTAGTGACAGTGACATTTTTTTTTTTACATATCTCTAAAATACGTGCAAGGGTGACGCATGGGAGCGCCACTATACAACAAGTAAGCATAAATCGCTAAGAATGAAGTCGCGAAATATAATACAATATAACTAGCTAAAAGCCGAGCTTTGTGAGGGCTCGCGTCGTTTTTCTGCATGGTAATAATCTTTAAGGCGAGGTAGTCCCTAAAATTATCAGGTCGATGTCTGTCAGTACGAATATCGAAGTAAAGGATATTAAAATAACATTCATATCAGCGCGCCTTGTACAGTGGTGGTTACGACGCTCACCGCGTCCTTGATAGGGCGAAATAGGAGAAAAAAACCTTTGGTTTTTAGTATTACACAAATCAAATATATCAAATGGTTTAGGTTATGTTATGACAAATGTACTACATTTTTTGTTTTTCTAGAAAGTGTGTAATTAAGCCACAAAATGAGTTAATTTTTAAAAACAGCGTTAATAATAGTCATTATTGAGATTTTTTTCTATCGAGCAGAATTTTTCAAATTGTGTAATGATATATCTATTCGTATAGTAAATTTTCTCAATTTTAAAACGGTACTTTTTTCGTACTTAATTAATGACATTTCCTACAGAAAAAACATTATTTAAAAACCCCATTTTACGTAGTTGCAACAACCACTGCACCTTAAGGCAGTTTTTTCATATTTTAGTAGTAACCAAACCTTGACTGAGCGATGATAACACATATAAATAAAAATTAAAAACACATATAAATAAAAATTACTATGTTAAAGCACAAATCAATAGGCGAATAGTATTTCCGTAAAGTCTACGACAAAAGTGCTCAGGTTGTGGGATATACTAGGGCTCGCTTCGCTCGCCCTGATAATATTATACAATTTTTAAGCTGTAAGCTAATGTAATCAACCGATGGGCATCCATAAATTATGTGAGACGTTTTTGTAGATTTTTGTTGATTGTTTCATTAGCGGTTTGAGCATTAAAATGTAGCAGGCCAACGTACAGATACACAGAAAGATAATAAATATAGACACAGACAGGTATATTTTTAACTAACTTCCAAAAAAGGAGGATTTTCTATTATCGGCTGTGTATATTTTTCTTTTTACATTATATTTTATAATATGGATAATTGGATGGAAGTTATAAAAAAAATCGGCCAAGTGCGAGTTGTACTCGCGCACGAAGCGTTCCGTACCACTACAGAGCAAAAATAGGCTAAAAATTGAAGTTTTTGTATAGGAGCCCTCAATTATTTAATTTATTTAAATTTTATAATTAATTATTAAAGTACAAATACAATTAAGTATTTTGAGAACATTTCAATTGCCTATGTGTTGCCCTCATTGATTAAGAGCAAAAAATAGCAAAAAAATCACGTTTGTTGTATGGGAGCCCCCCTTAAATATTTAATTTATTTTATTTTTAGTATTTTTTGTTATAGCGGCAACACATATACACAATTTGTGAAAATTTCAGAAGTCTAGCTATAGCGGTTCTTGAGTTACAGCCTGGTGACAGACAGACGGACAGACGGACAGACATCGAAGTCTTAGTAATAGGGTCCCGTTTTTACCCTTTGGGTACGGAACCCTAAAAACCATACTCTGAATGTAGGTATAACATCTTCCTTTTCATAAAGTCGATCAAAGTGAGTCAACAAGCTGTCGCTACCGTGTTTGCAAATAGCATGTATGCTTATCCATTTTAATGCAGATAATAATAAATAGATAAGTTTTTATAAGTAATATATAAAAAAAAAGTATCTAAAAAGCCATTATAAGGCACCTGCAAGGCTTAGGCGCATATGTCGAATTGATTAGGTGTTTAGTCAATACAGTATATTATGTAAATACGTCGATTGTTGCTATAGTCACTTTGCAACGTAAAAGGCGACGCGATGAATTTTTAAATGAGCCATTCAAAACTGAACTTTATTTGCTACACAATTACTACAGCCTATTCCAATTTTGGAATGGCTCATTTAAAAATACATCACATCGCCTAGTCAGGCATCAGAATGCAATGTGAACTCACTCTTATCAGTTCGTCTTCCATGTGAGAATCATATCAGGAGCAGAAGTATCTCTTCTGCAAGCATGCCCAGCTTAATTTATATAAAAATATTCAGTAGGTATCTAGAGAAATCGACACTTACAAAGTTACAACACAACAAGTTAATTTCGCTTCATGATGTTATGATTTGCCTTCCTATTTAGAGTTACCTGAAATCACGTTGATGTGTGCGTGCGCCCAATTCAAATGAAAATGATCGACTGTATTTTAATTATGCTAGAAGTTATGCACAATCTACTACTGCACCATTGTTCATATAAAAACATGTCGTTAAAGGTGTCGAAAGGTATATAGTAAAAAGTTATGTATTTTTTATAATAGGTCTCTACTATGATACTTTAACGAGCATTTAATATTTAAGGGCATATGATATATTGATGCCTGCTGTTAAGAAACTATATATAAAGGAGATTTTTTTTTTAATGAAATAAGTGGGCAAACGAGCAAACGGGTCACCTGATGGAAAGCAACTTCCGTCGCCCATGGACACTCGCAGCATCAGAAGAGCTGCAGGTGCGTTGCCGGCCTTTTAAGAGGGAATAGGGTAATAGGAGAGGGTAGGGATGGGAAGAAAAGGGAATAGGGGAGGGAAAGGAAGGGAATAGGGTCGGGGATTGGGCCTCCGGTAAACTCACTCACTCGGCGAAACACAGCGCAAGCGCTGTTTCACGCCGGTTTTCTGTGAGAACGTGGTATTTCTCCGGTCGAGCCGGCCCATTCGTGCCGAAGCATGGCTCTCCCACGTAAAAAGATCCATAGATCTATATAGAAATACTTAAATATATTTTAGTAATGAAAATGACTGTGCCATATATAAAGTTCCTTCAGCTTTGATCGGTTTAGCGCGGATTAAAATCATAAGATTATACCCACATAATATAATAATATATCTTATAATTTAGATTTTATTCAAATTGTTTGATATTTATACCTTGAAATAATATTAAGATACTTAAAATATAAAAGCAAATTAAAAATAATACTAAGATAATTAACTAAAACAATTATAGAATCATTAACTTATCCGCATAAGAATCTCATGACTGTTAAATGAAAACACAAATAACATAAAATGACTATCTTACCCTATTTATTACTAGTCTTATTTTAAAATGAAAGCATCTCTAGTGGAAAAGGAGAAAAAATGAATCGTAGTCCAAGATCATCTTCCCACGGTGTAGAACACCTGTGTCCTGCCTGAAACTAGCCCTAAGAAATAGGACATGCGCTCAAATACGGTGCACTCTTTTAAAAATGCCGTAGACAGAGGCTATTCGAGCTATGATATAAAAAATATATTTGTTACGTCTATTAGACTAGTACTTTGATTTTCTGTTTGTGATTATTTGTTTGCTGTTCGTGTATTGATTTACAATTTTACATTATTTTTTGTGTGTGGAAACTTTTAATTAGCCTTCTTGTGTTATGTTAATGGCACTTGTTAATCTAACTGTAAATTTTTCTGAATAAATAAAATGAAATAAGCGAGCTATTAGGATTATAATATTATTGCATCGCATTTTCTTTTTTAGTTTTGCAGCAGATATCTGTGATGCGATATGAATTCGCAGTAATGTGTGAAGACTTTAGGCCATTTAAGTTTGGTGAAAATTTATCAAGGCAAGTTTAACACCAAATCAAGAAAAAAATTTGATACAACTTGCATCTCTGTTTAAAAATTTGCAGATAGTTTCACTTTAGAACTTTAAGCATTAACAAAGTTTCGATTAAAAAATCTTAAAGGACGACGCAAACGAGGTACTTATAATTTTCGTCTCTTATGTGACGAATGCGTTCCCACCATAATGCTTTTTTATCAATCTATTATTATGTGCATTGTGCAATTCAAATTTATTTTTATATAAATAGGAAGCTATAAAAATAAATATAATATCCACATTTGTTTTGCATTTTAAGCATTTGCACCCTCACTATGGGGATGCAAGTTTACTCGACCAAAAGACATCAACGCACCACCATCTGCCGCGTGTGCTATGATCGCGAATAGTTGCGGCCGATAAGGCGGCATTAACTGCAATTATAAACAATACGGACCGGACCGGCCGGTCGCGGTAACGGGACAGAGGACGGTGGGCCAAGGGACAAGATATATATAGGGTAATTTAACCCATCCCACCGTACGGAAATATTACAATCAGCATGAAAAGAAACCGCATAGAAGGCGCGAAAATTGCGTAAAGTATTTTGAAGGGAGTCGCCAAATCTCATGTGTGGATAGACTTGTTTAAATATATTTCCCTAATATAAAAATTTCTACCATTTCATATGCTAGATGGATTGTCCGCAACTTTATTGCATCGAAATTCGTTTAACGCGTGAAAATATTTTCACCTATTTCCTGGCATAAGCTATAGGATAGTTTATAATAGAAAATATCCTTGCTTAGAATACAAAGTCCCTGCCAAACATCGAAATTGGTTTAGCAGTTTAAGCTTGAAGAATTTATAATATAAAGATTGAAAGATATAGTCTGGCCTAAAAATCGTTTAAATTAATATTAACCGGCAGACATATACTTTTCTAATTACTACTTACTGGTATAATTAGTGGCTTTTTATAGATCGTTTAAGTGTATCCCTTACACCACACTAACTCACAGTAAAAACAAGATTTGGTCAGGCGACCGAACGGATGCGAAGGCGCTACTATCTTTAATTGGGATACTTTTTCATTTCTCCTTTTTTACATTTTTTGTTCCGCTGATCGTGTTCTGGTGCGAATACCTTTTACTTATCTACGATATACAAAATTGCATTTGTAGTAACATTTCGATGAAAAGATAACATGTGGATTAATTGCAATCATTTATAATTACTAACTAGCACAGATGTAAAGATAAATTTTGCCAAAATAATGAAATGTAAAAAATTGTAGACGAAAAAGGCTGTAAGTTGAAGTATTTAATAATACAAGCCTTTTAAGAGTTAGAGCATTTATAAGTCTATTGTTTTCCTCAAACTTTGGGTGGGACATCAGGAACTCATATATTTTGCCGCGATAAACAGCCTCTTCATAGTCTTTTTTTAGGCGTACTTATTGTAGTTTTCGCCTCATAACCTGTTCTACAATCATCAGTTATTATTTGTCTATTTCTTTCTCTATATTGTGATTATGATACATAGCTAATAAAGACATTGCTGATGACAAGGTTTAAATGTGAGCTATCAATCATAATAGAAAATAATGACAAATACTAACGTAAAACAATAATAGCTTATGACAGTAATTTGCTGATAAGTACACAAGCACAACTTGTATAATAATATAATGCTATAATAATATAAATAATAATATAATGCTTATAAAAACAAAGTTTTATTATATCAGTTGATTGTTTTTTTTTCTAATGAGTGTTGGCTCCACCACTGAATCTCCTGTGTTCCAGTATCCCACCATGAAAACCCTTTGATATGATTTCAAGGAGCCCCAGGGAAAAGCTAAGCTATTTTCGATTTAGCCAAGAAATAAATCAGAATAAAATAGGAGTAGACAGTATTTCAATTTTCATTTCCTAAAAGGGAGGGAAAATTTATGTAATGTTTTCAACGCTTGAATTACAGAATCTTTAGTCATGTTTAAATTGTGCTAAGGTTACAGATAAATTATTTTTTAGGATATTCTATTAGCACTTATTCCTTCCCATCAAGGGATGTCTCCGGTTTTATTCCAAATTTAAATAGCTCCATTTTCTGAAAAAAAAAAAAACTAATTTCAATAAGGTTGTCAACAACGGTCTTTTATTGTTAAATATATTCATGTTTACCACAAAAAATAAGTATTAATATTGTTATGCCTATTGCACCCAGTACGTCATATAAAGCTATGCTACAAATGAACTATTTACGTGCCAGAGTACTAAGCTCCTTAAAAACCAAAGCAAGAATTTCAAACAATTATCAGCATTCCAACATATAAGTAAGTATTCAATACATATTATATAAAAACGTTACTGCACTTCCTTATATTATACATACCTATACATTGTCTTTATCAACAGCATATTAAGCATACAATACAATCAATCGCATAGCATCGTAGATAATAATAGGATATATAATAATACTAGGCGACCCCCGCAACTCCGTTGCGCCAAAATTTTTTATCACGCGGGAACTTGGTTATGAAGTATCTTATGTCCTTTCCCGGGATTCAGAGTAACTCCGTACCATATTCCAGCAAAATCCGTTCATCGGTTTTGGCGTGAATCATTAACAGATAGACAGACAGACATACTTTCGCATTTATATCTAATATTAGTATGGATTTATCTATATAATATCTATAATATGTACAGATCCATATAATAGGTCCCTGGAACATTGAAAACTTTCGTCCCATCGGCGGGATTTATTGTGGAATTTCTCATAGAAACATCGAAGTCAAAAGTACCTAACTCTATTATCTGCAGTTTTAAGGTTTAAGGAAGCAACCGCAAACGACGTGTCGTAGCGACACTACTGGTTGTAAGTATTTCTATGAAATACCCTTCGCAGCTAGCGACACGAAGCTAGCGACACTTATTCATAGAAATACATAGAAACCTGGGCTTGCATAACAGTAGACATGGGGAAGAATCGACATACTGACAGATTTTATCGACAAAATGGGGGATTTCCATTGTCTAACTGTCACTTTGTCTTGTCTAACTGTCACTTTGTCATTTCTCCGTAGAAAGAAACCGTTTCTATGGTGCCCATGCTACGCCTGCAGTAGTGTCGCGATGACACGTCGTCTGCTGCCGCTTCATGTACCGGTCTTCCAACTTGTACCTTTATTTTGAACTGTTTTATACAATGGACATATAAACACTCTTAATTTATCACTTAGTTTAATTCTGTATAAGTACATGACATAGAGTTTGCGTTATTTTTTAAAATTGTTTTATTATAAATTATAATAAGGTGCAGCCTACAAGCTGCTGCAATATGCTTTGTAGCTAACTCTAAGCATATGTAGCTAGTCTAATAAAACTACAACTTTATATGCATACAAGGCACCTTTCGCACAAGTTTTATGGCTTCCATAATGTATACTCATTAAACGTCTAATGTTTCATTAATACATACATTTATACATACAGGTTCTGCTGTTGAAAGTTGTTATCGTGACATATCTATGATATCTTAGTCAACAGAAAAAATCATAGTAATCGAGTGTATACAGCTTCTAATTAACAGTTTTAGGCGTAATTGACAAGGTCGTAGTATAAACGATTGACAGTTGTATCGCTAGGAATAAAAACTATTGAGTGTCGATATTGTGACGATTAGGCTTCAGTCTCGAAATCAGCGGGCAGCGGGGCAAACTGAAGCCCAGGCCTAAATAGATGGCAAGTGGATGACAATGACGTGGATGCCAAATTGACAACTCAATCAATTATAGACAGACAGAGAGAGAGAGAGAGAGATAATTTATTTTGCTCAGATGCTATGTCGGCGGTCAACTCATGGAGAGTAATTTTCATGACATTGACAAGGTAGTCTTAGGTGACACCAAAACATCCTTATCCATCTATGGATGGACCGTTGTAAATTATTATGAACTTTTAAAACAAAAGCTAAAAAAAGTCTCTTTAGGAGACTACAACAATATTGCAGTTTTGATTATACTTAAAACTGTTAAGTAGACTTCAATATTGAATACTTATGCATATATTAAAAAACTCTAAATATTTTCCTGGTTGACGAAATTCAGACTGAATTGTAGCTGTTGGATGTTAGATTAAAGCAGCATAATCTTGATCCGGCAATAGTTTTTCTGTAAGTATATTAAACCAGGCTACAACTTGGCTAGGCGAGATATAAATCAAGCCCAGCCAAGATAAAAAATCACTTTAAAAACAATGTAAACATAATGACATACAATTATGCGACCTTGCTGATACTGTAATATGCAAACACTTCCTCAGCATTGAAAGTAAGAAAAGCCACACAATAGAGTTTCCCAAGATCTATGCTTAGATTATAGTAACGAGACAATAAAAATTGCTTTTGTAACGTTTGCTGTACTCACAGTGATTCAGTCGTTTAAAGTGAACTTATAAAACTTAACTCAAATATAATGTTAGTTTTAACGAAATCTGAGGCCCTAGACAAAGTATCTTTCGTTAAAAACGATGACGAAATTCGTTATCAAAATGTATAGGATTTGACATTAGTCTTCGCAAGTGAAATGTCATTTAGCGATGACTTATGTCAAACCGCATACATTTTGACAACGAATATCGTCATCGTTTTTAACGAAAGATACTTTGTCTAGGGGGGCAGCTTTTTTAACCGACTTCGATAAAGGAGGAGGTTTCTCAATTCGTATACGTCATGTTCTTTTTATGTTTGTTCGCGGATAACTACGTCGTTTGTGGACCGATTTTCAAGATTATTTCGTTGTTATAAAGGATATAGTCCGAATTTGGTACCATGTTCACAAAAGCTCTGATGATGCGAACCATGAGGAATCGAGGAAAATCCTTAAAATGTATATGGAAACATACAGATGTTAATGTAGAGTTAATTTAGAACTTAACATAAAATGTAATCTTAATCTTTTATATACAATCTTGTAATTCCATATTAATATTATGAATTTGAAAGTGTGTCTGTCTATCTACCTGTCTGTCTTCAATCTTACATCGCTAAACCGATTTTATTAAAATTTGGTCTATATCAAAGTAGCAAAGCTCTGTTTCTCAGGTCATATTATGAGTGGCTACGGAACCCGGTTCTGTGCAACCTCGAAACGTACTTGGCAAGTTTTATTACTGACACATTGCCTGCAAAAATAAATTTAGCAGTTAGTAAAATTAAGAAATTTCAATTTAATTAAATAAGCGATTTTAAAAGTTATTCGCGAATTCCATTTCGCTTTTTAATGAATATTTTAATTTATTATAATTTTTATTATACTTTAATCTTATTGGTTTAATAAATTAGCTATAAATTGTTATAAATATAAAAGTAATATGCTGATTGATTATTAATGGTTTTAAGATGTGTCATAAAATATGTAATATGAATGAAATCGTCCTTCTGTTGTTATAAATATGTGATTTGACTATAATTTAAAATAATTCGAAAGCAAAAATTAAAGTACTAAGGTGTACTCGGGGAATCGAGACAGTAGCGGTCAAAAAACTTCTCAAAAAACTGTCCCTCCCTTCCCTGTCAAAAAATTTGTCATTTTCTATATAAGCCGCGATTGACAATGAAGTGTCAGATGTTCCTAGTCTAAGGGCGATATCGTATTTTGCATACTCGATGTGAACTGAATATGAAGCATATCACTTCGAACTCATAAAAAGTTGGAGATTATCATTCCAAGAGTTACCAAAAGGTTTTCCGATGAATCTGTAATAGTCTGTGTCTTTATAAGAGGTCAATTTTATTTTTAAATATTCTAAATACAGTGCGAGTATTTTTCATTTAACGCCTAGACTAAAAAGGTCAATGACCGCTACTGCCTCATTTCGCCGAGTACAGTATAGGACAATCCTACAAGGGTGCTATGCTGAAATTGCATTAACGCCGCCATTATAAAAGGTATCGCTTGAGAGACGAAAAAGAACTTCCTTTTCTACGGCGTTGCAATAACCCCATCCGGCGGTTTTCTTTCCACCTTATTTTTCCGTCACATTGTTCTGACCGTCTAACGCGATTTTAACTCACAATTTTTTAACGTTTAGAGAAGTTTTCATTTCGAAAAATAAAACAGAAGGCAAAAAACAAAATTCTCAGAACATCAGAAAATAATCTACACTTAAGAGCTGCTAAGTTGTAAAATTTAACGCTATAGCCAAGCCCATGGTTTTTGAACATTAGCATAATATTTTTTATAACGAATTCCTGAGCTAGGCACGATCTTTCAAGGTTTTTACATCATTTCTATTTCGTAACGATTAAGGTTAAGGCTATGAGGAAGTAATGTTATTAATCTATCGATGTCTTCAAGATGCGACACAAACTTGTTGTATTTTTAGGGTTCCGTAGTCAAATGGCGCAAAACGGAACCCTTATTGATTCGTCATGTCTGTCTGTCTGTCTGTCCGTATGTCACAGACACTTTTCTCCGAAACTATAAGACCTATACTATTGAAACTTGGTAAGTAGATGTAGTCTGTGGTTCGCATTAAGATTTTGATACAATAATGGAAAAATTATTAAAAAAATTAGGGGTCCCCATAAGTACAACTGAATCAAAAAAAATATTTTTTCATCTAAACTATGCATGTGGGGTATCTATGGATAGGTCTTCAAAAATAATATTGAGGTTTCTAATATAATTTAGTAGAAAAAAAAAATATGACGTACTTATATTACTATAAAAACTACCAACGAAAATTGGTTTGAACGAGATCTAGCAAGTAGTTTTTTTTATACGTCATAAATGGTAAACCGTAATTTAACTTTCATTAAATCAACTGAAATATAAAAATAAATCAAAAACCTTTTAATTTCATAAAATAAACCTTATTGCTACTGCGGAACCCTTCATGGGCGTGTCCACCTCGCACTTGGCCAGTTTTTTTTTATCTTTAGCTACATTTTTTATCTTAAAAGTGTCGCCTAGCTTCATGTCGCTAGCTGCGGAGGGTATTTCATAGAAATACATACAAACCAGTAGTGTAGCGACGACACGTCGTCTGCGGTTGCTTCATGTTGCATGCTGCCAACCGGCACCCTTAGGGTCAATTTATAATAGCGCACAGACGAAGCGCAGCGAAGCGAATTGCCAAAAACTGAACACAGAATATTCAACCTTAACTCCAGAGCGTAACGCATACATTACTTCTGTGAGGCCAATCAGCGTTGGTCGGGAGCATTGACGCGAATTCGCGCGGATGCGCGCGCCTTTTTAAATTCTCAGAAGTAATAAAGTGCGTTAACGCTTTAGAGTTAAGGTTGAATTTGCTATGTTCAGTTTTAATAATTCGCTTCGATGCGTACTCTGCGCTAGTATAAATTGACCCTTACTCCGCAAAAGTTTTTATTATTATTATTATTATTATAGTGAGCATCGACAATTATTATTTTGAAGTTTTACCAACGTGATGTCGATCTTGATTCGAGTTTTATGTACGGATCATGTTCGAAGCTGAATCAAAATCGATATCGGATCAGACTTGTAACCGAAATCGAACCAGTTTCGGGAATAAGGGCCGATGTGGTTTTTTTATTTTAGCTGTTGAAGCTATCTACATGTGAACAAAGTTTAAGCGCAGCTAAAGTAATGTGCCATCGTATTTGTCTACGTTTCAATTATGCCTTTTAAGTTTATTATATTATATAGTCCAAACTGAGCTTTGTTTACATAGATCATAATGAATTAAAATGAACTGGAGAATGAATAGACGATAGTTGTAATTTCTACATCCGTCTTAATGCAATCCTAGCTACGCATAGTTTTTAATATACGTTCTAAAGACATGCAAACAAATACTTTCTTTACACGCGAAGGTTTATTATGTAAATGAGTTGGAAAAATACTAGGTTAGAAGTACATTAGGTACTTGTGACGTCTTTATCAAGTTACAGTTGTTAGTATGATCTATTAAAAAGTCGCGGTGTTTGTTGCGAAACTCCTCCAAAACGGCTAGACTGATTTTATTGCTATTTTGTGTAGGTTAGTATCTACGCAGTCCGAAATAATAAATTCTCCGTAAGCATAAAGGCCCCATTATACAAGAAGGCCGATAGTTACGGTTGGACTTCTCGCAGGCCAACCTGACTGGACCCTTGCATTCCAGCATACATTTGGAAATGCGCCAAACGAATCCGGTTAGGTTGATCTGTGATCGGTCTAATTTCGAGGAGGCCTAACAATCTGGCTGAATATTGTGGATCCTAATTGTACCTTCACAGAAATTGATTCATAAGCAGATGACGGACCTTCGTAATTTGGTCGGGCTAAGTTAAGCTTAGCTGACAGATCAAGACTAACATTGATATAGCCCGACCAAATAATGTCCCCTTTGTTCCTATGAATCAACTTATCTCATATCTGAAAACAAAATAATATGACAGATCACGACTAACATTGACATAACCCGATTAAATAGGGTCCTCCATGTGCCTATCAATTTCTCTGATGGTACCATCGAGGAAATTGATTCCTAGGCAGTTGACAGACCAACGTCATTTGGTCGGATCATGTCAATTCAATGTTAATTGTGATCTGGCTGGGTTTGACTTAACGCGACCAAATTACTTAGGTCCTCCATAATCGAAAGTCAAATTCTGAATGTCGGACGCGTATAGTAGAAGCTTTGTAATTGCCCACTTACGTTACATAGTAAATGGTGTGAAAACCGTTCGATGCCAAGGTCTAACCTTCCGTAGACCATTAGAGATTCTAACCGCCAATCATGGCTTGCTTAACGATGTAAGCTAATATACGAGGTATAACAAAACACAGTGATAAATAATACTTTAGGGTGTGTATGTGTCCCTTATTTATAGAGTACACTGTAAAAGTAGCAGCGCTGAAAGAGCGATTTTTTTAAACTTTTTTAGGGAAAAATTCAACGCGCTGGGGCGCTTGCCTATTCAAATCACAATTTTTTTCTTTGTCTTTCAGCGCTGCTACTTTTACAGCAAACTCTACATAGGATACCCATACACACCCTAAAGTATTGTTATTTGGTTTTGTTGTACCCTGTATATTTCTGTTCTGTATTGTATAAGTTCTAAAGAATTGTTCAGACTCATACCTCCTGCAACTTTTCGCCATCGTTCCACGCGAAAAATTTACCATCATCATCACCTTGATGAATGGCAGTCCCCCACAGTCCGTTTCTCGCGTAACTTTCTGCCGCGCACTGTAAAACTCTGGAACAAAAAACGACCAGCAAACTTTTAAGAAGAGAGCGTATTCTCTATTAAAAGGCAGGCAACGCATACATACTTTTCCGTATTCAGAAATCCGAATGTATGGAATCAGTAGAAAATACATTAAAAGCAAACGTTCGCTTTTTTCCGAATGAGACGAATTACGCATTCGAATGCAAGCCAACACGTTCGCGCATGTAGAAAAACTAATTTTTGCGCTAGTCTCACGGAATTCCAAATCGTTATTGCACATTAGGAATTAAAATACGGAAAACGGCCACATGTGCGCCATTTATTATGTATTTTCTACTGATTCTATGCATTCGGATTTCCGAATACGGAAAACGAATTTGGAAATCGTATTCGGAAAACGTGTATATGCGGCCAGCCTCATATTATGTTTTAAATTGGACGTAAGATGTAAATCGTGCTAGCTTTTATCCCAAAAAATTTGCTCTCAGTATACAATTTAAAAACCCGGAAAGTCAAAATAGTCTCGATATATAAGGACAAGGTCGATTTTGATATTGGAATATCAATTCTCAATCAAAATATCTGTGATTAATAACATCCGTGACCCAAAAACGTTATATATTATTAAAGTTTATGAAATATAGTAATATGTATATTAACTTATAAGGAGACACTGTTGCCAAATAAGTCATTATTGGTTATATTTAATATCTTCAATGCTACGCTCGAAATGATCTATTATTATAAATCATTAGTTGCTTGCTGCCCGTTCCGTTGCGCGGAAATTTGCCTCGTGGGAACCGTACTCTTTTCCGGGATGGAAAGTATCCTATTTTTTTCCCGGGTCTCAAAGTATCTCCATCCTAAATTTTATCAAAATCGATTTAGCGGTTCAAGCGTGAAGAGGTAACAGATAGACAGAGAGACTTTCACATTTATAATAATATTAGTATTGATATTATGGAAATTGTAAGGTCGACGAACGTTGACTTTCAGACGGACAGATAGACAAACATCCGTTACAGTTTGCTGTGGCGACCCTGTGTAGTTCGTTTGTGCTGCCCTATAGGCAGGTCCTGGAGCTTACAATGAAAACTCTACCACCACACTATATTGAAGAATGTGGTGTTCACCATTTTCTACCAAAAATGTTGCACGGTAGAGATCATGATGGATCCCGGGAATGACCACAGAATAGTTTTTTTATCACAGAAAATGTACGATTCCTGCGCAGCGCATTTCTGGGAACGAAGATCGTTGTGCGGGGATAGTACTATCAGAGAAGTTGAAGCGGACCAACGTAATTTGATCGCATTATTTCAAACAACCCAGCAGGCAGATCACGCTTAAATTGACATAATCCGACCAAATGACGTAAGTCCGTCATCCACCTATAAATCAATTATTTCTACGACGGTATATTTTCTGCTGATAACATTTAGTGACCTATAAAAGACATTATAATGATACTATCATCATAATCACGTATTCATTGGAAGAAATATTATAAATGGTAGCCCTCTGACATTCTTAATACAATGTTTTAGAGTTTCCATTGTAATCCAAATGCCTCCAGGATGGTGTAAACGAGCTACGCGCCGTCGTTACAGTGACTTCAGTTAAATTATGATGAGCACACAATATCGTCGTTGCGCTTGTCAAATTTTCAGGGGTAAACAATAAACTATTTTATTTAATGATTGGCGGACTTATCAACAAATTAAAATCGCCCAAGTGCGAGTTGGACTCGCACACGAAGGGTTCCGTACCGTTATAGAGCAAAAATAGGCCAAATATTGTGTTTTTTGTATAAGAGCCCCCCTTAAATTTTTATTTTATTTAAATATTATTATCAATTATTAAAGTACACATATTATTAAGGCCTTTGTGAAAATTTAAAGTGCCTACCTGTTGCCATTATTGTTACCGAGTAAAAAGGCCAAAAAATCACGTTTGTTGTATGGGAGCCCCCCATTGGGAGATTTTTTGTTATAGCGGCAACAGATATGCACAATCTGTGAAAATTTCAGAAGTCTAGCTATAGCGGTTCTTGAGATACAGCCTGGAGACAGACAGACGGACAGACGGACAGACAACGAAGTCTTAGTAATAGGGTCCCGTTTTTACCCTTTGGGTACGGAACCCTAAAAATCCAGTATGGTGACAAATCTTATTATGTATGAACCAAGACCTTTAATTTATTGATTATTCCATCAATCATTCAATAAAATAGTAGTACGGGAGCCCTAGAACAATTTTTTTTATTACTATCAAGCTAATTTTTTGTTAGTAGCTTCATTTTGATAAGACGAACAATATTTTTATCTGCGAAAAAGCATGAAAATGGTAGCTAACAGAAATAAAAAGGATTTCATACTTTGATTTGATGGTCCTAAAATATGGATTGTTCTATTTGTAGGACAATGTTACTCTTAAATTATAATATAACTATTAACCTATCAATATACAAAAATCAGCTTGTTAGGGTTCCGTTTTAGGGTTCAGTAGTCAACCAAGTCTATTGATATCAGAGAAATTTCTAGCCACCGGTAGCGGTCGCCTGTAGCTCGTCTGCGCTAGTCCTAATGTATCGCCGTGAACTGAATTGCCAGACCACACACGGCCTCGCTTAAGCACTAACAGCTTCTTATTTTACTATACAATAATAAGAATTATATTAATTTGATATTCTTAACAGAGCGAGGCAGTATTTCAGTCCGATCCAACGCCTACAGCTCTACAAGGCGCAGGTTCGGCCTCACGTGGAATACTGTTCTCATCTCTGAGCAAGGGCGCCAAAATACCACGGCCCTTTTTTGGATACGATCCAGAGAGAGTAGTGCCTCTGGATCGTATCCAAAAAAGGGCTGCTCGGATTGTTGACTGTCATAGTATTTCAAGCTTCGGCCCCTTGTGCTTACGCCGAGATGTGGCTTCGCTCTGCATCCTGTATCATTTGTATAATGGTTAGTGCTTCGAGAAATTGTTCGGAATCATACTGCCTGCAACTTTTCGCTGTCGTTCCTCGCGAAAAATATACCATCCTCATCACCTTGATGAGTGGCAGTCTTCCACCGTGCGTTTTTCGCATAACTTTCTGCCACACACAGTAAAACTCTGGAACGAACTGTCGCCAGCTGTATTTTTGGACTAATACTTACGACCTGCAAACCTTTAAGAACAGACCATATTCCCTCTTAAAAGGCCGACATCGCACCTGCAGCTCTTTTGAAGTTGCGAGTGTCCATGAGCGACGGTAGTATAATATGCTTTCAAAAAAAATTGCACAAGCTGTGAACCACCTTTTTGGATATCGGTTAAAACTTTTTATTTAGAACTATTGATAATATTTAAAAGCGCCATTTGAATTTGAAAGTTGATTTTGTCTCCAGGACAGGCTAGTTCCAAACAGAAGATGCTATCAACAAAATTATGGCATCTTAAAGCAATAAGTCTAATATAATTTCAGCGCGGAATGCAATACCTAAAAGTTCCGAGAACTGGCAAAAGGTAAATTCACCGGACGTATTTTTTGGGTACACTCGTACGATTATTTTTTGCTCGCAGTTCCGAATTCTATTTATTTCAACCGACTTAAAAAATAAGGAGGCTTTTTTTGACCCGCAAATTCTAATGTCTTTTTAAAATAATTTTAATAGAGCTATCTTCGCTAACATTATAATTGTGAAAGTGTGTCTGTCTATCTGTGTGTCTTGTCTGTCTGACAGTCTGATACCTCTTCACGCTTAAACGGCTGAATCGATTAAGATAAAATTTAGTTTTGAGATGCATACCTACTTTGAGAGACGAGAAAGGACATAGGATAGTAAACAACTGTATAAGTTACAGATTCTAATTTTTCGCAGCACGAATTTTTCGATCATATCTTATTGCGGATTTTGTAAATAATGTTTTAGACATTTACGTGTCCGACTGTACCCATCCACTGTCGAGGCCACCGGCTAGTCGTACAAAGAACGTTTGTGTGTTTCAACGGTTTTTTGCACAAACATACGTTACATAAGTCACATAAGGTCATATAAAAACCTCTTTTCTCACCAGAAACAATTTTATGACTTTCTGTAGGTATATCGCCATCGTTCTACGCGACATAATACCATCCACATCACGTTGATGAGTGGCAGTCTTCCACCGTGCGTTTTTTGCGTAACTTTAGTAGAGTAAAACTCAGGAACGAACTTGATATTTCCGGACAATTACGACCTGCAAACTTTTAAGAAGAGAGCGTATTCCCTCTTAAAATGCCGGTAACGCATCTGCAACTCTTCTGATGTTGCGAGTGTCCATAAACGACGGTAGTTTCCATCAGGTGACCTGTTTGGTCGTTTGTCCTTTTATATAATTAAAAAAAATATGTATATGACATACAAGCTTTTTCCCTAAGGCAAGGGTGTGCTCACGGGAACAATACTTTTGCGGTACCGTACTCAAAGTAGCCTATGTTAGAGCAGAGCCAAAACTTTTAGGGTCAATTTATACTAGCGCAGAGTCGAAGCGTATCGAAGCGAATTATCAAAACTGAACATAACAAATTCAACCTTAACTCCAAAGCATTAACGCACAAATGACTTCTGAGAATTTAAAAAGGCGCGCTCATTGGCGCGCACTCGCGCGAATTCGCTTGACCAACGCATTTTGGTGCGCGCGCATTCTCGCGCATCCATGCGCCCACAAGCGAATCTACGCGTCATCACTGTAGGCATTCTGGCGAATTCGCGCGCATTCGTTCGACTTGTTGCGAATTTGACGCTTCGACGCGCTTCGAGGCGCTTCGACTCTGTGCTATTATAAATTGACCCTTACAAAACCAAAGGTCAAAATTAGTATTTGTGACAAGTAGCAACAAACATACATACGTACACTCACAAATTATGGTCTTTATAATATAATATATATATAACGCTTAGTCTTTATACACAAATACTCAATAACAAAATACCAATTCATTGAAATTTTTGCATTAGAAAGAAAGAAAGAAAGAGTCATAATTTGCCACCTTATTTGAAAAAAAAAAAAAACTTAATGAGACCTCACAAACCGTTTTCGAGAAATCAAGATTTGGACATTCCTAAGATTCCAATTAATAAGGCTGGACGACGCTTGTGAGAACTTTATAAAAGGACCACACTAAGTTAAATATTTATTTTGAAATCGATGACCGTATGTATGTAGATAAATAAGGTTTTAACAGAATTGTAATTGTAAAATATTCTCTACACAATATAATATTATTATTAATATTTTTCAAGTCCTTCAGGTACTTAGCACGGGGCCAGACTGACGTGGTGTGAAGCGTCCATAGATATTATTATTATTATTATAAATGCGAAAGTGTCTGTCTGTTACCTCTTCACGCCCGAACTGATCCGAACCGATCGTGCTGAAAGGTATGGAGATAAGATATTAAGGCGAGGTAGTCCCTAAAATTAGCAGGTCGATGTCTGTCAGTACGAATATCGACGTAAAGGACATTCAAATAACATTCATATCAGCGCGCCTTGTACAGTGGCGGTTACGACGCTCGCCGCGTCCTTGATAGGGCGAAATACGAGAAAATTATACTTTTCACTTATATAAAGACCAAAATGCAAAATGTAACCACATATTATTCTTCTTTAAGTTATGAGCTTTTCGTACATATGATGATTTTTGAAAGTAAAACTATCATAAGCTTCCTGAAAAATAAGAAAAATATCACAAAATATTCGAATTTAGCCTCCTCTTCGGAGTTATTTTTGATCAAGTGAAGTTTTCAATATTATATATTATGTATTTCGAACTACGAATAATTCGAACCACAAATTGTCAAAGTAGGTAAGTACATAACATAAGTAAACAACAATGTGTATTTTTTTTGGCTTTTAAAAGTCACTATTTGTTTGTTTATTATTGATTCAAAGTCATGTAAATTAGGGACTACCTGGCCTTAAGTCCCGGGAAAGGATTTTATCCCGGAAAAATGCGCGACAAACGAATTTTGGCGCAACCGAGTTGCGGGAGTCTCTAGTTTTATAAATATTTGCATAGACTATAGAGGAATTATTGGTCCATCATAATTAGTAAGATTCAAGGCGACTTTTTGCATTAGAAGAGCTTAAATCACATTCACAGAGTTTTTTCTCTTTTGAGGAAGTTATTGCTAATTACTGTAAAAAATGTATTTTAAACACAGTACGTATGAAACATGAATACAAAAGACACGAACGCTCTTTTTTGGATATCAACTACAAAAATATAGTCTTACGACAAAAAAATGCGTTGCTATATATTAATTATTTTTAAATTATTCTTCTGCGAAAAGCGAATCGCATTCTGCATTTCTTTTTTCATATAATGAGCTGTTTTTATTATATAAAATACAAATAATGATATAAAAAATTCATTTCTTTTTTAAATTGCCCTTTTAGTTCTTGGACTGCTTTTGTTATTTTATCCCTTCAGAGTTACGTGTTAAATCCGACATCTAGTGTCAATTTTTGAAACTAATTAGAACTGCGACATATTCTATTAGCAAAAGTATGGGGGTGCCATTTAGACCTCTCCGTCCTATATCTATCTACTTGTGAATGAGCTTTCGAAATCTATTTTTAACAAAATATTTCAGCTTTGGTAAAATAAACGTTGCTCTACTAAGAAGTATTCGAATAAGCCGCAGTTGTCAAATTAATTATTATACTCGTGACTTTAAAATATAATTACTGCCTGCCATCTATCGAATGAAGCTGAAACTAACTGCATCATTAGAAAAGCCAGTGGAAATTGGTGATATTAGTTTCACAATACGCCGATAGATGTCACTTACGAAGGTTTCATAACTTTTTAGCTGTCGATAAAGAGACTCTTTGAGGCCCGGAAAAGGACATATTATAGGATACTTTTTATCCCGGAAAAATGTGCAGTTCTCGCGCGATAAACGAATTTCGACGCAACGGATTACGGAAGTAATAAATATTAAATAGTTATTAAAGCCGACATCGCACAGTGCAACTGTTCTGTGTCCATGAGCAACGGTAGTTCTTTCCATCATGGGACTCGTTTGGTCGTTTGCAATTTTACAAAAAAAAGTACTACTCGTTTGAATGTCTTTAGTGCTCTGCAGTAACAAGTACAAAGTTGGCTTATTATCGCAGCCCTTAGGATCAAAGCCATGCACATAATTGCTCTTACTCAGACTTGCCCTTAGCTCTGTCCTTTGCCATCTCTGAGATGGGCGTAAAGAGGACGTATGTAAGTTGTTACTTTCCGGCATGCTTATTCAATATGCAGCTTCGTTCCTGATTCGATCCAGTCTGTTTTCCATTAAAATACAAAATAGTATTTTTAAGATGATTTGTTGCAAATTGTAATATGTAGAGTGTAGACGTTGTGAATGAAAAACTGGAGATATTAAAAAATAATATTTCTTAAGTATTATTCGTATTAGCTTAGCTAAAGGGCCGCCCTAAAAGACATTTAAATATCTTAACTTAAGTTTAAGGTTTAAAAGAAAATGAAGCTTATGTTACCTAATCTCTTTATTCAATTAAAGTAGGTATTAGGTAGGTAAGTACTTATTAAATCTGAGTGAAGCCGTAAGGTGTTCTAAAATAACCTACTTTCATAACTGCACAGTAGGTATAGCATTATAAAAAAAAATACCGTAATTTTAAATGTTTCTGAAACTGCTATTTCCTTTTGAAATGCACTTATTTAAAGCGACAAAACGAATGCTAATTATATAAAGAGAGCAAACAGCAGGGAAACGTGTGAACGTGAAATATTTTGCGGTTTTTGTTTACTAATTAGCAAGTAAAATGCAGTTAAATAATTTTTCAGAAAATATTCCTTGCTTTTGGAAGTAAAAATATAGCTATAATAAGTTTAAGCCACTAACTGCTGCACTTAAGAGACATTTAATTATGATCAACCGACAAACTTCAATTTTACATTATTTTCTGAGGATTTTTGACAGTAGTTTATATATACCTAGCGATTTTAATTGGCTAGCGTCAAAAAGTTAACCCAAAGAACAAAGCTATTGAAAGTTAGATAAAGGGCAAATCCTCAGAAACAGTGCATTAGTTGATAATTAATTTTGACCTAGATATGCAGTTATTGGAATGAAGTTCCTTATCGCGCGTTGCGAAAGGGGGCTAGACGGAAAAAGTTGTAACGACACTTTTTTATTAGTACCTGCATAGTAGCAGAGAGGACATTGATATTATTCCTGGGCGTCAACTAGATGGCGTTTTTGAGAATAAACAGCGACATCTACCGGACGTTTAAATAAATTTTATTATAATTCCACAAAAGTGTCGTTGTTAGTATTCCTGGGCGTCAACTAGATGGCGTTTTTTTATAACTTCGTTCCATCCGGGTGTCCCTTGACACCTGTCAAGTTTTATTCAATTAAAAGATGGATTAGTCAGAAAGCTGTCCCTCTTGGATTTTAATTCAGGCCAATTTTACAAATAGATTTATAACTGTTATAAATATAAACAGTCTCAAACAACCCCAAAATCCACAACTTTGTCCTCGATGTGCCATATCTACTTGATAACTTCTATTCGTGGAGTAAACATTATTATGTTATTAAGTGGAAAACACTTAAAGAGGTGAAAAGTCAATTTCCCGATCAAAACGCCACAAAATTATATTTTTAAGATCAAACATGACGCGGCCATGTCGGCAAAATAAATATAAGGAAAAGATCAAAGCAGTCAATTGCAGTCATGATTTTTCTTAAACGAAAAAGTCTTGTACAGCATAATCACCTGTAACACCTTCGTATAAAGTTCAAAATGCGTTGCTCGTGTTTGTTCTGTCAAAATCAGGACTTTAAAGTTAAATTTCGAATTGTTTCGCGTTTGGTAACCGCAGCAAAGCGGTGACTGTCAACGAAGTGTGGTTGGGTATGGAGGTGACAGACGTACGAACGCATTTGGTTCTATTATTGCATGGGATTTAGGTGTTACAATCGAATGACGAATTGCTTTCGGAAATTTCTGTCACTACTGTCAAACTATGCAATTGAGATACGGTTCTTTATAGATAGAGTTATCCAAGGTTTTTTGTATAATACTGTAGGAAAGCATTGATAATAATTTAGAAGTATAATCAAAAGCAAAATATTTATTTCTAAATAGGTTAACAAAGTTAACACTTTTAGAACGTCTACATGAGGCCTACCAATATACTAATATAATAATTATTGTATTTAGTACCTGTATTTTAAAAGTGTGAGGCTCTACTATCGCTACTTATAAAATATAAGAAGCACTATAAAGTTAATTAGGCATTAGCCAATACTTTTTAAAAATCTCGTAAATCCTTTCTCCAAAAAAATATCCTGTCTATTTCCTTGTATGGGACATATTTTGTACCACATTTTATTAAAATTTCGAAGCCTACTCTATACAAACAAACCATTTATCTTTATAATTTATAGTAGTATAGTAGATACAGCATCCGTAATGAAACGCATTGTCAAGTGCAAACATTAATTTATAAAATCAATTATGCAGTATGTGCTGTCGGTTTGAACTAGAAATGTTGACCCAGGGAAATGGGCTTTGGCATTATTATCATCAGCTTAACTATACCTACTAATTAGTAATTACTAATAATTAATATATTAATATTTAGTAAAAATAGTGGAAATAATGCCTTTATAAATCTACTAACTTTGAAATAAAGAATATTATATTTAAGTGGTACAAAGTACACCAGGTCAGCTCTAATAATCTATATTAAACAAAAATTAATATTGTTAGTCTCGCTAAAACTTGAGAACGACTGAACCGATGTAGCTAATTTAAGTCTTAAAATATTCGTGAAAGTCCTGGGAAGGTTTATGTACCCTATTGTGTTAGAAGGGAAGTGATATGAAAATCATCGGGTCATCTAGTACTAATTATAAAGAGGATAAGGTGGGCGCAGCACTGTCAATATGGACAGGGAATCAGGAGACGCGACACCTTAAGCTCAAGCTTGCAGACTACTGCACAGTCTATCAGGCGGAACTTCTGGCGCTGAGCAGGGCCTCGAAAGTCGCTCTAGATACATCGGATCACAAAATTGGTATCTACAGCGATTGAAGATCGGCAATCGAGGCTGTGTGCAGCGCCGGAACCATTAATAAGGTTGCCTTACAAACTAAGAAGAACATCGCGTGTGCCTTGAACCAGGACAGAGAGATAACTCTGTTCTGGGTCAAGGCACACGTGGGACTACCGGGAAACGAGCGTGCTGATGAATTGGCCAAAGAAGCTGCAGTTAGGCTGAGGGTTAAACCCCATTACGACCAGTGTCCGGTCTCACACGCGAAGAGGCTAATCCGTGAGGAAACTCTTCGCGAGTGGGATCGAAGGTACCAAGAGGGTACTACGGGAGGTGTCACTAAAATGTTCGCACAGGATATAGGGGCAGCTCACGAGGTCTTCAAGGAGATAAAACTTAATAAGGAAATAACACAGGCACTGAACGGGCACGGTGGGCTCTCTGGGTATCTGTACCGCTTCAAGTGCAAAGAGAGCCCATCGTGCAGGTGTGATCCTAGTAAAATAGAAGATATACCTCATCTTCTTACAGACTGCCCAATATACTCGAGGCCAAAATATGATCTGGAGATGAAAATAGGACTAGAAATAAATGTTGATAGCGTATTGGAAATTGTAAAAGATAAGAAAAACAGGGACGAATTTTTGCTATATTGTGTTAAAATAATAAAAGAAGT
The DNA here is from genome assembly GCA_905187585.1 of Cyaniris semiargus. NCBI lineage: Eukaryota > Metazoa > Arthropoda > Insecta > Lepidoptera > Lycaenidae > Cyaniris > Cyaniris semiargus. The sequence continues at coordinate 3,662,534 of LR994555.1, forward strand.
AAATAATATCAACAGAACAGAAAATAGAAATAGAAGATAAGTGTGTAGACATAGGACATTATAAATTGTATTCAGTACATAAATCCCTCGAATAAAAATCAGGGAAAAGAGCATTATAAAAATAAAATAAAAATTATAAAGAGGAAAAGTTTGTTTGCATCGAATAGACTTCGAAATTACAAGGCTGATTTTGTTGAAGTAGCATAAACGTAGAGGAGACCACGGGGAAAACATAATATTAGATTACTTTTTATCGGGAAAATGTATTTCGGCGGGAGTCTGCTTTCACGCGGGCAAGCTGCACAGTCCACTCTACTTCTAGCTACTACCTATTAAATAGTTATGTGCAGTGACGGATTAAGACTACTTGATGCCCTAAGCAATCCATGAAAGTGTCCCCCCCCCCCCCTATCCGTATGTCAACTAGAATCGGTATTTAAACTTTTACCACCTAAAAACATTAGTTTTTTCCTAGAAACTTTTTTGGTGTGGTTTTTGGTGACGTGAGAGTGAGACGTGGTGCCCTAAGGACGGATGTTTTTTGTCCATCTTCTGGTGCCCCCTCAGACGTGATGCCCTAGGCAATTGCTTAATTTGATTAAGGGTAAATCCGTCACTGATTATGTGTAGCTATCACTATCTACTATTGATTGTTTCAATATGAATTTTGTGAATGCGAAAGTGTGTCTGTCTGTGAAATTTAATGCTTAAACTACTGAAACGATTTACATCGCTGTTCGCATGGCGGAGAACTCTGAAGCAAAGGAAGAGACGAATTAGTACGGATCGTCTTGTAACTGATTTTTAAATTAATAAATCATTGCTTCTATGTATTTAGAAAGCTTAGGCATTACTTTTTTAATTGAAATATTTTATAGGCTAGACGCTTGCTCATAGAGCACATATATTACGACTTTACAAAGCTTTGAGATTGCTCATGTGATTTTTAAGCCAATTTCTCCCCCAAAAAACATGTTTATTGATACCATAACCTGGAATAACAAATTCCCCCATCGACAAACTAACTCCCACTGTCAATAGACTACCTACTTTCCTTTCAGCGCCGTCACTTGTTTTTACTATGTGATGTAAACTTCCGAAGTGTGTGTCTCAAGTACAAAGAGAAAGCGATTTAAATAATTGATTTGTTATTTTATTACACAGGTGAAAATTGATTCCGTTTCGAGGTTTGCCGATTGAGTATCATCTACACTAATATTATAAAGAGGAAAACTTTGTTTGTTTGTTTGTTTAATTGTAATGAGTAGGCTCAAAAACTACTGGACCGATTTTAAAAATTCTTTCACCATTCGAAAGCTAAATTATCCACGAGTAACATAGGCTAAATTTTATTTTGGAAAAAATAGGGTTCCGTAAGATATTTGGGGTTTTTCGGACACAATGTGTAAAAATTAACCAGAAAAGTTACTTATTTTGCGTACGCTGCCTAAACTATAAAAGATAGAACCATAAAATATTCTAATTAATTGTAGATCTTATAAATATCTACAAAAAAGTCCGCGACACACTATACCTATATTCTATGTCGAGTGAGGCACAACAACGATTTTTTAATTTAAAAATCTTGAATTTTTTTGGACTTCATTCAAACGCGTTTATTTTACTCATGCTATTAATCCTTATCAAAATAAATTATTTCATCACTAAGCACAGTTTATGTAGATAATATTTTGTCTTTGAATGATTAAAATTGGACGTTTGGTTTTGAAGTTCTGGCGAAATTAAAATATTACGATTTCTGCTACACGGCCCGTTGCGAAGTGGGCGTCACCAAGGCGGGGGTGCGCGTGCGGGAGGGAGTTTAGATCTATTAGTAAATGATGGTTTAAATAATACTTAATTATTCACTAAATCTAAATAATATATAAAAATCAAAGGTCAAATCACAGCCCAAACCACTGGACGGATCGGGCTGAAATTTGGCATGCAGGTAGATGTTGTGACGTAGGCATCCGCTAAGAAAGGATTTTGATCAATTCTACCCCCAAGGGATAAAATAGAGGATATACCGATCGGGCTGAGACTTTGATACCTAAATAATAATAATACTTCTTAACGCGAGCGAAGCCGCGGGCAAAAGCTAGTTCTGAATATAGGTGTTTAGGACAGCAATTTTCTTTAAAACATTTAAGAAATTACCTTAGGCACTAAATGCTTGCCTATTAAAAAATCTTATTTCTTCTTAAAACTAGGAAAAAGTGAATAATGTAAATAAAGGTTTTTATATTAAAAACATTAGGAAAAAAAACTTTTCCCCAGTTTATTCACAACACACATGACAATTAATTTAAATTTTTCTACATTTTTGTATAAATAATAATAATATTTATATTTTTTTTACAAAAGTGTAGAAAAAGTATTTTTCTAGTTTAAAAAGTAATAAGATTTTCCCAGTATTTAGTAAAAATGTTTTTCCATTCTTTGGTAAAAAATACTGTATAGGCATACATTTTAAGTGTTGGATAACCTACCTATTGTTTTGGGCAGATAACATAATACTAGAAAGCAGAGCATATAATATTAGAATATTTTAATTTTAAATATATTTTATTTCAACATCAACTACCTGATAAACATTTTTTTTTTCAAAATCGCTTCATCCTTTCACTTACCCGCTATTGGCCAGGCTCCATAGCCCACGTCTGGGGCACTTCGGAAGGCCAATATTTTCTGGTGGGGGAGCTCGGCTATAAATTTTGTCTATTGATAGAGTCGGACACATTAGTCCTTTTGTATTGCACGGGCCATTCGTCTTAAAGTTGGTAAGGTTCACTATAAGTCCAGTCAGCACAAATCAAAATGAACGTTAAATTATGAGGTTATTCGGGGCAAGAGAAGCTGAACTGAGAACTGTCCTTATTATCCGACTGTGTTAAATATAATTTTTTGATGTAGTTAACCCTTAACTGGTATCGGGGTTCAAAAGTTAAAGTAACTTTTTTAAATTTTCTATGATATCTTTACTATTTAAACATGTACACTCTTCTGATTCTGTGTAATCTCGTTACGTTGGGTAGTGCAGCGGATGACGAACGTACGTGGCTCTACTGTTGCTGAAAGCGGAGTTACATACAGTGCTGGGGTCAAAAATTACCCCCGATACCAGAAGGTACCGTTGAAAAAAACATACAGTTTTTTTCAACGGTTCCTTGTAATGGTTTTTAATTATTTTTTCGATATATCGGGAATTTTAAAACAAAATCAGCTTTTATGAAATAAGTACACTAAATCTAATTCAGAAACCACCCCGAAAACTATTATAACAGTCTGCAACGTGAAACAGTTTACGATCGTAAGGAGAGGAAGGAAGTTAGCTGTTCTAGCGAAATTATCATAGGTACAGTTTCGGATTCTTAAAATTCTCGTAGCAAAGAAGGTATAGCAAGTGCTCATTATTGTAATGTAAAAAAATTTTTGCCAAAATCACATACAAAATAGTAAAATTTTACGAGTGGTTTTTGGTTTCTGGTTTTGCTCTCATTTTTTTATTTTTAGTAAATATCGAAAGAAATTCATGTGTTTTATTATTTAGATTATATAAGAAAACTAGATAAGAAAAGAAATAAAAGATATATTTATGTTTTAACCCGTCGATCCTGGGAAAACGAGACACAATACATATTCTATTGTGTCTCGATCACCGGTGAGCGTATGGGGCTTGATGAATATTTAAGGGCTCCTAAGGTAACAGTCGTCTAAGTATGATCGAAAACTTAGATCTTTTATTATTTAAGGAAAAACATATTATTCATTAATGTTATTGGCCTTAAAAGCTGAAATTTATTTGGGTTATGAGATTTATTTCAGTATATAAAACTAATTAATTTGAAAAAAAGCTGTTTTGATATATTTTTTACGTTTCATTGGAGTGGGGTCACTTTTTACCCCCGATACCAGATAGGTTGCCTTTTTTAGCGAAACCAGCTAAGGGTTAAGTGTAAAATATGTTTGCTTTTTTAATATCATGTCTTAGACTCTACAGCCTAAATGGCTTGTCGCACTTGAGCTTGACAGGTATCTTAAGGACCTTTGTCTGTCTAACGACCTCTGTGGCTCAATTGGTTGAGTGTGTGGCAGCTCAAGCCGGGGGTCGCGGATTCGAATCCCGCCGACGACGGAACAAAAAGTTTTCAATGTTCCCGGGTCTGGATGTGTAATAAATATGTGTATGATATAATAAAAATCTTAAATATATTATGTATAGTATAAAAGTATCTATACTAATATTATAAAGCGATAGAGTTTGTTAGTTTGTTTGTTTGTTTGTTTGAACGCGCTAATCTCAGGAACTACTGGTCCGATTTGAAAAATTCTTTCAGTGTTAGATAGTCCATTTATCGCGGAAGGCTATAGGCTATATTTTATCACGCTAAGACTAATAGGAGCGAAGAAATAGAAGAAAATGTGGAAAAAACGGGGGAAATTATTTGAGAGGGCTTATTTGAACGCGCTAATCTCAGGAACTACTGGTCCGATTTGAAAAATTCTTTCAGTGTTAGATAGCCCATTTATCGAAAAAGACTATAGGCTATATTTTATCACACTAAGACTAATAGGAGCAAAGAAATAGAAGAAAATGTGGAAAAAACGGGGGAAATTATTTGAAAGGGCTCATCTCACGAACTACTAGAGCAATTTTTCTGTTATTTGGGTCAGATAAGAAATAGACCACGAGAAGGATCATAGGCTATTTTTCGTAGACTGATTTGTCTGTGAAATATCTAATTTACGCGGGCGAAGCCGCGCGGAACGTCTAGTTAAATATATTTCCGTTGTATGGTACCTGTAACACAAGTCCTCAGGTACTTCGCACAGGGCCAGACTGACGTGGTGTGAAGCGTCCATAGATATTATTATTATTATCCTATTGTCATCGAGTAAAATTCTTTAGGGGGTGTAGGCCTGTAGGGCCACAAGGCTTATTATTATAGTAATCCAAATGAAAACTCATGTCGCGGTCACTCATGGTGATCAAAATTACTAACACTGCTTTCATTTTGGGGTACAATTGATTTACATCCATGATCAATATTTTGATGTAATCCAAGTGCCACAAGGTCATTGTAAGGTCAATGGGAATTTGTCAGTTTTATATTTTAATCCAAATTGAAAAAGCTTATTTTATTAATTCACATACAAAATACACGCAATAATATTTTTAATCGAATTTCTATCTTTGTGTATGAATTCGATTAATTTACCAAGACAAATAACGAAATGGACAACTTTTTTTTTTTAACGGGCAAAAGGCCCACCACACATTCCCACCACTGCAACTCCTGTGTCGCCAGGATCAACAGTGGTAACCAACCACGAAAACCCTTTGATATGATCTCAGGGATGCCCGAGGGACAAGCTAAATCTGTCTTGGGACCCGCAACGAAATTAATCAGAAGAAATGTAGGAGGAGTAGGAGATATCCAATTTCCCTCCCCAAGCAAAGCGGGAGACAGCCAAAATTGTAATGACATTGATGTCCAAACAAAAGGGGGAAGCACCACGGGAAAAATAAATAATTATGCTTAATATAATATGCCTACTTCATAAAAAAAAAAAGACATTTATTTATAATGGCAAACTTGTGTTCGATTGTTTCCAATAGAATTTATGACAAAAACGTTTGAAAGCACGGAAATTCTTTGCGCTGCCTACGAGGTCATCGTAATATACGACTCCAGAGACACATTGGAGGCTGTTTAATAAATCGGTTCTTTCCTCATGCCAGAGACCGCACTCCCAGAGTATGTGATGAGCAGTTTGTTCTTGCGGGCTGTCTTCGGTCGAGCACTCGCAAAGAGGAGATGGAACTAACTTGAATCTATGAAGTTTAGCTTTAAAATTGCCGTGACCAGTTAGGAATTGTGCAACGCAATGATCTATTTCTATCCAATGCATGGCGAGACGTTCGCGAACTGAAGGAAAGAAATTGTACAGGTGCCGACCTTTAATAGATTTATCCCACCGATCCTGCCACTCGGATAAAAGATTTTGTAGTGTAATGTCTAGTGGTTCAAACAATCTATTCACCTTATTTCTGTCTCTCATGCTTAAGAAATCTGGGGTCGTAATTTTTTTATTTTTGTAATATAAAGCAGCTCGGCGCTGTATTTCCAAGTCTACAGGCAAAACACCCGACAGGACAGGAAGTGCTTCAGTACTGACCGTTCTATATGCCTTACATAGGAATATTAATGCGAGACGTTGGCTTTGTAAAAGTTTACGCCGGGCTGCGCCAATCGTAGCCCTATCTGCCCAGACCGGCGAGCCGTAGCATATTCTGCCTAAGTACGTGGCTGTATATATAGTTTTTAACGTTTTGAACGAGAGACCCCATGTAGATGTCGATATTTTAGTAAAACTATAGAAATTTATTTTTGCTTTCTCACCCGTTTGTATGATATGTTCTAAGAATGTGAATTTATTTTCTAAAATCAGTCCAAGATAACAGAGTGACTGTTTACGTTTGACACTTGTTTCGTTAAGTTTAATGCGAGGAGTTGATATAAGAGAGCCTTTTAAAAGAATTTGATAAGTTTTGTGTGCCGCAAATTCCAGACGATTTCTGTGACCCCAACTTGCAATTACGCTTAGGCACTTGTTAGCTTTAATCTCTATCTCAGTTCGCGTATTTCCTTCAACAATGAGGAACCCGTCGTCAGCATAGCCTACCAGATAACAGAGAGGCGGTAAAGGAATACACAGCAAATCGTCAAAACTTATATTCCACAGGTATGACGATAGCACCGACCCCTGTGGGCAGCCGCGGGTTAGATCTTTGATATAGATGTAGTGACCGAGTCGTAGTTTAATAACGCCGTAACGGAAATACGATTGTAGTAAATAATAAATATTTCGGTAGCATCCTCTGTTCCGTAGCTTTAGTAGTAGCATCGGCCACCAGGTATTATCAAAAGCCCCTGCAATATCCAAAGATATACCTACCACGTAATTACATTCAGATGAGTTCACTATTTTTCTGACTTCGATTGCCGCATCGATTGTCGATTTTCCGGCGGTAAATCCAAATTGCTGTTTATTAAACTTCAGCCCGCCAGGTAGAAGGCGGGGCACAACCAGACGTTCTAATAATTTACCTAAACATGGTAGAAGTGTTATAGGCCGGTAAGATTTCGGGTCGTCAGGTGGCTTATCACCGGCTTTAGGAATTAATTTAATTGTGCCGATTCGCCAAATTTTTGGGAACGTGCCTTCTGCAATACATTTATTCAAAACTTCTAAGATCGCTGGTCCAGCCGTTAGACAAGCCTGCTTAATCATAATGTTAGAAATTTTGTCCTCGCCGGCGGACTTTTTTGTAGGTAATAAATTTACGGCTTTAATAAACTCATCGAGGGTAGGCAAGTCGGAAACCGGGGTGTTTACGGGGTCAAATAGTCGGTGTCGAAATGGACAACTCTTGAACATTGATGTGATTACGCATAAGTCCGTTTCGAACCGTTTAAAACCGTCCACGCTATCTGCGAATGATATTCGACTTTACCCTCATATTCATAGGGTTGAAAATGATATTTGTTATACAGGATGTTTTCATACATTCCGCGTGAGAAATCCAATTATATGGACACAATCAGCCTGGGTCATTGAGATCGGTATCGGCCGATCGGATTCGGCAATTTGCTATTAGCGATTCGCTAATAATTGCAGAGATTAGATTTGGAGAAGTGAATGAACACATGATCGGTTTGACTTAGTTTGTTCTTCTTTCTGATTATGAGGGGCAAATAATAATGTCCTAGACTGGTTTAGGTGATAGTAGCGTTATTGGCACGCTACTTATAGCGCTACAAGTAGCGTTATTGTTAGGTTATTTTAAAGCGCCTAGGTGTGCAAGCAGTCAAGAAAGGCTTTTGGAGTAAGACAAATAATATGACAAGGTCTAAGGCGCAAGACTGACTTTTTACATGCCAATGTATGGATCACTTTTATTTTCATGAAATGATCTGCATAATAATATTCTGAAAAAAAAAACTTGGAAACATTTTAATTCTTCCGACTTCTAGAAATTCATTAATCGCGCCGTAGCCGCACATTTTGCCGCATAAACTCAAAATAAAAAAAATGCGCATTGTGCACACCAAACATCTTAATCTGTTAATCGGATGCATGAAGTCAGTCTTCAGGTAGATGACAGGTAAGCAAAATCGGTTTGAACGGCTTGGGCGTGAAGAGGTAACAGACAGACATACAGACAGACATATTTTTATGTATTAGTGTGGAAATATGGATAATTAAAATAATATAAACACGTAATTCGTCGAGTTATATGTAATATTATATATTATCGTAATGTTTTGATAGTTGCGTAAGTCGTAAGTAGATTAGTTCCAAAAATCTGGTTACCGCGAGCGCGTAGGGAAATGGAGGAACCATGTTCTAAGGAAACTTGTTATGGTAGTGGTTATTCGCGGTACTGTTGTTGAGTTCGACATTAATAAAAGTGGGGAGAAATAAAAGTGGGGAAAATTCCTTGTTTCTTAGTGCCGCACTTAGGGACATTTAATGGTTATTTAACTTAAATTTAATTAATAGTTTGACAGAAAATGTGTGGAGTCTTAAATGGAAGAATTTTCATTAAATTAAAGTAATCATTTTCTCACAGTGCGACCATATGAAGCTTAATGATCATGGTCTATTTTTTCACACCTTTGCTTAGGGATGAGTTGGAAATGTGCTGAAAACTTACATACACATATATTTTAAAGCTTTTGAGATAATATTTTGAATTATTCTGGTTAGTTACATTAGCCCATTTAGAAAGCATTTTTTACTATTTTGGTACATTTACTGTTAATAGTATAATAAACTCTACTTTTACATTACAAAAGTAACTTTGCAGACACGGACAAAATATTGTATATTGCTGTTAAGTCTGCTTACAGAGTGAAACTTTTTTACTACTGAGAGATAATAATCTATCTAGCAAAGAATGACCTGTACGTAACACAAATGCTCCTTATTTGACAGTAATATGAAGCTTACAATTTCGGCAAATATATCGCATGAAATGTAGAGTATTGTAGAGCCTTGAATGATTCCATTATTGTCACTTTCTGTAAAGTTTAAGATGATTAAATAATTATACACTTTCCTTGCACTTATTCCACTTTATTTTAATTGATTTATTACAAAATTATTATATACACGACCGGTTTCGAAAAAATCATCATCAGGTGTTTAAGATGATGTATATTACAAGTAATGACGTGCTAGATTATGCTTGATTTACACGGGTGACTAACGGGTCGATTTTAGTTGCCCGGCAAGTCACTCGCTACAGTAATATTCGCAGCAAGCGATCGCTTGCGACTGAGCGTTTGCACGGTCGATTTTAGTCACCAGCCGCATGCGACCGCTGGCCGCATGACTTTGGGGCTTGCGACTTTAGCCGCATGCGGCGTAGTCGAATTGCCATTTACACGGTCAATTTTCGCCGTGCGGCGTAAATCGTGCGGCTTTAGTCACCCGTGTAAATCAAGCATTACGTAAACTATCATCTCAATGCAAGTCCTACTCAAAAAACAAAAATTATTACTATTATTATCACTGACCTCCATTATACAAGTACTTTGGACCTATGATACCCACTTTTTTGTGCCTATTTGAAGCGGAATCAGCGCCCCCAGTAAGCGGGAAGAGAACTAAATTTGACGTAACTTGCAAATGGCCGCTTAATCGTTATTGGTTGCCATCACTAGTATTAGTTCCAAGTACTTCCACTACTGCTATCAGCGCCAATATGGCGACTTTCAAACGTCATTTTTACGTCAAATTTAGTTTCAATCACTCACATTGGGGGAGCTGATTCCGCTTCAAATAGGCACAAAAAATAGCTGTCAATTCAAAGGGTATCATTAGTCCAGCGTACTTGTATAATGGAGGTCAGTGATTATTATTGAATAGACTTCAACAGAGTGTCATTTAGTGCAATTTCCATAGAAAAACGCAGATTGTCATTTCCTAGGTAAGTTGATAACAATCTAGTCAAGACAACTTAGTATGTAAGATTACTAGGTACTAGGTAACAAAAAATTAGTAAGTAATAAAATATATTAAAGGCGTAATATGTCCGCAAAATTGTCACAGAACTTTATTCGCGCAGGAATACATTTATAGAAGTATTATATTTTCTTTTATAACATTCTCATTACTTCAAGACTGCTTTACAGTATTAATAATTGTTATATTTTGAATACATAAAACCTTTTATCTTAGAAATCAATGTTGCCAAGACGTACGGTCCCTGGGGAAATCACGTTTGTTCCAGTTACAAGGATTTCGGTATTAATACTTACGACTCTCCTGTGCTTTGTGTTTCGAGTATCGGTTTTAAGAATATGAATCTACAAATTTTATTACAATAATGTTATATTTTTCAATACAAATTCTAGTAAAACAATGATAAATTTTCAATAAGTACAAAGTTTGCAATTTTTTCAGTGATTGTGAATTACTGAAAAATCATTCTGTATATTATGTTTTATTTTACTTTGCTAAGTATATTATAAAAATATTAGATGTGCTTTCCACATAACATTTTGCTTATCAGGAGCAAATAGACATGGACGAATATTGTTTTATTTTTTGTGTGAATTCCGAATAAATGCAGTATTTCTACGGTTTCAACTTTCAGGTTTGTTAAAACAATAATAGGAACACGGATTTACACGGAACATAGGATCATTTTATCAAATAATTTAATCAGAATTCAATTAAAATAAGTGAAAGAAAATATTATACTTACTTAGTCGTAGTTTCGTACATTTGGAAAATTTCTAGTACAATACTTAGGACGCGGAGTGAATTAAAAAAATGCGTTTTCAATGGTTGAAAATTCACCCCGTGTTTTGTAATAATATGTGTAATATACGGGTAAATTTTGTTTGTTATATTCAATACTTAGGGGTTGTGTCACCCACAGATTAAGTATTATATATATAGATAGAATCTTAGCCCATCATCGCGTGGCCATTTTGTGCTTATTTTCATACAAGTAGTGTGCGTGTATTTTCTTGAATATTTCTATTTGTCGATCATTTCGAAGCACATTTTAATCCAGAAAGAAAGTCATTTAGTTCATGATATCAATAAACTACAGTTCAAGTAATGTGCATCCCTAAACACACGTAAAAAGCTATGCAATTTTTGTAGCCAAAGTATTACTTGATGTGACATTTTTAGCACTTATGCCTTATATAGTATGAATAAGGGATTATTAAACTTGTAAATTATCTTTTTAGCTTACAAAAATACCGATTGAAAAGCCCAAAAACGTTGTTCAAAACTTACGTATTTAATGTCAAATCCACGTGTTTGAGGCATTCTTTGGCCGTTCTTATGGTTTATTATTTAGCGGAACCACAAAACTCAACAATATCTAGCATAAATGTTCACTAAAAACCTTTATTAACACTTTTATTACATGAAATATGCAGAGCGACTCCTTGTTATGTCCGAGTAACTCGGTCCTAACTTGACACGCTTTTCACGCTTATACACCGATATTTATAAGGCTATCTCCTATAATAGTCTATCTCAATGGTGTCACCACTTACTGATAAGAGCTGGATTGGCTATCCACAACCTATCTGACAGATACTCTATACCAGTGCTAGGGCTAGCACGGCGACCAGTAGAAATGCGAAAGTATAGACAAACTGTGGACATAAACTTAAGGTGCCGTTCCGATCTTTACCGCGGCTAATCGCGACCGACAAAAATTTAATTAAAATGCCACTTTATGACAGACTATAGTAAATGTCATAAAGTAGGATATTATTTGAATTTTTAGGACTATATTCTGTCATAAAGTTGCATTTTAATTGAATTTTTCGGAACGAAAAAAGATCGGAACGGCAGCTTAAGTTTATCTCCACAGTTTGTGACTATAGTCTGTCATAAAGTGGCATTGTAATTGAATTTTTCGGAACGAAAAAAGATCGGAACGGCACTTTAAGTTTATCTCCACAGTTTGTCTATACTTTCGCAATTCCACTGGTCGCCGTGCTAGGGCTACAGGGGTCACCAATTAGTTTCGCTCGGGGTCCGTTTTAAGAAATAAAATGACCTTCGCGGTCCACACATAAAAAAAAAATAAACAAAATATGTACCTACATTACGGAAATTACAAAGGTATTTGTATCAATGAGAAAAGTGACAATTTTAGTTGCTACATTATGTTCATCAGTATGTCGAGACCGAAATTAATTTTTAAGGAAGTTCACCTTCGAACATGCTTGGTCCGCACACTATGGGTTGGCGGTACGGATGCGGACCGCGGTCCGCCATTTGGTGACCCCTGTTCTATACTCTTATCTGTTAGATAAGTTGTGGATAGCCTATCCGGTACTTATCAGTAAGTGGTGAAACAGGCCCTTAATATTATTATTATACATGCTGATACGAAACCTTCAAAGAACTGAAAGAACCCAAGTTAATATCTAATTACGTTCTTTGTCGAGCGATCCGTCAACAGACTCAATTTACGTCAACATTGTAATGAAGATGTTTGTTTTGACATGTTACGTTACGACTTACGACGTTACAATGTTACTTTGAAATTACGATGCGTAATATTGTGCTTTTCAGTTAATAAATACATAGTCGTTTATGTGTCTATAACTGAGTGTTATGGGCAGTTAAACTTAACATAATATTGTAAGTCACAGTTAAAGTATAGTAAAGTAAATTATTTATTGCATATTTTGCTATCTTCTAAATAATAATTTAATTGTGAATATGTTCGAATCTTTGATTAAATTACCTTTAAGCTAGCTTTTGACTGTTGGTAGTACTCCGAGAGTGCTGGTAGAGGTGCAAGGTGCCGGCAGAAGTACAACAGCAGAAGCAGGCACACATTTTCGCTATAGAGCTAATGAGCTCTCATACGCCGCGCCGGCGGTCCACTCTCAATCCGTCTTACGAACTTTCGATCAGGTCATGTGGCTTGATGCGAGTGTAACATTTTTATTTTTTACCCATCCCAAAAAAGAGCACAACGGAACTAAAGAAATTCACATTTCAAAAACTTAAAACTGCGTCTTTGCTACACCTACCTACACAGTCGCATGTCTCTTGACCAGTCCTGACTATTACTAATGACTCTGACACATGGATTGATGATGATGAATAGCCCTTAAAGACCCTAGGGAGATCGATGTACAGGGCCCGCCCTTCTGCTAGGGTCTATAATAATACCTAATTGTTTCCTAAACAGACAGGAGGGGATATAACTTCATTAGTGGTGTCTGGCTGCTGTTTGACAGTATACAGGGTGTGTAAATTAGCTCAAGGTTCATTATATAGTGTGTCCTAAAGAGTTTTTGTGATTTTTTTTAATGGGAGGATGTCTGGCTGAATTTTTGACCTTGTTGAAGTGAAAACATGTTTAGGTTTGTGTATTTTTTGGGATGGGTAAGAAAAAATTAATGGTGCGTTAGAACACGTGATATGATCGAAAATTGGTAAGATAAAGGGAGAGTTCCACCGTATGTGGTTTCTGTACAAAGTTAAAAGGGGTAAATATTTTGAATATTGAAACATAATTAAAAATGCCAAAATATGGCGGGGTTGTCCTATAAAATTACAAGAATAATTTAAAATAGGTACTTCTTAATGTTAAGAAGAATAATTGACTAAGGGGCTTTTTTTCACTTCCTGATAAATACCGGATAGGCTATCTACAACTTATCTGACAGATACTTCATACTCTATCTGTCAGATAAGTAGAAGATAGCCTATCCAGCACTTATCAGGATGTGGTGAAACAGGCCCTAAGAATTATTATAACATAGTCTACCACTAGTCCACTACCTCTTTTCTGCTTACTATTATAATAATAATAATAATATCTATGGACGCTTCACACCACGTCAGTCTGGCCCCGTGCTAAGTACCTGAAGGACTTGTGTTACAGGTACCAGACAACGGAAATGTATTTAATACTTTTATACTATACATATATTTAAGATTTTTATTATATTATACACATATTTAATACACATCCATGACCCAGGAACTTTGAAAACTTTTTGTTTCGTCGGCGGGATTCGAACCCGCGATCCCCGGCTTGAGCTACCAACAGCCCACCAACTAAGCCACAGAGGTCGTCAAATATAATATTAATACAGTAGAAATATATAAGTTAATATCACATTAAAATATTCCATTTCAACATTTAAAATCGTGATATTAAATTGCAATTCAAACACAAAATAAAATACGACTAACATGAACGTATCTACTCGTACCTCTGAATAATATTCTTGCAAAATAATTTTAGCGGCTCTTAATACTGTAAAGTGTACTTTAAGTGTGGGTGTTAGGGTGCTTTTTTTAATGATGATAGTTTGTTGAGGGAGCGAAGCGTTGCAGCGAACGTGTTTACAGGCCGTTGATGGTATTATGCGTGTATATGGACCTTTATATAATATAACACCTACACGGTGCGAAATTCATATTTGAGTTAAAAGTTTTTGATTCTGACTCAAATGTTTTTAATTAGTGCTCTCTAATTAGCGGCTAATTCGTCAAGGGTTTAAATATTATAATATTTGATTTATTGCAGTACATTTTGAAGGATCGTTTTGGTAGAAAATGAATTCTGGTGGTTAAACTACGTTGGCATCGTTACAAAATGAGTTCACTCTGCATCCTCTATCGGTTGTATCACGGGGAGTGCTCTGAGGAATTGTTCGGAATCATACCTCCTGCAACTTTTCGCCATCGTCCCACGCGAAAAATATACCACCCTCATCACCTTGATGAGTGGCAGTCTTCCACAGTGCGTTTTTCGCGTAACTTTCTGCCGCGCACCGTAAAACTCTGGAACGAACTGTCACCAGCAGTATTTCCGGACCTATACGATCTGCAAACCTTCAAGAAGAGAGCGTATTCCCTCTTAAAAGGTCGGTAACGCACCTGCAGCTCTTCTGATGTTGCGAGTGTCCATGGGCGACGGTAGTTGCTTTCCATCAGGTGACCCGTTTGCTCGTTTGCCCCCTTATTTCATAAAAAAAAAGTTAGTGAAATTACAACGCAATGGTAATAATGGTAATATGTTTCTGCTAATTTTTGTACGATTTTTTTTAATGTTAGCTGATTCCATATTTGATTTTCAGGTGGGAAAACATTTACTTTGCAAAAGTAGATTAGACACTGGCTGAAAAAAGTTATAGGTATTCTAATGCAGATTATTTTACTTCAATAATCGTATATTTGCTGGGATTTTTTTCCGTGATGTAAACTATCCTGTCCTTCTTCAAAGTATATTCATGCTAAGTTTAGCGTAGTGTGGCTTTAGACAAACATTTATATGAAAATGAGTTTGTCTGTCTGTTACCTCTACACGCTTAAACCTTTTAACGATTTAGATAAATTTGGATCGAGATACTTGGTCTTAGAAAAGGCCTGCAAACCTTTAAAGCCATGAGCAATCTCCCGAGCAAACGACCTTGACCATACATTTGACGCGTTGCCGAGATCGCACAAAAATCCTATTTTTTGTACTTATCTTAGTTCAAAATTGATCTAAAAAAAATTTAAAACGGGGAATATGTTGCTAATCTAATTGTCTATCTATTGTCGTGTGTTTCAAATAAACGTAATTTGTAAATACTAGGGAGATGCTGAAAGTATGCTTCAATTTTAATAAATTGGTATTACTTTGGAAGCTAATATCATGAGTATAATAAACAAAAATATAACATTTAAAACGGGGAAAGGAATGTTGATATACTGAAGATTATTACTGTATTTTTATTATAACTTATTTTCTTCTGAATTTATGTCTGCCTAACTATAAAATAAATCTAGTACAGTACTTAAAAAAAAGTAGCTTGAGATTTAAACAATTTTCTGATTTATTTTTAAATAAAACAATATTTGAGTCTCAAATTGTATTTTATTTGCACTTCAGCATATTTTATAGTTATTATTTTATAGCTATTAGTTTTATGATACAAATTATAACTTCACATGCCACTATACACTTTATTTACACAACACTTGTTTTAAAATAAACACAACACCAGCCGTCGCAGTCGGCCACTTGAATGAGTCGTCAAAAGTGACTTTCATTTTCTTAATTTTTTACTAAGCCGAACGAGGTAAAGACATACTAAAGTAGTTCCTTCCTTCTTCTTCTTAATTGCAATGTGTTTTATAGGATTAAATATATTTAAATACGCCGTTTTGAGCGGGAAAGAGGACGCGGCATATGGCGTCCGGATCCCGAATCCTCGACTGTTTAGTGTATATAATTGATCGCGTCCGGAATCCGGTTTGTCGACACGATAGGGGATAATATTATACAAGGTGTAACATAGTGATAATAATTTAGGGTGTGTATGTGAAATTTGAAAGAGCAAAATTTTTTTTTGTGATTTGTATGGGCGAGCGTCCCAGCGCGCGTCATGATTTTTCCCATACAATAGTGAAAACTCTTTCAGCGCTTACTTTCATTGTGAACTCTATACAGGGGACACCCTAAAGTATTATCACTTAGTTTTGTTACACCCTGTAGATACGCAACAAAAAGCAGACAATTTTTAATAACATTCCTAAAATATGATTTTATCGTAAAGCGGCCGCTAACACATTGCATCGTCTGTTGGCGATGAATGATGATGATTGTCGTAATAACCCCGCTTAGCGGAACGCCCTGAGCGTGAGACCCTTGTCAGGGTCCACTCGTTTTACGGATATCTTGTCGGTTCAGCCAATTACAGACTCACTGACCACCAGCCTACCCTGACCTTCCCCTCCCCTCCCCACCATAGAACCTCCCTTACAACGAGTGTGAACGCTCCAGGTCTTGTTAAACTGGTCCTCCTGTGTATCAAGCTTGGTCCGATGCCTCGATTGATTGGTCCTTACTGTGTCAATAATGAAGTGATAGAATACAAATGGAAATAAGCCTTTGAGTTTTGATTTTCCACTTCACTTCGCCCCGTAATGGAAAGATAAGGCAAATAATTTTACACGTATAGATGGGAAGGTAGTGTAAATATTCTAACGTATAAAGATGGGAAGGTTTGATATGTATGTATGTTTAACTTGGATTAGAGACACGGGAAAGTATTCACATAATAAATTTTTGTCATTTTTCGTACTAACGAACAAAATTGATATTGGTCTTGCTTTTTTCAAGACCAAGACCAATTTTGCTCATGATCTTGCAAAAATAGCAAGACCCAGACTACGATCAAGATCAATTTTGCTCATCACTAAAATTACGCCAGCTGTCATACTTAATAAGTATGACCACATATTTAGAGTATGCAGCGTATGAATAGAAATACTTAAACATTTTTACCAACGTGAAAAATCCATGTCTATTACCTAACTTGCTTTGGTGTGTTCTTTTTAATAATAATGTTTATATTAATATTATTATTAAAAATAATCGGCCAAACGCGAGTTGGACTCGCGCACGAAGGGTTCCGTACCATAATAGAGCAAAAATAGGCAAAAATTGTGTTTTTTCTATCCCCCCCCCCTTCAAGAATCAAGAATCAAGAATCAAGATCATTTATTCACAGATATGTAGTCAAAAGGGTAACATGGTTATAATACATAGGTCTAAGTTCTAACATAATATCCTACCATAACAATGGTGTGTGAATATCATTACTGTATTAAACTTTAGTTTAAATAATATGAGGCAAAACAATTTATCATTTTTCATAAATTATTAATTTGATTTCATAAACTATATTGTATACATAATATAATTGTTTAATTTAACTAACCAAATTCATTATAGTCAAAATATTACAATTCTATGTCAAGTAATCAATATAAATATATGAATTTCAACTATTATAATATAAATGTCAGTTATTTTAATTACATAATAATAATTAATACAATTTTAAGAGTAAATTTAAGTCAATGTTTTTGTTTTGAATATAGCATATAATATAGTCATTAGAATATAGTCATTTAGGTTATAAAAACAGTTTTCTAAGAGCCACATATTTACCTTTTTTTTTGTATGAGTTAAATGACAGGGCTTTGAAACTGTCTGGTAAATTATTATAGATGTCAATAGCTTGTATGAATGCATTATTTTTGTATATATCTAAATTACATTTTGGACGATAGAGTTTATATTTGAATCTGTTATTTTTACGTTCTACTTCTGATTTTAATACAAAATATTGTGGGTGAAACTTAACAAAAATACATATTTCTTTAATGTACATGCAGGCTAGTGGCAGTATGTTATATTTTTTGAAAAGCGGTCTACAACTGTCCAAGGGTGAGGCACCTGCAATAGCTCTAACACACTTCTTTTGGACTCTGAAAACTTTTTCAATTTCTACTGAATTACCCCATAGTAAGAGGCCGTAGGAGAGATTAGAAGAAACGTAGCCGTGGTATGCCGTTAGAGCCGCTTCAGTGCTCACAGTTTGCCTTATTTTTTTAATTGCGTAAACAAAACGGTCAAGTTTGTCACAAGTGTGTTCTACATGGACCTTCCAATTGCAATATTTATCTATCATGATACCCAGGAATTTTGTATTATCTACCTCATTAATTTTTTTGTTGTCATATTTTATGTCTAAATTTATTTTTTCTCTTCTATAGTTTTGAAATTGTATCACTTGTGTTTTGTCAGTGTTTATGTGTAAGTTGTTGTCATTAAGCCATTTAAAAATATTTTTAAGTGCTAAATTAATATCTGCTACGTAAGTTTCTCTATTTTCACTTAATTATTAAGTTTATTTTAATTTCACAATTAATTATGAAATTATAAATACAACAGAGTTTTTTGTGAATATTACAAGTGCCTACCTGTTGCCATTATTGAGATCGAGAAAAAAAAAGCAAAAGAAAATCACGTTTGTTGTATGGGAGCCCCCCATAAATATTTAATTTATTTTGTTTTTAGTATTTGTTGTTATAGTGGCAACAGATTTACATAATCTGTGAAAATTTCCAGAAGTCTAGCTATAGCGGTTCTTGAGATACAGCCTGGAGACTGACAGACGGACGGACGGACAGGCGGACAGATGGACAGACAGGGTCCCATTTTTACCCTTTGGGTACGGAACCCTAAAAAGTGTGAAAATAAAAATGCTCGACAGATTTCCTAATAAACATTTAAAGTCTCTACGTAGTGGCTATACAGTATACTAACAATGTAGTTTTCTAACTTCAATAAAATTCTATAACAGTACACTAACGTCCAATATGACTGCAAAACTTGTTGCCATAGATACAACAACGTATTAGATATTATGTCTTTATATTTAATAGACTAACAAGGATATTGTTGCACCGTGAGAAATTGTCACGAGGGGCGAGGGCACGTCGCGTCCCCGTGACAATGATAATTCAGCTGATACTCGAAATGACATCGTCGTTTGATTTCAATTGGCAAAATTATGCTTAGATGACATTGACTGGAATTAATGTCTTCTAAGCTGTATGCTAGTTGTATATCAAGTCACATTTTATAATATAGCGGCGTTAATTCTGATTCTATTCTGAAAACAGCTTTGTCTAGCTGTCTGTACTTATTACATTAACGGAAATAATTAATTCATTAATTATGTCCATACAACTGACTAGCTGACAAGCGAATATTTTTTCCATAATTATTATTTAATAGGAAAGAAACAAAGCTTTAAAAAACTTTACTTTAAATAGACTTTCGTCAAATGCCCACTATATATTTTTTCATGTAAACTAACATTTCGTCTTTATCATATTATTTATATTATGTTCACATCTACCAGCTACCTAACTCTACATCTCAACATTTGAAAGGCTTTATGAAGTTGTGCGATTTCCTTTCAGCTATTGCTTGTGATATCAATTCCCTACTGTTTGCCGCTGTACTGTGCAATGTGCATGTATATTCATATACGTTTATTATGTTCTAAAATGGCATTGAAAGGAGACTTTATTTTTATCTAGCTTTCGCCAGCGGTTTTACTCGCTTTCTGAAGTAACTACTTCCCATGCCTGGGAAAAAGTAGCTCATATAGGTGCTATATTTACCATAGCTTTTGCCCGCGGCTTCGCTCGCGTGGAATTCGAAAATCGCGTAAAATACGAATATTCTTGTAAACCTCCTTTGGAAACATTATGTTTTTCCAAGACCAACAGTAGCCTGTGTTACTCTCCATCCTTTCAACTAAGTCTATGCCAAAAATCAAGTCTATTGGTTGCTTCGTTAGGCCGTGAAGGAAGGACAAACAAACAAACGCACTTTCGCATTTATAATATTAGTATGGATAGCTGTTGCCCGCGACTTCGTCCGCGTTAGCATAGTATAATAACGGACATGGATAATTTTCTCCAACTCCTTTTCCTAGTGAAAGTCTGTCTATCTGTCTGTCTGTTACCTCTTCACGCCCAAACCGCTGAACCGATTTGCTGAAATTTGGTGTGGAGATACTTTGAGTCCCGGGAAAGGACATAGGATACTTTGTAACCCGGAAAAAAGTACGGTTCTCGCGCGATAAACGAATTTTGGCGCAACGGAGCTGCGGGCGTCATCTAGTACCATTATATTTCATCAAAATGAACTCAGCATCTTAACATCAATAAAACGAAAGTGTCTGTCTTAATATACTTATTAGTTAAATACGATATTCGAATACAAAAATCCTATGAATTGACGTGATGAAATAAAGATGATTATGAATACGGTGGTATTGGACACAGTTACGTAACGAATGTGAATGAAAAACATTTCCGCTTCATTACGTGGTCGCGCAATATTTTTAAGTGACACGGAATTTTCGTCATTAAAGGAGCGTTTACACTAGTTTATCGAAAAAGAATTGGGCGAAACTTGATACACTTACAGAAAATTTAGTTGACTGCAAAATCGTCGACTACTTATTAAACCGTACACTTTTCCATGTTCAAAACTAGCCTATGTCCTTTCCCAGGACTTAAAGTATTTCTATCAAAATTTTATCAAAATCAGCGCATCGGATTTATATTACAATAGACAGAAAGACACACTTTAATTTTTTTGACATTACAAGTTTGGATTGCTGTGTTACAGTATTTTGCAGTGAGACTGGAGCAAAAACACGATCTCGGTGAAAACTCGCATTTAGAACAAAATTATGTTTCCGCCCGGGATCGAACCGGGGGCCTTCTGCGTGTTAGGCAGATGTGATAACCGCTACACCACGGAAACTTGTTACGATTGCTCATAAATATATCGACGATATCGATTATAAAAGTGAAAGTTAAAATTATTAAATAATGACATTGATATTATCATTATGCGTATTTGATCCAGTTACAACTGGTTAAATGTCCGCTGTGACCAGTCAAGAAATTATCAACGAGCTAAGTGCAGAAGCTATAAACATATTAATATTTATCGCTTATGTCATTCATACCATATTTATCTTACTCAATATAATATTTTATTCGGTTCTTCTCGCCGGGCTAGTTCCCGAACCACTAGTAGGAATCGTAGTCTCGACGTTCGTTTTCCGACGTTCGAAATGTGTTCATTTGTTCAAAAAAAGATATTTTATTTAATATTTATATCATAATTATTATCTCTCTTAAATGTCGCGTATATTTACAACAAGACAAGAATATCGTACCAATTAATAATAAAAAAAAAATAAATTACTGCAAAAAATCGTAAGATGTTATTTAAATCTTAAAGTATTTTTAAGTATCAATTTTTCAAAAAGGTACTTTCAAAGCTTGCACAGATTACACAGGAAAAGTTTTGACATATTTTTTTGTTGTAGCTTGTAACTAAGTTTTTTTTTGTTATAGCATCCAGTGAGCAAGGTCCTTTATATTAACAGTGTAAGGGCTGCGGGGCTGTTTGTTCGCCGTTGACACGATGCCTTCGTTAGTGCGTGCAATTTGCGTGTTTACCTCGTCTAGCCCAGCTCCAGAACAAAACCAATTATGACACGTACCTATTTCGGAATTCTTAAGGTATAAAATCGTGTGGTAAAAGGTGACTGGGGGAGTTAGTATACAAGATGTGACAAAAAAAGTGTAATACTTCAGGGTGTGTATGGTTCCCCTATATGGAGTTCGCTGTGAAAGTAGCAGCGCTGAAATATTAACTTTTTTTACATTTGTATGAGAAAATTCATGACGCCCAGGCGCTTGCCCATACAAATCACAAAAAATAAAAACCGGCCAAGTGAGTGTCGGGCCACGCGCAATGTAGGGTTCCGAAGTAGTAGTTTTTGATAATTTTCATGTGGTCAATGAATGTACATTTATAACGTGTTTTACACTACTAACAACAACATCTCAGTTCCGTTCAAAGGACTTTGAACGAAAAGTTCCTTTATACTTCGCCGAATACATTTTTTATAGTTGATCGACTATTAACTCAATAACCTTTGAAGTCTTCTTAGCCGTGATAGTTTTCCTTTTAAATTCAGCATATTTCCTACTCCCTTGAATTTTTTCACATTTCCAGCAGCAACCGTTTAGCTGGTAGAAGGGGGGGGGGGGGCCACACTGGACTCTTAACGATTTTCTTCTGATCACTTTGTCGGCATCATTAATATGTGAATTCATTCCAAATTACACCTTTGTAGGTCCTATAGTGTCTGAGCAAAACCGCGGACAGACAGACAGACAGACCGAAACTATAAGGGTTCCTTATTGACTACGGAACCCTAAAAATTACTCTTTCAGCGCTGCTACTTTCACAGTAAACTCTATATAAGGAACACATACACACCCTAAAGTATTATCACTTAGTTTTGTTACACCCTGTATAATTGTAGCTTTTTCATAGAAAACACTTTCACGTCATGCCCCAAACATATTGTATGGAGGATGAAAGATCTCCTTTGTCATGTGTAAGGTTAAGGCATAACTAATTTTGTATCTATTGTAATATTATTATAATTGAAGACGTATCATGTGAGTCATAAGTGGATAAAGTAGGTAACTAACAATTATTATTTTAAAAAAATCTTTTTTTTTGCGTAAAAAGAGGCTATCTGTAACATATCTGTAACTATCCTATCATATCTGTAACTATCCTATCCTGGGATCCTAAACTAAGAAAATGATTCGAATATCATGCCAAAAAGATTAGCCAGATGGTGAAGTAGGCAAGTTGCATGGTTTGCTCAAATTATCAGGAAAAAATGAGTAATTATTATGTTATAAAATTTTAGTTATCCACTTCACCACTTACGTCTTATGATGTTGGCGTTATTGTCTCTTTTAGTTATATACATGTATGGAATTGCTAAGCAACGTTCGATGAACAGTATCGAATTACGTGTCTTTGATGTGGAAAACAGGTTTCCATCATTTTCATTACTGAAACTAAGAGTACCTATATATAGTTGCTTAGTACCGGTTACCCGAGTGTGCAAGAAGAAGGGTTATGTTTTTCGAGCGTATAATATAATACTAGATGACGCTCGGAGCTCCGTTGTATTATCGCGCGGGAACCATACATTTTTCCGGGGTGAAAATTATTCCATGTCCTTTTCCGGCACTCTAAAGTACCTTCATACCAAATTTTATTAAAATTGGTTTAGCAGTGTAAGCGTAAAGAGGTAACAGACAGACAGACAAACAGACAGACGGATGGATTATGTTGTTGTATTAATTTGCCACGCCCTAGGGCCTAAAGGGCTGGACAGATCAGAGCAAGAGAATTATCCAAGAGTAAATTTTACTTTTGAGTAAACTTTATTTGCAAGCTTTCCCTGAATTTTTTTAAGAAAAAAAAAAACAGGAAACGAGCAGACGCGTTACCTGATGGTAAGCTGTATTTTTACCCCATGGACACCAGAATGGATGTTAATAGGTTGACATGTAGAGCAAAAGTATGTTTCCGCCCGGGATCGAACCGGGGGCCTTCTGCGTGTTAGGCAGATGTGATAACCGCTACACCACGGAAACTGACTGCGTGGACAACCGAACTTATGGATTAGTATCACAGTGAAAGTATACTAGTCCATGTAATTACCCTGTTGTAACTTAACGCCTCAGGCCGATCTTACCGGACATGCACCATTAGGCGTCTAGCGGCCGTTCCCAATATTCAATCTATGTCTGGTTTGACATACGACCGATCGCAGCTAACATTGAATTGACATAAAATATATGTCTCTTATGTCTAATGAGAGCTATTCCTATCTCTAGTAGGGCAAAACCAGAGATAGATCAAATATTGGGAACGGCCGTAAGTCTGCCTGAGATTATTCCGATCTGATATGATCGATCTGTACAGTGTGTAACAAAACAAAGTGATAATTATTCTTATGGGTGTGTATGTGTTCTTAAATGGAATTCACTGTGAAAGTGCAGCTCTGAACGAGCAATTTTTTTGTGAATTGTATGGGCAACCGCCTCGGCGTCATAAATTTGCCCATAAAAAACTCAAAAGTTAGAAACTACTCTTTCAGCGCTGCTACTTTCACAGTAAACTCTACACAGGGGAGTTAGTTACACCCTTAAGGGCCTTCCCCTACGGAGATTCCGTATTTAGAGCCTTATAAACTTATAATTTGAAAGCTACAAAGTTATAATAAAAATACAGCAATAATCTTCAGTATATTATCAACATTCTTTTCCCCGTTTTAAATTTTCTATTTTTGTTTATTATACTCATGATATTAACTCCAAAGTAATACCAATTTATTAAAATTGAAGCATACTTTCAGCATCTCCCTAGTATTTACAAATTACGTTTATTTGAAACACACGACAATTATAGATTTCATTAACTTCATATTCCCCGTTAAAATTTTTTTTAGATCAATTTTGAACTAAGATAAGTAAAAAAAAATAGGATTTTTGTGCGATCTCGGCAACGCGTCAAATGGTCAAGGTCGTTTGCTCGGGGGATGGCCTTAAGTACCAGGCCACTTAGTTTTGTTACACCTTGTATAATATCGACGACCTCTGTGGCTCAGTGGTTGAGCGCGTTGTCAGCGCTCATGCCGGGGGTCGCGGGTTCGAATCCCGCCGACGGAACAAAAAGTTTTCAATGTTTCTGCGTCATGGATGTGTATTAAATATGTGTATCATATAATAAACATCTTAAATATATGTATTGTATAAAAGTTACCGTTGCCTGGTACCTGTAACACAAATCCTTCAGCTACTTAGCACGGGGCCAGACTGACGTGGTGTGAAGCGTCCGTAGATATTATTATTATATTATTAAATATGCACTTAGGGCGCGCACATTGTCGACAAAAGTATCTTCGTTGCCAACCGTTTGCATTCTGTACACCGATTCGAAACGTACCAACGTCAAACGGATTCTGATTGCTTAATATTTCAAACTCAGTCGTTTGGGCGTCCACAAAATATTACGTGAGGTGTTTAAGGGGGGGAGGGGGTCGAGTCAAATCTCATGTAATCTTACGTTGGAGAAAGGGGGGGGTCTCGGCAAATCTCACGTAATTTTTTTTCTCGTTAGAAAAAAAATATATAATACTATTTTGGTCCATTTCATGCAGATTGTACGTATGCTTAAGATTTAATCGTAAGCGTAATCGTACTCATCTTACTTCTAATAAAAATTATTGTACACAGACGTAAACCAAAACTTGTAGGTACTACGTCATTAAACCTACGTGTTTTTTTTGTTAGTCCTTAATAATTTTTGTTTTTCATTGTTTGTATTGATAATAAATAAATAAATAAATAATACGATTAAAGGCCGTTCCCAATATTCAATCTATCTCTGGTTTGACATACGACCGATCGCAGCTAACATTGAATTGACATAAAATATATGTCTCTAATGTCTAATCAGAGCTATTCCTATCTCTAGTAGGGCAAAACCAGAGATAGATCAAATATTGGGAACGGCCGTAAGATCATTCACAAATTCGTTCGAAAGAAAAAAAAATCATTTATACTTTGACGTTGTACATCTACTGACTGTCAAACAATCCAACGTAAGAAACCCACATTTTGAAAAATCTCACGTGAGATTGGGGGGTGGCCGGGTGGGGGAGGGGGTTGAATAAAATCTCACGAAATCTCACCAGGGGGGGGGGGGGAGGGTCAGAAAATTAAAAAAAAACACCTCACGTAATTTGTGGACGCCCCCTTTGAAGTAAAAGAAAACTGATAAGAAACGGACTAGATCAACAAAGGAACAAAATTGCAGTGTTGCATAGATAGGATAATTTAATTACTCATTTAATTCATAAATATTTAATCCATGGGCCCAATAATATTAAAGCGTCCTTATTTGTTGCATGTCGGTTAAAATACGCGAAAATGGTGTGATCAACCGGTATCGACAACCATTGCAAATATAATTTAATGTAACAATATTAAACGGAATATACATTTGAGTGATTTATTAAATCACCTTACTGCCTTTGATCTCTAAATTGTAACAAGTTAAGCCGCCAGAAAATTTGGCAATTCCAACTGTTAGTGTAAAGTAGACTTTAACAACACAAGGTACAGTTCAAATCGGAATAAACGCAGGTAATATATTAGAAATGTGCTATTTGTATAATTAATAAAGCTATTGAACAGGAAATGTTTCATTAGCCGCTCCAGGACCGGATTTTGGAGTTTAAATTATTCATTTTTAATCCATACTAATATTATAAATGCGAAAGTGTGTCTGTCTGTCTGTTACCTCTTCACGCCCAAACCGCTGAACCGATTTTGCTGAAATTTGGTATAGAGATACTTTGAGTCCCGGGAAAGGACATAGGATACTTTTTATCCCGGAAAAATGTACGGTTCCCGCGCGATTGACTAATTTTGGCGCAACGCAGGCGTCATCTAGTATTCAATAAATAAATAAAGCTTTATTGAATTCCATACAAATTATCAAAAAATATTTTTTTGTAATAATGTAAAAGATGTGAAAGGTAGACGAAATAATTATGAATACTATTTTTTGTGTTAGACTAAGTAGGGCAGGGTCATTATACATATTTCATACTAGCAGTCCCGGCAAATGTTGTTTTGCCATTTAAAGTATTTAAATCTTACCCCCTCTTTTGTCCCCTAAGAGGGGTGGAGGGAAAAATTTTATACACCAGATGTTAAGTTGGAAAAAGCAGTTAATAATATGACGTAAGTCCATTTAAGAAAAAATTTTGATACAAAATCTGACCCCCTCTTTGCTCCCCTTAGAGGGGTGGGGGGGGGGGGGGTATTTTTATACACCAGATGTTAAGTTGTAAGAAGACAAATATATCTGCGAAAACCGCATTCAAATCGGATCAGTAGTTTTCGTGTGATAGTGGAACAAACATACAGACAGACAGACAGACAGACAGACAGACAGACAGACAGACAGACAAAAAAACTAACCACATTTTTGGCTTCTATAGCGATGTAGTAACACCCCCCGCTTATTATTTTTTGAATATCTTTAATGTACAGAATTTTTATTTCTACAGTTTTATTATATGTATAGATTATTATAATTTTGTTTATTCTCTAATGCTATTTATTGGTTTTACTTAAATATTAAGTTTTTAATTAAAATTATTATGAAAAAAAGAATAACACTTTATTTTTGTACTTTATATGAGAATACAATTAACCTAATCATTTTTCTAAATTAATATAATCATAAAAAAATCACTAAACTTTTTCCTTGTTACAGTTACGAAAGTAGTCTATCTCCCTGAATCCCTCCCTGTGTCTGCTCAAATAATTATTCACAATTAAAATATTTGTCGTTTTGATTTGTTTCAGCTATAATAATGTTGTATTATATAAATATACCATTTAAATATTGTTATCGTCTGCAACAATTTTATGGTCTGTGATAATATTTATTGGTGCAATTATATTTTTAATCTCCTGTTTGATAATATTGGGCTTTAAATATTATTTTAGCCGTATATTATCTATCAAATATAGTACAGGTTCCCTAGAACATTTTTTTTTTTATTACTATCAAGCTATTTTTTGTGAGTAGCTTCATTTTGATAAGACGAACAACAATTTTATCTGCGAAAAATCTCGAAAGTGGTAGCTAACAGACATAGAAAGGATTTCATACTTTGATTTGATGGTCCTAAAATATGGATTATTCTATTTGTAGGACAATGTTACTCTTAAATTATTTAACTATTAACCTATCAAGATACAAAAAAATCAGCTGGTTAGTGTTCCGTTTTAGGGTTCTGTAATCAACAAAACTTGGTTGAGTGGCACGCTCGTTTTCATACAAATGGAGCGACATGCGGTATCTATCTTGATCTATGTCTGTATCTAATATGCTAAAATCTATGACAAGAACTAGGAATAGTTCTTCGTTACATAAACCTATATGTAAGAGATTCAATGTGCAAGCGGCAAAGCTTACATTACCATTTTTATAGCAGTTTGTCTGAGAATTATGCAAATGTTTATCTGTATAGGGGACGCGATACAAGGTAAGATTTTTTAATACATTTCCTACGTGATTCTACGTGTCTGGGGATTTGAAATGATATCCAATATTATAAACTTTAACAAAGAAATTCAATTGCGGACTTCGGGTTCTACAATTGAAGTTCTGTATTTACCCTTTGTGTACGGAACTCCAAAGTGGGTTTGTAGCTTAGAAGCTACATAGAATAAAACAGACATACACTGAAAAGAAACAAGCCTTCCTTCTGGTTTCTCTGTTGTCAAGTAATCCATTTATATATTTTTAAATACAAAAGTGTGATACACTCTTGTCTATCCTGTCTAACTCACGGCTGAACCGATTTGGATGAAATTTTGTAGGAGATACTTTGAGTGCCTAAAATACATAAAATAGTTACGGGTAAAGTAAGCAATAATGGGTTTAATTTTCTATAATATTGTAGTGGTTTTTCCAGGACAAGTAAAGTCCTCTTTTACCCTAACTTACGGGAAGATTTCACAACGTTACAATTAATTAATACAATGTTAACAAATAAACAGAAATAAGCAACAAATCTTTTAAGTCTAGAATTTTATTGGTAACACGAGAGACACCAGTTCTTGTGAAAGAATAAACAATAAAAGCACATTATAAATAACATACAGTAAGTAGACTATCTTTATAAAAGACATAAAAAAATAGGCAAACGCACACATGAACGCATTAGATAACTTGAAACAGCATAATAATGCAGTTTTTCTTCGTGCACGTGTCAAATTTGTCTCCGTGTTGCACATATTTGATTTAAGGGAGATATCTGAGTTACGCTACTGTATATTTGTATTGTGATAAAATCCTGTACAGCCACAGAGGAAGCAATAGTCGTAAAGTGCGGCGCATACTTCCGCTTGTCGGGGTAAGGACATGCACTAACTTTTTTCTACAAACCTGTATTTACCTTTGGTGATTTTTTAATTAGGGCGATGAACCAGAACGCTTCACTATACAGCTCCTAGCAAAAAAATAAAGATGAAAAGATCAGTAGTCTCGCTAAAAATACTCGACTTGGTGTTTTGGCACAGATGCAGTCGACCACAGAGAACATAATAATAATATGTATTAATCTTCCCTGTGGACAACTACATCTGGGCCAAATTAATTCATCAAAAAGGTCAATGATTTTAACGCCTAATACATGCAAACAAACAAACCATTCCTTTTTAATATTAAAGTTTTTACAGAACTAGCCGTGAAATAGCCTGAGCAAAAATAATTATCGTCTTCTAAAACTTATATTTATACTAGCTGACCCGGCAACGTTGTTTTACCTTATAAATTAATTCTAGTATCAATATAAGAAGTAGATAAAAACCTATTCTCAGGCCTAACGAATGTACATAAAAAATTTCATTAAAATCAATTGAGCCGTTTTGGAGCAGTTCGCGCACAAACGCGAGAATTTCATATATTAGAATATTATTTTTTGATAAATTGTTTCTTTCAAGAGAAAATATTTTTTCAGCGTAATAGTATGCGCCTCGCCTACTGTACATCGAAATTTTATGCAGTGCTTTGTGTAGATTTGAGCGGCGTCCAAGTGCTTAATAATAAACAACGTGTAATGAGTCGTAGCTAGTTTTTTGCTCCACGCCTGTTACAACCCTCTTGTTGCGAGACCTATTATACTGAGCAATATGAAAGTTAAGTAGAATAACATATTTTTGAAGAGAGAACTCCTATAGCAGCGTAGAGCATTTTTTGAAATGGTTAAAAAATGTTAGCGGGCCACTAGACGATCAATTTTACTGTGCAATATCACGTATTGTGCAATATTATTGACGGTATAGGGCAGGAGTCACCAATTAGTTTCGCTCGGGGTCCATATTAAGAAATGAAATGACCTTCGCGGTCCACACATTAAAAAAAAATTAAAGAAAGGTAATTACGGAATTTACAAAGGTATTTATTTATTGTATATCAATGAGAAAAGTGACAATTTTTGTACCTAATTATCTCTCTAAATGATGTTTGGAGTGAAATTGATGCAAGCTATTGATATTAAATCCTGGAGATGTTCATTAGTAATGTCGAGACCGAAATTTATTTTTAACGAAGTTCATCTTCGAAAATGTTTGGTCCGCACAGAATGGGTCGGCGGTCCGGATGCGGACCGCGGTTCGTCATTTGGTGACCCCTGGTCTAGGGTTACTAATTACTATTAAACGCACGTCCGCCTTTCAATCTTATTGTCAAATAAATTGTTTAATGATTTTTCAATATTATTGTAAGTTTAGGGGCCCGCTTAACTTCGCGTCAGGATACGAGATAGAGAAAGACGGAAGGAGAGTAAACCGTTGGCGAAGAGTAGTAGAAGTTTTTCTCCTCAATACATAATCTACGTAACGTTACTTAAGTCAATGCAACTAACCAGTGAATGAACATAATATGGATCGGCTGATGGCCAAAGAGAGAGAGAAAAAAATGCGTTTTCCTTTTTTGTTACAGAGTCTAGATGGTTTTGTGTCCCTCGTAATACTATTTTTTTTTGTAAATACAGCCGTTGCAATATTTAAATATAATTAATTATAGGTCTACCAGAATCTGATGGCAAAAAGTGAGAAAATAAATTGATCCTTTTTTTTTTTCTTATAGCGGCTGATTCATGATCAAGGATATTTTATGAAAAGCTGCTGTCAAAAATTGCCATCAGATTCTGGTAGACCTATATATAAAAATATTACTATTTAGTATTCACTTATAATGACCAGTAAAACTAGTAAGTACAACTTAGCCCTAGCGCTAAAACGATTACTTCGGAGTGCTCGCTAGTATAAAACAACAAATGTGAAATGAATATTAATTTACTTTTGAACTAAGACTAAACTGCACCAACAAACCTGACTCGAATATTAAGTGGGGGTGGTTATTATCTGCCTGATATTATGGTAAAAGAGCAGAATTCTAACTCTTACGCCTGTGTTCCAGTAGTGGATAAAAGATAGTTAGAAAAAAAATTTTTGGTAATAGGATAACGCACACTTCTTTATGACTGGCCTTACTTAGCTCTTTTAGGCTGGGCGTATGCACACGTTTTCCGCATACGATTTCCGAATTCGTTTTCCGTATTCGGACACTCGAATGCATGGAAGCAGTTGAAGTGGAAAATACACACTGATGCACACGTTCGCTTTACTCCGAACGGAACGAATTCCGCACGCGGGTTTAGAATGCAATCCGGCGCGTTCGCTCGTGAAGAAAAACTAACGTTTGCGCTAGCCTCACGGAATTCCATTGAGAATCCAAAAAAAAAAAGGAAAACGAAAACGGGAAGCGTGTGTATGCGCCCACTGAAGCCCGCCTGAAGAGTAAGTAGCAATGATATTCCATTGGATATTATGCGTAGCAGGATCGGCGGTAATTGTTCACAAAAATTAGTGATATAATGTCAGAGTCCGAAGGACAAGCTGTCTTTAAAACCGTAAACGAAATTAACCAGAAGAAAGGTAGAAAGTATACAAGGTGTAATAAAACTAAGTCTTACTACTTCAGGGTGTGTGTACATAGTCTGCTGTAAAAGTAGCAGCTCTGAAAGATAAACTTTTTTTACTTCTGTATGGAAAAATGCTAGGGCGCTTGTTCATACAAGTCACAAAAAATTGCTCTATCAGCGCTGCTATTTTCACAGTGAACTGTATATGAGGAACCCGTACACACCCTGAAGTATAATATCACTTAGTTTTGTAACACCCTGTATATTATGGCGGATTAGCAGAAAATCGAAAAGCAGCGATAGGTTCCTGTGGGCTAGCGAAAAATCCGCCCGAACGCGCGGTTTGACGGCTACACTCTGTCATCTCGCGGCGTAGCCGCCAAAACGCAAATTCGCACGCGGATCCATATAATATTATATCCAGCCTTATTTCACACTCACTGGCTATTCGTATAGCAGAGTCAAAAATAAGTTTAAACAACCCACGTGTATTGAATACATTAAAAATTAAAAAAGGCCTCAGAAAATAAACTTCAGCATAAATATGTATTTTCATTTGACATGTGCACCGCGCACGTCGCTTTACGTCGCATTTACATTCTTCAGAGTGCACTCCGTAAATATTTTATCTAGCACGCTTTGCTACAAAGTCTAGAAATCGATACGTATAATATTTAAAATTAAAATAACTTAAGCTGGTTTTCCGAACATTTCCGGCCATTTCTGAGCTTGCAAACCAAGATAATCTTAAAGTAGACATTGCAAGGAATAAAATTTAAAAAAATAATCAAGTCACGTGACGAGGGAGAAATTCCTCCCTCATCACACTCTTGCTTGCTGACACACTTCCGGCCAAAAAAATTGGTTTGCCTAAATTGTTCCTGAAAGATAAATAAATTTTCTATTGAATACACTTAAGGCAAACCACTGCACATCATTAGGGCAAAACATTTATCGTTTTTTTTAAGACTCTTCCGGATTTGCAAATCCACGCAAACCTACCCTTTCGAGTTCCTCTAGTTCTGAACTATCTAAGTATTTTTATCAAAAAAATCGGCCAAGTGCGAGTCGGACTCATACTTAGTCGGAGTTAGTAAAGAAATGTTTTTATAGATGTTAAATCTTAACGCCAAAACAGATGAACCGATTTGGATAAAATGAATGACTATTACGAGTTCCAGGATGGACAAAAGATGGTTCTTAACGGTAAAATAAAGTTAATATTTTCATCGCAACGAAATTGCAGATACCACCCAGTGTTTAATAATATTATAATTAAAAAAAATTGGCTATGAATTATGATCGATAGCCATGATTGTGGAGTTGCCTACATGTACGTCGATCATGGGCAATTAAATCTGAATATACACGTTCGTAATAGCTTGTCCATCATAGGCCAACATGTAAACGTCGCATTATACTGAAATACCACATGCAACGTCCCTCACTTGTTTTATTTATACATAGAACATTACAAATAAGCTAATGACAGTTTGCTAACGCTACTTGTATTCTATAATTAAATACATGGCGAATGTTTCTTATAACTAATTAAATACGCGAAACGCAATATTGAACTTTAAGTAAACGTGGTGGAGTATATTTTATCGTGGCATTAGATGAAGCGATGGGAGAGTAACATTTGTTGAAGGCTGCATTAGTTGGTGGCAAATTGCGAGTCGCTTTGTGTTGCATTTCATAAAACATAATTATGTTTGTGACATATTATTATTTGTGACACATTACTATATAATTGTGTTATGATACCTTACATTATTTACCTATTTTTAAATATGATATTATATTTAAAAATAGGTAAATAATGTAAGGTTCAATTCCCCTTGAAGAAATTTCTAACTGCCAAAGTATCAAACCAACAATACTTAACAGTCCTTAATAATTGCCTGTACTCTAAGTTTTTGACAGGAGTTTATCTGTTCACTATCGCTTTTGATTGGCTAACAATAACCCATAAACAACTCTATTTAATAGATAAACTCTTGTCACAAAACCTCTATAACAATAATCGTTTTCAATTATTTTTATTTATTGCTTCATTTAATTCAAGTCAATTTTCATTTAATTCCTTGTAATATCTTATGTCATAAGCATATTTTTAAATCTAATTTCGCAGTTTCAATAGAACCACACTAAAACCAATCCCGGATTGCGGAAAATCCGGATTTTCGATATCCGATATTACGCATCAATTCGGATACAAAACCGCAAGTACCGGCTTGTATATAAACATTCACCATAAATGAGTTACGATGCATGTTATTTCGCATCACTAATGGTTCATTAAGGTTCTAATTTATAGAGGGCCTTGTCTGCCGATTCATTTGCGGGTGGTGTTTTACAGTATCCGATACGACATCATATCCTCTTGGCTAGTAAATATTAGCCGAAAGGATACGATGTTGATACGATACGATATTAGATACGATATTAGTTAAATTGGAAGTTTGTACGAGTAAAAAACTATAGCGCTCTTTCTCAATTTCTTTTACCATAAAATGTCCTCCTTGGAAAATTAAGAACATTAAAATGAAAGAATTTATAATAATGAATCATCAGAAAAATTGATTTATAGGCAAATAGTGACGGATCTGCGTTATATTTTGGTTGCATGACAAGTAATTGTTAGATGTGATCTGTTGGTTGGGCTTCACGTAACTAACCAAATTACGCAGATCCGTTACCTGCCTATAAATTAATTTCTTTGGTTGTACTATCAGGGAGTTGATTCATAGACAGATGGCAGATCTACGTAGTTTGGTCGAGTTATGTCAAACACAGCCGATAGATACCAACTTACATTGAATTGACAAAATCCGACCAAATGACGTAGGTCCATCAACTGCCTATGAATAAATTTCTTTGGTTGTACTGACAGCAAAGTTTTAGATTTTTTTTAAACATATTTATTCTAAAGTTTTCTATTCGAATCCGAATGTCATATTGTATATCGTATCGGATATTGTTAAAACATACGTATGATTAATTGATTTATGCGAATATCGACGTTGGAAACACACGGCAACCCCTTGATACATTGTGTTTTTGGATAACAAATCTTCGTTTACTGTTTGACAATTAATTCTGCAATTATTTAGTTATGGGATCAATAAGCACGGGTCACAGGATGTTATTTGTGCGAGTAAATTGTCTTTAGGGGCCCATTTTTATACATTTTTATACATTGTACGTTTGGCCGTTTTATTTTAATGAATAGAAAATTACTCATTTTATTTTCAGATTTTCTGTTGCAACTTGATAGAAAATAAATCTTTAAAATTAATAAATATTACTCAACAGCCCAAGCCCTATATATTTTTAACCGACTTCCAAAAACGAGGAGGGTCTATGTTCCGCTCTATATTTTTTTAAACAAGCACATTCTATTGCTTCTCAGATATTAATCCAAACCACAGTATCTATTTAATTACGGGGAGTCCCCGGAATTTCGGCAACTAATACAGACGGCCCTTCAGTGGAGTAGTGTGAAGTACAGTTGAGATCAATTCCACACGATACTTGCCCACTCACGTGCCCGATCATGCGTACAGTCAGTTCGACAAGTGCTCTAAAGAAGAGCCAAAATATTTGGCCAATGATACACTGGTATTTAGTACAACATGAGATTTGATATTTGGTACAATGAAACTAAGAACGCAGTTATTAAAACGGGATATGAACATTTTTAGGGTTCCTAAAGGGTAAAAACGGGACCCTATTAATATATATATATATATAAGACTTCGATGTCTGCCCGTCTCTCTGTTCGTCTGTCCATCTGTCTGTCTCCAGGCTGTATCTCAAGAACGGTAATAGCTACAGAGTTGAAATTTTCACAGATTATGTATTTCTGTTGCTGCTATAACAACAAATACTAAAAACAAAATAAATTAAATATTTAAGGGGGGCTCCCATACAACAAACGTGAATTTTTGCCATTTTTTGTTTGACATCAATAATGGCAATGGTAGGTACTAGGTAGTAGATAGGTAGGACAGGTAGGTGCATGAAATGTTCACAAAATACACAGTTCTATTTATTCTTAAATAATTGATAGTAAATATGAAATAAATTAAATTATTATTCTCTCAAAACATACGCTCCCATACAAAAAACACATTTTTTGCTTATTTTTGCTCTGTAATGGTACGGAACCCTTCGTCCGTGAGTCCAACTCGCACTTGGCCGATTTTAATGCACTACACATTTATGAGGTTGTTTGACATGAGTTTATTCATAGACGTCGGTTGTTCATTGGTTAACTGTTTGACGTTAGCTGATAAAGTTCTGGTGAATATACCAATTCCTGTCAAGAAATCTTACAAACCGGTCATAGTAGTAGTTTTTAGGGTTCCGTACCCAAAGGGTAAAAACGGGACCCTATTACTAAGACTTCGATGTCTGTCCATCTGTCCGTCTGTCCGTCTGACCGTCTGTCCGTCTGTCCGTCTGTCCGTCTGTCTGTCACCAGACTATAATTCAAGAACCGCTATAGCTAGACTTCTGAAATTTTCACAGATTGTGTATATGTGTTGCCGCTATAACAACAAATACTAAAAATAAAATAAATTAAATATTTAAGGGGGGCTCCCATACAACAGACGTGATTTTTTTTGCTATTTTTTGCTCTTAATCAATAACGGCAACACATAGGCAATTGAAATGTTCTCGAAATACTTAATTGTATTTGTAATTTAATAATTAATTATAAAATTTAAATAAATTAAATAATTGAGGGGGGCTTCCATACAAAAAATTCAATTTTTAGCCTATTTTTGCTCTGTAGTGGTACGGAACCCTTCGTGCGCGAGTACAACTCGCATTTGGCCGATTTTTTTTTAATGGTTTTTGTTGTTGTTGTTGATTTTACAAGCCAGTGACACTATAAAGCGATGCAGTGTTAGTTTCATATTTTGGCCACGTGTTAAAAATTCTTGTGGGATTCGATAGACATGACAAAAATGTGACGTTATTTGGGAAAAGGGACCTTGTTGTCGGTTCTAGTTTCCGAGATAATCGCCTTTAAAGTAAAACGTAGAAAAAAAGCATTTTTTCTTTTTTTGCTCCATATTAATAAACATACTCTACATTTTGATATAACAAATACACAGGCTTTAAAAACGATTTTTATAGGTTAAAATTGAACCTAAAGTTTAGTAAAAAAGGGATCTTATTGTCGGTGCTGCAGCCGAGAGTCGATTGCGGCTTTCTGTCGGTACGGTATCGGGTTAAAAGACTTTGACCAGTGGTCCCCAACCTTTTTTTCATACGGGCCACAAATATCTTTTGGTATTGGTGTCGCGGGCCGCAACAAATTTTTTTTAGGGTTAAAAAACAACTTTCTTCAAAATTATTGATTTAAAAGTGGAAAAAATTTCACGACTACATTATTTTGCCGGTGGGCGTGAGTTTCAAAATAGTTTAACATCACGCGGGCCACAGTGCACAGATATGCTACGGGTTGGGGATAGCTGACTTCAAGACGGTACTAGTCGGCGAGACGCGGTGGCGGCATGTATCAAAGGATTTGTCGTCTCTTTCTGATTCGTGGCGTCGGTTCTGCCCACTCGCTCACTTGCTGCGTACCCGCCTGTTAATTCGTTTTTTCGTTACTCGTCAGTACGTCAGTTGGTGCTCGAGCTTGTGTTTGTTTAGACGTGCGGATAGTGTTGGCGCTGTTTATTTTGGATCGAGGAGCCTTTAAGAAATTGATTTTTCTAATGAAAAGCGTAAGTTAAGTATGTAAATACTACTATGAAGTTGCTTTTATAATATCATTCAACTTGATTTGTATACAATTTGAATTTCTACTTTTTTACGATTATTATCGAATTGTAAATTATATACTTGAATTAATTATTTTAATATTTCCTGGTAATATATTATGTTATTGGTTGTACTGTCGGTTCTTGGTGGAAATTCATGTTGAACACTAATAAAACTAAATTTTTCATGCACTTTTTCCAACTATATTAAGAAATTATTATAAATTTTAACAAATAACACGACCGCTTTCGAAATAAATCATCATGTGTTCCTTTATTCTATCAGGATTTCCTGGTAAATCCTTTACTTACTTACTTAGTGTTTATTATTTTAACTATGTATGTTATGTTTTTTTGTATGTACAAAAAAACATAGCATACATAGTTAAAATAATAAACACCTGGTCTATGTAGACCAGGGTCCGCTTACAATGTATTTGTACCTGATTCGGAGTTGGACGACATTACACAATCGGGTGATATGTTTCGCACTGACAAATCAGGTAAATTACTTGTACTTCTAATTAGTTTTCTATTAGGTATTTAACAACTATCACTTAAAAATGTACTGTTTTTACTTTCTTATTTTACTCGACTTAAAAAGTGTATTTGTTTTAGAGTGTATTGAAATAAAGAAACAAGTTGATTGCGAAGACGCGGATTTTTTTTCAAGGAAAGACTGGACAGATGCTCAAGTTGTAAATTATGATTCCGATAGCTATAATGAGCCTAGTGAGTGATACTAACTAGTTTAAATTTTATCTAAGAGACTCTAGAAGCCTATACTAAATAGTAAATACCTGTACCATAGAAGTTTGCACGCTATTTGCGATCCTTTACATTTTTTTTTTCTGTTTATTGCTCATGTGGCAAAGCTATATTGAAAAGGCTAATGCGGGGTTTACACGGGTGACTATAGTCGCACGATTTACGCCGCACGGCGAAAATCGACTGTCTAAATGGCAATTCGGCGATAATGGCAAATCGGTCATAATCGTCTTAATTGAACACATAATATTATGTGGCCAGATACGACAATTTACCCTAATTGGTTTATTTAGAGGTTGACCGCCCGTTGATTTATAATTAAATATTGTATAAATAGAGAGACAAATTATAATTCGTTGTTACAACTACGAAATTAGTAGTATTTTTGTATCTTCTTTTAACTTTATTACTAAAAATGTAACGACCGACATTAAGGTCCCTTTTAATATATTTTATGATAACTAAGAGAAATTGCATGTTTTGGTACACGTCTTGTTACTAAAGGATAATTAAAGTTATTTTAAAAATAAGAACCTCAATGTTAATCAAAATTTACATTAATTTTTATGTGATATCACTAAATTTTTAATCACCGACAATAAGGTCCCTTTTATAAATGTTTAGTGTTTACCAGCTTTTTACTAAACTTTAACTTGAATTTTAAGACTGAAAAAAGTTACTTTTTTAATAGAACTTTATATATTTGATCTCATTTGACTATTTTAAAGCATAGTAAATATATATTTTTGTTGATTTTGACTGATTAATAAGATTAGTGAAGCACAATGTTTCATTTGTTCAAATATTTTTTTATACAATAAACAATGTCGTTTAATATTGAAGTCGTTTTTATTTAGTAAAAACTTACCCGTTTTATATTATTCTTTCATAAAATACTATAGAAAACATACTATAAATGAAATATTTAGTAAAAACCATCTTGGGCATTTTCATTACATCATGCACTTTGGCGTGGTAAAAAACGGGAATAAGGCTATAAAATTATATAATTAAAGTTTACATTAACATACTTTTTTTGGGTTTCGAAATTTGAATGCGATTTTCTCAATAACACCTTTTACGACTTTCGAGTTTCAACATTTTTTTAAAAAATATTTGCCAGGCCTACACGCATGTTATTTACATGGTTCGATAGCTTATTAAATGTAGATTATGGGGATGCTAATAACTCAATACCGACAATAAGGTCCCTTCACGCTGATAACGTCACAAATAATAATTTATTATTGTGAACCAGACAAAAATATTACAGAGTACCTATTTATTTTAAATCAACAAAGATTAAAAAAGTAATCTATATTTCACTTTATTTCACTTAAAAATTTTCTACACGCATATAGCAGCACATAGCATAATTTATGACTTGATTGCTTTATAAGATCATTGCAAGATAATAAGAACTGGTATACTTTCACTGTGGTCGGTGATACTAATCCATAAGTTCGGTTGTCCACGCAGTCAGTTTCCGTGGTGTAGCGGTTATCACATCTGCCTAACACGCAGAAGGCCCCCGGTTCGATCCCGGGCGGAAACATACTTTTGCTCTATAACGCCGGTTAAGTTCGGTTGTCCACGCAGTCAGTTTCCGTGGTGTAGCGGTTATCACATCTGCCTAACACGCAGAAGGCCCCCGGTTCGAGCCCGGGCGGAAACATACTTTTGATCCGCGTAGTATAAATACCGGCGAGAATTTTGAATTATGAGCCCTTTACAATTGCAAGCGTTCTTCTGACTTATGTGACAATCTTCTGGTGAAAACTGTTGTTAATGCTCCATAATATTAATTATTATATACCAGCATCACTATATTATATTAATAGTTTTATAAGAATGAGAAGTGGCGGGAGGCTTATAATATAACAAGATTCCTATCGGCTTCCCTCTCTTACTATTGACATTTTTTTCATCCAATCTCTATTTATTATTATATCAGAGGGCTTCACTCTGAAGAAGAACTAGCTACCGCTTCTGACAGGGATGTTGGATGTACCTACTATGTATTTAAACTTCTATTTCTCGTATACAAGAGTGACTTCTGTTTCTATGAGAAATGTCCCAAGCGTCATTTTGTTCGTAAAATGATTGAAAGAAAAAACATCTCTTTCAGCACTGCTGCGTTTACAGTGAAATTTACATAGAGCACAAACACACCCTTAAGTACTATCACTTTGTTTATGATCTACACGAGGTATAGAAGTAAAAATAAATCCAATAACAAAATAAATTGAGCTATTAAATTACCAACTATCGGGTGAAATGAGACAGAAAATTAATATGATTACGGTGGATAATTTTATGAATCACGTATAAAATGTATTGTAAATTTTCGACATTTAATAAAATTTTATTCGTATTACCACACATTGATTGGATATTATTAGGGTTAAAATTTGTAGTATTATTTTTCTTTTCAGGTTTTCTACTGTCTACGAGTTACTGCTACTATTTCTGAGGTAATATACATCTATTAAAATTAAGATTAGAATAAGATTCCGAATTCATGATTCCATTCCAGTTGAAAAGAAGACTGGCATGCCATCATTCATAATATTATGAAGGGTCCAGTGGAATAATGATTCAGAATGTCCTAAGTTTTAAGATAGGTAATTCAGTTTTTAAATTTAGGACGGTGTCAACTCAGACTTAAAGATTATTTTGAAGTAAACACGTCTTGTGTCATTGAGCGTTCTAGCTGTATAGCCAAAATATTAAAACATACTTATCGCGAATCTACAAGACGTACAAGAGATATTGCTAAAATATGCAAGTTTGTAAATACATTTTAAAAACATTTTATTTAACTGAACGAATGGCTTTAATGGTTTAGATTTTATTATAATTGGGATACTCATCATTATTGCTGTAAACCATTCATATATTTTCTATTGATGTAAAATTGCATTCGATAGTTTTAAAATCCAAGTTAGAAGTATGCGTTCTAACTTGGAAGAACAGGACTTGACATAAGACATCCCAAAAAATATTTAGGATGTATAATTATCAAATATACATTCTAAATTTATTTAAATAAAAAAAATCGTTAAAGCTACTCAATCAACTTGACTAAGGGTGGGTTGCACCAACTTACTTTAACTATAACTTTAACTATAACTTTAACTTTAACTACAATGCAAAATGACAAATCTTTGGTTAAAGTAAAAAATAGGCGCCATATTTAACCATAACCATAGAGCTCGAAAAGGCTTTAAATGCACGTGGCGAAAAAAGGAACTAACACTGTCATCATACAAAAACGCCATTTTTGAGTTTTGACAGTTCTCCTTTACCAGCAGCGCCCCCGCCCACGTTCATTTAAAGCCTTGTCGGACCAGCAACGTCTTCTGTCAAATTCTGTGGTCAAAGTTAAGGTTAAAGTTAAATTAGCCTTAACTATAACCATAACTTTGACCATAACTTTAACTTTAACTACGCCTCTGGTGCAACCCACCCTAAGTATCCTGTATTCTACGGAAGTATAATATCTAATCGTGTAAGTGACCAGTCGCCGTTATCCTGTATCCCGCTTATCTCGCCCGCCCAGCGTTTACTAATTAAATGGACCTGTGTTTTTAGAGATCCGTACATAAAAGTTAACACAGGATTACTGAGACCCCTCTGTCCGTTCGTCATCAGACTGTATTTTGTACTGTAATAATTGTACTAGACTGACGAAATATTCACAGTTGGTGTAATTCTGTCACTTGTTATAATATAAGAATAATTCATTATTATTATTATAGATTCAAGGAAGATTAAGGATTCATAGTAGAAAGAGAATAAAATTTTTAAAAAACGTTACTTTTCTAGTAGGTACGGAACCCTTTTGTGTACGAATCCGACTCGCTCTGGGCTTTATTTAGTTTTTGCGTGATTCGGATTTAAGTTACTTAAAAGTAAGATTAAGTAAGTTTTAAACCAGCTTAATTACAATTGAGTGGAAATTTTCTTTTTCAATGACAAAATGCATAATTACCTTCTATTGAGTCATTTTTTTAAAATAATAATATGTGTAAAAATATTGACTCAATAAGCTGAATAAGTTAACTATAAACTTCGTTTCTAAGAGTGTCTTTCATTTGTAACAAGTTACAACTAACTCAAACTACTCCGGTGTCCATAGTAACCGTACTAAGATTTTAGGTTAATTGAAAAGCCAATTCCAAGCTTTAGTAATTAAGGATCAATTTAAAGTAATGTAATGAACTTTTTCTTAAGTGCTTCAAGATTTATCTGTTTTCAGCTCACGGCAAATTGTTTTTTAACGCTACTTTAATGTTTTAAAGCTACGAAGTATATCGACTTGGAAGGACAGAATTTGTGCCAATTTTTTTATATTATAGCGCAATTTTTTATATTTCTGTATGTTAATTCGTCTATGAATATAATACCTATAGATAGTATACTGTGTCCGGTTAATTTTTACATACTATAAACTGCCTTAATAATTATAATAACCATGGCTTTGAAGGCAAAAACTCACATGAAAGGCATGCTGTTTTTAGGGCCAAAATTTTGACATTGAAACAAATTGTTAATAAAAATTACGTAGATGGCGTAACTTTTCATAAATGAATTTTTGGTCAGCCAAATACGAGTTTATAAATCTTTGTGAATGTCAAAAGCTTATTAGTGAGAATGTTTGTATTTTTGTTATATTGTCTTTACAATTATACAAGACTGTAGGTGCGAAATTACTACAGCTGTACTTACCACACCTACAAACTATATAGGTATTAATTATTAAAACATTATCTTGGCATACTTTTCCTAACTTTAATCGCTGATTACATATGGAAATGCAGATAATTTCCAAGTTTGTCTGTCGCGTGTCTCAAATTGTCTTCACAGTAATTGCAGCAGTTAGACTACGGCTGTCCGGTTCAAGTCACCCTGTTTTAACTGTAACTTAATTAGTAATACAAAATTCAGTTCAGTGGCAAAGTTATAGGATGGAAATAGCAGCAATGAAAATGTAATTTTATTGTAATAATGATAGGAGCACGTTAGCCACAATATTATGTATGTATTTATTAATCGATGGTGGTGTTATTTTTCATAAAATTAATGGTTTAAAATAATATGGATGATTTCCGTATAACGTTTACAGGAGGTATGCTATGTAGATACTTTGAAGTTCGAGAAAGAACAGTTATATTGTGGTAAAATACGTAACGTACTATACGTGAGTTCCCGAACGATAAAGGAATTCTTCACAAACGAAGTCACACAATGCAACATGACTGGTGAGACATGTTCAATACTTAAGGAGAGTACTCTGTACTCGATTCTCATTATAATTATGTAATAAAATTAGGTACTTAATTTTTGTCCGATTTTCCCTTTAAATAAATGAATCATGGACACTAACCCTTACTAATAAACGCTGTATAAGCTTTGAATAGTTATACAGTGTTTTGTCTTCTTCAATCTAATTAAAAATGTCACTTGTGTGACAGGAACAAAACACTGTATAACTATTCAAAGCTTATACAACGTTTATTAGTAAGGGGGTAAGTAAATTACGCGGCTAGGCAAGTAGGCTGCATTCTATGCGGCCGGCGCGGCGGCGTGCGCCATCAAAGAAACACCGCGCCGCGCCGCTACCCTTCCCGCGCGCGGTGTCCATGCGTTGGATAAATAATTATTTAACTTTAAGCTACATTTACTCAGTGATCAATTGATATTATTTTTTTATATTGTTTTTTTTTTTTTCATCTAATATAATAGCCAAATATCACGTCCTCCACGGCACGGGGCACCGCCGCGGTGCCGGCGCCGCTGCCGCTGCGGCGTGTGTGTAAACAGCCTTGGTCTTGAAATATTCGTGGAAGTCAAGGGAACAGTGGAGGATTTACAAATTTTCCGCCAGTAGGCTATTCAATTTTTGCCGCCCCTACTGACCTTTTTTTTAATCTAGGAAAGAAAAAGGACTTTATCGTAGAACGATAATGCCGTCCTTATAGGTAAGTATACAAAATACATAATATTTATAAATTAAAATCCCCTACTGACCTTTGAAATTCAATACGTTAGTTTAGTTCACAATTATATTAATTATTGCATATTTTATTCTAAAATTGCAACTTTATGATTTGTGTTCTATCGCTCTCATTACATCGGCTTTTTCCCGTTTCTAGTATGATTAATGAGCTCG
Source organism: Cyaniris semiargus (assembly GCA_905187585.1). Classification (NCBI taxonomy): domain Eukaryota; kingdom Metazoa; phylum Arthropoda; class Insecta; order Lepidoptera; family Lycaenidae; genus Cyaniris; species Cyaniris semiargus. The sequence continues at coordinate 3,707,107 of LR994555.1, forward strand.
ACACAAGGCGCCAATAAAATGATGGTGTTTATGTTCATTGGAGTGGTTTTTTTTTCTCCGAAAATTTTCTAAGTCCCGCGTCCCTTTGGCTACACTAGCACTGTGGAGTACTATTATTTCCGAAACCGAAGCCCGCACGAAAAAATGTTACATGACAAAATATCATGGCTATAATGCTAAGTACTCACATACGATTTTACTCGATCGAGCAATCCGATTTCCGTCCACACATTCAGCATTACTTGATAGTTTTAACTTTTATTACAAATCGAGTAAAATTATCGTGTGGACCGCAAAACTCACACGCTTGACTAAAGCTCGACGGCTCGCGTCGAGTAAGTTCGAAAGAAATTAGATTTATTTAATTCCGTCGAGCCGGGTCGATGCGAGCTTTCGAGATGTGAGTTTTGCGGTCCACTGTCCACACGATAAATTTTACTCGATTTGGAGAAAACTATCGAGTAATAAGTACCGTATGTGAGTACTTAACATTAGGGTGCCAATCGAATGCGCCAATAATAATTGGATGTTCTGGAGACTGGACATCGAATTTTTTTGAAAAATTCGCCTAAGCATTTTGACATTTCAACCTCGCTTAACTCGAAAACGGTATGACCTACGGAAATTTCCTCATGAGTAAAATTCATCCCTATGGTGAGCTCGATACGATGCGCGAAAAAAATATAGGGTTATTACGAGTTTTTTTTTGTCGATAAGTATTTTTGACTACGACTTTTAAAAGGTCGTAACTTTTTAATGGTGCCTCTAAAATAAAAAATTATAATAATAAAAAATATTATTAACGACTGTCGCTACACATTAAAACAAAAAAAAAATAGGGCTTATTTTACCACAAAATAATTCAAATCAAAGTCTTCTTTCCATAGCGCCCCTAAGGATACACCCTGGCCTTTATTTCTGTAAGATAAAAAAAAGGGCTAAATTTGCCGCCCCTCTAAATCTGCCGCCCTAGGCTCCAGCCTACTCAGCCTATTGGTAAATCCACCACTGCAAGGGAAGGTTTATATTAAGTGAAAAGTGACACGAAGTTCAGGGGTCATCTAGTGTCCAATAAATAATAAGAGTTGCACTATTCAGTAATCCCACTAATATTATAAAGGCGAAAGTTTGTATGGATGTATGGATGGATGGATGTATGTATGGATGTTTGTTACTCTTTCACGCAAAAACTACCGAATGGATTTTAATGAAACTTTACAATAATATAGCTTATACATCAGAATAATACATGGGCTACAATTTTAACCGACTTTCAAAATGGAGGAGGTGTTACGTTCGTTTTTTTATGTTCAACGATTACTCCGCCGTTTGTGAACCGATTTTCAAAATTCTTCTTTTGGTGTTATCGGGATGATAACACCAAAAGAAAAATTGGTATTCATAAAAATGGTAACCTGATGAAGGGTAAAAAATCGAGGGAACTCCTCAAAATTTATATGGAAACGTGGTAACTTTGGTTTCGTGAGAATGTATTCTAAGCATATGCTACCAACAAGTAAGATTTTGCACCGAGGTATACTTACCATGGTTCGGAAGGTGCTGAGAGAACTCCTGACTCTTTATAGATATAGGTTTGGGAGTTTCGGCGTTTTTTTAAGAACGGAAAGCATATGCTACTATGTAAATTACATTCATCATCATCAATAATTACTTAATATTATAAACCTGAAGAGTTTGTTTGTTTGTTTGCTTGAACGCGCTAATCTCAGTGACTACTGGTCCGATAAAAATTTTTATTTCAGTGTTAGGTAGCTCATTTATCGAGTATGTGGAAAATGTGGAAAAAACGGGGAAAAACATTAGAAAGGGTTTATCTCACGAACTTCTGGATCAATTTTTATGGTAATATTTGGCACAGACATAGAGTAGACCACGTGAAGGGACATAAGCTATTTTGTTGCGGGAAAATGTACGGTTACCGTAAAATTCCTAATTTACGCGAGCGAAGCCGCGCGGAACATCTAGTGTTTAAAATAACACTTTACACTCTGTACCTGGTAGTCAGACACGATCTAGACACAAAGGCGTTTAAAATAACACTTTAAACTGCTACTAATCTAGTAGCAGTTTAAAGTGTTCTACTACTAGTCTACTAGTCTAGTCTACTGTACTAGTCAGCAGTTTGACGACCTGTGGCTCAGTTGGTGGGCTGTTGATAGCTCAAGCCGGGGGTCGCGGGTTCGCATCCCGCCGACGGAACAAAAAGTTTTCATTAGTTCCTGGGTCATGGATGTGTATTAAAATATATGTGTATCATATAATAAAAATCTTAAATATATGTATAGTATAAAAGTATTAAATATATTTCCGTTGTCTGGTACCTGTAACACAAGTCCTTCAGGTACTTAGCACGGGGCCAGACTGACGTGGTGTGAAGCGTCCATAGATATGAAAAAAAAAAATCTAATGGTCTAGACACAAACGCGATTTTCTTCAATAATCAGTTATAAGACTTATAAGTAAACTTGCAGACCCGGCAACGTTGTTTTGCCATATAATTTTTTTCTAGTATCAATATAAAAAGTAGATAAAAATCTATTCTCAGGCCTAACGAATGTACATACAAAATTTTATTAAAATCGGTTGAGCCGTTTTGGAGGAATTCGCGCACAAACACTGTGACACGAGAATTTTATATATTAGATTGTTATTCCTAACACCTCGTATCAAGACCTACAAGTATTTTCATCTCGTGGAACCATTTTAAGCCGCTGCGATGTCAATTCGCCGTACAAAGACCAAAAGGTGCGAACAGATTTCGTACAAAATTGGAAGGGCCGTAAGCCGCTTAGGCCCAGTCAATTCTTACCCAATAATTATTCGGTTATTATTTTGAATAAAGCGTGAAGTATATTAGAATTAGGTGCGAAATAAATATAGTAGTAATAACCACGACTAGATATATACAGCAAGAATTATATTGAAGGTGACAAAGTTATGAGCGGGCTGTCAAATTTTGCTGTGTTTTCTAATAAGTATTACGATCCCGGAAGACGATTGACTCAAATGAAATTGAGATTTATTTAATCATTGTATATTTATCTGATATTTGGCTAACCGAAAACACGATTCACTTAGTTTTATTTTTTGAAATTATGAATCTTTCTGGGCTTTTCAACAAATACCTGTTACACTTATTGAGTTACTATCATTAAATAACTTGCATTAATACAATCACACACTTTATAAAATAATAGCTAAAGGAATTATTAGTATTATATTTAATTTTTAAGTAATCATCAAAAATATTTTTAGGACTTACGACCTTTACTTTCGTGCTATAATGCGGGAACCGTTGTTACGCGATATTGTTCACTATTAGCTGCAGCGTAAAGTACATTGCCCGGAAGCACGATTCATGGAATCATTGTATCACGATTGGAGGATAGCGGTGTGTGTAGGCGGGGCTAGCGTTTTGACAGTAGGCTCTTAAACACCTGTTTCAGTAAAGTACCTCGCGTGATTCATTGTTGAATCGCCTGCGTTTTTAGTATACTATACAGACCACTTCGCAATCATAGTGCCAATCATGGGTATCCAACGAACAAACGATATCGTGACCAGCAGGCTTAGCATGACAACATTAGAAACGGGAAAGAATGAACATACTGACATATTTTAGTTACAAAAAGGCGGATTTCCTTTGTCAATCTGTCACTTTGTCTATTCTTCAGTAGAAAGAAACCGTTTCTATGGTGACCATGCTAAGCCTGCATGGTCAAAAGGTAACAAGCACGCATATCAACTCGGAAAGGGTTCGTAACCGTGATTGTCTTAAGCCGTTCAGTATTGTTTCTACTCCCTATTGCAATTTGCTGCGCACACTAATCGGAATCGTAAAGTAATCGTCTCGTCCCGGAACTTTTAACACATTTGACATCCACACTTCCATTCTTCCAAATTCCATACTTCCATACTAATATTATAAATGCGAAAGTGTGTCTGTCTGTCTTTCTGTTACCTCTTCACGAAAAAACGGCTGAACCGATTCTACTGAAATTTGGTATAGAGATACTTTGAGTTCCGGGAATGGACATAGGACACTTTTTATCCCGGAAAAATGTGCGGTTCTCGCGCGATACACGAATTTTGGTGCAACAGAGTTGCGGGGATTATCTAGTAAAAGATAATGTCTGCCACGAACCTCGCATAGACGGCTTTCGCTTTAATCGCTTAGATAGCTATTATAATGTTAAAAACTACGCTCACGTCGGGATTCAATTATGAGCATAATCCTCTTTGCGACACGAGACGGATTAATTATGTAAATTGATATTGTTTTTGTAAACTGTACCGCCGCGCCGGGACGGTCAGACGAAAAGTTCAGGATCAAAGCTTTACATGTGAGTATTATGATATTTTTTACCTGACTACGGTGAATCCTAAAGGCAGGGTGATGATTTTGACAGTCTTTGTATGTTTGTGCCTTTGTAGCAGCTAAACTTCTAGTCCGATTTTAACAAATGACGTGTCAAATGTCGCCGAGACAATAATATAAACCATAATAATTATTTTTTCAAAATGATGTGTTTTACGTAGGCGGTTAATAGTCTTTTTTATTTAATATTTGTTAGTAACTCAGTGCAAGTTATGATAATATGTTTTCAACGATATTCGCAATTCGGCTTAATAAATACTACAGAAGAATGCATGCATCAAAAAATGGTTCCATGAAAAGCAGCAGCATTTAGTCACAAATCACTTTTACGTACCTAGTACGAAATAGTTACTTCGTAAAAGTGTAACTTTTGTACCTACTTTAAGTCGGTTGATAAATTATTTATCGATCATACAATTTTCATTACAGTCAAATGTGTGATTGTCACCATCTATAATGTACCCTAATTCTATGATGAGGAAGAAGTTTCCACTTCAAAATCCCAAAACGCTTCATTGCGTCAAAAACACAACAAGCTACTTATGTATAATACCGGGTGTAATTAATAAACTGGCGAATTGATTTTGACCCAACCGCTGTGTTGACGGGATGAATAATTAATTTATAGACAGTGTATGGGCGTATCGTTTATCAGGTTCAGAGGTTCGCGAATAATTCTACATAATGGTATAACTATTTATACAATAAAGTATACATAATATATAGCTAGGTGACTCGGCAAACGTTGTTTTGACTATATGTTATAAATACTGCGAGTAGAACCTTTTGAGTCACACTATAAAAAAACTGCATCGTTGAGTAAAAAAGTTGTCAGTAGACAACAAAAAATATAAAACTTACATAGAAATCTAAAATTTTGAAGAATGTTCAAGTTGAGTATTTAAAACTTGTCATTTAAATTTCCCTGGTGGATATTTGATACTTACGGCCGTAATCAGAGATTATAATAGTGCTTAATTAAATGCCTCTGAGTAAGGACGTTAAACTTAAAATACCGCTAACTTAAACAAACCATTAAAATATGCCTACTAGTTTTCAGTTTTCAACTTCCAAATTGTAACCTTAATCATCAATGCGGACTTGACGAAATCGATCGTCGCTAGGCAATTAATTAAATGACAGTTAATTAAAGGCCTGAGCAACCAATTACGTGGCTGATCCAACCAAATGGCTGTGACATACATATTAGTTCGCTCCAAGTCTTTTAGAATTTGGGGGAACGGAGAATAATTTGTATAAATGCCTGACGTTTTTGGACATGATTCAAATATGCAAATGTAAGGTTGAAAAATATTCTAAGCGTAACAAAAATAATAATTATATAAATTTTTGTGATATCAATAATAATAATTAATATGAACTTTAATGAAACTTAAATTACCGATTGTTTAAAAAATATAATGTAGGAAAAAGCGGACGAGGTTGTGGTTGCGGATGCGAATGCGGTTGCAGATGCGGATGCCATTTTGTTTTCGATTCAAATTAGGATCTCGATTTCGATTTCTAGGAAACTAGTATACTAACAGCAATAACACACCTAGCTTTTGACCTAGCTTTTGAGCTAGTTCATGTGAAATGAAAACAGTTGGTTTGAGCCTGGCCAGGCAATATGTCCTGATTTCCGGAGCTACAGGCATTTCTCGAACATTCCGGAATCCCGGACTTAATTGTGCTGTGTCGTATGGAAATTGTGTTTGAGGTAAGCCTGTAGAGGTGACTCAATAATTTTGTCACTGACTTACAGTCCTATAATAGGCATGATGACTATTTTTTTTTCTTGATGGTAATTAAAGGACCTTTCCGAAATAGAAACATCGGTGAAAGAATTAATACTGTGTTAGCTAAAAACTTTCCAAGATAGAACAATTAAAAAATATCATAAAATAGACCTGCCCGAAATGCTCCATACAAACTGCTACTCGATTATGACGTCACCGATAGCTATATTAATTATTGCGTTTATGAATTTGGTTTCATAACAAAAGTTGCTTTCAATTACACAAGATATGGAATGGTATACAAATATTAAGAAATTTATAAAAAAATTGACTCTACTATCCAACTTTGAAGGTGCATTACATAAAAAAAATATTTATGTTATAAAGCTGAAATTTTACAAGACGTGCTTATTTTTTACCGTTATATCTTTATTTTATTTAAAAAATCTGCTAATCTTTGACCTTGTCAACATCCCTATTGGAGTTAATTTTATGTTAATGATCTGTGATTAAAGCGTCATTAGGCAAGAGTATTAATGTTTTGCTATCGAGTTTGACGAAACTTTGAGGCCCGAAAAAGGCGTAGGATAGTTTTCATGCTTATGAAATCTACGGTTCTCGTGCGACAAACTAAGACTGATGAGTCGAAGGTGCAAGCAACATCTAGTGGAAAATGAAGGATTCTAGATTCTACCAATCTATAATAGTATGCTTTATATAAGTATTAGGTATATTATCTTATATATTAAAATGTAGAATAAGTTAAAGTAAGTAGCTATGTAAGGACAACCGCTTACTGAGTAGCAAGTATACAATTACTTCAAAATTTTAACAGTCACAGAACCCTAAATCTAAGAAAATTTATAAAAGAGTTTTCACTTTAAATCCAATTCGGAAAAACCATTAAACGTTTTTCTCGAAGTTTTTCTTTCGATTTATTAAAATATCATTATTGATCCTTAAATATCCTCCCTGGGGTCGATCGGAGATGGATTTCCATCGCTTGAGGGGAAGGTGTTGGATTTGGGACTAATTGAAAAGAGGGTGGCTTATTAGGTAATGGTGTAACTTATTAAGTAAAAAAGAATGTTTTGGTTTTATTTATATGAGCAGGCTTTGGAAATTTTTATTACGTTAATCTGCAACATTATAATTTAAAATATTAGGATTGTGTTGCCCGCAACTAATGTGATGAAGTACAGCTTATATATCTCTAATCTACCTACTTTCTGTAACCATCAAAAGAAGTCCAGAAAAAATCACACGCGAGAAAATTTCAAAATTCAAGCAACCAACAAATAAGAGCAGACTATTCAGGATAGTATTAAAAACATAAAAAAGAACATAACATATTATATACGATCGAATTGAGAAACCTCCTCCTTTTTGGAAGTCGGTTAAAAATATACCTTTAACCTATCATGATGTCTTAAAATTTATATTTTAACAATGTCAAACACTAGCCATCTAGACTCCTCGTTCACTTCAAATCTACTTGCCACTATCCTGTTTATGTGTTTTGATTTTGTAAAATGCGCTCTCAGCGGAGACCAATATCAACTGAGTGGTGTATAAGTGGACAGCGAACAGGAAATGCGAAACATTCCTACACATTTTAAACCAAAGGATTAAATTTAAAGTATATATAATAATCTATAGTTATATCCTTCCATATGATTAATATTATTGTTTAAATATAAAGTGTAAATATACTGTCTGTCTGCAGGTAGTACCTCTTTAACCGCTGAAGTATGTAGTTTAGATAAAATTAAGTATGGAGAGACCTGCTGAAAGTCCCGGGAAAAGGTTATATTAACTAGAGATCGCCCAATGGTCGAAATTCGACCTTAAATAAAAAATTAAATTATAAGTTTCCCACGCTTTTCTATTGATATTCTATTGTCAAAATATTGAATTTATTATTTTTTAGACATATTACTTCCTGCGACAGTCTTAGATTAATAACGTCAAATGATGACAGACTGGCCGTGTAATAATTGTCTAACAGTATTTAAAATTTAATAAAAAAAAACTAAATCTATTTTCAATTTGACAACAGACTATTTTATTTACGGTTGAACATAAATAAAATAGTACAATTCGTGTGTATAGGCTTGTCAATCAAAATCTCCTAGTGTGTGTGTTGTAGTGTGTGTAATGTTTTATTTGTCAAAAAAATGTATGATAAAATCATAATTTCAAAATAATATTAGCTCGATGCACTCCTTCACCCTATAAACTATAACTGTGCAAAATTTCAATCACCTACGTTTCCGCATTTTTCGTCAAAAGGGATCCGAAGTTTTTCGCTCGCGTATTAATATATAGATATTAGATATAATATGATTGTTTTTATTGCAAAACGTCAGTTTTAACACCGCGTAAGGCACATTTGGCTATTTTGACTTTTTGATGCTATTTGCTAGAAAATCGGAAAATGCATCGTATCAGCCAATCAGGAACACAACGAAAAATATTATGTACCTTTACCATTCGATAAAAACTTCTGTGCAAGGAGGTTGCGTAGTTGTCTATAAAAACGTTACTTTGAGTATAACATCCTCCTTTTTTAAGTCGTTTAAAATGAATAGGAACTTTCATTATTAGAGTTTTTTAACCACATTCCTTTTTAATATATCAATGTTAGTTATTTTCATGGAAAAGTGCAGTAAACATGTAAATAGGTGAGTGAATAAGGAAAGGGTAAAAGTGAAACAAAGAAAAATATAACTTTTCTAGTCATCCCCTCGCTATAAAAGTTTTCATATGAGCTCATTTTTCTTCAAGTAGCAGTACTTGAAAAGGCATATTCCCTGAATAAATAAGGTTAACTTTTCAAACTATTTAGTGATGAATTAATAAAAGTGACTAAATATGCAATTTCCAAAAGTAGATCATAATAATTTCAGCAAGCATTTTCAGACGAAGAAAACGCACTTTTTGGTGTTGGTAGTATCATAATATATCTCAGAAATAATTTAGTTTAATGTATGTGCTTAACTTAAGCAGAACCATTGACAAAAGTTAGCAACACATATTTAACTATCAAGTTATTCATAATCACGTCCTTATTCTGAAACTCAAATAGCGCTAATCACCGCCAACACTTCTTCTACACGATTCTCAAACATTTGTGTTACAGTTTTAAACTTTGCCATTCGTTTGGTAGTTGTTATTTTATAGTAGATTAAACTTTTAGACCTCGTTCGGAATACCGAATTTTTATTATTATTTCTAGTTTGTATTACGTATATTTGCGAAAGTATATGTATTCGCGCCACTTAATTATAGAGCCATACCATGAGGTACGACTTCGCGAGTATATTTTACGCAAATTCGAAGTTTGCGAGCTCCTTCTTTAATTACTACTAATAATAATAATTATTATTATAAACACATGTCACTTTCTTTTAGGACACACAAGAATTAATAGGAAACAGGACGTTTCGAAATACAATTTTTTTTGCCATACCAACGTAAATGTTGTCTATGAAAAATGATTAGTGTTGACATACAATGCATTATAATTATTATATTTGACTTCTAGGAGCTAATGATTAAAATATTTAAACCGACGATGATGGTGCTCACCCCACACATAATTTGCAACAAATGGAAATGTTAGCGGGATGGAATGCAAATTTATTCAATTAATCCGTCCGGCAGTCTGTACCGCGGCGTGATTGGCGTTAAGTCGTTCGCATGTTGACATACCAGAAACCTGAATGTTGCATTCGTAAAATTTGGCTGACTTTGTTTCTTTTAAACTAGGCCAGCTAGACAGGAATGATTTTATAATGTCCAAGGGTAATATCTCTATCTTTTGTCTCTTAATCCAATAGAACGAATGACCAACACGACGGATGAAAATATTATTAGGAATAGAGTAATATTGTAAAGAAGGCGATTTTAAATTAAGTATTATTATGAATAGGATTGTGAAAGCAAAATATGAAAATGAAGTGAAAATAACATTGCTCAAATTCAAATCATTTATTTTTGCAATTGTAGGTTACATTACAAAGATGTCCTGGTACTTATCTACTCTCTCGTCATTCGTATTAAGTAGACGGCATGGACGTATTTTCCAGAACGATCAGCTGGACTTTCAACAGCTGTATATTTTATGCCCATGTGAGTGTGATTACCTCTGGCGCATGTGCGCTAGTGTAGTTTTTTTTTTTTTTTTGTGAATTCTGCAAGGTAGTTTGATGTCTGCAATATTGAACCTTGATACGATCGGGGTTACAGAATACACCCATAGTGGGTGCATCGGAAATTTTGTTTGCTTATGTTGTGCCTTTACTGAACTTCGGTGATAGAGGAATTCACAAGTAGTTTGGAACCTGTGGTCGATGCTGGTAGAATTGATATCTCAAATCAAAGAAGTGGCTCGGATTAAATTAGCTACCATATTAAGTATAATGTTGTGGCCGAATTCATTGAAAAGAAGCAAGGTAGAAGTCTACACGAGAACTAGTAATCCTTGTCTATTACAATTTTACTATTATACAGGAAAGAGAGTTCCTTACTTGTACTCTCATTGGTCATAACGCATTTTCTATGAGCCTATAACGTCTACTCTTCTTTTTAATCATTATTATTCTCAATTATAATATAAAGAACAAACAAAACATACACTTTGTAAAAATAATGTACCAAACGTGTGTTTTTGCTTACTTTTGTCGTAATAAATATTCAATTTCAACTACAAAAAGATATCGCAAGGAAAACAAAATGACAAAACTTAGACAATTTACAATATCAAAGTTTTTCAAAAAGTGTATGACTAGACACAAAACAATAAAACTTTGGACGATTGTTGGGAGTCCCCTCATGGCGGAACACAATACAAAATTTACATTTTACATACAACTGCACCGACAAATAGGCTTTTCGCTACGTTTTTTAATGTTCCATGAAGCTATATTTTATACATATTTTGATAGTGAATTAACAGGTAGTTTAAAATTATTCTGCAGTTTCTACATGGTATCCATAGCTCTGTAATAATGAATATTCTACAGTAAAAACGTAAAATTGAAAACATTATAAAAGCAAAAATGTAAGTCTTTCTTTGCCCCCGGCCCCTACTTAGGGGGACTACGTCCCCCAACTAAGTGTTGAGTTTTAAATTTCCTTTTTTAGGAACAAACTAAGTTATTAAGTGAATTTATTGTAACCTAAACTAAACATACTGTTTTCGAATGTCATTTGATTAATATGCGGAGGGCTTTGCGCCTCCCCCCAATCCCCCCCCCTCCTAGATATGTTGCTTATAACAAAATTGTGTCGCGTCGTTAGTGATGAGTTTTAAATCTCCTTTTCTAGGAACAAACTAAGTTAATAATTAAAAGTGAATTTATTCTAACCTAAACTAAACATACAATTTTCGAGTGTCATTTGATTAATATGCGGGGGGCGCAGCCCCCCCTCATGGAAATGTCCTTCGAGCCACCTTCAAACACGAACTTTATTTTGTTTTTACTGTTTGGTATATAATAATATACACTATAGCGGCTACAGAAATATATTATTTGTGAAAATGTCAATGACAAATGACAGACAGACAGGCTGATATTTTATTTTTGTGATCGGATCCCGTTTTTAACCTTTGAGTAAGGGACCATGAAAAGGAGAAAATTATCCATCTCCGTTATTATACTATGCTAACGCGGACGAAGTCGCGGGTAACAGCTAGTTTGTTATTAATAAAGTCCATCTTGAAAAACTAAAGTTGCTATCCACTAATTTAATGTTATTATTTACCTCATACCGTTTTAGTTATATTTACTGTCTCAATCAAAACAAGCAAATATAAAGCATAGGAGTAGTTTTATTTGAAAACATTGTATCCAATTAAAAATTATCTTCCGGGGAATATTTTTCTGAACTCGCCTGACACAAACTTTTCCAATTACAACTGATGGACCAAGGGTTGTGAATTTGTGATGCATCTGTTTTATAATGATACATGGATTTATTGACTAAACGCGTTGAAAATAGGCCAGAAAGAGAGTAAAGTATCTATATCTTCTTCTATACTATGATATTATTATAAAGCTGAAGAGTTTGTTTGTTTGTTTGAAAGCGCTAATCTCAGAAACTACTGGTTCGATTTGAAAAAATCTTTCAGTGTTAGATAGCTCATTTATCGAGGAAGGATATGGGCTATACATTATCACGATAAAACTATTAAGAGCGAAGAAACAGAGGAAAATGTTGAAAAAACGGGGAAAAAAATTATTTCAAAGGGCCTATCTCACGAAGTACTGGAGTAATTTTTATGTTATTTGACACAGATAAAAAGTAGACCACGTGAAGGATCTTATGCTATTTTTTGTGGGCTAATTTGTCTGTGAAATTACTAATTTACGCGGGCGAAGCCGCGCGGAACGTCTAGTGTATATTATTATGTTCTTAGTGGTAAAATCAAACACGTTGCATTATACTATTGCGATGAAAGTATTGCATAATATTATTTTTTAAAACAATCTGATAATAATAATTGATTTCTTACGAAAGAAGATACTTAATAATGCATTCTTTTTGTATTTTATTAAAAAGATAATATTATATTTTTTCAATAACAACAAAGTGTTTTGTAACGGTATCTAGTGAAAATTAAAATAGGTCCAAAAATGTACAGTATAAAAATTTCATAGTTGATCATTTGAGTATTTTTCACGTGAAAGCTTTACAAAAAAACTTACATTAACAAAATATTGAGTCTTAAATGCTTAATAGTATTAAGCATTTAAGTATTAAGCATACCTCTAATTTTATTTGATATCATACCATGACCTGGTGTATCTTTTATTATAAAATTATAAGTGCATGTATGAATACATGTACTTATAAGTCACCTCTCGTTTCATACAATTTCAATTCACTAGAAGTTTCCACTTCCGAAGTAATCGGCAAAGATCCAAATTGAATTTCGCTCTCATCCAATTAACTATAAAAAGTAACACGATAACAAGTTTAGCTGACACGAAGAAATTTCATATTACAAGTCCTAAAATCCAAGGGAATGGTAACAAGAGAGAGAAGTAATGAACATTCTCCGCGTGCCGGCTAGCAGGTGGTCGCTTATTGGATCTCGCCTTTATCGAGAAAATGTTATTTGAATTTCGCAGCTTTTTAATTGTGCGAGTGAATCTTCTGTGTAATGTTTTGTCACGGTCAAACTGTGGACCTGAAATATAAAGGTGCCCACGTCATACTTTTGTCGGAGTGATAAGAATTATTGAAATGTTATTTCTGACCGATTTTGTGTATGACGTATGCGTTGCACTATTGCATTCAGTGTGTACTATTTTCTTCTACAAAAAATCAAAAGACCTGATATCATTCCGATCTTGGGGATTCTTCATCCAAACTTGCCAATTTATTTGATCTTTACCTTAAAATAAAGTAAAACTAAACAAGAAAAGGAGTATCGTAACACTTCTTTTACAATAACCTAATTATTTCAATATAAATGAACTATAATGAACAATTTTAAGTATCATCATATTATTGTTGCATGTGGATTTGATTTGTGCCTAATAAGTCTATAATTTTCCACCAGTGTGAAAAATCTAATTTCGCTTTTCATTCTAAATCAAATCACGTAGCCTTTTCAAAACCATACACGATAATTGAGTATGTAATGACCCTAAAAACTGTATATTATGGATGTGCTCGTTAAATGTAATTACATAATTAAATACAAAATGAGTTAAGCGTTATTAGCTATTCAAACAAACCGCGCCAAATAGCATCGGTTTGTGAAGGGCTTCGCACACTTTAGACTGAAAGTATTAACTGCTCTAAGGCCCGATACATTATATGCGTCCGCGCGACAGAGCAGTTTGGCCGCCACACCGCGAGATTGAAATAAATCGTTACACACTATTGTGTAACGATTTATTTATATAGACCCTTGTTAGGGTCAGTTCAGACCGCAACGCGACACGTAAATGCATTTCTAAATTTGTTCTGAATGGGTAGCCCCCATTCAGAACAAATTTAGAAATGCATTTTTTGCTCACTAGATGGCGCAACTATCGACTAAGGTCGATAGAACTTGCGCCATCGATCGACTTTATAATAATCTAGAATCCCATTTATTTATTTAATTAAATTTAAATAATATCTCCTTTACGTTTGCAAATTTTTTTAGTAACCGAATTTTTTTTTATAGAATTATTATTTCTTTTCTTAATTTCGCTCTCAAAGCATTTACATTGATCGCTAAATAATACTTTATGGGATAATTTTACGAAGGAGATCGCTTTTCAACAGGTAAATTGCATAAATAATTAATAAATAAATAATTGCATAATTTATGTCACGAAGACCGCTAAAACTAGTACAAAATAGACGTTTTTGGATCTCGCGCGACACTAGCGCCTCTAGCGGAAAATTCACACACGTTAGCCCCCAAATTGGGAATGCATCTGCGCAACGCGTTGCGGTCTGAATTGACCCTTACTGGTGATCTCGCGGTGTAGCTGCCAAACCGTTCGTTTGCGCAGACGCATATAAAGGGCGTAACAAACATGTTCCTTATTTTTTATGATTTCTATGAGCAAGCGCCGAAGCGACATAAATTTTCCCACATAAAAGTAAAAAAAAGTTCTTTCAGCGCTGCTACTTGCACAGTAAACTCTATACAATTACCAGGGACACATACACAAAGTATTGTCACTTAGTTTTGTTACAGCCTGTATAAATTGAGCCTAAAGTATTTACTGTTATAACTATGTTTTCAAGGTCCGCTGCCTTTGTCTGTCAATTCGCTGTGTGAACAATTTTATTGGTTAAAAAGTTTAAGTTGATAGTTCTCGAACGCTAGGAAGAAGTTATAATATGAAAGATACATTATTATAAGTTAAAACGAAATACCAACTCTTTTGTGTATAAAAGGTAGATAAGCAGAAGTATATCAGTTGACGAGTTTTTCTCGATCCTGCTACTGGAGTACTACGTAGTAACTAAGTATTGTTAATGATTAAAACCTCCATCGTGGGTATCCCAGATACAATAGATTTTCAATTGTTATGCGGCAGCCGGCTGTCGCTTGGGGATTGATGGGTTAATTTTAATAATTATTACTCGTTTAGGGTACATGCATGGTGTGTGTTAGGGCCTTTACCGTAATTGATGTAATAATTCATAATTTTCTTGTTTTAAAATTGGTTATGAACATTTTAATATAGTCCATTCAAAATTATTTTACCTGTCTGATAGGACCTTTAACAATCATAATTTTTATTTTGCGTTTTTAAAAATGTTAAATTTGCATTGCAACGAAACAGCAGGAACTGAAACATTTTCGCAGTACGGTAGAAAGAGAAAGGCATATTGCTTCTTTTTCTACGCCGCGCCGGCAGTCTATTTACCCTCCGTCTTACGAATTTTCGATCAGGTTATATGTGCAAATTTTTCATTTTTTAAAGCGCCTCTGAAAAAAAAAAACCATTTCAAACTAGCTTTGTATTCTGAGCTCAAACACACATTAAGCTATGCCTCAGCCGCAGCACAAAAATCAATATTTCCACATCCGGGATCCTTTAATTGCTCCCGGGAAGCAGAACTAGGATTAATTTAACTTCCACAAACACGTCATGTTCTCCCTAGATATAGATATAAAGGCAACAGCTATTAAGGAATTGCAAAAGATAGCTATACAACTAACTTATGGTGCGCTTTCACAACTGCTAAGACTTGGTATGACTGGCACAAACTCCTAACCTTTACAAATGCTATATTGCATCAAAAAATACACATATGCGGATAGGCGCCTTTGAACAATTCAAAAATATGCTCAAATACATTGAAATAAAGTCTTACGCGGATAGGCACATAATATATTATGCGCAAAATTGTACATGTCATCAAAAATGGTTTCCTAAACATTCGCAAATAATCTGATCAACACCATATTTGTGGCAGAGGAAACTAAAAGAGAATATATGTAGCTACTATGAACCGATAACGAGAGGGAATGTACAAATTTTTAATTTCTAATTTTCCGTGAGCAAAATGATCATAGCGCGCCTTCTCACGGGTTAAGATGTAAGCGTAACATAATATAGGGACAAACGGAAGCGACTTTGTTTTATCAAAATTAAGTAGCGCTTAGTGAAAAATGCTAGGGCGTTGATAAAGTTCATAAAACAATTTTATTCACATATAATTAAAACACGCAATTTTATTGTCAGTAATTAACACAGGTCGTAAAGTTTAAGTTGTAGGGCCGAGGGCAGTATAATGTCAAAGCAAATAGCAGCACGACGAACAAGGCAATAAAGATTTATTGCGGAGATTTTTCACAAAATAATGTGAGTGGTTTAAGGTACAAGCGATTCTTTCAAAATAATTGTTGGGTAATTTCAACCAGCTTGCTTAGCACAGGGATTGAAATTTGTTTCCGATCTTCGTAGACAAAATATAACTATAGTTTTTTTGATAAAATATCCTACGTTTAAGTAAATATGGTCGTAGATTCATTTTCAGTGTTATTTTATTTTAAAGTGCATTTTGTGAACTGTTTTTAGTACCCATTGTTTAGCGTGGGAAAATTGATAATTCCACCCTCAATGAATCTACATCGCCAAAGTGCTATACAAATTGTGTAACATTTTATATTTTTTTTATAAATCCAAGCTCGCAAAACAATAGGTCGTAAAAGTTGCTCGAAAAACTTACATTAAAAATGATTTCTGTTGTCGATAAATGCACGACCTTATCTACTTTATAACAGGAACTATTTTCTTAGAAACTATAGTTATTTCTTGTCTTTATCTATTTCTTCTAGATCGACAATCCCCATGCTAGGGCAGCTGATGAAGCTCGCGTAGTTTTATAATGTTTTAATATACCTCTAATAAAAAGGTTTCAAATTAATGTTTGTTTCGTAGAGATTCCAAATTATACATAGAACCTACAACTAAATATTGGTTCCTGAAAGGTTCTATATGTTTCTTCTCGGTGCGTCGTAATATTAATAATAATATTTTTCTTATCACAGATAGACTTAAAATCTTTTTAAGATTTTTAAAAGTTTTTTTTTTTTGTAGGAAAGTCCATTTATCAAGGATGCTGTGACCAATAAAAGCAAATAATCAGAGGAAAATGTATAAAAACGGGAAAGAAAATTCACCTTTCTTATTATACTATGTTTACGCGGACGAAATCTCGGGCAACAGCTAGTGAGATATAAAAAATACGCGTGGCACTCGGGAACTGCCGCGGTAAAGCTATTACATAGCCTTTTTTTAATATTGCAAAGCATTTTTTAATCAACTAATGCAATTATAATACGCATTTAGTCGCACGCACACAAACACCGTGGGGGGTGTAAGGTTTTTTTCGGAAACGGAATTTCTCGATTCGGTCGCCGCGCTCAAAGCCCGCGATAACAGCATATGCAATAGCTTAAAAAGTGTAAGTACCTGTTATAAGTCCATAGCTTGGACCACATCATACGAAGAAGGTAATGAACTGACGAGACGTAGGCGTCGCCATGGTGATCCTCAAAGAAAATTCTACAAAATTATGACGCGTTTGATTAAACTTGTGTACGTAATTTCCGGGGAAGAAAGTTTGTATGTTCATTCATTGTTTGCGAAATTGTCTGTATTCCTATGTTTTTGGGAGTTTGTTTTGAACTAGATGACGTCCGCAGAAGTTATACTGAAGTTCATTTATCGCGCGGGAACCGTACATTTATCCGAGAAAAAAGTATCCTATGTCCTTCTCGGGACTCAAACTATCTCCACACTTAATTTCATTAATTTCAGTTCAGTGGTTTAAGTGTAAATAGATAACAGACAGACAGCTGTTACACTTTATTAATTATAATATTAGCTTGATAAGCTCATATCGAAACATCTCCAGTGTTTATTCTTTGTTTTTTTTTTTCCTTTACTTATGAGAAGGAAAGGAGGAGACTCACTTATAAGGAGAAAGGAAAGAAAAATAGGATGGTGACTCGTCTTACCCCACAGACATATTAGATCAAGATAGATACCGCATGTCGCTCCATTTGTATGAAAACGAGCGTGCCACTTTTTTCCTACCTACTGTGACGTACCGATGATAAGAAACGTGTCCATTATCTAGGCCAACGTTTCTATTTGAATTTCTACAGCTCAATACGGCACCTTTAGGCATTTTGGCATTTTTAAAATTCCGATTAACGTCCGATTCTGATAGCAGACTAAAGAACAGACTTTCGAAAGACGAGCATTGCTCGTCGTTTGGGAACGCAATATGGCACGCGAAGTACATACACATGTGGTATCTATCTTGATCTATGTCTGTGTCTTACCCTATATTATGTAGATTTATGACGTAGAAGCTTTGCCTTGTCTTCGCTTCGCGCGTCAAATTTTCAATGAAAATATATGAAAACGCAGGCTGTCCGTTATTTTATCCTCAAAACCACCTCATTTATCACCCATCACAATGTATCTGCCGCTGAAAGGAGACATAACACAACCTTTTTCAATACAGAAACGAATATGACACGAACAGAGTAAACGAGATAGTTCTCAAACGAATACCACGCTTATTTACCGCGGATAAAGTACTAATTTTCTGTGCCATGTTTTCGACGACCAAAATCGTTTGTGTACAACCATGAAGGGGCTGATTCGAAGCAGTTATTAGTACCAATTCAGAGGGGTGAATATCTGAGCCTTAATTTGCTTACGGTATGTCTAAATATAAAATGCTTTAATAATACTATAATCTATGTGAGAGAAGCTACAAAATGGGGTCATACTAACGAAAAGTTGCGTTTATTAGGCTTTTCGTAATTTTATGGCTTTTTTAAATATTACCGTGAAAATTGCAGTTGAAAGGATTTTTTACCTCTTTATTTTATAATATTATTAAGATAAGTATTTTAGTTTGGTAATAATGTTGAATTACACCAGGGGGTCTCAACTTGTTTTAAAAATTGGTAACATTACATTGGTACAACAGTAAACCACTGGCGCGGTGTAGGAAAGGAAGTAACATCCTTTCTTTCTACTGCGCAGCAAAAATATGCCTGCACTTTCTGTTTTTCGCTTTTTAAAGCATTCACTCGTTGTTTTTTTATAATTAAAGCTTCGTAACTTAATCAACAACCAATGTAATAATGACGTAATTCTTATCGGTAAACGAAGTATGCCATTTCGGCAGCCACAGTCGATATGCCATAATCGATAAAGGTTAAAACACCGAAACAAATTAAGGTCTGCATATTTGGCACGCCAGTTGGCAGCACCGACTATGGCATTGGCAATTTGGCACTCTCTGTCTATTAGTGGAATGATACCCAGACAGTGTTAACATTTTAACATCCCTCTCGGAACACTTTTAAGTTATTATTATTAGCTGGAGTTGTTGCGCTTTTGTCTTAGCACTTCAGCAAAAAAAAAAGGTTTAATGAAACCTTTATAGCACGATGTTGCATTGAAGAAATTTATTTATAGGCATTACTGGGACCCAAGTCATTTGATCGGATTATATCAATTCAAAGTAAGTCGTCATCTGTCGGCTGGGTTTGACATTAAAAAAAACTAGGCCTTTACATCCGTTGTGGATTATTTATACAGTATTTTCAGAGCGAAGTAACCACTCCTCATATACTGTAGTGCCTAGGACAAGATTTTTAAATGTCCGTATGGTTGCCCAAGCACATTCTCGCAACATAGTCGGCCTAGTCCAGAGGAAAGAACTAGTCAATACGTCTGAGACCAACTATGTGCGGGTTTCCTCACGATGTTTTCCTTCACCGTATGAGTGTCCGTATTATGTACTTGAGATCAGAAAATGTCTCATTGGTACACGCCTCCACCCGGGATCGAACCTGCACCCTCTACGAGTGCGAACCAAAAGTCTACCCATTGGGCCACGGACGCTCTTGACATGACGCGACCTATAATTACGTAGATCCTCCATCTGCCTATTAATTAACTTCTCTGATAGTACAATGTATATTCGATGGAAGAAAACCCCTCAAAATGTGTGACCACAAGAATTGGGGCCATAACTTAGGCCTCCGTTTACTTTAATCATTAGCGTTACAAAACAACGTTGTTTTACATTAGTTTTATGTGAGGCCGTACTATTGATCTGGTTGATGGCTCCACAGCATAGATGAAATACCTACCATTAGAGAAATTAATTCATAGGCAGTTTGGACCTACGAACATTAACTTGACATAATTCTACCAAATAACATTGGTCTATGAAATAATTTCTTTGATATTCCCTCCAGTATTTTACCTTAGCCTGTGAATCATCTATATAGTACATTACTTTACCTAAGACAGCATACACTATATACATTTTCATTAAACATCTCCGAAACGTTGGTAGTGTACAGCAATAGTCATTTATTACTAGCGGTATGCTAAGTGCTGCATCGTGTTTGGATAACTGGTATTTAGATGCATTTAACTGTCTATGAGAATGTAATGCTGCGTTTCTATGCTTGCCAAGGCTTGGCAAGCATTCACAAGGCACAAGCGTCCACAAATCTCGCTTGGCATATGGAAGTCGCTTACACGCTTGTGAATGCGTCAGTGTATTACGTACATCCTAGCATGGCGGATACCGAACTTGTGTCTATTAACATCTTTGGGGTACCAGAAAATTTTTTTGGTTTGGTAATATTCCAAAAACGATAAACTCTCTTTGATCGACCAGCCACTCATTTTTGAGTCAGAACTAGACGTGCGTTCGTCGCGAGATCACAGCAGCTACTAAGCGCGCTCCAACGTGTGAACGCGTCGCAAGCGCTTGCCGCAAGCGCCCTTTGATCTGTGTCCAAAAACCGACACTACTCCGGATTGGACACAAGCGTTCACAAGCTCACGCAAGCCAATCCAGATACTATCTTTACACACTCGTGCTTGTGGACGCTGGTCAAGCCTTGGCAAGCATAGAAACGCAGCATAAGGTATTGAGTTTGGTGCCACAGACGTTATAATATGTGAAAACGACGCTAAAGACTCCTCATATTCTAACTAAATATAACTATCGCATTGCACTATAATATTCTTTGCAACGATGAAAGTGAGTGTATTGCTTTTCGTACTAGTGTTTATAGTTTCCTTCCTTACTAGTGTTCAAAATAGTAAACGAACTAAACAATTAAGCTGCTCTTCTATATACAAACAAAAGATATCATGATATTTATTTACGTCGGTAAATTTTTGGCCAATAATTTTCAATTGAATGTTAAAAAACGTGTAAATTATACGATGACCATTTTTAAAATACATTATTAGTGAAAAAAATGAAAATATGGAAGGGGGGTATAGAGTCGGGTGTGAAACTTGTACTCATAATAATTTACTCGTAGTTGAGACCTTATTTTACTCAAATCTATACTAATATTATGAAGCGGAAGAGTTTGTTAGTTAGTTAGTTAGTTTGTTTGTTTGTTAGTTTGAACGCGCTAATCTCAGGAACTACTGGTCCGATTTGAAAAATTCTTTCAGTGTTAGATAGTCCATTTATCGAGAAAGGCTATAGGCTATATTTTATCACGCTAAGACTAATAGGAGCGAAGAAATAGAGGAAAATGTGAAAAAAACGGGGGGAAATTATTTGAAAGGGCTTATTTGAACGCGCTAATCTCAGGAACTACTGGTCGGATTTGAAAAATTCTTTCAGTGTTAGATAGCCCATTTATCGAGAAAGGCTACAGGCTATATTTTATTACGCTAAGACTAATAGGAGCGTAGAAATAGAAGAAAATGTGGAAAAAACGGGAAAAATTATTTGAAAAAGCAATTTTTCTGTTATTTGGGTCAGATAAGATGTAGACCACGTGAAGGAAGGCTATTTTTTTGTAGACTGATTTGTCTGTGAAATATCTAATTAACGCGGGCGAAGCCGCGCGGAACGTCTAGTTACTTATATTGTTGCACATCACCACTTACTTTGTAATATTTTTTATACTTTAAGATAATAAGCCCATAAAAAATCTACCTTCACTAGCTTTTGAAATGCATGTAGATAATTAAAAAGGCATACAAAACCATCGGGTAATAAAATCCTTTTAAAATTAATTTACGCTCGATATACCGAGAACAATTTTAATTTTTCTCCGAACGATTAAAAAAAAACTATCTGTCAACTTCCACCCTGCGGTAATATTCCTGCAATACCAATAAAAAAATAAAAATAGCACGACAAATCTCAAAATCCCTCGAGCGGCCAACTAGGCACGCCTTCGAAATTATTAAGCTCATACAAAGACTATGAAATATTTCAGCATTCGAAAATAAACTCTATTTTCCACGATTTAGAGATCAATTCATAATAATCGTGTAACATCTTTGTTTTAAAAAAGTGTTTAGGATAGCATGGAATTTTGCGCTGCGGGGTATAATGGGACCTAGGTTGACTGTCTCGCTCTAACACATACATCCGTCTCGTTTGGTCACTCTCATTCAATCTGACTTCATATAATCCAATAGCAGAATGGACTGAGGGATTTGTTGGGCACTTTAGGAGTATTCTCGGACTGAAAATATCGTCTAAGACCGGCTTTATGAAAATTGGACAAGATGTTCCGTAACAGATTTTGCGGAAAGAAAATTATAATAAGTTTTTAAGCTACTTATTATGTAGTTACGAAATGATGAGATAAAAATAAATACTTTTAGATATTTACCGATGCCAATGTTTAATATAAATACGTTTATTTATTAACAGTAATAAACATAATAATTTTACGCTTATTTCAATTACTAACGATTAATTATTTTATAACATAAGTTTTTTTTTTTCAAAGCATGTCTTAACTGGTCATAACTAATATGATATTATAAGAACCGGGCAAAAATGGTTACCAAAATTACAACTAGGCGTAGCGGCGGCGACAACGCGTAGCGTAGCGCTACGTACCGTGTCGCCACAGCTACGTTACGCGCTTGCCCATTTTGTGTACCTGAAACTACGAATAATAAAAACTAAGGAAAAGTAACTCCGTCAAAAACATGTTCTACAATACTTGTCAAAAATGTGTACCTTAGGTACACATTTCAATACATTTGCAATGTTTAGGTGGCCTTGAGCAGTATCAGGCTGACGTTACATGACAGTTCGAAAGGAACCAAATTTAAAACATTAATAGTATGGGAGTTACGTTTCCTTAGTTTTTATTATTCGTAGACCTGAAAGCAATATATGTTACCATTAATGTGCGTAAACCAGTTAGACTGCAGATTAACAAGGTATTCTGCAGAAAGTTAATTCAATTCTCATGAAATTAAATAAAACAGATTATGTGTTTGAATAAAACATTTAGTTGTACAGAATTATTTAATATAATTTTTTGGACATAAACAAAGGAATAAATTATTAAATTTTAAGTAAAATGTTACTCCACTAATAAAATATAACAGATCGTATCAACTAGGAAAAAACCAATAAAACAACAACAGTATTAGGTTGACTAGCTTAAATCAAAGTTTTTAGGACTTCTACGAAGGAAGAGAATGCAAACTAACTAGGTAAAGAGCAAATATAAGATTTTTATTTAAAAATTTCACACTTTAACGAATGGTATCAGGGAATCTGCAGATTACCTAGGTAATGTGCACGTTAACGTATTCTGCATTCTAACGGTAACATACATATTTGTTTCTTGGCTTCAAAAATTTTAAAACTTAAACTTCAGGTTTTTCATTTAATTACAATATAAAACTGCAAAAACAATCAACAACATTTTTTTTCCATATTTTTCATAACAGGCATTGGCTCACGTCACATATCCACTCTGCAACTCCTATAAAACAGGCTATAACCAGCCACGAAAATCCTTTGATATTATCTATAATATACATTTCTAATTGTTATGTACATAATTATTATTTAATAATTAGAATATAACCGTGTATTTGGTGTCTAATTCCTGCACAATACGGGGCTAATCCCGCCGCCGGTTGTCACGCCACGCCGGGATTATTGCCCACGATGATATCAACGTGTGCCACAAGTTATAAGCTTACGAGATTAATAACTAATAATCTCAAAGGGGGAAAAACTTAATATACGTTTTTAAAACTGTGTCAGAAATTACGCCTTCTTATATTTTTTCAGAAAGTTCTAGGGCTTAAACGGCAAACAGATTTAAGCTTGAGAGGTATCTTTATTTCAAAACTTTATTATGAATCAAGAGAGAGATCATACGGAGTCGATTTTGAGAGCCATACCTTGTTGCGTCGAGTCCTGTACTTTCTTTTCATTGAAAGTTGATGGTATGAAAAACCCAACGAGAAGGGCTTAAGAAATTAACAAAGTTAACTTTATTTCAAAAGATACACCATAATTCAGTGAAACTACTATAGTCAATATTGGAAATGAAAACTTTTATGTAAAAAATCGTCAAAGGAAACTCTAAACCATTTAATCATACATAAAATATACCATACCGCTGAAACTTATGCCGTATCTTTTATTTTTTTATCGCTACCGCCTGTATCGTACATCACACAGTTTGCACTTGCACCATAAACTCGTATTTGATTGATTTATTACAGTGTTTGTCGCCGATAGCCATCGAGTGTAAAGCAGGATCATTCGGTGATGGGCTCCTGGATCATCGATTATTTGTGATGGAAATAAATTGGAGAATTTGCGTATTATTTTATAATAAACTAGATAACGCCAAATTTCATTTATCGCGCAAGAGTCGTACATTTTTTCGGGACAAAAAGTATCCTATGTCTTTTCCTGGGACTCACTGCAGTGTCTCATACCAAATTTCATCAAAATCGGTTTAATGCCTTTAGCGGAATGAGATAACAGACAGACAGATGGACATACAGACAGGCACACACTTTTGCATTCATAATATTATTATGGACTAGCGGACCCGACAGATGTTGTCCTGCATGATGTTTATGAGTCTGGCTGATTTGTGAATTTAATCCTATGGGCGCCAAAAGCATACAAAGAAATTATTCAAATCGGTCCAGACTTTTAAAAGGAGTTCAGTAACATACTTACGTATAGTAGAAATATATTTATAGTTTTTTTTATACCTGAGTTAATTTTTTTAAAGAGAACAATGTCGTTGTTCTTTGAGAAAAAAAAACGAGTTGAACTCCATAATTGTCGGTTGAAGTAAAACGAAATAGTAGGCATAAATTTTTATCGCGTGGTAGAAATATAATGGCATATTACTTCCTCTCCTATACTGCGCCGTTCTTCTCTTTTCTTATGAATTTTCGATCAGGTAACGTGTCCTGTGACATTAACATTTTTATTCATTTTAAAAAGCTGCACTTTTCGGGACATTTTTTTGGTCATTGTACAGCGCTAATAAAGATTTCACTTAAAAGTTGTAAAAAATATAAAGCGTTTTACAACAAAACAGTGAGTTTTGGAAGCCCTCCAAATTAACTCTTAGCTGGATCGCAATTATTGCAGTAACCATTATCACAATAGAGAGAACAAACCAGTATACCGTGTTAGAAGTGTTCTCAAAATGTATACGTTTGACGTAGTATGTCATATCGGCCGGTGCTCGTCCTATAACGGCCGTTCCCAATATTTGATCTATCTCTGGTTTTGCCCTACTAGAGATAGGAATAGCTCTCATTAGACATTAGAGACATAATATATTTTATGTCAATTTAATGTTAGCTGCGATCGGTCGTATGTCAAACCAGAGATAGATTGAATATTGGCAACGGCCGTTAATGCGTTGCTGAGCCGTTCACAGTATGTTTGCAGATGTTGGTAGAAAGCGCCGATTTGTCAGCTTGTTTGAAGTAGGCCTACTGGTTTGTTCTGTCTATTGTTCTATTACTGAGTTCAGTCGGCAATTCGCGAGATGAAGAAACAAACATGCGGCTTCCGGGGTACTTATTATTATATATTATCTTTAGTGTTTTCGCATTAATAATAAAATTTAAACCATAAACTTTATATACAAGAGTAAAAAAAGTTACTCTTTTAGCGCTACTACTCTCTCAGCGAAGTCTATATTAGGGCCCTAAAGGATTATCACTTTGTGTAACTATAACGCTGTATAAAGTTGTCTACCAATTCGCCGTTCGAACTCTACAATGGTACAGTAAAATAATTGTACTAAGCGTTACTCTTGTATCGGTAAACAACATTTCTCGTGTAAACACGAATTTTCTTAACTCGCCGTTTTCCAATAGTCGTTAGTTATCCACAACTCAATTCAACTTTAAAAGCCCTCGATTGAACCTTAATGAAATACACTGCCACGGGAAATTAGCACTTGTTGCCTTGGGAATAGAGCTATAATTGCGTGGCATGTAAGTTCTGTAATCAAGTATTATTATTATGTTTCTCATCTAGCTCTGAATCGTATATTTGCCTGTATGTTTCTGATAAAAAAGTACAGAGACTTTTTTCTCAGGATATAATACTATAATATGCCATCGAAACCGTACATTTTCCCAGATAAATAGTACCCTATTACTTAACTGTGGTCTACTAGTTTGGAAACATATTCCTAGTTTATTAATAACAAGCGAATCATTCCTCTTTTTAATTTTATTAGTGCCTACAAATAAATTACTAAGTATATCACGTTATTTGTACAGACAGACACGACAATTTTATATTATACATTTCCACTTTGAAGTTTTAATTAAGAATCTGAGTAATAAGCAATAAGTCTGGTCGTAACAAGCTACCAAACACCAATTAGTCTGGAGCTTAAAAAATAATTGACACTCTGTATATTCTTTGTAATAATATTTGTAAAAAAGACTTATAGGCTTATTTTTCAATAAAGAAGTATTTATTTTTCCAATTATTTATTACGCAGTAAGATTTTACTATAAGAGAATTTATTCATAAACAGATAGCGGATCAATGTAATTTGGTCGGGTTATATCAAGCCCAATCGACAGATCATGCCTGACATTAACTTGACATAACCCGACTAAACAACATAATCCGTCATCAGTTTGCAGCCTCAATTTCTCTGATAGTATAATATTGTTCAGTGACCCACGGGGACACTGTTTTTTTCTGAAAATACCGAGCCTTACCGAGCTTAGATAACTATACTATGACTTAAATGAAAATCCGCTTTATCGTCTTGCGTAAAGGTGTGACAAACTTAAACTAAACGCTTTAATTTCTTCTTTTTTTTTAGAATTTTTGTCAGCCTGTTTTTAGCCAGATTTTAGCGATACATGGAAACAATATTTTTACTACACGTAAGAAATTGGACCCACAACTAAAATATCCATTAAATATTATACTAAACGACGTACGCAACTCCATTGCGCAAGAATTCGTCGCGAAAACCTTACATTTATTTCATCAAAATCGGTCTAGCGGTTTAAGCGTGAAGAGGTAACAGACAGACAGATAGACACACTTTTGCATCTATAATATTAGTATCAGGATATAACCTGAAAATTGGATTTTGTGTCTTCAATTTTCAGGTTGTGTTGCCTTTTTTTTACATGGGAGGTTGTGTAGCCTAGCATGGTATTGAAACTTTCTTTTCTTTTCTTTGGTTCTTAAATTTAAGCAAAAAATAATAATATCATACTAATGTAAACTCAAAGAAACAAAAGACTGGATACCAAAATTAAAAAATAACAGACTCCACGAAACAAACAGAAAATCCATACTGCAAATAGCAACAAACTTTTACCAGAAGCTATACTCCAGAGATGACCTACCAACACTCCCAATAAACATAGCTCAGGACCAAGATGAGGAAAATATCCCTCCCTTCCTAAAAAGTGAAATCATCAACGCTGTTAAAACTCAGAAAAACGACAAAGCCCCAGGACTAGACAACATCACAAACGAGCATTTAATGCTTAATATTTCACACACTAGTGTTATTCACTCGAATGCTTAAGCATATTCTGTAAGCCTATTATCTCACTATTCAGCTGGGCCTTTATTGTAAGCCCTTTGACAAGGGTGTATTATTTATAGAACCTTCCCAGCGAAACGGGATAGCCCATTAATACTAGCGTTAATTATGTTAAAACTTGGTTTATCATCGGCAAAATCATAGAGGAAATTCCCCGTCCTCGTTAGAAGGAATTTAATATTCGACACCTTCTAGTTACTGTTGAGATTATTATAGTGATTTAAAAGTATATGGCAACATTTATTACCAATAAAATTTTTGTTGTGTTACGACTAGTGAAAAGCTTGTTTCACACTTTTATTTTTTATTTTGGTCATTATTATGACTGATTAATGTTGTGAAAAAATTAAGAGCACGCTCTTGATTTTTTCACAATATTTAATAATATTTAATAATATTGTCTGTTGTTTTCTGTTTCTTTTACCTCTACGCTTTTAATCCGTTGAACTAACTTAGATGTTTAAATTACAATCTTGGAGTCCCTGAAAAGGACGATTTTTACTAAGCGAAAATTTTTTAACATAAAACACATAACTGTAGGATTAGGTAAACATTTTTAGCACACAATAGAAAGAAAGAGGACATCACTTATTCTCCTATGCCGCGCCGAATGCCCACTATGTCTATTTCGTTTTACGAATTTTTAATTAGGTAACATATTATGTCTTATTGCGTCTTAAAAATTTTCACGCATCCCAAAAAAAAAAACGCACCGCTAAAAAAGATTTCACTTCGGAAAGACAATTACATATATTATTCTCACAGCACAGACTTCCATTTTCTAAGACGTAGCACTTCTTTTGTTTCAGAATGCAACGTTTCAAAGTACGCGCCAGCTCCCAAATCTTGGGGAGCAGCCAATTTTATACATTTAAAACCGTTTAGATGTATTTCTTGAGACGAATCATACTAACCCACTACAATACAAGATATTTCAAACCTTCTTAGCCATGTACCGTCGAATAAATTGATTCATAGGCAGATATCGCCTATCGGACCTACGTAATTTTGTCGGGTTATGATAATTCAATATTAATCCTGACCTGTCGACTGGGATTGACATAATGTGACCAAATTACGTAGGTCTACCAACTGTCTATGAATCAACTTCTCTGATAGTACTTAATAATATGGACGCGAAAAAATGTTTGTCTGTATGCTTCTATGGCCTTTTTATGCTTAACGAAGACCCATCTCAATAAACCCGATGAAAGGGCAGAATGGGTCTAAAAAAATTGTCTTTAAAACCAGCTCTCACTAATGACACTAACTTAAAAGTAGGAGTTACTGCACTACAAGGATGTAAATTTTGCAGATAGATTAAAAAATCCTTGAAGACCTGTAACTCCTACTCTACAGTATGTATGAATAAGTAAATCCTTGACGTAGCGCCACAAATTAAGCTGTACTGTAGAACATTTCCATGCATTCAAATTACGGTGTAGGTGACAACTCCAGTCATTATATTAATTGCCTTACCTATTACACGGACACTTAGTTAAATAACTGATAGATGGAGGAAATAAAAGGTTATTTGAAAAGTTTCCTTTGAACATGTCAAATAATCTATACTAATAATAAATGCGAACGTGTGTCTGTCTGTCTGTTATCATTAGCCACCAAAATTTTGTTGAAATTTGCTATGGGTATACCTGGAGAGGGCCCTGTGAGCCCTGGAAAAGGATATAGGATACATTTTATTCAAAAAAAATCTACGGCTTCAGCGCGATAAACGAACTTTTGCGCAATGGAGTAGCGGGCATCATTTAATTAAGAAATAAATATTGTGATAGTAACAGTAATATATTTTACTGTTTTAAGATGGAGGGATAATATTGTGGTCTACTCTTCCTCCGTCTTACGTATTCTCTGTCAGCTCACGTGTCAATGCGTATAGCATAATATTTTACTCATAAAAAAGAAGCGCATAACGCTTCCAAAGAAGTTTTCATTTAAATTCTCAAGTATTTTACGTAATACGACAGTTTTTTCTTATAAAATGAAATTATCACACCTTGAGTAAAAACTCGGTGAAGAGCTAATAAAAGTTAGACGTGACTCCAGGCCTGCTTTCATAATTTACATTCCACTAACTTTAGTGTTCAAGAGTGAAGAAAATGCAGAAGGTAGAAAATTGGTTATAATTTGTGATTATATTGTGGAGTTAAAATAATATACAACTCCTAGAAAGTATGAACGATTAATATGATTATTTATTTAATCGAAAAAGTTTTTATTATAATAATA
This sequence comes from Cyaniris semiargus, assembly GCA_905187585.1. Taxonomy (NCBI): domain Eukaryota; kingdom Metazoa; phylum Arthropoda; class Insecta; order Lepidoptera; family Lycaenidae; genus Cyaniris; species Cyaniris semiargus. Next base: position 3,737,378 of record LR994555.1, read on the forward strand.
ATAATTATAATATATAAAATTTAAAAATACCTGATGGAAAATGGAAATATACATAAAAAATATACGCGCAATTTCAATTGAAAAGTAAAATGTTATTACAGCACGCAATAAAATTCTTTTCATCGAAATTCACTGAAGCGTTTTATTTTCTTCACTACAAATGAACCTTTTGCTGGGAACATAAAATTGCTTGTGTTAAGTCATTTACATTTTTATATTTATTTATTCTGCCGTTTTATTTTTACTGTAAACATGCACAAAAATAAGGTCTGCTGTCTATATTTCTACCGTCTAACTATACTATCATAACCACTGTTAGCATTTAAATGACTCATGAAAAATGTATCGCAATGCCTGGTCACAGTGCAATCCGAACTGATCCTAAAGAATCAAGAATGTTGCTGATTAATTACTTATAATATTTGCAAAAGTTGTCGTTTAAGAAGTTTAAAAGTTTTCTCCACCGCAGCTCAACATCGCGAGCTGTACTGTCAATTCAATGTATATCTTCTCACATAGTAAATAAAGTTCAGTTTTGAATCTCATTTAAAAATGGATCGCATTGCATTGTCTCATCGCGTTGCAATGTAACCTAACCTTCAGGCTAAATCTTAAATATTCATAAAATGCCAATTGCCAATAATAATATCCTACAAATAAACAAAAACCCTGACAAAAAAATCTCATATAATGCTATGAGGGGTTAAAGCAATTTATTAAAAATAATAATCATAATAAAGATTTGCCCTATAATAGCCGCTGGCAGTCTGTAGATATTGGTTTGCAGTTGCCAGTTGCATTGTTTGCTATGTTGCAGTTTATTTAATTCTCGGCTTAGATAAATAAAGCGTTTGGAGTCGTCGATATGAAGCTGGTATATTTTTCGGCCGAAATATCAAAGTACTGTGCAGCTATGTGTAAAAGTCGCATTACCTTGCGACTTGCGAAACGAGTCGTGAAGATGCGTATAGAGTTACTAAATTGTATAGCAGTATCTCACCTTCTAAGGTGCCATACAATTTGGTAGCATTACAAATGAGTGTACGCTTTGACGCGAATATACGATGATTAAAAGCTATATAAATATTGCTTTTATGCATCGTGTATTCGCGTCACGTATTGTCTCGTTTTGGTATGACCGACCCTAGTAAATTGTGATTTTGATATTATCATAGATGAAGCCACATAGTTGCGTGGCGTTGCCGTGTCGTGAAGCTGCGTCATATTGAAGTGAAGCTGCGTCTCCGCTGCGGCAATGGACGGACAGACGGACATACAGACGGAGGTACAACGGAATTGTGGTTTAGGATCGTATACTACCCAGCAAACTAGTCTAACGTAGTCACTATAATCATATTGATTACTAGATGATCCCCGCTACTCCGTTGCGCCACAATTCGTTTATCGCGCGGGAACCGTACATTTATCCGGTATAAAAAGTATACTATGTCCTTTCCCGGGATTCAAAGTATATCCATACCCTACGTATAGACAGACGGACGGACATACAGACAGACAGACACACATTCGCATTTAAATATTAAAAAATAATATATTAGTATGGATGGCTGTTAATAATAGCAGTGGAAATAGACGACGATGATGAAGTGACTACAAAGGAAATAATATTGAAAACTCTTTTAGCAGAACCGACAGTCCCGTTCATAATAAACGCTGAACTGAAACGGCTAACCCAATATTTACTTTGCCAGAATGGGATATGCTAATTTTTAAACTCATATTAACTCGCTTTGATGTTATAACTAAAGGTTATGTTTTAATTATCAAGCTTATGTTATTGTTCAGTTTGAAACTATAATTTACTAGTTTTGCGCGTTGACTTCGTGTAGTAAAACTTCGGCGGAACCGGTCATTCTCAATAAAAATTTGCCAACGTCCTTATCCAAGTTTGTGCCGAAAATAATCAAAATCGGTCTAATACTTCACGATTGATAATAAAGTTGTAAAACTTACTTAATTTCGATTGAAACAAAAAACCATTTCTACCCAAGAAATAAGTATAGATATTAGTTGTTTTTTCTCATGCGACTTTAAAAACAACGCATTACAAAATATAATTCCTAGATTAAAAAGACTCAGCTGCTTGTAAAAAGAATGCAACTAGCGTAAAAATGTACTTGCAGACAAGAAATTCAAAATTATGGCGTGCCGAGTTCAATTATAATCTCTTAAATAAGGAAGGAGGAAGGCAATCCAGAGACTAAACAGCGGAACCAATTTCAGGCTCAACCGTGTTTGTCAAAGTGCTTCCTTAGACGCTACTAAGGGTTCTTGAAAGATATTCAAAGTCTCGATTTCAAAGTGAATCGATTTCTTAAACGTCAACGCATTAATTTTAAAATATCAGCGTATACAATTACTTGGTTTTGCTTGCGACTTCGTCGTGGGTAAGAGTGGTTAATTTTTATTATTGCAGTATTCCATGAGAAGACTGCTTTTTCAGGATAAAAGCAGCATGTTAATCTGGAACCTTACATTATTCCCTCTTATTGAAAGTACGTAAGACGGGAGAAAGTCGGTTGTCGGCGCAGTGTAGGAGAAGAAATGATATATTTTTCCTCTCTTTGTTCTGATTTGCAAAAATTATTCCCGCCTTGCTGTTTGTTTTTATTTTGCCCGTCACTCTGGGAGTGCAACCCATTGTTTTATATTACTTTCAAAATAAATATTTTTTACGTAACGGTAATGACTTAATTACTTATAATACAATTGTATTACTGTGTTTTATTTTCGTTCCCTTCCAATTATTATAGTCTCTCACTTTCATTTTCGAACTCAAAGGAATCTCGTTCGAGTATTCGTAGTATATTATTTGGAAGCACCGGATGCTGAAGCGATGTCGCGTCTCTTTGAAACTAAAAACCGGAAATTGCGTCGTCACGTCTTCCTCTGATATCTAGACGTCTCTGGTGGCATAAATTAAGCCATAAATAGCACTAATTTAATGATGTATTATGTGAGTCATATTGGGAATTTACTTTAGCTTACTTATTTTGTGGAATAAATAACACTGATTGAAGAAAACAACGGATTCCACTTCGGGACGCCGGCAGAAGTGAAAGCATTGCAATAAAAATCCTTCTATAATATATGCCTTCTATCCAGAAGGCATATATTTTCTGTACTTAGGGATACTTGTTCTGATATGAGTTTAAATTTTTTTACCCATCCTCAAAAATGCGCCTTTTATGAAGATTTTAATTCAATAATAATAATTTTAGGAAGGAAAGAACAGAGATACTTACTTATAGTTAACTGTATTATTAGTTTATTACACGACCGTAAAATTGCTATAAGAATAAAATACTTAATAACAATAATAGGAAAGTAACAATGATAACAAAAGGTGTTTAATTATAGAACTCAATCGATACAAATCAACCCAACATTGTTATACACACAATGTAAGAAATATGAAGGGAATTGTTACATAAAATTATGTATGAAAAGGCCCAAGAAGCAGTAATACATCAAGACCATTACGCAGAGCGAATAACTCAGTTGTTTCCCTAATGTAAGCAAAATTTGTTTGGACAACGCGAACGGCTAGGTTCCAGGGTTACCTACTTTGGGGTTTCCCCACAAATTTAGGTAAAAACATTGGATGGGATATTTAGGTGTTTTATTTGTTAGCCACACTTCCATACTTTACATCTATATCCATATCCATACTAATATTATAAATGTGAAATTGTGTCTGTCTGTCTATCTGTCTATCTGTTACCTCTTCACGCTCAAACCACTAAACCGATTTTGCTGAAATTTGGTATAGAGATACTTTGAGTACCGGGAAAGGCATAGGATAGTTTTTATCTTGGAAAAATGTACGGTTCCTTCGCGATAAACTTATTTTGGCGCAACGGAATTGCGGGCGTCATCTAGTAATTTTATAAATGCGAAAGTGTGTCTGTCTGTCTGTTACCTCTTTACGCCCAAACCGCTGAACCGATTTTGCTGAAATTTGGTATCGAGATTTTTTGAGTTCCGGGAAAGGACATAGGATACTTTTTATCCCGGAAAAATGTATGATGAATTATGGCGCAATGGGGTTGCGGGCGTCATCTACTGTCATCATAATATGTGTATTTGTTTTAGTTATTTTTTAGGGATTTTTTTCAATTACAATAGCGTCTTTAGGGGTTCTTGCCATAACGTTTAGGGTTTAATATTTTAGGAGTTGGTAACACTGTCGGGTTCCGTTATTAAAATTCTCAAAGGTCTGTTAAAAGGATTGCACTAACCGTTTGCCCCATGCATAGTGATTTTAGTCTACGCATATGAGATTTTAATAATTCAAACTTTCAGTGAGCCTAGTTTTATTTTTTTATTTAAGGGTTTTATAAAAATGTACCCAACGAAAAGTTTGTGGTTAAGAGTTATGGTACAAAATATAAGTGCTGGATAGTATTCGGGAGAGACGTGACATGTATATTCACCAAAAGTCGATTTATAGGCAGATTGACGGACCTAAGTAATCGCGATAAAAAGTAGTATCTTTCAAAATTCAAACTACAATTATAATACTATTAGGGAATATTACACAAAGATCGGAGCAACGGGCGCCACTAACACATAGTACAATAGACAATCTAACCACAATCCGACATGATGCACACGTCATAGATAGATAGATAACTCCCACACCGGTTTCGGTGACGGTGGCCGGTTTCATTGATACCAGACCAGTTACGCAGCAGTCATTTTATAGTGCCCAAGTGTGTGCGCAGTACACAAGAGCACTCTCTATTCCTTTTTACTCTCATAACCCAGTGGGATGGACGACCGACAGGACTGGCGAGAGATCAGGCGCAGGACCGACATTTTTACATGCCCATCCGACGCATGGATAATCTTACTTATCAGACAATCAGGTGATCAGCCTGCATTGTCCTAACCAAACTTGGAAATAATATGTTTCCAACGCGGGAATCGAACCCACAACCTCTGAGTCAAGAGCCACGCTCTAACCACTGGACCACGGAGGCGGAGGCACACGTCATATCAGAATATTGACAGAAGCGTTGTATAACGTCAAACAAGACTTTGCTTACTGTCTGTGCTGGGTGCTGTCGTCTAGCGTGAAAATATTGTAGTAATATATCCTATTATTATTTTATTCATGAGTTATTCTCTGGCGTAAACAGGTAACAATCCATACTAATATTATAAATGTGAAAGTGTGCCTGTATGTATGTCTGTCTGTCTGTTACCTCTTCTGTCTTCACGCCCAAATGGCTGAACAGATTTTGCTGAAATTTGATAAGATGCTTTGAGTCCCGGGAAGGGACATAGGAATATTTATCTAAAAAAATGAAGGTTTCCCCACGATAAGCGAATTTTGGCTCAACGGAGTTGCGGGTGTCATCTAGTAGACCATAATATATTACTTTAATCTGCCTCCATTTCGTTTATAAATGAATTAATTTCTTTTTCTACTATATTCTATCAATAATAATATTATAAATGGGAAAGTGTGACTGTCTTTCTCTTTGTCTGTCCGCCTGGATGTTACCTCCTCACGCATAAGCCGCTGAACCGATTTTGATGAAATTTGGTATGGAGATACTTTGAGTCCCGGGAAAGGACATTTGATACTTTACTTAAATAATTGAAATTTCTGCGCAAAGGGGTTGCGCACGTCATCTAGTTAACTATATTTTAGTCGATTTATAATAACTTCTAATGATTTTGAGCCTTGAAATATCTTCAGTCATTGTGACTTAAGCGATATTGAGTGTAGAGAGCCCTTTGGAATGAACTCGAGTGTGTAATAAGTCCATTTAATTTTTCCCTAATGAAATTTTCTTTATTCGGCAGTCACATAAAAATTAAATTATTCATTCGAATGATATTTATTCGAGTGAATTTAATTAAATTGGACCTCGATTGCGAGGTCCAGTGGGTTTGTATCAAACGTTTAAACAGTAACAAAAATAGAATGGTATACTTTGATATAATATATTAAGGCAACTATGTGAATATATTTTATTATAATATTATTACTAGCTGACACGGCAAACGTTGTTTTGCCACATAAATTATTTCTAGTATCAATATAAAAAGTAGATAAAAACCTTTTTTTAGGCCTAACGAATGTATATACAAAATTTCATTAAAATGGGTTGAGCCGTTTTTTGGAGGAGCTAGCTCTCGCACAAACACTGTGAGACGAGAATTTTATATTTTAGAGATTCAGAAGTTAGGATTCTGAAAAACTTTAAAGTAGTTTTTACTAGGTGAAATTTATTCGATTTCGAGACTGAAAAATATACTTCATTCAGGAGTATAATATGCAGTAACTTGCTGCACCAAAAATGTTTCTAATATTTAGAAGTTATTTATTATGCAGTCTCAAAATGTCATAGATATTTATCTTGTGTCATAATATTATTATTAATAATTAATTATTAATATTTTTTACATTAAGAGCTCTGTGTAGGTATAAAACCTAGCTACTTATTTATTTTAACAAGTTTTACTTTTGAAATAATTAAATGCAAATTTTGCTTATACCCCTGGTTTACTAATTTATAATGTCATAAATAATATTTCCTTAACATTAAAAGTTATCTTAATAGAGTACTTAAGTATTGAATAATTAATACGCGAAAATGAAACCCATTTCCCTGAAATCATATAATTAATTAATTATATTTTAAACGTATTCTGAAAGTTTTAAACAAATTTAAATTTATTTAAATGCTGCTCGGCCATTAGGTGAGTTAAAGATACTTAGCCGCTATTTTATTAATAAACTTGTTGAAATTATACCGATCCGTCATCTTCAAATATTTTCAATAAATTAACAAAGTTGCATTAAGCTGTTTATTTTTTTAAATATGTTTTATGGCCTAAACACACTATGCCGAATTTCCGCGGCGGAAGTTCAGCTTGATTCCGCCTGCAATGTATTTTAAATTACCGATGACACACCATGCCGAAATTCCGTCGCGTTATATTGTATGCGTTTGACATTGCTGACGTAATCAAGTCGAACTTCCGCCGCAGAAATTCGGCATAGTGTGTTTAGACACTTATGGAGCGCAGACCGATTTTGTGGAAAGCGATTGTGAAGGACTTCAAATAGAGTGATTATTCACTCGATGTAATATTTTAGTATTACTGGACGATGCCCGCAACTCTGTTGCGCCAAAATTCGCTTATCGCGCGGGAACCGTATATTTTTCCGAATTAAAAAGTATCCTATGTCCTTTCCCGCAACTCAAAGTATCTCCATACCAAATTACAGCCAAATTGGTTCAGCGGCTTGGGCGTGAAGAGGTAGACAACAGAAAAACAGACAGACAGACACACTTTCGCATTTATAATATTAGTATGAAAGTATGGATGGATGTACAGTTTAAGTAAAAAAATTACCCTTGCATGGAGCTTTATTATTCAATTCAGTCCCTTTACTATCAAACTACAAAAGACTATTCTCATGAAAAATTAACTCAATGTTTATGATATTTCGCTACTTAATAAGAAACGGATCTAACGAGGAAATTGCATAAATTAAGATGTAAACTGTACATGAAGTGGATTAACTTACATTAATTTATAACATAAGGGCAATTACTAATTTTTAGGGTTCCGTACTCAAAGGGTAAAAACGGGACCCTATTACTAAGACTTCGATGTCTGTCCGTCTGTCTGTCTCCAGGCTGTAACTCAAGAACGGTAATAGCTAGAGAGTTGAAATGTTCACAGATTATGTATTTCTGTTGCCGCTATAACACTAAAAATAATAAATTATAAACAAAATACTTTTTGAAAAAAAAGCTTTTATTTAAAGTCTAAAAAGAAAAAAATAAATTTCTCCTTAAAATTTTTAACTATTAGGTTATAATCCTCAATATATTATACAATTTGCATGACAATAAAAGCTTGTCGCGACTCGCGAGACTTCTATCAGTACTTGATAAATTTATTAAAATAAAAATATAATATCAATTTACTCAGTTAAATTGGTACTTTCTAGTTTATTTACAAATCACGCGACAAGCTTTTATTATCATGCAAATTGTATAATATATTGAGGATTATAACTTAATAGTTAAAAATTTTAAGGAGAAATTTATTTTTTTCTTTTTAGACTATTTAAATAAAAGCTTTTTTTTCAAAAAGTTTTTTGTTTATAATTTATTTTTTGTTTTTTAGTTACCTCTGGCTAGATTTCTTAGTCTGTTTGATAGTAATTTGTTTTGTTTCAAGAATTTGTTAAAATCTGATTAACTTAAGTCCTTAAGAAATCGTACTCGACTGACAATTGAAAAATCTATATTTAGCGAGTTGTTATATTCCGTTTATTTCTGCATGACTAAAAAGTTAAATTTCATTTAACAAAAGTGACCGGATTCAACCGGGCATTTTCTGAAACCCGGGTGGATTTGACTTGATGTCTCGTCACATCATTTCACGTCACGTCACGTGACGTCACGTAAAGTCACGACAAGACACTACACGTAACGTCACGTCACGTCATGCCACGTCACGTCACGACACGACACGTCACTACACGTCACGTCACTTCACGTTACGTCACGTCACGACACGACACGACACGACACGTCACGTCACGACACGACACGACACGACACGACACGACATGACACGTCACGACACCCATGAAAACACCCATGGTTTTGTTTTTTTTGATACCCATATTGCAGAAGTGCTTTAAAAAAACTATTCCCCTATCTTGGCTAAGCTGCCATATTGGATATAGAATGACATTACATTCGTTTCCGAGTTACTCTCAATAAGCCCTTTCATTTGATACCAATCTTGCAGAAGTGTATTAAAAATAACTATTTCCGTATCTTGGATGAGCCGCCATATTGGATGTAGGATGACATTTCATTCGTTTTCGAGTTACTTTCAATGAGCCCTTTCATTTGATACCCATACAGCAGAAGTGCATTAAAATAACTATTCCCCTATCTTGGATGAGCCGCCATGTTGGATGTAGAATGAAATTACATTCATTTTCGAATTACTCTCAAAAAGCCCTTTCATTTAATATCCATATTGTAGGACTGCATAGAAAATAATTATTTCGCCATCTTGGATGGTCGGCCATATTAGATTTAGAGTGATGTCATATACCATATCGTGCATTGTCATCCAAACTAAACGCGTATGCAAAATTTCAGCTCAATCGGTTAAATATATCTACTTCAAAATCGAGTTCCAAAATTCCACCGTAACACACATACTTACATACATACAGAGCAAGTTAAGTAAAAGCTTTTAAAATAAATGTAATATTTATTAGGGTGGCTCCCATACAACGAGCGTCATTTTTTTAACAATTTTTGCCCGGTATCAATAATGACAACAGGTAGCCACCTGAAATATTTACAAAATACTCAGTTTTATTTATACTTTAATAATTAATGATAAAATTTTGAATAAAATTATTTTTTTCCTATTTTTGCTCTATAGTGGTAAGAAACCCTTCGTGCGCGAGTCCAACTCGCACTTGGCCGATTTTTCTCTTATAATTTGCACAAACATACCTGCTTCATAATCTAGCTAATATATCTGGCTAGGTAAAATCCATATTTTAATTTGATTACCTTTTAAATTTCACGATCCTACAGTCTCCATTTATGCAAAAAAACTCGAAAATTTTTGCCACTTTATCCACTTACGTCTTCAAATATTTTATAGTAGAATAGTGTCACAGGTAAACTAAGTTTATTTATGGGTATCAACTGTCACAACAATCGGCAAACGCTTGTAAAAATAGAAGGTGTAATTTGACGTAAGACAGGAAGTGGTTAGGCTGTTTCCTGACGACATAATAGCCTCAACATGGAATTATGTGTTTGATATTGGGTTATGAATATGTATTTATTTGTTTGGAAATATGTTATCCTATAATCTATACTGAAAAAGAAAAAGTTTGCTTGCATCTTAAATGCTCTGAAACTACTGAGTATTGGGCTCATTTTATTGAAATTTATTATTATTATTTTTATGAGCGCTTTTGATTCGCTAATGTACATGTCAAAGAACTTCTGAAACCTGGCAGTACCTTTTTTTAAATAATTTAAAAAGCCAGCGCGATAATATTGCAGTATTCAAATATATTGTTGGAGACTGGAGTACAGATAGCATATAATAATTATTATTATGATAATATATAGAACTGATGTATGAACATTGTAAATAATTGAAAAACATAATTTTTAGGACGCCATTTTAATTCCGCATTGACGTCTCACCCAATTCTGCGGCAATCTGCAACGTAAATCTCAATTCGGACAAACTTTGGACTTGGAAATGAATTTCAAACAACTAAATTGTACAGTTCCTACAAGAAGTCTTAAGTTGCGGACTGAGAGGCACTGACCTGAGAGCAGAGTAATCGAATTTAAGCCCTAACACTCTAACATAAATTTTGATTTCGTTTGACAGGTTCGTGGGAGATACTCTCAATGGTTTCTACTCAGTTTTATGAGTAAATATCATTACTGAGAGTCCATAACAGCACTCCGGACGCGGTTTTAGATAGCCACTTAGCAGAACATCCTATTTTATGTTTGATAACCCTCAAAGCGGTGATTTATATCGATATTGTAATAAAACTTTAAAGTTTGCAACTGAACAGAATATCCTGTGGTTTTAGAGAGCAGTGTTTAAGTTATGTTATTATCCTCTTACTAATATTAACCAGTAATATATTATTATGTATTTTGTCTTTGTCTGTCATACAACTTCACCGATGTGCCAAAGAAAAGCGATAAAGTTATTCGCTGTATATTTTTATGTCATGAGGTAGGTACATATTTTTGAGAAGACATTATCTGTTAAACTCTTCATTAAATTGACGGTTAATCACAATTAAATATCTCTGTGTGCGGCAAAAAGATAGATAGTTTTCCGTTGCTTGTAAAATTATACATAATATCATCTAGGGATTCGTAGCCGCTACGCGTTACGGTGCGATGATATTATACAACGTGACTGGTGAGACATGTTCAATACTTAAGGAGAGTACTCTCAACTCGTTACTCGATTCTCATTATAATTGGGTAATAAAATTAGTTACTTATTTTATTTTTTTCGAATTTCCCTTTAAATAAATGAATCATGGACACTAAGTAAATTACGCGGCTAGGCAAGTAGGCACACTATGCGGCCGGCGCGGCGCGGCGGCGTGCGCCATCAAAGAAACACCGCGCCGCTACCCTTCCCGCGCGGTGTCCATGCGTTGGGTAAATAATTACTTACTCAGTGATCAATTGATATTATTTTTTATATTATTATTTTTCATCTAATATAATAGCCAAATATCACGCCCTTGAGTATTGTACATGTCTCATCAGTCACGCAGTATATTAAAATATATAATTTTCGTAATAATATTACGAAAATTACACTAATTTTGTATAAGTCTATTAACGACGAACAAAATTAGTATTCGTAGTTAAGAATCTAGATTATGAGAAAGTCATACATTTTCTGTTTCTTTGTTTGCTTACAATGGTTTTCTTAATAATATTATAGAACTTGCATCATTGGCGAAGCGTACCTTAAGGCGGTATGTGTACGAGGCCTTAAAGAAACCTGGCGCAGAGTAAAGGTACAAGTTGGAATATATTATTACAAAGTTATGATGTTTTTGTATTTCCGAGAGTAATGTAAGAACAGGTGCTATCACTTGTAGTAGTAGAATTCGACGACCTCTGTGGCTCAGTTGGTGGACTGTTGGAAGCTCAAGCCGGGGGTCGCGGGTTCGAATCCCGCCGACGGAACAAAAAAAGTTTTCAAAAAAAAAGTTCCTGGGTCATGGATGTGTATTAAATATGTGTATCATATAATAAAAATCTTAATATATATGTATAGTATAAAAGTATTAAATATATTTCCGTTGTCTGGTACCCGTAACACAAGTCCTTCAGGTACTTAGCACGGGGCCAGACTGACGTGGTGTGAAGCCTCCATAGATATTATTATTATTATTATAATTTTAAGGGTGTTAAATATAATAATATTATGGATGCTGTTAAGCATTTGCATACTATCCCACAACAAAATTACGTATTGAGTTATAAATGCAGTCATGTTCTTTAGATGATTTAAAACAAGACTGCATCCATAACTCAACAAAAAATAATTGTAGGTTAGCACACAAATGCTTAACAGCGACCATATATTGAGTTGCGGACGACGGTAATCGCTTACTATCAAACAATCCATTTATATTCTAGTATACGTCATAAAAAATAGGTAAATTTGCATGAGACAAGTCGCGTTGTTTCCCAACACGATGTCAAAGGGCGAACAAGCGCGTTCGTTAGGGCGGCTGAAAGGGACACCGTGCTCAATCTAAACTTTATCGTGCTATAAAAACACAAGCAAGAGTAAGGCGCGTTGGATAGGGTTCCGTAGTTAAAGCAACAATTTATATAAAGAATGAAGAAGGAAGAAGGAAAGATGCGAGAAGGAAGGATTAGACGTTTAAAGAAAAATGTGATTTTCCTCGCGCCTACCATTCAATATCTAATTGTTATAGCTATGTTTTTGTATGATAAAAAAGAGCCAATTTTTTCTAAAGCCTACATTACTACCACATAAAATTTCATTAAAATCTGTCATAATCAATATTGTTACAAAATTATTTTAATGGATTAAAATGCAATATTATTTATTGCAATGAACAATATTTTTTTTAGATACTATTTGAGTATCTTAAAAAATATTGTTCTGTTGTTTGTCAAGTTTGTATTTAAAAACTCTTGCGTTTATCCAAAAAAGTATAACTACAAAATTTATTTGAGTATTTAAACAGTTTTAAGGTAGGAACCTAAATACGTAGATTTAAAAATTATGACAAACGAATGTGTCTCTCTACGGAACCCTGCAACACAAACGCATTTCAATAAAATGCGTCCACCACACTCGGTTTCATTAGAAGTCTGCAGCCAAAAAATACAGTTTTGAATCCGAGCAATTAATGAAATGTTTGAAAATTTAAATTGGATTTTTAAACTTGTTACTGAATGTTGTATGGCTGTAGGAAAATTTTATTGCACTGGATTAACTATACTTTCAAATATTATACTTCAAAGTGTGTTTGTTGTCTTTTCTCGCTTAAATCCTTGAACCGATTTTGATGAAATGTTTGGTATGGAGATACTTAGGATCCTGGGTAGGTAGTGTATGGGTTCTGTACAATAAATTAGTTTCGGCCTAAACATATTAAATAAAACCTGCAACCTGAATGAATAAGGCCTATAATTTGTACAACAGACCTATATTTTGAATAAACTTTTTAAATTGTGTATTGTGTTAATAAAACAAAAAAATCCTTTAGTCCGCAAACTATTATAACAATTTTTTAACAATCATAAATAACCTCAATAAAATAGGATCGATAGTTTAGGCGCTAAGTTGAAACGAATATACATCCATTTACAGTAAAGTACCTGAGTAAATAGGAAAAAACGTTGAATTAAACATCCTCTTTTTAAAAGTAGGTTAAAAAGCGTTCTATAAACCGTTTATACGAGTACAATATACTCTTATAGTGGGAAGCTAACCCAACTAAGCAGAACTAATGTATCTGAGCTCTATAGATTTCAATTAGTAGCCAGGATAATTAAATAATTCTTTACTTAGAAGGGCTTTGCTTAACCTTTATTTACGGTATTGTATATCCGATGGCTTTGTGCTAAGTTTCGATTAATTTTGATCTAATTGTAAACTAATTTCAGTATGGCGGCTATAGTGCTCCTTGAACTTCTTGGATTTTAGTCTTCCATACTAATATTATGAATGTTAAAGTGTGTCTGTCTGCATGTCCGTCTGTCTATCCGTCTGTCTGTCTCTCTGTCTGTCTGTATGTCTTAACAGCCAGAAAGACAGACAGTGTTTTAAGTTCGGTTCAGCGGTTTAAACCCTCTTCACACTTAAACCGCTGAACTGATTTTGATGAAATTTGCTATGCAAATACTTCAAGTTCCGGTAAAGGGCATAGGATAGTTTTTTCCGGAAAAATGTACGGTGCTCGAGCGATAAATGACTACGAGATAATACATAATAATATAAACGATACTTTTCATTCCCGAAAATTGTACGCAACTTTTAGTGCAACGGAGTTGCTGGCGTCATCTAGAAAACAATAAGTGTATTTTAATGATATTTACATATAATACACTTATTTTTTACAATGTTAATTAATAAAACATTAGTAGTAAAGCATTTTTTTAAACAATGTAATTGATAGAGTGCACATTAAGCTTAATATTGTAAATATTTATCGAGTGCTAAAACTTTTTCTGAATATATGATGCCGTCACCCTTATTATGATATAGATGATTAACCATTATAAAATGTATTATATAAATATATTATGTAGTTAAACATTGGTAAATATGTCTATTAATTATAACTATCTATAGATGTTTGCTCACCGTACACAAAACAAATTAAGACCTAAACATTAGCACTGCTTTTCCCGTTTGGGAAATGAAAAACAAACACAATTCGGTGTATTAAGTGTTTTTCACAAACGCTCCCGAGTTTTCTTTGAAATTGCGTGGGAAACGTTCAACGCTCTTGCATGCAAATACTTTTAAAACATTCGCCGCATCTAATAGACGTTATATTTAACTGCGTTAATGGAAATATTACTTTCGTTTAATATTAATATTAGTTCCGGTATATCGTGGAAGAAAATCGTGTAGTTAGCAAGGTACCATCGAGGAAATTGATTCCTAGGCAGATGGCAGACCTACATAATTTAGTCGGTTACGTCAAACCTAGCCGTCAGATCACGACTAATATTGAATTGACATAACCCAACCAAATGACGTAGGTCTGGCAACTCAATTTCCTCGATAGTACATACAGAGCTGTATTTTTAATTCCACTTTACTAATCTACTTATATAAATAGTCACACAATAAACAATATGAATTTTTTGTCATATTCTATTTAAAAGCGTTTTTTCCGACGTATCAGAAAAGAACTAAATATTGTATATTAGTTATTTCATTGTGTAAAATTTCCTGCTACGCAGAAGTTATTTTATAGTGCCCAAGTGTTCGCGCAACACGCAGGAGTACTCTCCTTTCCTTCAATTTCTTGTCCCTGTAGAACGGGAAGAAAATCAATCAATCCAATTGTCTTAACCAAACTTAAAAATATCATTTTTTCAACTTGGGATTCAAACCCATCCAAGGGCCACGCGCTAAACAAAGGCTTTTTTCAGAAAATAACAATATCATTAACACATCAATTTAACTTTTATGATCACGTTTTTTTTTTCTCAAAAGGCGCTCGAAATAACTTTTCTCATTATAATTATAAAAAAGGTTGCAAATTTCTGATCATCACTAATTACTGGGGTGTTGTGAATTTCAGGGGTGCGCAACAGTTCGACGACCCGCCCTGCGGGCCCTGGCCTGCGACCCGCCCATGACTAGCTTTTTTACTAATGAGATTCATTAGGTTGTTATTTGTATTGTGTTCGACGTTATTAATGTCTTTGATACCCGAAAAACACTGTTTGTGGTAGGAAATCGAGATTTTTATCGCTGGAAAACAGTTTAATATGAATTTTTCACGAACGTTACAATTTTTTTTTAGTATATTATTTTGTAGCTAATAGTATTTTAATTGTTCTAAAAGACCACAAGTAAAGTACGATAATTAAAATACTATCAGGCATTTTATTGTTATATTTTAGTAATTATTAATATTATTATAATCTTTATGTTTGTAGGGCTACATTCAGTTAATTTTACAACATTCTGAAAGTAGTTCCTCCATATTATATAATCTGACAATTCAGCCAATCACGTTATATTTTCAGAAGTACCATCACAACTATCATTCTATAGCAATCTTTAAAATCAATTAAAAATTGATATTTGATATTTCGTTTACATCTAGAATGAAACAAATTATGAATATAAAACAATCAAAGTGGCCATTTTCGACTTGCCGATTTCTGTCACTTTGAATACGATCTTGTGATATTAACGTCGTGTTTACGAAGTAATCAAGATATTTAATGTCGCCGTCGCCATTTTGACAATTCGTAAAGATCAGTTTAATTATGTCATCTGTGATCAAAGGCTTCGCTGGCGCCAACTCGTAATTGCCTCAAATTGTCTACGACCTTCCAGGAATAAACATGTATACAAATAAAGTTGTTTGCGAAATAAAATTACATTTTATTTCTTCTAATTTCAAACATTTTATTCTCAATGTAGCAAAAATTTTTCATATAAAAGAAACTTGAAAGATAATGTTGAAAGTAGTAGTGGTAAATGGCTGAAAAAAGCTACTCGCAAAGCAATTATACAGGGTGTAACAAAACTAAGTAATAATACTTTACGGTTTGTATGGGCCCCCTATATAGAGTTCGCTGTCAAAGTAGCAGCGCTGAAAGAGTAACTTTTTTTAATCACCTTTGTATGGAAAAATTCATAACGCGTGGGCGCTTGCTCATACAAATCATAAGAAAAATTTGCGCTTTCAGCGCTGCTATTTTCACAGTGAACCTATATATGGGACACATACACACCCTAAAGTGTTATTACTTAGTTTTGTTACACGTTGTTTAAGTAATTATACTTCTAAATGCGAAAGTGTCTATCTGTTACCTCTTCTTGCTTTAGTCACAGATCAAGGTTTTGATGATGTGGAGATGATTTGGCTCCCTGAATATAGGATAATCTTTATTTAGAAAAAGTTTGGCATGCAATATTTAGTGGAGTGCCTATAGCGTAAAAATCATGCAAACCTCCGATTTCCGTAATAGTGGATGAAAATTGAAAAGAATAAAAGGAATGTGTAGCTGATAACATAAATAAAAAGTTTACATATTGAAAAGTTGTGCTTTTGATTTTTAAGTTATTCTCTTCCACTACAGTTACACTCATAAATTTTAAAAATTTAAAGAAAACCTGCATTTTTTCAGTTCACTTATGTAGCAAAATAATACAATATATTATTTTTTTTATTTATATCGTTGCTTATATTCCAGGAAAAGGAAATAAGTGGAAAAAATATATATTTTAGATTTAATAATTAACATTTTTGCATCTAGACGAGCATACCTCAAAATACACTTGTTGTATGCCTCGACAGTAAGTACCTGATAAATGGCGCTCCTTTTTTATGGTCTTAATAGGAAGTTTATATTTATTTCATAGGCTTGACAAAGCCTTCTATTTGCCAATGTTTATAATTTTTTAGCTCTTACTTTAATAAATTTTCCGAAAATGTAGCAAAAACTTTTCACATATATTTTGAAGAAAATCTGCATTTTATTTCTTTTAGTTAGGTATTAACAGAATAAAGTTTATTTTTTATTTATATTTTATTATTAATTACATTCACTAAAACATGCTTGAAGGAAAAAAAATACAAATTAGGTTAAGAATTACTGACATTTTTTGTATTTAAGTGAGCATTCTCCAAACATTACTTGCAGCATGTATTTTGAGTAACTACGTGAGATATGTAGTACCCTAATTTTTTCTGGCTTTTAATAGGAAGTTTAAATATATTTCATAGGCTAGATAAAGCTTTTTATTTGTCGATGCATTTAACTTTTTAGCTCTTACTTCAATAAATTCTCAACAAATGTAGCAAAACTTCTTTCGTCCATTTTACACATTTTTGGAGATATTATACCGTTTTAAAGTACTAATGATGAGTTTTACTCATCATTTCTCTAAAAATGAAATATTCACAATAAGTGCGTATAATAGACTTTTCGTTTCAACCCTCATATCCTCACAAACTCCTTTACTTTGGTTACGACGAGCGTTAGTCTCTAAGAACTTTGCAAAAAATTTATATTTTTATTTAGCTTCTCCTACAAAAAAACAATCTTTCTTTCATAAAAAATATATTTTTGGTTAATTTTCAATGTAAACGATCGGATGAAAGTCATTAAGTTGCAGTCACAAGAAATTTTTTTTTGTTGACTGGTGTTTTATGGTGAAATTATTAGAAAATTGAAAGCACAACAACACTTTTGGTAAACTTTGCAAGTTATGGTGTAAAAAAGAAAATGACACCACAAAAACAAAAATCCATTCACTATTACAATTTTCGGAGGTTAAAACCTCCGGGCGCTGCACTAATTATACATTAAAGAATTTGCGCGCAACTTATATTATTTAGTCAGGCTATGTCAAGTCTAGCCGACAGATCGTGACCAACATTGAAATAACCCGACCAAATAACGTAGACCCGCCATCCTATGAATCAATCTAACTAAATCAATGAAAATCGAGACAATCGTCTTTGCCATTAGTTCCTGCAAATTCTTACCCCAAAGGACGGGGTTGTAATGAAATTGTTTAAGATCAAGTTTCGGTGACAACACATTAACTCCTGATACAATTTCCTCATTCTCCCGACTGATTGGTTCAACGCGTTGTAGATAGGGAAACGTATAGATAGGGCTACGGCGATTTCATTGCGCTGACAATTTGGGAACCGTACTCACAGTTTCAAGACAAAAATACGTGTAATAAGCTCTGCGGTAAAGCTATTGTAGTAAGCAGCTACATCTAGTCGAACGCACACAAACACCGTGCCGAAGTCTGCTTCGTGTTAGGTTTATTTTCGTTATGGAATTTCTTGATTCGGTCGCCACGCTCAAAGCCCGCAATAAAAGCTATACAATAGCCTAAAACTGAGCGATAAGAACTATTCTATAGGACACTGGAACAGAGAGCTAACGCGTAACGCTAATTTAACGCTTTTGTTATTATAAAATCTATGGTATCTTTGAGTGGGACTCAAAGCATCCGTAGACCCAAAGGGGTTCGAACATTTTTGTATGGAGCCTGGCATATCTACGCGCCGCCATCTTGATTTTTTTTCCAAATTTCCGAGCACGATAAAAGTGATATATATGGATACAGGACACTTATACAAACAAAAAATGTTATTTAACATGGTGTCTTAAAGTGTCACGTTTCCGAGATATTTGGAAGTAAAGATCGCCATAATATCAGTCCAAAGGACACAAACGGCTAGGAAGTTTTGAAAAAAAAGCCAAGATGGCGGGGTCTTGATATGCCACAAAGGTTCGTACCCCTTCATTGAAATCGGCGTTTTAAACGTGAAAATGTAACACTGATAGATGTACAATACTCTGAATTACATAATCATCGTCAAAATATAGTTGATAGCATTCTTATGTGCCTCTATGGTCAAGCGGTATATTAAAGTACTCAGGTGTATTGCACACACACAAGGACACCACAAAATAACTTCTGAACTTATATATTTCGACGAATTCTGTGATGTAAAAGTAATTACATAAAAACAAAATATTAAGTACATTTTAATACCTTCTTAGCGAAAGATTTTAAAATGGAATGTTTTTTCTAATGTTTATAATTTTCTTCGGTCTATAGCGCCATCTTATTATTAATCCCTTGGTTTAGCTTCATTATCAGCTTTTGGAAATATCTTTCAGAATACGAAACACGCATCTCATTTTCTTCGTGACACCCCTTTAATCAATTCTTGTTTGTATACTGTATGATTTTAATATAACGAGTATGATGGTATCAAAATATGTTATTAATAGGTATGCAGTATATTTAACTAAGCTTATCTTATGACATCAAAAATAGTATCATTTATGGTTCATATCTACATTTATTTTTTCTTTTCATTCTTTATTTATTTCGCTTCATTCTTAGATATATAATTAACCAGGTAGTCCTTTGCTTATCTGCTAGGCAATCGCGTTTTTTTTTAAGACGTATGTGGGTACTTGAAAAAATAATAATACTGTCGGTCACTCGCTCACCAGCGCGCCCCATTCTTTGTTAACGCGAGGCAACGCGAGCACGTATACTTAGTAACCATGCCAAAGCGCAGCTGGGTATTATTATTAAGATGATTGAGTCAGTGTTGTAAATAACTAAAGTCAGTGTTATCTTATCGTGTAATAAGAAAATACATGTAAGTACTACATTACCCCCTCTTTTGTCCCCTAAGAGGGGTGGGGGGAAAATTTTATACACCAGATGTTAAGTTGGAAAAAAACAGTTAATAATATGAAGTAAGTCCATTAAAGAAAAAAGTTTGATACAAAATCTGACCCCCTCTTTGCTCCCCTTAGAGGGGTGGGGGGGGGGAGTGATTTTTATACACCAGATTTTGAGTTGGAAGAAGACAAATATATCTGCGAAAACCGTATGCAAATCGGATCAGTAGTTTTCGTGTTAAAGCGAAAGTCTTATACAAAATCTGACCCCCTCTTTCGTCCCTTTAGAGGAGTGGGGGGAAATTTTTTTATACACCAGATGTTAAGTTGGAAGAAGACAAATATATCTGCGAAAACCGCATTCAAATCGGATCAGTAGTTTTCGTGTGATAGTGGAACAAACATACAGACAGACAGACAGACAGAGAGACAGACAGACAGACAAAAAAACTAACCACATTTTTGGCTTCTATAGCGATGTAGTAATACCCCCCGCTTATTATTTTTTTAATATCTTTAACGTACAGAATTTTCATTTCTACAGTTTTATTATATGTATAGACTAACCGGCATGTACTGCGACCGCGAGTCAATAAACGTACAATGTGTTTGGACTGCGAGTCTTTATACACAATCTATAATATTATGTATGCTTTATCTGTTCTATAAATAGAATTATAGAACTATATGTTTGCCGGATTGAGGGAAACAACTGCAGGTGATTAGTGCAATTATTTAATTAACCGGCATGTACTGCGACTGTGAGTCAATAAGTACCTACAGTGTGTTTGGACCGCGAGTCCTTTTACACAATCTATATTCTATATGCATCGGAATTGATCGCGGATCTCTGACGATGTTTTACTTATTCTATAAATAGAACTATATGTTTGCCCGATTGGGGGAAATAACTGCAAGTTAATTACTGCAAGTGTTTAATTATATTAAGTTATTTTATAAACCGCCATAATGTGTGGATTGACTGCGGGTCTCTAAACACAATTTATATACATCGGAATTGACTGCGAGTCTCTGACGATGTTTTATCTATTCTATAAATAGAACTATACGTTGGCCGGTTTGGGGATTAACAGCGAGTTATTTTATAAACCGCCATAATGTGTGGATTGACCGCGAGTCTCTAAACACAATCCTTATGCATCGGAATTGACTGCGGGTCTCTGACGATGTTTTATCTAAAAATAGAAGTATAATAATATGTTGGCTGGTTTGAGGGGATTAACTGCGAGTTAATTACTATTTAAATTTAAAATACATTGATTTTTTTTAAATCAACATAATGTATGGATTGACTACGAGTCTCCGACAATGTTTAAAAATAAAAATTAGCAACTACCGCGCGTTTTCCCGCGCTCTTTATTCTATGAATAAAACTACATAATTATTATTATAATATTAATATCTTTTCCGTTTTATAGAGAACAGCTATTTCGAGATAATAACTAGATTGACTGCGAGTCTCATTAGTTAACAACCAATGCGCGTCCCGCGCGATCCTTTTGTTCTAAATATACAACTACGATTATAATTTATTATGTCTGCCGATATATAATAATTATTATTAAATAAATTTTGCACCAATGTTGGGATTCGGGATACACCGCGAGTGTATAACGAAACTTACTTATTTTCTACTTAACGTGATAACTACTACCCTCAATAACTTTTGTAACATATTTTATCGACAAATAAGTCGATTATAACGAGCAATTTAGCTACCCCAATATTTATTTTTTTAGGTCACTAAGACCAGACAATCGGGGAAATATCACTAGAATTGACCGATATTAGCGGCGCCAGCTGACGGTTACCTACGGTCACTAGAAGTGACCGTAGGTAACCGTTAGCTGGCGCCGCTAATACTGTACCGCTACAATCACTCCTCTTCGAGTTCGAAGAGCGTTGAGGGCTGAGGCGACTAAACGCTCAAAACCGCAGCAGTAGTTCTGACAGTTATTTATATATATATTTTATAGATGTTACTATTATAATTATTGTGAGCTTAATACAGCTATCCTCAACCCGCGCCCCGCGGGCCGTATGCGGGCCACCGGGACTTTATTTGTAGCCCGCGTGATGTTAAACCATTTTGAAACTTCGTTTCTTAAACAAAAACAGGTTGGGGACCACTGGCTTAGTATATTATACATCATGACATCAATAAATCTGTACCTCAGAGGTATACAATAGTAACTCCACAAATGGCAAAAAACGGAACCCTTATAGATTCGTTATGTCTGTCTGTCTGTCTGTCTGTCCGTATGTCACAGCCACTTTTCTCCGAAACTATGAGAGCTATACTATTGAAATTTGGTAAGCAGATGTAGTCTGTAAACCGCATTAAGATTTTGATACAATAATGGAAAAAATATTAAAAATTTTAGGGGTCCCCATAGGTACAACTGAAACAAAACAATTTTTTTTTCATCTAACCCATGCGTGTAGGGTATCTATGGATAGGTCTTCAAAAATCATATTGAGGTTTTTAATATCATTTTTTCCTAACCTGAATAGTTTGCGAGAGAGACTCTTCCAAAGTGGTAAAATGTGTGTCCCCCCCTCTAACTTCTAAAGTAGGGGCATGATAAGTCTGAAAAAAATATATGATATACTTTTCTATAAAAACTACCAATGAAAATTGGTTTGAACGAAATCTAGCAAGTAGTTGTTTTTTTATACTTTTATATTTAAATAAAAAAATTTTTTTTTCATCTAACCTATGCGTGTGGGGTATCTATGGATAGGTCTTCAAAAATCATATTGAGGTTTCTAATATCATTTTTTTCTAACCTGAACAGTTTGCGAGAGAGACTCTTCCAAAGTGGTAAAATGTGTGTCCCCCCCCTCTAACTTCTAAAGTAGGGGCATGATAAGTCTAAAAAAATATATATGATGTATTTTACTATAAAAACTACCAACGAAAATTGGTTTGAACGAAATCTAACAAGTAGTTTTTTTTTTATACGTCATAAATGGTAAACTTAATTTAACTTTAACTAAAAATACCTTCATTTTTCTTATATATGAAGGTATATATATTTTTCTTATATATACCTTCATTCTTGCACCATTAAAATCGCGAGAACCAGTTCTACTTAATGGTATACAACATTAAATCCTATTACATCTAGGAAAAGAAATATCCAATCGTATATCCTTTCATCTGTCACGAACTGTCAAACCATTTTCGAAAATTTTTCAATTTCCAATTACTCTCATTAAACTGATTAAATTATCTAAAGAAATTACCATGAAAGCTATATATAATTTTTATATAATTAGAATTTTTAATAAATAAGCTATTAGTCGCAAATACACATAGTTTTATATTTGAAACAAAATACTACATCGGTGAGTTTTATATTTGAAACAAAATACTAAATCGGTGGTCTGAAAGTAGAAGAAGAACTTTTGAATAGTTTTAGAGTAAGACGCCCATTTTGGGCGCTTGACAGACGAGAGGTTATGACATTAAATCCACTAAATTCTAACTGGTAAAGAACCTCAAATGACCATAAGATTATTTACCTCTACGCTTTGCGCGAACTTAATGTTATTCATTGGACTTTCATTGGACACAACTAGAGGTAAACAATAGCATCTCCTTTAAACGTCTTATGCCATTGATCTTTATTTCTTGGTGTTAAGATACTTTTTACAATGACAAAAATTGTTAGTAGTTTGGTTCACATGATTCTTGTGGTAGTATTAATTCATAGTAATTACCTAACAAAATATTACTACAAGGATTCTCGTTTACATATCATATTAGGTTTCTATATTAAATAAAAATAATAATTGCATTATTTATCTTTAATACTGCGTATTAAGGTCCATTTTTAAGTGTCATAAATAAAGTGTGATCAAAGTAGGTTTTAAACTAACATTAGGATTTAAAACGGGATATTTACCATGTTTAGGGCCTTTTTCACCGCTTCCTGATAAAGTACCGGATAGGCTATCCACAACTTATTAATTTGACAGATTCTCCATAATCTGTCAAGTTAAGTGGTGGATAGCCTATCCGGCACTTGTCAGGAAGTGGTGAAACAGGTCCTGTTTTGAGCTTCAGATATTTCAGGGCTGTTGCAAGCGCTGAAATCACACTAATATTATAAATGTGAAAGTTTGTTTGTTTGGATGTTTGTCCGGCAATCACGCTGAAACTACTGAACGGATTTTGATGAAATTTTATTATATAGACAGGGTATGAGCTGACTTGGGTGATAGTATACTTTGCGGCGGGTGGAACTATTAAAACACAGTGAAACTGTTGAAACAGTTAGTATATTATAACGAATAAATATATATGGATAAATATAATGCTTGCGACTCTTTAATTTATTAATTCGATTCTGCTATGAAAAATAATCTTTCTCGTCTAGTATGGATTTATTTTTCTATGTTATAAATAACGAGCTATTGCCCCCAATTGACTATGGATTTCATGGATTTTTCTGCCTTCTGCAACAGGTCATCAGCTCCTTTTGTGCGTAGAAAAAATCTATTGCGGGAGAGTCTGTACCATATTCTGCTATTGTATGGATGCAATTCAGAAAAAATGAGATTAGGGAAACATTCTAAAAATTTAGTTTCATACGATATTAACGGAGGATTCCACGACTATTTTAGGAATCTTCCATGTGCAGATGTCCCTGGACTTACCTAAAGCGTACGAGTAGCTGTGTTGGTTATCCATACTTCCATATCCATAGACCATATCCATACTTCCATACTAATATTGTAAATGCGAAAGTGTGTCTGTCTGTTTGTATGTATGTCTGTATGTCTGTTACCTCTTCATGCCTAAACCGCTAAACCGATTTTGCTGAAATTTGGTATGGGGATACTTTGAGTCCCGGGAAAGGACATAGGATACTTTTTATCCCGGAAAAATTTACGGTTCCCGCGCGATAAATTAATTTTGGCGCAACAAAGTTGCGGGCGTCTTCTAGTAATATTATGAATCCGAAAATGTGTCTGTCTGTCTGTCTGTTACCTCTTCACGCCCAAACCGCTGAACTGATGTTGCTGAAATTTGGCATGGAGATACTTTGAGTCCCGGGAAAGGACATAGGATACTTTTTGTCCCGGAAACATGTACGGTTCCCGCGCGATCTTTAGATTTAGGGCTGAGTATATAAGGTTAGAAACTTGGCTCTACGTGAGATCTCACTACTTTTTGACACCACGAACTATATGTTCTCGTCTTGGCAACATTTTTACATGAAAATGTTTTTGGTGGGATCCTATTTAAGCGAACGTCTTCATCATAGAAGCTCAAATGTTTAATAATTTTAGTTTAATCAGTCGAAAGTCTAAGAAAATTTATAAAAACAAAGAGTAACGGATGCATTAGTATAACTAAGAACTGCTTCCAGAATACATAAAGCGCCAGAGCCCAGAGTACATCTAAAAGATGCAAAGTTGGCTGTTTTTATCACTAATTTGCTAGTTGGGCGATATTGATATCGAGCAAAAATTTGCAAAAAAATCACGTTTGCTGTATGGGAGCCCCCCGTAGATATTTAATTTATTTTGTTTTTAGTATTTTTTGTTATAGCGGCAACAGATATACATAATCTGTGAAAATGTCAGAAATCTTGCTATTAGGTTTTTAAGTTACAGCTTGGAGACAGACAGACAGACGGACAGACATCGAAGTGTTAGTAAAATAGGGTCCCGTTTTTACCCTTTGGGTACGGAACCCTATAAACAGATGAAAGTCGCATTTGAGAAACGCCGCCGACGGCGCCGCCGCCGCCGACCAAAAAAAGTCGGCGCGCCACCGCCGGCCGTTTACCCATCGGCGCTCATATCTAATAATAGGTAATTCCATCACGCTACATACTGACTAGAGACATAATGTTTCTGAATGCCGAATTCCAATAACATCCACAAGGTTTAGTTAGAGGTAAACAGAAGTATGATATCTTAATGCTTTCATAAAACACGTTAGTTCATTTATGTTGCAAGGTAAATGACCTCAAGTCCACAAAATCAGACAAGAATTAACTTTAATATAATATTGTGTAATACAGTATAATTTCAACAAATAATAATAAAACATAATGCTCAGTTTATTGCCATATCTTTATGTTGTATACCTCTGAGGTACAGAAATTATTAGAATTTAAAACTATATCTTCATGTACCCCCACCGAAGGTAAGGTTAATACAAATATTTTTTTTCCCCAAACAAAGTGGCGGAAAATATTGTATTATATTTTGAATACAATTTTTGAATTATTTTAAATTTGAAACCACTAAGTAAGTTTATTTCGAAATTACATGTTAATTTAGAAAAATTACCGTACGGCTTTCAAGCTAATACGCAAAAGTGGATATCTAGCAAAAATAGAGTTAAGAGCCTACTTCTTGGTTCCTATTAACTCACTAGTCGATCGAAAGATTTTAATTTACGGATTAAGACATACAATTAAAATATTTAATACTAAATAAAATATGCAATGATAAATACGATAACAGAATCACACTTATTTTTGAATAACTATTGTTAAAATATTCAGCCTGGTGGACTGAGAACACAATATTCTCGACTTTTAATCATATTAATATGCAATAATCACATTATCGACGACCACAGCGCCGGACTCAGTTAAAGCAGTAGACTCCTTAAAATTTATTCTATAATACTTTACTTCGACTTAGATTTTAGATAAATACTTTCTTCAATCTTATTAGTTAATAGGCTTATTACAGAGATCTTCGTCCGCTCCATCGGAACCTTAGCCAAACAATTTGACAATGGCTGTAATACGATATCTTCTACAGCCATCACTGTGCACTGTCATTGTTTATGAACAATGTTGACATTATTGGTTGGTGACATTGGCTCAGATGAATGTGTGAAGCGTCTTTCGAAAGAAGCTCTCCGGTAAAAAATCCTAGCCCATACCTGAGTAGTATAGTACCCGGGATCCACTTATAAATTATTATTTGTTTTTACTTGCACTCTGTACCTACTGAATACTGATCATTGACTTAAAACTTTCTGCCTAATAAAACTCGGCAAAATAAAAAATACGGTTTTAAATAGCGGTATCGAAATTTATATTACAAAGACATCAACTCCCGGGCGTGATCGGATCGGTGATGTTATTAAATTATGTAATTCTTTTTTTATTAAAAAAGAAGAAGTTATATTTAAGTTCTTACGCCGTGAGATGGTTATGCAAGATTATATTAAATAGGATAATGCTAAGGTACGAGTTCCTTATTGCTAACGTTTAACGCCCTGCACAGAACAGCCACCTCCCAGTCGGTTAGCCGCTAGATAAAGCAGGTGTTGTGCGAGAGCGGCGCGGCGTCGACACGGGGACCGAAACTGGACACGATTTGTATGACGATTAGTAAGACGACAGTCGACAGGCAGGACTGGCAACTCCAATACTTTCGCTATTTTCCTTAGCCATCATTTTATCGACGAACAAAGTTTCGCTGAATCAGTTATATAATCACCATGATCTCAGTATGTTATCATTTGAATCACAAACCATAGAGGTCTCTTAAGTTTTGTTTCTACTGACTATTATTACTATTTATGGGCATTTTATTAAATTCTTTCTCGAATTTAATGATTACTATTCATAATGTACACCTATATTATATTTTGTAAAAAAAAAAAATTCTTTCGTTACTCTGAAAATCTACCTGGTTAATTATATATCGAAGAATGAAGCGAAGAAATATAATAAATGATCAAACGAACTTACCAAGTGAAGTTCGATCATTATTATATGAGTCGCTTCATTCAAAGATATAATCTCCCTCCCACCCAGTCTGCACGAAACTATGTTTGCTGCAGTACCCAAAGAAAGAAAGAAAGATTTTTTGCATTACCTCTCTCTAAACATAATGAGGCGCGCTGGTGAGCGAGTGACCGACAGTATTATTATTTTTTCAAGTACCCACATACGTCTTTTAAAAAAAACGCGATTGCCTAGCAGATAAGCAAAGGACTACCTGGTTAATTATATATCTTTGAATGAAGCGACTCATATAATAATGATCGAACTTCACTTGGTAAGTTCGTTGGATCATTTAAAATAAAATGAATTTTAAATTTTGTTAGTCTTACTAAAACTCGAGAACGGCTGATCCAGTTAGGGTGATTTTAGTCTTGAAATATTTGTAGAAGTCCAGGAAAGGTTTATAATAGGAGGCAAGTGATACGAAGTATACCTTGTTATCTTGTATTAATATATCATTATCATTCACTAGATGACGCCCGCAATTTCGTTGCGCCAAAATTAGTTTATCGCGCGGGAACCGTACATTTTTCCGGGATAAAAAGTATCCTATGTCCTTTCCCGGGACTCAAAGTATCTCCATGCCAAATTTCAGCAAAATCGGTTCACCGGTTTGGGCGTGAAGAGGTAACACACAGACAGACACACTTTCGCATTTATATTATTAGTATTGATATCTTTGTAACTTACTAACTATCATACGACTACAGTACTGCAAAAAAAAAAACAATTTCGCATTATCGATTCGCAATTGTTTATTTTACTCAATCGAGTTCTCTCGATTCAGTCGAGTGAGTGAAATAGTTTTATTCATTTCAGTAGATTTTCCGGGCGATCGGGCCGCGAATTGCGCCTGGTAATAGATTGTGCTGCCATCTGTTGGGAAAATAATGAGGGGTCTTTGTTTGTGGGGGAGAGTGAGATATTCCGTGAAAGCCTCGATCGAGAAAAATATTTGCGTAGCCTGTTTTACGAGAGAGTAAGAATAATGTGACGTCTTACCTACATAATAGTCTGGAGGGTTGTATTTTTCGAAGCGTGTTTTATACAATATATTATACTGTGTATTCTTTGGCATGATCTATAACGTCTAAATGGTTTGTGATCTGAAGATTTCCGAGAGAGAACGGTTGAACCAAAAGTCTAGGGCCAGTCTAGAGCCTGAAAACTGTAACCTGGAATATGCGAAATGTGATCTGACACACTTTTGTATCAGACAACAGAAACAGACTTGAACAAAATATTGTACACTATTTAATACATCCATACTAATATTATAAATGCAAAAGTATGTCTGTCTATCTATCTGTCTGTTACCTCTGCGCCCCCAAACCGCTAAACTATTTTGCTGAAATTTGGTATGGAGATACTTTGAGTCCCGGGAATGGATATAGGATAATTTTGACCCCAAAAAATGTACGGTTCCTACGCGATGAACGAATTTTGGCGCAACGGAGTGTGACCCCCAATACACAGGTTTTGTTTATGCTAAACATTGTATGGCAGCATTTAGAATAAAATCAGAGGTTTCTAAATAAAATATTTAAAGCTCAATTACACTCAAGCTCGGTCATCATGTTGGACAAACAGCGCACGTCCCCGGATCCGCAATAAATAATTAAAAACCAATCAGAGACACCTTTCAAAAAGCCGCCCTCACTAATACCAGCATTATCCCTGATCACATCCCATTAAGGGCGTGGTCGTGGTGACAGCGATTAGCGGACGATAAGCGATAGCGGAAACATAAGCGTCAGCAGATTAAAAAAGCATTAACTGGCAGGAGAGATTCAAAAAAAATTAGGGGGAAAATTATAATTATAGAATTTAGAATACAGTATTTTCGTTTTTCTATTACAGCTAGGCATTCCATTTATTTGGTTGAATCAAAGAAGCGATTTCGACAACGCACGCTGTCTAAGTTTAGAATTGTAAATCTGCGTATAAAAAATTAAAGTAAATGTCTTCATTTACTTTCATTTTAACACAGTATAAGCGTCATAATAAAACATATTAAGAATACCAAACTAGGATAAATTTTGTTGATATACATCAGTATATCAACAAAATTTATCGATTCATCAGAATCGCTGCTAACTTAGTGCGGATAAACACCGCTAACACTCGCACCACTCCCTCACCTCGTAATAGAGTATAGAGGCCAACCTGTACACGTAATTGATACAACGATATTACCCGCTACGTGCTCCATATACTAAAACTTTATTAAACGTTCAGCAAATCCAATAGTAGCTGTTGCACGCGGCGCTGCGCAGTTTTCATAGCATCAACTCTATGAAAATTTTGATTCATAATCACTAGAGTTATGACAAAATAATTTAGTTACCATAATCATAATCTTTGATATTAAAAATACATATTTTTTTATCTGTCTGACTAGTTAGATATATCTAGATTCTAATGTCTATTTATGACATATTGTGTTAATCGGTTGTTTGTCTCTCTGTTTCACCTCTTATACTGATAAACTGATTTTGATGATATTTGGTACGGAAATGTTCTGAGCGGAGCCCCTAGAAAGGACATTGGTCAGTTTTATATCCTGGAAAAGTGTACGGTTTTCTCTTCACTAAACGATTTCATATGGAACTGAACTAGTCTTATTTTCTTCTTTTTATATATAAAATTCTCGTGTCAATGTTAGTTACCGTACTCCTCCGAAACGGCTTTACTGATTTTTACTAAATTTTATATGTATATTCAGTAGGTCTGACAATCGGCTACTGGGTACTTTTTATATTGATAAGTGCATTTGTTGAATAAATAATATTAAATTATTACAACTCGAGACTGACGGCGACCATTGTTTGTGCGACGGAATGGCGATGGACGTTGCCATGGTACCATACTTGTTTAGTCACTTCAATAAAATAATAAAGAACTACATAACAAATACAAATAATTTATATGGCAAAACAACATTTGCCGGATCAGCTAGTTTTAGTATAAAAGTAAATATATCTGAAATATCCTAGTTATTATCTGGGAAATTAATATCTAATATTAGTTGGGAATAGTTCGTATCGACCCACGTCGGTCAACTGCAGCGCTATCGAACTTTGAATATTGTTGGCATTAATCAAAGGCTTGTTTATCAAAGGTAAGCTTGAATGGAAAATCGTGTGTTGCGTGACTTGTGGATGTCTCTTGTATGGGCTATTTGTACACCTTTTGTACTGATTGAGCGTACATAAGTATACAAAGTTAAATCTGTTGTTTTACGTTTCAAAGTAACATGCGCAAAATTGAAGATATTATTATAAATTATAATGAATGCCTAAGGGTCAGTTAATGTGAGACCTAACGGGATATGATATTGTGACGATTCATAATAACGATACACAATTGCATTTTACTAACCCCGATGCGCATTTGCTTAGTGTGAAATTATTACTTGTTCTTTAATTTGCGAAAAATAAGTGAGATAAAATGATTTTTACTTGATTGACTAACTCAGACTGGTTTGTCTAAACCAATTTATATTATTACAAGGTGTTTGTTCGATAACAACTATCCTTGTCAAATAGTATTAATTGAGTCCACAACTATTTCTATATTATTTACACAGGCGGGACAAACTCTAGTTATTACAGCGGCCGAGCGTTTGTCAAACGAATCTCCCATCGGATTTAATTTGTCGAGTATTTACATAATAAATGAACGCCTCAGCCTCGTGGCGTAATCCGGTTTTAAGCGGTTTAAGCCGGATCAAACGGCCTTAAACTGGTTTTATAGCGGAGACTTGACTCGCGATCGGGATGCGTGAGGATGTTAATAGTTGTAATACTGAATTTACATACATTATGCCGGTATGTTAATTGCGTCTTAATTTGAAGGCTTAAGGGTATACCTAAGGTATACGCGTATTGTTCAGCTTAAGCAAAATATTAGGTATAATTTTGGTTAAGTTAAAAAGATCGATAAAACGATGAAATCAAAATTTTGTAGTGGATAGGGACTTAGAAAGTTACAAAATAGTTATATTAATAAATAAATGAGTATTATATCTATAAAATGGGATAGCAGCTAGTTGGTTTGGCTAAAAACCTGTTGATCTATCAATCATTATTTTAATACATAACAAGCTGACTGAAATTTCGTTGTTCACGTGGGAACCGTACCGTTTTTTCGGAATAAAATGTATACTATATCCTTTCCCGAGACTCAAAGTATCTCCATACCAAATATCAGCAAAATCGATTCATCGGTTTGAGGTAACAGACAGACAGATGGACAGACAGGCACACTTTACATTTATAATATTAGTATATGGAAGCATTTATACTACATAGAAGTAACCACTTTAATACAGCACTTCGCTGCATCAATTTACTTTACAATAGCTTATGTAACGACAGCACGGCCGCAGTAAGTTCTGTTAAGCTCGGATTAAGCATCGCCTGTAGCTCCGGGCGAAGTAAGCCTACAATATTTTACAGCCAAATAACTTTTATTGTATTTTACGTTTTTGTAAAAGATTGTGTGATTTTTGTGCTTGAAAATTATTTGAGTGGTAAGAAACATTCGTATTTCGGTTATGTTCTAAATTATAACCCAGTATACCAGTATACTGAGTTCAACGATGGCGTTCTGGAATCGACGGTATGGCGTTGATTCTAGATGTCATGATTTGTTCCGAAATATTATACGCCAGTGCATTGACGTATAATATGACTTCCTTGGGATATTTGACGACCTCTGTGGCTCAGTGGTTGAGAGCGTGGTCAGCCGAGGGTCGCGAGTTAGAATCCCGCCTACGGAACAAAAAGTTTTCAATGTTCCTGGGTCATGGATGTGAATTAAAAGCGTCCATATTATATATTAAAATATCTCCTCTCCTGTCACACCAGTCCCATAATAAATATTCAAATACATGACGGCTGGAGCACCTACTAGAATGCTGTGTTTTATTTCGGAACTAAAGCCTCATAATATTAAGGACACGAACTATATACGTATAGAATAGGCTTCTACATAAAGGTGATAATTCACATCTAAATGTAGAAACTCAAACCTCATAAAACTAAGACGTGGAAAGTTCTAGCCATAAAAATGTAGGAAGTCGTAGGAAATAGTCACTCTGACTTCTAATTTTACACTCAAAGTTATTTCTTAATCCCACTGGCTTTGCGGTTTTAAATTTTAAAACAGCCTTTAATTCCTATTCCGGAGTATAAATTGAAGTGGCCATCTTGTTTATGTCCGGACCGAGTTAAATTATAAATGTTTAAAATTAAGTAAGCTTGCCAAGTATCCTTTTCGTATATAGTAAAATGTTTAAGGTTTGTATATTTTTGTGATATACTTCAGAAATAATTTGAGTAAATACTCTACGGAGAAAGATATATATTATACAGATTCAATATTCTTAACCCAGTCAGATAAAAAGAGAATTTAGCTAATATTTTACTAATGTAATTATATTACTATGTAGTATATTTGTTACTTTTTCACGCAAATAGTGCGATATAAGAAACGCATCAATTTCATTAGGTGTGAATAATTTATGCTTTGGGAAATAGGCTTTTATCAGAAATCTTAAAAGTGTTTCCGTTGGACACTATTAACAAAGGTTAGTCGAAACAACATAATTACGGTTGCTAAACTTTTTGATTCGCCTCACCTTGACTAATGATCAAAATGAATTAATTTTACCTACATCAGTCGGACATTCCTAACTACTCTCAAGGGTCAAATAAGAGAGTGACAATCGAATGGTACAATATAGCTTTGGGATGATTGCCCAAGAGCCAGCGACAGCCAGACTTATGTCGTTTTATAAAAGATGAAAGTTTTCCTGCATATGACCCCTATTGAGGTAAGAACGACCAGCAACTATGGAGTTTCGGTCGCGGTTACTTAAGGAGGTATCTATTTCTGAATGTGTCCTAAAGTTTTGATTTTCATAGACTTTGAGGTGGTCTGGCAATTGGAAGCAACTGTCAAAAATGTCCGGCAGTGGAAGACGATATTCCTTCCGCTATCCCGAAGAAAATAAGAAAAAATTAAACTTAATACTTTATCCAATGTCATGTAGATCTTTAGAACTGGATACTTCCTGAAGTAACCGCGACAGAAACTCCATAGTCGCTATTCGTTTTTACCTCCATAGTGGTCATATACAGGAAAACTTTCAGTTTTTATAAAATGACGAAAGTCTAGCTGTCCCTGGCTCTTGAGCTATGTGGGATAATCGTTAAATCTCCATTTACTACGGCTTACCCTAACGCTTACGCCAATTCAATTAAACTTTAAGCAACTCGTAAACAAAACTATTAGGAGCTGTCAAGCTGAGTTGAGTCCTGAGATGTTGAGATAGAGTCAGATTTGGATTGTTAATACTGTTGTGGTTGATCATAATCTTAGTTATACTGTATAAGAATAATTTTATTTTGTAGGGTCTGAAAATTAAACTCCTTATTTCTTTGAGGATCGTAACCGTTATAACGTTTATACGAAAATTATTTTCGATGATAATAATTTCTTATATTTTCAATGATGACCCTTACATTGTCTTTCATTTCATAACATTGATTTTTTTTATATTGCAAAAATGTATATTTATAATTTTGAATCGAAAATTTGGTATACAATTTATCCTCACTTTAGAATATTTAGAAATATGAACGTAAAAACTTTAATAAAATGAATAAATATTTCGCTGCTGACTCTACTTGCCAAGCTATATTTTCTTTAATTATGTCACCTATAAAAACGAAATCAAGTTTATATTTTTCGCAACTTTAAATTCGACCCTTGTTAGTTAAGATAGAAAAACAAAAGGTATTCTCTCAAAAAATAAAGGAAAAAATGTTTTATGGACCTGCCTCTAGGTCATTTTATTATTCACAAACTTTAACGGGCTCTGAATATAAATAAATCTCTAAAATTATTAAAATGGATAAATGTTCTATTGTGGATGTTGTTTGTATGTCGTATTGTGGATGAATGTTCGTAGACGTTCTACATAATTTCGTAGACATTCTACGAGATTTCGTAGACACTCTACGAGATTTCGTAGAGCTTCTACGAAATACTACGTAGTAGGTCTACAGGTAGGTCTACAGCTACAGGTACAGGTACTGTCTACGCAACTAAGGGCCTGTTTCACCACTTTCAGATAATGTGCCGGATAGGCTATCCACAACTTATTTGACAGATTCTCCATACTTTATCGGTCATGTTAAGTTGTGGATATCTGGGACTTATAAGGAAGTGGTGAAACAGGCCCTCAATGTTATTTCTAATAACGCTGATAGGCTCAGCGTTATTTAATCTCTAACAAAGTACACAATACTGACTAATGAAGTACCTATCTAATGTATAAAAATTGTACAAAATTATCAAGAAATATTATATTTACTCTACAAACGCGGCGAAAATTCTCTCTCTTTCAAGAAAGTGTAAATATTTCATAACATACATTCTCCCGTATAATTTAATACGAAACACAATAGGAGTTGAAAGAAATGTACCAATAATTTAATATTGGCTGCGATTTGAGCGCTCTCCGTGTGGCTTAGCAACGTTTGATCGTCGAGCTCAAACAACTACGTGGGGCCATTAAAAACGCGATAATTTTTTCAACTAATACAAAAAGATATATATTACAGATGTTGTTGAATTGTACTCACTCAAACTCAAACTCAAAAATTTTTATTTAGAATATTTTTTTTCAAATATTCTCTGAACGTCGGGACTATACTAGTGCCTACCACCGGTTCGGGAACTAACCCGGCGAGAAGGACCGGCGTAAGAAACTCGCTCGGGGCCATCTTTTACTAAAAAGATGGAAAATTACAAAAAATATATAGAATTACAGTGTCATTATGACTAAATAAAATACAACGAGTGTACAATACATATTTTACAGAAACAGCTTTGCAGGGGGCGACCTTATTCCCAAGGTGTACTATAATTCATGAAATCAGTAACTTTATAATTATAGTACGCTTTGGTACACAAACGTTCTTTAACAACTTTTTTAAATTTATTAATTAAGAGATTTTGAATGTTTTCTGGGATCTTATTATAAAGGCGTATACATTGACCTTTAAAAGAATTTTTGAAAGATCAAGTTAGAAAGAAGGTCTTTTGGCTCTTCATAAACCCGGTAGTTTTGGATGTGATTTGAAAAAAAACTATTTTTTATCTCTTTCTCATAATTTATCACAATATATTAAAAAAAATTATTAGCGTGGTTATTTGTTTGTAATTTGAAATTTCCATACTTAAAATATTGTGATTGGTACCTAAAACTTAAAAATGTATAGGTATGTCAATAGTTTTTACAGGTGCTGGTGTAATAATTTAAAGTCTAAAAGAATTATTTTGAAGTATCGCAATTGTGATAATGTATGTTGCAATATGATAAATCTTGACCTAATGACGTTCCAATTTCTAATTTACTACACGGTAGCTAAGCGCGATAATATTCTTCGTAATCGTAAAATTTACTGTATAAGAAATCAAATAAAATGGCGTACTAAAATAAATTATATTTGAATTTTATTACAATAAAAATATATTTTATTGTCTCTTACCCGCCTATTTTATGGCTTACCAATAAAATCTGAGAGGTCCCTTATTTCACTTCATACCGTCGCCGTATCACTTTCAATGATATTATTATACATTTTTGTATAACATGATACGTCTATATAAAAACTCTGTATGTTTTTGCGTTGACAAGTTCAAATTATTCTACAGATTCATAAACACATAGAAGTCTTTTAATTTTTTTCAGGCTTGCACAATTACATAAATTTTTTCGTGGTGAAAATCCTGCATTAATCCAGAGCAACTACTTCTTTAAATGTACGATTATATGATTGTAAAAAACAATTTGTTTTATTTCAAATTCTTGTAGAGCCTCTACTAAATACCTCGTAGTAGGTGCAGCGAGGTAGCAGGTGCTAGGTATTACATTATATTTCGTAGAGGCTTTGCGAAAGTTACTACTTACTAATGTTTAAACCAAAATAATAATTTTAATCAATCTTAGAAATAAAGTATTATTACTCATAAACAGATGGACTCTTTTAGCTAACAGTTAACCACTAAAGATACACACGACATCCATGCGGATCGACACAAATAAAATTCTCCGGAAAATATAGTGACTATACGAATCAATGGTAGCGCAGTTAATTATATTATAATGATATATTATAATACAGATAGAGATAGGCTATTATAGCCAACTGTTAGCCACTAATATACAGCAACACGACAGCCGACGACGGCATTATTCGACGGCAAATATTATAGTAACTGTATGAATCAGAGGCAGCGCAGGTTATTATATCATAATGATACATCAATCACATTAAGATGGAGTATTTCCACACATTACTAAATAGTTACTACATAAGTACTTCAGCCAACTGTTAGCCACTACACGATAACCATGCGTATCGCTATAAATAAGATTCGCCGGCAAACATATGGCTGTATGGAATTATTGGCAGCGCAGCATATTATAGTAAATTACTCGCATAAAGATGTACTATTTCCTCAGATTACTAAATAGCTCATAACTATTTTAGCTAGCCGTTAGCCACTAAAGATACAGCAACACGATACAGCAACACGCCATTCGCCACAAATAAGATTCGCCGGCAAACATAGTGGCTGTACGAATCATTGGCAGCGCAGTTTATTGGCGTGGTATTATTTACGGGTGGCGCTGCCCGCACGAAGCCCACTGCTGGACATAAATTCCGCCATCCACGCCGTAAAACGCATGCTCTGTTTGCTCATAAATTGTATGCGCTTTCATTTTATATTGAAAAAAAATATGTGTAAAAAAAAATTGTTATTTTTTCAAATAAAAATTGTGTAACCAATTTAAGAGAGTATTATTACTGCTTCTTATTTAAACAATAATAAATTTTTCATTTTAGCTTTCATTAAACTACATTGTATAACTGTGTAATATGAACTCTTCTTTATAAAATAAAGTATAAGCATGAAGTAGCTCGAAACTCAAGCTCTTGAAATGCATTAAAACCCAGTAATATAAGTCGCTATCCTGAAAATGCAGTTTCGCGTCGCGTTTTGGTACGACATGACCTGATGCAAGCAGCTATTTGGCAGCTTTGTTTTACAAATATTTATGTAACTTAATAAGGACATTGTAACTAAACGAATATATATGAAACTTATTGACTGTTTCACCACTCCCTGATAAATGCCATATAGGCTATCTACAACTTATCTGACACATACTCTATAATCTATCTGCCAGATAAGCTGTGGAATGCCTATCTGGCACCAATCAGGAAGTGGTGAAACAGCCCCTTAATAAAACTTTCTCAAGTTAAAAATCTCACCCTGCATTATTACAAACCAAAACCGAATCAAGTTACAGGGTCATTCAACCTTCTCAGGTTAAAACAGGTCTTTGGTTAAAACAAACACTGATAAATGTCAGGTCGATGTCAGGTCGGTGTCAGTCGATGTCGGCCTGACAAACGTGGGGTATTACGTTAACCGCGATTGATGGCCATCGGATGCCATCATAAATTGTCGCTTCGGGGTCAAGAGGTCGATGTACGGGTTTCGGCGTTCGTTGCTTT
The DNA here is from genome assembly GCA_905187585.1 of Cyaniris semiargus. Taxonomy (NCBI): domain Eukaryota; kingdom Metazoa; phylum Arthropoda; class Insecta; order Lepidoptera; family Lycaenidae; genus Cyaniris; species Cyaniris semiargus. Next base: position 3,775,778 of record LR994555.1, read on the forward strand.
TTTTACGGGAAATTTCGGAAAACAAGGAACAAATAGTTATATATAGTAGTATATATAGTATAGTAGTTATAATAGTACGTATATTATGTACTGTCTTAACTATCCGTTACTACTCTTAGTAAGAGGGTATGCCGCATAAGGATTGTAACTAAATATAAACCTCTAACTTAGAATATAATATTAAGATAATTAGGTACACTATTCAGAATACAAAATTTACAATAACATTTTTTTTTTATGAAATAAGGGGGCAAACGAGCAAACGGGTCACCTGATGGAAAGCAACTTCCGTCGCCCATGGACACTCGCAGCATCAGAAGAGCTGCAGGTGCGTTGCCGGCCTTTTAAGAGGGAATAGGGTAATAGGGGAGGGTAGGGAAGGGAATAGGGGAGGGTAGGGAAGGAAATAGGGGAGGGTAGAGAAGGAAATAGGGGAGGGTAGGGAAGGGAAAAGGGTAGGGGATTGGGCCTATATATGTACAGAAACTTAAGTAAAAAATATTTTAATAATGATAAAAATTATTAAATAAAAAAAAGGAAAAGCTAAAAATCTTAACTCTAATTAGCAATTATCAAACAATTGGGATTCAAAGAGTGGTACAATTCCGGTCGAAAACTAGATTTTTCTAGCGAAAATATTCCACTTACAGTCGTTTTGATATTCATTAATAATATAAATAGTTCATCTATGGATGACCGATAATCCTATGAATGTGATATTACTATTCTGCCGTCAATAGCATAAACACAGTAAGTCGGGTTTTGGGCAAAAATGAGTTAGATATACAGCCGCAATCACGAAAATGAGCTCTACATTTGTGTCTTATCCATTCGCTTATATCTCTTTTTTAACCAAAGTTACAAATTTTAAAATAACAGTAAGTCAAGATTTTTTTTAAGAATACATAGCATAATTACAGTATGTATACTTACTGCAGAGGTTTTTCTGAGAGTTACTCGGCGAAAATACAGTATGGCATCTATACTGCTAATATGTTATGTCACCTACTATATAGGAAATGAATATGAGCCTAGCAAATAAGCAGATTTTCTTTTTATAACTATTAGCGGATATCTTGGAAAAACGTAAATGTTATTTAACTTTTACACTGTTACAGAAGAAAATTTTATATCGTAGGCTAAATGGTTATAGCTTTTATTATTTGAGGATTTTATAAAGATGTTTATAGAAGAAAAATAGCATCGTATAAAGATATAGATTATAGAAGAAAAAAATTACAGTTTACAATAATAAAAGTCATTATCTACGTTATGTATCTCATTTTTCCTTATAATAAAATCTGTGATTTAAAGCACTTAATTAATATTGAGGAGACTGATTAATACACATTAAGTTAACGTAATTCATATTCACGGCTGTGACAATTTGTAACGCTTAAGACTAAGTTAATTAAGTAAAGTGAAACTTTATTTTTTATTTGTCAAATGAGCATAAGAGCTGCTTAATAATCGTAAGAAAAAATGTGATAAAAACTAAAAAAATTGTTGATTTTCGTAACTAATTTCAACTTTCTGCAATTTGATAACAATATAGTTTTTAAATACATACATTTTTAATATAATTTATTGTTTTATTGTAACAATTACAGCCTGATTAAATAAAACTTATAACCCATACTAGCTGTCCCGGGGAACTTCGTGTCACTTTAAAACCTTCCCTGGACTACTACGGATGTTTTAAGACTAAAATCAGCCCAATCCCTTCAGCCGTTTTCGAGTTTTACACATTTGAAAATCTATTTTTATATATGAGATAAATTAAAAAATTTATATGGATACTTAGCATAAAGCCAGTAAAATTCACACTTACTGTATTTATGCTAAGTGACCTCTACCACAGATCTCCAGCAGATACGTAGCATAACTAATATTGTTTATATATCTACGTCTATATATTGCGGATTTGATTTACAAAAAAGTATTAGATAGACGCTGAAATTATCTTTCATTTAAGGTATCAACCGTCATGATCGGACCACAAATAAAAAAATTATTGATGATTTTCGCAACAAAACTTTAACCGCGTTTTTCTCGAAACCGCCTAAACCCTACTTACTGTGTTTATGCTATTGACGGCAGTATTTAATTTAGATGAAACTGGAATGAACTTATTTCTTGGAAGCTCAAATCGATCGAACGAACAAACAATTATTCCAGTTTGATATAGTTAGCGATCCGTCGCAAATTATATTTAACTGTATTTTGCTACTGAAATAATCAAAAACATAATTACTCACAGGAAACGTTATGCACTATACAGGAACTATGTGAAAGTATAAAATTTTAATCAAAAACATGACATGGTGCGCCGGATATGAAGGGGGAACAGTTTTAGCTCAACTTCCGCCCCTCAAAGCCTTTCCTTCTTGCTTTTAAATTTTTGAACGCTCTCTTAAAATTTCAGTTTCGCCTGTGCTCTGCTTCAAAAGAATATCATTTTGCCATACATGGTCTTTGATGTAAACGTAAGCTTTTATATTTTATCAGCGGACTTACAATAAGGTTACACTTGCGATCGATTGAAACGATCAATCGCAGAGTGGTTAAAGTAAACCCTGGGTTAAATATTATCATGTAACTTTCAGAACCAAACGTGAGAACTACAGGTAGAAAACTTGGGGTAAAAAATCAAATCTTTTTTCGCATAAAGGCCTAAGAATCGGTTTAATGCGACTCATCGATGTAATGCAAAATCATCTATAAATAAGCCTTACAGGTCTTAATAAAATGTGAAGTAGTTTCTAAAGATTTATGTTTTACTTCACAAGAAGCCTCGTCACGTGTTCTAAAGAATTATTCATTATCATTTAGATTTTAGAACGAGTTGATGATGATGTTTTGTAACTCACGAATCACAGAACCGTATTGTTACCTGAGGTTATGTTGTGTTAAGTCTTCATTACGTCAAGTTTCACTGCCAGTTTAATTAAAACAACCCAGTTCGCGTCTCGAAACAATATGTACGTAGAAATTGTACGTAAATGTGTAACATTCTGATTGTATTATGTATATTGTATATATTTATTATTTATTAACAATAAATAATAAATATACATAGTACCTGATAATACTTAATAAATAATAGTTTTATTTAATACTAGATGAACTGGTGAACTTCGTATCACTTTCCTCCTAATATAAACCTTCCCAGGACTTCCAGGGATATTTCAAGACTAATTTTAGCCAAATCTATTCAGCCGTTCTCGAGTTTAACGAGACTAATAAAATTTTAAATTCAATTTTATGTATGGTATTTAAAGATATTTTTTTTATTTTTAACCCCCTAAAGTTATTTAAAAAAAAAAATTTCTTACATTGTCTACATTATAAAAGCAACATAATATTGTGTGCTAAATTCGAAGCTTCTAGATTTGAGTTTAACAGTACGTTGATCTATCAGTGAAGTATTTATAACTGTTTTACAACCAACTACATGAACCAATGTTACTCATAAGTTAATACATACTTACGAGTACTTACCGGCTTTTGACCTACAAAATGTAGGTAATGTAATCTCAGAGGGACAATGAATCATTGTGGTATAGAAGTAGACAAGTTATTTCAGACTTTAGATACTATAATTCAAACTTCATTAAAATCGGTTTAGTACTTTCCACGTACGACTTATAAAAAACTCGTAGAAAATGTCTAACATTTAATTAACAAAAGTCTAACATTTAATTGTTAGAATTTAGCTAAGCGTACCACTAGCGCAAGGGGAACTAAATGCCCAATAACCAGTAAAATATGATCATTTCCCCTACACAATAACGGGATTTTCCCCAAAACCTCATATTTTCATCGCCAATCACGCAAAAAATAATAAAAATCATTTCCGAAAGTTTCGCCGATTGAGCAAATATTGTTTGTAATAATAGGTCAGTCGGTAAAAACACCCTAGCACCTTCAAAATTGATGGCATAGCTAAAAAAATCCCGTTATAAAACGGCCTATCCACCAGCTACTTTTGCTACAATTCCAACTCTAATACTTAAAACTCAAGGTTTATTTTTCTTTGCAGACATAGGTGCTTGCGGTGGAACTTTTCTGGGAGCCCATTAGAAGCACATGTTGCGAAGGTAAGGAAGTGGATGTCTGGAGATATCTGACATGAGGACCAGTGATTGGTGGTCAGTAATGAACGCCAGTATATTGTGGATAGACGGACGGACATGTGTATTAATACTGAAGTTAATAAAGCTAATGAAATCAAAGTTACACTCAATGACGTAAGGGGAGGTTTAACTGAAAGTGTAACTTTCATTTCTTTCTAATTTTCTTTCGTTTTACTGTAGCAAAAAAAACATCCCACTAGTCTTTTAGTATTTTCATTCGTGAGCAAAATGATACTTATTAATTGTTATTATCTTCCGACCGAGCAAGGTGTTATGCTCGGTCAGGCCGAAGCCCACGTGATACATTTCAGTTGTCGTATATATGTCGCAGTCATCTGGTTCAATCTGTGATTCGATTGAACGACTAGCGTATTCATTGAATGACACCATTTTCTTGAATGATTGAAGGACAACTAGTCAAGACGTTGACTGTAACGTTTAACGTCTTGACTAAACGTCATCATAGTGAAGTCGTTAAATGGAATGTTATGATTTTTTTAAGTATTTGTTGGTGGCGTAATAATAGGTTAATCTAGAAACTGGCTTGACTTATGAGGTGACTGAGCCCCGCACCGACGAACTTAGAAACTGATCACTGATCAGGCTCCTTGTCCCAACAAAATATATCCCTTAATTGGTCACATGGGGTCAAATCACACAAACCCAAAAAAAAAATGTTCTACAGTTCCAGGAATGCAACGACGCTTTTGGTAGTTTCCTAACTCCTATTGAGGTATCCTAATAAGTGGTAGCCGGTTAGCTAACGATGGTGTACATGTGTCGCTACTCTCTTGAGCGCTGACCCTATGCGACCACTTACGTGACTTTTTTTGTCACAAGACAAGTTTCCATTTTTGTAATATTATGTTTAATTGTTAAATGATTTTTTATATAATTTAGGATGATTTATAAATATATGAGTATGTCATTCTATTGACAACATTTTTTTATATAATTTCTCTGTAAAAATGTCAGTATAGATCAAGATAGTGAAATACGCTGGCAGCTGGAAGTTTTCTGAAGATAAAAGAGATTTTGCGAGCCTAGTCTCCGAACTTCAAAACGATGCACCGATTTGTGACGGGCATGAATCGGTAGACAAGATTTAAGAGCCCAGAGATGCCTAAAATAATACCTGACCACTGGATGGTGATGATGATAATGATGAGGGGTGATGACCAAAAGTGTGTAACAAATCATACAAATGAGGAAAATATGTTTGTCAGTATTAAGCTCAGGACCTACTTCACTCGGTGCTGCAAAAAAAATCTGGTCATCAAAATTAATAATCGTTTTTTTAAATCTCGATCTCAACCATAGTGATATTTATGAAATTTCGAGACAGAGCAGTAGTTGATTGATTTTTTTAGTTGTATAGAGGGAATTGAAGGTTTTTGCTTATTAAGATTAATCACCATAAATCATTCTAACAATTCGCATAATTAATACTTCGTTTTATTCTTTTCTTCAATTTAATTATCATTTTTTATTTGGGGTCAGTGGAGACCCCATGCGACTACTTGTGTGACTTTTTTGATGCGCCTAATTAAGGGATATTAGACACACATTTTTGTTGCTCTAACGCAGAAACCGAATTCACGACGGACGATCTGAGTAATAGGCCTAAGTAAACCACTGAATCACATTCGTTAATACGACCGATTAAATTATTAACATTCATTTCATGAAGATTTATATAACTCTTTTTCCTAACTCTATAATACATTTTCTTTCAAACTAGTTTAACTAAAGTTAAGTAATAGTAAAATGACTTTAAGTGCGGCCGTTAGTCATTTCAATGTTCTATTGAAATAATAATAGTATTTTTAATGTGTTGTTACACTCCAGTGTCAATATTAAACGTCTGGAGCTTATGAAATGTTCGTAAGTGACCTCCGCGGTCGTAAACTGGACACATAAACTTTATGAGATAGGAACGGCTATAGACGTCATGTTGTGTTTGGATAACTGCTACAAGGTATTTTAGCCCTTATGGTATACTGGATAAGTGTACAGGTTATTGACTTATTATTATTAAGGTCATAGGTTCATCGTTTGTGGTAGCAAGACCCTTTGTTTCACGGGATTTTATAATTCAAATTCCATAGGAACCAATCCCGTGAAACAAAAGGTTACGTCTTTTTAGTCTTTTCGTTTACGTCTTAATTTTATAATTAAAATCAAGAGTGTAGTGGACTGTATTTTGGTTTGAACGCATAATATTGAACGTTGGCGGTTGTACAAGATACCAAAGCTTAGGGGAAAAACATACAGTACTAACCTTCAGCTTCTTGTGAAGGTGCCTACTAGATTCCAGTTCTTGCGATTTCGCACAATATTTAAGTAGCGATTGAAAGAAGTTTCCAATCAATATTATAAGCCAAAGTTTCCATACTTAAATTACTCTTAACAACGGTTTTAATGCAGTAGTTGCACCAAAAAGTAATAAAGTTCCATCGAAACTTACAATTTACAAACTTTCACATTTATAATACATATGCACATTAGATCAATTTAAAGCGAGACATGGCGAGGGCCACTATGATTCGCAATGATCGATTTCGATTACGCTGTACGCATGTTATCTATAACTTCATCCAAAGTTGTCTTCAACTTTTTGACAATCATGTTGTCAATCATGGCCTAATGTATTAGATGAAGTGTCAAAATTGCAACACACTTGCTGACTTGTAATAAGTTTTCATCACTCGTTTCATTTACAAATCAAAATTCAAACCTTTAACAATAGCAGAAATCTTTCACAAATTTTATATTGTCTAAAGCCAGGAACAGAAATGAGATAACGAGCAAAAACATAATTTAATGGCGTATGAAAACGGAGTTATGAAATAAAAACACTTAAAAACAATAAAACACGCGCACGTCACGGCAAAAATTGCTTTGTCTATCGGCTTAATTAAATTAAAACCAAATTGGAGTTCTGGATGAATTTGGATGGCTGTTCAGCAGGGCTATCACATACCCGAAAACTATGATAAGTTATTAAAATTTTCGGATGAAAAACTTCGCTAAAAATAGTCAACTTGTAAAGGTCTTCAATAAAAGTAGTCCATAGAAGTTAATATTTGTATTATCAGTCCTTTACAAAGATAAACCATGAAAATATATGGAAACAATGGAAATCAAAGAAAAGAAAGGAAGCTGATTCTAAAATAATTACAAACACCGTTTTGAATCAATTTTCGTCTGTACGTATCATTACGTTGTAATAGGGATATATAGGGTCAGTTTATACTGAAACGACGTTAGACAATGCACGGCTTTCAACGCCGCACTGCTGTCCGGGGGGGGTGGGGGGTGGTGTTAGGTTTATTTTCGTTACGGAATTACTTGATTCGGTCGCCACGCTTTTGAGCGCGCTTTGATATAAGCTATACAATACCGCGATAAAAGCTATACCATAGATTAAACCTGTAAATATTATATTTTGACAGCCCTAAGCGACTATTCAAACATGGTTTCATACATGACCTGACACGGATTAAGGTTGTTTATTGAATTTCAATTGATTCTTCTTTGAACGTGAATTATTTCGATTCGTTTCATTTTATATCGTTTGATAAGTATTTGTTTGTGATGGTCCAGTGGTTTAATGCTTGGCTCTCGAGACTTTGATCGTAGGTACGATTCCCGCATTGGAAGAACAAGGTAAGAAGTAATTAAATCAAATTTCTTCAATAAAATTATTACAAAACTAGATGACGCCCGCAACTCCGTTGCTCCAAAGTCCGTTTATCGCACGGGAATCGTACATTTTTCCGAGATGAAAAGCATCCTATGTCCTTTCCTGTGCTCAAAGTAATTCCATGTCAAATTTCAGCAAAATCGGTTCAGTGGATTAGCCGTGAAGAGGTACAGGTTTAGAACAGACCGACAGACAGACACACTTTCGCATTTATAAAATAAGTTTGGATATGTATTGCGTATGTTCATTGATCTCCATTGGGGCAGCTCTATCTTGCTAACCTGCTTATATTTTATTACTATGTATAATTTTACAATTATTGTTATTAATTTGCTGAAGGCTGTGGCAACATGCAGAAGCCCCCTTAATAAGATAGCCGAGTAGCATAAGTGTATAAACTTACCTTGTATGGAGTCGATGCATGTGACAGTTTAATTTTATGTCCATGTTTAGTTCGTAGGGTCTCCTTTGAGCTGTTAATTACGTTCTTCTCTATTTATATACAGGTAGAGTAGGAAGTTAATAATAGAAGTACTTGATTATATTACATGCAACTACTGATGTGTAACTTTAGACAAAATCCTGAGATGAATTTATGGACCGAGATTAAAGTGAAGGCTACATTTGATGTAAAAAACCAGTAATTTTCAAGATTTAGCATAAATCCTTAGCAACATCTACTTAAAAACACCTAAAAAATCGCTTTTACCATCAATTTCATTCCAATTATGTGCAAAGGAACCATAATTTTAAGCGCCCTCTAAACGATATAAAAGACTTAAGAAAAACACGAGACATAAAAAAAACCTGTAAAATTTCCATCATTACATCGGATTATATTTGAGTCCTGTTTGAGACCATCTTCATTAAGAGCCCTCAGTGTTTGCCAAAACGGATTTTTCACAAACAAATTATCTTAGATGTTTTCTGTGTACCCTCGCGTTGAGGTGAAAGTAATCGGCGTATCAAAGCGAAATTTGTCAAAAACACGGCTTCGCGTGAACTTCCGTCAATTCTGTCCAATTAATAACTGGATGCTGTCCCTTTCCCACTCGTGGTGATCCCCATAAGTCTGTCCCTCTCGTGTCCCCTTGTTTGAGGAGTCCCGTAGAGACGGAATATTGCCACTTTGTCGCGCCGCCCCCCGCGGGCTGTACGGAGAATTGCAATTTTTCTAGCGATAGACAAAGTTTTGAAAAGCTAGATTTTTATTGAAATTTCTATCGGAAATTGAAAAATTTAGTGTTGAAATACGATGAAGTTATTTACACTTTGACTTACAAAATCCAGGAGAGAGCGTATTTTTTTAAACCTGGTAACGCACTGGCAATACAAGCGATATCTAATAATAAAAATTAAGGTAAAACAGATATAGTGGAGTTAATAATAATCTAAACATTATTGCTTAATTCTTTTAAGTGCCTTTTTACTCTACTATGGTAAAGTCAGAAGGAAGAATGATTTTGGTAGTTTATGTATGTATGTGCCCTCTTAGCAGCTAAAGTACTAGTCAAATTTATTTATAAATTTTAATTCCATATATTACATTTTTATATAAACTATTTTTTTAAGTTTTAAAAAGTAATAAGACGTATATTTTTAAGTCATTACTCGTGTTATAGTTTTTAAATTTGTCAAACATTAACATTTCCATTATAGGAACGGAATACATACAATTAATAATACCCTACTACTTATTCAATTATTATCAGTCAAAAACTACAATCGGGTGTATAATACGGCCGTGTTCACACCCAGCTAAATGGAAGTTGGCATGCGCCCAGAAAGTAATCCAATAGAGTTGAGAGATAAATTCAGGATAATAATTAGATTCTCATGTTTTCCATTGCAGTAACTCACCCGGTCATCATGATCAGCCGACAACCACCCGTGATCCTAATTATGATTTAACAGAGGATAAATGTATAATAACAATAAAGTGTTTAACAAAACAAAGTGATAATACTTAAGGGTTTGTATGATTCCCCCGTATAGAGTTTACTGTAAAAGTAGCAGCGCTGAATGAGTAACTTTTTTCGACCGTATGGGCGAATTCATTACACTGGGACGTTTGCCCATACAAATAAAAAAAAAGTTTGCTCTTTCAGTGGAGCTACTTTCATAGTAAACTATATAAGGTGTAACAAAAGCAAAACTAAGTAATAATACTTTAGAGTGTGTATGGGTTCCCTGTTCACTGTGAAAATAGCAGCGCTGAAAGACGAATTTTTTTTTTGAGATTTATATGGGCAAGCGCCCCAGCGTGATAAGTTTTCCTATACAAAAGTTTTAAAAAAGTTGCTCGTTCAGCGCTTCTACTTTCACAGTGAAATCCATAAAGGGGACTCATACACACCCTAAGATATTATCACTATGTACGTCAAAATACTGGTCGTAACGCACAGGAGGAAAAGTACGTACCTACGAACAGTGGCGGCGCGAGGCCACGCTTGGACGTGGGTGAAATTAAATTCGCGAGGAATTAAATTCCCAATCAAGAAAACGTTAAATTACTTAATTACGCTGTATTAAAGTTTAATTACTATCATTGATGGCAAAAATGACACAAATAGAAATTAAATCAACTAACTTTTCGGCTGTTAGCCTCAAAATTTTAAATAATTTAAAACTTTTGCGAGGCCCCCACATGCGCGAGGCCGTGGGCGGTCGCCCGCGTCGCCTATGCCTAGCGCCGCCACTGCCTATGAACAGTATTTGCATGTTCGTAACGCACTTGCAGTAAGTTGGTTTTCGCCAAAAGCACTGAAAGTGATATTCATATCAATAATATTATTAGGTATTCGGACAGGCTGTAACACTTGTAGTAGGTGTTAAATAAAATTATTAGTGAGTAACTTAAAAATATATTACAATAAGTATAGATTAAATTAAATTTAAAATTTAGGAAGCATGGATCGTGGTTCGGTCGTTCACAAAGAATGTACCTTGTTGTACCAATGGTACTTTACTTTCCTGGTGGCTGGAGTGCAGGTGGAGGAGTCCCGGAAGGTAGGTTGTAGATGGTTAGGTTGCGGAAAAGCAGGACGCAGACAGGAAGAATTCAGGTAGGATGTAGGAAGGACGCAGGCAGGTAGAATTCGGGTAGGATGTAGGAAGGACGCAGGCAGGTAGGTAGCTCTCGCAACGACTGCAGAGCCCGTCGCGGTGATGCCCGTCGTGGTGATTACCGTCCCAGTGATGCCCGTCGTGGTGATCCCTTGAATCAGCATCCAGACATTTTTATAATTGCCCAGATTCTTACTTTGACTGCGACATCAAATCTTTAAAACTACCAGCCAGACAAGATTGTAAAGTACAGTTATTGCATGCTAGTAATCATTGGTGAGGCAGTCAAAGAACACAAATTGAACAGTAAATACAGAAAAATAAATAATAATCATCATAACAAAATTGAGGATGAATAATAATTATAAAGATGAAAATTATAATATCTTACAAGTTATTAATTAATGTAAAAAAAAGGCTTATTTCTGATACACAACGAAATAAATATTTACAAGAACTTTCTATACCCATTTAGTTACATTCAACGATGTCAATACTTGGATATGGCATACGCCATCAAAACTGTAGCAATGTTTTTGCATGCAAAATGTGTATCGAGAAAATATTGTCGTCCTTTTTTGTCTTACAGTAATAGCATATACTACTTTCTCTTTCACTCATTCACGCTTTCAATGCATATTTTACGTAATCAATGCATTAAACGCGTCCGACTGTCACCGCGTCCTAAGGCACACTGCTCTCAGATGAGTGAGCTCACTCATTTCGAGGGTGACACATTTTCGCGCTGACGATTGTATGGAATGCCTCTTCTAAAGGTTATAATTCTATGGTTACATTACCAAGAATGGTCATATTTATGAAATTGAGTAAAAATATAAGTGGTTTATAAAGTAAACTTAAAATAATCATTGCAACACTTACCCAAGTGGGGATAGTAATTAATATTTTATATTACTATTTATAAACAGCAAAAGTGGAGAAATTATTTAAGTTTTCCCAAATACGTCTATTCGTAACTCGTAGCAGAAGAAAATCAGAAGCTAAATGTCAACGTGAAAAAAACAAAAACAGTTTTGGCGTCCCAGCCAGTATAGAAAAAATTACATATACAACCTCATTCATAAGATTTGTAGGAACAATAAAATCGTTACAAGGCATGTCTTATTGTCTTGAAATTATTCATGCGTAAGTCGTTAAACTGATTTAGAAGACTTCGAGGCTCGGAAAAGGATATTTTAGGATAGTTAAGATAGTTTTTACTTCAGTTTTTTTTAATGGGTCCCGTGTTAAGTAAGGTAAGCTTATTGCTGCGCTATGAAGTAGCACATGTAGTTCTTGTATAAATAAAACACCAAAAGTATATTGTAAAATAACATTTTATTTTGTCCCTTATACTGAAGCGCGTATTCGATACATTACATTGACTCACTTATGTAGACACTTACATTCAATCACATTCATCTGGCACTCAATGTATGATTCACTAAACCCATTCAAATATACATTTATTATATACGACCATCGACGTACCATATCCTTTGGACATCTAGGACACCTAGGATATCCTCAAAAAAGTATTATACAATGCCTTATACTTATTCAATCCGAAACAGAACCTTATAAAACTGGCGGATAAAATTCTAGATACTCAGAATGAAATTGAATGAAATGAACTTTGTCTACACTCAAAGCCTTATCTGATAAAATTATTAACATTATCTTTTATGAAGAGAAACCTGCCAGATTTTTTATTTATTCGATATCCAGGAGATGATACGTCAACGTTTAGGACGAACATTAGAGTAATTGAAATACATTTAATTAATATATTTTATCTATACATAGTAATAATATTTAAGATTTATCAGAAAACACGTTTAAAAATAAAATTTAAACTTTGAGCACAGAATCTTAACTCAGTTAAAATTACAGTAAATTCGACACAATATGAAATTAATAAATTCGTGAAGATAGGAAAAAGCTTAAATTAACTTGTCATATTCAAGAAGAAAACTGAGCCCCTAGCCAAGGTGTATTCTTTATCGCTTCTTTATAGAATCGCCGATCAAAATGTAGATATTATGGAATTTTGTAACATTACTCGATATTACAAAAGTACCATCGAATAAATAGATTAATAGGCAGTTGACTACGTCATTTGTTCGGATTATGTCAACTTAATTGAGTCGTAATCTGTTTTTCTGTCTGGCTGGCTTTGGCAAAACGCGACCAAAATGGTGTAGGTCCGCCACATAAAGTTAATATACCTAGCGGAATAAAGAAACAAAGGCCTGAGCAAGCGAGATGTCACTATCAGTAACACTGCGTGGTAAAAAGAGACGCGTGATACATGAGAGCAGAACTCTTTTTTTTGACGTCCAGTCGGCACTTATCGGCACGTTGACAATTTAATCTCATAGAATTCATGTTCAATCATGCTTGTGTAAGTGTATACGTACACATATTTTTACACACAGATGTAAACCAATTTCGGTTTCGTTTGACAGCTCGAGATGTTGCTCTATTCCGCTAGGTATATTAACTTTATGGGTCCGCCATCGATATTTGATAGTACCTCTGGTATCTATTTGTCATATCAAGTGATGACGTCATCAAACCAGGTCTACAAATAATTTTGACCGGGTTCAAAATATCGAGAAACTATTCGACAAAGCTCGGAAATATTCATTTATTAAACAAACATGGCACCAATTTATTAATTAAACTCGTTAACAGTGTCTGGTTATTTATTGAAGGGAAAATCATTCAACTATCAAATACGACCCAATTCTAGATATTATTAATAAACAATGCAATTAATACAAAATCAGTATATAATACTTCATGAATTATAAGTTATTGTTATGCACCCGAACGCGCGGCTTGGCGGCTACACCGCGAGATTACAAGCGAACAGCGCGACCGCGCCGCTAAAATAAATCGGTCCAGCCTAAATTTATTTATAATAAGGGTACGTTTCAATGTTGTATAATTCATATACGGTATATAATATTTAGTCAGTGCTAGCACATAATTTTTCAGCCGCATCTTTTAGTATAAGTAATTTATAATTGGACGCTGTTAAGCATTTGTGTATCATCCCACAAAAAATTTCGTATTGAGTTTGAATACATGCCTGCAAGTCATGTTCTTTACAAAATTTAGAATAAGACTGCATTCATAATTCAACAATGTTTTGTGGGTTAATACACAATAATGCTTAACAGGGACCATTTATGATTTAAGGTTTTTCTTAAAGTCCCTGAGTGGAGTTAGAGAATTCAGCTGTTAATACTGGCGCTGAATAAAAAAAAGCTTTTAAAATAGAAAACTAGGGAAAAAAGGTTTTATAGTAGGTTGAGTATTTAGGTCAGTTATAATGCAAAGGCAAAAAACATTGAACATTGAGTGTGCTATAAAAATAAATGTTCAGATCCATGCATAATTTTCATCTTTTAAGAATGAATTTTCTCATCTGTTAAGAATGAATATAGTTATGGAAAATTATTATGAGGAGTAATGATCGAATACTCAAAATAATTTCGGGTTTATTAGAGGTAAATTATAAGATAAAAAGTTGTAATGAAAATATAATAATGAAACATAATAATGCATCATATATTTGCTTAAATATGAGTGTAGAAATAATTTAGTAGCTTCAAACTTAAATAAGACCTTTTAAATAAAAATACGTATAATTTGTTATACAGCACTTAGATAATATTTAGTGTATAGTAGATAATAATTACAGCTTCTAGCGACCTATCGAATTCAACTAGAGTAACGTTAGTTGGGGTAAGTAAGCGTACACACTATCTTACCTCAACTAAAAACATACAACAGAGTTACAGTTACACCGAATACAGACATCGAGCTTAGAGGTTAAAGAGCAAAGAATAACACAACATTCTACGTCGCATGATATAATGCCTAAGGAGATACACCCTGTATAATCCATAACGCGTTTACATAAACGACAATGACTAACAGTCTTACTTGTGCATGCAACTGATTTAGATTACTGGAATACAATTGTATCCAGTATATTGTCAAAATATAAATATTTATACAGAAGAGTAGCTCAGTTGTGTCTTTGAACTCAAAATCGTTCAACGTAGAGACGGCACTGTTAGTTACTTAAAATTATTTATGGATGGATGATAGTCCTCTGTATTTTATATTTATATTGTAATTTGTGATATTATGTAAAATATTTTAAAAAAAAATTGCGTAAAAGAGGGTTCTTATATTTTTCAGTTGTAGGTGGGAATCGGCAAATTTTTGATTATGGCATTTCTATATGTGATATTCTATAATATGATTATGGCACAGTCTTGCCCCACCTATATTATATTGTAGAGGATTTAACACCTACACGTACTCTTAGATACAATAAACTTCTTTAACAATGGACGAAAGTAACAGTAATTGTTAGGTAACATTGGGAATAAATTATAAAATTCACACAGTAAAAATGGCACGCTAATCTAATTACATGTAATAACTAATAAGTATTGCACACAGTGATTCGTTATAATATTATTGTTAAGTAATAAAAAACAAAGTGTAAATAATGTAGGCATAGATTATCTTAAGTAACTGTAATAAATATTATGCAGGTGTAAATTAAAAACGGAGAGGTAATGCAAGCCTTCTTGCCCCCAATACAATGCTAAGCGCAATATTCTTGGAGGTATGTGTGAGTTTTTGTTCGTTTCAGCTTTAAATAATAACAAAGTCAACACAAGCTTAAACAAAGTCCTAATATCCTAAACATAAAGCCCGGTACTAATTAAAATATCTATAATGTTTATATAAACAAAAAAAGACAAAAGTCTTTGCCCAATACGTTTGAGTGGCTTGGCAGCTAAGGCCATTGTACAGCTGTAACGTCTGTAAACACAATATGGATCTTTTTATTAGTACCAGGGTGGATATAAACATTTATTTTGTTACATATAAACAAGTGCATATTTACAAATCAATTTACATAAGGTATATTTTTCATGCATAATCTTTGGTATAGACAATAATATTTTGTTCCCGGAGTCAGAATATGGCTTCAGGTGATTATTTTCAGCTTGTAAGGTATCCCATATTGGTTAAACTTTGTTGTTTTTAAATTATGTAAGAACTTATACAAGATCCTTTGATGTTTTTATGATTGATTTACAAAGCTAATTACTTTGTTTTGCCTTGTCAATAGGTCCATAATTCATTTTCATTTATTTATAGAAACACTTTATGTTTTCTGTATTGTTAAGTTACAAAATTCTATTGATATTCAGATTTTTTTTTAGAAAAACACAGTTGATAAAATGACGCCATTGACCCATTACTACTTGTCTCTATCTTACACCAAAATATTATAGCTATTACGCTGCTAATGCATGAGTGAGGAAAGTAACTGTATTCCGTGATTAATTATAGCGGTTTCTCATAAGACCTAGTCAGATCATATTTTCGACCCAAAAATACTTCAAGTACTTACTCAATTTCGAGAAACCAAATTATATACAAAATCATCCCGTTTATTTTTCATAGTGCATATAGAAAATTACCAAAAATATTCACCCAAAGCATATTTCCTTAGACCCCGTGACTAACTACTGTTTTGGTGTTGATCCTTATTCCGGCCTGGACGGACTGATGTCCTCAGGAACTAGCCTAGCTTACAACTAACATACATCCATATATCCATACTATGTCCAATATTCCATACTATATTATCCAATATCCATACAATATCCAATATGTAGTCACTCTAAAAAAATTAATTCCGTTATGCATCGTCTTAATATTTACAACCCTTATTTTATATTTACAAAATTATTGGTATTTTTTTATAATATTATAATGTATGTATTATAAATGACACATCAATTTCCTTTTAAAGAAAACTCAAAGGCTTAGTTTATTGCAATTTATACAAAATTTACTTATTGGCATTTCAAAATTATTCAGATATTATAAAAGCTCAAAAAAAAAAAATTATACTTAATAACATTTCAAAATGCATAAAAATAATATTATCACACCAATTAGTCTAAATAAAAAATCAGATTATCACGTAAAATAATATTCAAACATTAAATGAAAGTATAAATGTTTGTTGCAAAAAAATAGAGTATCTGTAGAGAAATAAGCATGAATAATTCAAAAATAATAATATATCTTGAGTGTAACATTTTTAGTGTAAATTTAAAAGTATCCTAGAAGTAGTAGCTTAGTGAAGAAAAGTGTGGTGTTGCCTTTATTATTTTTGTTTTAGAAAATTGTGAAGAAAGGTATTTTCATAGTGGCGATTTTTTTCTATCTATGATATCCTTACGGTCACCAAAATAAGTTTCGTAGATAGCTATTATAAATAAAATTTTCTATTTGAGCATTTATGGTAAGTGTTAAATTTCTTTCTAAATTCTTTCGATTGTTACTTGTTATTCTCAAATCGCTGAATTCTGTCCGTAGCGGTCATTACCCCCTGTCAAAAAATTTGTCATATTTCATCATTTTCTATTCTATTCTATTCTATTCTACAAACTGCGATTGACAATAAAGTGATAGATGTTTCTAATCTAACGGCGTATCGTATTTTGTATACTCGATGTGAACTGAGTATGAAGTATATCACTTCGAACTCCTAAATAGTTGAAGATTATCATTCTGAGAGTTACCAAGAGGTTTTCCGATGAATCTATAATAGTCTGTGTCTTTATAGGAGTTCAATTTTATTCTTAAGTTAACAGAATACAGTGCGAGCATTTTTCATATAGCTCCTAGACTAAAAAGGTCAATGACCGCTGGTGTCACCTTAAAATATTTTAACTATAGGTATATTTACCAAATGACATGAATTTTAAATCACTTATTCGCTATGCCCACTGGCCACATTTATAGTGTAAAATATAAATTAAGTTAGCAACCTACACAAATTATATTTTCATTATTCTAAATTACAACAAACTATTCGAGACACAATTATAAGTCTTTACACTAAATTATTATAATTATGAAATTAACTAACCTATATTTAATTCATTTGGCAATAAAATATATTAAACAAATACTGCAGGCACATTGGTGTAGAAGTAAATGAAACAGAAAATAAGTTTTAGCAGAAGGTTTTAAGCAATAAAATATAATAAATTCAGATTTTACAAAACAACAGGTTTTTTTCAGACCTTTTCAGAAAACACATAAAAAATTATGTTTTAAGTTTTTAAGACTTATTATTGCTTTGAAGCTGCTCTGTAAATTATAATTTTGCAGGGTTACGAAACACATTGAGAATTTTACAGATTTGTAAGTCATATTTCTTGGCCGACTTTTCAGATCCAGATAGTATACTTAAGACCTAATCTGAGATCCACAGAATATAGATACTTAAGATTTAGATATAGGTGCTGAGCGCTTGCCTAAAGTCATGTAGGGCCGCAAGCAGCTGCGGCGCAGTGGGTCGCTCGGTGGGAGCCGTAGACCAACACCATGACATGAAACCGTACCTGAATTAAAAGGACGTTTTTAGGGACAAACTATATTATGTGACGTTACATCACTGAGTAAATAACTATTGTCCCACACGATGAGCAAACTCCAACATCGAGTCCAAAGGAAGTGTGGATTTTAAGTATCAGTCACACAAGACCGCTTATGCAGTTGCGGTTTGCCACAACAGCATAAGCGTTCTTAAATAGAATGTAAGCCTATAGGCACCTAACGTAATACCTAACCTAACGTTATAAAAGATATAAAAGATATTTGCCCATCAGAGGGATTTGGAACAGTAAAGATACGTCTTCATAAATCCACCAAGGCATTATTGTTGTCAAATGATTGACAATACCAGATCCCAAACATTTTATGAGTGCAGAGTGATACATTTATTCCCACTCCAAAGTAGCGTATATTGAGAAAAGTTATTGTAAATTCTTGTACGTCGTGGCAAAGATAGGTAAAGCTTGCCTAACTTGAAAAATGACGCGCCCCACCACTTCCCTAGTTGATATTATTATAAATGGGAAACTGTAAATACGAGTGAGCTACGCTTGATAAGGAGTAGTTGAGTCTCTCTTCGCATTAAAGTTCGTCCCAGTGGGACGAATCGGTGGAAGCGATTTTTCTTCAATCTATGTAAACGAGTACATTAAGGTCTCCCACACAAAACTGCGAATTCGCATGGCATCGTATCGTAATGTCATTTTTATTATAAGTTTTGTCGCAGATATTTGCGATGCGATTCGAATTTGCAGTTGTGTGGTAGCCCTAATACACGTTTACAGACATTCATAAAATACTCACAGCTCATCCGGGCAATTATGCGGTTGAGCAGGTCTGTACCCGGCGGCGAGGAAGGCGCCGGCGTCGGCGGCGTCGAGCTCCGCCAGCGGGGCTGACCCCAGCGTCGCCAGCTCCCATAGCGTCACGCCAAGTGACCACTGTGTAGATGATGATCAATAATCGTCAATATCAACATTATTTGTATAAGGTGTATATTCTGTATAATGTGCGGGACATTCAACAACATTTCATTGGTTTATGCACAAAGAGGCAATATACGCCTTTATACTACTTACTTACTTAGGTACTTACTACGAGTAATATAAAGGTGTATATTGCCTCTTGTTTATATTGTTACGGGTTACGACTCGTAAAAATAATAATTATTGAATCTTAATTCATTTACATTATCTCAAAAAGATGGTCTCTATTTCAAATTCAAACACAATCATTATTGTTACGAGTATAAAATTATAAAGGTGTTACTTGCATAAAACACTGAAAGGATTTAGATAAAATTCGGTATTGAGATATTTTAATTTCGCGAAAGGACATAATATAAGATTTTTATCGCGAGAAAGTATACGGTAATCGTGAAATTAACAAATTTCTAACACATTTTTGGAATAAATCCTAATAATTATTTATATCCTTAATCGTTTATTTGACATGATCTGAAAACTCCTCCTCGTCTTACTAAGACGAAATGAAGCAACTAATCAGCCTACTCTTTCCTATTTCACATTTTATGAAAGTAAATTAACTATTTAAATGCAAATATCGAGCTTAATAAACAGCAAACTATATCAAAGAGTCGACGCAATGCGGTGCACTTCAGTCGAAAGCGCAGCTTGCGGCCGCTAACCAGATATTAAAACTACTCTGGTAATAGTGCGGTCCTGTTTGTGGGAAATCCTTTGTGAAGTTTGGAGATTATTGCGCTGAAATTGGACATCTAAATGTAAATTATTGTAAGTGTTTTTTAGTGGAAAGGAGGATCTCAGTCTGATAAAGTATTATCATAGAAAGTCATTGATACGAAGATAGCAAACCTAAGTAATTTTTGGCCGGCTTATAACCAACAGATTACGGCTAACATTGACTTGACAATATCCGGCCAATTAAAGTAGGTTCGTTTTCAGTCTATAAATCATTTTTTCTGATGCCAGCTATTATTTTAATAACGAACTTATCTACGTCTACCAGTCGTTAAACCATTCAAAATAATATTATTATCTTGGACGTTCTGAAAGTGATCCTTACGCCTTTAGTAATAATAAAGGTCTTATCGTATCTAAAACAATTCAAAGCTCAATGTTAATCTACTACTACATGTTAGCTACCTACATTTGTCAATCCATTCAGAATTATTTTACCTCAGAATATCTCATACTGAACCTAATGCCGTTGTAATAAAGCCTTACCACATCAGACGCCGTGGTGTAATGGTCCTGCAGCAGCGACTCCGGCGCCATCCACTTGACAGGTCTGTTCTCGTTGTCGCCGAGACAGTGGTAGTCTTCAGGGAACAAGTCACGTGACAGACCGTTGTCGGTCACTTTAAGTCGCAGCTTCTCGTCCACACTAAGAAAGATATTTATGATGCATCGTTAAGAAAGGAGAAAAGCGAGGTAGTGCTTATCTTGTCGTTAGTTTTGACTGTAAATTAATTTCGAGAGCTACGCACGCCAAAAACACAATTTTACAGGAGTAAAAGAACTTGCTGTGTATAAACTATAGAGTATGGGACACAAAATACCTAATAAGACAATAATTATTTATCTCGTTTAAAATATTTTATACGTGGGAGAGCCATGCTTCGGCACAAATGGGCCGGCTCGACCGGAGAAATACCACGTTCTCACAGAAAACCGGCGTGAAACAGCGCTTGCACTGTGTTTCGCCGAGTGAGTGAGTTTACCGGAGGCCCAATCCCCTACCCTATTCCCTTCCCTACCCTCCCCTATTCCCTTCCCTTCCCATCCCTACCCTCCCCTATTACCCTATTCCCTCTTAAAAGGCCGGCAACGCGCTTACAGCTCTTCTGATGCTGCGAGTGTCCATGGGCGACGGAAATTGCTTTCCATCAGGTGACCCGTTTGCTCGTTTGCCTCCCTTATTTCATAAAAAAATATAGATATTATGATTTTGTGGCCCTTTAAATAAATATTTCAATTGGTGGAAAAAACAAATTTTGCTTAAAAAACGAGATAAAATAGTCGCTGTCAAAATGTTATATCAAAAGTTATAACCGTGGATGAGCCAGCTAATTAGAACTTTGACATTAATAATAATAATAATTATAGTAGAATTATAAAAATATAAATAATAATTAGTCAAAAACTTGTCATTTTCTATACAAAGCCGCGATTGACAACATCTGACACTTCATTGTCAATCGCGGCTTATATAGAAAATGACAAGTTTTTGAAAGGGAGTCAATGACCGCTACCGCCATGTTTCGCCGAGTACAGTATAGTAGTCATTATAAAAAAATGGTCAAAATATTACAAAGAAAAAAATTAAAGTCGGCCATTCTGTTTAACTGTCAACAAGATGGCGGCTACTCACATGCAGTTCCGCGCCGCGATGTCGGCGTGCACCAACCTCTGGACGTGGAGGTATGCTATTCCGCAGGCGATCTGAGCTCCCAGGTCTACCAGCTCCCTCGTAGCCGGAGCCGCTTGCTGACCCAGCCGGCAGGATGTTAGGAACCTGGGTGACAGATGGGTAACTGGCGATATTGATATTATCTACTATATGCTGTACTGAATTGATTCTTACATTCATACTAATATTATAAATGCGAAAGTGTTCTCTCTGTCTGTCGTTACCTCTTCAGTCTTCACACCCAAACCGCTGAACCGATTTTGCTGAAATTTCGTATGGAGATACTTTGGGTCCCAGAAAAGGACTTAGGATTCTTTTTATCCCGGAAAAATGTACGGTTCCCGCGCAATAAACCAATTTTGGTGTAAGAGAGTTGCTGGCGTCATCTAGTATAGTACTATTTAAATTGAAGCTTGTTAACATACTGCAGTAATTAAGCAATAAGTTTTTCATTCTTTTATTCTAGTGATATTGCCGCCAACTAATGTAATGTAAGTAAGTATATTAGCAGCAAAGGAATCATACTTCAATTCCTAAACATAACGCTGCTACTTTTGTTTTGCTACTACTGTTTTCAAAATTCGCGAATAAACGTAAGTGTAATTTTATAAACATTTCGGTCTACCGAACAGATGTAGGGCAATAAACATAAATGTGAAACTTAAATATTGTTCAATTTGAAATTGTAATTTTTATGACACCATTTTGTGCTTTCGTCCGAACATTTTTCGTCCTAAATGAGTCCTGAAAACAAGATAAGGGAATTTTTGCGCGGAAATAAAAGACAATAGGTAAGGAGGACGCTTGTAAACCGAATGCAAATTTCCCTAACGAACTTCCACAGCGAAGTTATCTTTAATTATTGAGAATTATTCTGTATTAGTGAACACAAAGACTTGGTATTAACTTTTTTCTTTTACATAAACGCCACATAAAAATGTAACAAAGATGAGTTTTTGTGATAATTATATTTTAATTACTTAAATAGAATACCTACTTATTACTAATTTTTAATTAACTACGTTATAAATAATTTTACATCATTCTAAGCTATACAATTTTGCTTCGACCTATAAAATTTTCGATGATGAAGAATTTTATAGAGATACAATAATATTATGTAGGCGCTGACGGCGAAACATATTATTATGGTTAATGTATAACTAAGAGATTTTACAATTAGGATAAATTAAGATGAACGTAGACGAAATTAATAAGTTGTTCGCTCTTAAAGAAAGTTATGTAAACTTATTAGGACAGTCATTATTATT
This sequence comes from Cyaniris semiargus, assembly GCA_905187585.1. Classification (NCBI taxonomy): domain Eukaryota; kingdom Metazoa; phylum Arthropoda; class Insecta; order Lepidoptera; family Lycaenidae; genus Cyaniris; species Cyaniris semiargus. The sequence goes on from LR994555.1 coordinate 3,798,805, forward strand.
ATGATATTTTATACACTCTAGAATTAAAATTTCAACTACAATAGCCAATATCATTAAGTGCATGGAACAATATTGTTACATGGTATACTACACTGCTATTGAGAACGACAAAAGCTGTTATTATATTGATTTTACATTCCACCGATGCCCATTAGGATACGTGAAAAACTAGTTCATGCAATGTGGCCCTATATTTATAGTATAGGTGGTAATTGCTCAATACAGCGATACTAAGTATGTTGAATTTAGTGCCAAAATAATAACGTTATATCAAAGCTAAGGCTGAAATGATTGTTAGGTGCAATGTAAAATGGTTTCGGAGATGTATATTACATAATAATCTATATCTGGTATTTTAAGGCCTTATAGAAGTGAGACAGAAGTCAGGATTATCACAATTAAAAGTATGTAACGCTGTTTTATTGATCTGCTTTTTTCAGAACTATGTCTACCTTATACCTTTGTTTGAGATCTACCGTATTACAAAAACGTCACAACATGTCCAGACCAATAACAACGCGTGATAAAAAGAAAAAAAAAAACTTCCATTTAATCATCCATTCTCATAAACACTTACAATAAGTAGGGTTCCTTTCCACCCGAGCTTTGTCGCGACTAATAGTATAATTTTGTTTTTCATAACCTATAGAATCGGCCAATAAGGTGATTCTATTACGCTACGTTCCATAGCAAGATATTCCTCTAAATGCACCTCTTCTAAATAACATACCTCTTTAAATTAGAAGAATGTGACACACAGCAGTAAACCAGCAGCGGTTTTCGTGCCTCCTCCGCGCAGGCCGCCATCGGCGCTAGCACGTTAGTATGTGCTAAGCCGAACAACCGCAGACCTTCAGCCACGAGTAGAGCAGCCTGCATTGCTGATGCTGCATCTGTACAAGGTATTTACTTTTTAATCAATCAATCATTTGTTTTTATTTACATTAGTTTTGTTGACACCTTTAGGCATAATAATACTCGTAACATTGCATTGCGACGTCGTACCATATAAATCTACATTGCTGTGCAAATTGCAATATTATAGTTTTTGCGATACGACGCTATAACGCAGTGTTGTAGCTTGGCCCTTTATTAATGATAATTTTACTTCTAGAAAGCTTTTAGCGTAAGGGTAAATACGGTAAAGAAACAGACTATAATAATAATATTCCTTAGGCACACTCTAGAACTCTAACGGTTTGCCGTTTGGTGGTTTATCAGATTCGTCTTACTCGTGACTACTTTGATGTATTTAGTTACACTAAAGCATACAGTTTTTATTAAAGTTAAGATTTTTTAACCAATAGCCTCTAGCAAAAGTGCGATCAAAACACTCTGTCTTCTCAAACACACACAGATTTTCTTTCCATCTTCTTCCTACACAAATTAGTCAATCGTTAACCACTTACCCGACACTGTCTTCACCACCACCTCCTCATAAGTATCGCCCTTCTTGTACACCCCCTTGTACACGCGGCCGAAGGTACCCTCGTGGACGAGGATCTCCAGACGGATGTTGGCCCGGGGGGTGGTCAGGTGGCGCAGCTGCTCAGCAGGATCCGTCACGCGATCCTTGGGGGAGGTTTGCTGGTGGAAATAATAGGGGTTAGAAGATTGTTATGACTGCACCAGTTCTAGGAGGCAGGTTATATTTTATTTTCTTCAGATCGCGCCAGAGTAAATAGTATATAGCCTAGCTTATACCGTTTTCGAGAAAAACCTGAATGTCGCACATTTGACCTTGAATTTTTTTTTTGCAGAGGAAGATCGTTGGAAGCTTGGCTGTTTTCTTTGTAATGATGTATTTATCGTCGATGCCAATTTTCAGATCTGTAAAGCGATTTCCTAAGTTACGATTTTTTTAGGCTATTTGGCATGGATTACTTGTACTCAACCTAAGATGATAGCTAGCTCTAACTTTTTTATAGGATCATGTAAGGTTCCTTATACTATAAAGGCCCCTCTCCACGTGGGCCATGATAGATATAATCCATCGTTTGACCATGATTGCGAAGCAGTAAGCATAATCGTCATAGTTTTAAATTGTTAGCCTATATTAGCTAATCTCATGCCAACGCAGACTGGCTGAAAATATTTTTTACAGCCCATGTTGTTATACAATACAAAATCTACATAATAAAAACATTATTCTTGTATATTTCAAAAGATAAACTCCGTCTTAACAATTAGCATAAAGATATCTTAATATTCAGAGACTATGCAACATTAAAACAAGTTCAAAAACTTCAATCACTACGTTTATCTAACAAAAGTTTTGTTCTGACAGGAGTAAAGCAAGAATGGGTTCTATGTCAAATTAGTTATGGTTTAAATTCAACTGTTCCTGTAATTATCAAAGAGCGAAATTCATATTTCCCGAAGTTTAAACTCAACGACCCTACAAATTTAGGGACAAAGGGATGATAAATTAAAAACGCTGCTTTACCGACGCCGAGCCTAATAATGAAATGATATGGTGGTTGTCCTGCTGGAAGAGTCTTGTAGATAATGTTGGCTGATGACTCTAAACATAAAATGTGCAATATTATTTTAGAACGAGTAAAATATTATGAAATACTATAGAATAGGATGCATATTATCACCTTAAAATAAAGCAAGTAAAGTGACATTAGAAAATTATTTTATTTTATTTTTAACCGACTTCAAAAAAATGAGGTTTCACCGACTTCAAAAAAAACAATTCGACGCGTATGTATGTAATATTTCCAGAACTGCCTGATTTTCGTATAATATGTTAGTCTATATAGACTAACATATTATACGAAAATCGGTCGCTGATATCAGCGTCTGAACAAATGTCCCAAATTTCAAAAGTGTAGGTATGTATGTATGTATGTATATATGTATGTATGTATGTATGTATGTATCTATGTATTTATGTATGTATGTATGTATGTATGTATGTTTTTATGTTTATGTTCGCATATCTCTGGAACTACCATTCTGATTTCAGTACTTCTTTTATTGTTGTACTAGGTATTGTTCAACTTAGGGAATGGTGCAAGTTTCATCAAAATCGGTTCAGTAGTTTTCGAGATAGGGAGTTTTAATTCTCAATTACGTACAATTTTGAAGTCGGTTTTATCTTTTTAAAATACAGTAATTATTACTATTCAACATACAAGCTTTTATTTCACACGTATTTCTTCCAAATTTCTGTGCCATTTAGAGGTGAATAAAATTAACCAGGCATTTCGGCACTTCCAGGTACAAACCTCCGCGTTCCAATAGGTCTAATTGCGTTAGTATCACCTGATGGGAGGCGCGTGTAAATTGGATCTTTAATGAGGTAAAGGCCGACGCAATCCCACCGCTCAGCTCAAAGGATTTGTAAAAGGCGCTTCATACAATTTTGTGGATCATTTGCGATGTCATTTATTTCCATTATTTATTCCAGGGTTTATATTTTATGGGGTAAAGATTGGTGAGATTAGCTCTAATATTTAATTACTTTGGGGCTCTAGGAGTAGATAATCAACGTAGCTGTAGACGTAGCCCTATAATTTGGCTTTTTATATACGAATTATCTAACAAAACATAAGAATACATAAAGAAAAGACAATAATTATTCGACTTTTAGATGGATGACGGCCATTGCTACACAAAAAAGAAATAAAAATCCTGGATAAATCTGAAAAAAAAAATATTACATGAAGTTTCTCTTTAAAGTACACTTGTTGACCTACCTCCGATTTCGAAGGTAGCCCGGCGATAGGGACCGATGTAAATAAGAAGTTCTCGGGGCTACTTTTTATCCAAAATTGGAAGTTAATCTTTTCAAAAAAAATTTAAAAGAACCTAAATGCCTAAGAGTGAGGCGTGTTAAGTTTATAAAATAAAAATTTTGAAATCAGTATGCATGTTCCCAACATAATAATATATTTTCTCTGCAATATAGCACGGCTAAAATCCTATACAGTAAATACCAATACATCGATGTGACACTAAGCCAATACCACCCAATACAAAGGAAGTCACCTGGATTAGACCGCAGACATATTGACTGTGGAGTTTAAGGATAAACATTTTCCACAGGGAATACAATTTTCCACAGAGAATACAATTTTTCTCCAGAGTGTTCTCTCAGGAATTTTCATATGGTTGGACGTGAGATAGATTTAAGGTGTTGCTGTAAAAGTAATAGACTTTAGGCGAAGTTCCTCCTTTAGCTTGCAGCTGTATTGCATACACTACAAGGACCAGTATTAATTAGGTATTATATTATTAATCCGACCGATTTAGTAATCTCTTACAGAATGTAGGCTTGAAGGATATTATGATTATCTTTGGTAATAAGGTTTTAAAGACTTAACACGAATGATAATCTATAGATAGACCTGCTTTATTTAAGCACTCACTCACCTGAGAAACGTGAGTGAGGTTGGACGCGGCGTAGTACGACACTCGCGACTCGGGCTTGGCATAAACGTGCTCGCTGATGTGCGTCGTCGCGTACGGCGAAGGGGATCTTCTACTGCCTGTCACATAAAAAATATATTTTAAATACAGTGCTACAAGGATCTTTTGGCCAAATTAAACTATTACTGCCACCTTGTTATTTGACAACAAACATTAATATAATAATAGACGTTGTGTCATAATAATATTATCATCCAGTAACTTTTCACAATATTAATTAAGATCTTCTACATTATATCGGATTATATTCGCTATTTTTACGTGATAGCCCTGTTGATTCTAAGAAATTTCTTTGAATCCGGTTTATGGATTTTATTTCATTTTCATTGCATGAATCAATTTAATCTATCTTCCCTTCCCTTCTTTTATAAAAAAAATAACAGCAGCAATAATAATATGTTTTTAGCGGTTATATAGAATTAATCATTATTATTGCTTAGGGATGCATAGGACCTATAATTAATATTCAATTTAGATTAGCTTGACCTGGCATAATCAGTTTAATTTGATTTCAGATCATAATCCTCTTAGTCCGCGTTTGGCTACAACCTGGGGGCACGGTAGGGAATGGCCACGTATGGGTAATAACTATACGTGACCATTCCGAAGAATCAACTAAATTGGTCCAAAAGCTTACCAGCTTTTGGACATAGAAAGACTCGATTGGCCATGATTTCCAACATGATTACGAAGCTATCTATGGGCGTTATAACTTTAGTGCACGTAGTTTTTTTTTTAAGATTATTTTTCTCGAAAATTCCAATTTTGGTGGGTAAATTTTGGTGGGTAGAGGGTGTGTGAAACATTATTTTTACAAAATACCATTCATTTCAAAGCATAAAAAATACGCCATTCACTTCATTCTGTCACAAGCTAACTCGTTTAGGTGGTGGTTGTCGTACCAGTTTCCCGTAAACACCTAATCTCTAATTTTGGTGGAAACGAAAATTTCCACCAAAATTATATAAAAAATGCAAGTTGTTGAAATCCACTCGATTCATATATGCTCTTTCTAAAATAATCAAAAAAAAAAAAAATCCTTGGTTTTCAAAGCTTCGATTCAATTTTCGATGATTTCCTTCGGCTTCATAATAGAAATAAATGGATGAACCCAAAATCTTCTTCGTTTCTTTTGCCTGTATCTCCTAAGCACTAACAAAAGTGCGCACGTCTTTTTACGATCCATGTCGCAACCTAGTTTTTAAAATACGATCAGTACCGTTGACGGTCGTCGAAGGAATGGTCATCTTAATCGTGGAACGGAGACGCCATGCCGCACGAAATCGCATCGCAACAATACAATATGTCCCAACTTTTTGCGTTGCGAATTCGCGTCGCGGCGCATCGCAGTTTTGTGTACAAGCCCTATAGCATGCACAATCGACGCCGATCAGAGGCAATCGTCGACGAATAATATTCCCTCTACAAGTTCGGTATTGCTTAGCCATGATGACAGACCATCATGGAGAGACCACAATTAACGCATTGTCATTTCACAAGTAGGTTAAGATATCTGGCAGCTCTTCTTCGCGGCTTTGCGATGTCAGTAACAACCTATGACTTACCAAAAGGAAACTTGTGTAAGCTGGCTATGGTTGCGTATGAACCAGTCGAGCTGGGTGGTCTGGCGAGGGTGTCCAGCCGTAGTAGGACGTTCTGATGGCTGCCATAAGCCGCCGTGGTGTAGGAGGTACTGTAACAATAAGAAATTATGATATATTTCTGTTAAGGGGGCGACTAACCCTAAATTGTCGATTTTATAATTCATTTTTATACTTGAAAATAAGCCACGAATTGTTTAATTTTCTAAACATAGATACTACATTATATTTCCGAGGATCTGACTTAGCGAAAACACGATATGTTAAAATTTTCTCGATAGAAAAAAAACACAAAGATGCATCCAATTTTCACGATTTTTTCATATATTGCCATAACCGTGCATTATACTAAGTTAATATTTTAACACGTTGTATAAAATTCTATCATTGAGAATCTGACCTAGCGGATTTTTAAAATGTTGTATATTTATCGAGTTATTAAGAAAAAACCAATTTGGCGATGAATCTGCGTCGTCCTTTTTCACCTGGCATATGAAAGACGGGCGTGAGTGTGAAGAGAGGAGGACGATGTTTGATTTTTTGCGTTAGTCGCCCTATTACGGCCGTTCCCAATATTCAATCTATCTCTGGTTTGACATACGACCGATCGCAGCTAACATTGAATTGACATAAAATATATGTCTCTAATGTCTAAAGAGAGCTATTCCTATCTCTAGTAGGGCAAAACCAGAGATAGATTAAATATCGGCCGTTAATCGGCACCATCGAAGAGATTGATTTATGGGCAGTTGACGGACCTACGTCAATTGGTCGGATTATGTCAATTCAATGTTGTGATCTGTCGGCTGGGTTTGACATAGGTACCGCGACCAAATTACGTAGGTCCGCCATCTGCCTATGGATCAACTTATCTGATAGTGCAATTGTACATAAGTAGACTTTCAGTCACCTAATTACTTTACAGCCCTACAAGGCTATTTTTTCATGAAGCCAAAACAGAAACTAATGTTACAAAGTGTCATTGGCGTAACAGTAGTTTGACACTTGCTATAAATAACTCATATCATTTTGCATGAGAAAGAAATTAAAACTAACGCTGATGATGTAATACGGGTAGCCGCTTCGCACCTTAACTGCGCTATGCCCGCATAACACTTTCAGCCAAGTGCTTTTGAAAAGAGAAGAATTAAGAAATAAAAAAAAACCCCGCCAAACAACTTTAAAAAGTAATGAAATAATATTTACTGACTTTAAGTTTAAATAATTGTAAGGTGATATTTTAGTCCATAATTATTGAACCGCGATTTTCCAGCACTGAGCAGGCTGATGATGATGAACTATAGCTAAAAACACTGTCAATCATGTCAGCTTTCAAAAAAAAAAAAAACTAGATCAAAATCGGTCCACCCGTTTGGATGCTACGATGCCACAAACAGACAGTCAGACAGACAGATAGACACGTCAACATATAACACCCCTCTTTTTTGTCGGGGGTTAAAAAATAGGAAACTCGACTTTCCTATTAGAATATTTTTACCACAAACCCAATCATAAAGTTGTATTACAAACAATATACGATTCCCAGCAAGTCTTATCTGTGGTACAACCAGGGTTGCCAGCTTTTCCAGCCGCCATAACCGGACAACAAATTAAATAATAATAATTAATAATTAAAACAGTTTATTGCGCCATAGGAAAAAGTTACAAACTTTTTGCACCCACCTAACTGTAGAACAGTTTCTTCATCTAGTCACAAAAATAGTCAAATAAAAAAAAAAGTACTAATGAAAGTTTTATTAAAGACTAGCGACCCGCCCCGGCTTCACACGGGTATAAAATATACAGATTTTAATCATTCAAAGACCAAATACTATCTACATAAACTGTGCTTAGTGATGAAATAATTTATTTTGATAAGAATTAATAGCATGAGTAAAATAAACGCGTTTAAATAAAGTCCAAAAAAATTTCAAGATTTTTAAATAAAAAAATGGTTGTTGTGCCTCACTCGACATAGATAGGTATAGTGTGTCGCGGACTTTTTTGTAGATATTTATAAGATCTATAATTAATTAGAACATTTTATGGTTCTATCTTTTATAGTTTAGGCAGCGTACGCAAAATAAGTAACTTTTCTGGTTGATTTTTACACCTTGTGTCCGAAAAATTCAAATATCTTACGGAACCCAACGGAACCCTATTTTTTTCAAAAATAAAATTTATCCTATGTTACTCGTGAATAATGTAGCTTTCGAATGGTGAAAGAATTTTTAAAATCGGTCCAGTAGTTTTTGAGCCTATTCATTACAATTTAACAAACAAACAAACAAAGTTTTCCTCTTTATAATATTATTAGTAATTAGTAATTAGTATATTAGTATTAGTATATTAGTATATTAGTATTAGTATATTAGTATAGATGTATCAACATGCCTGCATGCTGTCTATAACTACCTACGCCGCGCCGCCGCGCCGCGTCGCGGGCGAATTAGCAATGTCGCGGTAACATTTTTTATGTGACCGGACAAATTGCATCCGGTCGGAAGTTAGTGACCTGACCCCAACAATTTCTTCTAAAACCCAACAGTCCGGTCGAAAACCGGACGGTTGGGAACCCTGATTACAACCAATAAATAGCTAGTCGATACTCGTAAAAGATAGGAGCTCCATTGTTGGTATGCTAACAAATGCCATAGACAATTTTTCACGGCGAACACTAGGAGCGCAATTAAACGTCAGCGGGTAATTTATTATCTATCGATAGAGAACCATAGAGTCGGAGCATAGACTATAGAGGAGCATAGAGCATAGCATCATTTATCACAGAAGGGTCGTTAAAATTTACTACTGCATACCCAATGTTTTGATACGCTTTTTTGTTTTTGGTAGAAATAGCGTGTTATCTTTCGGTTGGTAGTTTTTTTAGTCTTATCTTTCATCATCTCGCTATGTTTTAAGTATACACCACCACAGTATAAAAAATATTTTATAACTTACGGAAATAACATGAGCAGAAACATCCTCCCCCATCACATTAAAAAAGCGAAGAGTGAATTTTGTCGTCGTGTTTCTTTTTCGATATATGAGTAAGTACATATATTTTTTAAACAGATGCTAGACAATTTTTGTTCTAATATAAATTCCATGTATGTTTTTCTTCTATTGCTGATATCCAGATGCAGATTTTGTTAACTGTTTCTACAATTTTTATTTCCTTTTTTCAAAAAAGAAACAATTATATATATCATCTCTCATAATCTGTTCTTTGTCATTTAAGTCCCTCGAGCACATAATGCAGTACTATATTAAATTTTCCCAACACAGTAACATAGTATGCTGGGAATACGATCACAGATGCTTCTGAAACTCTATTACAGTCTTGTCACTGTTTTGCAGTGGGTGTGACGCCATATTGCATATTATCTTCAGCTTAATATAGTCAGTTGAACTCGCAAATTAATATAATATTAAATTGTTGCATCGGGAGTGAGTTCTCAGTGCAACATTGTTTGTATTTTACGTATGCGTTAACTACTTTGGGACCGGTGGATATGCAACTTTGTACTAAGCTGGATTTATATGCGTCCGCCCGGACGCGCGATTTGGCGTCTACACCGCGAGATTACAAGCAAATGTACGTAAATGACAGCGCGACCGCCCGCTATTTAAATAAATCGTAACATATAATAATACTAGCTGTCCCGGCAAACGTTGTTTTGCCATATAAAGTATTTCGCCCATATTATTTTATTGAAGTGACTAAATAAGTATGGCACCATGGCAACGTCCATCGCTATCCCGTCGCATAATCAATGGTCGCCGTCAGTCTCGAGTTGTAATAATTTACTATTATTTATTCAAAAAATGCACTTATCAATATAAAAAGTAGCCAGTAGCCCAGGTCTTCCCAAACTGTGCGTCGCGACGCCCCGGGGCGTCCCAGGGGCGTCGCATGTCGACACAACCAAATCGAGTGAGCGCCGCGCGCATTATGTCATTCATACATCCCGGGCAGTATCCCCGCCTTCAGAAGCTATGCTCAGAAAAGCAAGCGCATCCTTCACATTAGCCAGCCTTGCTGACTTTAATATTGTTATGGATACGGACACGTGGTGCCATCTAGCGTCAAACCAGCGAAACTGATCAGGGAAACACAGAAAACATAAATCCCCTACTTTATACTAGATGGCGTTAGGTGTATGTTTACTTACGCGTATTTTCTAGAAACATCCCACAGTTGTTTACTTGTTTACGTTAATCGGGGAAGAACTTTCTAGAATTCGTCTCGCCATATAAATAGCCGCAGGTAGACGGCCCGGCAATTCAGTTTCATCTGAGCGATCTTCGAGGCGACTTCGAAGTGAAAACAAGTGATCAATAGTGAGTGAACCAGTGAACTTACGACTCGGCTACGACCTAGGACTATCTAGTGCTTAGTGTTTGGACTTGGTGATTTGTGTGAGCTAGTGTCAGTGCTAGTAAAGTCTTTATAAGAGTCAGCAGGTCTTTTTCTCCAAATCCTTCGAACCCTAACACGTAACAACTGGTGTCAGAAGTGGGATTTGGAGATGCCATTGACTCCGAGAGAGGACTTCAAGGGGAGTGTCAGGACAAGGGCACAGCGAGCTGCTGCCATTGACTCCGAGAGAGGAATTCAAGGGGAGTGTGAGGACAAGGGCGCAGTGCCATCGACTCCGAGAGAAGACTTCGAGGGAAGTATCAGGACAAGAGCGCGACGGGCTGCGGAGACCACACCCACTGGGGACCAAGCTCCGCCCACGGCGGGGCAGGCCCCACCCTCTGGCCCCGCCCACCAGGCTCCGCCCACTGACCACGCCCATCAGGCTCCACCCACTTCGGGTGAAGCCACGCCCACTGGCTCCGCCCACCGGGACCCGCCCACTGACCACGCCCCTCAGGCCCCGCCCACTCTGGACATGGCCACGCCCACTGGCTCCGCCCACCAGGCCACGCCCACTCAGGCCACGCCCACAGGCCCCGCCCACTGGGCTCCGTCGACTAGCTCCATCCATCCTGCCACGCCCGTAGTTTCTACGGCCCCTCAAATGGCTCCTCAATTGGAAAGCATAATTGGGTTAATTCAGGCTTTGCAGAAGTCTCAAAGAGCTGAAAGTCAGGCTTTGCAAAATTTGCAAAGGGCAATGATGGAGTCACAAGACCGCAAGCTTGGCGCTTTGCAAGAGTCACAAGACCGCAAGCTCGGCGCTTTGCAAGAGTCACAAGACCGCAAGCTCGGCGCTTTGCAAGAGTCACAAGACCGCAAGCTCGGCGCCTTACAGGAGTCTCAAGAGCAACAAAAGGACCTCCAAGAAAAAGCGCTATTGGCAATAAAGGATGTTAGTGACACGGTGACTAAGCTTCGAAAAGATGTCGACATAATGGAAGAACGCGTTACCGGGCTAGGAGTGGATATGGAAAATGTGAAAACCGGCCTCACAGAACTACAGAAGTGGAAAGTGCGCCTGGAAACCACAGGACTCGCGACGTCTAGTGGAACTACCGGAGTAGTGGTACAAGGACCAAGAGTTAAAGTGCCACCATACGACGGTACTACTTCTTGGAACGCTTATCGTCAGCAATTCCAGACGGTTGCTTCTGCCAACGGATGGACTGACGAACAATGCCTGACCGCTCTCACTGTTGCGCTCAGAGGGCAAGCTTTGTCGGTCCTAGAAACACATACAGGAAATGGGTTCCAAGACCTGATGGAGGCCCTTGAATCCAGATACGGGGAGCGACACCTGGAGCACGTGTTCCGTGCTCAACTTCGTGACAGAGTCCAACGCTCAGGAGAGGGACTACAACAATGGGCGTTGGAAATTGAAAAACTGGTCAAGAAGGCACACCCAAGAGCCGATTCCAAGATGATCGACACGAATATTGTGCAAGCATTTGTCGACGGAATCAGGGACCTAGAAGTCAGAGCTGCAGTGAGGCTACGTCACCACACCTCGCTAAAGGAAGCATTGGCGCATGCTTTGGAGGTCGAGGCTGTTCGCCGTGACATACGACAGACCCATAAGATCCACGAGGTCTCTGAAGAAGTTAAGGAGGTCAAGGCTCCCACGAAGAGAAGTTTTGGAGCCATGTGCTACAAGTGCGGTGAGAGGGGCCATCTTCAGCTCAACTGCCCGCAGAAGGAGACCCAGATGGCTAGGATGAAAAGGCTCGAGGAACAAGTAGCGGAGCTGAAGAAGCAAGGAGCTTCGTCCCCTGCCCGGGATCAGGGAAACGAATAAAAGCCAGGACTAAGGGGCGAGTACTGGCTGACGCGGAGGAAGCCCCGATAACTGTTATCTCCCAAGCATGCAGCGGGAATAGTCTTGTGATTCAGGGGACTATTAACAGGACGGATTGCAAAATGACTCTAGACACAGGAGCCTCTAGAACGATAGTGAACCCAAATCTAGTGAAAGCCGCAAGGAGACATAAGAGGAGAATTAACTGTCGGCTTCTTACTGCCTCCGGTCAGCCAATACCCGTCCTGGGAGAAATATCAGTTACGATTAATGTAGGGGGTTACTCATACCCTCATGACGTTATCGTGGCTGAGATTATGGATGATTGCATCTTGGGTTTGGATTTCATGAAGAAACACCACTGCAAAATTAATGTCGCTGACGGAGTTTTCAAGTGTGGCGAAGAAGAAATTTTCATCCTTGGAGGCGCCTGCGGGAAAGTCGCATGTGTAAAGGAAGTCATTATACCTGGACGAGCAGAAGCTAGAGTGCTGGTGAAACTACCGCCAGCTGGAAAGAAGAAATCAAACAGATGCGTGTTGATCGAAGACACACCTACCAAGACATCAGCGCAAAAACTGATGACGGCGAGAACCCTTGTTAGTGGAAGCAGTAACGCTGTGGTCAGGGTTTTGAATCTTGGTGATCGCGAGATCTGCTTGAACAAAGGTGACGTCATTGGAAAGTGCGAGGAAGTTGTCTGGATGAGAAAGTGTAGTTCGATAACAGGCTCAGACTCAGCAGACAGCAGCAACTACGGAATAGTGACCGAGCTACTCGATGACTGCAAGAGTAATCTGACTTATTCGCAGTGCATGAAAGCTAAGAAGTTTTTACAACGCCACGCGAATATCTTCTCCAGTCAGGAAGGCGACCTTGGAAGAACGTCGATGGTTCAGCACAGGATAGATACCGGAAGCGAGAATCCAATTCGTCAACGAGCAAGACGGATACCCATTGCAAAGGAAAAAGAAGTTGAAGGCCTTTTGGAGGACATGAGAAGGCATAAGATTATTGAACCGTCTGCAAGTCCGTGGTGCTCACCTGTTGTGTTAGTGAAGAAGAAAGATGGCAGCACAAGATTTTGTGTGGACTACAGGCGTCTCAATGATGTCACTAAGAAGGACAGCTATCCATTACCTCGAATCGACGACACTCTGGATACCTTGAGTGGCATGAAATTGTTCTCGACCTTGGACCTGAAATCTGGATACTGGCAGGTGGAAATTCATCCAAAAGACAAGGAGAAGACAGCTTTCTCCACCGGTAAAGGTTTATGGCAGTTTAACGTCATGCCCTTTGGATTGTGCAACGCACCTGCCACATTTGAGCGACTCATGGAGTGTGTACTGGCAGGCTTAGTTGGAGAGGCTTGCTTAGTCTACTTGGACGACGTCATCATTGTTGGCCGCGACTTCGAGGACCATTTGCGAAACTTAGAACGAGTTTTCGCCAAAATAGAGGGGGCCAAGTTAAAGTTGAATCCGAAAAAGTGTCGTTTATTCAGGAGTAAGGTAAATTATCTCGGCCATGTTATCTCCAGTGATGGAATCCAGACGGACCCGGAGAAACTGGAAGCAGTTCAAAATTGGCCAACCCCTAAGAACAAAACCGAAGTGCGGGCATTTCTCGGCCTATGCTCCTACTACAGGCGTTTTGTTAAGGGATTCTCGGAGATAGCCAAGCCATTACACCGGCTGACAGAAGATAAACGACAGTTTATTTGGGACGAGACTTCTGAAGATTATTTTCAGAAACTGAAGAAACATCTGTGTGAAACACCAATCCTGGGGTATCCACAACCTGAAGGTCAGTTTATAGTCGACACGGACGCAAGCAACACGGCCATTGGCGGGGTGTTATCTCAAAAACAGGGCGAAAGAGAAGTTGTAATTGCATATTTCAGCAAATCTTTATCTAAGCCAGAGAGAAACTACTGTGTGACAAGAAGAGAACTCTTGGCTGTTGTAAAGACGCTACAACATTTCAGCAAATATCTCATCGGCAGACAGTTTTTACTGCGAACTGATCACGCAGCCTTGAAGTGGCTACTGCAATTCAAGAACCCAGAAGGCCAAGTAGCTCGATGGATTGAACAACTTCAGGAGTATGACTTCAAGACAGAACACCGCAGCGGAAAGGCGCATGGGAATGCCGACGCACTTTCACGAAGGCCGTGTTCAGAAGACTGCAAACACTGTGTTAAGCAGGAATCTAATGAAGTAACATTAAAGTTAACGAAAACAAGTCCTTTGGGTCCATGGGAGAATGATGCTATGAGGGAGGCTCAAGAAAGAGATGACGACCTTCGGCACATCATCACATGGAAGAAACGGGGTGACGTGAAACCAATCTGGAGTGAGGTTGCACCCACTGGCGCTGTCACTAAGGCGTACTGGGCGCAATGGGACAGTCTGATTCTTCGGAATGGAATACTCTACAGGAAATGGGAGAAGACTAACGGCAGAGAGTTCCACCTTCAGATAGTTGTCCCAAGAAAGAGAGTACCAGATGTTCTCCGTGAAATACACGATGGCGTATCAGGAGGTCATTTAGGTGTAAAGAGAACGTTAACAAAAGTGCGAGAACGATTCTACTGGTTGCATTGTCGAGATGATGTACAGGATTGGTGCCGCAAATGCACTACTTGCGCTGCAGTGAAGGGACCACAGACCAGGAGCCGTGGGAACCTGCGGCTGTATAACGTTGGCGCACCGTGGGAACGAATTGCAGTTGACGTAGCTGGGCCATTTCCCGTAACGGAATCGGGAAACAAGTATTTTATGGTCGTCATGGACTACTTCACCAAATGGCCCGAAGTGTTCGCGATACCAAACCAAGAAGCTACAACAGTCGCTTCTAAGTTGGTCGAAGAAGTGATATCTCGCTTTGGTGTGCCTCTGGAAATCCATTCTGATCAAGGCAGGAATTTCGAATCGCAGGTCTTCCAGGAAGTGTGCAGAATTTTGGGAATGCATAAGACGAGGACCACCGCGTACCATCCACAGTCTGATGGAATGGTTGAGAGATTTAACCAGACCCTTGAGAGGCATTTGGCGAAATTGGTAGATGACAGACAAAAAGATTGGGACAAGTATATACCACTCTTCCTTCTCTCGTACCGTACCGCCGAGCATGAGAGCATAAAAGCTACCCCGGCATATGTCAATTACGGTAGAGAACTACGAGTACCAGTAGACCTCTTGACAGGAGGGTCACCGGGGGAACCAAAGACCGTACAAGACTATGTCTGCGATTTAAGGGAAAAGATGCGCTATATACACGCCATGGTTCGGGAAAATGGGTTACAGTCAAGTGAGAACATGAAGACCAGATACGACCAGAAATCGAACACGAGTGGCTTCGAAGAAGGGTCACTGGTGTGGCTGCATAACCCAACTCGCCGAAAAGGGAAATCTCCAAAGTTGCAGACCAAGTGGGACGGCCCATACAAAGTGATTACCCGATTGAATGATGTGACTTACAGGATTCAAAAGCAACCAAGAGGGACATTCAAAGTGGTACACATAGACCGTCTGGCGCGTTACCATGGCAGTAACAACGATGCTCGGGACGAGCACCTCTAAGAGGGGAGTGGTGTTATGGATACGGACACGTGGTGCCATCTAGCGTCAAACCAGCGAAACTGATCAGGGAAACACAGAAAACATAAATCCCCTACTTTATACTAGATGGCGTTAGGTGTATGTTTACTTACGCGTATTTTCTAGAAACATCCCACAGTTGTTTACTTGTTTACGTTAATCGGGGAAGAACTTTCTAGAATTCGTCTCGCCATATAAATAGCCGCAGGTAGACGGCCCGGCAATTCAGTTTCATCTGAGCGATCTTCGAGGCGACTTCGAAGTGAAAACAAGTGATCAATAGTGAGTGAACCAGTGAACTTACGACTCGGCTACGACCTAGGACTATCTAGTGCTTAGTGTTTGGACTTGGTGATTTGTGTGAGCTAGTGTCAGTGCTAGTAAAGTCTTTATAAGAGTCAGCAGGTCTTTTTCTCCAAATCCTTCGAACCCTAACACGTAACAATATCTTTCATAAATATCTTTTTTTGAATTTTTATGCTTATGTTTTGATTTGGTCATTATTTCCTCATTTAAAAAATATAAAAATGTCCTAATAGTGTTTTTGTGATAACCTATGTAGTATGTAGGCTGGTTCTAAAATTGGAAAGTATTTTTGGGGGGCTGGGTTCAGGGGCGTCGTAAAGAAATGGCAAAGTCCCTAGGGCGTCACAGTACAAATAAGTTTGGGAAGCCCTGCAGTAGCCGATTCTCAGACCTACTGAATATGCATATAAAATTTGGTAAAAATCAGTAAAGCCGTTTCGGAGGAGTACGGTAACTAACATCGTGACACGAGAATTTTATATATAAGATTTGCTTATAATCTCGCGGTGTTGCGGTCAAACTACTGGTTCGCGCGGATGCATATTATAAATCGAGCCTTAGAACATAATTGCAAATAAATAATAAGGTCCAAAATGATACACTACACAATATTTTGTCTAGTTTGTACACTCCTTTACATAAATTAAGTATCTGATAAGAAGGTTTTGCACATCGGATTTCGTGGTATTAAAACTTAACTTATTCTAAACTATCTAAACTAATCCTGCCACGCTTCCCTGATCTGTGCAATATGCATACTGTTGGCGGAGGGATCTTATCAGGGGTTGAGTATACTCACTATGCAGATTGTTGTGTTATCAGTGAATATTGTGAAGGGAATAATATGGAAGCTTCTAAGTAGCCCCAATGTAGTATAAAAGAGAGACTAGAGAGCGATACAGGCAGCAGAGGCGGCGTAAGGCGTGGGCGGTGTGGGCGACCGCCCACGGCCTCGCGGTCCTAGGGGCCTCGCGCCCTTTGGACAGCGCGTTTTTTTTTAGGATTTACGAGTATCAAAAACATTTTTCAACAAAATCCGTCTTCTTGCATCCTCCATCAGGAGGCCTCGCAAAATATATTTTGCCCACATAAAATTTAGGTCTTGCGCCGCCACTGACAGGGAGAAATTTTTATGAACGCTGTAATATTGTACAGCGCATTTCAAACGTTTTTTCGGCTTTTCAAAAAGGATCTTTTCCAAAGAAGATGATGATTACCAGGTCATAAACTGTATTTATCATATTATTTCATTTCGATTGTAATGTGTTTTGTGCATTTAAATAAATAAATAAAATAAAATAAAAATTACCGACACCAAAAGAACATTAGTATAAGCAATAAACAAATCATACTGTTTGTTTGTAATATAATGTCATAAGTGAAGCTGCACCTTTTATATTCTATCAAAAAAGTGCGACAACTAATTCCTTCATAATTATAATAATTACAAAAATCAACAATGATCATCGCAATGTTACTTTAAAATATGTTAAAAGATATTTCTCTTTATATTCTAGTCAGCTAACTTTATGATTCAGTCGGTAATGGTCTGCCCTACAGAATGCCCAAAATGGTCCAGACCAAATAGATAAACATTGATTGTGTACTATTGTATACAAACAAAAGGTTTTGAAGGTTGAATGCACTATAGACTTTGTGTGCTGACTGCTGAGTCTGTCGCTTGTACAAAGTTTGGTTGACGCCGGTTTGAAATCGTTATTTAGAGGTAAATTGTTAGTTTGGGACGTTGGGTTAAGGTGAGGACTGAGGTAAATTTAAGTACAGTTGCAGTTTGTCACTTTTAGACCGTATTAAAAAGTAATAAGGGCGATAAGTGAAGCAAATCTGTTTTTGACTATTCCTTGTCGACAAAACGATGATTGCCTGGATTAAATGTATTCGGTTTAGAGAGTACCCGGCCTAGAAATGTGGTGCAATGAAATGACGAAATTACACGTAGGGCTCGCTATCTCATAGTCTACATTGAGCCATTTACCTCAGATATGAGCAAACACGTGACCAATAATTAGTGGTGCGATTGCTACCTCGCTCATGCAGGTTGCGGGCAGAAGCGCCCGCTAGCAGTGCCAATGCTGCCGCCGCGCAGCCCTCTGAAGCTATAAAAGTGTCAAAACAGAGATACTAATTGTATAGAATCATGATGATGCGTCTTGCTGCCGCTCTTGTACAGGGTGCCTGCTGTAGCGCCCGCCAGCAGTACCAGTGCTGCCGCCACGCAGCAAAGTATGCCAAAACTAGATACTCGCTGTATAGAGTCATGATGGCGTGCCTCTCTTGTACAGGGTGCCGGCAGCAGCGCCCGCCAGTAGTGCTAGTGCTGCCGCCGCGAGGAGTGCGCTACATACAGTACAGATACTTACTGTATAGAGTCGTGATGGCGCGCCTTGCTGCCTCTCTTATACAGGGTGCCCGCAGCAGCACCCGCCAGCAGTGCTAGTGCTGCCGCCGCAATGAGTGCGCTACATACAGTACAGACACTTACTGTATAGAGTCGTGATGGCGCGCCTTGCTGCCTCTCTTATACAGGGTGCCCGCAGCAGCACCCGCCAGCAGTGCTAGTGCTGCCGCCGCAAAGAGTGTGCTACATACAGTACAAACACTTACTGTATAGAGTCGTGATGGCGCGCCTTGCTGCCTCTCTTATACAGGGTGCCAGCAGTGCTAGTGCTGCCGCCGCGAAGAGTGCGCTACATATAGTACAGACACTTACTGTATAGAGTCGTGATGGCGCGCCTTGCTGCCTCTCTTATACAGGGTGCCCGCAGCAGCACCCGCTAGCAGTGCTAGTGCTGCCGCCGCGAAGAGTGCGCTACATACAGTACAGATACTTACTGTATAGAGTCGTGATGGCGCGCCTTGCTGCCTCTCTTATAAAGGTGCCCGCAGCAGCACCCGCCAGCAGTGCTAGTGCTGCCGCCGCGAAGAGTGCGCTACATACAGTACAGACACTTACTGTATAGAGTCGTGATGGCGCGCCTTGCTGCCTCTCTTATACAGGGTGCCCGCAGCAGCACCCGCTAGCAGTGCTAGTGCTGCCGCCGCGAAGAGTGCGCTACATACAGTACAGATACTTACTGTATAGAGTCGTGATGGCGCGCCTTGCTGCCTCTCTTATAAAGGTGCCCGCAGCAGCACCCGCCAGCAGTGCTAGTGCTGCCGCCGCGAAGAGTGCGCTACATACAGTACAGACACTTACTGTATAGAGTCGTGATGGCGCGCCTTGCTGCCTCTCTTATACAGGGTGCCCGCAGCAGCACCCGCTAGCAGTGCTAGTGCTGCCGCCGCGAAGAGTGCGCTACATACAGTACAGATACTTACTGTATAGAGTCGTGATGGCGCGCCTTGCTGCCTCTCTTATAAAGGTGCCCGCAGCAGCACCCGCCAGCAGTGCTAGTGCTGCCGCCGCAAAGAGTGCGCTACATACAGTACAAACACTTACTGTATAGAGTCGTGATGGCGCGCCTTGCTGCCTCTCTTATACAGGGTGCCAGCAGTGCTAGTGCTGCCGCCGCGAAGAGTGCGCTACAAACAGTACAGACACTTACTGTATAGAGTCGTGATGGCGCGCCTTGCTGCCTCTCTTATACAGGGTGCCCGCAGCAGCACCCGCCAGCAGTGCTAGTGCTGCCGCCGCGAAGAGTGCGCTACATACAGTACAGATACTTACTGTATAGAGTCGTGATGGCGCGCCTTGCTGCCTCTCTTATACAGGTTGCCCGCAGCAGCACCCGCCAGCAGTGCTAGTGCTGCCGCCGCAAAGAGTGCGCTACATACAGTACAGACACTTACTGTATAGAGTCGTGATGGCGCGCCTTGCTGCCTCGCTTATACAGGGTGCCGGCAGCAGCGCCCGCCAGCAGTGCCAGTGCTGCCGCCGCGCAGCCCCCTGCCGCGAAGAACACCCCGCCACCGCCCCGCCCCGCGTCCCCCGCCAACCGGGCTGTCTCGTTGTGGACCACCGTTGATAGACCTAGGGACAAAACAGAGTTTAACCTTCTTACTTATATGATTATTTACGCAATGGTCCGCTTACTTTGTTGGTCATGTGTTGTTTCTTATGTGCCAGTCAAAGGCAAGCAGACCTTATAGACCTTGTAAAGTTATTCGCTGTGTAATATTTTTTTCTTAATTATTAGTAATAAAGGGGCAAAACTATACTCGACTGCGCAAAGGGCTTATATTAGATGGTTTAATTTATTGACACCACATTATTATAAAAACACCACATACAATGATACAAATTAGATAATAATATTATTATTACATATACCTCTAAAATCTAAATAAACGAAGACTTTTGGCTTCGTAGATAAGTTTACTGTGCATAGACTTGGACATCTTTATTTTTTATTCCTGATTATTTCATTTTTAAGATAAAATTATTCTTTCGTTTCATTATTAATAAGAGATCTTTTTGGTTACACACATATTTTATCATTATCATTCATCACCATATTCACTACATTTCATCTCGTCTAATTTTTGTCGCATACGCACGCTGTACTTCACCTGTCATTAGAACTCATTTTATCTGTAAACAAATTTTATGTACAAATTTAAAATGTTCTGTTGGTGAGTCTTTAAAATAAATAAATAAATTACATCAATTTTGACGACCTCTGTGGCTCAGTTGGTGGGCTGTTGGTAGCTCAAGCCGGGGGTCGCGGGTTCGAATCCCGCCGACGGAACAAAAACTTTTTCAAAGTTCCTGGGTCATGGATGTGTATTAAATATGTGTATAATATAATAAAAATCTTAAATATATGTATAGTATAAAAGTATTAAATATATTTCCGTTGTCTGGTACCTGTAACACAAGTCCATCAGGTACTTACCACGGGGCCAGACTGACGTGGTGTGAAGCGTCCATAGATATTATTATTATTATTATATTATTATTACATCAAAATATAATATTACTAGCTTTTGCCCGCGGCTTCGCTCGCGTTATGAAGTATTATTATTATTTAGGTATCAAAGTCTCAGTCTGATCGGTATATCCTCTATTTTATCCCTTGGGGGTAGAATTGATTAAAATCCTTTCTTAGCGGATGCCTACATCATAACATCTACCTGCATGCCAAATTTCAGCCCGATCCGTCCAGTGGTTTGGGCTGTGCGTTGATAAATCACTATGTCAATCAGTCACATTTGAGTTTTATATATTAATTTAGATTTAGATTTAGTGAATAATCAAGTATTATTTAAATCATCATTTACTAATAGATCTAAACTCCCTCCAGCACGCGCACCCCCGCCTCGGCCCACTTCGTAACGGGCCGTGCAGCAGAAATCGTAATATATTAATTTCGCCATAACTTCAAAATCAAACGTCCAATTTTAATCATTCAAAGACCAAATATTATCTACATAAACTGTGCTTAGTGATGAAATAATTTATTTTGATAAGGAGTAATAGCATGAGTAAAATAAACGCGTTTAATTGAGGTCCAAAGAAAATTCAAGATTTTTAAATAAAAAAATGGTTGTTGTGCCTCACTCGACATAGATAGGTATAGTGTGTCGCGGACTTTTTTGTAGATATTTATAAGATCTACAATTAATTAGAACATTTTATGGTTCTACCCTACCCTATTTTTTTCCAAAATAAAATTCACCTATGTTATTCGTGGATAATGTAGCTTTCGAATGGTGAAAGAATTTTTAAAATCGGTCCACTAGTTTTTGAGCCTATTCATTACAATTAAACAAACAAACAAACAAAGTTTTCCTCTTTATAATATTAATGTAGATAGTGTAGATAATAACAAATTGTAACCAAAACTGATATTTCTGATCACAGCACCCTCTATCCCGACAGGCGGACTGTCTCGTCGAAACCACCGTCAAAATACCTGCCGTAATAGTGTGGTTAGACCTCACTCCGACTTTGTGTTCCCACAAACTTAACAACTATTGGAGCCAGCTTCAAAATAGAGCTAGTTAAAGTTTGGGAGTAAAGGAGCATCAATACTAATATTACGAAAGTGTGTTTATGTGTATGTTGAGTGGTTGGTATAGCAATGATTAAAATTTGCGTTCAATAAACGTAGGTCGTAGAGAAATAATTATATTTTACTAGATGACGCCCGCAACTCCGTCGCGCCAAAATTCGTTTATCGCGAGGAACCGTACATTTTTCCGGGATAAAAAGTATCCTATGTCCTTTCCCGGGACTCAAAGTATCTACATACCAAATTTCAGCAAAATCAGTTTAGCGGTTTAGGCGTGAATAGGTAATCAGACAGACAGACAGACAGACACACTTTCGTATTTATAATATTAGTATGGATTAAGATAATATTATCAAAAGTCTATTTTCTTAGAAAAAAGTATTGTCTGATGTTTTCTAGCTTATCTTGCAGAAACAGCGTCAAAATCTGTCTATTCCTTGAAAATCTACGATGCCATACCACCACTGTTTTGCGTAGAGGATTTGAAAATAAATATGGAAACACCTATTTATTATTCCACAAATCCGCCAAACCGTGTTTCGGGATCGGATAATCGGATCGAATAACTTGATAACAGCTGATGCAGTGATAAGTCACGTACACCTGACACCCATTTGAATAAATAAAATAATCTGACAATCAAAACTAAAAAAAAAAAATGTCTACTCGGAAGAATAGAAAGTATACAGCTGTACTCGGCTAAACATGGCGGTAGCGGTCATTGACTCCCTGTCAAATTATTTTTAACAAAAAATGAAAACCGACTTCCAAGGTAAAAACAATAATAAAATCCTTATAGGTAATATGAACTAAAAAGTATTAAATAACGTTTCCTATCTAATAGTGCCTTTTTCCGAATTCGGCTAAACCTCAACTATTTCTGTACTCAATCTTCATCATTTTGAAGTCGGTGCCAGTAATCGTTGAAATCGTTGAAAAAGTTTGTCATCTATGTTAATATCATATTAATGTCTACATGTATTGTATTTACTTGAGCACGATTTTCTTCTCCATGTTTACTACGTCTTTATTCCATAGTATTAATAGATTCGGGATCCAAAATATCAGCGTTAATATAAGGTCTTTATCAAAAACCGCCGATATTATGCTTTTGTTTTTATCAAAAGCGTTATGGTGATATCGCTCGTTTATTTTTATGGAAATGTTTTACCACCATTGGCGCTTAGGCGAAAACGTTTTTCACTAAGCGATACCCAGCGTGATTCTACTCAGAGTCTTTGCGCAGACCATATTTTACTCTACGACGTTTTTATCAGCTACAATATAAAGTTTTTTAGCCCATGCCACAATAATTGATACCACTCAATATGAAGCGAAGTAGAGAGTCCACATGTTGTCCAGTCGTGTCATATTCATAAAACTCATCGCACCATGTTTTAGATTTTATAATTTTTATTGTAAGTTGTTTCTTAGTTTACTAAACAAAGAAGCAATAAGTCTATTTTAAAACGAAAAATAATTACAAACAAATCCACAGAAAGAAATTAATTTCAAATTAATTTTACAAGCGACAAATTACGCCACAATACGCCAAGAAATTCTCAAGTCAAATAAAAGTACAATAGAACAATCGATACATCGTTGTAAATACATTAAAAAGGGGACTCCCCCAATATCCTGTTGCGTCTACGGAATCGTCTACATGCTAATAAAGAGAGGGAGTGATTTGTTGAGTGAGTAAAGTTTCGCTCATCTGTAAACTCCTTGGTTACAGGGAAACCGTTTAACGAATAATGAAAAGATGGCGGTTAGTACTTTTTGGCTGATCACAATTTTAAAATTAAATATGAAAGAAAGGTAAAGATGTTTTACAAAGCTGAGGAAAAGTATAGATGTGTCATGTGATGTATAATCACATAGGAATTAATATTATTCAAAATTCATATAAAATATAGGTTTTTAGTGGAGCTTAAATGTTTATGATATTAAAAGTTTTAGTTAAGATATTTGTCTACTTCAATATTAATATAAAAAACCCTTGTCACTATAATATTTTACTTTAACTAATAATATTTCAAGATTTACTATCCGAAAAGGTACTTTACAGCAACTGTGCCAAATAAATTTCACTAATAATGTACAGGGTGCAATAAAAAGCAATAAATTCAATTCTATGAGTCCCGTAAGCGAAAAATTGGGAATACATCGGGAGTTCGGATAATGTCGCTTAGATATGACGTAATGCGTCCGCCATTTTGAATATCCCCATTCAGCGAAGGCGGCAAAATTTATTGTTATTATTATTGTCAGACAAAGTGTTTGTGGCAAAACTTCGGTTTATATTGCTTTATATGCCTGTAAATACGATTGGTAGGGGGAAACTTAAAATGTGAGTTTGTGTGTTTTTCCATTTAGGTAATAATAATTTCGCGTACAACTTTTACGAAATAGGTTAGGCTTTTTTATCGTTGGCGCTTAGCATTTTATATTATAAAATAAAATTAACAAGTTCGCGTTTTTATAGCTGTCGGAACTCGTAAATAATAAATGTAATTAAGCTTAAAATTAATTACATAAGTTGTTTCCCGTTTATTTTGTAATTAAATGTCCATAAACCGGCATTTGTAATGAAAACACCTAATTTGTATGCTTTACCTACTTTCAGTTAATTCTAAAAGGTCAATTTTGGGATTTCAGGAGCTTCAAATAAATAAAGCATGAATTGAAAAGAGGATGAATAATTTTAATTACATTTTTTTTATTCATATTAAATGTACTTGTAAAGAAGAAGTTCATTTGACTAATAATTGAA
This sequence comes from Cyaniris semiargus, assembly GCA_905187585.1. NCBI lineage: Eukaryota > Metazoa > Arthropoda > Insecta > Lepidoptera > Lycaenidae > Cyaniris > Cyaniris semiargus. The sequence goes on from LR994555.1 coordinate 3,823,726, forward strand.
TGTGCCATTGTATATTTTCTACTAAAATTGGTAGCTTTGTAGCCCATACTGAGCTTTACTTAGAGTTAAAATTTAGATGAAAATTAACAATTGTCCATGATCTTTGATTGACAAATACAAGCGACTATTACCAATGATCGACTATACTGTACATACTGGATACAGCTTGTGCAATCATGGTCATTTATCATGATGGATGTATGACATGACAGTAAAAGGGTTGGCCCATAGGCCATAGGCCATGGCCCATGGCCCAACATGATAAGCACCCTTTAGGGTGCGTTTCCACCGGAGAAACGCTACGAGGAATGTCTTTTTGAGAACCAATTGAATCGCTTCATTTGCCTGACCTCGCTAAGCGCAGCGATTCTGTTGGATCTAAAAAACACATTCCTCGCAACACATCTCTGATGGAAACGCAGCCTTACTGTACCTTAAAAGTATTGCAACTTAGCATCACTTCGTCATATTTTTGCGAATTTTTCGCACGGGACAAAACGTGCAAAATAAAATTTGTCGGACGCGTGACAGCGGGTCGGGGCTACGTGATTTATGTCCGCGGAAATTCACGTGACACTTGTCGTCCATTCAGCAAATACTATTGAAATAAACATGACAAATTGATTTCTGGGACAGTTTTAGAATTAGGGATAATATAGGATGTCGGAGTTGCTAAACGTCTTTAGTAGAACGGAGCGAAGTTGAGCCTTTGTTAAGTGGCATAATGCAATATTATTTATTTATACAGGGTGTAACAAGAGAAAGTGGTAATACTTAAGGGCGTGTATAAGTCCCTTATAATTTAAAGAGTTCATTGTGAAAGTAACAGCGTTGAAAGATTAAATTTTTTGAGGTTTGTATGGGCAAGCGCCATAGCGTCATGAATTTGGGCAGTTATTTTTACAGTGAACTCTGAGAATTATGAGACTTATGTAATATCGAAGAAATTGATTCATAGGCAGATGACGGACCCGCGTCACTTGGTCGATTTAATATGTCAATTCAATGTAAGTCGTGATCTGTCGATTGAATTTGACATAAAAGCGACCAAATTACGTACGTACGTTTCGTTACGTCTTGCATCCGTACCTTTCAAACAGATCTTGTTCCTCTTGAATGTGAGTCTGACGTCCTTGTGTTCCCGGTCCGGCGCCGAGATGTTCAGCTGCATTGTCACCAGAATCTCCGCACTCCGGGAACCCGTGCATGGGAGACGCACCCTGTATGACAATAATAAATACATATTACAAAAGTAGAATACCTTAGTCATTTGCGTGCCCATGATTGTCGCCGCATTATATTGTAGCGTGAAGTCAAGTCGGTGAAAATCGGTCAGGACATAATATTATTTTGTAAATATTACAGTTAGTAATATTTAGTTTTAAGCTTAGGCTAGGTTTTGTGTCTGTGAAAATAATGGTTTTCCACTTTTTTTTTTAATGAAATAAGGGGGCAAACGAGCAAACGGGTCACCTGGTGGAAAGCAACTTCCGTCGCCCATGGACACTCGCAGCATCAGAAGAGCTGCAGGTGCGTTGCCGGCCTTTTAAGAGGGAATAGGGTAGGGGATTGGGCCTCCGGTAAACTCACTCACTCGGCGAAACACAGCGCAAGCGCTGTTTCACGCCGGTTTTCTGTGAGAACGTGGTATTTCTCCGGTCGAGCCGGCCCATTCGTGCCGAAGCATGGCTCTCCCACGTATAAAACCACTTTGGTTGAATTACTAATAATAGCCAATGCCAAAGCGGAAGCCTCTGAATAGAAACTAAAAGTAAATATTCACCATTGCCTAATTTAAGACACGAGTGGATGAACCAGGAAACTAACATTACAACAAAATTATTGTTTACTAGACGGTCCGCGCGGCGTCGCCCGCGTACATTAGATATTTCACAGAAATATCAGTCTACAAAAAATAGCCTATGAGCCTTCACGTGGTCTACTTCTTATCTGACCCAAATAACAGAAAAATTGCTCTAGTAGTTCGTGAGATAACGCCTTTCAAATAATTTCCCCCGTTTTTTCCACATTTTCTTCTATTTCTTCGCTTTTATTAGCCTTAGCGTGATAAAATATAGCCTGTAGCCTTCCTTGATAAATGGGCTATCTAACACTGAAAGTTTTTTTTAAATCGGACCAGTAGTTCCTGAGATTAGCGCGTTCAAATAAGCCCTTTCAAATAATTTCCCCCCGTTTTATCCACATTTTCCTCTATTTCTTCGCTCCTATTAGACTTAGCGTGATAAAATATAGCCTATAGCCTTTCTCGATAAATGGACTATCTAACACTGAAATAATTTTTCAAATCGGACCAGTAGTTCCTGAGATTAGCGCGTTCAAACAAACAAACAAACAAACTAACTAACAAACTCTTCCGCTTTATAATATTAGTATAGATTGTAAAATGTAAGTTATATACATAGACAAGCTAGATATACCAATAACCAGGCTTAGCAAAGTAAGCAAATCTTTCAAAGGTCAATGTATACGCATATACAATAAAATCCCAGAAAACGTCCAAAATCTTTAAATTGATAAATTTAAAAAAGTTTTAACGTTTGTGTACTAGGGCTTATTATAAGGTTACTGATTTTCTCAATCAAGGTGTGCTATACCTTGGGAAAAATAAGCTGACAGACCATAGGCCGCGTCTATATAAATGTATCACATTTTTACATACTTAGTGTAAATTAGTAGCTATTATTATATTTCTATTTTTTTTTAATCATTTTTTTCCACCTTTTTGGTAAAAAGTGGCCCCGTGCGAGTTTCTTACGCCGGTTCTTCTCGCCGGGTTAGTTTCCGAACCACTGGTAGGCCTCATGTCGACGTTCTAAAAGTGATAACTTTGTTAACCTACTTAGAAATAAATATTTTTATTTTGATTTTTGATTTTAGACATTTTTTAAACCTTGTAACTTACAGTCTACTTTATCGTCTGGCTGATAATTTATCTAGCTATACCACAGAATAGATAATAGTACAACTAGCTATACATAGAATCCACATTGTTTTGATTTCAAATCATTTTCGCGGTCTTAAAGCCTCCAATTATGCAAAAAATCGGCTAAGTGCGAGTCCGACTCGCGCACGAAGGGTTCCGTGCCGTTATAGAGAAAAAATAGTATAAAAGTTGTGTTTTTGTATGGGAGCCCCCCTTAAATCTTTATTTTATTTTAATATTATTATTAATTATTAAATTACACATAAAATTGAGGATTCTGTGAAAATTTCAACTGCCTGCCTGTTGTCATTATTTATATCGAGCAAAAAAGGCCAAAAAAATTAACGTTTGTTGTATCGGAGCCCCCCTTAAATATTAATTTTATTTTGTTTTCAGTATTTGTTTTTATAGCGGCAATCAATATACACAATCTGTGAAAATTACAGAACTCTAGCTATAGCGGTTCTTGAGATACAGCCTGGAGACAGACAGACGGACAGACAACGAAGTCTTAGTAATAGGTTATGCTTACCTGAGCCACATTTATCCACTCACTAGATGACACCCGCAACTTCGTTGCGCCAAAATTCTTCTATCGCACGGGAACCGTAAGTTTTTTCGGGATAAAAATAATCCTATGTCCTTTCCCGGGACTTAAAGTACCTGCATGCCAAATTTCAGCAAAATCGGTTCAGCGGTTTGAGCGTGAAGAGGTAACAAACAGACAGACAGACAGACACACTTTCGCATTTTTAATATTAGTATGGATGTCTTTAATTGCGTTCGTTTATAGCACGAGCTACTCCCAGCTCAACAAGCCACACATACAGTAAACTTTAAGATCAAAATGTCTTTATTATTTTACTATTTGAAAATATAATGTAATCTTAATTTACAATATATGAATATACCTAAAAGTCTGCAGCGTGGTAGGCACATAACCGCGCTCGGAGATGTTGACCTGCGGCGGCAGCATGGCGCCTCTGCTCTCATACTCTATGCCCATCACGTACGCCAGCTGTGGACAGACGGACAATTAGATCTTAGTCTTACGTCTAGACGATAAATCAGGAGTGTATTTCGCATTAAAATTGTTTGATAAGAGGTTAGATCATTTTTCCTTTACTTAAGGTGCATTCGCAAGACCATCCTGACGCTATAACTTATATTATGCCACTTTCTACCGTTTATGAAGACGTGGTGAATATTTTCATTTAGTGTGCAATCAAAGTTTCATCTTATTCGGCTATCTTTAGTCCTTTAGCCAATGTAGTCATGTTTGGCTATGCCTACGGCTTATGCCCGAAATTACGGCCAAGTTAAACGGTTTCATCTTCGACCAAAAATCAACCTTCGCTTGAACACTAATATTTTTCGTTAATGCGGAAAATCAATTAATTCTATTAGTCACTATAACCACATATTTATTGATGATTAAAGTGTACTTTAAATTAGCCATGCTATAATTGCTTTAGAACTCTCTAATGCTATATCTCTATCTCTATATCGGCTGACTACCCAGAAGGCTCTAATTAGAGAGATACATTTCACTTCATTAGTGCACATCCTTTGACAATCAAATGCATTAAGGCCATTAGTGGCTAATAAATTCTAGATATATCTACAATCTACATGTCAAAGTGTAGCGTGTATCCAAATAAAACAAGTGCGTACACCCTAAGATACTTAGCATTTTAATCATTAAGGAACACCGCACCGTAAGGATACCTAGGTCTTTCACATGTTAAAATGTCTCCAACGTGTGTGACTTATTTAGGCCAACGCAACTTAAAAAAAGGCGAGATTTTGCGTGCTTTAAATTTCAATGAAGCTATCTCAGTTAATTTGTCAGTAAACGGTTCTTTGAAAATGTTTGTAGGATCCAAAGATCCTGTAAATAACATCTTTACAACAAACTGAGAAAAAGTCAGGTTGCAATGGGGTAAACGAGTCATGTATGCTCTTATCGGAATAATAAGAAAAGTTTAAAGTACGTTTATTATAACAGATAAAAAATATTATCCTCTCGTTATTCACCGAGAATTTGTTTTAAAACATTTTACTCAAACTCAAAGGAGGAGCTTACACTCTTTTGTTTCTAAAATTAATCGCGTTGGAGGCGAAATTGAAAGACGTTAAGGCCGGCGGCATTCATTAAAGTAAAATCAAATTACAGTATATTGTCACAGAATGGGGGTTTTGTGGAAAAACGGGAATAAATAAGGAACCAAAATAATAATTAAAGTCATTTTCATCAGTTAACAGATGTACAAATAAAAAGTTTAAATTGGATTCTCAAGTACTATTATGTACAGTGTAGAGTTAGAGACGTTCTTAATTTATTTATTTTCTGTCGTTTTTTAAACGTCTATCATTTCTATAAGTTGATCGCCGAGACGTACGTATTTAGAAAGAGGCCAAACCCGGAGAAACCTTCATTGAAGAGCTCTTGTGTCTGTAGGTGTTTTGTATGTCAACAAATATTTTTTTAATAACATAATATTTGGCTTTACATTTAATTTTATCTATATCCTTTCCGGAACCAAAAGTATACCAAATTTCATGCAAATTTCAGCGACAAAAAATAAAAAGATAACAGACAGACAGAACTTTCCCACTTATTTATGACTAATTACCGGTTTCCTTCCCAGTGACTGCCACATAAACTCCAAGTCAGCAATATGCGCCGGCACTGGCACTATGAAGCTAGTCGCATACGTGTTCACTGCGCCTTCCCTCACGTAGTACAACTCTGCGTCTAGACCTGTAAAGAAGGAGTTATTTTAGTACTTTATCTTCAAATTAGATAACGCCCGTAACTCCATTGCGCCAAAATTCGTTTTTCGCACGTAAACCGTACATTTTTTAAGGGATAAAAAATATGTCTGCAAATGTCTTTTCCGGAACTTAAAGCATCTCGGTTCAACGATTTGGGCTTGAAGAATGGGGATGACGACAAGGTCAAAGATTAGCTGATTTTTTAAATAAAATAAAGACATAGCGATGAAAAATAGGTATTCCCAAAATTTCAGCTTCATAACTTATTATATTTTTTTTTTGTTTTGAGCCTTCAAAGTTTTTTGGTCAAGTTAAGTCAAGTCAAATATTTGTTTATAAAATTCCTTAATTTTTGAGTACCATTCGATAAGTTGTGCAATTTTTAACATTTTTTCTTACGAAACCACTTTCATAAACTCAATATTTAACATAGCTATCGAGCAAACTAGCTAGGCGTGACGTCACAGTTAGCTGACATTTTGTATGGAGCGTTTTGGGAAGGTCTATTTTATGTGAGTTTTGAATTGTGATATCTTGGAGAGTTTTTATGCTATCAGAGTCATTTTTTCACTGATATTTATATTTTTGAATGGTCCTTCACTTACCAACAAGAAAAAAAAAATTCGTCATGCCTATCACTACCATAAACCATTATAAAACCATGTATCGTCCCGTTTTGACCCCATTATTGGTACTTTTCATAGTATTTTATTATATATCACTTAAACCGAGGGTAACACCGCGGGGCACAGCTAGTATGTCATAAATACTAGCTAAAAGCCGATCTTTGTGAGGGCTCGCGTCGTCACATCTTGACTGACTGATGATAACACATCTATATGTAAATAAAAATTAAATCAATAGGCGTGATAGTTTTTCCGTAAAGTGCCTTACAAAATGTAAAGGTTGTGGGATATACTAGGGCTCGCTTCGCTCGCCCTGATAACAAAAATTGACGCAAAAATTTCGTAATATCATGAAGTTGTAAGTAGTAGTTATGCCGAGTCACACTTTCTTGTTCTTACAAACCTCGAAAAAAATGCGTAGTCAATGAAAACAAAGATTGACAATGCCCAAAAAACTTGATTAATGTTTACCAATAAATGTTTCAAGTGTATTCTTCCCCCATTAAGTGCTCTGTAATACAATTTACTTTCAACCCCAACAGTCCCATGCAACCTGCCCTTAGGCATTTCAGTGTACATTTTAAGAGTCCTTAGCGCCTAGGGCTAAGGTTTTCAATCAGACCTGCGAGCTGAATCGTCTTAAATTTAAAATCGCACCTCTATAGGGGGAGGGGTGCAATCTTGAAAATTTTTGAAGATATAAATATTGTGTTGTTGCAATCTTATGCAAACTCTCTTTGGTCTATGATGGACGAATACAAGGGATTACATGTAGAGGGGCATATTCGCCTATGATTGTCCATTATCGATTATTCCAACAGAGAAAGTGATTCATAGCAAATGATGGACCTACTTCATTTGGTTGGGCTATTTCAAATCAATATTAGTCTTGATCTCTTGACTAGTATAGACACAATTCAACCAATTTACATGGCTAAATTGTGTCAATCCTAGCCACTATCTGCATATGTTATAAGACATGTATTTAGATGCGTTTTCTATTATTAGGATAAAAATTAAACTATGAAAATACAAGTCATAAATCGTAATAGTATTACATTAACCAAAAATGTATTCAGAATCAGAATAATAAAATTTATTATTGTAAAAATAAGAATACAGGATACTTTATTGCTTGTGATATAATAAAACTCTCGAGTCTGTTGCCCACGCAAAAAAATTTTGTAGCTCAATACGATTGTTGAAGTAAGTATATTAATTTTGCTTTTAATATTATTAAATCTTATCAAGAGAATAATAAAATATGGACTTTTATTGTTATCGTCAGATATTTTTCAAGAGAAAATGTATGATGAAAATATAATAAGTAATTATATTTCTATTTTTAGTTTCGGGTTGTATATTTCATGTTGATTTTTGGTTAATAAGTAAATATACTTTTTGTAACATTGAAATATTACTATCCCGTAATCGATCTTTTTGAAAAAAGATATAAAATTTACTTGCTAAGTGTTGATCGTGAATTCCATAAAAACGCAGATTAAGGCAGAGTTTGTGTAGCCAGGTAAAGGCATGTATGGTCTAAAACATGACTTGCCTATGATCTAGTAACTTTTTCAGCGCCAACTCGAAAACTCGTCTTGGTATAATTTTACAAGAAATGTTTTACTACCAAGCCAAGATTGTTCTTTTCAACGCACACACTATATTAGACACTAGAAAATTGTCTAAAGCTTCCCCTATCCAAACCCTATACTTTTCTAATAGAGCTGCTTAATATTTCAAAAGCATTCACTTCCTACAATTGAATTCTTGTTTTTTACATTGTCAATAAGGACTAGAATGGCACAGCAGATTGTTTTTTAACTATCAGTAGGGATTACAATGGCATGGCAGATGCATCTTGCAACCCCAGATGTTAGAGTCCCCAGAGGCAACACGTCAAATTATCCAACTTACTCTATTTGCTTACCTAAAAAGAAATGAGAAAAATCCAATGATCCGTCGCGAGACTTCTGGCATATCGAAGCATTGAAATTATTTTGACAGTCTAAAAGTAACATACTTAGTTACTTTTAGAACCGGTGGTAGGCACCATATGTAGACATTCTGAAAATATTTATTTTAAATTTATTCAGAAATAAAACAATTTTGTTGTTTTTATTTTTTATGAAATAAGGGGGCAAACGAGCAAATGGGTCACCTGATGGAAAGCAACTTCCGTCGCCCATGGACACTCGCAGCATCAGACGAGCTGCAGGTGCGTTGCCGGCCTTTTAAGAGGGAATAGGGTAATAGGGGAGGGTAGGGATGGGTAGAGAAGGGAATAGGGGAGGGAAAGGAAGGGAATAGGGTAGGGGATTGGGCCTCCGGTAAACTCACTCACTCGGCGAAACACAGATCAAGCGCTGTTTCACGCCGGTTTTCTGTGAGAACGTGGTATTTCTCAGGTCGAGCCGGCCCATTCGTGCCGAAGCATGGTTCTCCCACGTATAAAGATTTTTGATTTTTTTATTTGAAACTACCGACAATAACATTTTATCATAGCTATAAAATGTTTCATGTTTCTCGAAGTTTTCTTACATATCCATTGACATTGTTTTATTAAAATTTAAACAGTAATTTAGGTGCTACGGTAGAATTAATATGCCTAATTAATAAATACAAAAACAACAAAAATCAAAGAAGTCAAAATGAAAGAAGATGATGATAATATTTGAAAGAGGTTGAATTTAAAAAAAGTTGATAATTAAAAAGAAGATAGCAGGTAGGAAGACTAATAAAATAGAAGCATGGAAAAGTTCTTTGTCAAAATTATTGTTTGAAGTCGAGAGGAGTTGAGCAACTTTGTAGCGAAGACACAGTTGTCATAATATTGCCGGGAACAAAGTTTACTTGTCTATTTTCTTTACGCTTGTATTTTTGTAACTGTTGAACTCTTTATTTTAATTTCTTAAATCTTTTAATTAAATTGCGATAATCAATTAAAACAAGATCTATTGTTGCAGCTACTACTCTTTTATTTTAAAATGGAAACTGAACACAAAACGTTTGAAATTTTCACTGTGTTTTTTTGTCAGGTTCACAATGTTTGTGACAAAAAAGGTTGACAGGTATCGTTATCAAGGACTCTCAAAATAGAAGCTTTGACTGTTGAAATCGAAAAAAAAGTAAAAATTAAAATGGCGGATCATCCAATCAGCGTTCATTTGGAGGCGGCAAAGCCGACGCGACTGTCAAACGGACTGAATATGAAGTGGCACTTTGCACAATTGATGAATCACTACCCCTACTTTAAGCATACCTATGTAGGGTAGGGCTGAACCAAATATTTAATAGAGGCCTATCAATTTAATATTTTAATGATACAGATACAGTAACGCTATCTGAAAAAGTATTGAAGTTATTATGTGGAAAAAGCTAAGATACAAATAATTAAATATATTTTAATAAATACAGTATGAGGCCAATGTAAGCGTATTAAACTGTCTCGTTTTATTTACGTTCGTAAAACTTCATATTAAAAGCATGACAAATATATTTTTCCACAACATGTAGTAAAAAAGCAGTCATTTTTGTAATATTTGTTCACAAAATCTTGACCAAACTGCAAACTATTATATTAACAGCATAACACATAATTTCCGCATCAATCTGTTTTTGACAGCCCTACACCAGGCGTTGCACCCCAGTCTCCCCTACCTTCAGACAATATAGTCGGACACCCTACACTACTCTGTGCAAGTGTTTACACAGTGACAACGCGTCAGCTCTGTAATTTGTTTACTCTATAATGAGTCTTTGTCTTGAAAATGTCCCTTCATTAAGATTTAAGTAAAAAGAGATTTTGTACAGTGACGGTAAAGCGTTAAAATAGTGTCATTTTTAAAAGATGGAGCGAAAATGAAAAATGTCGGCATCAAAGGCATTTATTTCACCACAATCGAAGCGTATTTACAATAAGATGTTTCGTTTTCTTTTTCACCAAAGACTTCCCTTCTCCACCCTTTTACCAAAAATAAGACACAAACGTTATAATTAAACCAGTCCTTTGAAACATGCACGATTCTAATTATGAGTTCCCTTCGGCGCTTTGCACCGATTTTGCACCTACAGAGTACAATTTCAACCGTTTGCACCTACATTTTGCACCAAACACACTTTGTAGGTACCGCTTGCACCTAGTTTGTGAACGTTTCAAGATTTTAATTGACATCTTGTGTTGTGTTTGCTTTGTGCGGAGTTATATATTGGTTCTACCTTAGAAGCAACTAGAGCAAGTCTTATTAGGTTTTCCTAGTATAATGTTATTTGGTCTACAGTGGCTTGAATAAAGAGTGACGATAGGTTGCAAATAGAATTCCCTATCGGTAACGTAGTAAAGATCAGATAGATGTATCAACACGGATACTGGAGTAAAGCGTTACGTAGATGTCCGTTCTTAAATGTATTCGGAAGTGTAATGAAAATAGGTATTTCGCATCCAGACTTTGACTATAAAGGTATTATTAATACCTACCTTATAGTCAAAGTCTGGATGCGAAACCGTATTATCAAGTTATTGACCAGTTTCTTAGTTTTTGATTGTAATGTATCTTTTTATCAACGTTTTTAATTGGTTGGTTTTTCGATGTTAGCCTATATAACTATAAGGCCGGCCGCATACACAAGTTTTCCGTATGCCATTTCCGAATTCGTTTTTCGTATTCGGAATTCCATAAGACTAGCGCACACGAACTCGCCGACTTGCACTTGTAACGTACGTGCGGAATTCGTTTCGTACTGAGAAAAACGAACGTGTGCGGCAGCTTATTTGTTTTCTACTGATTCCATGCATTCGGATTTCCGAAAACGGAAAACAAATTCGGAAATTGCATACGGAAAACGTATGTATGCGGCCGGCCTAAAGCGATAGTGAAAATAATAATAATAATAATATCTATGGACGCTTCACACCACGTCAGTCTGGCCCCGTGCTAAGTACCTGAAGGACTTGTGTTACAGGTACCAGACAACGGAAATATATTTAATTAATACTATACATATATTTAAGATTTTTATTATATCATACACATATTTAATACACATCCAGACCCGGGAACATTGAAAACTTTTTGTTCCGTCGGCGGGATTCGAACCCGCGACCCCCGGCTTGAGCTGCCACACACTCAACCAATTGAGCCACAGAGGTCGTCAAAAGATTATCTCCTATCAGAAAACCGGACATACCTTCGAGTCTTATCATACTTTGATTCGAAAACTATAACATTCCGCAATTCGAAAATTTTCAAAATACTCTATTATGCACATTGGTACGATAATAACTATTCACGAACTTCCTGGGACATTTATTAACTAGCGATAAAGGGTACACGCGAGCCAACTGCCCCACAAATTCTTCTTATCTCTCGACTCGCACAATAAAACGAAACGCTTTTGTAAATCATATTCGCGCTGTTGCAGTTTTGCAACTTTTACAGCTTTTATCGCGTAGTTAAGTAGTTTGCGAGTGCGTTTTGTGAAAAGTTTCCGTTTTTAAACATACCAAATTTACTTCCACCATCCACACTAATATTGTATGTATGTTACCTCTTCACGCCCAAACCACTGAACCGATTTTGCTGAAATTTGTTATGGAGATACTTTGAGTCCCGGGAAAGGACATAATATATTTATGTCCTTTCTACGACGACTACTCTGAAAAATGTACGCTTCCGGTGCTTAAAGGAATTTTGCCTCAACGGAGTTGCGGGTTTCATAATATAGTTATTAAAAAAAAAAATTGTGTGACAGTTACACTTTCGCATTTATAATAGTAATTATGGATAATATAGGTATATTATTATATTTATATATTATATTGTCTCGTCTGGTTTCATATTACCCTTATTAGGGTACCCCAATTAGGTTTATCACACCAAATTTTAACCGGGTGCTCGGCCGCTGGCGATAAACTGTCTACGGTCTCTGGTTCCAGTGATGATTCTGTCTAATTACTGTCGCTATAAACCTGTAATTAGGATCACATTACCCACTTTATGTTTAAGGGTTTATATTTAGAGAATTTTGGGATTTTCATTACATTTTGTAATGGTTTGCTTTTAAAAATATGGTAAAAACCTGGCACATTCAACTTCGCACCTAAAAAATATAGATTTCGTTATCGGACTGGAACCGTATATTTTTCGTGACTAAACTATTCAATGTATTTCAGAGGACTCAGAATAATTCCATACTCCATACCAAAATTTCATCAAAATTCGTTCAGCGGTTTATATTAAAGACGTGAGATGAGGTTAGAGGTTGTACTTATTAAAACCGTTCCGATATATGAATTATAGAATATATATTTCAATGTAACTAATAACAGCCTCTAAACTCTAAAGAATAAAAATTATAAACATTGTATACTAAATTAACCCCTTCAGAAAATTTTGTCTATAAATAACACCAAAAACATTATGAAGTATCCAACATTGTTAGCGCAGTAATAAATTTCAATTTGTAGCCTTAATTTCGTTACATAAATCTATTCGCTGTTGGATCTTTGTTAATTTCGGTTAAACTTGTAAGCCTGCTTTGGCATACTTTTAGTATAATTGGTGAGTATTTCGATTGAAGCTGGCTCTAGCTTGTCGGATTGCAGTGTCTAGCATGTTTTTTAGGATTCCGTACCCAAAGGGTAAAAACGGGACCCCGGATCCTATTACTAAGACTTCGTTGTCCGTCCGTCTGTCTGTCTCCAGGCTGTATTTCAAGAAACACTATAGCTAGACTTCTGAAATTTTCACAGATTTTGTATATCTGTTGCTGCTATAATAACAAATACTAAAAATAAAATAAAATAAATATTTAAGGGGGGCTCCCATACAACACACGTGTATTTTTCGGCCTTTTTCGCTCTATATCAATAATGGCAAGAGGTAGGCACTTGAATTTTTCACACATTCTTTTGTTGTATGTATATTTTAATATTTAATAATAATATTTAAATTAAATTAAATTTTAAGGAGGGCTCCCATACAAAAAACACAATTTTTAGCATATTTTTGCTCTGTATCGGTACGGAACCCTTCGTGCATGAGTCCGACTTGCACTTGGCTGATTTTTTAAGTTTATGAAATTAGCAAGTAACCTTAATTTATATGTTTAAGTAAAGCGTTATATTTATACCTCAAAGAACAGCTAAATATTTGCAAGCCGCATTGGAAAAATGTAATGTCAAGTGTCTTAACATCTTTACTGACACACATTTTGCAAATAAAGAAATTTAAATTAAAAAATTGAAATAGGACATTACATTAACCCTTTGACACCCGCAACTCCGTTGCGCCAAAACTCGTTTACCGCATGGGAACCGTACATTTTCAGGGACAAAAAGTATCCTATGTCCTTTCCCGGGACTGAAAGTATCTCCATGCCAAATTTCAGCAAAATCGGTTCAGCGGTTTGGGCGTGATGAGGTAACAGACAGACAGACACACTTTCGCATTTATAATGTTATTAGTAAGGATATAGTAAGTATATATAGTAAAGTATGGATTAACTTAATAACAATTATATTTTGACTTAAATAAATAATAATTTTATGTTTGTTGTAGGTTTGTTGACACATAAATTCTCTGAGCATTTTATAATACTACTCGTGGAAAATGTATGGTTAATATGTGTCTCAAATAACTATATATATTGTGCCATAGTAATGAAATGTTTGCATTCAATCAGATGACTTTGCTGGTTTTTCATCAATTCTTGTTACCTACTGTTTCATTGTATTAATAGTACAGTAATCAACGAACGTTAAAACGATTAAAGTTTTTGAAGGCACGAAAACTCCGTCGTTTCCGGCGTTTATCGCAAGGTTTTTTGGAGTCTTAAACCATTGAAAAATAAACTCTATTCACTTGCAATAAGTCTCAAAACTGACTACAAGCAAGTCAACCTTCATTTTCCGGTGTTCGCTTCAATCGAAACTGACATCTACTTCATTGTAATACGTCTAAAAATAGCGTGCTTAGTCGTTTTAAGTTAAACACCATACTTGTCAAAACTATGAAGGCTGCTTCATGAATTTCTTATGGTATAGGAGGTAGCAACGTTTTCGAGAAAGTATTTCAGGACGGCTGATTTTGTGATATGTCGTCATTCTTGCTCTTCTGGCTAGAGTCCGGGCGGTCTGGCTGCCGGTAGTGGTTGCGTTCATTAGTGCGCATTTCATTTACCCAGGTGATGCTATTAATATAAGGAGCGCCTGATAAAAAGAAATGGCAATCTCTCGCTTCTGGCTCTTGTCATGTTAAAGGCCAGGCTTTAACAATTATTATTATTATTGTCGTAATTATTACGTTTGTGTTAAGCACTCCTTGCTCACTAAAATTATTTTTAAATCATTTAGAATCACTTAAAATTATTTAAAATCATTTAAGTATACAGTATGTATACTAAAATGATTTCAAAATCCAGGATTATAACCTGGACAAAAGGGTTGCGCACTAATGAACCCAACTACTACCAGCAGCCAGACCGCCCAGACTTTAACCAGAAGAGCAAGAATGACGACATAATATCACAAAATCAGCCGACCTGAAATACTTTTTTTTCAAACGTTGCTACCTCCCGTACTATTAGTTTTGTTTTCAATTACAACAAAGGTTAAGTATCAGTTTGAACAATCGTTATCACGGTATTAATAGAACCTGAAATTAATTAAGGGTTGATTCGTTACGGTACAAGAGGGACAGAAGTTAAAGCACTTTCTTGGTCAAGAGGAATATAATATTAGTATGGATATTTCTTTTAAAAGTATCTCCATACTCAGCAAAATGGGTTCGGTGGTTTTGGCGTGAATAGGTAACAGACAGATAGGTAGACAGACAGACAGACAATCATTTATATTTATTGAAAATGGTATCGTGAGTGACCAGTACCCGTAGCACGGCTACAGTAAAAATACGAAAGTATAGACAAACAGCGAAGATAAACTGAAGGTGTCGTTCCGTTTTTTCCACCATCTTTACCGCGGCTAGCCGCGGTAAAGGTGGTGGAAAAAACGGGGGAAATTATTTGAAAGGGCTTATTTGAACGCGCTAATCTCAGGAACTACTGGTCCGATTTGAAAAATTATTTCAGTGTTAGATAGTCCAGTTATCGAGAAAGGCTATAGGCTATATTTTATTACGCTGAGACTAATAGGAGCGAAGAAATAGAAGAAAATATAAAAAAAGGAAAAAACGGGGGAAATTATTTGAAAGGGCTTATCTCACGAACTACTAGAGCAATTTTTCTGTTATTTGGGTCAGATAAGAAGTAGACCACGTGAAGGATCATAGGCTATTTTTTGTAGACTGATTTGTCTGTGAAATATCTAATTTACGCGGGGGAAGCCGCGCGGAACGTCTAGTATTTTATATTTACTATTTTTCTTCTCACTTTTTCTAAAAAAATATCTAAGCACAACATTCTAATAGCTAATGCAGTTATTTCATATAGAAAATAAAGCTTACCAACAACAAATTAATAGCATATTCACAACACAACTGCACTTAATTCAGGGCGTATTAAAATGTAAAACAAATGACGCAATAAAGAATTAAAATGAAAACCGCTGTTAGAAAAGCACTAGTACATTAAATTACAAAACCCGTGGGAAGAACGAGTGTGAGCAGGGTTGCTAAAATGAAGTTTATATAATAAGGCTATAATATACAGGGTATAACAAAACAAAGTGAAAAATACTTTAGGGTGTTTACTTTAGGGTCCCCTGTATAGAGTTTACTGTGAAAGTGGCAGTGCTGAAACGTAACTTTTTTTTTACTTTTGTATGGGGAAATGCATGACGCCCGGGCGGTTGCCCATACAAATCACAAAAAAATTTGCTCTTTCAGCGCTGCTAGTTTCACAGTGATCTGTATGTAACTCTGCAGAGCGTGACTAGTTTTTGTCCGCGTTTTCGTATGCGTGAAAAAGTATTCCCGGCGTACAAACTTTAATAATGTCTAGAACTTCTCGATGGAATTTTAAATTTTTTTGCTTGCTAGTAACGAAATAGAAAATGTTTTAAAATAAGATTATTATATTATAAAACTAGCTGTCCCGGCAAACTTTGTTTTGCCATATAAAGTATTTCGCCCATATTATTTTATTGAAGTGACTAATTAAGTATGGCACCATGGCAACGTTCATCGCTATCCCATCGCCGTCGGTCGCCGTCAGTCTCGAGTTGTAATAATTTACTATTATTTATTCAACAAATGCACGTCTTATTAATATAAAAAGTAGATGTTGTCCGATTCTAAACCCTAGCCGACATGCTCGCTAAAATTCACGAAAATCGGTCGAGCCGTTTCAGAGGAGTTCAATTACGCACAGCGTGACACAAATTTTATATTTTAGATGTATTATAAAATTTTCAAATTAGGTAGTGATCTTATTTAAGATGTCAATGACATGCAATATACCAACTAGGAATTGAAACTACTACTAATTTAAAATAAGTGTGTACCAATATTTAGATAAAATAATAATATAAAAAAATGTTACGTCTAAATGGGACACAAAACAGTGGAGTTTTCTGTGTAGGCTTTGGCACAGAATCCTCAAAAGATTACTGTTTATAATCCATACTAATATTATAAATGCGAAAGTGTGTCTGTCTGTCCGTCTGTCTGTCTGTCTGTCTGTCTGTCTGTCTGTTACCTCTTCACGCCTAAACCGTTGAACCGATTTTGCTGAAATTTGGTATGGGGATACTTTGAGTCCCGGGAAAGGACATAGGATACTTTTTATTCCGGAAAAAACGCGCGATAAACGAATTTTGGCGCAACGAAGTTGCGGGCGTCATCTAGTATAGAATTAAAATGTTTCATTTTCTACAAGATAGCAGCCCTACTAACGTGTGAGCGAACTGAGCGAGCCATTAGTCAAATCTTGTGACTGAGCAAAAACATTATTACAACGCCTTAATATTACTACCCTTGTATTATGTCTTTAAAGCGTTTTTTAATAAATTTCTATTTATGTGAAGCGCTTGTTTTCATAAATTATAATATGGCTCACGGAATCAAGCCAGAAAGGCGTATAAAAAGTCGTTTTTTATGGTTTCGTACCCAAAGGGTAAAAACGGGACCCTATTACTGAGACTTCGTTGTCTATCCGTCTGTCCGTCTGTCCGTCTGTCTGTCTGTCTCCAGGCTGTAACTCAAGAACCGCTATAGCTAGACTTCTGAAACTTTCACAGATTGTGTATATCTGTTGCCGCTATAACAACAAATACTGAAAATAAAATAAAGTTAATTTTTAAGGGGGGCTCCCATACAAGAAACGTATTTTTTTGGCCTTATTATTATAGGTATTATAGGTATTCAATAATGGTAACAGCTAAGCACTTGAAATTTTCACAAAATCCTTAGTTATATTTTTACTTTAGTAATTAATAATAAAATTAAAATAAAGTAAATATTTAAGGTAAACATAAATACCACAAAACACACAAACCCATACAAAAAACACAATTTTTTGTCTACTTTCGCTCTATACCGGTACGGAACCCTTCGTGCGCGAGTCCGACTCGCACTTGGCCGTTATTTTAAGAAGTCGTTCGTTTGAAGCCCACGAATTGTCTACTACAGACTCTCTAAGCCCCACTTCAGCTTGAGACAATGCTGTGTGTCAAGATTTTTTTAAAAATAAATAAGAGGAAGTGTAAAACGACCTACTGTTTTTACCCCTTTTTTTAAGCCTAAAAGTCTTGAGGTGGGCTGAAACCCCATTTTGTTATTTCTTGATACCCGATTTATCTAGTTCCAATATAATAACGAAATGTAAAAAAATATGAGATATAGAGCATAATATTTAAAAGAGTATCAAAAACATTTTAATAAAAAATAATACTTTCGCTGTAATTAATTTACAAACTCACCTCCGACAAAACTGTTTGTCATCGAAATATAAGTATTAACAAGAATAACTTACATTTTATTTTAATAAATTGTCAATGAATCTATTTTAAAAAGGTCTGAAACGAATAATATTTTTTCTTAATATTTATTTCGAAAGATATTTAAAAAAAACACACGAAAAATAAAATAGAGAAGATCCGCCCGTTGTAACTTACAATTTTATGCTAAGCTAAAATGAATGTTATTGCGATGCGTACACGCTTGGCATTCGCGTTCGCAAGGTTATCGTTTTGGAATTGAGGTAAGTGCTCGCCTTAAAACTCTTTCGTATGTCATATATTACGTCTCTTAAAACGCTTATAAGATAAATTGAGTGATTAATAGTATCAGAGACTTTTTAGACAGAAATTTGTGGATATGATATTGAATAGGCTATTCTGAACTAGGCCTGTCTTTTATGTGGGTTAAGACATCGCTTTCTAGAAAAAAATGTTTTACACTAAATCTTGCAACCATCACAATATAATATAGATAAAAGCAGTTCCACTAAAAGTTTTTATACTTATCACACAAAGAGTTGTATCTATCCCCATCTATACTATTAATATTATTAACTTTAATAAGCGATATTATTCCTTTATTAAGAGCACGTGCTCTATTGTGAGTGAAATGGCGTAGCAGAATCAATACCTTTTCATATTCTTATTAGATTCGGTCGAATTCGCCGCATTATCGAGGTTAAGTTAACCACGTGTAGGATGAGGAAAAGATTTACTAATGGATATACTGAATGGACGGAGGGCTATATTACTGTTTTGTTAGGCGGCAATAATAATATCGTAATACTGTATGGTATCACACTAAAGGTGATCGCACATTTATCGGCACGCGCTAAACGCGCCGTATTTTGGAATTAGTTGTATGAAATGTGAAACCTCGCACATTCGTGCGCACCGTACGCGCCGCATTTTATGTTCTATGCCGTGCGTTCGACGCGTACGGCGCACAAAATATGTGGGATCAGCTAAAGGCTGGATTTGCATGCGACGGTGCGAACGGGCGGTTTAGCCGCTACACCGCAAGATCGCAAGTAATGTATGTAACGATTTATTTAAATAGCGGTGCGGTCGCGCTGTCATTTACATACTTGCTTGTTATCTCGCCTTAGAACTGTTTGACGCGTTTGAGCTTGAAAGATACAATTTAGTAGTACTCCAGTCATTATATACATTTGGGAATGTAAATGAACCGAGAAAGCCAAATTTTGGATATTACGTGGGGGATGGCTAGAAAAGCTTAAGTTAAAATTATCGACCAAAATAACCTTGTGGGTTTTCCGTCATCTTGAAAAAAGGGTTAAATTCAGTTTTTTCATCTTAGGTTCCCCGTCTAGATACGATTTTTTTTACGTATCTCGAAGGACCAGGATCCGAGTCGATATAACTCGGTTCCCCGTCGAGATACTAAAAAAAACCGAGTTATAATGAAAAAACTGAATTTAACTATTTTTTCAAGATGGAGGAAAACCCACAAGGTTATTTTGGTCGACAATTTGAACTTAAGCTTTTCTAGCCATCCCCACGTAATATCCAAAATTTGGCTTTCTCGGTTCATTTGCATTTCAAACCCGATTTTTCCGACGTAATTACTGGACTATAGTTGTAATGATGTGAAAGACATGTAGAGTAGGTACATCAAAGCAGTATATTTTTAACGGTACAATTATTGATTGCTTTAATATTTAACATAAAACATTATAGTTAGGATTATTAATGGTAAAAAGCAATAATTCTGTCAGCCGGTCTTTTATCCCATAATAGCAGAGTAGACAGTGGCTATTTTGGGAATAACCAAAGCAAACTTTGGTGAACATAATCTATTACGCTCAAACTAATAGTTTGTTATGACAAAGTGTAAGAAAAGTAATAATTGTGTACTTAACCTCTCACCAATAGAATGATCCACTCTGTATATTTATGCGTGAACAAAACTAAGTGATGATAATTTTTATAAGATATATCCCATAGTTTATACAAAATAAAAAAGTACACAATCTAAACATTCAGCACTTTTGTTACACCCTGTAATAAGTCCTTGTATGTTTTTGACTGTCATGAACGCCGCCTCCGTGGTCCAGTGGTTAAGAGCGCTCGTTCATGACTCGGAGGTCATGGGTTCGATTCCCGTGTTAGAAACATGTTATTTCCAAGTTTGGTTAGGACAATGCAGGCTGATCACCTGATTGTCTGACAAGTAAGATGATCCAAAAAGTTGGTCCTGCGCCTGATCTCTCGCCAGTCGTGTCGGTCGTCTGTCCCACTGGGTTATGAGAGTAAAGGAATAGAGAGTGCTCTTGTGTACAGCGCACACACTTGGGCACTATAAAAATCTCTCCTGCGTAACTGGCCTGGTTTTAATGAAACCGGCCACCGTCACCAAGACCGGTGTGGGAGTTATTATTATTATTACTGTCACGAACAAAACATGTAGCTTTACGATTTACAATTAGCACGCCTCTGCAGTTAAAACTTTTATTTGTAAGATGGTACATAAGTATTTAATCTTCTATTCTTCTACAAACCTGTTATTTTGTCGAAAACCAAACCTTATTTTGACGTTAAAATGAATATTATTGCCCTTTAGGATTATTCTACACTATACACAGTGATATTTCTTAAAGCTTATACGCGTAAGGCTTCCTCGAGGGTGTAAATCCACCGCGAATTCGATACTGATCCCTATTCCCCGATACATGCAAAACTGTATAGAAAATGTCAAGAATAATATAATATATACAAGTTACATTGTTATCCTTATTTGGTCGGATTATGATAGGGTTAGGTTAGGTTAGGTTAGGTTAGTTGTGATGCAATGCTGATAAATTAGCTATTTAAAACTGAGCTTTATTTAATACATAGCCCAACATCGTGGATGACAAGTTTTCCAATTTAATAATTATGTTTCAAAAAGGGCTCATTAAATATGTAGCGTAATCTGTCCGCTGGGTTCAACACAACCTGACCAAATTACAAAGTTCCGCCATCTGCTCATGATTCAATTTCTGTGACAGTGCTGTCAGGGGTATAAAAATTATAATGATACTAGATGAAGGCTGTCACAGACAGAGCAGGTAATGTAAAGATATATATTATAGCACGATACATCTCGATACATCTTTCTATAGAAATCGTCAGGAGACCACACACAACAAATATAATGTATATTTTTACATCTTCGTATCTTAAGATACAGAGCTACATGAAAATATACATTTACATTTTGATACATCTCAATACATTTCCGTGTAAAATATCTCTTCATATCTCTTCTCTTCATAGGATGTTCAAAAATTTCTGTGATTATATTATGTATGATAGACAGAGACACACAGTGTTACCACCTCAGCACAGCACTTGACAGCAGGCACTGCAGGTAGTCCGTTCCCCAGAGCCTTAATTTTCAATCAAATATCTTCAATCCACATCGTTCTGTTATGAGCACATATTGTAACATTTTGCGCGCATCAAAATCACAATCCGAATCATCTTCTGATGAACTATCTAGTAAATCTAATAGCAAGTAACTCGAAGGGTCAATAGTATTACGATTTACGACATTAAAAATAAGAACAGCCTGTATAACACCTCAGCAGCTGAAATGTGCGTCAAGGGGGGCGGCTACCATTGAAATGTAGGGAAAGATACATTACATTACCTGTTGTGTGTGTGATACATTAATATAATGTAAAGCTATACATCCCAGGATGAAATGTATATTAATATACATTACCTGCTCTGTGTGTTAACCCCTTGACGGCCGCAACTCCGTTATGCCAAAATTCGTTGAGCGTACGGGAACCGTTCATTTTTCCGGGATAAAAAGTATCTGATATCCTTTCCCGGGACTGAAAGTATCTCCATACCCAATTTCATCAAAATCGGTTGAGAGGTTTGGACGTGAAGAAGTAACAGAGAGACAGACACACTTTCACATTTAGAATATTAGTATAGATTTGAATCAAATATTTATGTACAAAATCTGAACTGTTTACACATATTTTCTGTATATACAAGTTCATTAGAACTTGAGTTTCTACGGAGCTAATTATCTTCACAGTTATAGTTTTCAATGACGTAGAGATCTTTAGCGAGCTGAGTTAACAGTTTCATATTTTGATCCTAAATAGGTAGTATGTAGAGTAGTATTATTCTCGGTTTATATACATTCGCCCGACCGCGCGGTTTGGCGGTTATCCACTTCATCATCTAGCTAATATATCAAATTTTTCTTAAGGTCTTCTTAAATATTATACAAGGTGTAACAAAACTAAGTGATAATACTTAAGAGTGTGTATGTGTTCCTTGTAGAGAGTTCACTGTGAAAGTAGCAGCGCTGAAAGACCAAATTTTTTTTTCACTTTTATATAGGGAATACTCATGACGCTGGGGCGCTTGCCCGTACAAAAGTGAAAAAAATTGGTCTTTCAGCGCTGCTACTTTCACAGTGAACTCTCTACTAGGAGCACATACACACCCTAAAGTATTATCACTTAGTTTTGTTACACCCTGTATACTTTTGATTGTGTAAAGTATGAAATTCTGTTTCTCGTTAATTTATAATAGACAGTAACCACGTGCGATGTTCTAAAATTAAATTTCGGTCGTAATAAATCAGAACACCATTTTGTCATACAAGCTAGGATCGTGTTGCTTTTTAATTGGGCGGTGTGTTTTTCAGAGCATGATAGAGTTTAATATACACATATTGTGTGAACAGGGTACAAATTGTCTTTTTAACAGGATAGGGTTATAAGGATTAATTGCGACGGGCCTGGTAATGTGATTTGGACATTTTGATCTATCGAAGACTTTGTTGACGGATGACTTAGGAAATTGATATCTGTGTTGTTGGATTGAATATTTTGAATCTCAGAATAGGGACTTAAAGTATAAGAAAATAGCTAATTGGTTATTGTATCCTCAAATAAAATTGGCCAAGTGCGAGTCAGACTCGCAGACGAACAGTTCCGTAGTATTTATAAATTCAAAATACTTAGGTATTATTCTAAATAGAATTTTATACAAAATATTTTCTGAGTGCTAATTCTACAATGATGCCTACCACCGGTTCGATTACTAACCCGGCTAGAAGAACCGGCGTAAGAAACTTGCATTGGTCCAACTTTTACTAATAAGATGGAAAAATTCTCTTTAAAAAAATGAAATGTAATTTTGATGAAAAATAATTTTCTAAGGATTTTCATTTAGAAATACAACCCACATCATATTATTTTTATCACCACATGCGGTTATCTATAAGAGATGAGATGTCATAAGTCATAACTATGACTCCGGTTACGAAGAGGCCACTAATTAATAACTGTTTATTTATTTTAGTTAATTGGATGAGAGGGTGGCTATGATTATAGACTAATTACTAATTAGTATTTGTGATTTGGTAAACTTTCTTGTCTGTGATATTTGATAGAAAAACGTCACGTATTGATCGTCATTATTTAACTAATACCCTCAAACAACTCCGAAGAGGGGTCAATAATTTAACCACAATTTTTGACTTGCAATTCTATTTTTGTATTATATGAATCGTTTATGTATATTAAAATATTATAATTTCTATGGTTTTTTGTTTTATATCCGTTTATAATTTATCAATAAGAATATATTCTACCAATTTTTGAGTCGCAAATTTTAAAGTAACAAACTTTAAAGTAAAAGAGTATAGACTATAGTTTACTTCAGTCCACTTACAGAAAGTCGTAACTTACTCGTTGTTCGACTGCGATGTGAACCAGTTAAAGAAAATACCTCCCTCAGGAGTACTGCAAAGAGTGAAATAAAATTGCTAAATAGGGCTGTCACTTTTAAAATATCTAAAATAATATTTATCATATATATTAATACGCGAGCGAAAAACTTTGGATCCCTTTTGATGAAAAATGCGGAAACGTAGGTGAATGAAATTTTGCATAGTATAGTTTATATGGTGAAGGAGTGCATCGAGCTAATATTATTTTGAAATTATGCTTTTATCATACATTTTTTTAACAAATAAAACATTACACCCACTACAATGTACACGCTACCATCTTTTTTGAATGACAAGCCTATACATACGAATTATACTCTTTTGTTTATGGTAGAAGTCTGTTGTCAAATTAAAAATGGATTGTTGTTTTTTTTTTTTTTATTAAATCTGAATTAGTCAATACTTTAAACGGGGAGCCAAAAGAAGAAGATAATTAAATTTAAGGTCGAATTTCGACCATTGGGCGATCTCTAGTATTATTTAATATGAATGTAATGTTTAATAATTCATACTTAATATTATAAATGCCAAAATGTCTGTCTGTCTTGTCTGTTACCTTTTCACGCCCAAACCGCTGAATTTGCTGAAATTTGGTATGGAGATACTTTGAGTCCCGGGAAAGAACATAGAATATGTACGGTTCCCACGCGATAAACGAATTTTGGCGCAACGGAGTTGCGGGCGTCATCTAGTGTTTAATAATAATGTGGCTTAAAATATTTTAGAATGATTTCACAATTTTGTTTATAGGTAAGGGATATAAACAATTGTTTTATTTCGAGCATGACAATAATTTTTTGATAATGGCTGACGTGGGGTCTCGATGATGTGACGTGAAATTAATTAATTTGTATTATATTACTTTTGAATAAGAAACAATAGCCTAGCCTGTTTTGGTATTTATCCGAGAATCAAAAATATTTTCAAGTCTCTCTTCCATTTTAAAATAACATTATTCAGCAAAGCTTTGAAAGAGAGTGCAAAAGTGGTTCGTGGATTTCCTTTAATATTTAACTACTACATACGGATCACGGTAGTGCACAAAACAAAATGTGGCGAATACGTACAAAGACGAATCTACGAGTGCTATAAGTTAAACTCAAAATATTAGCCTAAAACTTAATTCCCCGTACTGCAAAGGCTTTTTAGCAGATCACAATATGATAATGATTTTTTCGACTAAAGTCAGTGGTGTAAATGAGGCGGACCAATGCCCGTAGGCTTAGCATGGTTACCATAGAAGCGGTTTCTTTTTCGGAAGAACTGACAAAGTGACAGATTGACAAAGGTAATCCGTCATTTTATCTCTAAAATCTGTCAGTATGTCGATTCTTTTCCGTTTCTAATGTTGTTATGCGAAACCTGCAGCTGTTAAGAAAAAGACATGACAATATTGTGATTGTGAGCGATGAGCGTGGTGGCAACCACGAGGCAAGAAACCAGTTTTCGATTGGTCCTCAAAACTACCACTTTATTAGCGAAGGCTTAATCTTACATCGCAACTCGCAAGTGTCTATTCCAGTCGGTTTTTTCTTCGCCCGGCGCATTATCTGTCAAATATGAAGTCTGTGCAAAAAAAGCATCTTTTACAACATTTTTAAAATGGTGGCAGCCCTAGAGAACAAATGGAAATTATCAGGCGTTATCATTTTTGGCTCCACTGGGAGGCTTGATATATTACGCGTTATATATCGCTTGTAATTTATCGCGTTAATTGTCGAGTTATTACTGTAATAACAGATACTTTTGATAACAGATTGCGTTCGCTCTTTGTGTAATGCTATATTCTGTTTTTTTCCATTCGAAAAACCTTGTGTACAAAAACGTAGTTATTATCTTATATATAAAATTCTTGTGTCACAATGTTAGGCCGCGTACTCCTCCGAAACGGCTTTACTGATTTTAACCAAATTTTATATGCATATTCAGTGGGTCTGAGAATCGGCTACTGGGTACTTTTTATATTGATAAGTGCATTTGTTGAAAAAATAATAGTAAATTATTACAACTCGAGACTGACGGCGACCATTGATTGTGCGACGGGACGGGAAGGGACGTTACCATGGTAACATACTTATTTAGTCACTTCCATAAAATAATAATATGCTCGAAATCTATGATATTATATTATAAAAAAAGGCTCGAAATACTTTATATTATTATGGCAAAGCAACGTTTGCCGGGACAGCTAGTAATTTTATATAATGCAACCACTATATTATATCCCACACGAATCCGTGCAGGATGCATTATAATAAGAGTATTCCACGTTAACTGCGCATTTTTCCACTGTAAAAGTCGTATACTTAGTCTTATCCGTACCCAACGACGACGTTATAGCAGTAGTTTCTGAACTAATTCAATGCAATCGTACATTTAATAAAATATGTTGTAATAAAGTATAACAATAAATATAAGAAAATTAAAGTTAAGTTATAAGTAATCATAATTACATAATGTAATAAATAATCGCTATGCTGCAGGCAGAACAAACTGTCAACAACAAAACAAATCTCTACACAAAATCTCTATAGCGTTTCATGGAATGGTCAAATTTTAATAATCGCGTCGTTTACACAGGCCATGCGGCAGATGTCGCTACCAACAAAAATCCCATTGTGTGTTTTTGGTCTAGACGCCATTAATAAACGAACTTAATTAGTTTGTGCGCTATCTTCCTGATTATCTTCCGTGTGTAAACATCGCTGAATGAAATTGCCATTTTGATGGAGAGTAAAAAGAAAATAAGCCGTCGTTTTGTGTATAAAGTCTGTCACTTTGTATATTCTACCATAGAAAGTTTTCTCTATGGTAGAATAGACAAAGTGACAGATTAACCAAGGTTATTTGAAGTAGTAGTTGGTGTACCGAAAAACCGTCAGTGTTTCTATTGTTTTGACTGTGACCGCGCGAACTTTTTTTGCATGTTTTGCAATTAACACTTTTTACCAGTTTTGTATGTTTTTGGGATAAGTAGAAAACATTGAACTCTCATCCGGATACTTAACCTGATAGGAAATGCGTTAAATGGAGGGAGAACAGACTGCTGGCGAGGAGTAGAGGAGAAAATAATTTAAACCCTCTGTTTAAAAATGACTGAATCTGAAAATGTTTCGCTGTTTCGTTTCCACTTATGCTGGCACTCCAAGAGTGCAACCCGTTGTTTTTTTTTTTTTGTACAGTATTATTTTAGGGCCTAGAACAATAACAATTAATATCAATAATAAGCTCGTTAATAATGTAGGTGTTAATGGCGTTTTAATTTCTTCCTCACACGTTCATAACCATTAATTACTTAAGGTATAATCAATTTTTTTAAATCCAATTACTAATGGATACATAGATCGACGAAAGTAATAGATACGGCGACGAAAAATATTGTGTCGTTGGCCGTTGCACACGTTATTTTAAAAAAATTAAAATTAATACCTACTTTTCAACTATTATGTAATTCTTGTATTAAATAGCTTATTATAAAACTAGATGATGCATGCAACTTCGTTGCATCAAAATTCGTTTATCGCGCGGGAACCATACATTTATCATAAAAAGTATCCTAAGTCCTTTCCTCACTCAAAGTATCTCCATACCAAACAGCAAAAAAACCGGCCAAGTGCGAGTTGAACTCGCCCATGAAGGGTTCCGCAGCAGCAATAAGGGGTATTTTTATGAAATCAAAAGGTTTTTGATTTATTTTTATATTTCAGGTCATTTAATGAAAGTTAAATTAAGTTTACCATTAATGACGTATAAAAAAAAACTACTTGTTAGATTTCATTCAAACCAATTTTCGTTGGTAGTTTTTATAGTAAAGTACATCATATATTTTTTTTAGACTTATCATGCCCCTACTTTAGAAGTTAGAGGGGGACACACACACACACACACACACACATTTTAGCATTTTGGAAGAGTCTCTCTCGCAAACTATTCAGGTTAGAAAAAATGATATTAGAAAACTCAATATGATTTTCGAAGACCTATCCATAGATACCCCACATGCATAGGTTAGATGAAAAAAAAAAATTTAAATATAAAAATATAAAAAAAAACTACTTGCTAGATTTCGTTCAAACCAATTTTCGTTGGTAGTTTTTATAGTAAAGTACATCATATATTTTTTTTAGACTTATCATGTCCCTACTTTAGAAGTTAGAGGGGAGGGGGGGGGGGGCCACGGATTTTAGCACTTTGGAAGAGTCTCTCTCGCAAACTATTCAGGTTAGGTTAGGTTAGAAACCTCAATATGATTTTTAAAGACATATCCATAGATACCCCACACGCATGGGTTAGATGATGACGAATCTATAAGGGTTCCGTTTTTTGCCATTTGGCTACGGAACCCTAAAAATCGGTTCAGCGGTTCAGGCGTGAAGAAATAACAGACATACATACTATCGCATTTATAATATTAGTAGGTATGGATGTTACGATGACTGATGTCACATCTATAACTTTAGCAGCTCATAGTTAAAACTACCGCCTCATGCGGATAGTTTTATTGATATTGCCCTCAATATGCCTCCGCGGCGGGTAGCTAATGCGTTTAGTTGCCCAGTCTCCCCCGCCGCAACAAGTGCCCCATTATATACTTTACAAAACAGCTCCTTCAAATATAATCCATCATTTCCAAGGATATTGTTGGAAACTTAAAAGTGAAGGACCTAAAAAAAATTATACTGTGTATACTTTGATTATCTTATTTTTGCATTATTGTATTCCATAAAATAATAATATATTTGGGATACTGGTTTTATAGCTGCTCTCAGAGACACTTTATGATCACCTTCTTAGTTTTATTTAAAGAAGATTTTGACATGGGCAATGTCAAGAAAATGTATGGAACATTTTCTGACAAACTCATTAAATCCATGTTGAAGCGAGTGCTCTAATATTATGGCAGATATAATAAATAGTATACATTTCGCACAATGATGAAGACGTGAGTGGAAGAATCTAACAAGTAACATTTCGTAACATACGGACAATAACTCATTTTTCTCCTTATTATTTTAATAAAACTTGTAACTTATCTACTTCATAACCTAGCTAATATATCTGGCTACACATTTTATCCATAGTTTTTCTATTTCAAATAATTTTTCCGGCCCTAAAGCCTCCATTTAAGCAAAAAAACGGGAAGTTTTTTCATGTTACTTACCTTATTCTTCCACTCACGCCTTGAATTGTACTACTGTGTCATAACTTGTACTAGTGTATTGAACAACAATTCCCAAAATTCTTCAACGTATTGTACCCAACCCTCACACGATAAACAAAAAGTACCTACGACATTATCTACACCCCCGCACTGGCCGCGCGCGATAAGACTCCCACCAAATTGATGTTTGAACTGTCATTAATTCTCGCCCGACAGATGTCACTGTGTCTATTATTTTTGACACATACGACTGTCATTTGTCGTTGAACGATGAATTTGGCCTTAATCGAGTCTGTAATTGCCAACGGGTTAATCGTACACACCTTTGGATGACTCAGGGTTTTATGAATACGTCTTGGGAAACTGTAATTATGAATTTGCTTGATAAATGAAAATGTTGATCCGCCTTCTAATTTTTTAATATAAACTTTGTTAGGTATGTTTCTTATCCCAACTATCATTATTAACGCGAAAGTGTGTCTTACTCTACCTCTTTACGCTAAAACGGCTGAACCGATTTGGATGAAATTTAGTACGGACTTATTTTGAGTGACTTTAAAGGACATAGGATATTTTTGCAGCGGAAAAAGAACGGTTTGCGTGCGATAAACTAATTTTGTCGCAACGAAGTTTTGGGCGTAAGCTCTAATAGCTTCTAGTATTGATAGAAGTAAAAGTAAAAAATTGAACAATAATATTATTTTAAAAAGATAAAACCGACTTCAAAATTGTACGAAATTGTAAATTAAAACTCCCTATCTCAAAAACTACTAAACCGATTTTGATGAAACTTGTGGTGTTCCCTAAGTTGAACAATACCTAGTACAACAAAAAAAGAATTACTTAAATCGAACCTGTAGTTCCGGAGATATGAGAACACAAACATAAAAACATACATACATACATACGTACACTTTTTAAATTTTGCACATTTGTTCAGACGCTGATATAGACTAACATAATATACGAAAACTGGGCAGTTCTGGAAATATTACATACATACGCGTCGAATTGATACTTAACCTCCTTTTTTGGAAGTCGGCTAAAAACGTCCACTAACCCAGTGTGGAATTTACTTTGTAGAAGTAGGACAGCCCGGTCCTGTATCACTTTACGAGCAACTTTACGACTGCGGTTTCGGTTCGTTATTTACTGTTTACACCTACACCGCGTGTACTACGAATAAACATTATGTGGTTTTATCACGAGAAATTAATTTTGATTAAGCTTTTAATATTAACGTTAGTATAAAATATTTGAGTGATTAGATGTTGCTCAAAACACTGTTCTGCAGAATTTCGTTCGGAACCATACTTTTGCCGTGAGAAAAATACCCTATGCTCTTTCTCAGGTTTAAAATGTTCTACCTCCGTATCATATCGGTTCAGTGGTTAAGCATGAAGAGATAACAGACAGATAGACATACTTTTTAGGGTTCCGTACCCAAAGGGTAAAAACGGGACCCTATTACTAAGACTTCGATGTCTGTCCGTCTGTCTGTCACCAGGCTGTAACTCAAGAATCACTATAGCTAGACTTCTGAAATGTTCACAGATTGTGTATATGTGTTGCCGCTATAACAACAAATACTAAAAATAAAATAAATTAAATATTTAAGGGGGGCTCCCATACAACAAACGTGATTTTTTTTTGCTATTTTTTGCTCTTAATCAATAACGGCAACACGTAGGCAATTGAAATGTTCTCAAAATACTTAATTGTATTTGTACTTTAATAATTAATTATAAAATTTAAATAAATTAAATAATTGAGGGGGGCCCCCATACAAAAAATTCAATTTTTAGCCTATTTTTGCTCTGTAGTGGTACGGAACCCTTCGTGCGCGAGTACGACTCGCACTTGGCCGATTTTTTCAATTATAGTATTAGTAAGGAATTCATAGCAACTATTCGTAGACCTTGCTACGCAGTGCTATGCAATTTACGAAAAATTTTACGTTACTAGTAAACACTTCTACCCTTAATAAAACGTGCTAATTTTGATATCGTTGCTTAAACCAACTTGTTGTTAAATCCCAATCACTATTCACAGCAGTTGTCGCCTTATCGGTAATAAGATCGGTTCCCCGGAGTAATAATGTGCCCCAGAGGTTCGTAATGATCAGATGTTAATTCAACTGAAATAAACCTTTTTGGTTCGTCTATCAACACTATAGGTCTACCAGAATCTGATGGCAAAAAGTGAGAAAATAAATTGACTCTAGCAATACTGGGGTAATTGGAATAAAACATTTTGATCCTTTTTTTTTTTTCTTATAGCGGCTGATTCTGTGTGTTAAACATGCAAATATAAAAATTTATCCAATGATCAAGGATATTTTATGAAAATCTGCTGTCGAAAATTGCCATCAGATTCTGGTAGACCTATAGTCACATTCAAAGCGGTGATTCTAGAATGTTTTACTGAGTGGCGGTATTTAATTATTTAGTTAATATTTTGACAGTAAATGTAATATGGAATTGTCTAAAGCTTCATTAAAGTGATCATTAAATTTCTCTGAGTGCGGCGGTTTGACTTTTAGTTAGTGGACCTTACTAATGTCTTAATACTGTACCAGATATCAAATATTTAAGTAGACGGTAATCGAAATAACTCCGGAATTCCGGAAATATAGAAAGTTTTCCGTCGCGTTTTAAAATTGTGGCCTGAATGAAATGTTTTACCATGCCTAATATCGTTAGTCGAAGTGGTAAAAGTAATATTATTTTTCCTAATTGAATAATAATAAATGGTATATGAAAGTTACTAAAAGCTTAGCCTAGTAGCTACTAAATGACTATGCACATTGGACAACATAAGGAAGCTGTTATGACTGGTCAATGTTATGTTTTTATTGAAAAGCCATTTATATTATAACAATATTATATCATTACTAGCTGACCCGGCAAATGTTGTTTTGCCATATAAATTATTTCTATAGTCAGGACAATTTAAGGTGGCACCAGCGGTCATTGACCTTTCTAGTCCCTAGACTAAGCTATGCGAAAAATACTCGCACTGCATTCTGTTAACTTAAGAATAAATTTGAATTCTCATAAAGAAACAGACTATTATAGTTTCATCGGAAAACGTCTTGGTAACTCTTCGTATGTTAATCTCTAACTATTTAGGAGTTCGAAGTGATATAATTCATACTCTGTTCACATCGTGCATGCAAAATACGATATCGCCCTTAGACTACAACCATCTGTCACTTCATTGTCAATCATGGTTTGTATAGAAAACGACGAAATATGACAAGTTTTTTAGCAGGGAGTCAATGACCGCTACAGACAGAATTCCGCGATTAGAGAATAGTATTAATAAATAAAGATAAAAACCTATTCTCGGGCCTAACGAATGTACATACAAAATTTCATTAAAATCGGTTGAGCAGTTTTGGAGGAGTTCGCGCACAAACACTGTGACACGAGATTTTTATATATTAGTTACATTAAACCGCATCAAAATCCGATATACAGTTTTTAAGATTTAAGCATACACATTACATAGGGACAGGCAGACTACTTTGTTTTATACTATGTAGTGATAATAATAAAAGTCGCTAAAAATCCACAATCAAAGTGTCTGGTCTATAAAAGTATTTCTAACATCGTATCAACCTATAATGGGAATATTGCTGAGGGTAGATCGAATTTGTACAAATAAAAATGAGGGTAGATTGAGGGTAGATAATTACATTTTTGATTTTCGAAGACGTGGGGTGACGTCACACATGTCCTTGTATCAGAGATAAGCGGGTAATAGACGTCAAATTTACAACAGTCTATTCGCGTTGAGATGAGAGTGAGTATGTAGTTATCCTTACTGATATTATAAACTAGTCACTAGTAGGGTTGCAAAATTATGCAATTTTACCGAAAACGCTGGTAAAATACGCGTATTTTACGGTAATGTATATAAATTACGGTAAAATTACCAGATACGTATGTATGCAGAAAGGTGGTATGACGGCGGGCGGGGGCGGGGCGAGCGTGTTGCAAGTTGCAAGTTGCAACTTCCGTACTGCGTGCGCGTCGCACGGTGTGACGTTGCCGATTAGTGCTGTTTGCCATAACATTTTGCGCTGTTGCGACTTGTTGACAGTTGACGACACTCGACAGAGCATACAGCAAGCCGGCAGGCTGGCTATTATGTTGTTTTGACTTACTGCACTGGACTTGCATTAAGTAACCTGTTTAATTGTTTATATCCCCATTCTTAATGAAAATTATGCCACGAAATCAAATCTTTTTTACCCAATTTTACCGTAATTTACCGTAAAATATAATGTTTTACGTAAAATATCGTAATTTACCGAATTTTACGAAAGTAATTTTACCGCTTTACATCCCTAGTCACTAGATGATGCCCGCACCTTCAAAGCGCCAAAATTCGTTTATCGTTCTGGAATATTTTTTCGGGATAAAAAGTATCCTTTGTCGTTTCCTACTCAAAGCATCCCCATACCAAATTTCAGCAAAATCGGTTCGGTAGTTTGGGCGTCAGAGATAATAGACAGACAAACAGACACACTTTGACATCAAGAG
Organism: Cyaniris semiargus; assembly: GCA_905187585.1. Classification (NCBI taxonomy): domain Eukaryota; kingdom Metazoa; phylum Arthropoda; class Insecta; order Lepidoptera; family Lycaenidae; genus Cyaniris; species Cyaniris semiargus. The sequence goes on from LR994555.1 coordinate 3,857,469, forward strand.
GTAATATAAGGTACACAGACACACTTTGACATAAAGAGGTAGTTTGAATATGAAGGTGTGTCTGTTTATTACCTCTTCACGCTTAAACGGATGAACTGATTTAGATGTTTTGTATGGATAGTTTTTTTTTTTTTGGGAAATTTACATTTCAAGCGCGATAAATGAATTTCAGTGCAATTGAGTTCTGATCTAGACACGCGGTAGCGTGTCAAGCCAAGTGCCAGCATAACAGAACTGGCGAGCAGCACCGTGTCTAATAAATATTACACGAACCATTTGCAGCTACTTTTGACCCCCTCATAATTCAGAAAATATTTCACATAAACGTTTCGAATTTGGCTCATATAATGAGACTTGCAAGATAAATATATGCTCTAAATTTCATAAACACAGCTCAAATGGTTATTAAGATATTAACGTCCGAAAATCTACATTTTTATCGCTGACTGACTGACTGACCTATAGACCAAAATTCTAACCCAGTTCCAGATGACCAAGAAGGCTGAAATTTGGAATCCAGCTCGGTAATTGTGTGTAAGCGTAGGAAAAAAACAAAAAAAAAACGGTCAAGTGCGAGTCGGACAGAGCGAAACTAGGCAAAAATTGGGTTTTTTGTATGGGTTAAAGTAGATTTTAATATAATAATAATAATATCTATGGACGCTTCACACTACGTCAGTCTGGCCCCGTTTTAAGTACCTGAAGAACTTGTGTGTGTGGTACCAGACAACGAAAATATATTTAATACTTTTATACTATACATACATTTAAGATTTTTATTATTTTATGTATAATAATATATTTAATACACATCCAAGACCCAGGAACATTGAAACTTTTTGTTCCGTCGGCGGGATTCGAACCCGCGACCCCCGACTTGAGCTACCTACTTGCTCACCGACTGAGCCACAGAGATCGTCAAATTAGATTAGATTTGACTTGGCAAGTTTTCATCAGAATTAAAATGTTCAATAACTTTATGAAATGACTGATGTAATGAAAACTGGCCAAGTTAGATCAAATCTACTTTAAGATCTCACATTATTTAAATAACATCAATTGTTATAGATATTCAATAAAGCAAAAAAATAGACTATTATTTGTTCATAATGTTATTTGTTTTCTATACATACATATTGCGATTTTCCATAGAACTTGGCACTTATTTAGATCTCCATCCTTTTTACAGCGAAGTCCATAGACAAGAATAATGTTTGTATTGAACTTGGCTCTGCATTTTTACATTGGTGGTATTATGGTTTTGGTGGGATTCTAATTATCATCTAGATACTAACAATTACAAAATTTAGCTGATTCCGATTTTTTATAAAACACTCTGTTTTTATGGAAGTTCGGTAAGCAGGTTATCTGGTTGGCCAAACGTTATTTTTGAGGTTTCGTATTTTAAGTACATACAAAATTCTAAATTCATTTTTTCATTCAAAATATATATTTCAATACGTCCGAACTCTACATTGTTTTGTTCTTGCATTGATAAAATGTTGAATACATTTTTATTGTTTAAAGCATTGCATTGCATTATAGCAGTAAGGTAAAGCAATCTCGTTCTTGCGAGATTAATTTTTATAAATTCGCGAGATCGAGAGTAAATAAGGCCGGCAACGCACCTGAATCTCTTGTGATGCTGTGAGTGTCCATGGGCAACGGTACTTGTTTTTCATAAGGTGACCCGTTTGCTCGTGTGCCCAAATTTTTGCATTAAAAAATCTCGTTTGAGCCAAATTTTGCGAAATTTGCATTCCCTCAGTAGAAAGTTTAAAGAATTCGTCCTGCAGAAAATTATTTGCTGGCAAAATCGATTATGACTTTCAAAAGGCCTTAATAGTCGTCTCGATTTTATTTTTATTGCCGAAGCCGAGAGCCGATAATGGCAGGTATAACAAAACCTCGCTAAAATTGGCGGAAAAACTCTTTAGAGCTTAAAGTGTTTTAGATGTTATTGTTAAAGGATATTCATAGGCAAAAGTTGTCGCCGTTAGCCTTTAGGGCCGTTCCCCTACGAAGATGCCACAATTTACCGCTTCTTAGAGCTTTTTAACTCATAATTTGAAAACTACAAAAATATAATAAAATACAGCAATAATCTTCAGTATATTAATATTCCTTTCACCGTTATTAATTTACTATTTTGTTCATTATACACATGATATTAGCTTCCAAAGTAATACCAATTTATTAAAATTCAAGCGTACTTTCAGCATCTCCCTAGTATTTACAAATTACTTTTATTTGAAACACACGGCAATTGATAGACAATTTCATTTACTACTTATTTGCCGTTTGAAAATTTTTCTGTCAATTTTGAACTAAGATAAGTAAAAAAAATTGGGTTTTGGTGCGATCTCGGTAACGCGGCAAATGTATGGTCAAGGTCGTTTGCTCGGGGGACGGCCTTAAGTCAGGCAACAATCGTACATTTTTCCGAAAAGAAAATTTCTCCTGTATCCTTATTTGGAAATCAAAGTATTTTAATTCTAAATCGATTAATTATTTTAAGCGTGAGGATATAACAGACTTAATACATTAGCCCCCTTACTAATAAATGCTGTATAAGCTTTGAATAGTTATACAGTGTTTTGTCTTCTTCAATCCAATTAAAATTGTCACTTGTGTGACAGGAACAAAACACTGTATAACTATTCAAAGCTTATACAACGTTTATTAGTAAGGGGGTAGATATATAATATTTATTTATAAACATATTTAAAATATTATTATAAATAGGTCTGTACGTCTATTTGTCTGTTTGTGTATGGACAAGTGCGATAACAAAACTAAAATAATATTATGTTTTCACTTTTTACCCTCCTACGCCAGAAAAAGATTCATGTTATATAGTGTGTCTGTCTGTCTGTTACCTCTTCACACCCAAACCGCTGAACCGATTTTGCTGAAATTTAGAATGTAGATACTTTTAGTCCCGGAAAAGACAGGATAATTTTATCCCGAAAAAATGTACGGTTTCCGCGCGATAAACTAATTTTGGCGCAACGGAGTTGCGGGCGTCATCTGCTAGTAACGTAAATATAACATTTCAGTATTATAAACTTGTAGTTCTTTCCCTAAAGAGTATTCCATAATTATGATAAGACCAATAATCCTTTTTCTTCGAGGTCAAGTTTACCCTTAACCTTGCTGCTCCATAGGGAAAAATATATCCTTAACTCCCGACTACCCTGCGACTACTTATTGAAGAATATTGCTAGTGGTTTAGTCCTAGGGGAACAGTTATTTTTCAGGATGGACAGCCTATGTTTAATCTGAAGTATTTCTGTAGTAAATTTCAGTGAAAACAATCATATTATTATACTAATCAGTACTGTAAAATTTGGCAACATTACCATATTTTTAAAAAGAAATCTACGTACTTCTTTATCTATTAGACCCAAGAATACTTTTGTTATACATTTATTATACGTTTGTCTTACGGTTTTTGCTGTTTAATTTACACAAAACTCATTAATTTAAGCTGTAGCCGTAAATTAAGAACGTGGGTAAAATTGACACGTTTTTGGTAACTTTACCTATGCATTGTATTCCCTTATTAAAGCGTACAAAATAATTTATTAGGTCAAGATGACAAAACACACGGCCTTTAGTTTTTTTATCAAACAGAAAAAAGAAGAAGAGTAGGTTAAAAACTGGCAACACCATCAATAGGTAAAGTTGCCAAAGGATTTATTGCAATTTACATACAAATATGATTTGACTCATAGGGTTGTCAAAAAACGGGTACACCGTACAACAAACAGATTTCTTGCAATATACCTAATGTAGGTAATTAATACATAAGATATTGAAAAAAGGGGAAAAAATATTAAAATGCAAAACAAAAAAAACTTATGTTTCTTTATTATATTAAGTTAAAAGTGAATATAAAAATGGCACATTTTTGTTCTTCCTAGAGGTTAAATACTCAAAGTTCCTAGGTCAGACTTATTTTTTAAACTAAATAGGCATGTACATAGTAGTAGGAACTAGTAAAAACAGTCTTGATCACTTTTACTTAAAAATTACTAATATTTTTTTCTGAAAAAATTTACTTCAACATTAAAAATAAAACAAATGGCCTTAATAAAAATTAATCTTCAATTATAGAACTCGAAGTTTAAATGGTATGGATTACAAGGGACAAAACGAATTAAAATTTACTCAAAATAAATATAATCTTCCTCGTTCATAAGAACATATTTCTCAGGATATTCTGATATTTGCAATAATTGAACAGATTTTACTATATAATCTTTTGGTAGATTATTATCTTCATCCACTTTTTTAGGCATGACAAACTCAATACCATTCTTCTTGCGTGTTAATTTATAGTACGAAACTGAATAATTATTTTTGTGTCTGTTAACATGCTTAATAATGCCGACGAAATACTTCCATTTTCGTGAATAATATTTCACTAAGATTGTATCTCCTTCATCCCAGCTAACTCCATCATTCTTAATCTCTTTCTGTACTACATTTATCTGTTTTTCTTCGGATTCATCGTTTTTTTTCTTTAGAAATTCCTTTTTATTCATTTTATTCTTAGTCTTAGTTTCATTTTGTGTGTTTTTCTTTTTTGTACTTTTCTGTTGTTCCGTCTCAAACTCATTTTCTGTTTCTTTCTGTTCCTCTAAGGGATTGTCATCTTGTTTTGTGTCCTTTTGTTTTTCTTTCTTAATTTCATTCTCTTGAAAATCATTATCTGTGATTATCTTTTTCTTTTTTGTGTCTTTTTGTTTCTCTTTCGCAGTCTTATTTTCTTTGTTTTCTTGTTTCTCTTGTTTATCCTCCAGGTCTGTCTCATTTTCTGTGATTATCTTGTCTTCTTTATCATTATTATATTTTTCTAGACCGGTCTGAATTTTATTCTGCTGTATTTGCTGTTTTGCTGTATCATTCGATTCGATTCGATTGTAGGATATTCATATTATACACATAACTATATAAAAACAAAACATTCACACGTATTAAACAAAGCATGCACACACACATGAAATACTTATTTTATGCCAACCCTAGCTGTAGGTAAAGTTACCACAAAGCAGGCGGTGTCAACTTTACCTAACCTCAAACAACATTACCTCTACCGATACTTAATGAAAAAAGAAAGTAGTAGCGATTCAAATATAACAGCTGCAATCCCGACTATTTTCTACATAAAATATCAAAATTGCACTCACCTCTCACAAGTAGTTTATGCTCTGAAGACACGAGTTCACCACAATTGTTGGACGACGCTTTCACAGAAGCACACAATAAACAGCCATATTGAAATAATCGTCAGTGTTGCCAATAAGAAAATTATAATAAATGTTACCCTACGCTATTGAAAAAATACTACTAGTTAAATCCCGTTTATTTAATTGCAGTTTTCTAAGGTAGGCACATTTAAGTGAAATACCTACAATATGGTAATCTTGCCACGGGTTTGGTAATGTTGCCAAATTTTACGGTAATTAGTTTTGCGAGAATATCAATTTTCATCCATCCTGGATAATATTATATGTAAAATTATTACCCGTTGAATTACAAAATATATTAATAGCTGTAGTAGAATATTTATTTTTCATTTTTAAAAGGTATATACTCGTAATTATGAAAATCACCTAATTCATTAAAAATCATACTTTAAACAATCTTATTAAGATTATGCTTAAATATAGATAAGTGTTATGGTAACTACGCTACATCTATGATGCTGTAGTAAGTAGTATATTATATTGTTACCTACTGGTTTTCACATAATATTTTTTGAGTAAGTAGTCTTTTAATATTATTATAGTCAGTTATTTAAAACTTTGTACAATCAAAAAGGTTTCTCCATACTCACTCCAAACTTCTGTAAAACTCTTCAATAAAAAGCTAAGTAATATTAAAACCAGCAGCCGTTAGCGATGGCACCTGTTCTAAAGACCCAGGCCATTTAGCCAAAACTTTTTCGTTATCGCTTCGTTATAGAATCGCCAACCAAAATGGAATTGACAATAAGCGTTCTTTAATATGACGTTGATGTTCGACTCGTCTTATGTCAATTCCATACATTTTGATCGGCGATTCTATAAAGAAGCGATATAGAAAATATCTTGGCTCACCCCCAAGGTTCGCTCAACGACGAACTCATCAATATTTAAATTAAACAAAATCAACTCACCTAGCAATTTCATTACTTCTGCCTGGCTGATCAGCACATTCAGATGGCCGGTTGCCAATGGCAACGCGAGCCAAAGCGCCCAAGCGATAACAACTCTTCTGGACGCCATTGCTAACCGTTCGATCATTTGAATTTCACCTTCAAGTACATTTTCACAAACACTCAAAGTCTATGTTGTATCCATGTTTTTGTGTAAAGTATAAACTATTTTACATGTATTTTTAGTTTTTAAAAAGTAGAAGTGAATTAAAAATTAAGAAAAAACGTTTATAAAATTTCTAACTGAACTCACAAAAAAGTTAAAGCCTATTGCGGTTTCGATTAAAAAAAAAAAAATGTCAATTAAAAAACGAACGCTTTCGCGCGTACTTTCGAATTCGGAACTCGCGTTGGCGGGAAACACGCGTCGTCTTCCGCGACGCCGCGCCGCACTGCCGTCCGTGCGACTACGGCCAACAAGTTACTAACTGACATGCGCACTCCCTAACCCTCTCACATAAACTAGAACTGATAATAACCTTAAAAACTTGCAAATGGCTTAAAACACGTGTTACATCCTTCCTCCATTTTCCAGCATCCGGAGAGCTGTTTTTTTTTAAATTTAATTTATTACCTTGGATTTTTGAATTGTGTTGCTTCTTGCTTGGAGATAATATTGTCGAAGTAATTCTTTTTATCGTGTTCATTGAATCTCATTAAATACATTTTAACCCGCAACGAAAACAGAGGGATATTATTAGTTTGGCGTGTCTGTCTGTCTGTTGTCTGTTTGCATGTCTGACTTGTCTGACATCGTAGAATCCAAATGGATGAGCCGATTTTGATGATTTTTTTTATAAAAAACTTGTGGTCGGCTCTGATAGCCTTAAATCATGGTTTGGTAGAAATAAGATAGTCATTTTTAGGGTTCCGTACCCAAAGGGTAAAAACGGGACCCTATTATTGAGACTTCGATGTCTGTCCGTCCGTCCATCCGTCCGTCTGTCCATCTGTCCGTCTGTTCGTCTGTCCGTCTGTCCGTCTGTCCGTCTGTCCGTCTGTCCGTCTGTCCGTCTGTCCGTCTGTCCGTCTGTCCGTCTGTCCGTCTGTCTCCAGGCTGTAACTCAAGAACCGCTATAGCTAGACTTCTGAAATTTTCATAAATTGTGTATATCTGTTGCCGCTATAACAAAAAATACTGAAAATAAAATAAAGTTAATATTTAAGGGGGGCTCCCATACAAGAAACATGATTTTTTTGGCCTTTTTTGCTCGTCATTAATAATGGTAACAGCTAGACACTTGAAATTTCCACAAAATCCTTACTTATATTTTTACTTTAGTAATTAATCATAAAATTAAAATAAAGTAAATATTTAAGGGGGGCTCCCATACAAAAAACACAATTTTTTGTCTACTTTCGCTCTATACCGGTACGGAACCATTCGTGCGCGAGTCCGACTCGCACTTGGCCGACTTATATTTTTTTTCTAACAACATACTCTTTTCTGCATTTATGAATTTATATTTCTCAGCCTACTAACTTTGCGAGCCATCGCTTCTATATTTCGACTGTATTCTGTACGTCTATAGTGGTGGTCGGGTAGTGTGAATCGCAATTAAAATCCAGACACACTTCAAAAGCCGGAATATTTTGGCCGACATGCAGTTTCGACGAATACACGATTGCTTTTTAATTTGTTGGCTGTCTGTCCAGAATACTATTTTAAATGTTAGCGTGGTTAAAGTGATCGCAGTTTTATATTATGATACGATATCAAAAACAATTTTGCTTCGTTTTTAGCATGTTTTTTGTAAAATTTTAAATACTTTTGCCAAAGTTTCACAGGATTGCTAATATGCGGGGTAAAAAAAAACGTCTTAACACTAAAGTACACGCGCCCCTTTTTTTTACACGAGTACTCGCGTGGCCTACCATGGTAGGCCGTCTAAAAATCTTAATTGTTTTCATAATTAATATAATTTTATTAAAATTACAAATAAAATAAAAAATATAATTAATTAAATTACTTTTAAAACCAAAAACTATTCAATAAATTATAAAATTACTGAAAAATCAACTAATTTGTTAATTTCTATGAAAATGTGACAAAAATCGTACTAATGAAATCAAACATGTGTATTCCTTACGTGAAACTAAAAAAAGTTAGACTTTTCGAGATTCAATCCTATTTACAGGTCAGAATGAGAAGAAACCAGAAATGACAAATCTACACCACTTTTTTGGCGATCAAATTTGGCTAACATGCAGCGTTGACATTGCCCCATACGTCTTATCGGTGGGGCTAAATCTTGTTGGATTTAAAAAAAAAAAACTTGAACTATATAACATAAAATACTAATTAGTTATTTCTTCTATTTATAAACTCAATCATTTTTATATTTTGATTATTTTTTTCTAAGAATAAACGACCCTAAACTTCAGAAGTCACCGGATTAGCTAATTTTCATACGAGTGTGACTCCTTGGAAATGAGACTGGGGTTTACAAAACTGGTCAATATTTGTCACTTGTATTACTTTTGATCGGTTATTTAGTTACAGCAGCCAACTTAGATCACAATTTTCCATCTCGAAATATACATCAAAAGCCTGACGAGGAAATTAGACAACCGGCACTGATGGCGCTAAGTTTTCAGTGTAAAAAATACAAAATAGTTTATTTATTGATTAATTAAATACTTAAAACTAGGTTATTATGTAATTTTTATTACTTTTTTAATTACTTTTTTGCAATTTGGTGAGATTTCCTGTTTCTGGTTAGTCATAATATGGTTATGACGTCAATAGGTGACTATAATAATAATAATAATAATATTTATTTATTTTCTCCCAAAAATTACAATGTAGTAATTTGTGGGAGACTTGGAGCCCAAACTAAGCCGAAGCCTGTATATTGGTGCCCCAGGCCCCCCTCAACTATTTTTACTTATTTTAACAATCTAGTGTATTTTAACTTATTATAACTTAGAAATCTATGTTAGTTTTTAACTATATTTTATTAAAAAATTAAATTTTAGTATTTGTAATCAAATTATCATAAATATATTTTAGTATAAATGCATAAAATATATAATCATAAACAATAAATCAATAATTTAAAAAAACATACATGATTGAATTTAGTACACCAATACTCGCGCAGACTACTATGGTAGTCCAGCGTTTTTGATAAATAAAAAAAATAAAAAATATAGTTTTATTTCTGAATAGATTTAAAAAAAAATGCTTTCAGAATGTTGATACTACATGGTGCCTACCACCGGTTCGGGAACTAACCCGGCGAGAAGAACCGGCGTAAGAAACTCGCACGGGGCCCACTTTTTTACCAAAAAAAGTGAGAAAATAATTAATCTTTTTAAATAAAATTTACAATGTTGTAACTTAAAATTATACAATGTCAACATAATTGTAAGTCATACACTAATGTAGAAGTAGCCTTGCAAGAAGCCATCCTACTCCCAAGATGTGCCATCGTTTATGAAATCATTGACCTTATAATAGGCTTTGGCACACAAACGCTCTTTGACTATTTTTTTAAATTTATTAATGGAAAGATTTTGAACGTTTTCTGGGATTTTATTGTAAAGGCGTATACATTGACCTTTAAAGGATTTACTGACTTTACTAAGTCTGATCACCGGCATATCTAGCTTGTGCTTATTTCTAGTATTTCTACAGTGAATGTCACTTTTAACTTTAAATTTACTTATATTTTTTCTAACATATATTACATTATCCAAAATGTATTGAGAAGCAACAGTTAGAATACCAATTTCTTTAAATTTATCTCTCAGAGATTTTAAAGCAGACATTTTATAAATAGAACGTATGGCTCGCTTCTGCAGCACAAATATTGTATTAATGTCGGCAGCGTTTCCCCATAAAAGGATTCCATATGACATCCTACTATGAAAATAACTAAAATATACTAATCGTGCCGTGTCTTCGTCACAAATTTCTCTAATTTTTCTGACTGCATATACTGCAGAACTGAGCCTACCTGCAAGATTAGCAATATGAGGACCCCACTGTAATTTACTGTCAAGTGTAATACCTAGGAATACAGTGTTATCTACCAAATTCATCTTCTCATCGTTTAATAGTACATTGGTTTGGACTTGCCTAACATTGGGCAAAGTAAACTTTATACATTTAGTTTTACTAGAATTTAAAAGTAAGTTATTAATATTAAACCAATATACTATTTTTGAGAGAGCACTGTTTACCTCGTCGTAGTTCGACTATTGTCGCTTCACTTTAAAAATAAGTGAAGTGTCATCAGCAAAAAGCACTATCTCATTATTATTATCCTTTACTAGATAAGGTAAGTCATTTATATAGATGAGAAAAAGAAATGGGCCTAATATAGATCCCTGAGGGACTCTTAATTCAATTTTGGTTCCATTGGACCTTTAACCATTTACCTCAACCCTTTGAGTCCTATTTTTAAGGTAAGAAGTCAAAAGGCTGAGAGCAGAGTCCTTTATGCCGTAGTTGCGCAGTTTCCTGATCAATGTAGCAGGCTCAACACAATCGAAGGCTTTGGAGAGATCGCAAAACACACCTAAGGCATCCTGCGACTCCTCCCAAGCTTCAAAAATACTACAAAGAAGTCCTATACCAGCATCCGTTTTGGATCGACCCTTAGTAAATCCGTATTGGTTATCGTGTAGCAAATTATTTGAATTAAAATGTACTAGTAATTGTTTTGAAATAATTTTTTCAAATATTTTACTAAAGGTCGGTAGAATCGATATAGGCCTGAAATTCGTGGGATCCGATTTACTTCCGGCTTTGAATAAAGGAACAACCTTGCTATGCTTCATTAAGTCAGGAAAAACACCATTTTTTATGCAGTCATTAAAAATCATGCTGATGCTAAATAACTATTATTTCAATCGACTATCAGGTTGCAGGAGGTACTGAGGTTTTGTCAAATTTATCAAACGAGGATTACCTGGAATGGCAAGTTTCTAGCGCACTTTACTGAAAAAATATCGCTGAAAAAGTGACCCTGGTCTACCATGGTAGTCCACGCGTGTACTGCAGTGTTAATACGGAAATTTCCTAACTGCTATCTTAATCCTATATCTCTCCGTGGGGCTGCTGGAAGAGATTTCTTAATATTAGAAATAAGCAGATCCTCTGTGTCGATTACTGTGTAAATCGTTATTTTGTAAATGTTTCTTGTGCACAATAAATTAATTATTAAATAAATAAATAAGACTTACTCTGGTATCATACAAAATTTCATCGAAATCGTTGTCCAAAATTTGACCAAATTGCCATGGTACAAAGATACTTTGAGTTCCGGGAAAGGATAGTAATTAGTCAATACAGATAGTTCTAAACTAGATCAATTAGATGTTACGAACATTTTTTTTATCCCGCAAGGTATTCCAATTTCTGCGCTAAAAAGTTGCAGGCAAGATCTAGTAAAAAAAAATAATTTAGGAGAAAAAGTTTCGCATATAAAATCATTCGCTTATCTTTGCACTAAGCTATCTCGAAATAAACTGCACTTTGTTCCGAGTTCTATAGAAAGTTGTGTAGTTCTTTCAATGAGTGTGTCAAAACTTTCCGTTTTCTGCTTCGGCGTGAAATTTATAAACAAACGTTTTAAGAATTCCTAATACAATAGACGAACTGCATCGGTATTTACCTACTGAATCGATTTTAATCATTTTTTCAGTAAGTGACATAGGCTATATATTTTATACCCGTACGAAGCCGGGGCGGGTAGCTCGCGAGTAAGTAGTGTAGGTAAGCGAGTAAGTATATAATATAAAGTAATCGTGTTAAAAATTGAAAGGCTTTCTATGGCGTAAAGGGAATTAATTGAGTTTGTCTCGAGGGGTGGCTGTATTAGGCCGGCCTCCCTGTAGGCCCACCGTTTATTGAATTTTACTCCTTTAAATATACTCTTTAATATCCGAGATTACATTAAAAGGTTAATGAACGACATTATCCTGAATTAATGTGCAATTCAGTAAGTCAAATTCATTTTTGTAGAATTTATTTGCTATTTTACATTTGATACAAATGGTTGTGTGACTTATGCCCGTCCGTTAAGTCAAATTATTAACAATCAACAACGTTAATCAATATAACATAAGAAGACCATAAGAAAAAGTAATTAAACAATTACTATTATAATGAGAACTGCTCAAGTATAGAGTTGCCAGTTTGTAGCACGTAATGAAATCTAATCTTTCAGTAGCCTTGGTACCTATAGCAAACTTAGAAATCACTTATTTCTGCGAAAGCTTATCACAATTTAATATAGATTAAAGGAAAACACAACGAATGTTGTAAAATAGACTCACTGTATAAAAGAAATCTGATTTTACCCTTTCAATCAGTCAGTATTTATTCTGTTATGTAAAATAAAAGTATGTTTTCAGTGGTTATGCTAAACGGAACTAAAACACCACTTTAACCTAAATAGGTAGTTTTGTACCATCCCACAGTCACGTCACCCGACCCATGTCACTCCCGGGATTATGTCAAAGATATTAATCATGCAATAAAAATATACAAACATTTTTGCACTGAGGCCGTTTGTCCACCGCCGCCGTCACCGGGACGTCACCGAGAACGAGACTACGATGAAGACGAGCGTGAGTTGGACACACGGCTATAGTAAATGTATGTATCACTAAGGTTCAATTCAGACGACGACGCGACGCGTAGATGCATTTCTAAATTTGTATGGATTTGACAAATTTGCAAGACGTCTCACGAAATTGAACGTCGCGTTGCGATCTGAATTGACCCTTAGTGATACATCATTTACTATAGCCGTGTGTCCAACGCACGCTCGTCACCCGAGCGTGGCGGAGGACACATGTGATGGAAATAGTAAGACCATTTATCCGCCACCGTCACCGGGACGTCACCGACAAAAAGTCAAATAAAATGCCCTTATATGACCTAGGCTAAGTTTCATTTTCTACCGACATTAATCTATCGAGCCATGCCGCCGCTGCTTTGTGATGGCGTGTAAAGCAAAATGAAACCTATAGCCCTTATCAAGTGGCATTTTATTTGAATTTTGACGGTGACGTCCTGGTGGAAAAAACGACCTTACAATGGCCGTGTGTCTACTGCACGCCTGTCACCCGAGCGCGGTGTTGAGCACATATTGGCCATAGTAAATGTATGTATTGCTACATCGGTGGCGTCATCTCGTTCTTGTTGACGTCCCGGTGACGGCGCCGGTGGAAAACGGTCCGAGGAAGCGATTTATCAAGCCGGAGCGATAATCACTTGCGGGAATGTATAAATAATCATGTGTGTGTGGCAGTGATAGATGAACTTGCTAACAGATTTCACACTCCGTATAAACTTTTTGCCACAGGTGTGCTACTTGTGTTACAACTTACAAGTAGTTTGTAGCATCATGAAAGAACTAACACATAATAAGAATAAGAATTAGAAATTTTGTTGATTTATTTGGTACATAATATCAAAAGGATACTTTAATATTATCATAGAGAGCTAGCTGTGTCCTTAAAAATCAAACTTAATCAAAACATACAATTTTTACACACGTTAAATATTGTTTAGCTTCCTTTTTTTTATGAAATAAGGGGGCAAACGAGCAAACGGGTCACCTGATGGAAAGCAACTTCCGTCGCCCATGGACACTCGCAGCATCAGAAGAGCTGCAGGTGCGTTGCCGGCCTTTTAAGAGGGAATAGGGTAATAGGGGATGGTAGGGATGGGAAGGGATGGGAATAGGGTAGGGGATTGGGCCTCCGGTAAACTCACTCACTCGGCGAAACACAGCGCAAGCGCTGTTTCACGCCGGTTTTCTGTGAGAACGTGGTATTTCTCCGGTCGAGCCGGCCCATTCGTGCCGAAGCATGGCTCTCCCACGTATAAGATTAAATAATTATCTGAAATCACAATTTGGGTGATCGAATATGAATACGATCTGTATATTTATAATATTCTGTCGAAAGACTAAAAAAGAGTTCAAACCTTTCTCTGATCTCTGATATAAAGTCACCTTTAAACTCTATATTATTAATATAGAACGTCGTACATAAAATATATAAGGGATTATCAGTGATGATAAAATATAATATAACTATAATATCTTCATGCAATAGCTTTTGAAAGCAATATTTAAACGTAGGTAATCGTGAGTAAATTCTAGTGCAAAAATTTGCAACAAATGCAATACATTTTAAAGAGAAATATGTATTTCTAACACAAACACATTAAAACAAAAATAATAAGGCTCCGATACAAAGCAAATATTTCATAGCAACACTGCACCTAGCTCTCAGAGAATCCTAGGAACTCTACAAGCGAGGCCAGAGACCTAAATATTCTAGAAATGTTTTAGGTTAAGGTCTAGAATTATTTTATTGAGTTTATTTTTGTGCATCGGAATTTTGTTTATGTGGAGTAAATTATTATCTTATTCTTTGATTCTAATTGCTGCCTAAAAATAACATTACTCAGATTTCAAACCAAAACACGAAGCATTTTTAAGATGACCGAATGAATTAATTTTATTTGCTAAAGACTTTTCGTTGATAGAGCAGCGTTGCTCTAAGCAACTTAGGGCCTGTTTCACCAGTTACTGATAAGTTCCAGATAGGCTATTCACAACTAATTATCTGACAGATGGAGCATACTATCTGTCAGATAAGTTGTGGTTACCTTATCCGACACTTAGCAGTAAGTGGTGAAAGAGCCCCTTAGTGTTCTCTCTGCTCTCATAAAATAAATATAATATAATGTATATTATTCAGAGAAGTTGATTCCTAAGCAGATGGCGGATCTACATAATTTGGTCGGTTACCTACGTCAAACCTAGCCGATCACGACTAGTATTACATTGACATAACCCAACCAATTGACGTAGGTCCGTCAACTGCCTAGGAATCAATTTCCTCGATAGTACAATTGCTCTCATTCAACATTACTTTTCTACAAGTAAAGTTGTATGATTGAGTAGATGATATTACATTAATCATTAATTAAATAGATGTATATATTACATTAACATAATATATATACATTATGCATACTAATAGTTGCTTTGATTTTGAAGACAACATCTGTGTGCTATATGTCTAAATTGAAAAATAAAACACAACTATTCTAGTATTTAAAATATTTTTTTAAATGTCACTTCTAGTTTCTAGAATAAATTTAAATCTGCGAGTGGAGCATGTACGCCGTAAACTTTCTGGATTTTTCTTTTTTTTTTTTGTAACATCAATTGAATAATGAAGTTGACTGTACGAGCGATTGAGCGCGAAAATGCAAATGCATTTGAATTTCAAATGCAATTTTATTTCACTATACTAATAAAGAAAAATTTAAACGTTCTAGGGTGTCGGAATTTTTTTTTTATGTATGATATAACAATTTTCCGACACCCAATATATTAACAACGAGTTATATTTTAAAGGTTTCTCCATGTTAAGCAGACATTAATAATGAGTTAAAATATCTAGTAAGAATTAATATTATATTGCAGTACTTAGACAATATTTTTATGTTAAAAGAACTTACTCAAGCATAATAATATTATATTGTAAAAACATAAGGGTAAAACAACTGTTTTCACCGTCATTTTAACTCTACATAACTCACGTTTTTAACCAAATTATTCTAGTAAAAATATATCATGTTTCAAAGTTCAAACTACAATAAGAAACCTTACAACATAATAACATAAAAGACGTAACAACGTATGCCGGGTTAGATATTTAACTACAATGTAACAGTTCCGCCAATTAGTGAATATCACCTGTCAGAAGCGTACTTACAGTTTAGATAAAACGGTAAAAAATTTAAAAACGAAAACAATATATTATACATTCTGTAACTAATGCAATATGTTTCTCAATTTATTATCAATGTATGTCGGGTTAGATATTTACCTACACACCGTAACATAAACTGACTGTAACAGTTTCAGCAATTAGTGAATATCAGCTGTCAGTAACACTGGTCGCAGCGGTTTCAGCGTAGAGTGTAACTTGTGTCGGCTGATTAAAACCTGAGGTTCTGGGGGTTTAAAGTACATTATTCGTAAATAATTCAAGACGTGAGTGGAAGAATAAGGTAAGTAACATGAAAATACTTCCCATTTTTTGCTTAAATGGAGGCTTTAGGGCCGGAAAAATTATTTGAAATTGAAAAAATGTTGATTATATTTGTTACCAGATATATTAGCTAGGTTATGAAGTAGATAAGCTACAAGTTTTATAAAAATAATAAGGGGAAAAATGAGTTATTGTCCTTATGTTACGAAATGTTACTTGTTCGATTCTTCCACTCACGTCTTTAATTATGTTAGCTTGGTAAAGTAAGTAATTGGAGATTATTTTGATATATAATTTCCAATTACTTATTTTTTTTAGATTTTTTTTATATATAAAATTTGAGAAATACAGTCTAAAAGATGAATAATTGAAAAAGCGGTTGTCAAGCTCGCAATAAATATATTTTGTGGGTTAAGTTGTAAACGTGAACTAGCGTTGCTTCTTTGTCAGTGAAGTGAAGGGACAAATATCCAGTATACACTATACACCCTAAAGGTTTATCACTTTGTTTTTTTTTGCACCCTGTATAGTAAATGTAAGTAATAACACAGCCCTGTAGACTATAACTACAGCAGTGTCGGAAATCCGTGTCTACAGGGAAAGAGTAAAATTATAGGGAGTTCACTAATTAGTACTCTGTTACATACAAAACATTAGTGTAACTAGCACAGCTGTTACCACTGTAGTCTAAAATTGACACTGTATTTTGTAGTTTAACCCGTCGATCGTGGAAAAACGAGACACAATAGCTTATCCATTGTTATCGCGGCCGCATGTGGCCGCTTGGGGCTTGATGAATAAGGGTCAGCTAACAAAAACAATGATTTTTTAGATAGCCAACAAGCCATTCAACAATTAAATGTATTTACTATATGATATGAATTTTTTTTTATGGATCACAAAGATTCAAAATAAAAACTCTGTATCTTCTTGTCTTAACAATAAGGGTCAATGTTGAATCTCTTTATTGAACAGAGCTGCGTCGCGTCTCATCTAGATGTACTAATGTTTTATTGCAAGGGAGCCTACACTTACAGACTATATCCCCTAGTTTGATTAACATAGTTAATTTTTTCACTTCGTCAAAACTTTTTAGCTGCGTCGTGTATTTTCGGTGTGATGCATAAGCACAATACACGGTACCACCCCAAAGGGTATCAGTATAACAGATTCTAAACGACCAACTTTATATTGTGTTGAAGTCGAGTTTCGCTCCCAAACCGCCAGAGAGCCTGCACCGTGCGAACTCGGAAATATGGTTTTATTACTAATATAACTTATTTTGGACCTGGGTTTTGTTGGAGTTTGCTGGTTTGCCAGACTGTATGTAACGCTAGGTTAACCGTACATTTCTAAGATTGCAAGTCGGTAAGTAAAAATATACGGATTTAATCATCATCATAACCAGCCACTATCATTCTATTGCTAGTGTTCCTAATTTTGAATAGTTATACGATTCGTAAACACTTTGTTAGTCCTTAAAAATAGAGTATTTACGAAAAGGGTAAATTAATATAAATTACTAGATGACGCCCACAACGCCGTTGCGCCAAAATTAGCTTATCGCTCGGGAACCGTACATTTTTCCGGGATTAAAAGTATCCTATGTCCTTTCCCGGGACTCAAAGTATCTCCATACCAAATTTCAGCAAAATCGGTATAGCGGTTTGGGCGTGAAGGACAGACAGACAGACGCACTTTCTCATTTATAATATTAGTATGGATGTTATTAGCTCTATGGGTAAAAACAATTGGAGATTGATGGACACGATTAACAAGAATTCTCATACAATACAAAAGTATTTATTGAAACACAGTACTTAACTTTAGCTAGCTTACAACTTTATACACGGCGGGAAAGAGAACCAAATTAGCGGGAAACAATTTTTTTTTTTAATGAAATAAGTGGGCAAACGAGCAAACGGGTCACCTGATGGAAAGCAACTTCCGTCGCCCATGGACACTCGCAGCATCAGAAGAGCTGCAAGTGCGTTGCCGGCCTCTTAAGAGGGAATAGGGTAATAGGGGAGGGTAGGGATGGGAAGGGAAGGGAATAGGGTAGGGGATTGGGCCTCCGGTAAACTCACTCACTCGGCGAAACACAGCGCAAGCGCTGTTTCACGCCGGTTTCCAAATGACATTAGGAATGACAAATGACAGTTTTTTTTTAAACAGTACTTTTGAAGCTAAGAATAAAATTTATCTTTAATACTCCCACTAAATTTTATACTAACAAATTCCGCCTGCATTATAATAAAGACTTAAACAAACTTACTATTATTATACAATATTTCATCTCTCAAATGCTCAAATTTAATAGTAGGCAGAGCTTTCGTTAAAATATCAGCCATTTGTTCAGAACTTTGTACATATTGAATATCAATTAACTTTTGCTGTACTTTCTCTGTAATAAAATTAAATTTCACATCAATATGTTTAGTTTTTTTATGATACACAGGATTATTGATTATTTTAATAGTACTCTGGTTATCAATTCATAAATAAGTACAGTTCTGTTTAATATCAATATCTTTGAAAAATTGTTTTAACCACAGTAAATTTTTGGCAGCTTCACATCCTGCCATAAATTCAGCCTCAGTTGTTGATAGAGCAATACAAGATTGTTTCTGACTTGCCCATAATATAGGGCCACCATTTAACATAAAAATATAACCTGTGGTTGATTTCCTTGTATCTAAATCCCCAGTAAAATCTGAGTCTGAATATCCAATAAAATCTACATGACCTTGGTATTTTATACATATATCTTTTGTTTTAATAAGGTATCTAATAATCCTCTTAAGCTGAGTTATATGTTGCAGACCTGGTTTATTAACATATCTACATAAAAGATTGACAGCAAAAGCAATATCTGGCCTAGATGCCATAGATAAAAACAATAATGACCCAATGGCTTCTCTATATGGAAAATTACACTGCATGCTATCTACATTTTTGGTAATTTGGACATTTACATCAATAGGTGTACTACATGGGTGAGCTGTACTCAGATTGAATTTATTTATAATTTGGTCAATATATTGCCTTTAACTAATACATATTGAATTTTTAGTTTTAATAATTTCTAAACCAACAAAACGGCTTAGCTCTAACTCTTTTATATTAAATTCATGTTTCAAGTAACTAATAATATAGTCCAACACTTTTCTAGACTGAGACATAATTAAGGCATCATCTACATATAAAATCAACAAAGCCTTATTACCATGGAAGTTACCTACAAACACACAGTTGTCAGCTTGTGACTGAATAAAGCCAAACTTAACTAAAAAATCAGTAAATTTTCTATTCCAGCAGCGGGATGCTTGTTTTAAGCCGTAAAGGGATTTGTTAAGTTTACACACAGTATTTTTAGGTGCATTAACTCCATCTGGGATTTCCATGAATATATCCTCTTCCAGCTCTCCATATAAGAAGGCCGTTTAGCTGTGTTATCTCCCAGTTATATTCTGCAGAGACTGATAACAATATTCTTATCGACTCATATCTTGTAGTAGGAGAAAAAATCTCACTATAGTCTATTCCTTCTATTTGTGTAAAACCACGGGCACACAGTCTGGCTTTATATCTATCAACATCACCATTCTGCTTTCTTTTAATGTTAAAAACCCATTTTGAGGTAATGGTTCTCTGATTTTGTTTTTCAACATAACTCCATGTATTGTTAGAGTTATGAGCATCCAACTCTTCTTTTATAGCATCAAGCCATAATTTACTTTCCTTGCTATTTAGGGCTTCATCATAAGTCACTGGCACATCAAACTCCATTAAATTTGCCTCAAATATCCTTTGTCTCCATGGTCGAGTATTCACATTAGAATCAAATGAATCAGATTAATAATTATCCGTTGATGGTTGATATGTCTCATCTTGTTCTTCAACAGCAGTATGTGTACTCTCGTCACTATAATCTGAAGTAATATGCTCATTACTCACATCCCTCTCTGCGTTATCTATCTCCTCTTCATCATCATCATAAATCAAAATTTCAGTTTTATTCCCTCTTACTTCAATACTTTTCTGTTCATTGAATATAACATTCCTGGATACTGTTATTCTTTTTGTGTTTGGATCACACATTTTATAGTTAGTATTATCATAGCCTACAAGCATCATTTTGCGGCTTTTACAATCCAGTTTACTTCTTAATTGATTAGGAACATGAACAAACCCCTCGCAACCAAAGACTCGAACATGGTCCAGGCTTGGTTTCATACCACACCATAACTCCATAGGTGTAATATTAGGTGTCTGGCTAGAAAATGTGCGGTTCAATAAATAAACAGCACAGTTGACAGATTCTGCCCATAAGTTGAGTGGTACATCACGGGAATAAAGCATGGAGCGAGCACTTTCCATTATTGTCCTGATTTCCCTCTCTGCGCGGCCATTTTGTTCAGGAGTGTATGGAGCTGTGAGTTCATGAGAAATACCCTTACGTTCTAGGTATTCTTTGAAAACTTTACTCGTGTATTCTCCACCATTGTCAGTATGTAAAATACGCACACCATGTGAGAAAAGATTTTTAATTTTTGTATTATATTTTTCACATCACTCTTGTTCTTCAAAAAATACACATGCCTAAAGCTTGTTGCAGCGTCTTTGAAAATAACAAAATATTTCATACCTTGTACTGATGATACATTGATAGGTCCACAGACATCGCTATAAACAATATCACCTGGCTGTAGTGGTTGCCGCGATGATTTTTGAAATGGTCGACGGGCATGCTTTCCATAAGCACAACCCTCACATACAAATTTTTCACTGTCTGATAAGTCCACACCAGTTATAACATTGTTTTTGCACATTTTATGAATTTCTTTGACATTTAAGTGTCCCAAACGTTCATGCCATGTTTTAAGATCCAATTTTTGCACAACATTGCAGACTGGATTTTGAATCGTTTTCACATTTAACTTATATAAATTGTTACTTTGTAAATAAGCACACATTACTACATCGTTGCCCTTGTAAATCAAGGCTTGAGTGTTTTTCTTCACAATACTATAACCTTGTCGAGAAACTGCTCCTTCAGAAAACAGATTTCTTCTTAGTTTAGGTACATAGAGGACATTTTTAAGGATACTTGTCGCCCACTGTCCATTTACACACTTATTAATCAAAACATTTCCTTGTCCAACAACATCTACATCTTCTTGGTTTCCTAATTTCAGTGTGGGTCCTGTATATTGATACATTTCAGCAAAATATTCTCGTTTATAAGACATGTGAGCTGAGCTGTCTAAAATCCAACTGCTTCCGTTGTCATCGTCCTGCCATTCAGTGCTATCTATATTAAAAGCCAACATATTATTACCTTTTTTATTTTGTTTAGGTGCACGACAGTCTTTTACATAATGGCCTCTTTTCCCACAATTATAGCAAACAAAACGATGATTTACTGTTTCTTTTGATTCTTTTTTTGTTTCTGAAGATGCAAATTTTTTTTTCTTTGCACTTTGTTTGGCTACAACTAAAGCTCTCTCATTCTCTTCTTCTATACTAAAACTAGCCTCCTCATCTAATAGCCGTGCTGTCAAATTGATCACAGTTTGTTTTCATACCTTGTACTGATGATACATTGATAGGTCCACAGACATCGCTATAAACAATATCACCTGGCTGTAGTGGTTGCCGCGATGATTTTTGAAATGGTCGACGGGCATGCTTTCCATAAGCACAACCCTCACATACAAATTTTTCACTGTCTGATAAGTCCACACCAGTTATAACATTGTTTTTGCACATTTTATGAATTTCTTTGACATTTAAGTGTCCCAAACGTTCATGCCATGTTTTAAGATCCAATTTTTGCACAACATTGCAGACTGGATTTTGAATCGTTTTCACATTTAACTTATATAAATTGTTACTTTGTAAATAAGCACACATTACTACATCGTTGCCCTTGTAAATCAAGGCTTGAGTGTTTTTCTTCACAATACTATAACCTTGTCGAGAAACTGCTCCTTCAGAAAACAGATTTCTTCTTAGTTTAGGTACATAGAGGACATGTTTAAGGATACTTGTCTCCCACTGTCCATTTACACACTTATTAATCTAAACATTTCCTTGTCCAACAACATCTACATCTTCTTGGTTTCCTAATTTCAGTGTGGGTCCTGTATATTGATACATTTCAGCAAAATATTCTCGTTTATAAGACATGTGAGCTGAGCTGTCTAAAATCCAACTGCTTCCGTTGTCATCGTCCTGCCATTCAGTGCTATCTATATTAAAAGTCAACATATTATTACCTTTTTTATTTTGTTTAGGTGCACGACAGTCTTTTACATAATGGCCTCTTTTCCCACAATTATAGCAAACAAAACGATGATTTACTGTTTCTTTTGATTCTTTTTTTGTTTCTGAAGATGCAAATTTTTTTTTCTTTGCACTTTGTTTGGCTACAACTAAAGCTCTCTCATTCTCTTCTTCTATACTAAAACTAGCCTCCTCATCTAATAGCCGTGCTGTCAAATTGATCACAGTTTGTTTACTTGAATCAAGTGACATCCAAGCCTGACGGAGAGATCTATACTTGAGAGGCAGTGTGCTTAATATTTTGGTTATGATAGCAGTATCACTGATATCCTCTCCATTCTCTTTTAATTGCTTAACCAAGCTCTCGATTTTGGCTATATGCTGAGCCATACTGTCACCCGGAACCATTCTGTACTGATAAAAACGTTCATGTAATAACATTTTATTCATTTCTGATTTTTGTTCATAAATGGACTCAAGTTTGGTCATGACCTCTAGTGCTGTTTCGCAATTCTCAATTAGCGCTACCTGTTTTAAATCCGTGGCCGATGTAATTATGAACCTCGCTATTCCGTCATCCTTATTCCACTGATGTGAGTTGGTCTCAGGTTTGGGCTTGTATTTGTCCCAACCTTTTGCACGTAGCGCGCATTTTATCTGAAATTTCCATTGTTTGAAATTAAAGCCCTCAAACTTATCAAGATTCATAGTTTTTCCAAACTCCATTCTTCCGTATGAAGAAAACGACGACGCGACGCCTTCTTGACTAATTACCTTGTAACGTTTTGTATTCTGCTCTTTTCTTTTACGCGTAACTGGGCCCATAACCAATTGGAGATTGATGGACACGATTAACAAGAATTCTCATATAATACAAAAGTATTTATTGAAACACAGTACTTAACTTTAGCTAGCTTACAACTTTTTACACGGCGGGAAAGAGAACCAAATTAGCGGGAAACAAATGACATTAGGAATGACAAATTTCAGTTTTTTTTTAAACAGTACTTTTAAAGCTAAGAATAAAATTTATCTTTAATAAAAACATTATTTATATTCATGGCTATAAAATATCTTGCTTGATAAAATATACAGGGTGAATCACAAACTTTCGCATTAATGTTATTAGAGAACCAGGAGATCAGAAGGTAAACACAAATACATTATGTTCGGGCGCAAATATTGACGAAGCCCTAAATCTCGTGTTACGTCTCGTATTATCCGGATACGGATACGTATGCGGAGTCATGTCTATAGGTTTTTGGGTTATGATATCCTTGTAGCAGATCTATTGTTGTAGGTTTTCGTTACCTAATTCAACAATTTTTTAACCAAGTAATTATTTAAAAAAATAAGGTTTACTACAGTATAAAAGGTTGGTTAATTACGCCTACTAGACCATATCAATCAAAAAAAATCATGACTCATATTGTCATTTAGGTTATAAAGGTAAAAATTTGAAAAACGTTTGGTTCCAACAAGTTAAAATTCAGAGTGCTGTAAAGAGCGTAATTTACTCATTAAATAATATGCAAAACACATTGTTAGGATTCATATTTCCTGCCAAAATATCTGACACAAGTAGATTACAGACCTAACATATCCATAACTGATTTTAAGTCATTCGCTTTTAATCTGCAAACGAACAAAAACACTATTGCATGATACGCTGTATTCCCTTCATATTATAATACAAAAGCTCCATTAATACTTGCAGCAAACTGTATAAAAATGGCGAACGGTTTATACGGAACCAATTTATATTGATTCCAAACTGAATCGAAAAAGAATAAAAGGATAGACTCACGCGGGATTAAGCTATAGTAATGAATAAATAACACAACAAATGGGTTGAAACTACGAAAAACTATATTTGTTAACGTAGGTATCTAAATTGACGAGATGGTACATCGTCAACGATGAGTCCTAAACTGTGAGTACCATTCAATATTTTTAACATCGAAGTAAGGAATCACAAGTTTTACTAGCAACTGGATTTATTTATAAAACGTTTTATACAATACACATAACTAACATCAACATTTATTGTGATTCAATATTAATTACAACTCTTATAATTTAAGAATATGTATTATTGAACGAATATTTCTCTTATTACTCATTCTTTGTCGTTTCCATTTATATTTTTATATAGAGTACACCAGGTCTAATAATATTATTCTGAAGCAAACCAACCAACAAACCAACTCCGAAATCGGTGACACCTGTGCACTTTGTCTCACCAATATTTAACTAGTTTGCCCTGTCAGCCATCATCAACATTCTGTGGTCTTATATTAGAGTATATTATAATTATAGTTAATCAGGGTAATTTCAGATACAGGGTAAGTCCGGATAATTCAAGTTAAGTTAAGTTTGCGGTTGCAGTGCAGTGTGGCATATATTATGCCCGTAGCGCCAATCAAAAAAAAAATCACTGACTGATTTAGTGATAAGTTGAATTATCCAGACTTACCCTGTGTCCGAACTTACCCTGATTAAGAGCCTACTGTCAAAACGCTAGCTCCGCCTACACACACCGCTATCCTCCAATCGTGATACAATGATTCCATGAATCGTAGTCCCGGACAATATGCTTTACACTGCAGCTAATAATTAACAATATCGCGTAACAACGATTCCCGCATTATAACACGTAAGAAAAAGTCGTAAGTCCTAAAAATGTTTTTGATGATTACTTAAAAATTAAATACAATACTAATATTTCCTTTAGCTATTATTTTATAAAGTGTGTGACTGTAGTAGTGCAAGTTATTTAATGATAGTAACTCAATAAGTGTAACAGGTATTTGTTGAAAAGCCCAGAAAGATTCATAATTTCAAAAAATAAAACTATCGAGTCAAAATAAGTGAATCGTGTTTTTGGTTAACCAAATATCAGATAAATATACAATTATTAAATAAATCTCAATTTCATTTAAGTCAATCGTCTTCCGGGATCGTAATACTTATTAGAAAATACACCAAAATTTGACAGCCCGCTCTTAACTTATTAGGTTCTTTAAGCTGTTATATTTATTGGGCTGCTCCTATCCGTAGTCAGTGATAGCTCTAAATAAATATACGTTTATTATGTTTATTACGCCTTTAACTATTTATCCATAATTAGTAGTAATGAATTATTTGTTTAATTTATTTTTTTAAATACGGTCGAAAATACAACCTTACATATTTTTATACTCTTTGTTCTCTATCTTATTCATATGTTATTACTTGTTAAAATGCTATATCAGCTGTTAGCTACAATGTTTTCTTCATAATAATCCTTAAGAAATCATGTACCTTTCTCTTTTTCAAAGGTCTATATTAATGTATGACACTGTATGGTTTCCCAGCTGCTAAATTCTGTGGTCCTCTATCATAATGTCGGTGCCATGTCTCTCAAATATGAGGGTATGTGGTCCTCTATATTATAATCTCAAGTTGCCGACCTCAGGAGTTGACTTGGAAACATGTTACTAATATACGTCCGTGTACTTTTGACTTAGGGTTGACAAATTTAGATTTTGTGTATGATTTTTCTTCTTTTAATTACATATACGACTTATTTCAGCTTATGACCTTAATAAATGTCGTGTCCCGTTTCATTCCATTCTGTTCTATTCTATTAGCATTTACTTTATTGCTAATTTCACAATTTTTCTCTGGGAATGATTGGTATGACCCACAGGTATCTAAATTTCAGATTTCTTTCTAGCTGAAATGTCTAAATTCTTTCCCATGACTAAAACTTTTATTATTTTAGCTTAAAATTTTTATTACAAAAAATGATCAAGAAAAACTAAAAACATGTGTTAATACCTATTATTTATAAATTATAATAAAACTTTCACGCCAAATACATTTTTAGCACCTTTGTCTAACTCCCTATTGCACGCGTTAAACACAGGAAAATATAGCAAAAGTGACTGTCGTGTTAAAAGGTGTGACTATTATAAAATTGTTATTGAATTTAAATGTTACAAACTCACAAAATTATGAAGACAGTCTAAAGCCGTGGTCGTCAAACTGCGGCCCGCGGGCCGCATGCGGCCCGTGGCCGTTTGCTGTGCGGCCCGCGACAAAGTAAATTATTTGAATGTTCAATGGTACACAATGGTTAAAATTACGCCATATTTAATGATAAACGTAATTGGCCAATTCTGGCCAGTTATCGTTAATGTTTAGTTAACAAATGCCGAAATAATAACCTAAACTAGTTGTTTTATGGTGTGAACTGGGCTTGATTACACCTATCGAGTAGAGTGGCGAGACAGTGTTCTCGACCAAAAAAATTTGCCGAGAGTACTGTCTCGCCACTTTACTTGGTAAGTGTAAAAAAGCATTAGCGTGGAAGAAGACTTTACATACACTGTGGCCTGGTGCTGGGACTCACATTGTCATGTGTGGCCCTTGGCCAGTAAAGTGTGACGACTGCTGGTCTATGGTAACAAAAAATAAATAAAAATGATAAAACAAACAGCACTAAATGGCTGAACAATCAAACAATACGAATCTAATTAAAAATCTCACACTGAGTATAATAATTTGGCCACCCACTATATATTTTATTTGTCAGTTAATGGTTGTAATTCATAGAAATATTTACGGGGAAACTTTATTTCAGAAAAACTTATTAATATGGTTTCTGGCTTCTGCCAACCCTAGTTACACTTGCAATAAACTTAGAACAATAACAACGTGTCCCAGGCCGATAGTGAATTTCGGCGGCGTCGGCGTCTTGCACCAGGCGCTTTGTTACACAAGAGTAAACAATATCATTATCACATTAATTTATACTATAGTGATTAGTGATTCACATCTAGGCAAAGTAGCCTAATACCAGAAAAATACTATCAAGTGTTAATTGTTTGGTTCCCGTCATGATTAAAAAAAGTTACGGGTACTTTCTTGTTTTTTTTTTTTTTATAACAGTACCTACTTTCACAGTGAACTCTACACAGGGAACTCATACACACCCTAAAGTATAATCAATTTGTTTTAACCCTGTATTATCGAATTATAACGATCTAAGGTCACTTTAACAATTCAAGCGCATATAATTTAGAGTTTGTTTTATACGTCTATCTCAATTCCCCCATGACGTCTGACCGTCTGCCGCCTCCAGCGATGGGCATATTGGCTGCACCCCAAATTTTATCGCATCATAATTTAGTAAAGAGATTTTCCGAGGGCTAACCGGTGCGTGGTAACGATTCTTTAAAAAGTGTAAATTTTCATATTCATACTAATATTTTAAATAAGAATGTGTGTCTGTTCTGTCTGTCACCTCTTCACGCTAAAACCGCGGAACCGGTTATTAAAAATAAGAAATTGTGTCTGTTCTGTCTGTTACCTCTTCACGCTTAAACCGCGGAACCGATTTTCATGAAATTTGTGAATAGAATCACATACACGGACGACAAAAATTATCGCTGCATCTATCGTTTTTGGATTTATTACTTTAGTGAGCACAACATTGTGATCTTCTTCAAAGCTAAGAAGTAAGAAAAGAGATCTCCCCTGCATTTTTCGACTGACATACGACGGAGGGGTTTTTGCACACGTTTATGCTTTATTTTTTCTACATGTTATTTTGTGTGTGTGTGTGACTGGCCAGATGTATTTATTTATCGCGTATCATTTTATAGGAACGACAAAAGAGACTTCTTTGAAGCCAATAAGCAATACTTGCAGCTTGTTTCAAGATATATAATTTAATGAAATAAAAAATATTTCACGTACTTAACACGATATTGCTCTTATTCCAAAATAATTTAACATTATTCTAAATTATTGATGTTTAGCACGAATGGTTTTTGGAAATGTAACAAACCAAAGACCGAAAATAAGGTCAGTAATATTTTTATCAAAATATTTATTTTTATTGCCCAAACGCATGACATTCACATAGGCATTACTTAGCATAATTACGCCGAAAACATTGTAACTTATATTTATTATGATTATACAATATACAGGTAAAGCAGAAATGTTAATAATTTTGGCTTAAGTGAGCTTTCGATTTTTTATTTCAATTGTTGCTTTATTAGTAAATTGTTAATATTTTCATTGAAATCAATTATAATAATAATAATAATATGTTTATTACAAAAACTTTTACACATAATATACCGATTCCATATTACAATTTACTTAAGACTAGGATTTTTATAAGAAAGCACAGCTTGTGTCGCAAAAACCAGATAATGACCAATCAACTTGCTCGGATACAATAATTAATTACTACTCGTACCACTAAATCTAAGTTTTTTTTAAATTTTAAACTAATATAATTATAATAAGTGTGTTAAAGTACCTGTGTGGGAGTGTGTGTTGTATATGTGTGTAAGTGTTGTGTGTGTGTGTGCAGCGTAGCGTTATGCAAATGTCGTACGTACTTGAGGAATTGGAATTTTGAAAACTCTGCGGTCAAGAAGGGAATGATAGTGTGGGGAGCTTATAATCATTTTGTGCTGGAAGGTGGCAGCTAGATATAAATTTGTCTAACACGCAAGACTTTGCTTTCTTTATAGAGTAGGTTGGTTGAGTATCGAAAAGGCCTTTTCAACATAACTTTAAGGACAGACTTTTGTGAATGCTCGAGCTGTATTAGTTTTGATTTAGCTGCTCCACCCCGGGTTTTTATTGCATAATAATAAAAAAACTTCTAAATAACTGATTTTAAATAATTGAGGCCAAGCAATATAACTCCCTTTCTCGTAGCGGGCTACACTGTAGCATACTACGCCATAGCGCTCTAGAGCGTAAAATATATATATATATATATATATATATATATATATATATATATATATATATATATATATATATATATATATATATATATATATATATATATATATATATATATATAAGCGTATCAGATTGCAGCGTAGCATACCGCATCAGGCTACAGCATAGGAGACTACAACGAAGCATGCTACGGCGTAGTAGGCTACAACGTAGCATACTACAGCGTATCAGACTTCAGTGTAGCAGACTACGGCGTAGCATGCTACAGCGAATCAGATTACAGCGTAGCATACCACATCAGGCTACAGCGTAGGACACTACAACGTAGCATGTTACAGCGTATCAGACTTCAGTGTAGCAGACTACGGCGTAGCATGCTATAGCGAATCAGATTACAGCGTAGCATACCACATCAGGCTACAGCGTAGGACACTACAACGTAGCATGTTACAGCGTATCAGACTTCAGTGTAGCAGACTACGGCGTAGCATGCTACAGCGAATCAGATTACAGTGTAGCATACCGCATCAGGCTACAGCGTAGGACACTACAACGTAGCATGTTACAGCGTATTAGACTTCAGTGTAGCAGACTACGGCGTAGCATGCTACAGCGTATTAGACTTCAGTGTAGCAGACTACGGCGTAGCATGCTACAGCGAATCAGATTACAGCGTAGCATACCGCATCAGGCTACAGCGTAGGACACTACAACGTAGCATGTTACAGCGTATTAGACTTCAGTGTAGCAGACTACGGCGTAGCATGCTATAGCGAATCAGATTACAGCGTAGCATACCGCATCAGGCTACAGCGTAGGACACTACAACGTAGCATGTTACAGCGTATTAGACTTCAGTGTAGCAGACTACGGCGTAGCATGCTATAGCGAATCAGATTACAGCGTAGCATACCACATCAGGCTACAGCGTAGGACACTACAACGTAGCATGTTACAGCGTATCAGACTTCAGTGTAGCAGACTACGGCGTAGCATGCTACAGCGAATCAGATTACAGCGTAGCATACCACATCAGGCTACAGCGTAGGACACTACAACGTAGCATGTTACAGCGTATCAGACTTCAGTGTAGCAGACTACGGCGTAGCATGCTATAGCGAATCAGATTACAGCGTAGCATACCACATCAGGCTACAGCGTAGGACACTACAACGTAGCATGTTACAGCGTATCAGACTTCAGTGTAGCAGACTACGGCGTAGCATGCTACAGCGAATCAGATTACAGTGTAGCATACCGCATCAGGCTACAGCGTAGGACACTACAACGTAGCATGTTACAGCGTATCAGACTTCAGTGTAGCAGACTACGGCGTAGCATGCTACAGCGAATCAGATTACAGCGTAGCATACCGCATCAGGCTACAGCGTAGGACACTACAACGTAGCATGTTACAGACAAATAAGCTATAGCGTAGCATGAGGCTATCAAGCAACACTGTAGTATGTTACAGTGTGTTTGGCTATACAACGAAGGATGCAGCGTATATCAGACTATACGGTAGCAAGCAGACCGCGACAATGACTTGGTCTAGCCGACCCATTCACGCTGTAGCTCTGCAACATTTAATTTGGAAGTAGCCACTATAATAATTAGCTGACCAAACACAATGTCGCACTTCGCCGTTTAGCTCGTCGTTATAAAGTTATAAACCTAGAAACAAGAGTTAATGGCTTGCCTTGGGGTATGGTACAAGCTACAAGTTTTAGCCACTAAAATCTTCTGCTTTTGCTTACATGTTTATTTTTGGTGAGATATTGCTGAAGGTAAATTGTTTTTACAAAATTATAATTCAATTACCGTCTGTTTATGCGTTAAAGGAGATTATCACAGGCTTAACAAGATCTTAATAAATAATTTTTGTATTCGTGCAAAGAAAATATCATTTGAGATATAAGTCAAATGACGATTGCAAAAATGTAACAAAGTTTATACGAACCCCTTCGTCTTAACTCGGTTGCTTTTTAAGATCATTAGGTAAATATCTATTCATATAAAAATAAAAATTAAATTTTGATAGTCGTGCTAAATCTCGAAATCAGCTAAACCGAATGGACTAATTTTATTCTTGAAATATTCGTGAAAGTTCTGGTAATATAAGATCTATTAATGTAACACACAAAAGCAAAAATAAATCAATTTCAAATTTGAATTTGAAAAGTAAGGTTTGTATTAGGAAGAAAATTATGCGGAGTTGACAGGGACATAATACATAAAAATTAAAATCGCTATTTCCTTTAACATACACCACATATTTCCCAGTATTAAATTGCAGAATGTCATGAAAATGGCCGCACAGCTGTAGCATGACGTCTGCATATAAAGCCTTAATTTTATTAGGTTTTTGCTATCAAATTTAACTACACAAAGTCATAATAACTTATTTTGTTCCACGTTTATTACATTTTGGAGTCGCTAATTTATTTATACTTTAAAAAGGTGAGGTAACGGGTACGTTATTAAAGGTTTCTTAAAGTAGGACTCCTTTTCTAAAATGATTAAATAGTATATTAAATCATTACTTTGTGTGTACATATTTTTAAGGATTTCACTATGATAGACTATAACGAATGCAGCATGTTAACCTACTGTTTCTATTTTAAAAAAGATCTACATTCTACACTTTTTTATACGGGCGTTTTAGCAACATAGTTTTGATGGAACGTTTTTCCTTATCTGACAAGCCAATTTTGTATCAGACGAGGACATTGTATATTATAATTATCACTAATTAGAAAAGGAAGACAAAAGTTTGAGTCGTGAAAGATTTGAACCTCCGCCCTTCGATGGTCAAGGTAATTTGTATATCGGTGCTCTAACCTACTGAGCTAACGACTCTGCTGGCTACATATTCGTTTTTCAGGAACTCTACTTCTCTCGCTTACGTTAATCTGACGTAAAATAATACGATTCCCGACGTAAAAGCTGTAGACGCTGTATTTAAATGTAAACTGTATTCTAAGGCACAATACGGTTTAAGATTGAATGAGATAGTTCGTCGAAAATATTTTTAAAAATTAGGTAATAAAGAACGCTGTGACACGGTGAACTTTGTATCACTTCTCTCCTAATATAAATCTTCCCTGGATTTCAACGAATATTTCAAGACTAAAATTAGTCGAATCAGTTCAGCCGTTCTAGAGTTTTAACGAAAGTAACAAAATTTAAAATTATTTTTTATCATATAGATAAGATTAAAATTTTGGTTTTCATATTTGGGTTGTCATTGAAACAAAGATTTAGATTGAACTCTTTACAACAATTTTCCCAAAACAAGGGTTACGTCTTTTTTGAGTAGTCTTTACACTAAAGTGAGCGGTGAAAACTCATAGACTTTAAAAGTACAGTTCGCAGAAATGGCTCCATACTCCAGACTTTTACACATAACTTTAGCGATATCAATTCAATATAATCGAGTTTGCAACTTGTCTATTTGTACTCAACTTGATCGTTATTTCAACGCCATTGCAAAGTCAATATTTCAAAGCTTATTATGGACTAGATGACGCCCATAACTCTGTTGCGCCAAAAATCGTTTATCGAGCGGGAACAATACATTTTTCCGAGATAAAAAGCATCCTATGTCCTTTTTTGGACTCAAAGAATCTCGATACGAAATTTTAGCAAAATCGGTTTAGCGGTTTGGGCGTGAAGAAGTATCAGACAGACAGACATTTCACATTTGAAATATTAGTATGGATGTGAAAGTATGTCTGTCTGTCTGTCTGTAACCTCTGCTTTGAGCCCCGGGAAAGAACATAGGATGCTTTTTATCTCGGAAGTAATATGTACTGTCCCCGCGTGATAATCGAATAACAAACGTCCTATATATAAGTCTTTTGTACGTATTCTAGTGGTATAAGTACATAATTGAAATACGTATTTTACGATGTCAATAAATGAATCTTTCACGCACAATGTAATTTTATAACTACTATGCTACAAACGGGTAGTTAATTCTATGTTAGTGCTAGTTTAGTTTGCTTTAAGAAATTAAGTTTGTAGGAGTTTTAAAAGCAAAGTAGCTCTGTTATTATTGGAAAACGAGCGTAAAGTTCGATCAAGCGCCAGGAAATTTCTTATCCAACGGAAACTGTACCTTCTCTCCAATTATTATTATTAAACATGAAGAAAAGAGGTTTGTTTGTTTGCGTCGAATTTAGGGTACATTCGACGCAAACAAACAAACCTCTATTTTTTTTCGAAAGAGGCTATTTTTACTGCATCATAATGTGTGGTTACCTTATTTTCTACCCGCAAAGTAATTGTAGTTACGCTAGTTTCACGGAATTCCAACGTGAAATTCCCTATTATGAAATCAAATACGGAACACGTGTGTATGCTGTCAGCGTCATCCTATTTAGCCGTCCTAAGATCAGTCGACTACATGTCTGAATTCAGTATAAAATTTGTCGGTCTTGAATCAGTCTTAATTTTGTCTTAGTTGTAGTCCTGATCTTATATTTCGTCAAAATTCCTTCCTTATTTTAGTGCTAGCCTGAGCCATATTATAACAAGTAATTTATTTATGCTTATTTACAAAAGTTAGGTGTCTATGGGCTAGTGAATCGAGAGAATCATACCGAATCATTCCCACTTCCGAAGTTTCTGGCATTCGACTCAGCGGTCTAGAAAAGTGAAAACATTCCCCATCTTTTTAAATTTGGTCTAAGTACTAGCAAGCGTGGAGACAGACTAAAATTTTGAGGAGGAATCTTCTCTATAAAATAGAGCACAATACATTTGAGGAAAGGGAGGACTTTAAATGTCTTTAGTGACATCCCCAATTTTGTACAACTTTAAACTATTATGTTGTACCTCATATTTTCCATCCGCGTTGAAAAGATATTTATTTTTATAAAAATATTAATCTATTTTAATTTTGTATTATTCATCAATGCATAGTTTCAGAGGCCTTTAAATTGGAGCTTTATTAATTATACATCATTTTTGATTGCTTAATTTTTTTAGGTAATAGGTTAGGTCATCAAAAACGTTGGTAATATTAAAAAAAAAAAACCTTAGTAACCGAACACTTTATATCTCTAAGAGCGGCCGTATGTTGTGTAGCCATCAAATACCTACACAATTTTTCGAATAGTTCCTGTTTTCTTTTTATTATTCCTCCCCCTAACATGATCAGGGCTGTTTTTTATCTTTTATTTATATCTTTTTCATTTTCATCCTTTTCTTTTTTATGACATTTTTCTTTTACTACTTTCTTACATGGCTAATATATCGCATTGTCTTTTATTTCTTACAATATTCTTATTCTCTATGTCTGTACAATACTCTTTTGTTTTCTTATTTTTTCCTGTTGATAAAACCCGCTGAAAGCCTACAACTTGAACCTGTCAATACAAAATCCAAACATAATATCTATGATCACACTGCACACAGCTTTGCTGACAAACATTCAGCACAAAGACGTCCGGAAATGTCTAAATATGAAATATCCGTCTTCGGTATTGTGGACATTATAAATCCACTCAACCTGAAGTAGGTAAATTGCGACTGAGTCGAAACTGCAAATGAATGGTAACTCTGTAGGAACTTCATAGCAACTGAATTGGAACTGAGATTAAACATTTGAATCGGATCTGTATTGAAGTTGTTTTTATATGTGAAAGGTTATTAAAAATAACATACAGGTAGCATAAATAACTTAGTTAAGTTGGAACTAAATAACTCTTCAAGCTACAAATATAATATATTTATTCCTACCAGCGTAAAATCTTTGTAACCTAGCTTAGTTATGAATATTAAACATAAATACCAGGTCACATTTCCAAGCATATGAAATTGACATAGTAA
This sequence comes from Cyaniris semiargus, assembly GCA_905187585.1. Lineage (NCBI taxonomy): Eukaryota > Metazoa > Arthropoda > Insecta > Lepidoptera > Lycaenidae > Cyaniris > Cyaniris semiargus. The sequence goes on from LR994555.1 coordinate 3,892,588, forward strand.
CACGATTAAAAAAATTTCTTATAATTATAAAAATACTTCAGATTTGAGACGGGTCAGGACTTGCGAGAAATTTCATATTTAGGCCAAGTGCTGGAGTGAACTATCACAAAATATAATCTTACGTAGTAGGCTATACAAAGTGTAACAAAAGTAAGTTATAATACTTTAGGGTGTGTATGGGTCCCCCATATCTATCTTCAAATATTTAACAGGAAAACTTTTTGATAAAACAGCAAGTAGCAATAAAGTGATATATTATAATAATAGTGCTATATTGTTTGATCCTTCGATCGCGGATTCTTGGAAATATATTGTTAGTTTATTGTTATCGCGGCCGACTTGGGCCGTATGGGGCTTGACGGGTTAATATGACAGAATTCTATACAAAAAATTAAAACTAGATTAGACATCTGAATAATATTCTTTTCTTTAATATTATGGCCTGAATTCACCTTGATTAGTGATAAGTGTAGGTGATTATTGCAGGTGATTAGTAAATCACCTGCACTAATCACCTGCACTCGCACTAAACAAAGTGAATACAGGTCCTTATGTTAAGTCCTTTTTACAAAAATTAACACTAGATTTGACATCTCAATAATAAATATTTTTTATATATTTTAAGCCATTATTACGTACTAATTAACTTTATTGTATCGGTGTCATCGCAATGCACATGTCGGTGCATTTGGGTTTTATTTGTATTGGACAAATCGTGTGGCGCAGCCTCTTGCCCCACTTCCGACTGCGGCTAGCGCAGCGGCCATCTTTTTATAGTGTAAATAGTATACAGTACATTACTTATTTATTTATTGAAGTAAAATTTCTTTAGGCACATTAAAAATGAAATTTCATCGTCATGAAAAAAGGGGTCGTGAAGGAGAGTACCCCGATTAAATTATTTTGATGAAACGTTAGGGTAAGCAACTTTGTTTCTTGTGAAACCTAGATTCTGAACACACATAAAAATATTATGTCAATGTCGTTGGTACTAACTTCATTTTGTAGTTTTATAAAAATGCACACGAGCGATAAAAGTAAAAAAGCTTTTAAAATGATTGAAGCTACATTGTATTATGATAACTTAGAAGCCGGATATACTCGTAAGAACGATAATTATTAATCTCATCAAAAATGATCTCTGTGTTGCGCGTTTTCAAAACACGGCTTAGCTTACTGTAGTATATGAAATATATTATATTGCAGAAGAGTACCAGTTTATATTGCTCGAGAAATTAAATAAATTGAGAATGTGGGACTTTTGGAAACGGAAAATATTGGTGTGAAAACACGAGTTCACCGAGGTTTCCGTTATTCTCGTAAGATTATAACTAGATTATAACTACTATTATAACTACTACTAATACTATATTATTATGTACAATATTATACAGAATGTAACAAAACCAAGTGATAACTGATAATACTTTAGGGTGTGTATGGGTTCCCTGTATATAGTTCGCTATGAAAGTAGCAGTGCAGCGCTGAAAGAGCAACATTTTTGTTGTGATTTGTATGGGTGCTTACCCCAGCGTCATGAATTTTTCCATACAAAAATTTAAAAAAAAGTTACTCATTCAGCGCTGCTACTTTCACAGCGAACTCTATATCTACAGGGGACCCATACACACACTAAAGTATTATTAATTAGTTTTGTTACACCCTGTATATTTAGCGTAGACGTGACTTTTTTGGGATGGGGAAAAAATAAACTAGAGTCAAGACCAGGAGAAAAGATTTTGAACACAAAAGTAAGTAGTAGAAGTAGACCACCGTCGCAGGGTAAGCGAGGAAGTCATATCCCCGCCTATAAATGCATGTAATTGCAGTTTTGCTTTCACTTCTGCCGGCACCAACCAAAAGTTTTTATTGTTATTGTCCAAACTTACAAATTCCAAAGAAATTTTCTAATAATAATAAAATGTAATAATTAACACTCCTACATAGTCGCTGTTAAGCATTTGTGCCCTAGCCCACATTTTTTTTTTTTTTTTGTTGTTATATTTTGAATGCTGTCTTGTTCTAAATCACCTAAAGAACATAACTGCATTCATATATTATTACACGAATGCTTGCAGAAAAATATGTGGAGCGTCCACATATTTTTCTGTATCCACATATCCTGGATTTTCATACAATTTCATCGCCAAAACAAGCCATGTTGTTGCACCCTGACATAACCGACATAATTACAAGGGTGCAACTAAACGCAGCTCGTGTACCTCGCTCTGTATTTTTAGCATATTGTGAAAACAAAGCTAGTTGGCAGCGCTCTAAATGTAGCCTCCATCAGCGGCAGATGAGAACTACGCAATTTGGTTGGGTTTCGTCAATGTTAGTTGCGATCTGTAGGCTTGATATAATCTGACGGAAGAACAAGGACAATTTTTGTACGGCAGGTTCCGTACAAAAATTTCCCAACGCTAGCACGACAATTTATATAAATTGTCGTGCTCCAGCGCTCAAATTGGTATAATATTATTGAGTCAGGTGGTACAGTGGTGGGTTCATATTATCCCCCGAGCAAACGACCTTGACCATACATTTGACGCGTTGCCGAGATCGCACAAAAATACAATTTTTTTACTTATCTTAGTTCAAAATTGATCTAAAAAAAAAATTTAAAACGGGGAATATGTAGTTAATGAAATTGTCTATCTATTGTCGTATGTTTCAAAAAAACGTAATTTGTAAATACTAGGGAGATACTGAAAGTATGCTTCAATTTTAATAAATTGGTATTACTTTGGAAGCTAATATCATGAGTATAATAAACAAAAATAGCAAATTTAAAACGGGGAAAGGAATGTTGATATACTGAAGATTATTGCTGTATTTTTATTATAACTTTGTAGCTTTCAAATTATGAGTTTATAAGGCTCTAAATACGGTAAATTACGGAATCTCCGTAGAGGAAGGCCCTTAAGCCGCTTTGTCAAAAAGTAGATCGGTAATTGCTATTTTTATTTTAAAAAAACTACATATAGTTTTGCGTAACTTTGAATTGCAGTTTAACTTTGAACAATGCGTTGAATGTATTGTTCAAAGTAAAACCGCAATTCAAAGTTACCCAAAATGAATGTATGTTATTTAATATTTTATTTTTTGCTTTATACTCTATCGTTGTTCAGCCAATGTTTATTTTAAGAATATTGCTTAGGAATATAACTTGAGTTTGGAATATTTTACATACTTTAGAAGTGAGTTGAGTAATTAATAAATAACTAAGGTTAATATATTAGTTAAACAACTACAAGGGTCGGGTAATTATGGTGGTCTGACACAGGGCCTGAGGGTCCAACATTATGTTGTCAGGGTTACCGTACCAATTTATAACTACGAGTAGGTACTTAGCGAGATTTATGATAATTATACGGTGCAAAGTTTCATGCAGACATGTTTTTAATAAACTATACAGGATGTTAAAAATCCAAGTGATAATACTAATTATACACATTACATACCCTGTGTTCAAGTCCCCTATATCGAGTTCGCTGTAAAAGTATCAGCGCTGAAAGAACATTTTTTTTACTATTGTATAGGCAAATTTATGACGTGTCCGCTTGCTCATACAAATCACAAAAAACAATTGCTCTTTCAGTGCTGCTAATTTCACAGTAAACTCTATGACAAGGATAAACTCTATATACACATATGTGATAATTTAAACATTTTCTTCATTGTGTCCATAAAAAAACTTTTTCTTTTTTGCACAATACAACGCAATGGAAGTGTGTCATAGTTTATGCAATTAAACGTATTACAATGAAATTGATGTAGCATATTAAGCCAAAATCTTTTCGGTTTTGTTTTTCCCAAAGGTCAAATAATATAGGTATTAATTATATTTTATATCTTCTACTTTAATCTACCTCTTATAAAGATTTTTGTCAAATATACTTGGCATATTCCTCAATTTTAAGGGTTATACTATGCTATGATTGAATAAAAAGTCCCTTAAAATGGTAGGTGGTGTAGTGTAATAGGTGGAATCAGCCCTATAGCGCCTACCCGCGGGCCGCTCGTCCCAGGGGCGCGGGTGCAATTTAAACCCCATCAATAATGCTCTAATGGACAAACTTTCCGCCTTGCATCGCAATTACATTAATGTGATTATTTCTTACCACTGATGTCGTGGGTTCAAAAAAATATGTGGCTGCGCTCACTTAAGTGGGGAATATTAGTTATTATGCAAAGGAACAGGTAGCTACTAGTTACTACCATAAAAATAATCCGACGAAAATCCGACATGTTGCACACGCTCAGAATATTAACAGAAACGTTGTCAATCGTTTAACAAAACTTTTTGTTTAGGCCCCTTACACACTGCGACTTTTAGCAGCGATGCAGTTGCGGGTTTTAAAACGTGCGATAGCATCGCGACACCAGCAATTTTTGCATCGATGCTGTCGCGCGTTAGTATCGATACAGTTGCGCGTTAGCATCGATACACACGCGCGACACCAGCAATGAACAGATTTTTGCATCGATGCTGTCGCGCGTTACTATCGATACAGTTGCGCGTTAGCATCGATACACACGCGCGACAGCATCAATGCAGACGCGCGTTAGCATCGATGCAGAATTGCAGACGCGGGGTAGTGGTACTACGGAACCCTATATTGCGCGTGGCCTGACACGCACTTGGCCGGTTTTTTTAAAAGTAATAATACAGAGAGCGTGATTCAAACAGTTTCAATCGAACTCATCGCGCTGTGGCAGTCAACGAATGACTGACCAAAATACGTTTCGCGTCGTGGCTCACGTTAGTATCGATACAGTCGCGATGCTAACACGATACAGCATCGATGCTGCATCGCTACAGTTCAATGGCCAGCTTCTGCATCGCGACAGCATCGCTACTGTATCGCGACTGTATCGATGCTTAAAGTAGCGCAAGTGTGTAAAGGTGGACCATTTGCGACTGCATCGATGCTGCATCGCGACAGTATCGCGACTGCATCGCTGTTAAAAGTCGCAGTGTGTAAGGGGCCTGTCTATGCTGGTGAGGCCTCTAGCGTGAAAACATTGCAGTAATATTCCCTATAATTACTGTCCTGACTGTCATGGTTTTCATACTTAGCAATTTTTGTTCACCTTTCTGATTCGGCACCAGTCAATTTAGTGTGAGATTGAAAAAATCGGCTAAGTGCGAGTTGGACTCGCCCATGAAGGGTTCCGCAGCAGCAATAAGGTTTATTTTTATGAAATTAAAAGGTTTTTGATTTATTTTTATATTTCAATTGATTTAATGAAAGTTAAATTAAGGTTTACCATTTATGACGTATAAAAAAAACTACTTGCTAGATCTCGTTCAATCTAATTTTCGCTGGTAGTTTTTATAGTAAATAGGCAGGCAGGCAGGCAGCAGGCGGAATTTTTGTTATGAGCGTGACATAAAGAAGTAACAAAAATTACGTGAACGTGTGGCAAAAACCCTAACCTCTAAGAAAATGAAAGAAATTTTCGCAAAACTTTGTACATATTCTAAAGATATTATGAAAAGTAAAACCATGGATTTCTAGGATTAGGCTCTAAGTATTTGTATAAAATAAGACAAATATTAGAAAAATAAATCGTTTTATTGCGGAAAATATAAAAAAAAATTAGTTATATTTTTCATTGTAACATTCGAAACAAAATGCTTTGTTACAAGCTTTGCACTCTGCGTGCACTTGTTTGGCTTTATGAGCCAACTGCCCTAGAGTTTTTAGTTTGGCATAGCAGCCGCTGCATCTTTTTCTAACCAATTTATTGTTTGTGATGTTACGCGGAATGTCTTGAAGACTGTGACTAGAAGTGGTGGAAATAGAAGATCTTGGAGTCAGAGAGAAGGAAGGAAGGAAGGGCCAGCACCGACAACTACGGAATCTAACGTGCCTCACGTTAGATTCCGTAGTTGTCGCTGCTGGCCCAAGAAAATGACGAACCAATTTTTTCTTGAACTTGTAAAACAGATAATTTTGATTCTGACACAAACTCATTATAAATGCACCTAGTATTTACAACGGCCACTTGAAATAAAATGTCTATGCCGATTTTCTTATACCAAGTTAGTCTATAGTTCATCTGTGCATATATTATGACTCATTGAACGTAGGAAATAGTACATTACGCACCTAGGGCAGGAAAATAAGAAATGTCTCAGATCACATGTAATTGTTGGCCGAGGCGAAGCCGAGGTCAACAAACATGTGACTGCCCATGGTGCGTATACTATTTTTCTCATCGACGGAGGCGGAAAACGGCAACATCAGTAAGCGCAGCCGGAAGAAAGTTGACGTTTTCCGCCCGGAGGTGAGAAATAATTTTTTCCCCATGCTCATGAACCATATTATGTGAATCATAAAATAAAATGAAGAAAATCAATACAAAAAATTAATAATTTTATTCAAATATTTTGTTTTACAATACATATACGTTCATTAAACCTAACAGAATAGAAAACATGATGGACGTGGGGTAGGTGTATATTTCATTGTATGGGGACAGTTAAGTTGCTAGCGTAAATAATCTTGCAAGAACTGCTAAAGCAATATAAGAATTTCAATATTCGAACTCTGAAGTACTTCCATACAAGCTGATAATAATTATCAGCCCGTTTGAAGTGTTTCGTTTAATATACGTATAAACAATGAAGACGTTACAATAATTACCCCAGCACCGCCGGTTTAACAATGAGATATTAAATTGCTTTCTACCCCCAATACAAACAGGAATCAATCATCGCCCGCGTCGGAGGGTTAACTATTCAAATATACCTCTCGCTCTCGTCTTTAACACCGGAGTATTATTATCGCTTGTATAGTATGTTTATTGTTTATTAGATGAACTTCGTATCACTTCCCTTCTAATATAAACAAAACTTTCCTGGACTTCCACAAATATTTCAAGACTAAAATTAGCCAAATCGGTTCAGCCGTTCTCGAGTTTTAGCAAGACTAAAAAATTTAAAATTCGTTGTTTTTTATATAATTAGATTTAAAAAAACAACGAATTTTGGAAACCAGTACGTGTTTTAGACTCCCATAAAAAGGGATATTATACGTTATATCTGCCTGGCTGTGTGTGTCTGTCCGTAGCATCGTAGCATCCAAACGGGTGGCTATTTTGTCTAGTTTTTTGTGTGAAAGTTGACTTCATGATTGAAAGTGTTCATAGCAATAGTTCATCATCATCAGTCCGCTCAGTGCTTTGGGTTTATCAATTTCATGTAACATTTTTTTTTGTTAGCCTATACTATCCCACTGCTGGGCAAAGGCCTCCCCCAGGGTCTTCGACTTGTCTCGCTCCAGCGCCACTGTTGGCCAGCCCGGGTGGTACGCCTCCAGCTCATCGCGCCATCTTTTCCTAGGCCGGCCACGGTTGCATCTTCCATCTTCAGGTACCCACTCTGTCCATATCTTTGCCCAGCGGTCGGGATGCATACGGCGTGCAACGTGGCCAGCCCAATCCACTTTAGCTTAGCCGCCTTAACTCCTACGTCCGTGATTTTTGTTTGTGAGCGCAGTATTGTGTTCCTTATTTTGTCCAGAAGACTTACTTTTTGGTGGTTTGGCAAACCCCGAGTTGGGATTTTTGCAAATCGGTCAATGACCAAGTAAGGCAGAATACACATGTTGACGAGTCTGCGCTTCAGGGAGATTGGTAAGTCTCCCTTCATCAGCTTCTTCATGGACCAGTAGCTCTTCCTGGCGTTTTCGATTCGGCGATCCTTCTTTTCCTTCCATTCCTTGTTTATTGTCAAAAGAAACTAACTGGCCCAAGTAGATGTACTCGTCATAACATTATATTTATGATAGTATAATAATCGTAATATTATATTTATGATATTACTATAATAACTAGAGATCGCCCAATGGTCGAAATTCGACCTCAAATAAAAAATTAAATTAAAAGTTTCAAATTTCAACGCTTTTCTCACAGATTAAGGATATAGGTCTTCTTAGCTCGCCAGCGCGTGGCCATTTTATGCTTGTGTGCAATTGCCGTAGTGTGCGTGTAGGGATGGGCGTATATCTGCTTGTATATCGATAAAAATATAAAATTAGACTACAGCTATCGACCAATAGTCGACCATAATTTAATGTTATAGATTTTTGTTAAACGACATAAAAAAAAGGAGGTTATCAATTCGACCCGCATGTTCAATGTTGGATATATTATGCTCATTAAATTAGAAGTCGCTTTCAATTTGGTGAAAAGATATTATTTTATTTATAAAATATTTAAGTATATAATTACACTCTTATATAATAGTTAAAAATATACATAACCAGCTGTGCCCCGCGGTGTTACCCACGGTTTAAGTGATATATAATAAAAGACTATGAAAAGTAAGTACCAATAATAGGGTCAAAACAGGACGATACATGGCTCTATAATGGTTTATGGTAGTGATGATGATGATGAATGTAATTTGCATAGTAGCATATGCTTTCTGTTCTTAAAACAACGTCGAAACTCCCAAACTTGTATCTATAAAGAGTCAGTTCTCTCAGCACCTTCCGAACCATGGTATACCTTGGTGCAAAATCTTGCTTGTTGGTAGCATATGCTTAGAATACTGCTCACGAAACCGAAGTCACCACATGTTTCCATATAAATTTTGAGGAGTTCCCTCGATTTCTTATGGATCCCTTCATCAGGTCACCACTTTTATGAATATGGTACCAAATTAGGATGATAACCTATACACCAAAAGAAAAATTTTGAAAATCGGTTCACAAACGGCGGAGTAATCGTTGAAGATAAAAAAACGAACATAACACCTCCTCCATTTTGAAAGTCGGTTAAAATTGTAGCCTATGTGTTATTCTGATGTATAAGCTATATTATTGTAAAGTTTCATTTAAATCCGTTTAGCAGTTTTTGCGTGAAAGAAGAAAATACATCCAAACTTTCGCCTTTATAATATTAGTAGGATATGTATACTCCATAAGCCACGAAGGCTTGTCCGGAGTGTAATATTAATAAAATCAACAGTTTTTACATAAACTACAGAAGAACCAATATACTTTATTATACTTAACTATTAAGCAACAATTTTTTAAAATAACAATTACTATGTATTATCGAAGAAATAAAGACGTTAAAGCATTGGATACTGGTGACGGGACACATAATCATATAATGTGTCCACTGTCCCAACACCAGTATCCGATCCTTCAAGTCAATAAAATATGACATACATCATAACATGTAAGGATCGGACACCGGTGTTAGGACACATTGAATAATATATTTATACACATATTAAAAATTTGAAATTAAATGAAAAATATTCAAACATAAGGTTTTATTGAATATGTTCTTAGTCGCAGCTTTTGAAGTAAATATATTAATATTAACTTCCTTAAAGGTTCTCAATCGTCATCATCATCACATTGACCTCTTCTCTAGGAGCATTTCTTTAACCTAAAAAATATTTTGTTTAGTATCAATATTCAAAAAGTATTTATTCCATTTTTTGCACTGTATAACAAAATTTGGACATGTCAAGATTTAAATGAAAAAATATGAAATTAGCAATTTTTAAATATGGTTTACGGGGAAGGTTGTCTGCTTTATAATTATTGGACTCTGTTTGATGACTGCATATTTTGTGTATCATGCTACAAAAAATTACGTATTGAGATATAAATGCAGTCACGTTCTTTAGGTCATTTAAAACGGCATCCATAACTTAAAAAATGTGGGTTGACCCTATGGGTTGACCCACAATTAATGCTTAACTGCGAGTATACGAGTATTGAATACTTAAATTCATATTATAAAAATATAAACTTTAGCTAACCTTAGTATGCCTCGAAAACACTATAAACAGTTGACAACAGTCTCCTTAACGGGGGGGTCTCCTGAAGGTGGTAGTGATAATGGGGGATTTTCCTCACTTAAATCATCCCTCCTCACTCCATCTCACCACCTCGAAGAATACTCGGTTATAATCTTAACTTAAAAATAATATTATCTTCATTATAGGTCTCTCCGTCATCACCATCATATTGAACTCTTCTTTAGAAGCATTCCAAAAACCTAAAAAAATAGTTGGTTTAGTGTCATTAAATGTACTTAATACTATAAAATATATACATATATAATATTGTATACGGGGCAATATGCTTTATGTAAGTTTTCCATACTTAACCCATCAAGCCCCAAGCGGAACCCAGGTGCCGCATAACAACTGAATATCTATTGTGTCTGGTATTCGACGATCGAGGTATTAAATTTATTTTATTAAATGATTATGACTTTAGCCTTATTAAAATTTTACATTTTATTAAAAAAGAATAATGCCAGGATAAAATTTCAAAAAGTAGATCCAAGTAACGATTTGAGTACTTACAGGGGGAGGTGTGAGAGCTGTTAATCATTTTACTCTTCGTTAGAACTTTTTTATTTCAATAAAATCATTGTTTCAAACTTACGTTTGACATGATAATCCCAATATTGTGATGTCTTCATAAGGGAGTAAGAAACTAGCGTCTAAATATTTCTGTTCGTCGTTTATTTTGAAGCATTTTCAAATCCTGAAAAAAAAACATTTAAGTAGTCCATGACAATATTTTTATCGATATAATAATTTATATACTTCAAGCAAGGTGCATCCCTAAAGTACACGTAAAAAGCTATGCCATATTTGTAGCGAAATTATTACTTGATGTGACATTTTTATCACTAATGCCATTAACAGCATGATTAAGGGATTATTAAACTTATAAATTTTCTTTTTAGCTTACAAAAATACCGATTGATAAGCCCAAAAAACGTTGTTGAAAACTTACGTATGTTATGTTAAATCCACGTGTTTGAGGCATTCCTTGACCGTTTTTATGGTTTATTAAATAGCGAAACCACAAAACCCAACAAGATATTGCATTAAACGTTCACTAAACACTTTTATTATCACTTTTTAAACATGAAATATGCAGACCTACTCCTTTGTTATGTCCTGGCTGGTAGGACATAACATTACAGGCTTTTGACGTTTATACACCGATATGAGCTTGCTCTTTCACCCAACTTACTGAATCGTTAGTTAGAAAGAGTAACATTATCAGCTGTCAAAATATAAGGCGCCCTCCTATCATATAACCTCATTGGCTTTTCTATTGATATTCTATTGTCAAAATATTGACTTTATTATTTTTTAGACATAATTCTTGAGACAATCTCAGATTAATAAAGTCAAATGAAGACAGACTGGCCGTGTAATAATTGTCTAACAGTATTTAAGATTCAATAAAAAAAAAACGCAAGCGCCCACTAAAAGTATGGTAAAAGCGCATAGCATATTTCGTCCAAGTATAAACTGCGTTCCCAAAATACTTAGCAAAGAGTTTAAGAGTTTTATCGTGAAGCACACGGGAACTTTGCAGTAATTACTGAGTTAAGAAATTCAAGACCCAGACTAGCGTTAGTAATAAGTGTCTGAAAGAAGCACGAAAATTTTAACAACGTTCTGCGTTTTTCCTTTGTAATATTTGTCTGTCTGTTTGTCTACCTCAATCCGCGTAACAGATGTAGTTTTTATTACTTAGTGAATAGAAAAAGATACATAAGATAATAATGTATGTGTAATGTAAATTATAAGCAAACTTGACGGACGTTGTTCGTAGAGTCCACAACCTGAGGATGCTCCGGTGTTGGGGCGAAACGCGCGTCGAGGTTTTCAACCTGCATGGTGGTGAGGGGCCTTGCACGGATTTGCCAACATTATTGCTTGTGTGGTGGTGGTGTTTGCAGGTTCTTGCATGCGAGTGTACGCATAGGCAGTGTGGGAGAGGATGGAGGTGCAAATGAGTGAGTGTACGCATGCCTATGCGTACACTCACTCATTTACTTAAAGATTGAGGTTTATTTCGCGGAATATTGCTAAAAAGTAATAAGAAACTAAATTATAAGCAAACTGATAATACTTTATTGCGTGTATGTACACCATGTATATTCTGCACTACACGATTCACGAGTGTATTCAATTCTATATCACATCTAATTTTAGCCTCTATATAATTGTTACATAGAGGCTAAAATTAGACGTAGAGGCTAAAATTATTAGTCTGGCTATAAAACTCATCCACGGACCACGCACAAGGTCACGGCAAAACCGGCTCGTGAGTCATGAGTTCCTGACGCATCGTGATTCGTGACGTCATTCGGAGGATACTGTTCCATAAATATGATTCCGCGTCAACGGAGTCGTTAGCTCAGTAGGTTAGAGCGCCGATATACAAATTACCTTGACCATCGGAGGGCGGAGGTTCAAATCCTTCACGACTCAAACTTTTGTTTTATTTTTTATGCTTTAGCCGCTAATCGCAAGGATCGCCGCTGCGGCGATCCTTGCAACAATTTAGAATTTACGAGTAGATAACAACGCATCGTTTCTTTCAACATTATATTTCTAAATTTATGTCCCAGTAAATTTAACAATCACATGATGAATAAATACGTTAATAACACTAACATTAACCAATAAATGAACACAATCATTCTAACTAATAAAAAGTATCCTACGTCTTATCTACGGCTTAAAATTACATCCATAGCTGTCATCAGTTATTAGTTTTACAGTAAGTATTTCTGCAGGATTTAATCTCGAAAAAACAATAAACGTCCAATAACTTCATTTCTCGGAGTGCAATGGAAAAGCAATATTTCTTTGTCCGGTACAAGGACAGTAAAAAAATGAAATCTGCTCGTAGAAAAACTGCAATAAATAGAGCGATGGTGGTGTGATGAGGCTAAGCGCTTAAGCGATTTAAGCCAAAGGATTTCACGGCTGACAGATTCCAGCCACGCCTGCGGACAGATCTGATACGGGTATTACCGTACGTAAAGCAATAGAGATTGGTATCTTTTAGCTTAGACTCAATATCGATTACACATTTTTCCTTAATGCGATTACGTGTCTTGTGGGTAAGCAAGAATAGTCAATAGCAGATATTGCAAAATGTCTGTAATTTGCCAAAATGTTCCTATATTTACAAGATTTTGACAGATAGCAGATATTATGCATTATAAATTATAATCCTATTATTGATAATTATCAATTATCATAATTTTGATGTGTCAGGGTGATGTTAAAGTAATTACGTTTTCCTATGCAAGTATGGAGATACTTTGAGAAGATATATGATAGTTATTAACGCCGAAAAAATTACGGTTCTTATGCGATAAGCCAACTGTTGCGCAAAGAAACTGTGTGGGACATCTAGAATATAAGTCTGGTTCAAGTTTTTAGGAGAAGGTAGAGCTAAATAATTTTCATAAACTAGACTTTCCGCCCGGCTCCAGCCGCGTATTGTCCCGCAAAAAGTAGTCCATTTTCTCCGTGGTGTACTCTATAGTCTATATCTGCACCAAATTACATAAAAATCAGTCCAGTAGTTCATGAGAACACAAACAACCAAACTAACAAACAAACTCTTCAGCTTTATAATATTAGTAAGAATGTTAATAGCCATCGCCACTACTTCCGTAATAACCACCGATAGCCTGCGGACAGGCTGTTGGGGCGAAATTGCGAAACCGCGCCGTCCGCCACCCGCCCCATGCAAATATGGTGACCGGATACACGCGCTACAACATTCTAGAATAGATCCGGTGGAAAAATATTGATAACATATTAAAAAAATCTAGCTCCGTTGTGCAGAAATCGTATCGCTTATCACGCGGAAGCTGTTAATTTTCCGGGATTAAAACTACCTTATATCCTTTCTCATCTGTAAAAACATGTAGGTGCCAAATTTAATAAAAATCACTCACAAAAAAGTTTATGGCGCGGGAAGAGAATATTTTTCCGGAATAAAAAGCATCCTATTGTCCTTTCTCGGGACTTAAACTATTTCCATACGCAATTTCATAAAAATCGGTTCAGGCTTTTAAGCTTGAAAAAAGATAACAAGAGCTTTTATAATAATATTAGTAAGGATTTTCTATCATCACATTTAGTGTATAATCTATAACACATCCATGATGGTGAAAACTACCCAAAAGTTTTTGCTCACAATATACACAACTTGAAGCTTAATGTCCTATCGACTTAACATAATATTCACAAAGTTTTGGGACGCTCTGTTTCTAACTTACAACAAAAATACTGTAATGATTCTTTAACCGGTGGTAGGCATTTTAGTTTCTGCGTTCTTTCTACGACGTTCAAAAAGTGTATTCATAATACCTATTTTGAATAACAAGATATTTTATTTTATTTATTTATTTATTAAGAATGTTTTGTGAGCAAAAAATATTGCGAACATTTTATACATAGTTATTGTTATAAACACTACGGATAATAAATAATACAGAATAATAAATAGTTTTTTAGATCGGTACGATCTATCGTGCCGATCTTTTCTTTAGTATCGTATCGTGATATCGAAGTTTACAATTCGCTATACTATAGCGCGATTTAGAATAATTATTGTGAGGTGTTTGGTCCGCTTACCTCTACAAGCTAAAAGCCTGAATGGCCCCACTTTAAGCTTGTTTAGGGGCATTTTGAATGTCACGAGTTCAATAAAAAAAACTTTTGTTGATGTTCTCACTGATAATAATAACAAAAATAATATATTATAATAGTTACTTCTAATAATCTCTACGGCTGAAAGGCAGTTTGGAAACAAGCTTCATGCGCTGTATATATCGGAAAAGCATGTTAATATCGCAACACATGTTAGCAGGCTTATGTCGATACATAGCTAATTAATTGACACGAACAGGATTACCACCATGCACATCATATTACTTATATAATATATATGTCACCTTGTTAGCGTGAATAAGCTCTATAACATCAGTATAATACCTTTTACTATAGGGACGCTTTGAGGACGAGGCTGCAAAAAATGTCCCAATATACATAAGTCTATCTATACAATATACATGTTATATAAAACAAAGTCACTTTTTTCCCTCATGTCCCTTGTTCCCTTTAATCTTTAAAACTACGCAACGGATTTTGATGCGGTTTTCTTTAATAGATAGAGTGATTCAAGAGGAAGGTTTTTAAGTATAATAACATTCATTAAATAGTGGAGAAATACTGTTATTGTTGGGGTTTCTAATGTGATGTCGTAAATAATTACATTTTTTTCCGCTTACATAGCAAACGCAGGCTGAACCCTACGAGATTTATCAAAATAATGTACCAAGTTATTGTACACAATGAAAAGGTCTACAGAAAACTCCGCGATGGTATATGTCTATCTCTTATGGATATCCCACAATAACATTTTTTTGTCGTTTACTTTTTACGACAAATAATGGCTAATTTTCGAAGAAATTTTAATAAATACAGCCTTAATCCTTATCCAATTATTTAAATTTAATTTTTTATTTAATTAAATTAATTAAATACATTGTTGATTTAATGTAGATCTATAAAAAGAGAAATACGTTAAAAAATTATTATGATAGAAGTAGTAAATATCCAGATGGGAAAACAAAGAAAAATTTGGATAACAAATACGTGCGCATGATTGCTGTTGATATGGAACCTTTGCGAAAAGGAGAACATGAAGGATTTCGGGACTTTGTAAATGCTCTCGATAGTAGATATGAAATTCCTGATACAACAACATTGAAGAAGAAATTGCTGCCGGAATATTATGAAAACGTGAAACAGGAGCTCGTCATAGCATTATCGAAAGCAGAACATGTTAGTGTGACTACTGATTTATGGACATCAATTGCAAATGAAGGCATCCTTGCAGTTACTTGTCATTTCTTTCACAACGAAAAATTAATTGCACCATTATTGGAAGTCGTGAAGATGGAAGGAAGTCACAACGCAGAAAATATAGCCAGTGTAAGTATTTTTAATTTTCATTGCCTTAATACCTAACAATTCAGTGTTTCTTTATCATCGGACATAAACAGTTATTATTGTTTTCAGGTGTTGGATGCTACTCTTTCAAAATGGGGTGTCAGGTCAAAATGTGAAGCAATAACAACTGATAACGCTCAAACCATGATTAACGCCGCAGTTAAACTGCACATACGACATATACCCTGCTTTGCGCACACACTAAACCTGACGGTGACTGATTCGTTTGCTGTGCCCTGCTTTGACCAGATTTTGAAAAAATGTAAATCCATTGTGACATTTTTCAAGATGAGTACTCTAGCTAGCGATAAATTACGAGCTATTCAACGTGAATTAAACAAAGCAGAACTGAGAGTGATCCAGGAAGTGCCTACCCGCTGGAACAGTGCATATCACATACTGCAGAGACTTGTTACAATGAAGACAGAATTAACTCTCGCACTTAATGAATGTAATCGGGCTCCACCAGGAGTCAATGCTGACGAATACCTAATTATTCAAGAAACAATTCAGATTCTGGAACCTTTCGATCTAGCTACGACAAAAATTTCCGGAGAAAGCTATATAAAATTGTCACTGGTAATACCATTGATTCGTGGAATAAAAACGAAATTGGCAGAAGTGGAATCTCAAATTGTTACTGAAAGCGGAAAGAAAATATTAGTATGCGTGAAGGGATCAGTTGACAAAAGACTAAGTCCGTATGAAAACAGGACACCTGTTGTACTGGCTACAATATTGGACCCCCGATTTAAGAAGAAGGGGTTCAAAACAAGTGACGAAGAGAAGCGAGCTGTTCAGTGGCTAGAAAAGGCCTATGCTAGCCATTTATCTAAAGAACGCTTGGCTGAAGAAAACCAACAACCAATACCATCCACGTCTTCAGGAACACCTGATGACCTGTTGGGGTTCCTGGACGTTCCGGACGTATCGACACCGTTAAGTAACTCGTTGGTAGATATCAGGCAATATCTGGAGAAGCCAGTAATTGACAGGAAAGAGTGTCCTATAACATACTGGAGATACAATAACAATAAATTAAAAGAACTGTCGATGCTCTATCTGTCTATTCCAGCATCTTCTGTGCCTTCGGAAAGGATTTTTTCGAAGGCCGGACAAATCTTAACCGAACGGAGAAACAGATTAAAAGAAAAAAGGTTAAACGAATTGTTGTTTATAAAACAAAATAGTAAATATTTCAACGTTTGATTTGTTACTTTAATAATGATGAAGGTTGATATTTTATTGTTATTTCATATTTAATTGAAAATAAAACTCTTCGTTTCGTATAACTTTTGTTATTTTATTGATGTCCTATAATCTTTTAAACTATCGATAGACTATCGATACTATCGATAGCTTTTAGTAAAACTATCGATACTATCGGATTACCAAACTATCGATGTTTAACGTACACTACTTTACAGCATATGATTCAAATGAATATTTTCGAAGATATTACAGATTTAAAAATTGCGGGACGTAGCTTTTGCGGCGCGGCGGTACCGACCAATGCGGGCCACGGGTACTAATGAATATAAATTAAAACTACTGAATCGATTTTAATCATTTTTTCAGTGAGTGACAAAGGCTATTTTATACCTGTGAGAAGCCGGGGCGGGTCGCTAGTAATATTTTAAATTATTAATAACCAATTTGGATATTCCCTGCACTACGCCATATAGTAGATAAAGATACTAGATGACGCCTGCGACTACGTTACTACGGTATACGTGTTTTGTTTAACACGACCTTTGAGTTCCAAGGAAGGAAATGAGTTTTTTTGCGGAAAAATGTACGGTTCTCGCACAATTAATGCACAACGTAACGACGTTGAGGGCAATGACAGCTATTTAGTAATTTTATTATTTTATTATTTACTAATCGACTCCAAAGCAAAAACATCTGAATTACAAGTTTTTTTTTTTAATTCAGTAGGTACCTACATACATAAAATGACAGTTTCAGTACTAAGTTGCTGTGAGCACACCCTGTATTATTAGCCCAGTAGGGTTAGTTCAGCCATGTATGGCAACCTGAAATTATTTATAGTCAGAAATTTTTTGCACCAAAGTTAGGTCATGAATAGCTTAAATTAAAAAACTCGACCAAATCCGACGGGTGCGTTAGCCGCAATATTGGTTTGAAGGTCAATTCTTTTTTTCTTTATTTTTAATTTTTTTACGAAAATTATAAGGAACAAAGAGTCATGGCAAGATTGTACCTTAGTGTTTTCGGAAGCGTCTAAAAATGTGGCATATACAAAAACTAATCATTTAATTTGCAGTTTTTTTTCACGTAATTGTTTTTATATGTAAAAGCCGGAGTTATTTTGTAAATAAATAAAAACTCTCAATTTATTTGTATAAAATGGCCGCATCCAATGAGGTAATAAAACGTTTATGATTGGCCCGTATATCTAAAACATGATGACACTTGACAGTTGACGTTTTCACTTGACGGACAATGGCTGCCTTACGAGTTACGATAGTGAATACTGAATTGTGAAAATGGAAAACGTAAATTGCAATATCTACGTGAACACTGAACACTCTTCGCCGATATCGAATCATTGACCAGGAACACACGATTATGTTCTTTACTGTGCATTTGGGTGTATCCGCAAATCGTAAGTTTTATTACAACTTTAGTTAATATCTTAAAACCGACAAGATGTTCGAACTTCCAATATAACATAAAACTGTTACTTAATAAATGCATATGCAATATTATGCATTCATAATTAGTTAATGAACAGCTTTTAGTTCTATTTAATCAAAAAATAATAATTTCCTTTTTACACTTCATAATAATAAGCTACATAATATGATAACCTTTTGTTTCAGATAACTGTTCAAGATGATTATGTTTGTGAAGCTTGTTCGAAACTAGCAATAGCTGCAGTTAATCACAATATGCAGCAAAACATGACCAGTGTAGCAGTGATCAAGCTGGAACTAGCTAACGAGATCACATTCATGTATGCCTTCTATGTGGATGTTCTATTGCACGAAGGCAAAGTGATATTATTATAAAGAGAATATTTAGATGATAATATAGTTAAACGAGAGGATAATTAATAAATACTTTGAAATATCAATAAGTTTTTTATTTACTTAAACCATTAAAATGATATTTAAGCCATTATTCTTAATACAGTAAATGGTTCTATAATAATACTTACAAGAGCTAAATAAATCATGCATTTTATATTTTGTAATATAAGATAATATATTATAGGATATCTAAAATATAATAATAACATGCAATTTCTCCAACTTATTACTTAATATACTTACATGCAAAAATAGTTTTTACGATTTTTTTTGGCTTTTCTTCTATGACATAGATATATTATAATATGTACCTGTAGAAATAATCATTCAATCGTTTTTATTATTTGTGACCCGTGAACAATTAAAATGCGCTCGCTACCTAGTAAAACTCCCACATACCTATATAAGTAGGTGTATTTTAATCAAAGATGTATTTATTTTAGATTTTAATTTAATATAAAATCGTATTATAAGAATATAAGCGTAAATAA
Organism: Cyaniris semiargus; assembly: GCA_905187585.1. NCBI lineage: Eukaryota > Metazoa > Arthropoda > Insecta > Lepidoptera > Lycaenidae > Cyaniris > Cyaniris semiargus. The sequence continues at coordinate 3,911,967 of LR994555.1, forward strand.
GGCGGGGAGTCAACAATTAACATTATATTTAAAAATTAGTAGTATAAAATAGCATATAACCTCAAAAAACAAATATATGAATAAGTTTTTTTCGTGGCCTCGATAAGACAAAATTGTTTTTGAATATGATTATGTAATGCATTTGCTATCTTTTAGATATTTTTGCAACCTTAGACGCCGGAAAAAAAATCCAGGTATTTCGTTGTATGGAACTCTGCCAATGTTCTTTGTCGTAAATTTAATTTTCTACAACTTTAGTTCTTATGATTTTCATTGTAAAATCAATATTTACGGAAATAACTGCAAAAATCAAGTCAAAGTATAATTTCACCTGTATCTCAATTATTATTACCGAAGTTAGCGCAAATAATTGTAGAAACCAAGTTGTAAATGATAGATCATTAAATTTCCCACAAATTTGATTCTTATGATTTTTTTCAGAAATCAAAATTAAAGGAGTGAGCACACTGAGACGGGCCGTGCCGGGGCTCAGCGTGCCGGGGCGCATCGCAAAAATCCGCCTCCATACAATTTGTATGGAAGCGGATGCGCGTATCGCATACTGTGCCGGGGCGCATCGGCGCGGATTTTTGATCGGCGGATTTCCGTTAATGCGACACGGCCCGACAAGACCCGCTGCGCCCTGGCAAAGTGTGCTATAGCAAGCGGCGCGCGGATGTGATGCGATGGATGTGATGTGATGCATTGCGCGCCGACCCGCCCCGGCAAGCCCCGGCACAGTGAGCGTTAAAATCCGTCAATGCGATGCGACCCGACCCGGCAATAGTGTGCTATAGCGCATTTTGCGCTGCGCTGCGCCCCGACCCGCCCCGGCACGCCCCGGCACGCGCCGACAAAGTGTGCGCGAACCTTTAGGCTGCGTTTCCACCAGAGCTGAGCGGAGCTGTGTTGCGAGGAATGTGTTTTTGAGAATCAATAGCATCGCCGCGCTGAGCGATGTCATGGCAAAATCATGTCAATGAAGCGATTCTATTGGTTTTCAAAAACACATTCCTCGCAACACAGCTCCGCTCAGCTCTGGTGGAAAGGCAGCCTTAAGTTCCTACGCCTATGGTAAATATACCGGGACCCAAGCGACTGGTTAAAACTGCATATTTATGATCATGGATTATACCATATAACAACTACGGCACAACCTGCAACTAATCATTATTAAAATTTGGCCAAGTGCGAGTCGGACTTGCTCACGAAGGGTTCCGTTTGTTGTTATAGCGGGAAACGAAATTCAAATTCTTTCTTTATTAAGCATACAATAATATACAATAGTATAAAAGCTAGGTAGCGTACATCACGTCGTCTAATCCCATGCTAAGTAAAAACTTGTGTTATGGCAATCAGACAACGGATGCACACCAAACAATTTTATCCTAATATATATTATTTACACATTCACACACACAATCACACTACACTTTATCACGTAAAGTCTCTTTCGGCGACGTGATGCGCGCTTCGTTCGGGAGCCTCCCCCGGAACCTCCGGTAAACTACACCGGCGGGCCAGAACTCCTCCACCTCGAAGATGGATAAAACCTTTAAAAGCTTTGTGGTGAGAGTGCCGACTCACGGCACTCTCACCACAAAGGAACTGAAATTCACTTTGTGGCGAGAGTGCAGACGCTTCACCCTCAAGGTGTAGGTGGTCTTCTCGCGGATGTAGTTTACGACGTCTTCGACCGTCATGGACCAATGCAGGCGCGACACGTAGAGCGGCGTCGCGGGCACCTCGCTGCGCAGGCGCAGCTCGGGCACATAAGGTGCGGTGCCGCGGTGGTTGCGGACGGTGGGCTTCCTCTTCTTCCTCCTCTCCACCAGAACGAACCCCTCGTCATCGCACCTTCTGCTCTCGTCCCTGTCGAGTCGAAGATGTTCAGCCTTGCGGCCCTCCTTTGCACCCCTCGCCTTTACCCGCGGGGGCGGTGCGGGGCAAGCAGCGACGCTTGCATAATTTTTCTGTTGAGTCGATGGCCTCAATTTCATGTCGACGTCACGCGGTGACGGCGAGCTGACGGCGGCGGCTGTTGCTGACCCACTCGGTTTCGCTGACGTGCAAAACGGCGAGTCGCGCTGAGCTCCACGACGCATATTTATCGAGTCGATCGGATGCTCGGGTGATCTATATAATGAATTATTACTTTTTAATTGTAATAATTCACTACGTAACTCACTGATGGTGGATTCCGAGGCATCCAATCTACCTCGCATCTCGTCCAGCTCTGCCCTCATGATGTTGAACTTCTGGAGCAGGCTGGAGACGTTGACGTGGTCCGTCGATACCGCCGGCAGTTTGTGGACCTGCTTGGCCACGAACACCGGCAATTCCGCAGGATTAGTCTGCTTGAGCAGGGAGATGATGTCCTGCAAGCTTCGTTAGCTTCCGTCTCTCCTCCGGGACGTCATCTGCGCCGTCTTGCCGAGCGCTTCGTACAGCATCAGCCTGCCCTTGCAGATCTCCTCGCTGGTGTAGGTTGACCTGCAGAGCTGCACGATGCTATCTTCGTCCATGGTGTTGACGACGTGTTGTACGAACGCCAGCAGCTCGTTGGATACGAGCGCCATGGTGTCGGTGCAGCGGCTGTGAGCCGCGCGACTCGCGAAATATTAATTAATTTTATTAATATTTGCTGCGTGTGTTGTTGAGCGGTGGGCGACCGTTCGCTACCGCGATCAAAACAACACTTAATACATAATATGTGAACATTTCAACTCTCTACCTATAATTGTTCTTGAGATAGAGCCTGGAGACAGAAAGTCACACAGACAGACAGACGTACAGACAGCGAAGTCTTAGTAATAGGATCCCGTTTTTATTCTTTGGGTACGGAACCCTAAAATGATTTCTTGTAAATGTAAGGAAAATTGTAAAAGAATGTGCGGATATCGCAAAGCGGGCTTGACAGTTTCTGTTATTTGTCAAAACTGTGGTAGTCACTCTTGTAAACATTTGTCGTACATCCAGAGTTATTCGATGATAATGAAGAAAGCGCTACTGAGACCTATAACTGAAGATACCACGTAAAAGAAAGGCGCCTCGAGGTGTACCCCAAAGTTGGAGGAAATTAAATTTCCTACAAGTTTAATTCTTTTTTTTTTTCTTAAATTTGAATTAAGCAAGGTATTCTAAGTACACGAGGCACTACTAAGAACCTATGGTTTCATCCATGAGAGAGTAAGTTATGTCTTATCCTTCTGGGATCCAGGTCTATCTAAACACTGGCACAAAAAAAACTGACTTTTATTAATTTCAGAAAAAATCTAACCCGCCAGTAGTATATTATTCAAGTCAATAATTGTCGACATAAAACTGTCTATATATTGACAGTTGTCAGTGGATGACGTCATAACCGGAAATTTGTTGTACAAGCTGATTGGCCTCTGAGGGCGCTTCCCTCGCGCGTTTACACAGCAACGACCTAACTGAATCAAACTGTCATTCTGGCCGCATTACTGAATAAATGGCTTTTGATTTGTATGGACATACCTTCTAAACACTAATAAAACACAATTTACGTGCGCGCACTTCACTTGATGATGACTAGAAAACCTTCACCTGATGATGACTAGAATCAAAACCGGTCGTGTATTTCGTTAAAATTGATAAAAATTACATATAAATTGTGTTTTGTTAGTGTTTACATGAATTTTCATCAAGAACCTACGGCACAATCAGATACATACTTAGCTTCTAAGATTATTATTTTTTATTGCAGGTACGTCTGGTAATTAATAAGGGGTGTATTAAAAAGTGCATGGCTGATGTAATAAAATTGAATTAAAAAGTAACAAAAACCTCAGATTGCTTTTATAATAGTGTCAGAATGCAAAAGACTGATCAAATCACTGGAACTTGCTTACAAGATTTCATGACGTAATAGATAAACCCCAAATCTAGCAAATAACTGAGCTAACCGACCTAACGTGAACACACTCGATCCAATATAATCGTGTTATAATTCAAATTGACATTTTTTTCTGATATTTATGACGAAAGCGACTTATCTTCTTATTTAACTGTCTTATAGCCACTTAAACAGTCATAAGTGATAACTGATAACGTATTTGAACAAAATTTTTGTTATCGATAACGTATTTAAACAAAATTAAAAAGCTTAAACATTATATAGGTGCCAGAACATCCACACTACACTAGCGATTCCTCGCGTTACTCTGTTTAATATCATCCCCGCGAACAAGGGTGCATCTTACCCTCATCTTTTACTAAAGTGAAATCACTTCGCCGTGTAAATACACCTCGATTTTTTTTCTTTTATAATTATTTTTTCTCTCTTGCTGAACGAGAAAACGATATTGTAAAAGACTTTTATGTTTATTTAACTTGATCTAAAGGTCTTTAAACTTTGCAGTGGGAAATGCTGTTTGCTTTACGTCTCATCGAAAATTGAAATTTCTTTTAACTTTTGATACGTGATGTATTAATATTTAATAATTACTTATTGCAATAGCATCTATATCTACCTATCCTTAACATGCTACAACTCGAATCGGTCACATCACTCACACCTAAACGACTAAATTGATTTAGATGGGTATCGAGATATTTTAAGAGACGGGAGAGAAAACACAGTATAGTTTTTTAATATAATCTTGAAAAATATAAGTACCAACACATACAGAAATGTCCATATACCACCATCATAAGCTACATTAAAAATTAACTCTATATAAATTGTGTAAAAAAACACCATCCTAAAATTGGTCATACATTATCTGGTAATAATATAAGTGAGTGAGCGTTGCCCGAAGGTCCGTGGACGTCCATCGGTCTTGGAGACAGCTCATCAATCAGACCAGTTCTGTGAGTTTTCCGCAAGATGGTAAACAAGGTTAGTGGAATTTTCCATAACATTTTCAGAAGTAAGGCTTTGTTGGCATGTGTAGTGTCGCCATACTTATGTAGGATAATAGGAAGAAAGGTTTTATGACTTACTACGTAGTATTATGTGGCTTAAACTCCTCACAATTTTACAGCTGATTGCAATTACATATGTGCTCTAAAAGGCTGTTTTGTGTGGTTTAAATCTGAACTCACGCAGCCATATTGTAAAATTTCACTTTAGTCATATCGAAGTTTTATAGACTTCCAACGTGTTGTCAATGCTAATCAATAATCATCATCTAAGCATCATACACGTGGCCGGTATAAAAACCTAAATGTGTGGCAATGGCAGTTTTCACATCCTTTATATCCTTCTTTCACGGGTCTTAAAGTATATTCCCGAATATTATCCAAAACAGTTCAGCGGTTTCAGTTTGAAGAAATAACAGACAGACAGACAGATACTTCACTGTATAATTTTAGTAAGGATATACTTGCACCTCGATCGACTTTTCAATAAAAAACACCAAAAGTCGAAAACCACAGTCGGATCGGCTTTTCCGATGTCACGTTACATTCAACCACGGGAAAATAGCTTCTGTCTTGTCGTACATAAGGTTGTAAATTGTTTAAACAAACGTAAAACACTTCAGGTATAATTTAAAATGCATAAATCTCGGCTCACTCGGACTAACTGCATTCCCTTGAGGTATAACTTTCCGTTTTATGAATAGATAATCGTTTGTGATATGATACTTCCATGTAAATATACTGGAAGGGTTAAAATATACACAGAAAGGCGTAAGAGGGGTTAAAAGCAAATTAAATTATTAGTGAATTTACAATCTTTGGGATAGCTGACATGCTATTTCCTTTTTATTTGGTGTCTTTCTATCAATGTAAAGATAAAAATAAAAATATGTAAAGTGTAAACTGAAAGTAAATCATCGCACGTTGCTGAAACGAAAAAAAAAAAACGGAAGCAGACCGAATTTAACAACAAATAACATAATATTCTTGTATCATTATTCATTAGAGTTGCCAAAGTATTAAAATATACCTAAAGTACTTATAATATACTTAAAGTACATATAAGTAATAATATAAAGCCAAAACATATACATTATAAAAACAACAAAATTTTATTCCTAGTCAGTTACACATTGTGTTTCCCGAGGCACATCTAGATTACTGTTGATCCATGATCACGATTGCCTTGCAAATAATCCAAATGTGATGTTGTGGTGTTGTTTGAGAGGCTCCTAATGGAGTTTACATGAGTTTGAGCACTTACTATAATGGCGTTGCCGCAAAAGAATTTCGTCATCTTTTTCAAATCGATATACGAGTATAGAGATATACACTCATTAATAACGTTGGACAAGCGATTACTAGAATGGTTCCGGCAACTTAGTTCGTTTATCGTAAGGTAACCAGACTTTTCCGTTATAAAAATCCTATGTCCTTTCACAGGACTTTCATACTGAAATTCGTTGTCAAAATCGGTTCTGCGTTTAAAGGGATCTAACAGACCAACAGCTGTCGCATGTAAAATATAAGTTTGGATCGTGTAAGTGCCTACGAAAAATGTATACAAGGTGTAACAAAAATAAGTGATAATACTTTAGGGTGTGTACGTGTTCCTAGTAGAGAGTTCACTGTGAAAGTAGTAGCGCTGAAAGACCAAATTTTTTTTACTTTTGTATGGGGAACCTCGTGACGCTCGGGCCCTTGCCCATATAAAAGTTAAAAAAAAAAAATCGTCTTTCAGCGCTGCTACTTTCACAGTGAACTCTCTACAAGGAACACGTACACACCCTAAAGTATTATCACTTATTTTTGTTACACACTGTAGATGCCTACGAAAAATTGTATATTAAATATCTACAAAGACATCAAAACCTATATTATTTTATAACCGGTGCAGCCGTTCGGCAAAATGAATTAGGTTTCTACGGAGAAGCTGAACACTATGTATACCCGAGGGAATTGTTTCCTAGGCAGTTGACAGACCTACGTCGTTTGGTTGGCTTATGTCAATTCAATGTTAGCTGTGATCGGTCAGATGAGTTTGACTTAACGCGACCAAATTACTTAGGTCCGCCATCTGTCTAGGAATCAACTTCTCTGATAGTACAAAGTGTTTCCATGGTAGAGTCACCAACACATAAAACAAATTATATACTGCACATTACAGGACAAATTTCGCACATAGGAAAAAAAAAGGTTTAAAAAAATTCAAGCGGAAATTTTCAACGTTCCCTTTTCAATCACTGTACAAGACCCGGTGACAGCCGAATTCGTCACACCACGTCACCGTGTGAAACGCCCCTTATTTTACATTTAATTGCATTTCTTTGTCGATCTCCCTGTTAATCTGAATGCACCCTTGTAAATTGTCACCGACCAGGCTAACATGACCCCCCGCCCTAAAAGCTTCGTGCAAAATTAGAGGAAGACTTCGACGTGAGGTTGCGGCGTGAGGGTCAAGATACCTAGTCGCGTCTAGACATTTGATATCGAATAGACAATATTTGCGGACGCTCTTAGCCTGATAATGTGTGCTCAGACGTCAAATCGCCTGTTTACGACTTATTTATGTACTTATGAAGAGCCTTAGCACTCAGAAATAGTGAAAAAAATATTGCTACAGTCCTGTCTTGCAGCAGAAAGAAATTCGTTTACTGACGCTCCTTGTGTGCATCAGCTTGGTAATCTAGTTTCCACGCATTAATTTTACTAGATGACGCCCGAAAAGCGTTTATCGCGCGGGAACCGTTCATTTTTCTAGGACAAAAAGTATCCTATGTCATTTCGCGGCACTCAAAGTATATCTCCGATTTCATCAAAATCAGTTAAGCGGTTTAAGTGTGAATAGATAACAGACAGACACACTTTCACATTTATAATATTAGTACGGACAAGCTAGACTGCTAGACCAGTACTTTCGAGTAGGTGTCCAAGAGAGAGCTATACGTTAATGGCCGATTTCTCTGTATCCGGACACCAGACTTTAGAATGAACTCAGTTATTAACTGAAATGCATCTAAAACTACTGACGTAACTAAATTTAAGTATAATAAACAAACGTATATTATAACGTATTATCACTACGTCAACAGTCGTTGCGGTTAAATCCAGCGTCCTGAGGGGTTAGTGCGAGTTTTATTCGATCATACGCATCGAGCGCGTAAACGCGAATTTATATGGGATCAAAGCAGTATCCACGTTAGCCAGTAGATGGCGCTGCTTTGATCCCATATAAATTCGCGTTTACGCACTCGATGCGTATGATCGAATAAAACTCGCACTAACCCCTCAGATTTTATTTGATGTGTCATTATGTGCCAAAGCTAATTATTATTAATTTGATAAAAAAACTAACTAAACTAAACTAAACTAAAACGCAGTAAAAACAAAAGTTTCACACTGTTATTACAACGGATTAAAAATGTCTGTCGATCGGCGGACACAATTAAAAATATCCGTTAATTATTAAATACACAATTATTCGTAATTAAAAACAACGCTGTCGTCTGTCCGGTTTTAAACCAAATTAATTATTGTACTCATAGTATTTTGTAGCGAAGTTTTTACGGATTGGTTTAAAACCAAATTAAACCAAATTGCTCTTTTTAAATAATTGAGTTTCGAGCTTCTCTTGGAAGTGGTTTTAAAATTAAAAATATTTCAATTCATCGTTCCGCATTACTTGATTATTTCATGATATTATATAATTAATGATTCTATGAATGATATTTCTAAACAATGTATATGTACCGCTCGGGGAGCTCCTACAAGGCCTTTCCTTAGACCCAGCAAAGACATACTATAATACAAGTGTATTAGAACGTTTAGTATATTATTCATGGCCGTCAGATTTTGGGGCATTTTTGACAGCTCCCTACCTTTAGGGGGTCAAAGTAGTTATGTCGTTAAATATTCATCACCCAAACAATAACATCAATTGCAACCAAATATTGATTACGGGTCGATGACCTAGGTGTCAGGTAGCGCCACGATATGATATTTTTTAGAGTTCGGTACCCAAAGGATAAAAACGCAGTACTGTTATTAAGGCCCGGTAAGTAGCCCCTAAAATAAGCAGGTCGATGTCTGTCGGTACGAATATCGACGTAAAGGACATTAAAATAACATTCATATCAGCGCGCCTTGTACGGTGGCGGTTACGACGCTCGCCGCATCCTTGATAGGGCGAAATAGGAGAAAAAAGCCTTTTGTTTTTAGTATTACACAAATCAAATATATCAAATGGTTTAGGTTATGTTATGACAAATGTACTACATTTTTTGTTTTTCTAGAAAGTAGATATTTTTCTATCGAGCAGAATTTTTAAAATTGTGTACTGATATATCTATTCGTTTAGTAAATTTTCTCAATTTTAAAACGGTACTTTTACATACTTAAATAATGACATTTCGTTTAGAAAAAACATTATTTAAAAAAAAACATTTTACGTAGTTGCAACAACCACTGCACCTTGACTTAACTTTCTATTCATCTGTCTGTCTGTTACCAGGCTGTATCTCGAGAAATACGATAGCTAGAAAGTTGACATTTTCACAGATTATGTATTTCTGTTGCTGCTTTAAAAACAAATAAAATTAATGAATTGTTAAACAGGGACTCCCATAAAAAGCTATTTTTTGTCTATTTTGGCTACGATATCAATTAATAGTAGGGAACCCGTCGTGCACGAGTCTGACTCGCAGTTGGCCGTTTAAATTAAATATTAAAGTGAAGGGTTCATAATGGGGTGTCAAACTTTTTAGTTTCGTCGATAGTTTTTCCATTTTCCGATTAGTAGTAGTTTTCTTAAACTTAGTCAAATTGTATTGATTTTGACAGCGAAGTTGGAAATTGAAAGTGTATGGGGATTGGGATTGCTATCATAACAAATTATACCTCTTAGATATACTGAGTGTAACAAAACTAAGTGATAATACTTTAGGGAGTGTACGAGTTCGCTGTGAAAGTAGGAACGCTGAAAGAGTAACTTTTCTTTTACTTTCAATCACAAAAAAATGCTCTTTCAGCGCTGCTACTTTCAGAGTGAACTCTATATAAGGGTCACATACACACCCTAAAGTATTATCACCTAATTTATTTTAAGCCTTGTATATCGCGATGAGTTTTGTCAAATCTCATACATTTTAGATTTTTTATAACTGACTTCGCTATGAAGCTACCCAGTTCTCTTAAAAATTTTGTTCATACCTCTCTAGTACAATTTATATAAAATGTATAGCATTTTAATACATGTTTATTTTGATATAAAAACATACAAAGTCACAAATTAAGTTAGAACTTATAATATAAATATTCGAGCGTCCCCAACCTAGTGCCCCAATCACGAGTGGCACAAAGCGATTGGCCCTAAAGGAAATTGCATTCTACACTCAAGACTCTTGAAAAAGGGACTCGTTAGACTACATAAAGTATGGACATTATAATAAAAACCGCTCGGAATATTTGTTAATATTACTTGAAACATTTTATACTCCTATATGGTATATGATAGGAGCCATGTTGAAATGATTGAAAAAGAAAGAAATGAATTTTATTCATTTTTTTTTTCGGAACGTCTACATGAATCTTACTGCAACGGTTCGGAAACTAACCAGGCGGGAATAAAAGGTTTCATTTATAACCAAAAAGAGAATTACTATACACAGTTGTGTAATAATAATAATTAATTAGTGTGGTATAATAAGATGAAAAGTGCTGACAAAAGGCTAACCTTTTGTTATTTACGTTTCTAAAACGCAAATCAAAGAAATAGAAACAACTATCAGCCGACAAAAAAGAGGATAAAAGTCTACTTGAAATATTTTATTTTTATTTTAAGGACCAATGAACAGCTGATACAGAATAAACACTTCCTTCAACAAGGGCCAAGGTTCTCAATTTTCGTGGTCAACCATCGAGAAATTTCCGTCAAATATTTTTGTTAGCAAATAAGCAAATCATACGTACATTTTGAGGACCCTACCGTATTTAATTTTGTATGGTATTCAAGTTTTTGTACCCAAATTCACTGAATTTCACTTAACAACAACAAAGCAAAATTATTATTTTTACAAAACATTTACTGGATCTACGTAGCACAGTAAATAATAATAAACCCAAGGAAATTTTATTGTTAACTATCGTGTAAAATAATGTTTTCCCTAATAAAAGCAAAAAGTAGCAGGCAAAATCTAGTAACAACGAAGCCCATGCATGAATTTTAGAATGAATCGAAATTCTTCAAAAAAAAAATTTATTAAAAGTCGGCTATTAAAAATCCTATTATTGGAACCGATGTTTGATTGACGCTTTAAATTCCGATAGGTACTCCGTACTAGAATTTTCTTGTATAGTGAAAGAGCCTACAACAAATTTTACTATAAGCTGTTTCATAACAAATTAGGCCTATCTCTCTTTTGACCTTACCGCATAACAGGCGGTACAGTCATAATGAAAACGTGCGTCACGACGTTACGTTGATTCCGTACGGCACTGTGGGCCAACACAATTTATTATCATTTCTTTAAATTTTTAAAACTCCCCGTCCTTACAAATGTAGCTCTTATTACAAGGGGATAGGGTCTTAATTTCATCGCTGAGAAATCTCAATAAGCTTTTGCACGAATTAGTTTATGGTTTTTTCTTTGGACGGGAAAAATCTCAAAATTGTAGAGCGCTTTTAATAATTTCACGCGATTTCAATAATTATGCATGCTACTTTTGCGGCTCCGTCCGTAAGATACAGTAACCTATGGGACGACTATACTTTTTCACTTCGGTATAAAAAGTATAGCCTTCCCATGGGTTGGCTACTCGGAGGAAATCGGTCGGAGAGGGCAACCACATGCGGACTTAAGCGGTCGGAAAAGTGAACCAAAAATAGTTTTCCAGGATAAAAAGGTATCCTATGGCCTTTCCCTAGACTCAAAGTTACTCTATACAAAATTTCAGCAAAATCGGTTCATCAGTTTGGGCCTGAAGAGGTAACAGACACACAGACAGACACACTTTCCCATTTGTAATATTAGTATGGATATGGATTATACTTCTTCTTCTACGCGGGCTTCTTCTTTTTCCTTACGAATTTTCGATAACGCTGACGCGAGTCATTTTTTCCCATTGTATTTTTTTACTTATAAAATCATTGCCAGCTGTTTGTTAAAATTTATCGGTAGCAGTAATGTGCAGTCACCCATAGTTATTGAACTTTAATACTCAGCATCACGGATGTGAAGTCAAAATAGCATGCAAAGAATAGTCGGATTTGGAAATACAATTTTCTCTGGCGGACGACCAAGACTGGGGAAACGGGGAGATATGGCAACACTGATATTATTTCAGGAAGAATTTTTAATTAATGATGAGTCCACAAAAAATAACAAGTTTTGTGGAATACAAAATGCCAAAGTGACATAATTGAACTCTAAGGTGCTCCCACAGTCCACACCGGGAGCATTCGCGTGTAATGTAACATTATAGATTCGACTTTGAGCATTCCATAGCACGTTGACTTCACTGTCACGTAGCATTAATGTTACAAGTTGTATCAAGATATTACACATTGTATCATTACAAGGTGCGCATTGTAATGCTCGGTTCTCCTCCCTCACTGATGTAATGCTCGACTCTGTAACGTTACATTACAAGCGAATGCTCTTGGTGAGGATGACCTTTATAACATTATACTAATATGGTTTATTATTCTAGCTCGTTTTGTAACCATGTGTCGTATTATGATATTTCATATACATCGTCAATATTATGATATTCAAAATTAAAATAGGTAAAGTGTGTATATGAAGCGCCGAAACTTGCCTCGATCTAACGCAGGCTAAGGGTCAATTCACATTGCAACGTTGCGTCATGCATATTTTTCAATAAGCCTTTAAAATTTCTGCGGCAAGTCTGTCAATTAAGTGTATCTTCTTGTGTAGGAAATAAAGTTCTGATTTGAATGGCTCATTTAAAAATGCATTCCATTGCATCGACGCGTCACGTTGTCAATTATTGTCATGTGAACTGAGGCTTTCCTCTAAGAAGAGAAAACTAACCTTTGCCAGCTTCTATTTCTTTACCCACCTTCTACAACTTCTTATATCTCTACCCAGCACCGATCGACCGTCTTATATCTAAGGATTTTAGTTTGACAGTAGCATTTCAAATCGAAATAAAAGTATATTTTCTGAATAGCCGTCCAATATGTGATTTCACGCTACTCTATTCCAAGTATTGAGTCGGATTAGTTGGATTTGAATCACATAAGTATAGTATTAATGCCTCTATAGTCCAGTGGTTAGAACTCTTTAGTCTTTCAGTGATCGTGGGTTTGATTCATTATTGACACAAAAAAATACGTTAAAATCTAGTAAGTTAGCCTAAGTCTTTTTTTCTGTTTTGTGTATTTTGTGTGTTGACAAAATAAATGTATTCTTATTCTTAGTAAGGATAACGCTTCAGTCTATGACAATGTGGCCCAAGCAAAATACTATCAGAGAAATTCATTCTTTTGCAAACCTACGTAATTTGCACGGCTTATATAACCAAATTACCTCCTTTTTTAGGATAAAAATTAAACGGTTTAAAAGTGGAGAGGTAACAAACAGACAGACACAGTCTGTCGCATTTAAAATATTAGTATGGGTTTACACTTTACAGTTTACACTTAAAATGAAAACAACAAAATTACAAGTAAAGTTAAACTTTGAAGTCTTTAATCATCACATTAGACATGCAATGCACAGCTAATAATGTTTGAAATGTGTTCGAAATTCAAGAACTGCACAAATCAATTCCATTTCAAATTCCGTAAACACAATTATAATTTCCGAACTGAACAGCTAAAGCAAATACACCGCATACATTAGCGTGAATGTGTTTATGGAGGCATTTTAGGGTTGGTTTAATAAGCGTGAGGGATGATTCTATAGATATCTAAGTATGGCCAATGTTGCTTGCCATAAAATCGTATTAACAAGGTACTTAGACAGCTTGCATTCGATAATTCAATAGAGCTAGAAATCCATACTTCCATACTAATATTATAAATGCGAAAGTGTGTCTGTCTGTCTGTCTGTCCGTCTGTCTGTCTGTCTGTCAGTCTGTCTGTCTGTTACCTATTCACGCCCAAGCCGCTGAACCGATTTTGCTAGGCATGGAGATAATAATTTGAGCCCCGGAAATGGACATAGGATACTTTTTATTCCGGAAAAATGAACGGTTTCCGCGCGATAAAGGAATTTTGTTACAACGGAGTTGCGGGCGTCATCTAGTACTGCTTGCCATAAATAACAAAAATTGGTCTAGTAGTTTGTGAGATAAGTGCGTTCAAATAACATTAGACAAGCAATTTACCTCATTTTTTAAACGTTTTCATCTGATTCTTCGCTTCTATTGGACGCGACGTGATGTCATTAATCCGAAGTTGCGATGATAATAAATATTATTTATGATGTTGACAATAATGATAATGATAAACTAACTGATTGCCTGGATACAAAACTACAATATACACAATTCATAAACAAAAAGCTTAAACAAAGATTGGAAACTCGCTTATATCATACACGTAATACCAGAGTATTGTTGAAGCAACTGCATTAGAATTTAAACCTTAAGTTTATGGTGATAGGTTTTAGTTTACTGTATCATTAATCCTGAAATATTACCCTCTATAGAAGCCTCTATAGAAGTTTAAGCCCTAGGTAAATAGTTATAAGGTTTGATTTACCGTGTCATGCTATCCTGAAATATTACCCTGTAACTGTTGGATTTCAAACCTTAGCGTTATAGTTATATGGTCTAATTTCCAATGTGTGCTTTCGTGATTGTTAGCAAACATTTCGGCTGCGACACTACAACTACAAGCCAATTGGGCTTGTTTACCAGCTCTCATTGCTAACAGTTAGTGTTACGACACCATATTACCAGTTCAGGTTAAATCGTATGTTAGGTCCAATGTACCATCAGAGAAACTAATTCAATAGATTGCTGACACACGTTTTTGTTCGGGTTATGTCATGTCAATGTTACACGTAGTCGGATGTTTAATTACGTATAAGGTCCTCCATGTGTATATACGAATAAATTTCATTGATCCTCTCCGAATCAGTGTGGCATTAATGAGGCATAGTATCATGATAGACGGAACGTAGGCCAGCTTAGGGTCAATTTAGACCGCAACACGAGATGTATTTCTAAACTTATGTAAGGATTTGACAGTCTTCAATTGCGTGAGACGTCATGCAAATCTCTCAATTCAATACAAATTTAGAAATGCATCTACGCATCGCGTTGCGGTCTGAATTGACCCTTAGAAGTGTGCAAACGGGTCACCTGATGGAAAGCAACTTCCGTCGCCCATGGACACTCGCAGCATCAGAAGAGCTGCAAGTGCGTTGCCGGCCTTTTAAGAGGGAATAGGGTAATAGGGGAGGGTAGGGATGGGAAGAGAAGGGAATAGGGGAGGGTAGGGAAGGGAATAGGGTAGGGGATTGGGCCTCCGGTAAACTCACTCACTCGGCGAAACACAGCGCAAGCGCTGTTTCACGCCGGTTTTCTGTGAGAAACATAGTAAATAAATGTCATATCGGCCGGCGGCCGGCGCGCGCGGTGACAATGCGTTGCTCTGCCGTTCGTAGCATGCTTACAGCGCTACCCGCGCCGATTCGTCAGTTTGTTTGAAGTCAGCCTACTGGTTCGTTCTATCTTTTGTAATAGTATATAATTTACGAACTTATAAGATTGGACTCCCCGCGTTTAATAAGGAATTTCGAGGGAATCGTACATTTCCTGAAAAAAACGCTTTGTCCTTCCCCGTAATCTACTCTATGTCTGTGACAAATTACATAAAAATCTGTCCACTAGTTGGTGAGATTAGCGCATTAAAACTCTTCAACTTTATCAAATTAGATTATTATTATACTAGATGACGCCCGCAACTCCGTTGCGCCAAAACTCGTTGATCGCGCGGGAACCGTACATTTTTCCGGTATACAAAGTATCCAATGTACTTTCCCGGGACTCAAAGTATATCCAAACCAAATTTCTGCAAAATCGGTTCAGCAGTATCGCGACAGTATCGATGATGGTGTATGTATATTTGTGGCATTGATGAAATTTAATTCCCGAGGAAGTTTGTCCCTATTAACGCCGGGAAGTTCACAACATCAGGTGACGTCGCTCTCATACAAACTATAACGCCTGGCACATTGATGTGGTAAACGTGGAGGAGGTAGTATAATATTATTTATAATACTTTAAGGAAAGAGGTATCAGAAGTGAAACTAAGAAGCCTAATATTACAAAAGTCTTTTATTTACTATGATTACAATAATTCTACAATCTACAAGCCTAAACTAATGCACCAAATCTGAGCTCGCGCACGCGCACACGTCTATCCCGCACCGAGTCCCTATGACGCTGGCCGCCACAACCGAAGCCCGACGACACCTGCCTCGGCTCTCCTTACACGGCCTCTCCTGACGGAAGAACGTTCTCGTTCTCCTGTGACGACTTTTGGGCTCCATCGCTCGACGTACTAGGTGTCGGCTCCAGGACTCCCATGAGCTCAGAATGGTCTTGTTCTGCGTCTGTATGGAAAACGAAGCTAAAATATCCAAGATAGGATCGTGAGGTCTGCTCACTTAACAGAGTCTTTAAGGGATACAACCTTGAGGTCTGCTCATATTATGCAGTCACTGTGAGGTCTGCTCTCGACTGTATCACTGAGAGGCTTCCTCTCTCAATTATAATAACGTTCATATCAAGAGTGTCAGATTTACTCAATCACGAAATGCACTTGTGAGGTCTGCTCACTTTAAGCAAGTGTGAGGTCTACCCACATGATATACAACTATGAGGTGTGCTCATTTAACACATCTATGAGGTCTGCTCATGTAACACAACAGCTGTTAGGTATGTTCATATAAGACAATTATTATGAGGTCTGCTCATTTAACACAACTATGAGGTCTACTCATATAATACAATTGTGAGGTCTGCTCACATAATACATCTGTGAGGTCTGCTCACATAATACCACTGTGAGGTCTGCTCACATAATACAACTGTGAGGTCTGCTCACACAATTCAACTGTGAGGTCTGCTCACATAACACAACTGTGAGGTCTGCTCACACAATTATGCGAAATCAACACAAAATACGTTTTAACTCACTTTCAAAGAAAGCCAGACATGAATCCGGGGTCCACTCTCCTTTCCACAACACCATGGACTCTGCCGCTGCTTGAGTTAGCTTTCCATAGGAACCGCCAACAAGCTGTAGCTCGTATCTCCCTTCAGGCAGAGCTTTCATCACGCGGTAAGGACCTCGCATACCAGAATCAAGTTTCCCTGTTGACTGTGCTTTCTTGATAACAAATACTAGCGAATCTAGTTCAAACACATGAGGCAAACGTCTATTTTTATTAACCAGAGTGTCCTGGTATTTTTTATTTTGGTCCAAGCGCTCCGAGGCGCGTTGTTTCCTCATTGTGTTCATGGCTTGTTTGTTAGGGTTTAAGCCTTCTATCGCTATATCACGAACAAGGTTTCTAATGACTGGTGTAACAGCTTCCGTCCCAATAAGGAGGCTGAGAGGTGAGTATTGAGTTGTCTTCTGCTTTGTTATGTTTAATACCAGTTGTAACCTCCAAAGTACACTGGACCATTCTTCTTGACGGTAATTAGAATGGATGCGGATCATGTTTAATAAAGTGCGACAGTAACGCTCAACTTGGCCATTAGACTGGTGCATTTCAGGCGTAATAAGGTGGACATCACTGCCAATTTCATTTGTCCATTGTAAAAATTCGGAGCTTTGAAACATTCGGCCTCGATCAGCAACAATTAATTTAGGAGAACCGAATAATGAAATGGCATTTAAAAAGTGACGCTTCAACTCGCTCGCATCCTGCCTTATCATTGGATACAAGAGGCAAAATTTTGTAAAAGCGTCCACAATGATTAGGACATAGCGATGCCCATTTGATTCGGGAAGTGGACCTAATGCATCAGCATGTACAACAGTAAAGGGGCAATCTGGTTTCTCCCAAGAATGAATAGGTTGAAGTGGTGCACGAGGTAATTTCTTTTGTGACATGCATACAATACAATGGGAAATATATTTTTGGACAAATGGCCTCAGACCAGGAAACCAAAAATGTTTTATTATGAGATCAAGGGTTTTGTCTACACCACAATGATCGTGCTCATCGTGGAATACACGGAGTAAGCTTAATCGATGACCCTTTGGAATAAAACACAACAGACGTGGCTGCTCGCCAACTGGTGTAAAATTGTAATATAGAAGGTCATTCCTTTTGACGTAATGTTTAGGGTCTAATTTTCCATCATTTAATTTTTCGATTAGAATCTGTGTTTCCTCGTCTGCGGCTTGTGCTATTTGAGCCCAACTTCGAGGCTTTTGAATTTGGACTACGTTTACAGGATTTCGGCTTAAATAATCAGCATGAGACATAGCACTACCTTTGCGGTATTCAAGAGAAAAATCAAAATCCTGCAAATACATCCACCATCTGGCAACCCTAGGCATTAAATCTTTCTTTTTTTGTGTTAATTTAAGAGCATTGCAATCAGTGACAACTTTAAAATGCACGCCAATCAGATAATGCCTAAAATTTTGCAATGCCTTGACGACTGCCATAGTCTCTAATTCATACGAATGGTAGTTTGATTCGGCACCTTGTGTTAGTCTGCTAAAATAAGCTACTACCCTCTTATGTACAGCGTTATGAATTTGAAGCAAAACAGCTCCGTAACCGATCGCACTTGCATCTGTGTGTACTTCAATGGGCAATGCTGGGTCATAAATAGCAAGTACGGGCTCATTAATTAAACACTCAATTATACTTTTCCTAGCTGCTTCTTGTTCAGATCCCCAATCGAATGCTATGCCTTTCTTTGTGAGGTGTGCAATGCAAGCTATTTTTGATGCAAAACCGGCAATGTACTTTCGAAAGTACCCAGCCAAACCCAAAAACTGACGTATTTGTTTTACATTTTTTGGTATAGGAGCTTCAACTAGAGCTTTTACTTTGTGTGGGCTTGGTCTTACTTGACCCTGACTGATAGAACGACCCAAATACTCAATTTCAGTAGATAAAAAGGAACATTTACTCAAATTAAGAGAAAATCCAGCTTCAGTCAAAGTTTTGAGTACCTTGTGTAAAGTTTTAAAACCCTCGTTTTCGGAATTACTTAGAATTAGGACGTCATCAATATAAACAAGGACTTTACCGGAATCAATGAGGTTCCGAAGAGTATTTGAAATAATACGTTGGTATACCACTGGTGCATTTGCTAAACCATAAGGCATTTTTAAATACTCATAATGTCCTTCCGGCGTAACAAAAGCTGTGAGTGGAATCGACTCTTTTTCCATTGGAATCTGGTGAAATCCTGTTGCCATATCAAGGCTCGTAAAAAACTTATGACGACCTAAGCGATCAATGTGATCATCTATTAAAGGCAATGGAAAACGGTCTTTGACTGTGATTTCATTTAATTTTCTAAAATCTACGCACAAACGGTCTTTACCGTTCTTTTTCTTTACAAGGAGAATAGGACTGGAATATTCAGATTCAGATTCTCGTATAATGCCTTTACCTAACAAGTCTTTCACAATTTTGCGAACGCGTAAATTTTCAGATTGCGATAGACGGTACGGTCTATAATTAACAGGGGTATTGCTGTTAAGTTTAATCGACATACTTCCAGTTTTTACAGTAGAACTGGCTGTTCCCGTGATAAAAAAGTTAGAGAATTCGTCTATAATAATCAGCAATTTGTTTAACGCGCTGTCAACAAGTTTTGTATTTATTGACGTTCTGTAGTCGCAATTAATAGTGAAAACATAATCGTGATTGCTACTGTTGCGCGTGATACGTTGTCGTTCTCGAGTTCGTACGTATGTAATGTCGTCACGGTTTAGAACATCAGTACCTATTATGACCGGAGTGTTCATATACTCCGATGCTACTACAAAGAGATCAACTTCTAGGGTGATATCGTCAAATTCTATGGGTAAGGTTACGTAACTGGTGGACTCTATTTCTTGACTTCCAATGCCTTTTAAAACTCTAAATGCGGCTTTACATGAGCATTTAAAGTGTTTTATTAGTGATGATGAAATTAGTGATATAGCAGAACCACTATCGATTAAAATATCCACAGGAATGCCCTGTATTACTGCAACTACGATGTCTACACTTTTAGGAAAGTCTTTCATTTCATGACAGAAATTCACGTTGTTTTTATTACGAGACTCGGATCTTATTTTAGCGAAGCAAGTATCTACTTTATGGCCTGGTTTCTTACAAAAAGAACAGGGTTCTGCTCTAAATTGAGCCATCGTTTGAGTACTGGATACTTGAGTCGCCATAGGGAAGTTATCACTATTTGAATTAGGTTTCGCTCTCTTATAACAGTTAGCTAAAACGTGTCCAGGTTGTCCACACGAAAAACACAAATTGTTGTCAAATCGGCGTTTCCTCGCAATGTTGGTGCGCTTTTCTTTAAATTTACGATTCCGTTTAAATAAATCTGGCTGAACCTGATTTGTTGTCGAAGTACTGAAGCTATTTTTAATATAAATCGAAAAGAACTTTACTAGATCACTTGGTAATAAACTGGCATTAGTTGCAGCTGCTCTGATTTGTGGGTCAGTAATACCACGAATAATTATGGCGGAGATTAACTCCTCGCTCAAACCTGCCACTATACGTAAACGAAGTAGTGAGCGACGCGCGTAGTCCGCGTAAGTTGAATATTGATCTGAGCTGGTACTCATTACTTCAAACAATATATCAGCTACGTTTACGTTTTTCGGACACAGAGGCTTGAACTCCCTTTTAAAATTGCTCCAACTACGATCATTTGTGACCCAATCATTGAGCCATGTTCGAGCATCACCTTTCAAACAATTACCGATTCTAGAAAAACATTCGTTATCACTCCAATTATTAATCGTTTTGGCCCGGTCAACCTCTTGACACCAAACTTCAATGTTATGAAGAGATGGGTCGAAGCTAGAAATATAATACGGCTGATTAGACCGTACAGCAGTATTAATTGAACGTAACGCGTCACCCAAAGCGTTTGTCAGTATTTGTTCCGATGACGTAGACGCACTACTCGCGGGCTGCACTTGTGGTTGAAGTGGTTGAACGCTCGGTCCCGTTACCGCGCCTATTTTATTACACCCGCTTGACTGGCAATGATAATCACCCGTGGATTCATTTTTTCGGGGTGGGGTACCGGGTGGTGTATATGTGTCCCGCGTTACACGAACATCGTCCCTACTTTTTATGACCGGGATATTAGAAGACGGTATCTTAGACAAACTATTTTCGCTGATAAATTCATGACCATCGTCGTTTAAACGCGTTAAAATAGCACCCAACATATCTCGTAGCGAATCAACGTTACGAACCCTATCTGCGCTACGAACGCTACGAGTCGTAGACGGTGAGCGAAGTCTACGAGAAGAACAACGATCTCTTTCATGCGAACGACAACAAGACCGAGATCTACTTCGAGTTCGGGGAATTCCGCGCGACCGCCGGCGCTGCGAGCTCGGATTACTAGCCGACATGACCGATAACGCGTCTCGGTGCCACGAAATAATATAACAAAGGATTACGTAATAGTCCACCTTTTGTTACTACGCACTTGATTTTACTCACTAATTTAACAAGTCACTAGAATCACAGTTGTCAGGAATGTCACTAATTTTACACTTTCACAGATCAAAAATCTAACATCCGTATAAAACTTAGATGGCACTAAACGTACTAAGGCCGTGAGCTTTTTCTTTCATAATCCCACTTCTGATTTAAGGAAAGAGGTATCAGAAGTGAAACTAAGAAGCCTAATATTACAAAAGTCTTTTATTTACTATGATTACAATAATTCTACAATCTACAAGCCTAAACTAATGCACCAAATCTGAGCTCGCGCACGCGCACACGTCTATCCCGCACCGAGTCCCTATGACGCTGGCCGCCACAACCGAAGCCCGACGACACCTGCCTCGGCTCTCCTTACAATACTATATAACTCGGTAAACTTTGTATCACGTTCCTCCTAATATAAACCTTCCCAGGACTTCCATGAACATTTCAAGACTAAAATTTGTAAAATTGGTTTAACCGTTCTCGAGTCTTAGCGAGACTAACATAATTTAGAATTAATTTTATTAATCTAGAAAGATGTTCACCTTAATAATCCCAAGTACGAGACGGTCGAATCTGGTTGAACCAATTACTTTGTACTTTTTTAGTTTCTGACAGAACTCGATTACACTCACGGAAATGCACAAAACGAATTCGGTCAGGCCGGCAATGCACCTGCAGCTCTTCTAATGTTGCGAGTGTCCATGGGCGACGGTAGTTGCTTTCTATCAGGCTACCCGTTTGCTACTTTGCACCTTACTTTATAAAAAAAAAAGCCGGTCCGATCGAATTCTATCGTCCATTGCGTATAAGAGGGCTTTAACGTCACCTGCTGAATATTATTGCACAATCGAAGCTATTTATAAATTTATTCGACGGCTAGTTATTTCTAAACGACTATATTATATTTTGTTGATGATGATGAATGTCAGAGTTAAGAATCAGGACTCAACTATAAAATACATTTAGATTTTTCGGATTTAGCAAATGGTAAAAAAAGTAATTCGTGCAAAACGCAATAATTTTAAGTTTTAGACTTATAAAATATGGTCTTTAGTTACATACGAAATCATTTTTGGAATACTTAAGAGTTTCTTGATATTTAAGTAGATAATTATTTATACCTTATCCAATCATTTATTACTCTCTCACTCCCACCGGGCGAGTTTTGCTCGCGTTATTTAATGAAGTTAGTTTATTAGTTGCCGTTGTTGGGATTTCTACGTTTTCTTCTACCAAATAATTAAAATATTCTACGTAGAGGGGTCTAACAAGCTGGTAGACATCTACTACACCTGGTGGCTCGTGTAGCATTATAATATCATATTGTAGTTTGAGGCCTGTTTCACCACTTCCTGATAAAGTGCCGGATAAGCTATCCACAACTTTTTTGACAGATTCTCCATACTTCATCTGTCAAGTTAAGTGGTGGATAGCCTATCCGGCACTTATCAGGAAGTGGTGAAACAGGCCTTGAGTGTAATACTAAGCGCGACAGCGCCACTATCATAAATATTAATACGCGAGCGAAAATCTTTGGATCCCTTTTGACGAAAAATGCGGAAACGTAGGTGAATGAAATTTTGCACAGTTATAGTTTATATGGTGAAGGAGTGCATCAAGCTATTATATTTTGAAATTATGCTTTTATCATAATCATATTTTTTTTAAACAAATAAAACAGTACACACACTACAATGTGCACACTACCATCTTTTTGAACGACAAGCCTATACATACGAATTATACTCTTTTGTTTATAGTTGAAGTCTGTTCTCAAATTAAAAATGGATTGTTGTTTTTTTTATAAAATCTGAAATAATCAATTATACTTGAAACGGGGAGCCAAAAGAAGAAGATAATTTAAAAGGTCAAATTTCGACCATTGGGCGATCTCTAGTTTAAATAAATCGGTACATACAATTCCTTGTAATCTCACGGTATAGAGCCAAACCTCTGGTTCACGCGGACGCATGTAAATCCAGCCTTAGTAAATACTACCAATGATACCAAATTAACATAGTAATTATTTGTTATTTAATATTGCCCGCAACTTATCGTAAATCGTCTACTATATCGTTTCAGAAACCGTAATTTTTGGAACGAGGTTCCTTATCGCGCGTTCGGCGTAAGGAGGCTAGACAGAACGGTATTTGACCTCGACACTTTTTTATTAGTACCTGCATAGTAGGGGCAGAGGGTGTTGATAATATTCCTGTGCGTCAACTAGATGGCGTTTTTTTTTTTGAGAATAAACAGCGACGCGTTGTTAGTATTCCTGGGCGTCAATAGATGGCGTTTTTTTAATAATTTTTTGAGTGTATATGTATACAGGTTTTTTGAACATAAGAAATAAATTCGTTCCATTCGGGTGTTCCTTAACACCTCTCAAGTTTTTTTTATAAAATATCCCTTATTTACTCAAAGTATAACCATACCAAATTTCATCGAAGTCAGCTCTATGTATATGCGTGAAGACTGAAGAGACTAACAGACAGACAGACAGGCAAACATACATTCACATTTTTAGGCTAATACACAACTACAATATACTATTATTACACAGTTTATGATATTACATAAACATAAGGAAACAACTATAAACTATTATGAAACAGTTTATAATATTTCGTAAAGTATGTCCCAACTAATAAATCGTGAATGAAATCGCAAACGTTTTGCTTCTGTCGACGGGTTCAAAGAGAAGTTTGTTGCATCGCTTGTTCCAAATAAGAAAACGAACATACCAAACTCTTCAACTTTCCGTTCAAACATTGTTTGACGTAGATAATAGTTTTGGATTTAGTTATATTGAGTTGACTTTTAACTTTTACTTCTCATACTTCATCATACTTCATAAGTAAAGGTTAAAAACACTGTATGTTATTAATAGAGTTCTAGAAACAAGGTAAAAACTGGGCTATATTTACTCTCCGCCTGTCTGCCCATCAGTCTGTTTGAGGCTGCAATCTCAAGAACCGCAACAGTTATACAGAAAATAATATTTTTAAGTTTGTACTGTACTGTTGTTTCGTACGTTAGTCCAACTCGCAAGAACTTACCATTTTTATTATTTATAAAATGTATACAGTATAGCATGCGTCGTTTTAAATAAATTACAATTTTATTTATCAATCTTAGGGAAGATTACCTAATATTGCCTGGTGGTTACCAGCTAAACTCATGCTAATATTTCCAATCATCATAAGATATTTTAACATTTAAAGGAGATACGTAATTTTGATAGCTAATCCCATATTTTTTAAACATCAAATACCCACCCCATATAATCTTCACACCCCATACACATCACCATCAGATCGTTCGAGTGTACTCGAGCCGTGAGAGCTTACCAGATTTAAGGGTGTTTTATACCCTATCAATATTTACTCTAGTGTAAATGATTTGAAAAGGATGTACTTTTATTTTTTACATAAAATCAATAAGAAGATGTTTTCATTGAGTGTTGATGCTTCTAAAATATATTTTTACTCTTCTAATATATATTATAATAAAATCAAATTTTAGTTCTGTTGTTTTTATAAACAAAAACAGATGATGTTTCACTCAAATAGTCTGTGACATCACAAAATAAAACATTAAATAATTAACAAACTAAATAAAATTATGAACATTTTACTCAAGATGTAAAAATATAAGAAAATCTGCTTTAACATTTTCTCTGTAGCACAAAGGACAAACTTGAAAAATGCTCTCTTCGTTACAAAGGAGTTAACTAGCGTTAATTTTAATTATTTACTTTACTTTAAAATGAGATGTTTAACATGTTTTTTTGTTTAAGGGTCAGTTAACAATATAACTAGACGAGACGACATCAAAATAATCACAGAAAAAAACAAACTTAACTGCAACTGCACTCAGAGACATTAATGGTTGCTTTAATTTAATGAAAACTATCAAAAAATATATGCACGTGGCTTATGTCAAAATATTCATTAAAATAAACTCATTAAGTACTCATTAAATCTCTCTGAGTGCGGCCTTTCGACAAGCATTATAAAAGGTAATATATTATATTATTATAGTAATAACATAATTGTTTATTGGAGAACAACATAATAATAATAGCCTCCGGGGGAGGCTCCCGAACGAAGCGCGCATCACGTTGCTGAAAGAGACTTTACGTGATAAAGTGTAGTGTGATTGTGTGTGTGAATGTGTAAATAATATATATTAGGATAAAATTGTTCGGCGTGCATCTGTCTGATTGCCATAACACAAGTTTTTACTTAGCATGGGATTAGACGACGTGATGTACGCTACCTAGCTTTTATACTATTGTATATTATTATTGTATGCTTAATAAAGAATTTTGATTTTTTTTAAAATAAATAAATGTTATGAATAATAGAATAAAAATCTAATCACTAAAAGTACAATCTGAAATATACAGATACATACAAACTTTAAATATAAAAGTGTATAATATAGAGTACACAATGTGTAACAAAACAAAGTGTTAATACTTTACGGCGTGTATGGGTCCCCTGTATAGAGTTCACTGTGAAAGTAGCAGCGCTGAAAGAGTTTTTTTTTTTAATTTTTATGGACTCTGGGGCACTTAGCCATGCTAAACACCAAAAAAAAAACTCTTTCAGCGCTGCTACTAACACATTGAACTCTATACAGGGGACCCATACACGCCGTAAAGTATTAACACTTTGTTTTGGTACACACTACACCCTGTATACTCTATGTCTATATATTGTACAGTGTCCATTGTGAATTCCAATGATCTAATTAACAATGTGACGTTACAATAAGCGAACTATTTGCCTTCACGTCAACATTCCATACTGTTAATTACTTTTGATAAAACTTTGCACATCAATTCAGACCCGTAAGCTAAATTATGTTGACAGACTTTCAGAAGAATATCGTACAGGGCATGTAGCCAAGATGCCTTCGCTGTTCCAATGTCGTTCGAAATCAAAAATATTTGGAATCTGATTTCCCTCACGATTCATTCTCTCAATTAGTTTAATCAAAATAATCATCTTGTTTTTAATTCATTCTTATTATTTTAATTAAACTATTAAGGCAATAAACAATATGAAGTTTTATTATCACTGATTCGACAATTAGCCGTTTGGACTTTAGAATCAATCTGAAATAGGAAAAGGACCTATAATATTTTCTATTTTTTACCCACTTCCAAAAAGGAGAAGGACAACCCAATATAGAAAAATATTCGGCTGTATGTTTTTTTTTTTTTTATTGAACGGCAACATTAATATTACTGTCTAATAATACAGCTTATTAAGTTTATTGATGAGTTTTAAAGTTGAAAAGCAATTGTTGATATCCGTTAAGGTACCGGGCGACGGAACTTTTACATCACATTTTACATTGCTACAGCGTATCACCTTTAACAACGTTTAAGGTGCATTCACACTAACATACATAAAATCATCAAGTATCGACCAAGAAAATAAATAAATATCATTCGACAACATGAGAAAGGAGAAAAGACAATATTAAGCTAGCTTTTCCAAGTTTTCCTCCGTGTCTCGTAGCATGCTAAACTTATCTACGGTCACCGTAGCTTGCTACGTTTGCTTCTCAGTGTTCCGTGGCTTGCTACGTTTTCCTACGTATCTCGTAGCTTGCTTCGCTGCCCTTCGAGAACCGTAGATTGCTACGCAGCCCTATAAGAATCGTAACTTGCTACGCAGATCTTCGAGAACCGTAGCTTGCTACGGCGACCTACGAGGACTGTGCTACGCAGAGATACGAGATCCGTAGCTTGCTACGGTGACCTACGAGGACTGTGCTACGCAGAGATACGAGATCCGTAGCTTGCTACGGTGACCTACGAGGACTGTGCTACGCAGAGATACGAGATCCGTAGCTTGCTACGGTGACCTACGAGGACTGTGCTACGCAGAGATACGAGATCCGTAGCTTGCTATGGTGACTGACCTACGAGGACTGTGCTACGCAGAGATACGAGATCCGTAGCTTGCTACGGTGACCTCCGAGGACTGTGCTACGCAGAGATACGAGATCCGTAGCTTGCTATGGTGACTGACCTACGAGGACTGTGCTACGCAGAGATACGAGATCCGTAGCTTGCTATGGTGACCTACGAAAACCGTAGATTGCTACATAGAACTACGAGAACTATTTACCCATTCATTAGTGTAATATGTAGGCGGGTAATGTATTTACACAGAAACTGATACATAGCGAGATTGCGGACCTCATTTTTATGGTCGGGTTATGTTTCCAAACCAGATAACAGCAAATTTTTTCATGAAAATTAAGTAGTACTATAGCACGTCTACCGAGTATTTAAATGTTATGAGTTAGACAAAAGACATTTAAAAAACTGAATATTTTCCAGCAGTAAGCTTACTGCTGTTAAATCAGCTGATTATGATGAGTTATGGCTAAGAACACTCTTCATTTTGTTAGCGGCTTGATCTCAAGCACTTGCATCACCAGTGTAATAAAGCCTTTAGACACTAATTTGTTACTTTGTTACTTTGCCACTTTGTCATACACTCCGTTGCCACGGCGACGATTGTGTCACAATGGTTCTAAAGCGAGGGGTCTGAATTGTATTGGTAGTTATTGTTTGTGGCAACTCAAATGGCATATCTCTGGCTGCAGACGCTAAAAGTTATTATCCAATAGATAATTACGCAAAAGTCGGAGCAGAGGGCGCTGCAAGCACATATAGTCAATAATCTGACCAAAGTCCGACATGTTGCACACGTCATATCAGAATACTGAAAGAAACATTGTTAAAAATCGAACAAAACTTTTCGTTTACTGTCTAGCGTGAAAACATTGCAGTATTGATAGTATAAGTATATTATGGTATATATTATATATTATCCTATTCAGTTGCTTTGAATAATACTGAGCAATTATATTTACCTGTTATAGACTCCAACGTTAGTTATCTGTCTTATTTGCCGTTATGAGTTTGTTGAAATTTTAACTGTGGCTCGATTTATATGGGTCCACACGTACGCGTGTTCGGACGCTATACCGCGAGATCACAAGCAAATATATTATGTGATGGTGGCTGGTGTATTTGTTGCATTTGGCAAAATTGTTGACGTATACACAAACATGCAAATCAAGGCAAATACAAACCAAACTTTTACTTGATTTTATTTACTTGCCTATTTGACTCTTTTGATGTGCGTCAAAAACTGACAAAGGTACGGTCTACGGACACGTATATTTGGTATTGGTCATATTTGTCAAATAGGCAAATAAGGCCAATACTTTGTCAAACATACCGTCTACACATGGTGATTTTTTGGCGTATACATCAAATACGCAAATACAAATAGCCATGTGAAGTGCCACCATAACGAATTATTTGAATAGCAATGAGGTCGCGCTGTCATTTAAATATATTTGCTTTTCATCTCACGGTGTAGTCAAATCGCGCGTTCGGGCGGACGTATATAATAAATCCATCCTTTTATTCTCCTAAAGAAACAAAACTATATTCCTCTAAAGAAGCTATAGTCCCTAAGCTTTGCTAGGTCTACACCTTTCCTTTATAATCCCACTATTAACCATCCAAACTAAATAGTAAGGCCTACAATGACCGTCCATCAGGTTTAGCGAGAGCCCATTGTCTTGATAATGACTAGAGGAACAAGAAACATTAACTACGGGATTTACATTTCGTCGACTATTATTTACTATTTACTGTGGTTGGATTATGTGGACTTTATGCTGGTTATTTGAACGCCTCCGTGGTCCAGTGGTTTAGAGCGCGGCTCTTGACATGGAGGTCGTGAGTTCGATTCCAGATCTATAT
Source organism: Cyaniris semiargus (assembly GCA_905187585.1). Lineage (NCBI taxonomy): Eukaryota > Metazoa > Arthropoda > Insecta > Lepidoptera > Lycaenidae > Cyaniris > Cyaniris semiargus. The sequence continues at coordinate 3,941,355 of LR994555.1, forward strand.
GACTTAAGTACCCTTTGTCCTTCCCCGTAATATACCATGGCATATGGGTTTAGATATACAGTTATATACACTATGTCTATACCAAATTTAATCGAAAACGGCTTAGTAATTTAGAAGCCTATTCGATGTAAGCCATCAACTTGTCATCTTCAAAATTAGAATAAAGAAGTATAACAAAATAAAGTGATAATACTATAGGGTTTCTGTATATTCCTTCAGCTTTCACTAGAAAAGTAGTATTGCTGAAAGAGTTACTAGATTTTAATTACAACGAAAGCATATAGAATGGTTACTTTAAAAATCGATGATGATATTGAAAATGAAAAATTGATATACTTTGAAAGGTGAAGGCTTGCAAAAGTGCTCCATAATACGCCATTAGAGTACCCGACCCGCGGTAATCGAGTTACCGAGATATTGAGTCCGAGTATCGTGTCCGATATCGTGGGATTCAAACCCGGATATACGGATATTTTGTATCAGTTGGGAATATTTGCGTGTTCGGTTTTCCCTTTTTGTGTTACGAGTTGAAGAATTCAAAATAAGAATAGACAGATCGACTGTTTAATTTAAATACTATATCCGTAAGCAGAGCCTTTGTCCTTTCCTGGCTTAAAAACACTCTAGCACTTTAACGACCTCTCTCATGGCTCAATGGTTGATCGTGTGGCGGCTCAAGCCGGGTTCGAATCGAATCCCGCCAACGGAGGGAAAAGTTTTCGATGTTCCTGGGTCATGGATGCACGTATTAAATATGTGTATCATAATATAATTAAAATCTTAAATATATGTATAGTGTAAGTAAAAGTATTAAATGTTATATTTCCACCGTCTAGTACCCGTTATAACCCTTCAGGTACTTAGCACGAGACCAGACTGACGTGGTGTAAAGCGTCCATAGATATTATTATTATTTAGCAGTTCGTAAGATTAGTGCGTTCCAACAAACTTCGGCTTTATTACATTTAGTATAATTAATATGGTAAAATACAGAGAAACAAAAATATACTTGAAATTTAAAAAATATACAATTTCGTGCCAAATGCCAACCGTCTTTGAAACGATTTCAAAACTGAAATCAATAAATCCGAGCGGCGAGAGTGTTCATTTCCCCAGCTCCGGAAGCCGGCGATCGCCGCCTCATCGTGGCCCCATCCTGCCTCATAGCTGCTTCATAGCTGCCTCATCCTGTCTCATCGCTGCTTCATCCTGCATTCGCTTTGGCCAGACTGTTCCATCCGGTATTGCTCTCAGATATTGAGGCAGAATATTTCGATAAAGGTTTTTCGAAACCTCTCAACTACCAAAATTTTAACGCAAAGATTCTCGTTAAACCTTACTATTGTTATACGTTTAAACGGCTGAACTAATATGATATATTACTGCAATGTTTTCAGGCTAGATAGCAGCACCAGCACAGACAGTAAAAAAAAATTTGTTCGACGTTTAACTAAGTTTCCGTTGTCCGTTGGATTTTGGCCAGATTATTTACTGCATGTACTAGTAGCGCCCTCTGCTCCGACCTTTGCGTAATGCCTAATGTCCCTATTTGAAAAACATTTTTGCGATATTTTTGAGATGAGTAAACTCACAGACATAGATCAAGATAGATACCGCATGTGTATGTACTTCGCGTGCCATCGCGTTCCCAAACGACGAGAAATGCTCGTCTTCCGAAAGTCTGTTCTTTAGTCTGCTATCGGAATCACACGTCAATCGGAATTTTAAAAATGTCTAAATGCCTAAAAGTGCCGTAATGAGCTGTAGAAATTTAAATAGAAAGTTGGCCTTGATAATGGACACGTTTCTTATCATCGGTACGTCACAGTAATAGGAAAAAAGTGACACGCTCGTTTTCATACAAAAGGAGCGACATGCGGTATCTACCTTGATCTATGTCTGTGAGTAAACTACAAAATCACTTACTGGCTGTTTAGCTGGCTATCGATCTCCATAAAATAGCATTCTTAAAATATCTGTGACCACTAACCAGGCAAGACCCACCATCCCCCGCAAGATGCTTAAAAGCGAAAAAAAAGGTGTAAATCGAGAACCGAAAGCATGTCACCCGTATAAACCTGGTTTAAAATACAGTTTAATAGAATCTCGTTCACACGTCACGTCGCGTTGCAATGTAAACCAATATTCACCTCCGCCGCGAGAAAACATACAAATATATTATACCCTTATATTTTGAAATGCAGTCATAAACATGAAAAAGGTGCTTAAATAAATACAAGATAATATAATTGTAATTAATAAAATTATATCTCTTCTCAACATTGTTGGAACAAAATATAATCCCACATTAACCGTATAAATTAATTAATAATTTCAAAAACTAAAAAACACGCTTTTAGCACGCACTAAGCCAATCCGCCATCTTGGATGTCCGCCGTGTTGGATTTAAGTCACGGGGGGTGCATTTCAAATAGCCTGTCCGCCATCTTGGGGAGGCCGCCATATTGGATTTGTAATGACGTTTCTTAGCTAGTCGTGTATTGTCATTAGAACTCAGAGCGTGTGCAAAATTTCATCCTAATCGGGAAGTGCGTCAATTTATTAAGATTCCAAGATTTTCTTACATACATAGTTACAAGTGAAGCTAATATAAAGCGTGTAAAAAGTAGCTTACGACCTTCCACGTCGTCTGCTCAATATGTGCCTTATCAAAAACGGTGCAGTAGTTTTGGAAATTATTCAATGCAAACAAATAAACATTTATTAATATTAATAAAGATATGATATATTTTGCAGCAATGAGTCATTTGCCATAGCCAGATTCCTTACATTGCTACAATTATTCTCTAATTCTCTTATATTATATATTTTCTACTAACCTTACTACTGCAACTACCTGCTGCTGATGATTACCCATTATGTATAGACAAGGTAACAGGTAGATGGAAGACGAGGGATAATTGCTGGAAGCCTCCTGGAGGGCGAGCCCTCACGCGCTGTAAACAATGGAATCAATTATAATCTACTAACTATGATATATAAATAATAGGGTTGGCACTTAAAAGATATTTGAAAATTTATATCAATTCAGTCTTTTTTGCTTTTTCCTATTTATCATCTTCTACCACAAGTGCGCATGAACTCTGAACATAAAATCGAAGCAATGTGTACAGAGAATTGAGTAAACCGTCTGATTTAGTAGCTATCGTAGGAGGAACTCTGTCATAGGAGTAAAAGTTTTCTCTGCTCTCACAGCCAAATAATTTAAACTCCCTTCCATAAAAATGGGTTATTTTAGCATAGATCGTCTAGTAACAGTGTTCAAATGAAAAAAAATTAGCAGATAGATTTTTTTTTAAACTATACTTGAGTCATAAAACATGTTAGCTTTATGTGAATAGTTTGAAGGACACCTGCGATAATGAGAAGGAATAACTATCTCAAATTATTGATTTAATCAACCCGGTCTCAAACTTTTCTCGCAACTTCATTGCACCGATTTTAAACATATTTTTCTGGCATAAAAAATATTCTATTGGTTGGCAACGTAATTGCGGATTACACTCATAAATGGTTTCAGTTAAATTTTTAGGTTTGCAGACGTGGTACAAATGTAAAACACATTTTTTTTAATAGTTGGTAGTTCAGCTGTCAATCAGTAAAAAAAGTTTTTTGATCGGTTGCGTAGTTTTCGTTTGGCCTTCGTTGAAAAATGGAAAATCAAAAGGAACATTTTCGTTATATTTTGCTTTTTTATTTCCGCAAAGACTTATGCGCTTTTTATGGTGACGAAGCCTTAAAAGAACGGCAGTGTCAAAATTGGTTTGCCAAATTTCGTTCTGATGGTGGATTTGTCTACTTTGAACTCTTACCACCCAACCGAACGATCAGTTTTGATATCTACATTGAACAACTCACAAAATTAAACAATGCAGTTAAAGAAAAGCGGCCCTAATTGGCAAATCGAAAAAGTTTGTATTCGATCATGACAATGCAAAGCCACACACATCTCTGGTTACTCGGCAAAAAATATTGGAGATTGGTTGGGATGTTTTGCCACATCCACCATATAGTCCTGACCTTGCACCGTCTGATTACTTTTTGTTTCAACCTTTACAAAACTCCTTAAATGGTAAAAATTTCAATAATGATGATAATGTCAAATCGTACCTGATTCAGTTTTTAGCTAATAAAAACCACAAGTTTTATGAACGGGGGATTATGATGCTGCCTGAAAGATGGCAAAAGGTCATTGATCAAAATGGTCAATATATTACAGAATAAAGTTATTTAGTTCCATGAAAAAATTGTATTTGATTTTCTTAAAAAAATCCGCAATTACTTAGTTGCCAACCTGTTAGTTCCTTTCCCGGGACTCAAGGTATCTACACTGATAAACAGACACACTTTAGCCTGTATAATATTAGCAAGTATGATTAAAACATTAAACAATTTATTTTCTCCGCTTTGCAAGCCCTAGAACGATAAACACAGATCAGCCATGAGCAGGTCAAGTCGCGACCCTCGTCATACGAAGTGCCTGCGACAGAGCGTTTTGACATATAGGGTAGTGATTCCTGTTGTACAGAACACGTAAGTATAAATAATATAATATACCTACGCCTCCGTAGTCCAGTGAATTAGAGCGCGGCTCTTGACTCGGAGGTCGTGGATTCGATTCCCGTGTTGGAAACGTCTTATTCCCAATTTTGGTTAGGACAACTAGGATAATAAAAATTTTATACATGGGAGAGCCATGCTTCGGCACGAATGGGCCGGCTCGACCGGAGAAATACCACGTTCTCACAGAAAACCGGCGTGAAACAGCGCTTGCGCTGTGTTTCGCCGAGTGAGTGAGTTTACCGGAGGCCCAATCCCCTACCCTATTCCCTTCCTTTCCATCCCCTATTCCCTTCTCTTCCCATCCCTACCCTCCCCTATTACCCTATTCCCTCTTAAAAGGCCGGCAACGCACCTGCAGCTCTTCTGATGCTGCGAGTGTCCATGGGCGACGGAAGTTACTTTCCATCAGGTGACCCGTTTGCTCGTTTGAGGGCAATATATTTCATAAAAAAAAAAAAAAAAACCATGCGTCAAATGGGCATGTAAAAAAAGTCGGTCCCGCCGGTCGGCCGAAACCGGTATGGGGGTATTATAATAAAAGACGCTAAATTAGCATTATTTTGCTGTCATTCATTAATTTCATCTGATACATGGTTGTTTCGAATGGATTTTTTTTCACATCAACGGAAAAGATTTTCAAATCCACAAAATAAGTAGTGGTTTTAGGATATTATCGTTTCCTATGCGACACCTGCGATTGCAGTAAAAAAACAAGTGTTTTCGATAGAGTCGACGCCGTTAAAAATGGTTATAATAATAATTGGCCAAGTGCGAGTCGGACTCGCGCACGAAGGGTTTCGTGCTATTATAGAGCAAAATTAGGCCAAAATTTGTGTTTTTTGTATGGGAGCCACCCTTAATTTTTTATTTTATTTTAATATTATTACTAAATATTAATATACACATAAAACTAATGATTGTGTGAAAAATTCAAGTACCTATCTGTTGATATTATCGATATAGAGCAAAAAAGGCCAAAAAAATCACGTTTGTTGTATCGGAGCCCCCCTTAAATATTAATTTTATTTTGTTTTTTAGTATTTGTTGTAATAGCGGAAACAGATGTACACAATCTGTAAAAATTTCAACTCTCTAGCTATTACCGTTCTTGAGTTACAGCCTGGATACAAACAGACAGACAGATGGACAGACGGACAGTCGGACAGACAGCGAAGTCATAGTAATAGGGTCCCGTTTTTACCCTTTGGGTACGGAATTCTAAAAAAACAAAAAATATTCTTGGATGTCCAGGGATGGTTTATATTAAGAGGGAAGTGATACAAAGTTCACCAGGTCATCTTAGTAAGCAATATTGTAACCAAAAAATATACGTTAAAGCAAAATACAAGTTTAGCGAGCAATAATAGTGTACCAACTAAAACGTAATCTAAGACTTTGTTGACTTAGGACTAAATGAGATGTTTGTTTTTAAAGCAAGGTATAAGGTAATTTCTCAAATCGCTGAACTGTTAAAATATTCGCTTAGAAAATAACATCTCTGTGATCATACGGAAATGACAATTTTGTTAACCTTTGTATTTAAACACGTTGGTTGTTGTTGGAAAAAATACTTAGTTATGAGTCGAGCTAATTTTATAATTTTAAAGAGTATTAAATGAGTGGCAACAGATTGCCTGAACTTTTAGCCAAGATGACTTCGTTAACTGCACTTTCGTCAAGTGATTTTACCTTAGGCATCTGTAAGTGGCATGTCATTTGTGATGCCCTACCACCACATATATTCTTATAATTGTATTGTCTAAATATAAAATGCGATATTTTGACTAAAGGCCACGGTAGTTTACTAAGTTTTAAGGCTTTCTTTGACAAACTTCATAATCTTATTGCTGTCGATTGAATTTCCACATTATTTAACGTTGCATATTATATACATTATGCCCGATATAAATATGTGCTAACTTCCCCACCCAGAGACGAATATTAATTCATCAAGCCCCATACGGTCACCGGCGTCCGAGACACAATGAAATATCTATTGTGTCTCGTTTTTCCACGATCGACGGGTTAGCTGTAATAATAATACAGTTAAGACGCTGACAACTGCCAATGACCTTGATCTCGCATCACTCTCGCACCACTGTCAATTTTCATGCCAGAGAGACAGAGATGTGAAGTGTTCACTCGGTAGGGTGGATACATTTTTCGTTTGTTAGAGGAAAAAATAAATATTATAGGAAATCTAGATGTCAGAACCGAAAATTAAATCTGGCAATCTTTGGATTTTTGTAAAATGTATCAAATAAACAAATTTTTAAAGCATAGATTGTATTATTACTTTACTTAGAACTGTTTAAAGTTCCTGAAAGAAGTGACTTTGGTATTTTTTTTCATCCAGTAGGAGTACATTATTTTATTATTTAAATTAGACAAGCTTTTCCAAATATAATCAAAAATCACATATATTTTTTTTTGTGCCAATCAATGAAATACATACGTCTAGAAAACTGCACACAGATGTCGAATTGGCAGATGTCTTCGCCTTAATCTTCATTTAATTATAATTAGATAGAGTTTTACAGATCATGTAAAGGGCTTATCTCAAAATCTTCATTTATTATCAGTTATGTATTTAATCTTCGTCTCTGACCGCCGTACTCAGAGACATTTAATTATGATTAACCTTCAATATAATGAAGAGTTTGACAGATAATGTATGGGGCTTATGTCAATATTTTGAATTAATTACATACTTTAAGTAATTAATGTTGCACTCTGAGTGCGGCAGTGAGTGCGGCTGTATAAGACATAAGATCAGTATTATCCATGTTCAAATGATATAATATGAGAGTGTAGAACGTGAACCGTGTCAATATCTGGTGATATCTCATTTCCCCGCGAACACCGAGGGATCACCATTCAATTCAAGCAAATAATGTTTGGCACAAATTATAAACTTACGCGTACGATGAGATAAGATATTTATAGAGAAACAATAAACCCATCTTCAAATAATTCCGCACATTTACCTCTAAAAAGGTCGAAAATTCGAAATTCAAATTTGACACTTTTTTACTCACAATCGTAGCGGCAAAGGCGCGCGCTCAAACTGCCACTAAGTAAAATTTAATTATGACAGTTTTTGTGTACAAGATTGCGATTATAAACAAAATAAGGTTAAGTAATCAGTACTTAATCGGCAGTATCATAAGAATATATAGCTTATACCTACTACAATAATTATATGTTTACAAGCTTTATTATTTTAAAAAAGTTAGCTTTCCACAGTCCTTCCACCATATATTATGGTGAAATTCATACTCATCATGAACAATTTTATGCGTTGCTAAGAAATGTAAACGCCAGCATCTCCAATCTTGTACCAAACATAATATGAAGCAGCAACTTACATCGAACATTGAATTCCCGGCCCTGGGAAACACCACCTTTAGCGAAATAACAAACACTTACTGCAACCCTTGCACTTCCATCATCATATACTATATAGTAACATCGAAGAAATGGATTAATAGGAATCTTCCTATTAATCAATTGCGGACCTACGTCATTTGGACGGGTTATGTAAATTCGTTGTAGTTGTGATCTGTCCTCTGGGTTTGGCAACAGCTCCTTCTGCTGCTACTTTCACAGTGAACGCTATAATATTATAGTCGCTTCTAAGTATTTGTGCCCTAACCTAACTCAATACGTATTTTTTGTGGGCTAGTAAACGAATACTTAACGGCGTTCATATAAAGAACACAATACACACCTTAATGAATTATCACTTTGTTTTGTTACACCCTGTATATTTTTAATTATACCAATGTTATTGTTTTTATCTATCAAATCTCGTTTTTTAAATATTATATATCTACAGCGTATATTCTCTTTAAAGTATTCAAATGACTTAATTTTTCGTATGAAACAGTGTTAAAGCTTTGACAAAACCATTTGCGCTCAAATACTATCGCATAACTATTCCACCTCGATGAAATTTCAAAACAAACAATCGATACACAGGCAAGTGGACGCGAAAGGCCGAATAGAAGATTGAACAATGCTTTGCAAAATTTCCAAAAAAAAACATATCTCGTCGGTGAAAAAATAAACCCCGTTCTACACTGTCACCTCCAATCCACTTTCAATTAACGTGGCCAGAGAAGCGTTAACGCCGCCTCTATACACGCCGCGCCCCGATTCCAGGCGGAGGACACATTGGTGTTTTTTTTTTTTTTTTTACATACGTAAAGAAATTTCCTAAGTTCAGAGTTTTCCGTTTAGGCCATCTGGCGATAGAGTTATGTTGGTTTAAAGATTTTTCTTTGGTCGGATTAAAAAATAAAATGACTTTCACCAATCAATAGTTTTATTATGTATTGAATTAGTATAACCGTTGTTCACTATAATTACATTTTGTGTTAAATTTACGTCCCACGGGCATACGTTAAAGTTTAAACGCTGCATACATAATCACTCATTGCGCTTGAAGTAACGTAATAAACATTATAATAATTTGTAGTCCATTTAGATTAATTTAAAATGGGACTTGATTGCAGGCAAGCAATCATATGAATACTATGGTTAGGAGAAAATTTTGTGGATGAGCATATAATTTACACAATTTCTTTTAAATGTAGGTACTTTGTTTAATGTCGACATTATTGAATTAACGTTTATTTTTATATATTTAATATAATCCCAAAAAAATACGATATTTAAGCGAACCCGAAAGTAAAATCTAGATAATAAGCTCTGGCAAACGCATGCATGCGGCTGCGATATTTAATTAGCTCGTGTACACTCCGCCCTACAGCTCCGCCCCAGCGTTATTCAAATATCTCTCAGACAGGGCGCGATGCTAATTACCGGGGTGTCGGCCTATTCAATACAGTAATGAAGTACTAGATATTATAAATCCTACAACTTCTATCTTGATGATCTATTTAAAATGACGGCTGATGTTTCAAGTTTTTATTTACTTGTTTTTAATTTTTTATGCATTGTGTGACAAAACTAAGTGATAATTCTTTAAGGTGTGTATGTGTCCCTTATACAAGAGTTCTAAAGTAGCACTTTGAAAGTAGCAGCACCGAAAAAGCATTTTAATGATTTGTATGGGCAAGCGCCCCAGCGTCATGAATTATTTGCCTATACAAAAAGTAAAAAAAGTTACTGTAACAGTACGCAGTAACTACTAGTAAAGGAGGGACAATGATTTTTGCAAACTACAGAGTTTGCAAAAATCATTGTCCTTCCTTTTTCCTTAGCAGTCGGGTAAACGTCGCGCATCATGAACTCTATTTACATGGTAATACTCGCTATAAAATCAATATTTCCTCTTTGAATTTGATACCGGATAGGTACGGTAATTGACTTTGCGCTTCGAAAACGAAAGTAATGTTATTATACACAAGCTTTTAGCCCCAACTCCCCCGTCTAACCTCGTTATAACTGTGAAACGAAGAGCGGACTTAACGTTGCCTTTTTAGCGCTGATATTGTTGTTTTAATTTGATTTTCGGCTTTGGAATAACCTTTTTGGCACGCGGAATCAAAAAAAAAGATTAAGTTCTTCTTTAAACAGGAGGCAAAGATGTTTTGTGTAGAAAAAAATACATAGATTATAACCAGGGCGAGCGAATCGAGCCCTAGTATATCCCACAACCTGAACATTTTGTGGTACACTTTACGGAAAAACTATCACGCCTATTGATTTGTGCTTTAACATAGTAATTTTTATTTATATGTAGATGTGTAATCATCAGTTAGTCAAGATGTGACGACGCGAGCCCTTACAAAGCTCGGCTTTTAGCTAGTATACTCTTTCAGGACTACGCGCTAAAATAATGTTCTTTAACCTATCTTGAAAAAACTTTTGTACCTATTATAAGTTTTCTCCCATTCTATCTCAAATTCGTTGCAGGTCCTACGACATCTTAAGCATATTTCTCGGGCTCCCTTAAGATCATGTCAAAGGGTTTTCGTGGTTACCGTCGTCAATCCTGGCGACACAGGACTTGACAGGAGATACAGTCGTGGAAATATTGTGTGGTGGGCCAAAGCAGATATTACACAAAGTATAGAGCATACGATTAACGCGTATGAAAAATGACAGATGGGCCAAAAATATAACTTTGTGGAAAGGACCTGTGGGTAAAAGAAGTAGAGGCAGACCGACAGAAAGATGGCTCGACGAAATTATAAAATCAGCAGGTAAAGACTGGATAGATAAGGCAAATGACAGAATAGTTTGAAGAGATATGGAGGAGGCCTTCACTCTATAGAGAGGTCCTTGATATAGAATAACTTAAAAATAATAATTAATAAAAAAAAATATATATATTATAATAATAATAATAAACTACTTATGAATTATATTTTTTAGATTTGTATAGAATTATATTATATTCGTAAAGTTTGATTTATATTATTATAACTATTTTTTGCTTATTATGATTGTTTATTTTGTTTTTAATTATTGTATTGGAATTTTAATTATGCATGTGATTATTTATTGTTGTTTAGAATAGAAAAATAATGTTTGTCCAAATTATATTTATCGAAGAAATAAAAGGATTTATTATTATTATTATTATTATTATAGAGCATACGATTATATTCTCGATAGATCCTTGCAGATATTTGGATATTTTTTCTATTCTGTTTTTGGTGGCGGAACTCTTTTAAGAAGCGACATTTTTGACGGACCCCCAAAGAAAATAATGTTTTGCCGTTAAACGAATTGTCTCCATGCTGGTGAGTGGTGTCTGATGAAGTGATGACATTTCTAAAAATAAAACAATTTATGTAATTCGGATCCCCTACAAAGCCTTTGCGAAGCCCCAGGGCTCCGCGAAACACACTTTGAGAATGACTGGTATATTTTTATCGATTAAGGACTAAGGTGATTGTTTCATTAAAAAAATACGTCTTGATGATGAATAACACTAAAGTATATAGCATATTAGTAGCTAGAAACTTTTTCCGTGTACCCCATTATGTTTGTGGCCCCCTATAAATTACTGGGCCTGACTTTAGTGGCCCACGTTTTATCACTCTTACTTAGCCACTTACGGCCGCATTCACACATATATAATGATGATTAAACATCAATTTAATGAAGAGTTTGACAGATAATGTATAGAGGTTTTGTCAAACTATTCGTTTAATTACAGTTAAGTAATTATATTCGTCTCTGAGTGCGGCAGTTAGCCACGTAACTGTATTATTTTGAGTACTTAACAAAAATAATTATGTACCCACATACTGTACCTACCTAATGAGTATTGAGTATCTCAGTAACATAAATATCATCCACCTACCTATAGGTAAGTGCTTAAAAAGGTCCGTACTAGTAAAATTTATAAAAAAATGTGTAATCCTCTATCTATACTAAATACTAATGTATAAATGCGTTAAAAAATATGTATGTCTGTTAAGTATTTGTTATGAAGATACTTTGAGTCTTCGTCGTTTTTTTTTTTTTGTGATTTGTATGAGCAAGCGGCCCAGTGTGAATGAACGAATGAATTAGCCCTTACAAGTTACAAAAGTTAAAAAAGTTACTCTAACAGCTTACAGCGCTGCTTCTTTTACAGTAAACTCCATCCAGTCTATCAAGCATTATCACTTAGGTTTGTTGCAGCCTGTGTAAATACATTTAAAAGAACTTCTGTTGCTAGCATCTATAATTTCGAATGTATAACACGAAACGAACTATTATGGATGTATATAATATCTAAGTATATTATACTCATCATCTTGGTAACATTGCAAATATTTTCGTTGGATGTTATTTACAAAACAAACATGGCAACTATTTCGATGGAAATTATCGCGAACCGAACCGTGACGGAGTCCAATGTGGCGTGGCGGCCGTGGCAATATAAACAAGCCGTGGACAGTGTTCACAGAATATTCCAGAATCCATATCCATACTAATATTATTATAAATGCGAAAATATATCTCGCTTTCATGCCAAAACTACTAAACCGATTCTGATGAAATTCTGTACACAGAATATAGTCTAAAGCCTTAGAAAGGACATTATAACTGGAAAAAAAGGTTTTTTTTTTTGTAATGGGCTACGGCTTTGAGATTTGGCCTTAATATTGTTTATTTAAAATAATAAAATATGTGTACAGGGATTTTTGGGCATTTTGATTTTAAGGGGGAGGAGGTAATGGGGGGGGGTCATAGGTTTTACCGTTTACGCTGTTTCTTCACTCCTAAAAGTCACATCGTGATCTTATATAGCCCTGAAATAATTTTTCAAATCGGACCAGTAGTTCCTGAGATTAGCGCGTTCAAACAAATAAACAAACAAACTCTTCAGCTTTATAATATTAATATAGATATTATATTATATAGTAAAAATAAAAAAGAACTAATAATTATAAACTATCGCATCGTCCGGGACATTTTCAGTTAATCAGGCTACCGTAAACTAAGGTTAGTAGGTTACGGGCCCAGGACAGGTGTTTTCACGGCAAAAATTATTGCGTGTCACGCGATTGTTACATAAATTTTAGCTTAAAGGGTTTATGTTGCCACAGGTAAAATATTGTCCCCAAACTCGATTTACATACTAAACATTTAAACAAATTTATTAAGGGATTTTTTTTGTTCTGTGGCTAAATTGTTAACCTGAACATTAATGTACAGTGAATTTATGTGACGTATTCGATAAGAACTGTATAATAATGGTGTTTATTTTATAATTTCCCATGTAATTAAAGGATGTATGTAGGCTACTGTTCCGGGTGACGATAAAGGAAACGAAATAGCGGAAAACCCGTATAAATGGTGGAAAATCAATTACATAACACACAATAATATTATGGCGTACTGTTCTAATTTCAAAAGTATTTCTTGAACTTGAATTCGAAATATGAATTTCACGCACCTCGAATTTTTTTTGCTCTTTTGAAAATGGCTTACAATAAAAAAATCTAAATACAAAATTATTTTAGTAATAAAAAAAAACAACCTATTTATGTCAAACAAATTAATGTTCCATAAAATCTTCCTATTGATATTATTATCATAAAAAATAAAAGAATCAATAAAAAAAGTCGTAAATGTTTTACGGTATTCCCTGATAACGTTTTTCACTACATTTCTTTTGTAACAGGTTGTAAAGCGGTTCCTTTTCCACCCCCATTTGATAACAGTATTGGCTGCTTATCGGAGCGTCTAAAGGGGCGTTGCAACGAGATTGCAATGTCCAAATTTGTATTGGTATTTCGTTTTTTCCGCGCCAATTGCTGGGGACGCCATATTGCTTAGTTTTAGATCTGCAGGTCTACCGGCTTATATCACCAAAGAAATTGAACGCGCTCACACTAAGCCGGTTTTAAAAGTATAAACACGTTTATAACACCGAATTGCATTTCACGAATATAACCTAAACGTTTTTAACAAAACTGAGTTTATCTTCTGAACGCCTAAACTTCGAGGTTTAACTTTATAAAAATTAAATTTAAATCGTACAATGTTTTGGAAGAAAGTCCTTAGTAACCCATAGCAATTCTTCTAATTTACATTTTAGGACTAGTCATATAACATGTGAGCCATTATACGCAATCTTTTTCTGAGTGGATTAATATATTATGTTCTCGAATGTTAACGTAGTCTCAATGTCATAGAATTTATAAGCAAGGGGGCAAATTATGAAACCCAATACAAAGCACTTACAGTGGCCGTTTTTAGCCCGTTGTTACTGGAAAAATGTAAACTTTTCTTAGAAATAAAAATTAGTTTCCAAACTAAAACATTGTCGACACAGACATGGATGTGTATCCATGTCTGTGTCGACAATGTTTTAGTTCTACCACGTATATTGTACCTACGTCAAACTGAAACAATATTTGCTTACATGGCTTTTGAGTAAAGTGGTAGGGTGACGAGACTACGCGACTACGATGAGTGTCGTTATATAATAAGATTAATAAGTTCAAATACAACCTTACATAACCCTGTAGTATAAAATTTTATTAGCCAGTTATAGACCAGTAGGTTCTTCAGTTTTAGAAAATAATAAAAAGTGGAAAAAAACTATATAACAATAAAATAATCCGTCAAGTGAGAGTCAGACCGTTATAGAGCAAAAATAGGCCAAAAATAGTGTTTTTTGTATGCGAGCTCCCCTTCAATTTTGTTTTTTTTTTAATATTTGATGTTATGGCGGCAACAGAAATAACCTACATAAGCTGTGAAAATTTCAGAAGTCTACCTATAGCGGTTCTTGAGAAACCCGGAGACAAGACAGATAGACAGACGGACAGACAACGAAGTCTTAGTTATAGGGTCCCGTTTTTACCCTTTGGGTACGAAACCCTAAAAACTATGTCAATTTCTAAATTCGTCCTGTGGGAAGAAGCCATGTAAAGCTGCTACCTGAATATTAACAACTAATTAACCAACAAAATTAACTAACAAAATGTGCCACACTGTCACACACAAAGTTCACACAACGCACAAGTAATTTCAAGTTGAAATTGAAAACTTAATTATAAGATGTAATTAATGTGTTCCAAACATAATTTGATGATGAATAATGATAACACTTCCTGGACGAACTTTAATTGGTACACAGTAAATACACACAGTTATATGCCACTCACAAAACTTTTCAATAGGATAAAAAATCATGGTGTTTGTCTGTATCTCAAAAAGCACGATAGCTGGAGAGTTGCAGTTAGCATTTATTGAATACAACAAGTTATAGGTACTAAAAATTAAAATTTAAGGGGGGCTCCCATACAATAAACGTATGTTTTTATTTACAAGCCCAATTTGCACTTAGCCGGTTTTTTTAAAAACGACTATTTACTTTTTTAACCCAGAGTCGCACAAGTTAGTAGTATATTCAGATTAACCTAGGGCAAGTTGGCATCTGTACCAAATAAGGACACACGTACGGAATCACGGCGTGTAAATGTGCCGAACGTGATCAAACACGGCACAAAATACGTGACGTAGGGTACGACGTGACGGGAAGACATTTGGTACAAGGTGCATTTTTTACAGTCTGCTAGGCGCTAGCCATTTTTAGGGTTTCGTATTTTTTAATGCTCGTACTTTTGGCTCTTAATTATTATTAGATAATATGGTTCGTAGTTAGTACATAATATTATGTTACGCTCAAAGATCGAAATCGCTCACTGAGCGAAAAAATAGCTCACATCTCGTTGTGGTCACAGTAAAACAGCCACAACGCGAAATTCGTGTTGTGGCCCTAATGAAAACGGCCACGATGCATTGTGGCAATCACAGTACGACCGAATAGCGAAATGAACGGTTTCCGCGCGATAAACGAATTTTGGCGCAACGAAGTTGTGGGCGTCATCTAGTATTTAATGATATGGTATATATATTTATGACATCAATCAGTTAATTTGTTATAATAATGAATTACAATAATTTACCTACCTGACATGTTAATGAATTCAATTATAATATTAATATATAATGTAATTAATTATTTTAATTCTTAAGATTTTAAATAGGCTTTGTTATTATAACGACCCTAAACCATGTAAGGCCACGCTCCTTTGAAGGCCAACTATTAAAAAGTCATAGTTATCGTCATGGTAAGACATATTATTTCTGTTACACACTTAGATCCATCAAACTTAAAGCCACAAACGCGGTGGCGAGTCGATCGCGCCGCAATTGTGGCTGTGCGATCTCACTGTTTGTAGACTTTGGTTGTCGAGGTTACAATTGTAATTTACGCACACTGCAAAACTGAAGCTTTTAGTTTCATAACCTATATTTAACTTACATTTAATTACAGTGGATTGTCGTATAAGGATATATGTATGGTGCTAATAAAAGAAAATCTACTTATGCCTCGATTTAAGTTAAAATATTGGTAATGTTCCTAGGAAGGCCGGTGGTTCCTTATAAGGCCCAACCAAAGATTTGATGGTTGGCCTTGCTAGGGTACATGGACTTTACAAGGAACATCTGGAAATCATTAACATATTAACAGTTATTTTTTAGTAATTATAAATGCGTACCGTAATAATTATAAAATATATATTTTTTTTTATATAACATCTTTACTTGTTATGATTATTAAACTTATACACTCATATTGAACATTTTGGCTTTGGACGGAACGGGCCCATAAGAAGGCTATTTTAGATAAAAAACATTTTTTGATTGCGTTATAAAACGCGTTGGCAATTCGTTATAAAGTGTCTATGTGATACTCATTACTACTATTTTTAAAGACTTTCCATTAATATATTCTTAGTTATAAGATGATGTTCAAGCAATGTTCGTTAAAGTTTTTTTAGATGATATAAATATATTGAGTATTTCACGTATTGCTTAATTGAAAGAGATTATAATATCGTTGTAGTAAAAGCAGATAAATAAATACTTGTAACTCTATTTTCAAGTTAAACGACTGATGTATAATATTGGCCTTGTTTGGAGCTGTGTTCCTTGCAAGGCCATTTGGAAGAGCTTAACAAAACTTAAGTTTATTAAGCTATTCAAGCTAGGTTAAAAAGTGATTTATAATATGATACCTGATAAAACAGAACATTACTTGATGATTTGTTTCCTTAATTTATTTACGACGACGACATGAATTTCGCTATTTGGTCGTTCTGTGATTGCCACAACGCGTCGTGGCCGTTGTCATTAGAGAACACGAATTTCGCGTTGTGGCTGTTTTACTTTGACCACAACGCGATGTGAACTATTTTTCCGCTCAATGAGCATTTTCGGTCTTTGAGCGTAACACATATAAAACATAGGTTAGGTAGATTACGCATTTTCTTTCGTTAAAATGCACATATTATAGCAAAGCTCACAACACAATTTAGTACCTATCACGTAAGTACTGTTTTTTTTTATGAAATAAATGGGGCAAACGAGCAAACGGGTCACCTGATGGAAAGCAACTTCCGTCGCCCATGGACACTCGCAGCATCAGAGGAGCTGCAAGTGCGTTGCCGGCCTTTTAAGAGGGAATAGGGTAATAAGGGAGGGTAGGGATGGGAAGAGAAGGGAATAGGGGAGGGTAGGGAAGGGAATAGGGGAGGGTAGGGAAGGGAATAGGGTAGGGTATTGGGCCTCCGGTAAACTCACTCACTCGGCGAAACACAGCGCAAGCGCTGTTTCACGCCGGTTTTCTGTGAGAACGTGGTATTTCTCCGGTCGAGCCGGCCCATTCGTGCCGAATCATGGCTCTCCCACGTATAATTGTACATAACATTATCATAATAATATTATTAATTATGGTACAGTAAAAAATGTAAAAAGCTACTTGCAAATTGCAATACTTTTAAGTAGTTTTTCGAGAAAGACCCAAAAACAAAATCCAATTTATCAGTTTCAAATCCACTTTAGCAGTTTCCCTCTAAAACTAAAATATAGAGTGACAAAGAGCGTTTGTTTGCATTAGATAAGAAGAGTCATGCTCGCGGGGGTAATGGAATACCCTTGTCGTAATAACCGCCTTGTCTCAGTGCTGCCCTCTGTGAAAAATACAATTACAGCGCTATATATTTTACGTCCTGCGGCGATTTGTTCTCGTTTCTGATCAAAAGTAATAAAGAGGGAAGTTTGATGGTTTATTTATTGGTTTCCAACAAGGGGAATAGACCAAAACTTATTTTAAAATACAATAATAATATTATTATGATTATTATTGTTAGATACTCAAAGAAAGGTATGTATATCCTTTATTTTTGTCTTGTAAATTAATAAAAAAAAAATAGTTTAATATTTTCTACGTGTTGATGTTCTTAATAATAATAAATAAGACCACTTTTAAATTATTATATTAATATTATTATAAAATAAATAATTATTATTTAAAAACTGTTATAATCCAGGTGCAATTTCAGACGGTAGTCGGTACCGTGTACATGCCCTCTGGCGAACAAAATAAAGCCACCTGCTTTTGTCATTTCACCACAAAGTTAGAAAATTGCCTAGCTGTGCCATCTAGTGCACTACGAGAGAGCTACAAAACTATTTTAGCCATGTAGTGCCTACAACCTGAGGAGAAGGAGTGATGACATTTGTCAGTGTCACCACATTTTGATACAAAATATGACATTTGACAGCAAACTGGTGAATATTTACTTAAGAATTATTTTGCACAGAAATAATTTATTATTAAATCAGAAAAGTGTAAATTTATCATCTAAAATTAAAATACAAAACATTTTCTATTTTAAATATGTTTGCGTGACATACAAATTATTTTTTATAGCTATAAACCATTGTTCTAGAGGCGAAAGGACAGAATTATTTTCCATGAAACTCAGCAAATTTCCTGTACCTTGCTACACTTGAATGACGTTAGTGAAGAGTTATCGATCTCAAAAAAACTATATTATAAACACTTGTAGCACAACCATAAGCTTCGTCGGCGTTGCGTATGTTATTACCGTGAATATAAAAATTATCGACTTGGTGCTAAGATATATTCTCGGGGGAACAACCGTAGAACTTGCGAAAAAGTGTACCAAACGTACAATGATGGCATACAACGCAGTGTACTCCGTGTTTTTAGCATTTTGTGTTTGTGTTTTTAAGGTTTTTGCCTATGAAGTAGATACATACGACTTCTTAATGCCCAATGTTTGGCCACATAAGGTAAATACTAATTTTACACAACATTTAAAATAGAACATTTACAGCATGTTATCAGAAGAAATAACTAAAACCTACATGAGCAAGATTTTTAAAGTATTGAAATAAATAAAATTTTAAATATTAAACAAACACTTTTTCAAAACATACAAAAATCATCAGCAGTTTTTTTAATAACAGCTTGTCCTTGAAAGGTGTAGTTTAGATATAATCTAAGACTTGCCATTCATCTTGCTAGCCAAGAATGCAGTTAATATGAATGCCTTCCACACTGGCTTATTTATTTCTTATGTTTTTGGTTTCACTGATATGATAGGGCCAGCTATGCAATGTTATTTTTTTGGTTCCTTAGCCTTACTGATAATAGTCTTAAGTTTGCAGTAGAGCACACTCCTTTTCTTTCCAGTGGAATAGATGGCTAATATAACTGGAAAAGATGAACTAGGATTTTATACTTCTTTCTTGACCAACAATCAGGTTGTTGCTGTGTGGGCTATTTTAGTTATGTTACATACTAAACAAATCCTTAACTGCAAAATTTTAAGGACCATAAAAATTCTGTTCATGCCAAGCATATGCAAATGATATCAAATAAGATAAGTGAAGAAGTAACTTCATGGTTTTCTTAGCGTAAAAGTTACCTTTTCTATGCAGGGGAGTCCCACATACTCTGGCCAATATCCAATGTAAACTATTTCCCTATGTAAAAAAGGTCCTTTTCCATTCCTCCAAAGGAACAACATATAGTATTTTCTCTGACATTATAACGTAAAAGGGCACATTAAATGTTTATCAGTATTGATTTTCAACCCACTCGAGATAATCTCTCATGTGGGTGTACTTACTGAACTTATCTATAGCCTGTTGAAAAAATCAATAAGCTGTAATCAGATGAACTGAATTGCACATTTTTTTCTTTTATCTTATAAGTAGGTAAATTAAGAGATAAGGGATAGACATAGAGTTGTATGGAAAGACTTAAGTGTTGTGGCTGTGGGCTTGAATATTTTTAAGTTACACTTCTGATAATTCAAAGATATTATGGCACTGAAACTTGTTTGATTTTTTATAAAAAAGTATTTTATTAAACAAAATTAATAAATAGTTTATTTATTGTTTCAGGATGAGCTGTATTTGTGTACGCCAATAAGGATCTCACCCTATCATGACTATTACATAGGTAAGTAAGCTATTGGTTTGAAATGTGGTTACAAAATCACTGCCTCAATAGAAGTTTTTTTTATTAGTGAGCAAACTAACAAACGGGTCACCTGATAGAAAGCAACTACGGTCGCCCATGACAGCCTTATAAAGAGGGAATACACTCTTCTTGAACATTTATAAGTCGTATTGGTCCACAAATGCTGCTGGCTGCTGCAAGTTTTCGAATAAGCTATATTATATCTCAGCAACAAGTACTACAACAGGCTTTGGCATTTTAAAAAATCTGGCTCTTTCAGAATCCCATTTTATTTTTAACAAAAAATAATTCAAAGATACAAAGTATTAAAAATTATTTATATGTATGTGTATTCAAATAAAATACTTAATTAATATTATACTAAAATCTATACTAGTTTTTTAACATTCGATTTTTTTCTGTGTCATGACCATTATTAATATTATTTCTTGGCCTTTCTTTGTTTTATGAAAAATTATTATACTACTTGATAATATTTATTATTTTTGCAGTTGGTTTCCAACCGAATGCGACCATGCATACTGCTCATCATATGCTGCTGTATGGATGTTCAGAACCTGGGTCGGATGATCCTGTATGGTATGGAAACTTGTCATATTATTGATAACTTTCATACACAATTTAATACTTATTCATTTTGAGCTATAATACATTTAAGAGTTTGTTTTCGCGTGGGGAAAATAATATCAGTTACTGATGACTTTCATGTAAATTCACAAATTAATAAATTTAATTACTGAATAATTGAGCTACTTCAGAATAGTTCCTCTTGCAAGTTTTTCAAACAGAAAACTGGGCCATGAGACCGAAACCTATTGGTTGGTTTCAGACATTGAGATTTTGGTGATGAACATGCGACGTTAAAACCCAGTAAAATCTAAAAGCATTAAAAAACATCTCAAATTATTTAATTGTAGATAATAGACTATCAAAAACATTAGGTAACAAGATACATAGTGGTGTATAATAATTTGTTGTTACAAGTACATAATTATAATATTTTTCTGCAATAGCTAGGTAGTAGGTACATAATTATAATATTTTTCTGCAATAGCTAGGTAGTAGGTACATAATTATAATATTTTTCTGCAATAGCTAGGTAGTAGGTACATAATTATCATATTTATGTTTATATAAAATTACGTACTAGTGCGTGAACGAATTTCATGCTTGTTAGCACTGAATAATACTCAATAATTGTGTGTTATCCTCTCATTTATGCACCACATAGTTCAACACGTGGTGTTTGGTTACAACAGCCTACAAGAATCAAAACCTTACCACTAAGCAATAGATTTATAGTGCCCAAGTATGTGCGCAATATGCAACCCTCGGAAGGCGTCTATCGTAGCTGCGAAAAAGAGGGCATTTATATTTTATTTTTTAATTAAAGACACTGGAATTCATCATTATCAGCTGTTGGATGTTACATTTTAATTTCAGGAGTTGCGGTGAAATGCAGAGTAATGAGATTGACAAAAAATATAACACAGCCAACCCCTGCAAGTCTGGATCACAGGTATACCTTGTGATTAGATTGTTAAGCTGATCGCACATTTGTCAGCACCGTACGCGTCGTACGCGTCGAACGCACCGCATAGTACACGAAATGCGGCGCGTACGGTGCGGACGAATGCGCGAGGTTTCACATCATTTCAAACAACGAATTCTAAAGTGTGGCGCGTTCGTCGCGTGCTTGCTGATAAATGTGCGATCACATTTACCGCTTTGATTCTAAACTTTCAGACATTATAATAATTATGTTATAAGAAGTTCAATATAAATGTCACACATCGCCATCTTTCTTTGTGCCAATAGGAGACAAGTCAATGAGTACCAGTTGAGTCTCTAACAGTATTTTATATTGTAATAATCCGACCAAATGAAAAATAAAACCTTGTAAAATAAAAAGAGAGGCCTTATGCATGTATGTATTGCTATTACAGCTATGCAGTATGCGCTACATATAACATACATTAAGAAACTAATACCGCGACAGCTCGTAATAAAATAAGGCGTAGTTTTGCTACATTTGTGTGCGTAAATAATAAGTACACGGCAAGGCGTAGTTTTACTGGCCTGTTTTTGTTATTAATCTGAATAATTATGTCTTTATATTACTTTAATTATTAAAGTAATATAAAGTAATTAAAGTTTAATACAGTAATAATCAAATACAGTAATGTCATATTATTGTAAGTGGTGCAAGGTTAAAGGATTGAGTTGTTTACATGATACAATATGTTGTTCAAACAATACGCTATGTTAATATAACACAACATGGTTTTGTGTAAACAGCATTAAACAATGTGGTCACTGTCATAATCTTTGATATACATAATACAACCATTTTAACAATCTTCGTGATCTATCAGCTATACTCCATACTTAACTCCTAATAGGCTATAGACTATAGCCTTTAAGGACTAGGACTAAATCGGTAAAATGGAAAGGCAAAACTTATTATTGTATCGTTCAGTTTGTACGAGTACCTAGTGTAGCGAGGTAGCTTATTTGTATTCTAACTAGATGACGCCCGCAACTCCGTTGCGCCAAAATTTGTTAATCGCGCGGGTACCGTACATTTTTCCGGGTCAAAAAGTATCCTATGTCCTTTCCCAGACTCAAAGTATCTCCATGCCAAATTTCAGCAAAATCGGTTCAGCAGTTTGGGCGTGAAGAGTAAACAGACAGACAGACACACTATCGCATTTATTATATTAGTATGGAATTATTATGGATATCGTTTGCATGTGGCGTAGTAGAATTGCGGCACAGAAATCCTAATTACTTTATCGTTTAGCAAGTATGGTTAGCGTAGCGAGACCTCAAATGTATAGAACCTTGCCAATCTCCTTTTCAGGTGGTACAATGTAGCAACTGAAATGATAATATATTATATACCAACTTTTCAACCTCCTTCATAGATGTATGTAGGTACTAGGTAGTAGAATTGTAATACATATACCTATTATGCCTATCATTGTATCAATCAGCACATATGGCTGGCTTTGACATTATGTGTACGGTGACTTGCCAACCTCTTTTAAGGTAGTGTACAAAATTTCTCTGATTATTTAATCGTTTAGCAAGTATTAAACATACTTGAATAATTATTTCACAATAATATAAGTATTTTATTGTTAAGCATGTATACTTAGCGTAGTGAGACATTAAATGTATGGAACCTTGCCAACTTTTGCAGGTGGTGTACGCGTGGGCGCGCGACGCCCCCAGCCTGCAGCTGCCGGCGGACGTGGGCTTCCTGGTGGGCCGCTCCTCCCCCGTCAAGTACCTGGTGCTGCAGGTGCACTACATGGCGCGGTTTCCGGGTGAGTGACACCACCCCCCAGGTGGGGTACGCGTGGGCGCGCGACACCCCCAGCCTGCAGCTGCCGGCGGACGTGGGCTTCCTGGTGGGCCGCTCCTCCCCCGTCAAGTACCTGGTGCTGCAGGTGCACTACATGGCGCGGTTTCCGGGTGAGTGACACCACCCCCCAGGTGGGGTACGCGTGGGCGCGCGACGCCCCTAGCCTGCAGCTGCCCGCGGACGTGGGCTTCCTGGTGGGCCGCTCCTCCCCCGTCAAGTACCTGGTGCTGCAGGTGCACTACATGGCGCGGTTTCCGGGTGAGTGACACCACCCCCCAGGTGGGGTACGCGTGGGCGCGCGACGCCCCTAGCCTGCAGCTGCCCGTGGACGTGGGCTTCCTGGTGGGCCGCTCCTCCCCCGTCAAGTACCTGGTGCTGCAGGTGCACTACATGGCGGGGTTCCCGGGTGTGTGACCTCCCTCAGGTGACGTACGCGTGGGCGCGCGATGCTCCTCGCCTGCAGCTGCCGGCGGACGTGGGCTTCCTGGTGGGCCGCTTCTCCCCCGTCAAGTACCTGGTGCTGCAGGTCCACTGCAGGCGCGGTTCCCGGGTGAGTGACACCACCCCCCAGGTGGGGTACGCGTGAGCGCGCGACGCCCCCAGCCTGCAGCTGCCAGCGGACGTGGGCTTCCTGGTGGGCCGCTCCTCCCCCGTCAAGAACCTGGTGCTGCAGGTCCACTACATGGCGCGGTTCCCGGGTGAGACACGTGTGGACAAGTTGTATTGGTGCGTGTGTAGGGAAGGCATTGGTTGACTATTTTTAGATGGCAGCGACACATAATATAAGCTAAACAACTAATATTTTAGGGCTGTCTGGCAGTAAAATTTAAAAAACAATTACTGTCAAAAATGTACAACAGTGGAAGACGAGTTTCCTACAGTTGTCCCGAAGAAAATAAGACTAAAATCGTAACGCAATTATTATTATTTCGACCCTCTTTTTAATGTCGCGACCTAAAAATATCACTCTCAACGCGCTTTTAAGAAATTTTACATAAAAATATTTTTGTGCCAACGAAAAGTTTAAGTAGAATCGTTTGAATTTAATTTCAATTCCAAATCTACGAGCAGGTAGTGCCATTTAAATCAATTATTTAAAGTCACCGATATTGCGATTTTGATATACTGCAATGGTCTGTCAATAATTCAACTTTGTGGTTAGTGTTTAGTGTTAATATTATGAAAGCGAATAAAGCTACTTCTAACTTAGAAAAGACGGCGCATCCTAGAACTGTATAATAATACAGTCTTCCACTCACTGTATATAAAATTATTCTTATATTTTACACGTTGGTAAATATCATAATATCATATAATATAGTCTACATATGCACCTTTTGGAAATAATATAATATTATTTTGTTTATGTCACATTGTTATAAAAAGTATTCCGATAAACTTAATTTGTTATTTCATGTTGGCTTTCAGAATATCAAACGGACAATTCTGGGGTGATCCTGCAATACACTCAAGAAAGGTAAACATTACAGAAAAAAATTTGTCACCTCTCGCCTCTCGCTTAAGTATACTTACTTTAAAACAATTTTGATAAAAAATACTTGCACTTTGAGTACCGGGAAAATCCAATACTAAGAACAGTTTTTATCCTAGAATTTACTCATGAAATAAAAAATGTATAATATTAGATCACGACCGCAACTCCGTTGCGTCAAAATTCGTTTATCGCGCGGGAACCGTCCATTTTTTTTTCGGGATAAAAAGTATTCTATGTTCTTTCCCGAGACATAAAGTATCTCCATACCAAATTTCAGCAAAATCGGTTAAGGCAAGGATGTTCCTAAAATTAGCAGGTCGATGTCTGTCAGTACGAATATCGACGTAAAGGACATTAAGACCCGTATTTTTGGTCAGTACTCAAGATGCATCTCGGTCTCAAGACACGGTTCAGGCTCTGTGATTGGTTGGCTGTCAAAATTTGGACCAATCACAGAGCCGAACCGCGTCTTGAGACCGGGTCGCATCTTAAGTACTGACCAAAAATACG
Source organism: Cyaniris semiargus (assembly GCA_905187585.1). Lineage (NCBI taxonomy): Eukaryota > Metazoa > Arthropoda > Insecta > Lepidoptera > Lycaenidae > Cyaniris > Cyaniris semiargus. The sequence goes on from LR994555.1 coordinate 3,967,101, forward strand.
GACCTAAAATAACATTCATATCAGCACGCCTTGTACAGTGACGGTTACGACTCGCCGCCGCGTTCTTGATAGGGCGATATACATTTTATTTTATTTTTAACTATTCGGTTATTTTGTTAGAACTATAAAAAAGCTGTCCTTTTTGTAAAAAAATCATATCATTGTCATTGAAAATTACGAGATGTTCGAATTTGAAGTGTATTTTTATGGTGATATTCAAGATTTTTTTACAGAATTACCATGCCATTTTTCAATATTCTGTTCGGTTTTGTTACTTTGTTCCTTTTTGAGTCTACAACAATTTTGGTGTACGAGAATTCCATATAATTTCTTCAGACTGGAAGCTCAAAAATCAGTCTTTTCGAACTGGCCTCGCCTTAAGCGGTTTTGGCGTGAAGAGGTAACAGACAGACAGACACACTTTCACATTAAATCCATACTAATATCAGGCCTGTCCCACTCGCGCGTGTAGGTATCGAACTGTAAGTACCCCTCGCGAGGGGCAAATCACTAGGGACTCACAAGCGAGCGGTGACGCACGCGCAAGTTTTTCGTCGCATATCTACGTACTGATTTAAACTCTGTGGCAGAATCGTTATTAATCTGATAAAAATGAACAATTAACAAATATGGCAAAGAAATATTTGAATTATTAAATACAAAAAGAAGATAAAAAATAAACAAACATAGCAAATAAACCAATTTCATACAAACAAACACACACACTACACAGAGATAAACACATAGTGTAGTAACTTGTATTAACATAACAACATGTTAATATAGTAATGTTTTAGTTAGTAAACGTTTCCTGGCCAGCTCCTGCACTTTAATCTACACTAATATTATAATCTACACTTCTACACTAATATTATAAAGAGGAAAACTTTGTTTGTTTGTTTGTTTAATTGTAATGAATAGGCTCAAAAACTATTGGACCGATTTTAAAAATTCTTTCACCATTCGAAAGCTACATTATCCACGAGTAACATAGGATAAATTTTATTTTGGAAAAAAATAGGGTTCCATAAGATATTTGGGTTTTTCGGACACAAGGTGTAAAAATCAACCAGAAAAGTTACTTATTTTGCGTGCGCTGCCTAAACTATAAAAGATAGAACCATAAAATGTTCTAATTAATTGTAGATCTTATAAATATCTACAAAAAAGTCCGCGACACACTATACCTATCTATGTCGAGTGAGGCACAACAACCATTTTTTTATTTAAAAATCTTGAATTTTTTTTGGACTTCATTTAAACGCTTTTATTTTACTCATGGTAATAATCCTTATCAAAATAAATTATTTCATCACTAAGCACAGTTTAGATAATATTTGGTCTTTGAATGATTAAAATTGGACGTTTGATTTTGAAGTTATGGCGAAATTAAAATATTACGATTTCTGCTGCACGGCCCGTTACAAAGTGGGCGTCACCAAGGCGGGGGTGCGCGTGCGGAAGGGAGTTTAGATCTATTAGTAAATGATGATTTAAATAATACTTAATTATTCACTAAATCTAAATCTAAATAATATATAAAACTCAAAGGTAACTGATTGACATAGTGATCTATCAACGCACAGCCCAAACCACTGGACGGATCGGGCTAAATTTGGCATGCAGGTAGATGTTATGATGTAGGCATCCGCTAAGAAAGGATTTTGATCAATTCTACCCCCAAGGGATAAAATAGAGGATATACCGATCGGGCTGAGACTTTGATACCTAAATAATAATAATACTTAACGCGAGCGAAGCCGCGGGCAAAAGCTAGTCGAATATAAAACTATTATAAAATATAGCTTGAGTTACTAAAATTTTATATTTTATATTACTATAAAAAAGGTTTTCTATTACTATAGTAATTAAAAAAAGATTATTTTATTTTCTAAAAGGTGACAACCTTGATTTCGTCAGAAAAGGTACCCGTTATGCGATAGATAGAGAGCGCACTTGTAGGTGAATATAATTGTAGACATTTAGCACTGCGCGGTCGGAATTTGAACTTTATAGTATCGTAGCTTGAGTCGTTATTTCTTTAAACGGGTTTTTGGAGTGGGTCTTCTGTACTTGTACTAATAAGTATTCTGTGCTAATAATACTATAAATTTTATAATATTAGTATGGATTTTTTAAATGTTTCTTTTCATCATCATCATCATCATCATCATCATCATCATTATTCCAGGATGCCACGTCAAGCGGGTGTGATTCTCCTCGGCACGAGCGGGTACATCGCGCCGCAACGCCTCGAGTATATGGAGACAGCCTGCAGGATTGAGGAACAGAAGACCATACATCCCTTCGCGTTCAGGACGCACACCCACAGCTTAGGTAATTTTACCTACTAAAACCTACTATAGTAGCTAGCATCATCTAGATCAGGGGTCACCAAATGGCGGACCGCGGTCCGCATCCGGACCGCCGACACATTGTGTGCGGACCAAGTATTTTCGAAGATGAACTTCGTTAAAAATAAATTTCGGTCTCGACTTACTGATGAACATCTCCAGGATTTAATATCAGTAGCTTGTACCAATTTCACTCCAAACATCAGAGAGATAATTAATTAGCTACAAAAATTGTTAATACACTTGGCCGGTTTTTATTACTAAGACTTCGTTGTCTGTCCATCTGTCCCTCTGCCTGTCTGTCTCCAGGCTATATCTCAAGAACCGCTATAACTAGAGTTCTGAAAATTTTACAGATTGTGTATATCTGTTGCCGCTATAACAACAAATATTGAAAACAAAACATGAAATATTTACTGGGGGCTCCCATACAACAAACGCGATTTTTTTTTGTATTTTTTGTTCGATATTAATAATGGCCACACATAGGCACTTGAAATGTTCATAAAATACTCAGTTGTATTTATAATTTAATAATTAATTATAAAATTAAAATAAATTAAATAATTAAGGGGGCTCCCATACAAAGCACAATATTTAGCCTATTTTTGCTATATAGTGGTACGGAACCCTTCGTGCGCGAGTCCAACTCGCACTTGGCCGATTTTTTAAATATAAAGTTGTAAATTTTTTGAGGCAAAAAAAAAACTGTGTGTTCATCAAACATTTACATATCAATCATAAAACGAATATGTTACCCAAAACTAAATTCCATCAAAATCGTTCCAGGCAAACAAGTATCGGGCTACGTGGTGCGCCAGACCCCTACCGGCGATAGCTGGCAGCTACTCGGTACGAAGGACCCGCTCAAACCGCAGATGTTCTACCCCGTGACCAATACAGACCCGGTGCACTATAACGACGTGCTCGCGGCGCGATGCGTCATGAACAACACGCATGATCATGTTGTTAAGATCGGGTAAGATTTAATAACTAATTTACATGTTTTATTGAAACATATTTCTACATAATATGCTAATAAGTTTTCGCGACACAAAATTAAAGATGACACGAATATTCGGCAACTATTCGGTATTCGGCCTATTCGGCTTCTTTTTTTGCTATTCGGTATTCGGCCGAATAATACGTACTATTCGGCCGAATACCGAATACCAAATCATGTAAAAAAACACGTTATATAACTCAAAATTATGTATTTATTTCCAAATTACAACACTTTAGTAATTAAAATTGATCAGTGGTAAGTTGTGATGGATAAAAACAAGTTTTTGGGCATTTTTTGGTAGCAAACGATTACGCTTTTCATCGTAAATGTTACCAGCCTCAGAAAATAACCTCTCACTACACACTATACTTCCAGGAGATAAACTTTGGCAAATTTCGAAAGGTTTGGGTATTATTTTTCGTTTGCTAACAACCACTTGTAAGGATCGGCCTTCCGATCTAGGCGAACTGTTTTCAAATAAAAATCCAACTCGTTTGACGCAAATGACTCGTTTGAAAACACAACGAGGAAAACAGGTTGCGACTTGTCTTAATCCAGCTACCGCGCCCCCGAAAAGTATGTATTTCGTGCCGAATATTCGGTATTCGGCCAATTCACTATTCATGGCGTCCCTACACAAAATGATTAAGGTGAGATGTAAAAAGAGAACATAATAATGTAGCGGGTGTTACGACGCATTTTAAATTAGCGTTCTGAATGGAACAGGCAATCCGACACCTCCAGTGGCAAATCTGTCAATTCCTTGTGTATATTTTTGTATTAGTAAATCTCAGCATTCAAAGTTTGTAGTGTATACATTGTAAACACAAACTGAAAAATTTTTATTCAGATCTTTTCTGAACGTCGGTAGTCGGCACTACTGGTGCCTACCACCGGTTCGGGAACTAACCCGGCGAAAACAACCGGCGTAAGCATCATAATATTATGCTAATTTATTACGTCGGGTCGAGAAAGTTTTGATATCATCTGTCAAATGCCTCTCAACATATCGGACAAGGACAAAACATTAAACATAGTACAGCACACTCATCGTGTAAATATTTGTATTCCAGAGCAACCAACAAAGATGAGATGTGCAACTTCTATCTCATGTACTGGGTGGAAAACGACACGCCTCTAGAACAGAAGTACTGCTTCTCCATGGGCCCCCCCTACTACTACTGGAACAACGCACCAGAGAACTTCGAGCATATACCCGATTCGATTATCGACGAGAATAAAATTAATTAAATTTATGGTTGCGCAACCAGTAATATTAATGAAATTATACACAAAATTATAGTAATAGTAATGCAATTTTAACCTAAAAAACAGTGTGAATAATATATTTTTAAGCTATTGTATAGCTTTTATCGCGGGCTTTGAGCGCGGCGACCGAATCAAGAAATTCCGTAACGACAATAAACCAAACCGGCATAGCGGTGCGGCGTTAAAACCGTGCATCATCTAACGTCGTTTCAGTTTGACGGACTTCAGCACGGTTTTTGTGTGCGTGCGACGTATGCTAATTAGAATTTCATAAGTTGATAAAAAATGCTATGCAATAGCTTTACCGCGGCAGTCCCCGAGTGCCACACGTTTTTTTTTTAATAGTAGGCAAGACATACCTACGGTCTTGCCTCCTAGGATGAGACCTAATATTATTACTTTGTTAATAAGACGCAATACTTACATAATATTATTATTTTTTGGCTCTAAATGATCTGTAAGCGACACTTAGAAGCGGCACACTTTATGAGTATTCCTTGCAAAAAAGTGATTATAATATGAAAATTCAACTGCTTTTTATAAATCTGGTTGCGCAATCGTAAAAATATTATGATTCATTATAACTTTACACGTCATGTCATACTTTTCACTATACTTGGATGTGTAAATGTGTTAAAAGAAGTAGGTGAATGTTCCTATAATATTTGGACAAGAAATTACATAATAATTCGTAAGTGGTACATTTAGCCCTCAGCTGTGTCGTGTCATGCTAAAATTATATTATTAATTATTATGTAATAGAGTTTGACGTTAAAACCTTTTTCGTAAAAAAATTGTAAAGAAAAAATTAAGAGAAAAATCTAATTTAAATGAGATTTATATTTACAAAATATAATTATTTATTGTATTAACTATTAAGTAGAAAAAGATGGCACTAGTATTATAAAAAAAGACATTACGATCTGACAAAAATGTGTGTAATATTTAAAAACATTCCTGAAACTTTCGTTTGAGACTGTTAACAGATCTTTTTTATTTACAAAATATGTTATTTATGATTGTTGATAAAATTATTATAAGTAACTCAATTTTGTGTACTTTCTATAATAATATTTTATAATATGTTTCAAAACAACCGATCATAAAATATGTAAATTGTATATAATTTTATCTATATGCATTTTTAATTGACACTAATTTGTAGCAAATTTTTCCAAGGTACTTAATATTTTCATCTAGTCAAAACTACATACTTTTTCATACATTTGTAATACCAAAAATTATTCGTCCTAAACTATACAGATCTGTTAAAATTACATAGATCTGATTTAGTACTATTCAACGATTCAACGAGTTTGAACATTGACCTAATGCTTTCATCTCTTTCACACATATTATGCTCTCTCGTTCTATCGCGGTTAAAAGAAAACTAGATCAAATCTTATTCCTGCGTAAGAGAAAAGCAAAGTCATTTTTTAATTTACTCCATGTTTTGTTAGTTGAATTTAAATTTTAAACATTCCATTTTTAAAACTTTACTAAAATGTTTTTTTCTATGGTAACCTAATGGCATATCAAATGGATCATGAAAATTAAAATATATTATACAAAAACACGGTTGCAAATACTGTAATAGGAATGTGCTAATGTTTAAATGAAATGTATAGTTTGTACAAGCAATTTGGTAACAAAAATGGCTATTTACATTTCTATAGAAGTTAGCATCTTATGTGCCAGTGCTTGCAACTTGTATCATCAAGAGAAATTGATAGGGAAATGGCGCACCTACGTTATTTGTTCGGGTTATTTTGGCTGAACTTGAAAACACGACTAAATTACGTAGAATGACCTATGAATAAATTTCTCTAATGGTACATTATGAAATAGTTTAAATTTAAATGTAATTGTGTAATATAAATCTGTACCTTCCTCAAACGACTAAAGGCTTGTATCACGGATTCTGATATATTTTAAAGATGTGAATTTACTAAATATTATGACTTATTCTGATGCTTTTGGTTTTAGTCATCAAAAGAATTAGAATGAAAGATTTTAAGACATAGAATATAAGATTATTAATTTGTTTACTAAAATAATGTACTGGATAGTTGTGTATTAGTTGTTCTGTTAGAATATTAAATGTGATTTTCTTAAAATACTAAATATTCTTTAGCTGTAATAGTTTTTTTTTTCTATTTTTTTGTTAACTCCTTACTTTTTTGTAAAGTAGCAAATTATGTGCAGAAAATAGGAAAAGATTATTATTTAATGCTTACTTATGCTTTTTTGCTTTAAAGCAATATTTGTTTTATATAGTGCTAATATTCCAGTAGCTTAATACTTGCTTTAAAGCTTAAAATCTAAACGATATAAAACAAGTCTGATTTACTCTAAAACATTTTGTAACAAATATTAAATACTTACAATAAAACAAAATATTATTTTTATAAATATCTAGAAAGCTAAAAGAATGCAATTAAAATAAACATAAATTTTCGTTCAACATAAGTAGCTCAAAAATAGTTTATTCTATAATAATCAATTTTTATTTTAGTCATCTATTTTATTTATTTATTATTGTTTCTTAGTGGTACTTACTATATTATAGAACCCTTAAAAATAATTATGTGTGAAATTGTGAATGTCGTTAATACACTGAATTTGTTGAAGATCTTTTATTATTTATAATAGTCCTTTAAAATATTATTTGCCCTTTTCATAAGCATAGCTGCCTTTTCGATATTATTTTTATTAATAAGGCGTTAATTTAAAGCGCAATAAACCATGCCTAACACATTATTATTTGCATATTTGTTTACCTATAGTTCTTCAGTATTACAAGTTTGAAGTCCAATGTATTTATAATTTTAAGTTTAGGTGCTAAACTTGAATGTGAAACATTGTAAAAATATTGTTATGCATGTCAATGTAAAAAAAATGTTTTGTTCAATTTTGAGTCTAGGTACTTTCGTTCAAAAAAGTTTTTTAAGTTGACTCTTTTAGGGCTCAGTAGGGAAAGTACAAAACAGGTGCCACAAAATCTATCAATTTTGCTTTTATTTAAAAAAATATTTGCATACGCAGTTTTATTTAAGTAACATGTTTTAAAAAACTTTGCTATCAGAATTAATTACCGAATTTTTTAACAATACTAGACTCAATTTTGAACAAAATAAATTTTATAAAAGATCTATGAAAATTCCTAATTGTTGAATGTGAAACCTTTTAATATATTTCTTTTAAGTTATAAAATGTATTAAATCTATAATATCGAATATTTTTCTAATTCTTGTCATTGATGTTAAGACTGGCGACACATCTGCAAAATGTTGAGTGTTTGGTTAAAATGATGGCAGTTTTAAGCAGAAGCAGAAACTTATAGTACAATACAAAATATAATGGTAACCCAGCTGGGAAAAAAAAACTACAACACCAACAAGTTTTTTACTTCTGGTACATGATAATATCATGCAAAAGGCAATGTAATATTATTGCATTGTTTGTATGTGTGCTCTTGATTCAGGTTATCTATTATAAACTGCTACTATATTTATTCTGTGCTTTCTACAGGCCATTGTAGTTAAAAATACCAAAGTTGTTGAACATTGTGCAGATGTGTACGTACTCTGAGCTATGTGTATTGATGTCCATGATAGCTAAATGTGAATTGTGTGATCCTCATGTTAACTGTAGATGTGGCTGCAAAGAGAAAAATAAAAATTGTATTTTATATACCGCCTTTTATTGAATTAAAATTGTTACGAACATTCAACACACATCAAAATTAAGTAGATTGAGAATATAGGTAAATCAAGTCATAATAAACAAAGTTTTGAAATATTACGGACCATCCTGATTTTATTAAGAAAAATCTTACAAAGCTGACCTGCTTTAAGCGGAATTTTAATTCACCGTGCAATAAACTAAATGTTGCAGATTACACTGAAAGTGAATCTGATTAATGAAATAATTGACTAGCTGTAAGCAGTATAAACAAAAAGTATGTTTCCCATGTCATTCCATAAAACCATACCCCAGAAAAACTTACATAACAATCTTAAAAATAACAAAATAACTGGAGACAATGAATTTTAATACTTATGTAATACTAACTGCTAAATCACAGTTAATTATATTCAACAATATCAGTTACATGTTTAAATATGTAGAAATATAAATGCATGAACATTCTAGATACAAACTGAATATCAGTGTTGTCGAAATGAAATGAAAATGAGAATAAAATAAATTGGTCTAATGATATAGGTATTGCGTGTTATTCTGACTTTAGCCTTGTATCAGCTGGTTCCGTGATTTTGTCTGGTTCCTCAGTTTCTAGAGCCTTCTTTTGTTTGCCACTGAACGCGCATACTCCGCCTTCGCACTTGAACGGAAATTCTGTTGTCACATTGCCATCAGCGTCTTTCACGGCCCAAGGATTCCAGAATCGTAGAACGTAAGGCTGTACGAATTTATGCCACAGAAACAACAGAACTGGAATGATAAAACACGGCACGCAAACCATTTTCTCTCTTGAGTGACTTGTTTGTGTTATCGCCAAAGTAGATTCCAGAATATTAGGTAGTGTAGTGAATAATTCAATTAAACTTGCAATAGACAATTATAGTCGACACAGAATTTAATAAATGCAGGAATTAGGAAAACATGAAATGTTTATTTACATTACAATTTTTCAATTTTTGTATTTTGACATTGACATTTGACGGCGCAATCATGTTTTTTTTTTTCTTATTATGGCACTTCGGCTATATAACCATGGCCAGTGTCGAGTATAAATATTATGGCGGGAAAACAATATTCAGCATCGTTTTTTTATATTGTCAGGTCTAAAGTCTAGTCAACGTCTAATATTGTTTTCGGCATCTGAACTGCCCCGGGGCAGGGTGTGCCGACAGGATATGGAAACATCCTATTGCACTAGTACTATGCAATAGGTAGTTTATGTTCTTAATTTAAACTTCGGATGTTTCCGTATCCTGTCGGCCCACCCTGCCCCGGGGCAGTTCAGATGCCGAAAACGCTATAAGTCAATACATACAGTCAAGAAGTCAAGTCGGTCGAATTAGTAAAGTGGTAGACGCTTTACTGAAACTTTCGATGGAGTTTTGGAGGGAACACAAAATAGCACGTTTCTGGATATTGCATCACTATCCTACACTTATGCACGATAACGAATATCTAATGGTTAATATCCTACCAATATTACGCATTAAAAACCCATCTTACACAATTTTAGGAAAATAATACAAAAACACAATATCACTCTTTCACATTCCCGGCAACTCCGGCGCAATCGTGCATTGTCAGAACTCAGAATGACAGTTTGTTGTTTTTATAATATTCTGTGGTTTAAGCTACCTACCACTTCAACGCTTACGTCACGCCTATAATAGCGAGCTGTGATTGGCTATATAGCTGGAGGTTGACCAAACAAGCACGCAATAACCAAATCGTGGAGGTTGGATTATCAAGCAGGGAATTAATATTTTTTCGCTGTGAACAAAAGAACTTTAAAACTTAAAAAACAGCCCTTTTGTTTGGGGAATTAAAACTTATCGTTAGTGTAATAAATCGATTTTTGTCTGTTGATCATCCTGCATTTATAACTCATTTTTGGTCAAAATGGTCGGTTGAACAATTTAGCACTCAGGCGTCGATATGTATTTTTGCCGGTCGTAGTTGAGTAAATCTGCCGTGGGCGGGTAAATCCACCGTAGTGGGGTAAAAACCTCGAGTACCCACTTGTTAGTTGTCCAGTTTGATTGCGTCGGTATTGCGACGTGATTGAGGGTGAGACAGGGGGGTGCGTGCTCCCCGCTGCGTCCCCCGTCGAGCCATGCATGGGTCAGTTCGATGGTATGGAGTAGGATTCTTTTTTTCTCGTGACTCTTGATATACGAAAAGAGTTGACTGGACCTAGGTCATTAAAATTATTAATTATGTACTTACTTATATATTTTTATTTACTTACTCCATTTTCACTAGTTGACAACAATCCTTGATCGAGTGTACAAAAATCAAAACCAAAAAGTTTTATATTTCAATACGCTCGCAACTCCGCTGCACCAAAATTCGTTTATCGCATTGAATATTTTTATAGGATAAAAAGTATCCTATGTCCTTTCTCGAGACTCAGAGTATTTCCATACCTGTCAGCTAAATCGGTTGAGCGGTTTGGTCGTGAAGAGGTAACAGACAGACTGACACACTTTCGCATTTTATAATATTAGTATGGATTTCTCCATACAAGTACGTCGTGACTCGTGTTATCAGGGCGAGCCAAGCGAGCCCTAGTATATCCCACAACCTGTACATTTTGTGGTATACTTTACGGAAAAACTATCACGCCTATTGATTTGTGCTTATCATAGTAATTTTTATTTATATGTAGATATTGTGTTATCATCAGTCAGTCAAGGTGTGACGACGCGAGCCCTCACAAAGCTCGGCTTTTAGCTAGTATTATTTTCTATAATAATGTAAATGATTTCTTAGGTATGCGCGAGGATATAAAAAATTATGTTTTAATCACTTACGGATTGTGCTTCTTTTCAATGCTTGTGCATCCCGCGTAAATTGGAATACAAATAATAAATTGCTGTATCTACGGGTAGTTGAAAAATTTCAGCAAGTTTGACGTCTGTCAATAATTATTATATATTGATAAACTAATGGTTATAGGAAAGCTATGCATTGCTAATTTTTAAGGGATGAAAAATCCACCATTAAAAGCCTCTTCCATACAACATAACGTCCATTGACAGGTTTTATTGACGTACGACATATTAATTAGCCTCTAGGTTTTAAATGGTGGGCGTCCCAACGTGGTAGCCGCCACTGCTAAAATACAGTGTGTCACATGTGTAACGACTAACGAGTTTATTTATTCAATTTTCAATTGCATAATATACCCAATGATTTTGAAAGTAAGGATTGGCTATAACGTACCATTTAGAGGAAAAATTAGAAAGAAGTAACGCCATAAAAAATAATAATATTCTCATAACCCTTCAACTCCGATAAGGCCCACTTGGGGCGCGAGAACAATAGATTTAACTACAATAGATTTCCAAGAATCCGCGATCGAAGGATCTCATCTATTTGTCTACAACTATTACTTATAGTACAATTTTTTTTAGCCTTACCTCAAGCTTAAGACTTGTTTGGTCTCCTTGTAATAATAATAATAATAATATTAATAAAATTCTAATATTACAACCACACACGACGACGACACGACGTAATAGCTCGAGTGGTTTTTGAAAGACTAACTGCCGCACTCAGAGTAGAACATTAATTATTATTACTTAAATGTAATTAATTTAAAATTTTGACTTAAGCCTCATACTTTATCTGTCAAACTCTTAATTAAATTGAAGGTTAATCATAATTAAACGTCTCTGAGTACGGCCGTAAAGATTTTTTTAAACCAGCATGTTATAGTCCATACACGCTACGGTTTTCCGGAGAGGCCGCCTGTACAGGTATGCCTGCGCAGGTATCAGTCGAAAAAATTGATTTTCGATTTTACTCCGGTCGACTGCGCAGGCCTAAAAATTATATTCCCACACACGTTCCGGTCTACCAGCGCAGGCATACCTGCGCAGGTAGACATATCCGGTAGTACTTATTTAGTAATAGATATAGCGCCAAAATGTCTGTAGCCTCCGTAATAAATCGTTAAAAAGAGTAGGCTACCCATGGATTTTTTATGGTCAGCTCAGTACAAGTAACCCAAAAGAGGGTTAGCAGGTAGCAAGGAGGTCTGTAAGTAAAAAATTAAAAAAAATATTTCACAATCCACATAAGCTTAGCACATGTGTGAGTTAGCTTAACGGGGTAGCAAAAAAGCCGTTAATAACCTGAAAATAATCGGCCAAGTGCGAGTCGGACTCGCGCACGAAGGGTTCCGTGCCGTTATAGAGCGAAAATAGGGAAAAAATTGTGTTTTTTGTTTGGGAGCCCCCCTTAATTATTTATTTTATTTTAATTTTATTATTTAATATTAAAAGGGAAATAACAAAACGAGCGAATAAAAAATTACTTAGCGACTGATGATGAACATACTGTTTTAATCACAATCCACTTTTTGTAAGCTCGTTCTGGATTTTATTATAAATCAATATTAGTCGTTAGTTTAGTTTATTTTTCGCTTACTCAAATTCATACCGCTGAAGTTATTAATCTATTTCAGATATTAAAATTCTATCCGAGCGACTGTATTACTAACGGCCGTTCCCAATATTCGATCTATCTCTGGTTTTGCCCTACTAGAGATAGGAATAGCTCTCATTAGACATTAGAGACATATATTTTATGTCAATTCAATGTTAGCTGCGATCGGTCGTATGTCAAACCAGAGATAGATTGAATATTGGGAACGGCCGTAAGTGAGCGACTGGAAATGCATAGCGGGCAACTTCAATATTAAAGATAGATTCAATTTTTCTAAGTGAGGTTATACATTACGAACTACTAAAAAGTTCATTTTGAGCAAACTTTTGTAAGCTACTTTATTAATGATTATTGGTTACTAATATTCTATTTGAGGGTTTATATTTTATATTTTGATACGTGTTTTAATGAAAACTACATATTGTTAAATGCGCGCGAATTCGAATGGGAGCGGGGCGACGAATCGTTGCAGTCAGGTGAGTTGGGCTGCGGACCAATAGCGTTGCGTGTTTACGATTGCCATGCGCTTGCATCACTGGCTCGCCGGCAGCAATGTGCGTAATATATAAATAAATAGTAAATTTACTACAAAATATTTTAAAACTAAAAAATATTTTTTAGTGTTTTTTTTTAAACTAAAAAATATTTTGTAGTAAATTTTTGTGCAGGAACCTAGGTAATTACTATTTTAAGCTGAAAAACAACTCAAACATGTTAAATATTTTCGTATGAGAAAATTATTTTGGTCTCTTAACAGATAGCCTACTTAACCAAGGTTACCGAAGCGGGGGGATGGGGGGAGGCGCAGCCCCCTCAAAGGGGGGCTCGGGGGGCCCAGCCCCCTCAAAGGGGGGCTCGGGGGGCCCAGCCCCCCGCTAAAACAAAAACAAACACAATCCAGAAAGTCCAAAAGTAGGTTAGGTTAGGTTAGAACTTAGACCACAACACAGAGGGAGCCGAGCGAGCGCAGCGAGCGTGCTGCGGCAGCAGCCGGCGACCGTCATAAAATGAAAGGGGGGCTCAGCCCCCCGCCAAAACAAAAACAAACACAATCCAGAAAGTCCAGAAGTAGGTTAGGTTAGGTTAGAACTTAGACCACAACACAGAGGGAGCCGAGCGAGCGCAGCGAGCGTGCTGCGGCAGCAGCCGGCGACCGTCATAAAATAAAAGGGGGGCTCGGGGGGCGCAGCCTCCCGCCAAAACAAAAACAAACACAATCCGGAAAGTCCAAAACTAGGTTAGAATTGTGACAAATTAAGCTACTCACAAAAAATTTGCTTGATAGTAATAAAAAAAAAATGTTTTAGGGATCCCTGATTAATAGTGTTTCATCAAATAGTTATTTCATATTCATTTTTTTATTTTAATATGAGCTCATTATACTCTGCTCATTAGTGTATTTTTCAAAGTGGTTTTAGTATTCGAAACACTTCATTTAAGATAAAATGCCGCTCAGTATAAAAAATACATTTGCCAAATATTGAAAAAATGCAGGACGTAACGTTGACACTCAAACAGATATTAGGTCGCTCAAATATTATGAAGCTGCTCATTTTGTATTTTAAGTAACTCAAATAAATATTTTGTAAGTTGCTGTTTCGTTCATTTCTCGTCACTTATAGTCAGTCGCTCAAATAGTAATTCTATAACCCAAATTAATTAATTTTGACACTTAAAACGGCAATTTACAGTCACTCGATTAAATACTACCCATATTAAAATACACATATAATTGAGGATTTTGTAAAAATTTTAAGTGTCTGTAATTTGTTTTACAAGGAACAACAAATATAGAAAAATACTATTTATCAAAATTAGATCAGTGTTTTAAAAAATTTAGTATTTTTCTAATTTTTAATTGCGTTGGGGCACCTAATAACATCAAGACAAGTAAACAATCTTTTGTATGCACAATTTACTCATTGAAAGGCAACTTTCTATTGCTATGCCATGAAAAAAATTAAAAAAAAAATTCTTCATACATTATCGCTCCACCCTATTATGTATATCTGTTGCCGCTATAGCAAAAATACTAAAAACAAAATAAATTAAATATCTACGGGGGCTCCCATACAGCAAACGTGATTTTTTTGCTAATTTTTGATCGATATCAATATCGCCCAACTAGCACATTAGCGATAAAAACAGCCAACTTTGCATCTTTTAGCTGTACTCTGGGCTCTGGCACTTTAGGGATTCTGGAAGCAGTTTTAGTTATACTAATGCATCCGCTACTCTTTATGTTTTTATAAATTTTCTTAGACTTTCGACTGATTAAACTAAAATTATTAAAGATTTGAGCTTCTATGATGAAGACGTTCGCTTAAATAGGATTTTGATAAATTCGACCCCCATGGGGATAAAACAAGGGATAATGGAGGATGTAAATGTATTATTTTGAACCTATCAGTACCTAATAGAACGAACAAATTAAGGCGAACAAATAATTAAGTATTTTGTGGTCATAACATTGTCAAGTGCCTATCTGTTGCCAATATATTTTATGTCAAACAAAAAAGGCCAAAGTAGCGTTTGTTGTATGAAAGCCCCCTTAAAGAGGTTTAATTAATTTTGTTTTGTTTTATTTTTTGCTTGATAGCATTAATTGTTGTTATAGCGGCAACAGAAATACATACTTTGTAAGAATTTCAAAAATGTTGCTAGCGAAGTTCTTGAGATACAGCCTGGAGACAAATAGCGAAGTCATTGCAATAGGGTCCCGTTTTTACGCTTTGTATAAGGAACCACAAAAATTGGAAAACTATCCATCTTTGTTATTATACTACATCAACGCGGACGAAGTTGCGGGCAACAGCTAGTATAATATATTTATATTTTATAAGTAAGGGCCAACCCACACGTACCACAACCACACCACCTCGCAACGACAAAATGCCGTCAAGCAGTGGTTACGTGTGAATGGTGTCGCTGCAGCTATTTGTAGTTGCGTTGTGGTACCGACAAAATGTCGACGTGGTTGCGTTGTCGCCAGTAGTTGCGATGTGGTTACGTACGAAAGTCATTGAAACGGAGGGGGGGAGGAGTGCAGGCAGTGTGCGCGCAGAATAGTCTGCAGTTCATTTACAATACGAAATAACCGCCCGACCACGTGGTGTGGTTGTGGTACGTGTGAGTTGGCTTATATCTTTGGGTATCTTTTATATTTAAGGTATGACACAGGGTCATGGTAATTTTATCTTGTTTGGTTTTAAAAACGTCCACATTTTGTTCTTCTAATGACGACGACAACGGCGTAGCCATCGTCTACCATAATAACGAGTTCGTTCGTACTGATTCATTGAATCATTCCACTCGCTCGGCGCGCCGATGCCTTTTCGCGGCGGCGGCGGTGCGGTGAAACTGGCGGCGGCGGCGGCGCGCCGGCGCGGCGCTCATATCTAATGTCAAGTGAATGTTAATCGTGATTCGTGAATCGTGACCAATATATCGGCTGGTCTTGGTATAACCCGACCAAGTCACATAGGACTGTGTCATCCTCACGAGTGACGATCAAGACGAATTTAATGAGCTTCATGACAAAAAACACCTCAACATATCGGCTCTAGTCTTTTAGGCCTTCGAGTCTACGATATAGACTCGAAGGCCTAAAACATTATCCATTTGGTTGGCATAAGTAGAATCTAGCAGCTATTATGCCAACAAAATAGATAATCTCGTGTGCTCGTATTTATTTAACGTATATTTAATAGCTACTTAGATGACGCCTGCAACTCCGTTGCGCCACAGAATAGATAATAATAGTACAGTTGCGCCAAAATTCGTTTGTCGCATTGGAACCGTACATTTTTCCGGGATAAAAAGTATCATATTATGTCCTTTCCCGGGACTCGAAAGTATCTCCATACCAAATTTCAGCAAAATCGGTTCAGTCATAATATTTTGGGCGTGAAGAGGTAACAAACCACGACAGACAGACAGACAGACACACTTTCGCATTTATAATATTAATATGGATGGCATACTCGGAACTGCATTTTCATGCATTGTTTTTATACAGTGTAGCTACGAATAATAAAAATCGGCCAAGTGCGAGTTGAACTCGCGCAAGAAGGGTTCCGTAACTTTATAGAGCAAAAATTTGAAAAAAATGTGATTTTTGTATGGGAGCCCTCCTTAATTATTAATTTTATTTAAATTTTATTTTTAATTATTAAAGTATAAATACAGCTGAGCATTTTATGAACATTTCAGGTGCCAATCTATAGTCATCATTGACACCGAGCAAAAAATGATTGAAAAATCACGTTTGTTGTATGGGATCCCCCCTTAAATATTTAATTTATATTGTTTTTAGTATTTGTTGTTATAGCGGCAACAGAAATACATAATCTGTGAAAATTTCAACTCTCTAGCTCTTACCGTTATTGAGTTACAGCCTGGAGACATACAGACAGACAGACAGACAGACGGACAGACGGACAGACGGACAGAAATCGAAGTCTTAGTAATAGGGTCCCGTTTTTACCCTTTGGGTACGGAACCCTAAAAACTAAGGAAACCTAACTCCCATACTATTACCGTTTTAAATTTGGTTCCTTTCGAACTGTCATGTAACGTCAGCCTGATACCGCTGAAGGCCACCTAAATATTGCAAATGTATTGAAAATGTGTACTTAGGTCAGTTTTTATTATTCGTAGACCTAAGTACACATTTTTGACAAGTATTGTAGAACATGTTTTTTGAGTTACTTTTCCTTAGTTTTTATTAAATTCGTAGCAAAGTAGGTATGAAAAGGTTAAACCGTTTGTCACAAAAAAATTACAGGTATTTTTAATTATCATCTACTCAAATATAGACTTTATAAATATTATAAATAGAGTTGAGTTATTATGTAGGTATGTTTTAAGGTTTTAGCTCCAAGGTTCCGTACGTACTCAAGGGCATCGATTTACTCCTGAACACCCACGTTCTTAATGACTCCCGAGGTTTTTATTCGGACATGATCTATAATTATGTTACCAAATGTGATTGATTGTATTTCCGTTTTAACTTTTTCAAAGTTTTATAAAATTAAAGAATTTAACCCATCAATCCCCATTCCCCAAGCGGCACCTGGCTGTCGCAGGGTCAATTCAGACCGCAACGCGACGAGGCGAGGCGCGGCGCGGCATAAATTTGTATGGATTTGACAGATTTCAATTGCGTGAGGCGTCTTGCAAATCTGCCAAATCCATAATATAAATTTAGAAATGCATCTATCTACCCGTCGCGTTGCGGTCTGATTCAACCCCTAACAATTGAAAATATATTGTGTCTGCGATTCCCACGATCACCCTAAAGTAATATCAGTGATATTACTTTAGGGTGTGTTTTAATATATGACTTTGTTTTGTTTTACCCAGTAGATCACATCAGACTTTTTAAATAATATTAGTGAGAAATATAATATTACAAAGTTAGTTTGTGAATGTGTGTTGGTTACTTCTTTACGCAACAGCTACTAAAAGGATAATGATCGGAATGATTATAGCTGAGGTTCTGGATTAGAACGTTTGCTATTCTTAATCCCTAAAAGACAAAAGTACCGCCGTAAGTAAGTAGCGCGGCGCTGTCACCGTGTTACGGCACGACGGTGCCGCGTACGGTGCACCGCGCGCCCCTATTCTGGGTGAAACTTCCGAACAAAAATTGTGTCCAAACTTAAACGAGGCACTTATTTGGAACTGATAAAAATCGGCCAAGAGCGAGTTAGGCTCGCGCACGAAGGGTTCCGTACCATTATTATAGGGAAAAATAACCAAAAAAATATGTTTTTTGTATGGGAGCCCCCTTAATTATTAAGTTTGTAAGTAATTTATAAGTACAAATATACGGATTTACCCAAAATTTCCACTGTTTCTGTTTCTTTTTCAATCTTTGTCTTAGTAACAACAAGATAATAATTCTTTCGCGATCCATATCCAGACAAGCACTGTCGTTCGAGCGCAAATATCGACTGAATAGGGACACGGTCGGCGCACCGTACGCGGCACCGTGTCACGGTGCGGCACCGTACCGTATCACGGTGGCGGCGTCGTGCCGTAATACAGTGACGGCGCCGCGCCGTGTCTGATGGGGACGCGGCCTTACTCTCGTACTCCACCTAACCGCACAAAAATTTCAATAGAACTCATACTTTATGCCTATACAGGTGTAACAAAACTAAGTGATAATATTTTAGGGTGAATATGTGTTCCTTTTTATTATTTTTTTTCACTTTTGTATGGGAAAACTCGTGACGCTGGGGCGCTTGCCCATACAAAAGTGAAAAAAAATTTGGTCTTTCAACGCTGCTACTTTCACAGTGAACTCTCTACAAGAAACACATACATACTCTTGAGTAATAATAATAACATCTATGGACCTTTTTATCCTTTTTATTATTTTTTTTTCACTTTTGTATGGGAAAACTCGTGACGCTGGGGCGCTTGCCCATACAAAAGTGAAAAAAAATTTGGTCTTTCAACGCTGCTACTTTCACAGTGAACTCTCTACAAGAAACACATACATACTCTTGAGTAATAATAATAATATCTATGGACGCTTTACACCACGTCAGTCTGGCCCCGTGCTAAGTACCTGAAGGACTTGTGTTACGGGTACCAGACAACGGAAATATATTTAATACTTTTATACTATACATATATTTAAGACTTTTATTATATCATACACATATTTAATATGTGTATCATATATTTTTTTTTTATTGAAAACTTTTTTTTTGTTCCGTCGGCGGGATTCGAACCCCGCGACCCCCGGCTTGAGCTGCCACACACTCAACCAATTGAGCCACAGAGGTCGTAGAGGAGTATTATCACTTAGTTTTGTTTCACTCTGTATAGCTGAAATAAAACACCCTTAAACTTTTTTCGTTTACAACCATCATTCAATTTCGCCTCTATTACATTAAATTACAGTTCAAAATGGCATGCGCGATTAGATGCTTCGAAAGAGCAACCCGTATAATGAGCCAAGGATACGTCTTTCTCAAGTTCAGAACTTCAGGCAACTTCACAAAGGCCGATTTGGTACCCGTTTAATGAGTATACTCCATGACGTCACGCCTTCCTACGCAAATACTCTGAATAACAAAATTTGTATTCAACTCTATAGCTTAGTTTATAAGGTGTACAATTTAATACAGCAAACATAACGGGCTAACACATTGGGGTTTGAATTCTAGATTGAAGGAATAAGGTTGGATTTCGAGTAGAGAGTTCCGCATGACGCATACAACGCAAACACGGGGAATTATTATAGTGACAGGTGTACAATATAAAATCAGCGCCGCTCCTGACGGTGGTGGAAATCGGAACTAATGTTTGAGGTACAGGAAAGTGTGTTATTCAAGGTTAAGGGTGGGTTGCACCAATTTACTATAACTATAACTGTAACTTTAACTACAATGCAAAATGTCAAATCTTTGGTTTAAGTCAATAATGGACGCCTTATTTACCGATAACTATAACCGCAACAGCAACAGACATCTGTCAAATTTTGTGGTCAAAGTTAAGGTTAAAGTTAAGTTAGTCCTAACTATATAACCATAATTTTGACCATAACTGTAATCATCTTTGACCATAACTGTAAAATCCGGGTTGCACCAGAGGCGTGGTTATACCACGCCTTTGGTTCAACCCACCCTTAAATGTCTGTAGCGTAGTTAAGTTTCACAAGAAAATATTAAATAGATTAATTAAGAAATAACATACGTTAAAAAAACCGACTTTACGTATCAGTAGTAAAACTTCATAGGTTCATTTTCATTTTCATAATTAACATTTTATTGTTTTTTTTTTCGATCTTCGGCATTGGCCGTTATTCGAGTCAGAGCGGCCAACCCGTTCATCTTTCCATACAAACGCTCGTACGTGATTATGGCGTTGTAAAGGATCTTTCGTTGAAACTTGTGAACTAATAGGTATCTTCTGCACTCTATCTAGGTTTATAAAAAATTAGAACTCAAAATTTGGAGAAACAAATTCAGTATAAGCCTCTAAAAACTGCTTTTTTGCACAAATGTTATCTGAAATTTAGACGTTTATAATGTACTTACTAATTGTACCAGCAAAGGAAATATTTTTTTTATAAACCTTACAAATGTAATGGAGATTCTAAATGTCAAACATTTTTTTTAACAAACTTGTAAGGCCTATAACTAATAAACACGTATTTCTTGAAACAAGTTTTATGAAATTTCCACACACTATTTATCGTGAATACTACTTATTACTAATTATTAATAATTTATATTAATTACTAATAATAATTAATAAATAATAATTATTAATTAATAATAATTACTATTAATTGATGAAACAAGAAGCTTTTCGATTACTCCCGCGTAGACGATAGTGGGACTGGGAAGGGGCCTCTTAAGCCAAAGGTTTGGCCAATCATGACTATTTTGGCTGAAAGTAGCCATTCGTAAAAACCGAGCTTCCGCGATTCGTAGCACCACGAGGTCTGAACGTAGCGCTCGACTCGTAGAACGTCTACGGGTTCGTAGCAAGTAAAAACTAATGTGACAAATTATAGTAGCCGTGGAAAATCCTCGTTTATTGTATTTTGTAGATTAATCGTATTCGATACATCAAAATAAATAAAAAAGAATATTTAGTTACCGAAATATACATTATTAGAAAACCCTGATTTCTAAAGAAAGATTTTGTACATTATCGAAAACTACGGTTTTCGAAATAGTAAACGTTTGTCATATTATTACCTTGCCTTACCTATAATTGGAAAAAAAAATTCAGTTGAGTACGAAAATAATTATTTTTCTGCATCCTTATGACTGAATGAATGAATAAGTAATAACGTGAGTGGAAGAACCAGATTACTAACATTTTATAACATAGGGACAATAACAAATTTTTTTCCTTATAATTTTCAGAAACCTTGTAACTTATTCTTTATCGCTTGGTTAATATATCTGGCTATATGTAAAATCCATTTACTTATTTCAATTCCTTTTTGCGTCCCTAAAGTCTCCATTTAAAGCCAAAAAACGGCAATTTTTTACTGTCACTTACCTGCTTTATCCACTAAAGACTTAAATTACTAGAGACAAAAATATTATAGTATTTTTTACATCTGATATGCGTCGTAGATTAAGGGTCAATTCAGACCGCAACGTGACGCGTAGGTGCATTATTATTTTCTAAAGGAGAATGAAGTAAAGTGGTCCAAATTTCCACCACTAACAAGACCTATATTGACTTATTGTCCATTAAATATAGAGTAACTTTCATTATGAGACAAATTAAAAATAAGCTGTCAGTAAAAAGTTACGACTTATGACCATATGAAAAATTATTTTTTGGAGAGAAAATATTGATATTGATATTCATCTAAATCAGTGAAAACATAATAGGAAATGCCAAGCGGCATGACATAACATAGATTGAGTAGTTAAAAAGTACAATGGATAATATTAACAGTATTGTATGGAATAAAATGGTAGAAAACTTTTTCATTCCGTCATAATTTTTTACATACAGGATATTTTTGGTTGCGGTCCAGTAATGATTCCGTATTTAGCAGACCATTACGTTAGTGTTATTGGCTGTGGACATTTGCACCAAACTCAATACATTTTTATTAAGTACATCTACAATATTTTTCATACAAAATGGTAAAAAACATGACTTTTCATTCGGCCATAACTTTTCACTGACAGAGTATTTTTGACTGCGGTCTGGTTGTAATGATTTTGTATTTAGTAGACAAATTTACTATATAGGTCTCGTTAGTGGTGGAAATTTGGACCAGACTCCATACATTTTAAAACATACTCTTTTGTATGGATTTGACAGATTTGCAAGACGTCTCACGCAATTGAAATCTGTCAATTCAGTACAAATTTAGAAATGCATCTACCCGTCGCGTTGCGGTCTGAATTGACCCTAAAACTACTTAGGGTCAATTCAAGGTTCAAGGTAATATACTCGTAGAAGCACGTCGATAGTGGGATAAGTAGCTATAGCAACGTGAGACCGTTCCCATGGGGATCCCGGATATCTTCGCTCCGTCTCTACGAACGGGAAAATTAATATTATAGTATAAGTGGGAAATTATAATTATTATTAATATAAAAATATTATTATGTTGGTCGCATCTTCCCCATTATGTGGAAATCTCGAAACATAAATCGTACCTATATCTATGTTTATTCCATGATATAAATATTCGTCTACATTGGTTTAGTAGTTTCGGAGCTTATTTAGAAGGAACAGAATAGAAAATAATATTATTTTTATACTACACTGTATAGAAAATCGTGTACCTATTGTACTATCAGAGACGTTGAAATATATATATATATATATATATATATATACCATCGAGGAAATTGATTCCTAGGCAGTTGACAGACCAACGTCATTTGGTCGGATCATGTCAATTTAATGTTGATTGTGATCTGTCGGCTGGGTTTGACGTAACGCGTATATATATATATATATATATATATATATATATATATATATATATATATATATATATATATATATATATATATATATAGTATAATGATTCAATGAATCGTGCCCCCGAGCATTGTGCTTTGCGCTGCAGCTAATAGTGAACAATATCGCGTAACAACGGTTCCCGCATTATAGCACGAAAGTAAAGGTCGTAAGTCCCAAAACTGTTTTTGATGATTACTTAAAAATTAAATACAATACTAATATTTCCTTTAGCCATTATTTTATAAAGTGTGTGATTGTAGTACTGCAAGTTATTTAATGATAGTAACTCAATAAGTGTAACAGATATTTGTTGAAAAGCCCAGAAAGATTCATAATTTCGAAAAATATAACTATCGAGTCAAAATAAGTGAATCGTGTTTTCCGTTAGGCAAATATCAGATAAATATACAATGATTAAATAAATCTCAATTTCATTTAAGTCAATCGTCTTCCGGGATCGTAATACTTATTAGAAAACACAGCAAAATTTGGCAGCCCGTTATATTACTATAAACCAATGCATTCCAACAAAACTGCGCTAAATCACACCTACTTTATCGTACTGAAGTTTGGGGTAGTGCAAATAAAACGAAATTAAATAAATTACACAGACTCCAAAATAAAATTGTAAAAATAATATTTCGATACCCATATTTTACACCAATAACCAAAATTTACAACGAAACTAAAATTATGAATATTTAAAAACAACTATTATATACTTATAACACCTGTATATTATTAATTAGAAAAATAATCGATGGTAAAATTCAAAGTGAATTATCTTTTTCTGTAAAATCCCAAACGACTAGCCGAAGTATAAGACGCCCTAATTTATTAGTTTTACCCAAAATACGTACTAACTATGCCAACGTGGGAGAGCCATGCTTCGGCACGAATGGGCCGGCTCGACCGGAGAA
The DNA here is from genome assembly GCA_905187585.1 of Cyaniris semiargus. Taxonomy (NCBI): domain Eukaryota; kingdom Metazoa; phylum Arthropoda; class Insecta; order Lepidoptera; family Lycaenidae; genus Cyaniris; species Cyaniris semiargus. The sequence goes on from LR994555.1 coordinate 3,991,280, forward strand.
ATACCACGTTCTCACAGAAAACCGGCGTGAAACAGCGCTTACGCTGTGTTTCGCCGAGTGAGTGAGGCCCAATCCCCTACTCTATTCCCTTCCTTTCCCTCCCCTATTCCCTTCTCTTCCCATCCCTACTCTCCCCTATAACCCTATTCCCTCTTAAAAGGCCGGCAACGCACCTGCAGCTCTTCTGATGCTGCGAGTGTCCATGGGCGACGGAAGTTGCTTTCCATCAGGTGACCCGTTTGCTCGTTTATTTCATAAAAAAAAAATAGCATCACTTTTGAGGGAGCACAGTTATATAATAGTTTACCCATAACTACATTAAAAATATATAGTACATTACGCACCTAGGGCAGGAAAATAAGAAATGTCTCAGATCACATGGTGCGTATACTATTTTTCTCATCGACGGAGGCGGAAAACGGCAACATCAGTAAGCGCAGCGGGAAGAAAGTTGACGTTTTCCGCCCGGAGATAAGAAAAATAATTTAATAGTTTAAAACTATTAAATTATTTTATACCAGTTGTCTAAGCATGTCATTGAACACTATTAAATTTAAGAATGTTAAAATAAGTATTTTGTGCTGCTATCTTTATATAGTTTCCTTAGTAATTTAACTTTAACAATTAATTTTGTTTTTTTTTTATTGCAAAAACTTAATTGTACTTAGTAATATTTTGAGTTCGAACTGTAGTAGACGTATGTGGATGAGTTGAATAAGTAACATTTTATACCATAAGGGCAATCACTAAGTTTTCCTCTTATAATTTGAACAAATCTTCTGACTTAGGTAAGTTGCAAGGTATATCATCATCTGGCTAATATATCTGGCTACACATAAAATCCCCAGTTTTCTGATTTCAAATTAATTTCTGTTTTTTTTTTATTCAAACTTTTCCGGTCCTAAAACCTCCATTTATGAAAAAAAAACCAACATTTTCCAATTTTTAGTGATTACCCCTTTTCAAGCACTTAGGTACGTCTTCATATTTAAAGAAAGAGAGAGAATGATGTTTTGAGAAAGTAATAGCAGTAACCGTGTTTGGTACAATTTGGCTAATCGAGTGGGTGTTGAAAACAATAATCAGTATTGGCTTTCCCTTCAAATGTCAAAGCGTGCTTCCGAGAAAAACCAATGAGCAACCGTCATTGGTTTTTCTCGGAAGCACAAATTGTAAATGAATGGAAATTCAAATTGTAAGTAAAATTGGGAAATGCTGCTGAAATTAAAATATTAGGGACCCGCAGCTTAATATGGGATTCTGTAGAATGTTATAATTTTCGTAGGTACTAAAAGAACATCTTAGCTGTGTTTACCTAGAAGTTATTAAAGTTATGTTGTGCTTATGTCTGTGTGTCTGTCTTTTTTGTCTCAAGGACTTAACATTGCCTATACCCCTTTAAATAAATTTTATAGCCCTAGCTACGATATAAATAATTTAAACTGTCACAACTGGACTTCACAATAATATCCTCACTATTTCCCACAATAATAATTATCTGCAAATAACTTATTCTCCGCTTATTAATTTATCTTTAAGCGGACATTATTAATTTCGCGGGGTGGCGCCACCCTCTTTGTTCTATTATTTAATTATTAATAGATAATATTGAAGCATCAATTATTTCTTTTCATTAGTGACCTCTTCTTGGTAAGAGAGGTCAACGGAAAGTGCCAGGGGGGCAACCCGTTTGGTAGCTACGTATTCGTAACGCTATAGAATGTCAAATGGCTGTTTTAATTTACATACACTTTTTCTTTCGGCAACTTCAAAATTTTCATTGCGGGCCCTAAAACAGCTTTAGCTTGACCCACAGGCTAAAGCTGAGATCATATTAAAGTTTTTTCATGCTAGCGCTGTTAATACTGGCTAACAGGTGTGGCAGTGGTGGGAATGTATGGTGGGCCGCTGCCCGTTTAAAAAAATTGCCAAATGTCATAGCGCTATACAGTACGCTCCCATACATTTTAGTTCCTTCGCGTCGATACTATCGAATACATTTACTTGACTAAGTACCCATGTAATCAGCCTTTTAATGTATTAGATGGCACCCGCAATTCCGCTGCGCCAAAATTCGTTTATCGCGCAGGAACCGCACACTTTTCCGGGATAAAAAATATCTTATATCCTTTGCCGGGAATCAAAGTATCTCCAACATACATTATACAAAAATCACTTCAGCGGTTTCGGTTTGAAGAGGTAACAGACCGACCAATTCCGCATTTATAGTATTAGTATGGATTGGTTCAAAGCCAGGTCGTACTTAAAAGCACCACCAGTAGGTACCAAGTACCACCAGTACCACCGGTAAGCCTTATGACCCGGATGTAAACGTGTGAATAAAGGCGTGTGCACATTACGCAAGCCGCAATCCAATAAGCCGGCGCCAACGCATCTGCACCCGCCCTAATGCCATTAGCAGACCTTGCTGATTGTTCCTCAGAAGCCACACTTATTATCTTGTAAGTCTTGCTTAATTATTCATATTATAATGTTGTCTTATATACCTAAGCTAGATGTAGCCCGCAACTTCGTTTAGAGATTAATATAGTGCTTTTCCGTGATAAGAAGAATTATCTTAATATTATTTGTCCTTACGTACATACATATTTAATGACTAGCTGTTGCCCGCGACTTCGTCCGCGTTAACATAGTATGCAAAGTCTCAGCCCGATCGGTTTAAAATTGACAAAGTTTCATACAAACTTTCATCCCCTATTTTATCCCCTTGGGGGTAGAATTGATTAAAATGCTTTCTTAGCGGAAGCTTAATAAACTTACACTTCTGGGATCTTATCTCTCGCCAAAAAATCAACTCAGAATCAAACAAGATCAGGAGATTGGTCTATTCGAGCTATTTCTTTTTAACATGGGCTAATTCTGTGCTTCCATTAATTAAATAGTGTTAATAATATATTTTTGTCATAGAGTAACATAATTTTTGTAATCCTACAACACTATCTAATCAAGGTGTATCTAACCTCTAGCACAGAATATATATTAGTAGTACCAACCTGTAGTTAAAATAATAAAAACTTATTCGCAAACACGCTACGTAAGTGTTCACGTTTAAAAAACATTACACAATTTTACATCTGAAATCAAAAATGGGGAAAAAACTAGATTTACATACGAAAACAAAATCGTCGCAACTCGCAACCCAACGCAGGAACCGTCTTTCGCCGGGCTAGTCAGCTGTCGAGTTCAAGGTCTGCCGGGTCAATGCTGAAGGGTGGGGGGTGAACCCCCGCCGCGGGGGGCGGGGGAGGGAGTGCGTAGGCGTTACCATGGCAACGGGCCCACGCCTCCCACGCGCAGGTAGTCAATCAATTACCGGGACCACTTTTTTATAAATTTGCAGTGATTTTTAAACGCGATGATGGTGTGATTGATTTTTTTATTGGATGTAAAGAATATAGGGCAAACTACGGAATTACCCAATCGTTATTTGGATGCAGATTTTTGTAGTATAAACTGAAACGTGCCAACAATCTATCTATCCTTGTATTTTTTATTTGTTGGTTCGGAGTGAATCTTTAAAAAAATGAAATGTTAAATATTTCAAAAACTTGAATTAGGAATTCTTCTCTTTATTACTGCAAGATGGCGCTAGCTGGTGCTAAAATGAAATACAACGTAACGCATAGTGTGATTTTTTTTCCTAGCCTTTTAAAAATTATTGCGGTTCTGTGATATTCTGTGATATTGAGCGTTTTTATACCGCTTATGTTGACTTATCATCGATATCACCAACAGGTAAGTAAAGTTTTTCGTTAAGTTGTCATGGATACAAATTAAAGCACTATACTTAGAAGGTAGGTAAAGTAAGTAGTACTCAAGTAATGTGCCGCCAGTTCTTCTAGCTTCGTATACCTAGTTCCCTTACCGGTGGAAGGTGTTAATTTCATATAAAACACACAGATATTTCAGAAATTTGGTATATAGAATTTGAGAAAGGACCTGGTATGATTATAGTTTTTATTCCGGAAAATGGAAATATTCCAAGCAATAAGAATTTCATGATAAAAGCGCGGTAAACGTCTAACATATAACACAACAATAGATGGATTTTAGCGAAAAGAAGTTGTAAAAACATATTATACGTATACAAAAACATAAAGGATTGCGCGTTATATACACATATACTTGTATATATTAATCGTATGCTACGATGAGTTTTCTCTAAAGGTCACAGGGTGGCATTCTCGTGAGTATTCGAACATTTCAAAGCCATTCACTGTGGGGTCTATACATGAAGTCCAGATCAATACAAGACATAATTACTATTCAAGCCAAGCGTGGTAGTCAATTATTAACGGACGTTTTGACTTTTGCGCGAGCCCACTACATCTTCATCAGGATAGACAGCGTCCAAGCAACGTAAATCCTTTCATTTATTTTGAGTAGATACTTACGAATTTTCTCGCGGACCACTTTTCTTGTTTCTACAGTCTCAGTTGCTTTCCAATGGCCGTGCTTTTAAGTAGATATTTTAATCGGTAGAAAATTAGAGTAGGTAGGTTATACTACTAGGTATATAATTTTATGTGAAAATTTCGGTGACCTGCAGGACAGACTCGGCCTAGTGCAGGCGCCAATGTAACGCAATACCTGTAAAAATCTGTTACTTAACTGAAAAACACACAATTTATACTGTACTTGTCGAATTATGTAACAGATGTAAAGTTGTTAATAAAATTATTCTTATTCTTATTCCTATTTTCCCTGTTTCAGTCACCACTTCGTTAAATACATTCAGCAAAGATTCAGCACTAATCTTTCAGACGCGTAAGTAAAGTAACTAGTAATATTATATTATTATTATTTTTTTCAAATATAAAACTAATTAATTACACATATTATACCTTTGTAGTTTACCTACTTTGGATTGTTCGCTTCCTCGTTGTTGCCTTGTAAAAAAATATAGAACAAGCTCGGGTGTTATCAACGCGAAAGTGTATTATCACTGTTATATCTTCACGCTTAAACCATCTGATTTTGGTCAAGTTTTTATGGTATTATATTTTATTTCAACAAAAACTTTTATGTTGAGCTTCCTGGGAGGCCCCTCTTGGACTACTTGAGTCGCCGCTGGACCACTTAAGTGACTTAAAAACTGAACTTCAAACAGCAATCGTGTAACATAATATTATTATGTCGACCTTCATTTCACCGGCGTTGACTTTTTAAAATCTAGAGCAGTGTTACCTAGCTACAAAAGAAGTAGCAATACTTCTGAGAAAAACTGATTTACACCCTTCCCCTTCGCAATACTGGATAAAATAAGTTTTTATTTTATAAAAAGCATAGGCTTTTCAACTGCAAAGGCCATCCCCAGAGTCTTCCATTGTACTCTCTTTCTAAATCATCAATCAAATCATTGTAAATCCGTGATATTTGTTGTAAATTAAAATTTATAAGTCCAAGTAACTAGGAATATTTTTACCGGTTTTCGGTTCTTTCGTCATATTATATTTTGGTTTCATCTTTCTGGTTCAAATTCACTCACACAAAACTCACTAACGGCCTACGCCGTTCAATTACATAAACACAATTTAGCTACATACCTAAACTACATAAATAAATTGTAATGTTGACAACATATATACAGCATCCTTGCAACAAAGTCGGCCTAGACCAGAGGAATGAGCAGGTCAATACGTCTGGGACCAACTATGTGCGGGTTTCTTCGCGATGTTTTTCCTTTCAAGCGTCCTTATTATCTACTTAAGATCAAAAAATGTCTTAGTGGTACAAGCCTCCAGCCGGGAACGAACCTGCAAGAACCAAAGGTCTACCCACTAGGCCACGGACGGTCTATATGGCTGCATACATTTCTTGATAACCGACCGCATGCACATGATCACTAAGTAGGGCGCTGTGCACACGCATGAGGTGTATTCCGACACGTTTAGTATATAGAGCAGGGGGACAACCCCCTTGCACTCCCCCCTAGTTCCAGGGGGGTAAGGGGGAACACCCCGCGGCCGCGGTATATGCAATTAATGGGAAAAATCCTGTTACCGTCATTAGATTTTTTACATTTGAGATCGTGGTGCTTTTTTGCATGTTTATTAGTTTGTAAATAAGAGATTTTGAATGATGAATTGAATTTTGAAGATTGCATGTAGGTATTTAAAAATTATTTATATGTTTTTAATAGATTAACTGTATAGTTAAACTTTATTCTGAAAGTATTAGCTATCAAATACTTTCAGAATGTATTTTAAAACTGATCTGGTTCGTAAATTAAACCAAGGAGAAAAAATAGCGTAAGAAACTTGCAATTTGACGTGTTTAGTATGTTTTAACCTTGAATAATCACAAGACATACGTGGGAGAGCCATGCTTCGGCACGAATGGGCCGGCTCGACCGGAGAAATACCACGTTCTCACAGAAAACCGGCGTGAAACAGCGCTTGCGCTGTGTTTCGCCGAGTGAGTGAGTTTACCGGAGGCCCAATCCCCTACCCTATTCCCTTCCCTTCCCTCCCCTATTCCCTTCTCTTCCCATCCCTACCCTCCCCTATTACCCTATTCCCTCTTAAAAGGCCGGCAACGCACCTGCAGCTCTTCTGATGCTGCGAGTGTCCATGGGCGACGGAAGTTGCTTTCCATCAGGTGACCCGTTTGCTCGTTTGCCCCCTTATTTCATAAAAAAAAAAAAAAGACAATTATGTTATTTGACTTTAGTACCACTAGTACCTAACTTATCAAACTCAAAGTTTTTTATTCAAAATAGGTATTTTCCATATACTCTTTTACTGACATTAACCGATAGTGCCTGATACCTGTAACTCGGTGAGAAGAAACGGCGTAACATTCATTTTAGTGTAAGAAATATTCACCTATCCTTCCTTCTGGTTCTGAATAGTTTTCGGGATTCGTATCGAAGACAACTTTACTAAAGGCACTACCTGCTGGGCTAAAATGGTCACATAGCAATTCCTCTCAATCAATTCACAAAATGAATTGTTAAAACTGTCAAATTAGTACGAATATAGACCAATTGAATTGTTCAAACTCACGAATGTCAAAATATTAGTACGAATTTAGACCAATTGAATTGGTCTAAATTTGACATTCGTGAGTTTGACAGTTTTGACAATTCATTTTGTGAATTGATTGAGAGGAATTGCTATGTGACCATTTTAGCGCCGCTGTTGGTGATATCGATGATAAGCCAACGTTATCGTTATAAAAACGCTCAATATCACAGAATCTCACAGTCTCACGCACTGTGAGCATGCAATGACCCATGCCCCGCACGCCTCGAAGCCTGCATAGGAAAGGTGTTTTATTTTTATATAGGTACACTGTAATTTTTCTTGCCTATTGGAATGTAAAATAGTATTAGAGACGTTACGTTAAATATTACAGGCAAAATGTTAGGTGATGTTTAATTAACACGTAGTTTAATGTAAGCCTATGTGGTTATTTGCCAATGGCCTTCAGCAGATTTTAATTCTTATGAAAGAGATAATTACTTATATGATAACATTTTACCTAGGGTTAATTTTAACCCAAATTTTCGCAAGTTGATCTTATGATTTTGACAGAACATTATCATTTTAATAGTGCTGTTGATCGGCTTAAGTTCTGGTCAATCAAAAGCGATAGTAAAACTCGAGTCAAAAAAACCTGAGAAACCCTGTATTTGATACTCAAAATCATCGAAATCAAAAACAGTATCAAAGAAAGTAATACAGTAACATAAGTATCAGTAAGTACTTACTTACGTACTCTAATCTCTACTCAAGTAAGTCAAAGGCGCCGGCGCTCGCAGCATTGAACTTATGAAACCATTCAAGCTATCAGATAATTACTATATACCTTGTAACAGATTATAACTAAATGTTATTAGTTATTGAAATATGCGACCTGAAAAAAGGTTGTTCAGTTATTCTGTACTAGTTGTTGTTCGCAACTTTGTGTAAGCGGAATTTCGTTTATCGCATCTTCGAATTATTTTGCAGTTATAATAAAAACGATGCTGTATTCTTGCTGAAGGCTCAAGCACCAAATTCCATAAGAAATACGTTAAGGAGTATAAGTTTTTTTTTTCATTAGAGGGCTAATGATCAAACGGGTCATCTGATGGAAAGTAACTTCCATCGCTCATGGGCACTCGCAACATCAGAAGAGTTGCAACTGCGTTGCCGGCCTTTTAAGAGGGAATACGCTCTTTCTTGAATGTTTGTAGGTCGTAATGGTCCGGGAATGCTGCTGGCAAAAAAAGAAGCTTCATATAAACGTAAAGAAGTAACAACTTGACTGACAAACAAACAGACAGCTATTTTCTTACAGTATCTAGATTTTGATATTTAGGATTTGGTATTTAACTATATGACGCCTGCAACTCCGTTGCGCCAAAATTCGTTTATCGCGTAGGAACCGTACATTTTTTCGGGATAAAAAGTATCCTATGTCCTTTCCCGGTACTCGAAAGTATTTCCATACCAAATTTCCGCAAAATCGGTTCAGTGGTTTGGACACGAAGAGGTAACAGACAGACAGACGGACAAATAGACACACTTTCGTATTTATAGTATTAAGTACGGATATTTACATAAATACCCGTACTTATGTTGAAACATTTCAATGGCAATATATACTAAACTACCTAACGACCAAAATATCATGTATGCTTCACATGACACATCACTTACCATTCGACGATCCGCAGCTCGTCAGTTTCATAATGAACAAAGCTTGGGGCGGGGAGTGCGCGCGATTGGCGGGCCGACATGACCATATCTGGCATTCGCTACTGGATCATGTTTCAACGATACTATAAAAGCTACTCATGACTGTGAAAGGAAATCGCGGGGAACCGTACATTTTGATGTATTAAAAAGTAGTTTGTATTCTTCTCCATGATTGACTATATTATTGCAAATTTTTAATAAAATCGGTCCAGTAGTAGAGCATTTTCGATGCTAGCAAACGAACCCTTCGTTTCTAACAACTACCTGTAAAGATTTATTCGCACAAAGTGTTATTTAAATATGAAAGGATACGTGACCCAGCTTAGGAATTTTATTGTACAAATCGTTTGAATAGAAGAATTATTTTGTACGTAAAGAAAATTTGGGGAAATTATTATAGAGCAAGACTTACATAGTCTAATAATTACAACGTATAGAAAACATTTGTATGTTTTAACAATATTATTGTTTATCTCTTTTCCATGTAACAAAAATATCATTTTATTATTTCGTTTAGTTCAGGATCTTCAATTATTCAACTATACTAAAAATAATAAATACTAAGCATCAATTCATACTTCCATACAAATATTATAAATGCGAAAGTGTCTGTCTGTCCGTCTGTCTGTCTGTTACTTCTTCACGCCCAAACCGCTGAACCGATTTTGTTGAAATTTGGTATGGATATACTTTGAGCCCCGGGAAAAGACATAGGATACTTTCTCGTAAAATAATTACGATTCCCGCGCGATTAACGAATTTAGGGGCAACGGAGTTGCGTCATCTATAGTAGGTTCCTTATAAACCAGGAATAAAACGTAGGTACATAGAAATTTTATGTATTATACGGCAAGTTTACGTGGCGTTTCCTTCGTCGGAAACGTGAGACGGCGGGCGGGCGGCGGCAGGCGGCGCGCGGGGGGCGCCCCATATACGGCGTGCGCAAACGCAATACTACTGTCGTGTAGAGAATAGGTTAGGTTTTGAAAGTGAAATATTTTTGGAGTGTTTTTTTTTTTTCTATGGGATGAAAACATTGATGTACGGCGCAAATGCATTATTGCAACTGTCGTGTAGAAAATAGGTTAGGTTTTGAAAGTGGAATATTTTTTGCGAGTTTTTTTTCTATGGGATGAAAACATTGATGTACGGCGCAAATGCATTATTGCAACTGTCGTGTAGAAAATATGTTAGGTTTTGAAAGTGGAATATTTTTTGCGAGTTTTTTTCTATGGGATGAAAACATTGATGTACGTCGCAAATGAATTATTGCAATTGTCGTGTAGAGAATAGGTTAGGTTTTGAAAGTGGAATATTTTTTGCGAGTTTTTTTCTATGGGATGAAAACATTGATGTACGGCGCAAATGAATTATTGCAATTGTCGTGTAGAGAATAGGTTAGGTTTTGAAAGTGGAATATTTTTTGGGAGTTTTTTTTCTATGGGATGAAAACATTGATGTACGGCGCAAATGCATTATTGCAATTGTCGTGTAGAGAATAGGTTAGGTTTTGAAAGTGGAATATTTATTGGGAGTTTTTTTTTCTATGGGATGAAAACATTGATGTACGGCGCAAATGCATTATTGCTATTATCGTCTTGAGAATATGTTAAGTTTTAGTTTGGTTCTTTGAAGAGATAAAAACAACATTGATGTACGTTGCAATCCCATTATTGCTAGGTTAGGCTGTCGCTAGGTTAGGAACGTGGAATATTTTTTGGGAGTATTAGTGATTTTGGAGGTGGTGTGTGAGGTGACACAGAGCTAACCTAGAAAGGTTAGCACTATGGGCGAACGCACTCGTATTTTCACTTCTGTACTATTTTTTGACAAGTTTGGTTCAGTTATTTATCTGCACTTCTATAGGAAAATACATTTGTATGCCAAGAAAAGAAGTATATAATGTTAATGTGACCTAATCTTTATCTGTCTCAAATTCTGTTTATATGAGATTCGCAAATTTGGAGCCTATTTCATGCAAACATACAAATTTGATTTTATAATAATATTATCAGGTATGTACTTTGTGCGTGCCAAACCAGTATACAATATGTCCCGTAACCGGTGTCCGATCCTTTAATGTCATGATGTATGGCATATTTTATCGACAAACTGGTTCTATTTCATATGCATAACATTTCCAAAGTTTGTTTATTAAACTTTAAGTACTGTTAGCTTAAATTTAAAATAACCATGAGTTGAATTTTTAAATGAATCACTTCTGTGGGCGAGTGTACGGCGCCTGAGTACGCCCACACGTCTCAACGCGTCGGGCAGTCTTCACAATTGTACCCAATTATAATGGCTGAAAATTTGGCAAAATAAAAATTGTTAACAAAAAAAGAAGGCCTAGGAATTCTAGACAATTCCTAGGCCTTCTTTTTTTGTTAGTGTTAGTTTGTGGGTGTATAAGATTGAATTAGCTAATAATACTCTCGTCAGCTTATGTTTTTGAGATCTACCATTCGATACCACGCCACATACATAAAACACGTCTAACTTGTAAAGACTTTAATATTATTATCAAAATCGGTCCATCCGTTTGGATGCTACAATGCCACGGACAGATATACAAATAGACACGTCAAACTTATTAGTTATCACACTCCTCTGTTTTCGTGAGGGTACAAAACAGTTTTCATCGGCGATTAAAGTACCAAAACAATCATTCTTTCATTTTCACATTATTTAAATGTAACCTTTTTCACTTATGTACAAATAGTTGGTACTATCAGAGAAATTAACTCATAGGCGGATAGCGGAGCTACGTAATTTGGATGTGTAATGTGTTATATCAAGCTCAGCCGACAGATCACAATAATTAATATTGATTTGACGTAGCCCGACCAAATAACGTAGGCCCGCCATCTGCCTATGAACCAATTTCTTCGATGGTGCATTTAATAGCCATCATAGAAATAAATCATACTCCTTTTAGATGTAGAGTAATTACCATCAGAGATCCGCCCAGGCCTCTAGCCGTCACTCCCTCTGTCTCTGTCTTCATTAATCTGTGTCAAGCGAAATGTGATTTAAAAAAACAAGCATCTGCCTTAAGGGCCGAAACACATAACCGCGTTGCGGCGCCACGCCGCTGAAATCGGTAGTTTGCGTTGCGGCGTCGCGGCGACGCGAAAAACAGCGTTTTGGCAGGGTAACCAGTTCCTCGTGATTTTTTATTGTGAATGGACGTGTCTCTGGCATGGATCGTCGAAAAAAAAACATTAAGAAGACATTACTCGGTTTTTAATATACGACACAGAAGATACTGGATACATCCATTTAATAAGGCTATGAATCCCGACGGTGAGTACTTTTCTCGAAAATACAAAGCATTAAAAATAGACGAAAAAATTTTTTTCGTCTACTTTGAGTATATTATCATCACTTGAAGAGCTATTAAGCGGGTTATCAAAATATACACAGGAAAATAATGTAAAAGGAAGGAAACCCGTTACTGCTTTGGAAATGGGCTGGGCTTGACTTATAAGGTAAAGTAAAACAAATACTTTTTATTGATATTTATTTTATTACACTATGAATCCCAGAAACAAACTGAATTATTGTCAACAAGTGTGACGTCATAACTGAAAGAATGGACTGAAGAATGGACGTGTCTCTGGCATGGATCGTCGAAAGAAACTTATTGCTTATTTGTTATTAATAAGAGATTACTCGCTTTTAAATATACGACACAGAAGATACTGGATACATCCATTTAATAAGGCTTTGAATGGCGAGTACTTATCTCAAAATATGAAGCATTAAAGGTAGACGAAAAAAACATTTTTCGCCTACTTTAGAATGAGTATCATTTGAAGAGCTATATAAGCGGGTTATCAAAGTATATACAGGAAAATAATGTAAAAGGAAGGAAAGCCGTTACTACTTTGGCTTGACTATAAGGTCAAATAAAACAAATACTTTTTATTGATATTTATTACACTAGGAATCCCAGAAACAAACTGAATTATTGTCAATAAGTGTGACGTCAAAACGCTGGAATTATCTGCGCCGCGCCGCTAAAATCAGCAGTGGCGCCACTGCCGATTTCAGCGGCGCGGCGCCGCAACGCGGTTATATGTTTCGGCCATAAAATTAATATACCTAGAGGTATATTAACTTTATGGTTTCGGCCCGTAGATTTGCTTTTAAAAAAGATAGTTTAACAATTTCCTCTGCGAAAATTCTCGATAGTGGTAGCTAACAGAGATAGAAAGGATTCAATATTTCGATTTGATGGTCCTAAAATATGGATTGTTCTATTTGTAGGACAATGTTAAATTTTAAAAATAACCTATCAATATACAAAAAATCAGCTGGTTAGGGTTCCGTTTTAGGGTTCTGTAATCAACAAGTCCTCGTTGACTTTTGAGAATTCGCATTCATTCTCATTCGCAGAGGAAATTGTTGTTCGTCTTATCAAAATGAAGATACTCACGAAAAATTTGCTTGATAGTACTCAGGTCAAAAAAATGTTCTAGGGAACCTGTACTATTAGGATGTTTTAAAATTAAAGCGTTTGGTAGTTATTTCATAGGCAACTGTCATTTTGGTTTCGACCTAAAATGGGTATAATATAATATACCCTCAGTACAGTATTTCTAGAATATTTATGTAATTATAATTCTGATTTAATTATAATCATACAACTTACTTTCTGATATATATCAACCTCTGTGTTTGGAATACTTTAATAAACTTTAGCAGCCTACCAAATTCAAGCATCAAAAGACTTATTTTAAATAAAAAGAATGGTTTTAAGTTTTGGTTCTGATAATATACATTTTAAAAGATCAAATAGTTTAATTTATAATTCGTTAAAGCTATGTCAGGTTGTAGACATTCCTTTCCTACCTACTAACGGCGGTTTTCACAAAACTCTGTCCGTCTGTTTGTTAAAACTCAGTGAACATAAACGTCAGCATCGCGTATGTTTACGTATTTATGAACTACAAGTGTACTCGGTCACGGCTGACCCCAATTGCTTGAAGTGTGAAAATACTAGATGATGCATTCGAAGACTAGTTGCTATGGCCAACTTTTTTTGAGGGTTTTTGGTGTTAATTCTGAGTGGTTCCAAATGCAGAGGACTGTTCAACTTTGACTGTAATTGACCGAAAAAAAGGCGATGCAGCTAAAATAGATATAATGTATAATGTAACTGCTAAAAACCAATACAATATTGTTCAATAAAAAAAATGTTCAAGGTGCGAGAATAGTCACTTTCATAGATAAGGCACATAATCAGGAAAACCAACTAGCATGCTGATGTTGTTTTAAGCCTATTTTATTAATTTGATAAAAAACTTAGAAATTGACGATTTTTCGTTGTTTTTTTTAACATAAATCTGTTTCTTGATGTCGTAGAAACAACCTGGGAAAGTTTCTCGACAAATTTCCTATATCACTTTGAATCTATTAACATTTATTAAATTTATGAACATAAATTAATATAATGTAATTAAATTAACTCCTTGAAAACTTTTCACACGACGTTATGTATTATTTAGGAGTTCACTACACAGCATAGAATTCAAGTGACAACCCCTAAAAATTCAAGTCAGAACCCGACCACTTCCTGGCATCAACAAGTAGTAGGCGAGCATATCTAGCGTGGCGTAACCTTTATCGCTGGCCTAACACCCGATGACTAAGCTGGCTGCTCGCCAGCGACCCACATACACCTTCCTAGATTGACAATTGTGCTGAAAAATATCATTAACTTACCTGACTTAGGAAAAAGGGTTATGTTTTGCGAGATATTAAGTACTATTTTTAGTACTATGTGTAATTTTTTAGATCGCTCGGCAACCTAATTTAGAATTAGGCTAAATGGATTTATAAATTGAAAATAGTAATTTAAAACTTATTTTCAAGTTTTTTACTTACGTTTTTCGTAATTTAAACAGTTAAATTTCTTATAGATTAAACCAAAAGGAAGCATGAAGGTCAGAAAACAAAAAAAAAAAAACGTTTTGTGGTTTTTTGTTCATTGTTGAAATATTGATAATAACAAAAAAAATTATATATGACATCAAAAGTATCAATCACATCATCACTATATAAAAATATACTCGTTATTATTGCAACATAATAATTTATATTAGAAAAGCTTCAAATTTAAAATTAACGAACAAAATTAATATAATTACAGTTAAAACCTAAGTCAACATTCCAAGAGTACTTTTGTAAAGTAAAAAGGGTTAAACTACCTGTTGTTGATATTATATAATATAATATTATATTAAAAGTAGATGGTGGTTAATTACTATTATTGTATAGAAAATTAAAGTTTGGTTCAAATTATTTAATAATAATTTGAACCAATCGAACCAATCTTTCATTTAATTTTCAACTATTAAAATATGACTTTAAAGTACTCGTAACGTATAAAAAATATTCTTTATCACCCCGTAATCGCACATTTTTCCGGTTTTTTTTTTTTAAATTAGTATATCCTTTTCCGGTACTTCATGGATTTCCATACCATTTTTATCAAATTCGGTTCCAGGTGTAGGTGAAGAGAGATATTATTTGTAATATTAGGATACTATTTAGTTTGTTAGTATACCTGAAATATATTTAGATAATTAATTTTATAACCTATTGTATATAAAATAAATTGAGCCATTTAATATAAGTCACTGTTTTTAGGTCTCAGTTATTTTTAATAGTAATTAAAATACTAAGTAATTGTTTTTATTATAATAAAATCAAAGTCTTTATATTAAATGTTGTATGAAAAAGTCTAAACTCCTTCTGAAAATTAAATTATATTTAAAATATAAAATCCTAAAATAATTTGTTTTATAATGAGAAATTATTACTTTTTTATATAAAACAAGGGGGCAAACAAGCAAACGGGTCACCTGATGGAAAGCAACTACCGTCGCCCATGGACACTCGCAACACAAGAAATCGATCGCGCGATTATTGCTAGTGGATTGTTGATCGCTATTTTTACGTGATAGCCCTGCGGAACTCTTTATTAGTAAATCCGACTCACACTTGGCCGGTTTTTTATCACATCACAGTAGCCGCCCACAACACTTGGCAGGGGAAACATAAATATTGAGTGTACACTCACACTGACCGATTTTTACCCGATGGCAGGAAAAGGAGGGTAATATTCTTAGCCTGTTTTTTCTTACCTAATAAGAGGCTTACACTCAGAGATGAATACTAATTAGTTACCTGTAATTAAATGAAGATTTTAACGTAACCCCTATACATTATCTGTCAAACTTTTCATTATTTTTTTAAATATTAATTAATAATTGAAGTTTAATCATCATTAAACGTCTCTTAGTGCGAATGTTAATTTCTATTTATTGCAAATATTCTCAAGAGTCCATTAATATAAATCATAATTAATATAGTATATAAAGTACAAGTTAATAAGGCTCAGAATATATCAGATCAGAAGTTTAAAAGCTATGGTGAAACAAACTAACATACCTACTTAATATTACTTATAGGTCCATTATGTTTGTTTGTCCACCAAAATCCTCCCTTGGCTTCTCCATTCGAAAAATTTGATTCAAATTGCCAAAATCATCACCCATATAACGTTATGTCGATGTCGTGACCCCGAAACCATGATTCTTAGAGTAACACACTCACACGCCGCCTAGTCATGCAGATGTCCAGTTTCACCTTGTTTGTGGTTACGTAAAATGGTGTTTCATCTGCCGGTACAATCGCGGACATTTGGCTAGACGCGCTCGAGGTCATCGTCTTCGGTACAGTCGGGCACATAAATGTCTGGGAGAAGATGGTGTGATTTTCCACTTCAATATTTTTTTAAATTAAAACATGCTTATGATTGTAACGTGATAAGGCGATGATTTGTTTAATGAGCCAATCAAAACTGAAATTTGCTTGCCACACAGTAAGATACACATTGAATTGACAGACTTGCCACCCGCTGTGCTGATTTTTTCATTAAGACCGGCTTATGATTTTTAATGAGCCAATAAAAACTGAACTTTGCTTATCGCACAAGAAGGTTCACATTGAATTGACAGACTTGCCGCCCGCTGTTTCAACTTTGTATGGCTCATTTTAAAAGTCGTCGCTTTGTCACGTTGTCACGTGTTTGTCACAACTCACGTGAACTGACTTAAAATGAAAGTAATGAAACCTCTAAATTTCGGTAGGCGGTTTAGGCTCTAGAGTCTAAAGCATGCCAAATAAATATAGACATCTAGTAAAAGATAAGCAAAGTAGGGAAGAATTTTTGGTATATTGCTCGGAAATAATAAAACAAGTAACTAATAAGAATAACAAAAATTAAAATGTAAATAGAAGATAACTGTGTAGATTTAAGATGCTATAAAATGTATGTAAGAACATAAATCCCTCGAATAAAAATCAGGGACAATGGCAATATACAATGTGTCCCAACACCGGTGTCCGATCCTTTAATGTTGTGATGTATGGCATATTTTATTGACGAATTGGCACTCAATTATTTTTTTCTCTAACTTTTGAAAAAAAAAATATCTGGGTCACATACTAATCTGACCAATACTTTATAAGAAAATCGCTATAACTTCTAAACTCTCTGACTTAGAGCATAGAAGTAAAGGAATTTATTAAAGATCAGAACTTCTTCTATCTTTTTAAAGAAAAAAGAACCAGTTTAATGCGCTAGATTTTTCACAAAAAGCCATTAATTAAAAAAATCACAACTTTTCTTCCTTAAACTTTGGTTTTTCTATGTTAATATCTACGAAATTTATAACGTATTGCCTATGTAAGCGTAGTCCGCAAGTTTAGCTATCAAATGAGACCTTTTTTATCTTTAAAGGATATTTACATGAAAAGTATAGGTCAGATTAGTGTTAAAGCCTGAAAAAAACTAAAATGGTTGCCATTTTACAACCGTGAGAGAGAAAAAAAATTTGAGAGCCAATTTGTCGAAAATATATGCCATACATCATGACATTACATCGGACACCGGTGTCGGGACACATTGTATAATATTAATAATAATAAATAAAAATATAGACAGATACTTATTATTATGCCTAATTAGACCTACGTATCCATAAATTATTTAAATAAATCTTGCAGTGTAGTCATTTAAAAATGTAGGAAAAATCTACTGCCTTTAACTAGCTGTGCTACGGCGTAGCAAAGGTCACTGCTACGGGCTACGAATTTTCGTAGCACGCGTAGGCTGCTACTGACCACTGTAAACCAGCAATAAAATGAATAAATACTATTTGATATAAGTTTCAAAGTCTTTTGCGATGCTTTGTAAGCACAATCAACAATCTAGGGCAAAATTTATAGACGAATATTCCCCTGTACATATAGCTGGAGCTGGAGCTGGAGAGGCTGCTTTACGAAAAATATTTCGAATTACTACTATCGTTTTGAAAATATTTGGTAGAGATGTTATATCCAGTCATGGACATATTTATACTGAAACGACGGCGATTTCCTTAATCTATCTTACTTTGTCTAATGGCCACTTGAAGCATGCTAGAAGATTTTAGGCAAATATCACGTTTAAGATTTCTTTTGTCATTTTATCACTTCGTCTATTCTGCTGTAGAAAAAAAAACTATTATAGTTAGAATTCTAAGCATGCTATAGTCCTAGAAGTGTCTTCAGGCTGAAATCACGTAAAGCAGGCCATAAACGCAAGGGTGTACCTGAAATATTTGCCTGTGCATTTACGCCTGTCAGGCAAAGTTGAGGCAAAACCTGCACAGTTCTGTAACATACACGCTCCGGTTTACCTGAACAGTTGACCTATTTAGGCAAATCTGTCAGGTACGCCCTTGTGTGTATGGCCTGCTTAAGATTTACCAGCTGAACTGTACATTTTCAGTATGCACGGCCGAGATTTCGCCGCCGTTGCTGGCGCGCAGCCAACTCGACGTGGCGGTGATCGGACCGCCGTTTTATTGTACGGCCACTAACATGGATACATAACAGATTTTCATGTAGATGTGTACTCTAACATATTATTGTAAAGAGTTTAGATGCGGTGGAGATAGGACTGGATTGGAGTGTTTTGTTGTATACAAATCACTAACATGGGTACATGCTGAATGTTTATGTAAAATGTAGACGTATACATTAATAAATGTTATTGTATGGAGTTAAGATGAGGTGTTGTTATGCGCGGTGTTGTATACCGATTATTAATTAACATGGTAGCACGTTGGATTTGTATATGAATGTAAACAACGCATTAGTTTTTTTGCAATGAAATTTATTATTAAATTGAATATGAAATTCTAACACAAGCGAATTTCAAAATATTATACAATTATCGTAGTGTTTTTGAAATTAATTATCTAAAGCTTTGCTGGCTTCATCTAGTAAATAACTGTATTTAAATTATTATTATGTATATATTAATACGCGAACTTTGGATTCCTTTTGACGAAAAATGCGGAAACGTAGGTGATTGAAATTTTGCACAGTTATAGTTTATAATTATGGTGAAGGAGTGCATCGAGCTAATATTATTTTGAAATTATGCTTTTATCATACATTTTTTTAACAAATAAAACGTTACACACACTAGGAGATTTTGATTGACAAGCCTATGCACACGAATTGTACTCTTTTATTTATGGTCTGTTGTAAAATTGAAAAAAGATTTTGTTTTTTTTATTGAATCTTAAATACTGTTAGACAATTATTACACGGTCAGTCTGTCATCATTTGACTTTATTAATCTGAGACTGTCGCAGGAATTGTGTCTAAAAAATAATAAAGTCAATATTTTGACAATAAAATATCAATAGAAAAGCGTTGAAATTTGAAACTTTTAATTAAATGTTTTATTTGAGGTCAAATTTCGACCATTGCGCGATCTCTAGTTTATTTAATTTGCACAAAATTTGAAGTGATTTATAACTTTGTTTATAAACCTAACAATGGATCCCTACTCTTACTGAAAAATAGCTGTCAATTTTCGAGAACCATGTCTACACTAATTTGAACTATGAACTGGGTTATAAGAAGTAGGAACTTTCGTTGGTGACGTCACGCGCCTGTTGCTCTTGGCTCGCGTCCAGAGACGAGCGCCTGTGTCAATTATTTCTCCATAACAAAATGTGGATGGAAATCTTTTGTTTTTGAGTCGTGACTCGGGAGTCTGGATTGGATGGTTTAGATGTAATGATACAATAATTAAAGTAATTAGAGGTTAAACAACTCTGGAAGAGAGTTTATGAGTAGATGGCATTTTCTTTAAATAAGACTTATTAATGTTAAAAAAATTCTAAATTGTGTTATTTATCCTTATACATATTATACCACAATTTTGCACATAATATGTGCATTGGAACGTTGTGTATCAATACGCTCAAAGACCGAAAACGCTCAGTGAGCGAAAAAATAGCTCACAACGCGTTGTGGTCATAATGAAACAGCCACATCGCGAAATTCGCGTCGTGGCCTTAATGAAAACGGCCACGTCGCGTTCTGGTAATCACAAAAATACCACAGCGAAATTCGTGTCGTGGCTGACATGCTATTCGACCACAACGCGTTGTGGTAATCGAGAAAAGCCATGACGCGTGATAGAATTATTTGCTTAAAAGTATTATAATAGTATATTATTATGTGCAGTAATAATTTAAGAAGTAGAATATTTTATTACAGTAAAATAACTAATATTTCAGTCTATACTTCGACTTTACAAAATACTTAACTTACATTACACTTAACTGTCATTATTGTATGCGACAATATTTAGGATAATATCAAATATCCATTCTAATATTTTAATGCGAAAGTGTGTCTGTCTGTCTGCCTGTCTGTTACATCTTCACACCCAAACCGCTGAACCGATTTTGCTGTTTAGTATAGATAAACTTTGAGTCCCGGGAAAGGACAAAGGATATATTTTATCCCGGAAAAATGTATGGTTTCCGCGCGATAAACGAATTTTGGTGTAACGCAGTTGCGGGCGTCATCTACTTTACTATAAAATTAAATAACAATCATAGACTACACTGAAATGATGAGGATAAAACAACAGAACTCAAAACAAAGCTTAAACATTGAAACTCAACAATAGGCGAGTTACCCGGCTCCCTCGATCGTGGTTATTGTGTCGTTCACGTTTCGCCAAACTTTTATAAAACACGTGTAAAACGTATTTTATATAAGTATAAAGAAATTGTAAAGGAATTTTCCGTTAACAGACAGAGAGAAGGATAGCGGAATGGAAATGGATTAGCGTGGTTAGAATATAGATAAATGTACTTGAAATATTAGTCAAATGTCTAAATGCCCCGAAACTAACCCGAAAAAAAAAGTAGTTTAAATGTTGTGCAAAACTAATATTTATATTTATTTATATCCATTTTAATGAAGACCTACTTAGATATTATTTGTTTGCCAGCATAGTGCAAAACTTAACGCGAAGGGATATAATATTAAATATTATACTGTAGTAATAATATTATATTCATTCTATACCTGCATTTCGTGTACTGTCAAATTAAACGGAGATTGGAATTATGTAGTCATGACAATAATGCTTTACAGTATATATTACAATACTATAACATTATCTTCATGACTTTATATAGAGCAAATCAAAACTTCAGCACAGACCATCAGTATTTTTCGTGTGTAGTTTCAGTAACCGATAGTGAGGGGCGCCCCCTCTTGGCGCTACGCCAGGCGGCGTCTTTGGCCCGCAGCCAGAAAAAAAACCGAGTCGCACATCTTTGATATGCGTCAGACGCGGGCGCAGCCGCTGCATGTTTTTTTGTCGCCTTTGATGAGACGTAAAACTAAATAGTCCGAATAGTAGAGTTTTAGGTACCTGTCCAAATAAATTACGATAATAAAGAGGATATGACGACTGAGAGGCACTTTTCAGTATAGTAATTAATAATTATTTAATTAGGTATTTCATTATCAATTCACTCCATCTGACTGAATTATACGCTTTTATAACACTTCTCCAAATTGTAAAATATTATCACATAATTTAAAGAACATTGAAGAAAATATTTATTATCATACTTAACCTACTCAGATGTACATTCAGTATTGTCATAAAATATTATATTAACGTAGTAATAAGAGCGTTTCCGCATTATGCTAAGTGCATTTTCCTGTGATAGTCAGAATAAAAGCCTTCCCATTTTCTATAACAATGTTATAAATTGTATTAAAATGTTTTTGGGTTTCTCTCGCATTATCATAATAATATTTTTTGGGTTAGTTATACTTTACGTGTGAGAAGAAAAACTTCGTAACTTCGTAACCGTACATTTGTTGCTGTGAAAAGTAAGATAATCAACATCAGTCCAGTAGTAATTGAAAACTGTGTACCTATACAGATAGGCTGTCTTTTACTTCTTCTCAAACCGCTTAAACGATTTTAGAAACATGTAACAAGATATTTTGAAACCCTTGAAAAAAGTTATATTGCAGCAAAGTGTACAGTTCCTATGTGAATTCATAAGTTTCAGGTTCATAATGGTTTGAACCACGAAAGTTCATAAATTTTGTGACTAAACTTCGTTTGTAAAATGTGAAGTATTGTAACCCACTATTATGGTTTGTTATTTCTATTACTTATATTACACAATATTTCCTTTTTATGTATATAAATAAAAACAAATTTTTAATTTTGTTAGTCTCGCTTAAACTCCAGAACAGCTGAACGGATTTGGCTAATTTTAGTCTTGGAATGTTCGTGGAAGTCCAGGGAAGGTTTTGTCAACAAGAACTTTTCTCGAAAACAAAATAAGACAAAGAATTTAGAGTTTTATGAATAAAATTTTTATCGTATTACGAATACAAAAGTTTGGCAATTAAAAATTAAAAACAATATCTGGTAAATATCCACCACGTCCACGCTGACAGATGTTGATTCCTTCATGAAAATTTCGAAAAAAATAACGCCTTAATCACGCCTCCAGACCACATAGCGCCACAGTGACTACGTTGCAGAGGCTTCTCAATAATGTTGGTGTTGGCACATTTTATACCGAGCCTGTCGACTCAAATTTTGCGACCAAATTGTTAATAGATAGCGGTCTCAGGGGAACAATTATGTTGGCCGAAAATATCACTTTACGAAATGTAACTTTAACAGAACGATCGTTTTCACACTGGATTTTATAGGTCTACCAGAATCTGATGGCAAAAAGTGAGAAAATAAATTGACTAGCAATACCGGGGTAATTGGAATAAAACATTTTGATCCTTTTTTTTCTTATAGCGGCTGATTCTGTGTATTAAACATGCAAATATAAAAATTTATCCAATGATCAAGGATATTTCTTGAAAATCTGCTGTCAAAAATTGCCATCAGATTCTGGTAGACCTATAATTATTTATTTCAATTTGCGAATACCAAAAAACTATCACGTTCTTGGTGTAGCCCCAATAAAAAAATTAACAAAGCTCTTCTAGAAATACTCTTTATTGGGAGGAAGTATTACGAAGTTACCGGGTATAGTTACTTAAATTTTTTATTCTCAGTAAATGGTGATCTCAATAATTTCCTCTTACTCAGTGTCTTTATCTGCATCTGAAGTGTGGGGGCAGGTGCACGCACTTGTACTAAGTGCTGGACTTGGCAGCCATCTTGTTTTGTCTGTTAGTCGCACCGGCTGTGATAACGGAAATTCTGGATTTTAATGGCGATTATAATAATATTATGACGAAGAAAATTACTTAATATTATATCAACTGAAGAGGAAATAATCCTCTGAAAAAAAACTTTATTTTTCCGTATCTATTTCGGGAAACTCAACGAAAAGTTTTCGAGAACCATCGAAAATAAGGAATTGTGGTCCAAAATGTGTATACGCGTAAGTATAGGTCTACCAGAAGCTGATGGCAAAAAGTGAGAAAATAAATTGACTCTAGCAATACCGGGGTAATTGGAATAAAACATTTTGATCTTTTTTTTTTTTTTTTTTCTTATAGCGGCTGATTCTGTATGTTAAACATGCAAATATAAAAATTTATCCAATGATCAAGGATATTTTTTGAAAATCTGCTGTCAAAAATTGCCATCAGATTCTGGTAGACCTATAGGTACCAGTCTAAATATTGTTAAGTATATCTAAGATTGTTCCAAATTCAAATTCAAAATTCTTTATTTGCACAAAACATGGTGAGATTTTTTAATTTGAAATTTGATTTGTGAGATGCTACTTTTTGGGCTTAATTTTTTAAGCTGTTTTAGAACTTATTCCATTGACTTATTTATTACTAGCGTTATTCGGAATAATACTAAACTATCCGTAGCATATAATAATAATATTATATCCATTGTCACTTATCAGCCACGTGCAATAATGAGTGGTAGACTCAACACGTAGGACAGCTGCAAATTAAAAGTGACTATAAACACGATAAATCTCTCCCTCGAGGCGCGTTAAGCTTGGGACGTGGAAGTTTACTGTAGGGCCGCCATTACGAGAATTATACGTTTTAGGTGCGAACGTAAGCGCCAGAATTCCGGACTTGTGGAAAAATTCACATCTCGAAGAAAGAAATAATAGAATCGAATTCTGACTACGAATTCGATTCTATTATTTCTTTAAAGTGTTAAATTTTCAGCTTTATAGCGCAGAGTTACTAATTTTAGTTCTGTAATTTTTTTTTTCAACTCATAGACATACCTACCTGTGTACGGCCATCGTCTGTGACCGACATGACCCGACTTTTCTTGTGCATTTCTATCTTATGATCAATCCTAGCCGTAATTAAGGTAGATAGTGAGTAGCTGTG
This sequence comes from Cyaniris semiargus, assembly GCA_905187585.1. Lineage (NCBI taxonomy): Eukaryota > Metazoa > Arthropoda > Insecta > Lepidoptera > Lycaenidae > Cyaniris > Cyaniris semiargus. The sequence continues at coordinate 4,015,732 of LR994555.1, forward strand.
GCCAAAGAGTTACGAGGAAATCAAGGAACTCGAAAAGGTTATACACCTTTTTATTTTGCCAAAAAATGGGGTGTGGACCTAATATACGCCAACGAAGTTATATTGTTTAAGGTATGTTAATTCTCTGATGCCCAGCCGGGCAACTCAAATACCTCAAGCACCTGTTAAGGTTTTTTAACAGGAGTTTTTCCTTTCATATTCACGAATAAGCGTCTATAGATGCGTATTTTTATTTAACCAACCTCTGAAGGTAGTTCAAATAATGCATTTGTCATGCATTTGACGTCAGTGGTGGGGTGAAGAATGGAACACCTCATTTTGCTGTCACCGGCATAGTGACGCAAGCTTCAGCATTTACCGTGTTTATTTTATGTATGCACTTTCATGATTTTGTTTGATTGTCCGTCTGTTACACCGTCCTGTAAGGCCGACGTAATTAGAGCAGCGGCGTAAACGTTTTCTAAAAAACTTAAGTAGCTTCTCGATGTGATGTTGATTTGATTGTCTTTGCCTATATGCTACAAGTCTTTTCTTTAGTTAGAGTTAAGCAAATATTTAAAACATTAAAACTCAACAAAAAAAGGCATAAAACCGTATATAGTTAGTAAAGGTGAGGAATAGAAACAGATTCAGTGTCTGTTGATTTGCTTAAATAAAATGCCGACTTGCATTTTATTTAAGCAAATCAACAGACACTGAATCTGTTTCAATATATACTGAATTTTCTTAAATAAACTGCCGAAAAGCAGCTTCATTACAAACCAGGTGAACTTCGTATCACTTTCCTAGTAAGATTTCCTTTCATGAACTTCCAAGAATATTTCAAGACTAAAATTTGCAATTTGATTGATACACAAACACAGCGTTTACGGAAAACGTGGCCGGCGCTGTGAAGCCTCATACTGTCAAAGTTAAATGCTACCTACGCCTAAGACAAGCTATGTATCGAAGATATATAAATGTATAGTAACTACGTGCCTAAAGTCTTAATAAAAATTTAGGTAATAAAGATTTCCTAACTATTTGGACAAGATAAGAGGTGTCTATAAAATAACAAGTAATAGTTTCAAAAAAAACGATAACCCAACAATATAAAATACAAAATCTTGAAAAGAAAAATATAGCCGCGGCATCATTACTAATCTATTGACACCTCATTTGTTGAAATCGGACCATTCAAAGTAACATTCTGTTTCCACACTCTTCATAAAAGTTTCAGCTACTGTCACCCGCGTAGATTAGCAAATTGGACCAGGAGACACATTAAAATGTGGTATTTAATGAATCATTATTTTCTTTTTTTCCCTCCCTCTGAGTCACTCCGGCGTCATATCGTGGCAGCTGCCAAAGGATCTCAGCTTACTTTGCGCACGGCGCACGTGTCGTTTCATCCATACAACAACATCACAAATCAACATCATTCTCACACAAATATCACCCATATTAGTGGAGGAGTAAATACTATATTCCCGTACCAGGTAAATGCAGCTCATATTTCTCCAAGGTCTGCGTAGTTACTGTAAAATGCAAATGTGAAATAAAGTGTCCAGTTGTCCACTTTTATCTACGAGGTAATAATATGCCCTTTATGAAGCATCATGAATATCCAATTGAAGTCGAAAACTATCACAATTTTAGCATCATAGTCTTAAATAACGACAGTCACTGTACACAGTAAGAGCAAGACCACAATAATTAATTAATTAAATTAATATTATGACGTTACATTTTGAAATTCGAACGACAAAGTTGTGACTTGTGACTCAAATGACCCATAAAACATAATATTGTTAAATAATACTTTTTTTAATTAAATGAACCAAGACACGAGCAGACGAATCACCTTATTGTATAGTCACCGACAACACCATAGGAGTTTCACTTATCCTTAGACCGTCCATCTCCTTTAGGCTTTATACCTCACTTACACACATAAGCGTTGCTTCCCTTTGGTTTTCTGTGAGTCCCTGGTATTAATCCGAACCGGCCCATTCATGCTGTAGCATCTTCCCATTAAAACAATACATTATAATGAAGTCCACGACTTAAGGGTGATCCAATGCGCTGGGCGGGAGTCACGCTATATATAGACGCGCCAACAGATGTTGGAGCATGGTGGTCTACCTCTGATTGCATGAGGTGACATGGACCCTGATTATAATCCACTTATAATCCAACACTAATATATTTTCGCAGTTTGGATCAAACTGTTAAAGGTTCGAATAAAAGCAAATGACATAATTTTTGAAATTTAGTTAACTCCGTTACCCCAAAATTCGTTTATCGCGCGGGCAACGCACATTATTTCGGGATAAAAAGTATCCTATGTCCTTTCCCGGGACTTCAAAGTACACAACATCGGTTCAGCGGTTTGGGCGTTAAGATGTAACAGACAGACATACTTTTGCTGATTTTATAATATTATTAAGTAAACTGTATTGAAGTATGGACAGCTTTTTTGTACTTAGTTGTACTTTATCGTTATACATCGAATCATATCGTGTGATTTTTTTCTCCAAATTGCCTTCGTGAAATATCGCGGAATTATTACATTTCTTCACTTTTCAGGCTTCGGTGACAAGAAGCATTTACTCGTTATTAATTAAACTCCCCTCTTCTTACTGGATACAATTAATATAGAAGTCTTACTCGCTCGTGGTTAGTACATAAAGTTAATATACCTAGCGGAATAGAGCAACAATCTCGAGCTGTCAAACGAAACCGAAATTGGTTTACATCTGTGTGTAAAAATATGTGTACGTATACACTTACACAAGCATGATTTAACATGAATTCTATGAGATTAAATTGTCGACGTGCCGATAAGTGCCGACTGGACGTCAAAAAAAGAGTTCTGCTGTCATGTATCACACGTCTCTTTTTACCACGCAGTGTTACTGATAATGACATCTCGCTTGCTCAGGCCTTTGTTTCTCTATTCCGCTAGGTATATTAACTTTATGGGTTAGTATCTTTTTTTTTTTGAAATTAGGGGGCAAACGAGCAAACGGGTCACCTGATAGAAAGCAACTTCCGTCGCCCATGGACACTCGCAGCATCAGAAGAGCTGCAAGTGCGTTGCCGGCCTTTTAAGAGGGAATAGGGTAATAGGGGAGGGTAGGGATGGGAAGGGCAGGGAATAGGGGAGGGTAGGGAAGGGAATAGGGTAGGGGATTGGGCCTCCGGTAAACTCACTCACTCGGCGAAACACAGCGCAAGCGCTGTTTCACGCCGGTTTTCTGTGAGAACGTGGTATTTCTCCGTATCTTTACTACAGAATATTTTCAGGTTCAAAAATTCACCCCAAAAGTGACGAAAAGCTTTACAGTGATGTTATGAACGAAAGTGGTCTGTAATATGGACAAAAATGTAACAGAAAATTTGTAGAATAAAAAGAGGTCGGCTAAAAATATTACCGCAAGTGGGTGTGGTGTGTAATGTAAGCCCTAGACGATCAATTTTATTACGCAATATTATGTATTGTGCAATAATATTATTGACGGTCTAGGGTCAATTTTGAACATTACCTTTTAATCTTACTGTAAAATGAATTATTGTAGTACAATAAAATTTTGTTGAATATTATTGTAGGTTTAGGGGCTGCCTTAGAGCTGACCATCTGAACTTCGTTTTTAACCGACTACCAAAAATACTGTATTCAGTTTTTAAAGTCATTTTGACAAATAAGTTTTCAATTAAATTATGTCATATGACGGATGTCCGTCTGGTTAAAAAGTGAATCATATAAACTTTATTAAAAACTTTCAAGCATCTGTTCGTCACACCTACAGGACATGGTCATGTCGTGAATCAGTCTCCCTACTTATAATAATTAAAATGTCTGCGTTGCGTCTGCACATCAGTTAGTAAAGGAGGATTTACAAAGGGACTGAGAATGTTGAAAGAGTTACTATATTTTTTTTAAATATATAATTTTCTTTGGACATAAAATAGTATTGTTCTGCAGGAATAAATTGCAGAGTTTTGTTGCTTAATTTCAAATTAAAAACAGAAACCGAGTGAGAAGATCAACAAAATATATCTACTATTTTCGCATGGATAGAGATTTAACTTCAGGTACAAATTCTTCCTAAAAAGCGTTTAAAAAATCAATTAACTTTCAAACTTGGCTGAAGTTTCTTGTTTTTCCTCCATACGGCGTTAAACCAAGATGGCCGTCTGCCAACGCGTAGGAAATTATTTCATTCCACTCATCTGACGATTGGAATTCAAAAATTATGGTTGTCGCGTTTAAAAGATTTTTTATTAATAAAAAAGATCAAGAAGATCAATTAATAAAAAACATTTAAATTAATTCTTCGATGTTTTTCAGCAGAAAATCTAATTTTTGTCTGTGGAGTTCTTTCAATATCTTTTTTTCAGCGATTTCGTTGTAAAAGACTATTGTTTTATGAGTCAAATCAACGACAAATAGATATAATACCTATAGACATCTATACTAACTAGAGATCGCCAAATGGTCGAAATTCGACCTCAAATAAAAAATTAAATTATAAGTTTCAAATTTTAACGCTTTAACGCTAATTGATATTCTATTGTCAAAATATTGACTTTATTATTCTTTAGACATAATTCCTGCAACAGTCTCAGATTAATGAAGTCAAATTTTATGATAACAGACTGGCTGTGTAGTTATAGGCATGACGCAATTTTTTTTTTCTTGTTGGTAAGTGAAGGACCATTAAAAATAGAAATATCAGTGAAAAAATGACTCTGATAGCATAAAAACTCTCCAAGATATCACAATTCAAAACTCACATAAAATAGACCTTCCCAAAACGCTCCATACAAAATTTCAGCTAACTGTGACGTCACGCCTAGTTAGTTTGTTCGATAGCTATGTTAAATATTGAGTTTATGAAAGTAGTTTCGTAAGAAAAAATGTTAAAAATTGCATAACTTATGGAATGGTACACAAAAATTAAGGAATTTTATAAAAAAATATTCGCCTTGACTTGACGAAAAAACTTTGAAGGCTCAAAACAAAAAAGATATAATAAGTTATGAAGCTGAAATTTTGGGAATACCTATTTTTCATCGCTATGTCTTTATTTTAATAAAAAATCAGCTAATCTTTGACCTTGTCGTCATCCCTATTGTCTAACAGTATTTAAGATTAAAAAAAAAACTAAATCTATTTTCACTTTGACAACAGACTTCAACCATAAATAAAAGAGTACAATTCGTGCGTATAGGCTGATCCTAGTGTGTGTAATATTTTATTTGTATAAATAATATTAGTTCAATGCACTCCTTCACCATATAAACTATGACTGTGCTAAATATCATTCACCTAAGTTCCCGTATTTTTCGTCAAAATTTATCCAAAGTTTTTCGCTCGCGTATTAATATATAGATATTATAAATGCGAAAGTGTGTATGTCTGTCTGTCTGTCGGTTACTTCCTCACGCCTAAACCGCTGAACCGATTTTGCTAAATTCTAGTCTCGGGAGAGGACACTCTATATCCTGTAAAAATGTAGGTTCCCGCGTAATAAACGAATTTTGTCGCAACGTAGTCTAGTAATACTATTGTTTTATGAGTAAAACCGACGGTAAATAATTCGTATAGCCATTGTGTATGTGTGTTTTCATCGCGGCGAGGTCTTGTAAGTGAGCGGAGACGCTCGTCGTGTTAGTTTAACCTCACTCGGCGGCCAATCGAACAAGTGTGCGCTTGCATAAATCATGTACAGTCGGGATAATTGTTAGAACAAGCGATGTGTTCAATTTATATTATATCTAGTAATATTGGGAAAGACACAAAACAAAAAAAGTACAAACGAACGCTTGACATTATTGTGTAAACTGTAAAGCACCTCCCTACCATCCCACTTGTTAAATGTGTTAATTATATATTGTTAAAACGTTTTCTAATAAGTTGCGTATAATACCTTGTTCAAAAGGTTTCCCACTTTTTCGAGAAAAAAATTTGAAACCAATATCATAATCCAATGCCTTAACTCCTACCATGTAACATTTTATTTATAGATAGAATTTTAAAATTTATCTAAATCTCGCCTTGTTGTTATTGCTTGTTTGTTTCCTCTTTATTTATACAGGGTGTCACAAAACTAAGTGATAATACTTTAGGGTGTGTATGTGTTCCTTGTAGAGAGTTCACTGTTAAAGTAGCAGCGCTGAAAGACCAAATTTCTTTTCGTGATTTGTAAGGGCAAGCGCCCCGGCGTCACGAGTTTCCCCATACAAAAGCGAAAAAAATGTTTGCTCTTTCAGCGCTGCTACTTTTACAATGAAATCTCTACAAGGAACACATACACACTCTAAAGTATTATCACTTAGTTTTGTTACACCCTGTAGATAGAATTGCTTGCTTGTTTGTTTCGCCTTTATAACCTCTATAAGTTTGTAATATGTGAACAACTGTTATTGGCCCTATTTTCTATTGTTATAGCTTTAACTGTCTAAAATGTATCTTGCTAATATGTATAATAATAGCTTTTAATAGTGTTAGTTATATAAGAATGATGGCTGTTGTTGTTCCTAAAAGGCCTGATAGACGTACGAACTTAAAGCACGCGGGTTTTAAGTTCGCGAACTTACTCGGCTCGCGTCGGTGACACACGAGAATCGCTCACACTGGATTACCATGCCCCCAGGCTCGCGGCTCGCAGCTCGCGGCTCTTTGCTGACACACGGGCGATTAAGGTCGTCGAGCCATAAGTCCGTGTACTTACTCGCACGTTTGTCACCCCCTTTATAAAATAAATAAATAAATAAACAAACGGCAACATCAATACAAGATGTTGCCTACACACAAGTATACACAACACACCAAAGTGCACTTACCTACGATTACGCACGAAAGAAGTCACGGGTTTCATCTCGTTTTACAATGTATAAATATTAAAACACTGAACCAAAAATCCTAAATTATATGAGTCAATTATGTAGCGTAGTGTACGTGGGGCGGCCATCTTGGGTGCGCACGGGCAGCGGGCACGTGCGAGCTATTTTGGGCGGCGTGCGCGCTCCCGCCCAACACTCGCCCCGTTAGCTCGCACATTCTCTTATTGTATAACTGTAATTCTATACACGTTTCAAACGAACTGTATAATACATATTATAGCAGGTATATTAAAGAATATTATAAAGGTTATTAGGACTACCCAAGCTGAAAAACAGAGCACCTAGGTTAGGTTAAAACTTTAATTTTATAACTAAGACTTTCATTTACTATTTAACTACAAAACTGAAAATGTTAGAGAGGTTATTGGTACCAGGCGTAAACCTGAAAAAAAATGAGAACATTTTATAAAATTTAGGTTCAACATTTTTGCTTTCAAAATTAAATCATCCTAATATTAACTAACAGTCAACAGCTTATAATATTATAAATCGCACTATAATGTAACAGAACAGGAAAAAGTATAAGGTATTATTTAGGTTAGGAATATTTTTCTCTCGACTTGTAACACAAAACCGTTGTTTTCAGCTACTTATTGTACAAAGTAACTTAAGATCTACTTACCTGTTCACTTACTTTACCTTGAAGAAATATAAAATGAAAATGCGCGTTTGTAGAGCACGTACTTACTTGTACATCTAATATTAACATTATAGATTGGAATATTTATGTTTATTTTTTTATGAAATAAGGGGGCAAACGAGCAAACGGGTCACCTGATGGAAAGCAACAGCAACAACACCAGAAGAGCTGCAGGTGCGTTGCCGGCCTTTTAAGAGGGAATACGCTCTCTTCTTGAAGGTTTGCAGGTCGTATAGGCCCGGAAATACTGCTGGTGACAGTTCGTTCCAGAGTTTTACAGTGCGCGGCAGAAAGATACGCGAAAAGCGCACGGTGGAAGACTGCCACTCATCAAGGTGATGAGGATGGTATATTGTGTACGTCTTTTATCTCATTATATTGTTTTCCTATTATATTAATTTAGTATCAAGTTATTTTGAACCGGAAAAAACCGGCGTGAAACAGCGTTTGCGCTGTGTTTTGCCGAGTGAGAGAGTTTACCGGAGGCCCAATCCCCTACCCTATTCCCTTCCCTACCCTCCCCTATTCCCTTCCCTTCCCATCCCTACCCTCCCCTATTACCCTATTCCCTCTTAAAAGGCCGGCAACGCACTTGCAGCTCTTCTGATGCTGCGAGTGTCCATGGGCGACAGAAGTTGCTTTCCATCAGGTGACCCGTTTGCTCGTTTGCCCCCTTATTTCATAAAAAAAAAAATTTGAGATTCAGGAAAGGAAATAGATCTTATTACTGAAAATATACTACGGAAGTATGTATGTCTGTTACCTCTTCACGCTGAAATGACAAAACCAATTTAAATGAATTTTTTTACGGTGACACTTTAAGTTACAAGGACATGCGTTAGTTTTTGTTGCGAAAAAATGTACGGTTCCGGCGTAATAAACTAATTCGGCGCAACCGAGGAGGAGAAATAATTTTAAGTTTAAGCTGATAAAAGATTTAGGGCCTGTTTCACCACTTCCTGATAAAGTGCCGGATAGGATATCCGCAACTTATCTGACAGATACTCCATACTTAAGTATGGAGTACTTAAGATCACGACCATACTCCATCTGTCAGAAAAAGTTATGGATAGCCTATCAGGCACTTATCAGGAAGTGGTGAAGCAGGCGTTTAGCTTTGCAATACACCACATAATATTAAAAGCGTTAAACAATATGAGAATTTATGGCTGTAAGAAGGCGGGATGTTTTGTTTATAGTGGGGCAACTGTGAACTGCCGTTTTATGAGCTGTGGTGTTATTACAACAGCTAGTTCCAGTAAAAACTGAGGCATGGCTGACAGTATACTTATTGTAACACTGATGACGCCTGAAACTCCGTTGCACCTAAATTCGTTTATCGCCCGAAAACTGTGTCTTTTTCGGAATAAAAGACGTATCCTATGTCCTTTCCTGGGACTCAAAGTGTCTCCATACCAAAAATTTATTAAAAATCGGTTCAGCGGCTTAATCGTGAAGAGGTAATAGATATATAAACAGGCAGACAGACAGACACACTTTTGCATTTAAAATATTATTAGTAGAAGTATAGATATGGATAAGGGGTAAATAGACTGGTGTCAGGATGACTCTTCAAGATTTGCAAAATACCCATCTTTGACAAAACATCTTAATAGCACCTTCCTGCTTTTAAAAAAATATACTGAGTGCTTAGCCAAATTGCATTCGCTATTTTCCAATATAACGAAGTCGACATCTTACTTCGCTATCGAAAAGGGCGAATACATGTTGGCTAAGCACTCAAATATAAACATCTGTTCTTAAAAATATTCTACCTTATCTTTATTTTTCTTAGTTATAATAATAATTGTATAAAAAATAATAATTGATAAATATTAATCAACCCTAAGTAAACTATCGTCCGCTAAAAAGTCCATAGTCTATCTGAAGCAACATAACTTTAAAGTTTTACAGGGAACCTATCAAATTGTCTCCGTGTTCAGTTGTCTGACATGTGATGCGCACTCCGCCCATGAATTGCTTATAAATGTTACCGGCGCTTCTCAGACGTATAAATGAACAAATGTCTACGTGATTCTATTTGTAAAGGTTTCGATTTTTAAGGAGTATCTCCTGGAAATGCAGGGAAAGAAAGAGGGAAGTAGTTTCAATTTTTGTGGATGAAAATCTTTGAGAAAATTTCAGAGACAGACCAAGTTTGTCTTGGCTTTTGGTCATCTACGATAATAGTTAAAACAGTAAGTTTTTGTTATGGGTTATGTGTATAATTTTTAAGGGGAAAAATTATACTTAGGACATCTATGTCCTATCAATCCGTTTAGATTCCGGCCTTAGAAGGCCTGTAACAATCTTCTAACTTTAGACTAGGTTTGTAGAATAAAATTGAAGATATATCTACTACCGGAAATTGATTCATAGTTAGGTGGCAGACATACGTAAAGTAGTCGGGTAATGTCATGCTCAGTCGATAGATCACGACTAAACCCTGACGAGATATAACTCGACCAAATGTTAAAGTAGGTACCTACATCATCTGCTAAGAATCAATTTCTTTGATGGTACAATAATATTATCTTTAAACCTAATTACATAATTTTTACTTAACTTGTTTTGAAGCTAGAAAATCGCTACTGACATTAAAAGTAGGTAGTGGACGCTACTTGAGTATCTTTGTAGTACTTTAGCTTTTCTTTTGTACATTAGTACTAAAGTACGTATTTTCTGATCTATCTTAGATTTATCTGAAGTTTATCTTTTACAATCTGATAAATCGTGAGTAGTTGTGACGTATATATAGTTACAATCTGGCGGGCAGCCAGGCTGTGTATTTCGTCCATAACTCAAATGAAATCAGAATTATTAGTTCCTCAAACTAGATTTTGATAATATGCCAATTATGAAGGACATGATTTAATATTGAGTTATATTCGTGACTTGTTAATTTACTAGAACATGATTCTGCGCGCAGAAATTGGTTCACGATCTATATTTTTCCGAAGTTAAAAATATCATCAATATCATTTTCTGGGACGTATTTCCATACTAAATTTCAGAAACATTGCAGCACGTCTTCTGTTTAGCAGCTGTTTGGAGTATGCACGAGTGGTTTTTAGTATAGTTTTTGGTCAGACTACTTCTGTGACTTTTACACTATGCTGGACAACAATACGACCGTGCAAAGGATGTCTTTCTATGCGTTTGTGTGTTGTCTACGTCTACGATTGCCCATACTCGCCAACGCGCAGTCGTGGTGGCAATCATGGCGCTGTCTGACTGTCAATAACGTAGCAAAGTGTAGAGGCAGCATCGGGTAGTACCACTGACCTCCATTATACAAGTACGCTAGACTTATGATACCCACCTGCTTTTTGTGCCTATTCAAAGCGGAATCAGCGCCCCCAATGCGGGGGAAGAAAACTAAATCTGACGTAACCACAATCAATAACAACAGTTGTCATCACTAGTATTAGTTCCAAGTACTCTCACTACTGCTATCAGCGCCAATATGGCGACTTTCAAACGTCATTTTTACGTCAGATTTAGTTCTCTTCCCCCGCATTGGGGGCGATGATTCCGCTTCAAATAGGCACAAAAAATAGCTGTCATTTCAAAGGGTATCATAAGTCCAGCGTACTTGTATAATGGAGGTCAGTGGGTAGTACCTATAGCAGAAGATTAAAGAAACGCTCTGAAGTTCAGATGGGGCGTGGGATGAAGTGAGGCGAGTATTAATTTCCCACTAAGGCTGCGTTTCCACCAGAGATGTGTTGCGAGGAATGTGTTTTTAAGATCCAATAGAATCGCTGCGCTGAGCGAGGTCACGGCAAGCTCACGTCAATGAAGCGATTCTATTGGTTCTCAAAAACACATTCCTTGCAACACATCTCTGATGGGAAACGCAGCTTTATGGTGTGGTATAAATCCAAGTGTTTTATTTCGTAGGACTTTCAGTTACAGCCATAGGTATACGTTTAAATTATAACAATAATTAAAAAAAAACTTAAACCGTTGGAATCAACCTTCATTTTCGAAAATATACGTAAAAACTAATTATTTTAGACATTTCAAAAACTATAAAAGAGTGTCCATATTTTTTTTTGTTTTTTTTTTTTCGTTCGCCTCTCCTTTGACCTCCCAAGCACTTAATTACATCCTTAGAACTTAATGATCTTGACGGATATTCACTGGCCATTTTACGGAATTTTCCTCATTAGAAGGTGGACCAAGCGACCCCAAAAACCCTTTGAGTTGCCGCTCGAAAACATTTCACGGGACGCGAAACCTATCGGGGCCTGAAAATTATAAGCAAATTTCTTTCAACGCACTTATGGGCAGTACAACTATCATGATTGTCAGATGGTCACTATCTGAAATCCTGTATATTATAATACTTCTAAAATGTGTTTTAATACTTCAAACCTTGGGAAAGAATAGCATGCATATGAAAGAAGAAACAGAATTGCATATTTCTTTAGACTTAAACTAATGGACGTCAATATTAAATATATATTCTAATTTTCATTTAAATTACGTAACATTTCTTTTAATTTTAATTTTGTAAGCCTTGATGCTTTTGGTCATTCTGCTTTAAATATGTAGGTAATAAAAAACACGTCATTAAAATTATTTTAATTTAAGCAGAAGGTTAGAGAGACTGATTTTGCCCAAAACTTCTCAAATCGGAGAGTTGTTGAGTTGAGTTGTTGAAGAGAGTTGAGAGAAATCGGTTGATGGTAAATTAGTGATGATGACAATCCGTCTAGTTAAATATTTTGTAGAAAATGTGTAAAAAAGTTTGAAAACAGACAGAAGGAGAAGTTGCTAAGTTTTATGGATAGAGGAGCCCATTTCCGTTAGGCCTTATATTATAAATTATAATTAACTTCCCAAAATTAGCTGCTTTCCAATGGGAAAGCAGCTAATTTTGGGAAATGCTTCAACAATCAAAAATCATGACAGTTCCTATAATGTTTTTATAGGAACTGTCATGATTTTCGATTGTTATAACATTTTAAATCTGGAATAAGTCCGTAATTTCTCTAGATATTGAATGTCGCCATCTATCTTTTGGCGCCAATCGCCATCGCTAGCTGGGGGTGCGATAGCGTCACGGGCACGGCCGGCGTTTCGGCGGGAAAACTCGAAAACGGTATGTCATAAGTTTGGCAGCATTCGTCAGCGTAGTTGGCGTGAATGGCTGGCGTCAGGCAGCGCAGACGGCGTCGTTGGGAAACACAGCACTAATTTTACCATCTGGCTGGCACGCACCACTAAGTTTAGCCCGCCCCAAGATAGCGCGGTCCCCGACCCATCCGCATAAACTTTTCACAATTAGACTATTATTTTTGGTAGCAAAGTCAGTCGGTCGATTATTAATAGAGGCTTTTCCGAGTTTATATTCGTTACGTGTTGTGCTGTTAACTTTTAGTGAATTTATACATAGACGCGTATAAATAGGATGTTCTATAGTTGCGTCTGACGGGCGGGGGAATACCTTCTTGAAATATCGTACTACGGGCAGTTCGCGTGTTTTCGTACGTATCGGTTAGCGATTATTTATACCGGGAGTTGCCCGTGGAGGCGGTAGGAATATCTTCGGCCGAGTCGCCCGCCGCAAGCGCGCTGCGAGCGACACTTTTGTTGCCTTGCATCATGTTTTTCTCGCTTTGAGAGTTTGAGAGAGTTTTTGTGTCGTTAAAAGTATTTGATCTGAGTAGAGGTATGATCGAAAGAGCCTCAATGACCCCAGATAATATTTTGCAAGAATAAGAACAATAATAATTATTTGCTAGTTCACGAATGTAGACCATTGAGTTAATTGTAAGTGCTGCTAACGTTTAATGGTGATACACCGCATAGGCAATAGGGAATATCCCTCTCTATGAGAAATCTACAGCCTCAATGATTTCCCATAGAATTTACCAAAACTATATAGTCATTTTTCTAACTTATTACATTGAAAACAATTTGCTAATACATATAAGTTTCAATAATCTTCATTTACAGAAATGACAAACCATTAGAAACATTGTCGTTATTGCCTACAGTCCAATAGTATATTTTGAAAGCAATTGAAACTTTTATCTGAGGGGGCGTGTCGAATGTAACTGCATTTGATAGGGGGTGGGGTTCTCTACCTCGCCAGACGAGATATTTTCGTCTACCCTGATCTGCCAATTCAAATTAACCGATACTAAATATCCAATTGTTGTAGGTCGTTATCGATTTAAGCAGGAAAATCGATTCGATTTATTTTTATATTTGATTAGAGTTTGATGGTGTGTGCTAGAATTGCGCTAAAATTATTTTTGGTTCATTTTAACCTTCTCTTTTTCATGTTTTTTCAGGCAACAGAAATACAAACAAGTTCTTAAAGGCGTTATAACATTCATTAAAAAATTAACACTCAACAGTGTACCTACTGTAGGGAAGCATAAGTAGATGTTTGCTCGGACCCGCTACTATCTTGAAAAACATTTCATAAGAATATTATCAATTATATTTAAAAATATTTTATACAAAGATCCCTCTTTGAGCTTATATATTATATAACAAAAATCCTACCTTCCTTTTTGAAAAAATCTAATATATTATTTTTTGTCATACGTCATCAAAACCTAAAACACAAGATTATCCAAAAAACATCAGAAAACAAAAACACTGAAGTCTATCAAAAAATGAGAGATGATGAGTTAATGAACATATTATGTAAAGTTTACAGGAAGCCACGGCGCTACGGGGTCAATGACCGGATTTTTTCGGCCCACCGGCTGCGTCAGTTTCCTGTCACTATTTGTCCCGTTTTTTCATAGGAAATATCTTGTCACTCCTATAGATGTTTATAGTTATAGGAATCCCGTCCGGCAATTTTATGTTAGGAAATAGGAATAAGTAGTTAATTCAACTTATATAGTACTAGATGAAGCCCGCAACTCCGTTGCGCCAAAATTCGTTTATCGCGTGGCGTTTTTCCGGGATAAAAAGTACCCTCCTTTTCCGGGACTCAAAGTATGCCCATACCAAATTTTAGCAAAATCGGTTCAGCGGCTTGGGCGTGAAAAGGTAACAGACAGACACACTTTCGCATTTATAATATTAGCATGGATAAACTACCTTAATTGAATAAATTATTGAATAAAATTAATAAAAAATAAATTTTAAAAAAATGTAATCACTTAATTATTCATATTATGTACATGATAGTAAAGACATTAGATAATATTACAGGAGTCAGGACTTTCATTGGTCTTGATTTTTTGATATATCAAACAAAGAAATTAAAATCCATATTGTACACAACGGGGTTGGTTATTAAATGAGGAGGTTATTATATTTTATTAGGTGCCTTTGAATTTGGTTTCACATTATGTAATTTATGTTAAAAAACAAGAAATTTACATGTTACACGTAACCATAACTATAATATTTCAAGGAAGTTTTTGTATTATACATAATAATTATATTTTGTTAACATAGCAAAGAAAAAATCGGCCGAGTGTGAGTTGGACTCGCGCATGGGTTTCGTACCATTATAGAGCAAAAATAGTAAACAATTGTGTTTTTTGTATGGGAGTCCCCCTAAATTATTTATTTTATTTAAATTTTATTATTAATTATTAAAGTATAAATACAGCTGAATATTTTGTGTACATTTCAAGTGCCTATCAGATGTCATCATTGATACCGAGCAAAAAATGTTTGAAAAATCACGTTTGTTGTATGGGAGCCCCTCTTAAATATTTAATTTATTTTATTTTTAGTATTTGTTGTTATAGCGGCAACAGATATACATAATCTGTGGAAATTTCAACTGTCTAGCTATTACCGTTCTTGAGTTACAGCCTGGAGACAGACGGACAGACATCGAAGTCTCAGTAATAGAGTCCCGTTTTTACATTTGGGTACGCGGAACCCTAAAAAAATGATAAGTAAAGACAGTAATATATACAACGATATCCTTTAATATTACTGTCACAAAACATACACGTGCCACAAACACGATATTTTAATATAATTAAAAATAAATAACTCACAAGTTATGAAATTAATTTTCACGGTTACTTCATTTTTCTTTCATCACTGTAAGCTGGGGTGAAGTTTTTATGTAGCTATTTCTTACTGACTTATGCCACTACTCTACTGCGGAATTTGTTTTTATAACGGGAGCCGGGATGTCTTTAAGTCTATAAGTTCTAATGGTTATTTCATAATGTGTCATGAGGACAGTAATTATCAATCTAATCATGCTAACATCCAATATTAAGGTATTTTTTTTTCAGAATTTGAAAATTATATGAATTAAATTAAACAAATTAAATTTGAAAATATATAATATAATATGTATCCTAAACAACTTACTTAATATTATGTAATCTTAACAATATTATGCGCAACGTTTATCGCACGGGAGCGGTACATATTTTTTCTGAGATAAAATCAAAGTGTTGATATTCGATTCATTGACTCAATCATAAAGATTTAATATAACATACAAACAGACCGACTTGCATTTATAATTTAATATTAGATGCACCATAAATTATCAGGAAAATCAGATTGAACCGGTGAATAAAGAATCACAAACTTTGTTCGTATTGATTTAATATTGAGAACTTTAGTTGTAAGTTGTAACTGTCCATTATCGAAGTGGATGGTCATTTCCCATTGGTCATTATTAACAATACAGCTGTTTACAATTACAGGTAAAGTTTTAGTTAATAAAAAATATGATAGTAAAGTAAGGCACAATTTTATTCCAAGTTTCAGCCATCTTGAATCACAGCATGTTATAGGCTATTGGAAAAAACAAGTAAAATATATTTAAACGAGTTAATAATTATTATGTCTCTTGTTTTTCCAACGCAAAAAAAATATAGGTCTACCCAATGATATTCTACTTATACCTACAGATCTGTTACGTCCATACTATTTTCCGGCTTAAATCTCTTCCGAACAAATTTCAAATTCAAAATTGCAAACATTGACAAATTTGACAGATAAGTGAAAAAAAAGATACGAAAAACCATTTACATAAAAGAGACAGTTCTATTTTTAAACGTCGAATCATATCGCTGTCTCTTTCTTCGCCTGAGCTATGACGAAAATTCGATTTTTTCCAGATTGTTCGAAAAAATAATTTAAAATGTAAATAATCGAGGTATTTATTGCAATCAAGACATGTGGTAAGAGATTCCATGTGTTTTGTTTTCTTTTGAGTCATAATTGGTACATTTTGAAACACGCACGACGTCATTTTCAATTTATTTAGGTAAGAAAAGACGCGGCACGTCCGTGATTGCGCTCGATGCAGACTAAATAACAGACGGCCCAATTGGGCCGTATTTGAATCTTCACAACGCGCGCGGTAGTAACATATCTGCTTTGAGTTTTTCATCATTGGGTCTACCAGAATCTCATGGCAAAAAGTGAGAAAATAAATTGACTCTAGCAATACCGGGGTAATTGAAATAAAACATTTTGATCCTTTTTTTTTTTCTTATAGCGGCTGATTCTGTGTGTTAAACATGCAAATATAAAAATTTATCCAATGATCAAGGATATTTTATGAAAATCTGCTGTCAAAAATTGCCATCAGATTCTGGTAGACCTATAGTTACTTTAACATTATTATTGTTGTTAAATAATTTGATAGGCTGAACACAAAAACGCAATGCCATAAACTTTCAAATAAAAAAAAAACAAATCAAAACAAAAACTATATCCATATGGCGGGAGTCACGTTCCCCCTTCCGTTCAGATTTCAGCTTCCGGCGCGACACCTGCGCGCGCGCATGTTAGCTACGGAGTTTTACCGCGGTATAATATAGAAATAATGAAGTTTTATGCCGCTTAATTACTTATGAAGGTTGTAAATTATTTTGATGTGTTGAAAAGTTACACAGTTTAAAAAGGTAAAAAAAAATATTAAAGAGTAGAAAAACTGAAAACAAGAACTAAAATGTCTATGTAAAGTTTTAACTGCAACAAGGAGTAACTAACAAATTTATGCATATTTAATAATTTCTTAGCGAAGATCTAAAAACAAGACTAGCGGACCCGACTAAACTTTACATGAAATATGCTGTTACAATCTGGACAATTTAAAATTGTGAATCAAAATTAGTTTCGTCGTTTAGGTGAAGCTTAGTCACTCACAAGCTAATTTAAGGTTTTTTTTATATAAAAGAAGAGCATTATATCTACCATTACATTGTATTACATTTTACCAATGCAGTTTCCAAATCAGTCCACTGTCAAGGCAAATCTTACTCCAAGTCTGAGGAAGTTAAACAAACCATTGCCCGCTCTTGTCGCATATATTATTCAGTGGCGGATAAGTGCCAACCATCCGGCTGTATATATTATTCACTGTGTGACTTGACACGTCGACGCCTGACCCCCCAGGGGGGCGTCAGTCCCACTCCCAATTATGCAGCGAAAATGTCACTGGCACTTAGCACAAATGACCCCTACCCATTGGCCTGTATAGGGTTAGATGTTTTTGAACCTTTGAAACATATGTTTATCGATTTTTTTCACGTTAGCTAGATCCATCTATGGAAAGTTCCAATGGGTTCAAAAAGTTTTTTTATTTAAACCCTTATTGTAGTCGTAGTAAAATGCTTTTGATCGAATATTATTAGAATATTAACACTAGTAATAAAGTTATAAAAGAAGAATATGTATAATTCATGATGATGAAATAAATTTATTAAATTTTTATCAATAAACAGCAAAATTTTGTCATGAAGTAAAACTAACATGAAGTTTATTTAAGTTATATTTTTACTTCATAAAATTAGGGCAATACGATGAAAAAACGAATTGATTATATTATATAACATAAAATGTCTATTTCTTTGTAGCCAAAAATAATTTACCTAACTTAAAAACCAGT
Source organism: Cyaniris semiargus (assembly GCA_905187585.1). NCBI lineage: Eukaryota > Metazoa > Arthropoda > Insecta > Lepidoptera > Lycaenidae > Cyaniris > Cyaniris semiargus. The sequence goes on from LR994555.1 coordinate 4,034,121, forward strand.
ACAAAGTCTTTTTTACGCAAACTAGGCGTAATAATGCACATAAAACAATTGAAATGCAAAATTTAAATTAGTAAATATATTCACTGGTCCCTTTGTAATGTCATCGGATGCAAAAGTCAGTATTATTTCCGGCGAATGGAAACACCGAAAACCGCTTAACCCTGTAGTTTATTAATGAAAATTGAGCGACAAGCTACCGCTTTATATAGAACCTTACCTGCACCGGAAAATCTAGGACAAGATATTTTTGAATCCGCTCTGCATTAAATTCCATACGTAATTAATGGAATAATTTTATTTAAAATGAGCGTAATTTTATTGAATTTTCCATGGTTATGGGAAAAGTTTGAATATGTTTTATGGCGAGATAATTTAGTATTTCAGGCGCATTGAGTACTTTTACAGTTTGAATAGGTCGTTTGCAAAAATGTTTGCAAAAATTAACTATTAATTTAATTATTAATCATAACTACTTTATAGTAGGATAAAATAATTATTTATTTCTTAGCATCCCATGTAATGAATCACATTTGATACTTTCATTAAAATAGCGAATAAAAATATGAATTTTTTCACAAAAACGAATGTAACTTAAAATTGTTGCTTTGTCGCTTATGATAATAGGCTTATTAAAGATTTCTCCTTTATCAAATTGCTACGTGGCAAATTACAAAGCAAGCAAAAAGACATAATGAAGTGTATGTGATTTGATTCAGTGGTGCAATTGTAAGGAAATCGCGGTTGATAAGTTCTGATTGTTTTTCTTTTTTTTTTTTTGTGAAAAAATATTATATTCATTTTTGTGAAAAAATATGTTGTTGCTTATCGTTACAACTTTGTCATTACTTCGGAAGTTCTCAAAAATGGTTCACATTACAAAAATATTGTTTATTTAGCTTTTATTTAGATTGTATGTAGTTGCAATGTGTCCCGACACCAATAGTTAAAAAATTCACAAAAACTAAAGGATCGGACACTGGTCCAGATCCTTTAGTTTTTTTGAGGAGTTTTTAATTATTGGCTTAATTGATCATTTTTAGGGTTCCGTAGCCAAATGGCAAAAAACGGAACCATTATAGATTCGTCATGTCTGTCTGTCTGTCTGTCTGTCCGTATGTCACAGCCATTTTTCTCCGAAACTATAAGAGCTATATATACTATTGAAAATTGGTGAGTAGATGTAGTCTGTGAACCGCATTAAGATTTTGATACAAAAATGGTTTTTTTTTTAAATTTTAGATTTTAGTACAACTGAAACAAAAAAAAAATTTTCATCTAACCTATGCGTGTGGGGTATCTATGGATAGGTCTTTAAAAACCATATTGAGGTTTTTTATATCATTTTTTTCTAACCTGAATAGTTTGCGAGAGAGACTCTTCCAAAGTGGTAAAATGTGTGTCCCCCCCCCCCCCCCCCCCTAACTTCTAAAGTAGGGACATGATAAGTCTAAAAAATATATAATATGATGTACATTACTATAAAAACTACCAACAAAAACTGGTTTGAACGAAATCTAGCAAGTAGTTTTTTTTTATACGTCATAAATGGTAAACTTAATTTAACTTTCATTAAATAAACTGAAATATAAAAATAAATCAAAAACCTTTTAATTTCATAAAAATAACCCTTATTGCTGCTGCGGAACCCTTCATGGGCGTGTCCAGCTCGCACTTGGCCGGGTTTTTTTTATGTTAAAAGATAGAGGAGGTTTTGAGCTAGAATAAATTCCTAAACTTCTTTGCTCTCAGTCAGAACTCAGACAGTTTAGAAGTAATTAGCTATCAAATGCGATCTTTTTTATGTTCACACTAGATGTCCCGCGCGGCTTCGCCTGCGTAAATTAGGAGTTTTACGGAAACCGTACATTTTCCCGCAAAAAAATAGCTTATGTTCCTACACCTGGTCTACTCTATATATGTGCCAAAAACATAAAGATTGCTCCAGTAGTTCGCGAGATAAATCCTTTCCCCGTTTTTTCCACATTTTTCTCTGTTTCTTCGGTCCTATAAGTCTTGGCGTGATAATATATAGCCTATAGCTAGTGATGAGCAAAACAAGACTCAGACAGTCTTGGTTTTGGTATTTCTAGTACAATATTGGTCTTAGACTTGGTCAAATCTGCCTGATCTCGGTCTTGGATTTGTTTTTTTTAGTTTTAGGATAGTCTTGGTCTCGGCATTGCTTTTTTGCAAGACCAAGACTGAGGCTGCAAGACCGATTTTGCTCATCACTACCTATAGCCTTCCTTGATAGATGAGCTGGTTTTTTTTAAATCGGACCAGAACCCGATTTTTTTAAATCGCACCAGTAGTTCCTGAGATTAGCGCGTTCAAGCAAACAAACAAACAAACTCTTCAGGTTTATAATATTGGTATAGATTTTTTTAAATCGCTTGACAAACTCGAGTCTCGATCTAAAAGACTTTGAAAAGTACCAATAATTGGGTCATAATAGGCACATAATCATGGGTTGGTGCATGGTATAATATGTTAGTGATGATGATGATGATGATGATGAATGTAATTTGCATAGTAGCATATGCTTTCCGTTCTTAAAACAACGCCGCAACTCCCAAACTTGTATCTATAAAGAATCAGGAGTTCTCTTAGCACCTTCCGAACCATGGTATACCTCGGTGTAAAATCTTACTTATTGGTAGCATATGTTTAGAATACTTCTCACGAAACAGAAGTCACCACATGTTTCCATATAAATTTTGAGGAGTTCCCTCGATTACTAATGGATCCCTTCATCAGGTCACCACTTTTGTGAATAAAGTACCAAGTTGGGATGATACACTATACACCAAAAGAAAAATTTTGAAAATCGGTTCACAAACGGCGGAGTATTCGTTGAACATAAAAAAACGAATATAACACCTCCCCCATTTTGAAAGTCGGTTAAAATTGTAGCCTATGTGTTATTCTGATGTATAAGATATATTATTGTAAAGTTTCATTAAAATCCATTCAGTAGTTTTTGTGTGAAAGAGTAACAAAAATCCATACACACAAACTTTCGCCTTTATAATATTAGTAGCATAGTAGCATTAAAATCCATTCAGTAGTTTTTGCGTGAAAGAGTAACAAACATCCATACATATATCCATACAAACTTTCGCTTTTATAATATTAGTAGGATGGTATTTACATGAGAAGTATTGGTCAAATTAGTTTAGGAGCCCGAGTATAGAATAAAATGGCTTTTGCAACCGTGAGAGAGAGAAAATTCGTCGATAAAAATGTCAAATTTCATAATATTAAAGGATCGGACACTGGTGTCGGGATACATTGTATAAAACGTTCAATATAATTGGTTGCGACCCTCAATATTACACATAGGCCGCGGCAGCAGATGAAACGCGCACGTGCGGCGTAGGCAGATCACATGCCCCTACAACACGTGTTCTCACCTTCATGGATTTACGTAAAGATACTGTTAGGAAATAAGGCATGACGTAGAGAATATATTTTGTGTCTTCAACCGACTTCAAAATAAGGAGGGTATCAATAAAACTTCGAGAACTGCCCACTTTTCGTATATATCAGCGTCTGAACATATACAGTGCCAAATTTCAAAAGTGTATGTATGTTTTTATGTTTGTGTTCGCATATTTCCGAAACCACAAGTCCGATTTAAGTGATTCTTTTTTTTTTTTGTACTAGGTATTGTTAAACTTAGGCAATACTGCAAGTTTCATCAAAATCGGTTCAGTATTTTTTGAGATAGGTAATTTTAATTCTTAATTACGTACAACTTTGAAGTCAGTTTTATCTTTTTATTATAAAAAAATAATATTATGTGTTTTTAGTAGTAGGTAAAGGTTTTGAAAATATGCTTTAAGAAGATGGAAATTTAAGTTTCGAATGGATCACCTCGCACTTTCTTTTTGGTATTGTTTTTAAAAGCTTTTATTTAACTTGCTCTGTAATTACTATGTATGTAAGTATGTATGCTCGGGTGGAATTTTGGAACTCAATTTTGAAGTAGATATACTTAACCGATTGAGCTGAAATTTTTAAATTCCAAAAATTGCCAACCTTTATGATTGTTTTTAAAAAATTTAACGCTTAAGCCACTGGAACGCTATTGCTCAAATTCTTTATGGACATATACTTTGAATGTTGGGTAAAGATTTTGGATATTGAAAACTAATTTATCGCTTAAGAATAGGACATTTTAACACAAGAAGAATTATTTTTTCATAAGTAAATTATCTACACTCACAGAAAAAATTAAGTTCTACGCGAACGAAGTTGCTGGTCTATTCTCTACATATTTTGAAGCCAAATACAAATGTTAAGCTATTGCATAGCCTTTATCCGGCTTTAGCCGGGCTTTGAGCGCGCCGACCGAATTAAGAAATTCCGTAACGAAAATAAACCTAACATCCCTCACTCCCGTCGGTGCGGCGTTGCCGTGCATCGTCTAACGCCGTTTCAGTTCGGCAGACTTCGGGACGGTGTTTGTGTGCATGCGACTAGACGTATGCGAATTATAATTGCATAAGTTGATACAAAATACTATGCAATAGCTTAACGGCGGCAGTCTCTGAGTGCCACACGTATTTTTTTATGTTTAAAAATCGCTTCACCTCCATATCCTTCACTCAACCCCGATCAACAGCCATTAAGTACTATATAATGAATCCATCCTTTACTTAGCGTTTGCGTGGATTGTCGTGGAAAGTAGTCCAGCGGTTATACGCTACGGGGTCAAATCAGCGCTGTTTTTATTGAATATTTGATTTTATTAATCAATAGAACACTTATGTTCATGTAAAGTACTGTAAATGTAAGGTATCTGTACGATCATGTAAATTATTAACGATTATGTTATGGCACTGCTATGTGATATATCGTTAAAGATTTTGTATCAGCACATCTCAAAACTTTCAATCCATACTAATTTTATAAATGCGAAAGTGTGTCTGTCTTTCTGTCAGTTCGTCTGTCTTCACGCACAAACCGCTGAAACAATTATGCTGAAATTTGGTATGGAGATACTTCGAGTCCACAGAAAGGACATAAGATACTTCTTATCTCAGAAAAATGTACGGTTCCCGCACGATAAATTAATTATGGCGCAACGGAGTTGCGGGCATCATCTAGTATTAGGTAAATATACTTTTTACAACTAAGGACCGAAACACATAACCGCGTTGCGGCATCGCGCCGCTGAAATCGGCAGTGGCGGCACTGCCGATTTTAGCGGCGCGGCGCCGCAACGCGACTCAAATACCAGCGTTATGACGTCACACTTGTTGACAATGATTTAGTTTGTTTCTGGGATTCCTAGTATAATAAATATCAATAAAAAATATTTGTTTTACTTTACCTTATAGTCACGCCCAGCATTTCCAAAGCAGTAACGAGTTTCCTTCCTTTTACATTATTTTCCTGTATATACTTTGATAACCCGCTTAATAGCTCTTCAAATGATGAAATACTCATTCTAAAGTAGGCGAAAAAATTTGGTATAATAATATGGCGAACTTGTTAATTGGTCGGGCTATAGCAATTTAGTGTTCGTTGTGATCAGTAGGTCTACTACGAAACCGTTTTGAGACTCAAACAATCGGATGAGAATGCCGCGTCCTGCTCTAACAACGTAATTTCTCGTTTGTTAGAGTAGGACGCGGCATTCTCGTAATAAGTAGATACCTTATTATACGCTATTTTTGGCCCTAGTGACGGTATGAAATGGCACCCAGTATTGTCTCAGTTTATTTGACGTAATCGTCTAAATTATTTGATCAAAATGTGCATAGGTATTAAGGACTAAATGTTTTTGTTTACGTGTTAAAAACTGTAAAAATCATTAGTACATTTTCACAATATTTTGCAGCAAACCCACAGCATTTTTATTAATTTCTATATAATATTTACCCCAAAAATACATCTTCTATCGCATCTGTTTTCACATTAACACAATCGATACTTATATTAAAACCAACACACACAATTTTAGAATCGGTTTCAAGTTCAATCCCTGATCCTTATTTGTAACTCTAAAATTAAGTTCCGTTGAAAATATCTGACCAAAATATTCTGGTCAATGTGTACGTTATTTAGGACGTATACCGTATTTAGCCAATTTCGTTCACTTTAGACAGTCTCATGCGCATTCATTCGTTCTTTTTACTACTCTGGAGAAAGCAAGTACTATAAAGTTCATTTTGATAGATTCTCTTCAATACCTATTTATTTAGACCCTAATACGGTAAACGTCCTAAGTTTACCGTATTTAGCTCATTTCATTCACTTTAGACAGTCACATGCCCATTCTTTGCTGTTTTGTTCGTTCTTTTTACTACTCAGTAGAAAGGAAGTGCCTTATAATTCATTAAAATAGATCCTTTGCCAATATATTTTACTTTAGATCTAACTGAATAACTCCAATCACCGCACTCAGAGATCCTAAATGATTAGTAACTTTAATTAAAAACCTATTGACAGAAAAATATGTATTTCTGTCAAAATATATACTTTTCTGTCAAATAAGTAACACAGTAATCTCTGAGTGCAGCCGTAAGTCCCTTTTTACCTCTTCTAGAAAATTCATTAAAGGTTTTACTGTCAAGTAAAAACACAATACTAGCCGATATTTGCAACATATCCATTTCATTAAAACTAACCCATCGAAAACAAAAACTACCGCCAAATATAACAAAAACCATCCATTAAAAACTTCGGTGCGGACCATTTTCATCATTTTTATTTCGGAACTGTCTGTTCGGAAAATATGAGCTTCTCTGAATTATATAGCGTCAGACAGGCTCTCAGATAAATGAACGGTTGTTCGATTCCACTTCTGAAGCTTAACCCGTCTTAGCTACCGAGCTACTGAGTAATTGCTTCTATATCTGTATGATAAGTTATTGGGTCGATAGCTTCCTCATAGATGCGATTAATATTTGTTTAGATAAGTGCTGGTTGGGCATCTCTGTGTGGGTTAAGCTGCTAAGCTCTGCTAAGTCTGCTATGTTTGAAGTCTGCCGTTTAAAGTTAGCAGATTATTATGCAATGGATAAACTACATCAGTAAGAAGACATCCCTCCACTTGAGGGTCGAACGTCTGCAGTCTCGCCACAAGGTCAACTTCAGTTCCTTTGTGGTGAGAGTACCGACGCATCTTCTGCCGACCTTTGAAGCGGAGGAATTCTGGCCGACTGATGTGGTCTACCGAAGGTTCCGGTGGAGACTCCGGAATGAAGCGCGCGTCACGTCGCCGTTAATTCGTGATAATGTGTAGTTGTTAATATAATATAATTTATATGTATGTTAGTTATTAAGGTATATATATTGTATGGGCCTACGTAGCCTGATATAAATAAATAAATAAAATAAAGATTATGATAGGCTCAAATATATTATTATACTAAATGACGCCCAACATGATGACAACTCCGGTGCACAGAAATTAGTATATCGCTCGAAAACCGTGCATTTCTCCAGGATAAAAAGTATTTGATGTCCTTTCTCGGCGCTCAAAGTATCTACAGGGTGTAACAAAAATAAGTGATAATACTTTAGGGTGTGTACGTGTCCCTTGTAGAGAGTTCACTGTGAAAGTGGCAGCGCTGAAAGACCAAAATTCTTTTTCACTTTTGTATGGGGAAACTCGTGACGCTCGGACCCTTGCCCATACAAAAGTGAAAAAAATGTTTCGTCTTTCAGCGCTGCTACTTTCACAGTGAACTCTCTACAAGGAACACGTACACACCCTAAAGTAATATCACTTATTTTTGTTACACACTGTATATTCCAAATTTCAGTAAAATCAGTTTAGTGGTTTGGGCGTAAAGTGGTAACCCGTAGGCCGTAACACATAGACACTTTCGCATTTACATTATTTGTATGAATTAATGTAGATATAGAAATATGGATATCCTCTAATAAGGTATTTTAATTAGGTTAGGTCCAGTATTTATTTTATTGTTATTTGACTATAAATAAAATTTCATTGTAAACCTGAGTAAATAAAAACTCATACAAAACCTTACAAAATAGTATAAAACCGTAAATTGCTATACAAAAAAGAATTTTTATTACTTTCAAATGAACCGAGTCCCCAAGTTAATGTATTGTTTAGACAGTTAACTTTTAGAACATCAAAACTGCTTTCAGCTTTTAAACGGCCATAATTTCGGTGTCAAATCGTAAAGTTTCTATTTAAAATCATTAAACAGTCTATAACGTTATAACGTTTACGACAAAAAATGCTTCAAAGAATGATTTATCTACTAGACTGAGGAGTTTAGGTGTGGAGAGATTAAAATGTTATTTAATTTAAACTTTAATGTCATTTAAATCAAAATATAATTTAACTTTGGGATTTCTTAGCTACTTCTAACCGCGATTGCTTTTTTCTTAGCTCTAAGGTATAATCAAAATAACAAGACACAAACGTTCTTACGGATTTTTTCGTTTTATAATATTATGAAGTTTTATGCCTAGATTCGTAATCTTCGAATGCTTTTATACTAGTTCCTCTTATTAGAAACATAAAAATATAAAAAATATATATAAAAAAAAATATATCCACAGCCGAACATATAACCTCCTCCTTTTTGGACGTCGGTTAAAAAAATAAGACTTCCGTAATATCTACCAATAAAAAACTTCGTAACTCTTATAGCTTGAGCTAACACTTCATCTCATGTTTACTAATATTATAAATGCGAAGGTGTGGCTGTCTATCTGTTATCTCTTCACGTTTATATCGTTTCAACCGATTTTGTTGCAATTTGGTAATCAGATACTTTGAGCCCGAGAAATGACATCCAGGTTATTTTTTATCCCGGAAAATTGTACGGTTCCCGCGCATCATCTAGTTTTATATTTACATATATTTATATTTAAAGTTTTATACGATTCGCCGTTTGAACTTTAGCTTCTAATCACTAATGGTTTTATACAAGTTCTTCTCATTAGAAATAAAGAGAGATATTGTAGCTCTTATACCTTTTAAGCTATTCAATTGCTATATATTAATTATTAACATAACCTCTCATAAGCATAATCTTGGTAATATATTAATTATTAGCCCGGTGTAGTACGCAATAAGGCGGGTGCACACGCATCGTCGCTGGCGTCATAAGGCGGGTGCACACGTCTGTAACGTGGAGGACAGGATGTGGGGCCACATGGCCCGCGAGAGGCGGCTGCGGCACGCCCGACTAGCGGACAAAATATTGTGGATAGGCTTCAGGTACTGTTTCTAAATTCTTTCAATTAACCCCAAATTGTTCTAACTAACGCTAGCTTTACGACTGATTATAAAATATTGCTCCACGTTGTAATCAAAAGGTAAAACTACCGAGAAGCTTACAGTTCCAGATGCGATTCATCCATACAATTTTGTTAACAACGTTGGCGTAATTCTATTGCGAGTCATAAAGTGGCTTTCAACTGTTTAAGAAATTTTTTCATCATTTAAGCAAGATTAATTGTTTCCTCACCTAACCTTTAAAAAAAATTCAAAAGTATGAGAATAAATCTGTTAAAATGATTCTAAGTCATAATTTTGTATACTTCACGTTGAAAAAATCCATTAAAAATATTGGCAAATGACAAAACAAAAAAACTAAACCGAGAAAAATAATATATAATCCCAACTCCCAAGAAGGCATATCCACACTAACCCAACGCAATACAGCGGTGTTAAAAATCTTGGGCAGCACGTGCACAGGCAGTTTCAGCCAACTTCCCCCCTCCCCCCGTTTTGCCCCCTCGTCCCCCCTCGTCTCTGTGTCCCCCCCGCACGTCCACCGCGGTCTCGCACTGTTTACACAATACTGTAAACAGGAGGTGCAATAGATGTAAACAGATCTCGGTTTTCAGTAAATCAGCGCTAAACCTCGTTGGTGTAAAGAACTTTTCTCATGGGCGTATAGTACGTAGTGAATTCATACTAATGTTACAAATGCGAAGTCTGTCTGTCTGGTTGTTAACTCTTCACGCCCAAACCGCTGAATCGATTTTGCTGAAATTTGGTACGGATATACTTCGGGTCCCGGGAAAGGACATAGGATACTTTTTGTCCCGTAAAAAATTCACGGTATCCGCGCAATAAACTGTGTAGCGGGCGTCATCTAGTAAGAAATAAAAATATGTTAATCCATACTTTATATTATAAATACGAAAGTGTGTCTGTCTGTCTGTCTGTCTGTTACCTCTTCACGCCTAAACCGCTGAACCGATTTTGCTGAAATTTGGTATGGGGATACTTTGAGTCCCGGGAAAGGACATAGGATACTTTTTATCCCAGAAAAATGTACGGTTCCCGCGCGATAAACGAATTTTGGCGCAACGAAGTTGCGGGCGTCATCTAGTAATTATTATAAGCTCTATCTTAGCTGTCTACAAATTTTTTCTAGACTAGACATACCTACTAGGTATATAAAGACAACAACTTAGGCGCAACAGCATCATTACCAATTACTATTATTATTCTAAAGCAGTGCTCCCACTTGGAATACCTTCAGGGACCACCAGTGGTCCGCGTACCACCATTTAAGAACCACTGATCTAAAGAGATGAACTTTTATGTGCCATATGCCATATACCAACAAAACTAACAAGACGAAGTCCCAAAATAATTCCAGCAATAAAAAACAAAAATTAATTATAATCATATTTTGTGTCAACGCATATTTCTTTGTTTATGCGCAGCTGCGGCACGGGCTATTAAACGTTGCAAATCTGCAGTTTTTATTGCTTCCCATAAGTGTTGCGCTTACCGGCCACCATTTCGATAAACATGGATGTTTTGTTTCAAAGTTTGTTGTTCTGAATCAGAAATTTTCGATTCTGAAAAAAATAACGTCCGTCTATCTCTGTCCTACGAATTTTCCCTCGCGCCGCTTGAGATGTTTTTTCTTCTTAAAAATTCTAAAATGTAGTAAGGAAATATTCGATAAAACGTCTTTTAAAGAAGAGAAATACAATTTTCTTCTAATTAAATAGGAGCGTTATGTCTAAACCATATAATAATAATTATTAAATATCAACTGCTTCACAGCAAGGGATAAAACCTCACTTTTGGGACACTGTCACAATATAAATATTATAATTTATAGTAAACTATATGAAGCCCGCAACTCCGTTGCGCCAAAATTTATTTATCGCGCAAGAACCGTACATTTTTCCGGGACAAAAAGTATCCTATGTCCTTTCCCGGGACCCAAAGTATCTCCGTAACTACCAAATTTCATCAAAATCGGTTCAGCGGTTTGGGCGTGAAGAGGTAACAGAAAGACAGACAGACACACTTTCGAATTTATAATATTATTATAGATGACTGAGCTACATTTTTTCTGAATTGGAAAATCACTAACGTATACAAAATCCCCCCACATATTATTCTTCACTGTTGTATTCATTGCTTGCAAGAAACCTATCGGTTATACTGCCAATTTGTATTATATGCTCGTATACTGCATTTTGTATTTTTTATTCAATGTACCATCCATAGGCATTAACAGACCCACTTCATTTGGTCGGATCATGTCAATTCAATGTTAATTGGGATCTGTCGGCTGGTATTGACTTAACGCGAGCAAATTACGTAGATCCCCCATCTGTATGAATCAACTTCTCTGATAGTACAAATGAAGAATAAAAATAAATATTATAATATTATCTGTCTTTGTTCAGTCTATAGTCTATAACTATCAATGTAGGTAAATAGGCGTATATTATTCTCTACTAGCCACTAGGTCAACATATTAAGCCTGCAGTGGATTAGCATAACGCATACCTGACCTTCTACTGACACAAGCATGCATGGCCGCACGCAACTTTACACGAGGGAAATTCATTGGAATATTTCTTATAAAACAGTTATTTACCAAAACGTCAGCGATATTCAAAAGGGTCGTTTTAATGTCTCGACAGATCACGACATGTATATTACCTTAAACACAACCCGACCAAATAGCACAGGTGCATCTACCTATTTATTAAATAAAAACCCATTCTGTTTGCATCGGGTGTTCAAAGTTTACGTCAATGCTGAGAGGCCAGTCAGCAGACCTATCTCATAGTATCATTGATAAAAGTCACGTTATTGATAAAACAGACCATTGGCGAGAAAAGTATCTTAGTCTCAATTTGACAGAGTACGAAGATATAATATTGTTATCAAAATTGATAAAATCAGAGACATCTGACAATTTACGCATAAATAAAAGAAACATAAAATATTACTTTATACCATTGAAGAAATTAATTCATAGGTAGACGGCAGTTAATACGTCATTTCGTCGTATTATATCGATTCAATTTAATTCGTGGTCTGCTGGGTTTGACAAAACGCGACTTATTTACGTTGATCCGCCATCTGCTTATGAATCAACTTCTCTGATAGTATAATTATTTATTTCTTAGTATTTAAATTACTCTTCAAATTAATAAGAACTTAAAATTTGCACACGTTTAAACAGAATTTACATTAGGAAAGAAACTAGAAAAACAAAAATATAACTTTAAATAAAAAACACAAAAACGTCTCGAAGATTTTGAACTTAACAAAGATTTCGTAAAAAAAAACTTTGCAAGCTCAGAAACTGCAAGAGTATGAACCTAATTTAGCAAATCACTTTCCTATGAAAGTATTTGTAAATTGTGGAATTCACCCAATATCGCGAAAAGTACAACTATGGATAACGTATAAGCAACATTTGTTGTTGCGGAGTCTGTTTCTGGTTCTTCCACGCTGTTGTTATCTTCTTCTGCTGATTCGCTATCACCTTCTTCGATATTGACATCTTCATCCCCGTTGCCATTCCCTTCCTCACTTCCGTTTTCTTCGGCCTCACCACTTTCATCCTCATCGTTTCTTTCACTTAAACTCCATTTGCTGTATGCATCAACAAAGTAGTTGTTGTAAATAGAATTCCAGAATACCATTGTTGTTGGATGTGGATTCATTAACGAGAGTTCTGGTGTAGGATTGTTCTCATTTATATCGTTTGCATCCAATATTCTCAAGTAAGAATTGTCGTTAGAAGAAAATGGTCTCCATAGCACAGATGATGTTTGACTTGTTGGGTTCCTGAAAAGAAGAATATTATAATAATATCTTTAGTAAAATTATAATACTTGTTTTTGAACTATTACTCAATTTACATACCCAGTTTTAGCAAAATTAGTCCAACGTTCGAGTAATATTGTGCCAATCATGAAATCTCCTGTTTCAACTGTCAACATTTCTTGATCATAAAACAAATAAGCCAAATCTTCTCTGTGTCCTGGATATTGAATTTGCAATGGTTGTATAAACATTTGACCAAGCGGGCCCTTATGTGAGAATTGATAAAGATATGTAGAAGCATTTGAAGATGCAGCACGTAAGGTTGTTTCTCTAATCGAAGATACTAAAATCATTGTATCCCCTATATATGACAAATACTCAGTCAGACGAGATGAGTCTATAGGATTGGCTCCAAAGTAGTATCTTCTGATCATGTCGGCCAACGTTCTTTCTTCAATCTCGGTCACAGCACTTATGTCCGGTTGGATGAAGTCAACGAATGAGTTTTGCATTTTTTCCAACCAATGACCTTCAAAAGCTTCTTCTGCTCTTATTGTGCCTTCAATGTCGACAAAACCTGTCATAAACGGTACTTGTAGTTGCTGACCATCTCTAATAGTTTCAAAAGGTGTTTTGATCATAAATGGTTGCGCATTTTCTAGGTCTTCATTTTCGATACACGGAGCGAAAGCTAGAGAATTGTCGGTAAGGTCCAGTTCATTTATGACAGCCATCAATGCAGATACACTTGTTCTTGTGAACACTTCAGATAAAGTGTTTACATCTGTGATTTTGTGACCCAATGCTTCGGCTACATCGATTGCATATTTCAAATTATTTCTAGTGACTGCCCAAGGCGATAATGCATTTCCACTTTGAGCTATAACTTTGTGAACTAATCCTTGTGCCATGGGTGATACAGTAATCAAGTCTACCGCTGCAGCACCGCTGCCGTGGCCGAACAGGCTTACATTGTTTGGGTCTCCACCAAATGCGGCAATGTTCTCCTGTACCCATTTTAGACCTGCTATAATATCCTTAAGACCTGCATTTCCTGGGGCTACTTCAGTACCTAAGCATAAGAATCCTAAAATGGATTCACGATAGTTTAATGATACTATAATCACATCCTTCTCCATGAATCGGCCGAAAGAAAACTCTGGAATATATGCGTGGTCTAATTCTTTTCCTTTGATCCAAACCATAACGGGTAATCTTGCTGTGGTATCTAAGGTTGGAGTCATAACATCGGCAACCAAGCAGTCTTCGGTTCCTTCATAGCCAAGTCCCAATGCTCTCACGCATTTCACATCTTTTCTTATAGCAAAAAACTCTTCAGTGAATCTTGGTGGAGCCGAAGGTGCCTAAAATAGTAATTAGTATACATTCAAATTATGAGTAAAAGTATTTAATTAGTTGATCGCAATAAAAATATAACTAAAATATAACTTAATAAATATTTTAAAGCTATATTGTATACTCCAACAAATAATTGTAAATAATATTATATGTCTCACCTTAAATCTATTAGTTCCTGATGTTGCGTCAGCGTATGGTATGCCGTGGAATTCGAAATAATCACCATTATTGATACCAACCACGTCACCTTGCGATATCGTTACTCTGGGTACCACCTCAGGATTTTCAGCTTTTTGGCTCAAAATGGCACTGACTAGGCCACATAAGACTCCTACTCGTAACCACATGGCTTGACCCTTGGAATTCAGCGCGTGTACTGGAATAATCTGACAAAACTATTGATATCTTATCCAGATAGGTGAGATGAGATTATCAGTACATCTTGAAATGTTTCCGTGAATTCTTTATCATCTACGTACTTGTTTTGTGATGTTCATTCAGTTGTTTGTTTCAATTTTTTTAGTCATTAAATTCATAAAAATAATTTTATAATTATAGTAGTTAAGCCTACGAATAATAAAATCTATGGAAACGTAACTCCCATACTATTACCGTTTTAAATTTGGTTCCTTTCGAACTATCAATATGTAACGTCAGCCTGATATCGCTGAAGGCCACCTAAATATTGCAAATGTATTGAAAATGTGTACCTAGGTACACATTTTTGACAAGTATTGTACCTAGAACATAATTATTGTTTTTGACGGAGTTACTTTTCCTTAGTTTTTAGGGTTCCATACCCAAAGGGTAAAAACGGGACCCTATTACTGAGACTTCGATGTCTGTCCGTCTGTCTGTCTGTCTGTATGTCTGTATGTCTGTCTGTCTGTCTGTCTGTCTCCATGCTGTAACTCAATAACCGCTATAGCTAGACTTCTGAAATTTTCACAGATTGTGTATTTCTGTTGCCGCTATAACAACAAATACTAAAAACAAAATAAAATTAATATTTAAGGGGTGCTCCCATGCAACAAACGTTATTTTATGGCCTTTTTTGCTCGTAACCAATAATGGCAACTGCTAGACACTTGAAATTTTTATAAAGTCCTTAGTTACTTATATGTCTACTTTAATAATTAATAATAATATTTAAATAAAATAAATATTTAATGGGGGCTCCCATACAAAAACACAATTTTTGAACTATTTTTCCTCTATTACGGCACGGAACACTTCGTGCGCGAGTCCGACTCGCACTTGGCCGATTTTTTATTATTATTCGTAGAGTTAAGATAAATAACAATATGTTTTACTGCAGTAATTTCCTACATTAATAATGATAAAAATACTTATATTTTTTAGGTTATAACAAGTCTTCAAGTACCTAAAAATAAATTACGTTATTTACCTACTCATAACCTGGATAAAAAAAATTACTTAGCCTTAAAATTCTGAAATACTACTTAAATGTGTATCAAATGAGGTCATTGACCTAAATTAAAATGTCTCCGATGCCATAACTCTGAAGTGTTTTGCGGTTTTTTGCCCTTTTTCATCCTCGGGGGTAAAGGTAAATGTGTGGCGCATATGTCCCATACTGATTCACGTTGTCGTTGATGAAGTCTTTGTGAATCATACAAGTTTAATAGTTTTGGGATACATCTGCAAATATATAATTATTGAAAGGTACATTCTTGAGTTTGTTAGCGTTTTTGGATAATTTGACGCAATTTAAATGTAAGTTAAATAATATAAAAAGAAAAACCGCTTAATTAAATAAAAATTTGTAGATAAGTAAAAAATCTAAGGAGTTTCTATACAAAAGTACTTTATATAATATGTTACGCTCAAAGATCGAAAT
Organism: Cyaniris semiargus; assembly: GCA_905187585.1. Lineage (NCBI taxonomy): Eukaryota > Metazoa > Arthropoda > Insecta > Lepidoptera > Lycaenidae > Cyaniris > Cyaniris semiargus. Next base: position 4,050,380 of record LR994555.1, read on the forward strand.
CGCTCATTGAGCGAAAAAATAGCTCACATCTCGTTGTTGGTCGTTCTGTGATTGCCACAACGCGCCGTGGCCGTTTTCATTAGGGCCACAACACGAATTTCGCGTTGTGGCTGTTTTACTGTGACCACCAACGATGTGACCACAGTCCACAACGCGATGTGAGCTATTTTTCCACTCAATGAGCGTTTTCGGTCTTTGAGCGTAACATATTAGGTTGGGGAAAAAGTTTCTACGCATTTTATATAAAAATTCAAAAGGTTTTTTTTATAGTTTATTTACAATTGACTAAAGTATATAGGTGCCATTTTGTTCGATAACTTTTTTTCATCTTGTTGGTAGGGACATGATCCCATTGCTATAAAAATTTTGGGGCTTTTGATGAAAAAACTGCCACAAGTGGTTTTGGCAGTCCTCTTGTGATGTCAACCTGACACTGCCTAAGGAATTCTGCAGCGACTGAAACAAGTGGAAATCTAAACGTGCAAGGTCAGGACTATACGGCGGATGCATTAACACCTCCCAGCCAAACTCCCGTAATTTTTTCTGAGTGGCTAAAGATGTGTGAGGTCTAGCGTTATCACGGTGAAAAACCACACCCCTTCTCTTGACTAATTTCGGTCGCTTTCTCTCATCTTCTTGCTTTAATCCCATCAGTTGTTCGCAGTACAGTTCAGAATCGATGGTGTTGCCTGGCGGTAACAGCTCATAATGAATAATGCCCTTCCAATCCCACCACACACACAGCATCACCTTGTTGCGAGTTAACCCGCGTTTCGCCACAGTCTGTGAAGCCTGACCGACCTTTGACCACGATCTTTTTCGCACTTTCTTGTCGTATGTGATCCACTTTTCATCACCAGTTATCAGCTTCTTCAAAAAGGGTTCGGTTTCATTACGTCGTAATAATAGAATCACAAATGAGTACCTACACGGTTCATTAGGTTTCTTTCAGTGAGCTCATGAGGCACCCAAATATCGAGCTTTTTTGTGTAGCCAGCTATTTTCAAATGCGCCAAAACAGTTTTGTGGTCAATCCCCAGTTCTTCAGCTACATCGTAACTACTAATATGCCGATCTTGCTCCACTTTTTCAAAAATGGCATCAGTTTTGTCCGTAACAGGGCGACCAGAGCGACGTGCATCTTTGATATCAAAATTTCCGGATTGAAAACGCTTAAACCAAATTTGCGCTACTCTCACAGATACTGCATTAGGTCCATAAACATCACAAATTTTTTTCGCGGCTTGTGTTGCATTTTTACCTTTTTTGTAATAAAATTTTAAAATGTATCGAATTTTACTCATTAAATCAAATCAATTACCACTCATTTTAACAATAAGAAAAACAAATGAAAATCTCACATTTACCTAATTTGAATTTGGAATTGTCTTCACTCTTCTGTAAAATTAAAACTTTTTAATGATACCAAAATCATTCAGATACAATTGGTATAGCCCAAGAGATTTTATGACAAGTTCATACATAGGTACTATAATTCGAAAAGACTTTTTCCCCAACCTATTATATATCTATTTATCTAATTTAACATACTACCTTTTATATTATATACTCCCAGCTGTAATCTAACAAGACTAAAAATCCTAATAAGAAATCATTTTTTTGTGCCCACAAATTTTTTGTCCCGATCATTTTTGCTCTCAGAGTTGGGCATCATGGTTGAGGTAGACGAAATTCGAAATTCGAACGCAAAGATTATCGCGTTATCTCCCGGATTGTGGCGGGATCCTCAAACATATGGTTCACCACGTGGGTCCAACGCAAAAAATTACCACACCAAGCCACTTATATCATCTGAAGTGCTAAGAGATATTAAACCTTAATTTAAACACCCTAGAGTTGAATTTCATGTGATGTTTTGACTGCTTTAAGGTCGATTGTAGCATGAACTATCACCTTGTGGGAGACTCAAGAAGCTTGGGCATTATGGATAACACATTGATGTAGGGAAAGGACAAGAAGTTTAGATAAATATTGTGCATTTCACAATAAATATAGTTGTTAACCTGTTATTTGTAATGGAACATAAAATTTTTAATGTAAAAAAACCAGAAGATTTATTTGACGACGTGATGCGTCGCTACGCAGTTGGAGATGGCATTTTATGCAAATTGGCATTTTGATTTGAAAACAGAATAATTCATGCATAGATTTTAAATTCGATGTCTCAAATATCTGAAAATCCAATCATTTATAATAGCTCAAACAATGTGAGCAAGCTGCAGGAAAGGGATATTTTTTTTTAAAAATCTGTAAAAGATTCATTAATATTATTGGTGTAACTGTTCAAAACTATATATTAGATCAATCGCACATGAAATATCAAAACTAATATTGTGTTAATTATAACATTTGATGACCGGAAAATGAAACGAACCAAAATGTGCGCGGCGAACCGTCGCAAATGTCTGATTTCGATCAAGTCAATGTAATTAGTACCTAGAATATTTGTCGAATATTCTTTAGATTTCGTCTGCGTAGAACAACTAATGAAATCACCAATGTAATAAGTCATTTCAGCCAAAAATATAGACCCTTTAACTAATAAAAATATTAACGCAGAGAAAAATATTATTTCTATCCAAGGACCGTTGACTTTGTCTGTTATTTTACTTTTTCAATGCGCTAGGTAAAGATTAGCAAGAAGCAGACCCTGTATTATATGTATTTAGTGTGTATTTTTTAGCGAAGGGTAATAACAGATTAACATAATAACTTGTGACTTTTATATTATGTGGTTTTGAGTGGCACTTTTAAAAAAAAACCGTCTTTAGTTTTCTAGCTTTTCTAGACATATGCCACGCAGAATAGACATAGCACAATGATGTCTCATGTCATAATGATATCATAATGACAATATTCAAAGACTCAATTTGACGCGTATTGTTTTTGGAAGAGATACAAAATAACGTCATTTTTCTCGTAGACGGTAGTCGGTTTTGGCAGCCAAAACGATCATGTGACGGCCAGACAACAATGTATACTATAGGTATACACATACCTAATATGTCCATATCATTAAATTAAACAATACAATATTAATTTACAATATGATTGTAATAATATGTAATATGTTTCATTCTGTACCATGTAAAAATATTAATCTCTACCTTTCAAAAGAATAAAATATCGTAACTTCGTCGTAGCTTACTTATGGGACATTTTCTCTATTTTGAGAATAATCGTTTTTTAGTAAAGATGAAGGTTAGAACTAAGAAGTTACTTCTTAGTTTTTAATAATTATTAATATATTTAATAAAAATAAATTAAGAATAATATTTTATTAAAAAAAAACATACTCATAACAGCCTTGTCAAAGTCAAATGAAATCACCTAGTATGAAATGTTTGGTCTAGTTTTTGGCTCCCGATCAAAAGTATCACTATTGGATATTTAATTTGTATTAGATTGTACGTCTAGGGGCATCATTTATTGTTATAGTATAGTAGTTATAATAAAGTATATTACTTTCGTCTTTCCGTCATACCAATGAGGTCCTTCCACAACACGTTTTTTTACGCTCGTTTGTATCGATACAAACGCAAGTTGAACGCTCAGCAAACGCAAGGAAGCCGACACGTTTTAAACTTTATATCTGAAAAAAAACGTGATGAAAACGCGCAGAAGACGAGCGCATCAACGCGCAAAAAATACGTCGTGTGGAAGGGCCCTTAAAGTCATATACAGGGTGTAACAAAAATAAGTGATAATACTTTAGGGTATGTACGTGTTCCTTGTAGAGAGTTCACTGTGAAAGTAGAAGCGCTGAAAGACGATTTTTTTTTCACTTTTATATGGGGAAACTCGTGATGCTCGGGCCCTTGCCCATACAAAAGTGAAAGAAAATTTTCGTCTTTCAGCGCTGCTACTTTCACAGTGAACTCTTTACAAGGAACACATACACATCCTAAAGTATTATCACTTATTTTTGTTACACACTGTATTACAGACATGGATGTAATAAAATGTTATTATATTGGTATGTTGTGCCCTAGCATACATGAATTACTTTATAGCTAATTTATAGCCAAAAAGCTTAAACAGGAGAAAATTGAAAACATTTTCTAAGGAACATGAAGCAGGAAATGTTTATTATAAGGCGTTAAAAAAACCAGCCAAGTGCGTTTTTTTTATGAAATAAGGTGGCAAACGAGCAAACGGGTCACCTGATGGAAAGCAACTTCCGTCGCCCATGGAAACTCGCAGCATCAGAAGAGCTGCAGGTGCGTTGCCGGCCTTTTAAGAGGGAATGGGGTAATAGGGGAGGATAGGGATGGGAAGAGAAGGGAATAGGGGAGGGAAAGGAAGGAAATAGGGTAGGGGATTGGGCCTCCGGTAAACTCACTCACTCGGCGAAACACAGTGCAAGCGCTGTTTCACGCCGGTTTTCTGTGAGAGCGTGGTATTTCTCCGGTCGAGCCGGCCCATTCGTGCCGAAGCATGGCTCTCCCACGTATCGGGCCACGCGCAATAAAGGGTTCCACAGTAGCTCATAATAATGTGAACTTAGTTAAAAACTGTTTTAGTTGTCTAATACTGTGACCAGTTACTAACAACATCATCTCAGTTACGTTCAGAGGAATTTGAACGAAAAGTTGATCGACTATTACTCAATAACTTATGAAGTCTTTTTAGCCGTGATAGTTTTCCTTTTAAATTTAGCATATTTCCTACTCCCGTGAATTTTTTCACATTTCCAGAAGCAACCGTTTAGCTGGTAGAAGCGGGGGGGTGGGGGGACACTAGACTCCTAACGATTTTTTCTACTTTAAAACTTCATATTTCACAAATGGATCCCTAAATCGAAAAATGATATTTGAATACTCGTAATATTTTTAAAAAACCTATCCAACGACACCCCACACGGTGGGGTGGACGCGAAAAAAAATAATTATCCCCGCTTGATGTGTAGCGGAGGTACCATATTTTTTTTTTTAAAGATTTTATATACCAATTTGTCGGCATCATTAATATCTGCATTCATACCGAATTACAATATTCATACGAATTCAGACGGATAGACAGACAGACGGACGGACAGACCGAAGTCTGTCCGTCCGTCTGTCTGTCTATCCATCTGTCTGTCCGTCTGTCTGTCCGTCTGCTCTCCGTCTGTCTATCCGTGGTTTTGCTCAGAGACTATAGGGCCTACAAAGCCGCAATTCGGCATGAATGCACATATTAATGATGCCGACAAATTGGTATATAAAATCTTTAAAAAATATATATGGTAAATTATAAGGGTTCCCTTGTTGACTACGGAACCCTAAAAAGGATATTGGCAGTAGATTGACACAGGGAAACCTTCCTCTTGAATTACTCTAGCAGGGACATGAGATGTCTGTCTGTCTGTTACCTCTTCACACCCAAACCGCTGAACCGATTTTGCTGAAATTTGATATTGAGATACTGCGAGTCCCGGGAAAGGACATAGGATACTTTTAATCCCGGAAAAATGTACGGATAAACGAATCTTGGCGCTACAGAGTTGCGGGAATCATTTAGTATGCTATGTGTATAATGATGAGCCGCTTTTCTAAGTCTTTAAAACTTTTTCTAAATGATTTAGTCTACTTGAGAGTTAGGGCGTGCGTTAAACCCGGCGCACGCGTCGCTACAGAAATAGACAGGAATTCGACGCGGCAGACGTCGAACTCATTATTATTATGCGTATCGTAGGACTTAAAACTTTACTTAATTCAGGAGGCTCTCCAGAAAAAATCCGAAAATCCGGATTTATAAAAAAAAACGTAATTTGCAATCCCCTGCTACGTCGAACTTATCTATATATTAATACGCGAGCGAAAAACTTTGTATCCCTTTTGACGAAAAATGGGGAAACGTAGGTGAATGAAATTTTGCACAGTTATAGTTTATATGGTAAAGGAGTGCATCAAGCTAATAATATTTTGAAATTATGCTTTTATCATTCTTTTTTTTAACAAATAAAACATTACACACACTACAACACACGCACTAGGAACGATGACAGATTTTTCAGTGACAAGCCTGTACATACGAATTATACTCTTTTATTTATGGTTGAAGTCTGTTGACAACAAGTTGACAAATTGAAAATGGATTATAATTTTTTTTTAATTGAATCTTAGATACTATTAGACAATGCTTACACGGCCAGTCTGAGATCAGCTGAGTCCCAGAGACAAGAGTTGAAAAATTACTTTTCCAAAATACAAAGACAAGCAGTAGCAGACCTTTTGTACACAGTAGTTTTAGTCGGCCTACGTGCCATTATAAAATCGATGCAAAATGAAATTTTGACTGACTATGAAAGTAATAGTTACTCAGGAGTAATCAAAAGCTCATCACTTATCTACTGTCTCATTATGCTCAAGTACTCAGATATCTACGTGAATTAAGTGAAATCTTCTACATAATGAGCATCTTTAATAATTGTCTTCATTATTATAGACAGTAATAGAATTTTAAACATACAAACAAACGCCTAAGATAATATGTAATAATCCTACTAATATTATAGATGCAAAAGCCCGTTTGTTTGTTACCTTTTCACGCCCAAAGCGCTGAACCGATTTTGCTAAAATTTGGTATGGCGATACTTTGCGCGTGTTCAGACCAAACTGACTATACGCCGCCGAATGTGAGCAGGCTCACTGTGAGCCTCAGTGTGAACGTGAAAATATACGGTATCGAATTTCCGCGCCTACGCCTAGCGTAATGGCGTATTGTCGGTTAGGTGTGAACGAAAAAGAAATAATGGAAATACAATAAACTGCGTAACGGCGGCTCACAGTCGGTTTGGTGTGAACATGGCCTTTGAGTCTCGGAAAAGGACATAGGATCCCGGAAAAGTGTACGGTTCCCGCGCGATAAACGAATTTTAGCGCAACGGAGGTGCGGACGTCATCTAGTAACAATATAAATTAAGATTTTTTTTTTATGAAATAAGGGGACAAACGAGCAAACGGGTCACCTGATGGAAAGCAACTACCGTCGCCCATGGACACTCGCGACATCAGAAGAGCTGCAGGTGCGTTGCCGGCCTTTTAAGAGGGAATACGCTCTCTTCTTGAAGGTTTGCAGGTCGTATAGATCCGGAAATACTGCTGGTGACAGAATAGATACATACCTACTAAATGAATGTCCTGAGGCGTGAAAGACTAAATCTAGATTCAGATCAATTTTGGTCGCTTAATACAAAAAAAAAGTTAGCGAAAAAGACAAAAAGGATATAGGTAAAAAGCGCATAGACTATTTTGATTGGATGTTGCCGGTTGCCCGTTACATAGGCAAAATAGTCTATTGAACGTAGATAATATAGTGATATCTGGGGGCATAAGTTTTACTTAAATAATAGATATATTAATATGGGACTACGTAGTGGGAACATCAGTGATGATGATTATAAATATAATTGCTGACCACAGCTGCTAACAAAAACGACCTCATTCAATATTTCAATATTAAATGGACAAATCAAAATAGGATTTCGACATAACGAAAAAACACGCAATTTTCTTTCACGTTTTCATGTAGGCGTTGATAAATATGAGTTTCATTCATATATCTTTTAGGATTTAGTGGAAAATTTTAATTAAGCTTAATGTAATCGTTGGAATCCAACGACTGGATCGTCATGCATAATATTTGTTTATCTTCTACAAATTGTTCTAATTTTTATAATAATTCTAATTCTATCAAATTGCACAGGAGGTCGATACTGCTAAATAAACTTACAATAAAACAGTTTTGTAAAGTTTCGATGGAGTTTCGATACGAAATGGTATGCTCATAAAAAATAATGTAAAAGCAAATACGAACTAATTGGATGAGACTAAAAAACTTTATGGTAAAGGCAATATCAAAAAGATTCGTTTATATTTATATTTATTAACAGTAATTTTAAAGATAAATACTAGATTATGGTTACCTAATTAGGTAGTAATTATATTTTATTTTTCAAATGTGTTTTAAAAATTAATATAAGTAATACCTACATTCGGCAGGTACCTAAGGCATATTATAATATGTTTAATATATAAGTTATTTGCTTAGTTCTTGGTTAAATATTTTCCTTTACACCCAGTTTAATCACAACATACCTCAGGTGTTAGTTCTCAGGCGGGAGTGAATTTTGTTGTTGTATTATGGGCTCTCTGCTATAATTATACAAACTTCATACAGTGTTATTATGAGGAAATTTCGCAATTAAATCAATCGATATTGAGAATGCGCGTGAAATTCTCTTTGTTTTCACCGAAATGTTTGCTTTCGCGCCTTTATTATTATTTTATAATGATGTAACTGACCCGGTAATCGTTGCATTTTCATAAACTTTGTCTTGAATAACTGTGTTGAAAATACACATCAAAATATGTCGCGTAGTTGTAAAGATCAATATAATAAGTTTAACATATTATAGGGACAAATAAGGAAGCTCCTTGTTTTAAATATAATCAAGTGATAATATTGGTTTAAAAATATAATATTATTATTATTATCCAAGAGCTGATAGCAAATTTAGTGCAGTCCCTAAAACCCTAAATCCTACCTATTTCACTATCCCTATCATAGGACTGCACTAATATCCATACTTCCATACTAATATTATAAATGCGAAAGTGTGTCTGTCTGTCTGTATGTCTGTCTGTCTGTCTGTCTTTCTGTCTGTCTGTCTGTTACCTCTTCGGTCCCAAACCGCTGAACCGATTTTGCTGAAATTTGGCATGGAGATACTTTGAGTCCCGGGAAAGGACATAGGATACTTTTTATACCGGAAAAATGTACAGTTCCCGCGCGATAAACGAATTTTGGCGCTACGGAGTTGCGGGCGTCATCTAGTACAAAATATGTCTGCTCTACACTGACCCTCACGTTTCATTGGCAGGTCCAAAATAAGGCTAACTCCCGTACTAAGAAACGAATATTAATTACCGAACTGTTAACGGCTGTCCCATTTCAAAACCTAGTAAGGGCCTAAAACTAAATTTTGCAGGAGAGCTCATAAATGAAATATAATAGGTATGTCAGTAGTGGCTAGTACGCTTACTCGGTATCAAACTTTAAATATTTCAACTTTTTAGTGACTTTTTAGCACTGGTGTTTTTGTATTCGGTAGGGTAGGGTAGGTTAGTGAAGTTTAAGCAATAAAATGATTTTTGTAAAAAGTGTCCCTTACTAGGTTTTGAAATGGGGCAGCCGTGTAATTAAATGAAGATTTTGACATAAGCCCCATACATCTGTCAAGCTCTTCATTCAATTAAAGTTTTAATATCTCTGAGTGCGGCAGTAGGTAAGTCAAATTTACTTTAAATTACATGCTTATACTTCTTTTTATAGCTATTGGCTCATCTTACCTTTTCATGTAGAGAATCAAATAACCGCATCGAATATTCTTCAGCACTTTTTTGCTATCTGTACAGAAAAACGTCTCAGTAAGCGTTTAATGGTCAGTAACACTTGGCGGCAGCTGTCGCCCCTCGTAGAGTTTGTTTACTTGAGACTCTAATGAAAAGATCTTAACGCGATCTTCTATTTATTTGTTCTAGTGTTCTGTGTCCTTTAATTACCGAGGTTTATCGCTAACGCTAAATCCATATTGAACATGTAATTGGAAATGTTATGAGAATTAATAAATACGAGACGTTACATAAAATTCAAATATAAAAATCTCTCACTCCGTATATCGAATATTTTTTCAATATTATAAGTATAGCGTAAATTTTCCATTTGTAGAGCCGGTGTTACATACTTTGACAAGAACTTTTACAGCAAATAAGGTAATATCGGATCCAATTTGTTTTGAAGTATACCTTCAGAATTTGTTTTGAAGGTACCTTCAGAATTAGATTTACATTTTACTGATTCTGTGCCGCCCTTGACCTTTGGTATTCAACAGGAGCTCGACGAAAGGCTTCCACGAGGAGCTCCCTCGCCTACAGGAAGCGTAATAACTAATAAGGTTAAGGCACAAAATCAATTTCAACCTCAATGTCATAACACTTAAAACGATTCACGAAATATGTGTTTATTTACTCGGTGTGTATTGACTCTATCTGGCAGAGATCCAACTCGCCACATCAAAATAACAAGAAAATAGGTGGAAAAACGAGGCGAGGGCTCGAAACTCGGCACCGCCGCAACCTTGGGCCAGGGAAGTAGTTAGAATTGTCACCGTACCGGGTCCGCGTTCGCCGCCCGGAAAAGCATACGCCCTAGAAGAAAGCTCCGTAGGGCGGGCGAGAGCGGCCCGCAGCGCTCCTGGCGGAAACGTCTCGAAACTCGCGGCAGCGGCCATTGGTCGCGCGCGATGACGTCACGCCGCCGCCGACCAATGGGGGGGGTGAGCGCGCTCGCCCGGCCGCAGTCCTCGCCGCCGCGCCTTCGTACGAGCCGTGTGTCGCCGGCCCCGCGCCCCGCGCCCCGCGCTCGTCTCGCCGCATTCTAGTCGTGGGTGTCCCGCCGTGCAGTCCTCGCGTGTGCCGCTCTAGTGCGCCGTTTGTGAGTGCTTTAGTTCCCGCCGAGTGTCAGTGTGACGAAGGAACCCGTGTCCCGTCGCGGAGGATGTTAACAGCGCCCGGTGAGTGACACGACGGTGCTTATCTAGACGCCACGTGAACGATGTAAACACGCTAATTGTACAGCTGTTAATTATTTAAAACTCGACATCCGCTTTCGATTCGGTCGGGAGCTCGAGAGATGTTTACGAAGTGCGACGGGGCTAGATAAGAATCGATGTAAAGAAGAGCGTCGCCGATGTTGTCCCGTTCCAGTGGCGATAGATTTGATAACGTGACCTTGAGGCGCCGTCGCGAATACCGGCCGGCGCTCGGCGCGGCGCTCGGCCTCTCGGATAACGTTTTACTTTACTGCAATAATAAAAACACGAGCGCTCTGAGAGGATAATATCACCGAGGAACCTCGAACGTTACGAAGGACCCAGACTGAGCCTCGTCTGTGGTCAATTAAAACTAATATTGGGATGCAGAACAATTAAAAACAAACAAGTCAGTAAATAAAGTGACTAATAAATGAGTAATTCAGACGAACTGAGCGTCATTGTTTGCGAGTACGGGCAAAATTAATCGCAGCGGGGTTTTAATGAGCAAACCAACTTAATATTACTATTGTAATGCAATCAATAAAATATAACAAAGCGAATAATTAAAATGTGAGCTAGATTGAGTTAAAAAAGTATTTTTTTTTTAATTATTATTGTAGAGCTAAATGTAGAGTTCTGAGGTTGGCTGATTCCAATCAGAATCTTGTAAGAAATAATTTAAACATGAAAAACATATTTATTTATTCATAAATTTGCACATAAAAAAGAGACATACAAAACATATTATTTAGCTGACGATAACGTACAAAAAAAGTTTCTTTTACATACAATTATGATACCATTTGTCGCTACTCTACGTAAGAGCACTATGTTCTGTGGCATAATATTATAACCATTCTACGCGAACAAAATGGCATACAGCAGCCAGTCTGTAATATATCTGTCAAGTTTGTCCGGTCGAGTTACCTCGATTCGGTCAGGTTCGAGGCGGCCGGCCCTTGCCGTTCCACATACTTAGTTCTACTGTATGCTTGAGTATAAAAAAAAACTCCATCAAGACGAAGCGAATTTACATTTTATTCATGAAACTCCAAGGTTGCATACGTTAGCATTAATTATTTTTATGCGAATAAATTGCATAAAAAAAATCATAGCGAAAATGAAGTTCAAATTAAAGGATTTGGGATTTACATACTTTACGTTGTCGATTTCTGTGGCTCCGTCGCGCGCGTGTAAAAATTCATTGGCTAGAGCGAGACGGAGATAATTCGCATCGAACCGGCCATGCGAGATGCTCAGTCGTATCATAAATATTAATCAGGCGCTGGTGTCAACAGCCACTGCGTAACGTGACACCGCTGCGATCCTCTGCGCGCCTGGTACTCCGACTCTCCTACACAAGATAACCGATACAAAAAACCAATGTCATTTGCTACGAGAATACATACATACAAGTGTCCGTCTGTCTTTCTGTCTGCCTGTTTGTGACGCCTCGCTTAAACCGCTAAACTGATTTTGATGAAATTTGGTTGAACATACATTGATTTCCGAGACTCTGTATCCATAATGTAAAGAATATCGGGAAACGTCCCAATTTAGTCCTTGTCCTGGAAAATGTAAGGTTACCGCGCAATAAACAAATTTTGACGCACAAAAGTTGCGGGCAAATTCTAGTATTCCATAAAACATTATTTATGTGACCACCGCATCAGTTATCCATAAAAAGTAATAGTACTTAAATCACTTTATAAGTCATAACTCATAAATAGGTCATAAAACTATTTTCTACGGTGTCAACTTACCATGACCTCTCCTACTATTGACAGACACTTTGCAATGTATAAACAGCAAGTATCTTTCTATTGAGGCATATTTAACCGACTTAAAAAGGGCAGCGTTTGATACAACTTTTAACTCCTATTGTGAATACGCTTCTATTAGTTTTACAAGCTATGTCCGGTAGTCGATATAGATTATAGATTAACGTACATCCACAAAAACACTTTTAAAATATAAACATCATCGAATTTTAAATTAGCTCAGAAACCCTCAAATTATATTATAAACCTTGAATACATTCAAATTATGCGCTGAATCTGACTAAAATTAATTGTTATGTATTATAAAAAATTTGGCCGGAGCTGATGACGTCAATAACTTCAAACTTCATGTAAAAAATAAAACCCGGCTCTAGATTATCACAATTTTATGTTAATTACGACTTTAATATTACCTTCTGCTATAGTGTACTCGGGGAATCGAGACAGTAGCGGGCATTGACTCCCTGTCAAAAAAAATATAATTTTCTATATAAACTGCGATTGACAATGAAGTGTCAGATGTTCCTAGTCTAAGGGCGATATCGTATTTTGCATACTCGATGTGAACTGAATATGAAGCATATCACTTAACCGAACTCATAAAAAGTTGGAGATTATCATTCTAAGAGTTACCAAGAGGTTTTCCGATGAATCTGTAATAATCTGTGTCTTTATAAGAGGCCAATTTTATTCTTAAATATTCGAAATACAGTGCGAGCATTTTTCATTTAGCGCCTAGACTAAAAAGGTCAATGACCGCTACCGCCTCGTTTCGCCGAGTACAGTATAGTATTTACAAGTTGTCTTTTCCTTTATTACTATAAAAATAGTTTTCGTTTTTTAATGTAGCGTGAAACGAGTTAATTTTTTTTCTATTAATAGGAAAGAATTCGGATGATAATAAAGCTAATATAAGCTGGAAACAGGTTATAAATTAGAACTCTAGTCGATTCGGAAGCTTACTTGGAAGTGTTGAAACCTTTATTTTAGATAGGGTTATGAGATTCAAACTTCTAAAAATATTGAGAACCATTATTGTAACTGTATTCAGTCATCAAATTGAGCAAAATTGCCGTTACAGCTTACATACATAAAACCTCAGAATACAGAATACCTTCTATTAAGTAAGTAGTTTAATAAAAAAAAACTGAGTCTACATCAGCAAAATATATTCATATTACAATCAGCATGCGGACTCTACATTTTAGCGTACACTTTGTTATTTTTTAAACCGTTTTGTTATTTAGATGTAAATAATGCGTAAATGCTTCTATTGTATAAAATATCTTATAATATTTAAACGTACTGTCGTCTGTACCTAAACTGGAAGTAAAATAATATTTGACTGAAAAAGTCAGCAACGTGGTGTGCAAAGAAAGACCTCTTTGGTTTTTTTTTTTCGTTGCGTGTGAGCACATGTGGTCGTAGTTGTATACTGGTGTTTGGCTGCATGTGGTCTCTGGCTTATGGTCTCGAAGACGGGCTTTCGACACCATCATTTTTAGTAACATTTGCCATTATTTCAAGTGATTTGTACTCTAATATCGTTTTCGGCATCTGAACTGCCCCGGGGCAGGGTGGGTTGACAGGATACGGAAACATCCGAAGTTTAAATTAAGAACATAAACTACGTATTGCATAGAACTAGTACACTGTGCAATACGGAGTACTATTATAATATATTCTGTGGCAATACGTAGATTATGTTCTTAATTTAACTTCGGCTGTTTCCGTATCCTGTCAACCCACCCTGCCCCGGGGCAGTTCAGATGCCGAAAACGCTATAAGAGTCTTTATTTCATAGATGATCCAATAATCAAAATATTTTTATTCAGAAGAATGTCGTCCAAAATATTTTCTGCGTTATTTTACAGATGATCCAATATTCAAAATATTTATATTCAGAATTAATTTTACACGAAATTTCTGAATGTCGACATCATGCCTACCACTGGTTCTGGAAATAAATCGACGTAAGAAGAGTTTTGTATACCTTTCCAATTTCCATGCAGTAAAATAATATTTGAAAAGAGTCATGTTTTGCGTTTGTGCATCTTAATTGGGAAAGGAAGTTGGAACATTTATGTGGTTGCAGCTTTTGCTTTAAATACAGCGTTATATTGGGAATCCCGTCTTTATAATTATTTTATTATAAAGTCATTTTATGGAAACACATTAGGGATAATGCTATTTTGACATTAGAAACAATACTTCTTTACATCGCTTATAAATTATTTCAGTAGCTAAGTACTGCGGTTATTTTAATGATAATTCGCTAAACAAAAGTGCAGGAAAAAGCATGTTAGTATTCATTTCGAATAAGGAAGCATTTTGCATGGATGCGACGTGTTTCCGACCTTATTGTGTGCGGCCGAAGGTCCTCGTTCCCCTGACGGGTTGATAAGACTTGTAACCTATAGTATGCTAGATAGTAATAACGAGAGTCACGAGTTATTACGTAACTACGGGAGGTAGAGTTCGTGTGTGGATTTAAAAGACCGAGCAATGGGTAACGTCCAGGAGCTAGAAGCATAGCAAAAATGGGATACTTGAATCTCTAGAATCTAGATACAGAAAAAGTCAGTCAAATCACAATAAATTATGCATCGAATATGTAAAAATAATACACTTTTTGTCAATACACACAAATTGTAAATATACTATAAGAGTACTCTAGATTCTAGAAAAGATAGCTGGTCGACTGTTATCGCTTACTTCAAGTTACTAAGCTCCACGTTATAGAGCTAAAATTATTTTTATTTTTAAATGAATACTCAAAGACAATTAAAAGTATATCTTAAAGAATGAGAAGAATAATGAAACAAAAATTATTAAGTACAATTATTTATTACGATAAGCATTTAAATTTAATTGGTACCTATAAAATTGTAAATGTACTCATGTTAAAATATTACGCTGTTGCTAACCCAAAAATAAAACTACATAACTGCGTTAAACATAAAAATATATTTTTGATGATTCTAAAAATAGAAGCGATTAATATATTTTGTAACTATTTTAAGCTTTTACCGCTATTCATACAAGCCCAACGTGTTTGTGAGGAGTAGCTGAATCTTTCGTCCCATTAAAGTTCGTCCCAGTGGGACGAATGACTAGAAACGAATTTATATTTATTTTTCATTCAGAGTTTTGTCCCATGTAATTAGTTTTTATGACTTTCAATCAGGATTCATCAAAATATTTGATGAAATTTTGTGTGTTTATCGGGTAGTTCTGAGAATAGGCCATCATCCATTTTACATACCCCAATAACGTTTTTGGTACAACAACGTTTGTCAAGTCAGTTAGTAACTACTACATAATATAATATAAAACACTAGCTGTTATGTTGTTGTAGAGATGAATAATTTTACCAATTTTTTCACGTTTTCCACTTATTCTTCGTTTTTTCGAACTTATTGTGTAAAAGCAAGGATTTGTACTCCGAGTGCCGGCAGAAGTGAAAGCGTAACAGTAGGTGCAGGCAGGTGTTTTCGCCGCTTGGTACAAAAAGTGGAATATTAGTACATTTATACTTCCTCTCATACTCCTCGCCGGAGGTCTAATTTCCCTCCATCTTACGAATATTCAATTTACCGGCGCTTACGACCTTTCTGATAAGATCCCTACGTCTTACGTTAGGGTCATATGACCCTGACACAGGCATAACACTTTTTCCCCATACCAAAAAAGTAGACAATGCCGCTAAAGAAGTTTGTAATAATTTCTGTGCCTTACCCTACTTCAATGTTTTATGTCAGAAAGCAATCCATACTAATACTATACTACATAATATTATGAATACGAAAGTGTGTCTGTCTGTCTGTTACCTCTTTACGCCCAAACCACTGAACCTGTTTTGCTGAAATTTGTTATTGAGGTACCTTGGGTCCCGGGAAGGGACATAGGAAGTATCCCACTTTTTCCGGAGTAAAAGGCATTTTACTCCGGAAAAATTTACGGTTCCCACGCGATAAACGAATTCATGCGCAACGGAGTTCCGGCGTCAAGTGAGACAAATCGCGAGATAAAAATTATTTAAAAATTCGCTCTTACATATTCGTCCCACTGGACTGAGACGAATATTTATGGGACGCAAGACTCAACTACTCTTTGTTAGTAGGCTAACATTAATTTTTTCATTACTTAATTTCTATTCCTTCTTAACTAAACTTTTATCTTGAATATGTATGGCTTTTACAAGAACTAATTTTCTGACATGATTTTTGTGCACAGCACCTGGTAATTTAAAATAATTTAATGCTTAGGAATTGATATATTTAACAATGAAAAAAAAAAACATTTATACTACAAGCGTCTAAATATATTCGCTTGGTACTTAATCTATGCTAATAATAATTAGCATAACAAAAACTTGTCTGCTTGTTATTTAGAATAAAATTCATATAACATATTAATTATAATTATGTTTAGGAAAATTTGTAGCTGAAATGACGCCAAAAAACTGACGCTAAAGACTTAAATTAAAATATCTTTAAAGATTAATTAATGTCAGATAAAAAAAAAAGCAAAAGCTTTCTAGAATCGACATTCTTAAATTGATTTCATAAACTAATATTATCTTATATTAGTTTTAAATGAAATGTCTGTTTTAAATATGCAGTATTATGCTTAATATTTCCATTATACCTATCACAAGTACTATTAGAGAAATTGATTCGTATATGCAGATAGCAGACCTACATCATTTGGTCGGAAAATGTCAAACTCAGACATCAGATCACGACTAACATCGAATTGACATAATCCGACCAAATGAAGTCGATCCGCCATCTGCCTATGAATTTCTCAGGTGGCAATTAAAACAGGTTTTCTGCTGTCTGCATTACCTGAATTGCACTTGCATTCAGCTAAGCTATTATTGCGACGAGAATGGCTTATTCTCCACGTCGTTACGAACAAAAGTGTATTGTTGTGAGCAAATTGAAAATATTCCGTCGCTGTAGGGTAATGGATCGCTGTTATCAGTACTGATAACCTTCTGCCATCCCACCGTTGCTCGACGCCCGCACGCAAAAAACTATCTATGCGTGTCTAGTACACTTATTTATGTTCATGAGTTAAAATCTCTTCATCATCAGTAGCAGTAGCTACCGTAACTTCATTATCATCATCGTCTTACATTACGAAAAATCTACTTAAGCAATTACGGTAACTTTTTGCCCTCACGCAAAAAACTCTATGCATGTCTTGAACACTCATAATTTATATTCATGAATAGGTATTCTCATCTCTCTCGTAGGTATTCTAATTGGAATCTCTTCATCATCAGCAGCAATAACAGCCCTAATTGTATTTTTTCTTACATTTTTTGCAAGACCAAGACCAATACTGCAAGACCAAGACCAATTTTGCTCATCACTAGTGGTAAAATAATATTTAAACTCAAATGGCTCTACATACATGATATAGCTCTTCTAGCTCTTAGCTTACACGTACAAATCTACTATATTAATTTATAAGTTACGTAATGCTCAGGTTAAAACCTCATAAGTAACTTCATCATTATCATCAGCAGCATCGATATTATAATCATCAATATCATCACTAGAATCCCTTAAATTCAACAGCTCTACACTCTACATATTTTTATCATCATGATTTTAAGCAAAGATGTTCTTTGTTAGGTATTGTAATAATTTTTAGAATTGCCAATATTTATGCGTGTATTCATTCGCTTCAAAAAATTTTTTTCTCTGGCTCTCATACTAATCTGACCAAGAAAATCGTTATAACTTCTAAACTATCTGACTTAGAGCATATAAGTGAAGGAATTTATTTAAGATGAAAACCTCCTCTATCTTTTTGGAATAAAAAATAACCAGTTTAATACGCTAGATTTTTCACAAAAAGCCATTAATTAAAAAATACACAATTTTTTCCCTTAAACTTTGGTTTTTCTTTGTTTAATTCCACGAAATTCATAACACATTGCCTGCTTAAGCGTAGTCCACAAGTTTAGCTAATCAAATGAGACCTTTTTTATCTTCATAGTATATTTACATGAGAAGTATTGGTCAGATTAGTGTGAAAGCCCGAGAAAAACTAAAATGGCTGCCATTTTACAACCGTGAGAGAGAGAAAAAATTTGAGAGCCAATTTGTCGATAAATTAATATGCCTAATGACATTAAAGGACACACACCACCGGTGGTGTCGGGACACATTGTATACTTATTTTTATTAAAACCCCGCTTGCATTCACAAAACGAAAACGAAATAAAAAACAAAAAAAATACTTAAAAAGGTATGTCCTTGAAATCACAGAAATATCATACCGTGTTAGTTGTTACTAACAATAATTATTTCAGGTTTTATATATAGTTATTATGCATTTAATCGCATTTTTTACGTCACTAAAACACAACTTTATTACTAATGGTTTTATTTCAAAAAGCAACTGAAATAACATATTTTTATATAACTCGTAGTTAATAAAAGACGAGACATTTTTAGTCGAGTGTTATTATGATTATTGATTAGTATAAACTTATTTTTTAATCTTGTTTTATTACCTAGGTAACACAAAAATCAACAACAACGAATTTTCGTTAACTTTGTTGTATAGTACAAACAATAAAATATAAGATAATTTCAAATTAAAATGCTTTTCGAAAGGAATTTTGGTGTTAATTTGCATGTAATTATTTTATACCACATAAATACAGGTTTAATGTTTTGGGCTTATGATTAAATTAAAATTTAAAATCAGCGAAGCAAAAATGAGAGAAAAAAAACTTTTTTATGGTAGTAAAATATGAAATATGTGATAATTATGCCAGTATACTGTATAACCAGGGTTACAGAAAATTCCTAAGGTTGTTGTTTCCAAATATTTGTTTAAGATAAAGATGGCGCTATCACGTGTTCTTTGTGATATCGAAAGTTTTATCTAAGTAATATGCAATCACGGCTCATAATCTTGAACATTAGATTTTCTTTTTTTTATGTTCACGAAAATAAAAACAAACTTATTGAAGTTTGTTTTTATTTTCGTTCGTTCTCGTTATTCGATTCAGAATCATAAACGTTGGATTACAAAAAAAGCTTACGACTGGTTACGTCAGTAACGCTTTATAATTTATAATCTAAAAAACTAGAATTTTTATAAATTGTACCTAATAGCACCGGAACTTTAAAAAATATAAACCAAAACATTGCATTCAACTAAAAATTCATGACACTCAATTTTTATTAAAAAAAAACAAGCCTCAAACGTTCCTTTCCAAATTCAAATCTCTGAAACTGAACGGCTTTCGGCTGGCGCCCTTGACCGCGTTTCCCAAGGATCGATGGTGGAACAACCCCGTGATAACACCCCCGACTGTGGGGTGTGCGTCAATGTCAACATATTCGTGCCGACGTTATTGCAAGTTTACGTGACTTTTTATTATAAAGCCTACATGATTCATAAGCCTTTCCTATGAAATGAATACAGATTTGATGTTATTATTGCTGGTATTTACTTAGTTGAATGTAAAAACATAATATAAATAGTAAAAAGATATTGCTTTCAAAAGGCTCGAAGCTATGCAATTGTAAAGTTGTATTTTTAATCATCTAAAACTGGTCAAAGTAGATTTAAAAGCACAAAATCATTTAAAAACAACAGTTTCCAAAAAACACAGCTGTACCGACGTATCTTTTGGGAACGCTTGCCGATATCGGATCGGTTAATGTAAAAATCGGCCAAGTGCGAGCCGGACTCGCGCACGAAGGGTTCCGTACCGGTATAGAGCGAAAGTAGCCAAAAAGTTGTGTTTCTTGTATGGGAGCCCCCCTTAAATATTTACTTAAGTAATTAAAATTTTATTATTATTTATTAAAGTAAAAATATAATTAAGGATAATTTAGTGAAAATTTCAAGTGCCTATCTGTTACCATTATTGATTACGAGCGAAAAACCTAAAAAAATCACGTTTGTTGTATGGGAGCCCCCCTCTAAATATTATTTTTATTGCGTTTTTAGTATTTGTTGTTATAGCGGCAACAGAAATACACAATCTGTGAAAAGTTCAGAAGTCTGGCTATAGCGGTTCTTGAGTTACAGCCTGGAGACAGACGCACAGACGGACAGACATCGAAGTCTCAGTAATAGGGTCCCGTTTTTACCCTTTCGGTACGGAACCTTAAAAAGACAGCGACTTCCAAATTCAAAATTCAAACGATGTTGGTAGTTGACATTCGAAATTCAAATTCAAATGATGTTGATAGTTGACATAACAGGTGTAAAGTACGTCACAATCAAGGTCTCGCTCGGGGAAGTGTAGTGGGCAGACAATGCTCGGTTTCGCAACGTTTGCCGAACGAGGAAGTCGCTTATCTTTTGTCGCTTCAAGAAATGTCCAGACGCGCCAAATTAGCGATTAGGCAGAGCATTTTTTTTTTTCATAAAAATCTGAACACTTTTAGTATCACGTGACGAGCCGCAAGATTAGAAGATATATTATAGATTTTGTCAGGATAACTTACAAAAATATGCCTTTGGAATAAACAATAATTCTCCTTAATTATTAATGCTTTGTAAACTGGGGCCCTTTGGTTTGTTTGGGGTAATCATGATAAATATTATTAATTGTTATTATTATAGATGTCTTACCTATGGGCTATGACGTTCACGTAAATTAACTTTTTCTGATATTATAAAGATTTTTCTGTCAAATGTACCAATTTACTAAATGCCAATAATGATTGCCATATCCTCAGTTTTGGAATCTTTGATTATATTTTCTTGTCGTATTTTGAATTCCGAACGACCATAAAATAAAATGTAAGTAATTTAACCTTCTTGCGACCTTAGCAAGTCGATTTTTGGAAGGCTGATTTTCAAAAATACGGAATTGAATCAGCCAAATATGTATTTCTTGGCTTGGATTAACTGCTAAATTATTATATTGTATAGGATATTATAATCAACTTTTTGTTACTTCACATTTTGTTTATTCAAACAATTTTGAATAGTATTATAAAAATAAATTATGTGGGTAACTATAGGTCTACCAGAATCTGATGGCAATTTTTGACAGCAGATTTTAAAAAAATATCCTTGATAATTGGATAAATTTTTATATTTGCAGGTTTAACACACAGAATCAGCCGCTATAAGAAAAAAAAAGGATCAAAATGTTTTGTTCCAATTACCCCGGTATTGCTAGAGTCAATTTATTTTCTCACTTTTTGCCATCAGATTCTGGTAGACCCATACTTATTTTTTTTTTATTCTATGTGTTTTTGATTTAAAAATATTTTAGCAATTTGAAAGAGGAAAACCACTAACAACAACTAGTTAAGTCGTTCGTCTGGCGCCATACTTAACGATTACACTAATAAACTCCAAGCATTTTTATTAATTGGGACAGAATTTGTCCTGGACAATTGTATGCTGTCATACAACTAGGTCAAACACTATGTAACTTGATATACTACACTATTTAATATGACTTATTACATGGTGGGCTTTGGTTTAGTTTAATCTTCTATTTAAGCTAGAATTGGCTCACGTTAAAACACCAACTCAACAACGCTATTTAAGGGATAAACTCCTAAAAAAACTTTAGAAATTGGTCGTAGGTTGGATGGAAATTGTTTTTTAATTCAAAACTTTTGTTCAAAACTATTAATTATAATTTTGCTAACTTGAAAGAAAAGAAGAAAGCGTCATATAAAGAAGATTAATTTTGTATGTACATTTTTTTAAATAAATCAGTGATATTCGAACTGGGTCCATCATTTACCGTTACCACAATAACTGTAACAATAATATTTAACTTAAATTAAAATTGACTTGCGAAGAATGTTTAAATCTTGTGTATTCTTGTGTATGTTGTATTTTCCTACGAATAATAAAAACTAAGGAAGAGTAACTGTGTCAAAAAATTTGTTCCGATTCTACAAAATGCGATGACATGCATACTTTATGCAAAAAGAGACCCGAATACATGCAAGAATTTTGTGTAATTATAGAAGTGACAATTATTGTCAACGACTTTATTTTGTCAATTTGAATGTAGTGTTTCGTAGCTATTGCCATATTATTTTAGTGTGCGAAAATAACCTTGAGAACCAAATTCAAAACGATTGAAGTATGGAAGTTACGTTTCTTTAGTTTTTATTATTCGTAGGTATTTTCATTTTAATGAAGCATCATTAGCCTACTGCTCTACAAAAATCTTTGAGATACTTTTAGTGGAATAAGACTGGCCGAATAGAAAAAAAAATGCGATGAATACGAGTAAGTATGTGGCAAAAACTGCGTTTCAGCTAGCAAAAAAGTTATTTTGTCAGAAAAAAGACAAGAGACAGTACATGCGCCACAAAAAGTAACCTTTTAAAAAGTACAACGAGTTGCGGAAACATTGTAGAGTATTTTTTTTTTACTTTATTCACGGTCAATGTCAAAACGGCCTTGCCGAGTCTAGTGGCCGAATTACGTAAGCTATTGATTATTTCACTAATATGTAAACAAAACACCGTCCTTGTACTGTCGGTTTCATCTAACCTGTTTGCGTTGTGAATATGTATAACTTTGAGTATCCTGTAATAAAAAAATGCAATAACAATAAATGTAAGCCTAAACTTTAAACATTTTGACTATTTTATTTACATAGAAATAATGCTATAATGTCTAGGAATATTTTTTACGATTTGTTATCGTAAAAAATATCAAAGGTAAGTAAGTATAGGTCTACCAGAATCTGATGGCAAAGAGTGAGAAAATAAATTGACTAGCAATACCGGGGTAATTGGAATAAAACACTTTGATCCTTTTTTTTTTCTTATAGCGGCTGATTCTGTGTGTTAAACATGCAAACATAAAAATTCATCCAATGATAAAGGATATTTTTTGAAAATCTGCTGTCAAAAATTGCCATCAGATTCTGGTAGACCTATAAGTACCAAAAGACAAAAACTTCATAACTCAGAATATGTCACAAATTACGACGTACAATTTGACCCAAAATCTTCATACCAGAAAAGTTATGCCATCAACTGTATGTCAATTCGAACAAGAAAATTTGCCCAAATATTGACCCAAAACAATCCCAAAGCAGACCAAAGTAAGCCTTTCAGTGATTGACATGATTTTTAGCTAAATATGCCATACATATTGTAGTACGCGTACGTTACGTAGTTAGAATATAATTTTGGAAAAACGTTTTAATTATACAGTAGCTATACCCGGAAACTTAACTTTTAAATCTTTATAAGTGGGTAAAGTTTAAAATAATTTTAATGGTGGCTATGGACTTAAACTTGTAATTCCAACTCAGCCAAGCGTTACATTAGAAGGTAGATGATCTTTTATTTATTATTATATGTATAGATTATGGCTCTCGTTTACGGCAACGTTTAAATTATAAAGTGTTCTTTACATGTTACAAATGTGGAACTGTCGTATTTTAAATTCACCATGAACAGGAAGAAGAATGGAAGAAAATTAACATTTTTATTATTTTTTACGCTAATTAGATCAACTATTAAATAAAAAAAATATCCACTAAAGGGGCGTCCACAAATTACGTGAGGTGTCTTTTTTTTCTGACCCTCCCTCCCCCCTGGTGAGATTTCGTGAGATTTTATTCAACCCCCTCCCCCATCCCCCAATCTCACTTGAGATTTTTCAAAACTTGGGTTTCTTACGTAAACACGTTGGATTGTTTGACAGTATAACGTAAATGAAATTATTTTCTTTCGAACGAATTAGTGAATGATCTTAATTCATAAAGCCCCATACGGTCACCGGTGACCGAGACACAATAGAATATCTATTGTGTCTAGTTTTCCCACGATCGACGGGTTAATCGTATTACGATTACGCTTACGATGAAATCTTAAGCATACGTACAATCTGGATGAAATGGACCAAAATAGTATAAGTATTATATTTTTTTGTAACAATGAGAAAAAAAAATACGTGATATTTGCCGACACCCCCCTTCTCTGTAACGTAAGACTAGATGAGATTTGACTCCCTTAAACACCTCACGTAATTTGTGGACGCCCCCTAATTTGTGTACGGCCTTTTATGGTATATAAAAAAAGCCAGTGGGTATTTTATCACGTTTTAATGAAAATCATGAATTTATTTTGGGTTATGTTACACACGAAAATATGGTTCATAAAAAAAGTGTTTGTAGCAACAAGTAACATGTAATTTACATTTTGGCTTCAGTTTACTTATAACGTTATACAGGGTGTAACAAAACTAAGTGATAATACTTTAGGGTGTGTATGAGTTCCTTGTAGAGAGTGTGGGGCGCTTGCCCATACAAAAGAGAAAAAAAATTTTGGTCTTTCAGTGCTGCTACTTTCACAGTGAACTCTCTACAAGGAACTCATACACACCCTAAAGTATTATCACTTAGTTTTGTTACACCCTGCGTTTTAATTTACAAACAAGTCTCTACGGGAGAGGTCAAAGTTTTCGATTGTAAATTGCCAAATTTTCATAGTCAAAACTTGTATTTTATTCTACAGTAAGTTATGTTTCATTCTGCAGTGAGTTGTATAATGTATTACATTCTAAAGTAAGTTATATTTCATTCTACAGTAAGTTGTATTTCATTCTATATTCAGTTGTATTTTATTCTACAGTAAATTGTTTTTCATTCTACATAAGGTAAAATTCCCATGCAGTTTCCGCACGTGAATGTGTTTACTTTCGTGCAAGTAAACACTCATCATGATAACCTCAGCGATATTCGTCGAATGTCAGAGCGAGCCTAATGCAACAAGTCAACGACATCAACATTATCAAGTAAGCGTCATTGGTCTCCGCGACTATTTTTAGTCTAGGCCGCACTAAAAATAGTTCACTGTACAACGGTTATTACTGAATTAATATTTCTAAAAATGGATCGACTACGCGACTGATAACGCGGCCGAGACCGATAGTAGTGTGACGTTCACGCCATTACGATTCACGTTGTTTTTTCGGGCGCTCGAAGTGTAATTCGAAATTAGAATGTGACTTCAATTTTTTTTATCGGGCGAGTGCTCAGTGTTATTCGAAATTCGAATGTGAATTCAAATTTTTTTTCGACTGAGTACTCGAAATGTAGGTAATTATTCGAAATTCGAATGTGACTTAAATTTTTTTAACTACTCCGCAACTTAGGAAGTGTTGAAATTGGTTTATCGTACGAGGATAGCATTTGTAGAAATAAAAACTATACTATGTCTAAGTTCTAAGGATATAGTATATTATCCGGCGCTTAAAGCCTAAAATAAAATCCAAATCGGTTCAGCAGCTAAAATCAAAAAGAGAATAAGAGATAGATTTATAATATTTTCGTAAACCTTTCAATAAACTGTTTTAATCCAACATAAATGAACGTAATTTAATGCATAACATCTAGAATCATGTAATGTAATATGACCAAACTTTCCGATATTCTTATCAGTAGCTGATAAGAACACGAAAGACAGTAATTATCGGTTATGTAATGGGCCTTTTGTGTTTTTTTTATTTTTCTTAATAGGCATGACGATTTTTTTTTCTTGTCGGTAAGTAAAGGTCCATTAAAAATAGAAATATCGGTGAATAAATAACTCTGATAACTTAAATACTCTCCAAGATATCACAATTCAAACTCAGATAAAATAGACCTCAAAACGCTCCATACAAAATGTCAGCTAACTATGACGTCACGCATAGGAAGTTTGTAGTTGTAACTTGTACCCATCGCGGGAAGATTTTGTTCAATAGCTATGTTAAATATTGCGTTTATGAAAGTGGTCTTATAAGAAAAATTGTTATAAATTGCATAACTTATCGAATGGTATACAAAAATTAGGAAAATTTATTTAAAAAAATTCGACCTGACTATCCAACTTTGCAGGCTCATAACAAAAAAAATACATTAGTTATGAAGCTGAAATTTTGGGAATACGTATTTTTTATCGCTATTTCTTTATTTTATTTAAAAAATTGGCCAATTGCGAGTCGGACTCGCGCACGAAGGGTTCCGTATCCGAAACAGAGCAAAAATAGGCTAAAATTTTGTTTTTTATATGGGAGCCCTCATAATTTTTTATTTTATTTTAATATTATTAAATATTAAAGTACACATATACTTAACAAAAGAATATGTGAAAAATTCAAACGCCTACCTCTTGCCATTATTGATATAGAGCGAAAAAGGCCGAAAAAATCACGTTTATTGTATGGGAGCCCCCCTTAAATATTAATTTTATTTTGTTTTCAGTATTTGTTGTTATAGCGGCAACAGATATACACAATCTGTGAAAATTTCAGAAGTCTAGCTATAGCGGTTCTTGAGATACAGTCTGGAGACAGACAGACGGACAGACAGACGGACAGACAACGAAGTCTTAGTAATAGTGTCCCGTTTTTACCCTTCGGGTACGGAACCCTAAAAATCAGCTAATCTTTGACCTTGTCGTCATCCCTATTGTATTAAAAATATTCATGTGATGTATTATTTTTTTCTTTTTATTGATCGTCACAAAAAGATAGGACTTGCTTTATGTTAACAATGTCAAAATACATGTAAATTACAATAAAAAAAAAAAAACAACAATTTAAAGTTCCATAATAAACGCTTGAATTGCGTTATTTAAAATAATAGTAAAGTCATACCTGGTGTGTAAATTAGGGATGCTACGAATAGTGAATTGGCCGAATACCGAATATTCGGCAACGCTGTCGGCCGAAGCGCCGAATATTCAGACGCCGTATAGTGACAGGTTATTTTCTGAGGCTGGTAACATTTACGATGAAAATCGTAATCGTTTGCTACCAAAAAATGCTGAAAAGCTTGTTTTTATCCATCACAACTTACCACTGATCAATTTTAATTACTAAAGTGTTGTAATTTTGAAATAAATACATAATTTTGAGTAATATAACGAGTCTTTTTTTTTGACGTGATTTGGTATTCGGTATTCGGCCGAATAGTTAGTATTATTCGGCCGAATACCGAATAGCAAAAAATAAGCCGAATAGGCCGAATACCGAATAGTTGCCGAATATTCGTGACATCTTTAGTACAAAATTAAAAACTAAATTACCGAAATGTAACCATTTCAAATACAAGATAATACTTATCATGTGACTAACAATTAGCATGTAGGAAATTACTAAAGGAAACCTGAATGTCATAATCAAGCAGTTTTAGTCCAAAACACTATTTTGTATAATGAGTAATACATTAGACAAATTTCAGACTAGACAATTAACCTCGTTCTAGAACAAAAATGTAATAATATAACACCTTAGGGTCAATTCACACCGCAACGCGACGCGTAGATGCATTTCTAAATTTGTATGGATTTGACAGACTTCAATTGCGTGAGACGACATGCAAATATTATGTCAATTCAATATAAATTTAGAAATGCATCTACGCGTCGCGTTGCGGTCTGAATTGACCCTTACTTTTAAACTATGATAATTAATTTAACTATCTATCTTATAAGTGCTAATTATTTGTTACTTTACGCTATGAAAATTAGTTTTTTGCGAGCTATTAAAATACAAAATATATTTCTTCAACAAAATATATTGTTAACCTTTCAACAGAACAGGTTTTGAACAAGAAATAACACATTTTAGATGAAAACGAAATCGCGGATTATGAAATCAGAAGAGGCTGAATGTATATAAATAAAATTGTCATATCTGTAGGTATGTACTATAAGAAATTATTAAATAAAAAACTTGATAGAAATCTCTCACATGAAATTTCATTACAACCGTCAACAATAAATGATAATTATTATTATTTATTATTATATTATAGTATTTTCGCTCTTCTTCCACCCCACCTCTTCTTTTCTTCTTGCTTTTTCTACGAAAAAAAAAGAAAGAGAAAGACTTTTTTAAGAGTTACTACAACTGCTACGCAAAATGTATACTTTTGTATATATCAAAATCAAAATATTTATTTCTAAATAGGTTAACAAAGTTAACACTTTTAGAACGTCTACATGAGGCCTACCACCGGTTCGGGAACTAACCCGGCGAGAAGAACCGGCGTAAGAAACTCGCACGGGGCCACCTTTTACCAAAAAGGTGGAAAATTACAATAATATATTTATAATATTATCCTCCTATTTGATTGTTGTGCCAATAAAACTTAATTACAACGATTTGAGGGACACACTTCCGCATTCGTTTTCCGTCTCTACAATTTATTCCAATAACGTTAGAGATCTTATCCTTGTCGTGACATGATTTAATTTACTTTTTTTTTTATTCCAGGTAAGACAAGAAGAAGAATCAGATGGAAAATTACAAAAAATAAATCGAGTATTAAAAAATAATTCGACTGTGGCATTCAGTACTCAAGGGGTGAAAATATTAAATAGGTAGGTATTTAAAAAAATCAAAGGCGAAATAAAATCTATTTCGTAGGTCAGGAATTGTATTATTTTGAGGATACACCAAGGGCTAGAGAAATGAAAAACAAGTATATGTAAAATCGATTGCTGCCTCCCTAACCTCAAGCCTCCCCCCGCAGAGCGCGATAGAGACAACTGCAGCTTGATCTAATAAAAGAACAGAAAATCAACGATTCGTTGTCCCCTGATTTCTTCTCCAAAACTTTACCGATTTAAGTACTTTTTTCATTAAAAATTAAAGCAAGGCTTGAGCTGTGTTCCTATGTTTTATTTATTTTTTGTATAATCTAGCCAAATTTGTTTTCTGGATGTTTGAACACAGCGGATAATCTGGCAATTTTTTTTTTTTTGGGTTTTTGAACGTTCATATCTTTTTTAATAATTAAATTATGAAAAGAAAGAAAACATAGAGACATGCTAATAGGGGCCATAGATATTCATGAAAAAAAAATATAACTCTACCTGCATTATCCAGGGAGGAAACAGGGGAAAACTTTTATATGGAAAAACGGCCCTAGTGTCTCCTCTTAATCCTTTTTTCTTTTATCATTGTGTAACATCACTCCCGCCAATTTGCCGGTGCTAGCAACAGACTATTACCACGTCTTCAAATAGATTTGGCGCCAAAACCAAATGCCGCGCATTTTGTATTCGTCAGCCATATTTGTTACGTCATACTTCAAGTAGATAATAAAACGGATTGGAAATTGGTATTCGACTAGGAAAATCGATTCTTACTTTTTTTCTCATACTTAATAAATTTTTAAACGCCTAGAAAAGGACTAAAACATCTTCATTATTATATTTTTGTTTAAATACTAGATTTACTTGACACATGGGAATATGCGCGTGCGTTCGATTAATCCGCGCTGCTTAGCGATTTTTAACCAAAGTTGAAAGCGTCGCCGTTCTTAATCTGCAACCTTTTACAAAAAATGAAACATGTTAATCAAACAATATTTGTTTTGTCGCGTGTTGTTTACCTAAGCCGCAGCAGATCTCATTAAAATGGTTAAACGTTGAAGGCTGTTGTAGATCGATCATGATGATCTCATTGTAACACTAAATTAGGGTTGTCAACTTTCAAAATGCTAATGTGTAGTGAAAATATTTGTTTGTATGGCCTCCGAAACTACTGGAGCGGTTTTGGTAAAATTTGGTATCACAGGAAAATGTACAGTTCCCATTGTCTTTTGTTTGTCGCACAAAAATCGCGGGAAACATATTTTACATATTTTAATATAATTTTATAATTTAAATAAACAAAACACTACCTTTTTTCAAGAAAACTATTTTACTACTTGCCCACTAGAAAAAGCTTATATTTTATTAGATAATAACTTTTACTTTTTACTATTAAGTATTAACATACTATTACACCTAGAAAATGTAGTGGACATTTTCCTTGGTTGCCAGCCCTAGCAACAATAGAGGAAATATCTTAAACGGCTTACCTAGTGATGACCGTGGATTTTGTAAGTGCTAATTACTGGCGCAATCACTTTTTATCGATATCGACTTATCGCATGAACTAAGCATAATATATTAACACTAAGTCTGGGCTTTAGTTCGACACCTCTTTTACTTAAACTACTAATTGTATTAACTATATTATTATAGACTAGGTGTTACTCCGATCTGAAATAAAACTTAGTTGTAACTTGTAACAGTATCCCACGGAAACAGCGTTTTTCGAGATAAAAACAGCTTATCGAGAGCCAATAAAGTGGTAGCCATGGTACTACCATGCCAAATTTGAACAAAATTAGTTCCGTACTTTTTGTGTGAAAAAGTTAACACACCAGATTTCGCCTCTATAATTATAGAGTGATGTTTCAAATTTTCAACTGATTGCAAAAAAGAGGTTATATTTTCTAGAAGTGGTTTTTTTATAGATTCACTGCAGCTACTAGAAAAATATTATTTGTTCCCCTCCAAATTAAATAATACGTTACGAATTTCAAACATGTTTAGATACACTTTCTTACTTATCACGTTTTGTTTAGTAAATAAAACATACAGATAGTACTTAATTATGAGAGTTGTTATCTGTCCTCAATAAACACTGATTACACGTCCGGTTTCTTTTACATTAAATTGCAATGACAATAACAATGTCACTTGCAAAAATATCGATATATCACCGCATAGATAGCACAACACTACTGACCTTTTTTTTAACCCCCGACGAAAACAGAGGAGTTTGACAAACTCAAAACTCAAACTCAAAAAATTTTGTTCAGAATATATTTTTTTTCAAATATTTTCTGAACGTTGATACTACTGGCTACTGGTGCGTACCACCGGACATGTCTGTCTGTCTGTATGTTCGTGGCATCAAAGCATCCAAACGGCTGGCCGATTACCTCTCAAGCCCCAAGCGGTCGCATGCGACCGCGATAACAATAGAATAACAATAGATTTCCAAGAATCGCGGATCGAGGGATTAATTTAGTTTTTTTACTCGGTTGGAAGATTTTTTGTTCACCTCCAGGCTCCACCTACCCACGTTTATTTTAATACCCTTTTTTACCCCTTCATGTAAAAAAACTCAATCATTTGCTCATTAGTTTTTTAAGTTAATTTTTTTTAGCGCCGTTGTGCACTTTTTATGGGTAAAAAAATTCAAGATTAGGCGAGGTAACCACTCTTTCTATCACGCGGCGAAAGTGTATGCCTGCTGTTTTGTTTTTATTTTTGCCGACTCTGTACACTCACGAAATGCAACCAGTTGTTTAAAAAAAAAATTACCCTTTTTGTTTAAAAAATACTCATTAGTTCTCTTATGAATACTTTTTATATATAAGTAAGTACATAAAAATCAGGGAAAATGTAAATCAGGATAGTAATGTGATAGTAACGACTCGCTTAAAATATTTTATTGCCTCTAAGTCATATTTTTCATCTAATATACATAACATAATACATAATAATATAATAAAACTGTAGAAATGAAAATTCTGTACATTAAAGATATTCAAAAAATAATAAGCGGAGGGGGTCACTACATCGCTATGGAAGCTAAAAATGTGGTTACTTTTTTGTCTGTCTGTCTGTCTGTATGTTTGTTCCAGCATCACACGAAAACTACTAATCCGATTTGAATGTGGTTTTCGCAGATATATTTGTCTTCTTCCAACTTAACATCTGGTGTATAATTTTTTTCCCCCCACCCCTCTAAGGGGACAAAAAAGGGGATCAGATTTTGTATCAAACTTTTTTCTTTAACACGAAAACTACTAATCCGATTTGTCCGTCCGTCCGTCTGTCTGTCTGTCTGGCTGTCTATCTGTCTGAATCATATTAAAGTCGGTGTGCCTATAATGCTCTTATAAAACTTGAGTCCGCCCAAATTGTGCAATGGAACCCGGCTAAGAGTGATTGCTCTGCAGCGCAATGTTATAGAGGCTAGGGTGATATCGGGGTGTGGTGCTGGAGAGCAAGTATTTATGCCTCGGATACCTCTGATACCCGATAACTTCCCGTTCACATTTAAACGCTTGCAGTTCCCTATAAGTGTATGTTTCGCCATGACAATAAATAAGGCGCAAGGGCAAACATTGGGTGCTGCAGGGTTAGATCTGTCCCCCAGCTGCTTTCCGCATGGTCAACTGTATGTGGCTCTTTCACGCTCTTTTCTCTTTCATATAGCCTATTTGTATTTGCACCAGACAGTACTACCAATAACGTTGTATATATAGAGAAGCTCTATGTACCGAATAACGTGTAAGTTGTAACTTATTAAGGCCGTCCCCCGAGCAAACGACCTTGGCCATACATTTGCCGCGTTGCCGAGATCGCACCAAAACCCTATTTTTTTACTTATCTTAGTTCAAAATTGTCCTAAAAAAAAATTAAAACGGGGAATATGTAGTTTATGATATTGTCGGTCTATTGGCGTGTGTTTCAAATAAAAGTTATTTGTAAATCCTAAGGAGATGCCGAATGTATGCTTGAATTTTAATAAATTGGTTTTACTTTGGAAGCTGATATCATGAGTATAATAAACAAGAATAGAAAATTTAAAACGGGGAAAGGAATGTTGATATACTGGAGATTATTGCTGAATTTTTATTATAACTTTGTAGCTTTCAAATTATGAGTTTATAAGGCTTGAAATACGGTAAATTACGGAATCTCCGTAAGGAACGCCCTTAATAGCGTTTAGCGTT
Source organism: Cyaniris semiargus (assembly GCA_905187585.1). Classification (NCBI taxonomy): domain Eukaryota; kingdom Metazoa; phylum Arthropoda; class Insecta; order Lepidoptera; family Lycaenidae; genus Cyaniris; species Cyaniris semiargus. Next base: position 4,083,318 of record LR994555.1, read on the forward strand.
GTAAATCGTATTTCCTATTATCCATACTTCCATACTAGTATTATAAATTGGAATGTGTGTTTAATTGTTTATTTGTTTGGTTGATTATTTGTCCTTCCTTCACGCCTAAACGAAGCAACCAATTGACTTGATTTTTGACATAGACTTAGTTGAAAGGATGGAAAGTAACATAGGCAACTTTTGGTCTTAGGGAAACATGATGATCCCAAAGGAGGCTTACGCGATTTTCGAATTTCAAGCGAGCGAAGCCGCGGGCAATAGCTAGTTTCTAATAAGGCAAGGCCAAAGATAAAATATTATAGTAATAGTGGAGTTCCAAAAATACACATAAAATTCCGACGACATCGTTTAGCTGTTTACTGTTAAGGCTTGAAGAGGTAACAGACAGACACTTTTGCATTTATTTAATTAATATGAATAAGTAATAATATCACTAATTCATATTATTAATTAAATAAATGCAAACATGCACTACAGTTTACGCTACTTACGTAAAATCTATACTAATATTATAAAGCGGAAGAGTTTGTTAGTTTGTTTGTTTGTTTGTTTGAACGCGCTAATCTCAGGAACTACTGGTCCGATTTGAAAAATTCGAATAAGAAGTAGACCACGTGAAGGATCATAGGCTATTTTTTGTAGACTGATTTGTCTGTGAAATATCTAATTTAGGCGGGCGAAGCCGCGCGGAACGTCTAGTATAACATAAAGATAAATACTAATACTAAATAAATAAATACCAACAAAAATATTACGTAGGTAACTAAAAAACTTCACATTACATAATATATTTTTTTTTGCAACCAATTAATTATTATAATATATTTGCTGCAGTAACAAAATGTAACTATAAACAAACTGGAAAGCTATTTTTAGTAAGTTTATATATAGACGGTTAAATTTATTCTCATTAACATGCTAATCTTTTGTAATAAAGCTGACCGTCGCATATGAAGAACAACAATTTTATTATACAAGACGTTCCGCGCGGCTTCGCCCGCGTAAGTTAGGAATTTCACAGACAAATTAGCCCACAAAAAATAGTCTATGATCCTTCACGTGGTCTACTTTTTATCCGTGCAAATAACATAAAAATTGCTCCAGTATTTCGTGAGTTAAGCCCTTTCAAATAATTTTCCCCGTTTTTTCCACATTTTCCTCTGTTTCTTCGCTCCTGTTACTCTTAGCGTGATAATATATAGCCTATAGGCTTTCTCAATAAATTAGCTATCTAACACTGAAATAATTTTTCAAATCAGGCCAGTAGTTCCTGAGATTAGCGCGTTCAAACAAACAAACAAACAAACTCTTCAGCTTTTTAATATTATATTAGTATAGATTATTATATAATACGCCTATGGGTCGGTTCACATTGTACTAAACGATGTGATGATTTTTAAAGGAGCCATTCGAAACTGAACTTTATTTACTACACAAGAAGATACACATTGAAATGACAGACTTGCTGCTTGTAGCGTTGGGCTGTCTGTTCCAATTTTGAATGGCTCATTTAAAAAAGCATTGCATCGCCTTGTCACGTTGTAATGTAAACTGATCTTGATTTTGTTTGTTCAGCTTTTAGCTCAACTACTTTAAAACTTTCAGAACTCTACATTATTTTATTAAGTTTGTCTTTGCTCATCTCTTGCTTTACCTACATACTCTTTATTAAGTTTTCCTTCGAATAGACATGATGACTATTTTTTTTTTCTTATTGGTAATTGAAAGACCCTTTAAAAATAGAAACATCGCTGAAAGAATGACTCTGATAGCTTAAAAATTCACCAAGATATGACAATTCAAACTTCTCATAAAATAGACCTGCCCGAAACGCTCTATACAAAGTGCTACGAAAGAATGACGTCACTCTTTCGTAGTTTGTACACATCAGGAGAGAACTTTGTTCGGTAGGTATATGAAATATTGCGTTTATGAAAGTGGTTTCATAACAAAAGTTGCTTTTAATTGCATAAGTTATCGAATGGTATACAAATATTAAGAAATTTAATTGAAAAAAAAATCGACTTGATTATCCAACTTTGAAGGCGCATAACAAGAAAAATACAAATGCTATCAAGCTGAAATTTTGGGAACACTTATTTTTTACCGTGATTTCTTTATTTTATTAACAAAATTCGCTAATCTTTGACCTTGTCATCATCCCTATTATAGTTACCCTACGAGGTAGGCATTTTACTTATAATTATTACTTTTGTTTCATAGCTTTACCTGTAATCCTCAAATGCTAGAGCATGCTACAGCTAACTCTTATTATCATGTTTTCACACACATACGTGAATTCTCTAGTGTATTTTTATGAATATTTAATATAGTGTGTGCAGATGCCCTGCCCCGTTGGCAATGTTGTGTCGTTGCTACCAGCTAGCTGGACCGGTCCGCAAAGCAATTAAGTGACACAGTAAAAGTACCTATTAAGTGTAAATATTTTTACTCGGCGGCCGACTGAGAAAGCAAATCTTTATAAACGTTTCGGCTTGCTTCACTAGGGATGCGAAAGTTATCGATAATTTTTTTGTAGTCGATAGAAATTGACAACATTGAATGTACACATATCAAGCATCATTTTAGTATCAAATTGCATACATAACATTTAAAACTTAATCCATTAATTTGATCTTCTCTAGAACATCTTGCAAGATTGTATGTCAGTATAAAAATGTATCAAGATACAATTGTCGACATTAAGATTGAATTCGAGCCATTAAAATTAATGATAACTTCAAATGACCCTTAAACCACTTCAAATTACAATATGATTCATAAATAATATTTTACAAAACAGTACTCTTACACGTATAAAATTATAGATCATAAATAGCTAATAATATGTGTACTTTTTTGCTCCACATCTATTTTTGTGGCTTTAAATTTGCTACTGCGTGTACCTACTACAATTTGACTACCAGTAAAAAATAATAGTAGTCATACAAATTTTGATTTCCGTTCATTAAAGTATCAAGAACAACTAGTTCCGCAGATCGATTATTCAGATTGCTAAACCTATCCTAAACGTAGTATTAGCATTGAAATGTATAATTTAAATAACACGAGTAAAAATTGTGGGCATATTATTTCATTAAACAATCAATATTTAGTTTCCTTGTAAAAGTCTTTCATTAGAAACATCATTCATGCAGCTGTCAAGCCAACCATGGTTTTAAGTCGTGAAATTTTAATGGGACTCCATTTACTTTACCTTACCGTACGATTGGAGTTGAAACAGTCAATTTATAAATGTATGAGCTATTATTATGATTAGAGAGACATAATATTTTTCATTCTTCACCATTTTATGTAATAATAATATGATTGCTACGTTAGTACAATAATTTAAATAAAATGGTGCCTAATAATTTGCAAATGTAATGATGGATTAGATTTTTTTACGATTGTGTCATTTCTTGAAAATATAAGGATTTATGTGATATTATAGGTATATAATATAGGGTAAAATAAAGGTATTTTAAAGAAATTTTCGATGTCGATAAAGTGTGTATACAACACTGTCTCGGCTGCGTTTGCGTTATCGTTTTGTCCACAGATAAAGAGATATCAGAAAAAATTGAAAAAGATAAGATTGAATTAATCTTTGCAAATATTATATTCGACATCCTAAAACGTTGCACACCGTACTGTATCAATTTTAATGCACCCCTGTTAATTTTTTTTTTTTAATTTTGAATTTTGTATTAATAATAAATAATAATTTAATTTACTTTTTAATTTACCAGTACAAAAGCGATGGAAATTCGTAGTATCGCAAATTGTAAATCATTGATAACAATGATTTGATAAGATACCATAAGTAGTATATTTGGGTCTTTCGCTGATTCACACCACAGATTTTCGAACCGCGGTTCGAAACAGCGAAGAACTGTTTCTGAATTTCCCGATTTATACCGCGGTGATTGGAGTGGTGTGAAACCACTAATTAATTATTTTTTGGTATGGGTTGGCTTAAATTCGTGGAACCACGAATTTAAGCCAATAATTATTGTAACAAACATTTTTTAGTATAATTTATTTATTTTTACAGACGTATAGAAAAGTGGTTTAAAGAAGAAACAAAAACACATTTTTAAAAAAGAAATGACATTTGTTTAAAAATCTTTAAAAAATGGGAAAATTTACATATTTATTACAATAGGATCACAGTTTGATATATAAAGTACGTTCAACTTTTAACTAATCGTTAACCACAGCCCAAGCACAGGGGGTGGGGGGGGGGGGTCAGACACACTCGCTAACTTCAACAAATCAACAAGAATAATATCTAATGTACATAAAAAAAATCTTAAAACTACATATTAAAAGTTAATTTTAAACCCTTGATTTTTTCAGGCAATGGCCAATGGTTATTTCACCCGCTAATAACTCTTTTATGATGTTACCTATTCTTCTAAGTCGCATATTTTTACTTTAGTTCGGTCTTAAGACTTAAAATTAATATTTTTGACTTCTTAATTATGTTGAGCTTAGCTGTACTTAATGGAATATGTAATAATAGAAATATCTACACTGCGGTTCGACTCCACTAATTAAAAAAAAAGGTATTCTCTGTTTCGAACCGCGGTATGAATCGAGCAATTCAAAAACAATTCTATGCTGTTTCGGACCGCGGTTCGAAAATCTGTGGTGTGACCCAGCGAAAGACCGATTTTACTGATCACGCATACAGTTAGAGGTAAATAATGCAAGTGAAATTGATAAAATATAGCATCCCTTTTTAATTTAATATTCTATACTATTGCTGTTTCTAACAAAAGCTAAGATAATGGAATTTTAAAGATATTTTGTTTGCAATAAAAAATATTGTCTGCAGCTTCCGCGATTCATATTCATATTTTTTTAATGAAGAGGACAAGTCGGGTTTATCCTGACCTCCACAACGCAGTTCAAATTGAAATCGTATTGCTTATTGGAGTAAGCCACCGACGACATCACTTGCGTGATGAAAAAATAAGCGTATAAAATTTAAAATAAAAAAATGAAAAAGCAATAGTGATGCGCCACTTATCTTATCGATAAATAAATAATTAAAATTAATTAATATAACATAAAGCCATAAAACACCAAGACACACGAAACAGGACGCAAAAAATTGTTTCGAACAAATCATCTGCTTAACAGCATCATGTGTGTATGGAGCCTAAAAGTTGACTCTAAAATCCGCTACAAAATTCCTCTGCTAGTCCTGTTGTAGCTAGTGACAGGTGGTACTATCCGTTTACGGCTTTGGTCAGTTTTTCAACGGTCGCTTCGAGGCATCTAAAATATTCTGTAGTGCATTGAGGCAAAGTCCGAAATTGCTGCGCAAAAAACATAATATTATAAAGATGCATTCGGTTCCCATGCGTTGCCTCGTACAGTACACCAGTTTTTTAACGTTTTTTCTTAAACAAGTCTACGGTTCTGGTTCTGCAACTTGCAATATTGATACTTGATATTGCCGTTCCGATTTTATCATCTAACATTTTTCTGTCCTGCTAATTTTATTATAACTAGCTTTTATGGTCCCATAAATACATCTTTACTTTGAGAATAGTGTAAATATTTTCGTTTTAGTTTGCAATTTTGTCTGAAGTGTATCGATTTAAACTCAAAATCTAATAAGAAAGTTTAAAACTATTTAAAACTTATTAAGTAAAATAGTTGTCATAATATTGTCAACTACTATTATTATCAGTGAAGTTAGTATACATACCATTCCTATAATATTACGTATAGTTCAATGATCTAACTTTATATACATTCAAAAACGATTTTTAAATATATATTAATTTTTTATCACAAACCTAATCACTAACTTGAAAACGCATCGTATCTTTATAAAGTAATCGCCCATAAACACGCCATTTAAAAACTAGTCTTTTGCGGAGCCTGAAGCATTTAAAAAAATGTAAATGCCCTCCATGACTAGGACAGCTTCTTGCGACCTTGGCGCGGCCATTTGCTTTTTTTCGCGCTCAATGTTTGCTGTGTGACGCCATGTTGCCCGCTTTTACTTTTGTTTTATGTATCAAAAGACTTGTTATGCAACAAAAATGTGTCAAATTTTAAGGAAATTGTGACTCCGTATTTTTAAAATTAAACATAATAATTGTTCGACGAGATTTTTATAAAGATAGTGTACTGTCCGAGTTTTATTTTACTTATTTTATTAAAAATGTTTGTAGTGATTTCCCTTTTCAATATTTTCGATAAATTAATATCGATGAATCGTGTTAAGCGACGTATGTTATCTAAGTATATCACGGCTGATGGGACACGGTAATCCTCATCGTAGACTGCCTGCCACGTAGAGTGGATTTGTGACGAATTCTGTCAACGGAGCGTAAAGATTAATCTATGATGCTATTAAGATAGGTACACGAGCAAAAGACAGTTTACTGTAGAAAACACATTATGCACTATTTACGACTATTTAATTACCATTTAATGACTGAGTAAATGTTGTCTATGTGCTTTTACTAATTTAAGTCAAAAATGTCTTATAAAAAAAAACTAAAGGTGTTAATTACTAATAATATCACGTATTTTAATGTTATTTTGCATGTTTTTGAGAATTACACCACTATTTCTAAAGTTAAATTATTATGGACTGATGAAGTACATACCTAAATTTACAGTTATCGATTTGGCTAATTAAGTAATAGAGTAACCAAAACGGGTTCAATTCAAACACAATTTAACTTAATAGTTAAATATTTAAAATAAATATACAAATGTAGCGTTTCTATTCATTCACGAACTCGACAAGGTCAAATGGCTAGGTACGACGAAGCGTAATATGTCACTATAATAAAATATTACATTAAAGTTGAAGGTTTTCTGAATACTCACAAATGAGGACCAAACTTGTACCTAGACTCGTTTAACGATATTTTTTTTTCGAAATCTAACGACATTATTTTATGTTAAGTGTTATAATTTTCAAAATTGGGAGACAAAGTACCGTTCTAGATGCTCAAACTCACGTCTAAAAAATAAACTGTACACCAAATATAGGCCTAATATTTCATTCTTTAAATTTTCTCATTTCACGTTATTAAAATTCATATTATTAGTAGAGTGATGACAAGCTAGTGAAAAACTATATTGAGGCACATTTATTTTAATAGACCATTGTTCTGCCTTCGAATTTTAAGGTGTTTAAATTCATCACACAACTTGCTGCCTAATAAAATAATTTAACATAAATTTGTCATATTATTATTTTATACCTCGCATAAACATAATTTACTTAAAACACGAAAAGTTTTAGCAAGGTGGAATTTATTTAAAATATAATAAAAAAATTCCACTAATATGGTGTCCAAAATTATTTTAAAAATTCTCCTGAAATACTAGAGTACAGTTTCTTACCCCAACAAAACTGACTCCTTAAGAATATTTTATATGAGAAAAAGAAAAAAGAAAAAATGCAAAAAAATGTGCGTTGGAATCATTGCCGCCAGTAGCTGGCGTCGCGTTGACGCGCCTAGTGCGATGAAACCAGTTATCCTGGTCCAGAGTCTCAGGAAAAAACAGGTGGGCACTAGAAAACATCGCAAGTAAAAAATGAAAAAGTGAAAAAACATACTAAAATAACTGTAAAACAAAAGTATTATTTGAATTGTAGGTGTAAGAATTTGTTATGAAACATTAGGTTATACTATCACTAAAGGTCATCTTTGTGAACGTGAATACATGGACCGTAACATATTTGGAAGTGACAACGGTAACTGACGCATATGTAATCAACGTATCTGTTTTGTAACTGTCAAAACTATCGATAACAATACGTGTCGCGTGTCACAACCCTATTTCCGTCTTCAACCATTTTAGAATAGATTTATATCTAATATTATATAAAAAACTCGTGTCACAGTGTTTGTGCGTGAACTCGCCCAAAACGGCTCAACCGATTTTAATGAAATTTTGTATGTACATTACTTAGGCCTGAGAATAGGTTTTGATCTACTTTTTATATTGATACTAGAAATAATTTATATGGCAAAACAATGTTTGCCGGGTTAGCTAGTTTTCATATAAATTTTTATCTGCTACATATCAAAGTTATAATTTCAGAGAATAGAAAAGTTTGCTCAGTTTTGAAATGGATTTTCCGACCAACGTCAATTTTGTTTACGGAAGAATTGTAAAACCTAAATCAATGTATGGATCATGTGTTAAATTTCTAATCAAAAAATTAATAAAAGGCGCGTAAAAAGTACGTCATTTATTATTATTACATCACATTATATGATAGAGATAAACAATTTGTATTTGATAACAGTTATCAGCGTGAGCACATGCCCAATTTATATAACACGGCTCAGCTTAATAATTGTGCCTATGACTGTAAAGGAAAATTATTGATTTGAATTAGCGCTTTTAAGAAACGAGTATTAGTTAACTACTAGATGAACCGGTCGTTAACTAGATGAACCGGTCAACTTCGTATCACTTCCCTCCTAATTTATGAACCTTCCCTGGACTTCCACAAACAATTATTTCGAGACTAAAAACAGCCAAATCGGTTCAGCCATTCTCATTAATCATTATAATTTTAGATAGATATAGATGTAGTTTCAATGAATTTAAGAAGTTTTTCTGCATACCTCATAGATCCCATGATCAAATTGCTACCTTGGTAATCGTAGCACCAGGCTTAAATAATATGTAACATACTTTAAAACAACAATATCTATAATTTTTTAAATCGCTTCGAGTCTCGATCTAAAAGACTATGAAAAATACCAATAATAGAGTCATAATGGACGACGCATGGTATAATGTTTATGGTAGTGATGATGATGAATTTTATTTTTCGTTGAAGCATATGCTTTCCGTTCTTAAAACAACGCCGAAACTATCAAACTTGTATCTATCAGTCAGGAGTTCTCTCAGCACCTTCCAAACCATGGTATCTAGCATGGAAGTCTAGCTATAGCGGTTCGCGAGTTACAGTCTCCAGAGGCACACAGACAGACGGACAGACATCGAAGTCTTAGAAATAGGGTCCCGTTTTTACCCTTTAGGTACGGAACCCTAAAAACTAACATAACACCTCGGACCTAACCTAACACTTTGAAAGTCGGTTAAAATTGTAGCCTATGTGTTATTCTGATGTATAAGCTATATTATTGTAATGTTTCATTAAAATCCATTCAGTAGTTTTTGCGTGAAAGAGTAACAAACATCAATACATCCAAACAAACTTTCGCCTTTATTATTTTACTAGCTTTTGCCCGCGGCTTCGCTCGCGTTAAGAAGTATTATTATTATTTAGGTATCAAAGTCTCAGCCCGATCGGTATATCCTCTATTTTATCCCTTGGGGGTTGATCAAAATTATTTCTTAGCGGATGCCTACATCATAACATCTACCTGCATGCCAAATTTCAGTCCGATCCGTCCAGTGGTTTGGGCTGTGCATTGATAGATCTCTATGTCAATCAGTCACCTTTGAGTTTTATATATTATTTAGATTTAGTGAATAATTAAGTATTGTTTAAATCATCATTAATTACTAATAGATCTAAACTCCCTCCCGCACGCGCACCCCCCGCCTTGGTGACGCCCACTTCGCAACGGGCCGTGCAGCAGAAATCGTAATATTTTAATTTCGCCATAACCTCAAAATCAAACGTCCAATTTTAATCATTCAAAGACCAAATATTATCTACATAAACTGTGCTTAGTGATGAAATAATTTATTTTGATAAGGATGAGTAAAATAAACGCGTTTAAATGAAGTCCAAAAAAAATTCAAGATTTTTAAATAAAAAAATGGTTGTTGTGCCTCACTCGACATAGATAGGTATAGTGTGTCGCGGACTTTTTTGTAGATATTTATAAGATCTACAATTAATTAGAACATTTTATGGTTTTATCTTTTATAGTTTAGGCAGCGTACGCAAAATAAGTAACTTTTCTGGTTGATTTTTACACCTTGTGTCCGAAAAACCCAAATATCTTACGGAACCCTTTTTTTTCCAAAATAAAATTTATCCTATGTTACTCGTGGATAATGTAGCTTTCGAATGGTGAAAGAATTTTTAAAATCGGTCCAGTAGTTTTTGAGCCTATTCATTACAATTAAACAAACAAACAAACAAACAAAGTTTTCCTCTTTATAATATTAGTGTAGATTATATATATATATATATATACTGTACTCGGCGAAACGAGGCGGTAGCGGTCATTGACCTTTTTAGTCTAGGCGCTAAATGAAAAATGCTCGCACTGTATTTAAAATATTTAAGAATAAAATTGACCTCTTATAAAGACACAGATTATTACAGATTCATCGGGAAACCTCTTCGTAACTCTTAGAATGATAATCTCGAACTTTTTATGAGTTCGAAGTGATATGCTTCATATTCAGTTCACATCGAGTATGCAAAATACGATATCGCCCTTAGACACTTCATTGTCAATCGCCGTTTATATATTATAGAAAATGACAAGATTTTTGATTTCAATGACCGCTACTGTCTCGATTCCCCGAGACCCCGAGTACACCATGACCATAGTAGGAAGTAAGATTTGAAGTCTTGGACTCTTTGAGTTTAATTTTTTTAAATAATAATTATTTTCTACGGTCTATGTACGGTCATGATGATAAAAAATAATTGAGGTTTTTTATTAGTTTATTAAATATTATATTATAAAAATGCGATCAAAATATTATGATGTGGTCCTCGAAAGTGAGGACAATGAGACACGTCGCAAAATTTAAAGGGTCAAAATTTTATTATAGGTTTGGTGCGATCCTGACATAATATAATATATTCCTATGAAGCCATGGCAAGGTTGTTGGTATGTTATACAAGTTGGAATAAAAAGGTTTCATATACTGACATTTGGAATACATTATTGGAAATATGCAAATTATATTTTTATCTATCGGTAAATAAGGTAACCGTAAACGGTTTCACTTGTTTTTCGCTATCGCTAACTAGGTTGTTTTTAAAAATTTATAATATAGAAATGTTAAATGACCTAGTTCATTCACTATATTAGTGACAGAAGAGTTCTTATCCTGTTAGCGATGGCTGACATGGTCCTAAGTCCTAACTTCTAGCAGGGGTATAAATTATAATAATTATTAATTAGTTGACTATGTGATAGGTCACAGCATCGACTGTTTTTCAAAGTCTTTTTAATGTTTATTACACTATCGTAGACCATAAGCTATGTCCACACTGTGCCTTTTTTTGTTCATCAAGGGCATGCATCATAGCGCAATCAACAGCGCACGTGAGGCATGCCCGCGACGCATGCGGCATGCCCTCTGACCGTATCCAAAACATTCGCTTTGTTCTTTAATGACAATGTTGGCGTTGCGTTCGTTGACGCATTCAATTATTGAATGCGCCAATACGAAAGTTGAATGAAAGAACATGACGAAAATTGAAGATGAAAGTGCACAGTGTGGACATAGCTATTAAGACACGAGAAATAACCAAAAATTAGCTATAAAATTTATTTTCTTATATTTTAAATGTCTTTTTCCTTGCCAATGCTGCACGTGAATAAAATAAACCCGTGCACATACAACCATAAACAAACCAGAAAGCCTTTCTTCTGATAGACATTGTTAACACTACATTCAAGGGCAGAACCTACGTACTAAAGACATAGAAATGCTCCCCATGGTGTGCCGCGCGAATTCCAGCTTTACTCCATAACGTCAAGGTGCATTTTACCGCGTGGTGCTCCCCTAAGTGGCTCGCAAGAGGCAGATTGAATAAACTGCTTGACACAGTTTCGCATTTCGGGTCACCCGGGTGCCCAGTAAACAAATGCCTGTTACGACACGGATTGGAAGAAAGGATGCGCTTATGTAAACTTTGAATATTCAAATTTCGAATAATCGAAACTGACGACAGATGAAAAGTTATCCGAAATTTGAATTATTTATTACGCTACGAATTGAACTTCGATATTCAAAATTTTGACTATCAGGAAAGACAAAGTAATATTAATAATATTCGACCAAAGAATAAAGTAGGCTTAAAAACTGTGTTAGGTATATTAGATACCTATTAGGGCCATTCATATATTACATTAAGTATTGTCATTTTGAATTGATCAAATTTTAGAAAATATTCCGGTTTCAATAATTATTCGTAAGTACTCGAAGAAATAATAATTATGCTATAAATAATTAATTACTATTTAAATTACGGTTACTTAATTTAAATTTAAAAATTACTTTTTATGACCCTGTTGGACTAGTTTCTTCCATGGGAAAAGATAATAGGCAATGTGGATTTTTTGAATAAAATTTTAAAGAACCGCTACTTCAACATTGATTCAGAATCCAGATGTTGAAAGAGCATTCTCTGGCAAAGAGATTTTATGTAAAAAGAGAAGCATAGGTCTACCAGAATCTGATGGCTAAAAGTGAGAAAATAAATTGACTCTAGTAATACCGGAGTAATTGGAATAAAACATTTTGATCCTTTTTTTTCTTATAGCGGCTGATTCTGTGTGTTAAACATGCAAATATAAAAATTTATCCAATGATCAAGGATATTTTTTGAAAATCTGCTGTCAAAAATTGCCATCAGATTCTGGTAGACCTATACTTATCAAGTAATGTCACTTTCTAAAATAATTTTATTACTTAGCACCTACAAAAGGATTTCTAACTATCTGTTGATTAGGTACTTCGAAATTCGAATAGATCAATGCTATATAAAATTAAAAAGTAAAATTAAAAAATATGTTTAACCTTTGAGTATTGTGTTTAACCCTCAAAGTTCGCGTAAGTGCACATAAAGTGCAAAAAATAGTAAGCGAATTTTTTATACACAAAATGAAAATAATAATAATAATAAAAAAGCATATTTCCGACGGCTTTACTTCTACCGTGTAGACATACTGCTAGGCTGTACACAAAAAAATAAGAAAACATATTTGTATACACAAAATGAAAAAAAGCATATTTCCGAAGGCCTTACTTCTATCGTGTAGGCATACTGCTAGGCTCTTGTAGTTGCTAGCCACACGTGCCTTGATGCTCCCGATACCATCGTATCAGGCGCCATCTTGGTATTAGCATGTGAAGGGAAACCCGGGTTCGTCGATACTATGTATCTTGTATCACAACAAAAGACCTGACCTCGGGTGTTATCAGCAAATTCAAGAAGCACAATGATATCATCCGACGACCTTATCGCACAGATATAAAAACTATAATCGCTCGACACGTATCAAAAAGTAGGTTTTTGTTTGTGTAAATACAGGGTGCCTACAATTTTTTTTTTACGAAACAAAAATTTAACTATGAAATATTTAATTATATTACTTTAACTCAAACCAATAAGTAACTTAGTAGGTTAATAAAATCTAGATTTCGGAATTTATTGCTAACTTATTAGCCTCGTAAGACGTACCTACATAACCTTTATAAAAATATTAGACATACAAAATGAGCACCATGTATACGAAAAAAAACGAAATAGACGCCGGCACATTTTTAAAGTTTCGCAAATCCGCAAATATCCGTCCACAACAGGAATATTTTACATAATATTTAAATGTAAATGGTCACTTTACATAATTAAGGTGACGCCGCGTTAAAGTAAAAAACCGTGTTGGACATGTTTTAGATTGCTTGTTTTTTTTTTTTTTTGGCCGGGCCAGCCTCTCATAGAAAACAAGAAATGGAACAGCAAGAAATGGAAAGGGCATTTTGTCGCTTACGCTCTTTCCTTACGTTTTTGTCGCGTAATTTAAAAACCATAAATATATTTCATATAAGCTATGTGCAAATTAAAACGTATGCTTGAACCAATCTATGTACAAATTTTGGAAGCTCAAATCACTCTCCTCTGTTGGCAAAAATAGAATCCCTTTTTTTACAGAGGTCTTTTTGATTGATTATTCTGTGTTATAAAAGTTGACCAATCGTGTTATACTATGAGTAATTCAAAGACAAAGACATGATGAATACTGACAATGAACTTAAATTTCTTAGCTTTAGTAATTGCTGAGAAAAATCGATATCGCTACAGCCAAATTATCAAGGCGTCGCCTTAAAGAACGTACGCCTTTGCCAGCTTCATTCGTATTAATGTATGCGGTAGTGGCGGTAGGCACTTGAAATCTAATATTATATAAAATTCTCGTGTCACAGTGTTTGTGCGCGAACTCCTCCAAAACGGCTTTACTGATTTTTACCAAATTTTATATGCATATTCAGTAGGTCTGAGAATCGGCTACTGGGTAGGTACTTTTTATATTGATGTGTATATTTTGTTGAATAAATAATAGTAAATTATTACAACTCGAGACTGACGGCGACCATGTTGCCATGGTACCATACTTATTTAGTCACTTCAATAAAATAATAAAGAACTACATTACAACTACAAATAATTTATATGGCAAAACAACGTTTGTCGGGTCAGCTAGTATTATATAAAAATGTTATATACAATTTTATATGTAAGTATATCCATCCGCTGGGAAAATGGTGGCTACTGATCAGCTGACTTCGAATTATCGCTTGTTAGCAAATTAGGATCATATAAAATTTAAATTGTATAAAATCTGGTTTGGGGTAGCTTTTTTACGCAAAAAATATTTTAATGGCCATAAAATAATAATTTCAAAGAGGCACGAAAACATTTTGCATGTAATATTTGTCACGATTCCTGGAAAATACATCTCATGACTTCATAATACTCTACATTGATAAATCATAGAATATTCTACTCTAATACCTATATTTCAGTATGTAGGCTTTTTGCGTTAACCACTAGATAGATTTTCTTGAACACAATTGACTGCTAATCGCTTTAACTAAAAAAAGTACCGTAACACAATAAGCTAAACCATGTTTTGGCTTCAACTTCAAGTGACTTTTCCAAAGTATTTAACAAGGGCAAAGTATTGTATACCGTACTCGTAGTACAAATATTTTTTAGGGGGAATGGGGGGGTCCATAGTTTATGATATTTATTTCGGCATAGGCTACTTTTAAAGTTTCCTCTATGGTGAGCTGTATGCGCGTTCGCAAGCACTTATAATATTATCATCGCCGTACGTACTCCGCCTGCGGTTTGTTATCAGGTGACGTCACCAATTGTCTCGCAGTCATGGCTAACGACAGATACTCGCTCACCCGTGCAACTTATAATAATTGTCCTCAATATTACTGCTTTATTTTTTTATTATTTAAAAAATAAAGCAGTAATATTAAGGACATTTTTTTTTTGGGTGTACGCAGGATCGGACGATTTTTTTTTTTTGGTATTGCGTTGTTTGTATCACCCTGTAGCTGCTGTTTATTGAAATGCTTTTTTTTTTCTTATTAAAAAAATATCATAGGTATAAAAAATCTGCATAATATTGTATTTCTCTTTAAAAAATCAAAATAAAATAAAAATAATAAAAGTGCACATTCGACACCACTATACCTATATGTGATTTTACTACAAGAGTTTGGTTGTAACTTTTTATAACAAAGTTTAAAAATAAATTAAGCGTGAAAAAATAAAATATTATTTTTAAAGCGACATACATTATAAAAAATCGGTTTGGAGTGGTTTATTTATAATGTTTTGATTGACCTTTTTTAATATTCGCATTTTCTACATCTCCGTAGTTATTAGTTATAGACCAAAACTATAAGCTTGTAATATCCTTAAATTATTATAATATTTCTTTTGTAACATTCTCCTAGTTAGGATAAAAGTGGTAATAATATAAAATATATTATATTATGACTAATCATAATATAATATATTTTATATTATATAAAATATATGTTAGTTATGTTGTAAGTCTAAACTTACAACATAACAATGCTAACTCGAGCCTATAATATTATTTTAGGTTTTTTTAATTTCAATTTTGCTGCCAAAAATGTTGAATTTTACTCAAAATGAACATAAAATTTTTCTAATTGACTAAATAAAAAAATCAATAAAAATTAAATTACAACTGTGTACTAAAATTCTTATTCCAAATTCAAGGTTACCTTTAATTGCGTTCAAGATTTTTTTTTTTTGCAAAATAAGTATTTAAATGTTCACAAAAACTCTAACGTTGAATTTGTACGAAAATTCGCCGATTTCAACAATAATTGTTTTCGGTACCTTCCCACCGATATTTTTGTCTGGCTATTTTTTTTTTTGGGATTACATACTAACTAATCTCGCGTCAGAAAAAAAGCCAATACAGCTGAACCCACATGAAAATAATAATAATTTTCCTACTTTTAATTAACGCTGGCAACCCCTTCCCACCACCCGATCGATTTAAAAAAAAATTTTGGGTGCACAGGAAGTACAGAGCAACTGTTTGGAAACAAAAAAGTCGCTGAACCTACTTTTTTTTTCTTTTTTTTCCCCACCCCACTACACCCACACCCACCGCCCACGGCCTGCCAGCACGCAGATTATCAGAAAAGGTTGTTCAGGGAAGTAGCTAACGGAGTTTTAGTACAGCTGAAGCCACATGACCGATTTGGTCGTCAGCTCTTAGTCGATTTGTTAGACACGGAGGAAAAAATTATCTTTAAGTTAGTTTAACAATAAGTAGTATATACTAATATCACAATAATTGTCTGTATGTGCGAATATAATATAATTATGTGGAATTACGATAGCAAAATACTATTTGCTTCTTCAAAGCCTATGTAAATACTCTGATTAGATAAAAGGCGAAAGACATGTGCTATTATCAAGATTGATAATATTTTGTTTATAGACAAACACAGCAAAAAACAATAATTACAATAAGTTTTAATTACCATAAATTTGTTATATCCGTTTCGTATTTTTGCGTTTTTCCCTAACAAAACTTCAGAAAAACTGACAATCAAATGTCATTTTTGCCGCCAAAAGTTTTTTTTTTTATATTGAAGTCAAATAGTCTGAAGTCTGAACACTTCGTAGGAATACTCACACCCTAGCGTTCTATGTGGGACACTGCGGAGTTCTCGTCACTGCATCACATGCTTTATGCCTACCTTTTAATTATTTGCCAAGTGAAGAAAATTCTAGAATGCGCAAAGATTAAAAAATATTAAATGTCCGCTTAATGACTTTTTCTAACTCCTAAACCTGATTAGGGATATAGCAGGTATGATAATAATCATATCAATCGATATACTTTGCAATAATTTGAAGCATGTTTTTATTATTTGATTGTTCAAGATAAATTTATCATAATATTAATAGGCTACTTGACCTATATTCAATTTCATTGAACAAATGCATATTTCTAGTAGAACTTGGCTTAGGAAACCGTATTTCGCCCTTATCATCAAATAAAAGCTTATGGTTGATAAATAAAGTCGATTTGAAAATATGATTTTATATTTTCTAATATTTTGTACTGACGAAAATTCTTTTGCGGTACTTACGATTTGGATGTGACGTCATCACACTAGTAATTCAATATTTTTTTTATTTAACGTGCTCGTTATAATTATGTAAGTTTATGTGTACTTACATAAATAATAAGAAAAAGCCTAGAAAGATTTGTAAAAAGTAGTTGGGAAATGAAATGACCAAAACTTTTGTCCAAAAGTTTTCAACATTACAAATGATTTCTCATTTCTTATTTAATTCTTTTCTAATTTTTTGGCACTTTTAGACTCGTACGTTTAGCACATAAAAAATTTTTCAATAAAGAAAGTATAATATACAAGAAATATGACGTCACACTATGGCGGATAGTGTTTTCGGCGCGATTTAAAAGGCATATTTTTCAATCAACATTTTTATCGGTTTCTGCTGTTTAAAATATTAAAATATTAGTTTTTTTGGTGAAAATGAATGATTAAGAAGCGATTAGCATGAAGAAAAAAAGTAGGTCAAGTAGCCTATTGCGTACAAACATGTATCTTGCATTGATAAATTAAAAATGTGTGTTTTGTAGGATTTATAAAAATTATCTCATTAAGTTAAGAAAGTATTTATTGTATTGATAGATTAATAGTTGTTTCCTTAATACATGTTACATGTAGCCCCCTGAAAAATGTTACTATTTGAGTGAAGATAAATTTATCAAAATATTAATTGTGTACCTACGAACATGTATCTTACTTTGATAAATTACGAATTTGTGTTTTGTAGGATTTATAAAAATTATCTCATTTAGTTATGAAACTATTTATTGTATTGATAGATTAATAGTTGTTTGCTTAATAGTATGCGAAAAACCCCTGAAAATTAAATTATGGTATCTGCCTCCTTTATCACATCTTTCCATAATATAGTCAGACGTCAGACTGCAGACAGCATGTTTCTCGAGAAAAGTTTATTTCCTTCAAAGAAAATCCTACGAAACAAGCTACAAGTCCATCCAGCCTTTTCTTACCTCAGAGTTTCTGTGACCTTTATGCCGTTAGCATAAGGGTCCTTTTAGAGGTAGAACTCGAGCTCTTACTTTCCACGAACTTGACCTCCCCCGTCTATAAAATTATAGGTAACTTCGAGACTTTTACCTTCCGTACACTTCAAGGACGTTCGGGTCTGAGGCCTCTTTTTCATCGGGAAGTGACACGCTTGGCCGACGGGCGACGGCACAGCCCCCCCTCCCCCCTCCTCCCGCGCCGCCTGGTGACGTCATCGACGCCATCTTGTGACGCATTGCCTGGTAACAGCGCGATGCGTATTAAAAAATAAATTATTTTTCATGATGTTCATGTGAATGTTGATTATATTTTTTTGTAATTTGAAATACATGAAATGAAGGTCATTAGATGTACTTACCTAACTTTAAGCGTTATGTAACGCGAGTTTGTTTTTCCCCTTTTTTAATTTAGTACTAGATGACCCGCGCGGCTTCGCCCGCGTAAATTAGGAATTTTACGAAAACCGTACATTTTCCCGCAAAAAAATTGTTTATGTCCCTTCACGTGGTCTACTCTTTATCTGTACCAACTGCCACTATTATATCCACATTTAAACTAACACTGAAATATATTTTTTAAATCGGACCAGTAGTTCCTGAGATTAGCGCGTTCAAGCAAACAAACAAACAAACTCTTCAGGTTTATAATATTGGTATAGATTTTTTTAAATCGCTTGACAAACTCGAGTATCCATCTAAAAGACTATGAAAAGTACGAATAATAGGATCATAAAAGCGCTCACTTTAAGAGCCTACTGTCAAAACGCTAGCCCCGCCTACACACACCGCTATCCTCCAATCGTGATACAATGATTCCATGAATCGTGCTCCCGGGCAATGTGCTTTACGTTGCAGCTAATAGTGAACAATATCGCGTAACAACCGTTCCCGCATTATATCACGAAAGTAAAGGTTGTAAGTCCTAAAAATGTTTTTGATGATTACTTAAAAATTAAATACAATACTAATATTTCCTTTAGCTATTATTTTATAAAGTTTGTGATTGTAGTAGTGCAAATTATTTAATGATAGTAACTCAATAACAGGTATTTGTTGAAAAGCCCAGAAAGATTCATAATTTCAAAAAATAAAACTATCGAGTCAAAATAAGTAAATCGTGTTTTTGGTTAGCCAAATATCAGAAATACAATGATTAAATAAATCTCAATTTCATTTGAGTCAATCGTCTTCTGGGATCGTAATACTTATTAGAAAACACAGCAAAATTTGACAGTCCGCTCTTAAGAACAAATTATATTTTAGCGCCCAAATTGTTTCAATTTAAAATGCATCCTGATGAAATAAATCACCCCCCAAGCCTGTACACAACGCCTCCATTTTTTTCTGGGTCCCACACCAGACCTTCAGCATAACACCTCTAAACGAACATAACACCTCCTCCTTTTTTAAAGTTGGTTAAAATTGTACTCTATGTGTTATTCTGATGTATAAACTATATTATTGTAAAGTTTCATTAAAATTCATTCAGTAGTTTTTGTGTGAAAGAGTAACAAACATCCATCCTTACATCCATACATCCATACATCCATACATCCTCACAAACTTTCGCCTTTATAATATTAGTAGCATCTGGGTGCACGGTAGTGCACCCGCCAAGACGAGCAAAGCGAAGCGCAAGGGCACTACCTACCTTTTCTCGAAGTGTTTCGTCGTTTTTTTGAACCCTCATAGAGTTGGTTGGATAGTTCATAATATTCTCAGGATATGATGTCAATAATAGATCAATTAAACATACAAAGTCTCAATTGAATAGCGCTAATACTTTAGATTTTATTGATATCTAAAATACGCCGATTTGAGATTTCGTCACTGACTCACTGACACACTGATGACCATCATAATGTTTGGCTACTTCCTGAAGTGCTTGAATGCTAAAATTTGGTATTTAATTTTAGCATTCAAGCACTTAGTTTATAGTATACAACCAACAAAAAAATTCATAAACTTATAACTTTCGCCCCCCATCCCCTAAAATGAGGGGTGGAGGTTTATATGAGACTTTCACCAAAATTGTGAATTAGGACATAAGATTTTACACGGAACTGTTGACAGTAACTAAAAAACCTTTAAATAAGTACTTACAAGAACCAACTTACAAAAAGAACTGAAATCCCACCAAAAACATTTCTTGTAAAATGTTGCCGAGACGATCACATATTTACTGATATGTAGCACTTGTTTAAGTTAGGGTCAGTAGATTCATGCCGTGTAGATTCAGAAGCTTGGCTCTACATGAGATCTCATATCTTTTTCACAGGGTAAACCTTATCTGATCGTCTCGGCAACATTTTACAAGAAATGTTTTTGGTGGGATTTCTTATTTCCATTATTGCAATAAATTCCAACAGGGGGTCGAAAATTAAGAGGATTGTTTATGAATGAACATAGTTTTAATTATTTGGTAGGGTACGCGGTTATAGTAATTTATATACCAAACATCAAATATTTTTAAGTTAGTCCGTAAAAATAATTTCATATTACAGTAAACCATACAAACAGATTTTCTCATACATCATCAAATATTTTGCTATAAAGTAAATTAGCTGAAAGTATTAACACTTCACTAATATAGAGTTCACGAATGACTATCGTGATTTGCGATCACACTATTTAACCCTTCGAATGCCGCGCAAAAAAATAGAGCCACAAAAACATAGTATCGGCCACCTGCCAATTTTGGATAATCCAAAAAATATTTTTTGTATACCTATAAGGAATAGCATTATAATTAGAAAATATAAAGTATGAGATTATTATTACATATTCGGCTGTTAATCCTTTGATCAACATACGTTTTCGAATTTACTCCATAACAGCTATGTTAAACCGTTCAAAATCGTTTGATTATCAAATTATGGTTTTGCAAAACATTCTACAACCTTCCAGAGGTTACGTTGCTTTGATTATTATAACGTTGCCAATGTGATTTTAATTACAAACTTTATGCTTAATATTTCATATAAAATTAACATACTTTATCCGACTCGCAGACATTAATAAATGTTTAATGCATAGTGTATAATTATAACATAAACGTGTATGATAGTATATAAGTGATGGGTGAGGCCGCCAATTTTTGCTAATTTTGTAAAAAAAATTATCCGCCACCAGTATTTTAAAAATTATTGTGTTTATCGTATGTTCGAAAACTGCTTCTAACGAAGAAAATAAAGCACTCAAGAATGCATTAGAATTATTTCGGTTCAAATAATAGTCTAAAAATATATTTACAATTAAACATAAAAAAAGGTAAGAAAATAGCTTAAAATATACCATCCGCCGTGGAAGACACATTAACTGTCACTGACCGCTGTAGCAGTAATATATGACAAATTTAAAGATTAATCGGATATATTATGAATACTTATACAGGGTGTAACAAAACTAAGTGATAATACTTTAGGGTGTGTACGTGTTCCTTGTAGTGAGTTCACTGTGAAAGTGGCAGCGCTGAAAGACCAAATTTTTCTTTTCACTTTTGTATGGGGATACCAACTGCTACAAACGCAATAATTCAGCGCCATATCAGCAAAAATTGGCGGCCTCATCCTGATATCGAAATGCATTATATTGTATGTTTTGAAGTAAATTAGCTTTAACTAGCGTAAAATTTGCTAGATTTCTGAATAATTATTATCTACATAACACAACGCAGCAATTTTGTGAAATGTGAAAAAAAGCGATGGGACTTTTGTTTTAGGTGGCAGGAGGTTAAAACTTATTTTTTTTTTTCAAATCTTGTTTAGGTTATTTCTAAAGTTTACATCGGAGCTATATCTTAGTATTCGATTTAGACAAAAAAAAATTTTTGTAACTCAATGAATTTTAATTAGCCTTTTAAAAAATTAATAATATTATAGTGTTCACTCTCATTTATTTATAATCTAAATATTAATTAATTACGTCACATTCACAATTTCACGGTATTTTATGAGTCCTTATTCAGAATTATTCAGAACATCTTTCATCATATCGATTTTATATAATCTGTATTAACATATAATTATATTGAATAAACTTGATATTGTTTAAATGAATGCAACGATTGTAGAAAGTTTGAACCGGTTTTTTTAGTAGAAAAAATGTTTTTACACTGTTTTGGCACTAATGATGTTAATATTTTTTCTTTGTCTCATAAATTTTGTAGATATTTTTTAATTATTTCTAACTTCTACAGATATAATACATAATGTAAAAATAACCATATTTTTTTTGTTTTCACATAATATTTCATTACCAACCGTGTAAGTCTGTACACTTATTGCTTGTGAGTTGTGTCTTACACTCTCAAATTTTGTCTGTAATATTAAATACTTGCTTGCTAGTTGCTACGTCTTACCAAATATGTTAAAAAATAAAATATACTTAAATGAAATTTGAAATAAAATATTATGTATATCTTAGAAAAAAATGAAGTCATGAAAGGGTGGTTGATCTTCAATAACCCTAATATGTATTAAGTATTTTTTTTTCATACTTATTTCAAGCAATAATAACAGTATTGACATTTTAGTTATTGGTATATAATGATTTTTAGGATTTCCTTTTTGTTTTGGTGTAACTTTAAATCCTTTATGTAGCTACTAGGTTTTTGCCTGCGGTTTCATTCGAGTAATTATAGTATTCCACAGTACGAGAGCAGAGTTATTATTACATAAATTACTATTAAGCATTTCATCGAAATCTGTTCAGTAGTTTATTGATTAGGTGAAAGAGCATCAAATATCCATTCATCCATCCCTAATTCTATATAAAATCTATAAAAAAATACGTGTGGCACTCTGGGACTGCCGCGGTAAAGCTTATTGCATAGCTTTTTTGGGTTCCGTACCCAAAGGGTAAAAAAGGGTAAAAAACCTATTACTAAGACTTCGTTATCTGTCCGTCTGTCTGTGTGTCTCCAGGCTGTAACTCAAGAACGGTAATAGCTAGAGAGTTGAAATTTTCACAGATTATGTATATCTGTTGCCGATATAACAACAAATACTAAAAATAAAATAAATATTTAAGGGGGGCTCCCATACAACAAGCGTGATTTTTTTGGCCTTTTTTGCTCTATATCAATAATGGCAACAGGTAGGTAAGTACTTGAATTTTTCACAAAGTCCTTAGTTATATCTGTACTTTAATATTTAATAATAATATTAAAATGAAATAAAAAATTAAGGGGGGCTTCAATACAAAAAACGCAATTTTTGGCCTAATTTAATTGCTCTATAATGGTACGGAACCCTTCGTGCGCGAGTCCGACTCGCACTTGGCCAATTATTTTATAAACTTATGCAATTATAATTTGCCTTAAGAATTACCCCACTATTTTCTATTGTCATTAAACTACTACTTTCCTCTTATTATTCTAATAGGGTTTCACGAGGTTGCGGGGGGTTACACGTGTACAGTTCTCCCCCCGGGGGTGTGAGACCCACCCACACAGCACCATAAACATTTTAACATAGTAAACATGAATGCGTCTAGTCTTCTAGTCATGAAGTTAGGTTAGGTCTCTGCTAGACTTCAGTTATATATATTTTCAAAGCTTTTCATGAAAATAAAGCGGTGTTTTAAATCCAGTAAATGTAAGAATAACTTTTATGCTCTTAAAATAATGTAAGAAAGAGAACCTTTGCTTTTTTTAGGGTTCCATACCCAAAGGGTAAAAACGGGACCCTATTACTAAGACTTCGTTGTCTGTCCGTCTGTCTGTCTCCAGGTTGTATCTCAAAAACCGCTATCGCTAGACTTCTGAAATTTACACATATTGTGTATTTCTGTTGCCGCTATAACAGCAAATACTAAAATGAAAATAAAATTAATATCTAAGAGGGGCTTCCATACAACAAACGTGATTTTTTTGGCCTTTTTTGCTCGATATCAATAATGACAACAGGTAGACACTTAAAAATTTCACAAAATCCTTAATTATATGTGTACTTTAATAATTAATAATAATATTAAAATAAAATAAAAAAATAATGGGAGCTCCCATACAAAAAACACTATTTTTGGCCTATTTTTGCACTATAACGGTACGGAACCCTTCGTGCGCGAGTCCCACTCGCACTTGGCCAATTTTTGAGTTAATATCATTTTTATTTTATGCTTGCATTACCCAGGGACTATGTGGTATGACAGGTATATTTTTTGTATCAGATCTCATACTAACCGCAGATCGGTAATATGAAATATCATGTGTCCAATGTGTTAGATATTATGTACTTACTACGTCACGTTATGATTATTATAATCATTATCATTTTTACAGCAGCATCATTATGGATTTTAAAAAACTTAAAAAAAAAATTAAGGGCCCTTACACACGACGTTTTTTTACGCGCTGTCGACGCGCGTTTCTGATGCGCGCGTCACCTGCGCGTTTTGGCAGATATTACACGTTTTCTTGACGCAAATAAAACGCGCATTTGTATCGATACAGACGCAAGTTGAACTCAGCGGGGAACGACGGGTGGAGGAGGGGCGCGCGCGCCGTATCCCCCACCGCGACACGAACGCGATATAAACGCGATACAGACGCGATACAAGCGCGCGCTTACAGCAGCACGTCCTTGTTGTGTTCGAAAAACGTGCGTATAAAAACGCACGGTTTTTCGATACAAAAATAAGGATCGTGTGTAAAGGTTAAAGCGTGTCGGCTCCCTTGCGTTTGCTGAGCGTTCAACTTGCGTTTGTATCGATACAAACGCGCGTAAAAAAACGTCGTGTGAAAGGGCCCTAAAAGTAAGGCAAAATTTGTGTAAAGATAGAGAGATGGACTAATAGACAGAAGAACAGACAGATACACTTTTCCTTTTTACTTTAGAACAGCAGTATGTATTTTAAAATCATTACTATTTACACCTACTGTCTACACTTTCAAACTAATCAAGCAAAGTGCATAAAACCAATGCTTTCCATCTATTTGATGTCATACAAACAGCTAGTTTCGATTAATACCGCCGGGATTCAGGACCATTCACACTAAAACCAACCTTATCGATATATAGAATAGAGTTGAAATTGTATTGCCTACTCGTCTCCCCCCCCCCCCCCCCTCCACTTCCCCGCCAAGGTCGCAATAGGGGAACAGGTGTTTGTGAAAGATCGTGTAAGGAAAACGGTATTTTGTTTGCTGGCAATACCTTGTGCGCGAATAAATCTAAGGATAAGCAATATTGTTTATCGTCAAACAAAATGAGGTTTAAGCCCACAGTCCACAGACGGTTTAAAAATATGTCGTTTGGTTTCTAAATGGTAACAATGTATAAAAAGTATTTGGTTACATTTTATAATAACGTTAGGATATTATGTTTTGTCAATTGGAAGTTCTATCTCTAACTGTATCAAAATTTTCTCTAATAATAACAGTTTTTTTTTTAATTCTCAACTAGAATTAAACAAGAAGTTTTCTCTGCCACGAAATGCGGAGAGCAGCTTCATAAAACTCTTTCATTACATTTCGACAGAAGAGTGATTTCTTTGAATTATATTGCGGATTCCTTGAAATGCGTAAACTGAATTAAGGTGACGCCGCGTTAAAGTAAAAAACCGTGTTGGATATGTTTTAGATTGCTTGTGAGGCCGGCTCTCATAGAAAACAAGAAATGGAACAGCAAGAAATGGACAGGGCGTAAGCGACAAAATGGTTTTTGTCGCGTAATTTAAAAACCACAAATATATTTCATATAAGCTATGTGCAAATTAAAGTGTATGCTTGAACCAATCTATGTACAAATTTTGGAAGCTTAAATCACTCTCCTCTGTTGGCAAAATTAAAATCCCTTTTTTTACAGAGGTCTTTTTGATTGATTAATTCAAAGACAAAGACATGATGAATACTGACAATGAACTTTAATTTCTTAGCTTTAGTCATTGCTGAGAAAAATCGATATCGCTACAGGCGTCGCCTTAACGGAAAATTCGAAACAATATTTCGTTGAAATGTTAAGAGTTTGATTAAATGTTTCTAATTTGCTTTAATTTCTTATTCAACATCATCATCTGCTAACCTTGTAGTATCTCTTTCTTTTCCTAGGTCGTTGTGACTGGTAGTAATAAAATAATGTTTTTTTTTTTTTTGCGCGGCATTCAAAGGGTTGAGTATAGTACTAAACCATATTATTATAAATGTTATTTATTATTGGCATATTATTGCCTTATTTTTAACCACTTTACAAATTAAAGGAGGAGGTTCTGTGGTCTCGGTTTTTTTTGTATCCTAAAATATTCCACATCATGTAAGGTAAAACATTTTCTTTTTTGCTTTATTTTGCTATTACTTACCAGTATCATTATCATGCTAATAACACCATCTTTGTTATTTAATCACTTTCAAATCGATTTTATGTATGAAGGTCTTTTCGATTTAGCTAAAGCAAATATTACTGAATGGAACCTTAATAGTCAATGTTACATTACTTTTTGTAATTTTATATATTTCACTTAGATTTTTCTACAAATAAAACAAATAAGATAGGTAACGATAATTATATTGGTAATTTTAAAAGAAGTTTCTATTATAATTATATTTATAAAGTTAAAGAATATTATACCTACATAGTATATTTTACATTTATACAATTATATTTTACTACATAGTAAATAAACTATTTCCCAAAAGGAGCAAATATAATTACTCTAACAACAGGCAACTACAAAGTGCACAAACCCCAGGAATAAAGTTAAACTAAACATGCTTTTATGATGGGACAGAATTTAAATGTAAAATGCTCAAATCTATGCTTATCAACAGTTAGAAACAAAATCTGCGTATGCAGTAAAATTATGTTTACATTTTGAGTGTGTATAGTTTACTTTTCTAGCATTTCCTTGCATTTGCAGATTGTAAAATAAAGAAACTAGTAAGATAAAGAAAAATATATTACGTTATTCTCATCTACGTTGCATTTTGGACTGCAATCAGAGAATATACGTTTTTAATTTCATCAACTAAAACGCTCAACATAATATAAAGACTTGTCGGTTCCGTTTCGATCAAATATAAACCCAAAATATCGCGTAACATACAACCCAAAAAAAAACCATAAACACCATAACATAAAAAATCAAACCTGTTGAAAAATATAATTATAATCTATACGGTATAGTGGAATATCAGATAAAATACAGAGTGCGCAGGGCTCATACGTCAGAGCCCGGGCGAGTGGGAGGCGAGCTACGCCTACGCGACAACCTTCAATACGCAGTTCCTCTTATTCCTGGTGAAAATGGCACAAAATGGCACGGGAGTGAGAGGGTTTTATTACCTATCAGTAAAAACGTATTTTCAAATGAGCTACGAAAATTAAAAGACCTCTAACAAAGCACCAGGGATTTACAGTGTTAGTTTCCATGGGTGGCATCGTCACTTATTCTGATTCTCATCCGTCTGATTATTTCTTTTCCAGTAGTAGTTTCAAGGCTTATACTCCAAAATATTTTTCTTTATTATGGACTTGTCAGAATTCAGAAGACTTTATACTGAGATAAGAGAAGATAAAGTTCGATATAAAGGTGATCGCACATTTATCAGCACGCACGCGCCGAACGCGCCGTATTTTAGAATTCGTTGGTTGAAAATCTTGAAATCCCACATACGTCCGCACCATACGCGCCGCATTTCGTGTACTATGCGGTGCGTTCGACGCGTACAGTGCTGACAAATGTGCGATCAGCTTAATTGATAGATCTTAGTACGTATTTTGGGCTTCTTAAATACATTCAACCATGTCATTACCCAAATGAC
The DNA here is from genome assembly GCA_905187585.1 of Cyaniris semiargus. Taxonomy (NCBI): domain Eukaryota; kingdom Metazoa; phylum Arthropoda; class Insecta; order Lepidoptera; family Lycaenidae; genus Cyaniris; species Cyaniris semiargus. Next base: position 4,111,464 of record LR994555.1, read on the forward strand.
ATTAGATTTAAGATGAAATAAGAATGCTTGTTAAGATTTTGGATGCTCGTTAACAAAACAAAGAATAACACACTACATTGTGATCATCTCAATCGAATGCCTATAACAAGTGTACATTTTAATGTCGGAAGCAATGCCACATGACATCACTGAGAGTTTCAACATTACCAATGTTGGAATATTTGGCAACCGTTATTTTAGGTTGGATACGATATGAGTAAAAATACGAAAATAAAAAAATTATCAGCGAAATCGGTTAAGCCGTTCTCGAGATTTGCGCTTACCAACACATTTGGCGATTCATTTATGATGGAAGTTAATATTCTATCTAAGAACGAATTGCTTATCTGCCGAATTGAGCATCAAGATGTTTTATCAGAATGTTTTATCAATTTCAGCAATTTGAATGAAAGTGCGCACACGCTGATTTGATATCAGCTGACAATTTCCATACTTAAAATCCAAAAAGATTTTTATAATATGCTCCCTTCAATTTGTAGATGCTCTATTTAAATCCAAATACAGCTTGCGGCCTTAATCATAACAAGGCAGTCACATTCGCATTTTAATATTAACAGTATTGATCTTACAAACTCAGACCTTTTGCATCCGTTGTGGACGGTTTAAGGTCATCGCACATTACACCGACTCGACGCCAACCCAACTCACTGTTTGGCATTGAATTTTTAACTTTATGTAGTGTGACTTAGGATATAATTTACTAACTTACGAACAGCTAGTTGACGACTAGTCGCCAACTGTTTGTCCACGCGGTGTGAGTTGTCAAATTTTGCTCTTATGTCCTAACAATATAGCTTACATTCAGAGGCGGCGTAAGGCGTGGGCGGTGTGGGCAACCGCCCACGGCCTCGCGGTCCTAGGGGCCTCGCGCCCCTTGGACAGCACGTTTTTCTTTAGGATTTACGAGTAAGTATCAAAAAAATCTTTCAACAAAATCCGTCTTCTTGCATCATCCAATATTTTGATCATATAAAATTTAGGTCTTGCGCCGCCACTGCTTACATTTCCATGCCATGCTGTGAGTTGGGTTGGCATCGAGTCGGTGTAGTGTGCGATAACCTTTATACAGTATTTTCCGTACGAAGTAACCACTCTTCAAATACTGTGTTGCCTGGGACATAATAATAATTCCATAATTTCCGTTCCATTTAATATATTTCTAGTACCTGTTGATCCTACCCTGTTAGATATTAAATCTGTGATAGACCTGGACTTGTAAAATCAAATTACGATCTATTAGAAGGTAGCTCGATTGGTTCCGTCCGATATTTCATTAGGTTTATAGAATTTAATTTTCTGTAGATGTCCTACTTCTGACAGTTGTTATGGAAAAGGTCAAATATATCGTCCTTTGCGGCTGTCCTATCGATAATTACGGTAAAATATTGAAGACCGAAGGATTTTATGATCACAAACGATTAAAACTTTAATTGGACAATCGGTATAAGTTTCCTTAATTCAACAATTAATATTTTTTTATTACTTTAAGAAGCAACTGGCAAGTATAATTTAAAAGCACTTACAAAATTTACGAATTTATTTATTGACTAGCTTTTGCCCGCGGCTTCGCCCGCGTTAAGAAGTATTATTATTATTTAGGTATCAAAGTCTCAGCCCGATCGGTATTTCCTCTATTTTATCCCTTGGGGTACTTGTACTATTATCTCTTCTGTGCTTGGGGGTTTCTATTCTTGAAAATCGGTTCACAAACGGCGGCGTAATCGTTGAACATAAAAAAACGAACATAATACCTCCCCCATTTTGAAAGTCGGTTAAAATTGTAGCCTATGTGTTATTCTGATCTTAGAATTGATCAAAATCCTTTCTTAGCGGATGTCTACATCATTACATCTACCTGCATGCCAAATTTCAGCCCGATCCGTCCAGTGGTTTGGGCTGTGCGTTGATAGATCACTATGTCAATCAGTCACCTTTGAGTTTTATATATTATTTAGATTTAGTGAATAATTAAGTATTATTTAAATCATCATTTACTAATAGATCTAAACTCCCTCCCGCACGAGACCAAATATTATCTACATAAACTGTGCTTAGTGATGAAATAATTTATTTTGATAAGGATTAATAGCATGAGTAAAATAAACGCGTTTAAATGAAGTCCAAAAAAAATTTAAGATTTTTAAATAAAAAAATGGTTGTTGTGCCTCACTCGACATAGATAAGTATAGTGTGTCGCGGACTTTTTTGTAGATATTTATAAGATCTACAATTAATTAGAACATTAATTGTAGATCTTATTATTAATTAGAACATCTTTTATAGTTTAGGCAACGTACGCAAAATAAGTAACTTTTCTGGTTGATTTTTACACCTTGTGTCCGAAAAACCCAAATATCTTAAGGAACCCTATTTTTTTCCAAAATAAAATGTATCCTATGTTACTCGTGGATAATGTAGCTTTCGAATGGTGAAAGAATTTTTAAAATCGGTTCAGTAGTTTTTGAGCCTATTCATTACAATTAAACAAACAAACAAAGTTTTCCTCTTTATAATATTAGTGTATATAAAATTAACTAAGAACGAGTATCAGTTAACTTTGAGAAGAGATTCATCAAGACTTTAATTCTAACTTCAATAATCAAATCACTACCTTATACTTACTATAGTCAAACACTAGAAAAAAGCTCTGTCTCTGATAATAATACATTAAGGACCTGTTTCACCACTTCCTGATAAAGTTCCGGATAGGCTATCCACAACTTTATGACAGATCCTCCATACTCTTATCTGTCAAGTTAAGTGGTGGATAGCCTATCCGGCACTTATCAGGAAGTGGTGAAACAGGCATTAGTATTTATAATATTTATCAATATCAACAGTGTTGATTATAAAGAAGAAGTATTAATACACTTTATTAGCTCTTCTCATTTACCATTACGGCAAATACATAGACTCTTTAGGGATTTGAAAGTAAGTAATTGTTTTTTAAACGCCGCCTAAACCGCTTATAATAATCGATACCATTATGCTCCTAATTGCTTGTTACTTCTAGGAATTCTTCTACAAATTCGACTTCAATTTAGATAACAAAGCACTACAAACTCTTAAGGAATTTCTAGTGCTTCCAACAAATTAAAGGGGTTTAAGTGGAAGGAGGCAATTTGGAAGTATTTGAGATGATGATACTATAGTAATCCAGAAAATTAATTTCATCAATTGAATTTTTTTTTTATGAAATAAAGGGGGCAAACGAGCAAACGGGTCACCTGATGGAAAGCAACTTCCGTCGCCCATGGACACTCGCAGCATCAGAAGAGCTGCAGGTGCGTTGCCGGCCTTTTAAGAGGGAATAGGGTAATAGGGGAGGGTAGGGATGGGAAGAGAAGGGAATTGGGGAGGGTAGAGAAGGGAATAGGGGAGGGTAAAGAAGGGAATAGGGTAGGGGATTGGGCCTCCGGTAAACTCACTCACTCGGCGAAACACAGCGCAAGCGCTGTTTCACGCCGGTTTTCTGTGAGAACGTGGTATTTCTCCGGTCGAGCTGGCCCATTCGTGCCGAAGCATACTCTCCCACGTAATAAATATAAAAAAATATAAAATCTTTACTAGGTTATCAAAATATTAAAAGTTTTTTTTTCGAATAGGCTTTAAAACCATTGGGCTGATTTTGTTGAATTTTATCACATAAAATAGACCACGACAAAGGATGGGTGGGTCTTTATTGCGTGAAAATATACGATTACTGCCAAATACTGTTTTAACGCAGCTCAGGCGAAAGCCGCGCCACTTCTGGTAAAAACAAAAGCCGAATCCCTTTACACGTATCGCGAATATTGCATCCAGCTATATAATTGAAATTTCAAACAAGATTTCAGGTTAATCTTGATGGTTTTTTCGAACACAGAAACCAGCCTGTTGAAACTACTTTCACGTTTATTTAATTAAGTATTGGAACCGTACATTCCAATAATTTTTATTCTCGAGATTTTGAGGCAATTAACAGAACAAGATTATTATTAGTATTACTCACAGAAGACTTCGTATCACTTTACTTCCAAATTTTCATTTAACTGCACTTACACAAATATTTCAAGACTAAAATTTGCTAAATCCGCTCAGGAGTTCTCGAGTTTCAGCCAGACTAACAATATTTAAAATTTATTTTTATCTATATAGATTTATAACTTACTAGAAGGCGCCACTCCGTTGCGCAAAAATTCGTATATTGCGCGGGAACCGTACATTTTTCCGGGATTCAAAGTATCTCCATACCACAGCAAAATCTGTTCAGTGGTTTAGTCGTGAAGAGGTAACAAACAGACAGACAGATAGACAGACAGACACACATTCGCGTTTAAAATATTAGCATGGATTATATTATTGCCATATCAGAGCCCCAAAATAAAGTCGGAAAAAGTCGTCATACATAATTAACGGAATTAGACAAACAGCAAAACAATTTATCGGAAAATCGCTCGCGAATGCCGATTAGGGAAAAAATCGAGGTCATGTGGGCATGTGTGGGGGTCATTATGCAAATGTGACCCGACGCGATGGTGAAGAGCCGCTTTCTACAGCCTAATCATTTTAAAAAAAGAACAGTTTTTTTTCTGTTGTTGAGGTAGGTCGAGCGAATGTTAGAGCCTAAGTAATAATTTTGTAACAAAAAAACTGAAGTGAGCTTCAAGAATTAGCTTGATCAGGGAACTGGTGAAGCTTTCAAGAAGTATCATCAAATCCCAACTTTTATAACTTTGTGGAGATATGCGTGGTGGCCGCAAAGGAAGATCTTCCGACCGAGCGAGGTGGTATGCTCGGTCAGGCCGGAGCCCACGTGATACATTTCAGCTGCCGTATATATAGCGACGCGCTCAGAAAACTTCGATAGCGCGATGCAGGAATGTTAGGCGAATTGTGGGTACCGCCACATCACTCCCCCCCGAAGACCGGAGGTCGAATCTTGAAGTCTTGTCGCTTGAGTCGCCAAGTGCCAGAGAGTCCCAGTGAGTCGGAACTGTGATGCTGCTGCACGGGATCCAGTGAGTCGGATAGCTGCCGTGCGGGCCGATGCTACGTGCTGACCAGGAGAGATGTGCTCTGCTTGCTGACCGGTCGGTGTAGTGAGAAAGCCCGATGATGCCGATGCGGAGTCGCCCAGGCCGCGGTACATTGCGGCTAGTGGACGAGGTACCCGATGAGGCGATGCCGGCTGGCGCGGTGCGGAAAAGCGGGGAGTGATGATGATGAAGGAGGCGTGTTCTGTCGAGGGTCACCAATGTGGGATATGCGTGGTGGCCGCAAAGGAAGATCTTCCGACCGAGCGAGGTGGTATGCTCGGTCAGGCCGGAGCCCACGTGATACATTTCAGCTGCCGTATATATAGCGACGCGCTCAGAAAACTTCGATAGCGCGATGCAGGAATGTTAGGCGAATTGTGGGTACCGCCACAACTTTATGGAAAAAGAGGATTTGATACAAATTGTTTACAACTTAAATTCAAATATGTAATTGGCCAAATAAAAACAATGTTCAAAACCTTGGAAGTTCATCGTTAAAGAGAAAGATTAAGCTGAATGAAAGTCTGACAAGTTGCAGACGATACCCAATAAAACTGTCTCGAAACTGTCTCTAGACAGTTCTTATCTTCATATTTCCCATTAACGTGGGTACTTGGAGCAATCCTTTGAGATTATTCGATTTACAACTTACAAAGTTTAATTATGTCGCATGAATTTCATGGTTCACTACGATTTTAGTATTTTAGCTCTTGATTGTTAGCGTACCTGTATAAGAAATTAAGGAATCTAAGTTTAAGGCCATTTTACAATTTATTAGAACTTAAGGTTTACTTAAGGACTCGAAAAGTCGTAAAGTGATGTCAGCCTCAAATAATTGTAGCTCAAACGCTTAAACTCTTTCCTCCTTACTAATAAACGTTGTATAAAGCTTTGAATAGATAAACAGTGTTTTGTTCCTGTCACACAAGTGACATTTTTAATTGGATTGAAGAAGACAAAACACTGTATAACTATTCAAAGCTTATACAGCGTTTATTAGTAAGGGGGTAAATCAAAACAGGGTTCTAGGGATCTATCGACGAATTAAAAAAATAACCAATGGATTACATCCATTGCAAGTCCATTTTTTATTTTAGACCTTATTCCATTATGCTAAAGGTTGTCACTTCTCTTTCAGAAAGCAGCTGTTGACGTCTGAACCAGTAACCAGCCGCCTGGGCGCTCCTCTCTTCACCCCGCTCCTCTCACCCCCTCCAAGATTGCTGCCACGATGGGTCGGAAGAAAATACAAATATCACGGATCACGGATGAACGGAATCGGCAGGTTAGTTCCCTTCATCTTGCCAGCTATATGGAGCTTGTAGTATAATGAAAGGACCCAAGAAGAGCTTAGTGGAAGAAGCAGGTAGGTAACAGCTAAAAAATTGCCGTTTATTTGCATAAATGGAGGCTTTAGGGCCGAACAAATTAATTGAAATAAAAAACTGTGGATTTTATGTGTAGCCAGATATATTAGCTAGCTGATGAAGTAGATAAGTTACAAGGTTTGTTCAAATTATAAGAGAAGAAATGAATAATGGTCCTTATTTTATAAAATGTCAGTTATGTGGTTCTTCCACTCACGTCTTTAATTGTCGCGCCTCGAATCTTGGATCCCTTGTTGGTATGAGGAATGGAGGTATTACGAGAATTTGCTCCTGAGCTGATTATACGATAGTTTCTATATTGAAATAAGGCAGGTGGGTGGTTCTCCAAAATTTGGTTAACTTGGTGTTAGCAACTAACAACTATTTTCACATATTTATATTTCTTTCTCCCAATATTTGGTAGTGTTTGGTATTATAAAGTCTGTTTAACTTGGTCACCTATTTTGATACATATTATCATAATATTCTTTGCCGCCGAAATAGGGACTGATATTTAGACTAAGAAGTGCCCCTTCTTAGTCTAAATATCAGTCCCTAGTCATGTAAGATCTTCTAAATTTTGTAATGTTTTCACCATAATTATAATGCAATAATAACAATTTGATTTAACTATATTCTAAATTGTTTACTATTACATTACTAAAATTGTCATAACGATTTAATTTACAATAACAATATGTTACATAAAATTATTTCATGTCAAAAAGTTAAGACATAAAAACTATCAGGCCCTAGTCTTAAAAATTTAAAAATGTTCACCGACTTTGCTGTGGAAACACGTGCTGTGCCAGTCACTAAAATCGGACACCGGTGTCGGGACATATTGTATAAACATCTTCGACTTTCTGAGGTTTCTATTTCAGTTATAACAAATATTTATGGAATGATAAAGAAGGTCTACTTTAAATAATTTCAAATGAGATTAATTATTTTACAAATTATTATCTTTAAAAGTTCCTTTGTTAATAACAAGCGTCGTAGCATAATTCGCGTCGTAGAATAATTTCAAATGAGATTAATTATTTTACAAATTATTATCTTTAAAAGTTCCTTTGTTAATAACAAGCGTCGTAGCATAATTCGAAATATAAAATATAAATAAAATTTAATTACAGGCTAAGAAAATATATCTAAACTTTTCATAATATTCAAGATCGCATTCCACCTATAAATTTTAAATACATTGGTCAGGTAACCTACGCCAAAAATTCGCACAATAATGTCTAATCTATTTATGTAAATAAATTGCCAAAAGTAGCAAGTTTTTAACACTACAATTTGAAAGAAACACTAATTATATGTAACAAGTTTTTAGCACTACAATTGAAAACGTAAGTGGATTGGATAACTAACATTTTTACCATAAAGGCAATTACTCATTGTTTCTTTTTTAATTTGAACAAACCTTGTAACTTACCTACTTCATCATCTGACTTATATATCTGGCTATACATAAAATCCACTTTTTTTTTTTATTTCAAATCATTTTGCGGTCCTAAAGCCTCTATTATGCAAAAACACGAACATTTTCAAATTGTTAGTTACCTACTTCATCCACTCACGTCTTCAATTTGGAACAAATACTACACGACGAATAGATGTATGAATTGGCAGTAACACAAGGTTGAAGGGTGAAATGACCTCAGTGGTCCAACCCAACAGATGTGGCGTATCTCACTGCAAAAACATTATCAAGTACAACGACCTCTGCTTGTAATTTATTAATTACACTACGCAGCCAATGTACTGAGAGCTCGGGCAGCTCGCAAGTAACACACAATAATCGCTTAGGAAAGGACCAAACGCGTTTGTAACAGACGGCAAAATAAAAGTTGTCTAGGCCAATGAAATGTACGATAGATAAATAGAAAATCTTGATACTTTTACCGGTTTTATAAAAAAAGTTGACATTGTATTTTTTCCCATTTGTTTTTTTTTTCTTCTAAATAATGGCTTAAACTTGCATGTTAGTTACAAATCGTTAAATATAGGTTAGGGAAAACAATATTAATGTCATTATTTGCATTAAATCTGGTACATACAATCACACAATAATTTAAATTGTAAAACCGATGACCGAGTCATATTTACAATGAAGTGATAAAAATCCGTGACCCATTTATTTATTACGCCGCTTTTATATATGCGAAATAAATCATATAAAGCTGCCGTCTACATACTTTCCAAAAATAAATAAAACAATTTTTTTACACCAAAAAAATTTTTTTTTTAATTTTTAGTAACTACGCTCAAAATTTTTGCAACAAGAAAAAAAAAATTTTTTTTTCATAAATGCGTTGTACATTCCAGGTGACCTTCAACAAACGTAAATTCGGTGTGATGAAGAAGGCGTACGAGTTGAGCGTGCTGTGCGACTGCGAGATCGCCCTCATCATCTTCAGCTCAAACAACAAACTATACCAATATGCTAGCACGGATATGGACAAGGTAAATAAATATTAATACTATGTTTCGTTCATGAAAGCTGTTTAACATAACCCAATTAAACAAAAAAAAACGCATTTTGCATAAAAAACTTTTGATCTCAAATTATAAAAAAAAATATGAGCAACTAGTGTTTGAAAGTAGGTGATGATGATTTGTGATAAATAATAAAAATGTGTTCGTACGAGAGCTACTTTGGTAATTCTATGTAAATCACATTTTGTTCGTATGTAAACTTATTTTTCTGCGTAACGCCCGTTTAATTTGGGTAGGTTATGATCAGGGACGGCAATTTAAAATAGTTTTATGGTTCTGAGGCCTTAGTGCGAGTTTTATTCAATCATACGCATCGAGCACGTTAACGCGAATTTATATGGGATCAAAGCAGCGCCATCTACTGGCTAACGTGGATACTGCTTTGATCCCATATAAATTCGCGTTTACGCGCTCGACACGTATGATCGAATAAAACTCGCACTAACCCCTCTGGTGTTGTTATAAAATGTATCGTTCCCATGAATAAAACATTTTACACAAAATTGCAATAAAATTTGCATAATGAGTATACATAATTTTCGTATTCTTTAATCTTGACTTTAAGTATTATGTACATTGACATTCAAGAACAGTCAAATAACACTCTCAGAATAAAATTACGAATTTATTTCAAGTATCAAGTTACGTTAATCCAGATAACACATGTGTAGACTCGACGTCACTTCATACTTGAAAATAAATATTAAATTGCTACCTTAAAATTTGTAATCACAAGTATTTGGTTTCATCGAACTTAATTGCTTCTGTATTTTACTTAACCGAACCTTACTTAGATACAGCTGATACTTGAGAATTTCAACTTTAAAAATTATATTTTTGTTTGACTGGATTTCTTATACCAATTTTTTTTACATTGCGTAGTATTAAAATATAATTATAATGTTAGGTGATTTTCTCTATAATTTAGAGAACAATCTTGATATTTTCATAAATATTTTTTATTGTTTTTTTTTTTCATTTTTAAAGTTTTTTCCTAATTTTTCAGGTACTACTGAAGTATACGGAATACAATGAGCCGCACGAGTCGCTGACGAACCGCAACATCATCGAGGTACATTTAGTACGGCGTCATCTGTGTGCCCGTGAACAATGCAATGTCCATGCAATATTGACTTATCCCATTAACCGCGTGCTTTTACTAAATACCTAAAATACTAAAAAACCCTTGTCTGCTCCTATCCTTAACCTGTAATTTCCCCAAAAAAAAGTAAAAAAAAAAGTGGACATCCCTATTCCTTTTCAGCGTACGGGTAATTCGATGTTGTAACACATAGAATAATAAACACCTGTCCCCAGCATGCCAGATCCCCACTTTACGACCGCCCACCCCCAAATATTTACGTTACTCCCGCAGCATGGGTTTTATAAATATTTTTGTGTTTGAATTAACTACGACCTGATCCGAAAATGTGAATAGTCAGTGTTGTATCATTGCATTTGACACTACACACATATGTACGCTAAAAGTTTTCACGTATATACTAGTAGGAATTAGTCGCTTAGTAAATTTAAATCTACCCTCACTTATAGGGCTATATTTCCGCACTAGCGATTATCCAATGTAGTGCAAAGAACATCTTGATACTTGCAAATAAAATATTACTTTTTTATGTGATTATATTTTGATATTTTCTTGAAACTGTATTCGTTAGTAAACGTTTGCGCGTACGGAAAAATAACCCACCCAGCTCAGACCAAATAAAAAGTAGTTTTATTTGATCTGTCAAATAAGAACTAATATAAAACAAAATATAGTTTTTATTTGAATTTCTTATTCGGTCTAAGCTGGTATTAAAAAATAACAGTTTTATACTAATGTGTGTAGAGGGTGTTATTAATTGCATGCACACGCGAGTATAAAAAGACTGGGCTCGTCAAGCCACCTGAGCTGGTTTCGCTGACACTTTCAGGCACTCACGAAGAAAGAGCATAAGAACGGAGTGATGTCACCGGACAGTCCCGAAGCGGAGCCCGAGTACAATCTCACACCACGGACCGAGGCCAAATACTCCAAGATCGACGAGGAATTCCAGATGATGATGCAAAGGAACCAGCAGCTGAACGGGAGTAGAGTGGGTGTTGGCGTTACCGGAAGCAACTATAACCTGCCAGTGAGCGTGCCAGTGGGAAGCTATGACCAGTCTCTCCTGCAGGCCAGCCCACAGATGCACACCTCTATCAGTCCACGGCCCTCGTCTTCGGAAACCGATTCTGGTAAGACTTGTTCTTACGTTTTGAAGTCCTTTGTAACAATAAGCAACAAATAACAAAAGGAACGCTTCTCACGACACTGGTAGCTCCACTGATAAATGGTGTTTTAGGGCCTAACTAGGCTCTCTCAATACTTTAAGTCACGTTCAGCAATGCTTTGCTTCAATGTACCATCGAAGAAATTGATTCTTAGGAAGTTGACGGACCTACGTAAGTAATTGGTGGCGTTATGTCAAACCCAGGCCTTGTACCATGAAACTGTTTTGAGACTCAAACAATCGGACGAGAATGCCGCGTCCTACTCTAACAAACGTGAAATGACGTTGTTAGAGCAGGACGCGGCATTCTCGTCCGATTGTTTGAGTCTCAAAACAGTTTCGTAGTAGGCCTACAGGCCCCAGCCGACTGATCACGACTTATATTGAATTGACATAACTCAACCAAATGACGTACCTACGTCGAACAAAGAAATTGATTCATACTTTATAGGCACTTGACGGCGCGGAGGTCCGTCAACTGCCTATGAATCAATTTCTTCGATGGTACAAACATCATCAAATTATTTTCATGGACTCATTATTTTTTTGTAAGCGCAATAATCCTTTTAGTGTAATAATGTTTAAGTATAACTTTATACTAATAAGCCAATGTTACCTTTCAGTATACCCAAGCGGCGGAATGCTCGAGATGTCAAACGGCTACCCTGGCTCCGGGTCTCCGCTGGACGGGGGCTGCACCCCGTCCCCGTCGCCCGGCCCCGCCCCCTCCCCCCACCGCCACAAGCACCACCCCCCGCCGTCGCCCCGCCACAACAACCTGCGAGTCGTCATACCCAGCAACATGCCGCCGCCGCAGGAGGATCTGTCTTATACAGGAGAGGTGAGTGACTTCGATAGGATGTTTCGGTGTGTGAATGTTTGTCAGCGAGTAAAAGGGATACAAGTGTTAGTTTGGTCAGGATGTTGACCACCAAATAGGGAATTTATATCTATCATAGATGAGGAAGGCGGTCAGATTGAGACTGTTGCTTATCTATTATATACGCCGTTACAATAATTATTTTAAGCTAAATGTAAAACCCAAACCAATCATTAAAAAGAATACGAGTGAAAGAGACAAATAGGGCGAAAGAAGTGATAATGAGAACTCGAGGGGTAAAAAGAGAGTCAAATAAAAAGTTTTTGCAATCTGTATAGACGCGGAACAAGTTAGTTGGGAGTCTTAGCGACTAGTCAACGAACTGGGCTACTAGGTCCATGACCTGACATATAGGGCAGTATGCTGGGGATTAAGGGAAAAGGGCATTGAGGCCAGATAAAATATAATCGAGATCTTATGGTATTCTACTATTAACATTCCATGAAAGAAACTATAGAGGAGAATGTGGCATGGCAATGTTAAATTTCGGTTTTAAGTTTTTACCCTTAATTATATTCCGTTTTTTATTTTCACCAAAAGGAAGGATTTTAAAAAGGAAAGCAGTAGTACTTCATAAACACTTTTATAAGCATGGATCTCATAAGTTTCTAAATTTTGTTTTTGGACATTGTTTTATTTGGGTATTTTACCGTTGCGCATTCTGATGCGATTTTAATTAATGAGGTGTCATGAGACTTGTAATTTCCAGGGTCTCTTTTTAACACGCATTTATAAGCTTGGGCTGTATGTATGTAACGAAATCTTTGAGCACGATTTTTACCTATCCCCAGTAGTCTAATTAATTAGAAACTTTGCATACGAGCCAATGACAATGCATCAATTTGTAAAAAAAAATTGAAAAAAAACGTGTTTTTTTAGTTTTTTTTTTTACTATTATTTATGTCTATCATAACAGGGATGATGACAAGGTCAAAGATTAGCGAATTTTGTTATTAAATTAAAGAAATCACGGTAAAAAATAAGTGTTCCCAAAATTTCAGCTTGAGAGCATTTGTATTTTTTTTTTGTTATGCGCCTTCAAAGTTGGATAACCAAGTCGATTTTTTTTTTCAATTAAATTTCTTAATATTTGTATACCATTCGATAACTTATGCAATTAAAAGCAACTTTTGTTATGAAACCACTTTCATAAACGCAATATTTAATATACCTACCGAACAAAGTTATCTCCCGATGCGTACAAACTACGAAAGAGTGACGTCATTCTTTCTTAGCACTTTGTATGGAGCGATTCGGGCAAGTCTATTTTATGAGATGTTTGAATTGTCACATCTTGGTGAATTTTTAAGCTACCAGAGACATTCTTTCAGCGATGTTTCTATTTTTAAGGGTCTTTCAATTACCAATAAGAAAAAAAATAGTCATCATGCCTATTGTTTTATCTCTTTCCAGACACCACTAAGCTACTCAGGACTCGGCAACTTCGGACCACAGGACTTCAGTATGAACTCGGACATCGGCATAGGACTATCATGGGGCGCGCATCAGCTGCAGACACTACAGCACAACAGGTACATGTCTGTGATCTTTTTTTTCTTTTTATGTTCATTAACCATTTGTCCATGCTTAATGAAAAAAAATTTTTTTTTTGTTGCAATCATATAGACTTATGTCATGTTCTTTTTTTTGTCGCATCAATTATTTTTTAATGATTTTTGAATGACATTTTTGAGCACTTTTTAATTATTAATTTTATTTTTAATTACATTTTATAAAATAATTAATTTTAAACACAAGATAAATAACAATGCATGCGTTATTTTTTATAGCCTTGAAATATAATACTATGACCAGGAGAACATTATAATAACGAATTAAACATGGTAATGTCATTACGCAGAATTAAAACTTCGGTTTTAATTTTTTCATCATTTTCATTTTTCATTACATACTTGCATTAAACTATAATTATTTAAAAAAGACTACGAAACGCATGGCATGTTTCTGTAATAAGACACTAATAGGTAGTTCTAGCTCATACTTAGCTAACATTTTGGCTAAGTTATGTTTGATTACTTTAGATTTTAAAACATCGTTTTATATACATTTGTTGTAAGGATATGGATGCTTGCAATAATTGAGACAAGCCATCGCGTTATACGTTATGTTAAGAGCGGGCTGCCAAATTTTGCTGTGTTTTCTAATAAGTATTACGATCCCTGAAGACGATTGACTCAAATGAAATTGAGATTTATTTAATCATTGTATATTTATCTGATATTTGGCTAACGGAAAACACGATTCACTTATTTTGACTCGATAGTTATATTTTTCGAAATTATAAATCTTTCTGGGCTTTTCAACAAATATATGTTACACTTATTGATTTACTATCATTAAATAACTTGCAGTACTACAATCACACACTTTTTAAAATAATAGCTAAAGGAAATATTAGTATTGTATTTAATTTTTAAGTAATCATCAAAAACATTTTTCGGACTTACGACCTTTACTTTCGTGCTATAATGCGGGAACCGTTGTTACGCGATATTGTTCCTTATTAGGTGCTGCGTAAAGCACATTGTCCGGGAGCACGATTCATGGAATCATTATATCACGATTGGAGGATAGCGGTGTGTGTAGGCGGGGCTAGCGTTTTGACAGTAGGCTCTTAAATTCTATACGTTATGTAAAATCCTATACATTCTTTAATATAACTTTCGCTGTAGAAATTATCGCATGTAATTTGACAGAGTACTAACCTTGGAGATGGAATAAACAACTCAAACAAAAAACACAAACCGTACCTTCGGTAAGACAAGGGCACAAATGATTATAAAAAGCCATCTATCTCGCTGCCGCCCTGACGCCATCCCATGGGCAGCAGCGTCCTATGACATCCTAGGGGTAGCGGCAGCGTCCCAGGATGGCGGCAGAGTTCGTACATATCATAAAAAATATTAATCCGGCCCTGAGCTTACCGAAGGTGCGAGACGTGATCACTGATCACCAACCTTGTTCAACTTTAAATCTAAAATTATTTAACGAATCGTATTCCTAACCAGCCGTCATTTACAGTAGCAGCCTGCCAGTGCTGGGCACGCCGCCGCCGGCCGCGTCGCCGGGCAACGTCAAGATCAAGGCGGAGCCCGTGTCCCCCCCGCGCGACCTGCACCGCCCGCCCGCGCCCGCGCACCTGCCGCCGCATATTGATGGTACGTTGACATTACTACTGAATCAGGATCAGTATAAAGCCTTCGTGGTCCGGTGGTTTAGAGCGTGGCTCTTGAGTCGAAGGTCGTGGGTTCGATTTCCGCGTTGGAAACATGTAATTTCCAAGTTTGGTTAGGACAGTGCAGGCTGATCACCTGATTGTCTGACAAGTAAGATGATCCATGCGTCGGATGGGCATGTAAAAAGTCGATCCTGAGCCTGATCATTCGCCAGTCGTGTCGGTCTTCGGTCCCACTGAGTTATGAGAGTAAAAGGAATAGAGAGTGCTCTTGTGTACTGCGCACACACTTGGGCACTATAAAATTACTCCTGCGTATCAGGCCTGGTTTCAATGAAACCGGCCACTGTCACCGAAACCGGTGTGGGAGTTATAATGGATCAGTATTTAGTAGTAAATCAATAGCCAGTCTTGCCAATGCAAGTCTGGCAAGACTGGCAAGAGCAAGACTAAGCTGGCAGATATCCTGTCACTGAGCCAATAATGTCAGCGCATCATGGTGTGCTCATCATGACAAGGATATATTGGCAGATCACTTGGCAAGAGCCTGTACCCTATCCGCGCATCTGCCGCCGCATATTGATGGAACGTGTCATGACAACTACTAGACCAGCCACATCCATGCATCCTGCCGTTCTGGTTGCTATGACAACCTTATATACTATCAGATCACTATTGGCTAGAACCTGGGTCCTGTCAGTGCAACGTTCCGCCGCATATTGATGGTACGTGTCGTGACTTATGGATATGCCATCCTAGCTGACAAGATTACTAGACTGCTAGGCAAGAGCCTGTGTCCCATCAACCAGGCGGTATTGTTGTTATACCGGATGTGCTGCCAGGCTAGCTGACAAGAGTGAGCCTGCGTTCAATGAGCGGCTGATTACTATAGCGTGAAAACTAGACAACCAGATCGTCTCAAATGTTTGGTTTTATGGCGATAATCATTTGCCAACACCCATGGATGTGACTAATGGTTTTTAAACTCTAATTTGAAAAACAGCCAGTGGTAAGGTAAACTCGCCAAGACACAACGCAAATATGTTCAGTTCAGCTTAGAAACCAAATTATTTCTGTCACAGCCATCCAAAAGGTTTCCAATGGAATCAAACAGCACGCATTTTTTATGCAAAAAAAATTGATTGGGATACTACACAATCTGATGTTGGAATCAAACATTAATAACTCCATTTTTTGTATAAACATGACAAGCGTAACATTTTGTTCATTGACATTTCAGGTTCAGTGACATCGAGCAATATGGGCTCGCCGGGGCAGGACATGCGGCACGGGCCGCTGGACTACGAGCAGCCGCACTCCAAGCGGCCGCGGATCGAGGGCTGGGCCACATAGCTGGGCCCCGAGGCCTTCGGTCCCTACCCGAGGCCCATCCACCCCCACTGCTAGGCCCAGCCCGATCGCCCGGTACTGTGCTCTTTTCCCGTGGTGCAACTAAAGTCTGAATTCGGAAGGTGCTCTGGCATTGGCTCGCGGAAAAGGGCAGACTAGCGGAGAGAATTGATGTTTCACTACCCATTTGCACATACACTGAATGTTAGCCTCCTTGTAAATACGTGACACTATGTGCAATCCGTGCCATTGTCTATTTAGCTTAAAGTTAGTCAATTAGTGATAGTTAACATAGTGGACGGATCGGACTGCGCGCCGAAGTGAGGAACGGTGAAACTGTTGACTCGTGTTAGTGTTTCGAAAGTTTTTTGTGCCATTTTAAAATATTTTAGTGTGACATCCGAACTTTCGTAATCGTAAGCGTAGCGTCATCACAGAAGATAATAAAGTTATGTATTGGAAATGTACTTTATCTATTGACATATTTATACAATATAAGAGTAATATTTACATAATATGTATACACGTCCCGTTAGGTACGAATGTTATGTATTGTAAGTAGATAATGTTAGCTAGACTCGTTTATGTAAAGGTACCACACGAAGCTTTAAAATTCTTATGATAACACTTGCACTCTAAGCATTCACGAGAGTAACATCTATAATAATATTGTATAACGATCCTATTGCCCCGTTTTGACGGTTTAAAGCGGTTAAAATAAGTACAAGCTTCATAATAGACACACCTGTATGTATTACACGCCGCGTCAAATCGTTTAGTGTAAACGGGACTTAAATCTTAACGAGTACATCAGCGAGTACATCAGCATTTTACTTCTTCCCCCAACTCGTCGATCCTACCGACTGCGCCTCCGCGTCTGTGCGAGAGAGACAGTAACACGGATGTACTCGTTACACCAAATTGGTCCTTCGCATAATGTTGATCTCACTCTGATCGGCTTCGAATTAAAAGTAGCATGCGAACTCACGTTTGCAGACCAAAATTGAAGTCAATTTGTAATATCACATAAAAAAATCTGTATAAAATACCCATGTGTTAGAATAATTCTATTTAGCGTCTAATAATAATTGGTTATCAAAAATGCTTGTTGTTTATTTATTTTGTTACTGTGATCTGAAGCTTAGCACTACCATAAAATTATTCACTAAGCATAGACAGATGTATATTTTCACAAAAATCATATTTTCGTAATGCACTATATCACATGCGACCCTATTTTTAGAAAGTACGACCGTTTACAGTACGTTATTTTTCGAGAAAAGATGCTATATTTTTGATTTCGAGGTAAAGTTTCAAACTGTTTAGAGTTCCTATGAATAAAATTGTTAATTGTTATACGAATAGATCACGTTTCTTTCTACCTATCGAACCCTATATCACTGTAGATGCCTTATTCACAGTGCCTGAATGTACCATATACCTACCAAATATATATAGACTATGCTTGACTTGTCACGTCTTAAAATATTGTAAAATTAGTATTACTTATGTATCATACATATAAAATATATCGGCCTGACAATACCGGCTCGCATAATCTTTGTGAATATAAAATATATTATGTCATTGTAGAAATACTGCGCTCGGGCAGCCTTGAACTCGTAGAATATAAACACACTAAGATATGCTCATATTTACACCTTCAAATCACAATAACAAAATTATAAATGTATATTTGTTAAATGTGTACAGGGAAGAAACAGTTTTGACGATCAAAAGTCTGAACACGTACGATATGTATTTTCGCATTGTAAAATATTTTACACTAGATTACGAATTAATATTTTAATACTGAGTAAATAAATGTTGTCCCTTTACCGGGAGTATATTCGTACGTATATGTGTAGAATTGTTATTGTGATATACACAATGCACTGTTACAGTCCTCGTATAAAAAGATCTAAATTTGCGTTGATTCTTGATCGTTTTCGGTCGTTCGTTCCTAATAGTTTAGCTGACCGTCGAGTGCTTCTTTGATTGCTCAAATTATTTGGCCGCAGTATTTGACGTTCGTTGTATGGTTTCTCAGATACCTACTACGTTCTCCGTCGACGAAGTCGAGTTTTGAAAAGGGTCCCGAACATACGTAGATTGTAGTTCGTGCAACATCTTGCACGTGTTTTCAGAGACACATTACTTTCACTAGATCTATATAAGTCGGTTGCACTTAACTTTATCGACTCAAGAGTCACAGTAAGCTGGTATTGGGAGCATTATTTCCGAGGTTGTGAGATTCTGTCGGAAATGATTTCATTATTATTAATTATCGTTCATAACACGCACAAGTACGGCGTGCGTCGTGTGAGGGTTTGCTTGGTTTGTTTTGTAGACGTATCTACGTTTGTGTATGTTTTTCCTGTATTATTAACCGCTTTACAATAGTAAAGAGTAGCGTTCCCGGTATGAGTTTCGGTAGCCGGAGTGTCGACTCGCCGCGGCCTCTTAACTCGCACCCGGAGCGCGCCCCGTTAAATTAAGTATCCGTAATTATTATGCATTTAAAGCATCGTAGTCGTAAGTGTTTATAGTTAAAGTTCTGCTGATTTCGAAACAGATCAGTGCCGCCAGCTCTTTGCTATTGTAACGCCGTGCATTGTGAACGATCCAGATAGAATAGGTATTATACATATCCTTATTGAATACTCAACTTCACTTTCTGGTAACATCCGTGCAATAACAGATTGCTACTAGTTGTTAGGTGTATTTTTGTTTGAATTTACAAAATCGAGATGCGAAATCTGTTATTTTTACGTATAATGAGCGTACCCGTTTTTCTGAGGTATCTCATTGGATTTAAGTCATATTGTATAATTATTTTTAAGTTGAGGCCGGGCGGAATCCTGCATTATGTTAGGTCTATGCGCCTGCGCGCACTCTTTCGCAATGTATAAAACATCTCTATGGCTGAATGGATTAATGTTAATGAACAGTGTTAGAAAATTGTTATAAATTATTTTGATGACTGTTCGAAGGGTAATAAAGAGTTGGATGTCAAGTTTTATTGTTTTATTCATTTCACAAAGTTTTTTTTTTTATGAAATAAGGGGGCAAACGAGCTAACGGGTCACCTGATGGAAAGCAACTTCCGTCGCCCATGGACACTCGCAGCATCAGAAGAGCTGCAGGTGCGTTGCCGGCCTTTTAAGAGGGAATAGGGTAATAGGGGAGGGTAGGGATGGGAAGAGAAGGGAATAGGGGAGGGAAAGGAAGGGAATAGGGTAGGGGATTGGGCCTCCGGTAAACTCACTCACTCGGCGAAACACAGCGCATGCGCTGTTTCACGCCGGTTTTCTGTGAGAACGTGGTATTTCTCCGGTCGAGCCGGCCCATTCGTGCCGAAGCATGGCTCTCCCACGTATAACCACTAAAGAAGACGTAGAATACCTAAAATATTATTATTCATATAATCATACTCGCGCAAGAAGGGTTCCGCACCTTTTGTTGACACCGAGGAAAAAGTAAGCATTTTTTTAATATTTAAATTGATTAATAATTAGGTAATAGCAGAATAAATATTAAATTCATTTCAATCCGATTTGTGCCGACAAGTCGTGTTGAGTTCACTGGGATATATTATCTTATCGGTTTTCGGACTTTTGTGCGAGTTTCGTTCTGCAGCCGAGGTCGATGTCGCATCCCTCGATCGGCAACTGCATCGCATTGGCGACTTTGTGATGTTATGTTCCGGAAAGCAACTACACAGGTGAGTACAGTAAAGGCACGTTATGACTTGGCGCAGCGGGGCGGGCCGCATTTTGCTTTCAAATTTTAATACCCATCGCGCACTCGGTCATAAAACTTAATTGATTATATTTTGCTCATAATTAAAGACAGGAGTGAATGAACCACCTAACTAACATTTTACAACATAGGAACAATTACTCATTTTTTCCTTTTAATCTGAACAAACCTTGTAGCTTACCTACTTCATTATCTATCTAATATATCTAGCTACACATAGAATCCATTTTTTTTTTGATTTCAAATCAATTTCCCTACCTACAAAGCCTACATTTATGCAAAAAAAAACGGCAGTTTTCAAATTGTTAATTACGTGGTTCATCCACTCATGTCTTTAATTATGAGCAAAATATAATCAATCAAGTTTTTTGACCGAGTGCGTGATGGGTATTAAAACTTGAAAACAAAATGCGGCCCGCCTTATTCTGGCCAATCATTTTTCTAAAGACAATGTATGAAAAAGGCCAAGTGCGAATCAATGAAGCGCAAAAAGGGTCCCATATTATAACTAAAACTTGATTGTGTCATTATATATTTTATTATATTCTTAAAGTAATACTTGTGGTAACATTTTCTTTTACAGATTGGCAGACGCAAGTTTTATTGATCAAAGTGTTTCTTTCCAGATTTGCCACTGCGAAAACTGTCTGAATAGATGTTGCTACTATAGGTAAGATTTTAAAAATATTAGCTAAGTATTTATTTATAGACAACCTTGCTAGATCCAATTTTGAATTTACTGGAGGACTATGAGAGAAGTTGACTCCTAGGCAGATGGGGAACCTACGTAGTTTGGTCGCGTTAAGTCAAACCCAGCCGACAGATCACAATCAACGTTGAATTATTGACGTCATCATCCGACCAAATGACGTTGGATCTGGCAACTGCCTAGGAATCAATTTCCTCGATGGTACAATAAACAGAATACAAATTAATTCTAATGTAGCTTATCTGTAATTTTATACGGTCTATGTGTTATATTATAAATCTGAAGATTTTGTTTATTACTTTGCTTGACCGCGCTAATCTCAGGAAGTACTGGTTCGAATTGAAAAAATATTTTTGTGTCGGAAAGTTCATGTACCGAGGTATTATTTAGGCTACATAACATGACGCTGCGAACAATAGAAGCGAACTGCGAAACATCAATGAAAAAGTTGCAACGGGGAAAATTACGCAAAATAAATTCAAGCACTCTTTAATAAACATTATAAATTTAAGGCCATCCCCCGAGCAAACGACCTTGACCATACATTTGGCGCGTTGCCGATGTCGCACAAAAATCCATTTTTTTTTACTTATTTAGTTCAAAATTGATCTAAAAAAATTAAAAACGGGGAATATGTAGTTAATGAAATTGTCTATCTATTGTCGTGTGTTTCAAATAAACGTAATTTGTAAATACTAGGGAGATGCTGAAAGTATGCTTCAATTTTAATAAATTGGTATTACTTTGGAAGCTAATATCATGAGTATAATAAACAAAAATAGAAAATTTAAAACGGGAAAAGGAATATTGATATACTGAAGACTATTGCTGTATTTTTATTATAACTTTGTAGCTTTCTAATTATGAGTTCATAAGGTTCTAAATACGGTAAATTACGGAATCTCCGTAGGGGAAGGCCCTTAACAGTTATTGATGCAGACGGAGTCGCGGGCAACAGTTAATTATAACACAATATTGTATTGCACTTAACATTTTATGAATATCTAACACTTCCTACTATTTATATTTAACGATCTACATCTTACCAAACGCCCTTTTCATCTTCTACATCTTCGAAAGTATTATCAGTGACGAGAGCATCCTTCTTCTCAGCAGTTTTAAATATTTCTTCGACTTCTTTGTCTAAATTGAGAGAATTCGTAGTAAGAGTGTCAGATTCTTGTTCATGCTTATTATAATGAATGACGAAATTGTCTTTTGTTATATTTATGATTCTACTGCCGTCATCAGAATCAATACTATTTGTCGCAGTGTAAATATCTATTTCTGGATAATCTTCAATAACTTCAATATTGGGCGTAGAAATACACCTCTCATTTGTTTCGTGTAAGTTTATTCTGCTCATAGTCATTCTTGTCTTCAATCTCCGACAGCCTTTATAAAAACCTCCGGTCCATTCAGACATCAAAGCGACTGCTGCACATAGAAATCCAGCGCCCAATAGAAGAAACATGCCTTGCGTGTCTTCTAAAGTCAGTCCTCTTTCTTCCAATGAAGAGAATGATAGTGAATCTGATCCAACCTGCAATATAAAGTTCGGATATCTATTATAATGAAAAAATAGAGACAAGTAGTTTTTAAGCCTTTAGAGCTTACATGGCAGTAAAAAGCTTTGCTTCTAACAAACTAGTTTCCAAAAGTAGAACAACTACTTCGCCAGAAGCAGATCAACTAATATTCGCATAAAACTCAACTTACAGATAGCAGTTTTCCTGAACTGGTCCTTTGTAGCTCCCATCGGACATTATCTACAATTTTATCCATCAGCCCGCTTTGAATAATCCTCCTTAGGTCTTCGCTTAGTTTTGCAGTGTATATTGAGTTTTTTGGAAAACTTATAGAGACTCCAAATGGTGCAAAACACTCATTTGATATATGCAAAAGATCACGCTTCGACCTAGAAGAACAGTCGAAAATATATTTATCCGAAATGGCAAAAAACTCAAATCAAATAAGTTATGTTACACTTACTCAGATTTAGAAAAGTTAGATTGAACTAGATATTCGAGTTCTGCTCGCGATCCAATAAAAGCATAAGGCCAAAAGAAAGCCTTCGTTATATTCATAATGCCAGACCTCACGTCAGGAACCAACTCTACATTCTTTAATAACTTGTTGGTTAGCGGATCAGAAGAGTTGAGAAACCAACGTTCCCATCCACCATGATCTAGAAAAATACTTTGAAATAAACTTAACAAAAAATTTACAGTAAGATTACTTGCAGCACTAAATATTAAAGCTTTTTAAAAAGGGGTGTAGCATTTAAAAGAAAACGCAATAAGAAACTTACATATTGTGGTGTAATAAATACTTACGAAAAGGCGGTTCATACAACCCTTAGTTATCAGGTTATTTTTATGAAAAACAAACCGGCCAAGTGCGAGTTGGACGAAGATGATGAAGATGATGAGATGAAGGGTTCCGCAGCAATAAGGTTTATTTTTATGAAATTAAAAGGTTTTTGATTTATTTTTATATCTCAGTTGATTTAATGAATGTTAAATTAAGTTTACCATTTATGACGTATAAAAAAAACTACTTGCTAGATTTCGTTCAAACCAATTTTCGTTGGTAGTTTTTATAGTAAAGTACATCATATATTTTTTTAGACTTATCATTCCCCTTCTTTAGAAGTTAGAGGAGGGGGGGGGGGGACACATTTAAGCACTTTGGAAGAGTCTCTCTCGCAAACTATTCAGGTTAGAAAAAATGATTTTCGAAAACCTATCTATAGATAGGTTAGGTGAAAAAAAAAATTTTTGTTTCAGTTGTACCTATGGGTACCCCTAAAATTTATTATAATTTTTCCATTTTTGTATCAAAATCTTAATGCAGTTCACAGACTACATCTACTTACCAAGTTTCAATAGTATAGCTCTTATAGTTTCGGAGAAAAGTGGCTTTGACATACGGACGGACAGACAGACAGACAGACATGACGAATCTATAAGGGTTCCGTGTTTTGCCATTTGGCTACGGAACCCTAATACTACCTATAAAAATAATCTCACCTAAAGTCCCAACTCTATAGAACCCAGACAGTAGTAATTGTGAAATAGTATCCACCGTCTCCGGGTATATAGGTAAAGTAACAAACGCTATAATAGACCCTGTGTAGCAACTGGTTATGATGATTGTAAATATCCAGTACCAACCTAAAATAAATTGAGTAACATTAATCGATGCAACGACAATCCGGGTTACCTGCATACGGGCTACTTTCGCTAACGAGCCGCAAATTAATGCTGGTAAGCCTTGCAACAACAAAATATTATATTAACACTAGATGATTCCCGCAACTTCGTTACGCCAAAGTTAGTTAGTTTACCGTACATTTTAACCGGATAAAAAGTACCTATCCTTTGTCCTTTCCCGGGACTCAAAGTACCTATCTCCCTACCAAATTTCAGGGAAATCGGTTCAGCCGTTTAGGCGTGAAGAGGTAACAGACAGACAGAAAGACACACTTTTGCATTTATAATATTAATAGGGATAGTACAGATGTAAGAATTAAAAACTACATTTGGTATTTAAAGTAACTAAAACTTTGTCATTGAATTTGATATTATAATATTAATTTTGCAGTAAGGATAAGAAGCAGATAGAGTTCTGATAGGGTTTCCAATAAATCTATAGCTATGTAGTAGAAGTTCTAAACTTCAATCTCAATCTAAAACCAATATATTTTAAGCTTCATGTTAAAAAAAGAATCTTACCAATCAACAGCCTCGTAGTTATTTTAGTGGTTTTGCTCCAAGAGTGTTTGCCGACGAACGTGAAGCAATTCGTGAAAGTCCCAAAAACATACCAGAACATGTTTTCCACCTCACCCATGTTGTTCATCAGGTGCCTTAGAGTATGTTTGTCGGAGAAGGCCAAAGGGAATATACCAATTAAATACGTGAAAGTCAATGCTACCCATACTTGCCAGTGAAACGGGCCAAGGATTGCTCGATATCTGAAATTCCCAGTCTCATTCATATTATTTTTAAGCATCTGTATGTTTTTTTTTTTGTTCATATCTTGTTATAATATTTTTGAGTAAATCCTATAGTTTATTTCATGGTGATACTACATTACTCGAAATAAGAAAATTGTACTATTGACCAGTTCATCTGTGTGCTACTTATTGAATCATTATTTTACAAAATTATTGTGCATAATATAATCTTGTTTGGTTTAATTAGGGATTTTAATTATGTTGATCTTCTTAAGCATTACTAACCTTGGTAATGCTGTTGACATTAACGTAGCGAATGCAGCACAATCGTGGGAATGTGAAACACTCATGTCTGTATTATTAAGCCTTTCAACAGTAACATAAATTCCGGCCATACCCATGTCAGCCTTCCCCGTGATCAGATCTCTTGTTACAGCATCTCCCGACCTAAATGCATGTACATTGTACAACTATATTTCAAGACGTGAGTGGAAGAATAAGGTAAGTAACATGAAAAAACTTCCCGTTTTTTTGCTTAAATGGAGGCTTTAGGGCCGGAAAAATTATTTGAAATAGAAAAACTATGGATTATATGTGTAGCCAGATATATTAGCTAGGTTATGAAGTAAATAAGTTACAAGTTTTATTAAAATAATTAGGGGAAAAATGAGTTATTGTCCGTATGTTACGAAATGTTACTTGTTCGATTCTTCCACTCACGTCTTCATTTACCTGTAATAGTTTAATTCTACTTAAAGAATATTCTATCAGAAAATTTGTCGGGCTGAGACGAATTTAACTATAATGCAATAACTGAGTAAAGCAACTCCTCTGTAAGGAAAATAAAAAGAGAAGTTGCGTAAAAATTGAGCTTAGTTAAGAGTAAAATGATGATTTCAATTTATAATCCAAGAGCCAGCGACAGCCAGATTTTTGTCATTTTATAAAAACTGAAAATTTTCCTGTATATGACCCGTATAGATAGAGGTGAGAACGACCGGTAAATACGGAGTTTCAGTCGCAGTTTCTTCAGGATCCATCCAGTTCTGAAGGTCTACCTAAACTTCGATAAAGTATAAAGCTCAATTATTATATTTATTTTCTTTGGGATGACTGTAGGAATCTCATCTTCCATCACCGTACATTTTTGACAGTTGCTTCCCATTGCCAGACACTCCTAAAGCTATACTTTAGTATTAGACTTTGAGCTGGTCTGACTGTGGGAAGCAACAGGTAAATAAGTGTCAAGGAGTGGGATATGACATTCCTACAGTTATCCCGAGGAAAATAAGAAAAAAATTTGAGCTTTATACATTTTTCGAAGGTAAGATTGACCTTAAGAACATAGATACCCCCTTAAGTAACCGTGACCGAAATTCCATAGTTGCTGGTCGTTCCTACCTCTATAAGGGTATTATACAGAAAAACATTCACCTGTTATAAAATGACGAAAGTCTGGCTGTCGCTGGATCTTAGGTTATTATTGGCGTTAAGTAGATATTTACCCGAGATGTAAATAGTTTGTTTCAAATATTTCGACGCTGAAGTTATTTTTTTCTGCGAGAAGATTCATTATCCTTATTTCGATTCCATCCCATTGTACTCGAGGATTTCCACCATCAGCATCAGTTTTTATTCTACAATTTACAATTTAAAAACCGATATTTAAAATAGTATCAAGGTGGCCCGTGGCACTCAATTGTTGGCATTTTAAGAATTAAAATTTCGGAAAGGTCTATTATTAACATTTAAATAGTGTTTTCAACCAAAAATTCAAGGTGCCAAGCCAAAAATGAGATGACTGCCAAGGATGTGGTAGTTTCCGCTACTTGATAAAAATGTCATATTCTCTATTACTTGATCATATTCTCTATATTAAATTGTAAATACCTTTTAAAAATAAAGGGAGGTTGATTGGCAGCCGCCATTAAGAATCTATGTCCTGCGTACCCATGAGTCATTTTTGGTGGAAATAAATTTACATTTCTTGAAAATTTTCCATGAGACCAAGAACAAATTACTTTTGGTCTACTCGAGCCCAAGCCATCGACATACAATGTATGAGTATAAAGTATGTAAGGCGCTTCCTACAAACATATTTTATATTATTAAGGTTAATACTGAATATACATAATAGAAAAGTCTGGATTAAAATATTTTTTTTTATAATACTCACCACATTACTATCATCGTCTTGAAAACTTTGACCTATCACTAGAAGATTGACAAAATAGCGAGACAAAGGTTCAGACAAGAATTCCTGGACGGCCCATTGCGAGGACCTCGCGACCACCACAATTTTACTTTTAGACTGTTTACCTAAAACCTTCGCTACCTTCTTCACGTCAGTTATAAAGACAATAAAATTAAGGCAGTTCTTTACTGGATTTAGAAGTTTAGGGTCAGCTAATTGGTAATCATCATTTATGTACCCATGTATGAAAGTAAGTGGGAAATTTTGTAAGAGGTCTCTAAACAAAAAGCTGTGTTCAGATTTAATCTGGTTGTCATAAAGTATTACTGAAGTACAGTCATCCAGGTAAGTTAATGTTATGTTGTAAATTAGTTTTATTAGAGAGTCTGTTTCTTCTTTCTTTTCTTGATTCAGGAAATTCGAATGCCATATTTCCTCCCTAGTTTTCGGATGTCCGTAAAATATTGGATCGGCAGATCTTTTTGATATTATTCCAGTACTTTCTTTACTTTTGGTATTTAATTTTCGCATCGAATATCTATCTTTGACAAATTTAGTATTTTTATTTATAGCGTGGACATTTTTGTTTTTCAACTCATTACTTCTTTTAAATTCACTAGCTCCTGGATAATACTGAATATCCTGGCTTATTACACCAAAAATATGAAATAATAAAATGAATAGAAGCAAAATAACAAAGATATACAACTTCATAATTTCTTGAGTATTTTTCACGTAGGTCGATGCCTTGAATGAAAGAGCTGAGAGAACAGAGTATCGCTTTTATAGGTTCTCAAAAACCTTGCTATTGGAATTGAGCAGGTGTCGTGATTGAGATTTCATTTTTTATGAAGGCTAGCTCATTTGAAGTTCACGATCATAACTTTGATATTCATTTCAAGGATACCGATATATATATAATATTATCTATAAAAAATTGAAAAAAGATATAATTTTTTTTGATTAAGTATAGGTATTATTATCCAAAATTGATGTCTATATATTATAATTTTTCTGTATAGTCAGTAGTAATTTTATGTTAAGTCTATAATGTAGGTATACTAATATTTTTTCGCTATGGAAAAAAAACAAAACACGTTATTTTAATTTACGTAATTTTATTTGTCAGTATCGGTATACAATTATCACACCTTTACGATTATAAAAAGACTGTAAAAAGTTACAATCTACCAATACTGATGTCATGTCCGAGTTGTAAAAAAGCCCAAAAGACTGAAAGAATTAATGAAACATTCTAAATATGATACTACCAATTTTAAATAATAACCTATATTTACACTTGACAATCATTCGATAAAACTTCATAAATAATTTATATGTAAAAGAAGTATCAGCGATAGTTTGAAGTATAGAAAAATCGGACATGCTCTAAAATCTAACGAATGTGATGATTAAATAGGGAATGATATTATGAGATGTTACAATTTCAAGCAATCGTGTATACGTGTGCTACATCAGTCAGACGATGTAGGCAGACATCTACACAAAGCAATGACATCTCACACATTAATAATATTAAAATAATCACGTTTTTCCAATCAATACAAAATTTCCTTAGCTTATCGATTACTCTAACGTACCACTAAATCATACTTTACAATCTAATATTTACAACTCTTATAAAAGCAGTATCGACCACAAGCTGGCAAGATAAGAAGTTATTTACTAACTTTTAATTAAATATGGCTCACGCGAATATACAATGAAATCTTTAATTCTTGTTGCAACAGAATAATACAAAAATTAAACACAACCTTCAGTAAATGTAAGGAGTTTTCTCGTAAAATTTAATAGTAGTATGTCTCGTTTAGCAGTAAGTGGTATTGATTTATCAGCTACAGATAAATAAAGAGCAATAGGAATCAATGCATAAACATACGACAATAACCTAAAATTCATAATTTCAGCGCTTGCATTCAAACTATTGAAAACAGAAAATATCACAGTTTCCAATACATTACAAATTTGAACTAACATGAAGTAGAAAATTATCCTAAAAGGGAATATTGCAATGTTTTGTAACCATCAAATTTTAAATGGCACACTCTCATAGGTGACAAAACAGAGGACCATAGACGAGCTATGCCTCGCTGGCTTACTCTACTTGTATTGGATAATTATTCATAACTTAATTATTTCTAGATTATTCTTCGACTTCATTGTCTATGCGTGATGATCGAATACCGCTCTTGCCAGTCCATGGGTAGATCTCCGGGCAGGGTTGGCAGGTCCTCATGTATCTCACTCCGGACTTGTGCCATAGGTTGCACACCTTAGGATTGTTACATTTTTTCGGTCGGTCCTGAAATTAAAAAGAAAATTCTTTGTTCAGTATCTCAATTAAAATGTTCCATTACCTGGAGTGGTTAGCTATCAAAAAGGTCAACAGTTTAATATTAAGAAAGTAACTGCAGACCTACAGACAGGCACACAGGGATACTTTTGCATATACTTTTTTAGGGTTCCGTACCCAAAGGGTAAAAACGGGACGCTATTACTGAGACTTCGATGTCTGTCCGTCCGTCCGTCTGTCTGTCTGTCTGTCTCCAGGCTGTATTTCAAGAACCGCTACAGCTAGACTTCTGAAATTTTCACAGATTGTGTATTTCTGTTGCCGCTAAGTATAACAACAAATACTAAAAACAAAATAAAATTAATATTTAAGGGGGGCTCCCATACAAAAAACGTGATTTTTTTTACCTTTTTTGCTTGTAATTAATAATGGCAACAAGTAGGCATTTGAAAAACTCACAAAATACTTAATTATGTTTGTACTTTAATAATAAATTATAAAATTAACCCGTCAAGCCCCATACGGCCCAAGTGGGCCGCGATAACAATAGAATACAATAGCATTTCCAAGAATCCGCGATCGAAGGATAAAAATAAAATGAATATTTAAGTGGGGCTCCTATACAAAAAACACAATTTTTTACCAACTTTCGCTCCATGACGGTACGGAACCCTTAGTGCGCGAGTCCGACTCGCACTTGGCCGATTATTTAATAAAAAGATCGATTAAATTGAAGTAAATAAGATATTGAAATACTTACAGCATAATTGCATTGGAACGGTTGGAAGCTGTTTAGTCTTGAGATGGGCGTTGGATCTCTCACCCACTGAAGAGCTTGCCAGTTTGTGACGATCCAGACGTCTTGCATTTGATTGATAAAGTCCAAGAACATGATAAATCCTTCCTTGTGATGAGGCTGAGTGAACCAAGCGGCGTGGTAGAAAAGACCGAATGGAGCTCTGAAATCAATAACAATATAAGAGTTATTTAAAATAATAATGTAATGTTATTTAATCGTCTGCCTACTAATTCTGACCAAGTAAACAAACATCATCATAACAATAATAAAATTTAATCAAGTGGTCTTAGTAAATATTACATACCTGTTGCTCGTATAATGTCTGTCAAAGTTTTTCAAGATCATTTTGTATACGCCTTCTGCATCAGCTGGGTTGGCACATGCGTCTCCCATAGAACACCGGCCACCGTTCAAATCTTGCCACATCACCATAGGAACTTCCCAAACACCTGAAGACAAAATAAAACAATAAAAGCAATCGCTGGCAAATAAAATTGTAATATGAAAAAATTCAAATATCGGTTAAAAAAAAAAAAAAACAAAAAAAGAACCCGTTTAAAAAAATACCTGGATACGATTTTGTGGGGCACGGCGGAATCATACAGTCATGGAATAATTTATAATCAAGAGTATAAGGCCAGCTCGGTGGTTTATTCTCATAGACCGGTAAGGATGAATCATACGTGAAATTGGAATCGTATAACATTTTGAACATTTTGTTTCCACCAACTGATAAGAACGGAGCTCTCATTCCTCTGACGTCCTCGAGTTTGACACCACCGTAAGCCGATAGGATTTCTCTTTGTCCTCCTACCTCTCTATTCCATTTCTTTTGCGAAAATTGTTCTCCAAAACTATGTCTGAAATCATATTATTAGATGTTAAGATTTCGGAAATCACACAAAAGATTAAAAGTTAAATGAAAAGTTAAATTCAAAGAACTTATAAGTAATAAGTTAATTAAATATAAGGAGTTTGAAAGTTTAGAAGCTATTAAATAGTTTTTGCATGCAAATTACGAGGAAAGTAAAGTTACACGAGACACAATAAATTGTGTCTAAAATTTTGATTCAATTTCGTCACAAAATGTAACAGTGTGCAATTCTTGGTGTGCCGTAACAACTCTT
This sequence comes from Cyaniris semiargus, assembly GCA_905187585.1. Classification (NCBI taxonomy): domain Eukaryota; kingdom Metazoa; phylum Arthropoda; class Insecta; order Lepidoptera; family Lycaenidae; genus Cyaniris; species Cyaniris semiargus. Next base: position 4,142,934 of record LR994555.1, read on the forward strand.
AAAACTTACGAAACCGTGTGTGAAGCCATTTCATGTCCAGCGGCATACAGATTCTGTACTTGACTGTAATCTGTCCATTCGTGTGACACGTAAAACGTTGCTGATATAGGACATCCGTTAGGATTGACACGGCCTTTCTCAAAAAGATCCGAGTAAAGTTGTTTGTTCAAGTCATTGACTGAGTCGTCGAAGGTCAGCAAAACCATTTGTGGGACCTTATCCACCGGTAAGTCGCCTGTTTGTCGCGGGACGTAGGTAATGTGCATGCGAATGTTGGAAGTGTTTAAGTGCCAGGACCAGGAAGGAGAGAAAGAGAAAGACAATAAGAAAAGAAAGGTTAAGTAGATTTGATAATGATTGGTAGAAGGAAGGAGAGAAAAAAATAAATAATATATCATTAATAAAAAATAATAACAAGTAGTAAGTATTATTATCGAGTATCGATTATTGCCGCATAAAAGTAGTCGTAGTTAGTCTAGTGAGACTTTTTAATCCTCCAAAGATCCCGCTTTAAAAGTATATCCCACCCATAGAATATAATAATATCATATTAAAGTTGAATATATTTAATACAGAGAAGTCCACTCCAGTATACAGCTTGTCTATCTGTATCTTATTGACTTACGAAATGGTATGTGAAGCAAATTCGTGGCCATCGGCGTAAAGATTTTGAACTTGACTATAATCTGTCCATTCGTGGGATACGAAAAATGTACCCGTTATTGGACACCCATTTGGATTGACTCGACCTTTTTCGAACAATTCTTCATAATACATTTTATTGAGATCATTTACGGCATCATCAAACGTTATGAGTACCATTTGCGGCACTTCGTTGGCTGGTAAATTTCCTGAGATTCATGAAATTATTTTACTTATAGCTACTAAAAATAGTGGACTTTAGCAATTGATAATTTAACTTCATCTTTAGAAAAATGCATCTTAATGATGTTTATCACTTCACATTTATACAATTTGAATTTAAAAATACACTTCCTAAAAATATTCACACATACCAGGAATATCTTTTCCTCCGCAGAAACAATCGGGCAATAGGCACACATCTTTTCTGCACTTCGCGGCTGTTTTGTCTGGAGTAGGTTGCGGGTACACGGGAGACGGTCTGCTAGGCGGGTGCGTGTAAATATCAACTACCTCGGCGGTCTTCGATACGATAGCGGTAGACGGTTTAAGAGTAGGACGGGTGCGACTGTTACACAAAAGAAAACAACATTGAAAATAATTATCAACATTTACCAAAAGTAAATGTTGAAAATAATCAAGTATCTAACGTTGGCGGTGTTCCCCTGTTAGGCGGATGTACGTCTGATGCTCCTGAAGTGGAGTAGTGAGCAGAACCTCGTCCACGGGTACTGCTTGGCCTGCAAAAACGATTCCGACTTATAAGCTCTTCTTTATACGTATATGATTTAGCTTGCGTGACTATGTTATATTAAGCAATCACGATTTTCTTGTTGTTTTCTTCGATGCGAAAAAAATCAACAATTTTGAATTTTGATCTTGTTAATTAAGCGATTTCGAATAAAAATAAATAAAATCATTACCTGTTTTTCAAAAAAATAAAAAAGTGTTAACTTTACTCGTGCATAAAACTAAATGGTGGAGTGCGAATTCAAAACTAATGAGTTGCGATGTGGTGCAAAAGTATTGTAGCGATAACATTGAGGAACTTACTACTCCAAATATTGTATAGATAACCAACTACAAGCAACATTGCATACAAGTAATAGGCAATGTGCGAGAAATGGAAATGGTCGCGTCAGGAGTTAACAATTCAGAAATAAACTCAACCGACTTGGAAGTCCCCCAATGAGAATATAAAATAAAAAGTATGCTAAGCGATAGAGATGCCGTGGGTGCTATTAACGAAGTTTAAAATGTATTTATCCACATGCTAGTTATTTTGCTATGCGGAAAGTAAGGACTTTAAGTAAGTTCCTTCACCGTCCATCTAGATGTGAAGTAGGCATCACATTAGGCCGGCGAGTAAAGTACCTCTGGTATTTGATTTCGTTGCACTTTGGATTGTCTTGCAGACTGTTGTCTGATGAGCAATTGGACGACGATTGGTAACTCCTGCGCCCACCTCCAGAGCTTGTCGCAGCTAACTTTATGGCAGGATTAATTCGAGAGGCTCGCGTTGGGAAGGACAAACTCTTTGTGGGCTTTGTCTCTTTCTCAATTTTCGGAGTCGTAGTCGATTTTACGGTCGTCGTAGTAATTTCATCGTCATAGCTCACGGTAGTTGTAGGTTGGTGTTTAATTGATTCTGTCGATGTCTTTACAGTTTCAACGATACCAACAGAGTTTTCAGTCAAGTCATTTTTATCGTTATAGCTCAAGTCATAGTTGTCAGTTCTAATTGGTTCTTGAGGTTCTTGAGAATCTTCATTTACGATGTTATGGTATTTACGAGAGTCAGTTATTTTTGGTTTACTTTTAAGAACTCCACTGAATTTAGACAAATATCTGTCATGCTTTGTAACTGCCTCGACTTCACTGTCTTGACTATAATTGTTTCTCTCGTTGTTTATAGGTAGCGACTCTATTTGGGCTGCAGGCAATTCTGTAGATGAAGGTGGTCGGTCTTTTTCGTAACTGTTTTCAGAGGTAACATAAGAAAGCGGATCAAATGTTGGTGCCAAATATTGATTCACTGATGGTTCTGTAATAATTTGTAGATGCTTAAAATGGCTTCTTATTGGTTTTTCATCTGCATATTTTACCTTTTTCTTCTTTTGGAATCCAATATGTACCGTTTTTTCAGTTTCTTTTGGAGTATAACGTTCTTTAGGTGATGTATACTCGATTGAAGAAGGCGAAGAAGATGTACTTACCAATTCATTGGATGATGTACTGGATACGTCATTTAGAAAAGATTTTAGGACGGCTTTAATATTTCCACCAAAAATTTCAGTTGTTTTGTCTGCTTGCACATCGTCCTCTAAATGATAAAGATAGTAAGAAGGTTTTGGTTTTTTGTAATAGTCAGAATTATCTTTATCTATATCAGCTGACTTCTCACTTGTAGAGTAAATTGAATTTGAAGGCGAAAGAAGAGTAGATGTGGTTGTACTACTTGAACTTTCAGGAGTGATATCTTTATCCGCATCATAGAAGTTTCCTAAATTGTTCGATGGCTTATAGTAGGAAATTTGAGAATCAACATTTTGGTCATTAGTGTTATATTGATTCCAGTCATTATTTGTGTTCAAGATTATAGGTTCAGGCGTGGAATAGGAATGACGAGAGTTACTTTCAGTATTGTAATATAAAGCGCTGTGTTCCGAATTTGTAACAGTAGATGGAGTAGTTGTTGCCGGCCGCTTATGAATCATCTTTAAATAGTATTTGGTTGCTTTAGTAGGAGATAATGTTGTCGTTTGTTCAGTGGAGGTATCTATATTTGGCATCTGGTCTTCATCATGAACTTTATCATGCTTATTATATTTTCTTCTAATGCGTTTGTCTAAAGGAAGCACATCTGAATCACTTATTTTTTTCTCCAACACTTGTTCAATGCTTTTGCTCGTATCGTAATAATCTTTAAATTTATTTTCACTTTTACCTCCTATATTGGTATTGTAGTTAAATGCATTTTGAGTACTAAGCGGTTTGGATATGTAAGTCAAAGTGTAAGGGTTTTTATTATCATCACTATTCCGTCTGATGGAAAATCCGGTTGTTAGTGATATTATTTTTTTATCACTCTTTTCGTATGGTGCGCTTATAACTTCAACGGAATCTTTTCTGTCCGAAGTTTTAGTCTGAGTATAAGTTCGCGGCTTATAAGTCGGGGCTACTTGAGTCGAATGTAAGTCATTATTTGTCGCAGGGTTATTGTCAGTCTTTCTAAAGGGTTTGGCAAGGGAAGAAATATTTATAACGGGTACAGGTGGTGGTGAAGGGTTCGATGAATTTGATTCATCGAGAGAGTTTTTGATTGTAGAGGAAACGGGTCTGCGAGATTGATTTTCATCGGATGATCTGTTGAATATAAAGCAAAGAAATAAGGCTAATTTGATTCCAATTATCAACAAGATCTGAGTAAAATTTTATGAGTCTATGTTGTTACTTCTTAAAAACTCACTCTGACTTACGGTTTTCTAAGAAAAGATACCACAAAAGGAATGTATTATTAGGTATGCAATTTAAAAGCTTTAAATCTCAAACTACATTAACATAAATTTCAAAATAATATTTACACATATTTAACAACCATTGAACTGATTTCAATTCACAACCAAAAAATATTAACATTGTTAGTAATTAGGCATAAGAATCAGTACAAGAGTTGTGGTTAAATAAATAGTACATGAGAATGTCAATTAGTCATGGAATATGAATGATGGTACTCATAATTATGACAAAAGCTTTGATGATGACGCGCTGTCCAGATAAGAAAATCTTTTGTAGTACCTTGGGGTATATCGAGATGGGGTCAAGGCTTCTGTAAACAGTGCAGTGGTTGGACGTGGTGTGGTTGTGGTAGTGGTAGTAGTAGTGGTAGTTGTGCTAGTTGTAGAGGGGGGCGTGCTTAGGGTTGTAGGCGTTGTAGCTTCGTATGTCGTCCTCACGCCGCTCAGATTATGATCATAGCCCAACTCATTACCTTCGCCCCTGAATATTTTTTTTTGTATTTAGCGGATAGGTTTTAATTTTAGCATAGTTAATATTTTAGGCGTGTTAATAATATCGAAACTTTACCTTGTTGATTGACGGATCCCCGATTGATACTGATTTTGATTATTTATCTGTAAAATATTTAGAATTGTTATACATTGGGGTCACTTATATCTTTGCAAGAATATAATTTTGATCTAAAAACCTTAGTCATTTTATACTGACTTATTTTTATCAGGGGTTAAAAAAATTACACTTAAAACGTGATAATATAGACTCGATAGCCTGTTCATCTGACTATAATATAACTACTACAGACTCAATAATAATTTTATTTTATGATAAAATTACCCTTTGTAAAATAATTTTTACAAAGTGTCCATTACACTTACCGGTCCCTGTATAAGAGCATCATCATAATCATCAGGCGATACGGGGCTTGGAGTATACTCCACTGGCCTTCTCGCTGGTACACTAGGTGGTGTGCCTCGGTAGGTCTGCTGGACTGCAGGTCGGAGTGAAGCTGAATTATATTGCTGTCCATAATCTGCCAACACCATTGCCAACCACCGGTTAAGACCACAACCAATTTGAACACTCCATAGGAAATTATAATTGGTAATCATATTGTCATGGGTACAATTAATATGGGTTAAAAGTGTTTATATTCACAGTGATATAGGTAATTGTAGTACATATTATTTCATTTAAAATATTATTAGGCAGTTTTAACAGCTTCTTGTATTCACATTGCTTAATAATTTCGTTATTTTGGTTTTGTGTTACGTGTAAATCAAAAACCAAATTGTATGTACATTACATTATTATGAGTTTCGCTTTTATTTATTATATATTCATGTTTTGAAATATATTCATGTTTTGTTAAAAATATTAATTTTCATTATTTGCTCAAAAGATCTTTGAAATTACTTACCTGAGTCTTTATAAAGTTCACCATCTTCGTCATAGACGGCATAATATGGGTCATATTGGTCAGGACTGTACGCTTGTGATGCGTTGTACAGCATTTTAGGTCTAGGACTGCCTAAGTACGAGGATGGTTTAACACTTTCCGTTGGTTCCAAGCTGAAAATGTTGATGTTATAAAATTAGCCAACATTGTATTATTTCAAAATTACGTTAATAGTACATGAATAATTTATCATACAACACAAAATATTTTAATACAAGGTTAATAGAGGTTGGTAGTGAAAGTGAAATATTATAATATTGTTAAAATTAAAATAATTATTGTTAGAAATAATTAAGCGCTATTTACAAACATAAAATGTTTCCTAATCCTACTAATATTATAAAGGCGAAAGTTTGGATGTATGTATGTATGTATATATGTATGTATGTATGTATGGATGTTTGTTACTTTTTCACGCAAAAACTATTGAACGGATTTTAATGAAACTTTACAATAATATAGCTTATACATCAGAATAACACATAGGCTACAATTTTAACCGACTTTCAAAATGGAGGAGGTGTTATGTTCGTATTTTTTATGTTCAACGATTACTCTGCCGTTTGTGAACCGATTTTCAAAATTTTTCTTTTGGTGTATAGTTTATCATCCCAATTTGGTATATATTCATAAAAGTAGTGACCTGATGAAGGAATCCATAAGGAATCGAGGGAACTCCTCAAAATTTATATGGAAACATGTGGTGACTTCGATTTCGTGAGCAGTATTCTAAGCATATGCTACCAACAAGCAAGATTTTGCACCAAGGTATACCATGGTTCGGAAAGTGCTGAGAGACTCTTTATAGATACAAGTTTAGGAGTTTCGACGTTGTTTTAAGAATGGAAAGCATATATATATACTATGCAAATTACATTCATCATCATCATCATCACTACCATAAACTATTATAGAACCATGTATCGTCCCGTTTTGACCCTATTATTGGTACTTTTCATAGTCTTTTATTATATATCACTTAAACCGCGGGTAATACCGCGGGGCACAGCTAGTTTATAGATATATTGTTAGTGAATTCGAGTGGGATCATTCATTATTATTATTTATTATTGATGTAACTGGCTTAAGTTGAACTAGGGATTATTCACATTTTTATCATAATAGACTAACTGCCGCACTCAGAGACGAATATTGATTACTTAATTATTATAATTAAATGAATATTTTGACATATGCCCAATACATTAATAATTATTATTATATGTCAAAGTCTTCATTAAATTCAAGTTTAATCGTCATTAAATGTCTCTGAGTGCGGACTGCGGCCGTAAGTGCTGTGATCTACCTGTCTAGTCCAAAAAGATGTCAAGTGCTGTCACAAGTAATCATCGAGTCAAAAAAATTAGTCAGAAAAATATTTACAAAAGGTCTAGGCGGTTACCTCAAGTCATTTTGATAAGTTTTCTAGAAATTACCTGTTTGTCCTGTCATCATGTTGTGTCTTTGTAATTCGAGTCTCTTGTTTGTAAGAGTCGCGTGGAGTAGTCAACTTCATAGCTACAATATTGTGGTGACGTATTCGTCCTCTGTCCTTGTTTTCTTCCACGGTGGAAGTCTTAACCGTAGTTGGTTTTGCTAATCTATGACGTACTGTGTAAGGTCGCAAAGTCGTCTGATTAAGGAACTTGGGTGGTTTTATAGTATTAGCTCCGTTGTCAATATGGACTGGCTTTCTTATGTGATAACTAGTTCTGTTTCGAGAACCGTGCAATTTGTCTGATCCATCTGGTAACAGACTATTTTTTTGGGGGGTATCATAATCAATCATCACTGGCACGGGTATCTTACCAAGGGCTGGCTTGCCAGTGTCTTTGAAAGGATTCTTAGATATATAAGACAAATCATTGTGATTCTTAGGAACAAATGTTGGCTTGAGCGGGTTAAATTTAGGTCGTTGGGGTATAGAAGTATTATTATTTTGAAAGCTTTGGGATATATCGTCATATTCTTGATAGTTTTGTGCCATTTGCGGTCTTTGCGGCATGACTTCAGAAATTGGCATGTATTTTGGTTTAACAGCTGGTTCGTAATAATATTGCTCATCATCGTCATCGTAATAGTAATCATTCATTTCTGGTGAAGGTTTTGGTATGGGTTTACGTTTTGGTTTTTGCGTCTCATATACAAGGCTTTGGTTTCTTGATAATTGTTGGAGCTTATTATTTTCTGCCAATGTTGGTATTCTTGCAGTTGGATTATTCCAATAATTTTGCAATGTCGAAAGATGTTCATTCGAAAGATGAGAGGAAGGCTTAGGAGTTGATTGAGTTACCGTGAATATAATTGTATTTTTATAGTCTGTTGATGCTAAATTTGGCCTGCCACTGGCAACTGAATTTGGCTGTATGCTCACGAGTCTTCCATTATTATTATTATTACTAGTAAGAGTTGTTGAAAATCCTGTCGTACTGAGATATGGTTTCAAAGTATTTGGAGTAAATTTTTGTGTGGTTGGAGCATTGTTTACTAATGGTTTGAAATTGTAACTAATTGGAAGTTGTCTATCATCATCAAAATTAGGCGGCTGCAACTTTGGCCTTAGAGCTTCCAGGGGTATACTTGCGTCTTTCTGGGGCTGGCTATTAAAGCCACTGGAACTCAAAGGATCTTGCTCTTGAATATTACCGTTAGTTTGAATTGCTGGTCTTTGTAGTTGTTGCTGGAAAGATTGAAGTTTGGGCGTTGAAGTAACAAAAATTGTATTAGGATTTTCACTATTTCCTGGAACTGTGAAAGGTTTCGGTGTACTTATACCATCATATTTAAATGTTGATGAACCTGAACTTGATATAGGAGAAGAATTATATTGATACTGGTTCGATGCTTTGATTATTTTATTTTGAGTTTTAAGTGTCGTAGAATATATATTACCCTGCAACTTTGCTAAGAACGAGTCAAAGTCAAAGTTAGGTTGTGCAAATGGATTTTCTATATTTGCGAATTTGTTTTTCGGGTGCGTATATTCAAAGGGAAGATCTTGGTAATCGGGCCTAAAGTTGTACGGCCTTTTGCTACTATTTTCTTCGCTTTCGTTTTCATCATCATTATCGTCTTCTTCTTCCTCACTTTGTTCTTCATCATCGTATTCCTCATCATCATCATCATCATCATCTGAAGGTCTTTGGTTGGGATGAATTCTAATATTTTGTTGTGTATGTACTTTCTTAGGATCGGAGTTGCTGGGTGTCGGCTTGATTTTGTTTAAAGGAAATTGTGTCGGATTTCTTAATGGTATAATTTGAAGTGGGTTGTCAGTTACAACAAAACTTGAAACTTGAGCGGAATCCGGGTATGAAATACCACTAGGTCGCTTGGAAGACTGGATTGGTTGAGAGTATTGACCCTGATTATTATGATTGTAAAACTGTCCATTGGATACCGCAAATGGATTGTAATGATTATTAAGAGATGATATTGGCGGGCTTTTTGTGATGATTTGAGTAGGAATATTGATTTGGTGTGAGTTTTGCTTGGACAAATCTGGAAAACTTGGTTTGAAAGGTCTTTCTGAATAGCTGTTTTCTGATTGGTGTGAATACAGAGGACTTGTCGTTGAAACGTAATTTCCAGAAAATATTTGTTGGGTATTTGGTCTATTGTATGAAGCACTATACAGAGGCTGATTTCTAAAGCTCTGTATATTTGGATTGTAGTTATGCTGTTGAACATCGGTAATCTTTACCGGTTTAAGCTGCGCCCAGTTTTTTCCCGGACCCTTGTATGCATTTTTTAAATAAAATCTAACTTGTCGTTTTTCTCTATCACTGTCATCTGTGTTCTCTGAATAATCATCAGAATCCCCGTTTTCGACATATTCCATAACTTCGTCATTGTCAACTCTTTTGGAAATTTTATCTGGAAAATCTGTTGAGTTATACACAGAAGTCACATTACTTTCAGCGTTGGTTACGTCTCTTTTTCGTCGTTTTGATATTTTATTTTCACCATAGTCATCGAGGTCATTCGTATAAGTCTCATCATTTTCATGTTGGTCAATTGCGTCAGTCACAGAACTGTCATCTCTGAAATAGTTACAGTAAGTAATATAAATACAAGGTAAGTAATACAATACAAAATAATAATGAATTTGCTTACTTATACGATTGAGGAGCTTGTGTGATGACAGGTGGAGATTTTTCTTCGATTTGCGTACCAAAAGAGAAAGATCCCAGCTTAGTGTTCTGATTTAGAGATGATTGAATTAAATTCGAGTTCAGAGTTCGTCCGGATGATATGGCTTGTGATCCGTAACCATCTCTATCCTTTTGAACTTGACCAATAGTAGACGGTTGCCCTCTATACACACGTTGTTGTCTGTCGTTTTCAATTTCGTCGACTGGTGGGAGATCTTCTTCGACTTCAGCATACAACTGCTGTTGCTGAAATTTAAAATCATACACCTGAATATAATGTGGCCTATAGTAATTGTAAACTCAATACATAATGATATCAATTATCATGTTAATTAATTTCCATTGCAATACCTTAATTAACATAGTTAACGAAGGCAGTATAAATTTAACGCCCCTATAACTCAAGTTTATGATAGTACGAATATATAAAATTGCTTTATAAATGTATTTCAAATAATTTCAATCGTAGCTGAATAAATTTAACCTCATTTACTGTGTAGGACAAAACCAGACAATTCTTGTTACTTACTTTTTCGTACTCCTGTCTGTTGAATTTGGGTTGACCTCGAGAGGTGACGACGGGGTTCGGTTGCACCCGCTGCGGGGGCGGGTTGCGGCGGGGCGGCGGGGGCGGGGGTTCCCTCTCGTTGAGCCGCTCGAGGTCGTCTGCTGCCGCTGTACCGGTGGCATCGCAGCCCACGTTGCGCGGCCAATCACATGTTTGGAGCTCGTGACTGAAGATAAAAATTGTATGATCGTAAGACTTAATCATATAGGAGCGGCCAGTCGTGAACAAGTAGGTTTCTCAAAGATCTCAGACTAGTTTATGCTTAGATAGACACTAGACTTCTTATTGAAACTATAACGACTTACGTTTTTCCAAAGAGACAAAGTTGCTAGTAAGAACAATATAAAAAAGTTTCTGCATTATCATACCTGTACATTAGGCCACCCGTGCACGATTCGAGTAGAGCGCCACCAAACACGCACACATAATAAAGGGTGCAGTCGGTAGGATGCGGGTAGTAGCCGAACTCCTCGGGGCAGTCGAAGTTCACTTGTCTCTTGAGGTCGGCCGCGACTGGCACGCTGCGGATGGGACCGGAGCGCTGCCTGGACCGTTCATGTGCCCCGAAGCATTCTGGAAAGAATTCGAACAATTTGAATTAAAAACATAATATTGAATTTTTTTAATACATATTTTTTTCATAAACAAGATTGTTGACACTGGTGGTAGGATACTAGGACAACCAAAATATTAACACGTTTTTAGAATTATACATCAAAATTATCATCGTTAAAAATATAATACAATTTAATGGAAATATTAGGTGTCAATATTAAGACACTAAATATAACAAAACTAGTATACGTAACGCCATATTTAATATTAAGTAACTCCAAATAGGTATCAAGTTGTAGAGAATGGTTTTGTACGACCATAAAGTACATATCTAGATTACAATAAAAAATAATGAGTGCAGCCTTGACTAGCCTTTTGGCGGAGATTGTAATGAAATCAGCAATTCGGAGCGCGAGGTATATGATACTTAGAACAATTGCAAAGTGACCTCGGTGATAAAAGTATCTCTTATTTATGCAGAACATGAGTTTAAAGTGATTGTTTTTTAATTGGATTCTTAAACTGTGGACTTAAGCCAAAGTTAAAAAACAAAAAACAAAATCCAATTGGGTATAATCACGGTATAATCATATTTTAAGCGGCTCATTCCTTACTCGGATACCAAAATTTTCTAAAACACTTTCAGAACGTACATACTAGATTTAAACCAACTTTAGCAATTCAAGTTTAGTCATTTTCAATTCTAGTTTATCTATATTAAGTTATAACTTAATATAGATAAACTGGAATCAATTATACTCCGATTGGGATTAATAATTTTCCTCCATTTTCTTCTCCTACCCCGCCTAGATTTTCTTCTCTTATCTTCCATCTTCCTTGTCTATATCGCTTCATCTTTTCGTCTGTCACGTACTTGGATCACGATATCGCGGTGATGTCGCGATTAGGGCGGAGCGTTCGCACGGAGCGCTACTTCACTAGACGACGCCCGCAACTCCGTTGCGCCAAAATTCGTTTGTCGCGCAGGAACCGTACATTTTTCCGGGATAAAAAGTCCTATGTCCTTTCCCGGGACTCAAAGTATCTCCATACCAAATTTCAGCAAAATCGGTTAAGCGGTTTGGCCGTGAAGAGGTAACAGACACACTTTCGCATTTATAATATTAGTATGGAAGTATGGATAAGTTCACAGCAAATTGTTGAGCGTGACTTTATTATATTAGTAGATGTTGCTCGCAGGAAGTTGTGCTGCAAATCGTTTATCGCACGGGTACCATACATTTTTAAAATTAATTTAATCCAAATTGGTTCAGCGGCTTAGCGTGAACAGGTAATAGAAAGACTTGAACATTTTTTTTCTTTTACAATATAAATATATACTTACTTTATACTTTAGCGTCATCGAGGCAGTGAAAACATGGAAGAAAAGTTTGGGCACTTTTAATGGGTAGGTAATCCAAGAGGCCTAAAGTAAGCAATAACCGTTTTGTGTCAATTGTTGTGACTTGTGGAATAAATGAATAATGAAACATAATCATTTTATAAAAAGTCCAGTAAGTATTGTATTCGGACTTATTCTATGCTAGTTATTTTCGCTTGTTGCAACTAAATTCCACAATAACAAAGAACTATAAGCAATGCCTAGTGTTCGTACATTAGACCTAACTAGCACCATTCAAAACTGAATCTAATGTTTATACATCGAAGGCCTAAAATAGAAAATCAATAATTCCGCTGAAATTTCACAAACCAGCTTATTTGGCTCGTGACCATAAGAATTTATAACCAATACCAAAATAGATAACAGAAATACCTATAAATAAGACCTAAATAGTACAAATATCGGAACGTAATATCTCCAAAATTTTAAGTAAATTGCACTTATAATTTTGTAGTTATTTCATTACAAACTTATTTAGCAGTGATTAAATTTTTTGTATACTGTAATAATTTTATGGAGTTTCGAAAGTATTTGTAAAATTTCTTCGTACAAATTAATATCATGTCATTAAACAGTTACTAGTAAAAATATATTAAAAAGTCGAATATCTATATAACTAGCAATTAGCAGCAACAAAGTTTAGCAACTTTAGGTCTAGGTCAATTCCAAAAGCTTGTCTTTTTAAAGACCAAGAAATTGACCGCAACGACTTGAATATGAGTGAACTATTTAAGAGCGTTCGCGGGTGCCGTATCGAAATCGAATGTAGAAGCATAGCTTTATTAATAGATCCCAATATTGTATAAAAAAAAATATTTGTCTAGACGCATTGTCCAGGGAGTAAATTGGGGAATACGTTTGTAATGAAAAACAATGCTAGCGTACCCTCTTAAGGTCGGATTTATAAGGGTCTGCGCGAACGTGAGTTTTGGCCAATACACCACGAGATTACAAGCAGTAGTAAGTAACGATTTATTTAAATAGCGGCGCGGTCATACTGTCATTTACATACATTTGCTTACCATCTCGCGCTGTAGCTTAGAAACCGCGCGTTCGGGCGGACGCATATAAATCGAGCCTAACAGCGTTGTAAAGTGATTTGAACGCATATCTGGCTATACACGGTGTAACAAAACAAAGTGATAATACTTAAGGGTGTGTACGGGTACCCTTTATAGAGTTCTCTGTTAAAAGCAGCAGCGCTAAAACAGTAACTTTTTTTCACCTTTGTATGAAAATATTCATGACGCGGGCGCGCTTGCCCATACAAATCACAAAAAATGTTGCTCCTTTAGCGCTGCTACTTTCATAGAGAACTCTATATAAGGGATACATACACACCCTAAAGTATTATCACTTAGTTTGTTACACCCTGTATGAAACAAGGGATACAAAATTGTACTTTTCAAAAGTACTACTAACACCATTACACCTGGGAAGCTACGAAACGTCCATCAGCCTATCAATCGTCATGTCGCAAACCGTGCCCTCCACACCACAGCCGGTGGGAAAAGCTTGCGATACTGTGACGAAATACACTTGCGCCAGCCTGGGTTAAGTTAAGCGTTAGCACTTGTCTCTTTCTTGCATCGTAGTTATGAAGAAGACACTTTGTTATTTAAAAAGATGTTTTGTTAACGACATGCAATATCCCTGGCGTAAGTGGACATAAGCAGATTTTGACGATATTTTGCACAGATATAGATTTGCCACATGGAGGGATGGTGGTTACTTTTTGCGGGACAATGTGCGGTACCCAAGGGTTAGCCTTAATTTACTCTCAGTTTCTGAAGTGTTTCTGTTCAGGTTTATCTTTTCACTAGCGCTTTTGATTGGTAAACGTCAAAATCTAAACCAACTAGATGACGCCCGCAACTCCGTTGCGCCAAAATTCATTTACTCACTCAAAGTATCTCCATAACAAATTTTAGCAAAATCGGTTCAGTGGTTTGGGCGTGAAGAGGTAACAGACAGACAAACACACTTTCGCAAACTCCGAACAAAACTCCCCAGAAACCGAGCATTAATCTTTTTAAATTAATCACCAGCAACAAAACCTAAAGCTCTACCATAGTTGTGCGTTTCACCATACTCTATGTAGAGCATACATCTTCATGATTCGACTTAATTCTAATGCTCGGCCTTGTGTGGCAACCTGTAATAACCATGTATTGTTCTATGGTAGTTCACGTTGCACAAATGTGTACTTGTGTAGTTAGGTTTTCAATTAAGTTTTGTTAGAAACAGTGTCAGTATTCCTTTATTAGAAGTTAGTAGGAATTTTAATCTATTTTATTTATTAAATGTTATTGTAAACTGCGGATAATTGTAATTGTATTTCTTAGCATTAATGTAAAAACGTGTGTGTTCTATTTTATTTATTAAATGTTATTGTAAACTGCGGATAATTGTAATTGTATTTCTTAGCATTAATGTAAAAACATGTGTGTTCTAAATATCTACTATAACTTAGTTTTATATTATCAATGTTTGTTTTCAGAATAAAATAAAATAATAATATTACGACTAATCACATCACAAACTAAACCTCACGTTCTAAATATTTCTTTATTATCTATAGTAACTATAGACTCCCGCTTCTTAGTACTTTGTACGAGCAAAAACTAACCCCACATGAATGCAATAAAATATAGAAGACCCTTCCTATGATAAGTATCTGCACATTTTATTAAAATTGGCCCAGTAGGTTCAAAAACTATTAGGGTCGTTTCAGACCGCAACGCGACGCGAAGATGCATTTCTAAATTTGTACTGAATCGACAGATTTCGTGAGCGTGAGACGTCTTGTAAATCTGTCAATTCAGTACAAATTTAGGCTGCCTTCACATTAAGTCTTGAGTACTGCGGCAGCCGCAGTACTCAAGACTTAATGTGAAGGCAGCCTTAGAAATACATCTACGCGTCGCGTTGCGGACTGAATTGACCCTTAGATGTTATCAAATAAAAGTGAACTCTTTAATGTTATCATAAATTTAACTTTTATCTTTGTGGCTAGGTTTACCTCGATGTAGGTAACATCGGGGTAAACCTACATCGAGAAATAAACTACCAGGCAGGGTCCCAACACGCAAGAGGTGGGTAGATCCTGAATCATACAAATAAACAAGTTCATTGACACGGCCCTTGAATTAAATCCTAATTGCGCTTCTATGTTTAGTCACTCGTGTTGTCCTAGTTACATGTAGGAGGTAACATGTCCTGTATTAACATAAATCGCCTACACGCGAGGGAATAGGCTATAAAACAAAGCCTTTTCAGGCATCTCATTAGGCATTACGCTTTTAGGTCCTTTTTTGCTAAATTAAATATGGTTAAATCTGTTAAGCACAAACTTGGAGGTTAGACCTCCCATTATTTATTAAACTTAAGAAAAGTACCTTGTTATCGCACTGTAAGGTATGATTTAATAAATAGTACATTTTACAAGTTACTTTAGTCGTTTCATATTTAGTCTAAAATGCGTAAGGTTAGCTTTGCTTACACATAACTAGATGACGCGTTTTCGTTTATCGCGCCCGAACCGCGTATCGGAACCGTACATTTTTTCGGGATAAAAGTATCCTAGTATGTATGTCCTTTCCCGATACTCAAAGTATCTCTATACCAAACAGTAAAATCAGTTCAGCGGTTTAGGCGTGAAGAGGCAACAGATAAACATACAGACTGACACACTTTCCCATTTATAATATTATGGATTTAACGTCTCATGTATTTAATATTATCTAATATTCACATACTACCAGATCTCATGTAATTATTTTATTTTGTGTATTTTAAGGAACCCTAAAACATGATATTCTTATCTTAATTAACTGCTCTTATGATGTCGTGATTGTAACGAGAAAGAACTTTGTGGGAACTTACCTTCAGCACAAGGCGACTCCCAGACGTAAAATACGACATAAAATCGTAACAAAGCACGAAAATTCTAATCTTTGTCTGTTAATCATCATTATCGACCTTTGCTTGTACGTATCCTCAATAATCTAAGGTCCAAACTACGACGAGAGTCACAAAACTTAAAGGACAAATTTTATGAAATATGAACCACAACCTGTAACCTTTTCCTGTATGAACTAATCCTAACTATGATATACCCAGTGTCCCTCTCCAAAGGAAACGATTCGTCAATATGATTATAGTCATAATTTCCAAACTCTAATGCGATAAACTGTTTAGACATTTGAAGAGAACCGTCCTTTTTCCAGTCTCGTAAAATGGGGATATTTAATTCTGCAATACGCACCCCGCTTACACTATGCTAATTGAAAAACATAACTCTCCTTTTGGCTGTCGGGAAAAAGAGTTGATCTACAATCTGGTAAAAAAATGTAACCCTGCGTTAGGAATTGCAGTGATAGACATTTGTATGTTTTAGTAATAATTATCGCTTATATCGCTTATATATATCACAAGTTGGTCCTTAATATACGAAGCTGTTATATCTCATTTGTGCATTGTTAGTGTAAATTACTGTTGTTATGTTAATGCTGATTGTAAATTGCAAGTTAATACAATTCCCATTCAACCTTAAACAACGGACTCGGGAATTGTTTAAGATAAATGATATTAAATATGATGTTTATATCCTACAACTTATATCCATAAAAATAGACGTATAATTTTATGACAACCTTATAAAGAAGAAAGAAAATAAATAAAAATATTCATAGCACACTTTAGCTTTAGTTGGGTAAGCATAAAAGCCAAAACGCTGGATTTTATTATCAACGATCTAAATTTTATCAATAAATACCCTGTAAATATGCCTAGGTCTTATTACTAGATAAAGCAGGTATTTAGCTTAGCCTGGGAAGGTATTCGAGTGGGTGGCAATTTGAATAAGGATTGCAACAGAAATGTATTGTTTCTTACACTTGTATTGGAGATTGTGGAAATTAATAGGGTATGAGTCAGATATACAGGACGAATATAAATGGGACAGGGTGAATATAATTATTCCGTTTCGACTTTCTACTAGATAGAAGCAATAGAGAAAAAAAATCGGCCAAGTGCGAGTTGTACTCGCGCACGAAAGGTTTCGTACCACTACAGAGCAAAAATAGGCTAAAAACTGAATTTTTTGTATGGGAGCCCCCCTCAATTATTAAATTTATTTAAATTTTATAATTAATTATTAAAGTACAAATACAATTAAGTATTTTAAGAACATTTCAATTGTCTATGTGTTGCCGTTATTGATTAAGAGCAAAAAATAGCAAAAAAATTCACATTGGTTGTATGGGAGCCCCCCTTAAATATTTAATTTATTTTATTTTTAGTATTTGTTGTTATAGCGGCAACACATATACACAATCTGTGAAAATTTCAGAAGTCTAGCTATAGCGGTTCTTGAGTTACAGCCTGGTGACAGACAGACGGACAGACGGACAGACATCGAAGTCTTAGTAATAGGGTCCCGTTTTTACCCTTTATGTACGGAAGAATACAATATTATCTAAAACAAAAACTTCAAGTAAAGTAAACTACGCCTTAATAAATAATATTTCGCAAAAGTCGGAGCTGAGGGCTCTACTAGCACACACAGTAAATAATCCGACCAAAATCCGACATGTGGTACACGTCATATTAGATTATTGATAGAAATATCGTCAAGCGTCGAACAAAACTTTTTCTTTGCTGTTTGTACTGGTGCTGCCTCTAGCGTGAAAACATTGCAGTAATGTATCCTATTAACTTCGTATTTACATATTTTGAGCGAATACGAAAAGGTGAAAGAAAAATCTTTTATTGTGATTTCTTGATGTTCTAAATTAAATTACATGGCGACAATAAAATAAACCGTAGCCTTTGTTCTGCTCTTTTAAAACCTATCTGGTTTTAAGCAATTTCTAAATACATGGCAACATTTTAATAACATGCATTACCTATATCATTTACCTAATCTCTACCCTAGGGCCTAAAATACCATATGAAATATGCTAAGTCGTGCCAGCGGGCTGGCATTTAGCTATCTCCTACCCATTCGCCAGCCTTGGACACAGGCCAGTACAATGGAACAAGACCATGCTATGACCGTTCATAATATTAAGCAATCACATGATTCATTTTAATAGGGCAAAGTGCCCAATCGTGGGCAGTCATCCTATTATGGGCACCTGAGATTTTTGTTTGAAAATACTAGAAATTCCAATAGTCGTATGAATTCTTAAAGTGACAATAATTTGGGGTTTTACCATAAATACATAAGTACATAAAGATGTAATATAGGAAACCGATATATTTAGAAATGTTAATATGCACTGATTTAACATAAGGATACTACGAAATCTCAGAGGACTTATAGCATAATAAAGAGTTGAAGTGTGAGCATACGATCTACCTTCATTAGGTACCTCTATGGTAAGTGAATTACCTTTTAAATTGGTAGCAATAGTTATTTATTATTCCAAAATTAGGACAACCTTAGAAAAGGCGAAGAAATAAAGATGTTATTTCTTCAAATTTTTCTACTTTCTTATTTTAACGTTAAACGAATAGCTGCTTACGGTTCAGCTTTTAGTATTATATTGTAGTATAACTTCTATGTATTCGTCCTTCTTCCGTGTACAAACTGACAGCTTGATCAACGGAATAAAAAAAAAGTGCGTGTCCGACTCGCACTTGGCCGGTTTTTTTATTTTCATGTAATTTGTGTAGTAACTTCCGTGAGTAAAGTCACACATTAACATTTAAAGCATGACGTTAGTTAACATTATGTCACTAATGTCTTTAACAATATCAAATTACTTTTTAACTTGATAAACTACTTTTAAAGGTTCTTTAGAATTGTTACTTTCTAAAACCTCTAAGTTCTATCTTCTAACCTAAAGCATTTTTAAGTTGATAGCACTATATGATCCACACCACATAATGAGGCACAGAACTTCATAATAATTAATTTGAATACTTTATTAACTTCTTAACTAAAGCATCAATGGAGCTATGGTTCAAGCTGGGAAACAAGCCAACACTTCATATTAAAATATTTTTGTGACTTTGGACTGTCTGTTAGATATTTCAATTAATAATAATTATACATAGTACTTGGCATTTTCCATTGAACAATTGGGTAAATGGCTAATACATATTGGTAATTAATATATAGAGCACCGCAACTAGAAAACCTTGGCATTTACTACACGTAAATAGTATCAAGGAAGTTGTTGTCTCAGTAATGTTTCCATGATCATTGAAAATGTACAATAAATTAATTTTATAGCACATTTTGAACAGTAAATGTTTGGTTACCGAATTTTGGGGTTCCTCATCAAAATGGGAATACTTGAAAATTTTAAATATTAAATAGAGTATGCAACTTATTTATATACTTTAGACTACACCTATGTAATAATTTTTCAAACAGCTATTTATATATTAAACTAACACTTTAAAATTTCACTCTTACCGAAAAAGCCAACACAAAGAATTACCTTATAAGGATCATTAATCTTTCTCGCAATATCTACGTACATTTAGTTTTGCAATCACAGCTAAATGTTAAATTATAATCGTGGGTTAGTGAATTGTTAATATGGCCATTCATGCCATAACCTTAGCTTAATATTAGAATTAATTATATGACTTTATTGAAATAAAATAGACTTACTAACTTCATGGGTACTTTTAAGAAATTAGTTAAAAAACTAGATAGTTGAGGCAGCCTTAAATTTTCAAGACAGTATTTATACGGCAGAAATTCGTCTTTCACGCAGGAAATTCTTCTGGGACTCGAAGTGTATTTAATTGAATTCAGCCATTTATTTACGCGTGAATAAGAAACAGACAGACAGACAGAATTTGTATAGTTACAGACAATAACAGATTAGATATTATTAAAATTAAATTGTAGTATTAGTGGTGTATGAAATATTTATGTCAATCTCTTTGCTATTAAAGTAATTTATTTATTACGGAACCCGCTAAGTTAGGGCAGGCTCGCGCTGACCGGTTCGCACGTTTAAGCAATAATAGATCACTTGGGAAACGGATGTTGCGGTAAGCCTCAAGTGTGGGCGTTTTGTTAATGTCATTGTGATTATTGCTTACTTATTTGCAACCATTTATTTAATTAGCCTAAAGTTGTCCGAGCTTAAATGATACTGGTCCGAAACTTGCCGCCTCAGAGTGTAAGTGTATCGTTTCTTTGGTATAGATTTGTAGGAGCAAATATAATATCAAAATGGATTCACTATAATATTCATATCCAGTAAAATACCCTCAGTTTCCATAAGAATAATCTTTATTAAAGCATAATAAATTATTTATCTTATCAAACAAATTTTGATCCCTTTTATTAGATTTAACCTCGTCGGGGTGGAATTTTCAAAAACTCTATCTTGGTTAATAATACCTTAATCATAAGAATTAAAAGTTTATCTAGTTTTAAGGGTAACTACGTTGATCTATCAGTCAGAAAGCTTTGCCTTTTACATAGACAATCACTATAAAATTTCCTAACCCTTTTGTACCTATGCGTTGTGAATGTACAGTATATTTTTTAACGGAAACAATTTATTTTTTAGCGAATAGAACGATTGAGTAATTATTGCATGTTTTAATAGTTGCTTCACCTTGCAGTTTCCTTAAATGTTTAAAAATATTAAACACTTATCAATCAAGGTGAAAGGAAAAATAAATACTGACAATTTTATAAATTGGTAACAAAATAAATATATGATTTATTTCAAAACTTATTTTTTTAAGACAAATTGATGATGATATATTTTAGTATCTACTAGTAGTTTATACATTCAAAATTTTGATTATTACCAAAAATGTGATAAACACACACGCCTGTAAAATTCTAGACCACACACAGTTGAGTGCGCGTAGTATGTCATTATTGTCCAACCGTGAAGTTTCGACAACCTTAGATAGATTTCCTTTATGCCCTAGGTCTTTCAACATTCCTAGAAATGTAGAAACAGAGCCGGCGCGGCAATGTTGCAAGTTGACAAGTGGGCGCGACGCAGGTTCGATTCCCGACGACGACTTGCGCAACCCTAAACAATGTTTACTGAAATTGTAACAGAGATAATAGCCAGTAAGGAGAATGTCCGTAGATCGAAATTATTCTGGTATGCTCTTTCGTAATAATTGACCAACTGCTTAGCACGGCCTCACAAAGCTCATGCATGCACGCAAAGTACTTATAATAATAGCTCCCACACAGATTTTGATGATGGCGGCCAATATCGTTAGTCTGGTCAGGTACAAAGGAGTTGGTTTTCGAAGTGTCCGAATGCTTCGCAAGACACAGAGTACTCAGACTGTCTTTGCGGAATGACGATGCTGCATAGACTTAAGAAAACTATGGATTCTCTGACTTGCAAGACATATAGTAGATTATAAAAGGTGATCACCCTGTATATAACGCGAGAATCCAACCACGAGCTTCAAATTTAATAGAAGTCTAGCTCCTATTATAATTAGACATTAATATCACATAGGTTACGTACAAGTTATTAATGGTGTTCCCATAATCATACATCAGGTTGCCGTAGCTTTAATATCCACAAATAAGATGTAACATCACTAATCTATATCAAGAAGATTAATTACAGCGCATTTCGATGATATTAATGATGGGTATGTAGATCAAAATATAAAGTTGTACAACTTTACGCAATAGACGAGATAGCAAAATGAATGAAGAATTTAACTTCTCATTAACACAGTTTAGCTCTTCAATCTGAAGACATCCTTAAGCTTTAATGAAATAAGTGAAAACCCTTTCATTCCAAATAATAAGTTAAATTTGAAACTAAATAATAAAATAGTATACAAAATTAGATGCCTGCTTTAGTATTACTATACAAATAAAAACTTCAGAACTATGATTCTTTTGTTTTCACCGTTGAATGAAAACGTAACAATTGGAGTACAAAATACGAAAGGCGCGAAATCATTTCATAATTGCAGAACTCATAAAAGAGGTCTCAAATCTAACAAGACAATAAAACGAATCGTTTAAACAAAATCAGATAAAGAAAAAACAGATTGCCCAACAGTCGTGGTCGGAAGAGCCGATCTTTAATAGCCTGTAAAAGATAGATAACAAGCCGGTAATCATCTTAATTAGAACGAAACCGGTGGTTAGCTTAAACGTGACTCCGGGTTCACGATGTGAAATGTATCACTTTCGAGATTGATACACAATTACATACCAAAACATGTTACGTGGGTACCTATTTAGAAGAAGACACCTGACAATCAGTTGAAGCGATAACTATTAGATAAAGATTGACAGTGACACACAAAAAAACTCTGGAAAGAAAAATAGTCTGAGCTATAATTAAATAAATTTAAAGGTTCATAGATTTACGCGAATATACATTGCGTCTTAGACACTTATGGATTTTGTCGCGGCTCAATTTTGTTATTCCCCACGCTTTGGAGTTTCCCCCTGATGATTATTATTATTTTTGTGTTCCGATCTACCAATGCCTATTGTGCTATTAAACTATAATTTGTACGAAATATTAAAAGTTTCCTTGATCTTCCAAACATAATACTGTGGAAATACCAATGTCGAAATATACGGATACTAAGATTCAACACTCTAAAATCTTATGTGTATAAATTATGCGCGTACAAGATGTTTTCATGTGCAATTGAAGGTCAATCGGTCGGTAAGTCGTAGGTCATAATGACATAATAATGACATAACACCTTGTAACAGCATCTGTAATTACCATACAAAAAATATTATTCACAATAGTAAGTAATATCATGAAAAAAATCTATGATAGACAACTATTCAATAACACAAGTATTTCCTGATTAGTAAAAATAATTTACTTGTAAAATATATGTTCGGAAACAGCTTTATAGAAGAGTAACGCAAGGGACTGTTTTATCATATTTTTTTTTATAATATACGCCATTAAAATTAACTGCGAGTTAAGGATTTTTTTTTTCATTTGCATATACAAAATAATGTTAATCGAATTACAGGAAATTTTTTAGATACATGAACTGTAAGTAAAAATCATTGTATAAGTGTTTGACCTGTAACCCAAAAGCACGCTTTTAAATGTCGCTTTCAATCACTTAAAATCTATATTCACTTTGGTATTTATTATTATTACACAACTATTTTCCTTTATGTAATTCGGCATTGTGTTTAATTGAACTTTGGTTTGACAACTAGAAATGTTAGTCGACACTTCCATAGATAGATTCTTCTCAGATAACAAAATCTTAAATTATTTGATAAAGTCGTAATAGACGAAATTGGTAAATTGTTGAACTATGTTATCGAATAATAACTTCGGTCAGTCAAAACTCGAGAAGTCAGTTTATTATAACACGACAATATCTAGACGATTCCTTTATAATTTTATGAAAATAATTTAAGAATGCACCTGACCCTAACTTGACTACATACTTAAACCTAGATCTCAAAATCTGTAAGGTCTAGAAAACTGATTTTTTTACACAAGTAACTTCAGTTCATGAAGATTAAATGCTCAAGACGAAAACACGATTACTGAAAAAATGCTCGATAGTTTCTTTTTTACAAAAAACCTTGTTTTAGACACAATATTTTTGCTTGGATCTTTGAAGTTTGCTGCCTTTTGTTTAATTTTTTTTTATATCTAAAAGGCATTGATAAAACCTGCTCAAAACTCTTTTTTCATAATCATTATAGTTCGTCTTTTATTCATAGTAAACCTAACTTGGCGATGATTCCGCGTCGTCCTTTTTCACCTAGCATATGAAAGACGGGCGTGAGTGTGAAGAGCAGGACGATGTTTGAATTTTTGGGTCAGTAGCCCTCTTAAGAATCTATTCATTTTGTCAGTTTCACTATGTAGAGTAGTAACAGACAGGAGTAGTATGTAGAGTGGTAACTACTTCTGCTTTGTTCCTATTCGTTACCTGTATATTATATCTTGGAGCTACATTATTGGGTCTATCTATGTTCTAAAATTATACAGGTTGGTTGTTGTCGAAACGCTTGACATTTGAGCGAGTAATAACGGCGAATTATAGCAGGACCTACCTTCTAAAACCAATGATAAATCACATGGGCCTTGATACTGATCTGACAATGCCTACAGATTAAATTAAGCAATTTTATCTCGTTAAATTGTACTTATTTATTTATATGTACGGTCACTGACAGATCCGGTGTGAAATAAATCTATATTATTTCGTTAGCAATAAGGTGCAAAATACACATTAATTATTTTAGCCTTGTAAACTGTACCTTTACGGATATCCGCCAGTTTTGTTGTTTATAATCCTGATAAATACTTAATAGGTTCATTATTTTATTGACACGTGCAATAAGTTACTTTTTAAGTGCAAAATCTGTTCATCAGCTTGAGAATCGAAACATTTTGACCGCACTATTTTGCTTATCTAATTCCTTCTTGCATATATTTTATGATTTTGTTTCTCAGCAACGGCTGCATGTATATCCATAAATTTCCTTATTCTGAGTTTTATTACCTGCAACAACAAAAACAACAATTAATATCATAGATAAACAAACAATATTATCAAACAACGACAAACTCTTAATACACAGAGTAAGTAATTTTATTATAATTTTCAAAGGGTAAAATATAATAATAACTAATGAACCTAATTATTAAGAAAATATATCATTTCAACGGATAACTTTTCTTACAATTAGTTCATAAGAAAAACATATTAGGCTTACTTAAACTTAAATTACGAGAAATTCGGCCAAACGCGAAACGTAGGTATACACCATGGTTCAATTACAGTAATTTGTATGGCGTAACTGTGCATATTGAAACTGACATAACAGCTCTTCCTGTATGCTAACCAGTAACGAGGTGCACATTTCCACTCTAATTAGCTCAAGAAAAACCACGACAGCTAATCCACTAATATTATAAAAAAAGTGTGTCTGTTCTCCCTGTCTGTTTGTTGCCTGTTCTCTTCACGTGGTGAACCGATTTAAATTAGATTTAGCGTTGGTTGCTTGTTCCAGGAAAGTTATAGGAAAGGACATAGGATAGTATTTTTCCCGTAAAAATATACGATTCCCGCACGATATACAAAATATATCTGGCAAAGTCTAGTAATCATCTGTGATGTGATGACAAGTCGATGTATATTTGAATGGCGTTCAAAATATCAATAATTGTCCTTATTTATCACCTTCCTGTTTCAATATAATGTCATTATTTGTCATAAACATCGATTACAAGAGAGATAAATATAGGATCCACGATAAACTTGAACGAATGTTTTCTAGTTACATAACATTAAAGTAGAGCGGTCGGCAGACTGTTAAATGAATTGGTGGCCATTACACACGCAGCGTTATGTGATACTGATAAGCCCTTCGTGCAAAGTACCTTGTGGTTCAAGGTAAAGGAGAGAGCGATTTGAAATGTTTAGGTAAAAGGGCGTTTTGGTGATGTTTTACCTCTGACAGCTAATTTGTGCTAACTGCTAACTTTGCCTTAAATATTAATTTTATTTTGTTTTTAGTGTTTGTTATAACGGCAACAGAAATACACAATCTACGAAAATTTCAGAAGTCTAGCTATAGCGGTTATTGAGTTACAGCCTGGAGACGGATAAACAGACAGACGGACAGACATCGTAATAGGGTCCCGTTTTTACCCTTTGGGTACGGAACCCTAAAAACGTGCCAGAACAGCTAAAGAAGTACTCTTTAAAAATGCACAATTGATTATTGCATGTCTGTCTTTCTTTTTCTTTCTCTTTGATTCGCTGTCGAAACTATCGAAAGATTTTCCTAAACCGCTTCGGTTATGAATTACACCAAACGCCCTTAGATATTTTATTAGACAGTAGTACCGATCGCATTCTCTCGTTCAACTAGATCTTTGTTACGTATATCCTTGCTTGCGTAACTTTTTAAGATTTTGTCTCGCTATTTATAAGTTTAAATTACCGTTGCTTAACTGTTACACTAACAAGATTGGGCAAGATTTAGGATTTACGTTTGAACAATATTTCACAGGTAATTGGACTTATGACATGGTATCTAGGTGACTGGTGTCAGGTGCAGTTGCATAAAAACTACTTTTCTTTCCTCGGTAAGAATCGCTTTAAGTTACAGACCTTGCGAATAGTCTGTTTTCTGATCTACCTAAATTTTGTCCTAATAGCACGAGTATTTGTACGAGGGAGAAGAGGCTACTTGACACTACCTCTCTCTCCACTAACTCCACATAGATTATTATTTTTATGACATTGATTATTTTGTAACTTCTTAGTGGAAATTCATGATTAACAGTAAAAGATATACACTTTTCTTGCACTTATTCTACTTTATTATGTTATATTTCTTACAATTTTAATGTTTTACACTCCCCAGATTAATAATTGCATTTGACAGTTTCCACATTTTAAATATTATACTTAACTTCGCAGTCGAAATAATCGATTGAAATTGATCAAGAATAGGCATGATGACTATTTTTTTTTCTTATTGGTAATTAAAAGACCCTTAAAAAATAGAAACATCGCTGAAAGAATTACTCTGTTAGCTTAAAAATTCACCAAGATATGACAATTCAAACATCTCATAAAATAGACCTGCCCGAAACGCTCCATACAAAGTGCTACGAAAGAATGACGTCAATCTTTCGTAGTTTGTACGCATCGGGAGAGAACTTTGTTCGGTAGGTAGATTAAATATTGCGTTTATGAAAGTAGTTTCATAACAAAAGTTGCTTTTAATTGCATAAGTTATCGAATGGTATACAAATATTAAGAAAATTAATTGAAAAAAAAATCGACTTGATTATCCAACTTTGAAGGCGCATAACAAAAAAAATACAAATGCTATCAAGCTGAAATTTTGGGAACACTTATTTTTTACCGTGATTTCTTCATTTTATTAACAAAATTCGCTAATCTTTAACCTTGTCATCATCCCTATTCTGGCCAGTATTATAATATTCTGGTACAAAACATACCATGTTATTATCAACCGTACCTAAATCTATGACAGATAAAACCCGCACGATTTATTTTACACACCCTCGCATAAAAACTGGCACAGATTAACGATATGCATATTCGGCCATGAATGGAGTAATTGCACCAAATAGTATAAGGTTGGCAAATGTTGCCAAGTTAAAGCCAAATCCACTTTTATTATAGTCCTTAACACGAAAGGAGTCACGAAAATTCGTGTTAAATGTCCAGTCTTATGTCTAGTCATAAAATCAATATATTTTGTGACTTGCTTGAAAGGCAGTTGATGCCTGCAAGTTGCAACAAATTTATTGAGTAATAGTCGATCAACTAAAAAATGTATTCGTAGAGGGACAAAGGAACTTTTCGTTCAAATTCCTTTGAACGTAACTGAGATGATGTTGTTAGTAGTGTAAAACACGTTACAAAATAATTCAATCAATCAATATTGACCATTCAAAAATTATGAAAAACTAGCGATACTACGGAACCCTATATTGGTCGGTTCTTTTTTAAATGTATAGACACTAGCACAGAACTGTCTGGTACAGACTTCTTTATCAATTTTAATTAAAATAATTACTTAAGAAAGATGCACTAGCTATAAAACTGAGAAGTTCTTAAAAATTTTAAAAATCCTGCTAACGTTGTACCCTTAGTCTTAAACACTTGTCACACTTATTTCAGATAACCTAGATATTGTGAAAAGACTTTCAAAGGTTTCATAATCGTAAATGGGACTGGTTGCGAGTTTAGTGCACTACATAACTGCCGTGAAATTAGGAATTGATTTGCGAAAAAGCAGGGCCCTTAGACAGATTGTTTTGGCTAATAATGAAGAACTTCGAAAATAATGGATATGTATGGATAAGCATCGCCAGGCCTGGAATCTAGACAAAGAACTTGATTTGTAGGTAAGTAAAGCGCTGCATTTGAGGTAATTTTACTTCACACAATAAATTATTTTTATAGAACTAGAAGACCAAAATAAATTGACACCGTCATAGATAGATTAAAAAATAGACACACAAAGTCTATTTGCACAATTATTAAAATACCAATTTACAGAATTTGTGCAAATCGTGATCTTGCTTTGAGGGATTTCTTCAACAAGCATTGCAACTATGAAAGAAAATTTTACATAGGTATAATAAACAAATAATACTGAATCAGTATACATTACATAAGATAAATGAGAGATATAATTTACTGGTGTTCGTGAGCGAATTTGCATACTATCAAATTGGTTGCCAATCGGCAGCATTAGGAAATTATTAGTTCTTTATGTAACTGCCTGTAATAATACTATAGATTTAAGGGCCATACAGATTGATAATAAAGTTGAGTCTTTCCTTTAAGCTTACGCGTTTCAGATGTCTTGATATTGATATTACTTACTATTAAATGACTCTGTGCTCGTTTACGCGTGTTGCTGCTTTTGTCTGATAAATTGTAAATTCCACACAGACAATAACAGACAGGCGTGCGTAGAGAAAATATTTTAATTCATAAGTCTGTATTTTACGCTGATGTGTATTTAGGTGTCTGTAAGTTGGAAATTATCATTTACCATTAGATGATACCTGTGCTCGTTTACGCGTTTTGCTGCCTTTGTCTGATATATTGTATTTACTGCTAATAACAGCCGCATGAATTGGCGTTAGCATATGGAAAATACTTTAAATTCAGAAGGGAGTACAGTTTAAATATTGAAACTGAACTAGTAGAAAACTTTAATACGGTGACAAAAGTGGGTAAATATAAATATGAAGTTTTGTATCTCGTGTCACGGTTTGTCTCTTGTCCTATCTCTACGTTCTACCCATAAAGTTAATATACCTAGCGGAATAGAGCAACAATCTCGAGCTGTCAAACGAAACCGAAATTGGTTTGCATCTGTGTGTAAAAATATGTGTACATAATACGTATCAAAATACGTATACACTTACATAAGCATGATTGAACATGAATTCTATGAGATTAAATTGTCAACGTGCCGATAAGTGCCGACTGGACGTCAAAAAAAGAGTTCTGCTGTCATGTATCACACGTCTCTTTTTACCACGCAGTGTTACTGATAGTGACATCTCGCTTGCTCAGGCCTTTGTTTCTCTATTACGCTAGGTATATTAACTTTATGGTTCTACCGTTTCGGTAGTTATATAACCCTTAAGGGCTATTCACACAATCAGTATGGATCGCACGTGTAGAAAGCCGACGAAAGGATACGTGATAGTGACGGCTTGCGTAAGGATAAGTCGCTTATTCGGACATGTTCTAGTTCATAATCAGCATTCTTGAAAACTTTTTGTTAAAATCAGCTAGGAGCTCTTGAAAACTTGCTGTTAAATTATCATTGCGTTTCTGAGTTTTCAAATAAAAAATAAAGTTTTCTGAGCTAAGAAAACTAAACTTTTAAGCGAGTGTTTTGGCAAAACATACCATCGGCTACGACTAATTTCCGCTTGAGAAGGAATACAAATTACAATGAAAACTACTCAGCGGCACCGTTGAATCACACATAGTACATTTGTTATTAGTTATTACGTTCAAATAAGTCTTCTGTATCTTTTGTCACATATAGTCCAGGTCTCTGATGTAAAGGCAATTTCTAGGCACAATAACAGCTTTGTAAATTAGTAATAGTTTTTTTTTTTTTTTTAAACAAACATAATCACGAGACTGTAATTGTAAGAAAACTGCTTTTGAAAGTCGATCAAAATCTACGATCGCTCGACAATAATATCGAAAATGAAATCACGACTACGTAGACAATGAAAATTCTGCGTTAACAATTTCTAAAGCTTTAATAGATTTTTTGTTAAAGATTTGCGATTGCGAGAAATTAATTAGAAGTTCGCTTCTAGATTACGAAGAAACATTACGTTCACAAAGTATAGCATTGTACTGCGAATAATAAAAACTAAGGAAAAGTAACTCCGTCAAAAATATGTTCTACAATACTTGTCAAAAATGTGTACCGAGGTACACATTTTCAATACATTTGCAATATTTAGGTGGCCTTCAGCAGTATCAGGCTGACGTTACATGATAATTCGAAAGGAACCTTTAAAACGGTAATAGTATGGGAGTTACGTTTCTTAGTTTTTATTATTCGTAGGCATTGTTTGACTATCCAGTTCGATTCTTGTAAGAGCGAATATAAAAATAGCCTTAGGATACGCGTATTGTTCCTAAACGCAATATATCCATACTTATATTATAAATGCGAAAGGATGTCTATCTGTCTGTTACTTCTTCACGCCCAAACCGCTGAATCGATTTTGCTGAAATTTGATATGGAGATACTTTGAGTCCAAGGAAAGGACATAGTATACCTTTTAGTCTCGGAAAAATGTACGGTTCCCGTGCGATAAACGAGTTTTGGTGCAACGGAGTTGCGGGCGTTATCTAGTTGGAACATAAAATATAGGAGCACGCTGAATGGCTTAAATTAAGAAATTCCAAATACCGCAAGATCCGGCCCGTCCGTATCGCAACAGCAGTGTTGACAATGTTACAAAACAATGACGGAACCCTCTTAACCGACCCGGCACGTACTTGGCTGTTTATTGAATTATTGATGCCGGTCTTTCCGCCCCAGTTCCCATATCGGCGCCACCATCAGCGAAAGTGGTATTATCTAGGGCCGCATTATACAATGTTACCGCATGGCTTAGATTCGCGTAATAGGACATTCCACTGGACTGGGTCTAGATTTAATTAATGGGCTTGAGACAAATTTTAATACTAGGTATCAGGTACTAGGGCAGCGGTAGGCAACAGGCGGACCGCGGCGCGGCGGTCCGTTTGCGGACCGCGAAAGGTCGAATGTCGGACCGCGAAATATTAATGGGATTATATAATGAAAATAATTAATATAATAATATCTATGGACGCTTCACACCACGTCAGTCTGGTCCCGTGGTAAGTACCTGATGGACTTGTGTTACAGGTACCAGACAACGGAAATATATTTAATACTTTTATACTATACATATATTTAAGATTTTTATTATATTATACACATATTTAATACACATCCATGACCCAGCAACTTTGAAAACTTTTTGTTCCGTCGGCGGGATTCGAACCCGCGACCCCCGGCTTGAGCTACCAACAGCCCACCAACTGAGCCACAGAGGTCGTCAAAAATATTGTAATGTATTTTATACCAAGTACCTATCAATTAATACATAGATATTAGATAAAGTATACTTTATTAATTAATAATATTTTTAAGCTACATAGGTGTTTTTTTCTGGACCTCGTTAAAAATTTCCCACAGTATCCGGACCCCACCTAAAATTACTTGCCGACCCCTGTACTAGGGTAACATAGTACTAGTAATAATAAAACCTTTATGTACGTGACTGACGAATAAGCATATTAATGGTAAGTTTTTAGGAAGCTATTGTATAGCTTTTATCGCGGGCTTTGAGCGCGGCAACCGAATCAATAAATTCCGTAACAAAAATAAACTTAACACATCGTCTAACGTCGTTTCAATTCGGCAGACTTCCGCACGGCGTTTGTGTGCGTGCGACTGTAGATACGTCCGTATGCGTGTAACACATACGCTATGCAATAGCTTTACCGCGGCAGTCCCCGAGTGCTATACGTATTTCTTTTTGTTTAAATAAGGATGAGACTTCCATGAGTATCGTCCACAAATTTATTATTATATTATTCCACGATGAATGCAATGCGGAAGTACTACTTAATATATATAAAAAATAAAAATACCTACTCGTTTTACTGCAAGAGCCTAAATTTTTAGCTGCACTGGGCTGCGTCGCGTACAACATAGCGTAAACAGACCCTTTACAAAAACAGTTTATTTAACGGTAGACCCACAAGAACTTGTTTAGTTTTTTCACTATAATAATATTTAAACGGTGTTTATTCAACGGATAAACTAGCCGCTTCCGATATCATTGACCGAGGGCGAAAGTGAACCGACTAGATTTTTATGTTTTACCATTTCTATTTCATTGTACATGTAAAGCATATTACTATAATATTAAGTAAGAATGGTTATATTTTTAGTGCGGAAGACTTGTTAGGCTTGATTTAAGCTAGGTTGTATGCGGAAATAATCAAACTAAATTTTCATCTGTTTTTAACACGCTTTGATTAGCTTCACTTGTAACTATGTATGTATTTAAGAAAATCTTGGAATCTTAATTTGACCCAATTCCCGGTCTTCGATCTGGATGAAATTTTGCACACGCTCTAAGTTCTGATGACAATATATGACTAGCTAAGAAACGTCATTACAAATCCAATATGGCGGCCTCCCCAAGATGGCGGACGGATATGGGTCTTAAATGAAAGGATTTGCTATCAGGAATATGAAGAAAATAGTCACGTGACTTAAATCCAACATGGCGGACATCCATGGCGGATTGGCCTAAGCGTGTTTTTTAGTTTTTTTAAACTATTTAACTTAATATTGATTTTGCATTCATAAATATATCCGAGTTATGATTAAATATATCCGAGTAAGACAATTCATGAACATTAATTTAATAAACAAAATATTATTTTATTTTTTCACATTTAGCCCACAGCTAAAGTGTAGCCTAGAACTATTACAGTTTGGACATGTCAAGCCTAAAGGCAAAACATTCACACATTAAAATTATGATAAATATAATAATTATGATTGATTTACTAAATACTAGATTATCACAGCTCTGCGGAACTATTTTGTAACTCGTTAAACATTATTAATAATAATGTGGGCAGTGTTATAGATTGCCTTGATTTCGTTGCGTAAGTCCGGACCTTCGTACGCCGTCGAATCATGAATATTAAATTTAAAAAAAAAGATGAGCTGTACGAAGAATTTAATTTCTCATTTTGAAACTCACATCATTTATTTATATTTTCTAGTCTGGGTTGAATGATTCTGCTATATGCAATATCATCATTATGTTATATTCATCATCATGAACATCATTATCATCTAGAGCATAATATAACGATTTAACATAACATAATAATAGAACCCAGGTCTCTCTTTTTTAATAAAAGAGCGGTGTTGATTTTATTATGACATTTTTTGTTACAAACTAACATCATTTTTTAAGCCAATTATTTGAGGTTAACGTATTTCTGCTGCATTTGGTCAAAGCTTTAATTACGACTTCTAGAGCAAGCGATATCTTGCTCAATGCTACATTCCTAATAATGTTTTAGATTAGTGTTATTTATAAGGTTCTTGTATCTTTTTATGGTACTACAAAAACTGATTGACAAGTTGTCAATGTATTTAAAAGTTTGTGACTCATATCGAGCGATTGGTTAAAAATTTTTTGAACAATATGATAAGTCATAAGATGTTAACTTCTAAAGTTTATGAAAAGTCCCAACATCACTCTTTCTTACGGCTTGGTGAAAATCAGCAAACATTTTCTGCTCATTTGATCCTTTTTCTAATAAATAAGTATGTATTATGGAAGGAGGGATGGAGGTATTATGGAACAGGCTAAAGAAAGCGCTTAATACCTAATTTCTATTAATTATATTATTAAATATATTATATTTTTATCTCGAGTAACTTATCAAATCAAACTGCAAATAAAGTAATTTAGAAACGGCCTTATTCTGTGACCCTAAGCGATTTCGTAATTCAAAAATCCAAGTTATATCACGCGATACCGCTGACCTTGAGAAGCGCCACCTGGCGGCGTTCGCTACCTTCGAAGCTGAAGTGGAAAAGTAGTACACTTTCACGCTCGATATTAAGTAACATTGCGCTGTTTGCTATTCAACAATAGCAAATTAACGATTTATAGATGACGAAAATATAAATATAGAGCGTTACATAATTATTTCGATTGAAAGAATAGACGCTGGCTGATTGTTTTTTAGATTTTTTATTCATGATTTGATTTGCCGCCTCAACAATTGCTCTGGCACACCACACACCTTATTTATTACAATAAGGACGTTTAAATCATTAGTTTTTTTTTTTTTTTTAATAAAGGGGCAAAGGACCCTCTGTGGCTCAATTGGTTGAGAGTGTGGCAGCTCAAGCCGGGGGTCGCGGGTTCGAATCCCGCCGACGGAACAAAAAGTTTTCAATGTTCCCGGGTCTGGATGTGTATTAAACAACTGTAACACAAGTGCTTCAGGTACTTAGCACGGGGCCAGACTGACGTGGTGTGAAGCGTCCATAGATATTATAAAGGAGCAATCAAGTCACCTGAAGCAGGATAGCAACTACCGTCGCCCATGGACACTCGCAACATTAGAAGAGCTGCAGGTGCGTTGCCGGCCTTTTAAGAGGGAATACGCTCTCTTCTTGAAGGTTTGCAGGTTGTAATGGTTCGGAAATACTGCTGATCACAGTTCGTTCCAATGGTTATAAAGTTGTGCACGAGCTACTAAAGGTTTTTAGCCAGTAATCATTGAATATATGGGAAAATTTAAACAATTAATATTGAAAATAATAGCCAGACATTGCAACAAGTTACGCATTTCAGGGAAAACACTATATCCTGCTCAACTCGAATCAACGGAAAATTGTTATCAGTACTCAATCAACTTAATCTGTAATTAAATAAGGTTTCACATTTATGTAAAACAACCAGCGCTGCTATTTTCACAGTTGATTGCACTAGATATACATATTCAATATTGCAACAAGATTACAGAATTAGACGGTTTATTATAGATCCTAAGTTAGAGGAAGTTACCAAACGGATTGCAAGAAAACCGTAGCTTCTAGAAAATAAGCTGTAATGATTGTTGATTAAATTATATTACTTTCTTATGGGCATATTAAAATAATTTCATGGCATTAAATCAGAAGTAATGCTTGTAGTCTCTATCTTTAAATCGAAATTCTACAAAATATAATAATAATTTAGTTTATGATGCCTGATAATGATGCCCGCAATTCCGTTGCGTCAAAATTAATTTAATGCAAGAGAACCGTACACTTTTCCAGGACAATAAGTATCTCCATACTAAATTTTCGCAAAATCAGTTCAGTAGTTTGGGTGTGAAGAGGTAACCGACAGACAGGCAGACCTTCGCATTTTATAATATTAGTATGGATTCTCTGATCTACAGTACACACGAACCAATGTTTAAGCGAGACATTATTTTGAAGGTAGAGCTGACATACAACTCTATTTAGAACTAATAGAGCCACAGTTATGTGTCGCAAGTCGATATTAATCACAATTGTATGACACGCACAGTGACAGGTTGTGCAAACTGCCTAGTGCCTTCACCGCCCCAAACTATCAGCTCTACATACCTCAACATAGCTCTATATAGTTTTTATGAAATAACTATATTACTCCGAAAATGTTGTATTATGAAATTATTCTGTATAAGTGTTCTGGCATACAAACTTAGATCCCATGAAAAATATTTTGTAAGTGAATGCCTACATCACAGAAAAAAACACGTATGTGAAATTTCAAGTTGATCTATGCGTCTGTGTCTTTGTGATCTGTAATCAACCAGCTTTGCCTTCCATACGGACATAATTGAAGCGATACCTAAGAGTGTTTAAAGAAAGAACAAGCATAAATAAGTAAAACTCCAGCTTTACAGGGACACAATCCAGCTAGGTCGTTTTAGGGTTCTGTAGTCAACAAGGAACCCTTATAGTTTCGCTCTGTCCGTCCGTCTGTCTGTCCGCGGTTTTGCTCAGAGACTATAGGACCTCTAATTTGGCATGAATGCACATATCAATGATGTCGACAAAATGGTATATAAAATCTTAAAAATATATTTTTTATGGTATCTCCCCTACACATCAAGCGGGTTTTTTTTTCGCGCCCACCCCACCATGTGGGATGTCGTTGGATAGGTTTTTTAAAAAAAAATATGAGTAACTGGGATGATGTAGTTAGTAGTATAAAACACGTTATAAATGTACATTCATTGACCATACAAAAATTATCAAAAACTAGCGGTACTACGGAACCCTATATTGCGCGTGGCCCGACACACACTTGGCTGGTTTTGCTTATAGGTATTTAAAATGTCGTATGCTTTTTAATTGCATATGCCTATTTCGTTATTAAATCATTAATATTTAATTATTATACCAATTACGATATTATATACGATACTAGCTGTCCCGGCAAACGTTGCTTTGCCATAATACTATAAAGTATTTCGAGCATATTATTATTTTATTGAAGTGACTAAATAAGTATGTTACCATGGTAACGTCCCGTCCCGTCCCGTCGCACAATCAATGGTCGCCGTCAGTCTCGAGTTGTAATAATTTACTATTATTTTTTCAACAAATGCACTTATCAATATAAAAAGTACCCAGTAGCCGATTCTCAGACCCACTGAATACGCATATAAAATTTGGTTAAAATCAGTAAAGCCGTTTCGGAGGAGTACGCGGCCTAACATTGTGACACGAGAATTTTATATATAAGATTATTACGATCATAGACTAAGGAAAGTTACGATATTATATGAATAAATTATTATTCATATTTTTGTAGAATTTATTTACAAATGAGTTCTTCTACCTTGTTGAATCAATTTCAGATGTTCATACTGACACGTACATTTATCAAAGTGCAATGAACCGAGTCAATGAAAAATAGTGTCAGACGATTCCCGACGCCACCGACAAATTGTTTGTTTCGTTAAAATATAATAAAGAGTGATTGATTACTGCTTAGAAAATCTGTTTTAGCTTTATTCAAGTTGAGGTCATTTCCTAGCAAAATGTATTAAAGATTACCGTGTGTCGTTATTTTTTTTTTTGCTTATAGATGTATTTCATTATATATTGTTTATACGTGGGAGAGCCATGCTTCGGCACGAATGAGCCGGCTCGACCGGAGAAATACCACGTTCTCACAGAAAACCGGCGTGAAACAGCGCTTGCGCTGTGTTTCGCCGAGTGAGTGAGTTTACCGGAGGCCCAATCCCCTATCCTATTCCCTTCCCTTCCCTCCCCTATTCCCTTCTCTTCCCATCCCTACCCTCCCCTATTACCCTATTCCCTCTTAAAAGGCCGGCAACGCACCTGCAGCTCTTCTGATGCTGCGAGTGTCCATGGGCGACGGAAGTTGCTTTCCATCAGGTGACCCGTTTGCTCGTTTGCCCCCTTATTTCATAAAAAAAAAATTATTTGTCGCATAAAATACTATTTTTACTTTTCTTGCAGAAAAAAGTTCAATCGCAAAGAAAGCTGCCAGTACATTTTTCAGAAAATTTTTGACATTATTATAATGTACTAGACGTTCCGCGCGGCTTCGCTCGCGTACGGCGTACATTAGATATTTCATAGACAAATTAGTCCACAAAAAATAGCCAATTGATCCTTTACGTGGTCTACTTCTTATCTAAGCCAAATGACATAAGAATTGCTCCAGTAATTCGTGAGATAAGCCCTTTCAAATAATTTCCCCGTTTTTTCCACATTTTTCTCTATTTCTTCGCTTCTATTAGTCTTAGCGTGATAAAATATAGCCTATAGCCTTCCTTGATAAATGGACTATTTAACACTGAAAGAATTTTTCAAATCGGACCAGTAGTTCCTGACATTAGCGCGTTCTAATAAGCCCTTTTAAATAATTTCCCCCGTTTTTTCCACATTTTCCTCTATTTCTTCGCTCCTATTAGTCCTAGCGTGATAAAAAATTGCTTAAAGCCTTCCTCGATAAATGGGCTATCTCACATTAAAAGAATTTTTCATATCGGACTAGTAGTTGCTGAGATTAGCGCGTTCAAACAAACAAACAAACTCTTCAGAATTATAATATTAAGTATTGATATAGATATACTGTACTCGGCGAAACATGGCGGTAGCGGTCATTGACTCCCTGTCAAAACTTGTCATTTTCGATATAAACCGCGATTGACAATGTTGTCAATCGCGGAGTCAATGACCGCTACCGCCATGTTTCGCCGAGTACAGTATAGTATAGATTGTGTTTTCTCCACCTTTAACTGAAACTGGTTACAAAGGGGCTTTCCTTTATACTCTAGATTCTAGAATAAGCCAGCTGATGTAATACAGTAACACTTTATTTATTATATCCTTGTCGCTGAGTGTCAAGTTATTTTACTTTCTAATTGAACAAGTTTTTAATAACGACCTTGAGGGATTTAAATAATATATCTAGATTTAAAGTAGAGCAAACTCTATACATCTCGCTTAATATCTATACATCTCGCTAAAGTTTGTTTGTATGAAAGTTATTAAACAATCACATTCATTTTTCTTTTTCTATTCTATTGTAGGGCCGCTGACCCTGTCTGTCTTAAGACTTTTTCAATATGCCAGACAAAGACAAGCAGCAGTTTTTCGGTGTGTAGATATTATTATAAGGGGTGCTACCTGTTAATGTACTTGTAAGTTGTAACTTTGTTATTTTTAGTTAAATATTTAACTTTGTCTAAACATCTACCCATACTAATATAATAAACGCAAAAGAATATCTGTCTGTCTGTTGCCTCTTCACGCCCAAACCGCTGATCCGATTTTGCTGAAATTTGGTATGGAGACACTTTGAGTCCCGAAAAAGGACATAGGATACTTTTTATCCCGGAAAAATTTACGGATCCTGCGCGACAAACGAATTTTGGCGCAACGCAGCTGCGGGCGTCATTTAGTTTTTTTTTTTTTTTTTTTATAAAAATCAAATATTTTATTATCAAACTGCAAAACATACACACGAGGGCTGAAGGTCTCGAAATAAGTAACAAAGGCACTCGTTGCAAGCCCGCGGTGTTGCAGTGACAAATGACCTCTGATCTGTCATAGCTTTTCGCAGGGCTGCCAACCGCTGCATTGCTTACTTTCCACACAAAATCCATACTAATATCCATACAATAATATTAGAAATGCGAAAGTGTGTCTGTCTGTCTGTCAGTCTGTTACCTCTTCATGCTGAAAGCGCTGAATCGATTTGGATGTTTGGTATGCAGATACTTTGAGTCCCGGGAAAGGACAATACGATAATTTTGTCTCGGCAAAATGTACGGTTCGTAGAAATATGATAAAAATCGGACTAAACGATGGAAAAGTAAAGCTAGCTAGAACATTACAATATACCTAGTTTGAACAGGAATTATTGCGCTTGAAGAAAAGTCACAAAAAACAAAAGTTTGAACTGGAAAATATTGTATTATTTAGTATATTCATAGTCATACTTGGTTTGTTACATTTCATTGGTTAAAAGCTAAAGTAGAGCAATGCTTTTCTTACAATACAATTTTTTATGAAGGCTAAAATATTTTACCAGTTTTTTGTAGCTGGTAACCCTACTGTAGTACCTGAATAGCTTGCTATTAGAACAAGGTCGCGAAAGAAAAAGGTAATAACTAGACTGACACGTTATTATTTAACAATTATTATTAATACCACATACCTTTATCTTGATTGTCTTGTTATTATATATGTATCAACTTATAATTAATTATTCGGTTAATTAATATCTATTAATAATTAATTTTCTCCTTATAAATTTTCTGGAATATCAACTAAATAATTATTTCGTCAGAAGTCAGTAAGCATAACTTATTGAGGTTTGCACTAAATAACGCCAATAATTTCCATATTTATCTATGTTTGCAATTGCTAGCATATTAGACATCTGTAATCAATTACTAATGTTAGATAATAATAGGTAATTATAAAAATAATTATACCTCTCAAAGAGCCTTTAGGTTCTAGTAGGAGTTAAGTTTAGAGTCACAAAAATACTTGAAACTACTGTGTAACTTGAAAAATACTTATTTGTTGTCAAACAATTAGGTGATCAGCCTGCGTTGTTTTAACCAAACTTAGAAACAAAATTACTCCAATGCGGAAATTGAACCTACGACCTCTGAGTCAAGAGCCATTGGACCACGGAAGCTTACTTTTTGAATTAAAATTTTCGCGCAGGCAAATAAAAACGTAAGAACATAGAGGCTTACTTTTTTAATTAAAAAATTCGCGCAGTCGAATAAAGACATAAAAGTATTTTTCTGGCCGTACTAGTGATGCGCTGCCCTGCGAGTCGTTACGTCAGCTCTCAGCGAAAGTATGACGTGATCGAGGTCTAGGCTGCGACCGATATTGTACCACTTTCATTCTGAACTAGATATGAGCACTTGACTTATTTCGTACAGTGCACTACGGTTTTGAGGCCAATTTTTGAAGATCATAAACTTCTTCTTAGGTCTGAATACTTTTAGGTTTTTGTTTCACTTCCAAAAAAAACGAGAAAAACTCATAATATTATTAATAAAAAATAAAACAAAAGACCTAAAAGTTTAACGATTGATTAAAAAACCTTGTTTGTATATCATTTACTTTGTTCATTCAATTGGACCGATACATCGAATTCAATCACATCCCAATTTTTTTACGTGCGTTACAATTTCATAATAAGCGTCACGTCAATCGATGTTATCTACGCACAACACTAGCCCTTTGACTGCACCGTGCGGGCGCGGGTGAAAGTAGATTACGATTAGGTAGCATAATGATGCACTTTTTGTTGCCTAGGGATGAGCCGGTGTCGATAATTTTGGTATATTTTAAATGATTTTTATTTGATAGTATGTCACAAATTCTAAACCATTCCTCCTGTCCTGTCTTTTGGTTTTGCCGCAGTCCGCTAAAAATAAAATGGTATAAAACTTTGTATTGTCATTGTTTAATATGAATTTAAGTTGGCTAGGACAAAATAATAAATAATGATATACGTCGCTTTAGCGTAATGTATTTACATTTTTATGGTGTGTTTAGCGAGAGCATAAGATCGCTGATCTCAAAAAGAAGAAGACTTAAAATACATTCAAAAAATGATTCTCATTTTGCAAGTCCTACTTCCAATAGTCTTCACACATTTTATTCCAAAGTAATGAAATGCTTATTTCCCAAACAAAAATTAATTTTAATATGACAATACATTGTGTATTGTCACATTTCCTAAGCACTCACTTCGTAATTCGTTAGATCTTAATCAAATTCAAATCGATTTACTACAGTAAACCTTTTCGACAAAAAATCATTTCGTTTGCCATCACTATTGACTCAGCTGATTACGATCAAAAATAATTATATGCTTTGTAGTCATTCAATATTATTATTGAAGGCATCAGTTTGATGAAATAATTATAATAGAATAAGATGTTGTTTATTGTTTTACTATTGGGTTAATATAACTATACACACTCGCATTATTTAAATTGATTATATAATATATTATAATCTTGAGGATATAATCTTCAAATGTCATTTAAAATTATGTAGTTTGGGATCGGGAATAAGAATGTGCAATTGCCATCTTTCCTTTAAGCTTCAACGATTTATACACCATTTTGAAATCCTAGATTTCTGATATATCCAGGTACTAACAAAGGCATTCAAACCCTATCCCCGCATTGCAATTCCCACACAATTCCTTTAAAGGATTTCTAAGGATCACAAGGACTATCTCCAATCTCTTCCCGTACATATTTCATGGCATGGATGGATGTTAGGATGGATATAAGATAAGGCACAATAAGCTTTGTGCTGTCCGAAGGAGGAAGCGAAGATTGAGCGGCCATTTTACAAGATGGCTACCGGCGTTAGGAATTTCCTGTAAAACAATGCCTTGTTACTCGTGACTGCTGAAGCGTTGGAAATGATGCAACTTATTAGATAATATTGAAGGTGGATTAAACAAAGGCGAACTGTCTAAGCGACTAGTAGACTGGTTGTAGTAATTAATACTAATTACTAGTTATTTTGTACTGATATTTTACTAGTAAGGACTACAGAGCTAGAAACCAGCCCTCTGGCTGCGTGAGATTAGATATTTTGTTTATTGTACCTGCACTTCAAAATATAAAATTTAACGATTTTTTTAATTGATAATTTGAACGACAGACAAACAGACAAACTTTAACATTGATAATATTAGTAAAAATGTTTCCGAGAACATATTTTTAACAATATTTTCCGACAGCTAAGCGCGGCCTGTACCTGCTCCTTTTATTTCCAAAAAATGACTAGAAGTTTTTAAATGTGAAACGGACATCTAGTACACAAAGCCAAAGATAAAAATCGACACACGTTCAGTCAAGATCATGACGTGACATAATCTGATCTACTCTATATCAGTGGTACTCAACCTTTTTTTATACGGGCCACAATAATGTTTTGGTCTTAGTGTCGCGGGCCGTAACAAAATTTTTTTAGGCCAAAAGAAATAACGTTTTTTTACGACTGCACTATTTTGCTGGTTTGCGCGAATTTCAAAATGGTTTAACTTCACGCGGGCTACTGATAAAGTCCCGGCGGGCTTCATGTGGCCCGCGAGCCGTAGGTTGAGTAAAGTTGCTCTATATCGACGATCTTAATGGATAATTTGTAAACATTTTGTGACGCAACTTTTAAGCTGTTCCACATTGTTGGTTGACCTTTCGCCAAACCTTCGTATTTGGATCAAATTGATTGCCAATTGTTATACTTGAAACATTCTTTAATATCGACTCATTTACTTTGACACAATCAAGGCAAAAAACTTGAGATGGGCGAGCGGAGCGCGATTTTTGTAGGTCACTGATATAATGAATTGGTGAGTCTTGTATTGTATTTCTGACCAACTGAAGGATCAGTGTACTATTGTTGTTGGCGATTGGCTGGATAGATAAGTGTTTTATACTTTTTTACTATTTTGAAATCTTTACTTTTCTATGTCATATTTTTGCGTATTGACATTTTATATTTTTGTCCCACAATTTACCAAGACTCGAGAGAATACAGTTGTCGTTGCAGTTCAGAGTGTTATCATTTATTAGTTATTTTCATCTTCATAATACAGTCCAGCTCGCCCGTCGTTATCAATTGTTGTTAATAATTGCGTTCCAATTTTTTTTAAGTTGTTAAAATATTTTATTATTATTACTTATCATCAAACACAGTCGTCAAACAGCGCGAACTAACAACATACCGTCCTATACTGTTCGCAGGGAAAAGAAGGTACAATCCCATCGACACAAATCATGAACTGCGCACACGTTCTGCTGAACGGTTCTTTTGCTTCCTCGGGAAACACGTCTACAATAAAATTAACAAGCGGACAAAACTATTCCCCCTAACAAAATCTGCCTGCAAGAGCCAAATCACTGA
This sequence comes from Cyaniris semiargus, assembly GCA_905187585.1. Classification (NCBI taxonomy): domain Eukaryota; kingdom Metazoa; phylum Arthropoda; class Insecta; order Lepidoptera; family Lycaenidae; genus Cyaniris; species Cyaniris semiargus. The sequence goes on from LR994555.1 coordinate 4,186,305, forward strand.
ATGGTTGAAAACAAAAACATATGAGGAAACTGAAGAACTAATTTCAGTTACCAGAACATAACTCGCGAATTCACACAAACACATACACACAACACACACAAACACACACATACACACACACGCACACGCACGTACACACACGCACCCACATGCACACACACGCACACCCACGCACACAGACGCAAACACAAATACACACATAATACAAACATTCACCAGACATACAGAGTCTCTACTAACTTTAACATCAACCACACCAATATTAGAATATTACTTAATTGATAATTACATATTATGATTATACTAGTAATTTTCTGCAAAATGTAAAAAACGGGGAAAGAGGCGTGACCTGAAATACAGGTTAACGCCCAGCTTATGCACCAGTCTCCCACAAACAATTGTAATAAGTAGAAATCTGTACCTAGTATTATTGAATATTGTTAATGATTGTATGTACTAATTATTATGTATTCCGTGATTGTTGTGAGAAAATAAAATAAAATTTATTATTATGATTATTTATTATTATTATTATTTTATCTAAGGATATTCAATTCAAAAAGTAAAATTAACAAATTACTCTTAACACAGTCATTCAAATCTATTGTTTTACGCTTTACAAACACAATACTACATACAATTCAATACACATAACTATGATACAGGAGTCAATAATCTGACCGCAAATCACAAGTTTTCAATAGCACCGTCTGGTTAGCGTGTTATTAGATAATAGCACGTCTGTATGTCCGTATCTAAACTTTCATTACCATCTTCGTTCCAAATTATGTCATCGGAGGTCGCACTTTCGCCGCGTGAACTTGGCAATGGTGGTTGCATCACAGCAATATAAACTTTAACACTACGAGTTACGAGCTAAAACAGAACGAGATCATAGTTCACGACTGTGTATATCATTAAGGGGGCGACTAACCCAAAATTAACGATTCTATAATTCATTTTTGTACTTGAAAATAAGCCTCTAATTGTTTCATTTTCTAAACATAGATACTACATTATATTTCCAAGAATTTGATCTCAGCGAAAACACGATATCTTTAAATTTTCTCGATAGAAAAAAATCACAAAGATGCATCTAATTTTCACGAATTTTTCATTTTTTGCCATAACCGTGCATTAAACTAAGTTAATATTTTAACACATTGTATAAAATTCTATCATTGAGACACTGACCTGGCGGATTTTTAAAATGTTGTATATTTATCGAGTTTTAAGAAAAAATAAATTTGGCGATGATTCCGCGTCGTCCTTTTTCACCTGGCATATGAAAGACGGACGTGAGTGTGAAGAGAGAAGGACGATGTTTGATTTTTTGGGTTAGTCGCCCTCTTAAGGTAAAAAGCAAATTAGAGTTGCGTGTTATAAAAATCTTGAGGCTTTCACATTGAAGTGTTTGAGAGTCATAAGCGAGAGATTTTGTTATGAAATCCATACTAATATAATGAATGCAAAGTATGTCTGTCTATCTGGTACCTCTCACGCTTAAACCACTGAAACAATTTTGATGAAATTTGATATGGATATACTTTGAGTCCCAAGAAAGGTCATATTATAATAGGTACTTTCCATCCCAAAAAAATTTACGGTTCCCGCGCGATAAACAAATTTTACGCAACGGAGCTGCGGGCATCAACTATAGTTACTACTATACTTTAGCTGAACAGGGGTAAGAACCCTTTTTAGGATTCCGTACCCAAAGGGTAAAAACGGGACCCTATTACTGAGACTTCGATGTTTGTCCGTCCGTATGTCTGTCTGTCTGTCTCCAGGCTGTATCTCAAGAACCGCTATAGTTAGACTTATAAAATTTTCACAGATTGTGTATATCTGTTGCCGCTATAACAGCAAATACTAAAAACAAAATATAATTAATATTTAAGGGGGGATCCCATACAACAAAAGTAATTTTTTTGACCTTTTTTGCTCGATGTCAATAATGGTAACAGGTAGGGTCTTGAAATTTTCACAAATGCCTTAATAATATGTGTACTTTAATAAATAATAATAATATTAAAATAAAATAAAAATTTAATGGGGGCTCCCATACAAAAAACACAATTTATGGCCTATTTTTACTCTATAACGGTACGCAACCCTTCGTGCGCGAGTCCGACTCGCACTTGGCCGATTATTTTTGTTAGCTGATAATTAAAAATCATAAGGTATCATTTTGCTACGTCGCAGACTATAAATTACCTGTTATTACAAACAAACATGTAGGCGTATTGACAAAGGATCTACAGTCCTACACTAACTAGATCATAATATCAAGTACAGCTTATGTCATTTCAATGATCGATCACGCATCATATTATCGCAGATGTTCTGTATAAGTAGAACAATGATAAAAAGTTCAATAACGTACACTTAAGGCCATTCATTCGCTAGTCACTTTTGATGTATAAGGAGTATCTTTTGTAATAATCATGATTATTTATGTTTATGAAATACTAGATAGTCCGGTAAACTTCGTTTTGCTTTCCTCTTAAGGACCTTCCTCTACGGAGATTCCGTAATTTACCGTGTTTAGAGCCTTATAAACTCATAGTTTGAAAGCTACAAAGTTATAATAAAAATACAGCAATAATCTTCAGTATATCAACATTCCTTTCCCCGTTTTAAATTTTCTATTTTTGTTTATTATACTCATGATATTAGCTTCCAAAGTAATACCAATTTATTAAAATAGAAGCATACTTTTAGCATCTCCCTATTATTTACAAATTACGTTTATTTGAAACACACGACAATAGATAGACAATTTCATTAACTACATATTCCCCGTTTTAATTTTTTTAGATCAATTTTGAACTAAGATAAGTAAAAAAAATATGATTTTTGTGCGATCTCGGCAACGCGTCAAATGTATGGTCAAGGTCGTTTGCTCGGGGGATGGCCTTAATACAAAACTTTTCTGGACTTCCACAAACATTTCAAGACTAAAATTTTGAAAATCACTTCAGCTATTCTTGAGTTTTTGCAAAACTTATAATTAAATAAATAGATAGACTCGGAATTAGATGTAAATAACTTACATATACAAGCCTAAAATATAACTTATAAGTGCTGCTACGTACGTCACGTAAAAACGTGGAATGCGACAAGTACAAAAAGTGCATCGCCAAAGTAATTTGTTTTTTGTCGACAATAATCGATACAAAATCATTAGTTACAAGGAAGCTGGGAGCAGCATTCCTCATGGTAATATCTTTAATGAATATTTTATTGGCATATTATATTAATCGCATTCCAGACTGTCATGTCGTGAAGAAGTAGATGAAAAAACGCGTCGCGTGAGATCTGAGAAACATCGAAATTATATTGTTACAAGGACCAACATTTAATTGGTGCCTCATCGCATTAGAGATTTATGGGTTTTTATTTATTGGATTTATCTAAACTTATTATGAGTTCGACTAATCTCATCCACACCCATTTTATGTTAATAAAACGGTTATTTTACGGCGTATTTTATGCCTTCTCTTTTATCAATGTAAGAAAACTTGTGAGAGGCTCCACTGTCTCAAACAACACATAAAAAATACTTTACGCATTGAACTTTATTCGTTAACTCTTTCCTGCTTTTAAACTCAATTTAAAAGCAGGTACTTTAAAATTAGACTAAAGTTCGCGAAATCCCAATCAACTGCAGACCATTCAGAATCATTCTATCTCTGACAGGAACCCTATTCCAACGACATAAAGACCATTTACCAGAACTACGAGCTACCTCTGAATGGCCTGCGTACAGGCCAGCTTGAGGTGAACAACCCCATCCTGGCCCCAAGCTGAACCAGGAAGGCGTGATAGCGATCAGCCGGTCTTCGTTTTGTCGACTCCACTCCACATTCAATGCTAACAATTGCCCTTTACTTAGTTTACTTGGAACTATCTAGAATCTAGATTCTAGATCCTTTGACGTTCTACGTTATAAAGTGTATTTATTAACAACGCTCCTATTTAAAGTTTACTAGCGAATAGTTTTAAAAAAGTTATACAATTTTTATAAGTCCAAAAAAATATATAAATACTGCATTAATATTTTCTTGATAGAACTATCCTTAGCTTTGTAATCTTATCTCTAATCTTTATACAGTTTACCATATTATAAGAGGTGGCTTTAGTAGCCGGCTTAGAGTTTAGGCTAACATACAAACCGACACAAGTACGACTTTATGATTTATGAAGTAGGTTCAGATTACTTAATTCTAATCGTTCGTTTCTAAGCTGGACAGGGAGAAAATGGAAAAATCGTGCACACATGACTTGGATAAAGCCTGCATATGCAATTGTTCTTGACATTTGTGTACTGCAACAGCAATATGGATAAATAGTTCAGATTGCAGTACGAGTGAATGGAGTGGGCCTTGGGCACACCTTTTATGGGTTGCCATGCGGAAATATGTGACAAAAACTGGCCGGCCACAAGTAGAGCAGACCTACAAAAAATACAGATAAAAAATTAATTGAATATAGACCGGTATACCTCTATATTTAATAACAGAAGTGCGTTAGTAGGCTAGTTCCAATATTTAAATTGTCGATCTGGGTGTGGTGTTTTTAATATCAAACGTGTAATAGGCTAGTTCTCTGAATGTGATTTGGATAAATTTAGGTAGCTGGAAAATCTACTACTAACGGCCGCACTCAAATATTCAATGGTTACTTAAATTTTATTTAATTAATTCAATCTTAAAATATCTCGTGAGTGCGGCCGTCTTCAAATGAGATGAGAGAAAAACTCTACTTTTTCAACTTCCGGCGTGTACTTAAAAAATACGCTTAGGTTTTTTTTTTTGCTGTCTGTACTTATACAGGGTGTAACAAAGCTAAGTGATAATACTTTAAGGTGTACATGTGTTCCTTATATAGAGTTCACTGTGAAAGTAGCAGTGCTGAAAGAGCAAATTTTTTTGTGATTTGTATGGGCAAATTCAAGACGCTGGAACACATACATACCCTAGTATTATCACTTTGTTTTGTTACATCCTGTATATGCAATTTATTGCGGAACTAAGAAAGAAATGACCTCTAACATGGTGATATCGGAAGCGTGTCAAAACAATGTACCAATTGCCTTGAGTTTTGAAGGTCCCCTTTCACCGTATACGTAGATTGGTCCCAACCGCAGTCGTGACCGTAATGTCAGCTATTTTAGGTTTCATTACGAAATAGATCACTTTACAAGTATCGGTTGACAGATTTCGTAATCGGTTCGAATATAGACCATATTTCCAAAGAAATTGCTTTACTTGCTAGTACGAGTACTTACGTCAGTTTTCCATGATTTCAATCAAATAAATTGACTTGACTCGGTTTAAAAACACCTCACATAAGTGAATAGGCGCTAAACTCGTTTTTTTTTTTAATTTACCTGTAACAAAAATAAAATCGAAATTAGATACATGTACCAGCTAGTCAGAATTAAAGGTTTTTAATAAATTTTCTGGCAACAAACGCCTTTTAAAACGCGAAGATCGAAGAAACGAGCAATTGTATGCTTCGTCGCGTCGCATCTTAGTATGAACTGACCCTTAAACCTAATGAAATATTATTGCCATGGTATTATAGTTATTATTAACTTAACCCTTATCAACATACTCTATTAATATCCTCATTATGTAGGGTCTAATTTTCCCGCGCGATGAAGCGTTTTGGTCAATTCGAAGGCCCTGTCGTGATCTAGCATTACGTGCGTAAACAATTGACAATGTGGTCCCTATTGCACGGTAATAAGAGCCATAAAGGCGAGTTCACAAGGCCGCTGTCGCAAGGGCGTGCGCGGAATATGTGAGCACGGCCTACATAGCCAAATGTCAACACATGCGCGATAACATAATATTGGCAAGATAATGTCTAAACAACGATGAAAAAAACTATCAATCTACCTCTAGGAGAGACTTTTTACACAACAAAAGTTTGAGAACTTTCTATGATTAATCGCAGTCACGAAATTAAGAAATTAACATACCAACGTTTTTTGAGCAACACGAATGAATGATTGATATTTTTGAAAATGATTTATTTAGTAACTTCCAGATAAAATCTAATGTGACATCAAAATGTGCAAAACCAAAGTTTTTTAGCTCTATACATAAAAATGAATTTTAAATTTTCTGAATCAATTCGGCTAATTTAAATCTTGAAATATTCATGAAAGTCCAGGGAAGGCTTTTGTGAGAAAATATCTTAGGAGGGAAGTTGTAAGTTATTATGCACTATATGTCGTATTTTAGTCGTCGTATAATAAAACTAACACTAACATTACAATAAGCACTATTTTTGTCATATATGTTTAGTCGACAGTCAACATAGTCGACTAAACATATATGACAAAAATAGTGCTTATTGTAATGTTAGTGTTACTTTTGTGATAATAACGTATGAGAGCACGAGTTAGCGACAGCCAGACTTCGGCAGTGGTAGACAAGATTCCTACAGAAAAAAAATTTCAAGAGTTTTGTACTTTATCGAAGGTTAGTTACACCTTCAGCACTGAATATCTTTCAAAGTAACCGCGACTAAAACTCAATAGTAGCTAGTCGTTCCTCTAAGGGGTCATATAGAATGTTATACGATAGTGATGTTATACGTGGGAGAGCCATGCTTCGACACGAATGGGCCGGCTCGACCGGAGAAGTACCACGTTCTCACAGAAAACCGGCGCGAAACAGCGCTTGCGCTGTGTTTCGCCGAGTGAGTGAGTTTACCGGAGGCCCAATCCCCTACCCTATTCCCTTCCCTTCCCTCCCCTATTCCCTTCTCTTCCCATCCCTACCCTCCCCTATTACCCTATTCCCTCTTAAAAGGCCGGCAACGCACCTGCAGCTCTTCTGATGCTGCGAGTGTCCATGGGCGACGGAAGTTGCTTTCGGACGGAAGTGACCCGTTTGCTCGTTCGCCCCCTTATTACATAAAAAAAAAGGAAAACTTTCAGCTTTTATAAAATGACGAAATTCCGCTGGCTCTGGGGCCATATTAAAGTATCAAACATCACGGAACAGTGGTGTCGAGATACACAGTGAAATTCCTGCGGAGTGTGGAACTCGGAAAGCGGATCGATTCGCTTGGCCGACATGATTTATAGCCGCTGGAACGTGCAAACATGTGGCACTCGAGGAATGCCGCGGTAAAGCTATTACATAGCATTTTTATCAACTTATGTATATTTATAAATTCGTATCTATACGTCTAGTCCCACGCACACAAACACCGTGCCGAAGTCTAGCAACGCTGCAGCAACGACGCACCGCTATGCCGGTCGGAGTGGGGGTATTAGTTTTTTTCATTACGGAATTTCGTAACGCGATAAAAGCTATGCAATAGCTTGACAAGTCTTCTGGAGTTCTGAACTAAGTGAAAAACGAAACAGCAGCAGTTTAACATTTCTTACCCATCCCCGAAATGTGCACAACGCTTTTAAAGAAGTACACAAGAAGTTTACACTTCAAAAAATATTGTAACTATGGAAGCTAATAAACGAATGCCTAAAAAATATTTTGCAGTGCTACTTAAATAATACAGAACATATTGTCTTCAATCGAAGACAGTTTTGTGACAAACAATAGTCCTTATTTATTATACAGGGTGTAACAAAAACTAAGTGATAATACTTTAGGGTGTGTATGTGTTCCTTATAGAGAGTTCACTGTGAAAGTAGCAGCGCTGAAAGACCAAATTTTTTTTTACTTTTGTATGGGCAAGCGCCCCAGCGTCACGAGTTTCCCCATACAAAAGTGACAAAAAAATTTGGTCTTTCAGCGCTGCTACTTTCACAGAGAACTCTCTACAAGGAACACATACACACCCTAAAGTATTATCACTTAGTTTTGTTACACCTTGTATATACCAGGTTTAATCAAAATCCATTTACAATAATAATTTTTATAGTAATGTAATAGATGCTACGACCTTGCTACGCGCGAAGAGGATTTTGCTACGCGTATATTTTTTAACTTTTTAATTTTGATTGGAAAAAGAAAACGTATAAATTACGTAGGAGTGAAGTTTTGTTGTAGACGATTCAAACTATTAACAATAGTAATTACCAATCCTAGATAGGCATGTAAATTGTTTGTGGTAACGTTCTTATAACATAAATTTAAGTGAATATTCCATTTTGGGTTTAGAAAAAACCTTGTAAAAAATTAAATTTCATTCACATCCAGTACTCTACATCCATGTTCATTGCGCCCATTAAGTGCATAGAGATGGTAACACCACCGAGGAGGAACGCGCGGAATGAAATAGAAAATGCGAAAACCATTACGTCACTAATTGTTAATTACCGATTTACCTAATGGTTAAACAACGGTTAGTTTGTTATTTAACACATGATTTATGATCGAAAAGTGTAGAGTCAGTTTTGTATATTGCAAAGTAGATTGTTATGCTATTCTGATACTCGAGAACAAGTTTTAGCGAGAGTAACAAATACTTAATATTATAATATTTATTTGGAGGCTTTATTTTCCACTGATATTTTCTATCATGCCAAATGCTAACCAAGCTTAAATAATTTTTAAATATTATTTTAATAGTAAGCCTGCGAGAGCATTGCCATAAACATGAAACTATAAATTCAAATTTATTTTAATGTAGCCTCAAGTCATTATACAAGTGTGTGGTACAAGAATATTCAGCTGGAAGTGATCAATCTTATGTTTATCATTTGTCATCATCAGTGGTGATCGTCAAGTGAAAATCATCATTTGTCATCGGTATTGACAAAATACACAGATATTTTTGATCGTTTCATTCGATCGATCGATCGATCGATCAGATCGAGTGGGAATATTACGCTAAGGTCGGCGTAGAGGGCGCTACTAACGCATACAGTAAATAATCCGACATGCACATGTCATGTCAGTCATATTGACAGGAACATTGTCAAGCGTCGAAAAAATTTTTGTTTACCTACTGTCTACGCTCGTGCTGCCTCTATCCAGAAAATATTGCAGTAATATATCTGAATATGAACAAAGCTTAATAATGGCGACTATAGTGCTATATAATAATATACTACATACAATATCTCATTAATTTAGTTGGTGTTAATTGCTAATTATTATTTATTTTTATATAATTTTTGTCATACCTATGAAGTTGATTGATATGATTTTATACTAATATAAGAAACAATTCCAGTTTGAATTTTTTACATCGTTGGTACTTCTTGCGTTAATTTCCAAATTGTAAAAGTAAATAAGTGTATTTTTGAACTAATTTATTTTTTGACTTCATAATATTGTGCTCTGAATCCCGACCATACTTTTTTTGCAATTACTTGGTATTCGGGTCGAAACACAAGCTATTTACAATACTTTTAAGTCGGATCCTGTCTCGCAAAAATCTAGGCCAGCCTCATTTAGGCTTTATGTAACCGAAATCAAGTTTCCTTCTGTGGCGAGGACGACTTGTCTCGCGCACAAATATACCGAAGGTTAAGTGAAATGTAGCGAAAAATTATATTTTATGGGGACTTTAGTTAATTTGTTATCAAAATCGACATCTGGCAGAATTACTGGGACGAGAAGTAGTTGAAAGAGTAGCCATACTATTTCGTAATTATATTATTATTGAGTAGAAAAATAAAAGGAAAGAGGGATAGGGGAGGGCTAGGAAGTTAAGAAAAAATAAAGCGATGGTACCACAGCCTTAAGTGGAAGAATAATAGTTTATTTACAAATGTGAATTTTAAAAGATTTGTGGATGTATTGTTTCTTACACTTCACACTTTGCTTGAATACTGAGCCTTGTACTATCAGAGAAGTTGATTCATAGGCAGATTGCGGATCTACGTAATTTGGTCGCGGTATGTCAAACCAAGCCGACAGATCACAATAATTCACAACTAAAACTGAGGGTTGATTCAGACCGCAACGCAACGCGTAGATGCATTTCTAAATTTATATGGATTTGACAGATTCGCAAGACGTCTCACGCAATTGAAATCTGTCAAATCCAAAAAAAAATATGCCTAACCGCGCCTCGCCTCGCCTCGTCGCGTTGCGGTCTGAGTTGATCCTCAATTGACATGTAGCCCGACCAGATGTATTATTTTTCTCTGTGGCCCGACCAAATGTCCTAGGCCCATCCTATGAATCTTCGATGGTACATAAATTTTTACCATATTATGCAAAAATTGAGTTATGTAGTTGAAATAAGTACCCGCTATATTTCTTTCTCCTTACATGACTCTTATTTTCATCTATTGAATTCACGTTTACGTATAGATGCGACAGTTGAAAGTCGAGGCTAAAGTAATAATTTTTAAATTAGCATTCAATTTACAAACCCATATATATTACTTTACGACATATCTGTTTTATTAGATTAAATTATGTCATACATTACAATAAATTAGTATAATTTGCTTCGACTGTTGCAAAATTCAATCTTCAAAATCGTATTTTATATTATACTATATGAGATCCAACATAAGCTTTTCATCATTTTATGATTCATCTCTATTTTTATAGATTTAATAATATTGGTATTGTTTTAGACGGATCATAATTATTTATGATGCGACACATTGTCTGCGGCAGTGAATTTATTTCTTGTTTTTTGACAAAACTGTTATAAATTAATGTTTTGGCTATACTGTAGATAACTTGCTACGAATGTCGTTGTCGAAAGGAAAGGTCTTTGTCGAAAGGCAACTTGCTAATATAATATTATGCCACAGAATATGGTACCTTCTACCATTTTTTTTTTAGTTTCTGTTTTACCGAAAAAATCACCAGACTAAATAGTAAAATTTCTAAATAAATAATTTCTAATTTTTTCTTAGGAGTACTTTATTATTAGTTGCTAAAATATCAACATTCAAGATCAACCTGACTTTTTGACACCCCCTGCAAGCAAGTAGTAAATCAATTTAAAAATTTCAACCTGTATCACCGATTTCTTCAAACCTGATACCTACTAGACTTAAACAAGTGGTAAAGCAAACCTGATACAGTTTCACAAGTGTTTCAGCTCGCTCGTTCGTATTGCGCCAGCGGACAGATAGTATCGGCGTGGCAAGTAGGAAGCCCTGAAGCCTGATCCTATCACATCTTTAAGGGTATAAATCTTTTGTCTTGGAAATCTAGATTTAGCTAGCTTTGCTCGTTAATATTTAATGCGACAAAAAGTTGGTCCATTATTTTGTTTGGTTGGAAACGTGCGCGTTGTAGCAAAATGGGCTAATATTTGCGTAGTTTAGTAATCTGTGCTAAGGTTCAGATAATAATATGAGTTATGCCTGTTCACTTTTACACACAACGATGATAGAGATTAAAAAAAATTGTCGTTAACACATAATATATTTTATATGTGATTACGAAAGTCTAGTTTATCTATTATTATTAATTTAATCGATCGATCATTTTGACCGAATCATCTGCATAAGTAGGTTTTATTATTTTTACTCTAAAAATCTTTCTTTACCGTTAACAAATAGAGCAACTAATGGCTAGCTAAAAACCATGTAATTACTTGGCAGTCGGACACTGTCCACAATCGAATCACATAATATGTTTTGTAAGTCGCCTGCAGTACCAGTACCCCTATACCGCTGTACTGTTGCAACAATCAATTAAACTAATTATGTATTAGGTAATGTTGTCACCTAAATAAGACCAAGTAACTATATACTAACGTCTTACGTTCTACTAACGTCTAGATCTACTATCTGTGTAGCAAAATATTGCAATGTTACTAGTAGAGAATACTTTTACTAAGATAAACGTGTAGAGTTACTCCAAAAATTCACTCTAAATATTCCTTTGTTTCACACATTATTATTTATGTTATAATTTAAAATTCCCCCCCCCCCCCTCTCCCCTATTCCTATGTGTCCCTACTATTATTATAATATCTATTTACCTAATAATATAACCTATTTTATACATAAAATATTGACAGAGAGCTTTGAATTCTTAGTAAAATATGTATCGAAAGACATCGGAATCGACTCGTTATATTTAATATGCTTGCAAGTAACTGATTCTGCTACTTACCAATCCTTAGCAAATTATTTTCCATCAAGTAATTCTAGTCTTGTGAAACTCTTGAAACATACCTGAAACAACAAAAAAAAATATATAAGGCCAGTAAGTCAACAATAAATAATAAAAAAACAAGTTTTCTCTTTGGTAACCACATTGTGGGTCAAGAACTCTGTCAGAATATTGGATAACTTTTAATCGAACGCCGAGATTATAACATTGGCGACATTGAAATCGTAACTAGCGATTTAAGGATGTATATAACATTTATAAATTCAAAGATTCTGACCTAAATTCGAAATATATAGTAGAATAAAACATCCTGCATCGATTGATACCAAAAAAAAATACCTTACCGACAAGTTATGTGAAATAATTCATTTTAAAATTTCCATTTATCATACGTTATTTTGCCGGAAGTGTTAAAATTTTTGAGATTTCGTCAGAATTGGGAACTTTGTATCAAAGATAAACGGCTAAAAAACTGCTTATCAATTCCTTTGTACGATTTGTGATTTTTTAAGCCCAAAAAAAGTGGGTTCACCGGTAATTCTGCGGAAATATTTCAAATTGAAATTGATGAAAACTATTCTTCGAAAAGCAATGGCGATACAGCTGTTAGATTAGACATATTCGTTTCATTTTCATGCGCTTGTGCAGCTTTCGCGTATGTGCAATAATATAAATTAACATCAATATCTGTCAGATTTTGGCACATGACACTAGTTATTAACTTTGCGCATGCGAAACGAACACGTTTTAAATATAGTAGCGGTGGTCAAATTACATCTCAATTTTTTTCAATAATAATTAAATATCGAATAATTCCTTAAAAATGTATTATAAATAATCATTATAATTAATAATAAGTGTCTGGATGTCCAATTTTTTACATATTTAGTACTTTCATAATTTAATTGGACGTACTACGGAATTTGACCTTATATACCTTTTATTATTACCTAGTTTAGGCTCCAGTTCACACAATGATTCTTGCTTAATATAATATTTCATGTACCTTACTACCTGTAATATCTTGTAAGTTTCTATGTTATATTGTGTGAAGAATAAAACATTTTTTATACATCCTTAAAAATGCATTCCATTTTTTAATTTCCGTTTTTTTTTTCGGCCAGCTGCTAAAGAAAATTTTATTTTACTTTTTTGGAAACAAGTAGAACAGTTTTCAAATTTAGAACGTAAGTTTTTTTTTTATTTATTTAAAATGAAGCACATCTTAAAAACAAATGGTAGAATTTGTTCTAATGGTACTAAAAGTCTTATTGCTTTCTTTTAATAACAATTCTATGTTTTTCTTTTTAATTACAGCATTACACATGGAGGAAAGCCTGCACATCGCTAGCCTGGTGATGCCAAATTAAGATATATTGCCATTCCGCCATTGCAAAGTGGCCATATAAGGAAGAAGTTGCACATTAACACATTATATTGCAACTTATTAAGCAATAATTAATTTGGTAATCAATAACAACAGCAATTTTTTATGAAAATATTAATCGACATTATCAATATTTGAACTCACAACAATAACCTCTTACATTTTAATAATTTGCATCCAAATCCATACTAATAATATAAACACAAAGGGTGTATATCTGTGCTTTGATGAAATTCGGTACTAGCATTCCACACAGTTCCGGAAAATGACGATCCCTGCGCCTTTTTTCAGCGAAAACAAAAATACCAGAAGTAGTAACAAATACAGTTTTCAGTTTGTGATGTCCAAAAATTTTAAACAGGCATCGATAGACCTAACAATCAAATGGTCATGGCAAAATATGAACATTTAATTTTAGATTTCCGTGTTCATAATATACTATGGAGATGACGCCATTGTTACTCGCAACTCCGTTGCGCCAAAATTCGTTTATTGCGCGGGAACAGTACATTTTTTCGGGATAAAAAATATCCTATGTCCTTTCTCGGGACTCGAAGTATCTTCACAGCAAATTTCAACAAAATTGGTTCAGTGGTTTGGGCGTGAAGAGCTAACAAATAGATAAACACACTTTCGCATTTATGATATTAGTATGGATTTATGAATGTTGCACTATAATAGTTTAAATAATTATGATTACCGACCTTACTTTTAAATAAAAAGTGTAATAATTATGAAAATATAAACGATTACGTTTTAACATGTTAATTTAGAATTGTAAACGAAACAAATTATAAAAAAATATTATTTTAACCTCCATAATTGGTTTGAAATATAAATTTTGTAACACAACCAAATTCAGGGGCCATAATATTATGCTTGTTTCATAAGTAATTAAGTATATTCAATTCAAAATATTTTTGTTACACATAAAAACATCTAAGTAACATAATGTCAGTAATTAACAACAAGTAACAAGAAGGGCCTAAGAAATAAGAATATTATGCGTCGTAAAACCGTTGATTGGAATTGGAAATCTTTTTCTGTTCTCTATCATTCTGCTAGATCATATTATATAATATCTTTAGTCGGACCTACGTCTGTCTGTTTGTACTATCAGAGAAGTTGATTCATATGCAGATGGCGGACCTAAGTATTTGGTCGCGTTAAGTCAAACCCATCCGACCGATCACAGCTAACATTGAATTGACATAAGCCGATCAAATGACGTAGGTCCGTCAACTACCTAGGAATCAATTTCCTCGATGGTACATTTCCCCAAAGTCTTTCATTACGATTTATATTATTATAGGCAATTAGAAACTATTACAAAGTGCAGCCATCTTCTGCTCATCATTACATAATCAGTTTTCACTTGAATGACACATCAAGTCATGTTAAGAGCACAAAAGCGAGTAAGAAATTAATACGACCATCAATTATAGTCTTATATGAGCGGATGTGAAGGTTTTAGAGCAGCCAAACAATAACTCTAATAGCCTAATTAATGTTAAATTATGTAAGCTAAACTTTTCACTAGGAAGGTAAGAAAAAACTTGAGCTTTAAGGCTCTATTTAAATGTGTCCGTGCGAACGAACGCGAACTTAAAAGATTATGATGTTATTGGAATACGTACTTATATATTTTTTAAAGTTTACTATAATATTTACATAATTAATTTAAAAAAAAATTTCAACATTATTCTCAATTTATTAACGCTAACGTCGATAGTCAATCAAAAGCGCTAGTGGATACATAAACTTCTGTCAAAATAACTTGGAACCGCAGTAAAAAAAGTTATAAAAAATTATGACTGTAAAAATTAAGATACAATAGAATAGAAAGCTTTATTTGCAAAAATATGGTACAGTAAGTTGGTATAGTTGTATAGTATTCAGTCTAGTCTCATTAGTCATTGACTATTGTATTGTTAGTTCAAAAAAGATAGTAAAATACTATCAATCTACACTTAACTGCATTAAAACTGCGTATTTTATACTTATCTTGTATAACAGTACCTGTGCGTTCACCGACCATGAAGGTTACTCCTAAACAATTGCTAGAAGAGATCGTTGCAACCTTGCTCATATCCGAAATTTCTTAGATAATTATAGAAATCTTCTTGTTACGGCCTTTAGTAATTAATGATAATTCTAGTCATTATCTTTATAATATATAAAAGAATATATACAACTATATGTTGCCCGCGAATACATACAATAGGGGGGAATAGGGGGCGTACATGCAATTTATTGTTCATTTATCCATTTTAAAATTTGAAAAAATCTCGATACCAAATTTCATCCAAATCGATCGGCAGCATAATAGCATTATAATATGAGTATGAATATAGAATATACTATAATCAAATTGATATTATGAAACTTTAATGATGTTACAATTTGTATGAATATGCAAGATTTATTTTAATTATATTAGAAATTTAATTATTATTATTCATGGGTTTTATTCTCTTACAACACATATGAACTTGAAACTTGAGATAAAACTCGAATGATCGTGACATAAATTATAATATTTAGATATTTGACCCTAAATCAGAAGATCCTAAAATGTCCTAAATCTTAGCTTCTTACAAAGTTGCATGCAAATCGTATCGAAAATTTGCAATTCGTACTTAATTTAGGACGTTATTATTTATTCATGAGCCATCGCACACTTGCGACGTACATTCAATTACTTCATTTGTATAAAGTGGTGGAAAATCATTAAATATCTTCGAGTTTCACGACATTTTTATAATATGTTTTATAAACTACCGGTAGCCCGCGTATTTTGTTGTAGTGAAGTTTGTAACTGATTCGAAACCATACAAAATTGCATTAAAATCAGCCCAGTGGCTTAATCGTGAAGAAGAAACTGACCGACAGAGTAGAAAAGCACATTCCTATTTATAACATTTAAAACGGAATCTCCCAAATCCAAAATCATTATTGTGTAAATTTTGTGATTTCGAATGTCCTTATTAATCATTCCAAATTGAAACACAATAATATTTTACTTTTAGGGTTTCGTACCCAAAGGGTAAAAACGGGACCCTATTACTAAGACTTCGTTGTCTGTCCGTCTGTCTGTCTGTGTGTCTCCAGACTGTAACTCAAGAACGGTAATAGCTAGAGATTTGAAAATTTCACAGATTATGTATATCTGTTGCCGCTATAACAACATATACTAAAAACAAAATAAAATTAATATTTAAGGGGGGCTCCCATACAACAAACGTGATTTTTTTTGGCCTTTTTTGCTCTATATCAATAATAGGTAGGTACTTGAATTTTTCACAAAATCCTTAGTTATATGCGTACTTTAATATTTAATAATAATATTAAAATAGAATAAAAATTAAGGGAGCCCCATACAAAATACACAATTTATGGCCTAATTTTGCTCTATAATGGTACGAAACCCTTCGTGCGCGAGTCCAACTCGCACTTGGCCGATTTTTATTTAAAAATAACGCAACATTACACTACTCATTGCTCACATATTGCTGAGGGATAGTTAATTATTAATTACGAAAATGAAATGGAAAGTGTATGACCACTTTCGATACGTTTTATATAGCCGGTTCGGCGAGTTAGGAAAAACCGGTATGCGAGTTTATCGACATCTGTTTACGTAATTTTCACAACACTATTTCAATGTCGTCAAACTCTTAATTTTTAGGGTTCCATACCTAAAAGGTATGAACGGGACCCTATTACGGCTGGTTTTAGTGTCACGCGGACCGTCGGTACGGATCGCTCCGTAGACCGATCTGTATGAAGTTTTAGGCTGGTTTTAGTGTCACGCGGACTGTCACGCGGGTCGTCAGTACGGATCGCTCCGTACGGACCGATCGCGCCGATCGTCCGCTTATGTCGTTTTAGCTTCGTCCTGACCGCCGCGGTGTACAGATGGGTGCAATGCTTCTAATGCAGCGGGTTATTTTAATTTTAGCCCTAACATAAGAAAAAAAAAAAACGAAGGAGGAGACTACATGTTCACCCTTTAATAGAACAGAGAGCCGTCGCGGGGGAATTCGGGAATTCGTGTCCACATAGGGATGATTATGTCTCGCCATGACTGTACTGAGGTGACGCGTGCGCTCCGTGCGATACTAAAACGCTCACTGAAGCGAGAGGCGCGCAAGCGGCGGTCCGCGCGGTTAGCTCCGCGGCACGGACGCGCTGTGCGGACGGCTGTGGAGCTGACCCCTCCATATGACTCTAAAACGCTCCCTGAAGCTTGTATAGATCTGTCTGCGTGGAGCGATCCGTACCGACTGTCTGCGTGACACTAAAACCAGCCTTAAGGAGTAATGCGGACGGGTCCGTACAGACCCCTCCGAATTACTCTAAAACGCTCCTTATAGCGTAATGCATATTGCATACATAGTATATACGGAGCGATCCATACCGACAGTCCGCGTGACACTAAAACCAGCCTTAGACTTCAATGTCTGTCCGTCTGTCTGTATCCAGGCTGTATCTTAAGAACCGCAATAGCAAGACATCTGATTTTTTTACAGATTATATTGTATTTCTATTGTCGCTATAAAAACAAATAGTAAACAAAAGATAAAATTTTTAATTAGTGGGGCTCCCGTATGACAAACGTGATTTTTAGCTCTTTTTGCTCGATGTCAATAATGGCAACAGGTAGGCACTTGAAATGTTTACAGAATACTCAGTTTTATTTAAAATAATTCACTTAATTATTTTAGAGACTCCCTTATAAAAACACAATTATTTGCCTATTTTTCACTTCATTGGTACGGAACCCATCGTGCGCGCTTCATAGCTCGGTGTCAACTGGTCACGGCCGATTCCTGTTTGTAAAAGTTTTTTAATCGCACGCGGATTTCATAAATCATGGCAGTGATTGACGTATTGATAAAATTGGTAAATATTTATAAGTTTTATCGCTACATAAATAATTATGGATATTGTCTCCAGCTTACGCAGAGAGATTGCATATTTCTCGAGAAAGGGTTGTTACTTGTTCTAAAATTGGAAGAAAACGAGTAAACAGTTCGCCTAATGAAAAGCGATAAGGAACACTTTATCGTAGGCTAAGAACTAGCGAAAATAGAAAACTAATAAACAAACGTACATAATACATAATATGGAATATAGGTTTGTTTGTTACTCGCATACTTTCACTAAATAAAGTATTTAAAGCTCATCCGAATGCATTTAGTCATAAATATATAAACATCAAGGCCAATGTCATCGGCGCATTGCGGCTTAAGCCCTTAAATATTTGGACCTACACCGGTTTTAGGACAGGTGACTGACCCAAAAACTGACCTGTGAAATGATATCACCAGCTAAAACCTTTTGGTTATACTTGGCTTACGCTGAAGTCAAATAATTAAATATATTACTTTTTGCATCTTTAAACTGAACATAATATGTGAAAATTTGACTATGGTTATGTTTCTAAAACACAGAAACATGATGTTACTTACAAAATGTACAAGTTTTACTAACGAAATAGTCTACGCTACTTATTAAAATATATTTTTGGTTCATTTCATTTCATTGACGAAACGCCTATTCTTTCCGACAGCAAATATAGCTTCCGCCATATTTGTTTTTAGGGTTCCGTAGCCAAATGGCAAAAAACGGAACTCTTATAGATTCGTCATGTCTGTCTGTCTGTCCGTCCGTATGTCACAGCCACTTTTCTCCGAAACTATAAGAGCTATACTATTGAAATTTGGTAAGTAGATGTAGTCTGGGAACCGCATTAAGATTTTGATACAATAATGGAAAAAATATTTTAGAGGTCCCCATAGGTACAACTGAATCAAAAAAAAAAATGTTTTTCATATAACCTATGCGTGTGGGGTATTTATGGATAGGTCTTAAAAATCATATTGAAGTTTCTTATATCATTTTTTTCTAACCTGAATAGTTTGCGAGAGAGACTCTTCCAAAGTGCTAAAATGTGTCCCCCCCCCCCTCTTGGAGGAGCATGATAAGTCTAAAAAAAATATATGATGTACTTTACTATAAAACTACCAACAAAAATTGGTTTGAACGAAATCTAGCTAGTAGTTTTTTTTTTATTATATTTTTATATTTTTTTTTATCTAACCTATGCGTGTGGGGTATCTATGGATAGGTATTGAAAAATAATATTGAGGTTTCTAGTATCATTTTTTTCTAACCCGAATAGTTTGCAAGAGAGACTCTTCCAAAGTAGTGAAATGTGTCCCCCCCCCCCCCCCCTCTAACTTCTAAAGTAGGGGCATGATAAGTCTAAAAAAAATATATGATGTACTTTACTATAAAAACTACCAACGAAAATTGGTTTGAACGAAATCTAGCAAGTAGTAATTTTTTTTTATACGTCATAAATGGTAAACTTAATTTAACTTTCATTAAATCAACTGAAATGTAAAAATAAATCAAAAACCTTTTAATTTCATAAAAATAAACATTATTGCTGCTGTGGAACCCTTCATGGGCGAGTCCAACTCGCACTTGGCCGGTTTTTTAAGTCGCTTGGATGGAAACCTAAGCGGACGTAATATGTAAATTGTAAAGCATTAGCAAATAGAAGTTATTGCCTCAACTGGCTATAATTTGTACAGAACTGATAAAATAATTTTCCCACCCAAGCGGTGTTGTAGCTTCACCAAACTGTTATTAGAGTTAGATATGTTGAAAGATATTTTGTTCTCAAATACTGATTAATATGCACTTTACATTTGGTGTGAGAGTTATTTTAATAGAATTCTCCATGTTGGACCTTCTTTACGAAGCTGCCTATGCCACAATAATTGACGATAAACATGTGCCATTATAGATGCAGTGCCGGTTTTAGCACTCCCAGCGCCCTGGGCGAGATTCTTTGGCGCCCAAGATGCTTTTGTCTCCCTTCGGCGCCCTTTTTTATACGTGTTCCTTTTAGGCGTTCGTAATTTCACTTGTCCATGGCCTAACAAGTAGAGGCTGCTTATTATGCCTGGCAAGATGAACATTGAAAAAAATATAGGTACACAGCTGACCAAAGAACCACGTCCTTTTGGAAGTTGGTTAAAAAAGAGTTTGTCTTTGAGATTGCGACAGAGAACACATGGAATAATAATTTTATTACACTTTTGAATGCATCATTAAAATAATGGAAGCAATAATTACACGCCATAAAACTTGTACTGTGCATCTATTTCCTCGTAATATAAGCACTCGATGCATCTTGGCCCTTGGTCACGACTCACGAGAAAAAAGTTTTATTACAGGTGTTCACAGAATTTCACGGGTCTAGCCCAATAATGATGTTTCGTAATAAAAAGGTAAGAAGATATATTTACCGAAACAGTGGGCTTAGCTAACACATTTTCTCGCTTCTTTTTTCTTTTTTAAAATGTATCGGCGATACTTTGAGTACCGGGAAAGGACATATAAAACACTTTTCATCCCAGAAAAATGTACAGTACTCGCGCGACTAACTAATTTTGGCGCAACAAAGCATGGCATAAAGAAAATATTGTGTTGTCTAAGCTAGCTAAATATTCAATTTAGGAGATGTTACAGATAACAGACATAGGTACAGATGATTTCTCGTCAACACATAAATCTCTACTAAACTAGGAGCTTGAACGAAATATATGCAAATATTCCGTAGCTACGCTGGGAAAGACTCTTATACGGCTTGATAGCCTATCACAGTCTAGATTATTTAGCTTGAAACAAATACTTAGACCTGTATGGCCATGTAACGGTGTTTTTAGGGTTCTGTACCCAAAGGGTAAAAATGGGACTTCGATGTCTATCCGTCTGTCCGTCTGTCTGTCACCAGGCTGTAACTCAAGAATCGCTATAGATAGACTTCTGAAATTTTCACAGATTGTGTATATGTGTTGCCGCTATAACAACAAATACTAAAAATAAAATAAATATTTAAGGGCCTTCCCCTACGGAGATTCCGTAATTTACCGTATTTAGAGCCTTATAAACTCATAATTTGAAAGCTACAAAGTTATAATAAAAATACAGCAATAATCTTCAGTATATCAACATTCCTTTCCTCGTTTTAAATTTTCTATTTTTGTTTATTATACTCATGATATTAGCTTCCAAAGTAATACCAATTTATTAAAATTGAAACATACTTTCAGCATCTCCCTAGCATTTACAAATTACGTTTATTTGAAACACACGACAATAGATAGACAATTGCATTAACTAGATATTCCTCGTTTTAAATTTTTTTTAGATTAATTTTGAACTAAGATAAGTAAAAAAAATAGGATTTTTGTGCAATCTCGGCAACGCGTCAAATGTATGGTCAAGGTCGTTTGCTCGGGGGATGGCCTTAAGGGGAGCTCCCATACAACAAACGTGAATTTTTTTGCTATTTTTTGCTCTTAATCAATAACGGCAACACATAGGCAATTGAAATGTTTTCAAAATACTTAATTGTATTTGTACTTTAATAATTAATTATAAAATTTAAATAAATTAAATAATTCAGGGGGCTCCCATACAAAAAATTCAATTTTTAGCCTAGTTTTGCTCTGTAGTAGTACGGAACCCTTCGTGCGCGAGTACAACTCGCACTTGGCCGATTTTTAAGAAATAATCAGAATAACAAAGAAAATACAGATGTAAAAAGGAGAGTGAAATTCGTGATGCGAAATCCATGTTATTATGTGGTTTATAATCAGGTACAATAATTACAAAATACATATTAATTTCTACCCGATTACAGTCAAAAAAGATGGTAATGATTTTGGGTATGCACGTAAATTGTAATGTTTGTAAATTGTATGTTTGTTTCACCGTAGAGCATTAATAACTTTTTTTAATTTTAATTACAGAGACATTAGTGGATTTCCTAGCTGGGCTACTATTTTAGTAACTCTTGTAACAAACAACATCCTAATTCCTAACACTAAAGGCTTATCTTGATAAAAACTACATCTGTGCAAACATCTAGATATAGCAAAATCCGCACGTCCGCTAATCAGCGAGCATGAATTTTCACTCTTTAAAGATATCAATAATGATTTTCCGTCAACGATACCTTATTTTCAACAATACTAAGAAAGTTATATGATATAAACACTATAAAATCGACTCTATTATATCAAAATTAAAGTTGAGAATCCATCGCGAACGAGATCTGCGCAAGTCATTATAGATTACGCCGTAGATCTCCACATTCTTGTAGCGTTCACGCCAATTAGACGCGTAAGCTAATAAGAATAAGAGTCGTATTCGGGTGTGACGTTATTCACGTTCTTATAGTACGTTCACTCGCTAGCGTGAAGAGAAAAATGTAAGAAACACGCACACTTCCGCAAACGCGCACCTGTGGGTAGACTTATAATAACTAGACTAACTAGATCTCATTATATAAACATCTAAGACACGCGTTGGGATGCCATTTCTTATCATTAACACCGCATTCAAGTTTTTGTTGCAATTCCAAGTCTTAAATTTATCTTTATTTATTTATTTCTTGCGCATTCCCAATATTCATATCCGTTGAAGAATTCCAAGGAAGTCTATAATATATAAGGAATATATTATAAGTATTATATAGTTTCTTACATTTTTGATACGTGGGAGAGCCATGCTTCGGCACGAATGGGCCGGCTCGACCGGAGAAATACCACGTTCTCACAGAAAACCGGCGTGAAACAGCGCTTGCGCTGTGTTTCGCCGAGTGAGTGAGTTTACCGGAGGCCCAATCCCCTACCCTATTCCCTTCCTTTCCCTCCCCTATTCCCTTCTCTTCCCATCCCTACCCTCCCCTATTACCCTATTACCTCTTTAAAGGCCGGCAACGCACCTGCGGCTCTTCTGATGCTGCGAGTGTCCATGGGCGACGGAAGTTGCTTTCCATCAGGTGACCCGTTTGCTCGTTTGCCCCCTTATTTCATAAAAGAAAAAAAAAAAAGTATCTAATGCGACGTCGTATATATTCGGATTCTTACGTAATTGAGATCTTGCTAAGTTTTTTTTACACTGTTATCTTCATAATTTATTTACCATTTAACAAAGTTTGTAATGTGTCATTTTAAACTTTGTTTGTTTTAATATTTAATTTCATTTTTCGTTATATTTTGTTTCAATTTGTTGCCACTTATATTATGTTAGAAATGTTAACGTCATATGTTATAACAAATCGGCTAATCATAAAAACTGGAGATACAAACATATTATTACTATGTAGTTATTACCGTAATAAATACAACCATTTGTAGTATAATAATTATATTAATAATGATGCGATATCAATCGCTATAATTTTACTTTTCCGGAATTCTTAAAATAGCGCATTTATCAGCGCGAATGGAAACTTAGAAGTTGATGTAAGCAACTTAAATGGCTTATAATTTACATTTATCACAAGCCAGCAATAGACCTGCAACCCTACAGTGTTGTATGATTTATCCGCCTTCAGGTAACACATTTAAAACGCCCCCAGCTGTTCAGCTTTTTTTGACGTCAGAGGGGCGGAAGCAAAGATGTGATCCTGAACACAACAACGCAATCGTAAAGTTTTCGAATGTGGGAGCTGTCAAAAGTTTTAAACATTTCCAATAACAGTCTTACTACAGCACTCAGAGATGAATATTAGTTACTAAACTGTAATTAAATGATGACTTAAATTTAACATTAACCCCTATACATTATCTGCCAAACTCTTCATAAAATTTAAGTTTAATCATCATTAAATGTCTCTGAGTGCGGCCGTTAGCTTAGTACCCTTAAATTTCGCAGTGAACTTAATGTCAAATCATAGAATGATTTCTTAAGTTTACGCGAGTATCACTCATGATATTACAAGGAAACACTTACTGATTTACTTCGCGGAGCACTTTTACTAATCCCGACGTTTCGGCTGCTTTACAGCTGCCGTGGTCACGGGTGACTGACGTGACCACGGCAGCTGTAAAGCAGCCGAAACGTCAGGATTAGTAAAAGTGCTCCGCGAAGTAAATCCGTAAGGGTTTCCTTGTAATATCAAATCATAGAAATTAATTCTTTTAACTATACTTATATTATAAAGCCGAGGAGTTTGTTTGTTTGATCGGGCTTATCTCACGAACAACTGGAGCGATTTTTATGTTATTTGGTACACAAATAGAGGAGACCACGGGGCGGGACATAAGCTACTTTTTACACACAACAATTTTACAGTTCTCGTAAAATTCCTTATTAACACGGGCGGAGCACGGAACTACCTGTATTTTATAACATTAAAGTTCATCAGTTGTTTTCACCAGAGATAAATCTCGACCCACTTTGAGTTAAACATGAATAATCGTAATCGTTTACCATCAGGCAATGTTATATCATAAAAAATCTGTCACAGAGTCAGGAGAGTGTAACGGAAGCTTAACGCGGACATTCGCACAATTACCGTTAGTAATTAAGGTGCGATCACACGTAACGTCGCAGCGAAATGCCGGAAATAAAAAGAAATTGCCTTTTACAATGCACTCTTAGATTCTTTTTATCTACATTCGTGTAAACCAAAGTTGCCGAATTTTAGTAGTATATGTATGCACCATCAGAGAAATTAACTCATCAAGCCCCATACGGGCACCGGTGGTCGCGACAACAATAGAATACAATAGCATTTCCAAGAATCCGCGATCGAAGGGTTTGATTCATAGGCAGATGTCGGAGCTACGTTACTTAATGAAGTTAGTGAAGTCGTTTGTCGGCTAAACATAGCCCGACCAAATCGCATTCGTTTATTTATTTATTAGTTTTTATTTAGTTATTTTTTTTTCAGGCAATAGGCATACATTCCTTGGAAATTGCAAGCGAAGTTATTTTGTTGTGACTCTCCAAAAAGCTATTTATTTAAATACGTATTCACTAAACACTTTCATAAACAAACTTTCTATGCACCTGAATGTTTTGTTTAAAATTTTATTTCCTTGCCTTGAGAATAACTTGCGTCATAATGAAAGTGTTTCACACCGCTTTTGCATATAAAGTGCGAGGCATTGTCAACCTTCCTTCCGTAGCTACTGTATTAATTACCGCATAATTTCGCATATCATTATAATAGTTATGTCAATATGTAACACGGTACCGGATGATATTGCTGTCGGCATGTTCCTGTATTGTCGATGATCTATAGGGTGAAAAAACATTAGCGTTTAATATGATAAAACTTGTGTGTTTAGCTTTTTGCATTTGTTAATAATAATAAAAAGTAAAATAAAATACCTACTGAAATTCAGTTTATAAATTTCAAATTCAATTCAATTTAGAAATCGAAATTTGAATTTTTTAGAACATTGTACAGTGTACTATACAATATGCATTTTTAGTCGAAGAAATTAACAAACCTTACTCGATTTAAGTCGATATGGCTTATCTTCAAATTTTACCACTTGATACCAAATTTTTTAGTAAACACAAGATAATTTTAAAGAACAGAAACAATGTAAACGCTACGCAAAAGACAAGTTTTAAGTTCGCATTGCTAAATACATATCTACATGGACATTACATGAGAAGTGATGTACAAGATTTAAATAACTTCAAAGATGAACTAGAGGATAACGTATATGGCATAAATCCACAATCTTATAAGCAGAAGGTTACCTCTAACTTATGGTTGTATTAAGGTCAGATTTATAATGAAACGACGTCCTTTATATTTAAATCGTTTATATAGTTTGATTCATCCAAACAAGAAGAATTGAAATCAATATTTTTCAATCTATTGATGTTTGATAGATAGGAAAAAATAAAATCTATCGGCAATTATGAGTAAATATGGTCATTATTCGATTTTTAGTTTTGTCTAAGAGAGAAAAATAAGACTTGGCACTCTTGCATAAAAGTTATAAGTAAGTAAGTAGTGCTTACGACAGAAGATGAGAGGTCGTTACGTCTTGTTAGCAATGTTTAGTGTCATTGATAGTAGCTAGTAAGTAAGTTTTTACTTACATCATCTGTGAGTTCTTGTAAGTTGTCCTAGTAATTTAAAAAAACTTTGTTGCGCCAAGATTCGTTTATTGCCCAAAAAATATAGTTTTTTTATTAATGCTGTTCTCCGGGACTCAAAGTATATCCATATTTTTCATCAAAGTCGGTTAGCCGTTCAAGTGAGAAGAGGTAACAGACAGACAGACAAAAAGGGAGATATAGACCGACACACATTATAATTCGTTTAATAGAATTCGTTGATAGAATTCTAATCTCTTAATTTATATCTTTAATATTTACTGGAGTGCCTTGCTGCGTGTTTCAGACCAAAGGTTACCTTTGAGTCCCGGAGAACAGCATTAATAAAAAAACTATATTTTTTGGGCAATAAACGAATCTTGGCGCAACAAAGTTTTTTTAAATTACTAGGACAACTTACAAGAACTCACAGATGATGTAAGTAAAAACTTACTTACTAGCTACTATCAATGACATTAAACATTCCTAACAAGACGTAACGACCTCTCATCTTCTGTCGTAAGCACTACTTCATTATACTATTAACACCTAATATCAAATGTCTTGTTTCAAAAGCAATTATTATGGTCTATTTACATAAAGTTTTCAATTAATTTTATCAGTGCAAACGCTACAAAACTTAAACTTATATTACCATACACGAGTTGAACTCAAAAAAATGTATGAATAACTGCGAACTTAGCAACGACGGATAAAGCTATAATATGTTTTTACTGCAATTTATATTACTCTATTGTGAAAAAGATAAAATCAGTGAATGTACAAAATAAACCCAGACTAAGTAAAAATAAAAATGTAACATGGACACATTTATTTATCTGTTAAGTATTTTATTACATTTATTACAAAGCTTTTTAGTCTCAAGCAACATTTCTTCAACATTTCCTACGAAACTATAGACTGTGCAGTGTCAACCAAATGATGTCACTTATTAACATGTTCATTGGCCTTGGCATTCGAAGAAATTTTTTGTGTACGATAAAGTCAATATTGGAATATGATTTCAATATCATAATCTTCAAATTCGTACCCCTAGAATGAATCTAATTCTAGTTTATACGCATATAGATGCCTATAAATCTAGAACCTAGATGCATAATATGAACCAAGATATTATATATTATGAGAAAAATTATTATAGTAGCCATTGTAGATATAATAAAATATTATTTGTAGACATAATATAATTTGTAAATATAATAAAGAGTTAGCATGGCTCTACAAACATCAGCAGGCGTAGCATGGTCACTATAGAAACGGTTTCTTTCTACGGAAGAATCGTCATACTGACTGATTTTATCGACAAAATGGCGGATTTCCATTGTCTAACTGTCACTTTGTCTATTCTTCCGTAGAAAGAAACCGTTTCTATAGTGGCGATGCTACGCCTGCAGGTTTGGTGCCTTATCCTTGTACCTATGACTCGAGAATTGGACCCCTGAATCCTGATTCTTTCAGATTGATATTTTATTACAGTCAAAATTGACCAACCCCTTGTACCATAACCGAGGTAAAAACATAACAAGGCCTTTGCATCCGTTGTTAGTGATTTATACAGTATTTTCAGAGCGAAGTAACTACTCTTCAAAAACAGTATGGTCTGGGACAAGATTTTAAATGTCCTTATGGTTGCCCATACTAGTCCAGAGGAATGAACAGGCTTATACGTTTGGGTCCAACTAGGTGCGGGTTTCTCACGATGTTTTCCTTCATTGTACAAGCGTCCCTATCATGCACTTGAGATCTTATAATGTCTCATTGGTACACGCCTCCACCAGGGAACGAACCTGCACTCTCTCGAGTGCGAATCAAAGGTCTACCCACTAGGCCACGGACGCTCTATAACCGTGGTAGGTTCGTTAACAAATCAAGAATTTCCAAATCACTCATATAAAGGACAAAGGTTACAGTACACCTTTAGACCTTACGTCATTGCGCATACCACTAAATGCTAAAGGTGTATTTGATATCTTGTAATCTATTGATATAATCTAGGTACTCTAGGTATAACTTTAATCTAGACTTCGATTTAAACCTTTAGGCGTCATACCATACGAATCGGGGCGAGACTTGGCGATGTATATTATGTGGAAATATGCGTGGAGGTCGCAAAGGAAGATCTTCCGAGAGAGGAAGGTGGTATGCTCGGTCAGGCCAAAAATTATTTTAAATCTAGCTATATAATTTTGTCTAAAACAAAGAACGCAATAAAATAAAATAAGTTGAGTTTCTTTAACGGTATAAACCCCTTTGATCGAAGATAAACCCACTAGGACGAGTTTTAAAATAATTCAAACATAAATTCACAACATAAAATAAATTATATTAGTCATGCTTTCTATACCGTTACAAAAATATAATTTTAATTAATTAGTGTAGTTAAAATTAAGAGAATTATTAACAAATTCATTAGATTGGCATCTTCAGTTGTTTCTTATGAAAATATTAAAATTAATTTGCATACAATTAATAACAATCCTGTTTAATATTAACGAATATTAATAGTTGAGTTTTGTTTATATTTTTGTCTACAAAATGCTTATGCTTATTAGGCCTTAGGCCTGTCCACATCTCCACGTCACGACGTCGTCAACGTGGAACGGTGCGGTAACGTGGCACGGTACGTTAACGTGACGTGCAAATTTACGTTAACGTAACGTAAAATGCACATCACGATATAGCAGCATTGTACGTCGCCAGTGATCGCCATGCCTTGTAAAACTGCTACATTCTTCACTACTGATCTAGATGTGGACCGCACAATACGTATTCTGCTTTTGCTATTGTTAAAAACGGAGAACGAGAAGAAAAAAAAAATTAAGAAATTAAAAAAAACCCCCGCCAAACAACAGGTTCAAAAAGTAATGAAATAATATTTACTGACTTTAAGTTTAAATAATTCCTAAGTGTAAAGTAATATTTTAGTCCATAATTGTTGTCACGGTGTGTCCGGGGACCGCCAAGTTAACTACAACAGCGACTTTTGCATTTTGTATCGCTGATTGTCTCGATTCAGTTCGCTGTGAACTGACCTTTAAACTATAATGTTATGTGAAATCAAACATCTACATTAGCGGTCCCCCGACACACCTTGACAACAATTATGGACTAAAATATTACTTTACACTTAGGAATTATTTAAACTTAAAGTTAGTAAATATTATTTCATTACTTTTTGAAGCTGTTGTTTGGCGGGGTTTTTTTTTATGAAATAAGGGGGCAAACGAGCAAACGGGTCACCTGATGGAAAGCAACTTCCGTCGCCCATGGACACTCGCAGCATCAGAAGAGCTGCAGGTGCGTTGCCGGCCTTTTAAGAGGGAATAGGGTAATAGGGGAGGGTAGGAAAGGAAATAGGGGAGGGTAGGAAAGGAAATAGGGGAGGGTAGGGAAGGGTAAAGGGTAGGGGATTGGGCCTCCGGTAAACTCACTCACTCGGCGAAACACAGCGCAAGCGCTGTTTCACGCCGGTTTTCTGTGAGCCCGTGGTATTTCTCCGGTCGAGCCGGCCCATTCGTGCCGAAGCATGGCTCACCCACGTCAAAAATTTGGGTTTTTTTTTAATTTCTTAATTTTATTTTATTTTATGCTTTTTAAACTTGTATTGGTTATAGTGCAGAATTGTTCCTATCAACAGGATCATATCCCAATGAATACGACCTATAAATATCCTCTTGTATGAGGCCGTCAATATGAGCCCAAACATGAAACCTCCACCCTGGGTTCATACGGAGCTCGGCTCCTATGCAATCCAGGTGATGCTGCAGCAGCAGCATACAAATATTTACTGCTTATCTACGTCTTATTGGCTGTCGCAATTAAAATGAGCCCAAACACGAAACCTCTGCTCTAAGTTGGTGAGGAGTTGGGTATCCTATTGATTACCATGTGATGCTGCAGCACCAGGGTCAACTTTCCATTAATATGTATATATTCATAAGTGCCACGAACCAAAATGCAAAATATAAAACCCATCAAACGACTGCAAGTTGCTAATCGGCCTAACACGAACCAGATAAACCGTGATATTTCAGCAATGAGCGGGCTGATGATGATGAACTATAGCTAAGAACACTCTCGATTATGTCAGCTTTCAAACAAAAAAAACTAGATCAAAATCGGTCCACCCGTTTGGATGCTACGATGCCACAGACAGACAGACAGACAGACAGACCGACAGACAGACACGTCAAACTTATAACACCCCTCTTTTTGGTCAGGGGTTAAAAATACATGCATTTTTACGTTACGTTGACGTAAATTTACACGTCACGTCAACGTACCGTGCCACGTTACCGCACCGTTCCATGTTGACGACGTCGTCGTGACGTGGAGATGTGGACAGGCCCTTAAGAGCGGGCTGTAAAATTTTGCTGTATTTTCTAATAAGTATTACGATCCCGGAAGACGATTGACTTAAATGAAATTGAGATTTATTTAATCATTGTATATTTATCTGATATTTGCCTAACGGAAAACACGATTCACTTATTTTGACTCGATAGTTATATTTTACGAAATTATGAATCTTTCTGGGCTTTTCAACAAATACACTTATTGAGTTACTATCATTAAGTAACTTGGACTACTACAATCACACATTTTATAAAATAATGGCTAAAGGAAATATTAGTATTGTATTTAATTTTTAGGTAATCATCAAAAAACATTTTTGGGACTTGCGACCTTTACTTTCGTGCTATATTGCGGGAACCGTTGTTACGCGATATGGTTCACTATTAGCTGCAGCGCAAAGCACAATGCCCGGGGGCACGATTCTGGAATGTATGAATGGTGTGTAGGCGGGGCTAGCGTGCTTTGATATTTCTGACAGCCCGCTCTTAATATACAGTCTATGGAGATATTATATAATTATGCAAATAATGTAGAGTACCAAGTAATAAACATTAAAATTGCTTCATAAAAAAATATCTATTCTATTAGTAAATATTTTTAATTGGTTTATAAAAAAATACATGAGACTATAATAAATAAATAAAAAAAAATACATTTGAAATAACTTTACAAAATATATAAAAAAAGGTAGTAAGATAAGACAATTCTGTCGAAAATAAACAAAAACGTTAAAGGAATTTCTAAATACATATTATGTTCTAGAGGACATTGACATTATAACTGTTGAGCGATAGAGCACCCTAACATATCTTGACAAAATAAGTTTATTAGCCTAAATCCACTGTCGTTGACTCCTTATAAACATTAGGCTAAAGACATTAAAAAAATAGCGGTCTACCAATGACATCATGCTACTATTATTTTTCTTACTTTTTAAGTAGCTGAGGTAAAGTGCAAAACGGATATTTAAAAAAGTGAATGAAAATTAAAAAAAAAACTTGTTACGAGAAAAAATACGCCATGTTACATTGTATTGCTATATCTCAAGTGTCAAAATAGTACTAAAAAGCCTGAAGTGGATCTTAATTTGACCACGCTTTTATCTGACTCATTTTGCCGAAGTTTTCAAAAATATTATTTTTTAACATTTCAATTCTAAAATAAAGTTATTATTTTTATTTTGGAACTTAAAAAAAAATACCCGTTTTTAATTTAAATAATCTTGGTGGTTTTTGCATTCGTGGCTGTATGGGCAACGCTCCCTTTGCCTGTCCCGATCGGGACGAATTAAGAAAAAAAAAAAAAAAAAGGTTTTTACATTCGGTCAGTTTCCTTGTCACGTTTTTTACTGTTTTGGTTTAAACTCGTTAGGATCAGTAACCTCTATAGCGTCATATAGAAATACGCTTTATAAGAATATTGATTTATAGTTAATTAAAATATTCATTTCGTAAATAATTTGATATCATGTTTATTTATTATATTGTAGTTCCTTTGAACTTTATGCTAACGGATTTAATCATAAATTCAACATTATTATCAAGGGAAATATATAACGAAGTTCACAAAATAATTTGTTTTAAGAATGCACCTCACCCTAACTTGACTACATACTTAAACCTAGATCTCAAAATCTGTAAGGTCTAGAAAACTGATTTTTTACACAAGTAACTTCAGTTTATGAAGATGCTCAAGACGAAAACACGATTACTGAAAAAATGCTCGATAGTTTTTTTTTTTTTACAAAAAACCTTGTTTTAGACACATTTTTGCTTGGATCTTCGAAGTTTGCTGTTTTATCTTTAATATTTTTTAATATCTGAAAAAGCATTGATAAAACCTAAATTTGCTCAAAATACTTTTTTCATAATCATTATAGTTCGTCTTTTATTCATAGTAAAACTAACTTGGCGGTGATTCCGCGTCGTCCTTTTCACCTGGCATATGAAAGACGGGCGTGAGTGTGAAGAGAGAAGGACGATGTTTGATTTTTTGGGTTAGTCGCCCTCTTAAATACAAATGTTGTCCGCTACTTTATTGAATCAAATAAGTTTATGGCGCAATACCGTACATTTTTCCAGGACAAAAAGTATCGAATGTCCTCTATCAGGGCTTGAAGTACGGTTTAAGCGTGAATAGGTAACATACAGATACACTTCCACATTTATAACACTACTATTAATATTAGACACTAGCTGTGCCCCGCGGTGTTACCCGCGGTTTAAGTGATATATAATAAAAGACTATGAAAAGTACCAATAATAGGGTCAAAACGGGACGATACATGGTTCTATAATGGTTTATGGTAGTGATGATTATGATGATAAATGTAATTTGCATAGTAGCATATGCTTTCCGTTCTTAAAACAACGTCGAAACTCCCAAACTTGTATCTATAAAGAGTCAGGAGTTCTCTCAGCACCTTCCGAACCATGGTATACCTTGGTGCAAAATCTTGCTTGTTGGTAGCATATGCTTAGAATACTGTTCACGAAACCGAAGTCACCACATGTTCCCATATGAATTTTGAGGAGTTCCCTCGATTTCTTATGGACCCCTTCATCAGGTCACCACTTTCATGAATATGGTACCAAATTGGGATGATAACCAATACACCAAAAGAAAAAATTTGAAAATCGGTTCACAAACAGTGGAGTAATCGTTGAACATAAAAAAACGAACATAACGCCTCCTCCATTTTTAAAGTCGGTTAAAATTGTAGCCTATGTGTTATTCTGATGTATAAGCTATATTATTGTAAAGTTTCATTAACATCCGTTCAGTAGTTTTTGCGTAAAAGAGTAACAAACATCCATACATCCATACATACATCCAAACTTTCACCTTTATAATATTAGTAGGATAGTTTTCCCAAGACTTTAAAGAGATCATCATCTCACAGTCTTTCGCAATTCGCAAAACCAACACTACCATTAATATCAGACATGGCTTTTTCAAGACTTTAGAAGAGTCAAGAGATCACAATCTCACAGTCTTTCATTCGCAAAAGCGATAAAGTCAAATTGCGTTACTTTGTAAAAGTATAGGTCTACCAGAATCTGATGGCAAATTTTGACAGCAGATTTTCAAAAAATATCCTTGATCATTGGATAAATTTATATATTTGCATGATTCACACACAGAATCAGCCGTTATAAGGACAAAAAAGGATCAAAATGTTTTATTCCAATTACCCCGGTATTGCTAGAGTCAATTTACTTTCTCACTTTTTGCCATCACATTCTGGTAGACCTATAATTCTAAACTTTTCAAATTATAAACTAAACTCTTTCAAACCAAAGAGTCCAAATCAACGTCGTCGAACGTTCGAAAAATAATCGGCCGAGTGCGAGTCGGACTCGCGCACGAAGGGTTCCGTGCCGTTATAGAGCGAAAAAATAGTGTTTTTTGTATGGGAGCCCCCTTTATTATTTATTTTATTTTTATTTTATTATTAAATATTAAAGTACGAATATAATTAAGGATTTTGTGAATATTTCAAGTGCCTACCTGTTGCCATTATGGATTACGAGCAAAAAAAGTCAAAAAAATCACGTTTGTTGTATGGGAGCCCCTCTTAAATATTAACTTTATTTTGTTTTTAGTATTTATTGTTATAGCCACAACAGATATACACAATCTGTGAAAATTTGAGAAGTCCAGCTATAGCGGTTCTTGAGATACAGCCTGGAAACCGACAGACAGACGGACAGACAGACGGACTGACATCGAAGTCTTAGTAATAGGGTCCCGTTTTTACCCTTTGGGTACAGAACCCTAAAAAGAACGTCACGCGTCGTCGAGTCATACAAAATCTAATTTCCCTACACGTTTGATCAACGACACATTTCTCAGAGGCCGTGGTTGCCCAACATCGCCTTAATAGCACCTTCCAAGCTAATGTAGTCGAGAATTAAACTATTAACCTCTCTTGGGAAACACATGGGATGTTTCAAAATGGCGCTGAGAATAGTTACCTGAAACAAGAGAATAAATTGTTAAACTTCAGTGTAAAAAAAAATATATAAAATGTTGGTGATGTTTGGTGAGCTAGTTTTCTAATGAACTAGATGTTCCTCGCGGCTTCGCCCGCGTAATTTAGGAATTTCACGGAAACAGTATATTTTTTTCGCAAAAAATAGCATATGTCCCTTCACGTGGTCTTTTCTTCATGTGTGCCAAATAACATAAAAATTGCTCCAGTAGTTCTTTTTTTTCACATTTTCCACTGTTTCTTCGCTCCAATTAATTTTAGCTTAATATTATATAGCCTTTAGCCTTCCTCGATAAATGGGCTATCTAACACTGAAAGAATTTTTCAAATCGGACCAGTAGTTCCTGAGATTAACGCGTTCAAACAAACAAACAAACTTTTCAGCTTCATAATATTAGTATAGATTAGAGGTAAAATATGGATCACAAACGTAATTATTGTGGGACGAAATCAATAAAGAAGAATGTTTTGGTGATTTTATGATATTGTCATCACTCATCATCAATGCTTTCATTAAACAGCCACATGCAAAATAATTATTCTTTAACATTGAACTTTCTGTTGAATGATATTTTCCAATATGGAGGTGCAAATTCTGATTTAAGCCACGCTTCAAAACATCTGTTATTTGTGGTGATGATTGTATTGTTGTTATAGTGGCATATTGCCACTGTTACAGGATACGGTCTGAGGTAATAACATTACAATGATCCGCTTACGATAAAGGTGTTTATAAATCCGTGGTATAGTCGAAATAAAGGCGTTGATAAATTTCGTAAAATTCGATACGCTACATATTAAAATATACAAAAATATTGATGCTAGACTAAAAAGGTAGGCTAAACTCATTGACATAAGAAATAGGTTTAGAGGTCTTTGGCTAAACTATACTAAACGGACAAAGATTATACTGTTGTACAACCTCTATATAATAGTCTGGATATGCGTAACTACCATGCGCGGATTCGCATAGAATCGCAACTAGACAAATTAGTATGTTCATAATAATTGGTTACTCACTGTGACCCACTTTTTCTGCAGTGCAGTGTAATTTCCACTCATGTCTTCAAGTTAATTAAACAAAACTTAATATTCCTAAGTAAATAAGTACTTTCTTGTGGGTTTGATGTGTCAATGAACAGTTTTGCTACAATAAAAATTCTAGATGAATCCCGTGCCTATAGGTGAACCTGTCTTATCTTGTTGTCATGAGTGCTATTTCAGCCGCCTCTAAGTTTATTCAAACAAGCAAATCTTTTCTGTTTATTAATTATTAGAATATACAGACTTTATTTATGACCTGGAATTGACTAAATGACGTAATAATATGCCCAAATATTTCGTCGTTACGTTTGCTATATTTTGGAGGCATGACAGACAGAATGCATATGCGAAGTCAGCTAGAAATCGAATTTCGTTTCGTATGTGCCGGAGAAATGGACTTTCGGATTACATAACAACTGATTACCCGTTAAATATCGACTTATGAATATGACGTCACATCATCATATTGCTTAGATGTTGGTTTCGTATACGAACAGTATTTTTGAACTGGAACTGAACTGGAGAATACCTAAAGTATCATTTAATCTTGATCATTTCGGGGGTTTTGAAAAAGTAAGAATCAGGCACTATCAGTACCTTTTTTTTAGGGTTCCGTACCCAATGGGGAAAAACGGGACCCTATTACTGAGACTTCGATGTCTGTCCGTTTGTCCGTCTGTCCGTCTGTCCGTCTGTCTCTAGCCTGTAACTCAACAACCGCTATAGCTAGACTTCTGAAATTTTTACAGATTGTGTATTTCTGTTGCCGCTATAACAACAAATACTAAAAACGCAATAAAATAAATATTCAAGGGGAATATGGGAGCCATACAACAAACGTGTATTTTTCGGCCTTTTTCGCTCTATATCAATAATGGCAAGAGGTAGGCACTTGAATTTTTCACACATTCTTTTGTTATATGTGTATTTTAATATTTAATTATAATATTATAATAAAATAAAAATTTAAGGGGGGCTCCCATACAAAAATCACAATTTTTAGCCTATTTTTCCTCTGTATCGGTACGGAACACTTCGTGCGCGAGTCCAACTCGCACTTGGCCGATTTTTTTAAATTATTTTCTTTGTAATCATAAATAAATGCGCAATTAAAAACTATCTTCCAAATCATATTATTATTTGTTTACAAATGGTAATTTATATTAATAATCGCAAAAACTTCGCAAAAAGATCTACAAAGGTTGAGGTCAAATCTATTAGATATTAATTTTCATACATTTTAGAAGATTACAATAGCATTTCAAAATATTTCTGTGTATGTTTCTGATGCCACCAATAATACCATACATGGATTACAGTTTTTAGGGTTCCGTAGCCAAATGGCAAAAAACGGAACCCTTATAGATTCGTCATGTCTGTCTGTCTGTCCGTATGTCACAGCTACTTTTCTCCGAAACTATAAGAGCTATACTATTGAAAATTGGTAAGTAGATGTAGTCTGTGAACCGCATTAAAATTTTGATACAGTACTGGAAAAAATATTAAAAATTTTAGTGGTCCCCATAGGTACAACTGAATCAAAAAAAAATTTTTTTCATCTAACCTATGCTATGCTATATTTCATCTAACATATTTTTCTAACTTGAATAGTTTGCGAGAGAGACTCTTCCAAAGTGGTAAAATATGTGTCCCCCCCCTCTAACTTCTAAAGTAGGGGCATGATAAGTCTAAAAAAAATATATGATGTACT
This sequence comes from Cyaniris semiargus, assembly GCA_905187585.1. Taxonomy (NCBI): domain Eukaryota; kingdom Metazoa; phylum Arthropoda; class Insecta; order Lepidoptera; family Lycaenidae; genus Cyaniris; species Cyaniris semiargus. The sequence goes on from LR994555.1 coordinate 4,223,783, forward strand.
TTACTATAAAAACTACCAACTAAAATTGGTTTGAACGAAATCTAGCAAGTAGTTATTTTTTTATACTTTTATATTTAAATAAAAAATATTTTTTTTCATCTAACCTATGCGTGTAGGGTATCTATGGATAGGTCTTCAAAAATCATATTGAGGTTTCTAATATCATTTTTTTCTAACCTGAATAGTTTGCGAGAGAGACTCTTCCAAAGTGGTAAAATGTGTGTGTCCCCCCCCCCCCCCTCTAACTTCTAAAGTAGGGGCATGATAAGTCTAAAAAAAATATATGATGTACTTTACTATAAAAACTACCAACGAAAATTGGTTTGAACGAAATCTAACAAGTAGTTTTTTTTTTTATACGTCATAAATGGTAAACTTAATTTAACTTTCATTAAATCAACTGAAATATAGAAATAAATCAAAAACCTTTTAATTTCATAAAAATAAACCTTATTGCTGCTGCGGAACCCTTCATGGGCGAGTCCAACTCGCACTTGACCGGTTTTTTTACATATACAACCTCCGACCCTCCTTGTAACGCCAAATCTTATATATTATTATTTTTTACTATGGTGATATTTTATCATTAAATTGAAAAAAGTATCCCTCACGCATAAGTTTTTGCCAATATTATGCCTAAAAAATGCAACGACCTAGGAAGTCTTCTATAAATATTATACCAAATTAATTTAATATGCAAAATGAGTAATAAAATGTGTAACATTCTGGTTATTAATTTATTCTACAATATTTACGTAATATAAGTAGCTGATCCGATTTTATAATGCAAAAAGACTTAAAGCTCTGATTCGCATTATCGATCTGTATATTGCCAGTTTATCTTTTTGATTTTGATCAGTATTGAACATCTGAAAGTCACGCCTTAACATTTTGGTCACAGTGGGGCTATTTTGCAGAATAATATTGCAATAGTATAGCGTCGATATCGTTTCTATGCAATACCACAAAACTACAAAACGGCACTCTCATTCTCATAGTCTTGGGATATATTCCTTATTGTTCACCAGTGTTTACAATACAGAATACACCCTAAATATTATGTTAAGTCCCCTCCATATTAACTGAGAAGAGACGTGTAGCGAGGACGTTAATGGTCGTTGATGAAATAGATTTATTACATTATCGCAATATACACAAGAACTGTGCACACATAACAGACGTCAATATAGTTTGTATGTTGGTGTGAGCATTTTCACTCCCCGTTATGTTATGGAGTATGATAACTTGAGTGTGATCTTGATCACTTTCTTTTTCAAGTAAATCGATATTTCCTTAAGTATACTAATATTATAAATTAGTGACGTGTTGTGTGCATACAAACTTCGGAAGCTAAGTGACCGATTTTAAGATACAAATATAAGTGATCCACGGGGAAATAGGAGATGAGAAAATTACCAATTCCCGCAGAATCTTAACGGTCACACAAATATCTAGTACATAATAATTATTATAAATTATAAATTATATATTTGAAATATTACGTAAAATATTTACTTTTCAGTTTTTACGGTTGCAAGGAGCTGAGCTATCCAAATATTTGCATAAGATCCGAGCGAATTACGTCATTAAAGTATATTTAAATCGTATTATATCACACTATTAAACAATGAGAAGAAAGCCCCTAGAAAGCTAAACTAAAACAATATAGAAATTCCATGCGTCAATTACGTAAGACGCACCAAAATGTTTTGGTTATGTGAGCTGAGATGGCGGGAAACTGCTCTTAATTACATTGTAACAGTTACAAGTGTAACGTGTATTAGATTGTGTCGTTTTTGTGTTAAAAAGTAACGTTCATTGACATTATGATAATAATGGTAATAAACTAAATTATTAGATAGTGTATTTTGCATTGTTATGAACTAGATCCTGTGATTTATTGTTGTAAAAATTTCCGTGAAAGACAAAAGACAAGATGTTAATGGGCACTCATCCTACTGTCTCAGATTGGTGTGACTGAAATTACAATATAAAATAAAAACCAGCCAAGTGCGTGTCGTGCCACGCGCAATATAGGGTTCCGTAGTGCCGCTAGTTTTTGATAATTTTTGTATGGTCAATGAATGCACATTTATAACGTGTTTTACACTACTAACAACATCATCTCAGTTACGTTCAAACGATTTTGAACGAAAAGTTCCTTTGTACAAATACATTTTTTTTAGTTGATCGACTATTACTCAATAACTTATGAAGTCTACTTAGCCGTGATAGTTTTCTTTTTAAATTCAGCATATTTCCTACTCTCGTGAATTTTTTCACATTTCCAGAAGCAACCGTTTAGCTGGTAGAAGGGGGGGGGGGGGGGGACACTGGACTCTAACGATTTTTTCCACTTTAAAACTTCATATTTCACAAATGGATCCCTAAATCAGAAAATGATATTTGAATACTCGTAATATTTTTTTAAAACCTATCCAACGACACCCCACACGATGGGGTGGACGCGAAAAAAAATCACCCCCGCATTGATGTGTCATGTGTAAGGTACCGTAAAATATATATTTTTTTAACATTTTATATACCATTTTGTCGGCATCATTAAGATTTGTATTCATGCCGAATTACAGCTTTGTATGCCTTATAGTCTCTGAGCTAAACCGCGGACAGACAGACGGACGGACGGACAGACAGACGGACGGACAGACCGCAACTGTAAGGGTTCCTTGTTGACTACGGAACCCTAAAAAGCCATTGAACTAAAAGGAAGGAATTATAATATCTTTGCGAGGGCTCTATCAAAACCGCAATCAATTATTGATGAATAATTAATGAAAAATATTTGTAAGTACTGCGTCATTTTAATAATAACTATTAAGATATACTGCATGACTGGTGAGACATGTCACACAAGACAATATGACACAAAAAAATATTTTTTAGTGTTTAAATATTTTCTAGTTAATTTTTGTGCAGGAATTTAGGTAATTACTATTTTAAGCTGGAAAATAACTCAAACATGTAAAATATTTTCGTATGAGAAAATGATTTTGGTATTACGTTGTATGAGAATTTCGATGGCACTCGGACTTTTAAGGAGAGTACTCGGTACTCGATTCTCATTATAATTATGTAATAAAATTAGGTACTTAATTTTTTAACCAAATTTCCCTTTAAATAAATGAATCATGGATCCTAAGTGAAATACGCGGCTAGGCAAGTAGGCATACTATGCGGCCGGCGCCGGGCGCGGCGGCGTGCGCCATCAAAAAAACACCACGCCGCTACCCTTCCCGCGCGCGGTGTCCATGCGTTGAGTAAATAATTATTTAACTTTAAGCTACATTTACTCAGTAATCAATTGATATTATTTTTTTATATTATTTTTTTTTCATCTAATATAATAGCCAAATATCACGTCGTCGAGTATTGAACATGTCTCACCAGTCATGTTGTATATAATAACTGCCACACCGGTTTTGGTGACGGTGACCGGTTTCATTGAAACCAGGCCAGTTACGCAGGAGTAATTTTATAGTGCCCAAGTGTGTGCACAGTACACAAGAGTACTCTCTATTCCTTTTACTCTCATAACCCAGTGGAACGGAAGACCGAAACGACTGGCGAGAGATCAGGCGCAGGACCGACTTTTTACATGCCCATCCGACGCATGGATCATCTTACTTGTCAGACAATCAGGTGATCAGCCTGCATTGTCCTAACCAAACTTGGAAATAACATGTTTCCAACGCGGGAATCGAACCCACGACCTCCGAGTCTAGAGCCGCGCTCTAAACCACTGGACCACGGAGGCGTTTATTATTTAGATAGAGTTAGTATACAAAGGTTTCTCAGAAAATCACAGTTTAATCTCAAATCTCAATACATTATAGCTTAACTAATATTTAATAGCTTTTAGCGTTATTGGCGGATATAGTGTCAATAAAGTTAAGAAACAGTTCAAGGTATTAAACACTAAAGTTGACTGATTAACAAATATTTTCTTCACCTTTAACAATTTAGTTAAAATGTTGAAAACCGTCTAGGCCACATAGTATTTTATATAGTTTACAAACGTTATATAAGCTTTGCCGATCCTTAAAGCATAGTATGCAATAGCAATTTATGTCTCGTTTTGCTTAATGTGGATTAGCAAATTTTTGCCACATTTTCCTTGTGGTTTAGTTGTTTAGGTTAAGCTTAAGCCAGTTAAAATGTTTGTAATTTTTATTCCATTAAGTTGAAATGTAGGTATTTCTTTGGCACGCTCTATAGCCTAAATGCTGAGTCCAATTTGTACATGAGAGATATATCATGAAGCTATTTTATTCGTGATAGTAGTAACGTCAAAATAGCGTTTCAATGTATTTTTTTTAATACAATTTTAATCAGTTATTTTAGTTTAGGATTTAAATTGATAATACGGAATGTTACGCAAAGGTCGGAGCAGAGGCCGCTACTAGCATGTACCGTAAATCTGAATATTGACAGAAATGTTGTCAAACGTCGAACAAAACTTTTTGTTTACTGTATAATATGCTGGTGCTGCCTCTAGCGTGAAAACATTGGAGTAATATTATCCTATTAAAAACATTTCTTAATCTAATGATTAAGAAGTGTTCAGCAAACAATCTAATCTATATCTATACTAATATTATAAAGCGGAAGAGTTTGTTAGTTTGTTTGTTTGTTTGTTTTAACGCGCTAATCTCAGGAACTACTGGTCCGATTTGAAAAATTCTTTCAGTGTTAGATAGTCCAATTATCGAGAAAGGCTATAGACTATATTTTATCACGCTAAGACTAATAGGAGCGAAGAAATAGGGGAAAATATGGAAAAAACGAGGGGAAATTATTTGAAAGGGCTTATTTGAACGCGCTAATCTCAGGAACTACTGGTCCGATTTGAAAAAAAATTTCAGTGTTAGATAGCCAATTTATCGAGGAAGGCTATAGGCTATAGCCACCTCCTGCCTTTACACCTAAGACGTCAAATAACGGACATCTCGATATTGCTCAAAATCGCGCAACATAAAATAGACTCCCCTCTCCTACTTTCAAAAATTAACATCAAGGTCCCGGTCGATCTTCCAGAATGTCCTCTTATAATCCCCTTTACATCCTCTTTTCCTACACAAATTACAGAAAAAATTCCTTCTTTATAAGATCTCGTAATAGCTTTAACGATTTGCACAAACGTTTTGACTTAGACATATTTAACTCAACGGTTGCCGGCACAAAAAGACTTATATCTAAGCATTGGTTTGACGGTGTTCTCTGACTGTCGTTTAATAATAAATATTAATTTCTTATTAGTTATTACTAAATTCATAATAATTATAAATTAAATATCTGTACCTTTTTATAAGCTTTCTATACTTAAGTGAGTTTTTTTGAGTTTTTGTAAGCTTTCGTAATTAATTAGTTTTTAAATGTGAAAACGTGTAAATGGTGTCTAGATTTTATACAGCCTTCTATAAATTAAATAAACACTGTATGTTTTCCAAATAAATAAAATAAAGAAATAAATATATTTTATTACGCTAAGACTAATAGGAGCGAAGAAATAGAAGAAAATGTGGTAAAAACGGGGGAAATTATTTGAAAGGGCTTATCTCACGTACTACTAGAGTTATTGTCTGTTATTTGGGTCAGACAAGAAGTAGACCACGTGAAGGATCATAGGCTATTTTTTGTAGACTGATTTGTCTGTGAAATATCTAATTTACGCGGGCTAAGCCGCGTTTCAACTTAAAACGTCAAAACCATGAAGGTCTAATGCTCGTCTTAATGAGTTTCTCGATATTAATTGCCGTGTGCTTATAATTGATACAGTACGTAGGTGTAGGGTCATGGCATACACCACACATTTAAAACATGTGACGAATTGACTGTATTAGTTGAGACTGAGCTAATAGAGACAACAAATTCATACTATAACAAGCCAAAGCAACTAATGCAGTCGAAAAACATAATTTCCTCTCTTGAAAAAAAATCGTAGAAGGATAATAATTAACAATCAACTATTTACATAAATATTAAAAATGCTAAATTGTATGTCAGCTATAATATCTCTTTGTTTCCTCTTTACGCTCAAACCGATGAAGATATTTAAATCAAAAATTGGTATGGAGATACTTTGAACCCTAATTTTACAATTATTACAGCCGTAATACGATATTATAATACTGTACTGCGCAAAGTTAATTTCGTACAAAAGCCTGTGAATGCCGGTCGGACATAATGGAGCCTTAAATCAAATGTAATTATAACATGAAATAATAAATTGCAACGATTACAACACCTGGACGTAACACTTATATAAATACACCTCGTATTGAACAATTAAATAAGGTATTCATTTTTGCCATTTTTTTTTTTACTTTTAAAGGTTTATATACTCGAAAATCATTATAATATTTAACCTAGAAATAGATAATTAGTGAAGCTACAAAGATCAAAGTTTTACCAGACTGTCACGATGTTTTTGTTTTTCGAGTCTATGTTTGTACTTTTCCCTGGCAGACGCTAGATCCTAGAGGCATGTTTTAATCTTAAAAAGGGTCATTAGGGTCGCGACAATCTATAAAAGTAAAACAAAATAAAAATGGGTTTTAATAAAATGCCCTTGCGCCTCTGTGTGACCTGACCCCTACAATCTTCTTGATGACATGAAATTGTGTACATCTATGTACATGTTTATTGTTTAGTTTCTTTGGTATGCTAATTGCGTTGTGCAATTTGCAAAAACGTTACCATTTCAAAACTAAATAGGGTGGCCATTGCGACATTTTTTGTGAGAATCCTCTTTTGTTGGTATACAGTATACACGTACGGAATAGCTAATGTATTGGGCAAGAGTCCTCGTGTTTGTGCCAGTTGGAGATCATGGACTCACGTATACAAGCGTGATTCTAGTCCTAATTCGCAAGAAACTAAATTATCTTGAAGGTTGAATGCGATATTGAAACACGTAGCTTTTTCAAGGATTAAAGTATATCGTGTATTCAGCAATATCTCTGTTATAACACTGTTCAATGGCTGTGCTTCCATCCATCCATTTAAAATAAAATGTGACAGTTTATTTTAAAAAGAATGATCGTTATAATTATGCTGAAAATATACTAATTCTGTAATGGACGATAGCAACTTTTTCCATGGCAGCAACTTTCTGACATTGTGTTTCATACAAAGTGCTGAGAGTTACATTATCACACTTAGCGGGCCCCTAGACCTACAGTAATATTGAACAATATTTTATTGAACAACTTATTTGACAATAAGATTGAAAGGCGGGCGCGTCCAATATTAACCCTAGACGGTCAATAATATTGCACAATACGTGATATTGCACAATAAAATTGATCGTCTAGGGGCCCGCTTAGAATTATAAACTATAAGTGCGACAGTTGATATTGAGCGCGCAATTTGTAAATATTGCCAGTACTAATGTAGTCTGTCTGTCTATCTGTCGCACTAACATAAATTATTAAGTATAACATAAATTATTATAGTATAACATAAATTATTATGTAGAGCAAAACACTCTACTCTATAATTTTTGGTCGGATTTCATTAAAAGCGCCCCATTAGTCGATCTTATATCAAATAGACAAACATTCATTTCTCTAAATAAGTATAAAGTAAATTAATAAAACTTACACCTACTGTGAGTCACACAAAATTTTCCTCAAAAGATATTCACCCAAAACAACCAAAATGAGTATCAAGCCAACTTTTAACATACTTATATTTATAATATCTACATAAGCTGCGGTTGTATATTATGATGTCACTATTATTTAAGTAAGAATTCATTTTGTTTTTTTTTTCGAGGAAAACCAAAGCCAAAGCTTAAACCCGAAGTAACGATTAATGTATATTCAGGTTGCGATTTTGCTGTAACTGTTCTTTTGTTGACTGTTATTCGCCTTTTTTTCTTGACATGTAATGTGTACATGTCAGGGAGTCGGTGGCATCGTTTGAGCAAAAGGACATAAAAGTATTCAGATTACTACCAGATTTTTTTGTCCGAATTGACTCAGCGAGTTTTGACTGTTGCATGTAAATAAAGTAAGAAATAAACTTAGTAATTAATGCTACTATTGTAAATGTGACAGGATATATTTTGTCTGTCTGTAAATTGTTCAGGAGTTGTCAAGTAGAATGCGTTCAAAACAATATTTCTTCACTTCAAAGCTTAAACAAATAAACTACAGTATACTTTCAGTACATTAATCAATTTAACAATCAATTTTAAACAATCATTTGTTAACAAAAACCGCGAGCACGATCGCTTTTTGTGTGAACTAGAAAATAGTTTGCATAACAAAACCGTGGATAATTTGTATAGGCTTTGTCGATTTTGTTGAAAATGTGTTACAGATATTGTCGAGGTTTGTAAATAACGGCACGACTTGTTGCGGAATACTAGTTATTGTTTTGGGCGAAAATGATTTAGAGATGAAATTTTAAAATTCAAATTGCTAATAGACTTCGTTATGACGTATAGTTTCTTAGGGTCTCGTTTTGGAGGCCGACCATTACGGTCAGATCACATTTCAACGTGACGAGATGATGCGATACGATGCATTTTTAAATTACCCATTCGAAGCTGAACTTTATTTACTACACAAGAAGATATACATTGTACTGACAGACTTGCCGCTCCCGGTTTCGTTGTTGCCTATATTCCAAATTTTATTAGCTCATTTAAAAATTGGAACGCCTCGCGACGTTGCAATTTAAATTGACCCATGTGGAAAAATAGCACACAAAAATTAATAAAGGGTGTAACAAAACAAAGTGATAACACTTGAGGGTGCGTATGTATTCCTGTGATCGTAGCCGCGCTGAAAGAGCATTTTTAGGGTTCCGTAGTCAACAAGGAACCCTAATAGTTTCGGTCTGTCCGTCCGTCTGTCTGTCTGTCTGTCTGTCCGCGGTATTGCTCAGAGACTATAGGACCTACAAAGCTGTAATTTGTCATGAATGCACATATTAATGATGCCGACAAAATGGTACATAAAATCCTAAAAAAATATTTTTTTTTATGGTACGTCCCCTACACATCAAGCACACATCAAGCGGGAATGTTTTTTTTTTCAAGTCCACCCCATCGTGTGGGGTGTCGTTGGATAGGTTTTTTTTAAATATTATGAGTATTCAAAGATCATTTTCCGATTTAAGGATCCATTTGTGAAATATGTAGTTTTAAAGTGGAAAAAATCCTTAGAGTCCAGTGTCCTCCTACCTACCAGTGTCTACCAGCTAAACGGTTGATTCTGGAAATGTGAAAAAATTCTAGGGAGTAGGAAATATGCTGAATTTAAAAGGAAAACTACCACAGCTAAGAAGACTTCAAAAGTTATTGAGTAATAGTCTATCAACTAAAAAAATGTATTCGGAGAAGTATAAAGGAACTTCACATTCAAATTCCTTTGAACTGAGATGATGTTGTTAGTAGTGTAAAATACGTTATAAATGTACATTCATTGACCATACAAAAATTTTAAAAAACTAGCGCTACTACGGATCTGTCTGACAATATAGGGATATTACACGTGGGCCGATACGCACTTGGGCGGTTTTTCGTGATTTGTATGTGCAAGCGCCCAGTATCATAAATTTGCCTATACAAAAATTTTAAAAAAAGTTATACTTTCAGCGATGCTACTTTTATAGTGAACACTATACAGGGAAATCGTACACACTCTAAAGTATTATAACTTTGTTTTGTTACATCTTATATACACAAGAATAAATATACAAAAAATCTTTTGATAGAAAAAAAACAAATACATTTATTATTCGTAGACATACACAAATAAGATCACTCTTAGCTCTCGAAGTGGGTGAAGGACCTTTGACGTTTCAATAATATTATTACTACGAATTGTAATTTCGTAGTAATTTATTACAAAATTATTCAATGCAGTGACCCAAACGCTGTGATTCATTTGTGTTATTGATTTTAGGAATCCTACCTGGGACTGATGTAAGCTCGGAGTTCGAAAAAAGAAAAGACATTTTATTACTAGAAATTCGATGTGATAAAATAATATTTTATATTGTAGGAATAAGACTTAAGTAGCCCGTTTTTTTCTTGTAACCCCAAACATAATTATGAAAATAGTTTCAGCCGTTGTCAACAAAGACACTTTATAGATTGTGAACGGTGCCCTAAGAAAGATTGTTTGATAAAGTCAAAAAATATCATGTCTGTAATAGTTTAAAAAGTATTAATATAGTGCTAATATAATATTATACAAACACATGTAACGATACAAATACAATTATAACTTACTAGTAATGTTTCTAATTTCTATTGTTGTTTTTATTATGCCTGTATTGTGTTTAATTTATAATTCTTATTGTGTTTGTATGAGTGCTTTCAGGTTTGTTTTTATAAAATAAGGCTAGTAATTATCTATGTTTTCAATTACTTTTTAGATAATTATTTAAGAGCAAACTTATATTATATTAACATTAACAAAAATACTGTGTTTATTATATTGGGCGTTAATGTTTTAAGACCTTTCTTCTGAAAGATCTTTTTTAATTAGCAAATATTATGTAATTAATATAATTTTACGGTATAAGACCGGAAACCCGGCCAAAATACCTTTAAAATATTACAATATACATATGTCATAAAACGGAAAATTAATTGCGCCTAAAATAACAATTATAACAGGTCGTATCGAAAAAACGACAGAGCCAGTTCCGCTCGAGTTATAGCCACGGTAGCATGCAAGTATCAAAACTACTCGATTATGCAACTATCACAATTACTCGCAACACTACAATTAGCTGGTGAATTTCCTAATACTTTAAACTCGTTGCCCAAGAACGCTGTTCCCATACTAACAATGTGGCGTTTTTATCGAAATTGAAAGTAAATACGACGGAACTACTAACGCATAGCAAGTGGTTCAAATCAAAGATTTGTTTGGAAAGTTCCAGCGAAAGCTTAAATCGAAATCTCAGTTTTTTTTTCGTAACGAATGCTAATTAAGCCCGAATGCGTATTCGTAAGTTATTTAAATTTTAAATGTTTACAAAATCTAAATATTGATTATTCAATATTTTTTCTTGCAACAGTTTTAATCAGTGCGTTATATTTTTGTGGTCTTATGTTATTATATTATCTATTTTTTTGTTTACACAACACACCAGAATATTATGCTCATTAATGCATTCATAGCAAAAATCTTTTATCCAAATATAACCTACTATAGTATGGAAATATTTAATATTGTATAATTTTAATAAACCACATAATATATTAATTTTTCACCTCTATTACATTAAAAAAATACCGCACTAACAAATACCCGAAAAAATTCCACCTGCAATTTTTTGCAACGACTGCAATTTTTTGCAACAAACGCAATTACCTGCAATGATAACCAGCAATAGCGTTGCGGTGGACTTCATGATGCACTACACTACACAACACTTCACCACATGTCGCGGCTGCGCGCGGTAGTCGAGCGCGGGAGACTGACGGCACCACCACCATCGCCGCTACCACCGCTACCGTCACCACCGGTGGTGGGGCTGAATGTCAGGGATAAACGATAGGGGTTTTAGGACCTAACGCCCGCTCTCAGAGACATTTGATGTTGATTAAACTTCAATTTAATGAAGACTTTGACAGACGTATGGGGCTTATGTCAAAATCTTGATTTAATTACAAATTAATACCTCGATCGTGGGAATCGCAGACACGATAGATTTTCAATTGTTATGCGACAGCCGGCTGCCGCTTTGGGATTGATGAGTTAAGTAATTAATATTCGTCTCTGAATGTGGCAGTAAGACTGTCTACTTCTTTTTAAGGATTTTTTACGGAAAATTATTTTTTTCGATTTTGTCTGAATTTTGATTTTCATTATAATTCATAATAAGCAGGTGACATATTAATTTTAAATTCATTGGTTTTATGTAAGGAAAAATTTATAAAGTTTACTGAAATTATGATTTCTTAATTATTAATATTTTTTTCCTGCTTGAATTCATATTTCTGACAATTCTAAAGCCTTTGAAACTGAATACTAATTTTAGGGTACAATAATTAACAATATACAAAAATATAAAATAAAATATTTAAAACACCGCTAAGAATAAAAGCTCATACGCAAAAAACATCGGAATTTAGAGATAAACAAACAAGCAATAAATTAATTAAGTTGTAAACATCCATAAAGTATCTTAAATACCCCAATAAGTTTTTGCATAAAACAAAAATGTTTAAGCTTATCTAAAAACCCACGACAATTATAATTTAGGCAAGAATGCCCTTTTAGGTGTATCGTTAATCACTTGCCGTGAGGTAAGTGTTCAGCTCATTTATTTTTATTTACATAAGAATGCAAACTAAGAGTGCTTTTATAATATGAAAACGAAATATTTCAGACTTTACCTAATTATGTCATTAATTTAAAACTGGACATGCAAAGTTTATAATTACATATCGCTATACTTTAATTCTAATAATATTTTAGCATTGCGTTAAGAGACAACAAACATACAAATACTTTTGTAGTTATAAAAATAGTGTAGAATCATTAATCCTAAACTTCGTAGCACCTCTACGAAATAATCGAACCCGTTGATGTCTTTTATATCGCTAACGGCCGTTCCCAATATTTGATATATCTCTGGTTTTGCCCTACTAGAGATAGGAATAGCTCTCATTAGACATTAGAGACATATATTTTATGTCAATTCAATGTTAGCTGCGATCGGTCGTATGTCAAACCAGAGATAGATTAAATATTGGGAACGGCCGTAATTCAATTTGTATTTATAACTTGTATTTTTACACAACTACGACAGAAAGGATGTTATATTTTTGACACATATTTCTTTGGTAAGCTCTAGATCTAATCGGTTAGTCGCAATTAAGCTCGAAAATCATTAGATTCGACTTAGTCATGAGTGGTAACACAGGGTACGTCATAAGTCATAACTCAAGACGAACTTTTTTCTATTTTTCTAGTAATCGTTTAAATTTCTTTTGAATAAAGTAAAGTACATTAAAAATATTAGTGCCATATAAAATTTCGCAATACTAGAGGGCGTTTGCGTCGGCCAGTAAGAAATGTATTGAAGGTCGACAACTATTTCTTTCTGTGAGTGATATCTAAGTACAAGTTTGCATTGTCCGAGCATATTATAATAATTTTAAATATTAACATCATTTTGTAATTTAAATTAATAACAATAAATAAAAATATATTATTAATTTTATATTAAAATCACTGTCTATCCCGAGACACGTACATGCCGCAACAAATATAAAAATTTAAAAAAAAATACGTGTGGCAACCGGGAACTGCCGCGGTAAAGCTGTTGCATATAGCATAGCATATATTTTTATTAACTGTGTGTGCCGGTCGGAGTAAGGTGTGTTAGGTTTTTTCGTTACAGAATTTCTTAATTCGGTCGCCGTGCTCAAAGCCCGCGATAAAAGCTATGCAATAGCTTAAAAAGTGTTTACCGTTCATGATATTATTTCCACAGCAGTTTTGTCCAAAACTGTACACCCTTTAAACCTTATTTTAACTGATAAGATCAAATTAGCCAATTTATAGGTCTACCAGAATCTGATGGCAAAAAGTGAGAAAGTAAATTGACTCTAGCAATACCGGGGTAGTTGGAATAAAATATTTTGATCCTTTTTCTTTCTTATAGCGGCTGATTCTGTGTGTGAAACATGCAAATATACAAATTTATCCAATGATCAAGGATATTTTTTGAAAATCTGCTGTCAAAATTTGCCATCAGATTCTGGTAGACCCATAGTTAAGATGCGAGTTTATGTTTCCTCTGCTCTCTTATCCGTGGTCAAAGGACAATTGATTTATTATATCATAGATATCATTTTCCATATAATATGATATGTACAGAATGTAACAAAACTAAGTTGATAACACTTTAAGATGTGTATAAGTCTCGTGAATAGAGTTCACTGTAAAAGTAGCAGCGCTGAAAGAGCTTTTTTTTCACTTTTGTCTGGAAAAACTCGTGACGTTGGGGCGCTTACCCAAACAAATCACAAAAAATTGCTCTTTCAGCGCTGCTGTATGTGTTACTTATAAAGAGTTCACTGTAAAAGTTACAGTGAACTCTTTATAAGTAACACATACAAACCCTAAACTATTATCACTTAGTTTTGTTACATCCTGTATAATTTTAAAACCACCTACTATCATATGCCTACTTCTTGAATAAAACAACAAATCTTCATTGTTTAGCTCTACTAAACAAATACAAAATACCCAATAAATTAGAACTACACATCAATAGAGATTTAAATGTATAATTGTGGTATTATTATGTGATTTATCTGTAAAGCACAATAGACAGATATACATACATACTCGTTAGAGATAACCAAACATCTTCATTCTTCATTGTTATGTTCTATATTTGATTATACACTAGCCGTTCATATATCATATACCGTGGTTTTGTTTTGTCGTTTTTATCGAAACCATTTTGTTCAATCTATCAGAAATCTGATAGACATCTTTATGCAAAGCTGTGGCATAATCTAAGGGCCAGTTCACATTTCAACGTGAGGGATCGATGCAATGTGATGTATTTTTAAGTACACCATTCAAAACTGATATTTGTTTACTACACGTTAAATTGACAGACTTGCCGTTCGCGGAGTCGAGCTTCATGTTCAAATTTTGAACAGCCCATTTAAAAATGAGACCATAGCCTAACTTGATTCACTGGCTGCTAAAATAGTTTAAATCATAAGAATACTATTGTGAAGTATAGGTAGGTATCATTAGTAATTTAATAATCACTGCATGAGCTTTCTAACTTTTTTATTATTTTTCTATATTCTAACTTTTTTATTTTTTATTATCATAACTTTACTAGCTTTCAAACTTTCAAGTTTAACCATGTGGTTAATTTAGATGGTAAAACTTTTACTAACAAATCCAAACAGTTTTTTGTTCGTTACAATTTTTCGTATGAAGTTGTAAGAGACCAAATCTTAATATTTTAGTTAAAATTTCTTAACAACAAATAATTCTTTAAAAACCCTATAATAATTCAAAGGACGTAAGGCTTTTGACCTGAAATCCTCAAAAGGGTGCGTCAGTAAATGTGATTTGCTGCATATTAAAATTTCGCCACGGCTCGGGCGCATCCATGCACTGTTATATAATACTCGAAACTAGAGATGCGAAATGTACCAAATATTTATTCGGCTATACCGCATAAATTTTATCATGCCAGAAAAATCCGTCTAAACCACAAAGCGAGTAATAAAACTTTATGTTAAACGGCGTATAAACTCTTGTGCCTAGTAATTATTTGGACCATAGACTGCGTAGTAACTACAAAGATAGTTGAAAGGATTAAAAAGCCCATGTTTTTTTAAGATAGTTAAAACAGTACATTCTATATATTTATATTATTTTAATTTTTATTGCAATTAGTGTAAAGTGCCTGATTGACACCTCATTTGATTTTAATTAAATCCATTCGTTTCAGTTAAAATAAAATCAGATCACAATAAATATGCGGCTACATGATATGCGGCTACCGCATATCATTCGTATTCGGCCAGGTGGCCGCATTGCTGACACTTTATAATCCAATAATTGACCCACATGTAACAGTAATTGTTTGTTTTGTTACGTAAGAGTAGTGAAAGCAGTGCCGCTTCGGTTGGCCAAAATTAAGACACTGCTCACGATAACGACGTGTGGTCTGACAGTGTGCCTACTGTGGCCTACTGTTATTAGAAGTACGTTAACAGAGAATTTCTATATATACAGTACAGTCTGCAAAAAATGAATCCATTTCAACAGTACAGTTTGCAAAAAAAATACTCAATGTATACCACCAGATCTTACACACAAAACAAACTTCTTTACACTAGAAAGACCGGAGCGGTCAAATGACCGCATTTTCATTTTGAATTTGCGATATTTTTTTAATCGACTTTGACTATTTAATACCACCAGATCTTACACACAAAACAAACTTCTTAACAGCTATTTTTACAATAACAGCGACTTTAATACAATACATTACTTACAATACACTTGATATGACATATTGCATTAGTTACGATATAAAATACATTATATAAATATTACGGCCTTGTATTGTGCAACACGACGCGGGTTTAAGCTTTAATATTGTATTACTTGCTACACTTGGCCGAAATTACTCACCCAAAACAACCTAATTATGTCACTTTTATAAAATTTGGATCTAGACCAGCTATACTCAACATGTGGCCCACCACAGGCCGCATGCTGCCCGCCAGGACTTTATCAGTGGCCCACGTGAAGTTGAACTATTTTGAAATTCACGCCTACCGCTAAAATAGTGCAAAGACGTCATGAAAGTCGTAAATCCACTTTTAAATTTTACCCTAAAATTTTGGTTGCGGCCCGCGACACCAAAACTTATTTGTGGCCCGCATAAAAGAAAGGTTGGGTACCACTGATCTAGACAGTAATTAGTTGCACCAACTAAAATCTAGATATTGCAACAACTTCTATGCTATAGTTCCACCAGACTCGCACAATTTTTCCCGCTATTAAAAGACCACTGCTAGACAGTCGTCCTACCTCGTGGACTCTTTGTCTGTTTGTTTGTATAGCCTTTTTAAATTAAACTAAATAATATTAGGTTGAGAAAAAAGTTTCTTCGCATTTTATATAAAAATTCAAAAGGTTTTTTTTATAAAGTTTATTTACAATTGACTAAAGTATATAGGTGCCATTTTGTTCGATAAGTTTTTGCCATCTTGTTGGCAGGGACATGATCCCATCGCTATAAAAATTTTGGGGCTTCTGATGAAAAAAGTGCGACAAGTGGTTTTGGAAATCCTCTTGTGATGTCAACCTGACACTTTCTAAGGAATTCTGCAGCGACCGAAACAGGTGGAAATCTTAAGGTGCAAGGTCAGGACTATACGGCGGATGCATTAACACCTCCCAACCAAGCTCTCGTAATTTTTGCTGAGTGGCTAAAGATGTGTGAGGTCTAGCGTTATCATGGTGAAAACCCACAACTCTTCTGTTGATTAATTCCGGCCGCTTTCTCTCAACTTCTTGCTTTAATTTCATCAGTTGTTCGTAGTACAGTTCAGAATCGATGGTCCTGCCTGGCGGTAACAGCTCATAATGAATAATGCCCTTCCAATCCCACCACACACACAGCATCACCTTTTTGCGAGTTAACCCGGGTTTCGCCACAGTCTGTGAATCCGTCAGGCTTTTGACCACGATCTTTTTCGCCATTCTTGTCGTACGTGATCCACTTTCTATCACCAGTTATCAGCTTCTTCAAAAATGGTTCGATTTCATTACGTCGTAATAAAGAATCACAAATGAGTACACGGTTCATTAGGTTTCTTTCAGTGAGCTCATGAGGCATCCAAATATCGAGCTTTTTTTGTGTACCCAGCTTTTTTCAAATACGCCAAAACCGTTTTGTGGTCAATCCCCAGTTCTTCAGCTACATCGTAACTACTAATATGCCGATCTTGCTCCACTTTTTCAAAAATGGCATCAGTTTTGTCCGTAACAGGGCGACCAGAGCGACGTGCATCTTTGATATCAAAATTTCCGGATTGAAAACGCTTAAACCAAATTTGCGCTACTCTCACAGATACTGCATTAGGTCCATAAACATCACAAATGTTTTTCGCGGCTTGTGTTGCATTTTTACCTTTTTTGTAATAAAATTTTAAAATGTATCGAATTTCTTCATTAGAATCACTCGTTTCAACAATAAGAAAAACAAATGAAAATCACATATTTACCTAATTTGAATTTAGAATTTATTGTCTTCTCTAAAATTAAAACTTTTTAATGATACCAAAATCAGCCAGATACAATTGGTATAGCCCAAGAGATTTTATAACAAGTTCATACATACTATAATGCGAAAGCTTTTTCCCCGACCTATTATGATATTATTACGACCGTTATTAAGGTTAACAAAATGGTTTACGCACCTGGGTTTTCCCGTACCAAAAGACCAGGAAATCCCTAAATTCGTAAGTACAATGTGTTTCCCATTTTATTGAAAGTT
Source organism: Cyaniris semiargus (assembly GCA_905187585.1). Lineage (NCBI taxonomy): Eukaryota > Metazoa > Arthropoda > Insecta > Lepidoptera > Lycaenidae > Cyaniris > Cyaniris semiargus. The sequence goes on from LR994555.1 coordinate 4,241,831, forward strand.
ACTAAATTCTTCTTCTTTATCTGCCCATACACACTGTGTTACATAAATTATATTTATTTAATTCCAATAATTTATAATAAGTAATAATTAAATGTAATATATTCATTATGTTTTAGGTAGGTTTTAGGTATGCAATATAAGTTATACAAATAGTAAACACTAACACCGATGTAATATCTTAATTCATGATATATTAATATCATTAATATTAATATCTTAATTGATTTTTTTGAATCCGTTATTGTTTTTTTTTTAATCGTATACGAGTAAATAACTTGACATTGATCGAAGACCCAGCTCAAAGTATTTTACTAAACAAAAACTACGGGTCTATTTTTGTAATTTTGCAGTTTGCCCACAGATTTTTTTATAATTTATATTTAAGATGCAATATTAACTACATTTTCGCAAATTTTACGTAGAAGTTAGTTTATCGCACGTAAAACGCACATTTTTGTGTGAAAAACTTCATTTTTATCCAGGACTCAAAATATCTTCACACCTTATTTCATCCAAATCAGTTTACCAGCTTAAGCGTGAAGAGGTATAAGACAGACAGACACACTTTCGTATTAATGTAGTAGAATAAATATTTAATTTGAAGAGAACTACAAATTATTCTAAGTCACTCAAATAGAAACAGAGATTAATAACTTGTAGAGTCGTAACACGATTCAATTAAAAACAACAAAGGCTATTTGGTTTAATCTATACAGGCATTAGCTAAAACATTACTATTGTACTAACAATTAAACAATTTCTTATCGTACAGTACCATCTTGTTCATTATCTTAAGGCTCCCTTACATTGCACGATATGCAGGATATTCGTATACTTTAACCGTTGTAGATAGAGTTCATTTTAGAATACTTCTTTCTATAAGTTTTACATTACAATACTGTATCTAATTTACATTTCACCATTTGTAATCTAAATTAAAGTGGATAGAGTTACAAAATCGACTAAAATAATTGTAATAGTTAAGTAATTTTGATTTTCTGTTACCCGTGAATTCTAATTTAGTTTTTTTTATTGTTTGTAAAAAAAAACGTTTTATGCTATAGGTAACGTTTAACGCTAATCAATCCATACAATTATTATAAATGCGCAAGTGTGTATGTCTGTCCGTCTGTCTGTCTGTCTGTCTGTTACCTATTCACTCCCAAACAGCTAAACCGATTTTGCTGAAATTTCATATGGAGATACTTTGAGCCCCGGGAAAGGACATAGGTATACTTCTTGTCCCAAAAAATGTAGGGTTCCCGCGCGATAAACGAATTTTGGCGCAACGAAGTTGCGGGCATCATCTGGTTTTTTATAAAATTACAACTAACGCCGCCACATTGTCCAATGTTAAATGTCAAACAAGAAACAGCCTTTTAACACTTACATTCTTCAATGTAAATCCAAGATTCATATAGCCGAATTTCCAAAATTTATTGACAGCTGCTGCATTGCATCCACGCCCCCATAACAATATCGACGCGCCAAAACATCCCATTTTTATGTAGCAAAATTGCGAAAAAAAATGGACCCATGGCTCAAACTGACCATTACAAGTTGGTGACGCGCCGCGTAGGTGTCCACTTAAACAAGTGCAATGTAAAAACATTCCAAACTAAATCATTTTTACAAAGTTGTCGCCGTAGGCGTTTGATAAATCTGTTAAAGATATAGGCCAGGAGATGATTTTAAACTCTAGATATTAAAATAAAAGTGTTATTGTTATTTACCCGACTACGGCGAAGCAAAAAGGAGGGTTATGATTTTGACCTGTATGTATGTATGTATGTGGGTATGGATGTTCATCTGTTCCCTCGTAACTTTAAAACTACTTATCTTATTTGGACAAATGAGGTGTCGTTAGAAGCCTCTTGATTGTCCGCTGGTTATAGGCTACATGACATCACGTTAAATTGACTGTAGCGCCATTTAGGGGACTAGTAAAGTACAAAAGATATTTTTCGTGACGGTGTCGTGTGGGGTATCAAATGAAAGAGCTTTATTATCACATTTCAAATATATAAACACTGATAATTGCAAGAATTCATAAATCACTTCAATGCAATCTGAAACAATAAATAACTATTCATTTGCTCACTAGAACCAAATAAATTGTAAAAAATCCTTATGATCCTCGATCATTTGAGGAGTTGGAAAGGTTAAGAAATTTATCGAGAGAATCATATCCTCAAAATAATTGAAATAAAAATAAAGTTTAAAAAACTAAAACCCGACTACTAGAACACGCTCTAAAATGTACGAAACCAGAAAACAGTTTTTTTTTTAATTTATTTATTTATTTAAGTAAGGCATCTTGGCCCATATTATAAATACCTTGTAGACTAGCATACATACAATTATACTAAAACTAACACTAACTCTAAACACGTATTGTCTGCGACGTGGGGCGCGAGTCTATAGTGATATGGAAATGTTTAAAGGATAGCCGTGGTCGTATGCCACCAACTACAGCAAAACAGATTCATTATAGATAATAATAAAATTAAAGGGGCATACATACGACCACGGTCCTTTAAACATTTCCATATCACTATAAACTGTTTTCTTGTTTCGTACTTTTTAGAGCGTGTTTTAGTAGTCGGGTTTTAGTTTTTTAAACTTTATTTTTATTTAATAAAATAATCTGATTGTTATTAAAGGTTTAGAAAGGTTCACTATAAATTATTATTATTAGGCATTTCTTTACCAATAAACTAACAGTCTACCTGTGAAAAATAAATCTGAGGTTTCTAAAAGATATTGACTTTTTGAAAAAACGCATTGTTAACAACTAGTAATTGCATTACATTTGTGAAAAGGACAAAGTTTTTCGTCATATTTCATTACACACATACTATTTGTACAAATAAAAGGACCATTTTGACGAATGGTCTCTACATAAACGAGTGAAAAATTCTAGGCTACATCGCGTCGCGCCTCGGTCGGCTTATGTTAATTTCCATTACATCAGCCTTATGTAGTTTTCCTCAAATTGCGCTAGACTTTTTTAATATTCAAGCCATGGTGTGTGCTTGTGTAACTCATTTTACCACTCATTACTTTAAAGTAGGTGTACTTACTCATTCCTGTCGCAAAGTGGACTATATTATACTCTAAATATACGAAAGAACTATTTATTACCTATACTAATATACTAATATTATGAAGGCAAAGATGTGTCTGTCAGTCTGTTTTTGCCTTTTGACAATTAACTGCTAAACCGATTTAATGAGGTTTAGTATGGAAATATTTTGAACCTCTGGATAGTTGCAAAATGTATGTTTTCAGCGCGCTGCGCGATAAGCGGACCGCTACGGAACGAAATTGCTGTCAAAATTTTGTTGCGAGTTTTAAATATCTACAAATACGAAATTAATCTTGACTCTCCCTTCCAGCGCCCGGCCTATAAAGGTTTTAATATATTTGCACGTCGATGTACAGGTTGAGTCGGACCAATTTATTAGTCTCAGCACGCATTACTTACTGAGTGCGTGGGCGGAGAGATGCGAAACCATGCGCCTAGTGGAATGTGTTTATTTAATTAGATAAAAAAGGTTCAGAATCCCTTTTTTAGGAATACTTAGTGTCTAATTAGTGGCTTTGTAAAAATGTTTCTTACTTTTTAACCGACTTCCAAAAAATGAGGTTTCTATGTTCGGCTGTGGATATTTTTGATGAGCTCAAAAGTATGTTCGCTTTACGACGCGTTATCTGTTGTAGCGTTTGGGAAAACACGCGAGCAGAAAACGCGCACGTCTGAACGCGCCCTTATAGTGAAAAATTATAGAATTCAGATCATTGGATCATACTTAAGTTACCTACTACTTATCTTACCTACTAGTTATCTACTAATGAATAAAGGTTTTACGATAAACTCCTTAATGATTTGTCTGTCCAAGTCTTCATTAATTAACTACATTCTTAGAATATGTCTTTGACTACGACTGGTCTAGAAAAAGATAATATACATAATACATTTGAGTCATAAAGTTCGAATTCTAAGTGAGCGAGAAACCTTTTCAATTAACTATTGCCGTGGGAACGACACAGAAGGTCAGAGTGACCAGGTTACCGCCTCAAATACTTTTGTTTACAAACTACTTAGATAATATTATTGCATATTTAACATATTATGTATTGTTCGCATTGTGCTAGTTTTTGCTACTGAAATACTGTTGTTTTATTTTAATGACAACATATTTCGTAAGTTTGTGCAAAACTGTAAGTATAAACTGTAAACTGTATAACAACACACGTGTTGGGGGTGTGCCAAAATCTTTTCGTTTTCGCTTCGTTATAGAATCGCCGATGAAAATGTATGGAATTGACATAAGCGTTCGTTAGTATGACGTTGACGTTCGACTGGTCTTATGTCAATTCCATACATTTTGATCGGCGATTCTATAACGAAGCAAAAACGAAAAAGTTTCGGCTTAATGGACCTTTAGCCAAGACGTTTTCTTTATCGCTTCTTTATAGAATCGCCGATAAAAATGTATGGAATTGACATAACGGTTCGATAAAATGAAGTTGACGTTCGACTCGAGTAATGTCAATTCCATACATTTTGAACGGCGATGCTACAAAGAAGCAATAAAGAAAAAGTCTTGGCTAAAGGGCCTGATGAATAAAGGAACTTAAGAAAAAAATTATTTTTTTACAAAAAATTAAACCCGACTTTCAAAGTAAAAACAATAGAGATGTTCTTAAAAATGAACTAAAAATTAAAGAATTATTATTCTTTAATATGGTCTTTTTCAGAATTCGCCTAAACCTCAACTATTTCTGTACTCAATCTTCATTCTTTTGAACTTGGTACAGGATTCCGGATCATTCCCGCCTAAGGCCAAGTCTTCCAAACCAAATTGCAAATGCAAATACCGGTCGGTGCCGAAAACAATGGGACAGCTATGCGGAACCGCAGGGCTCACGAACCATCGTGACACGCGATTTCATCGCTAGATCCACGCTTCATCTGATCAGGTGTGCATAACCATTTAGCAAATGTGCTGTTCGCGCCACAATTTAAGCGCGACGTTTGCGCATGCCGAGTGACGTACGCGCACCCCTAGCGGCGCACGCGTCACGTAATTAGTCGTGTCCTGAAATTCGTACCGGACAGTTGCAATACGTCAGCCCTTCAAGCAACATAGTTCGCGATCATTATACGAAATTTTCTCAGCCCATCTGCCAGCAGACATCACCACCAGGTAACTCCCCAATCTTTTTCCCTTCCACAGCGTTGTAGGGGTCCTCGCCCCTACATGTGCTAAACATTAAAAAAATAATAAATAATAATTTTCTTCCTCGAGTTTACATTGCAACGTGACCAGTTGATGCGTCGCATGAAATGAGCCATTAAACACTTAACCTTTTTTAACAACACATGAAGAAACAGAAGGAATTTGACAGACTTGCCGCTTGCAGTGTTGGAGTGGCGGTTCCAATTTTAAATTATTAAAAATGCATCGTATTGCCATGTAAAGTTTAGTATGGTAGAATGATACCAATTTTAGACATCTTTGACTTAGATTAATAAAAGTATCTATGAGCCTTAGGTTGAGGATGACTGATCTAGATCATAATATTAACATGAATAATGTCTTAACTGTAGTGTTATCGTGAATTTAACTTTACAACTACATAATATACAACATACTACACTTATGAAAGAGGACTGAACTGACATGAGGGAGACCCTCAGGGCCTCACAACATTAATAAAATATTATTTTGAAATTATTATCTCTATGTTATACACAACCGTTTCACTCTCCGTGATAGAACTATATTAATATATCTTTTCTCGGGACTCGGAGTATCTCTATACCAAATTTCTTCAAACTAGATTCAGTGGTTTAAGCATGAAGAGGTATAATATTATACAGATAGACGAATACACGTCCGTTTTTATAACATTAGAATGGATAAAAAAAATTAATCAATGATGTTAAATCTAGAAAATAATATAATTTTTTCCATTACTGTTTTAATTTGCATGGCCTAGAAAAGTTTAAACTTTTTTCGGCAAAGTATCTCCTATATGTATCTAACAATAGCCAATCAACAAGTATCAAAACTTCAATCAACCAATTTACTCCGTTATATAACATGCCGTATCAAAAGATATCGTGTATTGAGAGCTACGTTCTAAAGAGTCTAGAATAGTCAGTCATTTGGCTAAATAGCTGAAGGCGAACGCCTTCATATTCAAAATGCTATTGTCAGTATTTTGATCACCATGTATTATAATTTATAATGCTATAGATATAACTGCGCAGTTTAAGGCCATCCCCCGAGCAAACGACCTTGACCATACATTTGCCGCGTTGCCGAGATCGCGCCAAAATCCTATTTTTTTACTTATCGTAGTTCAAAATTGACCTAAAAAAATTCAAACGTCCAGTATGTAGTTAATGAAATTGTCGATCTATTGGCGTGTATTTCAAATAACCGTAATTTGTAAATACTAGGGAGATACTGAATGTATGCTTGAATTTAAATAAATTGGTATTACTTTGGAAGCTGATATCATGAGTATAATAAACAAAAATAGGAAATTAATAACTATGAAAGGAACGTTCATGTACTGAAGATACTGAAGATTATTGCTGTATTTTTATTATAATTTTGTAGCTTTCAAATTATGAGTTAATAAGGCTCTAAAAACGGTAAATTACGGCATAAAATAAGTAGTAGACTACATTACGAAGATTCAACGTCGAAAATTCGTTCAAGGTTCATAGGTCGGAACTGTGCAGTTTAATCATTAGGTGTAGGAACTCCACTTCGATTCAAAGTATCTTGTATTAGGACCTTAGTATCGTAGCATCTACTGACTCTTGAGACGATAAGAACCTTACATTATTTTGAGTGTAGCCCAAAGCAAGTCTTCACATTTAATAACTTTGAAAATAGTTATGACTATGGTACATGATTTCCGTATGCTGGTATCAAGAACGAAACTTTAAAAACCTGTACACGTTATGCTTCTTTACTAATCTTACATGGAAGAAGGAAATGTAAAAATGTACTATATTATATTGAGTTCCGTACAATAAAAAATATGATTATATATTTTGTGTCCATATAAATATTCAGAGCATATTATAATAATATTTTGTTATTTAGCCTGTGATAAAAGATTGTTTATGTCATAAATTTATTGAGGAGATTTCTTAGGTTTATTTTAAGTCTAGGGCAGCTACGGATTTTTACACGAAGCACTTTTCTATTATATTCCGACTTCGGCTATTCCATTTCGGCTACTTTCCAGCGGCTGTAAACATTATGAATAAGCTCGTCTTAAGTCCAGAGTTCCTAAAACTATAATTTAAGAGATTTCACTTAGAGTTCAGGTTTAAAAGTCCTATAAATAACATGAATAGAAATACTGTAACCTGTTTTTAAAAGGAAAAAAATATGCTACACATGCCTAGGCATTAAAAGTTATTCTGTGCTCACATGCTTTTTAAATTTTAGGGTTTAAGTAATCGTGAATTAATATTTGGTGCTGTCTCTTTCGTTCTTATTATTTATGGAAGAAAGAGGTTAAACCTAAACAAGTCAGCGGATAATTTTCCTAAGGAACCCCGGGCGGCTCTAAGCGCGGCCTTGCGAACGGCCTCCGCGCGAACCGTTGAACCTACTATCACCGCCGAAGTAGTTCATACACGAATGTAGACCGTATCATACATACCATACAACATACAATCAGCTACATAATTGATACAAGTAATACAACACAACCACTTCCGCGACACAATTCCTTCTGCATGTCCTGTTTAATAAAGGAAATTATGCCGTCATTTCTAGGTAGGAATTTTTTGTGATAATGTTTCATATTTTTAGGGTTCCGCGAAGAAAAGATAAAATGCTTTATCTTGGATAGAAAGGAGTATTTCTAGGGAAATATAGGCAGGTTAGGGTGGGTTGCACCAACTTACTTTAACTATAACTGTAACTTTAACTATAACTTTAACTTTAACTACAATGCAAATTATCAAGTCTTTGGTTGAAGTCAAAAATGGATGCCATATTTAACCATAACCATAGAGCTCGATAAGGCTTTAAATGCAGGTGGCGAAAAAAGGAACTAACGCTGTCATCATACAAAAACGCCATTTTGACAGTTTTCCTTTACCAGCAGCGCCCCCGCCCACGTTCATTTAAAGCCTTGTCGGACCAGCAACGTCTTCTGTCAAATTCTGTGGTCAAAGTTAAGGTTAAAGTTAAATTAACCTTAACTATAACCATAACTTTAACTTTAACCACGCCTCTGGTGCAACCCACCCTTAATGTGTTGAGTGCAAAGTCGTACATGAAATAAATGTTTTACTATGACTTATGAGTATGACAATTATTTTTGGCTAAACATTTCCCATCTTATGTAAGAAGGAGATGATGCAGACAAAATATAATATTATTATGCTGTTGATTTGAAAACCATACACGTGCCACGCTATAGAAATTGCTGAACTCTAACGTTATTTACCATTCGCGAAACGATTTTGGGTTGTAACGCGCTATGTCGAGATGATGATGACTGAGGAATAAAATTTTGTGCCTTGATTCAGTTTGGGCTTGAAGCCTAACAAAACTGACACAATATTATTAGCTATTGTTGAAAATAAATTGTATTCCGTAACGTATTTTATAACTAAAAATACCTATTATACCGAGTAACTTTTCACTCGAAGTCATTAAAACACTAAAAATAATATGTAACGACCCCAGGATAACGCACTTGTGATATTATAATAATTTAAAATGTCACCCATAATTATTGAGATAGCTTCCTGCAGATTAAACGGTTGTCAGTACTTATCATAATATTTAGCTTATGATTGCTCCATAAAGTAATTCTTTACGATGTTCCTAGTGACCTTTATATCGCCTTTATGTGCATATTATTTCAGAATTTAAGAGCGTCTCAAGTCTTTACAAATTACAGTGCACTGTCAAGATCTGTCGGACTTATGGCAAGTGTTTACCTGATGTCAAGCTGTCAGTTTTTTTGCAAACTTGCTCTCGAAGTTGGATACAAGTCAATATTTTTTCGCCTGTTATAAGTTGGATATTTACATTTTATACTTATATGGCTGCATAAAAAATATTTAAGGATACCATGAATTGCATAATTATGTAGCTGAAACCGTATGAATTAAATATTCATTTTTTTTAGTCTATCTCGATACAATTCTTCTTACTTACTATAATTACTTACTCTCTCGTCAATGCTACCGAGGTGAACTAGACGTCCGTGTGCTCGCAAAAAGAAATTCCACAGACACTGTGCATTGTGTTGCAATAAATAAAAGGCCTATATCATTTGTCACGATCGCACCAAAACCCTATTTTTTTTACTTATCGTAGTTCAAAATTGACCTAAAAAAATTTAAACGTTGAATATGTAGTTTATGATATTGTCGATCTATTGGCATGTGTTTCAAATAGAAGTAATTTGTAAATACTAAGGAGATGCTGAATATACCTATGCTTGAATTTTAATAAATTGGTTTTACTTTGGAAGCTGATATCATGAGTATAATAAACAAAAATAGAAAATTTAAAACGTGGAAAGGAATGTTCATATACTGAAGTTTATTGCTGTATTTATATTATAACTTTGTAGTTTTCAAATCATGAGTTTATAAGGCTCTAAATAAGGTAAATTACGGAATCTCCGTAGGGGAAGGCCCTTAATCTATATTCTATACATATCAATTGTGACTGTTGGCTAGAACAGAAAATATAATTTCAATTGTATATAAATTAACATAGCCTTCAATCAAAAAAGCCCAAAGCAGCGACCACAGAATTCTAATCTAGCAACAAAATTAGCTAAATGTAGCCTTAAACCGTTTTCTAATCTCCAAGGCGCCTTACAAGGTGCTGCGGTTTGGGAACCGACGGCTTTGTTAAATGTAATTGCTACTTAAATGTACTGACCGTTCAGTATTATTCTACCCCGAAGTTTACATGAAAGTGAACTCTATGTTTTAAGCCATAAAGGTCATGTAAGAGGTAGAATTAATGCGGACCACACTTAAATGTGATGAAGATGGAAATTCGTTTCTAAATTGCGCGCTTTTATTGGGGTGTTCTCACGAGAAGAAAATGTAATGAGGCATTTGCTTGTTCTTGTGTTCGCTAATGTCCTGTTTTGTTTGCTCATTACAACTGAGATTTTCTCAAGAATTTGCGTACTTAGGCTGTTTGCGCTAAGAAAGCGAAATATTAAAGTTATTACTGATGGTGATGACTGATGAGCTACGATAATAATATTCTTAAATGTAACAAAAATAAGTTAAGGATGTGTATGGGTCCCCTATATAGAGTTCGCTGTGAAAGTAGCACCTCTGAAAGTGTAACTTTTTTTTCATCTTTGTGTGGAAAAAAATTCATGTCCATACAAATCACAAAAAAAAAATCTCTTTCAGCGCTGCTACTTACACAGTGAACTCTATATAAGGAACACATATACCTTAAATTATTATCACTTAGTTTTGTTACACCCTGTATACTGGCAAGATGGCGTCGGTGTGGAACAGCTGCCTCTTAAGTGATACTTTACAATTTGGCACCCTTAGTTCTAATTTCGACCATGCGCCTCTTATAAGGCCTGATTACACCTACCAAGTAGAGAACGAGACAGTGCCCTCGGCCTAGCACATCCATACAAAACATACCGAGTGCTTGACCGAAAGCACTGTCTCGCATCTCTACTCGCTAGGGGGTGTCCATAAATTACGTGAGATGTTTAAGGGGGGGTAGGGAGTCGAGTCAAATCTCATCTAATCTTACGTTGGAGAATACCTCGGCAAATAACACGCAATTTTTTTTTTTGTAATTGAAACAAAAAAAAAATACCATTTTGGTCCATTTCATCCAGATTGTACATAATATGCTTCTCTATGGACTGAATTAGACTAGATATTATTTTTTTAATCACACGATTTAAATATTCTATTGTTAAATTTTTATTACACTTATAACTCTCAGGCCTCATCAATATTGATTAAATGATTACTAGTCTAAACTTGTCGTAAATAAAAGCACGAAGCAATTTTTTTCTTTTCTTTTTACAATAACAATCCAAAGCGCTTTCGTAAAAAACCTACATTTTGAAAAATCTTACGTGAGATTGGGGGCGGGGGAGGGAATTGAATAAAATCTCACGTCATCTCACCAGGGGGGAAAGAGGGACAGAAAAAAAAACACCTCACGTAATTTATGGACCTAGGGACCCTAGGTGTAATCAAGCCCTTAGCCCATACATGTAGGCAGTAGGACCAACGCTTAGCTTTCATTATAATTTAATTATGGCTAAATGTTACTTGTTATAATAGCAATAATAATTCAAGTGCTTTACTTAGTTTGACTTTAATAACCTTTTTATTATATGTATTACCAAAAAATTACAGCCTTGGAATTTTGATTTAGCGCCAATTATCGCGTCTACTTTCGGCAATTTTGTCGCCATTACATTTTATAATGCCACAGATAAAATTAATTGCTGCCCACTTACTTCCCACTAAAAAGTAATTGACATTTGTAAAAAACATTATTTTAGGACGTGAACATAATGTGCGTAATATTTTATACTTATTACTAATTAGTAAAAGTGTAATTACACTTACCTACTGACAATAGGTAGAACTCTAAGTAGGTAAGTATAAATTTATTTAGAGTAAGTAGAGAATGTTATACAAAGGAATAAATAATCTGATAGATAAAAATTGATAGATAATAATATCTACTTCTATTCTATCAATTTAATCTACACTTATATTATAAAGAGGAGATATTTGATTTTTTGTTTGTTTGAATTGAATAGGCTCCGAAACTACTGGACCGATTTGAACATTTTTTTCACCATTCGAAAGCTACATTATCCACGAGTAACATAGGCTAAATTTTATTCTGGAAAAAATAGGGTTCCGTAACATATTTGGGTTTTTCGGACACAAGGTGTAAAAAATCAACCAAAAAAGTTACTTATTTTGCGTACGCTACCTAAACTATAAAAGATAGAACTATAAAATGTTCTAATTAATTCATCAAGCCCCATACGCTCACCGGTAAACGAGACACAATAAAATATCTATTGTGTCTCGTTTTCCCACGATCGACGGGTTAATTGTATATCTTATAAATGTCTACAAAAAAGTCCGCGACATACTTTACCTATCTATCTCGAGTGAGGCACAACAACCATTTTTTTTTTATTTAAAAATCTAGATTTTTTTTATTTAATACATTTAAACGCGTTTATTTTACTCATGCTATTAATCCTTATCAAAATAAATTATTTCATCAGTAAGTACAGTTGATGTAGATAATATTTGGTCTTCGAATGATTTAAATTGGACGTTTGGTTTTTGAAGTTATGGCGAAATTAAAATATTACGATTTCTGCTGCACGGCCCGTTGCGAAGTGCGCGTCACCAAGGCTGCCAAGGCGGGGGTGCGCGTGCGGGAGCCGGGAGGGGGGAGTTTATATCTATGAGTATTGAGTAAAGTACCCGCGCAGCTCAGACGCGAGACAATCTGTGCAGCCTGCGGATAATGACTGCGTCGTCGATGTTAGTGTCGGTGTCTGTGAATTGACCTGGGAATCATTTTGCTGACCGTGTCTTTCCTGGGTAGGCTTTTTGCAGCGGTAACCGACATCCACGCGGGCGGAGCCGCTAGTAATGTATATTATTGCCAATGATTTCTTGAAATAGTAGCAAAATTATTTTTTAATGAAAGTTGTATGTGCGTTCACAACATTACAAGCTTAATAGTCTCTATACTGTACTCGGAGAAACATGGCGGTAGCGGTCATTGACTCCCTGTCAAAAACTTGTCATTTTCTATACAAAGCCGCGATTGACAACATCTGACACTTCATTGTCAATCGCGGTTTATATAGAAAATGACAAGTTTTTGACAGGGAGTCAATGACCGCTACGGCCATGTTTCGCCGAGTACAGTATAGACAACATTTGAGAGGATCAAATTGTACAAAGTAACAAAATAGCGCAATAATGAATAGGACTAAGGTTTTTGTTAGGAACTAACTATTGGTTAGTTATAGCTTAGTTTAAAGCAAATTGCATCGAAAATCATCGCATAAATAGAAAATAATAAGGATAATTCTGATATATGCATTAATAAAATAATTTCGCGCTTGTCATACGCGCCTTCATATTTTGCGTTGTGCAACCACATCGAACGCAAATCTTTGTGATATTGACATCAAATATCTCGGGATAGATAAATGGTTCTTTTCTAAAATCGATTCTGTACGCAGAATTTGTAGCAGCCGGACCATTTTTCACTTTAGCTTTGCTGAAGCTCTAGAGGGCTTTCTAAAGAGAAATTCTGCTCCTTTATGGTGTTATCATAACAGTAAAAGAGATGGTTTTATTTTTTAATTTAATGGAGTGTTTGAATCAAGCTGAAGTATTGCATTGATTACAGTTTGTTAACAATGAATATTATTATTTTTAACAAACAATTAAAACCGACTTCCAAGGTAAAACAATAATAAAATCCTTATAATATGAACTAAAAAGTATTAAATAATGTTTCCTATCTAATAGTGCCTTTTTCCGAATTCGGCTAAACCTCAACTATTTCTGTACTCAATCTTCATAATTTTGAAGTCGGTACCAGATATAGCTGAATCTTCAGTTCTCTGACAGAATAGGTATTTGAAACTTTTGGAACTGGCACCGACTTCAAAATTATGAAGATTGAATACAGAAATAGTTGAGGTTTAGCCGAATTCGGAAAAAGGCACTATTAGATAGGAAACATTATTTAATACTTTTTAGTTCATATTATAAGGATTTTATTATTGTTTTTACCTTGGAAGTCGGTTTTAATTTTTTTTTAAAAATAATAATTTCACTCTTTTTAGTTACCTAGTAAACCATCGCGTATATTCTACGTATCTTATTACAATTTGTTAAGAGTCACACACAATGCGATTGTGTTTCTTATTCCTATTACGATGTAGATTATTTTCCTTTGTAAGTATTTTCATACTAAGGGTTCAGTTTATTACCTCGATCGTGGGAATCGCAGACACAATAGATTTTTAATTGTTATGCGACAGCCGGGTGCCGCTTGGGCTTGATGGGTTAATAGTTAAACTAGTGTAGTACCTATCGAAGCAACTTACTTCTCTTTTTTCTTTCGAATCTCAAAAGTAATGTCAAATGTGTGCCTTACGCTCTGGAGTTAAGGTTGACTTTGTTATGTTCAATTTTGTGGTACATAAATCGCTTAGAACTTGAATCATTTATTTTGAAACAACATTATATTTTTATTAAAATCGCTATGAAAAGTACCAATTATTATAAGGACATAACGTGATGATATAATTATGGTGTTGAGGGCATATTGTATCCATATACAACCATGTGACACTGGTGACCCTGACGTGGTAATGATGATGATGATGATGATGATGAATCTAATTTGCATAGTAGCATAAGCTTTCAGTTCTTAAAAACAGCGCCTAAACCCCTAAACTTGTATCTATAAGGAATCCGGAGTTCTCTTAGTATCTTCGGAACCATAGTTTACCTTGGTGCAAAATCTTACGTTTTGGTAGCATATGCTTAGGATACTTCTTATAAAACCAAAACCACCATATGTTTCCATATAAATTTTGAGGAGTTCCCTCGATTACTCATGGATCCCATCATCAGATCACCACTTTTGTGAAAATGGGACCAAATTGGAGGGAAACCTAATAGAACAAAATAAAAATTTTGAAAATCGGTTCACAAACGGCGGAGTAATCGTTGAACAAAAATTAAAAAAAAATCCACAGCCGAACATATAACCTCCTCCTTTTTGGAAGTCGGTTAAAAATTTAAAGACGCTTATGAGAAAAATTACCCCGTAACTAAAAAAGCGTTTTTACGGACTAAGCACTGTAGTAAGTTATACATAATTGTTTATACAGTTCCACTAAGTTTTGTCCTTATCTGTCAAAGGACTTTTAACAGCTTTACTATGCAGTGTGTACCTTTTTATTAAGCTAAGGATGTTAAAAATTGATACTATTTGTTCATCCACAAATAATAAAGCTTAACGGATATGCTATAAAATAATGACATTGTTAAACTTAAACATAACGAGAAAAGGAACTATAATGACAAAAGACACCTTTTACACTTGACAAAGCCTGGGTATTTCCTTAATTACTAGATCGTAATGGGGGAAGTTAGGCAATACGCTTGTCGACTGTGACAAAATGTCAGCCTTGTAAAACTAGGTGAAATTGAAATAACTGCATGTCCATTATATTAAATACTTACTTGTGACAGACGCGTAAACAGAATATGATAAAATCGCAGACACATTTCAAGAGTATATTATATAGAGCAAAAGATTTGGTTCTTTACTTTAAATAGGCTCCGAAGTCCGAAACTTGTGGACTGATTCTGATGAAATTTTGCACAGATCTCTTGGTAAACTTTAATTATAATCGGCGAGTTATTTAGGCCCCATTATGACGGAAAAAATACAATTTCCCTGGAACTTTGTGCACAAAGTCATGGGTAATATTTAGTATATTATTATGACACAACCAAACACATATCACTCTCAATTTCCACGTACATGACGACCGGAACGACAACGTGATAAAAACCGGGTTTCAACACAATACGTATTATGTACAGTTGCCTTGAATTAGCTGGATACGTTGCGCAGAGAGAGGCGAACATCATCATCATCACTACACAAGAAGCTAGTAAAAATTGAGTCGCCGTATACAGGTTGTCACAAAACTAAGTGATAATTAATAATTTAGGGTGTATAATGTGTACGGGCCGATTTACCATCATTATTATGTCATAATTGTAACATTATTATGTCTTAATTGTAACATTATTATGTCTTAATTGTAACATTTTAAAAGCGTAGGTACCTATACTTCAAACCTTTTGAATTTATAGGTAAAGTTATAGCATAAAGGCCCTGTATTCCTCAATAAATGTCTCCAACTAGAACAATCGGAAATATTATTTTCCACGATCGAATTGCGACAGTTTGCATAGAGATTAATCGAATACAGGAAATCCGATGTGATATCGGAAAAGCTGCAATTTGACCTTCATTTTTAAGGTCTGTCTACACACTAAATGTAGGGCCACAATGATGGTCATCGTGATTTCGTAGATTTGTGCAGGCAATCATAGACCGATAAAGGTACAGGTTCGTAGTCGCCTAATACCGAATAAAAGACTGATAAAAGCCTTTCCATTTAAAAATTAAACATCAAATCAAAATACAATTTGAAGTTGAAAAGTAAATCACACACTTTTTCCATTTAATAAACTTTTTTTATGATTTAGAATAGAAAGTTTTTTCGTAATTTGGCATTTAAATCATGGCACGAATATAGCAAACAACATAGAGTGAAAATTAATTTTCTAATTTTAAGACCGTAATTATTATTCCTTAATTAAATTATTATAGGTACTTTATTACGTTATTCATAATCATTTAAAGGTTAAGTACCATGAAGAGTTACATTAAAGTCATAATGTTCATAATGCTAGTGGTTAGTGACAAATACCAGATTTAACGTCAAGATTAACTAAAGAAATGTCAGGTCCGGGTTACTTGAATCTTGTGAAAAACTAGATTTTTTGCTAGATTACAGGTATTTCGGTATAGGTTAGGAAGAAGGTCTTAGCATTGAGGTTTCGTTTAAGCTCAATTTATATGCGCGAGATCACAACCAATTAATGTATGTAAATCGTAATACATACATTTGCTTGTAATATCGCGTTGTAGCGGCTAAACCGCTCGTTCGCGCAATACACCCGTATGTAAATCGAGCCTTAGCGGCCAAAAATTTCTCAATAATCTACAATTTTTTTTTTTGAAAAGCGTGCTTAAAATATGTAATAAAATTCAATTTTTAAAAGCAAAATAGAGCTATGAAAATTTACGGAAGCCAAATAACAAATTGTTAATACTTATTATTGCTAAATAATGTTAATATCAATTATTTATTCGAGTAATAATAATTTTACGAGGAAACAACTGGTTTTGGTCATCCGGATAATGACTTCTGACACAACATTGACCTCAGAACCTCATCAAAATAATTACAACTAGACGCTGTTCGTGCCTTCGTACGTTTGTAAATAAATTACGAAGAAACCGTACATTTTTTTCTAAATATAAAGTAGCCTGTGTATGAAGTGGTCAAATACTGGAAAAGATAGAAATATGTGAATGGAAAGAGGAGAGGCCTTTGCCCAGCAGTGGAACATTTACGGTTATTTAATAATCATAATGTAGCCTATGTCCTATATTTACCTACACTCTACTCGATCACTCTTCTTAAGGGCCTTCCCCTATTCCGTAATTTACCGTATTTAGAGCCTTATAAACTCATAATTTGAAAGCCATAAAGTTATAATAAAAATACAGCAATAATCTTCTGTATATCAATATTCCTTTCCCCGTTTTAAATTTTCTATTTTTATCATAGTCATGATATTAGCTTCCAAAGTAATAACAATTTATTCAAATTGAAGCATACTTTCAGCATCTCCCTAGTATAAATTACAAAATACGTTTATTTGAAACACACGACAATAGATAGACAATTTCATTAACTACATATTCCCCGTTTAAAAAATTTTTGAGATCAATTTTGAACTAAGATAAGTAAAAAAAAATGGATTTTTGTGCGATCTCGGCAACGCGTCAAATGTATGCTCGGGGGATGGCCTTAATATAAAAATTATACTATAACGACGCTACATAATGTTTGTCCTTATCTTCTACATTTAAAACTTCGCTTTAAAGTCCTAGACACGTCATAATGAAACAACATTATTGTTTCCACTTACCTAGTAACTATTTTATTAATAAGGGAGTAAAGCCAGATACCTACTATTTCAAAACAATAATGGAATCTTTCTTTTTTTGGAGAAGTTTAAATAAATATTAAAATTGTTAAATAGAGTATTATATCTTAACTGCTGTAAAAGTTTTGTAATAAATACCGCAATAATTAATGCTTAATTATTACAAAACTGTAGCGGTTATTTAACTTTTTCATGCATAACGTTTTTTTTTTGCAAAATTTTGACCTTCTTTTGCATACCTTTCATTTATATACAAAGACATAATAATATACTTGCAACTTGATATCATTATCTACATTCTACATACTTTATTATAGCGACCATGGACCATGGAAGGCCATACGCTCCTTTGAAGGCCAACTATTAAAAAGTAGTAGTTATCGTCATGGTAAGACATATTCCTTCTACTACACACTTAGATCGCGCCGCAATTGTGGCAGTGCGATCTCACTGTTTGTAGACTTTCGTTGTCGAGGTTACAATAATTGTAATTTCCGCACACTGCAAAACTTAAGTTTTTAGTTACATAACCTATACTATCTAACTCACATTTTATAACAGTGAATTGTCGTATAAGGATATGTGTATACTTAGTACTAATAAAAGAAAATCTACTTATGCCTCGATTTATGTTAAAATGTTGGTAATGTTTCTAGTCAGGCCGGTGGTTCCTTATAAGGCCCAACCAAAGATTTGATGGTTGGCCTTGCTAGGCTACATGGACTTTACAAGGAACATCTAAAAATCATTAACATATAAACAGTTACTTTTTGTTATAAATGCGTACCGTAACAATTAAAATAATGTAGTTTTTTTATAACATCTTTACCTTTTATACACTCATATTGAACATTTTGGCTTTGGAGAGGATGAGCCCATAAGAAGGCCATTTTAGATTAAAAAACTTTTTGATTTGCAATAAGTTATAAGGTGTGATACTCATTACTACTATTTTTAAAGAATTTCTATTAATACATATATTCTTAGTTATAAGATGATGTTCAAGCAATGTTCGTTAAAGTTTTTTAGATGATATAATTAATATATTGAGCATTTCATGTGTTGCTTAATTGAAAGAGATTATAATGTCGTTTTGGTAAAATCAGATAAATAAATACTTAATTCATCAAGCCCCAAGCGGCCACATGCGGCCGCGATAACAATGGATAAGCTATTGTGTCTCGTTTTTCCACGATCGACGGGAATAATAATATCTATGGACGCTTCACACCACGTCAGTCTGGCCCCGTGCTAAGTACCTGAAGGACTTGTGTTACAGGTACCAGACAACGGAAATATATTTAATACCTTTATACTATACATATATTTAAGATTTTTATTATATCCATCCATCAAGGCCCCCGGCTTGAGCTGCCACACACTCAACCAATTGAGCCACAGAGGTACTTGTAACTCTATTTTCAAGTTAAACGACTGATGTATAATATTGGCCTTATTTGGAGCTGTGTTCCTTACAAGGCCATTTAGAAGAGCTTTAAATAGCCATTTAATAAACGTAAGTTTTAAGTAAACTTAATAATTTATATAATAAATATAATTTATATTATTAATAAATAAATGGCTATTGAAGCTAGGTTAAAAAGTGATTTATAATATGATACCTAATAAAACAGAGCATTACTTGATAATATGTTTCCTTAATTTATTTAGTTTATAAACGAATAAAAAGTATTTCCCGTTAGAGTGGCCTTCCATGGTCCATGGTCCTTAATAATGTAGATTTTTTTTCCTTAACATACAACACATAATAAAGACTATAATTATGTTTAAATTGTATAACACACATTTACAAAGGAAAGGATTATGTGTGTGAAACATGTAAATATAAAAATGTATCCAATGATCAAGGATATTTTTTGAAAATCTGCCATCCAAATTTGCCATCAGATCCTGGTAGACCTATAAATACATTCGCTTGTCATCTGTAGGCGCTGTAGCCGCTGAACCGCGTGCTCGTGCCGCGCCACCACATATAAATCCAGCCTAAAATAAAAGCAACCTATAAGCGTAATAAGGAACAGCGCGTCTCGTTTCGGTGTGAGCTGACCTTAGGCATTGCAGCACACAGTGCGTTAAAAAAGATAAAACAATACATAATATTACAACATACCAGACAATAGAGGAAAAACAAATCGGAAGGCGTTCGCAATCAATCAACACCCGCGTAACAGGGGTCTACGAGCGGGGTGCGCACGCGCAGCCGCGGAGCGGTTTTGTAATGCTACAGCTAAGTTGAAGCGTATACAATGTGTAACACAACTAAGAGATATTACTTTAGGGTTATATAGCTTTCACTGTGAAAGTAGCAGCGCTGAAGGAACAATTTTTTTGTAATTTGTATGGGTCAGCGCCCGATCGTCATGAATTTTCCCACACAAAATTAAAAAACAGTTTCAGCGCTGATACTTTCATAGCGAACTCGATATAGAATACCAATACACACCCTGATTGTAGTATAAAGCCTGCCGAATTTCCAAAGATAAAGAAAAAAATGTTTTCAATGGAAATTGATAGACTATATCTATACTAATATTGTAAAGTGGAAGAGTCTGTTAGTTTGTTTGTTTGTTTATGTGTTTATTTGAACGCGCTAATCTCAGGAACTACTGATCCGATTTGAAAAATTCTTTCAGTGTGAGATAGTCCATTTATCGAGGAAGGCTATAGGCTATATTTTATCACGCTAAGACTAATAGGAGCGAAGAAATAGAGGAAAATGTGGAAAAAACGGGGGGAAATTATTTGAAAGGGCTTATTTGAACGCACTAATCTCAGGAACTACTGGTCCGATTTGAAAAATTATTTCAGTGTTAGATAGCCCATTTATCGAGGAAGGCTATAGGCTATATTTTATCACGCGGACGAAGTTGCGGGCAACAGCTAGTGTATATATATATATATATATATATATACACTA
Organism: Cyaniris semiargus; assembly: GCA_905187585.1. Classification (NCBI taxonomy): domain Eukaryota; kingdom Metazoa; phylum Arthropoda; class Insecta; order Lepidoptera; family Lycaenidae; genus Cyaniris; species Cyaniris semiargus. The sequence goes on from LR994555.1 coordinate 4,262,668, forward strand.
GCTGACTTCAAAATGATGAAGATTGAGTACAGAAATAGTTGAGGTTTAGCCGAATTCGGAAAAAGGCACTATTAGATAGGAAATATTATTACTTTTTAGTTCATATTATAAGGATGTTATTATTGTTTTTACCTTGAAAGTCGGTTTTAATTTTTTGTTAAAAATAATTTAGAATGTGATTACGAATAAAATTTGAAAGTTTTCCATAATTTCCATGTGTGCTAAATTTTTTATTCAAAGTCAAAGGTCCAAAAAATTAGTTTTTCACGATTTACGGCGGTAAGTTTTGTCATAAAAAATACTTTGGATGAAAATTGTAGGCCATAAAATTGTCTACAAAAATGTATAAATACTTTTTCCATACCAGTCACCGTTTTTGAAATATAACGAATTGAAAAGTTGTAAAAGTTGCTTTTCTCACAATTTGCATAAGTGCGCCTCGTATAGAATGTAAATAGAGAAAAAAAAGAGCCAACTCGTAGATAAATAATACTACATTTATGTGCGTGGGAGAGCCGTGCTTCGGCACGAATGGGCCGGCTCGACCGGAGAAATACCACGGGCTCACAGAAAACCGGCGTGAAACAGCGCTTGCGCTGTGTTTCGCCGAGTGAGTGAGTTTACCGGAGGCCCAATCCCCTACCCTTTTCCCTTCCCTACCCTCCCCTACCCTATTGCCCTATTCCCTCTTAAAAGGCCGGCAACGCACCTGCAGCTCTTCTGATGCTGCGAGTGTCCATGGGCGACGGAAGTTGCTTTCCATCAGGTGACCCGTTTGCTCGCTTGCCCCCTTATTTTATAAAAAAAAAATCATAACATTAAAGGATCTGACACTGGTATACATTCTATACGAGGCGTACTTATGCAAATTGTGAGAAATACAACTTGTACAACTTTTCGAGTCGTTATATATTTCAAAAACGGTGACTTGTATGGAAAAAAATATAAATACATTTTTGTAGAAAATTTTATGGCCTACAATTTTATTCCAGGTATTTTTAAGAAAAAACTTACCGTTTCGCCGAAAATCGTGAAAAACTAATTTTTTGGACCTTTGCCCTTGAATAAATTCGGATCTAAGCTCTAAATAATTAATTTCCTCTTGCGTTCCAAAAATCCAAAACCTATCGAATATCAATTAAAGAGTAAGAGCGTATTATCCGCTTATCCATGTTACGGGCCTTACTCATTATGATAATGCCCTTATGAAATGCACAGTAACAATACATTGCGTACGTAATTATACAAGTAAGGACCGCGTTGTAATGAGCATATTGCACATAATATTGTCTTCTATTTGACATGTTTTGTATGTTTCAATTAACTAGTTGAAATATCAAAAGGTCACAGAAAAAAAAATCAATTTTGAATATCGATACCAATATAAATGGGAAAGTCTGACCATCTGTTACCTCTTTATGCGTAAACCGCTAAAGCAATTGATGCACCTAGTTATGAAGATAAAAAAACACTAGCTTTACATTTTACATTAACATTTATAAGGACGATTTAAATACATAAATGTAAGTCTATATGCCCTTAAATGTTAAAGTTTTTGCGATTAATCTTTGCGACAGGAAACCATATTGACGTATTTTAAGGCTTATTACTTTAAGGTCGGTCACATCGAAATGCGACGCGGCTTGACATTTTTAGTTACCTACTCGTTTTCAAAGTATTAAGATTTCAGAGATAGAATTTGTGACTTTTTAATAGACAGAGCTGTATTTAAAAGGAAGGTTTATAATATTTATAATGTAGGTAACACAAGATGACCCGGCGAACTTTGTATCACTTGAAGGAAGGAAGTGACACGAAAATAACCGGGTCATGTTTAATTATAACTTATAAGATTTAATTTAATCGCTATTCGCTTTAATAAAAGGACGCGGCCCGCGGCGTGTCTCGATGTGATCTGACTCTTATATCTAGTGTCCTTATGGTTTACTGTACTTGTATAACAAGTTTAATTAATTAATATTAAATAGGAAATGATTCATTAACTCGCCTATAAAGTTATGCTTAAACCTAAACGGAAATTATAAATGTAAATCATATATCTCTTAATAGCTAAAAATTATTTAATATTGATTTCGTCAAAATATAATATTTGACCTATTTAAATTTTTTGCGATTAATATTAAGCTTACTGATAAAGTTAATCGTGTATTCTAATTTTAATAAGTCTGCTACGTTTTAGATAAAAATATAAACAATCATACTATTATCATTTAATTAATTATTCTATGGTGTGTCATGTATTTCCGTCTGTTGTCTATCTATCTTGGTTTAGATGATATTTGGTATAACTATTAGCTATAGAGCAGTTACATAGTATAAAATATCGATAATAATCTTTTTGTTCTTTGGGCCTGTTTCACCACTTCCTGATAAGTGCCGTATAGCTATAAACTATCCACAACTTAACTTGACAGATAAGAGTATGGAGCATCTGTCAAATAAGTTGTGGATAGCCTATCCGGCACCTTATCAGGAAGTGGTGAAACAGCCCCTAATCACAGGAAAACCTTTAAAAAAGACATAGAAAGTTTATATACCGGAAAAATGTCTTTGCTCGCAATAAACTTCGGGGTAGCGAAGTTCCGGTGGGAGAATTTTATACCTTGATCGTGGGAAACACAGACACAATAGATATTCAATTGTTATGCGGCACCTGGGTTCCGCTTGGGAGTTGATTGGTTAATCCATTTACTAGCAAATAGCAATACGTAGTTATAAAGGTTATGTAATGTAGTCCAGCTTATCTCAACTCCTTGGTTCATAATCTTATTCCAACGTCATGAATATAATTGATATTAAATAAATCACTCCTATTTATTTCTAGAAGCAATTTGAACTGGGGCTGCCAGGTAATGAATAGAGAGGGAAAATGTGCGGTGAAAAATATATATATATATATATATATATATATATACAATGTGCGGTGAAATAAATATATATATATAGGGTACCTTGTTAACTAGCTCGTATAACCTGCCATATACATTTCACCGTCTGCAAAACTAAAACCAAGTCACCAATGCCATTTTCAGGATTTAACCTACCTTACTTTAATAGTTTAATACCTAATTTTAATAGTAACTTTATAATTACCCTGTGTAGTGTGTGTACCAAACGTACAAGGCAGCAAAACAATGAGGTAATATAAAAAATTGTGGCAATTTGCCTCCAAAGGCGAAGTGCTTATAATGAAAAAATCATCCTCATTCATTACCCATATATTTGAGTTTTGATGATTTTAGTATTCAGGGCTTGAGTTTATCTTACAAAGATCTGTTTGAAAAAAGTCCTCAAATCAAAGGACTTTTAAGAAATGGCAACCCCAAATGCAACGAATGACCTCCGTGGGTGTAGCTATTTTAATATGGACTGTGGGAACAGCCGGTGTTAGCACGACCAGATAATGTAGACCTGTGGCCAAGTTGGAACATTCTAGAAAGGCAGGTCACGTTTAAATTGACATTTTAAGATTAGGCTGAATTGAAATCTATCCGCTCGTAGAGTTAGTCACTAAAGTGTTTGGAATTATGATAAATTCATTTCAAAATATAAAATAACGTAGTAAATTATCAAAAATATTATTATATTAAATGTATATTATACCAAGTAATAGCTAGTACAACAATGACTCTACACTTCTATATCGACCACAAAATACTAAAAAAGGAATTAAAAATATTGGCAGCTGTCGAGATATTAAAACAGTCAACGAGCTTACGATGATGAAGTTTTGATGAAGAGGCAGGTGCAGCAGTGATCATGTAGTGATCATGCGACATTGATCACCATCAACGATGACTGTTGCAATTTTAAAAAGGATGGATGGGACGTACCGCCTTTACTCACACTTAGCAAAGACATAGCGAAAGAATGGAAACATTGCCAGCTTTTAGGGAAAACCTGACAGATTTTCTTAGTCAATCTGTCACTTTGTCTATTCTATAGAAAAAAAACACTTTCTATGCTAAGCATGCTGAGAGAGATTTCTTGCAAGACTCTATGCCTGTTGACACAAAAAAATAAGATACTTATGTAACTATATTTCCTGCAGACTATGATAGCTGTATAACGTAACCATTTTTTCCCCACAAGATAATGTATATATTAATATTAAAAGTACCTTAATATAATACACCTAATAAAATCCGCTTAAGTATATTATGTAAATTCTTGCCTTGGCCTAGAGAAACTATTTTGTAAAAACGTTTCTAACCTTCACTTTGTTAACTTAAAGAATAAGATTTAGGCCATATTCTACTAAACGAGGAAACAACTATTAAAATATTAAACCAATAAGTATGTCTAGTTAAAAATTAGGTGTGGTGTGTGTTACTCATCAAATTCCCTTCAAAACACCGCCCCAGAGCACGAGGCTATAGATATTTTTAAACCGAAACATTGCAATTAGTAAAACGTGTGGTAAAACAGTTGAAATCAAAATTAGATAAAAATTTAAAGGTGCTAATGGAAATGAAGATTCGATAGCATAATATGCAACAAATATAAGTATTCTATAATAGAATACTTCCTTTGTATCCTGCCGTGTTCGGGCTATACAGTGTGTAACAAAAATAAGTGATAATACTTTAGGGTATGTACGTGTTCCTTGTAGAGAGTTCACTGTGAAAGTAGCAGTGCTGAAAGACGATTTTTTTTTCACTTTTGTAGGGGCAAGGGCCCGAGCGTCACGAGTTTCCCCATACAAAAGTGAAAAAAAAATCGTCTTTCAGCGCTGCTACTTTCACAGTGAACTCTCTACAAGGAACACGTACACACCCTAAAGTATTATCACTTATTTTTGTTACACCCTATATAATATTGTTACGTGCTAGGGTTCAAAAGATTTGGAGAAAAAGACCTGCTGACTCTTAAAAAGACTTTACTAGCACTAAGTCTCACACAACTTAGCACTAGATCCAAATCACTAAGCACAATCACTATCCTAGGTCGTAGCCAAGTCGTAGGTTCACAGTGGTTCACTCACTATTGATCACTTGTTTTCGCTCCGAAGTCGCCTCGAAGATCGCTCAGATGAAACTGAATTGCCGGGCCGTCTACCTGCGGCTATTTATATGGCGAGACGAATTCCAGAATGTTCCCTCGCCCGATTCACGTAAACAAGTGTGGGAACTTTCTAGAAAATACGCGTAAGTAAACATACACCTAACGCCATCTAGTATTAAGTAGGGGATTTATGTTTTCTGTGTTTCCCTGATCAGTTTCGCTGGTTTGACGCTAGATGGCACTACATGTCCGTATCAATATGCCATACGTACTAGCTGTGCCCCACGGTGTTGTTACCCGCGGTTATTTTCCAGGATAAAAAGTATCCTATGTCCTCTCTCGGGACCCAAAGTATCACCAATCCAAATTTCAGAAAAATCGGTTCACCGGTTTGGGCAAGAAGAGGTAACAGACAGACACACTTTTGCATTTATAATATTAGTATGGATGTATGCCGTATGGCCATGCACTATAATGTCTGTAATTTACAAGTGCTGATTGGTAAGTACTATCATTATCACTTTAGATAAAAACTAAAAGCTCAATGTCGGCAGGCGTTAAACGTGTTAAGATAACAATTAATTTTAAAACATAGATTAATCGCCTTGGCATTTCGCTAAATGTCCATACGATAGGGAACTTTTATAAGTCATACAATTAATGGGCACTTATTAGGTGTCTGGTAGTGGTAGGCGAAAAAGTGGTATTCGTATCGGGTATGGCACGTTTCAAATATATAATACTAGATGATGCCCGCAACTCTGTTGCGCCTAAAATCGTTTATCGCGCGGGAACCATACATTTTTCCGGGATAAAAAGTATGTGGCGGTACCCACAATTCGCCTAACAATCCTGCATCGCGCTATCGAAGTTTTCTAAGTGAGTCGGTATATATACGACAGCTGAAATGAATCACGTGGGCTCCGGCCTGACCGAGCATACCACCTCGCTCGGTCGGAAGATCTTCCTTTGCGGCCTCTACGCCTATTCCCACAAGTATCCTATGTCCTTTCCCGGGACTCAAAGTATCTCCATGCCAAATTTCAGCAAAATCGGTTCAGCGGTTTGGGCGTGAAGAGGTAACAGACAGACAGACACACTTTCGCATTTATAATATTAGTATGGAAGTATGGATATCAAACTAGTATTTGATAAAATTGTAAGTCACATGCTGTGAGTGCGTCATGTAAAATATGTTTACTCCTTACCTAAGCTACGCCATAAGGAATTTAGAGCAGGGTGGGGCAGGATTAAACTGTAAATAATACTATATCTATTATTTATCTGTTAATTTCAAATAAGGTTAGGTGAGGCTGGGGGACTGACGAGGAGAATCTCAGGATATCTTACAATATTGGTTGGGCGAATAACAAATTCGTCAAAAATATCTCACGCAATTTATGGACGCCCCCTTTTTTTAAATTTAAGTACATAGATATACTCTAATATTCTTAATGTTGAATGCTACGTAGGTATGTATTTTACTTTATTGCACCGTTAACAAGAAACATATTTTTAATTCGTGCCATAATAGCGCGCTATTGTTTTCTACATTCACAGGATATTCTAAACAGAATATCGCGATGTTTTGCAATATTTAATTCCAATAAAAAAATAAACCTGTCAAATTGTTTAAAACAATACGGTAGCTGCAGTTTGTCTTCGTGACGAATTGAAATTTAAAATTCGAATTGAGTTGATATAATTGGACATATTGGGCGCTTAACTTCCGCCGTTTAATATCGAAGCTGTGAGTTATTGCCTCTGTAAATATCAATCACAATTAAATGTTGCTTTGAAAAGGGCATTATTATTCATGTGCTTAAATAAATAACCTATCGGAGACACGATAGTGGTAAAATATTGCACAAAATTATTCGTGGATTTTTTTAAAAAGCCTTTCCGGACTTCAGAGTATTTTCATAGTTCATACCAATAACTAAACTTTATCAAAATCTGATCATCAAATCAATCAAATCAAATTAAAAATATTTTATTCTGTTAAGGCCATTCCCCGAGCAAACGACCTTGACCATACATTTGACGCGTCGCCGATATCGCACAAAAATCCTATATTTTTTTTTACTTATCTTAGTTCAAAATTGATCTAAAAAAAATTAAAACGGAGAATATGTGGTTAATGAAATTGTCTATCTGTTGTCGTGTGTTTCAAATAAACTTAATTTGTAAATACTAAGGAGATGCTGAAAGTATGCTTCAATTTTAATAAATTGGTATTACTTTGGAAGCTAATATCATGAGTATAATAAACAAAAATAGAAAATTTAAAACGGGGAAAGGAATGTTGATATACTGAAGATTATTGCTGTATTTTTATTATAACTTTGTAGCTTTCAAGTTATGAGTTTATAAGGCTCTAAATTCGGTAAATTACGGAATCTCCGTAGCGGACGAGCCTTAAGGGCTTTCCCCTAAGGAGATTCCGTAATTTACCGTATTTAGAGCCTTATAAACTCATAATTTGAAAGCTACAAAGTTATAATAAAAATACAGCAATAATCTTCAGTATATCAACATTCCTTTCCCCGTTTTAAATTTTCTATTTTTGTTTATTATACTCATGATATTAGCTTCTAAAGTAATACCAATTTATTAAAATTGAAGCATACTTTCAGCATCTCCCTAGTATTTACAAATAACGTTTATTTGAAACACACGACAATAAATAGACAATTTCATTAGCTACATATTCCCCGTTTTAAATTCTTTTTAGATCAATTTTGAACTAAGATAAGTAAAAAAAAATAGGATTTTTGTGCGATCTCGGTAACGCGTTAAATGTATGGTCAAGGTCGTTTTCTCGGGGGATGGCCTTAAGCGGGTTAAGCTTTAAAAATAACACGACAGTCTAAGGCCCTAATATTACTAAGCAGTAGATAGTATAAATAGTTTTGAGGCTAATTTAGTGAATAATGCTTGGTGGCAGTATATAATTTCGGGTAAAAAGTATAAAACACCAACTTGTAAGTTGTAAAACATATTATTTGCGTAAAACACGTCCTGTCGCAACTTACACGGGCCGAGGTGTTTACCAAAACGGCCGTTTCATTGCGAACATAAAAAATATTGTTTCCCAATTATTTGGTAAGAAATTCTTAAAGTATCGATATCACAAAAACCAGCTGACATGCGGATGGTGCTGTATGGTTTTTGCCTAACACTCTCAAGTCTCAAGTTGGAAGCTTAGGTAATAGATGCATAGCTGTCATTTAAATTTTTATTTCTATTTCATCATTGCAGCTATGGAGGTGCTCCATAGGTGCTTGTATTGGTTCGAGTGTGTCAAGAAAAACTTATTGCCCATTACTAATAAAATCACACGGCGAAAAACTTTACTAGTATATCTGGTCTCTGACTATACAAAGTGTGTTTGTCTTTGTCTAACATATTAGAAACGTCACATAACAGATAAAGAAAGCAGACTTAGAATAAACATTGCGTAAATATGTTTATCAGTAAGGTGAATTATATTCGTAAGATCATCGGAAATTAACACTAAGGGCCCTTCCACACGACGTTTTTTTACGCTCGTTTGTATCGATACAAACGCAAGTTGAACGCTGAGCAAACGCAAGGAAGCCGACACGTTTTAAACTTTATATTATCTGAAAAAACGCGATGAAAACGCGCAGAAGACGAACGCATCAAAAACTACTAAAAAGTTTCCATATACCAATTTTATCACAACATTGCAGTTATAGGTCTAGGTCTAAAAACAAACGTGACCTTGTGCAGAGGTCAGGTCAATTATTGGAGTCACATAACACTCGTAACACACTCTAAACAAATTATTCAACATAAGGTTGATTGCAAAACATTCGCACCCCTGACTTTGTCACTGTAACTCTAATTTCTATGACCTCGACCTGTGTCCTTTAGGATGTGCATCGACGGTACGTCCATTCAACCAAATGACCGGTCAACATTCCAAAAACGTACGTAAAAATGTACTTACGTACGTTTGTCTAGAACAGGGGTTTCCAAACTTATTTTGTCTTATGCCCACTTTGAGAACAAATTATTTTTAGCGCCCCCTTTTGTTACTTTCTTATCTTCATTTAAATTAACCTATTTTTCCGCAAATATTTGTAAAAATAAAATATAAAAAAGGCTAAATTAGTCGTTTTCAAACCATATTTTTACCACTGGTTATCACTGACTTAATTTGCAATCCCGAATTTTCTTCAATCCCGGAAATCCGGGATTTTTATTTATCAAAATATTTTATTCTAAGAAGTCGTCTCCAAAACTTGCTAGCCAAAAATTAAAACTATTAGTGAGGAAATAGATGCATTTAATTTAAAATGCATCCAGATGAAATGAAATTACACAACGCCCCCATTTTTTTCTGGGTCCCACAACGCCCCCTTTAGGCCTTCAGCGCCCACAAGGGGGCGTTATCGCCCACTTTGGGAAAGGCTGGTCTAGAAGCATGGCCACGTTGGTATTGCATTAAGTTGGAAAGTGATCTAAGCTAAGTAAAAAGTTAACTCTATATGAAGGACACGTTCGCACCCTGACTGACGCCAGCAACTCTGTTGCGTCAGTGTATCGTGCGGGAACCGTAAATTTTTCTGGGATAAAAAGTATCCAATGTCCTGTCCCGGGACTCAAAGTATCTCCATATAAAATCGGTTCAGCGGTTTGGGCATGATTTATCAGACAGACAGACACACTTTCGCATTTATAATATTATTAACGATATCTATACATATAATAAAAATGTAGAAATGAAAATTCTGTACGTTAAAGATATTCAAAAAATAATAAGCGGGGGGTGTCACTACATCGCTATAGAAGCCAAAAACGTGGTTAGTTTTTTGTCTGTCTGTCTGTCTGTCTGTCTGTATGTTTGTTCCAGCATCACACGAAAACTACTGATCCGATTTGAATACGGTTTTCGCAGATATATTCGTCTTCTTCCAACTTAACATCTGGTGTATAAAATTTTTTCCCCCCACCCCTGTAAGGTGACAAAAGAGGGGGTCAGATTTTGTATCAAACTTTTTTCTTTAACACGAAAACTACTGATCCGATTTGCGTACGGTTTTCGCAGATATATTAGTCTTTTTCCAACTCAACATCTGGTGTAAAAAAATCCCCACACCCCTCTAAGGGGACCAAAGAGGGGGTCAGATTTTGTATCAAACTTTTTTCTTTAATGGACTTACTTCATATTATTAACTGTGTTTTCGAACTTAACATCTGGTGTATAAAATCCCCCCCCCCCCCCCCCTCCCATCCCTCTTAGGGGACAAAAAAGGGGGTTAGATTTTGTATCAACTGATGAAGTAGAAATACTTAATACTAAATGGCAAAACAACATTTGCCGGGACAGCTAGTGGATAGTAAATCAGTTAAAAAAAATGTAAGAACGTAGAGTCTTAAGACGAAATGTAACAGCAAGTATGACATTGCATAGGAGTTGTGACATGTAATAGGCATGACGAATTTTTTTTTCTTGTTGGTAAGTGAAGGACCATTCAAAAATAGAAATATTAGTGAAAAAATGGCTCTGATAGCATAAAAACTCTCCAAGATATCACAATTCAAAACTCACATAAAATAGACCTTCCCAAAACGCTCCATACAAAATGTCAGCTAACTGTGACGTCACGCCTAGTTAGTTTGTTCGATAGCTATGTTAAATATTGAGTTTATGAAAGTGGTTTCGTAAGAAAAAATGTTAAAAGTTGCATAACTTATCGAATGGTACACAAAAATTAAGGAATTTTGTAAAAAATATTCGACTTTACTTAACTTGACGAAAAAACTTTGCAGGCTCAAAACAAAAAAAAAATATAATAAGTTATGAAGCTGAAATTTTGGGAATACCTATTTTTCATCGCTATGTCTTTATTTTATTTAAAAAATCAGCTAATCTTTGACCTTGTCGTCATCCCTATTGGAGTACTCGAAACGAAGAAATATCGTGTCATATTGCACAGCAATTGTTGTGGTCACATAATTGGTCATTTATATTTAAGGGTCTGTTTTACAACAGCCAAATAATATTATATTGTGTCGAAAGCTTATTTGGAAAGTTGTGTCGATGTTCTCAAGTCTGAATGTCTAAATGATATTATTGTAAAAAAATGTTTTGTATAAAATGGCTTCAGGTTATTATGTAAGTGGGTCACTAGTTTCCTAGCAGACAGAAGCATAAAGGTCGTAGTTGACGGCGAATGCTCGGAAACTCAGTCTGTTGATGCTGGTGTCCCTCAGGGCTGTGTGCTATCGCCTACTCTATTCATACTGCATATCAATGACATGTTACAGACCAATGGCATTCATTGCTATGCGGATGATAGTACAGGTGATGCTGTATATACCGGCTCCCCCAATATTTCTCGGCAAAATGTCACTGAGAGTCGAAACGAACTTGTGTCTAAGGTGGAGAATTCATTGGAGAAGGTCTCTGAATGGGGTAGACGTAACTTGGTCCAATTCAACCCCGCCAAGACACAAGTCTGCGCGTTCACCACTAAAAAGTCACCAATGGTCGTATATCCTCGTTTTGAGGGCACATCTTTAACCATCTCCCCTAGCATTGAGATACTTGGCGTCAACATATCGAGCGAAGTCCAGTTCCGATATCATCTAGAGGGTAAGGCCAAATTAGCCTCGAAGAAGCTTGGTGTTCTTAACAGAGCGAGACAGTACTTCAGTCCGGACCAACGCCTACAACTCTACAAGGCGCAGGTTCGGCCTCATATGGAATATTGTTCTCATCTCTGGGCAGGGGCGCCAAAATACCAACTGCTCCCTCTGGATCGTATCCAACGAAGGGCCGCTCGAATTGTTGACTGCCATAGTGTTTCAAACAGCTTGGACCCCTTGGAATTACGCCGAGATGTAGCTTCACTCTGCATCCTCTATTGGTTGTATCACGGGGAGTGCTCTGAGGAATTGTTCGGAATCATACCACCTGTTACTTTTCGCCATCGTGCCACGCGAAAAATATACCATCCTCATCACCTTGATGAGTGGCAATCTTCCACAGTGCGTTTTTCGCGTAACTTGCCGCGCACTGTAAAATTCTGGAACGAACTGTCACCAGCAGTATTTCCGGACCTATACGACCTGCAAACCTTCAAGAAAAGAGCGTATTCCCTCTTAAAAGGCCGGCAACGCACCTGCAGCTCTTCTGATGTTGCGAGTGTCCATGGGCGACGGTAGTTGCTTACCATCAGGTGACCCGTTTGCTCGTTTGCCCCCTTATCTAATAAAAAAAAATGGTAATAGAAGGCCGGGTCGTCTGATTTTCTCGAAGATAAGACGAGTTATAAGCTTAGCTCTATTAATATTATAAAAGCGTGAACTCCGATTTTCGATCGTAATTCTCGCCCTAGTAGACAGGCAGATTGGCCATGATTATGGATTATTTTTGGCCCGAATCAGAAGATATGGACTTGGACAGCATAAATTTCAATAGGATGGCGCCACAAGCCACACAGCACACGTTACAATCGATTCCCTCGATCGTGGAAAAACGAGACACAATAGCTTATAATATATTATATTGTTATCGCGGTCGAATTCGACCGCTTGGGGCTTGATAGGTTATTGAAGAGCAATTAGTTTGATGAACGTGTTATCTCAAAAAATGGACAAGTCGATTACCCGCCTCGTTCGTGCGATTTAACGCCTCTAGATTTTTTTCTTTGGGGCTGCGTCAAATCGTTGGATAAGCCGACGACGTTGGAAGAGCTCAGCGCCAAAATTAAACGCGAAATAGCCTAAATGTGTGGCCGAGTCATAGAAAATTGGCTTCAACGAATCATCGCTGCAAACGTGCCTGTGGTGACTATATGAGCGAAGTCGAGTTCCATTCAAAAATGTTTTCATTGTACTTTAATTCGATACTAAAATTTTTAAATATCTCAAATGGTTATTTTGAAAAAAATTGTCAAGTCCTTATTGGAAAACCCCTTATATTATTACTTCTAGTCCACTTCAAGTAATATAAAATTAATGCTTGATATATTTTTTGCCTTACTAAATAGTTGTTAATTACAAAAACAATACAATTATACTCGTAGCAACATTGTCGTGACTTATACCATAGACCTTGGAATTTTTTTCATAATCAACTGAGAAATTAGTTCGAAATTCAAATCCGGGGCAACATGGCCAGAGACAATGGCAATGTCATTAGCGTCACGACATCGGTCACATTCATGTTCGAAATCGATTCGCTGTTTAGGCGAGTGCATAATCGACTAAGAGCTGACGACCAAATCGGTCATGTGGCTTCAGCTGTATTAAAACTCCGTTAGCTACTTCCCTGAACAACCTTTTCTAATAATCTGCGTGCTGGCAGGCCATGGGCGGTGGGTGTGTGTGTAGTAGGGTGGGGAAAAAATGGAAAAAGTGTAGTTTCAGCGACTTTAATTTTTTTCAAACAGTTGCTCTGTACTTCCTGTGCACCGATTTTTTTTTTTAAATCGATCGGGTGGTGGGAAGGGGTTGCCAGCGTTAATTAAAAGTAGGAAAATTATTATTATTTTCATGTGGGTTCAGCTGTGTTGGCTTTTTTTCTGACGCGAGATTAGTTAGTATGTAATCCCAAAAAAAAAAAAGAAAAAAAGCTGCCAGCACGCAGATTATCAGAAAAGGTTGTTCAGGGAAGTAGCTAACGGAGTTTTAATACAACTGAAGCCACATGACCGATTTGGTCGCCAGCTCTCCGTCGATAAAGCAAAATAATACATACTGATAGGCGAGTGAGAATTCGATATCGATGTATTGAATCAATGTTAATCTCCGTGAGTAATTTGTATTCTGTGATGTTAATAGACATTTTTCGTACTTACTTAATTTTAATCAAGGAATAGAAAAGCACTATATTTAATCAAGAGTTAACGATATTTATTTCTTGATTATTTAATAATTATAAAGTCTCAGCAAATGTCACGTAATTTTGTTGTAACAAAAATATCTTTCTAAATGTAAGAAATTATTTAAATTAAGAATATTATATTTTCGATTTTTCTAATTAAGTAAAATCAAATCCTATGCTGCTATGTCGCGAGTACGACAAATCTCACGATATCACGCCAAGAGTGGCTCAGAAATACCTCAAAAAACTCTCTCGTAATTTATGAACGGCCCGCATTCGCAAATTGAATTCCAAGGCCACTCTAGTCCATGTCCGCAACTGTCGGCTACTGTCGGCAATCGGCGAAATGAGTTCATTAGAACATTTAGAACGTTTAATTGTTTGATGCAATGTCATTGTGGCATAGTTTAGGAGTTCGTGGCTATGTGAGGAGCAATATTTTTAACTTTCGGAATAACTTTATGGAGATTGGAGAGAAGTTAAATACCAAGATCCAAATGGAATAAAAAGCTCACTTCTCTAAAAGAAACTTCTATCTTTCGTGGATACCACGAGTACCAACCATCGTTTTCACAATGTTCCTTAAAGCTGTATCTGCTTCTACGAAATACATTTTGACCATTATTTTAGAATGATGGATACAATAGTAATTAGTAACTAAAGCGTAGCTTAGTTAAGCTTAGTACGCCTAAAACAAGTTTTCCAGACAATTAATATCAAAAATGTTTTCGGGATCTCGGACTACAAAAACTGTGGGTAAACGCTTGATCTCTTACTTAACAGCCATGGAGTTACGTACTTAATTATCTACATAACACAGTTAATTTCATAATTACACGCCGCCAAAATATACAATAAGCTATTAAAAATTTCCGACCACCGCTAATGTCGACTGAATGTTGCAGAATTAAAAAATACATGCCATACATAGAACCTCCAACTTTTTAGAAGTCGGTTTAAAATAAAGTTGCTTGGACTGTGTGTGCATAAAAAAATCCCGTATAGGCTTAACGTTTTGATGCGTCAAAGATCAATGTCATTCGTAATGAATCAATATTATTCTCTATTCATCTGCGGCTTTTAAGGCCTCTTTACGTTGGCCCACGATGGACCAATTTCGAATATGTAGAGAGGCATATTAATTTGTCGAGCCCACAATCGATGTTATTTCTATGGTAGCTTACGCGCTAATTCTGATTTCTGGCTTTGAGACCTCACTTCTCTTCGTCATCCTTAAATCGGATTCGAATCTGACGTAGTGTGAAAGCACTCTTAAGATGCTTCTTCACAATGGGCCATGCTGGCCCACTATAAGCCATCGCCATTGTGTAGATGGGGTAATGGTTTATGATGGTGGACGATTTCAAGGCGTGGCGCGCAATGCCGTGGCCTGCAGACTGCAGCGGGCCCTCGTGGACCATTGTGTATTGGCTACTTTATAATAAGGAACCCTATTGCCTGGTGATGATGATGATTACCGTCAAGATCAGAGGTCCATTTAGGTGATAAAACAAAGGGTCAGTAACAATAGCTTATCTACAATCGCCACGCCCGAGTGACCCCCATCACTCTTCTGACCTGCAACATACTGGACGAGGTCAAGAAGTGACCTCTAGTGCTGAGGTCAACCTACTAATTACTGAACACGCGTTTACCACGTATGTAGATCGAATCTTATCTATGTGTATTGTGTAAAAGTGTATCAGGAATCTCTCTCCTTCAGAAGTCCTAGAAGAACCGACGAAACGCTGACTGGAGCACTACAGTCCTTTTGATCTTATCATATCGGCAACTTCCTTGAGCAAAAATTGATTTCCTTCATCTCCTGTCTCCACCACGAAAATTCAACAAAATCGGTTCAGAGATTTCAACTTGAAGAGATAACAGACACATACATATAGACGGACACATACCTTTACATTCAATGGATAATATTATTCACATCGTGTGCAGATATTTGATGTAGTTAAATATTTTAATTTAAGGGGCTTAGAAGAGCTAATCTAAATTGACCGACAATTGCATACATTCACAACGCTCACGCACGTACGCTAAGTCTACTCTGATAGTGGAAAATACTTGATTACTGCTAATTAAGGATTTATTTTTAACCGACTTCCAAAAAGGAGGAGGTTATATGTTCGGCTGTGGATTTTTTTTTGTACGTTCAATGATTACTCCGCCGTTTGTGAACCGATTTTCAAAATTTTTGTTTTGTTCTATTAGGTTTCCCTCCAATTTGGTCCCATTTTTACAAAAGTGGTAATCTGATGATGGGATCCATGAGTAATCGAGGGAACTCCTCAAAATTTATATGGAAACATATGGTGATTTTGGTTTTATGAGAAGTATCCTAAGCATATGCTACCAAAACGCAAGATTTTGCACCAACGTATACTATGGTTCCGAAGATACTAAGAGAACTCCGGATTCCTTATAGATACAAGTTTGGGGGCTTAGGCGCTGTTTTAAGAACTGAAAGCATATGCTACTATGCAAATTACATTCGTCATCATCATCATCATCGTCATCATCATTACCACGTCAGAGTCACCAGTGTCACATGGTTGTATATGGATACAATATGCCCCCACAACACCATAATTATATCATCACGTTATGTCCTTATAATAATTGGTACTTTTCATAGCGATTTTAATAAAAATAATATAATGTTGTTTCAAAATAAATGATTCAAGTTCTAAGCGACTTATGTACCACAAAATTGAACATAACAAAGTCAACCTTAACTCCAGAGCGTAAGGCACACATTTGACATTACTTTTGAGATTGGAAAGAAAAAAGAGAAGTAAGTTGCTTCGATAGGTACCTACTACACTAGTTTAACTACTAACCCATCAAGCCCAAGCGGCACCCGGCTGCCGCATAACAATTAAAAATCTATTGTGTCTGCGATTCCCACGATCGAGGTAATAAATTGAACCCTTAGTATGAAAATACTTACATAGGAAAACAATCTACATCGTAATAGGAATAAGAAAAACAATCGAGGTAACTAAAAAGAGTGAAATTATTATTTTTAACAAAAAATTAAAACCGTCTTCCAAGGTAAAAACAATAACATCCTTGTAATATGAACTAAAAAGTATTAAATAATTTTTCCTATCTAATAATGCCTTTTTCCGAATTCGGCTAAACCTCAACTACTTCTGTACTAATCTTCATAATTTTGAAGTCGGTGCCAGTTCCAAAAGTTTCAAATACCTATTCTGTCAGAGAACTGAAGATTCAGCTATATCCAGATATAGCTGAATCTTCAGTTCTCTGACAGACCGACTTCAAAATGATGAAGATTGAGTACAGAAATAGTTGAGGTTTAGCCGAATTCGGAAAAAGGCACTATTAGATAGGAAAAATTATTTAATACTTTTTAGTTCATATTATAAGGATGTTATTGTTTTTACCTTGGAAGTCGGTTTTAATTTTTTGTTAAAAATAATTTAAAAAAAAACACTATAGCGGTAGCCAAATATTGTCCATAAATTAAATAATTATTGAGTGCAATTTACTACACATACCGAGCATTTTAAGATTTTATTACAGGTATGTTTGCAATTTTTTTCCATCGAGAAAAATAAGTTGCATCGTGTTTTGCAAACACTATGGAATTAGCATATATTCTGAATAATATTATATATCTTTCTCAATACAAGTACCGCATTCTATCATACAGACATTCCTCTTCGATATCTCGCATATTTAGGTGTTCTAAGCCCCATAATAATTAAATACTTATTATTATCGTTGCAACCTGCTACGTAGCGTTGTTGTATTTTCAGAGAACTAAATAACATTCGTGTTTTTTAGAAAAACAAAAAGTGATCAATAGAGAATTTTATGAATTTTACATTCACCAATAACCTTATTACTTATTTATAAAAAATGCACTCGTAAAAAGTGACATAATAAATTCTACAAGATTATGAAATACATTTTTACACAAGGGCGTACGAAAATGACCCAGATTTGTGTAACTGCTATCTCGATAATTATCTACGACTATTAATTTTATTTCCTAATTGAAATCATTATCCGACACGGTGTGTACAACCTTAATTATGTTCTAACAAATCCGACTTACATTAATTAATCTACGCTCAATAGTTAGGGTTTTAAAACATGACAATACGCTACCAAATGCCTTGCAACAAACTTTTAAGCCTCGGTTATCCCTGCATGCTTGCTTGTCTACAGAAGGAGGGTTACAGCCTTACAAGTTACAGGGGACATGAAACCTTCTGGACTCCCCCCACAAATTCTTGGTGATTAACTGATTACCAACTATGTGACTGTTTTATTTTGAAGTATTGTGCCTATACTGGTAAGTGGTACGGGAGGTAGCAACGTTTGAAAAAAAAGTATTTCGGGTCGGCTGATTTTGTGATATGTCGTCATTCTTGCTCTTCTGGTTACAGTCTGGGTCTGGGCGGTCTGGCTGCCGCTAGTGGTTGCGGTCATTAGTGCGCAACCTTTTTGTCCAGGTTATAATCCTGGATTTTAAAATCATTTTAGTATACATACTGTATACTAAAATGATTTTAAGTGATTTTAAATGATTTTAAAATCATTTTAGTGAGCAAGGAGTGCTTAACACAAACGTAATAATTATGATAATAATAATAATAATTGTTAAAGCCTGGCTTTTAACATGACAAGAGCCAGAAGCGAGAGATTGCCATTTCTTTTTATCAGGCGCTCCTTATATTAATAGCATCACCTGGATAAATGAAATGCGCACTAATGAACGCAACCACTACCGGCAGCCAGACCGCCCGGACTCTAAGAAGAGCAAGAATGACGACATATCACAAAATCAGCCGACCTGAAATACTTTCTCGAAAACGTTGCTACCTCCTATACTATACTATCCGTGCTTGTCTTTTTCTGGCATACCGGAAAAGTCACTTGACTGTTAGGATCATTTGAAGATTATAATTTATAACAAGGCCTATTTAAACATGTATAGATACTGTGTGTATTTAATTGTTATGTCCAACAGGCGTTATACTTTCTAATGGACTATAATAATGTCACGGCAGCAACGATCTGATTATATGACTTACGAGCTGTTATTTAACTAAGTACACAATCGTTGATATTGTGTAAGATATAATGTTTTATATGAAACATTAACCTTACGGTAGTATAATAATATTGTCAGACCGCATCGTACATCGATCATAAAAGGAACGGAAAATGTCGCCCTCCCCTATCATTATCAGCCTATCGCCCAGTGCCCACCACGTGCTGTACGTAGGCCTCTCCCAATAAGCGCCAACCATCCCGATCTCGGGCGTCCCTCATCCATTCGCTGCCCGCCACCTTCTTGAAATCATCGGTCCATCGATGATCGAGCAGCAGGGCGCCCTACACTGCGTTTGCATAATCGTAGTCCACTAGCACTAATTGTCTACTCCATCGACCGCCTGTCCTAATGCGAACATGGTTAGCCAACTTCCACTTCAGCGTGGTAATTCTGTGATAAACGTCACTAACTTGAGTTCTTTACCATTTTATACTGTACTCGGCGAAACATGGCGGTAGCGGTCATTGACTCCCTGTCAAAAACTTGTCATTTTCTATACAAAGCCGCGATTGACAACATCTGACACTTCATTGTCAATCGCGGTTTATATAAAAAATGACAAGTTTTTGACAGGGAGTCAATGACCGATACCGCCATGTTTTGCCGAGTACAGTACAGTCACTAAGTAATGGTGGCCATACACCATACTTCCTATCGTCCAATCGGCATGACGCTGCAGGCTTGATTCAATCTGCAGTTCGTCTATATACACCACACACAATCAGATTGAACTGTCCAATCGGCAGCGACGTTCGGAATGCCATGGCATCACCGGCGACAGCTGACGACGATATTTTAGCGTTTTGGGCGTTTTACTCGTAAAAAATAAACAAAAAAAAAGAAAAGATCGAGCAGAGTGGTGCAAACAGTGGTTAATGAAAAGAAAACAGTTTATGAGTAAACTGTTTTCTTTTCATTAACCACTGTTTGCACCACTCTGCTCAGTCTGGTCAAGATTTTTGTCGGTGGTGGACGTCGTGCGCGCGCTCTCAAGGTGTCGCAAAATAATTACAAAATAATATAATAAATAATTACAATAATCTTTAGGCGTAGTCCTTAATTCGTTTAATAAATTTGTATGAGTAAACTTTTTTCTTTTCATTAACCACTGTTTGCACCACTCTGCTCGGTCTTTTCTTTTTTATTTATTTTTTACGAGTAAAACGCCCAAAACGGCTAAAACATCGACGTCTCTTACCGGTGACGCCATGGCTTCAACTAGCTTGCTACATATATATGAATCTGTGGCTTCAACTGAACGTCGCTGCCGATTGGACAGTTCAAACTGATTGTGTGTGGTGTATATAGACGAACTGCAGATTGGATCAAGCCTGCAGCGTCATGCCGATTGGACGATAGGAAGTATGGTGTATGGCCTCCATAATAGGTAGGTAGTTAATAAAAAAAATTAATAGCGAAAAATGTAACTCGTGAGTCGTGAGTCGTGTCCAACGTGTATCTGTTACGGGCAGGGCACTAAAGACCTAATTTAACGATCTAGATTCTAGATTATGCTACGTTACGCAAATTTTTCATCTGGCAGTAAAAGTACCACCAGCCTACTAAACGAGTAATTAATAATTATATAACGTTACCTTTCGCAAATAAACCGATGGACTTGAACGCAACAAAAGACAATTAAGTGAGGTTAGTGGAGCGGATTAATTCTTTGCAAAATAACGGTCCCTTTAAAAATGTATAAAATTATATACATATTATTATTAGCCTTAAACAATGTTATTTGTTGTTTAGCCCAACTGTGTGTGATTTGTGCTGAAGAATAAAGTTTATTTACTAGAAAATTATTTTAAAACTTAGGACTGTTTCACAACGTTGTTTGTATGTGACGAATAGCTTATCCCTAAGTTTTGCCTACAGCTTACTTTATAGTACACAATACCTAAGTACTTTTATCCCCTTGGATACTAATAAAAAGTCTGCTTGTCTTCTGGCAAATTGGAAAAGTCACTTAACAGACAGAGACAGCGAACCTAGTTATGCTGTGTAAGTTTATACTTAATTTACTTAATTTAATTTAATTATCCTTTATTAGTAGGGGGTTTCAGTGTAAAGTGACAAGGTTCTAAGGACATAAAATCTCTAATTTGCTGTTGGTCTAGGAGTGAATGTAATGTCAAACCAAAGGTTACCGTTCACCGCAGGACTGACAAATAATGACAAAAACTTGAACCAGTAAAGTAATACTAGGCTATTATTTATTTGTCAAGTTTAACCATGATTTATGGTGCACCATGCGAGTAAAAACAAGCAAAGTATTGAAAGGAAAACCTATATTGATTGTGTTAGGAAAACTAAAAGCGAACGCTCTTAACAGAATATAGTATTAAGATTAATAAAACCGTAATTACTAAAAAGATCTAGATGCAAACTAGGCAGGTACGGATCTGGCTACAATAGGTAATTTATACAGAGTACAGACTGTACATTGTTCAGTCATAACTCACAAGTTATAAGTTCATAACTATGAAAAAAAATCGGCCAAGTGCGAGTTGGACTCGCGCACGAAGGGTTCCGTACCGCTATACTGCCGTGCGTATTATAACTGCCGCGCCGCGCCGCGCCGCCGCCGCCGCCGTAACCACGGAGCGTGGCTGTAACCAACATTTTTCCCGATTTTGAGTTAGTTACAGATTTGGAATCGCTGTATCGATATCTATAACTTTGTCTTTGACAGTTTCTGAAAAAAAATGCTTCTATCATACTTTTAGGGTTCCGTAGCCAAATGGCAAAAAACGGAACCCTTATAGATTCGTCATGTCTGTCTGTCTGTCTGTCTGTCTGTCCATCCGTATGTAACAGCCACTTTTCTCCGAAACTATAAGAGCTATACTATTGAAATTTGGTAAGTAGATGTAGTCTGTGAACCGCATTAAGATTTTGATACAATAATGGAAAAAATATTAAAAATTTTAGGGGTCCCCATAGGTGCAACTGAATAATTATTTTTTTTCATCTAACCAATGCGTGTGGGGTATCTATGGATAGGTCTCCAAAAATCATATTGAGGTTTCTAATATAATTTTTTTCTAACCTGAATAGTTTGCGAGAGAGACTCTTCCAAAGTGCTAAAATTTGTGTCCCCCCCCTCTAAGTTCTAAAATAGGGGCATGATAAGTCTACAAAAAATATATGATGTACTTTACTATAAAAACTACCAACGAAAATTGGTTTGAACGAAATCTAGCAAGTAGTTGTTTTTTATACTTTTATATTTAAATAAAAAAAAAAATTTTTCATCTAACCTATGCGTGTGGGGTATTTATGGATAGGTCTTCAAAAATCATATTGAGGTTCCTAATATCATTTTTTTCTAACCTGAATAGTTTGCGAGAGAGACTCTTCCAAAGTGCTACAATATGTGTCCCCCCCCCCCCCTCTAACTTCTAAAGTAGGGGCATGATAAGTTACAAAAAATATATGATGTACTTTACTATAAAAACTACCAACGAAAATTGGTTTGAACTAAATCTAGCAATTAGTTGTTTTTTATACTTTTATATTTAAATTAAAAAAAAAAAATTTATCTAACCTATGCGTGTGGGGTATTTATGGATAGGTCTTCAAAAATCATATTGAGGTTTCTAATATCATTTTTTTCTAACCTGAATAGTTTGCGAGCGAGACTCTTCCAAAGTGGTAAAATGTGTGTCCCCCCCCTCTAACTTCTAAAGTAGGGGCATGATAAGTCTAAAAAAAATATATGATGTACTTTACTATAAAAACTACCAACGAAAATTAGTTTGATCGAAATCTAGCAAGTAGTTTTTTTTTATACGTCATAAATGGTAAACTTAATTTAACTTTCATTAAATCAACTGAAATATAAAAATAAATCAAAAACCTTTTAATTTAATAAAAATAAACCTTATTGCTGCTGCTCGCACTTGGCCGGTTTTTTTTTTATTTCTATAAGCGCGGTAACTACACAGAAAAAAAAATCCCTTAATAATTATATCAGCCGCAAGTGCCGGATAACTCTGTAACCTTCTATTATTCATTATACAGGGTGTAACAAAAATAAGTGATAATATTTAAGGGTGTATACGAGTTCCTTGTAGAGAGTTCACTGTGAAAGTAGCAGCGCTGAAAGACCAAAATTTTTTTTCACTTTTGTATGGGGAAACTCGTGACGCTCGGGCCCTTGCCCATACAAAAGTGAAAAAAATTTTTCGTCTTTTAGCGCTGCTACTTTCACAGTGAACTCTCTACAAGGAACACGTACACACCCTAAAGTATTATCACTTATTTCTGTTACACACTGTATAGTGCCTTAACATAAGCGCAGTAACTGTAAATTACTGCTCTGATACTAATGAAATCTCTATTTTGGGTAGTGATGAGCAAAGCAAGACCAAGACCAAGACTTGACCAGTCATGGTCTTGGTCTTGCTCAAATCTGTCTGATACCTTGGTCTTGGTCTTGGTCTTGGTCTTGCACGCCTAGTCTTGGTCTTGGTCTTGCAAAAAGTCTTGGTCTTGCAAACATTTTTCAAAAATTTTTGTAAACGTTTTAATTTTCTCGAAAAAACATTTTCAAAACTAAATTATTAGACTAGCTACATGATTTTAACTTGTTAAAAGAATGAATGATTCTTGAATTGAAAATATTAATAAAGTCGAGAGCCAACTCAGCATAGGCTGATTTTTAGCGGAAATAAGTCCTTGAGATAAAAATCGGCCAAGTGCGAGTTGGACTCGCGTACGAAGGGTTCCGTACCACAATAGAGCAAAAATAGGCTGAAAATTGTGTTTTTTGTATGCTCCCATACAAAAAACACAATTTTCCCTTAATTATTTAATTTATTTAAATTTTATTATTAATTGTTAAAGTACAAATACAACTGAGTATTTCGTGAATATTTCAAGTGCCTATGTGTTGCCGTTATTGATGTCGAGCAAAAAATAGCAAAAAAATCACGTTTGTTGTATGGGAGCCCCCCTTAAATATTTAATTTATATTGTTTTTAGTATTTGTTGTTATAGCGGCAACAGATATACATAATCTGTGAAAATTTCAAAAGTCTAGCTAGCTAAAGGTTCTTGAGTTACAGCCTGGAGACATACAGACAGACAGACAGACAGACGGACAGACATCGAAGTCTTAGTAATAGGGTCCCGTTTTTACCCTTTCGGTACGGAACCCTAAAAAATTACCTACGGTCTACTATGTCATATGTGTCAGGAAAGACTGACCGATCTTGGAATTATAGAGGTGTAGACAGTAGGTAAACGAAATATAATGCAAATTATAATTGTTTCTTTGAGAATTTAATAATATCTATGGATAATATTATAATATATAGTTTGTATTATAGAATTACCGAAAATGACATATTTTTACTCATAAACTTTATAATATTTTTTATTTTATTTATTCAAAAGTAAATAATCCGTAATATCACGTGATCGCAAACAGCCATCACAGGATGTGACGTCACGATCTCCAAAACATTGTGTGTGACAGTGACATTTCGATGTTAAACCCATACAAAGATTTTTGTTGTTGGAGGACCGTGACGTCATGTCATAGCGACGCCATGATGAACTTTAGAGTTTTAGCGGGAAATTTTAAAACGAAATTTAATGTGCTTTTTTTTAATGTGCTTTTTTTTAATTTAAATAAGTGTGTATTTATTTTTTATATATATATTTAGGTGTAGCAAAATATGTACATCTGTAAAATAAATATATTTCCTAAAAATAGTCTACACCCCTATTTTGTACCCAGCAAATTATTACGACTTGTTAAAAAAAATTGCAAATGCTTATACCCCAGTCAAGTTACAACAAAAAGAGGGGGGTCCTTACCCCCCTTACTTAAGGTTGCATAAATACCCACCAAGCTGAAAATCGGTACTATTTTTTAGGATATTATGATTAGAAATAAAATTTTAAAGCTCTCCTGTATGGAATTTTTTTATTCAAGGCCAACAAAGGTCCAAAAAATTAGTTTTTCACGATTTTCAACAATACGGTAAGTTTTTTCATAAAAATACCTTAGACAATAATAATTGTAGGTCATAAAATTATCTTGAAAAAAATGTATCAATACTTTTTTTCCTACGAGCAATCGTTTTTGAAATATAACGATTCAAAAAGTTGTTAAAGTTGTAATCGTCGTTTGGGTGACCTGCAATTTTATAACAAATAACATATTTATTTTACTTATTTATACATATTTATTGATTTATTCTTATATTTGACACAACTTTAAAACGATTATTAAGACAAAACAATACGTTTACAACACATTAGGACAAAAGATTGTAGGAAACAATAGCGTAATTAGCCACATAACTTGGTGGAGAACGAAAGGAGAGACCTTGGCGCCTGAACTTTACAATAACCGGAATAACTATGTATCGACCTATCTTTGAGTAGACCTTTATCTAGGTACCTATCTAGCACAGAAAACTTTGTTAATTTATGTAGTTCATAACTTCGTAATGCTGCGGCCGCACATACGTAGTGCTTCGTGCTTGAGACGATACCATTGGACGATTTGCGTGTATCGTCCAATGGTATTGTCTCATAGCACGAAGCTTCGTGACGATAGATGCATGTGCGGCCGCGGCATGAGAATTCATTCATAATAATATTACCCAACGGTAGGTACTAGTACTACACGTGCGATGCGAGACATAGCTTAAAACGTCGTGATGAGGATATTCAATATAATATTATTAGCAATAAATAATAATATTATAAGAAAAAAAAATTAGAAAAAAAATGTACAAAGAATATATTTTGCTAATGCAACTGGCAAATATATTCGGAGCTTGGCAGCTGTCATTGACAAACATCAGCTCAATGAGGTTTAATTAAACACGGCTGTTTTGTCGGGAATGTGAAAGAGTGATGTTGTGTTTTTGTTGGTTTTTGTATTATTTTCCTAAAATTGTGTCAAATGGGTTTTTAATGTGTAATATTCACTGACCTCCATTATAAGAGTACGCTGGACTAATGATACCCTTTGAAATGACAGCTATTTTTTGTGCCTATTTGAAGCGGAATCAGCTCCCCCGATGGGAGGGATAGGAACTAAATTTGACCATTGACTAAATATATTTGTCTATGATTTGACGTAAAAATGACGTTTGAAAGTCGCCATATTGGCGCTGATAGCAGTAGTGGGAGTATTTGGAACTAATACTAGTGATGACAACCAATAACGATTAAGCGGCCATTTGCAAGTTACGTCAAATTTAGTTCTCTTCCCGCTCACTGGGGGCGCTGATTCCGCTTCAAATAGGCACAAAAAAAGTGGGTATCATAGGTCCAGCGTACTTGTATAATGGAGGTCAGTGACGATAACGAATATCTAATGGTTAATATCCCACCAATATTACCACTGACCTCCATTATACAAGTACGCTGGACTAATGATACCCTTTGAAATGACAGCTATTTTTTGTGCCTATTTGAAGCGGAATCAGCTCCCCCGATGGGAGGGATAGGAACTAAATTTGACCATTGACCAAATATATTTGTCTATGATTTGACGTAAAAATGACGTTTGAAAGTCGCCATATTGGCGCTGATAGCAGTAGTGGGATTATTTGGAACTAATACTAGTGATGACAACCAATAACGATTAAGCGGCCATTTGCAAGTTACGTCAAATTTAGTTCTCTTCCCGCTCACTGGGGGCGCTGATTCCGCTTCAAATAGGCACAAAAAAAAAGTGGGTATCATAGGTCCAGCGTACTTGTATAATGGAGGTCAGTGCTTTATATGAATGTGTCAAACTGTCAATGGGCGCTACTGCTGGTAAGGAGAACTGTCAAAAATGACGTTTTTGTATGATAGAAGCGTTAGTTCCATTTCTCGCCACGTTCATAAACAGCCTTGTCGAACTGTAATTAAATACTGCTGTTTTGCCGGGAATGTGATGTTGTGTTTTTGTTGGTTTTTGTATTATTTTCCTAAAATTGTGTTATCTGGGTTTTTAATGTGTATTATTGGTAGGATATTAACCATTAGATATTCGTTATCGTGCACAAGTGTGGGAAAGTGATGCCATATTCAGAAACGTGCTATTTTGTGTTCCACCACTTTACTGAATCGACCGACTTGACTTCCTGACTGTATTGACTTTTACTTTAGACCTGACAATATAGAAAAACGATGCTGAAAATTGTAATAAAAATATTGTTTTCCGGCATTATATACTCGACACTGGCCATGGTTATATAGCCGAAGTGCCATAAAAAGAAAAAAAAACATCAGCTGTTAAATTTGACGTTTGTTGATTGTTTGACACAAAGTTTGACATATTTTTAAAAATTGAATTAATAACGACAAAAACGAAGATTCGATTTTATTTTAATAAATAAATCAGGGATAAATATATAAAACCTAATCAACTACAATGGAAACTGCAAAGTTTCTAAATCTTAACAGGTACGATAAGAAATTTAAGTAAAAAACATGCTTCAAACTTTCCTTGCATGGTTTGAACTTGCGCGCGGTAATTTATTGATTTTTCTTAAAAATAACTTCGTAGAATGTAAATAAATCATAAAGCTAGCACTTAACCTTTCTCTCGTTATACATTTTCTGTAAATATGACCCTTATGTCGATATATCGCGTTTATTTATAGTTTTCTTTCATAACAGAGGTGACATAGCCGATACTTCAGGGTTAACTCCAATTAAACCTCGTTTGGGCAAGTTTTTCGATGTTTACTCTCCAGAGCACCTTAATTTGACACCAAAACCGGTAAGCTGTGTTGTATTTTTCGTCCATAAGTGTATTTTGGTGAAATAATTAATGTTTTCAATTTTACAGAGACCTAACAATAATTTGTATGAATTATCAAATGAAAAACGCCTGCAACTAACACCTGAGCCATGTTTTGATGAAACCAATAAGTGCAGGTAAAGGTCATAACAAAATATATTCAAATAACAGTATATAAATACTTAAATAGTAATACTATATTACATTCTAAAAATGCAATCCACAGGACAGTGAAAGCACATAAATTTCAAAATGTCTGGGGGAATTGTTCATTTGAAGGCAACCAGAGTTTTCCCCGGCTGACTCGTAGAGTTAGACCAATTAAAATGGAACTGGAAACACCTTCTAAAACAAAACCACCTGCAGATTTGGTAAGAGGTAAGTCAATTTATAAGTAATACAACTAACTGTGAATTAAGCCATAACTGCTAAGAATTTTTTCAATTATTTCTAACAAAGAATGTTTCAAGTTTCCTTCTTTATTCAATTTAATCAAAATCAATACATAAAATAATATAGTCACATAGTTGGTCTAATTGATTTATAAATGACTAGATGACACCCACAACTCCCTTGCGCCAAAAAACATTTTTCTGAGATAAAAACTATCCTATGTCCTTTCTCGGGATTCAAAATATACATATATAAAATATAAATATACTCCATACCAAATTTCAGCAAAATCGGTTCAGTGGTTTGAGCGTGAAGAGGTAACAGACAGACACACTTTTGCATTTATAATATTAATATGGATATTAATCAATTCAACCTAAAATGTTAAACATCTTTTCTGTATTTAAAAGACTATTTTCTGTATTTTCAGTGGACGGACCGAATGGCCTTCGTTTCAACACTTTGCTGGCAACAGGAGAAATACCGGGCTCTCCGGCGCAGTCCCAGTCTGACCGCTTGCAACAGACCATCAACCCTAGCAAAGCTGTGTTCACCATTGAGCCAAATACATCCAAGGTAAAAAAAACTTAGTATGACAATACCTAATGATGTGTTTGTTTGTACTTTTATAGTGGTTTCAGCAGATTGAGTTTTAAAAATATTAGTCAGACAATCAAATAGATATATATGTTTCAGGGGCTTATCTATAATATTATTTATCTTTATAAATAATTATTTTAGTTATTTAAAAACTAAGCTAACATAGTAACAAATAAGCCCATCTCAAATACTACAAACTTCATTAATCCTTCGATTGCGGATTCTTGGAAATCTATTGTTCTCGCGGCTCAAGTGGGCCTTATCGGAGTTGAAGGGTTAATTATATTTTGTGTATTTTCAGATATTAATAGTCAACAACAAAGCATGTTCTCTGCTCGGCTATTCTTCTGGTGAGCTCTGTGATCTGAGGTTCTTGGAGATCATCCGCAATAGGAACCGGAAACTGTTCAGCCTCAACGAACCTGAAGACTGTGAAGCTTCTGAAGATGGTACTGTGGTGCTACTCAGTGGGAAGGTATTATCTTTTAATAAAATGTAAAAAAGGTGTGTTGGGGGATATCATTTGGTTTTACACTTGGGCAAAGCCAAGGTGATTTTAGGGGTTCACTCAGAGTGTTCAAAGTATGAATGAATCTGTCATGACTATTTTGATCTTTTTAGCAAAAACAGCTTTAATGCTCCAAATTAAAAACTTAGCTACGGCTGTTATTCTACAATTGCCTTTGATTATTTGATTATTTGGATTATTTGGTTTCCCTCAGTTGTATAACTGAGGGAAACCAAATAATCCAAGGATCCATGTTTATCCAATATCCATGTTGACTATAATATGACCTAGTGCTTTTTCTGTTTCATCTGTTTTTTTAAATTTCCAGGTTGTAGAACTGATAACCAAGGAGGGAGGATTAGTGCAAGTATCCCTCTGGATCAGACAGCTGGACTCAGATGGACCATGTTTGGTGGTGGCCGAACCTGTGAGCTGCAAGAATGTTGTGGTAGGCACACAGAATATTCCATACATTTTATTGCTACTTTTCTCTTTCCTTGATACATAGTAGGGTGTGTAATTTTTTCCAACTTTTGATTTTTTACATGTAATAGTTTTCAAAAGTTGTATCTTATTTTTAATCTACATATTTTTTTATAGAGGCTTTTAACACTCAGTGTTAATGTCAGCCTCATAGGTGAACACCGTGTCCCCTACACAAGGGACAGATCCAAATAACTATACAATTTTATTGCCTCTGTGGACAACGGCTCCGAAAAAGTTGTATTTGTGCGTAAAAATAATAACTGCATTTATTATTTCTGAGTAAGTTTACATTTCTGGCTCGCTCAAAGACCTTGAAATTTCGAAAAAAGCACAAAATCAGACATTCAATTAAGAATTTTTATTTTCTATTTGCAATTAGAAAAAATAAAAACAATGAACTGTTTTAATATTATTAACAATATAAACAATATCTAAAAAATATTTTAGACAATATACAACTGTTTCTTTATATTTTATACTTACATTCCCGCGCCCTGTTTTTATTTAACCACATTCGACTCCTACAGTTTCAACTAAGCGGTATTTTTTAGTTGTCTGAGTAGTTCATTTGTAATTTGAGAGCTAAATAATAAATAGGAATTAGTAATTAGTTTCGTTTAATTTGATAAAACGATTAAAATCACTTGAAAATCTAAGATAGAAATGAGAGGGCGAACTAAATTACGGAAGAGTTATGAAAAGTACACCGTCGCATACGAGTAGAAGAGCATATAACAGTGGTACAGGAACCAGGTTTAATTCATCTGGGGCATGCAACTCATTCATCAAAATCTCCAGGCAGTTTTGGAAGCTATTATTTTTATTTGGCGGAAATCGACTAAATTGGATTTCTTGAACGCAGCCGGCTGTGGTATTGCCTTATATTTAAACTACCTTTCTATAAGTTAATGGATTAAAATTGATTTTTACTTTCTTTGGTGTATAAACATATATTTATAACTGATAAAAATTAATATTTATCACTTAAACCGACTTTAAAAAAATAGGACGAAAATTATTTTTTTTGATATTTCAAGACACTTGAGCGAGCCAAAAATAAAAAAAAATATATAACTTTTATAACATATACATAATCATTAAAGTCCAAGGCAACTTTTAATTCCTATTACGTAAATAAATTTAAGGAAAAAAAATCACCCATACAACGTGACACACCCTAATACATTATATAGATATCACACTCAAATATTATGAAAGCCAAAATTAATTTTGTTGACATTTTGATGAGTGAAGGCATCGTTTTAACACGGAAAATGTACAGTTCGCGCGCAATAACCTAAGCAACAAAGTTGAATGCAATGTCCTCATTAATAAAAGTGATCACAATGATCACGCTTGTTTTGTTCTTGCCTACCAAGTGCTTCTTCCAACTTAATAGATAAGGACAAAATATTGTATACATTAATTTTATTGTGTAAATATTATGTTTATTAATTCCACGGCTAATCTTTTATAATAGGGATGATGACAAGGTCAAAGATTAGCGAATTTTGTTAATAAAATAAAGAAATCACGGTAAAAAATAAGTGTTCCCAAAATTTCAACTCGATAGCATTTGTATTTTTTTTTTTGTTATGCGCCTTCAAAGTTGGATAATCAAGTCGAATTTTTTTTCAATGAAATTTCTTAATATTTGTATACCATTCGATAACTTATGCAATTAAAAGCAACTTTTGTTATGAAACCACTTTCAAAAACGCAATATTTAATATACCTATCGAACAAAGTTCTCTCCCGATGCGCACAAACTACGAAAGAGTGACGTCATTCTTTCGTAGCACTTTGTATGGAGCGTTTCGAGCAGGTCTATTTTATGAGATGTTTGAATTGTCATATCTTGGTGAATTTTTAAGCTATCAGAGTCATTCTTTCAGCGACGTTTCTATTTTTTAGGGTCTTTCAATTACCAATAAGAAAAAAAATAGTCATCATGCCTATTCTTGTTTTTCCAGCTAACTGTGGATGCTGAGAGTGGTCTAGTGATATCTTGTGAAGGGAGCGATGCCGCTCTGCTCTTCCAAGCGGAGTCGGCTGACAAGCTTGTGGGGTTACCCATCGCGTCCCTGATACCGTCGATACAACTGCCGCCGTACGATGCTGTTATACCTAAAAACTTGTCGAAGCAGAAGGCTACAGGTATTATATGTATTATTATGTTGAAAATCATTATATACAGGGTGTAACAAAACAAAGTGATATTACTTTAGGGAGTGTATAAGTCCCCTATATTGAGTTCACTGTGCAAGTATCAGCACTGAAAGAGTAACTTTTTTTTTCACCTTTGTATGAGAAAATTCCTGACGTTCGGGCGCCCATAAAAATCACTATAAGGTACATACAAGAAACTCAATATAAGGTAAACTTACAAACCCTAAAGTATTATCACTGAGTTTAGTTAGACCCTGTATAGTATAGTCAAAGTATAGTGCTATAAAGCTTTACTAAAAAAAGATTTTACACTATGTTGTAAAACTTACAAATAAAAAAGGCATGTATTTAACGCGGCGACAAACTAATCTGATTTAGAGTTTTAAAAATAATTAAAATGGGTAGGAAAAATAATAAGTTGGCAGCTACAGTGAAGTAGCATTTTAAGCATAAAGTAGCAGCTTTATATTGAGTCCTAAGCTTTGTTTAAATTAAAATTGGCAGTGATTTTTTGGTGTATCAACTGAATTCATTATTAGGCGACAACTTGACGGCGGATAAAATGTACAAAATAGGCTTTTATAAATTATACAATGAGATCTATACATATAATAAAACTGTAGAAATGAAAATTCTGTACATTAAAGATATTCAAAAAATAATAAGCGGGGGGTGTTACTACATCACTATAGAAACCAAAAATGTGGTTAGTTTTTTTGTCTGTCTGTCTGTCTGTCTGTATGTTTGTTCTACTATCACACGAAAACTACTGATCCGATTTGAATGCGGTTTTCGCAGATATATTTGTCTTCTTCCAACTTAACATCTGGTGTATAAAAAAAAATCCCCCCACCCCTCTAAAGGGACGAAAGAGGGGGTCAGATTTTGTATAAGACTTTTGCTTTAACACGAAAACTACTGATCCGATTTGCATACGGTTTTCGCAGATATATTTGTCTTCTTCCAACTCAAAATCTGGTGTATAAAAATCACCCCCACCCCCCTCCCCAACCCTTTTAGGGGAGCAAAGAGGGGGTCAGATTTTGTATCAAACTTTTTTCTTTAATGGACTTACTTCATATTATTAACTGTTTTTTCCAACTTAACATCTGGTGTATAAAATTTTTCCCCCCACCCCTCTTAGGGGACAAAAGAGGGGGAAGATTTAAATACTTTAAATGGCAAAACAATATTTGCCGGGACAGCTAGTCGTTTATAAAATTAAATGAGATGAGAAGAAAATATACACAAGGTCATAAAAAACATACTATGTGCGACATTTTATGAGGTCTAAATAAAGCCACTGACCTCCATTATACAAGTACGCTGGACCTATGATACCCACTTTTTTTGTGCCTATTTGAAGCGGAATCAGCGCCCCCAGTGAGAGGGAAGAGAACTAAATTTGACGTAACTTGCAAATGGCCGCTTAATCGTTATTGGTTGTCTTGGTTGTCATCACTAGTATTAGTTCCAAATACTCCCACTACTGCTATCAGCGCCAATATGGCGACTTTTAAACGTCATTTTTACGTCAAATCATAGACAAATATATTTGGTCAATGGTCAAATTTAGTTCCTATCACTCCCATTAGGGGAGCTGATTCCGCTTCAAATAGGCACAAAAAATAGCTGTCATTTCAAAGGGTATCATTAGTCCAGCGTACTTGTATAATGGAGGTCAGTGAAATAAAGCATATTGTGGCATGTAAAAATATTAATGGTTTATAATATTATCTCTCTAAATCGTTAAAATCGCTTTTGCACCTCTTCTGTCATTCGTGTGAATGTCCGAGACCAAGTCTTTTCTGAATTCACAAAATCTTCTGCCTCTATCATGGTAGAAAATTTAAAATAAACACCTAAAGTTTGTTTCGTCCTCGTCTACACTTCGGTTTTGGTTGGTTCGTTTGATTCTCTTGTTCTGATGACTTGACTCGTTTCTACATTTAAACTTCTATTTCATTGATGAAATACGTAAAAAAACTATTTAAGGCTTCTTACAGA
Organism: Cyaniris semiargus; assembly: GCA_905187585.1. Lineage (NCBI taxonomy): Eukaryota > Metazoa > Arthropoda > Insecta > Lepidoptera > Lycaenidae > Cyaniris > Cyaniris semiargus. The sequence continues at coordinate 4,296,590 of LR994555.1, forward strand.
TGAACGGCACTTGTCGACGGCAGGCAACGACACGACAAGTGTCGACGGCTGCCGTCGACGCGTGCCGTAAGTATATAATAAAGTTTCATCAATTTAAAACCATTAAATGTGTTTTTTTATACTTTTTTTTTCTTTAACAGGTAGAACATTAGACGGTGGTTCATTTCCTCTGTGCCTCTGGATCTCCAAACCTACAAACGTGGAACACTCTCCGCGGGCTACAGTCATAGCTAATAAAGAGAAACCTATATACATTGTCAATGTTAGGGTAAGTTCGTTATTGCGTTTAAAACTTCCTCATACTGTGTGCGACTGACTGTCCCTATTCGCTGATAAGAAGTGAACAAAGCCCACTTGAGCAGATGAGTTAAAGTTTACTGACGACAAATTAAAATTTGTCGTTGATTTATGAATAAGGGGCGGAAACCTGGCCTTTTACAGCAGGGCTAGCTCGTAAGTTTTCCATTGCTCAGCGCGCTATGCTCGGAGTTTCTTAAGCGGATAAGCTTCGAAATGAAACAATTCGTCAAATAACTAAAGTCACCGACATAGTGCAAAGAATTAGTACGTTGAAGATCGGCCATCTTGGCGTTCATTGAGAGCATTGTCCAGCTGTAGACGAATGTAAGCTGATTAGATTGATTGATTACTTTAACCTTAATATAAACATGATAGTGCTTAGAGGTTATAAAAGTAACACTGCAAGAGTGCTTTCTTCACTACTTTCTTAGTCTTATAAATCACGATTTGATCCCTCAGTTTTCAAGCTTAAAAAAAGCTATATTTACTTGAAGGTTGAAAAGTTTCGTAGTCAACTCAAAATAAAAATACTTTACAGGTTACCTTTAACGTAAGCGGTCTTCTAGTTGTCGATGAGAATGGTATAATCACCGCCTGCAACCAACACTTCTCAATGTTGACTTTCGGCAAACCGCAGTCGGAAGTCATCGGACATCACATAGAAGATGTCATACAGAACTTCTGTAGAGAAGCCGACAGGGTTAAGATGCAAGAGAACCGTCATATGACACTGTCGCCTGTACATAATGATAATAATGATTCAGGTAAATACTTAGATGTATCAGTAGCCCTAGCACGGCGACCAGTGGAAATGCGAAAGAATAGACAAACTGTGGAGATAAACTTAAGGCGCCGTTCCGATCTATTTTCGTTTCGAAAAATTCAATTAAAATGCCACTTTATGACAGACTATAGTCACAAACTGTGGAGATAAACGTAAGGTGCCGTTCCGATCTTTTTTTTCTTTCCGAAAAATTCAATTAAAATGCCACTTTATAACAGACTATAGTCCTAAAAATTCAAATAATATCCTACTTTATGACATATACTATAGTCTGTCATAAAGTGGCATTTTAATTGAATTTTTGTAGGTCGCGATTAGCCGCGGTAAAGATCGGAACGGCACCTTAAGTTTATGTCCACAGTTTGTCTATACTTTCGCATTTCTACTGGTCGCCGTGCTAGGGCTACTGGTCAAAATACCTGTAGACCAGTGTTTAGTCATATAGATGTATTTAACGCATCCCAAGTGCTATGACAACTAGCGATGCTTTATATAAAATCCCATACATTTTTGATATCTTACTTCGCTGTCGAAACTAGCTAATGCAATTTGACCAAGACCTATTTTGATGGAGTTATTGTGGCGCGGCTGTATAGTCGCATACCAGACTGGTATGTACTCTACACTCTACAGATATTTCGTCCGATTTTATTAAATGTAATTACAAACCATAACTTGGACAGTTTAGTTTAAAACATTGACCATTTTCCAGCTTCAGAAACAGATGAAGATTCGTGTGGTGCGTTCAACGGTAGCCAAAAATCGGCGTGCATGTCTCTCAACGTACAACAATCTGTGCTGTCCGCTACCAGAGAGAAGTCTTCCAGTGCACTATGTCTCGATAAATCATGTAGCCTGGTCACCCATACACCTACTCCGACCCAGGACATGGTGTCTAGTATTAGTACCACGGAGCAGAGAAACGATACTTCTGCACTACCAGACATTACATCTGGTATGTCAGGAATATCCATAGACGATGAAAACTACCCGAGCAGCATATCGAAATCGCGTTCGGAGAATATACTAAGATCTGAACACAGCAATCCGTTGAAGCAAGTGACACCAAAGGTGGAGAAATCCGACTCCATATACTACACGTCTCAACATTCCCAAGAAGTAACTCCAACTGGTAGCTCAGCTAGAGTCAGACTAAACGATCAATCTCTTAGGCTATCCTTTGATTCTGGTAAATATAAGTCGTTCAAAGGCAAAGAGGATAGAAGTAGCCTGTCCCTAGATTACTGTGATTCTAACGAAACAAGCGCCGATTTTCTGACGCCAATAAATGAGATGCCACCGCCTGGGTGTGAGATAGAAGACCTGCCGCATCATAACGGCAACGAGAGTATCGAGAGCCTCAGTAATGATATCGACTTGGAGACGCAAACTGAGTCGGCGCCGAGAAGGAAATATGACGGTCAGTTTGAATTCTTATTTATCGAAAATGTTAAGTTCCCAAATAATACCTGACTTACCTGTAAACCCTTTTGGGGCCTGTGATACATATTTGTCACTAAGAAAGCTACTTTCCAAGTTTTACTTTGTAGATATTGGTTTAGGAAGACGCGGCGCACTCTAAAATTGCTAACACTACTTCTACATCCACAATAACACGATTGTTTTAAATGAATGAAAGACAACTATGTTTTTTAAATTTTAAGTAATTATAAATATGTATTCAAATGTTTTTTTTTTTACAAACAGAGGAGGCGGCGGCGCTGCGCGCGCGGACGCTGCTCAGTACGTCAACGCCGGCGCGACGCGCGGATGACGTGCGTGTACGTGACGGGACGTACCGCGGCATCGTCGTGCACAATGACGGCACGGAGCTCAGTGAGTAGCCTGTATTACCGCTGTTACTGTTGCTATTGTAAGCGCACGCTGCCAAGTACGTTGACGCCGGCGTGGCATGCCATATATGATTTCATACAAAGACTATTTGACCTATTATCGCCTATTTAAATGTATAATACGATTGTGTGTACAGACGTGGTATACACGGTGTCGAGCATGCAGCTGGCGCGCGGGCGGTCCGTGCGGTGCGTGTGGCTCGGCGTGCGGCTCGAGGACGCACCGCGACACGCCACGCTCGCCTCCAGCCTCGCCTCCACCGCCGACAACTCGCTGGTGCTGGTGAGTGGAGCGTGCGCGCGAGTGAGATCAGGGCGTGCGATGAGACACGAAACTACATATTGATACGAAATGTTTTTATAAGTGTCACTCTAATATATTTAGGCTCGAATTATATACCGATCGGGCATCTCGGTGGCGTGGCGGATCGGTATACAACGAGATCAAAAGCAATTGATAAATCATTACGCCGCCGCTCGGTCGTGCGGACGCATAATATAATTCGAGCTGTCACTCTGCGAAATTGTAGTCTTTATAGCCGAGCCATGAAACTTTATATTGCCTTCGTTTCGTTACCATGACTTAGCGAAATATTAGTTTCAAACCCCAATTTTACAAAAACATGTTATGGCCAAAGTGTGAAAAAAGCGGATAAATTATTTGACACGATGAACGAAACGTTACTATCAATGTGCGCGGACTTTCACTTTTTCACATTGAAGCAAATAGACAAGATTACATGTTAGTAAGAACGAGATAGCGTTATTGATTTGTGCGGTCTTACTTCAACTTTTATACTAGTCAGATTTTTTTGTAAATTTTTGGCGTCAATGTGTAACATAAACTTTCACAACAAACATTTTGTTAAATACAGGGCAACAAATCCACGAGCAGCAGGCCACAATCAATGTCCCTGATGAGCCAATGCGGAGAGGAACAAATTTGCGGCGAGTACAACAAACACTACGTCACACTCAAACAAATTGGTAAGAAACATTCATCTATCATCAGGACGAAACTAAATGAAAGGGTACTCTGATTTGATGCAGGAGGTGTCAACACTCTTATTAATAACGGATCATACAATATACGTAGTCTTCTCAAGGATTGAATAATTATGATAGATAAAACGAAGGATATAATATCTTACAATATTATATGTACCATCGAGGAAATTGATTGCTAGGCAGTTGACAGTCATACGTCATTTGCGGCTTATGTCAAATCAATGTTAGTTGTGTTGAAACCGGTATGGGTTTGACTTAACGCGATCAAATTACTTAGGTCCGCCATCTGCCTAGGAATCAACTTCTCTGATAGTACATATTTATCTCGCTCGCCACTCTCTTTTAGCGTATTTTCTATTATCTCAGCGTAACATGCTCGTATTCGCCATTCGGAATCCAAAAAAAATCTTCCACTAGAATAGAATAAGGATTAAGCCTTATAGTTATCATCCGTGTGCGATCAGAAAGGGATCCGAGTGACAGTTTTGTTTGCTAATGTGTGAGTAATAACTAGCGTTAGCAAAAATTTTCTGAACATTAATTTATAGGTTTGTACTATCAGAGAAGTTGATTCCTAGGCAGATGGCGGACCTAAGTAATTTGGTCGCGTTACGTCAAACCCATCCGACCGATCACAGGCCACAGCTAACAGTAATTGACATAAGCCGACCAAACGACGTAGGTCTGTCAACTGCCTAAGAATCAATTTCCTCGAGTATACATAATAATAATAATAAAATACGTAATCGATCGATTCTGTACATTAAAGATATTACTGTGTTTTTGGTCAATCCTGTGGCAGCTACAACTCTTTCAGTTACTTTTTTTTTTTGCAAATCCAAAATTTTCATGAAAAAGATTTCTTGGTAATATTTTACCAATGGCTGTGAATCAGGTATTATTTTATTAATCAATTACTATAATAATATCACATATTATTATCACAAAAAAATTAAAACAAAAAATAAATGTCCGCGAACAAAAACGTCATTTTGTTTGTCGACCCTACGGCTGGCCAAATGTCAGCGCGCGTCAACAAAACTGTCATTCTGATCCCATTCTGGTCGCGCGCGGATTATACATAATATTAATTTTTCCAACTTATATATCTATCCCGCTCGCACAGGTAAAGGCGCGTACGGGTGCGTGAAAATGGCGTACCGTCGTTCTGACAGACTGCTTTGCGTCGCCAAATTCGTGCTAAAAGAGAAAGTGGGTGCTAATTTTTGGGTGGACGCGCCCGATGGCAGGAGGTTGCCGCTCGAACTGTCACTGCTTATGACACTCAGCCATCCTAATATTGTGAGTACTAGGAGCTCAAATACCTTTACATTGCAAATTGTAACGTAAATATTATTATAAGTTATCCAATACCTTACATAGTTGCTTACAGCTGCACTCGGAGAGATTTTATATTACTTGACAAGTATAAGTCAAACTCTTCATTAAATAAAAGTTAAGTAATCATTAACCCCCCTTACTAATAAACGTAACGTAATAAGCTTTGAATAGTTATACAGTGTTTTGTTCCTGTCACACAAGTGACATTTTTAATTGGATTGAAGAAGACAAAACACTGTATAACTATTCAAAGCTTATACAGCGTTTATTAGTAAGGGGGTAAATGTCTATGAGTGCGGCCGTAAAATAAAGTACTCTGTACTTTATTGAGGCGGCATGAGTTTCTGCAAAGAGTAGACAATAGTGTTTGCGAATTGCGTGTTCCTTATGATTTTGACAACTTCCATTAATTTGAAATTTGGTGTTATTTGCTATAAATTATTGACTGAATCAAAAGGACAATATTTGTCTTTTATTCCAATTGCAAGCAGTGAATTGATTGAGTGAATTTACAATGAAATAGAGGATAATGTGAACTTCAGGTATCAGTGATCGACGTATTCGAGAACGAGAAGTATTTCCAAATGGTGATGGAGAAGCACGGCGCCGGCATGGACCTGTTCGAGTTCATCGAGCGACGGCCCAGACTCGACGAGCCGCTGCTCAGCTATATATTCCGACAGGTTAGCTAAACAGGGTGTAACAAATGGTGATGGAGAAGCACGGCGCCGGCATGGACCTGTTCGAGTTCATTTTGCGACGGCCCAGACTCGACGAACCGCTGCTCAGATATATATTCCGACAAGTTAGCTATATATACAGGGTGCAATTAAACATTCCGGCCAAAATTTGATATATTGATCCTTGTTAAAAATAAAAATACACGTATTTTTTCTTTTATAATCACTCAGTACTAAAATGTTGAGAAACAGCTTCCGAAAGTTATCCTAAAAAACACCACAATTAATGGACACTACGCGTCGCCGGCGCGTGAGGCATGCGCCTCCCTGGCCCCACCCCCCGCGTCACCCCCGCTCTACCCACCGCCGCGAAGTGACCGTTCTGCAACGATTTTACGTGGGATAAAATATGTTATTGTAAAAAAATTAACACCCTATTTTTTTTGGTTAAATGGACTACTAATGACACCTAAGCCCTAAAAAAATTTGGCCGGTAGGTTTAATAGCACCTGTATATAGCATAGTATGTGTGCTTTAGTATGTATCCTTCAATAATACACGTTTTCGAATAACGACACAAGAGCGCACAATGCGGCAACTTCGCACAATCAAGCAATCTCGAACACACTAATTCACGTTTAAATTAGGCATCAGCGCTAAAGTAAGCTAAAGTACAGCTTGGCAAAGAAGAGTCTGACGCGGTGACAGCTGGAACTAAGAGTTTTTATTTCTGACAACACTACATTACTTGTCAACTCTAGTATATATTGTGTCAAAAGCGAAGCGTAGGGTTGCCTGTATTTAAAGAATAGCGCCCTCATTTAATCCACACTCTTCTTTGCCAAGCTGTAATTAATTTATTTTTTTGCACTAAAGCCCAGCACCGTTATACCGTTCAATTGAAACAGTACAAAATAGAAAACAATTTTTTCTTTATGTTGTTTCATGAAATTATTTCCAGATCGGCCAGGCCGTGGAATACCTGCACTCCCTCAACATCCTACACCGGGACATCAAGGACGAGAACGTGATAATAGACAACAAGTTTCACGTGAAGCTGATCGACTTCGGCTCGGCGACTTTCATGAGCAAGGACACGCTCTTCTCAACTTTCTACGGGACGACCGAGTACTGTAGTCCCGAAGTGTTGGCGGGAAATAAGTAAGTGCAGCGCGGATTTATGTATAGGCAGTGGCCATATCAAAGGGGGGGCAGCGTCCTAGGGTGGCGACAAAGTTCGTACATTGGGGCGGCAAAATTAATTGGCCTATACTCATAAAAAATATAAATCCGGCCCTGAGTAATAGTTGTGTTACTGAAGGCAATGAACATACTTACTATTGCTCAGTTAATATGACTTACAACTATTTTGCAAAAAAAAAATAACGCACTTACACAACACAATTACTAATCTACGTTTTACACTACTTAATTACTATTTCGCGAATAATAATAGCGACGCGTGTATTAAAACGGTATTTAGATAAGCTAATTTAAACATTATAACATGAGTCATGAAACCTAATTCATGTCTTTAACTTATGCCCCGTTTCTAAGGGCCAACGCTAAAACACAGGCGGATGCGGGCGCGGGCGCACGCGTCGGAAGACCGCCGCGGGCCACGAATCCGCGAGCGGGCATCCGTCGCGTGCGCCCATCTCATTTAGCGCTGCTAGTATAATTTTTATCTCGAGCGTAAACAGTTGTGTCGAGTACATTTACTAATTTATTATTTGGCAAAAAGACGTCAATGGAAACAACGTCGACTGCGAAAAGCGTGCGCCCGTGCCGTGTGCCCGCGCCGGGTGCCCGCCGTCCGCGGCGCGTGTGACAGTCCGTCGCCCGCGTCCGCGCTCCGTCGCACGCGCCTGCGCTGCCCATACTATTTTTCATTATACACACGCGAGCGTGCGCCCGTGCGAGTTTTAGCGTTGGCCCTAAGTATTTCAACAGGGGTTTTTATATTCAGTAGCACATTATTTGGCTGACGTGAAAACATTAACCAATCAACTATGTTCTTGAATAGGCTATTTGACAGTATGAATTTTTGGAACGAAGTTCCTTATCGCGCGTTGGGAAAGGGGGCTAGACGGAAAAAATGAAGACCAAAACAGTTGTAACGACACTTTTTTCCACAGACATAGATCAAGATAGATACCACATGTGTATGTAATTCGCGGCACATGCGGTATCTATTTACATATGTCTCTATCTATGTCTGTGTTTTTTGCTATAGTTGCAAGCCGTGCGGTAGCGCGTGTTTCCCTCTCTGTCTCTCTCGCTCTTTTTTTTTCATTGTATACAGGTTTTTTGTACTTACATAAGAAATAACTTTTTTCCATCCTTGACACCTCTCAAGTTTTTTGTGACTTTTCGCTTTAAATGCATAAAATGAGGTTTGTTTATGTGATTTACATGAGTTTTAATAATAATAACAATGAATATATCCAAAAACACAAAAATATGTTTGGCTTTTTACGGTTCCGTATTCAACAAGGAACCCTTATAGTTTCGGTCTGTCCGTCCGTCTGTCCGTCTGTGTGTCTGTCTGTCCGCGGTTTTTCTCAGAGACTATAGGACTTACAAAGCTGTAATTCGGCATGAATGCCTGAAATGCAGATATTAATGATGCCGACAAAATGGTATATAAATTCTTTAAAAAATATTTTTTTTATGGTACCTCCCCTACCACTGACCTCCATTATACAAGTACGCTGGACCTATGATACCCACTTTTTTTTTTGTGCCTATTTGAAGCGGAATCAGCGCCTCCAGTGAGAGGGAAGAGAAGTAAATTTGACGTAACTTGCAAATGGCCGCTTAATCGTTATTGTTTGTCATCACTAGTATTAGTTCCAAATACTCCCACTACTGCTATCAGCGCCAATATGGCGACTTTCAAACGTCATTTTTACGTCCGTGAGTAATTTGTATTCTGTGTTTTATGTCAAATTTAGTTCCTATCCCTCCCACTGGGGGAGCTGATTCCGCTTCAAATAGGCACAAAAAATAGCTGTCATTTCAAAGGGTATCATTAGTCCAGCGTACTTGTATAATGGAGGTCAGTGTCCCCTACACATCAAGCGGGGATGATTTTTTTTTTCGCATCCACCCGACCGTGTGGGGTGTCGTTGGATAGGTTTTTTAAAAATATTATGAGTATTCATAGATCATTTTCCGATTTGTTTTTTTGATTTGATTTGATTGGGATCCATTTGTGAAATATGAAGTTTTAAAGTGGAAAAAATCGTCCGAGTCCAGTGTCCCCCCCCCCCCCCCCCCCCCTTCTACCAGCTTAACGGTTGCTTCTGGAAATGTGAAAAAATTCACGGGAGTAGGAAATATGCTGAATTTAAAAGGAAAATTATCACGACTAAGAAGACTTCATAAGTTTTTGAGTAATAGTCGATCAACTAAAAAAATGTATTCGGCGAAGTATAAAAGAACTTTTTGTTCAAATTCCTTTGAACGTAACTGAGATGATGTTGTTAGTAGTGTAAAACACGTTATGAATGTATGTACATTCATTGACCATACAAAAATTTTCAAAAACTAGCGGTACTACGGAACCCTATATTGCGCGCGGCCCGACACGCACTTGGCCGGTTTTTGTTTCTTGCGCCACTTATTGGGAAACGATCCGGATTGGCTAATGTCATGATGACGTCACAGGCGAGTAAACTCGTTAAACACCACAGATTAAAATATATATTGGTTTACACAATCGTGACGTCACTTACAAAGCGCGAAGCCATATTGCTGAATAAAGCGTTTCGGCGGCTTATTTGAATTTTTAATTTTTATTTGCATGTTTCTTACGAAATACGTATTTAAGAAAAAATACTTTCGGTGGACTTCTTGATCGTAACCAAGTAATCTATTGATCCTTCAAATTACTTTTGTTGAATTATGGATAACAAAAATTTAAGTAAAAAATTACTTAGTCAGTGACAAGTTGTCCTAATCTAATAATTAAAAATTCAAATTGTGAATTTCAGATACGCCGGTCCTGAATTAGAGATGTGGTCAATGGGTATAACGCTATATGTGTTGACATTCTTCGTCAATCCCTTCTCCGATATCGAAGACACCATACAAGGCCCGCTGAGCCTGCCGCAAGTTATCTCTGAAGGTATGTATAGGTCTACCAGAATCTGATGGCAAAAAGTACGAAAATAAATTGACTCTAGCAATACCGGGGTAATTTGAATAAAACATTTTGATTCTTTTTTTTTTCCTTATATTCTGTGTGTGAAACATGCAAATATATAAATTTATCCAATGATCAAGGATATTTTTTGAAAATCTGCTGTCAAAATTTGCCATCAGATTCTGGTAGACCTATATTATTTTTATATCATAGATCAATACTGTATTTTTATCCGTCGTGTGAAAGTGTGTACTATAACCTCTTCTCGCTTATACCGCTAAGGGTGGATTGCACCAGAGGCGTTGTTATAGTTGAGGTTAAGGTTATCGTCAAATATGGAGTCCACTTGTCCACTAGAGATTTGACAGTTCATTTGACATTTTGTTATAGTTAAAGTAAGTTGGTGCAACCCACCCTAAATCAATTTGGATAAAATGCTGAAGGGACTCGGAGGTTCTGGGTTAATTCTAGCGAAAAACATAATGTTAGAAATAAGTTAGTTTGGTTCTAAACTTTTCTACGAGAGTAAAGAAATAGAGAGTGCTGTATATTGTGCACACACAGAGGCACTATGAAATGACAGTTGACATACGGGTTCTTCCAAGGATAAAACATCTCTGAGCAGTGTGTAACCACGCATGTCGTCAAAAGAACAAAGTTACGCAATGAATAAGCTGTTTTTATGATCAAAAGCAAAAAACCTTTTAAAGCGTATACAGGGTGCAATAAAACATACCGGCCAAATTTTTTTAGGGCTTAGGTATCATTAGGAGAGTCCATTTAACAAAAAAAAAAAAAATAGGGTGTTAATTTTTTTTGCAATAACATATTTTAAATCGTTGCACAATAGTCACTTAGAGCGGGGGTGACGCGGGGGGTATAGATCTATAATTGTGGTGTTTTTTAGGAAAACTTTCGGAAGCTATTTCTCAACATTTTAGTATTGAGTGATTATAAAAGAAAAATACGTGTATTTTTATTTTTAACAAGGATCAATATATCGAAATTTGGCCGGAAGGTTTAATTGCACCTTAATTTACATATTATTATTACATAAATCTTTAATATTAGTAAGGGACTAAAGATTTTAATACCAAATATTTTCAGACCTGGAGCAACTGCTTAGGTGGATGCTGTGCAAGGACCCGACGCAGCGCTGCACCGTGCCGCAGCTGATGCAGCACCCCTGGATACGGCAGCCCGTCGCCATTGCCAACTACTCGTTCCAGGATATCGTTGACTGTGGTATGCTAATATACTGGCCTTGAAATAATATGCAGTCTTGCTTGATGATTAATGTTTAATGCTAGAATATAACTTAGTACGGTCAAGGTCATCGCGTGAGTTAAGGGAGATTATTTTACTCATAACCTGTCATACACAATGCGTATTTTACGCTGGCCTTCTCTTAAAACATTTTCCATTACATCTATACTAATATTATAAAGCGGAAGAGTTTGTTAGTTTGTTTGAACGCGCTAATCTCAGGAACTACTGGTCCGATTTGAAAATTTCTTTCAGTGTTAGATAGTCCATTTATCGAGGAAGGCTGTAGGCTATATTTTATCACGCTAAGACTAATAGGAGCGAAGAAATAGAGGAAAATGTGGAAAAAACGTGGGGAAATTATTTGAAAGAGCTTATTTGAACGCGCTAATCTCAGGAACTACTGGTCCGATTTGAAAAATTCTTTCAGTGTTAGATAGCCCATTTATCGAGGAAAGGCTACAGGCTATATTTTATCACGCAAAGACTAATAAAGGAGCGAAGAAATATAAGAAAATGTGGAAAAAAAAGGGGAAATTATTTGAAAGGGCTTATCTCACTAACTACTAGAGCAATTTTTCTGTTATTTGGGTCAGATAAGAAGTAGACCACGTGAAGGATCATAGGCTATTTTTTGTAGACTGATTTGTCTGTGAAATTCTAATTTACGCGGGCAAAGCCGCGCGGAACGACTAGTTATACGCTAAAGAATTGTAAAATTAAACGAAACATGGGCAAAATGTTCATAAAAGCCCATAAATGCGTTTTCCCTTCTATAGATCTGACCGACATTAGGTATGTAAGTACTCAGTGTAGGTATTTTTACCAGTAAGAGGGAGTGTGTAGGCTATGTAGTACGCTTGTTGTAGACCGTCACGAGGCGAACCCGGAGATGTACTACAGCGGCAGCCTCTCGCCTCGCAGCGGGTCGCCTGTCTCAACCGCTGACCCTATGGCTAAGGGTAAGTTATGTTTTTTTTTTTTTGTTTTTGTTTGTGTTAGTAGTTTAGGCTGAACTAAACCTTAGGCTACTTTTGTTCCCTTCATATATATAAATAGGTAATAAGTCAGTGTTGCCATAGAAGTGAAATTATTAAATATAAACTTTCAAACGAATAACGAATTGTCCTACTTATTAACTATTTGTAACCATAATTGGAAACTAATCCGATTTAATTTTTATTTGTTCCTGGTCATATATTTTACTATATTACTTTTTTTGTTTGTATTTTCAGAGCGTTGGAACGCATCGGAAGCGGTGCGGTCTGACGGCAAGGCGACGTCGCGGTCGGAGCTGCGTCGCGCCCCGCCCTCAGATAACTGCAGTCTGCGCTCTTCTGCTGATGTAAGTGTACTAAAGGTGAAAGGAGACTGGATTGACGTTACAACTGAAAGAAATCTGACATAAAATAATTCTTACGTTACGTCTTATTAGATAAATGAGTAACGATGTGTGCGGTTTAGCTCATAAGATATCATACATTGGCCGCAGGGCACGGAAACCTGGTTAATCTTCGCGATCCTGTTCGTTAGAAACGCCATACATTTCCAAAAGAGCGTTTTCATTTCGATTCCGCTCTGAACGGACCGAAATTATTCCTGGTTTTGTTCAAAGAGCAAAATGAAACTGCTCCTGCTCAAAATTCCGGTTAGAACCGTTCGCGATTATTGTTCGCCCCGCCCACTCACACACACCACGACCCTCACCTATTGTCCACACATTCAAAACAAATAAACAAGTTATGGCCTATTGGCTATTAGATGGTGCACTAGAAAGGGATAGAAGATATATATACATATATGCACTAGTTACTTTCCGCGAGGAATTAACCAGGTTAATTTCAGAAGCAACACCGCTCGCATCTCGGTTTCGCTCCGAGCGAACACTTATCCAAAAACCTGGTTAAAGAGCGTTTTAACCTGGTTAAAAAACAATACCGGTTCCGAGCCCTGATTGGCCGTGACGTGCCTCATTGTTCCGCTATAGCGTAGTGTCGCTTAGTGCGATTTCACCGTTATGATCATAAAAATAATGGCTTAAAGGTGGCATGAAGCTTTCCAATTTTATTTTGACTTATTTAATATTTTCTGAACCATCATTCATCAATCATCTTAAAACGAATTTCATGTTTTCAGATCCTAGATATCTCGTCCAAACCAGTATCGGAGGCGGCGTTAACAGACATAAGTTCGGACGCGACTGGCCACGCAGCTTGCGACATAGACTATGACGCCGAACCTTATGATTGTGATAGCTGGGACGAGTGTGAACAGGACAGCTTCTCGTAACTACTTGCGAGTGCGAGCGAGATAGCTAAATTACTATTTACAAAATACCTATTATTAAAAACTAGGACGCTACCGTCCAAGTCGCATGCGTTATAAGTTATATTGAGTCCTGACTAATATCTGGAACGAGTGCGAGCAGGACAGCTTCTCGTAACTACTTGCGAGTGCGAGCGAGACAACATTATTACTATTTACAAGATTGGTCTACTTTTGACAACTAGGACGCTACCGTCCAAGTCGCATGCGATATAATTATAATATTGTGCCCTTACTAATAGCTGGGACGAGTGCGAGATAGCTCGTAACTACCCACAAGTGTAAGCGAGATAGCAGAACAATTTAGAAAATATCCATCATTAACAATTATTTCGCTACCTTCCAAGCCGCATGCGATATAAAATATAGCTGCTGGATGAGTGCGAGCAGGACAGATTTTTGTAACCTCAAGTGCAAGCGAGACAGCAAAACTCCTTGATAGTAAAAACTTTTCGTAACTACCTGCTGTACAATTGAAAGTATTGCTAGGCAATAATAAAAAATATCTAAAACTAGAATCTTCTTCAAGTAAATTGCTGTAAACCAACAATAAAAACTACATTCAACTGAAGAAATAACAATTTTTGTTATATTGATAGCATTACTATATAAAGTAAAGTTTAATATAAAGTTGTAATATTGAAGTGATATTGCATTTGACAATGATCTCAAAAAATGTGGCAATCTAGAATTTGATTGTAAAATTCGTCGCGTTAGTTCCAATGTGTAAATGGAATGAAAATATGGGAATTCTTATGAAACTGTACTTGCCAATTTAGAGTAATAGAATAATTCTGTCTTAGATATTTATTCATAGTTTGTAGAGAAGTCGAATTTAGATACAATAGCTTTATGTTACACATGATCTTTAGAATTTGGCTTTAAGTGTTACTTTACACTTTAGCGCGAGTGACGTGAAAAGAAAAGTAAAGAAAAAACTGTAAATTGGAAATAGTTCGTAACAAAAGTAGGATACTGAGGAATTCAATGGCTGTTAAAAAACTTAATAATTACGCTTAGAGCCCAAATAAGGCTAAAACGCCTAAAGAATTTCGTAAAATCATTACATTCAAAATAACTTCTATCATCATAAACATTTTAGTTGTATCGTTAATCATAGTTGTTGGCTTTTTACTGCTGCGCTTAAATAAGATCTATCTTTTCTCGGAATATGGTTTATTCTAACAGGGCGCTTAACGAAAGAATGCAATCCTTATCGTACTAATATTGTGGTTTGTATTAGGCATAACTCAAACAGATAAAGAGACTTAAAGGTTGAACATTAACCCCCTTACTAATAAACGCTGTATAAGCTTTGAATAGTTATACAGTGTTTTGTCTTGTTCAATCCAATTAAAAATGTCACTTGTGTGACAGGAACAAAACACTGTATAACTATTCAAAGCTTATACAACCTTTATTAGTAAGGGGGGATATGTTTAACCTTTAAATTGTGTTTTGACCATGAGTTCCTTATAAGGAACTTATTATTTCGTTAAACGCACCATCATCATAATAATATACTGAGTACTTTAGTTAACTAGAATTTGTATCCTGTCGAATTAGTTACTATTGTTTGCTACTAGGGGCGCTTTTTTGATAGCATATAAATTATAGTTATTGTCCAAATTAACTACATTTTAAGTATAAAGTCAACAAATATGGCAGATATACCTTCAGTAGTCTTAGCCTTTATATCATTAGTTAGAGAAACATAATGACCAATGTAGATTTTTAATAAGTAGGTGCGTAAATTATATTTTTTTATCGTCTGCAGTAGAATTCGAGGAAACCCTAAATCAGTATTAAAAGCCATTTAAATCTTTGTAGCTAGTCAAGTGTTGGCGTGAAAATGGAATTGAACTGAATGGTAAATGCTTTTGATAGTTGGATTAGAGATCCCCTTCACTTGTAAGATATTTACGCAACGTACGACTATTCAAGGTTCGCTGTTTTTGTCTGTGACGTGATTTTTCAATGTGCCAGGCACGGACAAGCAGACTTCGTATAGTTATTGGCGGTGTAAATTTTTTCAATACTAAAGGGATGAATTTGATCTAATAAAATAAGCATTTGAAATATTCTCTGGTAATTTTAATCAACATTATTGAAATCTTTTAAAGCTAAACTAAAATAAGAATTACAGGCACGATTAGGTTTCATTTTCGTGACAGTTACTTATAAATCTAAATTTAAAAATATGGTACCAATTTTGTCTGTATCTAGATGTAACTTTAAAAAGCTAGAAACACTATTCTGATCACGTTTCTATTCCAAGTTAATTTCACTATATTTAAGCATATCATGTAAATCCTTTTTCCAAATTGTCGCACTGGGCATCACTTTTACTCAATGAGACTGAGAAAGACAGAAGATGCCGAGAAGTGATGTCAGAAGTAAAAATTAATTAAATATTTTTGTCTCCCTTACTCTCATTGACGTGAAAAGAGAGAGCTTTGTAGTTTACCAGTGATGTATGATGTGGCTCTTGCATGAACAAAATGTGACTAGTGATTTTACATAATCCTAAGAATAATAAAAACTAAGGAAACGTAACTCCCATACTATTACCGTTTTTAATTTGGTTCCTTTCGAACTGTCATATCAAGGCCACCTAAATATTACAATTAATGTATTGAAATGTGTACCTAAGGTACACATTTTTGACAAGTATTGTAGAACATGTTTTTTGACGGAGTTACTTTTCCTTAGTTTTTATTATTCGTACGTAATGTATATATTAATACGCGAGCGAAAAACTTTGGATCCCTTTTGACGTAAAATGCGGAAACGTAGGTGAATGAAATTTTGCACAGTTATAGTTTATATGGTGAAGGAATGCATTGAGCTAATATTATTTTGAAATTATGCTTTTATCATACATTTTTTTTAACAAATAAAACATTACACACACTACAATGTGCACACTGCACACTACCATCTTTTTAAATGACAAGCCTATACATACGAATTATACTCTTTTGTTTATGGTTGAAGTCTGTTCAGCCCCAGGATCTTCAATTTTTTTTAGGCGGGGCAAAAACTGAAAAATGCCGCCCCGCCTACGTACGCGCGCGCTCAGGGTATCGGTCAAGTTGATATGGCCATGAAATTGCTGTACTTGTGCTATTATTTATTCCGTGGTCAAAGTTAACCATAACAAAGTTAAACATAAATAATGAGTTGTCCATAGATTTAATACCTCAAACGGGAAGGCAAAAGAAGAAGCTAATTAAATTTAAGGTCGAATTTGGACTATTGCGCGATCTCTATAGTAATTATAATATTATCATCGACAATTTATAACATATCAACATTGGGTTCAAGTCAAAGAAATATTTATTATATATATATATATATATATATATATATATATATATATATATATATATATATATATATATATATATATATATATATATATATATATATATATATATATATATATATATATACAAACAAGTCTGATTTATTTATGATGGATTTCTATTTTATGATTCCTTGAAATTATTTTATGTAATTCAAGAGTGAGATGTTCAATGTAAAAAACGAAATAAGTAATTTAAAATAATAATAATTCAAGTGAGAAAGAGAGAGTGTAAGACAAAATTAGTCATGCTTAAAGTAGTCAGCACAGAGGCCTTAAATTATAAAATATTTGTAAGATTACCTACCGTTATCTTATTACAATATTGAAGTTCAAAAATATGATTGTTTTAATTGAATAATTGTGTTCTGCTGTGTAAAATTTAATATGTTTTGTTAATTGAAAACATGTAAAGGTTGTACTATAGACTGCATTAATGTGACTTGAATATAATATACAGAGTGTAACAAAACTAAGTAATAATACTTAGGGGATGTGCGGGTCCCCTATTTAGAGTTCGCTGTGAAAGAAGCAGCGCAGAAAGAGTAACTTTTTACAAATCACAAAAAATGTTGCTCGTTCAGATTTCAATTTTGCTACTTTCACAGTGAACTCTATACTTACACATCCTAACATATTATCACTTAGTTTTGTTACACCTTGTATTTAGTGAGTGTGGCAAAGCGCGCCGACCCGATAAGTTCGACATATAGCTATAATTCCATACTGCTGATTAGGGATTTCCAATCAGCAGTATGGAATTATAGCTATATGGCGCAATAGCCGGGTAGGCGCGCTTTGCCACACTATAATACCCTCGTATGATATACCGAGAAATGTTGCACTTTAAGAAGTTAAACATTGATCTTATTAGAAAGAGACTGGTCAAAGCTGTGAAACATTTCAAAAAATGCATAATAATAAAGCCTTATGTAATTTATTTCTGAATTTAGTTGATTGTAAATTCATATTTTGTGTAAATATTTTTTTGTTAATAGTTGCAATACTATATGTTTAGGCTCTTACATTTTCTTGTTTTATTTTTATGCTTCTATCCCATAAGTATAAGCCGGGCCGGCTTGACTAGACGATCAATTGTATTGTGCAATATCACGTTCAATTTTATTGAACAGTTTATTTGACAATAAGATTGAAGGCGCGCGATGTTCAATATCAACCCTAGACGGTCAATAATATTACGCAATATGTGATATTATATATAGAAGACAACACTGCGCCTGAGGGTCGAGCGTCTGCAGTCTCGCCACGAGGGTAACTTTAGCTCCTTTGTGGTGAGAGTACCAACGAATCTTCTGTCGACTTTAGAGGCGCCGGAGTTCTGGCCGATGAATGTGGTCTACCGGAGGTTCCGGGGGAGACTCCGGAGTCCGAAACGAAGCGTCGAGTCACGTCGCCGGAAACAAGTGACAGTGTTAGTTTATAAGTATATATAAAATATATAATATGTTAGTTTTAAGGTATTTATTATATTATATTATTAATATGCATGTAAGATTTAAGGTATTTGTTATATGGGCTTCTGATGCCCTAAATAAAGATGATTTAATTTAATTTAATTGCGCAATAAAATTGCTCGTCTAGGGGCCAGCTAAGAGAACATTCTCATTTTAGCTAGCAGGTGGTCTTGTCCGTGTCTTAATTAGTCAAAATTTATTTTCCAGTCCCTGGTCCCATATCTTAATAAACGATTTAGCAAAATGGATTTATCACAAAGTAACTACTTGAAGCATTGTTCAATAACAGCTTCAAAACATATAATATTATTTTGTTTGCCAAAGATAAATGTGTTCGGAGTTCGCACTGCGCGTCGAAAATCGATTGTGCTCGTGTTGTGATGTTAGGGTCGTAATTATTATAAATAACAAGCATTTATGTGTAAAATAAAATCTACCATACATCTACGATATAAAAGTTAAAACAAAATATTTTATCTTCTTGTGGCTGTTTTGCAAGGACTGTTTTCTTAGTACCAAAGAAAAAAAGTAGACGTCAACATTATCATTGAACGTAAAAAAGTTGAAATGTCAAAGTACGTTGTGCTGCGTTCGTTTGTGCGTCCCTTTTTTGCCAATCATTGCCGATTTTCTGCAAATTTCGTGGCTTTAAATAATAAACAACGTACAATACTCTGTAAGCAACAAGTTACTTCAGCATTTTTATTACCGGAACATAAATTGGTAAGAGAAATAATAATTTTCTGCAGATAAATGTTTGAAACGCTTCTTACATTAACCACCGCTTTTTAAATTACTGATCGCCTTCTTCATTAATTATCTTTGAATATGTGGCAACGTATGTTAAACTTAAAATATCACTGTTATTAAGTGATCGACAACCATATAACCTAACCAAAATTGACAACTGTTGGTTAAGTGATATCCCAATGTATTTGTTTTTATGTGTAAAATTATCATTTATCTGGTAAAATAAGCAGTTTTACAGTGCAGAGGGTTTCTTATCAATTACTATAAACAAACACTCAGGATACTTGTGATAAGATTTATCAGAGTTATAGACAACTTATAAATCATTGTTTATACTTACATAATATAAAATAATATGTCATGGTGTATTATTCCAATTTTTTTGATATCATTAAACAAATATCATGGAGAACCATTTATACCAAATTATTTTTACTGTAAGTTACATTAGTAGCAACTTAAAGTTTTCATTTATGCAACTAGACGTTACGCGCGGCTTCGCCGATAACAGAAAAATTGCTCCAGTAGTTCATAAGATAAGCCCGTTCAAATAATTTCCCCCTTTTTTCCACATTTTCCTCTATTTCTTCGCTCCTATTAGTCTTAGCGTGATAAAATATAGCCTATAGCCTTCCTCAATAAATGGGCTATCTAACACTGAAAGAATTTTTCAAATCGGACCAGTAGTTCCTGAGATTAGCGCGTTCAAATAAGCCCTTTCAAAAAATTTCCCCCCGTTTTTTCCACATGTTCCTGTATTTCTTCGCTGCTATTAGTCTTAGCGTGATAAAATATAGCCTATAGCCTTCCTAGATAAATGGGTTATCTAACACTGAAAGAATTTTTTAAATCGGACCAGTAGTTCCTGAGATTAGCGCGTTCAAATAAACAAACAAACTCTTCCGCTTTATAATATTAGTATAGATTACTATTTAATATCCATTTTTTTATTTAATCCGTCGATTGTGGGAAAACGAGACACAATAGATATTCTATTGTGTCTCGGTCACCGGTGTCCATATGGGGCTTGATAAATTAATAACAATACTTACACAATTTGAAAGTTATTATAAGGCCAAAAGAATATTCCCAAAATTTCTCTAACCCTTATTTAAACTCATCAAAAATAGTGAAAGCCTGACATTTCATCTCATAAGACGCAATCCTCTTTGCATTTTAAAATAAAAAGGCACAGATATTTGTATCTGATGATATGATGATACATACAAGTATGAAAATTTAGCATTTAATTAAAATACATATATCACAATTATTTACAGAATAAATCTAGAAGAGTTTTGTTCTTGGAGTGTATGTAAATATGTACCCTCTTACTAATAAAAACTTCTTAAACATGCGTTCAACTTGTGAATAGTTAAACAGGAGTTTTTAAGTTACACAGTTACACAGAGTTTATACAGAGAAATTAGTATGGAAATGACACTTGACAGCATCATTATACAGGCCTTATGTCAAAAAATTATTATTAGTAGAAAAAATCTTATGCATCCTGTATACACGCTGTGTAACTTTTTATTAGTAATAGGGATAATGTCTAACCCTCATCATCAACCAATAATAATGTTTTGACATAAGGCCTGTATAACGACGCTGTCACTTCCATACTAATTTCTCTGTATAGACACTGTATAATGTGTGTGTAACTTAAAAACTCCTGTTTAACTATTCACACGTTGAAATGCGTTCAACGTGTGAATTTTAAGAAGTTTTTATTAGTAAGAGGGTTTGTGTCTAGAAACACACTAGTCCGAAAATACGTCCGAAAACAGCACTTGTCGACTGCACGCGTCGACTGCAGTAGACGCGTTTGTCTGTAAGAAGCCTGAGTTGATGCTGAAGCCTGAGACGACCTCTGTGGCTCAGTTGGTGGGCTGTTGGTAGCTCAAGCCGGGGGTCGCGGGTTCGAATCCCGCCGACGGAACAAAAAGTTTTCAAAAGCTCCTGGGTCATGGATGTGTATTAAATATGTGTATCATATAATAAAAATCTTAAATATATGTATAGTATAAAAGTATTAAATATATTTCCGTTGTCTGGTACCCGTAACACAAGTCCTTCAGGTACTTACCACAGGGCCAGACTGACGTGGTGTGAAGCGTCCATAGATATTATATAAAAAAAAAAAAAAAAAAAGTTGATGTAGTGTGACAATTGCTATTATCGCTATGAACTCGAAATGTTTATTATAGTCCACTAATGTCACCTCTGCAATTATTTGTACAGATGAATACTATAATGCATCACACCTTTTTACATTTATTACTTGTTTGTTTTATTACTCAATCTAAATTAACAATTATTGCTTGTGACCTTGTGTATCAAAAATAAAAAAATATAACTAATATATATCTTAACATATAACTAATATATAACTAATATTTAATCCATTGAAGTTATTTATGGATCACCCCTAAGCTATCAGAGTTCACATGAAAAAGTTTAATATTATAAATTAGATTTGAGTAAATTATGTTTTCTTTCTCACAAATCAATCTCTTTGACATGCAAACTTGATGTTATACTATACAATTTATAACATTAGGTAATATGTTTTATATACCAAAACAAAATTCACCTAATTAGATCATAAATATTACAAATCGTACTTACATTTAAATAGTGTTTATCTCCTATTCTAATCCTTAACTACATACCCTCTTACTAATAAAAACTTCTTAAACATGCGTTCAACATGTGAATAGTTAAACAGGAGTTTTTAAGTTACACATACGTTACACAGCGTCTATACAGAGAAATTAGTATGGGAATGACAGCATCGTTATACAGGCCTTATGTCAAAAAATGATTATTAGTAGAAAAAATCTTATGCACCCTCTATACACGCTGTGTAACTTTTTATTAGTAAGAGGGAATTTCTATAGCATTACAGATTATTACTAAAATTAGAAATCAACTAATATCTAGTGCAGCTCGATATAAAATAAAACAACTTCAGGCTAGTCTAGTTTTTTATATAAATAACATTTTTCTTAAAAAACCTGTCTTACATGAGTTTTTGGTTCCCACGCGCCACTTTTACAGTTTGGACTTTATTTTCGACGCTATAAGGGCGAAAGCTGCGTGAGATGTGCCTACGATGATGCATATAAAGGCTCTGATCGACGCGGCGCGGTTAGTATTCTCGCGGCGCTGCGATCACGATGTTCCACTATGTGTTGGTTGTTTGTGTGTTGCAGAGCGTCGTCGCGTCCGCGTCGCCTAACATGAGCTTCGTGTACCCCGACGCGAGGAGGGACGAAACTGTGGTTGATGATTACCATGGGACTAAGGTAACACATTTCTTATTCTAATATATAAGATTCTCGTGTCACAGTGCTTGTGCGCGCGAACAGAACGGCTCAAACGATTTTAATGAAATTTTGTATGTACATTTGTTAGTCCTGAGAATAGGTTTTTATCTACTTTTTGTATTGATACTAGAAAATATATAAAAAGATGGTGAACTATGGCAAAACAAAGTTTGCCGGGTCAGCTAGTTGTTTTTATAAAATAAGAGGGCAAACGAACAAACGGGTCATCTGATGGAACGCAACTACCGTCGCCCATAGACACTCGCAACATAAGAAGAGCTGCAGGTGCGTTGCCGGCCTTTCGTTACATACTAGACGGAACGTGTAACTTTGTAGCGCCAAAATTCGTGCAGGACATGGGGTAAGTCCAGACAAATATCCTATATCTACTCTGGATTTACCTCATGTCCCTTCCCAGAACTTAATGTTTTACATATTATATGGAACTTTATCAAATCGGTTGAGCGCGATTTAAGCGTAAAGAGATAACCGACAAACAGAAAGACAGACGCAGTTTCGGATTTTTATTAGATATGAATTTTCATTTAACCATCAGAATTTAAACGCTGCTCTGTCCCTCCGATCTTCGTTCGTGCTTTCACGATATGGGACAGCCATATTCGATCTCAAATTCGGGGGATGAGAATAATTGAGCCACAGGAAATGTGCAGACTTTCACTTGTAACTTCTCATGTACCTTACCTCATTCCTTTCCAAGGCACACATCTATACTAATATTATAAAGCGGAAGAGTTTGTTAGTTTGTTTGTTTGTTTGAACGCGCTAATCTCAGGAACTACTGGTCCGATTTGAAAAATTCTTTCAGTGTTAGATAGTCCATTTATCGAGGAAGGCTATAGGCTATATTTTATCACGCTAAGACTAATAGGAGCGAAGAAATAGAAGAAAATGTAAAAAAACGGGGGAAATTATTTGAAAGGGCTTATCTCACGAACTACTAGAGTTATTGTCTGTTATTTGGCACAGATAAGAAGTAGATCACGTGAAGTATCATAGGCTATTTTTTGTAGACCGATTTGTCTGTGAAATATCTAATTTACGCGGGCGAAGCCGCGCGGAACGTCTAGTACCTACATAAAATATCCTGCATACCGGATAATTATGCAAAAACCTGATAAAATACTTGTTTACAATAATGTTTTAGGACATGATAAAGCGAAAACAATTTCAAGTTTTTGCGATATTCTACAAGAGATCTACATTCAGATACTTTTTTGACAGTTTGATCTTGATTTACCAATAACGATCTATCCGATCCGATCACCGCTTTACCAACAGAGTGTCTCCTCGCCCCACCAAATTACCAAATCCATACTAATATTATAAATGCGAAAGTGTGTCTGTCTGTCTTCTTCACTCCGAAACCACTGAACCGATTTTGCTGAAATATTTTATGGTGTGGAGATACTCGGGGTCCCGGGAAAGGACATATAATACTTTTTATCCCGGAAAAATGTACGGTTCCCGCGCCATAAACGAGTTTTGGCGCAACGGAGTTGTGGACGTCATCTAGTAGACCCAAAAAACTTCGCCCTTCTTGTTCGTTCCGCCGATCTTAAAGAATTGCGTGGCTAGTGTAGTTATTACGTGTTCAAGAATCCTAGACAATGTGCCACGAAAAGGCCTACAGCATTTCAGCACTGAAGGAGGCTCTTGACCTCACTTTTTGAACTTAACACTGTTTTAGACCGTGTTTAGGTATATTTCTAGCTTTTAGGGTTCCGTAGTTCCTGGGCATCAAAACCTTTATTATTTTAGGAGTTATGAGAGTTACAGATATTCTTACATTTTTACGCGGCAATCCAGTAAGGATAGGTGCTATTGAAAAAGATTAAAAATATTCCTTGTATTTTGTTTTGGAAGTCTAATAAAAGTAAACATCCTTAGCTCATAACCTGCCAGCACCCGTAGCATGGCTACAGAAGAAATACGAAAGTATAGACAAACAGCGGAGATAAACTGAAGCTGGTACCGCGGCCGTTTCGATCTTTACCGCGGCTAGCCGCGATCGACAAAAATTCAATTAAAATGCCACTTTATGACATAGACCAGTATTTCCCAAAGTGTGGGTCGCGACCCACTGGTGGGCCGCGGGTAGATTTTGGGTGGGCCCTGAAACTATAGGACGATTGTCGTACTTACGCGCTAGCCGCGGTAAAGATCGGAACGGCACCTTCAGTTTATCTCCGCTGTTTGTCTATACTTTCGTATTTCCACTGTAGCCGTGCTACGGGTGCAGACTAATACAATAGTGTTACTATAAGGTCTACCAGAATCTGATGGCAAAAAGTGAGAAAGTAAATTGACTCTAGCAATACCGGGGTAATTGGAATAAAACATTTTGATCCTTTTTTTTCTTATAGCGGCTGATTCTGTGTGTTAAACATGCAAATATAAAAATATATCCAATGATCAAGAATATTTTATGAAAATCTGCTGTCAAAAATTGCCATCAGATTCTGGTAGACGTATACTCACTATCTAGTATTTTAACAAAGCACAAAATAGGCTGTGGACACCTGCAAATCGTAACACCATAAGAATCACAAGTGGCCTGTTACTTAGTAATCGTAATATTATATCGTAATACGTCTATTGCGGTAACTTATTACCGGCTTCATGTTTCCGCATCTTCGTCCTTCCGTATTTATAGTATTCGTCTTTTCCGGAAATATAGATATTACAACCGGAGAAAATAAATAATAATACGGGTATGAAAATAATAAAGAATATTACGCAAAGGTCGGAGCAGAGGGCGCTACTAGCAAATACAGTAAATAATCCGTGACATGTTGCACACGTCATATCAGAATTGACAGAACAAAACTTTTTGTTTACTGTCTATGCTGGTGCTGCACTCTAGCGTCAAAACATTGCAGTAATATATTTCTTCCTATTTGCAAAATTTCTGTCATGTATTTCTAGTAGTGACCGACCGAAATTTCGGTTTCGGTTTCGGCCAGGTTTCGGCCAAAAAATCTAGTTTCGGCAAAGAATAAGCACCGGTAGAACTGTAGTCAGGGTGTCACTGAAAGGGACAGGAAGAAAAGTAGTTAGTGTTACCAGTAACGAGGAATGTGAAAAAAATACCCACGGATCTCATGTTATAAACTAGCTACTTACCGCAACTACAGCTGCATAATATATTAAGGCCTATTATAACTTTCAGAATCATACTGTTGACGTCTATCGGATGCATTCAGTAATCATCATCTATCCAAAACTAAAAGTTGATGTTTTACTTTTTAATAACTTACGTTAGGTAATTACTTCCTCACTTATTAGTAATTTAAATGTGATACACTGTGAATAGTAATTCAACAGTGTGAATAATCCTTTTATATTATTATTATTCGACATTAATTAATTAATACTAGCAGTAGCCCGCGGTGTTACCCGCGGTTTATTAGGAAAAATATATTGTGACATTTTTCCGGTCGTAAACTATATTACTTCAAACTTACAAGTTTGAATTATGAGGTCCAGTTTTTTAGTACCTATAATAAGATTTATTGCGTTAAAGACTAGCAATCAATTAGAATTTTACGCGGGCAACCCCTGGGGTAAAATCTGGCCAGTAAATAAAAACACAATTTAATCATTAACATATTTATTTAACATACATTTGATATGCGCATCAAATAAAGGGTAACTAGCTAACTGCCGCACTCAGAGACAAGTATCAATAATTACTTAACTGTGATTAAATAAAAATGTTGACATAAGCCCCATATATTATCTGTCAAACTCTTCATTAAATTGAAGTTTAATGATCTTCTCTGAGTACGGCAGTAAGTATTTAAAAAAGTATTTTTTAACGGGCTTTGGCCCACCACACATTCCCACCACTGTGTCGCCTGTGTCGCCAGAATCGACAGCGGTATCCAACCACGAAAACCCTTTGATATGATCTCAGGGAGCCCGAGAGACATGCTAAAGCTGTCTTGGGACCCGCAACGAAATTAATCAGAAGAAAATAGGAGGAGTAGGAAATATTCCCATTTTCCCTCCCCATACAAAGCGGGAGACAGCACAAAGTTGCAATGACCGAAAGTTAAAGAACTAAAGGGGAAGCATCACGGGAACAAAGGTTAATAATAATTATTGTGACTACTAAGCTAGAGCTAAGTTAATATTAGAATTTGTTGTGTTATTAGTAACTATGAAAATGTGTGCCGCTATGATCAAACTTACACAAGGAACGTTCAAGTTTTCTACAGGCATTAATACATCACTGTCCACTTCCATTGGCGCAACACACAGGTCTCACACGATGGGTTACCTGATGCTTCGCTCTTAGAATCCAGAAGCTATAATAAAAAATATTAATTTAATTTCAGTACACAACAGACAAGAAGTAATTAAGTATAAATTAATTACCTTGACAGGGACAGAGTTCGGTTTGAGAAATGTTTTCTTTTCAACATTTAATACGTCTTTATTAAAATGTTTATTCTTGAACCAAGTGGTGGGTCCCAATTTTGTCTATTTGGTGCAGTTATCCATAATTTACGGATTTCAGGGCCATTAGGAAATCTAAAAAAAATTTCGGATACATATTTTTATTGGAATAGTATTTTAAAAATATAAAACTGACTTCAAAATTATACGTAATTGAGAATTAAAATTACGTTATCTCAAAACCACTAGACCGATTGTGATGAAACAACAATGATGACAGATTGAAGTACAACAAAAAAAGAATTACTCAAATCGGACTTGTAGTTCCGGAGATATGAAAACACAAACATAAAAACATACATACATACATATTATATACATACACTTTTGAAAATTGGTTTTAGAAACATTTGTTCAGACACTGATCTAGACTAACATATACAAAAACTGGGCAGTTATAGAAATATTACAAACATTTGACTATGTTTGTAATATTTCTATAACTGACAGTCAACAGTCAATGAATGTACATTTATAACGTGTTACCTACGAATAATAAAAACTAAGGAATCGTAACTCCCATACTATTACCGTTTTAAATTTGGTTTCTTTCGATCTGTCATGTAACGTCAGCCTAGTACCGCTCAAGGCCACCTAAATATTGCAAATGTATTGAAATGTGTACCTAAGGTACACTTTTTTGACAAGTAATGTGGAGCATGTTTTTTGACGGAGTTACTTTTCCTTAGTTTTTATTATTCGTAGCGTGTTACACTACTAACAACATCATCTCAGTTAGTTTCAAAGGAATTTGAACGAAAAGTTCCTTTATACTTCGCCGAATACATTTTTTTTTAGTTGATCGACTATTACTCAATAACTTATGAAGTCTTCTTAGCCGTGATAGTTTTCCTTTTAAATTCAACATATTTCCTACTCCCGTGAATTTTTTTACATTTCCAGAAGCAACCGTTTAGCTGGTGGAAAAAATCGTTAGTCCAGTGTCCGGGGGGGAAACTGGACTAACGATTTTTTCCACTTTAAAACTTAATATTTCACAAACGGATCCCTAAATCGGAAAATGATCTATGAATACTCATAATATTTTTAAAAACCTATCCAACGACACCCTACACGATGGGGTGGACGCGAAAAAAAATCATCCCCGCTTGATGTGTAGGAAAGGTACCATAAAAAAATATTTTTTTAAGATTTCATGTACCATTTTGTCGGCATTATTAATATGTGCATTCATGCCAAATTACAGCTTTGTAGGTCCTATAGTCTGAGCAAAACCGCGAACAGACAGACAGGCAGACGGACGGACAGACCGAAACTATAAGGGTTCCTTGTTGACTACGGAACCCTAAAAAGTCGCAATTGATATGAATGTAGATTGTAGGTATGGAAGTTTAATCTTTTGTGTTGTTTTTGTTTGTTTATATTTTTAAGTGAGTTTTAACCTTTTCTTTTTAATTCCTTCCCGAAGTAAAGATGACCTGGAACTGTTCGATGAGCAAAATATTAAAGATCTGATCATAATTCTAGATTTGGTGATGGACGAAATAGAGACGGTTTTGGAGAAAATGTAAAGAAAACTTTATAAAAAAACAAATTAAAAATTTTGGATTCAAAATTGATTAATCGATTCTTCGTTGTTACTTTACTGTTTATTGAATGATGCCACTTAATTGGAGTATTGAGATATAGAGTTTTTTTTAATATATGTATGTGTCCTTCAATGTACTGTAGGGTTAAAGTGACCTTTACTATGGACGTGCAGTCTTACAGACCGTTCCTACCCTGCTAGAATCTTATCTACCCCACTTCCCCGTAAGCTTCACTCTTGCGGCCCTTAGTATCTCCAGGTTTAGTGGCAAAACGTCTTCTAAAGCAAAAAAAAAATTACGCCAACAGGGTTGCCAACCTAAAATTTAAAAAACCAGGCTTGAAGTTAAAAAAACCAGGACAATTTCGCCCAAAAACAGGAAACAAGACTCGCGATAGTAGAATAGTAGAATTACCTAGTTAGTTAAAAGACACTAAGGTTTAGGAAATTAAAATAATAATGTCTTTTAATCAATAAAACAATATATTTAAAACTATTTATCATAATATAAAACAAACAATTTTGTTGACAACAAAATTTTAAACTTTGATAATTTGTAGTGAACCCAGGACGCTATCTAAAAACTATCCAGGACGTCCCAGGACACTAAGAAAACTAGGACATGTCCTGGGAAAACAGGACGGTTGGCAACCCTGGCAACTGCAAGATTGCTTAGTAATTTGTTTTGAACTTCGACCGCGGTCTGTGAGACTGCGTGTCCATTTTTCCCATACAAAGAATATGACTGAAATTGATAGTGTTTTCAGTAGTATATCTTTGATGTCCAAATAAAATGTCTTGAAATAACTTCTGCTCATGTTCTTTAGGGTAATCCATTAAAGACTTGGAATCGGATAAAAAAACGAAATATGGTACTGAAAACTTTCAAGAAAATATATTCGTTAAGATTGATAAAATGTATTTTAAGAAATGTCACAAAAAGTAGAAAATCCACTTTGGCACTTTTTCTTATATGTTAATAAATGTTAAAAAACAGTAAAATTCAGTAAATAATCATAATTTTAAATGTTTTATAGAATTTCGGTTTCGGCCGAAAGTTCGGTTTCGGTTTCGGCTGAAAAATCCGTTTCGGTGGGGTGGGACACTAATTTCTAGTAAACATAATTATTATGTAAGTACTAAGATGTAGACAATTTTTAAATATCCTTGCTTGCTTAAATGCTTTAGTCGCGCACTGATTTAATATTGCTATTGCGCTCACGAAAGTAACAATATTTATGCACAGGAGAAAGCAGGTAAAAATTCAACGTATCGATGCTATCCCAAAATATTTAGTGTTTAAATTTTTTGGGCTACGTACCTAAAAGGTATCCGTACTTCCATAGTCCATACTTAATAATCCATCCATACTTAATATTATAAATGCGAAAGTGTGTCTGTCTGTCTGTCCGTTACCTCTTCACGTCCAAACCGCTGAACCGATTTTGCTGAAATTTGGTATGGAGATCCAAAGTCCCAAGAAAGGACATAGGATAGTGGATACTTTTTATCCCGGAAAAATATGCGGTTCCCGCGCGATAAACGAATTTTGGCGCAACGGATTTGCAGGCGTCATCTAGTTTATAATGCACTCTTATCAGTATGAACTCTATCCTATTTTTCCTTGTTTTTAACGCTGAAAAAACGGCTCACTCAAGTTATAGTTATCTCATCAGATTCTCCAATTCCAGTTATAATTTAATCTCATCTCAAAAAAGATAAGTATCGTTCGGACGTGTTTTCGTTATAACTGAGTTTATTATCGAAGAACGTGCGATTTTCCGATTCGTAGTGTTAGATAATGATCTGATTATGTGACCAGACGTCCAGATTATTTTGCCTCCAAAAGAACCTTACGCCAACGACACAAGGACCACTTGTAGACACTTAAAGGTGGAATGATTCTGAATAGTAGTGGGGTTCAACAGTGGGCATCGAAGCGGATCGTTAAGCACTGATTACCAACTACAATAATTATTATACTACTCTACTACAGGGTCTCCTATACTTTTAAGGTATATACTAATATAAATGCGAAAGTCTGTCCGTCTGTCTGTCTTTTACCTCTTCACGCCGAAACCTGAACAGATTTTGCTGAAATTTGGTATGGGATACTTTGTTTCCCGGGAAAAGACATAGGATAAAATGTACGATTCCCCTACGATAAACGAATTTTGGCGCAACGGAGTTGCAGGCGTAATCTAGTATACTCTATAAACAAATACGTTTGATCATCCAACTATAATAATAATTATTATTAATCATAAACCATAGCCAAATTTTAATTATTAAAAAGTTTAGTACAGTCAGAGATCGGACACAAAGTTATTTTAAAGTGTACAATAAAAAATAAATGAAAACTTGTTCTAATCGAGTTTTACCAAAAATCACTGACCAAACTTTTTCTACACACGGTCACGGTTGATAACTTTGATAGACAAAAAACAGATTTTCATATTATTGTGTTTGATGTCAGGTGCCAAGGTCAAAGAGTTGGTTACAATAATGGCAACAAACAAGTTCGTATACAGAATACCAATGAGAGCTGGTTGTTTACCCGCCGATGAAACTTGCGATAAATAATAATTTGTTAGTCATCTAAGTGGTGTTTGTATAAATAGCTGTTTTAAATCTCTCGACCTCTTGTTTTTTCATACGTACCGAATCACTATTTTTTTGGTCATTAGAATGCTGAGAGAGTAGCATCAACCGTTGCGTTACATACAAAAATTGTGCCTGTTACGGGTTACCTTAGAGTTTAGAATTTAATACACATTTTACATATTAAATATTAGGTCATTAACATTCAATTGTTTTATTAACTTTGCCTCCTTAATAATAAAACACAAGTCACAATAGATCCTCAAGGGTCGCAGTGACGTCAGGGCTACAATGACCTGCCTTCAGGAAAAAAAAAACACAAGCAGATAACTAACACACGCTAACAATGTGTCTATCTGATATAAGGAAAAACTCGTCCACAGCAACCTACAGCCACTCACAATCATTCTAGTAATGAGTCCTTTAATCCCTTCTTTTAAAAAGATTTCCTACCACAGTAAATTTAAAGCTAATCACACATTTGTCAGCACCGTACGCGTCGAAAGCCAGCATACTAAACGAAATGCTGCGCGTACGGTGCGGACGAATGTGCGAGGTTTCACATCATTTCATACAACGACTTCTAAAATACGGCGCGTTCGGGCTGATAAATGTGCGATCACCTTAAGATCACTATGACGTTTACTTCACAGATAGCAGACCCGTACCGCTGGCTCGAAGACCCTGACTCCGAGGAGACGGCGGCCTTCATAGAAGCCCAGAACAACATCACCCGCCCCTACCTCGACGCGTGCCCGGTCAGGTCTGACGTCAGCGACCGCCTCACGGAGCTGTGGAACTACCCCAAATACTCGTGCCCGTTCAAACGGGGGGACAGATACTTCTTCTACAAAAATACGGGATTGCAGAATCAGAAGTAAGTATTTTTGTTATAATGGAAAAGTAATAGGTGACTAGAAAATAATTAGGTGACTGGAAACCAGCCTTAAAAGGCTTAGTTCAAATATTGTCTTTTGTCACTATATTTCGCGCGGAACTAGTTGGCCGCGCCTTAGGTAGGGACAGGGGTGAGGGGACGGATTGCTTGCTGCTCGCAACGCACACGAGATTAAACATCTCGCGATGACGACGATCGACGACCAATCTCGCGATATCGTGAACAATAATATTATTTAATTATTGAAAAGAATAAATTGAATACAATTGATCAGCTTTATATTCTAAATTATTGACATCGGCTTTTCGTTTTTAAAAACCTATGCACTTTAAATATTATTTCCTTAGATTGTCTTTTTATCGGCGGACTTATCTTGCTATTGCAATCTCTTGTGCGTTTTGTCTGAACTAGCCAGAACTGTCAAAATCAAGCGCTCCCGCCTCTCCGTCCCACCGCTCACATACCTAAGGCGCGGCCAACTAGTTCCGCGCGGACTATGTATATGTCACCTTTTTCACAATACCAGGCCTGTCCCACTCGCGCGTGTAGGTATCGAACTGTAAGTACCACCCGCGGGTGGCAAATCACTAGGGACTCACAAGTGAGCGGTGACGCACGCGCAAGATTTTTTCGTCGCATATATGTGCGGTGACCCTAAATCAGTACGTAGAGTACTGATTTAGGGTCACCGCACATATACAATTTCGAGTTGGCCGACTATCGTACAACTAAATTGCGTAGTTTCATAATTTAATTGGCCAACTTTATCGTGTACGCTGCCAGCCGCAGACTTTTAAGATTTAGTTAAAACCGGCGTGAAACAGCGCTTGCGCTGTGTTTCGCCGAGTGAGTGAGTTTACCGGAGGCCCAATCCCCTACCCTATTCCCTTCCCTACCCTCCCCTATTCCCTTCCCTTCCCATCCCTACCCTCCCCTATTACCCTATTCCCTCTTAAAAGGCCGGCAACGCACTTGCAGCTCTTCTGATGCTGCGAGTGTCCATGGGCGACGGAAGTTGCTTTCCATCAGGTGACCCGTTTGCTCGCTTGCCCCCTTATTTCATAAAAAAAGTCTGTCTGGCTGTCTGTCCGTCTGTCCATCTGTCTGTCTGTCTGTCTGTCTGTCTGTCTGTCTGTTACCTCTTCACACCCAAGCCGCTGAACCGATTTTGCTGAAATTTGGCATGGAGATACTTTGAGTCCCGGGAAAGGACATAGGATAGTTTTTATCCCAGAAAAAAGTACAATTTCCGCGCGATAAACAAGAATACCCCTTCAACTACGATAAGGCCCACTTGGGCCGCGAGAACAATAGATTTACAATAGATTTCCAAGAATCCGCGATCGAAGGAATGTGAAACAAATAAAATAAAATAAAACTTATTGATCATGATAACTGTCTATCTGGGTGGAGTTTTTGGAGTTTTTGGTGGAGTTTCTATCTGGGTGCACCCGCCGAGACGAGCCAAGCGAAGCGCAAGGGCACTACCTACCTTTTCTCGAAGTATTTCCTCGTTTTTTTGAACCCCCATAGAGTTGGTTTCCGATGTACCTGATATTTTATATTCTCAGTATATGATGTCAATAGTAGACTTATTAAACATACAAAGTCTCAATTGAATAGCTCTTATACTTTAGATTTTATTACACCGATTTTGTCACTGACACACTCATACACTGACACACTGATGATCATCAAAATGTTTGGCTACTTCCAAGTGCTAGAAAGCTGGGTATGTAATCTAAGTTTAGTATACAACTAATAAAAAAAATCATAAACTTATAACTTTCGCCCCCCATTCCCTAAAATCGGTGGGTGGAGGTTTATATGAGACTTTTACCAATTCTATGAATTAGGACATAAGAGTTTACATGGGACTGTAGACAGTAACTAAAATACCTATTGATAAGTACTTACAAGAACCAACTTACAAAAAGAACTGAAATCCCACCAAAAACATTTCTTGTAAAATGTAGCCGAGATGACCACATAAGGTTTACCATGTGAAAAAGATATAAGATCTCATATAGAGCCAACCTTCTGAATCTACACGGCCTAACTCTACTGACCCTAACTTTTACAAATTCTACATATCAGTAAATATGTATGGCTCGGCTGTTTCGTTACTAACTTCAGATCAGAAACTAAATATTCGCATCACCTCCACAACGGTAGCGAAACGGCGAAGCCATACATATTTACTAGTATGTAGAATTTTTTGAAGATAGAGTCGGTAGAGTTAGGCCATGTAGATTCAGAAGCTTGGCTCTATATCTTTTTCACAGGGTAAACCTTGTGGTCGTCTTGGCTACATTTTACAAGAAATGTTTTTGGGGGGATTATTTTTATATTTACTTTAATGCGAATAATTATACTCAGGAAGTAGAATATTGATTCAATTTAAAAAAAAAAACTTGTGTGGGGAATTTGTGGGGAATCAGCAAATTTTTGTTTCCAATTTGGAGAATTTGACCATGATTTTTGGGGAAATATGATAATTAGCATTGGCAACCCTGCTATTAATACGGAGAAATCTGTATATATGGCAACACTGTAACCAACTAAGTTGAAAAGTCTGCGGCGTTCGGCGGGTTTGCATATGATACCCGCGCTAACAATGTCCCGTATCCCGGGTACGGGAACAATAAAAAGAAAAGAGAGATAAATAAAAAAAATTAACAATATAACAAATTTATTTAAATAAACAAGTTCTAGACAGCGGAGAGCGGGTACGCGGGTACGAAGCCTAGCCTCAGTCTATTTCTTAGTCACTTAGCTCAACGGTTTTAGGGACACGACACTTATCTTGGGGACAGGCAGCGACTTGCGGGACTCCAGCTCCTCAAGTCTCCGCAATCCCAGTGACAGTGGCGCTGAGATGATTGCCAGGTGTTGGTGGCCAAGTTGAGGTGAAGGCGGCAGCAAGTTCAGTGTGGTGAGGGGAGACAGCATGGGCAGAGAAAGATTCTCCGAGCGTAGCGGAGCACAGAGCCGTAGCAGAGCTGAGCCGTAACAGAGCAGAGCCGTAACAGAGCAGTAGCAGGGCAGTAGCAGAGCTGTAGCGGTGCAAAGATTCTCCGAGCGTAACGGAGCTGAGCCGTAACAGAGCTCCCCTGAAACGTTACGAGGCAGGCCTTAGGAAAAGGTACACTGCTGGCCCGCAAGCACGTGTCCGAGACCCGAGTTCTGAGCACGTGTTTGCGAGTCCATCACAAACGTTAAAAGCAAAAACACCAATTCAAAAAAAGGAATTTAGAAAAATCAAAATACAATTAAAGAATAAAAGGTTATTGAACTTTTGACACTGGCATTGAAAACTAGGTCAGGGCCAATTTTGTGATAACAGCAAAGAAAACTATAAAAAATAATTTGACCACGGTGCACGGTGGAGGAACTAAATTTATAATTTAATATTAGAAATTAAGATGAGACAAAGAAAGTTAACAACACGTGGTCTGTCCATCGATTTATATGTCAGGATATGCCTATTAGAACATTTTGATAATAGGTTTTTCATACAAGGAAATACAGAGCTATCTATGAAAAATCGATTGAACTACGTAGCGTGACACAATATGCAGGTCACATGCAGGTGCACCATGTAACCTTGTATGAACGTACAATATTTTTTAAATATTTTTTTAATATTAAATATTGACAATAATTTATATATTAATGTAAGTATATTAATTTAGGCGTAGGGTTTTTGATTAACATACAAAAATAAATAAATGCATTTATTCTTTCTTACTCAACTGTAAAGGGAGGGTTATGTTTAGTTACAAATTGATATTCCAATAAATGAAATTTGTTTATCCAGTTGATTTATAATACTATAATAATAATATTTTAAGTCTTTAAATTTTTCTTTTTTTTAGTTATTAGAAGTTCACAGTTTGCTCGTTTGCCCCCTTTTTTCATAAAAAAAACTTATGCTTTATCCGAGTGCGCCACTACACTAATGAATTTAATGGCTGGTTAGTGGTTTACATGTATTAAGTTGATAAGTAGTCAACTAAATTTTTCAACTAAATTAAAACGGTAAGTCACTTAAAATTTAAGTTAAAATTTTGTTGACTACTCATCAACTTAATACGGGTAAACCAGCCATAACTAAATTGTGCCCTGTCCGCCAACGTAACAGAAAAATAAACGAAATTCTAATTATCTTCTTTAGTACTTAACTAAATCTTACTTGTTACTAATTTTTGTGTTTACATGCATTTAATAACTTAAAATTAAGTTAAAATGTATTTTATCAACTTAATACGCGTAAACCAGCCATACACGTATTAAGTTGATAAAATACATTTTTCACATAATATACATACTTTGGCTACAAACTAAGGGGTTTTATGAAAAAAAAATCTGGTGGCCTCATTTCATCCATACATCTAATATAAAGTACATACCATAGATTAAGGCACATACCTAACGGCAAATCTTAAAATCAATCAATTTTCTAAGAAAAATAATATTCTTGCAAAATGACGTCCATGCAAAGTCACACAGGCTATGAAGCGGCCGCGTGCGAATGCTGTTTTACCAACGTTGCGTCATTACTTGGTGAAACAGTAGCCATGGCGCATGATGGCGGACATCGGTAGTAAAATTATAAATTAATTATTTCTTTACTTAAACAAACAGTTTGTGATACTTACCGATGATAAGATATTCCATGTGCTTTTTTAACTTTTTTAATATAATTTTTGCAGCCTTTTACCATACAATTAGGCATTTTTATGGCACTGTAAAGCATACGATGACCCACCCGATTCGTTCTGCGGACCACAGACGACTAAGTCACGTTGGTGTCAAACGGAGCGTTTTGACTCCGACGAATCGGCATCATTGCAACGCGCGATTGACCCGGTCCTTACGCTAGTAATATATAAGTCTATGGGTCTGTCACAATAGACACTTTACAATTAAGACAAAATACTTTTTGTGAATTTCGCCACATAACAAAAACGAAATACAGAACAACAGTTAAATTATAAAATAAATGAATTAAACGACAAATACCTTGGAAAATTCTACGAACACACAAAACACTCACTCACCTAAACTGGGGACTGCTTTTGGAAATAGTAAAAAGGACGACATACCAATCCGGAGGGTTTTTATACCCTCGAGCCGGTATATTTTTTTAAAGTTGAGTTTAAAGTCAAAGAATAAAAGTGGAAAGACATTTTTTATTTAAATTAAAAAAAATATATCTTTAGAAGTAATTAAAAAAAAAACAATAATTTTCATTTAATTAAGAAATAGTTTAACAAAAAGGAAAATATCTGATAAAAATATCAGATATCCCAACGTAGAATTATAGTAGTTGCACCATTAGCCAAAAGATGGAGCTACTAACCTCATTCCAAGCTATTTACGACGAAATCGATTAGGCGTAAAGGTTCAAAAGATGCCTAATAGCGACAACACAACAAGCAGTTGGCCGACAGTTGGACAACTTTTTAATTGTGGCTAATCGGAAAGGAATCGGCGTTCTGATCCGATTGGTGTCCAATTATTTAGTTGTACAATTTAGTTGGATGCAATGTGCGAGCTCTCATAAGCCGCCATAGCTAACAGGAAACTATACGATTTAGTTGGCCAACTTGCAATTGTAAGTGTGCGGTCGCTCTAACGCAACGCTGTTAGTACACCGACGCCTCGAACAATAATATCAATAGGGGGAAATAAAACATAACGTATAAACCGTTTAACATATTATAAAACAGTTGATCTTTCAGCCGCTTTTTCATGGTCTACATTTTTCGCTAATAAAAATGTAACCATAGTTTGCGTTGAGCCGTTGAACACATAGTCAAACTTTGAACACATAGTCTACATTTTTTAACCGACTTCCAAAAAGGAGGAGGTTATATATTCGGCTGTGGATATATATATTTTTTTATATTTTTATTTTTGTATGTTCAACGATTACTCCGCCGTTTGTGAACCGATTTTAAAATTTTTTGTTTTGTTCTATTAGGTTTCCCTCCAATTTGGTCCCATTTTCGCAAAAGTGGTGATCTGATGATGGATCCATGAGCAATCGAGGGAACTCCTCAAAGTTTATATGGAAACATATGGTGATTTTGGTTTTATGAGAAGTATCCTAAGCATATGCTAACGAAACGTAAGATTTTGCACCAAGGTATACTATGGTTCCGAAGATACTAAGAGAACTCCGGATTCCTTATAGATACAAGTTCGGGGGTTTAGGCGCTGTTTTAAGAACTGAAAGCATATGCTACTATGCAAATTACATTCATCATCATCATCATCATCGTCATCATCATTATCACGTCATAGTCACCAGTGTCACATGGTTGTATATGGATACAATATGCCCCCACAACACCATAATTATATCATCACGTTATGTCCTTATAATAATTGGTACTTTTCATAGCGATTTTAATAAAAATAATATAATGTTGTTTCAAAATAAATGATTCCAGTTCTAAGCGACTTATGTACCACAAAATTGAACATAACAAAGTCAACCTTAACTTCAGAGCGTAAGGCACACATTTGACATTACTTTTGAGATTCGAAAGAAAAAAGAGAAGTAAAGTTACTTCGATAGGTACTACACTAGTTTAACTATTAACCCATCAATCCCCAAGCGGCACCCGGCTGCCGCATAACAATTAAAAATCTATTGTGTCTGCGATTCACACGATCGAGGTAATAAATTGAACCCTTAGTATGAAAATACTTACATAGGAAAACAATCTACATCGTAATAGGAATAAGAAACACAATCGCATTGAGTGTGACTCTTAACAAATTGTAATAAGATACGTAGAATATACGCGATGGTTTACTAGGTAACTAAAAAGAGTGAAATTATTATTTTTAACAAAAAATTAAAACCGACTTCCAACGTAAAAATAATAACATCCTTATAATATGAACTAAAAAGTATTAAATAATGTTTCCTATCTAATAGTGCCTTTTTCCGAATTCGGCTAAACCTCAACTATTTCTGTACTCAATCTTCATAATTTTGAAGTCGGTGCCAGTTCCAAAAGTTTCAAATACCTATTCTGTCAGAGAACTGAAGAATCAGCTATATCTGGTACCGACTTCAAAATGATGAAGATTGAGTACAGAAATAGTTGAGGTTTAGCCAAATTCGGAAAAAGGCACTATTAGATAGGAAACATTATTTAATACTTTTTAGTTCATATTATAAGGATGTTATTATTGTTTTTACCTTGGAAGTCGGTTTTAATTTTTTGTTAAAAATAATCGCTAATAAAATGTAACCATAATTTGCGTTGAGCCGTTGAACACATAGTCTAAACTTTTCTATTTCCAGTGTCCTCTACGTACAAGACAGTCTCACATCGGAGCCGCGAGTTTTCATCGACCCCAACACTCTATCAGCTGACGGCACGGTCGCGTTATCCGGCACGCGCTTCACTGAGGACGGCTCCACCTTCGCGTATGGATTATCCGCAAGCGGGTCTGATTGGATCACTATACACCTGAAGGATGTTGCTACAGGTATGCTTTATATTTCTAGTCGGACGAGGCTATCTTGAGGCTAAATTCATGATTTCCGCGATGCGGTCATTGGTTGATACTCATGGCTTCAGTTTCGAAATTAGCGGGCATTTTTAATATTAGTATGGATGTGGGTATTCCGAATTGCTCAATTCGATTCGGAAACTTCATTGGGCGACACCCAATAAACGCTCGCCGCGATAGACATTATAAGGCTTCAGTCTCGAAATCAGCGGGCAGCGGGGCGGGAGCGGCGGTGGCGCGTGGCAATGTATAGATTTATATGGACAGGCCTAGAAACAACCGCGCCTCGAAAATCTCGAAATCAGCTGGCAGCGCGCTGCCCGCTGATTTCGAGACTGAAACCTAAAGGTACCGAAGTACAGTAAGCGTAAATACACACTTTTAGCATAAGAAATATCACCTAATATAATTGTTGTTTGTGGGCTTTCATATTATGATAACATAATTTAATTCCCCTTCCCCCCTGGATCCCGACGTGTGTGGTCGTGTATTTTGTGACAAAGTTTTATTTTATTTAAATTAAATTACAAATTAAAAATAGTTTAATCATCGCTGTGCTACTAGGAACGCATAAATCCAAAAGTATTTGAACGCGAGTGTCGTGCTGTGAGTGCTACAAGTGCTACGATACGTAAGCAGTGCTACGCTTGCTGCTACGCCGAGCATCAGCGCTACGAGACTGTCATCAACCCGTCGCATAATTTAAGCTCCTACGCTTGCCTGCGCTCCTGGTACCCGGCCGCTCGGCCCACTGCATTATATTATATTACAAACTTAGCGCACAACTTGCGCGTTCGGCGCGCGACACGCTTCTTATAGACTTGCTTATTTATACGAAGCCCTATTGCACTATTAATATGTCACTTAAAAGAACCCCACCACAAGCATCACTGCACCACAGTGACACTGATATTGCTGTTTCGGCTCTCTCGGACTCTGGACTTCGTCTTCCCTCTGGGCGTCCCCGCAAGCGTGCTCACGATGATGAAATATCTGATGCCATACATGAATTAAAAAAATCTATAGATATGCTTAGCAATCAACAAAGCTCCTTACAAACCAGTATTAACGATATTCAAACGCAAAATAAAGAAATAATAAAATCTATGGAATTTATATCTGCTCAGTATGAACTCATGAAAGACAAACTCTCTACGATGGAGTCTGAAAGGAAATTAGACTTGTCCTATATCCACACGTTAGAGTCTAAAATAGAAAATATGGAGAGGACTCAAAAACAGGCCAGTATTGAAATACGAAACCTACCTCCTCAAAAAAATGAAAACAAAGACAATCTCGCTAATATTGTGTCAAAAATTGGCGAGACTCTTAATGTAAATATTGACAAGACACAAATCCATGATATATTCAGACTACCTACTAAAAGCACCAACCGCCCTATTATTGTCGACTTTTCTTCGGTGCTACTTAAAGAAAAAATTCTTACTGCTGCAAAGTCGTTCAATAAAAATACTAAGGAGAAGCTAAACACTAGTCACCTCAAAATCGATGGAGAAACTAAACCAATTTTCATAGCTGAAAGATTGACCGAAAATTCTAGAAAACTAGAATCTGGGCCGCGAATTTATCAAGCAAAATAATTATATGTTTTGCTGGACTGCCCATGGTAGGGTATTTGTACGGAAGCAGGAAGGAGCCCCTGCCATACGCATCGATAACAAAGATGATTTAAATAAATTAAGTTTCCAAGTAGATATGTGACTAGGCTTAAATATTCATCCGTCTTGCATGCATAATTTTAATTATATTTTTCTATGTTTATACCATATTTTTCTGCTGTTTATAAAAAAATCAATTATAATATCAAACTCAATGTTCAATTATATTAAATTAGAATATAAAACACAAACACATTACTACTGTACATTAATACAATATCACGAATTAGAGAGAGCCTATATTTCTACATCCTCACGACTGTTACAAGTCGATGTTAAAAGATTAGATATTATGGTTACTGATTTCATCCCCATCTTCACCCAAAGATACTACGGTGTGTTACCCTTTTTGTGAGCCTCCGAACAAAAACTTTAAAAATTCGAAGACTTCTTTGATATTTCCTGTTCACTTGACGAGTACTCGGTATCGCAGAGCCAGACTTGTAGCCCAGAAGATTGTATAAAAATTATAAAGAGACCCTCACAATATTTGAAAATTTTATCCCAAAATATTAGATCAATAAATTGTAACTTTAATAGCTTCCTCACTCTATTACATAGAATTGATCTTGACTGTGATATTATAATCTTAACTGAATGCTGGCTAAAAAATGATATAACGATTCCTGTATTAGACAAGTATATCGCGCATTGCAGCTCTAATTATAAAAATCAAAATGATGGTATTGTTGTATACTTAAAAGACCAATGTAATCAAAAATTCTCTGTATCTGAGATTGACTTAAAAGACAGTACCTGTTTGCTTTTGACACAGGACAATGAAATTGCTATTTTATGTATTTATAGATCACCATCTTTTACCAACTTGACAAACTTTACTTCCTCGCTCGATATTGTTTTGCATTCGCTATCGTCTTTCAAAAGTATTGCTATTATTGGCGATATTAATATTGATATTAGCCATTTACCACTGACCTTGCACATCTCAGATTACCTTAATATATCAGCTAGTCATGGCCTCTTGCCTGCACATTCTCTACCTACACGGGGCATTAACTGTCTGGATCACGTCATACTCAAATCTAACCATGACGCTCAAACTCTAGTCTTGGACTCGTCTGTAACAGACCACAATAGTATATTACTCTGTCTTAATCAACGAAGTAAATATACTAGAAAATCAAGTCATCCAGTCCACTATAAGATAAATTATGAAACCTTATCCCGAGATATGGATCGGTTAGACTTTGAAGACATATTTCATTTGGATGACGCAAATGTGGCTACAATCCAGTTCGTTGACTGTCTTATAGACGTTATAAAAACTAATTCTGTACCTATTAAGATACCTAAACGCAAAACCATCCTCAAGCCTTGGATAACTCCGGGCCTACTACGTTGCATGAGAAATAGAGACTCTATGCACAAGTCACTAAAAGCAAACCCAGATAATATTATTCTAAAGATAACTTATAATAGGTATAGAAATTTTTGCAACAAATTACTAAAAAAATTGAAACGTCAATATGATAAAAACGAACTAACTGAGGCAGGCAGTGATAATAAACGTATATGGCAAGTCATAAAAAGAGTCACAAACTCTGTAAAACTCACATCATCTTCAAATGAGTTACTTAATACTAAATCAAATACTGAGTGTGCCATAAACAATGTTAACGATTTTTTTGCCTCCATTGGTAAAAATCTCGCAGACAATATTAGACCCGTCCATAACCCCTCATCACTAAAGTCATTTAAGTTAGGTCCCAAACCTCCCAACTCGCTTGTTTTACTCCCTACCGACTACGACGAAATTAAATCAATTCTGTTATCCCTCCGAACAGATTGTGCCATAGGGTGGGACAATATATCTACAGCATTTTTAAAGAGATTTAATAAGCAGTTACTTCCCCCATTAACACATATTTTTAATCTTTGCCTCCAAACTGGGACATTTCCTTCCTACTTTAAAAAGGCTATAATCCACCCTATCCATAAAAGCGGCCCTAGAGATCGTGTCACTAATTATCGTCCTATTGCTGTTTTGAGTGCTTTGTCCAAAATTCTAGAGCGCATAATTAATAAGCGGCTGATTAATTTCCTAGAGGCAAAAAATCTTCTATCCCCCAATCAATACGGCTTCCGACGAAAAAAATCTACGTCTGAAGCTGTTTTGAACCTTACCAACCACATTATTAAACACCTAGATAGCAAAAAAAAGGTTTTAACCATCTTTTTGGACCTCGCAAAAGCCTTTGACACGGTCTCTTTGCCCCTATTTCTCAAAAAACTCGAAAGGGTGGGTGTAAGGGGGCTCTCTCTTGATATTTTGAGAGACTATCTGACAGGACGAACTCAATGTGTGAAAATCAATAACCACATAAGCAAAGAGCTCCCAATTTCCTATGGCGTCCCCCAAGGAAGTGTACTCGGTCCAACGCTGTTTCTTGTGTACCTAAACGAGTTATGCCAATTAGCCTTCAAAAATACCAAGATAACGGCGTTTGCCGACGATACGGCACTTACGTTTGTCGGTGATTCCTGGGACGAAGTTTTTGTCACTGCACAAAGCGCATTTGACTTAGTCTCCACTTGGCTGGCTGCAAACTCTCTTACTCTTAATGCTGACAAAACACATTACATGACCTTTTCCCTACGGGCATCTTCCCAACCCCCACCTGCAATGACTTTAATCGCACACGCATGTCGCAACTTTTCCCATTCCTGTGATTGTCCACGGTTATCACGTGTTCAGAGTATTAAGTATTTAGGTGTCATACTCGATTACAACCTCTCCTTTACATCACACATAGACCTCCTTCAATCTAGAGTTCGTAAACTTATTTATATATTTAAAACGCTCCGACACGTAGCCAACCCACATATCATTAAGAGGGTTTATCATGCTCTTTGTCAATCCATCTTAACCTATTGTATTTCCTCTTGGGGTGGAGCACCTAAATCTCAACTTCTAAAGCTCGAACGCGCGCAAAGAGCAATACTGAAGGTTGGCACGTTTAAAAATTACACCTTTCCTACGACGGAATTATACCAATGTTGCAGAGTGCTAACAGTAAGACAACATTTTATAATG
The DNA here is from genome assembly GCA_905187585.1 of Cyaniris semiargus. Classification (NCBI taxonomy): domain Eukaryota; kingdom Metazoa; phylum Arthropoda; class Insecta; order Lepidoptera; family Lycaenidae; genus Cyaniris; species Cyaniris semiargus. Next base: position 4,341,024 of record LR994555.1, read on the forward strand.
AGCACAATCCTAACACAACACGCCGCAACTGCTTTTAAAAAAATAAACAAACGCCGTAGTGATAAAATCTGTCAAATCAATAACCATAATTTTGTAAAATCGATGAGATATAATTACTTTTTAGCTCCTTACTTATATAATAAAATAAATAAATACTTACCAATTTATGAATTGAACATTAGAAATTGTAAAGCTACGCTCAATGACTGGCTCCTTGGCTTGACTTACGATGATACTGAAAATTTGTTGACCATAACGCTGTAGGCTCACTCACACTCTATCACACTGCTCAACCATACGCTCACAGTACACACGTTCACAATGTACACTTAAATATACACCCTTTATATTATGTAGAAAATTCTTTATGTAATGACATTATTTTATTGTATTTAATGTAATAATATGATAACTAATATATAATTGATTGGAATTCTTATACTATATTTATAATAATTTATTGTATCAAGTTTGATTAATTTTAAACTTTGATTTAATTTATAATCTAATTTAATTGCCTGAAATCTATGTAAATTCAGCAACTATGCTATCAGTGGTTGGGAAAGGGACCGGTGGCTTTAACACAGGTTATTCTGTAACCTAGCTAAGCTGCCGGTTGCGATCTTAACATAACTAATAAAAATAACATAAAAACGATTGTAATATCAAATAATTAGCATTGTAATTGTTTTTTTATGTTTCGAGCTGAATAAAGAACATTATTATTATAATTTATTTTGCACATTTCTGTCAGTGCAGTGCACTTTTAATATAAGTACTTAAGTTAATATGATATTGTTCTATTGGGCTGTGTACATTGGGCTGTGTACCGAAGGTAGTTAGTTTAAGCTTATTATAATATTATAAGAGTAGTAACACATTATATAATATTATAGTATGACAATATAATTTATTGTGAAAGTAAAGAGCGTCAAGCCCGCCGACAAACCGCTTTGCGGTTTGGCGGGCTACTAGATAAAGTTTTTGATATTCTCAATAAAGGCTTATTATTATTATTATTAGTGTCCCTTACTTAAAAAAAAACCTGCAATGCCATTGTCGTTATATACCGGTACTTGAATATACGTGATCGCCGCCTGCGAATCTCTATTACGTGAGCTATCTGCTATAACAGTTTATACGTTCACAAGTGACACATGCAATTACTTCTAGTTATAATAAATTGTTAACGTAACATTGTTATTCTATGTATGTACGTGCAAAGTACCAAGAATTGAGAAATTTGTTTTTTTTACCTATAGCTGCTTGTCTCTTTCAGTCGCGCATGTTTAACAAAACGTAAAAGAGACAAGTAGATGTATCATGTAGGTCAACGTATTTGCGTACTTAAGGACTAGTTTTAAATACTAAAAGCAGTTTGTTTTTCTTTACAGGCCAGGACTACCCGGAAGTATTAAAAAAAGTCAAATTCGCATCCATGGCCTGGACCAAAGATAACAAAGGATTGTTCTATTCTGTAAGTAAATATTCAAATATCTATTACCTTTCCTATTATTATGATCAAAATGCTAATAAAATTAAAAATCTGTCAAGTGTATGTTCCATTGTATTTCTTTGTGTGGTGAATAAGTGACATTTAAACCGTAGTATTTTACTGTCGCACTCAGATACGAATATTAATAACTTAACTGTAATTAAATGAAGAGTTTGACAGATAATGTCTGGGGCTTATGTCAAAATTTTCATTTAATTACAGTTAAGGGCCATCCCACACGTACCACAACCACACCACGTCGCAACGACAAAATGCCGTCAAGCAGTGGTTACGTGTGAATGGTGTCGCTGCAGCTTTTTGTAGTTGCGTTGTGGTACCGACAAAATGTCGACGTGGTTGCGTTGTCGCCAGTAGTTGCGATGTGGTTACGTACGAAAGTCAATGAAACGGAGGGGGGGAAGAGCGCGGGCGGTGTGCGCGCACTGTCATTGCATCGACGCAACGTTGTGGTTGCGATGTGGTCGGACAAGTGGTCGACAACGACTGCAAAATGTGGTACGTGTGAATAGTCCAGTTCATTTACAATACGAAATATACGCCCGGTCACATGGTGTGGTTGTGGTTGTCGTGTGGTTGTGGTAGGTGTGGGTTGGCCCTGAGTCTCTGCGTGGGGCAGTTGTTTTTCTATGATAAGCTATTTACATTCAGATCAAAACGAATCGAAGCGCAATATAATTTTTATATAAAGGTTGATAATAAGGATAAAAACTAAAGTCTGGTGCATCTGTATTATTTATTGTAGACGTAGGTACTTTATTACATATTGAATATAATTATTAATAATTATATAACATGTTATAGTTATTGCTAATAATATCCTGTGATTTAATACTTCATTGTTCCAAGAAATGTTCTTATGTGTTCGAGATAATAATGTTTTTGGGTAATAAATTACATGTTATGTCAAAATTCATTATATATATTATAGCGCATTTTAAACTAATTTTAATTTTAATTGAAATAGGGTTACTATATTACGTACAAGCGACCCCGCCCCGGCTTCGCACAAAATATATAGGCTATGTCACTCACTGAAAAAATTATTAAAGTCGATTCAGTAGTTTTGATTTATATTCATTACTATCCGTGGCCCGCATTGGCCGGTCCCGCCGCTAAAGCTACGTCCCGCAATTTTTAAATCTGTAATATCTTAGACAATATTCATTTAAATCATATGCTGTAAAGGACCATATAGATCTATATTAAATCAACAATGTATTTAAAGTGTTTAATTGAATAACCTCTCGTCTGTCAAGCGCCCAAAATGGGCGTCTTACTCTAAAACTATTCAAAAGTTCTTCTTCTACTTTGCAGACCACCGATTTAGTATTTGGTTTCAAATATAAAACTATATGTATTTGCGACTAATAGCTTATTTATTAAAAATTCTAATTATATAAAAATTATATATAGCTTTCATGGTAATTTTTTAAATTTACGTGGGAGAGCCATGCTTCGGCACGAATGGGCCGGCTCGACCGGAGAAATACCACGTTCTCACAGAAAACCGGCGTGAAACAGCGCTTGCGCTGTGTTTCGCCAAGTGAGTGAGTTTACCGGAGGCCCAATCCCCTACCCTATTCCCTTCCTTTCCCTCCCCTGTTCCCTTCTCTTCCCATCCCTACCCTCCCCTATTACCCTATTCCCTCTTAAAAGGCCGGCAACGCACCTGCAGCTCTTCTGATGCTGCGAGTGTCCATGGGCGACGGAAGTTGCTTTCCATCAGGTGACCCGTTTGCTCGTTTGCCCCCTTATTTCATTAAAAAAAAACTTTAGATAATTTAATCAGTTTAATGAGAGTAATTGGAAATTGAAAAATTTTCGAAAATGGTTTGACAGTTCGTGACAGATGAAAGGCTATGGATAATGCTGTATTGGTTAAAATCGCTTCGAAAATTAGCCATTATTTGTAGTAAAAGGTAAATGACAAAAAATGTTATTGTGGGATATCCATAAGAGATAGACATATACCATCGCGAAGTTTTCTGTAGACCTTTTCATTGTGTACAATACTTAGTACATTATTTTGATAAATCTCGTAGGGTTCAGCCTGCGTTTGCAATGCAAGCGGAAAAAATGTAATTATTTACGACATTACATTAGAAACCTCAAAAATAACAATATTTCTCCACTATTTAATGAATGTTATTATACTTATAAACCTTCCTCTTCAATCACTCTATCTATTAAAAAAACCGCATCAAAATCAGTTGCGTACTTTTAAAGATTAAAGGGAACAAAGGGACGTAGGGACAGAAAAAGCGACTTTGTTTTATACTATGTAGTGAAGTCGTAAGCAATTACATAATAAAAACAGTTTGAATAACTCAACATTATTATTATTTTGAAGAAAAATAATAATGTTTATTATTTCTTTTTCGGGCATGTGTATGAATTTAAGGGCCTTCCCCTACGGAGATTCCGTAATTGACCGTATTTAGAGCCTTATAAACTCATAATTTGAAAGCTACAAAGTTATAATAAAAATACAGCAATAATCTTCAGTACTTATATCAACATTCCTTTCCCCGTTTTAAATTTTCTATTTTTGTTTATTATACTCATAATATTAGCTTCCAAAGTAATACCAATTTATTTCAATTGAAGCATACTTTCAGCATCTCCCTAATATTTACAAATTACGTTTATTTGAAACACACGACAATAGATAGACAATTTCATTAACTACATATTCCCCGTTTTAATTTTTTTTAGATCATTTTTGAACTAAGATAAGTAAAAAAAACAGGATCTTTGTGCGATCTCGGCAACGCGTCAAATGTATGGTCAAGGTCGTTTGCTCGGGGGATGGCCTTAAGCAATCGTATCAAAATGATAGCAGATCATAATCAGGCATCAACTGGGTATCGTTAATTACTTCCCATCATCAGTATCAGCAGCACCCAGCACCTATCATCTACAGGGTATCACAAAACTAAGTGATATTACTTTAGGGAGCATATGAGTCCCACATATAGAGTTCACTGTAAAAGTAGCAGCGCTGCTTTATAAAAAAAAATTTTGTGATTTGTATGGGCAAGCGCCCGAGCCTCGTGAATGTCCCCATACAAAAGTTAAAAAAAAATTCTTCCAGCGCTGCTACTTTCACAGTAAACTATATAAAAGACACATCTAAAGTATTATCACTTAGTTTTGTGACACCCTGTATATCATAAAGGTAGCACCCCTACTGTCTACAGCTACTAATTTTAATATTATAATAACTTGTATTATTGTACGTTCCAGCGCTACCCGGAGCAGGAGGGCAAGACTGACGGGTCGGAGACGGAGGTGAACCGCGACCAGAAGCTGTGCTACCACCGCCTCGACACGCCGCAGTCAGAGGACGTCATAGCTGTCGAGTTCCCTGAGGAGCCGCTGTGGAGGATGTGAGTACTGTTCCCTCCTCATTTACTTCCGAATCTCAAGTTAAACCTATCTTTTTACTTATTGCCCAAATTTTTATCACGTTAATACGTTTTTACGTGGGAGAGCCATGCTTCGGTAGAATGGGCCGGCTCGACCGGAGAAATACCACGTTCTCACAGAAAAGCGGCGTGAAACAGCGCTTGCGCTGTGTTTCGCCGAGTGAGTGAGTTTACCGGAGGCCCAATCCCCTACCCTATTCCCTTCTCTACCCTCCCCTCCCCAATTACCCTATTCCCTCTTAAAAGGGCACATCTGCAGCGTTTCTGATGCTGCGAGTGTCCATGGGCGACGGAAGTTGCTTTCCATCAGGTGACCTGTTTGCTCGTTTGCCCCCTTATTTGATAAAAATAAATACACAGTAAAGGGGTGGTTTTGTCTATGTATGAAATAACCTGGACTAGACGTTAAGACGGCGGGGCACGTTACACGTAATACAAAGCTATATTTTGGTTAAGGTTATTCCGCATTTGACTGTGACGTCATATTTTTATTGTGACATCAGAAAGGTACGCACATTACATCAACTCGTCACCAACTAAAGTTCCAAAAAACTTATAAGCGAAGAATGGACGACTCTGCAGAAACTTGTCGGCATTTAATCATAATAATTCAAGACGTGAGTGGAAGAATAAGGTTAGTAACATGAAAAAACTTCCCTTTTTTTGTTTAAATGGAGGCTTTAGGGCCGGAAAATTATTTGTAATAGAAAAACTATGGATTATATGTGTAGCCAGATATATTAGCTAGATTATGAAGTAGATAAGTTACAAGTTTTATTAAAATAATTAGGGAAAAAATGAGTTAGAGTCCGTATGTTACGAAATGTTACTTGTTCGATTCTTCCACTCGCGTTTTCAATTAATTCAATATATTAATTCAATATAAAATTATAATGTTTTAATGTCGGTGTAATATGAGTATTTCAAAGCTGTTTTAGCGTCGCGCTTGGCGTCGGTGTGACGAAACACTGCCTGTGACATACTATACCGTCTCGACGTGGATAACAATTTAGCGCTTGTAAAAATCGGGAACCTACGACTAGCGATCGAAACATCAGCTTATCTATAATAAAATGTACGTTCTACTCAACGTGTTAAAGATCAATGACAACTCTTGTATATCGACATGTTGTATCGAATATAATTATTAATTTACAAATCCATTTGGTCTTTTCTCAGCGGTGCCGAAGTATCGTGGGACGGTCGCTGGCTACTGGTGTCACCGGTGCGCGACTGTCGCGACAACCTGCTGTACTTCGCGGACCTGTCTAAACACCCTGAGATCACGGGCCGCCTGCCGCTCACGCAGATCGTGCATAAATTCGAGGCGGATTATGAGGTGGGTTCTGGAAACTTCTATTTAACACATTCAGTGCCGCCGACTCGCCCGGAGAGTCCATGTAAATTTTATTCCAGCGCCGTAGGCTCGCCCGACGAGCTCAATGTTTTTGCTATTTTTTTCCAAAATGCTTGTGTATTTTCTGTCTAAAATAATACTGAACAATAAATAAACCCTAATCTAAAGAATAACGTCCACCACTGGGTCTGCACACGCCGGGTGTGCAGACCCAGTTTATAATCGAAAGAAAATTAACTATTTTGCAATGCCTTCGGTGTTACCTACACAACAAAAAGAAATAAAAAATCTCATAAATGTTATTAAGTTGCCCTATTTTGTGCGACTTTAAGGGTTAGAAACATAATTAAAAAAACTAGTGGTTTAACGTCGAAGCTGACCACTAAAATAATCTAATCCACTAAAACCAATTTTTTCCCGCTGAAAGGCATGTCTAAACTACCAGATCTAGTAGAAATTCCACTTAGTTGGCAACACTGCCCTAACACAATGCCACTGAACTCGCGTGGCGAGTCGATTCAATTCGTGTTGCAGCGCCGGCGACTCGCTAGCGGCGACTCGCCTAGCGAGTCCGGCGTAAAATGTAGGCGGCCTCCGAGAAAACATCGTAAAAATCGTAGTGGTAATGAAAGTGTTAAAGAATGCCGTACATTGATATTGCATTCAATATATAGCAATATATAGGAAGTAAGTAGTATCGAGTTTCGTGATGCAGATCGAAGGATTTTTAGAAATTCTAAAATCAACAATCCGGATCAATGATCGTCGGCAAAATATATTAGGGCGTATATCAGTCGCCTTTCACTCGCGCATAAAGATTTTGCTACCGCGTGTATACGAGGTAGGAGCGCATTAGTATTTAAATAAACGTGTTACAAAAAGAGACAAGCAGCGATGGCGGATAAGTTAATTTACTTCATTCTAAAAGTTAAAAGTTTTACGACCCCACTTTGCGACACGACGCGACGAAAACAAGACAGTGCTATAAGTTTAACATGACTGTGCCTTTAAGCCCAATAGCGCACTAGCGGCCAGGTCGCGGCGGCCATCGAAAGTATGGTGTGGCCGCTGGCCGGGTGGCGGCCAGGTGCGCGTGGTCTGTGGCGGTTTCATGCCGCCGAATGTGAGCGAACGTTACGCAGTTTATTGTATTTCCATACATATTTACTTTTTCGTTCACACCTAACCCACAATACGCCATTACGCTAGGCGTAGGCGCGGACATTCGATACCGTATATTTTCACGTTCACACTGGGGCTCACAGTGAGCCTCTCACATTCGGCGGCGTATAGTCAGTTTGGTCTGAACACGCCTAAGTGTGTGCATTAGTGTGTGTAAGTTCAATCAAATTTATTAATTTGATAATTGTAATTTCCAGTACATCACAAACGACGGGTCAGTGTGCATATTCCGGACGAACAAGAACGCGCCCAACTACAGACTCATCAAGATCGACCTGCTCAACCCCGCCGAGGAGAACTGGGAGACTCTCATACCGGTAAGTTATGATTATACTGTGGCGATACCCACAATTAGCTTCACAATCCTGCATCGCGCTATCGAAGTTTCTGAGAACGACTAGATATATACGTCTGAAATGACGTCAGTGGGCTTCGGCCTGACCGAGCATGCTATCTCGCTCGGTCGGAAGATCTTCCTTTTCGGCCGCCATTCACAACGTTAAAATACTATACTATATCAAGTGATTATATATTATTATTAGACAGGTTATTAGTCTGTAAGCCTTTTTCAAATAAATAAATACCGCACACCACAAATAATAATAATTTTGCTTTTTGGTCAAAGGCTTGAATATCGTTTAATTTTTTTAAATTAAAATACTAACTTAATGCAGGGAATGGTGTGTATTTTAAATACTTTATTTGTTGTTATTTGAACAGTAGCTAAACTATATTTCTTCTCGTTTCAGGAGCATCCCAAAGACGTGTTAGATTGGGCCACCGCGGTCGACAATGATAAACTAGTCATACACTATGTTAGAGACGTTAAGGTAAGGATGCTATTATGCTATGAGCTATAATTTTATCTGATTTCTGCACTGACCTCCATTATACAAGTACGCTGGGCCTATGATACCCATTTTTTGTGCCTATTTGAAGCGGATTCAGCGCCCCCGGTGAGAGGGAAGAGAACTAAATTTGACGTAACTTGCAAATGGCCGCTTAATCGTTATTGGTTGTCATAACTAGTATTAGTTCCAAATACTCCCACTACTGCTATCAGCGCCAATATGGCGACTTTCAAACGTCATTTTTACGTCAAATTTAGTTCCTATCACTCACATTGGGGGAGCTGATTCCGCTTCAAATAGGCACAAAAAATAGCTGTCATTTCGAAGGGTATCATTAGTCCAGCGTACTTGTATAAATGGAGGTCAGTGGATTTCTGGGACTGATATGTTTTTAGTATACTTTTAACGACAGCTTGCAACCCTATTTAATGTCTTAAATACGCATCACAACTTCTTTGCCAGTGCCTTTCTTGACTCTTCAGTTATTAAGAGGCATATTGTAATTATTTTGAAGGTCGTGTTAAGTTAGTATGCTGCAATACCAAACAGTTCACTGTACATTAATTCATCTTTTTATAGAATAAATTACAAAACCTTCAAATCCAACTTATGTATTTCAGAGTGTCCTCCAACTACACGAGCTGAACTCAGGCGAGCACATTCAAACGTTTGATATCGGCGTCGGCTCAGTAGGAGGGTTTTCCGGCAAGCGCAACCAATCGGAGATATTCTACCACTTCGTGTCATTCCTGTCACCCGGCATCATATACAGGGTGGACTTCAACGAGAAACCTTATACGCCTACAGTGAGTACCTGATTTTATTGGAGAACTCCTACTCAAAAAAATTTATTCAGAATATATTTTTTTTCAAATATTCTCTGAACGTCGGTACTTCTGGTGCCTACCACCGGTTTATTTTTTATTATCTTGTTCTTGAAAACTATTGTCTTGATCTGTGTATATGTGGTCTAAAGCTGATCGCAAATTAGTCAGCACCGTACGCGCCGTACGCTCCGCATAGTACACGAAATGCGGCGCGTACGGTACGAACGAATGTGCGAGATTTCACATCATTTCATACAACGAATTCTAAAATGCGGTGCGTTTGGCGCGGGCGTGCTGATAAATGTGCGATCACCTTAATAGTATGCTGACTATTGCTTTTAGATAAATAATTATTTTTGGATTGATTGATGAATTGATTGATAATATTTTAAAAAAATGTTTACGTTGTGTTTTGATATATTGCAGATATTTAGAGAGACCAAAGTAAAAGGGTTCGACGCGTCGCAGTACGAAGCCAAGCAAGTGTTCTACTCCAGCAAAGATGGCACACAAGTTCCAATGTTTATTGTTTCAAAAAAAGTAAGTCAATATGCACAACTTGTAATGACATCTTTTCATTAGGCCCACTTGAGCCAGTATGCAATAAAAAGTTTCTTCTTATTAGTATTTATGAAAGAAATGGCATAATATTCTGGAAGTCGCTTAGTAATAACATCCTTTAAAGTAAGCGTACAGCGACACAGCCGCGAAACGTTAGTGTATATCTGCAATCAGTGGTGCTTGAAAACCGCCGAATACGAAGTATGGACCATTCATTGACCTGACGGCACATCGCTACCTGCAAATTGTTGTCGCTACAAACAAATCCTATTTCAAAGCGAGTTTAGAATCTAGCTGGAGGGGATAGTCGACGATTCAAGTGGATCAACCGAGTAACTAACATTTTACAACATAAGAGCAATTACTCATTTTTCCCCTTATAATTTAAACAAATCTTGTACCTAATTCATCATCTGGCTACTATATCTAGATAAACATGGAATTTACTTTTTTTTATTTGAAATCATTTTCTCGGTCCTAATGGAGGCTCCATTTATGCAAAACACGACAGTTTTCAATTATTTTTTTTTTATGAAATAAGGGGGCAAACGAGCAAACGGGTCACCTTCCGTCGAAAGCAACTTCCGTCGCCCATGGACACTCGCAGCATCAGAAGAGCTGCAGGTGCGTTGCCGGCCTTTTAAGAGGGAATAGGGTAATAGGGGAGGGTAGGGATGGGAAGAGAAGGGAATAGGGGGAGGAAAGGAAGGGAATAGGGTAGGGGATTAGGCCTCCGGTAAACTCACTCACTCGGCGAAACACAGCGCAAGCGCTGTTTCACGCCGGTTTTCTGTGAGAACGTGGTGTTTCTCCGGTCGAGCCGGCCCATTCGTGCCGAAGCATGGCTCTCCCACGTATGTGCGTGTATAATTATATAAAAATATACATGGAATCCACATTTTTTTTTTATTTGAAATCATTTTTTCGGTCCTAATGGAGGCCCCATTTATGCAAAACACGACAGTTTTCAAATTATTACTTACCCGCTTCATCCACTCGTGTCTTAATTTCTGTAATGAGGTGTATTTACAGGACCTGCCGCGCGAGAGCAACTCTCCGGTGCTACTGTACGGTTACGGCGGGTTCAACATCAACATTCAGCCGAGCTTCAGTGTGTCGCGGCTGGTGTTCATGCAACACTTTAATGGCGTCGTCGCCGTGCCCAATATCCGCGGGGGCGGGTGAGTCACGCCATTACATACTGTTAGTAGTTATTAGATGTCACCAAGTTATTTGCAAAGTCGTTATATAGACTTGGAAAGAGTGTAAGACGTAAACTATTAATTCTAAGCTAATCGAAACATACATTCTGTAAAAATACGTCATATTTACGATTTTTCCTAATGGCCAGTTAATTTGAAAAGTTAGTAAAGTATAAGATAATAGGATATTACTGCGATGTTTTAACGCTAGAGTGCAGCATTAGCATAGACAGTTAATAAAAAGTTTTGTTCGACGTTTGACAACGTCAATATTCTGATGTGCAACATGTCGGATTATTTACTGTATGTGCTAGTAACGCCCTCGCCCCCGACGTTTAAATAATGTTCCTTATTCATTGTAACGCTGCCTCAACTAACTCGTAGAATCAAGTGACATTTCCGCAAGTAAATATTTTAAATTTTTAAGTATAAATACTCTAAATTTTAGAAAAATGTATTAACGTAATATTTTTATTGATTATATTTTTTTCAGTGAATACGGCGAGAAATGGCACAACGCGGGTCGACTGCTCAACAAACAGAACGTGTTCGACGACTTCCAAGCGGCGGCGGAGTACCTCATCCAGGAGAAATACACGAAGCCCTCGCTCATCACCATCCAGGGTGGATCCAACGGCGGCCTGCTGGTTGCGGCCTGCATCAACCAGCGGCCCGACTTGTTCGGTGCCGCTATTGTGCAAGTTGGGTATGTACCATCGAAGAAATTGATTCATAGGCAGATGCCGAACCTACGTCATTTGGTCTATGTGGGTTCTATGTATAGCTAGATATATTAGCTAGATGACCAGAAGTAGTTACAACGTTTGTCCAAATTATATGGGAAAATATGAGTAATTGCTCTTATGTTGTAAAACGTTATTTATTTCATCCACTCATGACATCAATTAATATTTATTAATTACAGCTTCTTGTGACACTTTACCGAACGTATTTTGAACGAGCCTTTCGTATATTTCGCAGTGTGCTGGACATGCTGCGATTCCAGAAGTTCACGATCGGCCACGCGTGGGTGTCCGACTACGGCAGCTCCGACGACCCCGCGCAGTTCCAATACCTGCTCAAATACTCGCCGCTCCACAACATACAACCGCCGGATAATGGTAATGTTTGATATAGAAGTTGGGCCTTCTCGTAGTTAAAATTAGGCAAGTACTCGTTATTTGTATGCGAAAGGGCATACATATAATGTTACGCTTGGTTTTTTTATAACATTGTATTGACATTGACACAGACATTGTAGGGATGAGTGAGAATGTGCAAATGTTTGCAGTTTTGTGCCTCAAAGACAAGGAATGCTTGGGAGGACTGACAAGCACTATATTATTATTTTTGATCTTTTATTAACACATTCAGTGCCACCGACTCTCCCGGAGAGTCCACGTAAATTTTATTCCAGCGCCGTAGACTCGCCCGGCGAGTTCAATGTTCGCCTAGCGAGTCCGGCGTAAAATGTAGGCGGCCTCCGAGAAAGCATCGTAAAAATCGTAGTGGTAATGAAAGTGTTAATATGTGACTTGCAAGTCTAAACATAAAAGTGAAGAATGGAGACATGAAGAGTTTCACAGAAAAAAGTATGGAATCTATATCAAAATCTTCAAAGTAAGGTAATCAACAAATCTGTTTGAGAGTTAAAATCTTATCGTTTTTCGTCCACAGTGAGCAGGGCAGAATACCCAGCGACGCTAGTCCTAACCGCTGACCACGATGACCGCGTGGTCCCGCTACACTCGCTGAAGTTCATCGCGGCGCTACAACACGCGGCCGCCGGCACGCCGCAGCGCCGCCCGCTGCTCGCCCGCGTCGATACTAAGGCGGGACACGGTGGTGGCAAACCGACCGCTAAGATTGTAAGTGTTATTATATTAAGATTAGCTAAGCCGGCAAATGTTGTTTTGCCATATAAATTATTTCTAGTATCAATATAAAAAGTAGATAAAAACTAATTCTCAGGCCTAACGAATGTACTATCAGAGAAGTTGATTCCTAGGCAGATGGCGGATCAAAGTAATTTGGTCGCGTTACATCAAACCCATCCGACCGATCACAGATAACATTGAATTGGCATAAGCCGACAAAATGACGTAGGTCCGTCAACTGCCTAGGAATAAATTTCCTCGATGGTACATACAAAATTTCATTAAAATCGGTTGAGCCGTTTTGGTGGAGTTCGCGCACAAATATAATGACACGAGAATTTTATGTAATGTGACTGGTGAGACATGTTCAATATTTAAGGAGAGTACTCTGTACTCGATTCTCATTATAATTATTATGTAATAAAATTAGGTACTTATTTTTTTTTTCGAACTTCCCTTTAAATAAATGAATCATGGATACGTAAATTACGCGGCTAGGCAAGTAGGCATACTATGCGGCCGGCGCGGCGGCGTGCGCTATCAAAGAAACACCGCGCCGGTACCCTTCCCGCGCGCCGTGTCCATGCGTTGAGTAAATAATTATTTAACTTTAAGCTACATTTACTCAGTAATCAATTGATATTATTTTTTTATATAATTTTTTTTTTTCATCTAATATAATAGCAAAATATCACGTCCTCGAGTATTGAACATGTCTCACCAGTCACGCAGTAAATTAGAAAATAGAAGTAGTTTAGATTAGTAAAATAATATAAAAGGACACGGCAACGGCAATAGGCCGCTAAGAATTTTATAGTGAGAACGTTGCTTCAAAAATAACAATTTCGATATTATTTTACTGTAATTTGCAACTGCAGTAACATACCAAATGCTGTCACTTTGTGTTTTGCTTCTATTTTTTGTTGTCATTGTACTGTTACAAAAATATCTATATCCATCCCTGTTGAGTCCAAGTTTCTTTATAAATACATAATATTAGTTTTCTCTTTTCCAATCTCATCATCAGCTGTTAAATAAATAATGACTGTTTTCCAGATTGAAGAACACACAGACATCCTGTGCTTCATGACGCAGGCGCTCGGACTTAAATACGTGAAGTGAACTGCCATATTTTATACATTCGAATAAGTATTAACAATGAAATCATGAATAGTATTATGTAAATAAGCAGAGCCGATTACCTCGTGCCTCCGTATGGAGGCTGGTGATATTGTTACGCATTACTACCATTTTTATAAAATAAAAAATTGTTTTTATTATCAGACTGTTTCATTGGAAAACTTACAAACATTACTTTGATTTATATGATTTTTGACCTCTGTGGCTCAATTGCTTGAGTGTGTGGCAGCTCAAGCCGGGGGTCGCGGGTTCGAATCCCGCCGACGGAACAAAAAGTTTTCAATGTTCCCGGGTCTGGATGTGTATTAAATATGTGTATGATATAATAAAAATTTTAAATATATGTATAGTATAAAAGTATTAAATTTCCGTTGTCTGGTACCTGTAACACAAGTCCTTCAGGTACTTAGCACGGGGCCAGACTGACGTGGTGTGAAGCGTCCATAGATATGATTATATTATTATTTATTATATTTTTATTTATTTTATATATAATTAACTAAGATTCAGACAATCGAGCAGGATATGGATTCTTCCTCGATCAAATTGTTTGAAAAACAACCATATTAACCGATTCAGTGCGGATGACACAGCAGCTGTCATATATTTTTTTAAGAGCGGGCTGTCAAATTTTGCTGTGGGTGGGTTGCACCAGAGGCGTGGTTAAAGTTAAAAGTTATGGTTATAGTTAAGGGTAAATTTAACTTTAACCTTAACCTTAACTTTGACCGGAGAAATTGACAGATGACAGCTGGTCCAACAAGGTTATAAATGAACGTGGCCGGGGGCGCTGCTGGTAAAGGAGAAGTGTCAAAAATGGCGTTTTTGTATGATGACAGCGTTAGTTCCTTTTTTCGCCACATGCATTTAAAACCTTGTCGAGCTCTATGGTTATGGTTAAATATGGCGTCTTGATGGCGTCCATTTTTAACTTTAACCAAAGATTTGACATTTGGCATTGTAGTTAAAGTTAAAGTTAAAGTAAGTTGGTGCAACCCACCCTAATAAGTATTACGATCCCGGAAAACGATTGACTCAAATGAAATTGAGATTTATTTAATCCAAAGATTTCTAACTTGTTTCTTATGTCATTGATTTAATATTTGGCTAACCAAAAACACGATTCACTTATTTTGACTCGATAGTTTTATTTTTTGAAATTATGAATCTTTCTGGGCTTTTCAACAAATACCTGTTACACTTATTGAAATACTATCATTAAATAACTTGCACTACTACAATCACACACTTTATAAAATAATAGCTAAAGGAAATATTAGTATTGTATTTAATTTTTAAGTAATCATCAAAAACATTTTTTAGGACTTACGACCTTTACTTTCGTGCTATAATGCGGGAACCGTTGTTACGCGATATTGTTCACTATTAGCTGCAACATAAAGCACATTGCCCGGAGCACGATTCATGGAATCATTGTATCACGATTGGAGGATAACGGTGTGTGTAGGCGGGGCTAGCGTTTTGACAGTAGGCTCTTAGCGTGTGGCGTATGACACGGGAGACGTGTCATTTAGAAAACGATTGTATCTCCCTCAAATTACACTTTAGAAGGTTCTACTCTGAACAAAACCATCTTAATTTTCCACGTAAAACAATCCTATAGGCTTCGTTTCTGAATATTGTGTGAACTGAAAAAAGTAGGGGCTGTCAACCTTTTTTAAGCTGCATTCATTGCGGATGACACGGCAGCCGTGTCATACGCCACACGTTAAAAAAAATATATTATATATTTTTTAACGTGTAGCGTATGACACGTGAGCCGTGCCATCCATACTAATATTATAAATGCGGAAGTCTGTCTGTCTGTCTGTCTGTTACCTCTTCACGTCAAAACCGCTAAACCGATTTTGCTGAAATTTGCCATGGAGATACTTTGAGTCCCGTGAAAGTAAATAGGAATTAGGAAGTATCCTATGTCCTTTCCCGGGACTCAAAGTATATAAAAGACAAAAAGTATTGTCCCGTAAAAATGTACGGTTCCCGCGCGATAAACGAGTTTTGGCGCAACGAAGTTGCGGGCGCCTATCTAGTATTTTATGAAACGATTGTATCTCCCTCAAAGTACACGTTAGTAGAAGGTTCTACTATGAACAAAACCATCTTAATTTTCCACATAAAACAAGCCTATAGGCTTCGTTTCCAAATAATCTGTGAATTGAAAAAAGTAGGGGCTGTCATTTTTCTAACTTTGAAACCTTTAAAAGGTCTGCAACTTCTATGGCGTATGACACGGCTAACGTGTCACGAGCAAATTGTATGCCGCCACTAGTAAAAGTTTTAAAAAATGTGCGCCGCAATGAATCGGTTAAGTATGAACGGTGGTCAACAAGAAACAAAAAGTCCTACATATTACAATTAAAATAAAACCAACAGTTGAGTTTTAATATTTTTATTCTTACACAACTCTAACAGCACTAAGTTCGAATGGGACCTGTACCCATATAATAATATAAAATATTGATTACTTAGAACAAAATAAATAGAACACTTCTTAACGCCATTGTGGCTATTAATTGATTGATTTCTCAACGCGTATGCTACTGTGCAACAACACCGAGAAATTCTACCAATGGCCTCGATTTAAAATCGTTTAATTGTGCCTTACCTACCTTAGGGGTAAATAACGCTAACTCATGCAAACCAGCGTATCAATACATATTATATTATGCTCACATTACTAAGGATAGGAATCTCGACAGCTAAAACGAGTCAGATATTTAAAAATTCCTGATAAAATAATACTTCATTTTTTCTCTCCTTCTTCCTTCCTTTCAACGTGCAAAATATACCGATTCGATTTTTCTAGGGCATGCTAACATCTATCCCACGTATTTATTCTTGGTTCAACACTTATAGGCATCGATATAAGATTTATTATAAATACGGCGATTAGATAAGTTTTTAATGAATATGATTCGTAACCTCCGATTTACGCTGATTTGCACAATACAAACACTAATTCTATTTACTTAATAGTAAGAGCAATCGACTTTACTTCCTACGAGCAAAGTCCGTGATACTATTACCGCTAAGTAATCGAATAAATACGTCGGACCCATTACAATGAAACGTACAATCGTCGCACGGAGTGCGGCTCGCGACCGACCACATTATTATAAACATCGAATAAGGAAAAGTTAGATCTACGAGTACAGAGGTTACAGGCTAGACAAGCACACCTATCCTAAGCGGGTATGTATAAATCGTATGTATAGACGCGGGGACAAATCTAAAATTACACATTTCATAGCTCAGGGTCGCCGAAAATCGTAAACGTACGCTCGAGGGAGCTTAAAAATCGAGGCCAATATAATCGCCGCAAGCCGCGCGGGCGGCGGGCGGCGCGCGCTGCCTGCGGCGGTTACCGCGCGCAACCCGACAAAAGACGGGGACTGAGACAAGTCTACATGTCAGTTGGCGTACCTGTTTGCCTCAATCCCTTTCCCTATTCGAGCGAGTTGCGCGGCTAAACCTAAGTGACACCATGGCCGCATGATGTAACTTTAGCTCGCATTGGGGCGGCGAACGGTTTCCGACGCGCACGCAATAGTTCTCTTTAATTGATTTCAACGTTTTAACGTTCATAAATATTTAAATATTGCCACATGCGAGATATTCATGATTAAAATGATTTCCGATTTCCTGAAACATCAAAGAGATCTATCAACATTTATAGCACTGCGAGTAAAACGAGATCGGACTCAATCAAGTTCTCAACGTTAAAAAATATGAGTTAACTGTCTAGTTAATTGTCTTCTTTTACCCGCTAAATAATCTTCACTATTATTTAAATACAGTATTCAAATCATAGTCGTCTTAAAAGACTAAGCGCTCAGTGAAGTCGGCGACTTTAGCGTCTTATTTTGAACGATTTCAGTTATTTCCAACATGTTTAACTACTTTTTAACCTTATAAAGACAATCACCACTCAGCTTATTATTTAAGAAACACATCCAAAACAACTACTTTTATTTACGCATCTTGTCCACCCATACTCCGACCGAATGTCTATTTAGGATTCTGTACCCAAGGGGTAAAAACGGAACCATATTACTGAGACTTCGCTGCCTGTCCGTCCTTTACTTGGATGTAACCGTGACAACTAGACAGTATAAATTTTCACTTGACCAGTTTTTTTCGCAAGAAATTTTAAGTGAAACTTAGAAACTTGACAGGACCGAAGTAAACGCTCGCTGCACTACAACATTATCTACTTTACTAAAATAAGCGCGCCAGAAAGTTAGGTCCGCGCGACCCCAATGATTTGGTTTGGCTTCACAGCCCTTTCGTTTCACCTACTCGTTTACAATCTTACTTCGAATACAACGTAACACTAAAAGTTCGAGATAGTCGTTTCGTTAGACAAAAGCTGCGCGAATTATCGATGAAACAAAAAACAGTTTTAATATAAATACAGATCGTATAGTATAACAAAAAAATATACATTTCTATTTAAAAAATAAAGAAAGTTTTGAACAAATAGACTAAGAGTTGTCGCGGGAGCCGAGATCATAGTTTTGTGAATACGTCATAGCTCTGAAGCGACGAAATAAACTCTGTGTGTGAGGTCCCGAACAATTTATTTCGCGCCGTGAGATATTCACTCGTGTATTGCAGCTGCGGCCTCACTCGCTGATCCCGTTGCTGATGGCCGCCGGCTTCACGCCACCGCCGGCTACTGATTGCATCCTGGAAATAAATTATCCATCAGTATCCATTAGTAAAATGCACGTATCGCTCTATTACATGACGTAATCTAAACCCCATAACGAAAAAAAAAATACGTAGATACAATTTAAATATAGAATAATAAAACTATATCAGCCACTGACGTCACTGTATACGCGCCGTAATATTTTTGTCACAAAAAAATGTATATTGCGTGAAATATATGGGCCACATATCTTTGTAGCACAGTACGTTCTAATGATTGCAGATGTCTCGAGTCTAAATACATAAAAAAAAATGTATCACAGCTAATAATTGACGACGTGAGTGGAAGAACACGATAAGCAACAGTAAAAAAACTGCCGTTTTTTTGCATAAATGGACGCTTTAAGGCCGGAAAAATTATTTGAAAAAAAACTGCATTTTATGTGTAGCCAGATAAATTAGCCAGGTGATGAAGTAGATAAGTTACAAGATTTATACAAATTATAAGGGAAAAAATGAGTAAATGTCCGTATGTTACAAAATGTTAGTTATCGTCTTCTTCAACTCATGTCTTCAATTGTTTTTGGCTTTTAATTTTAGTGTTAGTTTTATGCTTGTAAAGTTACTTACCCCGGCGCGGGCGCGTCCAGCCCCATAAGCGCAAGCGCCCGGAGCGCGGCGCGCGCGCATTGCTCGTGCGAGTGCGCGGTGGAGGCGCCGCCCCCGTGACACATCACCGGCGGCTCCGTGCTCAGCGACACCAGAGATAGGTACTCGCCGTGGTTGCGCTGAAAACATGACAAGTTTACTATTAGGCAACTACGAAAAATTGCATGGGCAAGAGCTTGCAGCAATTTGTATGGGCAAGAGCCCGAGCGTCACGAGTTTTCCCAAACAAAGTGAAAAATATGTTTCGTCTTTCAGCGCTGCTACTTTCACAGTGAACTCTCTACTAGGAACACGTACACACCCTAAAGTATTATCACTTATTTTTGTTACACCCTGTATAAGTTAACTAAAATGTGAGTACGTCAATTATGCAGACAAACGTTCAGGCGAATTTTAAAGGTGATAGCAGGAATTAGTAAAACTTTAACACGTAATATTACAATGCAACACCATATCTCAACTTCTGCGTTCATCAAAAATAACTTGAACATAATATGTTGGGGCAAGTTTTGGATTTCTTGTATCTGGGTATCAGAGTTAGCTTCCTCGTGTAGCATAGTAATTCGTTTTTTTTTACACTAAATAATAATTTATAACCTTGGGAAAGTCGGAGAACTGTACAGTGAAACCGAGCAGCTGTGAAAGGTACATGAGTTGGTCCTTCGCGCCGGGCGAGTTGCCGCCGCCGCCGGTCGCGCTCGCCTCGCTTGCCCGCTCACCTGCAGAGTAAATAAATTAACCTTTTCTAACTAATAACATAATAGCAAAGCCATAAGCACGTTCTTTGTAAATTTACTAATAGGTAAGCCTACCTAACTATAAAAAAAACCTATATTTTATGCTCGAGTAAAAAGAAACAAGTATTACGTAGATACCAAACTTTCGCTAGCGCACTTACTATAATCGCGCGAGTGAAAGAGATAAATGACTTGCCTCTTTCAATCCTTGTTCCTTGTCTATGAGTCAAAGCTTGTATCTACGTCATCCGTGACCGAAATTACTCATCATCATCAGCTATAATATGTTTCTATATACGACTCTCTACGTCAGCTATCCCCAAACCGCGGCCCGCCGCCGGGACTTTATTTGTGGCCCGCGTGATGTCAAATCATTTTGAAATTCACGCCACCGGCAAAATAATGTAGTCATCGTGAAAGTCGTGCATTTTTTTTTACTTTGAAATCGTTAATTTTGAAGAACGTTATTTTTTAAACCTAAAAATTTTTGTTGCGGCCCGCGACACCAAGACCAAAACATGTTTGTGGCCCGCATGAAAAAAAAGGTTGGGGACCACTGCTCTACGTCGTCCGCGTAAATGGGCCCCTAGACGATCAATTTCATTGCCCAATATTACGTATTGTGCAATATTATTGACCGTTTCGGATTAATATTGAACAGTTTGAGCTAGTCTATTTTTATTGCACCATCAGGCGTAGCATGGTCACTATAGAAACGGTTTCTTTCTACGGAAGAATCGACAAAATGGCGAATTTCCAATGTCTAACTGTCACTTTGTCTATTCTTCCGTAGAAAGAAACCGTTTCTATGATGACCATACTACGCCTGCAGATGTATTATTGTAGCTGTTTAGGGGTCGTCTTAAACAACAGCAATAACCACCATTCTGCTGCGGCGGCTGTCCGGAGCGCTGCTGGTAGTCCATCATGAGCACGCCGGGGACCGGCTGCCGCACCTCCGAGCTCGCTCCGCCGGCAGCACTCTCCTCCTGAAAGTGTACGTCATACAATGAAATAGACTATAGAGATATATTACCATCAGTGAAATTGATTCGTATATAGCGGGCCCAGGGCCCCGATTCACAATGCGCAATTCGACTCGGATTTGGAAACTTCGTCTCCCGACATCCAATAAACGTTCGCCGCGCTAGGGACTGACCAATGCCGTGCTTGGGCGGGACCTCTCACTCTCGGGCATGGTTCGCCGCATGCTCGAGAGTGATGAGGCTTGGCAGGCGGCGGTCTCTTTCTGTGAAACCGTCCTTTCACAGAAAGAGGCCGCGGAGCGGAACAGAGAGGATGACCCTTCCTCCGTTCCGCTCCGCCGGCGTAGGACGGGAGTGCGGAGGCGTCGCTATGCGAAGCTCCAATAACTTCCGTCCCACGGGACTCCGGGTCAGGATGGGAACCTGCCCGGCTTAGCTAGTCCCGGCGCCGAGGGGAACGCTTCAGTTTGCCTAAGCGTTCCCTAACTTTGGTGGAAGTCCTGTCCCTTTTTAAGTAGACCGGCCGGTCGTGGAGGGAGTCCTGTGTTAGACAGATCCAGGACATCCCTCCGTATAGGGCTGAAGGCAAACCGCAGGTGGTTTTAGTGGGTAAGAGTCCCACATACCCCCGGGGTGCTTCAGTAAGAGGCACATCCCCAACCCGGGGCACCCATGATGGGTTTCCCCTGCGCACCACCAAAAAAAAAAAAAAAAAAGGGACTGACCAATGACCGCACGGTAATGTTTCCTAATCCGAGTCGAATGGATATCGTGAATCGCCCTACAGGTGTCGTGTCATATCAAACTTAATTATAGCTTTTTGGATCTATAGCAGGGGCGTGCTATCCTTGAAGACAGAAATGCAGTGCATTACTTGCCATTCACAGCTGATATTTTATTATTTTAATTTAACTTTCGTACGTTTAAGATGACGTTAATTATTATTAATAGTAAAAAAATATATAAAATAGCACCAATTAATTTGCAAACTACTTAAACATTAATCGGTAACGGCGCGCCGTGCGAAGGCATGCACTCGACGTCCCGCAGACCCCGCTATTATGTGTGAGTAATGATTTTTGTGTCCGTGTACAGTTCGTAAACGCACACAGACATGAATATCGAATTCGCTTTATAGGCAAGCTCCTGTCGCAGGAGTTCCCCGAGCCCAGCCGAGCGCCGACGTCCGGGAATAATGTTCGTTGCCTATATATAATCCGAGTAAAAATAATAGACGGAAATCTAATTAATCACGTATGCACATTATGCATTTTTGTTTAGTAAGGTTTTGTGTTTTGGGAGGCCATTAATTGCTTTATTCATGTGATGAGAATATTTTTTTTTGTTGGCGCCAGTATATTTATAGTTTTCTAAGATTTTTCATTTTAACATTTGAAGTTTGTACATTTAACAGTTTATTACTGATTTTCTATAATAAGTGCGTTTTTGATTTCTTAAAAATGTTATTTGACTGTGAGGTTTGTTTGAAATGTGTTTATTAAAAACAACAACTTTTCATAATTATTGTCATTCAGTGAAAATATTATCCATATTCATAATAATATATAATAATAAATGCAAAAGTATCTCTGTCTGTCTGTCTCACTTTCACGCCAAAACTACTGCACCGATTGTAATGAAATTTTGTACACAGTTAGTCTAGAGCCTGAGAAAGGACATAGGCTACATTTTGATGAGGCAAAATATCTAATTTCCATGGAATCGATGAAAATGAATTCACATTGTATTTCTAATTATATGTAACAACAGATGGCGTTTTTTATTTATTTTAGCACACAATATGTTGGTCTATTTCCATGGAAACATCAATGAAATGAATTCCCATTGTAGTTCCAATATGTGACAACAGATGTCGTTTTTTTTTCTTCATAACAGAACTTAATCATTTCATACTAATAGTTTAGAAAACATAGTTTTTAATTCATATCCACACTAATATTATAATTTATGCGAAAGTATCTCTTTTTGTCCGTTTGTCTGTCTGTTTTGCTTTTACGCCAAAACTACTGACAAGTGTCAAAATCCTGTGCACGCCGCTTGATCTATAGTTTACGTGCTATGTTCTTCTAATTAGTCACATAAATCTTCAAATGCGCTTTAAGAACAACGCCGACTAGGAATTATACACGCACGCCCTTGCTACTTTATAAAAGACTGTAGTTTTGAAAACGTTACTCCTCTCCCACTTCATTGACTTTCGTACGTAGCAACATCGCAACCACTGGCGACAACGCAACCACGTCGGCATTTTGTCGGTACCACAACGCAACTACAAAAAGCTGCAGCGACACCATTCACACGTAACCACTGCTCGACGACATTTTGTCGTTGCGATGTCGTGTGGTTGTGGTACGTGTGGGTTGGCCCATACTCTCAAAATTTAAAAGCTATTTAAACTAAGAATAAAGATAATGCTTTGGTTTAGTTGCGACTATACAAACATCCTCATGCATAATATAGGATTAAAATTAAAAAATATATATTATATAGGATTCAAGTTTACCTTCCGTTTGATATCTCCGTTAGTAGTCTTCGGTTCTATTGTACCATTTGTGGTCGGTTCTGCGGCGGTAGCGGGTGGAACTTCACCGTTGCTACTCATCTCCATCGCTAGAAGCACATCTGAAATTAGACGAGAGAACATTATAGCGTACCCAAGAAAAAAAAAATGACGTACATTTTACCCGGATAAAAGATACAACTTCTGTATTTCAAGCTTAAATGAGAATATGAAAAAGAAAGTGTATTTGTATACTACGCACACCCTAAGGCATGATATGCCATACGGTGGCCCGTGAAACACAAATAAATAATGTTTCACAGGCCAGTTGTTACTGTAAATGGGAGGCATTATTTATTACCAAACTAACTCGCTCGGTACCGTGTTCGTGGGCGTGGACTAACAAATACGTATACGGCATAAAGTCCATCTAAGTATTTGTTTTCGTTGTTACTCTGCAAAACTGTAAAATGAAGTTCCCAACCAACGACACACACATGAAAATATTATGCTTTATAATGGTTCCCGTTCCACCACATTTACAACTTTGTCGCGGTTCTCGGTGTCCAGGTAAATTATAAGTTACGTACTGTGTGCGGCGCGGCGCTTAGCCGTCTTGTTCGTTGTCGTTGGGTCCGAGGCCAGTAGCGGTGTGGGGCGGGGCGTCGCACTGCACGAGGAACTCGCGTCGTCGCGCCGCGCCGCGCTCCTCTAGCACGCGGTACTGCAGCGAGCGAACGCGCGTCGCGTGACGGGCGACCGCCAGACGCGAGATAGGGTTGTATAAGTTACGTACTGCGCGGCGCTTAGCCGTCTTCCTGTTGGGTCCGAGGCCGGTAGTGGAGTGGGGCGGGGCGTCGCACTGCACGAGGAACTCGCGTCGCCGCGCCGCGCCGCGCTCCTCTAGCACGCGGTACTGCAGCGAGCGAACGCGCGTCGCGTGACAGGCGACCGCCAGACGCGAGATAGGGTTGTATAAGTTACGTACTGTGTGCGGCGCGGCGCTTAGCCGTCTTCTTGTTGGGTCCGAGGCCGGTAGCGGAGTGGGGCGGGGCGTCGCACTGTACGAGGAACTCGCGTCGTCGCGCCGCGCCGCGCTCCTCGAGCACGCGGTACTGCGGCGAGCGGGCGCGCGCCGCGTGGCGGGCGACCGCGAGACGCGAGATGGGGTTGTCGGCGCCGCCTTCCCCGCTCGCTGCTGCTCCCGCTAGACCCTCCTGTAAAAGAAATTATGTACCATTAGAGATAGATATTCGATCGTATCGACGACGATCGACGTATCGTAACGAGATAACCTAATAATGTAGGTCGTATAACCTACATTATTAGGTTATCTCGTTACGTATCTACGTGATATATCAAGTTAATGTTTATAATAAATTTTGTCTGCTTAGCTTCACATAAACCGACTGAATAACTCGAATGGATTTCTATAACATTTTTCTTCAGGCGACAAAGTACACAGTAAGAAAGAAAAATAAAATAATTATGGTTTAGCAGAATGACAACTATTTTATAGTAAGTATGAGATAAAATATATCCAATAAGTAAATGTAAATTATTGCAGTTCTGTGAGTTGTGATCTACAATGTAATAAGGACACATAATAATAGCCGTACCTTGATAAGATTCCTCGGTTTCTTCTTGGCGGGCTGCGGGCGTCGCTTATCCGGTCGCGGTCGCAGCAGCGCGGGCGGCCAGCGTCGCCGCATCTCCTCCAGCATGTGTTCCGCCGCGCGCCGCTTCGACACCTTCTTGCCGTTACCCTCGCCCTCCGTCTCCATGTCGCCCACCGTGCATAGTGTCACGAATACCTGAAACACGTTAAAATTTTTGACCCAAAAGGCAATTAATACTGACTTACATACGCGCACTCTTGTCACAACAAGTCTATTGACAGCCCATTCAATAAAATGGGATCAGTACTCAGTAATTTGGATGCTACGATGAACATACATACATGAATCATTACCCTAAGTCCTAAGATCTAGTCTTTACTCATGACTGCGTCGAAGTAGGGCAAAAATCAATCAGATGGTTTAACTAAGTCCACTTCTACCAGTCCGGATAAGTAAATCGTGGATAACAATATCTTACTCTTACATTGTATTTCCGAAACCAAGGGCATTTTGATTTGAATATTATGATGTCGAAGCCTTTAAAGTTTAATCTCTTTGGCGGTACCCACAATTAGCCTAAGAATCATGCATCGCGCTATCGAATTTTTGGAGAACGGAAAGATATATACAACGTCTGAAATTACGTCCGTGGACTTCGGCCTGACCGAGCATGCTATCTCGCTCGGTTGGAACATCTTTCTTTTTGGCCGCCACTAAAATCGTTAAAATATGATGTCAAAGCCTATAAATTAAATCTAGATGCCTACCCTCATATGTGGTGGTCCCCTTTCCGACTTGACGGTGAACTGCACGGAGAGATTCCTCTTTAGGGCCAGCTCGTGGACCAACGACACCGGCGACTTCACCTCGCTGTTCAGTATATCCGAGTTAGCATCTCCTCCTGTAAAATAATATCGTGTTGAATGTCATGAACATAATAACAGTACGCAGAACTATTAACGCGTTGGCTGCCCACCACAACCTTCAGTAATTGCTTCCATGCCCCATACAATTTACAATGATCTTTTTGTCCCACTGGTGATGCTCACGGCCACACAGAGAAGAAAATGTAATCCAACCAGTGATACTTATGGCGGCCAACGTGTTAATAGTTTTATTTACAAAAAATATCATTTAAAACAACATCTATTATATTTTTAATATCACTAATTCTCTAATCACTTTTTCCAAAATGCTGAGTTTGGCGACGCGACGCAATCCACTCGGCAACGAAATGCTGATTTTCCGTACGTATCCACTATATTAAAAGCAAATTAAGGTATTC
Organism: Cyaniris semiargus; assembly: GCA_905187585.1. Lineage (NCBI taxonomy): Eukaryota > Metazoa > Arthropoda > Insecta > Lepidoptera > Lycaenidae > Cyaniris > Cyaniris semiargus. The sequence goes on from LR994555.1 coordinate 4,367,456, forward strand.
AATAAGCGTAAAATGCTTTTTTAAAATAAATAATTAAAAAAAATTAACTTGCTTGTACTGTCAACACTAAAAAAAGTTTCAATTTGACACCAAAATCCTCATTAACAAAATGATCCACCGTATTCTATTGAATTTATTGGTTACAAAAAATGTAACAAAATATGAAAAACCACTCGACCTATTTTGTGAAAACTTCACTTTAACCATCTACTTAATAGTCCAAACAAAGCCTAAACATTTGGTTTGGATAGATAGCCCGATCTGAGTTATTAAATAACCAGGAAAAGTGGCATTGATTTTTATATATACAGATTAACCGCCGCAATCAGAAACATCTAATGATTTATTAACTTTAAATTAATAAAGATTTTCAAACTCATCATTAATTAAAGTTATAAAATCATTAAATGTCTCAGAATGGCCGTAAGACTATTGAAAATTGTAATAATTACCAATCTGTTGTTGGTCCCCGGGCTCGGCGTCAGCGTGCGGCGGTCGCAGGTCGTGCAGAGCGCGCGCCGCCGCGTCGTGCCGTGCCGCCTGCGGCGTGTTGCCCTCGCCCACCCACGACCGACCGCCGACACACACGCGGACCCTGGGTATAGTACCGAGTTTTTTAAATATATACCTTACGTTATTATTATGGGTATGAGAAAAAGTTTAAGTACTTAACGCAACGCATGGTTCGAAAGTTCACTATGCTTCTGGTTACAAAAGATTACAGTTGATCAATTGAGATGCATTAGCTAAATGTAACTAAGCCGGCCCCTATACGATCAAATGTATTGTGCAATATCACACTTTAATTTTATTGAACAGTTTATTTGACATTTAGATTAAAGGCGCGCGATGTTCAATATCAACCCTAGACGGTCAATAATATTACGCAATACGTGATATTGCGCAATAAAATTGCTCGTCTAGGGGCCCGGTTACTTTATAACTTTGGGTATGGGAAGAAGTTTAAGTACTTAACGAAACGCATGATTTGAAAGTTCACTACGTTACTGGTGTCAAATAACATAACAAAATATATATTATTTTAAAGAAGTTACAGTTGATCAATTGAGATGCAATAGCTAAATATAACTAGGCGACAGACTTTGCGACAGATATAAATGACATGGCGAGTCCAATGCCTTATGTCATATTACATTCACTTTTGATTTCTAGCTTCGCTGTTGAAATTGTTGCTTAAGAGCCAGTCCACACGGCGCGTTGCGTCAGCGTCGCGTCGACGCAGCGCAAATATTGTGACGCATAGCCGGCCACACGGGCGCTGCGCCATCGCAGCGTTATTATGAAGCAGTCTTAACGTCAACACCCCCTCCCGCTTCGTCTCGGGGGCTGCTGTCCGTCATGTGTGCGTTGCGACGACACAGCGCGCCGTGTGAACACCTTAATTATTTGTATATAAAACAACGCAACACCGACGCAACTCGCCGTGTGGACTGGCTCTGAGTACCCTAGCACAGCAGTGCCAATACACTTTTTTCAGTTTTATTTTTTTATTTTTATTTATTTACACTTTATTGCACACAAAAACGAATTAAAAGTAAAATATTAGAAGAAAAACGATACAACAGGTACTGCTTATCTCTAAAAGAAATTTCTTCCAGCAGTCCTAAGTAGAGAAATTTGATATATTTGAAATATCAGTTAGTTCTAATAACACACACGTATGACGTCATACCTGTACAGCAGCGCGGGCCCGGGCTCCATCAGACGGGGGTGGGCGGGGTGCGGGTAGGGCGGGGCGAAGGGCGCGGGCAGGCGGTACATGCGCGGCCGCGGGCGCGTCACCGCCGGCACAGACGTATACACCGCGGGCTGACACAGCTTCATAGCCAGCGCGTTGAGTTCTACCGTTGGCATTACGGCACCTGGAGAGTATAAAAATGAAAAATTATTACTGGTGTTTATGATTTATACAATACTTTAATTTTTCAAACTAAAGCCATTTCTGACACGTGCATGTTGCGTCGCGTATGCATCGCGTGTACGTACCGGCGTGTGGATAGTGGTGGTGGTTTGTCAAATGTTAACGCGTGACATCTTTCGATTTATACACGATACGCATATTGCGTGCATTTTGCGTCGAGTACGCATCGCGTGTACTATAATAGAGGAGTTGATTCCTAAGCAAATAGAGGACCTAAGTAATTTGTTCGCGTTACGTCAAACCCATCCGACCGATCACAGCTAACGCCTAATATTGAATTGACATAAGCCGACCAAATGACGTGGGTCTGTCAACTGCCTAGGATTTAGGAATCAATTTCCTCGATGGTACATACCGGCGTGTCTATGGTGTTGGTGGTTGGAGTGTGCGGGCGCTCGCGGCGGCGGCGGCGGGAAGCTCGTGCCCGTTAGCGCCGCGGACGCCGCCGCGTGCTGCGCTCGCTTTATCGATGACCCCTGCAACATAGATATACATTTTGACTGTCTTTTAAACAGATGTGACAAAATAAAATGTAGGGTTTGGTGGTATTACAACTACTTCTGTTCTCAGTTTTTTATGTACTCGAAGCCTAAGAAGAACTGTAAAGATATTAAATGATGTACTAACCTCAGCTGTATATTCCTCGGTATCACCTAAGCGTAGTGTGACCGTAAATACTTTTTTGTGAGCGGGCCCCGTTTCTGATGTGAGGCGATATTGGTGTTTAATCTGAAATATAGGTAAAATATTAAAATTAAAATTTTTTTCTTCATAATTTATAGACAATACTAAAATCTATATCAAAAAGCGAGCTCATGATTCAAAACATATAAATATATTATCATAATGTGGATACCTAAAGGTGCTCCCTCACCGCGAGCATTCACGTGTAATGTAACATTATAGATTCGTTTTTGAGCATTACATTACAATACTACCTCCCTGACCAACGAGCATTCACGTGTAATATAACATTAAAGATTCGACTTTGAGCATTACATTACAATACTACCTCCCTGACTGACGAGCATTCGCGTGTAATGTAACATTCGACTTTGAGCATTCCATAGCTAGTTGATGTTACAAGTTGTATCAAGATTTACACAGTGTATCATTACAAGGTGCGCATTGTAATGCTCGGCTCTCCTCCCTCACTGATGTAATGCTCGACTTTGTAACGTTTCGTTACAAGCGAATGCTCCCGGTGAAGGAACACCTTAAGGCATGTCAAACTTGTAACATCTCTTTGATGATAAAAGGCATGATGACAAATTTTTTTTCTTCTTGATAATTAAGGGGCTATTCAAAAGTAGAAACATCGGTGAAAGAATTACTCTGTTAGCTTAAAAACTTTTTAAGATATCACAATTCAAAAATAGACCTTCCCGAAATGCTCCATACAAAATGCTACGAAATTATTAAATATTGCGTTTATGAAAGCGGTTTCATAAGAAAAGTTTCTTTTAATTGCATAAGTTTTCGAAAGGTAAATAAATATTTAGTTAATTTATGTAAAAAAAGCGACTTATCTATTACTTTAGTAACTTTGAAGGCTCATAACAAAAAAATACAAATGTTATCAAGCTGAAATTTTGGAAATATTTATTTTTTACCGTTATATCTTTATTTTATTTAAAAAAAAAAAACAACAACAACAAATATACTTTATTGTGCACAAACATAACAGTGAAATTTACATTATTTAATAAATGAGACATGTACAAAAATTTGACCATGTCATCGTCCCTATTCCCTATTATGCCATGTAACCACAGACAGATCAAGATAGATACCGCATGTCGACACCGGAAATATCACTTAATGTAAGGGACAAAACACGACTTTTCAGGAGAGCGAAAAAACAACTTTTTTTTCACAAATTTGTCTGTAACTTTTTTTCATTTAGTCCGATCTTAAAGGTGTTTATGGCAAAGTTTCTTAGAATTTTGCCGGCTATATAACTATAAAAAAAATATTTTCGTAAATTTACGCGTTTAAAAAATAGCATGTCCCTTATATTAAAAAAAATTGCTTATTTGTCCCTTACGGCACTGAATTTTTCAATGTAAACTATGCCATATTAAAGTAAGCACCAAGTTTAATATGAAACTATGACACAAATCCACTGTAAAGGACATAAAAATACTGAATTCTGAGTCCGGTGAGCACCTGTGTAAGGCAGAAGGTAAGAGATTCTCTGAGCTTTTAGAACTAGACGCAGAGCCTGAGTCTCCGTTCTTGACCTGGCATTAAGCTTCACACTTCACCTTATCAGGAACAGGAGCTACTGCTCTCTTTTGCTTCGCCAGTCGTGACCTTCCCCTTCTATGACCTTCCTTCTTATGGTGTTACGCTAGCTATTCCTATTATCGGCTACTCGAAGAGCGTCGTAGACAGTGGACTCAAGTGTGGTGCAGATTTGATCGGACCAACGCATGCCAGTTATCATGAGTTTGCCATACCATGGTTTCAAGGTTGCCTCCTTTTTTCTGGTAATGTGTCTGAAATATTCTAAGATGCGTTATTAGACAGATGGTAGAGAGCCTTGTCTTTATGTTTAGTTTAGCAAGAATGAATGTGTTGGTTCTGAAAGCAGCTTATGGAATTCAGAGCATTTTCCTCCAGCACCCTCGACGGCGTCGATACGTTTGCGGTCTGCAGACTTCAGAGTTCATGTCTCGGATCCTCAAAGACAAATGAAGAATATGAGCATGTGCACATGTTTCGTCCTGGTTTTTAACGAAATCTTCCTGTCAGGCCAGGTTTTATGCATTTGAGACATGGCGCTGTTAGTCATCCCGATTCTTCTACGTATATTTGATTCACAGGAGCCGTTGTTCGTAAAGATCAAAGACGAATTTGCTAACCACTTCCAATTTTAGCGCGCCAGTCAAAGGTAGAGTGTTGCTTCTGTCTATGACCATGTTTTTGGCTTTCCCTTTATTAATTGAGAGGCCCAAGTAATTGATCATTTGCTTAATTCTCTAAGACAGTTCTTGCATCTCGACTTCATTTGCAGCTAGGAGAGTATTGTCATCCTTAATGCTAGCTATCTACAATTGATCGCTTTACATGTGTATACCTAAAGGCTAAAGGTATAGCTAAAACACTTAAACTTTATAGAAAACCTTAAACTTTTACGGATAATACTTTTTGAGAAGGTGCCAAAAATTATCTTCTTACTTGAAAAATGATATTTAAGATTAATGTAAGGGACAAATTTTAGTGAAGCTATGACAATAATTATGTCTCAATTCTTAACGTAAAGGATATGTTAAGAGAATTGCATTAAGCTAAAGGTTAACGTAAGGGACTGAATTGTATTTTAGAAGCATTTACGTTATTTTTTTTAACACGTTAAAATATTTACGTCCGATAAATTAATTTTTTTAGGAAAAAACCTGTCTAGACTTTCAAAAATGTGTAAGTACTGTAAAGGACATTTTTTTAACGATAGCGGAATTTCAAGTATGCCAAACGATAGAGCTCGAAATTCTGAATCCAATGATATATATAACTCATTTTCGCCAAAATGTCCCTTACGTTAAGTGATATTTCCGGTGTCGATGTGTATGTACATACTTCGCGTGCCATATCTCGTTCCCAAACGACGAGCAATGCTCGTCTTTCGAAAGTCTGTTCTTTAGTCTGCTATCAGAATCGGACGTTAATCGGAATTTTAAAAATGCCTAAATGCCTAATTGTGCCGTATTGAGCTGTAGAAATTCGAATAGAAACGTTGGCCTAGATAATGGACACGTTTCTTATCATCGGTACGTCACAGTAGGTAGGAAAAAAGTGGCACGCTCGTTTTCATACAAATTCTATGTCTGTGCATGTAACCATATTTTTTACGTCAATATACATTAAAATGACGTCACACCACAGTACCCAACAAATCACATTCTCAATATCTCACCTTATTGTACCTGGCCAACTCGTTGACCAGGCACATGGGAGTCTTCTCTTTACTGTTGGCCGCGGGGGGGCGGGCCGCCTCGTCGCCCGCCCCCTCGCCCTCCGCTCCGCCCGCGCCGTTCCCGCCCACTGCCACCGACCCGCCCTCCTCTTTAGTGTCTGTGGTCGGTGCGGTGTTAGGATGCGCTGTCGTTACACCTGTTTTGAAAAAAAAATTAAAGGCTTCCACACAAAACTGCGAATTCGCTTCGCATGGTAATGTCATTTTTATGTATTATGAATTCTGCCGCAGATATTTGCGGTGCGAATTCGCAGTTATGTGAGGGAGCCCTTAGATAAAAATATGGATTTAATATAAAGACAACATTTTGTGAATGCATATTTTTCCAATGTGAATTAACATTTTTCACGAAAATTAAATAAATAAACTACAATAATTTCTTATCGTCATATGAACAACTAGACTGCTATTTTAGACTTCTGCTATCAACAAGTAACATAGCAACAAAAATAAATGATACACAAATTATTGACTAGAAGAAGAAAACATACTTCTTTATTCTATAGTCTACACTTACTAACAACAACTAAAAACAACACCGATTATTATACATAGTCGACACAACAATGCACTAGCTACAATTAAAAAAAAAAAATTAACGATATACTGACCAAACTCAGTATTAAGTTTAACTTGAGTTGTTATTTTTGGTGATGAAGGCCTGCCCAGACCTAGTAAAAATAGTTGACATTATTATTAACTCTTCAACTCCTTTCCAAGAATCCGCGATCGAATAATTAATATTATCGTAAAAAATGTATTTTATAAAAACATATAGCGGATAGGTTGCTGCCTGAAAAGTAATTTTACCGACAGACAAATCTTTTTTACTGTGTAAAAAATAAATAATACATTGGATGATATAGTTGATGGTTGATCAATAAGTATCTATAGTCTATAATGTTCTTTGCTTCTCTTCTCTCTGATCCACGATGTGATGTGCTGTTGTATTTTTGGTGAGAAAATAAAAGTAAAGTTTAGTAAAACTTGTATTAATTATTTAAGATACTCTCTCAAGATTGGTAAAAGTGTGCTTACCTGTGTGTGTCTGCTGCGCGGGTGGCGGCGGGAGGGGCGGGGGCGGCGCGTACGGCGGCGGCATCACGCCCGCCGCGTAGCCCCCGCCCACAGAGTACGGCCGGCGTAGGCGCTGCTGTTGCTGCGGAACAAGTTTATTTCTACAAATATGGTGCATAAAAGAAATAAATAAATAAAATATATTTTTATTCAAAATAGGTATCATGAATACACTTTTTGAACGTCGGAGCTGGAAGAACTACCACCGGGTTGGGAACTAACCCGGCGAGAAGGACCCGCGTAAGAAACTCGCAGGGGCCATCTTTTACCAAAAAGATGGAAAATTATTCATATGTATGAATAATTTTCCAAATAAGCAAGAGCATATTCTGTTTCCTGTCACCACGTTGCAATACGCAATGCTGTGTCAGTCTCTCTGTTGTGTGTTGTGTTTCAAGCTATCAAAATTCAATCCAGTATTGGACGGGCAAGAAGTGAGGGTACATGTATCAAGGGGGTTTATGTATAGTGTATACATATTACATATATACAGATACTTTACCCATGAACGCCGTACATTTTTCGAGCGCAGGGATCGAAAGCCGTGGGTCGCAACTCGCAACCCTTATAACCTCACCGCGTACTACCTGTACAGCTCAGAAATGCCGACATAGTGCTCATCGTTATTTTCAGAGATAGCAACAGCCTTCTAAGCGATATTCACGTTGGTTCATTTCACCCGTTAATGTTCTTTATGGGCTTGTAGTCTATGAGATTTCTTCGGAGTCTATTTCTACGTATATCGCGACCCTACTATAGCTACTTCTACATATACCGCGACCGCGCTACAGCTACTCACCGGCACGGTGTGGTGCTGCTGCGGCGGGTGGTGCATCGCGCGCACGGGGTGCGGCGGGCGGGCGGGGTGCACCATGTTCATGCCGAGCGCGTGCCCGCCCATGCCGCCCGCACCGGACCCGCCCAGCGGCACTCTGCAACGTAAAATGGACATTTAATGCATTGTTTTTAGGGTTCCGTACCCAAAGGGTAAAAACGGGACCCTATTACTAAGACTTCGATGTCTGTCTGTCCGTCTGTCTGTCAGCAGGCTGTATCTCAAGAACGGTGATAGCTAGAGAGTTGAAATTTTCACAAACTAAAAACAAAATAAAACAAATATTTAAGGGAGGCTCCCATACAACAAACTTGATTTTTTTGGCAATTTTTGGTCTATATCAATAATGGAAACAGATAAGTACTTGAATTTTTCTCAAAGTCCTTAGTTATATGTGTACTTTAATATTTAATAATAATATTAAAATAAAATAAAAAATAAGGGGGGGTCCCATACCAAAAACACAATTTGTGGCCTAATTTTGCTCAATAATGGTACGGAACCCTTCGTGCGCGAGTCCGACTCGCACTTGGCCGATTATTTTAAAAGTAAAACTTCTTTATGCACGCATGACTTGGGGAGTAAGCTGGCAAATGCGTGCCGAGAGCGTTACGAAAAGTGTGATCGGGTGAGTCGAACAGAGAAGTGCGCGCGCACATTTTCTCAAACTTCTGTACGCATGCACGACTTGGGGAGTAAGCTGGTAAATGCGTGACGAGAACGTTACGAAAGTGTGATCGAACGAGGCGAACGGAGAGATGCGCGCGCGGTGTATTTAATATATATGTATAATTGTATATTATACATACACATAGACGGAGCTCAAGAAGTTTTACTAGTTGTATGGTCTAAAGCACACTCGTTTTTAGGGTTTCGTACCCAAAGGGTAAAAACGGGACCCTATTACTGAGACTTCGATGTCTGTCCGTCTGTCTGTCTCCAGGCTGTATCTCAAGAACCGCTATAGCTAGACTTCTGAAATTTTCACAGATTGTGTATTTCTGTTGCCGCTATAGCGACAAATACTAAAAACAAAATAAAATTATTTTTAAGGGGGGCTCTCATACAACAAACTTAATTTTTTTGGCCTTTTTTGTTCGTAATCAATAATGGTAACAGCTAGGCTCTTGAAATTTTCACAATATCCTTAGTTATATTTGTACTTTAATAATTAATAATAAAATGAAAATAAAATAAATATTTAAGGAGGGCTTCCATACAAAAAAACACATTTTTTTCCTACTTTCGCTCTATAATGGTACGGAACCCTTCGTAAGCCTTCGTTCGACTCGCACTTGGCCGATTTTTTTTTAACGATCCTATACTGTCCAACTGGGCGATGGCCTCTTCGAGGTCTTCTGTCTCTCTCGATCTAGCGCCATCAGCCAACTCAGTTTACACCAGGGAATTCTAACCTTTTTAGGGTTCCGTAGCCAAATGGCAAAAAACGGAACCCTTATAGATTCGTCATGTCTGTCTGTCCGTCCGTATGTCACAGTCACTTTTCTCCGAAACTATAAGAGCTATACTATTGAAACTTGGTAAGTAGATGTAGTCTGTGAACCGCATTAAGAATTTGATACAATAATAGAAAAAATATTAAAAATTTCAGGGGTCCCCATGGGTACAACTAAATTAAAAAAAAAAACATCTAACCTATGCGTGTGGGGTATCTATGGATAGGACTTTAAAAATCATATTGAGGTTTCTAATATAATTTTTTTCTAACCTGAATAGTTTGCGAGAGAGACTCTTCCAAAGCGGTAAAATGTGTATCCCCCCCTCCCCTCTAATTTCTAAAGTAGGGGCATGACAAGTCTAAAAAAAAAATGATGTACATTACTATAAAAACTACCAACGAAAATTGGTTTGAACGAGATATAGCAAGTAGTTTTTTTTATACGTCATAACTGCGGAACCCTTCATGGGCGTGTCCAACTCGCACTTGGCCGGTTTTTTCATGGCGTTTCGGATATATTACAATAATCAGCTCTCGATATTTTTGTATAAACATACATAAAGAAGTAACACGGTTCTTTACTAATTTTATGAAGCGAAAGGATCTGTCGAACGACTGTTATTAAATTTGGCATAGATACATAGCAGAACGCATTATTGCGCCAAAATTGAATATTTCCGCGGAACTTCTCTTAGCGTGAAGTATATATAATGTATTGAGAAGGGACAGTCCCGAGGCCAAAGCCCACTCCTCCACCTCTCTCCCCTTCGGGTCAGTGACAGGGAAACCCCACGCCGAGGACTTGGCGTTGAAGTCTCCTGCCACTATCACTGGGAGGGGGGCTAGCCTTTTGATTAGCGGCCCTAGAGCATCGAGGAACTGCTCTAGGACGGCTAAATTACGGTTTGGGGAGAAGTAGACCCCGATTATGGCGTACTCTCCCCAAACAGCCATCACGTACCCGCGACCCCTCATTCTGGGGGGGGGGGGGGGGGGGGCAGCGCCGGGCCTCACCAAAATGGCGGACCCAATGAGGCTGAGGAGGGACACAATATTCCGTGTCTATACGCAGACACGGAAGACATTTAGTTTACGACATTTCAATGTTCATTTCAGTAATATAAATTCAATGCCTAACCCCAAATTAATTGGCAGCAGAAAATAACGTATACAATATTACAGGTGGCCTATTTTGCACGCGCGTGGTGGGCTTTGCTTTATAGCACATATAAAAGTGACACAAATAATAAACTTAAGTATTTAAAAACATTAGATTAATAAGAATATAATTATGAATAATAATAGTTTTGTTGCTACACGATGTTTCAATTTATTGATCTTAATAAAGTCGCGTTTAACCATGCTATAAAAATGGAATAGTAATTCGGTAGTTTAAATTTTTTGTTTGTAAAACTAAACCGAATTTAAACGGATCATAGGCGACTGAAAAATAATGCAAAAAATAAAATCGTAACAGTCTACAATCCACATAAATGATTAAAAACAATAAAGTTGAACAGTTCAACTAAGTAGGTGTTTTATGATTAAAATAAATCATATGTAAATATTTCGCTATGCAAATAACTTGCTATTGATTTTATAATAATGATAATAACATAAATAACGGGTAAAACCCCTTAACAAAATACAAAAGAAAAATATTTAGGACAAGAAGTTAAAAAGTTATCTTACCTGGCACTACACTAACGCCCGAAACAGAAGACGCACATAATTTTTCTCACAATCGACTACATTTCTTGACAACAGAAGATAAATCTCTAGTATATCTAGAGAATACATCAACCTTCGTAAGAAATTCTAAAGACTTTCTGACCGTCTGGCAGGCGGTTACTAGCTAGACTGTTATTTCAACTGCGTCTCATTCAAAGGCCCGTGATGTATCGGTCTGGTCGAAAAAAGACATCATATTCATTACTAGATTGCCTCGAATCAAAGGACCCGTCATATGGACCATTCAGGACCAGTTTGGGACAAAGAGAGCCGCAAAGGACCCTCGACGTATCAACAAATTACACAATATTAGCATATAAAAGCGTCCCTGCCCATACATCGCGAGTGAAACATAGACTTTCTTATTTAATGGTGTCAATGTTTGAATGACCATAATCCGGACATTATTATTATAACAAAAGTGTTACTTTCCTTGAGACTCTTGTGCACTTTGAAATGTAAAGAAAAAAGCAACTTTTTAATTTTATTTTTAAATTCTGTCCATTTAATTTTTCGATTTCTTTCGAAACCTTTTAAAATTTTAATCCCTTTTCTTGATATGCACACTTCCATTGTCATGCTGTCTGCAGTGGTTATATGACTTAAAAATTTTTTAAAACTCAAAAATAATTATTCCTAAGATGACCAAATATTCTACATTAACCCCCTTAGTAATATTAAAAATATATTATAACAGTTAGTAACTGCACAAAGTCTACCCATCTTTGTCTCACATATTGTAAAAGTCACATAGCAGATAAGAGACAGTAAACCTTGAACATATATACTCTGGTCACTGTGTAAACATAGTAAAAAGACTATGAAAACTGACCAAAATAGTAACAAAAATAATAGCAAAAAAAATAGTATAAGATGAGTTTCATCTAGAGTCTAATGTCAGAACCTACAGATAAAAGATAACAACAGTTGTGTAAGCAAGTAAACAATATTATTTATGTAGCTAAATTGTAATAACTACTTAGTACTGTACAAAGAATTCCTTTTTGCACGAGTATAGAGGGTAATATGTTTATTTTAGTTACACCAGCTTATTCGGTGGAAAGAAACCTTTCTGTTTTTGCCATCATGGGAAAGGTTATTTCTACCAAATAAAGTGTTATATTGAAAAGGAATTTTCTGCTTAAAAAAAGTACATAATATATATATTATTTGTAATTTTACATTTTGAGTGTTTCATAATTATAGGTCTACCAGGATCTGATGGCAAAAAGTGAGAAATTAAATTGACTCTAGCAATACGGGGGTAATTGGAATAAAACATTTTGATCCTTTTTTTTCCTTATAGCGGCTGATTCTGTGTGTGAATATAAAAATTTATCCAATGATTAAGGATATTTTTTGAAAATCTGCCATCCAAATTTGCCATCAGATCCTGGTAGACCTATACTATTGATAGTTTTGCTACCTTTGTTCAAAGTTTTCGGAATAAAATTCTGTAGAAAATAATTACAAAAAAACTGCTTCCAAAATGAAGGGCTTTATTAATAACAAATTTGGCAACTTCAAAGTTGGCTTTCTGCCACAAAGGAATACAAATATAGATTCAAAATTATTATGAGTAAGGGCCAACCCACACGTACCACAACCACACCACGTCGCGCGTCGCAACGACAAAATGGCGTCAAGCAGTGGTTACGTGTGAATAGCGTCACTCAGCTTTTTGTAGTTGCGTTGTGGTACCGACAAAATGTCGACGTGGTTGCGTTGTCGCCAGTAGTTGCGATGTGATTACGTCGTGTGCAGACATAGTTCGACTCCGGCTTTTATAGCGGAAACACGGGTTGGCCTGAAGGAAACGGGGCACTATGGGAAAAAGACAGAAAAATTTTGACGAAAAAATGCAACCCCGTATGACCACCCCTTTTTATTATACCAATCGATAGGGGGCGCCAAGGGAAGCAAAAAGCTCAGATAAACTTTTCTCAAAAATCAACCCCTGTCAAATGACAGGCTGAAATGTGGCCCTGGTTTGTATGGCGAAAATACTTTTGACGAAAAAATTCAACCCCCTATGACCACCCCTTTTCATTATACCAATGGATAGGGGGCGCCAAGGGAAGCAAAATAGCTCAAATAAAATTTTCTCAAAAATCAAACCCTGTCAAATGACAGGCCAAAATGTGGCCAGTGGCCCTGGTTTGTATGGCAAAAATACTTAAGACAAAGGAGACTGGTCACGGCCCATACAAAATTTACCCAGGCCTGACACGAAAGAAACGTATAATTCCATTTTTTTTCGTTATATTATGGGTATCCAAGATATGTAATTTTTGTATTCAATATCAGTGGCTAACATGTTATTTTATTGCTTTTTTTTTTTTCTTCAGACGCAGTATGAAAAGTGCAAATATTAAGTAATTTTATTCAATATCATTGGTTAACATGTAAAAAGTGCTAATAAATGTATGTTTATTCTATTCTATCCTATTCTAAATAAGTGAATAAAAGTATTATTGAGAATTATTTTTCTTCTCACCAATCCCCGATGGCTTGATGCTCCTACTTAAAGCGGGCTGAAACCCCATTTTGTTATTTCTTGATACCCGATTTACCTAGTTCCAATATAATAACGAAATTTAAAAAAATATGAGATATAGAGCACAATATTTAAAAATTTTTTCGACAGGGGTTGATTTTTGAGAAAAGTTTATCTGAGCTTTTTTGCTCCCCTTGGCGCCCCCTATCGAATGGTATAATAAAATGGGGTGGTCATAGGGGGTTGAATTTTTTCGTCAAAATTTTTTTCTAAGTATTTTCGCCATACTAACCAGGGCCACATTTCGACAGGGGTTGATTTTTGAGAAAAGTTTATCTGAGCTTTTTTGCTTCCCTTGGTGCCTCCTATCGATTGGTATATTCGAAAAGGGTGGTTATAACTGTTATAAGAATTTAAAATTTTGACGAAAAATTTTTGTCTTTTTTCCATAGTGCCCCGTTTCCTTCAGCCCAACCGAAACACGTGTTGACTAAACTCTTGAAATTCGAAGAGGAAACTTTATTATGCTGCGCGAGAGTGCAGGCGGCGTGCGCGCACTGTCGTTGCATCGACGCAACATTGTGTTTGCGATGTGGTCGGCCGTAGTTGCGATGGGTATTACACATGTAATTTGTTTACTTTACAATATAATATGTGGTATGATAATTGATAACACACATAAGTTATCTAGAGACCTCCTTATAGAAGAATCTCTATGGAATTCCTGTGCATTGTACATTTGGATTATTAATATTTATTATTATGAACAAATATTTTAATATTATGAAAAATACTTTATAGATCCATGCCACCTCTAGTGTTTTAATCATTTTGGACTGATAGTTTATTGCAGCAAATGCAAATTTATCCGATAACAGAAATTTGAGACCAATACATTGATTATAATGCGGATTCCTCACAAAGTTTTATTTCCTACTGTAACTGCCTATAACAACATTGGATACAGTACTAATATACTTTATTGACATTAGAAACCACATCTTTTACTAGTTAAACAAAACTTTAATAACATAGGTTAGGTAGGCTAGGCTTTAGGAGTACAAAATATTTTTTAACAGTTGTTTCTTATAAGAATTCAACTTATGTGTTTACAGATTGTATACTGAAGCCTTTACCTTATGTACATATTAAAATTTTAAGTTCTTATAAGAGTTGGACGTGTAGCATAAAGACACCTAGGTGTTTAGGACCACCAAAAGTATTCTTCTCATAATAGACCCTACCACCTGAAGATGGTGCGTTTTGTAAGCATAAATGCAAGATGATGATGAATTTGATTCAGTTGTATGAATAAATAAACAGTAATGAGTAAAATAATAGCAATGTAATAATAAAAAGCCGGACATTACCTAGTTAGAGTTACGTGCCTGTTCTCTCTGTGCATCTGCGGCGGCATTTGGTGATGGCCGGGCATTCCTTGGTGGCCCGGCAGGTGCTGAGGATGCCCGGACATCGGCTGATGATGCATGTTCGGGTGATGCATCATTCTCGCGATCGCAGCCTGGCAAGAAACAATTTCTATCAAATCATTCCCCCAAACAAACACTAAGTAGGACGGGTGCGATATGTGAACATGGACGTTTTTAATATTACCGTTAATTTGTTCCACAAATTAATAACTTTTCCGGCTACACGATCGACTTATATCCGCTCACAAATCATGCAAATACAAATATTTTGGGCTAACAGTAAAGAAAATCGTTTCGTTCAACATGCGGCCATGTTAATGAATGAATGTTGCCAGCGCTGACATTTTTAAAGATTTCACATTTGCAACGTTGCCATTTTTAAAATAATTATGATTTACAAACTGGGGACAAGACAAAAAGCTACGTGACATTCGTGACAATATTGATTTCTTTAACAGTATTGATTGCATGATGCATCGGGAAAATAAAATGAACGAGCACAAAAATTGTTTGACTGCTTGTTAGTTGTTATTTTCATTTTTAGTTATTTTTTGTGGCAAACTTTTGTAAAAAAAGGAAAACTTGTAGTAAGCAAAAAAATAAGGAGATGAAGGGAGTTTTGCCGGGAATGTGAAAGAGTGATGTTGTGTTTTTGTATTATTTTCCTAAAATTGTGTTAGATGGGTTTTTAATGTGTAATATTGGTAGGATATTAACCATTAGATATTCGTTATCGCACACAAGTGTAGGAAAGTGATGCAATATCCAGAAACGTGCTATTTTGTGTTCCCTCCAAAACTCCATCGAAAGTTTCAGTAAAGCGCCTACCACTTTACTGAATCGACCGACTTGACTTCTTGACTGTATGTATTGACTTTTACTTAGATTTTGACCAGACTTTAGACCTGACAATATAGAAAAACGATGTTGAATATTGTTTTCCCGCCATATTTATACTCGACACTGGCCATGGTTATATAGCCGAAGTGCCATAATAAGAAAAAAAAAATAATAAGGAGATGACGAAGTCTAGTGTCTAGTAACTATAGGTCTACCAGAATTTGATGGCAATTTTTGACAGCAGATTTTCATAAAAATATATCCTTGATCATTGGACACTGACCTCCATTATACAAGTACTTGTATAATGGAGAGTGGGTAAAAATAAAATGTGTCGCGTCGAGCTGGCAACGTCGCATACCAGAAAATACCGGTATTTTATAACGACATTTTTTCGTTATGTTACTATATCGTTATAGAAAATACCGTTAAGCGTCTCCCAGACAGACGCGGCCTGCGGTGGCGGTGGCGGTGGCGGTCAGTTTAATGGCTTGGCCGCGTGGCCGCGTGTGTCTGTGTCGTTCCGAAAAACTCTCAAGTCATCCAACTGACCGCCACCGCCACCGCCACCGCAGGCCGCATCTGTCTGGGACACGCTTTATCTTGCTACCATTATGAAAATAACGGTACGTAACGATATTTTTTCTGGTATTCGATAACTTTATGAAGCCCTGGTACCGAATACATACGGTTTGCTACAGGCGTGCCGCGTGAGCAAGAAACTAAAATGCTGGCACTTCAGATGGCTATGGGTTGTTTTCTTTTTTAAATCTCCACCAGGCGGCGCGACAGTAGACACTTCTAGATTTTCTATTGGTTCCCCACTGATCTGAAATCATCTGCAGGTTGGCATCACTGACTACATATTGGTTGTGTTTCTAAAAATTTCAGTGTACTGTCAAGTGTGACATAAATAAAAATATCTTAAACCTAAGCGATCGTTGGCCTAAGCGATTAAGCCAGTATACTGGTAATAGTTTAGGAACACGCTGACATAATAAAAACTTGTCAAACTGAAAACTGGCAACTGAAAAAGTTTTGGCGGCCATGTTACTTTGAAACTTCTTCTACTTTTATTGTTAGTGTGGTTTTTATTATTTTTTCCCAAATTGTGTTATTTGGGTTTTTGATGTTCATTATAGGTAAAATATTGGCCATTAAATATTCGTTATCGTGCACAAGTGCAGATAAGATGTTGTCAAAACCAAAATTTATAATTCCTGTGACATTTGGTGTGAATAACGATAAATAGGGCTATTTTTTCCGTGAGTTTTAACTAAAACATCGTTATAATAACTTTATTATTCTATTCGTTGGAATATCATTGTGGCTTTTTCAAATTGAAATGTATCAAGTTTTATATTCTTTTGCCCAGTTTTGTACCAATTATTGATGGTATTACCTGGTATTACCGATAGTTGTCTACCCATACGCCATCTATATTACTAAAATGGAAACTGTTTGACAATCAAATTAAAAAAATAAGAAAATGCCCCATTGGTATTTGCCATTGGCTATTTGTTGTATTTGTCAACATTATTGACGAATACGCAAACAAACAAATAAAGGCAAATACGACCTTCCACACATGGCCGTCAAATAGCAAACTTACAAACATTCGATTAAGAATTTTTAAATCAGGTTTGTGTTCAACCAATGATGAAAAACTCAAAGCAGATATGTTACTACCGCGCGCGTTGTGAAGATTCAAATACGGCCCAATTGGGTCGTCTGTTATTTAGTCTGCATCGAGCGCAGTCACGAACGTGCCGCGTCTTGTCTTACCTAAATAAATTGAAAATGACGTCGTGCGTGTTTCGAAAATGTACCAATTATGACTCAAAAGAAAACAAAACACATGGAATCTCTTACCACATGTCTTGATTGCAATAAATACCTCGATTATTTACATTTTCAATTATTTTTTCGAACAATCCGGAAAAAAACGAATTTTCGTCATAGCTCAGGCGAAGAAAGAGACAGCGATACGATTCGACGTTTAAAAATAGAACTGTCTCTTTTATGTAAATGGTTTTTCGTATCTTTTGTTTCACTTATCTGTCAAATTTGTCAATGTTTGCAATTTAGAATTTGAAAATTGTTCGGAAGAGATTTAAGCCTGAAAATAGTATGGACGTAACAGATCTGTATAAGTAGAATATCATTGTGTTCAACAATACAATGTCGGATGTCAGTTAAAGACTTCGAATATTTATTACAAAAAAATTGGACCATTAATCTCCAAAAAGGATACAAAATTTTGTTTTCCCGCTCACGATACAAAACTGAAAATGACTGAAAATTTGCTGAAAATCACCTGAAATTTGAAAATATACCGTATGTTGTCAAGTTGACAGCACCGGTTTATGTGTGTACTTGCCTCACTGACCTCCATTATACAAGTACGCTGGACCTATGATACCCACTTTTTTTTGCCTATTTGAAGCGGAATCAGCGCCCCCAGTAAGAGGGAAGAGAACTAAATTTAACGTAACTTGCAAATGGCCGCTTAATCGTTATTGGTTGTCATCACTAGTATTAGTTCCAAATACTCCCACTACTGCTATCAGTGCCAATATGGCGACTTTCAAACGTCATTTTGATGTCAAATGTAGTTCCTATCCCTCACATTGGGGGAGCTGATTCCGCTTCAAATAGGCACAAAAAATAGCTGTCATTTCAAAGGGTATCATTAGTCCAGCGTACTTGTATAATGGAGGTCAGTGACTTACCTACTTGACCTTTGATGTGTGATGACCGTCAAAAACCGACAAAGGTACGGATACGTGTATTTGGTATTGGTCATATTTGTCAAATAGGCAAATAAGGCCAATAATTTGTCAAACATACCGTCTACACATGGTGATTGTTTGGCGAATACATCAAATACGCAAATACAAATAGCCATGTAAAGTGCCAGCATAAAAAACTATATAAGATTCTTGCGCGTGAGTAATTTGTATTCTCTTTGAGTTTTACTTAGACTGACTAGACTTTAGACATGATGATATATAGGTCTACCAGAATCTGATGGCAAAAAGTGAGAAAATAAATTGACTCTAGCCAATATCAGGGTAATTGGAATAAAACATTTTGATCCTTTTTTTTCTTATGGCGGCTGATTCTGTGTGTTAAACATGCAAATATAAAAATTTATCCAATGATCAAGGATATTTTTTGAAAATCTGCTGTCAAAAATTGCCATCAGATTCTGGTAGACCTATAGTAAAACGTTGATGAAAATTATTATTATTAGCTCATCTGTCAAGCGCCCAAAATGGGCGTCTTTAGGTCTTACCCTAAAACCATAGATAAAGTATTATAGTATAGATGTAATCTTAGCCCTAATGGCATCGCGTGGCCATTTTGTGCTTATTTTCATACAAGTAGTATGCGTGAATTTTCTTGAATATTTCTATTGTCGGTCATTTCGAAGCACATTATAATCCAGAATAGAAAGTCATTTACTTCATGATATCGATAAACTATAGTTCAAGTAATGAGAATCCGTAAACACACCTAAAAAGCTATGCAATTTTTGTAGCCAAATTATTAATTGATGTGACATTTTTAGCACTAATGCCTTATATAGCAGGAATAAGGGATTATTAAACTTTCCCTTTTCCCTATTCCCTTCCTTTCCCTCCCCTATTCCCTTCCCTTCCCATCTTTACCCTCCCCTATTACCCTATTCCCTCTTAAAAGGCCGGCAACGCACCTGCAGCTCTTCTGATGCTGCGGGTGTCCATGGGCGACGGAAGTTGCTTTCCATCAGGTGACCCGTTTGCTCGTTTGCCCCCTTATTTCATAAAAAAAAAAACTTATAAATAATCTTTTTAGCTTACAAAAAATACCGATTGAAAACCCCAAAAAACGTTGTTCAAAACTTATGTATTTAATGTCAAATCCACGTGTTTTAGGCATTCATTGGCCGTTCTTATGGTTTATTATTTAGCAGAACCACAAAACTCAACAATATCTAGCATAAAATGTTCACTAAAAACCTTTATTAACAATTTTATTACATGAAATATGCAGACCAACTCCTTTGTTATGTCCTGGTAAGTAGGACATAACATTACACGCTTTTGACGCTTATACACCGATTTAAGGCTCTCTCCTATAGTCTATCTCAATGCCTAAAACTATTCAAAAGTTCTTCTTCTACTTTGCAGACCACTGATTTAGTATTTTGTTTCAAATATAAAACTATGTGTATTTGCGATAGTTATATAAAAATTATATATAGCTTTCATGGCAATTTCTTTAGATAATTTAATCAGTTTAATGAGAGTAATTGGAAATTGAAAAATTTTCGAAAATAGTTTGACAGTTCGTGACAGATGAAACTTTCATCTGAAAGGTTATTTATTAAACCTTTGTATGTGAATGTGGCAAAGTACACCCCCGGTGTCAGTGCCAAAAGCCAACAAAAAAAATTTATTCTGTGGTTCTGACTGCTGTCAAACTTCAAAAACATTTTTGTTGTCTGTTTGGCGTAGTATCCCTATGTAGTTTGTGCTGTTTGGTTTTGAATTTATACTTTTCAGTAGGTAAATTCCTGTTTTTAATTTTATAATAAATCCAGCCAAAAATATTAGATAAGATTAAAATGACTTATTAAACTCTAGATAAGCTTCAAAAGAAATAATAAAAAAAGAAATCAGTTCAACATTTCAAATGAGATCTAACCTCTAAAATGTAAAGGCGGCACTTTGTGAAAAAGTTTTAACTAGTGCTTAGTTCAGTTTCCAGTTGATTGAATATAAATTTAGGAATGGCGACATCCAGTGCCTGGTGAGTTTGTCATCTACTATTGTTAATTAGTCAGGATTTAAGTCTGATGATATAAGTATAGGTAAATAATAATAAATTATACTTTATAACATACTTGTTCTTTTATTTTTTAGTTATTGGAAATGCCTTTGGCGGTGGATAACTTCCCAGAGTCTGACAGAGCAGGAGTTAACAAACGTTTTAGACAAGAATGTTGTGGAGTCCTTGCGTCAAGGGCTCAACAGCTACAAGCCTCTGAAGCCAGAGTTGTACTCCCAACTTCAGTCAAAGTATCCAGATCAAACGAGGCTTTTGAGTGTTGTACAAATATTACAGAACTATATTGTAAGTAAATTATAGATTTTTAGGATTCCAATGAAAAATTAAACCTTAATAATTGAAGATGTGCTTAAAATTAAAATAAAAGACAAAAGAATTTATATAAACTTTATAATTTCAGGATGTGGATAGTTTTCAAGTTTGGGATATTCTCAAACATCATCTATGTGACATCTACTATGGTACACCAGATAACGCTTTAAAAAATATTGCATTTGTGGACACAAGACCATCATTCCTCTTACCAAACACATGGAACTTTTACTACTCGGAAAGATTATTCCTACTTAAAGTTCTGCAGTATGTTATACAATTTCAATCAGATAATACTCACAAATATAATGAGTGTTTCAGAAAAATCATATCAGAGATACAGATGAAGAATTTGAGAACATCTCTCATTGTACAATTTGAGAAGGTATTGTCGTTAGCGCCTCCGTCACGTCGGATACAGACTGACTTTGGCAGTGATGCTGTCAGACAGGAGTGGGCAGAGTCCAACATGAGGGAGCAATTAGCTATACTCCAAATACTTATTTTGATAAGTGATAATGAGCCATGTCCAGAGACAGATTTCAATAACCTCTTCAAGTTGTTCCGGAAACATAATTTTGGGAAAAATCAAAGTTACGGTGAAATGCTGGAAGAAAGACATAAGGGGATGTGTCACAGAATTATGTATATGGAGCTGGGACTGATTTTAACTATTCTAGATAAGAATAAAATGTAAGTTTCTATTTATAAAAAACTAGGCCTTTGCATCCGTTGTGGATGATTTATACAGTATTTTCAGAGCGAAGTAACCACTCTTCAGATACTGTAGTGCCTGGGACAAGATTTTTAAATGTCCGCATGGTTGCCTAGGCACATACGGCATTCTTGCAACATAGTCGGCCTAGTCCAGAGGAAAGAACTAGTCAATACGTCTGGGACCAAATATGTGCGGGTTTCCTCACGATGTTTTCCTTCACTGTACGAGCATCCGTATTATGTACTTCAGATCAGAAAATGTCTCATTGGTACACATCACCCGGGATCAAACCTGCACCCTCTACGAGTGCGAACCAAAGGTCTACCCATTAGGCCACGGACGCTCACTTTCTATCTATAAGAGCAAAAGTTTTAATTTTGCTTAGCAACAAATGTTTTTCATACGTTTACAGCACTTTTTAATATATCAAGAAAACTCAAAGTACTTTTATTTTTTATTTTTATTTGCAGAAATGATTTATCATCTTGGATTAACAACACTAAGGAGATAGTGGAGTTTGAGCTGACCAGACTGGAGCCAAATTCAGATTGCAGTGTTCTGTTGTTGGCTTGGATGATGTTGACTTTGCAGGTAATTGACATTATTTAATCCATTTAAATTTAGTCTTAACAACTAATAATATTTTACCAAAAATGTTACCAAAAATTAATGTGCCATTGTATTTCTTTCTTGCATAGTTCATAGTCAGTTGTTACCCACTACATTATTTACATGAGAACTAGTTGAAACAGAAGTAACACTTGAAATTATTTAGTATTTTAAAACTTGATACAAAAATAGTAGAAATATATAAGGGGAGATGAATAATTTTTTTTTCAGAGTGTGACACATTCTAGACTGTTTGAACGTCAATACCAACATTATGGAGCTACTGCATTGAGACTGAGAGTGTTTGAATTCACATACCAAATGATAACAAGCACTGTATTTTTTGTAAGTGAAAATTTTATACATTTTCATTTTTTCCATACATTTCTAACTGTTTTCATAGTCTACATACAAGGTATCTAATGAACTATGTATGCTATGACTTAAGTGTTAAGGCCTGATTCACTTTCAGTTAAATGACGTAAATGCGACTGCCAATAATGGTCGCCGTTTTGGCAGTCAGTATTTATCAATAACCACGCCGCCACATATCTACCACACTAGATGTTTCCAATTCGAATCGAATGTGTATCACATAGCTGGGGCCTATTTCTCGGATCTTGAATAATTTTAATTTTAAACACATGTGGGCATCACATAGACTTGAAAACCAAGCACGATTTGGATAGATATAAAGATTAAGACACTCGAATTTTGCTCTAGATTCTAATAAATTTTGTTTTTTTAGGACAAATCACACTGTTCCAAAATCGTCAGACAGAGAATATTTGGTCTACTCAATGACCTTTGTGACAAGTTTGATGGAGATGGTACTATAAGTCATCAGCCGGGCATCATGCAGCTATGTTCTGAATTGCTCCAAGACGAAGCTATTGCCTCTCAGTTCTGGGTGTTACAACAAAAGGAGGAAAATTATGGTGTGGTGTCATTGTGGAATACGGCTCTGGAATTCTTTCCATATAACTTTAATGCTCTATCTGTGTTGGCTGCTGGTCTGGCTCAAGCGGGAGTGAGCAGTGTGAGAAATGTAAGACTTTATTATATGTATAACTTACATCTTTGTTTTATTATGTTACATCATATTTATGGGAGTTTTTACCATATATGAGCTAATAAAACCAATTTGTTTTACATGAGATTTGTAAAAAATGTTACATAATATTTAATTTTGTAGAAAAGGGAATTCGTGAGAATTTAGGTTTAATCTTTAACTTTTTTATTATTCATTTACCATTTACCAGTATGTGCTATTGTAAACTTTTTTTTAATAAGTGACATTAATTAATAAGTGACCCTTCTTTGATGGCTGTTTAAAAATTATTAAGGAATCTATTATCATATTATGATGGTTAATGTCATTATTTCAGCTACTAGGCGAACTAAAGAACTTACCAGTGTACACTGAGATATACAATCCAAACACGGTGCCACTTATGACGCTAAGAGGTGACGACGCCATAATCGGCCGCGAATATTCCCCTATCCCAGCGTATAAAATTGAAGCGGGCTCCAAAGCAACTGTCATGGAGAGAAAGGAAGGCACAATGATACACTTCCGAACTCCATACTCATACTGGACTGTACTGAATAGTGAGATTGAAAAGACTTTGGATAGACGGCTAGTGTACCACCATTTGCATGCGACTGTCCAGCGAGTATATGAAGGCAGTAAGGTTTTGAAGGCGGTTTTGATGAGTTTAGTCGAGAATAACAAGAGTGAGATCCCTAAGACGCTAGTGGCGCCTAGTGAAGGTGTTTTTGATGTGTTGGTTAGATTCATGCGGGCCGAGTCTCCCCCGCTATTACTGTTGGTGGAATGTCTGAATGTCTGCACAGCTCTCATACCTTTATTTGCAAAGGAGATACATTTGAGGTAAGTCATATAAAATTTGCGAAAGTGTATTGCTTTATCTGTTACCTATTGGCTATTCAGCTGAAGCTCAATAGGCTGTTGAAACAGCTGAACTGATTTTTATCATATTCCGTCTTAGGAGTCTCGAAATAACTTAGGATTGGATAGGATTTTATTGAGTTTATCCAGGAAAATATATGGTTTTTGCGCCATTATCTGGTTTCAGCTTTAGTTCTTGCTTATTTTGCCTTTCATAAGTTTGGGAAAAATTTTGTTAGGCTAAAATGCCACAGTGTAAATCACACTAACGGCCGTTCCCAATATTCAATCTATCTCTGGTTTGACATACGACCGATCGCAGCTAACATTGAATTGACATAAAATATATGTCTCTAATGTCTAATGAGAGCTATTCCTATCTCTAGTAAGGCAAAACCAGAGATAGATCAAATATTGGGAACGGCCGTAAGTTGTAATGGTCATAATATGATTTAGATGTAAGTAATAATCTAGTTATTTATTTTCAGACTAATAAACACAGGGTTACTACCTCGTCTGATCAACCGCCATCTATCCCATGTGGAGTACGCCAATGGCGCTTCTTTGGACTCCGCTACGGTTGGCTCCTATCTAGTCAATATAGAACAGACACAGGGAACTTATAGCTTCCTAGCCGCCTATATAGATATGCTGTGTGCTTTCTATCAGGTAATAATTGAAAACATAATATTCAACATCTATGTGTGTTTGCAGAGTACGGCAAACTCATCGGTACTTGTGTCTTTTGCGCCCGACTAAATTGCGATAACGTAGTTACATAAACGCGATGTAAACGCACTTTACGACTTGCACTTGGAAATGACAATGAGTTAAATTTTTTGTATCTTATAGCAGTAATAGCTGCGAATAAATAATTATTCTATTCTATTTATCTGGAATGGAGATCTATTTGTTGAAATACACAAAATAACAAGCTCAGTTGATTCATTATATTTCATCCAAATTTCATTTAAATAAACAAATTAATCACATACACTTACAGACTCATGGACCCAAAATTCCGAAATGATAATCAAATTATTTTATTTTCACAGGCCTCTGATGACGAGCGAATCACATTAGAAATAATTTTGCCTGGACTAATTTTACTACTAAGGGAAGTATTCCCTAATGTAAGCAGTTGGAGGTACAACAATATAACTGAACGCAAAAACCTCATTCAGCGCTGCACTAAGTTCCTCACACTTATTGTAGAAGAGAATAAGAAGAAAGAACATACTGTGTTGCTAAGAAAAACCTGTGTGTACAGTCTGCTACATACCGAAAATGCGTTGGAGCTATTGAAAATAACGGCTATTGGTGAGCTTTTAGTTTTTTTTTTTTTTTGCAACTTTATAGTGAAATCAAGTCGCTAATGACGCACGGCAATCTTTTAGTTTTACTGTGTAAATACCAGGCACATAAGAGCCATTATTGCCTAGCAACAATAGTTAAAAGGTTTTATTGTATTCAATAACATTCCTACTTATCAAATTCACAAAATATTCAATGTCACATTACTAATTTCAGGTAAAGATGGCTTGGAAAAACTGATACAAGACGAAAGTGACTGGTTGTCAGGCTCAAACTACTACTGCACTAACGTCCAACATTGCATCGCGATAGTCATGTTCACACTCAAGCAGAAAGGCCAAACGGGAGATCCAGAGGAAATGACGCCATTGGAAATGCTAGTTTTCGCTCAAAACAAGCAGAAAGATACGCTTCGAGTGGTGCCGAGAGTGACCAGTTATATCAATAACGCGTTTAGTAAAAGTTTGTCTGTACTCAGCTGTAGATTACTGAAGAAGTTTGCTGATGTAAGTTATCTAATTTCCTTTTAAAGGCGTTAAAAATAGTGGGAGTGCATTGTGCAAATTTTTACCAATAATGTTTTGTACAGTTACTTCCTTTCCGAGGGTGAAATACATAAAAAGCGCCGTCGGCAAAACTATGTCCTGCTAAACCTTATGACGTAAATTTAACATAATATTATGGCTCCTCGTCTTTTAGGCCTCAGCCTCGAATTTTGAGGGCAGCGGTGCAGGAGTTTTGGCAGCGTCGCGGAAAGCCGTCTAATACGCCGCGCGCCGCGCCGCTGTTCGAGGCCAGTTCCATATAAATCTATATTCTATACATTGGACGCCCCGCTGCCCTTTGATTTCGAGGCTGAAGCCTTAAACGTTTATGCTAAAAAACTTTTAGAAGCTTTCTGCTTTTACTAAAATTTGATACGAAACATATTGAATTACTTGAATCACTATGTTCTTATAAATCTTAAAGGCAGTTAAATTAGACCTTATAAGAATATCATTTTCAGGGTTTCCAAATGTCTCTATTTTCGTCGCTCGACATGACGGCGTACCAAGTACGGATGATGTTTCTAGAACGGTTGCGTGATGAAAACGAAACCGTAGCGCTCAAAAATGCTATTCTCGACTTTGTTACCACCTGTATTGGGAAGCAGCCGGGACTCACTGAGGCATTTTTCATGATGAACCACGAGAAGGCCAAAGCTAATGAAAAGGAGAGCGAGAAAAAAGAAAAATCTGAGGATGATACTTTTGAGGGTATTCTTGGGTACATGGCGGATTATCTTGGATTTGTTAAGACTGTAAGTTTTGTAATTTCATCATTTATATAACAAGTACACATATGATAGTAAAACTACAATCCTGTAACGCAAAACTTCTAAAAAGTGCATTAAAATTGGTTAATTTAAAAGATAGTATGAACAAATATTTTGAAAACATTTTTTCGCCTTATATAAAGATATTCCATAAACATTTTTTGTTTTTAGGACGCAAAACTATTACACAGTTCAATATTGGGCAGTATTATGGCGCTGTTCCATGCGCTATGGAAGAACAACATGCAAATACTAGTCAAGAAGTTGAGGGAGCACCCAAAGTTCTGGGAGTACATGACCAGCCCATTGTTTAGTGAAATCCAACCTGGACTCCGGACTTATGGGCAGATATTCAACGTCCTCGGCATAGAGATGTTTGTCTCTAGAGGGAAACTGGATGCTAGTCTACAAACAATGCTCGAACAACTATTTGATGTTAATAAGAAGTACCTAGACAATTGGATCCAGTATGTGTTCTCGTTTGAAGGCAGGAATAAAGAGGAGGTCATAGACCAGGTACCCACTTGGCTGGCCCTTTTAACGTCTTGGAAGGATTTCACTACCATATCCTGCAAATGTCTCCCCATAAGTCTGAACATAGCGCACAAATCTAAAATGGTGGCACCGTGTATGTCAGCACTTTTGACCGAGTTGGACGAGTTAAAGGATGGAAGACTGGTCGTTATTCTTGCAGAGCTTTATGTGATCATGCTGGCTAACTGGAAAGACGACTGCTTTGATAACCGCAAGGCGAGCGCCAAACAAATCGACAATTTATTAACCAACACTGCCATAGTGTACGAAGACTTACACCCGAGAGCCGTACATGCTATACTTTCCATATGCACAGTTGCAATCAGTAGCTTGGACTACGAAATCAAAGCTAATGCTCAGCTGTCTCAAAGCATTATACGGTCTGTTACCAACATCAACAGCTTGGAGCTCGAAAAACTGTTGGACAGTGTAAAAGAAGTAAAGAAGATAGACAAGAAACCGAACGGAAAGAGCGAGATAACCTCTATAGTGCTGTCTCTAGCTATGCTCGAGCAGTGTTTGGAGTTGTACGACGTAATGTTTGCGGGTCTAGCGCAGTGGTTTCAATCAACAAAATTCGTTAATAAGTTGTTGTGTTGTCTCCAAATGTGTTTACAGAATAGAGCTCATATGGAGACTTCTTTGGCTGCCTTACGTTGTCTTACAGCGTATGCCCGCGGACCATTCTCTCGAGATCTGCTAATGTGTGACATAGACCAGTTTCTATGGCTGCAACTGCTGCCTCCCAAGTTTGAGACAAACAATTCGAATGAGCTTTGCTGGAAACAGCAGGAATGGTGGAAGGTGTATTCACACGCGCTCGACTTTATAACGATGATGATGATTAAACATGGAGATTTCTTTGCCGATACCGCTATCACTTTCATGGGCGTACATGTTGAACAGGTGAGCTAAAGTTTCATTTCCTTTCTAATCTAATTTAAGGCCATATTGTTTCTTTCTAGTTATGTATAAATATTACTATAATATTTTTATAAACATCAAATTTTCGTGCTGACATGACAATACAGCAAATGTTCGTTGCTGTATATTGTCATGTCAGCACGAAAATTTGACCGGTATATGATATATGGTTGGGTTTTGGTGTGCAAAATGGTGAATGTGTCGCACTCGTATTTTTTATTTACCTCCATTCTGCTATTTTATCCTTAACTTCTAAGGGATTCGATCACTGACCTCCATTATACAAGTACGCTGGACTTATGATACCCAGCTGTTTATTGTGCCTATTTGAAGCGGAATCAGCGCCCCCAATGTGGTGGAAGAGAACTAAATCTGACGTAACCAAGACGTTTCAAAGTCGCCATGTTGGCGCTGATAGCAGTAGTGAGAGTACTTGGAACTAATACTAGTGATGACAGCCAATAACGATTAAGCGGCCATTTGCAAGTTACGTCAGATTTAGTTCTCTTCCCCCGCATTGGGGGCGCTGATTCCGCTTCAAATAGGCACAATAAACAGCTGTCATTTCAAAGGGTATCATAAGTCCAGCGTACTTGTATAATGGAGGTCAGTGGATTCGATGTAGTCTCGATATAATAAAACTACAAGATGTTGTTTTTGTAAATGTGAAAGTAACGTCAAACACGCTCATGTTGATAAAACTTCAAAAATCTTCAAAATTATTGCTGTAAAAAATAATGTTATTAAAAAATAGCAGGATTGGTATATTTAACGTTTTGATTTAATTTATTATCATTAGATCTCAGAGGCAGTATTATCCGTACGCGGCGGTGCTAGTGCGGGCGCGGCGCTGGACGCGTGCGGCGCGGCGCTCGCGTTGTGCGTGCAGCTGCTGCGGTACGAGCCGCGCTGGCGGGCCGGTAATATGCAGTGCGTGCATATTGTTATGGTATGTGTAGTGTAATTAAGGCAACAATAAAACATATAATGTTATTATTCGAATTTGGTAATGTCACTAAATATCTATAGGTGTGTTAATTAAATAAATATATAATTGACAAACATTCACTCAATATAAAGAGCATTAAAAATAGCCTGCTCGCAACTTGAAGATCGCTCGGTGACATCGTAAGATTACTAAGATGTCACCAGCTAATTGCTGACC
The DNA here is from genome assembly GCA_905187585.1 of Cyaniris semiargus. NCBI lineage: Eukaryota > Metazoa > Arthropoda > Insecta > Lepidoptera > Lycaenidae > Cyaniris > Cyaniris semiargus. The sequence continues at coordinate 4,396,885 of LR994555.1, forward strand.
TACCTATAACGCATCGTTTTATTAGTGACTAGATGACGCCCGCAACTCCGTTGCGCCAAAAATCGTTTATCATGCGGGAACCGTACATTTTTTCGGAACAAAAAGTATTCTATGTCCTTACCCGGGGCTCAAAATATCTCCATGCCAAATTTCAGCAAAATCTGTTCAGCGGTTTGGGCGTGAAGAGTTAACAGACAGACAGAGAGACCGACAGTCGGAGGGACAGACAGACACACTTTAATATTAGTATGGATTTTCCAATAACATAAGAACGTCGGTTCCCACTCTTCGGTTCTAATTCTATGTCCCTTCCCGTCTCAAAATACACCAAAACATAGAGCACATTTTTGCCTGACCATCGTTAAGTTGTGAGCTTACTTTTTGTCAGTGACCTTAAAAAATGTATTATAACGACATATCTTTCTAACACGCTTTTACTAGCTTAGGTTGTATATATGTTACGCTCAAAGACCGAAAACGCTCAGTGAGCGGGAAAATAGCTCACAACGCGTCGTGGTCACGGTGAAACAGCCACGACGCGTTTTGGCAATCACAAAAAGACCATAACGCGTTCTGAACATTTATTCTTACCATATCGCAAATGCAATAGCTTAAAATTAAAAACCCTAATCGTTTTAAGAGAATTATAAGTATTATTGACAAATTATTAACAATATTATTTTGTGTTCAGTAATTTGTCACTTCATATTATGTTGCTTTTTAATATTTAAAGTAATCTGATCTCAATAAATAATAAAAATATAGGTAGTTTTATTTTAATTTATATAATTTAAATATTACTAGTTGATGCCCGCAACTCCGTTGCGCCAGACAGACGGTAATAATATTAGTACGGATAGTATGGAATTATGGATATTTTATAAATAATAATGATAAACTCGTTTTGCAGTGATTTAGTAAAAGAAAAGTTATTTTTATATAGTACTCGTTGTAATCCAAATAAAATCTTCCATACCTATGGACTTCAAATTAGACTTAGGGCTTGTTTCACCACTTTCTGATAAGTGCCGAAACAGACAGACAGACAGACATGACGAATCTATAAGGGTTCCGTTTTTTGCCATTTGGCTACGGAACCCTAAAAACGAAAAGCATATCAGCCACGACATAAATTTCGCTTTTTGGTCTTTTTGTGATTTCCAGATCGCGTCGTGGCCGTTTTCATTAGAGCCACAACGCGAATTTCGCGTCGTGGCTGTTTCACGGTGACCACAACGCGTTGAGAGCTATTTTTCCGCTCATTGAGCGTTTTCGGTCTTTGAGCGTAACATATACATGTGTAACGGAATCTTTGAGCACAATTTTTACCTATCTCTTATAAAACTATGCATACATATGCTTCAACTCCCAAGCGGTCGAATTCGACCGCGATAACAATAGATTTCCAAGAATCCGCGATCGATCGATCGATTAAGACAATGACAATGCAATAATTTGATAAATTTCTTTGAAATAAAAAGCGTGTTTTTTTAGTCACTTAAACGATTCCTTATTTCATTACAGCGCAGTGTAAGTGCGAGCGCGTACCAGTGTGTGACGCAACTATTGCGGTCGCGTCGCCCCGAGCCCGGCGCCACCGACGAGCCTGCATCGCTACACAGGTAACGACCGCTATCTCACTCAGGCATTTAATGATTACTTTACTTTAATGAAGAGTTTGACGAAATGTATGTAGCTTAATATGTCAAAATCTTCGTTAGATTAATCATAAATATTTCTGAGTGCAGCGGTTAATCCTAAATGTAACTATGAAACTGCAAAGTTTGATCACAAAATAGATATAAACGTAAAAGGATCTTATGTAAACCAAAGCGATGCAGATGAGTAAAGAGAAAAGGAATAATAATATGGAACTACATATAACATCTTCTGTAACCAAACTGTGTTAGACAGAGGTAAATACTGCATGGCGATAGACTATGATGATGAAAAAAAACTGCGTCGCTGCTGTTTGTAGCGTGCATGGGCGCTCATATGTTCAAATTTCATTTAAAAAACTTATAACATGTTATTTTCAGATTACTAGAAATCCTCCACATGGCTCTACTGTGTTTGTTGAAGTTTGGCCCAGATCTACTCTCTCTACTGGCAGATCCAGCGCTTGACTTAGAACGCTGGCAGCCAATAATAGAGCTGCATTTTGGAGCTCCAAAACTTTCGTACGAGCCATTCCCGCAACTGACCTTCGGCACGATTCTGTCGGCTATTTGTCTGCTTATAAAGTCGCTTAATCATGTAAGTAAGCTTTCGCAACTGTCGCAACAAAAAATTCTGTTTTCTCAAACGTTATGTCGCCTCAAGTCTGTTACATTTTCACGCTTAAACGGCTGAAGCAATCCAGATGAAATTGGGTATGTAATGAATTTACTTTGAGAGCCGGGGAACGACAAAAGATTGTTTTTGTTGCGGAGAAACGGGCGTCATTTACGGCCGTTCCCAATATTTGATCTATCTCTGGTTTTGTCCTACTAGAGATAGGAATAGCTCTCATAACGGCCGTTCCCAGTATTCAATCTATCTCTGGTTTGACATACGACCACTGACCTCCATTATACAAGTACGCTGGACTAATGATGATACGCTTTGAAATGACAGCTATTTTTTGTGCCTATTTGAAGCGGAATCAGCTCCCCCGATGGGAGGGATAGGAACTAAATTTGACCATTGACCAAATATATTTGTCTATGATTTGACGTAAAAATGACGTTTGAAAGTCGCCATATTGGTGCTGATAGCAGTAGTGGGAGTATTTGGAACTAATACTAGTGATGACAACCAATAACGATTAAGCGGCCATTTGCAAGTTACGTCAAATTTAGTTCCCTTCCCGCTCACTGGGGGCGCTGATTCCGCTTCAAATAGGCACAAAAAAAAAGTTGGTATCATAGGTCCAGCGTACTTGTATAATGGAGGTCAGTGCATACGACCGATCGCAGCTAACATTGAATTGACATAAAATATATGTCTAATGTCTAATGAGAGCTATTCCTATCTCTAGTAGGGCAAAACCAAAGATAGATCAAATATTGGGAACGGCCGTTAGACATTAGAGACATATATTTTATGTCAATTCAATGTTAGCTGCGATCGGTCGTATGTCAAACCAGAGATAGATTGAATATTGGGAACGGCCGTTAGTAAATAATAAAACGCAAACGTGTCAACTTCATAAAATTGTATGTCTATAGAACAAATCAAACAAACTGGTTATATCCTCTTTAAAGTCATTTCAGACGTATTACAAGTTATATGATACGATTACATACTACCAGAGAAGTTGATTCCTAGGCAGATGGGAGACCTACGTAGTTTGGTTGCGTTACGTCAAACCCAGCCGACCGATCACAGCTAACATTTAATTGACATAAGCCGACCAACGACCATATGACCGTAGGTCCGTCAATTGCCTAAGAATAAATTTCCTCGATGGTAAATTAAACTATTTAGTAGTTTGTCTCATTCTCTTCAATATAATTTCAGACGTACCACACGGAGGAGGTGTCTGCGGGGGTGGTGTCTGGCAGCGGGGGGCGCTCCCCGCGCCGCCGGCGAGCTTGCTCCTGCGGCTCCCCCGGTACACCGGTGTCTGGAACGGGCCGGGAGTCTGTGGGCACGCCAGGTAATTTTGCCTTGTTTAAAGAGATCTCAATATGAAAAAAATATTGTTAAAGTTCCATATAAATTTATTAAATAATTCAATTTTAACCGTTTTCGAGCAGTCGACCTCTAATGTCTATACATCGAAGAAATTGATTCGTAGGCAGTTTGACAGACCTACGTCATTTGGTAGGATTATGTCAATTCAATGTTAATCGTGATCTGTCAGCTGGGTTTAACACAAACGTGATCAAATTACATAGGTTCGCCATCTGCCTATGAATCAATTTCTCTGATAGTACAAGTTGGAGAGTTAGAAACTTGCAATTTTCCATGCTAAATCCATGTGTCTTTGTCTGATACGTTAGGAGGTCGGGAGTCAGTGGGCAGCGTGTCGTCAGCGGCGTCGCTGCCTGCGCCGAATCCGCGCCTGATCGCCGCCGCCGTACACGCTGCTACTACGCTACTGGCGCAGCAGGTACTACCTTCACTCTATGACGTAGGTTACACGCTCAGTTTCTCACCAGTTCCTAGTCCATCAATCTGGTAAAGATTGACGCGAAACTGAACATGTAACCCACGGATTGATGGACTGATCATTTTTTTATTATGTACTTTTTAGCCATCAATCTGGCGTCAACCTCAGATTGATGGACTGAACTGATGCCAGATTGAGCGTGTAACCTACGACTATCTGTTATGGCTGTAGTACTATAAGAGAAATTGATTCATAGGCAGATTGCGGACCTGCGTAATTTGGTCGCGTTATGTCAAACCCAGCCGATCAATATTGAAACTAATATTGAATTGACATTCAACCAAATGTTGTAAGTCCGTCAACTGCCTATGAATCAATTTCTTCGATAGTACTTAAGTTGTAATACACTTTCTAGACACCAGGTTGTATCATGTAGCTGTTACAGACTTTCTAATAATCTACATTTTACAAATGATAATCTTAATTCATTATCCTATAGAAGCTAATACTAGAAATAATACAGTGAATATTTTAGTAAGACAGGTGAAAAAAACATGTGTTTAGCTGATGTGTATGAAACCCTACGATCGCGTGTGCGACGCACGTTTGGCGAGTAATTTTTCTTCTACTAAATGAAAAGTTTGACGTTCAAGAAATGAACAAAAAATATAAGTAATAATTTTTAATGTTTTACATCAAATATTTGTCTGCATACACGGTATTTATATGAATTTTTATATCCGTCTCACGTTTTATCTTCGCTATAAAATGTATTATCATGTGTTGTATGACTTATAGAATTTGTTTCTCCCCAGGCACTGCTAGTTATCCGCGACGCGTCCGTCCCGGCTCGACACAAGCAACTCGCCCGGCGCGAGCTCGCGTCCGAACTGCCGGTATACCACGAGTTCGTGCGGCGCCGCATAGTGTGTACGGCGCACGCTCGCCCCTACCTCGCCCGACATAAACACGCGCCCGCGCCGCTGCGTGCGAACCCCGCTGAGATACAGGCGTTGCAGATGGTATGTTAGCTTTCAGTGTAAGGATATAATGTAGATTGACGTGGTTATAGGCTGTCGCGGTTAGGTAAAGTCTACCTCGCGCGACACAAACACGCGCCCGCGCCGCTGCGTGCGAACCCCGCTGAGATACAGGCGTTGCAGATGGTATGTTAGCTTTCAGTGTAAGGATATAATGTAGATTGTCGTGGTTATAGGCTGTCGTGGTTAGGTAAAGTCTACCTCGCGCCACACAAACACGCGCCCGCGCCGCTGCGTGCGAACCCCGCTGCGATACAGGCGTTGCAGATGGTATGTTAGCTCTCAGTGTAAGGATATAATGTAGTGGTCATAGGCTGTCGTGTAGGTGGTAGGTAAGGCCTACCTCGCGCGACATACAAGATGTGAAGCCATCTAGTTTTAGCTTGAAATCATAGGCGCTCTGCTGCATTATAATACGTATAGAACATCAAGAGTAAATTTGTCAGAACTCAGAAGAGACAGAATTAAATATTACTAAAATAAAATATTACAATATAAAATTAGAAAAAGAAAGAAGTGCTCTAAGTGCCAAGTTTATTTTACTTCTTACTGTGAGGAATCTAAGTTTTACGGTATTCAGTAAACTGGTTTTATATTTTATAGTCGTGAATTCGAATCTTCATTTCTTTATAGGTTCGTCAAGACGAGCTCGCAGAGCCGACACCGCCGCCACCGCCGAAGCGCGCCGCGCACGGTGCGCACGAGTCTATGCGCGAACTGCTACTGCGCAAACACTACCTCGACCGCTGCGCACAAACCCCCACCAAACCCCCATCCCCAGTCTCACACTCAACCCCCGCGCCCGATAAGAAGGGCCCCCGAGTCTCCAAACGGGTCTCCTGGGCCGAAACGACCCGCGAAGATGACGATTATGCGATAGAGGAGTCAGACTACTCTATACTCACAGAGGTCCAGATAAACAACGATGAGGACTACTTCCATTTTATGTCGATTTTGTTCCTCTATGTCTGTCAAACTGAATTGTAAATGCATGATACTTTTTAAGTAATAAATCGTTATTTTGTCACTTTTATATGGTTTTTTTTATTATATTTTATAATTGACGACCTCTGTGGCTCAATTGGTTGAGTGTGTGGCAGCTCAAGCCGGGGGTCGCGGGTTCGAATCCCGCCGACGTAACAAAAAGTTTTCAATGTTCCCGGGTCTGGATGTGTATTAAATATGTGTATGATATAATAAAAATCATAAATACATGTATAGTATAAAAGTATTAAATATATTTCCGTTGTCTGGTACCTGTAACACAAGTCCTTCAGGTACTTAGCACGGGGCCAGGCTGACGTGGTGTGAAACGTCCATAGATATTTAAAAATAAAAAAAAATCTTATGATGGAAAGAACTATTTGTACACATGCTAAAATAGTAAAGAAATTGTCGCGAGCAAACAAAAAAAAATCGTCTTCCGATATATTATAATAGAGGACTAATCTAATTAGGTACTTTTTAAACTCTCTTTTACCTATTTATACATATAAATAGGTAAAAGAGAGTTTAAAGAGTACCTAAGGACTAAAGACATCAATGGTCGATGATAATGATGGTTAATAGATCCTTAGAAGAGGTGAGAGTGAGATCCAACCTTTGAATCCAACTCACTTTCTTGCATAGAGAAAAATGGGCTCCGGGCCGGGCTCTCTTGCGAGTCTGAGTCAAAAACTGACGTTTTTCAAATGTCAGTAGCCTCAGTACTCAGTTCTTTTGGTTTTATGCACTGACCTCCATTATACAAGTACGCTGGACTAATGATACCCTTTGAAATGACAGCTATTTTTTGTGCCTATTTGAAGCGGAATCAGCTCCCCCGATGGGAGGGATAGGAACTAAATTTGACCATTGACCAAATATATTTGTCTATGATTTGACGTAAGAATGACGTTTGAAAGTCGCCATATTGGCGCTGATAGCAGTAGTGGGAGTATTTGGAACTAATACTAGTGATGACAACCAATAACGATTAAGCGGCCATTTGCAAGTTACGTCAAATTTAGTTCTCTTCCCGCTCACTGGGGGCGCTGATTCCGCTTCAAATAGGCACAAAAAAAAAAGTGGGTATCATAGGTCCAGCGTACATGTATAATGGAGGTCAGTGGTTTTATGCCACTAACCTCCATTATACAAGTACGCGTACTTGTATAATCGAGGTCAATGTTCTATGCACTGACCTCCATTATACAAGTGTATAATGGAGGTCAGTGGTTCTATGGAACGTGAAGTGTCGCTTCGTGTCGTGTCGTTGTGCGGTTTCGCAGACCGCAATTCGCAAATTCGCACTAAACATGAAAGGGATTTTTATAATATCTCTTCTGTGCATTGACATAAGAAACCTGTGGTTAGTTTCGTATGTACCTTTGCCGTTGCAGCAATGAAACAAAAAGTCTATGTCAAATGTCAATGTCAGGCGTCAGCTGTCATTCTGTTTTCAAACGTTGGCACGCCGTGTTGCCGCTGCTGTCCTTTGGCCTTTGACTTTTAATTTTTAATCCATTGAAATTCGGTCTCGCTTCACTCACGGTTCGCTGCCACACGTCAATTATCATTTATATAGATAGATACCTATCTTCCAATCCAGGTACGTAACGTTATGTAAAGTTGGATGTAACCTATGTACGTTCATCTTATAATCAGTATTTTTCCTCTTTAACTTCAGAATAATGGCACCAGCAGCCGCCGCCGTGCAACCAAAGCCGGATAATGATCCTATTGGCATTCGAGCAGTATTACTGGGACCACCAGGGTCTGGGAAAGGCACCCAAGTAAGTTTCACAGTAGATAGAGGTATCTACTCTATATAAAACTCAATATTTATGGAATAAAGTTAGTATGGTTATTATAAAGTTCCTCCTGCAATTGTCACCTTAAATCAATTGTTAGTAACAAGAAAATACTGGATTTTTATTGAAGGCTATCATAAATTAATGGAATTAATTTAACCTGTGCTTTTAGGCTCCTAAATTGAAGGAAAAATATTGTGTATGCCACCTTTCAACTGGAGATATGTTACGTGCAGAAGTCTCTTCGGGCTCAGAGCTCGGGAAAAAGCTGAAGAAAGTAATGGATGAAGGGAAACTGGTGTCAGACGAGATGGTTGTGGACATGATTGACAAGAATCTTGACCAGCCGGAGTGTAAAAATGGATTCTTACTTGATGGCTTCCCAAGAACGGTGCCTCAGGCTGAAAAGGTTTGTGTCTCATTGTTTTTTTAAATATAAAACATTAAAATGTATTATGTACTTGCAAATATTTGCTTAAACTTGAATATAAAAACAATGATTTTATTAATGGAAAATAGTATTTATCCATTCTTTTCTAATAAATAAATACAATATACTATTTTTAATATTGATCATAGTAGAAAAAAGTTACACATTTAAATAGGATGTTTTTATTGTCTGTTACAATAACATCACCTGTTGTTTATGTAACTGAGTAACAATAGTGTATTTCAAACTTGAGCCTTTAATGACCTCTAGTCCCATATTAAGGTGTTGTAATACAATAGTTCTCAGAGCCACAGCAGCTATTTGTACTTTGTTATCAATTAGTTTATGTAATCATTCAGTTATCTATTGTTAATTTGTTGTGTTAAAAAAAATAGTTATGATTAGGTATTTGAAAGTTACATAGATATGTTTGTTTACTTTTTATATTGAAAAAAAAAATGCTAGGAAATCCATATTAATAATTATTATGAATACAAAAGTGTCTGTATTTCTATTACCATTTCACCATTAAACCACTGAAGTTTTGGATCCAAGGAAAATACATAATATGGTGTTTGTCTTAATTTCTAAATATCTAGAAGTTCCACAAATTATAGTACAAACTACAATATATTATTATGTATATTAGTTGCAAAAATTACCCACCTTTAATTTATTTGCTTTGTTCCCATTACTTGTATTTAACCAACCCAATTATTCCTATCATCAAATATTTAAGTAATTAAATATTTCATATAATTTCAGCTGGATGATCTGCTTGCCAAGAGAAAAACTGCTCTAGATGCAGTCATTGAGTTTGGTATCCAAGACAGCTTACTGGTGAGAAGAATCACTGGAAGGCTGATTCATCCTTCAAGTGGGAGGAGCTACCATGAGGAATTCCATCCACCCAAGAAGCCCATGACTGATGATGTTACTGGAGAACCCCTGGTACGTCGCTCAGATGATAATGCAGATGCTCTCAAGAAGAGACTGGCTACGTACCACCAGCAAACGGTACCACTTGTGGACTACTACATGAGGAAAGGCCTTCACTACCGTGTAGATGCTTCCAAGGCAGCGGAAGATGTTTTCAGTAGAATCGACAACATTTTCAAAACAAGAATCGCCAATAGGAATAGGAGTACAATTTTTGATTGATTTATTTTTAAGTGAAAGTTTTTTGTACAAAATCACTATACGGTCTATGTGGAACTATCATGTCGTTATACAGGTAAACATTTTAACTAGATATTTTGGAAACTTTGTGTATAAATATAGTGGAAAATGTACACTGAACTTATTTAGTTTTTTTTTATAATTTTATTATCCAACTGCCTATTGACTGCCTAGAGTGAAATTACAAGGTTTTAATAATTAATATTTTGCTCCGATGAATTTTCTACAAAATATTAATATTTAATGGCATTATAAAGTAAGATTTAAATCAAATGAAGGATTGAAATTATACAACTCTGTAGATTTAAAACTTTAATAATATGTATTATCAGAGAGACCGAAAGAAACTCGGAAGAGTCATAGGCAATAGGTATAGAAGCTCAGTTAAGGCAACCACATATTGTTTCATAAAAATTGCTTATTGCTGGTATATTTGAAAACAGAGCATATAGTAATTATTGCTTATAATAAGTCTATCTGCTATTTTCAATAGTTTATTATGGAACATTTAAGGCTCTAAAACATTTTATATATTGTAAATTACCTACAAAAACTCTCTCCAATTGTAATTTAAAGATATTTAAAATAGTTATATATCTTATAAGTTATAACTCTCTCAATGTCTGTAATATGACGTTTTATGAGTCAGGCGGTGGCCAAATGCTCATAGATGGCGTTTTGCCTATCCATATTTCCATTTTTAACCGACTTCAAAAAAAGGAGGTTATTTCCATTTAAAATAGAAGGATAAATTCCCATAAACTCCTTAAATGCCTTGGCGTTTACTTTTGTTACTTTCTATAACAGACTCATATTAATTCATCAAGCCCCATACGGTCACCGGTGACCAAGACACAATAGAATATCTATTGTGTCTCGTTTTCCCACAATCGACGGGTTTATTTGACAGTCTATTTCTAGTTATACTTAATTGGTATCAATCTTTTTCTTTGTAAGCGATTAAATATAAATTAAATTCCATTTATTTCAGGCTTATTATGCCTAAAGATTGTACTGCTTATTTCTATCTTTAAATTACAACTGGTTTTACTACTATCGGAAGAGGTCGCTAGTAAAATTCTTAAAACACTTTATTTCACAGCCAACATAAGTTGAACTTTGAGGATTACTTTTAAGGCTCTAACTTGCCGATACATTCTTATGCTTTAAAGTTTAAAGGTTACCTATTATACGGAAGTCTGAAAGTAGATGGTACTTTCAGTGACCTGTGGCGTCACAAATAAAAAAAAAAACCTGAAATGACGAAAATAAAATCGGGGTCAAGTGCGAGTTGGACTCGCGCACGAAGGCAAATTATACAGCAAAAAAAGGTAAAAAATGTGTTTTTTGTATGGGAGCCCCCTTTAATTATTTATGTTATTTAAATTTTATTATTATTTATTAAATAATAAATACAACTGAGTATTTTGTGAACATTTCAAGTGCCCACCTTATTTCCATTATTGATATCGTGCAAAAAATAGCAAAAAAATCACGTTTGTTGTATGGGAGCGCCTTTTAAATATTTAATTTATTTTATTTTTTGTATTTGTCGTTATAGCTGCAACAGATATACACAATCTGTAAAAAAATCAGAACTCTAGCTATAGCGGTTCTTGAGATATAGCCTGGAGACAGACAGACGACAGACAGACATCGAAGTCTTAGTAATAGGGTCCCGTTTATACACTTTGGGTACGGAACCCTAAAAAGGAAACAACGTGTAGGACCTGCAGAGCGCTGAACATAAGTATTATACTTTTATTTTTATTGGCAGGGTGCTTATTTATATGGAAGCCACACCAAAAGTGGATTTAATTGGTCCGTTTAAAAGTGCAAGCGTGGGCGAACGCCTTATGAAGAACTCAAAATAACGGCATGATCCGTTATTTTGAGTAATGTTGTTCATGAGAGTTTAACGACATAATATTTGGTATGCCATATTCGATCTTATTTCTCTAGCAATACTAAAGCATATACGAGACCGCATATTATAAAGGTTAACATAGCCGAATACGACACAAAGACGGAGAATAATATAATAGATATAATAATAATAATATTTTTGGTGAATACTTCCAATGGGTATTTAATTCGATACATAAACAATGAAAGAAGAGCGTCTAGCGTGATCGCTACTAATTTAAACGTGCTACGACAAAATATGCAACACATTAAAGTGGTAGCAAGTCGTAGGATTTCATAGTTTTCTTTTACATTTTGCAACTGTCTTACTACTTTATCACAAAAATATTTATATTTTCGAGTTGACTGCATTTGATTAAGTTATCGGTTTGTTAGATAGTAGCATATTATTCTAAATATTTACATTTCGTTAACACCAAAAGTAAACTACTTGTGTAAATTAAATAAATAGGTATTTGAACTTGATTAACAAATTGTGTTTAGAAAGTTTTTCTTATATTTTTTTTCCATAAATTTAGAAAAGGGAGGCAGGGAGGCCCCCCTACCCCTGCTCGTCAATAGATGGTGTTTAGTTATTAATTTTAGCATGGCATTTGTTATTTCAGTTTTTTTACTAAATATATAATAACTTTCAATCTAGCTCTCCACAACTTATGTTCGCCTGGTAGGCAGGTACCGTCAGTTTTTGGAGTAGTTTGAGGTAGTGCGGGATTTTTTGAATACGAAAACCGTACGAATAAGACGAAATGGTGACAAACTAGGATGAAAAAAGAGTAAAATATGACAAATGAAAAATGTGCTCAAAATAAAACAAAGAAATAGACAAATGTATGTATTTGGATTTAATGTTCGATACAGATATATTCTGGAATCTGGATGATATTATCTGGATACTGTTTCTGGAGAGGCATGAGCAGGTACATGATTGAGACAATGTTTTCAAAATCATCAATGATATGCAATGAAGTGATATTGTTATTATATAACGGTCATTCACTCGAATGTTGCTAATAATATTATAAGCTCTATGTTTTATAAAAATGCTATTGATATTTGATATTTTAATTTACTGGTAATATATTTACTGGTAAACCGAGAAAGTAGTTTAAAAAATCGTGGGAATTTCTACTATGATGATTAAGAATGGACACGCACAATGAGTGTGTGTCCACATAAAAGATAAGAAAGCACCAGAATAAAGTAATCAAATTACGATATACAGATTATCGTGCTAATTGATATGAAAAAATGTTACACAAGTTAAAACTTAATTACATGCACTGCGTACAAAATGTCTGTTAGTTGAAATATAATTTACTAATCACTATTTATATACTAAGTAGGTACTTTCTTTTATTATATTTTGTATTTGCAATTGTTTTAATCAGCACTAAATATTTAATTTATAAAAAACTGTATTCGAATAACGATACGCAGTGCACATAACATTTTATTAATGAAAAAAAAAACAATGAGTCAAGCAGTTCAGTCACAAAATATACAGATGGCACTTTATCAAAAATAACTTCAATTTTGATAAGTACAACAAATCCATTTATGATAATAGCGCCAGCGCTAAATACAAGACAAAATCGAGTCATGAAATTGTTTTATGATAATAAGATGATTGGATACTGAAATTGGTACAATTCATAAATCAATACCTTTTTGAAGTCTGTCTGTAAATTGTTTTTTTTTACAAAAAATCCCTTGTCATGTCGAGGATGCAACGAATAAAAATAAATAACTAAAACTATAAAAAAACGATATTTACAACGCCTCCCGGTTTCGGCCGCTCTAACAGCGTTCTACGCCACTATACTTAGCTTTGGATAATCGTAACGCACGATCTACATCTAATCCTACTTTACAATAAAGCTTTAATCATCATTTACAATAACAACACTATAATACGACGATAGCGCCACCTAGAGATATTTAATTGAAAGCATTTTACTACTGTTTTACCATAGTGAAGATAGGCGCCATCTAGCGACGAACTAAAACTATACGCCCTATCGGTAAAACAGTTTTTTATTCCTGGATAATTGTAAAATGCCTTCAAATAAGACTCATTAGGTCCCCCAAAGTCGACACTAGGCTGATATAGATTTAAGTCACATATTTTATTGCTCGCCTTAACAAATAAGTACATATCTATTTAATTTTTAAAATAAAAACTATTTTGAAACCTATCTTTTCTATCTTATTAGTAAAATGAGAAAAAATGACTAGTAGATTCGTGTATTGTTTTTCAAATGTAGATTATTGTCTCTTTATCGCAGATTGATGGAAAAAAAGCAATAGGCATCTGACCATCTCAAAAGTGCCATATGAAACTGTGCCATTTTTATAGAGGTATTTTTGTATTTTATTAAAAGTTAACAAAAATAAAATGTAAGAAATCTAACTACACATTTGACCAGCCTAGTGTCGCTACAAGCTACACAAATCAAAATATTTCGATCCATCATGGATTTAACTGTTTGCGCACCAAAATATAACTAGGTAAACAATTTTCAACGTTTTAAATAGTTACATACAAAAACGTAGCCTACTAATTCTATTCAAAATCGAATATTCAAAATAATAGGCACTGTTTCAAAACCTTTACCTTTGCGAACGAAAATTTACGCTTATCAACAACAATCTACGGACAAAATGGTCAACCACCCAAATATTGAACACAAAAACCCACTAGAAGTAGCTAGTAATCTTTACGATTGTTGTGTCAACGATTGGGTAGTTTACCTCACAAGCATTTAAAATTCTATTCGATTCAAATTCAGTATCTGTTCGAAATTCAATTTCAACCAATAGCGATTCATTTTGTAGCTACTGGCGTTCATCGAATAGATATGGAATTTAAATTTTCAAACGACTCCATCATATTTTACTAGAACATTCCAAGTGACATTCGGTTATGGATAAAACACTGATGAATACAATTTTCGGATAGCTCTGTCAGTATTCTTCATTCTGATCATTAAAGCCTTATTTTTAACATGGCGGATGGTAAAAAGCAACTGGCCACATAATAATGCCCTTGCCATGCTAAGAACAAAATTCCTGTTATTATCTAATACGAGCTATCCATTTAAACTTCTTATCATCAATTTTTTCAGTGTTACCCATTCATTTACATACTTTAGCTTGTTACTTGTTTATACCGACAGAGACAATTCCTATTTATTTGCCATATTATGTGAGGCAGACCGTCTGACCAGTCTAACATCACAACCAGTCTGCCCAGTTGTTGGACAGTCAGACAAGTCTAAAAGACTGTTCGTAGTCCAGTTATTGGACAGTCAGTCTGTCCAATCTAACAGACAGTTCGTAGTCCAGTTATTGGACAGTCAGTCTGTCCAGTGTAACAGACGATTCGTAGTCCAGAAGTTGGACAGTCAGTGTGTGTCCAGCGTCGGTGTTCAGTGGTCGTGCAGACGTCCATGATCTCGGCTGGAGGAGCGCGAGGTCTTGCGCTGGTCGAGGTATGCCGCCGGCGCCCAACCTTCACCCTGACCTCCTAAAGGAAAAAGAAAAAAGAGTTAGTACAGAACAGTACAGAAAGTCAATATTGTATTATATTTGTGATAAGATCATTCAACAAAACTTTCAGTACCAGTTCCATTTGATGTTTATCATGGGTATAAGAAACTCGCACGGGTCTGTGTAGCAATGCTAGTATCAACTATTAAATAGAAGTTACGTAAGGTACGTGGGTGTCCACATCTACATGTGTGCGGTAAAAATTGACTGTCTAAAACGGAAAATTAACATGGCCGCAACGTAGTTCGTTTCAGTTTATAATCGTAATTTATGGCGGTAAGTCTTGTTTACGTCAACAACACAACATAAACAACATTTTAAATAACCCACAAATACGCTACCATAGGATTATATTACAATCAAAAAACAATAAAATAAATTATTTAAAGTATACTGGCAACATTCTCACTAGTGATGCGCCACACGCGCCACACCATATCGATGTTTAATGTTTACACCATTGACATAAGAATAGGTCTTTGGTTTACACTCACCCGCGATGCGCACGTACCACCAGCCGGCGCAGCCCACCTTGAGCAGCTCGGCGTGCTGCCCCTCCCGCAGCGACACCTCGCTCCCCCCCACCGCCGTGTACTCCGCCAGCGCCACCAGGCTGCACCCCACCGTCTATACATAGATAATGTATCAGTCATTGGACAGTGTCTTCTTCTTCTTTTTATTTATGGCTCCTTTGCATTGGACAGGGTCAATATTTCATTTAAGCACGCGCGCTCGAATTTCAAAACGGTCTGCGAAATGCGACTCAAAATGCACTCCTCCACCGCAGTTTTCATTTAAAATACTACGTGTTTGTTGGGTAACAGGGAGCGCATTGGCTAGTCTAAGTTTGTATTAGATAATAATTTTGGATTTTCGCTATTTGTCATAAAAAGCTAAAACTTAAATGTAGTATTTATAATAATTTCAGTAACTCCTCGTACAAAAATTTATGCTGTGAGTTTATTTTTATTCAAACCTACACTCTGCAAACATTTATTCAAAATCATAGTTTTCCTTTACATTGAAGATTCATATCATTTAAGTTAGTTTAATCCCACAAAATTTTTATTAATTGAAGCTACACATATTATAAAGCTATCGCTTAATGAGCAGATTGAAGATTATTATTTCCAGCTCTAACATCAATTGGCATGCAAACATTGTCGATATCGATATGGAGCATCGATACATGCGTGTCGAATCGTCGCACCCCTAATCGACCGACGGCATGCAACATCGCAGTTAGTATTTAGTTCATAACTTTCTTGACTGTAATTGCTAGATATTTTTAAGTGACCGTAAGTTTTAGGTCACACATAAGTAATACGTTAGGTTTATTTAAAGTATGTAGTAATACTACGTATATAACTTGCCTACTTTTTCTTTCGATAACTGTTATTTAAATTACAAATATATAGCAATCACAGCCAGGTTTGTAAGTTGTTAATGTTAGAATTGAGCGTTGCGCTGTCCATATAATATTCCATTAATAGTAATAAAAATTTATATTTTACTTGAATAATATGCCTAGCCTTAAATAAATAAATATATCACACTTGTACCTTAGCAAATATTGGTTGACTATAATATAACCGAATGATACTGATTAGAAAATAATTAGGTTATCCCAGCCTTTCAAGAGTGGGTTTCAGGGCGGAAGAGACACAATTCCTATTTAAGTCAATTGTTTTATAACATTGTATTGTTTCTACGTAGGTAGCCTATTCGCTTGTAGAAAGCGGTGCCAAGTGATAGAGTCGATAGGATGTGCTTTGTGCTGACAGAGAAGTCTCATAGTCTTTTTCAGAAGGGATAGAGTATATACATACAGTCTAGTTGTCGTGTCGTATAAATGCACTCATAAATACACATAATAGTCGATCGAAGCAAAGCGCATTACTAAACGATAAGCACACGAACAATGAGTGACAAACAACAAAACTTACACAACGGTAAACCGATATATCCACGTCGATGTCTTTGGTTTAAATAAATAAATCAGTCTTATATACAATGCCGGGTGGGCAAGCTAGTATTGCGATACGTAAAACGTGGAGTTGGCCTGTGTCGAGCCCGAAACTGAAAAGAACTGGACCATTCTGTGTATGGTACCGTTCAGACCGGCCTCCGCCACCTGTTGAACAACACAACATAGAGCATGCGGCCATCTTGTTTACTTCACAAAATGGCGGCTCTGTCAAACTGACATTACACAAGCATTTGAATGAATTGATGACGTGTCTGACAAATACGGCGACCATTTTTACACAAAATGGCGCTGTGACAAAAGCTGTGAATTTGGATGTGGTTTCGGTGAGTGGTTGCCTATTAAGCGATGGTTGTGATATGATGCGCGGTGGTTTAACTCTATGTATCCGGTTATGTCTATCTAGGGGTCGGCTAGACTTTTCACTAAGTGTCTTCCTAGGCCCGTCGTTAGTTCAAGCACCTCCATGGGAAGCGTTAGGTGCGCAGGCGCAACGACATGCGCTATCTGGTGCCTAGTGCCTAGCCCATTCCATAATAATACATTAAAACTTACATCGAGTGGTTTTTTACTTCACTCACAACTGTAAAACCCAAAATTAGTCGTTAATGATCGTGTATACCCAGTGAAGCAACTCCATAGTTAGTACCTTAAACCCATTTCTACTTTGCTTTTGTTGTAAAATAAAGTGAATTGAGTTATAATATTATGTACAAACTACAATTTTTTTGCAACGTGTAATCTATAACATCACTTAGGGTCAAAAAAGAGCGCAACGCGACGCGTAGATGCATTTCTAAATTTGTATTGAATTGACAGATTTGCATGACGTCTCACGCAATCGAAGTCTGTCAAATCCATACAAATGTAGAAATGCATCTATGCGTCGCGTTGCGGTCTGAATTGACCCTTAAAGGAAATATTAACAATCTTAAAATGCTATTGAAAATTGAATAATACTGGAAGTACAAAATCAACTTAAATTATTATCATCCTTGATTAGTACATTTTATAACTACTACATAATATTTATTTTATAAGAATGTTTGTCCGTTTGTGTAGGATGGTTATTTTTTTATTTTTATGCTGATCTGTTTTTGCGTTTAAGTTAAGTTAACATTTGAGTACGTACGTAAAGTGTTTATGGATGCGTGTTTCTGCGCGGTTGTACGCAATTAATGCGTGCGTGTACGTGTTTTTGCGTGCGTATAAATGTTAAATGCGTGTAAGTGTGTGAGCGTGTTCAATCAATCAATTTCTTCGATGGTATATACATGCGCATTGGCGCATGTATATACCATCGAAGAAATTGATTCATAAGCAGCTGACGGGATCTACGTCATTTGGTCGCATTATGTCAATTCAATAGTCAGTAGTAAATCGTAATATATCAGCTAGGTTTGACATAACTCCACTAAATGATGTGGGTCCGCCATCTGCCTATGAATCAATTTCTCTGATAGCATTTTTGCGTGCGTGGTGTTTGTAATACGTGTATGAGAGTACGCTTATGTAAGTGTGTAAGTGTGTAAGTGTGTTACTGGCGTGATGTTGTTTATATGCGTGAATGCGCGTATCTGAGTGTGTTACCGGCGTGATGTTGTGTGTATGTATGCGTGCGTTACCGGTGTATGGTCAGGCTCCTCATCGTCGTCGTCGCTGGGGTCAGTAGACCAGCAGGGCTCGTCGTGCGCGTCACACGAACCGGCCCGGATTTTGGTGGGGGGTACGGGGGGCCCGCCGCTAGAATCCCAGGAGTTGGCTTGGATCAGCGCTCTGCAAGGGATAATGTTCTTGATGTAGATTTATAGGCTAGGCTATTTGGATCCTACTGAAACTTATGCTGTAATATAAATGAGCTTAAAACTTTGATTTACCGTCAATACAGTCAGTTCAAGTAAGTAGTATCGTCAAAACGGTCAGGTTTATTTATGGCCCCTAAAAATGTTCTTATCTCGTATAACTGGTTGGTCATCCCATGTAGTGGATTCTGTATTATGTTGTTTACTCTGGCTATCTTAATATCGTATTTTAAAAAATACATAGGTATAACTCGGATAGGGATGCGCTGTCATATTCTGTATGATATCGGCTCAAAAAATACTGAAAATTTATCGTATCACTAATATTATAAAGCTAAAGAGTTTGTTTGTTTGTTTGAACGCACTTCATTATCTCAGGAACTACTGGACCGATTTCAACATTTCTTTCACCAATGTATAGTTAAGATGTCCCTGAGTGCTATAGGCCATCGAGGAAATTGATTCCTAGGCAGTTGACGGACCTACGTCATTTGGTCGGCTTATGTCAATTTAATGTTATCTGTGATTGGCACTGACCTCCATTATACAAGTACGCTGGACCTATGATACCCACTTTTTTTGTGCCTATTTGAAGCGGAATCAGCGCCCCCAGTGAAAGGGGAGGAGAACTAAATTTGACGTAACTTGCAAATGGCCGCTTAATAGTTATTGGTTGTCATCACTAGTATTAGTTCCAAATACTCCCACTACTGTCATCAGCGCCAATATGGCGACTTTCAAACGTCATTTTCACGTCAAATTTAGATCACTCACATTGGGGGAGCTGATTCCGCTTCAAATAGGCACAAAAAATAGCTGTCATTTCAAATGGTATCATTAATCCAGCGTACTTGTATTATGGAGGTCAGTGGTGATTGGTCTGATGGGTTTGACTTAACGCGACCAAATTACTTAGGTCCGCCATCTGCCTAGGAATCTGCCCGACCGGGCCGGGTCGGACCACTAGTCGTATCATAAAGTATAAACCCTCTTACTTGTGGTTAGCCGCGTACTGTCGCACGCGCTCGCCCTTTAGCTCTTTAAGCTGGTCTAGCAGCACCCGCTTGATGCGCTCCACCCAGGCGCGCTTGACGTCCGCGCTGGGGGCGGTCAGTGTGTGCACCTCGCTCCGCCCCTGGCGCCACACCTCGAATTTACGCACGTCACCTTTAACCGACTCTGTGAGGCCGATTTGTGACATCTGAAATGAAAGAGAATATTATAGAATATAGGCTATGTTATAAGTTGAAGTATAGCAATAAATAAAATAAGGGAATGCAAATTGCAATTTGATGTTGTAGGTATAATATACTGTTTTTTCCATTTTGAGACTTTGCACAATTAACTTCTTATACAGGGTGTAACAAAACTAAGTGATAATACTTTAGGGTGTGTATGTGTCTCTTGTAGACAGTTCACTGTGATAGTAGCAGCGCTGAAAGACCAATTTTTTTGTGATTTGTATGGGCAAGCGCCCCAGCGTCACCAGCTTCCCCAAAATCCCCATACAAAAAAAAATATTGCTCTTTCAGCGCTGCTACTTTTACAGTGAACAATAAACACGGGACTCATACACAACCTAAAGTATTAATTAACACTTAGTTTTGTGACACCCTGTATAAATAGCTTCTGCAGCAACTTTCCTACATGAAAAACTTGAAAAATCTATTGCTGCGGTGCACATTCACTGTCACGGGCAAAGATATCGCTTTCGTCTTGTCTGTCATTTTTAACTCTAGTTTAAAGGATATAGGCTAAAAAGAGTCCTACCTGGAGATCATGTTTGAAGTGATAAGTCGCCTTGTTATGGCTGTTCTTGGCTGCTGGTTTACAGAATAGCATGGCCTTCTCGTACAAGAACACGTGTCGGCGACGCGGACGCAGCCGCAGCCGCAGATCTCGCTTGTTCTCTGACACCACGAGGAACGAGCTCTGGAGTAGAAGCTCGCCCTGTTGACTGAGATCCACCTGGAGTGTTACGTTATTATTTAATGCCATTTCGAATAGCTGTGCTTTATATTTGCAAGTAATAAGGTATTACAAATGTCCTGAAATTATGGGGAAGCATATGTCCCTGCCTACCCAGAACAGAGTTATTAAGCTTCGGAGCTACTTTATCTAAGAAAATATTCTTACAGAGTAAGCAGTAGGCGACCTTAATGTTTGTGTAGATCCACGTTAAATACGGGGATTAAGTTTTGTGTAATCGATACACAAATACCTAATTATTATTATAAATAATTTTAGAACTAAACTATTTATATTAAGTTGTGAGTGACGTGTAGGAAAAAGTCTTACAAACACCACATATTATATAATAGTAAGTATAGTGGTCCGCGACACAATCCGTAAGTATCCGCGTAAACCTAAAAAATATTTTCACATAAGAATTAAAATGGTTCCAAGAAAACTATTTTTATCTAATGTCGAACACCTATTAAATACTTGACAATAATTATACGTTTGCCTAGAAACGATTACCGTAAAAAATTTAACTGATTACAAAATTACGTTAATTAAAAACAAATTGATAGACACTTTAATTTTAATCTGATAGCCAGTTAAAGCTTGTTGCGTGTTAGTCACGAGATAAATCACATAATCACGATTAATTAAATCTGCGCAGAGAATGCCCTAGATACCTGCGCGTACGCAATGATAGATAATTTTATCAACAGATAAGAAAAAAATATATAAAATTCCACAAATTCAAGTCATGTACTTTCACTTAAATGTTTCGAACACGTTTCGTTCCTAGCTTTTGTAGAAATCAATCAAATTAAATTGCTCTGCAATTTTTCACGCGGGCAAAACTTTGCAATAAATGTTTCTGGCAGAAAGAGGCGCTTTAAATACATGGTCTAAGACGGAATCAGTCTAAGATAACTTTCCGAATTTAATAGCGCCGACAAGCCTTAATTTTGATAAGCAGTTAAAAGCGTATACCGCTTAATGATTGCCATTTTGCTTACAGTTAAACGAGGCATCTTTTTCCGCTAGACACAGCCAAAAGAAAGGCCATAGACGTCAATGCTTAATATATCATATCTCAAACTGTTTGGGGGGATTTTGATAGCCCCAAACCTACCCCAAACACTTTCTGAACACCGTCAATAAAACGTTACCATTATGTCATGCTCATAAAAGCCTTTCAGGGTTTTGAAATTTGGAAGTATTGGTGCAGCTTCATTTTTGGCCACGCTTCTTGCGTCTACATGCCATGTCTAACTTCTATGGTGTAATGCAATGGTCACAATCATTTATCATCATAATTTGTACTCACCGGTACTCCCGTGATGGCGATCTGGTGCATGGAGTCGTTGACCCATTTGAGCACCACCAGCATGCAGTCCAGAGCCTCCTGGATACCCGTACTCATGGACCCACACTCGCTGTACCTTAGAAGATCCTGGAAAGACGTACAAAGTTATGAACAGATAGAAAATAATTAATAAATGAAAGAAAGGAAATGAAAGCGGGTAGAAAATTAAAAGAATGATGAGTTTGCCATTAAAAATAAGCAGCGACTAAGGGCCTGTCCACATCTCCACGTCACGACGTCGTCAACGTGGAACGGTGCGGTAACGTGGCATGGTACGTTGACGTGACGTGCAAATTTACGTTAACGTAACGTAAAACTGCTACATTCTTCACTACTGATCTAGATGTAAACCGCACAATACGTATTCTGCTTTTGCTATTGTTAAAAAAAACCGGCCAAGTGCGTGTCAGGCCACGCGCAATATAGGATTCCGTAGTAGGTACCGCTAGTTTTTGATAATTTTTGTATGGTCAATGAATGTACATTTATAACGTGTTTTACACTACTAACATCATCTCAGTTACGTTCTAAGGAATTTGAACGAAAAGTTCCTTTATACTTCGCCGAATACATTTTTTTTAGTCGATCGACTATTACTCAAAAACTTATGAAGTCTTCTTAGCCTTGATAGTTTTCCTTTTAAATTCAGCATATTTCCTACTCCCGTTGGGGTACACTGGACTCTAACGATTTTTACCACTTTAAAACTTCATATTTCACAAATGGATTCCTACATCAGAAAATGATCGTTGAATACGCATAATATTTTTAAAAAACCTATCCAACGATGGGGTGGACGCGAAAAAAAAATCATCCCCGCTTGATGTGTAGGGGAGGTACCATAAAAAAAAATTAAGATTTTATGTACCATTTTGTCGGCATCATTAATATGTACATTCATGCCAAATTAAAGCTTTGTAGGTCCTATAGTCTCTGAGCAAAACCGCGGACAGACAGACGGACAGACGGACGGACAGACAGACAGACGGACAGACGGACGGACAGACCGAAACTATAAGGGTTCCTTGTTGACTAAGGAACCCTAAAAGCGGAAAAAGAGAAGAAAAAAGACGTGCATTTTTACGTTACGTTGACGTAAATTTACATGTCACGTCAACGTACCGTGCCACGTTAACTGTTTTTCTCTGATGCATTGAATAAGTTGCTAGTGACTTGACAGACAAAGAAGAAAGATGTTAGCCTTACTGGCTAGTAAAGGTGCCGATTGGCAGCGGGCGACATGAAGCAACCGCAGACGACGTGTCGTAGCGACACTACTGGTTTGTACGTATTTCTATGAAATACCCTCCGCAGCTAGCGACACGAAGCTAGCGACACTTATTCATAGAAATACATAGAAACCAGTAGTGTCGCGATGACACGTCGTCTGCTGCAACTTCATGCAGCCGGCTTCCAACTTGTACCTTTATCCTTAATCTTGATCGTAAGAAAGCCCGTGGAAAGCTTTCATTTTGCTACGATAAATATATTTCTTACAATTACCTTAGACTGATCCTTAGTCGAATTAATGAAGACAATAACACTTGAAGCGTTCATGAAATTGGTTTTAGTCACTTTCCAAAAATAGTAACTTGCTTTGAAAAAACTCTTGAATAAAAAGGATAACGGTTCGCGCGCTTGCCCTTTAGGTCTCAAGTCTTAATACTAAGTACTTATTTGACCCTCTGTATTATATAGCTTTAGTAATAACAGGTGTTTGGCAATACTAACAGGTTTAAAACACGAGGCGAAAGGTGCAGCTATGAAAAATATTTAGGGTCACTGCGATATTTTTACCGTGGGAAAGACTGTAGGTGACCCAAGGTCTCGCAGAAAATCATTAATTCGTTCAGTCTCATGATATAAAAGATGAGATTTTAAAAAGGAAATACTGTCATCATTTTTACAAAACATATTACAGATTTGACTAGAATTACACTAGGTGGTGATGAGCAAAATCGGTCTTGCAGCCTTACTTGGTCTTGTAAAAAAGCAATGCTGAAACCAAGACTATCCTAAAAGTAAAAAAACCAAATCCAAGACCGAGATCAGGCAGATTTGACCAAGTCCAAGACCAATATTGTACTAGAAATACCAAAACCAAGACTGTCTGAGTCTTGTTTTGCTCATCACGTCACTAGGTTCCGGGATCACTAAAAATCAGTATGAAATACATAATATTATAATGATTTAAAGCCAAGTATATATATTTATAGCCACATAAACATAAACTGTCCTTTTTACGAGTGATACAAACAACCCGTCTTTCGCTCACTTTCCGTATTTCCGATCTTCATTCGCGACAAAGAAACAACCTTCCTCCGAGAATCGAAATTGATACAAAACATACCTTTAACAGCAACTGGTATTTGGTGATCCTCTGCACGGGTTTCAGCAGGTATGCGGCTAGAGGCAGCTTGTGTCCCAATCGTTGCTGGCAGGCCTGCAGGAAGAGGTGGGTGTCCACCAGCGTCTCCCGCAGTCGCTCCGACCGCGGTATGTTCTGGCAGTAGTAGCTGTATAGGCGGAAGAAGGTCTCCCTCTGAAAGAAGAGGAATTGTTTGAGAAGGTTACTTAGGCCCGTATTTTTGGTCAGTACTCAAGATGCATCTCGGTCTCAAGACACGGTTCAGGCTCTGTGATTGGTTGGCTGTCAAAATTTGGACCAATCACAGAGCCGAACCGCGTCTTGAGACCGGGTCGCATCTTAAGTACTGACCAAAAATACGGGCCTTAGATACTAAGTTTTAGATTTATAAGTAGTTAGCATATTATATTAGGTATCTAATATTTCGTGAAATAATCCCGTGCTTTACTTTTTTGTCTGATAAATCAATGTATATGTTCGATATAGAGTAGTTGTAAAGATTAAAATATATAATCAAGAGGGAACGCTTTATTATTCAACGTTTTAGGTTAATTGATGACTCTGAATGCGGCTAGCTAGTAAGATAGCCTTTTTCTTACTTAATAGAAAATGAGACTTCAGTTTTTATTCTATGATCTTCAGCAATAAATTGGACGATTTACCAGTTAATAATCACCTACCCAATTAACAATCTGATAAACATCTACTAATTATATCCATTAATGCCCGCTTACTATATCCATAAGTCCATAACATTATTAAGATTAGATCTAGTTTCCCGCGGAATATTTTAACAAACGAGTCTGCAAGGGCATGACCAAATACAGAAAATTCGGATGGGTCGCCCATGACCGAGATAGCGTGCGAATCAAGATCGTATTCATATCAAAATGTCATCTCGTTCAACGGACAATTTGTTCTAAATGTTGCTCGAGGTTACATTCATTCATGAGAAAAGAATCAATCTAACTCGGATACCTTTAATACTTCTTCAAGGTGGTTTTGTCATAAAGCCCGTATATTTGCTGTCAAAATCTCTGTTATTTACTATACTGTAGGGCTAGGCCACAACACTGCGTTGCGACGTCGCATCGCAAAAAACTACATTGATTTTCTAAGGTTGTTCTAAGGCCCGTACTCGGCGAAACATGGCGATAGCGGTCATTGACTCCCTGTCAAAAACTTGTCATTTTCTATACAAAGCCGCGATTGACAACATCTGACACTTCATTGTCAATCGCGGTTTATAAATATAGAAAATGACAAGTTTTTGACAGGGAGTCAATGACCGCTACCGCTGATGCTACCGCGACCGCCATGTTTCGCAATTCGCCGAGTACAGTATAGGTAAATTGTTAAATATCTCCGAGTGCAGCCGTTAAGTTTATGCCTCTAGAAACTAATTTATAAACTGATACCTTTTAAAGTTACTGCCATGGATCACAAAATACATACTAGGAAACTAATGTACAGCTACTACCAAGATATTCGCAATGACATGTTATAACTAAACCTCATCTAAATATCGACATCATCAGCATCATCTTACCTTTTCAACAAAACACAAGGCCACAAGTTCTGTCGCGGAGATAGATCTCTCCAGGTCTTTGAGGAATATCTCCTGGTGGAAGGTGAATAGCTCGTGCAGGTTGCCGAACAGCACGTCTGCCTGACCAACCAGCGCAGCCGGCAGAATGTGCTGGTTCTCTGGTTTCTCGATTTCTTCTTTGTAACCCTAAAAAAGAAGCGTGTTTTTGAGTTACGGTTCATTGTCGTCATTCTTTATCGCAGGTATTGCAAAGGCTTGATTTATATTATGCGTCCGTATAACAAAATTACATAAAATCTAGCTCAATGTCATAAAGACAGATTGCAGGACGAAAGGAGTCATAAAAAAATATATGCGTCTGCGCGAACGAGCGGTTTGGCCGAGCGGTTCACCGCGAGGTCACAAGGCTCTTTGTGTAACCGCTCATTCGCGCAGACGCATATAAATTGAACCTAATATAACACAGTTTATTTTCTTGGTACGCTCTAGACTCAAAGGCCTAAATGCCTTGAAAATTATTGTTACAATCGTCTTGGTCGTGACTCGTGAGAGTGACGGAGGGTACATCAAAGCACGTTTTAAGGGTTCTGTACCCAAAGGGTAAAACCTCCTTTTTTGAAGTCGGTTAAAAACGGGACCCTATTACTGAGACTTCGTTGTCTGTCCGTCTGTCTGTCTGTCTGTGTGTCGCCAGGCTGTATCTCCAGAAGCGCTATAGCTAGACTTCTGAAATTTTCACAGATTGTGTATAACTGTTGCCGCTATAACAACAAATACTAAAACCAAAATAATATTAATATTTAAGGGGGGCTCCCATACAACAAACGTGATTTTTTTGCCCTTTTTTGCTCGATATCAATAATGGCAACAGGTAGGCACTTGAATTTTCACAAAGGCCTTAAATATGTGTGTACTTTAATAATTAATAATAATATTTAAATAGAATAAAAAATTAAGGGGGGCTCCCATACAAAAAACACCATGGCCTATTTTGCTCTATAAAGCTGCGTTTCCACTGAATTGGAGCGGAGCTTAGCGGTGCCGAATTGACCAATCACCATGCTCGAAATCTTCGCTCCGTTTCGCTGTCATTCCGCTGGAATAGCACGATTGGTCAATTCGGGCACCGCTAAGCTCCGCTCCGCTTCAGTGGAAACGCAGCCTAACGGTACGGAACCCTTCGTGCGCGAGTCCGACTCGCACTTGGCCGATTTTTTATATAAATGCTTACTCATGTCATAGTAACCAGAGTAATTAGATTCTCCGTTAAGACAAAATTGAAATATGTAGAGCTACGGCATCACTGATTTCGCTTTATCTAAACAACAACTCGCACATCACATCTAGCTTGCAGCTGGTCGCCAGTTGTCACAATAAACTAGTCAGTCACAAGTTGTAACGGATACACGGACTTAAAAACATGGAAAAACAGTGGTTTCCTTCACCTTCATTCCCTACTGCCACATATTCTCAGTGGGTTAATGATAAGTGTTGACAGCGAGAGGAAATTACAACCTTTACGACGTGTTTATTACCTACAATGACTCTAAACCTGGTATTAGAGACCTTTTGTAAGCTTATCTATACATATAATAAAACTGTAGAAATGAAAATTCTGTACATTAAAGATATTCAAAAAATAATAAGCGGGGGGTGTTACTACATCGCTATAGAAGCCAAAAATGTGGTTAGTTTTTTTGTCTGTCTGTCTGTCTGTCTGTCTGTCTGTCTGTCTGTCTGTCTGTCTGTCTGTCTGTATGTTTGTTCCACTATCACACGAAAACTACTGATCCTTTGAATGCGGTTTTCGCAGATATATTTGTCTTCTTCCAACTTAACATCTGGTGTATAAAAAAAAATCCCCCCACCCCTCTAAAGGGACGAAAGAGGGGGTCAGATTTTGTATAAGACTTTTGCTTTAACACGAAAACTACTGATCCGATTTGCATACGGATTTCGCAGATATATTTATCTTCTTCCAACTCAAAATCTGGTGTATAAAAATCAACCCCCCCCCCCCCCCCCCCCCCCTCTAAGGGGAGCAAAGAGGGGGTCAGATTTTCTATCAAACTTTTTTCTTTAATGAACTTACTTCATATTATTAACTGTTTTTTCCAACTTAACATCTGGTGTATAAAATTTTTCCCCCCACCCCTTTTTCTTTTGACAAAAGAGGGGGTAAGATTTAAATACTTTAAATGGCAAAACAACGTTTGCCGGGACAGCTAGTAATAAAATAAATACTAGTATTGACCGACTGAGAAAATATTTTCAAGATTCTAAGTACATACATTTTAATGAACATTTTATGATGCACTTTTAAACGGCACGCAATTTATCTGAATATCAAATGCTATTCAACTAAATAATATTATGGTTTTCCAAAAGTTTATCACAAGATGTTTAATCGATAAATTGCATCAAAAAATAAGACCCAACAAACTGCAATAGTTTTAGCATATCTTAAGTAGTAATTAAAAGACCATTAAATACCGCGTTGGATGAGCATTGACTAATCGTGTCACACCATTGTTGCAGTCGTCTGTCGTAATCCTCATACACAGCCTCCAAACATTCACATTCGGACGGAGACAAACTGGAGGTAATGTCCAATTTCCGCTTCAAGTTATTTATCGTCGACTTCCATTTGTTTACTTCCCTTCTCCTTGCTTCGCTCTTGCTGCTCCGCGATTTGGTATCACTGGCCTGCCTCCGTCTTTTTTGGGCATTCATGAATTTGTAATCCAATTTGCCTCTATACTTGAAGTATTTTTTCTTTCTACACGACAACGTTGAGTGCAAACTTTTAACATAACTGTCTGCGTTACTCGTTCTGCAAGCCGTCGAGGTTTTGGTCGATCGGGTGTCCGAAAAATGTTCCTCTATACTTTTGTTCCACTCTTTCATTATCTTTTTGTAATCGTTTAGTATGTTACTAAGTATGTCATCTGATTCTGTGCGACTGTCCAGTGTTTTCTGCAATTCAGTGCAGCTGGTACTCTGTAATTGTGTATCTCTTGATACACTAGAGTCACTCAGGCGATCATCAGGTTCTGATGGCGTCAGGATTCGTACCTCCGTTTCTAGACAACCGTAAATAGGATTCTTAACTAGATCTGGTATTTCGCCTCCTATGACCGTCGGCGCAGACGTCACTGATCCATTCGTGTCCTCTGATACAGTAATAACATCGGAGTCCGGTAAGTATGTTATTTTTTCTTCAGTCTTTTCGGCATTATCATATCCAGGCAGGGATTTACCGTAAAAGAAGTTCCCGATGAACGGTTCCATGCGCACCGGTTTGATGTTCCGCGCGGAGCACTTGACACGGTATTTGCTGACATCACTCGGCTGTTTTTTACACTTTTTCTTGTTTGCCTTGTCGTCTTTCTCAAACAGTCCAATTTGGTTCGTGTAATCACTAAACAAAGTCGAGTCCGACGTGGCTCGGAGCAGGTTTTTCTCCTTGCGGTCGCTCTTTCGGTAGTACCACGAGTAGGAGGTTCCGATACTGAGGTTCGCGGAGGACTTATTGAGGTTGTATTTCCCATACTTCATCGTGGGACAGGGTAAGTGCAGCGCGCGGCGTAGGAGCTGCACTGGCGAACGTTCGATTGTGCAGAATGCATTGCGTTCCGCTGGCCGGCTGCGGGAGCGAGGTGGCGTGCAGCACAGCGCATGCATGATGTCTTCTGTCAGATGGTCCGTGACTGCGCGTAAGCACCGTCTTACTTATAATATTGGCATATATAATTTTCAGAGCGCGTAACTCTCGAGAGATATCGATTTATAATAGAGTTAATGGCCTGTGTAGTTTTAGACACGGAATAAATTAAAGATTCATTCAACTCGTTTGTTATTGCTTGTCTTTGACTTGTCTTATAATTTTTGTTGCATCAGAAACGTTTATTGGTTCACTGATAGGTGCATTACTACTTTGTTATTCTAACAAAACCAATTCATGCGGAGCATCTTTTGTCGTCGTCCAAGTATTAGGTAACTTTTCCAGGCCAATAATTTTTTCGTTACGAACAAAGCAAGTCGGCTATTATTGTTTCCAAGTGTCCTATTTACTCTTCCTCACTTTTCTGGTATTATTTCATGCATATTAACGACACTAATCATAGTGTTACTTCCTTCAGCAGTTTATAAATTTTCTACGTCGTTAGCTAACTTTTTGCCTTTTCGTAATCATCAATTCATCATGAATTAATCATCAATTAATCACAACAATCTATAAAACGTAACTATACTCTATTGCTATGTTTTATTGATTAACATCATTATTTGGTCGTAAATTCCAACAGCTATCTTTTGAGATCCTTAAAGTCCTCAGCTTCATAGAGATTGGATGTATTGAGACATTAGTGTAAAGCGGAGTAGCTTGATTGTGAGTAAGGGTCAATTCAGACCGCAACGCGACGCGTAGATGCATTTCTAAATTTGTATGGATTTGAGAGATTTGCAAGACGTCTCACGTAATTGAAATCCGACTATTCAGTACAAATCTAGAAATGCATCTACGCGTCGCGTTGCGGTCTGAATTGACCCTAACTCTTGGAAGCAGTAGATTGTAGATCTAAGCGACATTCGAATTTCGAAATGTGAGAATCGGGCCCGTGGGTACTCACCGTGAGTATAGAGCCGAGCTCCTGCACGTAGACGCGCTCGGTCTGCAGCAGCTCAGCCAGCACGTGGCCGCGCCGCGACCGCCGCGCCTCCGCGTCCTCGCCGCCCGAGCTCTCCGACCCCCCGGATGTTTCCATCTGGAAAGATAGGGAGAGTTTAAGGTGACAATGTTTCCATCTAGAATCAAGAGAATGTATAGAACGATGTTCCTATCTAAGATCAAAAACATAATGGGTGTTTCCATCTGCGAAGATAAGGTTACTACCCATCTCTGCAGATTATGGAACATTTTCTTTAAAGATAGTTAGTTTTGTACGCTGGTTGTGCATGTCTCGAAGGAATTTCATGATAATCATGGACTTGATCAGGAAGTAGAAATTAGCTGTAGTAGCTATAAATGCACGTAAGAGGATAGCGAATGCCAAAAAATTTTGGAGTAGTTGAAATAAACTAATTTATAATAAGTGTTTCTAAAATTATTAACATAATTAAAACCAATTTAAATATTATTTTAATGGTAACGCTGACATCGTAAAAATAGTCAGACTCGGTGTCTGGGCCAGTAGGTTGAATGTAATTAACTTATACTCAATTTCATAATAAATTATCGGATTAAATAAACGAAGTGCAATAAAATAATCGCATATTGCCACACTATAGGTTATACATAATAATCTATAATTTACCTATCAGTTTCCTGGACAAGCATGTTAAATTGTTGAAAACATCTGTGCCGGGTTTCCTGATACGCAATACGGCCTGGGTCAGCAATGTTCACACGAAATATTGTTTAAAATATATTATATAATAACAATTAAATACGGAATGCGGTTAACCGACTTTTGAGTGATAGTTTTTGTACGTATATGTGGGGTACTTAATTTTACGCATCCCTGTGATTTGACCTTTTATTTCTCACATTGATATTAAACATGGTTAAAATTGTAGATAATTATTAGCTTTTCGGTGGTCTAGAATAACAGAGGTTTCTCTAGAAAAGTTCATAAAGTCATCAAGGCCGGTTCTCGCGCTTATGACGTCAGTCAATCAAAAGCTCTAGTGAAAAGATAAGCTTATGTCAAAAAACTTAAAAAACCGGGCGATCATCGTTTCTAACAAAAGTTCCAAAATAAATTAAGATCCGAGAGAGAGAGAGAGAGAGAGAGAGAGAGAGAGAAGAGAGAATTTAAACAACCAACCAACAGACCCATTATAATAATTCCCTACTTAAAACAAGACAAAAACTGGCCTGTCACTATCATGTTTTGTATGACAAATTAAAAAGCATACTCCAATTTCTCTTAATCTCTTTAGTCGAGTTTGGCCAGCTGACCGAAATAGACAAAAGCGTTATAGTAGAAAGCTCTTCGACGAAACCCCGCAAAAATACAAAAGACACTTCCGCGAAAGGCTATTGTGTAGAGTCCTATAGAAGTTTTTGCATCTTGTCTTAAATTTTAGGTTATTTTTAGCTGTAAGTGTGAAGTAAAGACAAAATTTGTCTTGCTGCTATACTCAGAGATATTCAATGATGATTAAATTACATAAATTCTATACATTTTCTGTCAAACTCTTCATTAAATTAAAGTTAAGTAAGCATTACAAGTTTGAGTGCGGCAGTTAAAAGTTAGGTTAGGTGTGAAGTCTGTATTTGTAATGTATTTTTTTCACACAGCTTTAAATGTGTATTGCATAATGCGTGTAATGTGATAATTTATGTAATTATTACAATATTGTAACTAGCTACTATGTCTTAACTCTATTTAAATGAAATAACGTGTGAACAAGAGGCCAAGAAATATGACATAGTATAATATTTTATTACTAGTTGTTGCTAGCAACTTTGGGCAGAAATTAGTTTATCCCGCGGGAACGTAATTACGTAAAAGCTATCTTATGTCCTTTTCCAGGATCGGTCCCGTAGAAGGACATAGGATGTCTCCAATCTACACACAAAATTTACTATGCCGGTTCAGCTATTTTAGCGTGAAGAGGTAACAGCTGCACTAGGCAGACACACTTTCGCATTTATAATATTAGGTAAAAGGTCAAAAGCTCAGGGCCAACGAACTGTTAACACAAATGTCAAAATTCAAAAATATCGTTACACGCTTATCACACAGAGCACTGTGATAAGAGGACATTTTTTATGAATAAATTTTATAATTTTAGATCGTTTCATCAAAATGAGAATGTAAATTTTATTTGTAAAGCATTTTTATTCAGTCCACATCCTACTAATATTATAAAGGCTACAAATACGTTTGATACAGATTTTCTAAAGTTTTTTTTTATCTCAACCGGTGTGACTCACATTTTTATGCGGCTCCGACAGTTCCTTTACAATTTTATATCCAGTCTTCAGGACCACGTTAATTTTATCCATATTGTAATACACACACGAAAACGCATAACACTAAATTTCTAAGCCTGCTTTTAGAACATTTTCTTCCAGTTTTTTAGTTGCTTTTGACCAGTTTCTTCCACTTTTTTGTACACTTTCGACCATGAACTATTTATGTATTTATGTAACGTATACAGAGCACATGTTTCGTCAGCGGTTTTATTAAGAATAAGGACTAGGGGCGCAGGCGCAGGGGTGATACAAAAAGCCGCAGCTGTGAAACATGCTCTACCTGATTGTCGAGTCTTACGTCAAGACTTCTTTACAAAAATCGTATGCTCATCGAGATAATGTTGTATATTTCTATATAAGTAGTATAAGTTCTTGGCAAAGGTTGTATTTTCATGACAATTAGAATTAAGGCCTTTTGGGCTGAAAGTACGAATAAGTAGAGAAAGAACAACGATCTAGATATGTTGTTCCAGAAATTCCAGAAAACCGTGTATTTATTAGTTATTTTAAAAGATCTTTAAACTACGCTTCTTCTCTTTAATTTATGTTTAGATCAAAGCTTGGCCTCCCAGGTAATTACTAATATTTGTCTGTTAATCATCGATGCTCAGTTCGGCTTTAGGGCAGGAGTATCGACTGAGAGTGCCATTTTTTGCCTTAAACACACTGTCAGGTATTACACCGCGAGAAGGACGGCGGTATACGCGTGCTTCCTCGACTTGTCGAGGGCTTTTGACCTGGTTGCCTACTATATCCTGAGGAACAAGTTGAGGAGCTCGGGTGTGCCGGGCCAGTACACCGCCCTCTTTAAATACTGATATGCTCACCAGACAAATCGAGTGAGATGGGTCTGTACACTGTCGGATGAGTACATAATAGATTGTGGCTTGAGGCAGGGGGGGTTGAGCTCCCCATTACTGTTCAACCTTTATGTAAATCAGCTTATCGAGGAGCTGAGCAGCACTCATGTCGGCTGCCACATAGATGGAGTGTGTGTCAACAACATAAGCTACGCAGACGACATGGTTCTGCTCGGTCCCTCTATAAGCGGACTTAGAGAGCTCCTGTCGATATGTGAGAGATACGCGGAGTCGCACGGCCTCAAATATAACTCAAATAAGAGTGAAATGCTCATATTCAAGGCACCGAAACAACAGCCCCGGCGTGTGCCTCCAGTCTATCTTAATGGGGTGGCTCTTAAGGTCGTCGATAGTTTTAAGTATCTCGGTCATATTGTGACCAGTGACCTGCGAGATGACTGCGACATATAGCGGGAGCGCAGAGCGTTGGCGGTGAGAAGCAACATGCTCGCCCGCAGGTTTACTCGCTCCACTGCAGACGTTAAAATAACTCTATTTAAGGCGTTCTGTCAGTCTTTTTATACGAGCGGCCTGTGGGTGTCATACACGAGTAGAGCCTACAACGTTCTGCGCGTGCAGTATAACAATGCTTTTAGAATGCTGTTGCGACTGCCGTGGCGCTGTAGTGCATCAGGGATGTTTGCCGAGGCCCGTACTGATGGCTTTCACGCTATCATGCGCAAAAAAGCCGTTTCTCTGCTGCAACGTGTTCGCAACTCTCGGAACAGCATCCTAAAAATGATTGCTTGTAGACCAGATTGCCCTATTCAGAGGCACTGGGTGGAGGTAGCACTGGGCCTAAAATAAACATTATATTGTACCTACTCTTAAATACTAACATAGGTTAGGTCATGGATTGTTACTAACACATTTACTTACTAATATTTTTATGAGTTGAAGCCTGAAATAAACATATTTTTTTATTTTAATATAAGCCTAGAAGCTGCGCCAGAATTAGAATTTCTTTGTCCGAATTTTAATACACTAGCTAAAAGCCGAGCTTTGTGAGGGCTCACGTCGTTTTTCTGCGTGGTAATAATAATCTTTAAGGCAGTTTTTTTTTATATTTTAATAGTAACCAAACCTTGACTGATCGATGATAACACATCTGCATATAAATA
The DNA here is from genome assembly GCA_905187585.1 of Cyaniris semiargus. Classification (NCBI taxonomy): domain Eukaryota; kingdom Metazoa; phylum Arthropoda; class Insecta; order Lepidoptera; family Lycaenidae; genus Cyaniris; species Cyaniris semiargus. The sequence continues at coordinate 4,431,891 of LR994555.1, forward strand.
AAAATTACTGCAAATAATTGTTAAAGCACAAATCAATAGGCGTGATAGTTTTCCCGTAAAGTGTACCACAAAAGTGCTCAGGTTGTGGGATATCCTAGGGCTCGCTTCGCTCGCCCTGATAAAAAATTTGACATTCAAACAAAAACAAAAAACCAAATTTACTTCATAATAAAAAAAAAAAACGAGACGTGTCGGAGACGACACGGGAAGTAGAGCAAGTGATTCAAGTAGAGCATCCTGCGGCTCATGCATATGTAGCGTACGTGCGGGGTAAACTATTTGTTATTGTGTGTGCGTGTGTTTGTTACACACAGAAACGTGCGCATGAGGCTTCGCGCAGACGGGCTACTATCGCAGGACGTCTACTTAATTTAGATTTGACGTGGCTACCGAATGTATTGCCACGTCTAGTTGCACGTACGTTGTATAGGCGGCTTCGGCAATTTAAACAACAAAAGATAAAGCACAACCACTGCAATCATGATTTTACCATGTTAGGGCTCTCGTTCACTTGAGACACGACAGTGGTAGAAGTCTATTGCTATACACACGTAGAGGCACACACAAAAATAATATATTTTGTATTGCAAGACTGTCGTGACTCAAGCGAGAGTCCTCATAAGTAAATAGAGTTGTAGAGTAACAAACTTGCGACTAATAACGGTCGTCAGTAGCTCGTTAGTCGTTTGCACCGAGCCTTAACGCTTATGTGTGTTTTTGTGTGTCTTGAATGTAAACGGAGCACACCTGCTGAGAAGTTCCCGCTCAAAGCATCCCAACACGTGACTTCCCTTTGGCCATAAAAACTGGGGTCGAGCCTCCCATAAGAAACTTGTTATGAAATTTTAATGACGACATTCCATACTATTCCGTTTGCTGTTTTAGAGTTTCTAGGTAGAGCTGCTGAAAGTATTACTCTTTCATACTTTTCTTATCTATGTTTACTACTGGGGTACTCCCCTTGCATGGTACTAAAATGACAGCCAAATTCTTAATTTATGCTAAGTAACAAAACATAACTTTGTATTAAGGGTTCACATATTAGTTAAAGGCTCTACTTCTATAAAATCACTGCTTTACAAAGTAGATGCGACGAAGTACTCTGTCAATATTTAATTATTTTAATCTATGCATAGTCACAATTTGCAGCGTGCATCCTATACCCCCCAGGGCATATTCAAGTGCCACCCGGAAGACCCTACGTTTTTATCGACTATTTTGCCACCCATATAAGAAATCTTTGGGGCCGAAGCTTCGATCAAATATTTGATTGAAGGGCCGAAGAATTGTTTACACACACATTGAACGCACCATAGTCAAAAGCATCGACGATATAATTCTATGGTCAAAAGAATTTCCATAATATTATATATTATTATTATATTATTTAACTAAGCTAATGCTTAGCTACCTTTTGGAAATGATACAACAGTTAGAAGGAATTTAAATTTTGTTTGATTCTGAGCCAGGTTTAAATTGTATGTAACCTGCAACTTCGCACAAAACGAAAATCGGTCATCACTTATGCTCCATGATTTCCAGCGATTTTCAGCGGTTTGAGCCACATATAAATTAGCATATAATAACCGATTTCGCTCACATTTGTTATGGGGATACTGTGAGTCCCGGGAAAGGTCATAGGATACTTTTTATTCTGGAAACGGTTCCCGCTCGATTAACGAATTTTGGCGCAACGGAGTTGCGAGCGTCATAATATACTTTTGTATATTATCAAAGCACGTCTTCTCCTTCGCCCAATTTCAAATAGTTCATGGAAGATGTCATCAGCAAACGTGTTCACACTTCACAGACAACCTTCGGACCGTGAGATAGAGCACGTGCTGGTGGGGAAACCAGAGAGATGTGGGAACCGACACAAAAAACCTTTGCATCAGTGCAGTTTCATAATTTATGTGCAATGCGTTCACAATTTTTTAATATTGGTAGAATCAAGAATGTAGATGGATAGTTTGGTAAGCGCTATAGACATCGACAATGAAAGAGGCGTTTGCAATGTTAGAAAGTAATTTAATTTGACAGTTAAAAAACTCTGTTTATTTCCGAGATAAGTTATAAACCCTAAATGTTTGTCTACATGATTCAAAGAATCATTAATGGTTATGTCCATAAGCAAACCAAATCCATAGTCTGTCTACTGGCGATACATTTGAATTTTGCTGTAGGTCATAAACTGTATTAATAATGAAAGGCTTACTTTTATTGGTTAGTTAACTAAAAGCGTATTGAATCGCTGGCCTGGAATCAGACTTTAACTAAATTGCAGAATAAACAAGAGCAAACAGTAGTAGAAGAATATTATGTGATGTAAACACAGACATAGATCAAGATAGATACCGCATGTGTATGTACTTCGCGTGCCATATCGCGTTCCCAAACGACGAGCAATGCTCGTCTTTCGAAAGTCTGTTCTATAGTCTGCTATCGGAATCGGACGTCAATCGGAATTTCAAAAATGCCTAAATGCCTAAAATTGCCGCATTGAGCTGTAGAAATTCAAATAGAAACGTTGGCCTAGATAATGGACACGTTTCTTATCATCGGTACGTCACAGTAGGTAGGAAAAAAGTGACACGCTCGTTTTCATACAAATGGAGCGACATGCGGTATCTATCTTGATCTATGTCTGTGGATGTAAATGTAAAGCGTTCCATTACTTAGTGTCTGTGAACAGTAAACAATGAGTTTTCCTGATGAACAGTAATGAACTATGAACTGACTGAATTAGCAAGGTCATGTAACAGTTACGCAACCGGTACTGCCGTTACTGCCGTTATAGTAATGCCTCTAATGGTGATGGCGCTATAGCAAATTGGTTTAAGGGTAAGGAATCGTGAGAATCAGAGTTTTTAGTTTATTTGATATTGATACGATTAATGAGTTCGAATTTTCGTTAAGGTTTAGAGGAGAGAGAGGAAGATTTGAACCATTCCTTCTCTCCTCTCCACCTTGTTTCTTGTCCAATATTAATTTAAAGAAAAGAGAATATATTATTATGTTTTATAGCCATAATGTTATGATAGTCAGAAGCTTTTTTCATTGCGAACCAACACGTAAATTCTATACAATTATTCCAATAGGTACAGACTAGATTAGAATTAGGGCTAACAGGAAATAGGAATGTAACCTAACTTTTTCATTTTATTAATAATATTCTATTCTACTATTTTGAAACCAATATTTTTATTTACACCACAAAATCCATTCATATTATGTACTAAGTGCGAACAATTTTCATTTCATTGTCATGAAAAAAAAGCTATCATACATAATATATTAGTACCACATCTGAGAAGTAGGCTACAAGCGACATTATTTTGTTTGTATATAACCAATTTAACTTCATACAATGCATAGAATAGCAGTTTCAATATAAACTTTTTAAATAAAGAGATAGATGTAATAAATAAAATAGATACCTATCGAAATAGAAAACACTTGGTAATTAATTTTAATTAGCTACAGTAATTTCATTTTATGATAATACATGATACTGAACTACGTTGATACTTTCTAGTACTTACTAACTGTAATGATATAAAGGCTGTGACACTTAATGACTGTATTTAACTTAGTTTAAAATCGTCAAGCGAAGATCTTAACAGGCCAGAAGTCGCGGTGATCCTAAGTGGATTGATTTTCTGCACTATCAAGTTTTGCGGAGAAGTATTCCACTATAGTATAGTGACTATACGAAGTCATAGCTCTGCCCCCCTAGCATACGCCAACGAGATATCTCGTGGATATCTCACTCTCGAGCGTAGTGATATTGTCGATATCGATATATATCTTTTTTTTTTCGCTAACATGCGTACGTCGAGACTCGAGAGATAAATTTCTCGTTCGTATATAGTTCGTTAGTATATAGACAAAAATAGCACATATAAAAAAACAAAATTATCTCTAATTTTGACGACAGACGTACGAGAAAAAATGTATGTCATGTTAGGGTCAATAGAGATGAAGAGATAAACCAGTTTACATCGAGAAAACGTGAAGACAAAATTTTCTCGTTGGCGTATGCTAATTGCTAGCACGGCAGGGCTCTTATGATCTACCTTCAAAGGGAAAAAATCACTTTGCGTAGGCTAACATTAGTCAATGCAACTGTTGGACAGAGACAATTATTATTCTATCGCGCGGGCGTGCGTTTAGTGAAGTATTCCCGAGTGTCTCACGTTAGAATTCTAAAAAAAATCTCATTTTTGATAAACACAAAGGCTTTGTTTGGAAGAATGTAAAGCACATTCGCTTAAGACCCTCCTAAAGGTTCGTGTAAATACCTAATAGGAGATAACATTTCCACGAGTTGATCAACGCACAATCATAAGTCTACGTTGGTCGTTGACCTACAATTGCGAAATGTAACCAAAAGGTACCTTCTCCCAAAAAAAAAAATTACCATACATCTTGAAAATTCTACCAAATAATGCTTGTTTGATTGGAAAGATCACCTTAAAAGGAGATAGCAGCTGACGATGATAGCATGTTGCCTCGCAGGCAAGCTCACATGCGAGAGACTTGCGAGCCCAAAACTGGCAAGATGCGTGTTGAATGTAAATCATGCGTATCACGTACTATGACGAAATGATAATAAATATACTTTCCCGATATCACTCATAAAACTTTAACGGCTTCGGAACTGGAAGATCGTCAATAAAGTTAAATAGTAAAAAATGTGTTACTGTTTTTTAACTTTCTGCGTAGAGATGGGGCCATATTCCATAAATGGCCAAAACGTCCAGGAATTTCACCATCTTTAACTAAATTAAGTATATTATTATTTTTAGCAATATTCCGCGAAATATTGCTAAAAATAATAATATATACTAAACTTTAAGTTATGGATTTCCGCAAAGTAACGCCTGATTCTATTTACTATTTAAGGTCCTGTTTCACCACTTCCTGATAAAGTGCCGGATAGGCTATCCACAACTTATCTGACAGATTCTCCATACTCCATCTGTCAAAAAAAGTTGTGGATTGCCTATCCGGCACTTATCAGGAAGTGGTGAAACAGGCCCTAAGGGTAGTAATCTAATATCAGTAGCGACAAGTCTCACATTGATATAATTTATTTTACATCGTATTCTTCATGGTCTGAATTAGCTGGATTTAATTTAATTTTCATGCAACATTGTTAATCAAATCATGCTTGAACTGGGACATAAATAAAGATAATCGTACAATACGTTAATATAAGTTATGTAGTTTTTTTTTTTTGGTGGAAGTCCGGTCCCTTATGAGGTAGACCGGCCGGTCGTGGAGGGAGTCCTGTGTTAGACAAATCGAGGACATCCCTTCGTATACGGCTGAAGGCAAACCGCAGGTGGTTTTAGTGGGTGAGAGTCCCACATACCCCCGGGGTGCTTCAGCTTAACTGAGACACATCCCCAACCCGGGGCACCCATAAAGGGTTCCCCTGCGCATCAAAAAAAAAAAAGTAGTTTTATTTGCCTTTTTCCCTTTCTTGTTAGACACTAGACGATAAAGTAACTAGATGACGCCCGCAACTCTGTTGCCACAAAGCTCGTTTATTGCGCCGAAACCGTACATTTTTCCGGGTCAAAAGTATCCAATGTCCTTTCCCGGGACTCAAAGTATATCCATACCAAATTTCATCGAAATTGGTTCAGCGGTTTGGGCGTGAAGAGTTAACAGACAGACAGACAGACACTTTCGCATTTACAATATAATATAAGTATGGACTAGTATGGAATTCACTGTCAATATCATAATATACTTACTTTACATTTTGCTTGCAGAGTCCACTTCAATTCCTCATACACCTGTGTCCATATCATCTGCACACTTTTTCTTTTTGCTTGAGGCACTGGTATTTGTAAATATTGTTTTGTCCTCACAAACACTTCTTCATTCTTCTTTGTGTCTTCTGAGTCTTTCTGATTTTCTTTCTTTTTATTGCTCATTTTCACCACATTAACTTGTCACTACCACACTTTATAGTATTTAATGAATTGATTCACAGGCAGATGGCTAACCTGCTTAATTTGGTTAAGTTACGTCAAGCCCAACCGATATAGAATTTTCCTAAGAACACAATTTGATATAACTCGACCAAGTAACGTAGGGCTTATGAGTGATGTCTTCTTATAATTCATTCAAGTTAGTATTTGTATTAGATTATGTTTGGTCCGTAAATAAGGGTGACTAATGAGATCAAAGTCCATTCTGACAATTTATTTTTAAGTACAGTCGAAATCAGATGTAGTTTATTACTTTTCAAACGTATTACTGGACGCTAAGGTTCAAATATGAAAGAACGGATATGTCGGCGACTGTATTTGATGATATACTCATACGTTCAGAAAATATTTTGTTCTAAATATCGTCTATTAGGTGGGTTACAAATATTTCAAGTCCATACTATTCCGACACAGTCTGTGCATCGCTTTGGAAAGATTCGACATTATTTAAAAACAATGGTTCAATTTACGTCTCCGTAGTCTAATAGATAATTGAAACGTTTGAATAAAGGGGAGGAAAAAGCTTGTATTATAATAAACCTGATATTTAATACTTTAATATGACTCGTAGGGTCTTAAAAATAAGAAATCTTTGAAGTCTAAACTCACTTAACAACCATAACGTCAGTTAATCAATTTCCACGCAAAATACGATACATCTATCACGTTCGTATCGCACGAGTCGTGATGCTTCATTTACACTTGATGGTTCCGACCTGGATGATAACAAGGTTGCCAATAATGTATTAATTGTCAATGAATAAGAGAAAACGTAAGGATGGTAGCTCTGTTTGACCGGTAGCTTCTGTCACTTCTGTGACTACAGTACAAATAAGAAAGTGTAGAAATTAGACACGCTGAAAGATTTGAGGTACAAAATTGCAGATTTCTTTCGTTATTTCGTCTCTTTGTTCTACCGTAAAAATGTACTGGTAGCTACAAGCCCCTGCTTTAATATTTCTTTTCATACCTTCAAGGTTGTACAATATTACTATCAGAGAAGTTGATTCATAGGCAGATGGCGGACCTGCGTAATTTGCCCGTGGTATGTCAAACCCAGCCGACAGATCACCACTAACATTGAATTGACATAATCCGATCAAATGACATAGGTCCACTGTCTATGAATTAATTTCTTCGATGGTACATATTATAACTGTTTGGAAATGAGAGAAAATCATTAAGGTGTAACTGGTAGCCCTATCAATATAACCCTATAAACTGAACCGGTCCTGCGGAACTGGGACAGTGGAAACCCACGCTCATCGTACAGCCTTCTGAAATAGTAACCAAAACAAGTTACCGGAATATTGGCAAGATTGGCAATTATATTTGGACGCACATTTGTGTATCATCCCACAAAAAATACGATAGGTAGAGAACATACGTGATTTCCCAAATATACTTAGCTAAGAAACTCTAGGTACATCTTTGAAAAATCTTGCCACAATCACTCCATAAAGCAAAAAACAATTTGGATCTCACCAACTAACCTATGACATAATCTTAATCATATAAACGATTAATATATACGATTCAAAACATTAAACTTTTAAAGTAATTTATTCTTAAACGCAATGATGATACTCTTATTATATAATTTTATTACTGTTGGAATTGAACTAGCGACCTCTAGGAGTGTAACTTTCTCTGAAGTAGGAATGTTAGTTGGTAGCCGGTTTTGACACTGTTTTACATAAAATATACTCTATCAGGTGACGTAGAGAAATCTTATTTGTGGGCGGGGCCAAGGAGATCTATGGGTCAAGATTGTTTTATTTAGACGCCATATTGGCCAATCGTGTTCGTGACGTGATCATTTCTAGAACTAAAGACTATATTGCGCTTAAAGACTACAGAAATCATTTCTTTTTAAAACATGTTTTGTTTTGTCTTGTACTAAAGTCCGGTCGCCAACAGAAGAGAAATACGGCCATTGAACCCTAGATGGTTGTCTCTTTCATACGCGCACGAAAACACTACTTTTTTCGCGCTTAGGTGAAGATAAGAAAAAAGCTGGACATTGCACTAGATTTATTTGTAGCGACAATTAATTAATTTAGAAAATGGCAAAGATAGAAGCATTCCAGCTAGCTGGAATGTATGATAGTCATTGTATATTTACCTTCTATACTATACTTTTACCAGATATAGAAGATGAGCAAGAACTTCTAAAAATAAAACGAACAAACTACACCGAAAATTAAAATTATTTAACAGTTATAACACTTATAACATTAACATATTATTGTGGCTCTCTTGTTAACTGAGACGTGTCATATTATGCTAACATTAAAATAAAAATTACATGTAATGAAGGTTAATGAACTTTTGTCTTTTGGTGCGAATATTTCGAAGTAGCTAGATATTACTAGACTACTAGACTTCACTGAATAACTATTCACTTAGGAATCCATACTAATAATATTATAAATGCGAAAGTGTGTCTGTCTGTCTGTTACCTCTTCACCCCCAAACCGCTGAACCGATTTTGCTGGATTTGGAGATACTTTGAGTCCCGGAATTTTTAACAAAATTTGGAACCGCTGATTTAGATTTTTGTCAGAGTTTCCGTCCTCTTTTGAGAAATTAAACGTATCAGAGGAAGACCATTCATTGCAAAATATGTACTCCTAGATTTTGCCACAAAATAAATATCCTTTTAGTATCCTTATAATATTGTTATTTTTCCCGTAACGAACCTTGAATGCATATAATAATATAATGTAATAATAATTTAACTTATGAGTAATGAGGTTAGTTAAGGATATTTAATAATGATTAAAAATAAATAAAAATGCATCATTAAAAATAGTTTTAATTATTAGTTAATTAGAGAGAAATCGTTCTAGAACTAATCTGTAATAGCTTAAGTAGGCTATTTATTTTATTTTATACAAGGAACCAAAAACAGATTTTAATGTAGAGTAGCCAGACTAAAATTTTTATTGAGACGAAAATTGTGTTTATGAGTAAGTGTGTTTTTACTACTTTACTAAGATACTCAATTAATATTATTTTTTTACACTAGATGACGCCCACAACTCAGTTGTGCCAAAATTCATTTATCGCGCGGGAACCGTACATTTTTCCGGGATAAAAAGTATCCCATGTCCTTTCCCGGGATTCAAAGTATCTCCATAAGAAATTTTAACAAAATCGGTTCAGCGGTTTGGGCGTGGAGAGGTAACAGACAGACAGACAGACACACTTTCGCATTTATAATATTGGTATGGATTTTGTGACAGTTTTTCCGTCCCACATTTCATAAAGCCAGGAAAGCGTGACGATTATACAATAAAAGGGTTTTTACATGGAAAATACATATATTATGTTGTCTACACCTCTGGTTTATTATAGCCATGACATTCCTATATCACAACTCACACAAGAAAGGCTTACAATAGCGCGTGGGAGGTTGCCTTTGTTGCCATTTCTCTTGTCATATTGACGGGCCTTTGAAAACTTTTCCTATAACTCGAACTATGTATAACTCGTTCTTAGAAAGGACCTATTGGAATAACTTTCAGTTCAGTAAGGAGAACAAAAAATGGCATAAGTTAAGTAGATGTTTTTCGCACTTTTAGCAAAACTCTACCAGAGTAGAGGCCATAGCTTTAGCCATCATGGGAAACCTATTTTATAATAAGAAAAAACGTTCTATAGTATCAATGAATAGAAAGCAGTAAGCGGGATCTATCTAACGATTTTCAGCGCACGACTTTTGTTACACGGAGAAAATCGTTCATAATATTATAACTCACGATATTTCGGTGAAGCTGAATGAATTCCTTGATTGAAAAAATGAGGCAACTCTTGAAGCTTTTCTAATTCACTAATCACTGTACAATGTGTATTTCAGCATAATTGCAACAACTAAGACAGATCAAAAATGTATGGATGGACGCATCGTCAAAACACCTATTCGTTCAGCATCATTAGTTTATGATAAAAGTCAATAAAGCTATAATAAAATCTGGTAATACGGGGATGTGAGAGCACTGATCATGTACAATTATGGGTAATATGACAGATAAAAATGTATCAATGGAAGCATCAGCATAGTTACCTTAAAACAGTTTATGATAAAGGTTCAAACAAACTATAATATATCTGGTATTACGAGGAAGAGGGATTATACAGAATGCATCTCAATAAACTTTCAATAAGAGCGATGAGTCACGATGAGTCAGTCCCGAGTCCCACGGCATTTGACCTTGTCGCCACCCTAACTGACATCTCCCTACAGATTTACTGTCATAAAACTGACAACTGACAAGTGTGTATTGCTTCCGTGGTGTTGGTGCTACTTTGTAAACATTTGCCCGTCAACAAACCAACTACGGTCTCTGCATGTCAATCATGATATCTTTAATCGTCTCTAGAGGGAAAGACTTAAGATTATTTTGTTAGACGTCTATAGACACTAGCACTAGAAATAAGCTAGCCTTAGTCACTTAGCTTGCTTCTTTCTCTTTTTTAAGCACATAAAATTGCCACGCTAAAGTGGGACTTGGCGGGTCATACCAGCCGCATGCATCCTGACCGCTGAGCAAAGATCACCACAGAAATGGTGTCAGAAGACGACACCGGTTTTGAAAAAGATGAGATGGATGCCCACAAGCTAGCTGGCCTATGGTGGCGTTAGAACGAGTGATGAAAAGACTTTGGGGAAGTCAATTGAATAGACAGGTTCATAAGAAAATCATAGAAATACTAGTTGTCCCGGCAAACGTTGTTTTGCCATATAAAGTATTTCGCCCATATTATTTTATTGAAGTGGCTATAAATAAGTATGGCACCATGGCAACGTCCATCGCTATCCGACGGGATAGCGAAGCACACGGCACAAACAATGGTCGCCGTCAGTCTCGAGTTGTAATAATTTAGTAAATTATTTATTAAGCAAAATATGGACTTATCAATATAAAAAGTAGCCAGTAGCCGATTCTCTGACCTACTGAATATGCATTTAAAATTAGGTAAAAATCAGTAAAGCCGTTCCGGAGGAGTACGTACGTTAACTAACATTGTGACACGAGAATTTTATATATAAGATACTACGTTTAGTAGTTGATGGTAAATACTAAATAGTCCTCTCGTGGGATACTTTCACCTTGACCCATGGGGATAACATGCGCTGAGGTAGTTAATTTCCTTACGGTGTGCTCTACATTTAAGTTTAGATTTCTCTATTACCGTACACGGCACTGTTAATGTTTACGATAGCTATAACTATTAACAATTTTTGGTAAGAAATAAAACAGCGTTGCCAGATTTTTTTTGTGCCAAGTCGGGACTTTGAAAATTTTGAGTGAAAATAGCGGGACTCTTCCGTCAAAAGCGGGACATAGTAAAAAAACGTATAAAATCAAAAGAATTCGATTTTTTCTCTTTTTATTTGACATAATATTACGTTTACGTGTCAATAGATAGCAAAAGTATCTAGCCATAGAAAATCCACCCCTCTATCTCCCACACTCTTATCCTCATTACGCAACTTTCTTTTTCAGCACGCTGCACATACGTTCGAGCTATCCCCGAAAAGCGGGACTGAGTCAGTCCCGTGCGGGACGGACGGGAAAATTAAATAATTTTGATAAAAAAATCGGGACGTACCGCCAAAATCGGGACGTCTGGCAACGCTGAAATAAAACTACCTGGGCAGCGAATGCAAATGCATTGTCATAAAATTTGTAGAAGAAAAAACTTAAATCGTACATTAACATTGACCTTTTAAATATACTATGGGCTTGTATTATAATGAATTAATAACAGACGAATTGCTCCGGAAGTTCTGTTAATAAAGTAAGCCTTAAATCTTATAACGGGAATTGCAGATATAGAAATGTTTACTCTCCACCTTCTTAATTATTCAATTTCTTTCTCAAAACTCTTCTAAAATTAGTCTACAATTACCTATGATAAGCCAGTTAGTGACACCTATATTATACGAACAAATTAAGAAGACCATTATTTTAAACCTTATCCAATAAATTAACTGTCAACTATCAGTACACTTTTACTTAGTTAAAGTATTAGCGCTGAAAAAAGTCTTAACGATCATCACATTACGATAACCCTAGAAAGGGGGAAGTGAAATCACAAAATAACCAGAAACGGGAAAGTGTCGATGAAAGATAATGATAATAAAGTACTTAAAGTAGGTAATCTAGATTATGTGACGTAATTGCTTCTTTATCGGTAAATAATAGGGACTATTATACCTGAAGGTAACTTAGTACTAAAGATCAGGTAGTCAATAATAAAGTATCATATTCGTTATAACAAAATATACCAATTTCAACCAAACTAATATGCCATTGTATTTCTTGATAACGCTGTTAATACGTACCTACTCGTATTACGTGAAATTCAAATTGGGAGCATTATAGCCCTCCGCACTAAAATTTAATTTAAATCAACTCCGCACTAAACTTCAATTTAAATCAAATAGAAACTGAGTATAGGTTTATTAGTAGCTTTCTAAGATAGACTGTAAATTAATAAAATATTTAAAATCAATATTTGGAATTATTAATATCATACTTTATTATAAAAGCGATAAGAAGAAAAACAAAGGAATTTAAAAGCTATTTAAGTTGCTACAATACGTCAAATTAAATAATAAGAAGAAAGATGTAGATTTTTATACGAAATCACATATTCTCTTATCTACTGTAAGCAGAGACTTAAAAACATCTCATATTGAAGCTCACTTAATCTGTTCTTAACCGAGTTCAGGTCAGAGATTAGTGATCTCATAAGGGCCGGGTCAATGACCCCGCTTATCTAAGTCAACGCTGAGCTTGCATTTATGACAGGATAAGATTTTAATAGAGCTCCCAGCAAATGTTTTTAGGATAATATTAAGTTTATTTTCAACATTTTTTGTAAACAAAGAGCAGTATTGCTGAAGATTGAAAAAGTCTTAAAATTAATAAAATTAATTAAGAGGGCGACTAACGCAAAAAATCAAACATCGTCCTTCTCTCTTCACACTCACGGTCTTTCATATGCCAGGTGAAAAAGGACGATGCGGAATCATCGCCAAGTTAGTTTTTTCTTAATAACTTGATAATAACAACATTTTAAAAACCCGCCAGGTCAGTGTCTCAATGATAGAATTTTATACAATGTGTTAAAATATTAACTTAGTTTAATGCACGGTTACGGCAATATATGAAAAATTCGTGAAAATTAGATGCATCTTTGTGATTTTTATCGAGAAAATTTTAAGATATCGTGTTTTCGCTCAGATCAAATTCTTGGAAATATAACGTAGTATCTATGTTTAGAAAATGAAACAATTCGGGGCTTATTTTCAAGTATAAAGATGAATTATAAAATCGACAATTTAGGGTTAGTTGCCCCCTTAAGAAAAGTTCAATTTACATAGACAAACAAAGGAATTTAATTTAAATTATCTTACACCAAAAATGATTAATTTCAAAACGTCCCTACAATAGGCTACTTGACCTACTTTTTTTTAATGCTAATCGCTTCTTAATCATTCATTTTCAACAAAAAAACTAATATTTTAATATTTTAAGCAGTAGAAACCCATAAAAATGTTGATTGAAAAATATGCCTTTTAAATGGCGCCGAAAACACTGTCCGCCATAGTGTGACGTCATATTTTTTGTATTTTATACTTTCTTTAATGAAAAAAAAATTATGTGCTAAACGTACGAGTCTAACAGTGCCAAAAAATTAGAAAAGAATTTAGAAATCATTTGTAATGTTGAAAACTTTTGGAGAAAAGTTTTGGCCATTTCATTTCCTAAGTAGAATAAATGGAGATAATATATAACACTGGTGTTTTATTCGAATTATTCAAGAAAATATATTTTACAAATCTTTCTAGGCTTATTCTTATTATTTATGTACAAATAAACTTGCATATAATGAGCGCGATAAATAAAAGATATTAAATTACTAGTGTGATGACGTCACATCCAATTCGGAAGTACCGCAAAAGCGTTTTCGTCAGTACAAATTAAAAAATATAAAATCATATTTTCAAATCCACTTTATTTATCAATCACAAGCTTTTATTTGATGATAAGGGTGAAATAAGGTTTCCTAGGCCAAGTTCTACTAGAAATATGCATTTGTTCAATGAAATTGAATACAGGTCAAGTAGCCTATTCTGTAGCTTCACTGTTAATACCATCTACATTCTACATTTTGTTCTGCAAAATTAAAATTAATGCTTATGTATGTAAGTATATGTTTTAATCAGTATTTTTATTACCCGGTTCATATGTGGGTTTTAAATTGGCAGCATTATAGCCTTTCACGCCTCCGTGGTCTAGTGGTTAGAGCGTGGCTATCGACTCCGGAGGTCGTGGGTTCGAATCCTGCGTTGGAAACATGTTATTTCCAAGTTTGGTTAGGACAATGCAGGTTGATCACCTGATTGTCTGACAAGTAAGATGATCCATGCGTAGGATGGGCATGTAAAAAGTCGGTCCTGCGCCTGATCTCTCGCCAGTCGTGTCGGTCTTCCGTCCCACTGGATTATGAGAGTGAAAGGAATAGAGAGTGCTCTTGTGTACTGCGCACACACTTGGGCACTATAAAAACTACTCCTGCGTAACAGGCCTGGTTTCAATGAAACTGGCCACTGCCACCGAAACCGGTGTGGGGAGTATTATTATTATAGCCTTTGTTCGACTGACTGCTACAAGGCGTAGTATAGTTAGCTACCTCACACAATGAAGGTGTTTGTCAAACAAATGTTTAACACCTTCGGGCGTTCAAATAACGATTTTTTAAACTTATTTTTGGTTGTCATTTTGAACTCTACTAAACAAAGAATAAAAAATCGGCCAAGTGCGAGTCGGACTCGCGCACGAAGGGTTCCGTACCGTTATAGAGCAAAAATAGCCCAAAAATAGTGATTTTTGTATGGGAGCCCCTCTTTAATATTTATTTTAATTTTATTATCAATTAATAAAGTACAAATATAATTAAGGATTTTGTAAAAATTTCAAGTACCAAGCTATAGCCATTATTGATATCGAGCAAAAAATAGCAAAAAAATCACGTTTGTTGTATGGGACCCCCCCTTAAATATTAATTTTATTTTGTTTTTAGTATTTGCTGTTATAGCGGCAACAGATATACACATTCTGTGAAAATTTCAGAAGTCTAGCTATAGCCGTTCTTGAGATACAGCCTGGAGACAGACAGACAGATAGACAGACAGACAGACAGACACACTTTCACATTTATAATATTAGTATGGAAGTATGGATATGGATTCTGTTCTTAAAAAATATTATCTTTTGTGACTTGCACATATTTCTTTGTTTCTTAAAACTATCTTTATAATACCGGTATTTGTAAAGTACAATACTTAACTCATAGTGTAATTTACACAAATTGTTGTAAAGTGTAAACTGTTAACACCAGAAACAAACACCGGTAGTGAATAGTTACTACTTACTGTTCGGTTGGTTAAGTTTATGAATTATGGATGTCACTTTTGGTCATTAATTTACTGAAAATGAAACTGTTAATATTTCTTTACCAGGTAATGATTTTTGGCAAAACACGTAATGTGGTTTTAAAACGAATTGGCGCTATTCTCAAATCGCGGAATTCTGTCTGTAGCGGTCATTGACTCCCTGTCAAAAAACTTGTCATATTTCAACGTTTTCTATACAAACCGCGATTGACAACGAAGACAGATGAATGAAAGAAAGAATGACAGATGTTTCTAGTCTAAGGGCGATATCGTATTTTGCATACACGATGCGAACAGAGTATGAATTATGTCACTTCAAACTCATAAATATGTAGTTGGAGATTATCATACGAAGAGTTACCAAGAAGTTTTCCGATGAAACTATAATAGTCTGTTTCTTTACAAGAATTCAATTTTATTCTTAAGTTAACAGAATGCAGTGCAAGTATTTTTCACATAGCTCCTAGACTAGAAAGGTCAATGACCGCTGGTGCCACCTTAAATTGTACTGATTGTTAATATGTTAACTGTATTGTTCTTAGTATAAAGAGAAGACGGTTATATTATTGTGACGTCACTGGTAGCGAAGGTGTTTGAAAACAATTTAGGACTTTGGTGTCATAGCATTGTCTTTGCATAACTGCATCACAGCATAAATACAGTAGACCACCTTCATACTAGACCGTCTAACGGCCGCACTTAGAGACATTTAATATAATAATAATATAATATCTATGGACGCTTCACACCACGTCAGTCTGGCCCCAATCGTCAGTCTGTCTTCAAAATACTACGCTCGGTCACAAGAGGGGGGGGAGGGGGTCTAGAGTTTTGTCACGTAGTCAATTTCGCCGAGAGAAACGTCATACGATTTTTTTTTCTCGCCATTTAATACTTGACACTGGCATTTATTATGGTTATTTATAGCCAACAGCCATTTAAAAAAAACAGGCACTGTTGTCACTTGTCAGGCATTTTGAAGTTTGGTGAAGCTGTGATCATTTACTATATTTGGTGTTCGATTACAATTTGAATTACGGTCGTGACTAAAATAGCTTGTATGTATCATCGAGGAGATTGATTCCTAGGTAGTTGACAGACAAACGTCATGTAGTCGGATCATGTCAATTCAATGTTAATTGTGATCTGTCGGTTGGGTTTAACTTTAAACGCGACCAAATTACTTAGGTCCGCCATCTGCCTAAAAATTAATTTCTCTGATTGTTCTATTGTAATTTTAGACTATTATTATATACCTATATCATACATAAATCTAAGTGATAATACTTTAGGGTGTGTATGTGTTCCTTACATAGAGTTCACTGTGAAAGTAGCAGCGCTAAAAGACCAAAATTTTTTTCACTTTTGTATGGAGAAACTCGTTACACTGGGGCGCTTGCCCATACAAAAGTGAAAAAAATTTGCTCATTCAGCACTGCTACTTTCACAGTAAACTCACTATAAGGAACACGTACACATCCTAAAGTATTATCACTTGGTTTTGTTACACCTTTATAGTACATCGTAAATATTGGTGTCAAGTATTTCTTTTTGGCAAACTATTGGGTATCAAAGTTTTTTTTGGTGATCGTTATTTTTATTCCCATATTTAACCCTTTAAAAAAATCTTAAAAAGTAGGTCACGTAGTATGGGTATGCTCCCTAACTCATAATTTGAAAGGTACAAAATTATAATAAAAATACAGCAATAATCTTCAGTATATGAACATTCCTTTCCCCGTTATTAATTTCCTATTTTTGTTTATTATACTCATGATATCAGCTTTCAAAGTAATACCAATTTATTAAAATTCAAGCATACTTTCAGTATCTCCCTAGTATTTACAAATTACTTTTATTTTAAACACGCCAATACATCGACAATTTCATTAACTACATATTCCCCGTTTGAATTTTTTTAGGTCAATTTTGAACTAAGATAATTAAAAAAAATAGGATTTTGGTGCAATCTCGGCAACGCAGCAAATGTATGGTCAAAGTCGTTTGCTCGGGGGATGGCCTTAAGTCAAAATCTTTATTTAATTACAGTTAAGTAATTAATATTCGTCTCTGAGTGCAGTATCGCAGACAAAAGTAAAGTAAAGCTTATTTCTGTGTAAAATGAATTTGATTTCAGAAGACACAGAGCTACTATGGCTCCTGACCAGCTTAACTCTGGAAGACAATATCTCATCAAAGAAGATCCTTCATCGGGCTTAGACAATCCCTGCATTGAGGGAAAGGGGAACACTTCAGGTTATTGCAGTATTCCTAACTAAGGTTATTCCTTTACGAGATACACCAGCCTGATCGTGGGGGTATTCTGTGTTACCATATCAAAAAGAAATTAAACACTCTCCTTTATAACGGCTTAGGTTAATCCACAAATAAATTTAGCGCTACTGTATGATGTTTATATTGTCACTGCATGTCTATAGTTGTAAGTTGTAACCCCTACTCATGTAAATCACTTTCTAGTTTCTACGTTTTGTGACGCATTTTAAACCTAAGCTTCCAAGTATCTAGAACAAAGTTTCACAATCTTTGTTTTAGTGTTTTCGTGCTGGCAGTTTTAGGGCATTTAGAATTTCTATGGAAAAGAGATTTTAATCAGAAACTTCTTGTAACAAGCGCCTTTGATTCCTTTGAGCACTGATTAACTATGTAATTATGTTATTGATAAGTATTAATAAGTATGTATTTACGAAACTTAAATTATTTAATGTCAGCTCTCTTTCTCTGTCATGTGACTTTTACAATATGCTAGACAAAGACAAGAAGATCTTGTGCAGTTACCTAAGTTTGCTGTATCAATACTTCTATTAGTAGTTCGAAAAAGTTCAATCTATACCAGAATGCCTCAATTTCAAGAAAGATTTAGGGGCTGTTTCACCACTTACTGATAAGTGGCGGATGGACTATCCACAACTTATATCTTAGAGATACTGCATACTCTGTCAGATAAGTTGTGGATAGCCTATTAGGCACTTATCAGTAAGTGATGAAACAGCCCTAAACATAATATTAAGTATCACAATTAAATATCAAACCATACATAATCTACTACATTATAATTCACTGTGATTTATCTAATGGACATCACAACACAATTTTAACACAGTAACTTTTCAGTTGAACAATTAATTCTTAATTAATTTTAGGTTCACTATAAAACTGCACTCCCGACGCGAGTTGAAGGAAAACTAAACTGTTAACAATTGACAATAATATCAATTATATATAGAACTTTCCTTAAAAGTATACTATACTGTATACCTATTGGGTGTTTATAATTTTAAAGGTTTTTCATCCTTATAATAGGTACACTTTGTTGTATTCTCTACTCAATATATCTAAGTTTAATAGCGTTTCTTTACTATTATAATTATTGAAATACATGCTACAGCTCTACACAAACTATAGATATAGAAAATATTTTGATTTCTTATCTTCATAAATATTGCAGCCATTTAATCAAATTGCCTAGGCCCTTGGCCTTTAATTAGTTTCAAAGAAACTCGAATTTATTAATGATCGGATTGAATTAAACGTATTGTCAATAAAGTCACCAAGGCGGTATTTGTTTTTTGTTGTTTTGCTAACTGTACATACTACATAATTTTTTAAGTTTTAATTTTTAACTTTTAAAATTTAGGTAAACTGGTAATAAGTTAATAACAATGGCAACACAGAGTATACATTTAGTTCAGTGTAATAAGTTGCGATAAGTGATAACACATCCTGTGTTTACTTAACGTCGGTTAAATTGGATCAAATTAATCAAATAGCAACAAATATAGTCCATATACAAGTGAATAAAATTTATATACCTGACACTTGTTCGTATACACTATACATAGAATAACAAAACAAAGTGATATTTTTTATATTATCATTGACTCTAGGGTGAGTATACTGTATACCTATGTCTTGTACTACTAATATAATGAATTCTGTGCCTATGTCCCTTTTATACAGTTCACTGTGAAAGTAGCGCTGATAGAGTTATTTTTGGCTTTTAATATGTTTTATATGAGAAATGCGCCAACATCATGAGTTTGCCCATAAAATAGTTAAAAAATCGGCCAAATGCGAGTCGGACTCGCGCACGAAGGATTCCGTACCACTATAGAGCGAAAGTAGGCAAAAATTGTGTTTTTTGTATGAGAGCCCCCTTAAATATTTTTTTTAATTTTATTTTAATATTAATTATTAAAGTACAAATAAAATTAAGTATTTAGTGAACATTTCCAGTGCCTACCTGGTGCCTTTATTGACTACGAGCAAAATAGGCTAAAAAATACGTTTGTTGTATGAGAGCCCCCCTTAAATATTAACTTTATTTTATTTTTAGTATTTGTTGTTATAGCGGCAACACAATCTGTGAAAATTTCAGAAGTCTAGCTCGGTCGGTTTTTGAGATACAGCCTGGAGACAGACAGACAGACGGACAGACATCGAAGTCTCAGTAATAGGGTCCCGTTTTTACCCTTTGGGTAAGGAACCCTAAAAAGTAATCTTTCAGCGCTGCAATTTAACAGTGAACTCTGTATAAAAGATACAGGCAATCCCTTAAGTATTATCACTTGTTTTGTTACACTCTGTATAATCATAATCTCTCCCTCTCTTAGGGTGAAGCCAATCGAGCGTATTTGTGAGTTGTGAGTCGTAGAATTTCGGCTGGCAGAAATTCTGCTGCATTCAATTTCATACAAAAGTCCTGTTTGAATAGTTGAGGTTTAGCCGAATTCGGAAAAAGGCACTATTAGATAGGAAACATTATTTAATACTTTTTAGTTCATATTATAAGGATTTTATTATTGTTTTTACCTTGGAAGTCGGTTTTAATTTTTTGTTAAAAATAATAATTTCACTCTTTTTAGTTACCTAGTAAACCATCGCGTAGGTATATTCTACGTATCTTATTTCAATTTGTTAAGAGTCACACTCAATGCAATTGTGTTTCTTATTCCTATTACGATGTAGATTGTTTTCCTATGTAAGTATTTTCATACTAAGGGTTCAATTTATTACCTCGATCGTGGGAATCGCAGACATAATAGATTTTTAATTGTTATGCGGCAGCCGGGTGCCGCTTGGGGATTGATGGGTTAATAGTTAAACTAGTGTAGTACCCATCGAAGTAACTTACTTCTCTTTTTTCTTTCGAATCTCAAAAGTAATGTCAAATGTGTGCCTTACGCTCTGGAGTTAAGGTTGACTTTGTTATGTTCAATTTTGTGGTACATAAGTCGCTTAGAACTTGAATCATTTATTTTGAAACAACATTATATTTTTATTAAAATCGCTATGAAAAGTACCAATTATTATAAGGACATAACGTGATGATATAATTATGGTGTTGTGGGGGCATATTGTATCCATATACAACCATGTGACACTGGTGACCCTGACGCACAGTGTACGGAGGAGACGAAAAATCGTAAATTTTATATTTTCTTAAATATTGAATAGGCATTAATATTATGAATGTGAGAGTAGAACACCCGCGTGTCAATTCGCAATAGTTTTGATGCTACGAGCTACCAAAGTTAAGCGTTTTTTTGCGGCCCGGAAGCGAAGAATCCATACTTCTCCAAAATGTTTACGTAATAAATAAAATTTTGTATTCTACCTGAAAGCCTATTAAATAAGGTATATTTCAAGCGTCTTTCCTGATCCACCGTGTCAATATTTTACCTACAAATAAATAATTTTCATTTTTAGGTTTTTATTTTTTTTCCCAAAACCAAACAAAAAGCGCAATCGAAAATATCGACAAATTAAAGGTATACAAGCATTCTATACGCACAAAAAAAATCACCCGTGAGATCCGTTGAGGCCAATTACGCTCGATTGGCCTCACCCTTAAGAAGCAAAATTTATAGTTCCATAGTGTGTGTACGAAAGCCATTCGATTTGCATGTTTCTTGTCTGATAAAATCAAGTCATCGACCATTGGCCTAACTCAGGAGTTAGGACCAAAATTGGCAGAAATACTGTCAAAATTAGGTGAAGTATAAACTGTATCTAAATTATTACAAATTCTTTAGAAATTATATCATTTGAAAGATTGTCGCAAAAGCTTAATAATTCAAGCTTTGAACATAAATCAATTTGACATAATTATAACCATACAAATTATGGCCAAGCCAATATATTTGTCAACCAATTAAAGTGCATTTTTGATACGAGGTTCCTAAAGTAATTTATGATATGTGCACTAAATATAATTAAAATATTCTCATAAAAATCCCAATATAAGCTACTAATATATATTCTGTGGTATAAGTAGGTATTTACCTCGTAACTTTTTCATAAGGAACAAGAAAAATAATAAGGAACTTGAAATTATTAATATTGTGTTAAAATATAATGATAAAGGTTATCATCACGGTCGTATTTTACAACTTTAGAAAAATAATTATTGTATTCTAATGCTAAGTACTCACATACGGTTTTACTCGATCGAGCAATCACGTAGAGTAAAAACCACGGCTCGGGTTTTCGCCCACACTTTCAGCATTACTTGATAGTTTTACACCAAATCGAGTTAAAATATCGTGTGGACCGCAAAACTCACACGCTTGAGTATAGCTTGAGTAAAACTCAAGGGTCGCGTCGAGTAAGTTCGAAGGAAATTAGATTTATTTAATTCCATTGTGAGTTTTGCGGTCCACACGGTAATTTTTTATTCGATTTAGAGTAAAACTATCGAGTAAAACCGTATGTAAGTACTTATAATAAAGGAGGCTAAAAATTACTACAGTAGTAAATTGAATTAGGTAAATATACTACTTTAATAATAATATTTGTTCTTCCGACTAACTTACCTACTAGAATAAAAACGACTATAGGTCTACCAGAATCTGATGGCAAAAAGTGAGAAAATAAAATGACTAGCAATACGGGGGTAATTGGAATAAAACATTTTGATCCGTTTTTTTCTTATAGCGGCTGATTATGTGTGTTAAACATGCAAATATAAAAATTTATCCAATGATCAAGGATATTTTTTAAAAATCTGCTGTCAAAAATTGCCATCAGATTCTGGTAGACCTATATTTACCTTAATTTCCGATAATGTTTGAATAATATTATAATAGCTACGACTGTGTATAAATTAAAAAAAAAAACTTTTTTTTAAATCTCCTATGCCACTTGCTAATATAGATAAAAAATACAGGCAGGCAACCGAAATACAAAAATTCAAATTTCGAACTCAATTTTTCTTTGGTATTTTCAGTCAACAAAACTTCCGCAAACACCCTTTGCGACCTTTTCATTTGTGTTAATGTTAAAATATAGCGAGTGATGTTATAATAACGAGTTGCCTAACTGAGCGTGAAAGGCCGAATATGTTAATTCGGTCATTAGAAAACGGAAATTCGGATAGCGGATGTTTGATTTTATATTCTGTATATCTGTGGAAAAGATTTTTGGTGATCTGCGTAAGATTTTGGAGGTTATGAATTAATTTTGACGGATAAATTAAGCAGTTGATGACAAAAAACAGAATATAATATCTGAACTATTATGGTAAGATAAGTAAAATAACGATTTTTTTTAATACCCAAATTAAACATTAATCCAGAAATATTATTATCAATGCGAAAGCGTAAGTCTGTCTGTTACCTCTTCAACTGTCTGTATGGTGTTTAAGATGCTGAATCAATTTTGTAGATTGATTTTTATCCAGAAAAATGTGCGATCCAGGCGAGATAAACAATGAAGTTGCGGGCAACATCTTGTAAAAAATAAAGTTCCGTTTCTCATAATAACACGAGCAAAAGGAAAATGATGCGAGCAGGTTGGCACTCGGGCTTTCAGACGGCAGAAGTGGCGGGAAATAAGTTCGCTTTTGTCGCCGCAGCGGATGTCAGAGGGTGTAGGGTTTCATGGGACTTATTTTGTCATTTTAGCGCAAAAGCTTTATGTTGGCTGTCTTGATTTGCAGTTTATTTGAGTTAGCATCTCCATGTTTAAAATATAATATTATGTATGTTAATAAATCTCTTGGGTTAAAGTAACTCTATTTTTTTATTTTCTACCAAACTAAACCATAAATTAACCAAAGATTAACTGTTAAGCTAAGCTAAGCTAAGCTGTTGTAAGCTTAATATGGCGGTAAAGTGAAATTTCAAATTAAAGATTCTATTTGCAAATAATGTCTAACAGTACTGTACAAAATTTTTGATTTCAAATAAACTAAAATACTAAGAACCTACTCATGAAACGGCCAATTTAAATAGCTCTAGTAATTTAGAAGAGCGTATGAAATATTTTTAACTGTCAAAACGAATTAAAATCCTCACGCGTGTATCAAACATTTCAACATCAAAATGGAGCGACCTCACGCACGATTTTTTAGGAGAGAATTTCTTAATATCGAGAGCCTCTACGTGCTCTTTGTACATTCTGTAGCTGCTGCTGCAGCACTTAACTACTCGTTAACTACTCCACTTACTTACTAAGGGCCTGTATCACTCTTCTGATTCAGATTTAAGGGTAGTTTTCTAATGTGTTTGTTTATATTAAAGTTAGGGCCGCTAACTTGAGGCACAGCAGTCTTAAGATAGACCATTGCTATATAAAACAAATGTCATCGTTGTCTACCATTTGCATTGTGATTCTAGTACACGCAAATTAAAGACTTTGCTATAAAACTCGAATGTAGAGGGTAAATCATATTTTGTCGAAATGTAGACTTTTTTCGCGTATCCTACACTTAAGTTTATGTCGATGGCATTTAGTACTAAGTAACTCTAGTTTAAATCGTAGGTATCTAGCATTAACCTGCATTCTGTAACAGCTCGCTCATTAAAACTATTTTCCGCGTCAACAATGATAGTAGGTCGGTTTTCCCGTTTTAAATGAAAGAGAGTGTTTTTAAATAGGTTAGGTTCTAGTTATATCGGTCAGAAATAAATGAGCATAATCTAAATTCTAACATCTAAGGCCTGATTCCACTATTTTAATGCAACATTAAGGCTGGCCGCATACACACGTTTTCCATATTAGATATATGCGGCCAGCCTTATATTTAATGCAGTTTCGTCCCTAGTTGGATCCAGTCCGTTTCCTATCAAACTAATATAGCTAATCAGTATTCTTGTGAAAATATGTCAAATCAACTAATATAATGGACCAAGAGCCCGCGAGGGCCAGACCTTCCTTCGTTTCGTAAAGCTGAAAGTTTACCTGTTTGTGACCTTTACAGAGGTAAGAACGATCAGCAACTATGGAGTTTCGGTCGCGGTTACTTTAGGAAGTATCCAGTTCTGAAGGTCTACCTGACCTTCGAGAAGGAGTAAACCTCAATTTCATAGCTTATATTCTTCCCGGTAAGTGGAGGAATCTCGTCTTCCAGTGCCGGACATTTTTGACAGTTGCTTCCTACCCTTAAACTTTCTTAAAGTATTAGACTTTGAGGGTGTCTAGCAGTGGGAAGCAACTGTCAAAAATGTCCGGCACTGGAAGACGAGATTCCTCCACTTACCGCGAAGAATAATTATAAGCTATGAAATTGAGCTTTACTCCTTCTCGAAGGTCAGGTAGACCTTCAGAACTGATACTTCCTAAAGTAACCGCGACCGAAACTCCATAGTTGCTGATCATTCTTACCTCTGTAAATGTCACAAACAGGTAATCTTTCAGCTTTACGAAACGAAGGAAGGGCGCCCTCGCGGGCTCTTGCTCTATATAACGTTTGTTTGACGTTTATGGTTATACTATTTTGCTGTTTGATATAGATATAAAACTGGATCAAATAAAGAACGAAGCTGCATTAATATTGCATTCAAATATTAGAATCGGAATTCTGGTCGTATTTATTTAGCATAGGCAGGCGACAGTATGAATAAAATATAATATGGTTTTAATGTTAATAGCGTCCAGTTAGTACCTGCCATTCTATCCTTAGGTCTTGAATTTCAATTCAAGATTAAAATATTAAAATTCAAGTATTTTTCCATACTAATATCATAAATGCGAAAGTGTGTCTATCTCTCTGCCTGTTTTTTACCTCTTTATATCACGTTTAAGCTTAACCGAATAAGATCTCAGTTACGTTCAAAGGAATTTGAACGAAAAGTTCCTTTATACTTCGCCGAATATATTTTTTTTAGTTGATCGACTATAACTCAAAAACTTATGAAGTCTTCTTAGCCGTGATAGTTTTCCTTTTAAATTCAGCATATTTCCTACCCCCGTGAGTTTTTTCACTTTTCCAGAAGCAACAGTTTAGCTGGTAGAAGGGGGGGACACTGGACTCTAACGATTTTTTCCACTTTAAAACTTCATATTTCACAAATGGATCTCTAAATCGGAAAATGATCTTTGAATACTCATAATATTTTTAAAAAACCTATCCAACGACACCCCACACGATGGGGTGAACGCGAGAAAAAAAAATCATCCCCGCTTCATGTGTACCATAAAAAATAATATTATATAATTATTTTGTATACCATTTTGTCGGCGTCCTTAAGATGTACATTCATGGCGAATTACAGCTTTGTAGACCTTATAGTCTCTGAGAAAAACCGCGGACAGACAGACGGACGGACGGACAGACCGAAACTATAAGGGTTCCTTGTTGACAACGGAATCCTAAAAAGGGACATAGGATAATTTTATTTACCTAAACTGTACGGTTCCTCGCCCGATAATCGTAGTTTTAGAACATAATATCTAGAGGTTGTATGAAGAGAAATACGAAAACGTTGGACATAATCTAAGAAATAGGTATTAGATATACCCGTATATGTTATAATTCGATAAATATTTAAATGAACTATCATTAAACTCCTATTTTAGGACTATGTTAATGAAATCTATACGCCGATTCATATATTTAACATAATATAGAGGTCTCAAGGAAAAACTTTGAACTTTTTGTAATAAGTCATCAAAACACCGACAGGTTTTTGCATTCTTTTGTGCTAGAAGATTCTAAGAAACATTTTCAGTGTCACCTTTGTATGTCTGTACGAGTATCAATACTAAAGTAGAGTCAGGGGCGTAGCTACCGCCGTATCTGCCGTATCAATTATACGGGGCCCCAGGGCCATTGGGGCCCCCAACGTGCGGATGCAAAAGTTAATAAAAACGTTCCTAATATTATTTTTTAAATTCGTAAATGACAAAGTTAAAAAAAGCATTTCTTTTATCACTCGCGTAAATCGTGAGTCCAACAGTTGGCACCCTATGCATTTTTTTGACAAGTTTTAACTTTTCTAAGGGCCTAAAAAAAATTATACGGGGCCCCGCCAAGGCACGCTACGCTTCTGAGTAGTTAATACTTAATACTAGAAAATATTAAAATAAAGAGAAGACTAAGGGCCTGTTTCACCACTTCCTGATAAGTGCCGAATAGGCTATCCACCACTTAACTTGACAGATGAAGTATGGAGAATATGTCAAAAAAG
This sequence comes from Cyaniris semiargus, assembly GCA_905187585.1. Taxonomy (NCBI): domain Eukaryota; kingdom Metazoa; phylum Arthropoda; class Insecta; order Lepidoptera; family Lycaenidae; genus Cyaniris; species Cyaniris semiargus. The sequence continues at coordinate 4,458,800 of LR994555.1, forward strand.
TTGTGAATAGCCTATTCGGCACTTATCAGAAAGTGGTGAAACAGGCCCTAAAGCTACAGAAGGAATAAACTCACATTAAAAGACTATAAAAAGTCAATGAAACTGAAAAGAATAGAATACTTGCAGCAATCTGAAATGTTGTACCAGTTAATTGAAAATTGAAACGTTCTTAGTTTCAATAATTACTAAGTTGCAAGCAACAATTTATAGATCTTTTATTCCTTTCGAGTGTTTTCAAGCTATTAATTGTTCATTCATTGTACACCGTTAATCTCTCTCAAAGAAAGTTCAGTCATTGATAAAAATCATTCGATCTAAAAACCGTCAACATGGAGTACTCATGTCATTAGTGTTGGCCTTTCTCCATCATTGAAAATTACAATTAAATGGTTCCCACAAAAAAATATCGCGATTTCTGCCGATTTCTAGGTCACGTTTTTTATTGAAAGTTAATATTATGTGGTTTTTTTTTGCGAGCTGATTCGCAACAATTTGTCTTTTCAATTTTTTTGCAATCATAGCAAATTTTAGCTTTAGCGATGATCATTTGGGTAGAACGTTTACTGACTCTACACAATTAGCAAGCAAACTTGTTTGTTTCTTTGTTCGTGGTGTGCTAATTTTAGTGTTTACTTGATATCAACAAACTTTACTGGTTAATTTTTATTTCGTTTACTGATATAAATTAAAAGGAAAATGTAGAGTATTAGAGATTGAGACGAGAATAAAAACTATTTTACCTTTAGTTTCTAATGTTTATAATATTATTAAAGTAATGAAAACTTAGAATTTGTGATTACACTGTTGTTCATAACTGTACTTGAACTTGTAAAACTGAAATTTCAAGCTATTCTTATCAGACTTTTTAGACTTGAAAAACATGTGGACTCAGTAAACAAACGACAACGAAGATAACATTTTATCGTCCGAAAGTTACGCCATACCGGTTTATAATGTTACACATAATGAAAAGTGAAATTTAGCGACGTTTTTTACTTCCTAGAAAAATATTTACCTTGTCACTGCATACGCAAATATAATTGGGGTTGCAGTACGAGCAGTCGCACTCGTTGCATTCGCTCCAAAATATTTCACCGTTGCAGCCCAGCCGGCCGCCCGATTCCACGTCCACCCATGTAGCTCGCTTCAGGAGAGCCATAAGTCAGAACATCACTTCACAGCACCAAGGAAACAGTCACTACAACCCCAGAAACTGTCACCAGAAACCCCAAAAACTTGTCGCAGGAACTAAAAGTACTAAAAGTAGGCGCACAGAGAGTCAAGGAGCGCGCTAGCGGCAGTGCGCCGCGGTTCGAGTCGTCGGGCTGACTGCTCCGCGGCCGCTAACCGCTCACCCACTAAGTTGAAATCCTCGAGACTTAAATGATACTCAAAATAATTGCTCGCTACATAATGGTCATGTTGACAATGTTCTCCAGAATGTTGTGACGCGAAAATGGTTTTGAAGTTGAAATAGAGACATATTTTTGTAGAGTAGAGAGTAGCTATGTGGGGTAAAACTGTACCCTGATACCACAGGAGTAAAAAAACGGCTGATACTGCAATAATCCAATATTAATGGAACTTTGCTCCTTGTCAAACAAGTCTGTTTCCAATCAAACTACAAATTGGTGTTCTCTGATATTGTCATTTCTTAACTAGTATAGATGTTATTCGTCAGAAAAAAGAACTAACGAGAAGCCGAGAATTAAGGCATGATTAGCAAACTCTAGATAAAACCTTAAAAGAGCCTATTTGGAGTAGCAAAGGCCTTGGTCTACTGCAAATTGAATTTTAACGAAGGAATTTGTTAATAACCAAAACCCATCGATAATAGCGGACTTTACTCATAAGCATGAGGTCACAATGCCAATTTGGGAATATACTTGGCTCAATGGAGCTATGTAATACTCGGTTTTTTCCTGCTAGCATTACATATTATGAAGATGTGACAAAAAACGAAAAAAAACCTTATTTTCCTCTATAAAAATATGGAGTTCGAATTTCAAAGGATGTTCGAAATTTGAAGCGGAGTTTTCTTTTTCTGGCGTCATCTGTGTCAGGTTAGGGCGCCAAGAGTGACGCCCCTGTGACGGCAAGTGCTAATGACATTTGTAATTTAGCCACAGATAATAATAATCTTTCTGACGCGACGCGACGCGACGTCGCGACATAATCAGTCAGATTCTTATTTCACACGTGACACGACCTTTGCGGATTTGTTATCCTTAAGATATTATGAGTAGAAATTTTAATAAGACTTAGAGGTTAATTAGATTTGAGCATCTACAGTTCATTTAGCGTTTTCTCGGAGATTCAATGTTAGCTGAACGCCATCAAGTTTTTCCGGTTCGAGGTATCAAAAAGTAGACTTATTAACTAACCTAAAGCCGTATTTTTAACCGATTTCCAAAACGGAGGAGGTTATATGTTCGTCTGTTTATATATTTTTTTGTATGTTCAACGATCACTTCGCCGTTTGTGGACCGATTTTCAAGATTTTTTCGCTATTGTATTGGGTTTAATCCAAATTTGGTACCATGTTCATAAAAAAGGTGACTTGATGATGGGATCCATAAGTAATCGAGGGAATTCGTCGCTATTTATACTAAAAACCTATTTATCTGGATGATATTGTGATTTAGATTCATCTGAAGTATATGGAAACTTATAGTGATTTTGGATGTATTTATAATTAAGTATTCCAAGTAAATCTTACCAAAAAGTCAGATTTTGCACCAAGATATACCATGGTTCGAAGGTGGTGAACAGATCTCCGGCCTTCTTATAGATACATGTTTGGGGGTTTCGACGTTGTTTTAAGAATTAAGGCATATGCTAATGGTACATTAGATTAATCATCATCATCATCACTACCCTTACATCTTGCAACATCACATTATGACTATTATTAGTATTATTAGTGTTTTTCATAGTTTTTTACATTGAGACAGATATTTTTGATCATTATTCCGCTGTTTGTGGACCGATTTCGAAAATTCTTTTGTTGTTGTATAGGGTATAATCCGAATTTGGTACAATTATTACGAAGGTGATGATCTGATAATGGGATCTATAAGCAATCGAGGGAAATTCTTGAAATTTATAAAAACACACATGGTGGTTAAGATGTTGTTTCTAGTAAGTCAAGCATAATATGTTACAAATAAGTGAAATTTCATACGAAGGTTTCTCTGGTTCCAAAGGCACTGAACAGAACTTTTGAACCTTTAAACATAAAAGTTTGGAAATTTCAGCATCACTTAGATAACTGCAAGCATTTATTACAATTTCGCTTACAGTAATATAATGTGAATAGTTAACTTTCGTAGTGGTTATCTACGCATAAAGGCTTGTGGTCGTGTAGATAACTAAAAAGAGTAAAATTATTATTTTTTAACAAAAAATTTAACCCGATTTCCAAGGTAAAAACGATATTCTTAATATGATCTAAAAAGTATGAAATAATTCTTATTCTTCATTGGTGCCTTTTTCAAAATTCGACTAAACCTCAACTACTTCTACATCAAATTTTAATTCTTTTGAAGTCGGTACCAGCTCAGAACTGAGATCCTTGTTATAGTAATTACTAATTAGTAACTTACTTAACTTAGCCGGTACCGACTTCAAAAGAATTAAAATTTGATGTAGAAGTAGTTGAGGTTTAGTCGAATTTTGAAAAAGGCACCAATGAAGAATAAGAATTATTTCATACTTTTTAGATCATATTAAGAATATCGTTTTTACCTTGGAAATCGGGTTAAATTTTTGTTAAAAAATAATAATTTTACTCTTTTTAGTTATCTACACGACCACAAGCCTTTATGCGTAGATAACCACTACGAAAGTTAACTATTCACATTACATTACTGTAAGCGAAATTGTAATAAATGCTTGCAGTTATCTAAGTGATGCTGAAATTTCCAAACTTTTATGTTTAAAGGTTCAAAAGTTCTGTTCAGTGCCTTTGGAACCAGAGAAACCTTCGTATGAAATTTCACTTATTTGTAACATATTATGCTTGACTTACTAGAAACAACATCTTAACCACCATGTGTGTTTTTATAAATTTCAAGAATTTCCCTCGATTGCTTATAGATCCCATCATCAGATCATCACCTTCGTAATAATTGTACCAAATTCGGATTATACCCTATACAACAACAAAAGAATTTTCGAAATCGGTCCACAAACAGCGGAATAATGATCAAAAATATCTGTCTCAATGTAAAAAACTATGAAAAACACTAATAATACTAATAATAGTCATAATGTGAGGTTGCAAGATGTAAGGGTAGTGATGATGATGATGATTAATCTAACGTACCATTAGCATATGCCTTAATTCTTAAAACAACGTCGAAACCCCCAAACATGTATCTATAAGAAGGCCGGAGATCTGTTCACCACCTTCGAACCATGGTATATCTTGGTGCAAAATCTGACTTTTTGGTAAGATTTACTTGGAATACTTCATTATAAATACATCCAAAATCATTATAAGTTTCCATATACTTCAGATGAATCTAAATCACAATATCATCCAGATAAATGGGTTTTTAGTATAAATAGCGATGAATTCCCTCGATTACTTATGGATACATACAAAAAAATATATAAACAGACGAACATATAACCTACTCCTTTTTGGAAGTCGGTTAAAAATACGGCTTTAGGTTAGTTAATAAATCTACTTTTTGATACCTCGAACCGGAAAAACTTGATGGCGTTCAGCTAACATTGAATCTCCGAGAAAACGCTAAATGAACTGTAGATGCTCAAATCTAATTAACCTCTAAGTCTTATTAAAATTTCTACTCATAATATCTTAAGGATAACAAATCCGCAAAGGTCGTGTCACGTGTGAAATAAGAATCTGACTGATTATGTCGCGACGTCGCGTCGCGTCGCGTCAGAAAGATTATTATTATCTGTGGCTAAATTACAAATGTCATTAGCACTTGCCGTCACAGGGGCGTCACTCTTGGCGCCCTAACCTGACACCGATGACGCCAGAAAAAGAAAACTCCGCTTCAAATTTCGAACGTCCTTTGAAATTCGAACTCCATATTTTTATAGAGGAAAATAAGGTTTTTTTTTCGTTTTTTGTCACATCTTCATAATATGTAATGCTAGCAGGAAAAAACCGAGTATTACATAGCTCCATTGAGCCAAGTATATTCCCAAATTGGCATTGTGACCTCATGCTTATGAGTAAAGTCCGCTATTATCGATGGGTTTTGGTTATTAACAAATTCCTTCGTTAAAATTCAATTTGCAGTAGACCAAGGCCTTTGCTACTCCAAATCGGCTCTTTTAAGGTTTTATCTAGAGTTTGCTAATCATGCCTTAATTCTCGGCTTCTCGTTAGTTCTTTTTTCTGACGAATAACATCTATACTAGTTAAGAAATGACAATATCAGAGAACACCAATTTGTAGTTTGATTGGAAACAGACTTGTTTGACAAGGAGCAAAGTTCCATTAATATTGGATTATTGCAGTATCAGCCGTTTTTTTACTCCTGTGGTATCAGGGTACAGTTTTACCCCACATAGCTACTCTCTACTCTACAAAAATATGTCTCTATTTCAACTTCAAAACCATTTTCGCGTCACAACATTCTGGAGAACATTGTCAACATGACCATTATGTAGCGAGCAATTATTTTGAGTATCATTTAAGTCTCGAGGATTTCAACTTAGTGGGTAAGCGGTTAGCGGCCGCGGAGCAGTCAGCCCGACGAATAACCTTTTTAAATTTTGAATAACCTTTGAGGCTTCTGCCGTGTCTGCCTAGTCTACAATTTATCACTCAACGACCCTTTTAAAAATCCGCTTGTAAATGACAGAGAAATCGCACATTAGTGGAACATTTCCGTGATGCATCCGCGGATCTGTTTTTTCCACTTTCAGTGTTTTAGGTCGACCGTACGTGCTCCATCGAGCGACTGAGATTATGAATACACCACACGTACACACTTTAGACACGAAGAAATAAGAAGTGTTTTCTTAATGTTTATTATTTGTAAAACAGATAAAAATACCATTAACAACCGTAACACAAAAACTAAATTTTTTTGCGTTACTAAGAGAGACAAAATGTGATTTTTTCCTTGAACGTTATAGAAAGAAGGGAATTCCAGTTTTTTTTTTTAAAGAATAACGTTTTTATTAGATGTATTTTTGATTATCTTATTAACTTTATTGTGATTTGGTGATCAATGTATAAGAGCTATTAATTAATATTGCTGGATGTACCTACTAACCCTTCTTACCTTCAGCAAAACCTTGTTTTATCGCGGGCTTTGAGCGCGGCGACCGAATCAAGAAATTCCGTAACGAAAATAAACCTAACACGCATCGTCTAACGTCATTTCAATTCGGCAGAATTCGGCAGGGTGTATGTGTGCGTGTGACTAGACGTATGCGTGTAAACTATATCTATTGTTATGCAATAGCTTTACCGGGGCAGTCCCCGAGTGCCACACGTATTTTTTTATTACTTTTATTTAAAGTGACAGGGCACAGGGTCATTAACTTTTCTTTCCGTTCGCCCACATAAAACAAATGTTCATTAAAATTATATTAGTACGTGGTGAAAAGTGAAAAGTGCTCCATAAATGGGCTGAAGCGACAGCTAATAGACACCATTTTTGACCAGCGAAAGACAGTTACAATCAAACAACAACAAATAGAAGAAAGTTTTATGTTCATCGCTGCATGAGGAAAATACGTATTGGTAATAGTATTTTTATAATTCTGGACACCACTGCAACTTCTATGTAGACAAGATCTGATCTGAACCAGAAGTGGTTGGAGTGGTAAAAAAATTGATTAAGAGCAAAAAATAGCCAAAAAAATCAAGTTTGTTGTATGGGAGCCTCCCTTAAATATTTAATTTATTTTATTTTTAGTATTTGTTGTTATAGCGGCAACACGGTTCTTGAGTTACAGCCTGGTGACAGACAGACGGACAGACGGACAGACATCGAAGTCTTAGTAATAGGGTCCCGTTTTTACCCTTTGGGTACGGAACCCTAAAAACCATTAGATATGATCACAGAGGTGCTTAAAAACATGGAAAGTCTTCTCAAATCTTTGCGACCAGACTCCCGCCGCGAAATTCAGAAAAAGCTTGGTTGAGTAGGAAATAATGTATTTCAAGTAGTACGTGTATATTTCTGTGCTACAAGGAACATAATTTCATACTTTGGCATGTATATGTTGCCCCAATCTGCGGTTTGTACAAAAAATTTTTTTTAAAGTACATACGGCAGATAAACAGGCATTTCCTCGACTGTACATCGGTTCAATGTAACGCTTATCGGCTACAAACAATAATTTAAGCACGACAAACTCTAAATAAGTCAGACAATACTCCCACAGACCAGCGGTGATATCATATCGCGTAAAATACTTTATGCAACGAAGGTGCTACAATCATGACCATAATTATCATATTGTAGTGTCTAAATCACGAATTTAAAATATAACGATATTAATATTTGACTATGCATATTATCAAAGGAATTAAATCTTGCCAAGGGAAGCAAATGGTGTATCTACTAGTCGAATTATAAGCTTGTCATAATCCGACCAAATACTGTAGGTCCGCCATCTGCCTACAAATCAATTTTGATGGTACTTATTAATCGTAGAATGGCACTAATATTAATCCTAGGATTAAAACAATAACTAAGTACGAATCGACAATTTAGTATAAGGTACTCTACTTTGCTGTTTCGAGCTTTCGCGTTTAAGGCCACGTTCTTCCAAATTCACGTTTCTAGAATTAGGAATTTTTAAAGAAAGCGCCATTCAAAAAAACTGAAAAATATATACATGTATAGATACATCTTTTAACTAGTGACTTTTATGGTTAGAAACACAATACAGATAATTTTACTCGATAAAAAAAATCCGAAACAACCTCGACTTTAAAAACATTTTGAGTTTTATAGGACTTACAGGGACTCAATCAAAAAATAATTTGGACAGTTCGATTACTATTAAAATTTTACAGGGAAATGAATGGATACATGTTTAGTTATAATATTTTTTATCTAAGTAAAAAGGTTTTTTCTCCTATTTCGCCCTATCATGGACGCGGCGAGCGTCGTAACCGCCACCGTACAAGGCGCGCTGATATGAATGTTATTTACGTCGATATTCGCACTGACAGACATCGACCTGCTAATTTAGGAAGAACCTGCCCTTAATGTATTTTCAGATAGAGGTCAAAAGAAAGTTATAATTTTGAAGTATTTTTAAGCTTTGTCACGAAACGTACAATGAACGCTAAGTACGGTTTCCGTGGACTATTTACGTTCTACGTGTGCATTGATCAGGAAAAAAACTAAGTTATTCTATGACGCAGTGAGTGGACTAGAAGAAAATACTTTGTTTATTGGCGTTTTTGCTAAGAACGCGGCAATGAAAGTACGGTGCACTTTTAAATATAGAGGTCTTACAGCACCCTTACCGGTCGTAAAGTACAGTTGCCTTATTAATACGATAAAACCGTTAACCGACAAAGTATTTTGATTATTACGTAGAAGTATGTTGATGACGCGTTCTTGTTTTAACAAAGAAATGCAACAATAATTATTGTAACTACTACTTATATTATAGCAAATGTAGTTAAAATAGGTACTTAATAGTTTTTAAGCTATTGCTTAGCTTTTATCGCGGGCTTCGAGCGCGGCGATCGAATCAAGAAATTTCGTAACGAAAATAACCTAACACTCCCCACTCCGGCCGCTCAGTGCGACATTGCCAGACTTCGGCACGGTGTTTGTGTGCGTGCGACTAGACGTATGCGAATTATAATTGCATAATATGTTGATAAAAAATGCTATGCAATAGCTTTAGCACGCCAGTCCCCGAGTGCCACACGTTTTTTTTAATTCTACATTTAATGTCTCGACGTCAGTGATGGACAAATACAAAAGATTACATACGTAATACGAGTAGATGTATTATATTGGTCTAGGATTGCCCATCATCAACGTCCAATGTGGACGCTGGAGACAGCTTCACAATGGCTATCTATCACGATTCACGGCCCAACGTGAAAAGTGTCCTCAAAATATAATATAGAAAACTTGATGACGCCCGCATCTCCGTTTATCGCGTGAGATTCGTTCATTTTTCCGGGATGAAATGTATCCTATGTCCTTTCCCGGGACTGAAAGTATTCCCATATATACATATACCAAATTTGTTCAAAGTCGGTTCAGCGGTTTAAGCGTGAAGAAGTAACAGATAACACACTTTCGCATTTATAATATAAGTAGATAGAAGATACAAAAGAAGCTCTGCCGCGAACAAAAGCTACAGAAAACAATAATTCTAGTTATAATACTCATAATATTTGTACACAATACTTTATTGAAAATATTCTATCATTGTTGATATCACAATAATTGAAATCTCCGATCAGAAAGTGTTGACCCGTAGACAGTAGCGTCTTATAAAACGCTGCATCATCTTTCCCATTATTATTGTTGAACTTGGTTTGATGATTTATCAAAACAATTTATTGGGGTCGTGATTTGAAATGCTCGAATGATTAAGTTATTTATTGCTGTTTAATGGTTTCACGTCTAGGCTAAGTGAGGTCTGACTGCATTAAGTTTTTGATTGACGTCTAGTTTCTCTTATGATTTCCTTTTTGGTAAGTGATAATCTATACTAATATTATAATTCTGAAGAGTTTGTTTGTTTGTTTGTTTGAACGCGCTAATCTCAGGAACTACTGGTCCGATTTGAAAAATTCTTTCAGTGTTAGATAGCCCATTTATCGAGGAAGGAGAAGGATACTGGAGCAATTTTTATGTTTTTTGGCACACATGATGAATAGACCACGTGAAGGGACATAGGCTATTTTTTGCTGAAAAATGTACGGTTTCCTTGAAATTCCTAAATTACGCGGGCGAAGCCGCGCGAAACATCTAGTAGGTTATATTACTGCAATGTTTTCACGCTAGATGGCAGCACCAGCACAGACGGTAAACGAAAAGGTATGTTCGACGTTTGACAACGTTAATGCCAATATTCTGATATGACGTGTGCAACATGTCGGATTTTGGTCGGATTATGTACTGTATGCGCTAGTAGCGCCCTCGGCTCCAACCTTTGCGTAATATTCACAATTGTCCAGTTACAGTCTAAGCTTATCCCACTCAGCTAATATTAAAATGATCAATATACAGTTAAAGATCTGACATTTACAATGTCGATGTTCCGTTGGCTGGGGTTTCTGAGATTAATTTCCGAGCACACCTACTTTTAGACCCACTTCGCAAATTGTACACAGTACACTAAATTACATATTGTATCATTACTGTGACTTGATTTTAATTCACATTACATACGGCTTAACATATTTTATCCCTGAAAAATATACGACACCATCTATTGACATCCATACTTATAAATGCGAAAGTGTGTCAGTCTGTCTGTATGTTACCCCTTCACGCCCAAACCGCTGCCGCGCTGAACCGATTTTGCCGAAATTTGGTGTGATTTAGGAAGATACTTTGACTCCCGGGCCCCGGCAAAGGATGTCTGAAAATTTTTACCCCGGAAAATGTACGGTTCCTTCGCGATAACCACAGACATAGATCAAGATAGATACCGCATGTGTATGTACTTCGCGTGCCATATCGCGTTCCCAAACGACGAGCAATGCTCGTCTTTCGAAAGTCTGTTCTTTAGTCTGCTATCAGAATCGCACGTCAATCGGAATTTTAAAAATGCCTAAAAGTGCCGTATTGAGCTGTAGAAATTCAAATAGAAACGTTGGCCTAGATAATGGACACGTTTCTTATCATCGGTACTTCACAGTGGTAGGAAAAAAGTGACACGCTCGTTTTCATACAAAAGGAGCGACATGCGGTATCTATCTTGATCTATGTCTGTGACGATAACCAAATTTTGGCGCAACGAAGTTGCGGGCGTCATCTAAGTACTCAATAAATTCAATGTTTCACATCAGTGAGATGGGCTTCTAGCATTCTTCTACAAATGCTCACTAGTTTTTAGAAACCATTGAGATTTCCAGAAAAACCCAATGATATAATATGAAAAACTCAAAGCAGATATGTTACTACCGCGCGCGTTGTGAAGATTCAAATACGACCCAATTGGGCCGTCTTTTATTTAGTCTGCATCGAGCGCAGTCACGAACGTGCCGCGTCTTGTCTTACCTAAATAAATTGAAAATGCCGTCGTGTGAGTTTCGAAAATGTACCAATTATGACTCGAAAATAAACAAAACACATGGAATCTCTTACGACATGTAAGTATGCAATAAATACCTCGATTAATTACATTTTCAATTATTTTTTCGAACAATTTGGAAAAAATCGAATTTGCGTCATAGCTCAGGCGAAGAAAGAGACAGCGATATGATTTTGACGCTAGGGCGAAAAGGATGGTTGCGTTGCAGACATAGATTAGTTAGTGCAGACTCGAAATCGACAATAGACTGTTAGATGGTGACTTTAATGCCTACAATTGCAGTTTATTTGTATTATATTATACGCTATGCGATGTCATATGAAACTGTACTGTACTGTTTTTTTAGGTTTCCTTAGTGATCAGGTGAAACTACAAGATTGGATAGCAATTATTGTTCGTAAACAAAGAAGCGAATCAGACTGGATACCATCAAAGAGACAGAAAAGAAATAAATTAAATCTATTTGAAGGTACTTAAAATATGTATTTTATTTACTTAGTATATTTCATTATTATAGATCTACCAGAATCTGATGGCAAAAAGTGAGAAAATAAATTGACTCTAGCAATACCGGAGTAATAGGAATAAAACATTTTGATCCTTTTTTTTTTCTTATAGCGACTGATTCTGTGTGTTAAACATGCAAATATAAAAATTTATCCAATGATCAAGGATATTTTTTGAAAATCTGCTGTCAAAAATGCCATTAGATTCTGGTAGACCTATAATTATTTCGATCTTCAAATTTTCAATAAATAAATAAACTAGAACTATCTCTTTTATGTAAATGGCATTTCATATCTTATGTTTCACTTATCTGTCAAATTTGTCAATGTGTGCAATTTTGAATTTGTGTTAATCGCTCGGAAGAGATTTAAGGCCATCCCCCGAGCAAACGACCTTGACCATACATTTGACGCGTTGCCGAGATCGCACAAAATTCCATTTTTTTTACTTATCTTAGTTCAAAATTGATCTAAAAAAAAAATTAAAACGGGGAATATGTATTTAATGAAATTGTCTATCTATTGTCGTGTGTTTCAAATAAACGTAATCTGTAAATACTAGGGAGATGCTGAAAGTATGCTTCAATTTTAAATAATTGGTATTACTTTGGAAGCTAATATAATGAGTATAATAAACAAAAATAGAAAATTTAAAACGGGGAAAGGAATGTTGATATACTGAAGATTATCGCCGTATTTTTATTATAACTTTGTAGCTTTCAAATTATGAGTTTATAGGGCTCTAAATACGGTAAATTACGGAATCTCCGTAGGGGAAGGCCCTTAAGCCGGAATTCGGAAAATAGTATGAACGTAACAGATCTGTATATGTAGAATATCATTGGAAAACCCCATAAATTATTTTTTAATAACTCATACAATTTGTATCGAAAATAAAACCCACTTCGAATATATAATATACTTAACCTCCATTTTTAGGGTTCCGTACCCAAAGGGTAAAAACGGGACTAATATTACTAAGACTTTCTTGTCTGTCCGTCTGTCCGTCCGTCTGTGTGTCTCCAGGCTGTATCTCAAGAACCGCTAGACTTTTCAAATTTTCACAGACTGTGTTTATCTGTTGCCGCTGTAACAACAAATACTAAAAGCAAAATATAATTAATACCTAAGGGGGGCTCCCATACAACAAACGTGATTTTTGGCTTTTTTTGCTCATTATCAATAATGGAAACAGATAGGCACTTGAAATTTTCAAAAATAATATTATTTATATGTGCTTTAATAATTAATAATAACATTAAAATAAAATAAAAATTTAAGGGGGGCTCTCATACAAAAAACACAATTTTTGGCCTAATTTTGCTCTATAACGGTACGGAACCCTTCGTGCGCGAGTCCGACTCGCACTTGGCCGATTATTTAAGTCAGTTTAAAACTACCACCTTCCTTAATTGACAAAATCATTTGGCTAGGAAAAATACTGGGAGATTTCCAGAAAATCCATAAATTATTATTTTTTTTGCATATAAAATTTTATTCCTTTTTTATAAGTCAATTAAAAATAATATCTACCATTCTTATAATAAAAGACAAAAATATTTGATTAGGAAAAGTTATTTGATACGGCCGTGTCACTTTAACATTAGGGAATTAGGACCAAGCCTTTTTGCCTAAACCTGAAGACGGTTGGTTTCCTTTGTCCTAACAAACGGTGTATAATATTGACCTTACCACGTATTATATTAATTTATAATATGACGTTGCTCAAACCAACAAATTTCATAACACCTAGTTAGATTGCCCAATGTGTCTTGTGTAAGTACATTGTTTGTATATTTCACAGAATGCCTATAGTTTCTTCTATTCGGGGTCAAAGTAATTAACTACATAATATTTGATTTACATATACTTTACATATTATGTATTTACTAACTGATAACTCATTCCGTGTTTGAGGCCAAGAACATTTTAAGTACCTAATGCAGGATTAGGTATTTCTTTATACATATCTAATAGAGACTATTGTAAAATTAAAAAAAAAAAACATTTAAATTTTAAACAAAATAAATTGACGAGATTTTTATTAGTAAGGAGGTAAAACTCTTGGCTTTGATTTAAGGGCGTTCCTTACGGAGATTCCGTAATTTACCGTATTTCAAGCCTTATAAACTCATAATTTGAAAGCTACAAAGTTATAATAAAAATTCAGCAATAATCTCCAGTATATCAACATTCCTTTCCCCGTTTAAATTTTCTATTCTTGTTTATTATACTCATGATATCAGCTTCCAAAGTAAAACCAATTTATTAAAATTCAAGCATACATTCGGCATCTCCTTAGGACTTACAAATAACTTTTATTTGAAACACACGCCAATAGATCGACAATATCATAAACTACATATTCCCCGTTTTAAATTTTTTTTAGGACAATTTTGAACTAAGATAAGTAAAAAAAAATAGGGTTTTGGTGCGATCTCGGCAACGCGGCAAATGTATGGCCAAGGTCGTTTGCTTGGGGGACGGCCTTAACTTTGCTGCAGAGTTTGACAGAAAAAGTATGGAGTTTTAGTCAAAATTATAATTAAAGTTAAGTAATCATTAAATATGTCTGAGTGTGGCCGTTAGTTATTGATCTACTATCTAATCTAAAAGATTCATAGATAGTTGACGGACCTACGCCATTTGGTCGGATTATGTCAATGTAAGTCGATAGATAAAAACGTGACTAAAATACGTAGGTCCGCCATCTGCCTATGAATTAACTTCTCTGATAGTACATATAAGTAAGAAAACTTTATCAAATATCGCTTGGTGGATTCAAAACCGCGTACTCGACGATTAACGCTATCAAAACAGGACGTTGGTCAATTTCCTCTGAATTTCTGCATTACAAGGTTTGTTGAACTGAATTCGTGGCATTCAGGGTCGGCGTGTACGTGGGCGCTCCTCGGCCTGACCAAATGTGGAGAGTAACATTCTTGACATAGATGATACCGTATTGCCGGATTCGCTGGTTACTCAGTTGCGAAAATGTTAAAACTTAGTTGTGATTTTTTTTTAAAAGGGAGCAAAGGAGTCCTGATGAAACGGGTCCTGATGAAAAGCAACTACGTGGGAGAGCCATGCTAAACGTGGGAGAGCCATGCTTCGGCACGAATGGGCCGGCTCGACCGGAGAAATACCACGTTCTCACAGAAAACCGGCGTGAAATAGCGCTTGCGCTGTGTTTCGCCGAGTGAGTGAGTTTACCGGAGACCCAATCCCCTACCCTATTCCCTTCCCTACCCTCCCCTATTCCCTCTTAAAAGGCCGGCAACGCACTTGCAGCTCTTCTGATGCTGCGAGTGTCCATGGGCGACGGAAGTTGCTTTCCATCAGGTGACCCGTTTGCTCGTTTGCCCTCTTAATTTCATAAAAAAAAAAAAAAAAACTACCGTCGCTCATAGATACTTGCAAAATCAGAAGAGTTGCAGGTCCATTGCCGGGAATACGCTCTCTTCTTGAAGGTTTGCAGGTCGTATTGATCCGAAAATAATGCTGGCGACAGTTCGTTCCAATGTTTAGCGTAGTAGAAAGTTATGCGAAGAACGCACGGTGGAAGACTGTCACTCATCAATGTGATGAGGATTGAGGATGGTATATTTGGGGACGACGAAAATCTGGCGTTCTATTATGTCTTAGCATCCATTGTTGCATTTGTTTTGGTTTTATAGAACTATAACAACTATATAACATGTAATTGGGTCAAATAAATCAAAATTAAATTCGGCAATCTGGTACCTATCCATTTGTATAAAAAACATTTGAAAATAATAAAAAAAAACTATTTTATCGTATAGGTATGGAAATGAGTCCGGTAATCATTCCATGAATAAATTGGATGACAAAGTTTTATCACAATTGGATAAACGGTTTAGCCGCCGCGTAACACAAACAAAGAATTATTGACCTTTCACAAAGTCCATGCTTGCCTGCTGCCACAAAGGAAATTATGTACCTACTCTTTTAAGTCTTAAATCCACGTAATAAAAACTTTTTTAATTTATTATACTGCTCGCGATAATTTTTTACGGGAATAATTTTATGTAAGTACCTCAAGTTATAAGTTAGGTACTAGATGACGCCCGCAACTTCGTTGCGCCAAAATTCGTTTATCGCGCGGGAACCGTACATTTTTCCGGGATAAAAAGTATTCTATGTCCTTTCCCGGGACTCAAAGTATCCCCATACCAAATTTCAGCAAAATCGGTTCAGGGGTTTAGGCGTGAAGAGGTAACGGACAGACAGACAGACAGACACACTTTCGCATTTATAATATTAGTATGGATAACAAAGTAATTTTTATCAGGAATATAGAACACATCTTATAATATTAGAGAAGTTGATTCATAGCAGATGGCGGACCTACGTAATTTCTGTAACGTTCTGTCAAATCCAGCCACCAGTGACCAGACACTGACTTGACATAACCCGACCAAACGGCGCAGGTCCATCATCTGCCTATGAATCATTTTCTTCGATGGTACCATACATAATATCCTCTTACGATATTATGCTAACAAAAAAGAACAATATTGTACCCAAAATATATGTAGATGTCAAACACTGACATATATATATATATATATATATATATATATATATATATATATATATATATACGTACGTAGTACATAGTATCTCTATGATGTCAAATGATGCAAGAACCACTGGCAAAAAGAGATCGAAATGATACACTTGCCAAATATCCGACTCTACACGTTCTAACTCTACATGGCCCAACCAAACCCTAGTATATGTTTTTTGTTGTCGCTCACATCCTAATTCCTAGTCGTCTAGACAGTCTTCAAGAAAAACATCTGGAAGATAGCATAGGTCTGAATAGAAAATGTACGTACATAGAAAAGCACTACCAATATGAGGTGTTTCTCACGGGTATACTTTCTCATCAATCGAAGCGGAACCACAGGACTACGGCCTTTGTGTACTACAATAGGCAAAAACTTGTGTTTCGGACTATTTTTGCGAACGGCACAGCTCAGACTATTTTGCGGATATTCTGGACAATACCTATTCAAAACCAATAAGCGATGGACTTGGCTGACTGGATCTTATTGTTTAGGTATAATTCTGACTCTTTTTCTTATAATATGAGTATTGTTCTCGGAAGAAAGAAGTTTTTTCCTTGGTAGGTATGCATAATAAAAATGTTGAAGGCGTATAAATCCACAGAAACTTTGCTTACACAGCCCTGACAAAGTTATCAAACTTAATTAGATTATTTCAATCGTCATTTTCTCCTCCCCAATCTTTAAGGGTCAATTCACACCGCAACGCGACGCGTAGATGCATTTCTAAATTTGTATGGATTTGACAGATTTGCAAGACGTCTCGCGCAATTGAAATCTGTCAATTCAGTACAAATTTAGAAATGCATCTACGCGTCGTTTTGCGGTCTGAATTGACCCTAAGGCTGGATTTATATGCGTCCGCCCGAACGCGCGGTTTGGCGGCTACGCCGCGAGATCACAAGCACATGTAACGATTTATCGCGATATTTTGAATTTCCTATTTTATTTTTATTTTCTCATTGGTTCCAAACCAATTAACTTCCTCGAATAGAAAATTATATTGCATAGAAAATAGAAAGTATGCAGTATGCACGCACGTAAGTCTCAAAGGACAATGTAGAACTTTCGAGTATTTTCTATTATAATAACAATTAATTAAACCATTCTTTGTACGCAATTGCAATTAACATAATATTAATATTCAAACCAAGGAAAATCAGGTCAAAATCAGTAAGAACGTTAACCTAAATAATAAAGCATTTAAAATCTTTTACTACGACCGACGCGTGCGATGTTTATACTTAATGATAATGATCAAATGCAAGTTTTTCATCGCGATAAATGATAATAGTAAATAGGTAAGAAAAAATACTCAACCAAAGCTCATATCTGAATATAAGAGAGATTTGACGCACTTAAATACAACTTATAAATCATATACGTAAATGTGAAAAAAGTAAAAATAATAAATTAATAGTTTTTCAGTTATTTTTCATCTCTATCTCGAATTCAATTAGGTTTATTAATTAATAATTATGTATATATTTTTTTAAGTCTAAACTATAGCAATAAATGAGAACTCTTGACGTAAGGCATCTCAATCAGAAGTTCAGAAGATAGTTAAAAAAAAACTACTCAAGTTATGTCGGTTAGATAGTTTTGACTACTAATGTGATTTATTATTACTTGGGCTATGACCTATGACTTATGAGCTATAGCTTATGACGTGAATTACTCGACTTGCTATTTAAAATACGGTACTTATTTACGTAACGTTAAAGCAAAAAACGAAACGACCATATTCGTATCTAAGTGAGTAAAAACACGGTTTATACAAACATACATATTATTATGATAGGTACACCGTATAGGTAATAACTAGACATCGGATTATATGCATTTGCATATTTGCATATGCAAATGCATATAATGGTACTTTTTAGGCGATAGTGCATATTTTGGCAATTTTTCGTTGATAGTGCATATTATTTCGCCCTTATTGTGCCCTCGTAGTCTCCAAACTAGCTATCATAATACACACCGAGACCACGAAACAGAGACCATACGATAGATCACAAATCACAATACTTAAAATATTATGTGGCCCCACCCCTGTTTAAAGACTTCCGCAATACACACGATAGATAACAATATCTTTCTAGAAACAAAATGTTTCTTTGTAGTTGGCTACATTAGAAAAAAAAATTGAATAAAGTAATGAATGAATCGGAAAGAAGGATTTTATGGAATTATGAAAATTGGCGCCTTTTTTATGGGCAACACCGTAAAAATATTCCAAAAATAATAAATTTTAATAATAAGTGACTTTTGATTGTGCATATTTTGTGCATATTTCGGCACTTTGATCGTGCATATAATCCGATGTCTAGTAATAACTAATCCAAATAAAGTTAAAAAACATTATAAAACTAATATAATTACTAATTATATATTTTGTTTTATAATGCTTTTTAACTTTATTTTGTAAGTTAATACGTCTTACATACCAAATCTACATAAGTATCTTTACAGGCTAATGCCTCTAAAGATACTTATGTAGATTTGGCATGACAATCAAATTGTAACTGACCCAAAAATCTACATGATCTCTAGATCATTTAGAATTCTTAGTTCAATTAGAACGCCTCTGCAACGTGCTCTTAGGGGCTGCGCCTACGCATATGAAACAATTGTAATGACTTTTAACCGTCGGACACGAACCCACTTACCTTGGACACATTCTTTTGCACCAGGAAATAAGTGAACTAGAATTTTAATAAATGAAATGCCTTATAACTCGTAAGTGACATAATCTAGGCAATTTTTGCAGGTTCCCTAATTCCTAAAGCCTAATTTTGCTATTCAGGACCAAACGTTTTACAGTAATCTCAAAATATTTTATATTAATATGTAATGTATTTATTTTGGCTATAAAGGCTCCGAGAACCAAAATCTAGCGTTTACCTAAATCTTTAGGGATAGTGCAAATCCGCGTAACTAGCATTGGATAGTTACGCGTATCTGAGAACTGTAAATCATTAAATGAGATCTTTGATTTCCTTATAGAAAATGCCATTGCCAATTATATAATGCAACTATTACACAAGGGCTATAAATTCGCACATCGCCCTATTTACGTGGACCGAATGGTGCTTAGCTAGTTTTTGCTTAACCACACTTTGTGGCACTTAGCCAGTTTTGCCTCTAACTGAAGAATTTGTCCATTATGTCATAAATGCAAATGAAGCTCAGTACTACATGAGAAAGGATAGTACCGGTTCGCTTATGCCTTTGTAAACCTTGAGGTAAATTGTAGACTACATTCATCATTTGCGATGGTTAACTAGCACGGTATGCATGAATAACAGAGTAAGTTGTAGTTAAGTTTAACTCTTTGACGCTTTTGGAAGTAATTTTTTCGTTATATTTGAAATTAAAGTACTGACTATAATAAGAATTAAGAACTAATATGAATATTTCCCAGCATATTATATTATTATGTATTCAAGGTCCGATGTCTTTGTCTGTCATAACTCATAAGTCTTCTTTATGGTAGACAAAAACAAGTAAAACTTGTACGCTGCTTATATAATAAGTTTTAAGTCCTACTTGGACTATGTATTTTCCTTTAACAGTTTTCCTAGTAGGTATGTACAACCCTATTTACACAACACAAAAAAGAGTAAACACTTTTAAAAAGTGCCAACCCTATTTTTTTTTTTATGAAATAAGGGGGCAAACGAGCAAACGGGTCACCTGATGGAAAGCAACTTCCGTCGCCCATGGACACTCGCAGCATCAGAAGAGCTGCAGGTGCGTTGCCGGCCTTTTAAGAGGGAATAGGGGAGGGTAGGGATGGGAAGAGAAGGGAATAGGGGAGGGAAAGGAAGGGAATAGGGTAGGGGATTGCGCCTCCGGTAAACTCACTCACTCGGCGAAACACAGCGCAAGCGCTGTTTCACGCCGGTTTATTTGTAAGAATCTCGCTATTTGTAAGAATCGGAAAGTAAATAAACACTTGAAGGAGTCGACGAACAACTCAATGCTTCAGGATCGAATGTAAATACATTAAGGATCGTCAACCCTATTTGCGAACTATACACATCAAACAAGAGTAAACTGTTAAACACATAGAGCGACAACCCTATAATTGTGAGATCACACCGCGTTAAAGTAAAAAACCGTGTTGGATATGTTTTAGATTGCTTGTTTTCTATGAGAGGCCGGCCCGGCCTACAAGAAATGGAAAGGGCGTAAGCGACAAAATGGTTTTTGTCGCGTAATTTAAAAACCATAAATATATTTCATATAAGCTATGGGCAAATTATAGTGTATGCTTGAACCAATCTATGTACAAATTTCTTCTCTGTTGGCAAAATTAGAATCCCTTTTTTTACAGAGGTCTTTTTGATTGATTATTCTGTGTTATAAAAGTTGACCAATCGTGTAATGCTATGGGTAATTCAAAGGCAAAGACATGATAAATACTGACAATGAACTTTAATTTCTTAGCTTTAGTCATTGCTGAGAAAAATCGATATCGCTACAGCCAAATTATCAAGGCGCACGTAAAAATCTTATAATAATCTAGGGTTGTCTCTTATAAAATTGCACTAGCTCGATATAGCTCTTCCTGAGCGAAAAAAGTTAATAATAAAACAACCGAAGTTTCGTGAGGTTAAGAAATAAATCTCGCGTAAACCTTAGGTCATAAAAACACACAAATGCTCTTTATACACATTTGAATTAGTATACAGAACGTTAACGCGTATACTACAAGGATATTTCGACGGTTTAACTTTGCCTACATCGTCATGAGGTGCGGATACTGAACAGTTTTCCCTTAAAATGACACTGTTATTTACAATTATTATTCGACTACATACAAAATGACATTTGAATGACATTTAACAGGAAGTACACGCTCCTGAAAAACAGCTATTTATTTACACGGCTAATGGTGCTTGCTTTAGTTTTAATTTCGCTAAAACTAAAAACAGCCTTGTAGGTCCGGTAATTTTGATAATTTTCCTCTTAAAATATCCTACGTCGAAAAATAACACTTTTCTCCTTGTGACAACCCTGTTTTGTCAACATTAGCGGCGTCTGGTCCCGACAAACGAGGGTCATGCCCTCTCCAAATCAAATTCAACTCGACACCCCGACTCAATTGTCGTTCATTGCACGGGAAAAAATTAATTCACGATCTTTTAATTGGAAGTGAACATTTTAAGTTTTTCGTGGGTACATTCAACCGGTAAAAAAATTGAGGAGGGTGTCAAATTTTAGTGAGTTAGCTCTTTACGCTTCAACTAAACATATTATTAGAAGAGATGAATATATATAGAAATTCATCCCGGGAAACGGCATAGCGCAGTTTTTGAATTACTATAGTGCGTGTGTTACTGTGGAACAATGTACGGGTTCCGCGCGATATTGTGTTCCGGGGCTTTACTTATTTTACTGTTGTAAAATAAGTAAAGCCCCGGAACACAAGATACGCTATCTTCCGACATTATATTAAAGCTTCCGTAAATCGTACAAAATAGAATGCGTATAAAGGTCTTCCGTACATAAAGATCCTCACATACATCCAGTAATTACATAATGTAATTTCGCCAGGCTTCCTCTAGACTCTAGGCGGATGTACTTTTTTCACTTTCACTGGCACACCATATGCCACTGGTCTATGAAGCGTGCTGTCCTATAATACGTAACACTACCATATTTGTAACGAGCAGAGGCAACGCCTGATGGTCACTATTACTGGCCTAGAGATATTATAAAAGAAGAAAGGAATAAAGGAGCCAGAGAATGGACTAGAAAAATTCGCTACTATACGCTGGGCGGCCGCCCAGGGCACCGAATAAAAAGGGGGCGCTGAAGGCAAACAAAAGAGGCGCCAATTTTTTCAGCGCTACCAGCACCCTGGGCGCTGAAGAAATCTCGCCCAGAGCGATGGTAATGCTATAACCGGCTCTGAGTACGTTAGTGAAGGAATGTATCAATGTAAGGAAAGATTAATTATGGTTTTACAATTTCTACAAATTAAAGTTACTTAATTGCATAACAAAATATGTGATAAGATAAATGATCAACTCGAGTTTCACCACATATTTGTGATCCGAGGAAATAAAACTTGTGTCCACGGAAAGGGAACTTTTTCGCTATTAGGTAAGTAAATCAACTTCCTAGATGGTATAAAATTAATCACTAATCGTCATAGATATAGAGCTGCAAAAGAAGTAAAAACTCGAAATATATTTAAAATTACAAATAATTATTCTAATTTTTTGTTAGATTGTCTGTAGGGATTCAACATCCCTGAAATAGAGCTTCAGAAATTACTAACACGCGCGCCCGTGTGTATGTTACATCAGATTGTTAATAAAAATAACTGCTGCACTCAGAGTCGTATATTAATTATTACTATCGTCTATCTGTAATTTAATTAAGATGTTGACATAAGATTTACATTATCTGTCCAAACTCTACATAAAATTTAAATTTATCATTAAAATATGTCTCTGAGTGCGGCAGTAAGTAAAACCATAATATTTAATTACTCATGATCCCATCTAATACCTTAACAATTCTACCCAGAAACATTGTTCATGTACAGCCGTGTACATGTCGGCCATGACAAAATGATGAACGCTGGCATTTCCTCATTTTTACCCAATACCCATATAATAATAATTATGAGGCAATAAAAGTTATGAATTAATCATAATTTGTGTAAAAATAACTATTTTTACGCATAATATTTATTTAGTTATTTAATTAACTGTAATATGTTGCAAGCATGTTATTATTTTGTGCTACTATAGTGTCAAGCACCTACTTTATTAGGGTTCCGTTGTCAACAAGGAACCCTTATAGTTTCGGTCTGTCCGTTCGTCTATCTGTCTGTCTGTCTGTCCGCGGTTTTGCTCAGAGACTATAGGACCTACAAAGCTGTAATTTGGCATGAATGTGTATATTAATGATGCCGACAAAATGGTACATAAAATCTTAAAAAAATATTTTAAGGATTGCATCGCTTATTTTAAGGATTGCTCCCCTACACATCAAGCGGGGATGAATTTTTTTTTCGCACCCACCCCATCGTGTGGGGTGTCGTTGGATAGGTTTTTTAAACATATTATGAGTATTCAAAGATCATTTTCCGATTTAGATGATCCATTTGTGAAATATTATAGTAAAAATCTTAAATATATGTATAGTGTAAAAGTATTAAATATATTTCCGTTGTCTGGTACCTGTAACACAAGTCCTTCAGGTACATAGCACGGGGCCAGACTGACGTGGTGTGAAGCGTCCATAGATATTATATTATTATTATTTGTGAAATATTAAGTTTTAAAGTGGAAAAAATCGTTAGAGTCCAGTGTCCCCCCCTTCTACCAGCTAAACGGTTGTTTCTGGAAATGTGAAAAAATTCACAGGGAAATATGATGAATTTAAAAGGAAAACTATCACGGCTAAGAAGACTTCATAAGTTATTGAGTAATAGTCGATCAACTAAAAAAAATGTATTCGGCGAAGTATAAAGGAACTTTTCGATCAAATTCCTTTGAAAGTAACTGAGATGATGTTGTTAGACTTGTTAGTAGTGTAAACCACGTTATAAATGTACATTCATTGACCATGCAAAAATTATCAAAAACTAGCGGCACTACGGAACCCTATATTGCGCGTGGCACGACACGCACTTGGCCGGTTTATTATAAACATATTTTAAACAGCCTACATACTCAGTGAGTGGAAAAGACGATTTTGTACTGTTACAATGTACCGAATATTTCCATAAAAACATTTAGGTACATCTTAGATAGGTATATTTTTAAAAGGTGAGTAGCGAAGTATACAGGGTGTAACAAAACTATACGTGTTCCTTGTGAAGAGTTCACTGTGAAAGTAGCAGCGCTGAAAGACCAATTTTTTTTCACTTTTGTATGGGCAAGCGCCCCAGCGTCACGAGTTTCCCCATACAAAAGTGAAAAAAAATTTTGGTCTTTCAGCCATGCGACTTTCACAGTGAACTCTCTACAAGGAACACATACACACCCTAAAGTATTATCACTTAGTTTTTTTACACCTTGTATATTATGCGACATTACTGAGCTCATTTTTTTCTGGAAAGCGAGGAAAATTTTGCCGCCTCGGTAAAATGTTTTTCACGCCAACTGAATATGCCAGGATTAGAAATTATTTCTAAATGCCAAAAGCGCTACTCACTAGTTCTACAGTAATAACATTTTAATTTGTATCTTACCAAGTTATTTTTAAACTGACATAAAAATATAATTTTTATTTTTAATAATATTTAACTTAGATATTTTTAGGGTTCCGTAGTCAAATGGCAAAAAACGGAACCCTTATAGATTCGTCATGTCTGTCTGTCTGTCTGTCTGTCCGTATGTCACAGCCACTTTTCTCCGAAACTATAAGAGCTATACTATTGAAATTTGGTAAGTAGATTTAGTCTGTGAGCCGCTTTAAGATTTTGATACAATAATGGAAAAATTATTAAAAATTTTAGGGGACCCCATAGGTACAACTAAATAAAAAAAAACTTTTTCATCTAACCTATGCGTGTGGGGTATTAATGGATAGGTCTTCAAAAATCATATTGAGTTTTCTAATATCATTTTTTT
Organism: Cyaniris semiargus; assembly: GCA_905187585.1. Taxonomy (NCBI): domain Eukaryota; kingdom Metazoa; phylum Arthropoda; class Insecta; order Lepidoptera; family Lycaenidae; genus Cyaniris; species Cyaniris semiargus. Next base: position 4,483,745 of record LR994555.1, read on the forward strand.
CTAACCTGAACAGTTTGCTAGATAGACTCTTCCAAAGTGCTAAAATGTGCCCCCCCCCCCCTCTAACTTCTAAAGTAGGGGCATGATAAGTCTAAAAAAATATATGATGTACTTTACTATAAAAACTACCAACGAAAATTGGTTTGAACGAAATCTAGCAAGTAGTTTTTTTTTTATACGTCATAAATGGTAAACTTAATTTAACTTTCATTAAATCAACTGAAATATAAAAATAAATCAAAAACCTTTTAATTTTGCGGAACCCTACATGGGCGAGTCCAACTCGCACTTGGCCGGTTTTTTTAAATCCAATGATACTAAGTTGTCGCGCTTCGGAAAATGGTAACATGAGTCATGACTGACTAATTTCATATCGAAAGATACCTACATATAAAAGTATATCTTCTAGTGAATAATATCAGCTTATAAGATTTTTAAAATAAAAACTTTATATTATATAGCTTTTGCCACGGGCTCAGCTTCTTACGCCGCGCTGCGCCAATTTTAATACTATTAAAGCGAATACATCCCTAATCCTTAATTACTAATATTTAAACATATTATTATGTTAATCTGTTATTAATTTAAGAAAGCCGGTATAAAATACGGTACATTAACGATCAGGAACCACAGCGGCGATTAAAATGCAACACATAGCAAGGGTGTGCCCAGAGTGTTAGAAAGTAATATCATGTCATAGGATCTTATGGTATGAAAGTTTAATAATTTAATCAACATAATCTTCCACTAACCACACTGAGGGCCTAGACAAGTGGCAAGCGATTATCGTAAACGTATGGGATTTGACATTAGTATTCGCTAGCGAAGCGATGACTTATGTCAAATCGCATACAAATTGTTGGCGTTTACGATAATCGCTTGCCACTTGTCTAGTAGGGCTGTTTAGGTAGTAGGCATAGTAGCAATGTTTTAGTTTATTATAAAGAGCCCATGCGATTAAGAACATTATATTTAACTTTAATTATATCGCAAAGCTGGTATCCACTGACACAAGCATAGTTGGTATCCACGGTAAGGACAGACAACTTTTATAAGGACAAAATGCATTGAAAATTAAGTAGATTAGGGGCTGTTTCACCACTTCCTGATAAGTGCTAGAGCAGGGGTCACCAATTAGTTTCGCTCGGGGTCCATTTTAAGAAATAAAATGAGCTTAGCGGTCCGCACATTTTATAATAAAAAAAAATATTTACTAAACAAAGGTAATTACGGAAATCACAAAGGTATTTATTTACATATCAATGAGAAAAGTGACAATTTTATTTCTTGTTTGAAGTGAAATTGGTGCAAGCTATTGACATTTATAAATCCTGGAGATGTTCATCAGTAAGTCAAGACCGAAATTTATTTTTAACGAAGTTGACCTTCGAAAATGCTCGGTCCGCATACATTGGGTCAGCGGTCCGGATGCGGACCGCGTTCCGCCATTTGGTGACCCCTGTGCTAGAGTATGGAGTATCTGTCAGATAAGTTGTGGATAGCCTATTCGGCACTTATCATGAAGTGGTGAAACAGGCCCTAAGGGATTATTTCACCACTTACTGATAAGTGCCGGCTAGGCTATCCACAACTTATCTGACACATAGAGTATATTACAGTGTCTGTCAGATAAGTTGTGGATAGCCTATCCGGCACTTATCAGCAAGTGGTGATGTTCCACGTCAAACTTTAAAACCCCTTTGCGTCGGAGGTTAAAAACAAGAATGTAGAAACTAGAGACCTATTTTATGTTTGTCTCTACGCATTGCTTACAAACTTAATAAGCGCGGCCACTGTCGGTAATTCAGGCGGTATTGCTATGCGATATGCGTACAGTCTCTTGCGCGTAGATTTGTAATGCGCGCAAGAAAGTTAGTTCCTTGATGACTTCTCACGAGATCCTCCTTTGATTTTATAGCTTTAGCCTCATTTGAAGCTATAGTTAGTTCAATGGCACTACTGTGTAAGCTACACGTATGGGGGTCACTAATTTCTTAACGATTAAACCAGTTTATTTCAGGCTTTTTGCTATGGATCGAAACTATAGGACATAGATCGTGAGAACGATAGGCCGTAAATAATTGCGATGTGTACGAGAAGCCCGAAGACCTTTATCATGTTTTGCTGGAGTGTGCTCGGACTGCAGAGCTAAGATCAACTTTGGCTGCCTGCACAATGGACGGATCAACAGTGTACTTTCGGAGCCGTTGTCCCCAGAGGCAACAAAATTATATAGTTATTTGGATCTGTCCCTTATGTAGGGAACACGGTGTTTATCTATGAGGCTGACATTAACACTGAGTGTTAAAAGCCTCTGTAAAATAAAAAGATTTAAAAAAATATTAACTGGCGTGAATTACTGGTTTTTTTTTTTATGATCCAGAATAGACCCTGATCTAAAATGGCGGTATTGATTAAATCGTACAAAGTTCTGAAAGAAGTTACAGTAGCTTCGAACAATTTTCTATAAAACGTCATTCTATAGAAAACTGTGAAAAATGATGTTTCATATTGTTGATTTTTAACATATTTTGTGAATGAAACAATATAAAACTCCAAATTGGTCATTTAGATAATATGTACCCGCGACCAGTAGTTTTTGTAAGAGACAAATAATTACCGAGCCACATGAATTTTTACGACGTTGGTTTAGCACATAATAGTTAAACTAAGGATATGATGAAATGATCATTTACATACTAAAATTTATGTAAATTATTGTTGCGTATCGCTCGGTAACCAAATCAATCGCTAATCAGTCAATGGAAACTTATTAGTTAACGAGTATATAATTATTTAGTTTGTATTAACAAGATATAAGAATCAAATAAACAAGAGTCATCATATTTATATTATAACAGGTATCAGGGTTCGTGAAAACGAGCAACTACAATGCAAATGTCGCGCTGCTGGCGCTACATAAAGTTCATACATTTTATTTTTTGTCCTACTTATTGCAAAGATTGAGGTAGAAATTATCGCTATGAACGAACTTCGTTTGTTCGCGGGAACCGTACATTTTCCGGTATAAAAAGTATCTTATGTCCTTACCCGGGACTCAAAGTATCTCCATACCCAGCAAAATCGGTACAGCGGCTTGTCCCTGAAAAGGTAACAGACGGACAAACAGACAGACAGGCAAACAGAAAGATACACTTTCGCATTATGGACTATGGTTGTGAATTTTCATTACAGTCGCTTGCACTAATGACTAAGCCTGATGGCTGATACTTTAATGTTGGGGTTACGTTTAAAAAATCGCGCCAGACACCGGTTGCAGAAGTTAAATAAATAAATACTCTGGGCCACGTTTGCACCTAAATATGTTACTTTCATAAGTTTGACATTAGATGAGATTCAATTTAGTAGAGTTCAATGTAGGCCATGGCCAACTATGTTTTGATGGCCCTTCTAATAATGTGGTTTGTGCAATAATTATAATATTTACGTTAAGAAGTCAATACTAACACATTGCAAAAGATGCGACGCTAGTCACGACACAAAGTTTCATTTAAGTATATGACGTATTAAGTTTGTTGTTATGTTTACTATGTTCTTATGTTTCAGCTTATTACACACTAATAAAATAATAATATTTTTTTGTATCAATACAAAAATAATTCATTTCTTGCCAGATATCGCGCGTGGATGACCAGGCAGCGTAAACGTCGGTATCAATCAACAACCCGTCTTCTGATTTAGTAGTAATAATATAACATTTTGAGTGACTCCAAAGTGTAGGCCCATCATAGAAAGGGTTTATTTCTACGGCACAATTGAAAATTGAAATCTATCAATTTTTTCTAAAATCTGCCAGTATTTCGTATTTCTACTGCAGGCTATTTATTTGTCTTGTGTTTATATATTTGTCAAAAAAGAGTAGACGCTGAACTGAATTTTTTAATCGTAAAGCGTGTCCCAGACAGACGCGGCCTGCGGTGGCGGTCAGTTGGATGACTTGAGAGTTCTAGGAACGACACAGACACACGCGGCCACGCGGCCAAGCCATTTAACTGACCGCCACCGGCACCGCCACCGCAGGCCGCGTCTGTCTGGGAGACGCTTTATGAGTATCAAATGGTGATTTTCTCGCCTCATATTTCTACGGACAACGTTTGTACACTTCAAATATTATCATTCTGGCACATTTTATATCTGGTTTAATAAAGTTTTTAAATATTTTATGTAATTTAAAATTTGTGTTCGGCGTCTACTCTTTTTTGACAAGCTATACTTCTGCAGCAGACTATTCTAGAACATACCTGCTGCGGCAGCGCGGCGGAGTTCGGCGGTACGGCGTGGACGGGACGCGCGGGGCGGGCCGCGGCGCGCTGTAACGTCGCCCGCTTCACTGTCACCATCAGCCACACGTCTTCCACGCGTTGTGAAACCTGACACCAAACAACATGTTAGTGTGAACAAACACAAAAACTTTTGGTGTAAAGAGTCTACCAGTAGCCCTAGCACGGCGACCAGTAGAAATGCGAAAGTATAGACGAACTGTGGACATAAACTTAAGGTGCCGTTCCGATCTTTACCGCGGCTAATCGCGACCGACAAAAATTCAATTAAAATGCCACTTTATGACAGACTATAGTATATGTCATAAAGTAGGATATTATTTGAATTTTTAGGACTATAGTCTGTCATAAAGTGGCATTTTAATTGAATTTTTGGGAACGAAAAAAGATGGGAACGGCACCTTAAGTTTATCTCCACAGTTTGTGACTATAGTCTGTCATAAAGTGGCATTTTAATTGAATTTTTCGGAACGAAAAAAGATCGGAACGGCACCTTAAGTTTATCTCCACAGTTTGTCTATACTTTCGCAGGTGTAGTTGTTGCGGCTCAAAAATTTTACACCTGGAATCCAATTGTCAAACGTCGTATGTCGTTTCAATAGCAGGCTATTTGACTCACGTGCGCACATCCTGTTTCACGAGTCACGGCTATAACATTCAAGGCTGAATCTGGCCCCTGGAGTCGCCGCAATAATCAAGGCAATAATCAACCAATTATGTCATGAAAATGTATGAAAATCGTGTGGCGGTAACGCGCTACTATCGCAAATCGGTAGCCCGTTTGCGCTGGGCCTACGACTTTTTGAGATATATTTCTATCTTTTCACGTAAAACTTTAATTAAAGAACCTTCTAATATTTTTATTTTTTTAATTCTAAAATAAGAATCAGATTTCAAATTTAAAACTCAAAATTTGAACATGTCAACTAGCGCCATCTATGTGTTTACCTGTGTAACTAACGCCCGCGTTTCCTGGGTGGCGGACTGCATCAGCATTTCTCTGAACTCCTCGGGTGCGATCAGGTCGAAGGATTTAGCGTCTTCTAGAAGTTTGTCGACGGCTGCGAGTCCGCCCTCCGCGGCTAGTATCTCCACGCCCGTTGCACACCAATCATTTGCCTGAATAATTTTTTTTTTTTTTATATATGCTTATGTCAGTGTAAGGAGTATATAGCAAGGGCACTAAAAGTTACAAGTCACAACCATGTAGTCGATTTAATAGTATGACTTTAGAATTAAAACTTTTCACGATATAGGTAATAAAAGCTTTAAGTGTTATTGCTATGTTTTTAATTTTCTTTCATGCGCTCTTAATTTTTTCTTTAAAATTCAACATTCGTGTTAATTTTATTACCTTATCAATTCTGTCCATTAATTCCCTAGCTTTAACTAATAGGGCGTTCCTTTTTTGAATTTTTTCAATAAGAAGTGAACTCGTTCTTCTTAGCTCCTCACATTTTGACTCTATGTGATCTACCGAGCTAAGCGGGTCCTTCATTAGTATTTCACCTGTGAAAAAAACTTTATAGAATTAAAATAAAAGTTAAACTTTAAATATAAATCCTTCAGAACCATAAATATCTTCGCTTTAAAAGGTAAATAAAGCTTTTATTATTTTCTTTAATACAATAAGTACTAAATTTCATCAAAGTCGGCACAGTACCTAGTTTTGTAACTTATTGAGAGCGTCGCAACAAACGAATATTTCCTTATAATCTATGTAGACTAGTAAAATGAGAGCAAAAATATAAAAACTGTATAAGACACAACTTTACTTTACCTTCGTCAATAACAGCAGAAGCTGAATCAAGGTCAGAGTTGCACAATTTTTCAAAATCTTTAGCCTCTTGTATCAAACTTTCAACCCTGTTCACTGTTTCACCAACTTCCGTCATATCACAAGCTGTCTTTAGATGATTATCTAACGTAGCCTGAAAAAAAACAAGGATTAGTATGTTCTATGCCTGTGTCGTAAAAGAGGATTAAAAAATTAACGTTTGCTGGCAGCTTAGAAGTTTTATAAAAAAAATATTTATAAAAAAATTAACGTCAAAAATATTGAATTTGTTTACTCTGAAAAATTAAAATTGACAATTTTATTTATTAAATTGCTAATAATTACCTCACGTGACATCAATTAATAAAAATTAAGTCAATTAAAACAAATCAAGAATGACTCTAGATATCGTTTGTAATTTCCGCAAGTGTAGAAAAGCTCTAACGAGCCAAGCATGGGTTACTACGTGTTCGCATGCATTTTGTGTCGATCATGGCAAGCGTGAATTTAAAAGGCACATCGACAACTCATTAATTTGTCCTGCATGCAATAGTGAACTACGAGACAAATTCGACGTCATCCAAGCTGATCTCAAGCCGAGTGAAACGTTCAAATCTATAGTTTTAGCCGGTCTAAAACCGGACACCATCATGGACGTGGCTATGAGAGCGATATCGTTTTGGTCCTATCAAATCGAGCAGGAAACATTATATCAGGAGAGCCTAGCTAACCACTCAAAAGAAAAACTCCAATGCTTGGAAGAAATAAATACGTTGAATGCTCAAAAACTAAAAGCCGAGTTAGATACAGCGAAACGAAAAATTGTGTCACTGCAGGAGGAATTTAAGAAGAAAAAGAAGCAATCTGACGAGCTGACAGCCTTATTAGAGGAAAAGACGAGAAAAATACAGAAATTGGCGTTTCAGCTTGACGCACATAAACGGAGGGATATACACGGCCAGAGTGTCGGTAAGAATGACAATGCAGCACAATGCATGGACATATCAGAGTTGGTCGGGCAAAGGGCGGCTTCGGACGCATTCGTTTTTAAACCAATGAGAGACAACGAAGATTCGCGTCAAATATTTTCGCCAAAAACGCCAATTTTTGATTTTCGTGCCAAAAGGAAGCCAAGTTTTCAATTTAGGCCTCTAAAATCATAGCGATGTCTGCATGCTTAGTTTAGAAATTAAAAAGTGTAATTACCTGCATCTGTTTAAAGTTCAATAAAAATGTTCTAAACTTTAACCAGTGACTTAATTTCGTGGAATGTTTTTGCCAAAAGTTATCAAATTGTTTTTCAGTCTCTTCAAGTTGCACTAGAAGCCTGAAAATAAACATACATGTTATAATTTGTGTGTAAAGTACAGGAAAACAGTATTAAGAAAAAGGTGACTCCAAGGTCTCAACATATTAATATACTTAGAACACGGTTTAAGACTATGTTTACACTTTACTGTAAATTAAATTAGCTCATAATACTTCTATTTAACTAGCACTGTCATGATTTTTGCAGACGATTAAAACAATAATCTAACTAAACTATAGTAGTAAATATATAACTTATGAAGGCGAGGACTTATCTCAATTCCAAACGATAACCTTGCACACAACCAAAGACTAAGCGTGTACGCATCGCAATAAGATTCATTTTAGCTTAGCATAAAATTGTAGTTTCTAGGGGCGAATCTTCTCTATTTTTCATGTGTTTTTTAAATATCTTTCTAAATAAATATTAAGAAAAAAGATTATTCGTTTCAGACCTTTTTAAAATAGAATCATTAACAATTTATTAAAATAAAATGTAAGTTATTCTTGTTAATACTTATATTTCGATGACAAAGAGTTTTGTCGGAGGTGAGTTTGCAAATTAATTACAGCGAAAGTATTATTTTTTATTAAAATGTTTTAAATATTGTGCTCTATATCTCATATTTTTTTACATTTCGTTATTATATTGGAACTAGGTAAACCGGATATTAAGAAATAACAAAATAGGGTTTCAGCCCGTCTTAATCTCAGTCTCAGTTTTAGTAATCTCGACACTTTTTAAGGGTCACGTGTCTTCCTTAGCTTATTATTCAGCTTGTTTGATATTTGCCGTTAAGGCTTCGTACTACTACAAATAAGAAATTAAGAAAAGTACGTACCGTTCTACAGCGGCCACATGACTAATAATATTACAAGTTAGATTTGGTTTCCTCACTTGAGTCAGCAACTCTTCGCCCTGACTCGTCGCTGACGATAGCTCACTTTTTAAAGCTTTATAACTGAAACAAACAATACAAAAATGTAAAAATAGACAAAAATAAATTACTAATACATGGTATGATGGTTTTAATTCTACTTAGGTACTACCATGCTACTGCGCAGTATCGTCTATAATTATATACCATAAAATATATGACATAGAAATACAATAATTATGTACTGTTTAACTGCTAAACATTTATTTTCCTTTTATATAAGCTACATTAAACAATTTATCCTGGCATTATATCTTAACTTCTAGTGACTTAAAAGAAAGCTTTTATCGCTAATTAGTTGATTAACACATTAATAAGCACATTGTTTGATTTACTAGATAAAGTTACGACAAAATAAAGAAAAATCGAACTTTTAGCGTAAAGATCGACATAAGCCCAAAATAACGGCTTTATTACGATTAATGCGTTGTTTGCGTGATTTCTGAGTTCTTTTATAAAAGATTTTCGCCTAACCTTCTATTGTAACTTGTACAGCAAGGACTAAATGGATATAAATCCGAAAACTTTGCTAATAAAAATAGCTTGGTATTATATTACACACTAGTATGACGCCCACATCTCTAGTGTGCCGAAATTCGTTTATCGCGTGGGAACCGTACATTTTTCCGTAATAAAAACTATCATATGACCTTTCAGTTCGGCTCAGAGTATTTGCACATCAATTTTCATCGAAATCGGTTTAGCAGTTTAAGCGTGAAGAGGTAACAGACAGACACACTTTCACATTTATAATATTAGTATGGATTCTTACTCACGAGTTACGAGGGCGACTTAATCGCTTAGCTATAAAGCCCTTTAAATTAGAAATGAAAAAAAAACCTACCTATGAAAGTGATTTGGTAATCTTAGATCAGGGGTCACCAATTAGTTTCGCTCAGGGTCCATTTTAAGAAATGGAATGACCTTCGCGGTCCACACATTAAAAAAAATTAAACAAATGATGGAAATTACAATGGTATTTACTATATATTTACATATCAATGAGAAAAGTTACCATTTTTAGAGATCCGTACCCAAAGGGTAAAAACGGGACCCTATTACTAAGACTTCGATGTCTGTCTGTCCGTCTGTTTGTCCGTCTGTCTGTCTCCAGGCTGTATCTCAAGAACGGCTATAGCTAGATTTCTGAAATTTTCACAGATTGTGTATATATCTGTTGCCGCTATAACAACAAATACTAAAAACAAAATAAATTAAATATTTAAGGGGGCTCCCCATACAACAAACGTATTTTTGTGCTATTTTTTTTGCTCGATATCAATAACGGCAACAGGTAGGCACTTGAAATGTTCACATAATACTTAGTTTTATTTATTATTTAATAATTAATAATAATATTTAAATAAAATAAATTATTTAGGAAGCTCCCATACAAAAAACACATTTTTTAACTATTTTTGCTCTATAATGGTACGGAACCCTTCGTGCGCGAGTCCAACTCGCACTTGGCTGATTTTTGTTGTTTGTTTGGAGTGAAATTGGTGCAAGCTATTGACATTAAATCCTGGAGATGTTTATCAGTAAGTCGAGACCGAAATTTATTTTTTACGAAGTTCAACTTCGAAAATGCTAGGTCCGCACACAATGGCGGTCCGGATGCGGACCGCGGTCCGCCATTTGGTGACCCCTGTTTTAGATCTATGCGACAAATATATAAAAACTTCTTCACAAAATATGTAGGTTAATCTTTGTACAAACCTAGTTTCTTGGCAGTTCAATAAATCTTTGGTTTGAGTTGGATCATTGCCCATATCACAATCCACTATCTCGTGCATAAAGTTGTCCAGCTTTACAGAGATGTCCTTCATCAGCGTCGAAAACTTCTCCAACGCCTGAAAAATTAAAGAAAAAAATAAAAAAAAGGAAAAGGATGGGAGTAGTAAGATTATAGTTGGGGTAATCAGGCATCCGTACAGCGATCAGCGTATAGGAAGTTCCGTTTGATCCACATTGAGGATTCAGAGCGCAAGGTTTTCATCATGAAAGTGTGTGCTAATAAAAGTAAAATATTATGATATTGTTGTTTGTTTGAATCGAATGGGTTTACAAAACTTTTTTTGTTGATTTTGATAAAATTTGGCACAGACATGAAGACGACGGGGATTACGATAACTTTAGGTAAGGCTACATAATATGTTTCTATACATTATACTTAAGGTCTTCGTTTAATGCTGACAATAATTGAAGACGTGAGTGGAAGAATCGAACAAGTAACATTTCGTAACATACGGAAAATAATTCATTTATTCCCTTATTATTTTTATCTAATTTATAATCTACCTAATATATCTGGCTACACGTGTAATCCACAGTATTTCAAATAATATTTCCGGCCCTAAAGCCTTCATTTAAGCAAAAAAACGGGAATATTTTTCATGTTACTTATATGATTCTTCCACTCACGTCTTGAATTATGAAAAGTTTTAACGGGCTCTCCCAGGAATAATCACAGAAAGTGCTGATGAGGTACTAATATGATAACGTTTGAAAAGAATGACTAACCATAATAACATCTTTATAGTTTATCTCTAACATAAGATATCGATATCGTCTCGAAAGATACCTCGTGTACTGGCTGTGTCTGCGTTTATTTTAACTACCATACATATTTTATAGTTTCTTCACATAAGTTTAAAAGGCCACTATCGCAAATGTGGCTTTAAGACCAAACTCATCAACAATTAAGTTATAGTCAAATAACTAAAAATTTAGATGTAAATTACACTAACTCATTGCAGTCTTAACGTAAGCAGCCTAAAATATTTCCAGAACCTACTTTTCTGATGTCAAGACTGGTAGGATATTCAGAAATCAGTCTTACCCCCGAAACTGATACGATTTTGATTTACGAGTCTGATTAGTTTCAAATTGAGCCACAGCACGATCGTGCGCTAGTATAGCTGTCAGGAGTGGGAAAAGCCGTTGAGATCGAATTGGTTCCAAATTGCAACACGATTTTGCGCTAGTATAAATGTCGGAAGTAGCAAAAGCTTTGAAAAGCTGATTCGATTCTCGAGGCCTACAACGAAACCGTTTCGAGACTCAAACGATGGATTAGGAATGCCACGTCCTACTATAACAACGTCATTTCACGTTTGTGAGAGTAGGACGCGGAATCCCGATTCGTTCGTTTGAGTTTCAAAACGGTTTCATAGTAGGCCTCCTGATTCTATCGGGACTCGGGTGTAAGGCAACACTTACTATCCGCTGCTGTATCCACTCCGAGTGCGAGTACTGCATGTCGCCCCCTAGATCAGGCGTCAGCTGGGATCTGTCGAAGTGCTCATACAGCTCCTCCACCGCCGAGCACACCACCACCCGGAACCGGAACTCCTCCTTGAAGAACTTGTTGCTGACTTCAGACAGAGCCTTCTGCAGGAAACTCGCCGGTCGCAGCACGAACACCGTGTGGATAATGCCCGGGAAAAATTCCTGGAAATGTGGATTGGAAGTTAGGAACAGTAGTTTGATAAGCGAATTAACTTTTAACACTTTTTAAGGGTGCGTGTGAGTTTCTTATCACTTGTCACTATGAGATGTGGAATTAATTACTACAAGTGTTTTTACCGTCCATTTTAGGTTTCAAAGTTTAGCACCTAACGAGGCACGGCTGGCGAAAGATCAGGTGCAGGACCGACTTTTTTGCCAATGCCGGAATCGAACTTGCAACTTTTGAATCAATAGCCAAGCTTTAACAAAAATGCATAACCAAATAGGGTACTCACTGATATCCTAAGTAGAGCCGCTTTCACAGAATTCCACCTGTCTTTCCGTCGGTCTATTATTAAATGAAACCCCATTTCTGCTTCCAGTAATCTGAAAACAAAATAACAGAATGTTAAAACTTCTCAAAAGATATCTTCTTTCTAATTTCATCATGAAAACATATTTTTTAAGTCACTATATCAACTGAAACGATTTTTATAAAATTTTACGCAGATGTAGAGCAGACCACGGTAAAGGATATAGCCGCTTTTTGTCGCGCTAAAATGCATGGTTCCTGCGAGTTTTAATTATAATTTATAAGCGTACGAACGCGTACGAACGGAGAACAGCTTTTGTATTATAATTTTGCAACATGTTTCAATTAGGTGAGGAAACACGATCCATGTCAGTCGAAATTCCCTTCTTGAGAGGTTAGCCGCAGACGGTATGTGGTTCAGTATCATAGGTATATTGTATCATTGTAACTCTATGTAGGTATTGGGTTGAGTGTATTGAATTTTACATACAAATATAAATACATATTTGTATAGGTGTGGTTAGGCAAATATTTTTTTAAGAAATGCATATCGTAAGTTGTAGGACTATCTGCCGGCGATTTAAGTTATTAGACAAGCTTTTAAGACTTCTCTGGTTGTTGGCCAATAATAATATTATGTAATACTGGTCGATAATATCTGTCACCACTCACCATGATATTGTTTTTGGGTTTATTATAGTGCAACTGAATTAATTGTACATATTACTGAACTTAACTGAATTTATTACATTTACAAGCCTATCGCTTTCTACTATTTATAAATTATAAGACGGGGTCCGGAGGACCTGTATCTAACTATTTCACTTAAAACCCCTGTTTAAAAAGAAAAAAAAATGAATGTCTGTCGATAATGTTACTCCTTGAAACTGGGCTCGGGAAACCTAGGAATCTCACGCACAGATCTTGGTGAAGCAGGTATCCATGTGTCAAGTGTGAAGCTCGATACACTAGCAAGTTTATGGGGACACTATTAACATAGATTTATGGCATAGATTTTTTTGCTTTGTACATACATCAAATACGTGACAGGCTTGGGTAGTCGGAACCAACGGTTTCAAACAGTAGACTACAGACGTTAGACCCTAATTTAATTTTGTTCTAGGGCCTTTGCTTTACTATTCTGGGAAACTTTATGAAAACGAGATGTAAAAACTCATATAAAATATGTTTCTTGTTGGTACTTGGTACGCACTCATTAGGCTTTTTAGAGCACTCTACAATGAGACAGTAATAAGCTGTGTTCTACTTAAAAGTAGGAGATTAGCAATCACCAACCTCATCTTTTTTTGCGGTTAATCTGGGTTCTTTAGCACACACACGCGACAAGGCATCAAAATTGTCTCTGTTGATTTGCATTTCAACAATCGACTTTATTTCACGCAAAATAGAGCCTACTTTTAAAATTTTATGGGCAAGAGAACTTATGTGTAGATAATACTTTCTCTAGGTCCAATAAAAACTAACTGTAAAAGATTGGACGCCATAAAATAAAAATTATAAGTTGATAACGTTCGTATTATGTCCGGCACTAATCGGAACGTAACGATACGAGGAGAAACGCGGGATTATGTTGTAGCGAAATCATTTTATGGTCCTACTTAAATATCGCCTTAATGCAGTTCCAATTATTTTATGCTCTGGCAATAAAGGTAGATTTTTTGAGTTTTGTCGATAATGCTACCATCTGCTTAAAAATAATAATACACAGAAAGGCTGAATGTTAATACGCCACTGATATTCACAAGGGCCGGGTATAGAGGTGAGCTTGTAGAGTTCCTAGTTGCTCAAGGCGGATTTATGGTGAATATAAGCTTCATAAATGCGCCATGGAATTTGGATACGATGGTGTAAAAGTAAGGTAGAGCAGCCAGCGTTACCTAGAGTACTCCGTTGCGCCAAATTCGTTTATCGCCCGGAAATCGCACATTTTCCGGGATGTAAAGTATCCTATATTCTTTCCCGGGATTCAAAGTATCTCCATACCAAATTTCAGAAAAATCGGTTCAGCGGCTGTGGTGTGAAGAGGTAACAGACAGAGGCACTTTCGCATTTATATTATTAAAAATATGGATACACCGAAGATACTCACGACGGAATTGAAGTGAGGTAGAGCAGCAACCGGCGGTACTCAGGGGCGGATAGCGAGTGGAAGTTGTTGTGGTCGGGGAAGGTGATGAGGGGGCGACTGTCGCGCGCCAGCCCGCCCGTCGCCAGGGCGTACTGCGGCAGCAGCAGCTCCCCGATGCTGCGCCCCTCATCCTCGCCGCAGTCGCACTCCGCCTCTGGAAATTAGAAGTTAATAATTATGTCGCAGACATGAGAACAAACAAGTTACGTGGGTAGTAAAAAAGTGGCAGATTGTTTAAGGAGTAAGGCATCATCACGATGACTTATTTAATACTAATTAGTTATTAGTCACCTTACGTAGCAAAATAATAATAATAATAATAAGCCCGCAGGGCAGCTTGTGTTCGGGAGTAGCGACCCCACGTACCCGAGTGCTCCCAGGGAAGCCCCTGTTCTCCATCTCCGGCTTGCCTTCACCAGCCGGCCGGAGTGAACACTGACGGAGAATCAGGCCCTACCTCTGCCTTGCCTTTGTGGCGGTACCCACAATTCGCCTAACATTCCTGCATCGCGCCATCGAAGTTTTCTAAGTGCGTCGGTATATAAACGACAGCTGAAATGTATCACACGGGCTCCGGCCTGACCGAGTATACCACCTCGCTCGGTCGGAAGATCTTCATTTAGGGTCACCACGCGTATATACCCACATTGGTGACACTCAACACGCCTCCTTCATCATCACCACTCCCCGCACCTCCGCACCGCGCCAGCCAGCATCGCCTCATCGGGTACCTCGTCCACTAGCCGCAACGTACCGCGGCCTGGGCGACTCCGCATCGGCATCAACGGGCTTTTTCACTACACCGACCGGTCAGTCAAGCAGAGCACATCTCTCCTGGTCAGCACGTAGCTTCGGCCCCGCACGGCAGCTATCCGACTCACTGGATCTCGTGCAGCAGCTTCACAGTTCCGACTCACTGGGACTCACTGCAACAGTTCCGACTCACTGGAACTCTCTGGCACTGGCGACTCAAGCGACAAGACTTCAAGATTCGACCTCCGGTCTTCGGGGGGAGTGATGTGGCGGTACCCACAATTCGCCTAACATTCCTGCATCGCGCCATCGAAGTTTTCTAAGTGCGTCGGTATACAGTGTGTAACAAAAATAAGTGATAATACTTTAGGGTGTGTACGTGTTCCTTGTAGAGAGTTCACTGTGAAAGTAGCAACGCGGAAAGACGAATTTTTTTTTTCACTTTTGTATGGGCCCGAGCATCACGACTCACGAGTTTCCCCATACAAAAGTGAAAAAAAAATTTGGTCTTTCAGCGCTGCTACTTTCACAGTGAACTCTATACAAGGAACACGTACACACCCTAAAGTATTATCACTTATTTTTGTTACACCCTGTATATACGACAGCTGAAATGTATCACACGGGCTCCGGCCTGACCGAGCATACCACCTCGCTCGGTCGGAAGATCTTCCTTTGTGGCCACCACGCATTATTCCCACACCTTAACCGGCCGGTCAGAGTGGAGTCGCAAGAGCTTCGGCTCGGAGGGAGGATGTGAAGCGTAAGTGGCGAGTGGGCGACATGATGGGACCCTCTGAGGGTGCAAATGATCGGCGTTTAAAGTCCAGGGACACCTCTCCTGCCTCAAGCTGCTCTGTCAATGTTGCCGCCTCGGTGCACCGTGCGTGCGACCATTTTGAGGAGCCCATTCAAAGAGTTGGCGAGTCACCGTCTGCCAACATTATGCTACATGTTTCCACGTTGTATCGGCAGACGCCATAGTCCTTCCATAGTCCCAGTTACCCAGTCCACTAGCACCTCACCCCCATAGCCCGGTATCATTTCTAATATCCATTCTCTGCAAAAGTCCTACACTGGCCGCTGGCTCTCCTTAGTCGTACTACTCGTACTCCCATAGTGCGGACAGGGAGAGTCGCCGGCTAGTGTCACACGACATTTAGATTAAAACTGTGTAACGGGCCTCTACGTGTTGGCTTCGGCCCCACGCATGCCTTCCAAAGGTCCGGGATTTAATTTCCCGTGAGCAAGGAATGCCTTACACAAACATAATAATAATAATAATAATATCTATGGACGCTTCCCACCACGTCGGTCTGGCCCCGTGCTAAGTACCTGAAGGACTTGTGTTACGGGTACCAGACAACGGAAATATATTTAATACTTTAGTAATAGTGACAGATTCTTTAACCCGCGAAGAAAACAGAGGCTTAATTAACAGTTCTTAAATGGATGAATTAATTTTGATTTTTGATCAACTTTTTTAAATCTGCTAATATCGAGATTCGAGAGAATTCAAATGAGGTTTCTGTACGTTGACCTATGATCAAAAAATATACGCGATTACCGAGGTGTAATGTAGAGGCCAGTGGCCTAAGGCGTACCATTGCATGGATAACTTCGCAAACATGGTTCTCATCATAATTATTTCTTACACTCGGTAAATTTTATTGAAGTCTGATTTTAGTGTACCCCGTAATAAATCAGTACGTCTGGTAATATTTAATCGAAAGCGTCGAGGTGCCAAGTGGGCCAGTTGTGTTTTGGCACGGCGGGGATAATGCTTACCCCATCAATCTCCCACAGATGATCAGAGAATTGAGCGATGAATGATTACCAGTCAGAGGCAAATTGGAATCGAACTACTGAATTCAACCTCGTCGTATCTATGAGACTATTTCTAACATTTTATGGAAAGATCAAAGACATATTATGTGCTAATGATGATAATTATTATTATACGTTAAGTTGATATTCATTTTTATGGTGGCGTAGCCAAATGGTAATTATTAAGGAACCTATAATTACCCTTCGTCACGTGTGTCTGTCTTTTCGTTCGTATATGACAGCTAGACTATTCTCGGAAACTATAAGACTCATGCTGTTGAAACTTGGCAAATTGATGTATTCTGCGTTAAGTCACAGAATATATATTAGTAGTACCAAGTTAAGTTAAGAATATTTTGTTTCAATTTATGTCTGTTTTAATCTAACACTCTGTATTCAAAACATATAATCCCCAGAACATATTATAATTCCTAGTAAATTAGGAGCAAGGATAATCACGACGAAAATCTTATTGTAATCCCAATTCCAAATGAAGTTCACCAACAGAAATACGTGAGGAAAACTTGGATTTGTTTTCCGAAGTTGATCTATGTCATTTCGTTAATCTTTGGGCAGACTTGATTAGTTTATTGGAAGTTTATAAAAGCTATTTGGAGTAATTATGCTTTTGTTCTTTTGTTGGAATAATGATAACTTTTGTTTTCCATAGAATTAGTAGGTCAGATGACGTAGAAGTATGAGGAATCTTCAAATGAAATGACGATATGTGTAGGAATTTCTCTATAAAAAAGAAGGAAGGGAAATAAATAATAATTGTACAGATAGTTGATGAAATGAAGAGGTCCATTGTCGTAGAACCTTTCGAAAAAACACAATAACACGAAATTAAATAGTAGGAATTAATATTTTGTACGCCTCTACCTGTATTGAAAAAATTAAACTGTAGAGACTATATTATACGTACTAGGTAGTATTAGAAAAACAGACTAATAGGCAAATGGTAGACCTAGGATATTTTGGGTTACGGTATGGTTCCAAATCACGACGCCAATTTTCTTTACAACCGCATTCGGTTTTTCACCATTTATCTATGAAAATCATTTTTGATGGTACATGTAAAAAGCCTCCTGAATCACCAAGCTTCCAATATCGACAGGAAATTGTGTACCTGGCGACTGACAACACGTACAGACAATGCCCCTCGTGTATGGTTGAATGACGCTTATGAAATTATACGGCGGAATAATGTCTCTCCAAAAACGATTTTAGCGGCCGCGTTCTAGGAATACGTCCATTCTATGCTTATTAGCAGCTGTTTATAGCCAGGTAAGTTCACGCATCACATAATATAATGTAATTGAATAGATTGAAACTTTAAAAACTTAGAACACTATTTTTGTAAATATTGAAGCACACTAACGGATAAAGGTAACAAAGTCAATTCTGTCTCCTATCATTTATTTATAATAGCATAGGTACCTATACAATTGATGACATAGCATGTATATAATATTTTTATCCAGGATTCATTTTAACTCAATTCTGTGCAAGTGGACCTTAATGTGTAGAAAAACATCAATTAAGAATTTAATAAAAAGAAGAATAAAAACATCAATCTAGAATCCGTGTGATGAGACAGACTACCTTTCCTTTCTAAACCTTTCTAAATAACTGTAATAAAAAAAAACTCAAAGACATTTCTTTAGCTTTCTTTCTAACTCATACAGGAATATTAGCTCGACATAGAGCATTCTAGAATTTAAATGTCCTTTTTACACTTTTTTATACTTCCTTCAATGTGAAATGATACAAAACACACACCACCTTTATGCCGTTTTATAAATCCAGCGAATTTGATCGACCACACCATTCGATAGAGACACATGGGCGCTGCGCTTGCGCAACCAACCACCGGCGGCAACAGTTACTATCTGAGGCATTGACCATGCCGGCTTGAGAAAACACTCATTGGAGCAATTAGTGGATTAAAGGAACTTGGCGACCTGCACCACTGGGACCAATTAATAGACGTGGTCAAAATTCCTTGACAGTTGGGTCCTCATTGTACCTATACTCTCAAAATATTAGTGTGAATTAGATTAAATGAATCAAGATTTAAGTATAAAGAAATTTTCACTATGTCTTTTAATTGGTAGGCTGATTATGATCGCCGATTGTATTGTATAGTAGGTATGTTATGGTCGTATTGGCTTAGCGTTGAAGGTGAATAAAAAATAGTGTTTATCAAAATTAATCCAAATATTATGTGTCAGTACTCATTTCAGTCAGCAGTGCTAATTATGGTGCTGATACATTATGATAACATTTAATTTCAGATACATTTTCTTTTTGGAGGATATTCAAAAATAAATAAATTTACTTTGCAAAGTACTAATTTTCTATTGCAAAATGCATATCTTGGTATCTAACTAAACAAACATTTATGTGACCAAGCATTAAGCAAGAAATCCACGGGAATTTCAACGTGACAATACTACGTGTACCAACAAACATTGCATGTATCGACAGATAACGGTGATGCGAATAATGTGGTGCAAAATAGCTCATTACCGTGGAATCCGAAGCACTGTATTCTGCGGCGCACGCGGCAGCACGCGCCTACCGCGACCACGCTCACACTAGCGCTGTCTCGCTCCGACATCGACCTTGACGATCCTCACCCCACAACATAGAGTTCACAATCGCGTGAACGACACGAGACATACGTCATGCCCTCGCAGCAGCGGCTGACGTTCTGGCATCTCAAAATCTTATCAGATTGATAAGAGAATCTATCTGTGTTAGAAGACACTTAAAGTGAACCAATGGATGCGTTCGATGCAGACGATACAAAATATCTAAAAGTAATGAGTAATGAGTCATTAGTCATTACTAATGACTAATGACAGTCAATAAATTCATTGAAATTTTGCAAAGAGCATTTGAATTCTTCATTCTTGAGAAATAGACAAAATCTCACATGAAGGAAAGAAACGTTCCAATAAACAAGGAGATAATATAAAACTTGCTGTCAATATCAATATTGTCTGTTTAATCACAGAACATTTAAAACAAAAGCATGTCTGAATAGCTGCTAGCAAGTCTAAACCAAAAAATCCAAGCCAGCTACTGCGGGCATTCTGCGCATTGTTTGATACAGATATCCAAACCATCTAATTCCTAAATCCTAAATGAGGCCAGCTCAGCGGAAAGCAAATAAACTGAGTGGAACAGTGTTTGACGAACTGCATACTACATTTCCGACATTGTGTGGAAAATATTATGTTCGTCAATAAGTTACAGTATTGTATAAGAGACTTTTGAACGGATGTTTTATCTACAGCTAATAGAAAAGGCTCTGTTTAGTTTTTTCAGAAGTTTGCTGGTATGATTTATTCAATACTTACCTACTTCTTGAATTCTTAATTGCATATTCCTAATTTAAAATATCTAAATTCTAAACTATTATTTTCGAGTAAGGCAAAAGAATTCACAAGAAATATCGCCAGCAGCCGTGCTAATTACTAATTGCAAAGGTCAAAGTTGTTCGTTTTGCTTTGCCATCTTTTAAGGTTTTTGTTGCGCAAAATGCTTTCAATCTTATTTCTTGTATGCCGCCTATCATTAAAAATTACTAAGTACACAACACTGTTTCCCTTCGCATAGAGACACATAGTTGGCAATTGTCGTTCTCTATTACTTGCTCAAAATTGTACTAGGTTTTAGGCGACTTTAAAGTTCTCTTAAGTCTTAAATCCTAGTTTCAAAGTGCACACAAAAGCCAAAATCAATATTGCTTACACGAAACTGATTTTTAATTCCCTCCCAATAAAAGAAAAATATCTTTATAATCAAAGTCAGATTAGGCATAAACGTAGCAAACACAAGAATCAAGAATTCAAGATGCACCGGTACTTGGCCTTGACAAAGCGGTTTCTTGCTCATCTTGTGTGACAACAGACTGCAGGCATTGTTCTTCGCCCTTGGATAACACAGATATACTATAATCTCAACTCCGATGCTATTATTTTATGCATTGCTATGCAGATTTGTTCCACGTTTGATGAAGTCCGTTTTCTATCAGAGTACAAAATTATATCTATTATATTAATTATATATATATATTTTTGGGATTACATATCAACTAATCTCGCGTCAGAAAAAAGCCAACACAGCTGAACCCACATGAAAATAATAATAATTTTCCTACTTTTAATTAACGCTGGCAACCCCTTCCCACCACCCGATCGATTTAAAAAAAAATTGGGTGCACAGTAAGTACAGAGCAACTGTTTGGAAAAAAATTTAAAGTCGCTAAACCTACATTTTTTTCCATTTTTTTCCCCACCCCACTATACCCACACCCACCGCCCACGGCCTGCCAGCACGCAGATTATCAGAAAAGGTTGTTCAGGGTAGTAACTAACGGAGTTTTAGTACAGCTGAAGCCACATGACCGATTTGGTCGACAGCTCTCCGTCGATATATATTCTAACAGTATAAAGCGAAAATAGAAAGAATTTTTCGGAGCAATTTTGTACCGATTATGTGCTCGAGTTTGAAGGCCTTTGTTTTTTCATTTCGCACGCTATATCAAACATAGCTATTGTTTTACCTGTGAATTCTATAACGCTATAAATTTTGCAATAGGTGTGAATTGTGATATATTGGTAATAGTTTTTACAAGAACAATGTGACGGAAAAAAGATAATAATAAGAACCTTAGAGGTTCTCATTATCATATTTTTTCCGTCATATTGTTTTTTAGGTATTTAATTATTTAGGTATTTACTTAGTATACATTTAAGTAGGATTTTTAATGGACTTTACTTAGGAGTTTGGACTCCACTTTAGAGCAAAAGACATCCGAAGCATGAAAATCATTAGAAAATTGTACCCCATTTTAGGGAAGGCTAACTAGGAGTCATCTCCAAAATCACACAACCGTAACATTATGTTTGCCAGCAGAAATAAGGACCCAATAACTTTGTTAGCTATGCTTTTTAGATTCAACGTCTTTCTACCAAATACCATCTTTAGCGTTCTAAAATAGCAACAGATAGCCTCGTTTGAACGTGCGGTCTCACTTTGAAAGGCGAGCGACAACACAATCCTTTGAAGACGTTTTCTTTGTTTCTGCCCAGCGATATCGAAATGCACCACAAACAGATTTCATGTATATTTTTAGACAAGTAACATTTCAAACATGGCTACATGGAGTATGAAAATATAATAT
Source organism: Cyaniris semiargus (assembly GCA_905187585.1). Classification (NCBI taxonomy): domain Eukaryota; kingdom Metazoa; phylum Arthropoda; class Insecta; order Lepidoptera; family Lycaenidae; genus Cyaniris; species Cyaniris semiargus. The sequence goes on from LR994555.1 coordinate 4,505,758, forward strand.
TAAAGCCTCCATACCATTGTTGAATGCAAGGATTTACCTATAGGAATAGAGAAAATAGAAATATAAATAGGAATTTGTATTTCTATTTTCTCAGGAGGACCTTATACTTATTTTCACACACGCTTAAAAATTGGTTTCCGACTCAAACTTTCCATAGAAACAAGATACTATTTTTAGGGTTCCGTACCCAAAGGGTAAAAACGGGACCCTATTACTGAGACTTCGATATCTGTTCGTCTGTCCGTCTGTCCGTCTGTCTCCAGGCTGTAACTCAAGAACCGCTATAGCTAGATTTCTTAAATTTTCACAGATTGTGTATTTCTGTTGCCGCTATAACAACAAATACTAAACACAAAATAAAATTAATACTTAAGGGGGGCTCCCATACAACAAACGTGATTTTTTTAGGTTTTTTCGCTCGTAATCAATAATGGTAACAGCTAGGCACTAGAAATTTTTACAAAATCCTTAATTATATTTGTACTTTAATAATTAATAATAAAATTTTAATTAAGTAAATATTTTAGGGGGGCTCCCATACAAGAAACACAATTTTTTGCCTACTTTCGCTCTATACCGGTACGGAACCCGTCGTGCGCGAGTCCGACTCGCACTTGGCCGATTTTTTTCGTACCGTGTGTGAAAGAGTCAAACATCTATAGGTCAATGTCCAAATTTCAGTCTATCTAGACCAGACTTTAATATGAACTTAACATCAAGAACGACAAGTCAAATTCACCATATCCCATGCCAGTAGCAAAAATATAGGCCAATAACATAGGAGTTGTCATTATATTGGCGTAGGCAACAGATAAAAATGCTACGACAGATAGATAAGCCACGTCCGATGTGGATCACAATAAGTATTGTATGATTGTAGACCGTGGGAGAAGGGAAATATCTGAATGAATGTGTCAAAATGTGTGCGCAGTACACAGGATCTCTCTTCCTTTACTCTCACCCAGTGGAACGGATGACCGACTCTACTGGCGTGAAATCTGAAGCAGGGCCTTTCTTTTACAGGTTCATCTGACACATAGATGATGGTGTCTTGTAAGATAATCAGGTTTCTGCATTATTATAATTTTTAAACAAACAAAATAATCGGCCAAGTGCGAGTTGGACTCGCGCACGAAATTACCACCACCAAGGAAAAATAGACAAAAATTGTGTTTTTGTATGGGAGCCCCCTTAATAATTTATTTTATTAAAATTTTATTGTTAATTATTAAAGTTTAAATACAACTGAGTATTTTATGAAAATTTCAAGTACCTACCTGTTGCCATTATTGATATCGATCAAAAAATGGCAAAAAATGACGTTTGTTGTATGGGAGCCCCCCTTAAATATTTAATTTATTTTGTTTTTAGTATTTGTTGCTATAGTGGCAACAGAAATACATATTCTGTAAAAAAATTCAGTTCTCTAGCTATTACCATTCTTGAGATACAGCCTGGAGACAGACAGACGGACAGACATCGAAGTCTTAATAATAGGGTTTTTACCCTTTAAGTACGGAACCCTAAAAAAAACAAGTAAATCAAGGCAATGTGGTTATGAGTTTTAACCACTGAACCACTGGACCACGAAAGAGTTTATAGCTATTGTGTAGAAAATACATAATATATACAATTTATATGTATATTAAAGCATGTATATTGTATGCCATCAAAATTAAAATATGTCCCCAACCAAACAACAAAGCGCATGGGTCGCAAACTATTCTGTGTCATCCCCCACAAAGACACTAATAATACCGCGCCATGTATACGATGCGAGTGTTTACATTATTACTGGCTAAATATGGGCATGCTCTTACTTTTAAATTACTCATGTACAGAATATTGAACTTACAATTATTATGTAGAGTCACAGACATAGATCAAGATAGATACCGCATGTCGCTCCATTTGTATGAAAACGAGCGTGCCACTTTTTTACTACCTACTGTGACGTACCGATGATAAGAAACGTGTCCATTGTCAAGGCCAACGTTTCTATTTGAATATCTCAATACGGCACATTTAGGCATTTTAAAATTCCGATTGACGTCCGATTCCGATAGCAGACTAAAGAAAAGACTTTCGAAAGACGAGCATTGCTCGTCGTTTGGGAACGCGATATGGCACGCAAAGTACATACACATGCGGTATCTATCTCTATCTATGTCTGTGTGTAGAGTATACACTACTGAAGAAGGGTGATTTTAGTCTTACGCTGACCACACTTGCACCTTCGGCGCTAATGGCCCGTGGTCTTCATGAAATTCTTGGTAATGTTTCGAGCGTAGGCCGTAGCGGTCTGTGCTCATATTTCATTACATTTCAGCTGAAATTTTAATACGACTAGCGAGATTTTTGACAGTTCCTCTAAGCTTGGGCGTATTGTACGTACTTTAAAAACAAGGAGTGATTAAAAGTTGGAATATCAAATTAGGTAGAAACCTGCCAGGATTGCGTTACATTAGTTTAAGCACAGGAACAAAATAAATACTTTGTCAATTTAAGTTACAAAATTATTTTATAACCGTTAAAGGATCATTAACCATTAAATTCTTCCTGACCATCCGTCACCGTTGTCTCTCACAAATCAACATCAAATTAAGAATTAATTTATCGGAAATCATTGCTCCACTTTCCGCTACTTTCTAATTACTGAATATTAAAGGTATATATTTGGTTAGGAGCTCCTCTTAATTTAATCGTGTTAATATGCCTACAAGCCACTCTGCTAAAAGCTTTATTGATAACGAAATTATGAAGCAAAGTGGCCCTCTGCCCTACAGTAAATTTCGTATAATATATGGGATCAAAATTAGCCTAAATATTAATTATCATGTACTACCAACATTTGCAAATTGTAATAATTTGGAACGATACTGCAATGCTCATATATTTATACGGAATCAATTTCCTCGATTGTATAGGTCTACCAGAATCTGATGGCAATTTTTGACAGCAGATTTTCATAAAATATCCTTGATCATTGGATAAATTTTTATATTTGCATGTTTAACACACATAATCAGCCGCTTTAAGAAAAAAAAAAAAAGGATCAAAATGTTTTATTCCCATCACCCCGGTATCGCTAGAGTCAATTTATTTTCTCACTTTTTGCCATCAGATTCTGGTAGACCTATAACTATCCAGTATCCTTATAGAACTGTCTATTTTGCCAAGAACCAGAGATTGTATTGACTAATCCAAAAATTCTACTGGATTGTTGGCATTCTTTGATACTTAGTAGATTTAAAGCATGAGTAGATGTCATGCAGATTCAAATCTAATAAGATTTCACTTTTCACGTCAAGAATACATTGACTTAACACTTTTCAATTTCGTTAAGTGCATTTTACTTGGCAACTTAGTGCTTGCCTCCCGTGGAGTCTTCGACGCGATGCCAAAATTGTAACCATTACGGTTACTTTGAGGGCTACCAACCCAAAAAATCAAACATCGTCCTTCTCTCTTCACACTCACGCCCGTCTTTCATATGCCAGGTGAAAAAGGTCGACGCGGAATCATCGCCAAGTTAGTTCTACTATGAATAAAAGACGAACTATAATGATTATGAAAAAAGTATTTTGAGCAAATTTAGGTTTTATCAATGCCTTTTTAGATATTAAAATATATTAAAGAAAAGACAGCAAACTTCGAAGATCCAATCAAAAACGTGTCTAAAACAAGGTTTTTTGTAAAAAAAAAAACTATCGAGCATTTTTTCAGTAATCGTGTTTTCGTCTTGAGCATTTTATCTTCATGAACTGAAGTTACTTGTGTAAAAAAATCAGTTTTCTAGACCTTACAGATTTTGAGATATAGGTTTAAGTATGTAGTCAAGTTAGGGTCAGGTGCATTCTTAATATCTTAGTTCACTTCTTCGAAACGAGACGAGGCTTGGCGATTCATAAAAGCAAAACAATAAATTATATACATATAACAAAGTGATTTATATTGTGTGTAGCGCGCGTAGCGTATTGTAAATTGTAATTCATATCGTTTCGGAGTAAACTGACCCGTAGCCTAAAAAAACAAAGTTTTTTGAGGCATCCATACTAATATGTATTATAAATTTATGCGAAAGTGTGTCAGTCTGTGAGTCTGTCAGTCTGTCCGTCTATCTGTCTGCCTGATACCTCTTGGATGAAATTAGGTATGGAGAAACTTTGAGTTCCAAGAAAGGATATAGGATAGTTTTTGTTGCCGAAAAATGTACGCTTACCAAGTTATAAACGGCTTTCGGCACAAAGGAGTTGCGGGCGTCATCTTTACAGTATACTGTACTCGGCGAAACATGGAGGTAGCGGTCATTGATCTTTTTAGTCTAGGCTGTGGTCTAGGCGCTAAATGAAAAATGCTCGCACTGTATTTAGAATATTTAAGAATAAAATTGACCTCTTATAAAGACACAGATTATTAGTTTATTACAGATACATCGGAAAACCTCTTGGTAACTTTTAGAATGATAATCTCGAACTTTTTATAGGTTCGAAGTGATATGCTTCATATTCAGTTCACATCGAGTATGCAAAATACGATATTGCCCTTAGAATAGGAACATCTGACACTTCATTGTCAATCGCGATTTATATAGAAAATGACAAGTTTTTTGACAGGGGGAGTCAATGACCGCTACCGCCATGTTTCGCCTAGTACAGTATAGTACTAATTACTAAGGTGTACTCGGGGAATCGTGACAATAGCGGTCATTGACTCTTTGTCAAAAAACTTGTCATTTTCTATATAAACCGCGATTGACAATGAAGTGTTAGATGTTCCCAGTCTAAGGGCGAACTGAATATGAAGCATATCACTTCGAAGTTCAAACTCATAAAAAGTTGGAGATTATCATTCTAAGAGTTACCAAGAGGTTTTCCGATGAATCTGTAATAATCTGTGTCTTTATAAGAGGTCAATTTTATTCTTAAATATTCTAAATACAGTATGAGCATTTTTCATATAGCCTAGACTAAAAAGGTCAATGACCGCTACCGCCTCGTTTCGCCGAGTACAGTTATAAATAGTGTTTACCAATTTTTGACTAAGCTCGCGTTAAATGTTCATATGAATCACTAGCTAATATTTAAGTAGTTATGTAAATATATGTCTATTTAAACATTGTTACAGTTTGTAGAAGAACACGATTTGTAATTATTCAAATAAACAATTAAATAATATAATATACGGAAAATTACATAAGTACTTAATAATTCCTTTATATAACAGATTTTACGTCTGCAAATCAGTGACTGGAAGTATAGACCATTTTTAACCGACTTCCAAAAAGGAGGAGGTTCTATATTCGGCTGAATATATTTTTATGGTTCATAATTCTTAGGATTTTTTTTAAGTAAAGTGGTCTTTATTGACAATATACCATTACGTCTTAATCTATGTAAGTTTAGCTATGGCCTATAGACTTTAAGATGTGACTGTTTGTTACAACTTACAAGTAACAACTAAACACCTAGGACTCTGCCTCTTTTAAACAGAATACTATAATTATACTAGCTGTGCCCCGCGGTGTTACCCGCGGTTTAAGTGATATATAATAAAAGACTATGAAAAGTACCAATAATGAGTCAAAACGGGACGATACATGGTTCTATAATGGTGTATGGTAGTGATGATGATGATGATGAATGTAATTTGCATAGTAGCATATGCTTTCGTTCTTAAAACAACGTCGAAACTCCCAAACTTGTATCTATAAAGAGTCAGGAGTTCTCTCAGCACCTTCCGAGCCATGGTATACCTTGGTGCAAAATCTCGCTTGTTGGTAGCATATGCTTAGAATACTGCTCACGAAACCGAAGTCACCACATGTTCCCATATAAATTTCGAGGAGTTCCCTCGATTTCTTATGGATTCCTTCATCAGGTCACTACTTTCATGAATATGGTACCAAATTGGGATGATAAACTATACACTAAAAGGAAAATTTTGAAAATCGGTTCACAAACGGCGGAGTAATCGTTGAACATAAAAAAACGAACATAACACCTCCTCCATTTTGAAAGTCGGTTAAAATTGTAGCCTATGTGTTATTCTGATGTATAAGCTATATTATTGTAAAGTTTCATTAAAATCCGTTCAGTAGTTTTTGCGTGCAAGAGTAACAAACATCCATACATCCATACTTACATACATAAACACATACTTCCAAACTTTCGCCTTTATAATTCTTACAGGTTACTTAATACGTTAAGAATTCCAAGTTCTCCATTTTTTATAAGAAAATGCCAAAGTGCTCTGTTTAGAAGTTCTACATAGGCAGGTGTTACAAGCCTATTACTGTCCAAGAGGGTGATCAAATGTCGCAGGGGTCTTAGCTTAGGAGAAGCCAAAAAAGTTGAGGATTCCTGCACGTTTGTCATTTTGTTACATTTGTAAAAGCATTGTTTTTTATAAATTTATATATCAGGAATACTTATTAGGTCATTAGTAGTAGATAATAAATAATATTGAATCAAGAATTTTATGCAAAATCATATGAATGAAGTAACTCTTTTTAAACAGAAATAGCTCTTAAGGTGTAGTTGTAGTAATAGGTACTTTGGCTGAGTAAAATATGCAAGTCCAACATTTGAGTCTTTAACTTCTAAACACACATTTTACTTTAAAGTAGCTACCAAGTGGTCGGCGAAACAGGCAGACCCAAGACAAGGATCGATTTCGATGTATTGATTGACTAGCATGTATTAGCACAAAATCGCGATCTATGGATAAAAAGGGTCTTTCCCTAAAAATGGGTATATCATCGTATCTACATAACTGATTTCTAACAAAGATTACAAGTTGCCTATGATCCTTAATTATACCTAATAACCTACTAACTAATAATTCCTATCCAAACGGCTTTCAGTCTGTATCACTCTTATGTCGAGTTATTTTAATGTTGATATTAATATATTTTTACTTAAAACTTATAAGATCATTAGTTAGTGTTACAGAACCTAATTTGACTAGAAAGTATTTGAATACATATACAAGATTAATACCTAAGTACCGTTAGAGTTCTAAAAAAACATATAAACAAGTTTCTTGATCAAAGGATTACAACGTTGTTGTTACATTAGCATAACCAGCTCAAATAACATGCAACCTCAGTAAGTATACGTTTTCAAAAAACAAACAATGAAAAATATGTAGGTATTCATGAAAAAAGGGCAAGAAACTCAAAATACACAGCTAAGTCGTGAACAAAATCTAAATACTCTACATAAAATTATAAACCAAAGTTATTGTAACATTATTAAACTAGAGCTCTAGGTAGAGCCAGGTAGCTAACCCACATCAGCACAGAATAGATAATAGTACAACATCGGTATTGTAACGTTTGAATTCAATAGATTAGAAGCCCTTTTAAATCTAGACTACAAAATAATAAACACGACTCACTGTCTCTACCGAGAATAATTTCCAGCGTGTTCGGCACTTCGAAACGTATTTTCATAGCACGGGCAATTTTCACTCACAGAAAAAAAACAAAACATTTAAATTTGGAATTCACAGGTTTATTGGAGCGCATCGGATATACTTCGTTGACAACTCGGCGCGAACTGAGCGTCCGGAAGGACGCCTCCCGCCTCACCGGTCTATTTGAATACAGCTGTTCGTGATGTAACACTGTGTACTGTGACGAAAGAAATCGTCACGTGGAGCGAGAATAGTAGCGCACAAGTATACGGCAGTAGTTAGCACGATTACTTGGTAATCTTTACAAGGTCTAGGGCAACCTTCTCTAGACTATTATTACATGAAGTAATAAGGCGTTTGCTGCTTTTGCTAATAAAAGTTCAAATGTTACATAATATATACGAGTATAATAGAGATATCAGAGTTACCAGGAGACTAAAGTAGTAGAGTTCCTGAAATTCTCCTACTCTAGTCTCTACTTACCTAAATAATGTACATTTTTGGGAAGTTTTCAATTATAATTAACTATTATTTTTATTGTTTATCTTTTATTATGCTTCATTAAAAAACTCTGTCACAGTGAATCAGGAATGTAGAGGTAGGAGAGCTAAGCTTCGTGTAGACTGTAGACAGACCGTAGCAGGGAGATTTCATGTAGCGCGAATTGCGAAATTAAATGAGTTATGAGAATGGAATGAAAAATGTTTTGTCTCCTCACTAAATGACGCCAACAACTCCGTTGCGCCAAAATTCGTTTATCGCCTGTAATGTCCTTTCCCGGGACTCAAACTACTAAATTTCAGCAAAAAGGTTTAGGCGTGAAGAGGTAACAGACAGACACACTTTCACATTTATAATATTAGTATGGATTAGTTACAAAATAACTCTCTCATGCCTACCACCGGTTGGAGAACGTTTTGTTTTGAGTGGTAATGTAAGTCGTATATTATGTAATGTGTCGACTGTCCAATGTCCAGTCAAGGCCCGTGTGCCTTTGCCTGTGGTTTCTCGGTTGTTGAGCCATAAGCAACTCAAGTTATTTTAACTTTGATAGCAATATATGAAAATAAAATAACAATTATCAAAGAAAACCCATGAGGGGTTGAATGGAAGACGTAAGTGGATGTAGTGGAAACTAACGATTTGAAAATGTTCATTTTATTTGCATATTATATGAGGGGTCTAGGACCGGAAAAATAATTTTAAATTAATAAAATGGATTTTATGTGTACAGTGTAGCCAGTGCCAGATATATAAGCCAGATGAAATAGGTTTGTTTAAATTATAACTTATAAGGGAAACAATTGCGTGTCGGGCCACTCGCAATACCTATAGGGTTCCGTAGTACCGCTAGTTTTTGATAATTGTTGTATAGTTAATGAATATACATTTTAACGTGTTTTACACTACTAACATCATCTCAGTTACGTTCAAAGGAATTTGAACGAAAAGTTCCTTTATACTTCGCCGAATACATTGTTTTTAGTTGATCGACTATTACTCAATAATTTACGAAGTCTTATTAGACATGATAGTTTTCCTTTTAAATTCAGCATATTTCCTACTCCCGTGAATTTTTTTACATTTCCAGAAGCATCCGTTTAGCTGGTAGAAGGGGGGGACACTGGACTCTAACTCATATTTCACAAATGGGTCCCTAAATCGGATAATATTTTTTAAAAACCTATCCAATGGGGTATCCACACGGTGGGGTGGTCGCGAAAAAAAAAACATTCCCGCTTCACGCGTAGGGGAGGTACCATATTTTTTTTTAAGATTTCATGCACCATTTTGTTGGCATCATTAATATTTACATTCATGCCGATTAACAGCTTTGTAGGTCCTATAGTCTCTGAACTCTCTGAGCAAAACCGCGGACAGACAGACGGACAGACGGACGGACAGACCGAAACAACGTTTCATTCGAAACTCTACATAATATTATACTTTAATAGAATTTAATGCCAGTTTCCACACCATCAATATAAGCTCTCTAGAACGGAATTCACTCTGTATTTTGTAATGTTTTCTTTCTAAACGGCCGAGCTGGCCAGACCTATTTATATGCCGGCAATGCAGACGGACATTCTCACCTATTTAACCGACATTATTAGGACGTGTTTACTGTTTTGTTTTACAAATAAATAAACTGAGGCGTGGAAAAACTGACACTACGGTAAATGTTTAGTGAGAGTAGGAGATAAACTTTAAAAAACATTCCTACTGAGGGAGGATGTTTGATGAAAGACCATACTCTCTGTAGTTATTGAATACGTAATCTGCTCAATTTTTTGACGTCTCTTTCAGACTCTACATACAGTTTACAATCTACACGTTACAACTGTCAGGAATGGTAATGGCTTAGGTACTGCCAAGTGCCAACTGATCTGGTAAGTGAAAATCTGGCAGGGTAATTATAATTATCGTGGTGTAGGTTTACGCGATCCCGCGGCCCGCCCAAGGCGCATAGTGGAGTACCGCCGAGTTTTTAGACTTTTTAGTGGGTATGGGCTGCGTCCACCACTATCTTCGGACGCGCAGAGACCCACATACTTGCGAATAGAAACCCCATCCCCCGCAAGATGCTTAAAATCATTTTCTCGACGCAAAAAAAAGGGTAAGTAATTATAATTATCCCAATAACAATTGGGGTTTGTCAACAAATTATCACCATTTTCAATGTTAACAGGGTTTTTGTACATTTATTCCAATGAATTTTATCAAAATTCCATGACCGCTTTCGCCAAATATATTTCTCGATTATATTTAAGAGATATACGAGAATTGTAAAGCCCCCAGTCAAATATCACTTATTCAGCTGACTTCCAGGAAAAATTAAAATTCTTGTTCAAAAAAAACGTCGCGTTCAGTAAAAGTCCGTGCCAGGGACAATACGCGTTCTGCAAACAATAGTAGCTTGTGGCTCGCATAGCAATCAGGAGTCCATTTAGGCTTATTTTCCATGTAACAGGACCTTAGTACAACGAGCATAAGGATCACTATCGTAGTAACTTATCTCGGAGGCAAAATAAGGACTAAACATTGCCAAAGCTATAAAACCATGTATGTTTGAGGATGCTTGAAGGATTTGTTTCATATGTTTCCCCTTCAATTGTGTGATGTATTGTATACGATTGGAATTGAACTTTATACATTATCGAAGGTTAGGTAGACCTTCAGAACTGGATACCTCCTAAAGTAACAGCGACCGAAACGCCATAGTTGCTAGTCGTTCTTACCCCTTATAGGGGTCATATACAGGAAAACTTCCAGCTTTTATAAAATGACGAAAGCCTGGCTGTCGCTGGCTCTTGGGTTATATAGAAAAACAAACAAACGCTCATTGCCGCCGACTCTCCCACGTAATTTCGCGTCTCCAATAAATAACACTTGCAGCTTAATCATTTTATTAGGGCCACTGTGTGGTGACTGGTCCGTACTGAAAGCTTTCGTGTCACTGAGCGAAAACAACCGGCGATATGTGGTTTAGAACAGGGAATCTAAGCGCACGGAAGTGCGCAGTCCAAGTTCCAGCAATAGGCCGCGCGCTTGCCGTGCATCTAAGCGCACGGAAGTGCGCAGTCCAAGTTCCAGCAATAGGCCGCGCGCTTGCCGTGCATCTAAGCGCACGGAAGTGCGCAGTCTAAGTTCCAGCAGGCCGCGCGCTTGCCGTGCACTATTTACACGAACCGTTTCGACGCACTTTGAACCCCCTGTAGCTCAGTGTCTATTGCAAGTGCAAAGATAAAATTATACCTGCGTAATTATATACCTAAGCAGTATACCAAATTTCATAGATATAGTTTCGGTAGATTCTGAAATATGTCCCTGTAAAAATAGCTAATTTTGGCACTGACTCACTCACTGACCGGTAATCAAAACCTCTAGGCCACTTCCAATTGTCCTAGCGTTATGAAATTTGGCACACAGGTCGTGTGTTATAATGTAGATTAACAAAAAACCGGCCAAGTGCGAGTTGGACTCGCCCATGAAGGGTTCCGCAGCAGCAATAAGGTATATTTTTATGAAATTAAAAGGTTTTTGATTTATTTGTATATTTCAGTTGATTTAATGAAAGTTAAATTAAGTTTACAATTTATGGCGTATAAAAAAAACTACCTGTTAGATTTCGTTCAAACCAATTTTCGTTGGTAGTTTTTATAGTAAAGTACATCATATATATTTTTTAGACTTATCATGCCCCTACTTTAGAAGTTAGAGGGGGGGGGCGGACACACATTTTACCACTTTGGAAGAGTCTCTCTCGCAAACTATTCAGGTTAGAAAAAAATGATATTAGAAACCTCAATATGATTTTTGAAGACCTATCCATAGATAACCCACACGCATAGGTTGGATGAGAAAAAATTATTTTTTTTTTAAATATAATAATATAAAAAAAAACTACTTGCTAGATTTCGTTCAAACTAATTTTCGTTGGTAGTTTTTATAGTAAAGTACATCATATATATTTTTTAGACTTATCAATGAACTACTTTAGAAGTTAGAGGGGGGGGGGGGGGGGGGGGGGGGGGGGGGGGGGAACACACATTTTTACCGCTTTGTAAGAGTATCTCTCGCAAACTATTCAGGTTAGAAAAAAATGATATTAGAAACCTCAATATGATTTTTGAAGACCTATCCATAGATACTCCATAGATCCATAGATGAAAATATTTTTTATTTTTAAATATAATTATATAAAAAAAACTACTTGCTAGATTTCGTTCAAACGAATTTTCGTTGGTAGTTTTTATAGTAAAGTACGTTATATATTTTTTTTAGACTTAGCATGCCCCTACTTTAGAAATTAGAGGGGGGGGGACACACATTTTAGCACTTTGGAAGAGTCTTTCTCGCAAACTATTCAGGTTAGAAAAAAATGATATTAGAAACCTCAATATGATTTTTAAAGACCTATCCATAAATACCCCACACGCATAGGTTAGATGAAAAAAAAATATTTATTTAGTTGTACCTATGGGACCCCTAAAATTTTAAATATTTTTTCCATTATTGTATCACAATCTTAATGCGGTTCACAGACTACATCTACTTACGAAATTTCAATAGTATAACTCTTATAGTTTCGGAGGAAAGTGGCTGTGACATACGGACGGACAGACAGACAGACAGACAGACAGACATGACGAATCTATAAGGGTTCCGATTTTTGCCATTTGGCTACAGAAACCTAAAAATTAAGAAATTTAAGAAATCGGTCAAGCTTGAGTTGGCTCAACTACGAATTTTAGATAAAAATTCTTATGTATGTACCAGTGATACAATGAGAATACGATGAGGAGGGTGGGAGGAGGAGATGGGGTGTATAAAATATTGTCATGTATAATGCACACTGTAAAGCTTATTAAATAAATAATGTTTACTTAAAATTTTGGCTTCTATTGATAGTTTAACAAATACCACTAGCGCCATCTATTGAAAGTATTGTTTATAAATTAATTTCGATAGATGTCGCTAGCAAAGTTGCTCTGAAATGCGAAATGACTTCTTAGATAATAGAATGGGCGTGGCACAAAAAAATAGGTACGATTTCTCGAAAAAAAGTATTGAAATCCCACCAAAAACATACCTGTTAAAAATGAGGCCAAGTTCTTATTGGCTAATTGTTCGCCTTAAAAAAGAGTTGAAATCCAATCGAATGCCAAGTTTAGATGCACTTCAAAATTGATCATAATCATCTTCATCAACAGCCTGATCCTTAATACTTCTAAATTTGAACTTGGCAGGTTTCTATGATATACTTAGCACTTGATTAATTGTATAATTAAATTTAAATATTAGATATTTATGTGATTAAATTAACCTGCCAAGTTCAAATTTGAAGTATTAAGGATCAGGCTGTTAATGAAGATGATTATGATCGATTTTGAAGTGCATCTAAACTTGGCATTGGATTGGATTTCAACTCTTTCTTAAGGTGAACAATTAGCCAACAGGAACTTGGCCTCATTTTTAACAGGTAAGTATGTTTTTGGTGGGATATCCAATATCCATTACATATCTATGGATTAAATGCTAATTTTCCTATTTAACGTTAGAATTTCAAATATGATTAGGGATAGAGATAAAGATAAAAATTATTTATTTTTCACACAACTTGACATAGTTCATTTAAAATAAAGAATAGATATAATATTAAATTGGAGTGTGAACTGGAGCCTAAGCTAGGATACCCTGTGTTTCAAGTCTCCAGGTCCCACCCGCGGATGTGAAGGACAAGGATGTTTCCAAGGTCAAAGATTAGCAGATTTTTATAATAAAATAAAGATAAGAGTCATAATTGAGTAGCAGTTTGTATGGAGCATTTCGAAAAGGTCTATTTTATGAAATTTTTGAATTGTGATATCTTGGAAAGTTTTTAAGCTAACAGAGTACGGCCCTGTTACGACAAAACAATGCAACCCGGGCATAGTATAAGGAGGGGAAGTAAGTTATCTTCATAAAAAGGCACCGCGCGCAGCTTGTATGTGTGCGCCATCGTCGCCACACAACACTTAACAAAATCTCGGAGTGTTTTCGGAGTGTACCAGTCGGGGCTAACACTTTACGCTGCACGCCCGCGCCGCGGCTAAACGAATCAAAAATGTCCGATCATAATCGCAGGAGTAATAAATATTGCTGTGTGTTTGGGTGTTTTAATAGTAATGCAACAATTCCAGAATTGTCTTTGTTTAAATTACCTGTTGAACAGGAAAAGTAAGTACTGCTCACTTATTCTAGCATAATATAATTTTTACTTGATGATCAGACTACTTACTTCTTTTTTACCCGACTGCCAGGAGGGTTATGTTTTTAGCGCGTATCTTGTATGTTTGTAATATTCTTTATTACCTCGTATCTTCAGAACCGCTAATTATTGTATTAGTTTTCTATCACACAAAGGAAGTAGGTAGGTAGGTAGGTCTACTTTCCCACTAGAACATACTCGTAGTATAAGAGAATGTTTTAGGTACTTTTGATCAGTCAACTAATTTGCCGCTATTGCTTTGTTTACGTTTAGTAATGCCGATTTCTCTGTATTGTCTGTATTGTAGGTATATTAACTAACTACTTACAGTCAATTACTTATTTTAAATCGTAATTAACAATAAGTAATTGACTAATTGTAAATTACAATACACATAAAGCAAAGTTCGAATCATAACAACATATTTGTTTATAGTATAAGAGACAGGCGTTAGTTTAAATTTTGTTTTACAGGGTATTTTTATAATTTTACTTAGACATCGGATTATATGCAGGATCAAAGTGCCGAAATATGCATGCAAATATGCACGAAAAATGGCCGAAATATGCACAATCAAGAGTCACTAATTATTATTAAAAGTCGGGAGACCGCGACGTTGCCCCTATTCATGCGGTTGCAAACGAAGCGCGGAAAGCCGCTAACCGCTCCCACATCACCACGCCGCGCCGCCGCGGCGCCTAAAACTGACAACCCTAAGACAGTAGGTAATTATATCGCTGATTGGGCCGGAGTTAACCTACTTCTCCTCCTTTTACTATGACCCGGGTTACATCGTTTTGTAACAATATAGTCTAAATTAATCTACTTGTATTGATTGAACCCACAAAATTCAGGACAAGTTTTCGACCAAAATATTCCATATTACATTTCGCTGTCCCCTAAGACGTGCTTTTTGAGCTAAGTTTTAAACTCATTCTTCGCAAGTTGACGTGTTACAAGTTACAGCTTTTTTTCCTAACAGGGTAGAGTAATTCTTTCACCGATCTTTCTTTTTTTGAATGGTCCTTTAATTACCAACAAAAAAAAAATAGTCATGCCTTTTATTAATAAACGTTGCGAGAGTCGAGACGCGATGTTATCTCACAAATCACAATATAAACTGATTTTCAAAGTTCATGAAGCTATTATGAAATTTTAAAGTATAAAATGTATTCCCATTGACGTTTTGAATTTTGATTGGTCCAAACTTCAAAACCATAATATCATACTATCTTAGCGCTAAACAGTATTGATTAACATAAAAATATAATAATAGGAAACGCATTAGGTACTAATAAAAAAAAAAACAATAGAGATCAATTAAAAATCATTATGGTATAATTCTGATACCATTATGATGTCACTATTATTCTATTTGTTTTTTCAACTTAGTTTCTAGATTTATTTGTACCATAGCATATTTTTTATGTTAAAATGCGGGTACGATCACTGAATTAGAGATAATTAAACTAACTTCAAAGTGATACATTTCCTTGAATAACTAACTAATCACTACCTATTTGATGTAACTTGTTACTTGTAAGGTAAATGCATGGAACTAGGCGAACGCAGTTTAACATTCAATTTTAAGTGGTGAATTAATACTGAATCCTAACTAAATATTAATCGACTACTAATGTCGCCACCACATAAAAATAATCATGTCTTTCCCAACCGATTTGTTGCACAAATTTCGATTAATCATTCCTATTAAAACACTTTAAAAATCAATGATTTACACTTGTCACACGCCTGTAAATTATAATCTAGGAGACCATAAAACTAATTTTACCATGCAATCTAACCGCCGTAAATTGTGCCTAACCATGTCAAATCAATATGGACTCACGGTTGCGTCGCCTGAGGCAAGCCAGTAGCTTCATGTCAAAGGACAGCACTTGACGACCGCACTGGCAGATGCCAGCCGAAACAATGGCTTTTGTTTACACGCGACAATTGGTTTTATTGGTGCATTCAACTGGCAAGCCACTTGCACTAGAGCGATAGAGGATGGCGTGGGTTAGAGAATATATACTTCGTTATTCTTATTATAGGGTTATTGATAGCAGAAACAGGAGTTAGAATGCTAAATCCTAGGCCGCATTCAGAGACTTTTAATGATTACTTTAATTGAATGAAGATTTTGACAAAACTCCAATACTATTTCTGTCAGTCTCATCAAATAATGTTAACTTAGTGACTTTTAATGATTAATTAAAAGTCACTGAGTACGGCCGTTGAAGTCGAGTTTTTTTAGTCTTTTAGTCGCACTGGCCTCAAGAAACCAATTCAATATTCATTCCAACAAAACGACAAACAAAGTCATTCCAAGTGTGCAAGAATACTTTTCAGTCTGGGTTTGCGCCCGTCACGTTCGGACGCGCTCCGTGTTACGATCTCTGTGACGCCAATTTTCATTTCGTATTTACGAGTTTTTTTTTTGTTTTTTGTTTAAATATTCTTGATTATGATTATTTCGGTTATAATTATTAATAATTATCAAATCAAAAGTGAACTTAAGTGAATAGTTTTGTTTCTTAACAAACTTTCGTATTATTATTTTTCTCGATCTACCCGCATTGTGTTGTAATTATGAGTGAAACTGAGGAAGAAGGTGCGATGGAGCCTGCACTCAATGAGATAGCTGCGGAGGCTGTTAACATTATCGTACTGGAATCTGGAGAATATGAAGGAGAGGTAGACTTAGAGTGGGATGATGCAGGTATGTCCATAGGTCATAATAATCTCGACGATTTTGGAAGTGAAGCGATGTTGCAGCCAGGCAACAAAAGGCGACTTGCAGGTAGTTCTCCAGAGCCGCTAGCTAATGATGGCTTTACACTGGTCACGAGATATAAGCGCAGGAACCTGCAGAGAACCCCTCCATCTGCATCACCTCATCCGCCAGTTACTTTACGTAATAATTTTGAAGTTTCTATAACCGCCAAGACCGATTTTCTACCGAAGCAGTTAGCGTTTGCAAAACTATTGGCTAAATACAATATTCAGGGCATAGAGACTATCAAATATAAAAGTCCTTTCAAACTTTTAATTAAATTTAAAACCGAGTTAGACGCAAACAATTTTCTGAATAATAAAATTACACAGGATCATGAGTGGGTTTGTAGAAATACTAATGAGTTGCATTACTGTTATGGCGTGGTCCGGGATATTGACATTGATATAGAAGATAAGGAATTGAAAGAGATTTTCGAATGTGACACAAAGATTTTATCCATTAAGAGGTTGTTACGGAAAGATTCGGATGGTAAATGGATAAAGTCTGAAACCGTTCGAATAGGGTTCGAAGGTTCAAATCTTCTAGATTTTATAAAAGCTTACGGGTGTCGAAAGGCCGTAGATTCTTACATGTATCCTGTGACTCAATGCTCTAAATGTTGGCGATACGGTCACGTCAATCAGATTTGTCCATCTAAGATCCCAATTTGTCCTAAGTGTAGCGGGAAACATGAAAACTGCGAAACGAAAAGTTATAGATGTGTTAACTGCAAAGGGAATCACTTATCTTTTATGAAATCTGTATGTCCTGTATTTAAGAAAGAAAGAGATACTCGAATTTATATGGGAAATCATATGTGTTCTTATAAGTTTGCATTAAATAAGATGAAGGAAGAGACACTGAATAAGACTTCGAGCAGATTGGAACCTGAGATGCCTTTTGTTAAACCTACTACTTCCCACGCCAGGACCGACGGTGCTTCGGCTCCCACTTACAGAGATGTTACTGTTGGTGATTATGCAGCCATTGAAACTTTACAAGATAGTGAGGATGACAATAGATTAGATGAGTGTGTTTCTTCGATGCCTAATCAAGAGTCGTCTATCACTACTGAGTTCAAGAAAAATAACAATAATAAATCAAAGAAAAAAAGTCTAGACGTCAGACGCGATAACGAGGATGTTTTTCATAAATTGCAGATAACTAGTGCTGAAATCCATACTGAAAATAAGCAAGTTGAAAAGTCTAGCTCTAGTACTAATCGTAAGGAAAGGAAACGTTTACTAGAAAGGTAGTTTAAAAGATAAGTTTAAAATGTTGATTGAATTTTTCTGGTCCGAAGTAGTAGATCTCTTACAAGAATATTTGAATTTTGAGACGGTGCTTAAGTTTATGGGAAGAAACATTTTTCAATGGAATGCTAACAGTTTAAAACATAAGGCCAGTGATTTTGAACTTTTGATGTCACAAGACAAAATACATATGGCTTTTGTGAGTGAAACGTGGCTTTCATCTAGTATTAGCCTGAAATTTTCTGGTTATAATATTGTG
This sequence comes from Cyaniris semiargus, assembly GCA_905187585.1. Classification (NCBI taxonomy): domain Eukaryota; kingdom Metazoa; phylum Arthropoda; class Insecta; order Lepidoptera; family Lycaenidae; genus Cyaniris; species Cyaniris semiargus. The sequence continues at coordinate 4,524,219 of LR994555.1, forward strand.
AGAGCAGACAGAGAAGATTCATATGGTGGTTTGTGTGCCATAATACATAAATCAATAAAATATTCTGAACGAGCTTCTAATATTTCTAATTCTGATATCCAGATACTCAATATTGAAGTTTTTAACGTACCTACATTAAAGCACGTGATTGCTGTGTATTGTCCGCCTTCAATTTCTACAAGTCAAAGGGATTGGGATGCGATTTTCAATACATTCAAAACAGGTTGTCTTATAATCGGAGATTTTAATGCGCATCACACTCTATGGTCTTGCAAGTCTGATAGAAGAGGTGAAGCTGTCTATAAAGCTATGTTTGAAAATGATGATGTCTTAATGACGGTGCGCCTACTAGAGTGAAGTGGGTTAACGGTAACCTTCAAAAAACCTCGCCTGATATAACATTTGCATCCACAGACATTGCTGTCAATATGGGTTGGCAGGTTACAAATGAATCCTTAGGCAGTGATCATCTAGTGTTAAAGTTAAGTTGTGGTTTTTATAAAACGAACAGATACATTAAAAAAAGAAATTATAAAGCAGCTAACTGGGTAGAATATACTAAAGAAGCAACGACAATGTTTAATCATGAAGAGGTGAATGATGTCCAAACGAGCTATGATAGTTTTACAAATCAAATTAAATATTTGGCTGATAAGCACATCCCTTGGATTAAAATTTGTCAAGTGCCCACATCAAACTTCAAACCTAAACATTATTGGAATAAGGATCTTTCAAAGGCAGTTGCTGAAAGGCGTCTTGCATTGGCGCAGTTACGGCGTAATCCTACACCTTCTAATTTGCTTCTATGGAAAAACAAAGTATCCCAAGCCAAAATACTTATAAGAAAAGAAAAATCTAAGTCGTGGAGAGAATTTTGTTCCAGTATCAACCACGAAACATCAGCACCTGTTATGTGGAGAAAGATGCGATGGATCAAAGGCAACACTGGACGCAGAGATACTGTAGATCCTCTTAATGCTGAAAAACTACTGCATTCCTTGACTCCTGATTATGTTGCTGAGCAGGAGCCAACTTTGCCAGAAAGACAACCTTCCATTATAGAATCACCCATTACTCTCGCGGAGCTCCGTAATTGTTTAAAAAAGAAAGATACCTCTCCAGGAATGGATAATATATCATATACTATGATCTATTATCTTCCAAATAATGCTAAGTGTATGCTTTTAAAAATTTTCAATTTAATTTTGATGTCAAGTAATGTACCTGATCAATGGAGAGACATACAAATAGTCCCTATTCTTAAACCGGGAAGGGATCCCACTCTTGCCTCCTCATTACGTCCTATCTCATTAATGTGTTGTCCGTGTAAGATATTCCATTTGATTTTATTAAGAAGATTGGAGTGGTTTATTGAAAGCCAGGGCCTCCTTCCCGGCACGTCGACTGGTTTTAGACGTGGACAATCTTGTGTTGATAACCTAGCTTTACTTACATCTCATATACAATTAGGTTTTGCCAGAAGAGAGCCAACAATCGCTTGCTTCATAGACATTGAGAATGCCTACAACAATGTAAATATAACTGCATTAATTCATATCTTGCAGGAAATTGGAATCGGTAATTTTATTTGTAAATATTTATTTAATTTATTGTCTAATCGTCGGTGTACAATTGTTTTAGATGATCATAGTAAAGTAGTAGCATTAATTAGATGTACAAACCAGGGACTAGCTCAAGGGGACCCCCTTTCTCCTAGTTTATTTAATATGGCAACCAGATGTATTTCTAGAATTATTGTAGATAATAATGTTTGTAACTCCCAATACGCTGATGATTTCGTGTTATACAAAACTGTTGTAAATGGTAATACTGTAGAAGCAGTTAACTCTCTTAAGCTAGCTATAAAGGCCGTGATTAACTATTTGGATAGTATTGGTCTACAATTATCTGTATCTAAATCTAATATTTGTGTATTTAATAGAACTAGAAGAAATTTTAATATTGATATTAAGATTAACGGCTCATCTCTTAACGTGGTGGATAAAGTTAAGTACTTAGGTTTATGGTTGGACTCGTCTTTAAGATGGAATCTTCACGTAAATGAATTGTGTGCTAAAAACTATAAATGTTTGAACGTCTTAAAAGTTCTATCGGGTAGGTCGTGGGGAGTTCACCCTCAATATATTCGCCGTCTTTATATTTCTCTTGTAAGGAGCCGTCTGGACTATGCTAGTTTTATATATGGTAGTTGTGCTAAAACACATCTTAAAAAGCTCGATATTTTACAAAACAGAGCGATGAGAATATGTGGCTCTTTTATACGTAGCACTCCGGTGTTTGTTATGCAGAGTGAACTCTCCATTCCTCCCTTGCATATACGTAGGTACGTGTTGGCGAGTAGATTCTTGTTTAAATTTAAGTCTAGACTAGGCAACAACTTGCTGTATTCTTTAGATCAGTTGAATTTGATACGTTATTATTTTAGCAATACAAATTTCCCAATTCTAGCACAGATTAACTGTGAATGGAGCAATGTTATTGTGTATGAAAGTGAAAAGTTAAGAGTCGTATTCGTTAAACACATGGGTGTCTTCAATAGATGTCGAAGAACTCATTGTTGATAAAGTTGGCGATATGGCTCCAAAACGGAGCTTAACTGATTCTGAACTTAAAAATATTTTTTTGCAATTCATATCTGATAATTATTCTGATTGTTACAATTATATACGGATGGTTCTAAATTTGCTCAAGGTGTTGGAGCTGCCTTCTTCGATCCCCAATTAAACGTTTCACAGAAGTTTAAATTACATAGAGATAATAATATAATGACCGCTGAACTTTTAGCTATTAAGGAATCACTAACATATGTTAAAAACTTGAATAATAACAACAACAGCATAGTTATTTTATCAGACTCGAGAAGTGCTCTTCAACATCTTCGTCGGTGTGCCACTAAGCTACGCGGCTCTCCGATAGCCTTTGAAGCTTTGGATTTACTAAGGCATGTTTCTGAAAAAGTTTCAATTAAACTACAATGGGTTCCAGCCCATGTCGGTTTGATTGGAAACGAAACTGCGGATGCGCTTGCCAAGAGTGCAGTTATGGATGGTTCGGTAATCTGTTCTAAACCTTTTGTAAATGAGATTCATCATCAGATTAAGCAGAAGGCACTCGAGAAATGGGAATACCATTTTGGTGAGGAACAACAAAGAGGTGTTGGAATTTGGTACGGAACCATCCAGAATAAGCCAGTATGGGAGCCACGGTTTATTTCGTGTAACTTATCGAGAAAGTTGTTGGTGTCAGCCTTTAGATTGCGATCTGGGCACATTCCAGCAAACAAATTTTGTCACTTGGTTCGATACATCGGTTGACCCGATATCAAAGGGTTGAACAACTCCGGCAACATTTCTGGACGCGCTGGGCCAAAGAATATGTTTCGGAGCTGCAGACCAGGACCAAATGGAGGCAGAATTCGGCGGAACTATCACCGGACCAGCTGGTTCTGATCAAGGACTCTTCTCTTCCCCCACTGAAGTGGCAGCTCGGTCGTGTCGTGAGAACGATTAACGGCAGCGACGGTATTGCCAGAGTAGCCGACATCAGAACGTCGTCGGGAGTCCTGAGGCGAGCCTATACCAAGATATGTCCACTGGTGGACAACGAACACTAATGATGAGGGAGCTAAGACTGCAGAAGACGTTGTAAGCTACTGCTTTCAAGGCCGCGGGCATGTTGGGTATTATAATCTGTGATGTCATAGAGTAAAGACGGCGAGTAGGTACAAACGTCAATATACCTACGCCAATCAGCTGATCGATACGGGAACTTTAAATTTACGCGCGTACGTCAAGGTCGCTGATTGGCTAATTGTTCCCCAAATTTCCCGTTATCCATGACATTTGTAAATTTTAAAATATACGCTAATTTCTATCACTGAGGCTAGACGTATTATTTCTCTCTCCAAAAAATCACTATTTCTGCACTAAAAAATCAGTCTAAAATTAACTTTCTTCGCGCATAACATTGCTGCTTATCACTGGCGGCAACAAATACTTTTTCACAAGTTTGAATAAATCGGTCTGTAACTTTGTAGTCAGGAATAAAGAATATATAAAAACAAAATTTGACGTAAAAAAGTTTACTTTCTATCACAATATGATTTCTACATTAGTTTTTGGAACATAGATGCCAAATATCATATTAAAAAAATCATAATTTATATTAAATACTGATCCGAAGCTAGTTGCAAACTATTTAATACACCATGAAGTGTCATCCAAATAAATGCAAAAAAAAAACTCAGTGACAAAAAAGTTATAAGACATGATTGTGACTTACAGAAATCTTAGAATAATTTTGGTTCCAGCATTACACAATATTACTCACGTTTTGTTACGTTCAAATTCAATTAAAGTAATAAAAATGTTATGAAAATAATTTGTATCTAACAAGACACAAAACACGACCAGTTTTTATGTAGAGTAAAAAATAAGTTACAGTCAATATTCATAGAATGCACCTTATATTTTATCTAGTCATTTTTTTGTATTCAATTAAAAAGTTTAACCAGCTTCGAATCTCACAGAAGACATAAAAAACTTGTGTCAGGCAAATGATCATTTGGCAGTTGGCAATACCAACAATACTTCCTTTGAATGAGAAACCTGAAAATTGCATGTGTACAATTTTATCAGAATAGTCAATAACAATTTGACTACATTGATAGAAGTATACCGTGAATAATTTTTACCTCTGCTTTTAGAATATTTTAGAATTATAAAAAAAAAACTAGAATTTATTTGAAATTGAAATAAAAATTCTTTGAATTCATTTGCAAAAAGTACTTTCAATGCTTATTGTACTATAAAAATATCCGGGATAAGCATACTCTAGGCACAATCATGTACTGTCTATTAGTTTACATGTTACAATTACTTTAATTTAAAACTTATAACGAAGGTTTGTTTTTAAAATTATAGTGAGATTTTAAATTATTTAACCTTATAATAAAAATTTAAGGTATCATTAAAATAAAAAAATTATATGCATCATACAATAAAACATATTGGACTGAGCTTGTTTTGAAAACAAATTAATTAAAGCTAACAATATATTGTTTTGAAATATTATCCCCTAAAAAAAATACAGAAAATAACTATACACCATCTACAGCTTGGCAAAGAAGAGTCTGACGCGGTGACAGCTGGAACTAAGAGATTTTATTTATGACAACACTACATTACTTGTCAATTCTAGTATATATTGTGTCAAAAGTGAAGCGCAGGGTTGGCGCCCTCATTTAATCCACACTCTTCTTTGCCAAGCTGTACTTGTCTATGCCCAGCGCATGGAAAGACACTTGACAGTCAAAGACAGCAGACCTTGAATAGTTATAAGTTATAACCCACATAAATATATTTATTTGCAAAAGACACGTAATAGATGACAATATTATTTATCTTTGTATTTTATACTCAGCTTATTTTGGTTTATTGTAGTAATTGAAATTAAAATATTTTTGAAAAACAAAATCAGTCCAAAATTTTAATTTCATGAATAAATTCATTTAGATTGAATTTTTTATAAAATAACAGCATGATATGTATTCAAATAGAAATATTTTAAGTAAGATGCGAAGTTAAAACCCTAAATTAATAAACAAGACCATATTTTAAGAGTATCCCACGTACCATAAAGGCTCAAGGCACTGCTTTTTATAAAATCAACTTTTCATTGTGATTTTGACTTTTATTTGTATGGCATTTACGAAATTATAATATTTAGATCGTATTTTTATGAGAATTTGAAAACAGTTTTGAAAGACAAGTAGCAATGAGTCAATGTATGAAATTCTGTGTACTCTATGTACACTTTACATCAATCTTAAAAAGTATCTATCATTCGTAGTATCATACGAATGATAGCAACAATATTTCATCATATCTATGATTTGGTACAGGAACTCAATCCGAGGATTCTGGGTCTGCATGGACTGTCGCCGAGGCTTTCCTTTACTTCTATGCTTTAAGTCAGATAGTGTAGAAGTTATAATGATTTTCTTATGAAGTATTGGTCAGATTAGTATGAGAGGTATTTGAAAAAATTTTATTTCAAAAGGTAGAGAAAAAAAAAAATTGAGAGCCAGTTTGTCAATAAAATTTGCCATACATCATAACATTAAAGGATCGGACACGGTGTTGAGACACATTGTATAACCATGCACTACATCGGCAACATTCCTCGAAGTTTCCTCCAAGAGCTAGAGATTCAATCATGGATTAACAATGTCCATATAAATGCAATAAACTTGATGTTAAGTAATAAAATGATTAGGGACTACCCTATGTGACAAGAGTCTCAAAAAATAAAATTTAACATTTACCTTACAATTGCGTATTAGTTTTTCAATTATTATTATTATTAGTTTCACAAACCACATACTGAAAAATAAGTCTAGTGAATACTTTACACGCGCAATCATGTAATTGCAGTCACATCTTTAAAACAGAACTTTTTAATTATCACTTACAATATCTAAAATTAACGCTTTTCAGAAAAATCCACACATTACTGCAAATTCAAAGTATCACAAAAATACTTCACTCTGTTATAGTAATCAAACACAAGGACCACTACGTGAAAAATTCATACTCCTAACTTGTTCGTAAATAATATACGCTACGGCTAATACTAATATTAATTGTGTATATACGATTAAACTTATATAGTTTCTATATAAACAGTACCAAAAAATACTGAAAAGGTGTTGTTTACGTCTAGGTATCTTTTCTAACTTACTTATTGCCAAAGTTACAGGTGGCGAATTAATTACATAGTTTATCATTTTGGGAAAGGTATGCAACAGTTCAGTCATAGAGAGATCTCATTTCATAACTAACATGTTAAAATATAATCTCTGTTAATTGGCTCCACACTTTTGTCGGACACCATATCTTGTCAATGTCTGTACCAGGCGCCTTGTACCCTCGTTTGGAAATGAGAAACAGGTGTCACTATGTATGCTTGCTGTGGTTGTTGCACTACAGCCAGCGGAATAACTTGCTGGGCCATTTCAACCTGCTGTCCGCTGTCTTCCGAGACTCCCAGGGGCTGCATGTGTTGTGCAACTTGTTGTACTCCGCCTACTTGCTGCGATAATACTTGTTGGTGTTGACTCACTTGCGGCACCAGCATCTGCTGCTGCATAGACTGCTGCTGCTGCTGTTGTTGATGTATAACAACGTGGCCCTGGCTCTGCATCTGCTGGTGCTGCTGCACCTGCACCTGCTGCACTTGTTGCTGTTGTTGCTGTTGCACCTGCTGCTGCTGCGCCTGCTGCTGGGCCTGCTGCTCTCTCTCGTGATCCTCCTTCTTTTTCGCCTCCATAGCCGCCTTCTTGGCCTCCGCCTTTTCCTTCTCCTGTTGTATCCTAATAGGGTCCTTATTTTTATCGTAGGACATACATTTTCCGCTTCGGAATGGCACCATATCTTTGGGTAAGTCTTGCTTTTTGGTTGCAAACTTAACATGTGGGAATTGATCTTTCATAAACGCACGGAAAGTGGAGTAGCCCATCAATTTCACTCCGGGCTCTAATATTTCTCCGTATTCCTTGTAAGCTTCAAACAAGTGTTTCCTAGAGTCTCCTTGAATGATAACTGTTTTACTGCCCTTCTTATCTCCAGAAGGATGCACATCTTTAGGTGAGGCAGCATGTTGTTTCAAGTATTCTTTCAAGAAATTTGTAGCATGTTTATAAATGTCTAATGTGAATGTGTTGTAAGGTTTCTTGCCCACATTTCCATGTATACGTGGAGCGACGCCATGTGTCATTACATGCTGTCTAATACGTTTAAGTTGGTAATGTGTAACATTTTCTAAATATAAAAATGCTTCGAGACAAACCTTTCTTCCCTGATACACATAACATGCTCTTAATCTCCTTCTCACTTTATGCCTTGATGTTTCAGCTGGATTAGCTAAACTAGCCATGGTAATCCCCATCAAATACATGTCATGCTCACTTTTAGTCAGTTCTGCAATATTGAGACGATGGCGATAAACTGCCTCAGGATTCAGGCCTCGATAACAGTTGTCTTTACAGTCACAACCTCTCCTCAGTCTTTCTTTGACCTGTAATAGTTTTAAGAAAAAAATTAAACAGTGTTCAATATTATAGAGAATTTTTGAGTTACATAATATGTACATAATCATAAATTTAATTGTATCCAAAATATAAGCAAAAAAAATAATAATAATAATAATACAGAAAGTAATTACAAAGAAGATAAGTACAGTAAAACCTTGATTAACCAGACTAATTGTTTGTATTAGGCATTGGGATATTTGAACGGATATTCAAATAATCAAATCACAAATGTAATATTATGAAGAAAAGCAGGTTCAGTGCATCTGTGTAGGATACATATATGTTTGTTATCCTACTAATATTATAAAGGCGAAAGTTTGGATGGATGTATGTATGTATGGATGTATGGATGTTTGTTACTCTTTGACGCCAAAACTACTGAACGGATTTTAATGAAACTTTACAATAATATAGCTTATACATCAGAATAACACATAGGCTATAATTTTAACCGATTTTCAAAATGGAGGAAATGTTATGTTCGTTTTTTTATATTCAACAATTACTCCACCATTTGTGAACCGATTTTCCAAATTTTTCTTTTGGGGTATAGGTTATCATCCCAATTTGGTACCATATTCAAAATGGTGACCTGATGAAGGGATCCATAAGAAATTCAGGGAACTCCTCAAAATTTAAATGGAAACATGTGGTGACTTCGGTTTCGTGAGCAGTATTCTAAGCATATGCTACCAATAAGTAAGATTTTGCACCAAGGTATACCATGGTTTGGAAGGTGCTGAGAGAACTCCTGACTCTTTATAGATACAAGTATGGGAGTTTCGACGTTGTTGTTGAAGTTCTTGAGCTGTTACATGAATTATTGTTTTAAATTCGAGTCACAATTCTTTGGCATAAATAAATTTTCCTTTCAAAAATGTTCGTTACTTTGTACTATATTGGTAGCTAGTACATCATGTGCAATAAAAAGTATACCTGTGCAGGATTGTCTTCCAACTTATTGTCCAAGACATCTTCGTCACTGTCTGAGTCTGCCATTTTTTTCTTTTTCTTCATACCACCTTTCTTTTCCACTTTAGGTTTAGTATCAACATCTAATTCTCCACCTTCAACACTAGGCTCAAACTCTATACTGTATGACGCGGACATGCCTTGTATACTAGCATTACCATTCTCGACTTGTATTGTATGGCCTTGCCAGAGAACCTGAAAATTATTAATATAATTAATAAAATATTGTAATATCATTTTAAACATAATCCCCCTTACTAATAAACGCTGTATAAGCTTTGAATAGTTATACAGTGTCTTGTCTTCTTCAATCCAATTAAAAATGTCACTTGTGTGACAGGAACAAAACACTGTATAACTATTCAAAGCTTATACAATGTTTATTAGTAAGGGGGAATATGTATTTACATTTTAAAATAATTATAAAAAGTTCGAAATAACTTTACCTGTTCCTGATGGCCATTGTAGTTGTGTTGTTGCATATTTTGTGGGCCCCCCAGCTCGAAAACTGAGTGCTGGCCCATGACTGGTGTATGCCACTGGGCACTCTCCCCATATTCACCCCCACCGTTTTGATCCGAGGGTATAGCTACAATTATAGCCTCTTTGCTGTCCACGCTCCTCCGCTCCACCGACAGAAGCGAGTGCAGAACCTCACTCGCTTCCTTCTCCGCCGGGTTCACCACTTCCATCTTCTCGAAAGACATTTTTCACCCAACGCTAACTACAAATGAACACAGCTCATAATCACATGTACGTACTCACATACGTGTATCTGTATGCACTACGTACAATGGACACCGAACGCGACTTCAAACCCGCCCCGTCCACTTCAAGAAGTCACAACCAAACAGCATTTACAAGAAAACCGCGATAACTTTTCAAATTCATGTAAATAAACATAACAAAAACCGTGCAATTATTAACCTTAATCGCGTTTTTTAAGTTTCATTATCGCATAGCGGATCGAACTCCCGTGGAATATTGGGCCATATAGTCATAGCAAGTGAAGAATTAAACTTACCTTTTTCGCTTTGTATTCACAACTTACAGCTGTAAAAATGTATTCTACTTATCACCGGTGATCTGTTGATTAATTTTCTTCACTCCATTGTAACGTTACAGTCATAATAAAAGAGAAATAAACTAATAATTCACAAAACTCACGGAAGCAATATGGCGATTACACTTTCCGTGAATAAAATCGGAGGACGCCGTAGACGAGTAGAACACGTCGTTAGTACAGTGCGCCGCCGCCAGGCAGCGTTGAAACCGTTTCCGTATCGACGCTCTTCGTATAGAAAGCCGCGCCAAATTCAAACGAACATGCGGGAGATTTTTTTTATTTAAACTTTGAAAACTATGATCACTCTTTTAATTTTGTGTGTTTAAGGTTTTTAACGTGGTTTAACTATTAAAAATCCAAGTTTTAATAATTACGTAAGTAATTTATTGTTTCGATGAGACAAAGTACAAACTATAAAGTAGGTATATAAACTATAACATCGAACATGTCTACTTTAAATTCCTACACGATCGGCCCACATATTTTGGCCCACACCCACATTAAAAATCAACATGCCCAATGGTATTGTCCAACAAAGGATACCTATTACAATTTATAATTTTATAACTGTATTAAGATATTACAATTTATTATTTTAAATTTTTATAATTACCAAATGTATGTTGAACTGTGAACATTATGGTTCGTACTGCGGATGGATAATAATAATAATAGGAGCGATGAGTGGTGACTGGTGACTGTGAGTGTGACTGACTGACTTAATTCTACTATTAATCTCAAACCAAAGCATCAGATCAATTTATAATATTAATAGATAATAATAGATACCATCATAATAATATCATCTAGATATTATATTGAAGCAATTATAGCCTGGTTATCGAGTCTGTACAAAATACTTCGTCGACTTCGGTTATTCCTCCTTTATTTTTACAAAAACAGATGTTAAATCGGATAAGTGTTGTATCATGTATGAGATCTATCTTTATTTTAATTATAAAAAAATAATTATTAGGGTTCCGTAGTCAACAAGGAACCCTTATAGTTTCGGTCTGTCCGTCCGTCTGTCTGTCCGCGGTTTTGCTCAGAGACTATAATTATATGTATATTGTAGGTCACAAAGCTGTAATTTGGCATGAATGCACACATTAATGATGTCGACAAAATGGTACAAAAATCTTTAAAAAAAATTTTTTTTTCGCGTCCACCCCATCGTGTGGGGTGACGTTGGATAGGTTTTTTAAAAATATGAGTATTCATAGATCATTTTCCGATTGAGGGATCCGTTTGTGAAATATTAAGTTTTAAAGTGGAAAAAATCGTTAGAGTCCAGTGTCCCCCCCTTCTACCAGCTAAACGGTTGCTTCTGGAAATATGAAAAAATTCACGAGAGTAGCAAAAATATGCTAAATTTAAAAGGAAAATAATCACGGCTAAGAAGACTTCATAAGTTTTTGAGTTATAGTCGATCAACTAAAAAAAATGTATTCGGCGAAGTATAAAGGAAATTTTCGTTCAAATTCTTTTGAACGTAACTAATATGCTGTTGTTAGTAGTGTAAAACACGTTATAAATGTACATTCATTGACCATACAAAAATTATCAAAAAATAGCGGTACTATACATCTACCAGAATCTGATGGCAAAAAGTGAGAAAATAAATTGACTCTAGCAATACCGGAGTAATTGGAATAAAACCTTTTTTTTGTCTTATAGCGGCAAATATAAAAATGTATCCAATGATCAAGGATATTTTATGAAATTCTGCTGTCAAAAATTGCCATCAGATTCTGGTAGACCTATACCCTTCCCTGTATTGCGCGTGGCCCGACACGCACTTGGCCGGTTTTGGTTATGGATCTCTAAAAATGATGCAACGTTTGCACTTGAAAGGAATCACTTACGATACCATGTGCATTACACAGTTAAGCAGTTTATGTTGTATAACTGTCGCAGTCATCTAGATAAATCTGCGATTCGATTGAATGACTAGCGCATTCATTGAATGACACCATTCAATTGAATGACTAGGTCGAACGTCGATTGAACGATCGTCACTCAACGTCCAACTAGTTAGCGATTTGTAACATAGCCTTTTGAAGATAGCGGACATGAAATCAGTCTGGTAATTGAACGTATTTCACTTTTTTTCCACTGCAGCGCTCGTAGTCACCAAAATAATTCTTAGGTAATTCATAGCAATGTATTACTCCGTGTTGGCCCAATACGACTTCATTGGGTTAGGTTAGATGGCTAAGGCGGGAGCGTAGCGCAGCGAACTCCCGCCTTAGCCATCGTGGTTATTTTTTTGTAAACCACCCAGGAGTAGGAGCCCCGCTACGCGGGGCTCCGTCACCTCAAAATTGAAGCCAGTTTCTAGATTAACCTATTATTACGCTACCAACAATACTTAAAAAAATCATAAAATTCCATTTAACGACTTCACTATGATAACGTTTAGTCAAGACGTTAAACGTTACAGTCAACGTCTTGACTAGTTGTCCTTCAGTCATTCAATAAAATGGTGTCATTCAATGGAAACGCTAGTCGTTCAATCGAGTCACAGATTGAACCAGATGACTGCGACATAACTACAACCTTCTTATTTACTGACTCAACCTAGCCTAGTATTATGTATCACTAGACACTAGCACATAAATACTCCTCATAATATTATGTAGGTTCTGGGTATGTATCACAACGATCAAGAGAAGGCGCTGTTAAAGATACATTTATCTTTTTAGATTACTCAGTGCGACCACATTAGACATAGTTTCTGTGCCGATTACACGCTGAGATTATTTTATGACAAATGGCAATTATAGGTCTACCAGAATCTGATGGCAATTTTTGACAGCAGATTTTCAAGAAATATTCATGATCATTGGATAAATTTTTATATTTGCATGTTTAATTCACAGAGAATCAGCCGCTATAAGAAAAAAAAAGGATCAAAATGTTTTATTCCAATTACCCCGGTATTGCTAGAGTCAATTTATTTTCTCACTTTTTGCCATCAGATTCTGGTAGACCTATAGTAAGCGGCTATTCTTCGCCTATCATTATCTGCCTCTAGGATCTGCCCTAGAAATTCTCCTAGTACTTATCTTGTAAATAAATGCTTATAATAATAATTTTATTAAATGGCAGATTTTGGACAGAGCTGATACGTATTTAGATTAAGCCGTTAAAATTCGTTGCAGGCAGACTCTTAGTTATGGTTTACACACATAAATTAATATCAACTTGTAAAAGGACGGGCAGGAATCAAAAAGAGGGTCCGCACCCAAGTGGAACAAAATAAAACAAGTTTCTGCTGATAGGCATCAGATGATTTTTTGCTCCGTTTTCGCTGTAATTACAACAGGTACATAGTACATAGGTACATTAGCTTTATAGAAGCCTCATAGAAGCAACATTTTCGTTATTAAAACCGAAAACGTTGGGTAGGTACAAATAGGGGACAAATAGGTACAATATTTCAGAGAGCTTTCGTGCGATGCGTCATCACTCAGACACGCACTCCCCATTTTCCTTTGAACTTGCAACTTGCAACATTACGGTGTGGTTGAAAATTAATGAAACATCAAACAAAACCGATTTTATAAACACGAAAACTTAAAACTTTTCTGTGTTGCGGTTATCCGTAACAACGCCAGTGGCTTAGATCATCCATTTGCTTCTTTGTCCCTATTTTCATAATTAAAGTCAAAGTAAATGAAGGAATTAGATATTATAGTTTGGACTCAATTTTTTAAATATTATCTACGTGTTATATTTAAAAACTTTTTAAAAATTAAAAAAAATATATTAGAATTCTGAAACAGCTTAGTCCATTGTACTAAGAATTTAATCGTGAAAACCCACTGACCTAAAAGGTGTAACCTAGGAAAATGCACTTCCTTTTCCTTCAATTGTTTGCACACGCTAGGCATTATGTTTAACGGGGTTGAAAGAACTTTAGTAATGTTTCTTAGTTTTGCCCTATTTTTACTTGCAAGAAGCCAGGGTGCTTAATAGTAATTTTATTTATATGCTCCAGTAACCTGAGTATGCCCTTAGCCACTTAACACCATTAGATGAGTCAACGTGTCTGGTTGTACGAAAGTCTATTAGCAAAGCGATCAATGTCACTTTTATCGTTCGAAAAGTTCCTGGGTTTGGCCCTTCTTCGTGTATAACTTGATTTGGTTTCCAGTTGTAACTCGAAACTCCGCAACTTTTTCATGTTTCAAATTATTATTGAGCTTGTATCTTAGATCTTTTTCAATTATAAACCAACTTTCAAATTAATTTTAGACTACGACTTTAAAATTATTTTACAAATTACAAACTACGATCTTTGATCTTGAATTTAATTTTTGCCTGGTCAAGTTTCAGTGATTTTCATTTCAAATGTTAGAAAATAAATCACTAAGGATTAAAAAATATTTAACACTTTACACCTACAAACAGACCAGTGTAATGTGTTTAACGCAATTCAACTAGTAGCAATCCCCCAGGATGTAACATTTAGTTAATAAGATACGTCCGTGAGCATTTTAAAAATATAAATGCTGCGTTGATGAGCGAGGTGTTAGCCCACAAATAGAAGCCATTAATTTTCTCTTCTTAATGATCTGAAAACATTTAGGATTTAGGAGTATTAATAAAGGAAACTGTTTTAACTCATCAAGCCCCATACGAGCACCGGTGGACGCGACAACAATAGAATACAATAGCATTTCCAAGAATCCGCGATCGAAGGGTTAAACGCTTCAGCAAAGCACACAGACGATAAATTGGTGGTAATGCCACTAATTTTACTAAGCTAAGCAAGCCAATTTCTAAACGAAAATCTTTGCTTAATAAATGAATGATGAGCCTTTTCATCTTTGTGTTCTATGTTTTCTAGCCCTACCCTTATTCTCTCTGTTCGTCCATGTTCTGCGTGTTCGCTTGCCTAAACCTTAAACTACCTTTGGCCCAAAAAATATCAACTAAACAGCTCGCCAATGTTTTGTCACTAATCACTATCCAATATGTTGGAAAAGTAGCTTGAGTGACGAGGACATACATTGTGTAAGGTATCGATGGTAAATTAACAATGTTCAAACGTCTACCAAGCGATTTTTCCAACCTTTTTATTAGAAAACCGTCCGACCAATTAATTCGTCTAAAGGATTAAAAATAATTGCGGTACTAAAATACCATGTACAACTCACAGTACAAGGCAGATATTTTCATCGACGACTCATCGATGATGACACCCAAATATTCTAGTTATTTAAAGATGTTCTATTGTTTTGAACTGAATAAATAATGATGTTGATTGATAATAACTCCAGACGTCCTATGTTTGTTTATAGTGTACATCAATAGGCTACTTACTATCTATTCATGACTACCTAGTATCTGATCATCATTTGCATTAGACACATCGCTTGCTCCGACTTCGTTGTTTTTGTCTGCATATTCACTTCAATCGTTTAACATAGCCATGATATTAGCCACAGTATTAAAATTCTGGAGCACACAATAAGTTTACCAAGTATTGGGTTGCGGTTAGTTTACAACTTTGTTTGACCCTTATGAAGTTAGAATTGAAACACAGCAGTTGACGAAAGGTTAACAATATTTCGGAAAGAAGCCCCAAACCATATTATGTTCTACTCACTGAACTCATAACAAAGCTAATTAAATCTATATAAATAATTGTTTTTTTTTTAGTCTCTCTAAATCTTGCGAACTACTGAATCGATTTGCCTTAGTCTTGAAATATTCGTGAAAGTCCAGGGAAGTTTTTTAAGGTGAGAAAATTTAGGAGTTAAGTGATACGAAGTTCACGTCATCACATAATTTATAAACTATAACATTAGTACTGTAAACGCAAAAAATTACTCTTTAAACGAAATCCTTACTACCCAATGTATTCAGTACCTATTAAATAATATAATATTATATCCCCTAGCAGCGAGTATCTACATATAGCTTAGCAATAATAGTTAATTATTTACATTATTTAGTAACGGTCGATAGGTAGGCAGTTGATAATACTATCACAACAATTACTAGAAGTGTTATTTAAGTGAAAATCAATAATGCGTTATAAATAAATTACGAAATACAGGCAGAGGTAGTACGTACGACATACCCAGGTCGCGTGTTAGTTGAAAATTTAGTTCTAAAAATGACATTTTGGTACTTAATCGATACCGCGTGATTAGCTCAAGATTACATATTCCTATACTCCACTTCCCTTGTTCTTTTACTAAATGCTATGGTCACAATATCAACTATTCATCACTAGCTGTGCGGTGTGCCCCATGGTGCTACCCGCCTTTTTAGAAGTAAAAATAAATTAGTATGAATTCCGCAGTAAAATTTAGCCTATGTGTTGATCCAGGATGTCAGCTAGCTACATACCAAATTTAATCAAAATCACTTCAGCCACACGTGAAAAAGTAACAAAAAATATGTAACACACAAAATTTCGCGTTTATAATAAGTAATTGTAAGTATGATGTTAATAAAAATGTTGTCTCTTTCAAATTCCAAACTATCGCGTGTTGCAGAGGCATTTGCATAAACGATGTAATTCATAAATCTGTTAATAAATAAATCTTTTATAAAGGTGCAAAACCTACTGACTAGTGAGTAATGAAACAACACAGTTTCTTCTTACCCAGATGTCACGAAAGTAGCGGTCATTGCAGCCATGATTTACATACGCAATGAACTGATAATTACGATGATATTTACTTATAAGCAGTTATATCGTGATTCAAGAATCACCTATTAACGAATTTATTGAAAAACAGCTTAAATTTGAAGATATAATTAACTTACTTTTATCTCGTGCTATCATTCCTATGATAATCTTTTGATGAATGTACTTTAACGTTATTATCGTATTATTGATCTTAAGTTAAATAACTTAAGATCAATAAGACGATAATAACGTTATACTTATACAAATATTATGGTACTCATTTCCCTCATAAATCGTAAAAACAAGTAAATATTATGGGAAATCACCATAACAATAATAATAATTGTCAATTAAAAATAAAATTATACATGGTTGTAGTTCAATTTCCAAATTCAATCATAGGCTGGTGGTCCAACTTCCATACATTTGTGCCCATCGTCCTTTAAATCAACTATCAAGTCATTCTAAATATTTGAATATAGTATATATATTTTTTATTATGAAGATATTCATAGCTTATCCCTACTGCCTACAATTAACGCATGAGCTTAAATTAAAAGTAGGTGAACTTATGTTGAGAATAGGCATGACGAAATTTTTTTTTCTTGTTGGTAAGTGAAGGACCATTCAAAAATAGAAATATCAGTGAAAAAATGACTCTGATAGCATAAAAACTCTCCAAGATATCACAATTCAAAACTCACATAAAATAGACCTTCCCAAAACGCTCCATACAAAATGTCAGCTATCTGTGACGTCACGCCTAGTTAGTTTGTTCGATAGCTATGTTAAATATTGAGTTTATGAAAGTGGTTTCGTAAGAAAAAATGTTAAAAATTGCATAACTTATCGAATGGTACACAAAAATTAAGGAATTTTATAAAAAAATATTCAACTTGACTTAACTTGACGAAAAAACTTTGAAGGCTCAAAACAAAAAAAAAAATAATAAGTTATGAAGCTAAAATTTTGGGAATACCTATTTTTCATCGCTATGTCTTTATTTTATTTAAAAAATCAGCTAATCTTTGACCTTGTCGTCATCCCTATTATTTAAATAAGTTTTAATACTTTTAAAAATGTAGCCTCCACCGAATCTAGCACTTTAAAAAAATAAATTGACATTTTTAAGTTGAAGATTTTGACATTTAACATCGATTACCGCGTTGTTTTTTGACCCAAACAATTAGTAAGTACCTACTATTTTTGTTTTTTGAAATGTATGAAAACAAAAATATAGCTGGATTTTAAGTTACGTTTTGTGACAAATACAGGCAAGCCAATTGTAATAAATAAAATACAGTAAGTAAACAACTTTTATGTTAATATTATACTTATTCATGACTTACTACTAAATCTGGTTGATGTGTAGGTATGTTTTAATACATAGATACACAAGGCATACCACGGTATTTTTATCGCAAGTTTGGTGTTTATCCACGGGCTATGTAGGTACCTACTCCGTACTTTATTTTGATAAATTGTTAAGATTCTTCTAGTTACAGTAAAAACATGCTTAAAATGTAAACAGGACGTACCACCGCTGGTGGAGGAATCCAGCGTGAAACAACTGCTTCTCGACTTCACCATAGATCCAGGTATGGGACCATCGGGCCATTCCATCTTCTCTTCCATAGCTTTTGACGCACTCTTCTTGAATTGCTCCAAGAAACTGTCTATTTGTGTCTCTATACTAGTCGGAGATGTAGCCATCATGAGGACCGAAACACCGAATCCAAAAACAAACACTACGCTTTAAGTCGCTACCACATTTTTCTTCGCATTTATTTATTCCGCTTTTCACAATTCCTCAAAATAATCCAGAAATAAAATAGCTTCACGTAGGTGTACATTTTTTACGTAAAAAATGTCCATCGACCCAGGTTTACGCGATATTTTGTTAACCTGACCAATCTGACCGACCTGTCACGGGCGCGAACGTTTATTGGACAGTGAAATAATTTTACTACGAATACCGTTAGCTAGAGCGCCGAGCATAATAACGACACCCACCGACATCTATCGATCGGCATGAACAGCTGGTGGCTAGAGATGCCTCATGCCAGACGCAAGAGCGTTAGTGTTGACAAGCGTAAAAATTGTGTGTAAAAGCTTTTATTAAATAATAAATTGTAATACTTTTCTCCACGTTCCAAATATTGGAGAATTGAAAACGACTATATTTTGTTGGTACAGACGTACAGTACTTGCTTCGATTTTCGTGGTGTGCGTAGGATGTAGTGTAGTATTACGAGTGACGTTAGTGTTGTTTATCTGTGTGCCCATACCTAGGCGTGCGGGGGTCGTGGTTTTTCGGTCGTTGGAGCATGCACGTTTGACGGACGTTTCTGCATTTGCCAGTGGTCTGTAGTGCGCGCGGAGCGCGTGTAGTATTCTCGTGATATTTTATAGGTGACCGTAACTGATACGCGACTCCAGAGCCGGCTTCAAAATGTCAAGTAAGTACTGCACTGTCTCAATATTTATTGTAATGTTAATTATCTTCATAAAATATCATGTTTCCGCAGATGGATGAGATTTTTGTTACCATTATTTTTTAACCTGACGGTACTTCAATAAAGTTGTTATTTTAAAGTTTTCGAATTATTATTCCATTATTAAATATGTGACTCGTCTATGCATATAATTAAAATGTTGAAATTTGAATATTGGCAAAAACATTATCACACGTTATTTAATTTTATATTGCCTGGAAACTACATGTATTTCTAGATCAGTTTCTCCAGCAGCGTAGATTGGAAACTGGAGAGTAAGGATAGTTTCTTACTCATGGCCGTTATTAAAAAAATAAAAATACAATTGCGTCTAAAATATAAATAGTCACATTTCTTTGAACAAAATTGAACTTAAAATAACGATATGAGCTCAGAAATCAGTAGCTATGGAAGACAATTTGGCGATGACCTTCAGTCATTTTATATTTGACTCCTAATAAGTCAATAAGTCAATAAGTCAGATGATGTTCAGATCTGTCGCTGTTATGAATTAGCTCTAAATTCGCATTATCAATACAACTTACGTTATCAGATTAAATTCAGCACGATTGTCAACACACTGCTATCAGTCGTGGTCTATAAACAACGACTATCATTAACTCATTATCGTTCGTTTTGCTCGCATTGATCTTGACCATACCGTTTTAATCATTCAACGAATATTTTTAGAACTGTGGAGATAATTCAAAATAATTGGATCTACACAACTTCAAAGTCTGCAGATGTAAAGTCTTCACTGCTGTATAATATTGTACCTCTATATCGGTGCAATCCTGAATTTATTACCTTGCTCCCGTAACTAAGATGCAATTTTCTATTTATTTTTCCTTCTGACTACAAAATCTGCTGTTAGTGGGATTATATCTTGACTCTTGCATAATATAAGTTAAGTTTCTTTTTCTATTTCTATTCTAAGCATTTCAATTTTACTGCGTGCAGACAAAAACTTCTAGATACGCGAACCTGCAGGCTGCATGTTACTAATGTTCCTCTAAAATCTAAATAATAGAGTAACATAACAATTAAACAGTGGTTCTGATGAGTTTTGGTAGCATGGGAGTTTGATAGACTATCCAAGAACAAAGTAGCAAAGTACAAAATGTTTCCTTTGTTGATATAATTTATGTTGATAATGAGGACATTAAACCATCATCTGAGGGGACACTTTTTGTATCATATTAGAATGATTTTGCCACCATACAGAATTAGAATCCCATCATTAATGATTTTTAAATGAAATATTACATATATAACAATAACGTCTCTTAACATAGATTGGCATTAAAATATTATGCCATACTCCAAGAACTGTATCCGAGTCTTAATTGTTCTTGTGCAACGTAAATTAAACAAGCTTTATGAGTAAACGGTTATTGTAACTTGTGGTTTTGTGTTGGATACATGAAACGGGCAAGGGTTTTGCTTGACCTGATTGTGACATAATATTAGGTTGGGGAAATAGTTTCTTCGCAATTTATATAAAAATTCAAAACGTTTTTTTTATAAAGTTTATTTACAATTGACTAAAGTATATAGGTGCCATTTTGTTCGATAACTTTTTGCCATCTTGTTGGTAGGGACATGATCCCATTGCTATAAAAATTTTGGGGCTTCTGATGAAAAAACTGCGACAAGTGGTTTTGGCAGTCCTCTTGTGATGTCAACCTAACACTGCCTAAGGAATTCTGCAGCGACCGAAAGAGGTGGAAATCTAAAGGTGCAAGGTCAGGACTATACAGCTCCCGTAATTTTTGATGAGTGGCTAAAGATGTGTGAGGTCTAGCGTTATCATGGTGAAAAACCACACCCCTTCTGTTGATTAATTCCGACCGCTTTCTCTCAAGTCTCAACATCTTGCTTTAATCTCATCAGTTGTTCGCAGTACAGTTCAGAATCGATGGTCCTGCCTGGCGGTAACAGCTCATAATGAATAATGCCCTTCCAATCCCACCACACACACAACATCACCTTGTTGCGAGTTAACCCGGGTTTCACCACAGTCTGTGAAGCCTGACCGACCTTTGACCACGATCTTATTCGCACGTTCTTGTCAGTTATCAGCTTCTTCAAAAATGGTTCGGTTTCATTACGTCGTAATAAAGAATCACAAACGAGTACACGGTTCATTAGGTTTCTTTCAGTGAGCTCATGAGGCACCCAAATATCGAGCTTTTTTGTGTACCCAGCTTTTTTCAAATGCGCCAAAACCATTTTGTGGTCAATCCCTAGTTCTTCAGCTACATCGTAACTACTAATATGCCGATCTTACTCCACTTTTTCAAAAATGGCATCAGTTTTGTCCGTAATAGGGCGACCAGAGCGACGTGCATCTTTGATATCAAAATTTGCGGATTGCGGGATACCTAATTTTAATTTGGAATTGTCTTCTGTAAAATTAAAACTTTTTAATCATACCAAAATCATCCAGATACAATTGGTATAGCCCAAGATGATTTATGATAAGTTCATACATACTATAATGCGAAAAGACATTTTCCCCAACCTATTGTAATCCTTCCTAAACTGTTATATCTTAATTTAAAACCTAAATTGATTATTATCATTACCTTAGTTGTTGTAGATTGTTATAAAAATCTAAATGAATTTAAAATAAATTTATTTTCTGTTCATTTAAATTCTGATTTGATAAATAATTAATTGAAACGTAAATTTAGTCCAGTGGTTTACCGTTGCTAACCACTAGACTTCAGGGGTCAGTTTGGATCGATTCGCATTATTTACCTAGTTCGTGTAGGACTAAAAAATCTTATAACTCTACAAATTACAATAGTTCAGAGTTACTAAAAATAATATTTCAGTGCAGAAGTCAAAAGATATTTTATCAGGCTATCGATAAGTATTTTAAATACAGTATTTAATGAAGGTGAAATCATACATTAATACCTTTATGGTGTTATGGCCCATGGTAGCTCAGAGCAAAAACGAGTTGTCTGCGGTGACGCGAAAGTAAATTACACTTAACTTGCATATTGGTAAATACTGGACCAGTGTCTAGAAAGTTGATGAAATATTAGGTGGAAGAGGCCAAAAGCTTGAAATTGTTTTTATAGACTACAGTCCGTTTAGAGTTATTTTCGTTTGTCGAGATTCAAGACCTTTATGTCAGTTATAGAAACTCCGAGGTAGAATTGCTCTAAACGAACTGTAGCAAACACGCAAACATTTTCCTGAAGCCATACTTATAATGCCGTCTGGTGCATAATTTAACTACTTTTAATTAAATAACTTCCAGTCTCGTACATTGGCTTAATTCGATAAATGTCATAATCGAATAACAGATCACAATCTTATACTCCGCTTGGCTTCATTGCGTGCAGCTTTGGAAAAAAACATTAGAAAACCTGACAGTAATTTTGCGCATACTCATGCAAACTGCTTATTTAACGACTGGAAAACAAGAGATGGTAAAAATGGTTTAACGGCTACGTGCCATTTATTACCAAATAGAAATTTGCTACTAACAGAAATCGAAGTGAGGGGAGGGATACAACTGCCTCGCAAAAATCTATGAAATTTGGAAATTTAAATGATTGAAATTTTTTGCCGCCGATATTAGCGATGCGATACGAATTCGCATTTATGTGTGGCTTTACAAGTACACGAAGCTGTATGTTAATCGGAACGAATCGATTCCTTTATTTAGTTTGCCGGTAGAGTGGTCTCGGTTCATCCCGCGAGACTGGCCGCACCTAAATAGAAACTGCAGAGTGCAAGGACATTGCTCCCTGAGCCTGGTCCTGCGGTGCTCTTGTCTGCCTCGTTGGGCTATGCAAGTCGGTATTCGTCTTATCTATTTTCGTCCTACCAGTCTGACATCACGGTACCCAACAGAACATCCTGATAGTTAAATTTTATGTTCGAACCTTGAGATTGGTAAATAGCATTAAAAATTAGCCATTTGCATTTGGCAAACATGTTTGTTTAGATTAAATTGATTATGATAACAATATTATCGATGTTGCACATAGTCATTCATAAGCTTTTAGAGAATATAAGCTAAATAGGCAACGTGTTTAGCATTGTATGTGATATATCTAATCTCATGGAATTTAAAAATATATATAAAACTTTCGTACCTATCTAGTATAGGTATCTACATATTACCCAACTATTTTTTTTCACAAATATTCATTGCAGAACAATGTGTGGTAAGTATTGAATTTCAATACGTTTTCCAATAATAGTGTGTTGAAGATAGTCAAAACAAATCACAAAGAATACGAAATGGATTGGCATGTTAGCACCGTGCTGAAAGATTGATAGTGAGTTTAATCGCGAATTGCGTACTCTAATCCCAGACAAATATCTGGCTATCCAGTAGTTTTATTTTAAAATTTATTTGTGTCGCGCTGTTTCGGATAACACGCACATTCAGCTCAATAATTCCAAATATAACGTTCATTGTCATTTTAATTACAGGCTGTAAAGTTATGTTTCGCGATTTTTGTTACTTTCCCTGTATTGGAAAGCAAAAAATTTATCGTCCATAAAAACTAACGCAAGCTTATTCCATTTATTCCGTGCTGCCCCCTATCGTGAGGAGGAAATCGGTTGTTACTTACTTATTATTTTATCATCATGTAACCGTTATCCAACAAATTCTAAAATGCTAGCAAATTATTTGTATCTATTTCTAGTAGTTGCTAAATTTTTTTAAGAAGTGTAGTAGGTATGGTATCTCAAGAGCTTGTTACTTTTGAGACCTAAAAATGTTGTAACGTTCTAACTTCTAAATGATCTGCACATGATATACTTACTCGAAACGAAAACAGAAGTTTGCATTTGGTACATCAAGTATAGGAGAAGAAAGCTCCACTTTAATAGGCATTAGGCAGTATTCAAATAGAATCTCATAAAAGGTCATATTTATTTCATTGATTCGTTGCACGTGGTCAATAGTCAACAACAGTGACAGTGCAGCAAGTACACTGTGACTAGACAACGTAGATAATTATAGCCCACGTGCTATTGTATATTTAGCATTTTGTATTTACCTACGCCGTTACCTACGCCATGCTTCTAATTGCGCACTTCCTAAATTTCTACGACGAATGCAGCTATAAAATGAAATTTTGTTCTAATATCTAGCAATTTGCGTATATTTTGTGTTTTACGCCTTTGGCATACAACTGATATTAATATTGGAAATTAGAATGGTGTCTATAAATAGGTGCGTCTATCGTCATCTACTCTTACAGTGTACACAAGAAAATAAACTCGGGCGTATTGTTTATTATAGTTTATCACATTATTACATAATAATACATTGCGATAAATCAACTTACTTCCATTTATTAGTTTTACTTTTACTTTGCTGCTATTTCTGTTTCAATTTCTTCTTACTTTTATTAATCAAGTCCACGTTGTTATTGCTCAAAATCGTTTGTATTCAAAAAGAAAAATATAATTTAAGAATGAAGAAACCCTAACTTGACTACATACTTAAACCTAGATCTCTAAATCTGTAAGGTCTAGAAAACTGATTTTTTTACACAAGTAACTTCAGTCCATGAAGATTAAATGCTCAAGACGAAAACACGATTACTGAAAAAATGCTCGATAGGTTTTTTTTTTTACAAAAAACCTTGTTTTAGATACATTTTTGCTTGGATCTTCGAAGTTTGCTGATCTCTCTTTGCTGATGAAAATCTTAATTTGCTCAAAATACTTTTTTCATAATCATAGTTCGTCTTTTATTCATAGTAAAACTAACTTGGCGATGATTCCGCGTCGTCCTTTTTCACCTGGCATATGAAAGACGGGCGTGAGTGTGAAGAGAGAAGGACGATGTTTGATTTATTGGGTTAGTAGCCCTCTTAAATTAAAAAGCGAAATAAAAATAGAGGATGACTCTAATTACAAGTTTCCTGGAACTTTTAATTACTAACAGACTGGTCATATGTTTTAAACAAATTGTAGGTTTCTTTAAAATTCTCTACTTCACTAGGTTTCCAACTAGATTCCCTGTTACTTACCCCATGTGTATACTTAGACGACTTCCTCATTATCTCATTCTTCTCGATTTTTACTTGTCTTCTTTTTTAACAGATCGAGCATGGGTAACGTTGGCGACGAACGACTCGTACGGTCTCGGAGCTCTGGTTTTGGCGCACTCTCTCCGCCGTGCCGGCTCGGCTATCCCAGCCGTGGTACTCATCACGCCCTCCGTTACTGAAGCTATGAGGTAATTTAACTACATTTTTAATTTACTTGTGTTAAGAAGAGAGTCATCAGCGCAAGATCCAAGTAGTTAAATAATTATTTCATTATAAGCAATTACTTACCACAGTTCGTTAAGAACGCACTCTTGTACTTGGACCTTTGGTCATATTGTCATTTCGCGTATGACGCCTATCTCTTATCGCGAATAGACTGCACTACTAATCTTTTGTAGCAGCTTTGTAGTGGGCTATTTTTATGACCCTCAAGAACTCCAGCAATAATGATGATGGTGCAGGTGTGGTGTTGTAATGCATCGCAAGTCGCAACGCAATGTTGTTTCAGCAAGATACTTTTATATTCCCTGGTGTCCCGTTCTGTTGTTTAATCTAGTTGGAGAATTTCCTTAAAGCCAAGACAACGTTTGTAATGTCTTAGTGATGGACACTGATTGACTTGGATGATCATGTTTCTACTTTTAAAACAGGAAGGACCAACGTACCGCGTAGAAAATGCAGGAACATTTCCTACCAGCTGCGGTACATTTGGGTATGACACATATTTGACGTCAGAAGATAAATCTTTTAGTAAAATTTAATTCCAGTCCTCCAAACCTACACTCTGACGTCCCCGGACAAGTGTCTGCGTCTGTTTTTGAGGAAGTGTTGCGCAATCGCAAATCTCGTATATCTTTCTAAGCTGATCGGACGTTACGATTTTATGTCCCCTTTTAATGATTAGCAGATGCAAAACATTCATTGACATTGGGAAATAAACTTGACACGATTTTTGAAAATGGAACGACCAAGGCCTGACTTTTTGCACTTGTTACGAGCCCAAACAGGGTTCCTTTTTAAGGATGTCACCGAATACCCATTGTGGTGACTGGTGTAACGTCATGAACTAATGTTCTTACTAAAAGCTCCCCTAATATAAGGGTAATATGGAAACCTGCTAAAAAACAAAGCTAGTAACTATTTTATAATTTCGCTTCGGTCTGTCCGTCCGTCCATTATCACTTACCTAATATTAGGACTTCTACGAAGCCAAAATTAGAAACTAAAATGCTTAGTCGGATTTAAGTTTCAACTTCTGATTACTTGGAAATCTACATTTTGTTGTCTCCAATAGGGAGCGTCTCGGCGCCGTCTTCGCTGAGGTGATAACAGTAGACGTGTTGGACTCCGGAGACGCAGCCCACCTGGCCCTCCTGCAGCGGCCGGAACTCGGCATCACCTTTACCAAGCTGCACTGCTGGAACCTCACGCAGTATGAGAAATGCGTGTTCCTCGATGCTGATACTTTGGTATGTACCATCGAGGAAATTGATTCCTAGGCAGTTGACGGACCTACGTCATGTGGTCGGCTTATGTCAATTAATAATAATATCTATGGACGCTTCACACCACGTCCGCGTCAGTCTGGCCCCGTACTAAGTACCTGAAGGACTTGTGTTACAGCCTTACAGGTACCAGACAACAACGGAAATATATTTAATACTTTTATACTATACAAATTTTTAAGATTTTTATTAAGTATATCATACACATATTTAATACACATCCAGACCCGGGAACATTGAAAACTTTTTGTTCCATCGGCGGGATTCGAACCCGCGACCCCCGGCTTGAGCTGCCACCTTGCTGCCACACACTCAATCAATTGAGCCACAGAGGTCGTCATTTCAATATTAGGCTCTGTGATCGGTCGGATGGGTTTGACTTAACGCGACCAAATTACTTAGGTCCAACATCTGCCTAGGAATCAATTTCTCTGATAGTGCTTTTTGTGGAACTAGAATCAGCAGTTAATAGATGCGCCTTGTATTGCCGTTTTGATTATGGTATTATTTTTTTTGACTAAACGTACTATTTTCAGATATTATTTTGTTAACTAAAATTGTTATCATTACAAACACATTTTTATCATCAGCTCATATTATCGATTGGTGTTCGGTACTATATATAGCTAAGTGCAGGCTCTGACTCAGTGACTATCCATACTCGCACGACCGTCATTCAAGTTAGAGTCTCAAAACGGTTTCGTAGTAGGCCTACTGAAATGAAATTAGAAAATGAGGTCCATCTTATCCTCATGTATATTCAAAATCTGGATTTCGATTATTCCAATATTTGATATTATATTCCAAAGAAATGTCCGATTTTTTGAACACCCCAAAAAAAGTAGTCACGCCCACACCCGTATCATGAAATTGGTTTGATTTGATGGGACATTCAATGTTTTTAAACCAACAGTCAAGTCGAACTACTTTTCTTAGATACTTAAAATTATAGTTAGGTACTACTCAAATGACTGAATCCTTGCTGATTTCTAAGAGCAAGGAAGCAATAATAATTATTATACTACGGCTAGGGGGGGAGGGGGTGGCAGCTGCCCCAAATATAATTAATAGTAAAAATAAAATAAATAATTAAGGGGGGCTCCCATACTAAAACGCCACTTTTCTCTATAACGGTACGGAACCCTTCGTGCGCGAGTCCGACTCGCACATGGCCGATTTTATATAACTTATTTCTTGCATGGGATTTCTATTATTTTTAAGTATCTATACAATGAGATAGCCTGACGAGTGACGACTGTTACGATCTACTAACGCACAAACCGCTAAGTCTGAGCTAATGTTGATGGGGATGAAGATGCTTTTAGTCCTGACATAGGATAGGTCATAATAAGTCAAGACTTACTATGACCTATCCTATGTCATGTTTTTATTGTTGTAAAAGATTCCTGCGCTGAAGAAGCTAGTAGAACAACATCTAAATACAAACAAAAAACAAAACGTTTGTTACAATAATTATCGTCGTTAATTGTAACAAACGTTTTGTTCTTCATTATTATAGCTTCAAGTAGGCGATATTTGATGACAGATGCCGGGGAATATTACAAGACTGATCCCAAAACCGTGGCCTATATTTTTACTGAGATTTTTGGACAAACTCCAAATTGCCAAAATACTTTTCTTCTGCGATTTTTTATTGAAAGTGAAACTATTAGGTACGTAGTTTAGTTAAATTATTTATAGTGTTAGCTTTTATTAACGATTGTATCAGGCAATTTAACTACCATTATAACAGGTGTTAAAAGGGTAAGTAGATAAAAGTAAACAAGGGAGGTAAAAATCCAAGTTCAAAGGAAATAAAAACTTTCGAGGGCTTAAAATTAAAATAGTAAAACACTTAAAATAGTACTTGAAACAATATTCGAAAATTCAAAAACGTAAGATGCTTGAAAACTATTTGACATTAATGTTTTTATTGAAACACCAATTACGTAACTATGATTCGCCAGAGTAGGAAAAAGACTTGTTATTTACCCAAGTCCCAAACAACTACATTTGTGACGTAAATACAAGATAAATTAAATAAAAACAAAAAAGAAATAAACCTTCGATATACTTTCTTTCTGAGATATTATTTCTAGTAGAGTAGTATTTACTTATGAATGAGATTAAGAAAATTTCACTGGTTTCAATTTTATTTAATTTTTTAGAACTTTACGATCACAGCCGGCATGAATTAAATGGCGCGATATTATCATAGGTTAATGTGTCAATAGCATCGATAAAAACTTACGATAAATTCGATGTTCACGTGTACCAGAGGCCGTGCAATGAAAAACTGTATTAGTGATCTGCTTATCATTACATTAATATTTTCACAACGATCTAAAAGTTCTTAAATTCTAGAAGTAGTTTCTAAAATGAATGTAGGGAGGATGAGAAAGGATCGCATTAAGAGGATTGTGGACTGTGGCGTTTGAGTATCCTTTGAGGATAATATTTGTCGCTACAGATCCCATATAAAATCTCCTGAGTCCATAACTTCAATAAACACAGCGGTTAGTATAGCTCGCTGTTTCTGTCAACAAAATAATACATTAAAAATACTCAATGTATTAAAAATACTCATTCGCACGAGACACTTGATATCTGCAGATAAAATGTAAGTATTGGAATTAATGTGTACTGTTAATCACTTATTAATGGCGCCAAATGAAACTAACATTGTAATAATCTTGTATAATATATTTTGTGTTATAAAATCTACATTGTTGATACAACGCGTTCCTTGGGTAGGTACTTAAGTAGCAAAGGAAATGCTTTTACTGTTTCATTTCTTACAGAAATACTTAAGAGGGCTACTAACCCAAAAAATCAAACATCGTCCTCTCTTCACAGTCACGCCCGTCTTTCATATGCTGTGAAAAAGGACGACGCGGAATCATCGCCAAGTTAGTTTTACTATGAATAAAAACCGAACTATAATGATTATGAAAAAAGTATTTTGAGGAAATTTAGTTTTTATCAATGCCTTTTTAGATATTAAAAAATATTAAAGAAAGGACAGCAAACTTCGAAGATCCAAGCAAAAATGTGTCTAAAACAAGGTTTTTTATATAAAAAAAACTATCGAGCATTTTTTCAGTAATCGTGTTTTCGTCCTTAGCATTTAATCTTCATGAACTGAAGTTACTTGTGTAAAAAAATGAGTTTTCTAGACCTTACAGATTTTGAGATCTAGGTTTAAGTATGTAGTCAAGTTAGGGTCAGGTGCATTCTTAAGAACATAATTTTTTAGATAAGTACATTTTTCGTAATTATTCGAGGGACTATTCAATTAAGGGCTCGGAATGTACTGAATTAAAATTAACAAATGACGTGATGAGAATCTGTCTTTCTGATGTTGCAATAATTACAGTCAGCAAACCAAACCAACTCTCGTACTATCTTCCGTATACTAAAAATAATTATTACATTGTAAACAATTTAATTTTATTACAGATTGTCCAGAACTGTGATGAGCTGTTTGACCGCGAGGAGCTCTCAGCAGCCCCTGATGTGGGCTGGCCCGACTGTTTCAACTCCGGAGTGTTCGTGTTCAGACCATCCGCAGAAACGTTCAGCAACATCATCAAATTCGCCCAGGAACGCGGAAGCTTTGATGGTAAGGGTCTACAACAGGGGTTCCCAAACTTATTTTGTCTACTGCCCACTTTGAGAACAAATTATGTTTTAGCACCCCCATTGTTTCAATTTAAATGCGTCCAGATGAAATAAATCATCCCCCAAGCCTCTATACCACGGTCCACTCCCCCATTTTTTTTATGGTTCCCACACCCCCTTAAGACCTTTAGCGCCCACAAGGGGGTGTTATCGCCCACTTTGGGAAAGGCTGGTACCTATACAATAAAATAAGATTCTCATAAGCCCGTTTGTTGGTGATGTAAAGTGGACAGCGTTACGTTTTTTACCGTAAGAAGAGATTTGAAACTGTGGGAATATCACTTATTGGTTAAGATTTTTGCGATCAAAATCTAAACTGAAATAACATAATAAATTATGTAGTTTTATAGATTGAAAGATGACGTATGCAAACGCGTATGAAATTTCAAGGATCCACCCAAATATTTCTGAAAAATCCAGGGTTTTCGAACCTGACTTTAAATTTCGTAGCTCATAGTCTTGAAATAATAAATATATTTTAGGTGGTGATCAAGGTCTCCTGAACTTATACTTCTCGGACTGGGCTCACGGAGACATCAACAAACATCTGCCCTTCCTCTACAATGTAACATCAGCAGCGTTCTACTCCTATTTGCCTGCGTTGAAACAGTGAGTGAAGATTTCTCATTTAAAAATATAAAATCATCAAAGCAAACTTTGTCTGGTGCGTTAAAAAAGTCACTTGGACATTATCTTGTTTAAATTAAAATGATAAAATTATAATTTAAGTAATATGTCTAAAAATTATTCCATAATCATAAGATTATGGAACGCTCTGTTATTAATGCTTGATTTATATCTAGAAACCTCTTTCGTTGCTCTCGCTGATACATAGACACCTACGATTTACAGGTACGGTGGGGATCTCAAGATCATCCACTTCATTGGCGCCTCCAAGCCCTGGCTTCAGCATTACAACTGGCGGACTCACACCGTCGATGCTCCGGACCATCTGCGCGAGTTCCTCCAACTGTGGTGGAGCCTCTTCACCTCTGAAGTCCACACTAAGCTAGACACCGCCATGGTGAGTGAATTGGCATTTTGAGATGAGATGTTGTGTAATGATTTATTGAACCTAGTGAATGTATTGATTTCTATATTAAAAGAATCACAGTTACAATCCACCACAAATTGAAAGTTGTTTGATTAAAGTTAAATATTTTATCGTAGATCTAATTCGAACATAATCATCACTTTATACCTTTAGAATTATTGGATAACTTGTGGTTGTGTACAATCTTTACAATATTATTATTGAACATTATGGATATCGATTACTGTAACTCTATCGACTGTATCGTTCTTTGGTTTCGCGTCACCGCAAATTCTCAATGCGTTCTCACTTAGGTTCAGTAAGTCTAGCCATTTGCACTGTCCTATCGTCCCACCTACTCAAAATGTTTTCTCAGCCATCCCAGGAAGAAAGTGAGGTGAGAACTTAGGTGTACTACTTGTTAAAGAATCTTATTTTAAATGTTTACCTTTTTCGTTGTAAATAATTTTCATATTATAAATTTCCAGAAATTTGTTAGTATTTCACCAATTTCTTCCAAGCAGTTATTCTTTTAAGCTTTTCAATATTTAAATTTTATGCAACTTTTATCAATATGTATATAGATTTTTCTCCAAAATACTAACATTTTCTAACGTATATTTTATATGTCGCTTTGCAGTTCGCATGGTTTTTAACTAAAGTAACTAGTTGGGCTAGTGGAATGGTGTTGGTATTTTGGTGAAATAATCACCACTATGTAAATAAACATACAGTCTTTGCCCATAATTTGAATTATATTTAAAACAACTAGCTATTGCCAAAAATTTTGAATTTACCTAGTTTATTAAGAATTATTAGATGATGAACTGTATGTTTATTTATATAAGTTTTGTTTGATTAATAATATGTTGCTTGAATAAAGCTTGTGCACCAATTAGATCTTAGACTTATTTAGTGTATGAAGCTTTTTTCAAGTGCACCTTTGCATGCTTACTACCTATCACTTCGTGCAATAGGTCGAAGCGGAGGAACAAACTTCGCAAGATTACCACCATGAGCCAGAATATCTAGAAGAAGAGTATATAGATCAAGATTTAAACACTGTCCATTACGAAGCCACGCTCAATCCTCTATCCGAATTTCCTTGGCATCATCCAGACAAACAAATACAGTTTCCCCCAGAAGATGAACCCATCGTTGATATGACTGAATATCATGACCCCTGGGATACCTACAGGGGACATATACCTCCGATGTCTAATAATGCAGAGCAAGAAATGCCACACATGGATTACAATGAAGTCAGAAAATATGCATGGGAATATATGCCTCCTGTTTATGAAGATAATCATAGTCACAATCCACCACAAATTGAAAGTCCTTACAGAGAAACGTATCATGAAACTCATCACTCTAGCCAGGCATATGATACCAGTTCTCAGGTAGAAAATTACAGTAATAATGAATACCGACCTGAAATTCGACAAGAAGTTCAAAGTAATCATCAACAGCACTTCATACAGTATCATACAGAACAAGCAAAATACCATCATCATGAACCACAGAAGCCATATCATAATGATAACAACCAACAAACTTATCCTAGCAACTCACAGTATACTGATAGAATAAGCTATTTAAATAGTGATACTAATAACCATAGTCCTCAAACTCCTAGTCAAGTAACGCATGGTGCAAACAATATTCATAAGAACTCAACAACTTTCAATGAAAGTTATTCTCAGTCAAAAAAGGTTAGTAATAATAAAAAGGTTGAAGAAATTGTGATATATAATAACAATCAAGAACCAATTCATAAGTTTACGCCGTATGTGTATTCTGTGCATTTAGATTATACAACAAATAATTGTGAACATCAAATGAACGGCTATATCTCGGATGATGAATGCGATACGTATGAAGAAATACTGCCTAGACATCCATATGATGGTTTTTATTTACGGCACCAAAACACAATTGACTCCAGGGGGAGGAAAATTTGTTCGCACGAAATACATTACGCACCCCATTCTCCATCTCCGACGCCACCTAGTCCAGAAGTGTTCGAAGACGCCATAGATTTTCCTGAAGAGATTAATGAAATAAATGGGGAAAATGACGTAAGTGTAACATAATATATCGGGTAAAATGGGATATCATTTCAGATTCTGGCGATCATTTGTGCGATAGTATAAAATGAAAAATAAACAGGTGAATTGTAGTAACGAAATATTGTACATAGTAGATGTTAATACGCTTGTAGTGCATGATTCTATATAGCACGCACCTTTTAATATTTGTTTAGTGTTTTGTTTTCATTACTCATTCCTTTTCAGTAACATCGATGCGTCCCTGAGCATTGGCTTCACCCACAGTTAAGTTTGTTATGTTTCAGACGGGAGTGGCGGGTCATCTGGCGCGCATCGGAGAAGATTTGCAGAGCGAAGCGATTGACGAGCTATCTCGCCGTCAGGGTTGGGAAGCTGGCAACATTGACTACATGGGTGCTGACTCTTTTGACAAAATTTGGGCAAAAATATCTCAGACCCTTAGTCAAGGACCTAGTTCACCACCAAAACAGCAGTCACCTCCGCCTGCTCAGCCATCTGTTGGAGGTAAAGATGCTAGTTCATTAAAAGAATCCCCTCCTGCACCTGTTGAATCAGCTCCAAAAGATTTACCTAAAGAAGAACCCCAACCGGTGCCAGTTGAAACAAATACTGAAAAACCGACACCGACTGAACCCCTCCCCGCATCCAAAGATACAGAAAAAAAAGTAGATGTAATCCCAAGTGAACCAGTCGAACCTGTTACTAAGGAACTGGCCCAACCAGAGTCCCTTCCTGTTCAAATCGAAACAGATGCTAAAAATCTAGCCACAGAAGAACCGAGTCCACAAACTCTTGAAACAAACACGGAAGTGAAAGCACCTTCTGAAGAATGCGTTCCTAAACCAACTGAGCAATCAGTCCCATCACCTATCGAACCAGAAAAAATAGAGCCGCAACCACAAGACCTTGCGAAAGCATCAGAAGCAGAACCTAAGACTCTGCCTTCAGAACCCTTACCAAAACCAGTCGGAGCCGAATCCAAAACGTCTCCTACAGAAGATAAGCCTGCCGAGGTTGAGAAAAAAGAATTACCTTCAGAAACTATTCCTACACCTGTTGAAGCAGTCGATAAGGCACTGCCTGCAGAAGTCGTTCCCACTCCTGTCGAATCAGAACCCAGGGCAAAACAAGACGGTGTCCCTCCTAAAACAACCGAAGTAGAAGCTAAGGAACAAGTTCCTGTCCCTGAACCAACTAAAACAGGAGTTGCTCCCAGTGAAGAAAAGACTGAAACAGTTTCTGATGTTCCAGTATCAGCTTTAGAAGCATTAAAATTGGACGACAAAGCAGGTGCATCTGATAGTCCACCCCTAGCTACTACACCCTCGAAAGACGACGCCGCTGCAGCGCCGGCAGCAAAATGTGAGTAAAAAGAGAATTTCGTGAATTGGAAAGCTTTGCATTCTGAATCTCACCGAGTTCATTGTGCAATTTTCATATTCTTTTACTAATATTATTACAACTGTGTCTTTTGCGGAATGATCTGAGGATACGCGCCCGTTTACTTCCGTAAAGAACACAGTTTTTCTCTTTTGTGCAGTTTGTGTTTTTGGTTTTATGTTAATTTATGAGAATTTAAGTTTCAAAATTCGTTATTATTTCACCCAGCTACCGAGGAAGCAGCCAAAGAGACGCGCCTTTGATAGAACAGGTAATAATAAGACTTGGACCCAAAACAACGCCCATTTTTAAGATTTCTATCCTATTAAATTTCTTGTCTATCATTATCGCGTATTAAGATTAGGTACACTAAGGTTGAGTTGTGTCCAAGTGGACAGGGCTCTCAGACAAGATCTCAAGTCTTCATTCACGATCAAATTCTCATCTTCCATGCAATAAACAGTTTGCTGAAAGGACTATCGCGTTGCATTTTGGAGGATAGTTGCAGTTTAAAATTGCAGTTGTTCTTTGTGTTTTCTTTGCTTCTTATTCTTAATTTGTAACCATTGCAAGGAGAGTAAGAAAATGTACCTATATAATTTAGTGTCGGAACTTGGAACCTTACAATTATTGTTATGTAGCTACTGAACAAATACTTATCAGTGAAAGACGCAATTTAAATTAATATTTTAAAACGTGATGCGAGTACTTTCCTTGCAATGAACAGAAAGCGTCATTTTCAGCGTAGTAACCTCTAATTCTGGTGTTATTTCTGGTCCTCTACTTTTGGTAACAATTTCCATGTGGTTTGACGCTCTCTGTTTCGTGAATCTAACCTAAGCTAACCTTCCTGCATCGTTTCAACTGACCCACGCGCTTCGTTTTCCTTGGTTTTCCAGGCCCTAACCGAGCTTGCTCTCTAATGTGACACTACTAACGCCAGCTAACCGAAAGAGAGAATAAAGGGATTGTTGTGTAGCGGAGGAGCGGCGCAAGTTGGAGAAGCTGCAGCTGCACCCCCCCGCCGCCGCCGACCCCCTCCCCACCCCGGACAGCGAGCTCGAGGACGCGGCGTCGCTCGCCCAGTCCATCATAGCCATCGAGCTGCGAACCACCGTCACCTCCCCCTCACCCACCACGGAACCCTCGCCCAAGGCCACGCCCGAGCCGAGGAACCTCCTCGTTGAGGAGCCCGAGATGCCCACGCCCCCAGTCGGAGCCGTCTCCCTCAGTCAGATCGGGATCAAGCCCAAATCGAAGCCGACCACGGCGGCCCAGATAGAGTCGTCCGTCTCCAAGGTCGAGGTTCAGACTCCACCCACGCCGCCGGAGGATCCCATGAAAAAGCTAGTGAAAAAGGTGGTGAAGAAAGTGGCGGCCCCGAGCGGCGAGGCCCCCGTGCCCCCGCCGCGTAAAAAAGAAAAGAAGCCGAAAGATAAATAAACTCGCGTCCGTCCTTAACGTTCCTTCTGTGCCATATTAACCTTACCAAACTATGTTCTATGCTTATGTGTATCGGCGTAACTCACTATTTTAAGATTATTACTTTATTGTACCTACTGTTGAAAAGATTTATACGATGAAATATTTTATACAATTAGATATTTATTTCGATGTTATTTAATCTGTGTGATGTATTTGGTTTTATAAATTGATGATGTATTTTACCAAAGGCATGAGACATATTTATTGAAAAAGGATTAGTGTTGTAACAACTTTGTATTAAATTATATTTTAAATTACTATTTTGTGTTTTTATTTACCACAAATGGATAACCACTGAGCGAGGAGCCGCCCCAGGCAAATTTCGTGATGTAAAGTTACAACTAATCTACACAGGGAATCTGATTAGCTATATCACCTACTTTTGGAAAGGCTGGACTGTACTATAGACTATAGTACACTAGTAGGTAGATATTGTAACATCGAAGAAATTGATTCATAGGCAGTTGACGGACCTAAGTCATTTGGTTGGATTATGTTAGTTCAATGTTGGTTGAGAACTGTCGGCTGGGTACGTCATAACGCGACCAAATTATGTAGCTCCCCCATCTGCCTATGAATCAACTTATCTGATAGTACATAGTCTAAAAATAAACAAAGCTCGAGGCACGAGGCAAAGAGAAATCATATTTATCCATGCTCGAGGGAACGATATTATGTTTACTACTTGCTAAATACTAAATAGTGAAAATAAGTTCGTAATGATGTGAACTAAAAATTAAACTACATAATATGAATTACTAAAATTGCAAAAGAGCATTACTATTAAAAACGTAAAAGAATCAAAAAGGTCCTCTCCGGCGGGGAATCGAACCCCGGTCTCCCGCGTGACAGGCGGGGATACTGACCACTATACTACCGAAGACTTGTTAATTATAGTTAAAAATATATACATATTTTTCACACTCACTTTTAGCCACTTTACTGCAATATGTTATTTCAAAGGTTTTATTATTTTTAACAAAGCATATTAATTTAATGTTAATTTTTTTTTGAATGCATGTTAAACATTTTAATATATAAAACATAAGTTTTAGAACTAGAGAACTCATTTTACACGGAGGTTGAACTGTCTTTATAAACACATAGCGACATCTAGACTATGTTAAAAGTACTTGTAATGTAGCTGGAACATACAATAGTCGCAAGTTTCTACGGTAGATGTCGCTCCAGATGCAGCTGTCAAACACGCGTTGCGCGCCGTAAACATGGAACAGAATTTCGGTTTTTGAACCAGTTTGTGACCGCATACTGTCCGGAGACGGAGTGTCGACGCGTTTTACACAAATACAATTGATAATCATTGTTTATACGCGGAATTTGTGTGTTCATTGCGAACATTGTAGTAATCGGTTCATAATTGTTTGATTTTCTGTTCGATTTCAACAGGAACAGTGTGCTAGCATTCATTTGTCTTTGCGTTTGAACATTTAACCGAGTATAATCTTGTATCGAGAATTCAGCGTTTGTGGACCGTGCCGGTGTTTTAAAATGTGAATCAAATCTTGTGAACGATTTGGATTTGGAACGAAATTGAACTTTTTAGAACAATGAGGTTACTAACGTTTTTGGTGTTGTTACCGTGCTGTCTGGGCCATCTCAATGTTTACCTCAGCAGTGCAGAAGTCTGGAGATTATTAGGTAAGTTATTTGTGTATTTTACTATTTATTTAATAAATAGAGACAGACATAGATAAACATACAGTAAAGCGAACTAGCAAAAGTAATCAACATTTTCACGCAAACACCTGCAAAGAGTATGTCTAAAAATTAGCTTTAACGGGGAATGGGGAATTCTGCCTCTACCTACACTTTTTTATGTTTATCATCTTTATTTCTATATCAAATATTATATAAGTACATAGTTCATAACCGTGTTTGGATCAATGCACATTGAAGATGTTATCATAACATTATCGTTTGACTACCGCGCAAACTTGATATTATGATAACAAAATGCAATGAGGCCAGGTGTAGCGATCATATTATTATTATATAATGATAAACAAGCTTTACGTAGTTTTTTAGTATCCCACCGAAACACTGTACTTTTTCAAAATACAATAGCCTGTGATTATCCAGAGTCTGAATCATCATCATTGAGACTGCATCAAAATTTCATCCAAATCTGTTCAGTAGTTTTTGCCTGAAAAAATAAAAAAACATACGAAAACACGGTAAATTTTACAATGTACACTGTATAGTCATTGCAAAACTAAGGCAATTTAATCCTTAAATAATAATAAATATTATTCAATTGAACATTTCTTATCTAAAATTAGATATTATGTAAAAATTTAAGAATACTTTCGTGTACGTTCGAAACACAAGGTTTTGGAAGCATGTGGCTGAAATCCGTGTCATAAATTAATTTAATCGCATTACTTGGCAAATTTTACCTACAAAAAAGATCTGAAAATCCTTCCTAATCTTTTTGACCTACGAGGCAACAAAAAGTGTACCTTCCTCAAAAGTGTCCCGCGGCGCATGCCGCATCACAATAATATGTCACTTCGCACAATAAACCTAAGCCTTTTATTGTTTTTTTTTTTATCTTTATCGCAATGGTAGGTTCAATTTCCATATTTGAAAAAGTTCGAAGGAGGCAAAAACTGTTGCTCCACTCACACTGTTACTGTCCAAAGGTGGCAATTTCGCTTACCGCTCATATTAATATAGTAAACGCGTGATTCTTGGTAGCTAATAGCAGCAGCGTGGGTCTTCTATAACTCCATCCCCAATTACTTCACTTAGCTCTAGCAAGTTACTAAGACGATCCAAATATCTATCTATTAGGCAGTTTTCATACGTCCATGCTATTGCGCTATTGATACAAGCCAGGGCTTACAACCTTGAGAGTTGAGAACCTACCTTACTGGCTACTGGCCACCACTACCCCGGTAAACTTAATAATTTGCCTACGCACCTGCCAGATACATAACGGAAAATGTACTCATTAAAATTTTAAACATTGAAATGAAAGCATGATGAATTGTCATACATTAAAGTAATACCAGCCAAGTGAGCCACAGTCTGACGAACTCTTATTCAAATAGTATAGCAGGGATACAAAACCCGTGCCTATGGTCCGTTTATATTTTACCTCTGATACACCTTTATATTAACCACATAGGATCCACTTTCGCATAAACTGAGGCATAATTCTGAAGCCACTATCCAGGTAACTAATGCGTCGCTTTTGTCACAAAACAGCGCTATCCATCTTTGTCAGGACAAAAAGTACCCTTTGTTCTTGCTTAGAAATTAGAGTCTATGGAACTAAGCGATGGTAGTATTCTACTATTCTACTGTCGGTGACAGATGCGTTACAATTTAAATTGTTATAACTTTGGATAATTGAGATAATATATCTAAGAAGAAACGGTTTCTTCCGAGATACCAATGAAATGGCTTCAAAAATATCCAAAAGTTCTGGAGATGATGTCGTCTAGTTATGAAAAATCTGTTTCTACTTTCTACCGAGATGCCAACGAAATGTTTTTAACTTATCCAAAAGCTTTTCCGCTAAGTGTAACTTAAATCATAACGTCGGTATTCGTCTATTTAAGAATCGTAGTTTTCTTCCGAGATGCTTGCCAAAGCCAAAGAGTTTGCCCAAAAGTTTTCTCTTGGCTGAGTGTAATGTAAATTTTGAGATCGGTCAAAGAACCTTTTAAATAGACTTATAAGGGATAAAACTTATCTTTTTCCCACCATTTATAGCAATTTTAAAATGCAAAATGTGTCTTGTTTGTTAGCTGAATGATGCAGATTCATCATTAATTCAGGTAACAGACAGACAGGTGGAGACCTCTCGCTCCCGAGCATGGTGCGCTGCATGCTCGAGAGCGATGAGGCCTGGCAGGCGGCGGTCTCTTTCTGTGAAACCGTCCTTTCACAGAAAGAGGCCACGGAGCGGAACAGAGAGGATGACCCATCCTCCGTTCCGCTCCGCCGGCGTAGGACGGGAGTGCGGAGGCGTCGCTATGCGAACCTCCAATAACTTCCGTCCCACGGGGCTCCGGGTCAGGATGGGAACCTGCCCGGCTTAGCTAGTCCCGGCGCCGAGGGGAACGCTTCAGTTTGCCTAAGCGTTCCCTAACTTTGGTGGAAGTCCGGTCCCTTGTGAGGTAGACCGGCCGGTCGTGGAGGGAGTCCTGTGTTAGACAGATCCAGGACATCCCTCCGTATACGGCTGAAGGCAAACCGCAGGTGGTTTTAGTGGGTAGGAGTCCCACATACCCCCGGGGTGCTTCAGCTAACTGAGGCACATCCCCAACCCGGGGCACCCATGATGGGTTTCCCCTGCGCATCAAAAAAAAAAAAAAAAAAAGGTAACAGACAGACAGTTTAGAGTTATAGGGCATCTAAGAATTAAATAAGTTTTGAACACTTAAAAGTGAACGGCTCTAGCGCCACATAAAATAAAAATTAAATGATATAAAATAAATTTATCTTAGATGCGAATAACCAATAAATAATCGTAATCGAATAAAATCTCGTACCTACTTTTATGTCCGTATTGCGTGTTGTCCCAGGCTTCGAGAACAAATAAATCAAGTCCTATACTCGTGCGCACGTTTTTTATGTTTTTAACTCAAATAAAATACTGCTCGTGGACACTGGATAGAGTAACAAAAGTTAAAAATAAAAAATACACCCTTTAATTTACGACTTTAACTAGTTACTAGAGTAACATTATTATAAAACGAAATTTTTTACCAAACCTAAGGGTGAAGCCAAACGAGCGTAATTTTGTGAGTCGTGAGTCGCAGAATTTAGGTCGCGTAAATTCTTCTGCCAGCCGAAATTCTGCTGCATTCAGTTTCATACAAAACTCCTGTTTGATTCACGTGAGCGTAATTTTG
This sequence comes from Cyaniris semiargus, assembly GCA_905187585.1. Classification (NCBI taxonomy): domain Eukaryota; kingdom Metazoa; phylum Arthropoda; class Insecta; order Lepidoptera; family Lycaenidae; genus Cyaniris; species Cyaniris semiargus. The sequence continues at coordinate 4,565,597 of LR994555.1, forward strand.
TAAGTCATGATTTGTATGAAAAGATATATATAATAATATTTACGCAACCGAAATTCTGCGCCTCACAACTCACAAATTACGCGCGTTTAGCTTCACCCTAACTTTTCAAAGAGATGTAGCATTGTTCGCGTCTCGGCATGAACGGACCCTAAAAAAGCAAAAAAAGCATAATTTTTGTGCAAAAATGAAATATTCCTACACCATCACCAGACGCTTACAAAATTATTTATTCTGAAGAATAAACCTTTAAAAAATACCTCAGCAGAGTAGGGAAGAAATTATCTTCAGAATACATATTTTTAGCATAAGCTACATAAAGTATCTTAATATTCACCAAGATAATATTCATGTTGCTATTGTTCTAAATATAGTCGTGGTAGCAATCTGTAGTTGCTATAACTAGGTAGTATGTACTGATAACACTGGTACCGGGTACAAACTCCTTAATTGGTAACCAGTTCTTGGTATTTTAGATAACCAGATATTGGGCGCTAGGAAAATGTGCAAAATTAGCAACAAATTGTTATTATGTTGGCCCAACATGAAATAACACAAGCAATCACGCCAAATGCTTACTTATTATTTGGCTATTATTGCCTAGCATCGTCGTCGGTTGTGCTATACTTTGCAATCACGGTGACAATCGAAGTTATTCATCATGGCCCAATAAAAGTGATTTAATTCGACTATAATTGCCCATGATCGTTGATTGTGCACAGACAACGCAAGTAGTAATATCCCAAATTCCAACGTGGAGTCTAAAAATGTATTAATCAACTAGATGACGCCCGCAACTCCGTTGCGCCAAAATTCACTTAACGCTAGGGGAACCGTAAATTTTTCCGGGATAAAAGTATCTTAAGGGTGAATCCAAACGAGCGTAATTTGTGAGTTGTGAGTCGCAGAATTTCTGCCGCGTAAATATCTTTTCATACAAATCATGACTCACAAAATTACGCTCGTGTGAATCAAACAGGACTTTTGTATGAAACTGAATGCAGCAGAATTCTGCCGAACCGAAATTCTGCGACTCATAACTCACAAATTTCGCTCGTTTGGCTTCGCCCTAAGTCCTTCCCCTGACTTTTAGCTTTGGCTAAAAAAAAACGATTTTGCTGAAATTTGGTACGAAGATACCGTACCAAATTTCAGCAAAATCGGTTCAGCAGTTTGGGCGTGAAGAGAGTTACCTCTTCACAGGCAGATAGAAAGACACACTTTCACGTTTATAATATTAGTAGATTTTGATCTCCGAAAATCACTCGTCTAAAGTTTTTGTCTACGAATTCTACGATCCACCTGAGCCAATCTGTTACCAGATATTCTGATGGAGTGTCGAGTTTCCTCGACAGTTGTGGGAGCCGAATTCTGAAATACAACCCTGGGTGCGTGGATAGGGTTACCAGTGTGAGGTTACCTTAATGTTAAGACAAGTTGCTTATTCTAGAGAATTTTAATGACCAGTAGTAATATTGGTATTTTATAAGGTAACAGATTTCTAAGAATGTAAAGGGCAAGTTACATGGCTCCGGCATGCAGTGGTTTCGATTATTTTAGCAAAATTTTGTCCAAAAATGCTTTTGATGTGAAAGCAATTATTATTGTGTATATGTGCACTTTATAAGATAAAATTCTTCCCGAAAACAAATTTTGTTGACGAGTGAAGAATAAAAAAATCGGCCAAGTGCGAGTTGCACTCGCCCATGAAGGGTTCCGCAGCAGCAATAAGGTTTATTTTTATGAAATTATAAGGTTTTTGATTTATTTTTATATTTCAGATGATTTAATGAAAGTTAAATGAAGGTTTACCATTTATGACGTATAAAAAAAAACTACCAAACCAATTTTCGTTGATAGTTTTTATAGTAAAGTACATTATATATTTTTTTAGACTTATCATACCCCTACTTTAGAAGTTAGAGGGGGGGGGGGGGGGGGGCACATTTTATCACTTTGGAAGAGTCTCGAGAGAGCGAGAGCAAACTATTCAGGTTAGAAAAAAAATGATACTAGAAACCTCAATATGATTTTTGAAGACCTATCCATAGATACCCCATACGCATAGGTTAGATGAAATTTTTTTTTGTTTCAGTTGTAGCTATGGGGACCCCTAAAAATTTAATAATTTTTCAATTTTTGTATCAAATTATTAATGCGGTTCACAGACTACATCTATTTACCAAGTTTCAATAGTATAGCCCTTATAGTTTCGGAGAAAAGTGGCTGTGACATACGGAAGGACAGACAGACAGACAGACAGACATGACGAATCTATAAGGGTTCCGTTTTTTGCCATTTGGCTTCGGAACCCTAAAAAACAGATAACTTTGTGCTAAAAAACGCTACGCTAATATTGGTATAGGCCGTTTTAGTTATATCCTGTTACCTTATCTGCAATTTCGACCTATGCCAACACTTTTTGTGTAGCATTTCCTTATCATTACTGTCCCTTAGATAAGCTCTTTTTTACCTGAAGCACTTTGAAGATAATAAATATAATAAAATATAGTAAAGTAACATTTATGTTAAAGAATGCATAAAATGATTCCGTTGTGTTTTACGACAGTAATGCTACAGAAGTTTGACACCAGATATTCTACGAATATCTGGAATTACGAATACAGGGTTACCCTGTCGGTCAAGTCGGCCTGCGATCAGTCCAAACGAAATGATCAGCTTCCCGTATAATTTGGACGTTCAGTACACATGACACATCAGATTCCTGGTAAGTATACCCCCATCTTAAGTCGCGACTCACGATGGCGCGCACAAAACAAACACACAGAAATAGATGTTAGTTTAATAATGTCGGCTCCATATTGAATCCCTCGTTGAGGGAATTAACTATGAAATATCTATATATGTATTAATACGCGAGCGAAAAACTTTGGAACCCTTTTTACGAAAAATACGGAAACGTAGAGCATGAAATTTCGCACAGTTGTAGTTTATATGGAGAAGGAGTGCATCGAGCTAATATTGTTTTAAAATTATGCTTTTATCATACATTATTTTAATAAATAAAACATTACACACACTACAACGCGCACACTACCATGTTTTGACTGACAAGCCTATACACACGAAATCCTTTGTTTATGGTTGAAGTCTGTTGTCAAATTAAAAATGGATTGTTGTTTTTTTTAATAGATCTGAAATAGTCAATACTTTAAACGGGGAGCCAAAAGAAGAAGATAATTAAATTTAAGGTCGAATTTCGACCATTGGGCGATCACTAGTTTCAATAAATATACCTACAGAGATACGTGTCAGTTGCACGACCACCCGTACAGAAAATATGGAACGTAACTGTGGACAGATAGGTTTGCTATTGTAGATTAAGATATTATTAGTTTACTTAGCATCTAAACTTAAGGCCATCCCCCGAGCAAACGACCTTGACCATACATTTGACGCGTTGCCGAGATCGCACAAAAAATGATCCCCCGTAGCCCCCCTTAAATATTAATTATATTTAGTTTTTAGTATTTGTTGCTATAGCGGCAACAGATATACACAATCTGTAAAAATTTCATAAGTCTAGCTATAGCGGTTCTTGAGATACAGCCTGGAGACAGAGGGACAGACGGACAGACATCGATGTCTCAGTAATAGGGTCCCGTTTTTACCCTTTGGGTACGGAACCCTAAAAATGCCGTTTTTGCATAAATGGAGGCTTTAGGGCCAGAAAAATTATTATTATTATAGTACTTACAAAACAGGAGATAGCTGATAGACGATTCAACCAATAGTCATAATCAATAGAAAAAATTTAGAAAAGTATGTCAGCAGCAATGTTCAATTCAGCTGAATTGAAGTGTATAGCTATACACACATATTATATATTTTAATTCTGCAAAACTGTTTTTTTTTATGTTACCCAAAAACAAAGAATACAAAATATCCTGCGTACCGGTAATGTGTAATCTGCGCTTAACATGCGATGAATTTGTAAAATGTAAAGTACTGTACTTCCACTATACTTCCACTAACATTAAAGTTCTCCAGTTAACACAAAGGTTGTCTGGAAGAAATCGTTTTTAGCGATAAGATCGCCTTTGCCCACATATTTAAATAACTGTTAATTTGAGCTTGTGTTTAGTGTATTTTTTTGTAATTGTGAGCAATAAAGTGTTTTATTATTATTATTATTACTGTTGACAGCGTCGTAGAGCTAATGAGCTAAATTTCACGGGCGGAGATGAATCCATGATGAAATGTTAACATGATTATGGCTTTAAATTTGATGAAGTTTGATTTGTTACGAACTTTTAATAGATCATATTATGATATTATAATATACGTAAATAAATTAGTATCTCCAAAAGATAGGTATTCCCGTAAAGTACAGAATGAATTCAGAAAACCCATTTTATTTTCCTCTCAAATATTACTTCTTTTATCTAATATAAAGGGCAAAGCTGATAGATCAAGGTACATGCAAAACCCTTTGAGCTAGAAACTTGAAATTTCGTACACGTGTTCTTCGTATAGCTATAGGTACCATTAATATGAATTTAGGCGACTATAGGTATTACTATTTGAAAGCTATTTAAAAAGAGAGTACTGGGGATACCGTTGCGCCAGGACTCAAAGTATCTCCATACACAGCAAAATCAGTTCAGCAGTTTGGGCGTGAAGTGGTGATTACCTCTGTCTTACCTCTACCTCTGATTAGACAGACAGACAGTCAGACTCACCTTCGCCTTTATAATATTCGTATGGATTATAACTACTTTTATGCTAAACCTTGCAGATTTAATGAAGGTTGCCCTCATAAAAATAACAAAATGCACGACATTATAATATTTAAACAGTGTGAATCAGAATGCTAGTTCTCGCTGGCACTGCCAAATTGAAGCGGTGCCAATTGCTTTTGAAAAATGTTAATTTTATACTCGTTTAGACTTTTAAACGGTGTTTAATATGCATAGGGTTAAATCTGTGTAATATTTAAAACGGTAAAGCCCCAGTGGCTTTGTATAGTAGTGCAATAGTAGAGTAGCATGCGTAGGTGGTAACATGAGCATCGTAGAAAGGGTTTTCTGAGGTAGAGTAGACGAATTGAGGAAAGTAGAAGAAATTAATTTATACGTGGGAGAGCCATGCGTCGGCACGAATGGGCCGGCTCGACCGGAGAAATACCACGTTCTCACAGAAAACCGGCGTGAAACAGCGCTTGCGCTGTGTTTCGCCGAGTGAGTGAGTTTACCGGAGGCCCAATCCCCTACCCTATTCCCTTCCTTTTCCTCCCCTATTCCCATCTTTTCCCATCCCTACCCTCCCCTATTCCCTCTTAAAAGGCCGGCAACGCACCTGCAGCTCTTCTGATGCTGCGAGTGTCCATGGGCGACGGAAGTTGCTTTCCATCAGGTGACCCGTTTGCTCGTTTGCCCCCTTATTTCATAAAAAAAATAAAAAAATATGTCAGTTTATCCCTAAGATCAAAGAAATCCTAGAAATACAAAAAGATAGGACCAAAAAAGAAAGCTTAGGAGTTAGGACACCTCGAAACTATAAATATTTTAGTTTCTATCTGCTGTATTGGGACATTCTGTAAAAGTAAATATGTGTGTTTTAATTCATCAAGCTCACCGGTGACCGATAATAGAATATCGATTGTGTCTCGTTTTCCCACGATCGACGGGTTAATAAATACATAAATAAAAAATAAAAAACTTATTACTCACTGTAGCACCTCCATCGTGGATATCGCAGACACAATAGATTTTCAATTGTTATGCGGCAGCCGGCTTCCTCTTGGGGATTGATGGGTTAATTCAAAGTTTTTATTCTTACAACAATATTATTTTAAGCTTTATATATTATTGGAGTTACGTTAACTTTTTTTTGTTTTCTACATAATTTTATGGTATCATTCCATTGTCACGGGCAGTTACACAGCCCACAGGTAACAAACTAGAATTCGTAATTTAACGGAATTATAAGCAGCTTTTTGGCTTAAATTGCAATATCTACAAAAACCTTGTCTAAATAGTGAATAATTATTTTTATGGTTGGTTATATTACTTATCTTGGAAAAGTTTGGCTGGTAAATAACAAAGTAAGATCTACTTACTTTAAATATCCTCGGTACTCTATATCCAGATTTCACCTAAATCAGTGCAGATTAGATATTACTTGATTTATTGTAAAACAGACACGCAGACAGAGAGATAAACTTTCTAACCTTTTAATATTAGGTAAGTTTTTAATTATATCACGATTATAAGTATAATAGACTTAATACTAATTAGAATTAAGGATTATAATTAAAACTGCTAACGACTTTACCATGAATCCCTATTACAAACATAAAAATCTTATTAATATCTTTAACGAAATCTTTACTAAGCTTTAAAGCTACGAAGTAATAATAAAAAAACTGTACTATAAATATTTCAACTACACGCATTTTCCTCTAATCCTTGTAATAGAATATAATTATTTATAGCACTTGGAAACTATAACTGGACTCTAAAACTCATAATCCAAGGCTTCTTAAATGTTTTCTTACCGTAACGTATTATATATAATGAATCTCACAAATGATTATAATTACTTAAACACGTGTTAGAATTCATGCATGTGAACGTTAGAAAAACAAAGGGGCACTGTAATACTAGCATATTGCTATGAGATCAATATGTACATAATTTGAAACAGAGGGGTTAGTGCGAGTTTTATTCGATCATACGCATCGAGCCCGAAAACGCGAATTTATATGGGATCAAAGCAGCGCCATCTACTGGCTAACGTGGATACTGCTTTGATCCCATATAAATTCGCGTTTACGCGCTCGATGCGTATGATCGAATAAAACTCGCACTAACCCCTCAGAACTAAATGGGTGTATAATATCGTAGTAGGCATCTTATAGACTTTCTAAAAGCGTTAATTTTCTTATATAGATGAGAAAATAATATTATTATATTCTAGTTTTAAATATTTTTTCGTAAAATTGTGCAGAAAAATCAGTCGTTATGTTTCACCCCGCTTATTATAGTGCAAGTGTAACCATCCTGACGATGTAGCTTTCGCCATAACTTCCTTGCACCTCCGTTTTAGGTGTTGCCAATAAAACTAGTCCGGCTTTTCCCTAGAAAAAGAGAATTACTTGTCATTCCACATGTTAAATACAATACAATTTTATAGTACTTTTACATGGTTTTACATACTTATCTAGATAATTAGCAGATGGTATCAGCAACTTTGTTGGCGTAAAAAAACTGTCTTACCCACCTGTCCTTTCCCGGGACTAAATGTATCCTCCAATTCTATCGAAATCGGTTCTACGAAATAAGTTCGAAAAGGTTGGTACATTCGCATAATAATATTAGAATTGATTGAAAAATAAACTCCTAAATAGACTGGAAATTATCCAATAAATATTTAAACAACCACACAATAAACATAGGTAATTATGTTATTTCCTAATTTAGTATTCCGAAAACGATTTCCCATTACCAAAGTCATCGACGTCCAATAATAGAAACACAAACAAATTAGACGTTGAGGCAATAATTTCATTACCAATTAGGGGCCAAGGAATTCCGAATGTTTCCGTTAAAAGCCAAAGAGAGAGAATTCTTAAGCATTATTTCACTGCGGTTTTCTGGGAGCCGTTGCTAAGCTTTTCATTATGAAAATACGTAAAAATACGAGGGCATTAGAGAAAAATACTGGAACCTTAGAGATGTTTTTCCAACCATTGTTACTACGGTCCCTAGAGACGCGGCGCTCTCAGAAATAATTATTTTGGCGGCCATATTGGAAACCATCACTGGAATTGTCTAGAACTCGTATCTTAAGATGTTTATATGCGTAATACGCGTATTGTTTCTTATGTATCTTGTCTCTACTGTAGAGATTTGGTTCAAAAATATTTAAATTAATTTTCTTTTCAAAGTACGCTATTGCACCGTTTGTTGATTAATATTTGCACGTACGAAAGATAACACAAAGTAGCGTAGTTTTATTCATATGTGCGTAATCATGTGTAAATAAAGTCCTTTTTAACAAAAGCTGATCGCTTTATTGTTTTTATCTGAAGAGCTCGGCAGTATAATATTATGTTAGTCATTCGACTACATTGGAACTATCTTATGAAAGTCCTCCGTCCATTTGACTATCTTCACATTACTGTCGACTGATAAATATGCAGTAAACATGTGACTTATGACTATACGGTCATAAGTTATGCATTTTCAAAGCACTCGGCAATATCTATAAATTTATTATCAACCAAGATTCACTTAGGGAATTGCAAATTTATGTGCTTGTTATTTAATTATAATTAATGTACGGTTATAACATTTGAACCTTTATCGCTAATGGTTAAATCATGTTTTTCTATCGATTTTCTATTTATAAAATTGTATTTAATGGAAATTTTAAAATATAAAGTTGTTTCCATCCCTTTTCATACTGTATGTATTATTATTATCTACGGTATAATCAAAATATTGAGCCATACAGAAGGTTTTGTGCCTCGATTCGTTTGTACTTAATATTTTGTACGAAACTAACACTTCTCTGTCAAATTTAAAATCCAAGATGGCGCCTCAAGTGAATTTGACATTTCCAAATTGGTTTTCAAATGATCGATAGGACGGAATGCCATGTACAAGGGTACCGACTGCATGTGGCAATTTGCCGAGGATGGATGGAGACGTCAGCTGGACAAAAAGCTCCGATCGATCAGCGCGCGCGCAGCTTACAAAAGCTTTAAAAAGCTAAGGGAACTTGAAGCTTTTTCGACGATCTATTAATTTTGTGTGCTTAGATAAGAGAATGTTGTGATGTCTTTGACGCGATGAATTATGATATTATAATTTAGTTTTTACAGTAGGTAAGTTTAGTTGGAGTACATAAGTCATTAGTGCGAACGTCAAAATGGCCTGAATATGCACTGATAACTCAACAAATTATCGCGAACTGGACTGTAGAGTGGAAAGTCTTTACACATACTTTTTTCCTAATGCTTAAAGTATCCTTGTAGCCATAGGCCATCTAAATCGATTCAGCGATTTGGCACACACTGTCGCATTTATTTAGTACGTATCGTATAAAATACACTCAGGAAACGTGTATTTGAAAAGGTTTCCCAACTCGACTCATTGGTTTTCCGGTAAAACAACGGGGAAGTTTCTAAATTGAAACAACGTACAAATAACAAGGGAGAAGTTTTTATTGGGCGTCTTCCTCTGTTGTGAGTTTAACGATGTACTGGTTTGACGTCATGTTTAGGTGTTATGAAGATTATCCTTAGCTTTTGGGCGGTTGATCGCTACAAAAATGTTCTTATATTTGACTAGACGAGGCCCGCAACTCCTTTACTAGTTTATCGCGGTATCGCGTGTTAACCGTACATTTTTCCGGAATAAAAGTATATAATGCCCTTTCCTGGATCTCAAAGTAAGTATCTAAATTATCTTCATACCAAATATCAAAAATCGGTTCAGAGATTTAAGTGTGAAGAGACAGCCACTCTTTCGCATTTATAATATTAACTATTCTTATGGATAGTTCTGGAAAATAGAATAATATCTAAAATGGAGATAATATACTTCAAAATGTAAGAAATAATGGAAGCCGATAGGAGTTCCCCTACACCACTATTATAATAGAGTAGATGGCTTTAAAACTGTGCTAATCATTCGCTTATATTTTTAATTTTTATGATTTAAACCGTTATGAAAGGTGCAAATCAGTAAACAGTTGGTCTCGAGACACGCGGCTGTGTAAATACACGTTTATAAATAGTCGAAGGAATGATTAGTATTTAGTAGTGACAACAAAAACGCCAACTAGTGGTTGACCTGTGGACTGTGGCCACCAAAAAGCTAATGGTATGTGGTCACTACAACTACACCTGTTACTGCAGTTACGAAAGGTAGAGCAAACTCAACGGGCTGTTAAAAGTGCCTAATTATTTTTTGATGTCCGTCGAGAAGACGTGGATGACCTGAACTGACACAATGACATCAAAAATTAACATATTGTGTTAATTACATCCCGTTCAATGTTTTTTTTTGACCTTATTGGGCACCTGAGTGCACCACCTATAACCCAGCATTTTCTTGCTGTCGACGTAATGGTCGATTTACACGGGTGACTAACGGGTCGATTTTAGTCACCCGGCAATTCACCAGTCGAATCGCCTGTCCAAGTCGAATCGCCACCCTAAAAACGTTCGTAACACTCTAAAAAATTTATAATATTATTTTTGTCCATGTTTTCGTGAGTGCCGCTCGAGGTCTGCGCTCGCTACAGTAGTATTCGCAGCAAGCGATCGCTTGCGACTGAGCGTTTGCACGGTCGATTTTAGTCACCAGCCGCATGCGGCCATTGGCCGCACGACTTTGGGGCTTGCGACTTTAGCCGCATGCGGCGTAGTCGAGTTGCCATTTACACGGTCGATTTTTGCCATGCGGCGTAAATCGTGCGGCTTTAGTCACCCGTGTAAATCGGCCATAAGGCTCATAAAAACTCCTCTGATAAAATCACGAGTTGTAATTCTCCTCTTGAGTGACATGTAACATACGCTAGACAAGCTGAGGCCCAGGTCTGGTCAGCATGGGGTCAGTCCATCTGCCAGTGACGTCACACGTCAGCTCAGTTTGACGCCGACACCGAGTGATGGATGGAATGGTTATTCCAAATGTAAAGTCGAAAGGTTAAATGTGGAATTTTGTTTTTTTTTTGGAACACCTTAAGGTTTTGACGTTGACTTTGAGGTTTAATCATGATACGAATTAGTTCTAACTTTAAAATATGCACATATTTGCATTTTAATGCATTCGATTTCCGAATCCCATTGGCAATTTTAAACAATCAGACAATACTGTCTACTACATTATTGTCTAATTGTTAAAAGAGGTAAAAATATATTGTAAGTTCTGCCTTAAAATTTTTGGCTAGGGAAAGCTGATAAAGTCGAAAGAGCAATAAAGACTAAAATGTATCGTCACAAAATTTCGCCCAGCGCGCCCAATAATCCTCCATTAACAAGTTTTATGTTAATAAACTGGAATATTTTAAATTTAACGTTTGTGTACAACGAACCTTTAATAAATTCGCACCAGCTTTCCCGCTGCTCGTTTTAAGCTTTTAGTGTCTAATAGACACTCTCGACAAAATTGCTTTGGACGCTCTCCTATTGTGAGGGAAAAATGCTTACACCTGAAACTACCTTTGTCGAGCAGAATCCCATTACGACAGAATACCTTGTAGTGAGGAATGTGACTTTTCTAATTTCAAAAATGTTTTTTTTTATTTTACGAGCCCGGATTCGAGTCCTTAACAGCTTCGGAAGTCTTGTTTTGAAATTTCAATTTGGAATTTTGAATTTCGTATTTTGAAAAAATGCTCTTCTACAAAGTAAAACAAACGCCAAAGCATAATATGTGATTTTGTATCTTCATGTATGTAATACACAAATAACAATCATTCATTCTATTCATTCATTTAGAGTAATATTTCATCTAACATGACCTTTATATAAAATCAAGGGCATAAGGACCAAAATATAGCTTCGAGAATAAATAATTCCACGAATAAAAATAATCTATTATATAATAAATCAAAAAATGACATTTCGAATTTAAATTTTAGCAACAATACAAATAATTTTAATGACAAAACAATATTTCTTACACCTATCACTGAAGCACAAACCTGCAAAATTATCAGTGAATTTAAAAATACAAATTCTTCAGGCTTTGATGATATAAAAACTGACATAATTAAAAAATGTAAAACTAAAATTTGCAAACCATTGACTCATATTATTAATTTAACTATGACCCAAGGAATTTTTCCAGAGGAGCTAAAGTTCTCCATAGTTAAGCCTATTTCAAAAAGGAGACAGTACTAACCCCAATAACTATATACCAATTACTTTAATACCCATAATTGCTAAGATTTTTGAAAAAGTAATGTTTGACGAAATATATAATTTCTTAGAAAAGAGTAAAATATTAAAAGAAGAGCAGTTTGGTTTCAAAAAGAAAACATCTACAGTTCATGCTTGTTTTTCACTAATTAAAACAATAACAGAATGTCACAACTCAAAGACTCCTCTTGTGGCATTGTTTTTAGATATCACAAAAGCGTTCGATTTTGTCTCGCATTACTAAATAAATTGCATGCATTAGGCATACGAGGCGTTGCTCTTGAATGGATAAGAAGTTACTTATCTAATAGGCATCAGTGCGTGGAAATAACAACCACCAAGAATAGGATAAGAACTGTTTATAAATCTATCTTTAAAAAAAATTATGTAGGTGTGCCACAAGGCACAATCCTGGGTCCTTTACTATTTTTGGAATACATAAATGATTTGCCAGATGAAATCGAACATGAGACTATTTTATTTGCGGATGATACTACTATTCTTATCAGGAGAACTAAAGAGACTGACATGAAAAGCGAAATAACTAAAACTTTGCGGTGTGCATCAAATTGGCTAAAACAAAACAACCTACAAATGAATTTAAGTAAAACAAAACTAGTTCACTTCCAAACTCGTAAACAAAGTACAAACTATAAATTAAAAGTAAATTTCGGTGACGTTGAAATAAAAGAAACAGAATCGACTGAATTTTTAGGCCTAACTGTGGACTATTTATGCACATGGAAGGACCATATCGATAAAATCTGTATTAAATTGGAAAAGTATATGTTCTTACTATTCAATCTAAAACACACAGTGTCTGTTCAAGCAGCCATCATAGCGTATCATGGGCATGTTGCCTCTGTTCTTCGCTATGGTCTCGTTATATGGGGCAACTCCGTAGATATGCACAGAGTCTTCAAAATACAAAAGAAATGTATCAGATGTATATCGAGCGCTAAATATTTTGAAACCTGTAAGCCGTTGTTCAAAAAATTTAAAATACTGCCGCTGCCTTGTCAGTATATTTTTGATGTTTGTGTCTTCTTTACTAAAAAAAATTAAATTAGCAACAAAAAGTAGTAGAGATAAACATAAACTTGTTATACCTGACCAAAGACTCAACATTTGTAGTAAAAACGCATATTGTATGGCAGTTCGGATCTATAACAAATTACCTAACTGCTGGAACTGACTATAAAACAATATAAAAATAAACTATACATCTGGCTCCTTAACAAAATGTATTATTCAATAAATGAATTTTTCGATGATAAAAATATTATGAATTTATGAATGAGTTAACTTAAAAACAAAATTAATGTGTATCTTAATATATATTTCTAAAAAAATCATAAACTGCACCTATCTATTGTAATGTAATAAATCAATAATTAATTATCGACATTTCTATTTCTATGTAATAAATCTTCTGACTTGGTAATACATTAACCATAAATTATATGACTTAGTACTTTGTAGTTTGTAGTAATATTTGCACACTCATTGTAGTAGAATATGTGGAAAACGAAAAAGCTAACACCTTATTGTACCATATTCCTAAGCAAATAAAATGATTTTGATTTGATTGATTTGATTTGAGATTTTGAATTGTCTGCACTCTGTAGATATTTCTCTATCTTTCGTTCCGGCTATTTCTATAAAAAGCTACTGTCATAACACATAATATATCACTTTAATTGAATATTTCTCTTAACCCTCCCCGATCTCACGGTCATTTCGACCGCGGTGTCGCAGCGTGGTGGCACACGCGACCACTTTTATTCGCTGGTGTTTATTGAACCCATCAATGACTAGGGTTGGTAGTGGTTAATTAAACGTGAAGAGGACGAAAGATAATATTTGCAGGATAAACTTTGAATGGCTTTTGACTGTTGACAGTGGTAGGCATCACGTAGAGGTGACGTTTACCAAAATAATATTTTGTATAAAATTCACTTTGATAAAAAAAAAATACTTTCATTGACTTTAAGCCAAGAAGTAAAACGGCGATACCAGTTCTACGGCTAAATATATACTGATAGATGTTTCAACATTACCTAAGCTACATCGCATAGAAAAAAATACCTATCATAAATTAATAAATATATTATGTAAGAACTACCATTAATCTAAGAATCATCTCGATCACGTGTACTATGCTAAAATATTCATAAAAATCCTAGAGGTAAAAGTATCATATTTTGTGTTAATAAATTTAAGTCAAACTACCTTACCTACCCTTTCTACATTGCTAGGATAAGGTTGGTAGATAGATAGAATCTTCTATTACCTGCTTTAGATACAATAAAACTAAAAATAATAATAAAAAATATTTTTTGCAAATCGCCACCCCTACCCGTCAGGGCTGACAGTGGCGGTAATTGAATAGGATGTGGCACGCGGCTCGTGATTTAGTATTAACTATTGTCTACGCCATGTTTATTTAGATTATTGTTGTGGTAATGCCGAGGCAGTATAGTGTGAAAATTGAGAGGGTAGTTATAAGTTTCAGTTGATAGCTCTCGGTTCATCGATTTTCAAAAAAAGAATTCGTTGAGGCTTCTTAGACCCCCTTGTGCCTGTCTGGGGGTTAAATCGTGTCATTTCTCTCGTTCCTCGTATTTATATTCTACCATAGGGTTAACTTTAACTCAGATTACGATTTACGCATATGGGCCTTAAAAACTTACCTGTGACTAAGTATGTAAGTACTTACAAATTTGTCTGCCTTAGGGGCATTACCTCCAGGTAGGTTCAAAATAATATGAAAAGGCCTGGGACCACACACGCCAAACCCCACAGTAGGCGTCAGTAACCGTACACCCACCACCTACACATGTTTGCTCTCCCACTTAACATCTGCAAGGCTAATCACTATACATACCAGGGCTACCAACACCAGAAAAAATATCCCGCAAACACAGTCGTTTTTTGTAGGTTTTGTGACAACCCTACTTACCTGCCACTTCACAAGATTCCTTTCCGTTGGTTAATCATTAGATAACGTGGTCATAATGCATTTTTGTGTATTATGCTCGTTACCAACTTCGAATTAACTGGGTAGGTTTCGTTAAGACCAACGAGCTAAACGCTCCTTTAAAAAAAATCTACTTTAATCCTTCGATCGCGGATTCTTGGAAATCTATTGTAAATATATTGTTCTCGCGGCCCAAGTGGGCCTTATCGGAGTTAAAAACTAGAACCAAAGGTGTTAGGTATTACTCTGTCTCTATTTTGCTACGAATAAAAGCACAGATGAACGTATATCCTCCTCCTTTTTGGAAGTCGGTTAAAACGGTAAGGAAAGTTTGTAGAGACTCACGACATTTTAGTATACATTTGAGCCTTTTGCCTAACCACTGTGAAAATAAGGTTTGATGAAATTAATCGGACGATCACGAAACTTAAAACCGCAACTTGATATTCTAGCACTCAATCCTGTCCAAATACATAATAACTTTCCAAACATTTTTTCCTCGTATTAGCGAACTAATTTGTGAGTGACCGTGAAATATGGCCTCATTGTGCACCAACAAAAGCTGTTTAGGGTGAACCAAACGAAAATAAACAAACATGTCACAAGAATAAAATATTTTCGTACAATGCACCCGGTTATAAAGCAGTTTTTGTCATGAATAGCACGCCATAAATAATTTTCAACACAATTGTGTCCCCCGGAGACCTGGAGACTTTTATCAAATGTATTTAAATACTTCTCCTTATTCCGTTCCTCAATTATTGTTACGAGTTTGAGGAAAAAACTTCTTTGTCTAGACTAGTCGATAAAATACAGAATTTGAAGACTATCTGCCTCACTCGGAGACAAATATTAATCACTTAACTGTAATTAAATGAAGATTTTGACATAAGCCCCATACATTATCTGTCAAAATCTTCATTCAATTGAAGTTTAATCTCTGCGGCAGTGTGCATTTTGTACTTTAAAAATTTTTACAGAAATTAGATACTTTATGTGATACAAGTTCGGCTTAAATTCGGCCTAAATCGGATTTCTTGTGAAGCTCCAATTGCTCTATTAGTAGTTTCCCAAATTCTGTATTATTGCTGATGATTTGGCCATCCATTTCGCTGCACGAAATTGCTGAATGTGTGTGCAATTTGCAAATTATGCTGGGAGATAATTGTTAATGGATTTAAATCTATTAAAGCTATAACAATCACAATAACGCATCCATCCAGATTCCATATCCAAGCAATCTCTTCAAGCATTCTATATCCAGAGAGTATAAAATTGAAAATATCTGGCCACTCGATTTTTATTGGTTCGTAAGAAAGCAATTAAAGTTATAGTGGAACATTATGGTATCGGTTCGTCTGGTTCAGTGCACCCCCGGATAAACACGAGCTTAAATCGACTGCGGATGTTCTCACTTGTGACTTATCACTTGAACTAATCCGAAACATGTTGCATTGCCTCTTTATGTTTTCGATTAAAGGTATTATGCTGAGGTTGCTTCACTTAAGGGGTGAATATGCTCTCATCTTATTCGTACTAATATTGAAGCGAAGGTGTGTCTGCTGATACCTCTTCATAGACCGCTGAACCAATTTCGATGGGTATAGAGATACTTTGAAGTTTGAGACGGAAAAGGACATGGATTGCGGGCGTCATCTAGTTCCATATAATTTGTTCGATAAGTAGAATTTTCCTGGAAATTCAGAGCTCTGTGAAGTTTTGTTCCACATTCCACTAAAGTTCTGCTTTTACTCGTGGCTTCTTGTAGTTTTATCTTTAAGAACAACCCCGCCGGCATTGTTATATCCTGGAGGGTTTTATCGTAAATCATGTTATGTTGGTCCTAAATAACAATACTTTACGAGGCATCGGATTGATGGACGTCCATGCATGGTTTATGAGCTGCTGTTTATGACTAAAGATTTACTGCTAATGTCACACGTGGGCTTATCCTACAGGACAATGCGATTTCTAAGACGATTTTTATGGGGAATAAATAAACGTTCAGAATTCCTGCTATCCCAAGTTATGGTTACTTCCGTTCTTGATTCTAATATAAGTGATTCTATTTGAAATTTATGATTTTGTTATTTACGCTTATAACTTTCATAATTTGTAAGCATTCTGCAATATTAAATCTATTTTCTGGTAGGTTAATATGAATTTCACTTCCCATGCATGATGGAGCTCCAGCTAATCTAAACATGGCTCCGAATATTTTATGTGCTATAAAATAGCCGTGTATTAATTTTCATCGGACCACCAAGCGCTTGCGTTTTCGTCGGTGTCGAGTATCCAATCGTGCTCGAACGTGAAACAAGAGGCTATTTTGTTTGAATAGCTGAATAATTCCAAGAAGTGTGTTCTGATGTTTCACAGCATGCTACGTCCCGTCTGTTTTGCCTCCCGTGGCGTTCGCCCGCATCAGATTTACATATAAAACATCCAAAAACCGTTACATTATAAGATGGTGTCGGTTAATTCTAATTCAATTTATTCTTTATTGGTTATTGAGGAAATAAGTATTTTATAAATTGAATTAATATTTTTCTATTTGTCGATTGCGCCATTTATTAGATGTTTGAGGTAGTTAAGAGTTTTTTATGAAAATTATCTTGTTCCTTATTTAAAGATACTTTAAACTAACAAGTACCTTGCTGACTGTACCAAAAATCATTTCTCACACATGATTGTCTATGAGCAAGAATCATCGATGTTTGCTTTACCCGCTTTGTGTACAGTCCAGAGTTGTTTTACCTCTGACGGACCCTTTACGTCCATAACATAAGGGTAATTTTTCGTAGAACCTCCGAGGTAAAACTGTACTTGTGTGGGCAAACACCGACAGTAACCTGTAACACTGCGAGTGAACAGAAGTCGTTGAATGAGAAAGTACACTTTTGGGACAGACAGTATAAATATTAGAACTGTGGATGTTTGTCTACCGCACAGGAGTTTCTAATGGCGGACAAGTTTATGTCAAATATTACGCGTTTGTTTTGAGTCGGACGTCGGTAGGTATAGCTATGGAAATATATTTTGTAGAGTAACTAGTTTAACGTAGCTTTTAATGTAAATCCACGAGTTAGAAGCATAACCCTTTAAATGTTTACTACATGATGTTGTTCGAAATTTGGTTCGCAGATTTTATTTACCGTTCGAAAAACGTACTTATTTTCGTTTCATATGTCCTGGGACCCAAAAATCTCTATACCAAATTGCATCTTAATCGGTTGAGCGGTTTAAAGCGAGGAGCAACTAACAGACGCACTTCCTCATTACATTAATATCTACCTAAGTGAAGCTATTAAAGATGTATGTGATACTCGATGGTCCAAAATAATTTCTACGGAAGCAGCACTTCCCCGAGGAAACAATAACTAACGAATTAGTTTGCAACAAAATGGGGTATTTTACGTTCAGCGCTCACCGTTTCCTCTGCAACGGGTTAACTTATTTCTGTCTCGGTTAACTATACCGATATTAATGGTTCAAATGGTTCCAGTTTATTTAACCGCTCGTAACCGAAGTTACGACCGTCTGTGGATTTTACTCCGCGTTCGCTTCGAAATTTTAATGGGATCCATCGATCTTAACTTATAACTTCTCGATGATCCAGTCAGTTTTTGATTTATGCGCTTTAAAAATGAACAATTCTGTCTGGTGCAGGAAAGCCACAAGAAAAGAAAAAAAAAACCAACGTTCAAGCGAATTCGTGCTAGACTCCATCATGATATCCAGAATAAAAATATGCTAACCGAATTCGAGTGCACGTAAGTCGTGATCCGAACAAAATATTTCTGTTGAGGTAAGTCACGTTTCAACAAAAGGACACAAGGGGTCAATGCAAAACGTTTTTATTACGGTGACAGTTGCAGCTGCGAGCATAAATACAGCTTGATAAGGAATATAAATCGAAATGATAGCTTTATACCCAATACTGACGTTAATGGCTCGGCCAAAATACTGCCGAATTGAGAGCATAATTATTACATTTGTAGAGCGTAGTATTGTTCAATTTCATAGACCTTTTTGTTAGAGTTTTATTAAAGTTTTCAGACCCTAGACTAGCTAGCTTAAGACTCTATTCTCAAAGGCTTTACATAAATATTTTATATGTCTAGTCAGCTTTAATAAGAAATGGCTCTGAATAGGTATAGACTATAGAACTAGTTGAACAAAGGCCCTATTTGAATTTCAATTACGTTCCTCATATTAAAGTTTTGAAAACATACGCTTATGTTCGTAGTAATAATCTCAGCGTGGGCGGCGTCCAACTTGACGAAAGCAATTTCAATTTCGAAACCGAACTAAAACATTTTATTGTTTTAGACGTTGAATCACCTTCGAGCTTCGTCATTATTTTCATTCGAGTTAACATAAATGGCAGCTGAAGTAATGAATATGTAGAATCCAATAAAACCGATTGCTGCTAGTTAACAATCATATGCCTCATTAATAAACTTAACTCGATAGCGCGCGTCTTCGCCCTCTATTTTCCACCTCATTTGAATCAACATTTATTGTGGGTTTTATTTGGTCTCGGTCGCGTTCGTCTTGCTTTTATTTCGGTCCGCTACTCTTTGTTTATTTGTGTGATCGTCGGTTTTGGATATATTGCCGTTTTTATTTAACCCCGTGTCGTGACTAACCGAGCTAAAAAGAAGGATGCTGTCGTAACTCGTAACGCCGGAGGTTTATCTAAAGCTACCATAGCACCGGTGGCTCCTAATAATTATGGAGAACGCTGGGCAGGGCCGAGCGATCATCGCTCGGAGGTATAATGGCGGTTGTGTTTGTTTTAAATTCAACGTAATCATCGTTTGAAAGCGACGTTGAAAGTTTGGGTAATTTATACCCATCGTATACTAATACGTATTCTGTGGTTTTAGTGGTCATCTTTTTTGTTTGATTTTACTCGAAACATGACGCCGTAAACGTCCTTACCGCGATGTATTCGGCGTCCAAATTTAAATCTACGGCAATAAAATTCGTTGGACGTCTCGATTTATTTCAGTCGTTAAATATTACTGCATTATTCAGAAAAGGCAATACGCGGAGTATCCCGATAAACTGACTTTTTGTGAGACCACCGTGATCGAAAAAGGCTCCTCTACGCTAATTTCGTAGTACAAATATTATTATATCAATTCGATTCTATCCGAGTATTATGCGCATTCCGACTACAATTGCGATCGACAGTACGATACAAGAAAACAATTTGAATTCAGATTGTACGGAGCAATTTAAACGGAGTCGGTGGTACAAAAGGTTGGGATAATGTGGGTAATCTATCTCGGTAGCGATGGGCGATGGGCCACGTCTGGTATTGATAAACCGTCGGAGCCTTGTTACGATCTTTTTGCTCGCTAACGACCTATTCAAATTTGTTCCACGCCGTGAAAACACCGTAAAAATACCATAAGTTTTATTGGAAAGGATAGCCGGTAAACAAGGTAGTAAAGTAAACCAACACGCAGATGACTTTATTAGCATACACGGCGAAGGTGTTAGAACACAGGTAATATAAACTTAAAATAATAGCAGTTGTTAAACGAGAAATTTATGGCTAGAAACTATCCACGAGCTGAGGTAATTATGGTAATACAAAGTACTAAGTTACTGCAGAAATCGCACCTACTTGCGCAGAGTCGTAAAGAGACACTCCCGGGAAGGAAATAAGATCCGCAATGTTTAAAAGAAACGGTTGCCTGCTTCCGGTGTCTTTGGGTTTACCCAAAGCTCTTCTAATCTCTTTACAATGAACAGAACATCAATTTAATATTTTTGACGTGCGTTATAATATTAAACTGGTATTTGCATTAGAAACGAGGATAATGTTTCGAGAAATAGAAGGCGATTTTCTCACAAGCAACAAGGTGCCATGTTGGATCACGTAGGGCACTTTACGAAATATTTTGATTGGAGCGTAGTACGTGTGTTGGGATCGGGTAACAAGGCGTTTAGTATTCAGCATAGTATAGCAGCACGTAATAAGTTACAACCAACACAGCTTTTTCAATGGATTTTGTCACATGCTCCCAGCGATGAATTTCCGGGAATCTGTAGGTATTCTGGTAATAAAGGAGAGGTCTGTTCTACAACCGACAAAAAAGAGTCTAATCTCAGTACCTACAACCTTTTTGCCTGCAGTTTGGAAGGTCCATAATAAATTTTTTATCTTAGCGTCTTGCCTATAAATAGAAAGTAATCTCAGTATAACCTTTTTAGGTGCAATTTAGAAGGTTCATATTGTAAGTAAGTACATAATATTATTATCTTGTCGTCTTGTCTTATAATTATCGAGCAATAAGAAAACTAATTAAAGTGTTTATTTTCAACAACATCCAATTTGAATAAGATAACATCTCGCCTTTCTAGCTTTCACTGGTGCATCGAGATATGCTGAACACTGTTTTGACAGCCTCCCACGATAAACATTATGTTAACGCGTCGCCCGCCATCATGGTTTTTTCTTTTTTTTTCTTGCCCCATCGGCCGTGTTAATAAATGTCTCGTATTGGTTTTTTATCTGTCGTATGTTTATTTAGACGTGGGTTATTAATAATGCGTCCTTCAAGATCAAAATTCGAGATGCGGGGTTTATTTTATTTATGAATCGGTTTTTGGTTTCGGCCCGTTGTTTTTATGAGATAGTATCGTGACACTTTATAAATTATTTTAATTTTGAACACAATTTATGTTGTGTTTGTGTTACGGCACATTTGGATGCGTATCTTGTGTAATTTCAATCTTATATATATTTTCTCAAATTCCATCGCATCACAGTATGCTTAGAGCCCTTTGAAGCAGAATAGAGCTGGAAATTTACTAAGTTGGTCTAGGTTCACTTAACAATCTGAGCAGGCATGTCTAATCGGTCCTGGACAGTGACAGGCGGAAACACGTTTAACTACCACGGATATTAGGTTCGGAGGGGCGTGAAATGGACATAAAATATGATCCTGGTTAGTGGATTTATGATAGGATAGTTGGTCGGTCTGATTCCAAATATATTAGTATAAAGGAGATAATAGATAGATTTGTCTGTGGGTCTAAAGATGGTAATAAATAGATGTTAAATACATAAAATGATGAAATAAGAAATCAGAATAAGTTTGAGATTTGTTTGTGCATCTTAATTATCAGAATAAAGTTTTAGATATTAAAAATCCGATAGACTAAAGAAAAGAAGAACGTAGAGTAAGCTTAAGTAAACAAAAGTTTATTAAACATTTTCTGTGCAATGCCTGCAGCTTTAATAAGAGTAAAATGCATGAAACTTAAATATAAAACGAGGTTTTTCTCGCAAAAAGGCAGTGTATTTTATGCGTCGATAAAATTATAGGTGTACCCGAGAGCGTTTTGTCCATTGTTTACTTTACGATGCTAAAATTTTATATTCTTTACCGGTTGTAAATTATTTTCTGAACGGCTGCCAACTCGATAATTCTCGGTTGTTTCGATTGCCATTATTTATGGAACGAGTCCTCAGGCACTCCAGCCGGGTAAAGCAAATACCTCGGTGCTGACTCAAACGTTGCATTTTGTTAGTCACAGTAAGCTAATTTCGTAAGGCTTTCATACCGTTATTCTATAAAGTACTAAATGACGCCCGAAACGTTGCGCTAAACTTCGTTTATCGCGCCGCAACCGTAATATTTTTCTGCAAAAACTATCCTTTGTCCTTTCCCGGGACGCAAAGTATCTCCATACCAAGTTTGGTCAAAGTCGATTCAGCGGTTTAAGCGTGAAGAGGTAACAAACAGACACACTTTCGCATTTATAATACTATTAGTATCAATTATTGTAACATAGCCAAGGGAATGGACAATCCGCTAGCCAATCATCCAGTGTCATTGCATTAACATGATAATCGATACAATGCAGACTTAACCACCGGAAAGGCGTTTGAAGTGCAAGCTGGTACCAGCGTTAACGTCTAGCTTAATGAAATTCTGTTTGCTCCTGCACGCTAACGGTAGGTGTTGAGTTTAAATAGGCAGACTGAAGCCCTCTCGCCCTAGAGCCCTCCTGTTAAATGCCATACAGCCTTCTGCATTCTACATATTAATTTACATGCATAATGTGTGGTGTTGGCGATTTTTTAATGCGTATCGGATATTTCTAAAAATTTGAATATGTATTCAATATTCATTCAATTTATAATTTTAATTATAAGTTGAGATAGCTTATCCGCAATATATTTTATCATTGCTTAATATTGAGCGACATAAAAAGTCCTGGATACGCTAATATTAAATTTGTTTTCTTTCTTTCTTTCTATTCGTTACTTATTAGGATATTGTGAAACAGGCTCTTAGGCAGTATCTTATCCAGTCTCGAACGGTACGAAAGCAACTATGAGCTGTATAGGTATAAATGATACGAACCAAAAGCTATCACGAAAATGAAAATTCTTTCCCAATTTATATCACGAATTCATCGGTAGTCAAATAAAGCCACCGTGATGGCTCCTGTTTAATCTGTGATCCGTCGGAGCCAATATTTGTCCAGCGATATTTGTCAAGCGTGTTCGTTACTGTACACCTCGCTGTTTGCTTTGGAGGTTTCCAGAAATTCCACATGTTTTGTTTCTTTATTACCTGCTCGAACGTGCTGCGCCTATTGAGCTTGCGTGTAGGGCTTACTCATTTCTGCAGTTAGAGTGAGGCATTAAAATTTCATTACTATTTTTGCATTCTTTCAGTGCAAATGTTATTCGACATTTAAAATAATTTCACTTTGCCAAGTTTTTCAAGAAAAATCTAATTTGACCACTTATTTTGGATGTTACAATTATTCAATTCTTGCAGCCCTCGCAAGAATGTACCGGACAGTAGCGATACACAAACATTAAGTAGCCGATAAGTCCGAGTAAATCTTGTAGGACCGATAAGATACAGATTAGGACGCGCTACCGTGCGATAACCGAATTACTGATAAAGGTGCACGTGGGCTGGAATTTAAATGTGAGATAATTAAACTCGGAATTGCTGTCCCAACAGCTATTTGTGTGTTGGGGCGATTTCATGTGAGCAACATACTTCAAACGTTGCTCATTCAGAACGCTCTCGTTTTTAGGGTTCCGTACCCAAAGGGTAAAAACGGGACCCTATTACTAAGACTTCGTTGTCTGTCTCCAGGCTGTATCTCAAGAACAACAAATACTGAAAACAAAATAAAATTAAAGGGGGGCTCCCATACAACAAACGTGATTTGGCCTTTTTTGGCCTTTTTTGCTCGATATCAATAATGACAACAGGCAGGCAGTTGAAATTTTCACAGAATCCTCAATTTTATGTGTACTTTAATAATTAATAATTAAATTAAAATAGAATAAAAATTTAAGGGGGGCCCCCATACAAAAACACAACTTTTGGACTATTTTTTCTCTATAACGGTACGAAACCATTCGTGCGCGAGTCCGACTCGCACTTGGCCGATTTTTTCTTCTTTATTTAAGGTCCTTTTTAGGGTTCCGTAGCCAAATGGCAAAAAACGGATTCGTCATATCTGTCTGTCTGTCTGTCTATCTGACCGTCCGTATGTTACAGCCACTTTTCAACAACTTTTTTGTTTCAACAACTAAAACAAAAAAAAATTTTTTTTCACCTAACCTATGCGTGTGGGGTATCTATGATAGGTCTTCAAAAATCATATTGAGGTTTCTAATATCATTTTTTTCTAACCTGAATAGTTTGTGAGAGAGACTCTTCCAAAGCTGACCGTCCGTATGTCACAGCCACTTTTCAACAACTTTTTTGTTTCAACAACTAAAACAAAAAAAAAATTCACCTAACCTATGCGTGTGGGGTATCTATGATAGGTCTTCAAAAATCATATTGAGGTTTCTAATATCATTTTTTTCTAACCTGAATAGTTTGTGAGAGAGACTCTTCCAAAGTGCTTAAATGTGTGTCCCTCCCCCCTCTAACTTCTAAAGTAGGGACATGATAAGTCTAAAAAATATATATGATGTACTTTACTATAAAAACTACCAACGAAAATTGGTTTGAACGAAATCTAGCAAGTAGTTTTTTTTATACGTCATAATTAATGGTAAACTTAATTTAACTTTCATTAAATCAACTGAGATATAAAAATAAATCAAAAACCTTTTAATTTCATAAAAATAAACCTTTACGCTGCTGCGGAACCCTTCATGGGCGTGTCCAACTCGCACTTGGCCGGTTTTTTTTCAGAGTTGACGTGTAAGTCTCATTGTAACCTTTACATTAAACCTTATGTGTGTTGGCAAATTCTTCTTGCAAACAACCAACATTGTTTGCAAGAAGAATAACAAGCTGCAGCCTGCAAGTGATTATGGCTCCACCAACTCCAGGCTCAACCTCGAAAAGCGCCTATATTTAGTTAAGTTTCTTTCCATTAAGGTAACTAAAGTTTTCTTTCTGTTACCTTTAATTTTAATTAAATCTAACCAAATTTTGACATCGCGTTAAAGTAACAAAATATGCATCGAGGGTTGGAGTTTAATCCAGTTCGGGTCGGAGTCACGGATATTTTTTCCGGCAACTCGACTTGAACAAATGACTTTTTGTGTCTCGACTCTCGAGTTTCGGCGAAATTTCACCCGAGTGCCGGTAAATTAATTTCTGCCCCGAAAATGTTGTTTTTGGAGACATTTGTGGTGAAATTAAAAATTTCTGTTTGTTATTCTAATTTCGAGTTTCTTTTCTTTATCTTCTCAACAAGGTTTCGTGAATCTCATAATGAATGCGGCTTTCAAACTTTATTCCTCAGTGTAAGTTTTCATCTAAACTTTTTTTATCCCTAATTTAAACAACTAAATAATGGCATTTAGCGCTACTTAGTAGCATTTATTGCAGAAGAGGTACAATATGAAGTGAATATTTGTTTCGTATTACTTATATATAGAAGTGTAAACATTCTGCAAAGTCTTAAATGGAATTTGTATTGTATACCTCCAATTTCTATCCTTGAGACCGTGTTACTTGAAACTAATTAAATTTGACTCGATTGATTCCACATCGATGAACATCGCCGATACAGCTGCTGACGCCTTACTACGACATGAACATGAATCTGTCTAAATTAATACTCTTATCTTTAGCCACGCCAAGAAACACGCTATTTTAAACCGATTATGCCAATACACGCCGTATGCTAACGCCGTAAGTCGTAGAATAGTTTGAAGATAACGGTGTGTTTTGGTGCGATATAAACAGTATTGCATATAACGACAGGTGTATGTCTGTATGTAGTATAAATCCGTCGAGAAGTGTGGAGGATCGTAAACGGGGCATGTTTATTTTATTACAAACAATTTGTTTCGTTACTGCAGATAAATAACTGTGCGCAACAACGATTATTCACTTTGCTAGGGTTGTCTACGATTTATTCGCAGCCTTCCATGTCAGTCTTTGTTTCTATGAATCAAATCGCATGGTTATCATTGTAAATAGGTTCTTTTTATTCTGTTGTAAGTTTTTAGGGTTCCGTACCCAAAGGGTAAAAACGGGACCCTTTTACTAAGACTTCGATGTCTGTCTGTCCGTCTGTCTGTCTCCAGGCTGTATCTCAAGAACGGTGATAGCTAGAGCGTTGAAATTTTCACAAATTATGTATTTCTGTCGCCACTATAACAACAAACACTAAAAACAAAATAAATCAAATATTTAAGCGGGATTCTGATACAACAAACGTGTTATGATTTGAATATTGCAAGTGCCTACGTGTAGCCATTATAAAATAATGGCTACACGTAGGCACTTTAAATATTCAAAAAATACGTTATAGTATTTGTACTTTAATAATTAATAATAAAAATAAAATAAAACAAATATTTAAGGGGGGCTCCCATACAAAAAATACAATTTTTGCTCTTAATTGGTACGGAACCCTTCATGCGCGAGTCCGACTCGGTCGATTTTTCTATTTAAATACAACGATAGTATTAATAAAAAATGTGTTTGTAAAGTACAAAAGTAACTATTTATTCCGATTTAAAACATGTAAAAGGTATGAGGTGCCAACCCTACGGCTCTTCCTTATTTATATGAACTGAGTAAATCTGGGCTACTTAACACGTAATTGTTTGTTCTTTGTCTTGGAGTCAAACTCCAATAGGTTATCTATTTATACTCTGGAAAGTATCGTTTACTTCCTAGTTAGTCTCAAACAATCGGCCAATAAGCCAAGAAAATTGCTTGTTAAAAATCGTTACATGTATCCAAAAGGAATAAATTCCTAGACAAAACCGATCGGCAAATCTAGTGAACTATTAGTTAGGCTTAATGCATAACTAATGATGTTAGTTACAAATTACGATGCGAAATTTCAGGCTCATGTTTAAACTAATGCGGCGTGGCTAAATATAGCAGCTAATTAACGTGAGCGATCAAACACTGAAACACATGTGCGGACAAAAAGTTTAGCTGTCAAACCGATGCGACTGGCTTAGCCGGTATGCGAGCAAAAACGGAGCATCCATCACTCGGATATTTGGGAGAAGATGGATGGATGGAGATTACATGCTAAGCGAAATATTTAGCTGATTGGCACGTTTGGAATCCCTAAAGGTTCGAAGCGGTGCCCTAGTTTTGAAATATCTTCATCTTGGCGTCTGTTTATGGTTGAAGTTTTGGAGAACGCATTACAAAAACTAGTGTGCCCGTAATATCCAATTTTCATAAGGTAGAAGATAAAAGGAGTTTACAATAAGGTTTCTCTGATTGGCACATTTGGAATCAATAGTCAACAATCGACGCCATGCCCTAGTTTTGAAAAGTCTTTACCTTGGTTAGCGTCTTTGAGCTTAATGGAAAAGATCCTTGTATATCCAGAACAAAGCAAACAATCTACTGGTAATCACAATTGAGCATCTACCTGAGTTTTGAAATGGTGTACATGCAGGCGATTGTTTACATAATTACAACCACTTTTGCGTGCAATTTGTGTAGGAATGTCGTAATTTCATTGTAGTAATTAATAGGGGGTGTCTGGGTGAGAGATGACGACGATTACTGCTCTTATCGCCCCTTAAGATTCACCCTCGTGCGTTCTCATTACGAGACGTATACGAAGGTATATCACGTCTAGCTTCATTATTCCTTTCTTATCTTAAATCCCCTTTACTTTTTTCAGATATTGTCTGATCGTAGATTTAATTGTTGCTATTAAAAACCTATTTACTTGAATAATCCAATTTGATTTTTCTAATACGGTTTTTTTTATATTTAATTATCGTTGTTAATATTAAACGCCTTATATTTTCTTACAGTTATATTCTCTAACAAACCAACGTAATTTTTCTTACAAGGTCTTTCTAATTGCTGTACTACCACAAACCGAACGTGAAAGTAAACCGTTCCCCATTTTTTTTCCTAAAGCTTTGTAAAGTAAATCTCGTTAAGGATGGGACGCAATAGATCGAATTACGTTTCCGCTGGCTTGACGCTCAATACCTCAATACCTTAGTTTAATTTTACACCTGACTGCACCTGCAATGATCCTGCGGTGACGCCCATCAGATTGATGTTTTTGTCGCATGCATCAGGTAAATTGAATTAGCGACTTTGTAGATTCCCGACTGCAGAAACTTATAAACGTGTTAAGTTTCTTGCATCATTTTATAATATAAAATTAATATTTGCATTCTTCACATTACCTCATATTTTGATACTGCCATAGAAACTGAATTTGCTCATTTAGTTCTAACTTTAACACAAGTTTTGTTATTGATAGGTGATTTTTTGGTAAATCTGATGAAATATCCTTTTCTTTTATTAAATAAAGGATTATCCAAGCATTAGAATATTTATTTCGTAGTACATTAACATGTATTTTACTACAAAACGAGTATTTGAAATGGACGTAGAAATTGTATATTCCGCGCACGTGCACCACAGACTTAATTGTTATTGTCCATACGGCCATGTATCCTGTGTCTTCCGAGGCTTAAGCTTAAATCAGCGCTACGTGATGAAAATAGTTGATGGAATTTTATAACGTGTACATGGATGATGTATCGTCCACTCTATTATCCATCAAGATAATTTACAACTTACCTTTATGGATTTGTTAACATTATATTTTAAAAGATAGCCTATTAAAATAACAATTATGATTTTTATAATGAAGAAGATGATGACGTCATGTTTTAGTATTATGACGATAAGTTTGCAGGTTTTGTAGGACTTTCAGGAAATTGAGAAGCTTGTTTCATAGTGTCTGTTATATGTGGCATAAAGAAATAAGTCATTACTTCATGCAAATGAAAAATCCTTACAGTAGCATCCCGCGTATGTCATTGACCGAAACAGAAGTCGAACTGTTACGCCCCAACATTAACGCGGTTCCGGTATAATCCAATAAAACTGTCGTTATTGCAACACCAACACCAGCTATATCCATCGATTTTTACGGGACAACCAGATATTCTCGGCTCGGTTTATTAGCATCATACCTTATGGGAAGCATTAAACAGATGTTTATTTAGCGGTTTCCTCCCGCCGCCGGGTTATTGTAAATTCTTGTGCTATCGTCAACTCGACTGAAACTGCATTCGTCTCAGTCTCGAGTGTTCACCTTTGTTTACGCTTCTGTTTTATTTTCTTGCACGCCTCCGTGTAATTTCACAATAATCTTTGCCCTGACATTCCTTGAGGGGGAGCTTTTGGATCGACGCCATTATGCCCCGCTCTATCTTGTTCGTTCTTTGCGGGCTTTTATTCGAATATAATGAACGCTTTATTCGTAGGTGTGAACGGTTCAATGGTGCGATTTCTTTCTAGTGTTGCTCGCACAATATCGTCAATACAATAGAGTTTTTTCGCCCGTCCTAAGCTTTTTAGGGATTTCTTATCTGCTAAAAAATTTTGTGCTCAGAATCCAGGCGGTTTATTTGTTTAAAAAACGGGCGCCACCGAGTATTCTCGCGTTATCTTGCATTATTTGTCCTATGAAGTGTTCTTTTTCCCCGCCGCCTTTAAAGTTGCCGCGAACGGTAGCGCAGTACACGCTATCGCTTTTTGTGGACTCACAAGAACCATTTTCTTAACATCTTTATTGCCACTTAAAATTCAAATTCATGCTGCATTAATATTTTAAGGGCCATTAGAGATTTAATCAGATTTGGATTTCGATGAAACGTCTCAGTAATGACAAATGCAGACGTGGTTATGAAATATTTAACGAGATGAATTATAATAAACGTGAACGTTACTCTAAAACGAGTAGAGTGATCTCAGGGCTTAGGTGTAGTTTGTTCTTCACTTGCTTATACATTTTGTGAAACTCAATAAATACTTATCGAATGATACAACAAACATAAACAAGTAGTCGTTAGAAAGTCTTATCAATGCAATTAGCAAACACATTTCAGTGTTCTCCGCATACAAACACCCACATGAAGTGTTCAAACGGCTTTCATATGCTGCTCACTTAACTCTTAATCGTCCTTATCGTGTCTCGAATAAACAAATATTCCATTAACGGTGTGAAATTATGGATCGTTAGCTTCGTTTACATACCGATATTGAGTTAATTGTTAATACACCGGTAAAGCTCCAACCTTTTTTTAATTAATTTGATGTGTCGATCATCGTTTTATGATTTAATTATCTGCTACTTGTAATTTGCATATTAATAAGACTACAAGTTTTTGGTTGCTGCATTGCGTCGAATAATAAATTGGGTGTCCCGATTGGCTCGATTGTTGGGCTTCTCACCCTCGACCTTCGATCACATAATATACAAGGTGTAACAAAACTAAGTGATAATACTTTAGCGTGTGTACGTGTTCCTTGTAGAGAGTGCAGTGTGAAAGTAGCAGCGCTGAAAGACTTTTTTTTTAACTTTTGTATGGGGAAAGTCGTGACGCTGGGGCGCTTGCCCATACCCCTCGACACAAAAAAATCACCCCTCTGAAATTGAAATTACCATTATACGGATACTGTTAGTATAGTTAATTTTTCAAAAACAATTTTGAACCTGTCAATACCAGCCTCATTATTTCGCCATAATTTTTTACTAAGCGAAATTGGGCATCAATCATCAGGAGTTCAAAATACGCATTTACTGGCATCTGCTCATGTAACGTGTAATTGGCCTCACATTAAACAATGTTTGCCTTACTAATAACAGGGTTGGGAGAAAAAACGAGAATATGTAATAAGGCAAGATATGGTCCGTCCAGATTTATTTTACCTCGATGTATAAAATGATCCTTACGTGATGGGCATAACGATCACGCCAGAGGTAATGACAGGTCACAACTTATCCCATAACGAGTAACGAGTTCGTGGAATGTAATCTGTTATTTAAATTCCGTGTGCTACAGCCATCTCGAAATCTCTTATTTTAATTGAATTATCTTAATCTTTATAATCTACTATTAATTGTGATGAAAGTTTCTTTCTTTTGTGACTATCGGCTACTGGTATTTCTACACTTTAGCCACATTTATCTAAATCGTTAGCTCATTTGTCTTATTCTGTTGCTTTGTGGTCTTCCGAAATAAAAATAGAACCTAAAAAGCCAGGTAAAGCTACTTCAGTACGGTCAATTACCATATATCAAAGACTTATTTTCCGGCAAATCTTTTTAGCGGTTCCCATGATTTGTGGACAGGTGGCGCGGCGTCTTTGTGCTTTGATCTCGCCGCTGCGCGTGCGAACGTTTTTGTCCTTTTTCATATTGATGTGTATTGGTTTAAGCACTGGTATTTCAATAGATCCAGGATCAGATTGCAGATCGATTTTTCTGTAGCATCAGGTTACGCTTTCAAATCATATTTCCTCTACTGTAATGTTATGTCAGTTTCTAAGAAGATAAGATATCAAAGATATGAAAAACATTTCTCATCTTGTGCCACCTTGTAAATATTCCCATAAGAGTCTTCTTAATAGACCCTTCTAATCCAGAATTCTTCTTCCAGGACTGACAGCGGAGCTCTACTATGTGAGGGAAGGGCAGATCAACGTGTATGCCCTGAACTTCGTGGTGCCAGTGCCAGCCACGATTGGCGAACTGCACTTCACATGGCAGAGTCTAACAAGACGACCGGTGAGTACGTTACTCTGTTTAAAAATATTCTGTGTCTTAAACCTTCTACGCCTTCATCATGAAAAAACCTTGAATATATTTCCGAGAAATGTTCTGGACGGTATAATTTGTGTGGCATTAAAATTGCCATTGTTAGCTATTATTATGACAAACAACTTCAAGGCTAGTCGGAAAATGTTGGTAACGGAAAGGACATAATATTATGTAGTATCCAGAAATGTCCCAACCAACTCACTAAACACCTAACTGCTGTTTACCAATCTACCAGTCTTTTAAACAGCCACTGAAAGTCTTCTTCCCAATTTCTTTGATTTCTATGTGTTTGGTTAAAAGTCTCTAATCTCTGACACTTAGCTGTGATCCAAAAAATTAATATTTCTTAAGCCAAAGTCCTAAAGGGTAAGCCCTTGGAACCTTGTATCCTGTAGGGATTAGTGACGTCACGTAGACGTGTAACCTTAAAGCCCTTAATCTGGACGTGACACTTTTTAAGAGATACGCCCCGCGCTTTGGACAGTCTTTTTTGTGAAATGTTTATGCTTCGTTTTCTAGATCTACGTAGAAATAATCAATCTCTATTTTTTCGTCAGTCTGATTTCAAACATAACGATTATAATCCATACAAGTACTAATATTATGAATGCGAAAGTGTGTCTGTCTGACTGTCTGTTACCTCTTCACGCCCAAACCAATGAACCGATTTTTGCTAAAATTTGGTATGGAGGAACTTTTGAGTCCCGGAAAAGGACATAGGAAACTTTTTAGCCCGGCAAAATGCAAAGTTCCCACGCGATAAACATATTTTGGCGCAAGGAAGTTGCGGGCGTCATCTAGTATATCTGCGAGGTACATTAATTTCAATATCAACATTAAAATGCTTCATGTCGCTTCCAAATTATGTTCATTTCAAGATTATGGGTGACCTACGTCGGTTTAAATACTTTTCTGCTTAGTAACACATTATGTGTGATCTAATTTCGGCATATTTTCATATCTAACATTTACAAGAACAGATGGATAGAAATAATTAATTTTTATATGTTTAATATGTAGATGACGCGCTCACTTTAAAGCGGAATTAGCATATCAAATTAAGATCAGTAAAAGAAGATCTACTAATTAAACATCAACATAATATAAGTAGACGTAAGATATTCTACGAAATGGCGAAGAGATTAACTAATTGAATATGTTTGGTTTTATTAATTAGGTAATCATTTGATAAGTCAGTACCTAACTGTTTCCTTAACTGCCTTACTGTTTTAATTTGTATTTTAGGCATTTTTAGATTATAATGTTGTAATATCCAGAAATATAGACAAATACTAATTTTTCTTCGAAAAGGCTTTTTTCTTGCCTCCAGTGACCTTATTGGAATTCTCACTTCTTTATTTTTACTTTTTAGGTATAAGCTATAAAAATGTTTTCTTTAATTTACGATCTCATACAACTTTGTAAACGAGCTTTTTATTTATGTCTACCGCCGTCTTTGATATTTTCGCAATTCGCTTATAAGGTTGAACAAATAATACGTCAATAAAATATCGTATTAAGTATTATTTATTTATTGCGATCATTTAGAGGTTAGGGCAGTGCTTTGGTAAATCTAATATCAGTGGGTTTTGATAAACCTTTGTCGTTTTCTTCAAGGTTTTCAAGAAAATTCAAGACAATATCATTACATAAAAGTTAGGGAAAGTTAATTTTTTTAAAGTCCGAAGTAATTTTATTCGCTATCCAGTTCTTGGCAAGCTGTTATTATGTAAATTGCACATCCTATTTGAATTTGAATAAACAGCTTTAAAAATGGATGTTTGGGTCATAAAATATCTAATTTATTTAAAATAGCACATTTTTATGTTGCTATTTGTCAACGTTTTAAATTAGGTACATGCCAAGATTTGAATGGATTAAACTATTTCTAAGAATACAGGTAGGCGTGGTCCAAGAAGGCTTTAACTAGAAACAAGGCTTTAATACTATAAGGTTAATTTGGGAATGAAAAACATCCTTTATTTTCCTATTAAGGTCTTGACTCTCTCTTTGCCTTAACTTTACCTATGTTTTTTTTGTTGCAAACCCCTAAACAGATATCTAGAGAGAGAGAGAGAGAGTGGTTTGGGCTCATCTGAGATCACATCAACAACCTCACTACCACTGTTTTTTTTTTGTAGTTGGTAAGGGTGAAGCCAAACGAGCGTAATTTGTGAGTTGTGAGTCGCAGAATTTCTGCCGCGTAAATTTCTTTTCATACAAATCATGACTCACAAATACGCTCGTGTGAATCAAACAGTACTTTTGTATGAAACTGAATGCAGTAGAATTCTGCTGAACCGAAATTCTGCGACTCACAACTCACAAATTACGCTCGTTTGGCTTCGCCCTTACTCTTGATCTTGGCTACACAGGAGTTGCAATGAAATAACCATATTTGCCCATACATCTTGCACCATCTGAATAATAAATATTTATTATACGAAAACGGATTAAAGATACTTATTAGTATTCAGTGAGTTATAGAATCGATCATGTTGATGTATCGAGCCGTTCGCCCGGCGTGCAAATATCGATACCAACTGATACACATCGCTAACCAAATATTATGTGCATTCATTGACGATGCTGCGGCGGCGGCTATGGTATGGAATATCGAATTGACTTGTCCCTAGCGTTTGGAGTAAACTCTGAGAGGCTACAGACCTCAATATTCGAGCAGGCCGATCTTCCGACTGATTACTGGCTGAATAGACCGGTGGTGATTTCCCGTGGTCCGGCCATAACCATCAGTCCGATCGACCTCCCAGTATATTTGGGTCCTTTACAGGCGTTATATTCCTTTAACTCCTTCCGAAATGGCTTACGACGCTTTGTCAAAAGTATGACTGCGATTGGAAAGCGTTGGGTCGCGATCGTCCGTAGCCCGTCTACGCAAAGCTTACTCGACCCAAATGCTGGATGAGCCATCTCGACATTATACTGTTATGTGTCCATATTTGAAAAACTGCCTTATATGGTATGCTTCGAGAACTAACGAATACGTTTATGGAAAAAATAATTGAATAAATCTTCGATTCTTCAATGTCTTTCGAGCCTAAGTTGGTTATGGCAACGTTATGAAAGCTAAGTAGGTAAACAAACTTATAAGGGCGGCCACTATGATGGTAATTAACGATGGAAAATGTATATCGATTCGACTTTTTTATGCAACATTAATACAGTTTCAAACAACTTGACATTTCATGAGAATATCATTTTAGAAACTGGCATGGATGGAAATAAGGAACGAAGCTGCATTTATGAATGTTGAAATTTAACATGTTGTGGGTCTTTGATACATGAAATAAACACAATTTATTTTATTTATACAATAATGTAAGTTAAATAGTTGAATTGGTATATTGGTATACAGCGTTTCCTTAGAAAGTATACATAAGAAAACCAGTTCGTACCACGTTTGCGACGGATCGAAACGATAGATCGCAAAAATCGTGCCCTAAATACTAGGTTAAAGCGCATAATATTAGCTTTCAAAGAATTTATGTTCACAATTTAAGGTAAAACTAATTAAAATTAATTAATAAGGTCCTAGTAAGGCTATAAAGTAAACTACATTTCTATTTCAACATTTACAGCAGGCCAACTTACCTTAATTGGCGTTTTCTTAATTAGTTTCGGCTTTTACCGCATTCATTAGAACCTAATTTCTAAAAGGTGAGCATATTCATTTTCACCAATTTTTTTTTAAATTAGCCAAGTGCCAGCTTTAATATTTTACATTCGTTTCCGTGAATTTAACCATATATGAGTAATGTTATATCTTATAATAATACACTTAGTTATAAAATATTTTTGTGATAAACATAAATTAAATAAGTAGCTGAGTCGTATGCAAAATGGTTTTCGCACATTTTGGTATATTTGGACATGCTTTGAGTACCGAAAAGTAACACTGGATAGATTTCGAATTTCATCAAAGTTATTACTGTCACAGTAATAATTTCGATAAATATGAGATACTCTTTAATATTTTGTCGGATAGGAAACGTAATCGAAGGAAGAACGAAACTGCTGTTGCATTAAAATCGTACAATCTGTGTGCTTATTTATTAGCGTAGTTTAAACTAACTGACCTACTCCGGTGGTTTAACCAAAGAATAAAGCACAGTTAAGCGTATAATTTGTCAGCACACAAATCATCAGTCTTTGTAGTAGCGACTGTTTGTGTAGCGGTGAACCATGTTACGATATTTAGTTAGTCTTGTACTTTTCGGTTACCGCCTCATTTGATAAGTTTGTTTTGTCGGCTACTTCTTTGACGTTTACCATTGTTTAGAGTAGTTTGTAGTTGATAGTGAGTATTTGATGATAGAGCCACTGGTGTATGGACAAACTTTATAGTGAGATATGCAGTATCAAGCCCCAAAGGAAGATCTTCCGACTTAAGACCGACGTCCACTATAGTCATTTTAGGCGTTGTATAATATTATGTAGCGCTGACTTGAGAAATTTTTATAGAGCAATTTGTGTTTGTGCGCTGTTTGGCCTATGCCTGTCAGGTTTTTTTAAGAGATTGTTTTATACTCTTCATTAGTAACCAAATGCCTTTTTACAATTGTTTATTTTGCTGCATAATTTTCTGTAAAATATCTCTACGTCTCTACATCTTTTATAAGTCTAACATCAAATCAATATTAGCTATATATTCATTTATTCATAACGACTTTCTACATTTCGGCTTCTCTTTATTAGGCACAGTACAAATTGATAAGTTTGTTTTCATACGGCCAAGGTCCGTAGAACAAAGAAGCATAGTAATATTTGCACCCGCTATCAGATGAGTACTGTTTTGTTTGTCGGCGTACCTTTCTTGGTAACTACTTTGTAGTTAACTCTTAGATTTCATCAGTTAGTTTGTTTTTCTTATTACAGTCTTCCTCTGTTTTGGTTTCATGGAGCCGCTCTCTATTGTTGGTGTGAAATTATTTTGATTAATATCTATTAAAAAATGTGGCAATCTAGACACGCGGTAGTGTGTCAAGCCAAGTTCAAGTATAACAGAACTGGCGAGTAGCACCGTGCGTAATATTACACGAACCGTTTGCAGCCACTTTTGACCCCCTCATAATTCAGAAACTATTGCACATAAACGTTTCAAATTTGGCTCATATATTGAGACATGCGAGATACATATAATATGCTCTAAATTTCATAAAAAAAAAAACATCTCTAACGGTTATTAAGATATTAACATCCGAAAATCTACATTTTTACCACTGACTGACTGACTGACCTATAGATCAAAATTCTAACCCACTTCCAGATGACCTAGAAGGATGAAATTTGGAATCCAGCTTCGTAATTGTGTGTGGGCATAGGGAAAAATCAAAAAACAAAAAAAAATCGGTCAAGTGCGAGTCGGACAAAGCGAAACTAAGCAAAAATTGTTTTTTTGTATGGTAACCCCCTTAAATATTTCTTTTATTTTACTTTTCTTATAAATTATGAAAGTAAAAATATGATTAAAGATTTTGTGAATATTTCAAGTGCCAACCGGCTGCCATTATTGATAATGAGCAAAAAAGGCCAAAAAAATCACGTTTGTTGTATCACTTAGAGAGTGACTTTATAAAGTGTGTCTGTCACCTCTTAACGCCCAAACTGCTTGTACTGAAATTTGGTATGGAGATATCGTTTGAGTCCCGGGAATAGACAAAGAGTTGCGAGCGGCATCTGTCTGTCTGTCTGTCTGTCCGTCTGTCCGTCCGTCCGTCCGTCCGTCCGTCCGTCCGTCCGTCCGTCCGTCCGTCCGTCTGTCTGTCTGTCTAGGTTCACAGCCTCTTAAGCTTGCGAGCGACTATTATATGTAAGTTTGAACTGGGAGGATTTAGGTGTCTAAACTGCTAGGAAAAATTTCTTTACAAAACGTAATGATATTCCACCAAAAACATAAATGTAAAAATAGAGCCAAGTTCAATACAATCATTATGCTTATCTAAGGACTTCGCCGTAAAAAGAAGGACTTCGCCGTAAAAAGAATGAAGATCTAAATGAGTGCCAAGTTCTATGGAAAATCGAAATATGTATTTATAGGAACCAAATAACATTATGGACAAATAATAAAGTCTATTTCTTGGCTTTATTGAATATCTATAACAATTGCTGTTATTTAAATAACGTGAGATCTTAAAGTAGAGTAGATTTAACTTGGCCAGTTTTCATTACATCATTCATTTCATAAAGTTATTGAACATTTTAATTCTGATACATATTATTATTTCGATTTTCTATAGAACTTGGCACTCATTTAGATCTCCATTCTTTTTCGGCGAAGTCCTTAGACAAGCATAATGTTTGTATTGAACTTGGCTCTCCTTTTTTACATTTATGTTTTTGGTGGGATTCATTGTTACAGTCTACATTTAGTTTTCACGAGTTACCGTGCAACATTGATATAACCTACTTGGTTTTCGGTACATGGTCTGTCAATGCAGTATCATACTTGCTAAGAGACATAGCAAAAATCGTCTTGTGCAGTCGCTGTTTTTGACATTTTTAAGGCTTTTTTACCGAGTATTAAGATCGTGAGGTGGTTGTGTGGATTCACGAGACAAAATAAACTTAATTAACTATGAATTTAATATGTATCTTTCTTATCTTAATTGCTGTAACGTAATACAAGTAGTAACGAGTAACAGGATCGTATTTTCAAGAACTGCGATCATAATACCCCCGTGTAAACATCGTTTATTTGAGCACTTAAAAGGAGTCGTGAGGTAGGGTAGACATTTGATCGGCCTGACATTGGAGGATGGATGTTTTATTTCTAGATAAATTTTAAAAGTAAGACTTTCGCGAATAGGCGAAAAAATTGTTTTATTTAAAAAAAAATGACTCCGATAGTTGAATCTAGTTTAAGTTTTAAGATTCTCCATTTCTGAATAGATTTCATAAATCTCATGATATAATTTACCTAAAAACTTTATTTCTATTTCTTACTTTCAAACTGTT
This sequence comes from Cyaniris semiargus, assembly GCA_905187585.1. Lineage (NCBI taxonomy): Eukaryota > Metazoa > Arthropoda > Insecta > Lepidoptera > Lycaenidae > Cyaniris > Cyaniris semiargus. The sequence continues at coordinate 4,604,530 of LR994555.1, forward strand.
TCAATTATCCGATTAATTGTTATTTGCTGCTAAAATTTGGAAATTTATATCACTTTATGACATCAAACTTAACATTATTGGTTGTTTTGGTGCAATAAAGAATTTTCATTCATTCATTCATTCATTAACCAACACATGTTATGCATAACATTTATTTTCATATTTTCTACCCCCAAATTAAAATGCATTAAAATCACTAGAATCTTAATCGTTACACACAACATAATCTAACGACTCTAGTTATTCCACATCTATGCTGCTTAGCATCGGATGCGTCTGTCAATTTGGCGGGCACAGTTACATCAGATACCGTTACCATTGTGCCCGTCATGGGGTTATCGCAGACGGCGTGGAATGCCAAAACGAGTTACCAGTATGTAAAACTCATGCCATGATCCATGCCATATAAGATAAGAGATTAGTTTATGTACTTCATAGTTCATTGTAATGGAGAGGAGAAGTTACATTACTGTTCGTAACCTTTGACTGCGAGAAAGAACTGCATAAACCAAAACGTTTTGAAGGCTTCTTAACTAACAAAAGCTTTACCTACTAACAGAAATTTTAAGGTATATTCTTTGTTACAGTTACCGTACACGCTCCACGCGAAGGTGATGAAGGACTCCGGCGCCCTCCACACGCCCACCTTCAACATATCCAACGAGGGCTTCGTGCCCACCGAGCCCCAGACGTGGCGGGTCGACCTGCCGTGTACCGGCACCGTGGCCGCCGAAGTCGACGTCACGATATCCCTCAACGTCTCGACTGGCTCGTCATCCACGGCGCTGCACTTCCAGCGCAAGAAAATCTGCTTGAAAGACGTCCCTCGCCCAGCCGTGAGAGTCGACAACGCGCCGTACGCACCGACGTCAGCCGATATATTTTACGCCGGTGCCGGCTGCGCGGGCGCAGCGTTGCTAATAGCTGCCATCGCTGCGGTCGCCTGCAGGGCTAGAGCGAGAAAGCTGCGTCGAGCGCGAAGCGACGAGCAAGATGCTCACGCGTTCCTACCAGACTCCTCGTGCAAATCCGCGGCCAGCTACACCAGCTACCGTCGTCCTACATCTATACCAGCACCAGCTCCGGAAGATAGAGCCAGGGATCTTCAGCAGAGGATCGCCGAGTTAACCATTCAAAGGTGTAGAGTGCGCCTACGTTCGGTGGCCATGGAGGGAACCTTCGGAAGGGTGTACCGAGGGACGTACGCTGACGAGGAAGCGAGAGAGCAGGAGGTCCTCGTCAAGACTGTAGCAGAACATGCCTCTCAAGTACAGGTAGGACTGATCAGAATACAATATTATGTTAATTTGGTTAGCACTGACATCTATAAATCTACATTATAAAACCTACTTTAACTTTTCTTCCATTTTTAAACAGAATGAAATTTTATCAAATTATAAAAGTTAAAATTATCTCACTCCTACGGGATTAACAGTTTTAAAATCCCCAATCCCCATGGGCGAAGCTTGCAATAAAAGCGTAAATCGATTCTCGCTCGCAAAGTGCTTCCTTTATTGCGAATTTTCCTTTCTGCAACGAGTATCCTTTTAAAAACAATTTAGACTTAACAATTTAACCTTTGAAAAATGTTGGCTACATTTCTTTACCCACTTGAAAACATTCAAAATTTTTTGCTCAGGTATCCCTGCTCCTCCAAGAAGGCTGCATGCTCTACGGGCTACACCACGAAAGGGTACTTTCTGTTCTGGGCGTGAGCATAGAAGACCAGACCGCGCCATTCCTTCTCTACCCGTGGAACGCTGGCTGGAAGAATCTCAAGCAGTTCCTGCTTATGTGCCGAGGGGTCAGCATCGGGGGGAACTCGGGGCCCCCTCCCCCTCCGCTGACCACCCAGCATGTTGTCAGAATGGCCCTGCACGCCCTAGATGGCCTGTCATACTTGCACTCTCAACATGTGCTTCATAAGGACATAGCCGCGAGGAACTGCATGTAAGTTTTTTGGAGATTTCTCATGAATATTCATCGTGCTCTTTTGTCACTGTAGCATCAAAATAAGCCTTAGGCGGAAACTGTCCTATTTTTCAAAAGTTCGTTACGTCGACAAAGTGGTTTCGAGTCTTGGACTAAAGCTGAGCTGATTTCTATGAGTTGCTTTCTTGTTTCGACCGTAGCTGTATGCAATTAAACTAAAATTTTATTGAGTAATAAACTCTACCTAGTTTTCTGGCTTAATTAATATAACGAAGCTGTTATTTTTACGACTCGAAGTGCAAAAACATGTACAGTATAATTATTAGGAATTCTTTAACTTTTTAATTTGAAATATTTCGTTAAATTAAAGTTGTTTTCAGGTGCGATAAAGTAGAATTACGCAGCTTGCGCCTAATTTACCTGATAGCTGACACGCAAATGTTTATATTTTCACCTATTTTGTCAATAAAATGTATCCCTTACAACTAGTAGGTCAAAAAACTACCTACTTTCTTAGGCTTTCTTTGTTAATTTTTAGTTAGGTAAGTCATTTGCGATGGGTCATTTCAATCGTCGCAAATGGCCTAGTATGAACCGGTTTTCAGTTTTAAGGAAATATCATCATAACCATCATAATAAAATGACTCATACTAGTACATGTGAAACTGTCGCATATGAGCTGTGGCAGCCCTTATGACGTATGATATTCGTATTCATATTATTATAGAAAGAGAGCAGCTAGCATGCTTACCGCCGCGCGCCGCACTCAGAGACGAACATTAATTATTTAATTGTAATTAAATAAAGATTTTACCCATAACCCAGACATAAGACCCATACATTATCTGTCAAACTCTCTTTTAAATTGAAGTTTCATCATCACTAAATGTCTCTGAGTGCGGCCGTTACTTAATACTTACACATTTTAACGCCTAACTTCTTTACAGTGTGGACGAGAACCTCCGAGTGATGATAGCCGACAACGCTCTAGCTCGGGACCTCTTCCCTGCCGACTACCACTGCTTGGGAGACAACGAGAACAGACCCATCAAGTGGCTGGCTCTGGAAGCGTTGACCAAGAAGCAGTTCAGTCCGTCAGCTGATGTGTGGGCGTTGGGGGTTCTGATGTGGGAGCTGACGACGCTGGCCCATCAGCCGTACGCTGAGGTGGATCCGTTTGAAGTGGCCGCGTACCTGAGAGACGGTTACCGGTTGCAGCAGCCGGCGAACTGCCCTGATGAGCTGTAAGTACAAAAATTATCTTCTAGTTTTAGCCTCTTACTAATAAATTGTACTATCAGAGAAGTTGATTCCTAGGAAGATGAGCGACCTACGTAGTTTGGTCGCATTATGTCAAACCCAGCCGACAGATCACAAGTAACATTAAATTAACAAGATCCGACCAAATGACGTTGCCCGTTGGTCCGTCAACTGCCTAGGAATCAATTTCCTCGATGGTACATAACTTACACAAGATTTGTTGAAAAGGCTCTTGAGTCTTGACTCTTGAGTTCTTGACCGACAAAGGGCAACATTTTGAAAGTGATCTGCTAAATTACTGTTTTAATACCTCGATCGTGGGAAACCAGACACAATAGCTATTCAATTGTTATCGCGGCCTGATCAGGCCGCTTGGGAGTTGAAGCGCTAAATGAGGTGTAGATGATATTATGCCCCGATGCCTTGATAATATTATTTATTTATCTTGTTTACATAATATTTACAAGCCTATCTGATCACTTCATTAGATTAATGATTTTTTTTAAGTTCGACAAATTTTTCGGCACATTTTTCGACTGTCCCTAAAATCAGGACGTACAAACCTTTGGCTCTACCACTCTATCTCTTACCTTCAAATCTTTTCAACAGATTCGCAGTAATGGCGTATTGCTGGGCCATGTCACCCGACGACCGGCCCACGCTGCCCCAACTACAGATATTCCTAAGAGAGTTCCACACTCAGCTCACCAGGTTCGTGTAGACCAAAGATGGCCTTACGGCTCTGTTGAGGGGAGTTTCTGAAAACTTGGTTTCAGTAACTTAGATTTTATGGGTTGTTTGATGTTTGATGAGTAAGATCGAGAGCATAGATTCAGTAAGTATTTTCTGAAAATTTGTTACTGAATCCAAGCGTTGCCACGACAATTTCAAATTACAGTAACTAAAGTGACTAATGATCATTTATACTTGACATCTTGTTTCTGACTATACGTCCATTTCAATTATGTTACTTAAGTGACTGTTTCTAAATTTGGAATGAAGCTTTAAGAACAAAAGAACAACATTTTAACAGTTTTCAGAAATTCCTACTAATGGAAGCCTTATTACTTGTAAATACTTAACGTGCGACGCGTAGATAAGAGACTGATGTAAAGGCGAGTGCACACGCATTACACAATATTTATTGAAAATATTTATAACCTCCGATATTTTTACTTCTAACTACATTTTATTTTGTAGACAAATTTTGTTTCATTGTTTTTTTTACAATTTGTAAAAAAAACAATGAAAATTGTTTAAAAGAAACAAGGGTTTCCATAGATGTCTTATTAACACGCAACGTAAAACGTTGGCTTTAAAACTTTGAGGTTATTTATATTTTTAATAAAATATTCTCCCACCGTACCATGACATCAAAAATTAGATTTCAGTAACATGTTTCAGAAATCCAATTTTCAGAAAACTTTTAGTATATCGGTATAGTTCTTATTGGGCGTCTCGTTCGAATAATTTCGCATGTCATCATAAAACAATTGTGTAAATTTTCTGAAAATTGGATTGTCAGGTTACTGAAATTGTCCGTTGTGTGCCCTCAGCCTTACTTATAATTGAATTGTAAATGATAATTTATAACGCAGCTGTCACATGTTTGGATTTTTGTCTCACTTCAATCCTAAGGAGATCTATTAGCACACAACAGTCTAGCCATTTTAGTGAAATTCCATTTACCGCTAATAAGGATTTAGACTAGACAAGATATATTTTTTAAATTACTCATCATTGGCACTAGAGTTAACTCTAGGTTTAGACCTTTACATGTACTAACAAAGAAATTGATTTTTACGTGGATCAACGTAATTCGGTCGAGTTAGCTCTTTAGTCAAGTCTAGCTGATAGGTCACAACTAATATAGCCTTGATGTAACCCGACTAAATTACGTAGTATAAATTTCTCTGATAAAGCATGTACGTCTAGATTTTTTCTTCAACTACCCTCATCTAAATAATGTGTTCAAAAGACTGATATACAAACTGACAGCTAAACCTCATACTGCCATACTAGTGTAACTGTAAATATTGTAAGTAGATCGATGTGCCTCAGTACAATGTTGTTCATATGACGTAGGTATACAAGTTTTAGGTGTACATTGACATAACATATCTGCTGACGTCGCATTCGGAAAAAATATGAAAAAAATGCGATCTGTGACAGGACGACTTTAATCTGTGACGTCTCAGATATGGTACGGCAGTGCTTTCATAAGAATTCCCAATTTTAGAAAAAAGTACAATGAGTATTATACTTCGAAATACAAATTTACAACTTTAGATCTTTCTAGAACTTTGTATATAATTTATAATGTAAGATTATACAACATTACTGTTGCAACAGCACAGTGTATAACCCGCCTTAAATAATATTTTTGTTGTATCCAAGACTATCACTCTTTTTTTTTTGTGAATAAGGAATTTTGTTTTTGTTTGTTAATAATTTAATTTTGATATTTACAACCAATTCTGATTTTTGATATTATAAATTATAATAATAAAGTACTTTCAAGTATACAGTAATCCTTTTTACCCAGTTTCTTTTTTACTGTCGCATATTGTTAAGTTTACTATTTTTGTACAGTCTTTATTTTGTCATTCTTAACCAACTTCCAAGAAAAGGAAGTAATATTTAAATCTAAAATAACACCAAATGCTAGCTAGTATTATAATGACTCTATTGAAATAGTAGACTATACCTTGTGTCTTTACTCTATTAAATATAATAAAATATAAGCTTCAAAAGTTTGTAACTGTTAAGACTAAAGGTGACTTTCCGATCTTCGTCGCAAGCGACCGCGACCAATAAATTCAAATAAAATGCCACTTTATGCCTTAGGTCTTAGGCTATAGAGTATAGCCTTATAGGTTAGGCTATAGCCTTTTAGGTTTCATATTCTACCGACATTTGTCTATTCACCCATGCTGCCGCGGCCGCTGCTTTGTAGTGGCGTAGAGCAAAATGAAACCTATAGCCTATATTATAAAGTAGCATTTTTCACCAAAGCCTGTTAGTATTCATCTTTAGTTAAGTGTCATGCCTTTTCTTTCATTACGAAGAACGAGATAAATTTAATCAACGGTTATTTAAACAGGCTTTGGTGGAATTGGATAAACGTTGTAACTTGTAAAGATTAGATGAGTATTGTATGTACATTTTGTAAATAAATATAAAAATGTGAATATAAGAGTGATTATACAATATTTTTCTTTTTTATTTGATACCCAAAACCATAGCGAAAGAAAGAAAGACTATAATATACATATAGTGTGGTGTTATTCAAATATCATTTCGGTGAGAACTTGCAGCGCTACTATGAGCTATCATGCTATGCTGCCTCTTGGCAGAGACATACATTAATTAGTTTGTCAGATAATAAAATAAAAAAATCGGCCAAGTGCGAGTCGGACTCGCGCACGAAGGGTTCCGTACCGTCATAGAGCAAAACTAGCCCAAAAAATCTGATTTTTGTATGGGAGCCCCCCTTAAATATGTTTTTTTTTTTATAAATTATTAAAGTACAAATATAATTAAGGATTTTGTAAAAATTTCAAGTGCCTAGCTATAGCCATTATTGATATCGAGCAAAAAATAGTAAAAAAAATCACGTTTGTTGTATGGGAGCCCCCCTTAAATATTAATTTTATTTTGTTTTTAGTATTTGTTGTTATAGCGGCAACAGATATACACAATCTGTGAAAATTTCAGAAGTCTAGCTATCACCGTTCTTGAGATACAGCCTGGAGACAGACAGACGGACAGACAGACATCGAAGTCTTAGTAATAGGGTCCCGTTTTTACCCTTTGGGTACGGAACCCAAATTTTTTTTTATCTCTGAATAAATTTGAATCAAATACTTTCTGAACGTCGAAACTACGATGCCTACCACCGGTTCGGGAACTAACCCGGCGAGAAGAACCAGCGTAAGAAACTCGTATGTGGCCACTTTTTACCAAAAAAAGTGGGAAAAATCCATCTTTGAAAAAATATAATTTACAATGTTGAATCTTTATCTATACAATGTCAACAATAATGTATGGGGCTTATGTGAAAATCTCTCTGAGTACGGCCGCAAGTCCACAAGGTATATTTGAAGAGTATCCTATGCCCTTTTCCGGATATAAAACTTTATACGTGGGAGAGCCATGCTTCGGCACGAATGGGCCGGCTCGACCGGAGAAATACCACGTTCTCACAGAAAACCGGCGTGAAACAGCGCTTGCGCTGTGTTTCGCCGAGTGAGTGAGTTTACCGGAGGCCCAATCCCCTACCCTATTCCCTTCCTTTCCCTCCCCTATTCCCTTCTCTTCCCATCCCTACCCTCCCCTATTACCCTATTCCCTCTTAAAAGGCCGGCAACGCACCTGCAGCTCTGCTGCGAGTGTCCATGGGCGACGGAAGTTGCTTTCCATCAGGTGACCCGTTTGCTCGTTTGCCCCTTTATTTCATAAAAAAAAAATATATATATAAAACTATGTCCATACCAAATTTTATCAAAATTGGTTCAGTGGTTTAAGCGTGAAGAGGTAACAGACAGTTACACTTTCACATTTACAGTAGATATTAGTATGGATTTCACAGCACTAACTCGTGGTGTTACTGTATCCTTAAACAAATTAGTTTATGAAAACAGTGACATGTAATCCTGTCGCAGATCTGATTGGAGCATGCGAACTGTCGCCATTCGATACTAAGTTCATTAGGAATTCCCTCAGGTTTAATACCATCGTGAATTAATAATTCTTGACAGGCTTTTATACTATTAAAGATAAATAAAATTCTGATTTGTATTGTGAATTGTGATCCGTCATCCGTCACTTTCGTCCTTCCCCTTTAAGTATGCCGTGATTTGCCAGTCGTTTATTTTTATCAAACTTTGAAAAGGCCATTAGTATTTTATATAAATTAAAACAGTATTTTACACTGGAGTAGATCTCTTTATAATAGCGTTCACTCAAGTAAAAGCTGCAGCTGTGTAGTTGGAAAAAGCTTAGTGTAGCTAGAAATTATGCTCATCTACCAGACCATATAATATTATACTGGCAACTAGGTATATCTGTTCCTCAATCCTACTAATTTAATGCAACAAATTTTTCACGAAACAGTTTGAATAATACAAACTGAAACGAAGCTGAGTTAATGCTGCATTAGAATGGTACTTGGGCATAAGTTAAGTTCGTTTTCATGTTGTTTAAAAATGCCAAGCCACGACGTTTTGCCATCTTTGTGTGAAATGACCTTAAGCAAGACAAAGTAAAAATAATATCAACAGATGATAAGATGTTACATAACACGAGGCACCCTACATCTTTAATTTGTGCCAAGATAAGATACCGTTGAAATTGAAGATTGTATCTTGCAATCCCCGTAGGCTTCCCCTTAATACATCGGTTTCTTTTGTTTGCTTTGGGAATTGGGATTGAGCCTTAAGAGATTTCATTTACTCTTCAAATGTACCTATTTAATGGCTGTTCTCGTTTATTTGAGTATAAGTTTAGATCTTAGATTGGTAAGTAGAGTTAAGGAAAACACGACGAGGAAGTAGCCTAAGTTAGTTGATATAGACTGATAAACTGTCCAAGTCCTTTGTCCACATAATAATTATAATCCAATCCCCCATCTGGCCACAAGAATCTGATCACTTACCCTATTCAGTGAACATTATAACTCCCCTACACTACCCCTTATCGCAAGCACTGTCACACACTTAATGAAATTACAATGATTCTACGAAAAATGCGTATTTTATTAACAGCTACCACCAGTATAGCATGTAGAAGTTACCTAGGCCGGTATAAATAGTCAGAACTCAAGATGCATCTCCGTCTCGAGACGCGGTTCGGCTCTGTGATTGGTCCAAATTTTGACAGCCAACCAATCACAGAGTCTGAACCGTGTCTCGAGACCGAGATGCATCTTGAGTACTGACTATTTTTACCGGCCCTAGGCTCCTTGTTCCAAGAAAATTATATGGACGCAGGTGTTAAGTTAGTTTCTGCGTGTTATAAATTAATAATCGGCCAAGTGCGAGTTGGACTCGCACACGAAGGGTTCCGTACCGTTATAGAGCAAAAATAGACCAAAAATTGTGTTTTTTGTATGGGTGCCCCCCTTAAAATTTTATTTTATTTAAATATTATTATTAACTAGCTGTGCCCCGCGGTGTTACCCGCGGTTTAAGTGATATATAATAAAAGACTATGAAAAGTACCATATATAATAGGGTCAGTGATGATGATGATGATGAATGTAATTTGCATAGTAGCATATGCTTTTCGTTCTTAAAACAACGTCGAAACTCCCAAACTTGTATCTATAAAGAGTCAGGAGTTCTCTCAGCACCTTCCGAACCATGGTATACCTTGGTGCAAAATCTTGCTTATTATATATGCTTAGAATACTGCTCACGAAACCGAAGTCACCACATGTTTCCATATTAATTTTGGTAAGTTCCCTCGATTTCTTATGGATCCCTTCATCAGGTCACCACTTTTATGAATATGGTACCAAATTGGGATGATAACCTATACACCAAAAGAAAAATTTTGAAAATCGGTTCACAAACGGCGGAGTAATCGTTGAACATAAAAAAACGAACATAACACCTCCTCCCTTTTGAAAGTCAGTTAAAATTGTAGCCTACGTGTTATTCTGATGTATAAGCTATATTATTGTAAAGTTTCATTAAAATCCGTTCAGTAGTTTTTGCGTGAAAGAGTAACAAACATCCATACATACATACATACATACATACATACATCCAAACTTTCGCCTTTATAATATTACTTAGTAGGATAGTAGGATTATTAATTATTAAAGTACACATATAATTAAGGCCATTGTGAAAATTTAAAGTGCCTGCCTGTTGCTACCGAGTAATTGCCATTGTTACTGAGTAAAGAAGGCAAAAAAAAAAACCGGCCAAGTGCGAGTTGGACTCGCCCATGAAGGGTTCCGCAGCAGCAATGAGGTTTATTTTTATGAAATTAAAAGGTTTTTGATTTATTTTTATATTTCAGTTGATTTAATGAAAGTTAAATTAAGTTTACCATTTATGACGTATAAAAAAAACTACTTGCTAGATTTCGTTCAAACCAATTTTCGTTGGTAGTTTTTATAGTAAAGTACATCATATTTTTTTTTGACTTATGATACTTTAGAAGTTACAGGGGGGGGGGGGGACGACGACGACACACATTTTACCACTTTGAAAGAGTCTCTCTCGCAAACTATTCAGGTTAGAAAAAAATTATATTAGAAACCTTAATATGATTTTTGAAGACCTATCCATAAATACCCCACTCGCATAGGTTAGATGAAAAAATATTTTTTTTATTTAAATATAAAAATATAAAATAAAAAAACTACATGCTAGATTTCGTTCAAACCAATTTTCGTTGGTAGTTTTTATAGTAAAGTACATCATATATTTTTTTTTGACATATCATGCCCCTACTTTAGAAGTTAGAGGGGGGGGGGGGGGGACACACATTTTAGCACTTTGGAAGAGTCTCTCTCACAAACTATTCAGGTTAGAAAAAAATGATATTAGAAACCTTAATATGATTTTTTAAGACCTATCCATAGATACCCCACACGCATAGGTTAGATGAAAAAAAAATTTTTTTGATTCAGTTCTACCTATGGGGACCCCTAAAATTTTTAATAATTTTTCCATTATTGTATCAAAATCTTAATGCGGTACACAGACTACATCTACTTACCAAATTTCAATAGTATAACTCTTATAGTTTCGGAGAAAAGTGGCTGTGACATACACGGACAGACAGACAGACAGACAGACAGACATGACGAATCTATAAGGGTTCCGTTTTTTGCCATTTGGCTACGGAACCCTAAAAACTACTTGCTAGATTTCGTTCAAACTAATTTTCGTTGGTAGTTTTTATAGTAAAGTACTTACATAACATATTTTTTTTAGACTTATCATGCCCCTGCTTTAGAAGTTACAGGGTTTTTTTTTTAGTTTACGTTTTCTACCTACCTTCACTTTTTCCTAGTTTTCAGTTGCTAATTGCTATACAATCCGCGGCGACTTCGCAGTTCGCGCGCGTACGTTCGCCACGCATTCGTTTCATATTTTGTCGCAAGGGAATATTACGCAGAGGTTGGAGCCGAGGGCTCTACAGTCTACTAGCACATACAGTAAATAATCCGACCAAAATCCGACATGTTGCACACGTCATGTCATAATATATTGACAGAAACGTTGTCAAACGTCGAACAAAACTTTTTGTTTACTGTCTATGCTGGTGCTGCCTCTGACGTGAAATCATTGCACTAATATATCCTTTTCGCTGCATAGTCTGAAACTACAATCATAATATGTTAACCGAATATCTTTTACCGCGGGTGCTAAATTATACATATTGTGTGTGAAATCGGAACAACAGAAATCCAGAAGACGCCTTTACAAGCTCCAGAGGTGAAAGGTAAGTGCTGTGTGCCTTTCCTTGATTTCCTTTGTCTCTTGTACAACCACCAACGTTCAATGTATGTAATTCAAAGCGAAATACAGTTCGCTTAATTTTGTGATTCAAACTCCATGCGTCTGCGGAACCATTTCAGGCAACCAAAGGTCTTGGATCAACCACATATTACTTACTGCTTCTATGCACTATTTAAGTGTCACTCATACAAATCACTCATACATGGTGTGTAGCGTCCATAGATACTAAGTATAGCTGGACTCACAAATTTAACAAGGGTTCTCTAATTACAAACCCTAAAAATAACAAAAAATGCAATATTTACAACGTTGTAAAAGGTAGCCGAAGGGCCTGAACCCTTGTTATTGCACAATTAATTAACCGATTTAATTAAATGAAGGTAATGTTTGGGGTAGTCTTTTATGGCTGATTAATGTTAAAGTAGGGTCTCGTTTACCCAGAACGTTGGTTTATCAATGATTATGGTCAATATTATACAAATTATAAGCCATTTAACAAGTCCTTAGTACATATTGTTATAACTTATAATTAAATTGCAAAACAGTACCTATTGCTCATTATTTTACTTATTAAGTATTAAAATTATAATAGTATATTATTATGTAAGCCAAGAAAATATTATAATATATTAAATACTTTATAAGAAACAAATGAAAATAACTCCAAATTATCAATATCATAATTTCGACCTACTAAGTGCGGCAGTCGTGGCCGAGCGGTTAAGGCGTCTGACTAGAAATCAGATTCCCTCTGGGAGCGTAGGTTCGAATCCTACCGACTGCGAATGCTTTTTGTGTTGTTAATATGAATTCTTAAATATTATTCACCTATTTTTATCACTTTTAAGAAAAAAAAATGCAAATTGTGTATTTCGAGATACTATACTTTTATATAAATCCTTATCTTTTAAAAAGCTTGTGCCATGAACTATACAAGTATTTCACACTCAGTGAACACGGCGCCGTGGCTTAGTTGGTTAAAGCGCCTGTCTAGTAAACAGGAGATCACGAGTTCGAATCTCGTCGGGGCCTATGGTTGGTTTTTTTTCCTTTTTTTCATAATGCATATGTAATTATACATAAGTTATGCCCGATCAAAATAAAAAGAGTTGTTTTTATTTTTGATGTTATGTGAAGTAGAAGTTTATCACGGCAAAGTTCACTTGTGTATGCAAAATATGAATAACAGCTATTTAACGCTCTCTTAAGAACTTAATAAATAATTTATTTAGATTTTAGAGAATTCTAGTAAATATAAAAGACGAATATACAGACACATCCAATGTCTACCAATCACTATAGTATTAAACAATATCTACAACAAGGGTTCCACAAAATACATTTTGAATTCCAGTACCAGTTTAAAATCAAGGAAAATACAGCTCACTAGAGTCCATATTATGGAAAATGATTGTGTATTCCGTCCGCGCGCCGCAAAATGAAAAGACTCATACAGCGACCATTCAAGGGAATGCCTTTTCACAATGCCAACAAAGAAACGAATACCTAATGCTTATGGTATCATAAAAACGGAATTCTTAAGTGTTCTTATAATGCTTAGAATTTATAAGAATGTTCGCAAAAATCCGTATATCACTACAGAAATGCGATATTTTCCGCAATATCTAACAATAGGTACTACAACAAAAAACAAAAAATAGGTAGTATCTAACAATATGTTTTAAACGTCCTTGAGGTAGTAACTATGTCATTTTATTTATGATTGCAGAATATGCATTAAATTTTTTATACAATTTTTTATCTAAAGTAAATATTATTTTCTTTTAATAGTAGCAAGACTCATTCTTGCTCTTGCTCTACCAAAAATAAACTTGAAAATCATTCCGAGCTTCCTGACTCAATTTTCTGATTATTTTTTCTTTCCTCTGTCTCGCAAAACTTGGAAATCGCTTTCAAACTTTTTGATGCAAGTTTCTGAATTTTATATATCTTTCTCTCTCTCTCTCTCTCTCTCTCTCTCTAGTCATCTATAAAGAAAACCATTAAGCGTAGACGATAAAAAGATGGCGGCTATTGAAATTTGCTGATGTTCGGGAGTATTACAGTCTGTCATATCGGATGATGGATGACGCTGGGTTACAGCTGGACAGGAATATATTTTAATAGTACATAGATATAAGATAAGATATAGATATATTCTGCAGGAGAGCAGTATGGCGTGCCTTGAGAGCGGAGGTATCATATACAAGGTGTAAAAAAAACTAAGTGATAATTAGGGCTCGGATAAATATACAGTATTAAAAAATCCAAAATATGGACGAAAAAATCGAAAATATGGAAAAAATATGGAGTATAAAATAACAATACTTTTCCTAAACATTGTTTTAGTGTAAGAAAAGAGTCACTCGTGAGTTCGTGACAGTCAACAACGGTGCTTTACGTTTTTACGTGACAGTATTAATTGTTGCATGACATGCCGATCACGAGACGATCATGCGTGCATGTCATGCACATATTGCAGGACGAAAAGTTAACCAACTTGTCAATCAATGTACAGCACGTAACGCATGTCATGCTGCATGTTCGTATTGGCTGAATGATCTACACGTCACATGACATGATGGGTGCATACTTAAACATGCTTAATGCGCACATAATTTTGTTAATTTTTTTTGTATTACAAAATCCTTTAGTTTTATCCTAAACATACTTTACTTTTTGTTTAGCCATGTCAGCAACAGGACCTTCCGCATCTGAAACTTTATTTTCTATTTCTTCAATAATTTTCTTTGGAAACAAAATACGACGATGAAACGCGAGAGGACCGAAATACGCAGCCGTGAGTGGTGGCGCGAACGTATTTTTTTTGAATATATGGATGATTGTGACATTTTCTTGTAAAATATGGACTTATCTTTGAAAACCTCGAAATATGGAAAAATATGGAAAACAAAACTTGGTTTTTCAAAGTCTAAACATGATAATTCATGTAAACAAGACATTCTAGGCCAAAAATCACGTAAAATAAAAATAATATGTATTTACATAATATAAATCCGGGCCCTAGACTGATAACAGTGATACTACTTTACGGGGTGAATGTGTTTCTTACGTAGAGTTCACTGTCAAAGTAGCAGCGCTGAAAGAGTAACTTTTTTTAAATTTTTGTACGGGCTATATTTCATAAAATCGTAGTTTCTTCGTTATTATAATCTAATATTTGCACAATAATTATAAAATATAAATATTTACTTTCTCAACCACTTTGCATAGATTCTTTAGAAAGAAACTCTTTGCTAAGCGTGCTGTTGTTGCAGTCTGCAGATATCACTTTTCAAAAGGAAATTTTTTGGTTTGTCATTTAAATCTGTTTCTTTAAACTATAAAAGGGTTTAAACCAGCAAACTGTCATTTACTGTACTTTGATAAATGTACACTCCGTTTACATACATTTTACCTCTCACAGGATCTTATGGCGACTATATAAGGATCATTTTAAAGATGTTTCGAGGTGTAATAAGTTTGAACAGATCGGCGTATCAGGTGTGTCGATCCATCATAGTGATCAATTACAGTGCGATCGATGTAGCTTGAGATTTACAGCGATGCAAGTATCAAAACTAATTACGTGAAAGTTGTTTATATAGGTAGCTGGTACTTGGTAGCCATAAAACAGTAACCCCCTTACTAATAAACGTTGTATAAGTTTGAATAGTTAGACAGTGTTTTGTTCCTGTCACACAAGTGACATTTTTAATAGGATTGAAGAAGACAAAACACTGTATAACTATTGAAAGCTTATACAGCGTTTATTAGTAAGGGGATAAGTATGTAAATACATGTTAACGCATCGTGTTATCAAAGCGCACGGAAGTGCGCAGGCCGAGTTCCAGCAGGCCGCGCGCATGCCGTGCACCATCTACACGAACCGTTTCGACACACTTTTGACCCCCCTGTAGCTCAGTGCCTATTGCGAGTGCAAAGATAAAATTATACCTGCGTAATTATATTCTAGTACTTAAGCAGTATACCCAATTTCATAGATATAGCTTCGGTAGATCCTGAAATATGGCCCTGTAAAAATAGCTAATTTTGGCACTGACTCACTCACTCACTCACTCATTCACTCACTCACTCACTCACTGAGCACTGACCGGTAATCAAAACCTCTAGGCCACTTCCAATTGTCCTAGCGTTATGAAATTTGGCACACAGGTCGTGTGTTATATGTAGATAACCAAAAAATTAAGAAATTTAAGAAATCGGTCAAACGTGAGTCGGCTCATATACGAACTTTAGATGCTACTTCCAATTGTCCTAGCGTTATGAAATTTGGCACACAGGTCGTGTGTTCTATGTAGATTAACAAAAAATTAAGAAATTTAATAAATTGGTCAAGCGTGAGTCGGCTCATCTACGAACTTTAGATAAAAATTCTTATTTATGTACCAGTGATACAATTAGAATAAGATGAGGAGGATGGGAGGAGGAGAGGGGGGGTATAAAATATTGTCATATATAAGTAATGCACACCGTATAACTTATTAAATAAACACTGTTTACTTAAAAAATTGGCTTCTATTGATAGTTTAACAAATACCACTAGCGCCATATTCTATCGAAAGTATTGCTTATATCGGGCGTGGCACAAACAAAAAATAGGTATGATATCTTGAAAAAAAAAGTATTGAAATCCCACCAAAAACATACCTGTGAAAATGGGTCTGAGTTCCTATCGGCTAATTTTTGGCCTAAAAAAAGAGTTGAAATACATATCATCTATAATACTTCTAAATTTGAACTTGGCAGGTTTTCGTGCTATACGTAACACTTGATTAATTGTATAATTAGATAATATTTATATAATTAAATTAACCTGCCAAGTTCAAATTAGAAGTATTATTGATCAGGCTGTTGATGAAGATGATTATGATCGATGAAGTGCATCTGAACTTGGCATTGGATTGGATTTCAACTCTTTTTTTAGGCCAAAAATTAGCCGATAGGAACTCGGCCTCATTTTCACAGGTATGTTTTTGGTGGGATACTAAGTATACGAAGAATGCTTTTTTTCTGGTATGTCAAAAGACAAAGACAGCGAACCTTGATTAGCCATGTAAATATCTTTATATTTTATTGAAAATACAATTATTATCAACCAGTTTTCTGTAAGTTGAAAGTTTTTGTAAGGTTTTACTTTGCCTGTTCTCTTTGTAGGTTTTATGTTGGCTGACGGTAGTATGCCCCTTTGGTAGTTTTTATATATTTTATTTTAAATGTTGCCTGGACATTCGTTAATTTTAACGCAGAAATTAATTGATAGCGTCTAACCGTACATTTTGCAACGGCCTGTGGTTAAAATCATCATTGTTCCCGGGACTAAAAGTATCTCAATGCCAAAATTTCATGTAAATCGGTTCAGCTATAACGGACAGTTCTGCCGTTTTTAGTAGGTGGGCAAGGCATGGATTATTACTTAAACCTATACCTAATCTAGCAATTTAAAATCAAAAATATGGAAAGTTAAAACTTGTACCAAAACATAACCTTCCTAAAATACCCCAAAAACCCCAACTTCAATAACCCATAATATACGATATTGATGTAACCTCTTACGGTGGCAATTTTCACCCCATGTTTGGTTTACAGGTGCTCCATTTTCTTTTCACCGGCCCCTATAGGGCCCTGAAGGGACTGTTAATACCTGACTGCTCTTCACGCTTTTTATGACTAACGATGTACTAGAAAAGTGATAAAGTTTGTTAGGGCCGTCCACAAAGTAGGACAGTATTGGGGGGTAGGGGAAATTTTACGTGGGAAAGAAGAGTTTTTTGAGAGACACTCATTTATAAAAGGATTAGATGGGAGTGGGATAAGATTAGACTTTGTTTTCATCAGCTTCCTTTAGCACTTATAAATTTTGATTATTAACATCATCCAAATCTCTAGCAGCTTTTTGCATTGTTAGAGCTATGGCTCTGCTTTCGCTCGTTTCTTTACTATATACAATGTGTCCCGACACCAAATCGTTGCCACAACGCGTTGAGATCGAATAGCATGTCAGCCGCGACACGAATTTCGCTATTTGGTCTTTCTGCTATTGCCACAAGTCACAACGCGTCGTGCGCGTTTTCATTAGAGCTATATATAAGCTAGCGCGAATTTCGCGATGTGGAAGTTTTAGTGTGACCACAACGCGTTGTGAGCTATTTTTCCGCTCACTAAGCGTTTTCGATCTTTGAGCGTAACATATATACCAACAACAAATTTTCATAACAATAAACATTTTCATAATTTTTATAACAATACCTCGTGTAGAGTCTACACAACAGCAACTTACAGCCTAACTATTTTAGTTATTTAGGCAGTCTCAAAGTGTTTAATCAAACGCAGATGTTATCAAAGTTTAAACACATCATTACGTGTTTAATTAAGTCTAGCCGACAACATCCGACGCCACGCGCAACTTGCCGCACAGTTGGCCGGACTAACTTCGATAACTTATCCGTTACGTGAACTATGAGAGTCAGATGAGAGTAGACGCAGTTGACTTTCATTATGAAGTTCTTATCTTTCAAAGCTGTGGCTCAATGGTAGCGCTTGGCGGTTGGGAGTTTCGGGAGAATGTAATGTGTATATTAGTATTTTATTTTTATTAACAACCGTCCCACTACTGGGCAAGGCTCTTCTCTTTCCTTCCACAGTTCATGATTTTGTGATGTGCTTTGACGCGAACAGTTTGTCGCGCCAACTTTTTTGAGTCGGCCTCTAGTACGTAAAGTATTTATAAAAATCTTAAATGTATATTGTATAATATTATGTCTAGTTAGACAATGTAGTCTAGGGTTACACTAGACTACATAGTCCCGAATTGTGTTTGTGCGTATCTGGTTCTCGAAGAACTACTAGAAAAGTGGAAATCGATCCGTGGAGGGAAAACCTACACAACATGACGACATCGATCATCTTGATCTAATATCAAGAATAGTCGTTTACTAAGGATTGTAGAGTTACCTAGAAAAAAAAAAAGATTGTAGAGTTTCCAGAACCTTTAGCAAAATGGTTGTACAATAGATACTTATACATCTAGATAACGCTTGCGATAATCGAATTTTCCGTTTATCGCGCGGGAGCCGTTCATTTTCCGGGATAAAAAGTATCCTATGTCCTTTCCCGGAACTCAAAGTATCTCCATAACAAATTTCAGCAAAATCAGTTCGGAGGTTTTGGGGGTGAAGAGGTAACAGACAGACAGACACACTTTCGCATTTATAATATTAATATTAGTATGGATTATCTCTAATCCGAAACTAACTACTTATTTTCGTTCCCTTCTAACTCTCTATGTTTCGTTTAATAGCAATAAACACAAAAGCATTAAATATAATTTCATGAATGCTATAAATATAATTTGGTACGGCTCAATTTGAGTCGTGTTTGGTATTCTCGTCACGTGCGGAATATCGACCTGCCCGAGATAAGGCGGATTGTCGCAAATGTAATTCTTTACTCTTTTAATAATATTAATCCATACTAATATTATAAATGCGAAAGAGTGTCTGTCTGTCTATCTGTTACCTCTTCACGCCCAAACCGCTGAACCCATTTTGCTGAAATTTGGTATGGAGATACTTTGACACCCATATTCTTAGTCGTTTCCTTATGATTTCCACCACTCGACTTAACCTCAATCCTCAAAAATTGTATCATTAGTTCAACAAAACTTCCTCGACTTGAGTGATTTTCTTATCCGAGGTGAGGAATGAACTATCAAACTTGAGGAAGCTCAGGATGTACCTTAAGGCTTCCTTGAGTATCTTAATTACTGTCTGTTTCCAACCATTATTTTACAAGAATTCGTGGTAAGAGAAAAGCATGGAAGATTTTATTAGGTTTCTGAATTATTATGTCTATGAAAATCCGAATAATTTTCCATCGCGCAGATATTTACGCGACGCTCAAAATCCATCAGAGCGGTATAGTGATGAGGACTTCAAGAAACGATTTAGGTTTAGAAACTTAACAAAACAAGCATTAATATTTAACACGCCAAACTAAAGTTGATAAAATCAGCCAAGTGCGAGTTGGACTCGCGCACGTAGGGTTCCGTACTAATAAAGAGCAAAAATAAGCAAAGAATTGTCTTCTTGTATGGGAGCTCTCGTTAATTATTTAGTTTATTTCAATTTTATTATTAATTATTAAAGTTTAAACACTGCTGAGTATTTTGTGAACATTTCAAGTTCCTAACTGTTGCCATAATTGATATCGAGCAAAAAATAGAAAAAAAATCATGTTTTTTGCATGGGAGCCCCGAGACACAAAACTTCATATATTACATCAAAATTTGTATTCAATTCCGTGCCTCCGTTATTTTGATTATGGTATAGCAGTAAGCACTGTGCATAAAATTAACTTGTGTCTGATAATATAAATTTTAAACATAAGCAATATAATATGTTAAATTTTTACTAACTTTACTTGACTTTGTTGAAATCGGAAGTTTAGACGCTACGCAGTACGCTTAAAACAATACATTTTATATTGACTGCTAAAATCTAAACCCTTCTTGGTTGGCCCTAGTCGAGTAAAAGCTTTAATTATAACTTATTTGAGGAATTTACAAGCAATAAATCTATCAAGTTACTAATTAATTTATCTTCTAAGTTTATTAATACATTTTGAGATGTAATTTCAACTCGTAAATTCATGAAACTTTTTATTGTTTAACTTCATTCAAAGTTGTAGCGGTTGTCAAAATGTTTGGCTCAATTTGTACAGGTTGTTTACAGGCCCGTGTCTTGGATGAAAACAACAACATGATGATAGGGTTGAGTCGCGAAATTGTTTGAATTGTAAATATTGTATTATTATGTTACAGGCCTATCCTATCTGTGTATCTAAAGAGTTATAATATTTTAGGGTGTGTACCACCGAAACTGTAGTTAACTGTGAAAGTAGTAGTAATAAAAAATATTATTTTTTACTACTACTTTTATACTTATTTTCAGTATTCAAAAAGGTAACTCTTTCACCGCTGTTACTTTCACTGTGAACACTATAAATAAATAATAAATAAAAATAGTTTTATTTCTGAATAAATTAAAAAAAATGCTTTCAGAATATTGATATTACATGGTGCCTACCACCGGTTCGGGAACTAACCCGGCGAGAAGAACCGGCGTAAGAAACTCGCACGGGGCCCACTTTTTTACCAAAAAAAGTGAGAAAAAAATTAATTTTTTAAATAAAATTTACAATGTTGTAACTTAAAATTATACAATGTCAACATAATTGTAAGTCATACACTAATGTAGAAGTAGCCTTGCAAGAAGCCATCCTACTCCCAAGATGTGCCATCGTTTATGAAATCATTGACCTTATAATAGGCTTTGGCACACAATGATCTTTGACTACTTTTTTAAATTTATTAATGGAAAGATTTTGAACGTTTTCTGGGATTTTATTGTAAAGGCGTATACATTGACTTTTAAAGGATTTACTGACTTTACTTAGTCTGATCACCGGCATATCTAGCTTGTGCTTATTTCTAGTATTTCTACAGTGAATGTCACTTTTAACTTTAAATTTACTTATATTTTTTCTAACATATATTACATTATCCAAAATGTATTGAGAAGCAACAGTTAGAATACCAATTTCTTTAAATTTATCTCTCAGAGATTCTAAAACAGACATTTTATAAATAGAACGTATGCGCTCGCTTCTGCAGCACAAATATTGTATTAATGTCGGCAGCGTTTCCCCATAAAAGGATTCCATATGACATCCTACTATGAAAATAACTAAAATATACTAATCGTGCCGTGTCTTCGTCAGAAATTTCTCTAATTTTTCTGACTGCATATGCTGCAGAACTGAGCCTACCTGCCAGATTAGCAATGTGAGGACCCCACTGTAATTTACTGTCAAGTGTAATACCTAGGAATACAGTGTTATCTACCAAATTCATCTTCTCATCATTTAATAGTACATTGGTTTGGACTTGCCTAACATTGGGCAAAGTAAACTTTATACATTTAGTTTTACTAGAATTTAAAAGTAAGTTATTAACATTAAACCAATATACTATTTTTGAGAGAGCACTGTTTACCTCGTCGTAGTTCGACTGTTGTCACTTCACTTTAAAAATAAGTGAAGTGTCATCAGCAAAAAGCACTATCTCATTATTATTATCCTTTACTAGATAAGGTAAGTCATTTATATAGATGAGAAAAAGAAATGGGCCTAATATAGATCCCTGTGGGACGCCTAATTCTATTTTGGTTCCATTGGACCTTTTACCATTTACCTCAGCCCTTTGAGTCCTATTTTTAAGGTAAGAAGTCAAAAGGCTGAGAGCAGAGTCCTTTATGCCGTAGTGGCGCAGTTTCCTGATCAATGTAGCATGCTCAACACAATCGAAGGCTTTGGAGAGATCGCAAAACACACCTAAGGCATCCTGCGACTCCTCCCAAGCTTCAAAAATACTACAAAGAAGTCCTATACCAGCATCCGTTGTGGATCGACCCTTAGTAAATCCGTATTGGTTATCGTGTAGCAAATTATTTGAATTAAAATGTACTAGTAATTGTTTTAAAATAATTTTTTCAAATATTTTACTAAAGGTCGGTAGAATCGATATAGGCCTGAAATTCGTGGGATCCGATTTACTTCCGGCTTTGAATAAAGGAACAACCTTGCTATGCTTCATTAAGTCAGGAAAAACACCATTTTTTATGCAGCCATTAAAAATTATTGCTAGATGAGGAGCTACGATGTCAATTATTGATTTAATAATTTTTGTAGACATGCCCCAGAGATCAGCAGTATTTTTTATATTCAACAATTTAAAGGTATCAATAATATCACTAGGGTTAATTTCTCTAAACTTAAAATTGACATCACACTCCTTTACATTGTCTCTGAGTAGCTTTTCGGCAGCTTCAGGTGAAGAATTTAAAATTTTAGTCGTTGAGGCCGGAATGTCAGCAAAAAACTTTTCAAAGACCGTCGCAACTTCTTGATCATTAGTAATCTTTTAATTTTCAAAGTATAGTATACTATGCAGGGACTCATACACGCTCTAAAGTCTAAAGTATTAACACTTAGTTTTGTGACACTCTCTATAATATGAATCTTCACGTTGTTGGTTCAAAAGAACTAATAAACGATTTCGAATTTGTAATCATCGTCGATTGTGCATTGCAATCATAATTCCAATCTTGGTTGAATCCATTGTGGACCAATGAATGCGATAAACAATCGTCGCTTTTTGGGTCTTTCGATTGTAGGTTTTCGAGAATTGTCACCAGCCCATAATAATAATAACTCCCACACCGGTTTCGGTGACGGTGGCCGGTTTCATTGAAACCAGGCCAGTTACGCAGGAGTAATTTTATAGTGCCCAAGTGTGTGCGCAGTACACAAGAGCACTCTCTATTCCTTTATTCTCATAACCCAGTGGGACGGAAGACCGACACGACTGGCGAGAGATCAGGCGCAGGACCGGCTTTTTACATGCCCATCCGATGCATGGATTATCTTACTTATCAGACAATCAGGTGATCAGCCTGCATTGTCCTAATATCAAACTGGGAAATAACATGTTTCCAACGCGGGAATCGAACCCACGACCTCCGAGTTAAGAACCGCGCTCTAAACCACTGGACTACGGAGGCGTTCTGCTCACACTCTCTACTAATATTATAAATGCGAAAGTGTGTCTGTCTGCTGTTACTTCTTCAAGTTTAAACGGCTGAATCAATTTAAATCAAACTTGGTATGCAGATACTTTAAGTTCAAGGTAAGGACATAGGATAGTTTTTGTTGCAGAAAAATGTACGGTTGACGCGTGACGAACGAATTTTGGCGCAACGGAGATGTGGGCGTCATCATGTTTATAATAATTAGTAAATGGAACTAATAACGTCTGTTTCGTCAGACATTTTGTCATAATTCATATTTAAAACAAAGGCAGTAATTTCGTAGCATAGTTCGTAGCAAACGTCGTAACTCGTAGCATTCTGCTCTACGCGCTAATAAAGCTACACTGTAATTTGTAACTCGTATATTGTGTTGTTACATAATATTATTCTTTATGGGCTTGATTTAGTCTATAATTCACATACTAAGGGTGAAGCCAAACGAGCGTAATTTGTGAGTTGTGAGTCGCAGAATTTCTGCGGCGTAAATATCTTTTCATACAAATCACGACTCACAAAATTACGCTCGTGTGAATCAAACAGGACTTTTGTATGAAAGTGAATGCAGCAGAATTCTGCCGAACCGAAATTCCGCGACTCACAACTCACAAATTACGCTCTTTTGGCTTCGCCCTAAATGTTGTCAGCCGTATCGTTCAAGATTTTCGTTTATCTCATGGAAAACCTAAACTTTTTTTGTCATCTAAAGAAGATAAGATACATATTATTATTATTATTAACAGCCGTTAGTATCCCACTGCTGGGCAAAGGCCTCCCCTGCCTCTTTCCACGTGTCTCTATTCTTCGCTGTATTTGGCCACTCTTTGTCTGCAGCGTCTAGCTCGTCGCGCCACCTTTTCTTGGGTGTGCCTCTGTTTCGCCGACCGTTCGGTAGCCACTCCGTAACTAGACGCGCCCACGCCCACGTTCATATACCTACCGAAATATCTTTTGCATTATAATAATTCTGGATGACGCCCACAACTCTGTTGCGACGAAATTCGTTTATCGCGCGGTAACCGCACATTTTAGCAACCAAAAACTATACACTATCCTCTGTCGTCTCTCAAGTTTCATCAAAATCGACACAGTGGTTAAAGCGTGGAAAGCCACCAAACAGAGAGACAGGTACCGTACGTACACTCTTATTATATCTCGTAACTATAACTCTATTTATTTATCTCTTTCAATTTTACTCCTAAGCCCAATAGCGCACTAGCGGCCAGGTCGCGGCGGCCATCGAAAGTATGGTGTGGCCGCTGGCCGGGTGGCGGCCAGGTGCGCGTGGTCTGTGGCGGTTTCATACTAAGGTATCTATCTATCTCGAAGGCCGCCGCGCCCGGTCTAAGGGTCAATTATGACCGCAACGCGACGCGTACATGCATTTCTAAAGACGTATTGAATTGACAGATTTGCAAGACGTCTCACGTAATTGAAGTCTGTCAATTCAATACAAAAGAAATGCATCTACGCGTAGCATTGCGCTCTGAACTTGTATCTACGCATTTAGACTTCTCGGTGACGTCATACATGTCAGGTTATTACAGTAATTACGTCATCGAGGTCACTGACCTGTCGTTTTGACACCAATTTATTAAGAGATGTGGTATTGTTAAGAGTTATGACTTATGCCGCACAGTTTGTTTAAACGAGGTTCAAATGTGGGTTTAAGCTCTGTTAATTGATGATTAACTGCGGCTTGTCGCCGGGTTCTGAACGAAGATTAAGTGGGATCTTAACTAGCTTTACTTTTATGCAGCATTAACATAATAATTAGTTTTATTTGTTACTGCAGGACCCGATGGACTTTGTATCACTTCTCTCTTACTATAAACCTTCGACTTCCGCAAACTATTCGAGACTAAAATTTGTCAATCAACCAAATTTTAACTTCATTTATTTTTATATGGATAAATAAGTTACTTAGGGCCTGTAGTAATAGATTCTCCATACTCTGTCAAGTTAAGTGGTGAATAGCCTATCCGACACTTATCAGGAAGTGGTGGTGGTGGCAACAGCCCCTTAGTGTTATTTATCCTCAGGTAAAAAGTTATTGCGATGCTTTAACTCGGAGAAACAAACGAGTAAACGGCCTACTTCATCTAGGACAATGATGGATAGCCAAGATCACTCTGATTTCGAAGCTGTAGCATGCACAATCATCTTGGGCAGTAGCTAACAAACATATTTTACCTGCAGACGTTCGTTATCCCATTTTCATTAATTTAAGTCCATCATAAGCTAGTTTTAATATATTTTCACTGCAATAAAACATCAAAACTGGAAACACTAGTCAACATAGACTATGTATTATGTAGGCAACATTCGATCGACAGTTAATTAATATATGCAGCGCCGACCGATCCCATCTAAATTCAAATTGGCGCAGACAGATTTCATTATGTTGCTGCCGAATTGCTGTCGCGTGTTGTTGCTTGTTGCCACTGATTTTGCGCTTGCTTGTTGCTGAAGCCACCGATTTAGTACCGTGACTTGTCATTTGTCATAATCATCGTCAAGAGTGATCATGGAAAAGAGAGCTTTATTAACTGTAAAATATATTTTTGTATGTCTGTAGTCTGTACATTGTACAAATTATACCTTAAAACAAAGGTCATAGCTTGTAATACAGCACTCCGTTTGGTTTTTAATAAAGAAAAGAAGTAGAAAAATGTAACTTATCAGGTTTTAACTTCTAGCAACAAAATAGTATCGGTATTAAATTTTATTCAGCAACTGAAATAAAGAGTCTAGTTTTTACTGAAATGCGAACATTTATTTGAAATGTCGGTCAGAATTTAAGCGAAAATTGTGTTACAGGAACAATCATTTTAAAATGAAAAAGAACAAAACCGCCTACAGTTGCAACTTGCACCTCAAGTGGTCCGTGGTTCGTGGGCGCTAAGTCATAAAATAAATATTTCTCCAGCGATAACAACTTGCATTGAGCGCGATGGGGGTATTACGGAAATAATAGCCACCGATTGCCATTGATGGGATCAAATTACGATTATGAAATTCCACATCAAATTACAATTACGATGTGGTAAATGACTAGCAGTTCTTCTTTAGAAGAAAGCCCGTTTATAGGTTGGAATTTGGATGACGGTCTTTAAATAGGGAAGCTGATAAGAATGGAGTTATATTATGAACCCTACACTACTGCTGAGTGGTAACTAGGGTAAATATTATGCAAACGTAACAGAAATTAAGAATCAATCATTATATTTGAGCAAGCTTTAATATTATTATATACATATATATATATTTGTAAGCTCACGACAACATTTTTAAAAAAGAGCTAGCACTAAAAAACAAAGTCGCAACCTTAAATTAAAAACAAAATATGTATTTTTCTCCTCTCTTTAATGGCGGGCTTATTCCAATCCAGTGATCGAATCCAGCGTTGGATTACTATTGAAATATTATAAACGGGCACTGAAATGCACTGGAAAAATTGCAGTGCATTTCAGTGGAAACCGGCCATTAGATTCAAATCATAATCCCAAACCTATAAAATTTATAAGAATATAGCAATTACAGCCATAAACAGAGACAAATATAGCAATAGCCTTAGCAATAGCGAATGATCCTCAAACACGTAATAGGGTCGCCGGTCATCGTAAATTCTGAGGTAACGAGGGACCATTGTACAACATTTCCATTACATTTGGCGAGATTTTTGCATCCCTGTGTGTGCAACTGTTTGGTTACTTGATTGCGAGTTGTACCTTTACTCTTTTGAATAACTGATGAAATGAATTTTTGTCTTATCGAATTACTAATCATTGAAATTTTAAACATGTTTATTTAATGCCTTTAGAGTTTACTTCTAAAAAGACCTTTGATTACATGCAAAACTTTATATTAAATTATTATTTTTAAACAAATAATTGTAAACCGACTTCCAAGTCACAAAAAAGTTTTAAATATCTGTATATTATTTAAATAGAGGCTTTTTCAGGATTCTCCTAAAATTCAACGATTTCTCTACTCAATCTTCACACTTTTGAAGGCGGTATTTATTGAATGTAAGTACGAACATTATGTAAAAAAATGCATTTTTTTTTTACATTTTTGGTACACTACCTATTATAATATTATGTGTAATCTTTATTAAAATTTTTATTTACCGTACCGTGTTTTACAATGGAGACGCGCACAAGCTGGTTATAACTCTCTCTCCTGGCCCGGAGCCCCCGCGGACCAGGGCTTCGCCCCGCCGCGCTTCGGACAACATCACACTCACTAGTCACTACATTACTATAAACTATCTAGACACATTCCTTTTGGTTTCTTTAGTCTTACTAAGGGGCAAGGGCCCACACGACGTTTTTTTACGCTCGTTTGTATCGATACAAACGCAAGTTGAACACTCAGCAAACGCAAGGAAGCCGACGCGTTTTAAACTTTATATCTGAAAAAACGCGATGAAAACGCGCAGAAGACGAGCGCATCAAAAACGCGCGTCGTCAATGCGCAAAAAATACGTCGTGTGGAAACTGGAAGGGCCCTTAGTTAGGTCAGTAAGTTATGATTCAAAGGGGAACCAAGTTTTTACTTAAAGGACCAATCTATTGCAAAATGTCCCTTCTCTATTTTTTGGATCAGGTATGTTATTGTTACTGTGAGAAATTTAATATGAATAATGAAAGAAAATGTATGTCCAAAAAGAACTAAGAAGAAAGGTCAATACTATTAGATGAGTATCTAGTATCGTCAGTTTCTTTATGTATGTGTTTCTAAACATATCAATTTCCTGTCATCTAACATAACACGAATAAGTGCTTTACAGCACTCTTTTCTCAAGGGAGTAATAATTAAAAGAATACATCTAAAGTTGTTCCAGAGCTAAATTTAATTATCATTGTCAGCTCCCGAAGGCAACAAGCTAATACAATTACAGAGTTCTGCGTATACAAACCAAATTTATTTTAAAACCATCAAAGAGTAGGTACATGATGTTCCGTTAAAGATAATGCTGAGACTGAAGACATACATTTTATAATGCGGTTACGCACTGATGTTACTGTAAGTACTTAATTATTCTTCAATCATTCACTATTCTCATTCTTAATCAAAGCGAGGCACCTAATTTTATGCAAATTTTGACATATTATCAAAAAAGTTATAATAAGATTCGATTTACTGTGTGAGCTTCAGTACTGCTGAAAACTGTTTAAATCCGCTAATGTTTAGTTTTTGACTTTTACTTTTATCTGTTTAGTTTTATTTTCTCTATTTATTCGGTCAACAACACTTAAAATAAAATTAAAATTGGAAAGTCTATTATGATAATAGTAAACGGTATGTAAAATATGAAATCTATGGATACAAAATGTAGGTACCAAAGTCCAAGCAACGCTGCCTCTCCTCTATACTCTGCTCTATGGTTGTAGAGTAGTATAATTCGATTATGATTCGATAAACGTAATTTAATTCGTTGGAAATAATTCGAGTTCTAATGGCAATTTGTAATAACAGTAATGTTGGGGGCTAGCCCATTGTGCTAGTGGCCCCAAGCTTTTGGGGCCACTGAAGTGGGATTTTATTTATTGTCCACTGGGGAGAGTCCATCACCGCTCTAGTTTTGACTTTCCAATATGGCCGCCAATTTGTGTCGGTTTTTCAGAATCGATCAGACATTTTATTTACCTCAATCTGAGTTAAATAAAATATTAAGCTTGGTTAAAAAGTTATAAATATTCAGAATATTGAAACGCCTGAAAGCTTTAAAAATATTTTCGCTGAAAAATCACACACGACGTACGTGAGGAGAAAAAATGTAAACTTGAAAATACCTCTCTTTAGTTTTATTAGATTTTTATTGAGATCACCTTGATTGTTGTCAGAAGAGATGATTTAAATAATGATTTTTTAATCTTTATAGTCACATAAATTCCAACTATGGGTAAGAAATGACAGCTAAAATACAAAAAGAGTGAAGTGTCTCACCTGCCCTTACAGTACATATATATATAGGTCTACCAGAATCTGATGGCAATTTTTGACAGCAGATTTTTAAAAAATATCCTTGATCATTTTTTTATTTGCATGATTAACACACAGAATCAGCCGCTATAAGAAAAAAAAAACGGATCAAAATGTTTTATTCCAATTACCCCCATATTGCTAGTCATTTTATTTTCTCACTTTTTGCCATCAGACTCTGGAAGACCTATAATAATTATGTCTAAGGGCTCCTACATAAAACTGCAAATTCGTACGAATTCGCATCACAATGTCATTTTAATTATGAGTTTTTTTGCAAATATTTGCGATGCGATGCGAATTCGCAGTTATGTGTCGGAGCCCTAAAACCTACAAAGTAGCGAAAAAGGCCAGCACATAAATTAAAAAGAACCAACGAGAATTTAATTAAATGACAAATTTTCACTTTCCGATTTCGATTTGAATTCCAATTTATTAAGAGTTTGGTAAATGCTGTATTTATTATTCATTTCCATTCCAAATGAATTAGACTCAATCATTTGTGAATGATTGAATGATTCATTTGAAGTTGATGCGGTGTACTCGTTCCGAATGAATCGAATCATTCATTTCGTTCAACATAAATAATTGAGATCCAAATTGACGTAAAATATGTCCTGCGTAATTTTGATAATAGAAAAGGATTTTCGTACATAAAGCATTTATTTTTGTGAATTTATTAATTTTTAAATCAGCAAACAATTTTTAATTATTTTGGAAACAAAATGCAGCCTATGTAGCAGCTGATCATTATGCCAAATGTTATCACAATCGCGTAGTTTTTGCGTAACGAAATAATAAACGTAAGTACGTAAAAACTTTGTCCCAAATATGAATAATTTAAATTTTACTCTAAAAACTTTATATGCAGATAAGTTAAAACATACTTATACATTTTAACCAAAATATAACAATATTATTCACATCAACGGTAATTTACAAATAAGAAGCAATATGAATTTATTTAATTCACCATTATAGAAATGTCACAGAACCCATTTCAAAGCCAACTAGATTTACGTCGAAGTCTTTTGAATGTGTTAATCCGATCGGCTTAGCTGCCATCTGTCGTCTTACAAAATGTATTTGATGCCAGATTTAATGCCGTAGTGAGGCACAAAGATTTGATGACATTAGAAAAGGCGAATAGAAAAAGCTAGTCGTTTTAATAGCCGTGACTGTGAATAAGAATTGTTGTTGGACAATATGTGATTTAACGCATATCATAATGTTGTCGGATTTGATGCAATATGAATTGAAATAATAATTAAAGTTTTCGGGTATAACCGTATAACGTTATTTGAATATGTTTAAACAAGAGAAATTACATTGATTATATTATGTACTTTCTTTTGAAATTAGGACATAATATTATTATTATTAACAACTAGATAATTCGGTGAACTTTGTATCACTTTCCTCCTAATATAAACCTACCCTGGACTTGCACGAATACTTCAATACTAAAATTAGTCAAATCAGTTTAGCCCTTCTCGAGTTTTAGCGAGACTAACAACATTTAAAATTATTTTTTATTAAATTATATTTAAACTCTTCGTTTCGCCGACATTCGCTTATAGCCAAGGAGCCGTACATTTTTCCAGAGTATCTCCATGTACCCATCATAATGGATTTAGAAGTTTAATAATAAAAGTAGAGTAAAAACGGACAGATGCACATATAAAACTAGTATGAATAATACAACTTCCTATAAAACTGACGACGTCATCGCCTTAAAAGGTACTCGACCTTTACAAAACTCTTATCATATCAGCGCAAATGGAAACCCTTCCAGCGGGGACATTTGTTCGGGTCTATTTTTGTGGGTCACGAAGCCCCGACGGATATTTATGACCCGGGAATATTTATGGGCGTCATAAGTAATGGATTTATATGTTTCTTAAGATACACGAGAGTACGGACGTACATATATATAATATTGTGATTTATGAGATATCTAATGCGACACGAAAAGTTTGTTTGTAAGCAACAAAGTTGTCGCAATTCAGCTGTCGAGTTCAGTAAAATCAGCAAAATCTTCGAAAGTCACCAGATTTTTTTATAATTTGCCAACTACAAGGAAGGAAACAGACTATATTCTTTTTAATAAAAGTTTATAATTTTAGCTGTATTATATTATCTAGTTTCTACTCTTTTGATAAGCTCTAACTTATCATAAATTATTAAGTTTTGTCCAAGCCTTTATGACTTTATATTATACTGTATGCATGATATTCCGTAAAAAATCTGCCAGTCATTTAACAAATCCTACAAAATGGAAAATATAGAGGGTCTCTAGTTTCTGTTATGTAGACTGTAGAGTAATATGTATTTCTATATTATAGATATATAATATAGATCATGAATATGTAAATGTCCTTTTTGATATTTCACTTGGTACCAGAAAATATTTTATGGATTCTGAGTCACTTACCCTCAAAATTATTATTTTTTTGGATTTACGTTATTAGGCTAAAACCCAATATTATAAGACTCATTTTTTACCGATAACACTATTAAGAGGAATAAAATGCTCTTGCACCTCTTAAAAAACATGCAAAGTATACCAAGCAACAAGAGGAGCAAACCTATATCAATATAAAAGCCGTATATTTGTAAACCGTCATACATCTCTAGACCATAGTAAAAGGAGGGGAAGTAGGATAACTCCGGCCCAATCCGCGATATAATTGTCCACAGTCTTAGGGTTGTGAAATTTACCAATATAACACGTCGTAAATAAATTTCAACAATGGTTTTCCTATCAAATATGGAAAAGTATTTAAGATACAGAGCAGCATTATTTATATAAAAAAATCAGCCAAGTGCGAGTCGGGCTCGCTCACGAAGGGTTCCGTTATAGAGAGAAAATATGCAAAAAATTGTGTTTTTTGTATGGAAGCCCCCCAAAATATTTAAATATTTATTTTATTTAAAATTTTATTATTAATAATTAAATTACAAATATAATTAAGGGTTTTGTGAAAATTTAAAGTGTCTAGCTGTTAAAAAAATCACGTTTGTTGTATGGGAGCCCCCTTAAATATTAATTTTATTTTGATTTTAGTATTTGTTGTTTAGCGGCAACGGAAATACACAATCTGTGAAAATTTCAGAACTCTAGCTATAGCGGGTCTGAGATACAGCCTGGATACAGACAGACGGAGAGACAGACATCGAAGTATCATGAATAGGGTCCCGTTTTTACCCTTTGGGTACTAAAAACTAAAAAAAAAGATAAAATAAACCGGCCGGCGGCGGCGGGGTGATGTGGGCGCGGCTGTCCGCGTTTCGTTCGCAACCGCATGAATAGCTGCGGCAACGTCGCAGTCCCGACTCTGCAGCCCTGACTGGCGCAGTCGGAAACGAGCTGAGATTTTGTTTAGTGTGCGTGCGGCGACGCATAGATACTATGACGCACACATACAAGCCGCGCGCGGTGCGTTTATATGAAGATAACTTATTTCCCTTCCTTATATGTCTAGACCCTGCTCACACGGCACACCCACACATTACTCTCAGAACCCCTGAACTAAGAGAGTATTTGTAATGTACGACAGCAAAATTACCCACCCAGTGATAAAAAAATTGCTAAAAGCTTGAGGTTTTTTTGGTGATTTCATGTAGGTACATAACTCGTCACATGACACATCCATACTAAAATAATGATATGAGAAAGTGTGTCTGTAAGTTACTTCTTCTGAAAAATGCAGTTGCAGGCAACTTCTTGTTGAACATGGTTGTATATCATCCATGTCATAATGTGATATATTATATCATGATATAATTAAACATACAGTATCATTTGAGTCTTCGGCCATTAATAGCAAAAAATTCCACAAAAGGACCAAAAAGTGCCAGTTCAGTTGCTGAAGGAGAGAGTCTACCTACACAAATCTTCATAAATTAAAGAAAGCGCCATTAAATATAAAAATTCGGTAAAAACATCATGAAACGTGCATCTGTTCTCATAATTTATCTGCGGGGAAAGCGCGGGAAACTCCGCCGTAACTCAACAATCCAAGATGGCCGTTTTGAAAAACATTTTCGCCTTTTCCATAACGATTTAAAACTTTTGTGACGGCAACATTTCATTAATTACTCCATATTTCCTTTTAATGTTCGCAATTCTTCACTTCTGATTTTATTTCGGATATTTATGATGGGCTTAGAAGTTATTTATAAAGCTTAGACAAAAGAAATGGACAATAGAAAAAAATATCCTTAAAACTTTTAAGCTACCTATTGCATAGCTTTTATCAGCTTTTATCGCGGGCTTTGAACGCGGCGACTGAATCAAGAATTAAATATATTTCCATTGGTACCTGTAACACAAGTTCTTCAGGTACTTATCACGGGACCAGACTGACGTGGTGTGAAGCTTCATAGATATTATTATAATAAGAGCAATGTCGCTAACAACATCTTGTTTAAAATAAGGGAGCTTCTTAGAACATCTAGATTGCATAATATTCTACCTGATATTGATTTATAGAGGAGAAATATACATGCTGTCGCTAATAAATTTTCCTGCTGGATTATTCTACGAATGTTCAATATGGTAATTTTAACCGGCTTCTAATCTTAACCAATTTATCGTATTCTATGAACAAGAAATTGATGTATGCGGTCTTGGCCCCTCTACATGTATCTGATCTTCATCATTAAAAGTGTACACGGAATTATATGCTTTATATCCACGTGAAATGGGTGGTATTCGTTTGGAGGAAGTAGATGAATTTAGTGATGCCAAAGACTCGACGGGTGGCATATTTGCGTGCGTTTTGTTTTAAAAATCGAACTGAACATTCGTGTGAAGAGATAAATGTTTTGTATTGTTTATTGAGGACGTACAGATGGATGATAAGTTAAATAATGGCGGATTTTGTAAAGTTTGGCAAACAAAAATGTTTTTAGGTATTATTTTGTGGATATTTTTTTTGTGGATAATTTTTTGACAATAATTTAGACATAGGATTCGAGAAACATACGTGATTTTGTTTACTTCAAGGACTATAAGGCACATTGTCATTTTCTCTACTATGTAATTGCACTTATCGCGACAAATACAAATGTAGCGCTGTTTATAAAGACTAAACTTCGTACTTGTAAGAAAATTAAACTTGTCCAAAATAATTTCAAACCAGAAATGACAAAACTGGCCCTAAACAATAAAAAAATTGGGCTAATCTTCCATGTATATTACATAAACATTTCCTTTTTTTTTAAATTTAATTTAATAAAAGGAATTTCCTTTATAACACTGTAACACTCTTTTAACTTTTTAATTTACTGCTGTCTAAATTCGTATGCCCTACTCCCCTAGCATATTTTTACTCGTACCTCTCTCATTGTCTCTGAGAGCTGCTATTATTTTTATAAATTAGCTCTCGGCAATATTGCGAAGAGCGTTGTTTATTTTATTCGTCACGGACTTTTTCTTGGGGCTTCCTTTTCATTTCGCTTCCGAGTTTCAAGTTGTATTAAAAACATGCATTGTTCTTGCCGGGCTTCATATAAAATGCTGTTGTCTTGAGAAATAAGAATGAGGTAGGGCATGTGTTATCACAACAAATGTTTGTGTAAAATCATAATATTACTTAATATATTTAGTATTTAGTTATTTACCATTATATGCGGGACCTCGAAAAAGAAATGATTGTAAAGCTTTCTTTAGCATGCACAATGGACTTCCATCATGAGCAATCATAGAATCGTCCATGAACGCTTTAAATATTGGTCCATCATGGGCCAACGCGGAAAGGTTGCATACAGACCATTTAAATTATATCGACAAGTATAGTCGCTTACAAATCTACAGTGTTATTTTGCTGGGCTCACTTGAGAATAGTTTCTAAGATTATGTAGAAAAGTTTATATATTCATTATTCAACAGTGTTCTTGATTAGTTAATATTTTGACACAAGTTAATCAAAGAGATTAGAAAAAATTCAGGAAAAAAAACTAAAGAATCTAGGAATAAAACACTCAAAACTACTGTTATCACCATCATGAAATTCCCTATCATTTTCCTTTCAATATGTCCCCACTCCCCAGTACCACGGCAACCAGTAAAACAATAAAACCTTATCGAGCTCATAACACAGTTCACACATGTCGGCTCCCGGCTCTGACATCTTTATGGTGGAGGGATCACCAAGGCCACGTGACGTCAGCAACTATCAGGCAAAGATAAGAAATGGGAAAGATAGGCTGGGTTTTATAGGTTAGGCCCAATAAAGGTCTTAAATTATTGTGGTTATGGTGGAGGGATCACTAAGGTCATATGACGTCAGCGACTATCGGGCAATGATAAGAAATGGGAAAGATAGGGTTTTGAAGGTTAGGCCCAATAAAGACGATGGTCCGAAATCGTGGTGATTATTGATGTAGCACTATAAGATCTTTATTGAGTTATTAGAGCCTTATATCGCAAACGATCGCGGTGGTCACTAAATCTTACGCAAACTCATCGCAACGAACGAGGAGTGACGATTATCTTTTCTTCTATATAAATAAAAATAAATTTTAAATTTTGTTAGTCTCGCTAAAACTCGAGAAGGGCTGAGCCGTAATCTTAGTGTTGAAATATAGGTAGAGGTCCAGGAAAGGTATTATATAGAATTGATTAAAATCACGCAATCGCTCCGCTTCCTACCTGCTAATATGACAAAGCTAAACGTCGTAGCTTATCCTGAGTTTTGAAATCATTGCCTGTTGGTTTTTGACATTCCAACCAGTGTGTTAAGGCCCTAAAAGCGTAGCTTATCCTGAGTTTCAAAATCATTGCCTGTAGATTTTCGACATTCTTTACGACATTTTCTGGTCTTTTTCTTCATTTTTTTATGTCTGTGTGTGATTAGTCGCTAAACACCTCGCCGAGTGATGTCCGACGCTGCTGACTGACACAACTGACTGACGGGTTATTTTAATGCTGTAGTGTGGTCCAATTTATTTTTTTGCAGAAACTCGCGATAGATTGCAACGTGCCTTACGTTGCAGTCTATCGCGATTCAGACATATAACGTTGAAACACGCAGCACTGAATATGAGCGACATAGAATTATAAGGACACATACCATCCATACCGATAATATTATAATTGCGAAAGTGAGTCTGACATTCTGTCTGTGTGTTACCTTATTAATAATGCACCACCAATGTTAATAATAATACATAATGTTAATAATAATGCACCACCTAATTTTATAACAGGAATAAATATTTATGAACAAGTTAAACATGATATAAACGTTGAATATGAGTCTGATTAATACACAGGTTAACATGCAGATTAAATATTATATTGTAGGGGCGCGCGCAGACGAGCGACAAAGTTGCTGAAGGACACGTGAAAAATGTATATTTACTTTATGTAAAAATTCGCTGAAAATCTCTAAAGTCATCCAAAAAGCAGATACAATCGATTTACTTTGATAAAATTATGTTTAAGTCCGTGAAAACTAAGATTTTACGTGTTAACTTTGTAATAATAAGGTAAAATAAATACAAAATTGGTTCTCAAGTGACGAAAATATTGAATAAGGAATAGGTTCTGCCTGTACCTACTTTTCGTTTATCTCATGAGTAAAATATTTGTCACCGCCTAATATTATTATCAAGATGATTGTATTAACTTAATACTTAATAAGCTTTAAATGTGCACTTTAAATGCCACATAAATATTAGAGATAATATTTAATGTTGAGGTACTTAATTTATCTTTAATGATGAATTTGACATAAACTCCATACATACATTTTCGACAAACTCCACTAAGCTAAAGTTAAGTTACCATTTCCTGCGATTTTTGGTCGCGTGACAGTCGCAAGTGTGCACGACCGACGCGACTGTCAGCGGGTCGTCCGTCTGTCACCGCGAGTGTAAACGTGTCCACGCAGTCATTCCTGTTTCCGACGCGATTTGTAGCTTCCTCCAGCCCTCTGGATATTTATGGAGGACTGAAAGATGATATTAGTTTGTTTATTGCGTTTTTGTAGGTTCGGGGCAAATGGGCAGATGAATTGCCTGATGGTAAGCGTGATTTTTGAATAAAGTAAATTTGCCCTCTTTCAACCACGTGATGGAAGTGTATACCTGTGCCTCTTGTTCACTTTTGCCGGCACACCTTGGCAATTGGAATTTTGATGACGTCATCGTAAATTAATACCTCGATCGTGGGAATCGCAGACACAATAGATTTTCAATTGTTATGCGGCAGCCGGGTGCCGCTTGGGGATTGATGGGTTAATATTATGTTTTTACCTTTAATTCATCATCATCAGCTTACTAACTGCCTGAAAATAAGGGTTTTACAAGACATTTTCAAAGAGCCAAACTTTCTCAAGATTTCCAACAAGATAATTTTGCTTAAGGCGAGGTTTTCAGGTCAATCTAATTTCATGTATCGAGTTAAGGAAGGGTAAACGAACAGAATGAGGTTAAAGATTTCATTAAGGCTCCGGATAAAGGAAGTTTCCAAGACATTAGGCGGGTTATAGCTGCGTATATGAAAAGACCTCAAAATATTTAAGCATTTTCTTTTCAGAAATAACTACTTGTTTTTTTCTAACAAGAAATTGCCGGTAATTCGTTGTGTACTAATTATTAATTCTCGCGGTAACCGTTCATTTTGCTACTTGAAAACTTTCCTGTTCTTTCCTGGGACTAAAAGTTCTTTTATATCAAAATACCATCAAAATCAGTTTAATCTTTAAAGTATGGTAGAGAATGGAAAAATTCATTAAGACCACCTTTTTAAACTGTGTGTAGAGTCATAATTTAATTATTTTAAGAAACTAGATGACGCCTGCAGGCTGCAACTCCGTAGCGCCAAAATCCGTTTATCACGCGGGAACTGTACATTCTTAAAGGATAAAAAGTATCCTATGTCCTTTCCCGGCACTCAATCTCCGATCTTCAATCGAATCCAAAGTGGATCTTCATACCACATTTTAGCAAAATCGGTTCAGAGTTTGGGCGTGAAGGTAACAGACAGACATACTGACAGACAAACGGACAGACAGGCAGGCAGACACACTTTCGCATAAAATTTATAATATTAGTATGGGTTGAAGTTTTTCAATTTTATTTCAACACTGTAGAGAGTATAAAGAAAAAGTTTTCCTCATCTGTTACAGTTTAGAGACTGTCCTTGCAGATTTCCTGTTGTCAGGAAAATAGAGAAAAGTTACATCCATAAATTGTACGTTAGTGACAAGTACGAGAAAATAAACTTAGTATTATCATTTAGTTTTGTTACATCCTGTACACAACTCAGCAAGCAAACTGGCTTTTCTATTGATCCGTGCTAATATTATTTCATTTTTTTTATTTATTAGTGTACATAAATTGCCTTTCACAAGCCTATGTAAAGTACTGAACTAAGTTTGTTGGTAAGCCATGAAAAAGGTTTTCTTTGTGATTGCAGAAAGATGTAGAAAAAGAAAGATGTAAAGATAAAGCCACGAGCAACATCTAGAATCTAAATTCTAGAAGATGATGGGTTTTTTTATTAATTGGTGTAGCGTTTTAATATAATACAGAAATGTTAAGTCATAAATGTTATCTACTCAAATAAAAACAATATTTTTATGTTACTGAGGCGTTCTCAAAGATTTTATTTTATTACTAGTGTAGTTAAGTACAGTAATAATATTATTATCTTCATTTCTATTGTTAGGAAAGGGGAACACTTAGGTTCCTATTTTATGGCTGTAATTGTAACATTAGGTCCAGCCTTTATCAAATACTATCTCGATATTGACTAAAGTGATAACATTTGGAATAAAACGTCGTGATTGTGAGATGTTTTATAATGTCCGACACGATTAGCCATCGGAGATCGATATTTATTAGTATTTGTAAAAAAAAAAATATTTGTTAAAAGTATTATTCTTATTAGAGCAGTGGTTTATTTTTTTAATTGTCTTGTACGAGTCATTGAGTTTCAACATAGTCCTCATGAAAGTAAACAAATAACGAAAAGTTTTAAGTAACTTTGGTAACAAAAAGAAGAGCTATAAAACGTTATTATGATTGACCACATCAGTAAAGGTTTCTTACACAAATTAAAAGTTCTGAATTACAAATCCAATTACATCAAAATATACTTGAAGTAGAATAAGATTTTAATGAAAATTTAAAAGGCGCTGAAATCGATAAGTCGCATCGTAGTCGTGTCGTGAAGTGGTTGTTTTGTTATCACACCGCGTTCTATATTCGCAATGTCACGATAAAATTGAAATCTCCCCCATAATATAGGAAATATGAGGGGCTGCGCTATCTCCGACAAATAGTCGGATTATGCTAAATTTACTGATACCGCTGTCTGCAGCGCGGTATTATTATGTCATAAGATAATGTTCTAGACATTTTGGACTAAACCTATATTTGAGGGTTATTTGAAATTTTTATGTTTCCTCGTGTGATATGAATTTTATTGGATGACGGTTGGTGCATAGTAAATACTGGCTTCTATACAAAGTTTGTTACTTATGAAATAGCTGGATTCGTTCATAATGTTAGATATTATTTTTCTTTTCTAAGTATACCTCTACAGGCCGAATATTTAAACAGGTTTCGGGATTTTTCAGTATGAACTTTTTCTAATGTAGCTCAACTTCTTTAATAAAAACAGTTTCATACTAAAGTGCATTAATTGATTTTTTTTAATTAGGAAAGTTGTTTGTATTTAAAAGTGCATTCATTCTGAAAACTCGACTCAAAATGGAATAAATTAATAAAATAATTAAATTAACCATAATTATTAAACTTCTTTATTAATTTCATTTCCACGTATTTTATCGATAAGCTATCCCTAACAAACAATTAAAAGAAATCGGCTATTTGCTTTTATGTTTGTATATAGAATTATTACTACAATCATTTCTTAGAACCCAAATACACCAGTGTTATGTCAACACATAAATTCTCCCTAACAGTATCAACCCGGAAACATTTCCGACAACATCGATAGTCGTGAGACCCCAACACTATTGACGTAATCATCGATATCTCGCTCTCTTTCACATTTATTAAATTGGTAGCGATAGAAAGAGACATGAGATTTTTATACGTTTAAGTAAAATTGATGGGACAGCGGCAATTGGTTTAAAAATGGAATAAAATATCAATGGAAGTTTAAATTCTATTCAATAAATTAATAAGTGTATGTTTGAAAAGAGTTTTCTAATAAAGTTAATTTTATGTGACGTATTCGTATGAGCTTAACTTGGTTTAGCCTCGAAGCTCCGTTTAAAAGTTTAAACGGTCGTAAAGTTTAAGTCAGTGGGAAAGTTTGAAGCTTTCATTGTGACTTTAATGTTTCGTATTATAATATTATATTGTAGGCACTCAGAATTTCCGTAAACAATATTTTAGATGTTGCCCGTGACTTCGTTCGCGCAGGACAGACACATTTTCAACAGATAACATTTAAATCAGTCTAGGGTTAAGATACATCATACAACAGACAACCAGACACACACTTTTGCATTTATAATATCCCTTATTCACATATTATCTGATTCATTTGTCTGATTGTACCAGCAGTCCGACCACAAATTCATAATGTAAAGCATTGACGTATCATGTAAAGGGCGTCGCAATCATACGTACTCATAAAATATGATTGGGTCCATCGAAAACAAATCCTTCTATAGGAAGAGTATACTCTACTTTCTGAGAAGTTGCTATTAGAGCTTGAAAAACTTCTGTTACCTATGTAAATGATGATTGAACTTTCAACAAAAAGGCAAGAAATATTTTTAAATATCGACTACACGTTCTAATACTCTTATCTGAATAAATAGCGCACGAAAGACTTTCTTTAAATATAATTGTATACTTAGTTTGATAGGAAACGGAGTGCAAAAAACAAGGAACGCTACATTTGGTAGAGTAGCCCCATAGGGATGCCTACTGGTCTTACAGCCGCACTCAGAGACATTTAATGATGATTAAACGTCAATTCAATAAAGAGTTTGACAGATAATGTATGTGGCTTATGTCAAAATCTTCATTTAAAAACAATTAAGCAATTAATATTCATCTCTGAGTGCGGCAGTCAGGCTCTCAGGGCCAACCCACACGTACCACAACCACACCACGTCGCAACGACAAAATGCCGTCAAGCAGTGGTTACGTGTGAATGGTGTCGCTGCAGCTTTTTGTAGTTGCGTTGTGGTACCGACAAAATGTCGACGTGGTTGCGTTGTCGCCAGTAGTTGTGATGTGGTTACGTACGAATGTCAATGAAACGGAGGAGGCGAAGAGCGCGGGCGGTGTGCGCGCACTGTCATTGCATCTACGCAACGTTGTGGTTGCGATGTGGTCGGCCACTAGTTCGCTTGTGGTTACGATGTGGTCGGTATCACAAGTGGTCGACAACGACTGCAAAATGTGGTACGTGTGAATAGTCCAGTTCATTTACAATACGAAATATACGCCCGACCACGTGATGTGGTTGTGGTGTGGTTGTGGTTGTCATGTGGTTGTGGTACGTGTGGGTTGACCCTCAGGCTCAGACGTATGTGCGATGTCCTTAATCTGGTACATGAATAATAAGTGTGAGTCAACACTTCATAAACCAATAGCGCCCAATACCGTGTAATTGCTTCGCGCCGCCATATTGGAACTAAATTGGACGCGTCACAATCATTGATTTGATTAATTTATTGTATTATGTTATTATGTCTGTCTGTTAACTGTTTAACACAATGATAAATTAATTTTCTTAGTAGTTCTGTGGTAGTTCTTTAGTATCTACTGGGGTCCAGGGACGGATTTACTATATTATGGCTTTTTCGGTTTGAGCCCACGGCCCCGTAAATTTAAGGCTAAGTTAAGTCAAAGTAAAAAATAGACGAGAATGCGTAAGAATGCATTATTTTATAAAATTAAACGAATCAACAAATCGTCTGGTTGGCCATGTGAATCCTACGATCAATCAAACCCATTCAATTCAATTCATTTAATTCAAGTCTACGTTTAAAAAAAAAAGGTCTTTTTACTTCGAACTGACAGTAAAAATATTATAGCCCTAAGTAGTATTGCCCCGAGACAAACGAATTTTTGTATCAAATGCATATTTTTTTCACAATCATAAGCCTAAAATCTCTAGACTTCTATTAATAGCTTAAACTACCCCCAAAATACAAATTTGACAAACTGCAATAGCTTAAGGCTTAAGCTAAACATCTGCGCCACATTTTTGTGACGTTAAAATT
Organism: Cyaniris semiargus; assembly: GCA_905187585.1. Taxonomy (NCBI): domain Eukaryota; kingdom Metazoa; phylum Arthropoda; class Insecta; order Lepidoptera; family Lycaenidae; genus Cyaniris; species Cyaniris semiargus. Next base: position 4,647,088 of record LR994555.1, read on the forward strand.
CATAGACTAGAGAGGGCTTAAAATTAAAGTTCATAGATTATAGAGGGCATAACTGCCAGAGACAAACATTCGCACTACACAGTAATCCTGCACTTGAAATATGCTCGGGAATCGAACCCGCCACCGGGGACGGAGTGACAAAAGATTAACGCGTTTGAAGGGGCTGCATTTGATAAGATATGTATAGAGATGATACAACTCCATTTATCAGAAACTGTAGTATATAGTAGTCTCATATTTTATAAAGTTTTTAATAAGGGTGGGGCCCTTCTTAAAAGACTTTATAAAAATATGAATTTAACTCATTTTTCTCAGGTTTCGACCCTTGCCCAGATTCCTTTCGATGATTTGAATATTGAAGTTCGAAATCAAAATGTATTGGACATCATTTGCGCTGTCCTTTTCTTAGTCCCATTAATTTTTGATTTTCAATTTTAACGGTGACAGCTTGTTAAGTTAAAAAGAAAGCAAACTTTAATTATTGTAGATCAAGTCCATAACACAATTATATAAGCTCTTCTAGTGATAACTTTCATAGGCATAAAACTTATTTTGTGTATTTTGGTTGCTAAAAACTCTAAATTAGTTGCATCATCTCTATAAATTCCGTGAGTAATAGTGTAAGGGCATTGGGTTAGGAAAATGAGGCCCCGGGGAGTCCCGGCCGTGCATGGACCTGCATATGTGCATACGGGACGGGGCATGGGAGATGGCACCAAAATACTTTTGGTCTTTCTTCGACAATGGGTCCAAAACGCTTTTTTTGGCTTGTAAGAATTAGCTTACATAAAAATCTAAAATACAGATTCAAAACTTTAATCCAAATCCAAAATGACTATCAGCTACGCTATAGCTATATATAATATGCTTCATTTAGTCAAAATGTTTTTTTGCGCAAAGAAGTGATGAATAACGAACTCGACTATATAATATTTAATGCGATATTCTAATTATTAGTCTAATTTTTAGCGAACTAGCGTTTTATCTCATGACATAATATCATTAGAACCTTCTGTAATAAACACTTTGTGAGTTTAAAACATCGTTGTAGACGTGCTACGAGTGCTACGCGGCTGCGCAACGCATAAAACAAACGTAATAATTATCTTTTATCTATACTCGGCGAAACATGGCGGTAGCGGTCATTGACTCCCTGTCAAAAACTTGTCATTTTCTATATAAACCGCGATTGACAATGAAGTGTCAGATGTTGTCAATCGCGGCTTTGTATAGAAAATGACAAGTTTTTGACAGGGAGTCAATGACCGCTATCGCCATGTTTCGCCGAGTACAGTATAGTCAATGTGGAAAATATTTTTACTAGATGACGTCCGCAGCTCCATTGCGCCAAAATTCGTTTATCGTGCTGGAACCGTACATTTTTCCCAGGACTCATCAAAATCGGTTCAGCGGTTTGGCCGGAAACAGACAGACGGACACACTTTCGCATTAGACTGCCTTCACATTATGTCGCGGGTACCGCCGCAGCCGCGCGGCAGCCGCGCGACTTCCATACTAAACAGAGTCGCGCGGCTGCCGCGCGGCTGCGGCGGTACCCGCGACATAATGTGAAGGCACCCTTATAATATTAGTATGGATAGGTAGCATTGCAAAAGTTGCTTATCTGTTACATGACACCGTCCCCGACAATGAAGTTATCAAATTTAGGGGTCCTCACTACGGGGGTCGCAATAAAAAACCCAAATACTGGGGGTGGTCCGCAAATGTCTTAGTCACAGTTAAAAATCTAAACACCCCGTACAATAGTTGATAAATGCATATGGTCATAAAAAGTATTGTGTTTTTGACACTTTGAATTTCGCTACCCGTTATTTATTGGACGAAATTATTTTGACATTTAATTTTCTATGGGTTTTGATTTTGTGTGGTCCACTTGGGAGGCTATAGGACTGTAAAAGATACATTATTATCGTACTCATAATGATATTTACTCAGCTTTTAACAATGCAGCGCTGTCTCTATCTGTCGCTTGAGGTATCCAATATGAAGACCACATCTAGAGTTATTTAATTACTTCACACCACGTCAGTCTGGCCCCATGCTAAGTACCTGAAGGACTTGTGTTACAGGTACCAGACAACGGAAATATATTTAATACTTTTATACTATACATATATTTAAGATTTTCATTATATTATATACATATTTAATACACATCCAGACCCGGGAACATTGAAAACTTTTTGTTCCGTCGGCGGGATTCGAACCCGCGACCCCCGGCTTGAGCTGCCACACACTCAACCAATTGAGCCACAGAGGTCGTCAAAACTGACCCAGCTTGAACTTCGTATCACTTCTCTCCTGATATAAACTTCCCTGGACTTCTATAAATATTCCATGACTAGCTAAATCGGTTCAGCCGTTATCGAGTTTAAGCGAGACTAACCAAATTTTAAATACATTTTTATTTATACAGGGTGCAATTAAACCTTCCTGCCAAATTTTGATATATTGATCCTTGTTAAAAATAAAAATACACGTATTTTTTCTTTTATAATCACTCAGTACTAAAATGTTGAGAAATAGCTTCCGAAAGTTATCTTAAAAACACTACAATTTATGGACACGACGCGTCGCCCGCGCGTGATGTGAACCCGCGCGCGCGCCTCCCCCCGCGTTACCCCCTCTCATTCCCCCGCGCCGCGAGTGACTGTTCTGCAACGATTTTAAATAGGATAAAATATGCCATTGAAAAAAAATAACACCCAATTTTTTTTGGTTAAATGGACTCTCATAGTGATACCTAAGCCCTGGAAAAAAATTGGCAGAAAGGTTTAATTTCACCCAGTATAGATAGAGTCGCTGTATTAATATTTTTATTGGTCAGTAAGTAAGTAAATTAGTAAAAATAGTCAATACAAAAAAAATAACTTCCCGGAAATTCACCAATTCATGTAACACCAAAGTTGTTATAAAAATAATGTTTTTAAATGACATGTCCATATAAATAGCATTTCATACATTTATATGAAAACGTCCAGCAAGTATGAAGTTATAAGGTTGGCTATTGAATATAAATTGCCTACTTCATGTGCGCAGAGCTATTTCAACGGAAAATTGGAATCGGTAGTAATGATATTGTCAATGGACATGCAAGGTAACAAGTGCTTAAAAAATCAATCAGAATTACAGATCGAAATTCGTCAATCGACCTATCTCTAGTTAGTTGTCTCTTTTACTCGAGCATGGATATGGTCATAAAAATATGACAGTGACGCTGTCTTGTACTAATTTGGATAAACTTAAAACAGTGTTTTTCAACAGCTGTAGGTCCCGACCACCCGAGGGGTCGCGAAGCTTCTGTATGGGTCGCCAGAGGTCGCGAGAACTATTTCAGTAAATAGACCGCAGGTTAAAAAACAATATCTTAAATTATCTGAAATCATCATTGTGTGCAGTGTGTGTTTGGAAATGGACAGTCTATATATTTTTTCGGCACCTCAACAGCTTGTATAGGAACGCATATTTATACTTAAAACAAGTAACTACAAATAATAATTAATATGAAACAGTGTTTTGTATGAAATTAGTCTACTGTTTACTATTTATACTGTGATATTACGATGATCTACTGTATTATACTGTGATAAGCTGTGACCTGCTAATCAAGCTGCTATTAAGCTATAATAGCGGGAGACAAAGTGTGCCAGCTCGGGAGTTCCGCTCCAGAACCTTCTCATTACCAGTTCAGCATTACCTCCTTCATCTGAGCTCAGTACAGTCGGGACGAAAAGCGTTAAAATATTAAGAATTTATATTAACTGTCACACTCTGAGGCCCGTATTTTTGGTCAGTACTCAAGATGCATCTCGGTCTCAAGACACGGTTCAGGCTCTGTGATTGGTTGGCTGTCAAAATTTGGACCAATCACAGAGTCGAACCGCGTCTTGAGACCGGGTCGCATCTTAAATACTGACCAAAAATACGGGCCTGAGAGATTTTCTGCCGCACTCAGAGACGAATATTAATTACTTAACTGTAATTAAATGAAGATTTTGACATAAGCCTCATACATTATTATATACATACATACATAATTATCTGTCAAAATCTTAAGAGTCTTAAGTCTTAATTGAAGTTTTATCAATTAAATGTGTCTGAGTGCGGCAGTTTATGATTAATTAACTTTGAAATATGTATTTGGAATATTCGGTTGTAACACACTGTTATAAGTCGCTTCGTCTAAGTTTTGGGAAATCGAGGAGAAAACAATTTAGGTGGTAATATTGTGATTTTGATATAGTTTACACAAAATATGAGGTTAAAAATATGTCGATCTTCTGTTAAAAAAAATAAAGTTTAAAAAACTAAAACCCGACTACTAAAACACGCTCTAAAAAGTATGAAACAAGAAAACAGTTTATAGTGATATGGAAATGTTTAAAGGATAGCCGTGGTCGTATGTATGCCCTTTTAATTTTATTATTATCTAAAACTAGACGTTCCGCGCGGCTTCGCCCGCGTAAATAAGATATTTCACAGACAAATCAGTCTACAAAAAATAGCCTATGATCCTTCACGTGGTCTACTTCTTATCTGACCCAAATAACAGAAAATTGCTCTAGTAGTTTGTGAGATAAGCCCTTTCAAATAATTTCACCAGTTTTTTCCACATTTTCTTCTATTTCTTCGCTCCTATTAGTCTTAGCGTGATAAAATATAGCCTGTAGCCTTCCTCGATAAATAGGCTATCTAACACTGAAAGATTTTTTCAAATAGGACCAGTAGTTCCTGAGATTAGCGCGGTCAAATAAGCCCTTTCAAATAATTTCCCCGCTTTTTTTCACATTTTCCTCTATTTCTTCGCTCCTATTAGTCTCAGCGTGATAAAATATAGCCTATAGCCTTCCTCGATAAATGGACTATCTAACACTGAAATAATTTTTCAAATCGGACCAGTAGTTCCTGAGATTAGCGCGTTCAAACAAACAAACAAACAAACAAGCAAACAAACAAACTAACAAACTCTTCCGCTTTATAATATTAGTATAGATGAATCTGTTTTGCTATAGTAGGTGGCATACGACCACGGCTATCCTTTAAAGTTTAAACATTTCCATTTCACTATAAACTGTTTTCTTGTTTCGTACTTTTTAGAGCGTATTTTAGTAGTCGGGTTTTAGTTTTTTAAGCTTTATTTTTATTTCAATTACTTTGGGTCTATGATTCGCCCGATAAATTTCTTAACCTTTCCAACTCCTCAAATGATCGAGGATCATAAGAATGTTTACAATTTATTTGGTTCTAGTGAGCAAATGAATAGTTATTTATAGTTTCATATTGCATTGAAGTGATTTATGAATTCTTGCATTTATCAGGTGATTGCTAGCAAACCCGTGAGAAATAGCTAATAATGTTTATGTGCTAATAAAGCTCTTTCATATTTTGATACCCCACACGACACCGTCACGAAAAATATTTTTTGTTCTTTACTTTAAGTCCCCTAGATGGCGCTACAGTCAATTTAACGTGATGTCATGTAGCCTATAATAACCAGCGGACAATCAAGAGGCTTCTTGTCCAAATAAGTAGTTTTAAAGTTACGATGGAACAGATGAACATCCATACCCACATACATATATACAAGTCATACAGGTCAAAATCATAACCCTCCTTTTGGCTTCGCCGTAGTCGGGTAAAAAGGTACATGACGCCCGCAATTCCGTTGCGCCAAAATTCGTTCATCGCGCGGGAACCGGACATTTCTTCAAGATAAAAACTATCCCACGTCCTTTCCCGGAACCCAAAATATCTCCATACATCAGAATCGGTTCAGCGGTTTAAGCATGAAGACTTCGATAATATACAGACAGTCAGACACACTTTCGCATTTATAATATTAGTATGAATTACTATGGATATCTCATCTTTTTTACTACCTAGTCATTAAAACTGTAGCATAAAGGCTCTATTCCAAGCCCATATATTACCAATAAAAGTACAAAGACTACGGCAAACTTCCACAAAGCGAGGCGGCGGAGCGGACATCTGCGCTTAATCAATGAAGTTGAACCCATAGGTCGCTGCACAAAGGAAATAATTGAATATGCTAGACAGGATTAAACACAGACTTTGATGGATATCTAGTTAAGCTGGAATCTAGATTAACATTTTTTTAAATTAAGATTTGTCACTTTGGAATTAAAAAATATAACATAATTATCTTCATTAAATAAAACCTATCTCGGAGATCGAGTTTTGGCCGGAACATTAGTAGGACAAAATTAAAAATACCAACATCTAAAACATTCGACATTTTTCTCCGCTAAAACCTACCAACTTTCAATTTGCATTTTGCAATCAGTTTTCGAAATATTCATTCTAATTAATTTAAATAAATATTGATAAGTTAGGATAATATTATTAAGATATTGTATTTATTCACTTATTTTTTTAAACCCGTTACATAACATTAGACCCCCAGTAATAAATCAATCATTTTTGAAGCTGTTATAGAAACAATGATTTTAAATTCCTACGACTTTTTCGTATGACTGTACTAAGAGGAAAAATAATATAAAACTGTTGTCTTGAAAGGATTTTCTCGAGATAACCGTGGGATACGTGACAACAAAAGAAAAACTATATACCAGCCGGCCGTATTTTCATAGCGCATTTTCACTTTTCCACGGAGAAAATCTTATATAAACTTAACTTATACCACGGTTAACGTATACTTTAAGCAATACTGGTTCAGTTTATTGGTGTGACTTATTAAAATAAAAATGATATATTTCATAATATATATTTAACAATATTTAGGAGAGTCTTGGGGTTTCCCCAGTCGTGTGAGAGCGTAGTGTAAATTCGAGATTATGTGGATTGTGGCTAGAAAGAAAAGCCAAGCAACGCGTTTATGTATTTCAACGAATAAGTTTTATATATTTATTAGGATTATATTTTATTATATAGGATTTTGAGTGGAGTTAGAGTATGTTAGTCATATTTAGATGGCATGCTATGGGGTCTATAGTGCTTGTTAGTTTCAGCCAGAGAGACAAAGATTTGAGGATGTGTAAGTTGTCACCCAAGTTGTTCATTCTGTTTTAGAAGATATATTAAAAAAGATTAACAGGACAACAAGTGGCATAAAAATAAATAACAGCTATTTGAACCATCTCAGATTCGCGGATGACATAGTTATAATGTCAGAAACCGCAGAACAACTACAAGACATGCTTCGCTCCCTTGACCAAGCAAGCAGTAAAATAGGTTTAGAAATGAACTAAAATTTTATTATTTTATTAAGTGTGACACGGATTTTTAGAAAGGCTTACGGTGGGTTATATTTCTACCAAATTAATCACCTTCTAACCTAACAGTATTCTGTATTACTGTTGTGTTCGAAATTCAAAATGTTTCCATCACTACTCCCTACATTATTGGATCGTGGCGAGGTAGTTTGGTATTGCGAGGTAACAATATTCAGTTATCTGCATCGGAAGTCTGATGACATTCGCAAACTAAATATCTCTCGCGTCGATGTTTGTATAAAGGTAGGGTCTGACTTAAAATGTGTTTACTGTTTACATTAGTTTGTTATTCTAATAGGTTGGGGAAAAAGTCTTTTCGCATTATAGTACCTATATTGTATGAACTTGTCATAAAATCTCTTGGGCTATACCAATTGTATCTGGCTGATTTTGGTACGCTCATTTTGGGTAACTTTGAATTGCGGTTTAACTTTGAACAATACAAAAACATACAAAAATGTACTGTTCAAAGTTAAACCGCAATTCAAAGTTACCCAAAATGACTGTATCATTAAAAAGTTTTAATTTTACAGAAGACAATTCCAAATTCAAATTAGGTAAATGTGAGATTTTCATTTGTTTTTCTTGTTGTTAAAATGAGTGATTCGAAAAAAATTTGTGATGTTTATGGACCTAATTCAGTATCTGTATTGAGTGGCGCAAATTTGATTTAAGCGTTTTCAATCCGGAAAATTTTGATATCAAAGATGCACGTCGCTCTGGTCGCCCTGTTACGGACAAAACTGATGCCATTTTTGAAAAAGTAGAGCAAGATCGGCATATTAGTAGTTACGATGTAGCTGAAGAACTGGGGATTGACCACAACACGGTTTTGGCGCATTTGAACAAAACTGGGTACACAAAAAAGCTCGATATTTGGGTGCCTCATGAGCTCACTGAAAGAAACCTAATGAAGCGTGTACTAATAACTAACCGTGTACTCTTATAATAATTTTATAAGAGTGCCGTTTGTGGGATCACAGACTGACAGGGGGCCACGGAAGATCAGGCGCCACGGCTTGCCGCGGTCGATGCCTGAGTGGCTTTCCCTTTGAACATGAGGTGTGTGCATTGCACAGCCATAACCGATCAGTGATCACCCATTAGTTTTTAAGTAGTTCAATGTTATAATTATGTTATAGTGCGTCATGTCAATTTGTTGTTATTTATTTGTGTTATAAACTCTGGCTGTGCTCTGTCCCTTGCATGTTTAATAAAGATGTTTTTTTTTATTTTTTTTTATTTACTCATTTGTAATTCTTTATTACGACGTAGTGAAACCGAACCATTTTTGAAGAAGCTGATAACTGGTGATAAAAAGTGGATCACGTACGACAAGAACGTGCGAAAAAGATCGTGGTCAAAGGCCGGTCAGGCTTCATAGACTGTGGCGAAACCCGGGTTAACTCGCAACAAGGTGATGCTGTGTGTGGTGGGATTGGAAGGGCATTATTCATTATGAGCTGTTACCGCCAGGAAGGGCCATCGATTCTGAACTGTACTGCGAACAACTGATGAGATTAAAGAAGAAGTTAAGAGAAAGCGGCCGAAATTAATCAACAGAAGGGGTGTGGTTTTTCACAATGATAACGCTAGACCTCACACATCTTTAGCCACTCAGCAAAAATTACGGGAGTTTGGCTGGGAGGTGTTAATGCATCCGGCGTATAGTCCTGACCTTGCACCTTCAGATTTCCACCTGTTTCGGTCGCTGCAGAATTCCTTAGAAAGTGTTTTGCTTGTCGCAGTTTTTTCATCAGAAGCCCCAAAAATTTTATAGCAATGGGATCATGTTCCTACCAACAAGATGGCAAAAAGTTATCGAACAAAATGGCACCTATACATATACTTTAGTCAATTGTAAACAAACTTTGTAAGAAAAAAAACCTTTTGAATTTTTATATAAAATGCAAAGAAACTTTTTCCCCAACCTAATATAATGTTCGCTGTGTCTAATCGAAATGTTTCCAAAATATTAGTCAAACTTGGACTCACGAGGCAAGTCATAAAACGAAATGTAAATGTCAAAATTTGTACTGACCATAAAATGAAAACCACGGCTGGTTAAGCCGTGGTTTTCATTTTATGGTCAGTTTATATGGTCGGTTTTTTCAAAGCCGAAATTTATTTACTACACAAAAAATACACATTGAATTGACAGACTTGCCGCCCGCGGTGTTGGGCTGCTTGTTCCGAATGGCGCATTTAACGAAGTTGCAATACAAATAGGGAATATTTCGCAACAGTCAGAGCAGAGGGTGCTGCTAGCACATACAGTACACAATCCGACAATCCGACATATTGCACACGTCATATCAGATTACTATTGACAGAAATGTTGTCAAACGTCGCATAATACTTTTTGTTTAATCTCTATTCTGGTGCTGCCTCTAGCATGAAAACATTGCAGTAATTATATCCTGCTAACAAGTTCTAAGTTGTGTTATTCATAAAATACTTAACACTTATATATCTCAGTAATCATATATTATCTGATATCTCAGTAATCTATCAAGACATTACGTGAAGAAAGGTATTGTCTGCACTCTTTCGATACCTTTCCTATAGTTTTCAAATCTCTATCGGCTTCCTCCAACCAGGTATTGTCTCCACTATCGTCCGTGACTTTATCTTGTCTGTCTGTGTGATACATGTATGTAGCGAGTAATAAATTTCGATAACAATATCATAAATGTATGGTGGACACAGAATAAGTTACTTTTTTTCATAAAAGTTGGTATTGTTGAGTAATGTTTTGTGATAATCCTTTACGTAATATGAAATACGGATTTTTAAAACATCGGTTGTATTGTAGCTTTATTCTAGATACTTAAAAATACTAATAAAATATAAGTGCCTACATAATTTTGTAAGTATGTTTGTAGTAAGAAATATATGTCCTCGTCTGCCTGGCTATATTCCGAACGTACCAGACAAAGCCAAAAAAGGTAGTAGGTAATAAGGTAAGTAAGATAATATATCAATTGGTCGTAATCAGGGCGAGCGAAGCGAGTACCCCACAACCTGCGGGGCTATATGAATTCGTTTTTTAAAAATCGCAAAATTGACACTGTGTTGGCAATTCAGATGTCTAAATTCCTGTGCTAAATTCGTACTAATTTGACATTCGTGAGTTTGAAAGCTTTGACAATTCATTTTGTGAATTGATTGAGAGGAATTGCTAAATGTGACCATTTTAGCCCCGCTGAGCACTTTTGTGGTCCATTTTACAGAAAAACTATCACGCCTATTGCTTTAACATAGTAATTTTTATTTATATGTAGAATGTAGATACGTTATAATCAGTTAGTCAAGGTGTGACGACGCCAACCCTCACAAAGCTCGGCTTTTAGCTAGTAATATACTCGTTACTTTTTTATCATAATTTATTAATATCTCCTCCGTGTTAACTACTAAAGTGTATCCTAAGTTAATCATTATTGTACTCCTATAGATACCAAAGGTCGCTTGGAAGAAATTGCTCAATAGCAATAAAGCCGCCTTTGCGTTCTTATATCTTTGATGAATGTTCCGTATTTTATGTTTGTACAATATCTTGAACGCAATAAAGTATATTCTATTCTATTCTATTCTAAAGTGACTAAAGCCAGATAATTCTGAAAAAAAAAATCCACTACTCTTCCGAACAAAATACCAATAAAGTTGAAATATTATAGTAAGAGAATGTATGTGTAACTATAAATCTCTGGAGTGAGATGTAGTCACTCGTGTGCGTCACTGTACGTGACGTGGTGACGTCATTTCCCCGGAGACAAATTTGACGAAAGTGAAAAAACTCTCTTATCTCGTCTCGCGGGAGACGAGTCACAGTATGAATGGCATACAGTAGACCAGGGGTCACCAATTAGTTTCGCTCGGGGTCCATTTTAAGAAATTAAATGACCTTCGCGGTCCACACATTTTATAAAAAAAATATTTATTAAACAAAGGTAATTACGGAAATTACAAAGGTATTTATCTACATATCAATGAGAAAAGCGACAATTTTCGTTGCTAATTATTATCTGTTTGAAGTTTAGAGACTAGAGTGAAATTAGTAACTGGTAAGTCATTTTTAACGAAGTTCATCTTCGAAAATGCTTGGTCCGCACACAATGGGTCGGCAGTCCGGATGCGGACGGCGGTCCGCCATTTGGTGACCCCTGCAGTAGACTAAAGGCGAGACCGCACTGAAGCGACACAATACGACGCGACACTTCACTTCCATAGAACGTCACGTTTGTAAAACGTCAGTTTCACGTTTGTAAAATGTCAGTTCTATGAAAGTGACGTGTCGCGTCGTGTCGTGTCGCTTCAATGCGGTGTTGCCTAAGCTGGCCTGTGAACCATCTTAGAAATTGATTCAAAGGCAGAAAGGACCTACGTTTTTAGTCGGGTTATTTCAAGTTTATGGTAATCGTGATATATGGGCTGGGCTAGATACAACCCGACCAAATTGGGTAAATATGTCCGTCGTTTGCCTGTGAGTCAATTTCGCTATCATAGCTCAGTATAGAGATCAGTTTTACGCTCGTGAGACAAGATACTGCATTAGTTGCTACTCAAGTTATCTGAAATCCATACTTATATTATAAAGGCAAAAGTGTGTCGTCTGAATTGATTTCGATGAAATGTAGTATGGAGATAGTTTGAGTCGCGGGAAAGGACATAGACGTAGGTTACTTTTTGTCTCTGAAAAATGAACGATTTCCGCGCGATAAACTAATTTCTGCGCGAAGGAGTTGCGGGAGGCATCTAGTAACATTATATAATAATATGTTTAAGAAGTTAGTCTACTGTATATTATTTATATTGTCACATAGGTGTAGTGCAGTGGTTTTTTTCATGCGGGCCACAAACATGTTCAGGTACTTCAGGTACTTTAGCACGGGGCCAGACTGACGTGGTGTGAAGCGTCCATAGATATTATTATAATAGACCTCGAAAGATAGAATAAAATGTGCAACAATATATTGGGAAGCCTTTGTTTTGGGATCCTTGAATTATTTTATAAAATTAGGGGTCAACCAAGCAAACGAATCACCTGAATCCTGAATATGGAAACCAACTTCCGTTGCCCATGGACACTTGCAACATCAGAAGAGTTGCAACTTGCAAGTGCTTTCCAGAAAGTGGCGGCTGAGGAGAGAAATAGGTAAGATGATGTGGCGCTACAACCAGCGCTACAATCACGCATCGTGCTATAGAAGTTAGTCTACTGTATATTATTTATATTGTCACATAGGTGTAGTGCAGTGGTCCCCAACCTCTTTTTCATGCGGGCCACAAACATGTTTTGGTGTTGGTGTCGCGAGCCGCAACAAAAATTTTTTAGGGTTAAAAAATAACATTCTTCAAAATTAACGATTTAAAAGTGGAAAAATTTAACGACTAGCACGTAGACTACGTTATTTTGCCGGTGGGCGTGAATCTGATGGCAAATTTTGACGGCAGATTTTCAAAAAATATCCTTGATCATTGGATAAATTTACATATTTGTATGTTTCACACACAGAATCAGCCGCTGTAAGGACTAAAAAGGATCGAAATGTTTTATTCCAATTACCCCGGTATTGCTAGAGTCAATTTACTTTCTCACTTTTTGCCATCAGATTCTGGTAGACCTATAATAGAGTAGACCACGTGGAAAAACATGGGCAACTTTTTGTGGGAAAATGTTTCCGAGGAATTCCTTAGTCTGAAACATGTGGATATGATTCTCATCAAAAATTTAATTCTTATGAATTTTACTTCTACATCAGCTGCTAAGCGTTGTATCGATTATTATTATTTTAAAATCAAACACAAATGTAACGATATGTAGAAATATAGTTATTGTAATACAATATTATAACCATTAACACAATCTCGATCGATGGGGAATTTGTAGAATCAAATAACCTTTCGAGTGCCAGGACAAAACCCCATCTACACCCCCTAAGCGGGAAACCCCATGATGGGGCAAACTATAGAGATGCATGATCACGTTCCAATATTAAAATAAGCTCCGTGCTAAAATCGTTTTCGCTAATGGCTCACACTTTTTTATCTTTTGTGCTAATATTTGGGTATTGCTCATTAAAATAATTGTGTTCGTACTAGTTATATGGAGCTAAAAATATTTAAAAAATATATAATATTTAAGTAATTTTTAGTACTTACCTAGGAAACAAAACGGTATAATTACATTTACACCAACATAAAGGTGTAATAAAACTAGCCTTTTAAGTTATAGTGTAACCATTTTATACGATGTTAAATGTGTCTCCTGCTGCAGCAGGTGCAGGCATATTATATTTTCAGCGCGCGCAGTACAAAGAGAGAAAATCAGTTTGCGAACGTTATAATAGTTAAAATACAAAAAATATAGGCAATAGTCGAACAGAGAACCTCCCTTTTTGCAAGTTGGTTGAAAACAGTATCAAATATCTGGGGTAAAATTAGCCCCACGAGTAGTCTCACAATATTTGACTTGCCGATATCGAATGTCCAACAGCTACATGATCCGATCACATTGACATACCATAGGGGATATTTGACGACCTCTGTGGCTCATTTGGTGGGCGGTTGGTAGCTCAAGCCGGGGGTCGCGGGTTCGAATCCCGCCGAAGGAACAAAAAGTTGTCAAAACTTCCTGGGTCATGGATGTGTATATTATGTGTATCATATAATAAAAATTTTAAATATATGTATAGGATAAAAGTATTAAATATATTTCCGTTGTCTGGTAGCCGTAACACAAGTCCTTCAGGTACTTTAGCACGGGGCCAGACTGACGTGGTGTGAAGCGTCCATAGATATTATTATAATAGACCTCGAAAGGTAGAATAAAATGTGCAACAATATATTATTGGGAAGCCTTTGTTTTGGGATCCTTGAATTATTTTATAAAATTAGGGGTCAACCAAGCAAACGAATTACCTGAATCCTGAATATGGAAAGCAACTTCCGTTGCCCATGGACACTTGCAACATCAGAAGAGTTGCAACTTGCAAGTGCGTTCCAGAAAGTGGCGGCTGAGGAGAGAAATAGGTAAGATGATGTGGCGCTACAACTAGCGCTACAATCACGCATTGTGCTATCGAAGTCTGAAATGTCATCAGTGGGCTTAAGCCTTATCGAGCATGCTATCTCGCTTGGTTAAAAGATCTTCTTTTCAGGATCCCACACATATCCCCACAGCGATAACAACGTGATGATAATATTATGTACACTCTAGATTCTAGAACGAGGTATGTAAACCTTCAAAACCGCAACTTCCACGATAATGCTACATCGATGTCTAAGACGTGTCACAAAACAGGGGTCACCCTCACCCTGACCCCGTGACTATCACCTCATTACTGACGACCCGCTCATTATGAGTGCCCACTGAGTTTAGCCCCTACTGCGTATTATGATTAGGAGCCGTCAATAAGCCCCTGATTTTAGCACAGTCTGAGACATTGTATTTGTTATAAGTATCTTTATGGCCCTATGGGTAGGGACTACCAGTAACCTGAAAAGGAAGAAAAATAACACACATATTCTTAATCGTTTCCTTACGATTTCCTCCACTCGACTTAACCTCAATCCTCAAAAATTTTATCATTAGTTCAATAAAACTTCCTCGACTTGAGAGATTTCCTTATTCGAGGTGAGGAATGAACTGTCAAACTTGAGGTAGTTCAGGATGTACCTTAAGGCTTCCTTGAGTGTCTTCACTGTCTATTTCCAACCATTAATTTACAAAAATCGTGTTTAGAGAAAAGCATGAAAAACTATTAAGTTTCTGGATTATATTCCATGAAAATTCACATCATTTTCCTTAGCGCAGATATTTACGTAACGCTCAAAACTTATTAGGGCGGTATAGTGATGAGGACTTCAAGAAACGATTCAGGTTTAGAAACTTAACAAAAAACAAGCATTAATATGCAACACGCTAAACTAAGGCTGCCTTCACATTAAGTCGCGCGGCTGCCGCACTACTCGCGACTTAATGTGAAGGCAGTTTAAAGTTGAAAAAACAACAAAAGTTCGCAAACAATAATTCGCAACAATTGAGCACATAAACACATATTATGTGATATGACAGTTGACACAAATATACGTAATAGTGTCATGTGACATTTGAGTTTTGACAATGTCACTGACATTATATTTTTTTAAAACGAGGAGTTTATAGACAATCTGTCAAATTGGGGTCGATTTCCGTCAGTGTTGACACTAAAAAAATAATTTCTGTGACGTCATACCCCCACCTGCACCTCCACTCAATCTTACTGAAGGAGTAATTCGTTGAGGTAGAAGTTACGTTTAAGAATACCAAATTTGAGAAGTTCCTTAAGGTCACCTTTGTTGAGATTGAGTCAAGGCGGGTTTGAGGAAACAACTAAGAATACGGGTGTTAGGCTGCCTTCACATTATGTCGCGGGTACCGCCGCAGCCGCGCGGCAGCCGCGCGACTTCCATACCAAAGCGAGTCGCGCGGCTGCGGCGCGACTCTGTTTAGTATGGAAGTCGCGCGGCTGCCGCGCGGCTGCGGCGGTACCCGCGACATAATGTGAAGGCAGTCTTAGTCGTTTCCTTATAATTTCCTCCACTTGACTAAACCTCAATCCTCAAAAATTATATCATTAGTACAACAAAACTTCCTCGACTTGAGGGATTTCCTTATGAAAGGTGAGGAATGAACTGTTAAAACTTGAGGAAGCTCAGGATGTACCTTAAGGCTTCCTTGAGTGTCTTAACTGTCTGTTTCCAACCACTAATTTAGAAGAAATCGTGTTAAAAGAAAAGCATGGAAGATTTGAGTTTCTGGATTATGTCTATGAAAATCCGTATAATTATCCTTCGCGCAGATAATATTTACGCGACGCTCAAAACCCATTAGAGCTGTACAGTGATGAGGACTTCAAGAAAAGATTTATATTTAGAAAGGATACTGTAGTACAAGTTCTTTTACCACTTTTGAATCGACTTCCACTTAATGAAAATAATAGAGAAAAACCAATCCCACCAATAATACAATTACTTATAGCGTTGCGATTTTACGCCACAGGACTTTTCCAGGTCAGTACCATTAGATATATATTCATCATACGTATCAGGATCCCAGGACTCTAAGCCAATGTAAATTATTTTTTTAGTTTGTAGCTTTTTACAGATTGTAAATGGAGACGCTCAGTTCGAGCCAACCAGTAAGTAGTATGCAAAATTGAAATAAGAATCTCTCGAATATTGGCATTTAAAGTAAGTCAATTTGTAAAGTTCCCGGAACCACGCGAACTACCCAATATTAAAAGAAGATTTTACCAACAATCTAGGTTCCCTGGAGTAATAGGGCGCCCGGTCCGGACGGGGTGCACGGTAGAGTCCTAGCTCTAGCTCTCGTGCACCTCGAAGATAGGCTCCGGAAACTATTTAACCGCTGCCTTCAGAGCGGACAGTTGCGTCCAGTTCTTGCGGCGTGGATGCGTCGCAAGAGAAAACCCCTCACCTTCCGCCTTACACAGGTACTCACCGGACACGGATGTTTCGGTGCGTACTTGTGTAAGGTCGCCAGGAGGGAGCCTACGCCAGCCTGCCATGAGTGCGGCGCTGCGGAGGACACGGCCCAGCACACCCTCGAGGTGTGCGATCGTTGGGCCGTGCAGCGCCACAATCTCGTGGCGGTGCTAGGTGGAGACCTCTCACTCCCTAGCATGGTGCGATAGATAAAAGTACTAGATAAGATACTTAGTAGGGACTTCAACATGATCCAGGGGGGGGGGGGCAGCTGCCCCCCCCCCCCCCCTCCCATTTAAAATGTTGCTTAAAACTTAATTATCGTTTTGAATAAGGCAGTTAATAAATAATTTTTAAATCTATACTTATTTTATTTTTATTTTTTATCTATACTTAATATTATAAAGCGGAAGAGTTTGTTAGTTTGTTTGTTTGTTTGAACGCGCTTATCTCAGGAACTACTGGTCGGATTTGAAAAATTCTTTCAGTGTTAGATAGCCCATTTATCAAGGAAAGCTATAGGCTATATTTTATCGCGCTAAGACTAATAGGAGCGAAGAAATAGAAGAAAACGTGGAAAAAACGGTGGAAATTATTTGAAAGGGCTTATCTCACTAACTACTAGAGCAATTTTTCTGTTATTTGGGTCAGATAAGAAGTAGAACACGTGAAGGATCATAGGCTATTTTTTGTAGACTGATTTGTCTGTGAAATATATAATTTATGCGGGCGAAGCCGCGCGGAACGTCTAGTAATATTATAAAGCGGAAGAGTTTGTTTGTTTGAACGCGCTAATCTCAGGAGCTACTGGTCCTATTTGAAAAACTCTTTCAGTGTTAGATAGCTCATTTATCGAGGAAGGCTATTATAGGCTATATTTTATAACGCTAAGACTAATAGGACCGAAGAAACAGAGGAAAATGTGGAAAAAAACAGGAAAAAGTGGTTATCTCACGAACTACTGGAGCAATTATAATGTTATTTGGTACAAATATAGAGAGGACCACGTGAAGGGACATGACTAAATTTTTTTTTTGTAGAAAAATGTACGGTTTCTGTGAGTTTCCTAATTTACGCGGGCGAAGCCGCGCGAAACATCTATAAAGATATTTTTTCAGATATTATGTGTTTTATTAAACAGAATAGCACCACTTATACAAAATTTAAGTAAATAATGTCTTTCAATAAATGCAGCACAAATAATGCTTCAACAGAGTCGCGCCGCAGCCGCGCGACTTCCATACCAAAGCGAGTCGCGCCGCAGCCGCGCGACTCGCTTTGGTATGGAAGTCGCGCGGCTGCCGCGCGGCTGCGGCGGTACCCGCGACATAATGTGAAGGCAGTCTTAGTCGTTTCCTTATAATTTCCTCCACTTGACTAAACCTCAATCCTCAAAAATTATATCATTAGTACAACAAAACTTCCTCGACTTGAGGGATTTCCTTATGAAAGGTAAGGAATGAACTGTTAAAACTTGAGGAAGCTCAGGATGTACCTTAAGGCTTCCTTGAGTGTCTTAACTGTCTGTTTCCAACCACTAATTTAGAAGAAATCGTGTTAAAAGAAAAGCATGGAAGATTTGAGTTTCTGGATTATGTCTATGAAAATCCGTATAATTATCCTTCGCGCAGATAATATTTACGCGACGCTCAAAACCCATTAGAGCTGTACAGTGATGAGGACTTCAAGAAAAGATTTATATTTAGAAAGGATACTGTAGTACAAGTTCTTTTACCACTTTTGAATCGACTTCCACTTAATGAAAATAATAGAGAAAAACCAATCCCACCAATAATACAATTACTTATAGCGTTGCGATTTTACGCCACAGGACTTTTCCAGGTCAGTACCATTAGATATATATTCATCATACGTATCAGGATCCCAGGACTCTAAGCCAATGTAAATTATTTTTTTTAGTTTGTAGCTTTTTACAGATTGTAAATGGAGACGCTCAGTTCGAGCCAACCAGTAAGTAGTATGCAAAATTCTCAGGATGTACCTTAAGGCTTCCTTGAGTGTCTTAACTGTCTGTTTCCAACCACTAATTTAGAAGAAATCGTGTTAAAAGAAAAGCATGGAAGATTTGAGTTTCTGGATTATGTCTATGAAAATCCGTATAATTATCCTTCGCGCAGATAATATTTACGCGACGCTCAAAACCCATTAGAGCTGTACAGTGATGAGGACTTCAAGAAAAGATTTATATTTAGAAAGGATACTGTAGTACAAGTTCTTTTACCACTTTTGAATCGACTTCCACTTAATGAAAATAATAGAGAAAAACCAATCCCACCAATAATACAATTACTTATAGCGTTGCGATTTTACGCCACAGGACTTTTCCAGGTCAGTACCATTAGATATATATTCATCATACGTATCAGGATCCCAGGACTCTAAGCCAATGTAAATTATTTTTTTTAGTTTGTAGCTTTTTACAGATTGTAAATGGAGACGCTCAGTTCGAGCCAACCAGTAAGTAGTATGCAAAATTGAAATAAGAATCTCTCGAATATTGGCATTTAAAGTAAGTCAATTTGTAAAGTTCCCGGAACCACGCGAACTACCCAATATTAAAAGAAGATTTTACCAACAATCTAGGTTCCCTGGAGTAATAGGGTGCATAGATTGTACTCATATTCCGATTAAAAACCCAAGCCGTGAAAATGGTGAAGCCTATAGAAACCGTAAAGGTTTCTTTTCAATAAATGTGCAGCTCGTGTGCCCTGACATGAAAATTTATGATGTGGTAGCACGCTGGCCCGGGTCAGTACATGATTCCCGCATATTTATTTGCAAATAGTCGATGCTGTTTAATCCCTCGATCTGCGATTCTTGGAAATCTATTGTTATCGTGGTCGCATGCGACCGCTTGGGGCTTAAGAGGTGATTTGAAGAGGGAAATCTGAGGGGATTAATTGCTTGGCGATCATAGTGGATATGACCAGACTTCGTACATGTATACACGTTATCTCCCTAGCGTCGTTATAATAGTGCCCATATAAACATAAAAAATAATAATAAAGAGAGATTAAATGGACTCCTGAAAAGACGTTTTTCATGTTTGTCAAGAACCCTTCAAAATAGGGTACATAATGTTCCTAACATCATAGTTGCTTGTACAGTGCTCCATTACATAAGTATTAGTACAAATGAGCAATTACCAGAACCCCTTAGGGTGGAACCAATACCTATTTCTGATGTTGAACGAGGAAGCATTATTTGTGCTGCATTTATTGAAAGACATTATTTACTTAAATTTTGTATAAGTGGTGCTATTCTGTTTAATAAAACACATAATATCTGAAAAAATATCTTTATAGATGTTTCGCGCGGCTTCGCCCGCGTAAATTAGGAAACTCACAGAAACCGTACATTTTTCTACAAAAAAAAAAATTTAGTCATGTCCCTTCACGTGGTCCTCTCTATATTTGTACCAAATAACATTATAATTGCTCCAGTAGTTCGTGAGATAACCACTTTTTCCTGTTTTTTTCCACATTTTCCTCTGTTTCTTCGGTCCTATTAGTCTTAGCGTTATAAAATATAGCCTATAATAGCCTTCCTCGATAAATGAGCTATCTAACACTGAAAGAGTTTTTCAAATAGGACCAGTAGCTCCTGAGATTAGCGCGTTCAAACAAACAAACTCTTCCGCTTTATAGTATTACTAGACGTTCCGCGCGGCTTCGCCCGCATAAATTATATATTTCACAGACAAATCAGTCTACAAAAAATAGCCTATGATCCTTCACGTGTTCTACTTCTTATCTGACCCAAATAACAGAAAAATTGCTCTAGTAGTTAGTGAGATAAGCCCTTTCAAATAATTTCCACCGTTTTTTCCACGTTTTCTTCTATTTCTTCGCTCCTATTAGTCTTAGCGCGATAAAATATAGCCTATAGCTTTCCTTGATAAATGGGCTATCTAACACTGAAAGAATTTTTCAAATCCGACCAGTAGTTCCTGAGATAAGCGCGTTCAAACAAACAAACAAACTAACAAACTCTTCCGCTTTATAATATTAAGTATAGATAAAAAATAAAAATAAAATAAGTATAGATTTAAAAATTATTTATTAACTGCCTTATTCAAAACGATAATTAAGTTTTAAGCAACACTTTAAATGGGAGGGGGGGGGGCAGCTGCCCCCCCCCCCCCCTGGATCATGTTGAAGTCCCTACTAAGTATCTTATCTAGTACTTTTATCTATCGCACCATGCTAGGGAGTGAGAGGTCTCCACCTAGCACCGCCACGAGATTGTGGCGCTGCACGGCCCAACGATCGCACACCTCGAGGGTGTGCTGGGCCGTGTCCTCCGCAGCGCCGCACTCATGGCAGGCTGGCGTAGGCTCCCTCCTGGCGACCTTACACAAGTACGCACCGAAACATCCGTGTCCGGTGAGTACCTGTGTAAGGCGGAAGGTGAGGGGTTTTCTCTTGCGACGCATCCACGCCGCAAGAACTGGACGCAACTGTCCGCTCTGAAGGCAGCGGTTAAATAGTTTCCGGAGCCTATCTTCGAGGTGCACGAGAGCTAGAGCTAGAACTCTACCGTGCACCCCGTCCGGACCGGGCGCCCTCTTCTTCCTTCGGAGACGGAACAGAACCGTCTCCATTTCGGCATCGGTGACGGGAGGCGGAACACCCTCCTCCATCGAGTCCAGCGTCCGCCGGGCCATCCGCGGCGGAGCGAAGCCTGCTGGGGGTCCGGGAACAGCTCCCGGACGATATTCTGCCGCCGAGGTGGGGGAGGACCCCAAACTCTAGGCATGGCTGCTCGGCAAATACTATGTAGAACTTTGCCGAAACAACCAGCCATTTCTTCCACCGCCATGGCCTCAGACGACGGGAAGCTCCAGCGGCCGACTATAGCCGCCTCCTCTGCAAGTTCCCGGTTGAGCTTAGAGATTGCCCAACGCGGGAACACGCTTTGCCCCCTGGACCGAGACGCTGGACTCGATGTGGAGGCTGGAGACACCTCGAACCGAATATATCGATGGTCCGAGAGCGTCTCCACCTCCGTTACCACCTTCCACCCCTCCACCCTGCGTGCGACGGCGGGAGTGGCGAACGACAAGTCCACCACTGAACCGCCCGTCCGCCGCACACAGGTCTGGACTGTCCCTGTGTTCAATAGGGACAGTCCCGAGGCTAAAGCCCACTCCTCCACTTCCCTCCCCTTCGGATCAGTAACTGGAGAACCTCACGCCGAGGACTTGGCGTTGAAGTCCTCTGCCACTATGACGGGGAGGGGGGCTAGCCTCCTGATCAGCGGCCCTAGAGCATCGAGGAACTGCTCCAGGGCGGCTAAATTACGGTTTGGGGAGAAGTAGACCCCGATTATGACGTACTCTCCCCAAACCGCCACCACGTACCCGGGACCCCTCATTCTGGGTATGAGGGGGGGGGGCTAGCGCCGGGCATCACCAAAATGGCGACTGAGCCCTGATCATCCCCAGCCCAATGAGGCTGAGGAGGGACATAATATGACTCCGCCAACACCGCTACATCGATATGCCACTCCTCCATCGACTGCAGGAAGAGGTCCTGAGCCGCGGCGGAGTGGTTACCATTCCCCTGAAGGAAACCCAAATGTCCAGGCATTAGTCGGACATTTGGGCCTCAGGCGACGCCGATCTCCTCCCTTCTATTAGGGAGGAGCGAATTCTCCCACGAACTGGTGGGAGGTTGCAAGACATGCCGCCCATCACATGCTCCGCTGGACGACCTGCATCCGTGCATACTGCACATTTTGGCTTCTTAACCGAGCACCCAGCCGAACAATGTCCGGGTAGACCGCAGCGGTAACATAAATTGCTGCGATCTTTATTCGACGGGGAGCACAACGCCGCAAAATACCCCATGCCCAAGCAACGGAAGCAGTGCTTGGGGCGAACGTTCACTAGATGGAGCGTGGCCTTGCTCCACCCCAGCGCGATACTGTCCAGCGACACCAATTTTTTGGCTGCCGTCACTGGACAGCTCATGCGAGCAAAGCCCGTTCCGACAATGCCCCTATGGATCTCCCCTATCCTCACCTGAGAGGGGAGACAACCACCTTCCCTAGCGACTGCGGACTTAAGAGATTCCACGGTCACAGCATCAGATAGGCCCGTGATTTTAAAATCGGAACACTTCACGGGCCTAGAGACGTCGGCCTCTTCCCCCAGAACCACCATAAGACGGGCCGCTAGTGAATCGGCTTTCTCATGGCTGGTGAAGCCAGGAACTTCTATAACCCTGGCTCCTGTAGCCGCCTGTCTAATACGGAGGGGACCGATCCCCAACTCCTTAAAATCTCCGCCTTTTGAAGGGCAGAGCTGTAGGTCATACCATTGAGGACCGCTTCCGGCCTTAACTTGACAACCACAGCCGTAGAGCGTGGCATCACAACCTTCGGCACCTTAGCCGGTTGCGGTTTAGGCGCCGACTTCTTTGACGAGGCCTTCTTCCGGACAACTTCGGTACATTCCGACTACACTATAGGTCGGGGCAACAGCCTATCCTCCAATTCCGCAAGCCGTCCGTCCACCAGGTTACCGACAAGGCGAGCGATGCTCTTCTCCAGGATGCTTAATTGCTCACTGGACATCGGAGAGCTCCTCTCCTTTGCCGCATAACTCCTACTCTCTTCGAACTCGCGCTTGTAGGCGCGCACTTCTTCGCGGAGATTTGCCAATTCTCTTTGAAGCCTATTATTGTCGGCTTTTAGACGGCGAGTCTCCTCCGCTTCCGTACGCGAACCTAAAGACTCAGACTGATACTGACTATGGATATCACCAGATTTTAAAACCTTAAGTCTAATCCTAAAACTAAATTAAGCCTACAACCAAACCAACACCAAAATATTAAAACAAAACTACCACCATAAAAAGAATAACCTAAAACTATATTTTTAAGAAAACTCCTCCCTTGTTAGGGGTCACTCTCGCAAAGGAACACCGGGACAAACTCGTCGACCAGTGCCTCTTTACTTGGATGACCTACTAACAATTTCCCCTTTAAAAACAAAAACACCAAAAATTAAATATCTCAAAAACCACTTCAGTTTTTGAGACGCAGTGACCACCAAAAAATTCACCGACAATAGGCGCATCGATAGCCACTGTTAGCGCCATCTACATTCTCGCGGTATATCCCATACATTTTATGAGCTTAAAGGTCGTCTCTCATTGGCGCATTTAAATCTGAGCGATATCTCCTTCCCTTTCCCACTGACGCCGCACGCACGCTGCCTATTGGACGAGAAGTGGCGTGATTTTGTCGCCCGCGCAAGAGCACCCTCTGGAGGAGATATTGTCAAAAAAAAAAAGACTCGAAAATCGTTGCTCGCACCGGCCGCACTTCGGCCGATATATATCCGCTATTATCCCGCTAATCCTGTGTTTAATCCGCTAATAAACTGTGAAACTTTAACAATAAGTGAGAAGTGTATTGTGTAGTGCAGCAAACCACATCGCGCAGAAGAGGAGACGAGAGTTGACGCCAGCCAGGGTCCAGCATCAAGGTAGCGTGCTTTCCGTTCCTCCTTCCCTACAGTAGGTATCGCTCATAATATCTATATTTTGCATACTACTGGCGACTACCAGCCGCCTTCGAATACAGTCCACTTAAAACCTTTAACTAATATAAATTAGTATCTAATTTCCGCAAGTCGCCAGAGGCCCAGTGCCACCATTGGAGGTGGTTCCCTTTGAACCGCACCCATTTTTTGGTCCAGTCGAGACGGATTCTCATTCTTTGGTCCAGTCGAGCTGGATTCCCAATCATTTTTGGTCCAAACGAGCCGGACGCATCTCATTTTAATACCGCATAGTTTTCTCCTTGAATATCTACATATTTAGCTGTGGTTCAATGCTGTACTCCTAAAACTAATTCACTTAAATACTTATAACCCATTACGTGGTTCTCCTTCCCGCACCGCACCGCACCGCAGTAGGTAATTGCTACCTACATCTATAATAATTATATATTATTATTATAGTGTCGCTTGTAAATTCCATATTTCAAGCGCTTCATTTAAACCGCCTAAAGTGTTGCCTTTTATAATTGCAATTTACGCATACCGCATATCGCATACCGCATACCGCTATCGCATACCGCAATTTACTTAATAATTTTTCTTTTCCCGCATAAAACACAGGATTAATATTAATATTATAACATACTCCCGCACCGCGTACCTTACTTCATAATAATTATTATTACAAGTAGGTACTTAATATTTTTACCGCTATAATCACCCGCTGTAATTTGTACAACCGCATAATATTTATATTTTATTTACACTTCCGCAACCTCAAGTATTTTATATTTGTTCGCACATAAATACTTAGGTACTTAAATACTTTATATTTAGTCTCATAAGGTCGTTACTATATTCACTTATACATAATGTCGAAAGGGTCGAAACAAGACAAACAGTCTATTTTAAATAGTAAAGAGTTAGCCATATTATTAGCTAAACGTAATGTTTTATTTGAGCGTGTTCAAAATATTTACGACCGCTCGAAAAACGCTGAGTCATGCGAGGCTGATAAGGAATTATTCTTAAGTTCTTGCATGACAATAGAGGAAATTCGAACTAATTTTCATAAATTGTTAGACGATTATAACGCCGAGTTACTATCTTTAGATCCTGATTACCAACCAGACTATCAAGCATACATGTCATTCGAGGAACTGTATTGTGTTATAAAACGCGTACAATCACGTTTAGATAGTAGTTACGCTAAGCCCAGCGCCGCGGCTTGCATCGGTACAGTACGTATGCAGCCGAAGCTGCCTGCAATCGAGCTCGTGTCATTCGATGGTGATATACACAATTGGCCGCTTTTTTATGCAAGTTTTAAATCTACTGTGCACGATAATGGCTCTTTGACCGACGCTGACAGATTGTACTATCTATTAGGTAAACTGTCACCGAAGGCGCAGACCGTGTTTGCAGGGGTTACACCGAATGCGGAAAATTATCAAATAATATTTCAATCGCTTCTTGATAGGTATCAGGATACTCGCGTCCTTGCATCTACGTATTTAGATCAAGCTTTAAATCTTAAATTGTCTGGACCCGCTTCAGTTTCTAATTTCCAATTATTTATGAATAACTTTGTCACCGCAGTAAACTCTTTAAAAAACTTAAAATTGGACGACCTTTCAGATTTCATATTGCTACAACTCGCTTTGAAAAAGTTCGACCGAGACACTATACATGCGTTTGAAATGACGGAGCGCAACAATAAAATACCTACGCTCGATAGTTTCATTTCTTTTATAAGAGATCAATCTCGAATATTTCTTAACACGCAAACTATTTCATATAATAGTTCATCTCATAATATTGGTAAACAAAGTTCGCATAAATTACGAAGCAAAAATTACGCTCCAAATCCGCAGTCGTACGTAACATGTTCGGAATCTAATAATATTAATGATAACTCGCATAATATTAGGTGTATGTGCAACAACATTGTGCACGATCACTTTTTTAAATGTCCCGCTTTTAATAACTTAACTCCAACCGCTCGATTTAATTATGTAAAGGATAATAAAGCTTGTGTTAACTGTTTGAGTTTAAAACATAAGACAAGTAACTGTTCAAGTAAATCCAAGTGTCGTTCTTGTAATAAACGTCACCATACATTACTTCATTTTAATAATAAAGATTCGCCGCGCATCATAGATAACAATCCTGTTTCTAGCGGTCAAGGTCATCGCGATAACGCTGCAGCCGCGCCTAGTGATAATTCCCAGTCGGAAGTTTCTTTGTGTAGCACGCTTGTCGCGCGGCCGGCACGCACGCAGGATAGTTGCAGGACCGTGCGGCAGTGCACAAACACTACTATACTGCTAGCTACCGCGCAAGCTATTATTTATGATGCTAATGGAACGCCGATAGTTGTGCGTTGTTTACTAGATAGCGCATCGCAAAGTAGTTTTATTACTTCCCATTGTTTCCGACGTCTCGGACTGTGGAATAAAATGAAAAATTGTAATTTAATAGTAACAGGAATCGGTGGCTCGGAAAAACCGTGTAAGGGTTCCGTAGATATTAAAATATATTCGCGCCTTAATAATAATATTAATTTTAATGTTTCCTCGCTTATCGTGGATAGTATTACGGACATGTTGCCGAACGCTCATGTGGATGTATCCGCACTTACTCATCTCGAGAGATTGCCTCTCGCAGATTTAGATTTTGCGCTTCCGGGTAACATTGATGTTTTGATCGGAGCTGCAGTATTTCCGCACTTGCTGCTACCTAACATAGTACGCAGTGAGAAAAATAATTTACCTCCCGCTATTGAGACGGTATTAGGGTATGTGATCATGGGTGCCGTACCTACGTCACATAGTTCTCGTTATACTACGTCTTGCTGTTCTGTTCTTCAAGAAAATAATAATAATATTAATTCTCTCGTAAAGCGATTTTGGGAGCTTGAAGAGATTTCCGCGCCGCCCTCGATGAGTCGCAAGGACCTCGAGTGTGAAGAACATTTCCGCGCTACTACTGTTCGCGATAACAGTGGTAGGTATATAGTCGCGTTACCATTTTGTGGTGACCCTTATTCGCTAGGCGATTCATACGCCGTCGCTCTCCGACGTTTTCATTGTTTAGAACGTAAACTGAATTCGTCGCCTAACTTACGCCGCGCTTATGACGATGTCATTCGTGACTACATCGATAAAGATTTTTTGAGCCCAGTTACGATTGATAACGCTAGCTGCGCTCCCGCATATTATATTCCACATCACGGTGTAGTTCGCGAGGATAAAATTTCCACTAAACTCCGCGTAGTTTTAGACGCTAGCTGTCAGACTACATCGGGCCAGTCTATCAATGATATTTTGCATACTGGACCGAATCTACAGGGCGATTTATTTAATATAATAATAAACTTTCGTCTTTTCAAAATTGCTTTGTCAGCTGATTGTCGACAAATGTTTCTTAATATAGGTGTTCGCGAATCTGACCGTAGATTCCAACGTATATTTTACCGCTTTAATAATAATGAACCATTAACGGTTTACCAATTTAACCGCGTTTGCTTCGGACTTAGGTCCAGCCCATATCACGCCTTACGTGTTGTGCGTCAGCTGATCGCTGATGAAGGCGATAATTTTCCCGCTGCTGCGTCAGCAGCTTCTCAGTCTTTATTTATGGACGATATCGTTTGTAGTGTTATGGACACCCCGCGCGCAATTTCGCTTTGTGAAGAGCTTATTCAGCTTTTCAAGCGAGGCCAATTTGATCTTGTCAAATGGACGAGTAATTCAAAAGAGGTTCTCGCACACTTATCTGATTCGCATAAGGCCTCACCGGACATTGAGTTCGATAGGTCCATTCCGCATAAGGTCCTTGGCCTACGCTGGGACAGATCGCGAGATTGTTTTCGCTTTGACGTCGCACTGCCTGATCCTAAGTGCACCAAACGCACAATGCTGTCCACAATAGCTCGACTTTGGGACATAATGGGTTTCGTGGCTCCCACCATTTTGTACGCCAAACTCTTAATAAAAGAGCTTTGGTTGGCAAAGTGTGAGTGGGATGACACACCTCCCGAACATATAGTCGCAGCCTGGAAACAGTTTTGCCGCGAGCTTCCCAAGCTCAATCAAATTATGATACCGCGTCATTTAGGATTGGTCGATGGATTCAGTGTTAATTTAATAGGTTTCGCCGACGCTAGCGAAAGGGCTTACGGCGGAGTAGTGTATATGCAAGTCCGCAATGGCTGTAACTATTCTGTGCAATTAGTTTGTGCCAAGTCCAAAGTCTCGCCAGTTAAAACCATTTCGATTGCAAGACTTGAATTGTGCGCAGCCCTTCTGCTGTCACAATTGCTTCGCAAGGTCAAGGACACAGTTTCGTCCCACTACCGCATTAATAATATTTACGCTTTTACTGATTCCAAGGTAGTACTTGCTTGGATTTATTCTTCTCCGCATCGCTGGCAGACTTTTGTCGCCAATCGCATTACCAAACTCATAGAGTTGGTTTCCCCCGCTTGTTTTAATCACGTCCCGGGTATTGAAAACCCCGCTGACTGCCTGTCTCGTGGAATCCCTCCAATGCTACTTCTTGATCATCCCCTGTGGAATCGTGGTCCACCCTGGATTAGCCATGATCCGTCAGAGTGGCCCATTGAACCCTACAGAGAGGATGCAGAAGTTGAGGACGTACCCGAACAGAAATCTGTCTCTCATCCCGTGGTCGTTGAAATTACGCAATCCCCGTTTTATACACTCGCACAGCGCATATCTTCTTGGTCTAAGTTGTTACGCGTTATTGTTTATGTCTGCAGGTTTCTTAGGAAATTACCTAGAGGAACTTTTATTTCAATATCCGATCTGGAGTTCGCGGAACGCAAAATATTATTAGCCGTACAGGCTGTTCATTTTGATAATGACATTCAAAGTTTAAAAAATAACCTACCTGTCTCCCCCGCTCTTCTTAAACTTAAACCGTTTCTCGATGAGAACGGTATAATACGCGTCGGTGGTCGTCTGTCTAATTCAGACGAGCCTTATAACTATAAGCATCCGTGCATTCTTCCGCGTCACGATCATGTGGTCGATCTTCTTGTTGAATTTTATCACAAGAAGCATCTCCATGCCGGTCCAGAGTTACTCATGTCCTTACTCAGGCAAAGGTACTGGATTTTAGCTGCTCGGCGAACCATTCGCCAGAAAATACATAAATGTAACACGTGTTTTAAATTTCGTCCGCGTCCAACTTATCCTCTTATGGCAGACCTTCCTAGCCAACGCGTGAATCAGGTAAATAAAGCTTTTACATTTAGCGGCTGCGATTACGCAGGACCGATACAGTACACTCCAATACGTGGTCGTGGTATTAAAAGTCGTAAGGCTTGGTTATGCATATTCACATGCCTAACAACGCGCGCTACGCATATTGAAGTTGCGACGGATTTAAGCACGGTGTCTTTTCTAGCAGCACTAAAACGTTTTCTTTCGCGCCGCGGTCCTATACAGTGCTTGTACTCTGATAACGGCACTTGTTTCGTGGGTGCTAATTCGTACTTACGCGATTTATATAAATTTCTAAATAAAGAATACCGCACACGTCTCCAAGACGAACTTTTGATCAATCACATCGATTGGAAATTTATTCCGCCCGCCTCTCCGCATTTCGGAGGATGCTGGGAGAGCATGGTTAAGGTAGTAAAAACGCACCTCTTTAAGGTTATAGGACAACAGATCCTTTCCTACGAGGAACTTTTAACTGTCCTCGCTCAAGTCGAGGCATTAATAAATTCGCGCCCGCTTACTACATTGAGTAGTGATCCCGCTGAGCCTACCGCGTTAACTCCTGCGCACTTTCTAAACACAGTGCCGTTGTCGTCACTACCCGCACCTGAAGCAGACTCATCTAGCATGCTTCAAAGACATACACTGCTTGACAAGCTCGTGCAGTCATTTTGGCGGCGCTGGCGTTTAGAGTACCTACATAAATTGCAGACTAGATATAAGTGGAATAGTCCCGCTTCGCCCTTACGGGAGGGAACGTTAGTCATTATCATTAATGACAATCCACCGCCGCTTTCATGGCCACTAGGTGTCATTGAAAA
The DNA here is from genome assembly GCA_905187585.1 of Cyaniris semiargus. NCBI lineage: Eukaryota > Metazoa > Arthropoda > Insecta > Lepidoptera > Lycaenidae > Cyaniris > Cyaniris semiargus. Next base: position 4,677,451 of record LR994555.1, read on the forward strand.
GTTACATACCGCTAAAGATGGTACAACTCGCGTTGTGACTGTTAAAACCGCGAAGGGAAGCTACGTGCGCCCTGTCGTACGTCTCTGCCCATTACCTACTCAGTGAGATCTGGTTTGTAATCTAGATCTCATTCATTTAGTTTATAATTTAGTTATAATTATTATTCAGTAAATTAACGGTCATGCGAATTGCGATAGTTACTTACTTTTAAATATTATAATTTTTTAATCTTTTTAAAGGTAACCCTTTAAGGCCGGGGGAATGTTAGCGCCATCTACATTCTCGCGGTATATCCCATACATTTTATGAGCTTAAAGGTCGTCTCTCATTGGCGCATTTAAATCTGAGCGATATCTCCTTCCCTTTCCCACTGACGCCGCACGCACGCTGCCTATTGGACGAGAAGTGGCGTGATTTTGTCGCCCGCGCAAGAGCACCCTCTGGAGGAGATATTGTCAAAAAAAAAAAGACTCGAAAATCGTTGCTCGCACCGGCCGCACTTCGGCCGATATATATCCGCTATTATCCCGCTAATCCTGTGTTTAATCCGCTAATAAACTGTGAAACTTTAACAATAAGTGAGAAGTGTATTGTGTAGTGCAGCAAACCACATCGCGCAGAAGAGGAGACGAGAGTTGACGCCAGCCAGGGTCCAGCATCAAGGTAGCGTGCTTTCCGTTCCTCCTTCCCTACAGTAGGTATCGCTCATAATATCTATATTTTGCATACTACTGGCGACTACCAGCCGCCTTCGAATACAGTCCACTTAAAACCTTTAACTAATATAAATTAGTATCTAATTTCCGCAAGTCGCCAGAGGCCCAGTGCCACCATTGGAGGTGGTTCCCTTTGAACCGCACCCATTTTTTGGTCCAGTCGAGACGGATTCTCATTCTTTGGTCCAGTCGAGCTGGATTCCCAATCAGCCACCTTGAACTCAAAAATCCCTCAGCTACCATAGGCTCCGCCTCGGAAAGTTTAAGTTCTCCCTTCCCTACCCTCCCCTATTCCCTTCTCTTCCCATCCCTACCCTCCCCTATTACCCTATACGTGGGAGAGCCATGCTTCGGCACGAATGGGCCGGCTCGACCGGAGAAATACCACGTTCTCACAGAAAACCGACGTGAAACAGCGCTTCCGCTGTGTTTCGCCGAGTGAGTGAGTTTACCGGAGGCCCAATCTCCTACCCTATTCCCTTCTCTTCCCATCCCTACCCTCCCCTATTACCCTATTCCCTCTTAAAAGGCCGGCAACGCACCTGCAGCTCTTCTGATGCTGCGAGTGTCCATGGGCGACGGAAGTTGCTTTCCATCAGGTGACCCGTTTGCTCTCGTTTGCCCCCTTATTACATTAAAAAAAAAAAAAAAAAAACGAAAAGATCGAAGATAGACTGTAATTATATCATATTACTAGACGTTCCACGCGGCTTCGCCCGCGTAAATTAGATATTTCACAGACAAATCAGTCTACAAAAAATAGCCTATGATCCTTCACGTGGTCTACTTCTTATCTGACCCAAATAACAGAAAAATTGCTCTAGTAGTTCGTGAGATAAGCCCTTTCAAATAATTTACCCCGTTTTTTCCACATTTTCTTCTATTTCTTCGCTCCTATTAGTCTTAGCGTGATAAAATATAGCCTATACCTAGCCTTCCTCGATAAGTGGGCTATCTAACATTGAAATAATTTTTCAAATCGGACCAGCCCTACTAGACAAATGGCAAGCGATTATCGTAAACGCCAACAATTTGTATGCGATTTGACATAAGTCATCGCTTCGCTAGCGAATACTAATGTCAAATCCCATACATTTTGTTATCGTTTACGATAATCGCTTGCCACTTGTCTAGGCCCTCAGTAGTTCCTGAGATTAGCGCGTTCAAATAAGCCCTTTCAAATAATTTCCCCCCGTTTTGTTCACATTTTCCTCTATTTCTTTGCTCCTTAGTCTTAGCGTGATAAACTATAGCCTTTCTCGATAAATGGACTATCTAACACTGAAATAATTTTTCAAATCGGACCAGTAGTTCCTGAGATTAGCGCGTTCAAACAAACAAACTAACAAACTCTTCCGCTTTATAATATTATAGTATAGATGTGTTCTGTGAGACTTTTGTGAGACTGCAGAACTGCCAGAACACAATATGACGCTGACAGTGACAGCTTTTGACGGTTTACTTTTTAATAATTCGCTTTTTGGTATCTAACTGTTATAATATCTGTTTTTTACCAAAATGTTGCAAGTGTCAAAAAAATTAATTGATTATTGTTTATGAAAATTAATTGAACGATGCTTAAGTATTGATTAACTAAGCAATACTTAAGCATCGTTTTAAATGAATAACGAATTTTTAAACATTGCTTAAAACTTAATTACTTGATTAGTTAAGCAATGCTTAAGATGTTAATTAACAAAGTTTTATGAATAAGGCTGTAATTTTTTTTTAATAACTCCTCAGCACGTTCCCTTTCTAATTTTGCCTTTTTATACTTTTCTTCGGCTGTCTTTAAAAGCCATTTTGCTTCTTCTAAGTAATTTTATTTTATGTAGCTCTTCCTCTATCTCTTGTTTTCTGTTATAATTTTCTAAACGGCACTTCAATTCTTCCGATATGGCACTAGCTCTAATATTTTTTGTCCTGTAATACATGAACAAATAATTATAATAATTTATTGTATGTCAAAAAAAATATTAAGTATACATCTACACCAAGAATGACTAGTTTTTATCTGTACAAGTTTTATTGTAATTAAAAAACTTCTTTGAAACTATGAAAAATTAGGTATCTATTACAACATTGATGCAGTCTCCTACAAAGGTATTATCTCGAGCACTCCTTTCTGCCCAAAGCTGGAGTGTGTGTGTGTTACAGTGTGTATATCAGATAATTTAAAAATGACATCAGTTCTCGTCGCCTCAGCAATCTTAAGGTCAGGGACCTCTCAACCTCCACCCTCCGTCTATGCGTGCCTCTACAGGGCCTATAGTGGTGACCCCGAGACGGGCCGACTCTTTGAACACCTGCAAGCTGCTTCAGATTTAGTGCAGCAACAGATCCCATCCGCAGAGATCATACTACTTGGCGACTTTAACGCACACCACGTCGACTGGCTCAATTCATGCGGGGAGATCTATCTGCGACTTTGTCTCTTGCGAACGATCTAACACAACTGGTTGATACGCCTACGCGAATCCCAGATGTGGATGGTCAGAATCCTTCCTTGTTGGACCTTCTGCTGACTTCAAATCCGTATGGCTATCAAGTATCCGTGACCGCACCACTTGGTTCATCGGATCATTGCTTTATTAGGTACTATACCGTCGTGTGTGGCACTATAAGTTAGCGGACTCGGATGGGATGCGGTCGTTTTTTGCATTCTATCCTTGGGGGCACTTGTGCTTCTCGCCGGATGATCCCGACAACACTGCCAACTCTGTTGCCAATGTGGTGATGCAAGGGATGGAGCTTTTCATTCCGTTCGTCCTCTGTAATGCCAACTGGCGGCAGATTTCGTCCCTGGTTTGGTTCATCCTCCAAAAAAGCTTCTCGCCGGAAGCAGGAGGCTTACCAATCCTGGGCGAATGCAGTGACTGGTCGGGATTTAAATACCAGCACATATAAAATGGAGTACAACCTTGCCTCTAGGTCCTTCAAGAGAGAGATCACTCGGGCAAAGAAACAGCACGTCAATAGAATTGGTGAGATACTCAAGCGCCTCCCTTCGGGAACCCGTGCTTTCTGGTCTCTGGCCAAAGCTATTGAAGGGACTTTTTGCAAGCCATACCTACAAGTAGGAAATGGATCGCTGGCCCACGACGCAAAAGACAAAGCCGATCTTCTAGGCAAGCTCTTTGCATCAAACTCGACCCTAGATGACGGGGGACAGAAACCGCCGACCATACCGCGATGCACGAGCATCATGTCGGATATTCGGTTTCATCAGCGCTCAGTGCGAATAGCCCTGCGTTCCGTTGATATCCAAAAGTCGAGTGAGTGGGCCTGACGGAATCCCTCCTATTGTGTTGAAAAAGTGTGTTCCAGAGTTGGCTCCGGTCTTAACGCGTCTTTTTCGGCTCTCCTACTCTTCTGGCACTGTCCCGGATTCTTGGAAGACAGCCTTGGTGTACCCGAGCCCCAAAAAAGGTGACCGCTTAAATTCTTCCCACTACAGACCAATCTCTATAACCACCGTCTTCTCGAAGATAATGGAATCCATTATCAATAGCCAGGTCCTTCGATACTTAGACGGAAAGGGATTACTAAGCGACAAACAGTACGAGTTCCGTAAGGGTCGCTCGGCTGGTGATCTCTTGGCGTACCTAACTCATCGTTGGGCTCAGGCGATTGAATCCAAGGGAGAGGCATTGGATGTTACTTTGGACATCGCGAAGGCCTTTGATCGGGTTTGGCACAAAGCGCTGCTATCAAAGCTTCCATCATATTATGGGCTCCCCAATAATTAATGCAAATGGGTCACAAGTAGGGCATGGATACCGGTAATCGGTATTACCGGAAAACCGGTAATACCGCACCATTTAGACCATTTTTAAATACCGGTGCTAAAGAGAAAAATACCGGTTTTTCGGTATTTTAGCTTTAATGTATTTTTGTATACGCACACGTGTTTTTAACACAATATTATGATTTATGAAACAATTGAAAACTGTATACTAAATACTACTCAAAATCAACTGCTAGTAAAATAATAGTTTTGCTGTGTGTGTGTGAGTCCTGTGTTGGCATATTTCTTTGTCACACTTATTATTATAATAATGTTTCGTGCTAGGGTTCGAAGAATTTGGAGAGAAAGACCTGCTGACTCTTATGCTGTGTATTTCATGGAGAACATCTGGTACTCTCGTTCTTGGGACAACTATCTGAAGATGGAACTCTCTGCCGTTAGTCTTCTCCCATTTTCGGTAGAGTATTCCGTTTTGAAGTATCAGACTATCCCATTGCGCCCATTACGCCTTAGTGACAGCGCCAGTGGGTGCAACCTCATTCCAGATTGGTTTTACATCACCACGTTTCTTCCATGTGATGATGTGCCGAAGCTGTCGTCATCTCTTTCTTGAGCCTCCCTCATAGCATTATTCTCTCAGAGACCCAAAGGACTTGTTCTCGTTAACTTTAATGTTACTTCGTTAGATTCCTGCTTAACACAATGTTTGCAGTCTTCCGAACACGGCCTTCGTGAAAGTGTGTCGGCATTCCCATGCGTCTTTCTGCTGCGATGTTCCGTCTTGAAGTCATACTCCTGGAGCTGTTCAATTCATCGAGCTACTTGACCTTCTGGGTTCTTGAATTGCAGTAACCACTTTAAGGCTGCATGATCAGTTCGCAGTAAAAACTGACTGCCGATGAGATATTTGCTGAAATGTTGTAGCGTCTTCACGACATCCAAGAGTTCTCTTCTTGTCACACAGTAGTTTCTCTCTGGCTTAGATAAAGATTTACTGAAATATGCAATAACAACTTCCCTTTCACCCTCTTTTGAGACAACACCCCTCCGATGGCCGTGTTGCTTGCATCCGTGTTGACTATAAACTGACATTCAGTTTGTGGATACCCCAGGATTGGTGTTTCACACGGATGTTTCTTCAGTTTCTGAAAAGAATCTGCAGAAGTCTCTTCCCAACTAAATTGTCGTTTATCTTCTGTCAGCCGACGAAATGGTTTGGCTATCTCCGATAATCCCTTAACAAAACGCCTGTAGGCCGAGGAATGCCCGCACTTCGGTTTCGTTCTTAAGGGTTGGCCAATTTTGAACTGCTTCCAGTTTCTCCGGGTCTGTATGGATTCCATCACTGGAAACTTATATGTAAATGATAGTTGTTTTTTTTAATGTTTAAATTGTTGATTATTTTAAGTATACTTAAGGAAGATTTTTTTAAGTTATTTGTTTAGTGCAAGGAACAAAACACTGTTAAACTGTTAAATTTTAAATAAACAAGTTGATTTTAATGTTTTTTTTTTGTTTATTCGATTAAATTATAAACGCTTATATTATAACGCTTTTTTGATGAATAAAGAAATACCGCAAAAATACCGAAAAACCGGAAAACCGGTTTTTGAAAAATCAATACCGGTATTATACCGGTATTGCAAAAATTCCCAATACCGCCATGCCCTAGTCACAAGCACATGGTCTTGCAAGTCGTATAGCCTCCCCAAAGCTCTCTCCACAGGCCAGCAGATACGTGTCATCCGCGTAGCAGACGAGGCGTAGCCCACGGAGGAGAGCCGCTCTTAGGACTCGATTAAACCCGATGTTCCACAGGAGTGGACCCAGGACAGACCCCTGTGGAACACCGCACTCTGTCACTATCCTGATGACGACCCCGTTGCGCCCGACACAAATTATGTTCCTCCTCCTCAAGTATCCTCCGATGGTCTTTTGCAGATACCAGGGAACTTCATGGTATCGAAGTCCGTCTTCGATAGCTTCGAAGGGCAGGGAATTAAATGCATTGGCGATGTCGAATGACACCGCCAATACCACTCCGACGCACTCGATCTGTTCCTTCGTGAGCTCTTTGACTTTGAGGATTGCATATATGATCGAGCGCTGAGCACGAAAGGCGTATTGTGTGTCGGACAGGTTCGGCCCTTCCTGCTCCAGATGTTTAACGACCCTAGATGCAATCACTCGTTCGAGAAGTTTTCCCGCCTCGTCGAGTAAGACGATTGGCCTATAAGCAGACGGCGAGCCCGTAGGGCGACCGTCCTTTCTCAGGAGGACGAGTTTTCCCTCCTTCCAACATTGTGGGAATTCGCTCTGAGTGAGGCATGCGCTAAACAGGTCCCGCATCCTGTCCTTAAGAGGCCCCATGGACTTGACCCAGACCCGTCCGGGAATTCCGTCCAGACCCGGGGCAATCTTGCGCTCGCTCAGCCGAAAGATGGCAGCTTCAAACTCGCCCTCTGATACGGAGGGTACTTCCTCCATCGCTGTTGGCCTAGCATCGTTTGGTGGCTCTGAACCAGCGGCAGCTGGGAAGAGCGCCGATATAATACCAGGCAGATGTTCTGGAGGTATAGTCTCCAATGCTGGCGGACCGCGGCCGATCTTGTTCCGCACCATTCTGTATGGACGCCCCCAGGGGTCTTGGTTAAGTTCCGCCAGCATTTCTTCTCGGGCAGCTTCCTTTGCTTGTTTAATCGCCAGGTGAAGAGCGCTCTTGGCCGAGCTATATTCCTCTCTGAGACGTCTTTCTAGCGTCTCATTTTGAGTACTTCTACGCCTTTGGCGCTGATAAAGGCGGCGCGCCCTGACACATCGCCGCCGAAGCTCCGCAATCGTATCCGTCCACCAATAGGCCTGCTTCTTCGAGTGAGGGCCACGAACGCGAGGCATGGCAGCGTCGCAAATTCGGGTCATCGCCTCCCGAAACCAGCGGGCCTTGGCGTTGACATCGATAGGTGTCATAGGCCTAGGTGTCCTGGCCTCTACCTCTATGGCCTCCTTAAGCGCCTCCAGATCCATTTTGGTCAGTGACCAGCGCGGAAACTGTGGTCTACTTTCACGCGGGCGTGGTACCGTTCGGTTTGAGTTTGAGGGGGAGACACTGAATCGGATATACAGGTGATCCGACAGCGTCTCCACATCCACCTCCACCCTCCAATTCTGGACCAGTCGTCCAACCGCGGGGCTGGCGAATGAAAGGTCTACAATTGAGCTTCCCTGCGGCCGAACGCATGTTGGTGTGTCTCCGCGGTTTAGAAGCGACAGACCGGTCTGAACAGTCCATTCCATTACTGCATCTCCTCGGGCGTTGGTAATTCTGGAGCCCCATGTCAGGTTCTTGGCCTTGAAGTCGCCGGCGACGAGAAAGGGCCTCGGGTCCGCTCTTAAAACTGCCGCCAGCAACTCGTCCAAGAACGCCACAAATCCGGCGAGTGTTCGGTTAGGAGAGAAGTACACGCTGAAGATAGTGTACTCTCCCCGATCCGCCGCCACAAATACTCCCGCATTACAAGCGGGGGGCCCTTATCATTTCCGTAGATAGCAGCGGAGCCCGTCAGGTCATCCACCAAGGTGTTGCGGGCTGGGACGTAATAGGGCTCCGTTACTATGGCGACGTAAATCTGCCACTGTACCAGCGAGTGGAACAGAAGGTCCTGGGCGCCAGCACAGTGGTTCAGATTGATGTCCATAGCTTCACCGTGTCGTGGACGACCCGCCGCTGGGAGATTTGGTCTCCTTTTACTGCGCCCCTTCTTCGGAGGTGCACAGCCCTTTCCGCCTACTGTGTGGTTAGCATTCCGTCCAGTAGTACAGACCGCACAATGGGGCTTAGCTGTACAGGAGGAAGACTTGTGTCCAGTTTGACCACACCGGAAGTACAACGCGCTTCTGTCCACCTCTGAGGTGCACTGCCGCTCTGTGTGGCCTATTTCGAGACAACGGAAGCACTTTATGGGTCTCGCTTCGAGAGGCTGTACACGTGCCGAGCTCCAACCAACGAGCAAGCGACCTGCGGCCACCAAGGTGTTGGCGGCGGCCACGGGGCACTTCACCCACGTGGTCCCTGTTTCTCCTGGACCCTGACAAACGTTACCCCGCTTTGTGTTCCAGGGAGCAACCCGTCTTTGTCCCAACCGCTGCCAAAACTGCCTCTCGAGTAACCGAGTCATCAAGGCCGGATACGCGAATATCCGTACACCTGACAGGCCTGGCAACCCGGGCGACACTGGCAAGAACTGTCCTCATCTTATCAGCGAGACAATCTGCTGTCTCGCTGGTTGCGCTTGGCGGGAGCTCCATAATTTGGGCGCCCGTTGCTGCCCGCCTGACGGGGACGCCCTCCACCAAGCCTAGTTCTGCCAAGTTTATTTCTTGACGGGCTTTGAGAATCACGTCCCCATAGGTGGCACCCCGCTCGACCGCGTCGTGCTGCAGCGTAATAACTACTGCAGTAGTAGCGGGAGCTGTGTTCTTCTTTCTCCGATTTCTTCTTCTGGACTTCTGGGAAGTTTAAGGGCCCCCCTTTGGTCCAGCCTTTGCACTATCCGGGTTCGTCACTTCCGAGTTTGTCACGTCCGGTTTCTTTTTATTCTTCCCTTTTCTGCTGACCAATACATTCCAGTTCTCTGTAGCTACAGAGTGACCGGGAATTGCAGCCGCTGATGAGGCCGGCTGTTGTTGCGCACATTTCTCCTTTTTCTGTTTCTTTCCCTTCGTCTTCTTTTCAGGGTGTTCTATTCCAGGAGCAACCGCCGTTGGATTTGGAGCAGCCGCTGCCCTTGCTGTCGCCGCCGGAGCCGGGGTCACTGTCTTCTTGCAGGGCTTAGCCTGTGGAAGGGTGGCCAATCCTCATCCAGGTGATTTCCGACATCTAAATTCTTGTTTTTGTCTACTGCCAGCGGCGGACGGATTCGCTTCGCTGAGAGCAGACGATCCTGGAGTCCTTCAATGCGAGCATTGACCATGTTTGAGGTTCTCTCCATGATGGAGCGGGAGAACTCTTCAAATATGGCCTGCAGTCCGGAGACCGTCAACTCCTCGGAGTCATCGTGCCGTGTCTGGGCTTCTGTCGCGCTTACTGGTGGAGTTGTTCTCGATGTCGCCTGTTGCACCCGACTCACCTCTTCCCGCAGTCGCGAGACTTTCTCCTTGAGGCGGATATTTTGTCTCTAGCCTTAAGGTGTCCTCCTTTAAGGAGACGAGGCCGCTGACCGACTCTTTGACCTTGGCCTCGCCTTCTTTTAGGGCTTTGTTAAACGTGCCCTTAATGCTCGTGCTTTTAGTTCGGACCATTTTTATTAATTCCAGGCCCTGTTCCCCGATTGTTTTTAACTTTGTTGCTACCGGCTATCGATAGCCGCTCGTTCGGCTAGTGCCGCTGCAGCCTTTTCTGCCCGTCGCTGCGCTACTAGTAATGAGGTAGCGACATTCTTCTCTGCCTGAAGTCGGAGATCCTCAAACTCCAACTCAAGGAACTGCTGCTCAGCAGCAGCCAAACCAACATGTTCCTCCATCATGGGAGGACGTCCTCGGCCTCTCTTGGCGGCTCTCTTACGTCGGGTATCGGAACAGAAGGATAGAAAAGATAGAGTAGAAAAGATGATGAAGAGATAGAGTAAATAATAACAAAAATCACAAAGAAGAGTAAACTATAAAAAGACGGAAAGATAGAGAAGACCGGCGTTCAGCCACCTGAGTACCTCACCCCGTGTAAAGAGCGGGGTGGCGTACCCAGGCGCCCAGGGGCACGAACGTGGACGGACCGGTACCGCCCCCAAAAACTACGCCGTACTACCACCGGTTCGGGAACTGACCCGGCGAGAAAAACCAGCGTAAGAAACTCGCACGGGGCGGGCCATCTTTTACTAAAAAGATGGAAAATTACGATTTTAAAATAAAATAATATAACAATGTATGGCTTACAACTATGTAACAAAAATTACAATGTCATACATTAAGAGGCCGGGTGCCATCGAAATTTTCATACATACGTAATACCAAAATAATTTTCTCATACGAAAATATTTAACATGTTTTAGTTATTTTTCAGCTTAAAATAGTAATTACCTAGGTTCCTACACAAAATATTTAAACACTAAAAAAATTTTTAGTGTTTAAATATTTTGTAGTAAATTTACTACTAAATATTTAACCACTAAAAAATATAGTAAAACACTAAAAAATATATAAATAAATAGTTAATTTCCTACAAAATTATTTAATACTAAAAAATATTTTTTAAAGTTTAAATATTTTGTAGTAAATTTACTATTTATTTATATATTTCTTAGTGTTTTACTATATTTTTTAGTGTTTCAATATTTAGTAGTAAATTTACTACATAATATTTCAACACATTTTTTTTTTGTGTTTAAATATTTTGTAGTAAATTTTTGCGCAGAAACCGAGGTAATTACTATTTTAAGCTGAAAAATAACTCAAAAAGGTTAAATATTTTCGTATGAGAAAATGATTTTGGTATTACGCACCTATGTATGAAAATTTCGATGGCACCCGGCCCCTTAAGAGCCTACTGTGAAAACGCTAGCCCCGCCTACACACAACGCTATCCTCCAATCGTGATACAATAATTCCATGAATCGTGCTCCCGGGCAATGTACTTTAGGCAGCAGCTAATAGTGAACAATATCGCGTAACAACGGTTCCCGCATTATAGCACGAAAGTAAAGGTCGTAAGTCCCAAAACTGTTTTTTGATGATTATTAAAAAACTAAATTTAATACTAATATTTCCTTTAGCTATTATTTTATAAAGTGTGTGATTGTAGTAGTGCAAGTTATTTAATGATAGTAACTCAATAAGTGTAACAGATATTTGTTGAAATGCCCAAAAAGATTCATAATTTCGAAAAATAAAACTATCGAGTCAAAATAAGTGAATCGTGTTTTCCGTTAGCTAAATATCAGATAAATATACAATGATTAAATAAATCTCAATTTCATTTGAGTCAATCGTCTTCCGGGATCGTAATACTTATTAGAAAACACAGCAAAATTGCACAGCCCGCTCTTAAAAAAAAAACAAGTGCGTTTCGGGCCACGCGCAATATAGGGTTCCGTAGTACCGCTAGGTATTGAATATACATCATCTCAGTTACTTTCAAAGGAATTTGAACGAAAAGGTCCTTTATACTTCACCGAATACATTTTTTTTAGTTGATCGACTATTACTCAATAACTTATGAAGTCTTCGTAGCCGTGATAGTTTTCCTTTTAAATTCAGCATATTTCCTACTCCCGTGAATTTTTTCACATTTCCAGAAGCAACCGTTTATCTGGTAGTTACAACGATCTTCTACATTTAAAACAGTTGTATTTAATGAAATCAATATGCATGGTTTACTTACTTTTTTAATTTATTTCAGTATCGGATAATTGAAATTGGTCTATATGACAACCTTTTACGGAGTTCAAAAAGTTTAGTATTTTAACGTAACATCTCGTGCGCATACACGGTAAGACATGCCTTAATTCTTCTTTAATGAGGGCTGAAAAATGGTCATTCCTCTCGTCACGTTCGTCTTTAGAATGATCTGAACAAGGCAAACACATTTTATTTTCTTGTTCTGATACGGCTTCTACTTTGACTTTCTTTTTCTCCAAAGGTCGCTCCAAATCTTCTGAGAAAGTACAATGAAGTAAATATAAATAATTAATTCAAATAAAACTCACGTCTGTTATTCATTATTTGTTGCTAATTTTCAGTCCTTGGATCTGTAGAAGTATAATCCGCGCGCGATCAGAATGGGATCGGAATGACATGGGAATGACAGTTTTGTTTGCTAATGAAGTAGCGTTAGCAAAAGAATTCTGAACATACAGATTTATACATAATAGTTAATAATAAAATACGTAATCGACCAATTCTGTACACTAAAGGGGGCATCCACAAATTACATGAGGTGTTTAAGAGGGGGAGGCGGTCGAGTCAAATCTCATGTAATCTTATGCTACATCCGCACGTTTGGCGTTTGCTACAAACTCCAAATCGCCACAAATGGACACAAACTTTTGGCTTGATTTCGAAATCCACACGCTTGCGAGTGAGTTAGTTTGTTCTGACGCGGCAAGCATGACGGACGTCGAAGTTGCTGTATCGGCTATAACATTAGGCTTAAGTTATTTTTATTATAAATATAAGAAAACGATTGTAAAAAAAAAACCATGACCATCAGAATATCTTTCTTGGTTTTCAGTTCCTTTACTGATTTATCTAATAACTTACTAAGGCGACTCCATGCATCGGCTACTTTTTTTATCCTTGTAGTCACTATTGCTAGGATCCCAAATAAAAGGCTCCACCCCTGGTAACATACCAGGTTTTTTTTTTATGAAATAAGGGGGCAAACGAGCAAACGGGTCACCTGATGGAAAGCAACTTCCGTCGCCCATGGACACTCGCAGCATCAGAAGAGCTGCAGGTGCGTTGCCGGCCTTTTAAGAGGGAATAGGGGAGGGTAGGGATGGGAAGAGAAGGGAATAGGGGAGGGAAAGGAAGTATTAAATTACTAGTATGATGACGTCACATCCAAATCAGAAGTACCACAAAAGCGTTTTCGTCAGTACAAATTAAAAAATATAAAATCATATTTTCAAATCGACTTTATTTATCAATTATGATAAGGGTGAAATACGGTTTCCTAGGCCAAGTTCTACTAGAAATATGCATTTGTTCAATAAAATTGAATATAGGTCAAGTAGCCTATTATTTGACGTGAATCGTGATTGACCATTCAAAATCTTACCCCTTTTTCCACTCATTAATCATTATTAATCATATACCCCCTTACTAATAAACGTTGTATAAGCTTTGAATAGTTATACAGTGTTTTGTTCCTGTCACACAAGTGACATTTTTAATTGGATTGACGAAGACAAAACACTGTATAACTATTCAAAGCTTATACAGCGTTTATTAGTAAGGGGGTAAATATATAATCTGAGGGTCGAGCGTCTGCAGTTTTGCCACAAAATCAACTTTAGCTCCTTTGTGGTGAGAGTACCGACGAATCTTCTGTCCACTTTCGAGGCGCCGGAGTTCTGGCCGATGGACGTGGTCTACCGGAGGTTCCGGGGGAGACTCCGGAACGAAGCGTCGAGTCACGTCGTCGGCAACAAGTGGCAGTGTTAGTTTATAAGTATATATGTTACGCTCAAAGACCGAAAACGCTCAGTGAGCGAAAAAATGGCTCACAACGCGTTGTGGTCATAGTGAAACGGCCACGACGCGTTCTGATAATCACAGAAATACCACATAGCGAAATTCATGTCGTGGCTGACGTGCTATTCAACCACAACGCGTTGTGGTAATCGAGAAAATCCATGACGCGTTCTGAGCATTTAAAAACAGCCACGACGCGAATTCGTGTTGTGGCCTTAATAAAAACGGCCACGACGCGTTCTGAAACCAGGCCAGTTACGCAGGAGTAATTCTATAGCGCCCAAGTGTGTGCGCAATACACAAGAACACTTTGGTTTCAATGAAACCAGGCCAGTTACGCAGGAGTAATTTTATAGTGCCCAAGTGTGTGCACAATACACAAGAGCACTTAATGAAACCAGGCAAGTTACGCTGAAGTTATTTTATAGTGCCCGTGTGTGCGCAATACACAAGAGCACTCTGGTTTCAATGAAACCAGGCCAGTTACGCAGGAGTTATTTTATAGTGCCCAAGTGTGTGCGCAATACACAAGACCTTTCTGGTTTCAACGAAACCAGCCCAGTTACGCAGGAGTTATTTTATAGTGCCCAAGTGTGTGCGCAATACACAAGACCACTCTGGTTTCAACGAAACCAGCCCAGTTACGCAGGAGTTATTTTATAGTGCCCAAGTGTGTGCGCAATATACAAGAGCACTCTGGTTCCAATGAAACCAGGCCAGTTACGCAGGAGTAATTTTATAGCGCCCAAGTGTGTGCGCAATACACAAGAGCACTCTGGTTTCAATGAAACCAGGCCAGTTACGCAGGAGTAATTTTATAGCGCCCAAGTGTGTGCGCAATACACAAGAGCACTCTGGTTTCGATGAAACCAGGCTAGTTACGCAGGAGTAATTTTATAGTGCCCAAGTGTGTGCACAATTCACAAGAGCACTCTGTTTTCAATGAAACCAGGCCAGTTACGCAGGAGTTATTTTTTAGTGCCCAAGTGTGTGCGCAATACATAAGAGCACTCTGGTTTCAATGAAACCAGGCCAGTTACGCAGGAGTTATTTTTATGGTGCCCAAGTGTGTGCGCAATACACAAGAGCACTCTGGTTTCAATGAAACCAGGCCAGTTACGCAGAAGTAATTTTGTAGTGCCCAAGTGTGTGCGCGTGTAAAAAGTCGGTTCTGCACCTGATCTCTCACCAGTCATGTCGGTCTTCCGCTCCATTGGGTTATGAGAGTAAAGAATAGTGCTCTTGTGTATTGCGTACACACTTGGGCACTATAAAATTACTCCTGCTTAACTGGCCTGGTTTCATTGAAACCAGAGTGCTCTTGTGTATTGCGCACACATTTGGGCACTATAAAAAATTACTCCTGCGTAACTGGCCTGGTTTCATTGAAACCAGAGTGCTCTTGTGTATTGCGCACACACTTAGGCACTATAAAATAACTCCTGCGTAACTGGCCTGGTTTCATTAAGTGCTCTTGTGTATTGCGCACACACTTGGGCAGTATACAATTACTCCTGCGTAACTGGCCTGGTTTCATTGAAACCAGAGTGTTTTTATGTATTGCGCACACACTTGGGCACTATAAAATTACTCCTGCGTAACTGGCCTGGTTTCATTGAAACCAGAGTGTTCTTGTGTATTGCGCACACACTTGGGCACTATAAAAATTACTCCTGCGTAACGGGCCTGGTAACATTGAAAACAGAGTGCTCTTGTTTATTGCGCACACACTTGGGCACTATAAAATAATTCTTACGTAACTGGCCTGGTTTCATTGAAACCAGAGTGCTCTTGTGTATTGCGCACACAGTTGGGCACTATAAAAAAATAACTACTGCGTAACTGACCTGGTTTCATTGAAACCAGAGTGCTCTTGTGTATTGCGCATACACTTGGGCACTATAAAAAATTACTCCTGCGTAACTGGCCTGGTTTCATTGAAAACAGAGTGCTCTTGTATATTGCGCACACACTTGGGCGCTATAAAATAACTCCTGTGTAACTAGCCTGGTTTCATAGAAACCAGAGTGCTCTTGTGTATTGCGCACACACTTGGGCACTATAAAAATAACTCCTTCGTAAATGGCCTGGTTTCATTGAAACCAGAGTGCTCTTGTGTATTGCGCACACACTTGGGTACTATAAAATTACTCCTGCGTAACTGGCCTAGCCTTCCTCAATAAATCGGCTATCTAACACTGAAAGAATTTTTCAAATCGGACCAGTAGTTCCTGAGATTAGCGCGTTCAAATAAGCCCTTTCAAATAATTTCCCCCCGTTTTTTCCACATT
The DNA here is from genome assembly GCA_905187585.1 of Cyaniris semiargus. Taxonomy (NCBI): domain Eukaryota; kingdom Metazoa; phylum Arthropoda; class Insecta; order Lepidoptera; family Lycaenidae; genus Cyaniris; species Cyaniris semiargus. Next base: position 4,693,393 of record LR994555.1, read on the forward strand.
TTCCTCTATTTCTTAGCTCCTTAATAGGAGCGTGATAAAATATAGCCTATAGCCTTTCTCGCTAAATGGACTATCTAACACTGAAAGAATTTTTCAAATCGGACCAGTAGTTCCTGAGATTAGCGCGTTCAAACAAACAAACAAACAAACAAACAAACTAACAAACTCTTCCGCTTTATAATATTAGTATAGATGTATGTTAGTTTTAAGGTATTTATTATATTACTAGCTTTTGCCCGCGGCTTCGCTCGCGTTAAGAAGTATTATTATTATTTAGGTATCAAAGTCTCAGCCCGATCGGTATATCCTCTATTTTATCCCTTGGGGGTAGAATTGATCAAAATCCTTTCTTAGCGGATGCCTACATCATAACATCTACCTGCATGCCAAATTTCAGCCCGATCCGTCCAGTGGTTGTGCGTTGATAGATCACTATGTCAATCAGTCACCTTTGAGTTTTATATATTATTTAGATTTAGATTTAGTGAATAATTAAGTATTATTTAAATCATCATTTACTAATAGATCTAAACTCCCTACCGCACGCGCATTTGGTGACGCCCACTTCGCAACGGGCCGTACAGCAGAAATCGTAATATTTTAATTTCGCCATAACTTCAAAATCAAACGTCCAATTTTAATCATTCAAAAACCAAATATTATCTACATAAACTGTGCTTATACTGATGAAATAATTTATTTTGATAAGGATTAATAGCATGAGTAAAATAAACGCGTTTAAATGAAGACCAAAAAAAAAAATTCAAGATTTTTAAATAAAAAAATGGTTGTTGTGCCTCACTCGACATAGATAGGTATAGTGTGTTGCAGACTTTTTTGTAGATATTTATAAGATCTACAATTCATTAGAACATTTTATGGTTCTATCTTTTATAGTTTAGGCAGCGTACGCAAAATAAGTAACTTTTCTGGTTGATTTTTACACCTTGTGTCCGAAAAACCCACATATCTTACGGAACCCTATTTTTTCCAAAATAAAATTTATCCTATGTTACTCGTGGATAATGTAGCTTTCGAATGGTGAAAGAATTTTTAAAATCAGTCCAGTAGTTTTTGAGCCTATTCATTACAATTAAAAAAACAAACAAAGTTTTCCTCTTTATAATATTAGTGTAGATGTAGATTAGGGTTCCGTTTTAGGGTTCAGTAGTCAACCAAGTTTTGTTGATTTCGAGATTTTTCGCAGATAAAAATGTTGTTCGTCTTATCAAACTGAAGCTACTCACAAAAAATTAGCTTGATAGTAATAAAAAAAAAAAAATGTTCTAGGGCTCCCGTACTATTATGTATGTTACATATTTTAAGGTATTTGTTATATGGGCCTCTGATGATCGAAAAGAAGATGATTTAATTTAATCAATTACTATAATAATATAATATTATATATTACCTATTATTCTCACAAAAAAATTAAAACAAAACTTGAAAGAAATGTACGCGAACAAAAGCGTCATTTTGTTAGCCAACCCTACGGCTGGCCAGCTGTCAGCGCGAGAGTCAGACGCATCCCATTCTGATAGCGCGCGGATAATACGAACTTTGTGAGGGCGGAGATAAGCAAACTCGAATGCAATTCCAATATTCTAACTAAATGACATCGCAACGTTCGGGCGAGCAAGGGTTGCGGGGCCGGGGATCAAACTTGGTATTAACCGGTTAATTTTCAACACCAAAACCAAAAATAAAGAAAAACCGGTATTCTGCGTTTACCGGTATTAACCTAAATCGATTTAGGTTTGGGGTCAATGACCAAAACCGGACTAAGGATTTCAACCGGTTTCCGAGCCCTGGTACAGACAATTCCAATAGTCTTTTGTGTTCAAAAACTTATAACAAGTAAAAGCAAGTCAATCAAATATGTACCTACCACTTGCTAAAACATCTACTTCTGTCACATCTGGTTCTGTCTCTTGAATGACAATGTCATCCTTTTCGAGTTCTATCTGCGTATCTACAAAATATAGTATAGGTTATAAATAAATGTTTACAAAAAGTCATTACAACCTATAAAGTTAATATACCTAGCAGAATAGAGAAACAAAGAGCTGAGCAAGCGAGATGTCACTACCAGTAACACTGCGTGGTAGAAAGAGATGCGTAATTTAAAGTGGCAGAACCCTTTTTTTCATCTGTTTTGACAGTCAGTCCGCACTTGTCGGCACGTAGACAATTTAGGCTCTCAGAAACATGTATTTAGGAATATCATTTACTCACATACGTAAACATAATTGTACACATAGATGTAATTCAATTTTGGTTTCGTTTGACAGCTTGGGATTGTTTCTCTATTCCGCTAGGTATATTGACTTTACGTTACAACCTAATACTCAGTATTATACTGTACTCAGCGAAACATGGCGGTAGCGGTCACTGACTCCCTGTCAAAAACTTGTCATTTTCTATGTATAAACTGCGATTGACAATGAAGTGTCAGATGTTGTCAATCGCGGTTTATATAGAAAATGACAAGTTTTTTGACAGGGAGTCAATGACCGCTACCGCCATGTTTCGCCGAGTACAATATAGGTTCAAAATCAGTTTTGCAGAACTGTATACAAATAAAATGGAAAGAAGTTGAGAAGAAGAACTCAATCAGTTACCTTCTACTATGTCATGTGGTATGTCACTATCAATTACACTTTCCATCTCTAAATTGACGCAGTCTACCACAACAACATCTATTTCTGGCCGTGCTGAAGTGCTCGGCATTGGGATATAATGACCACCACCAGTCTTCAATCGCTGCTCCCTTTTTTCTTGTGCTAGGGCGCGCTTCCTTCTTGTTTTTAAATTGTCCCATAGCTTTTTTAGCTGGGCTTCAGTTCTCTGAAACAAACGAAAACATGTAAGTTATCTAGGTTTAGTAAGAGTTAATGAGTATAAAGCAATAAGAACATGAAAACCATTATGCTTACTTTGACGTTCGTTTCCACCGAGTTAAATTCTTGGGTTAGACGTGCCCAAGCGTCTTTTTTCCAGGCAATATTGCCTGTCCCTAAAGTGTTAAAGGAATTTATCTTATATTTTACAATGAGTTCTTGTAAACAAAGTTTTTCTCGTTCTGAAAAAACTTGACGTCCTGCCATATTTAAAACTTAACACAAAGAGAATATAATCACAACGTTAACAAAACAAGATCACATTCAAGAAAACACAACACGAGTTCGGTTTGCAAACAATTTGCAATTTTAAATGTCATAATACATGACATTTGACAGTGGCACTGACATTATATATTTTTAAAACGAGAAGTTCATAAACATTCTGCCAAATTCAAGTCGATTTTTAATTATAACTGTCGGTGTTGACACAAAAAACAATATTTCTGTGACGTCATACCCAGTCATACCTCCACCTCCACCTCCACTTAACCTTACTGAAGGAGCAATCCGTGGAGGTAGAAGTTACGTTTAAGTATACCTTTGAGGAGAGTTTGAGGAAGAGTCCTTAAGGACACCTTCGTCGAGGTTGAGTCAGGCGGATTGAAGGAAACGACTTATAGCGTTTTCGGCATCTGGAACTGCCCCGGGGCAGTGCAGACTGCAGACAAGGCAGGCCGAATGGATACGGAAGTAGCCGAACAAAACCGATGATCCACGAAGCACGTGGACTTAGTACTAGTGCAATACGTAGTTTATGTTCTTAATTTAAACTTCGGCTATTTTCGTATCCGTTCGGCCCGCCCTGCCTGCCCTGCCCCGGGGCGGTTCTAGATGCCGAAAACGCTATTAGAATACGGGTGTTAGTCTATCCTATGTCCTTTCCAGAAACGCAAATTCGGTATTACCTTAAAAATCGGTTCAGCGGTATAAGCGTAACAATATTTGTATGAATATTCTTATGGAGGCACCTTCACATGGCTATTGGTATTTGCTATTGGCTATTTTATTTGTTGCTTTTTTATTTTATTTGTTGTTTTTAATTTTGTTTATTTGTTGCATTTCGTCGCTCGAGTGCTAGATTGTCCAATTGACCATTGACCAAATTTTTCACTAGACAGGTTTTTATGTTTATTTTTGTGATACATGCCTAAGGCGACCAATTACTTAAATGACTATGTTTATAATGATAAGTGGAATCAAAAACTACTTCTTCAAAATCAAAATATGATGAGATTTCGTTTATTTTTAAGTTTAAAAATGGAGGTTGAATACCACCAACAAAATTACGAATGTGGACTTAGAACAAAACTCCATTGCACTTAGCACATATTGCAAAATAATCGGTCAGTGCTCCTTTGTTCAAGCTACCACTTTGTTCTTTGTTCAAGGTACAGAATGTTTAAAAATAATTATGTCATCTCAAATTTTAAAAATTAAACTCGGTCGAGGTAACTCCGTACTACTACGGCGTACGGCGGCCATACTATAAGTATGGCCGCCAGGTACGGAGTTAACTCGACCGATTGTAGCTCCTAAACTGGGGGGCTTCTTGTTGTGGTGTTGGTACAAGGGGGTGTGAAAATTTCGGGAGTCTAGCTATAGCGGTTCTTGAGTTACAGTCTGGTGACAGTCAGACGGACAGACATTGAAGTCTTAGTAATAGGGTCCCGTTTTTACCCTTTGGGTACGGAACCCTAAAAACAGCCCTTTCGTTTGGGAAATCTAACCTTATCTTTAGTGTAATAAAACCGATTTTTGTCCGTTAGTCATCCTGCATTCATAACTCATTTTTGGTCAAAATAGTCGGTTCAACAATCTAGCACTCAGGCGACGATTTGGCAAAATTATTGACGTAAGTATACACAAACAAGCAAATAAAGGCAAATACGGCCTTCCACACATGGACGTCAAATACCAAACTTTTACTTGATTTGGTTTAATACTTGCCTATTTGACTCTTTTGATGTGCGTCAAAAACCGACAAAGGTACGGGATACGTGTATTTGGTATTATTGGTCATATTTGTCAAATAGGCAAATAAGGCTATAATGGTGGCACTTCACATGGCTATTTGTATTTGCGTATTTGATGTATTCGCCAAACAATCGCCATGTGTAGACGGTATGTTTGACAAAGTATTGGTCTTATTTGCCTATTTGACTATTATATGACCAATACCAAATACACGTATCCGTACCTTTGTCGGTTATCGACGCACATCAAAAGAGTCAAATAGGCAAGTAAACAAAAACAAGTAAAAGTTTGATATTTGACGTCCATGTGAGGAGGAAGGTCGTATAATTACCTTTATTTTCTTGTTTGTGTATACGTCGATAATTTTGCCAAATGCAACAAATAGCCAATAGTAAATACAATAGCCATGTGAAGTCACACCATTAGAGGTTGTCCATAGACCATAGTCCATAACCCAAGAGCCAGCGACAGCCAGACTTTCGTCATTTTATTAAATGTTGAAAGTTTTCCTGTATACCTATGACCGAAACGGAACCTTCTGAAAGTTTACCCCTTCAAATATAAATGTATAAAGCTCAGAAAAGACCTTTAGAACCTTTGAAGACCTTTACTATGTATTAGTTATCGCGACCGAAACTTCATAGTTGCTGGTTATTCTTACCATTATTAGGAAAACTTTCAGCTTTTATAAAATGACGAAAGTCTAGCTGTCACTGGCTCTGGGGTTATCATAGCAATATCTCGGATTAGGGTTGTGGACATTAGCCGCACGTGACCTTGCATGATTGGTTCCGCACCCGCCGCGCCCGGCGCCGCGCCGCGCCGCCGACCTGACGCACACAACCGTAATCCTACTAATATTATAAAGGCGAAAGTTTGGATGTATGTTTGTATGTATGTATGTATGTATGTATGGATGTATGGATGTTGTTACTCTTTCACGCAAAAACTACTGAACGGATTTTAATGAAACTTTACAATTATATAGTTTATACATCAGAATAACACATAGGCTACAATTTTAACTGTCTTTCAAAATGGAGGAGGTGTTATGTTCGTTTCTTTTTGTTTAACGATTACTCCGCCGTTAGTGAACCAATTTTAAATTGTTTTCTTTTGGTGTATAGGTTATCATCCCAATTTGGTACCATATTCATAAAAGTGGTGACCTGATGAAGGTATCCATAAGAAATCGAGGGAACTCCTCAAAATTTATATGGAAACATGTGGTGACTTCGGTTTCATGAGCAGTATTCTAAGCATATGCTACAAACAAGCAAGATTTTGCACCAAGGTATACTATAATAATAATATCTATAATAATAATAATATCTATGGACGCTTCACACCACGTCAGTCTGGCCCCGTGGTAACTACCTGAAGGACTTGTGTTACGGGTACCAGACAACGGAAATATATTTAATACTTTTATACTATACATATATTTAAGATTTTTATTATATCATACACATATTTAATACACATCCATGACCCAGGAACTTTGAAAACTTTTTGTTCCGTCGGCGGGTAACGAACCCGCGACCCCCGGCTTGAGCTACCAACAGCCCACCAACTGAGCCACAGAGGTCGTACCATGGTTCGTACCATGGTTCGGAAGGTGCTGAGAGAACTCCTGACTCTTTATAGATACAAGTTTGGGAGTTTCGACGTTGTTTTAAGAACGGAAAGCATATGCTACTATGCAAATTACATTCATCATCATCATCATCACTACCATAAACCATTATAGAGCCATGTATCGTCCCGTTTTGACCCTATTATTGGTAAGTACTTACTTTTCATAGTCTTTTATTATATATCACTTAAACCGCGGGTAACACCGCGTGGCACAGCTAGTTGCTACATAAATTCTAACGCACACAACCGTAATTGCTATATAAATTGTTATTATTGGACATTATTATCATAGGTGGACCTGCTATTTCAATTTATAAATTATGAGACTAGAAATCGCACGGAAACCATTTTGCCGAAATAAGAACTGACTGTGGGGAATGTACGTGGCGGCCAAAGGAAGATCTTCCGACCGAGCGAGGTGGTATGCTCGGTCAGGCCGAAGCCCACGTGATACATTTCAGCTGTCGTATATATACCGACGCATTTAGAAAACTTCGATAGCGCGATGCAGGAATGTTAGGCGAATTGTGGGTACCGCCACATCACTCCCCCCCCGAAGACCGGAGGTCGAATCTTGAAGTCTTGTCGCTTGAGTCGCCAGTGCCAGAGAGTTCCAGTGAGTCCCAGTGAGTCGAAACTGTGATGCTGCTGCACGGGATCTAGTGAGTCGGATAGCTGCCGTGCGGGGCCGATGCTACGTGCTGACCAGGAGAGATGTGCTCTGCTTGCTGACCGGTCGGTGTAGTGAGAAAGCCCGATGATGCCGATGCGGAGTCGCCCAGGCCGCGGTACATTGCGGCTAGTGGACGAGGTACCCGATGAGGCGATGCTGGCTGGCGCGGTACGGAGGGGCGGGGAGTGATGATGATGAAGGAGGCGTGTTCTGTCGAGGGTCACCAATGTGGGAAATGCGTGGAGGCCGCAAAGGTATGCTCGGTCAGGCCGAAGCCCCGAGTTGTCTTATATATACCGACGCGCTCAGAAAACTTCGATAGCGAGATGCAGGAATGTTAGGCGAATTGTGGGTACCGCCACATGTCCTTTCCAGTCGCTCAAAGTATCTCCATAGCCATCTAGGTCGTTTTTGCCGTTTAAGCGGTATAAAACAGACTTATTTTGCATTTATAATATTAGTAAGGATGAGCAGTGAACAACAAGGCACAAAAACAATCAAAAGTCATTCAGTCTTCGTTAGCTTAGTTAATTAAAAATGCTGCTATTTGCATGTCTCCGTTCTCAGGATATCAATTCATTCATCATTCACTCTCAGACATGCGAAGACGTTAATTCACTCGGTCGCCAACTTAGGCGCGAGTGTAAATCAACTATTTGGCGCAGTCAGGATAGTGACGTCACAGCTGATTTATACAGGACGTTTCAGTTTCATTTGTCGTAATATGTCTGGGTTAATTTGGTTTATACGAGGAAGTTAATATTCATGTTTTAATGCTAATTGATTTTGCAACTTATTTCAAGGTATCTCCATGCCAAATTTTATCTAAAATAATTTAACGGTTTAAGTGAGAAGAGATAACAGACAGACTTACTTTCGTTACCTTTTTGTAAGGATTTTTTTCTCAGAGATCAAAATAAACTATACTAGTTTCCATCAAATTCGTCTTAACGGAAGAAGAGGTAGGTACCGTAAGTAGGTACTTAAGGTGGTTCGTTTCCCATACAAAAAAACAGTCGACATTAATTAGCTAATTTCATACTATTACTACATAAATTTATATGCACATCTATTTATTTTGCAATACCATTCCCGCGAAATATATTTAAAACTAGCTGTCCCGGCAAACGTTGTTTTGCCATTTAAAGTATTTCTACTTCATCAGTTGATACAAAATCTTACCCCCTCTTTTGTCCCCTAAGAGGGGTGGGGGAAAAATTTTATACACCTGTAGCCCTAGCACGGCGACCAGTGGAAATGCGAAAGTATAGACAAACTGTGGAGATAAACTAAAGGTGCCGTTCCGATCTTTTTTCGTTTCGAAATTCAATTAAAATGTCACTTTATGACAGACTATAGTCCTAAAAATTCAAATATCCTACTTTACGACATACACTATAGTCTGTCATAAAGTGGCATTTTAATTGAATTTTTGTCGGTCGCGAATCGCGATTAGCCGCGGTAAAGATCGGAACGGCACCTTAAGTTTATGTCCACAGTTTGTCTATACTTTCGCATTTCTACTGGTCGCCGTGCTAGGGCTACAGATGATAAGTTGAAAAACACAGTGAATAATATGAAGTCCATTAAAGAAAGAAGTTTGATACAAAATCTGACCCCCTCTTTGGTCCCCTTAGAGGGAGGGGTGGGGTGGGGGGGGGGGGGTTTATACACCAGATGTTGAGTTGGAAGAAGACAAATATATCTGCGAAAACCGTATGCAAATCGGATCAGTAGTTTTCGTGTTAAAGAAAAAAGTTTAATACAAAATCTGACCCCCTCTTTTATCCCCTTAGAGGGGTAGGGGGATTTTTTTATATACCAGATGTTAACTTGGAAGAAGGCAAATATATCTGCGAAAATCGCATTCAAATCGGATCAGTAGTTTTCGTGTGATAGTGGAACAAACATACAGACAGACAGACAGACAAAAAACTAACCACATTTTTGGCTTCTATAGCGATGTAGTAACACCCCCCGCTTATTATTTTTTGAATATCTTTAACGTACAGAATTTTCATTTCTACAGTTTTATTATATGTAAGTATAGATACTTTATTTCACACAGAAGTCACATTTTTATTGATTTTTTGTCACTTTTTATAAAAAAAATCAATAAAAATGTGACTTCTGTGTGAAATAAAGTATTTTAAATATATTTCGCGGGAATGGTATTGCAAATTAAATAGATGTGCATATAAATTTATGTAGTAATAGTATGAAATTAGCTAATTAATGTCGATTATTTTTTTGTATGGAAAACGAACCACCTTAATAAATACAGTAGACACAGATGTTACCAAGAAGTCCAAGAACTGAGTAGTAAAAAAAAAATAGCATACATACGTCTTACATTAAATAAAACCGAATAAAACAAGGCTTTTTTGGCAGTCGGGTACTAATATAAATAAACCCCTAACAAGGTTCTGGCAACCAGGTAGCAATAATTGAGGGGGGCAGCAGAATCCTTAACGATTTAATTAATAACAATCTGGACACCCTACAGCTGGCGCCGATTGGCCCCAAACAATAAAATGTTGAGTGCCGATCCCTGAATGAATGTTTCAGTGAGAACCAGTAAGATTACTGGTTGTTTATTGCATTGATATTTTCAGGACTACTTACTGTAGAGTGTAGACATTTAAAGACACAATAAAATAAAGTTTATGAATTATGATTGAAAATGGTGGTTGAAAGAAATACGTTCGCTAGATCGCTAGTCGTGCGTACGAAAAAAGATTGCAGATTATGTGACGACTGACGAGGTTTTTTAATGATCTGTTAGACTGAAAACCATGGTTACTTTAAATGATTTATAAATTATACTTTTATATCCTTTTCTGGTGGTTACATGAGTGATTCCTGCTTTACACCTCCGGTAAACTCATTCAGTTGAGCCATTCGTGCCGAAGTTCTCTCGCTTAGTTGTACCTGTAACAAAATTACAGCTTTGCAAAAAAGAGTCGGAACTAGAACTAAAAGTTATTATATATGGCAACACTACATTAATAAAGCGCCCTCATTTAAAGCCAGGTAGACCCTAAAATTAGCAGGTCGATGTCTGTCAGTACGAATATCGACGTAAAGAACATTAAAATAACGTTCATATCAGCGCGCCTTGTACAGTGGCGGTTACCACGCTCGCCGCGTCCTTGATAGGGCAAAATAGGAGAAAAAAACCTTTTTACTTAGATAATTAAACCAAAATACAAAATGTAACCACAAATTATTCTTCTTTAAGTTATGAGCTTTTCGTAGATATGATTTTAGAAAGTAAAACTATCATAAGCTTCATGAAAAATAAAAAAAATATCACAAAATATTCGAATTTAGCCTCCTCTTCGGAGTTATTTTTGATCGTGTGAAGTTTTCAATATTATGTTTCGAACCATAAATTGTCAAAGTACATTAAGTATAGGTCTACCAGAATCTGATGGCAAAAAGTGAGAAAGTAAATTACTCTAGCAATACCGGGGTAGTTGGAATAAAACATTTTGATCCTTTTTTTTTCCTTATAGCGGCTGATTCTGTGTGTGAAATATGCAAATATTATATAAATTTATCCAATGATCAAGGATATTTTTTGAAAATCTGCTGTCAAAATTTGCCATCAGATTCTGGTAGACCTATAAACAACAATGTGTATTTTTTTGGCTTTTAAAAGTCACTATTTGTTTGTTTATTATTGATTCAAAGTCATGTAAAATTGGGTCTATAGAGCCTTAAATTGCATTTTTTTTTTTAGCCAAAAGTTTTAGAAACACAGTAAGCGGCGACAAAATCGCGTCCAACATTCCGTATTCTAATTATGGACGTACATGCGCTGTGTATTTCAGTTCAGACATACAATGAGCTGAACATGTTAATTGTGGTGCGTTTAGGAGAACAGCATTTGTCATGACGCTGTAAACTTCTTTGTTAAGTAGAGGTTCCCAAACTTCTTTGTTAAGTAGACCCCTTTCAAAATTTGGTAGATCCTGTGGACCCCCTGCAGTATGGAGTACCCCTACCTCCCCAGTAGGTAGTTACAGGGCCCCTACAATAATAATCCATGAAACTTGCTATTATTTTAAGTTACAGACTACAGTCGCTTTGCTTCTTCAGAAATTATTATTATTAGTAATAGACTAATAATAATAATTTCTGAAGAATCAAAGCGACTGTAGTCTTTCTGATAATTAAGAGAAATCTAATACCTACAATAATAATCCATGAAACTTGCTATTATTTTAAGTTACAGACTACAGTCGCTTTGCTTCTTCAAAAATTATTATTATTAGTCTATTCTTTCTGATAAGTAAGAGAAATCTAGCCGACATTGTAGTTGTTCACTGGAAACCAAATTTTTCATGCACGGTCCCCTACTGTGGACCCCCATTTTTTGTCAGGCCCAGCGTAGGCCCGTCGAGTCTTGCGTGGACCCTGGACCACTTTAGGAATCACTGGTGTAAACGGACTTGTTTTGTTGCAAAATGGCAGTTAGCGACAGATTTATTAATGTTTAACACACATTTAAATCCAACAAAATAAAGCGTGAGTGTCGACATCGAATGCAAAATCTTTCAGAAATGTTTCAGACATATTCAAGCTATGTGCTTCTTTGCAGATGGATGTTTAAGCTAAGCTTCATGTAGGCTCAAGATACCTAGGTATCTTTCAGAGGCAATTTGAAGTTTCAAAGGTACAGAAAATTTGAAATTCCCTTTCCTTATGTGCAAAGTTGCGATCAAAGGGGTTGACGTGTGTGAATGAGTGATGAACCAAATTCTTTTGCTTGATGAAGTGTTGCAATCAGCGATGAAAGTAAAAAAATATTTGGAATTTAAGGTCAAATTTTTACTAGTTCCTTCTTTCTTTGCATATTGTGTCTAAATTTTTTAACCAAATTTTTTTTTTCTGTGGCTCAATGCCTGTTTCACCACTTCCTGATAAAGTGCCGGATAGGCTATCCACAACTTATCTGACAGATACTCCATACTCCATCTGTCAAAAAAGTTGTGGATAGTCTATCTGCCACTTATCAGGAAGTGGTGAAACATGCACTTGTTTTATTCTTATATTTTATCATTTATAATGACTGCTTATGAAATAATTTTCTTTTTCATGGTTTTGCATTAATGTTTTCAATGAAAACATTAATTCAAATAAAATAAAAATACGCAAAACCTTTAAGAGGAGGTTCCAGTCTGATGATGACGAATACAAACTAGCTTCGTTTACATCTAACGAGTTCGGAATCAGATGTACCTAAACTGGCACAATAGGTTATTTGACTAACAATCGCATGGGATATGCATAATTCAAGATGACACTGTACAAACAGACAGACTGGTTTACTTTGTAAGGATGTATCCTTTCATCTTGTTACTAAATTTTAACCCGACTACGGCGAAGCCAAAGAGGGTAATGATTTTGACAGTCCTTTATATGCCCTCGAAGTAGCTAAGCTACTACTTAGTACGATTTTAACAAATGAAATGTCAATAGGTTAGTAGTTAGTACTGATTTCGGAAGAAAAAATATTAGACGCAAAAAGACACAAATAATTTTTCCTCCTTAAAATTAATACTGTAGGCTACAGCCTATAGATGAACTATACCAGCAAATGTCAGATACTTGTAGGTTTTTGATTCTCTATTATACACTTAAATTACATTAATTTTCTTTCAAACGTTTTGTAGCGAGGAGAAAATTAATTGAATACTCACTGGAACATTCATCTTTTATTTTTATTGCTTAAACCATACACCGATTTTTAAATCTTATCTATATACTGTAAAATTAATCTTTGAGGCAAATTCAGTTTAAGGGATCATAGAGCAAAGGGCAACATTCTTGAAATCTCTTGATAACGTATATCATAGAATCCATTTTTATATCCGAATGAGCTGTAAACATGGTTATAAACAGTACAGACTATAAACAGACAGAAGTATCGATAAAATATCGATGTTATGGTGAAAATTACATTGAAGTAACATATAAGTAAATATAGAGACGTTGCAAAATGAAAATGTTGATTCCATTCTTACCGATTTGACCATTTGATCATTTGACCGATTTATAATTTCTATCTTGAATTACTTGGTTACGATCAAGAAGTTCACCGAAAGTATTTTTTTTATTTTAAAATACGTATTTCGTAAGAAACATGCAAATAAAAATTCAAAATTCAAATAAGCTGCCGAAACGCTTTATTCAGCAATATGGCATCGCGCTTTCTAAGTGACGTCACGATCGTGTAAACCAATATATATTAATTTAAAATCTGTGGTGTAAACGAGTTTACTCGCCTGTGACGTCATCATGACATTAGCCAATCCGGATCGTTTCCCAATAAGTGGCGCGAGAAACAAAAAGCCAAACATATTTTTGTGATTTTAGATAAATTAATTCATAATTGTTATTATTATAATTAAAATTCATGTAAATCACATAAACAAACCTCATTTTATGCATTTAAAGTAAAAAATCACAAAAAAATTCATACTGTCAAATAGCCTATTGAATTAATGTTAAATATTTAGCTTAACTATACATTGCCGTATTAAGTTAAGATTAATATTCACCTTATTGATGCCTAGAATGGAAATAGTAATCTATATAGTACGGCTCCTTGTCCTAACAAAAATCAATTTTTTGGTACCATCCTGAAGAAAGCATGAAACTTGGCATGAATGTAGCTGTCATGTATGTGCTTCAATGTAGATATGGAAGCACGTCCAGAAATAATGTTCCCCCCCCCCCCTTTTTATCTCCCTCATTCCGGTTTTTCGAATTTTCTACGAAAACGATAAGACTGAGGAGTTTACTCTTCAGAGAACAAATTATCGTCGATAAATTACCTACAAAACGATACTATATTATATAGTGGTAAGATTAATATATTTCTGTTTACAGACACCAACGTATTATGAAATTGTAAAAACAGGCTAACTTTTTTTTTTTTCTTGCTCCATTTATAGGAAAACGACAAGAGTGGTGATAAAATAGGTTACAAAAGTTAGATACCTTATACATTGAGCTACAAAATGACACCTATTTCATAATCGTAGAGGCATTATCTCCAGAGTTACAGCTTACCGCGTCTGACACAAGTACTCGTTTTTTTACCTTTTTACAATTTCTTAGATTTAGAGCTAAGGGTTTCAAGAAATTTATTAAAAATACAGTAAAATACAGTGAAAATTATGTAGTTGTCATATATGTGCTTTATGTGGATATAGAAGCATGTCGACAAATTCTCATTCCCCCCCCCCCCCCCCCCCCCCCTTCGTATGTATCGTATGCTAAATCATAAAAGTATGGTTTTTCTTATTTTTTATGAAAACGGGTACAGTTATCAAAAAACTATCAAAGAATAATATGTTGTTTTTTAAATTCTCTACAACATTGTTTTTGGACGTATGTTGATAGAACTTATTGTTTACAAAATATGTACATGTAAAAAGGTAAAAAAAGAGTACTTGAGTCAAACGTGGTAAGCTGTAACTCGGAAGTAATGCCTCTACGACTACAAAATAGGTGTCATTTTGTAGCTCAATGTATAAGGTATCTAATTTCATTAGCCTATTTTATCACCACTCTTATAGTTTTCCCATAAATGGAGCAAGAAAAAAAAGTTAGCCTGTTTTTACAATTTTATAATATGTTGGTGGCTGTACACAGAAATATATTAATCTTACCACTATATAATTTAGTATCGTTATGTAGGTAATTTATCGACGATGATTTGTTCTCTGAAAAGTAAATTCCTCAGTCTTACCGTTTTCGTAGAAAATTCGAAAAACCAGACGAAGCGGGCGGACTGATCAGTCGGTTGTCGTTGCCCGTCGAGTCAGGCAGGCAAGGCTACAACACCCCATTCCACCACCCCGCGCCCCTAATGTCTCCATAGCTCTGCTGATACCTATCACGCGGTCGCGCATAGCTATTTTAGGTATTTAGTACACATATAGTACTATCTTTAGTAAAATGTTTGCATTTTTAATAAAACTTCAAAGTTATATGTACATATTTTGTAAACTATAAGTTCTATCAACATACGTCCAAAACAATATTGTAGAGAAATTAATTAACAACATAATATTGTTCTTTGACAGTTTTCTGATAGCTGTACCCGTTTTCATAAAAAATAAGAAAAACCACGATATAGCATACGATACATACGAAGGGGGGGAATGGGGGAAAAAAATAATTTATCGACATGCTTCTATACCCACATTAAAGCACATATATGACAACTACATAATTTTCACTGTATTTTACTGTATTTTTAATAAATTTCTTGAAACCCTTAGCTCTAAATCTAAGAAATTGTAAAAAGGTAAAAAAACGATTACTTGAGTCAGACGCGGTAAGCTGTAACTCTGGAGGTAATGCCTCTACGATTATGAAATAGGTGTCATTTTGTAGCTCAATGTATAAGGTATCTAACTTTTGTAGCCTATTTTATCACCACTCTTGTCGTTTTCCTATAAATGGAGCAAGAAAAAAAAAGTTAGCCTGTTTTTACAATTTCATAATACGTTGGTGTCTGTAAACAGAAATATATTAATCTTACCACTATATAATGTAGTATCGTTTTGTAGGTAATTTATCGACGATAATTTGTTCTCTGAAGAGTAAACTCCTCAGTCTTATCGTTTTCGTAGAAAATTCGAAAAACCGGAATGAGGGAGATAAAAAGGGGGGGGGGGAACATTATTTCTGGACGTGCTTCCATATCTACATTGAAGCACATACATGACAGCTACATTCATGCCAAGTTTCATGCTTTCTTCAGGATGGGACCGTATTTTAAGTTTAGGACTCCTACTAATACTCAATATTAATTTTTAAATGACTTTAAAGAAATTAACTATTATAATCACTACCTCGTGAGTCGTGTCTTGTAGTGCTTACCCATTAGGATGTCATGTAACCAAAGGATTCCGTGCCAAACATAATATTTTAAAATTAAAACATTATAATATGCATGAAGAATTGAAGATATTGTGACAGTAGCGAGACAGACTGTACGAAATGGTGTATCATTTATTGGAAAAGTCTAGTATCAAAGTATATCTACGACGAAAATCACGTAGCAGCGCCACGAGACGCCGCGCCGCGCCGCGCCGCGCCGTGTTTGCAAGCTAACATGCTCCATCCCTGAAAATGGTACATCAATGCACGGATTTGATAAACTTTACGAGGCTCGTAACGCTGTCCGATATATTTTAATGACTTCATGGCGGTTATGAGTTACCATAAAATAAAAGAGATTTATCAGTCATTTGTATTATGAAAATTGTTTTCAAAGTTTAATAATAGGTTTTTTCATTGCTTTATCTAATCAATGTTATGGCGTCTTCTGGCCTAAAGATGTGATTATTTTAGGCGGCTTTCAGGCCTGCATATAAGCCACAAAGACCGATCCAGTCGGTCTGAATGCAGGCCGACCAGACCGGACTCGTGAACACAATTGGGCATACATCATCGTATGGGCCTGCGTCCAGCGGATTCGATAGGCCTCCTCGTATATGGAGACCAGTAGCCCTAGCACGGCGACCAGTAGAAATGCGAAAGTATAGACAAACTGTGGACATAAAGCCGCGGCCGTTCCGATCTTTACCGCGGCTAATCGCGACCGACAAAAATTCAATTAAAATGCCACTTTATGACAGACTATAGTATATGTCATAAAGTAGGATATTTTTTGAATTTTTAGGACTATAGTCTGTCATAAAGTGGCATTTTAATTAAATTTTTCGGAACGAAAAAAGATCGGAACGGCACCTTAAGTTTATCTCCACAGTTTGTCTATACTTTCGCATTTCCACTGATCGTCGTGCTAGGGCTACAGATAAGCTGTTCAGAGAAAAAGATGACAACTAGTGTGCCTTTAATTTACCTTTCTTCCTGCAATCATAAAGTGAACGCATAGTAGACTCTACACATCACGTAAGATACGTCTACGAATGATGACATGTATTATCAGAGAAGTTGATTCCTAGGCAGATGGGGGACCTACGTAGTTTGGTCGCTTTACGTCAAAGTTCAAACCCAGCCGACAGATTCCAATTGACCAAATGACGTTGGTCTGTCAACTGCCTAGGAAACAATTTCCTCGATCCTACACACGTAATATGGTTGTAGAAACGCAATCAAATTGACACTATGAAGCTGTTCCTCTGTCTCTGTGATGCTCTAAGATCCACGATGTTACTAAAATGGGTCCACTTTGGCCCATGATGGACCAAGGCGCATATATTATATTCGTCTATGATTGCCTTGATTGGCTGTGATCGACGACGATTGTACGTGTTCATTCAGCTTCGTTATTATTGCGGCCATCTTGGTTATCCATTATTGCTCAACGTCTTGCTGGTAAAGAATATTCTCAGATGCTCCTAAACAAACATCTGTCATGATTTTTAATATTTTCAATTGGACGCTTAATGCTGATGCATATGAGTTCATATGCATACAATGCGCTCGCCTACGCATCAATCCACTTATGACAAAAAAGTAAAAATACAATATGAATAATATCGTATGAAGCTTACAAGCTTACCAATAAGATACTGCTTAAGTAACGTGCTTTAAAAATTAAATCATATTATTTATATACAACTAGATGACGCCGTAGCCCGTAACCGTACATATTTCCAAAACAAAAATCCTTAGATGCCCTTTCTCGTC
The DNA here is from genome assembly GCA_905187585.1 of Cyaniris semiargus. Taxonomy (NCBI): domain Eukaryota; kingdom Metazoa; phylum Arthropoda; class Insecta; order Lepidoptera; family Lycaenidae; genus Cyaniris; species Cyaniris semiargus. Next base: position 4,711,264 of record LR994555.1, read on the forward strand.
TCTCGAATTACCTCCATATCAAATTCCATCAAAATCGGTGCAGCTTAAACAAGCGTGTAAAGGTAAAAGACAGACAAAAAGACACATTTTCGTCTTTCGAATCCTACTAATATTATAAAGGCGAAAGTTTGGATGTATGTATGTATGGATGTATGGATGTTTGTTACTCTTTCACGCAAAAACTACTGAACGGCTTTTAATGAAACTTTACAATAATACAGCTTATACATCAGAATAACACATAGGCTACAATTTTAACCGACTTTCAAAATGGAGGAGGTGTTATGATTGTTTTATTATGTTCAACGATTACTCCGCCGTTTGTGAACCGATTTTCAAAATTTTTCTTTTGGTGTATAGGTTATCATCCCAATTTGGTACCATATTCATAAAAGTGGTGACCTGATGAAGGGATCCATAAGAAATCGAGGGAACTTACCAAAATTAATATGGAAACATGTGGTGACTTCGGTTTCGTGAGCAGTATTCTAAGCATATGCTACCAACAAGTAAGATTTTGCACCAAGATTATACCATGGTTCGGAAGGTGCTGACTGCTGAGAGAACTCCTGACTCTTTATAGATAGAAGTTTGGGAGTTCCGACGTTGTTTTAATAACGGAAAGCATATGCTACTATGCAAATTACATTCATCATCATCATCACTACCATAAACCATTATAGAACCATATATCGTCCCGTTTTGACCCTATTATTGGTACTTTTCATAGTCTTTTATTATATATCACTTAAACCGCGGGTAACACCGCGGGGCACAGCTAGTTTGTAATATTTCAGCTATACTGTACTCGGCGAAACATGGCGGTAGCGGTCATTGACTCCCTGTCAAAAACTTGTCATTTTCTGTATAAACCGCGATTGACAATGAAGTGTCAGATGTTGTAAATCGCGGCTTTGTATAGAAAATGACAAGTTTTTGACAGGGAGTCATTGACCGCTACCGCCATGTTTCGCCGAGTACAGTATAGCTGAAATATTACAAACTAGCTGTGCCCCGCGGTGTTACCCGCGGTTTAAGTGATATATAATAAAAGACTATGAAAAGTACCAATAATAGGGTCAAAACGGAAAGCATATGCTACTATGCAAATTACATTCATCATCATCATCACTACCATAAACCATTATAGAACCATATATCGTCCCGTTTTGACCCTATTATTGGTACTTTTCATAGTCTTTTATTATATATCACTTAAACCGCGGGTAACACCGCGGGGCACAGCTAGTTTGTAATATTTCAGCTATACTGTACTCGGCGAAACATGGCGGTAGCGGTCATTGACTCCCTGTCAAAAACTTGTCATTTTCTGTATAAACCGCGATTGACAATGAAGTGTCAGATGTTGTCAATCGCGGCTTTGTATAGAAAATGACAAGTTTTTGACAGGGAGTCATTGACCGCTACCGCCATGTTTCGCCGAGTACAGTATAGTAATGTGAACAAGTAGGTACCTACGCCAAGTATATGTAGAATGAGCTGTGGTTAATGTTGTTACTTCTTGTAGCTATACATATAGCTTATAATATTATCCAATGCATAGATATAGATATCATACAGCAGTGAATTAGATGGCTAAAATGTATTTTAGCCATCTAATTCACTATTATGGTCAATTCCCAATAATAATCTATTCCGATCATAAGTCTGCGTCATCGGATATATTCCATAATTCATAAATTGCGAGTGTTGGTGAATATTATAAAGTCGATCCAATCCGGGTACTATTGATGCATGTCGCTAGGGTTGGGACAAAACGAAATTAGTCAAAATATTATCACGGTGGTACAAAATTCAGTAAACAGAAGGTCAGTGCCACTGACTCAGTGGCTACACTTTAATAATAATTCAATTTTGTTCTCGTAACTAATCAAAGCGCACGGAAGTGCGCAGGCCAAGTTCCAGCAGGCCGCGCACATGCCGTGCACTATTTACACGAACCGTTTCGACGCACTTAAAACGCAAACATAAAATTAAACCTACGTAATTATATACTAGTACTTAAGCAGTATACCCAATTTCATAGGTATAGCTTCGGTAGATCCTGAAATATGTCCCTGTAAAAATAGCTAATTTTGGCACTCACTCACTGACCGGTAATCAAAAGATAGTAGATCCGTTTAGATATTGTGTCGAAAAGTCAATACAAGAGTTATGAATTCTATATGAGATTCAAATGATAATATTTTTCACTATGTACATAATTCCAAACAGGTTTCGAAGCTATGATAGTTAATGATAAATCGAAATTCGACTCGTGTTTCTTAACATTGTACTTCTAATAATTAGCATTCTATAAGGAAGCGGTAAAGCAGATCAGGCTGTTGATGAAGATGATTACGATCGATGAAGTGCATCTAAACTTGGCATTGGATTGGATTTCAACTCTTTTTTAGGCCAAAAATTAGCCGATAGGAACTTGGCCCCATTTTAACAGGTATGTTTTTGGTGGGATAGGAATAAACTGAGAAAGCCTAATTGCTGGTTTTCTAAGTAAAGCAATCAATAAATTTCATCTTTCAGCTAAAACTAAATATTTTGTTCGTTTGTTTTATTAAAAAAATATTGTTTTATATTAATGATTTTATTATACTTAGTAAGTTTTGTAAAACATTATTTTTTCCAAATATTTGTAACTTTTTGCCAGTTTTGTTTAAATCCTATTAATATTTTTTTATGTTGCACAATAATACAAAATTCACAACCCTAACGAGACAAGTCAACCTTTGATAGAATACAAATCACAATAATTGCTTACTATGAGCCTAATATATATTTAGTACTCTACTCAGTGCATTATTAGCTTGAGTCTAGACCGAGCCATTCTAGAGTTCCACCTATCTAGACAACTAAATCACCTACTTATTGTATGCCATTCATAATAATTTCTGTAGTACCATGGAGTACCTATTACCTTCTATGACATTCAATATCCATACTTACTAATATTATTAACGCGAAAGTAGGTATATCTGTCTGTTACCTTTTCACGCCCAAACCGCTCAACCGATTTTGCTGAAATTGTATATGGAGATACTTTGAATCCCGGGAAAGGACATAGGATACTTTTTATCCCGCAAAAATGTACGGTTCTCGTGCGATAATTGAATATTTGACGCAACGGACGTCATCATATTGGTATGTACTATGAACTATCAGTGTAATTTATTCATAGGCAGATTAGCAAAATGTAATTTGGTCGGGTTACCAAACCCAACCGATAAATCATGGCTTGACGTAATCCGGCCGAATAAGATGGGTCCGTCGTCTGCCCATGAATCGATTTCTCAACGTGTGGTTAATATTTTTTCCGTACCCAAAGGGTAAAAACGGGACCCTATTACTAAGACTTCGTTGTCTGTCCGTCTGTCAGTCCGTCTGTGTGTCTCCAGGCTGTATCTCAAGAACCGCTATAGCTAGACTTCTGTCTATTTATTTAGAATTTTCACAGATTATGTCCTCGTTGACTACGGAAGCCTACTGGTTACTGGTACTGGAGGACTTGTTGATTACAGAACCCTAAAACGGAACCCTAACCAGCTGATTTTTTTGTTAATTGATAGGTTAATAGTTTTATAATTTAAGAGTAGCATTGTCCTACAAGTAGAACAATCCATATTTTAGGACCTACAAATCGAAACATTAAATCCTTTCTATCTCTGTTAGCTACCACTTTCGAGAATTTTGTCAGAGAAAACCTACTACCTACTCACGAGAAAATAGCTTGTAAGTAATAAAAAAAAATGTTCTAGGGAACCTGTATTATTTGTCTTATTTTCAAACGAAAAATGTTCTGTCAACCCTAAAATAAGATAGGGGTGTCAAAATCACCCCGAATATAATATTTCTAGCAAATAACTTTCCGAAGTTAGCACACACAAGTGACACAACATAATATATTTAGGGAAAGCCTTAGCAAAACGTATACACGGAGACACAGCTGTACAATAATTAAGATCGCCCCTAATATTACTGGGGGACCTTAAATATCTCCAAAACACATGGCACTTACAATAGCAATAATTACCATTGGCCCATTACAAATTTCCCCATGTAAACTTAAGAGACATAGAGCAGAGAAACACCAAGCAATTAACATTTCGATATTCCCAGTAAATCAAGTGGTTACATTCTAACGAATTTTAGCTAGGACTATCCGATACTCGAATGGGTTCCGCTCAGAAAGTCCACTATCACGTAATTAACCCAAACCCATGTTCAGCCATCTGCAAAGGATCCCGGGTAGTTGGAAAATTCGTAGAATAAAGTGCATTAGAATTGCAACCTTATTGCAAAGGGAAAAGGTTTGGATTGCGTTGTATTTGATAGTTTGTGTGGTTTACAGAAACTGATACGTATTAGGTAAAAATCGAATAAAAAAGGTCGAATGTTATTTGAACCGCACGTAGATTAAGGGATTTCTGTCTGAATGAATTCATCGTATTTAAAAAATTTGGAAAAATGTATATTCATATATTTATTTCTTTCACAAGATTAATTTATTTACTGCCTTCATACTTCACTACACTAACAAGTTAACAACACTCAGAAAAAATACAAATACAGCAAGTATACAGAGAATCAACGATTTTGCGCGGGAACCGTACCTACGTTTCAGGATAAAAAGATACTATGTCCTTTCCGGATTTTTCCGGGATTCAAAGTATCTCCATACCTTTCAGCAAAATCGGTTTAGCGGTTTGGGCGTGAAGGGGTAACGACAGACACACTTTTGATTCATCAATACTTAACGAATTTACTTCCGCACCAACTTGTACAATTCCGTCTTATCCTAATCGAATTGGTGCCGATTCGTATAGCAATACTCCGGGATAATCCGGCCTATCCCAGGGCCCAGGGGATGAGCGGGGACATAAAGTGCGATTGCCGTGGTCTCAAATAGGTCAACTTTCACTCCGATTGTGGATTACTTGGGATTATTCGCTGGTGATTTAGGGTTATTCCGATGGAGACAAAATGTTGGTGTTTGTCTGACTTGCATCGCATAATTCTATGCCTACATAATATTTTTCCCCAGTATGACAATATCTAAGACGACCTCCGTGGCTCAATGGTTAAGAGTGTGTGGCAACTCAAGCCGGGGGTCGCGGGTTCGAATCCCGCCGACGGAACAAAAGTTTTATTATATAATAAAAATCTTAAATATATGTATAGTATAAAAGTATTAAATATATTTCCGTTGTCTGGTACCCGTAACACAAGTCCTTCAGGTACTTACCACGGGGCCAGACTGACGTGGTGTGAAGCGTCCATAGATATTATTATATTATTATTATCATTATCTTTTTGCCAAAATCTAGTACACTGTACAATATTATAAACGGCAAAAATACTTCAATTTTTAAGGTTACTATTAGGTTACTGCATTTACGTTTTCAAAACTTGGAAAAATTAACTACCACTTTAAAGACTTCATTTAAGAAAGTACTTTAAAAAGAATTAATTACCCAAAGTTTTAATAAAACCCAATAAATTTACTAATTATGAGGAATTTTCCTAATGATTACTAGGAAAATTCCTCGAGAAAATTGAGCGAAAACCGATGTTTAAAAACACATGTTCTATTTTCACTTCTCATCCAAAAAAGGGGTAGCTATTAAACAAACTATTATAACTTTTAACGCATAAAATATGTCGTTAGGATACTTTTAACGATCATGACGTATCGTTAATTCGTTAAACGATTTCATTTATGGCGTCTCCCGAATACAACTTCGCTCGTTTAGTTAATCCTAGTTTCAACGGATTTATTCAAGTTTTATTTAATTGATATTACGTTTTTATTACTTTCAAAATGGGACATATAAAATATATTATTCGTAAGAGATTGTCAATAATAATTATTATTAACACTAAGTCTGTCAAATACACATTTTAATGAATTATTATATTATAAATAGCTTTACAAATTACAATTAAGATAGAGCTACTTAGTATACTATCGCATTATTAATAATCTATACTAATATTATAAAGCGGAAGAGTTTGTTAGTTTGTTTGTTTGTTTGTTTGAACGCGCTAATCTCAGGAACTACTGGTCCGATTTGAAAAATTCTTTCAGTGTTAGATAGCCCAGTTATCGAGGAAGGTTATAGGCTATATTTTATCACGCTTAGACTAATAGGAGCGAAGAAATAGAGGAAAATGTGGAAAAAACGGGGGAAATTATTTGAAAGGGCTTATTTGAACGCGCTAATCTCAGGAACTACTGGTCCGATTTGAAAAATTATTTCAGTCTTAGATAGCCCAGTTATCGAGGAAGGCTATAAGCTATATTTTATTACGCAAAGACTAATAGGAGCGAAGAAATAGAGGAAAATGTGGAAAAAACGGGGGAAATTATTTGAAAGGGCTTATCTCACGAACTACTAGAGCATTTTTTCTGTTATTTGGGTCAGATAAGAAGTAGACCACGTGAAGGATCATAGGCTTTTTTTTGTGGACTAATTTTTCTGTGAAATATTTAATTTACGCGGGCGAAGCCGCGCGGAACGTCTAGTAAATTATAATTAATCTGACTCCTTAGCTCTCTCCCGGGATAGGCTTTAAAAATATGGTTTTTGCACCATAAACATAAGCATCTCTACAACAAAATAGCAGGCTATGTGAAGTAGTTATACGGTATACCTATTTCACATCCCAATACATTAAAAGTATGGTTCTCAAACTGTATGTAACTCATACCGTGCCTAAACTCCGCTTAATGCAGATTGGATCTATATCAATCAAAAGTTGTGCAAGTTGTCGGCGTCAAGTGTTGTCTGACGCGGGTCCGGCTTCATTTCCGTGGACCCCCTGGAGGGGAGACAAGGGGGACAAGAGGGGGGACAGGGGGTCATAGTTGGCCCCCCTCGGCTCCGGATAATTGCGTTTACAGACCCAACTTTAAGCTGCGGACTACCGTCTTAGAGGGTTAATTTGAGGACAGAATAATGCAAATTGGCTTTTAATGTACATTAGCGTCTTTAGGGTTAAGTTAAGTTGCTTTTAGTCTCTTATTGCCGTTATTGCCTCTATTTGAAAGTTGAGAATCGATTGATAATTAGTGATTATTGGTAAAAATGCTCTACTATTCCGTACTATGCTGTTATCAAAATAAAATTAAGAGCGGGCTGCCAAATTTTGCCGTGTTTTCTAATAAGTATTACGATCCCGGAAGACGATTGAATTAAATGAAATTAAGATTTATTTAATCATTGTATATTTATCTGATATTTTCTAAACGGAAAACACAATTCACTTATTTTGACTCGATAGTTATATTTTTCGAAATTATTAATCTTTCTGGGCTTTTCAACAAATATCTGTTACACTTATTGAGTTACTATCATTAAATATCTTGCACTACTACAATCACACACTTTATAAAATAATGGCAAAAGGAAATATTAGTATTGTATTTAATTTTTAAGTAATCATCAAAAACAGTTTTGGGACTTACGACCTTTACTTTCGTGCTATAATGCGGGAACCGTTGTTACGCGATATTGTTCACTATTAGCTGCAGCGTAAAGTACATTGCACGGAAGCACGATTCATGGAATCATTATATTATCACGATTGAAGGATAGCGGGGTGTGTAGGCGGGGATAGCGTGCTTTGAAATTTTTGGCAGCAGGCTCTTAATACTCATTTTAAATTTTATATTAGAAGTTTTGTGCCACGAATCGTGGCACAAAACTACAAAACGGCCTATCGTGGCACACGATGGCCGTTTGGACTTTATTATTATAAATGCGAAAGTGTGTGCCTGCTGCCACTTGACGCTTAAATCATGGACTCGATTTTGATGAAATCTAAAGTGTTTGGTCTATTTAAGATATTTAGGGCCTGTTTCACCACTTTCTGATAAAGTGCCGAATAGGCTATTCACAGCTTTTTTGACATATTCTCCTTACTTGATCTGTCAAGTTAAGTGGTGGATAGCCTATTCGGCACTTATCAGGAAGTGGTGAAACAGGCCCTTAGAGTTCCGAAAAAAAGACATCTACGGATAATTTTTATCAAAAATAAAAAATCCCTTCACGATATTTAAAAAAGATACCTACAATCCGTTTTAAAAGTGTATATTCAGTATGCACCAGTCACTACTCACTACATTATCTCAACAAATCGAACGTCCTAATAAACACCATCGCATTTGTCCAACTCCCACGATATCGAGTGGAGAATAAATACTCAAAATAAATTATCCGTTTCCAATAAAACATTGTCCCCGCAATACAATTTGAGTACCACTGACCCTTTATTGCATTGAAATAGAGTCGATTTTCGTTTGGCACAGTGCTGCCACATTCAAACCCATCGTTTGCTTAATCGAGCACAACAAATGTGGCATTTTTCATGTCGCGAAAATGATTTTTGTGTATTCCCACGTGAATATGTTTTCGTTCATTAATCATGTATTGAATATTGATGTTCTTGTAACAATAGATAAAGTAAATGTGCCTTTCATTTTTCTTTTTCTTTCCGGTTAATGGTGTCACCATTAACCTGAAAGAAAAAGAAAAATGATAATAGGTAAGTTTTAGCATGCTTTTCGCCTTTGGCTAACGTCAAAATATTAACCAATCAACAATGCTGTGAACTAAATAAACTTTTTTTATTAAACTGGGCAACAATTAGGCATGCGATGAGGCAACCGCCAACCGCTCAAAAGCTGAACCACGTGACACGTCTGTAAGTGTAGTCGCTCGTTGCGGTCACTATTTGTAATATTATTCTGAAGCATCCGCTTCCGGACATACATAAAGTAATATCGCTTTGTTTTGTTACATTTAAAATCGTTATATTAAGATGGGGCAAGAATTCAGGATAATATATTTTTACCTGGATCAAATGGAATCTCTATCTTTCCCAAAGTTTATCTCGATTTGTGTCCAATGTAAATTATATTTAACAAAGTTTTGCCATAGCTTTTAGAAACACAAAACACAAATATTAATTTAAACGTTTCACAGAGATCCTATTAGTATGTGGTATTTTACCTTCAAAACAGCTTTAATATTCGTAAAATCTAATTTTCGTTGTTTCGTATCTTACTGCTCAAGGGAAAATGCGTCTTAACACGAAAAAATAGGGTTTATTATGGTGTACAACGTATTTGACTCTGGAATGATTAAAAATGGCGTATCATCAATCATAAGACGCACGTTACGCAAAACTCATTTGAATATTCTTTGAAGAATATCTAAAGTTAAATGGATAATCTATGCTCAAAATAAACTTCGAGCTTCTGAATTTTACCATGTTTGTTTGCGGTGGGAAAATATCAAAAATATTAATATGAATAGAGAGCCAAGTTTAGAAACACGTAAGAAGTTTGTTCGTTACACAATATTTTTTATTCAACTTTATTTAAGTATATAAACTGTGAACACTGATCATTATAATGATAACCGCAAGAAAATTTTGTGCAACATCTAGCTATCCACTGACATATAAGTACTACGTAGTACATAATATATAGGTCTACCAGAATCTGATGGCAATTTTTGACAGCAGATTTTTAAAAAATATCCTTGATCATTGGATAAATTTTTATATTTGCATGTTTAACACACAGAATCAGCCACTATAAAAAAAAAACGGATCAAAATGTTTTATTCCAATTACCCCCGTATTGCTAGAGTCATTTTATTTTCTCACTTTTTGCCATCAGATTCTGGTAGACCTATAATAACTCTATGTAGCTATTAGCTATCTATATTATTTCAAGAGCTGTATATTACGCGGGCAGGCGCTATGGAAACTTTGGATAGGAACAACGCTATAATTAATGAGCTCTTATTCCATCTGTCATCGAGATTTCCACTGAGTTGATGAATCACGTGACCCGTATATATAGGTCTGGAGCATCCATCTTATGATGACCTATTTGTCATAAAAGGTACCTAAATATACCAGAAAATTGTTTACAATTCATGATGTAATAAAACCCGAAGAAATTAACAGTAGTGTCATAAATAACTTTTTAATCCTACGTTCCTTTTATTGTAGAGACTAAAAGTTGGTACTACTAATATATATTCTGTGCTAAAAGTAAGATTTTCTAACTTTTAAGGTATAAATAGATTAAAGTCACGATAAAAATGATAACATTTTATTATGAGTTATGACTTTAAATTATTTGTCAGATAAAATACGAATACCCACTAGTGTACGTATTCCCTGAATATTTTTAAAGATAATATACAATACGAAATTAATATGTCCGTTTGTATTGACATTAGCATGATGTATGGTGGCGTGTGTTTGTTCAGTGATATCTCGGGAACACCGGACGATGGTGACACTTAATTGATCGTTCAGTCAATATTTCCAGTCAATAAAATCTAAAAGCCCAAACGTTTTATTTAATATTATATAAAATTTTAAAGAATATAGAGATTTAGCTAAATAGATCTATAAGCCGTTAGTTCTAAAAATCTAATATAAATAAAATAAATTTCAATCAATCATTCAATCTCAATAAAACTCGAGATTCATGGCTGAATCATTATGGTAAATTTTCGTCTTGAAAATATATTCGTGGAAGTTCCAGGGAAGGTTTTATGATGAGGGAACCGACCCATCTAGTGTAGAATAAAAATTTACAGTAAGTACATAATAATAATTAGAACTCTACATAAATAACTCCTATTCCATTCAAAATAATATAGGCCTTGGGCATTTTTTTTACTGTTTCAACTTACAAGTTACAACAATTAAATATACAGTTAGCAGAAACTACCAAAGCATCGGTAGGTTTGTCCCACTAATATTTTGGAATCTGATACTAATACTACGCTTATTTGTAACAATTTAGAAGAAAAAAGTGGAATGCGTTTATTTACACTGGGTGCAGACCGCAGGGTGCTGTCCAAATACGATGAAACTTTGTTTACTTGTTGTGGCCACCAGTGTTTACACAGTTGCCAGTCTCATATTAAATTGTTTTTGTGGCCTTGTTCAGTAGTTACGTGTATTAGAAATGTAGCCCGGGTTTAAATTATACCATGCTAATGAAAGAAAGAGTACTTAATAAAGAAAGAGAAAGAGTTCTTATTCTTGATGTAAAATAAATTATACCAAAATTTTTGATACACTTTACTTCTGTAAAGTATACCAAAAATTTTGTGTTTAAGTGCGATTTTATGTGTAATAATACGATTTTAATAATATTAATTATTTTTTGAAAAATTATAATTTAAAGAAGCATAAAAGTGGATATGCTACAGCAAAATCTAGGACAGAATTAGGACCGATTTACAATAAGGCAAAACCTACAAAATTATAACTGATTTGTGTTTTCTTTTCAAAATGGCCTAGAAATTAGAATCTTGATTCTTGATGCTCACTACCGCTTAACCATTTTTGATTTATCGGTTTATACCATATTTTTTTTTTTAAATTATGCTTTGAAAGAAATATAAACTTACTTTTACGTTGCGCCAAAATCACGCGAGAACTGTAGGTAATTTTTTTTTGGGATAAAAAGTGCCCTACGTCCTTTCCCGGGACTCAAAGTATCTCCGTAGCAAATTTCAGCAAAATCGATTCAGACAGACAGACAGACAGACAAACAGACAGACAGACAGACAGACAGACGGACAGACTGAAAGATAGACTTTCGCATGTATAATAATATATATTATTATGGATTATGGATATGAAACTGAAACTAGGTGTGATGACTTCAGTCTTTAGCCCTCAAACTCACAACATGTTATAATCCTGAGTAACTCCGCCTCTGTCCCTTATTCCATGACACGGTCATTTCTGCTCTGTCACGCGTCGGATGCTAACACGCTGACTCCATATTTTGTGCGTCACGATGACACAACTATCATGGCGTCTGGAGGCAAAAAACACCAGCGGGGGTTGCGTTTATATAAACAACATGTCCCACGAGTATTTTGTCATTTTATAAGCAGACAAAAAAGTTGGAAGTCATTTGATTAATTTTGTTGATGGTTGATTTATTTTTACTTCGAAAGTTTGTCTATTTAATGTCACCTAATGATGAATATAACGAGTTTTTATTAAATACTAGACGTTCTGCGCGGCTTCGCCCGCTAAAATTAGGAATTTTACGGAAACCGTACATTTTCCCGCAAAAAATAGACCAAGTGAAGGGACACTTGGTTTACTCTACATCTGTGCTAAATAACTTAAAATTCATCCAGTAGTTCGCGAGATAAGCGGCTTTAAATAATTTTCCCGGTTTTTTCCACATTTTCCTCTGTTTCTTCGCTTCTATTAGTCTTAGAGTGATAATTTATAGCATATAGCTTTCCTCGATAAATGGGCTATCTAACACTGAAAGAACTTTTCAAATCGGACCAGTAGTTCCTGAGATTAGCGCGTTCAAACAAACAAACAAACTCTTCCGCTTTATAATATTATAGTATAGATTTTGTTAATTTTTTGTTTACTACAAAATTAGAAAAAAACCTAAAATTTAAAAAATATGCGTATGACAGTAACGCTCAATTTAGAAAGCATATTTTTATTTGAAAAAAAAAGGTTGAATGTTTCTAAAAGTCATCACCCGGTTCGTATAATAAAATCGTGCAGAATATAATGGGCCAAGTGCGAGTCGGACTCGCGCACGGAGGGTTCCGTACCATTATAGAGCAAAATTAGGCCATAAATAGTTTTTTTTTGTATGGGAGCCCCCCCCCCCCCCCCCCCCCCCCGCCCCTTTCATTTTATTTATCATTATTAAATATTAAAGTACACATATAACTAAAGATTTTGTGAAATATTCAAGTACCTGTTGCCATTATTGATACATAGCGAAAAAGGGCAAAAAAATCACGTTTGTTGTATGGGAGCCCCCCTTCAATATTAACTTTATTTTGTTGTTTTAGTATATTTTGTTGTTATAGCGGCAAGTCGGCAACAGATATACATAATCTGTGAAAATCTCAAATCTCTAGCTATTACCGTTCTTGAGTTACAGCCTGGAGACAAACAGACAGACAGACAGACAGACAGACAGACAGACAGACGGACAGACAGACGGACAGACAGACAGACATCGAAGTCTTAGTAATAGGGTCTCGTTTTTACCCTTTGGGTACGGAACCCTAATAAAGCGAAAAAAGGTTAGAATGTTCAAATCAAATAATATATCCAAATCACAAGCTGTCACAGTGCGACACGTTGTCCCCTTGTGGAATCATCCTTTTTATTTGTTGGCCCAATATTTATTCTGTTAGGTTTTTTGTTCAGCCCGGACAAACGGACACCCATGATTCTGTGTTCAATAGACATATTGCACACTGCGTGATTTTCATTTTTAATTAAAAGTGATATTGCTTTTTGAGTCACATTCGATTTAAAAATAAACTTAACCCATCAACTCCCAAGCGGAACCCGGGTGCCGCATAACAATTGAATATCTATTGTGTCTGTGATTCCCACGATCTAGGTACTAATTTAATTTCAATGCACGTTCATATAACAGCGTAGTATAATATTATAATAATAACATGAAGAAATAAAACTCGATATTAAAAATGTTATTTCTTAACATTTCTGTTTTTAATATGCACATATCAAGTACGTAGTCAGCTAACAACATTAACAGTAACCTGTTCCACTGAAAATTGAGTTCAAACTACTCAAAAGCGGAATATACAATTCATGTTCTCGTATGACATTCATATAAGTAAGTTTCAAGGGATATGCAATATGCAACACTCACGCAGCAATTTACAAACTAACTTGACCTGAATAACTGAATATATTTGTGTCGTCCGTTTTCATCTGAAAAGAGATTTTATTTACATTTTAACCCACTTAAAAAAAAGGAGGTTATCGGTTCGACGCGTATGTATGTAATATTTCCAGAACTACCCATTTTTTGTTTATTATGTTAGTCTATATCAGCGTCTGAACAAATGTGCCAAATTTCAAAAGTGTATGTATGTATGTATGATATTGTATGTATGTATATATGTATGTATGTATGTATGTATGTTTTTATGTTAAATAACTTTGTGTTCGCATATCTCTGGAACTACCATTCCGATTTCAGGATTTCTTTTTTTGTTGTACTAGGTATTTTTCAACTTAGGGAATAGTGCAAGTTTCATCAAAATCGGTTTATTAGTTTTGGAGATAGGGAGTTTTAATTCTCAATTACGTACAATTTTCAAGTTGGTTTTATCTTTTTAAAATACAGTTTTTAATATTATGTATATTTTACAAAAGAGCACGACTAAATATTTTTTTTTATTTTATAGATGTAAGAATACATAATAATATGAGTAGAGTCTGAACTATTTCATTAATTCTTAAAGGATACCCTGATTAAAATTATCTACGTATTAAATGTATCCTTTGTTAATTTTAGAGCACTTTTTTTAATGTACAAATTTTTGTAAGCCGCAAAACAGTGTGGTGTAACAATCTTCCCCCAAAAAGCCCCAATGCCTTAATATATTCTTATTAGGTTATTTTCCTCCAAACTTTCCACTATAATTAAAATGGATGGTTACTGTTATAGCGCTTCTGAAGATTAAAAAGGAAATCTCCTGAGCTGTAAGTGTTTTTTGGTGTTTGATATTAATGATTCTATTGAGAAAAATGAGAAAATTTGGTTTTATGTTTGTTTTCAGTATAACAAGTCTTATGTGTTTAGTTTTATTTGAACTCTTTGAGGCAAAAAACTCAGTACTTCAGAAACCATGAACCTGAATGTGATGTTCGGCATATTATGTTCGGATGTAGAATAATTTATTTCAATCCGACAGACAACTATAAACCTTATGTCTCTTTATTAGAGTCTTTTCTTCTTTGGTTGAGTATTGAGTGTTTGATACAGGTGCACAAGCCGTAGAAAATGGAATCTTGTTCATTAAAATCACTTATTATTATTTATGTTTAAGACCGACAAGATATTGAATATTGATGATAGGGGGTCGCAGGTTCTAGGTAAAATGTTAGTAGGGACACCTAGGAAAACAACAATGAATATACAAAATATTCTATATTAATATTATGCATTTTAAAAAACACATAGAAGATGCTACTTCATACTTAGCTTCAATAATAAAAAATAAATATTCATTATTTCTGATAGATTTAATTAAAAATGTTTTCTCATTCACAAATCACAAAAATTAATTTAATATGTTATATTATGTTATCCTTTGCCGCGTAATAAATACGTGCTTATTGCCATTTGCCATCATATTTATTTTTCAATTCTAAAATACTTAGAGAAATAAAATACCACTTTTAACGGTGTTTTCCAACGATTATTTAATGTCAAAGGGCAATTGAAAATAGCATTTGAAAAAGCACCGCTTTTAAACACTTATTAAACATTAATTTAAAATACTTGGCCGTCTCTCAAACGTCATGTCGAATGATGAAATACTAAACTTCGAGTGGCATGGCCGCGCCATAGGTACGGTGACCATGCACTTGTATCAGTATTATTCCAAGTTTTAGAATATTATGATAAACAAGCAAGAGAATTAGGCTTTAGGCTTGTAAACATTTATACTTTCTGTAATTTATATAAATAAAGTAATAAGTACTGAAAATACTAACATAGAGTAAAATACGAGTCATTAGAATTTTTCACAGATAGACAGAATTATTTATTGCAAAATAATAAAAATATATGTGAAAACAACAGTTATTTATAATGTTTCCTACTTACAATACCTATTTTAACCAAATTTCAATCAAACTTTGCTTGTCCAACTACTGGTTTTGGGTGTCAAACTACTGTAATTCTGTCCCATGGCTGTGTTTTACCTACCATTCAGTTTTTACCAAAAAAAACAATATAAACTGAAAAACCATCGCATTTTTATGTTTGCATTTCTTAAGTTAGATAATTTATGAACACAAATACAATATCTATTTCTATTTCATGCAAAGTATTTAATTTTTTACGGTTATTTCTGTAAAAAAAATCCTTAGCTGTCCAATGACTTGTAGTTAACGGTAGTTTTAATAATAATATTTATTAAAGTAGTCTTGGTCAATTTCTTAGTAGGCAATTGTCACTCGAGTCACTTAAAATAAAAAAAAAAATGTTACTGAAAAAATAAAAATGCATCAGAAATGAAATATTATAAGGAGTAAGTAATAATTATTTTTAATATGCGCTTAATTATATTAATGTAATTTGAAATTAGTTTAATCTACGCTATCCGTATTTTAATTAAAAACTAAAAAAAATGTCAGGACTTGTCCATGACATGAGTGCAGCGTGGCCACCTCTCCTTCTGACATGAGGTGATTACGGGCCTTGTTTATTTTGTTATTATTATTTTATCTAAACACAATCGTGATTATCGTTCTCTCGGCGGCTTCTTTTTACTTTTTTTTTGTTCGATTTCGAATTGCGCCCACTTAGAGGCTGGATTAAAAAATAATAAAAATACCGTAGCACAGAGCTCAGAAGTCAGAAGTAGATAATTGCTACATTGTGAATTGAGTTTGTTTCAATGAAGGATTTTGTTTAGAATACACGTATTTCTATTTCTGTTCTTTATAACTTGTGAGTTGTGCCTACCAACTGTATAAATAAAATTATGATAACTGTATTTTAAAAAGATAAAACCGACTGCAAAATTGTACGTAATTGAGAATCAAAACTCCCTATCTCCAAAACTACTGAACCGATTTTGATAAAACTTGCACTACGTTGAACAATGTACCTAGTACAACAAAAAAGAATTACTGAAATCGGAATGGCCGTAGTTCCAGTGATATGCGATTACAAACATAAAAACATACATACATACATACACTTTTGAAAGGCACATTTGTTCAGATGCTGATATAGACTAACTTATACGAAAATTGGGCAGTTCTGAAAATATTACATACATACGCGTTGAATTGATAACCTCCTTTGTTTGATGTCGGTTTTAAAAAACAAAAAGGAATCATATGACGTTTCGAAATAAAATTCAAATTTCTAATTCGAACTTTTCCCGCTATTCAGGCAGATTCGTATTCTGAATGCGTTAGTTTTTTGAAAACAGAGTGAACTTTCAAATAACAATAAACCCTACGAATAATAAACACTAAGGAAACGTAACTCCCATACTTCAAGCGTTTTGAATTTGGTTCTCACTTCTCAAGGTTCTTTTCACACACTAAAATAATATTATACAGGGTTAAATGAGGTAATTCTTGGGTTACGTTGTATCCAAAAAGCAGTAGTACTAAAGATTTGTACGCAACCCGATTTTGGAGAAAAACGCATTTGAAATCTTTGAAAACATTTTTGAGTTACAGCCCTGTCCACTACTGTACAGTACTCCACGTGGACTTTCATTCAAAGACTATTCCAGGGCTTCCCAAACTTATTTGTACTGTGACGCCCTTGGGACTTTGCCATTTCTTTACGACGCGACGCGCGACGCCCCTCAACTCAGCCCCCAAAAATACTTTCCAATTTTAGTACCAGCCTACATAGGTTATCATAAAAACACTATTTGAACATTTAAAATATTTTTATTAGGAAATAGTAACCAAATCAAAACAAAAGCATAACAATTAAAAGAGATTTTTATGAAAGACTGGCTAAATATGTGAAGGATGCGCTTGCTTTTCTGAGCATAGCATCTAAAACCGGGGATGTATGAATGACATAATGCACGCGGTGCTCACTGGATTTGGTTGTGTTGAGATGCGACGCCCCTGGGACAATGCCGTGAGTCGTGACGCCCTGGGGCGTCGCGACGCACAACTTGGGAAGCCCTGGACTATTCGAACGCGGCGGATCGCGTGATCGCATGAATCAATCAATGCGTCGAAATTTTTTTCATTCAAGGCAGTAGCCTTGACCTTCAGGATACTTGAGCACCCACTTTTTAATTTTGTGGTTCCGCATAATTAACTTAAGGAAATAAGATTCTAAGTTTATTCTTACGATTTTATTTTTAAGTTCTTTTTTACATTATTGTTTTAGATTAATCATATGAAATAATTTTATTATTTAGTAATAAAAATAATTATTTTGAGTACAAAATGATGTGAAATCTTTTTTTTAATGAGAAATTAAATATGTAAATGTGTTACAATTTTTAATTAATTCTAACGTAATAATGCATCTAACACGCTTCTCTTTCAAAAACAAAATATTATCTTTCATTAGTCATTACTGATCCCTAACTTCAGCGGCTTCGATCACCTGATCGAGGTCATTGCGCTCGCGCTAGTACTAAGGGTTAGGTTAGTAATTAGTAGTTAGGTAATTTTTATTTCAATAAAAATGTATGGAAGAAAAAAAATTGTCTTTCAGCGCTGCTACTTTCACAATGAACTCTATGTAAGGGACACATACACACCCTAAAGTATTATCACTTAGTTTTGTTACACCCTGTATAATATAGGCAATAGCTACGAATCACTACATTCAAATTGTCAAAATGAAGCCGTTGACAATAATTGTCACTTCTATAATTACACAAAATTCTTGCATGTATTCGGGTCTCTTTTTGCATAAAGTATGCATGTATTTAATAATAATAATAATAATTCTTTATTTTTCCTCAAAAACAGTCTTAAGGACTAGATAACATTTTTAATCGGCATAGTACATACATAGGTCTGTGAGGAGCTGGTGTTTGTGTTAGGTGAAGCCTGTGGTACAAATCACCAGGTCCCCAACCTCGGACAATACAGTGAGACAATTCAATAGTTACGGAATTATTAGAGACATATGAAAAAAAAAGAAAGAGACATACATAATGATAAAAGATAGACAAACCAAACTAAATTAACAATTAGGCTGACATTAACACTGAGTGTTAAAAGCCTCTGTAAAATAAAGATAAAAAAAAAATTAACAATTACTATAGGTCTACCAGAATCTGATGGCAATTTTTGACAGCATATTTTCATAAAATATCCTTGATCATTGGATAAATTTTTATATTTGCATGTTTAACACACAGAATCAGCCGCTATAAGATAAAAAAAGGATCAAAATATTTTATTCCAATTACCCCGGTATTGCTAGAGTCAATTTATTTTCTCACTTTTTGCCATCAGATTCTGGTAGACCTATAGTTATTAGTGTGAATTAAATTTTCGGTACTTTTGTAATTTAACTTTTGCAACCAATCCATGACAAATTAAAAATATTCGGGTCACATTTTGTAGAATCGGAACAAATTTTTTGACACAGTTACTCTTCCTTAGTTTTTATTATTCGTAGAATAAACCTAAATAAATAGGCGTTATTAGAGTTCTATATTCTCCAGCTCAGTAAGTGGTACAGTGTTAGCATGCATGTGATCCAGTAAAACATCGGGCTGGCATCGAGTCCCACTCTGCTGATTACTGTCGTGTGCCATTTTCGTCTATCGCAGTACAGTCGCTCACATAATACATAAAACACAATAAAGATCCCCATAAGAGACAAAATAGTAAGTACGAACATACTACGAGATACTTAGAGACCCGGGAAAGGACATAGGATTCTTTTTATTCCGGAAATATGTACGGTTCCAGCGCGACAAACTAATTTTGGCGCTACGGATTTGCGGGCGTCCTCTAGTATCTAGTACAGGTGTACAGGGGTTCCCAATTCTTTTTCAACCTGCGGCGCAGTTACAGGTCACAATATTTTATCACGGCGCCCTACTCTACCTAGCTATTAGAAAAAGATACATAAATAAACACCTTTATTGATTATAGTTAGGTTAAGCAGGTAAATAATAATAATTTATAAACAAATATTATTTAGGGCTGATTTTTCAATCGTCAGATAAATTTTTCCAATGGAATAAATTTGGCGTTTTGACAGATTTTATATGGAAAAAATGTCAAAGTGTCATATTTATTCTTTAGGTAAAAGTTATCTGGCGATTGCAAAATCGGCCCTAAATCATCTACCTGCTTCTGCAGATAATTAATATTAATATATTTTTCTCTTATAATATTTTTTGTTTCGGATAATGATGGAGGATCGACCCACGGCGCCCCTCTTGCCTTTCCACGGCGCACCAGGGCGCCGCGGCGCACACTTTGGGAACCCCTGATCTAGTAGATAACAATATACTAGTAGATAACACCATACTGGAAAGAAAGTAAACACAATACACTATAGTACCTTGTGGACTCAATAAACAAGGTGATTATTTCTCGTGATTATTTCTCGTAAAATTATTGTGAGAGCAAAAAGTAATTTATAATTAACGCGTTCGTATAAATTAATAAAAATTCCTTTAGCGTACAACGTGCTCGCCATAACCACGGTAAAAATATACTTAGCCTTACTACGGAGAAAAAGTTCGCATGAATAATTTAATTAAAGAAAACTTTACAATAATTAATTTGTTATTGATTAATGATGCAAATACAGCCTTAAAAAGTACGCCATGACCGTTTATACGAATAAGGATGAAGCCTTGATAGGTGCAGAATAAAAATTACCTACTTACTGTGCGGTTTCTTAAAAGTGCCTTTTTGTATCAATACTGCTGGTTTATCAGTTGAACATGTAAAAATGGTTTGGTTTTCTTTATCTAGACAAGTAATTTAAAATTACAAAAAGGATGTAATATCCACGTGTTTATTAAATAGAAACTATTAACCTTGGTTAGAATATCTATTATGAAAAGAATAGGATATAATATTACAACGTTTTCACGCTAGAGGCAGCACCAGCATATACCTACTGTCCTACAGTAACATTTCTGTCAATATTCTGATATGTGCAAAATGTCCGATTTTAGTCGGATTATTTACTGTAGGTAATATGCTAGTAGCGACCTCTGCTCCGACCTTTGCGTGAAATTCCCTATTGATATTATTTTTTAAAGTTTGTGTCTCCGACTGTACGTGATGGAAGATCCGCATGCAGAATGTTTACTTATTTGAAAGCGTCATTTAGAGAAAATGTGAAAAGTATTTTACCCAGCACCTGAATATTCTCGGTATATTTCGATATGACGGTTTGTTGTGGTGGTAGTGTTATTGATGGTTACCCAATGATATCATGATAATAATGATAATGAATTATATTATATTTAATGTCATTGTGGTTACCATAATTCAAATTTTTATTTCCCTATATAAAAAAAAAAAAAACCCTAATTTCAGTCATTGCATAACATTATAATTTACAACATTAATCTTACCTAAGTGGTTTAGGTAATCTTAAATGTATTAAAATTAGGTAGTCGTCTTAAAATTCTATAAAATCGCCCAGGATTGATTTTCAAAATCACCCACAATTTAGTGGCCATTCAGTGACTATGTATTTAATTTCGATTCAGTCGCAATTTAGTTGCGATTCATTTGCAATTTAGTCGCAATTCAGATTTAAACAGTATCATAATATTATTAAATAATAAAAAGTTATAAGTACCTACTTAACAAAAATACTGCACTGTCCACGAATACGGTACACCTCTGACCTCTAGTACTGTATGCAGAATGGTATGACTGTTCTGATTTTCTGAAATTTGGTCAAAAAAATGTTAAATATGGGGAGCGCTCGCTAGTGTTAGGGAGGGTACCAAAATTGAGTGTCGCAGTGTAAAATTAATAATATTGCCATGCCATCTTGTATAGGAGTAGGTATCTTGTTTTCTGAGTGCACTTTCAGTCTCGTTTATTTGTAGGCAATTTAAAAGTCTGTTTATATCTTTGTATTCGTGCGATTGTTGGGCAAACATCATGCCCTTTCAGCCATCCCTAGAGTACCGTAGGGTATAGAATGCACTGGTTTATCGTATTTACTTTGCACAATTGCTTTTCTTGAGTCTATGTATGTTGAAAAAGTAGCTAGAAGACCACGGTAAGAAAATTTGTAGAATTTTAACAGAATTCTAGTAAGACTACTAGAAGTTGGAAATCGATGTTTCGAGTCAAATGTGGCAGGTTGAATAATATTATAATGAGTTTCCTACGTTTTTTTTTTTCAATAATATTATTTTTTATCTGACGATACAAAATAACCCATCAACTCCCAAGCGGCACCCGGGTGCCGCATAACAATTGAAAAGCTATTGTGTCTGCGATTCCCACGATCGACGTAATATTAAGGTGACAGTGCCAGCCTCAAATCTCAATCGAATTGTTTATGCTTGAAAAATATGCAGATGAACATAATATGGACTTGGGCAGCATGAGGTTTCAACAGGACGGCGCTACAAGCCACACAACACACGTTACAATCGAATTATTGAAGAGCAAGTTTGATGAGCGTGTTATCTCAAGAAATGGACCAGTCGATTGACCGCCTCGTTCGTGCGATTTAACGCCTCTTGATTTTTTTCTTTGGGGCTGCGTCAAGTGGTTGGATAAGCCGACGACGTTGGAAGAGCTCAGAGCCAAAATTAAACGCGAAATAGCCGAATGTCTATGGTTCAACGAATCGACCGCTGCAAACGTGCCACCAGGCCATATGAGCGAAGTCGAGTTCCATTCAAAAATGTTTTGATTGTACTTCAACCCGATAGTAAAATTTTTGAAATATCTCAAATGGTTTTCATTTTATATAAAAAAGTTGTTAAGTCCTTATTCGAACAGCCCTTATAACCTCCTCCTTTTTGGAAGTTGGTAAAAACTAAAAACTAAAAAGTTGCAGAAAGTTGAGTAAGCTTATCTCACTAAAATTAAAACTTAATATATATTTTTACAATCGTATCTACAGCCCGGCTAGCTCAGTCGGTAGAGCATGAGACTCTTAATCTCAGGGTCGTGGGTTCGAGCCCCACGTTGGGCGAAATACTTTTTAGTTACGATCGATTTTTCAAACTTGATTCTTTTTTTATGCATTTTTAAAAATAAAATGTAATATAGTAAAAATTTCTACCGCAAACATGTTAATTTATTATGTAATTTACTACCGTGTAGGTATCCGATATAAAATTAATCTTAATGTCGATGATAGTGACATCTAGTGAGTCATCCACAAAACTTATGTGAGTTGTAACTTTCTTGAAGTTCTTATTTGATCCAATAGATGTGAACTATAGTCTTCCTAAGAAATGATAAAGCGCCATCTATCTAAAAGTAATGATACTAGGTGTAAACTGTTACATACACTACACAGTGTCTTTAGTTTTCGAAATAGTCAAGAGATGGCACAATATTCATTTTCATAACTAGATATTCTTAGGTAAAGCTTTCTTTCCTTCCAAAAAAAAAAAAAAAAAACTTTATTGTCTTTAACGTAGATTAATTATTATCTTTTGGTAGGAATGGTATTATTAAATCTTTCAACAAAAATTGGTTGAATATGATATGTAAGAAATTTTTCTCATTTATTTTTACGAGAAATACCCGATCTTGATACGTAACGAGGTAAAACGTGTGTACTGCAGTGTACGTATTATTTTAATAATCGTGGAGTCATATCTACATCTACTACATGACTACAATAAAGTAAGTAGGTAGGTACGCTATGAGCCTGACGTTCGTCCTTATGAGGTTTAATAAATAATTATCTCGTTTCCTTTCTTTTTATCAAGATTTGCTTTACTTATTCTTTCGATTTTAGGTTTTTTTCCCTCTTAACTTTGGACCAGGGGCCGGACCATGAAACTGTTTTGAGACTCAAACAATCGTACAAGAATGCCGCGTCCTATTCTAACAAACGAGAAATTACGTTGTTAGAGTAAGAGCGGCATTTTCGTCCGATTGTTTGAGTCTCAAAACAGTTTCATGGTACTAGGCCAGGATGGATATCCATCCAGGATGGATAGGATGGATAGACCAGCAGTAAGCGCGATCGATCAAGAAAAAATATAATAGCCAAAGCTTTCCTTAAATTCTAGGTAACTCAATTTCTCTAAGCGTCAATTATTACTATCACCTGTACCTGTTATAATTATGTGTGAGCAAAATTTTTTTGTGATTTGTATGGGCAAGCACCCCAGGTCATGAATTTGCCTATACAAAACACACACAAAAATTTGCTCTTTCAGCACTGCTACTTTCACAGTGAACTCTTCATAAGGAACACATTACACATACAGTCTAAACTCTATAGTATTATCACTATAAAGTCTAAACTCTAAAGCAGCGGTCGGCAACACGCGGCCCGCGGGCCGCATGCGGCCCGCGAACGTCTTACTTGCAGCCCGTGAATGTTTTGTGAATTAAAGTTATATGTATCAAAAACAATGTTTTCTAATATTGCCAGTAGTTATCACCAGTCGCCACTTAAGAACCTAGCTGTTTGTGTCATTTTATAACAAACACTTATTTCCCCTCATTATGTGTAAGTATATTGAGCTTCTAGGGTTAATACGAGTATGAGGTCTGCGGCCCGCCTTTGGTTTTTTTTGCCACCTTGTGGCCCTTCCCTGCAAAAAGGTTGCCGACCGCTGCTCTAAAGTATTATAGTGATCTCGCGGTGTAGCAGCTAAAACGCGCGTTTGCGCGAACGTATAATATAAATCGAGCCTAAGTTTTGCGGCCGAAGGAGGTTCACGTGATCTCTCACGTGCACGTTCGTCCTTGAGATTTTGTAAGTCACTTACGTTCCTTGAACACGTAATTAATGTAATGGATGGACGCAAAAACTCCACCAGCACGAATTGGTATCACGACGCCTAATGGCTGCTTAGAAAAAGATACGTCAAATGTTTATCTCTCATCTCCACAATAAATCATACCTAGATTAATGGGCTTTAAGTATAATATTCATCTCATAATGAGTATCTAGCTGTATACTGTATAGCATTATTTTAATAAGTAATAATATTTATCTCGAATACTGACATTGGTTTGCAAAATTATACAGGGTGTAACAAAACTAAATGATAATACTTTAGGGTGTGTATGTGTTCCTTGTAGAGTGTTCACTGTGAAAGTTAGAGCGCTGAAAGACCAAATTTTTTTTGTGGTTTGTATGGGCAAGTGCCCCAGCGTCATGACTCATGAGTTTTTTCCATACAAAAGTGAAAGAAAATTGCTCTTTCAACGCTGCAAAAGTTACAGTGAAGTCTATACACGGGACTCATACTGCATACATACCTCTGCAAACTCCCTAAATTATTATTATCACTTAGTTTGTGACACCCTGCATAGCGGGTGCTGGATAAAGTTGAGTTTGCAAAATATGAGAACCGCTTTCTGTAAATGGGTTTGAACTAAGAAAATCATGCAGTTTAAAATAATTGTTCTGTAAAAAATACTTACAAAATAAATTGGTGTAAAATAAAGGACCAATACAACTCCTGGCAATTTTGCCATGTGCTTAAATTCTGAAATCAACGTCATTCACAGAATGCAGTGGTCCTCAAAGATTGCATACTGATCTCTACCCAGCGCCTTTTTGGCCACCCCGGGCCTGCTTTATAAAGGTCACAGCACACATATTAACTCGGAAAGGGATCGGCACCGTATCGCCTCGAGCCGTTCAATATTGTTTGTATGAAACTCCCTACTGCAACGCACACTAAGCGGAACCGTAACGTAATCGCCTCGCCTCGGAACAGGCTCCGAACCGGGATGCGACGCGTGGTCAACTAGCAGTCAACCCGCTTACGGCTCGTCGTCCCCCCGCTTACGGCTCGTCGTCCCCGTGTTTACGTCTCTCCGTACTCAAGCTTACGTTTCTTCGTCCACCCTTGCCCCTTTCCCCTTCCCCGAGCCGTAAGCGAGGCGTCGCCTAGCCGTAGCCGAGTTGACGTGCAGGCGCTACTGATACGCTTTGGTTACGTGCATACGTTAGGTTAGGGTTGCCAACCGACCTGTTTTCCCAGGACATGTCCTGGTTTTTGTAGTGTCCTGGGACGTCCTGAATAGTTTTTAAACAGCGTCCTGGGTTGTCCTGGGTTTTTTAATTTTAAAATTCGCGCGCATCTTTTCAAATTTTTACGCTACGAGCGAGCGGCCGTTAAAAATCCGTCAGGTCAGTGTCTCAATGATAGAATTTTATACAATGTTTAAAAATATTAACTTAGTTTAATGCATGGTTACGGCAATATATGAAAAATTCGTGAAAATTAGATGCATCTTTGTGATTTTTTTCTATCGAGAAAATTTTAAGATATCGTGTTTTCGCTCAAATCAAATTCTTGGAAATATAATGTAGTATCTATGTTTAGAAAATGAAACAATTCGGGGCTTTTTTTTAAGTATGAAAATGAATTATGTATAAAATCGACAATTTTGGATTAGTCGCTCCCTTAATGCGTCCTGTTTTTATACTGAATTGTCCTGGTTTTTCCAACTTCAAATCCTGGTTTTTTAAATTTGAGGTTGGCAACCCTACGTTAGGTTGACGCCTGGTTGACGGCGAGGCGAAAGGCGATACGGTGACGATCCCTTTCCGAGTTGATATGTGTGCTGTGACCTTTAGGCGAGTTTGCTAATACATTGTATAAGACAAGAAACAATGTGAGGGCATTGACTCTTACGGTTGTATGAATAAAAACTTAGCGAGGGTTTATATTAGCTTTAAAAGCCTGTTGTAAAATTTATTATGAATAAAGGTTCCCGAACAGTGCTCTAACGCCTTTTTAAGGTGACAGCTGTCAAAAAATAGCGCGCCTGTTATAAACCTATTTTAAGAACATTTTAAGCATAATCGTTATGAATAAACGTTTGCTAACAGTTGTTTAGGCTCGAAACGTCAAATAGGAGTTCGCAAACTTTAGTGAAGCCTCGGACCTACTTTAAGACCATTTTAAGAGATTGAAATGGACGAAATATCGAGTATTATCGCGATTTCTGACATTATTGCAATTTCTGAAGGAATTTCTAGCCGCCCTCGTCGACAAAAAGTATATAAGATAAGAATAAATCCATTTGATTTAACAGAGGACGACTTTAGAAAAAAATAGATTTACAAAAGAATCAGTACGATACATTTGTGTCATTAGTGTCTGAAGAATTACAAAAAGATAGGCGAGGCGGCGGCATCACACCTGAACTTTATCCTCATCGAGCCAGTTTTCACTTCGGATGCGTTTTATTTTATCACTTTGCATTTTGGATAATAATTAACGTAGTTTGTTTAAAAATAAATTGAAGGCCTCAAAAGGGCTAAAGTTTAGAATCATGCCCAACGATTTTGGTGGTGAGATGGGTTGAAGAGGGATAGGTTGGATGAGGAAAACCCCCCCGTACCACTTCCATCCTCAGGAGACCCTCCATTTATTAGAAATTCGCATTTAAAATTTTCGTAATTTCGAGGTTAGGTCTTCTATTCTCTGGTGTTTACGAAGTGTTTTCAAGGCATTGCAAGGCTGTGGTGAGTGGGGGACGAATATTCCGTCATTCCAAAACTATATAATCCAAGGTTTCTTGATAAAAATTAAGTAAAATTATCAAAATTCACTACTATATAGTAATTGTATGGGTTTGGCTAATAAATATTTGGCTTCTTCTTCTTCTTTTTTTTTTTTTTTTTTTGTTGGCTTTTGGCACTGATACTGAGGGTGTACTTTGCCGCTTTGACAAACCAATTTGCATTGTTTTCGTAATTTTTTTTAAGGATTATATTTTACGTAGTGTAATATTTCAATATTGATTCATAAATAAATATACTTAGGTAATATTATTTATTTTTTATCACAATAAAATTAATATTTTAAATAAGAAATGTGTCTTTGATACAATGTATAAAAATATTTCTTGAAGTGTTGCCGATTACTTGAGCCTTTTATTTTATTTTATCTGAAAATATGCTTATGAAATCAATTATAACTCAGAAACAAATCTGTCAACCCCGACTCCACGTAGTCACCCCCTAGAGTGCAATTCCTAAGCCGGAGGCGCGGAGGGAGAGCAGCCTCCGCCCGCCGTAACGAAACGAGCCCGCCGCCGTGGCAGCGGAGGCTGGTCGTCTTCGGCGACCAAAAAGCCGGAGCTGCCTAAATCGAGTCCTGGTTTCTTTGTTTCGTTACGCAAGGGCGAAGGAGCTGCATTTCCTGCAGCGCCGGAGACGTTACAGACGGACATGATCCCAAAAACGAATCGGCCGACCCCGACTCCACGTAGTACTTAGGCAGCTCCGGCTTTTTGGTCGCCTTCGGCGACCAGCCTCCGCCGCCACGGCGAGTCCTGGTTCCTCGTTTCGTTACGCAAGGGCGAAGGGGCTGCATTTCCCGCAGCGCTGGAGACGTGACAAACGGACATGGTCCCAAAAACGAATTTGCCATCCCCTAGAGTGCAATTCCTAAGCAGAAGAGGCTGCATTATAATAAAAAAAAAACAAAACGTCAAAGTAATGTCAAGTGATAACACGGTAGATTTTATTTGTAGTTTGTAGGTAGTGAATTTTGTTAATTTTACTTAATTTTTATCAACAAAACTTGGATTATATCGTGAAACAAAATTGAAATATACATCCTTCACTCAACCACAGCCTTGTGATGCTTCAAAAACACTTCGTAAACACCCGAGAACAGATGACCTAACCTCAATATTAGGAAAATTTCAAAGGTGAGTAGCTCCAAAACGGGGGGGCTCCTGAGTGTGGAGTTGGTACTGGGGGGTTCACCCCCCCCTCCCCCCTCCTCCCCCTCCTCCCTCACCCCTAAATCGTTGGGCATGATTCTAAACTTTTACCATAGAATACAATAGCATTTCCAAGAATCCCCGATCGAAGGAATTTAGTCATTCTTCTTCTTCTTCTTTTTATTATGGCGGCCTCAGTAGTTAGCATAAAGTTAATATACCTAGCGGAATTCCGCTAGGTATAATAACTTTATGGTAGTCAGCAAGTGAGTTGCCAATGTCAAAGTCTACTTTGCTCTATTATGACGTAATTTATGAAATCCATAAAGTATATTTACTTTTTTTTACAAAATACTCATTATATTTGACACATTGAACACAATAAATTGGCACACTACCAACATTACCAAAAAAAAACTATAAAACGTCATCTAAAAGTATTTTACTTAACGAAGGCTTAGTAAGCGTTTATTCATATGGAGTGTTATAAGACGGTTTTTAACTTTAGCGAACATTTCAGTTAGAAAACAGTTAAAACCTTCACTAAGATTTTTTTATTCATACCACCGTTAATCTTTGGCACAAGTTTTCACACGGACGATCATTGGTCGATAAAAACATAATAATGATTGTACTTAAGTTTAAATAAAACATACATCAAACTCTGAAAGTCGAACGTTTCGAGATCGGAAATACAAAATATTATAGTAATAAAATAGAAGCAGATGTAAACTTAATGCTGCAATTAAAGTATCTACTAGGTACTGTGACTTTATGGATAGTCATAACAAAGTTATCGCAAAAACCAAATGCTTTGATGCAGCTAGAGTTACTCTGCTAGGAAGAGTAGGAGCATCTCAGTTCTCAAGTAACAGTTTGGTACAGCTTTACGGTGGTATGAATAAAAAAATCTTAGTGAAGGTTTTAACAGTTTTCTAACTTAAATGTTCGCTAAAGTTAAAAACCGTCTTATAACACTCCATATGAATAAACGCTTACTAAGCCTTCGTTAAGTAAAATACTTTTAGATGACGTTTTATAGTTTTTTTTTTTGGTAATGTTGGTAGTGTGCCAATTTATTGTGTTCAATGTGTCAAAAATAATGAGCATTTTGTAAAAAAAAAGTAAATATACTTTATGGATTTCATAAATTACGTCATAATAGAGCAAAGTAGACTTTGACATTGGCAACTCACTTGCTGACTACCATAAAGTTAATATACTTAGCGGAATTCCGCTAGGTATATTAACTTTATGCTGACTACTGAGGCCGCCATAATAAAAAGAAGAAGAAGAAGATTGACTAAATTCCTTCGATCGGGGATTCTTGGAAATGCAATATATTGTATTCTATGGTAAAAGTTTAGAATCATGCCCAACGATTTAGGGGGGGAGGGGGGAGGGGGAGGAGGGGGGGGGGGGTGAACCCCCCAGTACCAACTCCACACTCAGGAGCCCCCCCGTTTTGGAGCTACTCACCTTTGAAATTTTCCTAATATTGAGGTTAGGTCATCTGTTTTCGGGTGTTTACGAAGTGTTTTTGAAGCATCACAAGGCTGTGGTTGAGTGAAGGATGTATATATCAATTTTGTTTCACGATATAATCCAAGTTTTGTTGATAAAAATTAAGTAAAATTAACAAAATTCACTACCTACAAACTACAAATAAAATCTACCGTGTTATCACTTGACATTACTTTGACGTTTTGTTTTTTTTTTTTATCATAATGCAGCCTTCTGCTTAGGAATTGCACTCTAGGGGTTGGCAAATTCGTTTTTGGGACCATGTCCGTTTGTCACGTCTCCGGCTTAGGAATTGCACTCTAAGGGTTGACAGACAAGTACTACATGGAGTCGGGGTCGGCCGATTCGTTTTTGGGATCCTCTGTAACATCATGTCCGTCTGTAACGTCTCTGGCGCTACAGGAAATGCAGCTCCTTCACCCTTGCGTAACGAAACAAAGAAACCAGGACTCGCCTTAGGCAGCTCCGGCTTTTTGGTCGCCGAAGACGACCAGCCTCCGCTGCCACGGCGGCGGGCTCGTTTCGTTACGGCGGGCGGAGGCTGCTCTCCCTCCGCGCCTCCGGCTTAGGAATTGCACTCTAGGGGGTGACTACGTGGAGTCGGGGTTGACAGATTTGTTTCTGAGTTATAATTGATTTCATAAGCATATTTTCAGATAAAATAAAATAAAAGGCTCAAGTAATCGGCAACACTTCAAGAAATAGTTTTTATACATTGTATCAAAGACACATTTCCCATTTAAAATATTCATGTTATTGTGATAAAAAATAAATAATATTACCTAAGCATATTTATTTATGAATCAATATTGAAATATTACACTACGTAAAATATAATCCTTAAAAAAATTTACGAAAACAATGCAAATCGGAACGTCAAATAAAGTGGCAAAGTACACCCTCAGTATCAGTGCCAAAAGCCAACAAAAAAAAGAAAAAGAAGAAGAAGAAGCCAAATATTTATTAGCCAAACCCATACAATTACTATATAGTAGTGAATTTTAATAATTTTACTTAATTTTTATCAAGAAACCTTGGATTATATAGTTTTGGAATGACGGAATATTCGTCCCCCACTCACCACAGCCTTGCAATGCCTTGAAAACACTTCGTAAACACCAGAGAATAGAAGACCTAACCTCGAAATTACGAAAATTTGAAATGCGAATTTCTCATAAATGGAGGGTCTCCTGAGGATGGAAGTGGTACTGGGGGGTTTTCCTCATCCAACCTATCCCTCCTCAACCCATCTCACCGCCAAAATCGTTGGGCATGATTCTAAACTTTAGCCTATTCTATTGTTGTCGCGATCACCGGTGCTCGTGCGGGGCTTGATGGGTTGATACTATTTTATTCTGTGTAGTTTACTTTTGAGACCTTCAATTTATTTTTAAACAAACTACGTTATATATTATCCAAAATGCAAAGTGATAAAATAAAACGCATCCGAAGTGAAAACTGGCTCGATCATACGCATATAAATTCGCGTTTACGCGCTCGATACGTATGATCGAATAAAACTCGCACTAACCCCTCAGGTGTGATGCCGCCGCCTCGTCTATCTTTTTGTAGTTCTTCAGACACTAATGACACAAATGTGTCGTACTGATTCTTTTGTAAATCTATTTTTTTTCTAAAGTCGTCCTCTGTTAAATCAAATGGATTTATTGTTATCTTATATGTATACTTTTTGTCGACGAGGGCGGCTAGAAATTCCTTCAGAAATTGCAATAATGTCAGAAATCGCGATAATACTCGATATTTCGTCCATTTCAATCTCTTAAAATGGTCTTAAAGTAGGTCCGAGGCTTCACTAAAGTTTGCGAACTCCTATTTGACGTTTCGAGCCTAAACAACTGTTAGCAAACGTTTATTCATAACGATTATGCTTAAAATGTTCTTAAAATAGGTTTATAACAGGCGCGCTATTTTTTGACAGCTGTCACCTTAAAAAGGCGTTAGAGCACTGTTCGGGAACCTTTATTCATAATAAATTTTACAACAGGCTTTTAAAGCTAATATAAACCCTCGCTAAGTTTTTATTCATACGACCGTTAGAGTGCCGTATTTCGTTTATTAATTGAGCTTTAGCATAAACTTAGCGCAAAGAACTACCAAACTTATCTGCCTGTTCTCTTCACGCTCAAACCGATGAAACCAATTTTGCTAAAATTTCGTATGGAGATTCTTTAAGTCCCGAGAAAGGACATGGGATACTTTAATCCCGGAAAAATTTACGGTTCTTGCGCCGTAAACAAATTTTGGCGCAACGGAGTTGCGGGCGTCATCTAGTAGGAAAATATACCTACTCATTTCTTGCAGTCCTGTGAAATATTACTATATGTTATAAGCATTAGACAAAAACTTTGTCTCTGTGTCCGTAATTATCTGTTTCCTCCGCGACATCGTTTAAGGTAATTTGAGCAGTTTATATAAAACGTGGAGACACGCCATCACGGTTTTGTGCTGCTCACATCAATCACAGAACATGTCGTCAGTGCCCATCTGTTTTATTGTTTTAGGTAAGACTATTTTCCATTTTAGGTAAGACTATAATTTTCATTTTAGGTGTGACTATTTTCATTAAACCATGGTACGGTACGGTAACATACGATACCTACGCAGTTTCTTATATCCTTAGTAACAGTTGATTCTTTCGTCATTACTTCTTTTCTTTTCAAGAATCTTTTTAGTCATATTATGGATTTTAGATACTATTAAGACGGAACCCTATTGCCTAGACTTTGCTGTCTGTCCATCTGTCTGTTTCTACTAGGCTGGATTTTGCAAATTCAAACTCAAACTCAAATTTTTTTATTCAGAATAAATTTTTGCAAATATTTTCTGAAAGTCTACATGATGCCTACCACCGGTTCGGGAACTAACCCGGCGAGAAGAACCGGCGTAAGAAACTCGCACGGGGCCCACTTTATTTACCAAAAAAAGTGAGAAAAAAAATTATCTTTTAAAATAATGTTTACAATGCTGTAACTTAAAATTATACAATGTCAACATACATTTTTTTTTTATGAAATAAGGGGGCAAACGAGCAAACGGGTCACCTGATGGAAAGCAACTTCCGTCGCCCATGGACACTCGCAGCATCAGAAGAGCTGCAGGAGCGTTGCCGGCCTTTTAAGAGGGAATAGGGTAATAGGAGAGGGTAGGGATGGGAAGAAAAGGGAATAGGGGAGGGAAAGGAAGGGAATAGGGTAGGGGATTGGGCCTCCGGTAAACTCACTCACTCGGCGAAACACAGCGCCAGCGCTGTTTCACGCCGGTTTTCTGTGAGAACGTGGTATTTCTCTGGTCGAGCCGGCCCATTCGTGCCGAAGCATGGCTCTCCCACGTATATACATCCATAATTAGCAGCTTTTAGGAAGTTTTCAAAGATGGAAAATTTGTGTTTCTGTATCACGCAACTCTGATATTATGCGCATAGACTATTTTTATTAAAATTTGTTTCAACTTTTAAGTAAAACACCATCTAGTCACTTCTGTTAGTGCTTACTACTTAGAGTTCAGAAACTTAAGGTTTATATGAGATATGATTATTTTTAAAAAATTAAAAAATGTATGAGTATTTTAAAAGTCATAAATATTATTTTAGCACTAACAAGCACAGCAAGAGGTATATCATCCAAAGTAGACTTTGATGAAGAAGAACCAGCTGCTGATCCAAGCAAGGAAAACGAGGATGTTGAAGTAAAACATACGATAGTAGTCTCAACTAAACTGAAGAACAATAATTACAGAGGACTCGTCAATGGTAAGCAAAAATTTAATATAATTTAATAGTAGGCAGCAACGGCCAACATTATTAAGTAGGTAATAACAAAAATAAATGGCAAGTTCTTAATTTTAAACAAATAAAGTGGGGTGTCGTACAAATATTGTGTTACTATTCAATTTTTCTATTCTAAATTCAATTCAAAATTTCTATTCTATGTGAAGACCTTAACAGCGTTCGATAACTAGTCCCAGTATCCTAGCCAGTGCGATCTGACGTCTCGGTAGCCAATCAAATCTCGCCAAATCACACTGAACAAATGTGTTAATAATATGCTTCTAATCATGATTTTGATAATTCAGGGGAAACCGGCGCGCTAACTTATAACATTGGCGAAAGAAATCCAAAGAAAACACCAAAAGATGACAGCGGTGAAGTGCCAGTAATAAAGGCTTTCAAATCAGCAGACACAACAGAAATAAGGACACCAGATACCAGAAATAAGGCGCCAGTGTACACCAACTATGTACCAACTAGTAGGCACTTTAGAGACGAAATAGATCTGTACCCTAATCCAATCAATCAATGGAAACCGACGCCGCTGTACAAAAACGTCAACTATTGGAATACAGATAGAGACTATATTCCTCTGAATCGACCGGACTATGATGTCCATAGAAGAATAAGTGAGGATACAGCAAGAGACTTCTACTGCAAGAAGTGTAGGGAGATGAATGGTTTCAGATGTCAGCCGAGAAACTCATGGATAACAGAAAGCACCACGCCGGAGATAAAAATAGATGGCAAAATAGCGAAATTAAACTAAAGGAAATTGATGAGTTTACATTCATATAAATAAAAGAAAATCGAAATAAACTATATAGCGTAGTTCTTGAGACACAGCCTGGAGACAGACAGACACGGACAGACAGCGAAGTCCTAGTAATAGGGTCCCGTTTTTTCCCTTTGGGTAGGTACCCGGTACGGAACCCTAATAAAAATTATCCAGGGAATACATAGAGATATTATGTACTACGTGCGTACATATATGTCAGTGAGGGAATAATATTTTCTAGATGATTTAGATCATTTTTTCTTTTATCAATTTGCCCATACAAAAGTTTAAAAAAGTTACTCTTTTAGCGCTGCTACTTTCACAGCGAATTCTAGGGACACAATAATTTTTACTACATTTTGTATAAACATACAAGCTTGTCTTGTTTTAAGGCAGATATGATAATAATATTTCCTTTAAAGCAAAAATTCTACAGCCTTGAGTTAGAACAATGGTCGTTATAATAATAATAATATGTATTATGTTGTGCATTGTCTATACTTAAATTGTATGCCAGGAGCATATTACTTGTTTGCGTATGATTCATAATCAATTTTGAATGGATTCGTCATAGTTTGATGTTTATCATTATGTTTTGCATAAAGCTGAAGGAGTCTGCTAAAAACTAATGACTGTCCCCCTTACTAATAAACGCTGTATAAGCTTTGAATAGTTATACAGTGTTTTGTCTTCTTCAATCCAATTAAAAATGTCACTTGTGTGACAGGAACAAAACACTGTATAACTATTCAAATCTTATACAACGTTTATTAGTAAGGGGGTTGATCTTTAAGAGCGCGCTGTGAAAACGCTAGCCCCGCCTACACACAACGCTATCCTCCAATCGTGATACAATAATTCCATGAATCGTGCTCCCGGGCAATGTACTTTAGGCTGCAGCTAATAGTGAACAATATCGCGTAACAACGGTTCCCGCATTATAGCACGAAAGTAAAGGTCGTAAGTCCCAAAACTATTTTTTGATGATTACTTAAAAACTAAATACAATACTAATATTTCCTTTAGCTATTATTTTATAAAGTGTGTGATTGTAGTAGTGCAAGTTATTTAATGATAGTAACTCAATAAGTGTAACAGATATTTGTTGAAATGCCCAAAAAGATTCATAATTTCGAAAAATAAAACTATCGAGTCAAAATAAGTGAATCGTGTTTTCCGTTAGCTAAATATCAGATAAATGTACTGTATCAGATAAATGTAATTAAATTAATCTCAATTTCATTTGAGTCAATCGTCTTCCGGGATCGTAATACTTATTAGAAAACACAGCAAAATTGCACAGCCCGCTCTTAATATAGACATACCCCTATTATTAGACCACTTCAAAGTAAAGGATGGCTGGTAGTAGGAAGCAACTGTCATAAATGTCAGGCAGTAGAAGACGATATACCTACAGATATCCCGAAGAAAATAAGATAAAAATTAAGCTTAACTCTTTATCGAAGGTTAGGTAGACCTTCAGAACTGGATACCTCCTAGAGTAACCTCGACCGAAACTCCATAGTCGCTAGTCGTTCTTACATCTATAGGTAATAGGGGTCATAAACAGGTTTTCAACTTTTATAAAATGACGAAAGTTTGGCTGTCGCTGGCTCTAGGCTATTAACTTATTACTGCAATGTTTTGACGCTAGTAGCAGCTCTAGAAAGTTAGGCAGTAAAGAAAAAGTTTTGTTCGAAGTTTGTCAATATACTGATATGACGTGTGCAACATGTCGGCTTTTGGTCGGATAATTACTGTACTGTATGTGCTAGTAGTGCCCTCTGCTCCGACCTTTCATGACCTTTGCATAATATTCTTTGATTATTTACACGTCGACGTGTAAATAATCTATACTAATATTATAAAGCAGAAGAGTTTATTTGTTTGTTTGTTTGAACGCGCTAATCTCAGGAACTACTGGTCCGATTTGAAAAATTCTTTCAGTGTTAGATAGTCCATTTATCGAGGAAGGCTATAGGCTATATTTTATCACGCTAAGACCAATAGGAGCGAAGAAATAGAGGAAAATGTGGAAAAAACGGGGGGAAATTATTTGAAAGGGCTTATTTGAACGCGCTAATCTCAGGAACTACTGGTCCGATTTGAAAAATTCTTTCAGTGTTAGATAGTCCATTTATCGAGGAAGGCTATAGGATATATTTTATCACGTTAAGACTAATAGGAGCGAAGAAATAGAAGAAAATGTGGAAAAAACGGGGGAAATTATTTGAAAGGAAACTACTAGAGCAATTTTTCTGTTATTTGGGTCAGATAAGAAGTAGACCACGTGAAGGATCATAGGCTATTTTTGTAGACTGATTTGTCTGTGAAATATCTAATTTATGCGGGCGAAGCCGCGCGGAACGTCTAGTCAAAGATAATATTCAGTATATTCTCTATTATTAATGTATATATTCCACATAATATATTCTGATATAATGTCAATATAGTTATTTAATGGCTAATTATTATTGTTTGACAAGAGCCAATCAAAAGCATTAGCGAATAGATAAACTTTCTGTAAGTAATCCTTCAGAAACCGAATCAAAGATACATAATCTATACTAATATTATAAAGCGGAAGAGTTTGTTAGTTTGTTTGTTTGTTTGAACGAGCTTATCTCAGGAACTACTGGTCCGATTAGAAAAATTCTTTCAGTGTTATATAGACCATTTATCGAGGAAGGCTATAGGCTATATTTTATCACGCTAAGACAAATAGGAGCGAAGAAATAGAGGAAAATGTGAAAAAAACGGGGGGAAATTATTTGAAAGAGCTTATTTGAACGTGCTAATCTCAGGAACTACTGGTCCGATTTAAAAAATTCTTTCAGTGTTAGATAGCCCATTTATCGAGGAAGGCTATAGGCTATATTTTATCACGCTAAGACTAATAGGAGCGAAGAAATAGAAGAAAATGTGAAAAAAACGGGGAAATTATTTGAAAGGGCTTATCTCACGAACTACTAGAGCAATTTTTCT
Source organism: Cyaniris semiargus (assembly GCA_905187585.1). Taxonomy (NCBI): domain Eukaryota; kingdom Metazoa; phylum Arthropoda; class Insecta; order Lepidoptera; family Lycaenidae; genus Cyaniris; species Cyaniris semiargus. The sequence continues at coordinate 4,748,772 of LR994555.1, forward strand.
GTTATTTGGGTCAGATAAGAAGTAGACCACGTGAAGGATCTATTTCTTGTAGACTGATTTGTCTGTGAAATATCTAATTTACGTGGGCGAAGCCGCGCGGAACGTCTAGTAAAATATATTAGATAACGCCCGCAACTCCTTTGCGCCAATATTCGTTGATCGCGCGCGAACCGTACATTTTTCCGGTATAATAAGTATCAGTCCTTTGGCCCTGACTGGTACAAAGTACCAGCAAAATCGATTCAACAATCTGGGCATGAAGAGGTAACAGACAGACAGACACACTTTTGTATTAAAATTTTAGTATGGATATTGATATTACATAGGTCAAAGAAATAAAAGAATTCAAGAATTATAACACCACTTTTATTTAATAATTTCGGAATCACAGCCTCGCGTTACACTTGCATTACACATTTTTTAAATTCGTGGCGTTAATACATTATCTTATTCTTCATAGGTGAGAGTACGAGTAGATGGGGCAAGAGACAGTGTGGGTTCAGAGAGTATATTTATATGAGCACAGACCACTGATCTCCATTATACAAGTACGCTGGACCTATGATACCCACTTTTTTTTTGTGCCTATTTGAAGCGGAACCAGCGCCCACAGTGAGAGGGAAGAGAAGTAAATTTGACGTAACTTGCAAATGGCCGCTTAGTCGTTATTGGTTGTCATCACTAGTATTAGTTCCAAATACTCCCACTACTGCTATCAGTGCCAATATGGCGACTTTCAAACGTCATTTTTACGTCCGTGAGTAATTTGTATTCTGTGTTTTTACGTCAAATTTAGTTTCTATCCCTCCCACTGGGGGAGCTGATTCCGCTTCAAATAGGCACAAAAAATAGCTGTCATTTCAAAGGGTATCATTAGTCCAGCGTACTTGTATAATGGAGGTCAGTGGCACAGACATACAAAAAACAGACTTGTAGTTGCATATTTGGGTTCGACATACAGTGAAGTTAAAAATCAGAATTGTATCAAAAGATTTCTAATTTCACTATTGAATGCAACTTTGCTTAATGAACATTTTTGTATTCAGAGTAAACATTCTTACGTTCCTTATTATTTTGCCCCTTGTGTTATCGTAGAAATTGATTCGTAGGCAGATGACCTACGTTAATTGTTCGGGTTATGTCAAGCTCAGCCGACGATAGTCCCGACTAAGGCTTCTTACAGACGAACGGCACTTGTCGACGGCAGTCGACGACAGCTAGTAAGCGCTCTAACATTGGCATAACCTAATGGTCATCTGCCTAAGAACCAATCTCTTTAGCGCTTAGTAAGTTATTCCTCGACTTTGTATTTGGTAATTTTGCCGTTCTCGTTGACGACGGTCTCGGCTCGCCGTGTGCCGGTGACTTTGCCGTTGACGTTGGACGACGACGCGTACGACGACGACGACACACCGTAGAAGTTGGATCCCGGCTCGGCTGCCCGGTTCACGTCGATGTTCTGGGTATTCTGGAAATTAAGGTTTTCATTGAAGTACCATCGAGAAAATTGATTCATAGACCACATACTAACGTCATTTGGTCGGATCATATCAATTCAATGTTAAGGGTGCGTTTCCACTGAAGCGGAGCGGAGCTTAGCGGTGCCCGAATTGACCAATCGTGCTATTCCAGCGGAATGACAGCAAAGCGGAGCGAAGCGGAGCGAAGATTTCGAGCATGGTGATTGGTCAATTCGGCACCGCTAAGCTCCGCTCCGCGTCAGTGGAAACGCAACCTAATTGTGATCTGTCGGCTGGGTTTGACATAACGCTACCAAACTACGTAGGTCCTCCATCTGTCTATGAATCAACTTCTCTGATAGTACTTCTATGTTAAATTAATGGCGCTTTTTCTGTCATGCGTGTTAATGCCCGTGCACAGATCTATTCCGCATGGCAGGGAAACATCTATGAAATGGTAGGATGAAGGCAACTTCCACGCGGACCAACATAACTGAGTGCTTAGTCAAGTGGAATTTCGCTAGTTTCGATAGCGAAGTTAGATGTCAAAAATGTATGGGATTTGACATAACGCATCGCAAGCGCCATGACACTTAGCGATGCGTAATGTCAAATCCCATACATTTTTTACATCTCACTTCGCTGTCGAAACTAGCGAAATTCCACTTGACTAAGCACTCTGAAACCATATTTGAGCGGATGGTATTTCGATGCTCTCTCAGAATAATGCTCAACGTAATTTTTTTGATATTGTGATTTAAGAGCTGGCTGTCAAATTTTGTTGTGTTTTCTAATAAGTATTACGATCCCGGAACACGATTGACTCAAATGAAATTGAGATTTATTTAATCATTGTATATTTATCTGATATTTGGCTAACCAAAAACACGATTCACTTATTTTGACTCGATAGTTTTATTTTTTGAAATTATGAATCTTTCTGGGCCTTTCAACAAATACCTGTTACACTTATTGAGTTACTATCATTAAATAACTTGCACTACTACAATCACACACTTTATAAAATAATAGCTAAAGGAAATATTAGTATTGTATTTAATTTTTAGGTAATCATCAAAAACATTTTTAGGACTTACGACCTTTACTTTCGTGCTATAATGCGGGAACCGTTATTACGCGATATTGTTCACTATTAGCTGCAGCGTAAAGCATATTGCTCGGGAGCACGATTCATGGAATCATTGTATCACGATTGGAAGAATTAGCGGTGTGTGTAGGCGGGGCTAGCGTTTTGACAGTAGGCTCTTAAAGGACAAGGCTGGATCATGAATCTGTATTTTTATTGTTATTTGTGGTAACCTACTGCAGGGTATTTAAGGTTGTTTATCAATTGGCGAGCGTGCTTAAATGATTAACCACACCTGCCAAGGATTGAGATTGACCATAATTATTTTCCTCGAAGGCGCATATAGGTTTCAATTTAATCCTTATATACCGTAGTAATATAATATTATTTTTATTCAAAGATGTGGTACAATACATGATAAGCACATGACATGATACCACTACCTCTGAAAATTGCCTCTAGGTCTTCATTTGGTTTAGTAAAATAATAAACTCTTAAAATATACTTACACTTCCTGGCGGATCTATAGCTGCTACTTGGTGTACCCCTCCCGGTCCAGCCGCGGCCCCAGCAAACGCCGAGTTCGACGCAAAGTTGTTGCCAAAATTCATCCCGAATTTAGGCTGTAAAGGCTGAATTGGCTGTATAGGTTGTATGGGTTGAATTGGCTCCACGCTAGGAAACCCTCCGTAGTTTGGCAACCTGAAGAAAGGCGTAAATGGCACTCTCTGTGGAGTCGGGATATACCGCTTAGGATGTGGGAATCTTTGGCTCGCTATATTAGAACCAAATTGCCTGGAAATGAGATAGTCATGTATCTTTTGGTTGTTATAAAGATATTAATCTTCTGGATATTAATAATATTGCTAAAGCGTTGCGAAGCGGTGCGTTTAGTTAAGAACCCATTAAAGCAAGTTGATAATAATTTTATTCTAATAGTGATAGTAGAATTTTATTGATATGATAGTAGAATTTTATTCAAATAGATGCCATCACCAAGAGAGTTTTAAAATGTACCTAAGGGTTGTTACGCAACGAAGTAAAACATCTTTCTTTAGATGTAGAGCGGGTTTTGAGAGACAAAAAAGGTCTAAGGGCCTAATTACACCTACCGAGTGGAAAGGACAGACAGTGGTCTCGGCGAAGCACTCGGTATGTTTTGTATGGATGCGGCACTGTCTCGCCAGTATAGTCTAACTAGGTCTTATTCCTGAAAAGCCGCTCATTTCTAAATTATACTTCGAGTAAATAGCTTGGTCTCCCAGATATTAAACTTAAATAAGAATTTACTTGGACTTAACTTTAGGTCACTTTTCAAATAACAGTAAATCAGTGTTTTAGACAAGTTTAAGTCTTCAACTACGTAATCCTTTAAGTTCCAACAATTTATTACTCACTTAAAGCTATTGTTTTGTCGATTACTGATACAATCTGGGACTGAAAGGTCAAGGTTTTATGGTGATGGATATGATTCACCTTTAAAAGGTTCTTGAACATAAAAATTAGATTCGCGATAATATCGGCGAAAAGCCATAATTTTTCGAACACATAAGTGATTCATGGCCCTCCTTTACATTTCAGAAGTGTAATCAAAAGCAAAAATAAGTACTAAAACTTAAAATAATCTATACTAATATTATAAAGCGGAAGAGTTTGTTAGTTTGTTTGTTTGAACGCGCTAATCTCAGGAACTACTGGTCCGATTTGAAAAATTCTTTCAGTGTTAGATAGTCCATTTATCGAGGAAGGCTATAGGCTATATTTTATCACGCTAAGACTAATAGGAGCGAAGAAATAGAGGAAAATATGGAAAAAACGGGGGGAAATTATTTGAAAGGGCTTATTTGAACGCGCTAATCTCAGGAACTACTGGTCCGATTTGAAAAATTCTTTCAGTGTTAGATAGCCCGTTTATCAAGGAAGGCTATAGGCTATATTTGATTACGTTAAGACTAACAGGAGCGAAGAAATAGAAGAAAATGTGGAAAAAACGGGAGAAATTATTTGAAAGGGCTTATCTCACGAACTACTAGAGCAATTTTTCTGTTATTTGGGTCAGATAAGAAGTAGACCACGTGAAGGATCATAGGCTACTTTTTGTAGACTGATTTGTCTGTGAAATATCTAATTTATGCGGGCGAAGCCGCGCGGAACGTCTAGTATAATATAACATTGCTAAGTGGCTTATTATTTGTTACTAGATGAACCGATAAATTTCGTTAATTCACTTTTCTCCTAATATGATCCTTTCCTTGATTCCACGTGTATTTCAAGGCTAAAATTAGCCAAATCGGTTCAGCCGTTCTTCAATTTGAGCGAGACTAAGAAAATTTAAAATTCACTTTTATTTTAAATGTAGATGCCTTATATGGATTGGATTATTTTATCATGGCTATATCACTTTTGGATTTATTTATATTGTTAAATGTTAAACTACCTATCATTTTTACTGCAGGGACCTGTACTTAAAATTAAAATCAAAGCACAGACAATGGTGTATAAAATTACAATCAAACATCCTTATGCTGCTCTCACGATTTGAGATCTAACTTAGATTAAACTTAGATTATCTAGATCTCAAGGATGTACTATAAAATCCGGAATCCGGAACGCCGGGGTAATTTCAGAACACTGAAAATAGAACTCTGGATTTATTAATATAGAATTGAAAATCATACGCCCTTTTTAGTAAAAAAATATGTTACAATATTTTGTCCTTGTCTTACAAGCGCTCATTATAACATGACAAACAAGAACAAAACTTTATACGCGTACCGTACAAACTGCATAGTAATCAGGGGGGAAAAAGTGGAGTCCCAACTCCCAAGTCAGTATTAAATCTGATAATTATATACAAGCTGGCTTTCAAGTATTCTACTTTCAAACTATTCATTTGAGTGTTCTATTTTCAAACTTTTCATTACCGTAGAGTTATTTTTTCAATGCTCTGAATTTTCTCCAATCTTCCAGATTCAGATATACCTCCTATTCTATTTACCTTTTGTAAAACCGTAACCGACGACGAGCCAGCCTTGGAGTTATGGTATTGAAGTTATTGTAGCTAGAATTTAAAAATTGTTAAGTAGTAACTTTTAATTCATCTATTAAATTTTTATTATAAAGATATGAGACAGAAATGATTTTAAATGTGATTCCTAATTTCGTGGCCAAGACACCTATGAATTAGCATTGTTAGCCGCGTAGGCTACAACAAAAAGGCCATTAACCCTTAATCAAATTAAGCAATTGCCTAGGGCATCACGTACTTTCTAGGAAAAACTAATGTTTTTAGGTGTTAAATACGGATATGGGGAGGGGGGGGGGGGGTACACAGGCATGGATTGCTTAGGGCATCAAGTAGTCTTAATCCGTCACTGAAAAAAAAGGCATACAAGTCCTAAATCATCCTACATTTACAAGTACCACCACCGAAATTCCTTCACCAAGCCTCCAAAAGCGACCGTACACATTATAATCTCACTGTTCTATGAACTTCTGGAAATTCTTAAAATACGCGGGAAAGTAGTCGTCCTGGAAGTCGTTGAATGGAATGATGAAGTTGGATTCGGCTGGAATGGAGTCCAGGTCGTAAGTACCGCCGTACCTGTTGCCAGCCGAGTCCTGATACGCGTAAGCGCCTACGCCTTGGCTACCGGGATAGGCTGGAACAAAAAAAAAAGAATATTTGAATATAGAATGTTGCAGCGTTGCCGCGGTTTTGTTGATTTGATTTACTAGGAGTTTATTAGTCTGGGAAAATATTATGTCGTGATATTTCCATTAATTAGCAACGTGAAAAAAAACTTTTCTGCGACCAAATTCGTATGTGTTTGTAAAATAAACTGATTTTTAGCTATTTATTATGCAAAAGTTTATCTCAGTTTAATATTTTTTGTAAACTAGCACCGAAGATTATACAAGCAGTGACTAATTTAACTCTACATGATTCAGTATCCAGCAGTGCGGCCGCAAATTTTGATTTTTTTCTGTTAATTTTTGTATATAGGTTTAATTTTTTATTTATTCAAATTTTAATGACTATCTTACATAATAATTATGAATTATTATACCATTGCAGTTTTTAGGGTTCCGTACCCAAAGGGCAAAAACGGAACCAGCTATTACTAAGACTTCAATGTCTGTCTGTCCGTCTGTCTGTCCGTCTGTCTGTCCGTCTGTCTGTCCGTCTGTCTGTCCGTCTGTCTGTCCGTTCGTCTGTCTCCAGGCTGTATCTCAAGAATTGCTATAACTAGATTTCTGAAAATTTCACAGATTGTGTATATCTGTTGCCGCTGTAACAACAAAATACTAAAACCAAAATAAATTAAATATTGAAGGGGGGCTCCCATACACGAAACGTAATTTTTTTGCTATTTTTTGCTCGATATCAATAATGGAAATAGGTAGGCACTTGAAATGTTGACAAAATACTCAGTTGTATTTACACTTTAATATTTAATAATAAAATTTAAATAAAATAAATAATTAAGGGGGGCTCCCGCACAAAAAAAACACATTTTTTACCTATTTTTCTTCGTGCGCGAGACCAACTCGCACTTGGCCGATTTTTATAGTTTTACTTGCACCGACCTTAGTTATATAATTTTTTGAATTGGCAACACTGGTCATATAACTATGTATTTACTATTAAGCTGGTACACCTATTAAGACTTCATAATTACAGCTGTCTTCAAGTGGAAAAACCTATTGCATCATCGGGCTTTTAATAACAATGATGTTCTATAATAGAGACATAATGATACACTCATGGTATTTGAAAATTGTTTATACTTTTTTAAAACTTAACACTCAATGGTTATATTAATCAGCAAAAATAATATTATACTTTATACTGATAGTATATTATACTTTATACTGCTAGACTGTATACTAATTTTATAAATGTAATAACTTTTTCATCTGAGTATACTTGTACTTATAATTATTAATATTCTAATTTCTAAAGCTGAAGAGTTTGTTTGTTTGTTTAAACGCGCTAATCTCAGGAGTTACGGGTCCGATTAGAAAAATTATTTCAGTGTTAGATAGCTCATTTATCGAGGAAGGCTATAGGCTATATTACAATTATAACGCTAAGACTTATAGGACCGAAGAAACAGAGGAAAATGTGAAAAAAACAGGAACAATTATTTGAAAGAGCTTCTCTCACCAACTACTGGAGCAATTTTTATGTTATTTGGCACAAATATAAAGAGGACCACGTGAAGGGAATAAGGATATATACTTTTTTTTTTTGTGGAAAAATGTACGGTTTCCGTGAAACTCCTAATTAACGCGAGCGAAGCCGCGCAGAACGTCTAGTCCTTGAAATGTACGTATCTCGTGCGATTGGCGACTTTGCAAGCAACGGATTTATGGGCATTAACTAGTAGTAACATGAAAAAAAAATATTTGCTACATACGTCCGTCGCGGTAGCTGCCACAGCTGTATACTAAATGGAGTGTTTTAGTTAACAAAGGTACACCTAAATGACGCAAGCTGGCGTCATACCCTTTCCACAGAATTTAAGCTAATCTTTCCAATAAAAGGTCCCTTTTTGAAAGTAAGCTGTGGGCATTCTAGTAACAGTTTGTCGTCCTCATTCGGTCCTTAAGGGGGCGACCAACCCAAAAAATCAAACATCGTCCTTCTCTCTTCACACTCACGCCCGTCTTTCATATGCCAGGTGAAAAAGGACGACGCGGAATCATCGCCAAGTAAGCGGGAGTTATAGGTATTCTTTTTTTTAAAGAATATCTATTAAGTTATTAAAAAAAATGTAACATAATCCCTGCCTTATCTATAATGTAATTATACTAAAAAGTTTCAACACACAGTTTAACGTGTTAATTATAGGTGATTTGGAAGCAACTTCGCAATTTTTTTCTATCGAGAAAGTTGTATGCTGTCGTGTTTTTGAGTAACATAGTCACTAGTGTTAGTCCTGAAGTTTGCTGCATATTAATTTAACATTCAGTTTTTCATTAATATTGATATTACAGACGATCATGTAAAGCAATTTGATATAATACGCGCCCTTAATATAAAATCCATACTAATTTAAAAATAAGCTTATGTCTGTCTTTTTTATACCTTTTTACGTTTGTAAAAATAGTTAGTTACTCTTTCGGAGCGGCTACATTCACAGTGAACTCAAGATATATCTTGACATATCGACGATGGAAAACAGAAAGGGCGTATCCCGTTAAAAGGTTAACTAGACTACGTATAAGGTCATTATCAGTTTTTTTTCTGCGTCGATTGGTCTGGGTCTGGTTGCTCTACGATGACATGAAATTTAAAAATAAGTGAGTATTTTAAAAAGTGTGATATTTTTTTTGGTATAACTGCCCATAAAACTGCGTATTTATACTTTTTTGAGATACGATTTGAAGAAGTTTGTGTTTTTAATTAAAACATATTTACGATGTTCCTGTTTCGATGCGTCCCAGATGTTACGACCTTTTTGCGGGAAGCAATTTTTATGCTTCCTTAGTTACGACATTTTAACTGTTCAGATTGTTCTAAGGACAAATAATGACTTCTTAGATACTACAATTTCATGGGTGGTAGAAATGAACTCAATCGTAGCACAGGTCCCGTAATTTGTTGAACATTCCGGACTTTCTTACATACACCCCAGGTGAGTTACCTTAGTCGCTGCGCGGGCGTCGTGTTGAAAGGTTGTGTCAGTTTCGCTGTAGTAAAATCGTGTTGCAAAAATGTTATAAATTCTAAAGATTTAATTACCTAGTAATAAGTTCCAGGATACATAATGTATTCTTGAGCTAAACTCAAAAAGAATGTAAACAAATCGAAATCAAATTCTGCGTGGTACATAGGCGTTGTAAGATTTTAGGTTTTTTACTACTATTAAAGTATGAAGTTTCCGTTTTTGTAAGTAGGTGTTCGTGAAATTCAATTTTCCCATAGTAACGTTTTTCTTAATTAGGTAACAACTAATTTAAATCTAAGCATACCTACGTATTTATGGGCATGTTAACAACTAACATGACACATTTTTCAACCCCCGACAAAAAAGAGGGGTGTTATAAGTTTGACGTGTCTGTCTGTATGTCTGTCAGTCTGCCAGTCGATCTGTCTGTCTGTGGCATCGTAGCATCCAAACGGGTGGACCGATTTTGATCTAGTTTTTTTTTTTTTTGTTTAAAAGCTGACATGATTGAGAGTGTTCTTAGCCATAGTTCATCATCATCAGCCTGCTCAGTGCTGGAAAATTGCGGTTCATCTGGTTCGTGAAGGGCCGATTAGCAACTTGCAGTCGTTTGGTGGGCTTTATAATATTTTGCATTCTAGTTCGTGACATTTATGGATAAATACACATTAATGGAAAGTTGACCTGGTGCTGCAGCATAACCTGATAATCAATAGGATACCCAACTCCTTACCAACTTAGAGCAGAGGTTTCGTGTTTGGGCTCATTTTAATTGCGACAATTAGTAAGACGTAGATAACAGTAAATATTTGCATGTTGCTGCTGCAGCATCGCCAGGATTCTATAGGAGCCGAGCTCCATAATGAACCCAAAGTGGAGGTTTCATGTTCGGACTCATATTGACGGCCTCATCCAAGAGGACATTCATAGATGGTATTTATTGAGATAATAATATTATGATCCTTTTGATAGGAATTATTCTGCACTATAACGAACACAAGTTTAAAAAGCATGAAATAAAATAAAATTAAGAAATTTAAAAAAAAACCCCGTCAACCAACTTTAAGGGTGGGTTGCACCAGAAGCGTTGTTATAAAGGTTAAGGTTATCGTCAAATACGGCGTCGCTTATTCATTTTAACTAGACATTTGACAGTTCATTTGTCATTTTATTATAGTTAAAGTAAGTTCGTGCAACCCACCCTAAATAGTAATGAAATAATATTTACTGACTTTTCTTGTTTTATTATAATGACCAGCGTAGTCTGTATTAATTTCATTGTAGTTGGATTTTAACCGACTTCCAAAAAGGATGAGGTTTTTCAATTCTACCGTATATTATATTAATAATATTATGTTCATTTTTTTTTAATGTTTAATCTTGTTCTGTAATGTTGTATATTATGTACAAGACTTATCTTTGACTATTTTTTTATTTACTCCATAAATAACATTAGTAGGGAAAAATAATATTATGAAGGGAATAATAACATTTATTATTATATTCCAATTAAATTCTTAATATTATTAGTTATTTATTGTTAAATAATTCTTTAATGAAAAGTATAATTAGGTAGGTACCTAAAGTTACTATTGTGGATATTTGATAACCTTATATTATGTGTTTTTGTTGTTATTTTAGTGACATAATATATTATTTACTTAATTAGTTATTAAGTTGACATTGTATAATATTATATTTTTTGCTTTGTGTTTTTGGTAACTTTTTAAAAGTTCAATAAATTTACGTTTATAAAAGCTTACGACGTTTTATTTCGTCATTGGGTGTCTAGACGTTTGACTTACAACCAATTTTCTAACCATTATAATGCATTATGAATGCGTTTACACCCCGTTCCTAAGAGCAAATTAAAACGAATACTAGTTACGACCTTTTGAGGTCGGTAAATTTCTTATAGTTTTATGATTCAGTATAAACGTCGTGTCAATATACGACATTTTTGAGGTCTGCAATTTTTGTATACAATGGGTGTAACTTGAATAACTTTATTTCTAGCAATAGGAAGTTATTGCCTTGTATGCCACTTTATGCAGGTTTTTATTTTAAAGTAAAATCGTTAAAATTATGTTCCCACGATTTACCGATAAAAAGTTATAATAGAATTTCCCAATATTTTTTTGTTTTTTGGCTCTGGTGTAAAGTTGCGTTAGCCTGGGTTACGCCCTTCTTGTTTTCCATCGTCGATATATAGAAGACTGATACACATTAATTAATAAATTGAGTTTATTTTGTTACACCCTATATAATTCCTAAAATATTCATTATTAAAATATACGCTAAAAAATTCGCATAGCACTAAAAAGCAGGATGATTTTTGACTAGTCAACAATTTACCCGACCGAAGAGTCGCGCTTGAATTAGTTCATCTATTGTCTAAAGTCACTAACCTTTTACAATAAACAATAGAATCATCACACGCCATAATCTATGTTTATTTTGATGATAATCTATCGAAATTATAAGGTCTATAAAACAAATAAATTTAGGCTTTCCGAGACCCATTATTGTAATCAAATACTCTATCTCCATATTTTATGGCGTTTTCGTCGATTTTATCGCAGAAATATTGTCATAAATATTATTATAATTTATTTACACCCAATCGAAGGTGACATATTAAGTGTAATAAATAAGTCCGATAGGTCTCTTGATGTATTAGAGATCTTTACGATTATCTGCCCATCTTTGGCGGTGAGAAACCCAGAAAATAATGGTAAAAACAGATACATATTTCTACATATCATTGCAGGAAAATACCTAATTAAAATAATATACAAAATAAGCTTTGTTAAACTTAAAAAGAACAAAGTAAAAGTTCCTTAACCAAAACCCAAAAGATTCGCTAAACCAACATTGTTATTTATTTATTATTTTCATGTACAAAATTAAGACATATACCTGTATTAACTATAATAAAAGTGACAATATAACATTGGCGTACGTTTATATCCCTTTAAGACATCTCTTCCAGCAAACCACAAACAGTAGTGGATAGATATAAAACGGTGTGAAAACAGGGCAATGTTTATCAGTTATTACCATCAAAAGATTAATAATAATTGAACTATATGAACCAACGAAAATTTGATTTCTTTCCTCCATTTTTACTGACGTTTTAAGAATATAATTTCTTTTGTGACTACTGCAAAGTATAAAATATAATGGTGATAAGATGCGGTCAATATTGGAGGCATTGAGAGACTTAAAAATAACGACAAAGGTCGTGTTAGTCGGAGTAATTTTTAGCGCATTCGCTGCAAAACCTTTTATTACGCATGTCCAAAACATGTCATATCATGGCAACGCCACGAACAAAGTGTTTATACAGGGTGTAACAAAAATAAGTGATAATACTTTAGGGTGTGTACGTGTTCCTTGTAGAGAGTTCACTGTGAAAGAAGCAGCGCTGAAAGACCAACATTTTTTTTCACTTTTGTATGAGGAAACTCGTGACGCTCCGGCCCTTGCCCATACAAAAGTGAAAAAAAATTTTCGTCTTTCAGCGCTGCTACTTTCACAGTGAACTCTCTACAAGGAACACGTACACACCCTAAAGTATTATCACTTATTTTTGTTACACACTGTATACTTACTTAGTTACCGTCAAGTTTAAACAACGTGTACGATGTCGTTGCCACGATTTTGACATGCGCAATAAATGGTTTTGCAGCGCATGCGCTAAAAATTACGCCGACGAACACGACCAATGTCAGATAGATTTCACGTAGTATTACGTTAAGGTCGGAGCATATAGGCACAGATTACTAAACCTTACTACGCAAAACTACTACTAGCACATACAGTAAATAAATCGACCAAAATCCGACATGTTGCACACGTCATGTCAGAATATTGACAGAAACGTTGTCAAACGTCGAACAAAACTTTATGTTTACTGTAGACAGCACCAGCATAGATGCTGGTGCTGACTCCGTGAAAACATTACAGTAATATATCTTGTTAGTTACAATGTTGATGTCTACAGACTAAATGTTGGGAAACCCAGAGTTAAACCGAAAACAAGACTATTAAATAGTGCCTATAAAAAAGATCAAAATGTTATAATTTACGGTGGGTAAATTATTATGTAACATTGGAACATGGGCGCCGGCAGGGGGGGGGGGGGGGGGGGGTGCCAGGTGGTGCACTTGCACCCCTTGGGAATCTCGAGATCAACAGGAATTATTCAAAAAAAAAAAAAAGAGTTTTGATGGCTTCTTTTCATTTTATACTTTTTTAGATCAAACAATAAGTAAAGAACTAGTAAGTACAGAATATATATTAGTAGTACCAAGTACTAGTAAGTATTCTAATTTTTAAATTGACTTTATTAACGAGCCAAGATTAGGTAGTTATTAGTACAGTCAACCGCACGCCCGCGCCAGTTGATTTCATTCATCATTTTGTAACCCTATTACTATGCCTTACAAAGATAGTTCGCAATGTTTCGGCACTAATGTATTATGTTGACGTAAATAGGCAGTCACTGTTGTTCGTATAAAGTAAAAAGAAAAGAAAAGAAAGAAAATAAAATCTGTACCCCTTGGAAATTATTTCTGCCGGCGCCCATGCATTGGAATACAGCCAAATCGGTTCAGCCGTTGTCGATTTTATGCGAGACTAACAAAATTTATTTTTAATTATATTATAGATTTTATAGATATCGGATATTGCGAGAAAGAAGAGGATTCGGGCCTCGGGGGTAAGAGACTTATAAACCTAAAAAAAAGTATTTTTAAAATGGACCGTACCGTGTTTAATATGACCGCAAGAAAGATATTTTAGAAATGAAATACCTAGAGTTATTTACGTTACAGTAATAAAGATTTATATCTAATATAATAAAATATAATTAATATCCTCATTTGCCTAATCTGTGAAGTGATCAAATATCTGATACAATTTTAAGATGAATAGTAAAAACACGCATTAGTGAACTTTTTTACAACAGCTCAATTTTTTATGACATGGATTTAGTTTTTGTCTCTTAATAAAAATGTGACAACATAATATAATAGTAGTTTTTTCTTATTAAACACAAATAAAACACAATATTACCTGCACTTTTTCCACTATATTCATTAATTACTACAATTTTTAATTAAATACGACCGGTTTCGAAATAAATCATCATCAGGTCTTTTTCGAAACCGGTCGTATTTAATTAAAAATTGTAGTAATTAATGAATATAGTGGAAAAAGTGCAAGTAATATTCTGTTTTATTTGTGTTTAAAATGAATTTCCATCAAGAACCGACAGTACAATCAATTACATATATTTTTCATATTAGACTAATTTATTATATCTAATCATTGTAAGCCCGTTAGAGGATAATTTTTGAAAAGTTTTTACACCCGTATTCTTAGTTGTTTCCTCAAACCCGCCTTGACTCAATCTCAACGAAGGTGACCTTAAGAAACTCCTCAAATTTGGTATTCTTAAACGTAACTTCTACCTTAACGAATTACTCCTTCAGTAAGGTTGAGTGGAGGTGGAGGTGGAGGTATGACGTCACAGAAATTATTTTTTTAGTGTCAACACTGACGGATATCGACCCCAATTTGACAGATTTTCTTCATAGACCCTTCATGATAAGTCTAAAAAAATATATGATGTATTTTACTATAAAAACTACCAACGAAAATTGGTTTGAACGAAATTTTTATTTCAAATCATTTTCCCGGCCCTATAGCCTCCATTTATGCAAAAAAAACGGCAATTTTTTAACTGTTACTTAATAGGTTAGGTTAGCTGCTTCTTCCACTCATGTCTTCAATTATGTTAACAAGATTGTCTCGTTCAAAGTATCGTAATTTGTAATCAGTAGTCACGCAAGCATTTAAAAGCTATCATTATATTTACTAGCTTTAATACAGGGTGTAACAAAACAAATTGATAATACTTTAGGGCGTGTATGGAGCTGTATAGAGCTGATTGTGAAAGTAGCAGCGCGGAAAGAGTAACTTTTTTTACTTTTGTATGGGCAAATTTATGACGCTGGGAGGCTTGCCCATACAAATCACAAAAAAAATTGCTCTTTCAGCGCTGCTACTTTCACAATGAACTCAATTGCGAGTTGCGACCCATACGCAATCTAAAATATTATCGCTTTGTTTTGGTACATCCTGTACACTGTTACAATGTTTATATATTAGATGTAGGTATTCTAGAGGCACCATTTAAAGTAATAGCTTTCTGACATAAGGTGATATAAATCTTAAAACTAATTTCGACTGATTGTCATAGTGATAACTTTATATCGGGACTTCCAATCATTAAATTATTTAAATTAAGTTCATTGACTTACTTAATTTACTTTTTTTGTCATCGGTAACTGATTTTTATTCATTAGTTACCGTTAAGTTGGGTAAACAAATAATATGGAACTATTGTAGCCGACTACAACGCTATAGTATAGTCCAAACAAATCGAGCAAAACTTCATATCAAAATATAGTTGCTACAAATATAGTCACTTAATAATTTACCAAATCACCACACAGATAATAACACAGAAAAGAAATAAAAATAACTAGAATTAGCATTTTTAGGGTTCCGTACCCAACGGGTAATAATCGGCCAAGTGTGAGTCGGACTCGCGCACGAAGGGTTCCGTACCGTTATAAAGCAAAAATAGGCCAAAAATTGTGTTTTTTGTATGGGAGCCCCCCTTGAGTCTTTATTTTATTTTAATATTATTATCAATTATTTATGTACATATATAACTAAGGGCTTTGTGAAAATTTCAAGCGCCTACCTGTTGCCATTATTGATTACGAGCAAAAAAGGCCAAAAAAATCATGTTTGTTGTATGGGAGCCCCTCTTAAATATGAATTTTGTTTTATTTTTAGTATTTGTTGTTATAGCGGCAAGAGAAATACACAATCTATGAAAATTTCAGAAGTCTAGCTGGCCTGGTCTAGCCTGGAGACAGACAGACAGACGGACAGACGGACAGACATGAGACATCGAAGTCTCAGTAATAGGGTCCCGTTTTTACCCTTTGGGTACGGAACCCCAAAAACGGGACCCTATTACTGAGACTTCAATGTCTATCCCTCTGTCTGTCTCCACTCTCCAGGCTATAGCTAAACTTCTGAAATTTTCATAGATTGTGTATTTCTCTTGCCGCTATAACAACAAATACTAAAAATAAAACAAAATTAATATTTAAGGGGGGCTCCCATACAACAAACATATTTTTTTACCTACGAATAATAAAAACTAAGGAAAAGTAACTCCGTCAAAAAACATGTTCTACAATACTTGTCAAAAATGTGTACCTAGGACCTAGGTACACATTTTCAATACATTTGCAATATTTAGGTGGCCTTCAGCGGTATTTCGAACTGTCATGTAGCGTCAGGCTGACGTTACATGACAGTTCGAAAGGAACCAAATTTAAAACGGTAATAGTATGGGAGTTACGTTTTCTTAGTTTTTATTATTCGTAGTTTTTTACCTACTTATTCGCTCTAACTCTATAGCGGTACGGTGCGCGAGTCCGACTCGCACTTGGACGATTTTTTTATTTAACCCATCAACTCCCATGCGGCACCCGGGTGCCGTGCCATAGTCGATTTCATATTATATTTCAAATAAATAAATAAATAAAACGGCAGTTACGTCAAAGGTAATAAAAATATTTTTGGACTTTAGAAATACTATAATACTGTGTAAATGGTAATTTATCAAAATAAAGTCATAAATTCATAAAAGTTAGGCCCCCTGCCGAGTTACAGCTTATAACACTTTATTTGTATTAAATAAGATGTAAATAATCCCAATCCCAATTTTTTACTACATTAGCATCCGTGTTAGGTTAACTTTTATATTTAGACTATATCAGTAAGTTTACGGACACAGCACAGAAGTAATAGTAACATAATGAAATAGAAAATAGTTAGTTTAGCAGCAATTTACGAGGAAAAAAGCGCGAAAATGGCTTAAGGTGACGCCGCGTTAAAGTAAAAAATCGTTTTGGATATGTTTTAGATCGCTTGTTTTCTATGAGAGGCCGGGCCGGTCTCTCATAGAAAACAAGAAATGTAACAGCAAGAAATGGAAAGGGCGTAAGCGACAAAATGGTTTTTGTCGCGTAATTTAAAAACCATAAATATATTTCATATAAGCTATCGGCAAATTATAGTGTATGCTTGAACTAATCTATATACAAATTTTGGAAGCTTAAATCACTTTCCTTTGTTGGCAAAATTAGAATCCCTGTTTTTATAGAGGTCTGTTTGATTAATTATTCTGTGTTATAAAAGTTGACCAATCGTGTTATGCTATGGGTAATTCAAATATAAATACAAGATAAATACTGACAATGAACTTAAATTTCTTAGCTTTAGTCATTGTTGAGAAAAATCGATATCGCTGCAGTCAAATTATCAAGGCGTCACCTTAATCAATGCTAGAGTAACAGATATTATTTCCGAATAAAAAAATAAAAAAACCGTACCACCTACCTTAATAAGCTTATAACTTGTTTTCGTATTAAGGCCATCCCCCGAGCAAACGACCTTGACCATACATTTGACGCGTAGCCGAGATCACACAAAAACCCTATTTTTTTCACTTAAATTAGTTCAAAATTGATCTAAAAAAATTTAAAACGGGGAATATGTAGTTAATGAAATTGTCTATCTATTGTCATGTGTTTCAAATAAACGTAATTTGTAAATACTAGGGAGATGCTGAAGGTATGCTTCAATTTAAATAAATTGGTATTACTTTAGAAGCCAATATCATGAGTATAATAAACAAAAATAGAAAATTTAAAACGGGGAAAGGAATGTTGATATACTGAAGATTATTGCTGTATTTTTATTATAACTTTGTAGCTTTCAAATTATGAGTTTATAAGGCTCTAAATACAGTAAATTACGGAATCTCCGTAGGGGAAGGCCCTTAAGGGTTAGATACGTATTTTCCAAATTAGCAGCTGAAAGTACATGGCTTATCTCAGCGTTGTAAATAACTTTTTCGAATTCCCTTTTTCTGCCTATTTTATACAGAGTGAAACAAAACAAAGCGATATTACTTTAGGGTGTGTACAGTATATGTGTCCCTGAAAATATACAGACAATAGTTTTACTGAGAAAGTAAAGTAGCGCCGAAAGAGCAATTTTTTGCGATTTGTATGGACGAGCGCCCTAGTGCAGCGTCATGAATTGCCGATACAAAAGTTTAAAAAACTTGGTCTTTCAGCGCTTCTACTCGGACTTTTACAGTGAACTCTGTACTGGAGGGTCATAACATTATCACTTTGTTTGGTGGCATCCAAAAATATTAGGAGTAAATTATGTGCCCACATACAAACAAACAAACAAATATACTTTATTGTGCACAAAAATTACAATAAAACTTAAATATATACAACATATTATATTATAACTGATTTACTTCTTAAAAATGTTGAATCGACCTCTGTGGCTCAATTAATTGAGTGTGTGGCAGTTCAAGCCGGGGGTCGCGGGTTCGAATCCCGCCGACGGAACAAAAAGTTTTCAATGTTCCCGGGTCTGGATGTATATTAAATATTATGTGTACAATATAATAAAAATCTTAAATATATGTATAGTATAAAAGTATTAAATATATTTCCGTTTCTGGTACCTGTAACACAAGTCCTTCAGGTACTTAGCACGGGGCCAGACTGACGTGGTGTGAAGCGTCCATAGATATTATTATTATTAATTAAAAAGCTACTTATCCCTGTATCACAGATAACCTGTATTTAGTATGGAGGCTTTATAAACGGGCACAGTCATTAAAAAACTTGATAGTTGATAGATATCTTACTAAGTTAATTAGCCTCACAACTTCTGCGGTCGTAAAGCTTATCTAAATGTCTTTACTACGGTAGATCTACTTCGCTACTCTACATTTTTAAAATTTCAAAGGAAACTGAACCTTCTGTGCATAAGTTACAGTGCATTATGGCGAGCGTTGAAATTCAGCGAAAAAACTGCAAAGAATTATAAACTCAATTATCAGAAATAGAATTCATTTTAATTTGATACTAAAGACTTCAGAAAAATATGGTAGGCTTGTGCCAATTTCTTTTCTTTTCCAATTAGTGTCAGTTTGATGACTTCATTAATATAGCTGTTGTTTCTCCAAATGCGCCTACAAGGCGCCTACGCATTTTCAAAAATCGAATTCAATAAAACCTTTTTGAATAAGCCAATTTACTTTTTTAAAAGGCTTAGGATAAAGAACCGTTGCACAAGTAATTTGTTTAAAAGATAATTTTAATCCCAAAATTCACGCTTTGGAGCTTTACCACAAATAATAATATATTATAGTTATTTTGAAATACTTCGACGAGTACCAAATAAAATATAATACATTATAAGACTTAAATGTCCAAATGGTAAAAAGACAAAAGATATTTAACGAAAATGTAACCACAAAAGCTCATTGATTTTGTAAAGCTGTATTAGGGTTCCGTACCCAAAGGGTAAAAACGGGACCCTATTACTAAGACTTCGTTGTCTGTTCGTCTGTCCGTCCGTCTGTCTGTCTGTCTGTCTCCAGGCTGTAACTCAAGAACCGCTATAGCTAGACTTCTGAAACTTTCACAGATTATGTATATTTATTGCCGCTATAACAACAAATACTGAAAATAAAATAAAGTTAATATTAAAGGGGGGCTCCCATACAGGAAACGTGATTTTTTTGCTCGTAATCAATAATGGTAACATCTAGGCATTTGAAATTTTCACAAAATCCTTAGTTATATTTGTACTTTAGTAATTAATAATAAAATTAAAATAAAGTAAATATTTAAGGGGGGCTCCCATACAAAAAACACAATTTTTGTCTACTTTCGCTCTATACCGGTACGGAACCCTTCGTGCGCGAGTCCGACTCGCACTTGGCCGATTATTTTTATTATAATCTTAAAATATTTTGATATAGCAGAGAGTCCTAATCCTAATTTTAATTATCTAATTTTGAGTATTTAAGACTGTCTCTGTACAATGGTCAAGGTACATAA
Organism: Cyaniris semiargus; assembly: GCA_905187585.1. Classification (NCBI taxonomy): domain Eukaryota; kingdom Metazoa; phylum Arthropoda; class Insecta; order Lepidoptera; family Lycaenidae; genus Cyaniris; species Cyaniris semiargus. The sequence continues at coordinate 4,769,026 of LR994555.1, forward strand.
CACACAATAAGAGCATTTTAATTAAAAAACTACGGATAATATTCGTTAACAAAAAAAAAATTAATAGAAAAACCCCACATTTAGTTATTGTTATGAATAACAACCTATATTATATTGTAAATCAAACAAAACTAGAAGCCTTTAGTTCTGGTGTAGGGCTTCCGTTATTAATAGTTCAGCATTTATCACCTTCGATCACATATATTTTATCACACTAAACGTTTACGTTTGTATTACGTCATGACTCATGATGTTGAACATTTAGTTAGCATTAAAGATACGATTCGACCGTGACCATGACCGACGCGACGTTTTAATTATATTTACATACGGAGAGTTAAGTTTGATTAAACTCGTTTATACATAAAAATAGCCCGGAAACTGCATATTTTCAGCGAAGAAGACTTTGTCCTTTGAAAATTTCAAACAAACTTTGAATTTTTTTCGGAAATATGCCGCTAAATAATTGCGTGAAAATGCTTAAGCTTCAAGACCTAATAGTCAGACAAACACATTTTTACATATTTTAACAATAATATAAGAATGGATGACAGTAATTCAAAAATTTAAGTTGATGAAAATTATGATGTTTTCCTAAACTGTTTACTAAAGTTTTCGTTTATTTTACGTTTTCCGATACATTTTAGGGTGATGTCAACAAATGAATAAAGCTTGAAACGTAGAAAAGAGAGACTAAAAGATATTTTATGATAAAAATGATAATCTATTGAACAAATATTAAAAAGACAATAAGGATAGTGTTACGACCATATATGGAGGATCTAAGCAAATATTTCCCATTATTTATCCATCGATATCGAGTTCCAAATTCAATTTCAATAAATCTAACCCATTAGGATCTTAAAAAAAAACTATCACATTACTCTTTTAAAGTTTTATCATACTACAAAAAGTGTATGATGAAATATATTATTTATTTTTTGTTTAGTCTATTTGTTTGGCGTGTCAAGCTCAAGGATCGTCGTAGCTGTAGTTATTGGAAGAAACTATTTTGATTTAGTTTTTTTTTCATAGCATGTGCCCTTTGAACTACATATAATATATAGAGCTTCTCCAACCAACACATCAAAAAAGGTAGTGTCCGACTTAAGAGCGCGCTGTGAAAACGCTAGCCCCGCCTACACACAACGCTATCCTCCAATCGTGATACAATAATTCCATGAATCGTGCTCCCGGGCAATGTACAGGCTGCAGCTAATAGTGAACAATATCGCGTAACAACGGTTCCCGCATTATAGCACGAAAGTAAAGGTCGTAAGTCCCAAAACTGTTCTTTGATGATTACTTAAAAACTAAATACAATACTAATATTTCCTTTAGCTATTATTTTATAAAGTGTGTGATTGTAGTAGTGCAAGTTATTTAATGATAGTAACTCAATAAGTGTAACAAATATTTGTTGAAATGCCCAAAAAGATTCATAATTTCGAAAAATAAAACTATCGACTCAAAATAAGTGAATCGTGTTTTCCGTTAGCTAAATATCAGATAAATATACAATGATTAAATAAATCTCAATTTCATTTGAGTCAATCGTCTTCCGGGATCGTAATACTTATTAGAAAACACAGCAAAATTGCACAGCGCGCTCTTAAGCTTTAGCTTTGCTTAATTGCTTTTGTCTTGGGCAACTTCGGCCAAAGCTTCGATCAAACACCCAAAGCCATAGGCTCCCAGAAGGTTAATTTACTTTTAGGAAACATACATAGAAATCGAATGAAATCTTTCCCCAAAATGTAACTTTTTACAAGTTCTATTTAGCTATGCAAAAATTTCTGTGTTAATTTACAATGTAAAGCCTGTGCCATATTTTGTATCAATACACCTGCAAATGGTCATCCTTTGTTTAAACTTTAAGGGCTCATTAAATATTTATATTAGGTAAACATTGGTATGTTTAGTCGTTCAAATTTTAATGTACACAGGTATATACAAGTAACAAAACAAAGTTATATAATACTTCAGGATGTGTTGTGTCTCTTATATTATAGAGTTCACTGTGAAAGTAGCAGCCCTTAAAGAGCAAATTTAAATTATGTTAGCGCCCCAGGCCCCATTGTCATATTGAATTTGCCCATACTAAAGTACAAAAAGAGTTTCAGTGCTGCTATTTTTACAGTATTTTTAATGTTATTTATCTATTATCACTTTGTTTTGTTACAGCCAGTACAAACCATCGATAACTGATAAGTACAGTGTAATACTTTTGATCCTTATTGCTGCGTAGCAAGGTCGAAAATTTGATTGATCAAAGTGACTAAAATAATCAGCTTAAAAACGTTATTAAGAAAAGAACTAAATAATATTTTATGTCTAGTTTATATTTGCAAACAAGTGTTACGAAGGTGCTACGAAAATCAGCGTCTGTCAAATTTCTCGATTATAATAAAGTAATTACTAATTAGTAACACACTCTTGATATTTTGAAAGCCCTTGCATAAATGTTAAAAAAAAAGTTCACAACATTATCTATACTAATATTATAAAGCTGAAGAGTTTGTTTGTTTGTTTCTTTGAACGCGCTAATCTCAGGAACTACTGGTTCGATTTGAAAAATTATTTCAGTGTTAGATGGCAAATTTATCGAGGAAGGCTATAGGCTATAATAACACCACGCGGTGACTTTTAAGAGCGAAGAAACAGAGGAAAATGTTGATAAAATGGGAGAAATTATTAATCTTTGAGAGCTTCCGTTGCGTGCGCTGCAAAAACAGTCCAAGATACCAGAAAAATATGTATGGAAAAATTATTTCTCTTTAAATGATCTAAAAAAATGTTCGTGATAGTACATGTCTATCTTTTAAGATTAACTCACAATAATCGTTTTTATATGGTCTAAGAATCAAATTTGGTCGAAATGAATGCATTAATAAAATAGATGCAGACGAAGTCGTGGGTTACAGCTATAATTTATGAAGCTGAGGAAGTTGTTAAATAAATATGATGCCCATAATAACTATTCCACGCGAACGAAGTCGCGGGCACAGCTAGTATATTATATTAGTCAAGGTAGTTTGACCAAAGCTCCGGCTTCGGTCAAAAATCCACTTGTCTGTATGTACTATGTACTATACAATATAATTTTATCTAAAAATCATATATAGATCATTTACTTAATTGGTGTCGATAAAATTAACCACGTCTAATTGCACGTGCACGAAATCCCGTAGGAATCTTAAATTTTTTGTGACAGAAAGTAGTTTGTCGACTCTATCTGTATCTAAAAAAATCGATTGTATTTCAAAGCAGATTGACCAAACAATCTCTACTTTCCCATAAATTAGTTAAATTAGTTTATATTGTACTTACCATAACACAAACCTAGGTTGAGAATAGCACTAACAAGTATAAAACCCTTCATGTTCACACAATCGCCTCGTTCGGCGGATCGCTACACAGTGTTAAACACTCAACCAAACACAAACATAAATACTCATACAGATACTAACATGAACCCTATCAATCGATAATGACACTAATCACACGGTAATAAGAATTACATTAGCGTATCAAGGATCGCGAGGATTTTCTACGCATCCTGCACATCCGGGAGTTTTTCGGCTCTCAAAGAAAAACTCGAGTAAAAACTTTTAATATTTCAATCATTGTCTTTCGGTAATTAGGTGGGTTTATACAATAATTAGTATGGGATGGGTAAGTGGGTCACAATATAAATAATATAAAGTAAACCTCCAAAACAAAACTGCAAATTCGGATCGCATCGCATCGTAATGTCATTTTTATTATGAATTTTGTCGCAGATAACATTTGCGATGCGATGCGAATTTGCAGTTATGTGCCAGCCCTTAACACCAGACTTAATGAATCTAGTCCACGCGCACATTAGCGTGTTTTCATAATATAATATATATAGTCCATTGAAATGTTACTTTGCATTTTTCAGAGTACGCAATTTTATTTTTGGGATAAATATCCCAAAAATAAAATTGCGGTCAATAGAACCTTAACCTCAAGTTTTTGGGGTCGCCACCCTTGTCCCCCGACCGCCATCTTGAAAAAAGGGGTGACAACACTATTTTCGCGATACCTCGAAAACTATACGTCTTACAAAAAAATTGTAAAATCATAATTTGTTGCAAATTATTTTTCCTACAAATATGTTCATATAACTTTTTACTCTAAATTAAAAATTAAAAAAGTTATACTTAAACAAAAAAGTGAGTTTTTTTTTATTTTCTTTCTTGCTCTTTAACTTTTTTTAATACATTTTACAAAAAAATTAGCTAGTGGTACCGCGCTATTTCTGAGTGAGAAAGTCGATCCATCTTTGCTCACTCTTGTTGGTGAACGTTGTTTCATAGCTTTATACGGCGGTAATAAAGACGACTTACTAGACGGCTTGCGATACAAAAGATTTGCCAAGACGGTGACTAAAAATTCATTTAATTTGTCATCGCTGCCACCAACACAAGATGGTGCTCGTTTTCACAGTCTCCGAGTATATCACCAGGTCCAGTCGTGGCTAAGAAGATATCAAAATCCTGAAGATTGGGGCTGGAAAAAACATGCTGCAAACATTTGGATGCCAATACAAACTTCCAAGCCTCCAGCATCCCCCGATCTCATGAAATAAATTTTCTGTAGATGCCATGGTAACTGTGGAAGCATGTGTGGCTGCAGAAAAGCAGGCCTGAAATGCTCTACAGTATGCCTCCATTGTTCTGGGGAAACATACAGTAACATAAAAAATTTCTCACTTTTTTGCTTATAACTTTTTTAATTTTTAATTTAGGTTGTCAGCCCTTTTTCCAAGATGGCGGCCGGGGGACAAGAGTGGCGACCCCACAAACTTGAGGTTAAGCTTCTATTGACCCCCCCCCCCTACATGTCCCAAAAATAAAATTGCGTCCTCTAATTAATGTAATATTCTTTCCTTAAATGGTAACATTTTAATGGACTAATATAGCAAAGTAGCATATTTAATGCAGTGTCACGTGGCACGCGTGTATAACTTGTCCCTTTGTTGAGTGACTTTAATTTCAATTTCAAGGACGCGACGGTATTACTTTACTGTATACTTTTTACACTGTGGTACCTAAGGACCAGCGCATAATAACACCTATCTTTTCTGCATTAAAAGTTATTTGTTCTTTGAATCTTAGGTATACCGATCGTCTCCTAATAGGTTCTGTGAAATAGTTTTTGTCAGAAACCGTTTCCTGAAAAAATATTGTTTGGCATGATTGTTGACTTTTATAAATCTAACACCTTATTCTTTAACCATTTAAATATGATATAAAAACCTTTAATTGTTGTAGTAACTATTATGAAACAATCAATATTACGCAAAGTTCAGAGCAGAGAATACTAGCACATACAGTAAATAATCCAATTAAAATAATAGAATAAAACTTTTTTTTAAATTTTGTAATCAGAATAAAACTTTTTGTTTACTATCTATGCTGATGCTGCACTCTAGCGTCAAAACGCAGTAATATAATTATATTGATAGGTCACAATTTCAAATGCGTCAAGCTGTTTACTGTTTAGGTTCTAGCATGTACAGCTTGTCAAAAGAAATACCTACCTATACACTTATTTATTTAAAAATGCCCCTAGTCGGATAAATATATTTAAATGTAAAATGTACCATCACTACCATCGAAGAAATGGTCTCATAGGCAGATGGCGGTGCTACGTCATTTGGTCGTCTTATTTCAATTCAATGTAGTCAGGATCTGTAAGAACTTGTATTTGAATAACGCGACTAAATTACATGGGTCCGCCATCTGCCTATGAATCAACTTCTCTGATAGTACATAGTACATGTTATTTTTAAGAACCTTTTATGCTTATCTTCTAAATTGACATCCTTGCGTAAGATTAATATTATGATGTTTTCCTCACCATAACCAGTTACCTGCACGCTTTCTTCTACTTTTTCTCTCATCAGTCATCACATTACAAGAAATTAAATTTTAATAACATCATAAAATGATGTGATGTGAGCAAAATACTTAAACTGTCTTAAATAGTCAACTTAAAAAACTAATGACGATATTATAAAACTATAAATTCTGCAAGCAAGTTCACAATTTCTGGCTAGAACTATAAAATTGTAATAAAACTAAGCCTTTATAAAACAGTTACGTATTTGCATAACTCTCACAAAAAAATTAATTAGTTTCATTAATCCAGATATGAAGACAGTTATTTCATTATCTTGATTTACCCAAAACAATAAATTCAATATCACACACAATATATTTAAATTAAAATTTTGTAATAAATTTAATTTTTCGAACCAGATTGACTTATATAAATCTCACAAGCGGGATAGTTGAGTTATTGTCCTAATTTAATTTAAATATATTAAGTATAGCAAAAGTTATCGCTTTGAGTTTATTGGAATCAAAATAGACATCGGATTAGAAAGCAGCAGTCTTACGGCCGTTCCCAATATTTGATCTATCTCTGGTTTTGCCCTACTAGAGATAGGAATAACTCTCATTAGACATTAGAGACATATATTTTATGTCAATTCAATGTTAGCTGCGATCGGTCGATATAGAAAGGTACTCTGTGGTCGTATGTCAAACCAGAGATAGATTGAATATTGGGAACGGCCGTTAAGGTGCCGGTTGGCAGCGGGCGACATGAAGCAACCGCAGACGACGTGTCTCAGCTGTCTGCGACACTACTTCTTCTTCTTCTGGTTTGTATGTATTTCTATGAAATACCCTCCGCAGCTAGCGTCACGGAGCTAGCGACACATATTCATAGAAATACATAGAAACCAGTAGCGTCGCGACGACACGTCGTCTGCTGCAACTTCATGTAGCCGGTTTCCAACTTGTACCTTTACCCCCGAAAACGATTTTGATTAACGAGTCTGATTAGTTCCAAATTGAACCGCAGCACGATTTTGCGCTTGTTAGCTATATATATCGGAAGTAGCAAAAGCTTTGAGATCGAGCTGATTCGATTCTCGATTCGATTCTGATTCTGTCGGGAGTTAAGGAGTAATGCGGACGGGTCCGTACGGACCCCTCCGCATTACTCTAAAACGCTCCTTATAGCGTAGGTAATGCATATTGCATATACGGGGCGATCCGTACCGACGGTCAGCGTGACACTAAAACCAGCCTAAGACATCTGAGCTCTGAAACCTAGCCAACACGTATAGTGGAGTGCCTAGAGCGTAAAAATCATGCAAACCTCCGATTTCCGTAATAGTGTATGAAAATTGAAAAGAAAAAAAAGAAATGTGTAGCTGATAACATAAATAAAAGTTTATTCAAAAGTTGTGCTTTTGATTTTTAAATTATTCTATTCCACTTCAGTTACACTCATAATTTTTAAAATTTTGAAGAAAACCTGCATTTCTTTCAGTTCAGTTATGTAGCAAAATAATAAAATATATTATCATTTTGTTTTATTTATATCGTTGCTACTTGCTTATATTCCAAAAAAAAGAAAATAAATGGAAAAAATATATAATTTAGATTTAAAAATTAATATTTTTATATCTAGATGAGCATACCTCTGAATAAGTTTGTTGTGTGCTTCGGCAGTAAGTATCTGATAAATGGCGTTCCTATTTTTTTTTTTTTTTTGGTTTTAAATAGGAAGTTTAAAATTATTTCTTAGGCTTGACAAATTCTTATATTTGTTAATGCGTAAATTTTTTTAGCTCTTACTTTATTAACTTTTCCGAAAATGTAGCACAAACTTTTCACGTATATTTCGAAGAAAATCTGTATTTTATTTTCTTTGGTAAGGTTTTTAACAGAATATTTTTTTTATATATTTTTTTTTATCTATTACATTGGCTTAAACATACATAAAGGAAAAAAAATACAAATTAGGTTAAGAACTGATAATTTTGTATTCAGATAAGCATTTTCCAAACATAGGTTGCAGCATGCGTCTTTAGTATGTACGTGAGATATTATTATTATGTAGCACGCAATTTTATTCTGGCTTTTAATACGAAGTTTAAATATATTTCAAACGTTAGAAAAAGCCTTTCCTTTGTCGATGCACTTAACATTTTAGCTCTTACTTCAATAAATTCTCAACATATGTAGCAAAAAAAATTTGGTCTATTTTACACATTTTTTAGATATTAAAACGTTTTTAAGTACTTAAAACTCATTATTTTTCTAAAAATTAAATACGCACAATAAGTGCGTGTAAGACACTTTTCGTTACAACCCTGATATCCACCCAAATCCTTTTATCTTGGTTACGACGAGCGTTAATCTCTAAAAACTTTGCAAAAGTCTCATAGTTTTATTTAGCTTAGCAAGGCAAACATTTTTTTTTTTTCAAAATTGTGTTTTTGGTTAATTTTCAATGTAATCAATCAGATAAGAGTCATTCAAAAACCGGAACAAGAATTTTTTTTTTCTCGACTGGTTTTATACGTTGAAATATTAATTTTTAATTAAATAACAAAACAATATTTAATTATAAATTAATATTTTTACTATAATAATTAAATAACTAAAAAACAAAAATCTATTCACTATTACAATTTTCGGAGGTTAAAACCTCTGGGCCCTGCTCTAGTATATTTTTTCTCACTTCTTCTCTCTAAACATATGGAATTGACATTTAAGGCATATTATTTAACATTCCGATAATATTATGAATTCGATATTCGACTCATGTGACATTTTGAAAAAACGATAAAGAAAACGTGTTGGCTAGGGGATCTAATCTCTGAATGACAAGAAATTACACTCAACCTACGAATAATAAAAACTAAGGAAACGTAACTCCCATTACATACTATTAGCGTTTTAAATTTGGTTCCTTTCGAACTGTCATGTAACGTCAGCCTGATACCACTCAAGGCCACCTAAATATTGCAAATGTATTGAAAACTAGGTACACTTTTTTGACAAGTAGTGTAGAACATGTTCTTTAACGGAGTTACTTTTCCTTAGTTTTTATTATTCGCACTCAACATCCATACTAATATTATAAATGCGAAAGTGTGTCTCCGTCTGTCTGTCTGTTACCTCTTCACGCCCAAAATCGGTTCGGTGGTTTGGGTGTGAAGAGGTAACAGATAGACAGACAGACAGACGGACAGACAGACACACTTTCGCATTTACAATATTAGGTATATATATGAATAATTATTATACTGTATTATTAGTACTCATGTATGTACATAGTTACATATTGTATAACATACATACATTACATCTTCGTAATGATTGTTAGTTTTCTTAGAAACATTGAGTTGTCGATGTTTTTACATATAAATGTACAAACCTGTTTCATATTATGTTGATATAATCGATTAATGTAATCTTCAATGTAAGTATCATGCATACAAGTTGAGATCGAGGCGAGATGATAACTGCATTGATATTTGATGTTTATGTTGAGTTTAACCTGACATTGACCGATGCAACCACTGACCTCCATGTAATGGAGGTCAGTGGATGCAACAGAATCGGTTTTGAGCGAAAAAAAAGAAAAATCAAAATTCAAACTTTTTTTAATGTCACACTGATATTATAAAGGCGAAAGTTTGTAAGGGTTTTTTAACATTTTCACGAGTAAACGTCTGGAGCGATTTTAATAAAATTAAAATCGCTATTTCCACTGGGTTTAGTAAATTATATCATAGTAGAAAATAGAAATAGTGCAAGAAGATGGATCATAGTGTTGGCAGGGTACCTACTACTACCTAGGTCCTAGTGAATAGGATATCACGATTATGAGCGATTGCATCAAAGCCCATGATTAAAAACATCATACACATTTAACGTGGGAGAGCCATGCTTTGGCACGAATGGGCCGGCTCGACCGGAGAAATACCACGTTCTCACAGAAAACCGGCGTGAAACAGCGCTTGCGCTGTGTTTCGCCGAGTGAGTGAGTTTACCGGAGGCCCAATCCCCTACCCTATTCCCTTCCTTTCCCTCCCCTATTCCCTTCTCTTCCCATCCCTACCCTCCCCTATTCCCTCTTAAAAGGCCGGCAATGCACCTGCAGCTCTTCTGATGCTGCGAGTGTCCATGGGCGACGGAAGTTGTTTTCCATCAGGTGACCCGTTTGCTCGTTTGCCCCCTTATTTCATAAAAAAAAATATTATTATATTATTTTGTTATCCTATAAAGTTGATATTTGTGTAAAAAGTATGTTACCTAATTCAAGATATTATAACGGTTGCACCCAGACTTATTAATTAGTATTCATTACTTAACTTTAATGTCAAAATCTTAATTTAGCGGGCCTCTAGACGATCAATTTTATTGCCCAATATTACGTATTGTGCAATATTATTGAAGGTAAAGGGTTAATATTGAACATTTACGCGCCTTTCAATTTTATTGTAAGTAAGGGGGAAGGTTTAGGGGCTGCCTAAGATAACATTTTCCAGGGGTAGTAGATATTATTATATTAAATTATACTTAGTAATAAAACAAAAGTAATTGCGTCTATAATCTATATTGAAAGCACACAAAATAAATAGCAATACGTTTATTACATACATTTGCTAATGTAACATTTTCCGTCGTTCTTTAATCGAATCGTAAAGTAGAGCGGTAGCCTTAAGACTCCAAGATTGGTTATAAAATATCGTTGGACTTAAAACTCCTTACTAATAAATATCTTTAATCTACATTCTATATAATTAATAAGCTATATAATACAGTTTGTACTTGTCTCTAACATTGGAATTGACATAACTACAAAGACAAAACGACAATCAGCGTATTTGCTGTGTAATATATTTTATAGTCTGTCAAAAAAGTGAAGAAATTAAAAAGTGGCAACATCGTAGAGTCATCCCTTTTTTCTTAGATTGATTTGAAAGGGATGACACTACGATGTTGCCACTTTTTAATTTCTTCACTTTCTTGACAGACTATAGATAATACGGAATATTACGTAAAGGTCGCAGCAGAGGGCATAACTAGAACTTGCAGTATAATAATCCGACCAAAATCCGACATGTTGCATACGTCGTTTCACAATATTGACAGAAACGTCAAACGTCGAACAAAACTTTTTGTTTACTGCACAGAATTATAACCTTTAGAAGAGGCATTCCATACAATCGTTAGCGCGAAAATGTGTCACCCTCGAAATGAGTGAGCTCACTCATCTGAGAGCAGTGTGCCTTAGGACGCGGTGACTGTCGGACGTGTTTAATGCATTGATTACGTAAAATATGCATTGAAAGCGTGAATGAGTGAAAGAGAAAGTAGTATATGCTATTACTGTAAGACAAAAAAGGACGACAATATTTTCTCGATACACATTTTGCATGCAAAAACATTGCTACAGTTTTGATGGCGTATGCCATATCCAAGTATTGACATCGTTGGTTTACTGTATATGCTAGTGCTGCCTTTAGCGTGAAAACATTGCAGTAATACTATAATCCTATTTATTACGAACTGACTTTTTGGTATATTTTATGTTTAGGCCCAATTTCACCAACGACTGTTAAAGTTAATGATCGAATTGGTATCAAGTGACCTCTTTCATTTTTCATATGAATGAAAGAGATGTCATGACATTTTAACAGCTGTTAACACTAACAGACGTTGGTGAAATTGGACCTTAATCTAATAAATCTCGTCCATGATCCTTGTTTCATAATCTCAAAAACCTTAGCTGCCTTTGCCATATCCTATTGTACTTCGAAAGGAACTCCGCTCTACACAACTGGATGTATCTAGAAGTGTCTCTCGATTGTCTTGCCATCGTCGTCTGTGATTTGCACGCCTGTGGTGACAGGTTTGCCGTTAGCATCAACGCCGGTATGAGCGACAAAGCTGGTGGACATGTAGTGGCCATTCCCATTCTTCAGTCCGTCAGTCCACGCGGTCTGGAACTAAAAAAATATTGATGGTCGATCATAGAATCTCTTTCTCTTTGTGGTCGATTAAAAATGGATGGTATAAAATGCAAATAACTATTTATTAAGATCCCTTAGCGAAACTGGAGGGTATTCAGCGCATGTTATTATATAGTATCTATACTAACAATGTATTATCAAAGAAGTTGATTCATAGGCAGATGGCGGACCTACGTAATTTGGTCGACTTACGTCAAACCCAGCCAACAAATCACGACTAATATTGAAATGACATTATCCGACCAACTGACGTAGGTCTGTCAACTGCCTATGAATCAATTTCTTCGATCATCGATGGTATAGTTGGTACTATCATTCATAGGCAGATGGTGGACATATTACGTTATTTCACTGACCTCCATTATAAAAGTACGCTGGACTTATGATACCCTTTGAAATGACAGCTATTTTTTGTGCCTATTTGAAGCGGAATCAGCGCCCCAATGCGGGGGAAGAGAACTAAATCTGACGTAAAAATGACGTTTGAACCGTTTGAAAGTCGCCATATTGGTGCTGATAGCAGTAGTGAGAGTACTTGGAACTAATACTAGTAGTGACAACCATTAACGATTAAGTGGCCATTTGCAAGTTACGTCAGATTAAGTTCTCTTCCCCCGCATTCGGGGCGCTGATTCCGCTTCAAATAGGCACAAAAAGCAGGTGGGTATCATAAGTCCAGCGTACTTGTATAATGGAGGTCAGTGCGTTATTTGGTTGGGTAACGGCAAGTCCAGCCGACATACACATAACTTTGATTTGACACAAACCGACCAAAAGTTCTGTCAACTGCCTAATGCCTATATTGTATCGATTTCTCTAATGTCACATAAAGTTGCAGGTAGCAATAGTATAAATTGATAATAATTGTATTATTAATAAAGCTTACCAGGTTTGGAAAATTGAATGGAAAACCGTTTGCAAATACAGAAGATGCATCCCGTTTAACACTGAAAAAAAAAACATTTTTTTAAAGTCAATCTCTTTACTATGCTGTACTCGGCGAAACATGGCGGTAGCGGTCATTGACTCCCTGTCATGTCCCTGAAAAACGTGTCATTTCCTATACAAAGCCGCGATTGACAACGTGATTTAGTTTTTATTATTCGTAGTGATTAATTAATGAAGATTTTGACAGGTAATGTATGGGGCATATATATCAAAATCATTTAATTAAAATTTAGTAAAAGTTTCTGAGTGCGGCAGTAAGTCTAGGTTAAAGCATGGTCCATGGTTAAAGTTAAATCTCGAATAAAATATGTTATTTTGTTACATCCTCATATTGAAAGAAAAGGCATGATGAAATTTTTAGTAGGTCTGCCGACAAGGTTGAGCATATTTACAGATACTATACTGTACTCGGCGAAACATGGCGATAGCGGTCATTGACTTCCTGTCAAAAACTTGTCATTTTCTATACAAAGCCGCGATTGACAACATCTGACACATCATTGTCAATCGCGGTTGGAGCAGAGGGTGCTACTAGCACATACGGTAAATAACCCGACCAAAATCCGACATGTTGCACACGTCATGTCAGAATATTGACAGAAACGTTGTCAAACGTCGAACAAAACTTTTCGTTTACCGTCTATGCTGGTGCTGCCGTCTAGCGTGAAAACATTGCAGTAATATATCCTATTGGTTTGTAATATTTTATGGTCGTCGGGCTACAGCTTTGTCGATAGAACTATCGCGATCGGAGGAAATGTTTCAAAAGCAGATGGCGAACCTCGTAATTTGGTCGCGTTATGTTACGCCCAGTCGACAAATTGTCACTAACATTGGCTTGACATAATCCGACCGAATAGCGTAGGTATATCGGCCTACGAATTGATTTCTCTGATTATAATACATACTCATATTATGTGAGTTTTAACAGTAACTGTCGCACGAGACGAATATTAATTAAACTTAATTGTAATGAAAATGAATTTTGACATAAGCCTCATACATTATCTGTCAAAATATTCATTAAAATAAAGTTTGATCATCATTAAAATTTAATGTCTCTGAGTGCGGCAATTAAAATAACAACTTTTATTAATTAGCAACTTACATTTTCGCCGCTTGTTCCTCATTATCTGGACCAGCATTTAGACTTGCAGTCGAAAGTCCTAAAACATTTAAAAATACATTATTACATAACTGTTAAGTAATAAAAAATATAATACTGAAAACAATTTAAACTTAACGATTTCAATTAATATGAGCTTATATACAGGTCGTAACAAAACTAAGTAATAATACTTTAGGGTTTGTATGCAGTATGTGTCCTTATATAGAGTTCACTGTGAAAGTAGCAGCGCTGAAAGAGCAAATATTTTTTTGTGATTTGTATGGGCAAGCGCCCCAGCGCGGAGCGTCATGCTTTTTTCTATACCGAAGTGAAAAAGTTACTCTTTCAGCGCTGCTACTTTCACAGCGAACTCTATACAGTTGACCCGTATACACCAATCACCATAAACTAAAGTATTATCACTTAATTTTAATACACCCTGTATAAAATAAAAAAAACTAAGGCGTTTGGAAAACAAACTAGTTAAAATTTTTCTTCCAACTCTCCTTTTTAAAGTAAAACCGTTATAACTTAAATTAAAATTATATTAATTTACAAACGCCTATAGCAGATTGAGAATGAAACCAACCTTCAACTAGCAGAGCGACTAAGACCAAAATTATTAACTTGTTCATTTTCAATTTTCCTCGAAGCGTCACTGTTGTAGACTCAACTGTTTCCGAACTTTTCAAACCCAGCCTTTTATTCTAACGCAGACAGCTTCCAATAATAATTGAAAATATTAATCCTTTTGTTTTATAATTCTGAGTAAATCATATTTATTTGTCTCTGAGATTCCAAAAATGATCCTTATGTGATCGCCATAAAGGCGTCTTAGGGGTAAAACAATTCTGAACATGCACAAGGACGTGAATCTTTTGTGCGATTTTTGAAAAATTGTAACGCGATTATGTCTGGACTCGTCATGGTATTGTTGAAGTAATTGCGTTAAAATATTCGCTTAGCGTTATTTGTTAACGAATTGGTCAATTTAAATATTGTTTGCTGAAATATTTTCAGGTAAAACTGCCCAAGAAAACAGCATACATATTATTATCCTACTAATATTATAAAGGCGAAAGTTTGGATGTATGTATGAATGTATGTATGGATGTATGGATGTTTGTTACTCTTTTACGCAGAAACTACTCAACGGATTTTAATGAAACTTTACAATAATATAGCTTATACATCAGAATAACACATAGGCTACAATTTTAACCGACTTTCAAAATGGAGGAGGTGTTATGTTCGTTTTTTTATGTTCAACGATTACTCCGCCGCGCCGTTTGTGAACCGATTTTCAAAATTTTTCTTTTGGTATTTAGGTTATCATTCCAATTTGGTACCATAGTCATAAAAGTGGTGACCTGATGAAGGGATCCATAAGAAATCGAGGGAACTCCTCAAAATTTATATGGAAACATGTGGTAACTTCGGTTTCGTGAGCAGTATTCTAAGCATATGCTACCAACAAGCAAGATTTTGCACCAAGGTATACCATGGTTCGGAAGGTGCTGAGAGAACTCCTGACTCTTTATAGATACATGTTTGGGAGTTTCGACGTTGTTTTAAGAACGGAAAGCATATGCTACTATGCAAATTACATTCATCATCATCATCATCATCACTACCATAAACCATTATAGAACCATATTGTATCGTCCCGTTTTGACCCTATTATTGGTACTTTTCATAGTCTTTTATTATATATCACTTAAACCGCGGGTAACACGCCGGGGCACAGCTAGTCAGATATAATGTTTTTATTATTCATACAAAATTATAATCCCGAATGTAAATGAACAACATCATAATAAATATTATTATTATTTGTAACATAGGTCGTGTACAACTACAATATTATAGTTCATTTATGCTATTGCATACAGCATAATGCATAGCTTTTATCGCGGGATTAGAGCGCGGCGACCGAATCAATTCAAATTCCCTAACGAAAAACACGTAACACTCGTCTAACGTCATTTCAGTTCGGCAGACTTCGGCACGGTGTTTATGTGCGTGCGACTAGACGTATGCGAATTATGATTGCTTCAGTTGATAAAATATGCTATGCTATAGCTTTACCGCGGCAGTCCCCGAGTGCCACACGTATTTTTTTATTAATTAATTCTAATCTAAGTACATGTGATTAAAAATGATTTTCAATTGTGGTAGACTCGCTTAAACTCGAGGACGGCTGAACCAATTTGTCTAATTTTAGTCTTGAAACATTGGTGGAAGTGCAGGGAAGGTTTTATATTAGGAGGAAAGTGATATAAAGTTCACCGGGCCGTTTAATTTTAAATAAAACTTCGCGTACGGTTTCTCTACTTTTATTGCTTTAAAGTTTTAACACTACATTGGGCACTATAGATAATTACAATTATAATTATTTTATACGAATACTGGAAAACCATCTATCAGTGATCAGCGGTAGTCGGTACGGTTACCGTTGTATACAGTACGGATGCCCTGGTCATTGGTAACCACCTCCGAGCTAGAGTTACCGTCAGTATCGTTGGCGAACGACCATCCGAAGCCAAAGGAGGAACCGTCACTGGAGTTCGAAGCTTGGGCGTCAGCAAAGTTCTGAAATTATTAAAAATAGTTAAGTTAAGAATAGCGCGGACCAACAACAAAATCGTCTTTTTCGACTATAATATTTAGGTAATTGTATGCCGATTATCAACTTTATAAAGTCTAAAATAGAGAACTTCTCCAACCAGTTTAAAGGCTATCCTTTAAATTGGTTGGGATTTTTGGTACTATATCTATATATAGTACCAAAATATTCTTGCTAATAAATAATCGTTCTTGCAAAATTCTATAATCCGTAAAATTATCCTTTACCTTAAATCTTAGTTAATTGAAAAAAACTTACTGGAGGTCTAAACATGTTAGGAGGCATGTGGGGAGGCTCCATGCCGCCTAAGCCAGGTGGACCCATTCCGCCCAAGCCGAGCGGCCCCATTCCGCCCAAGCCAGGTGGCCCCAAGGCCGCCATGCCAGGTCTCATGGCCCCCATGCCGGGAGCCCCCATAGCCCCCATGTTAGGGGGACGGAAGCCCCCCATGAAATTAGGAAGAGAAGGTGCCTGTCTCTTAACCCTGAAATAATTTGAATTCTAATAATATAATAATATCTATGGACGCTCCACACCACGTCAGTCTGGCCCCGTGGTACCTGAAGGACTTGTTTTACGGGTACCAGACAACGGAAATATATTTAATAATTTTATACTATACATATATTTAAGATTTTTATTATATGATACACATATTTAATACACATCCATGACCCAGGAACTTTTTGTTTTTGTTCCGTCGGCGGGATTCGAACCCGCGACCCCCGGCTTGATCTACCAACAGCCCACCAACTGAGCCACAGAGGTCGTCATATTAATTCGAATTACAACATCAGAACTTTAACTAATATTATAAAATATTCGAAAGTGTGTATGTAAGTACCTACTGTCAAGAGGTAATTAATACCTCTTCACACTACGGCTAAACCGATTAAGGTGTGTATGGAGATACTTTGAGAGATTGGAAAGGACGTAGGATAGTTTTTGTTGCGGAAAAGGTACGGTCGCCGAGCGATAACCGAATATTGACGCAAAGCGATTGCGGGCGTCATCTAGTTTAGAAAAAAAACTGTTTAAAAATATAAGTAACTAGACATTCCGCGCGGCTTCGCCCGCGTAAATTAGATATTTCACAGACAAATCAGTCTACAAAAAATAGCCTATGATCCTTCACGTGGTCTACTCTTATCTGACCCAAATAACAGAAAAATTGCTCTAGTAGTTCGTGAGATAAGCCCTTTCAAATAATTTTCCCCCGTTTTTTCCACATTTTCCTCTATTTCTTCGCTCCTATTAGTCTAAGCGTGATAAAGTACCCATAGCCTATAGCCTTCCTCGATAAATGGACTATCTAACACTGAAAGAATTTTTCAAATCGGACCAGTAGTTCCTGAGATTAACGCGTTCAAACAAACAAACTAACAAACTCTTCCGCTTTATAATATTAGTATAGATTTATTAAATTTGAGTACGTAATAATTAATTTAAATAATTAATTTTGAATTTAAACTTACACATTCTTTGAGTCTTCTGATGGGTCATTTACTGAAGCTGACAGATATCCTGAAGCATATAGAAATAGTTATTATACTACAATCTTAAAAATGTTAAAGTTTATGAAGGGGCATGTTTGTCTCCCTTACAAGACGATGTTTGTTACGCTGAAATTAAACGATACATTCAGGTGATAAGTTAATTCGAATGAATGCTTTTTTTCAGGATACATATATTCATGTATCCTGAAAACATACTAATTCTAGTATGTTTGTGTTCAGACGTGTCACTTAAAATTAATGCCAAATTAATGAAAAAAGTGCCTGACACAGGCGGCGTGCATCGTTACTGATCAGACGCCTTATTCCCGAAACTGATATCAATCTGATATCAGATTTTCGTCACTTTAGACATTCTATTTCTTCATATTTTGGTTCATATTTATTCAGTTTGATATATCAGTTTCGGGAATAAGCCTGCTGATTTCGATGAAATTGCAATTTGAGCTCTATGTCGTATTATAACGTTATATAATTTGAAAAGCAAGGCAAGGATTAATTTCTTTATCAATTAAATATGCATATTTGATTGATAAAGACGTCATGTATATTATTTTTACTAGAAAAACATAAAAGAACTACAGCAAATGATACAGGAACTAACCTTGTACGAGGACAGCTGCAACAACAACCAAAATGATGAGCCTCATTTTCCAATTTTTCCGCTCGTCGGTTAAAAGTAAGACTACTTTGCAGCGACTGATATTTGCCTTTTATAGAAACGAGCAGTATTAGATAGAACATGGGTGTAATAGAAATGCTAATATTTCTGTACAAAGGTATTGTTTCATACCTGAATAAAAACGAAAAGGCCTTCATCTTGAACAGATCACGAATAAAATACTATATGTCCGCTTTAATTTTTCTAACAAAATATAATTCTAGCAGTCTATTATAATATCGATCCCCTGATGATGATCACCGGATGAGCATGTAAAAAAAGGGGGTCGACCTGCACGTTTTGATCTTGCCCTTTTGAAAGTTATATTAAAACTAGACGTTCCGCGCGGCGGATGTTATTTGCCAATTTCTACTATATAGCGATCTCTGCCCATAGTACAGTATGACGATTGGCGCTGGACGCCACCCTTTGGCAGTATTTTCAGTCTAGCTCCTAATCCACTTCCCGGCCCATTATACAAGTAGTACAGGAATGTTCTATAGAATATTAACTATTTACACAAAAAATAAAAATAAATCAAAGCCTTTTGAGAAAATCAAGAAAAAAAAAATGATTTGCATTTTTTTCAAAGAAAAAAAAATTTTTTTCGTTTTGAAAAATGCAGTTAAAAAGCTCATTATACGGAGTAAAAAGTTCAGTGGTTTAATTTTTAAAATATATAATTTTTTCAATCTATATTCGGCTTTGAAGCACACAGTGCCGAATAGAAGTCACGTTTCAAAGTCCCATCATTCTTAATCTAGGCATTATAATACAAAAACATTTGGCACACGTATTAATAACACGTATAGGTATAACATATTCAAATATTATCAAAATCGGAGACATCGACTTTTTTCCTGTCCGCTTGGCGTGGAACGCCCCCATTATATGCTAAGTTGTGGAATTTTCTGATGAGTTATCAATTTGAGTTTTATCAATTCATATTACAGTATAATTGTGGGTACTCTACAAGTAGAGTACCCACAATTATTATGAAGTGCCATATTATTATGATAGCTCTTGTAGATAACTAAATTGTCACATAATTATTGTTCTCATACATGTGAGATGTTCTTGAATAAAAGTCCTTGTTATAGATCGCATAATAAATGAACGTACAGGGTGATTAACATTATATTTATTCCATTTTGTGACTTTTCAGAATATTTATACTCCAGATTATAAACAACTTGAACGTGATTTTTTTTCTATACAGGGAAATCATAATATTAAAATAGTTTTAGTTTTTTTTTAATTTATTACTTAAGTTAATTTTATTTTCACTAGTTAGAAAGTATTTAACAATAAGAAACAATAATTAATTAATTTGGAATAATATTCATAATAATATTAATAATGGGTAATCCGTCATTTTTTCTTTAAACTTTGTTAAGTTAAATTTCTATTTTTCATAGACAAGTGGAACTTCATAGTAGAATGGCTGTGCTGGGGGATTCGGTTGGTAGAGGTACCCGATTATTTCATACTCCGGTCCTGTTCCTTCCTGTAAAATACAAAATATTATGTTAATGCAAAAAAAAATTTAATTTGTCAACAGTCAATTGTGCGGGTTACGCGAAGTCAATGTTAGTTAACTATTGGCTGGACTATAATAATAACTCCCACACCAGTCTCGGTGACGGTGGCCGGTTTCATTGAAATCAGGCCAGTTACGCAGGAGTAATTTTATAGTGCCCAAGTGTGTACGCAGTACACAAAATCATTCTCTATTTCTTTTACTCTCATAACCCAGTGGGACGGAAGACCGACACGACCGGCGAGAGATCAGGCTCAGGACCGACTTTTTACATGCCCATCCGACGCATGGATCATCTTACTTGTGTAACAATCAAGTGATCAGCCTGCATTGTCCTAGCCAAACTTGGAAATAACATGTTTCCACCGCGGGAATCGAACCCACGACCTCCAAGTCAATTATAGCCACGCTCTTAACTACTGGACCACGGAGGCGTTATTGGCTGGACTAGACATAATCCAACAAGTAACGTAGATCCCTCATCAGTCTATGCATCAATTTCTCTGAGAGAACGCAGAGATACCAATGCCGGGATAAAAATATAATAATCTAAAAAGTAATTTAAATCAAAAATCTCGGCTTAAGGATATGGATGAAGATCATTTTCTACATAATTTTTTGATTCTATACAGTTTTTCCAAATTCTCATCCGTTTTCGAACTACACGCTCAGAAAAAGTGAAAATTAAAAAAAGCTTAGCTTAGCTTTATTTTTAAATATTCCTTTCCATTTCAGTTTGAATAATAGGTTTATCACTTCTATGCTTCGTTTGGTGAGTGAGAAGAGAAGGGCCGGAAGTACATCCCTCATCCCCTTATCCCCCCACCCATCCCCTCATCACACCCCTTATGCGGCAACGCACCAGTAGCACCCCTGGTGTTGCAGATGTCGCATAGGCATTATGGTAACCAGTTTCCATACTCTTGTTTGCCAGCTTAGTTATATTGTATAAAAATCGGGAATGAGCTGACCCCTCAAGAGTGGGGGTGGAAAAATGAAGGTAATATCTAATTTTCACTTTTCCTGAGCGTGTAGTTCGAAAACGGATGAGAATTTGGAAAAACTGTATAGAATCAAAATTATAGATAATTTAATAAGCTTTAATTTCATCATCGAATATTTTTTTTCTACAACGCATCGTTTTTTAGCTATTGGCGAAAAACCAAAAATTGAGACCGGCGGCATGCGCCTCGCGCCGCGCGCTACTTCTCCCGCGCGCGGTGTCCATGCGTTGGGTAAATAATTATTTAACTTTAAGCTACATTTACTGAGTGATCAATTGATTTTTTTTTAATTTTTTTTTCAACTAAGTAATATAATAGCCAAATATCACGTCTTCGAGTATTGAACATGTCTCACCAGTCATGCTGTATAGTGATTAAGCGCAATGAATAACACTGTGTATGGCCTATAGTAAAAAGCTGGTGTAGTCATTATTTTCGCCTGGGCTTTATATTATATGTGTTATATTTATAACACATGTAGCCTCCAAAAAAATATAAGGCGACAATATAAATATATTTAAAAATAAACTTAAAAAGATAATAATATTTACATCAATAAGTCTCTCGACAAGGGTATTTTCGGCCGGCTTAGAGCCGTCACACTTCTTTTTCCCATTTTCATTTAAATTCCAATTTCCAGCTCCATTTTTGTTTTCGTTCACATTCCATTTTTCATTTTCATTCCAATTTTCATTTGTATTCCGATTTTCATTTCTATTGCCATTCACTTTCTCATTTTCACTTTGATTGTTTCTTACATTTTGATTATTGTTATTTTCTGTGCCTTCTCTTCGCGACTCTACACTGAAAATGTTAATTAAGTAAAAAATCTGCCAAGTGCAAGTTGTACTCGCGCACGAAGGGTTCCGATCCACTACAGAGCCAAAATAGGCTAAAAATTGAATTTAATTTTATGCCCCCCTCAATTATTTAATTTATTTAAATTTTATAATTAATTATTAAAGTAAAAATACAATTAAGTATTTTGAGAACATTTCAATTGCCTATGTGTTGCCGTTATTGATTAAGAGCAAAAAATAGCAAAAAAAAATCACGTTTGTAGTATGGGAGCCCCCCTTAAATATTTCATTTATTTTATTTTTAGTATTTGTTGTTATAGCGGCAACACATATACACAATCTGCGAAAATTTCAGAAGTCTAGCTATAGCGGTTCTTGAGTTACAGCCTGGTGACAGACAGACGGACAGACATCGAAGTCTTAGTAATAGGGTCCCGTTTTTACCCTTTGGGTACGGAACTCTAAAAATAAAAAATATGAAAATTTTTAACAAATTTAGAAAAAATTGTACAATATTATTATTCTTTGCATATTACAAAGAATTGGAGACGATATTAAATGAGATGTCCACGTGAGCATGTGTGAAGTCCAATGGATTTTTTTTTTCCACGGAAAAAACTCACTTTCGCAGAGGAAATTGTTGTTAGTTTTATGAAAATTAAGCTATTCACGAAAAATTAGCCTGATAGTAAGGTCATAAAATATGCTAGAGAACCTGTACCAAAAACAATTCAAATCAATGGGTTGGACCAAGAAGTATATACGGTGAATAAAGATAGAATAATAATATAAAATGCCTCACTTGTAATTTTCTGCATATGAACCTCCTTGATTTTCTTGTGCTGGAAAAGTGATTTGATGTATTTATTGATGAAGATTCTCTTTTTTAATATCTTTACCCCCTTACTAATAAAAGCTACACACTGTTTGTTCAGACCATTGTAGTACCACAATCTGTTACTTTAGAAAAGTCGTTAAACAGACAAGGGAAAAAATTGTATGACTATAACAACAGGTTTAGTACGGGAGCCCTAGAACATTTTTTTTTATTACTATCAAGCTAATTTTTTGTGAGTAGCTTCATTTTGATAAGACGAACAACATTTTTATTTGCGAAAAATCTTGAAAGTGGTAGCTAACAGAAATATAAAGGATTTCATACTTTAACTTGATGGTCCTAAAATATGGATTGTTCTATTTATAGGACAATGTCACTCTTAAATTATATAACTATTAACCTATCAATATACAAAAAATCAGCTTGTTAAGGTTCCGTTTCAGTAGTCAACTAAGTTTTGTTGATTACAGAACCCTATAACGGAACCCTAACGAGCTGATTTTTTGTATATTGATAGATTAATAGTCATGTAATTTAAGAGTAACGTTGTCCTACAAATAAAACAGTCCATATTTTAGGACCATCATGTCAAAGTATGAAATCCTTTATATTTCTATTAGCTACCACTTTCAAGATTTTTCGCAAATAAAAATGTTGTTCGTCTTATCAAAATGAAGCTACTCACAAAAAATTTGCTTGATAGTAATAAAAAAAAAAATTGTTCTAGGGCTCCCGTACTAATTACTAAATACATAGTTACTAAGAAACTATAACGACTACTGAATACTGACATAGTCTGGACATTTTAATTGGCAAAAGGAATAATTTTTAATGCGTAGCAAAAAGTATACTAACCTTTAGCAAAAAGAGATACCGACAAAAGTAGCATAAATGCTACAATTTTCATCATTTTGTATCCCTCGTAGACTAGATATTTTGAATGCCATTTTCAGAAACAGAACATGTTTAAATACTACTTTTAAACAATAAGCCTAAATGATGATAGATGTGCTCTAATTGGTCTAATTATTTCTTGTCACTTGTACGTGCTTGTAACGTTAAAAAAAAATCTAAAAATGTGGAGGATTAATTATATAGAGTGTCCCAAAAATAAAACTAAAAAAAGGAATTAATGAAACATTTATTATCAAGAATATTATAACAATTTATTTATAAAGATTAAAATAAAATACAAAGTTATTGTTACTAACAACAATCATCGACTTCGAAATTAAAAAAAATTGATTAGGTACTAGTTACTACATAACAAAATATTGTATTTATAGGTATAGGTCTACCAGAATCTGATGGCAATTTTTGACAGCAGATTTTCATAAAATATCCTTGATCATTGGATAAATTTTTATTTTTGCATAAGAAAAAAAAGGATCAAAATGTTTTATTCCAATTACCCCCGTATTGCTAGAGTCAATTTATTTTCTCACTTTTTGCCATCAGATTCTGGTAGACCTATAGGTACAATATTCTAATGAAAAGCCTCCTTTACGATGTAGTTTACAATGTAACAATGTATTACAATAATATAATTAATGTCACTAATGTTCTAAGACCTTGTTACTATGTAGTTAAATGAATGTGTCTTGTTAAATAGAGTATAGAAACAGCCATAATTACCTCTTCTTAAACTATTTCCGTAAATAAACTTTATGACTTTTTTAATGAAATATGACTTTAGAGTTTATAAAATTGTATGAAAATTCCAAAAATATTTTAGGTTATAGCTCTACCAGAATCTGATGGCAAATTTTGACAGCAGATTTTCAAAAAATATCCTTGATCATTGGATAAATTTATATTTTTGCATGTTTCACGCATAGAATCAGCCGCTATAAGGAAAAAAGAGGATCAAAATATTTTATTCCAATTACCTCGGTATTGCTAGAGTCAATTTACTTTCTCACTTTTTTCCATCAGTTTCTGGTAGACCCAATGATGAAAAACTCAAAGGGTAGACCTACAATTTGGTTAGTTGGTTTAAAAAAAAAAAGTTAATTTGACAAATCAAATTTAGCAATAACTTAAAAAAGTAAAACAATAATAACTAAGGACCATTTCCACCAGCCTAGGCTATCGCAATTTTTTTGCTATATCATTTTCATGCATAGATAATATGAAAAACTATGAAGGTTTAATATTATTTTTCACACAACCAAAAAATACAAAGAGCTTAAAATTAATTGGGTGCGTTTCATAACTATAACCCAGTATACTCTAGCCAGCGCTTATGGTTTCTACATGGTGTGACCTATAATATGTCTAATAATAGCAATAATGACATATTAACAAGGTTATACATATATAGGGTAAAACCAAAACTAAGCGATAATATGTCTTAATGGTGTGTAATGTGTATGTTTTCCCTATATAGAATACACTATGAAAGATAGAGAATTTTTTTGGGATTTGTATGGGCAAGCGCCCCAGCGTCAGGGATTTTCCCATGTAAAAGTTTAAAAAAGTAACTCTTTCAACGCTGCTACTTTCACTGAACTCTATAAAAGGGACACGTCATGCACATCATAAAGTATTATCACTTAGTTTTGTTACACTCTGTGGAAATGCATTCTTACTAGAGGGCCAATACACTGGGTGATAGTTCGGAACTCGCTCCTTATTGTATTATCAGAAGTCGACGACCTCGTGTGTGACGTCACCATCAACGCTCTGTATAATATTGGCGACTCCTCCCCCGTTCCCCCCCACAAACGTCATCGACGACTGCTGGTAGTAGCCGTTGGGATTGCCGTTGGTTACCACTACGTTCGACGATGATGATTGGCTCTGAAATTTAAGTTTTTTTCAAACAAAAAAAATCGAACAAAAAGTTTTAAATTTTATTTTGTTTGAATTTATGCTGGTTATTTAATTATTATTAATCGTAATGAAAGAATATTGTGGAAAAGTCCCTTATTGTAGCATAGCTAATAAGAAAAATCGGCCAAGTGCGAGTCGAACTCGACCCAGGAAGGGTTCCGTACCGTTATAGAGTGAAAGTAGAAAAAAAAAATGTTTTTTGTATGGGAGCCCCCCTTCAATATTTAGATATTTTATTTTAATTTTATTATTATTTTTAAAGTACACTGTATATAATTAAGGATATAGTGAATATTTCAAGTGCCTAGCTGTTGCCATCATTGATTACGAGCAAAAAAGACCAAAAAAAATAACGTTTGTTATAATATGGTTGCCCCCTTAAATATTAATTTTATTTTGTTTTTAGTATTTGTTGTTATAGCGGCAACAGAATTACACAATCTGTGGTTTCAGAAGTCTAGCTATAGCAGTTCTTGAGATACAGCCTGGAGACAGACAGACAGACACACAGACAGACGTACAGACATCGAAGTCTCAGTAATAGAGTCCCGTTTTTACCCTTTAGGTACGGAACCCTAAAAACGTAAAAATTAAAAGCAGAAAATTTTTCTTACTTACCGCACCATTTCTGAAACAAAATATTTAAATTACAAAAAAATATTGTATTTGAGCAATAAACATTATTAAGTACATAAAATATTATTATTTTAGTACGAGAAGTGAGAAATAACTAAACGTAACGTAACGTAAAGGTAATAAATATTATGTAAAAGAATTTTAAAAAACATCTTGCACTTACTTTTTACCCTCGGGAGAATTTGGATCAACTGAAAAGAAAGGCACAAGGTAGGTATACATTTTTCAGTAATTCATTGTTGAAACTTTAGTTTTCTAAGTAATTCTAACGCCTAATATTTATGAAAAGCAAACTTAAATATGAGTATTATGATTTTCTAAACACAATATTGATATTTTTTTTTTCAATAAAATTGTTTAAGACTTTCAATTATTAACTATATTTCTGTAGAAAAAAATCCTTACTCTCATATTTTTTCACCTCCCCATTTTTATTCACCACCACAGAGGTGACTCCGTTCACAGTGCTGATGGAGACCCCATTGACGTTCCCTTTCAGGCTGGCTATCTCCTCCGCTGTGGGGATCTTTGGCATGGGGATTGGGGGAATGTTGATCGGTGGGATGGTGATCTGTGGCATATCCTGTAATGTAATGAAAATTTCTTATCTTTTTTTTTATAAGGGGGCTAACGAGCAAACGGCTCACATGATGGAAAGCAACTACCGTCGCCCATGAACACTCGCATCATTAAAGGAACTGCAGGTGCGTTGCCGGCCTTTTAAGAGGTAATACCTCCATCTATAATAATATCTGCGCCATCCTTACGTATCTATTGATACTATTGTAGGTACTCCTAATCTGCCAATATAATCCAATTTCTAATTTGAATCTGTCCGGATTTAATGGAACATCTTTCTTTGCCAACATTCAAAATTTTCACCAGAACGCGTTTGACATTGGCTTAACACTATGAAAATACCAATTACAAACTATTAAACGTTACGATGTAACAAACATACATACATTACAATTTATTTACAGGTTTGCAGTATGTAGTTAGTTATTGCACCATTATTATTATTTTAGTAGGTTTAGGAGCCGCCTAAAATTCACAGCAATTTAAGTCGAAACTAATCTTTGCTACGACTATTGATTAAGGCGTTTGTATTAATAATAATATTTAAATGAACTTACCATATTCAGCCCACTGAAAAAAGGAACCAAATAAATAACAGGTCAGAATTTAGATTTGTCTTAAACTGGTAGCGTTAAGTATGTAGATAAGTATTATATTTATAGAAAACCATCCATGTACCATCGAAGAAATTTATTCATAGGCAGTTGACGGACCTACGTCATTTGGTCGGATAGTGTCAATTCAATGTAATTCGTGATCTGTTAACTGGGTTTGACAAAACGCGACCAATTTATGTAGGTCCACCATCTGCCTAGGATAATCAACTTCTCTGATAACTGATAAGTGATAGTAGTACATAACTACTTAACTACATAAGTACTAGTTACTATCACTACGAGTCCTTTTTTATGACTTTTAAGCTGACTTGTGCTAAAAAAAAGTTTTAAATAGTTTTTGCGAAATATTTTAAAATAAATTTTATTAAAGTCTGGGCAGGCATCGAAAATCAAAAGTTTTCAACGTGCAAAGAACTCACTTGTCACGTTTACATTTAATTGTAAGCGATTTATATTATGTGGTATGGTCTATATTTACAGCTAAGTTTGAAGTAAGTACCCATCCATACAAATGTCCAAATACAGCCAGTGTAGAACTGCTTAAATAATTGAAGTTTTCCTGGTTTGTTGTAAAATTTGCAAGTACAAAAATCGCTTACTTCTGGAATACACCATTTGGGAATAGTCCATTTGGAAATAGTCCATTCGGGAAAAGGCCATTTGGAAACAGGCCACCAGGGAACAAGTCGGCTGTAGAGACGAAAACACGTGTTAGTGACTTACAACACTAATTAATGAGTTATTATTAAACATATGGAAGACAATAATTATATTTAAAATTAATTAACTATTTTAATGAAAAAATAAGTAAATATTATGTTTTAAAAATGGATAGCAAAGAACAGTAACTCGAAATTTGCATATTTTAGATAGACTCTCCTCGTAAATTCAATTGACCACTTATAAAACCACAAATAATACAAATGGTACTGAAATTTCTTACACAGTAATATTATTCAACGTAACGTAACCCGACAGTATAAAAAGGAGAGAGAAATTAAAATTATAACATTTACTTACCATTAACATAAGTCGCCATCAAAACGGCTATAACTAAAGGCGTCATTTCCTCAAACTAGCGCTCAACTTTATCAAGACAATACTGTATTATGGAAAAATCGTGAATTTAAAACCTATTATATGTTCGTCATACACCTGTGCAAACAGACAACTCAACGTTTCGCTGAAAATTTAGTTCGGGAGACAACAATGTTTTTAAATGTGCAGTTTTATGACGCCGAGAACAATGATAGCGCTATACGGCGTAGGGATGGGGAATAAACGAATTTAACATTTTTTTTTTCTTATAATTAAGACCATATAATGTTTTCATCTCAGAAACAGTGGTATCTCAAGTCTCAAGTGACTCGACTAAGTTAAGCAAAGAAGGAAGTGTATATTTTCATTCTGTGACAGTTGGCGAAGTCAAATTCTCTAAAAGGTGTAAATAATATTTAATTAAAACCATGTAGACGCTTACCAGAATTCAATCCTTTTAATTTATTTTACACAACAATCAATACACTTTTAATTTAAAAACTTTAAAAGCTAAATCGATTTTCACGCCATGCGAATATAATAATCTAAACAATTTTAAATAGCTGACCACATCTCTAGCTGATAAGCGTCTAACTGGCTAGAACTACTACGTCATATTTTGCTTATCTTACTTCATATTCCTATTTATGTTATTATGAATCATTGCTACTTTAAACGACTGCCAAATGGAGCTTAAAATTTGCAACATTAAACACCTATATTTAGTTAAAAGCCGGTTTTAAGAATACAAAAAATAATTTGTCAAGGCCGCTGGGTCTCTTTGTCTAAATGACTCTTAAGGCGAATAGAGTCGTGAAATGGTCATTTTGTTTTTCTGACTACTCATTCATTTCTTGCAGGAAAAAGATGAAAAAAATATATGTGAAAGATCAGTTCAATAACTAATATATTAACATTTTTTGCTGCTGTATGTCTTACCCTTGCTTCAATAAAAAAAAATACGTGACATCGATTTTCGATTTGAAATCGGGACTCCTCCTAAACGGCTGTGATATACGATATTTTTTTTGCGTAGATATATTTGGAATCTATTATTCTTGAATATCAGCATTTTTTATAAAAATCAAACAATATTTTCTTTTGAAAGATATCGAAAAACAGTATTTCCGAACGATTTGGTTCAAAGGGCGCGGGCGGCAGTCGTCCGTTAGCATTCAGACGTGGAGGTTGTGCCACTCGTTGCTAAATCTTGCCGAGCTATCGAGCGCTTGTTTGTGTGCATTAGAACACTACTATATTTGTATGAGTGTTTATGTAGAGTAGTTAGACTTAAGAGTACAATTAACGTAAAAAGATTGTAATGTGGTTCGCGCATGGACGCTCTTATGAATAGTAATTGTTATTTAATTCATGATTATTTTTAGTTATAAGTTGATTGTTTCGCGCGTATAGACGTTATAGTATTAATACTTTAAGTGTTTAAATAAAACAAGTGTATATAAATATAAGTGTAAATAATCGTGTTTATTTATTAACTTTCATTAATTAAATAAAAATCAATGACATACCCGACCCCCCAAACAATACCTCAATGTTCCCAAACGAAACCCAAACGACCGATGACCCCCAAGCAAATCATCCAAAGGATTTTTAATTGTTTTGTTACACCCCGTATAGGTAGGGCATCGAAACCCGGACCCAATTTTCAAAACCCGGGTTTTCGGGTTTTTGTTAAATGAAAAACCGGGTACCCGGGTTTTTCGCTTTTTTGGGTTTTTTTACAATTCAAATATTAACAATGCGAAAATACGTTGTACATAATATGATTTTCTGCGATTGCCAGCACCTACCCAGTTTATTTTCCCTTCTCCCTCAATGCCTGTTATTTAAGGTACTGGAAAATAGTCGTTTTCCGAAAGGACAATTTCCAAAAGGAAATATTTCTTCTACGCGATCTTTTAGTTTTAAAAAAACTGTTAAAGAATATTTCATATTATTATTTAATGAAATTCAATGAAATGAGCAGGTGTTGCTAAAATTTTCCATACACATAAGGTACCTACTTGAATCTTCTTGTAACACTAAACACACCAAAAGTATAGTATTAATTTGTACTCGTGTTCAACATTTAGTTCAATACTGGATGACCTGGTGACCTGGGTGAACCTGGTATCACTTCCCTACTAATTCTAAATATTAACCTTCCTTGAACTTCCAAGTCAAATCGGTCTAGCCGTTCTAGAGTTTAGCGAGACTAACAAAATTTTTAAAATTCATTTTTATTTTAAACTACAATAGATAAATACTGCAACTCCGTTGCGCCAAAATTTATCGCGCGGGAACCGTACATTCTTTCGGGATAAAAAGTATCCTATGTTTCCCGGGACTCAAAGTTTAACAATACCGAATTTCAGCAAAATCGGTACAGCGACGTGGTAACAGACAGACAGACACACGTCTTTCGCATTTATAATATTAGTATAGATTATAGATAACTAGATGACGTCCGCAACTTTGTTGCGCCAAAATTCGTTTATCGCGCGGGAACCGTACATTTTTCCGGGATAAAAAGTATCCTATGTCCTTTCCCGGGACTCAAAGTATCCGCATACCAAATTTCAGCAAACCGGTTCAGCGGTTTAGGCGTGAAGAGGTAACAGACAGACAGACACACTTTCGCATTTATAATATAAGTATGGAAGTATGGATAATATACTAAACTTATACACGCAAATATCTATGCAGCAACAAACCAAACAGAAAGTCACCATTATTGGGTTTCCTAAAACATTAGAAAACGAGATATTTATCGTTTACTCGATAACTACTTGACCTCAATACTCTTTACATGACTAAAATGTTTGAACAGATACATAATATGTAGGTTAATATCTCAGACAAGAAAAAGTATGGGCAGGGTTTTACCAACGAGTAACAACTAACAACAAACATAAAGCATATGGCAGTCAACCGAATAATAGGGTAGTTTAATGGATAACGTGTTTGTGTGTGTGAGCGGATGTAAAATACTTGTATTCATTTAGTAACCTAAATAATAAAGACTGCGACATTGCGCGGACTATTTGAAACAGGGTTATATCTCAAATAAAGTTATGAGGACTGGACTTTTAGTCCCATATGTCCATGTCCATGACATAGGGCATTCATGGGACGACATAGAGTCTATGGACTTACCCTCTTACTAATAAAAACTTCTTAAACATGCGTTCAGCGTGTGAATAGTTAAACAGGAGTTTTTAAGTTACACACACGTTACACAGAGTCTATACAGAGAAATTAGTATGGAAATGACAGCATCGTTATACAGGCCTTATGTCAAAATATGATTTTTTTTTTTTTTCTTATTATGGCACTTCGGCTATATAACCATGGCCAGTGTCGAGTATAAATATGGCGGGAAAACAATATTCAGCATCGTTTTTCTATATTGTCAGGTCTAAAGTCTAGTCAAAGTCTAAGTAAAAGTCAATACATACAGTCAAGAAGTCAAGTCGGTCGATTCAGTAAAGTTGTAGACGCTTTACTGAAACTTTCGATGGAGTTTTGGAGGGAACACAAAATAGCACGTTTCTGAATATTGCATCACTTTCCTACACTTGTGCACGATAACGATATCTAATGGTTAATATCCTACCAATATTACACATTAAAAACCCACTTAACACAATTTTAGGAAAATAATACAAAAACACAACAGCACTCTTTCACATTCCCTGCAAAACTCCAAAATATGATTATTAGTAGAAAAAATCTTATGCACCCTCTATACACGCTATGTAACTTTTTATTAGTAAGAAGGTTAATGTATAAAATTATATTAAGAACTAAGAAGACAGAAACCTTGATACAAAACTCTAAATAAGTGTTAGGAATTAGGATATAATGCAAAATAATAAATAATATTATAAAACTCGGAAGTATCTTACAAACTTTTATGACATAGATAAACCCAACTTTTCTAGCAGTGACCGGGTTGATAAACATGAACTATAGCTTAGAACTCTCTCACCCACTCTCGATCATGTCAGCTTTTAAACAAAATAAAAATAGCTCAGAATATATCCTCCGTTTTTGTATGCTGAGATGCCACGGACTCGAGGTCATGGTTATAAAAATCTTAGATTAAGTATACTACATAATAAATAATAATGTATCCCAGAAATACTAAAAATCGAGCAAATTATGAAAACTATGTTGTATGGTTGTTAAAATAACAATGTTATTACGTGTGGAGTGACATGTGCCGGCCATTGAACATGTTCGATGGTCCACGTGACCGTGACACGACGTGCGCAACCTTAATACCGATTACCGTTATAGGGTTGACGAAAATGGACGTCAATAAATGTTGCTATTTTTGAAGGACCCAAATAATAATACTAATAGTTAATACCATAAAGTTAATATACCTAGCGGAATAGAGAAACAAAGGCCTGAGCAAGCGAGATGTCACTATCAGTAACACTGCGTTACCACGCAAGAGACGTGTGATACATGACAGCAGAACTCTTTTTTTGACGTCCAGTCGGCACTTATCGGCACGTTGACAATTTAATCTCATAGAATTCATGTTCAATCATGCTTGTGTAAGTGTATACGTACACATATTTTTACACACAGATGTAAACCAATTTCGGTTTCGTTTGACAGCTCGAGATTGTTGCTCTATTCCGCTAGGTATATTAACTTTATGGTTAATACATACTTAAGCTAGGATTACTATTAATCATACTTAATTTAGGATACTGTATTACCTTAATAGTTAAAAGTAATGTTATAAATGATTTAAATAAACGTTAATTTCGTAACTTGAACAGTAGACTAGAGCTTTTGGCATCAACGAAATACGCGGAAACTTGCGATTACTTTTTACACGACTATTAGAATAAATATGAGGAATCGAGATAGAAATATAATAATATTGGCATTTTATGAATTTATTTTGTAGTTTAATTACTATTTTTAACAAAAAAATTAAAACCGACTTCCAAGTGGAAACAATAACATTATTTATTCTTCAATTACACGACTATTAGAATAAATATGAGGAATCGAGATAGAAATATAATAATATTGGCATTTTATGAATTTATTTTGTAGTTTAATTACTATTTTTAACAAAAAAATTAAAACCGACTTCCAAGTGGAAACAATAACATTATTTATTCTTCAATCTGTACTTAATATTATAAAGCGGAAGAGTTTGTTAGTTTGTTTGTTTGAACGCGCTAATCTCAGGAACTACTGATCCGATTTGAAAAATTATTTCAGTGTTAGATAGCCCATTTATCGAGGAAGGCTATAGACTATATTTCATCACGCTAAAACTAATAGGAGCTAAGAAATAGAAGAAAATGTGGAAAAAACGGGGGAAATTATTTGAAAGGGCTGATCTCACGAACTACTAGAGCAATTTTTCTGTTATTTGGGTCAGATAAGAAGTAAACCACGTGAAGGATCATAGGCAATTTTTTGTAGACTGATTTGTCTGTGAAATATCTAATTTACGCGGGTGAAGCCGTGCGGAACGTCTATACTCTTTAATAGTGCCTTTTTCAGAATTCTCCTAAACCTCAACTATTTCTGTAAACAATCTTCTGAATAATTTTGAAGTCGGTTACCAGCTAAGAGTCGTGAGTTCTATGACAAAATATTTTTATTAATTTTTGGGACTAGTACCGACTTCAAAATTATGAACATTGTTTACAGAAATAGTTGAGGTTTAGGAGAATTCTGAAAAAGGCACTATTAAAGAGTAAGAATAATTATTCACATAATACTTTTTAGTTCATTGAAGAATAAGTAATGTTATTGTTTCCACTTGGAAGTCGGTTTTAATTTTTTGTTAAAAATAATAAAGCAGAACACATTAGGTGTTCTGCTTAGTGACTTTTTAAGGAGATAGAGAGAACCTCCTTAAAAAAGTCACTAAGCAGAACGCTTAGTGACTTTTTTAAGAAGTTTCCTACTTACCTCATAGATCTCATGATCAAATTTCTACCTTGGTAACCTCAATACAAGTCTAGTGACTTAGTCTACTAACTTAGTAGTTTGAATCATTTACTTTGAAATAACATTATAATTTTCAAAATCGACAAACTCAATATAACAATAATACGGTCATAATGGGATGATGCATGGTGTGGTGGTAGTGATGATTATGATGATGATGATGAATGTAATTTGCATAGTAGCATATTATTCTTTCAGTTGTAACTTGTATCTATAAGGAATCCGGAGTTCTCTTAGCACCTTCGGAACCATGGCATATCATGTTGCAAAATCTTACTTTTTGAAATTATATGCTTAGGATACTTCTCATAAAACCGAAATCACCATGCGTTTCCATATAAATTTTGAGGAGTTCCCTCGATTACTCATGGATCCCATCATCAGGTCACCACATTTGTGAACATGGTACCAAATTGGAGTAAAACCCTATACAACAAAAGAAAAATTTTCAAAACCCGTTTACATACGGCGGAGTAATCGTTGAACATACAAAAAAAAATACATCCACAGCCGAATATAAAACCTTCTCCTTTTTGGAAGTTGGTTAAAAATGTAGAATGCATCACGCCTAAACTACAGGTCTGATTCTAATATTGCTTCTATATCTTTATTCTAAAGTTATCTTACCAACAAAACACTGTACCTCTAAAATCCTATAAAAATAACTTTTATATTTTAAGTGCTTGCCGATTATTATCGGAGATAAATATTATTTTATTTAATCAATACAAAACTAGAAAAACCTGCACCTGCTAGCAATAAAATAATTAAATCTATTAGTTTCAGAAATTCTCCTCGCTATATTGTGTTCATATTCCGTTATCTTTATGGTTTTGTTTATGGCTAGTGATAAAAAAATGGCAACATGGTGTTGAAAATAGATATATATATATATATATATATATATATATATATATACCGCGTACCGGTCCCAGGATCGAAATCAAGTTCTTTTCATTTTCGGCTTAGCGATTTATTGTAATTATGCTTTCTTTTTTTGCAAATTCTACATGTAATTTACATGATAATGGCATGTCTGACGTAGGATAGAAAATAAATTAGCAAAATATTGATTTACTTGTAATTTATTCTTAAGGCGCTCCCCCTACGGAGATGCCGTTTTTTAGAGCCGGTTTTTAGAGCCTTATAACTCATAATTTGAAAGCTACAAATTATAATAAAAATACAGCATTAATCTTCAGTATATGAACTCCTTTCCCTGTTATTAATTTCCTATTTTTGTTTATTATATTCATGATATCACTTATCAGCTTTCAAAGTAATATTTTCCGGCAACGCACCTGCAGCTCTTCTGATTTTGCGAGTGTCCATGGGCGACGGTAGTTGCTTACCATCAGGTGACCCGTTTGCTCGTTTGCCCCCTTATTTAATATATAAAAAAAACAAATTTATTAAAATTCAAGCATACTTTCAGTATCTCCCTAGTATTTACAAATTACTTTTATTTGAAACACACGCCAATAGATCGACAATTTAACATTAACTACATATTCCCCGTTTGATTTTTTTAGGTCAATTTTGAACTAAGATAAGTAAAATTATTATTTTTAACAAAGAATTAAAACCGACTTCCAATGTAAAAACAATAATAACATCCTTATAATATGAACTAAAAAGTATTAAATATTTTTTCCTATCTAATAGTGCCTTTTTACGAATTCGGCTAAACCTCAACTATTATATTTATACTCAATCTTCATCATTTTGAAGTCGGTGCCAGATATAGCTGAATCTTCAGTTCTCTGACAGAATAGGTATTTGAAACTTTTAGAACTGGCACCGACTTTAAAATTATGAAGATTGAGTACAGAAATAGTTGAGGTTTAGCCGAATTCGGAAAAAGACACTATTAGATAGGAAAAATTATTTAATAATTTTTAGTTCATATTATAAGGATGTTATTATTGTTTTTACATTGGAAGTCGGTTTCAATTTTTTGTTAAAAATAATAAATTCACTCTTTTTAGTTACCTAGTAAACCATCGCGTATATTCTACGTATCTTATTACAATTTGTTAAGTGTGACTCTTAACAAATTGTAATAAGATACGTAGAATGCGATTGTGTTTCTTATTCCTATTACGATGTAGATTGTTTTCCTATGTAAGTATTTTCATACTAAGGGTTCAATTTATTACCTCGATCGTGGGAATCGCAGACACAATATATTTTTAATTGTTATGCGGCAGCCGGGTGCCGCTTGGGGATTGATGGGTTAATAGTTAAATTAGTGTAGTACCTATCGAAGCAACTTACTTCTCTTTTTTCTTTCGAATCTCAGAAGTAATGTCAAATGTGCGTCTTACGCTCTGGAGTTAAGGTTGACTTTGGTATGTTCAATTTTGTGGTACATAAGTCGCTTAGAACTTGAATCATTTATTTTGAAACAACATTTTATTTTTATTAAAATCGCTATAAAAAGTACCAATTATTATAAGGACATAACGTGATGATATAATTATGGTGTTGTGGGGGCATATTGTATCCATATTCCATATACAACCATGTGACACTGGTGACCCTGACGTGGTAATGATGATGATGATGATGAATGTAATTTGCATAGTAGCATATGCTTTCAGTTCTTAAAACAGCGCCTAAACCCCCAAACTTGTATCTATAAGGAATCCGGAGTTCTTCCTGCAAAATCTTGCGTTTTGGTAGCATATGCTTAGGATACTTCTCATAAAACCAAAATCACCATATGTTTCCATATAAATTTTGAGGAGTTCCCTCGATTACTCATGGGTCCCATCATCAGATCACCACTTTTGTGAAAATGGGACCAAATTGGAGGGAAACCTAATAGAACAAAACAAAAATTTTGAAAATCGGTTCACAAACGGCGGAGTAATCGTTGAACATACAAAAAAAAATATCCACAGCCGAACATATAACCTCCTCCTTTTTGGAAGTCGGTTAAAAATAGGATTTTGGTGCGATCTCGGCAACGCGGCAAATGTATGGTCAAGGTCGTTTGCTCGGGGGATGGCCTTAACAAATAAAGAAAGAAAAAGAAACAAAATAAAATCGGCCAAGTGCGAGTCGGAATCGCGCACGAAGGGTTCCGTACCATTTAAGAGCAAAAATAGGCAAAAAATTGTATTTTTTTGTATGGGAGCCTTAGATATTTATTTTAATTTAATTTAAATTGTTATTGATTATTAAAGAACAAAATATACTTTTAAGTATTTTGTGTATATTTTAAGTGCCTACGTGTAGCCGTTCTTGACATAAAGCAAAAAAGGCCAAAAAAATACGTTTGTTATATGAGAGCCCCCCTTAAATATTTCATTTATTTTGTTTTTAGTATTTGTTGTTATTAAATTTCAACTCTCTAGCTATCGCCGTTATTGAGATACAGCCTGGAGACAGACAGACGGACAGACATCGAAGTCTTAGTAATAGGGTCTTAATAATACCCTTTGGGTACGGAACCCTAAAAAAGGCAAAAATATTTTCTCGATTGCTCTTTTAGTAGCCATCTTCTATCATCATCTTCGTAGTACGAGACAGACAGAAAATCAACAGCTGCAAGCATTGTCATAACTCATAACTCATAACCTACTATTTTTGGAGGAGAAAAACGCGCAGTGGCATTTGTAATGAAGAAGTTTGACATTTGCTCAACATGAAAACGATTTTTTAGAGATTCGGGAGTACCTACAGCAGTGATCCGCACTCGAACGATTGAACCTGAATCAAAATCGACGTTGGATCGGTCGTATATAGAAATGAAATCTAGGCAGGCACCTCGTCGTAATTTTTGATTTAATTTTCATCATAGAGGATAATTTATTATTGGTCGATATTTTAATATAATTTAGATGTTAAATTATGTAATACTAGCGACCCGCCCCGGCTTCGCACGGGTATAAAATATATAGCCTATGTCACTCATTGAAAAAATGAATAAAATCGATCCAGTAGTTTTGATTTATATACTGCCCATGGCGCGAGGGTTATATATTCATTTAAATCATATGCTGTAAACGGCCATATAGATCTATATTAAATGAACAATGTATTTAAAGTATTTAATTCAATAAGGATTAATGCTGTATTAGTTAAAATTGCTTCGAAATTATTAGCCATTATTTGTCTTAAAAAGTTAATGACAAAAAATATGTTATTGTGGATTATCCATAAGAGATAGATATATACCATCGCGGTGTTTTCTGTAGACCTTTTCATTGTGTACAATACTTAGTACATTATTTTGATAAATCTCGTAGGGTTCAGCCTGCGTTTGCAATGTAAGCGGAAAAAAAATGTAATTATTTACGACATCACATTAGAAACCTCAAAAATAACACTATTTTACCACTATTTAATGGATGTTATTATACTTATAAACCTTCCTATTGAATCACTCTATCTATAAAAAAAAACCGCATCAAAATCCGTTGCGTAGTTTTAAAGATTTAAGTATACAAAGGGACATAGGGACAGAGAAAGCGACTTTGTTTTATACTATGTAGTCATTTAAATGAGTCAAGTTTAGGATATTTGTGACGCAGCCATTTCCAAACGATCGGCCATGACTCACAAACACGCTGATATGAATTCACTCATCTCCATCATTTCTACTGTTACGAAAGGTTTTAATGTAGTAAGTCGAGTTTTTTATTTAAATGTTTTAAGGTTATGTAGGGCCTGTTTCACAATAGACTATTCAGTGAGGAATTCTCTATGGCTCAATGGTTTGAATCCCGAAGACGGAACAAAAAGTTTCCTATGTTCCTGGGTCATAGGTGTGTATTAAATAAGTATGTGTATAAATTTTTTATTTCCTTGTCTGATACCTCTGTAACACAAGCCCTTCGATACTTTGCACGGAGCCAAACTTGGTGAGCATCCGTGAAAGTACTAAGCGCTGAAAGAGTAACATATTTTTTTTTAATTTTGGTATCCAGGGCAAACTCATGACGCTGCCGCGCTGGGGCGCTTGCATGGGCATTTGTATGGGCAAATCACATTTGTGTGCTACTTTCACTGTAAACTCTATTTATGGAACACATACACACCCTAAACTATTATCACTTAGTTTTGTTACACCTTAAGTACATATATTATGTTATATTATCCTAAAAGTCTGTATGACAGACTTCCGGATAAGCTCTTCCCCACTTATTATCAGTAATCAGGCTACTTACTATAAAGGCCTTAATGTAGTTAGTATGTTAAAGTACCTTTATTATGCCTATAACTTAAAAGAATATTTTCGGATGAAATTTACGCTGAAATTAGTATAAATTATAGTACATTTTAACGGGGAAAACTTTTTTATGTCCATTCCCGGGACACAAAATACACTTTTGCATTTTTAATGTTATAATATTAGTATGAATGGACTATAGTTAGACCCTTATAATTTGAGAATCCATAATAAAGGATATTCAAAGACTCCTGACGTTCTTTTTTTAAACCATTGACATGTCGCTAAGTTTGTTACGGTAAACAATCTCGAGGTTGGCGTATGTAAATAAACCACTAAACGTTAGTCAAACAATGAGTAACTAATATTAGCATGGCGCGTGCCGCGACTGGCAAGGCGCGGGTTTCCCAACCAACCTCTAACACCAGCGGTAGGGGAGGCTCGGGATCGCTCAGTGGTTTTTCTGAAGGCTAGCGCGCGGGTCGCATGCCAAGTCTCTCTGACCTCGCGTCACCCTATTAATACTAAATACATCGCGCGACGCCCGTAGTATCGAAAAAAACGCAGCCGAATCTTTCGAAAATCAAACATAGAAACAGTTTAAAGTTCGAATATAGAACCTCAATTTCAAAATGAGAGCGATTCTATGCGTGTTCCTTTTCGTCCGTGTTGCAGTCCCTGCGCCGTCGAGGAGTTTCGTCTTCCCGGGCGACAGAGATGAGAGGAAGTTGGAGCCGATAATAACCCCCCCAGTTCTACCAGTCTTGGAGCACCTGGAGCGAGATCCCAGCACGCTACTACCGAGTGAACGGAGATTGAATCCTAAGTTCGGAGGGGGGTTTAATGTGAAACCCCAGAAAGGGGGGTTCACGGGTAGTGTGAGCAGCAGCTTGAGTGGCGCTGGAGTCAGCCACTCCGCTTCTCAGTCTTTCTCCTTTGGATTTAACGAAGGATTCAGTGCTTCTCAAGCAGCGAGCCAGGCGGCCTCGTTCAATGGATTTGGGGGGTAAGAATTCTAAATTTACTGATAATACGAGGTTCTTTTAAAGTAAATGTGACTGAAGCTAAATGCGTATAAAATTGTACTCTACGTATAGATTGGGAAACAATGCCTATTTGGACATCTTGCCAGGTAATTGCTTAGTCATGTGACGCAGCAAGCGTTTTCTAAACACTGAAAATGTCAATGTTTGCTGTTGCTTTTGTAACTTGTAGGAAATAATTTTATTTAACATTACGTACGAAATACGAATGCGATTTAAAGACTTATCTAAACCCTTCTTTGGGAGGTTGGATTACTGAGCTATTAAAAGTCCTAGTTGTTTTATGCTGAAAAACTGTCCTTATCTTATGGAATGGATTCTCTATGGATCTATCAAAAACCTTTTTAAAAATGAGTAAAATAATTATAATATACTTTACCCAAGAAACTTATGTCTAGACTTTATACAAATTATTCAGGCTTTATCAAATTTGTACATTAATCGAAATAGGAAGCTATTCGATAATATGCAAATGTGAGGATTACTCACTCTTATAAATATTTTTAATTAATTTTACAACAAACGAACACTAATTATGCTAATAAATAGTTTTAGATGCATAAAATATTGGCAGTAAAATATTTCACACAATTTATTTTGTCAGTATTAAATAAATAAAGAACCAGTTTTATTATTTAATAACGACCTTATTAATATTTGCTAAAACCTTTCCCTATAAGAGTCAAAAGCTAGATTCAAATTTATCCGTAACAAAAGACATAAACGCGCGTGAGCCCAAAATAAAATTTTGTCCTTTAAATTAATCTGCAGGTGTAGGACCGACGAAGTAATGCTTCATTGCTATTATTTTTATTATAATGCAACAACTGATATAAATACTAAATAGCCTATACAGTGTGTAACAAAACAAAGTAATAATACTTTAGGGATAGATGTTTTACTATATTATAAATAGATTTTTTTTCTTTTCTACGGGAAAATTCATGACGCTGGGGCGCTTACTTATACAAATCACAAAAAAAGCTCTCTCAGGGCTGCTACTTTTACAGTGAACTCTATAAGAGACACATACACACCCTAAAGTATTATCCCTTCGTAATGTTACACCCTTCTGCAATTAAGCTTATTAATTTGTCTCAATACTATATTATATAAAGCTTAAAATACTATATAATATTTTAAGCACTAGTCATGTAAATGCCACTTCCTGATTTCTTCCTTGACTTTAATCAAGTACTAAAAAATATCAATTATTTAACAAAATAATATCTGTGTGACAAGTCGATATTACTATATATTAGATTATACTAGATTTAATAAATACTAACTTTGTTTGTAAACTTCCACATCACATATAAAAAACTTGCACAAATCGATGTCAAGTGAATTCTGTCGACCTCAGAAAACTTCTTAGAGGGAGGTGGAAAAAGATTCACGACATTTTTCCGACTTTTAAATCAATATTTTCCGGCTTTTCAGTGGGTTCTCCGGCAGTCAGGCGAGCAGCCAAGCGGCATCGTTCGGCTCGTCGGTGTCAGCCGCGGGTTCATCGGCCTCGGCGTTCGGCGGCGGCTTCGGCGGCGGCCAGAGCGCGTCTTCGGCTTTCGGCTTCAGTGGCAACGGCTTTGGACCTGATGTGAGTTGTTGATACTTTGAGTAATTCACGCCAAAATAACACGTATATTTTGACATAAGGAACGAGTGTACCCTGTGTCTTAAACAAAGAAGATTTAAGAAAATGAGGTAGGTCAAATCATATCAAAATAATAATATTATACAGATTTTTTTTCATAAGTATGACGTAAGTAACAACGGAAGCTTAAGAGATTAGAAGTAGAGGCAGGAAGAAAGAATCTTGATTTGTGATGATAAAGAAGTGTGCAAAGCCAGATAAGCTACATAAAGATTTTGAGAAGCTCGATACTAACAAACTCTTCATTAAATAAAAGTTCAGTTATGATAAAAAAATCTCTAAGTGCGGCCATTTCCTCAGTCATCATCACAAAAAGACCACTCCGTCATACGCTGACCATCGTGAAATGTTAAGGCTGTGCACTTTCACATCCTGACTGATCTACTGCCCTTCGAGATCTCGTTTGCATACTTGTTGCTCTGTTTGTAAACGAGCAGACAGCCAGCTGATGGGAAGCAATTATGTTGCCCTTGGACGTGACATAGGAAAAGTCTGGGACCTGGGACCATGAGACCATGATATTTTAGTATCCTGATGCATTCTCTGCTGTTTGACAAATAGGTACTTTTGAACTTTGAAAGAGATAATAATGTAGTTATTAATAATATTAACAGCTTTTATGAGCTTTCGGAGGCGATTTGCTACTTTTTCACCATACAGTCGCTGTTAACTTCTGCGATGTTGAACATTATACACTTAAAATTTTCTTTCTTCTTTTGTTCCCCGATTTATCGTAAAAGTCTTTCTTAATACATACATTTTATAACTCCCGTTGTTAAGTTATGAACATTGACCAGTGTAACTTGATTTCTTTGATGATGATGACTATAATCTTTTAAGATGTCACTGCAATAAGTTAAGAAACTCCATAATTTATTTTTATTAATTGCGTAAAAACTAAGCCGAATAGGGCGATTAGTACATAACAAATATTACAAAACCCTTGATGAAATATGTGACTACACAAGTGTACAGATATAGGGATTGTGGAGGTACTTGTCTAGTAAATTATAATAATATGTGGGAATATCTCTATATATATATATATATATATATATATATATATATATATATATATATATATATATATATATATATATATATATATATATATAATATATTACCTATGTGGGAATACGTGGTGGCCGCAAAGGAAGAC
Source organism: Cyaniris semiargus (assembly GCA_905187585.1). Lineage (NCBI taxonomy): Eukaryota > Metazoa > Arthropoda > Insecta > Lepidoptera > Lycaenidae > Cyaniris > Cyaniris semiargus. The sequence goes on from LR994555.1 coordinate 4,812,674, forward strand.
CGAGCGAGGTGGTATGCTCGGTCAAGCCCACCTTCTGCTGCCAGTGCAGCAGGCGTTACGGCTGTATACTGCCGTTCTCAGAAACTTCGATAGCGGGATGCGATTGTGAAGCTAACTGTGGGTACCGCCACATCACTCCATTTAACAGCCATGTTAACTCACCCTACGTAAATTATTATGAGTGTCTAGCCGTGCATTTTTCCAGGATAAAAAGTATCCTATATCCCCTCCCAGGACTCAAAGTATCTTCCTACCAAATTTCAGCAAAATCGGTTCAGCGGTTTGGGCGTAAAGAGGTAACATGGACCTAATGACACCACGTTCATTCACAATAACATTATATTCTTCCTAGAACTCGAATGCGAAAACTATAATATAATTTAATATTATACTATATTTTTTCCAGGCTTCGTTCGGCGACGGTCTCCTGGACGTGCGCCACCGTGGGGCTCCCGGGTTCACCTTCCCCGGCGCGGGGAGAGGGGTAGCTGCTGCAGCCATCTCCAGACCCAGGACATCCAAACTCAGCGACGACTTCCTATCGATCATCATCTCCTAAGCTAGTCCAAAATAATCGAGGCACAAGATAATAGGACGCTGTTAAACATTCGTGTACTAACCCACAAAAAAAAAACTGCATTCATAACTCAATACGTAATTGAGTTGTGAATGCAGTTATGTTCTTTAGATGATATAGAACAAGACTGCATTCAAAAAAAAATTGTGTTTTAGGACACAAATGCTTAACAGCGACCAATCATCTCTTGAGCTAGTCCAAACGGCGAATGAGGCACAAAACTTCATGTCAAAGTTTGAAATCATGTGCCTCGTATGGTCATTTTGTTTGTAGGCCTAATTATTATTAGTAGGGCCCGGATTTATATGTAAATAGTAAATACCATTGACATAAGAAACTATATGGACACGAAATGACCACGAAAGACACGCGCCTGCCTTCAAAATTTATAAAAAAACTTAATATCGATTATCGATATCGATATTTTTTTATTATTCAGTGACATTTTAGTTTACAAATTTTGAAGTCTTGGCGTGTCTTTCGTGGTCATTTCATGTCCATATAGTTTCTTCTGTCAATGGTATTTACATATAAATCCGGGCTCTAATTATTAGCAATGTGACTAATTTTGTTCGCGCAGAAAGTTTTACATTTCCTGTGATTTCGCGAGACTCTTTTTCTATTTTAAAAAGGATAGTTTCCGTCAGATAGGCATTTAAGTGAGCGTAAATACCAGTCTTTTATATTGACAACTAGCTGTTCCGGCAAACGTTGTTTTGCCATATAAAGTATTTCGCCCATATTATTTTATTGAAGTGACTAAATAAGTATGGAACCATGGCAACGTCCATCGCTATCCCGTCACACAAACAATGGTCGCCGTCAGTCTCGACTCTCGAGTTGTAATAATTTACTAATATTTATTCAACAAATGCACTTATCAATATGAAAAGTAGATGTTTCGTAATTACATCTCAACTAAGCAACACGGCTTTGTAAAAAATAGATCCACTCTCACTAACTTAATTGAATACAAGAATTATCTCTGTCAGGTGTTTGCCTCTGGTGGACAGGCTGATTCCATCTATCTGGACTTTAGTAAAGCCTTCGACAAAGTGGATCATTCCCTACTTATTTCCAAGCTTTCACATTATGGCATTCACGGTAGCTTATTGAGGTGGATAGCCTCATACCTCCGCAATCGCAGTCAGCTTGTTACTGTGAAGGGTTTCTCTTCTCTCCCCGTGTCGGTTCCCTCAGGGGTCCCCCAGGGGTCTCACCTTGGTCCTTTGCATTTTGCCATATTTATTAATGACCTAATTTGTCGACTAACTTGTCCTTCACTTTTGTACGCAGATGATCTAAAAATATTTTCTGAGGTAAACAACAAAGATCAGTTTGCTGCGTTACAAAATGATCTCAATACCATCTCGGACTGGTGCGTATCTAACAACATGAAGCTTAATGTTGAAAAGTGTTGTGTGTTATCTTTCACTCGTAAGAAGTTTATGCACAATCATTCTTATAATGTGCAAGGGAAAGTCTTGTTAAGACAGCAGACAGTAAAGGATCTTGGTGTTATTTTTGATGAACAGTTATCTTTTCGCCCGCACTATGAGCATATATTAAAAAAAAGTAATAAAATGTTAGGGTTTGTCATACGCTCCATAAAAGACTTCAGAAAACCAAATAGTGTGCTAGCATTATTTTTCAGCTTAGTCAGAAGCGTGGTAGAGTATCGCTGTCCAGTTTGGTCCCCTTTTTACAAAACACACATCGAGAGCATTGAGAGGGTACAGAAAAAGTGTTTGAAATATCTTACACGAAAACTTAATCTCGGTCGTGTGGTAAAAGACTATACCACTCAATTGTCCAAATTCAGCGTGTTACCATTAAGTGGTCGTCGTGAGAGATACGATCTTATTTACCTGCATAAAATACTCCATTCCTCTATTGATGCTACTAATCATCTATCACAAATTACTATTAACACTCGCTATAGATCGCGTAAACCGAAAATGTTCGCTATACAGGCATTCAAAAACAATACGTCCTATTACAATCCGCTAGTTAGAATGTGTCGTACTTATAATGACCTAGTAGTGGGTAGTTGGAGCGTAGACATTTTTCGTCAATTTTCAAATTATAAGAAAACGATCAACAATATTATGAAAGCCAAGTATCTGCCATCTCATTTCCGACTCTGACATAAGTACATTTTTAATAACTTACATAATAATCATTTTTATATTGGTCACTCATTGTATAGGTACTCAATGTTTCGTAGTTTATTTTTAGTAGCAACCTTATAATTATAATTATGTTATGTATACTATTTTTGGGTTGCTGTCTAGCCTAGAACTTGAGATTATGTTTTTACAACCATGCAATGACTGTAACCTGTCTGTATACTTAGTATAAATAAATAAATAAATGTTGTACGATTATATACGGTAGAGAACCCTAGCCGATATGCTCGCTAAGATTCACGAAAATCAGTCGAGCCGTTTTAGAGGAGTTCAATTACGCACACCGTGACACGAGAATTTTATATATTAGATTGGCCTAGTAGTCAGTAGATTAGTAAATGTTTCAAACCGCCGATATAATATATTTTCTTTATGTGCGAACAAAGTCGTAAAAAATGTCTTAACTTAGATGTAAGTAATGTACATTAATTAATAATTAAATTATTTATAATTCAGTAGCCTGGACTTTTGTTTCTGGTCCTTGATCATCTGATTCGACTACCACAATAATTATACTATACAGTAGAGTGTAGAGTGTAGACCATTACCAGGCGATCCAATATGTGCGAACTTCACCGTGATCGAAGAAGTAATACAGCATAAATTAGCACGAAATTTTAGCAGCACACAGTTTTATAAAGCGTCTAGCACTAACACTGTTTTAGTAATACTTTATGAAACTTTTACTATACACTGATTAATATGTTTTTGCGTCTAAATATTTCTATTCGTCGCTTATTTCGAAGCATATTCAAATCCTGAAAAAAAAAAATTAGTTCATGATATTTAATTTTAAATTCGATAAACTATAGTTCAAGTAATGCATATCTATAGCTTGTCAAAAAAGAGTAGACGCCGAACACAAATTTTAAATTACATAAAATATTGAAAAACTTTATTAAAACCAAATATTAAATGTGGCAAAATGATAATATTTGAAGTGTACATACGTTATCAGTGAAAATATGAGGCGAAAATTTAGTTCAGTGTCTACCCTTTTTTGATAGGTCACTGTATATCTTTTTTTTTTCTATGGACGCTTCACACTTGCTTCACACCACGTCAGTCTGGCCCCGTGCTAAGTACCTGAAGGACTTGTGTTACAGGTACCAGACAACGGAAATATATTTAATACTTTTATACTATACATATATTTAAGATTTTTAATAATAAACATAATAAACATATTTAATACACATCCAGACCCGGGAACATTGGAAACTTTTTGTTCCGTCGGCGGGATTCGAACCAGCGACCCCCGGCTTGAGCTGCCACACACTCAACCAATTGAGCCACAGAGGTCGTCGATATCTGCAATGTAATTTCATGTTAATAATAACAACTTTCATAACATTTACATTAATAATAATATTTAATAATATGTAATATAAAACCTTCGAAATACCTATCGAAAACCCTTTCGTGTGGCTCCGGGTTACAACCCTGTAAGCCGGAGCCACACGGCCCTGTTAGTACAAAACGCTATACAGGGTGGTCTAATTAGTGACGTCAACAATTTTTTTTTAGATTCCTCGCACCTGGGGGTATCCGAAAATACCCTATGTATGTTCAGCGATTTTTCTTAGTTTTCGAGTTATAATTTTTTTTGTGTATTTTTAATGATTCCTGCCAGCGAGGTTACAAAAATTCATATCTTTTTTTGTAGTAGGTATTTTGCAGTCTTTTTTGTGACATGATTTGTCTTGAATGCTGTTTTAATTTAAAAAATATAACTCAACTTCCTGAACTTACTTAAAGTTACTCAAAAAAGGCTTGAAAGTCAGAAGTTTAGTTTTTAGTGGGATTTACTCAAACCTTCAACTTCAATTTAAAAATACAAAAAGGAGTTTCCAGTGCTTCTGGTTAAGTTTAAAAACTCCGCATGCTTCTAGACTACAAAAATCGTTAAAAAAAATAATACTTTATCGGCCTATTTTTGTTGTTATTGGCCTTCGAAGGCGGATATTTTTGTGAAGACGAATTTTTTTTGTGTATTTTTAATGATTCCTGCCAGCGAGGTTACAAAAATTCATATCTTTTTTATAGTAGGTATTTTGCAGTCTTTTTTGTGACATGATTTGTCTTGAATGCTGTTTTAATTTAAAAAAAAAATAACTGACCTTCCTGAACTTACTTAAAGTTACTCAAAAAAGGCTTGAAAGTCAGAAGTTTAGTTTTTAGTGGGATTTACTCAAACCTTCAACTTCAATTTAAAAATACAAAAAGGAGTTTCCAGTGCTTCTGGAACTAAGAAAAATCGCTGAACATACATAGGGTATTTTCGGATACCCCCAGGTGCGAGGAATCTAAAAAAAATTGTTGACGTCACTAATTAGACCATCCTGTATAACCTGTAAGACGTCAACTAGCCAGTATAAAATATTAAGAGGCCGGGTGCCATCGAAATTCTCATACAACGTAATACCAAAATAATTTTCTCATACGAAAATATTTAACATGTTTGAGTTATTTTTCAGCTTAAAACAGTAATTACCTAGGTTCCTGCACAAAAATTAACTACAAAATATTTAAACACAAAAAAATATTTTTAGTAGCAGTGCAACTAGTATAGTTCAGTTAGGTCGAGCGCAGAGACGGGACCTGCAGGCTGTAGCACTAAGCGCGTCCACCACAGAACACATACTCCTACCGCCACGCGCCGACCTTGTAATAATTATTGTCTATCCCGAGTTGCGGACCATGGGAGCCGCCCTTAATAAAAGGCCTGATAGACGTACGAACTTAAAGCACGCGGGTTTAAAGTTCGCGAACTTACTTGGCTCGCGTCGGTGACACACGAGAATCGCTCACACTGGATTACCATGCCCCCAGGCTCGCGGCTCGCGGCTCGCGGCTCGCGGCTCTTTGCTGACACACAGGCGATTAAGATCGTCTAGCCATAAGTCCACGTGCTCACTCGCACGTCTGTCACCCCCTTTATCTATTAATGTTTATTTATGTATGTGTGTGTGCATTGCACAGCCATAACCGATACCCTTTAAGTTTTAGGGCCATCCCCCGAGCAAACGACCTTGACCATACATTTGACGCGTTGCGTTGCCGAGATCGCACAAAAATCCTATTTTTTTTTTTACTTATATTAGTTCAAAATTGATCTAAAAAAAATTTTAAACGGGGAATATGTAGTTAATGAAATTATCTATCTATTGTGGTGTGTTTCAAATAAACGTAATTTGTAAATACTAGGATGCTGAAAGTATGCTTCAATTTTAATAAATTGGTATTACTTTGGAAGCTAATATCATGAGTATAATAAACAAAAATAGAAAATTTAAAACGAGGAAAGGAATGTTGATATTCTGAAGATTATTGCTGTATTTTTATTAAGGACCCTGAGCCATGTAAGGCCAATCTAACGGGAAAATGCTTTTTATTCGTTTATTAACAAAATAAATTAAGGAAACAAATTATCAAGTAATGCTCTGTTTTATTAGGTATCATATCGACGATGGAAAACAGAAAGGGCGTAACCCAGGCTAACGCAACTTTACACCAGAGCCAAAAAACAAAAAAATATTGGGAAATTCTATCATAACTTTTTAACGGTAAATCGTGGGAACATAATTTTAACACCTTTACTTTAAAATAAAAACCTGCATAAAGTGGCATACAAGCCAATAACTTCCTATTGCTAGAAATAAAGTTATTCAAGTTACACCCATTGTATATAAAAATTGCAGACCTCAAAAATGTCGTATATTGACACGACGTTTGTACTGATCATAAAACTATAAGAAATTTACCGACCTCAAAAAGGTCGTAACTAGTGTTCGTTTTAATTTGCTCTTAGGAACGGGGTGTAAACACATTCATAATGCATTATAATTGTTAGAAAATTGGTTGTAAGTCAAACGTCTAGACACCCAATGACGAAATAAAACGTCGTAAGCTTTTATAAACGTAAATTTATTGAATTTTTAAAAAGTTACCAAAAACACAAAGCAAAAAATATAATATTATACAATGTCAACTCAATAACTAATTAGGTAAATAATATATTATGTCACTAAAATAACAACAAAAACACATAATATAAGGTTATCAAATATCCACAATAGTAACTTTAGGTACCTACCTAATTGTATAATTAGGTAGGTACCTAAAGTTAAAAGTATTTTTCATTAAAGAATTATTTAACAATAAATAACTAATAATATTAAGAATTTAAGTAGAATATAATATGTTATTATTCCCTTCAAAATATTATTTTTCCCTACTAATGTTATACATGGAGTAAATAAAAAAATAGTCAAAGATAAGTCTTGTACATAATATACAACATTACAGAACAAGATTAAACATTAAAAAAATGAACATAATATTATTAATATAATATACGGTAGAATTGAGAAACCTCCTCCTTTTTGGAAGTCGGTTAAAATTATAAGAAAAGATATAAAATCAATCTAACTACAATGAAATGAATACAGACTACGCTGGTCATTATAATAAAACAAGAAAATATGGTGGGTTCAGAAACTGCAGCCATTTTACGGTGAAGCTAAACGAGCTTAATTTGTGAGTTGTGAGTCGCAGAATTTCGGCTAGCAGGAATTCTGCTGCATTCAGTTTCATACAAAAGTCCTGTTTGATTCACACGAGCGTAATTTTGTGAGTCATGATCTGTATGAAAAGATATTTACGCGACCGAAATTCTGTGATTCCAAACATGAAACCTCCACTTTGGGTTCATAATATTATAGAGCTCGGCTCCTATAGAATCCTGGCGATGCTGCAGCAGCAGCATGCAAATATTTACTGTTATCTACGTCTTACTAATTGTCGCAATTAAAATGAGCCCAAACACGAAACCTCTGCTCTAAGTTGGTGAGGAGTTGGGTACCTATCCTATTGATTACCAGGTTATGCTGCAGCACCAGGTCAACTTTCTATTAATGTGTATTTATTCATAAATGTCACGAACTAGAATGCAAATATTATAAAGCCCACCAAACGACTGCAAGTTGCTAATCGGCCCTTCACGAACCAGATGAACCGTAATTTTCCAGCACTGAGCAGGCTGATGATGATGAACTATGGCTAATAACACTCTCAATCATATCAGCTTTAAAACAAAAAAAACTAGATCAAAATCGGTCCACCCGTTTGGATGCTACAATGCCACAGACAGACAGACCGACTGACAGACCGACAGACATACAGACAGACACGTCAAACTTGTAACACCCCTCTTTTTTGTCGGGGGTTAAAAAATGTGGCATGTTAGTAGTTAACATGCCTATAAATACGTAGGTATGCTTAGATTTAAATTAGTTGTTACCTAATTAAGAAACACGTTACTACGGGAAAATTGAATTTCACGAACACCTACTTACAAAAACGGAAACTTCATACTTTAACCCCTAACAGTAGTAAAAAAACTAAAATCTTACAACGCATAGGTACCACGCAGAATTTGATTTCGATTTGTTTACATTCTTTTTTAGTTTAGCTCAAGAATACATTATGTATCCTGGAACTTATTACTAGGTAATTAAATCTTTAGAATTTATAACATACCTTGTATAGAGAAATTATACACTCCAAGGTTTTTGCAACATGATTTCACTACAGCGAAACTGTACACAGACCTTTCAACACGACGCCCGCGCAGCGACTAAGGTAACTTACCTGGGGTGTATGTAAGAAAGTCCGGAATGTTTAACAAATTGCGGGACCTGTGAGTAGTATTAACTACGATTGAGTTCATTTCTACCACCCATGAAATTGTAGTACCTAAGAACTCATTATTTGTCCTTAGAAAAATCTGAACCGTTAAAATGTCGTAACTAAGGAAGCATAAAAATTGCTTCCCGCAAAAAGGTCGTAACATCTGGGACGCATCGAAACAGGAACAGCGTAAATATGTTTTAATTAAAAACACAAACTTCTTCAAATCGTATCTCAAAAAAGTATAAATACGCAGTTTTGTGGGCAGTTACACCAAAAAAAATTATCTCAATTTTTAAAATACTTACTACGCAGAAAAAAAAATGATAATGACCTTATACGTAGTCTAGTTACGACCTTTTAACGGGATACGCCCTTTCTGTTTTCCATCGTCGATATTATAAAATCACTTTTTAACCTAGCCTTAATAACCACTTATTAAACTTAAGTTTTGTTAAGCTCTTCCAAATGGCCTTGCAAGGAACACGGCTCCAAACAATGCCAATATTATACATTTTTTTCCAAAATGGCCTTCTTAGGGGTTCGTTCCTTGCAAGCCCAAAATGTTCCTAAGAAGGCCAAACTAACAATTAAGTATCATAATACATACTTATTTATTAACTTATTGTCATACTTATTGACTAAGTATGACTTTTTCATGTTAATTAGAATAAAATAATAGTTAGAAACTACAGACTACACTAATTATCATGAAAACTAATCATGGCACATAATCAGTCTTGTGGTCAGGAATGTTTAAAATCAACAAATTAAAATTTTAACTGTAACAGACAACGGTACGTATTTATAACTAAAATATGAGTGTTCGTATGTTCATTGTTCATAAATGTTCCTTGCAAGGCCAACGGTCAAATATTTTATTGGCCTTATAAGGAACCACTGGCTTTCCTAGGAACATTACCAATATTTTAGCTTAAATTATAGCAAAACTATATTTTTTTTCTTTAGTATCATAAACATATCCTTATACGATAATTCACAGAAAAAAAAATTCGATAATAATAGGTTATTGACTAAAAACTTAGGTTTTTCTGTACACGCGAATAACAATTTCGATGTCGACGACCGAAGTCTATGAAGCGAGAGCTCGGCGCTCGCACTGCCACAATAGCAGCGCGATCGACTCGCCGCTGCGTTTGTGGCCATAAGTTTGATGGATCTAAGTGTGTAATAGGAGGAATATGTCTTTACATAACGATAACTGCGACTTTTTGATAGTTGGCCTTCAAAGGAACATGGCCTTACATGGCTCAGGGTCCTTATAACTTTGTAGCTTTCAAATTATGAGTTTATAAGGCTCTAAATACGGTAAATTACGGAATCTCCGTAGGGGAAGGGCCTTAAGTAGAATAAATATTGTATTTAGTGCGTCGTGTCAATTTGCTTGTTATTCTTTTGTGTTGTTATAAACTCTGGCTGTGTTTTTTCCTTGTATATTTAATAAATATGTTTTTATTTTATTTTAATGTGCATAGGTACCTCAAACACACGAAAACGATTGAAAAGCCCAAAAAACGTTGTTCAAAACTTACGTATGTAATGTTAAATCCACGTGTTTGAGGCATTTTTTGGCCGTTCTTATGGTTTATTATTTAGCGGAACCACAAAACTCAACAAGATTTTGCATAAAACGTTCACAAAGCAGCACCCAGCGCCCAGCGGCACCTGGTGGCAAATAGAATATCAAAAAACCTCATTGGAACGGATTTATGATGAAGATATGTAGCCCCCAACTCTATTGCGCCAATATTGGTTTAGCGCGCGGAAACCGTGCATTTTTTCGGGATAAAGTATACTGTGTGCTGTCTCCATACCAAATTTCAGCAAAATCGATTCAGCGGTTTGGGTGTAAAGAGGTAACAGATAGACAGAGTAATATCTTCACAAATATTAGTATGGATTTCTATAAAGTAATGAAGATTACCAAGAACCAATAGCAAATTAGTTTTACTGCATTTATACTATGCGTCATATCTGATTTTTGTTTTACTCTATTGTTATTCTAGGTATATCAATTAATAATTATTATCAAGATCAATTCAACAATAAGTAGTTCCATAAAACATTACCACGGAGAATCCCAGGTGTGATCATGGCATCTATGGCTCAGTTAATAATTTAAAACAATATAAAATACAAGAATAATAATGTTATTTCGTCTGATATACTTATTTAAATTAATTATTATCCTATTGCTTATATCTAGATAGATTTTCGTTCCATTAAAAGAATGTGTAACAATTACTATAATATCTAAGTATTTATAGAATTGTTTTATAACTAGTTAATACTTTGGTAATCACTACATATTATAAAAGTCGCTATTTTTCCCTCATGTCCCTTTGTTCCCCTTAATAATTTTGATGCGCTTTTCTTTAATAGATAGAGTGATTCAAGAGGAAGGTTTATAAGTATAATAACATTCATTAAATAGTAGAAAAATACTGTTATTTCTAATGTATTAATTCGTAAATAATTACATTTTTTCCGCTTACATTGCAAACGCAGGCTGAACCCTACGAAATTTATCAAAATAACGTACCAAGTATTGTACACATTGAAAATGTCTACAGAAAACTCCGCGATCGTATTATATGTCTATCTCTTATGGATATCCCACAATAACATTTTTTTGTCATTTACTTTTTATGACAAATAATGGCTAATTTTCGAAGCAATTTTAATAAATACAGCATCAATCCCTATCCAATTAAATACCTTAAATACATTGTTGATTTAATGTAGATCTATATGGCCCTTTACAGCATATGATTTGAATATTTTCGAAGATATTACCTAGGTACAGATTTAAAAATTGCGGGACGTAGCTTTTGCGGCGGTTCCGGCCATTAATGCGGGCCACGGGTAGTGAATACAAATCAAAACTACTGAATCGATTTAAATCATTTTTTCAGTGAGTGACATAGGCTATATATTTTATACCCGTGCGAAGCCGGGGTTGGTCGCTAGTAAGTAAGTAATAGGTACGTAGCAATAAATTAACTGTTTCTAATACGGTTTCTGTAAGCAGAGGTCGAACTGTCAAAGAGTTCAACGCGCGCAAGTCCTTTTTTTAACCCCCGACAAAAAAGAGGGGTGTTATAAGTTTAACGTGTCTGTCTGTCTGTCTGTCTGTGTGTGTGTCTGTCCGTGGCATCGTAGCATCCAAACGGGTGGACCGATTTTGATCTAGTTTTATTTTTTGTTTTAAAGCTGACATGATCGAGAGTGTTCTTAGCTATAGTTCATCATCATCAGCCTGCTGCTAAGTGCTTAAAAATCACGGTTTATCTGGTGCGTGAAAGGCCTTTAGCAACTTGCAGTCGTTTGATGGATTTTATATTTTGCATTCTAGTTCGTGACATTTATGAATATATACACATTAATGAAAAGTTGACCTGGTGCTGCAGCATCACCTGGTAATCAATAGGATACCCAACTCCTAACCAACTTAGAGCAGAGGTTTCGTGTTTGAGCTCGTTTTAATTACGACAGTCAGTAAGACGTTGATAAACAGTAAATATTTGCATGCTGCTGCTGCAGCATCACCTGGATTCTGTAGTAGCCGAGCTCCATATGAACCCAAAGTGGAGATTTCATGTTTGGGCTCATATTGACGGCCTCATCCAAGGGGACATTCATAAATGGTATTCTTTGGGATATAATCCTGTTGATAGGAATTATTCTGCACTATAAGCAAAAGTTTAAAAAGCATGAAATAAAATTAAATTAGAAATTTAAAAAAAAACCCGCCAAAAGCTTTAAAAAGTAATGAAATAATATTTACTGACTTTAAGTTTAAATAATTCCTAAGTGTAAAGTAATATTTTAGTCCATCATTGTTGTCAAGGTGTGTCGGGGGACCGCTAATGTACATGTTTGATTTCACATAACATTATAGTTTAAGGGTCAGTTCACAGCGAACCGAATCGAGACAATCAGCGACTTGGCGATACAAAAGCAAAAGTCGCTGTTGTCGTAGTTAACTTGGCGGTCCCCCGACACACCGTGACAACAATTATGGACTAAAATATCACTTTACACTTAGGAATTATTTAAACTTAAAGTCAGTAAATATTATTTCATTACTTTTTAAAGTTTTTTGGTGGGTTTTTTTTTTAATTTCTTAATTTAATAAAAATAATTGATATTATAATATATTTAATTAAATGTATTATTACAAATATACATAGTGTTTTATTTGTAATAATATTATTACAAATAAAACTATACCTGCGTTCAGATTTAAAATGAGCATTAATTTCTTGAAGGGCCTTATGAGTATAAAAAAAAATACCTTTTGTAACGTTTTTCAAAAATGCTATTAAACATAATATATTTAAATGTATTCTTAAATTACTGTGATGCTTTGAGTGGCAATAACTACGAAGAGACAAAATGTTTTAAAAACGCTTTAGAAACGATAGGCGCAAACAAGCCGTAATAAATTTATTGTTATCTGACTATGTATAACAAGGTTTTTTTTATACTACGACATAGTATTTAGATTTGTTAAAATTTATAATTATATCTTAATATAGGTAGTGGAAAAAGTGCACGAAAAATTGTGTTTTATTAGTGTTCAACATGAATTTCCACCGAGAACCGACAGTACAATCAATTACACAAACGACATAGTACACTGGCACTGGTAGCTCTTTGTGCTTTTTGTTGCGACAAAAACTATCTATTCTATTATATCTACTCCATATATATTTCAGAAATATCTTTCATCAACAGATAGACAGACAGACACACATTCAGCATTGTAATATTAGCAATTTAGCGTACATATTTTTTTTTAAAAACGATTCACGAAACATCTTGGAAATATAGCAACTTCACAAATATCTATTTAACCCTTCAACTTCCATAAGGCCCACTTGGGCCGCGAGAACAATAGATTTACAATAGATTTCCAAGAATCCGCGATCGAAGGATTTTAATTTACTAAATCAACCAAATAGGAATTATATAATTAGTTTCAATTGCTTTATACCCATTAAGCGTGTCCCAGACAGACGCGGCCTGCGGTGACGGTAGCGGTGGCGGTCAGTTGAATGACTTGAGAGTTCTAGGAACGACACAGACACACGCGGCCACGCGGCCCAGCCATTTAACTGACCGCCACCGCCACCGCCACCGCAGGCCGCGTCTGTCTGGGAGACGCTTTACACAGTAATGAACAGTTATTATAAACTTAAAACTAGTAGTCTGAACCAGTTATACTGGAACTATAACAACTACTATAGTACGCCTTAGTTTAGTACCTACCATAATTTTATTGTGATTAATGATTTTAGGGGTAGGATTCCGTGGTCAATAAAAATGTGTTTACATTAATTTGCTTTTATCTTAAACATTTTAAACAAAAATAATATTAAAAAAAAAACCGGCCAACTGCCACTGTCGGGCCACGCGCAATATAGGGTTCCGTAGTACCGCTAGTTTTTGGTATTTTTCTAATGGTCAATCAATATACATTTATAACGTGTTTTACACTACTAACAACAACTGAGATGCAGTTACGTTTAAAGGAATTTGAACAAAAAGTTCCTTTATACTTCTCCGAATAAATTTTTTTTTAGTTGATCGACTATTACTCAAAAACTTATGAAGTATTCTTAGCCGTGATAGTAGAACCTCACGAGCCTAAGCACTCCTAACTTGTTTATGTCGAAAAACGGCGCTTTCTCACCATTACTTCTTATGCCCATGACATACAACTTATTTCCGATTTTTAAGAACCTTGCGACTATTAACCAAAGTACACAATTTCATAACAGCAAGGCCAACAAGGAGCAATAATGAATTCCTTAGCCATTTGCGTCTTACCAGGCAAACTGACTATACCATGTTATTTCTTTTTATACTACTCGCGACTTTAAGCCAAGTGTTCTCTGAGAATGGCTACACGGTGGAACCTACGCCCGTGTTATCCGATTTGAAGACGAATAAAGTGGAGAAGACAGGAGAAGGAAGGGTGCAGGAGCAGCCCCTCGGTTGCACGCCGACAACCGCTGATACTAATGTTCTAGAAGCACCTAGAACGTCAATATTTTCTACTGGAGAAGCGGTGCTGCCGACGGAGATGAATGCTGCCATCATGCTGCAGTCTTCGACCTTCGATATCGACTGGCTCCAGCCTGCTACAGTTGTGAACGCAATTTTCTATGAAACGAAGCCTCCAAAATGAAATCTTAGTGCCAAGGAATGGTGATTTGTATATTGAAATAAATCGTGAATGCATAGTGATGTGTTTTGTTTTTGTTCCAAACTTGCAAATATACAAATCGAATGAGAAAACATGATATTGTCAAAGGTAAGGGACCTCTAAAAGTGTGATGCGCATGAGCGCTACGAAGGGAAATGTCCCTTGATGATGATGAATGCATCGCTATGATATTCTTCTACTCAAACCAATGTAAATTGTGGATGGCTTAGAGTTACAAGATGTATTTTTAATTTTTTACCCACTTAAACTAATCCTGTCGGTGTCTGTGAGTATCTCTATCTAGCCACTTTTGTTATACTGTTTTTTTTTTAAATCCCATATTATATTTCCAATAAAAACTTGAAGTTAAGTCTTGTTGTAAATAATAATATTGTTGCTAATAATGTTAACAACCGGTTCGGCTTACACGTTTTCCTCCTACAGGTTATCTGATGTTTATAACTTCACCATAACTATATTTGGACACGGTATGTACAAAAATCTATACTTAATATTATAAAGCGGAAGAGTTTGTTAGTTTGTTTGTTTGTTTGAACGCGCTAATCTCAAGAACTACTGGTCCGATTTGAAAAATTCTTTTAGTGTTAGATAGTTCATTTATCGAGGAAGGCTATAGGCTATATTTTATCACGCTAAGACTAATAGGAGCGAAGAAATAGAGGAAAATGTGGAAAAAACGGGGGGAAATTATTTGGAAGGGGTTATTTGAACGCGCTAATCTCAAGAGCTACTGGTCCGATTTCAAAAATTATTTCAGTGTTAGATAGCCCATTTATCGAGGAAGGCTATAGGCTATATTATATCACGCTAAAACTAATAGGAGCGAAGAAATAGAAGAAAATGTGTAAAAAAACGGGGGAAATTATTTTAAAAGGCTTATCTCACGAACTACTAGAGCATTTTTCTGTTTTTTGGGTCAGATAAGAAGTAGACCACGTGAAGGATCATAGGCTATTTTTTGTAGACTGATTTGTCTGTGAAATATCTAATTTACGCGGGCGAAGCCGCGCGGAACGTCTAGTCATTAAAAATCTACTTCAAAGATCGTGTGGACTTCAAATAAACCTGAAATAACAATGAAAAACAAAAATTTTCAAATATGTATATTTGGAAGTACATAAACATAATTATACACTTGCACAACCAACAAACAAAAAGTAAAAAATATAAACAGCTTCAAAATCATCCACGACAACAATGACAGCCAATTAGTTTAAGCTACAGATAGCTCTAAAAAGCTACGAAACAGAATAATTTATTTTCAAGTATCTCTTTTCCCTCCTCAGTTTTTTCCTCTCCCGTCGCATTTCGCATCAAACGAGTATAACTTGAATCCGAATTTGGCACTCGTGTGTGACCTGCCACCGTGAATTCGTGTTCAAAATGGCTATAATTATTTTAAACAGCCAATTAGTTTAAGCTACAGATAGCTCTAAAAAGCTACGAAACAGAATAATTTATTTTCAAGTATCTCTTTTCCCTCCTCAGTTTTTTCCTCTCCCGTCGCATTTCGCATCAAACGAGTATAACTTGAATCCGAATTTGGCACTCGTGTGTGACCTGCCACCGTGAATTCGTGTTCAAAATGGCTATAATTATTTTAATAACTCTATATTTATCGTGTGTGTACACCCTGGATGGGACTATTTCGAGCTTCGCGGTAGAACCTACGCCGGTGTTGCCAGGATATGCAACTACGTCTTTCACGATGGACACGGGCAGATTGACTTTTTCCCGCTGGTCACCCCAGCTATCGACTGCTGAAGCATTTTACCCGACTCGTTTCGATGCCATCAACTATCAGTCAACGACTTACGACTCAAAATGGCACGTCAGATTCGAAGCCATGCCTGTGCAACCGGTGGTGTATAAAACAGTTTCATCTTATATACAATAAAAAGTGTGATTAAGAGGTTTGAATTTGTTTTATTTACCTTCTTAGGTAAAATCGTAATTATAAATAATTAGTAATAAATAATTCCGTACATTTACATAACAGTAATTAACATTATCATACGATATGACTTATAAGTAGGTACTTATTAATGATGCGTAAAAAAAGCGTAAGATATATCTTCTAAGCTAAGCTAAGTCTTCATAGTAATAATATTATGTTTGTGTTTGTACTAATAAACAAGGATATGTTTGTGTGTTTTATTATTATTTGTGAATTTGACACGACAGATAATTACGTAAATTATAGATCTGTTTTTGTAATGTGATACTTCAAGTTGGTGATTCCCATTTTTTGCGATCGACATTAATATGACCGTATACGGAAATGTAATTATACATTAATTGTATGAATTTGAAATAACGTCTGTAATCTGTATGTAGAGAACGTTAAGGTCGCGACACACTTGCAATTGAATGTCGAAACGGAATAGGTACAACCATGATAAATGTAGATTATAACGGTGAGATATGTATCTTGAAATTTTTAAGGAAACTTTGGAAATGACAGACAATCACTAAGTTTTAATAAAGAACAAAGAGTACTGAATGGCAAACTGGAAAATCATCCGTAACTCGTAAGAGTAGTCACAAAATTTGAAAATAATGAACACAATAATAATATTATCTTTCTATGTTTCTAAGAAATAAAACCGCAAATCTCTGCACTTTGAAGTTAAAATGCTAAAAGATAAATAAGAAAACGCAATTAGAAAATTTAAACTTGCAGTAAATTTAGAGACAATTTAAGTTTGAAAATACCTTTATGGCGACAATAATAACGATCAATTGTCTAGTAACCCCATGAAATAAGTAAAGACTGTACCACCAACAAAATACACGTCATGAATTCTAAAGCGACCACAGACAAATCGCACGACGCTGCGACTTCACGCTATATTGGCATCAACCTTTATACAACTTTATATGTACCTGTTTATTACAGTGAGGATTCCCCAGTGACCGGCGGAGCGGGCGATCCACCCACAGATTAATTATATACAATGGATTATATACAACGTATACTTTACCTAACCAGCAACTACGCACTTGACAAAGTATAATCACGAATCACGATCTAGTCAGGTATTCAATAACCTGTCTAAATTCTACAACTCTAAACTCTAGCCTTCTTATAAAAATATTTATGTGGCGAATACTTACAAGGTCTGCTGTTGTCTGACATAGAATTATTATAACCTGTAGAAGAGGCATTCCATACAATCGTCAGCGCGAAAATGTGTCACCCTCGAAATGAGTGAGCTCACTCATCTGAGAGCAGTGTGCCTTAGGACGCGGTGACAGTCGGACGTGTTTAATGCATTGATTACGTAAAATATGCATTGAAAGCGAGAATGAGTGAAAGAGAAAGTAGTATATGCTATTACTGTAAGACAAAAAAGGACGACAATATTTTCTCGATACACATTTTGCATGCAAAAACATTGCTACAGTTTTGATGGCGTATTCCAATGATATTATAATACAATATCATAGGCATATGCCATATCCAAGTATTGACATCTTTGTTGTCTGATACACCACGGAAATCACATGACAGAAAAAAATAGTATAGCAAATGTTATACAGTACTTTCTGTGTTATTTGTCTGGTATATTTGGAAAAGTCGCATGACAGAGAAAGACAGCAGACCTTTCATATAGCTATACAAATCTTTTTATTAGATAGTAAGGAGGTAAGTCATTTGGATTTGTGTAGTCGAAACTAATGAAAAATAAAAAACAAAGAATATTTGAGATATATATCATCGTCAAACAGTAAGCAACCAAAATATGAAAATTATAACATAATTTCTCAAAAAAATAAAACTAAATACATACATCGGTTCATCTGATCGAGAGCTACCCGGAGAGACACCCACAACACCTCTCTTTTTGGATACTAAAAATAATTAATACATCACTAATAGTAGGCAGTATATTTCTAAAAAAAAAAAAACAAAAACAAAAAAAAACTTTTAAAGATTACTTCATTACTTGTTTGTTTATCGAAAGCGGCACCCAAATCCATCAACGTGCCATTGAAAACTAGGAAGACATCGAAATCGTGATCATGCTTAAAATATATAAATATGCATCCATTATTATTCTTATTACACACTTAGACACCATGTTATACAGTCTATTTATACTAGTTGTAGTAGTGAAAACAATTGAGTGCGAAAATGGTGTTGTGGTGCCAGTTTTCGCACCGAACAGGAATGCTAGAACGATGGAAATGGCCAAGGATTTCCCGGCACTGAGAATACTGAGTGTCAACAACAAAGCCATAAAAACCGCTAGAAAACATCAACCTCAACCGATTTACGTGGAAGTAAGTATGTTATTTATATACGTCATTTAGTTGTATCTATACTATTAATATTATAAAGCGGAAGAGTTTGTTAGTTTGTTTGTTTGTTTATTTGAACGCGCTAATCTCAGGAACTACTGGTCCGATTTGAAAAATTCATTCAGTCTTAGATAGTCCATTTATCGAGGAAGGCTATAGGATATATTTTATCACGCTAAGACTAATAGGAGCGAAGAAATAGAGGAAAATGTGGAAAAAACGGGGGAAAATTATTTGAAAGGGCTTATTTGAACGCGCTAATCTCAGGAACTACTGGTCCGATTTAAAAAACTATTTCAGTCTTAGATAGCCCATTTATCGAGGAAGGCTATAGGCTATATTTTATCACGCTGAGACTAATAGGAGCGAAGAAATAGAAGAAAATGTGGAAAAAACGGGGCAAATCTTATCTCACGAACTACTAGAGCAATTTTTTTGTTATTTGGGTCAAATAAGAAGTAGATTACGTGAAGGATCATAGGCTATTTTTTGTAGACTGATTTGTCTGTGAAATATCTAATTTACGCGGGCGAAGCCGCGCGAAACGTCTAGTTGCTAATAAAACTTGAAGATTCTTTGAAAAATATACTGTACGGAAGTGTTATATGGTGCTAATTACGATTCACGGTTATATTTACTAGTATAGTATGCATATTGCACGAAATAGGCGCAACTAGCAATTTGATAGTATCATCAAAACTTTCAACCAAACAGGGAAAAGAGGTACAGATGCAAAAAGAGAGGATAGGCGTTTGAATAGCTAACTTGAAAAAAATCGGCCAAGTGCGAGTTGGACTCGCGCACGAAGGGTTCCGTACCACAATAGAGCAAAAATAGGTTGAAAATTGTGTTTTTTGTATGGGAGCCCTCCTTAATTATTTCATTTATTTAAATTTTATTATTAATTATTATTAAAGTACAAACACAACTAAGTATTTCGTGAATATTTCAAGTGCCTATGTGTTGCCGTTATTGATATCGAGCAAAAATTCATGAATATAGTGGAAAAAGTGCAAGTAATATTGTGTTTTATTTGTGTTTGAAATGAATTTCCATCAAGAACCGACAGTACAATCAATTACATATATCGAGCAAAAAATCACGTTTGTTGTATGGGAGCTCCCCATAAATATTTAATTTATTTTGTTTTAGTATTTTTCGTTATAGCGGCAACAGATATACACAATCTGTAAAAAAATTCAGAAGTCTAGCTATAGCGGTTCTTGAGTTATTTCCTGGAGACACACAGACGGACAAACATCGAAGTCTTAGTAATAGGGTCCCGTTTTTACCCTTTGGGTATGGAACCCTAAAAAGTAAGGGTGGGTTGCACCATAGGCGTTGTTATAGTTGGTTAATTTTAGCAATAACTATATCAATAACGACAGAACTTCACAAATGTCCAAGTGACATTTGTTAAAGTTAAAGTTAATGGGGTTGAGAGTATAAAAAAAGTATTATCCGTACAAATCGAGAGGAAAAAATAATTTGTTTTGACTTAATGTTTTACCGACCAAAATTGAGCGCTTACGGCTATCGTCAAATATGGCAACATTTTAACCATTGATTTTAACCAGATATATTTTGACAGTTGATTTTACATTTTCTTACAGTTAAAGTTATAGCTGTTATAGTTAAAGTAAGTTGGTGCAACCCACTCTATTGGTTACACCCAAAGTAAGTTGGTGCAACCCACTCAAAGATGTTAGAGAAGTTGTGAAAATGATTGGGGAAGGCTGCACGCATTTTCCATTTCCTTTTCGTTAGTCTGTATCTCCTTTATTTGTTTATTTCCTGAATATTTTTAAAAGAAGAATTGCATTATGTACCTACTCTCACACACATTCTTACATATTTTGGAGTAAAATAAATTTATATTTTGGAGTAAGAGTTAATAAGTTTTGGAGTAAAATTTTGAATTTTGAACACTTTTTATTCGGACCTTTTAAGTTTTAAAGTACTCCAAGCCCTTATTAAGTATGCTGTATGCCCACTATAATGACGACTCTATAATATATTTGCCACAGTTTTTTTCCAAATCCTTTTTGCGTTACTTATGATGCAATTTAAATTACCACAAGTGAGCCACCAAAACAGTTTTTTTTTTCAATCAATGTAAACATCGGCTTATCGTAGAAACTTGTAATATTCCAGAACCAAATCAAACTTAATTAGAAACCAGTCATCGAAATTTATAGCAATAAATTGTGGTTTCTATATTTAATCCCCAGTCAAGCAGCTTAGCAAGTAATTAATAGCTTTTTTGGTTGTTATGACTTCTATTCAAAATTGAACTTAGGTAAAATTTAATCCAAGTTTCACAAAAAATACAAGTACTAAACCAGTGCTCACAAGTCTGTAATTAAAATGATTGGATTTTGGAATTATTGTGTTGTTGCTTATTTATTTTCGCGTAAAATAAAACAGTTTTTGCGATGTAATTATTATCAGAATTAGAATTAACTATTTCCAGATCTTATCATAAATAACCAATTTTGAAAAAGTTTGTATCACAACAAAGTAATAACCAAAGTCATTAAAACATTTTAAGTATCACATTTTCCTGTATTTATGAACAATAATTAGCTTTATTAACAATCTTTACGGTTGATATAACTTGAAGTCGTATCATATAAACATGATTTCAATGTTATATTCATCATCATCATCATTATAACCATTGTAGCTATCCTATCAGGTTAACAGAAGTGATTCTTATGGATCGATTTGAATGTTAGCAGTTAGCACAAAGCAGAATCATAGTCACGAATGAGTCGACTCATCGCATTTATGGCGTCACAGAAAACCGCCGTGACACAACGCTTTTTAACCCCCCATAAACCAGACGGGTGTTAAGTTCTAAGCAGTTTATACATCTGTTCATTTCCTGGAGGCTTTTGGCCTCGATCTAACAAGTAAAGCAAAAAAAAAATTAAAAATAACGAGCCCATACACAGTTAGGGGACAGAAAATTAAATTAAAAAAAACCAGCCAAGTGCGAGTTGGACACGCCCATGAAGGGTTCCGCAGCAGCAATAAGGTTTATTTTTATGAAATTAAAAGGATTTTGATTTATTTTTATATTTCAGTTGATTTAATGACAGTTAAATTAAGTTTACCATTTATGACGTATAAAAAAAAACTACTTGCTAGATTTCGTTCAAACCAATTTTCGTTGGTAGTTTTTATAGTAAAGTACATCATATATATATTTTCAGACTTATCATGCCCCTACTTTAGAAGTTAGAGGGGGGGACACACTTTTTACCACTTTGGAGGAGTCTAGCTCTCGCAAACTATTCAGGTTAGAAAAAAATTATATTAGAAACCTCAATATGATTTTGAAGACCTATCCATAGATACCCCACACGCATAGGTTAGATGAAAAAAAAAAATTATTTAAATATAAAAATATAAATGAAAAAAATTTTTTTTGTTTCAGTTATACCTATGGGGACCCCTAAAATTTTTAATTTTTTTCCATTTTTGTATCAAAATCTTAGTTCGGTTCACAGACTACATCTACTTACTAATTTTCAATAGTATAGCTCTTATAGTTTCGGAGAAAAATGGCTGTGACATATGGACGGACAGACAGACAGACAGACATGACGAATCTATAAGGGTTCCGTTTTTTGCCATTTGGCTACGGAACTACAGCAATAATCTTCAGTATATCAACATTCCTTTCCCCGTTTTAAATTTTCTATTTTTGTTTATTATACTCATGATATTAGCTTCCAAAGTAATACAAATTTATTAAAATTGAAGCATACTTTCAGCATCTCCCTAGTATTTACAAATTCGTTTATTTGAAATACTCGACAATAGATAGACAATTTCATTAACTACATATTCCCCGTTTTAATTTTTTTTAGATCAATTTTGAACTAAGATGAGTAAAAAAAATAGGATTTTTGTGCGATCTCGGCAACGCGTCAAATGTATGGTCAAGGTCGTTTGCTCGGGGGATGGCCTTAATACCCGAGACTACGTTAAAGAGTTACGAGGTGTGTTCTGAAACTTAACCAGTATCAGGCTTATCAGGCAGAGGAAGGCTAGTGGCGCAGGCAACGTACCAGAAAAATATTTACTTGGACTAACATAGAAGCACCAATCATTTAGCCGCCATTCAAAATGTATATAATTATATTCATTGTAAATGTATACTACGCTTGAGCATGGTAGGTAAGTGTAATGTATGTGTGAAGTAGTACTTATGCAAGTCATCGGTTGTAAAATCTCATTCATAATAGAATAATTTGTTATGAAAAACAAATAAGGAACAATAAGTATACACTCGTATATATATTACTAGCTTTTGCCCGCGGCTTCGCTCGCGTTAAGAAGTATTATTATTATTTAGGTATCAAAGTCTCAGCCCGATCGGTATATCCTCTACTTTATCCCTTGGGGGTAGAATTGATCAAAATCCTTTCTTAGCGGATGCCTACATCATAACTACCTGCATGCCAAATTTCAGCCCGATCCGTCCAGTGGTTTTGGCTGTGCGTTGATAGATCACTATGTCAATTGGTTTTATATTTATATTTTGACCTTTGAGTTTTATATTTATATTAAGTGAATAATTAAGTATTATTTAAATCATCATTCACTAATAGATCTAAACTCCCTCCCGCACGCGCACCCCGGCTTTGGTGACGCCCACTTCGCAACGGGCCGTGCAGCAGAAATCGTAATATTTTAATTTCGCCATAACTTCAAAATCAAACGTCCAATTTTAATCATTCAAAGACCAAATAATATCTACATAAACTGTGCTTAGTGATGAATAATTTATTTTGATAAGGATTAATAGCATGAGTAAAATAAATGCGTTTAAATGAAGTACAAAAAAAAATCAAGATTTTTAAATAAAAAAATGGTTTTTGTGCCTCACTCGACATAGATAAGTATAGTGTGTCGCGGACTTTTTTGTAGATATTTATAAGATCTACAATTAATTAGAACATTTTATGGTTCTATCTTTTATAGTTTAGGCAGCGTACGCAATATAAGTAACTTTTCTGGTTGATTTTTACACCTTGTGTCCGAAAAACCTAAATATCTTACGGAACCCTATTTTTTTCCAAAATAAAATTTATCCTTTGTTACTCGTGGATAATGTAGCTTTCGAATGGTGAAAGAATTTTTAAAATCGGTCCAGTAGTTTTTGAGCCTATTCATTACAATTAAACAAACAAACAAACAAAGTTTTCCTCTTTATAATATTAGTGTAGATATCACTTTGTTTTGTTACGCCCTGTAATAAAGCAAAGTAATAATAAGTACTTTAGGGTGTGTATGTGTCCCTTATACAGGCTGTAACAAAACTAAGTGATAATACTTTAGGGTGTATACGTATTCCTTGTAGAGAGTTCTCTGTGAAAGTAGCAGCGCTGAAAGATCAATTTTTTTTTCGCTTTTGTATGGGGAAACTCGTTACGCTCGGGCGTTTGCAGTGAACTCTCTACAAGGAATACGTACACACCCTTAAGTATTATCACTTAGTTTTGTTACACCCTGTATAGAGTTCACTGTGAACGTAAGTAACACTTATACACACGCTTAAGTATAATCACTTCGTTTTGCTACCCTGTATATTACGGTAGTACCTGTAGCGATTTAGGCGTTAATGTTTTGTACCAACCATATAATTTTACATACAATAACGTGGCGACACGTTATTAATCGCATCAACTGAGAGTCGTATGCAATATCCATACTATAATATTATAAATGTGTAAGGGTCTGTTACCTCTTCACGCCCAAACCGCTGAGCCGATGTTCCTGAAATTTGGCATCTATACTAATATTATAAAGCGGAAGAGTTTGTTTCTTTGTTTGAACGCGCTAATCTCAGGAACTACTGGTCCGATTTGAAAAATTCTTTCAGTGTTAGATAGCCCATTTATCGAGGAAGGCTCTATAGGCTGTATTTTATCACGCTAAGACTAATAGGAGCGAAGAAATAGAGGAAAATGTGGAAAAAACGGGGCGGAAATTATTTGAAAGGGCTTATTTGAACGCGCTAATCTCAGGAACTACTGGTCCGATTTGAAAAATTATTTCAGTGTTAGATAGTCCATTTGTCGAGGAAGGCTATAGGCTATATTTTATCACGCTAAGACTAATAGGAGCGAAGAAATAGAGGAAAATGTGGAAAAAAACGGGGGAAATTATTTTAAAGGGCTTATCTTACGAACTACTGGAGCAATTTTTAGGGTTCCGTAGCCAAATGGCAAAAATCGGAACCCTTATAGATTCGTCATATCTGTCTATCTGTCTGTCACTTTTCTCCGAAACTATGAGAGCTATACTATTGAAATTTAGTAAGTAGATGTAGTCTGTGAACCGCATTAATATTTTGACACAATAATGGAAAAATTATTAAAAATTTTAGGGGTCCCCATAGGTACAACTAAATAAATTTTTTTTTTGTTATCTAACTTCTAAAGTAGGGGCATGATAAGTCTAAAAAGAATATATGATGTACTTTACTATAAAAACTACCAACGAAAATTGGTTTGAACGAAATCTAGCAAGTGTTTTTTTTTTTTTATATTATTATATAAAAAAATTTTTTTTTTCATGCGTGTGGGGTATCTATGGATAGGTCTTCAAAAATCATATTGAGATTTCTTATATCATTTTTTTCTAACCTGAATAGTTTGCGAGAGAGACTCTTACAAAGTGGTAAAATGTCCCCTACCCTCTAACTTCTAAAGTAGGGGCATGATAAGTCTAAAAAAAATATATGATGTACTTTACTATAAAAACTACTAACGAAAATTATTTTGAACGAAATCTAGCAAGTAGTTTTTTTTATATTATTATATTTTTTTCATCTAACCTATGCGTGTGGGGTATCTATGGATAGGTCTTCAAAAATCATATTGATGTTTCTAATATCATTTTTTCGACAGATCGACAGAGCTTCGCCTTTCCCAAGAATTCACATATTGCAGCGTTAGGAAGGACACGGTCCTGGCAATTCCACTGGCTGGCATCTGGTAGATTCGACACAGAACGATATCTCTTTAACACCCTAGAAACTCCACCCAGCTTGAGTGACCCCTCTCCACCAAGCCAATGTTACAACATCTAAAGGCAAAGGGTGGAGCAGCATAAAATCTAAGGAAATCGAAAAATGTCGGATCTACTGGCCGCCACACTGAGATCACAACGTTCAAAACATTAATATTATAATTATGTAATTTATAAAACAATAAATGTATATTTATTTATTATATATAAATATATATTTATTTAGTATATATTATAATCTATTCTATTATATATATTTAAAAAAAAAGTCCATGGCGTGATGGACTAGAATTAATTAAAATTAATAATATTATTTCGTGATATAACAAGGAAACACTTACGGATTTACTTCGCGGAGCACTTTTACTAATCCCGACGTTTCGGCTGCTTTACAGCTGCCGTGGTCACGGGTGGACTGAGGTGACAGGCGTCCAATTCATTGAAGTTCTTCAACTACCCGAAGACTCATCAATTTTTGTTTGCGTTCCGATCTACGCAGAACGAACTCACAGTGTCTTGAAGCCGAGGTGTCCTAGATTTGTGCTTTAGTTTGTTTATCACTGGATCCCAACTAGATGGCAGCACCCAACCATCTTCCCGGTTAAAATTAGGGTGTTTTTTAATTTCTATGGCCTCGCGTATCATTCTTGGGCGGTATCTTGATTCTTTTGCCAGTACTTGTGGCTTATCAAATCTTATGTAATGGCGAGGTTGATCCAGTGTGTGTTCACAAATTGCGGACTTGGTGTTCCTACGGTGTTTGACATCTGCAATGTGTTCCTTGATGCGGGTTTTGATGGCCCTTTTGGTTTGCCCTATATAAGAGAGGCCACAATCACAGTCAAGTTTGTAGATTCCTGCATCTTGAAGGGGTAAGTTGCATTTCACTGATGGTAAAAATTGGCTGATCTTTTTGGGCGGCTTAAAGTATGTTTTTATTGAAGCTTTCCTTAGAATATAGCTAACTTTATCAGTGACTCCCTTTATAAATGGTAACACTGCAGGTAATCTCTCAACTGTTGCCGGCTTCACTCGGTTGCTGCTCTGTTTGCGTGGTACCCGAAGCTTATTGTTGCGTAGAACTTGTGTAACATGATGAAGCTCGGTATCCAAATGCTGTTCATCGCAGATTCCTCGCTCTCTTTGTAATAACGATTTTCCAACAGTACTTAATCGTTATTACAAAGAGCGCGAGGAATCTGCGATGAACAGCATTTGGATACCGAGCTTCATCATGTTACACAAGTTCTACGCAACAATAAGCTTCGGGTACCACGCAAACAGAGCAGCAACCGAGTGAAGCCGGCAACAGTTGAGAGATTACCTGCAGTGTTACCATTTATAAAGGGAGTCACTGATAAAGTTAGCTATATTCTAAGGAAAGCTTCAATAAAAACATACTTTAAGCCGCCCAAAAAGATCAGCCAATTTTTACCATCAGTGAAATGCAACTTACCCCTTCAAGATGCAGGAATCTACAAACTTGACTGTGATTGTGGCCTCTCTTATATAGGGCAAACCAAAAGGGCCATCAAAACCCGCATCAAGGAACACATTGCAGATGTCAAACACCGTAGGAACACCAAGTCCGCAATTTGTGAACACACACTGGATCAACCTCGCCATTACATAAGATTTGATAAGCCACAAGTACTGGCAAAAGAATCAAGATACCGCCCAAGAATGATACGCGAGGCCATAGAAATTAAAAAAACACCCTAATTTTAACCGGGAAGATGGTTGGGTGCTGCCATCTAGTTGGGATCCAGTGATAAACAAACTAAAGCACAAATCTAGGACACCTCGGCTTCAAGACACTGTGAGTTCGTTCTGCGTAGATCGGAACGCAAACAAAAATTGATGAGTCTTCGGGTAGTTGAAGAACTTCAATGAATTGGACGCCTGTCACCTCAGTCCACCCGTGACCACGGCAGCTGTAAAGCAGCCGAAACGTCGGGATTAGTAAAAGTGCTCCGCGAAGTAAATCCGTAAGTGTTTCCTTGTTATATCATGAGTGATACTCGCGTAAACTTAAGAAATCATAATATTATTTCGATTATCCTTGGTGCGAAAAATCTAAATAATAAAATAAGAAAAAAAGGATATGGGCGAACAGCCCATAGACGGCCTCAATTTTATAATAAAAAAAATTATCATTTTTTTCTAACCTGAATAGTTTGCGAGAGAGACTCTTCCAAAGTGGTAAAATGTGTCCCCCCCCCCCCCCCTAACTTCTAAACTAGGGGCATGATAAGTCTAAAAAAAATATATGATGTACTTTACTATAAAAACTACCAACGAAAATTGGTTTGAACGAAATACTTGCTAGATGTATTTTTTTTTATACGTCATAAATGGTACGTCATAAGTGGTAGTCCAACTCGCACTTGGCCGGTTTTTCTGTTATTTGGCACAGATAACAGAAAAACCGGCCGGCGAAGTAGACCACGAGAAGGATCATAGGCTATTTTTTTAAGGACTAATTTGTCTGTGAAATATCTAATTTTTGCGGGTGAAGGCGCGCGGAACGTCTATGTAAGATACTTTGAGACCCGGAAAAGGACACAGGATACTTTTTAACCCGGAAAAATGTACGGTTTCCGCGCGATCTACAAATTTTGGCGCAACAGAGTTGCGGGCGTCATCCAGTTAGGTTAGGTTAGCCTAATTAGATGACGCCCGCAACACAAAGCTCTATATTCAGAGGTGGCGTAAGGCGTAGGCGACGTGGGCGACCGCCCACGGCTTCGTGGTCCTAGGGGCCTCGTGCCCCTTAGACCACGAGGATTTTTTAGGATTTACGAGTTTCGATACTCATATTTTTATAAATAAGAATTTGAGTATAAAAAAATTCTTTCAACAAATCCGTCCTCTTGCGTCATCAATCAGGGGGCCTCGCAAAATATATATTGCCCACATCAAATTGTGGTCTTGCGCCGCCACTGGCTCTATTAGGTAAGTAGTAAGTGCCACCTTTATATGCTTAGGTATACCAGCACAAAAAAAAACTTTCAGGCTCACCTTTTGGACGAGAAAATTACATTTACAAAATTACAGTTACAAACATAGGCCGGTTTAGGGGAATAACCGAAAATCAATTATTTCCACAATAGATCGAATCCCATACAAGTGACGTAAACATCTGTAGACTTATATATAGTTCAGCGCTTGCACCGACCTCAGTTATCACGATGAAGCTGATTGTGGTGGTATTGGGTCTGGTGGTGGGGGCGTTGGGGTCTCTTGGGGATGGGGAGAAGGTGGTGGAGGTGGCCCCGGTGCTGGCCCCACCCAGGGAGGGGAAGAACCACGTGACGGACCGGGCGAGGCAGTTCCCGTTTTTGGTGGTGTGGTCCCAGGATAAGGCGCAGCACCAACCCAAATCGTTGTCGGTTAATCCAGAACCGGTGTATGTCCAGGTAAATAAAGATTGGACTGTAGGAAAATGTATTCAAGCTTCGTAGATGGTAAAAAAAAGTATTTAGGTCCTGGTATATCTATACCAGCTCCTAAATACTTTTATTACAGGCAATTTGAACACTTTATTACAACTTTAAGAACCTGCTACTAATTATTTTAATAGCAGTAATATATTATAGTCTTAATTTTAGAGAGTTTTGTCCTTACAAGCGTTAAAAAAGATTCGAATAGCAACCAAAGTCACTGTCGAAATAGGAAAAATCATTAAAAAGTTTGTGTTTTCTCTGAATTTAAACCATAGCCCAAATATTTCATTGCAATTTAAAAACGTTGATAATATTTTAACGGTCAAAGAATACTTGTCTGCTATTTTAAACCAGTTTTGCTTAACTACAGTCTGCTAATAATAGGGTGTTTGAGTTAAAAATGTCTGCAACCTGTTAGATTGCTTGAGGGCTAACTTCACAAATCCCTGCTGAAGTTAATTCTCTCGTTTCGTCTGTCTCTCTCATTAACCATATCAATGAAAGAGAAAGCATGATGATTTGACAAATATTTGACACCAACAAGCGTTTTGAGAAGAAGGAACAGGTATTATAACAAGAATAAGAGAGTAAAAATAACAAATTGTGAATTATTACAGAATTTTACAGTAGGCAAGCTTAGCCTGTTAGCTGGTCGTATTGACTGTGATTCTACAACTTACGTATACTACATACATATCGACTCCATTTAAGCCCAGACAACCAGAAAAAAGTTAAGAGCAGGAAGTCGGTATACATATTAGAACTGCGAGCAACAAGTAAATCTTGGAAATTAAATCTATTCGAAAGGATGTCTACAAAAGTCTTCGACCACATTGAACTTATTAAAATTTCTAAAAAACTAGCTAAAAGCTGAGCTTTGTGAGACCTCGCGTCGTCACACCTTGACTGACTAATGATAACACATCTACATATAAATAAAAATTACTATGTTAAGGCACAAATCAATAGGCGTGATAGTTTTTCCGTAAAGTGTAAGTACCACAAAATGCTCAGGTTGTGGGATATACTAGGATAATTCCTTCTATGGTCTAGTAAGACAGTCCAAAATATTAATTTATAAGACACGTTTGTAGAGGTACTAATTATTATTATTTACTCCAATAACGGTAGAACTTTGTTGCAGAAACTTGAGGATCAAGCTCACAACAGGCAGAGGCGTCACCTGCTGAAGAAGATCGGGGGGTGGAAGTACGGTAAGAAGCTAAGGTAGAATTCATTCATAGGCAAATGGAGCTACATTATTTGGTGGGATTATGATTTATGTCAAGTCAATGCCGGGCATAGACGGATCGCATTTTGCAGTCGAACCGACTGCAAAACGCGGTCGCCGCACGGCGCGCGCTGCAGTTTTCATACTAAATTCATATCCGCAATAGGTACACGGGACCGCTCGAGCAATCAGTGAGAATTCTTGAGCGATCAGTGCAAATTTCAACGCGACCGCTCTAGAGCAGTCGGTTCCGACTCCCGACTGCAACTTGCGGTCCGACTATGGCCAGTATGGACTGGACATAGAACGGCCAAGTTACGTAGGTCCGCCATCTCTACTCCACTATAAATAAAACCTCAATATATTGTAAGAGTACCTCAGCTCTGCCGTTAAAATAAATTAGCTAAACACAGAAGCAAGTTTTTCGTGATCG
Organism: Cyaniris semiargus; assembly: GCA_905187585.1. Classification (NCBI taxonomy): domain Eukaryota; kingdom Metazoa; phylum Arthropoda; class Insecta; order Lepidoptera; family Lycaenidae; genus Cyaniris; species Cyaniris semiargus. The sequence goes on from LR994555.1 coordinate 4,843,849, forward strand.
CGATGTGATACTTCACCGGCACAATTTGGGCGGCGTTGTATGAAGATGACAAAAAACAAGGCCTTTGCATCCATTGTGGATGATTTATGAGTATTTTCAGAGCGAAGTAACCACTCTTCAAATACTGTGTCTGGAACAAGATTTTAAATGTCCGTATAGTTGCCTAAGCACATACGGCATTCTCGCAAGTCGCAACATATTCGGCCTAGTACAGAGGAATGAGGAGGTCAATACGTCTGGGACCAACCATGTGCGGGTTTCCTCATGATGTTTTCGTTCACCGTACAAGAGTCCGTATTATGTACTTGAGATTTGAAAATGTCTCATTGCCTCTCGAGTGCAAATCAACGGTCTTCCCACTAGGCTACGGACGCTCTGAAGATCTGCCTTGCCCCAATCTATTAAGTAAGGAAGATAATCACTGTGACACTAAAACAGTTCGTCTTTCTTATTGAAGTTATACTCGTATATAATATAAATGCATATTATTTAGTATTTACACTACCAGGTGGTGGTGGCGGTCACTACGGAGGTGGCAACTACGGCGGTGGCAACTACGGCGGTTATGGCTACGGCGGGGGTGGCGGAGGCGGCGGCGGGGGCGGATACGGCGGGGGCGGGGGCGGGGGCGGCGGGGGCGGCGGGGGCGGTGGCTACCGTGGTGGCCATCCCGGATATTATAGCGGCGGCTGCTACACCTGTGGCGGTGGCGGTGGCCAGGCGTACGCGCAAGCCACTGCTGTTGCTTATGGGTAAGTGTCAAAATGACAGAAAAGACTTATTAAGTGCCATCGAAGAAATTGATTCATAGGCAGTTGACGGACCTACGTCATTTGGTCGCATTATGTCAACTTAAGGTAAGTCATGATCTGTCGGATGGGTTTGACATAACGCGACCAAACTGCGCAGGTCCACAGTCTGCCTATGAATCAACTTCTCTGATATAGTTCATAATACCTATATTTTTTACACACTGCTTGAAAATACTCTTAAACATGTTATCCTCAAATAAAATCTGAATGTTATAGTGCGGGAGCCCTAGAACATTTTTTTTTTATTACTATCAAGCTAATTTTTTGTGAGTAGCTTCATTTTGATAAGACGAACAACATTTTTATTTGCGAAAAATCTTGAAAGTGGTAGCTAACAGAAATAGAAAGGATTTCATACTTTGAATTGATGGTCCTAAAATATGGACTGTTTTATTTGTAGGACAATGTTACTCTTAAATTATATGACTATTAATCTATCAATATACAAAAAATCTATATATATAGGGTATATAGGGTTCTGTAATCAACAAAACTTGGTTGACTACTGAACCCTAAAACGGAACCCTAACAAGCTGATTTTTTGTATATTGATAGTTTAATAGTTATTTAACTTAAGAGTGTCATTGTCCTACAAATAAAACAATCCGTATTTTAGGACCATCAAGTCAAAGTATGAAATCCTTTCTATTTCTGTTAGCTACCACTTTCAAGATTTTTCGCAAATAAAAATGTTGTTCGTCTTATCAAAATGTAGCTACTCACAAAAAATTAGCTTGATAGTAATCAAAAAAAAATTTCTTCTAGGGCTCCCGTACTATTAAGTTGTCTGGCTGGAAAAAATAACCTCACATTAATCAAAACAAACCGGTTTTTAACAACACAATTTTAAAATAATGTTTATTGTTTCAGAAAACGCTAAAGGAATCAGTTTTTAATTAAATCCGGATTCGTTGTTGACTGTGATTAATAAGTTAGAATAATGGACTTATTTATAATTTTGTAAAATAAAGACTTAAATACGACTCACCGAAAGAAGAGAAGCAAGCCGCCATGACAGAGAAAACTTTAAAATTCGAACGCCGAGCTACAAACGTCAAATTTTTATTTTATTTATAATGATTTAAAATTAGGTTATAAAAATAGAATTGGGTATTTGAACAAATTTTTTTTGTGATAAATGGAAAGATCATAATATTATAATAAGTTTTATAACAAAACATTTTTTTTTATTTTTTTCGCAATAATTCAAAAGTTATTTCAAAATAAAAATTGGAAGACACGCCGACAGCTTCGGAACAAACCCGAGCGCGTGTGACGTCATATTTTAATGTTATTTTTCACCACAGAACAATAAAAACAGTAGAACTGACATACCACGAATTGTTTAACAAACGAATGTTTTGATTGGACGCGTACTTCTTAACCCAAATAAGCCTTAAATTAAAACTGAAAACCAAAACACACCTTCAGTACTTAAAATAGAGTTTGTTTTACAATAAACAAAACGGGCACTTAAGACATTTCTTATTTCGAGTCATAGGAGCATCAGTTTATTGTGGATTTACCAAAAAGTTTAGCTACGTAGATGGCATTATAGTTAGCGCAAACAATTTTGACCTTAAACATCAACGAAATAAGGTTAATATTGCCGTATACTATTGAAATGTATTTAACATTATGACGTCACATCACATCTCAATCATGGCGTGTTTATAAGTCAGGTGACTTTATTTAAATTTCATGAATTTTTAATTGTTTCTAATTAATTGAAACAAAATTTTTTTTTAAAGATTTTTGCATTAAATATCAATATTATTAATAATAAGATTAAAATACATTTGAAAAATCAATATTTTTTTTTTTCAAATAAGTACTTACCCAATTGTACTTATAATTTTTGTAGCAAATTAAGTATGTACAATAATTAAGTTTGTAATTAATACCGTATTCAAAATGTTTTTACCGCACAAAACTCATAATTTGTAATAATTATACCTACTCAATTCCTAACCTATGGTACTCATATTCTCAGTATAGAACATAGAGATACTTATATGTCAATGGTATAGAATACAGTTTTCTCACATTAAGTATATTGTTTTTCATTTTCCCCTACCGAAAATCAGTTTTCGCGCCGAACAGGAATACTAGAACGATGGAAATGGCCAAGGATTTCCCGGCACTGAGAATACTGAGTGTCAACAACAAAGCCGTAAAAACCGCTAGAAAACATCAACCTCAACCGATTTACGTGGAAGTAAGTATGTTATTTATATACGTCATTTAGTAGTAATGTTACTAATAAAACTTAAAGATTCTTTGAAAAATGTACTGTACGGAAGTGTTAAATGTTGCTAATTACGATTCACGGTTATTATCAAGTTATTATTACTATCTAGGTGGTTTGCGGTATGCATACTGCACCGAATAGGTATCAAAACCTTCAACCAAACAGGGAAAGTAGATACAGATGCAAAAAGAAAGGATGAGCATTAGTATAGCTAACTTGGATAAAGTAAGATGTTAGACAGTTAGACAAGTTGTGAAAATGATTGGGGAAGGCTGCAAGCATTTTCCATTTTCTTTTCGTGAGTCTATATCTATTTTTTCGTAAAGATTTTTAAAAGATGAATTGCATTATGTATTCTCACACACATTGTTACATTTATAAGTTGCAGTAAAATCTTGAATTTTGAACACTTTTTGTTCGATTTTTTTAAGTTTTAAAATACGCCAAAGCCTTATTAAGTATGCCCACTAATGACGACTCTATATTTTGCCACAGTTTTTTTCCAAATCCTTTTTGCGTTACATGACGCAATTAAAATGACCACAAGTGAGCTACCAAAACAGTTTTTTTTTTCAATCAATGTAAACATCGGCTTATCGTAGAAACTTGTAATATTCCAGAACCAAATCAAACTTAATTAAAAACCAGTCATAGAAATTTAAAGCAATAAATTGCGGTTTCTATATTTTTAATCTCTTCATAAGCAGCTTAGCAAGTATTTTTTTTTTTGTGAATATGAATCTCTTCTTACAAAGCTAATATACCTTTTACTAATATTCTTTTACGGAAAGGCTGATCCCACCAAAAACATTTCATGTAAAATGTTGCCAAGACGACCACATAAGGTTTGCACTGTGAAAAAGATATCAGATCTCACGTAGAGCCAAGCTTGAGACTTTGTATGTTTAATTAATCTATTATTGACATCATATCCTGAGAATAGCTAGAGATAGAATTTGACGACCTCTGTGGCTCAGTGGTTGGGCGCGTGGTCAGCGCTCTAGCTGGGGTTCGCGGGTTCGAATCCCGCCGACGGAACAAACATTTTTCAATGTTCCTGGGTCATGGATGTGTATTAATCCTTCGATCGCGGATTCTTGGAAATCTTTTGTACTCGCGGCTCACTTGTGCCTTATGGTACTTAAAGGGTTAAATATGTGTATCATATAATAAAAATCTTAAATATATGTATAGTATAAAAGTATTAAATATATTTCCGTTGTCGGGTACCTGTAATGCTAAGTAATCACATGCGGTTTTTTACTCCAAATCGAGTTTTTATACGTGGGAGAGCCATGCTTCGGCACGAATGGGCCGGCTCGACCGGAGAAGTACCACGTTCTCACAGAAAACCGGCGTGAAACAGTTTGCTTGTACTGTGTTTCGCCGAGTGAGTAAGTTTACCGGAGGCCCAATCCCCTACCCTATTCCCTTCCTTTCCCTCCCCTATTCCCTTATCTTCCCATCCCTAATTACCCTATTCTCTCTTAAAAGGCCGGCAACGCACCTGCAGCTCTTCTGATGCTGCGAGTGTCCATGGGCGACAGAAGTTGCTTTCCATCAGGTGACCCGTTTGCTCGTTTGCCCCCTTATTCCATAAAAAAAAGAGTAATAATTACTGTGTGGACCGCAAAACTCACAGCTCGAAGGCTCACATCGAGCCGGCTCGATGGAATTAAATATATCGATTTAGAATAAAACTATCGAGCAATGCTGAATGTGTGGACAAAATCCCGAGCCGCGGGTTTTGCTCGACGTTATTGCTCGATCGTGCAAAACCGTATGTGAGTACTTAGCATAACACAAGTTCTTCAGGTACTTAGCACGGGGCCAGACTGACGTGGTTTGAAGCGTCCATAGATATTATTATATTATTATTATTATTAATATGAACTATCTGATACATCGGAAACCAGCTCTATGAGGGTTCAAAAAACGACGAAACACTTCGAGAAAAGATAGGTTATAGTGCCCTTGCACTTCGCTTGGCTCGTCTTGGCGGGGGCAATACCGTACCCCCAGATTTGATTGCGTCCATAATCTCTGAATAAAAGTACGGTAGTCTTTTTTGCCAAAGGCCAATGCCTTTAACAATGATTTCTATTCAAAATTAAACTTAGGTAACTTGTATCCAAGTTTCACAAAAAATACAAGTACTTAACCATTACTTACAATTAACTCTTTCCAGATCTTATCATAAATAACCAATCTGAAAAATTTTGTATCACAACAAAGTAATAACCAAAGTCATTAAAACATTTAAGTACTTACATTTTCCTGCATTTATTGGGTATTTATGAACAATTAGCTTTATTAGAATATTCTTTACGGTTGATATAACTTGAAGTGATATCATATCAAACATGATTTCAATGTTATCTAGTCATCATCATCGTTCATTTACCATAACCATTGTAGCTATCTTATCAGGTTTACAGAAGTGATTCTTTTGTTTCGATTTGAATGCAGACACAAACCAGAATCACAAGCACGAATGAGCCGGCTCACAGAAATCCGACGTGAAACAACGCTTTTTTAACCCTCAATAAACCAGAGCGATTTTAATTTTTAAGTAGTTGATACATGTGTTCATTTCCTGGAGGCGTTTGGCCTCAATTTAACTATCAAGACAGTAAAGCAAAAAAAATAAAAATAACGAGCCCATACACAGTTAGGGGACAGCAAATCAAATAAAAAAAATCGGCTAAGTACGAGTTGTACTCGCGCACGAAGGGTTCCGTACCACTACAGAGCAAAAATAGGCTAAAAATTGAATTTTTTGTATGGGAGCCCCCCTCAATTATTAAATTTATTTAAATTTTATAATTAATTATTAAAGTACAAATACAATTAAGTATTTTGAGAACATTTCAATTGCCTGTGTGTTTCCGTTATTGATTAAGAGCAAAAAAGAGCAAAAAAAATCACGTTTGTTGTATGGGAGTATTTGTTGTTATAGCGGCAACACATATGCACAATCTGTGAAAATTTCAGAAGTCTAGCTATAGCGGTTCTTGAGTTACAGCCTGGTGACAGACAGACGGACAGACATCGAAGTCTTAGTAATAGGGTCCCGTTTTTACCCTTTGGGTACGGAACTCTAAAAACTATCAAGACAACCATTAATTAATATAGGGACCCGAGATTACGTTAAAGAGTTACGATTCGTGTTCTGAAACTCAACCAGTATCAGACCTTTCAGGCAGTGAAAGGCTAGTGGCGCGGGCGAGCGACGCTCTATCCAGAAAACTTATTTACTTGGACTAACGTCATAGAAGCACCAAGCATTTGGCCGCCATTCAAAAAGTATATAATTATATTCATTGTTAATTTTTTGCGCATCAGTTAAAATATCTTTTTACAATATTAGCTGTCCCGGCAAACGTTGTTTTGCCATATAAAGTATTTCGACTATATTATTTTATTGAAATAACTAAATAAGTATGGCACCATGGCAACGTCCATCGCTATCCCGTCGCACAAACAATGGTCGCCGTCAGTCTCGAGTTGTAATAATTTACTATTACCTATTTTTTCAACAAATGCAATCAATATAATATAAAAAGTTGCCAGTAGCCGATTCTCAGAGCTACTGAATATGCATATAAAATTTGGTAAAAATCAGTAAAGCCGTTTCGGATGAGTACGGTAACTAACATTGTGACACAAGAATTTTATATGGAAGAAGATGTTATACTAAAACGCTTAAGCATAGTAAGTCTAACGTATGTGCGAAGTAGTACTTATGCAAGTCATTGGTTCAATCTCATTCGTAATTGATAAAATAAATTATTCTGAAAAACAAATAAGGAAAAAATATCACTTTGTTTTGTTACGTCCTGTAACAAAACAAAGTAATAATACTAGGAAGTAGGAACTGTATAATATGTCCCTTATATAATAACTAGCTGTGCCCCGCGGTGTTACCCGCGGTTTAAGTGATATATAATAAAAGACTATGAAAAGTACCAAGAATAGGGTCAAAACGGGACGATACATGGTTCTATAATAGTTTATGGTAGTCATGATGATGATGATGAATGTAATTTGCATAGTAGCATTTGCTTTCCGTTCTTAAAACAACGTCGGAACTCCCAAACTTCTATCTATAAAGAGTCAGGACTCTCTCAGCACCTTCCGAACCATGGTATACCTTGGTGCGAAATCTTACTTGTTGGTAGCATATGCTTAGAATACTGCTCACGAAACCGAAGTCACCACATGTTTCCATATAAATTTTGGTGAGTTCCCTCGATTTCTTATGGATTCCTTGATCAGGTCACCACTTTTATGAATATGGTATCAAATTGGGATGAATACCTATACACCAAAAGAAAAAATTTTTAAAATCGATTCACAAACGGCGGAGTAATCGTTGAACATAAAAAAACAAACATAACACCTCCTCCATTTTGAAAGTCGGTTAAAATTGTAGCCTATGTGTTATTCTGATGTATAAGCTATATTATTGTAAAGTTTCATTAAAATCCGTTCAGTAGTTTTTGCGTGAAAGAGTAACAAACATCCATACATCCATACATACATACATCCAAACTTTCGCCTTTATACTTAATATTAGTAGGATTAATATAGTTTACTGTGAAAGTATTAGCGCTGAAAGAGTGTTTTTTGTGATTTCTATCCAGCGTTATTAAATTCTCAATACAATTTAATTAAAAAAAGTAACTCTTTCAGCGCTTCTACTCCCACGGTGAACTCTATATTATAAGGGACACATACACACCCTAAACTAAAGTATAATCACTTCGTTTTGTTACACCTGTTTATTATGGTAGTACCTGTAGCGAGTTAGGCGTCAACGTTGGTAGTAGGTACCTGTAGCGAGTTAGGCGTCAACGTTGGTAGTACCTGTAGCGAGTTAGGCGTCAACGTTGGTAGTACCTGTAGCGAGTTAGGCGTCAACGTTGGTAGTACCTGTAGCGAGTTAGGCGTCAACGTTGGTAGTAGGTACCTGTAGCGAGTTAGGCGTCAACGTTGGTAGTACCTGTAGCGAGTTAGGCGTCAACGTTGGTAGTAGGTACCTGTAGCGAGTTAGGCGTCAACGTTGGTAGTACCTGTAGCGAGTTAGGCGTTAACGTTGGTAGTACCTGTAGCGAGTTAGGCGTCAACGTTGGTAGTACCTGTAGCGAGTTAGGCGTCAACGTTGGTAGTACCTGTAGCGAGTTAGGCGTCAACGTTGGTAGTACCTGTAGCGAGTTAGGCGTCAACGTTGGTGGTACCTGTAGCGAGTTAGGCGTCAACGTTGGTAGTACCTGTAGCGAGTTAGGCGTCAACGTTGGTAGTACCTGTAGCGAGTTAGGCGTCAACGTTGGTAGTACCTGTAGCGAGTTAGGCGTCAACGTTGGTAGTACCTGTAGCGAGTTAGGCGTCAACGTTGGTAGTACCTGTAGCGAGTTAGGCGTCAACGTTGGTAGTACCTGTAGCGAGTTAGGCGTCAACGTTGGTAGTACCTGTAGCGAGTTAGGCGTCAACGTTGGTAGTACCTGTAGCGAGTTAGGCGTCAACGTTGGTAGTACCTGTAGCGAGTTAGGCGTCAACGTTGGTAGTACCTGTAGCGAGTTAGGCGTCAACGTTTTACAAAACGTAAAATTCTATGGTTAGTACACCAAACATAGAATTTTACATGACAATAACATGGCGACTCGTTACTAATGCGTATTGCAATGTTAGGAATGTTCTATCAGGCCAGTGGTAAGTGCCACCTTTATACTACTAGAAAAAACTTTCGGCTCAGTCCAAACTTTTAATTAAAAAAAATTGCAGTCCATTACAAACTGACCTAGGATTAGGGGAATAACCTAAAATAAATTATTTCCACAATAGTCAATAGATCGAATCACATACAAGTGACGTAAACATCTGCAGACTTATAAATAGATTAGCGCTCGCGCCGACCTCAGTTATCACGATGAAGCTGATTGTGGTGGTATTGGGTCTGGTGGTGGGGGCGTTGGGGTCTCTTGGGGATGGGGAGAAGGTGGTGGAGGTGGCCCCGGTGCTGGCCCCACCCAGGGAGGGGAAGAACCACGTGACGGACCGGGCGAGGCAGTTCCCGTTTTTGGTGGTGTGGTCCCAGGATAAGGCGCAGCACCAACCCAAATCGTTGTCGGTTAACCCCGAACCAGTGTATGTACAGGTAAATAAAGATTGGATTGTAGGAAATTTTTAAAGCTTCTTAGATGTTAATTAAAAGTATTTAGGACCAGCGGGGCTAAAATGGTCGCTTTGGAGAATCATATGATGAATCATAATATGATTCATTTAAAAAAAAACGCAAAATTGACACTCTGTTTGCAATTCAGATGTCTAAATTCGTACTAATTTGACATTTGTGAGTTTGACAGTTTTGACAATTCATTTTGTGAATTGATTGAGAGGAATTGCTAAATGTGACCATTTTAGCCCCGCTGGTATTAAACAGGCAAATTTGAACATTTTATTACAATATGAGTATTTTAATAGCAGCAGTATATTAAATTATAATTAATTTATCCTTTCAAAGATTTTGTCCTTACGAGCGTTAAAAGATTCGGATAGCAATCAAAGTCACTGTCGCAATTTAGGAAAAATAATTAAAAAGTTCGTGTTTTCTCTGAATTTTAACCATAGCCCAAATATTTCATTGCAATTTAAAAACGTTGATAATATTTTAACGGTCAAAGAATACTTGTCTGCTATTTTAAACCAGTTTTGCTTAACTACACTCTTCTAATAATAGGGTGTTTGAGTTAAAAATGTCTGCAACCTATTGGATTGCTTAAGAGCTAACTTTACAAACCCCTGCTAAAGTTAATCATCTCGTTTCGCCTGTCTCTCTCATTTACCATAGCAATGAAAGAGAAAGCATGATAGCTTGACAAACGATTGATACGAGGGTTTTGTGAAGTAGGAACAGTAACGATACCAAAAAGAAGAAAGTCAAAATAAACTGTAAATTATAGAATTTTGCAAGCTGTAGGCAAGCTTAGCCTGTAAACTATTCGTATTGACGGTGATTCTACAACTTTCATACTGCATGCATACTAGGTACTAATCGACTATGTTTTTAGCCTAGACAGCCTGAAAATGTCAAAGAGAGTCGGCGGACATAGGCTGCGAGCAACCAAGACACTCCAAAATAAGTATACGACACGTTTTGTAGTAATTGTTATTAACTCCAATAACGGCATTTTGTTGTAGAAACTTGAAGACCAAGTTCACATCAGGCAGAGGCGTCACCTGTTGAGGAAGATCCTGGAGGAGAAGTTCGGTGGTTACCATCATGGTGGTGGTGATTCCAAAACTATCGTCATCATAAAAGATGGTAAGAAGCTAAGGTAGAATTCATTCATAGGCAAATGGACCTACATCATTTGGTGGGATCATATCAAGTCAATGCTAGTGTGTTGTTAATGTGACAGATGTGCATAGACGGATACTGTAGTGCCTGGGACAAGATTTTAAATGTCCGTATAGTTGCCTAAGCACATACGGCATTCTCGCAAGTCGCAACATAGTCGGCCTAGTACAGAGGAATGAGCAGGTCAATACGTTTGGGACCAACCATGTGCGGGTTTCCTCACGATGTTTTCGTTCACCGTACAAGCGTCCGTATTATGAACTTGAGATCTGAAAATGTCTCATTGGTATACGTCTCCACCCGGGATCGACCCTGCACCCTCTCGAGTGCAAACAAACGGTCTTCCCACTAGGCTACGGACGCTCTGAAGATCTTCCTTGCCCTAATCTATAAGATAATCACTGTGACACTAAAACAGTTCGTCTTTCTTATTCAAGTTACTCGTATATATAAATACATGTTTACACTATCAGGTGGTGGCGGCGGTCACTACGGAGGTGGCAACTACGGCGGTGGCAACTACGATCATGGCAATGGCGGGGGCGGAGGCGGGGGCGGCGGGGGCGGTGGCTACGGGGGCGGATACGGCGGCGGCGGCGGGGGCGGCGGGGGCGGCGGCGGCGGCGGGGGCGGTGGCTACGGCGGTGGCAACCATGGCTACGGTGGTGGCCATCCCGGATATGGCGGCGGCTGTAACACCTGTGGCGGTGGCGGCGGCCAGGCATACGCCCAAGCCACAGCAACAGCAGTTTCTTATGGGTAGGTGTCATGACAGAAAAGACTTATTGAGTAATATCGAGGAAATTGATTCATAGGCAGTTGACGGACCTACGTCAGAGTAGACAGAATTATAGAGTATGCCGACTTAGAACTGCTGTTGAAATTTTTACATTTGACGTATTATGACAAAAGTCGTCGCTAGGGTTGTCACCTATAAATTTAAATCTATGACATATTGTAGGCATAGGGTTTTTATTATAGTAGTCTTTGAGCGCGGCGACCGAATTAAGAAATTCCGTAACGAAAAAACCTAACTCACAAATGTGAAAATCATGAAAATCCTGTGACCTACTTTATGGTTGGTCCCTAATTGCATAAGTTGAGAAAAAAAATATTTAAAGAAAAGAGAGAAAAAAAATATTTATTTCAAAAACTGACAAGAACTCACAAAACTCGACGGGAAAGATACGTGGAACACAACAGTGGCCGTTTTAGTTGTTGTTTATATTTTGGCACATGCGATGAAAATTGTCAGAATTCAATTTCAAAACCTTCATTTTAAAAATAAATTATATCAGCCAGCGCCAGCCCTTAACATAGCAAGGCGAAACCCGAAAGAATTGACAGGTATCAATACTCGTCCGTCTCTTAGCAGTCAAAGTACTGGTAGTTATGTCTATTGTGCCTATGTCATTTGGTCGCATTATGTCAACTTGAGGTAAGTCATCATCTGTCGGCTGGGTTTGAACTTTGACATAACGCGACCAGATTAGCATTGACATAAGAAACTACTTTGCAAATTAGGCAGGTCCGCCGCATTGACATAATTAGGTCTTTGGTCCGCCGTCTGCCTATGAATCAACTTCTCTGATAGTTCATAATACCTATATTTTTACACACTGCTAGAAAATATTCTTAAACATGTTATCATAAATAAAATCTAAATGTTAAGTTGTCTGGCTAAAAAAATAACATCACATTAATCAAAACAAACCGAATTTTAAAAACGCCATTTTAAAATAATGTTATTTGTTTCAGAAAACGCTAAAGGAATCACGCTTTAATTAAATTCGGATTCGATGTTGACTGTGATTAATAAGTTAAAATAATGGACTAATTTATAATTTAGTAAAATAAAGACTTAAATACGACTCACCGAAAGAAGAGAAGCAAGCCGCCATGACAGAGAAAACTTTATTAATTCAAACGCCGAGCCACAAACATCTTTTTTTTTAATAATGTAAAATGAGGTCACAAAAATATAATCGTATAATTTTTGTAGCAAATTAAGGACAATAAGAGTAGGTTGCACCAGAGGCGTGGTTATATAGTTAGTTATGGTCAAAGTTATGGTTACAGTTAAGGCTAACTTAACTTTAACCTTAACTTTGACCACAGAATTTAACAGATGTCTGTTGCGTTTATTTTTTTTTATTAAAGCTACAGTTAATGGGATTGAGAGTATAAAAAATTTAATTATCCGTAAAAATCGTCAGGAAAAATATTTGTTATAACAACACTTTGAGCCATAGTAAATTTTCACGAAAAATTTTCGATATATAAGTATGAGCGGTTATGGTTATCGTTAAATATATCCTTAACCAAAGATTTGACATTTTGCACTGTAGTTATAGTTAAAGTTAGAAAAGTAAGTTGGTGCAACCCACCATAATTAAATTTGTAATTAATATTCAAAATGTTTTTGTCGTACAAAATTTTGTGCGTCGTGTCGTACAATTTGTAATAATTATACCTACTCAATTCCCTATGGTACTCATATGCTCAGTATAGAATAAAGTTTTCTTACATTATATTGTTTTTCATTTTCCCCTATCGAAAATCACTGTAAAATCTAAACATTGTGAATGATTTACGAGCGTTCTATAAGTAATTCTTGGTTTCGCTCTGTCCACTATTTTAAATTAAGTTATTTGAAATATTATTTTCTTCTACATATAATTGAATGAAGCAGTATAATATTATATTGTGCAATACTTTATGATTCCGATGTATCAATGGCGTAATATTTCTCAGTAAATATCTTCCTACCTAATAGTATTTGTAGCGTAAATCTTTGAATATATCACAAATAACTATGTAGATAATTGTAGGATAATTCTCAGTAAAAACCACAACATCACATTATCTAGTAGGTATGTCTATTAATCATGACTTGATCACCGTAACGAATTGCACACGGTGTTATTATTCTATTACGATGTCCGTAGAAGCATGAGTCAGAGTCATTCAAAAAGTCGACAAAAAGCATAGAGAATAGAGATCCTCTACACTAAGGCTAGCCGCATACACACGTTTTCCCTATTCGATTTCCTAATGTGGAATTACGATATGAAATTTCAGGAGACTAGCGCAAACATTCGTTTTTAGGGTTCCGTACCCAAAGGGTAAAAATGGGAGCCTATTATTAAGACTTCGATGTCTGTCTGTCCGTCTGTCTGTCTGTCCTTGACCTGTCACCAGGCTGTATCTTAATAACCGCTATAGCTAGATTTCTGAAACTTTCACAGATTATGTATATCTGTTGCCGCTATAACAACAAATACTAAAAACAAAATAAATTAAATATTTAAGGGGGGCTCCCATACAACAAACGTAATTTTTTGCTATATTTTGCTCGATATCTATAATGGCAATAGGTAGGCACTTGAAATGTTCACAACATACCTGCTCAGTTCTATTTATATTTTAATAATTAATAATAAAATTTAAATAAAATAAATAATTAAGAGGGGCTCCCATACAAAAAAACACAATTTCCTTTCCCTTCGTGCGCGAGTCCAACTCGCACTTGGCCGATTTTTTTCACGTGCGAAGGCGCTGGCTTACACTTGAAACGTACACGTTATAGACTACAAGCCCATGAAGAAAATTAACGGGTGAAATGAACCAACGTGTATATCGCTTAGAAGCTGCTGCTAGTCGCTGTGTGCGCTGAGCGGTCCATGTGAGTAAGCGGGGAGGTTATAAGAGTTGCGACCCATGGCTTTCGGCCCCTGCGCTGGGAAAATGTACGGCGTTCATGGGTAAAGCGTCTCCCAGACAGACGCGGCCTGCGGTGGCGGTGGCGGTGGCGGTCAGTTGAATGGCTTGGCCGCGTGGCCGCGTGTGTCTGTGTCGTTCCTAGAACTCTCAAGTCATCAAACTGACCGCCACCGCTACCGCCACCGAAGGCCGCGTCTGTCTGGTACACGCTTAAAGCATCAGTTTATGTGTACATTGGTTCATTTCACCCGTTAATTTTCTTCATGGGCTTGTAGTCTATTACGTGCGGAATTCGTTCCGTTCGAACGTGTGCGCCAGTTAATGTATTTTCTACTGATTTCATGTATTCAGATTTCCAACTACGGAAAACGAATTCGGAAATCGAATACCGAAAATGTGTGTGTGCCGCCAGCCTACGCCCTATAATTTTTTGTGTTAAAAAAATTACAAGGCGAAAATTTTTAACTTCGAAGTTTTGATTTTATATTCGTTTTCTAGGCATGGTACTTGTTGGACGATGGCAAACGTAAACTTGGTCTATGTAGGTACAAATTACAATGCGAAAGTAATGTTGACTTGTTGTTGTTGTTGTTGTTAACGACAGTCAACATTTTTATAGCATAAGATTGCCAATCATTTTTATAGTGAATCAAAGTAACTCGAGCGCTCTTGCGCAATTGCCAACCTCCTTTTTTGAAGTCGGTTAATAAGCACCCTGCAACCCTATGAAACTAGCTCTTTGCTACGCGGGTGCTACGGCTGGTATATCATCATGCCTAGATTTTTGCTCATGCAATTTATATCGGTGCCTTTGCATTTATATTTTTAAGGCGTTATAATAAACTAGAAGATGCCCGCAACTCCGTTGTTCTGAATTTAGGTATATGTATGGATTTATTGAACTTTCAAATTTTTAAATATAAATAGAAAATAGTAAGTGAGTAAATGAAGGGGGCAAACGAGCATCGGGCCACCTGATGGAAAGAAACTACCATCGCCCATGGACACTCGCAACATTAGAAGAGCTGCAGGTGCGTTACCGGCCTTTTAAGAGGGAATACGCTCTCTTCTTGAATTAACCTAAAGTTTCAGCGACTAATAACTTTACGTTTTCCCTTATTTTAGTTCTTAGATATTCCATATTTGATTATTTGAATTCAAAAATTGTACTGTTAAGACCACCGCGAGGCTTACAGCAAAGCCTTTCTGCTGATGAGCGCTCGAGTTACTTTGATTCACTACAAAAATGATTGGCAATCTTATACTATAAAAATGTTGACTGTCGTTAATTATTGGGGCTATCTTATAGAGAGCCACAATAATTAACGACAGTCAACATTACTTTCGCATTGTACCTACATAGACCAAGTTTACGTTTGCCATCGTCCAACAAGTACGATGCCTAGAAAACGAATATAAATATTCAAAAAACTTCGAAATTTAAAATTATCGCCTTGTAATTTTTTTTAATACAAAAAATTATAGTGCGTAGGCTGGCGGCACACACACATTTTCGGTATTTGATTTGGAAATCTGAATGCATGGAATCAGTAGAAAATACATTAACTGGCGCACACGTTCGCATATCTATTAATTATGATTTGATCACCGTAACGAATTGCACACGGTGTTATTATTCTATTACGATGTCTGTAGAAGCATGAGTCAGAGTCATTCAAAAAGTCCTTAAAAAGCATAAAGAATAGAGATCCTCTACATATTAGACTAAAGCTGGCCGCATACACACGTTTTCCGTATTTGATTTCTTAATGTGGAATTACGATTTGAAATTATTTCAGGAGACTAGCGCAAACATTCGTATTTTTCACGCGCGAAGGCGCCGGCTTGCACTTGAAACGTACACGTTATAGACTACAAGCCCATGAAGAAAATTAACGGGTGAAACGCCTCACCTCCACGACGGTAGCGAAACAGCGAAGCCATACATACTTATGTAGAATTTGTTGGAGTTAGGGTCGATAGAGTTAGGCCGCGTAGATTCAGAAGCTTGGCTCTACATTAGATCTGATGCATGGGCGTACCCAGATTCTGGGCCAGGGGGGGGCAGATTTTTTATAAGCTAGGTGTTTATAAAGAATAAAAAATTAATAATTTTTAGTTGTAATAATATTGTATTGCAAACGAATGGCAAAAATTCGTTTTCTTAATTTTTAATTTTTATAGATAAAAGTACTAGATAAGATACTTAGTAGGGACGTCAATATGATCCGGGGGGGGGGGGGGGGGGGGGGGCAGCTGCCCCCCCCCCTGCCCCTCCTGGGTACGCCCATGATCTGATGTCTTTTCACAGGGCAAACCTTTTGTGGTCGTCGAGGTAACATTTTACATGAAATGTTTTTGGTGGGATATAATATTTCCAGAGTTGCCTAATTTAAGAATCGTTTTTATTGACCTAAATCTTGGGTACATTTCTACATTGGAATAAAAATCGGCCAAGTGCGGGTTGGACTCGCGCACAAAGGGTTCGGTACCGTTATTGAGCGAAAGTTGGCAAAAATTGTGTTTTTTTGTGTATGGGAGCCCCTCTTAAATTTTTATTTTATTTTATTTTTATTATGAATTATTAAAGTACAAATATAATTAATAATAATGTAAGTATTTCAAGTGCCTAGCTGCTACCATTATTGATTACGAGCAAAAAAGGCAAAAAAATAATCACGTTTGTTGTATGGGAGCCCCCCTTTAATATTTATTTTATTTTGTTTTTAGTATTTCTTGTTATAGCGGCATAAGAAATACATAATCTGTGAAAATTTCAGAAGTCTAGCTATAGCGGTTTTTGAGTTACAGCCTGGAGACAGACGGACAGACGGCCAGACGGACAGACATCGAAGTCTCAGTAATAGGGTCCCGTTTTTACCCTTTGGGTACGGAACCCTAAAAATGTATGTGTTCTTTGTTTATGCGTACCTAAAACCTATTTGGTATATACAAAAACAACATTCGACCGAACAGAAAAAGCAGATATTTAAAATGTTTTGGAAGTTTTCCGATCGGATTCGATAAACATGGGTTTTTATTTTACGTACATCGTTTACGTCAGAAATCAATAATTTTGCAGCCATCGCTAAAGCCTGCAATTAAGTTATTGTTTCGTAAAATTTAAATGGGTTTGAGTAACTTTGTATGGACCTGTGGCGTCATTTTTAGGTTTAATTAATAAAAATAATAAAATAAAATAAAAAAATAAGGGGGGCTCCCATACAAAAAACACAACTTTTGACCTATTTTTGCTCTATAACGTTACGGAACCCTTCGTGAGCGAGTCCGACTCGCACTTGGCCGATTATTTTTTCTACGGCCAGGGATAAAACTATTACTATTTTGAAGTACTACAATATAGAAACATAATATTAATATATCCATACTAATTTTATAAATGTGAAAGTGTGTCTGTCTCTGTTACCTCTTCATGCCCAAACCGCTAAACCGATTTTGCAGAAATTTGGTATGAAGGGCAATTCCATATGTGACTGACTCTATATTTGATACGACTTGCGTTTTATTTTGTCATATATTATAGTTACTATTATGTTGTTAATATCAATTTTAAGATGGCTTTGTAGCAGATTAAACAAGTTAATTTATATAGAAAAAATGGTAATCACTGTTGTTTTCAAATAGCATTTATTTAGTAAAACATAAACGTGACTGACCCTACATGCAAAAGGAAGTCGTTTTCGAGAGTGTTTGTAAACACCAATAATCTTCCTCTCTGTGTGCTAAATCACTCTACTTTGTATTTTTATCGAAAGTTCATGAAACGAACTATTATAAAATGGTTACCTATAACCTGTAAGTTATTTGAAAAATATTTATTAGCAAAAGAAATTGTGACCGACACTACAGCCCAAAACGTGACCGACGACACTACACTCACTTTGTGCAGGTAAAAGTCGGTAGCTTTACATGAAACCTTAAAATGTATACAGGGTGTAACAAAAATAAGTGATAATACTTTAGGATGTGTACGTGTTCCCTGTAGAGAGTTCACTGTGAAAGTAGCAGCGCTGAAAGACGAATTTTTTTTTACTTTTGTATGGGGAAACTCGTGAGGCTCGGGCCCTTGCCCATACAAAAGTGAAAAAAAAAAATTCGTCTTTCAGCGCTGCTACAGTGAACTCTCTACATGGAACACGTACACACCCTAAAGTATTATCACTTATTTTTGTTACACACTGTATATCTCATCACGTTCAATACTAACTCTAAAATTATAATATAAAAGCAAATCAGTAATTAATTAATTCATTAAAATGCTTTTTTTTTTAACTTAAACATCACAAAAACGAAATCACTAATAATTTGTCAAAAAATAACTCAAAACGAAATCTTCTCAAAAACAATTAACATAATAACCCAAGAGACAGCGATAGGCAGACTTTAAGTCGTAATTCTTTTAAGCTAAAAATGTTCCTTTATATGAGCCCTATAGAGGTAAGAACGACCAGACACTATGGAGTTTCGGTCGCTATTACTTTAGAAGGTTTCCAGTTCTGCAGGTCTACCTTGCCTTCAATAAAGTATAAAGCTCAATAATTTAATCTTATTTTCTTGCGATATCTGTAAGAATCTCATGTTCTACTGCCAGATTTTTGTGACAATTGCTTCCCATTTCCAGACATCGCTAAATTTTAGATTTTATTTGACTTTGAGGTGGTCTGGCAGGTTCTTAAAATTAATAATTTAGCTTTCTGCTTCTCTCTCTGCTTTCTATAGCTATTTTCGCCATCTATCAGCAAAAATAACAAACAAAACGCTACTTTTGGGCGTGATCGACTCTATAATGTGACTGACACTACAAAAATGTTTTTAAGAGTTTAGGTGTTATAAAAAAGATGACAAATTTTTAATGCCGGCATCATTTGAGTAACGCTCGTAATGCTCTGTGTAATGTTATGCTATGTTGTTTGTAGTTAAAAACAATGAGATTATTGAGATGTATTTTAAGGACTGGGCTAAAAGGACTAGAATCCAGGCCCGTAAAATTTAATAAAAAAAAAAAGCTGTCACGAAGGAAAGTTTCAAATTTTTTTGATGTTAAAGTAATTTTACTTAGTCAATTGTCTAACAGTATATTTTAAGATTCAATAAAAAAAAACTAAATCTATTTTCAATATTTTGACAACAGACTTCAACCATAAAATAAATAATTAATATTTAAATTTATAACTTGTAATAAAACTTTCTAACTAGATCCAAAATCCTAAATTCCGTACTTATTTTGTTTTTTCTACCGCCTATTCCCTACCTTTATATATGGCAAAGTACACCTTAGTGTCAATGCCAAAAATCCAAAAAAAAAACTTAAAAATATATAAAAGAGTACAATTTCATATAACCTCATTGGTACAGTTCGTGTGTATCTAGGCTTGTCAATCAAAATCTCCTAGTGTGTGTGTGTTGTAGTGTGTGTAATGTTTTATTTGTTAAAAAATGTATGATAAAAGCATTATTTCAAAATAATATTAGCTCGATGCACTCATTCACCATACAAACTATAATAAATAATAAAATAAAATAAAAATAAAATGAAAATAAAAAATAAAAAAGCCTTATATTTCTTGTAAATTAAAAGTACATATTATGTGGTATTGTTAGTTTGATATCATCCTAAGTTCAATGAGTTAGTATACAATATTTTTCAAGATACAAACTATAACTGTGCAAAATTTCAATCACCTACCTACGTTTCCGCATTTTTCGCCAAAAGGGATCCAAAGTTTTTCGCTCGCGTATTAATATAATATAGATATGCATTTTTGCGCCTTATGTTTACAAAATCAATATTTCTTTAAAACCAAACAATATCAAGGCTCAATTAAGAAAGCACTTTAGCAATATACAACATAATGATAATAATATAATATCTTAGCTCCTGCAGTACCTAAACTAGACAATTAATTTCAAATTGTATTTATACCTACTCTGCTAAGTAACTACAAGCTTAAAGTAACTATCAATTTCTTATTATTAGCTTGATATATTACATTACCTTTTAATTATTGTTAACTGTTATTTAAATTATAAATAATATGGTGCTAACTTATAATATCGTCTTAAAAACCTTCGTGGTTTCTCGATGATATATTATATAATTTTTTGTAATATGTATTGTTTTAAATGGTAAATAAAATAAAAAAAAATTAAACGTAACTTAATGCAGCTATTATTATCTTCATTTGCCGCCACCACCACACGGCTAGACTTTATTTTATTAGACTTAATAACCACTTGAAAACCACTGTTTTCAAGGGATAGATGCAACATTAGGCCATTATTGTTCTTGTGTTATGGGTAAAATGACTCAAGTGACATGTTCCCATAGAATGTTGATTATTTAGTGAGTTGTGCTTGATGACCCAACCCATGAAGGGTTGGGTCATTAAGCACAACTCACTCCACCAGCACAGTTTCTGGATACAATAATTCATCGAGATGTTGAAAGTGACTGCAATATAAGTGAGCGTAATATGTCATTGATATGCAGTATGAATATAGTAAGCGATAGCACACAGCCCTGAGGGAACCAGCATAAACAGACTAATTAGTATCAAAGCATTCACCGTCAACTACGACCTTTATGCTTCTGTCTGCTAAGTAACTTGTGACCCACTTGAATAATTTCTCGGGGAGCCCATACGGTGGAAGCTTTGATGGCAGCGCTTTGTGCCAAACCCGATCAAAGGCCTTCGCAATATCCAAACTCAATCGAGCCCAACGATGAGTTGGGTGGGTTGCCCACGATCAGGTACGCCAAGAGATCACCAGCGGAACGACCCTTACGGAACCCGTACTGTTTGTCGCTTAGTAATCCCTGGCCGTCCAAGTATCGAAGGAGCTGGCTATTGATAATGGATTCTATTATCTTCGAGAAGAGGAAGGTAATAGCGATATATTATAGCGATTGGTCTGTAAGTTTTAATGATTTGAACGAAACCGAATATCCGACATGATGCTCATGCATCTCGGTTTAGTCATCTAGGGTCGAGTTTGACGCAAAGAGCTTTCCCAGAAGATCGACTTTGTCTTTTGCGTCGTGGGCCAACGATCCCTTTTCTACGTGTACAGATGGTAGGGATGGCTTGCTGAAATTTCCTTCAATAGCTTTGGCAAGAGACCAGAATG
This sequence comes from Cyaniris semiargus, assembly GCA_905187585.1. Taxonomy (NCBI): domain Eukaryota; kingdom Metazoa; phylum Arthropoda; class Insecta; order Lepidoptera; family Lycaenidae; genus Cyaniris; species Cyaniris semiargus. The sequence goes on from LR994555.1 coordinate 4,865,144, forward strand.
CACGGGTTCCCGAAGGAAGGCGCTCGAGTCTCTCATCAATTCTATTGACATGATGTTTCTTTGCTCGAGTGATCTCTCTCTTGAAGGACCTAGGTCCTAGAGGAAAGGTTTTTAAATACCAGCACATATAAAATGGAGTACATTTTATATGTGCTGGTATTTAAATCCCAAGCAGACACTGCATTAGCCCAGGATTTGTAAGCCTCCTACTTCCGGCGAGAAGCTTTTTTGGAGGATGAACCAAACCAGGGACGAAACCTGCCGCCAGTTGGCACTACAAAGGATAGAATGAAAAGCTCCAACTCTTTTAATACCACAGCACTGTTGTCAGGATCACCCGGCAAGAAGCAAAAGTGCCCCCAAGGATAGGATACAAAAAACGACCACATCCCATCCCTGTCTACTAACTTATAGTGCCACATACGACGGTATTTAACAGCGCGCTGTCGCAATACACTCGTAAGTGGTACAGAACTCCTAATAAGGCAATAATCCGATGAACTAAGTGGTGCGGTCACGGATACCTGGTAGCCATCTGGATTTGAAGTCAGCAGAAGATCCAACAGGGAAGGATTGTGACCGTCCACATCTGGGATTTGCGCAAGCGTAGCAGAAGATAGATCTCCCCGTATGATCAGTTTTACTGGAATTAAGCCAGTCGGCATGGTGGGCGTTAAAGTCGCTAAGTAGAAATATCTGCAGATGGAATCTACTGCTGCACTAAATCTGAGCAGCTTGCAGGTGCTCAAAGAGTCGGTCCGTCTCGGGGTTATCACTATGGGACCTATAGAGGCACGCATAGACGCGAGGGTGGTCGTTGTAATCAATGTGGAGCCATAAGGTTGAGAGGACTTCAAGATTGCTGAGACGGCGAGAGCTTGTATCATCTCTGATATACACACACACTCCAGCTTTGGGCAGAAAGGAGTGCGCGAGATAATACCCTGGGTGGGAAAGGTATAATGAGACTCCACTTGGAGATGATATTTGCGTATCAGTAAAGAAGAGCAAAGCCGGTTTTGCCATCTCAAGGTGGTATGGACAGAATTAGGGTTGGAGTGTAATCTCCTGATATTACAGAAGTCCATGTTTAACGTCGAGTGAGGGGCTTTTGCGTGTTTGCTCTTGCCCCGAGCAGATTGGAGCGCAATTTTGCCCTCCCCAGAATACCAGGGGCAGCCTGAACGTTCAGTTCCAGGGGTTCCGGAGCAGGGACGCCCAGAGAGGGATTCTCCAACGCAGTTGCTACCCTCCTGGGGTAACAAATTGGTTTTCGACTGCGGCATTTCTAGGAGGTAGGAGATTGGGTCTCCGGTAAACACACTCAGTCGGCGAAACCCAGCGCAAGCGCTGTTTCACACCGGTTTTCTCGTGGTATTTCTCTGGTCGAGCCGGCCCATTTCTGCCGAAGCATGGCTCTTCCACGCCAAATAATGAATTTTAAGTTTTTATTTTTACTAAAAATATATTCAATCTTACCAAGAATGCTAAGGAAAATATAAAATAAATAATCGGCCAAGTGCGAGTCGGACTCGCGCACGATGGGTTCCGTACCGTTATAGAGCAAAATTAGGCCACAAATTGTGTTTTTTGTATGGAACCCCCCCTTATTTTTCATTTAATTTTAATATTATTATTAAATATTAAAGTACACATATGTATAACTATGGACTTTGAGAAATATTCAAGTACTTACCTGTTGCCATTGATATAGACCAAAAAATGCCAAAAAAATCAAGTTTGTTATATATGTATAAGTGTGTTATCATCGGTCAGTCAAGGTTTGGTTACTATTAAAATATTAAAAATAAATAATCGGCCAAGTGCGAGTCGGACTCGCGCACGAAGGGTTCCGTACCGTTATAGAGCAAAAATAGGCCAAAAATTGTGTTTTTTGTATGGGAGCCACCCTTCATTTTTTATTTTATTTAAATATAAATTAATTATTAAAGTACACTTAAATTTAAGGCCTTTGTGAAAATTTCAAGTGCCTACCTGTTGCCATTATTGATATCAAGTAAAAAATCACGTTTGTTGTATGGCAGGCCCCCTTAAATATTAATATTATTTTGTTTTTAGTACTTGTTGTTATAGCGGCAACAGATATACACAATTTGTGAAAATTTCAGAAGTCTAGCTATAGCGGTTCTTGAGATACAGCCTGGAAACAGACAGACAGACAGACGGACGCGGGACGGACAGACGGGCAGACGGACAGACGGACAAACAACGAAGTCTTAGTAATAGGGTCCCGTTTTTACCCTTTGGGTACGGAACCCTAAAAACTGCTTTTAAGATTATTACCACGCAGAAAAACGACGCGAGCCCTCACAAAGCTCAGCTTTTAGCTAGTTATGAAATACTCCTTCATAACTCCTTCAGCACTGCTACTTTCACAGTGAACTCTGTATAAGAAACGCATACACATTACACACCCAAAAGCAGTGGTACTCAACCTTTATTTCATACGGGCCACAAACACGTTTTGGTCTTGGGCCCGCAACCAAAATTTTAGGGTTAAGAATAACGATCTTCGAAATAAGCGATTTTTAAGTGGAAATTTTTACGACTTTCACGAAGACTGCACTATTTTACTGGTAGGCGTGAATTCCAAAATGGTTTTACTTCATGCGGGCCTCTGATATTTTGAGGCAGATTGAGCCCTAAAGTATTGTCACTTTGTTTTGTTACACCCTGTATTTAAAGTGTATAGTTCCTTTAAACAAACTCACTACAGTAGCACATGCCTCCAAGCCGGACTCTGCGGTTTAACACATTAAAATAACTCCACTCAACGAACGTGAAAACCTGTACAGGCCACTGTCGGGTACCTGCCGAGGGATTTCTCGCAGGCGCCACATTTTGCTTTATCCATTGTGGAAAAGTTTGAAAATCCTCTGGGTTGAGTGGCTTGTTACGGGATAGCGTAAACAGATGGCGCTGTTGACGGTTATTTTTAGTTTGTCTAATCACCAACAGATGTCGCTATTACTACAAGGCCAGTAGTGTATAGAGGTACAGCTATCAATCACTAGATGTCGCTACTATGCAGTAATTTGGCTTACTTTACGCTCAAACTCTACCCTCACACTCCAAAAAAGTAGCGTATGACCAGAACAGTTAATTGATTATATTACTAGTTGAGAGCGAACACAACTAGACACAAACACTATCACAGCTACAACGAGTTACAATTCACACAATACGCATCACAAACTGACTTAAAACGTTATTTAACAGATAAAATTAATTAAAAACACGGAGACCTGTATTCACTGTTTTGACGGTTGTGAATAGAATAGAATAGAATAGAAAACCCACGTTCAAAAGAACACAATATTAGTTAGATTTCATGAAGAGTTAACATAATTAGATTTCCTTAAGAGTTCAATTAGAGTTCATTAATTTTGTAGATAAAAAAACACTGGATTGGGGTCATTGTCTAAGTACATCCTTCAATGCTTTACTGCTGCCAATACCCAATTTTCATGTGACTTGATAACATATTATTGCTAAAGGCCTTTATATATCGTGTATAGGGGAAAGATGTCGTATTCGATCGTAGACGCATCGGCTCACTAAGAAAGGTAATTAGTGTTATTTACACCTATTTTAACTTTCTTTCATAAAAGCAACGGCTATAGCTTGTAAGTGTAAGTTTTGATCGAGAACAAAATAACGCTACATCAATCTTCATCATCAAAATCGTGTCTGGTCTGCCTTACGCTCCTGGATTTTATCACCACTACCGGATTCAGCATGTCTTCACGTAATTTGGCATAGTATTGCATGATTATATCTCTAGTCCAGTTTTACTTGGCACTAGGATTAAAAGAGCCATCATCGCCATCACCGCCATGATGTCATGTCATTGTAGATGTGCATACGAAATAAGTTACTGGTGTAGGTCCAATGAATGACAACTATCGATATAGGGGTACTTAGATACGGATTTCGCTTTTTAGATTGGTCGTCTCAAAAGTTTAATCTCCTTATAAGATCCCCTTAAAAATACCAAAATGCCACTAACAGGGGTAGGCCAAGAAAGTTTGCATACATAATAATATAACTTGTTAAACTTTATTCTACAGCCGCACTCAGAGACATTTAATGATGATTAACTTTCAATATAATGAAGAGTTTAACAGATAATGTTTGGGGCTTATGTCAAAATCTTCATTAATTCATCAAGCCCCAAGCGGCCACATGCGGCCGCGATAACAATAGATAAGCTATTATGTCTCGTTTTTCCACGATCGACGGGATATTCGTCTCTGAGTGCGGTAGTTACACTACAGAACGTAAGGCATAACATACACTCACAGTGATAATACACACGTGTAATATTTGCTTAATGATAATGCTATGTGACGTTTTCAGGAATTACCTTTGAAATATCAATCAAGTTACATAGAAAGGATGCGGCTAATCAATTATGAATTTCTCGGTAACTGTATAATACAGGATAAACCGTCTCATAAATAATATTACGTATTTGATAATTGCTTTAATTTTCTATTCAGAGAGCGTCAGAAAGATGTCGCGGTTGTGACGTCGGTGGGCGAAAAAAAGGCTCTATATATAGGTCGCGCTGCAGGTCCTGCGTTAGTTAGCAACATGGAGCTACGAGGTGTGGTGTTTTTGGTTCTGGTGGTAGGGGCGTTGGGTGGGGTGGTGCAGATCCCAGCCGGAGACGACGAGACGCAAGCACATTCAGCAGAACAAGAGAATCTGGACAACGTTAAGATTTTCATTGAGGTAAACACAATTATAAACGAAGCTTTGATGTCCATATTATATTCAACAAACCTTTAGGGCCAGTTAATTTTAAACTGTAGGTTACAGTGTGTGGGATGGAATATGGAGAATATTACGGCAGTTTGCTTTCTAAATTGAAAATTATTAATTAAAAGATTGGCGTCTGTCTTTGTTTGTTAATTATATGAACAATAATACTTAATAATAATTAATTAACATATCATGATACCGATCTTCCGACTATCTCCAAGGTCAAATAAGTTCCATTAACAAAAAAACTTGTAGGTATATGAATTAATCTAGTGTTCATACGTAAACAAACAAAAGCCTTTTGCATAAAAAAGGACTCATTTAAGCTTTTTTATTTGTGGAGCACTGCAAAAACTAGCGTCACAGGGAATGCTTAAAAAATTCAATGAGTATTTTTCTAATTTCCCAGAAACACTTTTTCCGAAAAACTGCATCATAATAATATAAATCATTGAAGAAACAGAAATCTAAAGCTACATAAGACCTTCAAGTGCAGGACAATAATAATAATTGTACTATTTAAAAAATCCTTGTCTAATGAAGCTATATCAATAAGATTTAATCATCCCTATAGAATGATCGAGATGAGTCAAATCACTAGTTAATTTATCATTATCGTCAGTTCATTAGTTTCCTATTCGATGTGACATCATTAGTTGCGATGACACTATCTATAGGTATACTATTCAATTATAATCACATATTATGTATGCAGGATGTATGTATGCAGAATGTTGTTAATGATGATTTTATGGAAACAAGCTAAAAATACACTTCTAGCAACTAGCGAGTTTCGTTTTAAAACCATTTTTGTAAAATTACAATGATGGAGAGCGGCTTTTGTTTATTCTACCAATAAGGGTCAATTCAAACCACAACGCGACGCGTAGGCCGTAGCTGATGATACATGCAATATGAATTTCTAAATTTGTATGGATTTGACAGACATCAATTTCATGAGACGTCATGCAAGACACATTGAAATCTAGCTGTTAGTTCCATATAAAGTTTAGAAATGCATCTCACGGCAGCTATGCGTCGCGTTGCGGTCTGATTTGACCCTAATACTAATACCTAACAATTTTATACAGAAACTAGAAGACCAAGAAATAAAGTCGCAAGATTCAAGGCAAAAGCGTCACCTATCCAAGATATTAGGAGGCGGTCTTTCCTTCGGCATCGGAGGCGGTTTAGGTTTAGGCGGCGGACTCAGCTTTGGAGGAGGCTACGGAGGAGGAGGTTACGGAGGCGGAAGTGGTTACGGAGGCGGAGGCGGTTACGGAGGCGGAAGTGGTTACGGAGGCGGAAGTGGTTACGGAGGTGGAAGCAGTTACGGAGGTGGAAGTGGGTACGGAGGCGGAAGTGGCCAAGTTTACGAGGAGCCTACCAAAGTCGTAGTCGTGAAAGTTGTTAAAGAACATGGTAAGTTGCATATTTTTTGATTAATCATTTTAAATATAAAAAAATAAAATTAAGAAATTTAAAAAACCCCCGCCAAAAAACTTTAAAAAGTAATGAAATAATATATACTGACTTTAAGTTTAAATAATTCCTAAGAGTAAAGTAATATTTTAGTCCATAATTGTTGTCACGGTGTGTCGGCGGACCGCCAAGTAAACTACGACAACAGCGACTTTTGCATTTTGTATCGCCATAATAGTCGCTGATTCTATCGATTCGGGTCGCTGTGAACTGACCCTTAAACTATAATGTTATGTGAAATCAAATATTTACATTAGCGGTCCCCCGACACATCTTGACAACATTTATGGACTAAAATATTACTTTACTCTTAGGAATTATTTAAACTTAAAGTCAGTATATATTATTTCATTACTTTTTAAAGTTTTTTCGCGGGGGTTTTTTAAATTTCTTACTTTTATTTTATTTTATGCTTTTTAAACTTGTGCAGAATAATTCCTATCAACAGGATCATATCCCAATGAATACCATCTATAAAATATGTCCTCTTGGATGAGGCCGTCAATATGAGCCCAAACATGAAACCTCCACTTTGGGTTCATACGGAGCTCGGCTCCTATAGAATCCAGGTGATGCTGCAGCAGCAGCATGCAAATATATACTGTTTATCTACGTCTTACTGGTTGTCGCAATTAAAATGAGCCCAAACACGAAACTCTGATCTAAGTTGCTGAGGAGTTGTGTATCCTATTGATTACCAGGTGATGCTGCAGCACCAGGTCAACTTTCCAGTAATGTGTATATATTCATATTAAGTGTCACGAACCAGAATGCAAAATATAAAACCCATCAAACGACTGCAAGTTGCTAATCGGCCTATCACGAACCAGGTAAACCGTGATATTTCAGCAATGAGCAGGCTGATGATGATGAACTATAGCTAAGAACACTCTCGATCATGTCAGCTTTCAAACAAAAAAACTAGATCAAAATCGGTCCACCCGTTTGGATGCTACCATGCCACAGACAGACAGACAGACAGACCGACAGACAGACACGTCAAACTTATAACACCCCTCTTTTTGGTCGGGGGTTAAAAATAAGTCCTAATGTTTCGTATATAAAAACAAATTCTTGAAACAAAGATCCAAAATTGACCCTTGTAGAACACTTATCTTTAATTGGAATATAAATAGTGGTTAACGCAATCTGAGGCCTTAGAAAAAATGAACAATATACAAAAACGTTATTACCATACTACAATCTATTTCAATCTTAATCTTCTTTCACAGGTGGTTATGAAGGAGGAGGAGGTGGTTACGGTGGCGGTTACGGAGGCGGTTACGGACATGGTGGTGGAAACTACGAAGGAGGTTACAACAGTGGTTCCCAAGGGCATGGTGGACACGGACACAACGGTGGAAACAGCGGGGGATATGGGGGAGGTTTCGGCGGAGGTTTTGGATTTGGGGGCGGCGGTGGTGGCGGAGGCGGCGGCGGGGGCGGCGGCGGTGGCGGGGGTGGTGGCGGCGGCGGCGGCGGATATGGCAACAGTGGCCACGGAAACAATGCCGGATACGAAGACTTTGGCAATAGCGGATACGGCAATAACCATAACAGCGGTGAATATGGCAACGGCGGAGGATATGCCAACAGTAACTCATACGCCAACAGCGACGCACACGCCAGCAGCTATGGAAACGGAGGAAATGGTGGTAACGGATGTGGAGTATGTGGAGGAAATGGGGGGAATGGTGGAGGAAGCAGCCACGCCACAGCCTCGGCTTCAGCGAGTGCCTCTGCACACTCAGAATCTTACGGGTAAGATTATTAACTATCAAATATTACTTTTTAAGACACGTGTATACCTACGTCATCTGAATGACTTGAATTTTAATTGATTGTTTACCGGCTTTATAAAATATTTTAGTTAAAGCTCATTTAACACCTTAAATAACGACTACACAGAAGTATAAAATCCTTACTAATATTATAAATGTGAAAGCGTGGATGTTTGTTACGATGCTTTCACGCAAAAACTACTTAACGAATCATCACGAATCTTTGTACACATATTCTGGGAGGTACTAGAAGTAACATAGTATACTTTTTATAAAAAAAATAATGTCAAACAATGGATTCGATGCGAGCGAAGCCGCGGGTAAAAGCTAATATACATTTACAACTATAAAAGTTATGATAGTAAATTTAAAAGAAGTAAATCAATTTTTATGGCAAAACTTTAATAAAATATAAATTATTAATTTGATAAGTTACGTCTATGGAATTTAGCGCTTACGTATTTTTCTTTTGTTTCCAGATACGGAAAGCGCTAATCATCAACTTTGTGCGAAGTCAGACTAGACTTAATTGAGATTAGAACTAAGTAATGCCAAATAGGAGGGCTTTCAGCAATTGAAAATCTGCGACTGCCTATAGAATTCAAGGGAATTTTTAAATTCAATTTTAGAATTACTTTTGGCACGTTGATGCATTTAATAAAAAGACTGATGCTGGCTTAAAATGTGATCAATAAGGAGATAGGATAAAGACAATTCTAAATTTGAATTTAGCGATCCCTTGCGCATTTGAACGTGATAAAGCTTTGAAAAAGAGTGCCATGAACGAAGATGACATTATTTTAATGATAATCATATTGTAAGTAATGGATTGGAATAAGTTATTAGATGTATATGAATCGTGAGTGTGTTTTTCTTTTATATTATTTATTAAGTGACGACGTTATGCAAATAAAACAAGTTTTTTTGAATATTTGCGTTTTGTTTCCTTATTATAATATAGTTTATACTACTGTTGAGTGCTAGGTAGAAGAATGACATAATATTAAGTATGAGAAACTCATGAGAATATTAAGAAGAGAGGACGGCCACAAGTCTTTGTATAAGTAATAGCCAAGGAAGCTATAATTGCATTACTCAGAACATCAATAGTAGGTAATTGCGATGGATCATCATTATCATCATCATCATTATCTATCATTAGAATTCTATATCTATCCCTTGAGACTAAGGCACTTCTAAGCAATGATATTTCCAGGGGATTGGAGATTCCAAAAGTGTAATGTTTTTAAATATCATAGTTAAAATATTTCACTATACTTACACAAAATTATCGCAGACACTTGTCACTATTTTACCAATTGGATAGCTTTAACATTGAGTGAATCGGTGTGAGTGTAATATTATGTTTCCAGATATTTTGATTATTTGGTAATAATTTACCCAGGCCCAGCTCTGAAACAACATGTTTTCCTAAGGAAAAAACATTAAGACTATTGCGATTGGACTACTTTTTGGAAACTACTAAAGATGCTCAAAAAAGCTGATAAACTTTAGTTTCTGTTTTTATATCCATTTTTAACAAGATTCTGCAGGACGAATGGCTTTTGATTAGTGCATTATAATAGATGCCTTGGCCCTTGTTTTCCTCGAATACAATTATTTTCGACTAGCGACCCACCCCGGCTTCGCACGGGTATAAAATATATATATAGCCTATGTCATTCACTGAAAACATTATTAAAATCGATTCAGTAGTTTTGATTTATAATATTCATTACTTAAGTACTACTTACTACCCGTGGCCCGCATTGGCCGGTACCGCCGCAAAAGCTACGTCCCGCAATTTTTAAATCTGTAATATCTTAGAAAATGTTCATTTAAATCATATGCTTTAAAGGGCCATATAGATCTATTTTAAATCAACAATGTATTTAAAGTATTTAATTGAATAAGGATTAATGCCGTATTGGTTATAATCGCTTCGAAAATAAGCTATAATTTGTAGTAAAAAGTAAATGACAAAAAATGTTATTATGGGATATCCATAAGAGATAGACCATCGCGAAGTTTTCTGTAGTCCTTTTCATTGTGTACAATACTTAGTATATTATTTTGATAAATCTCGTAGGGTTCAGCCTGCGTTTGCAATGTAAGCGGAAAAAAATGTAATTATTTACGACATCACATTAGAAACCTCAAAAATAACAGTATTTCTCCACTATTTAATGAATGTCATTATACTTATAAACTTTCCTCTTCGATCACTCTATTAAAGAAAACCGCATCAAAATCCGTTGCGTAGTTTTAAAGATTATAGGGAACAAAGGGACATAGGGACAGAAAAAGCGACTTTGTTTTATACTATGTAGCTACTGTAGTGATTACAGGTAAATAATATCAAAGAATTCACTGCCTTTTTTCTTGGGTCGATGTCAACTGTCAAGACCAATCAGAAGGTTAAAAATAACAGGTAAAAACATCCTTGCAGCTAATGTTTAAATTGTTGTTATTTTTTACACCAATAAAAACATAATCAGTTCTTGTAATGCCTCAATCTGAGCACATAAGTTACTTTGTGGCTCTATCAATTATATTTAATGCTCATTTAATTATACCTTAGTAATGTTTCTTGTAAAATAAAGCGGAAGTTCCAAATCGATAAGCTCTTCCTAACAATAGGCTCTACCTTTGGTATTTCAACGAAGATAATAATGTAATTGATTCATAGGCAGATGGCAAACCTGCGTCATTTGGTCGAGCTATGTCGATTCAATATTAGTCGCGATCTGTCGGCTGGGTTTGACACAAAATAACCAAATTACGTAGGGGTAGGTCCGCAATCTGCCTATGAATCAACTTCTCTGATAGTACGATAGTACTATCAGAGAAGTTGATTCATAGGCAGAGATAGCGTCAACTGCCTTTTCTTCGATAGAAGAAAAGGCAGTTGACGGACCTACGTCATTCATAGTCGTGATCTGACGGCTAGGTTTGACGTAACGCGACCAGATTATGTAGGTCTGCCATCTACCTAGGAATCAACTTCTCTGTACATACTATTCACAGTAATATTATAATTGCGAATGTGTGTCTGTTTGTTACCTCTTCACGCCCAAGCCGCTGAACCGATTTTGTTTAAATTTGGTATAGGGATACTTTGAGTCCCGGGAAAGCACATAGGATACTTTTTTCCTGGAAAAAAATACGGTTCTCACGCAGTAAATTAATTTTGGCACAACGGAGTTGCGGGCGTCATCTAGTCTTTCATATATACCAATTTAATCATAAAACCGGCCAAGTGCGTGTCGGGCCACGCGCAATATTATTTATAGGGTTCCGTAGTACAGCTAGTTTTTGATAATTTTTGTATGGTCAATGAATGTACATTTATAACTTGTTTTACACTACTAACAACATCATCTCAGTTACGTTCAAAGGAATTTGAACGAAAAGTTCCATTTATACTTTTACATTACATTTATACACGAATACATTTTTTAGTTGATCGACTATAACTCAAAAACTTATGAAGTCTTCTTAGCCGTGATAGTTTTCCTTTTAAATTCAGCATATTTCCTACTCCCTTGAATTTTTTCACATTTTCAGAAGAAATTGTTTAGCTGGTAGAAGGGGGGGACACTGGACTCTTACGATTTTTTCCACTTTAAAACTTCATATTTCACAAATAGATCCCTAAATCGGAAAATAATCTATGAATACTCGTAATAGTTTTAAAAAAATCATCCCCGCTTAATGTGTCGAGGAGGTACCATAAAAAATTTTTTTTTTTAAGAATTTATATACCATTTTATCGGCATCATTAATATCTGCATTCATGTCGAATTACAGCTTTGTAGGTCCTATAGTCTCTGAGCAAAACCGGGGAAAGACAGACGGACAGACGGACGGACATACCGAAACTATAAGGGTTTCTTGTTGACTACGGAACCCTAAAAACCCTATAATATAACCTCATAATCAGGATTCAGTGCGTTGAAAAGCCACCTGAAGCAGAGTCAAAGATTACCGATATAAGAGCCAATTCTCGTAGGATAATATCGCTATTCTTAGGCTGTTTTTTCTCGTTTCTAAGCTGATAGTCGAACCAACATACGAGAATTGGGTCCTAACCATCCTCCCACAGAAGTCAGATCTCAACCTACACGGAAATAGTTTTTAACACACCTCCTTCATAACAAGGCAGATGAATTGTATTTTTACTGCGTTGTTTTCCTATTCACGTTCAGGTAAAAACTGATGACGAACGAGGAAATTGTAAACTGTAATTTGTTATTGATCGATTTACGTTATATCATATTGATGCTTTTTTATAATTATTGCTTCTGGTTTCTGGTTTCATAATTTAATACATCGATTCGAAGAATCACAATTCGCGTAAAATCTTAAGACCGTACAGTATTTACAGAGCACTTATTAATATTAAGTGTCCCTTAAAGGCTCTAAAGATTTCACCAACGTTTATATTATGTCACCTAAATCCTTAGTGCTTAATAAGGAAAAGAAAAAGAGACACATAGGGATTCGTGAAAACGGGGTTTAGAAATTTTTATCAAATTGTATTGATATCTAGCTGACCATAGCAAGTTGACTTCCCTGTCACGTAGCTTAGCAATGATGTTACAAGCTGTATCAAGATTCTAGCTTAGCAATGATGTTACAAGCTGTATCAAGATTCTAGCTTAGCAATGACGTTACAAGCTGTATCAAGATTCTAGCTTAGCAATGATGTTACAAGCTGTATCAAGATTCTAGCTTAGCAATGACGTTACAAGCTGTATCAAGATTCTAGCTTAGCAATGATGTTACAAGCTGTATCAAGATAATACACATTTTATCATCACAAGGAGCGCATTGTATGCTCGGTTCTCCTCGCTCACTGTGTATTGTGTAATGCTCGACTCTGTAGACTGTAACGTTACATTACAAGCGAATGCTCCCAGTGAAGGAGCACCTTAACGCGACCAAACTACGTAGGTCCCCCTATCTGCGTAGGAATCAACTTCTCTGATAGTACATACACATTAAAATCGGTGGAGCCGTTTTGGAGGAGTTCGCGCACCTGAGACATTGTGACACGAGAATTTTATATATTAGATAATTATAGAAAAGATGATTTTTGAGTATGCACCAATTAAATCGCTTTTTTTAAGTCGTTTTCATCTTGACGAGAATTTTAAAACATATAACTATTACATTTACTTACCAGAAGCTACTATTTTTATCCTTAAGTGGAAAGTTTTGTTTTGTTTTAATGTAGCACAGATACACAGTAGAGCAACAAAGGACATAAGGTACTTTTTACTTGCTAAAAGCTTTATACGATGGGACTCGCGATTAAACTCCCAAAAGTAAGTTATCTCTTAAAATTCTGGAACTGGAAACCATAAATATTATGCAATAATTCTAAAACAAGTGGCATTTATATAACTAGCTTGCATGAACTTGGTTCAATGTCAGTTTAGAAAATATATACACACAAACTTACAACATACAGTCAACAGTACGGTAGACCCGTCTATAATAACTCCCACACCGGTTTCGGTGACGGTGGCCGGTTTCATTGAAACCAGGCCAGTTACGCAGGAGTGATTATAGTGCCCAAGTGTGTGCGCAGTACACAAGAGCACTCTCTATTTCTATTCTCTCATAACCCAGAGGAACGGACGACCGACACGACTGGCGAGAGATCAGGCGCAGGACCGACTTTTTACATGCCCATCCGACGCATGGATCATCTTACTTGTCAGACAATCAGGTGATCAGCCTGCATTGTCCTAACCAAACTTGGACTACGGAGGCGTATATACTCTATAGTCTAAACCACGAGACGAGGCTAATAACTAATCTCGTATCATTATCAATATCATTACTAATCTTGAGACATATCTTGTTTTCTTCTTATTAATTTAACAGCGCTGGAAGGACCTATGGTCAAAACTTAGACTAACCTTGTAGGCACAACACTTAGGTAAATGTTCATTGAAATTTTGATATTAAATACCTCCATCCTCAAAAATTATGATGTTTTGTTGAACAATTAATGATTTTAATTTTTAGAGTTGAGGTTGAGTCGAGTGAACGGAATCTCGAGGAAACGACTAATGACACGGGAGTAAACTTATAATCATATTATAAAATGTCAAAATTTCAATTTAAACATGTTTTAAATGTTGTTACTTTTAAGGGCCAGGCCTAAACAATGCGTCCCAACGCAAAAAATTTGATTGCTTTTCAACAGGTTGCTTTTGCGATACGACGTCGCAGCCCGCAACGCAGTTTTGTAGCCCTGCCCTATAGCTAGTCTAGGTTTTGACCATAGGGTTATTTCAACGCTATTAAATTATAGGTAGAAACTAAAAATAGATTTTGTGTTATGTGCATTGAAACCTTTAGAGATAACGATGTTAAAACTTATTACAACAAAAGTAAATCATAATTTATTTACCTATTAATTTGTTTAAAGAATTTGTCAGAAAATGTATGTAGTTTATGTCAAAATCTTCATTTAATGAATGTTAAGTAGGTAATTATTAAATATCTCTGTGTGTATGTTAAAATTATACCTATGCTCTGTTGCTTGCGAAGTGATGATCGACTGCTATGAAATACAAGTCATTCATTTTTTTACCAAGTCATTGCCATTGTCTGGTCACTGAAGTCATAGGTTTTTCCGCAAACCTGTCAACTTCCCACTTTTCACAACACACTACACTATCAATTATATTTAATGCTCATTTAATTATACCTTAGTAATGTTTCTTGTAAAATAAAGCGGAAGTTCCAAATCGATAAGCTCTTCCTAACAATAGGCTCTACCTTTGGTATTTCAACGAAGATAATAATGTAATTGATTCATAGGCAGATGGCAAACCTGCGTCATTTGGTCGAGCTATGTCGATTCAATATTAGTCGCGATCTGTCGGCTGGGTTTGACACAAAATAACCAAATTACGTAGGGGTAGGTCCGCAATCTGCCTATGAATCAACTTCTCTGATAGTACGATAGTACTATCAGAGAAGTTGATTCATAGGCAGAGATAGCGTCAACTGCCTTTTCTTCGATAGAAGAAAAGGCAGTTGACGGACCTACGTCATTCATAGTCGTGATCTGACGGCTAGGTTTGACGTAACGCGACCAGATTATGTAGGTCTGCCATCTACCTAGGAATCAACTTCTCTGTACATACTATTCACAGTAATATTATAATTGCGAATGTGTGTCTGTTTGTTACCTCTTCACGCCCAAGCCGCTGAACCGATTTTGTTTAAATTTGGTATAGGGATACTTTGAGTCCCGGGAAAGCACATAGGATACTTTTTTCCTGGAAAAAAATACGGTTCTCACGCAGTAAATTAATTTTGGCACAACGGAGTTGCGGGCGTCATCTAGTCTTTCATATATACCAATTTAATCATAAAACCGGCCAAGTGCGTGTCGGGCCACGCGCAATATTATTTATAGGGTTCCGTAGTACAGCTAGTTTTTGATAATTTTTGTATGGTCAATGAATGTACATTTATAACTTGTTTTACACTACTAACAACATCATCTCAGTTACGTTCAAAGGAATTTGAACGAAAAGTTCCATTTATACTTTTACATTACATTTATACACGAATACATTTTTTAGTTGATCGACTATAACTCAAAAACTTATGAAGTCTTCTTAGCCGTGATAGTTTTCCTTTTAAATTCAGCATATTTCCTACTCCCTTGAATTTTTTCACATTTTCAGAAGAAATTGTTTAGCTGGTAGAAGGGGGGGACACTGGACTCTTACGATTTTTTCCACTTTAAAACTTCATATTTCACAAATAGATCCCTAAATCGGAAAATAATCTATGAATACTCGTAATAGTTTTAAAAAAATCATCCCCGCTTAATGTGTCGAGGAGGTACCATAAAAAATTTTTTTTTTTAAGAATTTATATACCATTTTATCGGCATCATTAATATCTGCATTCATGTCGAATTACAGCTTTGTAGGTCCTATAGTCTCTGAGCAAAACCGGGGAAAGACAGACGGACAGACGGACGGACATACCGAAACTATAAGGGTTTCTTGTTGACTACGGAACCCTAAAAACCCTATAATATAACCTCATAATCAGGATTCAGTGCGTTGAAAAGCCACCTGAAGCAGAGTCAAAGATTACCGATATAAGAGCCAATTCTCGTAGGATAATATCGCTATTCTTAGGCTGTTTTTTCTCGTTTCTAAGCTGATAGTCGAACCAACATACGAGAATTGGGTCCTAACCATCCTCCCACAGAAGTCAGATCTCAACCTACACGGAAATAGTTTTTAACACACCTCCTTCATAACAAGGCAGATGAATTGTATTTTTACTGCGTTGTTTTCCTATTCACGTTCAGGTAAAAACTGATGACGAACGAGGAAATTGTAAACTGTAATTTGTTATTGATCGATTTACGTTATATCATATTGATGCTTTTTTATAATTATTGCTTCTGGTTTCTGGTTTCATAATTTAATACATCGATTCGAAGAATCACAATTCGCGTAAAATCTTAAGACCGTACAGTATTTACAGAGCACTTATTAATATTAAGTGTCCCTTAAAGGCTCTAAAGATTTCACCAACGTTTATATTATGTCACCTAAATCCTTAGTGCTTAATAAGGAAAAGAAAAAGAGACACATAGGGATTCGTGAAAACGGGGTTTAGAAATTTTTATCAAATTGTATTGATATCTAGCTGACCATAGCAAGTTGACTTCCCTGTCACGTAGCTTAGCAATGATGTTACAAGCTGTATCAAGATTCTAGCTTAGCAATGATGTTACAAGCTGTATCAAGATTCTAGCTTAGCAATGACGTTACAAGCTGTATCAAGATTCTAGCTTAGCAATGATGTTACAAGCTGTATCAAGATTCTAGCTTAGCAATGACGTTACAAGCTGTATCAAGATTCTAGCTTAGCAATGATGTTACAAGCTGTATCAAGATAATACACATTTTATCATCACAAGGAGCGCATTGTATGCTCGGTTCTCCTCGCTCACTGTGTATTGTGTAATGCTCGACTCTGTAGACTGTAACGTTACATTACAAGCGAATGCTCCCAGTGAAGGAGCACCTTAACGCGACCAAACTACGTAGGTCCCCCTATCTGCGTAGGAATCAACTTCTCTGATAGTACATACACATTAAAATCGGTGGAGCCGTTTTGGAGGAGTTCGCGCACCTGAGACATTGTGACACGAGAATTTTATATATTAGATAATTATAGAAAAGATGATTTTTGAGTATGCACCAATTAAATCGCTTTTTTTAAGTCGTTTTCATCTTGACGAGAATTTTAAAACATATAACTATTACATTTACTTACCAGAAGCTACTATTTTTATCCTTAAGTGGAAAGTTTTGTTTTGTTTTAATGTAGCACAGATACACAGTAGAGCAACAAAGGACATAAGGTACTTTTTACTTGCTAAAAGCTTTATACGATGGGACTCGCGATTAAACTCCCAAAAGTAAGTTATCTCTTAAAATTCTGGAACTGGAAACCATAAATATTATGCAATAATTCTAAAACAAGTGGCATTTATATAACTAGCTTGCATGAACTTGGTTCAATGTCAGTTTAGAAAATATATACACACAAACTTACAACATACAGTCAACAGTACGGTAGACCCGTCTATAATAACTCCCACACCGGTTTCGGTGACGGTGGCCGGTTTCATTGAAACCAGGCCAGTTACGCAGGAGTGATTATAGTGCCCAAGTGTGTGCGCAGTACACAAGAGCACTCTCTATTTCTATTCTCTCATAACCCAGAGGAACGGACGACCGACACGACTGGCGAGAGATCAGGCGCAGGACCGACTTTTTACATGCCCATCCGACGCATGGATCATCTTACTTGTCAGACAATCAGGTGATCAGCCTGCATTGTCCTAACCAAACTTGGACTACGGAGGCGTATATACTCTATAGTCTAAACCACGAGACGAGGCTAATAACTAATCTCGTATCATTATCAATATCATTACTAATCTTGAGACATATCTTGTTTTCTTCTTATTAATTTAACAGCGCTGGAAGGACCTATGGTCAAAACTTAGACTAACCTTGTAGGCACAACACTTAGGTAAATGTTCATTGAAATTTTGATATTAAATACCTCCATCCTCAAAAATTATGATGTTTTGTTGAACAATTAATGATTTTAATTTTTAGAGTTGAGGTTGAGTCGAGTGAACGGAATCTCGAGGAAACGACTAATGACACGGGAGTAAACTTATAATCATATTATAAAATGTCAAAATTTCAATTTAAACATGTTTTAAATGTTGTTACTTTTAAGGGCCAGGCCTAAACAATGCGTCCCAACGCAAAAAATTTGATTGCTTTTCAACAGGTTGCTTTTGCGATACGACGTCGCAGCCCGCAACGCAGTTTTGTAGCCCTGCCCTATAGCTAGTCTAGGTTTTGACCATAGGGTTATTTCAACGCTATTAAATTATAGGTAGAAACTAAAAATAGATTTTGTGTTATGTGCATTGAAACCTTTAGAGATAACGATGTTAAAACTTATTACAACAAAAGTAAATCATAATTTATTTACCTATTAATTTGTTTAAAGAATTTGTCAGAAAATGTATGTAGTTTATGTCAAAATCTTCATTTAATGAATGTTAAGTAGGTAATTATTAAATATCTCTGTGTGTATGTTAAAATTATACCTATGCTCTGTTGCTTGCGAAGTGATGATCGACTGCTATGAAATACAAGTCATTCATTTTTTTACCAAGTCATTGCCATTGTCTGGTCACTGAAGTCATAGGTTTTTCCGCAAACCTGTCAACTTCCCACTTTTCCATCGGATTTTTCGGAAAGTTTTACGACAAAGACCGTTTTTCGAGCTGCCACAGCTAATTTACAATCTGAGGTTTTATTGATTAATTAATTATTGATTAACACAATATATGACAATAATAAATGAGTACATATTATTACGTGAACATTTATTATTATTTTTGTCATTAAAGACAGGCTACGTGGAGATATGGTAACAACTCTGAAGTTGCTCACAAGTCACAACTCATTGTGACTGACTTCTACACTGTACTTTTGGAGATAACTAGTATCTGATCAGTTGCAACTTGCAACGTGACGCGTCGATATATTATGTAATGGTAACTGGGATGAAACATCTATACTAATAGTTTGTTAGTTTGTTTGTTTGTTTGTTTGTTTGTTTGTTTGTTTGAACGCGCTAATCTCAGGAACTACTGGTCCGATTTGAAAAATTCTTTCAGTGTTAGATATTCCATTTATCGAGGAAGGCTATAGGCTATATTTTATCACGCTAAGACTAATAGGAGCGAAGAAATAGAGGAAAATGTGGAAAAAACGGGGGGAAATTATTTGAAAGGGCTTATTTGAACGCGCTAATCTCAGGAACTACTGGTCCGATTTGAAAAATTCTTTCAGTCTTAGATAGCCAATTTATCGAGGAAGGCTATGGGCTATATTTTACCACGCTAAGACTAATAGGAGCAAAGAAATAGAAGAAAATGTGGAAAAAACTGGGGAAATTATTTGAAAGGGCTTATCTCACGAACTACTAGAGCACTTTTTCTGTTATTTGGGTCAGATAAGAAGTAGACCGTGAAGGGACATAGGCTATTTTTTGTAGACTGATTTGTCTGTGAAATATCTAATTTACGCGGGCGAAGCCGCGCGGAACGTCTAGTTATTTATATGAGCCATTCAAAACTAAACTTTGTCACTAAACATTAAATGAACAGGCTTGAAGCTTACGGTATTGGGCCGCCTGTTCTAATCTAAAAATCGGCCAAGTGCGAGTTGGACTCGCGAACGACGGGTTCCGTACCATTATAGAGCAAAAATAGGCAAAAATTGTGTTTGTTGTATGGGAGCCACCCTTAATTATTTAGTTTATTTTAATTTTATGGTTAATTATTAAAGTATGAATAAAAATAAGTATTTTGTAAACATTTTAGTAGCCATTATTGATATCGAGCAAAAAATAGCAAAAAAATCACGTTTGTTGTATGGCAGTCCCCTTAAATATTTAATTTACTTTGTTTATAGTATTTGTTGTTATAGAGGCAACAGATATACACAATTTGTGAAAATTTCAGAAGTCTAGCTATAGCGGTTCTTGAGACAGACGGACCGCCTGGAGACAGACGGACAGACATCGAAGTCTTAGTAATAGGGTCCCGCTTTTACCCTTTGGGTACGGAACACTAAAAAGATCGCGACGCGACGCCTGGCGACATTGCGAACTTCCTTACGGAGGCACTCATAATTAATTTGATACAGTTTTTAAGCTCTTCATTAAATAAAAGTTAGGTACTTACCTAATCATTAAAATATATCTCTGGGAGCGGCCGTAAGAGTTAATCTAGAGCCTTAAAAGTTAAAATGCCTAAAACACCATGCTAAATTTTATTAAAATCCATTTGGTCAGTAGTTTTCGCGTGAAAAAGTAACAAACATATTACATACATATTTACAAACTTACATTTTAAATGTAATTTTACAGTGCCTTTATATATAAAATAGCAAAATCTCATCAGCCATCTAGCTGTGTTAAAGGAATAGGCAATTTTTATTTTTATTAACCTCAGCTTCAAGACTTCTTTTAAGTGAAAAAATACTTATATTATATCACTATGGTTAAGAAAGTTAACAGGAATAAACAAAAGTTTTTTTTAAACCTACCCGCACAAGCAGATTTAGACATTTTTGAGATAACGGTTTTTTGTTTCGCAACAAAAGTTTCCATAGTTTCGATCTCTTTATTTTTTATAATCGACTATGATTGGGTATTATGTTTTTTGTTATCATCCAAATCGATCAAGCAAATAACTTGAGTGCGTAATTACAATCGTTTGACGAGTCACGAGAGGTCAACGTGCTATCGCTTTATGTCAAAAGTAATTTGTAGTGGAGTGCCTAGGCCCTAGAGCGTAAAAATCATGCAAACCTCCGATTTCCGTAATAGTGAATGAAAATTTAAAATAAAAACCGGGCAAGTGCGTGTCGGGTCACGTGCAATATAGGGTTCCGTAGTACCGCTAGTTATTTAAAAATTTTGTATGATCAATGAATGTACCATCGAGAAAACTGATTCCTAGGCAGTTGACAGACCAACGTCATTTGGTTGGATCATGTCAATTCAATGTTAATTGTGAATTCAGCTGGGTTTGAAGTAACGCGACCAAACTACGTAGGACCCCATCTGCCTAGGAATCAACTTCTCTTATAGTACATTTATAACGTGTTACATTACTAACAACATCATCTCAGTTACTATCAAAGGAATTTGAACGAAAATTTCCTTTATACTTCGCTGAATACATTTTTTTAGTTGATCGACTATTACTCAATAACTTATGAAGTCTTCTTAGCCGTGATAGTTTTCCTTTTAAATGCAGCATATTTCCTACTCCCTTTAAATTTTTTCACATTTCCAGAAGCAACCGTTTAGCTGGTGGAAGGGACTGACACAGACACTGGACTCTAACGATTTTTTCCACTTTAAAACTTAATATTTCACAAACGGATCCCTAAATCGGAGAAATGATCTATGAATACTCATAATATTTTTAAAAAACCTATCCAACGACACCCCACACGATGGGGTGGATGCGAAATAAAAATTCATCCCCGCTTGATGTGTAGGGAAGGTACCATCAAAAAAATATTTTTTTAAGATTTCATGTACCATTTTGTCGGCATCATAAATATTATGTGCATTCATGCCAAATCACAGCTTTGTAGGTCCTATAGTCTCTGAGAAAAACCGCGGACAGACAGACAGAGAGATGGACGGACAGACCGAAACTATAAGGGTTCCTTGTTGACTACGCAGCAGCAATAAGGTTTTTTTTTATGAAATTAAAAGATTTTTGATTTATTTTTATATCTCAGTTGATTTAATGAAAGTTAAATAAAGTTTACCATTTATGACGTATAAAAAAAACTACTTGCTAGATTTCGTTCAAACCAATTTTCGTTGGTAGTTTTTATAGTAAAGTACATCATATATTTTTTTAGACTTATCATGCCCCTACTTTAGAAGTTAGAGGGGGGGGGACGGGGGGGGGGACACACATTTTACCACTTTGGAAGAGTCTCTCTCGCAAACTATCAGGTTAGAAAAAAATGATATTAGAAACTTCAATATGATTTTTGAAGACCTATCCATAGATACCCTACACGCATAGGTTAGGTGATTTTTTTTTTTTTTTATTTCAGGTGTGGGGACCCCTAAAATTTTTAATATTTTTTTCATTTTTGTATCAAAATCTGTATTTTTTAAAACTGTATTTTATAGCAATAATATTTATATGTACATTGTACATATTATATTTTAGTATTATAATATTATTATATATTATATATTATAACTTAGTATGTATGTATCTATCTATTTATAAGTATAATTATTATGATATTGTTTATGTAAGTATATTTATTTTATTTTATTTACTAACTTTTTATACTTTAAGCACTATACCCATATCCAGCAATTTTATCCTCTCGCTCAACAAAGGTTGCCTGGAAGAAATTGCTGCTTAGTAATAAGGCCGCCTTTGTGTACCTTCTTCATAGATATTATTTATATTATTTTAAACTTTGTCTTTGTATTGAATGTGCACAATAAAGTATATTTTCATTTCATTTCATTTCATTTCATTTCAAAATCTTAATGCGGTTCACAAACTTCATCTATTTACCAAGTTTCAATAGTATAGCTCTTATAGTTTCGGAGAAAAGTGGCTGTGACATACGGACTACGGAGACAGACAGACAGACATGACGAATCTATAAGGGTTCCGTTTTTTGCCATTTGGCTACGGAACCCGAAAAAGGAATGTGTAGCTGATAGCATAAATAAAAAAGTTTACCTATTGAAAAGTTGTGCTTTTGATTTTGAAATTATTCTCTTCCTTATTCTATATTATTCCTTATATTATTCTATTATTTATTTAAAATTGAGTGAACTTCGGCATCCATTATACGCGCATGCAAGCGTCAGTCAATTCCGTCAGTCATGAATTATGTTTGACTGATGGTGACTGATGGACTGACGAATGGTATTAGACGGTCACTCAATTCTCTTCAGTTTTATGTCAGTCAAAGCCAAAATTTTCAAAGGTAATACGTTTCTAATTTTTTTTCCAATTTTGTCAGATGTGACAAAACTCACTCAAAAGTCATGATTGATGTTTGCATGACAAAAAACCAAAATATCCAGATAACGGTCAATCAATTTCATGCAACCATCAGTCACTGCATTACACGACAGGTTAGTCATGACTGTGACTGTGGTAAAAAAAACCTACCGTGTAATGAATGGACATCAGTTACACTCATAAATTTTTAAATTTTGTAGAAAACCTGCATTTCTTTCAGTTCAGTTAAGTAGCAAAATAATACAATATATTATTATTTTTTTGATTTATATCGTTGCTTATATTCCAAGAAAAGAAAATAAGTGGAAAAAATATATATTTTAGATTTAAAAATTAACATTTTTGCATCTAGATGGGCATACCTCAAAATACACTTGTTGTATGCCTCGACAGTAAGTACCTGATAAATGGCGCTCCTTCTTTTTTTATAGTCTTAATAGGAAGTTTAAATTTATTTCATAGGCTTGACAAAGCCTTCTATTTGACAATGTATATAATTTTTTAAGCTCTTACTTTAATAAATTTTCCGAAAATGTAGCAAAAACTTTTCACATACATTTTGAAGAAAATCTGCATTTTAATTCTTTTAGTTAGGTATTAACAGAATAAAGTTTATTTTTTATTTATAATTTATTATAAATTACATTGACTAAAACATGCTTGAAGGAAAAAAGTACAAATTAAGTTAAGAACTGATATTTTTTGTATTTATGTGAGCATTCTCCAAACATAGCTTGCAGCATAATATGTTTTGAGTAAGTACGTGAGATATGTATAGTACCCTAATTTTTTCTGGCTTTTAATAGGAAGTTTAAATATATTTAATAGGCTAGATAAAGTCTTTTATATTTTGTCGATGCGTTTAACTTTTTAGCTCTTTCTTCAATAAATTCACAACAAATGTAGCAAAACTTTTTTCGTTCATTTTAAACATTTTTGGAGATATTATACCGTTTTAAAGTACTTAAAACTCATCATATATGTATAACAGACTTTTTGTTTCAACCCTCATATCTTCAAAAACCCCTTTATTTTGGTTACGACGAGCGTTAGTCTCTAAGAACTTTGCAAAAATTTTATATTTTTATTTACCTTCTCTTAGACTAGAAAAGCAAACATTCTTTTTTTTTTTAATTATATTTTTGGTTAATTTTTAACGTAAACAATCGGATGAAAGTCATTAAATAACAGTCACAAGAAAAAAAACAATTGTTTCCTGGTGTTATATGGTGAAATTATTAAAAAATTGAAAGCACAATTAAATTTTTGGTAAACTTTGCAAGTTATAGTATAAAAAAGAAAATGACACCTCAAAAACAAAATCCATTCACTATTACAATTTTCGGAGGTTAAAACCTCCCCGGGCGCTGCTCTATTGGTAATTCCAATGTTTTGCTTTAAAAGATAAAA
Organism: Cyaniris semiargus; assembly: GCA_905187585.1. Taxonomy (NCBI): domain Eukaryota; kingdom Metazoa; phylum Arthropoda; class Insecta; order Lepidoptera; family Lycaenidae; genus Cyaniris; species Cyaniris semiargus. The sequence continues at coordinate 4,889,792 of LR994555.1, forward strand.
TAAACTTGCGCTTAAGGAAATTGCACAAAAAAAATTATAATTTCTTTTATTTTAATTTAACTTACATTTAAAAATTGAGGAGATAACTTTCTCTTAATTATCTATAGGCGAAGAGTATCTTATTGATAACGATGTTTGAGTAGAGAAATAACGCAATTTTGCCAATTTAATATATATATATATATATATATATATATATATATATATATATATATATATATATATATATATATATATATATATATATATATATATATATATATATATATATATATATATATATATATATATATATATATATATATATATAATATATATATATATAGATATATATAAATATATATACATTATACAAATCCTGAATTATCACTATGTTTCATTTCATTCCCTTTTAGCAAAGTTTTTTTGAAAAAGGTAAAGGCGATTCTGGCTTCTATTTAAAATACTTGAAGAATATATTTGACTTTTTTTTTTATTATCTAACTTTAAAACTTTTAATGTTCAAATGTAAAATCTTGCATTTATAATCAACCATAACTACATTTCTTGAAGATTATCTACGTAAAACTAACATAAATCTATGTCAGTAAAGATGGTAGAAAGCATTCGTCTGGTATTGGCAGACTTTCACATGCTTTCAATACAGCCTATTTAATATTAACGACAGAGAACACCCGTTTTGCCTTTTATTACACTGTTATAACTGCAGTTGAAAGTAGTAAAAGATTTATTGCTATGTTTTAAAGTCTATTACAAAAGGCTTTAGTAGATAATAGATTAATCATCATTAAATAGTGGAGGTAAATATTAATATAAACTCTATTAAAGAAAGCTCTAGTAAGTACATATAATAATTTAATAATTTGTAGGCCCCACTATAGTTCGACGTTCAAAAAGAGTATAATCTGAATAAACATTATAGTGGTGGTTGAAGAAATATCATAAAAGCAAAATCGGCCGCTTTCCTAGCAGTCCGATGCATTGGTTTTCTTGGATTACAAGTTATTTATAAATAGCAAAATAGCAACTGTTAGACAGCATAACCTTAGCTACAAAATCATAAGGCGAATCACAGGTAGAGCTAAGCTAAAAAAAGATAAGTACTGTATATTCTATACTTGTGTCTTACTATTTTATTGACTAGACAATTTACACTATATAACACAATAATTAAAGTCTATTAAAACTTTACCAAAGCTTCTAAACGTAATGATATAAATGGTCCTAAATGTATTAGCTCTATGTTTGTGAAGAGTAAATACTTAATACTTTTCAGTTCTTTTTCCCGTTAAAGTTAACGTATTCTATAACTATAATACATTATGAGATCAGAAACTAGATAAGAATTTGCATTTTTGTGCAAAAATTTTGTTTTCCGAAAACCATACATGTTTCTGTGACAACTATGCTCCTTTACCGGGATAATATTACTTTACCAAATTCCGTAATTTCAACATTTAACCAAAGTAATGTAAAATAAGGTAAAGGTAATAGACAGACACACTGTTATTGTTAAAAGTTAGGCATTTCTTTGTTTATCTTATTGGCATAGAAAGTTGCATCGAACCAAGCCGGTTCGCATCGCAAACCGAACCGTAAGCTTGCGCGCGACGCACGTGTTTATGGAATTAATAATATTATTATTAATATTTATTATAAATAATATTAACTATTAATAATATAACAGTAATAATGTACAAGTTTCTAGTTGTGCTCGTCGCCTACCTCGCTCTTACTGGTAAGATATTTAACATTGAAATTTATATCAAAGTAGAAGAATCCAAAAGCTTCGCTTAATTAAGCCGATCTGTGATGACTGAAAACACTTTTTGGTTACGGTAATGCATTAAAAGTAATATTTTGTAATACACAAAGTGAATAAGAGAAAATCAAATAACAAAAGTAGTGTAAACTTTATTTGAATAATATTTTGTGCTAGAAAAACTTTCAATATTTTCTAAGTACTGTAAGCTTGAGTGTAGTTTTTTGTTTAAAAATGTAATATCATCAAAATAAGTAACATCAAAAAAATATTATTAATTTTTTGATAATATTTTAAATACTTATAATTAAAAATTAATTTTCAAAAATATTTTTTGGTAAAATTCTTTATTACAAAAGCAAAACTTTTTCACAGCTGATAAATAACAGCTTAATTACTGTTAATTATCATTTAAAACCATAACCTTTTACCACGTGTAATTTCAGTGACCTTTACAATTGCTACAAAGGGGTATATTTAATTAAGGCATAAAAAGTAACTGTAAAGGTATAAAAAGTACCTTATTATATTTTATACGATTACATCGTAAACTCGTTATTTCTTTTAATAGCTATAAGCTTTGCCTTGAATTTATTGCACACAGCGTGTATAGAGGGTGCATAAGATTTTTTCTACTAATAATCATTTTTTGACATAAGGCCTGTATAACGATGCTGTCATTTCCATAATAATTTCTCTATATAGACTCTGTGTAACGTGTGTGTAACTTAAAAACTCTTGTTTAACAATTCACACGTTGAACGCATGTTTAAGAAGTTTTTATTAGTAAGAGGGATAGTGTTTAAGCGTTCTCTGTGGAAATGCAAAAAGAAAACTGAAATAATCGGCCAAGTGCGAGTCGGACTCGCGCACGAAGGGTTCCGTGCCGTTATAGAGCAAAATTAGGCCAAAAATTGTGTTTTTTGTATGGGAGCCCCCCTTAAATTTTCATTTTATTTTAATGTTATTATTAATTATTTAAGTACACATATAATTAAGGCATTTTTGAAAATTTCAAGTGCCTATCTGTTTCCATTATTGATAACGAGCAAAAAAAGCCAAAAAAATCACGTTTGTTGTATGGGAGCCCCCCTTAGATATTAATTTTATTTTGTTTTTAGTATTTATTGTTATAGCGCAACAGATATACACAACCTGTGAAAATTTCAGAAATAACTATAGCGGTTCTTGAGATACAGTCTGGAGACACACAGACGGACGGACAGACGGACAGACAACAATAATAGAAGACTACAATTATAGGAGACAATTATAGGAGACTATTAATAGGGTTTTTACCCTTTGGGTACAGAACCCTAAAAACCACCTTTTTAGAAAATTTTGATCTGCGTCTACTCTTTCTTGACAGACTGTAATTTTCGTAATTATATTATTATATATACCTTTCCGTAATTATATAGCCATCCGTCCGGATTTTCCCGGATTTGTCCTAGTTTGAAGGGCGTCCGGGGACCGTCCGGCCGGGTTTTTGAAAAGTGTCCGGGTGAAATCCGGACACTTCATCAAATCAATCAAATCATCGAATCAAATCCAACTTTTTAGCCAGGCAGGAATAAACGAAAGATAAAAACTTGCTAAGCATATAATATACACTTTCTTTCTTCTTTGATCAAAATCAAGTACGATTTCAAGGAATTAAGTTAATCAAATTTTTACAAATTTTTGTTGGCAAGGAAAAATGTTTTAGCAAAAATTGGTAAGACGTAATCGTAAATATATTTTAATGAGTGTCCGAGGAAATAGCCACATTTCGGCCAAATGTCCGGGATTTTTGTCGTGCTAGACCGGCGACGGCAATAAAGGTGATGGTAACCCTGATGGCTCTTATATTACAAAACGTTAGTTATTCACTTCATCTACTTACGTCTTTAAATGTTAGCTAGCTACATATATAAATGGAGTTTATTTCAATTTATTTCTGCAAAAAAATCAGCTTTGCGCTTGGAATTAAATTTCCAGTCAGTATTTTATGATGCGCTATAAAAATCTATAAACATTAATTCGCGACGCAGATAAAGATACACTCATTTGACCTATTACTCTATGCAAAGAACATAAGGACTATCTTATAGATACTCATAGGCAAAATAATTCTGAACGGTGTGCTATTATTAGCTAAGATACTATCTATTATTATCTGTGACCGCAGTAATATTAATTTACAGTTAGTCGTAAATTGGCAGACATTAAACTATTGCGTCTTTAGATAGTTTTATCGGCAATTCTTATCCAAAGAGGTCTATAAACTGAATAGGGCAAACTTCCCAGCATTTAGCGCAGTATTTATTTGCACTGTATAAAAATAACCCCTTCCACACGACGTTTTTTTACGTTCGTTTGTATCGATACAAACGCAAGTTGAACGCTCAGCAAACGGAAGTAAGCAGACACGTTTTAAACTTTATATCTGCCAAAACGCAATGAAAGCACGCAGAAGACGAGCGCATCAGAAACGCGCGTCGTCAGTGCGCAAAAAATACGTCTTGTGGAAAGGCCCTTAATAAATAAAAAATAGTAAAGCAGTGCTTAGCAGTAGATAGCTGTACGTAAAAAAACATTCTAATTCTAAATACAAATCTAATTTATATTATAATACCAGAACTCAGAAGGCAGCATTTCGAGCAAAAGCCATTGCAAAATCAGTGTCCCTATTTCGTGGCTGTTTGTACCCATTTCTGTATACATATTTTGTGGTATGTTATTGACGATGATGATGCAAGTTTTTCTCCTTGGTTCCTAAGTCCTGATTTTCAATCTTTGTAAATAATTTTTAAAAATTAGGAAGTCAAAACAACTTAAACACTTAGGTAAATGAATTTAGATAATCGTGCAGTAACCGTAGCATTTAGAGTTTAGATCCTATCTCATCTAATCTAGAATCTAGATCAATTCGGATAACTGGAACGAGAGATTTAGCTGTACCACTTTTGATAAAGTGCAAATCATTGCACTGTTAAACGTAAACATTACAAACAAATTATGTAAGCAAAAGTAAAATTCTTTATTTTAGTATATTACTACTAGTATATTAATACTATTTTTTTTATTTAGTTTTGACACCTTTTCTCAGTGTTTTCAAACTGTGGAAATTTGGTTTTCTCGGGGTCTCGTTTCTCCCGTATAGAGTGCGACTCAATGCGAAAAAAACTAATTTATTTTTAAAAAATTGGCGACAACAATAATATTATGTACGTAAAAAATACGAGCATGATATATAGGTTCCTGGTTAAAAAATTAATCTTTCATTCAAACTTATATTTCGCACCTAATCAGTTTCTTTTGGAAGAACAGCCTTGGTTGAAAATATGTATGAGTTGTACTTGTATTATGTATGGTTACATGGTAAAGCTCATTAGGATTTTCTTGTTAAGTGAATAGTTCAAGGGTGAAACGTTAAAAAGAAGATTCACATAAAATAGTAATTGTATTTTTGAAGCATTAAAACTATACTGTACTCGGCTAAACGAGGCGGTAGCGGTCATTGACCTTTTAAGTCTAGGCGCTTAATGAAAAATGCTCGCACTGTATTTAGAATATTTAAGAATAAAGTTGACCTCTTATAAAGACAGATTATTACAGATTCATCGGAAAACCTCTTGGTAACTCTTAGAATTATAATCTCCAACTTTTTATGAGTTCGAACTTCGAAGTGATATGCTTCATATTCAGTTCACATCGAGTATGCAAAATTCGATATCGCCCTTAGACTAGGAACATCTGACACTTCATTGTCAATCGTGGTTTATATAGAAAATGACAAGTTTTTTGACAGGGAGTCAATGACCGCTACTGTCTCGATTCCCCGAGTACACCTTAGCAAAGTAAACCTACTTCGACCTAAATTCTGTTTAATAAAAAGCTCTCTGGCTAAACTATTTGGGACAAAAAATATTTTAGCAATTAATAGATATACATACTTATTACATGCTGTTAAAAATCCATTCGTGTATGTAGAACACTAAAATTAATCTGTCTGTTATGTTTGCATGCAAAACAAACACAGGATAGTTTTCGAAATTTCAACACATATTTCTCAAAATTGCGGGCATAATTAATTTGTACCAACACGAGATGATGAAACGCTTTCAGGATATAAACGATGTTGATGTACTAATCGCTCATCATTCATCCTCTATCATAATTGTTTTATCTAAGACAATATAATATAACAAAAAATAACACTAATTGATTGTACGTAGCGTCAGTCACGACTCACGACCGTAGTTTCTCGTGGGCTGAGTTTCCGTGTCGTGAGCGAAGAGCTTTGTTTTAAAAAAGTTTTAATAATAATAGGTTTTTAAATCAAAATTACGAGGCATTTTTTATACAAATATTGACATTTTATACGTATTTTTGTGCCTTGATTCACCGATTGAACTTTAGACAGTACAAATATATATATTACATAGGATATTATATTACTGCAATGTTCCCCGCTAGGGGCAGCACCAGCACAGACAGTAAACAAAAAGAAGCTCACATTTTTTACGTGGGAGAGCCATGCTTCGGCACGAATGGGCCGGCTCGACCGGAGAAATACCACGTTCTCACAGAAAACCGGCGTGAAACAGCGCTTGCGCTGTGTTTCGCCGAGTGAGTGAGTTTACCGGAGGCCCAATCCCCTACCCTATTCCCTTCCCTACCCTCCCCTATTACAATATTCCCTTTTAAAAAGGCCGGCAACGCACTTGCAGCTCTTCTGATGCTGCGAGTGTCCATGGGCGACGGAAGTTGCTTTCCATCAGGTGACCCGTTTGCTCGTTTGGCCCCTTTATTTCATAAAAAAAAAAAAAAAAACATTTGGACACTATATTGTATGTGATTTCTGCATGGCTGGCTTGGTTTTAATATTGCCATTTGCCAGTCACCGAAATCTGCATGAGACTTATAATTATTATTACTATAATGACTAGTATAGTTTGTACCACAATAAAAATAAAACTAACTCGAGTCCAACTAACTTACAAATACAGAATAACATCATTACCGATAAAACACTTATTTGCGAATCTTTTAATAACTATTTTTCTACAATTGGCCCAACCCTTGCAAACGAAATCCCTAAAAAATATCATAACAATAAAGTATATACTATAGAAAAATTCGATACCATAACTGATACAAACCAAAAATTCAATCTCAGCCCAGCCACTACAGAAGAAATAGGTAAAATAATTGACAATCTCAAATCTAATACGAGTAAGGGAACTGATAACATAACTACTAAATCTATAAAATGTTTAAAACCCATTATACTAGAGGACTTAACTAATTGCATGAATAGATGTATGTTGGATGGTATTTTCCCTGATAGTCTTAAAGTAGCAAAGGTTACCCCTATCTACAAAAGTGGTAAAAGAACTGACCCGGGGAACTATCGACCGATATCTGTACTCCCCGTTCTATCAAAAATTTTCGAGAAGGTATTATATAATCGTTTAGAAAACTATTTAATTGCAAATAAAATTTTATATAAAAAACAATATGGTTTCAGGCAACGTTCTAACTGCTTATCTGCTACAATCGACCTTGTCACAAAAATTAAAAACAGTTTAGACAATAAGCAAATAGCGTTAGGTACATTTATTGATCTAAAGAAAGCTTTCGATACAGTTAGCCATAAACTTCTTTTAGACAAACTGAAAAGTCTCGGATTTAGTGACATTTCGCACAAAATGTTTAAATCTTACTTAGAAAATCGTTACCAAATCGTAAAAATTGATGATTATGAAAGTAGTCTTGTGAAAATCACATGCGGAGTCCCTCAGGGATCAATCTTGGGGCCACTACTGTTCCTTCTATACGTAAATAGCCTACATCAAGGGCTCAAAGGAGATGCTAGACTTTACGCAGATGACACCTGCTTATTTTATTTTGGTCAAACAATACATAGTGTCATTGCTGACGCACAACATGATTTAAATGTCTTAAACACATGGTTTCGCTCAAACTTATTGACTATTAATATAAATAAAACTAATTACATAATATTTACAGCTAAAAACAAAAAAATACATGATTTTGAACCACTGAAAATCGATAATCAAATAATTAAAAGAGTAGATAATGAAAAGTACCTGGGTTTAATTTTGGACAAACATTTAACCTGGAGACCTCATATAGAAAAGGTCAAATCCAAAATAACATCTTTAACTGGACTACTACATGGAGTTGCCCAAAGTTTGCCTATAAAAGTACGCCATACAATATATAATTCATTAATTAAGCCACATATTGATTTCCTTATAGAAGTTTGGGGCACTGCTGCCAAATCAAATTTAAAAATAATACAGACCGCTCAAAATAAATTATTAAAAATATTGTTTAATTATGATTACCTAACGCCAAGTGATAAGATATATACAGAAACTAATAAAATGAATATCATACAAACATATACTTACTACACAGCTATACTCATTAAAAAAATTATTAACAAGGAAATCCATTCCGAAATAGAATTAACAAAAAAACAGCAGATACAAAGAATAAAATTAAGAAATTCGAATGACATCGTACTCAGCTTACCAAGAACGAACTATGGTAAAAAGAATCTATTATTTGAGGGAGTACAGATATATAATCAACTGCCAAAAAACATTAAAGATTCAAAAACAATGTCTAAATTTAAAAATCTAATTAAACAGCACGTTAAAACTCTAAAATTAAAAATTTAGGCAATTTATATAATATGTATGTCGTGCTTATATATGTATGTTATTATATATTTCATAATTAACTACACACATAATTAATATTTTAACTAAATAGAATACTTGCTATATTGATAATTTCAAAAACTAAATAATAAACAAAATATATGTTGCCACATCCAGTAATATGAGATCTATGATGTTATTCTGTGTTTACGTAAGTTTTTACTGTCTACCATCAAAACGAAAAAAAAAAAAAAAAGTAATTAGTTATGAATAAGTGTTGTATTGTTCTGAGCAAAGTTCTATAATTTAATGTATTATTGTAAGCCTGTACACGCGGTACGCTTAGAGTTAGCAAACTAATAATTGTATAATTTCTCAGTTAAGTGAATTGTAAGTTCTTATGAGAAATAAATGTCTTAAACCCAAAAGTATATTTTTTACTGTCGATGATGAGATGATTCAACTTAGCATGAATCAAACGAAGCAGGTAGTTTCTAATCAGGTTTATCGTTTAAAAACTTTTTATAGATTACCTCATAGTGATCTCAGCGATTCTTTAGAATTAGTTTCAAAATAATATATTTAAATTGTAAAGATTAACCCTCTTACTAATAAAAAGTTACACAGCGTGTATAGAGGGTGCATAAGATTTTTTCTACTAATAATAATTTTTTGACATAAGGCCTGTATAACGATGTTGTCATTTCCATACTAATTTCTCTGTATAGACTCTGTGTAACGTGTGTGTAACTTAAAAACTCCTGTTTAACTATTCACACGTTGAACGCATGTTTAAGAAGTTTTTATTAGTAAGAGGGTAAATAGCTACCTACCTTATACTACCGTTCATTCAATATGGTTCAACTTGGCTTTATTACCTTAGCTAAGGTTAAAGAGTTGGTTCAAAAAAAAATAAGTATATGATCAAGTTTCAGAAACATAGAGATAGTAACCTTAATTGCACACTAATTAAACCACGAAGCCTATAGTATTATCAAAATGTTATCACTACTAAGTACATTAAAAAGAAAAATATCAAATAGTAGCAGTTTAGCCAATGTTCCAAAACTTATGATAAATTAACGACAATATATTCATATTCTTCAATTAATGGCAAAAAGATTACCTAAGTATCCCTATTTTTTGACGTTTTTTTACTCGATAAGTAGGTAACTATGATACTTCTATGCCTGACCTAAAACTAGGCGCACTTAAATAAAAAAAAAAACCGGCCAAGTGCGTGTCGGGCCACGCGCAATATAGGGTTCCGTAGTACCGCTAGTTTTTTTTAATTTTTGTATGGTCAATGAATGTACATTTATAACGTGTTACACTACTAACGACATTATCTAAGTTACTTTCAAAGGAATTTGAACGAAAAGTTCCTTTATACTTCGCCGAATACATTTTTGTAGTTGATCGACTGTTACTCAATAACTTATGAAGTCTTCTTAGAAGTGATAATTTTCCTTTTAAATTCAGCATATTTCCTGCTCCCGTGAATTTTTTTACATTTCCAGAAGCAACTGTTTAGCTGGGACACTGGACTCTAACGATTTTTTCCACTTTAAAACTAAATATTTCACAAACGGATCCCTAAATCGGAAAATGATCTATGAATACTCATAATATTTTTAAAAACCTATCCAACGACACCCCACACGATGGGGTGGATGCGAAAAAAAATCATCCCCGCTTGATGTGTAGGGAAGGTACAATAAAAAAAATTTTTTTTAAGATTTCATGTACCATTTTGTCGGCATCATTAATATGTGCATTCATGCCAAATTACAGCTTTGTAGGTCCTATAGTCTCTGAGCAAAACCGCGGACAGACAGACAGACAGACGGACGGACATACCGAAACTATAAGTGTTCCTTGTTGACTACAGAACCTTAAAAAATATTTGAAAATTCGAATTTGGAACCTCAAGACGCGGTAATGTAGAGCTACATAATTGATACTCTATAACAGCCTTTCCCAAAGTGGGCGATAACGCCCCCTTGTGGGCGCTGAAGGCCTAAAGGGGGGCGGTGTGGGACCCATAAAAAATGGGGGCGTTGCGCGTTGTGTGGGCTTGGGGGTGATTTGTAATTTCATTTCATCTGGATGAATTTTAAATTAAATTCATGTCTATTGTCTATTCCCTCACATTAGTTTTAATTTTTGGCTAGCAAGTTTTGAAGGCGACTTCTTAGAACAAAAATCCCGGAATTCCGGGATTGGAGAAAATTCGGGAATGCAAATTAAGTCGGTAGTAATGGTAAAAATATGGTTTGAAAACGACTAATGATTTAGCGTTTTATATTTATTTTTATAAAATTTCTGGCTAAACCCCCATAATTTAAATAAAGATTAGAAAGTATGTGAAACAATGGGGGCGCTAAAAATATTTTGTTCTCAAAGTGGGCTAGACAAAATAAGTTTGGGAACCCCTGCTCTATAACGATGCAAAAACAAACAAGATGGACCTGTTCGTGGTCACAGCTGACTGGTCCGTGGTCGTGGTCAGGACAATGACTCTGACTATTTATAACCTGAGGCCTTAGTGCGAGTTTTTTCGATCATACGCATCGAGCACGTTAACGCGAATTTATATGGGATCAAAGCAGTATCCACGTTAGCCAGTAGATGGCGCTGCTTTGATCCCATATAAATTCGCGTTAACGTGCTCGATGCGTATGATCGAATAAAACTCGCACTAAGGCCTCTGATAAAGAATATGTAGCTTTGGTGTAGCTTCAACGTGTGCAGTTTTTTGAAAGAAGCGACGAATAGTTAAAAGTATAATATATGGTACAGTTTGTCAAGAAAGAGTAGACGCTGTACTGTACACAATTTTCTAAACGTAATCACGCTTAAAAGGTGGTTTTTAGGGTTCCGTACGCAAAGGGTAAAAACGGGACCCTATTACTGAGACTTCGATGTCTGTCCGTCTGTCTGTCTGTCTCCAGGCTGTATCTCAATAACCGCTATAGCTAGACTTCTGAAATTTTCACAGATTATGTTATGCCGTTGTTGTTGCCGCTATAACAACAAAAACTAAAAATAAAAAATAATTTAAAATTTAAGGGGGGCTCCCATACAACAAACGTGATTTTCTTGGCCTTTTTTGATCGATATCAATAATGGTAACATGTAGGCACTTGAAATTTTCAAAGAATCTTCAATTATAATCTATACTAATCTATACTAATATTATAAAGCGGAAGAGTTAGTTAGTTAGTTAGTTTGTTTGTTTGTTTGTTTGTTTGAACGCGCTAATCTCAGGAACTACTGATCCGATTTGAAAAATTATTTCAGTGTTAGATAGTCCAGTTATCGAGGAAGGCTATAGGTTATATTTTATCACGCTAAGACTAATAGAAGCGAAAAAATAGAGGAAAATGTGGAAAAAATGGGGGGAAATTATTTGAAAGGGCTTATTTGAACGCGCTCATCTCAGGAACTACTGGTCCGATTTGAAAAATTCTGTCAGTGTTAGATAGCCCACTTATCGAGGAAGGCTATAGGCAATATTTTATCACGCTAAGACTAATAGGAGCGAAGAAATAGAAGAAAATGTGGAAAAAACGGGGGAAATTATTTGAAAGGGCTTATCTCACGAACTACTAGAGCATTTTTTCTGTTATTTGGGTCAGATAAGAAGTAGACTACGTGAAGGATCATAGGCTATTTTTGTAGACTGATTTCTCTGTGAAATATCTAATTTACGCGGGCGAAGCCGCGCGGAACGTCTAGTCTTTACTGATATTAAAAAGCGGAAGAGTTTGTTAGTTTGTTTGTTTGAACGCGCTAATCTCAGGAACTACTGGTCCGATTTGAAAATTCTTTCAGTGTTAGATAGCACATTTATCGAGGAAGGCTATAGGCTATATTTTATTACGCTAAGACTAATAAGAGCGAAGAAATAGAGAAAAATGTGGAAAAAACGGGGGGAAATTATTTGAAATGGCTTATTTGAACGCGCTAATCTCAGGAACTACTGGTCCGATTTGAAAAATTCTTTCAGTGTTAGATATCCCATTTATTGAGGAAGGCTATAGGCTATATTTTATCACGCTAAGACTAATAGGAGCGAAGAAATAGAGGAAAATGTGGAAAAAATGGGGGAAATTATTTGAAAGGGCTTATCTCACGAACTACTGGAGCAATTTTTCTGTTATCTATACTTAATATTATAAAGCGGAAGAGTTTGTTAGTTTGTTTGTTTGTTTGTTTGTTTGTTTGTTTGAACGCGCTAATCTCAGGAACTATTGGTCCGATTTGAAAAATTCTTTCAGTGTTAGATAGTCCATTTATCGAGGAAGGCTATAGGCTATATTTTATCACGCTAAGACTAATAGAAGCGAAAAAATAGAGGAAAATGTGGAAAAAATGGGGGGAAATTATTTGAAAGGGCTTATTTGAACGCGCTCATCTCAGGAACTACTGGTCCGATTTGAAAAATTCTGTCAGTGTTAGATAGCCCACTTATCGAGGAAGGCTATAGGCAATATTTTATCACGCTAAGACTAATAGGAGCGAAGAAATAGAAGAAAATGTGGAAAAAACGGGGGAAATTATTTGAAAGGGCTTATCTCACGAACTACTAGAGCATTTTTTCTGTTATTTGGGTCAGATAAGAAGTAGACTACGTGAAGGATCATAGGCTATTTTTGTAGACTGATTTCTCTGTGAAATATCTAATTTACGCGGGCGAAGCCGCGCGGAACGTCTAGTCTTTACTGATATTAAAAAGCGGAAGAGTTTGTTAGTTTGTTTGTTTGAACGCGCTAATCTCAGGAACTACTGGTCCGATTTGAAAATTCTTTCAGTGTTAGATAGCACATTTATCGAGGAAGGCTATAGGCTATATTTTATTACGCTAAGACTAATAAGAGCGAAGAAATAGAGAAAAATGTGGAAAAAACGGGGGGAAATTATTTGAAATGGCTTATTTGAACGCGCTAATCTCAGGAACTACTGGTCCGATTTGAAAAATTCTTTCAGTGTTAGATATCCCATTTATTGAGGAAGGCTATAGGCTATATTTTATCACGCTAAGACTAATAGGAGCGAAGAAATAGAGGAAAATGTGGAAAAAATGGGGGAAATTATTTGAAAGGGCTTATCTCACGAACTACTGGAGCAATTTTTCTGTTATCTATACTTAATATTATAAAGCGGAAGAGTTTGTTAGTTTGTTTGTTTGTTTGTTTGTTTGTTTGTTTGAACGCGCTAATCTCAGGAACTATTGGTCCGATTTGAAAAATTCTTTCAGTGTTAGATAGTCCATTTATCGAGGAAGGCTATAGGCTATATTTTATCACGCTAAGACTAATAGAAGCGAAAAAATAGAGGAAAATGTGGAAAAAATGGGGGGAAATTATTTGAAAGGGCTTATTTGAACGCGCTCATCTCAGGAACTACTGGTCCGATTTGAAAAATTCTGTCAGTGTTAGATAGCCCACTTATCGAGGAAGGCTATAGGCAATATTTTATCACGCTAAGACTAATAGGAGCGAAGAAATAGAAGAAAATGTGGAAAAAACGGGGGAAATTATTTGAAAGGGCTTATCTCACGAACCACTAGAGCATTTTTTCTGTTATTTGGGTCAGATAAGAAGTAGACTACGTGAAGGATCATAGGCTATTTTTATAGACTGATTTCTCTGTGAAATATCTAATTTACGCGGGCGAAGCCGCGCGGAACGTCTAGTCTTTACTGATATTAAAAAGCGGAAGAGTTTGTTAGTTTGTTTGTTTGAACGCGCTAATCTCAGGAACTACTGGTCCGATTTGAAAATTCTTTCAGTGTTAGATAGCACATTTATCGAGGAAGGCTATAGGCTATATTTTATCACGCTAAGACTAATAGGAGCGAAGAAATAGAGGAAAATGTGGAAAAAACGGGGGAAATTATTTGAAAGGGCTTATTTGAACGCGCTAATCTCAGGAACTACTGGTCTGATTTGAAAAATTCTTTCAGTGTTAGATAGCCCATTTATCGAGGAAGGCTATAGGCTATATTTTATCACGCTAAGACTAATAGGAGCGAAGAAATAGAAGAAAATGTGGAAAAAAACGGGGGAAATTATTTGAAAGGGCTTATTTCACGAACTACTAGAGCAATTTTTCTGTTATTTGGGTCAGATAAGAAGTAGACCACGTGAAGGATCATAGGCTATTTTTCGTAGACTGATTTGTCTGTGAAATATCTAATTTACGCGGGCGAAGCCGCGCGGAACGTCTAGTTTGGCATATATAAGTAGTAGTAGACCACGTGAAGGATCATAGGCTATTTTTTGTGGACTAATTTATCTGTGAAAATCTATTTTACGCGGGCGAAGCCGCGCGGAACGTCTAGTTAATAATAAAATAAAAATAAAATAAATATTTAAGGGGGCTCCCATACAAAAAGCACAATTTTTGGCCCATTTTTGCGTTATAACGGTACGGAACCCTTTGTGCGCGAGTCGGACTCACACTTGGCCGATTTTTCTCTTTGTATTTCCACAGATAACGCTTATACACTTCAAATATTATCACCTTGCACATTTTTATCTCGATTCAATAAGGTTTTCATATTTTTATGTGATTTCAAAATTCTGTACAGCGTCTACTCTTTTTTGACAAACTATATAGACGTAGGAAAATGGTCGTGCAGCGTGCTAAATGGGGCTAAAGTAAATTTTGGTACTGTTTGGGGTCATTGCAGCGTGCTAAATGGGGCTAAAGTAAATTTTGGTACTGTTTGGGGTCATTCTAATGTGTAAGGTTTGTACGAACTACGACATTACGTGGATTGTCTAACTTCCGCACTCAGAGACGAATATTAATCACATAACTGTTAAATTAACATATTGACATAAGCCCCATTATCTGTCAAAGTCTTCATTAATCAAAATTTAATGACTTTAATCATCATTAAATGTCTCTGAGTGCGGCAGTCTGAGGGCGGCCGTAACTTTGTTTAGTTTTTTTTTAATTGAAAATTTTAAAACATTAATTGTTCGACGTCATCGATCGTCATTGGTCAATTTTGACATTTCGCTTATTACGTCACAGTCTTAATGCGAATAGAGTATAGACTTTAGTTGTGTGGTGTAACCTAAATAGATAACGATGTAGAAGCTGTTAACCCTAAGACCTACTATTCTATGAATAACTTATATCTAGACACTAGACATTCATTACAAACGTGATTTTTACTTTTAGAAAATGAATGTCATTGTTATGACTATAAAAACCGGCCAAGTGTTTGTCGGGCCACGCGCAATATAGGGTTCCGTAGTACCGCTAGGTATTGAAAATTTTTGTAAGGTCAATGAATGTACATTTATAACGTGTTTTAAACTACTAACATCATCTCAGTTACTTTCAAAGGAATTTGAACGAAAAGTTCTTTTATACTTCGCCGAATACATTTTTTTTTAGTTGATCGACTAATAGTTAATACTCAATAACTTATTAAGTCTTCGTAGCCGTGATAGTTTTCCTTTTAAATTCAGCATATTTCCTACTCCCGTGAATTTTTTAACATTTTCAGAAGCAACCGTATTTCAAAAATGGATCCCTAAATCGGAAAATGATCTTTGAATACTTATAATATTTTTAAAAAACCTATCTAACGACACCCCACACGATGGGGTGGACGCGAAAAAAAAAATCATCCCCGCTTGATGTGTAGGGGAGGTACCATAAAAAAATATATTTTTTTAAGTTTGCCAAATTACAGCTTTGTAGGTCCTATAGTCTCTGAGCAAAACCGCGGATAGACAGACGGACAGACGGCAAGACGGACAGACGGACAGACAGATGGACAGGCCGAAACTATAAGGGTTCCTTGTTGACTACGGAACCCTAACAACCCACTCAGTATGAGTCGGAGTAGCGCACAAATTTGTTTATTAAAATATCACGATTGATGAATACCGCGGCGTCTATGAGCAACTACCTACAAAGTACAGATCTACAAGGATCTTGTGTCACTTGAATGACATTCTCATCCGGGCGGGGAGCAAGCAGCTATGGCCAAAAAGGCTTGTAGAGCTGTATGTTCACGTGATAGAGACAGATCGACAGTGGAGTCTATACATAGAGTAATAGGATTTGTTTTCCATTATGACGATTGTACACTTTGGCAACGGAATCTTTAAAACGCTCCTCTTCACGCTTAAACCACTGAACTGATTTTAATGAAATTTGGTATGCAGACACTTTTAGTTCTAGGGAAAAGAACATAAGATTCTTTTTATCCCGGAAGAATACGGTCCCACGCGATAACCGAATTTTTACGCAATGGAGTTGCGACTTGCGGGTGTTAGGGTCTATACGGTCGGACCGCATTTCAACTGCAATCCAACCGCAAATTGCAGTTTGAATGCAGTTGACACGACTGCAATAGAAATGCAAACCAAACGCGCGGTCGGATTGCAGTTCAGTTGCAGTTGGCGTGCAGTCGTGTGAACTGCATACCGACTGCATCCAAACTGCACCATCCTGTTATGTATCTTTATGTACACTATGTTGGCCTACGGCTATGAATCGATTTCGGATGTGAATTGATGTAATGTGAGTTGTAACATGTGGTTAGCGGTAACAGTTAACTTTTGACCGGCAAAAACGGTACCGTTACTTGAAAGTCGCACACACAACTAATGCTGTGATTTCGATTTTATGTACACCACATAAAGAACAATGTATGATAAAGTTAAAGTATGTAACAGTTTTCAACCTTATGCTAGCGTGATAAGACTCAACTGATAGTACGTAATAAAAATATATGATAGACGTCCAATAATAATTATTATAGAACATTGTTTATCCGACGAGCGAAGCTAAAAGTAAATGAATATAAGTACCTATATTTGTATATAAATAAATAAATAAATATATGGCAGTCGATTCATAGAAGTGATAAGACTAATGAGTAATGACGGAGCTATGTAATTCGGTCGGGTTATGTAAAGCCCAGCCACTGCTGTCACTCTCATACCGTCTTTACATAGTCCGACCAAATGCAAATAACGTAGTCCGTCATCTGCTTATGAAACAATTTCTTTGGTGGTATGCACATTGCACATGCATTACTATACTTATTTAAAGATCCATCGAAATTAAATTCATATGAAGTATCTAATTAATATAATTAATTAATATCATATTTTATTTCCTTTCTAACGGTGGATTGCACCAACTTACTATCGGCCGTTCCCACTGTAACTTTAACAATAACTTTAGCTACAAGTACTATAACTAAAACGCAAAATGTCAAATCTTTGGATAATGGACGCCATATTTAACGATAACCATAGGTATAGGTCCACCAGAATCTGATGGCAAAAAGTGTGAAAGTAAATTGACTCTAGCTATACCGGGGTAATTGGAATAAAACATTTTGATCCTTTTTTTTTCTTATAGCTGCTGATTCTGTGTGTTAAACATACAAATATAAAAATTTATCCAATGATCAAGGATATTTTTTTAAAATCTGCTGTCAAAAATTGCCATCAGATTCTGGTAGACCTATAACCGCTCAAACTTATATCGAAATTCGTACTTCAACTTTGCAAATTACGATGGATCGAAACGATTGATCGCTTTATGGCCGAGGTAACTAACTGTACTTTGTAGATACAGCTGCTTGCTATAACATCTTATTAAAAGCAATTATAGCTTATAAGCTGTAAACCCTGGCTTATAACTATAAATCAAACTCGGACCGCAAGTGCTCGTAAAATTGGCACTAACATTACCTTTTATTGTTACTTTCTCTTCTTCATTTAATTATGCCGGCCATAAAAATAAATTGCAGTTAAAGATTGCATAGTTAGAATAGATTAAAATATATTATTTATTTGTACACTAGATGACGCCCACAACTTCCTTTCGCAAAATCGGTTCAGCTGTTTGACAGACACACTAAAAGTATGTCTGTCTGTCTGTCTGTTATCTCCACGTTCAAACCGCTGAACACATTTTACTGAAATTTGACAGGGAGATCCTTTGAGTCCCGGAAAAGGACATAGGTAGGTTACTTTTATCCCGGAAAAATGTACGATTCCCGAGCGATAAACGACGCGCGACGCGCGACGCGGGGGTCGCGGGTTCGAATCCCGCCGACGGAACAAAAAGTTTTTCAATGTTCCTGGGTCATGGATGTGTATTAAATATGTGTATGATATAATAAAAATCTTAAATATATATTGTATAGTATGCAAGTATTAAATATATATCCATTGTCTGGTACCCGTAACACAAGTCCTTCAGGTACTTAGAACGGGACCAGACTGACGTGGTTTGAGGCGTCCATAGATATTATTATTATTATTTATTTTAATTAGACTACTGGAGATAGGTTAAAATCGTGCTCAAAGATTCCGTTACATACATACAGCCCAAGCTAATAAAAGAGTGTTAAAAAGCTGGCCATTGGCAGAAAAAATGGCCTGAATAATTCAGGCCATTTTTGCCTAGAATTTTAAAATGTTTATTTGTGTTATCACGACCTCATCAATCAAAGGCAGATAGATGAATACCTAACACTGATTAACTATACCTACTGCGTATACAAATGCATTTGAAGACAAGACTGCACGAAATTCGTTTTATTTTGCAATTACGATCGAAAATCGTGATAAGTCATAATATATCAATAAAAGAAATTATAGCACTAATCAGTCAGAAAAAATGAATACTTTAAACCTACTAACAAAAAAGACGAGTGCAGTCAAAACAGATCGACAGTTTATCTGGTTTCGGCCTTATTCCTCGGCAATAGATTTCAAAGGTACACCCGAACTTTAGTAGGGACGTCAACACAGCTGCCCCCCCCCCCCCCCCCTTGGGTACGCCCATGCTGATCCGCTTTTTTTGTTTCATTACTCCGCCATTTGTGAACCGTTTTTGAAACTTCTTTTTTTGTTACACTGGACTTATTTTAATATATTTTATTTCCAGAGGCCCGTCCGAAATGGCAATTCCTGCCGGAGAAGCCAGGCTACGTGCCAGTCTACATCCAGAACGGTGATACTCCACTGGAAGAGATTAACCCAGACCTGGCCGAAGCCTTCCACGCGCTACCGGTCGGTCGAAGCGTGGGCAAGGAAGTGGAAGCGGCACCCGAAATTCCCCAGGACTCTAAAATTCCAGAAGACATTCCATCAGAATCCGTCATCGACCGACGTCCTTACGAGAACCAAGTCTCAAAAGGCAGTTACGAAGTAAAAACTCAGGAGCGCAGATAAATCAGCATCCTGCAGAGTCGTACACGCTAAAATGAACTCTACTCCTGTGGATTAAAAATCATTTATGTGTGCAACAGTAACATTCTGCAGTACTAAAAATAATGATTAGCTTCTGAATTCTCACACTATTCTTGCCTGTAAATTAGGGTCAGTCACACCAAAACGAACGAAACGAGACACGACCACGCGTCAAACAGCGTTAACTATCTGATTTTTCTATTTAAGAATTGCTTTTTACGCATGGTCAAAAAGTGCTTGGTTACGTCTCGTTTAGCTGAGAACTTACGGTAAAAATCTTAAAAAGTGTAGAAGAGTTTGGTTGCTAGCCATACTATTTACTAAGATTAGGATATTAGCTTATAGCTTATTCAAAAGTGATATTTCAATATACTTTTACTTGTAATTTATTTATATAACGTCGCTGATTTATAAAATCTTGCCAATATTTATTAAATGCTGATTAAATGCTCAATTTTGTATTTAATAAAAAATGTTTAAAATATGTTGTTTTTATTTATTAAAATCCTTTTTATGTCTTTAGAATTTAGAAATAATATAATATGCCTATGTTACCATAGCAATTCTTAAAAAGCTTTTGTTTAAAATCCATACTTATATTATAAATGCCAAAGTTTGTCCGTCCGTCTGTCGGTTAACCGATTTTTTTTCAAATTTGCTATGGAGATACTTTGAGTCCCGGTAAAGGGCAAAGGATACTTTTTATCCTGGAAAAACACGGTTCCAGCGCGATAAACTAATTTTGTTGCGGGCGTCATCTAGTTTATTATAATAAAAAGTTAGGTGCTGAAATAAGTAACGTTAGTATATAGTTAGCATATTTATTTAAACCTATATCATACAATTAAATAATTATCTACCTAATTAACATAATTAAATAATCCACCTGAAAACAGCAGGTTGACTAAAAACATTAATTATCCTATACAACTATTCGCTTTCGATTTGACCAACTATATTGGTGTGTGATCTCAATCATTGACAATAGTTTCATCAGTTAGCAGGTAGATTTACAGCCGTTGCCAATATTCAATCTATCTCTGGTTTGACATACGACCGATCGGAGCTAACATTGAATTGACATAAAATATATTATGTCTCTAATGTCTAATGAGAGCTATTCCTATCTCTAGTAGGGCAAAACCAGATATAAATCAAATATTGGGAACGGCCGTTAGTAAATGAACAGACAAGTAGCCCGTTAGTAATGCTTTCACATATGGATAGCCTGAATAGCTACAAATGCGTAACTGGTATAATTCGTTCCACGCCTTGTATTCCAATGCTGGACCAGCACTGTCGATAATCCAGTAGCTCTGTATGTTTCTTATCCCCGAAACTGATACGATTTTGATTTACGAGTCTGACTAGTTCCAAATTGAGCCGCAGCACGATCGTGCGCTAGTATAGCTGTCAGGAGTGGGAAAAGCCGTTGAGATAATTCCAAATTGAGCCGCAGCACGATTTTGCGCTAGTATATATGTCGGAAATGGCAAAAGCTGTTGAGATCGAGCTGATTCGATTTTGATTCTGACGGAAGTAAGTCAGCTGTATTCATATAAATCAACATTATGCCCTGATACAGGAAAGGAATCCAACGACACTGGGGCCTGTCACTGCAACTGAGTGCTAACGAGCACCGGAATCTAGTGACACTGGCGCCGGCATATTTAACTCCTCTTATGATTTTCGCATTGTCAGCATGACGTTAATTTCCCAAATAATCGTCCTTAGATTTGTGATCACTTCTTTTAGCTGCTTGTTTTTTAACACCACCTGAATATATAATAATCAGATATTATTTTATCACATTATGACTACATGCGGTTTTACATTTTGCATAAAATTATACCAGTGCACAATTCCAAATTGGTATATGTTCCACAAATATTTCGTTTTGCGTTGTAAAAGCGAGCCTTGTGGCAAAATATGGCGATATAATGTGAAATATTGTATAATTATTTCGATTTTCAAATGAAATAGATATACAGTAAGTAATAAGTATAGAGTTGTACCTGATCTGTCAACTGCCTGTTCTCTTCTAGAACTAGTTTGTAGGACTCTGTGTTCCGTCTCTCATCAAGCGCTTTGTTTTCAGCCTCGTCCTTTATTGGGATTAAACTCTCCATGTGCGTGTATTCCATGCCCTGAAGCAGTAAACTTTACATTAAAAGTGTATTATTCTAATATACATCTAATCAACCTTGCTTTTTAGGGTTCCGTACCCAAAGGGTAAAAACGGGACCCTATTACTGAGACTTCGATGTCTGTCTGTCCGTCTGTCTCCAGGCTGTATCTCGAAAACCACTGTAGCTAGACTTCTGAAATTTTCACAGATTGTGTATTTATGTTGCTGCTATAACAGCAAATACTAAAAATAAAATAAAGTTAATATTTAAGGGGGGCTCCCATATAACAAACGAAATTTTTTTATCCTTTTTTACTCGTAGTCAATAAAGGCACCAGGTAGGCACTTAAAATTTTCACTACATCATTAATTTTATTTGTACTTTAATAATTAATAATAAAATAAAAATATATATATATATATATTTAAGGGGGGCTCCCATACAAAAAACACAATTTTTGCCTACTTTCGCTCTATAGCGGTACGGAACCCTTCGTGCGCGAGTTCGACTCGCACTTGGCCGATTTTTCAGTGTCAAGACTCAAGAGTATAAACATTAAACTGCTTGTTGCGTCTAAGTTTGAGAGGTGATATTAGATTCGTCTTCTCTCTTTCTAAAGTTGTTAATCCTATAGGGAAGTGTAGTGTGACAATTGATATATCAAAGCAAGGAAGTTTTTTTTTTATACATAACTAGGCTATGTACTATCAGAGAAGTTGATTCATAGGCAGAAGGCGGAAAGTAGTTTGGTCGAGTTATGTTAAATCCAGTCGACAGACTTACATTGAATTGACATAACCCGACCAAATGACGTAGGTCCATCATCTGCCTATGAATAAATTTCTACTGTG
This sequence comes from Cyaniris semiargus, assembly GCA_905187585.1. Classification (NCBI taxonomy): domain Eukaryota; kingdom Metazoa; phylum Arthropoda; class Insecta; order Lepidoptera; family Lycaenidae; genus Cyaniris; species Cyaniris semiargus. The sequence continues at coordinate 4,912,463 of LR994555.1, forward strand.
GTACAATATAAAAAGTACATACTTGACAAGTCTCATTGCACTTCTCATATATCAGCCGTAATCTTTTGAATAGGAGTCTTATAGTCCGTAGCTGCTCCTGCATTTTGGCCTTCTTATCATTACTGGAGTTTTCACCGTGTTGCGTACCATTGGGTGGCTGCATCGCTTTTAGGTTTTGGAAGACATCTTGTGTTCTGCTGACTATATCCTGAACTGTTTCTTGGCCAAATCTGTGAGAATAAGTAAGAAATTAAGAGAGTGTGAGTAGGTATACCAATGCACATACTTAAAATAAATACTGAAGGTCTCCGTGTTTGTTAATCTTCAATCATAATGTTTTAGTCAAACATTAAGATAAGACTTTTGATGAATTTTGTATGGAGACAACCACTGAACAGATTTCAATATTTGATTCTAAATATATAAGATGTTTTATTTATCCCACTATACAAACACCATATTATACACAGGAACAAGAATATATTATAGTAAGACAGTTAGGAGCACTTGAACAGCAGTCAGCAACAGGCCTACAGAAGATTGCATAAACAACTGTAACTACCGTGTTAACCAAGCAAATATGCATATTCACTGACTTGCACAAGGATGCCGTGTTGAATTCCTTATTCTGCGGCGGTGCGGCGGGCGCGGCGGGAGCCACAGCGGCCGGCGGCACCGCCCCTCCACCACCCATACCTGAAATTAGAATATTATCTTAATGTAATAACAGTATGCCTATCATACCATCCTCCACATAAGCACAATTACTTTGAATGTGTATCATTTGTGAGAAGTTATAAGCAGCATACTATAACAGGTAGGTGTTTTAGTTGGTACACAAACCTGGTTTGTTGACGCGACAACAATACATATGAAATATCATAAAAATAGTTTAAAAAATGTATATTGTCTGATACTCAATACCCATAACACGAGTTGTTCAAAAACAATAACTGTAATCTACATTTTATCATAAACCACCATTTTTACTTTCCTTATTGAAGTGAAAACAAGCTTAAGTGTATACATTTTTTAAGATTTTAAAATCAAATATTTGTGATCATACCTCCCTGTTGAGCAGCCAAGACTGGTGGCTGATTGGACAAACCCTGAGGACCCATCCCACCTGGACCGGGGTTCACACCGACACCCATACCCTAAAAAAGTATAAGTTTTTTCTTATTTTGGTTGCTTTCTCTAATTCACAATATGTAATCAATGTATGTCTTACATTAAATGAATGGATGAAAATATTTTTTTAGACTAACTTTCATCAGCAGCAATAATGAAAGATATCATCTAACATCAACTTCAACAGGATTTAAAAGTGTGGCATAACATCCAAAAGATGTGGTAGTAGTCAAAAATGTATCCTAAATCCATACCTAATGTATGTCATCAATTTTGTACTAGACTTAGTTTAGTTTTAGACTTACTCAGTTTTTGTGTGTGAAATGCTACTAATAGAAATGGCCCGCTCATGTATGGCCAGCTTTACAGTTACCATTTTCTAACCAAGAGTCTCTACTGTTATAGGTTACTGTAACAACATAATATAAAGTTTACACAAATTTTTATGTAATACCTGAGCTCCCATCCCCATTGTGGCCATTTGACTCTGCATTGTGGCACCATACGGTGGCACCATCTGGTTACCCATGCCAACCATACCGGGATTTGCCATTTGACCACCCATCACACCTGGAAATGAAAGTATCATATTGAAAGTCGAACTTTTTATAGAACTGAAGAGACTTGTACACGCCAGTATTATAGTACTCTGTGCTTGTACTATGAGAATACATATTTTTTATTTCACTAGATCGAAAAATGGACACAAATCAACGAAGCAATCGTTATATTATGTTAAAATTATTGTGAATTAATAATAAAATATCTTTCAAAGAGGTTATTGAAACGAAGTGAAGTTGAATGTCCATTCATGTGCTTAGTACCTGCTAATTGATTAGGCATGGCCTGCATTTGTGCACCCATCGGACCGGCGCCAAATCCAGACCTCATGGGTCCAGCTCCGGCCTGGAAATTGCCCGGAAACTGATGCCCTTGCCCTGCCATTGCGTGGCTTTCAGTTGGCACTATACTTCAATATTATACACCCAAATATTTTGAACTCATTTAAAACTGCAATAAAGCTTAAAAAACTAGATAATATCTAGTTTATAATATCGCTAATTTTTTTAAATACTCTTTCAAAACAAGATTCGGCAATATTTCGTTTGTAAGCTTGGTTGTCAGTTGTCAGCTGTCAATGTCATTTTTTTTTAATGGTGTTAAAGCACTGACCTCCATTATACAAGTACGCTGGACTAATGATAATTGATATCCTTTGAAATGACAGCTGTTTTTTGTGCCTATTTGAAGCGGAATCAGCTCCCCAATGTGAGGGAAAGGAACTAAATTTGTCGTAAAAATGACGTTTGAAAGTCGCCATATTGGCGCTGATAGCAGTAGTGGGAGTATTTGAAACTAATACTAGTGATGACAACCAATAACGATTAAGCGGCCATTTGCAAGTTACGTCAAATTTAGTTCTCTTCCTTCTTACTGGGGGCGCTGATTCCGCTTCAAATAGGCACAAAAAAAGTGGGTATCATCATTATAGAGAAAGATATATTTCCTTAGTCTATGGTATCATAGGTCCAGCGTACTTGTATTATGTATAATGGAGGTCAGTGCGTTAAAGTTATAAAGCAAAGTTATTTTAAACTAGTGAGTAGTGACAAGTGACAGTGAGTAGTTTACCCGCTTTATACTGTAAAAGGCGGGGAAACAAAATGCCTGTAATAAATAATTTTCAGCATCTTTTATATCTACAATCTAAATTATGCTTAAATCCAAAGTTTAGTCTAAGTCTAAGTATATTTTTAACCGATTTCCAAAAAGGAGGAGGTTATATGTTCGGCTGTGGATATATATTTTTTTTATTATTATTTTTATTTTTGTATGTTCAACGATTACTCCGCCGTTTGTGAACCGATTTTCAAAATTTTTGTTTTGTTCTATTAGGTTTCCCTCTAATTTGGTCCCATTTTCACAAAAGTGGTGATCTGATGATGGGATCCATGAGTAATCGAGGGAACTCCTCAAAATTTATATGGAAACATATGGTGATTTAGGTTTTATGAGAAGTATCCTAAGCATATGCTACCAAAACGCAAGATTTTGCACCAAGGTATACTATGGTTCCGGAGATACTAAGAGAACTCCGGATTCCTTATAGATACAAGTTTGGGGGTTTAGGCGCTGTTTTAAGAACTGAAAGCATATGCTACTATGCAAATTACATTCATCATCATCATCATCATTACCACGTCAGGGTCACCAGTGTCACATGGTTATATATGGATACAATAATATGCCCCCACAACACCATAATTATATCATCACGTTATGTCCTTATAATAATTGGTACTTTTCATAGCGATTTTAATAAAAATATAATGTTGTTTCAAAATAAATGATTCAAGTTCTAAGCGACTTATGTACCACAAAATTGAACATAACAAAGTCAACCTTAACTCCAGAGCGTAAGGCACACATTTGACATTACTTTTGAGATTCGAAAGAAAAAAGAGAAGTAAGTTGCTTCGATAGGTACTACACTAGTTTAACTATTAACCCATCAATCTCCAAGCGGCACCCGGCTGCCGCATAACAATTAAAAATCTATTGTGTCTGCGATTCCCACGATCGAGGTAATAAATTGAACCCTTAGTATGAAAATACTTACATAGGAAAACAATCTACATCGTAATAGGAATAAGAAAAACAATCGAGGTAACTAAAAAGAGTGAAATTATTATTTTTAATAAAAAATTAAAACCGACTTCCAAGGTAAAAACAATAATAACATCCTTATAATATGAACTAAAAAGTATTAAATAATTTTTCCTATCTAATAGTGCCTTTTTCCGAATTCGGCTTAACCTCAACTATTTCTGTACTCAATCTTCATCATTTTGAAGTCGGTACCAGATTTTTTTTTTCTGATGGAAAGCAACTTCCGTCGCCCATGGACACTCGCAGCATCAGAAGAGCTGCAGGTGCGATGCCGGCCTTTTAAGAGGGAATAGGGTAATAGGGGAGGGTAGAGATGGAAAGAGAAGGGAATAGGGGAGGGAAAGGAAGGGAATAGGGTAGGGGATTGGGCCTCCGGTAAACTCACTCACTCGGCGAAACACAGCGCAAGCGCTGTTTCACGCCGGTTTTCTGTGAGAACGTGGTATTTCTCCGGTCGAGCCGGCCTATTCGTGACAAAGCATGGCTCTCCCACGTATAGCATGGCTCTCCCAGATATAGCTGAATCTTCAGTTCTCTGACAGAATAGGTATTTGAAACTTTTGGAACTGGCACCGACTTCAAAATGATGAAGATTGAGTACAGAAATAGTTGAGGTTTAGCTGAATTCGGAAAAAGGCACTATTAGATAGGAAAAATTATTTAATACTTTTTAGTTCATATTATAAGGATGTTATAATTGTTTTTACCTTGGAAGTCGGTTTTAATTTTTTGTTAAAAATAATAATTATCATCAGTGTCGAAGACGCTTTGCAAAAACAAAACACAAAACAACATGGTCTTCACCGTGCGTTTTACGCGTAACTTTCTGCCGCGCACTGTAAAACTCTAGAACGAATTACTGTCACCAGTAGGGATGTAAAGCGGTAAAATTACTTTCGTAAAATTCGGTAAATTACGATATTTTACGTAAAATATTATATTTTACGGTAAATTACGGTAAAATTGGGTAAAAAGAGATTTGATTTCGTGGCATAATTTTCATTAAGAATGGGGATATAAACAATTAAACAGGTTATTTAATGCAAGTCTAGTGCAGTAAGTCAAAACAACATAATAGCCAGCCTGCCGGCTTGCTGTATGCTCTGTCGTGTGTCGTCAACTGTCAACAAGTCGCAACAGCGCAAAATATTATGGCAAACAGCACTAATCGGCAACGTCACACCGTGCGACGCGCACGCAGTACGCAACTTGCAACTTGCAACACGCTCGCCCCGCCCGCCGTCATACCACCATTCTGTATACATACGTAGCCGGTAATTTTACCGTAATTTATATAAATTACCGTAAAATACGCGTATTTTACCAGCGTTTTTGGTAAAATTACGTAATTTTGCAACCCTAGTCACCAGCAGTATTTCCGGACCTATACGACCTGCAAACATTTAAGAAGAGAGCGTATTCCCTCTTAAAAGGCCGACAACGCACCTGCAGCTCTTCTGATGTTGCGAGTGTCCATGGGCGACGGTAGTTCCATCAAGTGACCCGTTTGCTCGTTTGCCCCCTTATTTCATTAAAAACAAAAATATTTATCAAAGTTGCTCTTCTTGCCTTACATTACAGTTACACGTAAATATTCATCGTAATTCGTACCTACGTAAATAGTTGTCAACTGAACGAGTAAAGTTTTAAGACGCAACCTAAATTTTTAACACTATTTTGAAGGAAAACATTTTTTTTTTTTGTAATGCCACTTGCCTAAAGTTTTGTGCACCATTATAACTCTTATGTAGGTATAAGCTAACATGACATTACGACTTAGGGTGAAGCCAAACGAGCGTAATTTGTGAGTTGTGAGTCGCAGAATTTCTGCCGCGCAGGACTTTCGTATGAAATTGAATGCAGCAAAATTCTGCCGAACCGAAATTCTGCGACTCACAACTCACAAATTACGCTGGTTTGGCTTCGCCCTTATGGCTGCCATGCTACGGTCTACCGGAGAGGTCCACCTATGCAGGTATGCCTGCGCAGGTAGACCGGAATGTGTGTGGGAATAGACTTGTTCAGTTTTTTGGACCTGCGCAGGCGACCGGAGCAAAATCGAAAATCAATTCTTTCGAGTGACACCTGCGCAGGCATAACTGCACAGGTGACCTCTCCGGTAGAACGTAGCGTGTATGCAGGCTTACAAGTTACATTACGTGCACTTTGCAGTTTTCAAAATATTTTATGTTTGAATTGTTGTAACTTGTAGGTATGTAATATGGCTGGTGTACCCGAACCGCTCATCTGCACTTTCGAATATTGGTACAGCGAGCAGACTAATCAGGTTAGGTGGGGTAGAGAGCTATCCGAGGTGTACAAGCTTGAGTGTGGTTTGAGGCAAGGTGGACTCACTTCGCCCTCCCTATTAAATATCTACATTAACGATCTGATCGAGGGACGAGGAGCTGAGCAGTGCCGGTGTCGACTGCTCGATTGATGGTGTTTGCGTGAACAGCGTCAGTTACGCGGACGACATGGCTCTGCTCAGCCCGTCGATCAGCGTGCTCAGGCGACTGTTATCTATTTGTGAGACCTATGTGAGTGAACACGGCCTTAGATATAATGTCTCCAAGAGTGAGCTTTTCGTTTCTAAGGCAGGTAAAGCAAAACCTGTGTATGTTCCACCTGTTACTTTAAATGGGACCGCGCTTAAAATAGTCTCGAAATTTAAATACTTGGGACATATCACATACTAGACGTTCCGCGCGGCTTCGCCCGCGTAAATTAGATATTTCACAGACAAATCAGTCTAAAAAAATAGCATATGATCCTTCATGTGGCCTACTTCTTATCTGATCCAAATAGTAGAAAAAAATATCTAGTAGTTCGTGAGATAAGCCCTTTCAAATAATTTCCCCCGTTTTTTCCACATTTTCTTCTATTTATTCGCTCCTATTAGTCTTAACGTGATAAAATATAGCCTATAGCCTTCCTCGATAAATGGGCTATCTAACACTGAAAGAATTTTTTAAATCGGACCAGTAGTTCCTGAGATTAGCGCGTTCAAATAAGCCCTTTCAAATAATTTCCCCCCATTTTTTCCACACTTTCCTCTATTTTTTCGCTCCTATTAGTCTTAGCGTGATAAAATATAGCCTATAGCCTTCCTCGATAAATGGACTATCTAACACTGAAAGAATTTTTCAAATCGGACCAGTAGTTCCTGAGATTAGCGCGTTCAAACAAACAAACAAACAAACTCTTCCGCTTTATAATATTAGTATAGAATATAGATCATAAACGAGGACCTCATCAGAGACGATGATGATATGGAGAGGGCAAGAAGAGCGTTAGCCGTGCGCTGCAATATGTTAGCCCGCCGGTTTGCGCGGTGCACAGTGGAGGTCAAAATTGCACTTTTTAAAAGCTTTTTGTCAACCGCTGTATACACTATACATGCGCCCTGTGGGTGGCATATACGAGGCGGGCGTTTGACGCTCTTCGTGTCCAATACAATAACGCTTTCAGGATGCTGCTGGCGCTCCCGCGATACTGCAGTGCATCTGGCATGTTCGCTGACGCTAGAACTGACGACTTTCCGTCAGTTTTACGCAAGCGTACCGCCTCACTGATGTACAGGGTTCGTGGGAGTGACAACAGCATACTGAAGGCGATATGTGGGCAAGCTGACGGCTCACGGCGCGATAGCGGCGCACTGGGAGCACGTCCATGTCCATGTCCCCAGTGCGCCGGTACCGTGGCGCAAATACAGCAAATAGAGAAATTAAATTTAATCACTTTTTAATTTTACTAACATAGGAATAAAGATTATTATTAATCCCTCAATCGTGGAAAAAAGAGATACTTACAATAGATTTCTATGTTATCGCAGCACCCGGGTGTCGCTTAGGGCTTGAAGCATTACTAACCGCTATGGGCTGTGATAGTCTGTAATAAACGTATTTTATTTTTATAACCCCACCAAACGACTAGGTCCGCCTTTGGCTATGAATCAATTTCTTCGATGGTACTTTAGCAATGACATTAGGTAAGTATAATAATTAGCATTATTATCTTGAATTAAAACATTTCTAAGTATGCAGTATAACACTACGAAAAGGTCCAGCCTTAGCAATTGTTATTCTACAGGTACTTAAATATAAAAGGGGTAAAGGGTATTAAAACACACAAACTGCCTTATAAATTATTATTTTTCATTTTTATAATATCCTACATTAAGTACATTTAAGTATAATTTTAAATTAATTAGATATAACAATTATTTAGTTATTTATTATGAATTTAAATATAAAAATGTTATACGTAAATATTATTGTGCTTAAATTACTGAATGAAATGCACTAATGGACAGTTTCGGCGAATACACCGAACTCACAGTGGGCCTACTGCAATCTTTGGGAGCAGGTTGTTTTGCATTAATCAGATTTCTAAAAAAACTGAGAATTTGTTTTGAATTTAGAACACAAGTTTTTTTTAATGACGAAATGTATAATTCGAAGGTTCTAGAGACCGACATGTTAGGTTGTTTTAAAATCAGTCCCGCTACCACCTTAAAATTGGTATGTAACCCACACAATATACTGCACTCTCTGATATCAATAGGCCCCAGATCTTATGATATGTGTTATAATATTATAAAATATATTTTTTTACTATATTTATGTATCAAGTATACATAGCCTGTATAATCTATCATAAGGCAAGATGGCCACATTCATTATGGCTAACAAAGTATGTTTTTGGTACATGTGTTATATATTCTACTTAATTAATACATGTTATATTCTATGTGTATACCGAATTGACATGGCGTCGGCCAATACCTCGATAATAATATTCAACAATTTTACTCTTCCACAATAAATAGATATTAACATGTAGATTTACAAATATCAACAAAATAAATTAGATACGAATAACAGCATATTATAGAAATTAAAATTAAAACTTAATCACTATTATCTGTTGACTATTTCTATTTAACTCAAAATTATATTACTACACTGGCATCCTTTTAATACAGAACAATAATTATTATTGTATCATATTGGATAATTTTAGTCCAAAAATATATTTTAAAAGTACTTGTAAATCAATTCTGGGTGAAATTTAAGAGTAACTTTAAGAAAAGGTTGTACTCATAAAACCCAATATTATGTCATTGAGGTAATATACGTATAGATCATACATTAGGTAATAGGTACAGTTCGTGTAATAAGATCACGTGATTCACTTTTCTTTCTTACTTGTTATTACAAGTCTGTCTTTCTTATTAGAAAGATAGAAATATGTTTTGACACGTGGATCGTTTATGCTACTAAGATAAACGTAACAGAATATATAGCCTTAGTATTTTCACATAGCTCAGTGTACCGGCAACATTAAATCTACGAACAAAATGGTTATTTTTCTTAATTAAAAGGATTTTTCTAATTGCCTATACGAAAATATTTCACCTACACCTTTTCTATGCCGATTCCTCGCACGAGGGCGGCCAGCGGAGGTCAAAATTAACATTTAAATTACATGGACTAGTATTTCAATAATTATTCTACCTAGTAAGTACCCTATACCGCTTTGGAGAAATAGAAACAGGGTCTCATCGCTTACATTTATCTAGATAGTACGAGAGAAGATCTTCCCTTATGCTAAACCAAGTCCACAATAAGGACACATTGAGCAATATGGACATGATAAAGACCTAAAAAGCTAGATTTACTTAGCACAATACATACACTATACCTTTTACGTTTTACCGTCTCGACACGGTTTCACAATTTGTAGACAAAATACTTTGAACTCTCAACTCTACATTTTCGAATACTAAAAGTACTTAGGATCTTTATGAAACACCATCAGCTCTTGGGTACTGGTATTTTTTATCGAATAAAAGTAGATTATAATAATTATTACGAATTGATTACCTTATTTCAATCTAAAACATCCCATTTCAATAAAGTTTTATTCTTTCAGCTGATAGATGTCTCAATTAGTAAATAAGTACCTACAAGAACTTTTAGCGTGAATCGGAACGCAATGTAAAAATGGGTCAACTATTTAAAATTCGAACGTGCATGATAAAAGGCGTCGTTAAAAACCTCTTTTATCATTTCTTTCAAACAAACAACGATAAGTAATGTAGCGTTTGACCTAATATTTTTGAATAGAAGAAATATTCCTTTATTTTCGTTATATTCACAAGGTTAAGAAATAAGAATATATTTACGCGTAGATGTCTACTTACGTAATTACAAATTTATGCCCATTTTGACCAACCTTAACGCAAAGTGCTTCTAGTGGTCTTTTAGGGTCATTTATCTCCATTCTCCAATACCCAATTTTTACCGACAACTACCACTTCTTAGACTCTAAGCCCTAAGGACTTAGATGTCATATCATATGACCCTTGGTAAAATCATAATTAAAGAATAGGGCTTCACCGCAGTCACACCGAAAGCCGAAAAGGTACACTCAACATTAGGGATGGTTATCGAAAACAGGCATTATTCAAGGAAACATTTTCATAAGTAGGAAGGTCCTATAAGTTATAATAATTTTAGTAACCCGATAATGGTACAAGATTATACAATTTAAGTAATAATTTAGGCATGTAGGTACATATTATGTAATTAAATTATTATTTATAGAAAATATAAATTAGCAAGATTGCATTACATGCATTCCAAACAAGGAATTTTTAAGACATTAAAATGAACATAATATTTAAGTACAAAATTAAGTACGCATGAGAAAAATATTTAAAGGAAGTTGAGATGGAAGTTAATCTTTAAAAATATGATTGGAGACCTAAAGTTTATACGTAACGTATACTGGTAAAATTAAATAATCGAGCAGTCCTAAGATGACGAATATAAGCGTTCGTACCATTTGTCATGGATGATTTTAAACATCTGAAATGAGAAGGAAGATAGCAAACAGCGGGAATACGCCTCTTACAATTTATTGTCATAGAACAGCTGTTTGGACAAATTATACCTAACACCATTGCCGTACCATTTCAAGAGTCTGCAGATGACAGTTCATACACACTGACGGTTCGATACCTTCTTAAAATTGTTGCCGATTCAGATCGGTTTTGGTATATGTGGATAGATGGCACGGCAAAGCCTAACACTAAAACAATTTACAAAAGATCTATCATGATTAAATCTTAAAGAAAATGTTTAAAAATTAGGCAAGAATAATATTGCTATAAATAATACTAATACAATTGGTAATAGATTATTTTGAAGGTCGGCAGCGTGCGAAATCTCGCCGACCCATATTTGATGAAACTATTGTTACGTACGTCTTAGGAACATGTTACCAACGGCAAACGTCTAGTGAGTAAGTACTCAACCTGTATCCTTTGATATTCACTTCAGTGACCCATTAAACCTTTACCAATGTACATTTTCACCGTATCCTACGTTTTAAGTGAATTCCACTCGAAGGTCTTTGGTTTCGCTGTGCATCGAGGAATTTTAACCTATTTCTCATCTAATTGACTTACATACCTTGTCATGTACACTTACATCTACTGTAAAAGCTTTTAGCTTTGGTCATTCGCTTTCTGTAGACATAAAAACGTGATGTATTATATCTTAAAACTATATATATGCTGTGTAATTCAAATCAACAATATGCCGCGTCGGGCATGCACGAAATGTCTCGACCTTTGCATGGCGGGCATGCTCTACCGCATGCGAGGTTCCTATTGCATGCGCGCCTCCTGGAGTTGCGGGGGGTAGGGGAGGGGAGGGAGCAGGGGGCCCTGAACTCCTCCTCCCGGCAGCGCGTAGTATGGCGACATGTAGCCGGTGCTGCTAGCCGCGGCGGCCGCTGCTGAAACGAAGAAAATCGGTTTGAGCACACCTCGAACAATGAAATATAAAATGGAAATTCCCTGTAATGAATTTCAAGTTGGTTACTAAATCGCTGCACCAGATTGTAGTCTGACCTTTCACTTGACCCTTTACATTATGCTTTAATACAAATAGCATTATTTTGTGACGTCATATTCATGTTCGGTATAGTTTGGTTTCTTCCTCAAATATCGATATTGAATTGCGGAATTTTTGACCGACACAACATTCAAAGCATCAAGAAGTGTGTGTCATCGTTACTGTCTTTGTGCTCATGTACCTATGGTATTTTATTTAATTAGCCCTCCATCTGTCAGTTTGGTAAGTAATTTTTCAATCAATTTTAAAAGTATGCTAAGTATAAAACAAACCTGCAGCTGTGGCGTACGGGTCGAAGCCTGCCGCTGCGTACTGCTGCTGGTACGCCGCTGCGCCCTGCGCGGCCGCCTGGTACTCGTACAGGTGGTTGGCTGCCGCCATCGCCGCAGCGTGCTGTAGCTGCGGCAGCTGCACCAGACCACCTCCGGCCCCCACCCCCGAGCCCACACCGCCGACCGTGCTCATGTAACTCGGCGCGCCGTACACGTACCCCGGGGAGAGTCTGCAAGAGGCAGGCACGCATATAAATGGCGATAGAAGAGCCAAATATTCTGGCTTATCGCGGTAAATTTTATGCCAGCGCAGCTAGAGGATGGGACGGTAATTTTGCTGAGCTACACTGGAAGCTAAAATTGAACGCGACAAGACCATGCCCATAGATGATATGTCGCAGCGCGAGAGATCATCTATAAACACTTCAAAACTAATCACACTGTACCTAGCCCCATATGCAGCCTTGATGGGCACGAGCATTTTGTTATGTTAGTAGACATAGAAACTGTTACAATATGCGTAACATAAGCCGCCGTGCGTCACTTGGTAAATATTAAAAAGTCCGCTCAAATCTGAGACCGCTGCGACGAAAATAGCCCCGTGTCGTGGATGTTTTACTTATCCGCGCATCGCCTCACACCCCGCGCCCCGCGCCCGCCCCACACGCGCGGACATCAGGATTTAGATTGTCTACTTTGATATATGATACTCGGTTAAACGTTGCGAACATAATCGAAGCCAAAAAAAAATTGCGAAACGATTCACGAATACGAGAAAATGAGGGGCAGCGAAAAATGTCAATTCATTCTTTTCTGCGGTGTCGACGGGCGGTCAAGTGCTCGAGAGCACTTCGGGAGTGCAGCATCAGCGTTCACAAAGGGTGCTCCGGGCCCGAGCTACTCGACGTCATTTACCGAGCTTTTGTCTCCGTCGGACGCTAAGCCGCCGGCGGCGACGGATTGATGCGCGATTGACATCTATGTATCCTACTGTAGGTCGGCGAGGCGGGAGCCAGGCGCATGCGTCCCCGCGCCGCCCTAGCCCCGCCCGCCGCGCCGCCCACCTGTGGTGCGCTAGACAAACGTACCTACCAAACCGCTAGCTAGGTTAAATTAAGTAAAAAGGACTCACGAACAGAGGCTAAAAGGTTAAAATACAAAAACACGCGTAAGAGCAATAAAACTGGCGACACGACACACAAGCTTTAACATCTACAAAAGGTACAAAAATCAGACACTAAATTCTTCATATCGCGACTAAATTGTTAGGAACCGTCTAGTTTTAGTTGATATCAAATTACTTACATGCACCTATACTTTTATTTTGATTAGACGTAGTGGTCAGTCCACTTTAGTTTCGTCGAAGCGAGGACATCAATAATATAATTGAAAGCGAAGGGTGATCGATTAATGCTCGAGCCTTTTCATTTGATTGTTTTCTATAGGTAATCTATAAGCTAAGTTCGTAACTAGGGTGGCGCGTCTACACTTTAGCTACTCTCTGTTTCAAGTACGACACGGCGGCGATATGCATCAAGTATGCATCCTAAAATCGGGCCACTAGGCGTAACGGAACATCCCTTCATCGTCGTACACAATAAGTTCTTTTTAATTTTGAAAAGACAAAGCAGCGGTAATTAAGTAAATTATAATGTGTCTCGTTGGTACAAAGATTCCGTTTTTTTAACACGACAGCCTGATAACAAGTTGAGGATTTTTCAAATAATTTGGATTCGTGTAACAATCAAGGAGAGCGCGCAGCTGTGCGAGGGAAATTCTGTTACTGCAGGTACTTAGTAAGTGTATTAAACGAAATCCACCACCAACAAAAATCAATTAAAATCAACAAAATTGTACACGAACACGGCATAAAACAAATAAATATATTAAATAAAACATTGAGTGTCGAGAACGATGCGAACTGTGAGGTGGGCGGCGCCCGCGAGCTCGGCCGCCGGCGCCGCCCATGCAACGGTATAGCTTCAAAACGTAAACATTTAAAAACCCAATTGACTAATTCACACCCAAAACGAAAAATCCACTCTCACGCTCACTCTTGCCATAGATACCTATGTGTAACATTCGTTTATATAGCCTAGGTGTCCGCCGGCCGCCGCGCCGCCAGCCGCCGCGCCTCTCGCCTTATCTACCGAGACAAAAGTCAGTCAACCATCTGGACCTCCCCCGCTCGTCGACGCCCGCCCGGAGCGTCATCGTCTCGCACCTAGCCTGTCCCTACTGTCTTCGACGTCAGATCTCTGATTTTTGTCTCGTGAGATGTGATCGCGGCACCGTGTGCTGGCAAATCGAGGTGGAACCATTTAACATAGATGCGAAACAGATGCAGAGGCGGTGACAACGACGGCACTCACCCGTACGGCGACTGCAGCACGGTGGGGTAGCCGGCCCGGACGCCGGCGACGGTGGCCGCGGTCAGCCCGAATCCTGCAACAAAAATACATTTTATTTTAGCTCGAAAGGAAAAGAGAATCTGTCAACGTCGGTCTATTTTTACGAGCACTCGACGGAAGTGTCTAGGATGATAGAGGTTGGAATAATTCCAAACGACACGGGACTCAAGTTAGCGCGAGCGTTAGGCGTCGATTTGTTTCTATTGCATTGTTAAGCGCGAGGCGGAGTCTATTTCGGTCCGGCCGGGCTTCGCTCCCGGCCTCGTGACAAGTAGACAATACTCCGGGTGTATCATGGAGCTTGGCAGCCGAGCGGACCATATCTCGGCATTGGCAACTTTCTGTGTTATTGTTTCGTAATCATTTATTATAATCATTTGCCATTGCCCTACGATCACACTCAGCTCGTTGCAGAACAGAGCAAAAGTCTTCAAGTTCTGATAGCTCTACATTTATTTTTCTCCATACTGATCAATAATTTGAGCCACGTTATATGATCACTTTGCCGAGGTGACATTTCTGTCGCTACTCATCAGTATAGTAGCCAGTTCGGGGATGTGAAAAATGTAGAGTCATCAGTAAATGCTGATGACTACATTTTTCACATCCCTTAAAACTGTCCAACGTAACTTACGCCAACATTTCGAAATGGGAGACTGTGTCCATAATTTACCGCTAATGACAGGACTGGTAAATGCAAACTCTACATTTCGCACAACTAATAGTTTAAGTCCAAGAGAAATGCTGACTCTACATTTTTTCCAACAGTCGAGCTTCCGACTTAATTTTGCAATGGTAAACTGTGTCCTTAATTCCCAGCTAATAACAGAACTGTGATCTGTCAACTTAGCAAATATTGACTCTACATTATGTTGAATTTATCCCTAAAAGACTAACAGAGTTCACGCCAGCATTTCACAATGGGAAGTCACATTTAATGACAAGATTGTAGTAGCAGATATCTCAACAAATGATGGTGACTGTTTTTAGAAAAGCGTAGCTTCATATAAATGACAAACTCTACACAATATCATGTATCGAACAGGACTGTCTTTCGGCAAATGTTGGTGTGTGGTGACTCTACAGTCTACAATGTAGGATGGATGCTCTACATGGATTACAATCCAAAACTGACCAACAGAGCTAACGTGTCACAATGGGATGTCCATAATTCATAGCTAATAACAGAACTGTGGTAGCAAACTTTTGTAAATGCAGGTTCTACATTTGTCACAAGTTAAACTTTTGATTTCAAATATACGCCCTGTCTATTCTACGATGGGAAACTATGTGCTCTAATGCTGGTGGTCACCAGCATTTGTGGAGGACAATTATGTTTTTAATTTTGTCACATCCACAAGCTGAGCTTACACATGTCACAATGGGAAACTGTGTCCATAATTCACAGGTAATGACAGGACTGTGACCTCGGCTGGTGGTGAAATGGCAGCGGAAGTTCCGGCACCGGCGTCGCGCTCCGGTGGACCCACTTATGTGACCTTAGCGAACTCTATAGCCATAGGTTTTGGTACGCGCATCTCTCATTCAGTGAAAAAAAAAAACATTTTATCATCATCAGTATCTCTATATTAGGTACTTACTTAACAGTTATTTTAATATAGCTATGTTTTTATATAACATTACTATTGTAACAATTATTTAGGTAGTACCAATAATATTCTACTTATACAGATCTGTTACGTCCATACTATTTTCCGGCTTAAATCTCTTCCGAACAATTTTCAAATTCAAAATTGCAAACATTGACAAATTTGACAGATAAGTGAAACAAAAGATACGAAAAACCATTTACATAAAAGAGACAGTTCTATTTTAAACGTCGAATCGTATCGCTGTCTCTTTCTTCGCCTGAGCTATGATGAAAATTCGATTTTTTACAGATTGTTCGAAAAAATAATTGAAAATGTAAATAATCGAGGTATTTATTGCAATCAAGACATGTGGTAAGAGATTCCATGTGTTTTGTTTTCTTTTGAGTCATAATTGGTACATTTTCGTAACATGCACGACGTCATTTTCAATTTATTTAGGTAAGACAAGACGCGGCACGTTCGTGACTGCGCTCGATGCAGACTAAAAACAGACGACCCAATTGGGCCGTATTTGAAATTTTGAATCTTCACAACGCGCGCGGTAGTAACATATCTGCTTTGAGTTTTTCGTCATTGGGTAGTACCTAATTATTACGTTTTTAGCAAAATTTTCTAAACGTCATATCAAATATCATATCAAATGTATCATTTAGTAGGACTAACATCTCAAGAATATAAAAAATGAGTTATCAGCTATACCATTTTTTAGATCTGTGAGATAAACTGTAAACGTACAATGATATAGCGCGGTTATTGCGGTAGCACTAAAGACTTAGCAGCCATTAATATATTTTATTTGTTAAAAATACAATAATATACAAAGTTGAAGCAAATTTATTTCTCGAAATAACAAATAATAATAAACAAACATTATTTATATTAATTAACCCAAAGGCTTTGAAAACGAAACTTTGTAAATTTGTAGAGCATCTATAAAATTTTAATTTATTTTTAGACATTTATAAGTATATAACTTGAAACTTTGTATTCAATTGTACTAAATTAAAGTACTTTGTTGAATCAAATTAATTGTAATTTGTATGTACCCAATATGTACCCAAGAATACACTTTGTGTTTGTTCCATTTTTAAAAATCAAAGAGTTCGGATCGCATGTTCGAATGATCGATTTACGTTTGACGGCCGAGGTCGCACTGTCCTATGCCTTATCTGATTTTTCTACCAATTGCTATGCCCTTTTACTGTGTGACCTAGTTTATCATCGATTACCTTTTTTTTAAACTACATTGTTTAAAATTGAAATACGTGAACACGGACATTGTAATGCAGAGGATGCATTTATTATAAGCTTGAAACATTGTAAAATTTATTGGAATGTAAGTTTAATAGTTAACCTGAAATGAAACTTTTTACAAAGTGTTAAAGTAAAAAATGTTTAAGTACTTAATAAAGTACTTTTTTACTTTACAATGGAAAGTATTTATTTAGGTAAGTGATAGAAAGTTTAAAGGGGAGAAAACTAAAAAACATTAATAAAAAAACATTATTTACGAAACGTTCTCTTTTATAAAGCTTCAAAAAATTAGTCTTTGGATAATTATTAGGCTATTGAAATTATTAGTCACGCTGAAAGCTGAGCTACTTAAAGTAAATAAAGCTTTGTTTTTAATGGTCTTAGTTGGTTTCAGGAGGGAACAGGTCGATGCACTGCAAAGCCGGGCTTAAGCGCTTGTGAGGATTCCACGGAAATACAGTTTTAAACTCTACTTACCTATAAGCCGCGTCTCCTACAGCCTACTCGATAAGTGTTGCCTATGGATTTCGGTCAATAGAGACAGGAAGCGGGGGTTAAAAGTGGAAGTTCTAAATTCAAATAACGTGGATAGTTACTTGAAATTTGCATTCGGCTGTTTTTTTTTGTATGATCTACGAAAAAATGGCCCTATTTCATAATTAGACGCAATACAATTAATATAATTTCTCGATGTAAGTATACCAAATTACCAATGCTTCAATGAAAATCTGAATTACCTGCTATTAGTAGTTAAATTATCGACTAATAACCAGCTATAAAATTATAGCAACTAGCAATGATATTCTACTTAATATACAGATCTGTTACGTCCATACTATTTTCCGGCTTAAATCTCTTCCGAACAATTTTCAAATTCAAAATTGCAAACATTGACAAATTTGACAGATAAGTGAAACAAAAGATACGAAAAACCATTTACATAAAAGAGACAGTTCTATTTTTAAACGTCGAATCGTATCGCTGTCTCTTTCTTCGCCTGAGCTATGACGAAAATTCTATTTTTTCCAGATTGTTCGAAAAAATAATTGAAAATGTAAATAATCGAGGTATTTATTGCAATCAAGACATGTGGTAAGAGATTACATGTGTTTTGTTTTCTTTTGAGTCATAATTGGTACATTTTCGAAACGCGCACGACGTCATTTTCAATATATTTAGGTAAGACAAGACGCGGCACGTTCGTGACTGCGCTCGATGCAGACTAAATAACAGACGACCCAATTGGGCCGTATTTGAATCTTCACAACGCGCGCGGTAGTAACATATCTGCTTTGAGTTTTTCATCATTGGCAACTAGTAAATCATGTAGGTAATTCAGTCTATGTACCATTTGTATTTTACACTACTGTATTTATAAAACCTATTGCAGTCCTCGATACTCTTGGGGTAAAAGTTAAATCCATAATATGTGGGTAAGCTCAGGCTTTGTTTTAAAAAATATGCTACGATCTCTTGGTATATTACTAGTAGTCATTGGTTATTGACGAATGTTTAAATTTTTAAAGCTCGATACTTCAAAACCCCTGGCCCATAGTTGTCTCGATGACTAAAACTACTGACTCAATAGAAAACTTTTCATGTCATCATGTCGTTCGACCCAAACTCCACAGCTCCACACAATGTGTGGAGCTGTGGCTCAGTTGGTGGGCTGTTGGTAGCTCAAGCCGGGGGTCGCGGGTTCAAATCCCGCCGACGGAACAAAAAGTTTTCAAAAGTTCCTGGGTCATGGATGTGTATTAAATATGTGTATCATATAATAAAAATCTTAAATATATGTATAGTATAAAAGTATTAAATATATTTCCGTTGTCTGGTACCCGTAACACAAGTCCTTCAGGTACTTAGCACGGGGCCAGACTGACGTGGTGTGAAGCGTCCATAGATATTATATTATGATATTATATTATGTTTACCGATATTTACAAATCGGACGTACTATGTTCCGAGATATTTTCATTTAGTTATTGTAAATCTAAATCCGTAATCCTTTACGTATCTCGTTAAACGCCGTTTACGATTCCAAACAGACGGAGTCGGCAGTAAAACCGTGGAAAATTCATTAGTGTATGAAACAAGCTTTGTTCATACAATGTAGCATCAATATGTCGTGCCCGCCCAAGAATAGACGCCCTAGTTATTGTCCAAACCAGAATTTGGCCGAAATCAGGGCTGACCATTCGGAAAACTAGAACTAAACGGTTTTTGGGACAAAAAAATAATTTGGAATCGACTAGGGTTAATAAGACTTTAGTTGGTATAATATTTAAGTTTAAAAATATTATGCGGTTAAAAGTAGTGCTGGCACGCCTCGACATGAAGATTCTTTTCGGGTTATGAACTAGAATTTGGATGGTCTTAAATTAGGGTTGTCACGTTTGAATACTGAATATTTGGGTCACTTTATTGACATTGCAGGCTGCAGCAAACTTTTGAAAATAAAATAATGTTCTAAGCGCTTAACTAATAAAAGCATTATTTTAAATTTATATAATTTAATATTTAAATAAGATAAAGTACCTACCTACTGGAGAAAAATATCTCCTTCCGTTTGATCTAGCCGCTGTCACATTAATTCGGCGAAATTAATGGCTACTCTTTGCTTCCCGTGACTTTATTTTGGGTCACGTTAGTCAGTCCAAGTCATCGACTTCAAACTCACTTGGTTTTATAAAGTAACTCTCAAAGAAAATAATTACTGTAAACTTGTTAAAGGAAAATATGAGTATTTTTGGCGACGAATAATGCAACAACAGTCGTTTTGAAACGCGAATTAAGTACAAGTTGCGTATAATGTTATGTTTAAAAATATAATTAAATGTAAGTAAATAAAATACAATAAGTAATTATTCAACACTGTAGTCCTTGACCATAATGGCGAATTCTTAATCCCACGTTTACTGATAGAAATAATAACAAACACATTTTAGTACAAAATTACATTTTATAATATCTTTTCTTTTTAAATAATTATGTTAAAGCTCATGATTTTGTTGTACCTATACCAAACTGTTTTAAAATACCAATAGTGACAACCCTGACCCCTACGTGTTACGAGTAGTTTTTCAAGAGGTTTCCACTCCGGCACGTAATACCTGCTTATAGACAAGTACTACTGAAATCCTTATAAAGGACACAGTGGGGAAACCCTAGTAGCTATATGAACAAAGCATCACAAAACGCCATTCATGTTACAATTGCATTTAAAATTTTCTGCTTCTCAACCGTGGCGGATGACAAGGGAAATACACGTTATTGTACAAATTGCGAGAATTCAGATTAAAATTCTTGGGTGAACATTTTATTAATAATTATTTAGCAATGGTAAAATTACTGGTAGAGTCAAATTAACCTCTAGAACTAGAAAAGGATTATATTATACAGTGTGTAACAAAACAAAGTTATAATTACTTTAGGGGGTGTATGTGTCCCTTATGCAGAGTTCACCGTAAAAGTGGCAGCGCTGAAAGAGCATTTTTTTTGTGATTTGTGTATTTTGTACTTAATACAAATTTTGTATGGGCAAGCGCCAAGAGTTTTCCCATACAAACATAATAGAAGTTACTCTTTCAGCGCTGCTACTTTCAGAGTTAACTCTATACATCTAACACTTAGTTTTGTTACACGTTGTATAGAATTCAAAATTAATAGTAAAATTTACAGAATCAAGACAGCAATGGACTTGTTGAAACCGCTGCACGCTAGCGGAAAGATTTCAAGGAGCCCACGCTACTCGGAGCTCGGCTAATCTGGGTCTTTATATTATATCAGAATATTATCTCTCAAATTCTCGACTATCTGATACTTTAAACTCCAATCTAAATACCAAAGTTGCGACATGTACAAAAGAAGACGGGGAAACATGTATTGGCGCGCTGCCAGCCGCGTTGTCGCGTCGCTCCCAAAACGCGTATATTTAGACAAAATAAGAGACGAAGACAAAACCGTTTAAAAATAACCGAGCGGGACAGCTGTTGCGCATAAATACGAACAAACTTAAAAAGCCGATGAAGAATTGATTAGATATTTTAATTAGCGTAAAGATAAAGACAAAACATTAGAGAGAAAAGAAATTAACAGGTCCCAAATTTAGAATTTAAGAAATACTATTCGAATATTCCTAAAATGATACGTAACTTACAAAATAATCTTTGTACGTTTTTACCTTAAGTCTAACAACCAAGTAATAAGAAAATTATAAATGTAATGGCAAAAGAAAGAGCAGAGAGAACAAGTTAAGACAAAAAGCTTTTTCCTATTTAGCCTAATTCTATGGAAAAGTCGTTCAATGAAATCGTTTGCCAGACTTAGTGCAAACAACAACAGGATGGTGAATCATGATGATGACACTTCAGACCCTCGCAGAGACTAATATTAGTACCGCCTTACACGTGCGTATTTCGTGTCTGGTTCATGATTAAAGGGAAGTAATAACTTAATTACTGGACAATGAAGTTAAAAAAGTATGCTTATGGCTTTAGCCGCCATCGCTGAAAAAAAACTCTACTTTTTAAAATCAAAATAAGTCAAGGAGTAAGCTGCATGCTTTAATGTCTGATTCAATAAGTATTAGCTTTGCATTGTTATATTCCTTTTAGTCTTGAGAATACAGAGACCAATGAAAACTGGTAATTAGTATTAATTATAAAATATTTAATTTGCACGTACTTGTTAATTATGTAAAAATTATTGTCTATGGTACAATCTTAAAATATGCAAAAATCAGCTCTATCTCGACTAAAGTAGGAAACAAATTCCACTAACATTTCATAGAGGTAACTGTCCTAATAAACTTTGCGACGAAAAAAATGTTTTCAACATGAAGTGTCCAGCCTCGGAGTTTTTGAACGCGTTCCAAGTATATTTTGTGCTTCCTTAGTGGTGTGGAATCTGTCTGCCGACGACAGACGTCGCCAAACGAAGATTAAGAACCTATGGAACGTCAATTGCTTAGTTCTAATTACGAATTGAGACGATGAGATTTCCGGGCGATTTGAGACGTATGACAGTCGACAGAATTCACTCTCCATGTTGCTGTCATTGCTTGTAATTGCCATTAACTTTGCCAACGTATATGACGAAGGAAGCAACATGGATCATTCGCTCCCGTACTAATTTTCTTTCATTAATAAAGTTAACGCTGATCATAGATGCTTCAATTAAAACTACAGTGCAATGCTATTGTATCTGCATGCTATAAGTTATGCTCTACCTACAATAGGGAACATGCAAATATAATATTTATGAAAATTTTGCTATTAAAACGTTAAAAAAATATAAAGGAAGGGCCACTGCAAGGTTAATATCTTATAAAATATTGTTTTTTTTCGTTTACAAAAATTACGAATTAAAAGTAGGTAACTTGAAACCGAACGGATTTCAAAACACCAATCAGCGTTCAGTGACGTCACACCTGCTATCCCCGCGTTCCATTTAGTGTTGAAAACGATCAAAACGCTCAAAACACCTCCTATTTTGAGCGTTTTGATCGTTTTTAACGCTTAATGGAACGCGGGGCAGGACAGTAGTGACGTCATACAGACTATAGATCCGTTTTGGCGCCAAAATTTAAATTGACAATTTTAAACCGCATTTTTTGCAGTAAATTCCGGTGTTTTAATTTTTTAATATACTTGTGGTCTATTCTACATGGAGTTCTTTGAAATAAACACAAAAATAAAAATATCGCATCTTCCCTATTAGTCATCCCTGAATATAGGGAGTCTACCTGTTTTAAATCCTAATTATTCTGAATAAGTAAGTATAACAGAATAGCTGTTGTTTTATTCAATATTAAATCGCGTTCTAAATATAAAACTTTTTTCCATAGAGCACAGACCAATGTCATACAAGTGTTGATGATATATATTTATGAGATTATATTTGTAGAGATTCTCAAACACCCTGCGGCAGGTTTAGCAGCTTTTGAACAGCTTCCCCATTTACAGCTTCAATTTCTTGTAATGTATGGCTTGAATGACGCCACTAGCGGAAATCCATTTTGGAGAAACCAGCAAGATACTGAAACTATTACAAAAATAATTGTCATAATACGGAATGAGCTCTATCTCAAATTTTGATAAATCTTACTTATTCGAATAAAGAGTAAATAAATAATTTAAACATTTTCATGATTTATACTTTGCAACTACTCACAACGTGTGAAGAATATGCGCCAAATTAAAAAAAAAAGATACTTTAAATTCAAATTTAGAAGGGTTCCGGGCGCGAAGGGGACGTACTATTGTTAGACCATAGACAAGTCCCCGCCATGAAACCCGAGAGACATCCGCGAAGCCCCGCAAGAGGATTAATGTACTAATTACAATTAAAATTCTACGAAGGTCATGTTAGCTTAATTGGGGATTAGCCTAAGACTTAGATTTGACTTTATAGCCAAAGATGTGGAAAAAATTATTATGTAACATTAAACATACATACTTCTGAAAACCACAACTCTCCTGAAGCTATAGGGTAAATACCTGTACATTATTTTCAAAGGGACTCATTTAATTCAACAAAATCACAAACCATAATGATTTTAAAGTAAACAACTATAAAAATATATTAAGTATTACGTCTCTAATTTTGTATTATATCTACGTAACTACACCCGATTTATCAGCAAGTGGGCAGTTAAGTTTATTGAGACTTAAGTTTTATAAAAAACATAGACCATTTTATTTTGCCGCGCCAACTTCCGTGTTTGTAACGTGTTTGTAATTCAACAGATTGTCTATGGAATTATTCAATCTGCGACAACGTGGCATTAGAGGTAATGCGACCATAATTGCAAGTTTCCGCCACAAACAGATATGTATTGTCTGATATAGTTATACAATAGTATGATAACACTAATATAAAATAGGTGTATGGATGGATGGAGACACAAAATTAGTTTACCAAACCAAAAAGATTTTTTATCTGTCATAGGAAGTTGTTAAAACTACGGAAAATTATTTTATAATATTTTATAGGTATGTATTACAATATGTATAGAATATTATGTACAGAATCACAGACAGAATCGAAGAATGGGATTTTGTTATTAAATACCTATTAGGTAATAGAAAATGGAGGAAGAGTAAAAATTCATTTCAAGCTAACGCACGAATAAGAGTAGAGAGAGAACACAAAACTTCATAAAATATTGGTTTTACTTTACATAGTAATACGGTGAACTACAAATTGTTCTGCCATAATATTATGAAGAAAATATTATGGTCATTTTTCATTTCAAGTTATACGGTAGTTCTATTTTCATGACGCGTGATCACGTGGTCACCGGTATGGCTTCGCTTCATACAATTACGATATCGATCACCATTTACCGATGCCACGACCATTCAAATATGCCGTTAAACCTCATACAAGTTAAATTCAAAGTGTAAATATGTCATATTATAACTTTATAGAAATCAAAATTTTAAAATAAATAAAACTTAAAAAACTCTATCTTTATGTAGAGTTCTTAGTACGGGAGCCCTAGAACATTTTTTTTTATTACTATCAAGCTAATATTTTGTGAGTAGCTTCATTTTGATAAGACGAACAACATTTTTATTTGCGAAAAATCTCGAGTGGTAGCTAACAGAGATAGAAAGGATTTCATACTTTGAATTGATCCTAAAATATGTAATGTTCTATTTGTAGGACAATTTTACTCTTAAATTATATGACTATTAATCTATCAATATACAAAAAATCTGCTTGTTAGCGTTCCGTTATAGGGTTCTGTAATCAAGAAAACTTGGTTGACTACTGAACCCTAAAACGAAACCCTAACAAGCTGATTTTTTGTATATTAATAGGTTAATAGTTTTAGGACCATCAAGTCAAAGTCTGAAATCCTTTCTATTTCTGTTAGCTACCACTTTCAAGATTTTTCACAGATAAAAATGTTGTTCGTCTTATCAAAATGAAGCTACTGACAAAAAATTAGGTTGATAGTAATAAAAAAAAATTGTTCTAGGGCTCCCGTACTATCTGACTTTGAAAAGTTATAACTTTCAATTTTTATTTTGTTTTGACAGCGTAGCTGCTACCCAAAATGTAGTTTTATACAAATACAACACAAACTTTTTTAATCTGTTTTTTTTTTAATTCAACTATTTCCCACAAATTTTTAACGCTTTACGCATAATCCTTTGAATTTGGACAGCTGTGGGGCCGAATTTTATGCGACACTAATTCCTTGCTCCCAAACCATGCAGCTGTATATCGATCGTACTCATCACTGCAACGCCTAAATCCAGAAAGCCGAAAAAATAATTCATAGTTATTCTACCTTGGAGTCTTTGAATGTGAACCCTATGGCATTGTTATAGGGTTGTATTAGAGGTAAAAAAGTAAGTATTAGGGGAGCCGCTCCATACATAAGTAATGCAACACCGCACGCGATGCAAACTCATACAACACAACCCTTCGCGGCGAACTCTTCATTAATCAATCATGACTTGCATGCTTTTCGGTCAATTGTCTTACGTTCCCGTTTCGGACAAATCGCAATAACTGTGCCGGTCAAAATGCACTTACGTGGGGTTTTTGTGGAGTTTTATGTACGACAAATTGCTTGCTTCAAAGTTGGTATTTACCTGGGACTTGGGAGTATCTAAGGGCTTTGCTCGAAATTCGAAGTAAAAACGAAAAGTGAAAGTTTACCTCCCTTCTACATACAAAATTTCTTGAATTTGAACTTGCGGCCATTGCCGAGGAATAAAATATACCTACATAAATATACAAGATTGTCTCGTTTCAGAAATAAGCAGTGCCACAACAATACACACCACTATACCTAATAATGGTACGCGTATTGTCCTTACGACGTTTAGATCAATAAGTAAATCAAAACAAAAGAAACATATTTCATTCCTAATGATAGAAGATTGTATGGGAAACTGAAGTGTATTTTAATGGGCGTACTTTAATTTCAAGTCATTAAATTGACAGTGTCAAGTGATAAAATATTCAGACTAATGTCTATTTCTTTAATGCGGCCGTCAATTACTTTGGGAGGTGTAAATCGATTAGTGGAGCTCATTTCACTGAATAATTCAGTGTCCCGCTTGTTTGTACAAGTGGTGGGACTATTACGTGGGGATAGCGATCGGTTGTAGAATAAGGCAATGCCTAAACTCTAAAGCCTTATTCTACATAAGATCGCTTATATGCTTTAACTAGCTGTGCCACGCGGTGTTAGCCGCAGTTTTAGTGATATATAATAAAATACTATGAAAAGTACCAATAATATGGTCAAAACAGGACGATAATACATGGTTCTATAATGGTTTATGGTAGTGATGACGATGATGATGATGAATGTAATTTGCATAGTAGCATATGCTTTCCGTTCTTAAAACAACGTCGAAACTACCAAACTTGTATCTATAAAGAATCAGGAGTTCTCTCAGCACCTTCCGAACCATGGTATACCTTGGTGCAAAGTCTTACTTGTTGGTAGCATATGCTTAGAATACTGCTCACGAAACCGAAGTCACCACATGTTTCCATATAAATTTTGAGGAGTTCCCTCGATTACTTATGGATCCCTTCATCAAGACACCACTTTTATGAATATGGTACCAAATTGGGATGATAACCTATGCACCAAAAGAAAAATTTTGAAAATCGGTTCAAACGGTGGAGTAATCGTTGAACATAAAAAAACGAACATAACGCGTCCTCCATTTTGAAAGTCGGTAAAAATTGTAGCCTCAGTGTTATTCTAATACATATGCTATATTATTGTAAAGTTTCATTAAAATCCGTTCAGTAGTATTTGCGTGAAAGAGTAACAAACATCCATACATACATCCAAACTTTCGCCTTTATAATATTATTAGGATAGTAGGGCATAAAAGCATTGATGACCGCACACATAGACGCTTATTTATGAAAGAAACTGTATGTACTCCTTGTAAAAATACCTACTCAGCAACTTTTTAGTAATCATTAACTGTCTCTGAATGCGGCAGTAACAGTGAACTTGCGATATTTAAATCAACCGATAGTTTGTCGTTCTGATAGTTACTACTCAGAATGAAATAACATAACTAGTTATTTGATCGATCAAATCGATTCCATTATGCTATTACATACGTGTTATATGTAAGAAAATATAAATTATATTAAGATTTAAGAGCTTTTTACTTTTAGTAATTAATGCCATGACATGAAATAGCCGGCCGTCCACTAAAACCTTAACAATGTTTTCATAATCGATGTACCGTCCTACATACAACTAGGCTGAATTACGTAAAAACGTGTGCGTATTGTATGCACATAACAATGTATATTTAAAGTCGTATTGTTTTTCAAAACACCTGAATAATCTGTTGACATTGGAGTAGATTGACAATAAGTTTAGCGTTTAAAACATGACTACTGACTACTTTGATAAAGCATGTTTTAGTTGTACAATCCATTTTAATTCATTTTGATTGAAATGTTATGCAAAAATTTTAGCTAATATACTATCAACTACGCAAGAATAATGGCCTTTTAAATTTTAATGCGTTTCAATCAAAACTATTTCAAAACGAAGTATAAAGACAACATTATTTAAATTTCATTAATTTTGCTTCTAAACAATACAATAGCTCGAGTTTTAAATGTAAACTACAAACAGGTATAAAATGATACAAGTTAAGTAAACTTTAATTGTTAGAAACGTAAGCAGTGCAAGGCTGATGTTTAGTAAACTTATTGAATAAAAGGTATTTTTTTTTTAATTTTGCCACATAAGTCCCTCCGAAAAATAGCGCATTTTCCGCCAAATCACGGGAAAGAACACTTTATTTTTATCGCATTAAAACAAGCAAACTATTAACGTAATGCGCTAATCAATGTATAAACACATCGTTCCCTTGAAACTAATAATATAGATTAACAGTTATTTATTTTGGCAGGCAGATGCGCGCGCGCCGTAGACAAGCTCTATCATCAGAAGTGGGATATGAGAGAAAAATCGATATCACTTTAATAAAACAGTCTGAAACCCTCTTGATTCAATTCTCAGGATTTACAAGAATTAGTACAAGAATTGAGCCTCCGATAATCATAAGCCAATCGGTTTCAGTTTTGAATATTTTGGATTCAGAAGAACTTTGAGCAAGAAATTGATAAGAGTACTTCGTCATAACTGTAGTTTAGCGACAAGAGGGAGCTAACGACGATGGCTTAACAGGTTTTCAATTATGTAGTTTCACTACCCCTGTCTCAACAGACACCCATTAATTCAAATTACCTGAACCTAAAAACCAACAATGAATCGCGAATGCCAAAATCTGAGACCCTAACGGTCAGACAGATGCAGAAAACCGGATTTAACGGACATAAGCCCTAAGTGGACCTTCAACGGATATCTTAAACCCTAAGCATGTCTTTTGTGTAATACCTAGGTCGCTTATCTGTGAAAGGCTGAGAGAGTTCAGTTTTTAAAATTGGAACTGTCATCTAGTAACGTTTTTAGGGTTCCGTACCCAAATGGTAAAAACGGGACCCTATTACTAAGACTTCGCTGTCTGTCCGTCTGTCCGTCTGTCTGTCTGTCTGTCTGTCTGTCTGTCTGTCTGTCTGTCTGTCTGTCTGTCTGTCTGTCTGTCTGTCTGTCTGTCTGTCTGTCTGTCTGTCACCAGGCTGTATCCCAAGAACCGCTATAGCTAGTCTTCTAAAATTTTCACAGATTGTGTATATCTGTTGCCGCTATAACAACAAATACTAAAAACAAAATATTATTAATATTTAAGGAGGGCTCCCATACAACAAACATGATTTTTTTAGCCTTTTTTGCTCGATATAAATAATGGCAACAGGTAGACACTTGAAATTTTCACAAAGGCCTTAAATATAATTATGTGTACTTTAATAATATTAAATAAAATAAAAATTTAATAAAAATTCAATTTTTGGCCTATTTTTGCTCTATAACGGTACGAAACTCTTCGTGCGCGAGTCCGACTCGCACTTGGCCGATTATTTAAAGATGGCCGTTATCCTATATTAATTTACATTTCACATAATAGAAAACCCTATCAGATTATGAATAAGTTATAGCATAAAAGAATCTCAATGAGAAATAATGCTGTATAATTTGTGGAGCTAACAATTTAAACACGATTGGTCTAAGCAACAAAAAAATAAGTACATGATAAAATTAAAACAAAAGTCTCTCATAGAAGACTGTACATAATGTAGAGTCTGTAGATGATAAATAAATGTGTCTTTAGGTAATGGGTAGGGTATTGTTAAAGAGTACTACGTAAACAGTAGGCCTACTACGAAACTGTTTTGAGACTCAAACAATCGGATGAGAACGCCGTGTCCTGCTCTAACAACGTCATTTCTCGTTTGTTAGAGTAGGACGCGGCATTACTCGTTATTCGTACGATTGTTTGAGTCTCAAAACGGTTTCGTGGTACAGCCCCAGGTAGACACTGGATTGATATGATTTGGTACATATTTACAGAAAGTCAATCTTTTGCATAAATAGTTTTTACTACAATAATCTGTCATAATAATGTTATAGGACATATTTTAGTAAAATACTTTTCTAATTCCTAGAGATAAGAGTAAATAGGGTCTAATAGTGACAGAAAAACGAGAGCTCAGAGAAACTCAAAATCTGTTACAGCTCAGAACTCTACCGAGTTTGGACTAAGCTTTATATACACCAACATAAAATTCTTTTGAAACAAGGTTTACACAAGCATAATCAAAGCAAACATATCGAACAAAACGTTATAGAGAACATTTAGAGCAGTACACTCCGCCACATAAACAGGTTGATACCGAACCGTGCAATACTAAACCGTCAGCACGGTCGGTGTCGTTAATATTTAACGGAGAGGCCGTAGTGTAGTTGGGCGAGGGGGGCAGCGCGTGTGGGTCACCGGGTGTACCGGCATATGGCGGGGCCGGTACGCCACGACCAGGTGGCCGTCATGCGCGCCCGCACCCATTGTGCTGTATGCTCTGCCCCTCATATTATGTTCGCGCGGTGACCACGATGTGGGGTTTTCTAGGATTTCTATAAACGTGGATATTGGTGAGTCGAATACAGAATACGGATAGAACTATGTTGATGTTGTGAAGGAAAACATCGTGAGGAAACCCGCACATTGTTGGTCCCGGACTTATTGTCCTGCTCATTTCTCTGGACTAGGCCGACTATGTTGCGTGAATGCCGTATGTGCTCGGGCAACCATATGGACATTTAAAATCTTGTCCCAGGCACTACAGTATTTGAAGAGTGATTACTTCGCTCTGAAAATACTGTACAATTATCATCCACAACAGATGTAAAGGCCTAGTTTTGTTTTTGTTTTTACGTTGATGTTGATTGCATTGTCTTATGGAGTTAGGGGTGACGTATAATGTAAAACAGCTCGGTATAAGTTGAGTAATTTCTTATTTAATTATAATTTAAGTAGATCAAAGTGAATTCATACGAAGTTTAGTTAGCACATGCGTCACCAGGTAAAAACAACCTTTTTCAGGAGTATATTATGTAGTTATAATTATGAAGTTCATCATAGCTTTTTCGTATTATCAAGAACATTTCCAAAAGGATATCTAACTTAAATAAAATGTCTATAAAACAGATAAATTTTTTCCAAAAAACTAACACACCCGCAATATAGAGAAACTTACAAGAAAATTAACTAATTTTCCTTCAGTTTACAACGAGAAAAAAGGCTATTGTACGTGCAAATATTTGGCAAGAAAAAATGTTTTTAAATATAAATAAAAATGTGTCCTAAACACACTCTCCGTATGGTCACTAAGCACAACAATACGACATCCGCAAATCGTAGCTTAAACATCGAGTTCACACATACAGCCCGTCCGTTGTTATTATACCTTTGAATTTCCATGAAAGCGATCCTTATGTGGTAGGCATAAGAACCAGTCAAAGGCAAAATAATTCCTTAATACTTTTCTCTACAGGAATCAGCTGGTTTGTTACCTTTACAGTTAGACAGCTGATCCTTTGTAAGAATCTTTGGGTACTTCCAGGGATCAGCTGCCAAAAACGGTTTTTTGTTACCAAGTTTCATTCAGAAAGCAGGTAGAGTTTTTAAGGTGTTGAATGAATCAGTCCGGCAATCTTTTTACAACAGAAATACGATTCTAAAATTAAAATAATTTAAAACATTTTATGGACGTTTCATTTTGTATACTTTGACATTTTAGAAGCCTATTATCTACACTAGAGGCATATTAGTTTCAGAACATACCCTATGTTCCATGCCATAATATTTTATTCTTATCTGTTCCATCATCCATAGATCCTTCATAATAGGGATGATGATAAGGTCAAAGATTAGCGAATTTTGTAAATAAAATAAAGAAATCACGGTAAAAAATAAGTGTTTCCTTTCAGCTTGATAGCATTTGTATTTTTTTGTTATGCGCCTTCAAAGTTGGATAATCAAGTCGATTTTTTTTTTCAATTAAATTTCTTAATATTTGTATACCATTCGATAATTTATGCAATTAAAAGCAACTTTTGTTATGAAACCACTTTCATAAACGCAATATTTAATATACCTACCGAACAAAGTTCTCTCCCGATGCGTACAAACTACGAAAGAGTGACGTCATTCTTTCGTAGCACTTTGTATGGAGCGTTTCGGGCAGGTCTATTTTATGAGATGTTTGAATTGTCATATCTTGGTGAATTTTTAAGCTATCAGAATCACTCTTTCAGCGATGTTTCTATTTTTTAAGGGTCTTTCAATTACCAATAAGAAAAAAAAATAGTCATCATGCCTATTACATCTACTATGAAACAAAAGCTACTGTATGAACTATAACATTATTTTCTCATGGCAATTTCACATAGCTCTTCCGACAATCACTTTATTTATATAATGTTTATACAAAATTATGCAAACATCACATTAATTTTATATGAATTCTTACATGATTCATTATAATATAATACTCGTAACCTCTACGCCTTTTGAGGTTTTGTTATGGCTCAAATATGTGCCAGTAGTAATAATGTAAAACTTATAGTATCCTTTACTTAATTAAACTATTTTAAGGAACAGTAAATCCGACTTCTGTTATAAATTGGAAAGTTCTGAATATTAAGAATGTTCGTTACTTTCGTTAACGCAAATACTACTTGAATTCAGGTCATCTAGCTATCCAAATTACTTTAAAATCTGTTAAAACCATAGAGTTATTATGTTTAAAATCTGTTAAAACCATAGAGTACGTAGTACATAATAACTCTATGGTTAAAACCTTTGCAAACATACCCAGCGTCGCGTCGTGTATGTTTGCAAATGAGCTTACTGATGACTTTTATGCAATCTTAAGAAAAAAGACATGGTCCTTGCTGAGCAGACTGCGATCGAGTACCAACGGTATTCTAATGATGCTGGCTGAGAAACATGACTCGCCGATACTAGAAAACTTTTTAAGGGTTCTAGTTAGGAAATAAATGTAAATTAATTTATTTGTGTATCATAATCAAAACTAATAAAACACTACCTACTAACCTAGTTTTTAAGATCTTTGTTACTAACAATTTGGGCCTTAGTAGCTCTCAATAAATAATTTATTATTATTATTATTATATAAGCCAGTCCTTACCCTTTAGCTACAGTGTACAGTCAACAACGATTTCGATTTTTATTTTTTGACTGACGAAAAAACCGGAGGAGGTTTCTCATGTCAACTCCTTTTTTTAAATATTTTACAGCAAAAGCCAAATCATGATGACGAGAACGGTACAATTTTAATAAATAGTTGTATGGAAGGTTAGTTCACAAAGGTACACGGATGTTGCATGTCATTTACTAAAGGTTACACCATTTATTTCAGTCTGTAGTAAACTGTTTGAAGCGATTACTACATTTATGAACACGTAGCTTAGATATCATAATATTACGTCGTATATTTTTTTATTGAGTTTTTGAATCGTAATTTTAAGTCGTATAATTTTTCATGTTGAGTTTCTAAGAACTAAATTGTTCAGTTTATCCTACTAATATTATAAAGTAAAGGTGAAAGTTTGTTTGGATGTATTGATGTTTATTACTCTGTCACGCAAAAACTACTGAATGGATTTTAATGAAACTTTACAATAATATAGCTTATACATCAGATTAACACATAGCCTACAATTTTAACCGACTTTCAAAATAGAGGAGGTGTTATGATAGTTTTTTATGTTCAACGATTACTCCGCCGTTTGTGAACCGATTTTCAAAATTTTTCTTTTGGTGTTTGGTGTATGTATATACTCGTATATATACACCAAACACCAAAAGAAAAATATATGACGTGTCATGTCGTGTCGTGTCGTGACGTGACGTGACGAGTCGTGTAGTGTCGTGTCGTTTCGTTTCGTGTCGTGTCGTGTCGTGTCGTATCATGTCGTGTCGTGTCGTGTCGTGTCGTATAGTGTCGTGTCGTGTCGTCTTGTGTCGTGTCGTATCGTGTCGTGTCGTGTCGTGTCGTGTCGTGTCGTGTCGTGTCGTGTCGTGTCGTGTCGTGTCGTGTCGTGTCGTGTCGTGTCGTGTCGTGTCGTGTCGTGTCGTGTCGTGTCGTGTCGTGACGTGACGTGATGTGACGTGTCGTGCCGTGTCAGACTAAGAAAAACAGACTAAGAAATCTAGCCCGAGAATAACTAAAATACAAAAAATAAATTATAATAAAAAACTTAAAAAAAAAAACTTTTATTTAAATACTTACTCTAAAAAGAAAAAAAAATTCTCCTTAAAATGTTTAACTAATATTAACTTATTAAGTCATAACCTCAATATGTTATGCAATTTGCATTATATTAAAAGCTTTAAAATTCAAAATATATTAAAATAAAAAATATGATATCAATTTACTCAATTAAATTGGTACAGTTAGTTTATTTTCAAATCACGCGACAAGCTTTTCTAATCATGCAAATTGTATAATATATGGATGTTAAACTTAATAGTTAAAATTTTTAAGGAGATTTTTTTTCTTTTTAGAGTATTTAAATAAAAGCTTTTATTCAAAAAGTTTTTTGATTATATTTTATTTTAGTAGGTAATGGAAGCATAATAATTAGCATAATAATATACAAATTAGCAAAATTTCCATTAAATACCATTATTTTGTGACCCTCTTTACGTCATCAACTGTACTACATCACATGAAATCCAACAGTTGGTTCGTAAATCGCCGCAACACTATGCCGTTTAGAAATATTTTACCTTTCAGTTTCTATGATGATCCTTATGTCCTGCACATAGAGATCATTTTAGAAGGATAATGCCACGTGGTCTAGGGTTTCGTGCTCCTCCAATCAATTAGAGCCTCCCGGGCTCCCGCTTCCGGTTCCGAGTGTTTAGGGCCTTCCGGTACAGTTCAAACACGTCACCAGTACAGTTGGCAGCATTGTTAAAACAATAAAATATTTAACACGCGTGCCGCAGTGTGTGTACAGTCAACTACCAAAATTCCATAAGGAATGATAGAAAAAATATTTTATCTATAAACGAAATGCTACGAAAATGTCTCATTACTTTTTGTTTTTTAGTTTATTTCTTGATATTGGTAGTCACGTTTTTCTTTAAATATTAAACTTTAAGGAAAAACGTGAAATTTTTATCTACACGTGTTTATACTATATAGTTTTCACGTTTTTATAATAATTATTAATTAACTTCTAATAATATGATCTATGTGTAATCATAATACAGGGTGCAATTAAACCTACCGGCCAAATTTTTTTAGGACTTAGGTATCATAAGGAGAGTCCATTTAACAAAAAAAAAAATAGGGTGTTAATTTTTTTACAATAACATAACATTTTGTCCCAGTTAAAATCATTGCAGAACGGTCACTTCGCGGTGGTGGGTAGAGCGGGGGTGACGCGGGGGGTGGCGCCATGGAGGCGCAGGAGCCACGCGCCGGCGACGCGTACCTAGTGTCCATTAATTGTGGTGTTTTTTAGAAAAACTTTCGGAAGCTATTTCTCAACATTTTAGTACTGAGTGATTATAAAAGAAAAAATACGTGTATTTTTATTTTTAACAAGGGTCAATATATCGAAAGTTGGCCGGAAGGTTAAATTGCAACCTGTAATTAAACCTTCCGGCCTTAAATATGAACTATTTAACCCTTTTCATAATTAAGTTTGCAGTTTGAAAAGTGTTAGCTTTGTTAAAGTGTTGGAAACGATTTTGTTAAAAGAGAAAAAAAACTGCCTATTATAAGAAAGATAAACGTAAAACTATAGAAATCTATTACATTATGTAATCGACAATTTTAATGTATATTCATTCAATTATAATAGGTACAAGTACTTAAGATAAAATAATACTTATTGAATTAAATAATGCATAATATCAGCTACCTATTATCTTTTATATCTTATCACTTTCGCAGTATCTCTAATGAATTACTTTAAATATTGTTATCAAATGCGATAAAATATCATAATGTAAATTAAAAAATGTGTTCCTGTCTGCACTTTATTTATTTATTTATTTATTACATTATATCTAAAGTTTACAATTCTGAAATTCATTCATCTGTCAAGTTAAGTTGTGGATAGCCTATCCGGAACTTATTAGGAAGTGGCGAAACAGCCCCTTATTGTCTTAAACACGTAACCGAATTGTGTAGACAAAAGTATGCGAGAATACAAAGTTTAGTTGTTGTAAATGATGAATATGAGACATGTAATATAAAAATAATATTAGATATGTAATATAAAAATAATCATTATATAACCTAAGCATCAATCTTATTAAAATTAAAAGTTTGTCGCGATTTTTTTGCTGACTGTACATTCCTATTTTTATAAATTGTAGAATTTTTAAATAAAACTTTTCTATCTCGTATAATAGACGAGCTAAACTCATATAAACTAAGCTATGTACATGTATGTACATGCTACAGTAAAAATACAATTTTTAACAAAACTAGGCCAAAACGCGTACGTAGTCTGGAATGATGCCAAATTGGCGTTAATATCCGAGGAAGTCTTCACAGCATCTGATTGTCTTCTAGTGGGCTATCAACAATACTTGCCAAGAGATCTCTGATCCATAGATCTATTAGATCTATGCTGAGTATGCTCAAGTGGTCAGGCCAGACACACGCAAATACATGCTCTGTAATTTTTGAATCTAACATAACAGCTATTGGTAGTATAAAGTACACAGTAGTGACATTTGGCATTAACTAAGATAAAGTACTCCCAAATTAATAATGCGCATGCAAATCTTCGCTAATTGTCGTAATCACGAAAACACACGAAACGTAAGAGCCCCAAACAATGCACTTGCATTTTGCACCTTGTTCAAAGGAAATAGAAGTAAATATCATATAGCCGGTGGCCGTCCGCTGTCGCCGGTCCGTCAATAAGTGCTATAACTCACCGGAAAGCCATCGCGACCTGACCAGTGACGTTACCATGGTAACGTCCAAGCAACATCTGCAAAGTATAGACAATCAGCGGAGATAAACTGAAGGTGCCGCTCCGATCATTACCGCGGCTAGCCGCGATCGACAGAAATTCAATTAAAATGCCACTTTATGACATAGACTTTGTCATAAAGTAGGATTTTATTTGAATTTTAAGGACTATATAGTCTATGTCATAAAGTGGCATTATATTTGATTTTTTGTCGATCGCGGCTAGCCGCGGTAAAGATCGGAACGGCACCTTCAGTTTATATCCGCTGTTTGTCTATACATTCGTATTTCTACTGTAGCCGTGCTACGGGTGCTGGCGCCTCTACGTCGCCGCAAAGCGGTGTTTTTCTTAAAGTTAAGTTTAAAAACAGCGCTTTGCAGCAACGTTTTCCGAGTTCCGACGCTCGGGAAATACGACCGTTGCCGAAAAATTACGAAAATTTCTATGCGCATTATCATTTTGGGAGCACTGCAAGCAGTAAGCTTAACAAATTGTAAAAAAAATTTAACCATCTAAAAACGCAATTATTGTTTTAACCACAAACAAGCTCGATTTACGGTAGAAATCATGAAATGAAAACGTAGGTAGTTTATCACTTCTCTATTAATTAATGGTAAAATTTAAATTTGAAAATAGAATAAATGATTCGTTAGGAAATAAAAACAAAATGGTGGCAATACTACAGTTGGACTGCGTCACGCGCCATCCCACACTAAATAATAAATTCGTGAATGATGACTGATATTGGTCGTAAAGGCCGCATTTAAACAGAAACTAGTAAATTCTGACGAATTAATGAATTTATTTAGTTATATTCTACTGAATTTCAAAATGTTAACCTTTAAAATCATGCATTGGAAATTATAATGGAAAACTCAAACTTTAAATACTTTATTTACTAGAATTAAACTTACTAAGGTCCAACGTTAACCCTATAGATTACGTTATTTTAGGACTTTGATAGAGTTCGATATGGACTAGGGTCCTATAATAACGGATACATTATGTTTACGTACATGTCGTGGTACGGTTTTAACGTCTAGATCTAGAAAGGGATGTAAATTGTAAGTGCTATTTTGTAGACTACAGCCACAAGTTGTATCTTTCAAAGTTATTGTACAAAATAAACAAACCAAAATGAGCGAAACGTCAAAATTAGAACTCTAACGACTAGTTTGAAAAACAAAAAGACCTATAACAATAGGAGGACCTTGACAAAATATTTGACCAAATCTGTGGAGCTTCGTTTTAGTTATCATGTTAGACTTGTAATTTTACTGTTTCGTTATAAGTTCGTTTTGTTTGTTGTATTGTTTTAACACCTCGTCTGTACTTTGTTAAGAATATCGAAGTAACTTAAAAAAAACTGCTTATAATAATATTAGATATACTAGCTGACCCGCGTGGTTTTGTCTGCGTGTCCATCATCCCCCCTTCTCACCCCCTATTCCGCATTAAACGTAGCTTATGTCCTTCCTGTCCAAGCTTTTTGTTGCAGAAAATCGCAACAAAATCCGTTGTTTAGTTTTAAAGATAAGCATTAAGCATACATAGAGAAAATAAGAAACTTAGTTTTGCATGTGATAGTGTTAGTTATAGTAGCTTTAATACTATTATTACACTTACAGTATAAAAAAAATGAAAAAAAAAATTGATAGATGCGAGCGATCGCGCCGTGACCCCCACAGAGCCAATATCGTCACACGCAAAGCATTTTTTATCGGTTGACGACTCGACGCGGTAGAAAAAAATCTTCTCATATGTAGGACAGACAAAAACAGCTGAGACATCTGTCTGAGTCGATAACAGATTGAAATTGTATTTTTCTCCAAACTTTATAATATGGATAAAGATCATGAAATCCCTCATCGCTCCTATAATAATATTAGGACTATTCTACGTTATATAAGAACACAAAATATAGTAGGAGGAAAATCCCGATGACATCTACTATTTGTCAACCTGCACCTATAGCATGGCTACAGTAGAAATACGAAAGTATAGACAAACAGCGGAGATAAACTGAAGGTGCCGCTCCGATCTTTACCGCGGCTAGCCGCGATCGACAAAAAATCAAATCTAATGCCACTTTATGACATAGACTATAGTCCATAGTCCTAAAAATTAGATATAGATATAGTCCTAAGAATAAGTAGACTATAGTCTATACTCTATGTCATAAAGTGGCATTTTAATTGAAGTTTTGTCGATCGCGGCTAGCCGCGGTAAAGATCGGAGCGGCACCTTCAGTTTATTTCCGCTGTTTGTCTATATTTCGTATTTCTACTGTAGCCATGCTACGGGTGCTGGTGAACATAGAAAAAGTAGCTATTTATAACATTTACCGCACCGCTGGACAGATAATTATGGACATTATAGACCTGAATTTTGAACTTATCTTTACCAAACCTAACAAACTTTCTTATACTCTTATCAGGCTCTGTCACGTTTTACATAAACCTTTCAGTGCGGCCCTACCCGCATTAAAATCCCACGTGCATTTCCCATTGGAACCCTACATTTTTCCGCTATAAAAAGTATCTCATGTTCTTCCCGTGGTCTACTCTATAAATATTCCTATAAAAACACCACAGTAGTTAACTAAAAAACTTTGTTGATTTTTTGATGTCTTTGGTAGCAGTATTCTAGAACTTACCTGGCGCTAGGTTCCCTCTGGGCTTGGCTCCCAATATCGCGAGGTTCACGTTGGCTTTCCGTCCGTCTATGATGGGGTTGGGGTCCTTGCATGCTCGCTCCGCCGCCGCCCGGTCTCCCATTATCACCTGCAAGAGTACCATCGTTATCGTCACAGGAATATCAGTTTGAGACGTCAGTTGTGTCTTTGATTTCTACTAGGAGCTTTTGCTAAATATCTATGTTAGAAAGTAGGTTGCGCATTTTTGGGGCATCTATTTGGCTTAATTCTAAATTCGAATTTTCATATTTTGTTTGTTAAAATAGAATATTAAGATAATATACATATTTATATTAACTAAATACTTTTTTTTTAATTACTCAAAATAATATACATATTTATATTCGAACTTTTTAAATCGAATAACGAATTGTATACTTTAACATTATGCATAGTCTATTCTCAACATAGAATAATTTCATAGGCTACCCAAGTTTTTATGCCCTTACCTGAACAAAAAATAAGATTTATAAAAGAATACGAGCATTTTCATAAAATTAAAATAAATTTAACATAAAAAGGCAAATTTGAAATTGACGAGTTCTTGTCCTTTTTTTTCTACATCATGAATTTATTCATGCTTCATGTTAAATGAATTGTAAGCAAATCATCCTGTATTAATTAAGCTGTTGTAGATTTTGTGACTGTTGTATAGTGTTGACGTGGGATTAAGTTCTTGTCAGTTTTAAATACCTACAACGACTGGACCTACTCTTCCATTACTTAATGAATCTGGCTGGCAGTGGCTAGGAAATTGACATTTTGTAACTATTGCCATAATTGACCTATTGCGTCTTTAGGTATACCATAAAATCTGTCATATGATATTAGATATCCGGCTACCGGAGCCAGATTTCTTGGCAAGCCTATGCCAGCTACGGATGAATAGACAAAGTGACAGATTGACAAAGGAAATCCGCCATTTTGTCACTAAAATTTGTCAGTATGTCCATTCTTTCCCGTTTCTAATGTTGTAATGCTAAGCCTGCGGATATATTGCTTGGTTTGCTTCCGCTGTTGCTGTTTTATAAGTAAGTACTTATATTATCGTAGTACAGTAATCGAACACAGCACCTTACAATACAGAGTTCTGCATTAAATCGATTTCATACAAAAGCAGTGACGCTGTCACCGAATTAACAATTGTAATGCATACCCCGGGTCGCCACCTACCAGCCAAACCTGACCCCGCAAATGTCCAATAAAACAAACACTTCCATGTGAATACGCGGAGGCGCAGGGTTCAAGCTAGCTGGGCGGAATACGAACAAAATGATGACCTTGATACGGAAGGCGCAGTAAAAA
This sequence comes from Cyaniris semiargus, assembly GCA_905187585.1. Taxonomy (NCBI): domain Eukaryota; kingdom Metazoa; phylum Arthropoda; class Insecta; order Lepidoptera; family Lycaenidae; genus Cyaniris; species Cyaniris semiargus. The sequence goes on from LR994555.1 coordinate 4,953,183, forward strand.
ACACATTATTTGTTTATGGAAAATTCTGCCATTGAAAATCAGGGGGACTCGAAAAAACCTGCGGCAATTGTAGGCAGTAAAATCATGTAAAATGGGTATTTACGTGATTTCGTTACCATTTTAAAATCTTGCTAACCTAGCTTGCGATACTTTAGGTCCAAGTAAAAGCATCTATTTTTTGCTAAAGGACATTGGTCATCTGTTTTTAATTTTGTCAAATATCAGCTATCTTGGTAGCACAATATTTTTTAACCAAGACCTTCAAAGATTGAACAATTTGCCATCTCATGCACAAATATGAATTTAATTCTTTTTCATACGAAAGGCGTTTATCAAGCGTTATAATGAGCATTAGGCACAGCGATAACGGTTATCGCCAGCTATAGATTACTATTGGTTTCCAAACACACCTACCTTTAAGAATTGGAATTCGCGAAATAAAAATTGTATAGTTTTTAATATCCAAAAAAACTGTATAGTTTTTAAATCTATACTAAATACTATGTGAAGTATACCCTGGAATACATAGTCGAAGACTACACTAACCGCCGTACTCAGAGACATTTAACTATGATTAACCTTCAATTTAATGAAGAGTTTGACAGATAATGTATGAGGCTTATGTCAAAATTTTAAATAAAATACATTTAAGTAATTATGGTTCCACCCTGAGTGCGGCAGTTTGTCCTGCATTCTCTTAACGACGATTAGATATAATGTATACATATCAAAGAAATTGATTCATATGCAAATGGCGGACCAAAGTTTTTAAAAGTAGGAACATGTTAAGTTAATGTTAGTCGTGATTACTTGACATAACGCGGCCAAATAACGCAGATCCGCTGCCTAATCGATTTCTCTAATAGTTCATAATATAATTTATTGTTAGTATACTATACTCGGTACCTTTTTCTTACTAGAAATTCATAACCCATCAAAAAAGTAAACTATGCAATCGTCAATTTATTTACCGTTTATTTACTGCGTTTACTGATAACAGATAAGTTAACTACAATTAGTTACTAACCAGTTAAAGTTAAACCTACTTTTGGTTTCCTGTGATTAGGTGAAAGTACTTTTATTGCTTTTAATTTTTGTGCTTACCGAAAATGTAATAACATAATATCTACGTTATTTGAACTATTCCGTAATAGTTCAAATAACATGAGACTAGAGTTACCTAACTACTGACATTAACTGTATTGTATTTAATTTAATTCGCTTAATACATAATAATTAATAATATTATGTCAGTAAAATAAATGGACGCATAAGATATTTTAGGTATTATAAAACCGAATTCTGGCCTCTCAAAATACCCACAGCTGAACATAGAACCTCCTTTGATGAAAGTCAGTTGAAAAAGCGAAGTACGTGACAACGAAAATTTGGCAATAAATTACGTGTATAGCATAAACTCTTTCTTGAATATTTTTCTATAATGTTTTCTTTAAATTTAGCTTTAACCCATTGCACACTGAATCCTAAAATACTATAAAAAATGATTGTTAAGTGCAGTTTGGAGATTTGAATGTATAAGTTACATTATAAACATTTTTAAGACGCTGACAACTGCCAATGACCTTGATCTCGCATCACTCTCGCACCACTGTCGATTTTCATGCCAGAGAGACAGAGATGTGAAGTGTTCACTCGGTAGCGTGGATAAATTTTTCGTTTGTTAGAGGAAAAAATAAATATTATGGGAAATCTAGATGTCAGAACCGAAAATTAAATCTGGCAATCTTTGGATTTTTGTAAAAGGTATCAAATAAACAAATTTTTAAAGCATATATTGTATTATTACTTTAGTTAGAACTGTTTAAAGTTCCTGAAAGATGTGACTTTGGTATTTTTTTTTTTCATCCAGTAGGAGTACATTATTTTATTATTTAAATTAGACAAGCTTTTCTAAATATAATCAAAAATCACATATTTTTTTTTTGTGCCAATCAATGAAATACATACGTCTAGAAAACTGCACAAAGATGTCGAATTGGCAGATGTCTTCGCCTTAAGAGTAAAGAAAAATAAAAACTAATTAACAGTCAGAAATAGATAACTATTAATTAAACTTATTGATATGGATGCTACGAGATACCTACGAGCTACGCCGTAGCCGGCAGCCGCGTAGGCGGGTCCCGGCCAGAGACGCCCAACAGTTTCATCTCAATGCCCGCCCGCCGTTACTAAATAGTACATACCTATCTGAACATTCTACCTTGTTTTGGTACTGACCCGGCAAACGTTGTTTTGTTATATACGTTTATACCCATACTATCCATACTATAACATTATAAATGCGAAAGTGTGTCTGTCTATTTGTTACCTCTTCACGCCTAAGCCGCTGAACCGATTTTGCTGGTATAGAGATACTTCGAGTCCCGGAAAAATGTACGGTTCCCAGCTCCCGCGCGATAAACGAATCGAACGAATTTTGGCGCAACGGAGTTACGAGCGTCATCTAGTACTATATTTAAAAGGTCCTGTTGAATAATTCTACTTAAAGAGCATCAAAAACTGTTGCGTAGTTTTAAAGATCTAAGAATACGTATAATATAGAGTAGATTACTATAAAATGGTTTAGAATATTAATATATTAAGTTGTTACCACATTTGCGTAGAATCCAGATATTATATTATCATTGATAATATAAATTAGAAGAGATAAGTACTATCGATAATATTCCATTTGAAGATCGGTCAAGTAACTGAGATTTACGCTGTATATTTTTTTATGATAAAATGAAAATAAAATGAAAACGACCGCGCTAGTGCTGAGGGCTTCACTATCAGCTGACATGCTTTGTTTCCGATACCTACTTCAGCACGTAGACGTTCCCTGACTACACATTAAAGCATTTTAAACCCTATCACCAGGACTAAAAGCCTAATTTACGTTAATAGAGACTAATTAAAATGTTAAAAAATTAATCTTCTATGAATAAAATTATTGTTTCCCCAAATATCGGTATATGTAAAAAACAGTGAGCTTTAATTAAGTATAATTTGAAGATACATAATTAAAGTTTTAGATAATTAATTTTAAGTTGTTACTTGTCAAACTTATGTGCAGGTGTTGGCTACCATTGGTTTGTACTTGTCAATGGAGATTTATGCTGGTGCTTAAAACTGTTAATCTTTAAAATTTTAATATCCCTAATTAGAAAAACAAGCAATCAGGGCGAGCGAAGCGAGCCCTAGTATATCCCACAACCTGAGCACTTTTGTGGTACACTTTACGGAAAAACTATCACGCCTATTGATTTGTGCTTTAACATAGTAATTTTATTTATATGTAGATGTGTTATCATCGGTCAGTCAGTTAAAAAAACTGCCTTAAGGACGCTATCACATAAAAATTAGCAGGTCGATGTCTGTCAGTACGAATATCGACGTTAAGGACATTAAAATAACATTCATATCAGCGCGCCTTGTACAGTGGCGGTTACGACGCTCGCCGCGTTCTTGATAGGGCGAAAATGTATGAAGAAATTTGAGAGCGTTTTTTATTTTTCTTATAAATGGAAATATTATTTATTTTTATATAAAATATTTAGCTATTCGTAGAGGGGACTAAATAAGCAACAATTTTTTTCTATATTTATTTTCCTTAGTTTAGTGTATTTAGCTATACTGGTTCCTAATCAGACCCCATTTATTGAATATTTTGCGATTATTGTGATGGTTAAAACGTATAATTATGTAAAAATTTTGTATGCGGCTATAAAATTTTTATGGTTTGACTGTGGAGATGAATATATTATCTTTCATTTGAAACCAAAATATCCTCGCAGTGTGACTCCTAATTCTTTAAAATGGTATCTGAAAATCGCTGATATTTGTGAAAAAATGTGATAGCGTCCTTAAAGTTTATTACCACGTAATAAAACTACGCGAGCCCTCACAAAGCTCGGCTTTTAGCTAGTAATAATATGAATTGATTCAATACAATACAAAGGATTGAAGACATAAACTATTTGATATTAGATTTTTTTATAAATTCAAAGACATGACTAACCATTGGGACTTCAAGTTAATAAAATGTACTTGTCAATTAGTCAATCTGCAATATCGTCATTACTAAATAGTTACGTAATATTATTTTGTATAGTTATTATTCTAAAAAACTTAAGTATTAGCAGATACCAGACGTGTATTAGGTAATATCTGGTAAATTATAATACCCTTAAACCTAATTTGATTACTGTGGCTTCGTATCAGATAACTGTCACGCCAATAGCTGATTAAATATTATTATTTTATTTGATAAAAAATAAAACAATATTATATTATAGTTTTTTTTCGTATTGTCTTATATACAGACTGTTCAACTTATATTTTTCTTTATTATGTTCTTAATTTTTTGTTTTTATTTATGATGTGTTTTAGTCATCAAAGTTCAACATTTTTAGAAAATAAAAATCTAAAACGACATCCTAATGTGTGTATTTTCATATTATCTTGTTTGTATTTTTTGTAAACGTTATATAAACGTATTTATTTGTTTCACTGCACGGTATAATTATTACGTCATTTGATACACATAAAAATGGGTTACAATTTTTAGTTTCTTAAGCAAAGTGCAAAATTTGATAAAATGAAGTATCGACTCTAATGATATAATACTACTGGGCACTTTATTAACTTCTTATTACGATAATAATATATATTATCAATTGTCATTATAATGCTCATTTTGAAAAAGGTGAAAATAGTTTACCATCCCTGCTTCCTACGATTTTTTATGAAGCTTGCCATATAGGCATGTTTGCAATTATCATCCACAAAGTAAACAAGACAAGAATAAAATCCATCAAGGAATTCAAACATGTTTCACATACATGTACAACTGTACAACTGTCAGTAGTGAATTTTGTAGATTTGAGTCTATAAAAGGGGTTACTAACAATGCCCAAAACGCAAGTCTGGAAATTGTACCTACAATCACTTGGAGTGACACAGACGCGGTGCAATTATTGCAGGCTCGGATGTAGTCGAGGGTGCAGGGGCCATGGCCACGCGCGGGCCCTCCCTTAGGGCCCACCCCAGCCGAATTGGAAATGGGGTTGTGATTCATTTCCCACGAACTCGCCCTTCGTACGCTTCTATTATATTAAATGTTCGGCTCCGAAATTATGCTCGCACTATTTCCTTATCGATCCGAGCTTGGTGTGCCCGAGTCCCACGAATTCTATTTTAGCCCGGTGCAGTCTGCTACCATAAACTGCGAAACGTTCGCTACAGAATATTTACATGTAAAACTGTGTGGAAACAGCTCCCGCGCGCTACCGGCGAGGTATCGCCACTCGGCAGGTACGCGATAAGGTGATACGTTTCAGGCCAACGCGACAACGGCGCGCAAGCATGTTTACGTGTCACTTAAAATTCAGTTTTCAGTCGCAACTCGCAAGTCGCCACCGTCGACTCAAAATTCCAGCGCGCGAATGAAACTTACGAATCCGTATCCTCTGCTTTTACTCGTCTGTCTGTCCGTGATGACGACCGCCTCCTCGATGTCGCCGTACACCGCGAAATGCTCCCGCAGGCTCTTGTCTGTCGTGTGGTAGGGGAGGCCGCCGACGAAGAGCTTGGTCCACGTCGTGTCCTTCTGCCCGGGGAGGGCGCCCAGGGTGAGCAGCCCCTCGGACTCGGCCGGCAGAGCGCCCGCCATCAACATTCCTTGCACCGCCTCCGTCGCGCCGGCCACCGTTTCACAGGAAGAAAACACTGTCACCCGCTTCGGCGGATGTTCGCGAGTAGATGTGCGTGCGTACGTACGTCGCGGGCGAGTGCGGAGCGCGGACTGACGTCGCGTCGCACGTGGCGCTTCGTACTAATTTTAACCCCCCGCCCCCGGCCCGCGCCCCGCGGCCAGATGCGTCCGCCACATGCGGTGCCCTACTGCCTGCCACCCTCCCGTCATGATATGCCTCGTTATCACACTCCTTTCAACTTTAAATTTCTCCCGAATAAAACTTCTTTCAATACACGACCACAGAATACAGAATACATATTAGTACAACGACATACAAAATTGTCAGTCCCAACGAGCACTGAAGTGCGGAAAAAATTTTCAGTAGGTATCTTCAGTAGTAGCACAGAATATATATTAGTAGTGTAGTAGATAGATAATTTTCCTGTAGCAAAGAAAATTTTCTAGACTAAATAGTTTTCTTTGTTTTTCGTTTGTCTTATATTAAAAAAAAAAAAGTCGAAATATATTATAATATTCTGAATATCATGGAATGAAAAATGCAAAAGAAAATGTTATGGACCCCTGTTTCAGGATTTGCAGGCCATTCATACAAATACAGAATGAATAAACTGAATTCATTCACAAAAGTATTATTGAATGACCGTCTTAGTTTTTGTCATTGTTTACAGAATTAGGATTTGAATCAATATTTGGTGTGTAAAGTAAACATCCGTATCAAAACTGGAATGTTCTTATCTGGGATAGCTGCGGTAAAAAATTACATCTTGATAAAAGTTCTATCCCTTCGCCTTCGTCGTAGTTCAGTGATATCAGACGAAGTAGGTCTCGAGTAGTGCGTGGTCTTGAAAATGTCAGCGTTATCGTTCGAAACATTGTATATTGAAAGAATTATAGGTGTGTGACATTGTGTTCGTTCCAACCATCTAGATTCTAGATGAATTGGCTAACTAGACGCCTAGACCCGTCATTGCCTCATTTTCTTGGAGATCGGATGCTTATTCAAATGTTTCTTGATGGATGTATTTTTTCCGGTTATGTTCTTTTTAAGCTATTGCATGGCTTTTATAAATAAAAGTGGATATGTTAAAAGTTAATATTAAGTTACCTACCTAAAGGTAACTTAATATTAACTTTTAACATATCCATAAACCTCTTGAAGGCGTTGCCATTTCTACAAGATGTCTTCAACATGCCCTGTACATAGTAAATGAAAGACGCTAGGCGACCGCTCAGGGCACCGGATAAAAAGGCCGAAGACAAACAAACTTTTTTTGGCACTACCATAATCATAATCATAATCATAATCATTTCATGTCATGATTATGATTATGATTATGATTACCAGCACCCTGGGCGCCGAAGAAATTTCGCCCAGGGCGCTGGTAGTGCTAAAACCGGCACTGGTCAAGTTCAACCAACATCACGACAATGACTTGACATGGCATAACCCGACCAAATGACGTTGGTCCGCTGTCTGTCTCAATTTCCTTTTACACATTGCGGCCTATAAACAGCAGCAACACTAAATGACCTTTAACAGTGGTTTAAACTCCGTTCAACGCTAACCCCACGTCGTAGCTAGTGTCGGGTTACACAGGAAGGCGTGTGGGTCGAGGCACCATTGTACTTCCGTCACTTCCTCAGTTCACACTTTTTTTTTTTACTGTCCATCAACACTTATTGAATTGTTAAAATAATTGAAGGAAAAAGAATCATAACTTTTATTGTCATCTTGTTGTCATCCTTTTTAATGTTCATAGGGCATAGACCGTAGCAAAAATAATTCTTAACAAAAAAAAACCGGCCAAGTGCGTGTCGGGCCACGCGCAATATAAGGTAGTATAGTAAAAATTATCAAAAACCAGCGTAGTACCGCTGGTTTTTGATAAGTTTTGTATGGTCAATGAATGTACATAATCTATACTAATATTATAAAGCGGAAGAGTTTGTTAGTTAGTTTGTTTGTTTGTTTGTTTGAACGCGCTAATCTCAGGAACTACTGGTCCGATTTGAAAAATTCTTTCAGTGTTAGATAGTCCATTTATCGAGGAAGGCTATAGGCTATATTTTATCACGCTAAGACTAAAAGGAGCTAAGAAATAGAGGAAAATGTGGAAAAAACGGGGGGAATTATTTATAAAAAAAAGTTAACCATCCACTAAAACATTATTTTCTGCTTTCATTAACTAAATAAACACACAGCAATTAGTTTGCAATATAAAAGTGTGATCCACTTAACATCTGTGAATTAATAGACTTTTATTTCAATCTATTGTTCTAATCTTCGGAAATTAGTTTTAGGGCTGCTATGTCAGAAAAATAAAAGTTCCTATGTAAATAAATTTGCACTTACTACATTTGCGCGAAGCTTCGATCGCGCAATATTTATATTAAATATCCTTAACCGCTCGTTTTTCCAAAGAAGAAACTATCCTTTATCCTTTCACGGGATTCAAGGAACCGAATTTTGTTAAACGTTCGGCGGTTTATGAGGAAACAGATAGATACAATTTCGGGTTTATAATTATGTAATAACTAATAAGTAATTAGATGCATAGTATGGATATATCATTTTATAGCTCTACATTTTAAATGTAGAGTTTGAAGTAAGACTCAACTTTATTATTTCCGTGGAACACAGACTGGTCAAAGATATTATAAAACCTTTATTTCATTTGTCTAGTTTTAGTATAATACAGGGTGTAATAAAACAAAGTGATAACTGATAATACTTTGGGGTGTATATAATTATAATATGTGTTCTTTATACAGAAATCAGAATTCATTAGAGCACAATTTTTTTAGTGATTTGTATGAGCAGGCGCCCCTGCAGCGTCATGCATTTGCCCAGTTTTCCCAAACTCTATACAGGGTACACATACACACACCAAAGTATAATCACTTAGTTTTGTTATACCCTGTATAATATTACTAGACGTTTCGCGCGGCTTCGCCCGCGTAAATTAGATATTTCACAGACAAATTAGTCCACAAAAAATAGCCTATGATCCTTCACGTGGTCTACTTCTTATCTGTGTCTAATAACAGAAAAATTGCTCCAGTTGTTCGTCAGATAAGCCCTTTCAAATAATTTCCCCCGTTTTTTCCACATTTTCCTCTATTTCTTCGCTTCTATTAGTCATAGCGTGATAAAATAAATTGTATAGCCTTTCTCGATAAATGGGCTATCTAACACTGAAAGAATTTTTCAAATCAGACCAGCAGTTCCTGAGATTAGCGCGTTAAAATAAGCCCTTTCAAATAATTTCCCCCCGTTTTTTCCACATTTTCCTCTATTTCTTCGCTCCTATTAGTCTTAGCGTGATAAAATATAGCCTATAGCCTTCCTCGATAAATGGGCTATTTCACACTGAAAGAATTTTTCAAATCGAACCAGTAGTTCCTGAGATTAGCGCGCTCAAATAAGCCCTTTCAAATAATTTCCCCCCGTTTTTTTTACATTTTCCTCTATTTCTTCGCTCCTATTAGTCTTAGCGTGATAAAATATAGCCTATAGCCTTTCTCGATAAATGGGCTATCTAACACTAAAAGAATTTTTCAAATCGGACCAGTAGTTCCTGAGATTAGCGCGTTCAAACAAACAAACAAACAAACAAACTAACAAACTCTCCCGCTTTATAATATTAGTATAGATATTATAGTAACTGGTAGGTATGCAGTTTAAGTCTACTGTCTATGGATACAAATCATTACCCTTCTTTTTAGTTTGACTGCGTAGAACTAGTTATTAGTTAAAAGCTTCACGATTTAGAAACATTTTAGGTGTGCATAGTATTGCTATCCAAAAAATGATGTAGCATTACTGTGTTAGGTTAAGGGCCTTCCCCTACGGAGATTCCGTAATTTACCGTATTTAGAGCCTTATAAACTCATAATTTGAAAGCTACAAAGTTATAATAAAAATACAGCAATAATCTTCAGTACATCAACATTCCTTTCCCCGTTTTAAATTTTCTATTTTTGTTTATTATAGTCATGATATCTTCCAAAGTAATACCAATTTATTAAAATTGAAGCATACATTCAGCATCTCCCTAATATTTACAAATTACGTTTATTTGAAACACACAACAATAGATAGACAATTTCATTAACTACATATTCCCCGTTTTAATTTTTTTTTAGATCAATCAATAAGTAAAAAAATAGGATTTTTGTGCGATCTCGGCAACGCGTCAAATGTATGGTCAATAGGTCGTTTGCTCGGGGGATGGCCTTAAGGTATAAGACTCTATAATGTCTACATAAAAAGAAACTATAATTTATAGCCAGGGTTTTTTATACCAATGTGTGGATGTGCCATAGTTCGAGACAGGAAATAGTGTGTCAAAACTCAAAACACACCAGTCACAAAGATCACAACCCTACACAATTTTGGCTGCGATTCAAACTCCATTTAAATTATATTTTAAGAGGTTTTCTCTAACCTAATTATATGCTAATTTATTATTACTGTTTCTAAAATACGGAATATCTTTTCATTATTTCCCATTTAGATGCCAAATGAAATTCTAGGAAATGTTGTAGGAAGGCCAATAGCATAATCTATACTCACTCTAGCTCGCGTGAACCCTAAACTATTATTCGTTCAGAATTTACTTTACCTACAAATCCGATGACTGTTGTCGGGCTTGAACTATGAAAGAGAGTGAGTGTGCCGCCGCACACTGGTGTACCGTGGTCAGTAGTTGGTGTGCCTAGGAAAAGGTTGTCATATTCTTCGTTTATGAGAACCAAAAAAAGGGAACATCTCAGGACGATCGACTGAGGAATGGGAACTCAGAGCACCCCTACACACACTGATTAATTTGTGGTGTATCTCTAAAACAGAACACTGCTTTAGAGGTCCACTGGAGAGGGCTAGAGATCCACCTAGAGTTCAGAGCCATCAGAGTGCCATAGCTGTGCTTGAAGAGCTATTAGCCAGGTCACAGGTGTGACCTTACCTTAGGTTTCACATTTCTTGAAAATATAATTTTGTAGTTTTACCATATTGAGACTGCATCGAATCCATACCTAATCTTGTTAAATGTTGAATTAGGACACAGTATTCAGTATGAAATATATCTTAATACCTTAAAACCTTTCCATAACATAATGGTAACAAAGCTTCGCTTTTAACGTAATTCACATGAGTCTCGTACCGGTAGAGATTGGGTCGATATTTTTTCTGTCGCCATCTGCTGCGAGGGGCAGCTGTGTGCGCACGCGCAGCACAATGGACCGGAGCGATGAACCCGCGACCCCCACCCCGTATTGTTAACAGCTGATCCATTCTAAATAGATCAACGAGCTGATTTTTTTGGCTATTTTATTGAAATCTTTGTGCAGTTTTTGATCTGTGAATAGAGAAACACTTTTCAACGTTATTGCTGAGATGTAAGATCGAAATTCGTAAAAAGAAGTTTGTGACAGTACTTCCCAATCATTGTGCTTGATGTCAACGGTCTGTTTATTGTACACCTACAGTGATTCTGGCTGGTGCTTGGGTTAGATTCTTTCTTATTTCTTTACAGACTAGTGCTATGTAATGGAAAATATTTAAGTAATTGCCAGTGGCCTAACTAAAGGGTGGCAGGGCTGGCAAAATGGCACGGGTCCCCGACCCAAAAGGGCCCCGGCCCAAGAGGCCGTGAGGTCAGAAATTTTTTATACATTGTTTTATTATTAGCGTGACGATTTTTACTGATAGGGCCCCATCAATTTGCCACGGGCCCCGGATGTTATAGTTACGCCACTGGTAATTGCTGTGTTTGCTTTGAGTAGCTCCAAAACTTTAAATTTTTAATGCTGAGGCTATTTACTTTTGTTGGGACAAAAGTCAAAATATACCTACAGTTCGAGGTCTTCCAGCCAAAATGAACCATTATTGTAACCATGGAATGCGGACCAACAAAACATCAAGAAACTTCATGAAGATATTAAATGTGAAGGTATTAGCCATTAGGTAGGGCACTTATGGACCAGACGTAGCAGTGGGATCTTATCCTATAAATCACAGGATTCAAAGTCTAAAATTGTATTGTTGTAAATTGTATAAAGTTATAAGTTAGACCAGTTGCAGTGTTTTTCGCAATTTACTAGTCTAAACTAAGGGTCTAAACACACTAGGCCGAAAATACGCGGCCGAAGTTCGGCATGATTACGTACGTCAGCAATGCGCTACGCATACAATATAACGCGACGTAATTTCGGCATGGCATGGTGTGTCATCGGTAATTTAAAATACATTGCAGGCGTAATCATGCCGAACTTCGGCTGCGTTTTTTCGGCCTAGTGTGTTTAGACACTTAACTTCTAAAGTATCTCAACCAGCAGCCTCAAAACGCTTTTAAATGTTTTTTAAAACACATGTAGCGACCTCTCTGCTTAAAGTATGGAAGCTAATGTTATCTGAGCTGCGCTGAATTACTGTGATGTCAGCTGCTCTTAGTATTCATAGACAAAAATAGATGGCGCTGCATGCACCTACACCAGCCTTTCCCAAAGTAGGCGATAACGCCCCTTGTAGGCGCTGAAGGTCTGAGGGGGGGTGTGGGACCCAGAAAAAAAATGTGGGCGTTGTGTAGAGGCTTGGGGGGTGATTTATTTCATCAGGATGCATTTTAAATTGAAACAATGGGAGCGCTAAAATATAATTTGTTCTTAAAGTGGGCGGTAGACAAAATAAGTTTGGGAACCTCTAACCTACACAAACTTATCCACTATCCAGTCTGGATAACCCACTTGGGTTATCCAGACTGGATAAGTTTGTAAAGTTACGAAAGCTGAAATATTGCCTGTTTATGACTTCACTACTCCACTGGCGGACATTTTTGACAGCTGTTGCTTCCCACTGCCAGACACCCTTAAACTTCCGAGTATTAAACTTTCTATGTAATTACTTTAAGAAAGTTTAGCCTTTAAGGTAAGGAACGTTGGGTTAGGTTAGCCTTTCTTTGTGGCTCCTAATCTAAATTGGCTCTTATTTTACAATTTTTTCCTGGGACGCTGTGATGTATTTGTCAAGCCGATCGTTGTAGCTCGAAACACTCTCTCTCTTACTTTTGCTAATTTGCCAAAATTCATAGATGACGGGATAGCTGTTAGTTAACTTATCCCACCAAAAACATACCTGTTAAAATGGGGCCTAGTTCCTAACGGCTAATTTTCGACCTAAAATAATCGGCCAAGTGCAAGTTGGACTCGAGCACGAAGGGTTTCGTACCGTTATAAATCGAAAGTTGGAAAAAAATGTGTTTTTTGTATGGGAGCCCCCCTTAAATATTTATTTAATTTTAATTTTATCATTAATTATTAAAATACAAATATAATTAAGGATTTTCTGAGTATTTCAAGTGCCTACCTTTAGCCATTATTGATTACGAGCAAAAAAGGCCAAAAAAATCACGTTTGTTGTATGGGAGCCCCCCTTAAATATAAATTTTATTTTGTTTTTAGTATTTTTTATTATAGTGGCAACAGAAATACACAATCTGTGAAAATTTCAGAAGTCTAACTATAGCGGTTCTTGAGATACAGCCTGGAGACAGACGGACAGACGGACAGACATCGAAGTCTCAGTAATAGGGTCCCGTTTTTACCCTTTGGGTACGGAACTCTAAAAAGAGTTGAAATCCAATCCAATACCAAGTTCAGGTGCACTTCATCGATCATAATCATCTTCATCAACAGCCTGATCCATAATAGTTCTAATTTGAACTTGGCAGGTTAATTAAATTCTATAAATATTATCTAATTATAGAATTAATCAAGTGTTACGTATAGCACAAAAACCTGCCAAGTTCAAATTTAGAAGTATTATGGATCACTGTTCAGGCTGTTGATGAAGATGATTATGATCGATGAAGTGCATCTGAACTTGGCATTGGATTGGATTTCAACTCTTTTTTTAGGCCAAAAATTAGCCGATAGGTACTAGGCCACATTTTAACAGGTATGTTTTTGGTGGGATTTCAATACTTTTTTTCAAGAGATCATATCTATTTTTTTCTTTTTGTGCCACACCCGATATAAACAATACTTTCGAATTTCGATAGATGGCGCTAATGGTATTTGTTAAACTATCAAAAGAAGCCAATTTTTTAAGTTAACAGTATTTTACCTATACAGTGTGCATTATGCATGACAATATTTTAAAATTTTACGACCTGTGTGCCAAATTTCATAACGCTAGGACAATTGGAAGTGGCCTAGAGGTTTTGATTACCGGTCAGTGAGTGAGTCAGTGCCAAAATTAGCTATTTTTACAGGGACATATTTCAAGATCTACCGAAGCTATATCTATGAAATTTGGTATACTGCGTAAGTACTAGTATATAATTACGTAGGTACAATTTTATCTTTGCACTTGCAACAGACACTGAGCTACAGGGGGGGTTAAAAGTGCGTCGAAACGGTTCGTGTAAATAGTGCACAGCATGCGCGCGGCCTGCTGGAACTAGGCCTGCGCACTTCCGTGCGCTTTGATACCTACCATGATTGTTTTTGCCACCACTGCCGCAATCATGACGTCATACTATGCAGTGGGATGACGCCGCGCCGCGCTAAAACGTACAGTTTAGTCACTAGCATGTCACTGAATTGATGTAATTATGAATCATTCGGCTCTGCTCATTATCTATTGACCTAAAGACCTTTCGAATACCACGCGATACTAGGTAACAAAAAAAATGGGCCAAGTGCGTGTGGGACTCGCGCAAGAAGGGTTGCGTACCACCATAGTAAAACCCCTCCTTTACTATCATGGTACCACTGTAGAGCAAAAGTAGGAAAAAAATGTGTTTTTTGTATGGGAGCCCCCTATTTGATCGAAGGGAGCCAGCCCCCCTTAATTATTAATTGGAACGAGTTCCTTATCGCGCGTTGCGAAAGGGGGCTAGACGGAAAAAGTTGTAACGACACTTTTTGACGACCTCTGTGGCTCAGTGGGTGGGCTGTTGGTAGCTCAAGCCGGGGGTCGCGGGTTCGAATCCCGCCGACGGAACAAAAAGTTTTCAAAGTTCCTGGGTCATGGATGTGTATTAAATATGACGTGTATCATATAATAAAAATCTTAAATACTTATATAATATAGTCTAAAAGTATTAAATATATTTCCGTTGTCTGGTACCCGTAACACAAGTCCTTCAGGTACTTAGCACAGGGCCAGACTGACGTGGTGTGAAGCGTCCATAGATATTATTATTAGATATTATTATTTTTGACCGACACTTATTTTAGTACCTGCGAAGTAGGGGCAGAGGGCGTTGATGTGGCGATGACGACGACGTCAACTGGGGGGAAGTTTAAAATTCTACCATTCCTCTATGGCGGGAAATTTGAATTTTTTTAAGCTGGGTGGGGTGGCGGTACTCTTCATTTTTTTTATAACTTCGTTCCATCCGGGTGTCCCTTGACACCTCTCAATTTTATTTAAATTTTATTATTAATTATTAAAGTAAGTAAATTTGTTTGCCTTCAGCGCTCCTTTTTATCCGGCGCCCAGCGTCGCCCCCCCCCCCCCCCCCCCCCCATTGCATTTATAATATTAGTATGGATTTAATTTCAAATTTAAGTACTTATCCCAAACGTCTTTTACGGGCCTTGACTTGCGCTTGAGAAGTTGAAATCGAAAGCTGTTTTTGTATTTTTTTATCATTCGAATATTATGTTTGACATTCTTTACTGTGATTCTTTATACAAGCTATGCATAGTCACAAAATAATTTTATTGCAATAAAATATTTAATATTTTCTACAACTATTTTTTTAAATCGCAGCAGGTAAAGTGAGGTAAGATTTTTTTTGCATTTTTTAGCTTTAAGCTTGTTTAGTATTTTTTTTTCAAAAATGTAGGAAAAATATTCCTGATGCAGTTAAATCTAACTCCAGGTTTTTAAAAACACTAATACCTAGACGTTTTTTGCTAAAATAAAATAAGCGACAAAATACCAATCGTGATGAAATATTTATTAAATTTTTGACTAATTGATCAATTAACATCTAAAAATGTTAACCAATTGGTAGTTTATTTATAGCTAATCGTCATAGAAATAATTTGCGTCAAATTCATTTTGGGGTTCCTCAATATCACTTCTCTCTAATCTCCGTAGTTTTCATAATATTATGTTTCTCTGACTTTCCTGTCAGTTGAATTCTCTTTTATCTTTTCTTTTGTATTTTAAACTTTAAATGTGGAGAAGTAGATTCATTACATGCCTATTGCTATAAAACGGTATGTATATTGATCGAGTGTATTTTAAACTAAGATAAGAACACAAAATATTATGTAAAACATCGCAATAATTTATTATAATATCAAGTATGAACACGATCACCTGGGGTCCTGATGGTCTTAAAAGGTAATTTCGAAGACGAGAATTTTTTGGAATAAACCAAGACGTTTAAACTTCAAGATATTAAGGAACCCAAATCGCATAGCCAAAGACGCACAATGATCCCTCGGAGTCCTCACAAGATATACGTCGTATCCATAGCTAACATTGACCTTCATCGATTCACCCGTGGTGTGGAGGTCACGCTCTGTTAGCACATATAGTAGGTATATTGTAAGTATAACAACAACCGTACAATGTTAACTCGTTTAATAAGTAATAACACAGTAAATATACAGGTTTATCGTAAAACTTTTTTGTTTTTGCAATATTATAATTTATAATAATATTTCATTTGAGAAACTTTACAAGGTTCGAAAGGTATTGGAGAATACCAGCTAGTGAAATTATAGTTAACTCTGTTGAGCACTAACCGACTTTTTTATCTTTACCAGTTAATTGTTTTAAAAATTCTAGCCGATATCTATGTAAAGCGATGTCACGAAGCATAATCTATTAAAATTATACATAAAAGTCTAATTAATATTAGCAGAGTTGTATACACGTCAGAAATTATTTGTGATGAAAAGCTCCAATCTAGTTAGAATACCTTTCCCAATAACAAGGCAACATTGAAATAGGCGGGACAACTTATTTATTGTTATAATATTGTGTATGGCATACTTAATGTACCTAAATATAAACCTGTCTTACTATTTGTGTTATTACTCTAATATGTATTCTGTGCTTACAAGACAAAAATAAGAATTTACTGTTTTGAAATCAAACACATGATATTATATTAGTTTTCTTAAAATAAAACGTAATCATTAAGCATCTATTTTCTTATCTATCAATCAGAATAGCTAGCAAATGCTGTTATTTTATTTTTGAAGCTTTAAATTTAGGAATTCCAGTGTTTTTTTCCTTTATTTTTATTATTTTAAGTTCAAACAGCGGGGTGACATCATCGCTGGTTACGTCTACGTGTGTCCATGAGCTATGCAGAGTAGCGCGGCTTCGAGGCTCGGTCTTATATTCAGTTGGAAAACAGATCGCTCGTCGGTCTAACGTATTGTGGAACGTTTTTAGAAGCAACAACAAACCATGGCTAATATTTTGGGTAAGTTTCTTATCAGAATATTATTTTTATCTCATAGTCCCCGTGAACTATTTAGGATAAAAAAGAGAAATTTAAAGGAGATACGATATTTTTTTTCTAAGTTGTTAAGTTTTTAACTAAAGTTAGGTTGCGGTATTTGACGGTCACAGCGAATTGATGTTGTTTGTCCATTAAGTCTATTTAAATACCATTTTTTATCCGAACGGTCAAACAAAATAGCTAACCGGCATTATTTTGGCACAAGGCCAAGATTAGGAGTTCTTTCGCGGCAGCGCGGCGTCTTAGTTAAGATCAATAATAACACATTAATAACTTTTGACTATAAAACATAAGGATATAAATGATGTTTTTTCTTTATAATACGTGACTTCTATTTAAGTATAAAGGTCTTAAGTTACGTCAGCACCCTAAATAGATAATTCTGTGACAAAGTTGTTACTAAAACTAGGTAGGCTAGGCATGAGATCACCAGCAATAAATTGTTGATCACAATTGATTGTCGCTCGTCCTACGATTGTATCTCACTATTACTGTGATAGAATCTAATATCTAGTACTTCTCATAGTATAAGTGACTATTAGAATCTAATGGTAACGATACCACTATGAGAACCCATGTGTCAGTAATAAAAGCTCAGTTTATTCTGTGTACTTATATGTAGGTAGATAATAATAATGTTATCTTAAAATACAATACAATATAACAAAAATTGAGTAATTTATGACTTGAGTCACTTTTCTATTGGTTAAATTGCTTTCGTTTTCCTTGTATTAAGTAATACCACAGAATATAATATATTAGTAGTACCAAGTAATACATAATATACTTATCTATTTATTGCTTTAGTAATTTTAAAAAGGAAAAAACAAAAAACTGCTATAAAGCCGACCATTCCTACTACGTACAACCATCAACTACCAGAATCTGATGGCAATTTTTAACAGCAGATTTTCAAAAAATATCCTTGATCATTGGATAAATTTTTATATTTGCATGTTTAACACACAGAATCAGCCGCTATAAGAAAAAAAAACGATCAAAATGTTTTATTCCAATTACCCCGGTATTGCTAGAGTCAATTTATTTTCTCACTTTTTGCCATCAGATTCTGGTAGACCTATATGTGTATTTTTTCATCTGACTGTTTTTTTATATTTATTAAGGCCCCTAGCACACGGCGTATTTAAACGCGCAGAAGACGCGTGTTCCTGATACGCGCGTCTTCGGCGCCGTAGACGCTGATAATTGTTGCGTTTGCATTGATGATACAAGCGCGCGCATAGATTCATGTATCATAGAAGTAAATTTCTTTCATCTTCTATGTATAATACCAATTTTTTAAACGTTGTATGATAATGGCCACTCAATCTTTTTTTCGTAAATGGATCTATCCAAAAGATTAGCTTTTTTTGTACGTTTTTTTCTTTACAAAAGAAGTACTAAAGCCAACGTAAGCAGTGTTGTCTCAACCGACCCCATTGTACAACTGAACAAGGGTAGTCTCTGATCAAAACGCAAAACATGCGAGCGACTACAGCGCATCTGTATCGCTGTATCTGCGCGTACCTGTACGCGCAGTAGAGGCGCGTTTCACGATCGCCCCGGCTGCTTTACAAAGTTGCGATCGAATCTCGTTTGAAACGCATATACGCGCGTAATCTGCGCGTCTTCTGCGCGTTTAAAATACGCCGTGTGTTATGGGCCTAAGGTCGCTTTAACATCAGATTCATTAGCGACCACACGACTATTTTATTGTTTACTAAATAGTATCAAATAAGCTGTGAGTAAAACAGACAAAATGACGAATGATCCAAGATGATTCGCCTACGTAAACATAGCATGAATGATCTTTGTATGACATCATAATATAGGTATAAGGAGATGATTAAATAATAATGGTTAATGACAATAATTATCTTTTTACAACCTTATTTCCTAAGGTATTGTTACAAAGTAGCAAGTAGATAAAAATTACATTACTTTGTGAATGTGACACACCCCTCACCACTGTTGATCGTAGTTCGTAAATCGTAAGTAAGGCACGTGTTGAAATATATTTTTTTAGTTATATCACAAAATCATGTACTTCCCGAGAAACCGTCTATTTATGTGAACTTTAGAAGAAACGTGACAATCTCTTATCACTAAGATTTATCACCTTGGCCGGTGATTACAAATTAAATACTATATTGCGCGTCTCATATTTTTTATACAATTTATTTATAGCACTAACAGGACAAAACCTTATGAGTTATGACCTAGGTCACGTATGCCACAGGTCACTCATTTTGTAAATTTATTTTCTGTTATGTCTTAAGTTATTATTTTGTCGAGAAGTTATATTATGTTTTATATGCAATAAAGGAGTTCAATAGAAATATAAGAAAACAAACAAAAAGAAAATTCGACGTTGCTTAGCCAAGTTGCACGTCACGCACCGGCGACGCGTAGTGTCCATTAATTATGGTGTTTTTAGGATAACTTACGGAGGCTATTTCTCAACATTTTAGTACTGAGTGATTATAAAGAAAAAATATGTATTTTTATTTATAACAAGGAACAATATATCGAAATTTGGCCAGAAGGTTTAATTGCACCCTGTATAATATTATGTGTAGTAAAAAATATTAAATTTTTAAATTATTATTAACAGTAGGTAAGTGCGGAAGAACGAAAACTTTAATGTGCAACTGGTAAGTCTAGGTTGCTATTTATGTTGTTAACCCAAAAAAACTTTGATTTGATACCAAACATTTCAGCAAGGTTAGATTCAACTCTCAAACATAATATGATATTAGATATACATTATACGTGCATATTTTGTCGCAATAGACAACGTATAAGGTAGCCTATGTGACCGCACATACTTAACTCAAACAGAATGTAAAGCGACCTATTTGTATGCTACACTGATTTCTAACTGCAATATTTTGTTAATTCAGTTCACACCAAAACGAAAGAGACGATTGATTCGTAGAATTATATTAACAAAAAATATATAAGTTTGTAACTACGCTTAATCTGAAATATAAAACACTTTTTTTCTTACGGTAAAGCTGTTTATAGAAAAGAACCGATAATCTATATTTGAATATTATATAAACATAAACAACTTTGCCTTTTTTGTAAACAAAACTATAAATCAGTAAGCACCATTGTAAGTAGCGTTCTGATAAGTAAACACACTGAAGAACTGCTTTCTAATTATGATAAATAATAGGAATTAAATACTAATATAATATAACGTCGCAACTTTGGTTTTTATTTAAAAAAATGAAAAAGAATATTGATATATACTTAGTAAAAAATGTATAAACGTGGGTTAAAACTTACATCACATCGACCACCGCGCGGGTTCGTAATTTGGATGATACATGATGTGATTAGGGAATGTTATTATTCGACAAATTCACTATTCGAATAATTCGAATATTTTACAAAAATGTTCGAATAATTCGAAAATTTTGAAAAATGCTGATAACTGAATAAAAGTAACAATAAGCTTCGTACAATCTTTTTTGTTAATAGTATGAAGTAAATAATTCTTATTTTTACTTTTATATCAACATAACTCTTAGTAAATGACGTAGTTAATGTTCATTTTACTCTCTTCGTTTCACTTTTACATTGTAAGTGTAAACCGTTTTCGATCGTAGCACCTTTTACTTTTGTCATGTGATTATGCTTAGTCTTACTAGGCAGCAGTTGAGATTAAATAATATTATTATATTATTCCTTAATACTAAGCCAGCTCACCCGTCTTTTTATATTTTTGAGCCACGTTCACGTGCTATAAAAAAGGCCCACTAGAAAACAAACACCACAACAAAGAAAAAAATTGCAACATGACTCTGGGGGTGGGTGAAACAATCTTGGAGCTGGTGACTTTAGTAACTTGAAGTTTGCTAACGCCAATAACATGATATTAAGGAGCCACCGGCCGAGACGGGGTTTCCGTTCTCGGCCGAGACCGAGAGCTGAGACCGAAAAGACACAAAGCGTGAAAAAACTTAAATGTTGTTTCTTTTTAATACTAAGCGAACTGTTTTGATTATCACTCGAGGACTGCCGCGGTAAAGCTATTGAATGGCATTTTTTATCAACTTACCGAATCATAGATCAAATAATCACATATTATTATAACCACATATGGCTTCGTATAAAAAAAGTAGTTTTTTTTTAAGTAGAAAATAGGTCTCTACAACTGAAAATTTGCATGTGTCTATGAAAGTACTACGTACTACGTGAATTATCTTTTATATTTTAACTATTCCAAAACTCCCAATATTGCACTTACATCTATTATTTTCTTAAAATAAAAACGTTTTTTTTTTATACGCCCTCGTGGCATGGCTTGAAGCCCGCTATAAAGCTATCACGATAGACAAAAAATTAGAGAAAGCTTGAAGGGAGTCAATGGATACAGATCGTGAGTGACCATTAGCACTGAAAGCCATGATCGGAAGGGGTTTATATCTTCATTTGCATGTCTTTAGGAAAAATAACGACTAAAACATGGTCAACGGCGACGATGAATGGTCGTATACTCATTTGTTAGACTAAAAACAGATTTATATATCATTTAAGATGTAGAATATTCATAAATAATATTGTTTTTCTAAAATAAACTTAATTGTGTTCTTAATCCATATTAATTTTGTGTTAATAGCATTTAAAATGAGGATAAAAAATATTCTTATTATTCGAATTAGGTATTCGAAAAATAATGTGGCGAATATTCGAATAGTAAAATCGTCGAATATTCGAATAAAACGAATATTCGAATAACATACCCTACATGTGATATACTCTGAAAATGATCTGAAAATAGAAAATAATTTATTCTACGAAATACGAGGAACACGAGTGCTTTTTGTTCTAAATTACAAATGTACAAGAGAAAATAATAATCGTGCGTCAAGAAACATTGCATATGGTTTCTGTTATTTTATGTCATTAGTTAAGTAGATAGTTGTAGAGCTTTTGAATTTATAATAAACCTACTTTAAATATTATTTTAATTAAGTATTATTGATAAAATATTTTCCTAGATACTTTTAGAATACCTACTTTTGAAATTTTACAATACCAGCTATAATATGTGACATATTAATATATTCCTAGTATTGTTAAATTATAAGCAGCAATGATTACAGCTACAGCAAATTTTTCCTCACGCCAAAATTCTTGAATTAAAAATTCCCGACTCGTACGCCTTACTTCCCATTTTATTTATAGGCAGGAGTGGACACTGAAACCTAGACGTTGTGAATTGTGATTTCATCTACACTAATCTACATCTACACTAATATTATAAAGAGGAAAACTTTGTTTGTTTGTTTGTTTAATTGTAATGAATAGGCTCAAAAACTACTGGACCGATTTTAAAAATTCTTTCACCATTCGAAAGCTACATTATCCACGAGTAACATAGGCATAATTTTATTTTGGAAAAAATAGGGTTCCGTAAGATATTTGGGTTTTTCGGACACAAGGTGTAAAAATCAACCAGAAAAGTTACTTATTTTGCGTACGCTGCCTAAACTATAAGAGATAGAACCATAAAATGTTCTAATTAATTGTAAATCTTATAAATATCTACAAAAAAGTCGGCGACACACTATACCTATCTATGTCGAGTGAGGCACAACAACGATTTTTTTATTTAAAAATCTTGAATTTTTTTTGGACTTCATTTAAACGCGTTTATTTTACTCATGCCATTAATCCTTATCAAAATAAATTATTTCATCACTAAGCACAGTTTATGTAGATAATATTTGGTCTTTGAATGATTAAAATTGGACGTTTGGTTTTGAAGTTATGGCGAAATTAAAATATTACGGTTTCTGCTGCACGGCCCGTTGCGAAGTGGGCGTCACCAAGGCGGGGGTGCGCGTGCGGGAGGGAGTTTAGATCTATTAGTAAATGATGATTTAAATAATACTTAATTATTCACTAAATCTAAATAATGTATAAAAGTCAAAGGTCAAAGCACAGCCCAAACCACTGGACGGATCGGGCTGAAATTTGGCATGCAGGTAGATGTTGTGACGTAGGCATCCGCTAAGAAAGGATTTTGATCAATTCTACCCCCAAGGGATAAAATAGAGGATATACCGATCGGGCTGAGACTTTGATACCTAAATAATAATAATACTTCTTAACGCGAGCGAAGCCGCGGGCAAAAGCTAGTTTTATATATAATACAGTTATGAGTAACTGTGGGTGGAATATTTAAAAATATTTTTACAGCTACTGATTAATTTGTGGCTTTTAATTTTGAATTTGTTGTGAGGTAGTAAGTAGCCAGATAGAGATTAGAGGCACGTGAAATTGATGAAGGAACCTGTAGGTCTGGGCAAATATCCTAAAGAATATTTACAACAAATATCGCTACAAACCCAAAAGTGAACGTAAGTATAGGTCTACCAGAATCTGATGGCAAAAAGTGAGAAAATAAATCGACTCTAGCAATACCGGGTTAATTGGAATAAAACATTTTGATCCTTTTTTTTGAATATACCTAGAAAGTAGAATATATATTTTTATTTTTATTTCAGACATCGCGACGGAAGATAAACTGGAGTACCAGTTCTTCCCGATCCCCAGTGGCTCGGTGCAGTTCAAGGTGCGCGCTGCCAACGATGCGCACATCGCGCTCACCATGGGACCTCAGGCGTCCGTCCCCATGTATGAGGTTTGTGTCCCTTTTGTGAACTCTGTATGATCTATTTATGTATAAACAAAATCCTAAAACATAAACTATAAAGTAGTTATATTTCTTTTAAAAAGAGTGATATAGGGCGCTGGGACACTTCATTTTGAAATCGCTAAATAGGTACTTCTTTGAATAACATGCAGCCATGATAATATTATTGTGTTACTAATAATACCATTATTATACCAGAATAGACCATGAAGGATTGGCAAAATAAGGAAAAATATTATAGTTTCCTGACACTACATAACAGCTAGATAGTTACATGGAAAGTACTAAGAAAGTTTACACACCCGCTTAGCAACGTTTACATTCCTGGAAGCACTTAATATAAATAGTCGGCCTTGGTATGTGCGAAATGATGGGAATGGTATGCACCGCGGTTCTATCAATACCACGATCAATACTTACCATCCATATACAGTCTAGAACACAGGAGCGAACGGTCCATAATTCCTAGATGCAGTTTCAGGTGAGAGTAGGAATTTTGCCATTGCAATGACAACCCGATGCATTAGGATGCATTTGACTCAGAATGCAATTGAATTTTTTCACTACAAACGATGGCCGCTAGCCTTCTGACACGTTTCTGGATAAGGTCTAGGCATAAATCTCTGCAAAAGACTCTCAGGTGTTGCAAAAAGGTGAGAAGATAAACGCGGCAGAGCCAACGAACTCCTTGGTGCAAAACTTAGACTTATAGTAACGTAACGACGATCCTAAGGCTAGTGTAGCTTCGACATAACAATCTATCGTACCTGAGCAAAGCTCACTTGCTCTTAGATGTCTGCTACTCACATTGCTTTATCTTGAAACGTTCGTGAGGTATTGCGATTAATGGGATCTGACATGGACGTAAGGTGCACAATGTGCACATGACGTCACGTAAGTTTTCGGATCCCAATACTGAGATCGAGCACGTTTTTCTTGTATGTGTATGTATGCGTGCCTGTGTGTGTTCAGTTGTTATACAGGTACACCGCGCGTCACGTAGGTTTAAGATATCAAACATGACCAGAACAGTCTTTGCTACGAATGGCTCCTGCTTGAAGCAGCAAGTATGAACATCTGATGTGTTCCCTACCGAGTCTACTAGACGTGCCGCGCTGCTTAAGACACATCGATGTGATGTGTTGCTTGTTGCATGAACATTATGAAACCTCTTGGTTATTCGGGAAGCGACCATATAGCAACCAAACCATTCCAAACACCTTATCTTGTGTTTTATAATAAATACACAATTAATTTGCTACGTGACTTCGTCGGCGTATTTTCTATGTTAGCCGGGCAAGAAAAAGTAATGTTATCCTGTTGCATTATGAGGCTAACCATAATTAAACATCATGGATCGCTATGTGTGCATATATCAGTCGTTTACCGCAATAAAATGAATGGGAATTTGAGCCAATTTCAGCGAGACTGCGTCATGTAGTTCATTAAGGATAATCGATGCACGTTGCTATGCACCCGACGTCCGAAAAGAATCTCGGCAGAACTTTAATGCTGTATTCTAAAAAGTTGAACAATTCGTTGCGAGCTCAACTTTTCGTACGTTGCGACACATGAGCAGAATACATGGTTTTCTCTTCAAAGATGGCACAGCAGCCGCACCTCATCCTATTGTGTAACCACGTTCCATGCGGCGTTCGAGAGTCACGTGCGCCACGGTTTGATCAGTAGCTCGATGATGCGATGACTCCGACACGAAGTCTTATCGTATTATATATAGAGCTTGAAGAAAATATTAATATCAGAAAAAGTCAGCGTATCGAATAACCGCTGCGAACTATATCACTTCGCTAAGAGTCTTCGCCGTGGGTAGCGGATTCCATCATGCAGCTTTCGCCGTTAGGTTCGCTAGGCCAGTATGTCCCGATGAACACACTCGTCGCACCTCGTTCCATTGCGTTACCGAGATCTACATGCAGCCTCGGATAGTCACGTGCAGAGCGGTCTTATCGGTAGCTTGATGGTGCGGCCGAGACATGGCACACCTGGCCGGCACGCAAGGTCTTGTACGGCGAGTTCAAAAAAGTTATATTATAGTATGCACCTTGTAGTCTCGGGTACAAGGTAAAAGCTCTCCAGGCTCTCCTCCAGTTAGAAACAAAAGTGTGAAAACATTAAATAATAGGCGGATAATGCAGAAATTGCATTGACGTCCGGTTTCAGGAAAAACATTAAAATAGTTATAACGGTTGACGCAATATAATAAATTGATCGTTAACCACAAATTGAAATAATTTATTAATATTTTTTCAAAATTATTGCCTGGACTTTATCTGAATTTGCATCATTTGGTTTGTATATAATGTCCTTAAATTTCTCCTGACATTCATAAGCTCATCCACAACCACACTGTCCAGAGTAACACTGGCACCAACCTCCTCCACAGCAAAGACCTGAACACCATCATATAATTTTAATTATTTGTGTTTTTTTTTTAATAAACGTTATTGTACAATATTTTTTGGTATCATTGACATAAAATAAGCTTACTCGGCACCGCGTCCAATAGGTATCCCTACTCACCTGTATACCTGTCACAGCTTCAGTCACGATTGGTCCACTAGGCTGTATGCAATGTGCATCGGATCGACGTGGAGACATAGACGTCACGCTGCAACTTGTGCAACTGCACTTTAATGCGTAACGGTCTAGGAGTTAACACCGTTGCATGATAGAGTTTTGTCTCCTGATTCCAAAAATACCAGCCCCCGCTACCCCCGAGCCTTAACTTTGAAGTTATAGCCCATACGTTCTTGTGTAACTGGCTGTATATATAATGGCACTTTGTTTAAAACCTCTTTAGGGACACCTTTAAGTTAGTTTTAGACAACGCAGCAAAGTAATCTTATTAGGTCATTACTTGGGCAAGTCTGGGTTAAAGTTATAGTGCAGGTGAACTCAGACTATGCTAATAATTAATATTTTGTAGGTAGATTCAAGACATTTAGCCCCAATTAAGTCCAAATCTATTAACGCCCAGGATCACTTACCTTGAAAATGCGACTTATAGGTATAGCGCGCTAGTGTGAGTCAGTCTACGATTATATTGCTCGTAATGGACTATACGACAGGGTAGTAAATTGGTTCCACCCTGTATTGACATTTAAAGATGTTGATTACTATAATATTGGCCTCGACGCGACAGCCACGCAGGTAATGCGACATGTGCATTTAAGTGCGGCCAATGTTGGTTTATAAGAAAATAGGATCTTCCAGAAAGCAGACAACCAAGCCTTAGGTCACTGTGGGGAGATAAGTTATGTCTTGAGCCTTATCACGAGGTTATAAGGCAGCAAATGTTAAGTTTAATCTTTCACGTTTACAGATCATGATCGGAGGATGGGGAAACACGAAGAGCGTCATCAGGAAGAACAGGACCAAGCCCGACAAGGTCGAGATCGAGACTCCCGGCATCCTCAACGCCGGGGAGTTCAGAGGTTTCTGGGTGAGGTGGGACGGCGGAATCGTGTCTGCCGGCCGAGAGGGCGAGGCCATCCCCTTCATCTCCTGGTCCGACCCCGAGCCCTTCCCCATAGGCTTCGTCGGCGTCTGCACCGGCTGGGGCGCCACTGGCACTTGGAAGATCGAAGGTATCGCTTCATTCTTCAGTGACAAAGCGTGACTTGCGCGGAGTCGTTGAAGTGAAACTTCTAGTCTCTAATAGTAGTCGTGACCTTGAAATTTCACTTCGCCTCAGTCTTAACAAAGTGTACCCAACGGCATAAATATTATTCCAAATTATCCAGATGGAGCGGAGCTTAACACTCCGGACAAATTAGAGTACACGTACGCGCCCGTGGCGTCCGGCTCCCTGGAGTTTGAGTACCGCGGGCCGCACAACGCGCACGTCTGCCTCACGCCCGGCCCCGCTGAGATAGACCCCATGTACGAAATCATCCTCGGCGGCTGGGAGAACAAACAGTCCGTCATTAGGCACTGCAGACAAAAGCCCGACAAGGTAGTACCCTGCGGTGCCCGGCCGAGGAATGCACGTCGTTCGAGGCGTCGGCATCGCAGAGAAACGTTTTCTCCTTTAGAGCGATGCTTAGACGATGCCCGACCGAGTGACTCGTGCGTTCGGCGTGCGTTTCTAGCCTGGCACCGTTCAATGTCGTTCGCTTGTGTATCGGCCGATGGAATAACCGTATAAACCTCCGTAGGTGACCGTCCCGACTCCCGGCATTATGAATCCCAACGAATTTAGAAAGTTCATCGTGACGTGGCGCTGCGGCAGGGTGGTGGTTCGCGACGGGAGGTCCGGCGAGGTGATCATGGAGTGGTCCGACCCGTCCCCGTTCCCCATCAGCCATTTCGGCGTCCGCTCCGCCTGGGGCGCCCGAGGCAACTGGCGCATCCGCCATTTTGCCGGCAACGGCCAACGTTGAGTTTCGATTTTTTTTTCAACTACCTCCCCATTGCAGTGTTACTAATGTTTGTTATTGCATAATAAATGTTTGAAATGTAGGTGCGTGTATTGGAATTTAGTCAAATTGGATGGTAAACCTGAAGTTTACATATTTTGGTATGTTGGGTACATTTTGTATGACTTTCTGTGTCTCACTCTTCTTAGCGCCTAAGCTTTGCACGATTATTGCACTACATACCTACCTATTATTTATATTTTATGCAATATTGATACTAAGTATAGTCTATATTATTACTACCTATTTGTGGCAATATTGTGCTAATTTTGAACGGAACGCATTCAATGGCTAGTTACATAACTACATTGTTAATTGCATGAATTTTGTTTAAAGTTATGCTTACCATTTTAATTATGGTGTTTTTATTTTCTGTAGACTAGGAATCACTTGTTTAAGGTTGAGGTTGTGGGCAGGAAATTTAAAGCTCTACCTTCACATGACCCTCAATTTTTTTCAAATCTCTAGCTTATTCTTTTGCTTACATTCTCACGTAGCATTCCAAAATTAAATTCAAATTTTTTTTAGTGCCGTCCGCTCCATCGGCTCCGTTGGCCGCGCCATTGTACAGCTCGCCGCCCGGATATCCGAGCGTCGGAGCGGTCGGTGGTAGTCTGTGGGTAGACGCCACTTCCGGCCAAGTGCCGCCCGGCGCCGTCGCCGCCGGCCAGGACTGCAGTGGGGAGCCCCTGTATGTGGCTAGGGCGCAGCACGAGGGTGCTCTGCTGCCGGGCAAGCTCGCCTCATCGCACGGCTGCGCGTACATCCCATGGGGAGGCGCGGAGCACGGCAAGAATGGATACCAGGTTAGTCAGCAATGAGTGACATAGGAAAGTTTTAAATATTTAAACGAACAACGACAATAATTAAGCTCCTAACTTATTTCTCGTTTGAGGGAAGAGAGAGAGATGCATTTAAGAAATTAAGTATTGTTAAGAGGGCGACTAACCCAAAAAATCAAACATCGTCCTTCTCTCTTCACACTCACGCCCGTTTTTCATATGCCAGGTGAAAAAGGACGACGCGGAATCATCGCCAAGTTAGTTTTACTATGAATAAAAGACGAATTATAATGATTATGAAAAAAGTATTTTGAGCAAATTTAGGTTTTATCAATGCCTTTTTAGATATTAAAAAATATTAAAGAAAAGACAGCAAACTTCGAAGATCCAAGCAAAAATGTGTCTAAAACAAGGTTTTTTGTAAAAAAAAAACTATCGAGCATTTTTTCAGTGATCGTCTTTTCGTGTTGAGCATTTAATCGTCATGAACTGAAGTTACTTGTGTAAAAAAATTAGTTTTCTAGACCTTACAGATTTGGAGATCTAGGTTTAAGTATGTAGTCAAGTTAGGGTCAGGTGCATTCTTAAATACCTAATTTCACTGTCCTCTTAACCTGCGTTTACTCAGAAACTGAGGTAAGTTCCGTCGCATGGAATATTTTTTAACAATAGAATCGCTTCTTTTGTCTGATCTCGCTTAGCGCAACGATTCTATTGGATGTTAAAAAAACACTCCTCGCGACGCTTCTTAGCGTAGCTGAAGTGGCAACTGCAACACAACTTAGGTAAGAGGACGGAGAGATGACGCATTGTAGACTTTAGTTAATGCCACGTTAATGCACCTCTCTTTTCCCTCAAACAAGAGATAAGTTAGTAGCTTAGTAATTTAAGTTCAGCGTTTTTACCAGGTTTTATGTGGAAAGTCAAAACTTCCAACACCGAAAATTTCGTATTTTTATCTAATCATTATATCTATTTCACCAGGTGCTAGTCGGGGGCCCCAACAAGTGGGTGCCGACTAGCGGCTCCAACATTCCACCGGGGGCTTTCCCGGGGGGTGAGTCCGAGGATGGGGAGCCCCTCTTCATCGGCAGGGTGAGACACGAGGGCAGCGTCACCCCGGGCAAGGTCCAGCAGTCCCACGGAGTCTGCTACATCCCCTTCGCTGGCCAGGAGCTCGGCTTCCCCGAATACGAAATCCTTCTCTCGTAATTTTTTTACAGCTTGCAACACTGAATATTGTTTATTTTCACGCTGTGCCTTAAAGGCACTATATTATTGCACCGCAACGTGTACGCTAATGTGATAAGTGTTATATTTTATTAAATTATTTTACATGAGAGTGACTTTTAATTATACCAAATTAATAAAAAGACCTACGAGTTATAGTTTAATTGGTATCTTATAAGTTATAAGTTATAACCTTACTGATTGATTACTAGCAGAAGACATCCATATTAGAGGTGAAATATCTATTATGCTACCAAAATATTTTTTTTTACTCGAAAGTATTGCCATTCTCTTTTCAAAAGTCAAGTCTACAATGATGCCTGAATCTCTAAATACTTGGAATAGTATCTGGAATGAAACTGTTTACTTATTTACCTACAGTGGGTCTTGGCACTTAATGAAGAGCAATTTTAAGAAATAGGAAATTGATGCAATTTTATATTTATTTACATTTTACAAAAACTCATACTTAAAAATCTCAGTAACAATAATTAATAAACAGCAGATGAAAATTTAATAAAATCGGCCAAGTGCGAGTCAAACTCGCGCACGAAGGGTTCCGTACCGTTATAGAGCGAAAATAGGCAAAAAATTGTGTTTTTTATGTGAGCCCCCTTAAATATTAATTTTATTTTAATTTTATTAATAATTATTAAAGTAAGAATATAATTAAGAATTTTGTGAAAGTTTCAAGTGCCTAGCTGTTGTCATTATTGATTATGAGCAAAAAAGGCCAAAAAAAATCATGTTTCTTGTATGGGAGCCCCCACAAAAATATTAACTTTATTTTGTTTTTAGTATTTGTTGTTATAGCGGCAACAGCTATATATACAAGCTGTGAAAATTTGAGAAGTCTAGCTATAGTGGTTCTACAGATACAGCCTGGAGACAGACAGACAGAGACAGACAGACGGACAGACATCGAAGTCTTAGGCCCGTATTTTTGGTCAGTACTTAAGATGCGACCCGGTCTCAAGACGCAGTTCGGCTCTGTGATTGGTCCAAATTTTGACAGCCAACCAATCACAGAGCCTGAACCGTGTCTTGAGACCAAGATGCATCTTGAGTACTGACCAAAAATACGGGCCTTAGGAATAGGGTCCCGTTTTTACCCTTTGGGTACGGAACCCTAAAAATTAACGAAGCACACAATGAATACAGTCACATTATCAAATCATTATCAGAATCACTCTCATCAAACTCATTGTCATGAAACTCGCTCATGTCCACTTCCACCATGTAGTTGTCGCTGGTACTCCGTTCGTTGGTGTATGGCACCACTAATATCTCATACTCGTTCCTAGCAATTTCCTGACCGTTATACGCTATGTAGCACACTTTGTGACTCGGCTGTACTTTGCCCGGTATGAGATGTCCCTCGTATTCAGCTCGGCCAACGTAGAGCTTGCCTCTCTCAAAGTCCTCGGAATATCCGGCCTCCACCGCTCCAACGGGTATCATGTTCTTGCACGTACTCTGCCATATACAGTTAAAGCCGCTCAAAACCTGCAAAAACGAATGTTTGTCAATAATCGAAATTTCATAATATTATTCCACCAATATACCTAATCACGTTCGGCTAAATCGAAGGCTTGCCGATGATTACGTACGTCACATCACGTTACGTCACATCAAGCCCCATACGGTCACCGGTGACCGAGACACAATAGAATATATATTGTGTCACGTTTTCCCACGATCGTCGGGTTAAAAACTAAACTAAAAATGTTCAAGCCCCATTTCCCACCAAATAACGTGAAGTTTTATTGCTCCCTTGGAGTTTTGAAACTTGCAGCTTGCCCAAAACTTATGGTGATAGCACCTTCAGTAAGACACTACAGGTAACCAAAATAGTATATTAATAATAGTAGTATTATTCATATTAGAATAGTATTTATGTGTCTTGAATAATATATTGATATTATTATAATACTTATTTAAAAAAATCTTTCAACATGCTATTAATATAAAACAAATGACATACCTCAAATTCGTTTTTCTCATGTGCTGCCCCACCCCAGGCAATGTATCCAACACCTTCAGATGGCACAAATTTCCCCGGTGTCAGAGACCCGCGGTGCTGTGCACGTATTATATACAGTGTCTCCCTTTCAAAGCCCCCAATGAGGGCGTTATCTGGCAACTGGTCTGTAGCTGGTATCCACTGTGGCTCACCACCGGTAAGTTTTGCTATAATGGGTTTCTCAATAAACGGTGGCACTGAAAATTAAAGAGTAAACTGGTCAAAACTTACTCAATAATATTTACTATTATATTCAATTTTTAACCGACTTCCAAAAAGGAGGAGGTTATATTATGTTCGGCTATAGATATTTCTTTTTTTTTATGTAGGTATCTTCAACGATTACTCCGCTGTTTGTGATATATCTCTCCCCTGGTCTGTCCCCCAACCGACTTTATTTGTAAATCAGTAATTATGAATGTATCAAAATTCTATAATTACTTTAACATTGTTTATTTTATAAAGACAGTCAACTTAGTAATAGTATCTTACAAGTAAAAGTGGAAACACTTCCAATTCTTAAAAAAAATATTAACACCGAAACTTGTCCACCATGTTTCGTGTCTCGTCCCCTGGCATTTTGTTTTCGTTCAAAAATCAGTTTTGCTTTCCTAGTCTGTAGAAGTTGTGACCTTGAATACAGTATGTAACGTTAAGTTAAAAGCCGCGCCGCCACTTCATACAACGTAATTCGTTGTATGAACTTTCTTAACTTGGAATTACCCATTTATGAAAATTTTGCTATTAAAATGTTAAAAAAATATAAAAGAAGGGCACTGCAAGGTTAATATTTTATAAAATATCATTGAGATGTATGTAATACTTAATTACTTATACCTCAATGTAAAATATTGCTTTTTTACAAAAATTACGAATTAAAAGTAACTTCGTAACTTGAAACGGAACGGATTTCAAAACATCAGTCAGCGTTCAGTGACATCACACCTGCTATTCCCGCGCTCCATTTAGCATTAAAATTTAAAAACGATCAAAACGCTCAAATTGCGGAGGCATTTTGAGCGTTTTGATCATTTTTAACGCTAAATGGAACGCGGGGCAGGACAGTAGTGACGACTGACGACTGACGGCATACAGACTATAATAATTATAGATCCGTTTTGGCGCCAAAATTTAAATTGACAATTTTAAACCGCATTTTTGCGGTAAATTCCAGTGTTTTAATTTTTTAATATACTTGTGGTCTATAATTCTACATGGAGTTCTTTAAAATAAACACAAAAATAAAAATATCGCATCTTCCCTATTGTACGGAAGAAAGAAAATAAGCGTGTTAAAAATAATGAAAAGTTTTCGGACTAAAACGACAACCAGCAACTGCTATAGGTCTACCAGAATCTGATGGCAAATTTTGACGGCAGATTTTGACTTGATCATTGGATAAAATATATTTGCATGTTTCACACACAGAATCAGCCGCTATAAGAAAAAAAAAAAAAGGATCAAAATGTTTTATTCCAATTACCCCGGTATTGCTAGAGTCAATTTACTTTCTCACTTTTTGCCATCAGATTCTGGTAGACCTATAAGTACCTAGATATAGTAATTATATACTTTAAGATTTTTTAATAGATTCTATAATCAAATAAGTATCTAATTATTTTAATGGTTACTCGGAAAGTAAAGTACTATATTATAGGTATACCCTAAGTAAAAGCCAAAAAGCCCGTAACCAGTCGGTAATCTTAGCTCATAAAAAACTTTTGCTACAATTATACAGTTGCAGTGCGACAATGCTTTAAATGAACGTGGGCGGGGACGGCGCGGCGCCGCGCGCAGCAGGTAAGGTGCGACAAGGCTTTAAATGAACGTGGGCGGGGGCGCTGCTGGTAAAGAACTGTCAAAAATTGCGTTTTTGTATGATGATTGATGGCAGCGTTACTTCCATTTTTCGCCACGTTCATTTAAAGCCTTGTCGAGCTTTAAAGGAGAAATGGCTGTCAAAAATGGCGTTTTTGTATGATTGAAATTCTAACATCACTTCATCATTTCACTCCATTTTTACGTAAATTAACAATAATACGAAACGGTAAATTGAAGAAAAAAAAGGTATGCTTTTAAAAGTAGAACAATTCATAAAGAATATAATGGATTATTATGGAATTCTTTATGCTTCGAGCTGTGTCATTCATGAATCATGGCGTTAGGACAACACTTTTTTGATATCTAGACTCAAGGTCACGTACTTCAGTCCCCACCAGTGTTGCCACCTTAGGGAATTTGTCACTAGATTTAGGGAATTCTACAGTACCTCAAAGATTTTTGATTTTTTT
The DNA here is from genome assembly GCA_905187585.1 of Cyaniris semiargus. Taxonomy (NCBI): domain Eukaryota; kingdom Metazoa; phylum Arthropoda; class Insecta; order Lepidoptera; family Lycaenidae; genus Cyaniris; species Cyaniris semiargus. Next base: position 4,987,838 of record LR994555.1, read on the forward strand.
AAGTCACTAGACATAGATTTGGTGACTTCTAGCGACTTTTGGCGATCAATGACAACGATTTTTTTAAACTTTTTATATAAAGTACTTTTTACTTGACAATGTTGACAACACCGATACTTAATGCGATTGATCGTCGGATGAGAATAGTGCATTGGAATTTGGAGCTCTCACTCTGACGTACTGAATCAGTTATTTGATATCCTTAATCCTTATGAACATCATCAAAAGTAAGTTAAGAAACAGGATGAACATTAGCACTTTGAATAGCATTATTTTTAATAAAAACAGATTAAAAGTTATGAATAAACAATGCTTTACCTACGAACTCCCAGAAGAAGTAATTGTGGATATAGGAAAAAATAAAAAGTATTCCTATAAATATTCAAAGAAGGTGGAGTTTTGCCGGGAATGTGAAAGAGTGATGTTGTGTTTTTGTATTATTTTCCTAAAATTGTGTTAATTGGGTTTTTAATGTGTAATATTGATAGGATATTAACCATTAGATATTCGTTATCGTGCACAAGTGTAGGAAAGTAATGCGATATCCAGAAACGTGCTATTTTGTGTTCCCTCCAAAACTCCATCGAAAGTTTCAGTAAAGCGTCCACCACTTTACTGAATTGACCGACTTGACTTCTTGACTGTATTGACTTTTACTTAGACTTCGACTAGACTTTCGACCTGACAATATAGAAAAACGAAGCTGAATATTGTATTATAGAATATTGTTTTCCCGCCATATTTATATTTTATACTCGACACTGGCCATGGTTAAATAGCCGAAGTGACATAATAAGAAAAAAAAAAAGAAGGTGATGCATCTACTGCCATATTTTAAAAATATATGTTAAATACCTTTATTTTTAACTTACATAACTAATAGCGTTTTCGGCATCCGGAATTGCCCCGGGGCAGGGCAGGCAGGGCAGGCCGAATGGATACGGAAATAGCCGAACAAAACCGATGATCCACGAAGCACGTGCCGTTCCGTTCGGCCCGCCCTGCCTGCCCTGCCCCGGGGCAGTCCTAGATGCCGAAAACGCTATAAGTTACTTAATTTTATGAATAATAAATTAAACAATCACGATTTTTGTGTTTTTATTTTTTGTTTATGTCCACTTCATGAAAAATTATGTACAGCTTGGCAATGAAGAGTGTGGATTAAAGCGTGTCCCAGACAGACGCGGCCTGCGGTGGCGGTGGCGGTGGCGGTCAGTTGGATGACTTGAGAGTTCTAGGAACGACATAGACACACGTTGCCTGGACGCGGTCACAGCGCGGCTTACCGCGGCCGCAAGCCCCGCCCCCTCCGCCACCGCTTCTGTGTGAATGAGCGCGCGGATATGAGGCGGCCATTACGCGATCAGTTGTAAATATTTACAACAGGCCGCGTGTACCGCGTGAAATTATGCCTATAAAGTATAAATTATGCCTATGTCCTAGATCGCCACCGCAGGCCGCGTCTGTCTGGGACACCCTTAAATGAGGGCGCTTTTCTTTAAATACAGGCAACCCTACGCTTCGCTTTTGACACAATATATACTAGAGTTGACAAGTAATGTAGTGTTGTCATAAATAAAAACTCTTAGTTCCAGCCGTCACCGCATCAGACTCTTCTTTGCCAAGCTGTACATTTTTAATATTATTAATATATATATATATATATATATATATATATATATATATATATATATATATATATATATATATATATATATATATATTTCAAATAAAATTATGCCGAATAGGATCTAGGGAATTCTAGGGAACTTTTAGTATTTTAAATTCTCATTATCTCATTATCTAGCGAGATTTCATTGTACAGCTGTACAGCTTGGCAAAGAAGAGTGTGGATTAAATGAGGGCGCTTTTCTTTAAATACAGGCAACCCTACGCTTCTCTTTTGACACGATATATACTAGAATTGACAAGTAATGTGGTGTTGTCATAAATAAAAACTCTTAGTTCCAGCTGTCACCGCGTCAGACTCTTCTTTGCCAAGCTGTACTTGTAGTGACTTGTCTAAATTGAAGGTGGCAACACTATTTACACTGGTCCCCACTCTTCAGCCTTCAGACTTCAGTTGTTCTTAGCACTTTCAACACTCAGGTGGCGTTTTCGAAGTTTGAGCCTAGAGAAGAACATAAAATCAATACATTTGTTTACTTGCGTTACGAAAATGTACCGGGAAAAATGCCGAATGACGTCAAACAGTAAGTTATTATTGATTATTAAAAGTAATACATATTTATGTTCTTAATTTGCAAAACTTTCCATTCGTAAGCAACATTATTAAGTACACTGATATTAATTTACGTCGTAATGCAATATACAATTAACTGTTTTTAATTTTTGTTATGATATGAAGTATGAACCAAAAAATTGAAGTTATGTTTTTGACATTTCCGACAAAAGCAAAAAAATACTTATTTTTGTTTTTGCAAGATTTTATGCAATTAAACTTTTGTGATTGTTATGATTCACTGTGTGAAACAAAAATATTTAGTTAATTTATTATTGTATGTGAATAAATAAATAAAATTCTGTTGTAGCTAATACGCACTTAACATAATTATTATATTAAAGAACTTAAATGCATGAAATAGATAGCAAAATTTAATTATTTCTCGTCCCCCCTCTCCCCATAGGAGAGGGGGGGGGGTATAAAATATTGTCATGTATATTGCACACTGTATACAGTGTGTTAGCCGATTCAGTGCGGATGACACGGGAGCCGTGTCATACATGTTTTTAACGTGTAATGACACGTGAGCCGTGTCATTTAGAAAGCGATTGTATCTCCCTCAAATTACACTTTAGAAGGTTCTACTCCGAACAAAACCGTCTTAATTTTCCACGTAAAACAGCCTATAGACTTCGTTTCTGAATATTCTGTGAATTGAAAAAAAGCCGGGGCCAGGCCGGCCAGGACAGGCCGGGCTAAAAAAGGCTGTCTCCTTTTTTAGCCCGGCCTTACATTATCCGAAATTTCTGATCAGAAAAATTCGGACGCCCGCCGGAACGCAGTCTGTTCATACATTTTGTAGTGGACACAGCATACTATCAGAATTCTGACGTGTCAAAATCTTTGAGCGTCCAAATTTTTCTGATCAGAAATTCGGATAATGTGCGGCAGGTCTTTTTAGTAGTAAACTTTTAAGAAAATAATAAAGAAGTAATATTGGGAGTCCGTATTATTCTATATTATTTTAGACTGTCAAGTTCTCGCAATTTTTTTAAAACAATAATGTACAAAAATACTTGCGTTGACATCAAAGTATTACTAATCCACTAACTAATCCAGTAAACAAATCGATATAATATATCGAATAACTTAGTTTTTATGTATGGAATAGGCTAGTTCATATATTCTTTTTATTAATTTGTTAAAAAGTTCCTGCTTAGATAAGCCTCGCCGTCGCCGTGTAAAAAGAAACCTTGTGCTTTGGCAATGCGGTTAATTTTTGCTTTCATCTATAAACAATCAAAGTGCATAAAAAATGGTGAGCGCTAGTTGAGGGCCGGGAAACAATAGACGTTCTATTTAATATACTCATTTTTCTAACTTTGAAACCTACAAAAGGTTTGCAACATCTGAATAAAAAAATCGCTTACCTGCCATTTTCAGGTTAACACTTAGTAAAACTACTCGAAATCAACTCAAAACAACGTAGCCTTCCGTTAACATCAATGATTTGGGCTCAAATAAATAAATCAAGTTAATACACTCGTAAAAACCAAGAAAAACAATAAACCTTTTTGAACGTGGCGGGTGACACGGTAGCCGTGTCATCTACTTCTATGGCGTATGACACGGCTAACGTGTCACGAGAAAATTGTATGCCGCCACGACTGAAAGTCTTCAAAAATGTGCGCCGCATTGAATCGGTTAATTTTTTGTTAATCTACATATATAACACACGACCTGTGTGCCAAATTTCATAACGCTAGGACAATTGGAAGTGGCCTAAAAGTTATGATTACCGGTCAGTGGGTGAGTGAGTTAGTGAGTCAGTGCCAAAATTAGCTATTTTTACAGGGACACGTGACGCTGGGGCGCTTGCCCATACAAAAGTGACCCTACACACCCTAAAGTATTATCACTTAGTTTTGTTACACAGTATATACAGTAGTGAAACTTGTTCAAGTCCTTGAAATGTAACAGTAGTGATCAGTGAGTGAACTCGACCGTGTCCTTGAAATGTAAGTGAGTCAACTCATAACGCAGGCTCATTATGCGTGGGTGTCATGATGCTTCGTTGTTTTGATACTTAAAACTATCGGAAATCATGCATATATAATGTGCGACACCTCAAATAAGTTTTTTTCACGCATGACACGATACTGATTTATTCTGCTACCTACTTAAACTTGAAATCGGGCTTAATATGTGTGCATGCTCCCGATCTTTCTAGTATGAAGTGAAGCTGATGATCTACTGTATATATTCGTACTATTTTAGTGTGGAGATCGACTACAAATCGATACTCTAGTTCAGTTTAGAATTTAGATTCCAAATTCAAATGCTTTTTTGGCGTACGGTTTTAGCCTAAGCTTGTCTCGAGGGATGGGATTTAATCCGAATTTCGTGTTGGAAGAAACAAATGAATAAGCCAAAAAGCTGCACTAGTTTACATTTTACAACAGTATCGTGTAAATACACCCAACTAATAAACGTGTAGAGCACTAATTAGTTTTTGAAACAAAACCAAAGGGTTTGCTTGTAGGGTTTCATACTCGAAGGGTGTTTATGGGAGACTTCTACTAAGGCTTTGTTGTCTTTCTGACTCCAGGCTCAGGGAGCCCCCTGTTAAATATTAATTTTATTTTGTTTTTAGTATTTGTTGTTGTAGCGGCAACAGATATACACAATCTGTGAAAATTTCAGAAGTCTAGCTGTAGCGGTTCTTGAGATACAGCTTGGATACAGACAGACGGACAGACAATGAAGTCTTAGTAATACCTCTAGGGCGTCTAGGGTGAAGGGTCCCGTTTTTACCCTTTGGGTACGGTATGGAACCCTAAAAAAGAGTTATAATAATTTATTTACATATATGTATTATTAACTTAAAATACAAAGAATCATTTGCACAAGAGCAACTAGCTAACCTAATTACTTATAAAAACTATATTTTTTCTTCTGCTTCCAGCAATGTCTTATTTGCTTTAACTGCTCCATGCATTTCGCGACATATCGCGACTGAAATTACATCGGATACATAATTCAGTCTTCACCATGTCCATACTTAATTTATTACGGTTGTCGCACAGACTAAGTAAGTAAGCTGATTGCGTCAAATCTGACAATTGAATCGGTAATAAGGGAGACAAAATAATCAAAAAAATACCGAACCGCCCATACTTCGGTATTTTTGTCATACCGAACACCGAACACGGTGCTAAAATACCGAACCGTTCGGTAGAATACCGAACACCTGGCAACCCTGCCTGTTGCTGGAACTCGGCCTGCGCACTTCCGTGCGCTTTGATAGTAACTGGTATGGCGCTGTAGGAATTATATCCTTGTTATATTATTCTGTATCGCTTATGTAACGCATCTGCAGTGTTATTTGCAGAATCTACAGCTTCTAAGTAATGCGTCAATTCTATTGATTTTAGGAAAAAAATATTCTACTTGCCAAACATTGCGATGAAAGAATTTTTCGAAGTAATGAAGTTTTTGCCGATAATTTATTTATTTGGGTCACTTCTATTGCGTGTTTGGGCGTTCGCGATTACCTGACGTCACTTAACAAAATTAGGCATTTCATTCAACCCCAAAAAATCGATTATTCCGTTGTAGAGGCGCCCCAGGCCATCGACACAGCCTTGCTTGAAAAATAAAGAAAGCCTTTTTGTGAAAATGATCTAGTTTCTGATCTAAAGTAAGTAACGAAACAGCTAAGCCATACATACTTACTGATAATATGTAGAATTTGTTGGAGTTAGGGTCGATAGAATTAGGCCGTGTATATTCAGAAGCTTGGCTCCATATTAGATCTGATGTCTTTTTCACAGGGCAAACCTTTTGTAGTCGTCGAGGTAACATTTTACATGAAATGTTTTTGGTGGAATTATTCTTTTTATGAACGTAAACTTAGTTTAATTAAAAATTATATCTACATTCAAGTCTATCTAAGCTAAAGTAGCGAGAATCGACTCGGGATCGACCATTATGCTTTGGGAAATTTTTCCTAGCTTGCATGTTCATATTCTGATGGTCCAAAAAACTCCTAATTTTTTAAAACCTAAGAGTCAGGCATGTAGTCAGTGATGGGATAAACTGACAGATTTCCTTTGCCCTCTTTCCTCCTGAAGAAAATCCTTTCTGAGAACTGAGCTGAGCCATGCTAAGCATGCTGGTATATGTTACCCTTTTGGACCTTGCTGTAAAGGTTTGCTTTTTGTATGGTTTGCAAAGCTGTTGCTTTGCAAACCATACAAAGATCGTGTAAGGGTATGATCGAATTTTATTAATAGTTCATATTTGAATTTTGCAGTAGCCTTCCACCGCTCACAATCGGAGACCTCGCGTCAGGACGAAGAGCTGATGCAGAGCAGCAACAGAGCATTGGTTTCAGAGACCCACCCGCTTGAGAAGTTACGTCTGCTCTGTCTGTCGCGCGGTGCTGCTGGCATTCTGGGCTTGGGAAGGTATGTAATCAGAAATACGCATTGCACGAATGATCTATTATCAAGTCAAGTCAATCTCAAATACAAAAGTCTACTAACGGCCGTTCCCAATATTTGATCTATATCTGGTTTTGCCCTACTAGAGATAGGAATAGCTTTCATTAGACATTAGACATATATTATTTTATGTCAATTCAATGTTAGCTGCGATCGGTCGTATGTCAAACGAGAGATAGATTGAATATTAGGAATGGCCGTTAGAAAATCTTTGAATGATATACATATTAGAAAATTTAATTCACTTTCTTTGGGTTAAATCATCTAAGTATTAGGACTTCCATAGATAAACCTTGTTGATGTGATTTGAAGATTTAATGTCTTCTATTTTACTTTAAACCTATTAAATAGCAAAACGCAAAATTGCCATTTTCATGTAGTTCATCAGTAATCTCATAAATTCGTTTATTATCCGCGCGCTATCAGAATGGGATGTGTCTGAGACGCGCGCCGACAGCTGGCCAGCCGTAGGGTCGGCAAAATAACGTTTTTGTTCGCGTACATTTCTTTCAAGTTAATTAATAATTATTATATTATTAATATAGGTAATCAATAATTATTATATTATTATAGTAATTGATCAATAATGAGTGGAAAAAGGGATAAGATTTTGAATGGTCAATCACGTTTCACGCCAAATAATTCTGCCAATTGATAAATATTTCGATGAAGAACGGAGCTTATGAAATACCTACTACCTAGAAATATTTTTCATGAAAATTTTGGGTTTGCTCAAAAATAAGAAAATAGTTAAACTGAAAGAGTTGTAGCTGCCACATGGTCGACCAAAAACACAGTAAGTAATATATCGCGGGCTTGTACTACGTACTACGTGAAATGATCTTTTGTAAGTATTTTAACTATTCCAAAACTCCCAATATTGCACTTACATAATATTTTATTATCTTCTTAAAAAAATACTTCTTTTTATACGCCCTTCTGGCTTGAAGGCTGAAGCCCACGATATGTATTTAATGTACAGAATCGGTCGATTACGTATTTTATTATTAACTATTATGTATAAACCTATAATGTTCAGAATATTTTTGCTAACGCCACTTCATTAGCAAACAAAACTGTCATTCCCATGTCATTCCGATCCCATTCTGATCGCGCGCGGATTATATCCAAGGAACAGTTTCATCTTAGATACTTTATAATATAATAAAGCTGTAGAGTTTGTTTGTTTGTTTGAACGCGCTAATCTCAGGAACTACGGGCCTGATTTGAAAAATTATTTCAGTGATAGATAGCTCATTTATCGAGGAATACTACAGGCTATAGTCTATACATTATCACGCTAAGACTAATAGGAGCAAAGAAACAGAGGAAAATGTGGAAGAAACGGGGAAAATATCTCACGAACTAATGGAGCAACTTTTCTGTTATTTGGCACAGATAAAAAGTAGACCACGTGAAGGATCATAGGCTATTTTTTGTGGGCTAATTTATCTGTGAAATTCTTAATTTACGCGAGCGAAGTCGCGCGGAACCTTTAGTTATTTATAATGTTTTGTCTTATCTGTTTTAGGACCTTCCGCCGATTGGACAAAAGTAAATATGGCGACAAACAGCTCAACAAGGAGGAGTTTATCAACGGCATCAAAGAAACTGGTCTCCAACTGAGCCACGAAGTAAGATGTTTTAAATAACGAAATAGTTCAGGAAAATTTGAACTATTGACTTAGCTCAGTGTTCTTGTCTAATAATAAGGGAAATGGATTTATACGCACATAGCGAACCTAGCTATTTGGTCGGGATATATCAAGCGGCGGACTCAACGACGGATCGTGACTAATATTGAGATGAGTCTTGACATAATCCGATCAAATAACGAAGGTCCGCTATCTGCCTATGAATCTGAGATGGATACTACAGGAAAAATATTTATATTTTATGTTTTCTACAGTACTTAATCTTCGTTTCTAACGAAATGCATTATGTTATAGGACGCCGAGTCTCTCTTCAATCACTTCGACACCAAAAAGAGCGGCATGATTAGTCTGGACGAGTTTTTGAACGAAATCCGTGTAAGTACATACCTCTTTTACAGTTTTACCCATCTGACTTAGTATGTTTTGCTCTCCTAAACACTAAGGGCCTGTTTCACCACTTCCTGATAAGTGCCGGATAGGCTATCCACCAGTTAACTTGACAGATAAAGTATGGAGAATCTGTCAAAAAAGTTGTGGATAACCTATCCGGCACTTTATCAGGAAGTGGTGAAACAGGCCCTAATTCTTTTAAAACCTATTAAGCAACGATTAGCAAATTAATGTTATTGTCTGTTACGTTGGTGAAGACAGACACAGACGGTGGCATTGGGGGCCGGGTGCCATCGAAATTCTCATACAACGTAATACCAAAATCATTTTCTCATAAGAAAATATTTAACATGTTTGAGTTATTTTTCAGCTTAAGATAGTAATTACCTAGGTTCCTGCACAAAAATTAAGTACAAAATATTTAAACACTAAAAATATTTTTTATTGTTTAAATATTTTGTACTTAATTTTTGTGATTGAATTGAGTGAATGATTTTGGTATTACGTTGTATGAGAATTTCGATGGCACCCGGCCTCTTAAGGGTGAAGCCAAACGAGCGTAATTTGTGAGTTGTGAGTCGCAGAATTTCTGCCGCGTAAATATCTTTTCATACAAATCATGACTCACAAAATTACGCTCGTGTGAATCAAACAGGACTTTTGTATGAAACTGAATACAGCAGAATTCTGCCGAACCGAAATTCTGCGACTCACAACTCACAAATTACGGCGAGGCCAAACGAGCGTAATTTGAGAAATAAAAAAAAATGGTTGAACATTCGGATTTCAGATTAGGTAGTTACAGTAGTCAAAATGTTTTAGATATTATAATAAGCTATCTACAGGGTGTAACAAAACTAAGTATAATACTTTAGGATGTGTATGAGTTCCTTGTAGAGAGTTCACTGTGAAAGTAGCAGCGCTGAAAGACCAATTTTTTTTCACTTTTGTATGGGCAAGGGCCCGAGCGTCACGAGTTTCCCCATACAAAAGTGAAAAAAAAATTGGTCTTTCAGCGCTGCTACTTTCACAGTGAACTCTCTACAAGGAACACGTACACACCCTAAAGTATTATCACTTAGTTTTGTTACAACCTGTATAATTGAAAGCAATATAAGTATGTATAATATAGAAATATATTATAATTGAAAAGAAATAACTTCGCGAGAGTTGTGTTTATTGTGTTTTAGGAATTCAAACTTTAAATTTAACTTTTTCAGCCCCCAATGCACGATTCTCGTCGTGCCATTGTCGAGCAGGCGTTCAGGAAACTGGACAAGAGTGATGAAGGGATTATATCTGTCGAAGATCTAAGAGCAGCTTACTCCCCTGAGGCACACTCAAGGTAAGATAATAAGTAGTACATCTGCCATCAGTTTCTTTAACAGTAAGTACTACGTAATAACAAATTACGTATACATTCAACAAGAGGAGATAAACTGGTATTCCCTACACATGAAGGGAATAGGCAGAACTGTTAAGCAATAGGCTACGTGACCTTTATTCAATTTCATTGAACAAATGTATATTTCTAGTAGAACTTGGCCTAGGAAACCGTATTTCACCCTTATCTTCAAATAAAAGCTTATGATTGATAAATAAAGTCAATTTGAAAATATGATTTTATATTTTGTAATTTGTACTGACGAAAACGCTTTTGCGGTACTTCCGATTTGGATGTGACGTCATCACACTAGTAATTTTTTAATATCTTTAATTTATCGCGCTCGTTATATGTAAGTTTATTTGTACATAAATAATAAGAATAATCCTAGAAAGATTTGTAAAATATATTTTCTTAAATAATTCAAATAAAACATCAGTTTTATATATTATCTTTTTTTGTAGTTCATTTATTGTAGTTGGGAAATGAAATGGCCAAAACTTTTCTCCAAAAGTTTTCAACATTACAAATGATTTCTAAATTATTTTCTAATTTATTGGCACTGTTAGACTCGTACGTTTAGTACATAAATTTTTTTTCAATAAAGAAAGTATAAAATACAAAAAATATGACGTCACACTATGGCGGACAGTGTTTTCGGCGCCATTTAAAAGGCATATTTTTCAATCAACATTTTATGGGTTTCTACTGCATAAAATATTAAAATATGTTTTTTTGGTGTAAATGAATGATTAAGAAGCGATTAGCATGAAGAAAAAAAGTAGGTCAAGTAGCCTATTAAAATAATCGGCCAAGTGCGAGTTGGACTCGCGCACGAAGCGTGTGTTTTTTATATGGGAGCCCCCATATATATTTTTTTTTATTTTATTGAAATATACTATATTATTATTAATTATTAACCCGTCGATCGTGGAAAAACGAGACACAATAGCTTATCCATTGTTATCGCGGCCGCATGTGGCCGCTTGGGGCTTGATGAATTAAAGTACACATAATTATGGCATTTTTGAAAATTTCAAGTGCCTACCTGTTGCCATTATTGTTACCGAGCAAAAAAGGTAAAAAAAATGACGTTTGTTGTATGGGAGCCCCATATTAGTATTTGTTGTTATATCGGCAACAGATATACACAATCTGTGAAAATTTCAGAAGTCTAGCTATAGCAGTTCTTGAGATACAGCCTGGAGACAGACAGACGGACAGATAACGAAGTCTTAGTAATAGGGTCCCGTTTTTACCCTTTGGGTACGGAACCCTAAAAAACAATTGAAGACATGAGTGGATGAAGTGGGTAACTAACATTTTACAACACATTGAGCAATTACTCATTTTTTCCCTTATAATTTGAACAAACCTTGTAAGTTGTAACTTACCTACTTCATCATGGCATACCTAGAATCCACATTTTTTTTTTATTTTCAATCATTTTCCCGGTCCTAAAGACTTCATTTATGCAAAAAAACGCCAGTTTTCAAATTGTTGGAGGTTGAGCGCGATCAGCTTCAAACTACTTCCGTGTACTTGTAATTTGTGTAATTGTTATAATTAAATTAAAAATATTGTTTGTATTTATGTCCTTGCGTGTATTAATTTTATTTCATCAGTTACTTACTTCATCCGCTCGTGTCTTCAATTTACTCTCAAATGCAAATATTTAATATTTTCTATAAGACATAATATTTTCTACTTAAAAATTGAAGTATGTACTTATAACAAAAATATCTATTCATTCTCTCATTCTAGATACATGAGTGGAGAGGAGACAGCCGATGAAATATTCAACAAGTTCCTCGTAAACTTTGAAACTGAGGGAATTGTGGATGGCAAGGTTAGTATAAAAGAAGTAATACAGGCCAGGTAGTCCCTTATTTACATGACTTTGAATCAATAATATACAAACAAATAGTGACTTTTAAAAGCCAAAAAAATACACATTGTTGTTTACTGTACTTTGACAATTTGTGGTTCGAAATATAATATTGAAAACTTCAGTCGATCAAAAATAACTCCGAAGAGGAGGCTAAATTCGAATATTTTGTGATATTTTTCTTATTTTTCATGAAGCTTATTATAGTTTTATTTTCAAAAATCATATCTACGAAAAGCTCATAACTTAAAGAAGAATAATATGTGGTTACATTTTGGTCTTTATCTAAGTGAAAAGTATAATTTTCTCCTATTTCGCCCTATCGAGGACGCGGCGAGCGTCGTAACCGCCACTGTACAAGGCGCGTTGATATGAATGTTATTTTAGTGTCCTTTACGTCAATATTCGTACTGACAGACTTTAGGGACTACCTGGCCTTAAGATTGGATTTTTTAAAATAAGTTAGTAAATAGTCATTTCATACAACATTATAGTGATGCAAGATACGCAAGAGAGCTATACAAATAAATACATCTGGACAATGACAATTAAATACATATTAATGAATACATATTATGTAACTAGAAGTATAACTATATATTTTGATATATTATTTTGTGTTGTTGGAATGGTATTGTGTAGTATCCGAGAAGTTGATAGATAGGCAAATGGCGTACCTACGTAATTTGATCGCGTTATGTCAAACCCACCTGAAAGTAACGACAAACATTCGATTTAACATTATCCGACCTAATTTCGTGGGTCAACACTCATCAGTAGTCTTTGAACCAATTACTTCCTACCAGAAAGTGAAAATCCTCTAGGATGTGTAATCCTAAAGTAATAATTACTTTGCTTTGTTACATCCATACTTCCATACTAATTATTATAAAAAACTAGACGTTCCGCGCGGCTTCGCCCGCGTAAATTAGATATTTCACAGAAAAATTAATCCACAAAAAAAAGCCTATGATCCTTCACGTGGTCTATGTCTTATCTGATCCAAATAACAGAAAAAATGCTCTAGTAGTTCGTGAGATAAGCCCTTTCAAATAATTTCCCCCGTTTTTTCCGCATTTTCCTGTATTTCTTCGCTCCTATTAGTCTTACCGTGATAAAATATAGCCTATAGCCTTCCTCGATAACTGGGCTATCTAACACTGAAAGAATTTTTCAAATCGGACGAGTAGTTCCTGAGATTAGTGCGTTCAAATAAGCCATTTTTTTCAAATAATTTCCCCCCGTTTTTTCCACATTTTCCTCTACTTCTTCGCTCCTATTAGTCTTAGCGTGATAAAATATAGCCTATAACCTTCCCCGATAAATCTAATACTGAAATATTTTTTTAAATCGGACCAGTAGTTCCTGAGATTAGCGCGTTCAAACAAACAAACAAACAAACTAACAAACTCTTCCGCTTTATAATATTAGTATAGATGCGAAAATGTGTTTGTCTGTCTCTCAGTCTGTCTGTTACTTCTTCACGCCCAAACCACTAAACCGAATTTGCTAAAATTTGGTAGGTACCTACCTATAGAGAAGTCCCGGGAAAGAACATTCGATACTTTTTATCCCGGATTTACGATTCCCGCGCGATAAACGAATTTTGACGCAACCGAGTCGCCGGCATCGTCTAGTTTACGTAGTATCTATCTGTAATTAGTCCTGTGTTAAACGTCGAACCGCAACAAGGCCCGTATAAATAGTCAGTCAGTACTTAAGATGCGACCCGGTCTCAAGACACGGTTCGGCTCTGTGATTGGTCCAAATTTTCAGCCAACAGCCAACCAATCACAAACCGTGCAAGCCTAAACCGTGTCTTGAGACCGAGATGCATCTTGAGTAGGTACTATTTATACGGGCCTTTAGTAGCAATGTGACTTCGCTCTTACTTCTGATAATATGTTTCTAGGTGACATTGGAGGAGTTCATGAACTACTACAGTGCTATCAGCATGGCCATCGATAGCGACTGCTCTTTCGACCTCATGATACGTCAGGCCTACAAGCTGTAATTAGTTGGTCATCATGGATCCGATTGCACATTTCAAGATATTATTCAAAATATATTGGTGTCTATCTATATTTCTCTCTAAAGCATTGTATTTGAATATTTTGAAATAAAGTATCTAAAGTGGAATTGGTTTTATTTTTTTTGAACAGACGTTGGTTTTATTTTATTCTCAATGTATACATGGATGATGGACGCACAGAATGCTGTTCAAACATCTCTTCCAAAGTGGAAATTGTTCCATGTATAACTAGAAGTCCAATACCTACCAATTTTGAAATTAAAGAGTCTATCGACTGGAACATAGAATAAAGGCCATGAACACCCAATGAACATAAGGCTGCCTTCACATTAAGTCGCGTACTCGCAGTACTCGCGACTTAATGTGAAGGCAGCCTAATATCACAATAATATTGTGTTCAACTTATAAAGGTGGTCGCACATTTGTCAGCACCGTAAGCGGCGTATGACCTGCATTTTATGGTCAATTTATACTAGCACAGAGTCGAAGCGCATCGAAGCGTCTTACCAAAAACTGAACATAACAAATTCAACCCTAACTCCAGAGCGTAACGCACACATTACTTCTGCGATTCTGCGCGAGACCAATCAGCGTTTGTCGCGCGCAGACGCGCGAAGTCGCGAGAATGCGCGCGTCTTTTTAAAATCTCAGAAGTAATGTGTGCGTTACGACTTACGCTCTAGTGTTAAGGTTCAATTTGTTATGTCCAAATTTGGTAAGTCGCTTCGATGCGCTTCGACTGTGCGCTAGTATAAATTGACCCTTAGAAATCGTTGTATGAAATGACGTCACAAAATGCGGCGCGTACGGTGCTGAGTGCTGACAAAATATGTGCGGTCAGCTTAAATTTGAATTGTGCCGAGAGCAAGAACAAATCTTGCAATATCTTTGAACCAGTCTTTTTGAGACGTTTAAAATACGAAGTCAAATTATAATGGACCAAGAGCATGCGACGGCCAGACCTTCCTCAGTTTAGGAAAGCTGAAAGTTTACCTGTTTGTGACCTTTACAGAGGTAAGAACGACCAGCAACTATAGAGTTTCGGAGTTACTTTTGGAGGTATCTAGTTCTGAAAGTCTACCTGACCTTCGTTAAGTGGAGGAATCTAGTCTTCCAGTGCCGGATATTTTTGATAGTTGCTTCCCACTGATAGACAAACTCAAAGTCTTACTTCAAGACAGTTTAAGAATGTCTTGCAGTGGGAAGCAACTGTCAATTATTGTTTTTAACATAAAATTAAAACCGACTTCCAAGGTAAATACAATAATAATATGAACTAAAAAGTATCAAATAATTCTTACTCTATAGTAGTGCCTTTTTCAGAATTCGTCTAAATCTAAACCATTGCTGTACATATACTATACTATAAGTCTTTATTACTTTGAAGTTGGTACCAGCTAATTATTATTATTATTAAATATCAGAATATCTGAAAGTTTTGGAACTGGTACCGACTTCATAGTAATAAAGACTATAGTATATGTACAGAAATAGTTGAGATTTAGACAAATTCTGAAAAAGGCACTATTAAAGAGTAAGAATTATTTAATACTTTTTAGTTTATATTATTATTGTTTTTACCTTGGAAGTCGGTTTTAATTTTTTGTTCAATTACTACATTCTCAGACCGAAAGAGTAAAAGCATAAAACTCTTTCTATGGGTTGATACACATAGAAAGAGTTTTATGCTTTTACTATGATCCACAGAAATCTACTACTTTAGTTAACTTTAGTATGTAATGAAATCTAGCTAGAGTCAAATAAAAACACTTTGTACTTACATATGCATCTCCAGTACAAGTCAGTTGGCAAAAATGATGTAAAGGTCACATAGGCTAAATTCTTTTCTTTGATTGTCTTGCTGAGAATAGGTTTTGTATCACCTCTTTTACCAAATCTTATTTTACAATTGTTCCATGCCAACCAAAAGTCTTTGTACTCGTCCCTCACAATAATGTCACGAGTATCAACACGCTTGTAACTTTTCTGATACTTCTTTATGTAACTGTAGCCATTAGCTCCAATGTAAAGCTGAAAATATATAAAAATTAAAATAATATAATTGAAAAACATCATAAAAACTGTTTGATACTTTGTCTATTGTCTAATGATCAAAATATGTAACATATTATTTCATACTAGATGACGCCTGCAACATTGCACTCAAAATTCGTTTTTTGAGCGGGAACCGTACATTTTTCCGGGATAAAAAGTATCCTATGTGCCTTCCCGGGACTCAAACAATCCTCATAAAAAATTATACCAAAATCGGTTCACGGGTTTAGGCATGAAGAGGTAACAGACAGACATACACGCTTTCGCATTTATCATATTAATACCTCAATCGTTGGAATTGCAGACACAATAGATTTTCTATTGTTATGCGGCAGCCAGGTGCCGCTTGGGGATTGATAGGTTAAGTATGGAAATATGGATTCGATTTTAGAACCATTATATTGTAGGCATCCGAATTTAAAAACATACAATTTTTGAGTTTCTTATTTCTTGTGTACTTAACATTTTTTTTAAATGTGAATTAAAGAATAAATTTATATTGGTACGGTCCATTCAGTAACATCAATCCTAAGGTGACTGTAAAATAGCATAAGGGAGACAAAGGGAAAATAACTGTGCATCTACTGTGATGTTATTGTAGCAATATTTACCACCTACGAGAATGTTATCTATTTAGGTTACCCAATAAATACATGGAAGGTAAGGTTTTTCTGCCAGGCCAATAACAGCGTTGCTGTCTCCTTTTATTGAGAACAGAAGTGCACCCAAATTCACTTTGTAGAAAAGTATCTCCGATTTCAATCTCGTTGTAAACTCTAAAACATTAAACCAAACAATTTACACATTCTTTAAATATTATAATATAAAAACCAAGGACGTTTAAAATAATAGCTATTATAACGTCCTTGATAAAAACAACTTCATATTACACTGACTTTTTATTTGGTCTGAGATTACACTGATAAAACTCTGAAATACTTACCAATCAAATCACCCATATTTTTAATGTCTTGGAAACGTATTCTGAATCTTTTATAAAATTATTTCAGTGCTATTTCATAAGAAAATAATATTATTGGCACAATTTTTAAACTTAGTCATAATGAGTCATAGGACCACGGAACACTAATACTCCTAGCGGAGCATAGGACATAGGTACCTATTTCAAACGAGAAACTCTACTCTCTGGTTCAGCTTCAAATGCAAATTTATATTATTTTTAACACTGAAAATTATTTCATTAATTTTTAATGTTGTTTTTACATAAAAATTAAAAATATAATTTTTAAACAAAAACAATAAAATCCTGGTATTCCAATGGTATTCAGAGAAAAATAATAGTATTTTCTTCTTCCTCTCCTTTTTTTTTCTTATTATGGCACTTCGGCTATTTAACCATGGCCAGTGTCGAGTATAAATATGGCGGGAAAACAATTTTCTATAATACAATTTTCAGCTTCGTTTTTCTATATTGTCAGGTCGAAATTCTAGTCAAAGTCTAAGTAAAAGTCAATACAGTAAAGAAGTCAAGTCGGTCGATTCAATAAAGTGGTAGACGCTTTACTGAAACTTTCGATGGAGTTTTGGAGGGAACACAAAATAGCACGTTTCTGGATATTGCATCAATTTTCTACACTTGTGCACGATAACGAATATCTAATGGTTAATATCCTACCAATATTACACATTAAAAACCCAATTAACACAATTTTAGGAAAATAATACAAAAACACAACATCACTCTTTTACATTCTCGACAAAACTCCTTCCTCTCCTTGACAAGATAACTAATCCAGTGATGCCAGAGTATACTCAGCCCAGGTTGCCATTTGTAGGTTCAAAAGTTGCCATCTGAAACCAAATGTTGCCATTAGAAAAAAAAAACTGTAAAAAAACGTTCTGTGCCTTTTAGCATTGACATAAGAAACTAATAGGACACGAAATGACCACGAAAGAAATGAGCCTGCCTTCAAAATTTGTAAAACAAAAATGGCGGATTTTACTAGAGATGTCACTGAATAATAAAAAAATCGATATCGATACTTTTTCAAATAATAGTAAAGACAACATACATAAATTATAAAAAATCTGGTGACCTCTGCTCATTTTTATAAAAGTAAAGACTCGCATAAAATAGTAGATGGTTTATTAGGGTTCCGTCAAACCCAAAAGGTAAAAACGGGACCCTATGGGAGCGAACTCACGGCGCGGTTATGAGTGGTTTTATTTCAGAACTCACGAGACCGCTGATTTGTGCGGGCCCGCAGCCGCCGCGGTTGCGGTCAGCGCCCGCAAACTCGGCGGGCGATAATCGCAAGACGGGCGGTTGCAAGGCGGGCAGAAACGATCAGTTGAGATCCAGACCGCCATGGACACACACCAAAAACGAGCTGTTGCGGTATACTTACTTTACAGAAGAATACAGAAAAAAAACCAAAAGGACGAGCGGTTTCTACTACGGTCGCCTTCCAAATAATATATATACTAGTCTATGCGGTCGCCTACTATGGGTACTGCGATCGCCCGCTAAACTATCGCAGAGCGCGCGGGTGCAAACCGCCGAGGCTGCGGTAGGGATGTAAAGCGGTAAAATTACTTTCGTAAAATTCGGTAAATTACGATATTTTACGTAAAATATTATATTTTACGGTAAATTACGGTAAAATTGGGTAAAAAAAGATTTGATTTCGTGGCATAATTTTCATTAAGAATGGGGATATAAACAATTAAACAGGTTACTTACAACATAATAGCCAGCCTGCCGGCTTGCTGTATGCTCTGCCGAGTGTCGTCAACTGTCAACTAGAGCTGTAGCAAACCGTATGTATTCGGTACTAAGTAACGGGTACGCCATCTAGTACCGAGTAACGAAACGTTACTCACGAATGCGTTTCGTTACTCGCATTTTCGTAGTTGCCATATATTTTTTATTTATTATGTTTTTTTTTACTAAAATGTCGCGACAAGCACATCGCATACCAGCTGATGATAAGCGTTAACGCTTGCAGTATTCTAGGATTAATTTAATTTTTTAGAAAAAAGATTTTATAGACCGGGTTCCTTAGAACAATTTTTTTTAAATTATTATCAAGCAAATTTTTCGTGAGTAGCTTCATTTTGATAAGACGAACAACAATTTCCTCTGCGAAAATTCTTGAAAGTGGTAGCTAACAGAGATAGAAAGGATTTAAAATTTCGTTTGATGGTCCTAAAAATATATGGATTGTTCTTTTTGTAGGACAATGTTACTCTTAAATTAAATAACTATTAACCTATCAAATATACAAAAAATCGGCCAAGTGCGAGTCGGACTCGCGCACGAAGGTTTCCGTACTGTGATAGAGTGAATGCAGGGAAAAATAGTGTTTTTTGTATGGGAGCCCCCCTGAATTATTTATTTTCTTTTAATTTTATTATTATACTTAAGTATATTAAAGTATATAATATATAACTCAGGATTTTGTGAAAATTTTAAGTGTCTTTATGTTGCCATTATGGATTACGAGCAAAAAGGCCAAAAAAAAAAACTTTTTTTGTATGGGAGCCCCACTTAAATATTAATTTTATTTTGTTTTTAGTATTTTTTATTATAGCGGCACCAGAAACACACAATCTGTGAAAATTTCAGAAGTCTAGCTATAGCGGTTCTTGAGATACAGCCTGGAGACAGACAGACAGACGGATAGACATCAAAGTCTCAGTAATAGAGTCCCGTTTTTAACCTTTGGGTACGGAACCCAATAATCAACAAAACTTGGTTGTTATGACTTATGTATGAGGTATCAAATATAAAGAATATCAAAGAGAGAAAAGATATCAAAAATTTAAAAGTATCGAGTAACGATACGATAGTAACAAGTACTAACAGTTAAAGTAACGAATACATACGGGTACGCTTTTTTTCGTTACTTTTACAGCTCTACTGTCAACAAGTCGCAACAGCGAAAAATATTATGGCAAACAGCACTAATCGGCAACGTCACACCGTGCGACGCGCACGCAGTACGCAAGTTGCAACACGCTCGCCCCGCCCGCCGTCATACCACCATTCTGCATACATACATAGCCGGTAATTTTACCGTAATTTATATAAATTACCGTAAAATACGCGTATTTTACCAGCGTTTTCGGTAAAATTACGTAATTTTGCAACCCTAGGCTGCGGGCGACCGCCGCCTGCCGGTACAGCGGGAGCCGCAAACCGCGGCCGCGAGCCGCGGGAGTTTTGCTTTCGTTTTTTACATACAAAACTGGATTCTACGAAGGCTGCGGGCCCGCAACCGCGGCGGGCGTGGGAAAAAACCGCGCCGTGAGTTCGCTCCCTATTACTGAGACTTCGGTGTCTGTCCGTCTGTCCATCTATGTCTCCAGACCAGACTGTAACGTAACTCAAGAACCCCTATAGCTAAACTTCTGAAATTTTCACACAGTATGTATTTCTGTTGCCGATATAACAACAAATACTAAAAACAAAATAAAATAAATATTTAAGGGGTCTCCCATACAACAAACACTATACATATTTCAGCACTCCAAATCTCACTTCCTAAAACAATTTTTACCGAAAAGAACTAGAATAATGTCGAATTTTTTTAAATAAACCCCGTTTGTTTATGTACATTGACAGGTCAACTACCACTCAAATTGTAAAACAAAAATGGCGATTTGGTCGCAAATTGGCATTTTGGCAAATATTTCTTTCAAAATGTTAAACACTCAAACTTACAGTTATCTTTTTTCACTTACCTACGTAAAAACGCATAAGCAAAAGAGAGATAGTTATATGATTATATATTTATCGACGAATTGACGTAATCAATTCTATACATAGACAATTGCTTCGGATCCATAGGTTTAGAGGTATTTGCCTTTTAGTAATATAAAAATATTTATACCTACCTATTGAGTACTGTTTTATTGCTCTGCGTTTTGGTTGATAAAAATTTAAATTTGGTTGATAAAAAAGCAAATCGTGCGCGCACTCTATGGGCTATGATAGGTACCCACTTTTTTTGTGCCTATTTGAAGCGGAATCAGCGCCCCCAGTGAGAGGGAAGAGAACTAAATTTGACGTAACTTGCAAATGGCCGCTTAATCGTTATTGGTTGTCATAACTAGTATTAGTTCCAAATACTCCCACTACTGCTATCAGCGCCAATATGGCGACTTTCAAACGTCATTTTTACGTCCGTGAGTAATTTGTATTCTGTGCTTTTACGTCAAATTTAGTTCCTATCACTCACATTAAGGGAGCTGATTCCGCTTCAAATAGGCACAAAAAATAGCTGTCATTTCAAAGGGTATCATTAGTCCAGCGTACTTGTATAATGGAGGTCAGTGGAAGAAAGTAATGGCAGTTTCTTTCCCATGTCTACTTATCTTTTTCCCGAGCATGGCGCCACCCATCGACTCGAGTTTCAGTGGACAAAGCACTGACCTCCATTATACAAGTACGCTGGACCTATGATACCCACTTTTTTTGTGCCTATTTGAAGCGGAATCAGCGCCCCCAGTGAGAGGGAAGAGAACTAAATTTGACGTAACTTGCATATGGCCGCTTAATAGTTATTGGTTGTCATCACTATTATTAGTTCCAAATACTTCCACTACTGCTATCAGCGCCAATATGGCGACTTTCAAACGTCATTTTTACGTCAAATTTAGTTCCTATGACTCACGTTGGGGGAGCTGATTCCGCTTCAAATAGGCACAAAAAAATAGCTGTTATTTCAAAGGGTATCATTAGTCCAGCGTACTTGTATAATGGAGGTCAGTGGGACAAAGACAAGAAACTCTTTCCATAGCAACCATTATAGCAACGGCAATTATTTCTTTCTGACATTTAGTTTCTTGATTCTTTTTTTTTTATTATGGCACTTTGGCTATAAAACCATGGCCAGTGTCGAATAGATGGCGGCAAATTCAAAAAATCGACGTGTAGCAATCCTATCTATAGTCGGAATTATAGTTTCGATCTATGAAATACGAATAATAAAAACTATAGGTCTACCAGAATCTGATGGCAAAAAGTGAGAAAATAAATTGACTAGCAATACCGGGGTCATTGGAATAAAACATTTTGATCCTTTTTTTTTTCTTATAGCGGCTTATTCTGTGTGTTAAACATGCAAATATAAAAATTTATCCAATGATCAACGATATTTTATGAAAATCTGCTGTCAAAAATTGCCATCAGATTCTGGTAGACCTATAAGGAACTTTATTATTCGTAAATCGTAGTTCGTAAATCAAAACTATAATTCCAGCTATAGACAGAGTTGCTATACATCGATTTTTTTAATTTGCCACCATTTACTCGACACTGGCCATGGTTTTATAGCCGAAGTGCCATAATAAAAAAAACAAGAAACTAAATGTCAAAAGCGGATAAAAATGGTCGATAATTAAAAGATATTAAATTACTAGTGTGATGACGTCATATCCAAATCGGAAGTACCGCAAAAGCGTTTTCGTCAGTACAAATTAAAAAATATAAAATCATATTTTCAAATCGACTTTATTTATCAATCATAAGCTTTTATTTGATGATAAGGGTGAAATACGGTTTCCTAGGCCAAGTTCTACTAGAAATATGCATTTGTTCAATGAAATTGAATATAGGTCAAGTAGCCTATTGGACTTTTAGGCTCTTGCATATTATGTGGCGGCTGTTCTCTCCATCATCGCCACTTGCGGGTACATCGCGGACGAACGGCAACCGTCGACACTCGTGACTCGTCGACAATTAGTGCCGTTCGTCTGTAAGAAGCCTTACGTTCCCACAGTACCAACACAAATCCACACCCGGTAAGGAGATTCATAAGGAGAATCTTGAGACGGACCGCCTTTCAGCTGATTATAAAATACTAGACGTTCCGTGCGGCTTCGCCCGCGTAAATTAGATATTTCACAGACAAATCAGTCTACAAAAAATAGCCTTTGATCCTTCACGTGGTCTACTTCTTATCTGACCCAAATAACAGAAAAATGTCTCTAGTAGTTCGTGAGATAAGCCCTTTCAAATAATTTCCCCCGTTTTTTCCACATTTTCTTCTATTTCTTCGCTCCTATTAGTCTTAGCGTGATAAAATATAGCCTATAGCCTTCCTCGATGGGCTATCTAACACTGAAAGAATTTTTCAAATCGGACCAGTAGTTCCAGAGATTAGCGCGTTCAAATAAACAAACAAACAAACTAACTCTTCCGCTTTATAATATTAGTCAAGTGGACGGAACATATAAACTATGTGTGTGACAAGATGCGTGCGTTGTTAGCTAAATTTACATTGATTAAAAACAATATCCAATATCAAACACTTCTTCTACTTTACACAACTCTCGTAGAATCCATTATTTCGTACGGCTTGAGCAGCTACGGTAGAACGTGCAAAACACATCTCAATTCAATATATCAACTTCAACTAAGAATTCTTAAAACAATAATACCAGTTAAAATAAAAAAAGACCTCAGTAATAATTACCATAAAGTATTTTCTTTTTGTAAAATTTTACCCATTCATGATATGTTCAAATATTCAATAATAAAAGAAAACTTTTTTAATCTTAATTTTCAAATACATAAAACACACCGTATAAAAACACGTAGTATAAATAATGAAAAATGCATTGTCCCAAACTTTAACAACCTATACGGAAAACAATGCATCGAATATTTAATACCTACGCTACTAAACACATTACCTTTAGATCTAAAACAAAACATTAATGATAAAAATATTAAAAGTAAACTAAAATCATATTATCACGACCTATTAAATAAAACTTAAACTAAATGCATAAAGAAAAATTAAGCCATCATAAAAATAAAACCTATCCAAATACCCCTGTGGCTGTACTCGTGCGGTACAACACCGAACGGGTTGTGTTATCTCAATCGGTCGAGCGGCGCACGCAGCGCGCTAGCCGTGCGGTGTGAGTCGCTCGCCCATTCGATGCCGGCCTACTAGCAGTAGGTACTAATGGTTTCATATTATTGTGTTTGAACTTTGAATGAATAATTGTTTATATTCTATTGTACGTAATATAAGGTTTTTCTATTTAAATAATTAGTAATTACTGTATGTACTGATATAGTTTGATAAGTATTATAGCAGTAATAGTGAGCATTTGAAGATGGATGCACCGGTGTACGGACAAACCCTTCAGGTTTTTGTGACACCGAGTTTTGTTTTTGTAATATGTATAAGTACTTTTGTGAAGAAATAAATAAATAAATAGTATAGACTAGACGTTCCGCGCGTCTTCGCCCGCGTAAATTCGATATTTCACAGACAAATCAGTCTACAAAAAAAAGCCTATGACCCTTCACGTGGTCTACTTCTTATCTGACCCAAATAACAGAAAAATTGATCTAGTAGTTTCCTTTCAAATAATTTCCCCCGTTTTATCCACATTTTCTTCTATTTCTTCGCTCCTATTAGTCTTAGCGTGATAAAATATAGCGTTTCTCGATAAATGGGCTATCTAACACTGAAAGAATTTTTCAAATCGGACCAGTAGTTCCTGAGATTAGCGCGTTCAAATAAGCCCCTTCAAATAATTTCCCCCCGTTTTTTCCACATTTTCCTCTATATCTTCGCTCCTATAAGTCTTAGCGTGATAAAATATAGCCTATAGCCTTCCTCGATAAATGGACTATCTAACACTAAAAGAATTTTTCAAATCGGACCAGTAGTTCCTGAGATAAGCGCGTTCAAACAAACAAACAAACAAACAAACTAACTAACAAACTCTACCGCTTTATAATATTAGTATAGATTATAGCATATACCTTAAGGCTTAAGGTATTTTTGGACCTAGGGTGCGTTTCAAGCGGAACTACATTGCGACTTGCGAGGATGTGTTTTTTTGAGAAACATCAAACAATAGAATTACATACCAGTCTTAAAATATAAAATTATAAATATTTATTACTTAATACCAAAAATAAAATGTATTTACAATAATAGGTATATAGATTATTGATGTACATACAAAATTTCAACAAATTATATTCGTAATTATTGTTAACTAGACGTTCCGCGCGACTTCACCCGCGTAAATTAGATATTTCACAGACAAATCAGTCTACAAAAAATAGCCTATGATCCTTCACGTGGTCTACTTCTTATCTGTGCCAAATAACAGACAATAACTCTAGTAGTTCGTGAGATAAGCCCTTTCAAATAATTTCCCCCGTTTTCTCCACATTTTCTTCTATTTCTTCGCTCCTATTAGTCTTAGCGTGATTAAAATATAGCCTATATCCTTCCTCGATAAATGGGCTATCTAATACTGAAAGAATTTTTCAAATCGGACCAGTAGTTCCTGAGATTAGCGCGTTCAAATAATTTCCCCCCGTTTTTTCCACATTTTCCTCTATTTCTTCGCTCCTATTAGTCTTAGCGTGATAAAATATAGCCTATAGCCTTCCTCGATAAATGGACTATCTAAGACTGAAAGATTTTTTCAAATCGGACCAGTAGTTCCTGAGATTAGCGCGTTCAAACAAACAAACAAACAAATTAACTAACAAACTCTTCCGCTTTATAATATAAGTATAGATTATCAAGACTGGGCAGACGGACAGAAGACAGAGTAAAATTAAAATGGTTCCTTATTGTTACCATAAAATTATAATGGCCTCCTTAGATGAATGTGTTTAAATTTAGCTTTGTAGCATGCTACGGCCCGTATTTTTGGTCAGTACTTAAGATGCGACCCGGTCTCAAAACGCGGTTCGGCTCTGTGATTGGTCCAAATTTTGACAGCCAACCAATCACAGAGCCTGAACCGTGTCTTGAGACCGAAATGCATCTTGAGTACAGACCAAAAATACGAGCCTACAAGTTGTCGGGAACACTCTCAAGCTTATAATATCATCATAACTAAATAATTAGTAAATAAAAATGTAATATCAACAGGGTAACAAGGTAACAATTAGTCACAGCCTTCTCCGAGAAGGAGAAGTTCTCTTTCTTACTTAAAATGGCTTCCCTTAAGGAATAGCTAGTATCAGTATGGTACACAGTTATAACAGTCACATAATAGATTCATTATCAGAATCACTCTCATCAAACTCATTTTCATGAAACTCCCTCATGTCCACTTCCACCATGTAGTTGTCGCTGGTACTCCGTTCGTTGGTGTATGGCACCACTAATATCTCATACTCGTTCCGTTCGATTTCCCGACCATTGTACGGTATGTAGCACAATTTGTATTTTGGCTGCACTTTGCCTGGTATAAGATGTCCTTCATATTCAGCTCGGCCAACATACAGCTTGCCTCTCTCAAAGTCCTCAGAGTAGCCAGCTTCTACCGCTCCAACAGGTATAATGTTTTCGCGCGTTTTCTGCCATATACAGTTGAAGCCACTCAGGACCTGCAAATTCAAATGCTTATTCAAAAATCCTGATTCCATATCATATTTTGTATATGACTGAGTACCGAAGCTTCATATTCGGCCAAAACAAGGGCCGGCCCACACCGGAATGGCAGCGGCCGGCAGCGGTCGGCAGCGGCCGGCAGAGTCGGCTCGCGTCGCCACCGGCGGCCGCGCGCCACTTCCAGAGCCTACACTGGTATTGCTGTACCATAGTAATTAGCTTCTCCTCAGTATCCATTTTTTGTTTGCAATACGATATTTTCGTTTTTAAATATAATTTCTGACGACACAATGGCCTATCCTGTCGCTAGAACACAGAAAACTAGCGCGTGCGGCGGGGGGAGCCAACGCAAAGAGCGCGCGGCACCTCGCGGCGACGCGCGCGGACGCAGGCAGCCGCGAGCACTTTCCGCCGACAGACGCGCGGTACCGCGGTCGTCCTCGCGACCTTTTTGAAGTTTTCAAGCGATACTAGTAGTTATAAGTATGTAAATAAAGTTTAAAATTATTTCACACTGAAAGTGCTCGTCGCGCCGCGCCGCTACCGGCCGCTGCCATTCCGGTGTGGGCCGGCCCTAATCATCTTCGACTAAATGGAAGGCCTGCTGACACTGACCTCTATAATACACTGGACAGGCGATCGCTATCAATGAAATGTTCCTATTTGAAAGTCGCCATATTGGCGCTGATTGCTATGTGAAAGCAGTAGTGAGTGTACTTGGAACTACTATTTTGCAAATGGCGGTTGTAATTTTCTATGTAATTAGTTCACAGTACACTCACCGCGGCGCTTCAAATCGGCACAAAAAATAGCTGTCATTTTGTACAGCATAGCCAGTCCAGTGTATTATAGAGGTCAGTGCCTGCTGAAGAATACGAACACAATATTCCCAATTCAAATTCTAATATTTGAATTTAAACACAATATTCCAACTCATCTTCCCTCTTAAATGACATTATTTAAATTATACTTGATTGCACCCTTGGAGTTTCGAAACTTGCGGCTTCAACCGAAATTAATTGGATTGGCTTTGGCCAAATCAACACACAGTTGGACCCTACAGATAACTAAATTATTTTCGACACGTCTTGTGACTTGAATTTGATACATAATGTTATAAATGCCACAGCTTTAAAAAAATGACGAAATTAACATACTAAGACTGTTTACACACACGCCGCAGCGGCAGCCGCACCGATACTTATCCTTGTATTTCTATGGGCCCTTACACACGGCGCCGCAGCGGCAGCGGCACGGTATCGCCGCCGCCGCCGCGGCGCCGTGTGTGAGGGCAAATAGAAATACAAGGATGAGTAACGGAGCAGCGCGGCACCGCTGCCGCTGCGGCGTGTGTGTAAACAGCCTAATAACATACCTCAAATTCGTTTTTCTCATGTGCAGCCCCACCCCAGGCAATATATCCGACGCCTTCGGATGGCACAAATTTACCACTTGCCAGAGAACCTCTGTGTGGAGCACGTATTATGTATAGCGTTTCATTTTCATAGCCCCCAATAAGGGCATTATCTGGTAACTGGTCTGTAGCTGGTATCCACTGTGGCTCGCCACCAGAAAGTTTTGCCGTAATGGGTTTCTCAATGTATGGTGGCACTGAAAAAATAAAGGTATAATGGTCTAGGCTTATGCCTGTTTTCTGAGGTGATTTTGTCAGTAGTTTATGTATTCAGTAGTACCATTGACAACTTATTTGTCTGGGGGGTTTGGCATAATACTACGCGTGGTTACCAAAGGGGTTCCCTGAGGGGGTCAAAAACATCTTAAAAAACCGGCCAAGTGCGAGTCGGACTCGCGCACCGAGGGTTCCGTACAAACCTGCAAGGTTTACAAAGTTTGATTTTGTTACAGCTTAAAGGTATTATAGACCTGAGTATTTGGTATGAATTTCAATTTAATACCTCTACGCGTTTATGAGGAAATGGGTAGTAAGTTTAAAATTATTAAAAAAAAATATATTATGTGATGTAACTAAAAATTTATGGTTTTCGTAATTTTTCCTTTATCTATGCTATAAGACGTTGCTTCGTACCAAATTTCAAGATTCTGAGTTCACGGGAAGCACCCTGTAGGTTTTGATTCCCTTGCAAGTGTCGAAAATTTGCGGCATAAACGGCTGTATCTTTTGATTGCGTTGGCTTAGAAGTTTGATTTTTTCACAGCTTCAAGGGACAGTAGACCTGAGTAATTGATATAAATTTCAGCTTCATACCTCCACGCGTTCCTGAGAAAAAGGGTCTTGACAGACGGACGGACGGACAGACGGACAACAAAGTGATCCTATAAGGGTTCCGTTTTTTCCTTTTGAGGTACGGAACCCTAAAAATAGGTCACGTAGTATGGGTATGTTCCCTTAAGTATAATAATAACAAGTTATTTCATTGCATGCTCATAATAAAATTAAAATACAAAGTGCTTACTTATGCATCTCCAGTACAAGTCAGTTGACAAAAATGATGTGAAAGTTACATAGGCTAAATTCTTTTCTTTGATAGTCTTGCTGAGAATAGGTTTTGTATCACCTCTTTTACCGAATCTTATTTTACAATTGTTCCATGCCAACCAAAAGTCTTTGTACTCATCCCTCACAATAATGTCACGAGTATCAATACGCTTGTAACTCTTCTGGTACTTTTTTATGTAACTGAAGCCATTAGCTCCAATGTAAAGCTGAAAATATAAATTGATCACTTCTTGAAAATTATTAGGACATCTACTAATAATATTGTTATATCTTTTTTGATACAATTTTTTAATGAGACTTGACATCTATGCCAGTCTCATAGTATCATTCATTATAATATCATGAACACGAAACAGTCGACAGCATTAAAAACTGAAATAGTATTATTGAAACAGAATACCATGAAAACTCTGTTTGATATTCATAATATAAATTATTTACATAAGGATCCAGTCAAAGGTATAAAATAACTATGCATCTACTGTGGTATCGATGTAGCAATGCAACAACAACAATATTTATGTAGCATATACCCAATAAATACATGGGAGGTGAGGTTTCTCTGCCAGGCCAATAACTGCATTGCTGTCTCCTTTTATTGAGAACAGAAGTGCACCCAAATTCACTTTGTAGAAGAGTATCTCCGATTTCAATCTTGTTGTAAACTCTAAAACATTGAAACCAAACAAATAACACATCCACAACAACTTCACATTACATTAAATTTTTAATAACAATGAAATACTTGCCAATCAAATCACCCATATTTCTATTTAAAGCTCTTGATAATTTATATTTTAATAATTATTTGACTGTCGTGTAATAAGAAAATTATATTTGTTTTGCACAATAATTCATAAACTTGATAAGATGACTCATAGGTATTCTATACAAGAAACTTTACTCTCAAATGATCTGGTTCAGCGAGGGTTCAGCTTAAAATGTAAATTTATATTGTGTTTAACACTGAGAACGATTTCATTGATTTAATTTGTTTTTTACTTATATTTTATATTTTTATAAAGTAAGTACCTAACAATATATTTTAATATTATTGTTATACTTCTTCTTCTTGACAATTAAAATGACAGAGCGACGTAATATTTTCTTCTACTTTTATTTTCTACCGGCTAAAGGTAATTTGTTCTATTATTACGAAAACTTTTACCACAAATGAGAACGTGAAAAACTACTGCGCGTCCACCGGGTCGGAAGCGGAGCGTACGGTGCGGACGGAGTCTTTTTTCTTCCTTTTTCTTCTTTTTTGGCAACTTGACAAATCACTGATCACACAAATGATGTGTTGTGACTTGTGCCCACACTTCACAGCTGCTGTTGTGCCCTTTGAGTTGAGAAATATATGGAGAGGCCCTATCCTACTATAGATATAGGTCTACCAGAATCTGATGGCAAAAAGTGAGAAAATAAAATGACTCTAGAAATACGGGGGTAATTGGAATAAAACATTTTGATCAGTTTTTCTTCTTATAGCGGCTGATTATGAGTGTTAAACATGCAAATATAAAAATTCATCCAATGATCAAGGATATTTTTTAAAAATCTGCTGCTGTAAAAATTGCCATCAGATTCTGGTAGACTTATACATTATCATTGCATTTATATATTAAATAAAATCGACATAATATTTTATATTAATATTATTTATAGTTTATAATATTCTAAACGCGAAATATCATGTTGTCTCGTTTTGCGTCGAGTAAATGGCAAGAAACAATGTTCTACCATTTTTAGCATCGTTTTCATATATCGTCGTCTAAAGTCTAGTCAAAGTCTAAGTAAAAGTCAATACAGTCAAGGAGTAAAGTCGATCGATTCAGTAAAGTGGTAGACGCTTTACTGAAACTTTCGATGGAGTTTTGGAGGGAACACAAAATAGCACGTTTCTGGATATTATCACTTTCCTACACTTGTGCATGAAAACGAATATCTAATGGTTAATATCCTACCAATATTACACATTAAAAACCCAGTTAGCACAATTTTAGGAAAATAATACAAAAACACATCATCACTCTTTCACATTCCCGGCAAAACTCTGGACGCAACGTCGTCATATTTTATAATTTTTCAGGCGCAGAAATGACGGCCCAGTGCACGCAGTACCCATAGAGAAATATAATACATACACAGTACCATAGAAATCAATACTTAGCAATCCGTCCGCTGCGTACGCTCTCCGACTCCGATGGTGGCCGCGAACCTTAGTCCAGTGTTAACCCGTGAAACTTTTGCATGTTTATATCAACGATGTCAATACTAAGGTTATAATTCTATAGTTTATATTTGACAATGTCCCAAAAAATGAAACAGTAGATGATTAGATAAGTAACGAAAAATCCAAAATAAAAAATATTTTAATTTCATTCGAGACTCTTTCTATATTTAAGCTTATCTTCTTCCAAGATATCAACCTTTATTTTGCTCTACTACTAGTTAAAACAATATGACGGAAGGTGTGTTTATAAAAGAATAATAATGGGTTAGAAAATTTTACTTACCTTGTCTTTTATGAAAAACAAATGGGCTCTTGCAGATGTGGCGCCTATTCCCTCCAACACCACCACTCGCGTGTCCATCGCTGACACAATAATGGCTGGACATGTCATTAGGTACCAGCAAAAGTCCACGCCCAGAAAACCGGTGAAACCACTACCAAAACCCGCTAGACCCGGGTAAGGAGATTTTAGAAAACTATGTAGCCAGCGGTATTTTCGGACCTAGGGTGCATGTCCTACGGCTCGGAGCTGCGTTGAGACTTGAGAGGAAAGTTTTTGAGAACCAGGAGAATCGCTTCATTTGCCTGACCTCAATAATTGGATCTTCTCCAATACATTTTTCGCAATTTACAACCAGCGAAAGCACTCGCGACCCGTACTATGGTCTTGTGTTATTTATTTTTACATTTGTTGTGTTTTATCACCGATTGCCCTCTTTTTAGGGTTCCGTACCCAAAGGGTAAAAACGAATCGAAGTCTTAGTAATAGGGTCCCTATTACTAAGACTTCGATGTCTGTCCGTCTGTCCGTCTGTCCATCTGTCTGTCACCAGGCTGTAACTCAAGAACCGCTATAGCTAGACTTCTGAAATTTTCACAGATCGTGTATATGTGTTGCCGCTATAACAATAAATACTAAAAAAAAAATATTTAAGGGAGGCACCCATGCAACAAACGGGATTTTTTTTTGCTATTTTTTGCTCTTAATCAATAACGGCAACACATAGGCAATTGAAATGTTCTCAAAATACTTAATTGTAATTTGTACTTTAATAATTAATTATAACATTTAAATAAATTAAATAATTGAGGGGGGCTCCCATACGAAAAATTCAATTTTTATTCTGCCTATTTTTGCTCTGTAGTGGTACGGAACCCTTCGTGCGCGAGTACAACTCGCACTTGGCCGATTTTTTAATGGGCTGTAGCCTGTACTGTAGATGGTTTGCATCTGTAGGTAAGTAGATATAAGGCATTGTGCAGTATACGCTTAAAGTTAAAAATTGCCATTTATAGTGCCTACAAACATACAACTAACCTACCTATAAAACTGCTATTCTAGTGGTCCAAAGGCGACGGACGTGAAGCTATCGAAGCGCGCGGCACGTGCGCACCTCCGCTGTCTGCGGCGACTGGGCGTGGTCACGGGGAGGGTGGACCAGCTCGCCAAGCCTTCACGGAGGCGTGTACTCGACCTGTGGCGGGCATACGCGCACCAGCTGCCGTGCGAATCCGTAAGACTCTAAGCCACTGGACTTGATTTTGCAAAATATTCGTCTTGAAGCCTTTTAGTATGCGATCACACCAAACCGACAGTCAGCCGCGTGCCGCCGAAAGTGAGCGGGCGTTACACAGTTTTTGGTAAGTACATACTTTCATACATAATTATTCCCTTTTTGTTCTTATCCGACTGAAACATAGAAGGGCATAGAAAAAACTTTCTTAAGCTTTTCTATTAAGCTAGTCTTAACTCTTAATGCTTACAGTCAGCGGCTGATAGTCAGTTCGGTGTGACGTACGTAGCTTTAAAAGGTCTACCTAATTTTAGCTTACAACCTTGTATTCTTATAAATACATTTGTTTTAACAGATCGTTCGCTTTCGGGCCTACCTTGACGCTGATGAGCCTCCCAAGCCCGACCAAGCATACCAATACTTCGTTAACTTGGAAAAAACTAAAAAGAAGAAGAGACGGTTAGTCTATCAGCGTTTTCGGGCATTTATCCATGGTTAAAGAGCAAGACTCAGTTTCATAAACACGTGTACACACATATAACAGTAGATATTGTGATGACAGTACAATTTTAAGTGCAATGCTGCATATTGATATTGCAATATTGCATTGCAATGTCTCGACGCCTCTCATAAATTAAAAAGAAAAAAACAACCACCCTTTAATATTGTATATACTTCCCTAGGGCCTAGACACAATTCATCTGGTAATATACAAGCATTCTATTAAAACACTGATTAAGAAAAATATTTTTTACGTTATAGAGCATGCAATTTAAAACAAGCAAAGTTGTCGACGTTTAATAGAGATGGGAAGCGAATGGCTACCAGAAGCGCCTCCGTGGCTTTTGCTGTAGGCATCATGGAACGATTATCAAGACCTGGGGAGTATGAACTCACTGATGGGTAAATTATTTTAATACTAGACGTTCCGCGCGGCTTCGCCCGCGTAAATTAGATATTTAACAGACAAATTAGTCCACAAAAATAGTCTATGATCCTTCACGTGGTCTACTT
Organism: Cyaniris semiargus; assembly: GCA_905187585.1. Lineage (NCBI taxonomy): Eukaryota > Metazoa > Arthropoda > Insecta > Lepidoptera > Lycaenidae > Cyaniris > Cyaniris semiargus. The sequence continues at coordinate 5,021,524 of LR994555.1, forward strand.
CTTATCTGTGCCAAATAACAGAAAAATTGCTCCAGTAGTTCGTAAGATAAGCCAATTCAAATAATTTCCCCCGTTTTTTCCACATTTTCCTCTATTTCTTCGCTCCTATTAGTCTTAGCGTGATAGAATATAGCTTATGGCCTTCCTCGATAAATGGGCTATCTAACACTGAAGTAATGTACCGTTGAATAAATAATTAGCGCGTTCAATCAAACAAACTCTTCCGCTTTATAATATTAGTATAGATAAACCTAATTGTTAATTACCTATGGATCAATTCATACTAGCGCAGAGTCGAAGCGCATCGAAGCGAATTACCAAAACTGAACATAACAAATTCAACCTTAACTCCAAAGTGACTCTGCGCTAGTAGGTATAAATTATTGACCCATGTATGAGTGTGAGGAGTCACAACGACCTCTAGCGGATTTTTTGAGTAGTAAATCTGTAGAAGTAGTTGTAAAGTACGATTGGGGAGACTGATCATCCGCAAGTTGATTATGCTGTTATGCATCTTGCGACAGCAATACAATTATACAATATCCGCTGGCGAACGCCTGTTGTATAATGTATGGTTGTCGCAAGATATATAATCACGTACCTAGCCGGTTGTAAGTAGATACTCGTGTTTTCAGAATGCTTCGCCTGTCGAATATAATTTTTAGAAACATTGCCAAGATCATGAAATCTAACGCATCCAGATGTAACTGTAGGAAATCCAAGTTCTTGAAAGAAATATCTGACAAGGTATACTATTTATCTTGTTTAAGGATGCACTTAAAAAAATAGGATTAAGTTCGAATTTCATACTCACGTATTGATTTATGGAAACATGTCTTTTTCACTCGCATACGAAAACATTATCGCGTTTACATGACAGATGAAGCACGATAGCAAATAGCAATATATAATATCCGCCAGAAAAGAGTAAAAAGTACAAGTAGCATGCTGCAAGAGTAAAAATAACTATTTTAAAAAGATGAAACCGACTTCAAAAATGTTTATAATTGATAATTAAAACTCCCTATCTCCAAAACTACTAGACCGATTTTGATGAAACTTACACTATTCCCTAAGTTGAACAATACCTAGTACAACAAAAAAAGAATTACTGAAATCGGAATGGTAGTTCCAGAGATATGCGAACACAAACATAAAAACATACATACATACACTTTTGAAATTTGGCACATTTGTTCAGACGCTGATATAGACTAACATATATGAAAATTGGGCAGTTCCGGAAATATTACATACGTACGCGTCGAATTGATAACCTTTTTTGAAGTCGGTTAAAAAACAAACTGCAACATCGAGAACACAATTTAACGTACCTACCTAACAATTTTCTCTACCTGTGTAGATAGCAGTTTGGATAGAGGAAATATTGATCGACAGTGAAGATCGCATGCTCATGATGGACTTCGATGATGATGAAGGTATTTATATTATAATAGGAATTTTGAATAAAACTCATACTTTTAATAAATGAGTAGTCAACAACAGCTCACAAGACCTAAAATTTCCCGCCAAAATAAAGAGGAGTAAATTAGACATTGGCAGAGATAATATCAGCAGCCTTAGCATGGCCGCGGTAAAGATCGGAACGGTACCTTTAGTTTATTTCCGAAATGTTTCTATACTTTCGCATTTGTACTGTGGCCATGCTAAGGCTGCTGATGTCATTTTCGAGATGAAAACTACATATTTTTGCTCTTCTAGTTTTACATTCCATATTTTTATCACGAAGTCTTTGTATTCCAATTTAATGTTTAGATAAGGCATGCAATTTTCGGGTATAGCACTTCTTTACACATGTTATTTAATATTATGATCATTACATAAAATATTCTAAATTTAAGATTTGCTGTACCTCTCGGGCGACGTAATGCAACAGGACGCAATGCAACAGGACGCGGCGTCCGCGAAAGAGTCTGTCACCATGTCAGAGGCACCTAGCGTATCCAGTCCATAACAAAAACTCTCGGAAAAAAGTTATTAAGACAAAAGGTGAAATTTTATATAAGCAAATTGTAAAACTCAACTAAATTACACAAAACTTAATTATATTACTCAAAATGTCTTAAAAGTAAAACGTGCAGAAACTGTGACAGCACAACTAGAGGGAAAAATTCGGATCAATGACAACAAACCTCATAAATCTTTTTTTGGTTAAAACCTAAAGTTACCAAAATAATTTTACGAAGAGTAGTGCCCATTTGCATTAAAGCTACGTTTTTAACTTTCTCAGGGGTGCAGAACTAAAGGATGACTGGGCGTACTGAAAATAGAAACAGTCTTAGTAATTGATAAAAATACTTTAGTTTATTGAAATATCTATATAATACAAAATTTTTCATATTTACACATTTTCAAGTAAAACAAAAATATAGTAAAATTATTCCCTATTAATCGTTTCATTTAGCTTAGTTAATAATTTTATGTAGTCAGTAGCGCAATAAATTAAAACTGATTCATAGACAGATGGCGGACCTGTCTAAGGCTTCTTACAGACGAACGGCACTTGACGACGGCAGTCGACGACTGCAGTTGTATCCATGGGCGTACCCAGGGGGGAATGGAAGATAAAATAAATGTTAATTTTCCTGGCAAGTGGGAATTAAAAAGCAAAAACGTATTACCTACTCTGCGCAAAATGAAGTGTTGGAAACAAAATATATTTTCAGTCAGATTAATAAAATTTTCATCATTTTTTGTTTCAATATACCAGACCGACCGTATTATCTTCTCGAAAGGTATGCTGCCCCCTCCCCCCCTCGCTGAAATCCTGGGTACGCCCATGGTTGTATCTGCCATTAGCAAGTGCCGTTCGTCTGCTTACAGAAGAAGAAGAAGGTTTTGCCGGGAATGTGAAAGGGTGATGTTGTGTTTTTGTATTATTTTCCTAAAATTGTGTTAACTGGGTTTTTAATGTATTTTATTGATAGGATATTAACCATTAGATATTCGTTATCGTGCACAAGTGTGGGAAAGTGACGCAATATACAGAAATGTGCTATTATTTTGTGTTCCCTCCAAAACTCCATCGAAAGTTTCAGTAAAGCTTCTACCACTTTACTGAATCGACCGACTTGACTTCCTGACTGTATTGACTTTTACTTAGACTTTGACTAGACTTTAGACCTGACAATATAGAAAAACGATGCTGAAAATTGTAATAAAAATATTGTTTTCCCGCCATAATATACTCGACACTGGCCATGGTTATATAGCCGAAGTGCCATAATAAATAAATAAAAAAGAAGAAGAACCCTAATTTGTTCGGATTATATCAAGCCCATCAGACAGGTCACAACAATGTTAGTCTGTCCGAACAAATAACGTATGCCTATATGAATCAATTCCTCTGATGGTACAAAACAGTGACATCCAGGCGTGCCATGATACTTGCTTATTATCCGCTTACTCTCTCTTCTTCGCTCGCTTTTTCCTCTTCGCTCACTTTTTCCTCTCCGCTCACTTTTTCATCTCCGCTCACCTTTTCCTCTATGCTCACTTTTTCCTCTACGCTACCTTTTTCCTCTTCAACGTTGACTTTTTCAATGAGTCCGTCCGTCCCCGAGAGGCGTATCATGTCTCCAGTTTTGAACATGTCAGTGGCGCCGAGCGCTCCCACTATACACGGCAGCCCGTACTCGCGCGCTATCACCGCTCCTGGAAAATTATCAGATATTGACGATTTAAGGCGATATATGGCCGATGTTAGACACGAATATTGACACTAAATACCATGTCGTTACATGGCTTCACCAGAGCCTCTAGCCAACATGCTTTTTAATCGCTTCTTCGGCGATTCTAGAAGCGATAAAGACAACGCCTTGGTTAGGGGGCTCTGGTGGCAGATGGTAGGTAGCCGGTAGGAAAGTGTCGCAAAATTCTTATTGATATTATCTCTTATTTCTAAGTTCTGTTGTCTAAACCCATTGACCGAGCGTCTATCACACGTTTATCTACATTTAGTATGACCCCCTTAAACTGTGACGCTAAATAGGCTATTTGACCTATATTTAATTTCATTGAACTAATGCATATTTCTAGTAGAACTTGGCCTAGGAAACCGTATTTCACCCTTATCATCAAATAAAAGCTTATGATTGATAAATAAAGTCGATTGGAAAATATGATTTTATGAAAATATGATTTGTACTGACGAAAACGCTTTTGCGGTACTTCCGATTTGGATGTGACGTCATCGCATTCGTAATTTAATATCTTTTATTTATCGCGCTCGTTATATGTAAGTTTATTTGTACATAAATAATAAGAATAAGCCTAGAAAGATTTGTAAAATATATTTTCTTGAATAGTTCAAGTAAAACATCAGTTTTATATATTATCTCCATTTGTTGTACTTGGGAAATGAAATGGCCAAAACTTTTCTCCAAAAGTGTTCAACATTACAAATGATTTCTAAATTCTTTTATAATTTTTTGGCGCTGTTAGACTCCAACGCTTAGCACATAAAACATTTTTCAATAAAGAAAGTATAAAAATACAAAAAACATGACGTCACACTATGGCGGCACAATGGCGGGCAGTGTTTTAGGCGCCATATAAAAGGCATATTTTTCAATCAACATTTTTATGGGTTTCTACTGTTTAAAATATTAAAATATTAGTTTTTTTGGTGAAAATGAATGATTAAGAAGCGTTTAGAATTAAGAAAAAAAGTAGGTCAAGTAGCCTATTATGTGGATGACCCTATACTCAAAGACCAATCAAATGATTTCACTAACAGTGCGATATCAGTCCACCCAGCTCGGTGACGATGCCGGGAAGTACGGCGGCCACCCGATGTCCGTCGAGTGCGTCAGCAGCACGTCGCCCTGACGCAACTGACCGATCTGACATGACATTGTGATGACATAATCATGATGCCTCACCGTGCGATATCAGTCCACCCAGCTCGGTGACGATGCCGGCGAGCAGGGGGAAGTATGGCGACCACCCGATGTCCGTCGAGTGCGTCAGCAGCACGTCGCCCTGACGCAGCTGACCGATCTGACATGACATTGTGATGGCATTATTACTTATTATGCAGTACTTTGGGTAAGTTCCAAAATATAAACCAGTGTACTGGGCTACTGGCCAATGTTCATAATGTTAAGAATCCAACGCCATATTGTATAATCCGCGCGCGATCAGAAAGGGATCAGAGTGACAGTTTTGTTTGCTAATGTGTGTGTAAATGAAGTAGCGTTAGCAAAAATTTTCTGAATATTATTTTATAGGTTTATTTATACATGATAATAAAATACGTAATCGACCGATTCTGTACATTAAAGATATTACTTTAATGTACAAAATTTTAAGAATAAAGACATCCTAAACAAAGTCAAGTTACATACAAGTCAAACAAAGTCACAAACGTCAATGCACTGGCCAGTAAACTGAGTTTTATTTCAGAACTTACACTTTATAATATGGAAAGAACGGACACTGAAGGATAAACTTTAAACCTACGAATAATAAAAACTAAGCAAAAGTAACTCCGTCAAAAAACATGTTCTACAATACTTGGCAAAAATGTGTACCTAGGTTACATTTTCAATACATTTGCAATATTTAGGTGACCTTCAGCGGTATCAGGCTGACGTTACATGACAGTTCAAAAGGAACCAAATTTAAAACGGTAATAATATGAGAGTTTCGTTTCCTTAGTTTTTATTATTCGTATCTTTAAACCATACCTCACTCAAGTCCTTAACAACACATGCTCGGGCAACCACCTCGCCCCCGCACGCGGTGGTCCCGGCGAGCCTCACGCCCGCGCCGGTCACCGTCACCGCCACCGGCGCCGGCTCCACCCACCCCCGGTTTATCTCGGCGAACCTCAGCTTCTCCCACTTGGGGAAGTACTGCTGGCGTTGGATGGCCCTGGAATTATTAATTTAATTTATTGGAACAAAGTTCCTTATCGCGCGTTGCGAAAGGGGGCTAGACGGAAAAAGTTGTAACGACACTTTATTAGTACCTGCGAAGTAGGGGCAGAGGGCGTTGATGTGGCGATGACGTCAACTGGCGGGAAATTTAAAATTCTACCATTCCTCTATGGTGGGAAATTTGAATTTTTTTAGCTGGGTGGGGTGACGGTTTTTTTTTTGTTAACTTCGTTCCATCCGGGTGTCCCTTGACACCTCTCAAGTTTTGTCATTTAATAATGTTACGAGACATTTTCTATCAATCTTTGGGGATTAAAAGAGCAAAGAAACCCTGTTTTTCAATTGCAGCACTAGAGAGCATTATGCCGCATATTTTTCACACACTTTGGCATTGTGCACCACTGAGTCGCAAAAATATACTCGGCGAAATTATCAGATGAAAGTTGTCCAAGTACCCTGGTAATATTTAAATACTACCTGGCTTGGATATCTGACTACTATTAGTTCACAACATTTTAGGCGCTCTGATGACTGATGACATCACCTCTTAATTCAAAATATACTCACTTCTTTAACAGCGCCGGATCTCTATTCTGTATATATTCCCTCAATTCATGTATCCTGAAGAAGAACACCAAGTCCGGGTGCGGAATGTACCAGCGCTTCACCAGCACTCTGCCCAGGTTGAGAGCAGCTAGCCTTACTTTGTGTACTCCGAGTATGAGGTGAGCCTTAGTGGACTCTCTGTGGCGAACTGCTCTGTGGCAGAGAGGCACGATCCAACGGAGGACTTTGCTGAAAAAAGAACTTGTATTATAATCAAATTAAATATTTTGAAGCTGCAGGTGATGTATGGTCCGGGTTCCCTAGAAATTTTTTTTTTATTACTATCAAGCTAATTTTTTTGTGAGTAGCTTCATTTTGATAAGACGAACAACAATTTTATTTGCGAAAAATCTCGAAAGTGGTAGCTAATAGAGATAGAAAGGATTTCATACTTTGATTTGGTGGTCCTAAAATATGGATTGATCTATTTGTAGGACAATGTTAATTTAAAATAAAAAAACTATTAACCTATCAATATACAAAAAATCTGCTGGTTAGGGTTCCGTTTTAGGGTTCTGTAATCAACAAAACTTGGTTGACTATGGAACCCGGACTAGTAGTCAAATTCAAATTCAAATCAAATTCTTTATTAAGCATACAATAATATATAATAGTATAAAAGCTAAGTAGCGTACATCACGTTGTCTAATCCCATGCTAAGTAAAAACTTGTGTTATGGCAATCAGACAACGGATGCACGCCGAACAATTTTATCCTAATATATATTATTTACACATTCACACACACAATCACACTACACTTTATCACGTAAAGTCTCTTTCGGCGACGTGATGCGCGCTTCGTTCGGGAGCCTCCCCCGGAACCTCCGGTAAACTACACCGGCGGGCCAGAACTCCTCCACCTCGAAGATGGATAAAACTTGAGTCGGCACTCTCACCACAAAGGAACTGAAATTCACTTTGTGGCGAGAGTGCAGACGCTCCACCCTCAAGGTGTAGGTGGTCTTCTCGCGGATGTAGTTTACGACGTCTTCAAACGTCATGGACCAATGCAGGCGCGACACGTAGAGCGGCGTCGCGGGCACTTCGCTGCGCAGGCGCAGCTCGGGCACATAAGGTGCGGTGCCGCGGTGGTTGCGGACGGTGGGCTTCCTCTTCTTCCTCCTCTCCACCAGAACGAACCCCTCCTCATCGCACCTTCTGCTCTCGTCCCTGTCGAGTTGAAGATGTTCAGCCTTGCGGCCCTCCTTTGCACCCCTCGCCTTTACCCGCGGGGGCGGTGCGGGGCAAGCAGCGACGCTTGCATAGTTTTCGATGGCCTCAATTTCATGTCGACGTCACGCGGTGACGGCGAGCTGACGGCGGCGGCTGTTGCTGACCCACTCGGTTTCGCTGACGTGCAAAACGGCGAGTCGCGCTGAGCTCCGCGTCGCATATTTATCGAGTCGATCGGATGCTCGGGTGACCTACATAATGAATTATTACTTTTTAATTATAATAATTCACTACGCAACTCACTGATGGTGGATTCCGAGGCATCCAATCTACCTCGCATCTCGTCCAGCTCTGCCCTCATGATGTTGAACTTCTGGAGCAGGCTGGAGACGTTGACGTGGTCCGTCGATACCGCCGGCAGTTTGTGGAGCTGCTTGGCCACAAACACCGGCAATTCCGCAGGATTAGTCTGCTTGAGCAAGGAGATGATGTCCTGCAAGCTTCGTTCGCTTCCGTCTCTCCTCCGGGACGTCATCTGCGCCGTCTTGCCGAGCGCTTCGTACAGCATCAGCCTGCCCTTGCAGATCTCCTCGCTGGCGTAGGTTGACCTGCAGAGCTGCACGATGCTATCTTCGTCCATGGTGTTGACGACGTGTTGTACGAACGCCAGCAGCTCGTTGGATACGAGCGCCATGGTGTCGGTGCAGCGGTTGTGAGCCGCGCGACTCGCGAAATATTAATTAATTTTATTAATATTTGCTGCGTGTGTTGTTGAGCGGTGGGCGACCGTTCGCTACACTGATACGACAGTAGTACGAGTAGTTAAAAACTATTTCGATCCCTTCGAATTTTCTCAACTATTGGAGTCCAATTTTACGTCTGAATTTATAATCTTACCGCGTACTGGACTTCTGCGGCGTCTTGAGCGAGTTGATGACGTCATCGTTGGTGCGGGCGGGTTTGGGCTCCTGCTGCGTGGTCTGCACGTGCATCAACACCCGCATGAAGTCCTCAGGCACCAGCGCCCAGGGCTTCGTTAGCGGATCGAACTGCAAAATAGGAGTACTTAGGTTGCGCACGACATAACATCGCTCGTCAAAAACGAAATGAGGAAGGGCCGAGGAGTGAACGTGCTGCTGAAAGCTATCGCCGAAGAACAGTGGTCAAACGAGTCGTTATTATAGTAGATCAGGTTACACGTTATTGCCTATCGCTTTAGTTGTGGGCGGCGTATATTAGGTGTAAAAGAAACATATACTATACTTCTGTTTGGTGTAACGTTTTATAAGCCCAAGATGGCCTGTGACTTGTGACGTACGTAGGGTAGAAAAATCTTTATAAAACGATAGAGTTAGTCTCACCTCCATTATAGCTCTATGGCCGTGATCGTCCAAGAACTGCTTGACATCGTCGTATACAGGCGGCAGGTTATATTTCAGCCAGTCCATTGCGTTCTTTGGGTCCTGTTTCCTGAACTCCTCTAGTCGTCCAAACCCGTCGATCTTTCTCGCAATCCTCGCTAGAATATTCGGTACTTCCGCTGACAAGACATCACCTGAACTCAGCAACATGCTGACTTCATTGCACTCTACCGGAGTGAAGTCTGCAACAAAAAGTAATTCCCGTTTATTTTTAGGGTTCCATACCCAAAGGGTAAAAACGGGACCCTATTACTAAGACTTCGATGTCTGTCGGTCTGTCTGTCTGTCTTTGTGTCTCCAGGCTGTAACTCAAGAACCGCTATAGCTAGATTTCTGAAATTTTCGCAGATTGTGTATATCTGTAAATTCAGCTGCCCCATTTCAAAACCTAGTAAGGGACACTTTTTACAAAAATCATTTTATTGCATAAACTTCACTAACCTAACCTACCCTACCGAATACAAAAACACCAGTGCTAAAAAGTCACAAAAAAGTTGAAATATTTAAAGTTTGATACCGAGTCAGCGTACTAGCCATTACTGACATATTATATTTCGTTTATGAGCTCTCCTGCAAAATTTTGTTTTAGGCCCTTACTAGGTTTTGAAATGGGACAGCCGTGTTGCCGCTATTACAACAAATACTAAAAACAAAATAAATATTTAAGGGGGGCTCCCATACAATAAACGTGATTTTTTTTGCTATTTTTTGCTCGATATCAATAAGGACAATACATGGGCACTTGAAATATTCACGAAATACTCAGTTTTACTAATACTTTAATAATTTGTAATAAAATTTAAATAAATTAAATAATTAAGGGGGGCTCCCATACAAAAAACACAATTTTCAGCCTATTTTTGCTCTATTGTGGTACGGAACCCTTCGTGCGCGAGTCCAACTCGCACTTGGCTGATTTTTTTATTTATTTATTTATGATTTATTGTACACAAGAAACATTAACAAAATAATAATTTACACAGTAAGACGACACAAAGGATCTGCTTATTTCTAATAGAAATCTCTTCCAGCAGCCCTACGGAGAGAGATTGGATAAGGATAGCAGATAGCACGTGCACAATCATGAATAAAATAATATTATATCAACATGTACTTCTTACAATAAAACTAATAAAATAATAGTAATAATAATAATAATAATAAACAGATAATATAATATGATATGAACGACAAAATAAATAAATTATAAATATACCAAATGCTATAGCTACAACATAAAATATATAATAATATAAATATAATACATAAAATAGATATATACTATATTATGTATATATAATGATGGTATTTAAATGGATGGAGATTCGAGGTAGTGCTCTTTCAAGCGTCTTTTAAAAACAGCAATGGTGGGACTGTCACGGATGGTGTGAGGGAGCGAGTTCCATAATCTGACAGCATGAACAGTAAACGAGTAGGAGTAGAAGTTGGAACGATGGGAGGGGAGGGAAAGATTAGACCGGACATTTGACCTACAAGGGAGATCAGGAGATCGAGAGAAGTTAAATCTGTCAAGGAGGTATGGAGGAGAGAGAGGATTGTACAAGATGTTGTAAAGTAGACAGAGGATGTGGGTGTTGCGACGGAGACGGATAGGAAGCCATGGATGTGGGTGTTGCGACGGAGACGGATAGGAAGCCATTTAAGTTTTGTACGGTAGGCCGAGATATGGTCGAACTTTCTCAAGCCAAACACGAAACGTATACACAGATTCTGTAGACGTTCGAGTCTATTTAACTGCTCCTCAGTGGCGTCTAGGTAGCAGGAGTCGGCGTAGTCAAGGATGGGAAAGATGAGTGTCTGGACAAGGAAAATTTTGGTATGTATAGGTAAGAAGTTTTGGAGGCGCCTCAGCATGTGTAGTGAATAATGGACTTTCCTGCTTACTTCGGTCACTTGCGGGTTCCATGACAAGTTACGGTCCAGAATTATGCCAAGGTTTTTGGCCGAGTCAGTGTAATCGATAATGGTGCCATCATAAATTACACTTGGAACATTGCATAACCGTTTTTTGTTTCTTTCTGTTTCTAAAATCGCACTAATTACGATAAAATTTCAGTATCGAGATACTTTCTGTGCCAAAACAAATGACATCATCATTTTTATCATAGCAACATTTCGAGCAATAGCGCACTAGCGGCTAGGCCGCAGCGACCAGGTCGCGATGACCATCGAGATAGATACCTTAATATGAAACCGCCATAGACCATGTGCACCTGGCCGCGCGTCCAGCGGCCACACCAAGCTCTCCATGGCCGCCGCGACTTGAGGGAATTTACCTGATCTCCCCTCCAACAGTATGCTCATAGCCAGGAACTGCGTGAAGGTGCTCCCGGTGCTGGTAAGACCATGGTTGTGGAAGAACTTGGTGATCTGTTTGTTGGTAGCGGCGATGGCGTCCAACAGAGTTAGCGGATCGTCGCTGGAAGTGTCGATGCTCATGATATTCACGTCGCGAATAGTGTTGTTCATAGCCCGCTTTGATAGGAAGAGTATCTGTAAAGAATGGGATGGAATATTATAATGAGGCATTAGAAACATCAAATATGTGGATGCACAAAAGAATTGTTGCCCGCACTTTATCTGTCACAAAATGTTAATTATTTTGTCTATTTATCTTATTTTAAGTCAATCTATCACAATAGCACTCAACAAAAATGGAGACAGCAAGAATAATAATATCAATATGGTCCCTTTTAAGAAAACGTTGAAAACTTCAGTTTCATCAGATGTGAATTAGCGATAGTGCAACATTAGTTCCGTGCGCTGCTCAGAGATGGCGCTATACGCTAGATACGTCGTGAGTCGTGACTCGACGTGACTCTTGAGGTATCAGTATCACGCTTAAATAACTTTGATTGCTTCTGTCGTAAAACCTCGCAGTGCAGGGTCGTGGACTCCAGCTTTTTGGCACTATATTTCCCTTTCTTTATATTATAAAAAGATTAGTTCTGAGCGCTTCCGAGAGATGGTGCTATACACTACTTACATCGCGCTATCTCAGTGTCGCTTAACCATAAAGTTAATATATATTGAGGGTGGAGCGTCTGCACTCTCGCCACAAAGTGAATTTCAGTTCCTTTGTGGTGAGAGTGCCGACTCAAGTTTTATCCATCTTCGAGGTGGAGGAGTTCTGGCCCGCCGGTGTAGTTTACCGGAGGTTTCGGGGGAGGCTCCCGAACGAAGCGCGCATCACGTCGCCGAAAGGGACTTTACGTGATAAAGTGTAGTGTGATTGTGTGTGTGAATGTGTAAATAATATATATTAGGATAAAATTGTTCGGCGTGCATCCGTTGTCTGATTGCCATAACACAAGTTTTTACTTAACATGGGATTAGACGACGTGATGTACGCTACTTAGCTTTTATACTATTATATATTATTGTATGCTTAATAAAGAATTTGAAAGAATTTGAATATACCTAGCGGAATAGAGAAACAAAGGCCTGAGCAAGCGAGATGTCACTATCAGTAACACTGCGTGGTAAAAAGAGGCGTGTGATACATGACAGCAGAACTCTTTTTTTGACGTCCAGTCGGCACTTACCGGCACGTTGACAATTTAACCCGTGGAAAAATTTAAATCGTGGAAAAACGAGACACAATAGCTTATCAATTGTTATCGCGGCCGCATGTGGCCGCTTGGGGCTTGATGAATTAATCTCATAGAATTCATGTTCAATCATGCTTGTGTAAGTGTATACGTACACATATTTTTACACACAGATGTAAACCAATTTCGGTTTCGTTTGACAGCTCGACAGTGTTGCTCTATTCCGCTAGGTATATTAACTTTATGCGCTTAACTAACCTTCACCATGTCGGACAGCGCTACGATTCTGTCATAGAATCGTGGCTGTCGTCGGTGCAGCGCGGTCGCGATGATGTCGTCGTCGGCGACCTCGTGGCCGTGGATCGCCATCTCCAGCATGCGGATGTTGATGTCCAGCTTCTTGGGAACTTTGCGGTATACCGTCTGCAAGCATTTATGTTAGGTTGTAGGTATTTTTAAATTAAACAATTATATTTAAGTGTAGTACTCAAGGGCTGACCGCAGCCTGTCAAGTAACACTTTTATTTTTATTTTTATGCGAAAACTTACCGTAGAAGCAACAGTAATAATACATATTAATCAGCGATATGTCCAATCACTTCTATCATCTATGTATAACTTCTATAAGTCATCTTGTATGATAACTTTCTAAAGACGATCTGTTATACTCACATTGTAAAGCGCGATGGTGCAGCGGTTGTGTGTAAACATGATGGTGGGGTCGTAACCGTCACCATTCTTCCGTACTAGCTTACCCATGCCGACCCCCATGGGTATCATGGTGAGGTCGTAGCCTAGAGGAGATAGGGGCTTGGGCAGGACCTGGAAAATAGAAAATTGCATTTTATTACTTCAGCGGTAATCGTCAGATGAGATGACCCATTTGCTGTCGGTTCTGTCTGTCAAAGGTTCGCTGCTTTTTTACACCAATAGACTACAATTATAGCTCTCAAGTCGATTTTGATGGCCATCTTACTTAAATTTAGGCTAGGCAGAAGGTTGTTTGGAGTTTATAATGGCTCTCTCTCTCTCTCTTACTTTAGTGTCATAAGCTACCGAGACGGACAATTGACGTGGCTGCGATGAGGCACAACACAAATTATTTACAACATTCGAAGCTTGGGTCTTATAAGAAAGATTTTTAATCAGATAAACCGGATGCGGGATAGCCTAGTAGTTTCCTTACCAAACTTGTATAGCAATATAAGCTCGCAGTACTGGAGTCAAATTCACGCCAATCTAAGCTCTCCAACCAATATGCAATAGCGTAAAAAAGCAAAGGTTTTTATTCATAGAGACGTAATATCTCGATGTTTTATTGCTTTGACTTAATATCATAACAATTTAGAACCTACATATCAAGAGGGTGCGCATTCCTCCACCATAACAGCTGTAGACCTACCTCCCCAGTATTAGCGAAGGTCAGCAGCTCGTCATCAGACATGATGGGGCAGTCGGTCTCGTGCAGCAGCTCCTCCTCCGTCCACCGCTCTAGCGACGTGATGGGCCGCGCTTGTAGCAGGTAGATGGTGTTCTGTTGATAATAATTACAAAAAATACAAATACAAAATACAAAAAATACAAATGCAAAATACAAAAAATAAAGATGATTAACAGTGGAGGTTAACAGTGGGAATGTAACTCAATTTTTTTACTTTGTTTATCCGTTCACCTGTCACGATTCACGAACTGTCAAACCATTTTTTGTTTTCGAAAATTTTTCAATTTCCAATTACTCTCATTAAACTGAATAGGTATATTATCTAAAGAAATGACCATGAAAGCTATATATAATTTTTAATAAATAAGCTATTAGTGGCGCAAACACACATAGTTTTATATTTGAAACAAAATACTAAATCGGTGGTCAAAGTAGAAATAGCTACTTTTGAATAGTTTTAGAGTAAGACGCCCATTTTGGGCGCTTGACAGATGAACTACTAAAATATAATTCATGTTATGGTGTCAGAAGTTGAAGCGACCTCACGGAATTCACACCAGGATTTATATGTACATTTTGAATTTATCTCAGAAAACTTTTAAAAATCTGCGAAACATATGCAGGTATCCATGGACTTGTGTATAATGTCGCAAAGAGTGAGTACATGGTGTTTAAAGCTGGTAATAAGTGTCCAAATATCATACCTCCAATAAATCTGTATGATAAGCCTCTAAAAAGGGTTAAGCAATTTAGATATCTGGGTCATTATGTGACTGAAGATTTAAAAGATGATGTTGACATGGAGAGGGAACGCAGGGCGCTTTCGGTAAGAGCAAATATGTTGGCACGCAGGTTTGCTCGATGCTCTATTGCAGTTAAAGTGACGCTTTTTAAAGCATATTGCACATCATTTTACTCGAGCAGTCTGTGGGTCAAATACACGCAAAAATCGTACAGCGCCTTGCGGGTCCAGTATAATAATGCCTTCAGAGCACTGTTAAAGTTGCCTCGTTTTTGCAGCGCCTCATCTATGTTTGCTCACGCTGACGTAGATAGTTTTAGCGCCATCTTACGCAAAAAAGCGGCGTCATTGCTACATCGCATAAGAGGCAGCAGTGACGGTATTCTGATGGAGATAGCCGATGGCGGGAGCTGTCCGTTTGTTGGCAACTTAATTAATATAACAAAGTCTTTAGTTAAATATGAGTACTAACACAACTAGATATAAGGCTATACTAACATTTTATTGTTATTTTATTTTAATTTTTAATATTTAATGGATCCTAAGTTGTCCGAAAATAAACATTTTTTTTATTATTTTTATTATTTGACGCCACGCGACGAGAAAGCATGCTACCTTTTGTCTTCTTCATAATCTATGTTATGTTTGAGGTTTGTGTTATTAAAATCACTACAGCAGTTTCGTTATACTTCTCGTTTCCGTTATTGACTGTATGTCAATAACAAAAACGAGATAAGCATTTAGCCTACCATTTAGCTAACATGAATTTAACACATTTCGACAACGAAGTTAAAAAACAACAATTCTGGAATTTAACAAAAGACATTGAAAGTAACAACTTAAACTTTTAAACGTTATACTCACATCAGTAATAGCCCACTCGATATCCCGGCCGGCGCCCCAGAACATCTCCTGTCTCACTCCAAGTCTCGCCAGCTTCAGCACCTCAGTGACGGACAGACACGGCTTAGTTCTCTCCGCTACAGGTACGTCCTCAAACTCCACGGTGTTGCCAGATGTGACCACCCTTTGGGCTTTAGAGCCGAGCTGTATGGACGCTACTTCCAGATCATCGTTAGGTCCACGACGCACTATGAATGTATCCGGTTCCACTGCGCCCGATACTACACTCTGTAAAAATTCAATCAGGTAAGAAAGCGGCGGCAATTTCAAACCTTTTAGTAATATGAAATGACTTCTAAACAAGACAACTATGATATTTGTGTTCAGAAATTTACTGTGCCTAAATTCTTATTTCTATCGTAAATCAAACACCTAATTAAGCTTTAAAATACCTTACACACAGATCTAGAATCATCTCTCACCTCTCCCAGGCCGTAATTAGCTGTAACGAGCACCCGCTCGGGGTGACCGCGCTCGGGGTGCCGCGTAAACATCACGCCGGCCGCGCGCCCCGCACACATCACCTGTACGACTACGCCACCACCGCAAAGACAGGGGGCGCCGTTTTGACTGTAAATTATAAGGTTTAAAAAAGTTAAGCAACCCAATACTGCACACATACTGTATAAGTAATTGAACTTTTTACTTTGAATTTACCCTTTAAGGAAAAACCGCACTAAGAGCCATTACACCGCAGCGGAGCGACGCGCGACGCGGCACTTTTTGTTCCATAGTACTGAACACAGCGCAATTAAGCGCATCACAGACTGTGAAGATAATATAATATTTTATCTTAAGATGCCCAAATATAAAATATTATAGTATCTTAGGCTATCACACACGGCTAAGATACGATATTATTAAAAATCTGTTCATTTCCTTACGAGTCTGCGTTGGTGCCACACGTATTCCTTGTTAGAGTTTTATATACAGGATGATTGACTGAGTGATACTGCCTTACTTCTTGATTTGTTAGACAGCTCCTCAGACGATGATTCTGATATAGAATGTGAAATACAGATTGCAGTAGCACATTCCAAAAGGAGAAACATTTGGATAGAGCCTCACATAAAAAAGAGAAAAACCTGCGGCGAATTTAACCTTTATCAAGATATGTCAACGAAGAAGTTTCAAGAGTATTTTAGAAATTCAATATACAAAAAATCAGCTTGTTAGGGTTCCGTTTTAGGGATTATATTCCGTTTTACAGAACCTTATAACGAAACCCTAACGAGCTGATTTTTTGTAAGTATATTGCTAGGTTATTAGTTAAAACACCATGTATTCATAAAGATGTATATATTTCGCATCTTAAGATAACATGTTAAGATACGAAATATATATTTCCATATCGCTCGGTATCTTAAGATACTAAAGATGAAATATAAATTAACTTCGTCGTGTGTGATGGTTCATAGGATTTCTATGGTGAGCGATATTCTAAAATATGCTCTAAGATAATATATATTTTATATTATCTTCACCGTCTGTGACGCCCTTCATACATATATGCACGTACCGTCTATAGCAGGCGCTGGTGAAGGCGAACATGGAGGCCCAGCAGCGCACCGCCCCGCTCAGTACATCATCGTCACTGACACAACCCAGTATTGTGTCGTTCTGACCTGCCGCTGATAGCGCCTCGCTGTCTTCGCCCACCGCTATAAAAAACGATAATACACATGTTACAGCATAGTGAAGTGTTGATAGAAAACGTGATAGTAATGTTAAAGGTGCGACTGCACTAGGTGTGACTACAGAAAGCGCCAGAACTATAAAATGTGAAGTGTTGCATCGCATGCAGCGTAGTGTCGCTTAGTGCAGTCCCGCCTTTAGGGATAAAAAACTTGACATAGAAAGACTTCATGTAAAACGTCATGATCCACACGACTCCACTGACCTCCATTATACAAGTACGCTGGACTAATGATACCCTTTGAAATGAAAGCTAGTTTTTGTGCCTATTTGAAGCGGAATCAGCTCCCCCAATGTGAGTGATAGGAACTAAATTTGACGTAAAAATGACGTTTGAAAGTCGCCATATTGGCGCTGATAGCAGTAGTGGGAGTATTTGGAACTAATACTAGTGATGACAACCAATAACGATTAAGCGGCCATTTGCAAGTTACGTCAAATTTAGTTCTCTTCCCTCTTACTGGGGGCGCTGATTCCGCTTCAAATAGACACAAAAAAAAGTGGGTATCATAGGTCCAGCGTACTTGTATAATGGAGGTCAGTGACACGACTCATATGTGACGTCATACGTGACGTTTTACATGTAATATTACCATATTTAAAAATTAAAATAGTAAGTAATTTTGTTTACAGTTAAATGACTTAGTGAGCCGTAAAATATTATCATAATCCTATCACGATATACGAAGTATTTTATACCTGAAGATCTCACAGCGAACCGCAGTTCCGGGCCGAAGCCCTGTTCTGCCGCCTGTCTCCGTAGCTCAGCGAGATGAGACAGAATATCCGCTTTCACGTCAGACGCTATTTCCGTCGAGACGATCAAATCTACAGCCCTGAAATTTTAAAATATAGATGAAATAAAGTTTTGATTTATTACTACATAATAAAATGTAACAGAATGAGCAAAAATGATCGAATATATTTGTCATGTATCATCTAATTTGCTAACGGTTTTGACTATCTTCGTTCTCATGGAATTCAAGAAATGATGTACGAAAAGAAATTTTATTATCCAAAATCGTTTGATACTTGGTCACATGTTACATACTCACTTTTGGCACCTATCCTTAAAATTAGATTCTTCATAATCCACGTTAGCTGCTTCAATCGCCGCTATAGCTTGTTTAATCTTGGGGTTTAATTCTAATTGCTTCTCCAAAGCGCGGACCGTCAGACAGAATCCTGGCGGTACTTTGTAACCCTGAAAATATTTTAGTTCTATAGTTGGTTCGCGTGAAGATATTAAAATACCAAAACAATAGTATAATTACAAAAGAATGTCCTACCTCCTCCTCCTGTAACGAAGCCAGCAATGCCAGCGAGGCGCCCTTTCCCCCCACGTAGTCTGTACACGCAGCGGCGCGGTCACCCAGCGAGACGCAGTACCCCACAGCCCCCACTTCGGCCGCGCTCAGCCAACGCAGTATTGGCTCGGGGGTTATAGCTACTGATGGCTCAGATTTTACTGGAAGAAAAAAACTACTCAGAAATTTTGGTTGATATCAAGAAATATAGGCTTTAAGGGTGCGTTTCCACTGACGCGGAGCCGGGCGAGCCGGGCGGAGAGGAGCTTAGCGGTGCCCGAATTGACCAATCGTGCTGTTCCATTGAAGCGGAGCGAAGATTTCGAGCATGGTGATTGGTCGATTCGGCACCGCTAAGCTCCTCTCCGCCCCGCTCCGCGTCAGTGGAAACGCGCCCTTATACTTGTACACTTTTTTGTGTCTGTGTGTGTTCGCTTGAAAGTGACTACGTGAGTTTTAGTTCATATAAAGCATAATAGGTAGTTCGAACTTTAAGAAAGTTCACACTTCCCAGATTAAATCTGTCTGACGCATAGTTTAAACTTTATTACTTCTCAGTTACCTTTGTGAAAAATCATAATAAATCCTTGGGAATGTGTTAGCTCTTTCGTTCCGTCTATAAATGGAAGACATAACGAATCTTAGCTATAACCTAGAGTGCCTGCCACAATCCACATACCTTTCTGATACCCAAGATACAGAACTCCCGTGCCAATCTCCCCGTTGATGCTAACTGACACGGTACGGAACACGTCCTCGAAGTGATGCGGCGCGCCGTGGTACACTCGACCGCCATCTTTGTTTATCTTCATCACGATTTTAAAGCTTCTTTTGTACGCTGAAAAAAGTAATAAATACATAATATATTTGTATGTATCTTTTATGACTTTTTTACAAAAGTTTATCTATTCTACTTTGTTGATTGGTTGGTTTGTTGTTGGTGTAGTAACTGAAGTTGATATATTCACTATTGCTTTCGATTGGCTAAGGTGAAAATATTATCCAATCACCTCAAAAATAGTACGTAGTAAAAGTCTCAATTACAGGGCATAAAAGGACTATGTCTTATTAAAATTCCTACAATACTAAACCATATTATCTTACCATCAACATTTATAGTGTAGTTCTTAGGTATTTTGTCTGGAGTCTCGCAGAAGTCAGACATATCCAATTCACAGGCTTCTAGTGGCTTCACCATGAAATTGGGAAGTCTTACTGATCCTGAAACACACCTGTAAGATAAAAACGTTTAATCACTTGATATTATTTGATAGAATGGGTATTTTCATCTATACTAATATTATAAAGCGGAAGAGTTTGTTAGTTTGTTTGTTTGTTTGAATGCGCTAATCTCAGGAACTACTGGTCCGATTTGAAAAATTATTTCAGTGTTAGATAGCCCATTTATCGAGGAAAGCTATAGGCTATATTTTATCACGCTAAGACTAATAGGAGCGAAGAAATAGAAGAAAATGTGGAAAAAACGGGGGAAATTATTTGAAAGGGCTTATCTCACGAACTACTAGAGCAATTTTTCTGTTATTTGGGTCAGATAAGAGTAGACCACGTGAAGGATCATAGGCTATTTTTTGTAGACTGATTTGTCTGTGAAATATCTAATTTACGCGGGCGAAGCCGCGGAACTTCTAGTTAATAATAATATTAGTTAAGAAGACCAAAATACATAAATTTATAATGTTTTTTACAGTCTGTCAAGAAAGAGTAGACGCAGTACAAAATTTTCTAAACATAATCACGCTCAAAAGGTTGTTTTTTCTCTTTGTATTTCCATGGAGAACGCTTATACATTTTAAATACTATCACCTTGCACATTTTTATCTAGATCTAATAAGGTTTTCAAAATTTTTATGTGATTTCAAAATTGTGTACAGCGTCTACTCTTTTTTGACAAGCAGTACCTAGTCACAGATACTGTCTTTGTCGGAAACCAAATTCAAAATTGTAACACTGTTTAAATGACTAGTAACTTACTGTGTAAAATTATTCTTATAGGAGCTCGCTCGTATGTGCACAGCGGTGCCATCTCGGGCCGCTACCACGATGTTGATGGACCGTCTGAGAGTCCTGTGCTGGGACCAGGATCTCTCTCTGACCCCTCGCACCCGGATGTACTCGCTGCGATCTGGTGTACCGTCGCCGTTGTACGAGTTCACTCTACCCTGGACGACACCGAACTGCATCCAACTGCCGCCGCCTTCGTCACATTTGCTCCTGGAAATAGTTGTCGTTGTTAGCTGAGTACTCACTTAGCCGTGTAGCATGTAATGTATCAGATACGGTATTAATCGTAAGTAAGTATGAGCCCACTTGCACAGCTTACTGTCTTACACAACCAACTTGCCAGTTGATACAGTATCCGAGTTACATACAACACTGCGCTAATAAAGGCCATATAGCTTACTATATTATATGTTACTCTTTTTTAATGGAGGGAATCAAAGTAAGATTTTTTTTTATTTATGGGCGGCCCCTTAATGACATGACCATGGCGTTGGTCTAACGTATTTATTTAGGGATTTTCATGTCAAATCCCACGCATATTTATTTGCGAAATTCGTCGTCGTATATGAAACTATATGACACCCGCAACTCCGTTGCGCCAAAATTCGTTTATCGCGCGGGAACCGTACATTTTTCCGGTATAAAAAGTATTCTATGTCCTTTCCCGGGACTCAAAGACAAAGTATCTCCATACCAAATTTCAGCAAAATCGATTCAGCGGTTTGGCCGTGAAGAGGTAACAGACAGACAGACAGACAGACAGACAGACACACTTTCGCATTTATAATATTAGTATGGATGTCATCTGATTTTTACAACCGTTATTCGAGGGCGGTGCAGAGTTATTGACAAGTCTTTGAGATCTATAATATCCATTCAGAATATCTTAATTAGAATAGGTACTATTCTCAAAGTATTTTGTGAACTTTCACTTACAGCATTTGTGGCCAAAACGTGTCTCTCCACGGCTCCAACGCCAGGGTCTGCGAGGCGAGGTTCACGCTCCAGTCGTGAGGGTGGCGTATCACACTCGTTGCGGACGTCCAACTGAAAATAACAAAGTCAGACTAAAGTCTAAAGGAGTATTTTGTTGATTTAAATACTGTATAGTGTATACAATTATTAAGTAATAAGTACCTAGGTAATATAAGTAGTTAGGAATGTACGTAGGTAGTAGTGCTTAGAATCGTTCATAATAATAGCTAAAAGCCGAGCTTTGTGTGGGCTCGCTTCGTTTTTCTGCGTGGTAATAAACTTTAAGGCAGTTTTTTTATATTTTAATAGTAACCAAACCTTGACTGATCGATGATGACACATCTACATATGAATAAAAATTACTATGTTAAAACACAAATCAATAGGCGTAATAGTTTTTTCATAAAGTGTACCACAAAAGTGCTCCGGTTGTGGGAAGGCTCACTTCGCTCGCCCTGAACATCAGACAAACGAAAAGACAACGAAAATTTAGTAATAGACTTACAATACGAAACTGATAATGGCTAACGCGCCAAAAAAAAGTCTAACTAGAACACTAGAACTGGTAGAGCAAAGCTTAAGAGGATACGCTAACACTGATTTTCTATACAAACGTATTCCCCAATTTACTCCCAGGACAATTCGTCTAGACAAATGATTTTTTTATGCAATATTGGGATCTGTTAAAACTATGCCTCTACGTTCGATTTTTTCTAAATTTACTAATATATAAAAAAAATATGACCCTTCAAAAATCGCAAAAAATGAATGCCCCGTACCCCGCCAATCCACCGACCATAAAACAATTTTGAAAGATCTTTGAGATAAAATAAAAACGTAGAGGCATAGACTCACTCTTCCTGAAGATATTTAAAAAAAAAATTAGATAGGATCTATTTTGAAGGAGGAATCAGAGGAATACGTAACCTCGATTTACTGTATCTGTCTCAATCACAACACACGTGCCGGCGCAGGGTGAAGCGTGATGGCAATAGTTTCTTTGTTTAAATTCTACTGTACCCGCGTTCCCTCTCAAAACAAAAAAAAAAAAAAAACTCTTCTTCAATCATTAAACTCTACTCACATGAGATTGAACGTGACATGTTGCGTAGTGTTATCGTCAACTCGTGTAAGGAGGCCGTTGTACAGAATCCTCAGTTTGTTGTTCGGTTCTAGCACCTGTATCTTCAGTCCGCCGGCTGCCCAGCAGCCCTCAACCTCGTTCCACATACACACAGCTGTTTCTGGATGCTCTGGACATAGAAAATAATTTACTAATAAAATACTATTGCTACAAAAGATGTTTTGTCAGTGTCTATTAAGCAAAAGTTTCTATAAAGGTTATTATCACAGACATAGATCAAGATAGATACCGCATGTGTATGTACTTCGCGTGCCATATCGCGTTCCCAAACGACGAGCAATGCTCGTCTTTCGAAAGTCTGTTCTTCAGTCTGCTATCGGAATCGCACGTCAATCGGAATTTTAAAAATGCCTAAATGCCTAAAAGTGCCGCATTGAGCTGTAGAAATTCAAATAGAAACGTTGGCCTTGATAATGGACACGTTTCTTATCATCGGTACGTCACAGTTGTAGGAAAAAAGTGACACGCTCGTTTTCATACAAAAGGAGCGACATGCGGTATCTATCTTGATCTATGTCTGTGGTTATTATCATAAAATATGTTTTGTCCTTGTCTATATTTCAAACCGCCACCCTTTATTGCTAGAGTCCGGTTGCGAAGCATGTAGAAAAATTTTAATTGACCAATGGCTTCTTGTTGGTACATCTATATTCTGTACTCGTGTACGAACATATTCCGTGTATAGCCATATGTTTGCGCGAGTAAAAGAGACAAGAAAAAAAGTCAACTAACGAATTTATATTAATTGTTTTGAAACTGAACACAAAAATACTTACGTGGCAATTGATAAATAGCATCAGAGAGTTTCACAAACACTGTGACTTCGGCAATATTCTTCCTATTGCACTGTTTGCGGATGCCCAGGACGATTGTGGCGCCGTTCGGTGCTGATGCCTTGATGGTAATATCGTCCCAACCTTCCATAAGCTCCTTTGATGGAGTGTCCTTCAATTCCATCGTTGGAAGTTGCGACCGCCATCGCTTTACTGCGTATTTGGCTACCAGGAGTTTCAACGGGTAGTTCCATCCTAAAACCATGGCAAATAGAACGATAATTGTGAAGAAAAAAACAGCCTACTTTTTGGGGAAGACGGATAAAAATCATAACACTTCGTCGCATGTACACTTCTAATAACTGTAGGTACCTTATGGCTAATGCAGCAACAAAATAGACTTATGTGGACTTAATACTGTTTGTCTCTTGACTCTGATATGATATACTTGAACTAAATTGCCTGTCAATCGAATGATAATGTGCCTGATAAGGTACTCAGCCCCCAACGTCAGGCTTACAGCTTGAGATGAGAGTTAAAAGTTGCTGATTGAGACATATAGAATTGTGTAAGTTAAAGAGTATTTTGCATTGGCGTTATTTACAATGAATGTGGTGAATTTCATTTTATATCCATAGTAAACCCTAGAGCAGCTTTTCCCAAAGTGTGCGATAACGGCCCCTTGTGGGCGCTGAAGGTCTAAATGGGGGCGGTGTGGGACCCAGAAATAAAATGGGGGCGTTGTGTAGAGGCTTGGGGAGTGATTTATTTCATCAGGATGCATTTTAAATTGAAACAATGGAGCCGCTAAAATATAATTTGTTCTTAAAGTGGGCGGTAGACAAAATAAGTTTGGGAACCTCTGCCCTAGAGTATATAGACAAATCCAAATGGAAAAATGTCCAAAAAGCTAAAATGACTCTTTCTTAGCTCAAACCTACCACACTTTTTGTGGAGGCTCTCGTTTGTTCAGAAACGAAGGTAGTGCAACCAGATATTTTTGTATGGCATACTAAATTATTGATTGCAACATAAAGGAGTTAGGACAACTGCACTTCATATGCAACTCTATATTTTTACTTGTTGAGGAAAAAATAAAAATATACACCTACCGTGAGATTTTATCGAAACAACTTTTGCCCCTTAGCTCACTCATTAGTAATTGATTACCGTGATTACAATTTTATCGTCAAAATCCAATAAGTACTTTATAAATAGAAAATAAATAGATAGAGTCCTATCAGAGACGTCAAACTAGTAACAACGATACTGCACTTTAGAAACACTACTAGGCCTACGTTCGTACTACGATAGAATATATACGTAATAAAGTACATATATATATATTATAAAATTTATTATTAGTAAGTATAAAAAGTATTTTCTAAGTCCAGCTATTACATTTACTTTGACTTGTAACATTTTATGATACAATAGTTCAAGAGAGAGAGATGTACCTATAGGTCTACCAGAATCTGATGGCAATTTTTGACAGCTGATTTTGAAAAAATGTCCTTGATCATTGGATTAATTTTTATATTTGCATGTTTTACACACAGAATCAGCCGCTATAAGAAACAAAAAGGATTAAAATGTTTTATTCCAACTACCCCGGTATTGCTAGAGTCAATTTATTTTCTCACTTTTTGCCATCAGATTCTGGTAGACCTATATTTTATCTCATTGAACAAGATATGAATGATAATAATAAACATAGATATACAAGAAATATAGACACACATACGTTATAATTTATAATATCCGGTGATTAACCACAAATCACAACTAATAACTATAGCTTGTCCATAAATGAACAGACCGTAATACCTTTATTACGTAGTTGCCTCTCTTGGCCAATCATATTTAATGACTCAAGGTCCAGCGTCATATATCAACTTCAACATATGATTTTATAACACATTGAAAACCTTTTTCAATGTGAAACAGGTTTTGAAAAAAAAAACAAAAACATACAACTAACATATCGATCTATAAATAATATATCATTGTATATCGATAACATACCGATCTATGTTAATCTAATATCTTAGATTAACAGATCGGTATGTTATCGATATACATAATACAATGATATATTGAGTATAATATAAACCAATAGCAATCTTTGGAACTCACCCGGTTGCCTGTAGTTCTTAGCGTTCAGTTTTTGTTTCCTCACGAAAATCAAGTAAATAACTACAACCGCGGTGAAGCAGCCCGCTTGGAGTAACACGTCGAAGACATCCATCACAAAACACATCCAAACAGAAGCGAGGAGTGATATAAAATGACTATTGAATGTATTTTTTATTAGTCCAATTATCTTTTCGCGTAGTTTATCTCGTATTAGCCGATAGTGTGATTAACAACAAATCACACCTGGTACTATACTACACATTTTATGATGTTACGTAAGTTTCCTTATCAAAGTTCATTTCGGATCATTATTTTCTCTCAACGCGTTTATTGACTTATCATTAAAGTATGACTTGTTATCAACTATATTCATTTTTAAATTGTTTTTATCTTAATATTGTGCAAAGATCAATGCTAGATACTATATAATATAGATATTAAAGTATTAAACGTGCAATGAGGAAATTCTAAAAACTTCTTACATTTTATATATTTTTGTTCTCCTTTAGTTTTACTTTTTTTTTTCTTAATTTTAATTCCTCAGAGCACTCCCCGTGATACAACCGATAGAGGATGCAGAGTGAAGTCATTGAAATGCAGAATGAATAGGGTAGGCGATAGCACAAAGCCCTGAGGGACACCAGCATCAACAGACTGAGAGCATTCACCGTCAACTACGATTACTTACTTATACGACTGATACGAGATAAACTACGCAAAACCATAATTGTAAATTGAAGTAAGACTTGTCATCAACTATACAGGGTGCAATTAAACCTTCCTGCCAAATTTTTTCCAGGGCTTAGGTATCATTAGGAGAGTCCATTTAACCAAAAAAAATTGGGTGTTACTTTTTTTTCAATGACATATTTTATCCCATTTAAAATCGTTGCAGAACGGTCACTCGCGGCGCGGGGGAATGAGAGGGGGTGACGCCGGGGGACGTAACGCGCGGTAGACGCATCGTGTCCATTAATTGTAGTGTTTTTTAGGATAACTTTCGGAAGGTATTTCTCAATAATTTAGTACTGAGTGACTATAAAAGAAAAAACACGTGTATTTTTATTTTTAACAAGGATCAATATTTCAAAATTTGGCAGGAAGGTTTAATTGCACCCTGTATATTCTTTTTTAATTTATTTTGATTTTAATGAGTGCAAAGATCTGTATGGGCTGATAAAATCATAAAGTTAATATACCTAGCGAAATAGAGCAACAATCTCGAGCTGTCAAACGAAACCGAAATTGGTTTACATCTGTGTGTAAAATATGTGTGCGTATACACTTACACAAGCATGATTGAACATGAATTCTATGAGATTAAATTGTCAACGTGCCGATAAGTGCCGACTGAACGTCAAAAGAGTTCTGCTGTCATGTATCACACGTCTCTTTTTACCACGCAGTGTTACTGATAGTGACCTCTCGCTTGCTCAGGCCTTTGTTTCTCTATTCCGCTAGGTATATTAACTTTATGGATAAAATGCTATTAATATATTATATATGAAGTATAAAACGTTATTGCACGGACATTCATTGGCACATTAATTTAGTCGAGTTATAATTATTTATTTATTTAATCTACATCAAACGACTAGCAAAATTATTAAATAATGTATTTGTTACATAGGGTGGGTTGCACCAACTTACTTTAACTATAACTGTAACTTTAACTATAACTACAATGCAAAATGTCAAATCTTTCGTAAGTCAAAAATGGACGCCATATTTAATCATAACCAAAGAGCTCGACAAGGCTTTAAATGAACGTGGCGAAAAAAGGAACTAACGCTGTCATTATACAAAAATGCCATTTTTGACAGTTCTCCTTTACCAGCAGCGCCCCCGCCCACGTTCATTTAAAGCCTTGTCAGACCAGCAGCTGACATCTGTCAAATTCTGTGGTCAAAGTTAAGGTTAAAGTTAAGTTAGCCTTAACTATATCCATACCTTTGACCATAACTGTAACTATATAACCACGCCTCTGGTGCAACCCACCCATAATAAACAATACACTGAAAAATATTGAAACTAGAGTAGAATTAACCTTAATTATAGTGAGGGATAAAAATCTAAAGAAAATAAAAACAGAATAATTATGTATTAAGTAATTATACATAACGTAAAATATTAATAAAACTTCCAAAATACAAATCCATAATTTAATCTGCAACATATTATATAAATCTAGTCATGGAGTATATATCAGTCACAAAACAACAATACAACTGTATAATAACCGTTAAGATAATTGTGTCTCAAACGTTATTATGGAGTAGAATTTTATGTTTTTATTTTACTACGTCTATATTTAAAATTAACAGCTTTACATATAAATTCAAGATTTTCTTATTGCTTTCACAAGCCGATAGAGGGCGCTTTTAAAAATGCACATGGAATGTTTTACCCTGCAACATTTAAAATGTTTTTAAACGTTTTAAACACCTAAATATCAACCTACTTTTTGACAATTATTTAAAATGTTTTTAAATTTAGTTTATAAACGCAATCGTCCAAAAATCAATAATTATTATTACTCACAGATACGATCATATTTTATGTTATAAATTATATAAATTAACAAATTGAACTAAATTTAGCTTCAAGTCGTATAAAAGTTAGTGTCATCCGACAACGATGGGGGTGGTAAATTAAAATGTATGAATGTTAAAAGGGTGACTGTGATAAAAAAAATTATAACTACATGTTATGTAGGAAGATAACAGTCAAACACGTCATAATAAATTAATTTGAATTATTCACTAGCTTAAAAGTAACGTAGGAAGGTAACATTAAAAATAATTCGTCTTTTTCATTAAGAATAATATCACCAAAAATCAAGTATAAAAGCATTCCTACTATAAAACCTACGTCTTACTAATCAATTTAATCTCTATCTTCTTTACTATAAAAAATAAAAATACACAATGGATACGCTATACAATGTTCTGTGATCTGTCCTTTTTTTGATAAGTTATAAATATCACTTGGCAGACAGGGACAAAAGATTACATAGCTTATTCATTGTGTAACATTTTTTATAAGAAACGGGGTATGAATTTAATGCCGCGGCCGCACATGCGTCTATCGTCACGAAGCTTCGTGCTATGAGACGATACCATTGGACAATTTTTTTCATTGTCCAATGGTATCGTCTCTTAGCACGAAGCTTCGTGACGATAAACGCAGGTGCGGCCCGGGCACAACCAATAATATATAACAATAATTAACCTAATAAAGGGGCATCCATTATTTATCTTTCCAAATCTCACTTAGGGGGAGGTGGGGGTCGTAGCAAATATCACGTAATTTTTTTCCAGCAAAGAACTATGTTTAATTATGTGGTTGAAGAAAATCATACGAAATCTCACCAAGGGGGGAGAGGGGGGTCAAAAAATCCTCAAAAAAGCCTCACGCAATTAATGGACACTCCCTAACATAAATATAATCCAAGGAAGATTGCCTACTTAGATCATTAACGAAAATATTGCACCGTTTAAAAATATTAAATATAATAATATTATAATATGCGGTGTATATTTCGCATTAAAAATTAACTACGCAATAACAGTAACGAATTAAATATAAATGCGGATGAGTCCGTTCCGAGTTGTTTTACCTCCGATATGACGAAGTGTACTTAGACAAATAGCATTCGATAATTTAGACGACGAAGTTAGAAATCAAAAGTGGGATTTGCAATACTGCGTCGCTGTGACATAGATGGCGTTACCTAGATCCCATACATTTTTAGGGTTCCGTAGTCAAGAAGGAACCCTTATAGTTTCGGTCTGTCCGTCCGTCTGTCTGTCCGCGGTTTTGCTCAGAGACTATAAAACCTACAAAGCTGTAATTCGGCATGAATGCACATCTTAATGATGTCGACAAAATGGTATAATAAATCTTTGGAAAAAAATTTTTACGGTACCTCCCCTAGCCCTACACATCAATGCGGGGGTGATTTTATTTTTTTCGCCCACCGTGTGGGGTGAAATTGAATAGATTTTTTAAAAGTATTACGAGTATTCAAATATCATTTTACGATTTAGGGATCCATTTGTGAAATATGAAGTTTTAAAGTGGAAAAACTCGTTAGAGTCCAGTGTCCCCCCCCCCTTCTACCAGCTAAATGATTGCTTCTGGAAATGTGAAAAAATTCACGGGAGTAGGAAATATGCTGAATTTAAAAGGAAAACTATCACGACTAAGATAATTCATAAGTTATTGAGTAATAGTCGATCAACTAAAAAAAATGTATTCGTAGAAGGAGAAAGGAACTTTTCGTTCAAAATGCTTTGAACGTAACTGAGATGTTGTTAGTAATATAAAACACATTATAAATGTGCATTCATTGACCATACAAAAATTATCAAAAACTAGCAGTACTACGGAACCCTATATTGCGCGTAGCACGAAACGCACTTGGCCGGTTTTTATATTATCTAATGGCCGGTTTACATTATCCAATCCAATCCAGCGCTGGATTGCTACTGGATTAGAATAATGTAAGCCGGTCATAGCTCGATCTAAAAGACTATGAAAAGTACCAATAATAGGGTCATAATCGGGACGATGCATGGTACAATATGGTAGTGATGATGATGATGAATGTAATTTGCATAGAAGCATATGCTTTCCGTTCTTAAAACAACGCCGAAACACCCAAACTTGTACCTATAAAGAATCAGGAGTTCTCTCAGCACCTTCCGAACCATGGTATATCTCGGTGCAAAATCGTACTTGTTGGTAGCATATGCTTAGAATACTTCTCACGAAACCGAAGTCACCACATGTTTCCATATAAATTTTGAGGAGTTCCCTCGATTACTTATGGAACCCTTCATTAGGTCACCTATACCAATTAAAACCTGAAGGGTTTGTTTGTTTGTTTGCTTGAAAGGGCTAATCTCAGGAACTACTGGTCCGATTTAAAAATTCTTTCAGTGTTAGACAGCCTAATAGGACCGAAGAAACAGAGAAAATGTGGAAAAAACGTGGAAAAATATTAGAAAGGAAATATTAGAAATCTCGCGAACTACTGGAGCAATTTTTGTGTTATTTGGCACAGACATAGAATAGACCATGTGAAAGGACATAAGCTATTTTTTCCCTTCACGTGGTCGTGGTCAAGGGCGAAGCCGCGCGGGACATCTATCTTTTATAAAAATGTCACTTTGAAATTTCTGCAAGGTCCTTATGTTTTCAGAATAGAGCCTTTTATGCTCGGTTTCTGACATTTTTTAACTGAAATTTACCTACTTAATAGCACTTTTGATTGAGTAACGTTAGCCAATCAGCATAGCAGTTGAATAGATTGATAGAGACTCCTGTCAAAATGAGGGTGTTTGAAATTCTATTTGCCACCAGGTGCCGCTATGTGGCTTTGGCTGTGTTTCCACCAGAGATGTGTTGCGAGGAATGTGTTTTTGAGAACCAATAGAATTGCTTTATTGACGTGAGCTTGCCATGACATCGCTCAGCGCGGCGATGCTATTGGATCTTAAAAACACATTCCTCGCAACACATCTCTGGTGGAAACGCAGCCTTAGGGTCTATCGAGTCAAACTGCTGTCATAATATGTCACGATATAGCTGTCATGTGACACGATAATATAACTATTTGACACGATAGACCCTAAGGCTACATAGCGGCACCTGGTGGCAAATAGAATTTCAAACATCCTCATTACTCAGACACCATTTATTAGTAAAACAACTCTTCGGGACTATAGCACCTGAGCCTCGTTGTCTTATTCCTCCTTCTTCTTCTGTGGCGCCACCTCCTCAGGGCTGACGTCCATACTGCTACTGTCGTCAGTACGACTCTTGTCCACTGGGTATAACCTGAAAAGTTTGAAGTTAGTAATATTACCAAGAAAGAACCTTAAGAATGTTTTGTCACTTTAATACTTCTGTTTCTTTCTAATCCGTTTCAAATAATACGATAATTTAATACGAAAAGTTAAATTATGTTATTATAATCTTGGCATTCATTGAGAGATGCCTATGTCCAGCAGAAGACGAGTATAGGCTTTTACGTTATTAATTATTATGTATATTAAAATATTATATTTAATTTTAAGTTACATTATGCTTGAATGACAGTTACAAGCAAATACTTTATTTTCACGCTTTCATTTTTTATGACACTTTTTTACTATAGTGGTTTTTACAGAGCTACTAATGGAAAATTGGCAAGCCTCTTAAAGAAGTATTGCGATCACGACAGCACAAAAACGCCGAATATTACTAAGGCATATATTACAAAATCTATTGTCGCTTGATTAAATAAAAACTAAAGCTACTATACTAAAATAAAACACAGTATAACTCACCATCTCTGATACAAGTACACCAAGAAAACCAAGTCATCTCTGAAGCAGGCTACTCTGTGCGCCGTTGGCATGGTTACCACAAACGCGAATATATCATCAATGAACGTGTTGAAGGCCTTATACATGAAGGCCCGCCACGGAAGCGCCGCTACAGAACGGAGGCGGTAGTTGACGAACAGTTGCGGTAACATGAAGAGGAAACCGAACGCGTAAACTCCGTTCACTGTGCTGTGTAAAGCCCAGGAGTACCAGCTGGAAGTTAATTAATAATAGTTTAAAAAAAAAAAACACCATTTTTGAAAAAAAAACTAATTATTGCTTAATACATATGCAAAGTTTCGAATTAATTAGACTGCTGGAGATAGGTAAAAAGCTCAAAGATTCCGTTACATACATACAGCCCTAGCTAATAAAAGCGTGTTAAAAATAAATAAGTACTATATTATGGGTGCGTAGAGTCGTCTGACTGTTTCACAGCCTTTGGATAGTTGCACTCCAGATTGAAATTTAATACTACGATATTTTAATACTTCGTATAATCATGCACTTTATAATATGCACTATTAACAATCTTTCGAAAATTTCAACTCTACTGTCTACATACAATACTTATAGCAAAGCTAAGTATAAGCAGCCGCTTATACTTAGCTTTGCTTTAGATCAGCGGTCGGCAACCTTTTGGCAGGCAAGGGCCACAAGGTGGCAAAACAAACTAAAGGCGGGCCGCAGGCCTACTCGTATTAACCCTAGAAACCCAATATACCTAAGCATAATGAGGGCTTTTCTAGACCACAATTTAAAAAAATCGGCCAAGTGCGAGTCGAACTCGCCCACGAAGGGTTCCGTACCGTTACAGATCGAAAGTAGGAAAAAAATGTGTTTTTTGTATGGGAGCCCCTCTTAAATATTTATTTTATTTTAATTTTATTATTAATTATTAAATTACAAATATAGTTAAGAATGCTGTTAAAATTTCAAGTACCTAGCTGTTGCCATTATTGACTACGAGCAAAAAATGCCAAAAAAAAAAAATGTTTGTTGTATAGGATATTTTCTTCCCTTCAATATTAATTTTATTTTGTTTTTAGTATGTGTTGTTATAGCGGCAACAGAAATACATAATCTGTGAAAATTACAGAAGTCTAGCTGTAGAGGTTCTCGAGATACAGCCTGGAGACAGACAGACACAAACAGCTACGTTTTTAGGTTGCGATAACTACTGGCAATATTAGAAAACATTGTTTTTGATAATATATTTTATAACTTATTCACAGAGCATTCACGGGCCGCAAGTTGACCGTTCGCGGGCCGCATGCCCCGTGCCGCGTGTTGCCGACCGTTGCTTGAGATCAAAATAATATAACAAGCCTTCTTTACCCTTTATGAGGTTCATAGTACAGCGAATACAGCGCTCCGGCTATACATAATGGGTACAGCAACATGGAGAGGTATTTCATGGCCTCGGCGTCGGCGCGCGCTGTGGTGCGCTCGGCCGCGTCGCCGCAGTCTCGCCATACTCGTAAACGCCACCCGCGCCTCTCTATACGCAGGTGTAGTACTTTTGTCACCTTCCATAACTGGGGATGGAAAAGAAAAATTGTTTGATCTACTTCTTACTCATTTAAAGGTAGAAGACTCTAACTATTTAAGTTTATTGTAGCTGAGGATTAAAGGCTTAAGGGGACTCCTTGCTAGTTACGTAAAGTTTTTTTTTTTTTTTTGCTATTTTGCTATCAGCAATCAGCTTTATGGAAGCTATAAAATGATGAGGTCGCTTTTAATAGGAGTAAGTGGATGTTGATCCCTTGAACATCATTCCAAGTTTAAAATCTGTTTCCTTTTAAGGCAAACAGTATTGAGAAGATTTTGCGGAAGTACATTTTGGTGTTCTTTAAGTCTGCTCTTATATTTAGTGGTGTATGAATTTACTGTTTCCTTTATTGCAGGTGTTCATGGATTTCTGAGTTCCGAATAAACCATGGCGCATTTGTTACAGTTCTGAGCACATTGTTTTGGAAGCTTTGCGGGATTTCTATATTTGAGTTACTTGCGGAGCTCCAGAGTTCTATTCCATAAGTCCAGATCGGCTTTATAATACTTTTGTACACAAGTAGTTTATTGGTCAAAGATAGCTGTAAGTTACGACCTATCAGCCACAGTAGGCCTTTAAATTTCATATTCCCTTCACTCTTTTTTGCTTTGATGTGCTTGGCCCATGTGAGTCACTTATCCAGGTGCATACCAAGATACTTTACACAGTCGCTTTTTGGCAGCACTTCACCTCCTAAGTGTACTGGTGAGCATTCTTTCCGTCTCAAGGCGAAAGTTATGTGTATCAATTTTGTTGTACTGGATTTTTTTCTCCATTTGTTCAGCCATTTATTTATTTTGTTAAGTTGAACTTGGGAGTTTTTCAGATGCCTTCTCTGGATCATTATCACTAGCAAGGCATACCGTATCATCTGCAAAGGTAGCTGTTTCCACTTCTTCAGTCTGGGGGAGATCTGCTGTGTACAGTGTGTATAGCATTGGTCCTACCACTGAGCCCTGGGGTACTGACGCTTGGATGTCATATAGTTCAGATGTTTCTTCTTCATATTTTACTTTGAACTTTCTGTTGGTCAAGTAAAGTTAAAGTAGTTGTTTCGTAAAGTTAAAGTAGTTGTTTCTCTGTCGAAAAGTATCTCAAACTATAGCACACTGAGAAAAGCAGAAAATGTGATGGAAAAACAATATCTAGGTGTAACTCATAGGTAACCCCACACCATATTTACTTTTTGTAATGAAATTGCTTTAAGCTTTTAATTACATAAACAAGAGAATACAATAGTTAATTAGTATATTCATTTTTAAAATGTTAAAACGTCATAATTAAAACTACTAGTCCATGGGTAAATAAATTATAAGGCAGCAAATATCTTACTTCAATGACTGCACTAATTCCCGCTGGAACAAGCACCAAGAGTGACGTCTGTTGATCCAGAAGATAGAAGAATATGATGAACTGTGAGAACGCTCGCCAAAGCACAGTGCGCATGGACAAGCCAGCCAGCGACTGTTTCTTCCGCCAAAACGACACGTCATTCTTGAACGCTAGGAAGTCAAACAGGAGCTGAAAATTTTTAAATTTCATTTATACTTGAGCTTCTAGATTGAGATTAATAGTTCTAACTTCTAATATTACTTATGCAGAAATTTATGGATGCTTTCACTCAAAACCTGCTAAGCAACAGGGATGGTCACAAGCTTAATTCTAGCCAACAAATTGCTGTGCAGTTTGATAATTTTTAATATAGTTAAACTGTAAACATTTTGTGAATAAAGATAAAAAATAAGTAACTTTATTTGTATGTAAGCAAAGTATGTTATTCAACTTACATGACAACTGGCAATAAGAACAGTAGCTGATAGTAAATACAGATTTGTATCAGCAAATATTCCTTTCACATCATCAACGTCTTTCTCACTGAAGCCCAAAGCTTGCAGCTGGTCTAATGCCAACCTTACATGTAGAGCTAAACGCAGTGAGCCATATGAAGCTGGGGAAACCTCCACTGTAATGTTAACTTCAGATGTCGTCTTATTTAGAAGTTGGTACTGAGATATTCTCGACTTTAGAACATTATGTTGCAATATCGGTAAAAATTTTCCATTACGCACCCTGAAAATGTATGATTGTAGCTGTAATTTATATGGTCATGGTGTTACTGGCAAAATAGAACGGACAATTTGGTGGTAAACAGTTGAGAAACACATAAAATTTTATACATAATATGATGCTTGTTTTACTTGTGCACTATCAGAGAAGTTGATTCCTAGGTAGATCGTGGACCTAAGTAATTTGGTCACGTTAAGTCAAACCCATCTGACTGATCACAGCTATGACATAAGTTGACCACATGACGTAGGTTCGTCAACTGCCTACGAATCAATTTCCTAGATGGTACATAAATCTTAAATGAAAATGCTATATTATATATGAAACTCATGGAAGTGCAAGAAAAGCTGGATTAAGATTGATCTATTTTTTATTGACTAGACTTTACTATAGTTTCTATGTAGGAAATGATAAATAAGCTACGTAATTGAAATGTCCATATTTCTTAATCACAGGAATCAAAAAGGTTGCAAAAAATGTATTACATTAATAAACAGTACCTCATATAATGAGCAAGTTCTCCTGGTATTTTTCTCATTGGAAGGTTGAGGTCATCAGTTAGTATGGCTAAAGGTGCTGTGGTTGCAATATGTGAAAATGGCTTCTCTGTTCCTTTACTTTTGGCTTCATTTATTTCATCAGTCTAAAAATATTCAAGTCATAAATTGGTAAAAAAATAAGCATACAATTGAAAGATGTTTTGTAACATTTTTTATTATTGTATTTTTAACTATTTAAAGAAACAAAGAAATTAATAAAAAAGTTTTGAGTATATACCTTTGACTCTAGTAGATTAAAAGTAGCAGCTTGTGGTTCTAAATAGGTAACCAGGGGTAGTGTGTGCACAGGCTCCTTAGCAAATATGTCCACAAAGTCATCATACAAACGCTTTTCGTCCAACAACACAGCATGCATGAACAGTGTTCCATTATTGCGTGTTTGTCTTGGCACCTTTATTGTAACATCTCTGAAAAATAAAAATAATACAAAACAATGTCTTACATCTTTTAAGTGCTTCTTTGAGTGAAAAACCATTACTCTGTTGTTATGTTGTCAAAATGGTCATAGGTAGCAATATCTGCGTTATGGCAATGTGCTACAATAAATACAAGACTTTGACATCCAAGAGTGTCATGCCCACTGAATAGAGTCCATAGTTAACACATTAATTTGGCATAACGCAGGCATCTAAAGACCCTAGGCGGTAATTCAGCATGACATGCGTTACATGCTGTCATGCACGCATGA
Organism: Cyaniris semiargus; assembly: GCA_905187585.1. Taxonomy (NCBI): domain Eukaryota; kingdom Metazoa; phylum Arthropoda; class Insecta; order Lepidoptera; family Lycaenidae; genus Cyaniris; species Cyaniris semiargus. The sequence continues at coordinate 5,058,580 of LR994555.1, forward strand.
TTGTTAATTGTATTGATTGATGCAAATGACATGCAAACTACTTGCTGTACATTGATTGACAAGTTGTTTAATTTTTCGTCCTGCAATATATGCATGACATGCACGCATGATCGTTGCGCGATTGGCATGTCATGCAACAGTTAATACTGTCACGTAAATGCGTGTCATGCTGAATTACCGCCTAGGGAGCGCTTAAAATATGTTTGTAAAACGCGGTCACGCACCGCAAAGAGTAATGTGGCCACACTCTTATGCCGATTGTAGGAATACATACAAAGAAGTCGAAGTCCTGTAGTCAAACTTCAATGAAGTGTGAACTTTGTTTACCGACGATTGATATACTCCATTTATATATGGATGTTGCTTAACAGAAGTATATAACACTAGACATTGAACAGGATTAGAGGATAAATACGATTTTATACACTTCTCGCCACGACTACATTCCGGCGGTATAAAAATTTCAGCTAATGTCCATAAAGTATTTATGACATAAACAGCAAATATTAAGGTAAGTATCGATGTAACTGAAATATACTTCATATCAGGATTTAATGATATTTCAAATTAACTCAAATTACGATAAAAGCCAGTAATTTTTGCAGAAAATTTCCAATATTTTGATTATTCACTTTTCTGAAATTTTGACAACTGACAAAGTTGACAATTGACAGTGCGCTTTTGTACTAATACCAGTTTACTGAACAACACTATTTGACGTCATAGTAGCCAATCACATCCTGTCAAACCGAATTGGTTGGGCCAATGTTACAGTTTCGGAACACAATCCTAATGTCAGTGAATTTTGACATTATACTTTTTTTTATTTTCTTATTATGGCACTTCGGCTATAAAACCATGGCCAGTCTCAAGTAATGGCGGGAAAACAATATTCTTGTATATTATAATTTTCAGCAACGTTTTTCTATTTCGTCAGGTCCAAAGTCTAGTCAAAGTCTAAGTAAAAGTCAATACAGTCAAAGAGTCAAGTCGGTTGATTCAGCAAAGTGGTAAACGCTTTACTGAAACTTTCGATGGAATTTTGGAGGGAACACAAAATAGCACGTTTCTGGATGTTGCATCACTTTCCTACACTTGTGCATGATTACGAATATCTAATGGTTAATATCCTACCAGTATTACACATTAAAAACCCACTTAACACAATTTTAGGAAAATAATACAAAAACACAACATCACTCTTTCACATTCCCAGCAAAACTCCCGACATTATACTTATATGGAGACTTTTTTTAGACTTCAAACTTTGAAGTTCAAAGTTCAAACTTCAAAGAGTTTTTATAGTTGTTTGACAACTAAAAAGAAATTGTAAAAAGTATGTAAATGCACAAATATGATTGTTAAAAATAGAAGATAGACGTAAACCAAATACTCGTATAGATATCTAGGTATTGTAATTTGTATTCCTACTTTTTATTGATTCTATTACTAGAAATCTTGACCATAGCCTATCACCATACCTTCTTTAAAAAATTATTTGTTTGATATTTTGTGGTCTTTATTTTTATGGCAACATCGCAAAATAGACCCGATACAACGTATTAGATCGGTGTCTCCAAGGAAATATTATCGATGTTTCTAATTTCCAATAAATTTTCTTGGGTAAGTTAAATGGTTTCAGTGTATGTCTTTAAAGATAAGCAATTTCTATTCAATTTAGATGTTGTATGTCGATTTGAGCGTATGTGGCACAGTATTTTGACAGTTGTCATTGAAAATATTAACTTGTTTATATGTTTTAGGACAAGCGAAACGTATTTAATTTTGGCATTGAAAATTGAATTTTTGGTGAATGACGACCGAGGAGTTGTATAAGTCCCAAAATATCATAATGTTTCAATTTGGAGCACTCAAAAATCTGCTCGGCAATGGACGATAAGGAGGTGAGAATAGATTCGGGGCTGGGTACGAGTATCCACAATGACAGCAACAAACGCCTTCCAAATGGCAATGCTACGTATACAAGCAGGGATAAATCGTACCCGGACAGCTCCCACCCCCTGGGAAAAACGGACTCTCGACCTTGCGCCATCATAGGTCCAGACAGAGTGTTGCCCTCTGCAGAATCTAATGATGTGTACATGAAAACGATACCGCCTGAACCTTGGGAGTACCCAGACAACTATCGCCACCCGTATGACTCCATCAAAATGTCGGAATATCACCAAACCCACAACATATCACCGAGACAAACATTCCAAGAAAATATGCAGCGTGTTATGATACCACCAACGTATAGTTCCATTAAAAGTTGTGATGAAACTAGTTTAAAAAATCCAAAGTTAAATGTCCCCACTGAGGGCAAGTATTGTGATGTGCCTTATTCCATAAATATGTTAAGTAGTGAACCAAAAAGTGTGAGAAGTGATAGTGCAATACCTGCAATGAATCATTCGTATCTGCGAGGTGTTCAACCACACGGATGGACGGGAGGAGTGCAGCCTATGAAACCGTATCAAACTCATGACTACTATCATAATACAGAATACTCTAATTGTCCTGCTCCTAGACCGATGCCTATTGTTCAACCGCAAAGGATAGTTCATGATGAGATACATCCAATGTATACTGATCGTCTTTACCAAGAAAGTAACATGAGATTCAAACCTTATCCTACAAGTAAAGAGAAGTTTCCACAGCCAAGGTATGACTATTCAAATACATTTCAGCCCCCACAAAATCCCATACCAAAGTTTGACATCCAAAAATCCATGCATGGCCATCCTTACCCTATGTATCCACAAGGACCCTATAAGTATACTGTTGACAGAAGGTATCCAGAACCCATGATGGAAACCCATCCAAGAGCATTGTATCCACAACATAATGCTTTTCGTACTCATCCCGTCCACCCTTCGTATGGCCCATTACCGGGCAACTTTTATCACAACAAACCTTATCCTTGCCCTTCAGACAACCCGAAATCTATGCACGGAAACAAATTGTCATATGATGCAAATAACAAAATATACCTTGAATTGGAAAATCCCAGATATAAAGGTTATCCGAGCCCTGATAATTTTTATTATAATGATAGGACTAAATTTATGAGAGGGGATATTTTAATTCCAGGTCATACACAAATGAATAGTATGGGTCAGCAGCACTTGTATAAAAAAGATAATTTGTCTATAAAAAGTATTGATCATTCTCCTCATTATCCCTACAGAGATCATAGGAGTATAGGTAATCCTCTAGCAAGAATGCCTTTGCAATTTTCACCTAATACTGTATCAATATCTCCTTGTGATTCAAATACTAGCAATGAAGCAGTTATGTTAGGAATGCCACAAGAAGATTGTGGATATGTCAGTCAATCTTCAACAACAAGTATTAGAAGCATGGATTCCAATAACGGTCATGCAGACTTTTACAGAAGACATGGATTCAATTATGCATCAACCAATCAGAATGCTTTTCGTAAAGAAAACAATCCCAAACCAGCAAGTTCAACAGACAACAAAAAAGGACTTAATCTAAGTCAATTTTTTCAAATGTGGAATGAAGGTGATGAGGAAGACACCACTGCTAATAATAATAATGACAATCAGATAAATCCCAATTATGTTTCGCCTAAACCTCCAGGTAACAATAGTCAAGAACAGCTTTATATTCTTGGATCTGTTACTGTTCCACAAGAAGAATTATCTAAATATGAACACTTGCAAAAAGTTTCAAAACTACCTGAAAATATTAAAGGTTACAATAACATAGAAATACTTAATCAGTTTGAGCAACTAGTAGAATCACCAGGCATGAATAATTTACACGTCAAAATTCCTCCTTTAAAAGAGTACAAAGTTATCCCTCAAACATATGCACCCAATCAAATTAAGGATGGCACCCAGAGACCTGTTTCGCCCCTAGACGTTGAAGCAAAAATAAGTCAATCCGTTATACATAAAGAGGTTGGATGTAATTTTGAAATAAAGCCATGTAGTCCGAAAGTTTTAAATGTCGATGTAGCAACTCCTGTCCACGATGTCCTTGGAGAGAGATTTATAGAGAAAGTTGCTAATCCTGTCATGTTAAACCTAGGAAAAGGTGCAGAGAGTAAAATAGAAATAGTCGATAAGTCTATGAATGTAACAAGTTGTAAGATGGCGAATGGTAAATATAATCAAAACCATGTTAATTCAGCAGTGGTGAAGCCTTTGTATCCACTACAAGATATAAATGCTAATATGGGTGTTTGTCTTGCTTCTTTACCACAACTAGATAGTGACATCGACCTAAACCTACCTGAAGTCAATCAACAATTTATCGATGCAAACAAAATCGAAAATTCGCGTTCACCACATCAAATTGTTCCGATGTTGGAAAATGATCACCCAGATAATAGTTATGCAAAAAATAATAATTTCAGTCAAATACATAATGAGGGACCAGGCCCTATGGCAGATCAAGAAATAACAAAACTTAGCAAATATAGAAAGACTAAAAGAACGGATACAGTTAATAATCCAATTTTATCATCAAGTAGTTTGGCACAGAGAACAGATAGCGTTATCATAAAAAATCCAGAAAATGTAAGACTTTGTCAGGAAAGCCAAAATGAATCTTTGGAAGTAGTAAAGAATATTGTGCATAAAACGACCAAAGAAAATAACAATACTGAAATTATTAAGAATGATGCCTGTTCTGAAAACAATGAAATGGCAATCGATTTTAGTGTAAATAGAAAGGAGGACGCAAAAACTGTAAATACAAAGAGTGAAATCGATAAAGCAAACGCGAACCTATCTAAAGAATCTCGGTTTTGTCCAAGTAACATGGATTTATCTGTAAAGGAAAATAAGAAAACAAAAAAATCGAAGAAGTCATCTGATTCAAAATCGATTGCAAACTATTTTGGACATCAGGATGAAAGTTTCACAAATTATGACCATAACTCTGATTCTTATTGCACAAGTGAAGAAAAATCTATTACAAATAATAAAACACACGAAGAGTTCATAGCAAGTAAAGAACTAAGTAAAATGCAATTTGAAGACTATCAATCTGAAACCAGCAGTTTAACACAGCGGGAATTAAATGAACCACTTCAAGAACAGAAACTACATAAAAAACACAGAATAGAAGAAATAAAAGAAAAAGAAAGACGTTTATTCACTGATAATCTGCTACTTAATAGGTGCGACGATGTAAATAAATTACCCGATTTATCATTTGAATTAGCAACCGATTCTAATCAACAATCAACTCGCACGCCTTTAAACTGTAACTCAGACCAAAGTACAGATTATTATAAATTACAAAATATCCCAGATGCTGATTTTAAAAGTAACACAAACGATGTCCAAATTACGAAATTGGACGAAACTTCTAATTATTCTGCAAATAAGCATGCGCGTAATGAAGTAGATACAAGCAAACTCGTAGATACAATTGAAAAAGAGTTACAAAAAATGGATGCAAAATCTGATGCAATAATAGATAGCTTTTCTGAAATCAATCATCCGGTAACAATTGAAGCCAATTCGAATGTTTTATTGCAAGAAAATTTAAGCAAAACAAGTACTAGCTTAAATGTAAGTGTTATTAAATCATCAGATCAATCATGTAATATCAAAAACAAAGAATTTAGTAACATCCAGGAAAGTACAGATATTATTATAAACGAAAAATCAGAGTGTCACATTAAAGACATCCTGGAATCAAGTTTATTTACATGCAATGACAAAGATAAATTAATCTCCGAGTCCCCAATCAGCGAAAATAATTTGGAAAAAGAGTTCTTAATCGACTCACAACTTAATACAAAAAATAAATATGAAATTTTAATAAGTGAAAATGATGATACTAATTTAAATAAAAAGCTAGAAATAAATACATGTGACAATATTAACTTAGTAGACAGTATAGTAGAAATGAATGAAATCGATATAAATTTTAAGGACTGTACATTACCAGTTACTGAAAGTACCTGCGATCAAGCTATGCAAGAATTAAATACTGAAAAAAATTGTAACCAAAAACAACAGGCTATAGAAAATGACTGTAACAAAAGAGACATAGCTTGCGCATTACAAAGTAACGGTGTTGATAAACAGTCATATAGTGCATATTATAAACAGCGAGTACATAGAAAAGCATTATTTTCTCCCTGGGTCCAAAATCTTATTTTATACAACACTGATAATAAAATCTTGTGCAGTTATAAAAATAAAGCAGAAGCTGATTCTGCTGGTATTTCAAATCATGAAGTAGAATTAAATTATACTATTAAAAATGTAGAAGCAAATAAAAATGATTGTGCATCTCTGTCTGAAACAGTAGACGTCGTACAAGCTATCCATGAATCCAAAAATTATATAAGTGAGAATTTGGACAATTTCGAAGAAAAGCATGAATTGGATGAAAAAATACTTTGTGACACAAGCTGTACAGACTTTAAACAGACACGCCCAGTTAGATGTCTTTCTCCTTTAACGTTTAGTAATAATAATACTAAACTTCTTAAAAGAACAAATAAAAGGTCTCTTTCCGATTCTGCGTTAATATCAGGGTTTCAGGACGATGAATCATTATCTACTAAAAGAAGTAAAAGAAACGAGAGACGTGTTTTACAACCTCCGAGCATCGAAACGAACTTAACTAATATTTTAAGGCGAAACTCAATTTCTGAAATATATAACGATGGAAATGTTGTTATTTTGATTGATAAAGATTTAATATTAACAGAAGAAAGCCAAGATACGAATATTTGTTTTGCTGAAGAAGAGGAGATAACTGATAAATATGATAGTGATGAAATAATTGATGCAATAGCTGAAAACTTACCCCAATACGAAAAAGAACTGTGGGTGGATGATGATGATTTTGCTTGTACTGAAACTGTATTTAGTGATGATGTAGCTGAAGATGTTGTCATCGGTACGCCTTCATCACCAAAAGGTTATATTTCCTCTAATTACGAAACAGTGAATAAAGAATCATTTATGCTTTGTGAGGAAGTTATTAAGAACATGGAGAATGATGTGGACGTGGATGAATTAAAAGTCTGCCATGATTCTACATATTCTAATAATCTTCCATACGATTATCACGATTCAACTGTAGATGATATTTTTACCTGCTTAGAATCTCCAAAAGATTCGGAAAGTTTTACCGAAGATAAAATGGAATCAAATAGAAGGAAAGCTGAAAATATTTTAAACCATTTTGAGACAAGCACTGCCTTGTTTCCTAAAATCTTACCTTTAAATAATATAATGCAAGACGATAAAGAAAATGTAGATGTACTCGACAGCGTAATACAAAAAACTGAATCTGATATGTTACATAGCAATACATTAAATATTCAGCAAAACTCTGGCTGCGAGGATTATGAAGATTATAACTGTACACTCAGCACTAGCAATTATTCAAGCTCGCCTGAGGTTACGTCTACGACGTGTGAAGATAAATCTCCAGGAATTGTATTAAAAATATCCAACCATGAGCGTTCGAAATCATCTCAGTTGGACAATAGCAAACCTGCAATCAAAAGTAATATTAGTTACAAGCTAACCGAAAAAAAGAAATACAAACCGAATGTTAACTCTTCTGGAACATTAATTACGAAGGCAGCTCAAAAATATATACCGCCTATTAAAATAACAATGTCCGATTTAAAAGTAAAATTACCACTGCCAAAAAACAGCCTCGACAAGCTGAAACAATTGAAAACATCCAAAGTCGAACCAAAGAAAGACAAGAAACCTACTAAAACGTATAGCTTAAGTGCACCTAGAGAATCGAAAAAGCCTAAACAGAAATTTGAGGATGTACTAATGAGTATAGATAAATTTCAATATAATTATTCTAAGGTTAAAAATAAAAAAGCGAGAGATCAAATACCGAAAGTAGTTATTAAAAAAAATGAATTGGGATCACACTACACGAGTAGCAGTAGCTCAAGCAGCGACGATACTCAGAGTCCCGACTTGACTGGAAGAAAGTGGCAGCCGTGGGTGTTTATTGAAAAAAATACTTTTATCGACAAAATGGCTTTAAAACATAAAGTCAAAGCTATATACTGTCGTAGGAAAAAGTCCTACATATTGTCGGAAAAATTCCGAAAATACAAGTCGGTTTACAATGCCAAATTTGTTATATCGCAACCCAAAAGCGATGATTCGAATAAGGGAAACCTTAAATATACGATACGTCTGAAGCACCACTGATATTTGCAATGATCGTTACTTTCTTGGTAATAGGATGGATATTGTGTCTCGTATACGTTTTATGTTTGTTATCAAACGAGCAATTAAACCACCTTTATACTTTAGTGCTATCGCTCACGAATCCCGCCCTGTCCTTTAATTTATAAACATTCCTTGTAGCAGACTAAATTATTATTAGTTACCTTTTGAATTGTTGATTTAGTTGTAGCACTTTTGTGATGCTTAGATGTCAAAGAATAGATAAAAATGTATTATTTAGTGCAATTTTAATTGATCTGTAGTTTGTTAATACTTTTTAAATTCTATTTTAGTTATGTCGTCATTCCATTTTAGTTAAAGTACGTGTTAATATCGTTAGTTTATAATTTATTCACGTTGATGCACCCATCGCATAGCCATAAATGAGTATTTGAATTATTTTAAAAAATGTCGTAACGAGTATCGACTATCGACCATTATCATTATGTTAGATATAAGTTATAACTGTAAATATATTTTGTGATTGTATAACTAGATTAAGAGAAACATATACATTATTATCTGATTATATATTTATCAAAGTTATTCTATTATCAAATATCATTATAATAAATTAAATATCGTAGCTCAAAATAGTTGCTATTGCTCATTTAATTATAAAATGTACTGCACGTTCGAGTTCGTATGTTGTGCGTGTAAACTATAATAGTCTAGTACAAAATATGAAAATAGTGTGTGTATATTATGTATATAATAAAGAAATGTATGTGTACTGCAACCAATGAAATAATTGGTATTTTGTTGCCATGTTTACCAAACATAAACTCAAGGAACCAAAGCAAAGCAAAGTAAATGTGGAACTTCCTACAAAATAAAGTGCCTGTTACTCGCTTTTTTAAATTTTGTTATAGTATATTTACAAATAAATGTCAAATATATAGAATGTTTCTGGTAAAAATTGTACCGCAAATATATTTATAGCGTATTTTTTAAATTTTCATGATTTATTATGATATGCTATATCGTGCGTTTCAGTGCCTTCTACCAGCTACAATGTAATTACTAATTAATGTCGAATATTGATAAACAAGGTTTATAGCCTTGTTTTATAAACATTTTACGCATTAACCACCCTGCTATAAGTATACATGTATTGAAAACTGTAGCTATTTGAATTTTGTGAAATTTAATCATGGATAACGTAAGTAATGGATTTTCAAAATAGTAGGGTAGTTGTAACTTGTAAATCCATAAGTTGTCAAAGACATTCAAGATGCTAGACCAAAACAGTTTTGATTTTAAACAAATCTAATGTGTTTTGGTCTAGTATTATTAATAAATTTAAGAATATTGTTGCTGTATTAAATTATTTAATTTTAAGATTAAAAACAAACGACTTATCTCGTTCGTTTTGAATCTGCTATTTGGCAGCCAGGGCTATTTAATATCAATAACAAATAAAATATCCATTCCATTGGCACAAATTACATTTTAAAGAATTTAAATTGAAAAAATATTTTTTAACAATCCATTATTTTAGTAATCCATAGTTTACTAATAGCTACAGTAAGTATATTATGTTGAAGTTTGCAGCTTTTGCGATATTTTGATGTATAGTTCCATTCCGATGTTTCTAATATTGCGCCCACTGATCTCATAAAGCACTAGCTTCTATTAGTCTGATGTGTCCTGATCTTTAAATTTAAAAGACTATTTTTATATTATATACAGGGTGTCTTAAATATACCAAATATTGTGCTTTTATGTGCAAATGTTGCCTTTGTAGATAAGTACCTACTAGAGTAAGCGAAAATTATTGAAATACCGAAATGTTAATGTTGAGTGGTTTATTGACTGTTTGATAATTTTTCATAGACGTACATTGTACGCTATGAGTTATCTATATATTACTGTAATGTCATAATGTGGGTATTTTAAGAATTTACATGTTAAGTACCAATGTATTGATTGTTGTACAAATGTTTTATGCGTAAGACAGTTTGTGAGTACTCAATCGTGTAATGATATTTCAGTGTTGAGTTCAACTTTGTATGTTCGTTTTACGTATGATGATGGTATTGTCGTAACGATGACTATATCAGTGGCACTCAAGAATGATTTGTTGTGTTATTGCACTTTTGTTATTTATGATATATATTTTATTACTTTCGATGCACTAAGCAAGGGTTACGGATTAGTTCTAATTTATAACATTGTTAAAGTATATGTTCATACTTGTAACTCGCATAGTTTTGTTATAGAGGTTACAGTATCACTTTGAATAGCGTGAGCCGAACTTTTATGCAGTTCGTGTTGGTTTAAGTTTTTAGAGTGGTGTTTTGAAGTTGTTTTAAATCGACCAAATATATGTGTTCTAAATAAAACTCAGTTGTTTGGTGACCTTTTTATTGAAATTTACACGGGTATGTTAACTTTGACGGCTTCCTGGCGAATCGCGTTGATAAGATCTTGGTTAATAAGAAACACGAAACGTAGACCAGCAATCTGAAAAAAAAAAACAATTTAAGCAAAAGGTGTCCCAAGAACTCTTCTTGCCCTAAAGGTTCCGTGCAATATGCACTGTTTTTTTAGGTATGAGCTATTGTCTATTTGGAAGAACTTTCTAACAATAAATATGTAAAAATAATCGAAACATGACATGAAAGTGAAATTTCAGACAAGAATTCTCGGTATTCGAGTACAAAACAATAATATTGTTCAAAACGCTGACACAATGTTGTTTGCTCAATACGAGGTATCAACAGCAAAAACATAATATCGACTGCTACACACTGTACTCACGCAAAACAAATTTAGCATAACTTATCGATATTTATTTTTTATTCGTGAAATTCTATAATTTATAATACCTGTGTTACTAGAAAAAAATATGGAAACCTACCGATGATTTAATACTGAACCACTCAAACCTGATATAGCCACCAAATACTAGTCATATTTTATGGAAATAAACGACTTGAACCCGGTTTCTGCGACTTTGTTACAGAATTTAATCCCTCAACAGTACAGTTGGATGGCTAACTTCAAACGCGTAACCAATCAACAACACCATTGAGTGGTTAAACTCCTGTATTAATCTCAGAAACCAGACATTACTGCCTAGCATTATCAAGTTTTCCTTTGATACGTATCATTGACGCTTCATAGCGACCTTTTCTGCATATTTACTACATTAGTGCTGGTGACTGGACCTCAATTATTAATTGGACCACATATAAAGTGGTGTAACTAACCTCGATAACGCTATTGTGGTTGAGTTTCACTTTGTTGCCTTGTAGAATGGGGCGACCGTCCACGAAGATAGGACGCTTCCCCTCCGATGACATGAAGAAATCGCCGCTGTTCCTCAGCCGAATCGTCGCCTGCTTCCTCGAGACCTTCGCGGAGGGCCCCTCCAGTGTTAAGTCCACGTCTATCGTGTGATCTCTTGTGCTACGTCCGACGGCGATCTATTGGTAAAACGAACATATTATGTAGTTCATGCGTAGTTAGCTTCATAACGGAGGATATGTTTTTAGTTTTAATACAAGGTATTTTTATGGAAAGCAAAATACAAACGTGCTTTGTAAGTGTTTATTTAACGAGGTATCTGCTACGGGATAAGTAAATGCGCTGCACAACACATTCTGACTTATTTTACTACTTTAAAGGACCTTCGTGATAAAAAATTAGAGTCAATTTCGTAGAATATACCTAGTCCTATGTAAAATAACTCTAATCGACTATTAATATTCCTCAAATACTTTGTAACATTTTGTTCGAGAAGGTATAAACATACTAAGGCATAAGGTCAAAAGTAAAGACGTAATGAATTTTAATCGGTTTTTAAATTTAAATAATAAATCAGCTTCGTAGTGTTTTTTCCTGTAAAGTGTAAACTATATAACATGTGAAGTTTAATTAATTTAAATGTCTTTTAAACCAAAGATAGCCCGGCCGTATATTATCCGTTTCTGATCAGAAAATTTCGGTCGCCCCGCCGGAAAGCACTCTGTTCATACATTTTGTTGTGGACCCCGCATACTATCAGAATTCTGACGTGTCAAAAAGTATGAGAGGGCGGTTCCTATAGTCTCTGAGCAAAACCGCGGACAGACAGACGGACAGACAGAGCGAAACTATAAGGGTTCCTTGATGACTACGGAACCCTAAAAATGATTTGGAACTAAAAATCTAGAATAGTAGTATAATAAATAAAAAATTGTAAATTATTGACCTAAATTTTTAAATAAAAATTATTTTTCCATCACTTGAGGCAATTTAAATTAAATGAGCGGTTTTAGGAGTAACTTTTGTAAATTTTTTGTTAAAAAATTAACTTTCTACCCTCACTCATAACAAAAAAGTTTGAATACCTACTTCTCGTTTACCGAAACAATAATTGTTTTTTAATACGTCCACATACCAAATCAAACTTACGGCTAGGGTAAGTGAAGCTATGCCATCAGTAAAGTGCTCTAATGCCTTTTGTAAACAGGCTCACGAATGGAACATACCGAAACTATTGACAGATGTCATTTAACGGTTTTAAATGTCAGTGAACTATTTAATAGAAGGTAGATTTAGGGCTTAAAAATACCTGGCGACTTCAAATTACATACCGAAAAGAGCTTCAAATAATAGATTTGTTGAAAATTTTTCGAAGCTTGTTACCGCTGTTACAGGTAACAGCTTTAAATAAGTGCATTTCCCTTCTTGTAAAAAAATGATCCTTCTCTTTCCTTGTCTCACATGAGGTTAGTTTGTCAATTGTCTTACATGATGTTCCGTTTCATCTAGTTCAGAAAAACAACAAAATAGAGTCCGTTTCAACTAGTTTCGAAACACTCTTAAAAAGTTAACTATATTCATTTAACTCGCTTATTATCTTGGCAATTATTGGTCCGTCGTTTATCTGGTGTCTGCACACAGAACGTAATATACAATGAGCAAAACAAACAAGATAATATTGACAGGACCGAACGCTGCGATAGTGTTATCAGCGAAGCCAAACTATCGCGCTCAGTATGTTTTCATACTTGTATTATTTTATAGTGTACCTAGGTATCATATTTTGTGTAATTTTTCTTAGTGGGATGGATTCTAAGGTGCTTAATAGAAATTGAGGATGTGTAGGAGTTTGTCAATTTTTAGTTTTTTTAGGGTTCCGTACCCAAAGGGTAAAAACGGGACCCTATTACTGAGACTTCGATGTCTGTCCGTCTGTCTCTCTGTCCGTCTGTCTGTCTGTCTCCAGGCTGTATCTCAAGAACCGCTAATAGATAGACTTCTGAATTTTTTACAGATTGTGTATATCTGTTGCCGCTATAACAACAAATACTAAAAACAAAATAAAGTTAATATTAAAGGGGGGCTCCCATACAACAATTGTGATTTTTTTGGCTTTTTTTGCTCGTATTCCATAATGGCAAGGTAGGCACTTGAAATATTCACAAAATCCTTAGTTATATTCGTAATTTAATATTTAATAATAAAATTAAAATAAAATAAATAATTAGGGGAGGCTCCCATACAAAAACACTATTTTTTCGCTCTATAACGGTACGGAACCCTTCGTGCGCGAGTCCGACTCGCACTTGGCCGATTATTTTTAAATAAAAATCCTCGAGTTAAACCGACCAATAATTTATAAGGAACTTACAAAACCTACAGTACTTATCTTGTCTACGCAAAATTTTGCACCAATCCTCACGTTTTTCCGTAGGTACTTAAGGGGTCATTTTCATTTACACAATATGTAAAAGTGTGATAGCATGATATTTTTTTCCTTATTATTGAATGTCAAAAAATATTATTATACGATGGTATTCGACTAAATTTACCCCAGCAAGCATGTTTTACATTATTATTTAATCAGCACAATTTTTTTTAGGTTTATGTAACCGAATGTCACGCAACGTGGTGTGTGCAAAACCCAGATTTACGCATTTTCGACCCTGTATCTTTGTAACATACGGTTTACGGGTACATTTGTTACTTTTTCCATCTTAGAAACTTATTTTGTCTAAAATAAGTTTCTAAGATGTATCATATCAATTTCAAAACAAATATTTTTTTTTTATGATGGACTTGCAAATTTTGTGATTGACTTTGGGGGTCACAAACGTGGCCGTTTTTGTTTTCCTCTTTATTAGAAGACGATTGACTTAAATGAAATTGAGATTTATTTAATCATTGTATATTTATCTGATATTTGCCTAACGGAAAACACGATTCACTTATTTTGGCTCGATAGTTATATTTTTCCAAATTATGAATATTTCTGGGCTTTTCAACAAATATCTGTTACACTTATTGATTTACTATCATTAAATAACTTGCACTATTACAATCACACACTTTATAAAATTATGGCTAAAGGAAATATTAGTATTGTATTTAATTCTTTAAGTAATCATCAAAAACATTTTTGAGACTTACGACCTTTACTTTCGTGCTATAATTCGGGAACCGTTGTTACGCGATATTGTTCACTATTAGCTGCAGCGCAAAGCACAATTCATGCGGGCACGATTCATGGAATCATTTTATCACGATTGGATGATAGCGGGGTGTGTAGGCGGGGCCAGCGTGCTTTGATATTTTTGGCAGTCCGGTCTTAACCACCATGTGTGTTTTTATAAATATTTCAAGAATTTCCCTCGATTGCTTATAGATCCCATCATCAGATCATCACCTTCGTAATAATTGTACCAAATTCGGATTATACCCTATACAACAACAAAAGAATTTTCTAAATCGGTCCACAAACAGCGGAATAATGATAGATATCTGTCTCGATGTAAAAAACTATGAAAAACACTAATAATACTAATAATACTAATAATAGAGTCATAATGTGATGTTGCAAGATGTAAGGGTAGAGACGATTATAATGATTAATATAATGTACCATTAGCATATGCCTTCAATTCTTAAAACAACGTCGAAACCCCCAAACATGTATCTATAAGGAGGCCGGAGATCTGTTCACCACCTTCGAACCATGGTATATATTGGTGCAAAATCTGACTTTTTGGTAAGATTTACTTGGAATACTTCATTATTTATCCAAATCACTATTTAAGTTTCCATTTGAAATACTTGGATGATATTGTGATTTCGATTCATAATCAAAATCACAATATCATCCAGATAAATGGGGTTTTAGTATAAAAAGCGAGGAATTCCCTCGATTACTTATGGATCCCATCATCAAGTCACCTTTTTTATGAACATGGTACCAAATTCGCATTAAACCCGATACAATAGCGAAAAAATCTTGAAAATCGGTCCACAAACGGCGAAGTGATCGTTGAACATACAAAAAAATATATATAAACAGACGAATATACCTCCTTTTTGGAAGTCGGTTAAAATGACCCTAATATTGATCATTGCTTAAATAGCCATATGAAGAAGCACATTCTTTTGTATGTAGGTAGCTGGTGTTTCCACTTACGTAGTTAGCAGAAACATTATTATTTTAGCAACAATTGCATTTAGATTTGAATGAACGAACTACGTAAGTAATTAATTATCTTTATTATACTACCTTAACATGCACACGACCATTTAATGAATAAGTACAAAAAACCAACCGCATAATAATCAAAGAAATAATTACCAAAATTCTGTGGCAATATAAATTCTGGCTCTCAGTTATCATAAAATTCAGTGATTCTCATTCGGATTTTAATCGTTTACACTTGAACCTCGTTAAAAAAAACAGTGATTTAAAAATATTTTACATCTCACGTGTACGGCGTATATAACTAACTATCCCCCTTTTAAGCGTAGTTTAAACAACCAAAATTTAAACTACATACTTAATACCATTTTTTGTGATCGAGAGTGCTCTTGATTATAATTCATCATCATCGGCTGTTGGTTGGTCAACACAATGTTGGTGCGGTCGCGTCAAAAAATCATCGAAGTATATTAAGTGTTAGATCTGTAGAGCTTGTCTATACCTTACAACTTAGGAATGCAGAATTAAAAATTCATGAGTGTGTAATCGTGCATATGGGTAACAAGGTTTAGTACTACCGATAAGCGAATTAATGTTTGGTAGAGTGCAAAAACCTATCTAATATCAACAATACCCTGTTTTCTTAAAATTCTGAAGATTTTCTGACTGGCTTTTATTTATTCCCTAGCGCTTTTGATTGAATAATTTCAAACACGATAAATTATCAACAACTTTGTTAAGTACATTTAGTTTTATGTATTTTAAAATTCTTGACTAGATGACGCCCGCAACTCCGTGGCGCCAAAATTTGTTTATCGCGCGAAAACCTTACATTTTTCCTGGATAAAAAGTACCCTATCACCTATGTCCTTTCCCGGCACACAAAGGATGTCCATACAAAATTTTAGCAAAATCGGTTCAGCGGTTGGGCGTGAAGAGGTAACAGACAGACAGACCCACTTTCGCATTTATACTATTAGTATGGATATAAATAACAAATATTTTTCGTTGTTAATATTGTTGTACTCAAGGTAGCCAAAAAACTAAAAATCCCATGGTAAACGCCTCTAGAGCATGAAGATTTTATCATTCGCACGGAAAATTGTGTTTTAACCTAAGTCAAAATTGGCCAAAAATTTTAGTAATTGTACCAAATGTTTGTTCCAACATTAATCGTTATTGTATCAAATGTTTGTTTTTTTAACTAAGTATTGAAAAAATAGGTATTAGGTACTTAAATATTGTCGTATTTTGTCGTTGTTCGTATTACTATTACTTTTTGACTTAAGTGTTTAAAGTTATAAAATAATTTGTCTAGGTCCTAAGATAATATTTGCTAGAATGTAGCATTGGCGAAGCCGAGACAAGGAGCTCGGATTTAGGACACCGTAAAAAAATCGCGTCACCTCGCGTGATTTGAATTTTTCTGCCATGTTAAAATACACATGGTCACATAATGACAATATGAATGTATGGACAATTGCACACATTAAACGTAGTATGATACACATTGGACACGATAATAACTAATATACCAACATCGATGTGTATTTAGCTACACTATCAATGATTTGACCTTAATCTATATTTATTAAATAGTAATTAAATGTCTATTAATAAACAGCGAATGTATTGGGCTTAGGGTATTGCATAATACTAATTTTATTTTATGAATTTTAAAATAACACAAATTCTAGACTATACTGTCTATATATTTTAAATGGCCTTTACATTTTATTGTTTAAAAATCTCAATCTCTTGAATTTACAATTCAAATGGAGATAAAGTTCAATTCACTATCTTATTTTAAAAAGAAAGTGTTCAAACCCAGAAATTTTGTGGATCAAAAAAATCATATGATATGTATTATGAATTTATGATTAGGGCTGCCATCACCTAAATTGCCATCGCCGGTCAAGCATAAAAAATCCCGGACATTTGGCCGAAATGTGGTTATTTCCCCGGACACCTCTTATGGTCAGTACTCACTATCGGTATTACTCTATAGTTTTACTCCAAATCGAGTAAAAATTTCGATGGAATTTAATAAATCTAATTTCCATCGAACTTACTCGACGCGAGCCATCGAGCTTTACTCAAGCGCGTGGAAATTGTGAGACTTGCTAAATGTCGCCCTCGCCACCGTCTCCTTAGTTGAACAGACATCTTTTGGTTCGAACGGTTCGGTGAATACTGAACGGCGAGTGTCACTCGATAGACGTAGGTTACACGATCAGTTTTTCATCAATCTGATCCATCAATCAGGTAGAGATTGACGGAAAACTGATCGTCTAACCCACGGATTGATGGACTGATGGATCTGATTGACGGATTTTTAAATATTATGATAATTTTCATCAATCTCGGTAAGATTGATGTCAGATTGACGCCAGATTGACGGTGTACCGCGTTCATAGGTTTTTCGTCAGTCAATCAGGCGGCCGCGGCAGGCGGTCGATCGGTAAATCTGTTTTATTGTTTAATATACCTCATTAAGATAGTATGTATAATAATTTTTGGATGAAATTCAACATTTATTTGAGCTCATTTCTTTTTTAGGGTTCCGTACCCAAAGGGTAAAAACGGGACCCTATTACTGAGACTTCGATGTCTGTCCGTCGCGTCTGTCTGTCTGTCTGTCCGTCCGTCTGATTGTCTGTCTGTATGTCTGTCTCCAGGCTGTAACTCAGTAACCGCTATAGCTAGACTTCTGACATTTTTACAGACTGTGTATTTCTATTGCCGCGATAACAACAAATACTAAAAACAAAATAAAATTATTTTTTAAGAGCCTACTGTGAAAACGCTAGCCCCACCTACACACAACGCTATCCTCCAAACGTGATACAATGATTCCATGAATCGTGCTCCCGGGCAATGTGCATTAGGCTGCAGCTAATAGTGAACAATATCGCGGAACAACGGTTCCCGCATTATAGCACGAAAGTAAAGGTCGTAAGTCCCAAAACTGTTTTTGATGATTACTTAAAAACTAAATACAATACTAATATTTCCTTTAGCTATTATTTTATAAAGTGTGTGATTGTAGTAGTGCAAGTTATTTAATGATAGTAACTCAATAAGTGTAACAGATATTTGTTGAAATGCCCATAAAGATTCATAATTTCGAAAAATAAAACTAGAGAGTCAAAATAAGTGAATCGTGTTTTCCGTTAGCTAAATATCAGATAAATATACTTACAATGATTAAATAAATCTCAATTTCATTTGAGTCAATCGTCTTCCGGGATCGTAATACTTATTAGAAAACACAGCAAAATTGCACAGCCCGTTCTTAAGGGGGACTCCCATACAACAAACGTTATATTTTTAGCCTTTTTTGCTCGTAATCAATAATAGCAACAGCTAGGCACTTGAAATTTTCACAAAGTTATATGTCTACTTTAATAATTAATAATAATATTTAAATAAAATAAAAGTTTGAGGGGGGGTTTCCATACAAAAACACATTTTTGGTCTATTTTTCCTCTATAACGGTACGGAACCCTTCGTGCGCGAGTCCGACTCGCACTTGGCCGATTTTTTAAATATTATTTTTAGGGTTCCGTACCCAAACGGTAAAAAAAACTAGGCCTTTACATCCGTTGTGGATGATTTATACAGTTTTTTCAGAGCGAAGTAACCACTCCTCAAATACTGTAGTGCCTGGGACAGGATTTAAGTGTCTGTATGGTAAATGGTTGCCACTTGCCCAAGCACATACGACATTCTCGCAACATAGTCGGCCTAGTCCAGAGGAAAGAACTAGTCAATACGTCTGGGACCAACGGTAAAAACGGGTCCCTATTACTGAGACTTCGATGTCCGATTAATATTAGTTAATCCCATACAACAAACGTGATGACACGTCTGCTTCTTGAAACTGTTTCTCAGACTGAGATGCCAGATTGATGGTAAACTGACAGTCCGGATTGATCGTGCATGTTACACTGACAGTCCGGATCGATCGTGTAACATCGTGATATGGTCTATCAATTTACCATCAGTCTTGATTGTTACCAGATTAATGGATCAGATTGATGAAAAACTGATCGTGTAACTTACGTAGACTAACTGGAGTACCTAATGCTAAATGTGTGGACGAAAGCCCAAGCCGCCGCTTTTACTCGACATTACTGCTCGATCGAGTAAAACCGTATGTGAGTACTTAGCATTAAAAGGAATTTAAGATTATGTCTTGCCTTTTTTTGCTAAAACATCTTTCTTTTCCAACAAAAATTTGTCAAAATCTGATAAACTCGAGTCCTTGAAATCGTACTTGATTTTAATCAGAAAAGAAACCGTGGATATCTCTCAACAAAAGTGTCCGGATTTCACCCGGACCTTTTTCAAAAACCGGGCCGGTCAGTCCCCGGACGTCCTCCAAACTAGGACAAATCCGGGGAAATCCGGCCTTAATAATTATGATGAATGATAAATACATTGTAGTGTTACTTGACCTTTTTGTGCAAATTAATTGACATATAAAAATAAATCATTGTATAGGTCTACTCTACCAGAATCTGATGGCAATTTTTGACAGCAGATTTTCATAAAATATCCTTAATCATTGGATAAATTTTTATCTTTGCATGTTTAACACACAGAATCAGCCGCTATAAGAAAAAAAATCGGCCAAGTGCGAGTTGGACTCGCCCATGAAGGGTTCCGCAGCAGCAATAAGGTTTATTTTTATGAAATTAAAAGGTTTTTGATTTATTTTTCAGTTGATTTAATGAAAGTTAAATTAAGTTTACCATTTATGACGTATAAAAAAAACTACTTGTTAGATTTTGTTCAAACCAATTTTCGTTGGTAGTTTTTATAGTAAAGTGCATCATATATTTTTTTAGACTTATCATGCCCCTACTTTAGAAGTTAGAGAGGGGGGGGACACACATTTTACCACTTTGGAAGAGTCTCTCTCGCAAACTATTCAGGTTAGAAAAAAATGATATTAGAAACCTCAATATGATTTTTGAAGACCTATCCATAGATATCCCACACGCATAGGTTAGATGAAATTTTTTTTTTTTTGATTCAGTTGTAACTTGTACCTATGGGGACCCCTAAAATTTTTAATAATTTTTCCATTATTGTATCATAATCTTAATGCGGTTCACAGACTGTAGTCTAGATGTATCTACTTACCAAATTTCAATAGTATAGCTCTTATAGTTTCGGAGAAAAGTGGCTGTGACATACGGACAGACAGACAGACAGACATGACGAATCTATAAGAGTTCCGTTTTTTGCCATTTGGCTACGGAACCCTAAAAAGGATCAAAATGTTTTATTCCAATTACCCTGGTATTGCTAGAGACAATTTATTTTCTCACTTTTTGCCATCAGATTCTGGTAGACCTATAGTTACGCACTTTGAGAACGCTTAAACGATTCCTTGCCTTAAAATTTGTACCGCCTTTACATAAACGCAGAAACTAAATGCCGCACTTAGAGACCAATATTAGGGTCAAATTCTTAATTTAATTACAAATAAGGATATATCCAGGGCTGTCACTGTCTGTCAAACTTCTTATTTCGTGTGTGTATTATAATAGTAGGGGAGGGGAAGAGGGGATTTCTTTCGCGACCTGCTCCGAGCGTGTCAGATTAAGCTTGTATAGACTTCCGAAGTCAAAGAAATCAGATTTCTCACGTGGTGGGTTTAGAAAAAGTTATTTTGAAGCATTGAAATACTATCGGATCTGTCAGATTAAGATAAGGGATGTTTAGCATACCCCAAAGAAGCTTCCATATAAAGCACTGACGATTTAAAGGTAAGGTAAGCCTGTAGAGACATTTTAAAATATAGAAAAATAAAGCTTCTTATTTTCTTAACTAAGCTTTGCAGATATTTTATGTTGCATTGAACTAAATAATTTAGTCCTTGTTGTCTAAAATCTTGTAGGTAAAATATTGACACGGTGGATCAGGAAAGACGCTTGAAATATACCTTATTTAATAGGCTTTCAGGTAGAATACAAAATTTAATTTATTACGTAAACATTTTGGAGAAGTATGGATTCTTCGCTTCCGGGCCGCAAAAAAACGCTAAACTTTGGTAGCTCATAGCATCAAAACTATTGCGAATTGACACGCGGGTGTTCTAATCTCGCATTCATAATATTAATGCCTATTCAAATTTGAAGAAAATAGAAAATTTCCGATTTTTCGTCTCCTCCGTACACTGTGAGACGGACAGACGGACGGACAGACCGAAACTATAAGGGTTCCTTGTTGACTACGGAACCCTAAAAACCTACTAAGTCTCCATGACGCTCGAGTAACTACACGAATAGCAGTTAATATAATGACTGGTTCTAAATTGCTTAAAACGAATATGTATTTTGGCCATTTCCTTCGATTTGCTTAACTGTCACATCCATAACGGCATCTAGTGGGTGTCTCTATTAAGACGTACGTCATAATTGGTCGACAGTTACGCACTACAAACTGGAGTAGTGTTGCAGGATAGGGAAGATGCGATATTTTTATTTTTGTGTTTATTTTAAATAACACTGTGGGAATAGGCGTAGAGGCCGCAAAGGAAGATCTTCCGACCGAGCGAGGTGGTATGCTCGGTCAGGCCGGAGCCCACGTGATACTTTTCAGCTGTCGTATATATACCGACGCGCTCAGAAAACTTCGATAGCGCGATGCAGGAATGTTAGGCGAATTGTGGGTACCGCCACATCACTCCCCCCCGAAGACCGGAGGTCGAATCTTGAAGTCTTGTCGCTTGAGTCGCCAGTGCCAGAGAGTTCCAGTGGGTCGGAACTGTTGCAGTGAGTCCCAGTGAGTCGGAACTGTGATGCTGCTGCACGGGATCCAGTGAGTCGGATAGCTGCCGTGCGGGGCCGATGCTACGTGCTGACCAGGAGAGATGTGCTCTGCTTGCTGACCGGTCCGGTGTAGTGAGAAAGCCCGATGATGCCGATGCGGAGTCCGCCCAGGCCGCGGTACGTTGCGGCTAGTGGACGAGGTACCCGATGAGGCGATGCTGGCTGGCGCGGTGCGGAAGGGCGGAGTGTGATGATGATGAAGGAGGCGTGTTCTGTCGAGGGTCACCAATGTAGGAATGCTAGTTCTACCTACTTTCATCAGCAAACTCCCTCTCGACGTGCAGCAGGGCAGCGGCAGCAGCAGCAGAACCACGTGCAGTTAGGTAAGCCGTCAGATGATGGTGAGTAAAGCAATGACAAATGATTAGTCTTATTTGAATTAGTTTAACAAAGTTTATTAGCAACTGTCACAAAGGTTATGAGTCAATTAGTCACTATCACAAAAGGCAGTTAGTTTTATACACACAGTCAGTAATTAGCCACTATCACAACAAGCAGATTTAGTTTTACAATAACACGAACCAATAAACACGAGATATAAACGTAGCTAGGTAATTCGTAAGCAAAAATGCGCGCGGAAACAGTTCGTGACTCGGGCGAGTGTCTACTGGATGAGAGCCTTTAATCTTAGGTCCCTGTAGTACTGAGTTGAGAGGTGCTTGATGTTTGGCAGCTTTTGGGATAAATCTGCGATAAAAATTTAGCATCCCAAGGAAGCGACGCAGTTCTTTAACGGTTTTGGGAACGGGGAACTCTCTTACAGCCTGTACTTTCTCATCCATAGGCTTGGATCCGGCAGCAGACACTTCATAGCCCAAAAACTTGACTACCTCCTGACCGAATACGCATTTTGACGTGTTGATGAGTACGCCGTACTGTTTGAGTCGATCGAAGAGCTGACGTAGATGTTGCTTATGCGTTTCTCTGTCCGGGGAGAATATAATAATGTCATCTATGTAACCGTAACAGAAGTCCAGGCCTGATAGTACTTCGTCGATGAAGCGTTGGAATGTTTGAGCCGCGTTTCGAAGTCCGAACGTCATGAACGGAAACTCAAACATTCCAAACGGTGTCGTGATCGCTGTTTTGGGAATATCATCAGGGTTGACGGCAATTTGATTGTATGCTTTCACGAGGTCCACGGTAGAGAATATGGAGCATCCCGCCAGCTGGTGGGCAAAGTCTTGGATATGCCGTATTGGGTATCGATCAGGTATAGTCCTCGCGTTTAGTGCTCTATAGTCACCGCAGGGTCTCCAGCTGTCATCTTTCTTCTTGACGAGATGAAGAGCAGAAGACCATGGACTTTCCGAGCGTCGAGCTGTACCAGCCGCCATCACGTCGGGGTCACCAATGTGGGAATAGGCGTAGAGGCCGCAAAGGAAGATCTTCCGACCGAGCGAGGTGGTATGCTCGGTCAGGCCGGAGCCCACGTGATACTTTTCAGCTGTCGTATATATACCGACGCGCTCAGAAAACTTCGATAGCGCGATGCAGGAATGTTAGGCGAATTGTGGGTACCGCCACAACACCATGTAGAATAGACCACAAGTATATTAAAAAATTAAAACACTTGAATTTACTGCAAAAAAAAAATGCGGTTTAAAATTGTCAATTTAAATTTTGGCGCCAAAACGGATCTATAGTCTGATTGACGTCACTAGTCACTACTGTCCTGCCCTGCGTTCCATTTAGTGTTAAAAACGATCAAAACGCTCAAAATAGGAGGCATTTTGAGCGTTTTGATCGTTTTTAACGCTATATGGAACACGGGGATAGCAGGTGTGACGTCACTGTTCCGTTCCGTTTCAAGTTACTTTTAATTCGTAATTTTTGTAAAAAAACAATATTTTATAAAATACTAGCTGTGCCCCGCGGTGTTACCCGCGGTTTAAGTGATATATAATAAAAGACTATGAAAAGTACCGATAATGAGTCAAAGCGGGACGATACATGGTTCTACAATACTGTACTGTATATAATGGTTTATGGTAGTGATGATGATGATGATGAATGTAATTTGCATAGTAGCATATGCTTTCCGTTCTTAAAACAACGTCGAAACTCCCAAACTTGTATCCATAAAGAGTCAGGAGTTCTCTCAGCACCTTCCGAACCTTGTACCAGTACCAGTACCAGTAACCAGTATACCTTGGTGCAAAATCTTGCTTGTTGGTAGCATTAAGCATATGCTTAGAATACTGCTCACGAAACCGAAGTCACCACATGTTCCCATATAAATTTTGAGGAGTTCCCTCGATTTCTTATGGATTCCTTCATCAGGTCACCACTTTCATGAATACGGTACCAAATTGGGATGATAACCTATACACCAAAAGAAAAATTTTGAAAATCGGTTCACAAACGGCGGAGTAATCGTTGAACATAAAAAATCGGCCAAGTGCGAGTTGTACTCGCGCACGAAGGGTTCCGTACCACTACATAGCAAAAATAGGCTAAAAATTGAATTTTTTGTATGGGAGCCCCCCTCAATTATTTCATTTATTTAACTTTTATAATTAATTATTAAAGTACAAATACAATTAAGTATTTTGAGAACATTTCAATTGCCTATGTGTTGCTGTTATTGATTAAGAGCAAAAAATAGCAAAAAAAAAAAATCACGTTTGTTGTATGGGAGCCCCCCTTAAATATTTAATTTATTTTATTTTTAGTATTTGTTGTTATAGCGGCAACACATATACACAATCTGTGAAAATTTCAGAAGTCTAGCTATAGCGGTTCTTGAGTTACAGCCTGGTGACAGACAGACGGACAGACGGACAGACATCGAAGTCTTAGTAATAGGGTCCCGTTTTTACCCTTTGGGTACGAAACCCTAAAAAACGAACATAACACCTCCTCCATTTTTAAAGTCGGTTAAAATTGTAGCCTATCCCTCTTAGTGTTATTCTGATGTATAAGCTATATTATTGTAAAGTTTCATTAAAATCCGTTCAGTAGTTTTTGCGTCAAAAGGTAACAAACATCCATACGTCCATACATACATACATCCAAACTTTCGCCTTTATAATATTAGTAGCATTAACCTTGCAGTGGCCCTTCTTTTATATTTTTTAACATTTTAATAGCAAAAATTTCATATATATAATATTTATGAAAAAATTACATGTTTCCTATTCAGTCACTTTAAATGTGATCTTTTACGTTGACCCATATGGGGTTTCAATCGGAGCTGCGTCACGAGTAACGTGTTTTTAAAATTACTAGAGATCGCCCAATGGTCGAAATTCGACATTAAATTGAATTATCTTCTTCTTTTGGCTCCCCGTTTAAAGTATTGAATGTTTCAAATTTAATGAAAAAAACAACAATCCATTTTTAATTTCACAAAACAAAAATCCATTTTTAATTTCACAACAGACTTCAACCATAAACAAAAGAGTATAATCCCACCAAAAACATTTCATGTAAAATGTTACCTCGACGACCACAAAAGGTTTGCCCTGTGAAAAAGACATCAGATCTAATGTGGAGCCAAGCTTCTGAATATACACGGCCTAACTCTATCGACCCTAACTTCAAAAAATTCTACATATTAGAAAGTATGTATGGCTTCGCTGTTTCGCTACCGTAATGGAGGTGAGACGAATATTTAGTTTCTGATCTAAAGTAAGTAACGAAACAGCCAAGCCATACTTACTGATATGTAGAATTTGTTGGAGTTAGGGTCGATAGAGTTAGGCCGTGTATATTCAGACGCTTGGCTCCACATTAGATCTGATGTCTTTTTCACAGGGCAAACCTTTTGTGGTCGTCGAGGTAACATTTTACATGAAATGTTTTTGGTGGGATTTCAGTCCTTTTTGTAAGTTGCTACTTGCTAGGCAGTCTTTTTAGTTTTTTTTTATATTTTTAACTATGAGGTTTTTAGTTGATGTCTATCCCGTGCAAAACTTTTGTCTTAATTCATAAGATTGGTGAAAGTCTCATATTTAAACTTCCATTACCCCTACTAAACTTAAAAACTAAAAAAACTTAAACTTAAAAAAACTATTCAAAGTATATCTATACTAAATTGGCTCAGTAGTTTGGGCGTGAGGAGGTAACAGACAGACATACAGACAGACAGACAGAAAGACACACTTTCGCATTTATAATATTAATAGTAACTATAGTATAGATTATGTTTAACCGACTTCAAAAAAGGAGGTTATCAATTCGACGCGTATGTGTTTTACAGAACTGCCCAGTTTTCTTTTTATATGTGTCTATATCAGTGTTTGAACAAATGTGCCAAATTTCAAAAGTGCATGCATGTCTATGTATGTATGTATGTATGTTTTTATGTTTGTGTTTGCATATCTCCGGAACTACAAGCACAGAATAGATAGGTAATAGTACAAGTACAATGCTACATTTTAATTATTCTTTTTTGTTGCATTATTATTATTCAACTTAGGGAATACTGCAAACATCAAAATCGGTTCAGTAGTTTTTGAGAGAGAATTTTAATTCTCAATTCACGCCGAAACTACTGAACCGATTGTAATGAAATTTTGTACACAGATAGTCTAGACTCGAGTTTAGACTATTTGTGTACAAAATTTCATTGCAAAACATGGATTGTGAAATAGTTTTACTTGAAAACAATGACAACTTGAAAATGACATAGGCTACGTTTTGATGAGGGAAAATATCTTATTTCCCTGGAAATATCGATGAAAATGAATTTGTCACATATTAGAACTACAGTAATTCTTATATGTGACAAATATCTGTATTGAAATTATCTGTATTGTGTTTCTAACCATAAAAGTCACTAGTTAAAAGATGTATCTATACATGTATATATTTTT
This sequence comes from Cyaniris semiargus, assembly GCA_905187585.1. Lineage (NCBI taxonomy): Eukaryota > Metazoa > Arthropoda > Insecta > Lepidoptera > Lycaenidae > Cyaniris > Cyaniris semiargus. Next base: position 5,085,884 of record LR994555.1, read on the forward strand.
CAGTTTGTTTGAATGGCGATTTCTTTAAAAATTACTCATTCTAGAAACGTGAATTTGGAAGAACGTGGCCTTAAACATGCAAATATAAAAATTTATCCAATGATCAAGGATATTTTTTAAAAATCTGCTGTCATAAATTGCCATCAGATTCTGATAGACCTATACAAAGATTCCACCCAATAAAAGTTTATATAGGCAGTTTTCAATAGAGCATTAAATTTAGTTCGATATCTGTTATTTTAGTTTTTGTATATGACAAGCGATGGCGCTGAGGAACCGCTACATCGTACTGTGACAATTCCTAATGTGGGCCTATATTAGCTCGACGGTGATCGTCCGAAAGTTTTGTCCCAACCTAGTCCCAACAGTAGATGTTAAGATTAGCAAACATAATTTTAATCCTTTTCCACACTAATATTATGCGAAAGTATGTCTGCTGTCTGTATCTGTAGTCTGTCTGTCTCGCTTTCATGCCAAAACTACTGAACACATTGGCTTGAAATTTGAATATTTATTGTTTATTTTTAAAATGTGCACAGCGGTTCTTGGGTATTTTAAGTAACTAGTTCATGAATATAGTGACAAAAGTGCACGTAAAATTGTGTTTTATTTGTGTTTAAAATGAATTTCCACCAAGAACCGACAGTAGGTACATCAATTACATAGATACAATTACTTACGTTATTAATAAAATTATTTTAATTACTTTAATCCTTCAAGCCCCATAAGAGTACCGGTGATCGCGACAACAATAGAATACAATAGCATATCCAAGAATCCGCGATCGATTAATATGGCGAAGGTCTTGCAGGTTCTTAGTTTTTTAGTTACAGTCTACAGTCCCGAGTAAACTTTCATAACCTAATTCATAAAATTGGTGAAAGTCTCATATTAACTTCCACCCCCCCCCCCCCCCCCCCCCATGTCAGTGTGTCAGTGACGAAATCGGTGTATTTTAGATATCAATAAACTCTTAAGTATTAGACCTATTCAATTGAGACTTTGTATGTTTAATAAGCCTATTATTGACATCATATCTTGAGAATATAAACTATCAGGTAATTTTTTTGTCGGTTGTATACTAAACTTAGATTACATACCAAATTTCAGCTTTCTAGCACTTCAGGAAGTAGCCAAACATTTTGATGACCATCAGTGTGTCAGTGACGAAATCGGCGTATTTTAGATATCTATAAAATCTAAAGTATTAGATCTATTTAATCGAGACTTTGTATGCTTAATAAGTCCATTGATAACATCATATTCTGAAAATATGAACTATCAGCTACAACGGAAAGCAATTCTACGGAGGTTCAAAAAAACGGCGAAACACTTCGAGAAAAGGTAGGTAGTGCCCTTGCTTGGCTCGTCTCGGCGGGAGCACTACCGTGCACCCAGATTCAAATTATATTTATATATAATTACATTAATATTTATTAAAAATCGGCCAAGTGCGAGTTGTACTCGCGCGCGAAGGGTTCCGTTATCCGTACCACTACAGAGCAAAAATAGGCTAAAAATTGAATTTTTTGTATGGGAGCCCCCCTCAATTATTTAATTTATTTAAATTTTATAATTAATTATTAAAGTACAAATACAACTAAGTATTTTGAGAACATTTCAATTACCTGTGTGTTGCCGTTATTGATTAAGAGCAAAAAATAGCAAAAAAATCACATTTGTTGTATGGGAGCCCCCCTTAAATATTTAATTTATTTTATTTTTAGTATTTGTTGTTATAGCGACAACACATATACACAATCTGTGAAAATTTCAGAAGTCTAGCTATAGCGGTTCTTGAGTTACAGCCTGGTGACAGACAAACGGACAGACGGACAGACATCGAAGTCTTAGTAATAGGGTCCCGTTTTTACCCTTTGGGTACGGAACCCTAAAAAAATGTATGATAAAAGCATAATTTCGAAATAATATTAGCTCGATGCACTCCTTCACCATATAAACTATAACTGTGCAAAATTTCATTCACCTACAAACGTATTTTTCGTCAAAAGGGATCCAAAGTTTTTCGCTCGCGTATTAATATAATATATGGGAGGTCAGGAAATGAAGTGAAATGAACTCATTCCTGGCAACGCAGCTCCACTCTCCAGTGACAACGGAACAACGGAGTCCTAAGGACCTATACGTTTCGAGGGGCATACTGGTCTATGATTGTCTATGATCGACATATTTTATTTAGCATGCTTATAGTCTTTATAGAGTTATAGGTAGCCAATCATCGGAAACAATCATGATTCATGACCCAATGGCAAAGAGGCGCCTTTACAGACCGATTACAAATGACTGTTTTGGTGTTTGTCAGCTTATCTAATAATAATAGCTAATAGCTATCCGGTTTTATAGCTTATCTATACTTCTATGGCTTTATATAATAATTAATTACCATATTTGCTCAATATAATAACCAAATAGTATTATTCAGTTACTTTTATTTGAATTTTACCTAAAGTATCACAACACCAACGAACATGAACCATTAGCAATGCTGTATGAATTTTCTGTTATTTTAAATTCTATATATAAACAGCATAATCACTATAATTTATTTGACGTCAGATATTCTTGTAAGAATTTTAAAAATATTTCTCTTATGTAAGTACCATCGAGGAAACTGATTCTTAGGCAGTTGACAGACCAACGTCATTTGGTCGGATCATGTCAATTCAATGTTAATTGTGATCTGTCGGCTGAGTTTGACGTAACGCGACCAAACTACGTAGGTCCCCCATCTGCCTAGGAATCAACTTCTCTGATAGTACATATAAAAAATATTCTTTTACAAATTTTATAAAACGTTTACCTTAACGTGTAACTACTTGTAAGTATACCTAACCCGAAGTACAAAATTAAATTATTCAAATACAATACAAAATCATTAATAGATTTTTTTGGTATCGCAGTCGCACACTTTTTTACAAACTTGTAAGAACTGCCTGGTGGCCTTGGGAAATTTTAATAACATGCATTACATTTAAGGTGACGCCGCGTTAAAGTAAAAAACCGTGTTGGATATGTTTTAGATTGCTTGTTTTCTATGAGAGACCGGCCCGGCCTCTCATAGAAAACAAGAAATGGAACAGCAAGAAATGGAAAGGGCGTAAGCGACAAAATGGTTTTAGTCCCGTAATTTAAAAACCATAAATATATTTCATATAAGCTATGTGCAAATTATAGTGTATGCTTGAACCAATCTATGAACAAATTTTGGAAGCTTAAATCACTCTCCTCTGTTGGCAAAATTAGAATCTCTTTTTATACAGAGGTCTTTTTGATTGATTATTCTGTGTTATAAAAGTAATTCAAAGACAAAGACATGATTAATACTGACAATGAACGTTAATTTCTTAGCTTTAGTAATTGCTGAGTAAAATCGATATCGCTACAGCCAAATTATCAAGGCGTCGCCTTAAAATTAATCAGTTTTTTAGACTGACTTGCCTGCCTGGTAGGTATGTACATAATTAAATATAATAAATCATTAATTTAATTCCACTTTGTAAAGTATAATTTAATACTTCGCAATTTTTCTGAGCGACTCTAAATTTATGCGCGACCTAAACTTAATTTTTGTCTATCTTGTTCTAAAGCAAATCAATTATTTAAACGGTTATGATAACACTTATCTACATTTACATTATCATTAGAGACAATCTTTATGCTCACAAATTACATTTCACGTTCAAGATAGTAATTTTATGTAATTCGATTATTATTGTGTTTTAGCTTTTCTAGTGTTAATATAATTTCAAGATCGTCTTTTTCGACAGGAGTTTTGTTAGTAAGAGTTATTATATTATTATAATTTTCAACGCCGTTATTGGTTGGTTAACGGTTTTAAATTTAAATCGAAAGTGAATAGAAAAACCTCAAGTGTCAAAAATCTCAGAACGGGCGTTAGTGGTATTTTAAACATCATATTTTTTTAACCCCCGACCAAAAAGAGGGGTGTTATAAGTTTGACGTGTCTGTCTGTCGGTCTGTCTGTCTGTCTGTCTGTCTGTGGCATCGTAGCATCCAAACGGGTAGACCGATTTTGATCTAGTTTTTTTTGTTTGAAAGCTGACATGATCGAGAGTGTTCTTAGCTATAGTTCATCATCGCCTGCTCATTGCTGAAATATCACGGTTTATCTGGTTCGTGATAGGCCGATTAGCAACTTGCAGTCGTTTGATGGGTTTTATATTTTGTATTCTGGTTCGTGACACTTATAAATATATACATATTAATCGAAAGTTTACCCTGGTGCTGCAGCATCACCTGGTATCAATCAGTAGGATACCCAACTCCTCACCAACTTAGAGCAGAGGTTTCGTGTTTGGGCTCATTTTAATTGCGACAACCAATAAGACGTAGATAAGCAGTAAATATTTGCATGCTGCTGCTGCAGCATCACCTGGATTGTATTATAGGAGCCGAGCTCCGAATGAATCCAGGGTGGAGGTTTCATGTTTGGGCTCATATTGACGGCCTCATCCAAGAGGATATTTATAGATCGTATTCATTGGGATATGATCCTGTTGATAGGAACAATTCTGCACTATAACCAACACAAGTTTAAAAAGCATAAAATCAAATTAAATTAAGAAATAAAAAAAAAACCCTGCCAATTTACTTTAAAAAGTAATGAAATAATATTTACTGACTACAGTAATATTTTAGTCCATAATTGTTGTCAAGGTGTGTCGGGGGACCGCTAATGTAGATGTTTGATTTCAAATTTAAACATTATAGTTTAAAGGTCAGTTCACAGCGAACTGAATCGAGACAATCAGCGATACAAAATGCAAAAGTCGCTGTTGTCGCAGTTAACTTGGCGGTCCCCCGACACACCGTGACAACAATTATGGACTAAAATATTACTTTATTACACTTAGGAATTATTTAAACTTGTCCATTACTTTTTAAAGTTGTTTGGCAGGGTTTATTTTAAATTTCTTAATTTATTTTTTTATTATAAAGCTGTTGCTTTTCTTACAGTCATCAGTCGGTTAAAATCCAGCTAAATGTTTAAACTCACACCCCCTTACTAATAAACGTTGTATAAGCTTTGAATAGTTATACAGTGTTTTGTTCCTGTCACACAACTCACAAGTGACATTTTTAATTGGATTGAAGAAGACAAAACACTGTATAACTATTCAAAGCTTATACAGCGTTTATTAGTAAGGGGGATAGTAATTTACATGTAAGTCATATTTTAACTAGATAACTGTCAAGGGCTCGTGCGGTTACTAAATTACATACTTCTAACATTTTATGCTAATTTTATAGGTTTATACTATTAAATGGCTCCAGCACATTAAAGTTTAATAAACTGGATGTTGTTAGTTGCCTAGGAATCTTTTTATCGCGTAAGTAAATTTTCCGAGATAAAACTTTATCGAGACTTTAATCTTTTAAGTTTTAACTGTTAAATTCTACAGAACTGTGATCATAAAATTTATATTACTATGAATCCTACTAATATTATAAAGGCGAAAGTTTGGATGTATGTATATAATATGTATGTATGTATGGATGTTTGTTACTCTTTCACGCAAAAACTACTGAACGGATTTTAATGAAACTTTACAATAATATAGCTTATACATCAGAATAACACATAGGCTACAATTTTAACCGACCTTAAAAATGGAGGAGGTGTCATGTTCGAAAGAGACATGTGCATCTTTGTCAAAAAGCATCCAAAATATTTTGTGCAAAACCAGGATAACAATGTTGCAAAGAGATCACAACGTTATCCCAATAAATTAACCATGCCCAAATGTAGCAGCACAACGTTTCTTAAAAGTCCTTATTCTATGGCTATTAAAATCTATAATAACTTGCCAAAAGATTTAGAAAAACTGAGCTTAATTCCTTTTAAAAGAAAACTAAATGAATGGCTTTTATATAATTGTTTTTATGAAGTAAAGGATTTTTTCGCTGGTACTTATTTCTGACAGTTCTCTATTATTGACTTATTGACATATTGTGACATTTAGTAATGGTAATACTTCTACTTCTTTTCTCCACCTTTTAGATTAATGAAATGAAATTTGCATACTATTAATTTAGTTGAGTGATATGATCCTATATTTTATTATGAAGACCATATTGTACATTTCACTCTGGCAAATAAATTATTATTATTATTATTATTCGTTTTTTTTATGTTCAACGATTTCTCCGCCGTTTGTGTTGTCCGCCGTATAGGTTATCATCCCAATTTGGTACCATATTCATAAAAGTGGTGACCTGATGAAGGGATCTATATGAGATCGAGGGAACTCTTCAAAATTTATATGGAAACATGTGGTGACTTCGGTTTCGTGAGCAGTATTCTAAGCATATGCTATCAACAAGCAAGATTTTGCACCAAGGTATACCATGGTTCGGAAGGTGCTGAGAGAACTCCTGGCTCTTTATAGATACAAGTTTGGGAGTTTCGACGTTGTTTTAAGAACGAAAAGCATATGTTACTATGCAAATTACATTCAACATCATCATCATCACTACCATAAACCATTATAGAACCATGTATCGTCCCATTTTGACCCTATTATTGGTACTTTTCATAGTCTTTTATTATATATCACTTAAACCGCGGGTAACACCGCGGGGCACAGCTAGTTTAAAATGAATCTAAATTTTCTCTATGAGTATGTTTATATTATGTTACAGAGAAAATTAAGGGGAGAGTCATTATTAAGTCGTTATATCCGAAAGTTGGTCGTTCTAACCGATATAAAATGTTATAAGTAAAAAAAAATGTAAGTAGAGCTTTAAGCATCTTTTCGTCGCCACTTTCTTCGTTATAATAACAAATATCATTGTTAATGGCGACATTGGGTATTTTACAATTTTCATTTGGTATTGCGCATAAAAAATCCGTTATCTTTATTTTATTAAAGCCAATTTCGCCAGCCGTATAATGCATTATGCAGTTTCGTTATCTACGCTATAAACTTTTTATTGTGAGCGTGAATTTGAAAACTGTAAGCGAAACTTGAAAAATGCACATTCCATCAATGTCAAGACTTCAAGAAGCATGTTCTGAAATCCTTCCAACGAAGTTATTTTTTAATGTAGAGTATCGTCAAATAAAAACCTTGACTTTGGATAAAGTTTAATAGCAGTTTAAGTTATGTTGGCTTCCTAAAAACTAGGAAGTTTGAATATTACCTATGCATTAAAATGTGTTTACATTTTGCTGATTTTACAAAGACATTTAGATAATAAAATAAGACAATATGTAAAAGAATACCTCTTTGTTTAATTCATGTAATAAACGTAATACTTTCACCACCACCAACTAACACCAATCACCGCCAGATTTAATGTCAAAAATATCGACACAAAACACATTTTGAGTGTTGCCTTTTTGTGACGGGTCGTCTCCTAGCCTGCGAGTAGCGTCACAGTAGTGATATTATCCTATAGCTATATAGGTAAAAAAAGTATTGGAGATGTAGAATTAGCATTAAACACAATCAGGGCCTGATTAACCCTCAGGCTAATTAGGCTGCAGCCTAGGGCGCGAGGATCGGGAAGGGCGGCTGCTGAAATCGTGTCTTCGCATGCACTTATCTAGCATCATTGCATCTACCCTACATATTTCAACTAGACCGAGACAAAACATTAAAATTAAATGCGCTTGAGTCCCTAATTCTATCTATAAATTTTTAAATTTTAAAAAGCGCGCGTAAAACAAACACTGACTTGTTACTCGAATCGGTCGGTGGTTGAGCGAGTGAGTGAACTGGTAACAGAGTGTGCGAGTAGTGCGAGTGCGAGTTTTGTTTAATCCGCCTCGCAATAACAGGCGAAAATTTTAACTTCATTTTGTATGGGAAATTCGGAATTTAAACAGTGCAACCTAGTTCTTGTGTTTGCCGCTAGATGACTCTGTATCGATTGTATCGTATTCTATTCTTTATCGTCTAGGTTGTATTGTTTAAATTCCCATACAAAATAATCTTCACGTATACGCGCGTTCCTGTGAGGCGAATTAAACAAAACTCGCACTAGGCACTCAGCGCAGCTTGCCGCGCGCAATGAAACACATCAACGATGTGCGGGGACTCCCCGGTAGTAATGGGAATTAATGCTATTTTCAATAAATTTCATTAACATGCTAATTTTGATGTTACATGCTAAGTATTATTGCTTTGCTATTTGCTAAAAACGCGTCATCATGGATTATCGGTTCGCATAGCACCGCTCGCGTAGATTATTTCGCATCGAGTGAAAAATAGCAATTTATTAAGGTGACGCCGCGTTAAAGTAAAAAACCGTGTTGGATATGTTTTAGATTGCTTGTTTTCAAAGTTTAGAAAACAAGCAATGGAACAGCAAAAAATGGTTTATGTCGCGTAATTTAAAAACCATAAATACATTTATTCATATAAGCTATGGGCAAATTAAAGTGTAATATGCTTGAACCAATCTATGTACAAAATACAATAGTAATTTTGTACATAGATTGGTATACCTAAATAATATCTATGAAGAAGGTACACAAAGGCGGCCTTATTACTAAGCAGCAATTTCTTCCAGGCAACCTTTGTTGAGCGAGAGGATAAAATTGCTGGATATAGGTATAGTGCTTAAATCATAAAAAGTTAGTAAATAAAATAAAATAAATATACTTACATAAACAATATCATAATAATTATACTTATAAATAGATAGATACATACTATACTAAGTTATAATATATAATAATATTATAATACTAAAATACAGTTTTTAAAATTTAAATTTGAATTTGACACCTCAAAGTTAGATAATAGTCTTTTAAAGAAGACTTAAAGATATTTAAAGTTTTGGCTTGCCTAATTCGTGTAGGTAGGGAGTTCCAGAGGAGAATGGACTGGACGGAGAAGGACGAGTGGAAAAACTTTGTGCGGTGAGTTGGGATATCTAGTAAGAGACTAACGGTGGTATGAATAAAAAAATCTTAGTGAAGGTTTTAACAGTTTTCTAACTTAAATGTTCGCTAAAGTTAAAAACCGTCTTATAACACTCCATATGAATGAACGCTTACTAAGCCTTCGTTAAGTAAAATACTTTTAGATGACGTTTTATAGTTTTTTTTTTTGTGAATGTTGGTAGTCTGCCAATTTATTGTGTTCAATGTGTCAAAAATAATGAGTATTTTGTAAAAAAAGTAAATATACTTTATTGATTTCATAAATTACGTCATAATAGAGCAAAGTAGACTTTGACATTGGCAACTCACTTGCTGACTACCATAAAGTTAATATACCTAGCGGAATTCAGCTAGGTATATTAACTTTATGCTGACTACTGAGGCCGCCATAATAAGAAGAAGAAGAAGAAGAATGACTAAATTCCTTCGATCGGGAATTCTTGGAAACGCTATTGTATTCTATGGTAAAAGTTTAGAATCATGCCCAACGATTTAGGGGGGAGGGGGAGGAGGGGGGGAGGGGGGGGGGGTGAACCCCCAGTACCAACTCCACACTCAGGAGCCCCCCCGTTTTGGAGCTACTCACCTTTGAAATTTTGCTAATATTGAGGTTAGGTCATCTGTTCTCGGGTGTTTACGAAGTGTTTTTGAAGCATCACAAGGCTGTGTTTGAGTGAAGGATGTATATTTCAATTTTGTTTCACGATATAATCCAAGTTTTGTTGATAAAAATTAAGTAAAATTAACAAAATTCACTACCTACAAACTACAAATAAAATCTACCGTGTTATCACTTGACATTAATTTGACGTTTTTTTTTTTACCATAATGCAGCCTTCTGCTTAGGAATTGTACTCTAGGGGTTGGCAAATTCGTTTTTGAGACCATGTCCGTTTGTCACGTCTCCGGCGCTGCGGGAAATGCAGCCCCTTCGCCCTTGCGTAACGAAACAAAGAAACCAGGACTCGCCTTAGGCAGCTCCGGCTTTTTGGTCGCCTTCGGCGACCAGCCTCCGCCGCCACGGTCCTGAGTCCTGGTTCCTCGTTTCGTTACGGCGGGCGGAGGCTGCTCTCCCTCCGCGCCTCCGGCTTAGGAATTACACTCTAGGGGGTGACTACGTGGAGTCGGGGTTGACAGATTTGTTTCTCAGTTATAATTGATTTCATAAGCATATTTTCAGATAAAATAAAATAAAAGGCTCAAGTAATCGGCCACACTTCAAGAAATATTTTTATACATTGTATCAAAGACACATTTCTTATTTAAAATATTCATTTTATTGTGATAAAAAATAAATAATATTACCTAAGTATATTTATTTATGAATCAATATTGAAATATTACACTACGTAAAATTTAAATAATCCTTAAAAAAATTACGAAAACAATGCAAATTGGAATGTCGAAGTGGCAAAGTACACCCTCAGTATCAGTGCCAAAAGCCAACAAAAGAAAAAGAAGAAGAAGAAGAAGCCAAATATTTATTAGCCAAACCCATACAATTACTATATACAGTCCGACAAGGCTTTATATGAATGTGTCAAACTGTCAATGGGCGCTGCTGCTGGTAAGGAGAACTGTCAAAAATTACGTTTGTGTATGATAGAAGCGTTAGTTCCTTTTCTCGCCACGTTCGCATACAGCCTTGTCGAACTGTAGTAGTGAATTTTGATAATTTTACCTAATTTTTATCAAGAAACCTTGGATTATATAGTTTTGGAATGACGGAATATTCGTCCCCCACTCACCACAGCCTTGCAATGCCTTGAAAACACTTCGTAAACACCAGAGAATAGAAGACCTAACCTCGATATTACGAAAATTTTAAATGCGAATTTCTCATAAATAGAGGGTCTCCTGAGGATGGAAGTGGTACGGGGGGGTTTTCTTGATCCAACCTATCCCTCCTCAACCCATCTCACCACCAAAATCGTTGGGCATGATTCTAAACTTTAGCCTATTCTATTGTTGTCGCGATCACCGGAGCTCGTGCGGGGCTTGATGGGTTGATACAATTTTATTCTGTGTAGTTTACTTTTGAGGCCTTCAATTTATTTTTAAACAAACTACGTTATATATTATCCAAAATGCAAAGTGATAAAATAAAACGCATCCGAAGTGAAAACTGGCTCGATGAGGATAAAGTTCAGGTGTGATGCCGCTGCCTCGTCTATCTTTTTGTAGTTCTTCAGACACTAATGACACAAATGTATCGTACTGATTCTTTTGTAAATCTATTTTTTTCTAAAGTCGTCCTCTGTTAAATCAAATGGATTTATTCTTATCTTATATACTTTTTGTCGACGAGGGTGGCTAGAAATTCCTCCAGAAATTGCAATAATATCAGAAATCGCGATAATACTCGATATTTTGTTCATTTCAATCTCTTAAAATGGTCTTAAAGTAGGTCCGAGGCTTCACTAAAGTTTGCGAACTCCTATTTGACGTTTCGAGCCTAAACAACTGTTAGCAAACGTTTATTCATATCGATTATGCTTAAAATGTTCTTAAAATAGGTTTATAACAGGCACGCTATTTTTTGACAGCTGTCACCTTAAAAAGGCGTTAGAGCACTGTTCGGGAACCTTTATTCATAATAAATTTTAGAACAGGCTTTTAAAGCTAATATAAACCCTCGCTAAGTTTTTATTCATACGACCGTAAATCATTAATCTGTTGCAGAAATGTTTCACTTGTATGATGCCTCTCCTCTTTTTTTTTAATATTTAAGTAATTTTTATTTTTTCTCTGGAGTAAATATTTAAAAAATACTCAAGTCGAAGCAACTTCACACACTAGATGACCACGCTCATGGTCAATGGCAATGGCAACTAAGTTGTCTATAGAAACTTAGCCAATACAAGTCATGCGACCAAACACGGCATGGATTTGGTTTTCTACTTGGTAGCCTGCAGACACTTGTCATGATTTTGGTCTTATAATACGTGAGGTACTTTGCCTTTATGTACGGTCAGCTTAAAAAATGGTTTGCCACCCTAAGGTCGAATGTCATGTAGATTAAAGGACAACGTTAGTTTCGCTTGCAGATTGATCTGAAAACTTTTATAGGTAGTATAAACCATGTTAAAATTTTCACACTACTATACTCAGTTAATGCTTTTTAGGCCGTCCGTAACACACCTAGCGGGGGCGCGTCCTCATAATTAGCCTAGGGTGGTCAGAACTCTTGATCAGTCGCTGAACACAATGAATAACATTATATAACTACGAGGGCGGCACTGAAAATTTCGGGAATCGAGGAAGTGACACAACATTACTATTTTAAAAATGTATTTATTGCTTTTCGAAGTATTCTCCGCGAAATTTGACACATTTTTCCATACGATGGAACCAATCATTGAAGCAACCATTCTATTCGGAAGTTGGGGTCTTCAAAATGGCCGTTTTGTAGGCGTCCACAGCTTCTTCAGGTGATGAAAATCTCTGACCACTTAATTTATTCTTTATTTTAGGGAAAGTATAGAAATCATTAAGGCTTAGGTCGGGGCTGTACGGCGGATGGTCTAATAATTCTATGTTTTCTTACTCTAAAAACTCTTTTGTTCTGTGCGCGGTGTGAGAACTCGCATTGTCGTGATGGAGGATGATGCGGCGGTTGCAGTTCTCTTTACGGAGTTCAGAAACGATCTGTGGCAAACAAATGCTAGCATACCATTCTGCATTAACCGTTCTTTGTCCCTCAAGAGGAATAGTCGCAACATGGCCCATTTTGAAGACAAACGTGGCCACCATTTTTTTGCAACACTCCGTGAACGAACAATTTTTGTTGGCTTTAACTCATTTTCGAACACCCAAACTCGTGACTGGTTTTTTGTTTCGGGTTCGTACGCGTATATCCAGGATTCGTCACCTGATACGATGTTGTATACAGCATTTAAGGATCCTGCGTGAAATCTTTCGAGAATTCTGACGCACCAAGTAACGCGATCCGCTTTTTGCTCTTCACAGAGCAAATGCGGTATCCATCGGGAAAACAACTTTTTTAAATCTAATTATTCATGCAAGATTATTTGTATTTGACTCATACCAATGTCTAAAGTTGCCTGAATTTCGCGGTATGTCACATATCGATCTTCTTCAATCAGCTTACGCATAGCATCAACGTTTTTTTGGGTGACTGCAGTTTTTGGACGGCCTTGACGGGGATCATCACTGAGCCTGACACGTCCACGTTGAAATTCAGCAAACCAGCGATAAATTGTGGTTTTGGATGGGGCTTCATTAACAAACGCAGAAATAATCCGGTCAACACACTGTTTTTGTGTTAAACCACTTCGAAAGTCATACTAAATCATCGCTCTAGAATTTTCTCGAGTCAATTTTATTTTCTCAACGACTAAACAAGTTTGACAAGACCTTGTGACAAGACAGAGAATCTTTTTTTAAATAAATAAATGGTATTCGATTTTTAAAACCAAGGAGTTTTCAATTAAAAAGATTTTAATATGATAGGAACAGTGGAAATATTTCATTCCCGATACTTTTAGTGCAGCCTATGTATTGTAATGTTACGATATACTTTGTTTTACAGTTATATTAAGCGATTAATTTCAAAGACGCATTGACGTCAAAATCTTCAACTTATTAAATATAGTTTAGACTATAGTTAACAAAATATCAAGATATTCACATGGCATTGTCAAGGTTCCACAGCATGGCCAACAGTTTTAAAACTTTTCTACACTCAAGACAATAGGTCTGTTTTGCGTACGCTACAACAACATCATTCAGAATTTATAACATACAACAATGCCTCCATATTGGCGTTTTATCAGGTGCTTAAGGAGGATCATTGATTAGATTGTTATAGACAAAATCGCCAACAATTAGGATTAAGATAGGTCTCCTCATTTTCCTCAAGGAAAACCATTTTATTTGTAGTTCTTTGCGACAGTAGGAAGATATTTCAAAGAATATTTTTTGTATGGTACTGGCAGGCCTTAGACCCTGTCCCATCTAGCGACATAAAGAAAAATCTTCTATGTTAGTAAGTACTAATTCTGTAACGAGTGACTATTTTATTAATGTATTATACATTATTTGGGCTTTTTCTATTGCTGGTTTATTTCTGTCATATTATCTGGCATTATTTGTCTTTTACAGTAGATTTCTAAGTTGTTAAAATTTAATCTGTGATAATTTGGATAATCAAAGTGCCATTAGTGTCATTAAAAATATTAATTTTCATAAGAGGTGTAAGCCTATTGAAATAAGATATAATTTTATTAAAGAAAATATTATCAAAAAATTATTGATTTGAAATATTATGTTAGTAGTGACAAACAATATGCAGATATTTTCACTAAGGCATTGTCAAAAGAGAAATTTAAGTTTTTGAGAACTAAACATGGGATGTGTTCATTTAAGTCAGTTTCTTTATAATAATTCTTATAGATTGTTATATAATTTTGCTCCAGTTTATTTTAAGTTACTTACATCCAAATGTTTGCTTATTGCTGTAAGGCTTAAATTCGGGAAGAGTGTTAAAATTTAATCAGTGATATGTAGACAATATTGAATTTTGCGCCTTACAACACTGTCAAATCCATAATGCAACATTGAGATATAAGTACTACTGGAGTTGACACCGCAACGTAATGTTTTGTCCCATTCAACTGCGGTGTGCGCGCCGCAGTGCACTTAGTCGCCCGCGAGCTCTTCTGCGCGCCAGACGTACAACAATCAAAAACAAAAAAGTCACAAAAATGCCTGGTTGTGGGTTAAGATACTGCAAAAATTATTCCAGTAACACTTTAAAATGCAACGGAATAAAATTTTATCGGTATTAGCATTCTTATTAATTGATTTTCAATTAAAATACGAACATTCAATTACTAGGCGAAGACGCGCGCTATTTTCAATGTTATAGAGTAAGAGAGATTCAGAGGGGAATGTAGGCAGAATACAGATCTATGATGAGACGACGATGAATGAAGTCCTCACGTAGACGAGTTTGTATTTTGGTAATATTTAAAATATTACGTACATTATACATGCGTACATTATATATTTTTATTATTGTAATTAAAAATATTTAAGTAATTTAAAAAAGGTAATTGGCTATAGTGGACTGTGGCCCATACTTCATTATAAATTTTATTTAAAAGTTATTTTTTATTTTATCCACTTTCTCAAATAGATTCTGCATTCATTCGAGTGTAGGCACCAAACTGTGTCACTTCTGCGGTACTAATCTATAGTAATCAACGCCCCGCCTCCCTCTCCGCTTATTCCTCAAGTGCGACATTTTTTTTTGTTTGCAATAGCAGCTCCAGTACGTAATACTTATATCTTAATGTAATGCAATATTTTTTTTGTCTATGTTCTATTCTGCGATATCACGGCCATATTTTGTACAAGTTTTTGCATAATTAATAAAGTAAATTACTGTTAAATAGTGATTTAATTTGCTCAAACTCATCAGGTGTACAACTACGTAACCACACTCATGGCGATAAGCAACTGTATGACATTGTTATAACCGTGAAATTCTATGATTATAAATTACCACGACCTAATTACCATTAACCTTACAGTCAGAAATGTATTTGCAAACTGAGAAAAGGGAATCAAAGTAGTACGAACTGTCACCAGTTACACCTCAAAATAACCCTTAGGGCCAACCCACACGTACCACAACCACACGACATCGCAACAACAAAATGTCGTCGAGCAGTGGTTACGTGTGAATGGTGTCGCTGCAGCTTTTTGTGGTTGCTCTGTGGTACCGACAAAATGCCGACGTGGTTGCGATGTGGTTACGTACAAAAGTCAATGAAACGGAGGGGGGGAAGACCGCGGGCGGTGTGCGCGCACTGTCATTGCATCGACGCAACGTTGTGGTTGCGACTTGCGATGTGGTCGGCCGTAGTTGCGATGTGGTCGGTATCATACAAGTGGTCGACAACGACTGCAAAATGTGGTACGTGTGAATGGTCCAGTTCATTTGCAATACGAAATATACGCCCGACCACGTGGTGTGGTTGTGGTTGTCTTATGGTTGTGGTCAGGGGCGTCTTTCCCTTAGATGCAGAGTGTGCGTTGCACACGGGCGCCGCGGTCCTAGGGGCGCCGAGCGCCGCTCGCAACGGAGCCCCACTCGGCGCGCGCCCACGTTGGCCGGCCGTCACCCTTTAATGACCAACGTAAAAAGAACTCCAGTTTGCATACATTTTGTGTAGCATCTGGAGCTCTTCTTATATTTGTCGAATTACAGCAAAGCAAGGCGCCACGAGCGGCTCGGCTTTTGCAATATAAATACACATAAACTTAATTTTTTCAAAGTTAAATGAACCTTAAAACACATAAATGAAGATTATATATTTTGTCGTCAAGATGGGCGCCAAAATGAGAGCAGCGCGACTCACTTCAGGCTGGATCTATATGCGTCCGCGCGTAAGCGCGGTTTCGACGCTAAACCACAAGATCACAAGCAAATGTACTCTTGACGGCGCCCTTGCGGTCGCACCGGGCGCCGTGCAGCCTACGCCCTCCGTGCCTCCTTCTCATGGAATCTGCGTATTAATTTGCTTCCCGCTCTCTTTATGCAGCCAGCAGCCTCCGTTTGCGACATAACAGTTTCGTAGAGGGTATAAATAAGCTACTGCCTCCCAACAAGTAGTAAAGTCCAATCCAAGGACGGCGCAAAACTCAGCCCGTTGCTCAGCACAAGCAGAGCGTTCAATGAGCGTATGCTGCGCCCTATCGTCTTTCTCAGGCTGTGGTGGCACCTAGGCGATGGTTTCCTCCTGTCCGTATGGTCCAGGTAATGACCGAAGGTAAGGGCGCCCCTTGAATGTGCCATCCACTGTTGTAATATCGACCGAATCGCTTTCACAGTTCGGCGGCCGGCAGTTGAGGACGCCATCTGGTCTTGCCAGGTCCGTATTGTAATGACATGCGCCTGGTGGCGCCATCGGGTTGCCAGGTCTGGTAGCACCCGCTCTCCTCGCTTTTTAAACTCGGCTGTGTGTTGATACCCCCTCCCATATCCCATGGAGGGGACACTGTCAACGCCAACGCCGCTTCGCCAGCTAACGGTTCGATAGCAGCGTAGTATCCGCAGCGCTACAGCATGCTGCGGGCTTCTGTCTATTCCGGGCGCCTATGTTTTCCGCCCAAACAGGACTGCACGACCTCTGTATAAAGCTGTCTGCAGGTGGGCCCTAGACCACAGATTTTGGCAGAAGGCGATTCAGGGCCATGGCCATCTTCTTCAGTTTTAGTGCCAATCGACAAAAATGAGGAGTAAAGATCCATTCAGAATCCAGGACCAAACCCAAGTACTGCATTTCAGCGCCGCGATCGGCACACTCTCCTCCACATCTCTGCGATGCACAGTGCTGCTTCCGCGGGGGCGGTGCTTCCGGGGCCCATAGAAAAACATGGCCTACGTCTTTTCGACTGCGACTCGCAGCCCCAACGCTTCTATAAGCGCCACAACCTGAGACTCACCCACTCTCGCCAGGCGTATTGTCTCCTCAAACATGTCTCCGTAGGCCAGCATGTGTGTGTCGTCTGGATAGCAGACCAAACGTAGCCCACGGAGATCTCTAAGTCATTAGACATTAAACTTTTAGGCAGTTTAAGGCTCTTACGGCTCACCTCATATTTATTCTGGTCATAGATCTATGCTAGAGAGTTGAAATTCTCAGATTATGTATTTCTGTTGCCTCTTTAATATAAAATATTAAAAACAAAATAAATTTAATAATTAAGGATACAATCCCATACAACAAATGTGATTTTTTGGCCATTAAGTATATCAATAACGGTTATACGTAGGCAATTGAATTATTCACAAAATACTTAATTGTATTTGTACTTAAATAAACATTTAAGGGGCTCCCAGAAAAAAAAAAACATAATTTTTTGCCCATCTTTGCTTTATAATCGTACGGAACCCTTCGCGCGCGAGTCCGACTCGCACTTAGGCGATTTTTTTTAGAAGGGCGCCACTTGGTTTTCGTACCACCTGAAAATTTGACTAGGACCGGCACTGGTCCTCACCGGCCGGACAAACTGTATACTCTGTACCCATTTCATTTTGACCGCGGGCGCTAAGGTAATATTTGCACACGGGCGCCACATGGGCTAGAGACGGCCCTGGTTGTGGTACGTGTGGGTTGGCCCTTACAAAACAAATCGATTCACACACAGATGCTATAGTTTTCAATGTTTTATCATAATCAATCAAGCGACTATTATACCGTATTACACAAGGAGAAAACATAATATGAACAGTGTACATATTTTTAATAATAAGGAGTAATGAGGAAGTAAGTTTATACAAGTCAAGGTTTCAAAAATGAAAGAACTTTGCATAATCATTGTTTCAAACAAAATCCTGGGATGATAAATCAATACTTCGATACTAATATTATTAATGCGAAAGTGTGTGTCGTTACCTCTTCACGCCCAAACCACTGAACCGATATTGCTGAAATTTGGAATGGAGATACTTTAAGGCCCGGCCCCCGGGTAAGGACATAGGATACTTCTTATCCGGAAAAAATATACGGGTCCCGTGCCCGGCGCCATAAACTAATTTTGCGGGCGTCAACAAGTAATACATAATCCTGCATTTGTTGTAGCTTGTAGTGTAACAATATTCCGCATGCAGTAATTGTAATATGAATACTTTGCACTAACTTGATAATTATCACGTTTCTAGTACGTTATAATTATATTAGAAACAAGTCAAGCGTAACTAGCGCTGTATGTAATCATAGGCTTTTAGATCGGGATACAACTGACACTAAAACGTTTTTAAAATCATTCTCTGCCTTTGCATAGGCTTTTAAAAACACATATGTTTAATAATTACGAAACACTTTGGTGTAAAACTTAAACGCTTAAAATATAAACAAAAATACTTATATTTTTCAGGTGGTGGTAACTTTTTAAAATCTTACCGGTATAACCATATATACATATAGGTTATTCTACCTGGGGTTGAAGTAACTATTAAAATGTTTTTAATAACAGATGGCTACTTATAACTTAATTAATATTTCAACGTTTCTTCACCAAGTTATCGAAACAAATTACAAGTTCATATCACGAGTTTATAATAAATTTTGTTATTTCATTTTTATTTTAATACTATAAAAAATTGCACGAAGACAATAAAACAATATTTTGTATCTTCACATTTTATAAAACTTTGATATTGTAAATTCTCTCATAAATTATTACTTGAATTTTCAATTTTTTACTAATTTTAGTAAAACCGTTTATAACAACATCAGACAAAATGAAAAATATATCATTGAACAATAATAAAAAACTTAAATAACATATCATATAAATAGGTAAAATCAGATTTAAAAGCTTATTTAAACTCTTAAAACTAAACACCTACGAGTAGTTTTTAACCCCCGACCAAAAAGAGGGGTGTTATAAGTTTGACGTGTCGGTCGGTCGGTCGGTCGGTCGGTCGGTCGGTCGGTCGGTCGGTCGGTCGGTCGGTCGGCGGTCCCCCGACACACCGTGACAACAATTATGGACTAAAATATTACTTTACACTTAGGAATTATTTAAACTTAAAGTCAGTAAATATTATTTCATTACTTTTTAAAGTTGTTTGGCGGGGGTTTTTTTTAATTTCTTATTATGACTATAACAACGTAACATCTAGGCTTATCATGTCACCTCGGAATCGCCCGGGAAATACCAATTGTTTAAAGATAACCTATCATCCAAAAGAATAACTTTCAGATCAAAGGTTCTCAAAGTGTCAGTCGCGGTAAAGCCGCAGGAAGTAGCAAGTAACGCCGAAACAACACAAATGTCAAAGCAACATGATACAAAATTGCAAATACTTGAGTTTTGTAAACTACTTAGTAAAATAATAGTAGTCAATTTCTTACTGTGGAACTCTTAATTTTTGTATCTATTAGTACTAAGTATTTATTTATTTACTTGTTTTAAATAGCTAGGAAAAGGGCGTCGAAGAGCCTGGACAAGTCCTTTCCGTCTAAATTTGAAAAAGGGAAGACATAATACTTCCGAAAATATGTAATTAGCAGTAGCCTAGTCTAACTCCAAAGTCCTAACATTAACCCCTTTACTAAGCAGCAAAAATGTTACACAACGAATAAGATACACAAGGTTTTGAGTTTGTCTTTCCAGCGAATTTCATGTAATTCAACGTCCCAGGCAAGGACAAAACATTGAATAAAGTATCCAATATCCATTGTATCCCCTTACTGATAAAATGATTACATTTTATTGCTAAGGGGGGTAAGTGTTAAAGAATTCGCCGTTAACTTTTTAATACAAAGATTACATACTTCATCGAACACACCTAACTTCCTAAGTAATTTAAAATGTATTACAACACATACATAAATGTATAGGTCACATCATTTGTCGTGTTATTAGGGCATCGCGTCCTTGGTTGGTCGAGGGTCAATCGATTTTATTTTTATCTATGCATATTAATATTTCATATTGCATTCTGCTTTTAATCGATGGGTGCTTAATGGATTTTGTGTGGTCTTTGGTCTATTGTCTACGATGTATTTTAATCTTTTGTAGTGTACTAGTCGGCCCTAAGTGTGTCATGAGTACATGACCTATATTTCATTATTTATCCCAATATCCAACCGGCTTGGACGAGTAAATAGTGTCTCATTGTTTTATGCAGCTGTAATTGATCATCATCATCAAATTTACAGGTGGTACATGTTTTCTAATATTGCCAGTAGTTATCGCTACTTAAAAACGTAGCTGTTTGTGTCTGTCTGTCTCCAGGCTGTATCTCAAGAACCTCTAATAGCTAGACTTCTGTAATTTTCACAGATTATGTATTTCTGTTGCCGCTATAACAACACATACTAAAAACAAAATAAAATTAATATTGAAGGGGGGCTCCTATACAACAAACATTATTTATTTTGCATTTTTTGCTCGTAGTCAATAATTTGTACTTTAATAATTAATAATAAAATTAAAATAAAATAAATATTTAAGAGGAGCTCCCATACAAAAAAACACATTTTTTTCCTACTTTCGATCTGTAACGGTACGGAACCCTTCGTGGGCGAGTTCGACTCGCACTTGGCCGATTTTTTTTAAATTGTGGTCTAGTAAAGCCCTCATTATGCTTAGGTATATTGGGCTTCTAGGGTTAATACGAGTAGGCCTGCGGCCCGCCTTTAGTTTGTTTTGCCACCATGTGGCCCTTGCCTGCCAAAAGGTTGCCGATCGCTGCTTTAAGGGATGAGTGATGTCTGATATGTATGTAGTAATGACTCAAGCTTTCAAGCGCGACCGCGTCAGAATCTCTCCTGTGAGACTGTCGACTGACCGCTTGAACGCAGAATGCGAATGCAGAACGCTTGAACGCGTGACCGCTGACCGCTCTCAGTCCGATAGGTCCCTTAGAAATCTAAGGGAAGGGACAGACTGAGTCATTGCGAGAAAGTTTCGACGTACAAAAGACATAACTCGCATTTTATAAGGCCGTAGTAATAGAACTAATAGAAACCTCTTTTACTAATTTACTAACACAGTATTACGAAGGAAAAATGTTGTTCAAATATAAATGAATTTGTTATCCAATAACGAGAAGAATAACGATAATGGTTTATCAATTAATGTTTGTACACTCACGCCTTCATTTATGGTGTATAAAAATATGTAATAGGAAAAATTTATTTGACTACATAATGAAGTAGTAGTACTAAATTTTATATTACTTGCGACATTACATTTTTCTAGAAAAAAAAAATACGAAAAATATCTATCTTTCTTAAAATATATACATAAACAGGATAGAGCTACTCATGGCCAGTTTCGGAGATTTATTTCGTCCGTTTATATTATATTTATGAGAGCTTTTGATTGGCTAATATAAAATTAAAATACTAACTAATCATAACATTACTGAATAAATAAACTCTTGTCAAAACGCCGTAGAAACTGTACATTAGAGAAAACATTACCATTTTCAAATAAGCCAGGTAACGAGCAAACGGTTTACGTGATGGCAAGCGGTAGTCGGCGTCTATGTAATTACAACATCAGAAAAGTTACAGCTCAATCAAAATGTATTGTGTCAAATTGGTCATTAAATTTCGGGCCTGTTTCACAAAGCGTAATTGTTATGTGGGGGTTTGGCTAATGAAACCAAATGTGTTCCCGAACATAAGATTTTATTAATTGTCCCACATAAGATTGATACATGATATAAAGGTGCTAGGGAGCACGCGCGGTGCTTACTGATTATGGACGCGTACTGACCGTAAAATGCATTGTAAAGTGAAAAATGCTACGGTGTGATTTATAACACCGTACAGTAATTCTAATCGGATTTTACAACTTCACCTAAACAGCCAATAAACGCTCGTCGCGCTAAGCGTTGACCAATGACCACGAAGTATGTTTACTAATCCGAGTCGAACGTCAAGTCGTATATAATGTGAATCATCCCGCATTTTTATATTGATTATAATAATTTTAATTTGCTTCTAAACATGTTACTCTTTTAATGTTACTAGTTTTGTTCCTGCAGGCTTAGCATGACCACAGAAGAGTAATAGGAATACTAACAGAATTTAGGGACAAACTTGAATTTTGTCAATCTATTACTTTGTCTGTTCTAAAAAGAACATTTTTTGTTGTGGCCATGTTAAACACGCAGGTCTATTTAAAAAATCCTAAACAACATACCTCTCTACTCCTCATGAGATACCGGACGAGTCTTCCCCGCAGCACGGCCAGTGTGTTCTTGTCTAGCTCCACGCTGCCCCCTGCTACGGACTGCACCAGCACTTGCCAGCGGGAGAGTGAGTTCTCCAGCAGTCTGATGTTCTTCTTTTCGATCCTGAGACATTTTGGGGATTAGCGATCATTCACAATATATTATGTAGGAGAGGAAAGTTTCATACAAATTGTGACAGCAAATGATAAAAGGATACTAAAATGCATGAAATATTGAAAATAAATTTTTGACATACCCTAAAATCTGTAATACATAGCTTATTTAAATACAGCATACATAGTAATGCAGTTAATATATTACATATGTTTGCAGATGGTGAACCTTCATTATTTGGTTGGGTTATGTCAATTCAATATTGGTCTTGATCATGGCTGGACTTGACAAAATCTGAGCAAATCACTACATAGTATAAAACGCTTTTTCTGCCCCTATGTCCCTTTGTTCTCTTTAATCTTTAAAACTAAGCAACGGATTTTGATGCGGTTTTCTTTAATGAAGGTTTATAAGCATAATAACATTAATTAAATAGTGGAGAAACACTGTTATTTTTGAGGTTTCTATTGTGATGTCGTAAATAATTACATTTTTTTCCGCTTACATTGCAAACACAGCCTGAATCCTATGAGATTTATCAAAATAATGTACTAAGTATTGTACGCAATGAAAAGGTCTACAGAAAACTTCGCGATGGTATATGTCTATCTCTTATGGATATCCCACAATAACATTTTTTTGTCATTTATTTTTTACTACAAATAATGGCTAATTTTCGTAGCGATTTTAACCAATACGGCATCAATCTTTATTCAATTAAATACTTTAGATACATTAATGATTTAATATAGATCTATATGGCCCTTTACAGCATATGATTTAAATGAATATTTTCGAAGATATTACAGATTCAAAAATTGCGGGACGTAGCTTTTGCAGCGGTACGGGCCAATGAGGGCCACGGGTGGTAATGAATATAAATAAAAACTACTGAATCGATTTTAATCATTTTTTCAGTGAGTGACATAGGCTATATATTTTATATCCGTGCGAAGCCGGGGCGGGTCTCTAGTTACAAAATATTTGCCAACTACTTGTTATCAATTTCATGATAGAATGAATGAAGGTAAATATTTATACTTAATAGTTGAGTTATTTACCTATCAGCTATTTGCATTTCCACATCAATCCCGTCTTCTTTGTAGTCCTCTAACTCATTGTCATTCATTGTGTCCTCTGCATCAGAGAATGTCAAAACATCATCTCCTTGACCTAAACAGTTAACAAAAAAAAGCATAAGATACATTTGACTTACAGGAACATGATAGACCTAAGAAGCCATCATTTACACTTTCCACTGAAACTAATTTACTATTTTTCAAACAGTATTTTTTTTATCTATACTAATATTATAAAGCGGAAGAGTTTGTTAGTTTGTTTGTTTGTTTGAACGCGCTAATCTTAGGAACTACTGGTCCGATTTAAAAAATTCTTTCAGTGTTAGATAGCCCATTTATCAAGGAAGGCTATATTTTATCACGCTAAGACTAATAGGAGCGAAGAAATAGAGGAAAATGTGGAAAAAACGGGGGGAAATTATGAGAAAGGGCTTATTTGAACGCGCTAATCTCAGGAACTACTGGTCCAATTTCAAAAATTCTTGCAGTGTTAGATAGCCCATTTATCGAGGAAGGCTATGGGTTATATTTTATTACGCTAAGACCAATAGGAGCGAAGAAATAGAGAAAAATGTGGAAAAACGGGGGGAAATTATTTGAAAGGGCTTATTTGAACGCGCTAATCTCAGGAACTACTGGTCCGATTTGAAAAATTCTTTCAGTGTTAGATAGACCAGTTATCGAGGAAGGCTATGGGCTATTTTTATCACGCTAAGACTAATAGGAGCGAAGAAATGGAGGAAAATGTGGAAAAAACGGGGGAAATTATTTGAAAGGGCTTATCTCACGAACTACTAGAGCATTTTTTCTGTTATTTGGATCAGATAAGAAGTAGACCACGTGAAGGATCTATGATCCTTTTTTTTGTGGACTAATTTTTCTGTGAAATATCTAATTTAGGCGGGCGAAGCCGCGCGGAACTTCTAGTCTATACTTAATATTATAAAGCAGAAGAGTTTGTTAGTTTGTTTGTTTGAACGCGCTAATCTCAGGAACTACTGGACCAATTTAAAAATTCTTTCAGTGTTAGATAGCCCATTTATCGAGGAAGGCTATAGGCTATATTTTATCACGCTAAGACTAATAGGAGCGAAGAAATAGAGGTGTGGAAAAAAACGGGGGGAAAGTATTTGAAAGGGCTTATTTGAACGCGCTAATCTCAGGAACTACTGGTCCGATTTGAAAAGTTCTTTCAGTGTTAGATATCCCAGTTATCGAGGAAGGCTATAGGCTATATTTTATCGCGCTAAGACTAACAGGAGCGAAGAAATAGAGGAAAATGTGGAAAAAACGGGGGAAATTATTTGAAAAGGCTTATTTGAACGCGCTAATCTCAGGAACTACTGGTCCGATTTGAAAAATTCTTTCAGTGTTAGATAGCCCAGTTATCGAGGAAGGCTATAGGCTATATTTTATCACGCTAAAGCTCCGTTTAGACCAAACGAGCGAATGCTCATTCTAGTAAAGCTCTTTTGATGTAAACAAACAACGAGCATTCTTTCGTTGTTCTAGTGTGTTCGCCACGTGTTCGGCGGTAAATAGGTAGAATGCTCTAAGAATGCTCGCTCGTTTGATGTAACCGACGCAAGAGCGCTCGAGCAGTTGCCTAGACTCTAGAGCATTCTTTCGTGTTCGGACGTGCTCGCTCTTCGAGGCGGTCTCTTCAAAGGGATTCTAGTGTTAAATATGTGTTAAATATTTTACTTTTTGGCGGGTTTTTTAAATTATCGAGTATTCTTCTCTGTATTAAATTCGTCACCCACCAGCGCCTTTTCCTTCTTTTCTTTTTAATTGCGTTATAACAATAAATGCAGCACTTGAAATCACAATATCGCTATCACAGTCAGACATAGTGTAGTTGTTACGTAGTTTATATACTCTTTGAGTGTAGTGTGAACCCTACTACTTATCGTTGACGAATGAGCAATGAGCATTCGCTCATTTGGTCTAAATGATTCTCATCTATAGAGCAAAAATTCTTATTCTTGATGTTCTTTTTGGTTCGATTGGTGTAAACGATCTAAAGTATGTTGTAACGAATTATAGTTAACACTAAACGAATACAAAAGAATGTTCTTGTACAGTTCTTGCTCTATGTTCTTTTGGTTTAAACCCACCTTTAGACTAATAAGAGCGAAGAAATAGAGGAAAATGTGAAAAAACGGGGGAAATTATTTGAATGGGTTTATCTCACGAACTACTAGAGCATTTTTCTGTTATTTGGATCAGATAAGAAGTAGACCACGTGAAGGATCATAGGCTTTTTTTTGTGGACTAATTTTTCTGTGAAATATCTAATTTACGCGGGCGAAGCCGCGCGGAACGTCTAGTTGAAATATAATATGAAAGGCTATGAATACCAAAAAGCCATGGATACATAGATTTCTTTGCGATTGAATTGTATCGCGCGGGAACCGAAAATTTCGTCATGATAAAAACTATCCTATGTTCTCTCTTCAATCATACAAAAGATCCAAATTGGTTCAGTAGTTTAGAATAGACAGGGTGGACTGGACTCCTATAGCATAAATACATACTCAAAGATGAGATAATTTTCCAACCTTTAGGTAATGGTAACACCACTTGGTCAGGTAACAGCTGATATTGTTTCATCAGCTGCCAATGTGCCATCAGAGATTTGGCTGTTCTAGTGGGGTAGAATACATGAGGGTTTTGTTCCAATAACTCTTGAAATTTCTCTATTGCTGGATGTGAATTCTGAAATAAAAATAATATTTTTTAAAAGTATTCACTCCATTCTCTATTGGTATCATAAATGTTTCTCTAATCATGGGGTGAAAGAAAAATCTTTATTAACAAATCAAAACATTATTGTTGTTATTCATATTCAACTTCTCATAAAGATAATTAGTGATTTTCATTAATCATCGTTTATCTAAAATTCCTTTAATACCTCGATCGTGGGAATCGCAGACACAATAGATTTTCAATTGTTATGTGGCACCCGGGTCCGCTTGAGAGTTGATGGGTTAACACAGTTTTCTACTCATATTGATGGCTATTTTATCTTAAAAATAAAATATACTTACACTTGACAAGCTACCAAGTAATTCCTCTTCAGCTGTAGAATACAGGGCCTGTTGCTGAACATGGGCAACCAAGTCCGGATGGAGATTACGCATAGCCGCTATAGCTACTCTGGATATTTCTGCATTATAAAGCAATGCATACCAACGTGACTGTAACTCTCCAACCGTGAATCGGCATGAAAACTTTATACCCCTGTGCACCATTCGTAGATCATTTGTCTGAAATTGATAGATAATAAATTAGAAGGTTGTAATATAAGCAGAGACCGCGCTACCAAATAAAAATTAAGTTGAATATTTTGCAATGTATGTAAAATAAAATATGTATTGTTCTTCTGAATAAAGGCTAATAATAATAAAAAAATATAAGTTAATGCAACTGTTTTTTATAATCCTAACTATTTTAAGAATATCCCAAGATTCAAATTAGGCATAGCTTAATTTGCCCCAGCTATAATTTAAAATCTATTGCAACCTCATTTTTGATAATCAAATTTGTTGAATAATAGGTAAAACATACTATATATTTCAGATTTTGTAGTCATTATATTATAGAAATGAGGCAAAAATCATGCCTTTTTACTATTTATTGCATATTAGCACTTTAAACCTTACCTGTTGAACACCAATAATAAGAGCAAGATCATCAGTAGGCTTCCATCTTCCTAAATCTTTAGTAGATAATTGACTGAGCTGTCCCTTGCGGTGGGATTTACGTCCCGGGCCGCCGCCAGCGCCTTTACTCGCCCTTCGGCGCTCGTGGGTCGGTGCTGGCGGTTTCGGAGTGACCACGGCGAGGAACTCGGGGACCTGACTCGTGTAGGACTGCGTGCGGATTCTCTTCTCCCCTTTTCCCATCGACGCGCCGGGTAGACTGAGGCTGTACTCCACTAATTCATCGTCGAACCGCCTGCGTTTTATCGACCTCGACGAGCTGGAATGTTATGGTAAATACTAAATATACAATAAATCAAAGGATATAATGAGAAGGTCAATCATAAATAATGCTTGGGTTACCTGCGACGTTTTGTGTTTGCATCATGAGAAGTATCGAACTGCGACGGTGTGGCGCCAGGATACTCATTGCTATCCGAGGCATTCGACGGTGTAGACGCTAGATCCATGTAGTTATGAGTAATTTATTCTTGTTTCGATACAGCACATAGTCCAAGAACGTTTGTTTTTATTTCTGTCTCGAATTTTTGTTTAACAATTAGCGCAGATGCATGGAAATGAGAACAAAACCACAGACTACTAAGGGATACTACGTATAACAAAACTCATAACTGCCAAGTGTCAACTGTGACCTTTTTTTTTTTTTTTTTTTTGGCTTTTGGCACTGACACCGGGGGTGTACTTTGCCACATACATAGCGTTTTCGGCATCTAGAACTGCCCGGGGCAGGGCAGGCAGGGCGGGCCGAACGGATACGAAAATAGCCGAAGTTTAAATTAAGAACATAAACTACGTATTGCACTAGTACTTAGTCCACGTGCTTCGTGGATCATCGGTTTTGTTCGCCTATTTCCGTATCCATTCGGCCTGCCCTGCATCTAGAACTGCCCCGGGGCAGGGCAGGCCGAATGGATACGGAAATAGCCGAACAAAACCGATGATCAAGGATATTTTTTGAAAATCTGCTGTCAAAAGCCATCAGATTCTGGTAGATCTATATTATACCTTTGTATGATACAAAGGTATAATATAGATCTACCAGAATCTGATGGCAAATTTTGACAGCAGATTTTCAAAAAATATCCTTGATCATTGGATAAATTTATATATTTGCATGTTTTACACACAGAATCAGCCGCTATAAGAAAAAAAAAGGATCAAAATGTTTTATTCCAATTACCCCGGTATTGCTAGAGTCAATTTACTTTCTCACTTTTTGCCATCAGATTCTGGTAGACCTATAATAATTTTCATCAACGTTTTACTATATCGTCAAGTCTAAAGTCTAGTCAAAGTCTAAGAGTGGGTTGCACCAACTAACTTTAACTATAACTTTAACTTTAACCATAACAAAAAGTCAAATGAACTGTCAAATCCCTAGTAAAAGTCCAATATGGACGCCATATTTAACGATAACCTTAACTTTAACCTTAACCTTAACTTTAACCGGAGAAATTGACAGATGACAGCTGGTCCAACAAGGTTATAAATGAACGTGGGCAGGGGCGCTACTGGTAAAGGAGAACTGTCAAAAATGGCGTATTTGTATGATGACAGCGTTAGTTCCTTTTTTCGCCAGATGCATTTAAAACCTTGTCGAGCTCTATTGGTTAAATATGGCGTCTTGATGGCGTCCATTTTTAACTTTAACCGAAGATTTGACATTTGGCATTGTAGTTAAAGTTATAGTTCAGTTACAGTTAAAGTTAAAGTAAGCTGGTGCACCAGCCTAAGTAAAAGTCAATAAAGTCAAGAAGTCAAGTCTGTCGATTCAGTAAAGTGGTAGACGCTTTACTGAAACTTTCGATGGAGTTTTGGAGGGAACACAAAATAGCACGTTTCTGGATATTGCATCACTTTCCTACACTTGTGCACGATAACGAATATCTAATGGTTAATATCCTACCAATATTACACATTAAAAACCCAATTAACACAATTTTAGGAAAATAATACAAAAACACAACATCACTCTTTAATATTCCCGGCCAAACTCCAACCACATATTAGAGTACAGTTCGACAAGGCTGTTTATGAACGTGGCGAGAAAAGGAACTAACGCTTCTATCATACAAAAACGTCATTTTTGACAGTTCTCCTTTTTTTTTTTTCTTATTATGGCACTTCGGCTATATAACCATGGCCAGTGTCGAGTATATTATTATGGCGGGAAAACAATATTTTCTAGTACAATTTTCAGCATCGTTTTTCTATATTGTCAGGTCTAAAGTCTTGTCAAAGTCTAAGTAAAAGTCAATACAGTCAGGAAGTCAAGTCGGTCGATTCAGTAAAGTGGTAGAAGCTTTACTGAAACTTTCGATGGAGTTTTGGAGGGAACACAAAATAGCACGTTTCTGGATATTGCATCACTTTCCCACACTTGTGCACGATAACGAATATGTAATGGTTAATATCCTACCAATATTACACATTAAAAATCCAGTTAACACAATTTTAGGAAAATAATACAAAAACACAACATCACTCTTTCACATTCCCGGCAAAACTCCGACAGTTCTCCTTACCAGCAGCAGCGCCCATTGACAGTTTGACACATTCATATAAAGCCTTGTCGGACTGTATAATATATATTAATTATTACATAATCTGTGGAAATTGTCACCTGTCAGCTGTCATGTAGACTCATAGTTTTTTTTCTTTTCTTATTATGGCACTTCGGCTATTTAACCATGGCCAGTGTCGAGTATAATTATGGCGGGAAAACAATATTCTATAATAGAATTTTCAGCTTTGTTTTTCTATATTGTCAGGTCGAAAGTCTAGTCAAAGTCTAAGTAAAAGTTAATACAGTCAAGAAGTCAAGTCGGTCGATTGAGTAAAGTGGTAGGTCACGCTTTACTGAAACTTTCGATGGAATTTTGGAGGGAACACAAAATAGCACGTTTCTGGATATTGCATCACTTTCCCACACTTGTGCACGATAGCGAATATCTAATGGTTAATATCCTACCAATATTACACATTAAAAACCCAATTAACACAATTTTAGGAAAATAATACAAAAATACAACATCACTCTTTCACATTCCCGGCAAAACTCCGACTATAACTTTTTTCTACATTAATATTGTAGTATAGGAAATGACAGTAATGCACTGGGAATATTTAATTTAATATCAATTATCAAGTTAATATATATAATATAATATATATACAGTATACTACTAATCTGTGGTTAATACAATATATAGAGAATAGAGATGTTGACTGTTCATAACCTTTAAAAATACAAAAATTTTATCCAAGAACTACGTAAAATATCAAGAAACATTGTTATTTTAATAAATAAACTGTGCTCATAACAACGCGCCAAACATTAACTAAACGAAGATGGCGTATCGACTTCGACCTCTGGTTCGTCCACATAACCTCTTCATTACAAGAAACTTCTCAAAAATCGTTATTACAGATGATGGATCTACAATTGTAGCATTGCACAAGGAAGAAGAGTTTCCTTACAAATTTTCAAAGCCACTTCCCGAAGAAAGTAAGGAAGACAATTCTGTTCTGAGGATGACTGACCCTATTGAAGTAAAACGAGTCTTTAGAGACATGAAACCAGAAATAGCAAGGAAACAACTAGCTTCACTCACTCTTACTACAACACATAGATGGTTCCCCAGAGCAAGAGATAAGAGAGCCAAGAATAATGAAATGAATAGGCCTTACTTGTAATTGGTAAGGTTATTTTGCAAGAAGTCTACTTTAGCATTTAAATTTTATAAACTAATAACAGATGAAGCTTTCATATTGAACATGGATTAACCTAATTTTATTGTAAATATTGTATTAGCTGATAATATCAATAAATAGTGATAGTTTAACTGGATTTTTAATTAATAAACAATAAGAACATGGTTGCAGCTCTTAGCCATGATTATGCAGCCATTCTTATATTATAAATGCAAAAGTATCTCTGTCTGTTATCTCTTCATGCTTATATTGATTAATTACTATTAACCCACTTTTATTGATGAAAAATAAATAAAAATATAGTTATGCAATTCCTTAATTTATGCATAATTAAAGTTGTAAACATGTGGTGTGTTTGTACTAAATAAAACTAAATACTATGTTTATTATTTATTAGTCTATTTTGATGTTCAACATTATTTCAATTCTATATTTCACACTTGGACACAAACTATTCCTAAAATGGTTGCTGATTAAAACAGTGCTATGCAATTTAAGTCACAAATAATGTAACAATTTTAAAACATTATCTATAAAATAATATTTATCACAGTTACAAATCTACTTATAAATTAAATGATTACACTTGCCATGAAGTTATGAAGATATATTTTAATGTCTAGCATAGCTACATAAGGCGTTTTTAACCCTTCGATCGCGGATTCTTGGAAATGCTATTGTATTCTATTGTTGTCGCAATCACCGGTGGCCGTATGGGGCTTGATGAGTTAATCATGTTAATGAAAAATATTTACTTGATCAAATATAAACAACCATAAAATATCTATCACATTGAGAAATAAAAATAATAATATTGCTTCAACAAATTTACTGTTATAAGCTATTATTTTCTCATATACTTAGTTGAAGCTATTTGCAACTTAAATATGAATACCAGTTATACATTATAGGCATTAGATAATAAATTTAATTTTATGATAATATTTTGTTGTACTTTATTTGCATATATATGAGTATAGGTACTGATTTACAACATCTGTCATACTATATTTAAAATACTGTTTATCTTATAACATTACACACTTTAATAGTTACCTAAAAGCACTTTAGATTGGATCTGAAGTTAAGTATAGGCATTAAGAATTCTCTTAATAGTTATATAAAAATAGTTAATCACCTACATCAAAATATAACTTGCCCTTTAAGGGTTCCTTAAGACCACATCTCTGTACAATTCTATCTTTACAATAACATTTTGTAGCAATTTGCTATTGACTATAATATTTAAAAAATAAAAATATACTTGGAGAGATACTTAGATAGAACAATGTTACTCATGTCACAGTAGTTATGTCTCATTAAAGAGAAACTAGTACTTACCTATAAAGCAAATAATAAATAATAATAATTTATCTTTTATAAAATAAATTATTATAAAAGAAAAAAATGTTTTAACAAAATAACATTATAATAGTTGAAAACTCTTATCTACAAAATGGAAACATGAAAGTGAATTTACAGTTGAAGGTAGTTCATTGAATTTAAAAATAAAATCAAAGGCACTAACACTAGCCAAATATTAATAGGACTTGGCAGCGACTACAAACATAAGTGGTTCACTCGTGAACTAGTTAAATTTACTTACTTTTATTTAATTCATGACTATAAACAGCTTTTATTGACTACTGCTGTGCCTTTAAATATAAAAATAATGAAAAAAAAAATACTTTAGTTTTTCTTTGCTATGTGTTACAACAGTAATTTATTATTTAACGCAAAGTTTAAATTATTTAAATATCAATAGGTACAGTATAAGCTTTTTATTTTGAAAACAGAAAAAAAAATAGTCACTTACTTGTTAAGAAATATTTTGTTGTAAGTATCAGTTTATAACAAAAATATTATTTTTCATAAAATAAATCTCAATAATAACAACCAGTACCAAAAATAAAATAAATATTAAAGCTACATAATTCTTCACAAAAATATATCTTTGGCGTTTGTTACATGTGTAAGACTAATTAGTCAATAACATAAAGTACCCCTTTGACTTGGAATTGTAAGGCTAGACTTGTACTATAGTTATTTTAATATATCCTGTAATCATTATCCAGAATAAAAGCATGTTAACAACATTGAGAAGTAAAATAGAGAAAAGATATTGTTTTATTCATCTATGTTTGCTACGTGTATGATTATATTATATTTTCATTGACTACAACTTCAAGAACTGTAAATATATTTACATAACATATAATTTAGACCATAAAATATTTAATTTTAAATTAAAATAAAATGGCACGGGAGTAATATTTTGTTTCTTAAAATATAAAATATATTTTCATAATTCGATTTTGTCATCTATGTATCACATATACGTGTATATAATAAAATGTAACTAGAATAAATATGTTCTTATTATAAAATATAGATTCGAAAGTTAACAAGAGTTCCATTACTCGGTTGGTCCAACACTAGTATCGGCTGGTGTAAGCTCGGTCGAGGCTCTGCGCTCGGACTTTTGTGTTTTGGATGTCGAGTGACAGTCTGAGTAATGGGGGGAAGGGGCTCCTATGTCAGCGGGCTCTACAGACCCTGAGTTCCCTGTCCAGATCTTGGAGCTGGCGAATGAAGCCCTCGTTGGGATGGATGTCTCGTCGGGAGCGCACCAGCGCCATGGCCTCATGGAAGGTCATGCCACGCTTGATCATCAGGAACGCGAGGGCACAGGTTGCCGACCGCGAGACGCCCATCATACAGTGGACTAATACTCGACCTGTGAAGAATATTTTTTATTTGTAAATTTTAACATTATATAAATTTTAAAAGAATCAACTAACAAACCGCGCTTAACTTAAATAGCGAGCTGTGTGGTAACTGGTACCAATTACGACTCCTTGGATCCACCCCACTGGCTTTTGCCCCACCCACAAGACCTGAAAATCTAACATTGCGCCCTCTGCCTTCCCATCCTCTTCTTTGCCTAGGCATTTTAGTTGTGTTCTATACTTTTCGTTGAGCAACATAACACGGCAACAAATCTATATTTCAATGTACTATCCGAGAAGTTGATTCCTAGGCAGATGGCGGACCTGAGTAATTTGGTCAAGTTAAGTCAAACTCATAAGACCGATCACAGCTAACATTGAATTGACATAAGCCGACCAAATGATGTAGGTCTGTCGACTGCCTAGGAATCAATTTCCTTGATGGTACATTTGGTATTTCCAAACTGGTTAAAGAAACTTACCTCTGGAAACTCCCTCGTCAATGAAATTAGCAGCAATGTGGAAGTACTTGGATATGTCTGTAGTAGGAAGATCCATCATCTGGAAACCCTTGTAGTGGAGTCCTGGGCAGTCGCGATAGTACAAGTGGTCTGTGTCCACTTGGGTATACCTCTTGCCTTCCGCTGTGTTAAGGACATAGTTGATGCCCATACGCCGTAAAAACGCTTTGTCTTTGGCGGCAACCCTGAAATGATTAGCCATTAAGTCATGGGAGTTCCAATATACAATCCAAAGATTTCCATAGACTTACTATTTAAACACAGTTTCCTTACAATGGTCAAAATTATTGTATCAATGAATGAATGAAATATTATTTACTAGATGACGCCCGCAATTTCGTTGCGCCAAAATTCGTTTATCGCGCGGGAACCGTACATTTTTCCGGGATAAAAAGTATCCTAGGTCCTTTCCCAGGACTCAAAGTATCCCCATACCAAATTTCAGCAAAATCGGTTCAGCGGTTTAGGCGTGAAGAGGTAACAGACAGACAGACAGACACACTTTCGTATTTATAATATTAGTATGGATTGTGTACACAAGAGAAAAATATAGAAGGAAAACAAAAATATACATAGACAAATACATATTGACAATAAACCGGAGAAATACAATTTGCCAAATTATAAATTCTCTCCCATTATATTGTTACATTAAATCAAAACAGATTTAATCAAAGTCATACCTTAATGCTCTTAATATTATTATAAAATATGAATAAAATTTACTTACGCATCCCCAACAAACAGGCCCGGGTAAACTTCACTCGCATCAGGCGTTGGTAAGTATGAACTGTTTGACAATCCAGACAGTCCCGACACTCCAGACCGATATGACGACAGGGAGCTCAGCGCAGATGGTTGTGATGACGGCAAATTCTGAATAAACAATTTCATTTTAAAACAAGCTAAGTTGCCCCATATTCAGCTAAATAGCACAGTTATATAAAGGCCACTCAATAGCTAGCCTACTTTTATCATGTGGCACTCTGTACATCAACAAGAAAGTAAATCAGTGAATCAATATTTGATAACTCTGTTTTGTTTATCCTTGTATTATAAGATGTTACGATCAATAATCAATATGGATATTATGTTTTGTGTACATAGAAATAAGCAGTTACCTATCAATTATTATTTACACTGTTGTATTGAATAATGTAATGTAGTTTCTTTAAAAAATAACATATATATCTTTTATAAGTAATTCTTAAAACTTAAATGTATGTAATACTGAAGTGCTTTAAAAACTAAGGAATGCTATGAAACACTGTTGTTTGTTTAGTTACAAGCAAGCATAATCTAGCATACAAAATTGATAAAAGATTTAGACCATAGAATATAGTAATAATATACAAATTAAGATATTTTTGATTCACTTTGATATCTTATAGTATAACATGTAGCAATATTTTCATAATTTACAATCTTATAACAGGAAATGTAAGAATGCTTTTAGCAAAACAAACACACACATTATTATTATTTGAAAAAAAACATAGAAATAAAAGATGTTCAATGGGAAAAATTGCAACAAACTTTAGTAGATCATTTATAAATACCATTAAAGTCCTCAAATGTGATCCTACACGTTGTTCTTTAGCCGCACTGTACGAATGATACCTCGGATAGAGTGAGTACTGCCAATAACATAAGAGAAGAAAAAAATTAAATAATGAATAATAGTTGATGATTTTTAAATAACACTAATGTTTGACAAAACAATATATGATTCAATAATTATTATAACCCCCCTGGATTTATAAATAGGCCATAATAGGTCATGGCCTAGGGGCTGAAGCGCCCATAGAGGCCCTACAGAATACATACATGGGGCTGCGGAAATAAATGATCTAATCTCATAAATAATATGAATTCGGCACTGCAGTACTTTATAAGCAAACTTCTTTTTTAAGTTAGGTTCATTTGGATCAGACAAAAATTACTATTACTACCTGATTATCTTAGGCAGCATCTAAGATAACTGTATGCTTTGAAATATAAAGAAAAACTACTCCAATATAGGTATAACTTTTTCTTTCTGTATAAATAAATAAAAAATACTATAGTTTTGATATACAAGATGACATTTTAATATTTTGTATGACGTACTATAGCAACTTTATGCCGATAGGCACGAGCGGCTATGACCCGGCCGAATATTATTTAATATGTTTTGAATTAAAAAAAAAACTTCATAAATCTATTGTACTACTAAGATAGAAATTAGAATCATTTTACTGCGGGAAAACAACCATTAAAATTTCACACAGTACTTAGTTGAAGTTAAGATAAAGATATCCATTATAGTTTGAAATGTATAATTTCAAACTATGGATATAAATATATTATGATAGAGAAAATCATGATTAATCAACATCCAACTATAAACAGTTTCATACTACAGAAATGCGAGCTGTGAATGATGAATCACAGATGAAAAAGCTTAAGTTATTTACGTTCAGAAAACGCGGTCGCGGTACGTTAGGCTAATAAAATAAAATATTGCACGGCTTAGAAAAATGATATGCCTACCTTTAGTAGGCCACAGACTCGACCTTGAATCTCCACTGAATGACTATTAAGGTTTATAAATAGATTTGAGCTATTTTGGTACACTTTAAATGCATTAAGTTTAAAATTTAAGATAGCTTTCAGCAAATATTGTGTCTAAATAAAGTCATATAACAAAAAATACTTACAGAATCCCTATAACTCATTTTGAAACTCTTGATCTATACGCGTTTTGAGATAATAAATATCAGTAAGTAGCACTTGAAAATATAGATTTTGATTTTTGATTCCTACTTTAAACACTAAATAAAATAAATAGATTTAAGTTTCAAGAAATACCTATATTTTAATTCAGATAAATATTTTGTAATTCGACTTTTCCACGACTTTTCCGAGTTTTCCGGACTGTCTCATGTTCTTTATTTTTGACAGATGTGACTTGTGACTTTTTTTTTTTCTTATTATGGCGCTCGGCTTTTT
Organism: Cyaniris semiargus; assembly: GCA_905187585.1. Taxonomy (NCBI): domain Eukaryota; kingdom Metazoa; phylum Arthropoda; class Insecta; order Lepidoptera; family Lycaenidae; genus Cyaniris; species Cyaniris semiargus. The sequence continues at coordinate 5,123,421 of LR994555.1, forward strand.
AACCATGGCCAGTTTCAAGTAAAATATGGCGGGGAAAAAAAAATCGTAAAAAGTTTACAAAATTTAAAGTCGTTTTTCCAGATTATCGTTAAGTCGAAAGTCTAGTAAAAGTCTAAAAAAGTAGTCAGTAAAGTCAACGAGTCAAGTCAGTTGTTTTAGTAAAGTGATAGACCCTTTACTAAAACATTCGATGGAGTTTTGGAGGGAACACAAAATGGCACGTTTCTTGAAGTTGTATCACTTGCCCACACTTGTGCACGACATCGAATATTTAATGGTCAATATTCTACCAACATTACACATTAAAAACCGAAATAACACAATTTTAGGAAAATAATACAAAAACACAACGTCACTCTTTCTTATTCCCGACAAAACTCCGACTTGTGACTTGTGAGATGTCACAAACATCGTAATGTCTCTGTCACAAACACAGAACACCACAGATTAAGGAAAGTAATAATACCTCAATCACAGAACCATAAAGAGACCTCAATGCAGAACACTTAAGCGCACAGAATACAAATTACCGCGTGTGATACACGGCTTAAAACGGCGCGGCGGCGCGGGCGGTTTGAAACAGCAATAATCGGCCAAGTGCGAGTCTGACTCGCGCAGGTAGGGTCCTGTACCGTTATAGAAAAAAAATAGGCCAAATTGTGTTTTTTGTATGGGAGCCCCCCTTAATTTTTTATTTTATTTTAATATTATTATTAATTATTGAAGTACACATCTAAATAAGGCTTTTGTGAAAATTTTAAGTGCCTACCTGTTGCCGGTTTTTACCACATTTTCCTCTGTTTCTTTGCTTCTATTGGTCTTAGAGTGATAGTTTATAACCTATAGCCTTCCTCGATAAATGAGCTAACAACGAAATTTTTTTTCAAATCGGACCAGTACTTCCTGAGATAAGCGCGTTCAAACTAACAAACTCTTCCGCTCTATAATACATATTAAGTATAGATTTTTATTACACTCTTGGCAAAACTATTGTATATTATTTTGTTAACTATTGTTATTTTTTTTTACATTTCTTAAATAATATGATTACTTGAACTATTTACCAGAACATAAACAGCATCATCGATTGAGAAATCTCCTTTCCTTTTTATAGTTTTACTGATATTATCTCGAACTGTAGTAGTGTTTTTTTCTATCAATATCTATGATATTATAATATAAAAAAAAGGTAGATATCGCACTAGCGCGTACAGTCTGAGACGGCCGAACACTGACCTCTATAATACACTGGACCGGCGATTACTATCAATAAAATGTTCCTATTTGAAAGTCGCCATATTGGCGCTGACAGCAGTGGTGAGTGTACTTGGAACTAATACTAGTGATGTACAACTGTCTTTTCTATTATCGATTAAATGTTTCCAGATTCAGATAATGTCGACCATTAGGACAAAAATATTACGCTATTTGTGGAGCGTACACTAAAGAACAGACTTTCGAAAGATTGAAATTGCTCGTCGTTTGGGAACGCGATGGCACGCGAACTACATACACATGCGGTATCTAATCTTGATATATGTCTGTGTGCTATAGTGTATGGTATTTAATGTTAAACATTATTTATTGAATAACATAATATGTTCGTTTAAGTACAAAAAAATAATGTCGCTATAAATGAATATTATTATGATATTATCGATATCAATTTTGACATCCCTCAGAAATGTCATTGATAATGAGAATTTTGCAAATGGCCGCTGCATTTTATGTCACAATTAGTTCACAGTACACTCACCGCGGCGCTTCAAATCGGCACAAGAAATAACTGTCATTTTGTACGGCATAGCCAGTCCAGTGTATTGAATTGTATGAACCTAATTAGTGTCTGTTGAATTAGTTGCATGTTGACAGCGAGTGAGTGATGAGGTGTGACGTTTTTGATTTAAAATGCCAAACTATGTATTCAGAAAATGCTAAAATTATAATACAAAGGTAAAAAAGGATGAAGGAGTTACGTATCACACGGAAGTATATGAAAACATCTAGTAATTTACATTATATTTGGGTTTTTTCCAAAATTTTTCAAAAATTATTCAATGCTTTATGTTAAGTTAAAAAAGGATAGAGAATGCGGACGACAACTGCAGTGCAATAAGGACAGATAGTCGCGTGGCATAGAATAATCAATTGAAGTATTCAGAAACGATAACGTAGGCATCAAGACGTAGGCATCAATTGCATAATATTGTACATAAACATCTTTTCGTTTGAATATTTTTTCATATCAAACTACACATGCGTGCGCCTTTTTAACATTTAGCTTAAACCAATGGTCCCCAACCTTTTTTTCATTTTATATACTAATTATATATATTAAATACAGAACTATATAGGCTAATATAACAGAAGTATGCCTTTAGAAAAAAGTAGCCATGTCAATATTTACAAAACTCGCGTCGTTTTAATGGTGTTAATCAGTTTTTTTTTTAATATTTTAATAGTAACCAAATCTTGACTGATCGATGATAACACATCTACATATAAATAAAAATAACTATGTTAAAGCACAAATCAATAGGCGTGATAGTATTTTCGTAAAGTGTACCACAAAATTGCTCAAGTTGTTGGATATACTAGGGCTCGCTTCGCTCGCCCTGATGATTTGCAGGTTCCCAAGTGAAGAGCTCATAAGGCAAAAATAGGTCGACAAAGTACGGGCAGAAAAGGGTGAGCATGACTGTATGCCTACAAAGAGTAGGTGTCCAAAAGACTTTGCGAAGGCTTAAAATGTGAAACGTGTCGTTAATTTTTGTTCACCGACGAAAAATTGTGGTTTCACAAGCGGCTGGTGGTAAAAGAAACGGTCGATTTTTCGGTAATTCTCAAGATTTTCATCGATTACAATATACTATTTAAAAAAATAATTATCAATCCAACATATTTGTTAATTTATTCGAACATTCATAAATAAAACGCCTACTCTGAATCATAGGCTCAAACAAGTTAAATTAATTTCTTTGTTATTTAATTTTAATATGGAATACTGTTCTCTTCTTTGAGCAGGGGCGCCAAACTGCCATAGTGTTTTAAACAGGCTGGACCCCATGGCTTCACTATGCACCCTCTCGGAATCATACCTCCTGCAACTTTTCGCCATCGTTCCACGCGAAAAATATACCATCCTTATCACCTTCATAAGTGGCAGTATTCCACCGTTCGTTTTTCTCGTAACTTTCTGCCGCACACTGTAAAGCTCTGTAAGTTGTGAAACAAACTACCACCTGACGGTGACAGTTTGTTCCAGAACTTTCGGTATACAATACTGCTGTATTTCCAGACCAATACGACCTGCAAACCTTCAAGAAGAGAGCGTAACCCCTGCGTCGGCAACGCACCTGTAGCTCTTCTAATGTTGCGAGTGTCCATGGGCGACGGTAGTTGCTTTCCATTTAGGTGACCCGTTTGATCGTTTGCTCCCTTATTTTATATTATTATTTAAAAAAATATTCAATCATGTATACTTTTGTCTTTCCTACGATTTTATTATAATATGTATAGATTAATAAAAAATTATCGAACAAACAATTAGACATTTAATAAAATGTCTCTTCTGTTGAACAATAACAATATTCTCTTGATCTTTGTCGCGCCATATCACGCATGCGCCTGTCAAGTGTAACTCAAAACATATAGGTATCCTTTTCCATATCATTTGTTACGTATTATCTGTCGCATTCATTCTTGTAACCTATAGATATGTCAGAGGTAACTATGTATATGTCGTATAGGAACAAAATCTGAGGACCAATTTGTATGAACATACGCCATGTTTACTAAAATATCATTGATCCGTTCCGTATCCGTTGGTCTGGCTGAAGGCTGAAAAATAAATAATATTTATATTTATCCACTCTTTTCTTTTTGCTTCATCATTAGGTAATCTAAAAGTAGAAATAAACACACATACATTCTAAAAGTGATGAAATAAGGTAAAAAAAACTTTAAATAAAATTTATAGATAAAGCCAATCACTATTGTTCATACAATATTACTACCACGTATTTTATACGGAAAACATCAAAAATTTAGGGAACCAAGCAGTGAAATTAATAGAACCTTCTGTAATAGATCATTTTAAGAAAACACGGTCGTCTGGATTTAAAAATCTGGTGTGTTTCGAAGTAAAATAGTAAAGTTACTGATGTACAGACAAATCTGGTTGTTTTCTTCGGATTCGAGTACGGCATCCAATAACACTGCACGTGGACATATTTTGGCACTCCAAATTTCACTTCCTAAAACAATTTTTACCAAAAATAACTAGAATAATGTCGAAATTTTGAAAATAAATCCTGTTTGTTTAAGTAACTTTGACAGATTATCTACCTTAAATGTTGCAGGCTCACTGACCTCCATTAGTACTTGTATAATGGAGGTCAGTGTGCAGGCTAGTAATGGCGACTTGGTCGCAAAGAGGCATTTTGGCAAATATTTCTTTCAAACTGGTAAACAGTCAAACTTACAGTTATCAAGTCAAGTTAAAAATTTTCTCTGCAAATTTTATTGATATTATATAGAAAAATTGATACAAGTGTAGCAATAAGGTGTAAAACATACCTTTTAAAGAGAATTTTGTGGTACAACACAACAATTTCGGCCGGCCGCTACCACGATACGCGACATCTAAACATCTAAAGATAAGTATCGCTTTATCATAAATTTTCAACATAATAAAAGTAAAAAGCCTTGGGCTCATACCAGCTGTTCAACATGTCGAAAAAGCTTGGAGACAGTGTAAATACCAGTCCAAATGAAAATGTTCCAACACGTAAAATTTTAAGTAAGAAAACAGTTTCTACGAGTAACAAAAATGACACTGCTCCATCTTCCGCGTCTAGCTTAGACTGTATAGCTACTGAAATTCGGCTGCTAAGGCAAGACATGGCGCAAATGCAGGATGGGTTTAATAAGAGACTAGATGATATTATTTGTACATACGAAATGCGAATAAGGGATTTAGAAGTCAAGGAAAAGGAAAATATAACTCTGAAAGCACAAGTCCTAACCCTACAGAATCAACTTCATAAGCAGGCTCATAAATCTATGCGATCAGAGATAGAAATTCTAGGTATTACAGAATCCCCAAACGAAAATCCATATCACTTAGTTCTTAACACAGCCACTAAAATAGGGATTGAAGTAGATGAGCGTGATCTCAACTATGTCTCCCAAGCGGGGCCACAGATCTCTGATGACAATAAAAACCCAAAAAAACTACCTCGACCTATAGTGGTTTCGTTCACCAGAAGAGTAAAACGTGACGAATTTCTAAGAGAAGCTAAGGTTAGGCGCACGCTGGACAGCAAAGATATAGTTGGTTCAGGGAGTTCTATGAAAGTTTATATTAATGAGCGCCTCTCGTTTCAGAGTCGACATCTTTTTCGTGATACAAGGAAGTGGACTAAAGAAAATGGATACTGATATTGTTGGGTCCGTGATGGAACAGTTTATGTTAGAAAGCGAGAAGGACGCGAAGGCAGTCCACCTATACAAATACGTTCCCTGGAAGACTTACAAAACCTTTCAAATAAATAATAACTTTAGATCTTCCAAAATTATATTTTGTCTTGTTCTGAAACTTTTTACGAGAACTCTTATTTTATTTCTCTTTTTTGTTTTTTGTAACCTTCTTACTTTAAATATTCTATTGTTTGTTACAACAGAAATTTATACACACGACAATGACATACACTCACTCTCATTACACAATGCACCGTTACAGTTCACATACAATCTTCCTGTACACTTAAAAAATCTCAGAATCTTATTATTACTCTGCACGAACTCGTCCTTACCTGAAAAAAATCAGCAAGTATTGCAACCTTTTATAACATAATCTGTACAAAAATATTTGGCATTCTCAAATCCTCTGATTTCCACCTATTTCACTTTTTATTTGATAATCTTTCTCAATGGCTACGTTAGATCTTTTAAATGAAATTGATGATTCCTTGAACATAGAATGCCAATTAATTCAAGATCTTGAAGGTTGCAAAACTAAAATTAATAAGTACTCATTAAAAATTTTGCACGTAAATATTAGAAGTATGCAGCGTAACTTTGACGGTCTGCTTATCATTTTAGGTAGATTAGGTATTAATTTCGATGTGATTGTACTCAGCGAATGTTGGATCTCCGAATATTCGATCATTAAACAAATCGATGGGTATCAAAGCTTTAACACTACAAAATTCATAAACAGAGCTGGAGGAGTCATAGTTTATGTCAGCACTAAATGGACAGCGCATGCCGAGGAGCCTGGTATTGAGGATGCAAATGGATTAAAAATAGAAGTACAAAACGTTTTCACTCTTTTGGCCCTCTATCGATCTCCTTCTTTTACCAACACTGAACATTTTATTTCTTCTCTCGATAAAGTATTAGAATCAATACAAACCTCTCCCTGTCTATTCGTGGTAGGTGATATTAACATTAATATTATAGACTCAAATACTTACGACGATACTTCTTCATCTTACCTTTCTGTCTTATCGGAAAATGGTCTAGTTCCTTGCATTAATCTTCCGACACATGGCCGTTCATGTATAGATCATATTTTTATATCTTCCTCAATAAAAGCAGAGTCAGTGGTTAGTCCTACTGATCTCACCGATCATGATATAATTATGGTAGGAGCTGATACTGTTAAGTCTAAAATACGTCCCGTTAGGGGAAAAAACAAGTAATTGACTATGAAAATTTAATAAAAGAAATCGAAGGAACAAACTGGGAAAATATATTTGATAGCTCATCTGTGGACGAAGCGGCAGAAAATTTTACGACACTAATCACAACAGCAGTTTCTAAATGTTCTTCTACACAATACGTCAGTCATAAAAAAATTACCATCCAACCTTGGATGACTCCCGGTCTGATCAGGTGCGCAAAATACAGAGACAAGTGAAACAGGAGTCAGGTCAGCAGCAGCAGCAGTAGGATTTTAAAAATACACTTTTAGAAATATCGCCTTTATTAGTCAGCTTCCACAAGCAGAGAGTGAGCCCCTTTTACCGTTACCACCCTTTTTATACATTCTATGAATATTAACAGTTACCCACTTACATTTTTAAATATCAAATATTGTAAATATATTCTAATTATTATTATTATAAGTATGACATTATTTTAAATTATATTTTATGATTTTATTAAATGATTTTATAGTTATTATTATAGATTGGAACAAAACCGAAAGCTAGCAACCAATAATTATTAGGAAAATAATATAATTTATAGGTGTCATCACAGGAAGTCAGTTTTGTAACACTCGGCCATCCTGTACTTTGCTGTGTCCCACAGCAAATTGGTTGGTTTTCATTGCGTTATTCTTTTGTACCTGAAAAGAAATAAAAGAGGACAGTAACTGCACTAATAAAATTATGGTAGTGAACACAATAGTAATACAAAATAATATAGTGTTATTGTCATCAATACATCATCCATGTAACATGTTACATTGAAGAATTAATTTTAAATGTAAGATTAAATCAGAAGTCTCAAATCACACAGAATTAAGTAATTTATTGTTACATTAGCTTCTGTAATGTTTTTTTTTACGTTTTGTTTGAGGTCACACAGATCTAGATTACTTCTTAGATGTTAATAGTATCACACAGATCTAAATAATTTGTTAGATATTATTTTAGTACTTATCACACAGATCTAAATAATTTGTTAGATATTATTTTAGTATCACACAGATCTAATTGATTATTTATTAGTTATTTGTTTCGGGACACACAGTCTAGTCTAGTAAGTAGATATTATATTTAAGTTTAGTGTCACACAGATCTAGAATTTTTACTAGATATTATAATCGACATCACACAGATACTTATTATTTTAGAATCACACAGATAAGTCTAAATATCCTTTTATTATTATGCTTTGAATTGGTAATAAGGCTAGAATTTAGCTAGAAAGAATGTAAATTGACATTTAAATACACATTATATATTATTTTTAAGTTTACATATTTACTATCTGCACAGCAAACTTATTTACCAGATCACATTAGTATGTAAAATAAATAAGTTCTACGCTTTAAACGAAAGTTAAGGACTTAAGTATAATAAATTGTCTTATAACAAAAATATAACAATATATAATAATTGTCTTATACAACTATCACATGATTTTTTAACTTTCTAGCAAATCTATAAGGTCATCCCGCAAATGCCGTATTATATTGGTTCAACAAATCCAATAACCTACTACAATAAAATTCACCAATATCCCCAACCCTTATATCCGAAATATCTATTGGTTTCGTTTGAACCTTATTTAAATCATTGCTAATTTGGCTATTCGAAAACAACATTACATCGGTTATGTCGAAAATTTCAGCCCTTGTGAGTAATTTACCCTTTTGAAAGTAAATACATGTATCGCCCAAATTAGTTATTTGTAACGTATAGTCACCGAATTTTAAAATCGATTGCGGTATATAATACGATACATTGTCAAAATCAAAAAGAATAGTCCGCGTCACGAGTAAACTGCTACTGTCCAAGTTATGTGTAACACAAACGTTAATTAAACGGGTAGCCCCGGGCTGCAATTCAAGATCATTTACTAAATACAAAGGAATTCTTTCTACAAAATCGTTAGAGCACAAATTAATATCGGATAAAAAGTGGGTACTATGAAAATTGCTATTTATGTTCGGTACTAACATAACAGATTTATAGTTGGCTATGAGTGTTAAGTCTGGATGTTTTAATATAGGGCTACCAATTATCATATTTAAATCCTTAAGATCCGTGTCGGTCACTTCAGCCTCACTATTTACACTAATGCTATCTATACTTATTGTGAATTTTACATTACCTAGTGACGTAATATACAAACCGCCAAAACCTCTCATTAACAAGTTTGATTTAAAAATATTTAACTTCAATTGCTTAACTGTCTCTAACGTTAGAATATTAACTTTACTTCCCGTGTCGATATAACCTAGTAATGCTACTCCGTTGACAATAATCTTTTTCTTATAAATATCTGATAGAATTTCGTAACTGTTATAATTAATCTTACATACCTGCACACTGCCGTGCTGGTCTTGTGATGCGTACTGTCGGAGCGCGTCGTCCTTCGTCCCCGCAGCATTTCCAGGAGTTCGGGGGCCACCTGCAGCATACCAGCAGGCACCGGAACTGTGGCCCAAGCGTTGACAGATCTGGCAGCGAGTGATGCGGCAGTCCCTGGCTTCGTGACCGGTTTTGCGACAGTTGTAGCAAGTTTTTGGCAAAACGCTCCCACGACGCCAGCTCGACGTTTGTTCCGCCATTTTTGTACCGACGGCTTTGTAATTTTCGAGCGATGATAGGAACCCGAAATATAGCTGTTCTGGTGTTTCGCAATTGTAGGCCTTCGCATTTGGTCGTAATTCAACGGGCAACCCACGAATAAGACACGAGGTAGCCGCGTCGCCCTTCAGCCCACATTTCTTGATCAAGGACATCTTTTCATGGAAGTACCTCGTCATAGTTTCGTCGTTGTTCTTAACCCTCGCTAGCATTTCTTCCAGCTGATCGACGTAATCCGTGGAGCGTGGGAAAGCGCACGTTAGATTTTGCTTCCACTGCGACCACGTGGCCGTATAGTCCTCCAATTCGTCGTACCACTCCCTCGCAGCACCACGAAGGCGAATTTGCATCACGAAGATACGATCTTTCTCGTCCCAGGAATACATATCTCCGAGCTGGTCAATCTTACTTAGCCAGCCCTTTACATTCGTCGTTTTCTTACCTGGGTCGAGTTCTGGTATGACTTCCGCTTCGAGATGGTTAATTCTCCTCTTCTTGCTTGTAACCAGTGGACGTGGAGAGGGACAGGTCTCAGTACCTTCGTTTGCCTCTTCATCCGATGATGTCTCGACGGTTTTCGGCCTCTTCTTTCCCAAACCACAGCGATATGGACCCATCATGGTGTTGGAAAGAAGAAAAAAAAAATCTTGGTCCCACCTGATCCCACTTCTGAGATGAAACAGGAGTCAGGTCAGCAGCAGCAGCAGTAGGATTTTAAAAATACACTTTTAGAAATATCGCCTTTATTAGTCAGCTTCCACAAGCAGAGAGTGAGCCCCTTTTACCGTTACCACCCTTTTTATACATTCTATGAATATTAACAGTTACCCACTTACATTTTTAAATATCAAATATTGTAAATATATTCTAATTATTATTATTATAAGTATGACATTATTTTAAATTATATTTTATGATTTTATTAAATGATTTTATAGTTATTATTATAGATTGGAACAAAACCGAAAGCTAGCAACCAATAATTATTAGGAAAATAATATAATTTATAGGTGTCATCACAGGAAGTCAGTTTTGTAACACAAGTTGCATTTAAAAAGTAGAAAAAACCCAAACGATGAGATGAAAAAACTTATTTACACTAGATACCGAAATTTTTATACTAAAATACTAAGAAAAATTCAGTCTGAATATGATACAAATGATATAACAAGTAATAAGAATAACCCCAGAGGCCTTTGGAAAGCTATAAATCGAATTTCACACAGAAATTCCAATAAGACTAGTGCCTTACTAGATATTGCAGGGATTAAAGGGACTGTAGAAGAATCTTTAGATTTCCTAAATACTTACTTTACATCAGTAGGAAAGACACTGGCTGATAATATTTTTGTCAATCTTAATGAAACTCACGACTCCATAACTGCTAAGCCTACTTTAATTCCATCACTTCCAAATTCTTTCTTCTTAACACCAACTGATCCAAAAGAGATTCTAAATGTAATAAAAAATCTGCATCCAAATAAATCACCAGGACTAGAAGATATACACAACAAACTCCTAAAAATTCTAGCTCAACATATAGTGGAACCTCTTGCCTTCATTTTTAATCTAAGCATTGAATCAGGTACCTTTCCAAAAATATGGAAACAAGCAGCTGTAGTGCCTATAAACAAGGCTGGTCCAAAATCAAATCCAAATAATTATCGTCCAATTTCTTTACTATCCAGCATATCAAAACTACTCGAACGAGTAGTAAATACAAGACTTGTCTCCTACTTAGAGGACAATAATATAATATCTGGCAAACAATTCGGTTTCCGGCATGGGAAGTCCACCGAGGATGCTGTCACACTTCTCACAAATTCAGTAGCTTCATATTTAGACAAGGGACAGAAATGCATTGGCATATTTCTAGATCTAGATCTAGAAATATGCCAATGCATTTCTGTCCTACTTTTCTGTAATACTATCGAATGCCTTTGCTAGCAAAGGCATTCGATAGTATTTCTATACCAATTCTTGTGAAAAAGCTAGAAGCCTACGGCATAAGAGGGACTCAATCAGAATCGTTTTGCAGTTATTTATCCGATAGAATCCAATATATTAGAATAGCTGGTCGGAAAAGTAATATGAGTCCTGTGACTTACGGTATACCACAAGGCAGCATTCTCGGTCTATCTCTCTTCCTCCTTTATATAAATGACATTGCAGCTCTAAAACTGAAAAATGCGGACCTCCAATGCTATGCAGATGACACAGCCATCATATTCCATGACACTACTTGGGAACGAACCTGCAAAAGAGCTGAGGACGGAATGTCCATAATATTAAAATGGTTAAATTTCTCCTTTCCCTAAATACTACTAAAACCAAATTTCTTTGCTTCCACAAAACTGCGTCTTCGGCCCCTTCTTCTTTAAATAACGTAAAAATTCACTCTTTGAACTGTTTATCACTCAATACTCTTTGTTGCTGCCCGTCTATTCTACGTTCTTCAACTATACGCTATCTCGGCATTACGTTAGATGACAAAATGACTTTCAGATTCCATATTGATGAAATGTCCAAACGTGTACGGAAACTCATGAGTGTAATGCGAAATATACGCAATGCGGTCGATGGTAATATATTAAAAATCATCTATTTTTCCTTATGTCAGTCCCTTATCAATTACTGCATCTTGGCTTGGGGTGGGTGTTCTTCAGCAATTCTTATTCCGCTCGAGCGAGCGCAAAGAGGTGTATTAAAGGTAGCGTTGGAGAAACCTAAGAGGTACAGCACGAACAAATTCTATGAGGAGACAAGGGTTTTAAGTGTTAGAAAACTATATTATGTTAGGGTCATTGAATCAGTACACAAATCCATTACAAAATCCGAAAATACTTATAAACAAATGTTAAGCAGACGACTTTTCAGAATACCCAGTACTCCCGTTAACACATCCTTTGCCTATAGATTCGGAACATTCTTATATCCCTTCATTTACAATAAACTAATAAATTTATTTGATTTAAAGCAGTATTCAGTACAAAAGGCTAAAAAAAATACTATCTAAATCCATAGTAACCTGGTCATACATGGAAACAGAAAATTTAATTAGTGTACAAATAACTCATAAGTCATAACTCATAAGACATACTCACACGCACACGCACACGCACACGCACACGCACACGCACACGCACACGCACACGCACACGCACACGCACACGCACACGCACACGCAAACGCACACGCACACGCAAACGCACACGCACACACACACGCACACACACACACACACACACACACCCACACGCACACGCACACGCACACACACACACACACATACACACACGCCACTTCATTATTGTTAATAATAAACCTAAGAATTTTATTTTTTGTTGTATTAAGATTAGTAATTCTCAGAATATCTATGTTAATTTTGTTATTTATGTTTGTTTAGCCGTACTCATTTTATTTTATTGTAATTCGGTAAAAATTCCCCCATAGCACAGGCTGCGCCTAGTTTGGGGGACTGCCACTTTTTAAAATATTGTAAATTCATTTATGACAATTAAAGATTTGTATTTGTATTTGTATTTGTATCTTTTTTCACTTACGTAAAAAAGCATAGGCAAAAAGGAGATAGTTATATGTTTAATAATTTTTCGACGAATGAGGCATTTTCTTATTTTTTTAATTTGATTGTCAAACAGTTTTCATTTTAGTAACTAGATGGCGTATGGGTAGACAACTATAGGTAATACCATCACTAATTGCTACAAAACTGGGCAAAAGAATGTAAAACTTGATACATTTTAATTTAAAAAAGACGCAATAATATTCCAACGAATAGGATAGTAAAGTTATTATAACGATGTTTTAGTTAAAACTCACGGAAGAAATAGCCCTATTTACCGTTATTCACACCAAATGTCACAGGAATTATACATTTTGGTTTTGACAACATCTTACCTGCACTTGTGCAAGATAACGGATATTTAATGGCTAATATTTTATCAATAATGAACATCAAAAACCCAAATAACACAATTTGGGAAAATATAATAAAAACCACACCAACAATAAAAAGTAGAAGAAGTGTCAAAGTAACATGCCCGCCAAAACTCTTTCAATTGTCAGTTTTCAGTTTGACAAGTATTATATTATGTCAGCGTGTTCCTAAACTGTTACCAGTATACTGGCCTAATCGCTTAGGCCCACTGACCTCCATTATACAAGTACTTGTATAATGGAGGTCAGTGCATAGGCCAATGATCGCTTAGGCGTATGTTCTTCGTGAAATTTAAACTAGAGGGACGAAGCAAAAAAACATAGTAATATATGGAAATATATAAATACATACAGTTTTATGTTAATATTATGCTAACGGAAACTAGGTTTAAGATATTTTGATTTATGCACTGACCTCCATTATACATTATAGTACGCTGGACTAATGATACCCTTTGAAATGACAGCTATTTTTTGTGCCTATTTGAAGCGGAATCAGCTCCCCCGATGGCAGGGATAGGAACTAAATTTGACCATTGACCAAATATATTTGTCTATAATTTGACGTCAAAATGACGTTTGAAAGTCGCCATATTGGCAGTAGTGGGAGTATTTGGAACTAATACTAGTGATGACAACTAATAACGATTAAGCGGCCATTTGCAAGTTACGTCAAATTTAGTTCTCTTCCCGCTCACTGGCGGCGCTGATTCCGCTTCAAATAGGCACAAAAAAAAAGTGGGTATCATAGGTCCAGCGTACTTGTATAATGGAGGTCAGTGGATTTATGTCACACTTGACAGGACACTGAGATTTTTTAGAAACACAACCCATATCACTGACCTCCATTATACAAATAATGGAGGTCAGTGACCCATATGTAGTCAGTGATGCAAACCTGCAGATAATTTCAGATCGGTGGGGAACCAATAGAAAATCTAGAAGTATCTATCGTCGCGCCGTCTGGTGGAGATCAAAAAAAAAGAAAACAACCCATTGACGTAATCAACTCTACACATAGACATTTTTTTTTTGTTAATTCGTCCCGATCGGGACAAGCAAAGGGAGCGTTGCCCATACAGCCATTTCTATGTTTTCGCCTCTACACATAGACAATTGCTTCGGATCCTTTGGAATCCTGTGTTTCTCTCGACAGTCGACACCACAGACCTATCTTTTTCATTGGTCGACACAGCATATACAGTCCGACAAGGCTTTATATGAATGTGTCAAACTGTCAATGGGCGCTGCGCTGGTAAGGAGAACTGTCAAAAATGACGTTTTTGTATGATAGAAGCGTTAGTTCCTTTTCTCGCCACGTTTATAAACAGCCTTGTCGAACTGTAGTTCCTTTTCTCGCCACGTTCATAAACAGCCTTGTTCTACAATATATATTACTAATCTGTGAGCCTTGTCGAAATGTCGAACTGTATACTAATCTGTGACACAGAGCCTAATAATTATTTTTAAGAATTTTTTTTTCCTACTATTCTCCACTTTATAAAGCGAAATGTGGAAATACCCCATTATATTACTGCTAGAAGATGTTATGTATTAGTTCTAATCTTAGTGACTAAAGTTTTTATCTAAGTTCACAACGAGTGTTTACGTGCAAGATGGATGAAAAAGAAGAGTTACATTTAACCTCTCAGGAGCTACAGGTTTTGTCGGAATTGGACAGGTATTATTTATTGTTGTTTTTATTTGTTTGGCGCTCATTCAATAAGTGTAGCCAAAAATTCTAACTTGTTAGAAAACACTTCGATCTACCCAGTTAGCAAATCGCTATCGGCGTCGAATAATGCTCAGATGTTATGAAAAAAATAGCAATAAGAGCATCGAAAATACAGGTTGGGTAAACATAAAAATCTCTAGGCAATAGCTAGATTTTTATAGTAACTTGTATTGACACATACAATCATAAGCTAGTTCTAGCAGAGAGTACAGTTTCCCCTATGTTTCAGTCGGCAATTCGGTTTCCTGAAACTTCGAGGCACTGAGCATGGCAGAACCAGGGCGCTTGTTCTTAAAGCTGTTAAATATTTGGAGGGCATGCTGGTACAAGTCAAGGTAAATTTGATTTTTTTAAATTTCATTTAAGACTTGCAGTAAAACTACATTTGTGTTAAGGCAAGGATGTCCCTAAAATTAGCAGGTCGATGTCTGTCAGTACGAATATTGACGTAAAGGACATTAAAATAACATTCATATCAGCACACCTTGTACAGCAGTTACGACGCTCGCCTCGTTCTTGATAGGGCGAAATAGGAGAAAATAATACATTTTATTTTATTTTTTTAGTGACCGAATCATTTATTAGAAAACATTCGGTTATTTTGTTAGAACTATAAAAAAGCTATCCTTTTTGTAAAAAAAAATCATATCATTGTCATTGAAAATTACGAGATGTTCGAATTTGAAGTGTATTTTTATGGTGATATTCAAGATTTTTTTTACAGAAGTACCATGCCATTTTTCAATATTCTGTTCGGTTATTTTGTTACTTTGTTCCTTTTTGAGTCCACATCAATTTTGGTGTATGAGAATTCCACATAATTTCTTCAGACTGGAAGTTTAAAAATCAGTCTTTTCGAAATGGCCTTGCCTTAATCTGTTTCTCTTTTTGACACTTGTAGTAATAATTTAAGAGTAACAAGTCAGTTTTGAGCAAGTGTCTGAGCCATAAGTTGAAACTTTGTTTGAAACTTTTATATACATAGCTATGATTTAATAGGGATGACGACAAGGTCAAAGATTAGCTGATTTTTTAAATAAAATAAAGACATAGCGATAAAAAATAGGTATTCCCAAAATTTCAGCTTCATAACTTATTATATTTTTTTTGTTTTGAGCCTTCAAAGTTTTTTCGTCAAGTTAAGTGAAGTCGAATATTTTTTTATAACATTTCTTAATTTTTCTGTACCATTCGATAAGTTATGCAATTTTTAACATTTTTTCTTACGAAACCACTTTCATAAACTCAATATTTAACATAGCTATCGAACAAACTAACTAGGCGTGACGTCACAGTTAGCTGACATTTTGTATGGAGTGTTTTGGGAAGGTCTATTTTATGTGAGTTTTGAATTGTGATATCTTGGAGAGTTTTTATGCTATCAGAGTCATTTTTTCACTGATATTTCTATTTTTGAATGGTCCTTCACTTACCAACAAGAAAAAAAATTTTTCGTCATGCCTATTATACTTATGTTTTTGAGGCCTTTTTAAAGTATTTTAATATCTATCTTTATTGACAGGAAGAAGAAAGAGCTTGTTCTCCGGGTGCTAGAAGAGACATATGTATAGATCCAAAAACTTATTGTAAATTGGGCCATTTTCACTTGCTGCTAGAAGACTATGCAAAAGGTACACCTATTTTCTTTTCAACCAGTTTACTTTAACTTATTTATATACAAAACTAAACACCAGGTCAGGTGTACTTTGTATCACTTTCCTCATATAAACCTTCCCTGCACTTCCATGAGTATTTCAAGACTAAAATGAGCCAAATTGGTTCAGCCATTCTCGAGTTATAGCATGATTAACAAATTTTAAATTGATTTTTATTTATATGAATAAACTAGCTGACCCGACAGACGTTGTCCTGTCTTAACGATGATTATTTAATTCGAATTGGTATAATTAATAAAAAAAGTGTGTTTATTTTTGAGTGCCACCGTGCACCGGGTGGAGCTTGTATCTCCATGCCAAATTTTATCAAAATAGATTACCTAAATAGTTTAGGCAAAAATCATAAAAGTTTATTGTGCGGGAACTATACATTTTCTGGGTCAAAAAGTATCCCTTATCCTTTCCCGAGACTCAAAAGTATCTCCACACCAAAATTCATCAAAATCGATTGAATAGTTTACGCGCAAATCATAAAAGTATATTGTGCAGTAACCATACATTTTTCCGGGAAAAAAAGGAATCATATGTTCTTTTTTGGAACTCAAAGTATCTCTATACCAAACAGCAAAATCGGTCCAGCCGTTTAAGCGTGATGTCGTGACCAAGGGATATATGGATTCATTTTTAGGGTTCCATACCCAAAGGGTAAAAATGGGACACTATTACTAAGACTTCGATGTCTGTCTGTCCGTCTGTGTCTGTCTCCAGCGTGCTTAGCACGGGTATTTCCGATCTAGAAGAAATAGATATAAAGAAGAAATAACTATAGTTTCTTGGATAAAAGTTCCTGCTTCAATGTAAATAAGGTCGTAGATTCATCAACAACCGAAATTAATAGATATCAATTTTCCCACGCTAAACAATGGGTAATAAAAACGGTTCACAAAATGCTCTTAAAAATAAAATAACACTGACGATTAATTTAGGACCTTATTTACTTAGGAGCAGGATCTTTTATTAAAAAAACTATAATTATGTTTTCTCTACGAAGATCTCAAGAACCGCTATAGCTAGACTTCTGCAATTTTCACAGATTGTGTATATCGGTTGCCGCTATAACAACAAATACTAAAAACAAAATAAATTAAATAAGGGGGCTCCCATACGACAAACGTAATTTTTTTGCTTATTTTTGCTCGATATGAATAATTGCAATAGGCAGGCACTTGAAATGTTCACAAAATACTCAGTTGTATTTCTTTAATAATTAATAATAATTTTTTATAAAATAAATAATTAAGGGGGGCTCCCATACAAAAAACTACATTTTTTACCTATTTTTGTTCTATAATGGTATGGAACCCTTCGTGCGCGAGTCCAACTCGCACTTGGCCGATTTTTATATATACAGGGGTGTAACAAAATTAAGTTATAATACTTTAGAGTGTGTACGTGTTCCTTGTAGAGAGTTCACTGTGAAAGTAGCAGCGCTGAAAGACCAAAATTTTTTTTCACTTTTGTATGGGGAAACTCGTGACGCTCGGGCCCTTGCCCATACAAAAGTGAAAAAAAAATTTCGTCTTTCAGCGCTGCTACTTTCACAGTGAACTCTCTATAAGGAACACGTACACACCCTAATGTATTATCACTTATTTTTTTTACCACACTGTATATATTAATGGCTTTTCCTAAACTCAAATTTTAATATATTTTTTGTAGCTATGTCGGCATATCAAAAATTCTATGCCCTGGAGCAGGACAATTGGAAAGACCCGTTGTTTCTCTATGGCCTCGGCTTGTGCTACTATCATTATAATGCTTTTGATTGGTAAGTACTCTTTTTATTATACTAAAAATTCTTTGAAGGAATCCTTTTGTGCTGATATCTTACTCCTACTAATATTATAAAGGCGAAAGTTTGGATGTATGTATGTATGGATGTATGGATGTTTGTTACTCTTTCACGCAAAAACTACTGAACGGATTTTAATGAAACTTTACAATAATATAGCTTATACATCAGAATAACACATAGGCTACAATTTTAACCGACTTTCAAAATGGAGGAGGTGTTATGTTCGTTTTTTTATGTTCAACGATTACTCCGCCGTTTGTGAACCCATTTTCAAAATTTTTCTTTTGGTGTATAGGTTATCATCCCAATTTGGTACCATATTCATAAAAGTGGTGACCTGATGAAGGGATCCATAAGAAATCGAGGGAACTCCTCAAAATTTATATGGAAACATGTGGTGACTTCGGTTTCGTGAGCAGTATTCTAAGCATATGCTACCAACAAGCAAGATTTTGTACCATGGTTCGGAAGGTGCTGAGAGAACTCCTGACTCTTTATAGATACAAGTTTGGGAGTTTCGACATTGTTTTAAGAACGGGAAGCATATGCTACTATGCAAATTACATTCATCATCATTATCATCACTACCATAAACCATGTATCATCTCGTTTTGACCCTATTATTGGTACTTATACTAGCTGTGCCCCGCGGTGTAACCCGCGGTTTAAGTGATATATATTTTTTTGGAAACATTTACCTATTAAATTTAACATTTAGGTAAATTTTTCATTTTGGAAACATTTAGGAATCATTTATTAATTATATTTTGGACTATTATTAAACGGTATTTCTCTCTAACTTGTTTGAACCGAAGTTCGGCCGAATTTCGGCGGAATTTTTAATTTTACCGAATGTTCGGCCGAAGTTCGTATTCGGTTCAAACCATACCATAACCATATTCGGCCCATCCTTCATTAAATTCTCTGATACTACAATTATGCAGGTGCAAATACATTGTATGTTGTAACCACTATTAAAAGCATAATTTGTTGTTAATATAATTGATCTCTTTTGCATTATTAGCAATCACTGTATACTGTATAGGGTCCCGTTTATAATACCCTTTGGGTATGGAATCCCAAAATACATAATATTAGAATATAGACTCACTCGGATTGTATTAATGAATTACATGTCTTAATTTGATCCTTCTAGCTGATAAAAAGAAAAATAAATATTTTTTAGAGTTTGCCTACTGACTTTTTGTAGGCTCTGTTGCAAGTAGCAGACTTGCAACTTGCACACAACATGGTTATTGATTGCAAATGTTTTTATCAGAAACCTTCAACAATTAAAATTAATTAATTAATAATCAATAATATTACCAACTGTTTTTCCAGTTATTTGCTTCAAAATAATAGAGGCCTTAACATTTCAAATATTTTCTCACTATTTACTAATTTTATAAGCTCTAGAATAAAGGTATAAAAATACAATATTGCTTGCTAATTTGACCTTTAAAAAACTTAATCTCTCTGAAGTCTGACTCATATAGAAAAACCTTTTAAACTGTACATAATATAGGTATTGTACTATTAATTAATGTTGACTGATTTAATTTGTTTTCATTTAGATTTTAAAACACTTGACCGAACAACATATTTATGCGCTGTTTACAGCAAGTTACATATTTTTTACATCTTGTAACTGTACCCTATTACATTCTAATTAAATACATTGAAGTGGTGTACAGAGGGGGGAATTATAATGAAAGCAGCCAGTCGAAAACAATATAAAAAAACAATAAAGATAAACTCAGAATTTTAAATACATACTATAATTTTAATTTACCTCTGAAGATTTTTACACAATAATATTACAATATATTTTACACAATAATATTGCAGATTTATTATTTGTACAATCTTGTCTTTTTTTGGACAAATATTCCTTACCTGTGACCTAACATGTCAAATGATATTAGAAAAAGAAAAAAATCGTTTTATACACGTACTTATTTAACCTTAGGGGCAGCTAGAATGAATACAAAGGAGTTTTATCTACCTGCTATTCAGATATCCTTCAATAGTCCTAAAAACCGCCATACAGTAAAGTGCTTTCTGACTTATTTTTTACATCTGGACCTTTATGTCGAATACATAGGGTTCACTTGCATAGAAACTTCTTTGTTGAATAAATCTGAATGAACTTGTACAATACACATGTCTGGTCCAACTTTTTTTCAATTTTAACCATAAGCAAGTTATTTATTTCTACAAAGTATGGGAAGGTTGGAGTGAAATAAAAATAATGTTTCAAGTAATACGACATAGAGGGCGCTACAGGGTTGTATTATTGGTACCTAAGTTAAATTTATTTAAATTGAAAATAAAATAGTAGTCTTTATTTTTATTAATAAATATAATAAAACAGTAGTTTATATAATAAAACAGTAATCTTTATTTTTATTGTTTTTTGAGGACTGGACTGTAAAATATTAAATTTAAATGTTTGCTTGGAATGTAAGTTGCAACAAACTTTTTATGTGACAATGCAATTCTTACAATTTTAATTAATCAAGGTGAGCGAAGCGAGACTTAGTATATCCCACAACCTATACATTTTGTGGTACACTTTACGGAAAAACTATCACCCCTATTGATTTTTTTTTATACGTAGATATGATGTAGATGTGTTATCATCAGTCAGTCAAGGTGTGACGACGCGAGCCCTCACAAAGCTCGGCTTTTAGCTAGTTAGTATTTATGCCAAAATAGTGTATCATTTGTACAAGGTTAAAGTGTGGTAAACTATGGGGTAATTCTATTTTAAAATTAAATATTATAATATAATTTAATATTTATGCTTATCACTAGTTCATAAATGTTACAACTTACAACTCATGCAATATTCAGTGTTTTATATAACACTAAAACAATAGGCTACTTGACCTATATTCAATTTCATTGAACAAATGCATATTTCTAGTAGAACTTTGCCTAGGAAACCGTATTTCACCCTTATCATCAAATAAAAGCTTATGATTGATAAATAAAGTCGATTTGAAAATATGATTTTATATTTTTTAATTTGTACTGACGAAAACGCTTTTGCGGTACTTCCGATTTGGATGTGACGTCATCACACTAGTAATTTAATATCTTTTATTTATCGTGCTCGTTATATGTAAGTTTATTTGTACATAAATAATAAGAATAAGCCTAGAAAGATTTGTAAAATATATTTTCTTAAATAATTTAAATATAACCAGTTTTACATATTATCTCCATTTATTATAGTGCGGAAATGAAATGGCCAAAACTTTTCTCTAAAAGTTTTCAACACAAATGATTTTTAAATTATTTTCTAATTTTTTGGCACTGTTAGACTCGTACGTTTAGCACATAAAAAAAATTTCAATAAAGTATAAAATACAAAAAATATGACGTCACACTGTTTTCGGCGCCATTTAAAAGGCACATTTTTAATCTACATTTTTAGGGGTTTCTACTGTTTAAAATATTAAAATATTAGTTTTTTTGGTGAAAATGAATGATTAAGAAGCGATTAGCATGAAGAAAAAAAGTAGGTCAAGTAGCCTATTGTTTTATTCATAACCTTTTTTATCTTGTCACATGAACTTGAAATAAAAGACATTATGTAACTTCTGCTACACATACAAGACATCTTCTATTGTATTTGAGAAATTCCTTTTACAAGTCTATTTCTATAGTAAGTGGTTTCTGATTATTACTTTTTTTATACATAATATCAAGTGTAATTAAATTCGATATTAGGAAACTGGTTAGATGTTACCATCAAATTTATTTTTATAATCTCAATAACAAGTTTTGAGTTTTACATTGTGTGAAAAAAATATCAATAGTTTGTATAAGCTACACACTGCAGCTACTTATAATAACGCGAACGACGACGAACCCACAAAATATTATTATAAAATGGGGTCAAAATGTGTCAGTTGTGTAAATTGATAAATATGTGTTGGGTAAACCGAAAAAGCTTTATTTTCGTACGGGACAGGATGTAGTGTTGATGTTCGCCGCGATATCTGTTTGTGATTCCGCGGCCGTAGGACAATCGCGCGGAAGGGCCGGCGGGGGGCGGGGCGCGGCGGGCGCGGCGCGGCGCGGAGAGGGGCGGGGCGGGGTGCACGCTGCAGCGAGGTCGTCGCTCGCGCGCGCCGCCGTCAGTCGGGAGCGGGATGCGGTGACGTAAACTGCATCGGCGCGGGCCGCTAACGTAGTGTAGGACGGGACGTGTCGTGCTTCGATGTTTATGTATTGCGTGCGTGCGGACGATCCTGTGTGACTGTTCTCGTTCCGACGACTCCCCCGATCTTCACTACGTGGGCCTCTGCGGTCCGGTCCGCCCGTCCGAGAGGAGACCCAAAATGGTGAGTGCGGTCGAAGCTCCCGATCGTAGTTTGTTTACGTCGGCCCTAATGCCGCCTCTTTCTCTCGACCTGCCGCCCGTATCCCTACGTCGCGTTCGCACGCGACTCTATTTTGTTTTGTTTCCGAATTGCAGACACCTACGTCGACGGCTCCGAACCCGGTCCCGTCTGTAGGCTGCGTTTTTTGTGTGTGTGCATGTAATGTGCATTTTTTGTAGTATTTTCGCAGGTAGTCGAGAGGACGTTCTTTTTTATTCGGCGAAGCGATTTCGGCGAGACGAGCCGAGGAGGGTGCAGCGACGAGGGTGGATTCGCGTGTGCGATTGTTTTTACTGAATAGGCCCGGCGCTGCATAAAATGTAGGTCGGTCGGTGTAAGTGCGGCCGTGGCGAGTGCACGCGATGTCGGGCCTCGGTCCCTTCCATGTCGTAGATAAGTATACGCAACACAATAGGTACCAGCGCTACCCTAATGTATTCAGACTGGCATCTATTGTTGCTCCGATATTGTTACTCGGAATTGATCAAACTTGCGAGTAGTTTCCACGTTCTACACGGGTAAATTGACCAGAATAATGACGTAGTAGGTAACATTTTTGCTTACTTATTTAGTCGGTAACGGTAAAGTTGGGTTTTACTACAGCGATAAGTTGAATGGAATTTACGTGCGATAGGTTTCATAATTATTACGTGCGTAATGCGAAAAGTGAGTCATATACTCGCGGTGGTTTCGCGCACTTTTGTCCGCGCCCCATTGGCCGACCAGTCAGCGGCGATCTGCTCGCAAATTCACGATGACACAAACATTTGCGGAAATACACCTTACGAAAATCCCAATTTTTTGTCGCACCTTTGAGGCATATCACGTACTTATCCGGAATTACTCTCAAAACCGTACAACTAATAACGCAGGGGAGCAAGAAGCGTTCCCAAGGAATTTAGATTAAAAAATTACCATATCTCAAGAAAACGCCCCAACTATAGAGAAATCAAATAGCAAACAACAGCAAATCCGGTCAGGATATATTTGGGAATAGGATTTAAATCAACACGTTTATCTTGATTCCTGTATTGACAGATGTTCGTTCTTCCGGGATGCGCAACCCCTCGTGCAAGCTGGTCGATAACTCCACGGGTACAAGACGAATAAATTATACCAGAAATATTCGTAATTCGCCGTATAATTCAAATATGTGCTGCCAAATATGATTATTTGCTTAATACCTTCGGTAAACTCTGGCTTCACAATTTTGCACGTGTTCGCACTTGCCTCCAAAAAAGTGTCCTTCGACTTATATAAAACGAAACGATATTGGGTACACGGTATAAATATGGAAAGCGATATATTTGTATAATTCATTGTTCTACTAAGTATTCAGTACACACCTAATGTAGTATTCGGAGTATGAGATGATCCAAACTAATCAGAATCATAAAAAGATTCCTGAGAAAACCATAAATTGTAGTTATGACTTATGACGTCGTTGAACTATGTATATAGCTCACCAAAATTAATAAAATAACAAAGGATAAAGTAACAAAGACCACGAGGAAAATCGCGGAAATGTTTAATAATTTAAATTAATTTAAATTAGGTAACGTGGCAAGTAAAATAATAAAATGCCAAAACGAACTTATTCGTGAGAATTGAAGAATTGAAAGGACTTCTTAACACAAAGTGAAATGAATTGCAATTTGTAAGCCTAAGGCCACGCCCTGCAAATTTTTGTGAATTAAAAGAAATGCCATGAATATCTAAAATGTTTCGCATATCATGTTATCTACAGTTCGTTGTCCTGTATAAAATGGGCAATAAACGTATTAGTATGGAATCGTCCAATTGTATGTAACGAATCGCGCCAGTGATTGGAGTTAACCGGTCCGAGTATTTTCAATTTCTCACCGCTACGCTCTCGGCTAACGGCACTTCTAGCTATACACCTGATCTGTTTGTTTAGAACGGGCCCTTTCTATAACCTAAAAAGCGGATCATTTTGTAGCGTATTATCGTAGTAATCACGTCGATTGTCTACAACCTCTTGCCACGACCACGAATACACTCTCAAGATAATGATCGTTGTTTATGGTGTTATTTCCAAGAGTTTCTTCGCTCGTTAATCCCTAATAATTTTACCTTTGTTCTGTAAAGTTTCGAGCGTATTGTTTCGTTCTTGTTCTTATGTAATCCAAAACCGATGTTTCCTGTGCTGTGATTCATTTGTTTTTACAATGCCCCGTTCAATTGTTCGTTTGATTTAATGCCTTCGATTTCGTTGAATTCCATATATTTACGTATTTCTATTCACGGTGCGTAGCTCGTTGAATGGTTCTGGTAATTCCGTAATAGTTGTCAGCTTTTCGGAACTGGTTTAACGGACACGAGCTGGTTGCACATTTCATGTGTCTAAAGTGAATTGTGGGTATAGCTAATAGGTCTCGTAATGTATAAGGCAGCTTGCGGTGGCGCGTGCCGAGCAGGTGTAGGCCGGCTGCTCCCACACCTGTCACATCAGCTGCTTCTAGCTTTCTTTATTCCATCATTCATACTTAAAAGCTTTACCCGCTCATTGCGATAGACATCCTTAAAAAAACCCACCTACGATTTATCAGACCTATCAAGATTACAATAGTTTTTGTCGATGATATCGTAATTGGTAATTGGAAACTAGAACTCTGAAACGTATCCTTGAACTTGGGACTTTTTAGCACGTTCGAACATTATGTAACCCTTGCTAATATCAAACGTCAATGTTACGTACTTGGCGATTGTAAGTCATCTTATCGCTCATAGTAACACTTCGTACTTCGATAATGCTATCATAGTAGGTAATCATTGTTTCGCGTAGTAGATAGTAAGCGTAAGGACGATACAATGATAGTAAATTCTTTTCGAGTATGGTTACCGTCTTTATTGAAACGGATCATGACTTTAGAACAAGTTTATGTACATATTATATCAATATATCAATGACGACTTCGGAGATATTATGTTATTGGGTTAACCAATTCTGGACTGTTGCCTCGTGTCATGATATTTTCATATTTGTGTTTTCTTGCAATGTTCTTTTGATTTTTTACAGCAAGTAGCAACGTGTACATTGTTTGTGTTTTACCTTACAGATGTCATGTTTCTCATGTTTTAACAATCAGTATCAATTAACAATAGCATGCGGCATATAGCATACTCCAGCGAGTACCAACATATTCGTATAGTTTTACGAACGTGAACACTTTCACTACTATTAATTGCTTTGTCATGATCTTAGAGACTTATACATACGTGAGTGTTAGTAATGTATCTTTTTATTCTCTTTGGCTTACCTTTTCTGTTTTTTTGAACAAGAAAGTTGCTAGTTTCATATTACGTGACACGTGTACGTCTCTTAAAATTCTGCGAAATTATTCTCCCAGACATACATTTTAATTTTTATGGATTAATGTAAATGTAATTCTAATTCCTCTTATCCACTGCGCATTTGTTGATCACAGCGCCTTGTCAGACTGAGCATAAGCGAAAAGCCACTGAACGGCATTTATTTACATTTTTATTGCTCGTTTAATTGCTTTATTTTTCATCATCATCTATTAAATACGTTCGCTGCTCATTTGATTTCATTTTCAAAGTCTCATTTTACATCCTCAACCTTTTCTAGCGTTCCTCGAGGGTTGAGAGTTATAAAATTGTCTACAATATGTTGTACTCGATGACAGGGCCTGGTAGTTCGTGTCAAAGTACTACAGGTCTTTGTGTTTTCGCAAACAGCATGTTTCCCCGGACCGGTTGGGCGACGCGTGCGGTTATCCGCATGTAGGCGTGCAATTAACTTGCAGATGCAATGCCACTGACCTTGCGCCATTTTTTTGACCCAACCTTTTGCTAAACTGCCAGTTTATGGATTTTATGCTTAACTAAGCTGAAATTGATTTTGTATTGGGGTTTACATGCTTCAGTTCATTGGATGCCATTTCGTCCTGACTTTTTCGACTGAATATCTGAGTAACAATTGTATGCTCCTGTTTTATTGATTTAATTTGATATTTTTGATCCTCTTTCTTATTTTATAATTGTTATTTCTTTGTAAATAACTATGCCATTTCAATTTCCAAATTATCGGATTTTCATGTATAATAGGAATATTTTTCTCATCATTAGGCGTACAATAATTACAAGTGTGTTACGCAACATCGTTTGTTATGCGAAGACGTAGGACGGCTCGGCGAAGCAGCGTAGTAACAGAGTAACGGGCCTAACCGGAATTTGTGTTCGAAGTGTTACATACATCGACGAACACTCTTGTCTATTTATATAAGCCGAGCGGTGGAACGCTAGTTTTGGCGTGCGCGGTTTCCGACCGGAGCCGAGTGCATCTAAGTACGGGAAGACGTGCGGGAGGGGCTCCCTCTGCCCCCCGACGTGCGCCGCGTCACGTACGCTTTGTGCCCTTTTTCGTCTACCGAGGGGCAGCGCGCGCCGCTATGCCGTCTACCTCAATCGAATCCTCGACTGAGGGCGGCATCGGCTCCCTCCCCCGCGCCCCTCTAACCTACCCCATCGCGGCCCACATTTAGGGCTCGGTCGTCTCGTTACGAAATAATCGTAGTGGCCGAATTGGGTCATGCTTTCCGACCGGGCCAGGTTAAGTGATGTCCCAACGCGGTCGTCGACACTAACGGAGAGAACTATTTATACCTGCGGAGAGAGGAGTGCTGCACCGGAACTCGACCGCTGCATCGCTGCAAGCGTCTCCTCTGTCAATGACCTCCTCAGCTGCATTCGAGCGTTCGCTTCCTGCATCAAATATTAA
The DNA here is from genome assembly GCA_905187585.1 of Cyaniris semiargus. NCBI lineage: Eukaryota > Metazoa > Arthropoda > Insecta > Lepidoptera > Lycaenidae > Cyaniris > Cyaniris semiargus. Next base: position 5,151,072 of record LR994555.1, read on the forward strand.
ACGAACTACGTTGTAGTTTACTTAGTTTTGTTGCAGCAAAAAGTCAGTTCGTTTGAACTATGAAGCGTTTTACTCGAGCCTCTCACGTTTCTCAGTAAATGGATGCTCCATTTACGATATATTTTAGTGCCTCTTATCTTGAATCTCTTCCGTAATGATTTAAAGTATCTTTAGTGTATTGTATTTTAACTGTAAATTTAAAATTTCATAACCTTTATTTATTTTGACGAAGTTAAAATTTTAAAACTAAACTTCAATCGTAATCGAGAATTCAATCAATGAATTTTAAATTAAGCAGCCAATGGAGATGATGTATTAATTGTTCACAGTTGTTGTAGAGAGATAACAGTAGCGAGTATGTACAGTGTTCGCGATCATTGTCCGCGGCGGAATTTCCGCGAAAAAATCCATACGTCACGCGGCGCGTCACCGGGCGAAACGTCACAAGGCCGCGATCTAGCTACCCGCAGCTTCTCGCTGGGCGTAGTACATTTTTTTTACTGATCACATGTTTGTGACGCGAGCTCCAATGTTTTTTATATTCCTTGAGTATTCTGTCCAAATAAATATAAACTGTTGAGCTTGATGAGTTTTCGCGAAATGTTTACCCAAGGAAATTGATTCCTAGGCAGTTGACAGACCAACGTCGTTTGGTCGGCTTATGTCAATTCAATGTTAGCTGTGATCAGTCGGATTAGTTTGACTTAACGCGACCAAATTACTTAGATCCGCCATCTGCCTAGGAATCAACTTCTCTGATAGTACAATAGAAGCAATTAAAGCGTCGCCAACCGGAAAACTTGCAAATTCTGAGCGTTCATGTCGTAATGTCCACACTGAATTTCCACGCAAGTGCTAATCGAGTTATCCCTAATTTTCATTCATTAAAATATAATAATTATCTAACCCGCGAATTACGTTAATGAGATAGCAACTTCGACGGCTCCTTATCTCAAAATTAGGTAATGGTGCTATATTTAAATGTGATACAATACGACGGAAATTACAGTTACAACTCCTTGCGTCATGAAATCCTGTTACGTTAGTAGTAAACTTCGCGAATGACTCAGTATATCTCGAGTAGTAAATAAAATTCTGACTAACGATGACTGTAATTACGAAGCGAGGAAGGTGTTCTCACGGATGGCGCGCAGCGTTCTTGCCGTTACATACAATGGGCATTAGAAAGCGGCCGGTGACCGCAAAAAGGGAGCACGGAAAGGGCTCCGATCCAACGCTTCGATCTTGCGACACGGCGTTACGTCACCGAACGCGATAACCTCCGGCCGCGTCCCACGAATCTAACAAATGTCCAAGAAATCGTGTGACGCCGAACGCTGAACGCCATATTCCCCACGCATATGTACCCCACCGTCAAACAATGTCTGACGTAGATGGCTTTAAAATCGTTCACAAAGGGTTCAACCCTTTTATAATCCCGATGCTAGGGATGGGACCGAGTTTTTAATTCTCCTGCATGTAAATAAGTATTGGACTTGTTACGACACTTGTGTGCCATGAATTGTGGGGTACTTCTCAAGGGCACTCCGACGTTTGTAATGTAATAATAGCACGGAATGATCAGTTCGTTAGGGGAGCTTTATGCACGGAACTTAGTTTGCTAAAAATTTTGGATCAAAGAACTTTTTCGTCAGAAGCATCATTTGTGCTCTCGGTCGGCCATTGTTTTAGTAAATGCATTATACTCCCAGCTGATGCGTGCTGTTTACATCGAATACATAAATATTGTGCGAAACCTGTTCGGTGTATATTGTGCAAATATCGTGGGTGGAATCTTTGTTTTTTGTACCAACGTAATACGACTGCGTTTCTTGCAGCGCAGAATGCAGTCGCGATGAGCTCGCTTCCTCATTACTTGACCTCGCATCGTGCACAATGAGCTTCGTGTACACGAACACTATGATACACTTGCACACACGTATCTGTGGGCGTGTTCCATTGTTGTGGGTCGACTGGATGCAGTCATCGCTATACGAAATGTAGAACATTATGTCACATTTCAATGATTCACGCCGCAATGTTTTTAAGTTATTTATTGGGTCAAGTTTTTCTGGCGTCGCACGCGCCGTATTTACATCTGGCTTCTCGACTTTTTCATCTTTAGGCACATAAAACGTTTCGTTTCTCGGTATTTCGTCTTTGCGGAATACTTATGCGAATATATTATGAGAGATGTTTGTGTCGGTTCGCGATGTTGTCTCAAGTACCGTAATGATGGCCTTTACGTGCCTGCTGCGCTTGCGGGCTTCTACTAGAACCGGCTTATTTCTAATCTACCATATATAGACGGTACTTTGTCATTGAATTTACTGCCACATAAGGTTGCTCGTGCAGCCTGTCGTGTCGATAGGAATAGAAATCGTTTATTGATTACTGTCCCTTATTTATACTCCACGTTTTTGAATTGTGATTGTGGACTTACGTTTAAACAACAGGCTATTCATCACACTGCACTGTTATTCACTTTTGAAGTAGATTAATTTGTAGTTTAACACAAAAAGTATTTAAATCTCATTCCTCGTCTAACCAGTGACAAAATATGTTTTACTATTTCATTTACTACGCTACGATGAGCTTACTAATTACTTAACTGTATTGAAAATGGCTTCCCCCTTTATAATTTCACGCTCAAGTTTATTTATATTCATGTTACGATGGTTATCTTATTAGATTTAATCGAATTAAAAGTTGAATGGTCTATTTATTACTTGAACTGGACATTCGACTTCTTCATATTTTTATTTATTATTTTCTCGATAAGGCTGCTGATTTGCTGAAGCTAAATTTAGTTACTTCACCATCCACCGATTTAGTAGGTCTAAATACTAATCTGAGCTCTTCGAATAAGGTTTGCAATCATATAAAGTAATTAAAGAACATTAGACACGCAAAAACAAACTTAGTGAACAAATTACATTACTGTTTTAGTTGCTATGTGCTTATGTTAATGAGTATCACCTACGTTTTATGTTCTTTCTAAGGTCAGTCACGTTATAATATGTATTAACACATTGTCACGCGAATAATATTATGTACCTACTTGTATTTACAAAAAGAAAATAGTTAATACGGCGCTTCTCTACTGATAGGGTCAGAATTTTTAATAATATTAATATTATACGGTATAATTTATACAGTGCAAAAATTTACTTGTTATACGAATAACAAAACTTCTATGAACTATGAGCATTGTTAAGAGTATAAAAAATGTATAAAATGAAATGAATAAATTCCTTTAAATTTAATTTGTAAAGAATTAAAGTAAGTTTATAGTGCCCTTCGTATAGTTTATTCAAAACCGCCTTGAGCGTTGATTTGTTTAAAGTAAGTAACTACTATACAATTATTTATACCGTTACAATTTCTATTCATGCTCGGTGAATCATAAAATAAGCTCACGTTTAGTGCTAGTCTAGACCTATATGGGTCATGGGAATGCGGAATGAAACTAACCCTGCTCTGATATCTGAAATAGATAAAATGGTACTATCACTACAAGCGCTGAAGGTTCAAATTAGGAATGAATTTCTAAAATAAACACAAACATGTAATGGAATTTCAAAGATGAAAGAAAGAAACAATCAAAATAATTAACAAATAGAGGGAAATGTTTAATAGCTTGACCAAAAAGCGAAAATAAAGACTTGCAAGGAAGTAACGCCTTGAAAAGAAACGTACGAGTATGCTGTATGACTAATGGTAAACCTCCTTCAATCGAATATGGTGTGGGCTATATTAGTGTTAGTTATCGTACGAAAGTAGGTCAAATGGTACGACGGCAGCGATAACCGGGCCCTAGCTGATTACCAATTGCAGTGAGTTAGCTAATATTGAGCATTCTGGAGCAATATACAATGGCTTACGGCATGGAAATTACTCGAAACATGCTCGTTTACTCCGCTTTTAGAGGATTGTCTTTATCCTTCCCAAAGTTTTACTTCAGTGAAAGGTGTTGTTTCTTAGAAATACTGTTTAACTTCGTAACTTTTAACTTGATCTTCAACTCCATTGTGTTTCTCGGAAATATCTACAGAAGTTGAATTATACTGAATGAAGTTCATTATAAATTAATCAAATTTGCTTATGGACTTCTGTATTGGTGAGTTAAGGATTTAAGATTAGATATAGATTTAACGTAATAGAAATATACATATATCATTATTTGCTATTATCCTTCAGTAAATTACTGTGTACAAATTATTGAGTTGATCAGTTTATTATACAAGATATTGAAACAACGTTAGGAATAATAGTTTTATGGCCAATATTATCTTGCAGCGTGCAGTTATTGGATATCTAATCTCGTTCTCATAACGAAGCGGTTGCAATCTGTTGCCGTGGGACGAGCAAGGCCATGATGTAAGTCAGGTGTGCTGTGTGCAGTATGCACGTAAAATGCATCGGTTGATTGCATCACGAAGCCCCGTCAAGAGTTCTATCCGAGTGTAATTGAACTTGGTGCAATCAATTGTTCGGGATAAAGCCAATCTAGTTGCTGGTTTGGTCGTGTGAATACTGCTGCAGAATTTAAAAGGTTCTGCAGTTTTGTGGAAACGGATAGGTTTGAGCGGTATTAAGTTGCTCTGATGCTACCGAACGAAAACTTGAATTGAATGGTCAAAATCGAATTTTCATATTCTAGGTTAATCTTCAACTAAAAAGAAGCCACAAAAACCTCGACAAAGTATTAGTACTCGGTAGCCACTAGATGTAAATTATGTTTCGGAAATGTGGAACAACCAGAAAATAAAAACGGAATCTAAGCGAATGTCATAACGCTGCAGTTAAAAAGCCGACCTTGGCAATAATTGCTTGACCCGTATTCGTTTTATACAGTAGTTAACGGGGAAGTGGGTTATTATTACACTTTGCCCATTCCCTTTGCGAGTCACCGTGGGAACGTCTCGAGCGCTCATTATGAGGAATCACGTGGAGCGGGGCGCACCTCGCACCTAGCGATAGTTCAATTATGTAAAGTATGAGCTGTGATGAACGAACTATAAATAGCCGGCGATCCGTCCTTGAGCCGTGCTGTGAAACTGGGTCAAGCCTCATGGCGGTGCTCCTCGCGACTCGGCCACTCCAATTACCCGCGACATCTAAGCGTTCTTTACTTCGCTGATGTTTTTTCTGAAATCTTTAAGAAGCTTTACGATTAAAGTTTAACAGATGTTACTTTTATTGAATATTGTATGTGTGTATTTTCGTTACCTGAGCGATAATAATGGTCCCTCGGCGGGCAGGTAGTTATCGTTCCACATCGATGTTGTAATATCGATTATTTGGAATATGCTGGAAAGTAACGAAGCCCCATCGTTTCTCCTGTCGATATAATGCTACATTGTCTATTATACGGAATTATTCTTTTACGTTCCACGTTTTGTATAAAATTGTATTTCAATTGAGTGAAGTGAATTTGTGATGCCTCCCGACCTCACTTTTTGGGATCTAGAACATTTAGGTTGTGTTTCTAAACAATATTTCTCTGTTTATCTGTAAATATCTAGAAATCGCTATCTATCATGTATGCCGTTGCTATGTTATTAGTCTCTTGATTCACTCTACTTTTTAAATCACAAAGTGCATTTCTCTTTTGTTATTAATTTCCAGTCTAGTTATAAACAATGCAGTAATGATTATGTAGCCACATATAAAAACATATTGCGATTACGGTGGATAAAAATGTATTATACTGATAATATATTTTATCGACTTGGTCCAGTGATTGTTTTCTTTTGTTGATAAATACTATATCTATTCATAGCAAGGGTTCTTTTGTGACTTTATCTATATCAAAGACTGACTGACTTGGTAAATCAGCGACAGAAGTTATCTTTGCATATTTTAGCCTTTCTCTTTCCTTGAAATCTCGTCTGAAATATTTGTAACTAAAATGCTAAAGCTACACTTTTTGTCCTATAAAATACTACAAACGTTCGAAATTCTAAACGTCTATATTCAAATGTGGAATAATTAGGGTCACGCAGTTCCTCGTTAATTAGTGGCTCATGTGCGGAACCAGTACTACTCGTACCTTCTACCGTCTACGTTACTGTAATACAAATTATGCTTCACGATAAATTTATGTTTATTTTTAGTGCGGGGAAGGTGATTTGAAATTGCGTCATGCACAGCATAAAACGGTATTTCATTATTTTTCGTTTGTTCGAGATCGTACGGCTTCACCTCGAAATTGAATTTCTCAGTGACGTCTCGCTTTGATACAAAATTGATAGGAGATATTTAAACGGAGGTCCGAGTCGCTCGGTGAAAGCCACGTCCGCCGCGAGATGCGAGTGCGTGCGGGTAATAGAGTAAAGACGCTCAATTTGAGTTCGGGACCGGACGCCGCAGGCCGCAGCCTCCACCTGTCTCGCTCCTTTGTTTCGGCTCGCAAATGTCAGCGGAGGTCATCTAAATAAAGACGTTGCCGTTCGATTTCGGTCCCGATCCCCGTCTAGACGATGCGTTGTATGCGACGTCCGATCGATTGTACCGAGCCTCAGACGGTCATCGACCCCGCGGCGCATCTGTGACGTCACGCTCCGGTGATGCGCTCCTAACCTTACGGATGTTGACAATGCGTCACTTTTTATTGGCCGCGTCTTGTGCCTCGACTACCATCCCGAATCACCTTATCTCCGAGCTCCGGCATTCCGAATCCAACATTTTTTTTGGCTTTCGAGCGATGAAGCGTGTCGTCGAATTCTCGAATTTCAGAGTCATAAAAAATTCCCATTCTTTATCAATTGTTAAAAGTAATAAAATTGTTTCTGTAAACTGCGTCGATAATAAAGTCTGTCAATTTAGCGTGACCATCGACGGTATTTAGTTTTACGACGGTCATTGCACCGTCTACGTAAACGTCGGTCGACCTTAAAGGACGAAAATTTTATAATACGTTGCCCCTTCTGGAGATGTTTCGGTCGCCTAATTGTTCCTCCCCAATTTCGCTTACTTTGTATGGTTTTCTCGTAAAATTTTTTGCGTTGCGTAACATAAGTAAATATTTGTGTTGCCCCATGGCTTTTTACGACTTAAATTCTTACAACAATGCTTTACGCAGGTAGTTTATGGTGTTCCAAATGTTTTGTGTTGTAAATCTTTGTAATAATTTCTCTGTAAATATTTTCTAGTGAAAGACAACTGAGCAAACATTAACCAATATATTTTATTTCATTTGTTACAAAGGATCAAAGCTGGGTATTGATATTGTATCAATAAATATCGTAACGAATAAAAATATTGTAACGCATCAGAAAACAAAATAATTGTTTACATCAAGGTTATCAGTAGTAGAGATTCCTGAGCCACTTGTTATTTTCATAATAATTAATTTGTAATCACCTTCTATTTACTCGAGTTCATTGTCCATCGCGCCTTTATTTTCATTGGTTCGATTTATCGATGACATTTTTATTTTCTACTGCTAACCTGTAATGATGTGAGAGATGCGTTCGTCTACGAAGGTTTCTGATAAAAAGTGCAATTTGCCCCTCAAGCCTGCCACATTTTGTTGCAATTAAGGTTTTTATAGGTGCTGCAGTAATAGACACACACATTGCCCATGTGCGCAGGCACATCTGCGGACTACATAACTTTATTTTTATTCGTGTTGTGTCGATTAGGGCTACGAAGGCATTGCAGATGGCACTGTACGTGTCGCCCGGGTTCTCCCGGGCCGCGGACGCCCACATGCGGCTGGCTCTCATGTTCAAAGCCCGAAGGCATTGGGCAGCAGCCGCCGTCCACTTCAGGAGAGCGAGGCTGGCTCCCCACCAGGACGCCACCTTCACGAGGCTGGAGCTGAGCTTCCACGCTGCTCATCTGCTGGAGGCGCGGGGACTTAGGAAGTCGGCGAGAGACGCGTACGAGAGGCTTCTGAAAGAGCCGTCGTTGTCGTCGTCTTTGAAGGCTGATGTCTGCCGGCAATTAGGTTAGTTGACACACTTTTTTTAGTTTTTCAATTTACATTCCTACCTTCATAGAGTTTCCTTAAAACAAGGTGCTAAGTTATTTTCTGCGTATTACCACAGAATATAAAATGTTGGTAGTGGTATTACTACAATTTACTGATGGTTATACGGCATGCAGACTTTTCTGAACAAAATCCCAATAGCCATCTGATCTTTGAGTCATGACCAGAATACTTGTGATACTTCAAGCAGCTATAAATTAATATGCACTTAAAGGAAGTCGCGAAACAATGACCTGCAGCGTTTCAGCAATAGCCACTCGCTATGTAAAAGTGAGTTGCATTACAAATGTTTCTTCGTACCGGCCCAGTTTTCGCTTCCGTCGGCCTTATACGACGAGTCGGATGTTGGCACGTGGTAAACTAGTCGTATAATACAGGTTTTTGTATAAATAGCTAATTATAATGTGAAACTGGACCATTGTGAACAGGATCTATAGTTTTTTTGCCGCAGGATGAAGCTATAACCGGATAATATGATGATTAAAATGAGGTGATGAGGATGGTGTAAAGTTACGCAATGGGTTTGACGTTGAAATTACTTTATAAGGTACCCCTTTATAATTAGTAATTTTATGGTACATATTAAAAATTACTATGTATATATAGGGTTTTCAGTGTTTGTGTACTGTCAAAAATGTCAATGATCAAAAACAAATAAGAGTACCAATTATACCAAAGCCGTAAAATTGGACTCCAAGACCAATCTGAGGACGCAAAAAAGCGTCTATATGCCATAAAGCCCGTACTCTGAGATTTGTACAATCGATATTATCAATATCTCTATTTTAGCAATACGTAGCTTTGTTTACTATCCCCTAGGCATTTGTTGTCGAAAGGGAAGCCGATGCGAACGGACGTAAACAGAAAATGCACCGGTGTATTTTTTAATTGATTGATGCGAAAAGCTAGCTCAAATACTGAAAAGTGAAAGCATAAATACGATAGCATTTCACAAAATTCACCAGAACTTTTTAATTGGTTTAAATTTTTAACTTTTGCTTTTCGAACGGCTGAAAGGTTTTGACGAATTTTTCATGTTTGCTGCCTATTGGTACTCATAAAGTTTCCTGTTATAAAAACGAATGCGTTAATTTTTTTTGTCGAGAGTAGATTTAGACTCACACAAGAATAAATTATATTTATGGTATATTAATTATGCTTCAAATTACTACAAACACTTGACAGAGCAAAACAACCAAGCCCTGTTTAGTTCTTAGTGAAGCAAAATTTTGTAGAGTTAACTTAGCTTGTTGGCTCTACATTATTTAGAAAATTTTGATAATGCTTATTATCAAACATTTCGAGCCTTATAATTAGGTCTCCCGTCTCATCCAGGCACTAGGAATTAGTGGACCTAGGAATACTAGAAACGCGAACATTTTCTATGCAAACACAATATCGTCAGTCGTCACAATGACACAATCTATCAAGGCCATTTAAAAAAATATTTACTAGTCCTTCTTCGTCTTATTTATCACTCACGGAGATGGGCCAGCATGGAGATTCTGCAGAATATAATAGTTAGTTTAAATTTTAAAATAGAATAGGGGTATTGGTCGCATTTTACCTCAATAAAACGCACATTACCATACAGTCGGTACTCGGTTCACATGTTATCTAATATGAACCGGTGAGGCCGGAATACTGAGGTGAATGACTCAGGTTTACTGACATTTTAATTGAAATTAAATTCACGGGCTCACGGTAGGGTTCACAATGTAAATGATATATAGTAGATCCGCGTAGATTCTTCTTCAGAGGAAAGCTTACAGAATAAGCCTTACTAACGAAAAAATATGATATGAAAGTGTAGTCAGCCGTGCTAGCATACGCCAACGAGAAAATTTTGTCTACACGTTTTCTCGATGTTAACTGGTTTATCTCTTCATCTCTATTATATGTGCTATTTTTGTCTATATACTAACGAACTATATACGATCGAGAAATTTATCTCTCGAGTTTCGACGTACGCATGTTAGCGAAAAAGAGATATATATCAATATCGACAATATCACTACGCTCGAGAGTGAGATATCCACGAGATATCTCGTTGGCGTATGCTAGGGGGGCAGGAAAGACCTAGCCTACATCTATGACTAGAGACATAAGTAAGATGAAGGAGCCGAGAGCCGATAAACCCAACGCCAATGCAATAAACCATTTCATCTTTCGCCATCATTGCTCGATGGCGAACATATGTTTTTAGGTTTAAATAATTTGGATCGGTGTTCAAATGACATTAAACACCATAAAATAGAAATCGAGCGGACTCTATATTTTTCTTCCAATTATTTCTTCTGGAGTTCTCGTTATTTCTCTACCCTGCCATAAAAACTTTTCATAATCAGTTTTATAGATTTATTTATTTACAGCCTTACTAATTTCTAAAGATTTTACGTAATATATTATGTTAATATCTATTGTCTGTCTCTCGTGGCCTCAGACATACCTACATTCCACACATTCCAACATTCTTTCAACTTGTATCAAACGACATGGGTTGACGTGAGAGGCCGTTATACCAAAAGATAGTTTGTCAAAATTGTATAGTCTATTCAGATCCAATATTATAATATAAACCAAAGGAAAAGTATTGAAATTAAACGTGTCATTGAAATTGGTAGCGTTATAGCATCCTATTTATTTATTGTGATCCTATTGTCTCTTTGTTTTTCTTTAGTAATAGTTGAGTCCTAACTAAATTTAGATCTGTAAGAACGTGAACGTGACGTTAACACGTCCGCCAAGAAAAGGCTTACTTATTTTATTACAAATATTAGACAAAGAAAATCAGACTCTCCCATCTCTAGGTACAGCAGGATGCTAAAACTGTCGTATTATTAAATACAAGCAATAACAGAAATATTAATTGTAAAAGACAGCTATTCAGCAAATTAATAATTCAATTATCAATAACATTTGGTACTTCCAATTCCGCGTTCGGGTATTCCGTCCGGATTTCCGCTAAGTAAAGCATGATTCATTTGATTGAGGATATAGTAAACGACTCGTCACTATAAAAGTATGTATTTGAAAATATGCCAAAGTACTAAAAACGAAATTCGCAATATTCGCTTGAAATTTTAGTCGTAACTTAATCTATCAATTAACATTTTAATAAAAATTATATATCTAATATCCATACAAAATTTTTAAAAGCGAAAGTTGGTCTGTTTATTACTTCTCAATGCCTCAACCACTGAAGTTTGAATGAAATTTTGGTTGGAGATACTTTGACTCTCCAAAAGACGTAGAATAGTTTTTCATCCCGGAAAAATTACCTTTTTCGAGCGGCACAGATTTTTTTTTACAATTTTTTATGAACTTTTGTGCCTGTTTACAAATTACACTTTAGTATTGAATATATTTCTCAAATGCATTATTTCTTGGCCGGATACTAATGATGATGATCATACTTAAGCCAATATAGATGTTATCTTATTTAGCTTAATGAATACTAAATACCGGGATGTTTTCTTCGTACCGTCAGCGACTAATCTGGCTACTTTTCAACTTTATTACCTGGTAATAAGACTCAAAAGTGGCACAATATATCTGTCGACTGTACATAAATCTTCTCGGATGAAAGATTTAAGATATGCGAAGCGCGCTTTCCATCGACGGCGATGCCAAAGTATTTAAGAAGATTGGTTTTGCGTTAAATTTGCATTTAATCTATGCAAATTTTCTTAATACTTAACGTAATGGATAGGCTTTTTTTGATAAAAAACATCTCATTAACTGCATTACCCGAGTAATGCAGTTCACTTAGTTTCGCAAATCAATGCTCTCTGCTTGAAATATTACAAGTTTTCTGGCTCAAGATCAGTAAATCGTTAATGTATATTTTCAACAGCTAGTTTCTTCCTTTCTTATTGCGAATAATTCGGCTGTCAGGGTCTATTAAGGCAAGGAACGCAAAACTGAAAAAGTTGCTGTGTAAGAGCCAGTCCACACGGCGTGTTGCGGCAGCGTTGCGTCGACGCAGCGCTGCCGTTGCGGGAGGGGGTGTTGACGTTAAGATTGCTTCGTAATAACGCTGCGATGACGCAGCGCCCGTGTGGCCGGCTATGCGTCAAACGGCAGCGCTGCGTCGATGCAACGCTGACGCAACGCGCCGTGTGGACTGGCTCTAACTCTTGGCGTTTTAGCGTCATTAGTCATTACTCATTAGAGTCATTAGGCAGCAAAGCACCATAAAACAACGCCTGTGCTGTGTTCTGAGTTATTTCACCTCTAGAATTTTATAGAAGTACCTTATACCCTCAACATAAAGGTCATAATAAGTCTCTACATCTCTACAACTAACTCCAATCACCAGGCTGGCTGTTCCACCGGTGCGCGTCGCTAGGTGAGCCTGCGTCTCGCGCCCGCGCAGCCATCTGGTGCCTCCAACGCGCCGTGGTGGCGGAGCCCGAGTCTGGTGCAGGGCTGTACTTGCTGGGGAGGTGCTTCGCCTTCCAGGGCAAGGTGCATGATGCCTTCGTTGCGTATAGAAACTCCGTGGAGAAGTCAGAGGGCAACGCGGATACTTGGTGCTCTATTGGGTGAGTTGAGAGATTTTATACAAGGTGTAACAAAACTAAGTATTATAATACTTTAGGGTGTGTATAGAGTTCGCTGTGAAAGTAGCAGTACTTACTACACTACTACGCCCTTTGTACGGAAAAATTCATGACGTGGGGTCGCTTGCCCATGATACAAATCACAAAAAAAAAAAAATCTTTCAGAGCTGCTGCTTTCACAGTGAACTTTATAAAAGGACCACACCCTAAAGTATTATCTCTTAGTTTTGTTACACTTTGCATAGCTGCTGAGTTAAGTAGAATTAAGTATGTGGAACTTTGGAAGTAAGATAGTAATATCATAATGTGTCAATAGTTAACGGGACAAGTAAAGTTGGGTCTATTTATGAATTTCTGCACTATTTTTGGCACTCCATCAGTGTTGTTCTGAAAAAAATATGTAACATGTCTGTTACATGTATGTTTAACTTAAGAAGCTTAGAGCTATAGTTACTACGTAACGCCTTCGTGGTCCAGTGGTTAAGAGCGTGGCTCTTGACTCGGAGGTCGTGGGTTCGATTCCCGCGTTGGAAACATGTTATTTCCAAGTTTGGCTAGGACAATGCAGGCTGATCACCTGACAAGTAAGATGATCCATGCGTCGGATGGCCATGTAAAAAGTCGGTCCTGCGCCTGATCTCTCGCCAGTCGTGTCGGTCTTCCGTCCCACTGGGTTATGAGAGTAAAAGGAATAGAGAGTGTTCTTGTGTACTGCGCACACACTTGGGCACTATAAAATTACTACTGCGTAACTGGCCTGGTTTCAATGAAACCGGCCACCGTCACCGAAACCGGTGTGGGAGTTATTATTACTACGTGAAAAAATGTTTGGCCATTTACAAGGGTATTAAATACTTTTCGCAAAACTTTACAAAAAAGTTTTAATGAGACAATATTCTTAAGGTAAAATAATGAGCACACGTATTTTCTTTAAAAACTATTTATAAAAGGCAAATTAATCTAATCTAAGCGGATGTGAATCCGATCTAATAATAGTGTAAACAGTTTTAAAAATATAGTGAAAGCGGATAAAAAAAGCGCTGTATTTTTATTTTTTTCGCAATTGCACGGATGCCTCGAGCTTTTTGCGGAAGCCAATTAATTCTCACTGAATAAATTATACTCAGTTCACAGTTATTTTCCCTCAGTGAGTCTTATGTCGTTGGACGTAAGGGTCATGAATCATGAAAGAGGTAAAATAATTGTGGACAAACTGTAAGTGGTTAAATATTAAATGTTCATTCAAGCGGTTGTGGGATTCGCACGAAAATTGTTTGCGTTGAAAATTGGTCATCGATTGTTTTATGTTTGGGTGAGCTTTTCTGAGCTCTGAGCTTTTTTGATACTTAAAAAAACGAAACGGTACGTTTTTCGCTTAAACCTGTATTCCGATTTCCGATACTATTTAATCAAACATGAATACAGTTTCCAGTCTAGAATTAAACAGTAAAATAGTATCATAAACCTCAAACAACAGATTTTTGGTGTTTTGACCAATTATTTTACGTTTGACATTGTTTGGTTTTAAATATCGAAGCATTAAGCACGATTGAATTAAAAATTACAGTACTCTACAGTTTAATTAATTAAATTCTTAGTTTTAAGTACCATCGTAGAAATTGATTCATAGGCAGTTGACAGACCCACGGCATTTGGTCGGATAGTGTCAATTTAATGTTAATTGCACTGACCTCCATTATACAAGTACGCTGGACCTATGATACCCACTTTTTTGTGCCTATTTGAAGCGGAATCAGCGCCCCCAGTGAGAGGGAAGAGAACTAAATTTGACGTAACTTGCAAATGGCCGCTAAATCGTTATTGGATGTCATCACTAGTATTAGTTCCAAATACTCCCACTACTGCTATCAGCGCCAATATGGCGACTTTCAAACGTCATTTTTACGTCAAATTTAGTTCCTATCACTCACATTGGGGGAGCTGATTCCGCTTCAAATAGGCACAAAAAATAGCTGTCATTTGTACTTGTATAATGGAGGTCAGTGGTTAATTGTGATCTGTCGGCTGGGTTTGACATAACGTGACCAAATTACGTAGGTCCCCCATCTGCCTATGAATCGACTTCTCTGATAGTATATGTATTAGCTGATGATGTGATTTTTTTCCCCTGCAGGGTGCTCTACCAACAACAGAACCAGCCGATGGATGCACTCCAGGCTTACATCTGTGCCGTCCAACTCGACAAAGGCCACTCTGCTGCGTGGACCAACCTCGGCAGCCTATACGAGAGCTGTCAGATGCCGCGCGATGCGTTCGCGTGTTACAGCAACGGCGGCAGCGCTGCGACCGCGAACAACGCGTCGCTGCGGCAACGACTCGCGTTTCTGAGATCGCAGTTGGCTCATGCGCCAATGCCGAGTGTGACTGGCAAGTGAGTATGCGAAGAAAAAGATAAATAGTTTATTGGGTAAAAAAAAAAAAAAACTCAAAAATATAATGGCAATTTATCAAATTACATAGTTTCTTCTCTACCTATTACACACATAATTCGCAATGCTGAAAGTGATTATTATGCAAAGAAATAATGAATTTGTTCTGTAAAAAATACAAAAAAAAAATAATGCCACAGTGTATGGCAAAACAACGTGCATTTTGCTAAATTGAAGGTCTATGTAATATTATACACATTAGATTCGCAGCACTGATTTTCAGTAAAGTGTGATGTAGTGGGGGTTATACAAAAGCGAAATGGTAAGACCCAATCAAGTTTTTCACATACGACAACAAGGAAGATACAATGGGTCTTATAAAGCAGACAGTTTATGCGTAGGTTTTAATAAAACCTTATAATTATAAGTAATCATGTTATTGCAAAGTTAAGCAACTTAAATTATGCCAAAGCAGCTACGAACTTAAACACTAAAGCGAAGCTAGCGTACCTAGATATAAGCACTACATCCTATACAAAACAAGGCCACGGAACAAACGCACTCCCTTCACCGTTGGATATCTTATAAATGATTCACAAAGTTGTAACGCTAATAAATTTCAAAATACAAGCATAAATATACGCTGTAGATAGCGATCCTGACTACAGATTTGCTATTTACTTAGCCTTAGAAATTCTGAATAGTTAAACATTCATAAAGGCTTTAAAGTTTAAACTAACAATATTCCCCTTGAGATTGAATATTGATTTTTGTACTTTAACTATTAATATTATATTATAACTTAGACATATTGAGTTACTATGTATCTAAGTAGTACATATTTAATATTTGGCTTCTTTTTATTATGTGTCTATAAAAAATCTAAACTTTGCTGTTGATGGGATAGATTTACACAAAGAAAATTTTTAACAAGATAAGATAAGAAAAGCTTTGTATACTGTAGATAAAAGCTGCGGATATGGCGCCCGCGCCACTAATTTCCCGAAATTCGTAGAAGTTCAATATGAAATTTCGTTTCTTACAGTTTTGATCATAGAGAAAATAAGCTACTCTACTCTGCTATGCTTACGTGTTAAGTAAATAAGAGAGTACAAGAATTTTTGTCACTGTATCTTGTATGTATGTCTATGTATGTTAAATGTTAATATCGGCTATTAAGGGGCTGTTACACCACTTCCTGATAAGTGTCGGATAGGCTATCCACAACTTATCTGACATATACTCCATACTCTATCTGTCAGATATGTTGTGGATAGCCTATCCGGCACTTATCAGGAAGTGGTTAAACAGGTCTTAATCCTCGTACCTTGTTCGCAGACGACGCCCTCTACCGTCGATCGAGGAAGCATGGAACCTCCCCATATCGGCGGAGATGTCGTCGCGCGCGCCCAAGCCGGCGCCGCCGCCCTACCCGGGCCGCGCGGAGGCCCCGCCCCTCACGCCCGCCCAGCTCCAGACACTGCAGTACCTGCAGCGGAACGCGCACAACCTGTCGCCGCAGCAGCAGGTACCATCAAAGAAATTGATTCATAGGCATTTGACGGACCTACGTCATTTGGTCGGATCATGTTAATTCAATGTTATTTGTGATCTGTCGGCTAGGTTTGACGTAACGCGACCAGATTATGAAGGTCCGCCTATCTGCCTAGGAATTAACTTAACTACAACAAGGAGTTCTGAACTTTAATGTCCCTTTAGCAACTTATTTTTAAATTACAATTAGGATTTTTAAAAAGTCTCATGACTATTATTATACTACGTTAAAAAGTAACTCGACAGACAAATGCTAAAATTATAGTATATTATAAGTTACATCTCATAAATTCTCGTGTCACAATGTTAGTTACCGTACTCCTCCGAAACGGCTTTACTGATTTTTTTGTCTGAAAATCGGCTACTGCGTACTTTTTATATTGATAAGTGCATTTGTTGAATAAATAATAGTAAATTATTACAACCCGAGACTGACGGCGACCATTGTTTGTGCGACGGGAGAGCGATGGACGTTGCCATGGTACCATACTTATTTAGTCACTTCAATAAAATAATAAAGAACTACCTACATTACAACTACAAATAATTTATATGGCAAAACAACGTTTGCCGGGTCAGCTAGTAGTATATTAAAATGCGTAAACGGTGTCTATAATTTTATTGGTATTTAGGGGTTTGAATATTTCTCGTCTCTATACCGTAACTTGAACAAAACTTTCTATAACTAAATTACGACTGTATACGCAATACAAAACTTTTTCCTACCGAAAGATTTATAGAATAAATTATGTAATAAATAATGGTAATGACTGAATTCATAAATATTTTTATTTTCAGGCAATGATGCAGCAACTACTGTCGCAGTATCGACTGGCGCAGGCGGCGCGGGCGCGGGCGGTTTGTATAATATAATATATGTATATTATATTACGTATATATGTATATTATACATATTAAGTCCCATACCCCGGCGGCAGGTTAGGATACCCAGTTAGGGAACCCAATAACCATGAGAGTATACTAACTGTGTATATGTTTACAGGTTGCGAAAAGTGAAACTGGCGCCTCTAGCGGCGACAACGCCGAGTCCCTGGCTGAGGATTTGCTGAAGAAGTTCTCTGACACTCAGCCAGAAATCAAGAAGGAGCCAGTCAGCAGTGAGTGTCGTTTTTGGAATGAAGTTCTGATGAAGTTTATCGCGCGTTGCGCCTTGCGAGGGCTAGACGGAAAAAGTTGTAACGACACTTTTTTATTAGTACCTGCATACTGCACAGTAGGGGCAGAGGGTGTTGATAGTTTAGTTTTTTTTTTTTTTTATATTGAATCTTAAATACTGTTAGACAAATAATACACGGCCAGTCTGTCATCATTTGACTTTAATTAATCTGAGTCTGTCGCAGGAATTATGTCTAAAAAATAATAAAGTCAATATTTTGACAATATAATATCAATAGAAAAGCGTTGAAATTTGAAACTTATAATTTAATTTTTTTGAGTGTATATGTAGAGTGTATGTTCCATCCGGGTGTCCCTTGACACCTCTCAAGTTTTTTAAATTTTTTTTTTAATTGGACCAGAATATATGCCTGGCTTCTGAGGTTATTTGACTAGAGCTTATGTATTCGGTAGCGCTTTGGTTAGTTTACGTTAATACATTTGCCAATGCTGAGGCATTGACCAGGCAATAATGTTGACAAAGTTCGTACTTGACTAAATTACAAAACTTACCTTGTACTAGGACACCTTAAAGTTTGTAAACGAAGAAATAAGTATTGAAATGAAAACATCATCCAGTATTTTTGTCAGTTAAAACATAGTGACTCTAGTGATTGAGTTGATAAAACTACATGTTTATATTATAATATTGTAATTTTTTTTAACATAAGAGATGTGTAAAAATAATATTTAAAAGAATATTACAAATATAAACCCTAATTATAGCCCTCCTTCACGTTTATGTCGGACTCAAGTAGACGAGATCAAAAGCGTCGAGGATTGAAAAGGGTTGTGAAGTGTCGTTGGTACTGAGAAATTAGGTTCACTCTACTTTATTAATACTTTACTAAATTAACCTTAATAATTTTAGTTATATAGCTAGGTTTTTGAAATATTTACTAAAATTATAGAATAAATAACACTTTCAAATTTTAGTAACGGATACTCAGCCATAAATTTTATAGGAGGAAAAAAAATAATTGTCAAAATAATTTGCGTCAAAGTGTCAAATATAATTTTTTGTGTCATTTTAGTATTTTGAATACGTTTTTAATTATTATTTTGTTTAAATATTAGATTAAGCGATAATGTAATTATGTTTGAATAAGTTTCTATTAAAATTAGTGCCCGAGTGAAAGAAATAAAAACAATATCCCAATAACGTAAAATTAAATTCTTTAAGAAAGTGAAATAAGAGAATTAAATGTTTACCGGTGAATAACTTGTTTTATGGGCAATGGTTTTTTTTATTGCCGTTGTAATATTAACGTTTATTTAATTATAAATACTAAAACTTTAATCTACCTTACGGAACCTTAACCCAAATCGACTTACAAGCACACTTTTATGTTTCATAACAGAAAGCCAGTAGCCTATACTTGTTATGTTGTTACAGCAGAGCCGGCTACTAGCGCGCCCGCCGTGCTGGGGGGCCGGCAGGCCGTGGTCAAACTCGAGCCGCTCAACACGGACCCCACCAAGCCCGTCACCTTCCACTCCGCCATGAGCGCCAAGCAGATATTAGATGCTTGCAAGTGAGTAGATTTATTTTGTACGTGTATTTCCTGTAGGGAAGTTTGTTGTAGAACCGTGTCAAAATAATTAAAATGTACTTTTATCTATTAATACGAATCAAGTATTACCTCTTTAATTTAAATAAGAACTACTGTTCTTTCCAAGCTTTCCAAGCTACTGCTTGGACGCACATACTTAAATAATGTGATGATTTGTAAACATCTTTGTCTGGTAATAATAAAACTATGCTGTGCGCAGGGAGAATGCGGGTCCGCCGTCGTCGTGGAGCGTGCTGGGGGACGGGCTGGGCCCGCCGGAGCCGCCCGGCGTGCCACCGCCGCGCCTCACGCCAGACCAGCTCGCGCCGCCCGCGCCCTTCGTATACGTCGAGTCCAAGCGCGACGCCTTCTCCCCGCAACTGCAGGACTTCTGCCTCAAGCACCCCATCGCCGTCGTCCGCGGGCTCACCGCCGCACTCAAGCTCGATCTCGGCCTCTTTTCCACCAAGACGCTGGTGGAGGCGTGGCCCGAGCACGCCGTCGAGGTGCGCACGCAGCTCATGCAGAGCGCCGACGAGAACTGGGACGCGGGCGGGCGGCGGCGCGTGTGGGCGTGCGCCTCGCACCGCTCGCACACCACCGTGCGCAAGTACGCGCAGTACCAGGCCGGCTCCTTCCGCGACTCCCTGCGCGACGAGCGCGCCCCGCCCTCCGACAGCGACGCGCCGAACCCCAAGCGCCGGCGTCACGCGCGCATGTTGCGCTTCGGCACCAACGTCGACCTCTCCGACGAGCGCAAGTGGCGCCCCCAGCTCGCCGAGCTGCAGAAGCTGCCTGCGTTCGCGCGCGTCGCGTCCGCCGCCAACATGCTGTCGCACGTCGGCCACGTGATCCTCGGCATGAACACGGTGCAGCTGTACATGAAGGTGCCCGGCTCGCGCACGCCCGGCCACCAGGAGAACAACAACTTCTGCTCGATCAACATCAACATCGGCCCCGGCGACTGCGAGTGGTTCGGCGTGCCCGACTCGTACTGGGGCGGCGTGCGCGAGCTGTGCGACCGCCACGGCCTGTCCTACCTGCACGGCTCGTGGTGGCCGGACCCCGACGAGCTGCGCGCGCACGGCGTGCCCGTGTACCGCTTCACGCAGCGGCCCGGCGACCTCGTGTGGGTGAACGCCGGCTGCGTGCACTGGGTGCAGGCCACCGGCTGGTGCAACAACATCGCCTGGAACGTCGGCCCGCTCACCGCGCGCCAGTACTCGCTCGCGCTCGAGCGCTACGAGTGGAACAAGGTGCAGAACTTCAAGTCCATCGTGCCCATGGTGCACCTCACGTGGAACCTAGCGCGCAACATCCGCGTGTCCGACCCGCGCCTGCACCGCGCCATGCGCACCTGCCTCATGCAGACGCTGCGCGCCGCCGCCGGCACGCTGGCCGCGGTGCGCGCGCGCGGCGTTGCCGTGCGCTTCCACGGGCGCGCGCGCGGGGAGGCCTCGCACTACTGCGGCGCGTGCGAGCGCGAGGTGTGGCACGCGCTGCTGGTGCGCGAGCACGAGCGCCGGCACGTGGTACACTGCCTGGCGTGCGCACGCCGCGCCGCCCCGGACCTCGCCGGCTTCCTGTGCCTGGAGGAGCACCACATGGACGAGCTGGCGCAGGTGTATGACGCCTTCGTGCTGCACCGCCCCGCGCCGCACCACGCCCCCGCCGTCGCCTCACACGCCCCGCAGCCGGTGGCAGCGCCGGCACCGGACTGATGCGCCGCCCCGCCGCCGTCGCCGGACCGTGTTAGTGTGGTGTGAGCGTCGCGCCGCCGCCGCCGCCGTCGTCGTCGTCGTTACGTTGTAGTTCGGTAGATATTTTTTTTGTTAGTCGCGAGCTAGTTTCTATTGGTTAACTCGTAACGTGATGTCGTATTTGACCAACTCTCTAGAATAATAAAGTGTAGCGAATATCCCCGTTCTATTTTAACGAGCGTCGCGCGAGCGCGAGCGTTCGAGCGGTCGATGTACAGCAGATGTGTAATTTTGTAACTCAGTAACTTTTACAGGTTCGTCCTTCTCGGTCACTTTTGTTAAGAGAAATAATTGTAAAGATGTGAGTCAATTCGCCTAACTCTAACGAATCACAGTATTGTATCCGGAGTCCGGACGTCGCTCGACGTCGCCCGCCGTAGGGCGCTATTGTAGATGTACTCGCTTAGGTTAGTCTGGTCTCAGGCCGACGTCCGTCGTGTGTCGGCCCGCTATGGTCTCAGTGCTCAGGTGTTCACCACGAATATGTTATTTTGTAAAGAAGTATATTTATTTATTTCTCACTTAAATTATAAGTTTTTTTTTCTACAATTCTAGCAAAGGAGTAATCACATCCGTAGCGAATAGTAGACGGCACGGTGAGACTCTGCGTTTTAGGAGGGTCTGGAGTTGTGCTGCTGTGTCCCAAAGAATGATATTTTGTAGGCAAATACAGTAATGTAATCGCAAAAATCCTTTAATGAAGTTGTAATTTTTATTTTAATTTTTGACATATTTGGGGTGTAATATGAGAAAATCTACTAATCGATGGGACAGTATTGTTCAAATTTGACAAAAAAAATTAGAAAATTGTTTGGCTTGTAAGCGTAGGAAAGATTAGGAATGTTGGCAGGAGACGCTGCTTTACTCTTAAGGCTAAACGTTGGTTTTTCTCGAAGTTTTATGGTATGTTAGTAAATTTGAATGTTGGATGTATTTTAGGCTTTAAGAGTGGCAGTACGTCTACGAGTATGGTGGATTGTATGTGTATTTATATATTAATAAATAGTAATGTAACATCACTGCCATGTAAGACCTTAATGTTTATACTGTAACATTAAAATTTTTATGAAGATTTAAGTTTTTCATTTCTACCCCTTTACGCGACGCGTAGATGCATTTCTAAATTTGTATTGAATTGACAGACTCGCATGACGTCTTAACTCTTACCGCTCTCACGCTATTGAAGTCTGTCAAATCCATACAAATTTAGAAATTCATCTACGCGTCTCGTTGCGGTCTGAATCGACCCTAATAAAAAAAAAAAACATTTTACAGTTATTTATAGCCTATAACTGTGAGTTAAGGTAAAAGTTAGAAGCCGGCTACATGAAGTTGCAGCAGACGACGTGTCGTCGCGACACTACCTACTGGTTTCTAGTGTTTCTTTAATCATTGTTTCTATATTTCTATTAATAAGTGTCGCTAGCTTCGTGTCGCTAGCTGCGCAGGGCATTTCATAGAAATACATAGAAACCAGTAGTGTGGCGACGACACGTCTGCGGTTGCTTTATGTCGTCCGCTGCCAACCGGCACCTTTATGGTTTGTTAGGTCTGTGCTGTAAGTAGCCAAAGTGCAAGAATAATGCTGTAGGATAAAAAAAAACAATCTCATTATTTATTATACATGATTTTATTACTATCACAATGATCGTAACATTAATAATAGACTATATTATCAATATTTTAACATCAATTTCATTCAAATTAAAGTACCTAGTGTATTTTAAACGTGATAAAAAATTTAAAGCATTAAATATGTCACAACAAGTTGATTTAGGCTTGTCTCTGAGCAGAGGAGTTTAGTTTCCACAGGTACAAGCGTGCTTAGGCACACTTGCGCCAGCCTGGGTTAAAGTTAATATTTGAAGACGCAAGTGGACGAAGTGGATAACTTATATTTTTTTAACAAGCCTTGTAACTACTTAATCATTTGGCTAATATATCTAGCTATACATAAAATTGAACAATTTTTATTAATTCGAATCATTTTCCCGGCCCTTTAAGTCTTTATTTATACAAAAAAAGAAAACTCAAATTGTTAGTTACCGACTTGATCCATTTACGTCTTCACTTATAAAAAAGAAAGAAGATAAATTATCAACAATAACCCAGCGTATTAAGGTTAACATAGGGGGTTTGTGATGATTATTAACGATAGTTATAGCCTATTTAAGTAAGTTCTGCAGCACCTATTGGTTATACAATATTAAACTTAATATCACTAATAATATTATTATACAATATATTCGTAGAAGAGAGCATAACTAGTCTTTAAAAATGAACGTAGCAAAATATTTCAAGTGGAGGACATGATTATAATTTTGGCATATAAATTGCACGTTATTTAAAACTAAACTTAAAAAGCCTTCACACCTAATATTATATACATTTGGTGAAGACTAGTACAGTAAAATTAAAGTTAATATAATTAACTTAAAATTAATTGCATTTATCAATTCCATCGTTACTCATAAGCCGTTCCGTTTTAAAATAATATAAAAACTGTATCTTTATTTTATACGAAAGCAAAATGGTTGAAATACCATTTGTAAACCTTATTACTGAAGAAAAACAAAATCATTAAATGGTACTTCAAGACTCTTTGCCTAATATAATATTTTAATATATACGTTTTCCGTATTCGGAAATCCGAATGCATTGAATCAGTAGAAAATACATTAGCCCATCAATCCCCAAGCGCGGCGGCAGCCGGCTGCCGCATAACAATTGAAAATCTATTGTGTCTGCGATACCCACGATGGAGGTGTTAACTGACGCACACGTTCCCTTTCTAACCAACTTAAAAAAAGGTTATCAATTCGACCCGTATGTATGTAATATTTCCAGAACTGCCCAATTTTTTGTAGATGTTAGTCTATAACAGCATCTGAACAAATGTGTCAAATTTCAAGTGTATGTATGTATGTTTTTATGTTTGTTTTCGCATATCTCCGTAACTATAAGTCAGATTTAAGTACATAATTCTTTTTTTGTTTGTACTAAGTATTGTTCAACTTAGGGAATACTGCAAGTTTCATCAAAATCGGTTCAGTAGTTTTTGAGATATTATGTAATTTTAACTCTCTCAATAAAGTACAATTTTGATAATATTTTAAATTTATTTTTCTTTCGGGACGAATTTCGGACGTACGTTTCGACTTTCGAGTGCAAGCCAGCCCGTTCGCGAATGAAGAAAAACGAACGTTTGCGCTAGTCTCACGGAATTCAAAATCGAAATTCCACATTAGGAAATTCAAAACGGAAAACGTGTGTATGCGGCCAGCCTTAACTCCATCTCCCGAGCAAACGACCTTGACCATACATTTGACGCGTTGCCGAGATCGCACAAAAATCCAATTTTTTTACTTATCTTAGTTCAAATTGATCTAAAAAAAAATTAAAACGGGGAATATGTAGTTAATGAAATAGGCTATCTATTGTTGTGGGTTTCAAATAAACGTAATTTGTGAATACTAGGGAGAAGTATGCTTCAATTTTAATAAATTGGTATACTTTGGAAGCTAATATCATGAGTATAATAAACAAAAACAGAAAATTTAAAACGGGGAAAGGAATGTTGATATACTGAAGATTATTGCTTTTTTATTCATAACTTTGTAGCTTTCAAATTATGAGTTTATAAGGCTCTAAATACGGTAAATTACGGAATCTCCGTAGGGGAAGGCCCTTAATACAATCTTAAATACGAATCGCAAAAGGAACGTCGAAAAAACGATATTTAAATAAAGTCTTACAAAAATATGTGCACATTTTATCAGTCAATAATGAAAATGCATTAAAATGAATGTGCAATAAGATCTCTTTAGGAGTGAAGAAGATAGTATAATTTGTGCTAACAATTGTTTTTACTAACATCTTGTATACAATTTTTTAAGTGAACATATTTTATAACATTATTTTTCGATGTTTGTGCCTTCACATTACAATTAATTTACATATTAAAATAAAATACATTATACACTTTCGCAAGACGCAACATTCTTCAAACTCCATTATACTTTTTAATAAATTATAAAACGAGAGATGCGCCAAGCTTATAAGTTATCCTGTATTTTCATAATTTATTTAAAAATTTGGGTCTTATATTTCTATCTCAAAAGTCAAAAATGTGTCGCATTTCGCTTCGCTTCCTTTAATAATCTGCTTACTAGACAAACTCTCACTCTAGGAATGTTTAAGCTGATATCAGACGGTTTATTTTTTTATTCATTTTCTTTTATTTCATCTTTCATTCCAGTGATGTAGTTTCCGCGATTGACAATGAAGTGACAAATGTTTCTAGTCGTGTCTAAACACACTATGCCGAATTTCCGCGGCGGAAGTTCGGTTTGATTCTGCCTGCAATGTATTTTAAATTACCGATGACACACCATGCCGAAATTCCGTCGCGTTATATTGTATGCGTTTGACATTGCTGACGTAATCATGCCGAACTTCCGCCGCGGAAATTCGGCATAGTGTATTTAGACACTAAGGGCGATATCGCATTTTGCATACTCGATGTGAACTGAGTAAGAAGTATATCACTTCGAACTCATAAATAATTGGAGATTATCATACTACGGGTTACTTAAGTTAACAGAATACAGTGCGAGCATTTTTCACATAGCTCCTAGACTAGAAAGGTCAATAACCGCTGGTGCCACCTTAAATTATTATTTTGACTATATTCAAATGAACATTCACTCAAGTGAACCGTCTGATATCACCTTTAAGAATAGTCATACAAAGCATATCATAGTGATATGACTATTTCAAGGCACACACTTCACAACATCTGCCAATTTTATTACATTCTCACACAATCCAATTTGGGACTTAGATACCTTTTCAGTACAAAATATTTCACAGACCTCCATAATCCTATGAATTCCTCCTTTTTATAAATAGCTTGTGCAACTTAATAAAACAGTAAATTCTACTTTTTTGCATTGTCCTGTATTATTCATAGTTTATAATGCAAATTACGCTCCATGCAACAAAAAATGGATGAGTATAGGCAAACCAGATGGATGGACAATATCAAGCATAATGTAACCTGTATTATAATTTATAACTATAGCCTGTATTATTCTGTCTAACATACTCAGGGCGCAAAGTAAGAAAATATACTCGTACAGAGAAACAGCTACATAGTAAACTGACAATTTGATTGCACTACTACAAGTGTGAATATATCTCCTCCTATCGCGTACGCGGCCTAATATGCCGAGTCATCTGTTTGCCTATGGAAACATTTTAACAGCGCCAACTTAGAACAGCTTACCATTCGTCGTAGAAGTCCAAAGGACTCATGTGTATAATGTATGCTTGTAGCAGTGAAATCAATAGCTCACTATGCTGTTAATCTATTCTGTACTCCAAGCTCAGGGTGTCTGGCGGGGCACGGGGGTCCGTAGTAGCAGGGCGGAGTCCGCGGACACGATGGGCAGCTCGTTGGAGCAGTGATACTTGATGAGGTGGGAGACACTCTCGAAAACACGATCTTTAGTTCGCACCTGAAGATTGAAGAACCATGCTTTAATAATGTAACGTGGTAATATTTGTATATAAGGTATTACAATAGGTATGCTAGCTACAGCATTATTTTACAGTTTGCTGTATTCAATATTGGGCAAGTTGATAGGAAACAAGCTAAGAACGATATTTGTAGATCTTTAAAAATCATCCAGACTTACTTTGAGCTTACATTAAGAAAGACTGTATCGCCCATGACATTACAGTTTATTCCATACACTGTATTCTGAAATCTGACTCAGTATGCTGCCAGTGCTCATGCAACAAGAATGGACGCTATACTGTAAATCCAATTGGAAATATAATGGTCAATGCATTAACGTATAATATGACTTTGTTGGGATGTCATTATTGCAAATAATATTACATACACTAATAATATGTATGTATCTATATATGTATCTATGGACGCTTCACACCATGTCAGTCTGGCCCCGTGCTAAGTACCTGAAGGACTTGTGTTACGGGTACCAGACAACGGAAATATATTTAATACTTTTATACTATACATATATTTAAGATTTTTATTATATGATACACATATTTAATACACATCCATGACCCAGGAACTTTTTTGAATACTTTTTTTGTTCCGTCGGCGGGATTCGAACCCGCGACCCCCGGCTTGAGCTTCCAACAGCCCACCAACTGAGCCACAGAGGTCGTCAATAATACACACTAGTACAATATGGCGTCCGAATCAAGACGTCATGAGCACTGGCATACTGGGTTAAATTTCGGAACTCCCGGTTTGTCAGTAACACACAGTGACATCACAAACCTTTTTGTGGCAAAGAAATGGGCTTGTGGATTTTCGTTTTGCTTATCAATTATAATGAGGGTTCTCGATATATCATTTGCCACCAGAGGGACGGTAAGGTCTTTCGTGTCAAATGTCGTGTCAGACAGACATATGACAGCTATATCGTGACATGTGGAAGCTATTTCGTGACATATGACAGGTGTTTGACACGATAGTCCCTACGGCTACTAGCGCCACTTGTCCCTCATTAGTCATTAGGCTGCGTTTCCACCAGAGATGTAATGCGAGGAATGTTTTTGAGAACCAATAGAATCGCTTCATTGATGTGACCTCCCTCAGCGCAGCGATTCTATTGGATCATAAAAACACATTCCTCGCAACATATCTCTGGTGAAAAGCCTCAGCCTTGTACTGTACTGACTATGCCATTGGGTCGACTAGCAGCAGGTGTTTGTGTTGTCCGCGCCGCGCGCCCGTCAGCACGAACTGGCCGGCGCACGTGCCCGACTCGCGCACCAGGAACTCCCGGTCAGCGCTCACCAGCTGTAATACACTGTACTGACCACGCCGTTGGGGTCGACTAGCAGCAGGTGTTTGTGTTGTCCGCGCCGCGCGCCCGTCAGCACGAACTGGCCGGCGCACGCGCCCGACTCGCGCACCAGGAACTCCCCGTCAGCGCTCACCAGCTGTAATACACTGTACTGACCACGCCGTTGGGGTCGACTAGCAGCAGGTGTTTGTGTTGTCCGCGCCGCGCGCCCGTCAGCACGAACTGGCCGGCGCACGCGCCCGACTCGCGCACCAGGAACTCCCCGTCAGCGCTTACCAGCTGAACAGAACATTTTTTATTACGTTTAGGCTGCCTTCGCGGGTACCTGCGGCGGTACCCGCGACATAATGTGAAGGCAGTCTTAGTGGTGAAAACAAGTAAAATTATATTTTTTATTCTAATATTTTTAGGATTAGTTAATGTATTAGGAATATTAAAGTTTAAAACGCAATTAATATTATAAATGCTAAGTTTGTCTGTCTCGTTCTTCTTCACCCTTAACGCTAAACCGAGATAATGTATGGTGTCCGCACAATCAATTAAGGACTGTAACATCTCGTGTATGTCGTCAAAGTAGAGATGTGACAACTATTGCAACATACATACACTAGTTTTAAATACAGAAAGCCGAACATATTACAACATCCTTCTTTTTGGAAGACAGTTAAAAATACTAGTAAACGACTCTTCCAAATTCAAAATAAATAAAGGCGGTGTAATCACCAGTCACTTTACAAATCAATCTTCCACAAACCCTCTCAGCGGCCGTCCTGGATATTGCGCCGTGGAACCAGGGCTCCCGGGCCAGCAGCGCCGCCTGCACGGCCGGCGCGAGCGGCTCGGGGGCGTCGCCGGAGCCTGGGCCTGCGCCCCCTGACGTCGCTCCGGATGTTGATGCCGCGATTGACGAAGGTGCGGCAGTGAATGGTTCTGGAAAAAAATAGGCGTTACTTTTGTGTTCAGAGAACTATACGATCACAAGGCGTCGTTACTTGTTAAATCTTATATAAGCTAAAACCTGACATGCCGTCTAGGCGTGCCAAAGAAAAATATTTACACACATATTTTGTAAAACATAACAATAACAGCCGCACTCAGAGACATTTATTTTTAATTAAATATAGAGTTTGACAGATAATGTATTGGGGTTTAATATGTCAAAATCTTCATTTAATTACAATTAAGTAATTAATATTCGTCTCTGAGTGCGGCATTGAGTCTGGCGTAGTCTGAAAAAAATCGGCCAAGTGCGAGTCAAACTCGCGCACGAAGGGTTCCGTACCGTTATAGAGCGAAAATAGGCAAAAAATTGTGTTTTTTTGTATGGAAGCCCCTTTTAAATATTTATTTTATTTTAATTTTATTTTTAATTATTAAAGTACAAATATAATTAAGGATTTTGTGAAAGTTTCAAGTGTCTAGCTGTTGTCATTATTGATTACGAGCAAAAAAGGCCAAAAAAATCACATTTCTTGTATGAGAGCCCCCTTAAATATTAACTTTATTTTGTTTTTAGTATTTGTTGTTATAGCGGCAACAGAATTACATAATCTGTGAAAATTTCAACTCTCTAGCTATTACCATTCTTGCGTTACAGCCTGGAGACGGACAGATGGACAGACATCGAAGTCTCAGTAATAGGGTCCCGTTTTTACCCTTTGGGTACGGAACCCTAAAAATACCACTGACATCTGAAGAAAGCTCAAACTAGCTTGATACAAAATAATTGGTGCTTAGTAGTAAGGTAATGATTGAACTTTATACTTACGCATGTCGAATATGTCAGTGTGATGTTGCGGCAGCAGCGCGGTGGGCGGCGTGCGCGGGGGCGGGGTCTGGTTCACGTAGTGACGGACGCTCTCCTCGCACCTACAAACATTGTCAATATGTTGGTGTTATTCTGACCACTGTCACAAAAACATTATTTTATAATTAGACACAGTTTTCACGTGGCTCTTTATGTTAGTATGTATCTGACCGTTATTTCGATCTAGTTTTTGTTTCAAAGACACATCATCAGCTTGCTTGCTGTTTGAAGAGGACTATAGTCTATACATATTATAGGGATCATGATAGTGAGGCATATTTTATTTATATGTATTAGATTATAAATTGCTATTTAATAAATTCGATTATGTAGTTTCTAGACTTGAATCTAATCAAATTCTAGTAAGAGAAGCTATAAAACAAATTTAAATGCCATATATCAACCGAATCAAGCAAATAGAATAAACATTAAATTGGATGATTTTTAACATTGAGACCAAAATGACTGTTAAACTGAGAATCAATACAATCGATTAATTTGCCTGACGCTACTTAGAGCAGTGATTTCTATTTGATTTAAAAACCACAGCCTACAATGAAAAGGCAAACTATACGCCAGCCTTTCCCAATGTGGGCGATAACGCCCCCTTGTGGGCGCTGAATTTGTAATTTTATTTCATCTGGATGCATTTTAAATAAATCGCATCTACTCCCTCACATTAGTTTCAATTTTTGTCTAGCAAGTTTTGGAGGCGACTTCTTAGAATATAATATTTTGTTAAACAAAAAAAATTCGGGAATGCAAATTAAGTCGGTGGTAATGGTAAAAATTTGGTTTGAAAACGACTAATTTTGCATTAATTTTTATAAAGCTTGCGGCAAAAGCACCTTAATTTAAATAAAGATAAAAAAGTAGGTGAAACAATGGGGGCGCTAAAAAATAATTTGTTCCCAAAGTGGGCAGTAGACAAAATAAGTTTGGGAACCCCTGCTATATGGGGTATATCCGTCACTCACGATGACGTCAGCGGCGGTAGGTGCGGCAGGGGCGGCGGCGGGTGCCGGTGCGACGCGGGGGGCGCGGGCGGGGGGATCTTGTCCGGCATGTCGTTGTAGTACTCCCTGTCCTCCAGTGCTATCTCGCTCACACCGTTGCTGCGCCCGTTCATGTTTAAGCTGAAATTTGTAGATTAATATTAAAATAAAGTTTAAGATCGTTCGGCAGTATGATACCAATTAAATAGCGTACCATAATGTTTCAGTCTGATCACTATCTAACAACAATTCAAGACGTGAGTGGAAGAATAAGGTAAGTAACATGAAAAAACTTCCCGTTTTTATGCTTAAATGAAGGCTTTAGGGCCGCAAAAATTATTTGAAATAGAAAAACTATGGATTATATGTGTAGCCAGATATATTAGCTAGGTTATGAAGTAGATAAGTTACAAGTTTTATTAAAATAATTAGGGACAAAATGAGTTATTGTCCGTATGTTACAAAGTGTTAACTTGTTCGATTCTTCCACTCACATCTTCAATTGCGACCAGTCCAATCACTTATAAGCCAATCTCGCTCACAAATCAAATACTGCGCATACTCCTATACATGCCAAGCAATCTTAAAGTTGTGTGCAGCCTCTAAAGCGCGGCAATGTCAGCAGTTTTATTTACCCGTAATTTCTAACGGCCGTTCCCAATATTTGATCTATCTCTGGTTTTGCCCTACTAGAGATAGGAATAGCTCTCATTAGACATTAGAGACATATATTTTATGTCAATTCAATGTTAGCTGCGATCGGTCGTATGTCAAATCAGAGATAGATTGAATATTGGGAACGGCCGTAAGTCGTAGGTTACACGTTCAATTTGTCATCAATCTGGCGTCAATCCGAGATTGACATCAGATTGATGGCTATAAAAAGTACATATTAAAAAAATTATCAGTCCATCAATCCGACGTTCGACGTTCAGTTTCACGTCAATCTTTACCAGATTGATGGATCAAAATTCAGATTAATGAGAAACTGAATGTGTAACCTACGACTAAAGGCAAACAAAGATTGTCGAGCGTTATTAGCTTGATTGATGTCTCTGACCAAATGTAACTGATATGTATAATTTTACATACACACTTATTTATATTTTAAACTAGATAACGCCCACAACTCAGTTGCGGCAAAATTATTTTATCGCGCGAGAACCGTACATTTTTCTGAGATTCAAAGTATCTCCATACCAAATTTCAACAAAATCCGTTCAGCGGTTTTGGCGCGAAGAGTTAACAGACAGACAGACACATTTTTGCATTTATAATGTTAAGTATGGAAGTATGGATATAAAAAAATGCGTACATAATGCAACTAAAACAATGTCTGTAGTCTGTACATATATATAACATGTATAAAGAAGTATCAACAAGCTGTAACATTCCATTTTTGATTTCTTTTAATGTAGGTCACACCAATATGTATCTGAGTCATGATCAAAAATAAAAAATGATTTGACTTCAGTTTAAGTTAGTATTGGTACAACAAATTAGCAAACTTTCAAAATGCTTATTCAGTGATCACTCAAAAATCCATAGTGGTGATTCATTTAACAAGAAAAATAAAGTGACTCACGAGTTTGGTTTTGTGAGAAACTCTTTGAAACGGAGTTCAAAAGCTTGACCGATTGTGGCAATCACATCTTGGGCCAGTCTTCCGCCACATTCTAGAACATAGCAAGCCCTCCATTCTGCTGGTGGTATAGATTTCGCGACATATGCCACAAAATCCAGGGAGTCCTAAAATTAAAAATAACATTAATAATTTGCAAAACTTAACCTATTAAAATCTCCACTCTTTAGTCTATAATAATAATTAAATTAGTTCAGTAGCTATATTATGCTTTTTAAAGGAAAGTGGATTAGTAAGAGGTATTTTCCTTAAGTTTAATACTAAATATTTATATAAGTATACGGTAAAATGTGTTTATGAGAGGAAGGAAATTATTTTAAAGAACATAATAAGCACACCATTATTAAATTGCAGTTTTCTTTTTTTCTTATAATAATATCTATGGATGCTTCACACCACGTCAGTCTGGCCCCGAGGTAAGTACCTGATGGACTTGTGTTACGGGTACCAGACAACGGAAATATATTTAATACTTTTATACTATACATATATTTAAGATTTTTATTATATTATACACATATTTAATACACATCCATGACCCAGGAACTTTGATATATAGGACTAATCTAAGACAAAACGCTAAATTAGTTAGCTAATTTGTATAATATAATATTATTTTTTAAGTGAGGGAGATAAAAGATTAACCTACCTGATCACCTCCTGAAGCAAAAGATACCCGTGGCATATCATGACGGGCAATACTCTCACCCCCCTCCAATGCCGCCAGAGTGATAGCTCGGGAGGACACAGTCAATGCAACATTTGATCCCGAATGTGCCATCCTGGGCCTCGCGGCCAGCGCGCAGGCTGCAGCTTGGCACACCCTGCGCTTCTTGTCAGCTGACCTCAAACCGGCTGCAGCACACACTCTGGCTATACATTCTCTGAAATAATTTTGTAGTATGGTAAAGAAATAAAAGTAAGGTGCTTTTTATCAGATGATGTTTTTTTTTTTTATAATATTCAACAAAAGTATAAGATTTTGACTAAACTGCAAAGATGAGAAATGTCACTATGAATGCACTTCATATTGAACTTGTTATCATAGTTAACTAATAGATGGTATGTTGACTAGATGTTACCTAGAAATTGGGATGAGTCACATTTCATCACTGGAAGGGCATATCAAAAATAGTTGAGCCAATTAGATAAGTAAAGCTATTTATTTTAATATAATAAAACTTGAAATGTGAGTTATCTTGCTAAAATAACACATAATTTGGCATTGACACTAGATAACAAAATTAACTTGATACTAATAAATATTTTGGCCATTGTGTGTTGGGATAATAAATTTACTCACTTTGCTACTTGGGACCTGGTTTCAAAATCCAACTGTTTCATAGATGTAAGTACTTCCATGCAGCCAATATACTGAAATAATAATATCCAGTTATGTTATGGTATTACCGCGGATATATTTTGTAGAGTCGTTGATAATTACCCGAACGGCGTAAGTGACACCGTCGCTCGCTAGCACAGAGTCGGGATGAAGCCAACCCCTAGCCGGTTTAGCCACGAACGGTCCATTATCCCCCATGGTCGTATTTTGCAACGTCTGATGCGCCTGAAACTGTTCACACTTCACCTACTCCCAGCTATTCTAAATACACTTTCATTGTTATTCAAATTATTCGTCGATCGTAATTCGTATTCTAAATCACAGAACGCAAAGTGGTTTCGCTCACTGAGAACGGACGCTTCGAGATTGTGTAAACAAGAACCTGAGAATATGGATTTACGATAGTAGTTTGTCAATTTTTGTTAATTTGTTCTGTTGATAATTGTATTTTGTAAAAATTATTGTAAAAGTTAAAAAACTTTTTGACTGACAGCAACAAAGCTAAAGCAAAATGACAGCAGCTGTCAAACTTTTTTTCTTATTATGGCACTTCGGCTATAAAACCATGGCCAGTGTCGAGTAAATGGCGGGAAAGAACGTTCTAGTACCGTAAACTCTCAGTTAAACGGTTGTTTCTTTAAATGTGAAAAAAACCACGGGAGTAGGAAATATGCTGAATTTAAAAGGAAAACTATCACGGCTAAGAAGACTTCATAAGTTATTGAGTAATAGTCGATCAACTAAAAAAAATGTATTCGGCGAAGTATAAAGGAACTTTTCGTTCAAATTCCTTTGAAAGTAACTGAGATGATGTTGTTAGTAGTGTAAAACACGTTATAAATGTACATTCATTGACCATATTACAAAAAATTTCAAAAACTAGCAGTACTACGGAACGCACTTGGCCGGTTTTTAATTTTTTATTATAGTTACCACAATTATATTCTACTTATACAGATCTGTTACGTCCATACTATTTTCCGGCTTAAATCTCTTCCGAACAATTTTCAAATTCAAAATTGCAAACATTGACAAATTTGACAGATAAGTGAAACAAAAGATACGAAAAACCATTTACATAAAAGAGACAGTTCTATTTTTAAACGTCGAATCGTATCGCTGCCTCTTTCTTCGCCTGAGCTATGACGAAAATTCTATTTTTTCCAGATTGTTCGAAAAAATGATTGAAAATGTAAATAATCGAGGTATTTATTGCAATCAAGACATGTGGTAAGAGATTCCATGTGTTTTGTTTTCTTTTGAGTCATAATTGGTACATTTTCGAAACACGCACGACGTCATTTTCAATTTATTTAGGTAAGACAAGACGCAGCACGTTCGTGACTGCGCTCGATGCACAGAGTACCTTTTGTGGCAATATAAGTAAACCAACGCCATCTCTAAGTATAAGTTATAACTAAACAGTGATAGCGGGAAATTCAAATTTCCTACAGTACTAAATCTCAGAATAATATTATCAAAGCCTTGCCAAAAGATTTTAAATCACTGCATTATTAAGACACTGCAAATTTATCTCTTAACTCAAACAATATTATGAAATAAGAGACAGTGTCTTCACTTAAACAGTGTTTTAAAATCTTTTGTGGCGAGGCTGAATTGTTTAAAATTAATAAGGTTAAGTATTATTAATTCATGGTGCAGAGAAATAACAACAATTTTCTGTCAGTAAAACGAATTTATTTTTTTCTTTTATATTTCGTATCAAAATACATTTTTGCTTTTAATTGCATGACGTCCTCGTCATCATCTACCGTCCTTCTTCCACGTAATATTTTATTAATATTTTTACAATATGTATGGATAAAAAATCTACAAACACAATTGATCAAAAACTCGATTAACTTTTCTTTATGAATTATGCATTTTATATAATCAAAATCAATCAACATAAATATAATTGTTTTAATAAATTCTTTTAATAATCTAATTTCAATTTTTGTTTGTAAAACTTTATAAATTATGTCTTGCATCTCGGAAATATTTGCTATAAACTCATTTGTAGGACTGCAAAGCCACCGTTTTTTTTCAAATGTTCTGTAAGATATGTATTCACATTCGTTTTTATCAATTGAAGTGAATTTAATATCTGAAATTATATCAAAATCTACACTTACACTTTCATTTCTTTGGGTTTCGCAGTCCTCATTGATGACGAGGGCGTATAAAGAAGAAGCTATATCGTCTTCACAATTATTACCTGGGGTATGGACACTAGATAGACTGTTTATTATTAATGCCGCAAATGCCGCTTGAAATCTTTCAGGCGTGGGATTAGTGTTGCGACACCCATGGCTCCTGATCGAACCAAAAAAGTTTTCTAATGTATCTTGGTTTAGGTGTCTCATCCAAATTGAGCTTACTCCGTATTTGGTTTCTAATACATTCGTTAGGGTTTCCATTCCATCTAGTGTCCATACCCAATTGTTCAATGTTGGAACCGATTCTCTATTATTTGTTATAAATTTCATGTTTCTTAACATTTTTTTAGCTTCCAACCAAATTTGGTGATGAATTGAGTTAGGCGTTACTGGTCCAAGAGCTGGTTTTGCATGCCGATATTTTTTATTATAGCTCCCATTCATACTATCAAAAAGATTATCGAAAAATAACAATATGTCCGCAGTCTCCTTGCATTCCTGGGGGATGATTTGTTTGTGTGAAACAAAATTATTACATCATTACATATCTGAATGACATTTTTAAAAAGAAGATTTAAGTCCTGTAGAATTTTTAAAATAATATTAAGCATATAAGTATTATAATATTAAGACGCAGGTGGAGCCATAGCATAAATAAGAAACAAAAGGTATTCTGTTCTAAAGAAAATTAAACTAAGAAGAGTTGTGTTGCGTATTTTACTTTCATTTTGCTGATCTTGGCAGGATTTACATAATTCTCGGTCAGTTTTGGAATCAATCTAATTCCTTGATAGGCAGGATTTTCATCATACAGAAGTTCTATATGTGACCATTTGGCGACTTTGGTTTCATTATTTTTGATATATTTTAATTTTTTAGACATTAAATTATTTCTGATACACTTTATTAAATGAGGTGTATCATACAGGGGTATAATTTCAGAATCGTCTATCAAAAAAATATTATTTTTCGGCTCTTCACCTTTTCGAAGCCATGTGGCTCTTGACTCCTCTACTAAATATTTAATGGCATTTCTATTGCCAGAGCCTTGGTCACAAATAGTAGCAACAACTGTTAATCCTGCCTTAGTAATTTCTCTGACATATTCTTTTACTTGTTTTGCCAATTCAGGCTCGTTAACTGTAATGGTTTTATTATTAAGTTAATTTATAATTTATTTAATATCCTAAAAACAACAAAACTTAAGTTTTTTGTTATTAATTCATTACGAATAAATTCATTTAAATCCATTTTTGGGACAGGTAAAACCAAGTAAATTTTTGTTTTTGTTATTATATTAAATTCCATAGACAAATTCAATTTCATCTCAATTTACTATTGGTAACCACTATATATAAAATTTGTATATAACATTTATGATAACATTATCCAAGTTGTTTCTCGGTAAAATACAATAAATTATAATTCTACATATTCAGGGAAAACCAATTAAATAGACTACCTTGTGAACGTTTAGATGTTTTTTTTA
This sequence comes from Cyaniris semiargus, assembly GCA_905187585.1. Taxonomy (NCBI): domain Eukaryota; kingdom Metazoa; phylum Arthropoda; class Insecta; order Lepidoptera; family Lycaenidae; genus Cyaniris; species Cyaniris semiargus. The sequence goes on from LR994555.1 coordinate 5,188,354, forward strand.
TTTAAAACTATATACAAAAATACAATTATTTATATTCGATTATATAAAAGATAAAATAACCATCGTCTAATTACCTAAAGAATCAAGATAATCATGGTTTATAAAAAAAAATTGTAGTTGAAATTTCAATTGCATTTAAGTCAAAACGAATGTTTGCGTAGTTAATTGGTTTTCGCGGTACAACGGCGATATATATATACATACATACATATATATATATATATATATATATATATATATATATATATATATATGTATATATATATATATGTAAATAAAAATAAAAAAATTCTCGAAAAAAAAATCGCATCTACCTACCACAAAACTCGAACTTAACATGGCGGCCGCGGCATCGGCCACGTTCATGCAATATATCTAAGTATAGTAGAATAATAGTAATAGGGCCTCTCCATATATTTCTGAACTCAATGGTACAAACATTACACGCTTTTGACGTTTATACACCGATATGAGCTTTCTCTTTCACTCAAATTACTGCATCGTTAGTTAGAAAGAGTAACAGTATCTACTGTCAAAATTTAAGGCGCAAAGTTTGAACACATATTTGTAGTTTGCCATCAAAGTAAACAAACTTCAAAGTTTGTGCCGCCTGCCACACTTGTCACAACTCACAGGCCGCACAAACTTTGGATGCACCAATGTGCCAGCAATCAGTGTCAAATTGCATGAGATGTAACGAGTGCAATTAATACAGTCAGCATATTGACCAAATACATAATTAATTTCCTCAGTCCATAGGTGAAAGAAACACCATCAAGAGGAAGTGAGTCATTATAATATACCTATATAAAATTTCTTGTAAGTCACTCAGATGCTTTTATGTTTAACATTATTATTTATATTTGACTGATTTTATGAACATCCCTGGTGTAAAGGACTGTATTGATTGCACTCACATTGTAATAATTGTCATGCCGAGGAAATATGAGGAGCGCTTTTTTAACCGGAAGCACACAAGACTCAATGGGCGACAGTAGTTGCCCCCTTATTTTATTTAAAAAAATAGTTAATCAAATCTTAACTTATTTACTATACTGTACTCGGTGAAACATGGTGGTAGCGGTCATTGACTCCCTAGCAAAAACTTGTCATTTTCTATATAAAACCGCGATTGACAACATCTGACACGTCTTCATTGTCAATTGTGGTTTATATGGAAAATGACAAGTTTTTGACAGAGAGTCAATGACCGCTACCGCCATGTTTCGCCGAGTACAGTATAGAGTGTAGTTCTGTCACGAATACAGAATACTCATATTGTGTAGTGGTTCGCGATTGGCATTTTGCATTCAGAGCACTTTGAACGTGTGCCAGATGCCAGGATACACAATAGTACCTACATTCGCTAACGAACCCCTGCTCAAATAAATTGCTAAGCCAGCGACTAGGTTAAGGCTGAACATTGAAAACCTTAATGAACTTAGATATACAAGGTGTAACAAAATTAAGTGGTAATACTTTAGGATGTGTATGTGTTCCTGTAGCCCTAGCACGGCGACCAGTGGAAATGCGAAAGTATAGACAAACTGTGAGATAAACTTAAGGTGCCGTTCCGATCTTTTTTCGTTCCGAAAAATTCAATTAAAATGCCACTTTATGACAGACTATAGTCCTAAAAATTCAAATAATATCCTACTTTATGTCATATTATGCTATAGTCTGTCATAAAGTGGCATTTTAATTGAAGTTTTGTCGGTCGCGATTAGCCGCGGTAAAGATCGGAACGGCACCTTAAGTTTATGTCCACAGTTTGTCTATACTTTCGCATTTCTACTGGTCGCCGTGCTAGGGCTACTGATATAGAGTTTACTGTGAAAGCAGCAGTGCTGAAAGACCAATTTTTTTTCACTATGGGCAAGCGCCCCAGCGTAAGGAGTTTCCCTATACAAAAGTGAAAAAAAAATTTGGTCTTTCAGCGCTGCTACTTTCACAGTGAATTCTATGTAAAGAACACATACATACCCTAAAGTATTATCACTTAGTTTTGTAAAGTATTATCACCCTGTATACATATTATTCTACTAGAGTCTTGGATTTTAGTTTGATTAACACAGGGTTTAACACAGAGGTTCCCAAACTCCTTTGTTTCGTGGCCCACTTTTAAGGTGTTGGCGTTTACCGACTACCGTGGACCCCTGGAAGTTGGAACCCTAATCCATGAAACATGCTATTATTTTAAGTAACAGTCGCTGTGCTTTTCAAATCATTATTTAAAAAAATGAGTGAAACCACAGACATAGATCAAGATAGATACCGCATGTGTATGTACTTCGCGTGCCATATCGCGTTCCCAAACGACGAGCAATGCTCGTCTTACGAAAGTCTGTTCTTTAGTCTGCGCTCCGCCTCCACCATTATGGTCAATCGGAATTTAAAAAATGCCTAAATGCCTAATTGTGCCGTATTGAGCTGTAGAAATTCGAATAGAAACGTTGGTCAGATTCTAGATAATGGACACATTTCTTATCATCGGTACGTCACAGTAGGTAGGAAAAAAGTGGCACGCCGCACGCTCGTTTTCATACAAATGGAGGGACATGCGGTATCTATCTTAATCTATGTATGTGAGTGATACTCTCTTTTGAATCCTACTTTTAGCTCCTCATTAGTGCAAAAACAATTTCTAAGCTTCTTATGATATTGTCTTCTTATATTCATAGGAGAAGTCAAGTCAGGTCATCTAATATTACATTTTTATAGACCTCCATTAGGTAAAGACTTATGGACCCCCATTTTTTTTCCACGCAAGCGTAGACCCCTCTCGGGCTCTCGTGGACCCCTGGGGGTCCACCTGAACCACTTTGGGAATCAATGGTTTAACATAATATGGACTATCCATATACTATTATTTATAAATGCGAAAGAAAAGAGGTAACAGACAGACAGACAGATACATTTTCTCATTTATAATAGGTACATAATATTAAAAATGCGAAAGCCTATTCTGTCTGTCTGTTACCTCTTCACGCCCATACCACTGAACCGTTTGCTAAAATGTTGTATGGAGGTACTGAGTCTCGGGAAAAGACAAAGGATACTTTTAATCCCGGGAAAATGTACGGTTCGCGCGGGATAAACGAATTTTGACGCATCGGAGTTGCGGGGTCATCTAATGTTCTATATATTATGATTATGTAAAAACATAACTAATAATTAGGACTAATTATTATTATTATTTTACTTGCGCTAAATATTATTTTAGCGCAAGTAAATCTATATTACGCCTATGTGATATTTTTTATCTCCTTATTTCTTTCTCTGTAAATAAAAACATATTTTTAATTCTAAGTTGACAATTAAAATTAATTTTAATTCTAAGTATCTAAACATGATGACAACGATGATGATTACGTCAGTATATTGTATGCGTTTGTCAGTAATTAGTAGGTAGCGTTATATGGTTCATGCGTTTGTCAGTAATGTCAAACGCATACAATATAACGCGACGTAATTTCGGCATGGTGTGTCGTCGGTAATTTAAAATACATTGCAGGCGGAATCAAGCCGAACTTCCGCCGCGGAACTTCGGCATGGTGTGTTTAGAACTTTAGACACGGTGTCTAAACACACTATGCCGAATTTCCGCGGCGGAAGTTCGGCTTGATTACGTCAGCAATGTCAAACGCATACAAAAACGCGACGGAATTTCGGCATGGTGTGTCATGGGTTATTTAAAAAAAATACATTTCAGGCGGAATCAAGCCGAACTTCCGCCGCGGAACTTCGGCATAGTGTGTTTAGACACTTATTGTCAACACTCAACTCATGAAGCTTTATTAATTTTTTGCTTCGTAAGTACATTAATCCCCTAATGAGCCCTCTAATGCGAGATTCTTTAACAATAAACCTAATTTGAATCAAAAACGTATTCAAAACACCTCAATATAAAAGCAAAAAATGCACAAAGGAAGAAATTACATACCATTTATGTTACATTTAAATAGTCGTAAATCAAAATTTGTAAGGTTAAATTGTTACAATACGTAAAATGGGTAGAGGTAATGGGGTAGGATGGGCTACATCGATTCCGCCAGCTCACGGGGGTATTTATTTTTAAAGGCTTTTACCCCATGCGGTAATCAGTGATACAACCTTCTGAATTTTCACACCGTTTTGGCAGATATTAACCGTTTTAGAGCTTCGTAATAGAGAAACCCTTTTTGGGAAAGTCCTTACCCTATTTGGGTATTGTAAAAACAATTATAATACACATTTATATAATAAATATGATACACATAAATACGCATTTATAGATTTTATTATTATAAAAATGCACGTAAAATATTATACTACAAAAATAATATGCAAACGTTAATAACCTTATAAATTATGAACACCGAATCTACTAAAGTAGTATTAAATTATTAAATTAATTAAATTAAATCATATTTATTTCGGGTATCAGAGGCCCATATAATAAATACCTTTGATCTAACATACATAATTAATAATATAATGAATACCTTAAAATTAAGTAAGTATGTACCTACTTCTTTTTTCTTCCTTTGGTGTACTTATAGCAGAATTTAACTGGGCACCTCTTTATGGTACTCTATGCGATTATGCACCGAAATCATTTTAACGTAAGTATTATATTATATATATAATTTATATATAATTTTATGGTTAAATACAATACACAGAAACTAACTAACAAAATACAAATACAAAAACTAACCTAAAAATGCCACTTGATAAATTCAATCAAAACAAAATCCCTTTTACGATCATTCACCCCTACCCTTACATCAACATGACAATTTCATTACATAAGAGTTCGGTGTGAGCGCGGCCGCGCTGCCCGCTGTAGCCGCGTAGCGCCACGCCGTAGCGCCGTAGCAGGGCTGCCTACGAATGTTATTTGTTGATTTATCTCATGACAGATTGTCGATATACAGAGTGAATCAAAACGAATGATAATAATACTGTAGTAATTTAGTTTACACTTTAAAAAATACAAGGTATCTAGAAAATTGACAAAGCCAAAAAGGACATAATTAACTTAATATCGGGCTACATTAAAGTGTTTTTTTTTGTTTTTGGCACTGACACTAGGAGTGTACTTTGCCACATACGAGGGTATAATATTCTTCAAACAATATTTTTATCATCGTTTTACTATAATATCGTCAAGTCTAAAGTCTAGTCAAAGTCTAAGTAAAAGTCAAAACAGTCAAGGAGTCAAGACGGTCAATTCAGTAAATTACTGAAACTTTCGATGGAGTTTCGGAGGGAACACAAAAAGCACTTTCCTTGAAGTTGCAGCATTTGCCTACACTTGTGCACGATAACGAATATCTAATGGTTAATATTCTACCAATATTACACATTAAAAACCCAGCTAACACAATTTTAGGAAAAAATACAAAAACACAACAGCACTCTTTTACATTCCCGCCAAAACTCCAAAGTGATAATAATTATTAGTCTAATGAATTAAATATTTTTATGTAAAAGACATTGGTATAATGTTAAAGATATAAAAAAAAACTGCATTTACACTTCCATTTTTAACCACCGATGAAAAAGAGAGGTGTTATAATAATATCTTATATTAGATGTTGATCCATCATATTATATCAGATATATTCACCACCACTGTCCCCGTCAGTATGCATTATTTAACACAAGCAACATCTCAAAACTTCCACTGCACAGCCCTACGCGTCAGGGCGGGCGGGGCGTGGAGGGCGGGCGGCGCGTGCGTGCGGCAGTGCCGTGCCGGCGCGCGTCGCGAGAGCCGGCATGTCGCGACACACTCACAACAACAACACAACGCGCATATGTAAGTTCCATCCATACATTCATTTGTATCCACCTAATATTAATATAGAATGAAGATTTGAACAATTTTGTATAGTTTTTCATTCATAATTCGAGATATAACGTAATATTTACCCGCACGTGTCGGGATGCGTTCGATAGCCCACTGCCCCTGTAAGGTTTTCCGACCGAACTCCGAAGGGTTCTAAATACAGATTATTCACTGATGTAAATAGCCTGAAGTGTGCTTAATTATTGAAGTGTCCTCGATACGAAAATTCTGCGTGTTTTTCAGTTAAAAAATTGGGAAAATTGCCTCAGGTTTGTACGCTCTGCTTTTTTCATCGTGCATATTTTTATGGCAGTTGAAAAATTAAAATTAATAGATTTTATAAACATTCATCAACGAATCACGTAAGTAGTTGTCGATAATGTTTTTGTTACTGTGCTTAAGTTACTACTGATGTATGATTATCATATTTTTATTTATCCATAACTTCTGAATATCCATAGAAACAATAATTATATTTACCAAGTTATATCACTATATACTAAGTACTTAGCCAAAATTTTTATCTGAAACATTCTTTAGCCGTTTATGTCTCTCGAAACCGCCGCGTGACAATGCCCTAGGCATTTTGTTTGCAGCCTACACAAGACGCCTATCTAAAGTCTAGACCTGAAAACGGCTGCAATTACCTACTGTCTGAGAGTTCGTCCTCATTTTATATGCATGGTAAGGTATCAACATTATCATACTTTCGGGGCATTATTCTGAGTTGATTTCATTAAATATGCGATGAAGTCAACGTTATAAAAGTGTATTGTAGTCGTGGTGGATGAAATACGTTTTTTATTATAAAAAAACATAATATTTATGATTCAGTATGTTGATATTTGTCATATTAAAAACTTAATTAAACAGGAAAATACTTGTCGTGAATACGTGATGAAAAATGTGAAGAGCACTTTTATACTGTTGGCTGATAAAATATATCATATTTATTTTATTTTAATACTATATTGTACTCAATATTTTTTAAATGATCACGAATATTTTATAAAATGCAAGTGATTTGATCTAACTTTTTCAGACTTGCAAGGACATGTTACATAACAGGAAAACTGGAAGTAACAAATTGTGAAATCTTCTGAAATTATCTTCTGCATTTGATTTTTCTTATTTTGGTCATGCGGATATTTCATTATAGTTTGGGAGTCGAATTATATTTAAAATTCGTCAAAATAATAATAATATATAGTCAATAATCTATACTAATATTATAAAGCGGAAGAGTTTGTTAGTTTGTTTGTTTGTTTGTTTGTTTGAACGCGCTAATCTCAGGAACTACTGGTCCGATTTAAAAAATTCTTTCAGTGTTAAATAGTCCATTTATCGAGGAAGGCTATAGGCTATATTTTATCACGCTAAGACTAATAGGAGCGAAAAAATAGAGGAAAATGTTGAAAAAACGGGGGGAAATTATTTGAAAGGCCTTATTTGAACGCGCTAATCTCGGGAACTACTGGTCCGATTTGAAAAATTATTTCAGTATTAGATAGCCCAGTTATCAAAAAAGGCTACAGGCTATATTTAATCACGCTAAGACTAATACGAGTGAAGAAATAGTGGAAAATGTGGAAAAAACGGGGGAAATTATTTGAAAGTGCTTATTTGAACGAGCTAATCTCAAGAACTACTGGTTCGATTTGAAAAATTATTTCAGTGTTAGATAGTCCATTTATTGAAGAAGGCTATAGGCTATATTTTATCACGCTAAGACTAATAGGAGCGAAGAAATAGAGGAAAATGTGGAAAAAACGGGGGAAATTATTTGAAAGGGCTTATTTGAACGCGCTAATCTCAGGAACTACTGATCCGATTTGAAAAATTCTTTAAGTGTTAGATAGCCCATTTATCGAGGGAGGCTATAAGCTATATTTTATCACGCTAATACTAATGGGAGCTAAGAAATAGAAGAAAATGTGGAAAAAACGGGGGAAATTATTTGAAAGGGCTTATCTCATGAACTTCTAGAGCAATTTTTGTGTTATTTGGGTCAGATTACAGATAAGAATTAAGAACTAGACCACGTGAAGGATCACAGGCTATTTTTTGTAGACTGGTTTGTCTGTGAAATATCTAATTTACGCGGGCGAAGCCGCGCGGAACGTCTAGTACTTTCATATAATTATAATACTATTTTGGCATAGATAAAAAGAAGAATTTAAAATTAAGATTAATATTTAGAAGTTACTTCTAAGTTCTAACTATTGAAACGTGTAAAAGACTATATAAGTATGACGCATTTTACGGTGGCTATACACTCTAGACTCTAGTTATATCGCAATAATCCGCCCACTATATCCCTTAATCCTTCTCAAGAATCCGTCACACGAACAATAAATCTTAATGGGATCTTTTATGGTGGAACCGTTTACCCCATTCCAGCCATTCTTCAATTTTTCCCCGTAATGCTGGGCATTTCTTATAGACCATAAATTCTTGTATTAATTTTTTGATCAAAATACTCTTTTTTATTATTTAAGTTAATTTGGATAAGGTAGCGATGGATGCGGGTTTTGCTTATATAAATGCACTTTCTGAGAAGATTTTTATAATTAAAAAGTGATTATAAATGAAAATGTATTAAGTATCTGATGTCACACTGACCAATGCACTTAATATTATTATTTTGATAATCATCATAATTTTTTGAGGCTACAAGTTATAAGTTTGTACCTATTAAATAATATTATACAACACCCTTTAATAGCAATTAACACTAATTAAGATAGTGGTAAATTTTCCCTAGATAGCAGTGGCGTATCTCCTATAACTCTATTGTTATCGGCTTCTCCTACCTCCTAAATTTTAAAGCCTTTGATTCAAAAACTCACCAAAAGACTGGCTTCCCGTTAGGCTCGAATAATAAGTACTGCTGAATGTCCTTTCATTGATATTTTTGTGACAAAAGCTACACGAAGTTAACGCTCTTTAGACAACAAATTATGTATGTTGGTGACGGCGCAAATTCTTGACAGAAGATAATTTGTCAAACGTAAGCTCTATATTGGCAAACTCATTATCGGTGCCGGATAAGTTCGCGCGCGAGTTCATATCCGGCACCCGGATATATCCGGCGCAGTTCGCGTCTAAAGTTGGCTTAACATAGTTTCATAGAGTTAAATAAGCTTTATTGAGCACTGGGAGTTTTAATAGGGGCGAGTGATGATGATGGAGGCGTGTTCTGTCGAGGGTCACCAATGTGAGGATAATGCGTGGTGGCAACAAAGGAAGATATTCTGACAGAGCGAGGTGTTATACTCGGTTAGACCCACGTGATTGATTTCAGTTATCGAATATAAATGTATAACATAACTACATAAGTAAGTGATAATATTTAAGGGGGTGTCTGGGTCACTATATAGAGTTTACTGTAAAAGTAGAAGCGCTGAAAGAGTAACTTTTTTTTTACTTTTGTATGGGAAAATTCACGACGCGGGGACACTTGCCTATACAAATCACAAAAAAAATTGATTTTTCAGCGCTGCTACTTTTACAGTGAACTTTAAGGAACACATATGTACACACCCTAAAGTATGATCACTTTGTTTTGTTACACATTGTATAAAAATATACCGACGTATTTGAATAAAAATATTCCGTACTCAAAGGGTAATTTAAACGGGACCCGCGATCACAAAGATTTCAGCCTGTCCGTCTGTCCATATACGGCTGTACCTCAAGAACCACCCTTGCTAGACAGTTGATATTTTCACAAATTATAATGCATTTCTGTTGCCGATATAGCAATAAATACTTAAAACAAAATCCATACTAATAATAATATAAGTGAAAAGTATCTTTGTCTGTCTGTCTGTCTCGCTTTCACTCCAAAACTACTGAAGCGATTGTAATGAAATTTTATACACAGATAATCTAGAGCCTGAGAAAGGATATAGGCTACTTTTTAACTGGAAATTGTTATTTTTAAACAAAAAATTGACTTGACTTCCAACTAACAAAGAGTGTTAAATAATTGTTTTTATTTAAATAGTGGTTTTTCAGAACTCTCCTATAATAATTCAACGTTTTCTCTATTCAATCTTCACACTTTTGAAGTCGGTGCCAGCCCTACAATTTACTAAAATCTTTTGATATAGACACGGAGCTAATACAAAGATATAGAATACTAGACGTTCCGCGCGGTTCCGCCCGCGTAAATTAGATATTTCACAGACAAATCAATCTACAAAAAATAGCCTATGATCCTTCACGTGGTCTACTTCTTATCTGACCCAAATAATAGAAAAATTGCTCTAGTAGTTCGTGAGATAAGCCCTTTCAAATAAGTTCCCCCGTTTTTTCCACATTTTCTTCTATTTCTTCGCTCCTATTAGTCTTAGCGTGATAAAATGTAGCCTATAGCCTTCCTAAATAAATGGGCTATCTAACACTGAAAGAATTTTTCAAATCGGACCAGTAGTTCCTGAGATTAGCGCGTTCAAATAAGCCCTTTCAAATAATTTCCCCCCGTTTTTTCCACATTTTCCTCTATTTTTTCGCTCCTATTAGTTTTAGCGTGATAAAATATAGCCTATATATAGCCTTCCTCGATAAATGGACTATCTAACACTGAAAATTTTTTTCAAATCGGACCAGTAGTTACTAGTTCCTGAAATTAGCGCGTTCAAACAAACAAACAAACAAACTAACAAACTCTTCCGCTTTATAATATTAGTATAGATTTACTCGTATTTAAGATACTTCGCGATAAACGAATTTTGGCGTAACGGAGTTTCGGGAGTCATCTAGTAATATTATAATATGTGTGAACAAAACGTTGTTAGCCATTAAAACATTATTTAACTCAGCAACGTGAACTCGGCGTCTACTTAACCTACTAACAGGTACTTACAAACGCCGGCTCGACCAATTACATGTGGAAGTTTAAATTACTTTTGCGCAAAGTTTGAAGATTTTTGCACATACAGAGGGAGTTGTTTGCGCAATCAGTATGTTCGGTGGGGTTAGCAGGAACAATTGGGAGCTACGTACTTGTAACTTAATGTTTTTAAAGAGAATTTTATCAAGATTATGATTTCTTGTTATGTAATTTGTAGTATTTGATTTAGATGTTACGATAAAATATTGTGTACTAAAATAATATCATATCTTTAATAGACTCGGTCCGGTCGGTTCGGTCCTTATAATAACTTTTGACAATGCGTAAATTCCATTTTATACGGGCTCCACAGCAGATCCAAAGTTCCATACTAATTATAAATGCGAAAGTGTGTCTGTCTGTCTGACGTCTGTCCGTCCGTCCGTCTGTCTGTTGTTTGTCTGTTACCTTTTCACGCCCAAACCGCTGAACCGATTTTGCTGAAATTTGGTATAGGGATACTTTGAGCCCCGGAAAGGACATAGGATACTTTTTATCCCGAAAATATGCACGGTTCCCGCGCGATAAACGAATTTTAGCGCAACGGAGTTGCGGGCGTCATCTAGTCCTTATAATAAAAGTTTTAACATTAATAATGTTGTTTTATTAATAATGAAAACAACAAACAATTAAACAACAAATGACGAAAATAATGAGGATAGCTTTTGAGTTTGAGCGACGAATACAGGGTGTAACAAAACTAAGTGATAATACTTTAGGGTGTGTATGTGTTCCTTGTAGAGAGTTCACTGTCAAAGTAGCAGCGTTGAAAGACCAAATTTTTTTTTTCACTTTTGTATGGGCAAGCGCCCCAGCGTCACGAGTTTTCCCATACAAAAGTGAAAAAAAAAGGTCTTTCAGCGCTGCTACTTTCACAGTGAATTCTCTAAAAGAACATATAATATGGTAAGGGTATTATTTTCACCCTTTGTACGTAAAGTAACGACATCCGTCATCCGTGTTTTGAGCCGAGAACTTTTTGAGTGTTTACCAGCGTGACAAACTAGAGAATGAAGCTGCGTATAACGAGTTACCTACACTGTGATAGTCTTCCCCGCGTCATTGTCTTACCCCACCTTACCTTACACACCCTAAAATATTATCACTTAGTTTTGTTACACCCTGTATAAGTCAATTACGTTGACGTCCCACTTACGGTCCGGCTGGCACTGTTTGTCTCATTTGGGTTCAATTATTGATGAATTTCATTTGCATTCATCATTATTAATTGTTTGTAGAAAGTCACTATTTGCTTATCCATACTAATAATATTTGCATAAATGCGAAAATGTGTCTGTCCGTCTGTTAAATGTTACCTCTTCACGGTGAATCGATATTAATGAAGTTTGATGAACTTATATTATATAAACTGTACTTTGGTCTTTGAGTCCCGGGAATGGACGTTTTAATATTATTTAAATCATAGTACTCTCAAGACTCTCAAGTCTCAACTCTGTCATAATCAATTAATCACACATGACACTAATGGCACTAAACACCTCTAGGTCAATAATTATATACGAAAATATAGTTGTTTTATTATATATCGTCACTCCGGTATATATTATACTAGTAAATAAAATATGTCTGTTCTTAAGTTTAATATTTATTGATATTTTTCAAAGCAAACCTAAAGCTAATAAGAATCACCCGAAACAAAAATGCCTCTTTTCTATTAGCTCAAAAACTTAACTTATCAGTCTAAAATTATTACAAAACTAAATATATGTTATTATTTACGAAATATTCTTTGATACAAAAAGGAATAAAGCGCACTTTTTTATGGACTTGACACTTTTTGCGACATGGTATACAGATGTCATAATATAAACCTGGATCCTAGAAGGATAAGACATAACTTACTCTCTGATGGATGAAACCATAGGTTCTTAGTAGTATCTCATGTACCATCGAGGAAATTGATTTCTAGGCAGATGACAGACCAACGTCATTTGGTCGGATCATGTCAATTCAATGTTAATTGTGATCTGTCGGCTGGGTTTGACGTAACGCGACCCCATCTGCCTAGGAATCAACTTCTCTGATAGTACTTAGAATACCTGCGTATTTGTGAATGACATAGTATACTGTCAGAGAATAAAAATCATGCAGTAGAGTAAATCAGACGTGTCCTTAAAATAGAACTCACTCAACATAGAGACTAGATTACGCGATTACGACATGACTCTACAGTATTTTCCAACTTAACTTACCTAAAATCACGCTTATTTCCAGATTTAAGAGGGCGACTGACCCAAAAAATTAAACATCGTCCTTCTCTCTTCACACTCACGCCCGTCTTTCATATGCCAGGTGAAAAAGGACGACGCAGAATCATCGCCAAGTTAGTTTTACTATGAATAAAAGACGAACTATAATGATTATGAAAAAAGTATTTTGAGCAAATTTAGGTTTTATCAATGCCTTTTTAAATATTAAAAAATATTAAAGAAAAGACAGCAAACTTCGAAGATCCAAGCAAAAATGTGTCTAAAACAAGATTTTTTGTAAAAAAAAAAAAAAAAAAAACTATCGAGAGTTTTCTAGATCTTACAGATTTTGAGATCTAGGTTTAAGTATGTAGTCAAGTTAGGGTCAGGTGCATTCTTAAGCGATCTAGTAGAGTCAGATGTACTGTCTTACACTGTGGCAGTGTCCACAGTAGACAGCAGCTGCACATTCATTAAGGCTGTAATTGGTCGCTGGGCAGATTGATTGCCAATCACCGCCCCGAGTGGATTATCGATCTCTCTGGAATCCTCTCTCGATGTTCTGTTATTATATTTGTGTGATAATCCTTACCTTAATCCTATAATCAAATATTAAGACAAAGCAATAATTTGGAGTATAGATTTCTAAGAACTGTGTGTATCTACTATTAAGTTTTAAGTTTTGTCAGAGACTTTATGAGTGGAAGATTCCGGGAAAACTCATAAATAAAAGAAATGTACGGATATAATGGACTAATTTCGACCACAGATTCTGTTACTTACATATGCTTAAACCACTGAACAAACTTGACAAAATTTAATGGGAAAACTGAACTCAAAACACATTGGGAAACAACTCATTGTGAAAGCACATAGTTTACCTTTTATTACGCCTAAAAGTACAGTTTCTGCGACACCGATATCACAAAGTAATTTGTAGACTTTTGTAAATTGAGAGCGTCTGTTGTCCGTTAATCGCTTGGATTAAATTTGGGAGGGTGCAGATTTGACCTCGGGTTCTGTGGCGCATACTAATAAGTCCTTAAATTTACTCGTTTTACGCTGAAAGGTAAAGAAAACGTTGTGGGAAAACCCTGTATTTGCAAAGATATAATGATACAATCTGGGGCATGGTAGCGCTCACGCCAACGCAAGCAAATAACAATGGGATTTGCAATGAGCATGAGTTGTAGCTTGTATGTAATCATAATACATTCCGAAAACATAAAAAAGCTAATATAAATGTAATATTCGCTAAACGATAATGTTCGTATTTTCGTAACCATTAAGAAAAACATTAGCAATTTATGTATCGCCTTCTATCTGTTGTTGGCCTTCGCGCTAACTCCGACAACAACACAGTGGCGCTTACTTCTTGGTAGGCCTAATAGCTGAGCAGCATTCTCCGTAATAAGAGACGTCTCTGCACACGGGTCTATGAGGGCTCGCATGGTATGGTGACAGCCATCCACAGACCTAATATTGATTTTAGCTGTTGCTAATAATTTGGGCATGGTTCCTCGCGGGGCGGACGGCAGTCGACGGCAGCCGTCGACTTACACCTTAGATTATTTCTCTCATCACAGCGTTTTGTCAATATTTATAGCAGCCAGCATTTTCATTAAAGCTAATTTACGCACAATATATTATACTAGCTGTTGCCCGCGACTCCGTCCACGTGGACTTCAGGAGCCGTACCACGAAACTGTTTTGAGACTCAAACAATTGAACGAGAATGCCGCGTCCTGCTCTAACAATGTCATTTCACGTTTGTTAGAGTAGGACGCGGCATTTTCGTTTGATTGTTTGAGTCTCAAAACAGTTTCGTGGTACGGCCCCAGTTTACAGCGCGCGGTGTTTCCCGTTTCCGTGGAAATGTTGGGATAACTGCAAATGCTTACATTACTGCAAAGTTTTGTGACAAATTTCAAAATTTCATGTATACTTTGACCCCCCCTTACCACCCAATACTAACAACCTTACTTACAACCCATTTTTCCAGTTATAAAGTAGCTTATGTCTTTTCTCAATCTCTAGAGTTAGACTATCGTCTCTCAGTAGTTTTGGCGTGAAAGCGAGACAGACAGACAAAGATACATTCGCATTTACTTATAATATTAAAGTATGGATTAATATAGGTTTAAGCTCATTTCTTATTAAATTTTTTATTCTCAAATTCTTTGGCACTTCAGACAATATTTTGTGCTTAAACGTAAATCTCAATAAAAATTATTTACTTTAAACATCTCAATGAAAAAAAAAAAAACTATTCATTTCATTTTTATTTCTTCTAAGTCCCGACTCTATTATTTTTTTTATTTTTATTTATTTATTTAAACTCCCTCACCGGGAGCATTCGCTTTTAATGTAGAGGGAGGAGAGCCGCGCATTATAATGCGCACCTTGTAATGATACAGTGTGTAACATCTTGATACAACTTGTCTGTCATTATGGAATCAATATAGAATATAGATGATATAGATTAGATAAAGGTGTAAACTGCAGTACAGTTTGTGTGTATAGCTGTATTGTTTAAGAATGTAGAGACTAGAAAGCTGTATGTAAGATCTGATCCATTGCCAGCGTCTTGGCATCTTTTTACATGAGAGTATTTCTTGTAGAATTTCGACTTTTCTCTCATCAAGTACATAGGAGTAACATAGGAGATAAGGATGTTTGTGATGATGGCTCTCTTCTGGTATTTCGATATCTCTTATTACGTGGAATTATTTATCCATCTTGTATGATGTATCATATAGGATATCTTTTCGGCTATAATGGATATTATTTGATCCCAAACACGATTCGCTTACTCAAATAGTATTGTGTGATATCGTTCGATTTCTTATTATTACTAATAGGTTGGTGATGGGACGCACAATACATACATACGAAATTGATATTATAATAATAATAATATACTTAATAATATCTATGGACGCTTCACACCACGTCAGTCTGGCCCCGTGGTAAGTACCTCAAGGACTTGTGTTACGGGTACCAGACAACGGAACAACATTTAAGATTTTTATTATATTATATACAAATTTAATACACATCCATGACCCAGGAACTTTCGAAAACTTTTTGTTCCGTCGGCGGGATTCGAACCCGCGACCCCCGCCCGCCACACGCTCTTAACCATTGAGCCACAGAGGTCGTCAAATTAACTATATTATATAATATATTGTAGATCTTTTTGGAATATACAGTATTCGAAATGTTGAAATTATTTTTCAGGGTTTCATAGATACTCGAAGGGTAAAAACGGAAGATTATTAAGCCTAAATAAGACTGATTTCTCCGTCCATCTGCCTGTCACTGGTGTGTATCGCTATTAGTCAGTTGAAATTTTCGCAGACACTTTAATTTTTTGTAACTAAACTCTAACCTACTCATAATAACACTAAGGTCAAATTTCACCAACGCCTGTTAGTGTTAACAGCTTGTTAAATTGCCATGTCTTCTCTTTCATTCATATGAAAAACGCAAGAGGTAACGTGTTACTAATTCGAGTATTAACTTTTACAGTCGTTGGTGAAATTGGGCCTAAATTAATTATTTATTGGGGCCTGGGGGATGCTTTTAGCCGTTTGGTACGTAACCCTTTTCGCGCGTTCTACTCGCCCTTGGCCACTTTTGTTCATTCACATAGCCTATGATGTACTATTTGGTTCATTTAAGTTTCAAAATATACATTAAGGCGGTCACCCGAGCAAACGACCTTGACCATACATTAATTGCCGCGTTGCCGAGATCGCACCAAAATCATATTTTTTTTACTTATCTTAGTTCAAAATTGACATAAAAAAAAAATTCAAATATGTAGCAAATGAAATTGTCTATCAATTGCCGTGTGTTTAAAATAAAAGTAATTTGTAAATACTAGGGAGATGCTGAAAGTACGCTTGAATTTTAATAAATTGGTATTACTTTGGAAGCTAATTATCATGAGTATAATGAACAAAAATAGTAAATTAATAACGGTGAAAGGAATGTTAATATGCTGAAGATTATTGCTGTATTTTTATTATATTTTTGTAGTTTTCAAATTATGAGTTATAAAGCTCTAGAAAGCGGTAAATTACAGCATCTCCGTAGGGGGACGGCCTTAATCATTGAAGTCTGTAAGCAAAATGGGTCTTTAAGGAGCAGAATTCTAATGAAGGCGTCCACAATAAGCCGATACGAAGGGTTCCTGGATTATCTCAGCTTAGGAAGTAGGGGTCAGTGAACTTTGCCAAATTCGATAGGCGATATAATATGGGTTAATGTTGTAAAATGACGGTTTTGATCAGTAGACTTTCACTAATATGGGTAATAATCGTACTTTCGTACATCTTTCATTACATACATTTCGTCACAAACAAAGTGATAATACTTTAGGGCCCTTCCACACGACGTTTTTTTTACGCTTGTTTGTATCGATACAAACGCAAGTTGAACGCTCAGCAAACGCAAGAAAGCCGACACGTTTTAAACTTTATATCTGCCAAAACGCGATGAAAACGCGCAGAAGACGAGCGTATCAGAAACGCGCGTCGTCAGTGCGCAAAAAATACGTCGTATGGAAAGGCCCTTAGACATTAGTCACTTATTTAGAGTTCACTGTAGGTCTGTAGAAGTAGCAGCGCTGAAAGAGTTACTTGGAACTTTTATGTTTTTAATTGAAATGCCCTAACGCCGTGAAAAAAAATTATTAAAAAAAGTTAATCTTTCAGCGCTGCTATTTTCACAGTGAACTCTACGGACAGCAGTCAAGTTGGACTATGGATATTTTTATTTTATTCTGTTAATTTAGAGCCATTTGGCATCATTTTATCATGGTTTTATTAAGTACTTCCAGTTTTCAGGAAACCTAGCATGAAAACAACAAATTCACGGAGTTATAATCATTCCATACATAATATTATCTAATATTTTATTATTTTTATTTAATACAATATAATGTTAAGACAACGTATTTATTATTTTTAATGCTTAACTCCTAAACTTTTTTCATATAAGACTTTTCCGCGTTGCGTCACTTGTCTGTATCAACCCCAAATTACGTTTATTAGTGCAGTTAACTCTAGCGTTTTACTGTCGTCTTTAACGATCTGTCAGTTGTCACAAGAGCGCCAGTTAAATGTCTCAAAGGAACAACTAATCTTGATGCTTGGCGATTAAAGAACATGAGTTTACGAAACCTTATTTTGTTTTTACGTTCTTTTTGATTTTATTCTAGTAGATTTCCGTCTTCACCATTGTGTCGTTATAACTATAAAGCATAACTTAACAAAACCTAATAAGATGTTGCCCAAAATCTTTTCTATGTCCATTCCTAGGTTCCAAAGTACCTATCTCTAACCTGAAATTCTTCAAATGATAAGAAACTTTTACACAGATTTTTAGGGTTCCGTTATCCGTACCCAAAGGGTAAAAACGGGACCCTATTACTAAGACTTCTATGTGACTTGAGATACATCCTGGAGACAGACTCTCCAGGCTATAACTCAAGAACCGCTATAGCTAGACTTCTGAAAATTTCACAGATTGTGTATATCTGTTGCCGCTATAACAACAAATACTAAAAACAAAATAAAGTTAATATTTAAGGGAGGCTCCCATACAAGAAACGTGACTTTTTTGGCCTTTTTTGCTCGCAGTCAATAATGGTAACAGCTAGACACAATTTTCACAAAATCCCTAACTACACTTGTACTTTAATAAATAATTAATAATAAAATTAAAATAAAGTATTTATATTTAAGGCAAACAAAAAAACACAATTTTTTGTCTACTTTCGCTCTGTACCGGTAAGGAACCCTTCGTGTGCGAGTCCGACTCGCACTAGGCCGATTTTTTTTTGAATTTATTATATTATGTATGAACAATAACTACCAAGATTCTACCTTTAACCTTTAATAATGCAGTTATTTTATGCAGGTTTAACAATCAGTAGAGTTCAGACGAACTGAGAGATTTCCTTTGCTGAACTTTAGTTAATAGACCTAAAGAGTAGGCTTAAATTAATAAAGGCTTGCTGCAGAACGCGGACTGAAAAAGTTTTGCTTTTCCTATTGCCGAGTTTTCGTCAGTAACTTTTTTCTTTGTTAATGAGTTTTTTCTCCGATTTTATTTTTTATTTCAGTTATGCTCAACAGAGAATACCGAAATGCAAGAAAATGCTTTGAATATATTTTAGGTATTTCGTAGGCTTCTACTGTGAAAAAATTCAACGAGCTGTCTGTACTTAGTATGTGCATAGTTTTATAAAATCTACCAGTGTTAACTAAAGAAAAAAGTACATTATGTCAGCTTTTAAAAGAAATAAAAACTTAACCAAAATCGATTTAACAGGTGCCCAATAAATATATACATATACACTCCAAAAACACAACCCTTCTGTTACAGTCGGGTAAAAAACTAAACATATTTAAAAATTAAATCCACCGCACGATTTCAGGGTATTCATAACCCAATCGCAAAAGTGGTTAAGGAATTCATTGCCAATGTTAGTCGCCAGTTCGCACCCTTGAGTGAGCCTTCATTTGTCTTTTCAGCCCTAAACAGCCTTTCCCTACAGCCCTAAACATTCCCTAAGGGCTGAGGGCGCGAGCTTGTGAGAATAATTGATTGTATCGACGGCAAATTGATTTAGAAAATAAGATCAGTTTCGTAAATATTTGAGGGTAGTGTTATAAGATTTGTAAGGGTTAGGTTAATATTATATTTTGAACTTTTTTTTGGAGATAAACAATTTTCAGGGAGAGTTTTCCATCATGTTACGATGGTTTTACGGGAGGTGGGGGGGATAAAATTGATCTTGTACAATGTACAATAGGTACGTTTTCATTATCTGAAATTTTTGAGGCACATTGTTGAACCGTACAAATTAACTTTTCATTGTCGAATTTTCGTCGTGTCTTTTTGTTGTCCTATACAATTTACATCTATCAACATTTTATTACAAAGGTATTATCTACATAGACTTTGTAAATCTTGCGGCCAAAAAATAATTCTTATCTGCCTTAACAAAAAGCTCAAGAATTTAGATAATCAAATACACAGAATTTACCGACTTACCGTAATGAAAGACAAAACGTAGGCTTTTAACGAGTGGAGGTACAGTCAGGATTATCCGAGTTTTTCCACTTTTGTGCCCTATATATTTCGTAATAGGGTCGAAATGCGATAAGCTGGGATTTTTAAGGAATGTTCTTTGAAACATGACACCGAGGGAGACATTATCTACCGTCGTGCCTGTAACATTATGCTGATGGCTATTATTGCCAACAAAACAAGACTTAAACTGTGCTAGAATATTTAAGGTAGATAGGAGATTTCATAACACAGAGTTGAGAGTGTGTACTCTTTAACAAACGTAAAAAGGAAAGAAGGTGCGTCATCAAGTAATTTGATAATTGGACGACGCATAAGTTTTCAGTTTTTACATGATAAGTAGGTGGAGTTTAGTAATTATTTTTTTAATTAATTAAAGTCCGAATTTCACCAACTTCTGCTAGTGATATTATCGCGTCAAAGTATCATGCGAAGAAAGAGAGAAGTGACCCTTTTACATTACTAATTACGCTTCATCATATTATGCGTTATTGGTAAAATCTCTTTTTGGAAAAATTGGTTTACAATAGTTAATAGGTATTAATAGTGTCGCACAGCGACATCTATTAGGCATCTTTTGAACCTTTACGCCTAATCGATTTCGTCGTAAATAGCTTGGAATGAGGTTAGTAGCGCCATCTTTTGGCTAATGGTGCAGCTACTATAATCCTACGTTGGGATATCTGACATTTTTATCAGATATTTTCCTTTTTATTAAAGTATTTCTTAATTAAATAAAAAGTTTTGTTTTTTTTAAATTACTTCTTAAGATATATATTTTTTTTACTTAAATAAAAAATGTCTTTCCACTTTTGTTCTTTGACAGTTACCTCAGTCAAATTTAAAAAATATACCGGTTCGAGGGTATAAAAACCCTCCGGCTGGATAAGTCATCCTTTTTTACTATTTCCAAAAGCAGTCCCCAGTTTAGGACAGCTCCGTTATGCTCGGAGAATCTTTGCAACGCTACAGCTCTGTTACGGCTCAGCTCCGCTACTGCTCTGTTACGGCTACTGCTCTGTTACGGCTGAGCTCCGCTACAGCTCCGCTACGCTCGGAGAATCTTTCTCTGCCCATGCCGTCTGGTTGACGCACCACCCCTCACCACACTGAACTTGCTGCCGCCTTCACCTCAACTTGGCCACCAACACCTGGCAATCATCTCAGCGCCACTGTCACTGGGATCACGGAGACTTGAGGAGCTGCAGTCCCGCAAGTCGCTGCCTGTCCCCAAGATAAGTGTCGTGTTCCTAAACCTGTTGAGCTCAAGGATTAAGAAATAGACTGAGGCTAGGCTTCGTTCCCACGTACCCGCTCTCCGCTGATTAAGTTTTTATTTTTATTGTAATAAATTTGTTAAATCGTTAAATTTTCTTTTTTTATTTCTCTCTTCTCTTTATTGTCCCCGTACCCGGGATACGGGACAATAGTATAACTTAAAAGTTAAATTTAGTTTTTATTTCAATTGATAATAATATCTTTACCTTCATATAAAAAAGAAAAGTACGGTCTACCCGGTAGTGCTATTGCTTGCAATCTTTATTCTCAACAATTCATCTCTGAAATGCAAAATATCGAATGACGAACGATTCCAATTTCCAAGTATTGAAGCTATATAGATAGTTTCATACACTTTTTGATTAACTGCAAAGTAAATTTACTGGACAGCAGATTTTAATATCAGCGGTTAAGATAATTTATTCATGGACTGACGGAAAACGAAAATCATGAATTTTTCAGCTCCGTTATTAAAAACTGGTAATAAATATAAAACTTCAATTTTATCTAGATCCACGTTTAAATTATCCTTTGTCTGAAACTTTGTTAATATTTAAGTTACGACAGACTGAATTTGTCTTGGAGATTTTAAATTAATGATGACTTTCAGCCCATTAAACGACTTTAAGGCAATTAGTAACCATGAAAAACGATAAAATAATATTTTTTAGTACCAACAGGAATATTAAAAAGATAAACATTTATTTATTTATTATTCTTAGAATTAAATATATATTTATTTTTCTTATGATTAGGATATTTAAAAATAATTTAATATATTATATTAATTATATAGCTTAGTCACTTCATACAGCTTTCTACAAAAGGAAGTATCTAATTTTTAGCAGCTAGACGAAATGAAATATTCTGTATATTAATATTTCATTTCGTCTGGCTGCTGGTAACTACCGCTAGCTACTACCAACATGAAACTGAAATCCACGCATATACAATCGAAAATTCCAGTACGAAATTAAATCAATAATAGAACTTTACGTGGGTAACGAAGAGGTAACAACTCTGGAGATGACACGATAAAACTTTTTATGACAAGTTTATGACGTTCCTTTGTTTTGTTCAAAGGGTTTCGTGGGGCGGCGCAGGGCGCAGGGCGGGCGGGAACAATCACGTTGCTCATGTTTTTTGTTTAACATAAATGTTTTCTGAGGTCTTTGTTTATGTTTCTTTTGAATTTTACATGGCATCACAATGGAGGATTTCTTGGATTGCCACTTTTGCGGCTTTCGCGTAGACTCTTTATTTACTTTGGTGTGGGTGCATTAAAGTTATTAGATACGTTTAGAAGTTTACACTTTAGGCATAAAATGCATTTCTATATAAATAAAAATGAATTTTCAATTTTGTTAGATTCGATAAAACTCGAGAACGGCTGACCCAAATTGGCTAATTTTAGTCTTGATATATTAGTGAAAGTCCAGGGAAGGCTTATACAGGGTGTAACAAAAATAAGTGATAATACTTTAGGATGTGTACGTGTTCCTTGTAGAGAGTTCACTGTGAAAGTAGCAGCGCTGAAAGACGATATTTTTTTCTTACTTTTGTATGGGCAAGGGCCCGAGCGTCACGAGTTTCCCCATACAAAAGTGAAAAAAAATTTTGGTCTTTCAGCGCTGCTACTTTCACAGTGAACTCTCTACAAGGAACACGTACACACCCTAAAGTATTATCACTTATTTTTGTTACACCCTGTATATTAAAAGGGAGGTGAATGGTGATGCGAATTTCACTGGGACATCAGCTATTAGTCGATGAAAATTTTCAACAACTATAATATATCTCTTAGGGACTGTTTCACCACTTCCTGATAAAGTGCCGGATAGGCTATCCACAACCTCTTTGACAGACACTTTATCTGTCAAGTTAAGTGGTGGATAGCCTATCCGGCACTCATCAGGAAGTGGAGAAACAGGCCCTTAATGTAAAATAATAATAGCTACAATTTAGGTAGATCATAATATAAGACTACTAAATTAAAAAAAAACCTTATAAATAAACATTTTTATTACAGTTAAATCGTTATTGTCGTTAAATATTAATATACTGTACCTCCATTCTCTACGCATATGTTGTACTATCAGAGAAGTTGATTCCTAGGCAGATGGCGGACCTAAGTAATTTGGTCGCGTTAAGTCAAACCCATCCCCACTGACCTCCACTATACAAGTACGCTGGACTAATGATACCCTTTGAAATGACAGCTATTTTTTGTGCCTATTTGAAGCGGAATCAGCTCCCCCGCTGGGAGGGATAGGAACTAAATTTGACCATTGACCAAATATATTGGTCTATGATTTGACGTAAAAATGACGTTTGAAAGTCGCCATATTGGCGCTGATAGCAGTAGTGGGAGTATTTGGAACTAATACTAGTGATGACAACCAATAACGATTAAGCGGCCATTTGCAAGTTACGTCAAATTTAGTTCTCTTACCGCTCACTGGGGGCGCTGATTCCGCTTCAAATAGGCACAAAAAAAAGTGGGTATCATAGGTCCAGCGTACTTGTATAATGGAGGTCAGTGCATCCAACCGATCACAGCTAACATTGAATTGACATAAGCCGACCACATGACGTAGGTTCGTCAACTGCCTAGGAATCAATTTCATCGATGGTACATAATATCTATATATTAATACGCGAGCGAAAAACTTTGGATTCCTTTTGACGAAAAATGCGGAAACGTAGGTGATTGAAATTTTGCAGTTATAATTTATATGGTGAAGGAGTGCATCGAGCTAATATTATTTTGAAATTATGCTTTTATCATACATTTTTTTAACAAATAAAACATTACACACACTACAGTCTACAACACACACACTAGGAGATTTTGATTGACAAGCCTATATTATACACGAATTGTACTCTTTTATTTATGCTTGAAGTCTTTTGTCAAATTGAAAATAGATTTAGTTTTTTTATTGAATTTTAAATACTGTTAGACAATTATTACACGGCCAGTCTGTCATCATTTGACTTTATTAATCTGAGACATAAAGTTAATATACTAGGTATACCTATTAACTTTATGATCTGAGACTGTCGCAGGAATTATGTCTAAAAAATAATAAAGTCAATATTTTGACAAAAGAATATCAATAGAAAAGCGTTGAAATTTGAAACTTATAATTTAATTTTTTTATTTGAGCTCGAATTTCGACCATTGGGCGATCTCTAGTTATAAATAATCTCATAATCTCATAAGTTATAGGATACCATAGTATGCCATATGTGAATATTTTACTATGAAAGTTTTCCCTCTTATTCAAATATGAATAAGTCTTTACTTAGTCTCGCGACACGAGTAGAGTTAATTATGCTAGAGTCAATTTAGTTTATTGCCGTACTTAAGGTATACTTAGTTAAAGTTGAGATTAACGTCAGTTAAGTGCACATTTATTGACGACCTAGGTGACAAGATGATTAAGTTAAATTGATGAGTTTGCAGATTTTAGATATTGAGATTTGAGAGATTGTTTAAAAACGAAATTAGTTGGTAAAGTTGATTGTTGGTATCCGTAAAATTTGAAATACCCCTTTGCCTGTTGTATTATAGGTACGGTCCACATACGAACCTAAAAGGCTGTATTGGGGCATTTCTTCGGAGGCGAAATTTTTGACGGCAACGGACTTTTTTCTGTAACCAGGCAAAAGCAAACAATAAAAATGTTTTTTTTTAAATACTTGAGGTCTGTGTCTATCTAGAAACAACTGTCTTTTTTTAATAATTGTAGTTTCAGTATAGGAAAAAAAATCTTAAGGTCCGTTCTTCTCATTACCATGGAGCGTCCTCTTGCCATTTTCTTCAACAAAAACGTCTAAAATTCATTTCCTGTTTGACAAATCAATGCAAAATAAAATTATAACGAGATTATATTAGTTTACCTGTTATAAAAAATAAATACAGTAGGCATGGCTACATTACAGTACTTATAAATAAATAAGAAAAGAGTGTCCAACGTAAATTTATAATTCCTGTGGCACAAGTTGCGATCGATCATAACTTTTCTGGTAAAACAATGGGAATATATCTTACCGCATGCAGGCAAGCCAGTCATATGTGAAAGAAGCTATCAGGCGGATGTGCGGCTAATTGATTTCTATCCAGGTGTTTGGAAGGTAAATATATCATTACCCTACGTTTGGTTCGCGTAGTTTATCATTTATGTGTCTACTATATCGAGCTTATTTTACTATTTCAAAACTTTAATCTGCGTGTCAACTGATGCTCTTGGGTTACATATTTATGTTATGAAATATCAAAACTGATGCTTGTAAGAATTATGAGCTATGCATAATTATAGGCATAATTTTCATTTCCGTGGGTCTCATTACCCTGGTCAAAAGATCAGGGTAATGATAAAATATATTAATTTTGTCCTGAAATATGCACTTTTATGTGCGATTCACGAGTTCTGTAGAGTACTACGACTATTAAATATCTTTGCATAAAGTTTTTTTAATTCTTAAGACTTTTAAATTTCCTTATAAAAACTTGTTTGTAACTTATGATTACAGATATTAGAATATCGTAAAAACGATGTCACAAATTACAGAAGAGAAAAAATTAAAAAAAAGAATAGAAAAAACTAAGCAAGATCAGATAAAGCATGCAGTATATATAATATGGCTAACGAAGAAATAAAATATATGTATTCTGAAGAGAAGGAGGAAATATTTGAAAAAAGTGTTTCTTCTGTAGGAAAAAACATCGATCTACAGAAAGGATTCTTCTTCCTATAGAAAAAAAATGATTGTGAAGATTTTAAGGTTCTACATTTTTTTCTCCACATAAAACAATTCTATCTAGCCATTCAGACTCGGAGTCATATGATATCTTTTACTTTAAGAAGTCTCAGAATAAAAAAAGAAGAAAAAAAAATATTCAAGTTGCTAATGTTTGCTATTGACTTCTATTTCAGTAAAAAAAAAACCATGAGAACAAAAAATAATTTTGAGAATTACTTAAACTCAACTTCTTGTACAAAACCAAACAACAAATACTTATTTTAATTTTTCTTTTGATAAACGTGCTATTTTACTACTAGATAACGCCCATAACTCTATTGCGCCAAAATCCGTTTATCTCGTGGGAACCGTACATTTTTTCGGGATAAAAACTATCCTGCGTACTTTCCCAGGACTCAAAGTGGCTCCATACCAAATAAAAAAAAAATCAGCTCAGTGATTTGGGCGAGAAGTAGTAACAGATAGACATACTTTCCCTTTTATAATATTCGTATAGAAGAAAAAATCACTTTGTATGAATTTAAATCAGTATAACAAATGTTATAGTTTTTGTCAGAAGACGATTATTTTTAAATAAAAATATTTTATTTAGATATTTTTTTTAATTTTTTGTTACTTTTATAAGTAGCCACAAAATTTTTGAACTTCGATATTACTAAATCTTCTCTGTGAAAACGAGTCCCTTAAGTAAAAGTAGGTTATTTGAACTTTATATTATCATAAAAATATGAACTCCAGTCAAAAAAGTAACGTTTAAAATTGACCATGGTAATGAGACGAAGAATCGTTTTCCGAAGAATCACCCTTGGCGCTTGGCCAAATCAGAACTGACGCTGTTATACTTAGGCCAGGTTCACACGGCATTGTCCTGCACGTTTACTGCACGTTTTTTTGCAGTATAGTGTATACGTCTTAACGAATAAATAGTGGCGCATACAATGTATATAGAACCATTCGCATGTCGACTGTACTGCACGATTTGCAACGCGCCACAATTTATTCGTTAAGACGTATACTGCAAAAAAACATTATTGTACCGTGTGAACCAAGCCTTATTGTGATATCCTTAAAAGATAGATGTTTCACATTTAGGGCCATAACACATTGGCGCTGTTTGTGGGCGGAGTGGTTGTATGACGGTTGCGTGATCGTTGACTGTCACTAGATCATTGGCGATTTGACAGCGGCGAAAACGTGGCGGACAACTGCTTGAAAATTGAGGAAAAAACTGCTTGACAAAACTTCAATTTAAAATATTGCAGGTGTCCGCCAGCATGCTGGGCGCGCGGCTCAAGTCATGGATGGAGGCGCAGCTGGGGCGGGCGAAGAAGCGGAAACAGAAGAAGTCCCCGCCCCCCGCCAGCGTGGCCCCGCCGCTGTCGTCCCCCGAGAGCGCCTACAGCACCGGATACTCCACTGACGGGACCTCGCCCGGCGTCGTGCTAGAGCGAACCACACTCACTCCGCTTTCCGCGCCGCTTGTGGCCCCGCCACCGCCGCCCGCGCCACCGACCACACACCTTTACCATGAGCCAAAGGTAGATATTATTTTTATTCCTTTTCAAGTCTAAGAAATCCTCTGAGGGAATCCCTTGTGTAACTGACTGAAACATAAAATAATTTCTATTTCCGCTGCCCGGAACTCCGTTGCACACACATTTTTCCGCAACAGAAATTAACCTATTTCCTTTCATGTCTTTCAAAGTATTTCCATACCTAATTTCATGTAAATCGGTTCAGCGGTTTCGGCGTAAAGATGTAGCAGACAGACATAATATTAGTAAGGATTGTACTTACCTGTTAAATATATTAAAACTGTAACAATAATGAAACGAGCCTCAATGAAATTATTATTTTTAACAAAAAATTAAAACCGACTTCCAAGGTGAAAACAATAATAACATCCTTTTAATATGAACTAAAAAGTATTAAATAATTTTTCCTATCTAATAGTGCCTTTTTCCGAATTTGGCTAAACCTCAACTATTTCTGTACTTACTAAATCTTCATCATTTTGAATTCGGTACCAGATATAGCTGAATCTTCAGTTCTCTGACAGAATAGGTATTTGAAACTTTTGGAACTGGCACCGACTTCAAAATTATGAAGATTTAGTACAGAAATAGTTGAGGTTTAGCCAAATTCGGAAAAAGGCACTATTAGATAGGAAAAATTATTTAATACTTTTTAGTTCATATTATAAGGATGTTATTATTGTTTTCACCTTGGAAGTCGCTTTTAATTTTTTGTTAAAAATAATAATTTCACTCTTTTTAGTTACCTAGTAAACCATTGCTTATATTCTACGTATCTTATTACAATTTGTTAAGTGCGACTCTTAACAAATTGTAATAAGATACGTAGAATGCGATTGTGTTTCTTATTCCCATTACGATGTAGATTGTTTTCCTATGTAAATATTTTCATACTAAGGGTTCAATTTATTACCTCGATCGTGGGAATCGCAGACACAATAGATTTTTAATTGTTATGCGGCAGCCGGGTGCCGCTTGGGGATTGATGGGTTAATAGTTAAACTAGTGTAGTACCTATCGAAGCAACTTACTTCCCTTTTTTCTTTCGAATCTCAAAAGTAATGTCAAATGTGTGCCTTACGCTCTGGAGTTAAGGTTGACTTTGTTATGTTCAATTTTGTGGTACATAAGTCGCTTAGAACTTGAATAATTTATTTTGAAACAACATTATATTTTTATTAAAATCGCTATGAAAAGTATCAATTATTATAAGGACATAACGTGATGATATAATTATGGTGTTGTGGGGGCATCCTAAGCATATGCTACCAAAACGTAAGATTTTGCACCAAAGTATACTATGGTTCCGAAGATACTAAGAGAACTCCGGATTCCTTATAGATGCAAGTTTGGGGGTTTAGGCGCTGTTTTAAGAACTGCCTTAGGGCATATTGTATCCATATACAACCATGTGACACTGGTGACCCTGACGTGGTAATGATGATGATGATAATGATGATGATGAATGTAATTTGCATAGTAGCATATGCTTCCAGTTCTTAAAACAGCGCCTAAACCCCCAAACTTGCATCTATAAGGAATCCGGAGTTCTCTTAGTATCTTCGGAACCATAGTATACTTTGGTGCAAAATCTTGCGTTTTGGTAGCATATGCTTAGGATACTTCTCATAAAATCAAAATCATCATATGTTTCGATATAAATTTTGAGGAGTTCCCTCGATTACTCATAGATCCCATCATCAGATCACCACTTTTGTGAAAATGGGACCAAATTGGAGGGAAACCTAATAGAACAAAACAAAAATTTTGAAAATCGGTTCACAAACGGCGGAATAATCGTTGAACATACAAAAATAAAAATATAAAAATATATATTTATATATATATATATATCCACAGCCGAACATATAACCTCCTCCTTTTTGGAAGTCGGTTAAAAAGGATAAAATAAGATCCGTGTTAAAAGGAACAATATAAGTAAATGGATATAAAACTCACGCTTTAAAAGCAATACATTCAGAGCTTTCAAACCGCATTTCTTTACGGGCAAATAAAATCAATTACGTCTGGTATTGGAGCGAGTGGAAAAAGAAATAGAAGTTAGAAAACTGTTGGAGGCAATCGGTTTTGTGTTGTATACTAACTTATTAAGTTTCAGACTATGTGCAGAGTAGACGTTGAAGTAAGTTTTCTTAACTTAATCACGATCGAATGGTGGTTTTTCGACTTGAATTTTCATAGACAGCACATTTAATTTCAAAATATTTTTAAACCTACTTTTAAAATGACTTAAAAGTTATAACAGGCACTAAAGTTTTTTGCTATCGTATATTAGTGATTAAATTTTATGTCAGTGGCGGCGCAAGAACTAAATTTTATGTGGACGAAATATATTTTGCGAGGCCCCCTAATGGATGATGCAAGAGGATTTTGTAACTTAAAGATTTTTTGATACTCGTAAATCCTAAAAAAAACGCGCTGTCCAAGGGGCGCGAGGCCCCTAGGACCGCGAGGCCGTGGGCGGTCGCCCACACCGCCCACGCCTTACGCCGCCTCTGTGTTATGTTGGCGTCTATAAATTTGTGAAGAAAAAAGATTCGACGGTGCAGCTAAAAATGGAAATTGTATTTTGACATCATCAAGTCACGTGCTGGTCACGTGTAGCTGCCATAAGTCAAATCCTTAGCATGTTTTATCGAATGTAGCTTGATTAAACGCCTCCTCATCATCCTTCAACTTATGATTTAACAAACACAATGTCACAATTTTGAAACCCTCAGAATATCAGGCGCAAAAATAAAAGCGGAGGAAAATGAAAATCGGCTAAGTGCGAGTCGTACTCGCGCACTAAGGGTTCCGTACCGTTATAGAGCAAAAATAGGCCAAAAATTGTGTTTTTGTATGGGAGTCCCCTTAAATTTTTACTTTATTATAATTATGTTATAAATTATTAAAGTATACATAATATAATAAAGGATTTTGTGAAAATTTCAAGTGCCTACCTGTTGCCATTATTGACTACGAGCAAAAATGACAAAAAAAAATCACGTTTGTTGTATGGGAGCTCCCCCTAAATATTAATTTTATTTTGTTTTTAGTTAATGTTGTTATAGCGGCAACAGAAGTACACAATCTGTAAAAATTTCAGAAGTCTAGCTATAGCGGTTTTTGAGATACAGCCTGGAGACAGACAGACAGACGGACAGACATCGAAGTCTCAGTAGGGTCCCGTTTTTACCCTTTGGGCACGGAACCCTAAAAACCCTAAAACTACTTTCTAATAACATTTGACCTTCAGGCTTCAACGTGCTATAGAATGTCATTATATGACATAGTTGACATTCTGAGGTAAATCCCCTAACCCTTATCAGATCAATTAACATTTCCCACAAGGTTATGGTTTAATAATGGCATATTAAAGGAGAACTAAATATAAGCTTTAAATGTTTGGTTCTGTTCCGTAAAGTTTTCTGTAATCTGTAGTAAAGTCGAAAGGTATTTAAATTACAATTCCTCTCCCCACATAGCAGTTGTATAAGATTATGGCATACTTGTTACATTATTTGAGTCTACTTTATTCAAAATAGTAATATATTATATATGTACCATCGAGGAAATTGATTCCTAGGCAGTTGACGGACCTACGTCATTTGGTCGGCTTATGTCAATTCAATATGTTAGCTGTGATCGGT
Source organism: Cyaniris semiargus (assembly GCA_905187585.1). Lineage (NCBI taxonomy): Eukaryota > Metazoa > Arthropoda > Insecta > Lepidoptera > Lycaenidae > Cyaniris > Cyaniris semiargus. Next base: position 5,219,637 of record LR994555.1, read on the forward strand.
CTGATGGATTTGAGTTTTGACTTAACGCGACCAAATTACTAGGTCCGCCATCTGCCTAGGACTCAACTTCTCTGATAGTAAGTACCTAATGAGTAATAAGTAATAAAAAGGGCTTTTCATGAGTAATAAAAAGGGCTTTTCATCCTATAAATATGGTTCTGAGGTTTTCTTGGGGTAGTAAATAGTTCCCTAAAATAATATTTTGCATCTTGCATCGAGAATTTTGCATCAAGCCAAGAAAAAGATTACATTTGCGATAGCTCATATCATAATAATATCATTATATCTCCAACAAAATCTATGTTGCTTTAAAGTTATTTAAACAAAGTGGAACATTGAAAATAATAATCCATACTAATATTATAAATGCGAAAGTGTGTCTGTCTGTCTGTCTGTTACCTCTTCACGCCCAAACCGCTGAACCGATTTTGCTGAAATTTGGTATGGAGATACTTTGAGTCCCGGGAAAGGACATATGATACTTTTTGTCCCGGGAAAATGTACGGTTCCCGCGCGATAAACGAGTTTTGGCGCAACGGAGTTGCGGGCGTCATCTAGTACTCTATATTATTAGCAAACAGTAGGACAATCATAAATTATAGAGCCTGTAAAAACTAGATTAGGGGCCTAGTTTCACCACTTCCTGATAAGTGCCAGATAGGCTATCCACAACTTATCTGACAGATAGAGTATAGAAAATATGTCAGATGAGTTGTGGATAGCCTATCCGACTCTAATCAGGAAGTGGTAAAACAGGCCCTTAGTCATCAAATCATTAAAACTAATTAATCAAAGTCGCTTACTGAGCTACGATGCCAATTGCTACTTGTAAAGCTACCCACACACGTAAAGCTTACACCCTAACGTTCTGGGCTTAAAATAGTAATTTCCTTGCATAGGATTTTCCATTCCACCGGAGGACCCTAGTTTTAACTTTGAAAATGTTGCGTATCGATTTTGACTGTATCGGGTTTATTAATTAACTAGACCGGATCAAATTGACAGGGGTCGTACTGGCCTGTCCTTTCCGCCTATTTTCCTGTCCGCTTTCATTAGTAATATTTTATCTTCCCAATTTAACGGCGGCCTGAAAAGCCTTCCTCGAGATGAAATAAGGCGAATTTCCACAGGTTTTAAGGTTTATTTACTTATTCTATTAGAAGCCCGCTTGGGTATAGAATTTTCCTCAAGGAAGAGTTGAGAAAAGTTTAATTCGCTGAAAATATTTTTTCGCGAAAGATTTAAAGGTTTTTGTGTCGATGATCCGTTTTTAATATAGTAATCTTTAAGATTTGCGAGGAAGTTTTAAACACTAAACTACTTAAAGAGTCAAAGTTTGATCTAACAACGTTGATTAGACATTTTGATATCTGTTTACGTATAATACTAATAATAATAATAGGTCTCCAAAATTTATACTATTATTATGTACAAAGGATTATGTACAAGAACTTACATTTACCTTTAATGATTTACTTCTAACTTATGGCACATACATGGCCAACCGTTCTAAATTTTATCATTGGTGTCTGGAATTTAAGTATTAATACACTCAGATCAAAGAAAAACTTAGCCTTGTTCATGTTTTACGCGTTCACCAACAGATGGCGCTGCCGGTACCTCTACATCTCGCTATCGGTGTTCCTTCGCGAGGTTACAAGCAGGACCCAATCTTCCTTCTACAACTATTGACTTCCTTGTCTCGGGGAGCATAGTGCGCAGTGATCGTAAAGTGAGAGCACTGATGCTGACAACCCATTGAAACTACCCGCGTCCGGCTGCCGCAAGGGAGTCCGAACGCAATTTTTGTACGGCCCCCTTACTTCATAGAGGGCTTCTACGGTACCTTCGTGAACTTATTATGGGGCATGGGTGATGGGTTATGCAAAAGTACAACTACTATGCTGTACTCGGCGAAACAAGGCGGTAGCGGTCATTGACTCTCTATCAAAAACTTGTCATTTTCTATATAAACCGCGATTGACAATGAAGTGTCAGATGTTGTCAATCGCAGCTTTGTACAGAAAATGACAAGTTTCTGACAGGGAGTCAATGACCGCTATCGCCATGTTTCGCCGAGTACAGTATACTTCATCTTCTAACATGCAATATTTTAGTGTCGCGGACCGAGGCTAGACTGTTACGAAACGGATAGATAGATTTTGAATTATCATTCGACCATTCATGAGAATCGCAAACGTTTATTTTTCATACCCGAATCACATATTATATTACTAGCTGTTCCGGCAACGTTGTTTTGCCATATAAAGTATTTTGCCCATATTATTTTATTGAAGTGACTAAATAAGTATGGCACCATGGCAACGTCCATCGCTATCCCGCCCGTCGCACAAACAATGGTCACCGTCAGTCTCGAGTTGTAATAATTTACTATTATTTATTCAACAAAATATGTACTTAATATCAATATAAAAAGTAGATGTTGTCCGATTCTCAACCCTAGCCGATATGCTCGCTAAGATTCACGAAAATAGGTCGAGCCGTTTCAGAGGAGTTTAATTACGCACATTGTGACACGAGAATTTTATATATTAGATATACTTAGTACTTAAGGTAACGCCGCGTTAAAGTAAAAAACCGTGTTGGATATGTTGTAGATTGCTTGTATAGAAAACAAGCAATGGAACAGCAAGAAATGGAAAGGGCGTATTTAAAAACCGTAAATAGGTATATTTCATATAAGCTATGTGCAAATTAAAGTGGATGCTTGAACCAATCTATGTACTTTTGGAAGCTTAAATCACTTTCCTCTGTTGGCAAAATTAGAATCCCTTTTTTACGGAGGTCTTTTTGATTGATTATTCTGTGTTATAAAAGTTGACCAATCGTGTTATGCTATGGGTAATTCAAAGATAAAATCATGATGAATACTGACAATGAACTTGAATTTCTTAACTTTAGTCATTGCTGAGAAAAATCGATATCGCTACAGCCACAGAATACACATTAGTAGTAAGTTGGTACTTACAGTAAAACAATGTTTGCCGATTTAGCTACGAATGTTGTAATATTTATTACACTGGAGGAATTACTGAGGCCTCAGTGGTACATTATTTTTTAACACAATACAGGTTGACGATTAAATATTCGTATAGTCATAATAAACACTACTGCACTGCTTTGCTGTATCCAGTCTATCTACTATAAAGACTGATAATAATTTTAGGTTCTAGAACTAGACCTTCCAAAAGAAACATAATATATATGTATAGTACATAATTATTCTCGAAAACATAAACCTACTTCTGAAGCGGTCGCTTATATTAGGATAAATTAGTAAAAATAATACAATTTACCTCGTAGTTATTATAAGTAATCTTAAAAATACCTACTATTATCAGTCTTAAAAGCTTTTATAAGATAAACTTGGGGTGTTCACTGTTGAGGGCTCGGCGCTGAGCGCTAACATTTTACCACTTTTAATATTAGCACTCTCACAATGTTGGCATATCCATTTGCGTCCGTCAAATATACTGTTTCAGAGCAAACCGAGTTTTATATAGGGTGTCTGGAAACAGAATATTAATGCTGCTTATGTAAATAATAATTATTGTAGTAAACAGTACAAAAAAGTTTATTTATTTACAAGATAATATAGCCGGTAAAATTCATAGGACTCAAAGTCTATCCATGCAAAATCAAAATGTCTCCATCTGTAAGGTCTGTCACATGGTAGACGGTAGACCTAACAGATGGAAACATTAAAGTAAAGATAAAATAAATTAATATCTTAAATAATTTGTTATTTTAGTCTCGGTCTATGGAAAATTCATATAGTAAGAGGTTTACAAAAAAAAATATATAATACTAGCTGTTCCGGCAAACGTTGTTTTGCCATATAAAGTATTTCGCCCATATTATTTTATTGAAGTGACTCAATAAGTATGGAACCATGGCAACGTTCATCGCTATCCCGTCGCACAAACAATGGTCGCCGTCAGTCTCGAGTTGTAATAATTTACTATTATTTATTCAACAAATGCACTTATCAATATAAAAAGTAGCCAGTAGCCGATTCTCAGACCTACTGAATATGCATATAAAATTTGGTAAAAATCAGTAAAGCCGTTTCGGAGGAGTACGGCATCTAACGTTGTGACACGAGATTTTTATATATAAGATGATGAAACGCTGCGCTCGTTGAAATCATAAGTATGCTAGGAATATTTTTTTAATGAATGGGCCCCTAGACGATCAATTTTATGGTGCCATATCATTGAACAATATTATTGAACAATTTATTTGACAATAAGATTGAAAGGCGTGCGCGTTCAATACTAACCCTAGATCGTCAATAATATTGCTCGATACGTGATATTGCACACTAAAATTGATCGTCTAGGCCCTAGGGGCCTGCTAAAGCGCTATTAGCTGTTGAGATATTTTAATTTTATTCACTTTACCTCTATTATTCTCAGTCGTAGTTAAAGTTTATTTTCAGGAAATCTCTTATTATGTACTCTCCCAGCGAAAATTATTTACATGGCAGAAGCCTGATTTTGACTGTCCAAGTATTTATGTATACTCTACAATTCTCCACATATAACATTATAATTATGTTATATACTTATATCGTCGTTTTATGAATGAACTGTCGATAGTTTCGTAGTACCTGTTCGGGTTCTCTAACTACAAGATTAGCGTAGTCAATTTACTTTGTCCATGGGCGACGGTAGTTGCTTTCCAACAGGTGACCCGTTTGTTCGTTTGCCCCCTAACTTTATTTAAATAATCGGCCAAGTGCGAGTCGGACTCGCGCACGAAGGGTTCCGTACCGTTATAGAGCAAAAATAGGCCAGAAATTGCGTTTTTTGTATGGGAGCCCCCCTTAAATTTTAATTTTATTTAAATATTACACTGACATATAAGTACTACGTACTAGACTTGACACCGCAACGCAATGCTTGGTCACATTCAACAGAATCTATATAGCCGCAGCGCACTTAGTCGGCCGCAAACTCTTATGCGCACTAGACGTATGACATTTATAAAAAAACAAAATAAAAGTCACAAAAATGCCTTGGTGTGTCTTAAGATATTGTAAAAATAATTCCAAAAACATTTCCAAATGCGACGGAATAACATTTCATCGGTTAGTATTCTTATTTAATTATTTTCAATTAAAATACGAACATTAAATTACTAGGCGAAGACGCGCGCCATTTCGCATTGTCATAGAGTAGTAGATTCAGAGGGGAATGTAGGCAGAATACAGATATCTATGATGAGACGACGATGAATGTAGTATTCACGTAGACGAGTTTGTACTTTGGTAATATAAATACGGTATTACGTGTACATTATACATGCGTACATTATAATTGTATTTATAAATATTTAAGTAATTTAAATAAGGTAAGTATGTAGTGGACTTTGGGTCTATACTAATTATAATATAATTATTATAAATGCGAAAGTGTATCCGTCTGTCTGTCTAACCGTCCGTCTGTCGGTCTGTCCGTCCATCTGTCTGTCTGTCCGTCTGTCCGTCTGCCTGACCGTCCGTCTATCTGTCTCTCTCTGTGTCTGTTACCTCTTCAACCTTACCTTTTGCAAAATTTTGGTATGTAATATTTTGGTTTTTGACTGACTTCCAAAAAAGGAGGTAATACGTTTGGCTGTATATATGTTTTTTTTTGTATGTTCAACGATTACTCAGCCGTTTGTGGTCCGATTTTCGAAATCCTTGGTACGGAGTTAACTCGACCGTTTGTAGCTCCAAAACTGGGGGGTTTGTATAAGTATGGCCGCCAGGTACGGAGTTAACTCGACCGAGTTGTACTCACCTTTGAAATTTTCGGAATTTTGAGGCTACGTCATATTGTATTCTCGGCAATTTGCGGAGTGTTTCTTCGGAGTGATGCCTTCGGAGTAGAGTGATGATGATGATGTTTTTTAACTGACTTCCAAAAAGGAGGAGGTTATATATTTTGTATGTTCAACGATCACTTCGCCGTGCCGCTGCCACGCTGCCTAATAAGTGCTATTGTGTATTATTGTACGAGTATTGAATTTGAACGAAGGGCCGCTCGAATTGTTGACTGCCATAGTGTTTTAAACAGGCTGGACCTCTTGGAATTGTGCCTAGATGTAGCTTCGCTCTGCATCCTCTATCAGTTGTATCACGGGGAGTGCTCTGAGGACCATCCATCCATCAACCTTGATAAGTGGAGGTCTTCCACCGTGCATTTTTTGCGTAACTTTCTTCCGCGCACTGCAAAACTGTGGAACGAACTATCGCCAGAAGCATTTTAAGAAGAAGGCATATTCCCACGCATCTGCAGCTCTTCTGACGTTACGAATGCCCATGGGCGACGGTTGTTGCTTTCCATCAGGTGACCCGTTTGCTCATTTGCCCCGTTATTTTATATAAAAAATCTAATTAACTTCTATGTCCTTGAGAAATCGTACTTGATGTTGATTAGTGAAAAAACCGTGTCTATATTTAGCGACTTGTTATATTATTATTTCGTTTATTTCTGCATGACTTAAAAGTTGGATTTCACTTAACTATTTTTAACTGAAATCCAATTCTTTAGTCATGCAGAAATAAACGAAACTTTATTTGTATTCCCCTATCTTAGATGAGCCGCCATATTGGATGTAGAATGACATTACATTCGTTTTCGAGTTATTCTCAAAGAGTTCTTTCATTTAATATCCATACTGTTATTATAGGACGGCATAGAAAATAACTATTCCGCCATCTTGGATGATCGGCCATTTTATATTTATAGTGATGTCATACTGTATCGTCCACTATCATTCAAACCAAACGTGTATACAAAATTCCAGCTCCATCGGTTAAAATATTATATGCACATATATACTTCGAAATTGGGTTCAAAAATTCCACCCGAACTTACATAATAATATGTACTAATATATTTAATAATATGTACATAATAATATACAGAGCAAGTTAAATAAAAGCTTTTAATAATGTTTAGTAAAAATCTTTGTTTTATTTTATCCACTTACTCAAATAGTGTCTGCGTTCATTCGAGTGTAGGCACAAAACTTTGTCACTTCTGCGGTACTGATCTATAGCCATCACCGCCCCGCCTCTCACCCCGCTCATGCCTCAAGTGTGACATGTTTTTTTACATAGTATATCTATGAAATATTATCATAAATTATTAAAGTACACATATATTTGAGGTCTTTGTGAAAATTTCAAGTGCCTACCTGTTGTCATTATTGATATCGAGCAAAATAGGCCAAAAAAATCACGTTTGTTGTATGGCAGCCCCCCTTAAAAATTTCTATTATTTTGTTTTTAGTATTTGCTGTTACAGCGGCAACAGATATACACAATCTGTGAAATTTTCAGAAGTCTAGCTATAGCGGTTACAGACAGACAGACAGACAGACAGACAGACAGACAGACAGACAGACAGACAGACAGACAGACAGACAGACAGACAGACAGACAGACAGACAGACATACGGACAGACGGACAGACATCCAAGTCTTAGTAATAGGATCCCGTTTTTACCCTTTGGGTACGGAATCCTAAAAAAGAGGTAAATCAACTCTAACCTACCGTTTCTCATTTCAGCAACGTCAAGCCAGCGTGACCCGTCAGTGCGAGCCGGTCTGTGCGACCCCGTCTCCTCGACCGCGGTGCCGGATCAGGACCAACCCGTGGCTGGGCGCGACGTCGCCAGCTCGGAAACGACCCGGCATCCTACACCAGCAGTCGCTGCAGGTGCCAGCGCCGACGCCGCAGCTGCACCACGCACCGTATTCCCTGGACTCGCATTGTAGATATAGGTACGAGTTCAGTAGTTCCCCCCGTCAGTCTGCGCAACCCTGTCCAACCATGATGATGATGAGTTGGAGACCAACCCGTGGCTAGGCGCGACGTCGCCAGCTCGCAAACGACCGGGGATCATACACCAGCAGTCCCTGCGGGTGAGGCGCCGAAGCCGCATGCATCATGCGCCGTATTCCCTGGACTCGTATTGTAGATATAGGTACGAGTTCAGTAGTTGGGGATGTAACCCAGAGGTTCTCGCTTCGTGATTTTTCATCTTCTGACAGCAACGCAACAGGCGATACTGCAAAAATGTACAGTATCTGTTATCAATCGCCTGTTGCTGTTGCATTATTAGAGCAAATAATGTACAGTTGCAGAATTAAGACTACAATGTTGTTAAGTAACTGAATTGTTAGAATCTAGTAGTGAATCTAAAATAAACCTTAAAGGCTGCCTAAATAATTACTTTCCATTTAAATTTTCCATGATATTATAATATAGTAGATACCAGACACTGTTTAAAACTATATTGAAAGGTCTTCATAGTACTGAGAGACACATACAAGAAAACGATTATCTTCAACGCTCATGATAGTCATGAATATACATCCTACTTGACCTTACCATCTTTTCCTGCTGTCACGAGACGTAAAGCGTGGCAGACCCACGTGACCTTTATTCAAATTACTTTCACGACACTGTCAGCCCGACCTCGACCTTTCAGCCCTCGATAAAGAACATCCTATGCGTATTACGCATTATAAATTGATTATGTAGGTAATTTTCTGCATCGTGAGTTTACCGTGCAAGACTTAACTATATTCACTGGCATTTACAATACTTATCCTTCCGTTAAGGATTCAATGAAAAGTTACTCAACAGTGCCAAAGTTTTTAGTGTCCTGACTCCTGGGTTTATCGGATCGAGCATCAACGTTGTTAATAGAATTTACATTCAGAGCAATAGTATTATAATATACCTTTGCTATTGCAAATATACATGTCGCATTACGCAATCCTTATTTACTTTATAAAAGACTAGCGACCCGCCCCGGCTTCGCACGGGTATAAAATATATAATAGCCACTGACAAAATTATTAAAATCGATACAGCAGTTTTGATTTATATTCATTATTACTACCCGTGCATAGATAATACAATATATATACATATATAGAGATACCCGTGGCCCGCATTGGTCGGTACCGCCGCAAAAGAATGTATTTAAGGTATTTAATTGGATAAGGATTAATGCTGTATTTATTAAAATTGCTTCGAAAATTAGCCATTATTTTGTCGTAAAAAGTAAATGACAAAAAAATGTTACTGTGGGATATCCATAAGAGATAGACATGTACCATCGCGGAGTTTCCTGTAGACCTTTTCAATGTGTACAATACTTGGTACATTATTTTGATAAATCTCGTAGGGTTCAGCCTGCGTTTGCAATGTAAGCGGAAAAAAAATGTAATTATTTACGACATCACATTAGAAACACCAACAATAACAGTATTTTCCACTATTTAATGAATGTTATTATACTTATAAACCTTCCTCTTGAATCACTCTATCTATTAAAGAAAACCGCATCAAAATCCGTTGCGTAGTTTTAAATATTAAAGGGAACAAAGGGACATAGGGACAGAAAAAGCGACTTTGTTTTATAATATGTAGTGATGAAACTATTATTTTATGTATTTGTTTCTGATAGTTGGAATGAATTTTTATTCTAAAAACTAAGTCTATGTTATTGTTGAATTTCAGGTCGCCGCATCTCACCCCGCACCTGTCCCCACATCTCTCCCCACATCTCTCCCCGCATCTCTCCCCGCATCTCTCTCCGCGTCTCTCCCCGGAGCCGTACCGCTACTACCGCGGCGTGTCCAGCGACGAGGAGTGCCGAGAGAGAGGGAAGATACGTGGAAGAGAGACAGCGATACTGTCAGACGCGGATATAGACTCGGACGGGGACACGGGGCTAGATGGGGGAGATGAGGATGATGATACGGGCAATCATGGGAGACGACGCGCGAGGCGCCGCCGACCACCGCGGAGGCCACCGAGATCTGCAGGTTGGTTGTTGATGATGAATTGAACGAAGACAGTAAAGCTGCACGTCCACCGGGTCGGAATCGGAGCATACGGTGCGGACGGAGCGTCGCGTCGTCATTTATAATTTTTCAGGCGCAGAAAGGACGTTCCAGTGCACGCAGTACCATAGAAATCAATACAAAGCAACAAATCCGTCCGCTCCGTACGTTCCGATTCCGATCCCGTGGACGCGCACCTTAAATGGTATTACAGAATTACATGGACTATGTGAGTTCTGCGTAGGCCCATGATAGAGCAAGAAGTGATTATATAGAGGAGTATATTCGGATTGCCTAGGATCAACTTCAAAAGTGCATGTAGGTAGACAGGTTTGATCATCATCAATCATGACTATGATAAAGGCCCAACGTAAGGAGATCTGCTATTTTTAGTCTAAACCACGTCGGAGCGAGTGGTGTAGTGAGAACACAGCTGGCTTTGTTACGCATTATAAAATCCTTAATAAGCACTTTACATGTCACCTTTAATTATTATTATCTTTATTTAAGAGGTCTCTACTTTCTACAGGAAGTAAATAAATCATTTACACTGGCGTCAAATATTATACAAAAATACTTCTTTTTAAATATTATGTAATCGTCAAGAAACACTTTTATGCCTGCCGATTGCGGAATATATTATACGCGAACAAAGTGTACGTATTAACACGTATAAGTCTTCTTGGTCAGCCCATTCTCAAGTTGTTCAGTAACACAATCAACTGTACTAATTTCTTTTAATAAGCTATTCCTACTTAAAAAGGCCATCCTAATTACAGGGGCGACGCCACCCCGTCATCGCCGTAGGCACGCGCCTTCCGCTCCCCCCGTCAGGGAGCGCGACCCCCTGCTGGAAGCGGACCGGGAGGCGGAGAGGAAGTACCGGGAACTGATCAGGGAGGCGGAGAAGCTCCTCGTCACGGTGTCCAGGGCCCCCCTGGAACCCCCCCACAACCCCCGAGTGAGGGAGCTCAGAGCCACCGAGGTGCTTATTTAAGTTTATATATTAGGTGGATTGGTAAGTCCAATAGATGCGTTGCTGGTCCTTAAAATGTTCCTCTACGTTTGTCTGAGCAATACGTTTCACTGCACTTTGCTCCTTCATAAATCATATTCATATTCATCTCTGTGATTGTCATCACATTTTAATTTTTAATCCATTCAGACTTCAGACCTTACAGGATGTTTGTGCTGACTGAGTTTTTTTTACTTGTCACCGATGCAAAGTATCTAACTTCAATTCAGTAGTAAGCAATGATAACTAATTCGACTTCATACTTTCGTTAATATATCCTCAGAGTGAGAGATAAACAAAAACTTTCACTCAGCACTCAGAACGAACACTATATTATGTACTATCAGAGAAGTTGATTCCTAGGCAGATGGGGGGACGTATGTAGTTTGGCCGCTTTACGTCAAACCCATCCGACTGATCCATAAAGTTAATATACCTAGCGGAATAGAGAAACAGAGGCCTGAGCAAGCGAGATATCACTATCAGTAACCCTGCGTCGTAAAAAGAGACGTGTGATACATGACAGCAGAACTCTATTTTTGACGTCCAGTCGGCACTTATCGGCACGTTGACAATTTAATCTCATAGAATTCATGTTCAATCATGCTTGTGTAAGTGTATACGTACACATATTTTTACACACAGATGCAAACCAATTTCGGTTTTGTTTGACAGCTCGAGATTGTTGCTATATTCCGCTAGGAATATTAACTTTATGGACTGATCACAGTTAACATTGAATTGACATACGCCGACCAAATGACGTAGGTCCGACAACTGCCTAGGAATCAATTTCCTCGATGGTACGTATCTCATTGGAACTCATTGGTACCATCAGGTGGAGGTCCCCCGGCGCAGTCCGGAGCGCACTCATCTCACTAACTTCATGCGCGCCAACTCCCCCGAGCCCCCCCGCCGCGCCGCCGCCCCCGCGCGCCGCTCCCCCCTCGCCGCACCGCCGCCCGCCCCCGCCGACCGCCCCCACTCCGAGCCGCCCAAGCGCAAGGCTTACGCGAGGGATGAGGTGAGTTTTCCCGTAATTCACGGATCCTATGCACTTTGGAAGTTCATTGCCAAATTTTTTTTCAATTAAAAATGTAAACCTTCTTATTATTTTAGTCAATATCAAGCTCTACCTTTTGAAAAGAAAGCCAATTAATTGTGATTCTAATTATTATTACAAAAGGAAAATTTTATACTTAGTTCAATATTTTATCTTAATATTGTTCTATATCTTAAAAGATATAGCTAATGGTAGAGCTAATGCTTGGCGCACTTGTGGTTTAAATGCTATTAAAGCATTTTATTATGATCAAGGCATTTTAATGTCTTCTGTTATTTTCCAAATTGTCATCAAAATTATATTTTCTGTAATCAAAAATACATTTTCTATGGTATACTAAATATTATTCTTATTGTCATAAAATGATTAATATTTTCTTTCTTGTTGGTATTTACATAAATAATAGTGTGATGTATAGGTCTACCAGAATCTGATGGCAAAAAATTTAAAAAAGAAATTGACGCTACCAATACTGGGGAAATTGGAGCAAAACTTTTGATACTTTTTTTCCTTATAGTGGCTGATTCTGTGTGTGATACATGTAAATGTAAAAAAAAATATCCAATGATCAAGGACATTTTTTGAAAATCCATGAGATTCTGGTAGACCTATACTTACTATTTATTTTTACCTATAACCTCTATTAAAAAAAAAACTCAAAAACTTGGTCGAAAACTGGTTTCAATGAAAAATTAAACGTTCCATTTTCAAAAAAAAAAACTTAAAAATCTCGGCCAAAATTATCTGCAATAAAAAAGTTAACGTTCGATTTTCAAAACTTCCAGGTGCTGCAAACTCTGGAGGGCCTCCGCAAGAGTCTGCAGCAGCAGTCCGCCCTGCTGGCCGTGCAAAGGACCCGCCTCGATTCCCTATAGCTACCTCTCCCACCTGCCAAACTGTAGGTTTTATGTTGTAGTCCTATAAACGTCGTTTAACTTGCGCCTAGAATATTCTGCTGCATAAAATATGATAATACTCCTTCTATTCGTTGATCTCAGTTTTTATGGAAGTGTCAGAAGATTTACACAAACGACGATTACTAAAAGACATCAGCAACGTGGTTACGATAATTAATTACTTATAACTCATATCGTAAAGCCAAGTTGCTGATGTCTTTCTAGAATCGTCGTTTTCCGTAACTCTCTATTAAGTGATGGAGAGTTAATTAGCCATAAAAAAGTAACTGGAATTATTTAAAAAAATATCTCACAATCAAACGACGACTCTGAATTCCAATTTCAAATCGTTCTATTTTCAAATTGAAAATAACCAAAGCACTATTTTGTTACAATATGGCGCAAGTGAAAATGGCTGGTAGTTCTTCCATTTTCCATAAATCCCTCCAGAATCTCTAGTCGTAGTGTAGTTTTGTTGTTTTGGTGTAGGCAAGGCCGTTTCTCTCAGGTATTCGTAGATGTAGGTAACAGTTGTTGTAACTGGGATGACGTGGTTTAAGTCTCATAGAATTATTAGCACAGAAATATGGGCATTTTTGATTATTTGAATAGCGTACTTAAAAATTAGAAATTTATGAGAATATAGGCAATTAGGCATGATGCGCTTGCGATGCGTTATAAACTTTGATGTCGAAATTATCGAATACAACTTGATTAAGCAGTAACCACTCAGTACTTCCAATAATACCGAGTTACAAGAATCGGGCCCAAAGTCGAGGTTCAAGCCATAAAATTGATCCAATGAAAAACACCAAAATATTCGCTACTACTACCTACTGGTCTTCTGTGTTTAATAATTCTATGAAAATCAAGTTCCTTATTAAGTAAATTCTTTACTTAAACTGAATTTAAACGGACTTTTTTACATAACAGCACTACAGTTGTTTTGTTGTTTTGGTCTTTAGCATTTTATTTTAAAACAATTAATTTATCATTTTAATTATTACTTAGTTATGACTTACAAAATATAATAACGAAAGAAAAACCTTGAAATAAAACAATATATTTTTGTTTAAATTACTTGTTTTTTAAATTAAGTCACGTTTTTTAGGGTTCCGTAGTCAACAAGGAACCCTTATAGTTTCGGTCTGTCCGTCCGTCTGTCTCTCCGTCCGTCCGTCTGTCTGTCCGCGGTTTTGCTCGGAGACTATAAGGCCTACAAATCTGTAATTCGGCACATCTTAATGATGGCGACAAAATGGTATAAGTATAGTCTTTAAATATTTTTTTTACGGTACCTCCCCTACACATCAATGCGGGGTGATATTTTTTTTCGGGTCCACCCCACCGTGTGGGGTGTCGTTGGATAGTTTTTTAAAAAAATATTACGAGTATTCAAAGATCATTTTCCGATTTAGGGATCCATTTGTGAAATATGATGTTTTAAAGTGAAAAAAATCGTTAGAGTCCAGTGTCCCCCCCTTCTACCAGCTAAACGGTTGCTTCTGGAAATGTGAAAAAATTCACAGGAGTAGGAAATATGCTGAATTTAAAAGGAAAACTATCACGGATAACAAGACTTCATAAATTATTGAGTAATAGTTGATCAACAAAAAAAATTGTATTCGGAGAAATATAAAGGAACTTTTCGTTCAAATTCCTTTGAACGTGACTGAGATGATGTTGTTAGTAGTGTAAAACACGGTACTACGGAACCCTATATTGCGCGTGGCACGACATGCACTAGGCCGGTTTTTGTTTATTTTTAATTATTAGCATTCCATGTAACTTACAACATAATATTATTTTAATAGGACTCTTTTTTAAACAATTTTAACTACTTTTTAGTTTTTATATAGCATTAAACTCATATTTTATCTCTCATATCTTTTTTAAACCATTTATTGAGAATCTTTTTGTTTTAATAATTTTATCGTTAGTGTTTGAGTTTTGTTATTATGATATGAACACTTGTTATTATGATAGATAATATTATTCAGTAGGATATAAATTTTCTTCTAGTAGAAATCTGTTTCTTCAATTTATCGATTAAAATAATCATAATATTATGGATCTCAAATGTTTAATCTTATTTTTTTTAGGGTTAAGGGGTCATTTATAAATTACGCCATGTGTAATTTGGGACTTTTTAACTCCACTCTCCTCATTTTAACTACTTTTACTGACGTAAATTATGAATGACCCCGTATATAATCACACTTCTTTACATTTATACAACTGTATAAGATCTCCCAGTTATATATTTCTTGGCTAGTAGAACATGTAAGGTAGTGTAGTGTTAGCTGTACTAAGGGCATCCAGGGTGCCCTAGGCGGTATTCTAGAATCTAGATTTTCCGGTAAGGCGGAGTGCTGGAGACTGCCTTATGGCGTCACCCAAACAACATTCAGCAATTATAATCATTTCAGTGTTTAAAGTATCTTATGGTGTGAGTGTGAGTGACTATGTATGGTCGCACTCAGAGACAGTTAAAAATACTTAAGGAGTCACTAAGTTTTTTTAAAGATGAAATAAGGGGGCAAATGAGCAAACGGGTCACCTGATGGAAAGCAACGACCGTCGCCCATGGACACTCGCAACATCAGAAGAGCTGCAGGTGCGTTGCCGGCCCATAAGTAGAGATTTTGACAGGAATTTTTATAACATGGACCTATCTAAATCTCTGTTAACTTCTGAAAACATAAACAAAATTCCTTGGTACTCTTGGTTTTCGTAAAGATAAAGATTACATTTAACCTATATTTTAGAACTAATAGGCAATATAGCATTTACATAATATCTTTATATTAAGTAGCAAGCGATATTTTGTGAAATCCCATAAAATCAAACATTTAGATATCATGCGACTATTATTTTTAAGAGATAGTCTTATTTTATTTCTGCTATTTTGGCAAAATATCTTCATGATGTCTTTATCTATACTCTATTTTATTTTATTTCACTCAAAACTGCCAGGACAGGTAGGCAAGATGATTTATAATCTTATATCTAACCACATTCTAAAATAGAGATTTGCCGGTTGTGATTTGTGATCAAAATTATCTATTTCTGTAAGTATCTATTTTATATTTTAATAAAATGACAAATTCTAAGTTACCATAATCGCAATAATAAACTACAAAGGTTGGTCAGGGTCAATTCAGATTCAGGTTAAGTTAATTAAGATGGATAATTCAATTTAGGTTGGATTTATATTCGTCCGTGCGAACGAGCGTTTTGGCCGCTACACCGTGAGATCACAAGCTAATGTATGAAAAGATTTATTTAAGAGGGCGACCATCGCAAAAAATCAATCATCGTCCTTCTCTCTTCACACTCACGCCCGTCTTTCATATGCCAGGTGAAAAAGGACGACGCGGAATCATCGCCAAGTTAGTTTTTTCTTAATAACTCGATAAATATACTTACAACATTTTAAAAATCCGCCAGTGTCTCAATGATAGAATTTTATACAATGTGTTAAAATATTAACTTAGTTTAATGCACTGTTATGGCAATATATGAAAAATTCGTGAAAATTAGATGCATCTTTGTGATCTTTTTCTATCGAGAAAATTTTAAGATATCGTGTTTTCGCTCAGATCAAATTCTTGGAAATATAATGTAGTATCTATGTTTAGAAAATGAAACAATTCGAGGCTTATTTTCAAGTATAAAAATGAATTATAAAATCGACAATCGTGGGTTAGTCGCCCCAGGGCCGTCTCTAGCCCATGTGGCGCCCGTGTGCAAATATGACCCTAGCGCCCCCTAGCAAGCGCGCGATCAAAATGAAATGGGTACAAAGTACAAGTACAGTTTGTCGGGCCGCTTAAGGGTGAGGACTCCATATTAGTATGGATCATAATATTTTATCCTGAAGCCACCGGACGAACTATAACAGCACATCAAGTTACAAACAAACTCTATTGTTTGTAGACTAAATTTGAAGATTTTTTTCGGTTTTGAATACCTACCATGACGTGCTCTTGACTAGGGCCAGCCTAAACCCCAAAACGTACTACCCATGTTAACATGTCTATACAAATCTACTTCATAGAAATGTCCAAATATTGATTTTTTTTCATTCTTATTACGACACCATAACAAACATGCAATGTTCAATAACATTTAAGAACATTTGACAGGGAAGCTCACTGAAAGCGAGGGCCACATACACGGTTATAAAGTATTTTAATTTTTAACCCGTGTATCGTCGGAAAACGAGACACAATAGATATTCTATTGTGTCTCGGACGCCGGTGACCGTTTGGGGCTTGATGAATTAAGGAAGGAAATAGTGACAATTATTAAGAAAAACATAACACAAGTTTGTGTTTTTTTAATAATAATTTAACTAGCTAAAAGCCGAGCTTTGTGAGGGCTCGCATTGTCACACCTTGACTGACTGATGATAACACATCTATATGTACATAAATAGCCATAACTGACTAATGATAACACATCTACATAAAAATAAAAATTACTATGTTTAAGCACAAATCAAAAGGCGTGATAGTTTTTCCGTAATGTGTACCACAAAATGTTCAGGTTGTGGGATATACTAGGGATCGCTTCGCTCGCCCTAATACCTATTTATTACAGGATTTACAGGTCGTAATCAACATTATTTGATTACCAAAAAGTAACTTTTCGAGCCTTTGCGTTAGCAAAATCCCTAATTATATCGCTTACTTCAATTTTAATTTCATGTTCTATACTTATTAACGATAAAGTCTATACCGACTTTGCATATAATTTTCATTTATGTGTTTTAAGGTTCATTTCACGTAGAAAAATAAAGTTTATATTATTATTTATATTGCAAAAGCCGAGCCGCTCGTGGCGCGCCTTGCTTTGCTGTAATTCGACCAATATAAGAAGAGCTCTAGATGCTACTCAAAATGTATACAAACTGGACTTCTTTTTACGATGGTCATTAAAGCCCGGCA
This sequence comes from Cyaniris semiargus, assembly GCA_905187585.1. Lineage (NCBI taxonomy): Eukaryota > Metazoa > Arthropoda > Insecta > Lepidoptera > Lycaenidae > Cyaniris > Cyaniris semiargus. Next base: position 5,237,437 of record LR994555.1, read on the forward strand.
GCCGGCCAACACGGGCGCGCGCCGAGTGGGGCTCCGTTGCGAGCGGCGCTCGGCGCACCTAGGACCGCGGCGCCCGTGTGCAACGCACACCCTGCACCTAAGGGAAAGACGCCCCTGAGTCATTTACATAGAATTTCTTGTGATCTCGCGGTGTAGCCGCCAAACCGCGCGTACGGGCGGACGCATATAAATCGAGCCAACGGTACAACTGCGAGTATTTTGTTCGCCTGGCACAAGTGAATGTAGCTGTACCACAGACATAGATCAAGATAGATACCGCATGTCGCTCCTTTTGTATGAAAACGAGCGTGTCACTTTTTTCCTACCACTGTGACGTACCGATGATAAGAAACGTGTCCATTATCAAGGCCAACGTTTCTATTTGAATTTCTACAGCTCAATACGGCACTTTTAGGCATTTTGGCATTTTTAAAATTCGGCTTGTGTTACGTGTATATGTACACATATTTTTACACACAGATGCAAACCAATTTCGGTTTCGTTTGACAGCTCGAGATTGTTGCTCTATTCCGCTAGGTATATTAACTTTATGATCTGAACTAACCCTGACTACTCCTTTGTAATAAAAAAAAAATCCTTTTTGCAATTTTAAATGAATTAAATAATTCAAAGCGATGTTTGTATGGGTGACAGGGTTCTTTATACTGGTCCCGTATTTTGTTAGTAAAATTTAGAAGGTCCCTCCACAATCCGGGGTCCTTCGGTGTATGTACATTGTACACTGTACAAATTTACTCATTTACTTGTTTATTATATAATAAGTATAAATAAGATTTATACGTTTAGTTGAATTTTTCATTAAAATATTGAATTGCGACTGTTTTTTATTTATTAATTATCACGTTTGATTTTTTTTAACTATCACGTTACGATAGCTTACCAATTATATTGTTAAAAATTAAATTATTTTATTATACCTTATACCTGTAACCTGCTATATAAAAGAGGTCATCCACATATTCGTCATAGAGTAAGGTCATAACTCGTAGAAAACATAACATGGATAATTTTTAAAAAATCGGCCAAGTGCGTGTAGGACTCGCGCACGAAGGGTTCCGTACCGTTATAGAGCAAAATAGGCCAAAAAATGTGTTTTTTGTATAGGAGCCCCCCTTAAATTTTTATTTTATTTAAATATTTTTATTAATTATTAAAGTGCACATATATTTAAGGCCTTTGTGAAAATTTCCTACCTGTTGCCATTTTTGATATCGAGCAAAAAAGGCCAAAAAAATCACATTTGTTGTATGGGAGCCACCCTTAAATATTAATATTATTTTGGTTTTAGTATTTGTTGTTATAGCGGCAACAGTTATGTAACATAATCTGTGAAAATTTCAGAAGTCTAGCTATAGCGGTTCTTGAGATACAGCCTGGCGACACACATACAGACAGACAGACAGACGGACAGACAACGAAGTCTCAGTAATAGGGTCCCGTTTTTACCCTTTGGGTACGGAACCCTAAAAAAGCGCAATGCCTCTCCCTCTTGAGTCAAAAATAAAATGTTTTGAGTGACGTATAAACGCATAAAATTAATACATTATACATATTATGGCGTATTTTAAATACGTCATAATATTATCATATTATGTAGATGACCCAGTCATTAATATGGAAAAAAAAATATAATAATATTTTTTTTTTATCCTAAATATTATAATTATAGGGTTTTTTTTTTTCAAATAAATTATTTTTTCTTTAAAATGTTGTTACACGGATCAAAAACTAGGTGGCGCTTTCATGTTCATTGACCATCTCAACTTACGTTATCCAAATCTAGATGGCGCTGCCTACCTTATTTTTATTTATTGAACTATTAGAGAATTGAAACATAAAGCCTGATTTTACTGATTTTACTAAAAAAAACTATATTGTTGCATGTTTGTTATGTATACGTATATAATTATCATATTTTTTTACAATTTATTATAATGGATTGTAATTTATTCAAATTGACAGTCTATATTGGTTTTTAAGTAGTTTATCATAAAAATACCGAGACTCGACTGATATATTTATAAAAATTCGACGCTTTGAAATAGTCGCTTTAATAAGAACAATAATTATTAATTCTAGACAAAAATAAAACATATTTTGGAGGTGCTGGGATTTGAACCCAGGACTTTCAGCATGCGAAGCAGACACTCTACCACTGAGTTACACCCCCGATAAAGGTAAACGCGAAATTAAGTATCAATTTAAGAACAGGCTCTAGAATTGCGAACAAAAGAGCCAATACATCGAGCCTTACTTCCCTAGTCCCTTGTTTAAGGTCTCGAGAAAAAAATGGCGAATATAAGACTGCAAAGAGTTAAATATCTCCTACAAATCCTACTAGTCCTACTAATATTATAAAGGCGAAAGTTTGTATGTATGGATGTTTGTTACTCTTTCACGCAAAAACTACTGAATAGATTTTAATGAAACTTTACAATAATATTTATTATATTTCACTTAAACCGCGAGTAACATCGCGGGGCACAGGCCACAGCTAGTGTTACTATAAATGGGAAAATAACTATAAACTTTTGTGTGTTTGAATTGTATAAAAGTTCTCTAGTACCATGGATCAATTATTTTACAATGTATATAATTCATCTTTGCTAGTGCCAATAATAAGTTACGTGTTGTGGTACAAATTTTAAGTTTGGAAGAAAAATCTAATTTTAATTACCACTTATCTAAGTTATTCGTTTAATAGAAGATAACGAATGCTTTCATTTGACATCACTATTAATGAGATTTTAATATTCATACATACACAATAACTAGTGGAAAATTCTAGCGACGTAAGCACTTGATAATTGATATACCTAATATGACTTGTTTATTTACTTCGGCCGCGATTTTTTGTATGTTGTAAAAATTTCCCATCACTATTTTTTAGGGTTCCGTACCCAAAGGGTAAAAACGGGACCTTATTACTAAGACTTCGTTGTCTGTCCGTCTGTCCGTCTGTCCGTCTGTCCGTCTGTCTGTCTGTCCGTCCGTCCGTCCGTCCGTCCGTCCGTCCGTCCGTCCGTCCGTCCGTCCGTCCGTCCGTCCGTCCGTCCGTCCGTCCGTCCGTCCGTCTGTCTGTCTGTCTGTCTGTCTGTCTGTATGTCTTCAGGCTGTATCTGAAAAACCGCTATAGCAAGAATTTTGAAATTTTCACAGATTGTGTATATCTGTTGCCGCTATAACAACAAACACTAAAAACCAAATAATATTAATATTTAACGGAGGCTCCCATACAAAAAACGTGATTTTTTTGCCCTTTTCTGTTCGATATATAATATAAACAATAATAGCAACAGGTAGGCTCTCGAAATTTTCACAAAAGCCTTATTTAGATGTGTACTTCAATAATAATTAATAAAAAATTAATAAAATAAAATAAAAAATTAAGGCGGGCTCCCATATAAAAAACACAATTTTTGGCCTATTTTTTCTCTATAACGGTACGGAACCCTTCGTGCGCGAGTCAGACTCGCACTTGGCCGATTATTAATGCTTGTTATGGTGTGCTATAGCGTAAGCATCACGCAATCAATAAGGCAGCCTAAGGCTCGATTTACATTGTGTCCGCGCGAACGAGCGGTTTTGCCGCTATAGCACGAGATCATGTCATGCAATGAGGGAGTTTGAAATTCTGTTGCTGCCACCAGGTGCTGCTACATAGCGGCACCTGGTGGCTACATAGCCGGTCTATCGTGTCAAATAGGCATATTATCGTGACACATGACCGCTAAATCGTGACATATGATAGCAGTTTGACACGATAGACTGTACGATAGGTGGATACACACGATAGGTGGCAAATAGAATTTCAAACACTCTTATTGTAATTTGTATGTAACGATTTATTTAACTACATACAGTTGCTTGTGATCAGAGTGTAGCGGCCAAACCGCTCTTTCGTGCGGATTTAAATCAAGCCTAACGCACAAGGTAGTCCATATTTTTTTGATCTTATAATCTGCAGGCGTTATGAATTATGATCACCATCTCTGTTTTAAATTATTGTAAGGAATACTGCGTACTGCATAATGAAAAAGCTTTGGACTGGTAAATGTAAAATGTTCTCAAAATTCCCCTAAAATCTAAGGGCCAACCCACACGTACCACAACCACACCACAACCACACTATGTGGTCGGGCGTATATTTCGTATTGTAAATGAACTGGACTGTTCACACGTACCACATTTTGCAGTCGTTGTCGACCGCTTGTGTGATACCGACCACATCGCAACCACAACGTTGTGTCGATGCAACGACAGTGCGCGCACACCGCCCGCGCTCTTCCCCCCCTCCGTTTCATTGATTTTCGTACGTAACCCACAACGCAACTACTGGCGGCAACGCAACCACGTCGACATTTTGTCGGTACCACAACACAACTACAAAAAGCTGCAGCGACACCATTCACACGTAACCACTGCTTGACGGCATTTTGTCGTTGCGACGTGGTGTGGTTGTGGTACTTGTGGGTTGGCCCTTAATCAATAAACTGTCAACTCTTTGCCTTTTTGTCTTTTCTGCAGACTTAAGCGCTACTTAACTTAAGTGGCTATTGAGTATTTAGCTGTAAATGATAATGAACGAATAATTAACTGTAACGTTCACGAAAGGTCACCTAAGGTGTGAATTTGCGTTGCAGGTCCACAGATCACATTATGTTCCAAATAAACACACATTGTTCTATGATAGTATAATCAAAAGTAACTTAGTTTCATTAATGAGGGGCAGATGTCAAGTAAATAGATTGATGAATTAAAAAAAGCCCATCCCCCTGAGATAATTACATAATTAAAGACGTGAGTGGAAGAACCAGATAGCTAACATTTTATAACATAAGGACAATAGCTCTTTTTTTCCTTTTAATTTAAACAAACCTTGCAACTTACCTATGCATCATCTGGGTAATATACACGTATCTGGCTATACATAAATCCACATTTTTTTGAAAACTATTGCCTAAGTCACCTGCGGGTGGTTCATTATTTGTTAAAATCGGACCAGTAGTTTAGCCGCTACGAGGGCACATACATATTACATACACATATTACGTTCCTTTTGGCTTCGCTGTAGTCGTAAAAAATAAAAATCGGCCAAGTGCGAGTCGGACTCGCGCACTATGGGTTCCGTACCGTTATAGAGCGAAAGTAGGGAAAAATTGTGTTTTTTGTATGGGAGCCCTCCTTTATTATTTATTTTATTTTAATTTTATATTTAAATATTAAAATACACAATTGTGGACTTTGTAAAAATTTCAAGTGTCTACATGTTTTCATTACGGATTACGAGCCAAAAATACCAAAAAAATCACGTTTGTCGTATGGGAGCCCCCCTTAAATATTAACTTTATTTTGTTTTTAGTATTTGTTATTATAGCGCGAGCGGCACCAGAAATACACAATCTGTGAAAAGAGCTATGGCAGCTTCCCATATATGAATTTAGTTCATAAATAAAGTGAGCGTCTATAAATGAAATATACCTTGTTTTAAAGAGCATTTATTACTGATTCTTAAGAAAAAAAAAAACGGTTATTTTACAAGGCCAGGTTTTTGAGTTATTATACTTAGAAGTTTTAAAGGTTATGTAATTATCTAGCTTATTATTTAATGCATGTAGCATTAAACAATAATTTATTGATATTCAATATTAAAGAAACCGATGGGGAAATGAAGGTTACCATTGCTATGCAAGATTATTGATGATAATTGATAACACAAGTTGAGCAACCTGGGATGTGGATCCCACCATAGAATTATAACCTTTAGAAGAGGCATTCCATACAATCGTCAGCGCGAAAATGTGTCACCCTCGAAATGAGTGAGCTCACTCATCTGAGAGCAGTGTGCCTTAAGACGCGGTGACAGTCGGACGTGTTTAATGCATTGATTACGTAAAATATGCATTGAAAGCGCGAATGAGTGAAAGAGAAAGTAGTATATGCTATTACTGTAAGACAAAAAAGGACGACAACATTTTCTCGATACACATTTTGCATGCAAAAACATTGCTACAGTTTTGATGGCGTATGCCATATCCAAGTATTGACATCGTTGGATCCCACTTGGATTGGTAATCACTTCATTAATAACTTGAACTTTATGAATACTGAGTGAGAGAAACATGGATGTTGAGGGAAGATAAAAAGACATCAGTCGTCTAAACGTATCAGATGCTTCTAGGTATAGCTTGAAATATCCGACAGAATAATTCATGTTGAATTATTATAATAACACATAAGAAAAGTAGTCATATCATGGCTGCCTTGGAAAGGCTTCTTAGTGTATTACAATACCTGTGTTGAAAATAAGGTTTTGGGAAGGTTTCGATGATAGTGAGTGTGGTGAAGGTGAAACGAAAAGTTGAAAACAAACAAAATAAAACGTCATGTCTTTTTTTTTGACGGTTTCCAGCTCTGGATGAAAGACTTTTAGCCGGCGCTTATTTCTGCTTTTATTGTTAAAAAGAGATTATAATACAGAACCACATATTAAAAAAAAAACAAATAATGGAATAAATTAAATTAATCATAATTATAAACAATATAAATATGATTATAAATAGAAAAAATTGGTTTTTGATTTTAAATTGAAAAAAATAATTATTTAGTCTGGCAACATCGGATGGCAGAAAATGACCATTCCGGAAATCACGTTGGCTATTTTTAAAAATTATCTTTTTATCCTTGCTTTAGATAAATGAAACAGAATCGTTGAAAATCATTTACGAATATTTATTATTATTTGATTGGTATGCGTTCTTAAGACGCTTTAAAAGCCCTTAACTAAAAATCTGCCCTAGGTCTTTCAGAAGTCTAGCTATAGCGGTTCTTGAGATACCAGACAGACAGACGGACAGACAGACAGACGGACAGACATCGAAGTCTCAGTAATAGGGTCCCATTTTTACCCTTTGGATACGGAACCCTAAAAATGCCTTCCTTTTAAGGCTTCTAGCTAAATTACGTGCTATGCCATCCCGTCTAGCTACAAAAGTGCTACAGCCTACAGCAGTGCCGAATTTATATTTTTTATGAGAGTAGGCCACTTTATTTCCGCCGCCCCATGTACGAAATCTGTAGGGCCTAGATCAGCCTTTCCCAAAGTGGGCGATAACGCCCCCTTGTGGGCGCTGAAGGTCTACAGGGGGGCGGTGTGGGACCCAGAAAAAAATTTTGTTGTGTAGACATTTTGGGGGTGATTTGTAATTTCATTTCATCTGGATGCATTTTAAATCAAATGCATCTATTACCTCACATTAGTTTTAATCTTTGGCTAGCAAGTTTTGGAGACGACTTTTTAGAATATAATATTTTGTTACTTAATTAAAAATCCCGGAATTCCGAGATTCGAGAAAATTCGGGAATGCAAATAAGTCGGTAGTAATAATATGGTTTGAAAACGACTAATATTTTTTATTTATTTTAAAAAGTCTGTGATTCCGGTTTCACTGGTGCTCCCTCATTCACTTGTAATGTAACATTACGGGGTGCAATTTAACCTTCCGGACAAATTTCGATATTATAAATATGTATTTTTTCTTTTATAATCACTCAGTACTAAAATGTTGAGAAATAGCTTCCGAAAATTATCCTACCAAACACCACAAAATATGGACACATGCGCCTGAGCCTAAAATGTCGATTTAGGGAAGAAATCGCTAAAAAATAATATATTCTCAAAGTGGGCAGTGGACAAAATAAGTTTGGGAGCCCCTGGCCTAGATGGACGCTGCTGCCCCTAGGCCGTGGCCTATAACTTACGTAGAAACTATTTAGTAATCCGTGCTATAACGGCCTATCTATCTATACTATCTATACTTAATATTATAAAGCGGAAGAGTTTGTTATTTTGTTTGTTTGTTTGAACGCGCTAATCTCAGGAACTACTGGTCCGATTTGGATAATTCTTTCAGTGTTAGATAGTCCATTTACAGAGGAAGGCTATAGGCTATATTTTATCACGTTAAGACTAATAGGAGCGAAGAAATAGAAGAAAATGTGGAGAAAACGGGGGAAATTATTTGAAAGGGCTTATTCCACGAACTACTAAAACAATTTTTCTGTTATTTGGGTCAGATAAGAAATAGACCACGTGAAGGATCATAGGCTATTTTTTGTAGACTGATTTGTCTGTGAAATATCTAATTTACGCGGGCGAAGCCGCGCGGAACGTCTAGTTTAATTATAAATCCGGGGCTTGGCTACACCTACAGTCTACACCACAGGTCTACACGTTCTACAGACATGGAATTTACGTAGCCATTCCGTAGAAATGAATAAATATTATTGTAGAGCTACAGACAAAAAAATCCTTTATAATCCTATCATTTAATTTTTATTGTTCAATTGTCAATTGTATTAATGTATATAATTACAACTTACAAGTCTCCTGGGTTTTACCAAATACAATTCCCATCGGAATGTTATTTGTGTCGAATTTAAAAATAACTTCCTTAACCAATTAATAACGATTAATTTAAATTGTTTAATTTATAAACATTTAACGAAGATTTATAATGTAAACGGAACTAGACCAAAATAATGTAAGTACTTATTTAAATCTATTCTTGTGTAAATATTTATAGTTTTAATAATTATGTGACCAAACTCGTAATTTTAATATTTAAACCGGTTTTACGTATAAGAACAATCTACATTTATGTGGTTTAAAAACTTCCGTGCAAAAAATTTTGCTTACATAGTATTAAACCACAGATTATTAAGTAGTTATTATGAGTAATACATGCCTAGTACTTATAACCGTGCAGGCCTCTAGCAAAGTTAAAGCATAAGCCAAAAGTGCAAATTCCAAGCTAAGGCCATGACAAAGTACCTGCATGTTATACTTAGGCACACATTTTTTATTTTATACAATGATATTAAGTAAACAAAGCCCAAAATTGGCGGCTAAAAGTTTATAATGCTAACAATTCAAATGTGTTTGTTTTTTTTAAGTTAAGTTGACGCGGACGCCTTGATAATTTGGCTGCAGCGATATCGATTTTTCTCAACAATGACTAAAGCTAAGAAACTAAAGTTCATTGTCAGTATTCATCATGTCTTTATCTTTGAATTACTCAGCATAACACGATTGATCAACTTTTATAACACAGAATAATTAATCAAAAATACCTCTATAAAAGCAGGGATTCTAATTTTGCCAATAGAGAAGGATTATTTAAGCTTCCAAAGTACATAGATTAATTCAAGCATACACTATAATTTGCCCATAGCTTATATGAAATACTAGCTGTGCCCCGCGGTGTTACCCGCGGTTTAAGTGATATAATATAATAAAAGACTTTGAAAAGTACCAATAATAGGGTCAAAACGGGACCATACATGGTTCTATAATGGTTTATGGTAGTGATGATGATGATGATGAATGTAATTTGCATAGTAGCATATGCTTTCCGTTCTTAAAACAATGTCGAAACTCCCAAACTTGTATCTATAAAGAGTCAGGAGTTCTCTCAGCACCTTCCGAACCATGGTATACCTTGGTGCAAAATCTTGCTTGTTGGTAGCATATGCTTAGAATACTGCTCACGAAACCGAAGTCACCACATGTTTCCATATAAATTTTGAGGAGTTCCCTCGATTTCTTATGGATTCCTTCATCAGGTCACCACTTTTATGAATATGGTACCACATTGGGATGATAAGCTATGCACCAAAAGAAAAATTTTGAAAATCGGTCCACAAACGGCATGATAAGCTATGCACCAAAAGAAAAATTTTGAAAATCGGTTCACAAACGGCGGAGTAATCGTTGAACATAAAAAAAACGAACATAACACCTCCTCCATTTTGAAAGTCGGTTAAAATTGTAGCCTATGTGTTATTCTGATGTATAAGCTATATTATTGTAAAGTTTTATCAAAATCCGTTCAGTAGTTTTTGCGTGAAAGAGTAACAAACATCCATACATACATACATACATCCAAACTTTCGCCTTTATAATATTAGTAGGATAGTAGGACTAGTAGGATATTATGGTTTTTAGGGTTCCGTACCCAAAGGGTAAAAACAGGACCCTATTACTAAGACTTCGATGTCTGTCCGTCTGTCCGTCTGTCTGTCACCAGGCTGTAACTCAAGAACCGCTATAACTAGACTTCTGAAATTAAAAAATTCAAATAAATTAAATATTTAAGTGGGTCGCCCATACAACAAACGTGATTTTTTTTGCTATTTTTTGCTCTTAATCAATAACGGCAACACATAGGCGATTGAAACGTTCTCAAAATACTTAATTGTATTTGTACTTTAATAATTAATTATAAAATTTAAATAAATTAAATAATTGAGGGGGGCTCCCATATAAAAAAATTCAATTTTTAGCCTATTTTTGCTCTGTAGTGGTACGGAACCCGGCGTGCGCGAGTACAACTCGCACTTGGCCGATTTTTAAATTACGCGACAAAAACCATTTTGTCGCTTAAGCCCTTTCCATTTCTTCCTGTTCCATTTCTTGTTTTCTATGAGACGCCGGCCCGGTCTCATAAAAAACAAGCGATCTAAAACATATCCAAAACGATTTTTTTTTTACTTTAACGCGGCGTCACCTTAAAGCGATAGTATAAAACTTTATTCGACTTAATTTTTGTTGAATATTTGTTACGGTGTTATTACACTCCGTTACCTGTGGAGCTGTGGTATTCGGTAGGTTGACTGGATTCATTTACATATACCTAGAGCTAGGAGTTTGGGACTCTAGCAAATTGGTAACTAGATGCTAGCAAAATTAAAGCAAATCTAACAAAATACCTACGTCTTCATAGGGAAGAAGACACAAAGGTCGCATAAGATGTCATTAATAAGTAATACTTATAATAATAATTAATAATAAACCGTTATTATAACATTAACCTATAATTACTCTGTCACATTGAATCGAAGCAACTATTTCCTTGAATTCTGATAATAATATTACATACCTTGAAAATTAATATTATTTAAGATGTATTAACTTCCTATTTATTATTATGATATTATATTATATCATGTTATTGATTTTATTGTTGCCGGGTGTGTTATGAGGAACGTAAACCGCAATAGGTACAGTATCTGTGGTGTAGGACTAAAAGCACATAGGTATTAGGTACTTGCACATTTTAACTTACTGCCTACTGGAGGCAGGGGCGTCTTTCCCTTAGGTGCAGGGTGTGCATTGCACACGGGCGCCGCGGTCCTAGGGGCGCCGAGCGCCGCTCGCAACGGAGCCCCACTCGACGCGCGCCCGCGTTTTCCGGCCGCCGCGCTTTAATGACCAACGTAAAAAGAACTCTGGAGCTCTTCTTATATTTGTCAAATTACAGCAAAGCCAGGCGCACCACGAGCGGCTCGGCTTTTGCAATACAGATATAAACTTTATTTTTCAACGTGAAATAAACCTTAAAACACATAAATGAAAATTATATTTGTCGTCAAGATGGGCGCCAAAATGAGAGCCGCGCTACTCACGTCAGGCTGGATTTATATGCGTCCGCGCGTATGCACGGTTTCGCCGCTAAACCACATGATCAAAAGCAAATGTACTCTTGACGGCGCTCTTGCGGTCACACCGGGCGCCGTGCAGCCTACGCCCTCCGTGCCTCCTTCTCATCGGATTTGCGTATTAATTTACGTCCCGCTCTTTTTATGTAGCCAGCAGCCTCCGTTTGCGATATAAAAGTTTCGCAGAGGGTATAAGCTACTGCCTCCCAATAAATAGTAAGGTCCAATCCAAGGACGGCGCAAAAGCCCGTTGCTCATCCCAAGCAGATCGTTCAATGAGCGTATGCTGCGCCGTATCGTCTTTCTCAGGCTGGTGGCACCTAGGCGATGGTTTCCTCCTGTCCGTATGGTCCAAGTAATGACCGAAGGTAAGGGCGCCCCTTGAATGTGCCATCCAATCTTGTAGTATCGACCGATTGTAGTATCTCCCCGCTTTTTAAACTCGACTGTGTGTTGATACACCCTCCAAAAACACGCGAGCCTCCAGATCCCACGGAGGGGACCCTGTCAGCGCCAACGCCGCTTTGCCAGCTAACGGTTCGATAGCAGCGTAGTATCCGCAGCACTAAAGCATGCTGCGGGCTTCTGAGCAGCTGTCTATTCCGGGCGCCTGTATAAAGCCGTCTGCAGGTGGTGCACCCTGGTCGATGGGCCACAGATTTTGCCAGAAGGCGATTCAGGGCCACTAAACCACATGGCCATCTTCTTCAGTTTTAGTGTCAATCGACGAAAATGAGGGGTAAAGATCCATTCAGAATCCAGGACCAAACCCAAGTACTGCATTTCAGCGCCGATCGGCACACTCTCTTCCACATTTCTGCGATGCGCAGTGATGCTTCCGCGGGGGCGGTGCTTCCGGCGCCCATAGAAAAACATGACCTACGTCTTTTCGACTGCGACTCGCAGCCCCAACGCTTCTATAAGCGCCACAACCTGAGACTCACCCACTCTCGCCAGGCGTATTGTCTTCTCAAACATGACTCCGTGGGCCAGCATGTATGTGTCGTCTGGATAGCAGACCAAACGTAGCCCACGGAGATGGGCCGCTCTTAGGATGCAATGGTAGCCGATGTTCCACAAAAGAAGGCCAAGAACAGACCCTTACCAGATCAGACCACCTTAGTCTAATAAATGTCTTAAAAAAAGTATTAACTTTTAGGCAGTTTAAGGGTCTTACGGCTCACCTCATATTTATTCTGGTCATAGATAGGTCATAGATGGCATTTATTATATTCTCTATGCTAGAGAGTTGAAATTCGCAGATTATATAATTTCTGTTGCCTCTTTAAAAAAAAAAACACTAAAAACAAAATAAATTAAATATTAATTAAGGATACAATCCCATACAACAAATGTGATTTTTTTGGCCATTAAGTATATCAATAACGGCTACACGTAGGCACTTGAAATATTCACAAAATACTGAATTGTAGTTGTACTTAAATAAACATCTCCCGCTCCCTCAATCTCAAGCTCCCAAAAAAAATCATAATTTTTTGCCTATCTTTGCTTTATAATCGTACGGAACTCTTAGTGCGCGAGTCCGACTCGCACTTGGCCAATTTTTTTATTAAGTAGGGCGCCACTTTTGGTTTTCGCACCACCTGAAAATTTGACTAGGACCGGCACACTCCTCACCCTTAAGGGGCCGGACAAACTGTACTTGTACTTAAGTACTTTGTACCCATTTCATTTTGACCGCGCGCTTGCTAGGGGGCGCTAGGGTAATATTTGCACACGGGCGCCACATGGGCTAGAGACGACCCTGACTGGAGGTAGGGTGTATTGGCGCTTGGGGGGACTAAGTGCGCCCACACATAACTGAGAATTCGTGCGAATTCGCATCGCAATGTCATTTTTGACCAACTTCCAAAATGGAGGAGGTTATGTGTTCTTATTATGAGTTTTGTCGCAGATATTTGCGATGCGATGCGAATTCGGAAATAATTTCTTATTTCTCCTATTTTAAATCAAAACATACCTTCAGATTTGGTGAATCCGGTCGTTGAACGTCATTTGTAATTTTAATGATGATTGATGACTCGCAGTTTGCGGTAAGTGACATTTACGTCAATTTTAAAGTGTCTGAGCCGTGTTTGAACAGACGTGGTCAGTGTTTGCACAGGCTGTAGCCTGTAAGTGATGATCACGCACAATAATTGACGTTTCGAAATAGAGACGTCATCTGTTTTACTCACTTATGCTCGTAGGTTCAGTTTTATTGGACACAAAAGGCGGTTATAGACTTTTTATGAAAGTTGAGCCTAAGCTTCTAAACATAAGTTTTGCTAACAATTGATATGACGTAAAAAATTACACAGTATTTGTTTATAAATTCGTCGGAGTATAATTTTGTGTTAAAAAAAATTATACTAATGAGAATTGAGAACAAAAAGTTCAAAAAAAGCAGGGCTCGTCCGGGATTTGAACCCGGGACCTCTCGCACCCAAAGCGAGAATCATACCCCTAAAAATCAAAATCAAAATCAAAATCAAAATCAAAAATATTTATTTCTAAATAGGTTAACAAAGTTAACACTTTTAGAACGTCGTGTCTACATGAGGCCTACCACCGGTTCGGGAACTAACCCGGCGAGAAGAACCGGCGTAAGAAACTCGCTCGGGGCCATCTTTTACTAAAAAGATGGAAAATTACAAAAGTAACTTATACTAATTTACAAAAAGTATGTAAAAATGTGTTATATTTATATAGAAGCAGCTTACAGTCAGTCAGCTCATTTTTCCCAGGGTGTGCTATCATTGAGAAAATCAGTTATCTTATAATAAGCCCTAGCACACAAACGTTCTTTAACAACTTTTTTAAATTTATTAACTGAAAGATTTTTGATGTTTTCTGGGATTTTATTATATAGACGTATACATTGACCTTTGAAAGATTTGCTCACTTTGCTAAGCCTGGTAATTGGTATATCTAACTTGTGCTTATTTCTAGTGTTCCTGGAGTGAACGTCACTTTTCGTTTTAAAATTATTTACATTTTTTCTCACGTATAACACATTGTCCAAAATGTATTGAGAGATTACGGTCAGAATTCTTATTTCTTTAAACTTTTCCCTGAGAGATTCAAAGGATGACATTTTATAAATAGATCGTATTGCTCGCTTCTGCAGCACAAATATTGTGTTAATATCAGCAGCACTTCCCCATAATAGAATGCCGTAAGACATTCTACTATGAAAATAACTATAATAAACTAATTTTGCCGTATCTTCATCACAAATTTCTCTAATTTTTCTGACTGCATATGCTGCGGAACTGAGCTTATCGGCTAGTTTGGCAATATGAGGACCCCACTGCAGTTTATAATCTAGTGTTACTCCTAAAAACACAGTAGTGTCAACAAGATTCATTTTCTCATCATTTAATAGCAAATTGGTTTGCACTTGCTTAACATTTGGCAAGGTAAATCTCAAACATTTTGTTTTATTAGAATTTAGAAGTAAGTTATTTACATTAAACCAATTTACTATTTTTGAGAGAGCACAATTTACCTCGTCATAAGTCGACTGTTGTCGCTTCACTTTAAAAATAAGTGAAGTGTCATCAGCAAAAAGTACTATCTCGTTATCATTATCCTTAACTAGATAAGGTAAGTCATTTATGTAGATGAGAAAAAGAAACGGGCCCAAAATGGATCCCTGTGGGACACCTAATTCTATTTTGGTCCCAGTGGACCTTTTACTATTGACATCAACCCTTTGAGTCCTGTTCCTCAAATAAGATGTCAAAAGGTTGAGTGCCGAGTCCCTTATGCCATAGTGGTGCAGTTTCCTGATCAATGTAGCATGATCAACACAATCAAAGGCCTTAGAAAGGTCGCAAAATACACCTAAGGCATCCCGCGACTCCTCCCAGGCTTCAAATATACTACAAAGAAGACCTATACCAGCATCCGTAGTGGAACGACCCTTAGTAAAACCATATTGATTATTATGCAATAAATTATTGGAGTTAAAATGTACTAACAATTGTTTTAAAATAATTTTTTCGAATATTTTACTAAAAGTCGGTAGAATAGATATAGGTCTATAATTTGTCGGATCAGATTTAATTCCGGCTTTGAATAAAGGAACCACCTTGCTATGCTTCATTAAATCAGGAAAAACACCATTCTTTATACAGTCATTAAAAATATTGGCCAGATAAGGAGCTACTATGTCAATTATTGATTTAATAATCTTAGTAGACAGACCCCAAAGATCGGTTGTATTTTTGATGGTCAATAATTTGAAGGTGGTAATAATATCATTAGAATCAATTTCTCTAAACTTAAAATTGACATCACATTCCTTTACATACTCTTTGAGTAATTTTTCAGCCTCTGCAGGCGAAGAATTTAAATTTTTTGTTGTTGAGACCAGAATGTCAGCAAAAAACTTTTCAAAAACCGCCGCAACTTCTATGTCAGTAGTAATTTTTTTATTTTCAAAATAAAGTTCAAAATCCGAGTTACGACAGGTGACGTTTCCGGTCTCACCAGCTATAACTTTCCATGTTGCTTTTACTTTATTTGTCGAATTCTTGATTTTATTTTTTAAATAAAGGGCTTTAGCAGCATTACATACTTTCTTAAAAATTTTTGAGTAATTTTTAACATATATTTTAAATGTTTCATGGCTATTTACAGATTTTTCATCATATAATTCATAGAGCCTATTTCTGCTTATTATTATTCCTTTGGTAGCCCATTTAATAAAGTCACTTTTTTTGTTATTAGTTCTAACCGTCTTATAAGTGAAAATAGAATTAAATTGGGTTCTTATTACTTTAAACAATTTATTATAAGCTTCATCGGAGCTATTAGATTCACCCAATGATGGAATATTTGAAATTAGTTTACTTCTAAATTTCTCAATACGTTTTGAGTTCACAGGAATAAACACAAGCTCTTGTTTTTGTTTTCTGTCACAATTAATGTCAAAAGATGCTAACTGACCATAATGATCAGAGCTAAGCTTATTAATCATTTCTTTTTTGCATGGTGTGAGATTAGTAAATATATTATCTATACAAGTAGCCGTTGTGTCACACACTCTTGTCGGCTCATTAAACAAATAACAAAGGTTATATGATTTAAACAAAGATGTGAATCTAACCGTATTGGAGTCTGAATCTAATAAGTTAATGTTAAAATCTCCACATATAATAGCCTT
The DNA here is from genome assembly GCA_905187585.1 of Cyaniris semiargus. Lineage (NCBI taxonomy): Eukaryota > Metazoa > Arthropoda > Insecta > Lepidoptera > Lycaenidae > Cyaniris > Cyaniris semiargus. The sequence goes on from LR994555.1 coordinate 5,254,130, forward strand.
TTTGTTAGATGCACATATTTTTGACAATATTTGTTCCATAGTTTGTTCAAACAAGTCATATAACCCTGATGGAGGCCTGTATACGCTAATAATAATAAGCTGACTTAACTCTATGCAGGCCACTTCTATTATCCGTTCAGCAGAGAGACTTACAATATCTTTACGTTCTTTATATTTCAAATTTTTTCTAATTAATATCAAAGAGCCACCTCTGATGGCGTTTTTTCTGCTGAACGAACTTGCTACTTGGTGATCATGGAGATTGAAAATGAGTTCATGTTCCCTAAACCAGTGTTCTGAAATACAAATAATATCAATATTAAACTCTTTTAGAAACAACTCAATTTCAAGGTCTTTACCTACCATTCCTTGCAAATTCTGATGCACCAAGTTAAATACATACTTATTACTGTTATTTATTTTCCTTGTATTACTTATGGTAGGATTTTGTACTAGTAAACTATTTGTGCAAGAGGCATTCTCTATTGTCTTATAATCTAATTTAAATAATTTGTTGGAACATATTCCAACTCGTTACTACTACACAGCTCAATAGATGCCGTAGTTAAAATTTTATTATTTGGAATATTTTCCAATTTGTTACTTAATGTCATACTATTATGACTAAACTGCTCAATAGAAGCAGCTGATGTCTTACAAGCCAAGTACTTGGCTGAGTTCAAATACAAAAAAGTTGATAGCGTACTTGCTATAAGTCTACAAAAATAAAAAGATAGATAATATCTACCTAATGTCAACTTACATATTTTTTGGTTTAAAATATTGTTAATGTCAATTATATTAAATTGATTACTATGTCCATTTAATAATATACAATTATTGTTAACAGCAGTATACAATTGGCTGTTAAGCTGATACCTAAGTTTGTTTTCCTGAGGCAACCTTTTTACATAAGGAAATGTAAATAATATAACCTTACTAATATTTTTTAATTTATTTAATAATTTTATGTGATTTTCCATTTCTTTATTATTCACACTTCCCCGTCTCCCAACTAATACTATAAGTGTCGTATTTGGACAGTGAGTAGTATTAACAATTTTTTTAATTATTTGTGTAAAACTTGCACCTGGTATGCAGGTGTTACACACTGACTTTTCTATGTATATCTTACTCAACTGCACCCCGACTCCCCGACCAAGTTCATCGCTGTAAATAGCCACTGAACACGGACCAGAGGCCGGTGACACAGTCAGGTTTTTCATTTGGGAGTGCTTTGTATGTGTTTCCATACCCAAATTACTATCAATATTATCAGGACCCATTGAACAATTTACCTGGCATTGACAAGACGAGTTATGTCTCAATAAAGACATAACTCTGTCCTCATTGTAACGACAGTCATCCAGTAAAGTATTCAACGCCGATATGTGACTTGATATTTCCAATTGAGCAAGTTCATATTTTTTTGTTATTGATTCAAGGGACTCATGTAGATAAGTAATTTCAGTTTGGAGACTGCATACGTCCGCCTCATACATACATTTGGTATTTTCAAGTTCTTTAGTACAGTCTTGGTACTTATTTTTGATATATATGTTATCTTTGGACAACTTTGTTATTTTAGATAGTTTTTGCTGGTTTCTTTTTAACAATTTACTTGTTTTCCTAATATTTTTTCTAACTTTTAAATACTTTTTTAATTTATTTTTACTTTGAAATGAGTGAAGTGTCTGGGAGGGGATAGTGTCGTCACCAGTCAAATCAATTATTGGTAAATTATTATGAATATATTTAGTGACATTTTTCTCAGAAATGTCAGACTCCCTCCCAAACATTTCCTGAAACAAGTTTTGTGTTTTTGAGGAGTTATACTCTTGTATTTGGCTTTCTAGTGTCTTGATTTGTGTATGGGCTTCATCACATCTTTGCTTCCACAAACTAGTGCTGTTCAGCGCCTCCTCATACTCATCTCTGCACTGATCAAAACTGTCTACAATTTCCTGTAATTCTTTTGTTTTCTGGTATAACTCCTCATAATTTACATTTAACTTATTTAACTCATTTTTAAGGTCACTATTTTTTTGGATAATTTTTACCATTTCTTTCTCACTGTCCTCGCGTTCAGAGAGCAATAGTGCATTTTGTTTCTTATATTCTTTAAGTTCCTGAAGGGTCAGATGGAGTTGTTCCTCAGTCTGACGAGCCAGGTTTCCTCTGGTCATCATGTTAACTAACAGTAATGTAAACTATAAGATAGTCGGTTAATTAATTGACTTAATTGTCTATCAATGAACTAACTATCTATTGATGTGCAAACCTGACACTTTCCAGTACCTTCAAATAGATCCAGCCACTCGATATCTTTAGATGGTGAGATATATGCTCGGTGTAGAGGGGTCACGCAAGCTAGAGTGGGGTGTGTAAGATGTTAAAGAAGATACAAGTCTATGCCAAGCCTACAAACCAACCTATAAGTGAATTTTTAAATGTTATATTAGAATATTAAGGATAAATGTGAGTATAGAAATAAACTACAATGGCAGTGGAATCAACAATACCAAGTCCTCCTTAGATGAGCCTATCACTCGATATCTTTAGATGTTGAGATATTTGCTCGGTGTAGAATGGTCACGCAAGCTAGAGTGAGGTAACCTAGACCAACGAGCCGCTGTAGGCAGGGTGGAAAATAACGGTTGGATGTCTTAATGAGCTTATATATTTGTCTACAGAACCTTCAACTTAGATAACTTGAGAGGTTTCAAGGGACACCCGGATGGAACGAAGTTATAAAAAAAACGCCATCTAGTTGACGCCCAGAAATACTAACCGACACTTTTGTGGAATTGTAATAAAATTTATTAAAACGTCCGGTAGCTGTTTATTCTCAAAAACGCCATCTAGTTGACGCCCAGGAACTATCAACGCCCTCTGCTCCTACTATGCAGGTACTAATAAAAAAGTGGCGTTACAACTTTTTCCGTCTAGCCCCCTTTCGCAACGCGCGATAAGGAACTTTGTTCCAAAAAAAAAAAAAAATACAAAGGTCCTCCTTTTTTCGCCAAAAAGCGCAACGATAATCGCGGTTAAAATATACCAGAGATCCTTTGATGCAACTTGTATCGCGGCTGGCCGTATACATAGTTATATACAATAGTATAAAGTTTTCGGAAATACGTAATTATAAGTATATTAAAAACTACGGCCCATCTTTTGTCCTTTACAGGCTTTTTGATTCGAAGTCTGGAAATAATTTAGTATTTCTGAATAGCTTTAGACTTTAAAGTTAAGACTTAAGGCCATCCCCCGAGCAAACGACCTTGACCATACTTTTGCCGCGTTGCCGAGATCGCACCAAAATCCTATTTTTATTACGTATCTTAGGTCCAAATTGACCTAAAAAAAATCAAACGTGGAATATGTAGTTAATGAAATTTTCGATCTATTGGCGTATGTTTCAAATAAAAGTAATTTGTAAATACTAGGGAGATACTGAAAGTATGCTTGAATTTTAATAAATTAGTATTACTTTGGAAGCTAATATCATGATTCATGAGTATAATAAACAAAAATAGGAAATTAAAAACGCGGAGGAATGTTCACATACTGAAGATTATTGCTGTATTTTTATTATAATTTTGTAGCTTTCAAATTATGAGTTATAAGGCTCTAGAAACGGTAAATTACGGCATCTCCGTAGCGGGAGCGCCTTAAGCGGTTTGAGTGTGAAAAGGTTTCAATTTCAAATTCAAATCAGGACACAATTTCAAATTCATAAAAAGATGAAGTCGAAAAACAAAATAAAAACTCAATATAATTATTATGTTGTTTTTGAAATAAGTATGATGCCTACTACATAATTATGTTACGTAGGTACCTATAGACTATAGTTTTCCACAAATCATTATTTAATTTTGATGAACACCACACAAATAGAGTCCTGACTCAGGACACTAATTCACGATGACTTCACCCAACTTTTCCATGAAATATAATATTTGTATGTTTATTAGCTGTACTTATAAAACGGATATACGAGTATGTACAGGATGTAACAAAACATGGTGGTAATACATAAGGGTGTGCATGAGTCCCCCGTATATTATACTTCACTGTGAAAGTAGCAGCGCTGAAAGAGTAACTTTTTTTACTTTTGTAATGGGCAAACTCATGACACTGGCGCGCTTGCTCATACAAATAAAAAAAAAATGTTGCTCTTTATGCGCTGCTACTCACAGTGAACTTTGTATAATGCCCGGGCCGCACATGCGTTTATCGTCACGAAGCTTCGTGCTAAGAGACGATACCATTGGACAATGAAAAAAATTGTCCAATGGTATCGTCTCATAGCACGAAGCTTCGTGACGATAGACGCATGTGCGGCCGCGGCATAAGGGACACATTATCAAAGCGCACGGAAGTTCGCAGGCCGAGTTCCAGCAGGCCGCGCGCATCCCGTGCACTATTTACACGAACCGTTTCGACGCACTTTGACCCCCCTGTAGCTCAGTGCCTATTGCGAATGGAAAGATAAAATTATACATATTACGTAATTATATACTAGTACTTAAGCAGTATACCACAAACGATGTCAATACTAAAGGTTATAATTCTATGGTATACCCAATTTCACTCACTGACCGGTAATCAAAACCTCTAGGCCACTTCCAATTGTCCTAGCGTTATGAAATTTGGCACGCAGGTCGTGTGTTATATGTAGATTAACAAAAAATTGATAAATTTAAGAAATCGGACAATCGTGAGTCGGTTCATCTATGAACTTTAAAGCCCACTTCCGATTGTCCTAGCGTTATGAAATTTGGCACGCAGGTCGTGTGTTATATGTGGATTAACAAAAAATTGAGAAATTTAAGAAATCGGTCAAGCGTGAGTCGGTTCATCTATAAACTTTAGAGGCCACTTCCAATTGTCCTAGCGTTATAAAATTTGGCATGCAGGTCGTATGTTATAATATGTAGATAAACAATAAATTGATAAATTTAAGAAATCGGTCAAGCGTGAGTCGGTTCATCTATGAACTTTAGAGGCCAATTCCAATTGTCCTAGCGTTATGAAATTTGGCACGCAGGTCGTGTGTTATATTATGTAGATTAACAAAAAATTGAGAAATTTAAGAAATTGGTCAAGCGTGAGTCGGTTCATCTACGAACTTTAGATGCCACTTCCAATTGTGTTGTCCTAGCGTTATGAAATTTGGCACACAGGTTGTGTCTCGTGTGTTCTATGTAGATTAACAAAAAATTAAGAAATTTAAGAAATCGGTCAAGCGTGAATCGGCTCATCTACGAACTTTAGATAAAAATTCTTATGTACCAGTGATACAATGAGAATCGTATTCTCATGAGGAGGGTGGGACGTGGGAGGAGGAGAGGGGGGGGGGGGGGTATAAAATATTGTCATGTATAATGCACACTGTATAGCTAATTTAATAATTAATGCTGTTTACTTAAAAATTTGGCTTCTATTGATAGTTTAACATCCGTTTGTGGCACAAAAAAAAGTATGATTTCTTGAAAAAAAGTATTAAAAACATACCTGTTAAAATGGGGCCAACTTCCTATCGGCTAATTTTGGCCTAAAAAAGAGTTGAAATCCAATCCAATGCCAAGTTCAAATTTAGAAGTATTATGGATCAGTCTGTTGATGAAGATGATTACGATCGATGAAGTGCATCTGAACTTGGCATTGGATTGGATTTCAACTCTTTTTTTAAGCTAAAAATTAGCCGATAGGAACTTGGCCCCATTATACAGGTATGTTTTTGGTGGGATCACACATACACACCCTAAAGTATTACCACCTTGTTTTGTCACACCCTGTATATGCGGATATATAAAATTATCGCTTATGTTCTAACACTATCGCAATTTTCATTGTTTAAGTTGTTTTCAATTTTCATCAATGAGCAAGGTGCCAAGTACTAAAATGTTTGAGTAAACAGTTTTAGGGTTCCGCAGGTAATGTCATTGATTAAAATAATATGTGCCCCTTAGTAATGAGATTATTCAAGCAGCATATAACTATCCAATATGCCACAGAAAGACAAACAGACCTTGTAGGTATAGTTATTCGCTGTGTAAATATTTTTAATAGTAACGGGGTGAATGAAAGGTCTATTTTTGTAATATTAGAATAACATCATTTTATTTCGTGCGAATGGATAACAAAAGAATCTGCAAATAAATCAAAATGGTAGCTTTCACACCGAATAAAAGTATAATATTAATAGTTTACCGCCTATGGCTCTACGTGGCTCTACGATATACTAATTTACACCATTTACACGGTTTTTCTTTATGTGTGTGTCTGGCGTCCTATATACTCTATGATAAGCTTAGCCGGCCTAAGATGCGCAAACGAGAAAATTTTGTCTACATGTTTTCTCGATGTTAACTGGTTTATCTCTTCATCTCTATTGACCCCAACATGACATACTTTTTTTCTCGTGTCTGTCGTCAAAATTAGAGATAATTGTGTTTTTTTTTCTTAATCTGTGCTATTTTTGTCTACGAACCCTAACATGACAAGTGACAACACATTTTTATCGAGTTTTGTTAAGATTTTGACAAATGAGAAGAGTAGTTTATATGTTATATATACCTATTATCTGTGAAGCTAGTCTACGAACGAGAAATTTATCTCTCGACGTACGCATGTTAGGGAAAAAGAGATATATATCGATATCGACAATATCTCTACGCTCGAGAGTGAGATATCCACGAGATATCTCGTTGGCGTATGCTAGGAAGTAGGACGGCAGCCCAACTTAAGACTATTAATCTATCAAGGAACTTAATTTTAAAGCAAAACTCAAACTTGGCTAATTTCCACAAAAAAATACAAATACCTAAAGCCCTAATACAATGAACCAGGATGTACGATCCATTCACAAAAACTACGGTTTTCGCCAATTACGTAGATCACGTTTTATACTGTATGACGAATATTTGTCTTTCATATTAGATCTACCTATATCGAAGACCTATATGGTATAGTGGTTAGAGTGTCTCACGTGCGGGGTTCGATGCTTCTTGAAAGTAAAATTAAATCTCTCAATTATTCATAAACTAGCTGTCCCGGCAAACGTTGTTTTGCCATTTAAAGTATTTTTACTTCATCAGTTGATACAAAATCTTAACCCCCTCTTTTGTACCCTAAGAGGGGTGGGGGGAAAAATTGTATACACTCTGGTAATATTATGAAGTAAATAAAAACACAGTTAATAATATTATGAAGTCCATTAAAGAAAAAAGTTTGATACAAAATCTGACCCCCTCTTTGGTCCCCTTAGAGGGAGGGGTGGGGGGGAGGATTTTTATACACCAGATGTTGAGTAGGAAGAAGACAAATATATCTGCGAAAACCGTATGCAAATCGGATCAGTAGTTTTCGTGTTAAAGAAAAAAGTTTGATACAAAATCTGACCCCCTCTTTTGTCCCCTTAGAGGGGTGGGGGGAATTTTTTTATAGACCACATGTTAAGTTGGAAGAAGACAAATATATCTGCGAAAATCGCATTCAAATCGGATCAGTAGTTTTCGTGTGATAGTGGAACAAACATACAGACAGACAGACAAAAAACTAACCACATTTTTGGCTTCTATAGCGATGTAGTGACACCCCCCGCTTATTATTTTTTGAATATCTTTAATGTACAGAATTTTCATTTCTACAGTTTTATTATATGTATAGATCATATAAAGTCATCAAAATGTTTTTAACAAAGAAGTGTCGACATTTACTTAAAACCAGACGTCTGACGTTGCCTGCAAATTGTCTTTAACTTTGCATTTGTCCGGAGTAATAATTAATTATCTTATGCTTATGTCATTTCCTGAAACTCAAAATGTGTCCATACCAATTTTCATCAAAATCGGTTTAGTTGTTTAAGCATAAAGACGAAATTGATAGAAAGAGAGACATACACCCTTTCTCATTTATAACATTAACTAGCTGTGCCCCGCGGTTTAAGTGATATATAATAAAATACTATGAAAAGTACCAATAATAGGGTCAAAACGGGACGATACATGGTTCTATAATGGTTTATGGTAGTGATGATGATGATGATGAATGTAATTTGCATAGTAGCATATGCTTTCCGTTCTTAAAAACAACGTCGAAACTCCCAAACTTGTATCTATAAAGAGTCAGGAGTTCTCTCAGCACCTTCCGAACCAATATGGTATACCTTGGTGCAAAATCTTGCTTGTTGGTAGCATATGCTTAAAATACTGCTCACGAAACCGAAGTCACCACATGTTTCCATATAAATTTTGAGGAGTTCCCTCGATTTCTTATGGATCCCTTCATCAGGTCACCACTTTTATGAATATGGTACCAAATTAGGATCATAAACTATACACCAAAAGCAAAATTTTGAAAATCGGTTCACAAACGGCGGAGTAATCGTTGAACATAAAAAAACGAACATAACACCTCCTCCATTTTGAAAGTCGGTTAAAATTGTAGCCTATGTGTTATTCTGATATTGTATAAGCTATATTATTGTAAAGCTTCATTAAGAGCGCGCTGTGAAAACGCTAGCCCCGCCTACACACAACGCTATCCTCTAATCGTGACACATTAATTCAATGTATGGCAATGTACTTTAGGCTGCAGCTAATAGTGAACAATATCGCGTAACAACGGTTCCCGCATTATAGCACGAAAGTAAAGGTCGTAAGTACCAAAACTGTTTTTTGATGATTACTTAAAAACTAAATACAATACTAATATTTCCTTTAGCTATTATTTTATAAAGTGTGTGATTGTAATAGTGCAAGTTATTTAATGATAGTAACTCAATAAGTGTAACAGATATTTGTTGAAATGCCCAAAAAGATTCATAATTTCGAAATATAAAACTATAATCGAGTCAAAATAAATGAATCGTGTTTTCCGTTAGATAAATATCAGATAAATATACAATGATTAAATAAATCTCAATTTCATTTGAGTCAATCGTCTTCCGGGATCGTAATACTTATTAGAAAACACAGCAAAATTGCACAGCCCGCTCTTAAAATCCGTTCAGTAGTTTTTGCGTGTAAGAGTAACAAACATCCATACATCCATACATACATACATCCAAACTTTCGCCTTTATAATACTAGTAGGATTTTAGTCTGGACCAGTTGAAATTATGGATAAGACGTATAAAGAAGAGTTTATGGGTTTAAGGGAACTTTTAATGACAATGGTAAGTTTAATCCATAATATTACCACATCTGACAATAGATAATACTATCTAATACTAATTACGAATCATATTGCAAAACGGACGTGCTATAGTCATGAATCACGATAGTGTTATCTCGTTCATCCTTATCAGCTCCGAGCGAGATAGATAGTGTCGTATGATGTAATCGTCCGATCGCCTGATGCATTCAATGGATCCATTGAGTCTCAACTTCTCATCTCAACTGCTAAAGTCATTATTTGCGAACCGTGCGAAAATAAACCTTATAAGGGTAGCGATAAGATGCATTTTATATTGTTAGAATAGGGATGACGACAAGGTCAAAGATTAGCTGATTTTTTTAAATAAAATAAAGACATAGCGATGAAAAATAGGTATTCCCAAAAGAGTTATGGCAAGATTGTACCTTAGTGTTTTCGGAAGCGTCTAAAAATGTCACATATACAAAAACTAATCATTTAATTTGCAGTTTTTTTTCACGTAATTGTTTTTATATGTAAAAGCCGGAGTTATTTTGTAAATAAATAAAAACTCTCAATTTATTTGTATAAAATGGCCGCATCCAATGAGGTAATAAAACGTTTATGATTGGCCCGTTTATCTAAAACTAGATGACACTTGACAGTTGACGTTTTCACTTGACGGACAATGGCTGTCTTACTCTCTGCCTAGTGAATACTGAATTGTGAAAATGGAAACGCAAAGTAAATTGCAATATCTGCGTGAACAATGAACACTCTTCGCCGATATCGGTGCATTGAAAGCTATACGTGGGAGAGCCATGCTTCGGCATGAATGGGCCGGCTCGACCGGAGAAATACCACGTTCTCACAGAAAACGGGCGTGAAACAGCGCTTGCGCTGTGTTTCGCCGAGTGAGTGAGTTTACCGGAGGCTCAATCCCCTACCCTATTCCCTTCCCTACCCTCCCCTATTCCCTTCCCTCCCCTATTCCCTTCCCTTCCCATCCCTACCCTCCCCTATTACCCTATTCCCTCTTAAAAGGCCGGCAACGCACTTGCAGCTCTTCTGATGCTGCGAGTGTCCATGGGCGACGGAAGTTGCTTTCCATCAGGTGACCCGTTTGCTCGCTTGCCCCCTTATTTCATAAAAAAAAATTGACCAGGAACACACGATTATGTTCTTTACTATGCATTTGGGTGTATCCGCAAACCGTAAGTTTTATTACACCTTTAGGTTAATATCTTAACACCGACAAGATGTTCGAACTTCCAATGAATGCATAATATGCAATATTATACATTCATAATTAGTTAATGAACAGCTTTTAGTTCTATTTAATCCAAAAAATAATAATGTTCCTTTTTATACTTCATAATAATAAGCTACATAATATAATAACCTTTTGTTTCAGATAACTGTTCAAGATGATTATGTTTGTGAAGCTTGTTGGGAACTAGCAATAGCTGCAGTTAATCACAATATGCAGCAAAACATGACCAGTGTAGCAGTGATCAAGCTGGAACTAGCCAACGAGATCACATTCGTGTATGCCTTCTATGTGGATGTTCTATTGCGCGAAGGCAAAGTGATAATATTATAAGAGAATATTTAGATGATAATATAGTTAAACGAGAGAATGATTAATAAATACTTAGAAATATCAATATTTTTTTTTATTTACTTAAACCATTAAAATGATATTTAAGCCATTATTCTTAATACAGTAAATGGTCCTATAATAATACTTACAAGCGCTAAATAAATCATGCATTTTATTTGTAATGTGAGATAATATATTATAGGATATATAAAATATAATAATAACGTGCCATTTCTTCAACTTATTATTTATTAATATATATTACATGCAAAAATAGTTTTTACGATTTTTTTTAGCTTTTGGTCTATGACTTAGATATAATATTATATTATAATATGTACCTGTAGGAATAATCATTCAATCGTTTTTATTATTTGTGGCCCGTGAACAATTAAAACGCGCTACCTAGTAAAACTCCCACATAGCTATATAGATGTATTTTAATCAAAGATGTATTTATTTTAGATTTTAATGTAATATAAAATCGTATTATAAGAATATAAGCGTAAATAAGGCGGGGAGTCAACAATTAACATTATCATTTAGTATAAAATAGCATATAGGTAACCTCAAAAAACAAATATATGAATAAGTATTTTTCGTGGCCTCGATAAGACAAAATTGTTTTTGAATATGATTATGTAATGCATTTGCTATCTTTTAGATATTTTTGCAACCTTAGACGCCGGAAAAAAAATCCAGGTATTTCGTTGTATGGAACTCTGCCAATGTTCTTTCAACTTCATAACTTATTATTTTTTTTTGTTTTGAGCCTTCAAAGTTTTTTCGTCAAGTTAAGTCAAGTCGAATATTTTTTTATAAAATTCCTTAATTTTTGTGTACCATTCGATAAGTTATGCAATTTTTAACATTTTTTCTTACGAAACCACTTTCATAAACTCAATATTTAACATAGCTATCGAACAAACTAGCTAGGCGTGACGTCACAGTTAGCTGACATTTTGTATGGAGCGTTTTGGGAAGGTCTGTTTTATGTGAGTTTTGAATTGTGATATCTTGGAGAGTTTTTATGCTATCAGAGTCATTTTTTTACTGATATTTCTATTTTTGAATGGTCCTTCACTTACCAACAAGAAAAAAAAAAATTTCGTCATGCCTATTGAACAAAAAAGCAGAACAAATATTATGCAAAATTCATAACAATCAATTTATAAGGAAGGAAAATATAAGCCAACAACTTTGTTAAGTCAAAATTATTGAGGAAACCGTATATTTTTCTGGGAAAAACATAACTATTTAACTTCTTATTATTTTAAAGACTGACAAACAGCTGGTAACACTTTCGCATTCATAATATTATAGCATAGCAGTAGGTGATTAACTGATGTTTTATGTAATTTTATACCAAGAATTTCTTAAAATAAAATGATTCAGGCATAGCATGACCATAAAATAACCAGTAAGCATATTTTATCTCTAAGAGTAGACAATGAAGAGCAATAAAGGAACGGAAAGCAAGGAAGGAACTTGAATTTTCTGCGCACTAGGAAAATATAATAAAACTAGTTTTATTAGGGTAGGTAGTTTGTAGCTTTCAAATTATGAGTTTATAAGGCTCTAAATACGGTAAATTACGGAATCTCCGTAGGGGAAGGCCCTCAAATTTTCAGAGGTCGAAACTTTAATTTTCTTGGGCTCATCAACTGTTCGACAGCGTTTGTGGTTGGTTAATATTTTGATATTTGCTCAGAATAGATAAACTTCTGTCAAAATTTTTAAAAAAATCTAAGAAGGCATTAGAAGAACACGGAAGCAAATTTTTATCCACATAGAGAATTCATGGTTGTCGAATTCCGTCGTCCTTACCATTAGATTTGTTTGAACTGGGTGTTATATTTCCTCAAATGTTATTTAATTTATTTAAGTAATTACAAAATTATAATATTCAAAGGAACTTCCTTATTGCTTAAAAATTAACTTGATGACATATTCAATGAGTTTAATGGCAAAAACATGGCAAATGGCAAAAACCAGTTTAGTTATAAATTGCATTTTTTTAACCTTCATAAAGTAGGTTAGAAATCATGCATTTTGATAGTTCCCTGAGGTTTTTCAACAGGAGTTTATTTATTCAACAGTCTTAATTATTATTTAACGATTAATCGGCCGTCTGTGAACCGATTTTAATATTTTTTCTTTAAAACAAACCCTACAAGGGTTTGTTTCCAAAATGGTCTAAGGGGCTGTCCGCACTGCCGATGAATTTATTCATATAATTTTTTCATCGGCAGTGCGGTTACTCTCATAAGATTCAATATGTGCTACAGAATTGCAAGAAAAAATCTGCGCGGTTAAAATTCGCAGGGCGGACAGGCCCTAAATCGTTCTGAGAGTTCGGTCTGTAATCTATGCAACTGTCCTATCGCCCGAACCACGAGATTAGTCACAACACTTTGAAATTAAATAAATAATATATTATAATTAATATTAGTCTCTGATATTATGAAGTTTAATGACTCGCCTTGAGGTTTGGACTATATTCTATAGTCTATACTTCTATAGTATAGAGTATAGACTGTATACCTAGATAGTAACTCTACAAAAGTAGTCCTCAACAAAAGTATACAGTTCGACAAGGCTTTATATGAACGTGGCGAGAAAAGGAACTAAACGCTTCTATCATACAAAAACGTCATTTTTGACATGTATTTGACAGTTCTCCTTTACTAGCAGCGCTCCCGTCAATGTCACCCACGTTCATTTAAAGCCTTGTCGAGCTGCACCTTCTAAGTCAAATGTGACTTTTTTATAATTTTCTCGTCTTGGAAGGACACCACGTGAAAATTATACACCAACTTAAATTATTATTTTATTTACCGTAATAATTATATTTTGATAATATTTTATTTTTTAATTTTTTTATTATTTATTTATTACACGCGTATTAGGTTCCACGTGCCAATGCCCAGTACACGTTTGCACGGCGCGTGCATCAGAGTTTTTCCATCGCAATTCGCATGACATTACAAATATGTCATGCGATGGAAAAACTCCACTGACCTCCATTATACACTTGTATAATGGAGGTCAGTGAAAAACTCTGATGCACGCGCCTTTGTAATTAATGTATATTAGTTATTATTAAAGTTATTGGGTTACAGGGTATTATTATTTTGCACAATTTAGGTTTTTTTTAATTCACCATTTTAAACAATAGACAGGTACCATTTATACAAAATATAACGTAACAAAATCATCGAGAAACCGCGAAGATTTATTTAGATGTCATTACAAGTTCGCAATAAATTTTATCTCAATGATAATATAGTTAAAAAATAACGTAATGTAACAAGCTACTAAACTACTCCTTAGTAAGAATTTTCAAAAAGTCATTTTGGGGCTTATGTAAATTCTAGTATGTTTACCCAGCTTGTAAAGTAGCAAATTGAATATACGTTAGCACTTAGCACATAATATGATGCTGCTTATGATGGTGACAGTAGGTATGTGAGTTGAGTGTATGTTAATTAAAGTAGAGTTTCTGAAACAGTAAGAATCCTGCCCAGCACGCTTTTCCGCTTGCACATTTGCTTAAAATTTTCGATTAACCCTGGGTTAAATATCAAGATATAATATTATTATCTTGATTATATACAAATAACCAGAGGTTACTTGATAATCTAAATATATAAAGAACAAAATATGTGGCGGCAGAGCTTCTGACTCTACATAACGGCAATTGAAAACTATGTAAAAAAAAAACTTAAACGTTCATAAATACTTAACTATAGGTCTACCAGAATCTGATGGCAAAAAGTGAGAAAGTAAATTGACTCTAGCAATACCGGGGTAATTGGAATAAAACATTTTGATACTTTTTTTTCTTTATAGCGGCTGATTCTGTGTGTGAGACATGCAAATATATAAATTTATCCAATGATCAAGGATATTTTTTGAAAATCTGCTGTCAAAATTTGCCATCAGATTCTGGTACACCTATAGTAATAAATACGATCATAATAATGGTCTTAAACATTTTGCTGTCGGCGATTAGGGACCGGTTGTAAAATATTTTGGAATGTTTTCAAAACACAGTAATAATTTTCAAGCCAAACTTTCCGCTGATCTTGTCTTAACTGTAAACAAATACAATATTTCTATACTCGGTTCCGTGTAAGAAAATATTTTTGCAATAATTGTTAACGTAATCGAAATATTATATCCATACTAATATAATAAATGCGAAAGTGTGTCTGTCTGTCTGTCTGTTACCTCTTCACGCCTAAACCGCTGAACCGATTTTGCTGAAATTTGGTATGAAGATAAGTACTTTGATTCCCGGGAAAGGGCATAGGATACTTTTTAATACCAGAAAATTGTACGGTTCCTACGCGATAAACAAATTTTGGCGCAACGGAGTATCATCTAGTACACATTATATAACTCACTTTATCTTGAATTATTTTAATATTATTATTGCAGCCGAACACTATCGTCGCTAACGAGCGATTATACGAACGAGAAAATGAACCTGACCAACCTTTTATTTTTCAGCTGTTTCTATAATCTTCAGAAATTCCCAACTAGCAAAAAGATCGCATAAGGAATTACTATTCCGACTATGGATCGAAAAACACTCGTATTTAAAAGATCCCATTCTTGGCAAGGCATTCAAATTACTAATTTAAAATTTTAACATTATATTTTCTGATTATAACCAGGACTTGTCTACAACATATTATTAACATCAAAAATTCCAGTTTGAACCATATAACTGCTTATTAGGGTTCCGTACCTCAAAAGGAAAAAACGGAACCCTTATAGGATCACTTTGTTGTCCGTCTGTCCGTCCGTCCGTCTGTCAAGACCCTTTTTCTCAGGAACGCGTGGAGGTATGAAGCTGAAATTTATATCAATTACTCAGGTCTACTGTCCCTTGAAGCTGTGAAAAAATCAAACTTCTAAGCCAACGCAATCAAAAGATACAGCCGTTTATGCCGCAAATTTTCGACACTTGCAAGGGAATCAAAACCTACAGGGCGCTTCCCGTGAACTCAGAATCTTGAAATTTGGTACGAAGCAACGTCTTATAGCATAGATAAAGGAAAAATTACGAAAACCATAAATTTTTAGTTACATCACATAATATATTTTTTTTTAATAATTTTAAACTTACTACCCATTTCCTCATAAACGCGTAGAGGTATTAAATTGAAATTCATACCAAATACTCAGGTCTATAATACCTTTAAGCTGTAACAAAATCAAACTTTGTAAACCTTGCAGGTTTGTACGGAACCCTCGGTGCGCGAGTCCGACTCGCACTTGGCCGGTTTTTTTTATGCAGGACAGGTTTTCTTTGTGACCACAGCGAACTGCGAAGAAACCAAGTCTTGTTATTGGAACAGGTTGTGTCTGGATTTTTGTGAGCGCTGCATGATGCAATTTTTTCCACCGTTACCAATTACATACCATGTACAGCCAAAAGTAATAAAAATCTAAATTAAAATTTGAAATCGATGGACATGGATGTTCGGAAAATCGATTTTTTCGAATAATCAAATTGGATATTTGAAAAACGAATGCCGTGTTTAAAATTGGAACGTTCAAAAATTCGCGCTTCGTTGGAAAATTAAAGGTTTCCGACTTTTTAAATATTTAAGTACAAAACTAGACCACAAAAAAATCTCCCTGGGCCTTTTGAGGGAAATGGTATCCTGACAATAATTTGGCCAGAAACGTGTTCGGTAACCTGTCGTTTGTAATCAACACTCAACTCTAGTAGGATATTTGATAAATCCAGACAGTTTCCAAATTGTCAGGATAATAAATAAATTTTATTTCATTAGGGATTAAAAAAACGTGAATGTAAATTATAAAATCGGTAATAAAAGTATTATTTATTATTAAGTTTTTTGATTACCGACATCTATACGTAGAGTTTCAAATGTTTCTTTAATTTTTTGAATTTAGAATTATTTAAGTATCGATAACAAGTTTTTTTAGTGGAAACTAACAAAGGTGTACCAGACAAACCTTGTAGGTTTAAGGTACATTCTCAAATAGATATAAGTTAGAATTGTATTACTTAAATAAATAAATAAATAATAAATAATTGCCTTCTAAGCACAAGCTATAAATATCATTTTATACAGAATGTTTGGAAGATGGGTGCAAAGCTTTAACGCCTTGTTAGTATAGATCATAACCATATTTGACCATTCTTAGCGTTCGTAACGTACGATTTTATTTTTAACGAATTTTTTTAAATTTTTGTTGAAAAAACCCAAAATTTCGCAATTGCAAATAATGGCCAATCTGGAAGATAATCCAATTATTTTTTATTGTATTTGAATTAAGTAATTTGTAAACAACCAAATAAGACTTGATGTACATATTATCTGTATCATGACTCATGAGATAAATTTGTAACAGGGGTTAGAAGTTAATAATTTTTTGTAGATTTCGCAAATCTAATTTTTTGAGGCTACAAATAAAAAAACGGGAACTGTTTTTGTTGTTCAAACATTTTGAAAAACATACGTGGTTATTATTCTTTCTTTTGAGGTATCAACTACAAAGATAGCTTACCAATTTTTGAAATTATGACTTACAAAGTAAATTGAGGGACTGGCCTTAAGGCCATCCCCCGAGCAAATGACCTTGACCATACATTTGACGCGTTGCCGAGATCGCACAAAAATCCTATTTTTTTACTTATCTTAGTTCAAAATTGATCTAAAAACATTTAAAACGGGGAATATGTAGTTAATGAAATTGTCTATCTATTGTCGTGGGTTTCAAATTAACGTAATTTGTGAATACTAGGGAGAAGTATGCTTCAATTTTAATAAATTCGTATTACTTTGGAAGCTAATATCATGAGTATAATAAACAAAAATAGAAAATTTAAAACGGGGAAAGGAACGTTGATATACTGAAGATTATTGCTGTATTTTTATTATAACTTTGTAGCTTTCAAATTATGAGTTTATAAGGCTCTAAATACGGTAAATTACGGAATCTTCGTAGGGGAAGGTCCTTAAAGAAATAATAAAAAAATATTTTTTTAATTATCATTTATTTTTCGTGTTCAAAATGTCCGCCGCGATTCCTTATACAGGCACGAGCTCTTCTTCTCACCTCCGTTGTGGTTATTTTTGACATCATCTCCAGCTTCATTGTTTCAAAGGCCGAGGTAATCCTCCGAGTTAATTCTTCTTTCGCGCTTATTTCCTCATTTGTATACACAAGTTCTTTGGCTCTAAGAAAAAACTGCTTAATCATCTTATCCAGAAAGTTGATTTTGCCATAAAATGTGTTGAAAGTACAGCTACTTTTTTGTCTAGTAGGCCCGCTACCTGAAAGCGTCATTTTTATTGCCTTGCATCGCAAGTCAGCCTTTGTTAGAAATCTCTCCCCAAATTTAATTTAAAATCTCAGACCAATAAAAAAATATATTTTTTTATTGGTCTGAGTTTAAAATGTGCAAGATAATACTCAAAATTGATCTTTGTTATCATTTTCAACACAAAAAGTATTTATTAAAAGTGCAAACGTCGTTTAATCTACTGACCTAAACTTTTTACTTTTCTGCCTAGTTTTGCTTTGTAGGTCATAATTTCAGTAATTGGTGAGCGATCTTTGTAATTGATACCTCAATCGAAAGAGTAATAACTAGGTATGTTTTTTAAAATGTTTGAACAAAAAAACCAGTTACTGTTTTTTTTATTTATGGCCTCAAATAAATAGATTTCCGAAATTCATAAAAAAATTATTAACTTCAAACCCCTGTTACAAATTTATCTCATGAGATACAGATATGTACAACAAGTCTTATTTGGTTGTTTACACATTAATTAATTCAAATACAATAAAAAAAATCGATTATCTTCCAGATTGGCTATTATTTGCATTTGATTGCGGAATTTTGGGTTTTTGCAACAAAAAATGTAAAAATTCAATAAAAAAAATCTTACGTCACGAACGCTAAGAATGGTCAAATACCGTTTTAAATGGTCTATACTAACAAGGCGTTAAAGCTTTGCACCCATCTTACAAACATCCTGTATAATATCATAAAAACATAAGTAAACTTTACCTCCTCATTATATAAACACATCACATATTATGCAGCAATTTCCGTTTCGATAATGATTCATTTAAATACATAATATTCAAATTTACTGTGATTAAAAAAGTAAATTACATTTAAAACATCAGTAACAATTATTAATAATAATTAATAATTGTTTTATTGTTATAAATAATATATTTAACCTAAAAATACGATAAAATCGAATAAGGAAGCAACTAAAAAGTCCGGTAATTTTTTATGAATTGCTTATGAATTAAAACCGGAAACCGGAAGCTTGACCGTCTCAAAAAAGAAGGTTAGATGTTTTTATTATCCGTTTGGAAGTTTCGTGCATTATTTTTGAATAGATTTTTTCATTCAAGCTGGTATTTCTAGTTTCTGACGATCAAGGTCCTGGATTGTAATTGCGTATTATGTATTGTTTCATTCAATGATGGCTTGTAAGTTGCAAAACGTAAATACGCGTCAGTCAATTATAAATAATAATTAAGTTTTCCAGTAGCTCTTGGAATTATTGGACCATGGCATGAGTTCAAAACTTCATACTGAATGCTATTTGTATACAATTTGTGACTTGTGATTTGGAAAATCGAGTTCAGAATAACGACCCTTGCACAACTCTCGGGACTGGTGGCAGGTGAGCAAAGGGAAATACTGTCTGCGAGTTTATATTGACAGTTTTTTTTTTTATGAAATAAGGGGGACTACTTCGAACCCACGAAGCCATGAGACAGCCGCTTAACGCTTTTTGTGAGTAGTGCTGCAAAATTCAGTAGGGCCTTCATCCAAAAATCCTTAAGGGTAAGCGTATTCCATCTTAAAAGGCCGGCAATGCACTTGTAACTCTTTTGATGTTGCGAGTCTCCATCGGCGACGGTAGTTGCTTTCCATCAGGTGACCCGTTTGCAGGTTTGCCCCCTAATTTTATTTAAAAAAAAATCGAGAACCTATAGCCCTTTACGCTTGGATTAAGGCTACTTATGCTTTTCTACTCCCAATCAAGCGGCATAATGTATGCACTGACGAAATGAGTTTTCCGATGCGTATTTCCTTCTGTGGAGCGACGCCGGCCTCGCGCGGAGGACGCGCGCGCGCTTGCGACACTGGGCCTCGGTGATGCACTAAGGATATTGGTCAGGTGATCGACTTGTACGGTGGCAGTAGACTACTAGCTATTTTTTTTATAAAATAAAGGGCAAATGAGCAAACGGGTCACCTGATGGAAAGCAACTACCGTCGCCCATGGACACTCGCAACATTAGAAGAGCTGCAGATGCGTTGCCGGCCTTTTAAGTGGGAATACGCTCTCTTTTTGAAGATTTTCTTTTTTAGCTACTAGAAAGTCAGTACTCAAAGTAGACAAGTAGTAGACGACTATATTCTATCACCTACCAAGTATCAGAACTTTTATTTGCAAAAGGTACAATGTAAAATACCACTCATATTTTGTCGGATATATCAGGACGTGCAAATATTTTAAGTAGTAAGTGTAAACTTACGAAAGTAACGTAAATCAGAGTTAGTACTTGGTACTCAAAAATAAGGATCGAAAGCACGGGTTTTCGCCTAATATAATAGAAACCTTTAGAGAATAAAACTATACAGAACTTAACTAGATAAAATGGTGGTTCGAGACAGAAAAATCTGTTATTTTGGTGTAAGTATTCTTAAATTATTGTAATGTTTAGATCCTTTCTTAGAATCCGTTTCTATGGCGGCCACGCGTTCTGAATGCTGATAGAGTTTTGACGTTTAGTGCGTCTCTATATTGTTTTATCTGGATATTATTAAAAACTATTACCTGTGCACAGATAATAACATAAGACGGTAGACCTTATACAATTCTGTGGATATTTTAGGCGATTCGATTCTTATAATGTTGTCATACATTCTTTTAGTTAATTATGCGCTGACAATCATCAAAATTATACCTAATTGGCTGCAATATTCCGTCGAACTCGCGTATGCATAACATATTATGTAAAATTTTGTGATTTGGTTTCACCCTGAGTCAGTTTTTAGTTATAAGTAGAATGTGCACCCAAGCTTTACCTTAAACTTCTAATACAAAGTTGCAAATACTTTGTCGTATCATTCGTGCTAGGGCGAAGGTCATCCCAATGCCATGTAATACTGTTACATTAAATATTATATAATACATGCTACTAGAAGAATCTCGTGAAAAAACAATTATATTATGTATTTAATTTATATAAAACTCTCGTGCTTAAGTAACTAATGGCTCAAGAGCCAGCGACAGTTGCCAACGACTTAAAGTTAATGCTCGAATTAGTATCACGTTACCTCTTTCGCTTTTCATATGTATGAAAGAGAAGACATGATATTTTAATAAGCTGTTAACACTAACAGACGTTGGACCAGCAATTTAAGGGTGTCTCGCAGTGGGAAGCAACTGTCAAAAATGTCCGGCAGTGGAGGACGAGATTCCTGCAGTTATCCCGAAAGAAATGAGATAAAAAATTGAGCTATTTATACTTTATCAAAGGTCAGCTAGACCTTCAAAACTGGACACCTCCTAAAGTAACCGCGACCGAAACTCCAAAGTTGCTGGTTCTTCTTACCTCTATAGGGTTCATATACAGGAAAACTTACATTTTTTTTTAAATGACGATAATCACGAAAGTCTGACTACCGCTGGCTCTTACTCTATAACCATTGACCGTTGCGTGCAAGTCTAGACTAAATAAATAGCCTAGATGATGTAAGAACAAACAATGAGTATTATTATAAACAAACAATGCAATAATATTAAACAATACATTTATAAATCAGCAGTAACTCTGGAATTTTCCAAAGCTAAAGTGAGCGGGAACCAGTTGGACATTTAAAACTCTTCCTGACCAAAAGTGAGAGGATTTTTAATCAAAATTGCACTTACAGCTTAGCTTGTAAATTGTAATGTTGTTCCGGTAGTTATTAATCTATAGCAACAGACAGATTAACAATAACTTACCTTTAATTTAATGAAGAATTTGACATGAACTCCGTACTTTTTTAAATGTCAAACTTTACATTTCAATACAGTTATGACTTATGAGTTAAGTAATGATTCAATCTATGATTCTGGCCGTTACTCAAAAATTGCCTGAATTTCCTTAACTTACTACGTTAAGGTGCCCATACACGGGACAATTATCGTGACGATTTGTCGCCTCGATGTTAAAATCGAACGAGTAATTGTACGTGTGTGGCAATATCGCAAACGATTTTATGGTCAAAAGATCGATTGGACAATTTTCTTGACGATCGATCGAAACGACAAATTTTCCCGTGTATTATTATATTTTGTATTAATCCGTACGGTCCCATTGCCCACTGCTTAAAACAGTATGCTAATAGAATCCTTTTTTTTTGGAAAGAAAAATAGCATAATCCTACTAATATTTTAAAGGCGAAAGCTTGGATGTATGTATGGATGTTTGTTACTCTTTCACGAAAAACTACTGAACGGATTTTAATGAAACTTTACAATAATATAGCTTATACATCAGAATAACACATAAGCTACAATTTTAACCGACTTTAAAAATAGAGGAGGTGTTATGTTCGTTTTTTTATGTTCAACGATTACTCCGCCGTTTGTGAACCAATTTTCAAAATTTTTCTTTTGGTGTATAGGTTATCATCCCAATTTGGTACCCTATTCATAAAAGTGGTGACCTGATGAAGGGATCCATAAGTAATCGAGGGAACTCCTCAAAATTTATATGGAAACATGTGGTGACTTCGGTTTCGTGAGCAGTTTTCTAAGCATATGCTACCAACTCCGTCAAAAAAAAACATGTTCTACAATACTTGTCAAAAATGTGTACCTAGGTACACATTTTCAATACATTTGCAATATTTAGGTGGCCTTGAGCGGTATCAGGCTGACGTTACATGACAGTTCGAAAGGAACTAAATTTAAAACGGTAATAGTATGGGAGTTACGTTTCCTTAGTTTTTATTATTTGTAGCTACCAACAAATAAGATTTTGCACCGAGGTATACCATGGTTCGGAAGGTGCTGAGAGAACTCCTGACTCTTTATAGATACAAGTTTGGGAGTTTCAACGTTGTTAGCATATGCTACTATGCAAATAACATTCATCATCATCATCACTACCATAAACCATTATAGAACCATGTATCGTCCCGTTTTGACCCTATTATTGGTACTTTTCATAGTCTTTTATTATATATCACTTAAACCGCGGGTAACACCGCGGGGCACAGCTAGAGTCGTGCCCAGACAGACACATAAAAGAGCTATCCAAACAGACAGACAGACACTTCCGCATTTACAATTATATGACTATGGTTACGTCTTTGTTAGTTCAAAAAGCTCGAAGTCGCTCCTCGTTGTATATCAAGGAAATACTAACAGTTGTTGAGTTGTGACATAATGTAGATACTGTATGTGCGTTCCGTGAGACGACTGTTTATGATCGTTAAGTCTTTACCGTATGTCCTGTACCCTTATTTTACTGTTTTAATACGATATTAATGCAGCTAAGTTCCTGATTGGATACAGTCTGTTTAAGATAAAAAATAGCTAAAAGGTCAAACGCGTTCTGATTTTCAAAAGTCCAAAATGCAGTCAATAGTGTTTTGACGATTGTTTCTTATAAAGGAGTATAAAAATACTCTTTCACAACAAACGATATAAATTTATTAGTCATTATTATATTGAATTAGCGAATTGTTGAAGTGACCTTGAGGCATTTCTCATAGAAATATAGGCGTCAAAAGTTACTCTTTTAACTTGTAACTCTTTTTTCATGCTGCTACCTTTTAAACTCTACTCTATATGGACTCATGCACACGAGGGTGTGTATATCAACAATATCAATACTTGGATATGGCATACGCCATCAAAACTGTAGCAATGTTTTTGCATGCAAAATGTGTATCGAGAAAATATTGTCGTCCTTTTTTGTCTTACAGTAATAGCATATACTACTTTCTCTTTCACTCATTCACGCTTTCAATGCATATTTTACGTAATCAATGCATTAAACACGTCCGACTGTCACCGCGTCCTAAGGCACACTGCTTTCAGATGAGTGAGCTCACTCATTTCGAGGGTGACACATTTTCGCGCTGACGATTGTATGGAATGCCTCTTCTAAAGATTATAATTCTATGGTGTATATTGTGTCCGTTGGGTTTAGGTACTTCCAGCTGCATTAATATAGGTTTAAAATAGTGGAATCAGAGTACTGTTTTTATTACAAGCACGCTCCTTTGAATCACTTTAAAATTACTTTAAGTACGAAAATACATACATCAACTAGATAAGCTATATAAATATTCGTAATATACTGTAATGCAGTACTTATATTATCTAGTTAAATATGATTATTCTCATTGTTGATATTTTACAGAAATACAGATGGTTATGAAAATTCTAGAGGTTTTACTGAATAAGTAACAACTAAATATAATACGTACATAAAGTAAATAGACACGTTTTTAGAGTTCCGTACCCAAAGGGTAAAAACGGGACCCTATTACTAAGACTTCGTTGTCTGTCCGTCTGTCCGTCCGTCTGTCTGTCTGTCTCCAGGCTGTTACTCAAGAAACGCTATAGCTAGACTTCTGAAACTTTCACAGATTATGTATATCTGTTGCCGCTATAACAACAAATACTGAAAATAAAATAAAGTTAATATTTAAGGGGGGCTCCCATACAAGAAACGTGATTTTTTTGGCCTTTTTTGCTCGTAATCAATAATGGTAACAGCTAGGCACTTGAAATTTTCACAAAATCCTTAGTTATATTTGTACTTTAGTAATTAATAATAAAATTAAAATAAAGTAAATATTTACCATACAAAAAACACATTTTTTTGTCTACTTTCGCTCTATATCGTATACCGGTACGGAACTCTTCGTGCGCGAGTCCGATTCGCACTTGGCCAATTATTTATTTGAAACAAAGAATACATACGTATTATTTTAACTTTTAGGAATACTTAAAATAAATTTTTAAGAATATAGTAAAATGTTGCCAGAAACTTCTTTGCACCTAAGTTCGTTATTCGCGCTAGACTGGAACCTACATTTTTCCGGGCTAAAAACTGTCTACGTTCTACTCTAAGTTTCATCAAAATCAGTTTTTCAGTTTCAGCGTAAAGAGGTAACACATAGATAGACGGACACACAGACAGAACGTCAGACTGACATACTTTGAATAATTATAATATTATCGGTATAGTAAATAACATCGAAGTTTTCATACTTTTTAAATTCTAAAGTGAAATATAATGTTTTTTTTTCTTTTTATAAAATTGGGGCCGTCTATGGGCTGTTCGCCCATATCCTTTTTTTGTTATTTTATTATTTAGATTTTTCGCACCAAGGATAATTGAAATAATATTATTAATTTTAATTAATTGTAGTCCATCACGCCATGGACTTTTTTTTTATATATATAATTTAGAATAGATTATAATTTATACATATAATAAATAAATATATATTTATTGTTTTAAATATTACATAATTATTATAATATGAATGTTTTGAACGGTGTGGTCCCAGTGTGGCGGCCAGTAGATCTGACATTTTTCGATTTCCTTAGATTTTATGCTGCTCCACCCCTTTGCCTTTAGATGTTGTGACATTGGCTTGGTGGAGAGGGGTCACTCAAGCTGGGTGGAGTTTCTAGGGTAAAGAGATATCGTTCTGTATATAATATAATCTGGTTTATTTTTTGTCATTAGTCAAGTGTAAAACTATAATATTGTCTGAGTAAATCCGAGCAAAGTAAACAGTCTCGAAATTGCGTTCTATGGAACTTGGAAGGTGTTAGAAAAGTACAAAGTTTCGTCTTGTCGTTCGTCTTGAATGTCCGTCTAAGACAAACAATAATTTACAAGTTTATAATAGTGATATTACGATTTACGACATTTTTATGGAGAAAAATGAGTGTGTAAAATATAAGTATTACATAAAAGTAGTACCTACAAACAATTTGAAACACTTTTCGAAATTCTTGGTTTATATAGAAATTACAGAATTATAATAATGATACAGAATGTTTTGGCGCGTGGTCTCAAGGCATGGTTGTGTCTCATAACTCGTAAACTGTGTGTAGAGACGATGTACGGTAGAAACAGTTCTCATTTCGGTCGCGAACCGAAACATCCTTGGTAGTATTGTGCCTACCTTTAGAAAAAAATCGTATTGTACCTTACGTCTCTGACATTATACCGTCGGTGGCCAAATTATTATACTCACTTGAAAAAATCTACAATTTTGTGTCTAATAGGTAACATTGTGTTATCTTTAAAAAATATAATATTTTTTTGGCGTTATGGTAAGGTGAAGAGTCCTCTCACCTCGCAGGTATTGCTCTTGACGCATGGTTCCTTCAAGCAAATGTAGTCGACCATTCCCCTTTGAGTTAGCTCAAAGGGGAATGGTCGACTACATTTGGTTGAAGGTCTCGCCCCATATCGTAATTCGTAACCGACGAAGGAGGTTTCACTCGTTCAACAACACAGCTTTCATCAAAATTTTCAAGTCGCCAACTGTGAACAAACTGGTAATTGTCCTAGAGGATATGAATCAATTGGATCATATTAAGGTTACGCCTTTAACCTCACCATTAAAAAAAAATGCAATTAAAATAATTTGTTTTCCTCCTTCCAGTATTCCTCAGTCCAATGCTTATGCATTTTAGCAAACTCCAATCGTTAAGCACGCATTGTTTGGGTAAACTTTGGTTTTTCATAGGACGGCAACAACTGAAATAACTCACACTGCGGTCTGCGAGTATAATAATTAGGCCACCCATGGCACTGTAAGCTCATCACGCCTCTACCCCTATTCGGTAGCGAATTAATATGTCAAAAATGAATGGGACATAATATGACACTGACTAACGCATGGCAATGACATATTTTCATACTTTTTGTAGCGGCAAAATGTATGACTCCCGCTACTTTACTAAATATAACAAGTAGTTTTTATTATTCGTAGAACAAGATGAACCAAATACAAATAAGTACTTAATTCCTTCCTAAAACCGTTAGATATGAGGCTTTGACGACCTCTGTGGCTCAGTTGGTGGGCTGTTGGTAGCTCAAGCCGGGGGTCGCGGGTTCGAATCCCGCCGACGGAACAAAAAAGTTTTCAAAGTTCCTGGGTCATGGATGTGTATTAAATATGTGTATAATATTATAATAAAAATCTTAAATATATGTATAGTATAAAAGTATTAAATATATTTCCGTTGTCTGGTACCCGTAACACAAGTCCATCAGGTACTTACCACGGGGCCAGACTGACGTGGTGTGAAGCGTCCATAGATATTATTATTATTATTATATTATTATTATTATTATCCATAGATATTATTTTCATTTTGAGGTCACTTCTGTAGTGCCACGGTCATTGGCAAAAAACATGGCAGCCAGTTGCTCAGACGGACCGGTTTGTCACTAAATTATGGCACTATATTAAGAGGATACACCAAGGGCTAGAGAAATGAAAAACAAGAATTTGTAAAATTTATTGCTGTCTCCCTAACCTCAAGCCTCCCCCCGCAGAGCGCGATAGAGACAACTGCAGCTCGATCTAATAAACGAACAGAAAATCAACGATTCGGTGTCCCCTGATTTCTTCTCCAAAATTTAACCGATTTAAGTACTTTTTTCATTAAAGATTAAAGCAAGGCTTGAGCTGTGTTCCTACTGTTTTTTTTTTGTATAATCTAACCTTTGTTTTCTGGATGTTTGAACACAGCGGAAAATCTGGCCATTTTTTTGGGTTTTTGAACGTTCATATCTTTTTTAATAATTAAATTATGAAAAGAAAGAAAACATAGGGACATGCTAATAGTGACCATAGATATTCAGGAAAAAAATTATAACTCTACCGGCATTATCCAGGGGACAACGTTTGTAAGGAAAAACGGCCCTAGTGTCTCCTCTTAATGTCATGTAGCACGCCCAGATATACACAGACAGAATGACGCCATACAGAAAATAAACTGCAGTAATCGTACATTTTCCCGTGATATTAAGCATTTTATATCCTTCTCAGGATTACACGTTTTATAAGAAGACGGCGCTTGTTTTCGTTTTGACTACCTACACACTAAAACGGATATAGATTTGTACAAAAACTCTATCAAAATATGCGTCGTAATTCGTAGCATATTATTAAAATGATGAAAGATTAAAAATAGATGACGCTCGCAACTCCGTTGCGCATAAAATCCTTTTTTTCGGGATAAAAGTATCCTTAGATGTCTTTTCCAAGGACTCAAATAGTATCTCCATACCAAATTTCATCAAAATCGGTTCAGAGGTTTAAGCGTGAAAAGGTAACAGACAGGCAGGTAGACAAACACAATTCCACATCTATAATATTATTAATAGAATGGATGTTAGATACCTAGAAAAGGACATCAAATTCATAGAATAATCTTCAGTAAGTATATCAACATTCCTTTCCCCGTTTTAAATTTTCTATTTTTGTTTATTATACTCATGATATTAGCTTCCAAAGTTCTTTTATTAAAATTTAAGCATACTTTCAGCATCTCCCTAGTATTTACAAATTACGTTTATTTGAAACACACGATAGTAGATAGACAATTTCATTAACTACATATTCCCCGTTTTAATTTTTTTTAGATCAATTTTGAACTAAGATAAGTAAAAAAATAGGATTTTTGTGCGATATCGGCAACGCGTCAAATGTATGGTCAAGGTCGTTTGCTCGGGGGATGGCCTTAATAAGACACATTTTACCTTGACCATGAGGTAAAACCAGAAAAACCAATTGGAATTCCAAAATTCCAAATCTGCTTATAAATATCATCTTATAATATAAGCGACTAGCTGACCCGGCAAACATTGTTTAGCCATATAAATTATTTCTAGTATCAATACAAAAAGTAGATAAAAATTAAAAACCTATTCTCAGGCCTAACGAATGTACATACAAAATTTCATTAAAATCGGTTGAGCCGTTTTGGAGGAGATCGCACACAAACACTGTGACACGAGAATTTTATATAAGTATTAGACTAGCTGACCAGGCAAATGTTGTTTTGCCATATATTTAAATTATTTCTAGTATCAATATAAAAAGTAGATAAAAACCTATTTTCAGGCCTAACCAATGTACATGCAAAATTTATTAAAATCGGTTGAGCCGTTTTGGAGCTGGAGTTCGCGCACAAACACTGACACTAGAATTTTATATATTAGATTTAGAAATATATAAGGATCTTTATTATTTTTATTTTTTTAATCCCATATTGAATAAAAACCGGCCAAGTGCGTGTCCGGCCACGCGCAATATAGAGTACCGTAGTACCGCTAATTTTTGATTGGTCAATGACAGGACATTTATAACGTGTTTCAACATCATATTATCAGTTACGTTTAAAGGAATTTGAACGAAAAGTTCCTTTATACTTCGCCGAATACAATTTTTTTTTGTTGATCAGCTATTAGTTATTACCTACTCAATAACTTATGATGTCTTCTTAGCCTTGATAATTTTCCTTTTAAATTCAGCATATTTCCTACTCTCGTGAATTTTTTCACATTTCTAGAAGCAACCGTTTAGCTGGTAGAAAGGGGGGACACATGGACTAACGATTTTTTCCACTTTAAAACTTCATATTTCACAAATGGATCCCTAAATCGGAAAATGATCTATGAATACTCGTAATATTTTTAAAAAACCTATACAATTAAAACGACACCCCAAACGGTGAGGTGGGCGCGAAAAAAAAATTCATCCCCGCTTGATATGTAGGGGAGGTCCCATAAAAATATTTTTTTAAGATTTTATATACCATTTTGTCGGCACCATTAATATGTGCTCTCATGCCGAATTACAGCTTTGTAGATCCTATAGTCTCTGAGCAAAACCTCGGACAGACAGACAGAAGACGGACGAATAGACCGAAACTATAAGGGTTCCTTGTTGACTACGGAACCCTTAAAATGAAATATATCTTTAGGGGTAAAAAAAAATCATTTTTTGCATACTTACATCATTATAAGATTACAAACTAAATTAATACATTGATTTTATCTTTGCAACAGCGTTATTTAATTGTTAAAGTTCTGACTGAAGTAAAAAGCGCTTGTAAAAAGATAAAGTTTTGTCAAAAAAAAACTTAGAAGCTGGGCATTAATCTACGCTTATGAACAAGGCCCTAAGAGTTTGGTCTTCGCATTGATCTATCAGTAAATCACCTGCCATATATAAGTAGGTAATTAATAGTACATAATTTAGTTTTGGAATGTCCCTAAAACTCATTTTTCTTTTTTTTTTATGAAATAAGGGGGCATACGAGCAAACGGGTCACCACTCACCTGATGGAAAGCAACTTCCGTCGCCCATGGACACTCGCAGCATCAGAAGAGCTGCAGGTGCGTTGCCGGCCTTTTAAGAGGGAATAGGGTAATAGGGGAGGGTAGGGATGGGAAGAGAAGGGAATAGAGGAGGGAAAGGAAGGGAATAGGGTAGGGGATTGGGCCTCCGGTAAACTCACTCACTCGGCGAAACACAGCGCAAGCGCTGTTTCACGCCGGTTTTCTGTGAGAACGTGGTATTTCTCTGGTCGAGCCGGCCCATTCGTGCCGAAGCATGGTTCTCCCACGTATAAATTATTCGGTTACTCAGAATATTATCGCCTTGATCATCGGAATACGGAATGAGTTTTACTGAAAATATCATAATAATTACCTAATAATATTATTGAAATTACTTTGTATTCCATATTAAATAAAATTTAACTTTTTGGTTCCATAAGTGTAACTGTGTAATACAAAAACTATTTCAATGGCAAAAAAACCTATAACTATATACATGTCGTCATGGGCGTACCCCGGTTCTGGGCCAGGGGGGGGGGGGCAAATCAGATTTTTTATAAGCTAGGTGTTTATAAAGAATAAAAAATTAATAATTTTTAGTTGTAAAAATGTTGTATTGCAAACAAATGTCAAAAATTTGTTTTCTTAATTTTTAATTTTTATAGATAAAAGTACTAGATAAGATATCACGTATAGACGTCAACATGATCCATGGGGGGGGGGGGGGGGGGGGAGGGGCAGCTGCAGCCCCCTGCCCCCCCTGGGTACGCCCATGCATGCATGTCGTTTATCGTCTCTCAAAGTATCTCCATAACAAAGGGGTTCGAACATTTTTGTATGGAGCCTGGCATACCTATCTAGCCGCCGCCATCTGGGTTTTTATATATACCACGATAAAGGATACCATATTATATACTTAACATTTTTTGATTGTATAAGTGTCCCTTATCCAAATATACCACTTTTATCGTGCTCGGAAATTAAAAAAGAAAATGGCGGCGGCTAGATATGCCACAAAGGTTCGTACCCCTTTAATCTAAATTGTTTCAGCCGTTTAAGCGTAAAAATGTAAAAGGCAGAGAAACACACTTTCGCATAATATTTTATAATATTAGTATGGACGACTAAGTTTTTTCTCCTGTGACTTAGTTTTCTGCTGGAGAGCGTATGAGCCCCCTAATTAAATAATAATTATTAAAAAGGTAAAACCGACTTTAAAATTGTACGTAATTGAGAAATAAAATTCCCTATCTCAAAAACTACTAAACCGATTTTGATGAAACTTGCAGCATTCCATAAGTTGAACAATACCTAGTAGGTACAACAAAAAAAGAATGACTTAAATCGGACTTGTACTTCCGGAGATATGTGAACACAAACATAAAAACATAGGACATATTATATACATACGTATTACGTATGCACCTATTTTGAAATTTGGCACATTTGTTCAGACGCTGATATAAACTAACTTATTCGAAAACTGGGCAGTTCTGAAAATATTACATACATACGGGTCGAATTGATAGCCTATATTTTTTTTAAATTACTTAAGTAAAAATATTATACTCCGACGAAAGTTCACCTATTACGTTCATCAATCATTATGAAATGTATCTTCATGTACTTTTGCGAAGTATGTAATCACTTCATTGCAGCTTTCGTTCGAAATTGAAAATTGGTCTGTAGTTGATACAGTAGGCTTAATCAGACTAGTGGAAATATGGAAAATAGATTTTACCAGGTGGAAATAGAGTTTACAATCGTGTATCATCTCGTCGACTTTCTTGTGAATAGTTTATTACGTATACTCTGGGAAAATCAACAGTCGTTGGATATCGATTTACTTGGTACTTTCATTGTCTATTGGTATGGCTCTTTGTTGTATTATAGATGACCAGCCGGCCTAAGATGCGTAAACGAGAAAATTTTGTCTACATGTTTTCCCAATATTAACTGGTTTATCTCTTCATCTCTATTGACCCTAACATGACATACTTTTTTCTCGTGTCTGTCGTCAAAATTAGAGATAAATGTGTTTTTTTTTCTTAATCTGTGCTATTTTTGTCTATGAACCCACATGACAACACATTTTTATCGAGTTTTGTCAAGATTTTGACATGTGAGAAGAGTAGTTTGTCGATATACCTATTATCTGTGAAGCTAGTCTACGAACGAGAAATTTTTCTCTCAACGTACGCATGTTAGGGAAAAAGAAATATATATCGATATCGACAATATCACTACGCTTGAGAGTGAGATATCCACAAGATATCTCGTTGGCGTATGCTAGGGGGGCTGGTGAGGGCAGAAACTAGTGTCCATATAATAATACTAGACGTTCCGCGCGGCTTCGCCAGACAAATCAGTCTACAAAAAATAGCCAATGATCCTTCACGTGGTCTACTTCTTATCTGACCCAAATAACAGAAAAATTGCTCTAGTAGTTCGCGAGATAAGCCATTTCAAATAATTTCCCCCGTTTTTTCCACTTTTTATTCTATTTCTTCGCTCCTATTAGTCTTAGCGTG
This sequence comes from Cyaniris semiargus, assembly GCA_905187585.1. Lineage (NCBI taxonomy): Eukaryota > Metazoa > Arthropoda > Insecta > Lepidoptera > Lycaenidae > Cyaniris > Cyaniris semiargus. The sequence goes on from LR994555.1 coordinate 5,286,818, forward strand.
ATAAAATATAACCTATAGCCTTCCTCGATAAATGGGCTATCTAACACTGAAAGAATTTTTCAAATCGGACCAGTAGTTCCTGAGATTAGCGCGTTCAAACAAACAAACAAACAAACTAACAAACTCTTCCGCTTTATAATATTAGTATAGATAAGTGTGTCTGACTGTCTGTTACCCCTTTCAATACATTTCTAATCGTTGAACCCCATATTTGGGCCGATGGAGATTGCTTTGAGTCTCAAGAAACTATAGTTTATAACCCGGAAAAATGTACGGTTGCTTGGCGATAAAATAATTTCGGGCGCAAGAATTTTTATAGATTATATAGAAAAAAAAGCTAAAGGTCAAATTAATCAATGTCTATTATAAACTATCGTATTTACAATAATCAAGAGATGGAAATATTTAATTAATTTCCTACACTTTGTATATTACACACTCATTATGTCGATAACTTTTGACATTATTATAATTACTTGTCATAAATTACATATTAAAGCAGGCTTATAAAGCATGATTATTTTAATTGTACAACTAGATGTTGCCCACGACTTTGTTGCGCCTAAGGGTCAGCGCAGACAGAAACGAGAAGGAGTATTTGGGATAAAAATTATCGTATGTGGTTTCCTTAGAATTAAGACTAAACTAAGACTAAGACTAAACTAAGACTAAACAGAAGGATGCGCAAAACATTAATTTCGCTCGGCTCACTGACAGGTGAGACTTCTGTTTGTGTTATTGCTCTATGGTTATTGGCAGATGTTGTAGGTACGTTACTATAGTAGATACCTAATATGCATGCGCCGATTACCAACCTCCAATTTCTCTGAGCGATCTTAAAGTTTTAAGTGGCCTATATCTCCACACCTTTTCATCAATATTTCAGCGTACGCAATAAGAGGTAACAGACAAACAGATACACTTTCGATTTTATAAGTTACTAGACGTTCCGCGCGGCTTCGCCCGCGTAAATTAGATATTTCACAGACAAATCAGTCTACAAAAAATAGCCTATGATCCTTCACGTGGTCTACTTCTTATCTGACCCAAATAACAGAAAAATTGCTCTTAGTAGTTCGTAGTAGATAAGCCCTTTCAAATAATTTCCCCCGTTTTTTCCACATTTTCTTCTATTTCTTCGCTCCTATTAGTCTTAGCGTGATAAAATATAGCCTATAGCCTTCCTCGATAAATGGGCTATCTAACACTGAAAGAATTTTTCAAATCGGACCAGTAGTTCCTGAGATTAGCGCGTTCAAATAAGCCCTTTCAAATAATTTCCCCCGTTTTTTCCACATTTTCCTCTATTTCTTCGCTTCTATTAGTCTTAGCATGTAAAATATAGCCTATAGCCTTCCTCGATAAATGGACTATCTAACACTGAAAGAATTTTTCAAATCGGAAAGTAGTGAGTGACCTGAGATTAGTGCGTTCAAACAAACAAACAAACAAAAAAACAAACTAACAAACTCTTCCGCTTTATAATATTAGTATAGATAAGTTTATAACATTAGTAGGTAGGTACGCCTTTAATTATTGTGGAATAATTTTCTGTATCGTGGTAGATGCGTGCTCCTGTGAATGATCTTTGATAGTTACTTTTTTTTTCCAAGAGCGTGATCGGCATGTGCTTTTTTCCGTTGTAACATTTTTTATTAGTGGTAAAGGCTATCGAATGCGACCTATGATGAAACAGCTGAGATTTTTAACCTAAATTAGGTTAGGCATACAAAACGAGTTCTTCTTTAGAGTTAAGAGCAGTAGTAGACCACTTTATTTCCGCCGCCCTATGTACAAAATCTGTAGGGCCTCTATAGACGCTGCCGCCCACGTGGCCTATAACGGCCTATTTATAAATCCGGGGCTGGTTAAGACGTAAGAGGAGTCAGAACATGGGGTATGCAGTATGCTTGACTTGGTAAGTTGGTACCAAAATACTCTTCTCAACATTTTTGATGGATTTTCTTAGAGCTCGTGCGCGTTCGCTGCGACGTTAAGACGTTAGAGGAGTCAGAACATGGGGTATGCAGTATGCTTGACTTGGTAAGTTGGTACCAAAATACTCTTCTCAACATTTTTGATGGATTTTCTTAGAGCTCGTGCGCGTTCGCTGCGACGTAATTTTCTTTATTTCGCGAGACCCATAGGTTTTTAATATACCCCGGGCCTAAGAACTTTTTCGGGACTATAAATATCTGCGACTAAGTTTCATCAAAGTCGGTTTAGCGGTTTGATCACGAGAAGATAGTAGAAAAATACTTACATATTGATATTAGTATGGATAGGTAGTTATTAAACAGGTAGGTTAATGTCAGTATAACATTGTAATAGCTTATCATTAAACTATACCTAATCCTGATTTATCTGAGCTGATTGACCTTGTCTCGTGCACTCGTGCCTCGTATGTGCAATAGTCATTCAGCCGTTAATTATGATATTTAACCTCATTAGCTGGTCCACTTTTACTGATATGGGTTAAAGTTAATCGTGTTATCTCTTTCAGAAACACCAAGAACGATGGAGATGAATTATATATTAACCTTGGATTAAGTTTAACCTAAAATTGCGCTGCCTAATGTGACAAATTAAGAATCTTAAATATTTTTAATTTTTTTTAACCGAGATTGTTCAAAACCAATTCAAGATATTTTTATTCAAAATTAATATCGTATCTTGTATGCCTGAAATCGTAGAACAAAGGTTTTTTAAACCCGGCTATTCCATATTTAGATATTCTGTTCTGTGTTTTATTTAAGTATTCTGTTCTTTACGAAACTTTTTAGGCTTCCGTACCCAAAGGGTAAAAACGGGACCCTACTGAGACTTCGATGTCTGTCCGTCTGTCTGTCTGTCTGTCTCCAGGCTGTATCTTAAGAACCGCTATAGCTAGACATCTGAGATTTTCACAGATTGTGTATTTCTGTTGCTGCTATGACAACAAACATTAAAAATAAAATAAATATTGAAGGGGTGCTCCCATACAACAAACGTATTTTTTTCGCCTTTTTTGCTCGTAATCAATAATGGCAACTGCTAGGCACTTGAAATTTTCACAGCATTCTTAATTATATAATGTACTTTAATAATATTAAAGTAAAATAAATATTTAAGGGGGGCTCCTATACAAAAAACACAATTTTTTGCCTACTTTCGCTCCATAACGGTTTACACTTCGTGGGCCAGTCCGACTCGTACTTGGCCGATTTTTTTATAAAGTTGTATTGTTTATTGTGTATTTTACCTTCGCAGTGTAGATAGAATCAATAATATGTTAGTAATATCTATTTATAGACAAACCCATAAAACAACCTGATTAACCAATAACCACTGATTAACTAACAAGTGTATGTTTTTATTATTAAATGAGTTTACCGCGAAAATATTTTTAGGTCTCGTCCTTGCAAAAATAACAAGCCTTGCGGCTATGGACTTTGAACTTTGGTCTTTGCGGAACAGTTTCTTTGTCATTACTCATATTTTAGCTAAGTCCAAATAAGATGGCGGCGTTAGTTCCTACGTGGTTTTCGCCACGTTGATTTAAAGCATTGTCGCACTATATAATTTTGTAAAAATTAGTTGAATGACATTGACAAGAGTAAACCATATGTAAATACAACAATAATATGAACTCTTTCATTCCTAATAAAAACAAGACATAATGTAATGTAATTCACTGTTAAATAAAAACGTAATAAGATGCTCTTCATCTAACTAGAATATTCTAAATACACGTATTTTTTTTTACATAAATGAAGGTTCCCTAACCAGGAAAATGATTCGAAATAAAATAAATTGATACCAATACGGGTCAGTGACACAGTTTTCCACATAAAAAGTATAGCGGAAAAGTGTACGTTTCCTCTGGTCAGTGGACCAGGGGAAACACAGTGCAGGGTACTGATTACGATATCTGCTAACCCACATATTATAGATAACCGGTTATAAGGCTAATACAAACTTGATAGTAAGAGGTCTATAGAATCTCAGGTAAAAAAAGGTTAAACAATATACTGAGGAACTTTTCACTTCATATATTTTATGAATAACTTTACTAGATAACCCCGGAGAACTTCGTATCACCGATTGACCGACTTCCAAAAAGGAGGAGGTAATACGTTCGGCTGTGTATGTTGTTAAAAGAAGAAAGGTAAATCCAGCAAGTTAAATGACAAAGTGTTATCATAAACTTACAGTTAAACGTCGATTAATAGGAAATATGTTGATAACAGAAGAAAGGTAAATTTAGCAAGTAACCTAGCAATAAACAAACTAGCTGATATCAAACAATTTCAACGATTAACTAACTATCATTGGATACTGTGTATTATGTGGCCTTCATTATGTGACCTTCTCAATCAAAGAATCAATATTTAGCCATAGGTTTTTACAAGACCTCCATTAAAGACGCGTCAGAATCATCGCACATTGTCTAGAGGCACAATTCATTTATGTACCTTGAATATTACTTTGATGTTCGATCGCAGGATTTCTCTCTTGTGCGCACACTTGAAGAAGAAGTCAGAAGTTTTTCAATAGTAATCGCAATTTAATAGCTAGTTTAACTAAACCGTCGTTTAAACTATGGTATAACCGTCCACCAGATTGGCGAAACCGTCAACCGGTGATATAACGTAATCAATCGCGGTATTGCCTCCCCACCTGCCCCCCGCCGACGGATATCTGGGTCAGATTTTGTATCGTACGATGTTACGGTATCGAGATCATTATCCGAGTGACGGCATGACGGATCGGTTGAACGACATTTTGGAATTGCCATGTGTATGATCATCATCGTACATTCGTACATGTTATTATGGTGACTCGACACAGTCCACAGACGTTTACTGGGGCTAAGGCTACGGGTATCGAACCTGTTATTGCACAATTCAAACTTCCATAAGACACATTATAGTCGTTGATGTTTATTGATTCTTCAGGCTCCGTACCTTTACTATCAGTACAATTTCTACTCTGAAAAAAAAACATAAGTTTAGTTGTAACATAACAACAACTTGGTTTTAAAAGAACATGAGTTCTTTTAAAACCAAGAACTGTACCAGGGAGGACAAGAATTCGGTTGAACGAGCTTATTTGGTACATAAGAATTACGCTGAGTATATATCCTACTAATATTATAAAGGCGAAAGTTTGTATGTATGTATGTATGGATGGATGTATAGATGGATGTATGGATGTTTGTTACTCTTTCACGCAAAAACTGCCGAACGGATTTTAATGAAACTTTACAATAATATAGCTTATACATCAGAATAATACATAGGCTACAATTTTAACCGACTTTCAAAATGGAGGAGGTGTTATGTTCGTTTTTTTATGTTCAACGATTACTCCGCCGTTTGTGAACCGATTTTCAAAATTTTTCTTTTGGTGTATAAGTTATCACCCCAATTTGGTACCATATTCATAAAAGTGGTGACCTGATGAAGGGATCCCTAAGAAATCGAGGGAACTCCTCAAAATTTATATGGAAACGTGTGGTGACTTCGGTTTCGTGAGCAGTATTCTAAGCATATGCTACCAACAAGCAAGATTTTGCACCAAGGTATACCATGGTTCGGAAGGTGCTGAGAGAACTCCTGACTCTTTATAGATACAAGTTTGGGAGTTTCGACGTTGTTTTAAGAACGGAAAGCATATTCTACTATGCAAATTACATTCATCATCATCACTACCATAAACCATTATAGAGCCATGTATCGTCCCGTTTTGACCCTATTATTGGTACTTACTTTTCATAGTCTTTTATTATATATCACTTAAACCGCGGGTAACACTGCGGGGCACAGCTAGTAGTATCATAAAATAATTTTACAGCTTCATCCAATGTTAAGGTGTACGTCCCAGTTTATTTTGTCAAATATGTACTAATTGAGTCAAAATCACCGTTGTTATAAAAATATTTGATCCTTTTATTATTTTATAAGATGTTATTCCGGGCATGCGACAGGGTAATGCAATAACGATTTATGGCGTGGAACGTCGTCAGGTAATAACCGGGTCGTCACAAGCGCAAATGTCAAGTTCACAGTTCGAGAAGACCAGCTGGTCGATTCTGTATCGTACATTTGTGAGTTAATCACTGAGTTAGTAACGAAACGGAAGAGTGAGTAACGGAAAGTGTCACTTTTGTATGCAAGTGAATACAAAAGTGACACTTTCCGTTACTCACTCCTCCGTTTCGTTATTAACTATAGACGCCGACTTCCACGATAAAATGTTGGGTACGTTAAATGCCCTTTTAATTTTACGCACCTCAGTTTGCTTTTAAAATTCTAGACATGATGGAATTATCTCGGACGTCTGCGGTAGAACGTTAACACAGAGAAGTAAAATGCCTGAAAACGTTTAACGTTTAACGGCCATAACGCTACGATAACGTGGCACACTAAACTTCCCTCTAAAACCGCCCGATATTTTTGCTATGTAGTGCGTAGCTACAAGAATTATTAATTGATGTGTGAGTGAGACCACGTGCTCGCACTTCCTAGCCCGGGCCCCCGCGCCCTGCTAATACGCATGCCTGTCAACAACAACAAAGCTGTCTTCGCTAGTATGAACTATGAAATATAAAAAAAAAACCGGCCAAGTGCGTATCGGGCCTCGCGCTATCTCAGTTACGTTCAAAGGAAATTGAACGAAAAGCTACTTAAAGGTGCTCCCGCGAAGGGATCACCGCGAGCATTCACTTGCAATGTATCATTATAGATTTGTTTTTGAGCATTACATTACACGTGTAATGTAACATTAAAGATTACAATACTATCTCCCTGACTGACGAGCATTCGCGTGTAATGTAACATTCGACTTTTAGCATTCTATAGCTAGTTGATGTTACAAGTTGTATCAAGATATTACACACTGCTGTATTGCTGTAATGCTCGGTTTTGTATCATTACAAGCAAAGGTGCACATTGCAATGCTCGACTCTGTAACGTTAAATTACAAGCGAATGCTCCCGGTGAGGGAGAACATTTATACTTCTCCGAATACATTTTTTTTTGTTGACCGACTATTACTCAATTATTACTCATGAAGTCTTCTTAGCCGTGAGCCGAGGACAGACAGACGGAGAGACAGACCGAAACAAAAGAGGACATTTAACGTCCGCGTTTTACCGTGGAAATCGGCGCCCGTGATATTATCGTCCAGAATAATTATAAAAGCGCACGATGTTATTGCTCCTCTACACGATGGACCAGCGCTGGCCCATCAAATGGCGCAAGCGATGGATATCGCCTCTACATGATGGCCGCGTTCAGATGTGAATTGTGATCTAAACGTCTTTCAAGATGGACGTGTAAGCATTAGCCATTGCGGCAATGCAAAACGTACATTTTTCAATAATTTATAACTTCACCAGATGATCCGGTGAACTTCGTATCACTTCCCTCCTAATATGAACCTTTCCAGGATAAACTACGAATAATTATTTCGAGACTAAAATTAAAATAATGGTTTAAGGTAGTAATGATGATGATAATAATGAATGTAATAATAGCATTATATGCTTTCCGTTCTTAAAACGCCGAAACTCTCAAACTTGTATATTTAAAGAGTCAGGAGTTCTCTTAGCATCTTCCGAACCATGGTATACCAGATACACCTCGGTGCCTTACTTGGTGTCGTAAATTGTCATACGACTTCCTCACTCGACCGCGTTCGGGCACAGACTGGTATGGGCCACGTGTAGATACGTACCGCCATCTCTGGGCCATTCCCTTTGATGTGCGGCCATAAAACCGACACCGCCGCCATCCCACGACCATCGCTAGCGCCATCAGCCATCCTACCACTTCGTCCTCCACACGCTGGGCCATAGTGATGGGCCACTACGATGGGCCATCGTGTAGAGGCGCAATAATGTGTGGTACAGAAGAGTGTAGACATCGTCATGGCCTCCGTGCGCGTTAGAACGTTATCGTCGATGGAAATTTAAAAGCGTCTTCATATATTTTCATACATTTTACTTCCCTGAGATATCGTTTTACCGCGAACGTCCGCGATATTACCGTCACGTTAAAAATTATAAAAGCGCACACTCAGTGATTAACTCACAAATGTACGATACAGAATCGGCCAGCAGATCTAAATACCTATCGTATTTAGATCTGGTATGCAACAACTTATATTATAGTATTGTAATTTGTAATAAATATAATATGTACTATGACATTAAGAACGTACCTATTAGGAAAAAACAGGATGCAACGCGTATCTATATATACCGCTGTATACAGCGGTGCTACAATTTTTAGGGTTCCGTACCCAAAGGGTAAAAACGGGACCCTATTACTAAGACTTCGTTGTCCGTCCGTCTGTCTGTCTGTCTGTATGTCTTCAGGCTGTATCTCAAGAACCGCTATAGCTAGAATTTTGAAATTTTCACAGAATGTGTATATCTGTTGCCGTTATAACAACAAATACTAAAAACAAAATAATATTAATATTTAAGGGAGGCTCCCATACAAAAAACGTGATTTTTTTAGCCTTTTCTGCTCGATATCAATAATGGCAACAGGCACTTGAAATTTTTACAAAAGCCTTATTTAGATGTGTACTTCAATAATTAATAATAATATTAAAATAAAATAAAAAATTAAGTGGGGCTCCCATACAAAAAAAACATAATTTTTGGCCTATTTTTTCTCTATAACGGTACGGAACCCTTCGTGCGCGAGTCAGACTCGCACTTGGCCGATTATTATATAACACCACAAAATTGTATATTATTAGATAATAACTAGGAGAGTCTAGAGCAAGGCTGCTCAACCTTTTTTACAGTGGGGCCAAACGGTGGATTCCGACATTTATAACGGGCCATTAACTTAGGCTTAAATTAATATAATACCAATCAAACTTCAATGGGTTATATAAGCATAAATTTATTTTTTGATATTAATGAGATTTTTGCAGTTGTATGTCTTTTAACAATTTATTTATGTTGGGTGATAAATCTGATGTTGACAGTAGCAGACATATTCAAAACTTCCTTGTGCGGGCCATTTAAAATTCTTTCGCGGGCCATAATGTGGCCCGCGGGCCTGGGGTTGAGCAGCCTTGGTCTAGAGTATGAAAAAAAAACTCAACTTAACTATGTTTTTAAAATAAAATAGACTGAAAGGATTTTTCCACAACAAATTTCAACAAATGAGTTAGAAAAACAACTTGTTGTAAATCAAGTATAAATAAATTGAACAGGCTTACGAAAATAAATTCAAATCATAATAATTAGGCTGCGTTTCCACCAGAGATGTGCGATGGAAATATTGTGTCATCCGAGGATGTCTAGCTGTGCTGTGAAAATGTGTAGGTGTTTCCATTAAAACTGTGCCCACGAAGATGTGTAGCGGAGCTGTAAAAATGCGCTGGTACAGTATGCGCAAACTCGCACATCCCTCGCACACATTCCTCGCAACACATTTCTCGCACACATTCTTCGCTTGTTTTGTATGCGCAAAAATCTAGCTCCGCTAAGCCGTTTCTACCAGAGCGTGCTGACCGAGGCGAAGTAAATGAAGCGATTCTATGGGTTCTTTACAAACACATCCCTCGCTACGCATCCTCATTCCTCGCACAACTCTGGTGGAAACGCAGCCTTAATAGAAAAAAAAAAAACATTTTAACTGTGAATAGTGAATCAAAGTGCAAAAAAAACATCTTGATACTTGAACTATTCCTCAATAGCTGCACTTGCAAGTGATCCTTTATTTTGAAACAAAAGACAATAGCATAAATTGTAAATAATATATTCTACACGTGGTGGTTGAGAATAATAATGTGATGTATGTAAAATATTCTCGATGGTGCGATATAGCCGCAAGTGTAACACTTACAGCCGATTGGCATCTTGTACAGAAATAAAATCAGCTGATTGCGTGATATTTTACGCTAGATGTACATGGCATTCAGAAAAATACTTCTAGTCTGAAGAAATTATTTTGGCGATGCGCAAAGAATAATGCCCATAAATGTATGGATCAAAAATCGATTAGAAGTATTTATGTTGGCCATAGTAGAGTTAACATACTGTATCCCAAATACAATGTTCTTTTTAACCGACTTCAAAAAATGGATGTTATCAATTCGACCCGTATACAGTATGCAATATTACCAGGAATGTCCGGTTTTCGCATAATATGTTGGTCTATATCAGCGTCTGAACAAATGTGCCAAATTTCAAAAGTATATACAGTATGTATGTATGTATGTTCTTATGTTTGTATTCGCATATCTCCTGAACTACAAGTCCGATTTAAGTGATTCTTTTTTTGTTGTAATAGGTATTGTTCAAATTAGGGAACACTGTAAGTTTCATCAAAGTCGGTTAAGTAGTTTTTGAGATACGGAATTTCAATTCTAAATTACGTACAATTTTGACGTCGGTTTTATCTTTTTAAAATAATTATTTTATTTAACAGTCACCAAGTACTTTAGTCATAGGACCGAACAAGCGAGTCACGTGTAAAAATCATTTTCCAGAGGATCTATTGATCTATAAAGTGTCTTGCAAAAAATGTTAATAGTCCTGTATCTAGAATGTATGATCTTTAATGGTTTACTCATTTAACACGTTAAACGCCGACCGAAATTCTACGATTTTCCGTTTAGGCCATGGGGGCACCACTTGAGCGACACTAGAATGTTCCGTTCGGGGGACACCATTAATGACCGTGATGTAGTGTCGACTTCAAACCCTTATGGCAGGCCAACGGACATGCAAACTTAGCTTTTGTCAATACAATGAGACCCGCGTGGCCCTCTAGAGTCTAGACTTTTACTTATTTTTCGGCTAACGGCAGGAGTCAGGACATATAATTTTTTAGAGGATATTTGTGGGAGAACTTATTAATACCCCATATACAGTGTTTATCACACAAAAAATCACGTTTGTTGTATGGGGGGCTCCCATACAACCCTTAAATATTTATTTTAATTTGTATAATAAGAGAATAAAAGAAGTTAAAGGAAGTTTTGTTAAGGTTGTAAAGGCGCGGAGGGTGTCCGACACCGCGACCAACACCGCGACCCGCGCGAACGTAAATCTTAGTTTCTGCTCGCACAGGCCACGGGGTGAGCGACAGTGGTTTTTGGGCTGGCTTTATAATATTTATGTAGTAATAATTATTAATATATTCTATTTGAAATTAGGTTTTAATACATTTCCTACAAACTGGAGCAAAAATAACGTACGTAAATTGATGAAAATCGTGTTTTCCCATTCGGCGCGCGGGGCAAGTGTACTGTCTCATGTCTGCCAACTGGTGTCCCCCATGGCGTTTAACGTGTTAAATATTAAGAAGCTATTATAAAGACTTGCTTAGATGAATCAAAATAACTGGTTGTTAATGGTTGTATTTTTCGTTAGCGGTTAAATAAATATCTTGGGAAATACCAGCAAAAAAATTTAGAGTAGTGAAAATAATATTCAGAGTTTATTTATTGCTTAAATAGTTGAATTAATTATTTTATTACGTCAGTAAAAAATATTTTTGACTCGGAATCTATTACAGAGTCACAAATGCATCGTCATTAGATTCTAGTCAACTTATTTTTTAACAATAACAACAAATTTTAATCATAAATTTTAAGCAAAAATATATTTTGGCGGTGATGAGCAAATTTATTTATTTGTATCATCATAATATTATTATCTTACTTGTCTCATTAAAATAAAATTAACTATTAACCCGGCGACAATTACGCCGGGTCATATTGACCCGAGCCATGTTTAATTGGATATATTTTGTCTTTGCGCCAATCGAATGTTTTCCAATCTTCGTGTAGCTGGATATACATTATACAACCCCCTTCCATCCGCCTAGCTCAGCTATACCCAACCCGCGGCCCGCGGGCCGCATGCGGCTCGCCGCGCCGGGACTTTATCTGTGGCCCGCGTGATGTTAAACCGTTTTGAAATTCACGCCCACCGGCAAAATAATGTAAAGTCGTCGTGAAAGTCGAAAAATTTGTTCCACTTTTAAATCGTTAAGTTTGAAGAACGTTATTTTTACCCTAGAAATTTTTTGTTGCGGCCCGCGACACCAAGTCAAGACATGTTTGTGGCCCGTATGAAAAAAAGGTTGGGGACCACTGGCCTAGCTATTACGGCTAAAGCAACACCTCGTGTGCAGCAAGATACACGCGCGTCAAGTTAAAACGGGTCATTATGACCCGGCGTCATCGCCGGTGTCGTATTTTCGTGACCGAAGTTCGTGACTAACTTTTATTAGTATAAAAATATTGTGATGCCTTATTTTTTAGTTTTTACGTTTTAAAGAATAATATCATTGACAATTAGCCCAGAAAAGATTATAGAGTTATTACAAGAGTTAGACTTTGACGATGACATTAAGTTTCAGGCTACTTGGGACATTGAACTTGAGGACCACGTATCTAGATAAAAGTGAAAAAAATCCTGGAACTCACAAAATATATGAAGTCTGTTCATCTAAAAAAGATAAGAAAACACCTGACACATGCACAGCATGTCCAATTTTTATATTACATATTGTGGTAACTGTAGTAGTTCTATAACTTTGAATGAGGAAGCAGAAGACTGATTTATTTTTATTTTTATGTATGTAAGTTATACAACCTCTCTTTTAATTCATAAGTAATTTTTTTCCTTCATAGATAAGAAAATTTTGCGAAAACTTCAAATTTACGTACACGTTAAGTTTTCAAGGTTGATTTTGCATCTGCCGTGAAGAAAGCCAATAATAAAAATATTTATTTAATAACACAGGGTTTTTTTTTTAATTTATGCATTATTAAAGACCCTTTTTTAAAAAAATAATAAACAAAATTGTGGTATCTTACTTGGTTTAATTAAAAATTTATCTACAAAACTCGGGTCAAAATGACCCGACGTCAAAGTCCATGTAATTATTTTCACGTCATTGACGCCGGGTTAAGTAGCTCATGTTCTACCGGTCGCTATTAAGGAGCAGAAGCTACGACATTGTACAGGTTTCGAAATTACCGGGTTTTTTAGGGTTCCGTACCCAAAGGGTAAAAACGGGACCCTATTACTAAGACTTCGTTGTCTGTCCGTCTGTCCGTCTGTCCGTCCGTCTGTCTGTCTGTCTGTCTGTCTGTCTGTCTGTCTGTCTGTCTGTCTGTCTGTCTGTCTGTCTGTCTGTCTGTCTCCACTCTCCACGCTGTATCTCAAGAACCGCTATAGCTAGACTTCTGAAATTTTCACAGATTGTGTATAATATCTGTTGCCGCTATAACAACAAAATATACTAAAACAAAATAATATTAATATTTAAGGGGGGCTGCCATACAACAAATGTGATTTTTTTGGCCTTTTTTGCTCGATATCAATAGTAGCAACAGATAGGCACTTTTTCACAAAAGCCTTAAATATGTGTGTACTTTAATAATTAATAATAATATTTAAATAAAATAAAAAATTAAGGGTGGCTCCCATACAAAAAACAATTTTTGACCTATTTTTGCTCTATAACGGTACGAACCCTTCGTGCGCGAGTCCGACTCGCACTTGGCCGATTATTACCTGTGCGAAATAATACCGGTTACATACACCCTGTGAAGTTCATGGACTAAGAATTAAGATAAAAATAATAATTTATTATAAACATTATCACGTCATGTCCTATTTATTTTTAATAGATTGTTATTTTACTCATTACAGTATTATATAAATTTTACAATTATAAAATTTAAAAAAATAACTACCTAATGATAAAATGAGATATCCGCAGTAGGTACTAGATGGCTTGCTGATTGGTCGAGTTGAAGTGTTCTTATGTAGGTTGCGAGGTCATATTGAAAATACTAGATACAGTAAGATTTTTATAACAGCTGATTTGTTATATAATTTTATTTACTTTAAGCATACATAATTACAATAATTGTAATAATTATGTATGCTTAAAGTAACTTAACTAAGTACTTAAGTAAGTTATTTCATCCTTTCCTCGCCTTTTCTGTCACACAGAGATACTCTTGAGCAGCGGTCGTCACACTTTACTGGCCAAGGGCCACACTGTATGACAATGTGAGTGCCAGCACCGGGCCGCAGAGTATGTTTTGTTAACTAAACATTAACGATAACCGGCCAGAATTGGCCAGTTACGTTTATCATTAAAATTTAAATATGGCGCAATTTTAACCGTTGTGTAGTATACTGTAGAGTTGAACATTCAAATAATTTTCTTCATCGCGGACCGCACAGATATCGGCCACGGGCCGCAATATGACGACCACGGCTCTAGAGTTTACTTTAATAGGTATTATGATTCTTTAGATATTCATGTTAACTATTTTCGTTGCTCGATTTTTAACTGGTTTCTTCAAAAAAAAAAAAAAAATATTTTCACGCACGCCAATCATTGACCTCAGAGTAAACGTCAATTATGTGCATGCACCTATAATTAGCCCTTAGGCTCGGTTATTAAGGATTTTGATTTTTGACAGATGTTTATTTTTGCAATAACGTTGTGTAGCTATCGTTTGACGTGAGCCAATCGAAAATGATTCTGAATAGATGAAAATTTAAAAAAAAAAAAATGGAAAAACAAATACTCAAAATTGTTCCTTCTATCTGTGATATGACGTAGATATATAAAAACCTTATTAAATCATAAAAAATGCTTACGACAATAGACAAAAAAATGGAAAATAAAACTACATAAGCATGGGAAATCCCCAATCGATAGCTTTTGTATCGGTTATGATTAAAAAAGAGGTTAAAGTTCGAAGCTGAATGGTCACGAGTGAATCGTGTTTTTCCAATCATTAATAGGTTATCGTGCTTTCGTGTAGTGGTTATCTATATATTTTGGTTACATTCCGTCATGAGTTACCTATATCATTATTTTCCACTTCAATGAAGACAGTTTTGATATCGGTCTTTTCATACGTTTGAAGGACGCGTGATGGCAAAAGATGTAAGATACAAAAATAATATATATCTTTCAAGAATTTCAAAAACGAAAAAAAAAACATACGTCCCTTCTATGGTTAAATGATTTCTATGTGCTCGGTGCAGACGGTAGTCGTACTTAGCACAGAATACATATTAATCCCACCAAAAACATTTCATGTAAAATGTTACCTCGACGACTACAAAAGGTTTGCCCTGTGAAAAAGACATCAGATCTAATGTGGAGCCAAGCTTCTGAATATACACGGCCTAACTCTATCGACCCTAACTCCAACAAATTCTACATATCAGAAAGTATATATTATGGCTTCGCTGTTTCGCTACCGTTGTGGAGGTGAGACGAATATTTAGTTTCTGATCTAAAGTAACGAAACAGCCAAGCCATACATACTTACTGATATGTAGAATTTGTTGGAGTTAGGGTCGATAGAGTTATGCCGTGTATATTCAGAAGCTTGGCTCCACATTAGATCTGATGTCTTTTTCACAGGGCAAACCTTTTGTGGTCGTCGAGGTAACATTTTACATGAAATGTTTTTGGTGGAATTTCAGTCCTTTTTGTAAGTTGCTACTTGCTAGGCAGTCTTTTTAGTTTTTTTTTTTTAATATTTTTAATTAAGAGGTTCTAAGTTAATGTGTATCCCGTGTAAACTTTTATGTCTTAATTCATAAGATTGGTGAAAGTCTCATATTTAAACTTCCATTACCCCTACTAAACTTATTTTACGGCGTAACCAAATTTCGGCGTTAGTATTTTAGATATCAATAAAATCTAAAGACAACTAACTAACAAGTAGTAGTAAACATTTTCTTAAGATGAACAGATATTTTTTAACGCAATAAAGTATTACCAAAGTCATGGGCGTACCCGACGACCTCTGTGGCTCAATTGGTTGAGTGTGTGGCAGCTCAAGCCGGGGGTCGCGGGTTCGAATCCCGCCGACGGAACAAAAAGTTTTCAATGTTCCCGGGTCTGGATGATACAATAAAAATCTTAAATATATATATATATATATATATATATATATATATATATATATATATATATATATATATATATATATATATATATATATATATATATATATATATATATATATATATATATATATATATATATATATATATATATATGTATAGTATAAAAGTATTAAATATATTTCCGTTGTCTGGTACCTGTTACACAAGTCCTTCAGGTACTTAGCACGAGGCTAGACTGACGTGGTGTGAAGCGTCCATAGATATTATATTATTATTACCCAGGTAGAGGCAGGGGGGGCAGCTGCCCCCCCTAGAAGATAAAATTAACGTCAATTTTCCTGGCAAGTGGGAATTAAAAACGTGTTACCTACTCTGCGCAAAATAAAGTGTTGGAAACAAAATATCTTTTCAGTCAGATTAAGTAATAAAAGTCAATTTTCATGATTTTTTGTTTCAATATACCAGACCGACCATCTTCTCGAAACAGGTATGCTGCCCCCCCTAGCTAAAATCCTGGGTACGCCCATGACCAAAGGTTATGCCGTATGCGGTATGCCTAGCTTTGTTCAGAAATATTCAGATTACGTAAGTCTAGATCTTTGCAGGATAATATTCATTTCATAACTAAGTTGCATATTACACCACTGTGTTATTATTACGTAATATTGCACTTTAGTTCGTACTTTTATGATTGTTTTTATTATTTTACGTAGTGGTTAAAATTACGAGGAAGTTTATTAAAATAATAATTAATACTCAGGCACTCACACACAATTTTTAAGGTCAAGTATCAAAATACTCGATCGCTCTATATGACATCCAAAAATAATTTGACGTGTTTAAAAAAATAAAGCCTTTGATTTATTTTAGTCTAATCCTTTCAAATACAACTCTACAGTCATAATTATTTTCTACGTTAACATTAACCTAGCCTGCTAAACTCAGTCTAGAAAATGTTGCAAGTTCTGGTTTTCCCTAATTGACCATTGAGCATTTAATGATAAAGGGAGCAACCCTGTATGACCCTGTGTTAATTATTTACTAATTCCAGGTAATTTCAGTTACAACTTACAAGGAACGTCAACATGTCTACCCATGTTTGAGGGGAACTCTAGAAAAAATATTATGAGAGTAATGAGAATGTATGGTAATTACTTTTTACAGTTACCCATAGTGTTCAAACTTTGTTATTTCTTGGTTTCCGTACACAAAGGGTAAAAACGAGACCCTATTATCAGTAATAGGGTATCGTTTTTAAATTTTACCTGAGACTTCGATGTCTTTTCGGCCGTCTGTCTGTTTTTAGGCATCTTTATCATTTTAGGCTGTATCTCAAGAACTGCTATTCTAGTCTTTTAGAAATTTGACAGATTGTGTATTTCTGTTGCCGCTCTACCAACAAATAAAACAAATAAGTATGTAAAGGGGCTCTCATACAACACCCATTTTTTTTTCATCCTGTTTGTCACATTAATTTCAGTATAATACAAAGAAATGAGTAACAGTTTTCAGTAATTTCTAATGTCACTTTATAAAAATACCAGCTATTCTCGTAATCGTCTGTTTTAGATGATAAAATTATGTATGAGACATGAGTAACTGCCGTGTGCAAAGATCGCCAAAAATTGGCGTTGACAGCTATTAATATCAGAAAATTTCTGATTAATTTCTGATTTTTCATATTTAATATGTCCATGGATACTGACAGTATAAATGCGAAATTGTGTCTGTCTGTCTGTCTGTTACCTTTTCACGCCGAAACCGCTGAACCGAATTTGCTGGGTATGGAGATTCTCAATTAGAGTTCCGGGAAAGGACAAATGGTACTTTTATCCCTGAAAAAAAATGTACGGTTCCCGTGCGATAAACGATTTTTGGCACAACGGAGTTGCGGGCCATCAACTAGTATAAAAAATAAATCAGAGCTGTTCATATAAGTTTTACTAAGACGGCTGTTCTGTTGTAGTACTCTAATGCACACTTTCACGTATTGGGGTTAAAGAGTTTAAAGACTAAAGTTAACTATAGCTATAAAAGCCGATCTTTGTGAGGGTTCGCGTCGATTTTCTGCGTGGATTAAATCTTTAAGGCAGTTTTTTTTTAATATTTTAATAGTAACCAAACCTTGACTGACCGATGATAACACATCTACATATAAATAAAAATTACTATGTTAAAGCACAAATCATTAGGCGTGATAGTTTTTCCGTAAAGTGGTACACTTTACGGAAAAACAAAATGTACAGGTTGTGGGATGTACTAGGGCTCGCTTCGCTCACCCTGAATATCTGAATATTATACAGTATATCTTTCATAGATACGAAGAGATGATACAGATGACAGACGTGCAAGTAGGCTGACAGGCTACTCATTTGCAATTGATGAATTAAATTTTTAAATAAAGTTGTTGTTGCACTTCCATGAATGCCAAGATAGCAATCGGTTAATTTTGGTAGAAAAATATTTTTTGGTTTGTATAAAGAATTAACGCACCTACAGCTCTTCTGATGTTGCGAGTGTCCATGGGCGACGGTAGTTGCTTTCCATCAGGTGACCCGTTTGCTCGTTTGCCCCCTTATTTTATAAAAAGAAAAAAAAACCCTGGATTTGATTTAATGATGAAAATTGGCGATAAATGCGGCAATTTTCATCACTAATGGCACTGCCAGACAAACTCTTCATAAGGAAAGCTTAAATTATACCTAATAAATGACATTTGACTGTACATATTTCGGTCATTTTTCGTGCATATAAAGCATGCATATTTTGGCACTTTGATAGTGCATATAATCAGATGTCTACTAATAAGTGATAATAAATGGAAACCAAAACACACTATGTACTTCATATTATGAGAGTTGTGACTTGTGAGTTGTGACGGACCGAAATGATCCATCATCCAACACACATGAGTGGGTGTGGTCGTCAGTCGTCAATTAATGGTCCCCTCAAAGATGTTATTCATAGACTTGTAGCAATCGCATAAAATAACAATAATTCAAGTTACATGCCCTCCATATACTTTAGCCAAGCCCTAGAAGAGATGATGACTTCAAAACCTAAGCTTCGACTTTCGATCATAAAGATGAATGAAAAATTGTCTTTTGTCTTTTTCTAACAAAGAGTAATAAAGTAAAATATATGTTTATATTCTGTGCTGATTACGATTTGATGGAACCCTGCCAAATGTTACGTTGAATAGTAAAAGTAGTCCACGTACTAACGTAGATTCACGCCAACGTTGTGTTGCTGTTACGTGTACAATAACGTATTTGGAATGAAAACGATCAACCTTTTCACGGGAAAAATAAACAAAAACTGCCCAACGGATTTTGATAAAACTTTACGCACTGCAAAACCTTGTGGTAAAAAATAGTGTTGATAAGGATATTTAGTAGTATTAAGTGACGTATAATTAATTAATAATAATAATAATAATAATATCTATGGACGCTTCACACCACGTCAGTCTGGCCCCGTGCTAAGTACCTGAAGGACTTGTGTTACAGGTACCAGACAACGGAAACATATTTAATACTTTTATACTATACATATATTTAAGATTTTTATTATATCATACACATATTTAATACATATCCAGACCCGGGAACATTGAAAACTTTTTGTTCCGTCGGCGGGATTCGAACCCGCGACCCCCGGCTTGAGCTGCCACACACTCAACCAATTGAGCCACAGAGGTTGTCAAAACATAATTAAATGTCAGTCAGTCTAACTAAGGCTGGATTTATATGCGTACGCCCGAACGCGCTGTTTGGCAGCTACACCGCGAGATTACAAGCAAAATATGTATGTAAATGACAGCGCGATCGTGCCGCTATTTAAATAAATATGTGCATGGGCGCTGACAGAAATAATTTCCAAGGGGTGCAGATTTTGGTTTTAATTCTTTTCTTTTCTTTTTACTTTTTACGAACAACAGTGACTGTCTATTTACGTCAACAGAATACATATAGTGCCGAAACATTACGAACTATCTTTGTACGGCATAGTAATAGGGTTACAAAATCTTTTGTAACCCTATTTATTTCAATAATTCCTGTTGATCCCGAGATTCCCAAGAGGTGCAAGTGCACCACCTCGCACCCCCCTGCCGGCGCCCATGAATATGTGTATACCTACATAATAATATTATTATATTTGCTTGTGATCTCACGGTGTACCGGCTAAACCACGCGTTCGCGTCGTCGTCACATATAAATCCAGCCTAAATGTCACTCGATCTAATGACATAACCGATCGATTTTCCGGAATTCCGGAAGCGAATATGGTTACAAAAATACCGGGTGATCCCATTATTAACCGCGCAAAAATACCGGTTACCAAGCCCTTAATATAAATAACCGATAGAATCTATATTAAGTATATTTATTTATAAATATTAGTCGCTATCTTCTTACGACATAGATGTATCACACACGCGCAGACGCACAGATGTAAGTTCATCGATTTCGACTTGTGAAGTTGTGTCACTTGTGACCGGCTTAGCAGTTAGCAGGCCTTAATGGGCCTCGCCTTGCTAAACTATAGATTCATAATATTTATATTTTAATTTTTATAGTACCTTCTTATATATCCATACTTAATATTATAAATGCGAAAGTGTGTCTGTCTGTCTGTCTGTTACCTCTTCACACCCGAACCGCTAAACCGATTTTGCAGAAATTTGGCATGGAGATACTTTGAGTCTCGGGAAAGGATATAAGATACTATTCATCCTAGAAAAATTTACGGTTCCCGAGCAACAAACGAATTTTGGCGGGCGTCATCTAGTAATCTATAAATAAACTGCGTATGATAAATTCCTCCCTGGTCCAGTGGTTTAGAGCTCTAGACTCGGAGGTTGTGGGTTCGATTCCCGCGTTGGAAACATGTTATTTCTAAGTTTGGTTAGGACAATGCAGGCTGATCACACCTGATTGTCTGACAAGTAAGATGATCCATGCGTCGGATGGGCATGTAAAAAGTCGGTCCTGCGCCTGATCTCTCGCCAGTCGTGTCGGTCGTCCGTCCCACTGGGCTATGGGAGTAAAAGAAATAGAGATTAGAGAGTGCTCTTGTGTACTGCGCACACACTTGGGCACTATAAAATTGCTCCTGCGTAACTAGCCTCGTTTCAATGAAGCCGCAGCCACCGTCACCGAAACCGGTGTGGGAGTTATTCTTATGATACGCGACGTCTAGACAATGGTACATCAACGCCAACACGAGATGACGAAATACAGTGGCCAGCTGTGGCGCTTAGAGATGCCAGCACGAGGCACGCGCATGTCGCATGCCACATTGTATCAAACACGCTTTATAATTTATTAGTAGTTTTCCGACACACACATTCCACGCATAATATACTAAACTAGTTTGCGAATACTGTTACTTCCGTAACCTAAAAATATAAGTTAGCAAGATTTTTCCCTTATAAATAAAGCAACTATAAATATTATGGTTTTGTTAAATAACCTTTAACATTATTCATAAGATGAGGATAAATTATAATGAATTGTTACAAAATTTTTCCAAAATTTTTAGCTTTTATTTTTTATTTAAAGCTTTATTATTTAAAACTTTTATTTTTAACAAAAATATAGTGATGAGTTGATGACGAATAAAAATAGGAGTAGGAAAAATCCAAAAGTATAAAAGGTAGCAGAAAATACTAAATGGATAAAAATCTTGTTTTTGTAAAAAACTTAAACTGCATCATATGGCATCATAATATTATCATAATAACTGTTTTGAAGAATTGAATTATCTCCTTATTTCTTGTTGACTCTACGTATACAATGTAGACATTAACTTCTTTAATTCGGTCATAAGCAGATGGCTTAGGTTTGTAAGAACTTCTAGTCATAATATATTATATATCTCTACTCTTGTCCACGTCTGTCGATTAGTTAAGTTTTGGAGGTGGCCAATCATCAACGCTATTGAAAACTTAAACGGCTGTTAAAAACTCAGAAACCAGCATAAAATATTATGTTCCAATAATATTATTATATGTTCGAATGATAGTTAAGCTATGACTAATTATTTATTGCAAACAGATTGCAACTTCAGTTCTAACAAATGTCATACAAGCTCAAATGAATAGAGTAAACTGTGCTTATTACACATTAGGTATAAATAAAGACACGTGCTTACAACGTGCTTTATAAATTGTAGTTTGAAACAAGCGGACAGAACACCTGATGCAAATAATATATTTAATTTCATTTTTATTTATTTATTGCCATATGTCCATTGATAGAGGTTAACACCAGCAAACCATCACCAAATTCAGCTTAGTTCAGAAAACATAATAACTTACTGCCGCATTCTTATAATATTAATTACTTCAAGACTGTTATTAAATGAGGATTTTGACATAAGCGTTATCTGACTGTTCATTAAATTGAAGTTTAATCATCAATAAATGTATCTGAGTGCGACCGTTACTCTCATAGATCATGTGCCCAAAACATTGTGTCATGTCAAAGATAAACTTTTTCACATTCATTAACAACTTTCTGTATCCGTATAAAACCGCTCTTTGGATTGAAATAACCAGATTATTCTGGATATTTTACATCGGAATAGTAACATACATAAAATACTTCACCTTTGGACCAAAAACGGTCGGGTTTAAGTCTCGAAGTCCAACACGGAACATGCTGATTGCTGACTCGTGCTATCACTGACATGTAAAACAATATTGTAAACGAATACTTACAGTAGTGTAGATTTTATTAGTATTATTGGTGTAAACTATTTGTTAACCGACTTCCAAGTAGAAGGTGGTTACTCTGACGCGACGCGACGAATATATTTTGGTAATGGAGTGCCTACTTCCAAAAAGAGACTTATTGTAGGTGTTGACTTGATGTTACCTGACTGCCGACTGTCCAAGAATGTAGAGTTATAAGTCGACAACGAGGAAGGTCGCTCGTTTTAGCGCAAAACGTAATGTTCCAGTGGGATTTTGTATTGCACGCCTGTCGCGGGCAATGTCTAGTAATTGTTGAATAACAATAATAATCTATTGAATTTTGTATCACATCCGAAAATTGTGGGTCACGAGACAATAAATACGACTAACGAGTACAAAGAAATATATGGCCTCATTTTGTTGAAAGAAACTGTGTACGAGCTTCGGTACGTAAATACCTACTGAAATAGTTTTTCTACAATCTACAGATCTATAATTCTAAGCAATTGTAATAATCAAAATTCACAGACTCATGCTTAGTAAGTGAGCGAAGATGTGTTGAATAACGACCGCACTTAAAATTAGATGTTAAAATTAGTTTCTAGGATCCCGACAGCTGTGGCGATAAGGCTGGTTCTCCTTTAGAGAATATAATAATCCTCACCCCTCCTATATACATCTGCTTATTGTATAGAGACTTTGATGATGATTCAAAATATAAGTAAGAAGCCGATAGGAATAGAAAATATCACGCCAATGCTCGGCATCAAAGCTTCAAGCTTAAAATTTTAAAAATTGTAAGATTAGAGTAATTACTATTATCTATACTCAAATTACGTATTGCTATTTCAATGTTCAAAAAAATTTTAGGCAAGTTTTCGACAAATAAGAATATAACAATTAACAACGCAAAAAAATGTTTGTCTGTTTCGCAAACTGGAAGATCCAAAGCGGATATTGTACCAAAACAACATAAAGTATGTTTTTAACATATTTTATTCTAAATCGCTCGGTGTTTTTCCCCTCAATCCATGTCAAATCGTAAAAGTTATTAATTATCCAACAAATATTGACCTAATAATATACATAATTTATGTTTTTGTTCGAAGTTCAATAATTCAAATCGAGTTATATACTCGTTTAAAAGTTTGTATTAATTTCAAATCGAATTCAATATAATTTATTATGTTCAACTGTTCGATATTCCAGCTGAATGACGCTTGTTGAAAGTAGTTTAATAGCTCCTCAGCGTCCTCATTGTTAATATCATAATATTGTATAATGTATTCCTGCTACAGTGCTACAGTTAATTAATAATTAATGTAAAAAACAAGGAAGGATAGATGTTATAATTTATTGTTCTTCACGAATCTAAACTAGAAACTTTGTTGGGCTTTGGTAGGTAGACCACTTTAGTAACGAAGGCTGGTTCATCTATAGCAGGGCCCCAGGGGTCACCAAATGGCGGACCGCGGTCCGCATCCGGACCGCCGACCCATTGTGTGCGGACCAAGCATTTTCGAAGATGAACATCGTTAAAAATAAATTTCGGTCTCGACTTACTGAACATCTCCAGGATTTAATTAATATCAGTAGCTTGCACCAATTTCAATCCAAACATCAGAGAGATAATTAGCTACGAAAATTGTCACTTTTCTTATTGATATGTAATTTACAAAGGTAATAAATACCTTTGTAAATTCCGTAATTACCTGTTTATTTTTTTTATGTGTGGACCGCGAAGGACTTTTTAATAAGGACCCCGAGCGAAACTAATTGGTGACCCCTGATCTATAGAGAAGACCTTATTTATTACGAAGTGATATTTTGGATGGCAGTATTCCATATTCAAAATATAGGAATAATTCCAATAGGATTTAAATTATACGATCATACTACAGCTACTTTCTATAAGTACCAAAAATATACTTAATGTTGTTAAACTTAAAGTGTTCCTGTGATTTATTTACGCTAGTAGAGCTAAAGGTGAATCTTGTTCATAATAATGTTTGGAGGACAGCTGTTGTTTTAAATGTTTGAAAATATCCAACGTGCGTCTTGTTTGTCTCTGCGTCAATGAAATATACAACGTTGCAGTTCTATTTATACTTATGCAATGATCTTAAATATCACGAGTCCATGCCACGCCCATGCCAATGTCATCTAAATTCATAAGATCTTTCCAGTAATATCCCCTTCTCGTTCGATCGTCGAAAATGTATGCCTGCTGCTGCTTCGTTCTCACTTCTACCTGCACTCTCAGAGTGCGAGTCCTTCTTTTTCAGACTTGACTAGAAAACACACGTCTACTTTCAAACACTAATTGAATCATACTTAGTTTAGAACATCTATGATTCAATGTTGTTGCCTATCTTATCTATTGCATTCTTAGAAGAAAATTACGTGTTGAGGCGTCGCGTTGTCGCTACTAACTAATAAGTATTATATTTTTTAAGTTTTGGTAGCACTATCTTTGATTTATTTTTATATCTGATAATTCTGATATATGTATTTAAATACATTATCCAAAGCTAAAAATATATTCTAAATCATTGTATAATCGTTGCAAAGATTTGTAGATATACCTATCTCTAAAATTATATTTAGCTAGGTCATTGACTTGGATTGTATAATAATATGGTGTTACATGATCATTATATTTTAGTAAATTAGATCTATTTTTAAAATTAACTAAAAATTTAAGTCGAATTGAGTTTTTAAAATATCAAAGTGTCTAATAAAGATATTATCGAATTTGACAAAAGATACGATTTACGATTATTTTATTACATACCTATTTGGTAACTCTACTAAAAACTTCGAACATGGTAAATTAAAAATTAAAACCAAGTCCGCTCTACCACTTTTGAATATTATCGGGTTATAACTTATAAGGGCTCTACTATAAATAAATATAGTAAGTATATAATAAATTATAAAATATTAAAGTCGGTCCCAAACCAGGAATTATAAACTTTTACGGCCGCTCCCAGACACATTTAACGATCTGTTAACTTTAACTTAATGAAGTTTTTGACATAAACTTCATACATTTTGTCAAACGATTCATTAAATTAAAGTAAAGTAATTATTAAATGTCTGTGTTAAACATTTTAATGTACATAGCACTTAGGGCCTTTCCACACGACGTATTTTTTGCGCACAGACGACGCGCGTTTCTGATGCGCTCGTCTTCTGCGCGTTTTCATCGCGTTTTGGCAGATATAAAAATTAAAACGTGTCGGCTTCCTTCCGTTTGCTGAGCGTTCAACTTGCGTTTGTATCGATACAAACGAGCGTAAAAAAACGTCATGTGGAAGGGCCCTTAGTGCTTACAACTTACAAGTCTACTATTTTGTCCCTATCACAATATTTTTTGACCTCAACTTTGACCTTTGTAGGCTATTTTAATCACAACTAAAAAATATAGAGACCGTGTTTGAATTTGGAACATGTTTGGGACCGGACACAGCCAGCTCGACTATGCTCGCTTTCTCCCCACTTCACCCCACTTCACCCCTCCTCTCCCCACTTCACCCCGCTTCTCCCCCTTCTCCCCGCTTCCCCCCGCTTCACCCCACCCAAGTGGCGCATGTCTTCGCGCATGGCCGTTGCGATACCGCATTGGAACATTCGCGAACGTCAATGGGTTACGTCATACTCACACCACGTGGAGGCCGGTTCCGTTGTAAACACTTGGTCCGATGACTTGTGATGATTCGTCATCATCATCATCACCATGAGATCCAAAGAAGAGTCATGATAAACATTGTCGTGTCGATGATTGGAATTGCAAATTATTGTGTCACCGCTCACCGTGAAAATATACATTTAACTCATTTCCATGATACTGTACTCTGCACAGTCTCTGTACTTGCAGCTGAAAACATAATCAAATGTAAAATATTATATTTGCAAAAAATTGTGTGCTTAGATTATGCTGTCACTTAGGTAGGTATTATCTTTTGCCCCCAGACTTGTACTAATATGTATTATGATTTCTGTGCCGCAGGGCGCAGACTCGTCGCGTCCGCGTTTACAGAAATCTCTGTGAGGCGGAAACCGTACATTTTCAAACGATAAAAAGTGGCCTTTGTTCTTCCCCGTGATATACTCTACATCTGTACCTCATTAAAGTCTCGTAGTTTCGGAGTCTATTGGAATTTGGAAGTAAACAAACTTTTTTTTGCGAAATCAGTCTAGATGACTTTTACGCGTCATTCATGAGTTAGGGCCTGTCCACATCTCCACGTCACGACGTCGTCAACGTGGAACGGTGACGTGACGTGCAAATTTACGTTAACGTAACGTAAAATGCACATCACGATATAGCAACATTGTACGTCGCCATGCCTTGTAAAACTGCTACATTAGACACTACTGATCTAGATGTGGACCGCAAAATACGTATTCTGCTTTTGCTATTGTTAAAAACGGAGAACGAGAAGAAAAAAGACGTACATTGTTACTTATGTTTTAATTATTCGTATGTTCTAGGAAACACTCTGAAATAATTTGATAAAACCGCTAACCACAGAATATGAAACGTTTACGTAAGAGTCATTTCACAGTGTTGCATTTGGTGAATGTGAGTTTTGGAGGTCAGAAACGAAAGCATACGCACTGAGCAAGTAGGTGTGGTGAACCTAAATGAAGAGAATAAAAAAAATTAAAATATTATCTTATCAGGTCTAGTTCTAGAATCTAGAGAATATCATCTTGTCCGGTTTAGTACTTCGTACAAAAGGTATTTCATAATACATTGATGTAATAACAAAAGAAGGTTTAAAAGTTAAAAGACTAACAGATGTAGTAGTACAATATCATAAAACCGGCCAAGTGCGAGTTGGAGACAGTGAACGAGGACTTGTTGATTACAGAACCCTAAAACGGAACCATAACCAGCAGATTTTTTGTTTATTAGGTTAATAGTTATATAATTCTTGGGCACTGTAGGTCTTTAGCCTTAATTATTGTAAACTTAATGTAAATTTTATGTATATGTGACTGTTTGTTGACAATTGCCATTATAAATTTAAAAAATATTTAAGAGTAACACTGTCCTACAAATAGAACAATCCATATTTTAGGACCGTCAAATCCAAATATTAAATCATGTCTTATCAAAGTGAAGCTACTCACGAAAAATTAGCTTGATAGTAATAAAAAAAAAAATGTTCTAGGGAACCTGTACTATGAATATTGAGTACATGAAAAAAATTTAACATAGTACAAGAAGTTAGGCTCTGGACTCTTCTCCTCTTGGTTATTACAAGTTACTTTATGTCGCGGCAAAACGTGGGTTCATCATATTATCTAATATCTAATTAGTAATTAGTAGTTCTGTCATGTTATTGGTCAATCATGACCAACTTGAATTTGGTCTTGAGTGACTCACGGCCTCTAAGCGTTTTGCGACGCTAAAATAAGTTAAGTTACCATTTTAAAATGATTAACTACTGGGAAATCCCTGATTTGAACTATAATGATACTACTACTGACTCATTTTAAGTAATACATTATACAATATTATTAAACTTAATGCCCCAGTATGCTTCGACATTTTAAAGGTCCCGAGTTGAAAAAACTTCTTATAAGCTATCTGTCGCTAAACCGTCATATCACTTCTCTGGCTGTCTCGGGTATGAAATGTGAGAGTGAGATACCCTATTCGAAGCGTAATTCGAAGCGTTAGAATCAGTCCTTCTGCGAAAAAATTAGTGATAAAAACAGCCAACCTTGCATCTTTTAGCTCTACTATGGCGCTTTAGGGATTCTGGAAGCAGCTTTAAGTTCTACTAATGCATACGTTACTCTTTATGGCTGAAAATACCACTAGGGGTAGCAAACACTGAACCTAATGCCACTCTAGGTTGGACACGAGTTTGTTGCAACCCATTTACAGTTTATTAGCTTTGACATAGGATAATAACTATTGCGTGGGTCGTCATCGGTGCAAGGCACATAGTCTCTTGCTGTTACAAAATACAATAGCTAAACATGATATCCGAAGTATTACACAACTTTGTGCTAGACAGACGCGAGGCAGGGTTTCCCAACCTTTTCTCAGAGATATACAACAGTTTAAAACATACATAATTGTATGGGATACTTATTTTGCTATATCAATGCTATATAATGAAGCTTTATTTCTCATTCGATCTTACTCGTTTTTACTCTCGTGAAATGTCAGAAAATCGTCAAACGCGTTCTAATTGGCCAAAACACCAAAATTAATCGTTTCAACTTTCAAATATTTTTATCAGTACTCTATGTAATAACTAATAACAGTATGTGTGCTGTGGCCCGTGATCCGGGTAATTTCTGCTCTATGATGGTAGAGCTATCCATACTAACTGGTAAATGCGAAAGTTTGTCTGTCTATCTGTCTGTCTGTATGTTACCTCTTAACTCCCAAACCGCTGAACCGATTTTGCTGAAATTTGGTATGGAGATACTTTGAGTCCCGGCCCGGGAAAGATTCCGCGATAAACGAATTTTGGCGCAACGGCGTTGCGGGCGTTATCTAGTTGTTAATATCGCTAGTTTTTATGCTAAGCATCATTTTCTTTGTTAGGCAAAGTCAAGGTTAAAATATAGAGACGTAATTTGACGATATAAATAACAAATAGGAAAATATAAATGATGTTGGTGGAGCAAATATTTTGTGTGAACTAATCCTAAATGTACATAAGTTTGTAAGTCTCATCATTAAGTGCTTAAATGCTCTTAGTGTCTAAACACACTAGGCCGAAAATACGCGGCCGAAGTTCGGCTTGATTACGTCAGCAATGTCACACGCATACAATATAACGCGACGTAATTTCGGCATGGTGTGTCATCGGTAATTTAAAATACATTGCAGGCGTAATCATGCCGAACTTCAGCCGCGTTTTTTCGGCCTAGTGTGTTTAGACACTTAAGCACAACTTACAAGACGATTAAGTCACAATCAAATTGTTTGTAGACTTGGCTGGTATGCATTATGCAATAAGCAAAAATAACGGGCATTTCGCATTTGTTATTTCTGGTAAACTCTACGAATAAATAATAATAAATTACAGAACACTGGTCTAAAAAAGTTTTTTTCTTCCAGTTGGTTGTATTTTCGGGTCGGCCATGCAATTTTTGTTGCACTAAATTACGTATTTAATATTTATGTAACTAGAGCCATATTTATAAGGTCAAATGTATGAGTTACCCTTTATTCTTTTCTATTTCGATGGGTAAAATCTATACTTAACGCGCTAGTCTCAGGAACTACTGGTCCGATTTGAAAAATTATTTCAGTGTTAGATAGCCCATTTATCGAGGAAGGCTATAGGCTATATTTTATGACGTTAAGAACTTAAGACTAATAGGAGCGAAGAAATAGAGGAAAATGTGGAGAAAACGGGGGAAATTATTTGAAAGGGCTTATCTCACGAACTACTGGAGCAATTTTCATGTTATTTGGCATAGATAACATGAAGTAGACCACGTGAAGGATCATATGCTATTTTTTGTGGACTAATTTGTCTGTGAAATATCTAATTTACGCGGGCGAAGCCGCGCGGAACGTCTAGTGCATAATATACGAGCTGTAATGACGTCATCAAATAAGGTCTACAGATATTTTGTCAATATTACTATCATTTTTGACGTGGGAGAGCCATTCTTCGGCACGAATGGGCCGGCTCTACCGGAGAAATACCACGGGCTCACAGAAAACCGGCGTGATACAGCGCTTGCGCTGTGTTTTGCCGAGTGAGTGAGTTTACCGGAGGCCCAATCCCCTACCCTTTTCTCTTCCCTACCCTCCCCTATTTCCTTCCCTACCCTCCCCTATTCTCCCCTATTACCCTATTCCCTCTTATACGAGCTGTAATGACGTCATCAAATAAGGTCTACAGATATTTTGTCAATATTACTATCATTTTTGACGTGGGAGAGCCATGCTTCGGCACGAATGGGCCGGCTCTACCGGAGAAATACCACGGGATCACAGAAAACCGGCGTGATACAGCGCTTGCGCTTTTATTTTCCCAGAAAAAAAGTATCCTATGTCCTTTCCAGGGACTCAAAGTATCTCCATACCTAGCAAAATCAGTTCAGTGGTTTGGGTGTGAAGAGGTAACAGACAGACAGACAGACTGTATGGACACTACAAGTCGAGGACATTACGCAACCACGAAGGCCGATACACGGATACTCGCGCACCGAGTGAAAACACGTTACTCGTTAGCACGCTGCTCTACTGGTCATGACATTGAGCTAATAGTTTGGCAACATTCTTAGAAAAAAAAAAAACGGGTGGCACTTGGGCAGTGCCGGCAGAAGTGAAAACGAAATGGCTTATAATTTGGTAGCAAAAGAGGGGGGGGGGGGGGGGGGGGGGGTACTCTAGATGTAGCATATTAGTATGTGTGCTGTGGCCCGTGATCCGGGTAATTTCTGCTCTATGATGGTAGAGCTATCCATACTAACTGGTAAATGCGAAAGTTTGTCTGTCTATCTGTCTGTATGTTACCTCTTAACTCCTAAACCGCTGAAAAAAACGGGTGGCAGTGCCGGCAGTGGTGAAAACGAAATGGCTTATAATTTGGTAGCAGGGGGGGGGGGAAGATATATATCTATATAAAAAAAATTAATTCAAAACTTTGCCGTCTGGCTAAAACTCGAGAACGGTTGAACCGGTTTGGCTAATTTTAGTCTTGAAATATTCGTGGAAGTCCAGGGAAGGTAATATGAAGTGATATGAAGTTCACGGGGTCATTTAGTTTTTAATAAGTATACTATTGGGTCCTATTTAAACGTATTCTTCTTTCTATGTCAAAAAACGAACTGTTTGCATGTCACTTATCTTACTCGCAGACTTTCCTACCCCTGATATTATTTGTTCACTTACACCAAGCAAAAGTTAATCCGTGGTTTAAGGCGTCTGAGCAAACGACCTTGACCATACATTTGCCGCGTTGCCGAGATCGCGCCAAAATCCTATTTTTTTATTATTATTATTACTTACTTATATAGTTCAAAATTGACCTAAAAAAATTCAAAAGTCCAGTATGTAGGTAGTTAATGAAATTGTCGATCTATTGTCGTGTGTTTCAAATAACCGTAATTTGTAATAAATAAATAATACTAGGGAGATCCTGAATGTATGCTTGAATTTAAATAAATTGGTATCACTTTGGAAGCTGATATCATGAGAATAAAAAACAAAAATAGAAAATTAATAATAATTATGAAAGGAATGTTCAATGTACTGAAGATTATTGCTGTATTTTTATTATAATTTTGTAGCTTTCAAATTATGAGTTAATAAGGCTCTAAAAATTACGGCATCTCCGTAGGGGTTGGTACTACTAATATATATTCTGTGGTAGGGGGAGCGTCTTAACACGTTAAACGCCGACCGAAATTCTACGATTTTCCATTTAGGTCATGGAGGTCACCATTTGAGCGACACTAGAATGTTCAGTTCGGGCCGTGGGGGACATCATAATATGACCGCGATGTAGTGTCGACTTCAAACCTTTCTGGCAAGCCAATTATGGACATGCAAACTTACCTTTTGTCAATACAATGAGACCCGCGTGGCCCTCTTAAGTCTAAACTAATGGGTTCACTTCTTATTGGTTTTCGGCTAACGGCAGGACATAGAATTTTTAGAGGATATTTGTGGGAGAACTTATTTATACCCCATAATATACTGTATATTACACTAATTATTGTAGGCCAAGTATCGAACACAGCATAAAAATTTATATGAAGTGTCCGACAGCAAAGTCAAGCATAAAACAAATAATCAGCCAAGTGCGAGTTGGACTCGCGCACAAAGGGTTTCGTATCGGTATAGAGAAAAAATAGGCCAACATTTGTGTTTTTTGTATGGGAGGCCCCCTAAAATTTGTATTTTGTTTTAATTTTACATATTATTAATTATTAAAGAACACATATAATTAATCTTTATCACTCTATACATTACAGAGATGTTTAGCTATAAGCCAGAAGGCGCAAGTGGATTTAGTTTACACAGTGTTGTAAGAGGCCAATAAACTTGACACTGAGGCTTTACAAAGTCGGTTGCGTATGATGAATGCAGGTTTTCGAGAATATTCTTCAGAGACCGACAGAGCCTTGTTCGAGAAACAGAAATGTCAATCTTATATCTCGCAATTTTTACGAGTAAAAATACTGCAAATACTTTACATATTTCGACGCGACAATAGCCTATTCTATTATATATTTTGTCACAACGGACAGATGGACAGAAAACTCTTAGTATTTAGTAATGATCATGTTCCTTTGTGGGAACAGAACCCTAAAATTGCGTAGGAAAGGAGTAACGCATGCCTATGCATGCCTCATTTACTAACTGCCGCTGTCAGAGACGAATATAAATTACTTAACTGTAAATAAAAAAAGATTTTGACATAAGCACCTGGATTCATTATTATCTATCAAACTCTTCATTAAATTGAAGTTGAATCATCATTAATTAATGTCTCTGAGTGCGGCAGTTAGTGGTTGAGGTTTATTTCGCGGCATATTGCTAAAAACAATAAGCTTATAAAACACTAGAGTAGCAACGTCTTAGTTCTTACAAACGATTCTCAGAAATGCGTAACCACTTGATAGTTCAAAAGACGATGTCAAGTCATTATGGCATTATGTAAGTCAGATATGCCTGCAAGTCTGCATCTTTAAAGTGGCAACGCGTTGCTGCCGTAAACTGCCAATCTAGTTACGTTAGTAACATATAATATTATTGGCTAAAAATAACAATATTATTAAAAAATATAATATGCTAAGATTTCCTCAATGTAATACCTGCTTGTAGAATCAGGCGATACGTTAATAATAACTTCCCAAAAAATGTATTTAATGCTTGCCTAATTGTGTAGTGTAGTTCTCTTACACAATAGTCCGGAATTGACAAGAATTGCACAATGTCCAATGTCCGTCGACTTAGCTAGTCAAAGTGCGTCGCTAATTTGACATTGACTTGACATTGTATGTTCAGCTGTTTCGTAAACATTTAAGACAATTGAATAAAGAATTAAAGAAGTGATTATGCTTTTGTAACCCTTATCATTCCATATTGTATTTAAATTTAAACTTGTAAAATCCATATTTTATTAAACTTTATTACTACTCGTAGTTTAAATTGTAGGATTTTATTAGCTTTTAGTAATTATAGTATACTTAGTTTCCAGAATCTAGCCAGATATAAAATTTATTTATTTATTTATTTATTTTGTTCAATACATACAATAATATTACAAAAACTTATTATTATAACAAAATTACAAGAATCTTGCCGCAAAAACTACAATGAGTTTATCTGGACAAGATGAGGTCGCATCATTAATTAATTACCTTCACTTAATAGACGTTTTTTCAGTTGCCGTTTATATTTACACCCGATACAACTTTTGCAGGTCTTCTGTCAGCTCTTCTACAAATGGAGGTATTGCCTTAAGCATTCTGCTTCCGTAATAATTATTACAGTCCGCCTCGATAAATTTTGTTTTACAAGTTTGTCTTAAAATGCTAGCTATGCATGTCTTAAAATATCATCGCATTTAATTTTTGAGTTCCTTTTACATTATTCATTCATGTTCTATAAACGTAGCAATTTTAAATGCTTTAAGATATTGCAGAACTGAATAGTAAATACAATTCATAATATTTAATGAGTACCTATTTCATACCTAGTATAATATCATCTACGAAAACTTGTATTCCGGAGACTCTACATATTTTCGTCAATGATAATATTATGATATGTTACTACGTAACTAGATTGGCAGTTTACGGCAGCAACGCGTTGCCACTTCGAAGATGCCTGCAGGCATATCTGACCGACATAATGACATAATGCCATAATGACTTGACATCGTCTTTTGAACTATCAAGTGGTTACGCATTTCTGAGAATCGTTTGTAAGACGTTGCTACTTGCTACTCTAGTATTTTAGAAACTCATTGATTTTCGTCCATTTAATGAAGATTATATTCATATATAGATTATATTATAGGCTATACTAGATGACGCCTGCAACTCCGTTGCGCCAAAATTCATTTATCACGCGGGAACCGAAAAGTATCCTATATCCTTTCCTGGGACTCAACATATATCTCCTTGACAAATTTCAGCAAAATCGGTTCAGCGGTTTGGGCGTGAAGAGGTAGTAGACAGACAGACAGACATGCTTTCGCATTTATAATATTAGTATTGATCTATATCTGATTACGTACTTATAAAAAAATTTATTTATATGCTCATTATTCATGAAGAGTAAACCTTTTGTGGTTTAGAAACTCTAGTCTAGACTTCTAGAGTTTTCTTTCTTCGACATTTCCTATTGCAAAGTTTTCCTGCAGATTTCCATCAGGATAAGGAAATTGCTTAGAATTTCCACGAATAAGTAAATTTCTTAGCAACGATATTGTCTTTACATATTTTTATTTACATTTTAATCACCGCTACGTAACATATAATATATTAGAACGCGAGCGAAAAATTTTGGATCCCTTATGCGGAAACATAGGTGATTGAAATTTTGCACAGTTATAGTTTATAATATGGTGAAGGAGTGCGTCGAGCTAATATTATTTTGAAATTATGCTTTTATCATACATTTTTTTTAACAAATAAAACATTACATACACTACAACACACACACTAGGAGATTTTGATTGACAAGCCTATAAACACGAATTGTACTCTTTTATTTATGGTTGGTCTGTTGTCAAATTGAAAATAGATTTAGTTTTTTATTATTGAATCATAAATACTGTTAGACAATTTATTACACAGCCAGTCTGTCATCATTTGACTTTATTAATCTGAGACTGTCGCAGGAATTATGTCTAAAAAATAATAAAGTCAATATTTTGACAAAAGAATATCAATAGAAAAGCGTTGAAAGAAATTTATATTTTTTTTTTTTATTTGAGGTCAAATTTCGACAATTGGGCGATCTCTAGTCTACTTAATTCCTTGTGTTAATATTAATACGAGTCACGAGTTTTTTTTTATTTTTTATTTTTTTTGCAAACAAGAATAATGGCCATTGTGCATATTGTATGATTTCCGGCAAACATACATTAACTTTTTCTTAACAACTATTCTGTACTCGGCGAAATATGGCGGTAGCGGTCATTGACTCCGTGTCAAAAACTTGTCATTTTCTATACAAAGTCGTGATTGACAACATCTGACACTTCATTGTCAATCGCGGTTTATATAAAAAATGACAAGTTTTTGACAGGGAGTCGATGACCGCTATCTCCATGTTTCGCCGAGTACAGTATAATCATTATAAGATTTGCTGTCACTTAATCAACATTTCACCAATTAAGTTAATGATTTTTTAGTTAAGAATTAACATCTTAATGAACTTAAACAAAACTCAAGTTAAATAAGTAAACTTTTGTTTTCCGCTAATCTCTTCTGTTTCCTTGAAAGTATCATTGAGCCCTAGCTCTAATAGGTAAGGCAGGTTGGTAACAAGGTACGTATATACTAGTTGAAAACTATTAAAAACTGTGGTACCTTTTTTTTTAAAGACGGTTAAATTATTTACTCCGTCTTACTTCTAATCTAATATATAAAAATAAGTCGGGTTTTCCTTCCTGACGCTATAACTCCAGAACGCACGAACCGATTTCCATGGTTTTGCATTCGTTGGAAAGGTCTCGGGCTACGTGAGGTTTATAGAAAAAAAAACAGAAAAAACTTCAAGAGAAAAGCAGGAAAACAGGGAAAACAGGCAAAACAACTTTGCCGGGACAGCTACTATATTATATAAAATTCTCGTGTCACAGTGACAGTGTTTGTGCGTGAACTCCTCCAAAACGGCTCAACCGATTTTAATGAATTTTTGTATGTACATTCGTTAGGCGTGAAAATAGGTTTTTATCTACTTTTTATATTGATACTAGAAATAATTTATATCGCAAAACAACGTTTGCCGGGTCAGCTAGTACATTATATTATTCTACGTTATCTCGGCAAAACTCCTATGCATCATTGTTTGTATGGTTTTTGCTAGACAACTGGGTATTTTATTCACCATGATACTTAAAGCGTAAAATCCTATACCAGTAATGACTCCTAACCTACATAATATTATTGCGCAAAAAATAGATGATGACACTTGTTATTTACCTTATAATTTAAGCCAGATTATGGCTTCTTTTAGAAATTTATTTACATTTTGAAGATTGTAATCCAAAGTAAATAGTAAGGGAAGAAGATCCAGTCTTCGCCACTGCATAGAACATTAGTACAGGCTTTAAGACCCTACATCTCTAAAACGAAGAAATATGATTGAAACTAATGCTTCAAGAAAAAAGTTTGCTAACCCTAAAACTCTCTATTCACTATCAGCCTTATTCTTATCAGGGCTTCAGAGCTTTATGTCACATTCTTAGACTTTAGCAATCCTAGCAGAAGCGTAGCGTGCCTTAGCGGGGCCCCATATAAAATTTGTTTGGGGGCAAAATGTAAAAAAGGCAACCTTAGGAAAGGAACATTTCTCATATTTTGTGAATTTAATAAAAGAAATGGAAAGTTTCTTTTCACTTTGGGGGCCCTTGTGGCCCGGGGGGCCCGTATAATTGATACGGCATATACGGCGGTAGCTACGCCCCTGAATCCTAGTAGAAAAATTGTTACTAAGTTTTGTTTCTGCGCTTCCTTCTTGTCTAGATGTGAAATCAAACCTGCAACCAAATCTTTCTACAAAGCAGTACTAAGCCTGTCGGTCTTATTAATATGCACTTTGTACATAATAATCTGATATAAAGTTAATCTCTTATTTGTTAGCGTTGTGACGTAAATGGGTCCATAATATTATAAAACTAGACGTTCCGCGCGGCTTCGCCCGCGTAAATTAGATATTTAACAGACAAATCAGTCTACAAAAATAGCCTATGATCCTTCACGTGGTCTACTTCTTATCTCACCCAAATAACAGAAAAATAGCTCTATAGTTCGTGAGATAAGCCCTTTAAATAATTTCCCCCGTTTTGTTCACATTTTCTTCTATTTCGTCGCTCCTATTAGTCTTAGTGTGATAAAACATAGTCTATAGCCTTCCACGATAAATGGGCTATCTAACACTGAAAGAATTTTTCAAATCGGATTAGTAGTTCTTGAGATTAGCGTGTTCAAATAAGCCCTTTCAAATAATTTCCCCCGTTTTGTTCACATTTTCTTCTATTTCGTCGCTCCTATTAGTCTTAGTGTGATAAAACATAGTCTATAGCCTTCCACGATAAATGGACTATCTAACACTCAAAGAATTTTTCAAATCGGACCAGTAGTTCCTGAGATTAGCGCGTTCAAACAAACAAACAAACAAACTAACAAACTCTTCCGCTTTATAATATTAGTATAGATTTTTCTATACTAATATTATAAAGCGGAAGAGTTTGTTAGTTTTTTGTTTATTTGTTTGTTTGTTTGTTTGCTTGAACGCGCTAATCTCAGGAATTATTGGTACTGCATTAAGGATGAGCTTGTAGAAAGTTGGCCCTGCGATTGATCCTCCACTGAGTGACAGTAAAGGAATAGCAGCTCTTTGTTCCTTTACTGTTACCGTTGACACATGCTCGATAGACAGCTATCGACCATATTGTGTCAACATGAACACTCAACAGTGTCATACTCCCTTGCCAGAAAAGTGACTCCAGCCACCGATTTCGAAATTGTTATGGAAGCTATTATTATAAAATATGCTAGTAATCTCCTATAAGGAGCTTCAAACAATGTTATGAGGTAGATATTTTGATTGTTGTATATGTCGCAGTCATCTGGTTTAATCTGTGATTCGATTAAATGACTAACGCATTCATTGAATGACACCATTCAATTGAATGACTCGTCCGAACGTTGATTTAGCAATCGTCACTCAACGTCTAACTAGTTAGCGATTTGTAACATAGCCCTTTGAGGAGAGCGGATATGAAATCAGTCAGGTAATTAATTGAATGTACCTATTTAATTTTTTCTTACTGCGGGGCTAGTAGTTAATAAAACAAATGTGGCGTCAAACAGCTCGCACAGCTGATAGCACTGTTTTGATATTTTTTGACCATACATATTTACTTTAAAGTGCGTTATTTGAAATAAAATAATATTATAACAGCGTAGATTTAACTATTATTTCGCCGCCAAAGGCTACTTAAAAAAATATAACATATCCCATTAACGACTCCACTATATGACTTTTAGTCGAGACGTTAAACGCCACAATCGACGACTTGACGAGTTGTCCTTTAGTAATTCAGGTGTTATTCAATGAATGCGCTAGGTCTACCTGCTAGTCAATCGAATTGCAGATTAAACCAGATGACTGCGACATATTATATAAGCAAAAGAACAATAAAAATATAACCCTCCTTCCTCGTCGGGTAAAATACCACAAGGTAGGTGTGGGGTTTAAAACAGGGGTAACCCACACCACAGTCCACACTGCTTCGTATGAAACCACATTGGAATAACCTCCGTCTTTTGAGACGTCATTACTCATTAGTATAGTTAGAGATGAACCTGTCACTACATAACGTCACAAAATAACAATTACCAATATCCGTGTTTTCCTGTTCCTTTTCCCTAATGAAATACTATTATTACTGGGAAACACCAAATAATAGTATGATGTTAGTGCCTACTATTATGTTATGCTTAAAATATTATGAATATCGTACCTAATTTTAGTAGAATAACTATAGTAGCGGACCAAGATCTGGATACTTTGTATAGGGAGAAAATTTTCCCCAATTGCAAGAGTTTTTAGGCAGTAGAGTTATGCTTATAACTTTATGCATATAATTTTAAAGGAGTACCTAGTAAATAACATGAATCAGAAGTTTGGCCCTGCTATTTGCTAAGCGCGCTCTACAATCTTTGGTTTTCTATAGAAATGATAAATTGTGTAAAAACCAAATAAATGATTGTTCAAAAAATATCTGAAATAAGAGAGAGTCCACCCATGTCGTGATAATGCTATAAATTATAATGATATGATATAAACCAGTGATAACGAAGGATTATTATAAAAACAGTATTATTAAGTCATGATAAAAGTTATTGTAATTTAGATAGTCGTTATCAGTCATAAAGAATGCTTAGGGCCAGGTTCACACGGCACAATCCTGCACGTTTCCTGTACGTTTTTTTATAAGTATACGTCTTAACGAATAAATAGTGGCGCATACAATGTATATAGAACCATTCACACGTCGATTGTACTGCACGATTTGTTGCAGTACGATCGGCGGCGTATGAACGTTAAGACGTGCCTATATCTTCTAAAGCCCCGAGTACACAATGGCCCACTGCATGCCATCGTGAATCGTAGACCACGATCACTTGGTGTTAAACACAATGGCGGATCCAGGCTCATTACTTCCTGGCAATCCACTGGCCATCGTCCGCCATCATACACCATTATCCCGTCTACACTGTCTACACAATGGCGATGGTTTGTAGTGGGCCAGCATGGGCCATTGTAAAGAGGCATCTTTACTGCACTTTTTAGGACGCCTTCACATTACGTCGCCAGTACTGCGCGCGGCAGCCGCGACTTCTATACTAAACAGACTCTCTTTAGTATGGAGGTCGCGCGGCTGCCTCAGTGCTGGCGACGTAATGTGAAGGCGTTCTTAATCCTAGTACTTTCATTTGACAACGTTTCTGTCAATATTCCGATATGCAACATATTGTAGGATTTTGTTCGGATTATTTACCGTATGTGCTAGTAGCGCCCCCTGCCCCTGTCGATAACTCGTGTATAAACAGCTTAACAATCATGTTTACAATCACCACGGGCCAAAGCGAAGAAAAGACCCCCCGTCAAGAGTAAACAGCTACAATCACGCGAAATGTTGTCAACCTCTTTATCGCCATAGTGACAGACACAACTCGGTGTTATGATTGCAGCACCCTGACGCAAGGCGGTCAGGGGTCGCGCATCGGGGGCTCGGCGCCTCGTCAACACGTGACGTCATTACAACGATTAGCGCTCACACTTTTTCATACGACGACAAAACCTAGTTCAATAACTTTTTACTTACTTTGTATGATATAGTTTGACAGTTTATAACCGCCAAAGAATTATTTTACTAATAAAAATATTTATACAGCGAATAACTATAAAAGGTTTGCTTGTCTTTGTCCTACTTGTAAAAGTTACTTGGCAGTAATTGGCAGTCAGATGTTAAGTTATACACAGCTTTTTTTTTTTAAATCAAATGTAATTTTATTATGACAGCCGTAATTTTATTGTAATACAGTAGGTACGGTAATAATTCTAATGATCCTTCCATAGCTAATTATACTTTTACTTTGATAATGACAGATAATTATAAATGAAGGTTCCTGAAATGATATACATGGTTTTATTGTAATGATGATGTAAACGTCGAATCGTATCGCTGTCTCTTTCTTCGCCTGAGCTATGACGAAAATTCGATTTTTTCCAGATTGTTAGAAAAAATAATTGAAAATGTAAATAATCGAGGTATTTATTGCAATCAAGACATGTGGTAAGATTCCATGTGTTTTGTTTTATTTTGAGTCATAATTGGTACATTTTCGAAACACGCACGACGTCATTTTCAATTTATTTAGGTAAGACAAGACGCGGCACGTTCGTGACTGCGCTCGATGCAAACTAAATAACAGACGACCCAATTGGGCCGTATTTGAATCCAGGGGGGGGGGGGGGGGGGTGTTCTTCGTTGGTACATACTATTATTTTCTGTTCTTATTACCTCATAGTACACGATTCTTTACCGCATAACCACAAGAAGCCATCACTCTACAATCATATAACAGCTCTGTAAAACTAAATAAGAATTTACACCAAGAATAACCTTCTTTTCCTTCTTTCTCTTTAATAATTCACTCTATACGAAACTTTATTCTTTTTATTTATTTTTTGCTGCGACCCCATCAACGGCCCAGAAAATTCCCATTGCTTGGGAACATCTGATTTATTCTTCTTCAAGAATCATTACCAAAATGTGTGTAGGTTTTCAATTTATGTATGACGTAAGCAATTAACTTGTCTGACTTCTCTCAAATGGAATCCAAAACAGTTTTTATTGTCGATCAATTACAGCCCATATAAGTGTCGCCATGATGGAACCATGTTGCTAGTTGCTACGCGCCTTAACTGCAAAGGAGTTGGTTAATTTGATTACATTTAATGCAGATCCTACGACGCGTTCGCAAAGCTTCATGTTAAATGTCATAATATGATATATACATATATTATTATGCCTATTATTTTGCCTCTGGCTCTGTTAGACTTGATGTAGGTACAGCAAGTTGCTGCATCCCGAGACAAAAGGCAAAACCGCATATACGACACGTCACACGACACGGCGCGACACTTCTGACTTTACGAATCACGTTCCATACGACTGACATGACGTTTGTAAATCTACATGCCGTTTTACAAACGTCAGAGCCTGTAGCCAAGACCTTTTCTTTATGGCTTCTTTATACCCCGCGTTCCATTTGATGTTAAAAACGATCAAAACGCTCAAAATAGGAGGCATTTTGAGCGTTTTGATCGTTTTTAACATCAAATGGAACGCGGGGATAGAATCGCTGATCAAAATGTATGGAATTGACATGGACACAAGACGAGTCAAACGTCAACTTCATATTAACGAACGCTTATGTCAATTCCATACAATATTTTGATCGGCGATTCTATAAAGAAGCGATAAAGAAAAGGTCTTGGTTAAAAGGCCAGTTGTATGAAAATTGAATTGTCGAGTCGCACCGCATACTGCATAGTGTTGCAACTCGCATAGTACGGTCATATTTTTATTAAATTTACAAAAGTTCGTATCATAATAATATTATGATATGAATTTTTGTAAAAATTTGTAGATCTTGACAATAAAAAATCTACTACTAAAATAGCTTAACAACAAAGTTCATAGCTTTGTTATGATCAAACAGTATTGAATGTTTGATAAGAGCAATTAGTATTATACAATTAACATCATTATATCCAACTTGCCATGATTTACATGATCAGACTGTGCGAGATTCTTGGTATATTAACACCATTTCTAACATTTAGGTAAACAGTAAACTTCTTACAATATTATGTTTACAGTTTCTTCTGCATAGAGAGAGAGATAAGTCAGAATCGATTATTTCATGTTAGGATAAAAATAAATGTTATGGTATTAGTACTTTAACTTACTTCTATAACAATAGTTGTTAAGTAATTGAAAAAAGT
The DNA here is from genome assembly GCA_905187585.1 of Cyaniris semiargus. NCBI lineage: Eukaryota > Metazoa > Arthropoda > Insecta > Lepidoptera > Lycaenidae > Cyaniris > Cyaniris semiargus. The sequence goes on from LR994555.1 coordinate 5,329,697, forward strand.
GATTTAAGATTTTCCAAAAAGTCTAAATCATTCTTATCTTATCATTTGAAGATACGCGGTTTTGCATACCCATTTAAATATCGTAAATATCATATTTGCCAAGTAACTATAAATTAATTTCTATAAATAGTCCGTAAGATACACGTTTATCTCACTGATAACACTAGTTCTCATAGTGACAATGATAAGAAAATGTTTCAAAGGCCCGCCGCCCGAGGTCTCGTCACGATTTTGCTTGACTGTTTGACATTAGGTTTTTGGATGACAAGTTATTATACAATCAAATAGAAAACCCGATACCTATTAAACTCTAATGATATTCAGAGTAGGGATGCCATGAATAGTGAATTGGCCGAATACTGAATACCGAATATTCGGCAACGCTGTCAGCCAAAGCACCGAATATTCGGCACGAAATACATACTTTTCGGGGGTGCGGTAGCTGGATTAACCTATCAAGCCCCATAAGATCACCGGTGATCGCGATAATAATAGAATAACAATAGATTTCCAAGAATCCACGATCGAAGGATTTAAGACAAGTCGCAACTTGTTTGCCTCGTTGCGTTTTCAAACAAGTCATTTGCGTCAAACGAGTTGGATTTTTATTTGAAAACAGTTTGCCTAGATTGGAAGGACGATCCTTACAAGTGGTGGTAGCAAACGAAAAACAATACCCAATAATTCCAAACCTTTGAACCGAAATTTGCCAAAGTTTATCTCCTCGGAGTAGCTTGTATATTGAGAGGTTATTTTCTGAGGATGGTAACATTTACGATGAAAAGCGTAATCGTTTGCTACTAAAAATGTTGAAAAGCTTGTTTTTATCCATCATAACTTACCACTAATCAATTTTAATTATTAAAGTGTTGTAATTTAGAAATAAAAACATAATGTTGAGTTTTATAACGTGTTTTTTTTACATGATTTGGTATTCGGTATTCGGCCGAATAGTACGTATTATTCGGCCGAATACCGAATAGCAAAAAAAGAAGCCGAATAGGCCGAATACCTAATAGTTGCCGAATATTCGTGTCATCACTAATTCAGAGTAGCAAGTTTCAGGAGTCATAATGCAATATAAGAAACCGATTAAATCACTAGAAGTTGCCCACAGCCTTTCATGAAATACATAGGTAAGCCCAATTTTTTCAGCATTGATAATAATAAACTAATGGTAAAAAAAAAACTCGATCATGTCAGCTTTAACACGAAAAAAAAAACAAATCAAAATCGGTTCACCCGGTTAAATGCCATGGACAGAGTGAACAGACACACACCAACGGACAAAACGCGAAAAAAACTTATAACACCCATCTTTTTCGTCGGTGGTTAAACAAACATTTAATTGAATAAACTAGGGAAAGTATTAACTTTTATTGTACCATCGAGGAAATTGATTCCTAGTCAGTCAGTTGACGGACAGTCTTTCGTCATGTGGTCGCCTTATGTCAATTCAATGTTAGCTGTGATCTGTCGGATGGGTTTGACTTAAGGCTTCGGCCAAACCTACGCGATCAAAACGATTGCGAAGCGGGAGCGTCTACCGCGCGGCGGACACTGCCCATGTAATCTTATGGCGCTGTGCACACCTGCGCGACCGCAACGCGGGATGTTCGCGACTTCGCGTCGGCAAAGCGGGACGTGCGCGTCAAGTGGTCAGACGTGTGTTTTGTAGTGTACATGTCTCAGTCGACTGGTTAAAAAAGCGATTCTATCAAACAGCTAGCCCCTTGACTGAACAACGCCATTCAATCACACGGCTATACGTCGCTTAGCCGACTTGTTGACTGCAACGTTCAAGACTACAGCTAGATGACGCTTAGCCAACTGATTAAATGGTAAATTAACTAAGGTGACCATTAATTTAGTGCTATTATTACACAAGCGTAATTAATGTTAACAAGCATTAAATTAATGTTAGCAAGCAACAATTGTATTCTAACTTATTTTGAACACAATTGCAATAAATATTAAATACCTTGGTGATGCATTTCATAATCCCGTAATTTCTCCTCGAATATTAGTTTAAATTTTGATTCACTCGTATGTGCCCCTGTCTGTCTCTTTAATAATACTTGAAACGTATATTTACGAAAAATATCTTAATACAACCACAAAACACCGGTTAGTTGACGCCATATTGTAAACAAAACGCACCTAGAGCCGCGGTGGTGAGCGCTGAACTAATTCAATCAAACGGCGGCTTTTGAATCAGCTGTAGTTTAACGTTTTTTTAACGCGTCTTAAATATTCAATTAAAAAGCTAGATGTTTGATTGAACGGCTATTTAAACCAGTTGGCTGCGACATACATAACTAAACTTATTTTTATAAAACCTTTTTTATACTTATTATTATGTACAACTCTTTAGTTTATGATTTTTGATTTGTTTACGTTTTGATAGATTGTGTCACATGATATTAAATTAATTCGACTTGACCATTGTGGACGTGTTTTATTCCTCTACACCTTCCAAATAAGCTTAGCACCTCGCAACCCTCACGTCCGTCTGTCCGACCCGTCCGACTCTGATGTTTATAAGTATGAGGATGTTATTACCACAATTAAGTATTTACACCATAAAGTCGCGCATCTTCAGTGACTGTTCATTTACAAATGAAGTTTCACGGTTCGCACCGTAGTGCGTAGTCGCGCAGGTGTGCACGCCCAGTTTCGCGTTGCAGACGCTCCCGCATCGCGTCCCGCGTCACTGACGCGTAGGTTTGTTCGAAGCTTAAAGCGTGTCCCAGACAGACGCGGCCTGCGGTGGCGGCCAGTTGGATGACTTGAGAGTTCTAGGAACGACATAGACACACGCGGCCTGCTAGCCGATTCTGTATCGTACATTTGTGAGTTAATCACTGAGTTAGTAACGAAACGGAGGAGTGAGTAACGGAAAGTCTCACTTTTGTATGCGAGTGAATACAAAACTGACACTTTCTGTTACTCACTCCTCCGTTTCGTTACTAACTCAGTGATTAATTTACAAATGTACGATACAGAATCGGCCAACTGGACGCGGTCACAGCGCGGCTTACCGCGGCCGCAAGCCCCGCGCCCTCCGCCACCGCTTCTGTGCGAATGAGCGCGCGGACATGAGGCGGCCATTACGCTATCAGTTGTAAATATTTACAACAGGCCGCGTGTACCGCGTGAAATTATGCCTATGTCCAGAATTCCCCATGTTGCTGCCGTTCTTTTTTAATTTCATGGACCCACAATTCTCTTTTTCTGAAAAGAATAACCAAAATATTAAATACAACGACGTTAGTAAATATTTTTTTTCTAAACTGTGCTTTTATTACTTTGAACTTACTTACCTTTTTCTTTCATCTTCTTCAAGCGCCAATAAAAGCAATAAAACTTCGTTACGATTGGCCATTACTAACGTCCACTCGCAGGTGAGACTCGAGAGCTAATGTGCCGCCGTAGGTTAGAATGACCGCCACCGCGGCCGCAGCAGTGTATTGTTATCACGGTTAAGCAAGAAGGCAACAGCAGATGGCCACCGCAGGCCGCGTCTGTCTGGGACACGCTTTACTCTTACAAATTACTTTTACAAATTACTTAGGTCCGCCATCTGCCTAGGAATCAACTTCTCTGATAGTATTTTGTATGTACTCACCGTACATAATAGCAAAGTACGTTGTTATTACGTCAATTCATAAATTGAAAAGTTATGACGTACTTAAAGATAATGTAAAATTCACAAGCACGTAACTAGGTACTCGTATCATATACGACAATGAAAAGGTCAAATGTGAATTGTGATGTAAATTATTTCATATTGACATCATAATATTTTGGGCGTTGTGGATGGTTATTGGTTAATCCATACTAATATTATAAGCTTGTACGATAGTGTGTTTGTATGTTACCTCTTTAAAGTGCTAAGTTCGAGTCCTGGCCCATAGGTGGGTTTTTATTGGAGGATTGCTCAGGCCTTTGTTTCGGATTAATGTGACTGAGTTAAAAAATAGGAAGAGATAAGCCAATTGTCTTATCTTTTATCAGTAAAAACCTCTCCTTTACAAGTTTTACAACAAAACAATTATGATTCATAGTTGATATGACCATAGTGGTTTGGGGTACATAGTCTATGAGTAATAATATAGTCGTAGGGAGAATCAACGGGGAGAATAGGATGGTGTCAGGAAATAACGTCAATCCATACTAAATACCAATTTATATTATTAATGCGAAAGTGTGTCTGTCTGTTACCTCTTCACACTCAAACCGCTGAACCGATTTTGCTGGGTATGGAGATACTTTGAGTCCCGGGAAAGGACATAGGATACTTTTTATCCCGGATAAATGTGCGGTTCCCCCGCGATAAACGAATTTTGGCGCAACGGGGTTGCGGGCGTCATCTAGTACTAAATAAAAGTTGTGAACTTAATATAGGGTTGCCAACCTCAAATTTAAAAAACCAGGATTTGAAGTTGGAAAAATCAGGACAATTCAGTATAAAAACAGGACACATTAAGGGGGCGACTAACCCAAAATTGTCGATTTTATAATTCATTTTCATACTTGAAAATAAGCCCCAAATTGTTTCATTTTCTAAACATAGATACTACATTATATTTTCAAGAATTTGATTTGAGCGAAAACACGATATCTTAAAATTTTCTCGATAGAAAAAAATCACAAATATGCATCTAATTTTCACCAATTTTTCATATATTGCCGTAACCGTTACCACATTGTATAAAATTCTGTCATTGAGACACTGACCTGGCGGATTTTTAAAATGTTGTATATTTATCGAGTTATTAAGAAAAAATTAACTTGGCGATGATTCCGCGTCGTCCTTTTTCACCTGGCATATGAAAGACGGGCGTGACTGTAAAGAGAGAAGCACGATGTTTGATTTTTTTAGTTTTAAAATATTTGTAGAATAAAAATAACAAAAGATTTGTTAATATTTAAAAACTATGTTTTAAATTAAAGTGTTCTTCTATGACATGAAGCTATTTTTATATTGAATAAATTAAATAAATAGGTAAAAAAAAAGTTTTAATTCCTTGATATTTCTCATTATTTGAATTTAAATTACATATAGTTAAATACCTAAATGAAATATTTTTTTCTGCTAACTATTTGCTTAAGGATCTAGTCAATAGGTTATTATTTTTTTCTAATTAGATCTGCCGCTGGTTTCGTAAATTTTAAGCCTCGAAACTGATACTAAAACGGAATTTAAGAAAACCTCTGTTAAGGTATCGAGATTTAATATACAAATACTCAATAAATCGTAATTTTTTCTCTACTAACTATATAGACAGTGAAATTTCCTATGAAAATAAGTAATCAACATTTTTATAAAGATAAGTGGTTGATGACTTATTCAAGTTTGAAAAGTACAGTTTTAAGCCAAATTGAGCGTGAACGGCGTAAACGCTCATTGTAGTACCTATCTATACTAATATTATAAAGCGGAAGAGTTTGTTAGTTTGTTTGTTTGTTTGTTTGAACGCGCTAATCTCAGGAACTACTGGTCTGATTTGAAAAATTCTTTCAGTGTTAGATAGTCCATTTATCGAGGAAGGCTATAGGCTATATTTTATCATGCTAAGACTAATAGGAGCGAAGAAATAGAGGAAAATATGGAAAAAACGAGGGGAAATTATTTGAAAGGGCTTATTTGAACGCGCTAATCTCAGGAACTACTGGTCCGATTTGAAAAATTCTTTCAGTGTTAGATAGCCCATTTATTGAGGAAGGCTATAATAGGCTATATTTTATCAAGCTAAGACTAATAGGAGCGAAGAAATAGAAGAAAATGTGGAAAAAACGGGGGAAATTATTTGAACGCGCTAATCTCAGGAACTACTGGTCCGATAAGTCGGGTTTTCCTTCCTGACGCTATAACTCCAGAACGCACGAACCGATTTCCACGGTTTTGCATTCGTTGGAAAGGTCTCGGGCTCCGTGAGGTTTATAGAAAAAAAAATATTTAGAAAAAACTTCAAGATAAAAGCAGGAAAACAGGTAAAACAATGTTTGCCGGGACAGCTAGTGTATTATGTATACTTGTTGTCTAATATTATATAAAAATAAGTCGGGTTTTCCTTCTTGACGCTATAACTCCAGAACGCACGAACCGATTTCCACGGTTTTGCATTCGTTGGAAAGGTCTCGGGCTCCGTGAGGTTTATAGAAAAAAAAAATCAGAAAAAACTTCAAGAGAAAAGCAGGAAAACAGGCAAAACAACGTTTGCCGGGACAGCTAGTACTGTATACAGGGCAATGTCTGTCATCCGTAAGTATTACTATAGTATGGTCTTGAGTCTTGACCTTAGCTGTTATCAGTTTAATCATGAGGTTGGAACTTGTATGTCGATTTGCTCACTATGGGGCCTCTCCACGTCTACCAATGACGGATCAATGAAAGCGATTATGAACATGTAGTGGGGCAGATTCGTCCGTATTGCCACGATCAACATTGATTGTGCATGCTGTACTCTGTTGCATGCACAAGAGGCGGCCTCAGGGGTGGGGAACAGGGCAATCGCCCGGGGCCTCGCCCTTGCAGGGGCCTCGCGTCAAGCAAATAAAAAAAATACACCTACACCTAAGTATTTTTTCGCAAGACAAAGGGCCTCGCATAGACCTGCCGCCCGGGGCCTGGCAAAGACCTGCCGCCCGGAGGCGGGGCCTCGCAATGGGTAAGGCCGCCACCGGCTTCACGACCATAGTGATTATGGACTATGGAGACGTGGCCCAACTTATACATTTCGGATAAATGTCTTCGTTTTCTAATAAAAACTACAAGTGATAGAGTCGTATTCGCGTACGGCGTAAACAAGCCAATTTCCACACATTGACCTCCGTCCGTTTGCGAAACGGTTAAACACCAGTGTAAACTCGATATCAAATTAGACATTACTCAATACGCGGTAACAATGAAACAAATATTATGTTTGCCGCCGTCGCTCATTGCAGATGCACGTACGCAGCCCCGGATTTATAAATAGGCCGCATAGGCCGCGGCCTAGGGGCGGCAGCTTCCATAGAGAGCCGACAGATTTTGTACATGGGGTGGCGGAAATAAAGTGGCCTACACTCATAAAACATATAAATTTTTCATATTCCAGATGCAGGTACGATGCGACGGTAGGCACATGAACTCTGGAGCCTGGACCCTTATTCCAAGTTGAACCAAGACACGTCAGTCGATATAAGACAAACTATCGTCATACAATTCAATACACATGAAGATGTAAATATTATTATTTAGTCGCTTTGTAATGAAATAATATCTCTAGTCCGTCTTAAGACTGTTACAGTTGTGCGCGCTAGTCCTTACTCTTTAGGAAGCTGCAAACGCATTGAAACTACTCGTATATAATATTTTATACAGTATCTGCGGGCACCAGTGACCACCAGGCACCAACCAGTGCCAGGCACCAACTAGTGGGATCAAGATTTTCAACTGCAGCAGTATAAACGTACAAAATCGGCCTATCGCAACTTACGTCTTTTTTAATCGCGAACGCTTATATCTACAGATAGGTATGCGATAGCAGCGCAGAAACGATATTTTATCCTAACTAGGATACTCTCAGCTACTCAAGAATAGTAACTACTAACTACTTTCTAATATATAAAGTGATGAACCATAAAACCAGTAGTTTTAGAAAATAGGATATGCCTAAATTAGTTAGCTAATCACATGATTAGCTAGTGAGTGTTTACATACAGCTGTCACATATGACATGACCTAGATAGATAGGTATTTGCTGTGGTGTTAAAAATTAACTGTTTATTTGATGTGTGTTTTATCATTATCTGTAATTACTTAATAAGTAATAATAATAATAATACTGCTCAAACTAGTGAACTTATCGCAGGCATGCAAGCGAAGCGAGCGGTCGTTGAAAGCATTACCTACCCAATGATATTATATGAGAAACTCAAAGGCATTACCTATTTTCTTCTCTGAAACGGGGTCGTTACTTTGAAAAATATTGAATAGATATTAGATATTAAATATATATGCTTTCAGACACGATGTAACAAAAACCATGTCCTATACTGGGATACAAAGAATCTCCATATCTTAATAAACCAGTGAAGACGGCCAGAAAAAGTTATTGCAAAAAGAAATTAAAGTGTGAAAGAGGCCTAAAGCAGCCAAAGAAGTATTATGTACTAGGGTAAAGCAGCGAGGAAAGCAGCGTACAAAAATGGCAGAGCGTTTAGTGTGTCAAGGTTGCCTTAACAAGATGATAGCGCAAGTATAAAGTGGTTTTGAGGCGCTGATAATATAGCTACGATGTGGCTAAAACCTAATCTACTAGACCTATATATATATATATATATATATATATATATATATATATAGCCCATATATTAAAGCCTGATTACGACTACCGAGAAGAGTGTTGAGAGAGTGCCCTCGGCCGAGCACATCCATAATAAACATACCGAGTGCTTCGTCGAGTGCACTGTCTGGCCAATCTACTCGGTAGGTGTAATCAAGCCCATAATGCGAATTTTGCATTTGAATTTGGCTTTTAAAATTGTTAAGATAGACCGTACCGGTTCGAAGCAGACAACATGAAGCAAGCAGACAGTTTGTGCAGCAACATTACTGCTTTAGGTATATGGATATGATTTTGTATGAAATTACCACCGTAAAGGAGATCTCATACAAATTCATAGAAACCTGGAACCAGTGAAAACTGAAATCAGACGTGTCGCAGTGACAAATCACTGCGACACGTCACATGCGATCGGGTTCCAACCGCTGCTTTTAATTACTGTACAATTTCAGTAGGACTTTTGGATTCAGGATTTAGCATTTCTTTCCAAAAAGTTTTTTATTCATTATGTTGAATAGTGGACACGCTAGCCAAGTGACGGCTCCGACCTTTACGAGGCCGTAGCCAAATGTTTAACTAATTTTCTAGTCGCGATAGTTAATTGTTACTGGAACATGTATGTATAATACCTTGGTTGAGTTGGTACTTGGTGCCCGCCTCCTTCTTAATTAGATATTAAATATTAATTATAACGCAAAACGAACCCATGTACCCACTTTAAAGTTTAAATACTGAAGAACTAACTTTCACTGTATCATGCACGGTGTGCAAGGCTAACATGTGTATATATTTAGGTTTAAGATTTTTATTTATAAAGTATTATTTTTTGTTCAAAATACTAACTTTTTCATTCTTGTTTTGTGTTCAATAAATATCACAAGTCTTGGAGTTCCGCAGTCAAATTAAAATTCCAGAGTTGCGCAAATAGGTAGTTTGTTCTTTTTTAAGTACTTAACTATTTTGTTTTTAACATTATTCCATAGAAGATCTAATTAGCAAATCCGGACTTATTTCCATATTTTATTACTTGTTTTACATATATGTGTATAAAAATAAAGCTAAAAGTTTTGCGTTTTAAAACAATGAGAGTTATCAGATTATGAATCTGAAAACTCCTTTTTATACGAGCCTGAATAAGTCATGATATAAAGTAATATACTTAGATCAACTTGGGCAATTTAGGCTAGGTTCAGTATGCAAGAAAAGTAGGTTATCCGTGGTCTTCGCTTCACGCTACTCAGAAGACCAAATATTCCTTAAACTTGGTCTCCTGACTCATGGTCTGTTGATGTCACATAATTAGTAACTTAGTTCTTTATAGAATCTAGCAGCTTAAATAATTACCTACATATTCTAGCTTCATATTAAGATTTCCCCTACAACCACCCATTCCATCCTGACCTCACGAATATCATGAGACTTGGAAGCAAGCCAAAATAAAGATTTGTTGCATTGGAGAAATCTGCAGTTTTATTTTCTTACTTTTTTATTAGAACTCAAGAATTTCTTCCCATAAGTTTTAAATAACATTAAAAAAATAATATACAAAACCCATAAACAACAAACTGCTCGCACTTAGCTGATATCTTTACAACTCTTTCGGATCAATTTAGTCTTTTATTTTTAACCTACTATAGACCAGCGGTCGTCACACTTTACTGGCCAAGGGCCACACATGACAATGTGAGTGCCAGCACCGGGCCGCAGAGTATATGAAGAGCGCTCCAAGAACGGTTCCACACTAATGCTTTTTTTACACCTACCGAGTAGAGTGGCGAGACAGTACTCTAGGCTAATGGTAGAGAACATTATTAACCACTCTACTCGGTAGGTGTAATCAGGCCCTACCGAGTACCGAGTTGTACCACACCATAAAACAACTGGATTAGGTTATTTTTGATATTTGTTAACTAAACTTAACGATAACCGGCCATAATTGGCCGGTTACGTTTATCGTTAAATATGGCGTAATTTTAACCATTGTGTAGTATAGTTGACCATTGAATTTTGAATTTACTTTAACGCGGGCCGCACAAATAACGGCCTCGGGCCGCATGCGGCCCGCGGGCCGCAATTTGACGACCACGGCTATAGACCATATCAGATAGCTTCGGACTCGAAACTTAAGACAGAATAATATAAGTACAAAGCAGCAGACTGCAGAACAGCTCAAGTCTTTCATCTTTGAGACGTTTTTTCCAATGACGGACAAGAACAAAATGAAATAAGGAAGTCATTAACTTGCACTCAAGATGAGACCATGTTAAATTGAGTCGTTCGTTAAAATCTAGCGACTTCGAGCTATGCTTCGAGCGAGTACAAAGCAATGCCCGATATAAATTTCAGATTGTTATCCTATTAGGCCCAGCAATTTGACGGGGCAATGGTTTCTCGAATGCTCTTTCGAGAACAAATTCTGGATTGCACTGCTCTACTTGGATTATCAAGCTATCCTGTAGGTAGAATACTTTTTATCCCGGAAAGATGTACGGTTCCCGCGCGCGATAAACGAATTTTGGCGCAACGGAGTTGCGGGTGTCTGGCGTCATCTAGTTTTCTATATTTCGTTTCAATCCATTTTAATCTAAATGTAGGTACCTACCTAAATAAATAAATTAACTTCACCAAATAAATAGGCCATGGTACTTCTTTATTGTACGGGTATTAGGGTTATTGTGTTATTTAAATTAGTTGTATTATAATTATAGTAACCCATACTGAAGCTTTCTTAGATCTACTAGATCCAATGGAATCGAAACAGAGCATAGCATTATTTCATACTAGATGACGCCCGCAACTCTGTTGCGCCAAAATTCGTTTATCGCGCGGGAACCGTACATTTTTCCGGGATAAAAACTATCCTATGTCCTTTCTCGGGACTCAAAGTATCTGCATGCCAAATTTCAGCAAAATCGGTTCAGCGGTTTGAGCGTGAAGAGGTAACAGACAGACAGACAGACAGACACACTTTCGCATTTATAATATTAGTATGGAAGTATGGATATTTCATACTAGTAGGTAGGTTTATTTATGATAGCATTGCGAAGTTATATAGTGGGCATATTATGTTAATTATTATAACAGTGTACAGACTGTACACAGACTTTTACTTGTGTTATTACATAAGATACTTAACTACTCTGACAGAATAAAAAGTAGGTAGGTACCTAACTAAAATAATGTAAGGTCAGATTCCAACCAAGGTTATGATAGTCTAACATTGAAATGAAAACTAAACCATTTCTAAGTTTTAGGTCATAGTATTGAACCTTCTATACTTAATTAAAAATGTGTAAATATTGTAATTATTCTGTCTTTTATCAGTTGATACTACCAGAAATTATACAAAGGCAAGTTAAGCCTTAATATCATTTTATTATGTACTTATTTGTGAAATCCTCATTTTATGTTCAGCAATGAGGGAGAAGACGAAATAAAAAGAGAATATCAAAGAAATTAAATTTATTAAATAGCCATAATATTATAATAATATAACTTAGAGAAGGTCCCAAACACGCCCAGCCCTATAACCTAGTATTTACAGTGTGGGCCGTTTAGCCTATATGTACATCGTGTGGGACGGGTATGATCACAGTTCACTTTACACCGGAGCACCCACTTCTTCCTGGTACGACCTCGTGAGATGTGCAGCGGCAGCGGTCAGCTGTCTGAGAGAATGCCGGAGACCCCTCAGGTGACGTCTGCACGCGGCAGCAGCACGGGCAGCCGACTCCCTCTCATCCTCACCGTCGATGCCTGAGTCTCCAGCGGCACTGGATGTCTCACTTTCCGTGTCACTCATGTCAGATATACGTCTGCCACGTTCGAGTTGCTCCTCAGCATCACCCGCCCACAGAAGTTCAGTCTTTAAGTTGTTCAGCATAGCGAACAGGCTGAACGGATCGTCATCTCCCTCTTGTGGCAAATTCATCAAACGACTCGGTACTAGTACGGTTTCATCCATGGTGTTAACCATTTTGACGAATTTTTCCATGTCGTTCAAAATGCTCTGTTTTGAGAATTCTGTATCATCGTGCCTTGCGATTTTTCTTAATGTGTTCCTGTAACAATAGAAAATAAACATTAGTATTACGTAGTAATAACAAAAACTTAATATTAAACTTTACTAAAAATTTATTATTATATTTTTCCTCATACTTGATAAAAAATTCAGAGAAGTGCACAGCAATAAGAATTAAACATCGATCGACCCGTTGATCGTGGAAAAACGAGACACAATAGCTTATCCATTGTTATCGCGACCGCATGTGGCCACTTGGGGCTTGATGAATTAAAAATGTCTAGGACTTTGTTCAAGAAGTTATTTGAAATTTTGTTTTATAATACTAGTGAGTAGTGACATGTTTCTTTTTTAGGTATTATGAAAACAAGCACATGTAAAATAAAATTTTATTATAATAACATGCATGAGTGTTAAAATATTATTGCATGTTAAGATTACATAATTACACTTTAGGTATTCTTGTTACTATTCAAATATAAACAACTAACTATAAGCAACACTTAATGATCTCCATAATTGTTATCTCTGAATTTTTTTATTCTCATTCTTATAGTTGCATGTATCATGATAAGTGATAACTGAGGTATGTATTTCATAAACCACATGTTACATCAGAAAAACTGAGATAAAGAATTATTATAAAACTGAAAAAATTCAATTTGAATTTATATCTTTACGAATGACTAAAAAATGTTTAAGTGTTATAAAAAGCTTATTCCAAGTTTAGAGTTTAGTTCCATTCTGAAGTTACTTTTTAAGAAAAGTTATCCTTCTAACTTATTGTATCTGCGATTCCCACGATCGAGGTATTAATGTTATAGCAAAAAAGAATACATTGTATATTTTGTTATCACCAGTTAGCGTAGTAGCCAGTAGGGTTATCAAAGGTAGAATAGGATAAGAATTTTAAATTGAAAAATAGTATGTATCTATTCTAGTATTAGTCAGACACAGCCCCGAAATATTTTAACTAAGTCTTCATTATGGTAATGTAATGGATAAAAATAAGAAGTCCTTCAGTTTATATGCATCAAGAACATAATTAACAAAATGCGTAACATTTAGCAGTTTATCCATACTTATCAATGGAAGTTTATATAGGTATGCAAATTATGCTGTTCAACAAGGCAATCAACATTATCATCACTACTATCAGTTTGTTCTCATTGTTTTATTTCCATAGCTTATTGCAAGCATTAACTTTTTAAAGGCATTTAAAAGCATATAACACAATATTCTTAGCTCACTAAGAATCATTATTTTGTTTTTATCCAAAATTTTGTAGCCCTGAACTTCTTTAACCCTTCAGCTAAACAAAAATATTACTGCACCTGCTGCATTGGTTATATGTGTCTGCCAAGAGCTAGGACAAAAGATTTGACCTAAATAAACTTTTTTAACTGTATTTCATGTTCTAAGAGAGATTTATATATTATGAAGAGCATATTACCATTTAGAATAAAAATGTAATCATTACTGTATTTAACGTTTTTATATGTACCTACATATTTTAACTATTAATTTTAACATTTTTAACAAAGATTTAAAGGTGAATAATATTATTTATTCTACTAAAGGATCTTAATCATGGTGCATTATTTTATTGAAGGTTGAATATAACAGTGATTGCGATATCAATTATGAGTTTTTCTTAGCATTTTGTCTATAAGTTGTTATAGGTATCTAGTTATTATCTTAACGTTGATATTGTCCATTAAATGAGTTGAGGTAATGAATTTGACTTCGAGGGTCATTTCAAAGGATATCGCTGGGAATTTTGGGGTTACGTCTGGCAAGCAACGCCCAATTCCTAACCTAAAATTCCGGTAAGTCACAGATGCATATTGGCCATCAGTGGCCATGGATTTTCGTAACGTTACGGTTATATAATTTTTGGAAGCTAGCAATGGTTTTAGCAATCTTATTGCTGTAACGCGTAACGTCAGTTAAAAATCAATGACCACGTCGACTTTACGATAAGAAAAAATAGAGACAAATCACAGCATTGCTGAGATTACAGCGGTTGCATCATATGCATAACGCAAAGAGAATAAAACTTAAAAGTTGTAATCCCATGATGGAGTTGGAAGAGTGAAAGGAATCGATCGAATCTTTAACTTTGTCAATTGATTGATCAAACAAACATGACTAGCAAATTTGGAAATCTTTGGAGAATGCTCGAAAGACAATCAATTAATAATTTCAAAGACTCAACGAGTAGCCATGAAGACCTTCTGACATAAATTTACGAACCTGCTAGTTTCTAATTTGCTCGAAATATCGGTGTTAAAAGCCATTTTTGATTGTAGATTTTAAACTCTGTTTTCACTGAACACACACGCCCTAGATTTTCCACTGAGTTGACGGTTTATATCAGCTTACGAAACTTCGCGAAATATTTAACTGATCACTATTTAATTAACAAAGCAGAGTTGCGAACGACCGCTCACAAGACTGGAGTTTGACGTTTGGCTGGTGGAGGTGGGGAGCGTTCACTTTTTATATGACGCGATCGTACGATGCGGGGGCAACAAAGTTTGAATTATTTATTTTGTTATCACGTTGAAAAACAAATAATAATGATTATGTATATAACAATCGATCACATGCGTGCTCTTTTTTATTAACTGTAAGTGTTACGCATAAAATTAGGCAAATATTTTTATTTGGACCGGCAGTCACATACAACATTTTCTAACTAAGCGCGCCCACCGGATCACACCACATACGGCTTCTGCGATTGGTCGAATTTAAATTGTAGTAATCCGTGATTGGTTGGTGATATTTTTGGTTGCGCGCGACATTCAAAGAATAATGCACAATATGCGAAAATGCATGTTGCATTTTGGCAAAGTTCTTTGAAAATAAAATTCTAGTGTCTCTGTTTTTGCCAACAGAACTATTTCTGAATATTAACTACTTATTCATTTTTTTTTTTTTTATAATAATATTCTCTTTAATACTTTTATAATAATACCGTATTTAAGTACCTACTCCTATTTTTTACTGCTCCCTTAATTTTGATCACATTTATTTTCGATCATTATGATCCATTTGGCACATGTAAGGTCAAGAATCATAATAAATTAAGGTGCTTACTACCGCACTAATGTAAGTAAGTAATTAATCTTTTCAACTCCGATAAGGCCCACTTGGGCCGCGAGAACAATAGTTGGTACTACTAATATATATTCTGTGACAATAGATGTACAATAGATTTCCAAGAATCCGCGATCGAAGGATTAAAAATTTGTAAAATATGTACAGACATTATCTGTCAAACGTAATAATTAATGTTCCACTCTGAGTACGGCAGTTAGATTGTATCTAGTGTTATAGGACACGAATGTGAGAGTGAGACGTGAATGGACAATGGTACCTTCTTGGTACCATAAACTTATGATAATATTACCTATTTGTTACCTATATATTTCTGGAACAACATCAAAATTATCAAATATATAAAATGATAATATTATACTTACAACTGCTAAATAGGCAAGTACCTAATAATTTATGATTATTTTATGAAAATAGGTGGAATCGATTCTGTGCGTTCAAAATGCTTTCTTTCGACGTAAATAAGGTGAGAGGTTTCGAATACTTAACACTTATTGTGTGCTAATATAAAACTTTAATAGGTACATAATAAAGTCCACTGTTATAGGAATGTGTTGACGCAAATCGTTCTTATAATATGCATAACTAACTTGCAAATTTCGGTAAAAGTTTTAAATTATGTATAAAAAGTCAAGAGCTAGACAAGCTAGTAGTGGTTAATTAACAAAAAATCGTACTGTATGTACTTTATTGTCTAATTTTTGTGCATAGCTTGGGTTCACAATCGTCCATCAGTGAAAACTTCAAGTCGTCATCGATCCCATAAAAGATAGAAAGTTATGGGGGTCAAATATCAAAATTTAGGGTTTTCAGGATTTTTCTCGAAAATCCTTTCCCTTTGTTTTCGTAAAGGTCCCACGCCGAATTTGATGTTGCTAACTTTGATTGAAGTACCACTGAAGAAATGAAAAGGAAGACGGCAGACCTACGTCGTTGTTATTAAATATGTATTAGTCGTAAATCGTGATGCTCTTGACATTTGCTTGACATAACCCGACCAAATTACGTAGGTACGCCATCTGCCTACAGCCTATGAAATAATTGCTTAGATATTAGTACATAGGTACTAGTATTTTGATGCCATTAGCCAAGCCTCCGATCAATCCTAAGAAGTCTAACAAATTTTGGTCATGCTTATTAATTAATATCTCTGATAGTCGATAGATAGTTACATACTTTTAAGCAAAGCCCCGAATCAACCAAGAACTCTAACAAATATCGTCCATGTGACAGCCCTATGTTTACCTACTACAGCCTACACGGATGTCACAAACATCTCAATAATAAACATGATAATAATAATATGACTTCCAGATGACGGCAGATGTAAGCCAGTTGTATCATAATGCATTGAAAATATTTACTGTCGTCGTGGCCACTTGGCTTATCGAAGGTTAAGTACATCAGTTTCGTAATCGGGGGCGTGTTGCTACGTCACTGAGTGAGTATATCCTCGCAGTTGGATAATAGTAAATGCTTTTTTTCAGTAGGGTTCGAGGGTGTTACAGAGGACAATGACCCTTCCATCGAGTATCGACCTTACTAATAAAGATATGTAATGGTAGTTAGATGACGCCCGCAAATATGTTGCGCCAAAAGTCGTTCATCGCGCGGGAACCGTAAATTTTTTCAGGATAAAAGTATCCCATATCCTTTCCTTTCCCTTCTTTGTCTCTATATCAAATTTCAGCAAAATCAGTTCAGTGGTTTGGGCGTGAAGAGGTAACAGACATACAGCCACACTTTCGCATTTATAATAATATTATTAAATTATTATAAGATTAGTATGGATAATTTCCGAAATGTTTAACGATTCAAGGTGTTCTTTATCTGTCTTGTAGGTAACTGGTAAGTTTTCCATTGTGCCAGCCAGACATAGGCAAACAGACTTTGTATAGTTACAAAAAACTGAATTCTAATATTTTCTTTTGCGAATGACAAGACGCCGCGCGCATTATCCGAATTTCTGATCAGAAAAATCAGGACGGCCTGCCGGAACGCACTCTGTTCATACATTTTGTTGTGGACTCCGCATACTATCAGAATTCTGACGTGTCCAAATGTATGAGCGTCCAAATTTTTCTGATCAGAAATTCGGATAATGTGCGGCCGGGCTAAACCACAGACTGTATCTAAGCTAGCTCATAAAAAAACTTAGGAGGTATCAGAATTCAGAAATTATCTTTTACTCAATCGTATATTTTTAACACGCTTTTATAAGCTAGGGCTGTATGTATGTAACGGAATCTTTGAGCACGATTTTTACCTATCTGATATCTCCAGTAGTCTAATATAATAACTAATTAATTCATTCAAAACTTTGCATTCGCACTAAGAGCCAATGACAATGCAATAATTTGTTAAAATTATTGAAAAAAAATATTATAATCACAGCATAGATCAAGGACGACTTCTGTGGCTCAGTTGGTGGGCTGTTGTTGGTTCGAATCCCGCCGACGGAACAAAAAGTTTTCAAAGTTCCTGGGTCATGACTCATGGATGGATGTGTATTAAATATTATGTGTACTTATCATATAATAAAAATCTTAAATATATTATGTATAGTAAAAAGTATTAAATATATTTCCGTTGTCTGGTACCCGTAACACAAGTCCTTCAGGTACTTAGCACGGGGCCAGACTGACGTGGTGTGAAGCGTCCATAGATATTATTATATTATAAGATCTGTCTGTGATTATAATGATAAAGTAATAAATGATCAATTATGTACCTATGTACTTCTTATTATTGTATGATTTATGACATTTTTCCATTAAGGTTCATTCCAGTGTAGACCGATGGAAAAGTATTACAATAATATTATTTTTATTATATTGATAGTTGATACCAATAACATGCAATTAATGTTAAAATTATTTATATTTGTTTTTGTTTCATTTCAGGAAACAAGACGAGTCCTGTGACACCGTTGTGTAAAATAGAGCCAAATATTATGGCTCTTAATTTTTTTTTCTATAAGCAGCGCATGGACCAATTCCTCTATGTTATAAGTTATAACTTATAAGTAAAACTGAGGCTCTAGGTCCAGTGGCGGGGCAAGACCTAAATTTAATGTGGGCAAGATAATTATATCTTGCGAGGCACTAGGCAAAACACTATATTATGCAGAGGCGGCGTAAGGCGTGGGCGGTGTGGGCGACCGCCCACGGCCTCGTGCCCCTTGGACCACGAGTTATTTTTAAGGTTTTACGAGTTGTGATACTCAAATATTCATAAATAAAAAGTTTTATGAATAAAACTTTGAGTATCAAAAAATTCTTTCTCTCAACAAATCCGTCCATTCAGCGTCATCCATTAGGTGGGCTCGCAAAATATATTTTTAGGGGCCTCGCAAGATATATTATCTTGCCCACACAAAATTTAGGTCTTATTTTTATTTAGGGTTCAAAAAAACTAATTAAATAAAAAGGTAAAATTTTTTATATTATTAAAATATATTTTGTGTCACGAAACATTATACTAGCGACATCTATATTTTGAAATATGTTTACGTTATTCACTTCAGCGTTATGCTTTTTTAACGTACAAATATTCCTTTGCTTCTAAAACTTCGGTTGAGTCGATGTTATTTTAGTACGAGCAGTTTTACCTAGATGGCGCTTGACAATTTTCATCTTTTATTTACAGATGTAATGTTATTTAATATTTTAGTGTTACATATTTTGTATTATTATTTTATTTGAAATTAAAACTGGAAAATAAATTAAGTTAAAATTATTAAGAATTTTTATGGCTAGCTATTATGAATATGAACTAAACAACGAGGTTCGGACCATACTCATTCTGGCTTTTGCGGTCTGCGGTAAGCTGTCTGCCTCATGTCTTTGTAAATGATTTGTCACAGAAGTTAGATCATAGGATATTATATTATATTGATGAATACTAATCATTAACTAACATAATCTTACTCAAAAAACCTACCATACATGTGATATCACTTCCAATGTTTGTCAATTTTTAAGTATCTCCCAAAACCGTCCCCAGTTTAAGCAATCAAAATAATTGAGATTAAACAAGTATTAATTCTGGCGTGGAAGTTTACCGTCCGGCGGCGAGCGTCCATCGAAAGAGCACTCTATGGCTTGCCCTCGCTAATCAAATTAAGCTTTGGGATACAGGGGTAGGATAATATGGAGAGGGATACTCGATAAATATTAGCTGCACTGCGCTCTTGTAACTTCGTTGTAAGAAATATGTTTCTCGAGTTGATAATACTGGATTTTTTCATTTTCAAACTTAAATTTCCCGAACTTAAATTTTCGAGTGGGGTCAAATATTTTGACCTTAGACGTTTTAAGTCCGGAATTTCAAACCTAGAATGTTTCGTCTTCGGATCTTTTGATGCCGATTCTTTTTACACCAGATTTTTGATCCCCAGACTTTTCCCTGGATCCTCTGGCCCAGGATCGCTTGACCCTATTCCTGTATACCTACTAGGAATAACTTTTGCTTCACGCAAGCGAAGCCGCAAAAAAAGCTTGTCTTAATTTACTTGCATTTTCTCCTACGCCGCGCGTGGTCTTCTCCCCCTCCCGTCTTACTTATTTTTGATCAGGTTACGTGTTTTGTTGCGAACTTAATGTGTTTAAATTTTTTATCCATCCCAAAAAAGTGCAAAATACCGCTAAAAAAATTTCACTTCAAAAAGTTTTCTTTCCAAAAAAAAATCTCTTTCCACGCTGCTCCATCCGTGCGATATTCGTGCGATTCCGTGGCGGCGGGATATGAACGAGTGAGCAAACAGCCTCTCTCCGCGCGAGTGTCAATCGCAAAAATGTTTCACTTTAATTAGCTTAGCCAAATACACGCGTACCTAATTTATTTAGCGGCGAGTGGGACAGATATAGGAATATATTTCTCATGAAAGACTCTACATTGAGAAAAGTTCTTTTAGATATCTTGCTTCTAGCAAATAAAGTTGTAATTGCAAATGACTTATAAAACTACCGGGAAAGTAACCGACTGTCTGCGAAAGCATTAAAATAAAGAAGAGTCCTTCGGCACAAACGTGCTGGCTATACCTGTTGGATCTGCAATAACACGGCCTCGCAAATAAGCCGAGTGGAAAAACACGTCTTGTGTTATTATGTCAGACTAGAGATCGCCCAATGGTCGAAATTCGACCTTAGTTTCAACGACATTAGGTCTAATACCTATATTTTGTAAAAAAATATTGACTTTATCATATTTTTTTTCAACTCTTGTCTTTTGCGGTCTCCACACGATGGGCCATCATGGACAATCAAGAATGTGCCATTAATTGTGACAATGATCGCGGATCTGTCCACACGATCGCTGCACCTCCATTTGTTAATTGTCATCGGTTTGCAATGGACATCGAAACAGCAGCTGCTACTATTTAAGTACTTATTTAGTGTCTATAACCATTATATAAATGTTTACTCTAAAAGAATCGCGAAAAAAAAATGGAGGCGAAGAAGGTGGTGGATGCTGACTATACATAGAAATAGAACAAGGTTACTAGTATAATTTGATTAGTTTTTAGGGTTCCGTACCCAAAGGGTTAAAACGATGCACTCCTTCACCATATAAACTAACTATAACTGTGCAAAATTTCATTCACCTGCGTTTCCCCATTTTTCGTCAAAAGGGATACAAAGTTTTTCGCTCGCGTATTAATATATAGATATGCCTTAAGTTAGTACCTACTTAAAAAGACTTGGTGGCATCATAAAGCTGAAATCATTTAATTTAATTGTCAAAACACTAATACAGCGATCGTAAAGCCTTTATCTGTGCAAACGGAACAATAACAAAGTGAATTAATTATTCGGACCGCCATCCGAAGACAATATCGCCAGTAATACGGGTCTTAAATTTTCTAAACCCAGCTAAAATGAAATCGCCTCCAAGAAAAAGGGGTTTGGTTTTAATGCCCATCAGAAAATAAATGGCGGGAGACAATAATGTGGGATTCGTTGGCAGATATAAATTCCGAATAAAAATGCTGCCTTCGACTTGGACGATAGTGATGTGGACGATGTCGATTGTCGATAGTTTTCTTATGCGAAAGCGTAATAAATTACGCTTACTAAGAATAAGCTGTATTATTGATTGTTTTACGTTAAGTACGAAATTTATTTACCTACGTGTTTCCTTGCGACTATATTTTTTCACGAGTTTCCTAAAACCAACATTGCTTTTTTTAGGGTTCCGTACCCAAAGGGTAAAAACGGGACCCTATTACTGAGACTTCGATGTCTGTCCGTCTGTCCGTCTGTCTGTCCGTCTGTCTGTCGGACTGTCTGTCTGTCTCCAGGCTGTATCTCGAGAACCGCTATAGCTAGACTTCTGAAATT
The DNA here is from genome assembly GCA_905187585.1 of Cyaniris semiargus. NCBI lineage: Eukaryota > Metazoa > Arthropoda > Insecta > Lepidoptera > Lycaenidae > Cyaniris > Cyaniris semiargus. Next base: position 5,351,515 of record LR994555.1, read on the forward strand.
TTTACAGATTGTGTATTTCTGGTGCCGCTATAACAACAAATACTAAAAATAAAATAAATTTAATATTTAAAGGGGGGCTCCCATACAAAAAACATTTTTTTCCCTACTTTCGCTCTATAACGGTACGGAACCCTTCGTGCGCGAGTCCGACTCGCACTTGGCCGATTTTTTAGTAACTGTAGTTAATAGTTTAAACTCTACGGTTGTTATTACACTGAATAATTTATAGAATTATTTTCCTTACCTACTTTACACGATTTGGTTTTAGTGTGGAAAACCATAAAAAGTTATGCAGGTTTACAGTTATGGGCGCCGGCAGGGGGGTGCGAGGTGGTGCACTTGCACCCCTTGGGAATCTCGGGATCAACAGGAATTATTGAAATAAAAAGCCGTCTGTAACCCTATAATTACCATGCCTACAAAGGTAGTTCGTGTTTCGGCACTAAATGTTCTCTGTTGACGTAAATAGATAGTCACTGTTGGTCGTATTTCGTAAAAAGTAAAAAGAAAAGAAAAGAATGAAAACTAAAATCTGCACCCCTTGGAAATTATTTCTGCCGGCCCCCATGTTTACAGTGTGTCGGTTGGTCAGTGTATGCTCTACGTACAGAGTGTACAGTTGAAACCCGTGATGAGACCGAACTGAAAAGTTCGAATAAACTGGATTTTTTACATAATAAACCAAGATTCTGCCCAAGTCAAAATTAGCAACCAAGAACTAGAACTGTGCGGTGTGCCTCTTTTTAGGATACAATTATTATTATAAAAACCTGAAAAATATTCTGCAGGATTATTGTACCATCGAGGAAATTGATTCCTAGGCAGTTGAGAGACCCACGTCATTTGGTCGGCTTATATCAATAAAATGATAGCTGTTAATCTGTCGAATAGGTTTTACATAACGCGACCAAATTACTCAGGTCCTCCACTTGCCTAGGAATAAACTTCTCTGATAGTACAAGTAGGTAATATACTCACGACAGAAAAAAAAAAACAAAGAATTATGTTTTCTAAACAATATAAAAATAAATAATAATTTTATCGATAACACAAAACCAACACAACACTAAACGTAAACGAATGAAACCATAGCAAGTAGTATTAAATATTTAAGATCAAAAAGTTTTTGAGCCAAAAGTAATATTTTTTGCTTTGTTTTATATTTTACGGTTTAACCTATTTAAGAACAAAAAGGCTTTTATTATTGTTGGTGAAGTGTCTGATTTTCCTTGAATTTTCCTAAAAATCTTTCTGTCGCTTACTACCACCCAATTAGATAAAAATCTATTTTTTAACCGACTTCCAAAAAGGAGGAGGTTATATGTTCGGCTGTCGATATATTTTTTTTTTAAAGTTTATTTTTGTATGTTCAACGATTACTCCGCCGTTTGTGAACCGATTTTCAAAATTTTTGTTTTGTTCTATTAGGTTTCCCTCCAATTTGGCCCCATTTTCACAAAATTGGTGATCTGATGATGGGATCCATGAGTAATCGAGGGAACTCCTCAAAATTTATATGGAAACATATGGTGATTTTGGTTTTATGAGAAGTATCCTAAGCATATGCTACCAAAACGCAAGATTTTGCACCAAGGTAATATGGTTCCGAAGATACTAAGAGAACTCCGGATTCCTTATAGATACAAGTTTGGGGATTTAGGCGCTGTTTTAAGAACTGAAAGCATATGCTACTATGCAAATTACATTCATCATCATCATCATCATCATTACCACGTCAGGGTCACCAGTGTCACATGGTTGTATATGGATACAATATGCCCCCACAACACCATAATTATATCATCACGTTATGTCCTTATAATAATTGGTACTTTTCATAGCGATTTTAATAAAAATAAATGTTGTTTCAAAATAAATGATTCAAGTTCTAAGCGACTTATGTACCACAAAATTGAACATAACAAAGTCAACCTTAACTCCAGAGCGTAAGGCACACATTTGACATTACTTTTGAGATTCGAAAGAATTATTTTTAACAAAAAATTAAAACCGACTTCTAAGGTAAAAACAATAGTAACATCCTTATAATATTCAGAACTAAAAAGTATTAAATAATTTTTTCTATCTAATAGTCCCTTTTTCCGAATTCGGCTAAACTTCAACTATTTCTGTACTCAATCTTCATCATTTTGAAGTCGGTACCAGATATAGCTGAATCTTAGTTCTCTGACAGAATAGGTATTTGAAACTTTTGGAACTGGCACCGACTTCAAAATTATGAAGATTGAGTACAGAAATAGTTGAAGTTTAGCCGAATTCGGAAAAAGGGACTATTAGATAGGAAAAATTATTTAATACTTTTTAGTTCTGAATATTATAAGGATGTTACTATTGTTTTTACCTTGGAAGTCGGTTTTAATTTTTTGTTAAAAATAGTAATTTCACTCTTTTTAGTTAGAACATAACAAAGTCAACCTTACCTCCAGAGCGTAAGGCACACATTTGACATTTCTTCTGAGATTCGAAAGAAAAAAGAGAAGTAAGTTGCTTCGATAGGTTTTTAACTATTATTAACTAGTTTAACTATTATTAACCCGTCAATCCCCAAGCGGCACCCGGCTGCCGCATAACAATTAAAAATCTATTATGTCTGCGATTCCCACGATCGAGGTAATAAACGTAGAATATACGCGATGGTTTACTAGGTAACTAAAAAGAGTGAAATTATTATTTTTAACAAAAAATTAAAACCGACTTCCAAGGTAAAAACAATAATAAAATCCTTATAATATGAACTAAAATGTATTAAATAATGTTTCCTATCTAATAGTGCCTTTTTCCGAATTCGGCTAAACCTCAACTATTTCTGTACTCAATCTTCATAATTTTGAAGTCGGTGCCAGTTTCAAATACCTATTCTGTCAGAGAACTGAAGATTCAGCTATATCTGGTACCGACTTCAAAATGATGAAGATTGAGTACAGAAATAGTTGAGGTTTAGCCGAATTCGGAAAAAGGCACTATTAGATAGGAAACACTATTTAATACTTTTTAGTTCATATTATAAGGATTTTATTATTGTTTTTACCTTGGAAGTCGGTTTTAATTTTTTGTTAATGATTTATGAGCTTGAGTTTAGTTCTGTGCTGTGTGAAGATATTATGAGCCTTTGGCAGATAAATAAAGTAAGTCTACATGAATATGCTTAAACTACATTTTCTATGCTCATGTGATAAAGAGGTAATGATTGTTTGTTTGCGTCTGAAGGAAATTCCCAGATATTAATAAAGGTATTGGCCTAGAGTGGACCACAAGGAAAGGCACAGTCAACTTTTTATCGTAGAAAAATGACCTCTCTTCGGGCTTTGATCGCGTACGACGAAGCGGGAATCATCTAGATTTAATAATTAAATTAATTTTAAAGTCATTAGCTTAATACGGCAAATTTTTATAGTAGGAGCCAGGAGGTACATAGAATTTACTATGAAAAGAATATTGTCGCCGAGAATTATAGCGACACAGAGCAATGAGTGGTTATCGATTTCTGGCACTCTGTTGACACAGCTAAGTAACGCTCATTTAAATTTCTTAATCTTAGCTATGAATAAAGAAAAATTTCTACCGTAATGAAAACGGCATAGGGATTATGCTCCCTTTTCTACACTTTTAATTTTGAAGGAATCTTATTATTTTCTTTTGTTGATATAAGCCCGGCTAGATCGCTCAAGACGTGACCTGCAGTGGAAAAATACGATTGCCATCTAAAGCCAACCGTTTAAATGAACGAGATTGGAGCTTAAAAAGTATAATGGACGGGGGGGTAGGGGAGAATCCCGCGGGTGGGGCACAAGATGGCCGATCTGCGATTGAGATGAAGCTGCCCCCCTGAGGAGATCAGGCAATATAATTAAGTGCTTTGACTATTTTTATTTCCGCCATTTTTATAAATTTACTCGAATGTGACGGTTGTAGGGTTTCCGGATATTTTTGGGCTGGACTAAGGTTTTCATATTATTTCAAATTCTGAAGCAAGAAAATAAAAATAGGTGGTATTCGACACCCAATTAGAAGCCAATATTAGCATCACTACCTGACTCTACATTTTTTCGGTGGGACTAATTAGTAAATGAAACTAAGGTAAATGTAAAGCTACAGTAGAGCTACGGTAAACCGTATTCAGTTAGAATCAAATAGATTGTTATATTTGTACAATTTTTGACAGCAGATTTTTAAAAAATATCCTTGATCATTGGATAAATTTTTATATTTGCATGTTTAACACATCAGCCGCTATAAGAAAAAAAAACGGATCAAAATGTTTTATTCCAATTACCCCCGTATTGCTAGAGTCATTTTATTTTCTCACTTTTTGCCATCAGATTCTGGTAGACCTATAGTTAAACTTTATTTTTATATAACTTCCAATACTGGCACATTAGTTTATGAGCTAATAATGTCAATGTTTGAATTCGAATTTTGTCATGTCCCTTGATTTAAGTACATCGACGGCCTATATAAGGCGAATTTAGTTATATCATTTTTTTGAGTTGGAATAAAGTCATCAAGAAGAGCAGAGCAGTTTTACTTAGTAGTCACTATTGGAGATTTTTCCATACGAAAGTTTCCCCTTTCTCTTGCCATTCCCAAACACGGCTAGTAGGTAACTAGGAACTATACCTTTAAGAAGAGAGCGTATTTACTCTTAAAAAGCCGGCAACGCACCTGCAACTTTTCTCACTTTTCTGATGTTGCGACTTCCGAGTGTCCATGGGCGACGGTAATTGCTTTTCATCGGGTGACCCGTTTGCTCGTTTACCCAAATTTTATAAAAAAAAATGTATACTGCTGGCTGTCTTACCCGAGCACTATAGAGTGCTCGGATAAGACAGCGAATGAGGCAGCTTTACAATTAAGATCCCAAGGTACACGAGAGGAAAATCAAGGAATTAGCTCTGTAATTTTTGATAAGAGGGTTTTAGATAATGGGTATTGGCCATTGGGTATATAATTTCTCATGTCATAATATCATGTGAGTTACGTCCGTTGTATTTGTTCCTACCAAGATTTTTAAGCGGTAAAGTATAAATACAATTCCCGAAATGTAATTTGCAAAAATCTAATTTTAAACCTCCATTCCTTAAGACGGTTAATAAGTAACATAATATCGATAGCGGGGGAATTAAACTCCCTTTGAACAGTCGAGAGGAAAAGTTAGGAACCGCAACCCCCGCCCAAAAAATATCTCAAATGAACCAAAGAGAACCGAGAAAATTCAGGCATACTTTCAAACCTATAATCCCTCATAATCATCTTTACAAAGCAAAGATTAAAAACGATTCTCGCCCCCACCGCCCTGCTCGGTATGCGCGCCGCGCGAGGCAGGATTAAATCATTATTTTTCTTAAGCCCCGTTTTTTTCTCCGCTCTAGTGGAAGGTTTTTTGCTCTTTGATGCTCCGATCAAAGACTCTCGTACTAATTTGCATAACATTCTTAAATAAATTGCGGGGGACCGGGCAATTTAACACCGTATAAACTTATTAATGCAAGATGCCTAATGCACTAATTGCTATTCATTATTCGTTTATTAATCCCCGATGACGGAGGACTTTGTAATCAAAAGCTGTGATTTTGTGTCTAAACATTGATTTTACCGTCGTCGCTTAATTCGATGAAGTTATAGGGTTTTCCGGGTTTAAATTTTTAGACTGCATGCGTCCCACTTCCGACGTTAACAATGGTGGTCCTTCGGGCCGGATAGCTTTTTAATGTGAAAGAGAGAATATAAAAACTTATTCAAGAATATTTGTAATTTAGTGACCTGAAAATATTAATAAGGACTAATTAATTTAAGTAACTTTTAAGATTCAGAACGTTTGTGTTAATTATTTGCTCACAGTAAAGCGATTTCTTTGTAAAGCTAATTTGGGTAGGTACGTTAGCTGAATATTTTAATTAATGAAATTTTTACACATCTCAACGAGCTTAAATACTTAATTACAAATAGCAAACTTCTAATGAAGTCTTCATTATATTTCAAACTTGCTAAATGAGACTAATTTGCTGATAAGTCTTAAGTACCTACAGAACCTACAATGATAAATTTTGTAAATTACAAGCAAAAACACTTACCTGCTATAAATTGCATCTAATCTATGAAACTCTTACCTCCTTATTAATAAAAATATTTACATCACGTTTACGCTTAACGCTGTTGCTATATTTATCTTATACGTTGAAAAAGCTAATAGACAGAGGCAGCAACATGGAGTATAATAGCTAGAAAAACGTAGATCATAATAATAACAAACTGTTAATTTAAGTATGATCTAACAAAGTCTTAAGCTAACATGCAAAATACGCGAAAACTAACGCTAACTCCTAAGCCGTTGTATGTTCAGTAAACCTAATAAGTAGTTAGTTTAGTGAGCTAGTTGTGTCGGTTATGTGTGTTTGATCACAGGTAGAGCCCGTGATATATGACGGTAGTAAGCCATCTTCGAAGTTCAGGAAACGCTTACGAAGTTTGGATTTAAGCAGCATCCTAATATTGTAAAGACGAAAATGTGTTACTACTTAAAGCGATGATAAGATGATATTCGGAGTGTAGAAAAGAGAAGCTTCGTAGGAAGACTTTCTTCTCATTTCAGTTCGATTTCCTTGTCTTTTTTCGATCTCCGCGCAACAAAAATTCTGCGCAAACGGGCAACATGGCATAGTAAAATGTACGATTTGCGTGAGATTTCATTTTCACTTAAATTAGGTGAGGATTTCATCCTCAACTGGGCCTCAAAAATTACATATTGTGAACTTAAAGTACCGATAAACAAATATTTTTAGCTTCATCTATATATTAATACGCGAGCGAAAAACTTTGGAACCCTTTTTACGAAAAATGCGGAAACGTAGGGCATGAAATTTCGCACAGTTGTAGTTTATATGGAGAAGGAGTGCATCTAGCTAATATTGTTTTAAAATTATGCTTTTATCATACATTATTTTAATAAATAAAACATTACAATTTACACACACTACAACGCGCACACTACCATGTTTTGACTGACAAGCCTATACACACGAATTATATTCCTTCGTTTATGGTTGAAGTCTGTGATCAAATTGACAATGAATTGTAGTTTTTTTTTTTATTAAATCTAAAATAGTCAATACTTTAAACGGGGAGCCAAAAGAAAAAGATAATTAAATTTAAGGTCGAATTTCGACCATTGGGCGATCTCTACTAGTATATTAATTAATTGCTTACGAAAAAGACACAACTACGCAATATCAAAACCGCTTTCAACTCCCTAAAAGAGGAAACAAAATCAATATTTTGCCGCAAAATAAAACAAGTTGGTCTAGCCCCTATGGGCTTATGAAGTTAGGAGCCCGGTAAGTAAATACAGGTGAAGTCGACATTTAACTTAATTTTTACTCCAGTCGTGCTTAATTGGGAGAGGCGTAGCTGCAGGGGCGGATTATGACGATGCAGTTTGGGCACACATAGCACTGAAAAAAAAACGAAAAGAAAATTGGTAGTCCAAAAAACTTCAGAGAATTTTTTGTTTTGTTATCATATCTGATTATTTATCTGTGTGCATCCGTAGTCCTAACTCCTAGGTAATATCCAAAAATAAAATAATATGCGAAAGTGTATTTGTCTTTTACCTCTTCATGCACCCCAGTAGCCCAGAAGCATAAATTTATGACCTAAACATTCTTTTCTGAAAAAGAAGTAGAAGCAGTGTAACATTTATCTATTTCTGAAACTATCTACAAAAGCATAAATTAATTATTGTAAGTATCTGTAAAGTGCAAACGTAACATAATTTTAGCGTAGAACCAATATTTCGTAAATTATCACAACCGCTACCCACTTATGATCCCAAAATTGATCTAAATCCGCCCCTGCGCCAAAATGACGTCACAAAAGAAGCACTTAATAAAAGGAACAATACCACTCGGGCTAAACAAACTTAGCCGGGCAAGGGTTAGGTACCAGGTAGGGGCTGATTCAATCTCCATCATAATTGCGTTACTTATTGAGTTTTATCGGATGCATCTCATCAGCTATTTTTAGATGTGAAATTATGTGACACCATATCGAATATTAAACTAGATGTTGCTCGCAACTTCATTCGTGCAGTTCGTTCACGGAAAGCGTACAATTTAACATGATAAAAATTAAAAACTATCCTACATCAAAGGGTGTAATAGTAGTCAGAAGCGTAGCGTGCCTTGGCGGGGCCTTCAGAAGTCTCGTCCCAGATAAACTGTCGTTTATCTTCTGTCAGCCGATGTAATGGCTTGGCTATCTCTGAGAATAACTTAACAAAACGCCTGTAGTAAGAGCATAGGCCGAGAAATGCCCGCACTTCGGTTTTGTTTTTAGGGGTTGGCCAATTTTGAACTGCTTCCAGTTTCTCCGGGTCTGTCTGGATTCCATCACTGGAGATAACATGGCCGAGATAATTGACCTTACTCCTGAATAAACGACACTTTTTCGGATTCAACTCTTTAACTTGGTCCCCTCTATTTTGGCGAAAACTCGTTCTAAGTTTCGCAAATGGTCTTCGAAGTCGCGGCCAACAATGATGACGTCGTCCAAGTAGACTAAGCAAGCCTCTCCAACTAGGCCTGCCAGTACACACTCCATGAGTCGCTCAAATGTGGCAGGTGCGTTGCACAATCCAAAGGGCATGACGTTAAACTGCCATAAACCTTTACCAGTGGAAAAAGCTGTCTTCTCCTTGTCTTTTGGATGAATTTCCACCTGCCAGTATCCAGATTTCAGGTCCAGGGTCGAGAACCATTTCATATTACTCAAGGTATCCAGAGTGTAGTCGATTCGAGGTAACGGGTAACTGTCCTTCTTGGTGACATCATTGAGACGTCTGTAGTCCACACAAAATCTTGTGCTACCATCTTTCTTCTTCACTAATACAACAGGTGAGCACCACGGACTTGCAGACAGTTCAATAATCTTATGCCTTCTCATGTCCTCCAAAAGGCCTTCCACTTCTTTTTCCTTTGCAATGGGTATCCGTCTTGCTCGTTGACGAATTGGGTTCTCGTTTCCGGTATCTATCCTGTGCTGAACCATCGACGTTCTTCCAAGGTCCCCTTCCTGACTGGAGAAGATATTCGCGTGGCGTTGTAAAAACTTCTTAGCTTTCATGTTCTGCGAATAAGTCAGATTACTCTTGCAGTCATCGAGTAGCTCAGTCGCTAATCCGTAGTTGCTGCTGTTTGCTGAGTCTGAGCCTGTCATCGAACTACACTTTCTCATCCAGACAACTTCCTCGCACTTTCCAATGACGTCACCTTTGTTCAAGCAGACCTCGCGATCACCAAGATTCAAAACCCTGACCACAGCGTTACTGCTTCCACTAACAAGGGTTCTCGCCGTCATCAGTTTTTGCGCTGATGTCTTGGTAGGTGTGTCTTCGATCAACACACATCTGTTTGACTTCTTCTTTCCAGCTGGCGGCAGTTTCACCAGCACCTTAGCTTCCGTTCGTCCAGGTATAATGACTTTCTTTACAAATTCGACTTTCCCGCAGGCGCCTCCGAGAATGAAAATTTCTTCTTCACCACACTTGAAAACTCCGTCAGCGACATTAATTCTGCAGTTATGCTTCTTCATGAAATCCAAACCCAAGATGCAGTCATCCATAATCTCAGCCACGATAACGTCATGAGGGTATGAGTAACCCCCTACATTAATCGTAACTGACATTTCTCCCAGGACGGGTATTGGCTGACCGGAGGCAGTAAGAAGCCGACAGTTAATTCTCCTCTTGTGACTTCTTGCGGCTTTTACCAGATTTGGGTTCACTATTGTTCTAGAGGCTCCTGTGTCTAGAGTCGTTTTGCAATCCGTCCCGTTAATAGTCCCCTGAATCACAAGACTATTCCCGCTGCTTGCTTGGGAGACAACAGTAATTGGGGCTTCCTCCGCGTCAGCCAGTACTCGCCCCTTAGTCCTGGCTTTTATTCGTTTCCCTGCTCCCGGCCAGAGGACGAAACCCCTTGCTTCTTCAGCTCCTCTATTTGTTCAATGCGTTCCTCGAGTCTTTTAATTTTTGCCATCTGAGTCTCCTTCTGCGGGCAGTTGAGCTGAAGATGGCCCCTTTCGCCGCACTTGTAGCACATGGCTCCAAAACTTTTCTTTGTAGGAGCCTTTACCTCCTTGACTTCCTCAGAGACCTCGCGGATCTTATAGGTCTGCCGTCTGTCACGCCGAACAGCCTCGACCTCTAAAGCATGCGCCAACGCTTCCTTTAGCGAGGTGTGGTGACGTAGCCTCACTGCAGCTCTGACTTCCAGGTCCCTGATTCCGTCGACAAATGCTTGAACAATGTTCGTGTCAACCATCTTGGAATCGGCTCCTGGATGTGCCTTCTTGACCAGTTTTTCTATTTCCAACGCCCATTGTTGTAGTCCCTCTCCTGAGCGTTGGACTCTGTCACGAAGTTGAGCACGGAACACGTGCTCCAGGTGTCGCTCCCCGTATCTGGATTCAAGGGCCTCTATCAGGTCTTGGAACCCATTTCCTGTATGTGCTTCCAGGACAGACAAAGCTTGCCCTCCGAGCGCAACAGTGAGAGCGGTCAGGCATTGTTCGTCAGTCCATCCGTTGGCAGAAGCAACCGTCTGGAATTGCTGACGATAAGCGTTCCAAGAAATAGTACCGTCGTATAGTGGCACTTTAACTCTCGGTCCTTGTACCACTACTCCGGTAGTTCCACTAGACGTTGCGATTCCTGTGGTTTCTAGGCGGACTTTCCACTTCTGTAGTTCTGTGAGGCCGGTTTTCACATTTTCCATATCCACTCCTAACCCCGTAACTCGTTTGTCCATTACGTCGACATCTTTTCGAAGCTTAACCACCGTGTCACTGACATCCTTTATAGCTCCAAGCGCTTTTTCTTGGAGGTCCTTTTGTTGCTCTTGTGATTCTCGAATGGATCTGATTTCAGTACCGAGCTTGCGTTCTTGTGACTCTTGCAAAGCGCCAAGCTTGCGGTCTTGTGACTCTTGCAAAGCGCCGAGCTTGCGGTCCTGTGACTCTTGCAAAGCGTGAATTAACTCAATTATGCTTTCCAATTGAGGAGCCATTTGAGGGGCCGTAGAAACTACGGGCGTGGCAGGATGGATGGAGCTAGTCGACGGGGACCAGTGGGCGGGGCCAGTGGGCGTGGCCTGAGTGGGCGTGGCCTGGTGGGCGGAGCCAGTGGTCGTGGCCGTGTCCAGAATGGGCGGGGCCTGAGGGGCGTGGTCAGTGAGCGGGTCCCTGTGGGCGGAGCCACTGGGCGTGGCTGTATCCGAAGTGGGTGGAGCCTGGGGGCGTGGTCAGTGGGCGGAGCCTGGTGGGCGGGGCCATCGGGTGGGGCCTGCCCCGAAGGGGGCAGAGCTTGGTCCCCAGTGGGTGTGGCCTCCGCAGCCCGTTGCGCCCTTGTCCTGACACTTCCCTCGAAGTCCTCTCTCGGAGTCAATGGCACTGCGCCCTTGTCCTCACACTCCCCTTGAGTTCCTCTCTCGAAGTCAATGGCAGCAGCTCGCTGCGCCCTCGTTCTGACCCAGTGGGTGTGGCCTCCGCAGCCCGTTGCGCCCTTGTCCTGACACTTCCCTCGAAGTCCTCTCTCGGAGTCAATGGCACTGCGCCCTTGTCCTCACACTCCCCTTGAATTCCTCTCTCGAAGTCAATGGCAGCAGCTCGCTGCGCCCTTGTCCTGACACTCCCCTTGGAGTCCTCTCTCGGAGTCAATGGCATCTCCAAATCTCACTTCCGACACCAGTTATTACGTGCTAGGGTTCGAGGATTCGGAGAGAAAGACCTGGTGACTCTCTTGAAGACTTTATTCACTGATACTAGCTCACACGAGTCACTAAGTTCAAACACTAAGCACTAAGTCCAAACACTAAGCACTATCGCTGTCCTAGATCGTAGCCGAGTCGTAAGTTCACTGGTTCACTCACTATTGATCACTTGTTTTCACTTCGAAGTCGCCTCGAAGATCGCTCAGATCAAACTGAATTGCCGGGCCGTCTACCTGCGGCTATTTATATGGCGAGACGAATTCTAGAAAGTCTCTTCCCCGATTAACGTAAACAAGTAAACAACTGTGTTTAAAATACGCGTAAGTAAATATACACCTAACGCCATCTAGTATTGAGTAGGGGATTTAGGTTTTCTGTGTTTCCCTGATCAGTTTCGCTGGTTTGACGCTAGATGGCACCACGTGTAGTGTCCATAACAATACATTAACACTAACAGCTAGGTACTTTTTCCTTTTTGAAGTTTACGATTTTTCATGCGATAATTTTAAATTATGTCATAATATAAATGTAGCATTTTTTCCCAAGGACATTTGAAATTATTAATTTGAATGTACAACCTCTTTGGTCTGAGTGTACAAGTACAACTATGTACGTAATCAATTCTTTTTTCAGACAATGCCGTTTAAAATAGTCCAAACTGTTGAAAAAGGACTGCCCAGGCTAAGTATTGTACCATCTGTTTGGGAGGACGATGGAAGATTATTTTGGCATCCCGTAAACAAAGACAAAAATAGAAGTCGACTTAGTCGAGAAGAAAATTCATTCCTAAGCCCTAATTGGGACATTATTCAGTGCACAACTTACTACACCTAACTGATGATGTTGAAATGTTTGGGCATCTGATAACGTTTAAAGCATATCCTTTTGAAAATATGTTATTAATGAAATGATCAAGCGTATGCTGAGATCAGGAAAGAAACCACTCTCACAAGGTTGCCAAACAACTGGCTGAAAAAACAAATGAGATTAATTTTCAAATGCATAAAGGCAAAAATATACATTTATAAGAACAATTAAGAAAGATAATATATTGAATTTTGAAGATTTCACACTTTCCAATAGAGAAAAAAACAGTTACTTACAAGAAGCAATGAGGTTGTGAAAATTAATCACACAGAATTTGTCAAACACAGTATGATTATAATTAAAGGTAGTAAATTTACTAACACAGAAGATGTTTTTGAATATCCAATTAAATCTTGCAATATCCAAATCAAGATGTCAATATAATGGTACCCATACTTTAATCACCTTAAAACCTGAAGACATCAAATGTAAATAATTAGTATGTATTAAGCATAAAGAATTTCATTACTTTATACCTTTGTTACACACATTATAAATAAAATACTGTTTTTTAATTTTTAAAATTTATTTTACTTCCACTATCTTTCCCGTTTATCTGTATGATGTATCACTTTAAATAGTACTACACATTTTTTCCTACTGCTAAGTTTTTATATCAAAGTATATATAATATTTATTACCTATACCAAAGTAATACATCGTATTTTGAAAGTATTCTAGGATATAAATTTATAAAAAGTAAACAACGAAAAGATATTTAGGTCCTAGGACTGAATCACCATACTTAGTTTAAGCAGGGCTATCCGAAACCCTGTACTTACATTCATGCAACAACCAAAATTTATAAATTACTATTAACAATGTAAAGTTATTTACTTCTTGTACTGAAACAACACACTTAGATCAAGCAAGGCTATACCCACACCCTGTAGGCTGTATACATATAATAAATCAAAGTAAATACTATTTTCTTCTAACTATGCTAAATATTACCTAGTTTATCAGTCTTGATATTACACATCCTGTAAAGGGTATAAATATGCAATAAGTAAATAAACAAAATACAAAGTTATTTAATTCTTTGGATTGAAAGAACACAGCTGTTAAACAAAGTAAATAATAATTTCTACTACCTATGCTTATTATTGTAATTATTATATTATAATATTAGTAGGTATAAAAGTTATACTTTGTAGTAAACAACATAACATAAAATATATGTATCAATTAATAGTAATTTAACCGACTTCAAAATAAGGAGGTTATCAATTTGACCCATATGTATGTCTATGTAATATTTCCAGAATTGCCTAGTTTTTGTATGTTAGTCTATATCAGTGTCTCAACAAATGTGCCACATTTCAAAGTTTGTATGTATGTTGTATGAATGATGTAGGTATGTATGTATGCATGTATCTATTATGTTTAAACATAAAAGCATACATAGATACATACACTAATTATGAAATTCGGCACATTTGTTCAGACGCTGATATAGGCTAACATATACAAAAACAAAACCCAACTGGTTTTGTTTTCTGTGTTTTAGTCTCTCAGTATTATTCATTAAAATTCTCTTCTGAGTTATCTGCAGTAGGTATATTTGGTTGTGAACCTTCAGGTGCAGATACATATTTTTCAACATCATGTACAGTCGTACAGAACCAAAAGCAACGGTTGAACTCGCACATAAATCCATATCGTCGATGGTCTGGTCATTTTCAGGGGCTATTGTGCATGTTTGACTGTTTTGTTTTACAATCTTCAATTTATATATTCTTTTGCAATTTTTCTTCTTATTCCACCGGTTCTCGCTCTCAATTTCCAAGCAAGATATTTTATCAATTTCCACAAATTAACACAGGTAAGTTGAAATAACTATAAAATACGCTATGATTATAATTTATATAGCGACGACGTCCATGCACTGCAAATTGACATTAATTAGCAGAAAAAAACTGTTTAAAAGGACCTATCAAAGCCATTACCTGTATTACTATCTACAGTAAATATTATAGCTTTTGGCTTTACAAATGTCCACTCGTGTCTAGTTAAACTGCTAGCTCTATATACTAGAACAAATGGAACGCTAAAAAACAAGTGCCGTGTATCTACTCCCCTATAATGCTCTTAATCAGCCAGCTGACTAATGGAGTATTTGTAGTGTATTATATTTCCAATAAGTTTATATGTATCAAATTTATACTTATATAAGGCCTTTAGACAGGTTTAGGTCAATTTATCGCAATAATACAGGATAAACATCACGGATGATCTACAATAATACTACATTAACGCTAAAAGTACACCCGTAAACTAAATGTGAACTCTTAAATGGAGTAAAATGCTACTTGGGAAACTATCACGGCTAAGAAGACTTCACAAGTTAATGAGTAATAGTCGATCAACTAAAAAAAATGTATTCGGCGAAGTATAAAGGAACTTTTCGTTCGAATTCCTTTGAACGTAACTAAGATGATGTTGTTAGTAGTGTAAAACACGTTATAAATTTCCTGTTATGGACCAATAAAAATTAGCGGTACTACGGAACCCTATATTGCGCGTGCCCCGACACGCACTTGGCCGGTATTTTTAGTTTAACTCTTTCGGTAAGTTAGGTGGTATAGCATAAAATACTATTTAACTGCCAAGAACAAATAAAAAGTTCTAGAATTTGTGGTTTGAATAACTGACCCTATACTAGATATCATTTTTTTTTAAAAGACTAAACCTTGGTCTTGTGTCTCTGTTAGTAAGACACACGTCCGCGTTGCATGCTCAGCTACGCTATTTCACTCCATTACTCTCGGAATCCCATTTTTGAGATGCAGATCGCGACGTTTTCTTTCCCACTTAAGAGCCGTACTTAAAAAATCATTGAAGAAAATCTATTGTGCGAAATTCATTAGGGCCGTCAAAAATGGCTCGGAATTAACATAATAAACCCCCAAGTCCATCAATCAGGGAGTTCCAAAGGCTTCCTAAGCCCTCACTTTCATCTGACGGTATCCGAGATTGTAATGAAAATCTGAAAAAAATTTGGCTATTAATAATATAATTAATGAAAAGTTCCTTTGAGCCTAGCATTAAAAAGATAATGGTATAAATCATAATATTTTATGTGGTGTTGTTAGGTCGTCAACTTCAAAAAATATCCTGCACTCTCCCATCGCTAGTCGCAAGTCGCAACTACCAATTTTGATGATATTTGGTATGTAAGTGAATACGTAGTTTGTATGTAGATAGCTTCTTACATCTTTAAAGGAAACCTATCCTATGTCCAGAATAGGTTTTCCTTGAATGATACACTGCTTCACGTTTTAAAAAAAATATTTGTGCTTCGAAGTTAAGGGGCAAAACCTAGTTCCGTATGCGAAGTAGCCTAACCCTATGTTTTATGATTTTAATGCTGCTGAAATAAAAATAATCACAGAAGCTTTACCATTAGCGAGTCCGAATTGCAAATCAAAGCTTACATTAACTTTAAATCAGTGGAAGAATTTATTTCCTTCCGCGGACATTTGAATGTTTTATACTTTAAATTGTCTGCCGGAGGCGGGAATCATCTTAATGTTAATTATACAGATTTACAGAATTACTCGTCCATAACAAAACAACGTCTTTACAATCGTAAATTTCGGGACTCTAAACCCGCTTCAAGGGCTGGGAATATACGAACCGGAATCGTTGAGACCGGACAAAATTTAGAGCAATAAAGATTGACTTTTAGGATAAAGCAAAGGAAAAGTGTTAAAAATCAAACAACATATACGTTACTAGACCTTCCGCACGGCTTCGCCCGCTTAAATTAGGAATTTTATAAAAACCGTACATTTCCCGCAAATAAATAGCCTATGTTTCACGTGATCTACTCCATATCTGTGCCAAAAACATAAAAATTGCTCCAGTAATTCGTGAGATAAGCACTTTGAAATATTTTTCCCCGTTTTTTTCACATTTTACTTTGTATCTTAGCTCCTATTGGTCTTAGCGTGATAATATATAGCCTATAGCCTTCCTTGATAAATAGGCTATCAAACACTAAAATAATTTTTCAAATCGGACCAGTAGTTCCTGAGATTAGCGCGTTCAAACAAACAAACAAACTCTTCCGCTTTATAATATTACTAGACATTCCGCGCGGCTTCGCCCGCGTAAATTAGATATTTCATAGACAAATCAGTCTACAAAAAATAGCCTATGATCCTTCACGTGGTATATTTCTTATCTGATCCAAATAACAGAAAAATTGCTCTAGTAGTTCGTGAGATAAGCCCTTTCAAATAATTTCCCCCGTTTTTACCACATTTTCTTCTATTTCTTCGCTCCTAGCGTGAAATAGAAGAAAATAGTAGTCTTAGCGTGATAAAATATAGCCTATAGCCTTCCTCGATAAATGGACTATCTAACACTGAAAGAATTTTTCAAATCGGACCAGTAGTTCCTGAGATTAGCGCGTTCAAACAAACAAACAAACAAACAAACTAACAAACTCTTCCGCTTTATAATATTAGTATAGATAGTATAGATGCGCGTTGGCAACAAAATCATTACGTCGCGTTGTTTTAAGTAAATTGACATCACGGATACTGTTATTGATTTTGTACATCGAGATTTATTAATATAACGAAATAGTACATTACGCACCTAGGGCAGGAAAATAAGAAATGTCTCAGATCACATGTAATCAACAAACATGTGATCTGAGGCTTTCTTATTTACTTTTACTGCCCATGGTGCGTAAGCGCAGCGGGAAGAAAGTTGACGTTTTCCGCCCGGAGGTGAGAAAAATATATTAATTAATTAATAACGATAAAGAATGGAAAAAATTGTCTCTTTGAAGAATTATTGAGAGAGAATATCATTTGCAGATGTAGAAAATTTTATTCATTAACGCTAAAAAGTTAGGGATCCGCAGCCTAAAAAATAAACCGTTGAACCTAGTACGTAATCCATACTAATATTATAAATGCGAAAGTGTGTCTGTCTGTCTGTCTGTCTGTCTGTTCGTCTGTCTGTTACCTCTTCACGCCCAAACCGCTGAACCGATTTTGCTGAAATTTGGTATGGAGATACTTTGAGTCCCGGGAACGGACATAAGATACTTTTTGTCCCTGGAAAATGTACGGTTCCCGCGCGATAAACGAGTTTTGACGCAACAGAGTTGCGGGCATCATCTAGTAGGCTATATTTTATCACGCTAAGACTAATAGGAGCGAAAAAATAGAAGAAAATGTGGAAAAAACGGGGGGAAATTATTTGAAAGGGCTTATCTCACGAACTACTAGAGCAATTTTTCTGTTATTTGGGTCAGATAAGAAGTAGACCACGTGAAGGATCATAGGCTATTTTTTGGAGACTGATTTGTCTGTGAAATATCTAATTTACGCGGGCGAAGCCGCGCGGAACGTCTAGTACAATATAATAATTATGTATTACGTACGAGGTACTAAATGTCTTACTTATAAGTAAATTCTTGGATGTGAAGTTGAATTATGCTTTAGAACTCTTTAATTTTGCCTTCATGTAACATTATAGCTGATAGCTTTAACCGTTAAGTTTGGTACTACTAATATATATTCTGTGGTTGTGATTTGTGAATTGTGTCGTTGGTATTTCTCGCCCGACTCCACCGAAATGACTGGACTTATTTTGATTAAATTTTGTTTGTAAATCGGGTAACTCTCCGCAGCTGAATATCGTGTGCACACTGCGGTGTCGGTGATTTCTTTTCACTTACAACACCTTTTTTCCTGTAGCTATTCAGAATTATAATTCCACTATAGCGAGCAATCCAAATCAATACACAAAGACTTCAATATTTGCCAAAAACTTTCCTCAAAAGATCTTTGAAATATCACGAAGTCTGTTCGTTAGCCTAGCTGATAGTAAGTAGGTACGCCTAATGAAATAAGATCCCAGTCGGAGCTAAGGAATGGTAGAATTAAAACTACATAAATGGTCCCTCGCAAACGGAAGATGGGCTTAGGGGGTATTTGCCGTCGTCCCCACCGTTCATAACTTCAACTTCAAGATGAATTCCTTTATTTTGTAATGCTACATTAAAATGTTGTTGACATTAATGTATTTATGGATAGGTCGTTTAAAAAATTTATAACCCCGACTATTCTCAAATCGCGGAATTCTGTCTGTAGCGGTCATTAATTGACTCCCTGTCAAAAAACTTGTAATTTTCTATACAAACCGCAATTGACAATGAAGTGACAGATGTTTCTAGTCTAAGGGTGATATAGTATTTTGCATAATACACGATGTGAACACAGTATGAATTATATCACTTCAAACTCATAAATAGTTGGAGATTATCATACGAAGAGGTAACCGAGACATTTTAGGATGAAACTGTAAAATTGAATTCTTTACAAGAATTCAATTTTATTCTTAAGTTAACAAAATGCAGTGCGAGTATTATTCACATAGCTCCTAGACTAGAAAGGTCAATGACCGCTGGTGCCACCTTAAATTGTCCTGACTATAGGTACCAAAAATGCGGCTTTATTATACTTATCTTAACACTTATTATATTATTAGTATTTCATTTTTCAGTTTAGCCGCTACGAATGCGCATACAATATACATACATAAATATACTGCCAAAATCATTACCCATCCTTTTGGCTTTTCTGTAGTCGGGTTAAAAGTAGACAATGTGAAACAGATGCCGACAGTAAATTTTGTATTATTTTGATAGGATTTAGGTTAGAAAAGCAAACTATAGCAGAAGTGGAATATGTCTAATTTTGACAATTAAAGATCTGAAAGTGGTGCACCAGATTTTACAGCGACGATCATATTTTGTACTCGACCTGTATGCGTAAATGAAGTGTCTAACACAATAATACCAGTAACTATTTAGTAATCTCTTATAACTTATAATACAACAAGTTTACAGAAGTTTCTAAAATAACATCCTGTAAGACGGACGCGTGTAGCAGGCGCTTAACCATTTTCGCTCGATTGATAGCAAACGGAGCGATTTTTCCGAGAAAAAACCAGCTAATGATTTGCTAACGACGATATTTATATTTTAATGCATCGCGAGAGAAGATTATTTTCTTTGAGGGCATTTTATTATCGATATTATACGTTTACGTCGTTCAAATATTGAAACATCGTTATGCTCCTCAAACACGAAGATTTCTGTCCTCAACGAACTCAAACGGGTTTAGATGTTTTCTTTGCGTTGTTTTTAGGGTTCCGTACCCAAAGGGTAAAAACGGGACCCTATTACAGACTTCGATGTCTGTCTGTCCGTCTGTCTGTCCGTCTATCTGTCTCCAGGCTGTATCTCAAGGACCGCTTTTGCGAAATTTTCACAGATTATGTATATAATATGTTGCCGCTATAAAAACAAATACTAAAAACAAAAGAAATTAAATATTTAAGGAGGGCTCCCATACAACAAACGTAACTATTTTGTTATTTTTTGCTCGATATCAATAATGACAATAGGTAGGCACTTGAAATGTTCACAGAATACTCAGTTTTATTCATACTTTAATAATTAATAATAAAATTTTAATAAAATAAATAATTAAGTGGGGCTCCCATACAAAAAACACATGTTTTACCAATTTTTGCTCTATAATGGTACGGAACGCACGAAGGCGCGAGTCCAACTCGCACATGGCCGATTTATTTTTATTTTTAATTCTTTGCTGCGAAGAAACTGTATTTAAAGGCCAAATACATAATTATGTAGCTTGATAAAAACCAGTACTAAACTGTAAATATACAATACTTTGTGATGCAGGAACTGTCTTTTAACAATAATAATGCATAGCCTTATTATATAGGTCCTTAGGGTTTTCAAGGACCCATCGTTCTGTGTATTGTGATTTGTGGCACATATTTATTACTAACTGTGCCCCGCGGTGTTACCCGCGGTTTATTAGTATTAAAATCGCTCCTTCCGTTTAGACGTGAAGAAGTAACAAACATACAAACTCACGCCTTCATCCTACTAATATTATAAAGGCGAAAGTTTGTGAGTATGGATGTATGTATGTAATATGTATAGACGTTTGTTACTCTTTCCCGCAAAAACTACTGAATGGATTTTAATGAAACTTTACAATAATATAGCTTTAATTAAACATAAGAATAACACATCTAAGTCTACAATTTTAACTGACTTTCAAAATGGGGGAGGTGTTATGTTAGTTTTTTTATATTCAACGATTACTCCACCGTTTGTGAACGTTGTGTTGTTTTTTTTTTGGTGTATAGGGTATCATCCCAATTTGGTACTATATTTACAAAAGTTGTGACCTGATGAAGGGATCCATAAGTAATCGAGGGAACTCCTCAAATTTTATATTATGGAAACATGAGTTGACTTCAGTTTCGTGAGAAGTATTCTAAGCATATGCTACCAACAAGTAAGATTTTGCACGAGGTATAACCATGATCCGGAAGGTGCTGAGAGAAATCCTGATTCTTAATAGATACAAGTTTGGGAGTTTCGGCGTTGTTTTATGAACGGAAAGCATAATATACTACTATGCAAATTACATTCATCATCAATCATCATCATCATCACTACCATATTATACCATTAACCATGCATCGTCCCATGATTCCTATTATTGGTACTTTTCATAGTCTTTTAGATCGAGACTCGAGTTAGTCAAGTGATTTAAAAAAGTCTAGACTAATAGTAATATAAACCTGAAGAGTTTGTCTGTTTGTTTGATTGAACGCGCTAATGTCAGGAATCGGGTCCGATTAAAAAAATATCTTCCAGTGTTAGATAGCTATTTATCGAGGAAGGCTATAGGCTATATATTATCACGCTAAGACTAATAGGACCGGAGAAACAGAGGAAAATGTGGAAAAAACGTGAAAAATTATAAGAAAGGGTTTATCTCACTAACTACCTGCTGGGATAACTGGGGCAATTTTTATGTTATTTGGCACAGATATAGAGTCTACTCTACATAATCTACTCTACATATAACTTAAAAATAGCCTATGTCCCTTCACGTGGTCTACCACGTGAAAGGGACATAGGCTATTTTTTTGCGGGATAATGAACGGTTTTCGTAAAATTCCTAATTTACGCGGGCGAAGCCGCGCGGGACATCTAGTAAATTATAATATTAGTGTCATGTGATAAGCACATAAGTATTAGCTTCTGAGCGTTAAGTTTGCAGTACTTTTGTATTTTACATTATAGTGAAGTTATAATGAAGTTTGCCAAAATATCGTTTGCGTACCTACGTTTAGCAATGACATGTCGGATCCGATTTCGATGTCGGGGCCAGATAAGATAAGAAAAATATAAGTAAAAAGATTGGGCTCGTCCGGGATTTGAACCCGGGACCTCTCGCACCCAAAGCGAGAATCATACCCCTAGACCAACGAGCCGATGATGTGGAATTCGAAATTAATAAACATACGCTTTAAGGTACATCCGGCTCATTGTGATAATTATTTTTTTTATTTGTAACTCTTCAATTATAATAATTATTATTTTTAAAAAAATATTATTAATTAATATTATAATTTACTTGTGCAGTGTGCTACAATATCGTATAAGATAATAACCAACCAAAAATATAAAATTGATTTCACCTGCGTCCACAAAAGAAAAACCAATAACAAAATGTTTCTTTAGTAAATTTCCTTTGAAAATCTTAAAATTTCTAAACGATCGGGTATAAGGAAAAATCTTATTGCCTCATCGGTTGCGAAATTATTCAAGTTAAACATCTGGTACCGAAATAAAGTTCCGTTTAAACGCAATTCGTATGTACGAACCGAGCGTAATAAAATACGAACACGTATAATAGAAAAATAAGAATCTCAATATTCATTATTGAGTTATGTTACGCGAGCGTATTTCACACAGCTGTGATTACACGTATATTTAAACCCCTGCGATAAAATATTAGCAATGTTTTTCAAATATTTATTGCTATTGCTTTCGTGCAGGAGTTTTATTATTGATACAGATTACACACAGGCCCACTTTCAAATTTATAATATTACTAGATGTCGCCCGCAACCCCGTTGCGCCAAAATTCCTTTATCGCGCGGGAACCGTTCATTTTCCAGGATACATAGACCCGGGACTAAAGTATCTCCATACCAAATTATTTCATCAATTGCTCCAGCGGAACAAGCGTGAAGAGGTAATAGACAGACAGACACATTTATAATATTTGAATGGATGTATCAAGAATCTAAATACGGAATATTGGTCATTTCCCACTACTTGGCATTTTGCGATACTACTTGTACTGCTTACCTACTTAAGTTGCAACCAGACTCTCCCAAGCCTCCGATTCCTTGGAGTTCGAATCGATCGTGCTTTGGTTAAAGTATACTTAGTATAAAGTGATTTGGGTTTATTTGAATTTGTATAACAGTCATTCAAGGATGCAAAGAAACATCTTAATTACTAATATTATAAATGCGAATGTGTCCGTCTGTCTGTCTGTTCTTCATGCCCCACCAAACCCCTCAATCGATTTTACTGAAATTTGTTATGGAGATACTTGTGGTCCCGAGAAAGGACGTACGATATTTTTATACCGGAAAATGAACGGATCCTGCGCGAGAAACTAATGCCTGCGTTACACGGTGCGAGCTGTAAGTGAGCTGGCCTAGTCAGTTACTGAGGTGCAGCTATTTGCAGCGTGTGACCGCATCATACGAGTAACTTTCACGTGCCAGTGGGTCAGCTGCTCGCGTGCGATTTACTACAACATTTTTTGTTTTCACTCGCCACTCGCCTTCTCCCACTATAGATACAACTCGACTAGGCTATGTCACTGCGACATTACCTATCTACTGCAACGTCAGCAGCTTGCATCGTGTGACCCAGGGAGGCGAGTCGAGCTGCTCTCGTGCGAGTGCAGGCACAGTAGCTGCCTGCTGTCACTTCAGCTGCTCGTCCTGTGTAACCTATCCTTAATTTTGGTGCAATGGAGTTGCTGGCTTCATCTAGTATTTTATAAAGCTTCTTCTTGGCGATTTAAGTTTTAGTTATGCATGTGACCTCTATATATCATTTAATACAAAATAATTAAGGAATCGAACCCATAGCTTCAGTTCTAGGAAGTGATAATCCGAGAATATAAATATTCGCGCGGTCACTCGCGTAAGGGCTAAGGGCTGTCGGGGAGGCACAGGGCAAACAGCAAGTCATGACGCTGTAGACGTAGGGACAGCTAGAGGTGGCAGTTTTACTTTCAACCGACTTGCAAAGAAGGAGCTTCGGCTGTCGTTATTTTTGTAATGCCATGAATAATGATTTTGTTGACGTGAAGAAAACTGACTTAGATGTAATAGTGATTTATTTAATAGATAATGTAATAGAGACTTACATAATAATCTACTTAAATTCGGAAAATGGAGCTTACTATTTCCCTGTCGGCTAACTGCTGAAATGGTTGAATCAAGCTCATCTCGCTTGTTGTCCTTGTTATTTCGCCAAGTAGAGACAGTGATAACTGATAGCCTGTAAATAGGCGAGCTTTGACTTTTGAGAGAGTTTTGAGCACTTTGTGTCTAAAAGTTTCTCGTATTTATTAACGACTTGCTTTTTTAAAGGACGAAAATTATACGAATTAAGCGAGGCGACTAACGCAAAAAATCAATTATCGTCTTCACACTCACGCCCGTCTTTCATAATATTATGCCAGGTGAAAAAGGACGACGCGGAATCATCGCCAAGTTAGTTTTTTCTTAATAACCCGATAAATATACAATATTTTTAAAATCCGCCAGGTCAGTGTCTCAATGATAGAATTTTATATAATGTGTTAAAATATTAACTTAGTTTAATGCACGGTTATGGCAATATATGAAAAACTCGTGAAAATTAAATGCATCTTTGTGATTTTTTTCTATCGACAAAATTTTAAGATATCGTGTTTTTGCCCAGATCAAATTCTTGAAAATATATTGTAGTATCTATGTTTGGAAAATGAAACAATTCGGGGCTTATTTTCAAGTATAAAAATGAATTATAAAATCGACAATTTTGGGTTAGTCGCCCCCTTAATAATACCGTGAACGCTGTACATGTCATTGAAAATCTTAGACAAACCGTCTAGTCTCTGGACAAACTAACTTCTACATAGCTATATTTAAAGTCTGTAAACTATTACAGTAGGTACTTAAAACTATTTTTAAATTCGCTTAAAATCTATAACAACATATATTTTTTTTAGCACTTTTAAAACTTTTAAAACTTTGTATGTTACACAACATTCTGTGGATATAAAGCCTTGCC
The DNA here is from genome assembly GCA_905187585.1 of Cyaniris semiargus. Classification (NCBI taxonomy): domain Eukaryota; kingdom Metazoa; phylum Arthropoda; class Insecta; order Lepidoptera; family Lycaenidae; genus Cyaniris; species Cyaniris semiargus. The sequence goes on from LR994555.1 coordinate 5,376,391, forward strand.
TATTGATATTAAGGCCCGGTAGTCCCTAAAATTAGCAGGTCGATGTCTGTCAGTACGAATATCGACGTAAGTCGTAAAGGACATTAAAATAACATTCATATCAGCGCGCCTTGTACAGTGGCGGTTACGACGCTCACCGCGTCCTTGATAGGGCGAAATAGGAGAAAAAAACCTTTCGTTTTTAGTATTACACAAATTAAATATATCAAGTGGTTTAGGTTATGTTATGACAAATGTACTACATTTTTTGTTTTTCTAGAAAGTGTGTAATTTAGCCATAAAATGAGTTAATTATGAAAAACAGCGTTAATAATATTATAATAGTCATCTTTGAGATTTTTTTCTATCGAGCAGAATTTTTCAAATTGTGTACTGATATATCTATTCATATGGTAAATTTTCTCAATTTTAAAACGGTACTTTTTTCATACTTAAATAATGACATTTGCTTTAGAAAACACATTTAAAAACCCATTTTACGTAGTTGCAACAACCACTGCACATTAAGACAATATCTGCGTTATGGAGCGCCATATCGCAGACGCCATGTCTGAATATTGCCTACTCTGTACCAGCTTACCTGTAAGGCAGGTATTCACGCGGGGCGAATTTCCAGGAATCCAGCGATGATCCTTCCAGCTTACTCCACCTACCCCAACTTAAAACTCAACTCTTCCCCCTACTTCCTAAAGTTTAAAGTTCTTTGTATCTGTCACAATCGGCTCCGTCTATTAATTTTGTCTTATCCAATAGTTTTGATAAGATTGATCGAGTGGGGCGCACAGATTATCTGAAGTAAAAAAGGCAGTGACTCGACAGATTCATCGAATTCTATTGACCGTGCTGTAATTGGTTTTGGTTTGGCTAAGATTACAAGTTTGAGGCGATACACGATTTTAATAAGTTAATAGCCAGATATGGCGGCCGTTTTACGATCTAGTAGATAGGTAATGAATAGCTGCTTACCTGCAAGATTTGTCGCTGCTTATTTGAAACTTAGAAAAAATAATATACAACGTGTATTAGGTGCGCTCTTTGAGCGCTGCTAATTTCACAGTAAACTTTATACTATAAATGACACATACACACCCAAAACTATTATCACTTTGTTTTGTTGCACCCTTTATATCGGCTAAGGGCATGTTTCACCACTTCCTGATAAGTACCGAATAGGCTATCCACCACTTACCTTGACAGATGAAGTATGGAGAATCTGTCAAAAAAGTTGTGAATAGCCTATTCGGCACTTTATCAGAAAGTGGTGAAACAGGCCCTAAGTCTAATAATACCTACTGATCGTAATCGGAGCATATTCGAAGCAAAGAAACAAATTAGCTTTTCCTAGTTTGCAAATAATTATAAGTAGCATGTGTTGGTTTTCAATAAAAATATGCCTTATTTGATCTATAATAATGGATATAAACATCATACTACCGTATTTCGTAATCTGTGATCATAGTAAATCTATCCTATTTCTACTCGCCATGACTTATTTTCGAAGTATTGTCACCTACATGTATCAGGTAAACTCTACAATGGCATCTATTAATTATATCCCACGTCTTTGACACAGCGGGTTATGGGAATTTTATATTCAGAAGATTTTATATCTTAAGAATATATCCGTAGAATTGATTTTGCAACGACCATGTCGTGTTTGTGACTAAAGAGATTTTTTGCTAGTCGGATTATAGATGATCATGCGAGTTTAGCATCAAAGAACACAAAGCTAAGTAAAATTTACCAACGACGGAGTAATAGTCACACAATAATGTTCTATATTCTAGTCTATGCCATGTTATGTCTATGCTATTTCGTAAACACTTCAAAACTCAACAAAAAAAAATCTGACCAATCCCTACCTTACATCTATCTTCATTTATATGTCACTGATCACTGTACAATCACTGCTCCAATTTTAAAAATAAGTATAGGAGATACTTTTAAGTTTTAGAAGTCATGTCATAGGATTTTGGAATGGAAAAAGATGAGGTTGCGCAGGAACAACATTCGACCCAATTTACGTAGTAACTATTTAGACCCAACGAAGTTGCAGGCAGCATCTAGTGTCAAATAATATTGACGTCTGATTGCCATAAGTCCTATAACAGTGGAATTACACGACGCGACGCATCACGCAGTATAGAAGAGATTAATTAAATTAGCTAATAATGATGAATGATGAATAAATTAATAATATAATAATAAATTGCCAGGTTAATTTCACCTCGTGTAGTTAATTTCGAGATCTATTCGGAGCGTCTAGCATGTCGCGGGAATTAATCTCGCCTCGTATTACTTTGCCGAGATAACAAATTCGTGGGGGCGGGGGGGTAGACCCCATGCCCTAGCCCCCATCCCCCATCCCGCCCCCATTGTCTCACGGGCACACGAGCTGGATCGAGAATATATTGTTAATTCTAAAGCAATTTATCGGGAGGATTCGAATGTTAAAGTGTTTTATAATGTATTGGGGAAGGTTGAAATATTATGATTTGTGATTAATGTAGCTTATTAAATAATTGATAATAGTAATAATTAAACAAAGCTCGTATAAAATATTGATCTTAATAATTCTTAGGGCCTGTTTCACCACTTTCTGATAAAGTGCCGAATAGGCTATCCACAACTTATCTGACGAATACTCCATACTCTATCTGTCAGATATGTTGTGAATAGCCTATCCGGCACTTATCAGGAAGTGGTGAAACATGCCCTTAGCCTATAAATAGCCACGGCCGGGTTAGCACATGGCAAATTAAAATATATTTCTTTTGATTTCCTCTTTATCTCAAGGATCTAAATTCTAATTAAATGATTCTATGTATTACATATTTCATGCATTTAAATTTTAAAGTTAGATAAAGGGTAGACTTTAAAAGATGTAACAAATTTTAGTTTAATATTCAAGAGTTTTTCACTTTTTTAACTAAACCTTTTACTAATAGGTAGGTATGTATTCTGTACATATAGTAGACTATAATTATATTATCTAATGCGCTGTTTATATTTTTGTCTACGATTCAAGGCTGCAGATAGCAAAGAAGATTAAGAATTATTATAGGTATAGACTTTAGGTACATATTGAGAATATACAAGAGCAGCGGTCACCAATCCGTTTCGCTCGGGGTCCATTTTAAGAAATGAAATGACCTTCGCGGTCCACACATTTTATAAAAAGGTAATTACGGAAATTGCAAAGGTATTTATTTACATATCAATGAGAAAAGTAACAATTTTTATTGCTAATTATCTGTCTGAAGTTTGGAGTGAAATTGGTGCAAGCTATTGACATTAAATCCTGGAGATGTTCATCCGTAAGTCGAGACCGAAATTTATTTTTAACGAAGTTCATCTTTGAAAATGCTTAGTCCGCACACAATGGGTCGGCGGTCCGGATGCGGACCGCGGTCTGCCATTTGGTGACCCCTGTACTAGAGCATGCAAGAATATACAAGAGGAGCGGATTACATAACGGATTCAAGTGGGCGTGGTAAGCCAAATCCCATCCTACATACCGTTCACGGTTATATTACCTCGGAGTTACATAAAAATGACCCTTATGTAGTGGGTGTAAAGATGTATAAAATAGAAGGAGATTCTACACAGTAAAAATGTTTTTGTAACTTAGTTAAATTTTTGTTTTAGTTTTAAAAGATTATACTTTAAATTTTAATTTGGTTTTATTTCCACGATGTGATTGCTAACTCATAACTTAAAAGCAAATTAAATTCAGTTAAGAAACTCTACTAATATTCTTTTATCTTCTATCCATACTAAAATTAGATAGTTTAATTTATACGAAAGTTCTGTTGTCTACTTAACTCTTGAATTGGTGAATCAGTTCTGACGACGAAACTTTGATTCCCGGAAAAGGCGGTTTTATCACGAAAAAATTATACCTACCTAATCATTTATTACCACTTTTTATCACGAAAAAATTATAATCATTGATCGCCCGAAAACCGCAACTGCGTCCCACATGAACGTTGCGGGCATTCAGTACTTTATATTTGACTAGTTTATGCGCGTAACTCCGCGCCAAAATTACCTATTTACCGCGTATGAACCGTACATTTTTCCAGGTACAAAAAGTATCCTATGTCCTTTCCTGGGACTCAAAGTATCTCCATACCAATTTCCAGCAAAACGGGTACAGATATTTGGGCGTGAAGAGGTAAGCGTGTAAAATATTAGTATAGATTTTAACGTAAGTAGGCATTTGATATCTTACGTATTTATAGGTCTACCAGAATCTGATGGCAATTTTTGACAGCATATTTTCAAAAAATATCCTTGATCATTGGATAAATTTTTATATTTGCATGTTTAACACACAGAATCAGCCGCTATAAGAAAAAAAAAAGGATCAAAATGTTTTATTCAAATTACCCCGGTATTGCTAGAGTCCATTTATTTTCTCACTTTTTGCCATCAGATTCTGGTATACCTATAGTAGGTACTTAGTCGATTTAATTGGCTAACAATCAATCAAGTCAATTTAATATCCATTCATATTGGAACAAAAATCATAAAGGAAAAAGTCCATATCTCCAGCACAAAGTCCTAAAAAAATTGCTTGATATTATAAATATTAAGCAAATTTTTTATTTTAATGTAATTAGTATCTTTCGTACCTATTTAGTATTTAATATAATTTGCTAACAAGTCAATTTAATAGCCATTCATAGGAATATAAGATTAATTTGATTATGGAGGAAAACAAGCAAACAATTTTGTTTCTCTGTAAATATAAAAGTTTAATATATAGGTACCTAAGCAAACAGTAAAACATTGAAAACTATGTACAAGAACTAAACAAAATCACGTTTATTGTAAATCATCAAAATCGAACACAAATCATTTCTCATAAAACATTTTTTTCAGTTCTTATAAACTTGACATTGTCGCCCTTCAAAATTAAAATATTTTACCTTTCTGTTGCAAAGATACTAGCCTACTCTAAATAAGTTTTAAATTTACATGAATAAAAATCATAAAGGGAAAAGTTGGTATCTCGATCACAAAGTCCTGTCAAGTGTCAGGTATGAGGTATGAGGTATGACGTCGATGACGTCACTTATCTGCGTCGCGCCGGATGAGCCGATAGCAGTGCGCGCCGATCGACCGGGGGGCGTGGCCTAACCCCGCCCCGCTAGACAGAGACCGTCTAATCTGCGATCATCCCGGCTCACGGCGACGCCTAGCCGGCTATTGGATTAGGATAACGGGGTGGTACCTCCTTATGTGAGTTGGTATTATTTGAGGAAAATTTCTTACATACATTTAGAACTTTAGCTTAGCTAGCATACCCATAAATATATAATGCATATTGAGTTTTGAGCATAGAGTTTACGTTTATTACGTGAGAGAGCCATGCTTCGACACGAATGGGCCGGCTCGACTGGAGAAATACCACGTTCTCACAGAAAACCGGCGTGAAACAGCTCTTGCGCTGTGTTTCGCCGAGTGAGCGAGTTTACCGGAGGCCCAATCCCCTACCCTATTCCCTTCCCTACCCTCGCCTATTCCCTTCTCTTCCCATCCCTACCCTCCCCTATTACCCTATTCCCTCTTAAAAAGGCCGGCAACGCACTTGCAGCTCTTCTGATGCTGCGAGTGTCCATGGGCGACGGAAGTTGCTTTCCATCAGGTGACCCGTTTGCTCGTTTGCCCCCTTTATTTCATAAAAAAAAAGAGTAGTCTAATCTGCGATCATCCCGGCTCACGGCGACGCCTAGCGGGCTATTGGATTAGGTCTTAGGATAACGGGGGGTACCTCTTCATATATGAGTTGGGATTATTTGAGGGAAATTTTCTTGTATGTATATTTACCACTTAGCTAGATATGGTCAGTATATCTAGCTAACTGCTAAAGATAAAATATGTAAAGACAATTTAGACTTCCTTGCGACGATCTCAAGCACAGAGGACAGCTAGCCGGCTGATTAGGATAACGGTGTGGTAGCTCCTTATGTATGGGATTATTTAAGGAAATTTTCTTTTATGTATTATGATAGATGTCTAGAGTTTGGATAGTCTTGCGTTTATATGAGGAAAATTCTGCATATTTAGTAAGATTGGCAGTTTAATCTGCGATGGTTCCTGGCTCAGGGTAATGAACTAGGATTCAAATATAAGCAGTATGGTGGGAATTAAATAAGGAGTATTTTCATCCTAACAATTATTATCAGGAGCCCTATAGTATATCCCACAACCTGTACATTTTGTAATACACTTTACGGAAAAACTATCACGCCTATTGATTTGTGCTTTAACATAGTAATTTTTATTTATATATAGATGTGTTATCATCGGTCAGTCAAGGTGTGACGACGCGAGCCCGCACAAAGCTCGGCTTTTAGCTAGTAATACAATTTATTTAAGTAGTTAGAGGTGCGTGGTACCTAAGCCTTCTAATATAAATAGGGTTCCGTGGCCTAATGGGTAGACCTTTGGTTCGCACTCGTAGAGGGTGCAGGTTCGATCCCGGGTGGAGGCGTGTACCAATGAGACATTTTCTGATCTCAAGTACATAATACGGACGCTCGTACGGTGAAGGAAAACATCGTGAGTAAACCCGCACATAGTTGGTCCCAGACGTATTGACTAGTTCTTTCCTCTGGACTAGGCCGACTATGTTGCGAGAATGCCGTATGTGCTTGGGCAACCATACGGTCATTTAAATCTTGTCCCAGGCACTACAGTATTTGACGAGTGGTTACTTCGCTTTGAAAATAAGTACTGTACAAATCATCCACAATAGATGTAAAGGCCTAGTTTTTAATAAAAATATGATAGGACGTCAATGCAGAGTTTTATGCCAGAAAAACTCATCGCCAAGTTGGGCTATGATGGATAACTTTGCCTCGTTTGTAATCGCTCATATTGGCCAACGTGTAGAGGCGGTATACCGCATAAAAGACCCTTAACTATGACGATAGTATGTCAGCGCAGTGTCACTAACTCTTGTCTTAGCTAAATCAAATTAACAACTACCTGTGGAAAACCCAAAAAGCGTGACTTTACTGATTAAGTATTTCCAAATACGTTAACAAGCCATAGGATCTTGTACTCTAACATACAAGGTATAAAGTCGAGTATTGTTTGAAGGTTTAACCTCAAAACGTTCGTTTTAAGTGGTTCAGTCAGTAAATATTAGACGAAAATAGAAACTAGAGGCCGCTAAAAAGATAAAAGAGTTTGGTGATAATTGAAACGGTTACTGTCCTGTTGGCGCTTAATACTGTAGTCGCATGACTCTGCTTGTGAAACAATTAGTTCTAGTGAAGAAAATATACAAACTTTTCCATACTTATTTTAAGTTCGAAGTAAGTCAATTGCATTCAAACCTACGCGGAATAGGAGTACCAATAGTACTTTGATGACATTTCAAAGGGCGTAAGTGCGATGAGTAGCTCTTCTTAGTATTATAGAGTATTTTAAAGTGTGTATGCAAAAAAAAAAAAACGATTAAATAAAATTTTGCGTTTAGATGCGTTTACAAGAGTACTTGGGTCTGAAACAGCAGTAGTTATCAAATAACAGTGTATAAAATACCGCAACGATGCGAATTTCTGATTTGCAACTCCAACGACTTTGTAATACTGTAATCCCTGCATTAAAAACTCTTAAGACTCTATGGTTTCTATTTCATATAGGCAAAACCTCATAGATGGAGTTCAGCTCTGACAATAATAATATTATATGTTAATAGTTACTCTTTCAGCGCTGCTACTTTCACAACGAACTCTATAATATATAAGACGTACCTACCAATAGGTACATAATATGTATGGGTATTGGGTAGGTTCGTCTTATTATATTATAATAACTCCCACACCGGTTTCGGTGACGGTGGCCGGCTTCATTGAAACCAGGCCAGTTACGCAGGAGTAATTTTATAGTGCCCAAGTGTGTGCGCAGTACACAAGATCACTACAGAGTGATCTTGCGCCTGATCTCTCGCCAGTCGTGTCGGTCGTCCGTCCCACTGGGCTATGAGAGTAAAAGGAATAGAGATTCCTTTTACTCTCATAGCCCAGTGGGACGGACGACTGACACGACTGGCGAGAGATCAGGCGCAGGACCGACTTTTTACATGCCCATCCGACGCATGGATCATCTTACTTGTCAGACAATCAGGTGATCAGCCTGCATTGTCCTAACCAAACTTGGAAATAACATGTTTCCAACGCGGGAATTGAACCCACGACCTCCGAGTCAAGAGCCAAGCTCTAAAAAGCTTCTTCTCTACCCATACATACCCTAAAGTTTTATTACTTAATTTTGTTACAGCATGTATACCTTTAACCTTAGGGCCCTTCCACACGACGTTTTTTACGTTCGTTTGTATCGATACAAACGCAAATTGAACGCTCAGCAAACTCAAGGAAGCCGACACGTTTTAAACTTTATATCTGCCAAAACGCGATGAAAACGCGCAGAAGACGAGCGCATCAGAAACGCGCGTCATCAGTGCGCAAAAAATACGTCGTGTGGAAAGGCCCTTAGTTGTTAATCATCTATTTATTACAAATGAAAATATTTTATTTCTTTAATCTCGAAAACTTTTGACCGGATTTTATAATGTTTATTGCTTTAAAATACAGCGTGTCTAATTTCACAATTTTTGTTTTGTTTTTTTTTGTTTGCTGTGACTATTTATTGTTTTGTTTTGAAAGGGACATCTAACTGTTTACCTGGTTGCAACATAAACAGCTTAACAGCTCTGTTATAAATGCTTTGTCGGATAACTCGACAATAGATCTTTAGTTTTATGCTTTTGCTTGACTTTAGAAATGATGTTTCTCAGGATTAAGTCAATGACAGAATTATTTAGCACTAGACGTTCCGCGCGGCTTCGCCCGCGTAAATTAGATATTTCACAGACAAATCAGTCTACAAAAAATAGCCTATGATCTTTCACGTGGTCTACTTCTTATCTGTGCCAAATAACAGAAAAATTGCTCCAGTAGTTCGTCAGATAAGCCCTTTAAAATTTCGTGGATTTCATTCGTGGATTACTTACGATCCAATTGAAATAATTTGTTCTTAACCAATAATTGTAGTTATGAATAGCAGAGTTAAAACAGCCACTTATTTCTCGTTAAGACAATCTATGGCTACATTATATAACTGCCATCATTAATAGTCGTACTCCCATAATTAGAAGTGATGTTATTACATGACAAAAAACACCTTAAACGACTCAAATTAGCTATTACAAAGTTAATTGCAATATCCAGGGAGGGCATTTTTATTCATTAAATAAATCAGAGGCAGGAGAGGCCCCCAGTCTGTTGGGGCTCAGAAAAAATTGTCACGGCTTCCTATAATATTGTACGTGGCCTAAACCTCCGAGCATTTTATCTTAATTTCTTTAGCTAATATTAACGGGATGACAAATTGTAACGACGCGCTTTTTGTGAACGAAAACCGTGTATACAGGCGGAATATTAGAAGATTTGTAAGGAAAAAATAATTTATCTTGATGTTTGTATCAGCAATATAGTCATATAGTTTTTTAGCAATTAGTAGAAAAGTTTGTGAGAAATCTGCGATTTGGAATTTAGACTCTAGATATTTTTTTATAGGAACAAGTGTCTTAGCCTTTACGGCAGTTTAAATGGCTGTACTTAGGTCCAAATTCGGAATGCCATGGCCAGGATAGCCAATAGCCATGGCATTTGGACCTGATTTGATTGAGCATTTGGATATACATAATTGTAATTACACTGGTCAACACTGTTTTTGCCACACGAACTTTATAAACTGTTGATGAGGATACTTCAACATAAACAAAAATCATTAGAAATTACGCGTGGCAAAAAAAATGCCAAATAACAGAAAAATTGCTCCAGTAGTTCGTCAGATAAGCCCTTTAAAATAATTTCACCCGTTTTTTCCTTATTATCCTCTATTTCTTCGCTTCTTTTAGACGTAGCGTAATAAAATAAATCCTATAGCCTTCCTCGATAAATGGGCTATTTAACACTGAAATAATTTTTCAAATCGGACCAGCAGTTCCAGAGATTAGCGCGTTCAAATAAGCCCTTTCAAATAATTTCCCCTCGTTTTTTCCACATTTTCCTCTATTTCTTCGCTCCTATTAGTCTTAGCGTGATAAAATATAGCCTATAGCCTTCCTCGATGAATGGGCTATTTAACACCGAAAGAATTCAAATCGGACCAGTAGTTCCTGAGATTAGCGCGTTCAAACAAACAAACTAACAAACTCTTCCGCTTTATAATATTAGTATAGATTAAGTATAGATTTTCATCAAAGGCGATGTTTGTTCTCCATACTGTGATATTGCGTAATCTGTGGTTTATGAATATGTTATACTTATACCGATTAAAATGAGAGAGTCTGTCCGTCTGTCTCGGAAAATGAAGTTACTTGAACATCAACATCCAGTAGAATATAGCTAGTTCGTGAAACATTCCCGCTACAGAGCCGATGGCTAGCCAATCGCCGATCACAATGAAACTAGGGCATTGGGAGTGCTGGCTGGCGGCTGCGTCTTTGTTCTGAAAGACAATGCTGCCGAGTCTTGTCCACCTGCGGCAGTCAGTCAAAGAGCTTTACGCTAACTCTGTTTATTGTTTTATTTTTCCTCAGAAATCATAATTAGATTATTGCTACTGCAGTTTTTTTTTTCACATTTGTAATTTGCAGTAGGTAAGTAGTATTGAGTACCTAAATGATGTCTCGGGTGTTAAGCTGTTTAAAGAGGTGACCGACAATGCTTTGTCATATAATATATTCAAGACGTGAGTGGAAGAATAAGGTAAGTAACATGAAAAAACTTCCCGTTTTTATGCTTAAATGGAGGCTTTAGGGCCGGAAAAATTATTCGAAATAGAAAGTAGATAAATTACAAGTTTTATGAAAATAATAAGGGAAAAAATGAGTTATTGTCCGTATGTTAAAGTGCGCGCACGATAACTCTGCGCGCGACAGGTGGCGTGCCAGCGTAGGGATTCATTAAAAAAATGGGTAATCCCAATGATATTTTTTTTAAATAACATTGGTAGTTTTCTTTAATATCTTGATTGACTTATTTAAATTATGTATAGGAATAGGCGTATCGATTATCATGTAAACGTGGCTGCCCGACAATTAGTTCCGATTTCAGCCGCGCGCAAAGTTATCGTGCGCGCACTCTACGAAATGTTAGGTACTTGTTCGATTCTTCCACTCACGTCTTCAATTATTTTTGAGAACCTAAATAATAAATCACATTACATCATATTAGTATGGATATTAATATCCATACTAATATTAAAATGCGAAAGTATGTCTGCCTGTCTGTTACCTCTTTACACTCAAACCGCTGTATCGACTTTACTGAAATTTAGTATGACAAAAGTTTGTTAGTGTGAATGTATGTGATTCATCATAAAATGTTGATAGATGTACTAAATAAGTCCCGAAACCATGCCAAAATTAATTCGTTGATAGGGCAAGAACCAAGAACATTTAACTATCCTGCGTGATCTCTCCCTTCCTAGGACGCAAAGTATCATCAATCATCATACTCATCAAATTATACCGGTTTAAGCGTAAATAAATAACAGACAGAGAGACAGATAAGACAGTCAGATAGACACACTTAAGCATTTATAATATTAGTGTGGATGTATTTAGGTCCTACCTACTAAACTTCTTGGACAAAATATAGTATAATGACTGGATCCCTTTTGACAAAAAATGCGGAAACGTAGGTGATTGAAATTTTGCAAAGTTATAGTTTATATGGTGAAGGAGTGCATCGAGCTAATATTATTTTGAAATTATACTTTATCATACATTTTTTTTACAAATAAAACATTACAAACACTACAACACACACACACTAGGAGATTTTGATTGACAAGCCTATACACACGAATTGTACTCTTTTATTTCTGGTTGAAGTCTGTTGTCAAATTGAAAATAGATTTAGATTTTTTTTTATTGAATCTTATATACTGTTAGACAATTATTACACGGCCAGTCTGTCATCATTTGACTTTATTTATCTGAGACTATCGCAGGAATTATGTCTTAACTCTAAAAAATAATGAAGTTAATATTTTGACAATAGAATATCAATAAAAAAGCGTTGAAATTTGAAACTTATAATTTAATTTTTTATTTGAGGTCGAATTTCGACCATTGTGCGATCTCTATCTATCGAGTAAGTAAATAAGCACTCCTTCATACATTGCGTATCACAAACTTTTATAAAGTTTCTCGCGTTTATTAGGGTGAAGCCAAACGAGCGTAATTTGTGAGTTGTGAGTCGCAGAATTTTTGCCGCGTAAATATCTTTTCATACAAATCACGACTCATAAAATAACGCTCGTGTGAATCAAACAGGAGTTTTGTATGAAACTGAATTCTGCCGAACCGAAATTCTGCGACTCACAACTCACAAATTACGCTCGTTTGGCTTCGCCCTTAGTTACGCAATGGAAAACGTAAAATTAAATCTGAACATGCTTAAAAATTTTGGGGTTTGCTTAAAACAATTTTTACTTTTGTTTCTTAAAGGTTTATCGGTCATTTGTTTTGGCCATAAAATATAATCATTTTACAATAGGGTTCAGGTTGTTGACCGTCTAAAAAAATATTTATATTGCTATTTATTGATAAAAAACATCTCACTTTTCATGCGTTTTTTATCTTCTCAAACCTTCGTTTGTAACATCTTTTGTGTTAGACTGTTAGTATTGTCCAGGTAGGTTTAAAAGATTCAATGGTCAAAAAAAAAAAGTACCTACCTTAGTAGATACTTAGGTCTTAACCTAAGTATCTACTAAGGTCCATTAAATTTATTATTTACTTACTAATTGATGAAATCATAGTTCTAATAGAAGGTGCTATAACTTTATAGCTAGGTATGTTTTTATAGAAGTAAATATCACCGTATGAAGTAAACGATGAGATCTTAACACCTACATCAATGCCATATAACGCCTAATGAGATTTTTAAGCTAACTCCGCATTCAATCAACGCCTCTCGCGCTGATTAAATTGATTAGGTACGTGTTGTTTCGCGCGGCGTAACCGAGTTACCTCGTGTACCCCCGACTTAAATATCTCGATCTCTGCATTACAAGGTGTAAATAATCTGGAGGCCGCCCAACCGCTGGGCCGGGCTTTGAAAAAAAAAAAAACTCGTTAAAATATCGGCTTAAAAAGAAAAGCGCTGAAACGGGAGGTCGGGTGGCGTCGGTTTTTCTCGGCGCGGGCGGGCCGCTGGGCGGGGCCGCTCAGTCGCGCGCTGCCGGCCGAGCGGGGCAGACGTGTAGCGCTCGCCGCCCCGTGTGCTATGTTGATGTCGTGAATCGGAACAAAATGGACTTTCAGAGTGCTATGGAGACGTTCGCTGAAGCCTGGGCCGCCGCCAACACGGTCAAGTCCGAGTCCGCTGACATGTCGCAGGTGAGTTTTGTGACTACCCACCCGCGTTGTAATTGTAAACCTTTAAACTTTATTTATTTTGGTTTTAAAGATAATTTTAACCAATAAATAATTTGTTTATTATTAATTATTACTCAAAACTAATGCTAACCTAGCTATAAATGTAACTTAGATTCGCGTTTTTAATTGCTGAATTTAATTATCGGACAATGATGTCTTCAAGTTCATCTTGATAAGGAATATTTGCATCGGAATAATGTAACAAATGCACACCCCATTTAAATATTAATTGAAACAATTGTCGTTGATTTTGGGCAAGGTCAACCAAAGGATAGGCGCGCTGGTTGCGTAGATTAGAAAAATATGGAGCAAAGTTTGACAGCTATAATACCTATGATAACATTTGACAAATATGACGTAAATAAATAATATATATCTTATATAAATTGTAGTAACATTCATATAAATTATTATTCTCAAAAAAACGCAGCTTTATTGGTTAACCCTTAAAAACTAATAGGAGTTTTTGGGGCGCGAAGCACGTTGCTGGTATTAATGTCTACATTAGTTCAGAATACAGTTATAAGTAATTTTGCTACGCGTTGGTTATATAAAAACAAGATTTCTGAGCATAACACAAATATAAATTTAAATCCATTATATACCATTGATTTGTTCAGATTAGTCATTATTTATGACGTCCGAAGGCGCAATAAACCTAATCCTATTGAATAAAATAATCGTAAATTGCTAGTAGATAACCAGATATGGCGACAAGATTTTATCGATAATTTTAATAATATGATGCCCAATAATCCTAATATTATAATTTAATAGTAGACTTAAATACAATGTTAACAATTTTCCTTACAAATTATGTCTGATTAATTATCATAAATTGTCATAAGTTGACATCGTGTGACGTGTATTTTCATTAACGGTTTAGATTTAAGCGAATTAAGTCTAGGAAAGATTAGAATTTTTATGAACATACTTCAACATTTCAAGATTTTTTGTAACTAGATAATTTCTCTAAATTCTTTTTTCTTAGAGCATTTGACAAGCTAATAGAAGCTAGACAATGATCAAATAATTATTTTTAAGTTACCCTTGGCGATTGTTCTAGCTTATTAAGATTTAGGATCTTGATCTATGGTCAATAATTTGAATTTTAAGATTAATCTTATATATGAACATAAATACTTTAATAAGATAACACATATTATCTATCTATTATTTAATGATACGTGGCCACTGGCCAATGCTTAGTGACTTATGAAATTTAAAAGTTATAATTTTTTTCTTAGGTATTCTTATGAACCAGTTACCGTATAAAATATACTTAAGTGGATTCTACTAAGTTCTTTGTCAATTTTTAAAAGTCATTTAAATGAATGTTAATTAAGTATTTAAATATGAGTTTAAATGTGGATAAAAGCTAGTTAAACTTGTATGGACACATTCCTCTGTGTAATTATGTTCCAGGAAAGTTTTGTAAATAACTAAACGTTGCTCAATTTAAAGATAAAATTAGTTAATCGAAAATTAAATTCTTTGGTTAATGTTAAACCTATTTCGTGCACCTCATTGTTAAGTTCATATACCATGACGAAACATTTACTATCATAGGAGAATCTTGTATCTATAAAAAGCGGTCCCTAAATTTTTTTATGGTAAATATTTTTATAAAAATCGATTTAGTATCGAAAACTGCTAAAATATTGTTAATAATCTATTTGTAAAGAGTTTATGTACCTACCTACGTTTAAATAACAAATAATATTTACAAGATTAGGATCAAATTTTATTTATTTATTCAAACTGTAGACGACTTGTTTAAAGTTTTTACAACTAGACTACATTTATGTTACGTCACCTGTCACTTAATGAGACATCCATTACGCGATATGCACGAGAGGGTTAAGGATATTTATTATTATAAGCTAGATATTATGTGTAATTACTATAACTAGCTATTTTATTAGGTATTGAATAAATTCTAATTAGGCTTATTTATTTGCTACTCAATATAATTTCGGGAATTATGAATCTTGGATTAATTAAAATTTACAATAACACTTTTGTATATCTATAACTTATACTTCCGGATTATGTTAAAACTAAACGTTCCGCGCGGCTTCGCCCGCGTAAAATTGGAATTTCACAGACAAATTAGCCCACAAAAGATATCCTATAACATAAAAATTGCTCCAGTAGTTCGTGATATAAGCCCTTTCATTTTCCCGTTTTTTACACATTTTCCTCTGTTTCTTCGCTCCTATTAGTCCTAGCGTGATAACGGATAATAATAATATAATATAGCCTATCTATAGCCTTCCTCGATAGTTGAGCTATCTAACATTGAAACATTTTTTCAAATCTGACCAGTAGTTCCTGAGAACGCGCTAAGCGTTCAAACAAACAAACAAACTCTTCAGCTTTATAATATTAATATTAAAATAAGTATAGAATATAGATAATAAAACATCCCATTTATAAGCAGAATATTATAAAATTCATAGAAATGATTGCATGTGGAAGTGGTTATCAGTATGGCGATTTGATTTGATTTTCGCCGATAGCGGTGTTTATAATAAGTCCTTGCTAATCCATTATCGCGGATTATTGTACGCCGATAAATATTAAATACATTGCAGCGTTATCGCCGGGCCGCAACGCTTTAGAATTATTTCTATTTTATTCCAGTTTGTGGAATGTTTTGATTTTGTTCTTGATATTTGAACTAACAGAGAACATGTAGTGTAGGTTGGGCTATAGAGGGTTAAGATTGTCATTTTAGAAAGATAAGATGAAATCAGCGGCATTAGCTTTTCTTTCAGTTTATATCTATTAACATATTTATAGGGCTTGAACTAAAACGACGAAACCGATTATAAGGAAAATGTAACAAAGAATGTAATAAATAGATCAGCCTTATTGTTATGCACATGACGCAAAAAATGGAATTTATCTATTACCGTTATAACAAAATACTCGATGATGACCGAGGCATTCTTGGTGTAAAAAACGAAATCACATCTAAGCCACGGGCGCGTGCCGCACACAAAAACTCACATCGATGTACGCCTCTAGATGCACATATTGGCACCACGCACGTAATTTCATTTACAAGGTAATGGAAGTCGCGACATCGTAACAAAAGACCTTAATTGATTTTATTTTAATGGGAAATGTACATGACGATTTTAAATTTCTAAATGTTTTGACCATTTATTTATAAGTTAAAAAAAGGTTATCATTGATATCTGGACATTCTGTCAGGACTCAGGACACTCACTTAATGTAATATTCTAACAATTTGTGTTCTATTTAATAATAATAAAAAAAAAAACTTGTTGTCAATACCTACTTATAATAATTTACAAGATTTTTAAAAAGTATTCAATTTTTTTTTCTCTAAAATGGCACGTGTCGCGCTAACTGAAATGTTACTCCGATTTTCTTCCACAATAAATAAATTTCATCAATTAAAGTGCTTTGGCATTTAAAAATATTTGAGCAGAATCTATCCTTTAATTAAAATCGGGGCAGATGATAATATTATTTTTGGTTATATTGAAATTTTGTTTTGTATTAGCTGGCACTGAGAATGCTTATTGCTTGTATTATTGTATTTCATGCATATCTCAGACTGATTTAGATGTATGAAATCAGTTTTATATGAAGTTTATTCACAATTTTCATATAAATTGGATAAAATGCATTGTTGATATTTTTTTCTCAGTTTATCCATAAAGTCATATCAAAATTCATGTCTCTCGGTCTGTGTGTCTGAAATTTGGTATGGAGATACTTTGTCCGCGGAAAGGGCATACGATAATAATGTTCATCCCAAAAACTTTATGGCCCGCGCGAATAATATATTATAGTACTAGACGTTCCGCGCGGCTTCGCCCGCGTAAATTAGATATTTCACAGACAAATTAGTCCACAAAAAATAGCCTATGATCCTTCACGTGGTCTACTTCTTATCCGTGCCAAATAACTTGCTCCAGTAGTTTGTGAGATAAGCCCTTTCAAATAATTTCCCCCCGTTTTTTCCACATTTTCCTCTATTTCTTCGCTCCTATTAGTCTTAGCGTGATAAAATATAGCCTATAGCCTTCCTCGATAAATGATTGAATTGAAATGTTTTTTTTTAAATCGGACCAGTAGTTCCTGAGATTAGCGCGTTCAAACAAACAAACTAACAAACTCTTCCGCTTTATAATATTAGTATAGATGCGAAAGTGTGTCTGTCTGTCTGTCTCTTATCTCTTCACGCCCAAACAAGCGATTTTGATGAAATTAGGTATGGAGATACTTTGAGTCCCGCGAAAGGGCATAGGATATTTATTATCCCCGAAAACTGTACGGTTCCTGCGCGATATATGAATTTTGGCGCAACGGAGTTGCGGGCGTCATCTAGTAATTTATACTTATGTTGTGTTTTAAAGGTACAACTAAAATCTATACTAATATTATAAAGCGGAAGAGTAAGTTTGTTTGTTTGTTTGAACGCGCTAATCTCAGGAACTACTGGTCCGATTTGAAAAATTATTTCAGTGTTAGATAGTCCATTTATTGAGGAAGGCTATAGGCTATATTTTATCACGCTAAGATAAATATGAGCGAAGGAATAGAAGAAAATGTAGAAAAAACGGGGGAAATTATTTGAAAGGGCTTATCTCACGAACTACTAGAGCATTTTTTCTGTTATTTGGATCAGATAAGAAGTAGACCACGTGAAGGATCATAGGCATTTTTTGTGGACTAATGTTTCTGTGAAATATCTAATTAACGCGGGCGAAGCCGCGCGGAACATCTAGTTTATAATATTAAGTATGGATTATTAAAAATATCATCAAAGTAGTATCTTCAATATCGCGTATCTGCAATCTAGAGGAACGTGTTAATATTGAATTATGTCCAAACTAGATAAGTTGCGACTTGCGGCCACATCAGATGCCGGTAATGGCGCGGTCCGTGGATAAGACCGTTACACCTCGGGCCTCGGCGCACGTACACTATTGTACGCCGAAATGAGATTGCGGCTAACAAGTTATTTACATTGACGTTTTAATATAAAAAACTATTAAAAAGGTAATTATTACTACTGTACGCGCTGGCACGCCCGAGATTAATTAATGTTGCAACGTATCTATCTATTTAGATCTTTAGTGTTGGTATGTTGCATTCCGTTTCGACAGCGGAGTTAGATATCTTGTATGGGTTCTGACTTCTGACGTAAAATTCGTAAGTGACATGGCGCTTGCGATGCGTTATGTCAAATCGTATATCTATACTAATATTATAAAGCGGAAGAATTTGTTAGTTTGTTTGTTTGTTTGAACGCGCTAATCTCAGGAACACACATTTTGCCACTTTGGAAGAGTCTAACTATTCAGGTTAGAAAGAAATTACATTAAAAACTTTAATATGATTTTTGAAGACTCATCCATAGATACCCCACACGCATAGGTTAGATGAAAAAAATTTTTTTTTGTTGGTTTAAGATTTACCATTTATGACATATAAAAAAAAAACTACTTGCTAGATCTCGCTCAAACCAATTTCCGTTGGTACTTTTTATAGTAATGTACATAATATATATTTTTAGACTTATCATGCCCCTACTTTAGAAGTTAGAGGACACACACACACACACACACACACACACACACACACACACACACTCATTTTACCACTTTGGAAGAGTCTTTCTCGCAAACTATTCAGGTTAGAAAAAATGATATTAGAAACCTCAATATGATTTTTGAAGACCTATCCATAGACACCCCACACGCATAGGTTAGATGAAATATTTTTTTTGTTTCAGTTGTACCTATGGGGACCCCTAAAACTTTTAATGATTTTTCCATTTTTGTATCAAAATCTTAATGCGGTTCACAGACTACATCTACTTACCAAGTTTCAATAGTATAGCTCTTATAGTTTCGAAGAAAAGTGGCTGTGACATACGGACGGACAGACAGACAGACAGATATGACGAATCTTTAAGGGTTCCGTTTTTTGCCATTTGGCTACGGAACCCTAAAACTAATTCAAATGGGGTATTTTCGGCAAAGTGATAGTTTGCAGGGTCACCTTGTTTCTCTTCCCGAAAAATCTTTACGAGAAATAAATCAATAATTTATTTTGGCATTTAATTTACATTCTACTATATTATTATTATACATTATCACAAAGTAAATGATCTATCCAACCCGTGGCGTTCACACCTTAGCAACTTCGCATGAAACTCATATAAATCGACTCGGGTCGCTATCTGATTTTGTGTTGGCCATTTTTGGAAATATTCTCGGATAAGTCGAGATTGACGGGTTTTGGTGAAGAGGGGGGAGGACAGGGGGAAAGGGGGCGACAAACCAGGCGGGCGGCATTGCCTTGCCCAAAAACTAACCATAATTTACAGAATACTTGCCCGGTCGCCGTTGACACGCGCGAAGCTTTTTATGTGCACATGTTTGAACTGTTAAAATTATTGAAATAAATTTTCAAGGCCTTATTTATTAATTATGCATGCTATTAGCACAGTGTAAATAGATCTATTAGAGTGAGAACTAAAGATACTGAATGTTAAATATTGTAGAAACGGCAGCCTCTTTGCTGAATTTTTTAACTCTTGTGCGACATAAATAGAATTGATCAGTTCTTTCCTACATTGAGGAGGAAAAGGTCCAATATAGACTCTCTATTGGACCTTTTCTTCAAAAAAAAAGTTATAAATTAAACGTACGTACGTGTCGATGTACTACTTATTATGATTACAAAGTACAATAATAATTATTATAATAGTAAAATTTTAATAATGTATCTAGTCTAGTTCTATAGATAGTCTTATAGATATTATAGATTTTATACTTTGCAAAGTTTTTGCTTTATTTTTGTTCCACCGTCCACCAAAGAACGCCTTTCTTTAAAAATGTCTCCGCTTTACTGTTACATTTTTGCAAAATGAAAACGACCCACTTACCATACTTTTCGTGGATTATACGAGATAATGAGTTAAAAAACAGCCTCGAGGAAAATGGGGTAAAAAGTTAAGTGCGATACACTTTCGTACGTAGCGCCGGCAGCCAAGTTTTTGTCCGGTTATGAGTATTGCATAAAATTGGATATGTGCAATTTTATCGCACATAATGACGGAAGATAAGGAGCTGCGGCCAGTTCGGATACGGAATTTCGGTAGCCCACGGCAGCGAGGCCCGGACTCCAAATTATATTTTGACCGTCTTGATGTTGTCGCTCGGCGATCGACGTTTTTCGTATTGCCAATGATAATAAAAAAAACGAAGATTCTCGAGCGAGATCAATATGGCCTACAACTAGGTACAGGTAAACGCAACGTGTAAATAGATTTAAATGTCAATGTTATAAAAGACAACAAACAGCTGAAGAAACCGCAAATTCACATCTAACTCTTTTTTGATAAAATCTAAAAAAAAGGCTTCTTTACACTGTGGTTGAAAAAGGCCTGTAATTCTCGCATGATTATAAAATAAGTACACCAAAACAAACTTTTCTTTCACAAAATATAACTACGGAAATGTGTAAAACAAGCGACCTGTAAAACGTTAGCAAACTCGTACCTTCTTCCCCGTACCCACAACAATGCCTGTCGCGACTTCCGAGAAGTGTTACCATACGAAATATAAATATTTTAATTAGTTGCACACGAATTTGTCCGTTTTATTGCAATGACTTGGCTACTTGACAACAACTGCTAATAATAAATAATTAGCTAAGCATATCATTACGATTGAGATAAAAAACACACAATTTACATTTTCACAAAAAAATAAAAGTTTTTTAAATCAAACTTAATAATAAATCAGTTGTAAGAATTTCAATATTTACTTCAATATTATTAAAACGGGTTTGAAACAAATAGTTAAATATTTTGGTCAAAATTAATGTTTTGGGAAAAATGCGTTTGAAATCCGTGCCTGTAGGAACGAAAGTTAGGGTGCGTGCACACGGTATGCGATTGTTAATTTTCGTTGACGTGCGAGGATCTGCGCTGTAGGCGGTCATGATTCCGTAATTACCCTTACCTTGCTGCTAATGATTTTTACTGCACGATAAAAACCCGTGTTAAAAACACGAATTACTCAATAAAGTAATTATTACGCAATTAAGTAAGCACCTATTTATTAATCAAGTCATTATTCTTAATTATTTTAAGTTAGTAAAAAAATGGTTTTTAAATATTTAAGAAAAATTACGTTTTTTTGCCTCGAATGTGCCACAAATTGCCTCGAATGTGTGGCGGCAAAGAAAGCCCATTGCATATTTTGGCCTAAAAAAAGTTTATACTATTTTGATGTCTTGAAAATAAATTTAAAGTTGTGCTCCAAAAAAGCCTTTTAAATTGTTATATTTTTATTAAGCATACCTACTTAATATTAAATCATCTTATAATGAAGCTGTCAAGCTGTAAATAAACTGGAATTCTACTGGAAAGTTCTTTAATTTGTGTGAAAGTTGTTCGTGGAACAATCTATTATTTCACCCCCCTCATTATGCAGATTTGGGTGAAAAAGGTTTAATAACACATACGCGTTATCGGACGCACTTGCGATGATCTGTGCGCAATTACTTACAGAAAAAAAGATGAACGGTCCACAAAAAAAAAAAAAAAAAATTAAAGCCGACGAGACAAAAGTGCATGGTGATTCATGAATAAGTATATTTTTTTTAGAATGATTGTTCCTATTACTGTGAAAATCTTATTTTTTTTTAAACCTGTACCCCCTTACTAATAAACGCTGTATAAGCTTTGAAAAGTTATACAGTGTTTTGTCTTCTTCAATCCAATTAAAAATGTCACTTGTGTGACAGGAACAAAACACTTTATAACTATTCAAAGCTTATACAACGTTTATTAGTAAGGGGGGACGTATTCAATATTTATGTTATCAGGGCGAGCGAAGCGAGCCCTAGTATATCCCACAATCTTTACATTTTGTAATACACTTTACGGAAAAACTATCACGCCTATTGATTTGTGCTTTAACATAGTAATTTTTATTTATATGTAGATGTGTTATAATCAGTCAGTCAAGGTTTTTTATATGTAGATGTGTTATCACCAGTCAGTCAAGGTGTGACGACGCGAGCCGTCACAAAGCTCGGTTTTTAGCTAGTACGTAAACACTAAACAAGCAGGATTTTTTTTTGTATTGGTGTCTTTATATGTAGGCACTTAGGCAGTATATTATAGCTATGATAGCTTTGTAAAAATAACCAACAACTTTTGCCGACCGACCGTACAATTGTCAATTCGATTTTTAAATTAGCTTTTGCAACTTTAGTTTGGAAACCGTACCACTTATTTCTTAATCCGAACTTAACTATTAAGTTACTCTGTTATAGTCTAGTTGTTGTATTGAAAATTTAAATGACTAGTAATTTGATAGTTCACAATGAGGTTTGATTAAGTTTCTTAAGTATTGCAAATAGTCATTGTTAGTTGTTAATAGATATACTTAGCTTTTTATTTGTAGTTTTATATTTAGAGTGGTTAAAATGCGCTAAGCATGTATCGTATTTAGTTTATTTTAGGTGTCGCTTATGATCGACTTTTAGATGTTTTTTTGGCATACAAATCGTAAATTCCTTACCTCAGATAGTCTTTGTAATATAATATATTAATTCTTTGTAATTAACTTACTAAAAATTAAGCAAAAAATCTTAATCTTTGCAGGTTTTTTTATCCACTCTTTTTCGCCACACATGACACAGGAGTGATGAGAAAACTAGATTAAAATAAGCGGCAAGTTTTGTTACTTATTCATAATCATTTTGCCAAATATTTATTTAAAAGTTGAAGAACCTTAAAATAAAAATTAATCAGGATAATTAAATCATTCTCAATTATTCTTAATGGGTCTTTTCCTACATCGAGGGAAGCATCTTATCTTGCTTACTTACGTTAAAATTATGTAATACATATAAATTATAATAATATATTGTGAACATAGTAATGTAATCCACGACAATGTTGCGGTATCCTAATAGGATAATCTCACACCTGCGGAGTGCAATTAATAATAGAACAACTGAAGATGTACAAACACAAGATTATCAGGGGGAAACTTGGGCACTTACGGATGATGTATGCTTAAGATTTGAGCATTACGCTAAGTATTCCTCTGTGGTCTAGTGGTTAAGACTCTCGACGCGGTCGTAGGTTCTATTCCCTCGTTTAAGCAATTCAAATGTTTTTGGTAAGGACACTGCTGACGGATCACTCGGTATGTCTGACAAGGATGCGTAGGATGGGCATGTAAAAAGTCCCAATCCGTCATGAGAGTAAAGGAACGAAGAGTTAATTTTTTATGGGGTGCATACACTCGGGCACTATGAAAGTTACTTACATATATAAGTTACGTAGCTGGATCAAATCAGCAAACATTTTAATGCATGTCTGTTAAAATAATACAAGAATTTTTAACCAAAAATTCGAGCGTGCGAGTTCTAGAAAAATCTTGCAAGAATGACGTCACACAAGTCACCCAGTCTGTGGTATACCGGTGCCAGTTTTTCCCTTGGGCCTGTCATTTTAATTGAATGGAAAGCTATGCCAGTTGATCCGTGCATCGGATCAGGTTGGCCAAAAACTGGCCTTAGCCTTGAATGGCTTAGCCCTCTGGCCACGAGCGAATAGCTGACGTGGCCGGCAAGCGCGCCCTGCATACGTAATGCGCAAGTGTGGACAAGCGTGGTGTGGAGTAGGTGCTGAAATGTTTTTAAGCTATTGCATAGCTTTTATCGCGGGCTTTGAGCGCGGCGACCGAACCAAGAAATTCCGTAACGACAAAAACCTAACACCCACTCTGACGGTCGATACGGTGTTGTAACTTGCAGACTTCGGCACGGTGTTTGTGTGCGTGCGACTAGACGTATGCAATTCATAATTGTTAAGGTTGATAAAAAAATTTAATAAGTGGTTCTGTCCCTTGCTAGGTATAGGCCTCTCCAGGGTCTTTAACTCGACACTCTTACGGCACCGTTGGCTGGTATGACTCCAGCTCGTCGCGCCATCTTTTCCTTGGCTATAATGGTGGTATCGTCCATTTTGGCAGACTTACTTATAGAGAAAATATTGAATTGTATGAAACTGCAAAGTTTACAAAGATTAGAGTAACACTAGTTCGTATAAAGTATTATGATTTACGAGTAAAGTGTAAGCCTAGTTTTATTTACAACTTATGGCGGAGGGTGTTTTATGTATTTGTATTACATATTATGTATACTTTTTCGAATACGAATTAGTGATGAGCAAAATTGGTCTTGGTCTTGCAGTCTTGGTCTTGGTCTTGCAAAAAATGCAAGACCAAGACCAAGACTAGATGTGAAAGAACAAGACCAAGACCAAGACCGACTATGCAAGTCTTGCTCCATGCAAGACTCTTGTTAAAAATTTCTACTTAGTCGCAGTGAACATAATATGAGATAAAATATTTATAACAATATAATTATCTACTCAACATGAATTTCAAGTTCATGTGATACAGCCATGCATTTAAACTAAAAATTTGGGAATATACGTGGCGGCCGAAAAGGAAGATCTTCCAACCGAGAGAGAATCCGAAAATCCGGCCAAGTGCGTGTTGGACTCGCCCATGAAGACTAGGCGTGCAAGACCAAGACCAAGACCAGACAGATTTGAGCAAGACCAAGACTGCACAAGCAAGACCAAGACCAAGACCAAGACTGGTCGAGTCTTGGTCTTGGTCTTGCTTTGCTCATCACTAATACGAATACAGCATGCATTTAATAACGTAATATAAATTTCTCGTGTAAGATGGTAAAGGAAATGTTATTGAAGACAGAGCTTTTATAAAACTGGACAAAAAGCTTAGTGTGCAAATGGCGAAGAAGATTTTCCGAAAAAATGTTTAGTTTGAAAAATATTTTGCTCACAGTCCCCTTTAGGATAATCTGTGAAAATAGAAACGAATTTTTAATTTTGTTAGTCTCGCTACAACTCGAGAACAGCTGAACCGATTTGATTGATTTTAGTCTTGAAATACTCGTGGAAGTCTAGAGAAGGTTTGTACTCGTATTAGGAGGGAAGTGATACGAAATTCACCGTGTCATCTAGTCTTAAATAAATTAATTATACAAGTAAAAAGTGTAACAACTCCATAGTCGGCCCTGTTCGGATAATGGAGTATTTCGTATTTGTTTCATTTTTCGTTTTTTGCGGGTTCGATTACTCGGAGGCGATCCGCTCGCGCGGGCGAATTCGGGAGCGTCTCGGCCGGTATTACAGATACAGGTCCTGTCACAGGACCTTTATTACCATCATATAAGGATCAATCTCGGAGGAGAGGTAATATAATCGTGGACGGTGTGTACCGGCGTATCAGTACTGACCGCTTTTTCCGTCGTTTTGTCGAGCAATTTGAGGTTAATTACACCTTCACCCTGTATAGTTACGACAAAATAAAAAATAAATAAAAAAACAGATAACTTCAG
Organism: Cyaniris semiargus; assembly: GCA_905187585.1. Lineage (NCBI taxonomy): Eukaryota > Metazoa > Arthropoda > Insecta > Lepidoptera > Lycaenidae > Cyaniris > Cyaniris semiargus. Next base: position 5,402,315 of record LR994555.1, read on the forward strand.
TGGATCATAAAATAAGTGAACACAAGTTTTGTTTTCATAAATTATACAGGGTGTAACAAAAATAAGTGATAATACTTTAGGGTGTGTACGTGTTTCTTGTAGAGAGTTCATTGTGAAAGTAGCAGCGCTGATAGACAAAAAAATTTTTTCACTTTTGTATGGGGAAACTCGTGGCGCTCGGGCTCTTGTCCATACAAAAGTGAAAAAAAATTTTCGGCTTTCAGCGCTGCTACTTTCACAGTTAACTCTCTACAAGGAACACGTACACACCCTAAAGTATTATCACTTATTTTTGTTACACACTGTAGATAAATATAAATATTTAGGAGTTTCATTTAAATTGACAGTTTAATGGCCGGTTTTTTATTTTTTTCTGACATCTATCCAATATGGGATTGTCGAAAAACCTCCAAACTAGGCTAAGTATTTTCTTTTGTTCTACATGAGCAATTCTAATTATTTGCTTGAACTTATATTTAAATACATATTTATGATTTAAATTCAACAAACTTTTTTTATTGACTGCAACAGCCTTACAAACCAACAGTTGCAATAAGTACTAAATAGTAATTAGTCAGAAGGTAGTGGTGATGGGGTCACCGTCAGCTGTCGCGTGGAGAGCCCAGAGCCCCACGGCCACACCCCACCATAATCCGCACTCAGTCTGGGTACAACCACGTAAGCTTTGAACTTGAACTACATTTTTATACGCGCTTCATTGCGTCGTATATCGCGCGGATTTTACATTACGGAATTGAAATTAAAAAAAAAAAGTTTCTAATATTATTTTTATTACTTAACACGAAGTATCTCCGTTCTCCATATCAAATTTTGTATTAATCGGCTCAAAAGTTTAAGCGAAGGGTACCACCACACTGCATGCTTACAATCGATTTTATGATAAGGTGACAAAACGTAAAATATTGTAAAATAATTATTTTGTGCCTTTAGTCTTTAACATTAGTTTGTATGCACTGTATTGCAATTAAAACAGTTTTCGTTAATTATAATTAGAGGTATAACACTTTGTTTGTCTCGAATCATTACAGTTAACATCAAAATAACTGAACGGAAATACGAGTAGTTAACGTTTGACACAGTGATAATCTGAAAATACAACGCTTTATCTCTAAATTCCCACGAAATCGGAAGCTGTGGTGAAGTCGCGAAATATAATTACATTTTCATGTATAACATAATATTATGCGTAACATAATGAATATGCGTGGGCAGAATTAGTGAAATACCTATATTTCGTTGTTTAGCAATGGAAGCAGAAATAGTGAAATATATGTCGTTAAGCTATTAATGGAAGCAGAAATAGTGTTCAGACATCTCGTGACAGCACATTGATTGCAATATTAGGGGTTATTAAAAATTCGCACGTTCGAACAATACCTACCGTAGTTTCAGTGGTCGCACCGTAAGTGCGTATTGTGTAAAACAATGCCTACCGAGCACCACTCGAGCTTAATTTTTGAGTGTGAGTTAGCTCTGAATTGGTTTTAATCGACGGATAAACAATAGTTAAACAACTGTTAAACAATGGTTAACCACCGGTGCATGTAGACACGCCTATATAAGTTCTCAATACATTTCTATATTCATTACCGAACAATAAAATATGGGTGTTTTAGCTTCGCAGCTCGATTCGATGATTGTTAATTAATTAAGCTGTTAGCTGTAAAATGTCATTGAATTTTTAATTTTAAGGGTCTTTATACGTATATGCAAAGTCGCAAGGCAATGTGATGAATTTTTAAATGGACCATTCAAAATCAGAATAGGCAGTCCAACAGCGCAGGTTTGGTATGAAGATACTTTGAGTCCCCGAAATGGACATAGACTTGTTGCGGAAAACATCTAGTAAAACATTAAAAGCTGCCTATAATATCATGTCTATAAGCAGAATTGCTTATCAGAATAAGTGCATAAATATTTTATATTCCGCAAAAGAGTGGTGATGCAACACTTGCCACGATTACCCTGCAGTCAAACAGTATTAGACGATTCATATAAAAAACAACTTATCGTACGTAGTTCCTTTATCTCGTAAGAGACTGATCCTTATATCTTTAACATAAGGGTCTGTCAGGGGTAAAACATTTCCGAACGTTCTGTAGTTCATTGTCCACTGTCAGGCCTATCTAACAATATTAATAAACGTTTATCACCATTAGAACTCGCAACGGCCGTATGCTAATTATTGATATAGTGCTTCCTGTAACTAAAAAAAAACTAGAGTTTTAAACCTAGATTAAACAATCGGCCAAGTGCGAGTCGGACTCGCGCTTGAAGGGTTCCGTACGACTATTCCCTTAAATATTAATTTTGTTTTGTTTCAGTACTTGTTGATATAGTGGCAACAGATATACAAGATTTGAGAAAGTTTTAATTGTCCAACTTTCGCGGTTTTTGAGATACAGCCTTGTGACAGACAGACGGACACATAGCAAAGTCTTAGTAATAGGGTCCCGTTTTTACCCTTAGCTTTGGGTACAGATTCCAGAACCTTAAAAAGTATAGATTAGCGTTGACACGGTAAAAAGTGACGAGGTGCATAAATCCACCGGCGCGGCGCAGGCAGGGGTGAGGGGCGCAACGCGTGAGCAATCACCGCGATCGACGACTCCTGCGCAGGGAAATGACGGAAACACACACACACACACACACACACACAACAGAGAGAGAGAGACATTGCGTAACAGGGCTGTCACACTAATAAATATTAATTTATTAGTTATATTTATTAGTTTATAGCAATTACTTTATGAGAGCTTCTAAGCTTAATTATTTATTAAAATAATTAAGCTTAGAAGCTCTCATAAACATTTGCACCATTGCAATATATAGGCAGTATTTTGATTTTATTTCGCTTAGAAGCTCTTATGTTAAATGTTTGTACCATCATATAAATTGGTTAATTGAAGATAGCAGACTTACGTTATTTTTTAGGCTTATGCAAAGACTATATTACATCATGACATAACGTAAAGAGTGATTAATGTGCTTCAACGTCTAGTTACAATAGTATACTTGTAGACTGTAGGTTGTTTTAGTTGTAGGAGCATCGTTTAAAACTTAAGTCTTTTAAAACGATTTTCTAGGACAAAATGTATGTAAAAATATGTACGAACCCACGTATGAAAACGCCACATTAAGAACATTATGGTAAGTAAACAATTTTTAAGAATCATCATAACATTACCGCAATGTAAGTAAGAGGAGCGAGATCATAAAATGCTAACTAAGGTATTTGGGGAGAATTTTCAGCATGATAATATGGCTTTATTATGAAAGCCTTTTCTTTTGACGATAACTTTAAATTTTTCAATAAAAAATTGTGATTTGACAGCCCTGTGCTTATTTTGAAGACATTTTGGATCAATAAGCAAATAAAAGCTCGGCATTGGTTCGGACTATGATGGTTATGCATGATGGCCACCATGACGTCTGCCTGACGTCTGACGTGCTTGCCATAGACAGCCTCGCAAGCTTTCCATAAAGTGCACAATCGTCGTCGATAATGGACCATCAAAGACGAACATGTGTAATTGCTTGTATTCGTTCATCATGGGACAAAAGAGAGGCTGTCAGAAAAGAAAGTCCCAACTCCCAGTGAAAACTGATAATTTCTGTGATATTATGGGTACAATTAATATTGTTGTGAGTTTTGTTTCTATTAACCCTTCAACTACAATAAGGCCCACTTGGGCCGCGAGAACAATAGATTTACAATAGATTTCCAAGAATCTGCGATCGAAGGATAAAAAAATTTATGTTTTGTCAACCCTAATCGTAGAAGTAACAGTAAGCGCTAATGTGGATAAAGTAATCCATTTTTATACATATTCAAATTGCTAATAGATGTACATCACTAACTATACTTTATATGCCTAAGGGGGTTTTTGCGCATAAAACAAAGAACGTTAGTATTTGCATATGTTGTCAATGAACTAATGGGAACGCTTAACGTATGATGGACTGACAACTACGGTATTTTTCTAAGCATATTAGGGTGAAGTCAAACGAGCGCAAAATTACGCTCATGTGAATCAAACAGGACTTTTGTATGAAACTGAATACAGCAGAATTCTGCCGAACTGAAATTCTGCGACTCACAACTCACAAATTACGCTCGTTTGACTTCGCCCTTAGTCATACAACAGTCTACTAATTTGTTGTCAAAATCCCTAATTGACATTTGCACCGATGGCTCAGTATTGATAAGTTGATAAAGCGAATAAACTATAAATATAATAATTACACTGTACACACCATGAGAATATTTAAAACACCATTTTCGAGCCTCCAAAGCGTCAAATGTAAATTAGTGATGTGCGTGTCGTGTCGATGTTTCGTATTTATTGCGTTAAAAAAAAATACACTTGTTTTCCATATATTAAGTCGGCAATCTATTTACGCATTATCTTCACAATATATTCTGATATAGATCTATAAGAAAGCGGCATGTGCAAAAAACTGCTCGGTACCTCTGTCACGCACTCTTTGTCCAGAATATTACTTTCGTATTAAATAATTTTTGCGAAGGAAGTTCGAATTTGGCCTCGCTTTATATGCACGCATTAATACATTATTAATAAGTGCATTCGCCATCATCATCGGGCCCCAGCTGTTTGTCACGTTAAAATATCAATTTAAAATGTTCAAGGATTTTGTAATATAAAGCACTAGATGACCCGGCGAACTTCGTATCACTTCCCTCGTAAATGAACCTTCCCTGGACTTCCACAAACAATTATTTAGAGACTTATATCAGCCAAATCGGTTCAGCCATTCTCATTAAGGACGTGTTCACACCAAACTGCCTATACGCCGCTGAATGTGAGCGAGCGTTACGCAGTTTATTGTATTTCCATACAAATTCACTTTTTCGTTCACACCTAACTGACTATACGCCATTACGCTAGGCGTAGGCGCGGACATTCGATACCGTATATTTTCACGTTCACTTTTTTTTTTAAATGAAATAAGGGGGCAAACGAGCAAACGGGTCACCTGATGGAAAGCAACTTCCGTCGCCCATGGACACTCGCAGCATCAGAAGAGCTGCAGGTGCGTTGCCGGCCTTTTAAGAGGGAATAGGGTAATAGGGGAGGGTAGGGATGGGAAGAGAAGGGAATAGGGGAGGGAAAGGAAGGGAATAGGGTAGGGGATTGGGCCTCCGGTAAACTCACTCACTCGGCGAAACACAGCGCAAGCGCTGTTTCACGCCGGTTTTCTGTGCGAACGTGGTATTTCTCCGGTCGAGCCGGCCCATTCGTGCCGAAGCATGGCTCTCCCACGTATGATTTATTTACGTTCACACTGGGGCTGACAGTGAGCCTGCTTACACTCAGCGGCGTATAGTCAGTTTGGTCTGAACACGCGCTAATCATTATAATTTTAGATAGATATAGATGTAGTTTCAACTTTCAATGAATTTCAGAAGTTACCTGCATACCTCATAGATCTTAATATGATCAAATTGCTACCTTGGTAATCGTAGCACCAGGCTTAAATAATACACATACTTTAAACAACAACATCTATAATTTTTCAAATCGCTTGACAAACTCGAGTCTCGATCTAAAAGACTATGAAATGTACCAATAATATTAGGGTTGTAATGGACGATGCACATAATGTTTATGGTAATGATGATGATGACGATGATGAATGTAATTTGCGTAGTAGCATATGCTTTCCGTTCTTAAAACATCGTCGAAACTATCAAACTTGTATCTATAAAGAGTCAGGAGTTCTCTCAGCACCTTCCAAACCATGGTATACCTCGGTACAAAATCTTACTTGTTAGTAGCATATACTCAGAATACTTCTCACGAAACCGACGTCACCACATGTTTCCATATACAATTTGAGGAGTGCCCTCGATTACTCATGGATCCCTTCATCAGGTCACCAAATTGGGATGATACCCTATACACCAAAAGAAAAATTTTGAAAATCGGTTCACAAACGGCGGAGTAATCGTTGAACATAAAAAACTAACAACACCTCCTCCGTTTTGAAAGTCGGTTAAAATTGTAGCCTATGTGTTATTCTGATGTATAAGCTATATTATTGTAAAGTTTCATTAAAATCCATTCAGTTATTTTTTTAAGAATGTATATACCATTTTGTTCGCATCATTAATATCTGCATTCATGCCGAATTACAGCTTTGTAGGTCCTATAGTCTCTCAGCAAAACCGCGGACAGACAGACAGACAGACGGACGGACAGACCGAAACTATAAGGGTTCCTTGTTGACTACGGAACCCTAAAAACATAAAGGTGTTTTATCTTAAAGTATGATTCAATAACAAACACTAAATAAAATGCTTTTCCACATCTTTAATGAGCTTTTCTTACTGTTAATGTTGGAACACATATCATCATTGTTGTTTACATCTCATATACGATCATTATGAACGTGTTCTTGCTCATGTTTACTGATATCACAAAGACTATGATTATTGCAAATCACGAGTGTTATTACGTGGGATTTTTATCGATAGAGAACAACACTAGCCTGAGCGTGTACGATACAATTTAGCGAGCGCGATAAACAAAAATATCTTGCATTAAAAACGCTAATTGCGTTAAAAAAACAATATTGCGTTCAAAACATTGCGTTAGAAATCTTTTTCGCACGCATCCAAGGCTTCGAATACATTAGTCCAACTTGCAGGAGAAAAATTTTCACTGGAATGAATTGGCCTTTGAAAAGCTTGTTATAACTAAGCTTATACCACTGTATAAGTTAAGTTATGGGAAGCTTTTTGAAGCTTTGTCGCTCACATAATTTTGAGCCTGTATAGACCTTGATATAAGCTACAAGAATAGTACTGTATCCGCATAATAACACACTTTTCAGAGAAGAAAATATTCGGCCGGTATAAAAATAAATATCCGGCTTTGTTAGCCGGATTTATATTAGGCAATTTTTCCTGCAGGACGTATAGTGTGAACAGCTCTCGTAATTAATACAGGTGGTATCAGCCGACGATCTATGCAGTTCGAATAACCTGTGAAAACAGTAGCGATTTAGTGTTGTAACTCATACGTTATCGATCTATAGCGGACGTGGATCACTATCGACCACCGCCCGTTACACCGCGTAAGTTTCCCGTAAAAAACGCACAATTATTATAATGATCCTCCCATTATGGGATACTAGCTTGTTTATGTAAATTCCTCTACTAATTAAGATGGAAATATATTTGCATGGCGGAAAAATTGAGTTCATTGTCATTGGTTGTTTTTATATTACAAACTAGATGACGTCCGCAACTCCGTTGCGCCAAAATTCGGCTATCCGTAAATTTTTCCGGGATAAAAATTATCCTTTGCCCTTTCCCGGGGCTGAATGTATCTCCATACCAAATTCCAGCAAAATTGGTTCAGCGGTTTGGGAAGAGGTAACAGACAGACAGTCAGATATACTTTCGCATTTATAATATTAGTATGGATAATAATTAGTTCTAAGACTTAAGGCTTCCCACGTATGTTGCGTAGTTGAATGCGGATTAGCGGTAGTGCATCACATATCGAAATTCGGTTCACATTACTAAAATCAATTTTACTGAATAGGGCTGTCGCACTATTAATTTAGCGATTATAATCGATTCATAAGAATTGTCGATCGATATCGTTAGAATTCGAATGTTCTTAGTCCGTTAAAGTCCCTTGTTTGTGGACCTTTTTAAAGCGGCTTAGGGCCCCAAAGTAAAGGGTTCTTGAACCATATCGCGAGTTTAATCTTACCCGGCAAATTAGGATTACTCCAACTTTTTCCTTTTAATTCTTCCAGTCTTTGTGCTTAATTCGTTAAACATGTCACTTGGGGACATCTGTAGGGCTGATACGACTTAAAAACCGCTTAGCCTTGAATTAATTAGCTTTTTTATACTTAGGGCTTTATTGTATTCGCTCTATATGTCAATTGTACTCTTTTATTATTTTTAGATTATAAATATACCCAGAAAATCTACGCGTATTTTGTACAATGATTGAATAATCAAATTTTATTATTGTTGAATATAAACCGCTGGAATTAGCGATTTTGATAAGATAGCTTTGGGTTTTTATATTGTTTAACCAATTACGATTAATAAGTATTAACTCAACATTAAGATTTATTTCCAATGTTTTATCGCAGTCTCATAAAAATAATAATTCCATACTACTTTTAATATATGTATGCTCTTTTTTCTGAAATAATAAATTATGAAAATATTACTAATAATATTTTATAAAGTATTGTCGGAAAGCTCATTAATTATTATAGATCTTTTTAAAAAAGCTAAAAAGTAAAATGGGAAAGGTTATCAGATCCACCATATCTTTCTAGTAGTGGTTATTTCTAATCCCTTATCAATACGCCTTTTCTGTTATAAGACGAAGAAGAGAGATCCATACTTCCATACTAATATTATAAATTCAAAAGTGTGTCTGTCTGTCTGTTACCTCTTCACGCCCAAACCGCTGCACTGATTTTGCTAAAATTTGGCATGAAGATACTCGGAGTCCCGGGAACGGACATAAGATACTTTTATCCCGGAAAAATTTACGGTTCCCGTGCGACTAACGACTTGCGGGCTTCATCTAGTAAATGATATAACTTAATCAGATGCAAATATTCTAAGAAGTGTCACATCAGCTCTATGTATATCCATGAGGGTGAGGGGTAGCTGGCGGTTACGCGCGCTCAGGTGTGTCGAACGGAAACCCACTATCATTACATACGCACCCTAACATACAGAGACCACAGGACCTTTATGTCACCCACATAAGGTTTATTTTCCTAGAATTTCAAAGGTAAAATAAGTGTGAATGGTCGCGAATTACCAGTGTGTGCGCGGGACGGATTACGCGCTATAAATTAGAATAAGTAGCTGCTATATGCGCGTCTTAGAATTAGAAGTCTTAAATAAACTTTTCATGTACTTAAAAGTTCGATAGGGTTTTAAGAAAATTTAATTAGCTTACATTATAATATTATATACATATAAATTAATTAACATTAAGTTTTAAGAAGATTGGAAAATGCTCTATGGCTTTAATACTGTTGTTGATAAAATTGATATGCCAATAATTTACGTTTTAAATGATTTTTATTAGGGTTCCGTAGTCATTTAAATAGATGACTTTAGAATAAAATAAAACATTTTGAAAACTTGCGGGAAGTTACGTACTACATTGATCGCGCGGAACCGTACTATTTTCTTAAAAAACAGTCAACATCCTTTCCCGGGACATAAAATATCTCCATGTCCATCAAAATCTGTTAAGTGGTTTAAGCGTACAAGCCACAGACATAGATCAAGATAGATACCGCATGTCGCTCCATTTGTATGAAAACGAGCGTGCCACTTTTTTACTACCTACTGTGACGTACCGATGATACGAAACGTGTCCATTATCAATGCCAACGTTTCTATTTGAATTTCTACAGCTCAATACGGCACTTTTAGGCATTTAGGCATTTTTAAATTTCGAAAAATTCCGATTGACGTCTGATTCCGATAGCAGACTAAAGAATAGACTTTCGAAAGACGAGCGTTGCTCGTTGTTTGGGAATGCGGTATCTATCTTATCTATGTCTGTGGTACGAGCAGTACATAATAGACAGACAGACAAACGAACAGATAGGCAGAGAGACTTTTTCATTTATAATACGCATATTGAGATTAACCTAAGCGATTGGTATATTTTTATTTTTTTATAAACTAAGGGGGCAAACGAGCAAACGGGTCACCTGATGGAAAGTAACTACCGTCGCCCATGGACACTCGCAATATTAGAAGAGCTGCAGGTGCATTGCCGGCCATTTAAGAGGGAATACGCTCTCTTCTTGAAGGTTTGTAGGTCATTATTAAGAATAAAATAAATATTCAGGTATATTATTAATTAATTCAATATGAAGGTGAAGTCCCTTCCTGTGTCGGTCGTGAGGCGGCGACACGGACAGATAGACAAACTAAAAGACTTTTTAATTCATATTAGTACGGATATTCAGATTAACGCAAGCGACAATTAATTTATTCAATGCTAGATGACGCCCGCACCTCCGTTGCGCCAAAATTCATTCATCGCGCGGGAACCGTATATTTTTCCGGGATAAAAAGTATTCATTGTCCTTTCCCAGGACTCAAGGTATCTCCATACCCAGCAAAATCGGATCAGCGGTTTGGGCGTGAAGAGGTAACAGACAGGCAGACAGAAATACAGATAGACAGCCCGACACTTTCGCATTTATACTATTAGTAAAGTATGGATATTAGTTTAAGGCCCAATTTCACCAACGACTGTTAAAGTTAATGCTCGAATTAGTATCACGGTAGCTCTTTTGTTTTTCATATGAATGAAAGAGAAGACATGCCATTTTAACAAGCTGTTAACACTAACAGACGTTAGGCCTTAGTTTAGTATGAATAAAATTAATATTAGCATGGATAAACTTGAAGTCCCTCCCTGTGTGGTGTTGAGGCGGCGACACACACGGATACACACGTCGCGCTGCGGCCGATACCGCTGCCTAAATAAAACATCCTAGACTAGCCAGACCAGCTATACTCAACCTGCGGCCCGCCGAGACTGTATCAGTGGCTCGCGTTAAGGTGAAATTTTGAAATTCACGCCTACTGGCAAAATAGTGCAGTTGTGATTCCAATTTTAAATCGCTAATTTTGAAGAACGTTATTTAACCCCAAAAAAATTTGGTTACGGCCCTAGACAGTAGACACCAAGAAAACGTGTTTGTGGCCCGCCAAAAAAGTTTGAGTACCACTGCGCTAGACCCTTTGTGTCCTTTTGGCTTCCGTATCGGTTTGTGCTTAGGGCGCTTTTCCTGTCATGCGTGTCATCAGTCATCACTTATCGCTCGCTTGCAGATCTGCTCCGCATGAGTATTGCCCGCATCCTATCATTTCATAGATGTTTCTGACATGCGGTCAACACGCGCGTGCTCAGAAGCAAGTTGTCACCCACATGCGGACCTGTGACCTGTGGCTTCAAACGTGGCTTCAAACTCGTGATAGCCACAGGTTTGAATAAAAAATTGCATCGTAAAGGGAAAATTTGCCAGTACTTTCTCCCAGACATTACAAATCTTGTTTACTGTTTACATATTATGTCATTTCGACGTTAGATGATTCACGATCTATCGGCCCTGGATGCGGCGATTAGAGTTCGTTCACACAGGATTTTATTCAGTATCGATGCATGCACTTACTCATTCGTTGTTGTGATTGTAAGAGGGATGGCGGATGAGATAAATGGGTCGCTGACATGTGCCCTCAGTGATTACCACGATTATGTACTCCGTTGAACTTGCAGCTTCTGTAGCTTAATTATCTATTTGTTTGTGGTTATTTAAAGCTTCGGATAAGGCCCAATGTTCTTGTAAAATAAGGTTCAGCTATAGCTGTTATAGCTTTTAAATAGTGTATATCGACGTAAAAGCTTAGTCGAATAACCCCACTCTGTTTGATGCCACTTTGGTACTAGACTTGACAAACATGGTAATTTTTTTAGCACAATGTAATGATGGGCAATATTGCCGATTGCCAATTATAAACAAGCAGAGGAGCATATTTGTCTAAGATTGCCAATAGTCGCTGTTTATAGAGCATGGTATAGACAGCTTGGAATGATGGTGGCAGTCATATTTGTCTATTATTATCATTCATGAAGCCTGGTCCAATCAGTGAAGTTGATTCATATAGGCATATGGCGGACCCACGTTATTTGGTCACGTTATATCAAAACCATGCGACAGATGACGACTAACATTGGCATAGCCTGACCAAAAGACGTAGGTCCGCCATCTGCCTATGAATCAATTTCTTCGATGGTACATCATGCCCCGAGTCTTCAGCTAGGCTAGGCAATTAAATATCTAATTCAATGTCAGTTTATCATAACCGCGTCCAGCGGTTCCCAGCGATAACCGAATCTGTGACCACTGTTACCGCCGCCGCTATCGCTTCCGCTGCACTGCGATACCACATTGGTACTTTTACTTTGTGTAGGGTTCAATATATTATTCGATGATAATTTGTGCTAATATACTAAGTATTAATGCAGCTTCAGTTTTAAGATCCAGTCCCTTTCCTTAATAACAGTAAAGTAGAATCTTACGACAAACAATCGAAATATAAAATTGGTTTGACATTTCATTCGATTACTACTTTGTAGTTTGATAAGTAATGGAATGAAAGACGTTTTGGTAGAGAATAATGGAACTTTTAATCATAATAATTTTAGTAATGAGCGAGTTTGCATTTGGCGGATAGTCTTTTTACTAAGTGACGTTTTTCTTTCCTTCTGATATCATAAAAGTTAAGGCCTTGAGACTAAGAACTACCGTATCAATTAAATCTAATCCTACTCCTAGTTGATTAATCAGCCGAGATTCTAAATATAGCGGCCGCTATAACTGCTGATGTCACACAATTAATGTCAGGGGTCCTGCGTAACTCTACAACTCCATAGACCTATACATAGGTCACTGTCTCAAAGTCTGGACTAAAGTATACAGAGGGTGCTATAGTATTGTCCTTTAATTAATAACTATTTCTGCCGTTTTTAAGGTAACAGCGTAACAGGTAACAGTAACAAAAAGTACAACTCCAAACTGTTTGTTATCGACTCCTTTGCTCTTTATCTCTCTCATCTCCATAAAATGTCGGTTATCTCACTTGAGCCAAATTTTCATCAACGACGTCGAAGTTCAAATCAAAATCGTATGGAATTTGGCATCGCTAAATGATACCAATGTTGAAAAATCGCTTGATTTCAAACTTCTTCGTCATAATCAGCTATAGTAACTTGGCTTGAGGACAGTCTGTCGAGTCATACATACATTTTAATGGCATTAGATTATCAACGAGTTATGTCAGCCAAACCCAGGTGACAACCGCCATGGCAACGCACGAGTGACTCCCCAAGGGTTGCAGGTGGCACTAATTACCAACCAGTAACCCGCATGGCCCTCGCTTCCCATCCATAAACGACACAAATGCGACTACATTACAAAAGTGACACAAAAATATATTGTCACAATCCGGATAGACAAAAGTTGTGACTTCGAAGTCGGATACATGAAATGAAGCGACAACAGTATTAACGGTTCGAAAATTCCATAATACAATTACGGAGAACAAAATCGTTTCATTTCTTTCCGGGAATTTCAGACTTCTGTATTGACATATCGCCCTGACCCATAAATCTAGCAGGTACGTTAATCCTGTTTGTATGGACTTTGACGTAAGGGATAAACAATACTTTTTGCCCGTATCATAAAACGCAGGTAAACGTTACTTCACATAATATTAAACTGTTAATTGCAGTAATTTGAGGATACATTTGGAGTATGCTCCAAACGAGATTCTTAATTTTTGTTAGTTATTATTTTTTGTCAACACAAAATTTTTACGTGGGAGAGCCATGTTTCGGCACTAATGGGCCGTCTCGACCGGAGAAATACCACGTTCTCACAGAAAACCGGCGTGAAACAGCGCTTGCGCTGTGTTTCGCCGAGTGAGTGAGTTTACCGGAGGCCCAATCCCCTACCCTATTCCCTTCCTTTCCCTCCCCTATTCCCTTCTCTTCCCATCCCTATCCTCCCGTATTACCCTATTCCTTCTTAAAAGGCCGGCAACGCATCTGCAGCTCTTCTGATGCTGCGAGTGTCCATGGGCGACGGAAGTTGCTATCCATCAGGTGACCCGTTTGCTCGTTTGCCCCCTTATTTCATAAAAAAAGTAGTTTATGCTTTTGTACTTGTGCCGATATTTTAGATACTTAAACTGACACACCCTACTTTATTCGTAGGTAAAGTTATCAAAATATAAAACTAACAAATATAACATAATATCTGAAAGTCGAAAAAATAGTTCCACGCTACTTCTTTGAAAATTCCATCATTCGAAGGGCAGACGAACACGTCATAACACTTTACTTAGAACCAGAACTGTCGAATAATAAGTGCATTGTGCGACCGAATATGTACGGACTACGGATTAGTGACGCGAATATTAATGTCGATTATTTGCAATCGACAATCACTTTATAGCGTGCACATCCCTAATGACCGCCATAAAATATACTTTGTACTGAAAGCAGACCGTTCTAAATGTATTCTTTATTTAAATTACGATTTGTCGCACTACTCAGCTAGACTAATTCATGTCTGTATCCTAGACTAGACGGTTCTAAGGCTAGAAGAAAAACCGGCCAAGTGCGTGTCGGGCCACGCGCAATATAGGGTTCCGTTATCCGTAGTACCGCTAGTTTTTGATAATTTTTGTATAGTCATATTTATAACGTGTTTTACATTACTAATATCATCTCAGTTACGTTCAAAGGAATTTGAACGAAAAGTTCCTTAACTTCTCCGAATATACATATATTTTTTAGTTGATCGACTATTACTCAGTAACTTATGAAGTCTTCTTAGCCTTGATAGTTTTCCTTTTAAATTCAGCATATTTCCTACTTCTGTGAATTTTTTCACATTTCCAGAAGCAACCGTTTAGCTGGTAGAGGAGGGGATACTGGACTCTTACGATTTTTTCCACTTTAAAACTTCATATTTCACAAATAGATCCCTAAATCGGAAAATGATCTTTGAATACTCGTAATATTTTTAAAAAACCTATCCAACGATTTTTAAAAATATTAACATTTTTTTTTCGCGTCTATACCACCATGTGGTGTGTACATGGTGGTATAGACGCGAAAAAAAAATGTCATCCCGCTTGAAGCGTAGGGGAGGTACCATAAAAAAATTTTTTTTTTTGAAGATTTTATATACCATTTTGTCGGCATCATTAATATGTGCATTTTTGCCAAATTGTTGAAATTACGGCTTTGTAGGCCCTATAGTCTCTGAGCAAAACCGCGGACAGACAGACGGACAGATGGACGGACAGACCGAAACTATAAGGGTTCCTTGTTGACTACGGAACTGAAAATGGAACAAACTAGCGTTCTGTTTACTAATTTAATGAACGAGGTGACGGGGTTGAGCGGTGCCTTAATCTACCCAATAACGTTTATCGGGGTCCGATCGGGTCGTCGAACCTCGACTGATACCGGCTGGCGTGGCGGCGGGCTCACTTCCGACGCGACGGATTTGCCGGAATCGGCGCCGGCGCATCAAAGCGTCGCAAAATTCGGACACGGGCGCGCGTGAATCCATTTGAATATCACTCTGTGCCGCCATGGGAAGCGTCCCCGCCATTACATTGCCCATCCAGAGGAAAAGAATTTTTATCTTCGTGCCTCGTTGCAAATTAACTTGACATTTTCTATAGCAGTCATTTTTAATTGTGACCGTTTCGGCCACATAATGATTACGTAAGAATGTCGCCTTATTAAATATAATTTGTATAATCGGATTCGGGATTTTCGGTAAGCCCACACCGAGCACTTTGATTCCGCCGAGTACTTATATTAAAATTGCGCGCATTCCCCGCTCGCATGGGAATCGTAAACGTCATTTTTGATATCGATATCGTCGTCTCTCTCTGGCACGATGCGGCGGAGGGGGACAGGGCGAGGCGTCGGTGGAAAGTATGTCTACTTTTACTGGCCGACATGGTCGCATCCCGCCTAAAATTTTGCATGGACGCGTCGCGCATGCTAAAAGCCGCGGCGCAGGCGCACGTAGACGACATTACGACTCGATGCATATTAATCGAGAAGGAAGTTTTGTTAACAATATCTAATGTTCTTTGCGGCCTTTCGCGGTCCCATTGATAGTTTTTTGTTTGCTCGGTTCCTCTAATAGACACGCTATTAAAGTCTAATTTATTATAATAAGCGAGTTCGATTGAACGCTATATTCGGACGATAAAAGTAGGTGGCAACTGGCAGCGCTTTTGACCGCGTCAAGAAAATTTATTAGTTCGTAATATGCATAAAGCAGGGGCTCCCAATATTTTTCGCCTTAATATTAATTATGCCATGAATATTTAATATAATATTGCTCATAATATTATCTATTCCTACGTTTGAAATGGGTTATTCCACTAATCGTCGTCCACTCGAGTGCTAGTTAGAGATAATCAGGCGAAATCTTCCCGATTACGAACGAGTCTATTCGAGTGGATCTATCTGAAGTAGCGAATATAAATGATAGTATTATCTTTTACAAGTAGGCAACAGTCAAGGATACCTGATTAGCCTATAATTCAATCTAGATTATTATTTATTTTTAGTATTAATTGTTATTGTAGTAGGAACATGATAGCAAGTAAGGTGCAATTTATTAGCGCTTCAACAGTTATGATATTTCAACTTTGAACATTTTCTTAAAAATAGAATATACGAAATATTCACGTCATAAAAAAAACTGACAGCCTCAAAAATTCTCCTCCTTTCTGAAAGTCGGATATTTTTTTCTGTTGCTGTAACTCTGCATCTGTCATACACCGTTGCTGTCGTATCTAGTGAGTCGCAATCGCAGTATCGACGTCGATAAGTCACGTCAGATTATCCGGCCGTCGATAATGTCATAATTAGCCACGTTTTTATCGACTCGGCTGGATTACGATTGCACAGATTTTGTGTTATCGCGTCGGTGTCCGTGTGTTGTTCGATATACGGATTAACGATTATCGCAGATTTATTTGGAATTGGACTATCTTTTTACATAAATAAAGTATTAACTAAAAATTTTGTGCTTTTACCGGTATATTACTTTTTTTTCATCATCTTGATTGATTTAGCAGATGATGGTAATTTAGCCCGGCAGCACATTGTCCGAAATTTCTAATCAGAAACATTTAAACGTCCGCCGGACCGCCACTCCGCACACTATCCGAAATTTCCTTCCGGCGAGTTCGAGCTCACTCCGCTCAGTACAAAATGTAAGAGAGAGCGCGATCCGATTTTCTGATCAGAACATTTGAACTGCCATCCGATCGACGTCATCTGACACATAATGTCAGACGCCCGCCGGAACGCACTCTGCTATGACTCTGCTCATATGTTTTGTGTCTGACGTCCGGTCCGGATGAGTTGTCAGATGCCGTCTATCGGATGGCAGAAATTTTTATTGCGTTCCGGCGGGTGTCCGAAATTTTATGTCAGATGACGTCGATCGGTAGCAGTTCAAATGTTTCTGATCAGAAAATCGGATCGCGCCCTCTCTTACATTTTGTACTGAGCCGAGTGAGCTCGAACTCGCCGGAAGGAAATCTCGGATAGTGTGCGGAGTGGCGGTCCGGCGGACGTTCAAATGTTTCTGATCAGAAATTCGGACAATGTGCGGCCAGGCTTAGTCGTTTATGTCAAACTCAGTTGACAGATCACGTATTTTAATGTACATAACGCGGCCAAGCAACGTAGATCCTCTGTCTAAGAAATTACTCTGATACAAAACAATATGTCTCTTATTTTAATTCGATACGCCATGTTTTTTACTATTGATTCATACTAGTTTATTACGCAGAAAGCGCATATTGTCCCGAATATTTATTGTAGTTTCTTCCCGCATCCCGATATTTAAAGTATCTCCGCACTCATCAAAATCAATTAAGGTGACGCCTTGATAATTTGGCTGCAGCGATATCGATTTTTCTCAACAATGACTAAAGCTAAGAAATTAAAGTTCATTGTCAGTATTCATCATGTCTTTATCTTTGAATTACCCATAGCATAACACGATTGGTCAACTTTTATAACACAAAATAATTAATCAAAAATACCTCTATAAAAACAGGGATTCTAATTTTGTCAACAGAGAGGAGTGATTTATGCTTCCAAAATTCGTACATAGATTAGTTCAAGCATACACTATAATTTGCCCATAGCTTATTACTTATATGAAAAATATTTATGGTTTTTAAATTACGCGACAAAAACCATTTTGTCGCTTACGCCCTTTCCATTTCTTGCTGTTCCATTTCTTGTTTTTTATGAGACGCCGGCCCGGCCTCTCATAGAAAACAAGCGATCTAAAACATATCCAAAACGATTTTTTACTTTAACGCGGCGTCACCTTAAACGGTTTTATCGTTGAAATGTAACATACAGACATAATATTAAAAATAGATACACTTTCGCATTTACAATATTGCTATGGATTTTACGTCAACAGCTTTCAGTTAATAACCAAAAATCCCGCATCATTAGGAAGTAGCTTCCAAATGCGTAAACCCACGTTAGCGAAAGCCGAACAAATGAAGTTAGCACGTTTAGCCCAATTTGGCTGTTTATCCAGCTAGCAGCGATAGTGATCCCATAGTGATCCTAATGGCCGCTCGCGGGCGAGTGCTAATTGACACAAAACCAATTGTTTCTTCTATATGCTAATAGTTGTGCTTCAGCCTTGGGAATATTATTTTTGCTTAATTGGGAATCATACCAATTATTATTCCAATTATGCTTATATTGTGAGTCATAATAATAATTGAAGACGTAAGTGGATTACTAACATTTTATAACATAAGAGCAATTACATTTTATTTTTATTTTTCCCTTAGAATTTGAACAGACCTTGTAACTTACCTACTTCATCATCTAGTTAATATAATATATAGGGTAAATGACTAGTGATTGGACAGTACCAGTCATTGGACAAAGCACAAAAACACAAAATTTGTTGTGTTTTTAAAAAGTAATAGAACGCCTGATTTTAAAGAAAAACAGTTTTTAAAGCAACCTTAATAAATATAGTTTTTGTGCAACCAGTGTCCAATGACTATAGTACTGTCCAATCACTAGTCATGTTCACCCTAGATACATAATATAGAATCCACATTTTTTTATTTCATATCATTTTGCGGTCTTAAAACCTTCATTTATGCAAAAAAACGACAAATTTCTAATTGTTTTATAAATTGTTTAATAAAAAATATCTAATAATTCAAAAATCAAAATTATTTTATATTAATATATATAATATATATATATTAACATAAAATAATTTTGCTTGCATACTTTGCATACTAATGCGGACGCAACCGACCTTTTCACCTGACCAGGCCACAATCGCCATCAGACGCGGCAGGGTTGACAAATGATGCCTGCGGGCCCCGGCCAAGGACCAAGAGAACGTGTGTGAGTCCACTCCCGCACGCACCATGCTACCAACGCCTGCGGACCAAACGACCTGGGAAATTGTCGGGTAAAAGTGGACACTCTTCCGAGGCCCGGCCTTTTTTGTCGGCTGGGGGGGAAGTTACGCCATGGGGTCGAAAGCTACGGCAAAAGGGCTGCTGCGGCCGTCAGGCCCCAGGCAGGAAAGAAAGTATGCCGGAATGTAATTCGCCGGCGCAAGGATAGGAGGGGGAGAACGATCCCACGGTGATAGTGGGCACCGCGGCTGGGTGCCGCGGCGCAATCTCCTCCTCTTCAGTGGGACAGCGTCTCTGGGCGGTCGGTGGCAGTACGGCGGCCGTGCGCGACGGCGCCAGGTTGGCCAACTCAGTTAGGCGCAAGGCGTCCGCTCGTGGAGAGTTGCGCTACGAACGCCTCAACGCTCTCCACGCGCAAATCTCTCGCGATGGTGTCGTTCCTCATATACCACGGCGCTCCTGCGATTCGGCGTCGGTAGCACCTTATTCTGCACTCTCTGTAACATTCACTTGTGCGAGTCAGAGAACAAATGGTGCCACGCTGGGGCTGCGTACGTGAGGCGGCTGCAAACATATAACTTGTAAAGCGCTATGCGCATGTTGAGCGGAATCTGTGGTGATGAGTAGGCCGGATGCAGCTGGGCTACCGCTGCCTTGGCACCGTTCACCACTGCTCGGCACTGGGCTGTCATAGAAAGGGACCGGTCGATTATCACCCCCAGGTATTTCGCCGTTCTTCCCCACGGGATCTCGGCGTCTCCGATCTTCAGGGGAGCTGGAAAACCTCGACTCCTGGTGACGGCGAGCGCTTGGGACTTGGCTGCATTGACAGTGAGTCGCCATTTGCTTAGCCAGTCTGGGAGGAGGTCCAGCGACCTCTGGATCTTGATTGCCGCATGATCTACCGTAAGGCCGCTTTGGTGCCCGGATCTTTAGGCACATCGCTACCGTAGTGCTTGTACAGATCTGAGGAAAGAACACCCCCTTGGGGGACACCTGCGGGTGCTCTGATGAGAGGACCCCGTCGACACGGACTTGAAAGGTCCGGTCGGAAAGGATGCCAGTAGCCTTACTATGAAGAGAGGGACGCCGGCTCGGATGATCTTGCAGAGCAAGCCATCGTGCCACACGCTTTAGAAACGCCTTCTCCATATCGAGGAAAACTGCAACTGTGGACTCCTTCTTGTTGGCCGCAACGGAAAGATGGTTGACCACGCGCACCAGCTGGAGAGTTGTACTCAGCCCGGAACGGAATCCGAACTGATCCTCTCGAGGAGAAAGGTACCTAGGCGGACAGATTCTTTTTTGAGAAGGCCCTCAAAGGTCTTGGAGAGAGTTGAAAGTAGAGTTATGGGCCGGTAGCCCTCGGCTCGTTTGAGGTCCTTATGGGGCTTGGGAATAGTAATTAAAATCCCCTTCTTCCAGGCAGGGGGGAAGTGGCCGGTCCTTACTATCCCGTTGTAAAGGCGGGTCAGGGCGGCCACTGTTCTGAAGGGGAGATGGCGCAGGGCG
This sequence comes from Cyaniris semiargus, assembly GCA_905187585.1. Lineage (NCBI taxonomy): Eukaryota > Metazoa > Arthropoda > Insecta > Lepidoptera > Lycaenidae > Cyaniris > Cyaniris semiargus. The sequence continues at coordinate 5,422,920 of LR994555.1, forward strand.
GAATTGGGGATACCATCCGCCCCGGGAGCCTTGCGAGGCTAGAGCCGAGAGAGTACCTTCTGTACCTCTCGGGGAAAAACTAAAGTTAAAGTACTAATACTAGTACTGGGTTCATATTTATACTACCTCTGACAGTATACGTACCCCAACTTAACAAAGATGGTTCATTGACATGTCCATATGAATGAAACAGATAATAAATTAAGTAAATATTTATTAGTTGTCTGTGAGAATTAGATCAATAGGCGAATTTACTTTAATATTGGGTAAGTATTCATTTTGATAGCTTATCGAAGAACTAAACCTACAATCAATATATTGTGTTAAGAGTTCATTAAACTCAAATATATAATTCACGTCCATACTAATATTATAAATGGGTATATCTACTGTCTGTCTGCTAAAATAACATACCCCATAATTGAGCCCCGCGCGACCGGCGCGCACCGGTATTCCGAAGGTGGAAAGGTTTTATCCCGAAAAAAATATTAAGTTCCAGCGAGAAAAAACTGGACTCTAACGATTTTTTCCACTTTAAAACTTTATATTTCACAAATGGTTCCCTAAATCTAAAAATGATCAAAGAATACTCGTAATATTTTTTAAAAACCTATCCAACGACACCCCACACGGTGGTGTGGACGCAAAAAAAATAATCATCCCCGCTTCATGTGTAGGGGAGGTAAGTACCATAAATAAATATATTTTTTTAAGTTTTTATTTAAGTACCATTTTGTTGGCATCATTAATATGCATGTTACCGTTAGAATGCAGAATACGTTAACGTGCACATTACCTAGGTAATCTGCAGATTCCCTGATACCATCCGTTAAAGTGTGAAATTTTTAAAATTAAAAAAAGGTTATATTTGCACTTTACCTAGTTTGCATTCTCTTCCTTCGTAAAAGTTCTAAAAACTTTGATTTAAGCTTGTCAACCTAAAACTGTTGCTGTTTTGATTGGTTTTTTTCTAGTTGATACGATCTGTAATATTTTATTAGTGGAGTAACATTTTACTTAATATTTAATAATTTCTTCCTTTGTTTATGTCCAAAAAAATAATAAATAATTCACTACAGCTAAATAATATGATTTATTCAAACAAGAACCTGTTTTATGTAATTTAATGAGAATAGAATAAACTTTTTGCACTTTAACTGACTCACCCAGATAACCTACACTCTGCAGAATACCTTGTTAATCTGCAGTCTAACTGGTTTACGCACATTAACGGTAACATGTACATTCATGCCGATTTACAGCTTTGAAGGTCCTATAGTCTTTGAGCAAAACCGCGGACAGACGGACAGACAGACAGACGGACGGACAGACCGAAACTATAAGTTCCTTGTTCACTACGGAATCCTAAAAATTATGGTAAAGTAGATTTTTTTTATACTTAGATACTTATTCAGGAAATACTCGACAAAAACTAATACTGCCAACATAGGGTTAACCGTTAAACTACCCTACAATATTCTACTTCTAGTAATACTTTCAGCTATAAGAACTGGCTTTAATTGAATATACTGTGCGCGTTTTTAGCTAAAATTGAATGAATGAGTGATTTTTAATTTATTCAATCAGCTTGTTATAGGGATCTCAAAGGGTTCGTATGCAAATCGTCCTAATAAGGCCGGCCAATTTGCCTAATATGGCGCACCGCAATGCACGTTATACCTGGAAACATAAAAACACATGCTGGATCCTCTGTGAGAAAACGTGGTTGAAATAGTTTCTTGCGGTTGAATTTATTATCCGTAACATCATGGCTATTTACTATACAAAGTAGTTTTCAAGTTAGGACAATGCAGGCTGATCGCATGATTGTATGTCGGATGGGCATGTGAGTTTTGCGCCTGATCTCTCGCCAGTCGTGTTGGTCATCCGTCCTAACCTTTCTACTAGAGTTAAGGATCAGTATATTTGTGTATTTTGCACACACTTGGGCACTATAACAATGAATTGTCTAGAAAATAGATTAATCCTCAGATTTAGGTTGTTCAAAGCCTTCAATCCTTACCTAAATTGAAAAATCGGCCAAGTGCGAGTCGGACTCGCGCACGAAGGGTTCCGTACCGATACAGCAAAAATAGGCTAAAAATTGTGTTTTTTGTATTGGAGCCCCCCTTATATTTTTATTTTATTATTATTATTATTATATATTAAAATACACATATAACAAAAGAATGTGTGAAAAATTCAAGTGCCTACCTCTTGCCATTATTGATATAGAGCGAAAAAGGCCGAAAAACAGACAGTGAAGTCTTAGTAATAGGGTCCCGTTTTTACCCTTTGGGTACGGAACCCTAAAAATTATGTACTCCAAGTTATAAACACCTACTTATAACTTAATCATACATTAAAACTTAATTACTACCTTCGTCATCAAAGCCCTATAATCAAAGCGAAAAAAATCCATTACAGACAATCAGTGTTCATTTATTACAGGTGTAGATAAAGTTATTTTCAACTTTATTCCGTTGGAATAAAGTCTACAATCGTAAAACAGTAGGCAGGTGGGCGGTTTTGTCCCAGTGCCACCTATAGTATTCAGCTCAGTACTTCGGCGGACGCTCGAGTATGCCCTTGGAATAAATAAGGAAAGCCTAGGCGCCTAGTACAGATGCCCACAGAAGTGGTTCACGTGAGAAAATCTTTAGGCACCTGAGGCTAATTTAAAATGTTATAGAACTAATATTTTGTACCCAAATAAAGGAGAATAATATTATAGTGGTTGAGACGTTTTGTAATCGCGAAATTTGTGTTTGGTTTACGGCGACGCATCACGCTTCGTAAAACGCCGACGGAAAACTTGGTTAGTGGTTACGTTGCTACGAATTTTTGTTTTTTAAATAATGAAATTTGGTGCAAGTTTCATTCGCAGCGGTATGTAAAATAGACACCTGTTGATTAAGCCCAAGTGAATATACTACATGATCCAAAATATTAATCACTAGCTGTACTCAAACGAAAACATAATCCTTATCATTGTTAATTTTAAGTTCAATTAAAATTCTACGATTCTTATGCAGTAATATCTATAAAATTATTATATTATCTACTCTAACACTGTTGTACGCGACGTTACTCCACGTTGAAAGGGTCCCGTGTGTTTTCTCGTGAAGTAACAGTAGTTTTGAGATGTTTGCATGTATGTGACTGACTACCGACCTACCGACGCTGTTCTCGAAACTTACTACTGCGTCCTATCAATATTCAATGTCTATTATATTTAAGATAATAATATATTGCACTATTATGGTTTCTTCGGCATGCTTAATGCTTACCTATATACTAATATCATAATATTATAAAGCTGAAGAGTTTGTTTGTTTGAACGCGATTACCTCAGGAACTACTGGACCGATTTCAAAATTTCTTTCACCAATTTATAGCTAAGATGTCCCTGAGTGCTATAGGCTATAATATATGTACCACGGGCGGAGCCGGGGCAGACCACTACTACCAAAATAAATGTGGCCTGTTCGTCTGTCGGATTAGTCTGAAACCGTTGTAACGATTTGGATGAAGTTTGCTACGGAAATACTTTAATTCCCGAAAGTCGAATGAAGTTGCGGATATTAAATATGGACGGTTAAAATACAAAAAAACATTCTGCAAATAAAATTATAATTACTTGAGTTATCTACTGAAAAAGTTTATATTAAAAACATGTAATTTTTTTCTCTTTTGACCAGCAACACGGTAGGTACCATACAAAAAACTTAAAACTCGTTTAAAAACCGTTAAGTTTATGTTCATCTTGATACTTCTTATTCTAATCCCAGTGTACGTTGCCTATTTGCTCTACATTTTTTATTTAACTGGATTCATATGACTGATGAATCCCTCAAATCCCTAAACCGACAATGACTCCGCATTCCTGGATTAACTCTGATCCCGGCTACCGCGGCAGCCTGCGTAAATACCTTCGAGACCTTGACAAACATCCATATCTTGGTCCTATTTTTTGGTCTTAGCGGTCCTAGTCTTATTATTTACTTTTTGGCTTGAGTGGACTTTAAATTATAATTTTGATTTTTTACGGCATTTGTTTCTATGAAGATAAAAAAATTGAAAACATCCTGGTTTTATTTGTAGTGGTCCTAGTCTTATTATTTACTTTTTGTCTTGAGTGGACCAAATTATGATAATCTTGACTTTTAACGGCATTAGTTTGTATGAAGCTTAATTATAAGGCGAACTTCTGTAGATGGAGTTTTCTGTAGAAATGCCTACAATGGCGCTCACGAAAAATAATTATTTGACTCGATAAAGAAAAGGAAATTAAACCTAAACATTTCTGTAAGGTCAGAAAAAAACTGATAAGTATCTGTATTCGCAATACTATACATTATTAACAAACTATTCTTTTAATGTAAATTAAAAATAAACTTGAAAATGGAAATTAAAAATAAACTCCTAAATCTTTTTTTTCTTCTTTAATTTTGGCAACTTGACACAGATTTGCATATATTGTGCCACAGACAAGGGTATGAATAATTTTTATTATTTTTTATCATCGTTTTACTATAATATCGTCATGTCTAAAGTCTAGTCAAAGTCTAAGTAAAAGTCAAAGCAGTCAAGGAGTCAAGTCGGTCAATTCAGTAAAGTGGTAGACGTTTTACTGAAACTTTCGACGGAGTTTTGGAGGGAACACAAAAAAGCACGTTTCTGGAAGTTGCAGCATTTGCCTACACTTGTGCACGATAACGAATATCTAATGGTTAATATTCTACCAATATTACACATTAAAAACCCAGATAACACAATTTTAGGAAAATAATACAAAAATACAACAGCACTCTTTCACATTCCCGGCAAAACTCCTCCTAAATCTTTGTTGGTCTATCATAGAAACCTAGCTTGAACTTCTTCTAGGCCAATTCTTTAAGATTACGAGTTTTTCCAAATGATATTATTATGTCGTTTGATCTTATCACGAACGAAAACAGTATATAAATTAATAACCATTATCTTAGTGACCCGAGCGATTTGTTGCTACGGGCTAGTGATTAACTTTAATTTTTAGGGTTCCGTACCCAAAGGATTACTATTTAAAGGACTAAAACATCGTTAACTGTCCGTCTGTCTGTCTGTCCGGCTGTCTCCAGACTGTATCTCAAGAACTGCTATAGCTAGACTTCTGGAATTTTCATAGATTGTGTATATCCGTTGCCGCTATATCAACAAATATTTTTAGGGTTCCGTACCCAAAGGATTACTAAGACATCGTTAACTGTCCGTCTGTCTGTCTGTCCGGCTGTTTCCAGGCTGTATCTCAAGAACTGCTATAGCTAGACTTCTGGAATTTTCACAGATTGTGTATATCCGTTGCCGCTATAACAACAAATATTAAGATAAAATTAATATTTATGGGGTGCTTTCATACAGCAAACGTGATTTTTATCCTTTTTTGTTCGCTATCAATAATGGCAACAGGTAGGCACTTGAATTTTTCACATAATTCTCAATTATATGTGTACTTTAATAAATAAATAAAATAAAATAAATAATTAATAATAAAATCTAAATAAAATAAAATGTCATGAGGTCTCTCATACAAAAAACCGGCCAAGTGCGAGTTGGACTCGCCCATGAAGGGTTCCGCAGCAGCAATAAGGTTTATTTTTATGAAATTAAAAGGTTTTTGATTTATTTTTATATTTCAGTTGATTTAATGAAAGTTAAATTAAGTTTACCATTTATGACGTATAAAAAAAACTACTTGCTAGATTTCGTTCAAACCAATTTTCGTTGGTAGTTTTTATAGTAAAGTACATCATATATTTTTTTTTAGACTTACCTCACACGCATAGGTAAGATGTTTTTTTTATTTTTTATTTAAATATAAAAGTATAAAAAAACAACTACTTGCTAGATTCGTTCAAACCAATTTTCGTTGGTAGTTTTTATAGTAAAGTACATCATATATTTTTTTTAGACTTACCATGCCCCTACTTTAGAAGTTAGAGGGGGGGGGGGGGGGGGGGACACACATTTTAGCACTTTGGAAGAGTCTCTCTCGCAAACTATTCAGGTTAGAAAAAAATGATATTAGAAACCTCAATATGATTTTTGGAGACCTATCCATAGATACCCCACACGCATAGGTTAGATGAAAAAAAAATTTTTTTTTGATTCACTTGTACCTATGGGGACCCCTAAAATTTTTAATATTTTTTCCATTATTGTATCAAAATCTTAATGCGGTTCACAGACTACATCTACTTACCAAATTTCAATAGTATAGCTCTTATAGTTTCGGAGAAAAGTGGCTGTGACATACGGACGGACAGACAGACAGACAGACAGACAGACAGACAGACATGACGAATCTATAAGGGTTCCGTTTTTTGCCATTTGGTTACGGAACCCTAAAAACACAATTTTTAGCCTATTTTTGCTCTGTCACAATACAGAACCCTTCGTGCGCTAGTTCAACTCGCACCTTGCCGATTTTTTGTATAATATTAATTTTAATAGAGGATAAGACAATCTCACGAGTGACAACTTCTAGAATGAATTACTTACATATTATTGTGTCAACAATAATTTATAAATTGTTATTCACGATATTTTATTTATTAGTGCTAAGATAAGAAAACCTAGTAGGATGTTATTAGTAATTAATCATTTTAAGGCCATCCCCCGAGCAAACGACCTTGACCATACATTCGACGCGTTGCCGAGATCGTACAAAAATCCTATTTTTTTACTTATCTTAGTTCAAAATTGATCTAATTTTTTTTAAAACGGTTCTCCGTTTTCATTAACTACATATTCTTATGTAGTTAATGAAATTGTCTATCTATTGTCGTGTGTTTCAAATAAACGTAATTTGTAAATACTATGGAGATGGTGAAAGTATGCTTCAATTTTAATAAATTGGTATTACTTTGGAAGCTAATATCATGAGTATAATAAACAAAAATAGAAATTTTAAAACGGGGAAAGACATGTTGATATACTGAAGATTATTGCTGTATTTTTATTATAACTTTGTATCTTTCAAATTATGAGTTTATAAGGCTCTAAATACGGTAAATTACGGAATCTCCGTAGGGGAAAGCCCTTAAGGGAATATACCCAACTAGATGACGCTCGCAACTCTGTTGCACCAAAATTCGTTTATTGCGCGGGAACCGTATATTTTTTCGGGATAAAAAGTATCCTTTGTCCTTTCCCGGGACTCAAATATTCATACCAAATTTCGGCGAAAACGGTTCAGCGGTTTGGGCGTGAAGAGGTAATAGACAGACAGATGGACAGACACACTTTCGCATTTATAATAATATTAAAGTATGGATTTATAATATTAGAATGGAAGTATGGATGGCCCGAGAGCCAACGATAGCCAGACTCTCATCATTTTATAAAATGTGAATGTTTACCTGTGTAGAGGTCAGAACGACCAGAAACTATGGAGTTTCGGTCGCGGTTACTTTTGTTACCTTGGAAAAAATTTGAAAAGAAAAAGCCTTCGAATAAATCACTTCTTAAATAACTTATTGCATAATATTATGAAACTTCAAACCCTTGTTTAAATAATAATATTTAACACGAGTATTTTATCTAGCCGATTATAAACTAATTTAACTTTGATGGTAAAAACATCGGGTCATGCCCATGGCATGAATGACTGACTAAAGATAAACCGAACCAGAGTTCTGTAATAACAACACAAATCCATATTCTACGTATCGATAACATACGGACGGATGAGAACTTTAATAAATATAATATAAAGTGTAATAATTCTGTATTAATACACTGTATTACACTTTAACCAATTTTCCAATGGTTTTATATTAGAAATATTTATATTTATTTTTCTAAACAAGCTGACAGACAATATTATGTTTCTCTTTTATAATCTGTGGCGCTAAGATTAGTTTATCGCGCAGGAACCGTACATTTTACTGGAAAAATGTAAAAAAGTATCCTATGTCCTTTCCTGGGTCTCAAAGTATCTTCATACCAATTTTCAGAAAAATCGGTTCCGCTGTTTGGGCGTGAAGGGTAACATACAGACTGACAGACAGACAGACACACTTTCGCATTTATAATGTTAGTATGGAATATGGATTACGTAGGTAAATCGACCAAGTTTTGTTGATTACATAACCCTAAAACGGAACCCTAACGATCTGATTTTTTTGTATATTGATAGGTTAATAGTAAGTATAATTTAAGAGTAACAAATAAAATTTAAGAGTAATTAAAATATTAAATCCTTTCTATCTCTGTTAGCTTCCACTTTCGAGAATTTTCGCAGAGAAAATTGTTGTTCGTCTTATTAAAATGAACTTACACACGAAAAATTAGCTTGATAGTAATAAAAAAAAATTGTTCTAGGGAACCCGGATTACAACTATTATTGGCTTCCAGATAAAAAAAAACACTTTCGGGCAGTGATTTGCAAGCAGTTTTAAAAATAAAACGGGTCCAATAATTAAGTAGGTATTATCCTTTCATCTGTCACGAACTGTCAAACCATTTTCGAAAAATTTTCAATTTCCAATTACTCTCATTAAACTGATTAAATTATCTAAAGAAATTACCACGAAAGCTATATATAATTTTTATATAATAAGGGCCTGTTTCACCACTTCCTGATAAGTGCCGGATAGGCTATCCACAACTTAACTTGACAGATAGAGTATGGGGAATCTGTCAAAAAAGTTATAGATAGCCTATCCGGCACTTTATCAGGAAGTGGTGAAACAGCCCCTTAGAATTTTTAATAAAAAAGCTATTAGTCGCAAATACACATAGTTTTATATTTGAAACAAAATACTAAATAGGTGGTCTGCAAAATAGAAGAAGAACTTTTGAATAGTTTTAGAGTAAGACGCCCATTTTGGGCGCTTGACAGATGAGCTATTAGGATATCAGAATTTTTGTTTGTAGAATCGTAAATTAGTGAATAAGCGACAGATGCGTTGGTTGCATATACTTATTGTTTGTATTATTCAAGTGCACAAACACACGTAATCTTTTCTAAGCGCTCTTACAGACGAACGGCACTTGTCGACGGCAGTTGGCGGCACGCGTCGACGGCAGTCGACGGCGTCGACGGCAGCTGTAGACACTAATTGTCCTGCCGTCGACGCGTGCCGTCGACAAGTGCCGTTTAAACAGTTTTCTTCGTATTTCGTCATTATTGACTTTGATAAGCCAAGTTTAAATGCAGAAATGAGTCAAGTGAATCAGAACAAGAGAATCAACCGAACCAACCAAAACCGAAGTGTAGACGAGGACAAAACAAGCTTTGGGTGGTTTATAATTTTCTAACATGACAGAGGCAAAAGATTTTGTGAATTCAGAAAGCACTTGGTCTCGGACATTCACACGAATGACAGAAGAGAGGCAAAAGCAATTTTACCGATTTAGAGAGATAATATTATATACCATTAATATTTTTTACATGCCACAATAGGCTTTATTTAGATCTCATAAAATGTCGCACATAGTATGTTGTCATTACCATGTGTATATTTTATTCTCATCTCATTTAATTTTATAAACGATCTCATTGTATAATTTATAAAAGCCTATTTTCTACATTTTATCCGCCATCAAGTTGTCGCCTAACAATAAATTCAGTTGCTACACCAAAAAATCACTGCCATTTTCAATTTAAACAAAGCTTAGAACTCAATATAAAGCTGCTACTTTATGCTTAAAATGCTACTTCACTGTAGCTGCCAACCTATTATTTTTCCTACCCATTTTAATTATTTTTAAAACTCTAAATCAGATTAGTTTGTCGCCGCGTTAAATACATGCCTTATCTATAGTATATCATTTAGCTAACTAATTACCAACTACCAACTAATAAACTGATTTGTTCTTATCTCGCTATGCCTATAATTTCACTTAAAACATCGAAAAATTCCGCTCGACACTTCTTAAACCGAATTATCTCCAAACGATAAGCAAATGATTTGATTTCGTAAACAAATACGTGTTTTTAGAAGTAACTAGTAACCTCCCGGATACGTAATTCCTTATGTAACTTACGGATATCTTAAGCGCTGCTTAAGTTAAGAGCCTTTATTTGTACATTGAATTTTTGAGATTTGAGTTGCAGGTGTCTAGTTAGTTTATTTCTACATGCCAAATGTTAAATTTATTTTTTATTAAAAATAAATTGATAGCGGTCTAAAAGTACTTTAATATACAAAAACCTTAATAACATTTAGTCAAATTTGAAATGGTTATTTTTAATGTGCTAAGAAGATATAGCAGTGCTTTCGCTTCAAATGAGGAAAACAATAATAATTGTTAGAATCAAAACTTATTGATTACCTAATCTTGTTTACGCGTATCTTGACTTTGTAACTATCATGCTTATTTTTAATATTATTTATTAGTCGAATGGTCCATGTGTCTCGTCTCGTGGTTTGGACCTTAAAGAGAAACAAAAAAAATTTTTTTTTGTGTCCCAATAAGTTCTTGTATTTCTAAGTACTATTTAGTATTAGTAATTAAATAATGTAATTCCTGAATAATTGTTCCAAACTAATCTAAAAATAGTGTAGCACTCGGCTAAAAAGCACACTTTCGCGAATTCGCACTGCAAAAATACACTTAAAATTGATAGTCTCATAAAATATCTGTTAAGTGGCCAATAGGAGATCGCCACTCGTACACTGGCCGATGAAGTCATGCTTGATACCGATGCACTATCATCATCATTATCAACAATCATCCACAAAAGCACGTGGTGACATTAGGATTTTCATCACTTACGTTAAGACTTACAAGCTCTAAGCTTTTAAAAACGGAACAGTCATGCTTCAGCTAGAATGAATCGGCCTGACTAGATACCACGGCACGGTTTTACAGAAAATTGTAGAGATTTCGAGAGAACGAAGTTCGCGTGGAATTAAAACTAGAAAATACTAGATAACGTCCGCAACTCCGTAGCACCAAATTCGTTTATCGTGCGGGAACCGTGCATTTTTCCTGGATAAAAAGTATACTATGTCCTTTCCCGGGACTCAAAGGATCTCCAAACCAAATTTCAGAAAAATCGGTTCAGCGGTTTGGTCGTGCATAGGTAACAGACAGACAGACAGACACACTTTCGCATCTAAGTATAATATTAAAAGTATATATATATATATATACTTTCATATGGAAGTATGGATTGGTGACGCGTGTCTTAATCGCTTCTCAGACACATTTTACTGGATTAGAAATAAATCAGGAGGCACGGTAGAGTAAGCGCCAAGTCGCAATTTTAACCGCTATCCTAAAAGTTCTATGTTCCTACAAATGGATATTTTTCAACACTTATTGGTACTAAACGGAGGCTGTAAGTGTGACAGACAAACACGCAGTATTTGTCGTGGTATTACAGTTTCGTCTCAGTACTATCTCACTATTAATTTACTGGCTATTTGACTTAGATAAGGCTAGATGTGTCTTATCTGTTAATACTCAAGCTGTCACGGGTTTCATCTAACTTAGGCACACATCAAATGCCTTACAAGAAATAATAAATCTGATAGATAAACTAAAGAGTTACGGAGCGCCATCTATACTTGTTATATGCAAACTAGGTTGAGAAATTCTTCTGTTTTAGTTAAATTTTTTTCCGTATTATGCGTTTTCTAATTTCTTTTCATAGCATGAACCATTGTTGTTTTTAGAGATTCAATGTGTACCATCAGAAAATTGTTTCATACCCGCTCCTACGTAATGTTGATGAAATATGTCCAGCTGATAGATCACTGTTTTCATTGCTATAAACCCACAAAATAAAGTAAATACCCTATGTGATTCATGGGGTATTTACTTTATTTCATTTTTAATTTTTCCGATGCTACATTCTGTTCTGACGTCGAGATTGCAATGCAAAAGGATTGTGCAGTATGCAAATGCTAGTTTACGTCTTTTCAATCACGATGACAAGTTTAAACTTTTCCACATGATCTACCTCATTTATTTTGAAGCGATTGTGACATTATCTTATATCTATACGTGCAAATAGAGATAACAATATGTATTAATACTGACATTCGCGGATTACTATAACTGACAGTAGTTGAGCGCTATTTACCTAGGAAGATGCCGTGATTGCATAAGGATGATATGTAACTGTTTATCTGTAACTATCGCCTGATAAAATAATTTGGATAAACTAAAATTATCTATGACGTCGGTTGCTGTTTTGTTGCGTAGATCCCCGTTTAAGGTGATGCCACGTTAAAGTAAAAAAATCGTTTTGGATATGTTTTAGATCGCTTGTTTTCTATAAGGCCGGGCCGGCCTCTCATAGAAAACAAGAAATGGAAAGGGCGTAAGCGACAAAATGGTTTTGTCGCGTAATTTAAAAACCATAAATATATTTCATATAAGCTATGGGCAAATTATAGTGTATGCTTGAACTAATCTATGTACAAATTTTGGAAGCTTAAATCACTCTCTTCTGTTGGCAAAATTAGAATCCCTGTTTTTATAGAGGTATTTTTGATTGATTATTCTGTGTTATAAAAGTTGACCAATCGTGTTATGCTATGGATAATTCAAAGATAAAGACATGATGAATACTGACAATGAACTTAATTTCTTAGCTTTAGTCATTGTTGAGAAAAATCGATATCGCTGCAGCCAAATTATCAAGGCGTCACCTTAAGAAAATAAATTGTGTTCAAGGTGATTCATCTGCAGTGCGGGATTTTTTTAATTTGTATTAAATTAAATTAGTTGCAGATTTGATGAGGCTTTTGCCGTGCTCTCAAAGGCATAATAAATTATTGTTTTTTAACTTTAATTCAATTAAAAAATTTGACAAACGTCACAAATTTTCTATCTCTTCGTGATTACTTTAATCATTAAATTGTCTCTAAGTGCGGTCGCTAGTATACGCCGATACTATAATGTTGAATAATACATTATTATCAATTAGGATATAGGTTATTCAATTTCTCACGATGTGTTCAAATATTTGCTCTCCATCTGGGTTATCGACAGACAAACGAATAAATATATTATTAGTGGCTTATTGGATAACGCTAAACAAAGATAGCTGTTTTGGAGTTGATTAATCCATGTTTACCGATTCGAGTTAAACGGACGGAGCTTTGGTTGTAAACAATTATTAACTGATACACTATGTTCTTAATCTATGTCTAAGTGGTCATATTATGGTAGGCACGCTTAAACTAATGAACACGCTGAATAAACTACACTGTTTAACACGCAGAAAGCTTGGTTGTTGTAAAGGATATACTCGTAATAGGAAGTAGACTAGCTAAAAGCCGAGCTTTGTGCGGGCTCGCGTCGTCACACCTTGATTGACTGATGATAACACATCTACATATAATACATACATATGTATGTGTATGTATATATATATATATATATATATATATATATATATATATATATATATATATATATATATATATATACATATATATATAAATAAAAAATAAATAAAAAATAAATAACCCTAATTACTATACATATTAAAGCACAAATCATTAGGCGTGATAGTTTTTTCGTAAAGTGTACCACAAAATGTACAGGTTGTGGGATACACTAGGGCTCGCTTCGCTCGCCCAGATAAGCATGAATCATTCAAAATTAAGCCCAAAAGAAATGAATCGAGACTAATTAGCTTATTAAAAACTGATATTTATTACAGATTTGTTTTAAATATTATGAGCGCTTGGTAGTTTTTGTGTCTTTGTGTCTTAATCCGAAAGTCCTCTCATCAAAGCTATGCGCACATTATAATGGCTCATGTCCTGTCTAGCACAATTTTTTTATCTAGATGACACACTCATAAAAATAATGTAAGGACAATGCGGCCCCCATCGGCCTGACAATTCCACAAGTGCACCCGTCAAAACACCTCAAAAACGGTCACAAATGGAAACGAATCGTCTGCATCCATTATTGTAGCCGTGATTGCAAGAGTTAACACGTAATACATTAGAGTTTGTGTCACAACAATCAAGACGAGGACGAGACGTAATCTGGGTTAACAGGGGTCAACCGGCACGAATTCCGATACGATATTAGACAGATCTGTGGCGCGAATCGACCAGCTTATTGGCTTCATGTAGTGTGTTTCAGCTGAAGATGGACGTTGGAATAAGTGAATATACTCGCTTTTTCGCATACTGATGACTAATCATAAACTAAACTTTTTCAATGTGTAGGTGTTTTATGATAAGCCGATGTATTTTTATAATCGACTTAATACCCTTAACTTATTAGAAAACACCTTACTTTCAATTTATTAATATGTATTTTTTAAACAAAATAATTAAAGTGCGTTACACTTACAACGATCGAGAGGATAAAAAAACTATCCATCACACCGTCTCGATACAGCCATAACTTCGCAATGGAGTCTTGGCATTATTTTACATGATCATATTTTTTAAGAAATTTCACTATTTTGCTATTCGTGAAACCTCTTTGAACTTTAACATTTAACAATTATTATTATTATATTCAGCTTGTAGTAAAAAGCTTTTAAATAGCGGTAGCTACGCCTATGCAACGACAAGTTGACACCTTCAAGCCAATTCTCGACGCGTCGCCTAAAAACTATAGATAGACCTTTGCATTCAAATGAGTACGACTAAACCATAGATTAACCTACTTATACCATAGAAACAGATGGTGCTTTTAAATATTTAATACCTAATTTGATTAGAGGCGCACGCGCAGACAGTACGTGAAAATGCGATTCATTTTGAATGTTAAGTTGTGACTTGTGTCTATAGGTGGTCGCAGACAATAACTAGCCCAATAGTTAAGTAGAAATTGAGCGTATAAAAAAAGTGAAAATTACCGCTTGGCATAATAATAATGATGATATTATTATATTCCTTTAAATGATATTTTAATTTTGGATTCGGCTGCACTCATAGGAATTTATTTAGTGACATCTTAAATTTAATGAAGATTTTGAAATCCATACGTTTTCTGTCAAACTATTCATAAAATTAAATGTATCTAATCAGTAGATTAACAAGGTTAGCTTTTAAAGTTATTTACTTATGTTATTTCACAATATTGCCTACAAGTTCAACGATTGTCACTTGTACCAGGTTATGTTAAAAGATAGTCGTGATCTCTCGGCTCGTTATAACGCGACCAAATTGCGAGGTTCGCAATCTGTCTATCTACTTCTCTGATGGTACAAAATCTCACACACACGTTCCAAAAATAACCTTTAAAGGATGTCTACAGGGTGTCACAAAACTAAGTGATAATAGCTACTTTAGGGTGTGTATGTGTCCCTTATAAAGAGTTTACTGTGAAAGTAGCAGCTTGAAAAGGGCATTTTTATTTGTATGAGTTAGCGCCTAAGTGTCATGGATTTGCCCATACAAAAGTTTAAAAATTTACCTACTCTTTCAGCGCTGTTACTTTTACAGTGAACACTATACAGGGAACTCATACACACCTTAAAGTATTATCACTTAGTTTTGTTACACCCTGTATAGGCGACGCGTTACTCCACCACGTCTAACCCACCATATCCATACTAATATTATAAATGCGAAAGTGTGTCTGTCTGTCTGTTACCTCTTCGCGCCCAAACCGCTGAACCGATTTTGCTGAAATTTGGCATGGAGATACCTTGAGTCCCGGGAAAGGACATAGGTAGGTAATAGGTTCCCGCGCGATAAACTAATTTTGGCGCAGCGGAGTTGCGGGTGTAATCTAGTTGGTCAAATAAATCTTTGTATCAGTCCCCGCCTCGCTATTCGTGTCATTGTTTGCATGTTTAACCTTATTAAAACATTCGCCCGACTCAACGAGCGTAATCACAGCTGATCAACGGTCCGCGTGACGCAACCAGTTAAGTGGTCCTAGCTGTCACTACCCTGGTTATGGGGACAACAACCACTGGTTGCAAGGAACCTTCTTAAGTGTACTGCTGCTGTGGTAAAAGATATTTTCAAAAGCGGGTGTTGGCCAGTTTCTGAGGTTTTTTTGACAGTTTGTCTATTCAAAAACCAGTCTTATGGATGTTTTGACTAAGAACCTGCAGGCTTTCAAGTTGTTGAAATTTTTTTAAACCGAAATTGGCCTACCACACCACTACACCTACTACTGCATTTCCTGTCTGTATCGAAAATATATTATAAGCACGAAAGAAATGAATCAGAAAAAATAAGCAGAGTAGATTTAGTACCGAGTTTTCGAGATATTACGAAAACGGTGACAATAATTTAAGGGCAATCAAAGATGTCTGTATTATATACAAATTGCGCATAACCTTATCATCTAATCCTCATCTTCTATTCCAGCTACCACCGGATCTCCGTCGCAAGTCGCCGCGTGGTTCCCCCGAAGAGCGCATGGCCAGGCCGCCGTCCGCGCCCGTGCACCACCCCCACACCCCGCACACACCTCATACCCCGCACACGCCTCACCTGTCGCCCAAGAAAGAGGCCTTCAACAATCTACTCAATAAAGGAATCTCGGGTGAGTACATAGATCAAATTTTGAAGTGATTAGCGACGTGGTGCATTTTTTAAGGGAAGATGTGTCAAAAGTCAAAACCCAAGTGAGGACATATCGTAACCTGATAGAAAAATTTAAAAGATGAGAGGGACCACCGACCCGGCGTATGAGAAGAAATAGGGACCGTCTTTCCAAAAACGCGCAACGCAAACGCAACGGAAATGTATGAATGCTGTCTGCTGTTCTGATTTTTCTTCTTAAATGGTACCAGTAGTTTTTTTGTTATCAAACATCTTATATTATTCTACATTTAAACCTTTTTCAAACTTAGCAAAAGTAAAACGTAATAAAGTATTTGCATTCTATTTGTAGGCAGCTAATGAGTTATTTTATTACCATCCAAATGCAACTCGTTATGCAATCATTGTTTAGGTTATTTAATATTCCTCGCACCTTCATAATAAGTTATTAAAAAGTCATAACATCGTGACTTAAAAAATAATTTTTGCAGTCCTATGTGGATCACGTATATTCCACAAAAAGGTTCGATACCGGTTCGCGCTTCCGTCCGAACACTTTGTATCGCGCTGTGACTAAATATCCTGTTACATTTTTGATGATACACAATTTTCCTTAAAATTTGCCGACCAGATAACAATTAGCTCTCTAATTGAATGGACTCGTATGATAAACGCTTGTGGAGACACAGGAAAGTTTGAGGATGGAGTTATAACTTGTCTAATATGGCGCTCAAGTCTCGATAAATCTGGCTGGTCTAGTCTAAATTCTGGATTAATAAATATGCCACTCTTTGAAGCTTTTCACAGTGAAAATTAAAATTAAAGAACTATTACAATTGCAAGCAATTCACATTTTTAGTGCAGTGATATTGCATTTTTAACCGACTTCCAAAAAAGGAGGGCTTATGCTCGGCTGTGGATTTTTTTTAGATAAGTAGTTTACAAATAATTCTTCTTAAGCTAAAGATAATATACCCATGCATCGCATGCTTTGACAAGGAACCAACTATGGCCCAAACGCGTCGTAGTCAGTTTTGCTTATTGGCAGTCACGCGCCTGCCCCGGACCGCCAGATAATCTCTGGTAATTGAATAGACGACTGATACATAATAAGGGCTTACTAGAATCACTTTACAAACTTATAATATAACTAAAGCTTAGATTATATTAACGGATTTTTAGGTTATATTATCCGATATTTCCCGGATGCAATTCAGGAAACAATATTGAAAATGACAGAGTTTCACTCACACGGAATCGATGCTAGGCCCTTAGAAAATTCATCGAAAAAATGGTGTTAAAAAGTTGTGAAAAGTTATTAAAAGATAGGAATAGGGGCAGTCGGATGTATGGCATGTTGGTTTGTACTTTGTTTATTTCCTGTTAAGTTTTGGTATCTCTTCAGCCAGAAACCGGAAGTTCAGCTCTGCGCAAAAAACTTATGCTTTTTCGGTAAAATCGTCATAACCAACCAACCATTTCAGCTGTTTTTTACCAAAGCTAAGCGTCATGTTTGCCCAATACAAGAGCATGAACCCGTGAACCTCTATAGTCCCCTCATTTTCCATTCTTATAAATCATAATCGCTAAATCTCCTTCTGTCTCTCTCCCGCACGTTGGTGCCGGTCATGCTGTCCCCCTCTAGTTCTTTTACCCCTTAAAACTAATCCGGGACATCCGTTAAGCGCTTCAAAGCATAATCCGACGTACGCAGTACATTGCATTTAAACCTAATGTCTTATGTTTTATTCAAAGCGCTGCATGTAGATTTATACGGGCGTATTTTTCACCTGGTTAGAAGTGCTCACAGAAGCCGTAGTTTGTAAATTGTTATTTCATATCTGTAATTTTTATAGAAAAACCAAATGTTTCAAATTCAAAACTGTTGAAATATTATGGTAGTAGTCGGATTTAATAACGAAGAACAAACATTGTTTTCCAGTTGAACCATTTCTATTATTGCTTTATTACTGTTAAATTTTTAAGCAATCCGATCAAGCCAGATTATTCACAAATAAGCTGGCTTGATCGGAGATGCCATTTTTCTAGCGTTCAAGCATCCGACATATTTACTACCTACCAGCAGCTTCCGTGATACTGCATTTCATTTACTTTTGATCCAAATGTAAACAAAGCTCAGGCTAAATTGCTATCAATACAATTACACATTAATTCGGCCATTTCAAATTTTCTTTTTAGGGTTCCGTACCCAAAGAGTAAAAACGGGACCCTATTACTAAGACTTCGATGTCTGTCCGTCTGTCCGTCTGTCTGTCACCAGGCTGTAAGTCAAGAACCGCTATAGCTAGACTTCTGAAATTTTCACAGAATATGTGTTGCCGCTATAACAACAAATGCTAAAAATAAAATAAATTAAATATTTAAGGGGGGCTCCCATACAACAAACGTGATTTTTTTTTGCTATTTTTTGCTCTTAATCAATAACGGCAACACATAGGCAATTGAAATGTTCTCAAAATACTTAATTGTATTTGTACTTTAATAATTAATTATAAAATTTAAATAAATTAAATAATTGAGGGGGGCTCCCATACAAAAAATTGGATTTTTAGCCTATTTTTGCTCTGTAGTGGTACGGAACCCTTCGTGCGCGAGTACAACTCGCACTTGGCCGATTTTTAGATGAGTGAAGAATTTATTTTGAATCGGAACGGAGTATAACTTCAGTCTTCACTTTCACATAACTTACGAGTGACTCGATGAGCAATTACCATTTGACACGTAACATTTCCACGCGAACGGAAGCGATGCGTATTCAAATCGATCAACAGTGTTGTAGGTTTTATCAGATCATCTCTTATTCGCAGAATGTTTATGCAAAAACCCCTTTCTCACACACCGCGGCAATTGCATTGTCACACGCAAACTTCTTCTTCATATGAATATAATACGCATTCAGTCCCGTAGGTGCCGTAGTGTAGCGTAGACGGTAAAACGAACACAGGAACAAGGCGGTGTACCTTGCTTCACGTTATTATGATGTAACTACTGTTTTCCAACGAATATGTACATTACACAATACTAATTAATAACTGTAATAAGTCAAAATGTTTGGCGTGAATAGGTAACATGTAGACATTTGTTCATACCTTCACGTTTATAATAAATAATAAATACTAGATGACACCCGCTACTCCGTTGCGCCAAAATTGGTTAATCGCGCGGGAACCGTACATTTTCCGGGATAAAAATATAATGTACTTTCCCGGGACTCAAAGTATTTCCATACCTCAGTAAAATCGGTTCAGTGGTTAAAATGTACAGTGCACTACTAACAATATTTTAATATGTTACTTGCTGCCGACGGATACGTTTGTTGTGTATTCGGTTGTATGTGTTTTTTGAACCGTAATAGGTGGATTAAAAGATTAACAGAAGATTTTCTGGGGCCCATTTTAACCATCTTTTGATAACTGCAGTTTAGCAGTAATCATCAAGTAAAAATCTTATAACGTTGAATTAAAAAAACGCTTAAGTATTCAAAAGTTACACTAAGTAACTATAGTGAATATACGAAATCTTTAACTTTAGCGATATCTTATTCGAAAATGACTGCGATTCGAACTTGGCACATTTTTTTCGAAACAAAACAGCATATTGGCGTTTAAAAGTCGAATCACACGAAGGCAAAGGACACCCTATTGTATTGGCGTTTTAAACTTATTTGTCGTTGATTTAACTTATTATCCCTATACATATCCACTACATCGAGTCTATCACCTGTTCAATAATGCATTCGAAATTAAATCTTATAATCGTGTAGATAGATTTTAAATTCCTTTGTCCGTTGTATCGCGGTCCGCTAAAGAAACGGTGGCTAAAACTATTAATCGTCATTGGATATTGACTCCTATACCTCAGGTTTTAAGTGTGAAACTTCTTTGTCCGTCTCGGTCCGCCGAAGCCACAGTGGCGAGTTCCACCTTATACTCCTAATCGTCGGTATAAATCATTATTAATTTCAAGTCTCCTGCGTCGATCCGCGATTAGCGATTGCACAATGCCTACAGATTACGGCCGACAGATATATCTTTTTAGATTTCAATGTACCGTCCGCAGAACAGTTTATTTTCTGTATAGTTTTTGAGGCAGTAAATTAAAGGCTATATTTCGTGATGGCTACACCTAAGATAAGCTATTTTTGATTTTTTCCGTCTTTACAATTTACATTGGAGATTGACTTATCCCCAAAAGAATATTTTTTTCGGGATAACTCAAGCTTATTTTAAATCTAAGTACAACTTAATACTTGCAACATCAATTCTCATCAATCGTAATATGTAGGTATTTGGACGACATCTTCATCTTATTAATTTTATCCTTGGCAGTCTGATTATCATCATCATAATATTTCATTAAATAGATAATAAATAATAATAATCGATAAAAATTGCTAATCCCCGTTAAGATTCCAGTTAGGTTTATTAATTTTTGCTGCGACGGTACAAGCGATTAAGTCGCTTTTATAAAGATAAGCCGATTTATTTTTTAGTGTGCCGTATTTTTTTAATAATATGCGTGCATGCGTGAACCGTAGAATCATTTTATTGTGTTAATATGTGAAATTATTATTATCTTTACTTATAACGTGAAGTGATTATTTATTTACGGTGAAATATTTTATAGGTATTTTGTTGTTTTAAATCACGCAGTTAGAAAAACTATGAAGCTTTGTGTAATGAATTTAAACATAGCCTGAATAGCTCGAGTTAAAGTTAGCGTAGATTAAATGATTGTCTCTTGTTATTAGTATTTTAATAGACTAGACCAGGGGTCACCAAATGGCGGACCGCGGTCCGCATCCGGACCGCCGACCCATTGTGTGCGGACCTAGCATTTTCGAAGATGAACTTCGTTAAAAATAAATTTCGGTCTCGACTTACTGATGAACATCCCCAGGATTGAATGTGAATAGCTTGCACCAATTTCTCTCCAAACATTAAGCAACAAAAGTTGACACTTTTCTCATTGATATGTAAATATGTATATATAAATACCTTTGTAATTTCCGTAATTACCTTTGTTTATTAAATATTTTTAACCGACATCAAAAAAAGGAGGTTATTTATAAAATGTGTGGACCGCGAAGGTCATTTCGTTCCTTAAAATGGACCCCGGGCGAAACTAATTGGTGACCCCGGCCTGCTATAGAGTATAGAGGGTCTGCTTGTCTTTATTAGAAACGTTGGAAAAGTCACAACTCACAAGACAGACAAAAAGACCGTACCTTAAAGATTTATACGCTGAGTTTTTTTAGCAGTAGGTAGCTATGTATATTGTTATTAGCCACGGAATTAATTACACACAGATTTCATAAAATGCAACGGTATGATATTATGTTTTCTAGATTAGCCTAGTGCCTACAACAGCATCACCCTACAGGGTGTGCTAAGTGTGAACGCGGAGGGTAGTTTTATCTCGGGGCGACACGGGGTTGATCCGGCCGGTTAATCCGGATGATCGGCCGCGCGTATGTGTGCGTGCATCGATACAATATACCTTTTGGAGGTCGGTTTGATTATTTTTATTTTGGGGTACTATACGGGCTAGTTCATACAACAAGTCTAATAAGATCAAACGTAGTATGCATCTAGAAATTTAAAGTATAATTTCAAGAACCAATGGAACAAAATCTTACATGATCAAGCACGAGAAGAATCCGAAGTATAACAAGTTTTATATTCCAAATTCAGAATTGCGCATGTCAAATATATATAATCAAAGTTAGTGAATATAAGTGGTGTATTAAATATCATCGATTTAGGTCTTGTTTTAGGTGTAGGTTTTAACAGCTAATTAGCGATAACCTAGACTGGTGCAATTGAGCCTTTGTTTATGAATTGCTAGATCAGATGTCACCAAATGGCGGACCGCGGTCCGCATCCGGACCGCCGACATATTGTGTGCGGACCAAGCTTAGGCTTAGGACTTCAACATCTCCAGGATTTAATGTCAATAATCAATATCTACAGCTTGCACCAATATTTCACTCCAAACTTCAGAGAGATAATTAGCTACAAAAATGGTTACTTTGCTCATTGTTATCTAAATAAATACCTTTGTAATTTCCGTAATTACCTTTGTTTAAATTTTTTTTTAATAAAATGTGTAGACCGCGAAGGTCATTTCATGTCTTAAAACGGACCCCGAGCGAAACTAATTGGTGATCCCTGTGCTAGATGATACCCGCAACTTCGTTGTGCCAAAATAATATTATCGCGCGGGAACTGTACAATTTTCCGGGATAAAAAGTATCCTATGTAAAGGACATAGGATACTTTTTATAAAATATTCCGGGATTTTTTAGTATTTTCATACTAAATTTCAGCAAAATTGGTTCAGCTTTTGGGCGTGAAGAGGTAGCAGACAGACAGACAGACACACTTTCGCATTTATAACATTAGTATGGATTTCAATGCATTCTTATTGTGTTGTAAGATTATAATAATCTGCTGTGTATGAAAATCCCTAATATTCCCGACCTCAGAGAATCACAGATCCGTCCGGCATAATCCGACTTAGGACTGATCCTTACACATACATACATACACATGTGTGTCCAAGCTAGCCAAGAATAATGTATTTTATTGTGGATTCAGGGCATGCTTTACAGGAAAATATAAGAGACATATAATAAGATTCTAAAAACGAAGGACTTATAGGTACCCTACTGCTGAAGGGATTTTATTTTTCAGTAGTAAAACTTAATATTATGTAGTGACTTTAAAAGTAAAAATTATATTGTATGTAGGTTGAAGTAAGTACACTTTTGGTCATTGCGTAAATTCTCGGGCTAAGAAGCTATGAATCCTAAACTAAAGATTAGTAAAGAAAACCTAAAGAAATAAGATGTGCTAACTTTTCAAGTTTTGTATGAAAGGTTAATCTAATCATTCTTACACTTCATCAGTGCAGCTTCATTCTTACAGAAGTTCTTTTATCATACGGAAAGGAAACCATACATTCTCAATAATTATCTTCTGTCTTTTCACGAGACTGAATTTATCTTTACCTATACATTAGAGATGTGCCGACTAGTCGGTAAAGCCGCCTATCCGGATTCCGGCCACTTTCGTAGTCGGCGACTAGTCGGCGAATAGTCGGAAAAAAGCGCCGACTATTCGGCTTTTTATTATTTTACTATTATTAATATTACATTTAAGAAAAACCTTACTTATTTTGAAATTAACTAGATTCGGTCGCCGCGGCCCGCGCTCAAAGCCCGCGATAAAAGCTATGCAATTAAATACTCGGGTTTTGTCTTAACAAATTAGGTAATTATGTAACACATGATGTACAGTAAAAATATATCCTGAAAACCATCAACTGTAACGTTCTCATAACCAAAAGTACGATCCGACACGTCCGCAGGCGGCGTATGCGACTAACCCGCGAATCAGCAGTAAACGAAGCGTTACGGAAACACCCGAAACTATGATCGGCTTGGGTGACTAGTCGGCCGATTAGTCGGCTTCTTTGCAACCGACTAATCGGCTAGTCGGCTGTGACTAACCCGCGAATCAGCAGTATTCGAATCGTTACGGAAACACCCGAAATTATTCGACTAATCGGCTAGTCGGCTAGTCGGCCAAAGTCATAATCGAAACATCTCTACTATACATCTAAATTTTTTCAGCAGTTTAAGCGTGAGAGAGATAGACACACTGTATAATATCAGTCCAAGGCTAAAATAATATTAGCAGTATTCTATTATCATAGAAGCGATTACGGTCCGGGCAGATCCGTAATCCGGGAGATGTGCCGGTGGGCGGCGACCCTAATCCCTGATCATCCGGATACAATCCGGATAGCACAGATCCGGATTCTACAGAGTGTGTGAAATAGCTTTAGGTTCTCTTTTGTTTTTAACCGGATTCAAAAGTAATGTTGATATTTTTAGTGTTCTTTCTAACTTATGAGTTATGACTTATGGACTATAGTATTTTTTATTTATTTTTAGCTCTAAAAAAAGGCAAGGAAGATAACTTTTCAGAGCAATCTAATAAAATTTCTAAGGGAATTAGTTATTTGTAGTTTCTTTGGCCACTTTCATATTATTATAAGCGTTAGCTTTGCCGTAATTTGATTTACTAAAGATCGCCTAATGGTCGAAATTCGACCTCAAATAAAAAATTTAATTATAGGTTTCAAATTTCAACGCTTTTCTATTGATATTCTATTATCAAAATATTGACTTTATTATTTTTTAGACATAATACCTGTGACAGTCTCAGATTAATAAAGTCAAATGATGACAGACTGGCTGTGTAATAATTGTCTAACAGTATTTAAAAAAAAAACTAAATCTATTTTCAATTTCAATACAGACTTCAACCATAAATAAAAGAGTACAATTTGTGTGTATAGGCTTGTCAATCAAAATCTCCTAGTGTGTGTGTTGTAGTGTGTGTAATGTTTTATTTGTTAAAAAAATGTATGATAAAAGCATAATTTCAAAATAATATTAGCTCGATGCACTCCTTCACCATATAAACTATAACTGTGCAAAATTTCAATCACCTACGTTTTCGCATTTTTCGTCAAAAGGGATCCAAAGTTTTTCGCTCGCGTATTAATATATAGATTATATTTACTTAAAACATTACAATATGTTAAATTATAGGTCCTTATAAATAGTTATACAGGGTGTAATAAAACTAAGTGATAATAACTCATACAAGAGTTATTATCAGTTGTAGTCTCACAACTACAAGGTGTAACAAAACTAAGTGATAATCTGGGGACACGGTAGTGTCCCTGCCGAGACGAGCCAAGCGAAGCGCAAGGGCACTACCTACCTTTTCTCGAAGTGTTTCGCTATTTTTTTGAACCTCCATAGAATTGATTTCCGTTGTAGCAGATAGTTAATATTTTCAGGATATGATTTCATCAATAGACTTATTAAGCATACAAAGTATCAATTGAATAACTCTAATACTTTAGATTTTATAGATATCTAAAATACGCCGATTTTGTCACTGACACACTGATGGTCATCAAAATGTTTGGCTACTTCCTGAAGTGCTAGAAAGCCGAAGTTTGGTATATAATTTAAGTTTAGTATACAAACAACAAAAAAATATCATACTTGTAAATTTCGCCCCCCATCCCCTAAAATGCGGGGGGTGGAAGTTGACCCTCATAGAGTTGGTTTCCAATATAGCAGATAGTTCATATTCTCAGGATATGATGTCAATAATAGACTTACTAAACACACAAAGTCTCAATTGAATAGGTCTAATACTTTAGATTTTATTGATATCTAAAATACTTACGCCGAAATTTGGTTACGCCGTAAAATAAGTTTAGTAGGGGTAATGGAAGTTTAAATATGAGACTTTCACCAATCTTATGAATTAGGACATAAAAGTTTAGAGTTAGGCCGTGTATATTCAGAAGCTTGGCTCCACATTAGATCTGATGTCTTTTTCACAGGGCAAACCTTTTGTGGTCGTCGAGGTAACATTTTACATGAAATGTTTTTGGTGGGATTCACTTAGTTATGTTACACCTTGTAGTTGTGAGACTGAGGCATAGGGCTAGAATTTCTTAATTCAATAAAGCACCATAATATTATAAAACAATATTTCTGTACATCAGTGATAGGTCAAAACGTAGACATTCTGAGTCATTTACTCAGAAATAAAACAATATTTATTTATTTATTACTTACAAAGTCTCTATGTGTCGCTTACACTGTGTCACAGTATGAGCTTACTTAGCCGTAGTACCGTTCTTTGTCGGACTCAACATACAATAATATATTATATCAGTACCACGTGATAATACTAGCTGAATCCTCGTCCGCTTCAGGCTTAAAATGTACGCCAGGTATCCTTTAGCACATTAAATGTTGAGTTTTGTATATAAACAAGTATACGTATATTCTATTGGTGAAAAAGTTAACAATTTGCGTTACCCGTGATGCGTCTCTCTCTGCTATTTATAAACTGAATTCTCGTACTTACTACTGTCATTAAAATATTAACGCGTTATTAAAACAACCGAATATAATATAGTTTTGAGATAGTCTTAATGTGATGAACTGTTTTTTTGGAGTTCTGATGAAACGTTTGAGAAAAGCATTTTGTAGATTAATTATATCGAGATCGCAGAATTGACCTACAGTTGCAAACGCATCTATTATTTACTCTGGTTTTTGAAATGCCGTCCGCTATTTATTGGTCTCTTTACATAAAAGTATCTTCCTGAGCGGCGAAACGAGCCAATTCCTGCTCCATTCGTGTTAAAGCATCAACGCTGAGCATCCTACACATACAATATAATATAGAATCGACCTATAAGTCCTACAACAGTTGCAAAGCATAACAGTTTTTTTGCGAAGCCCTGATATTTTTCGCTCATTTGCCTCTCTTGAGATATTACAAAAGTATCTCTTGGAGCGGCCCGTTCGAGCCAATTCCCTTTCATCCGTGCTGATGCATCGCTGATGATGGACACACACACACACACACACACACACACACACACACACACACATATAATATGTAAAGAGCCAGCAAATCCCGCTGATCCCCCGCTGTCTGGACCCGTCGGCTTATCCCCGGCTTAGCCGCCGCATGCAAGGAAAAGTATTTGTTCTAGAGAATGTATTCGTATTTCCTAAGTATATTATTGATATAAATGAGATGGTTTTTAACCGACTACGGCGAAGGAAAGGGTTATGATTTTGGTCGAGTCTGTGCCCTACTGCCCTCGTAGCGGCTAAACTTTTAGACGGGTTTTACCAATTATTGATGTGTTGGATTTTACCAATAGATTAGTAATAATCTATCTTCATGTTAACCCTTCTAAATGATGAAATCAGGTAGGCATGGAGATATCTATATAATAGAGTTCGCGCAAATCGCAAGCCACTACGGTTTAATATTTTCGGACTTTCTTGAACAAATCCCCGTTATCCGCTAAGCTAATTAGCCGCAAATGTAATGAGCAATAAATTACGGACAAAATAAGGCAATAAGTCAGACTTGCCGAGGGTCGCTCCTTCATCAATCATTTCCAGATTATCTCGTGCACTTCAACCCAATTTGAGCGTGCACTCGGCTTAACGCACACACGTAAGATGATGCACACACATAAGATGTTGCACACACATAAGTTGTAGCACACACAATATAAGACGCACACAAGGATGCACGATACGATTATACGAAAGTCGATTTAATTTTTAATCAAATATTTAATGGCATAAGATTGTAATTTTCAAAGTTCGATTAATTCTGTGTACACTCTTATCGAAAAGGTCCTTTAGATTTTTTTTTATCAACCAGAAAACTAGCATGAGAAATGGACATTGGACACACGCAAATGCATCTATACATATAAGTAAATAAAATTGGAGTGTCTGTTTATAATATTGAAAGAACCGTTTTTAGGGTTCCGTACCCTAAGGGTAAAAACGGGACCCTATTACTGAGACTTCGATGTCTGTCCGTCTGTCTGTCTCTCTCCAGGCTGTAACTCAGGAACGGTAATAGCTAGAGAGTTTAAATTTTCACAGATTATGTATTTCTGTTGCCGCTATAACAACAAATACTAAAAACAAAATAAATTAAATATTTAAGGGGAGCTCCCATACAACAAACGTAATTTTTTTGCAATTTCTTGCTCCATCTCCATGATGGCAATAGGTAGGCACCTGAAATGTTCACAAAATACTCAAAAATTTTTATACTTTAATAATTAAAAATAAAATTTTAATAATATAAATAATTAAGGGGGGCTCCCATGCAAAAAACACATTTTTTGCCTATTTTTGCTCTATAATGGTTTTTTACTACACGCATATGAATGTATATTACGGTACATAACCCAAAACAACATTTTTACAATTTTTGTCTCTATGTCTGTCTGTCTGTTTGTTCTGGCTAATCTCTGAAATGGCTGGAGCGATTTTGACGGGACTATTTGGCAGGTAGCTGATGTAGTAAGGAATAACTTAGGCTACTTTTTAACCGACTTCCAAAAAGGAGGAGGATATATTTTACTTTTTTGTATTTGTTCGCAAACAATTCCGCCATTTGTGGACCGATTTCCAAAATTCTTTTGTTGTATGAGATGTAGCCCGAATTTGGTAATAGTGAAACCATTGTAATAGGGTCCCGTTTTTATTTTTGGGTAAGGAACCCTAAAAAGGGGAAAACTCCATCTAATCCATCTTTATTATTATACTATGTTGACGCGGACGAAGTCGCGGGCAACAGCTAGATAATATAAGTCGTAACATGTAACTCTTCAAGTGAGCCCTAAAATACCCATCCCCTAAGGCCTCTGGTTTATTCACTTGACGAAACACAACATACGAACGTAAAACATCACGCTGGTTTGAGGCGACCGATCAAGCCGGTCCATTGGTGCTGAAGCATGCTAGCTACAGCTTACAGATGTGATCAACATCGCCAATATTCGTTGTAACTTGTAACTAATTTCCAATAAAGCACGGTACACACTGCTAACTAATGCCGCGTTTACACCGCCGCTCGAGTCTAATTCCGATCGTCCGATATTTTTAAATTCCGAACGAGTTAATCCGGCGGCAACAACAGAGCGCCGCAATCAGCTGAGCCGAGTGATCAATCGATAAAAATCGAGTCGAGTCATGTGGATTTAGTGACTGGCGTACACGCGCGGGCGGGATTGTGGCGGGTTTATGTGATTTTGATAGCGTCTAACGAGGTGGTAAAGTGGCGAGTGACGTGACGCTATGTCGTAGATTTGTATAAATTTTTACTATTAATAAGGTGCTTCAATGCTTATCGGTTGCTTATTGACAGTTTTCGATTATAACAGCTGTAACTAAGCGTGCGGTAGCTTATCACATATATTATATATCATAGATGACGCCCGCAACCTCGTTGCGCCAAATTTCGTATACCGTAAAAGTACTTCCATAACCAGCAAAGTCGGTTCAGCAGTTATGACGTGAAGAGGTAACAGACAGACAGACAGACACACTTTCGCATTTATAATATTAGTATGGAGGTATGGATTA
The DNA here is from genome assembly GCA_905187585.1 of Cyaniris semiargus. Taxonomy (NCBI): domain Eukaryota; kingdom Metazoa; phylum Arthropoda; class Insecta; order Lepidoptera; family Lycaenidae; genus Cyaniris; species Cyaniris semiargus. Next base: position 5,452,431 of record LR994555.1, read on the forward strand.
CACTACTCATGACTTTTACGCATATTGTGGTAATATTAAAACGAGAATACGTATTTGTTTTTTTTATATTTAGACAATAATTATATAACCACAATTACAATTTTGCAATTTTGTATAACTATGTGTGCAGTGTGAGTCACTTGACAGATATGTAATTTTTTTACAAAATTATATGATAGTAATGTTGATTGAGGTTCTTGGAAGTGTTTATCTGTCCACGAATAAATGTAGGTATATATTTATTGACTATTTCGCGTCAATAAAAAACTTCACGCGTGTGTATCAGCGGCTTAAGCTGCAGCTCGTTACGGATCATCCCGGCCATTTGTCAAAATCAAGCTTTTATTGCGATGCTTTTTTAATCGATTTTCATCCGATTTCATAAACATGATATTGCACTTGTTTTTTAATCGACTGATCCTCTCTAGTAATAGTAAACCTCTGAATTTAAATAAACACTATAAAATCTTGTAAAAGTTTATATTCGCGTCTGATTTAATATCGAAAAACTTTCTATATAAAATTTTAAGATGAATTTATAGCATGAATACTTCCAAACTTCTATACATTGTGTCTCGTCAGTATATTACAAAAATAATAGTTATACCCATATACTAATAAAAGTATTATCTCATTTTCAGAAAAAGACAGACAATAGAATATGCGTTGGTATTTTTATTACTCAGGGGCTCTGTACTTTCAAAAAGTTATAAGCAAAATAGCCGTAACACTTCACAAAACATTTAAAGGCTCTAGTGTTCGCAAAACAAATAACTCTATTTTAAAAAGATAAAACTGACTTCAAAATTGTACGTAATTGAGAATTAAAACTCCCTATCTCCAAAACTACTGAACCGATTTTGATGAAACTTGCACTATTCCCTAAGTTGAACAATACCTAGTACAACAAAAATAGAATGACTGAAATCGGAATGGTAGTTCCAGAGATATGCGAACACAAACATAAAAACATACATACGTACATATATACATACATACACTTTAGAAATTTGACACATTTGTTCAGACGCTGATATAGACTAACATATACGAAAATTGGACAGTTCTGGAAATATTACATACATACGCGTCGAATTGATACCTCCGCGGTTAAAAATAGCCGTAACACTTCAAAAAACATTTTAAGGCTCTAGTGTTCGCAAAACAAAAAATATATTCTCCCTCGTGGATCGTCTTATCCTCAGCCTGTAGGGCTCAGGGCTCAGCGCTCCCTTAACATGATCTTAATCCCTACAAAGGGTTAGGGCATATTATCTTATTGTACCCGCAAGAAGTGTGCACCGCTCTCTGTTGTGGATTAGTCTGTATTTTCGTGTAGTTTGCTGTACTTAGGTTAGACGTTAGTTTTTACATAGCTAAGAAATACAGGTTGTGTTTGCAAGATTATTTTAGTTTTTTTTCTGTGTTTGCACAAAACGATCTCCTTATGTATGCAACTTATATCAGAACTGAAATACTTATCATAGATATCGTATACATATAACCTACCCTTATCGACAGCGAAGTTAGTAATAAAAAAAACTAACATTTTATTTAAGTACACGGACTGTTTTAAGTAAACTGATTGTTAAGTTAGCAGCTCAATTCTCTAATACTACCGACGGCGTATAATGGTCATAACTATACCAAAATTTTAGACTTTGCCCTATCAAAGTTCTTCAAGAATCTTGTCTAACTATACCAAATATTTAAACTCAAGGGCTGACACTTATTAAGGATCTTTAAGAATCCAGAGGTAGAATCCGGACAAAAATACATACATCTCGAAAGCTACATCGCGATTACTGTATTAATATAAATCTGACAGTCGTTTAATCCAGTCGGCATAACAGGTGCGGCAGTAACGTCGCGGATTACTGCAGCTGCCTTCGTCAGTAATCTGGTGACACGCAGACATAAATTTAGCTCCAATCGCCAAAGACCATTAATCGCGGATCAGTGTGGACGCACCTTAATGCCCGGTTTAGGGTTGACCAGATTAAAATAATAAAAAAATATTTTGTCTGAATAATTTTGAACCAAATGTTTTCAGAATTATCAAACTTTTTGACCTATCGCAAAGTAATCGTTGTTTTCTGTGACTAAACTTTAACTGAACTGTTCATTCACACGGCACACCTAAAGTATTTTACTCCGGTATGGCGGACCGAACATAAATACATCTAGAAGTGTAGATTTTTTAAGGCCAAAAAATGAATACTTTCTTATAAGACAAACAAGAAATCTTCCAAATGTTCTTACAAGAATGTATCTAGTACATTTCTTGACTGAATCATTCTTATGTTTTAGGTAGATTATGTTTGAAGTAGATTATAGATAGACCTGTGATGATGTTATTTTCACTTTCTTGTTCTTTTAACAACCTGTTCTTTGTCCAGAATAATGCAAATCAACTTAAAAATAATTTTCTCGATTGTGGCAACCCTACGCATATTATCCACAGCTAACATGCACACATCGGAGCCGACCACTACCGGTGTATCCGAGATCTGATAAGATTCAAATAAAGGATTAGAGAGGGACACGGATAGGATTTGCGGACAACGCCAATGAGTGCGAGCGGGATGGACGATGGGATTATCTGTCGGAGCACGCCAAGAGGCCGCGTAGGACATTTCACTGTGTTAGTACTTTTATATTGTCCTATAAGATTATTGTACGACTATAGAGAAAAGCTTAGGAAAACACTTGAGTTTCACCTTTGATTTTTCTGACTTAGAGCTAAACTCAAGGACATAAAAACTATAAGTAATTAAAATAAATATTATTTTGCGCGGTTATGAGGCACATTGTACGTACCGTCTTACAATAATATTATCGTCGACTTATGAATTGTAATGTACCTACATAATATTGTATCGAATACCTTATTTAATAATTTGTGCTTATTTGTCGTGTATATAAATAGTTAAATAAACAGTAACAACCTTCATAATTTCTTATACTTAATTAGTTTTTTTCCTTACTACTTTTTATACAAAATCTTTTCATTAAATAAATAAATGACATTGTAATAACTACTGAGCTCAAAAATTTTTATTAGTATCATTAAACTTTTTTAAACCCGTACAATTTGATCGGACGAAATCTTTTTTCGTTTCGCCGAGCTTATCCGAGGCTTATCTGCAATATCCAGGAGAGGATTAAAATGTTACATTGCAATTTGATTTTTAAGTTAAAAGGCGTATGATATAAATTCGAGTGTGTCGCTCATTGGGGGTCCCGAATATTGTATGAACTTGGGTCAGATACAGGGTGATCGCGGTGCGCTTTATAAAAACTAACACCCTTAAAAAGAATGGAATCATTCATTTACTTTTGCGTTATTTTGATAGCTGTCATGCGTGTATAAATGTTTTATTTACTGAAAATCATTGGAAAAATAAATACCTATATTGAGAGGATACGCTAGCACTGTTTTTCCATACAAACGTATTCCCCAATTTACTCCCTGGACAATGCGTCTAGGCGAATGATTTTTTTATACAATATTGGGATCTGTTAAAGCTATGCCTCTACTTTTGATTTTTTCAAAATTTACTAATAAATAAATAAAATATGACCCTTCAAAAATAGCAAAAAATGAATGCCCCGTACCCCGCCAATCCACCGACCATAAAACAAATTTGAAAGATCTTTAAGATAAAATAAAAACGTAGAGGCATAGACTCACTCTTACTGAAGATATTTATAAAAATAATAATTAGATAGGCTCTATTTTTAAGGAGGAATCAGAGGACTACGTTACCTCGATTTACTGTATCTGTCTCTATCACAATACACGTGCCGGCGCAGGGTGAAGCGTGATGGCAATAGTTTCTTCGTTTAAATTCTACTGCACCCGCGTTCCCTCTTAACAAAAGGGCAAACCAATTTTATTATCAATGAAGTATAAATAGTTTAATATTATGTATCTGGACTTTGTTTGTCTCCATTCCCCTCTTAACGGCGTATATTAGTAAGATTAAAGAAAATGTATGACATTCACACATCAAGTAAATTACCTGTATGGGTTTTTGCTCGCTCCAATATCTTTGATGTATGTTGGTGTCTTATCCAATAAGGTTAATGCTTTGATTTCCACAGTATTTTCGGTAACAAACAAACACCGAGATATATTGGCTTTTGCAAGGGCTTAGAAAGACGTGAGATTATGAATGAGATGTGTCGTTCACTAAATAAGAGTACCAAAAGTTAGGCTGTAAGCTACAAGTCAATTAGAGTAGATACTGCTTAAGTTGATACTTGATACTTAGGTATTATCTATGTTTTTTTTATTCAAATTGACTTGGATTTTTGGGGTTAAAGGTCACTTTTTCTCTTACTTAAATAAATTCAGCCTGTATGTAATCGAAATTACATTTTAAAACCACCATTTCATTACCCATCACAGAAAAATTACGGCTTAACTAAAACCCTACGAACCATAGAAATAATAGTCCATCCTCATTAAAACTAACATAATATTTATCGCACAAAGCCCGTATTATCGGTCGTTATGAGTGACCACGCTTGTAGCTTAAGCCAGATTTCAATAGAGAATAATCTGGCCTAATGAATCTGCGGATCAGCCCCATAATGGTCTGGCTTAGAAAAACTTCAATTATCCCGTGCATCCTGCATAAACTCCTGAAGGGGTTTCCTTTTGATCGCGTGCTGGAATTAATTAAGAATAATGAAATATTGTTTTCGAATGCGCGTCTTGAAAATGAAAACGGTTTTTAAGAGTAAAGTTAAACAGTAAACACCAAATAGGCAGTTTAAGAGTTCATAGTTTCATTGTATAGAAAAGAAAAACATAGTTCACACAGTACGAACTCTTAAAGTTGCTAATTTTAAGAATAGTGTGAAACATCCTATAAAAATATACAGTCATGATAATGGTATATTTGACAACGGTAGGGTAGTTTGCACTTTGACCTTCTTGTTTTATTCAAAAATATTGACAACTAAGGTTAATGCAAGATTAGAATAGTTAACCTAAACATGAAATTTGAATACTAACCTCTACCCTAAATCATAATTTGTTCCCCTTTCCAGACGATACACGATCATCGGGTATTTAGGAAATTGGTTGTTCTATCTTAATTTGGCGATCTGATTCCATCCAATAAATTGTGAGGCCTGGACGGACTGGCTAATCCTGGCCCGGCATTAGGCCGGCTTTCGAGATAGATCGAAATTACCTACCAATTGGGCCTGGGGCTCCGGCTAAATCGGCTGCAGACACTTTTATTGGTGCGACGAAAACCCGGGTCTATTCGACCTCTATCCGGGCTTTATCCGAGTCCGTTTAATCCGGGATTTGGACTTAATCCGGACCCATGTCGGATATCGCGTCGACACACGCGCTCTAGTTTTATATCGGCAGATGTTGGATGTATGTTATGTTTTTGTAAAGAATTTGCCGGTTTGAAAAAAATGCTTTAGGTTCTCAATAATTAATTGTTTTCACTAGTTGAATATAGATTATAGCAGATACTATTTTCCTTTAAGTGTGAAATATTTTTAACAAACAAAATATTAACAATATTTCCTTCAAACTAGCCAACTGGCATATTTTATATTTTGGTTTCCTTTTGTAAAATTTCATTAGTATAAAATAATCGGCGTATAATCCTCAATATCATTGTGACGCATCACGCGGGATGCCACGAGGCCGGGATATGGACTGAATGATATAAAATTGTATGCAAAAAGGCAGATTAATTTGTATTTTCATTTGCGATGCGAAAAATTGAACCCGGCCCAAATTAAAATGATCTTTATTATACTGCTGTCATTTATAAATTACTTCATACTTTTAATGAACTTTAAAATTGAAAAATAACCTTGAGGGGAGTTTTTTTGCTACGTGTTGTGCGTTGCGAAGTTTTTGTTTATATCAATTTTTAACAACATAATATAATACGAGAAAAATAAATAGAAACAAGATTGCTGTTTAGCATCTATGTTTTTCTTTATGATTTTATTATAATAATGACATGTGGAAAACGAATGGCGAAAACTTAGGTCGTATTTACATTAAATTATTTACAGAATTAGATAGAGAACCCATTAGCACATAAAACACACGAGCGCCGAAATAGTAAATTAAAAGCGCTTTTGAAGGGCCCTCATTTCAAATAATTCTGTGTTTAGGAGGCAAAATTATATTTGATGGTGAAGTGAATAGTCGCCTATTCCGATTTTAATGAGGATTATAGTTTCTGGTGCATTTGGAGCACTTCGCGCGGTAGAATTAATTACTAAATCGACTCTGTCTGCGCTAACTATTAGCGCACGCGATCGATAATTTTGTTTAGGAATATACTTGATTTTAATGTAATTTTACCTATCTAGATAAGACATAGAGTTTTGATAATGTATTTATAATAATGCACGATTTACCGTTACGTAGATTTAAAATGAAAAAAATAAAATGTTGGATTTCTATAATAGGTACATGATTGTATTTTCACCAATGACCAACTGACGTCGAAAGTAAAGAAAACCAATGTTTTTAAAAGTTATACCATTTTCATTACTTTCATTTTAATATACACATAAAAATTAGGCTACCTTATTATATTTTATTGCTCAGTTCTCTGTATAAAAAAAAAAAAAACAAAGCAAGCAGCATAATCATAATGAGACAGCGTTCGCAACTGGACATAACGACAATATGATAATTCGCTAAGTCCGCGTCTACACTGCGGCTTTAGCGCTAATGAGTAGTGTGCTCGCGGCCTAACTGCGCCGTTTAACTTTTCAAATGTACATTTGTTATTGCCTATTGAGTATTTCGGTAATTTTGCGCTATTTGAATCGATAGACTATAGAGTATTTGCGAATCATTATTAGGTAAGTATTATGGTTGGGTTTGTTACCTTTTACTCTTGATAAAGCACATTTTCGGTGGGAAAATGTTTTACGTGTTCTTTTATGACTTTTTTTAAACTTTTAAGAAAATGTAGGTTAGTAAGAAAACTATTGAATTGTTCATTGAAATATCAGTCTTTAGATGCTACGGTGAAACAGACATACATATATACGCACAAAGGTACTTATATGCAATGTCAAAATCATTACTTTTTTGGTTTTTCCGTAAATGGGCAAAAATTACCTCTATCAACTTAACTTTCAAACAATAAACGGTGGTCACCGTTGATTTAGGTAAAGCGAAAGTTGCGCGAATAGTTCCTAATCCAATATCCAGTAAGCTCGCAAGTGAATCAGGAAAGCTCAACTTTTGGCTTCCGACTGAGCTTTTACTAAACACTCCTAATGTTGTTATTGGCCTGTAAAAGCCTTTTGAATGTGGTGAAAAAAAGTTTTCTATATAGTAATCCATATCCTTATTTTTGATGGAAAAGTGACAAGTGTGTCTATCTGTTACTTTTTTACGCTTAAACCGCTGAACTGATTTAGTTGAAATGTGGAAATTGTTTCAGATACTGGAAAGAAAATAATATAATGCGGTTTAGTTAAGCGTAAAGAAGTGAAAAAAGTGAGTTTTTTTTTCACTTCTTGACGCTTACCTAAACCGCTGAACTTGTTTAGATGACATTTGGTATTGAAATACTTTAATACAACGGAAAGGACATAATATAATAGTCGGATAGAAGTTTCCCGCGATAATTCTGTCAAAATCTCATCTATTTAGGAGATATTTTGTTTGTATCAATTTCAGTCAGCGTATCATTGAGATTTGTATTTTAAGCTTCACACGTTAATGAGATATGCCGGGGAACGTCACCATTATCTCAAGTTTCCCTTGTCAATCGCTAACACATTTACCCACTTACTGGGTGAGTGGGTGAGTGGGTGAAAACTCTCCCGGAGTGAGTGAAAACTCGCGAATTCATTGTGCGCGCCACATTGTATCGGGCACGTCAAAGAATTTCAAAAGCGCCGCTATCTCATACAAATCACCTTTTAGGGGCGTTAAATTGACAGCTGGGGTGACAAACACAAAGATTTTGACGTCTTAATTGGTTATCTACAAGGTTTGGAGTAACATGACACAGTTAGATCTACCGACTTCATTTCCACGTCTTTGTAGTAAGTTAATCTAGAATCTTACCTGTTAAAATCTTATTGTATCTTGGGCCTTAGTTTTAGTTTATCCTTTGATTAAATAATATGTTATTTCTCACGTTTCTGGTGTTTATAAAGAAAATGTATAATTTTATTTAAGCAACGGTACCTCTGATTGGCGCAGTTGGTTCTTAGTAAATCGGTTCGTATACTATATCTTTGGAAGTAATACAAAGAAAGCAAAATGTAGCAACGTCTTAGTATCCGTAGCGGCCGTGTGTATTTGTGTAATCACCTCTAAGGTGGTGTATTAGAAGCCTACTTATGTAACATGTATTAATCTTATTTGTGTAATAAAATCTGTGCCTTAGCCGGGGAGTGATCCGGCCCTGAAATGCGTACCTCTGCACGATAATCCTGTTAGGCTAAGAAGGTTTCATTACCCGCCTCTACGCCTTAAGGATTAAGTTACGTATTGATTTTTCAACGGATTGCCTCATCAACGGAGCGTTTCATTTCGGGGCGATTAGTGAGGAACACGTCGAGGTGGTCAGCCGAAATCCTCGGACAAAGGACGCTTGAATAATTCAGACGAGCGAAATTCGACTTTAATAGCTGCTCATAGATTCGTAAATATTTAAATGCGGCGTGTCGGAGTTTAAGACGCTGCGTCTGGGGCCGAGTCTTCCCCGTGGGGGCTATAAATAATTCTCGGGCGATGCGTCGGCTAAGTAAATCCGCAGTTGGGCTGTTACTTTACATAATTCGCCAGCCGATTGTTTATGCTGTGGCCACACTAAGACGCACCCCGAGTAGCCACTAGTCTTTAACACATGAATGAATGCATTAGTCAGAATGAAAATGTACTTATTTTTTGTAACTTTATACTTTAATCTGTAATTTTAGTGTGGTTATTATAGCATCGCTTACCCTATGAGATTTAAAGTTATTTATTTTTGCTTACAACCACTGCTTTCCAAGCATTACTGGTATGTAGTCCACGGACCTAAATCAACATTATAGAACCTTTGATTACTTTCTTTCTCTCTGCTTCCACCACCTTTTCCCAAAGTTTATTATCTTGTCTTTTGAGCCTTTCTCACTCATTATCTCATCTTTTTCCCAGTTCGGCTTACTAATCCCCCCAGTGTGTCCTGTATAAGGTAAACAATGTAGCGAAGCCCCACTACCGAGCAACAAGCGGCGTCTTGTGGCTCTGCGGATCGAGACCTGGATTAGGTCAGCTTTACCCTACCCCTTCTTACCCCGCACCTCTTGCCTCTGTCTTGTCTTTACCCCTTGTCTGTACTTTGAACGGAAAAGACGTATTCACAACGGTCTAAATAAAAAGGGCTGCATAGACAGAAAATTTGTATTGAGATTTTAAACAAACAAACCTTGTGTAATTTAACACCTTTGTGCCTTAATAGTAAGAGAGGGTATTTGTGATTTGCGTACACACTTGAGTACTTTAAAAATGACTTGCTTTTTCTCAAGTTGCTCTTTCGTAGAGGGTCTACGGCGTAGGCCTAAATGCATTTGCCATTGGCTACAATAATCCTTTTATTTGTGAGTGATTCCGCTCTTATTCCTTCACATCTTGCAATAAAATATTCTATTCTATTCATTACATCCTGTGCTTCCAAAAAAATTGTCGGAACCCGATCGGAATTTAAAAAAAGTCAATTTTCCTATCATAATTTTCATAGAAGTTAGCCTTGTTTTATATCTTATGTCTTTTTAACTTAATAGCTTTAACTATTCTACATGCCCCAATTTTCCAATGTCCCAATCCACAGTTTTAAACGAAACATAAAATGTCTTATTTAGTTATTACTTTACACGATTTTCTTACGTAAATATTATTGGCTTCATATAAGTAATGCCCGTCCAGACAGACATAAGTACCGTAGTTATGAAGTAGAGATCTTTGTTAAACCAGGTTAGTGCTAGTGTTTAGTCCGTCTGGATGGTCAGGTAAAGTTTGGGGGGATTACTGGACAGAGGGTCCCGTAATTGTTATTAAGACTGGCTGTTTTGATTTAAGGAAGTAGATCCATACTATATAATGAAAGTGTCTGTCTTTGTGTTACTTCTTACTTCTTTACAGTTAAAAAAAAATACCAATTTTGTTGAAATAAGGTATGGAGATTGGTGATGCTTTGAATCCCGTGAAATGACATAGAACAGTTTCATAATAAGTCTTCTTTTATTTTGTGAATACACTTCCATACTTCGACTAATAAAATTATAGTCATAAGTATAAAGTTAAAAGAACTAAATCAACTAGAATTTTTCTGCTTAGAAATCACAATATTGAAGAAGTAAGAGGTGTGTTTAAGTCAAGAAACTTATTATTTAAAAAGACACATTTTAAGCATCATAAGGTGTGAACGATAACAATAAACTAGAATTAAATAACAAAAGATATAAAAGTAATCAATATGCGCATTTCCTCTACCGTTTTCACTGACGAAATCTAAGGTCTTTAATTCTGATTTATCCGTCTTTAGCAACATCTTATAATACTTAAAATACTTGTTTATAATAAGAATGAATGGAATCATCAATTCGATATTAGACGCCTAATACTCTCGAGTGTATTGATCAAAACAAGGTAGTCTGTTATTTTATGAACATAAATTGGCATTTGTTCGACTCGAATATACAAAGAAGATCTTTTATACAGTTAAAGCAGGAAATAGGTGAATCTTTCTTTATTAAAGATCTTTACGAAAGTACATAATAAACAGTTAGAAGAGAATTATTGCCTCTTCTGCTGTCTTTTTATATTATCAAAATATGTTAAAAATGTTTTGCGATGGTATTTCGGAGAGCAACTCATATTACAAATCCGTGCGTGTATCTATCTGTCACCACTGCACGTTCAAACCGATGAACTCATTATTGGATTTCCATTTGGTATGGCAATATTTTGAGTCCCGGCAAAGAAAGTAGAATAGTTTTTATATCGAGAAACGCACGATAACGAATTTCCGCGCAATGGAGCCGCGGGCAACATCCATACTAATATTGTGAATGTGAAAGTGTGTCTGTCTGTTACCCCCTTCACTCCCAAACCGCTCAGCCGAATTTTGCTGATATCTGGCATGGAGATACTTTGAGTCCCGGGAAAGGACATACTTTTTATTTTGAAAAAATTACGGTTCCTGCGCGATAAACGATATTCAGCGCAACGGAGTTGCGGGCGTCATCTAGTCTAGTTACATAATTCCAAAATCCAATGTCAAAAGCCCACACAATACGGATCCGTAGACAATGAAAGTGAAACGCACATGAATACCCGTAATGACACGCTACATTTCCGATTAGCTTGTATTTGCGAGGTTTCAGCATCCGTGCGATCTAAGCAGATCATCGCCGCACGCTAGTCAGACATATATTACTATAATAATTGGTTTTGCGGTCACGCTAGCCGTTTTTACTAGGGTTTTGTGTGATTTGCGTACACCATCCACGTTTATATCCAAGGGGATAGCTGTTTTTCACATGTTTTTAATTTGAGGACGCTAAAATAGGTTGTATATGAGACTTTTTTGTGTAATTGTAATACAAGAAAACCTCCTTACTCTTTCCTTATACTGTGCTTATAATACTTTGTGTTGATTCCATAATTTTCTTCTGTCATACTTGACACTGAGCCATTGAGCTAGGTTACTTTACAAACAAATCCCTTATTTTCTTACTAACTGAAATGTTCAATGTTTAACTGCTTTCTAATTTATATGCCCAAAAATCTGGAAAATCAGAAACTTTACAACTGCACCCCTAAACAGTCCTAATCACAGTCAAAACCTAGGTACAATGTTACGAGCTTAAACCTTGTATTAAGTTTATTTCGGACTTGCATTAGCCTGACAGTTGAGACAGGCTAGCTTACCTCTTTGTTACATATTTAATGCTAACCTAGCTTAATACTTTCGGAAATGCTAACATATCTTTCAAAATGTTTTCAAGTTATTGGACGGCACTTTTAATATTTTGTAATAGATATTAGATAGGTACTATTTTGGAAAGAGAAAACCTTTGGTTTGAGGAATCCCCATCATTAATAGCTTTATTTATTTACCCAATAAAGAGGTGTATTTAAAAATAAAGATTATAATAATAAATGTAGAGTTTATTTTTGTTTTAATTTTAACACGTTTATAAAAAGGGGTTTTTAAAGAAACGCGACGATCCAATGATATAGTAAAAAGTAACCGTAACTTTCGTACAAGTTAAATATCATATTAAACTCTATCTCTATTGCTCTAAAGCTTTAAACACAATAAATACAGCAACAACAAAGCCTTAAATACGTATGTATGTAACATACAGCACATATCCGCCAAGACGCTTCGGGTCTTACAGCTAAGTCTAAAGTTTTAATTCTCTGTCTACCCTTTGTTAAGAACTCTTTCCCTCTTAGTTCGGCTTAGCTGCCTAATTGCTGTTCTATGTTGTGCTCAGGAGTTCCAATTCACAGCTACATCGGGATTTGTGTTAATCTATGGAATTGATACTTACATATGCGCTCTTAAGTCTTAGGTTACGAAAAGAACGGAAAATTTAGACGACTACGGTGCAAATAAGGGGAAAATAATGACTTATTTACTTTGAATGTACTAGAGACGTTGATTCCTAGGCAGATGGCGGACATAAGTAATTTGGTCGCGTTATGTCAAACCCATCCGACCGATCACAGCTAACATCGAATTGACATAAGCCAACCAAATGACGTAGGTCCGTCAACTGCCAAGGAATCAATATCTTCGATGGAACTTTTTCACCGTGGCGCCTAAATTAAATCATATTTTATGAATGACGTGCCAATATACTCGTTATTATGATCCGGATTATTAAGGAAATGGAGACCTTGGATAGTATAAAAAAATACAAAAAAACTTGCTAAATCGGCTAGTTGTTAGTAGGGAAGTACGATAAGAACTCTTGATCTAGGAATAACCATAAATCGGACTTGTCCCATCTACCATTCAAGTATAGAACATTATTACGTCCACTATATAAATAGAACTGCGTCCACTGCTAAAACACAACGGAAATTAATATAAATAAATTACAATGGATACAATATTCAGTTCGGTATTAATAAGCCACCGGGAGCCCGGGATTAGACTGGCCAAAGGACTGTCCGAGGCCATAGAAATCTCATAATCCCAGCGGCGAAGGTGCTAACCTGGACTATCCTGGACTACCCCGGACTACCCCGGACTACCCCGGGACTAACGGGGCTACTAAAGACTAAAACTATTGAAAGTTACTTACGCGATTATAGTTTGAAATTTTAAGCAACTTTCCGCATGTATTATTTAGATTCGGAGTTTTCGTTATGCAAATGTATGGTGATATTAAAATGATTGTGAAGGGTCGATAAGGGATGAAGGTGTGTGTTGTTGGGTTAAGTATTGTTTCTAATTCATCTTCAGAATTTTTATTTGATCACTTTGTGACCTTAAGAGGCCCCTTCCCAGTCCCACTATCGTCAACGCGGGAGTCATCGAAAAGCTTCTTGTTTCATCGATTAATAGTAATTATTATTAATTACTAATTATTATTTATTATTATTATTAGTAATTAACATAAATTATTAATAATTAGTGATAAGTAGTATTCAGGATAAATAGTGTGTGGAAATTTCATAAAACTTGTTTCAAGAAATATACGTGTTTATTAGTAGGCCTTACAAGTTTGTAAAAAAAATGTTTTACATTTAGAATCTCCATTACATTTGCAAGGTTTATAAAAAAATATTTCCTTTACTGGTACAATTAGTAAGTACATTATAAACGTCTAAATTTCTGATAAAATTTGTGCAAAAATGCAGTTTTTGGAGGCTTATACTGAATTTGTTTCTCCAAATTTATAGTTCGCGTTTTTTTTATAAACTTAGATATAGTGCAGAAGATACCTATTAGTTCACAAGTTTCAAAGAAATAATCTTTACAACGCCATAATCACGTACGAGCGTTTGTATGGAAAAATAGTCGGGTTGGCCGCTCTTAACAATATCTATCGAGTCTAGTTTAGGAGTTGCCTCTATTTACAACAATATAATAATGTATAATATGTTTACTCTAAAGACCCCCTTACTAATAGAAAATCACACTTATTGTAATATATCTACAGACGATTGTTAAACAATGTTTTGTTTGTGTCTGTCAGGCGATTTTCCAGATTAGATGTGATGTACACAATACGGATATTTTCATTAGTAAGGTTTAACTAGGACAATGTAAAGGCATAAAAAGTATACGCTAGTTTTTGTTTTTATAAAATGAAAAGTTATAAATAAAACAACGATTCTTATTCCTTTGTAGATGCGCTGATGCAGCAAAAACTATTTAATAACCCGTTTAAGAAGGCACAAAGAACGTAAAAGCACAAAGAGGCGGACGCAGGATTAATTATAATTTTAACGTCTCTCGCTTTTTTGCCTCCTCTAAAAGTTGCTAAATAATTAAGAACACCTCAAAAGACGTCTATCACTTGGGAGATTTTAAAACGCCAAGGAAGTGCCTTTTAAGCTTTACTTGGAAGTGTGCAACATTTTTGAGTTAGTAGCTTTACAACTTTCCTTACTGTGTAAGGGTGAAGCCAAACGAGCGTAATTTGTGAGTTGTGAGTCGCAGAATTTCGGTCGCGTAAATATCTTTTCATACAAATCATGACTCACAAAATTACGCTCGTATGAATCAAACAGGACTTTTGTATGAAACTAAATGCAGCAGAATTTCTGCCAGCCGAAATTCTGCGACTCACAACTCACAAATTACGCTCATTTGGCTTCACCCTAATAGATATTTACAAAATTTTAGTTCTTATACAGGGTGCAATTAAACCTTCCTGCCAAATTTTGATATATTGAACTTTGTTAAAAATAAAAATACACGTGTTTTTTCTTTTATAGTCACTCAATACTAAAATGCTGAGAAATAGCTTCCGAAAGTTATCCTAAAAAACACTACAATTAATGGACACGATGCGTCGGCCGCGCGTGATGTGCTCCCGCGCGCGCGCCTCATCCCGCGTCACCCCCTCTCATTCCCCCGCGCCGCGAGTGACCATTCTGCAACGATTTTAAATGGGATAAAATATGTCATTGAAAAAAAAAATAACACCCAATTTTTTTTGGTTAAATTGACTCTCCTAATGATACCTAAGCCCTGGAAAAAATTTTGCAGGAAGGTTTAATTGCACCCTGTATGTATTTTCGACTGAAAACTGGTTATAAATGTCTAGTAGCAGCTACGTTTTATTAGATGTTATTTTGGAATAAAAAACCAAAGTGACTAGACTTAACTATAAGTACCGTGCGGGAACTATAGGTGGCAGCACTTATCTAGTAATTAAATTTGACAAATAAACAAACATTTTTATGTTTAGAATTTACAACAGCGAAGCAACGCATTACTCTGGAACGCTGTCCAGAATATGTTTATAAGAACTAAATATATTATAGTGTTATACAAGGCGTAATAAATATACATTAGGGTGTGTATGAGTCCCCTGCATTGATTTCAATGTGAAAGTAGCGCTGAAAGAATAACTTTTTTTATCTTTTGTATGGAGAAATTCCTGTCGCTGCACTGGGGCGCTTGCCCATACAAATCATAAAAAATTTGATCTTTCAGCGCTGCTACTTTCCCAGCAAACTCTATATAAGGAACACATACACACCCTATAGTATTAAGATCATTTAGTTTTATTATACCCTGTATATTGTAATGTATATTCGACACAGCTCACCGTTACTTTGGGACGTGTCTCATCGCATTGCTCCCAATGCAGCATTACATTAACAGTTTTCAGATGTTAATTCTTCCCTCTTTGTCTTCAGGTAAAACCCTCCCCGTGCACTGCGTGGTGGAAGCTGTGACGACGCTGGACGAGGGCTGGCGGAGACGCGCGGCGGTGGAGACGGACAGCTACGTGATCATCCCCGCAGCCACCGCCTTCCACGAGCTGGTGCCGGCCGCCATGATGAGGCTGGGGTATCCGCTGGAGCTGGCCGCGGCCGCTAGAGGTGAGCTGATGATGAAGGACGAGGGAGGTATGACAGCTAGACTCCCGAAGAAATTGTCTGTAGCAATCGCGTTTATAACGACTTTTTTATTTTTAAATTTTTTCTGTACTGGTTTTTATATAATTGACCGTTTTTATCATAATTAGGATTAGTTATTTTTTAAATTAATTTATAATTTTTGCTGCCTATGAAAATATGTAGGCAGAAGTAGTAAGGTCTACGGCGTAGACCCTCTACGACTTATGTTCACTTCACCTGTCTGGGTTAAAATTTGTCTTAGATCATTCTATCTCTCTCCTCGCTATTTAAATGAAAGAGAAGGCATGAATATTTGACACTTGGTTAGCAATAAAAGCATATATTTGTTTCCCTACTCATTCAAAAGGGTTTACAATACATCAACCTACACTTTTCACTACAACAGGCCTATACTTTACTAAACTCTCCCTTCTACAGGCTCAGTGGTCATCAACAATTGGAAGCCGCTGCCGCTGGACCGCATATCGGACGGGCCGTCAACTGTTGGCGAAGTCCTTGGGGAGCTGACCACGGTGGCCACACTCAGGATCCAGCTGCTCCGGCCCAGGAGCACCCCGCTGCAGGACATCAAGGATAAACTCCTCCGTCTGCTGCTCATACAGAGCCGGGCTCTGCTCATGTCCACAGGATGCCCGTTGGATGACGTAAGTGTTGCTGTATAATTATTAAAATAGTTTTAGGGCCTGATTCACCATTTCCTAATAAGTGCCGGATAGGCTATCCACAACTTATCTGACAGATAGAGTATGCAGTTTTTTTTTAGATAAGTAAGTTAAGTAGTTTTTATAAAAATTGGCGTCTCAAATTTTTCACGCCGCTCACATATTTACTACACAAGAAGGTGCATTTTGTAATTTTAATTATGTGTTTAATTTAGAATCGCTATCCCAAAACGATACGATTGTGTATCGATCTAGACTGCCGTTGCCTATGTGATTTTTATCTATTCCTATACATATAATAAAACTGTAGAAATGAAAATTCTGTACATTAAAGATATTCAAAAAATAATAAGCGGGGGGTGTTACTACATCGCTATAGAAGCCAAAAATGTGGTTAGTTTTTTTGTCTGTCTGTCTGTCTGTCTGTCTGTCTGTCTGTCTGTCTGTCTGTCTGTCTGTCTGTCTGTCTGTCTGTCTGTCTGTCTGTATGTTTGTTCCACTATCACACGAAAACTATTGATCCGATTTGAATGCGGTTTTCGCAGATATATTTGTCTTCTTCCAACTTAACATCTGGTGAATAAAAAAAATTCCCCCCACCCCTCTAAAGGGACGAAAGAGGGGGTCAGATTTTGTATAAGGCTTTTGCTTTAACACGAAAACTACTGATCCGATTTGCATACGGTTTTCGCAGATATATTTGTCTTCTTCCAACTCAAAATCTGGTGTATAAAAATCTATACATATAATAAAACTGTAGAAATGAAATAATTTATATTATGGCAAAGCAACGTTTGCCGGGACAGCTAGTCGTAAATATAATTATATCAAAAGCAGACGAATATAACTTCCAACAATTTCCATATACCTCTAATAATGTATCTTCCAAACATTATATTAATATCAAACAAAACACACGAAACAATCCACCCGTTAGATGTCTCTGTAATTAAAGCTTCAATTCGGACACAAATGCATTGAATAGATGACAATGGATCCCGCTACACTGAGCTGAGCCAGATCTCGGTGTTCTGCCAATGTTTCTTTAATACCTGATTCATGATTGTGCCAGACTCTCCCTTTTCAAAAGGGGGACTTTTGCCCGAGCCTCGTTCCGCTCCCCCTTACGCTAAACCGCCTGCCCCCTTATTATTGGGAAACTCATTGTTTTCCATATTTAAGCCCCCGAATGGACTCCCAATTGAAAACATTTGTTAAGGTTATGGGATTTAATAATCAATATCGTATATTAAATAGGTTAATATAATATCGCTTCTTATCAATTTATGTAAAAGTCGTAAAGAAGTAAATAGGAAGCCAATATCTCGGATTTACTATTGCAGTTTGGTTCAGCTTTTCATGAGTACAATTTTGTAGTTTGATAGGAAACGGAATAGATTGGACAAGAAACACAAAGCTACATTATTCTTGTAGCTATCAAAATAAAATTGTAGCAAAAACTTCTAATATTCTTTCACGACGAAGTACAAATAATAATAAAAATGTCCAAAGACTTTTTCTATAAGGTTTTTAAGGCGGGTTGAAACCCCATTTTGTTATTTCTTGATACCCGATTTACCTAGTTCCAATATAATAACGAAATGTAAAAAAAATATAAGATATAGAGCACAATATTTAAAAGGGCTTAAATCAAAAACATTTTAATAAAAAATAATACTTTCGCTGTAATTAATTTACAAACTCACCTCCGACAAAACTCTTTGTCATCGAAATATAAGTATTAACAAGAATAACTTATATTTTATTTTAATAAATTGTTAATTAATCTATTTTAAAAAGGTCTGAACCGAACAATTTTTTCTTAATATTTATTTAGAAAGATATTTAAAAAACACATGAAAAATATAGAAGATCCGCCCCAAGAAACTACAATTTTATGCCAAGCTAAAATGAATCTTATTCGTACACGCTTGGTCTTTGGTTGTGTGCAAGGTTATCGTTTTGGAATTGAGATAAGTCCTCGCCTTAAGGGGAAGAGAGATAAAATTACAGAAACTAAGTTTCTAATGTCATACACAAATTAGGTTATAGAGTATATACCATCTAATTTAAACAGTATTATTTCATTCCAATCGTTTTCATAAATTCCAAAACCGGGAAATTAATGCCAGACGAAATCGTATTTAACACAAAATTGTAATCCTCAATCAAAGCGCGTACAAACATTTGTATTTTGTACATTTTGTATATAATGACTCAAAAAGCCGGATTTTGAAGACAGATTATGGAAGTATTACGAAGTGTACTGATCATTATAATTTGCAAGGTTACTCCTAAGTCCCGGCAAATAAGGATCATCAGGGGGAATTTGTTTTGATGTTCGCTCATCAACGAAGTGGGTAAGACGTTTGTATTTTGAGTTATGACTTCCTTTCATAATCTTTTAAGATACGCAAAATGTAAAACGTACATTATTATGGGTAAATGGAATTGTTGCTTTTGTAGTAGCATCTATGTAGGTTAATTATTATTATCAATACTGTTATTATAAATGCAAAAGTGTCTTTCAGGTTGTCTGTTAGTTCTGTTACCTTTTCAAGCGTCAGCCGCTAAAACAGTTTCGATGAAAGATGGAGATAGTTCATAAACGATTACAGTAACTTTCAGCACAATTAGTTGTGGGCAACACCTATACTCTTTGTAATGTGTTTACCTAATTGTTTAAAGTACATAATAAATTAAGGATGTAAAGAAATTATAATATACCTTAATCGCAGACTAAATATTTATTATTTATTTTAAACTGTCTCAAAAAGCAGACCAAAATAACCACATTTTAGGTAACTCTACCGCAGTCTTATCGAGAACTAATTCGTTTTAAGCCCGGTTTATTCAAATAACTTTCGATCTTGTGTTATAAGAAAGTAATTTGTGTGTATGTATGAGCGCGCCGGGATCTTCATACATAATAAATTTCATTAAATCACACTCGTGTCACACCCCCTTAACCTGAATGCCTTGGATGTAAACTTACGTCTTTTAATCGACTTCCAAAAAGGAGTAGGTTGTATGTTCTGCTGTGATTTGTTGCTTTCATAATCGGCAAAGTGCGAGTCGGACTCGCACACGAAAGGTTCCGTACCGCCATAGAGCAAAAATAGGCCAAAATGTGTGTTTTTTGTATGGGAGCTCCCCTTAAATATTTTATTTTATTATAATCATTAAAGTACATATTTAATGGCAGATTTTGTAAAAATTTCAAGTGTCTACATGTAACCATTATTAATATAGAGCAAAAAAGGCCAAAAAAAAATATTACGTTTGTTGTATGGGATATTTTACCCTTAAATATTTATTTTATTTAATTTTTAGTATTTGTTGCTATAGCGGCAACAGCAATACACAATCTGTGAAAATTTCAGTAGTCTAGCTGTAGCGGTTATTGAGATACAGCCTGGAGACAGACAGACAGACAGACGGACGGACGGACGGACGGACAGACAGACAGACAGACAGACAGACAGACAGACAGACAGACAGACATCGAAGTCTCAGTAATAGGGTCCCGTCTTTAGCCTTTGGGTACGGAACCCTGAAAAGGCACATTAACTAACATTTTACTTGTGAAAACGATTTGTAAATCGTAAGTATTTAATAAAAAAATAATTTTTACTTTTATAATCTTCTATTAAAAGTATAAAAATCTCTCTAATCTCTGGCTACCAAAATTGATATTTCTCTGTACATACGACTTTTTATACCCAAATCTTTTGCTGAGCTTATTAAAAATCTGATATTAATATCCTAAATCTTGACTTGCTCTATTTAGATTATAATTATTGTCATTTAAAAAGTTTAGTAGCGTATAATAGCTTTTAATAGCAGTTTAGTAGTTTGACAACAACAAACAAACAGATTCGCAGATATACTAGCGAGATATTATAACTTTTACGTTCTTATATACTTTGATCGTAGATTTATGTGCCAATAACGGCGGAAAATTCGTGAAGCTTGCCAAAGAGTTTGTTGGAGAGTGATAAATTACCATAATATAACATCGTTCATCTCTCGTTTAGCTCAAGTCTCAACTTTTCTTTGATTATCTCCCTGTGGTACTCCTTTACGTCATTTATAACTTCAATAAGTTGATTCGACTTGTATCTTTCGAGTTTGAATTTCAACTTCACCTTCTAAATAAACTAGCTACTGTTATCTCTTTGAAGTAAAAATTTACACGACTACGGCAAGCTAATCTTATTGTAATTAAAAATGTAATATTTTAGCTGATTTAGGAAGTTATTGAAATAGTCGAAGAACGAAGACTTAAGAAACACTTACTTCATTTGAAATATAGATTATTTTAAAACAAACTGATACTAACATCAATTTGTATTTTGATAAATACGTATAATATGTAATATTAAGACGTAATCTAAAAACATATCAAGACCAAATGCGAAAATATGAAGATTCAAGATGTAACGAAATAATCAGCGCCATTTCTAAAATTGAAAGCCGAGTGGAGCATGACGCTAACCTCGCTTAATAAGATTACGGGGCATTATTTTATGGTATTAATAAGATCAAAAGCGTACCTACATCTCCTTTTAACCCTCTTTCGTCTTCAAGACACCCCTTTACAGGCGATAACCAAATTCCATTGTATTATATTAGGAAGTTCAAGTGGTATTTTTAAGCGTTATCGATTGTTGGATATAAAATCGAAGAAACTTTAACGATGGAGTGTCTTAAAGTTATTGTTTTAAAGGGAGAATGGTTTTTGTGAAGAATTTAGTTAGTATATTTATTTGTGGTTAATTTACATAAATTAACCACAAATTATAAATTAGACGAGTAGAGGTATAGCACCACAATTACATATACGGATATTTAATTAGTTACTAGCAAATGTAATAAAATCCTAATTTATTAAAAACAAAATAACTGTTATTCTTTGAATGTCAAGGCGACTGAGAAAGAATAGGGAATATTACGAAAAGGTCGGAGCAGAGGGCGCCACTAGCCCATACAGTAAATAATAATCCAATTAATTTAAAATTTGACATGTTATCATCATATCAGAATATTGACAGTAACGTTGTCAAACTTCAAACAAAACTTTTTGTTTACTGTCTGTGCTGGTGCCTCTAGCGTGAAAACATTGCAGTAATATTATGTCCTATTAGGAACATATATCAAAATATTAGAATAGTTTTTAACAATTCGAGGCAATATTTACAAATTACTGACGCAATATGAAAGGTTTATAGTCGTAAATTTACCACGCGGTTTAACGAAACAATGTTCACAATTTATTTAATAAACAAGTAAAGTAGCGTATGTACATAATACAAGATAACGCTAAGCCTCGTATCTGTCCTTAATGTCATACAGAATGTTCGCAATCACCGAATTACGTATGAGTACATCTTGGAGTATACCTAAGATTAGTTAGACGAATAGAGGGATAGTTTCAGGTTATAAAGACTAAAGTGTCCTCTCTATTTTTAACCGACTTCCAAAAAGGAGGAGGTTATATGTTCGGCTGTGGATATTTTTTTTATTTTTATATTTTTATATTTGTATGTTCAACGATTACTCCGCCGTTTGTTAACCGATTTTCAAAATTTTTGTTTTGTTCTATTAGGTTTCCCTCCAATTTGGTCCCATTTTCACAAAAGTGGTGATCTGATGATGGGATCCATGAGTAATGGAGGGAACTCCTCAAAATTTATATGGAAACATACGGTGATTTTGGTTTTATGAGAAGTATCCTAAGCATATGCTACCAAAATGCAAGATTTTGCACCAAGGTATACTATGGTACCGAAGATACTAAGAGAACTCCAGATTCCTTATAGATACAAGTTTGGGGGTTTAGGCGCTGTTTAAAGAACTGAAGCATATGCTACTATGCAAATTACATTCATCATCATCATCATCATCATTACCACGTCAGAGTCACCAGTGTCACATGGTTGTATATGGATACAATATGCCCCCACAACACCATAATTATATCATCACGTTATGTCTTTATAATAATTGGTACTTTTCATAGCGATTTTAATAAAAATAATATAATGTTGTTTCAAAATAAATGATTCAAGTTCTAAGCGACTTATGTACAACAAAATTGAACATAACAAAGTCAACCTTAACTCCAGAGCGTAAGGCACACATTTGACATTACTTTTGAGATTGGAAAGAAAAAAGAGAAGTAAGTTGCTTCGATAGGTACCTACTACACTAGTTTAACTACTAACCCATCAAGCCCAAGCGGCACCCGGCTGCCGCATAACAATTAAAAATCTATTGTGTCTGCGATTCCCACGATCGAGGTAATAAATTGAACCCTTAGTATGAAAATACTTACATAGGAAAACATTCTACATCGTAATAGGAATAAGAAAAATAATCGAGGTAACTAAAAAGAGTGAAATTATTATTTTTTACAAAAAATTAAAACCGACTTCCAAGGTAAAAACAATAATAAAATCCTTATACTTAATATGAACTAAAAAGTATTAAATAATGTTTCCTATCTAATAGTGCCTTTTTCCGAATTCGGCTAAACCTCAACTATTTCTGTACTCAATCTTCATCACTTTGAAGTCGGTACCAGATATAGCTGAATCTTCAGATCTCTGATAGAATAGGTATTTGAAACTTTTGGAAATGGCACCGACTTCAAAATGATGAAGATTGAGTACAGAAATAGTTGAGGTTTAGCCGAATTCGGAAAAAGGCACTATTAGATAGGAAACATTATTTAATCCTTTTTAGTTCATATTAACTCATCAAGCCCCATACGATCACCGGTGATTGCGAAAACAATAGAATACAATAACATTTCCAAGAATCCGCGATTGAAGGGTTAAGTATAAGGATTTTATTATTGTTTTTACCTTGGAAGTCGGTTTTAATTTTTTGTTAAAAATAATAATGGCCCATGGATACATACAGGCCATGATTGTCGATGATTGTTCTAACAGCTGCATGCGACAATCATGTTATCCGATTTGATTTCTTTAAATCATTAGAAATATATTAGATCATGAGGAACAGATTTGTATAAGATTCATTTAAATGTGATATAATCTCAGGTTATAACTACAGAGTACATTTCCCAATTGAAATGCAATGTGTAAAATTCATCTCATTGCCTTTTATTTATAGCCTCTACATATAAATAAACCTAACACATGCAAATAACACACCCAAATTCCGTCTTTCATCGATGTAACTCACAACATAATAGGCATTTCATTTTTCTCTGTGTTCCTTCTGTACGTTGTTATTTCTTTGTGTAAAACAGACATATCTGAAATCAAATATGGCGCCACATTAACAAAACGCGGAGATTAACGCATCACTCCGTTAATACCACTGACATAGCTGTACTTGCTCTCGTAAGAATGTTTTCTCATGGAAAATTTTACTGATTATAATTATAATTAAAAGTAGGTTATATTTCAATATAGCTTATATATGACTTTGGTTTAATCTTTTCATGCACTAATTAAAATATTAATCGTTTACAGACGAAATAAAGCGAGCCTAGCGAAGCGCAATACTTACTGTATTTTTTCGAAGCGTGTTGTAAATTTTGAACGTATTTTTGGACAGTAGATTATTAAAGATAACATAATAATTACATTAACAGGATTATAGATTAACAACAACCCCATCACCGTAACAATATTACTTTATACTAAATACAAGGTACAGAATTGGTGCTATAGTTGGAAATAATCGCAATTTAAAACATGAAGCCTATTGCAAAAATAATCCTTTAGTAACTCACGGTCATCTCACGTTTAAAGATCTGACATGACATGTTGTTTGACATCGTAATCAGCTGCCTTATCTCGTGAGTAACACTTGCATAACTGCACTTAACTAACACACATAATCCATTTGTATAATTTGGACAAAGTAAAAAATATTACGCCTTAGAAAGATGCTACCAAAAGTATCAGTGTTAAAAAATTAAATCTTTGAAATTATTACACCGTTTGTGTTCTGATTAGGATGAAAAAACTGAATTCCTTTTTAGTGAGTTCGAACTTCGAGTTCGTTTCCCAAGCTCCCAGCGACGAGCACTTAAGTACCGCGGCGCTTTGTGCAGCTTGTGGGTGTACGCTAATTGCGAAGACGCCCTACCCTCATTGTTTTAGAGCAAGCCATGATTGAAGTCGGCGGCGAGCCCACTAACCACCGAGCAAACACCACATCAGAACCGCTGCCCGCGGCGCATGACACATACATTAACGGCCGGCCTAATATTTTCATAATCTAATGGCGATGTTCTGTGAAACAATGTTGTGTTTGTTCGAGCAATTATATCCATGTGCTGCCGGTTAGACTGACCTCGTTAAAATCTAAAATTGTTTGCGGTTCTTTTTGTTCCGCCGTTCGCTAGCTAAGTGAAAGAATGACATTCGGATTTGTTGCAGGTAACGCTG
The DNA here is from genome assembly GCA_905187585.1 of Cyaniris semiargus. NCBI lineage: Eukaryota > Metazoa > Arthropoda > Insecta > Lepidoptera > Lycaenidae > Cyaniris > Cyaniris semiargus. Next base: position 5,477,648 of record LR994555.1, read on the forward strand.
GCGCAGATATGTCGGGGGCAGGACAGGAGCACGGGGCCTCACAACTACCACGAGCCGTCGGAGGAGACTCGGCGGAAGTTCGAGTCGTGGTGGAGCGCCCAGGTCACGCCCCGCCCCCCGCCCTTCAGCCCGCGCTACCCGTCGCCGAGCCCCAAGAACCGATCCCCGACGCTCAACGCGCTGCCGGAGCACCTGCACCCGGCACTACAGACGGTTCAGAGCCAGTATCCGACCCAAAAAACGAGAATGAGAACGAGCTTCGATCCGGAACTAGAGTTGCCGAAGCTCCAACGTTGGTTTTCAGATAACCAACATCCCAGCCGACAGCAGATACAGCAGTACGTACGAGAACTGAACAATTTGGAGTCTAGACGTGGTAGAAAACCTTTGGATGTGAACAACGTCGTTTACTGGTTCAAAAATGCCAGGGCGGCTCAGAAGCGCGCCGAGCTCCGCAGTATAACCGGGCTGGGAGGCCATCTCGGTGTAAACGGTTTCAACAGTAGAAGCCACAGCCCTACAAATGGATCGATGTTATCTGGCAACGATTACGGCTCGCACGATCATCATTCAATGAAGAGTCCTATGCTTTCCGAGAGCCCCGGAAGATACCCGATGTCTGTGATGTCAGAAGATAACTTATCAAACGGTGGCTCCGATTTAGATGATGATGTTGGGGATTTAAACAATGATGAGCGGCCGGATAGTCCTGATGCCCCATTGTCACTCATCACAACCAAAAAACACAATAATGAAGATCAAGAGGAAAAATCTAAGGAGTCCTTAAAACCTCCTGATATACTTAAGGTAATTTTTGTTTTTGCACTGTTTTATGTAATAAGAGAATGGGAAAACTCAGACTTAGGAGATTAGTTTCGAATCATTATCTATTTGAAATTTTAATTTACATTGTATACATAGATATTTTAAGGAACATTAAAAGCTTTTCTTAAAAGAGTATTTAAATTATATGTATAAAAAACTTAAACTTATTATTTGTTACAGGCAAACGACATCAAACAAGAGCCCAAAGACTTGAGTAAATCTGAAGCTACGAACTCTCCACAAAGATCTCCGGCTAAAAATAGCGATAGCTCGCCTCACAACAACAATAACAACAACAATGAAGAGGAAAACGGGGGCCAAGACGAGCATGACGTCGTATCTGATGATGAAATGACCCAGGAGAGGCATTACAGTCCGTCGTCCCCGCACCTCGATCGTCTGCCGTTCCCGATGGTCCCCAATCATCCGATGTTCGGTCACGGCATAATGTACATGAGCCAGTATATGACCGGTTTCTCCGGCGTGCCCGTACCCGGGGAGGGCGCTAGCGGGCTCAACCTGGCCCTCGGAGCCCCCGACGAGAGACGCAAACGGAACCGCACTTTCATTGATCCGGTCTCGGAAGTTCCTGTCTTGGAGCAGTGGTTCTCGTTAAACACCCATCCATCCCACAATCTGATCGTCAAGTACACGGACGAGCTGAACAGGATGCCGTACAGACAGAAGTTTCCGCGGCTCGAATCAAAAAATGTACAATTCTGGTTCAAGAATCGTCGGGCGAAATGCAAGAGGCTGAAGATGTCGATGTACGAACCCACCTCCCCCGGACACTATTCCCACCCGGCCCACCACGCTATCGCCGAACGCAAAATGGTTTAAGTCGAGTATTAGTATACTTTGGTATACGAGATTTTGAAATTCCATCGAGGAAGACTGAAGTTTTTATGGTTTTGTGCCATGTTAGTTTACGGCTATTTGAGAACGCGTCAAATTGTATTATAGATATTTCAAATATATTAGAAAGTACGTAAACCGAAGGTTATAGTTAATGTAACGATAGGTACAAGTATAGTATTGAGGCAAACGAGAGATTGACGGTTTTCCATTTTCATTTCGAACATCGTTTCATGTTCATGTATATAGCTCGCGAATATTACTGTTTCACGTATGAATCTCAAGCGTACTACTCAGTACTTTGTATATAGGTAGTCTTTATTTATTAGATAATTTGACGATATCGCTATCCTTTCTGACCGTATCGTATAATCGCTTAGTCTATCTCCTTGTATAGCTCATGTAAAGTTTAGAAGAGTAATCATGTTATACATTCTTATGGTTATGTAACATAGAGTACAGATTAATCGCACTTATAACTTTATTTGTAAGAATAAAATTTTACTGACTATACTTAGGGACTACTTTAGCCTGTGGGCTATGAATGTTGAAATTGTTATCGATAGCTACGCACATTCCATCGTTGTTACATGATTTTTTATCCAAAGATTCATTAGCAGTTATTTGAATTATTTTGTCATGCAATGCGATTATTATTAATTTTATGGTCATCATTTATGGTCAATTTCATGAATTTGCTTTGGTATAATCTTTCCAGCTTTATCTGTCATTTTCAAAAGTCATCAACAATATTGTAGGATTTTCATATTTTCGAATATAATTTATTATTATCCTCGTAATAGTCATAATTAAAGGTTATAACTATTACAATAATAATTATAGTTATCTGATGGTCGCTATTATTTAATAGTGTATCACTAGTCAGAGCTATTGCACTATCTCATTTTTGTATTTCAATTGTTTCATTATAATTAATTTCATTATTAATAATCGCATTGTTATCCTTATTCAGTATTTACGCATTTACTTGAGGCTGTTTTGTCAATCTTATTATATTGTTTTTTAGTTTTAATAATATCTAGAGTTATCAGGAATGGAGTTATTTTGTTATATACATTTGCTTGTTTTGTGAAGCTGTGATGATATTTCCAAATAATGTAAATATTTTATTAATGTTAAATAAGGTTTTTATCTATTACGTCATTAGGCTCACGCAAAATTAGGCATTTATTCATAGGCATAAGGATCGGCTAAATGTTTATCCTATTCGATTATATCAAATAAAATTCTATGAATATAATAAAATACGATATTTAAACTGAGTTTTCATTCATTTCTTTGACGCTTATTTCCTTCTACGCGCTAAGGGTTCGATTCCCATGGTGTTATAAAAACTTATAATGTTGTAATGTAATAATCAACGATGCAACATTGATTAAAAAAGTTCAAACTAAATGTATACTATAGGAAAAGCCATAATAATCGTTCATTTATGTTATAACCATCGTAGGCTATGTCTCCTCTGCAGACAGTCCTAAGACTCAAGAAGCTTAGGTTTTTGGGCAACTCGAAAACAAACACAAAGGTGTTACAGGTTGTGTTACAAAGATTGGTGTTACAAGTGATTTTGTAACCAAATAAAAGGAAAATGGATAAGCTAAATCCACAGAATAATAATTTTGTATTATTCCTCTAAGAAATTTTTTGGCCTTTTATATTCTGATACATCTACTTCTATCGTGACAGTGTGAGCGTATGTACCATCGAAGAAATTGATTTATAAGCAGTTGACGGACCTACGTTTTTGGTCAGATTATGTCAATTCAATATTAGCTGTGAGCTATCGGATGGATTTGATATAACGCGACCAAAATACGTAGGTCCGCCATCTACCTATGAATTCTTTGATAGTACCTACCTATTCCTAACACACCCACATTTAAAGTTTCAAAGGTTATACCGTTATCTGTCTGTATCGATGGTCGAGAGACAGCGGAAGCGGGCGGGGGACCCAAATCAGCCGTCAAACTCACAAGACACCGCAATCGGAGATCTGCAGACGTCTTTGTGGTGTTCGCCATTAGTTTCGGGACACCTCATATCTTTATTGATTAGCTGTAGCCTGTTAGTCGCTCAAAATATCTCCATCTATAGACATAGACTTCATCATAAGCCTTGGACCTAGTTGTTTCTTAAATTAACAAAGAAATTAAAGTGAGCATTTCGTATGTAAATATGTTCTGCAGCGCCTAATTTGAAAAGCATAGCAACATTCCAATGTAAGATTTGCTATGATATGAAGATATTTACGTAAGTAGGTACCATCGAGGAAATTGATTCCTAGACCCTAGTCAGTCAGTTGACGGACCTACGTCATGTGGTCGGCTTATGTCAATTCAATGTTAGCTGTGATCGGTCGGATGGGTTTGACTTAACGTGACCAAATTACTTAGGTCCGCCATCCGCCTAGGAATCAACTTCTCTGATAGTACTATCACAGAAGTTCATTCATAGGCAGATGATAACCCAGAACTTGGTTGCGTTAATGTCAAACACAGGCTTTGATGTAGCTTTGACAGAAACCGAACAAATGACGTAGGTCCGCTATCTGCCTATGAATAAATTTCTTTTAAGGTACTTATTTAAGTATGTATATTATTATTTATTTATTTAAGGTGGGTATAGAGTTATAGACCATAGTGCAAATTTTGCCTTTTAAGGAATGACAATATTAAACTGAAAAATTTAAATGTAAGCAGAGAAAAATTTAGATTTAGTTCATAAAAGATCAAGTAGCTATTCAATTATGATTATAATATACTAGACGTTCCGCGCGGCTTCGCCCGCGTAAATTAGATATTTCACAGACAAATCAGTCTACAAAAAATAGCCTATGATCCTTCACGTGGTCTACTTCTTATCTGACCCAAATAACAGAAAAATTGCTCTAGTAGTTCGTGAGATAAGCCCTTTCAAATAATTTCCCCCGTTTTTTCCACATTTTCTTCTATTTCTTCGCTCCTATTAGTCTTAGCGTGATAAAATATAGCCTATAGCCTTTCTATATAAATGGGCTATCTAACACTGAAAGAATTTTTCAAATTGGACCAGTAGTTCCTGAGATTAGCGCGTTCAAATAAGCCCTTTCAAATAATTTCCCCCCGTTTTTTCCACATTTTCTTCTATTTCTTCGCTCCTATTTGTTTTAGCGTGATAAAATATAGCCTATAGCCTTCCTCGATAAATGGACTATCTAACACTGAAAGAATTTTTCAAATTGGACCAGTAGTTCCTGAGATTAGCGCGTTCAAATAAGCCCTTTCAAATAATTTCCCCCCGTTTTTTCCACATTTTCTTCTATTTCTTCGCTCCTATTTGTTTTAGCGTGATAAAATATAGCCTATAGCCTTCCTCGATAAATGGACTATCTAACACTGAAAGAATTTTTCAAATTGGACCAGTAGTTCCTGAGATTAGCGCGTTCAAACCAATAAACAAACCCGCAGGCGGCAGGTGCCCCCCCCCTGGAAGTCAAGTAAAGTCAGAAATAAACGTCAATTTTCCTGGCAAATGGGAATTAGAAACGTGTAATACCTACTCTGCGCAAAATGAAGTGTTGGAAACAAAATATCTTTTCAGTCAGATTAATAAAAGTCAATTTTCATGATTTTTTGTTTCAATATACCAGACCGACCATCTTCTCGAAGGAATGAGCTGCCCCCCCCCCCCCCCCCCCTCTAGCTGAAATCCTGGGTACGCCCATGATGATAGACTTACCAACTTCGCAATAAATTTATTGAAGACAATCCTACACGTCTTAAATACACTTACAAGCTTACAAGAAAATATAATTTGGCGGTAAAATGCGGCAGCATTAGGTTTAATCTTAACAAAGTGCCGCGGGCGAAGCCGGGCATTTGTGTTAGTTAACCGCGGATTATGACAGCGCTGCCAAGTTATTTATTACTTGGAAATATCGTTATTATCGTTATATTAATTAATTATTATTTATTATAGACGAAGATTTCCGTAACTTAGTAGACAGCCGCACTCAGAGACATCTAATGTTAAGTTAACTTTAAAAACTGACATATTAAGTTTCCTACATTTTTTGTCTGCCATCCGTTAGAATTTTAATAAAAATTTGTAAGAATATGCAATATAAATTTGTAACTATAACTGGGTATTCAGAAAAACTAAAAAAAACTCTACCAAATTCGATCGCAGGAACTTAGGGAAGGATTATACAAAACCTGCGTCTCTGGATAATATTACGAACGCGATCCAGTATGATTGGTGGCGGAGAAGGGAAGTGAGATTTGACTGAGTTTTATCCCGCCGAGGAAAAATCCGCGATTCTATGCGATTAACAAACTTCAGAGCAACAAAGATTAATTATATAGAATCAATAAATAAAAATGCATCCCGCAGATATCTAAGACCACAGAAGGACATAGACTACTTTTATCGCGCGAAAAGGCCCGATTTCTGCGAAGTTTTATTTAACGCCTTTCAGTAGATATATACAAGAGTAAACCCCTTGTATTGTAAGTGAAGTGTACCGCTTCTGTGAAGTTATCTTTCCTATTAGCCGAGTGTCATCTCCGGGCCGAGCAGCCGCTACAATAAAACTCCTGAGCCCTGCCCGACCAAGATTTACTCTAGCAACTTAATACACCGTAATATCGTCTAAGGCTGTATTCCTAGGTGATGCTATGCTATACATCGTGCTATGCAATGCTATAAGTTCTTTTAACATCGTAGGTACATCTCAAGTTGTATGTACCTTGTACCAATATTATAATTTATAAGTTTGCTGTAAATAATAAAAAGATAAAAAACGCAAGTTTAATTATTAAAGACTTATGAGCAACTTCTTATGATCTATTATTTTAGAAGTACATTTATGTTGTTATAAATGAAATAGAAAATAACGTCTTATGCATTAAGTGTGACTACCTAAAAACTCTAAAACGAAGCTAGAAGCTTTATTTCAGCAAAGTTTTTCTAGGTACCTAACTGAAAACATACTAAACAATCAAGTATCTACAAGTATCAATTATTTCTATCGATAAAATCTATGGAGTTTATGGAATTCAATAATTTATTTATTCACATGTTTCTACTTTTATACCTAATATTTTCTATATAGGTATAATATCTATCGCTTATCTTTCTCTGTGATGCAGGTTCTCGTATCAGGCGGGCGGGCCGACCTTAGTTATGATATAACAAGGAATCGGCTAAGCCGAGTCTTACAGGAGATTTCGCTAATTGACATGACATTTTTGCGCCGGGATGTTTACAAACTCGGGAAATTACTTGCCAACAAATAACGTTTTAATTTAACCAGGATTTAAGTGAAAAGTTTAGAGAATATTCCTTATTTTTTATAGGTTAAGTGATAGGTTTTTGACTAGAAATTATTAAAAGTAACAATTAAATCTGAACTTCATTGGCTTAAAATACTCAAATACTTTAGCCATTTCCTATCAAATTTTCCACCCAACAACGAAGTCACAACCTTTTTGGTACACAATTTTTAGCAAAATCATATATATTATTCAGTATATTGTATAATATATGATACATGTTATATTTATGGATTACCTGCGATGGTTCTGTTTGAAAAAATGTATTATCTTGTATAGTTAAAGAAAAAGATCACATTTTTCAAGATAAGTCTCTTTTTTAATCTCTTACTCATTATCCAGAGTATTCTAGAGGGACTTGAGATTTTATATGAAATATCAAATCCCTCTTGTCTAGTATAGCAATCCGCGACCCGTCGATGACTCCCCCTCAGCTAATAAGTGCCTCTACGGATATGAGTTTCCACTGTCTTAAGGATTTTTCATCGGATTTTTCTTTGTCAGAGGAAGAGAATCTTGCATGTTTATTCAATCATTAGGTAGTCATAAGTTTAAATTAATTAAGCTTTTATGGCTAGAAAAAACTGAAATCTGCGAAGAATGAAAATACGGCATAAGTTGTTTAATATCCACCTTAAAATTACATCGCCTGCGATGTAATTTTAAGGTACATATTCAATAACTTTCGACATCGAAAATTCGTACCTATATTGTTTTGATAAAGACTATCTACGCCCTTTCCTGTACCCGTAGCATGGCTACAGTAGAAATACGAAAGTATTGACAAACAGCGGAGATAAACTGAAGGTGCTAGCCGCGATCGACAAAACAATCAAATATAATGCCACTTTATGACATAGACTATAGTCCTAAAAATTCAAATAAAATCCTACTTTATGACGTAGACTATAGTCTATGTCATAAAGTGGCATTTTAATTGAATTTTTGTCGATCGCGGCTAGCCGCAGTAAAGATCGGAACGGCACCTTCAGTTTATCTCCGCTGTTTGTCTATACTTTCGTATTTCTACTGTAGCCATGCTACGGGTGCTGGGACTTGAAACAGATAGACATTCGAATACATTCGCATTTAGGGATTATGGTTTACCTTGTGTGATGTTCAATTGTAGAAATAGAAAGCCAGAGAACATGATTATTAACTTGACATAAACCCGACCAAGTAACGTTACGTAGGTCCTCAATCTACCTATAAATCAATTTCTCCGACTATATGCTGCTCTCGATGGATCTAATAATATCCTCCACTCCTCCCTTAAGGTAAAGCTTGGGGAACGACGAAACCCACTGCAACTGTACATTGTACCATCGAGGAAATTGATTCCTAGGCAGTTGACAGACCCACATCATTTGGTCGGCTTATGGCAATTCAATGTTAGCTGTGATAGGTCGGATGGGTTTGACGCAACGCGACCAAACTACTTAGGTCATCCATCTGCCTAAAAATCAACTTCTCTGATAGTACCTACATACTTTTGATGAACCTAATAAAGTGAACTCAGTAATCGCATAGTCCTTCATAAAACGTCAATATCGCACTGCCCGTGCTCAGCACGCTCCCGCCGCCAATTTATTTTCATTAGCGATCATCCTCAGTTAATTTTATTCCCTACTTACCCGGGGATTGGAAGATTTCGGTTAGCGAGACTGTGGAGACGGCTTTTTATTTTATTTTGGCGGTTAATATGTGCAAATGATCAGTTCATTCTTCAGTTCAACCATAGAGAAAATATACATTTTCCTTAGTCTATGGTTCAACGGTTTTGTTGCAAAGCAGAAAATGCCAGTACGAATCAAAATTTTTGGTTAGTTTAGTTTTATTTATAATTGACATAATGATTGTTACATAAGGCATTTAATTACACAAACGATATACTGCAGAAGACAGCTAAAAATAATTATACATAAAGAGCTAACAGCTAAGGGTCTCAATTATTATATCTACTAGCTAAAAGCCGAGCTTTGTGCGGGCTCGCGTCGTCACACCTTGACTGACTGATGATAACACATCTACATATAAATAAAAATTACTATGTTAAAGCACAAATCAATAGGCGTGATAGTTTTTCCGTAAAGTGTACCACAAATGTAAAGGTTGTGGGATATACTAGGGCTCGCTTCGCTCGCCCTGATTACGCCAAGATCGATTGGCCGCACTCAGACACAAATGATTTCCTATTTTTAATTTATTAACATTTTGATATAAACTTATGACACATTTTTTACTAACTCTTTATAAAATTAAAATAATCACTAACAATGCGTATTTTTTTTCTAAGCGAAATAAAATCCATCTCCATCTATTCGTGGACTCCTCACGTCGGTATCTTGTGTTAATTCATTTCCACGGGATAATATTATTTTTTCCTCCCCGGTTTTTTAGCCGCGGCTTATTTTTTATTCATTGCGGGCCAGCCGGGGGGATATTATCCTTCATTATTGAAAGTAATCGAACCATAATCATAATAAATCCCCCTTTTATTGCGCTTATTAATACAAGTGTCTGTCTGTATTAATGTTGGCTTGATTCTATTCGATTTAATTTCTGTTTTGTGTAGAGTCCACAAGTCGTCAGTGTTTTACACAACTACTGAACGGATTCTAAACAAGTACTTTCTACTATGTTTAAAAACTTCTTTAGTATCCGGTCAGTAGTTTTTGCAATTATTTTTTAGTCTCTGGATTAACACATAGGCTGCTATACTTTCTCTATTGTTATCTATATACTATCTTCTATTTATCCCTAAAAAGTACAGTGTTATTGTTACAGATTCATATTATTTTTTGTGTCAGTAACTCTTTCATTACGGCATTTCGATGATGTTAAGATTATTTTTAAATAGTGGGATTTATTTATAAAGGTTTCATCTATTGTGAGGTGAAACAAAACATCTCTGAATCTGTCCGAATTAATTTGTTGCGACGCGGCGACGTAACGCACGAGCTATTCTGCCGGCGTGTGCATACAAGGAACTATATAGAGCTGTTAGAGTAATCACTGATGGATTACATATTTTAAATTAGGACAAAATATGCGTTGGAAGAACTATATTTGGTAATAGTGGTAGTTTGAGCTAGCGTTAAGATAGTGGTACACTTTCTTTGTAGGCCCTCATGTAGAAGAGTCTTGAATTGTGATAGAGCTCTTGTAGAAGAGCCTGAAGATAGGATTATCACAATAGTAATCCGACGGATTTCAAAGTTGCTTTGTTTTTAAACATGGTTAACCTTTAATAAAGGTTAAACGTGGTTTATTTGTCATAATATTATACATAAAGATCCTTTATGTAATAATATTATGACAAATAAATATACACTCCCAAAAACTTTTATTTTATCAATAGTAAATAGGATTTAGCCAAATATCTTCATCTTCGTCACACGGGTTTGTATAGATAGAACGTCTTAAGTCCCTCTTTCTACGTTGGGTTATTATAGATGAACATGCTGTCATGTACTATCGGAGAAGTTGATTCCTATTTCCTAGGCAGATGGGGGACCTACATAGTTTGGTCGCGTTACGTCAAACCCAGCCGACAGATCACAATTTTAACATTAAATAGACATGATCCGACCAAATGACGTTGGTCTGTCAACTGCCTAGGAATCAATTTACTCGATGGTACTATCAAAGAAGTTGATTCAAAGGCAAACGGTGGACCTACGTAATTTGGTCGCGTAACTTCAAAGTTCAAACCAAAGACCTTTAAACCTTCAAATTCAGCCGACAGATCATGACTTACGTTGAATTGACATAACCCGATTAAATGACGTAGGCCTGCCAACTGCCTATGAATCAATTTCTTCGATGGTACAATCAACGACGTTAAATGTATTTTTTGTTACAACACCTCCAGCAACATGCGATTAATTTTCCCGGCTCACCGCGGGCTCAGGTGAAAACATCCCACCGTATCCCACGGCATCCCACGCCATCTTACCCCACGACTACACGGATCACGTTTTATCTCCGAGACAATGTGTTCACTGAATTGTTGTTGCCATTGTTTAATAGGACCTTAAATATAACAGGGAAAAACACGTGTTGGAGAAGACTTCGTTCAGATCAGTTAAATGTCGCCTACCCATAAGCTAAAAAGGAGCACTGCTTGAGAGCTAAGCCTGGTTAAAACTCCAAAGCTGAAGACTAGCGCTAGATGGATCTTGTCAAAATAGGCATTTCTTGATAAATATAGATATTATGCATAAGTTTCTAATGCATAATATCTATCTTTATCAAGAAATGCCTATTTTGACAGTGTTTTTCTTAACTCAATTTATATTATTTCTCTTTCTCTTTCCATAAAAGCTAATATTTCAATTACTCCCAGGAAACATAACAAACCGTTTTTGGCAGCCATCAATGTTTATCAGAAATAAACGTTATCCGTCGTCGTTAAACATTGAATTAAAAATTAAAACGCCATTGTTTACTGCTCCCTTCGGACAACAACTTAATTCATAATTCTCATCAAAATTGTTTAATTACATCCCATAGGACAGCTGAGCGTGAACCTTATCGGCACTTCCAGAAAAAATGACTGTCGAGATTTTGGTTAGGCTGGAGAGCTTTTAAATGTAGCGAGTTCCGTATGTATTATTTTAATAACAATTTAATCTATACTGACCGTGTGTGAAATCGACTTTGAATTGTTGCTTGCTGAATCGCTAACTTAAAAAAAAACATTCGACATACTTAATGAGTTCTACGCCGATTAATTTAAGGTTTCGTAAAATAAATAAAAAATGAAACTTTTGCAGTGCAGTTTAATTGCTCGAACATAACTGAGATATTTACAAAAATATTTGTTATACTTTATACGAGAAAGTATGAGATTAGCCAGTTGCCGGGCCAGACAATGTGAGATTAATTTTTCTATAAAGCCTTCCTTTATTTGAAAGTTTTATTAGTTATTTATATTTTAAAGTAAGTACAAACATATTTTAATAAATTCCCAATTACATCGAGTACATGATACATCACCATTTTATTTTTGGTGCCAAATTCTGCGGACCCCTAATTCCTGGGGAGGAATTAGGGGTCCGCAGGGGTGTAATTTTTGTGCGGTGTCAAGTGTCGATCACTTAGTTCGAGTGAGTGCGGCCGCACGGAGCACATTAGCGTGCTATCACAATGAATACGCTTCGTTTGTTGGGTTTACCCGACTGCGACAAGGAGGGTCATTTTATTTCATTTTTTTTTACTTAAACCTAATCATTGATAACCCAACTGTGCTAAGATTTTTTTTTTATTTAAACAGTAAAAGTTTTTTTTTTAAATTTTATGTCTTAGTCTGAAATAAATTATTATTTATTTATTTATTTCTCTTGTTAAAACTAAAACGATTCTTCGTTAATGTAAGCTTTCATTTATAATTTATAATTTTACTCTAGATAATAACTGTAGAAGTCTAATATATGTATAATCTAAAGGAAGTTTTCCCTCAATTATTTTTACTTCAAGATTTCTGAACTCGGAATAGGTCACTACCAAATATAAATATTGGAGAGAAAAATGTTCATACACGAAAAAGGTTTGCGTAAAGGAACACCTTTTTCAAATTTCAAAATTGCCCTTAACAGTTCCAAAGTTTCATTATTTTGCCTTAACAAATATACTTAAATATATATTACGTCTGTTCTACCACTCAAATAGATTTTTTCGCATCTAGATAACAAAAATCCGCCACAGCCGATGGTGATCATTACGTATGCAGGAGGAGGAAATGTGCAGCCGTAGCTAACGGTTTATGTGCCAGATAAGAGCGCTGCAGATGAATATATTTCGTTGTTATTGCAGATGGTATTGTAATGCGGCCTATCTGACTGCGATTATTGAATCAATAGAAACTCCGACCTTCTGATTACTATATATTATTGAATCATTAGCTAGCGACTTCTAACTTTTGATCTCATGATAGTCTAACAAGGGACATGAGACATGACCAGAGACGCTAAGCAACTTTTTTAAATGTTATTATTACGATCGAATGGTTATTTTTTTTGACTCGTGTTTCCATAGACAACGTTTGTACACTTTACTTAAATAATTAAGTAAATATGGGTGATAGCACCCATCTTGATTTTTTAATACTTATGATGTGTATGTACGGTGTAAGTTTGTTCTACAATATATTCTTCATTGCAATTCTACTTTTTTAATGCAACATTAATAATAAGAGAGATATCGGCGAAAAAACTTGGTAAATACATTTGATACAACCTTTAAAGGAAGATAATAAGGCTGACGACAAAACCGCCGGGCTTCGTCAATGTTTATCGATATTCTATTTTAACTTCGTTCCGTTGATATAAACGCTCAGAATCAGATGTTAAAGTGCTGCGTCTAATATAGAAAATTCAATAAAAAGCTAAAAGCCAATCTTATCTCAGCGAGAGGAAATTAAGAAACAGCGGCGAGCAACTGACACGACGCTTTTACTAGATCACTATGGGGATGCGCTTGAAATATCGATACTTTTAATTATGATCTTAGACCGGGTGAGCACTTGAGTACACATAAGACTCTTTCTTTGCACATATGAACATAAAAAGACGTAGGAAACTAACAGTAAATGAAGCAGAAATAATTATAAAATTGCAGATTCGCTCTGAACTTAAGTGCTATTCAATTTCATCCTTTCCTTTATTTGAGATAACAAACTTTTAACAAAGGTAATGGTAAAAATTAGGGCGAGATTGCACTTCGAAAGTTATTGCCACATAGGTCCTTTATTGGTATCGATAATAAGCATACATATTACGTGTATATTAAGTTCGAAGATTTTGATAGTATAATATGGATATAGAATAATTGGAAATAATAATTTAATAGTACACTTCTGTTGATCGCTGTAATCGAATGAATATTAGTATAATAATATATTAGTGTAATATATAATAATTTAAGTATCGATAAAAAACATCGACACAAACAAACAAACGGCACATCATTACAATATTTTAAAAGTGTAGAAGACGTCTGTCGACCGCTGAAATAATTCGGAGGGGGACGGCGGAAACGCAACCTTATCTGTCGAATACCCGCTTGTTACTTTTTTAAACAACTCTCTTCTTTATTTGTCCCTCCCCCCTCCCCCTTACCTTCCGCCCCCCTCGAGTCGCCACATGAATAGAGATACTTAACGGTACTTTCAGTTCCTAAGTCATTTCAACAATATGCGAGATAAAGAAGGGGATAATAAACGAAAAAACGGAATCTTGATGTCGCGTCATAAACTCAACTTTGTTGGAATTTGGGGTAAGAATGTTTATTGTTTCGGTATTTGTTTGACTTATCGATATGTTTACAACGTTATGTTTAATAGCAAATACTAAAATAGTGTAAGATATCATTTTCTTTTCATTTTCATAAATCTCATACAGATGTAGTTTGTTTTAAGATGTTTTATTAATTTATTTTGACATTGTTATTTAAATTTTTTTTTTTTCTAAGACGTCTATATTATTATTGAAACATATTTTTCTCTGTGCTAATAACAAGTATAACAATCTTACCACAGCCAAAATAGCCAGAATCAACATTATATCACAGAAATCTCGAAGCTGTGAATATATTAGTAATAAATAATTACAATAACACAAAAGGTAAGCGAACATCTTACCGCCATAATCTGTAGATAAGGCGTCATATTTCTCTCCTCATCCTATCTTGCCACTTGCCAGCAATACATCGCAACAATATTACGGAGGCTATTCAACATTTTTATTATTGCCTTACTATTGTCTTATGGCGCGACGCCGGAAGATAAAAATTGGAACACACTGCTTTGTGCTTCGGAGAATATTTTAGGAGAAAAAAAAAAACACTTAGCTTTAATGCTGGCACTGTTTTGTGTATAGTTATTGTGTAAGATGAATATTGTTTTAAAGTGAAACTTTTATTACATCGCCTTTTTTTCGGTTGGCTGTCTAGTTATGTGGTCTACGTGGCTACGGAGCTACGCTGCTACGGAGCTACGCGTATACGAAACTTCATTAATCTTCTTATATATAAAATTCTCGTGTCACAATGTTAGTCAGCGAACTCCTCCGAAACGGCTTTACTGATTTTTACCAAATTTTATATGCATATTCAGTAGGTCTGAGAATCGGCTACTGGGTACTTTAAATATTGATAAGTGCATTTGTTGAATAAATAATAGTAAATTATTACAACCTGAGACTGACGGCGACCATTGTTTGTGCGACGGGATAGCGATCGACGTTGCCATGGCGACATACTTATTTAGTCACTTTAATAAAATAATATGGGCGAAATACTTTATATGGCAAAACAACATTTGCCGGAACAGCTAGTAATAATATAAAATGCTATAAGTTACTATAGTACCACTGTCTAATGTAATATTTAAACTTTACATTATTGTTTATAATGCGACTGTTCCTATTTTGGATAATATAAGTACATATTAGCTTCGCAATACACATTAGCTATTAAACACAATCATTAAACATTTGAAAACTATAACTCGATAAATACGTTGCGACTCGGGCTATGTATTACTAATAATATTATTACAAATCTATTGATAAATAGTACAGACTGCCAAAATCATAACTTTTCAAAGTATGTTTTCCACCATATTCGCTGAACGTGGCAGCCGTGTGTTATATGCCCGGCGAGATAGGTGCAGATTTATTCCGGTAATGTTTGTTGTTTCACCTCGGTATAATGCGCTGCCAGATTTATTGTGAGCCTCGCGCCATGCCACAGAATATACTGAATTACAGACTAATTTTTATAGGTCAACGATTGTAAAGTTGTAGGTAATGGAGTATAATAATAATAATATCTATGGACGCTTCACACCACGTCAGTCTGGCCCCGTGCTAAGTACCTACCTGAAGGACTTGTGTTACGGGTACCAGACAACGGAAATATATTTAATACTTTTGTACTATGCATATATTTAAGATTTTTATTATATTATACACATATTTAATATACATCCATGACCCAGGACATCGAAAACTTTTTGTTCCGTTGGCGGGATTCGAACCCGCGACCCCCGGCTTGAGCCACAGAGGTCGTCAAGTATAATATTATGATTTGAAAAGTATGGTGTATATTTTTATATTTATTACGATTTCAGAAGTAACCGTTTGTCGCTTTCGAATTGTACATTTTTGTAGACAAACACTTTCCTGTGTCCTTTTCCGGGACTTAAAGTACAAACATATATAAAGTAAAAAGTGTAAACAGATAAAAAGTTAAGTTTAGTAAGAAATCGCATCAATATTAGTATGGATACAAAAACAGTTCACTGATAGATCCAGAATAAATATCATCAACACTATAAAACATTAATTTGTTATTCTAACTGGCGCACTCAGAGACTAACATTAATTACTTAACTGTAATTAAATGCAGATTTTGGCATAAGCCCCATACATTATCTGACAAACTCTTCATTAAATTGAAGTTTAATCATCATTTAACGGCCGTACTCAGAGAGAGTATGGCCGCCGTTACACAACTAGATAATTAAAAATAAAGGTACGTTACTCTAACTTGCCAAAACCCAACCGCTAGTTAGGTCAATAGCCTATTTACATTTTACGCAATTTCCCCCGCCCATTAATCATTACATAAATTAATTTCACACAAAATCCTCTTCTAGTTTCTTAAAGTCACAATAAAGAGGATCCCGGGCCATAACTCATCCCGCGATTACTGATCTTTAATCCCCCCACCTCCCCTTCTCTTCTTAAAGTTAAGATTTACGAGCCAAGGTATTATTACCTCCCCGAGTATACTCAATGAAAAAAGTTAGTTATAGTACGGATAAAGGTTTTGTCATTCTAATTTTGGTACCGTTTTTTGACCTGTCAAAGTTTTTGAAAAGTTGAAACACATGTTTTTGCATTTCATACAAAATGTTGTACTTAGTTTTTTTGTTGAAGCGCTTTAGCTTCCTTGCTTCGGGTTCAAAGTGGGACCGGCCGTCTTTAACCCAAGAAATAAACAGATGGGGGTCATAAGTTTGACTTATTTGTCTATCTATGCCTTCGTAGCTCCTAATTTTTTCGAAGTGAAACTTCTTTAGGTGCGTTGAGAGTAAAATTTCAAAGTCGCGTCATGAAAAAGGGGGTTACGCTTTTGGGCGAACAACATTTTCACAGTGTAACTTCTGTCAGAAGACACGTACTTACTCTGTACGCACGCTCTTGTTATTTCATTTGACGTAGTCATTTTTTTTTCTGTCATAATCATTCATCAGCACCACATCGCTGACTTCTTCATTGCTGTCATAAAATCAGTTGTTGCCCAATTTTAACACGTTTTGTATTACAACGTGCGCAAATAATAATATGACGTAGTTTTCATTCTACGTGCACGAAATCGCGAACATCATACCTCTTATATTTTTCAAGAAAACTCTGCCCGAAACTTTTAAAAGCGAGGTTATCCTTATTAACTGAAATATATGCATTGCGTAAGGCGTTAAGTGAATATTTATCACCCAAGTTCTTTAATATCAGCTGTTTGGGGGCGCCAAGCTTAGCCGCAGTAGCCTCATATACAAGTTTACGAATTTGGATAAAATGATTTAAAGTGTGAAAAGATTTACTTCAGTTACAGTTGGTATAAGTAGAAGTATATTCATTATTTAGGTATTAAGGTAACTCTATAGCCATAAAAATGGAAGAAACTATAAAAGAAATGCGCTTATCCTGTAAAACATTTACATTTTCTTTAAATTAAGGTGTGTGAAATATTCTTGATGAAAAATTGTAACTCAGGCCAAGAGATTCCAAAATAATTACATAAACATACCATCAGAAGTTTGTTAGTACGTTTATAATGATAATAATATGTCTTTAATTATAAAATTAATAAGCGTCACACAAGATCATGATTTAATGTCTGCATACACAGGACTGAAACTTTGTAAAATATCCCAAACTCTAACAAAAGTGTAATTGAAAGATCGGAAACTCCCCAGCACATATTTCAACCCGCACGGATAATATAAAGATAGAGGACAGACTCGGATATAAAATATTGCCGCCTTTCATGAATCTTATTAAGATATCCTTCGAAAAGTGAGAGGGATAGATGCATACGAAATCCGAGTTGCGCGAGCAGGACGGAGAGCAATGCTTGGTTTATGTATTAAAATAAAGCGGGTAAAGAGGTGTCTCCGCGGCATGAATTTATCGTCTCTATGAATATGATTTTCTTTCACAGTAATTCCTTCAGTATAATCTTAAATTATTGTACGGTCAAAATGTGTACAGGATGTATATGTATAATATAAGTTAAATTTTAATTGATGTTAGTTTTTTTCTTAATCGATGATATTATATACAATAAATACAAAAAAGTGCAAAACTACAGGAGCTCTGGCATTATATAATTAATATTTTGAATCCTTTGTTGAAGTATGCTTCTGATTTTACTATTTTATTTTAATTGGAAACACACTTTTAAAAATATTAATATAATTGCCTACTTTAATTGATATCTAGATTCTGGCTATAATATGACTAGCGATAAATAAAATATGATTGTCATGTTTTATAATGTAAACCTACACTACTAAGCATATTTAACATAAAGCAACTATATTATAATTTAAGCTAAGAATGACTAAAGTAGACTAAATTAGAATTTATCAGGTGAACAGATATTATGAAGCCATAATTCAAAGTTCTTTCAAAGTGCAACGCTCACATGCAAAGGAGTTCGGATACATCCGATAATAAACTTGTGAACCTAATAAATTTACGTGCCACATACGAGATGATATTATATTATTTTTGCTGAAAAACAAATTGTATGCAAACATAATTATGTATACAACATTATATTATAATATGCAAATAACACAATATTCCGCTAGTGATGTGATGATCTTTGTTTTTCTATAGAAACAGACAGTAAAAGGAAAATGACATGGCAAAAACTATGAAAACTATGGTGGCTCAGGGCTCTATGCTAATAATTAATATTACTAGCTAAAAGCCGAGCTTTGTGAGGGCTCGCGTCGTCACACCTTGACTGACTGATGAATGATGATCATAACACATCTACATATAAAAAATCGGCCAAGTGGGAGTTGGACTTGCCCATGAAGGGTTCCGCAGTAGCAATAAGGCTTATTTTTATGAAATTAAAAGGTTTTTGATTTATTTTTCAGTTGATTTAATGAAAGTTAAATTAAGATTTACCATTTATGACGTATAAAAAAACTACTTGCTAGATCTCGTTCAAACCAGTTTTCGTTGGTACTTTTTATAGTAATGTACATCATATATTTTTTTAGACTTATCATGCCCCTACTTTAGAAGTTAGAGGGGGGGGGGGGGGGGGGGCACACATTTTAGCACTTTGGAAGAGTCTCTCTCGCAAACTATTCAGGTTAGAAAAAAAATATATTAACAACCTCAATATGATTTTTGAAGATCTATCCATAGATACCCCACACGCATAGGATAGATGTTTTTTTTTTGTTTCAGTTGGTATATGGGGACCCCTAAAATTTTAATAATTTTTCCATTTTGGTATCAAAATCTTAATGCGGTTCACAGAATACATCTACTTACCAAGTTTCAATAGTATAGATCTTATCGTTTCGGAGAAAAGTGGCTGGACATATGGACGGACAGATAGACAGACAGACATGACGAATCTATAAGGGTTCCGTTTTTTGCCATATGGCTACGGAACCCTAAAAATCTTGACTGACTGATGATAATACATCTATAGCTTGTCAAAAAAGAGTAGACACTGTAGGGAATTTTAAAATTATATAAAAAATATGAAAACCTTATTAAATTGAGATAAAAATGTGTATAAGCGTTCTCTGTGGAATTACAAACCTTTTGAGCGTGATTATGTTTAGAAAATTTTGTACTGCGTCTATTCTTTCTTGACAGACTGTACATGTAAATAAAAATTACTATGTTAAAGCACAAAACAATCGGCGTGATAGTTGTGGGATAAACTAAGGCTCGCTTCGCTCGCCCTGATAATTTTGGGCACTTGAGTCGTGATTTCTTAAGTTTACGCGAGTATCACTCATGATATAATAAGGTTGAAACACTTACGGATTTTTTCGCGGAACACTTTCATTAATCCAGACGTTTAATAAAAGTGCTTCGCGACAAAAGTCCGTAAGTGTTTCAACCTTATTCACGTTATCCGAGTCGTTATTTTTTACTAAGATTTTGAAACATAAAATTTCACACCACCAATCTTAAGAATAATAAAACTTTATTTTACAACCAAGAAGCCAGAAAATTTTACGCACGCTTATCCAAGCGTCAAATCTCCCACCTTCGCATAAAAATCTCACAAGACATCATCATTTTTAACCTCCATTGTGTCTTATCATTCAATTTAGCTGGGGGGGTAAAAATTACCCCATCCCGTTTATCCCCACATAAATTACAGATACGGCGCGAGTGTTTTTGTAATTACCATATAAATAATAATTCCGCGTAGGTAATCTACGCGTGATGCATGGTGTGTAGGGAACACACACCAAATTGAAGTTTGCCGACAATTTATAACCTTTATTAATATACGGCTTTTACAGTTTTCAAAAATCGCGAGTTTATTATCTTTTAAAAGTTGCAAGATTTTTTAAATAATTTTGACTGTACTTTTATATTTAAAGAACTTAAAATAATCTATTTTGATGCTTAAGGAAGATTGCCGTTTCAGACGCGAGGTGATAAGGTATAACAATAGTTAATATTTTAATGACGATGGTAAAATTAAATATATCTAATATCTATATATAAAATAAGGTATTTTTAATCTCTCTGTCCTCTTAGTGTTTGCATTTACCTCACGATCTCTGCAACACCCTAAGGTTTGGCTGGAAGAAAATGCCACGAGGCATTAAGCCCGCCTTTGTACAGCAACGTGCAAAAGTTTTAAATAAATAAATAAAATTCACAAACTTTTTAATTCTGCGACACTTTACGCTCTAAAATGTTTACTTTTCTATTCTAAAGTAATTTATATAGTCTTTCACATCACCGCATTATTTCAGTTTCTGTATATCATCTTAATCCATAAGCTCCTGTGGATTTCGATAACATTCTAATTAAAAGTTTCCCCGTCTTAAGTCACGACATACATATTCATACAATATAAGATAGATGGCGTAAGAAAGGCTTGCCCCTTTTAACTCAGGTGGGCATGAACATTACATTAAGTTAGAATAAATTGTTATTAATTACGATTAGTTTAAATAAATAGTGGTGTCAGAGTTTTTATAATTACGTAAATATAATTCTTGTTAGTCTACGATTCTCATCTTACACACTAATTTATAACAAAAAAAAAACAGCTGCCTTACTGCCGACAAAATCAGAATCTAATCGATCTCAGCTCGATCTCAATAGCTTTTGCTACTTTCGACATATATACCAGCGCAAAATCGTGCTGCGGCTCAATTTGGCACTAATTCGATCTCAACGGCTTTTCCCACTCCTGACAGCTATACTAGCGCACGATCGTGCTGCGGCTCAATTTGGCACTAATTCGATCTCAACGGCTTTTCCCACTCCTGACAGCTATACTAGCGCACGATCGTGCTGCGGCTCAATTTGGCACTAATTCGATCTCAACGGCTTTTCCCACTCCTGACAGCTATACTAGCGCACGATCGTGCTGCGGCTTAATTTGGCACTAATTCGATCTCAACGGCTTTTCCCACTCCTGACAGCTATACTAGCGCACGATCGTGCTGCGGCTCAATTTGGCACTAATTCGATCTCAACGGCTTTTCCCACTCCTGACAGCTATACTAGCGCACGATCGTGCTGCGGCTCAATTTGGCACTAATTCGATCTCAACGGCTTTTCCCACTCCTGACAGCTATACTAGCGCACGATCGTGCTGCGGCTCAATTTGGCACTAATTCGATCTCAACGGCTTTTCCCACTCCTGACAGCTATACTAGCGCACGATCGTGCTGCGGCTCAATTTGGCACTAATTCGATCTCAACGGCTTTTCCCACTCCTGACAGCTATACTAGCGCACGATCGTGCTGCGGCTCAATTTGGCACTAATTCGATCTCAACGGCTTTTCCCACTCCTGACAGCTATACTAGCGCACGATCGTGCTGCGGCTCAATTTGAAACTAATCAGACACGTAAATCAAAATCGGATCAGTTTCGGGGGTAAAGCTGCTGGTAATTTTTGTTGTAAGGTGCCCGTAAGTGGTGTCGAATTTTAGTGTAATGTATGCGTAAATCTTTCCTGCGTGAAATCTGCATGTCACTAAACATTTTCTATGTGGAGGTCGAATCCAATAAGTTATTGCTAGGTCTAGTTTTTAATCTGCATATCGTTAGGAGTAATGATACTCAGAATCTACGAATATATCTTACTACAGCATGTCGGGTTTTAAGAAACATAATTACATAATAAATAATAGGTATAACACAGACATAGATCAAGATAGATACCGCATATCGCTCCTTTTGTATGAAAAAGAACTTGTCACTTTTTTCCTATCACTGTGACGTACCGATGATAAGAAACGTGTCCATTATCAAGGCCAACGTTTCTATTTGAATTTCTACAGCTCAATACGGCACTTTTAGGCATTTAGGCACTTTTAAAATTCAGATTGACGTGCGATTCCGATAGCAGACTAAAGAACAGACTTTCGAAAGATCAGCATTGCTCGTTGTTTGGGAACGCGAAGTACATACACATGCGGTATCTATCTTGATCTATGTCTGTGAGGTATAACATATCTTAAGGATCGGCACGTACAGTAATAAATAGAGTAGTAATCAGCGCGCGTCTCGTGCTAATTCCCGGCTTACGCGCACGTGGTGCCCAAATTATTGGGCTCCGGCTTACTCATCATAAATAATACTCATTACACGCCGTTGTCTTATTGCGGAAGATTTAGGAGGCTGTTTGGAAGAATTTACTGAGATTTCCTACGTAGGACGAACATGTGGAATGAGTATACAAATACTCAGAAGGAGATATAATGTATTGTAATGAGTTTAGAATATGGTACATCCACGCAAAATTTTTTCATAAACAACAACTGTCTTATGTTCCTATTGTGTAAGATTATATAACGTTCAGTAGGCTGTTTAGAAGAATTTAGTACGATTTCTTGCGTAGGTGGTATGATTAAGTATGTAGCCTATATGTTTCTCATTTTCTCGCTTTTTTACTAATTTATATTCTAACCATTATTATATTTTTATTAATGTACTCATTACTAATCCAAACTAATTGTGTCAAATATAAAATTCTACTTCATGTTGTAGTCGGTTAAATGAAGGTACATAATTAGAAAATATTTGATACCTCGAGTAATGACATAAGATAAGAGTTTTATCTTGGAATGCACAGTTTACAATTTACATGCATTCCTTTTTTGTTTATAATTCATTAAATTTAGACATGCGAAATACCTGCTCAAACACCTAAATATTTTTTTTTACATAAAAGCTAAAACGTATTATAAGAAGGCTCTTTACAATATACCAACAAGCTGAAGATAATTAATAAGTATTGATCATGAAACATACTCCCACATACTCGGCGCAGATAATAAGAAATTATGAAGTTTTAACAAGTTGGTGAAATAAATCTCGTAGCGCCGTAGCTCGTAGCGGTTATCTACGCCGCCTACGACGTAGCGCTACGGTGTTGCCAGAATTATATTCTTAACCATATTTTTGAAATATTGCGATTTAAATTACTATAACATATTTGTTAGAGCTATGTAACATACATTGGTTCTTAATGTTGTACGTAAAATGGTTAACTTCGGTTAAAGTTTATGAAAAATTGAGCTATGGGTTAATAAAGTTTCTAATTCGTACTTATTTTATACGTGCATATGAATGTCTGTTTATCCGTCAGTCAGTCTGTTTTTTTTTACACATTAGCAGCGGAACCGGTTTTGATGAAAATTTTGGAGGTACTTTGAGTTCCAGAAAAAGTGTTGTATGAATTCTGTTATCACAAAAAAAATGTTATATCTAAAGCTTTATCACAATAAATGAATACACGATATAGATTCACATAAATCTATTCTTGATATTAGCTGTGTCATAAGTAGGAATTATTAAATTTTTTTTTTTTGAAGTATACAAAATCGGTAAATTTTACTTAAATTGCCCAAAATCTGGGAAAATTACAAGAAATGGCAACACACGCACGCAAATGTGTGTCGAGTAAAGAATGTAAAGTTGGCGCGATAAATTAATTGGCTACAGTCGGTACAGGCGTGGGATTCCCCAAGTTCAGCTATTAATAAGGAGCGACAAACATCCTTATTAATTATGTTATACCCTGGCCGAGGTTTTATTAGCTTTATAGATAGACACGAAAGAGTTCTTATTAGCTGTATAGATAGAAAAAGCAAGTGTTTCAAAAATATAAGACGTAACTTTAATGTAAAGACATTAAAGTTATGTCTTATATTTTTAAACAATAATAGGACAAAAAAAAACCATAAACGTTAAAGTGTGAATAAAGTTAATGATGCGAAAATAGCATACAATAAGTGAAAGCTTCAAAAATATATTCCTTTCGCACATTATATTCGCATATTATTAGCTTCATCCAGGTAAATATCTTATTTAAGTACGTCAAAGAAGTTTTCATTAGACAAAATGTAAATAATCCATACTTCCATACTAATATTATAAATCTGAAAGTGTGTCTGTCTGTCTGTTACCTCTTCACGCTCAAACCGCTGAACTGATTTGGATGAAATTTGGTATGGAAATACTTTGAGTCCCGGGAAAGGACATAGGATACTTTTTATCCCGGAAAAATGTACAGTTCCCGCGCGATAAACGAATTTTGGCGTCATCTAGTATCAATTAAAAAACCAAAACATCAAGGTATATTTTGTATAAAACTTTTATCAGCAAAATACCTTGTATTTTATAATATCACCAAACGAAGCCATCAAAACCTTTAAACAATAACTATTCATTTTGTAATCAAAATACATTCAAGAGTAATTCGAAAAGTTTTAAACACAGATTGATTCAAATTTCTCAATAAATGACCTAATAAATTCACATGGGGATCTCTAAGGCTTTATTCAGTAACTCAATGGTTGTATTTTATTCTCTAATTACTCAAATTATTTATCGTTTTGTAAGCTCGGTAGGTGATATTGCCAATCCTTTCGAGTGTTTGTATTTAAGACAAAGTTTGAATATCATTGATAAATTGAAGACGTTGATAACTGACAATTTATAACATAAGGGCAAACACCTATAAATTTTTTCCTTTATAATTTTGAAAAACCTTGTAACTTACGTACTTCATCATTTGGCTAATATATTTGTCTTAACATAAAATGTACATTTTTATTTTTAAATCATTTTCCTAGTTCTAAAGCCTCCATTTATGCAAAAAACGATTTTTTCAAATTGTTAGTTACCCATTTTATTCACTTACTTCTTCAACTATTACTGTAAGGTTACTAGTGGTAATCAAATATTAATTGAATTAAGCAGACGCTTGAAAAGGTAGTAAATTATTATGCATGCTTTAAAAGTATAATAAACTCATAATTTTAAAAGAAGTCCAGTTACATTCTGATTCACTTTAAATTATGTAATTTCCTACTAATTATAATTAAATAATTCAAGTTTTAAATGTCCACATTTTAGTACGAATAAGAAGTGCTTTATAAGACACTACATTTTTCAAATAACAACATAATATTTTTAGGGAAAAACAAATATAATTAAAAAAAAAAAAACTATACACAAGTTCATTTCACTATATCTACTTTACAAGAGACATTTTCACTCCACAAACAACTAAAGTCAGCAACGCTCAAAGTTTCAGCAAAGTTCATTGACCGCGACGGCTTTGGCTAAGCACGTGGCGGGGGCGGGTTCATCCCCCACCTGTAGATCCGGCTGATCCGCCCCTCAGCCGGATCACCGATATCGCCCCTATCCCGCCCACCCTTAGCTACGCCTCTGATTTTTTCACACATAATCCTAAACCAACCAGAATGTTTCTATGTAGTACATGGATTAAGGTTAGGTTCTTCGCTCTGGAGATTTTTGCGTTTTAGGGTTAACGCCATCGCTAGTTAGGTGATGAGTTTGGATGATGAAGAATAGTGCTATGAATATGTTGTAGTTTATTCTATTTTAGTAAAATATTAAATAGTGTATATATGTGACGTCTTTTCGTTAATACTGTTTAACCTACTTTAAATGAAAAAGGATGCACACTAGCACAAACTAGTACTTTATTGACGTATACGTTACTAAATGTATAACTATAATAACTCCCACACCGATTTCGGTGACGGTTGCCGGTTTCATTGAAACCAGGCCAGTTACGCAGGAGTAATTTTTATAGTGCCCAAGTGTGTGCGCAGTAAACAAGAGCACTCTCTATTCCTTTACTCTTATAACCCAGTGTATAACGGAAGACCGACACGACTGGCGAGAGATCAGTCTCTCGCCAGTCGTGTCGGTCTTCCGTCCTACTGGTTTTATCAAGCCACATGGACGCAGGACCGACTTTTTACATGCCCATCCGACGCATGGATCATCTTACTTGTCAGACAATCAGTTGATCAGCCTGCATTGTCCTAACCAAACTTAGAAATAACATGTTTCCAACGCGGGAATCGAACCCACGACCTCCGAGTCAAGAGCCGCGCTCTAAACCACTGGACCTCGCAGGCGATGTATGTACTAACAAAGAAGGTTATTCTCAAAAAAAATGTCTATAAGCCGAATATTAATTACTTAACTATATAATTAAATGAAGATTTTGACATACCTCGTATCTATCAAACTAGAAGATAATAATATAACATAGAAGATTATTCTCAAGACAATATATCAATATCACACCTTGTACATATGTTACGCTCAAAGACCGAAAACGCTCAGTGAGTGGAAAAATAGCTCACAACGCGTTTTGGTCACAGTGAAATAGCCACGACGCAAAATTCGCGTTGTGGCTCTAATGAAAACGGCCACGATGCGTTCTGGCAATCACAAAAAGACCAAAAAGCGAAATTCGTGTAGTGGATATGCTATTCGTTTTACTCGATTGATTAATCGTTTTATTTTATTTTTTAAATTTGAATTACCACGCGTACTACAAAATATTTTTTCTTTTACTAAATCACTGCATAACGTGTTTATCATTATTATTTATAAAATATCCATAGTTCCATACTATCCGTACTAATATTATTACCGTCTGTCTGTCTGTCTGGCGCAACGTAGTTGCGGGCGTCAACTAGGAGTATTATATTTAATTCATCAAGCCCCATACGGTCACCGGTGACGGAGACACAATAGAATATCTATTGTGTCTCGTTTTCCCACGATCTACGGGTTAAATTATATAAATTAAAATAAAACTTTATTTTTATTATTTATTGAGATCAGATTACTTTATACTAAAAAAACAATATAGAAATGAACAAAATTACTGAACACAAAATAATATTATAAAAATTTGAAAATCACTTAAAACCATTATTTAAAATATTTAATTTAAAATTATTTCTTATGGAATACGAAGTTTTTTTGCCTCTCTTGAAAACTTTTCAAAAACTTACGTTGGTATTGTTACCAAGCGACGATATGGTAAGAATAAATGTTCAGATCACGTTATGGTCTTTTTGTGATTGCCAGAACGCGTCGTGGCCGTTTTCATTAGAGTCACAACGCAAATTTCGCGTCGTGGCTTCACTGTGACCACAACGCGTTGTGAGCTATTTTTCCGCTCATTGAGCGTTTTCTGTCTTTGAGCGTAACACATACATTGCACTCAAGCTCTTATAAGTCAAATTGACCTGCGAGGGGCAAGTCTTATCAAGTGTAAGTTCAACCGACGACAACTAAACTCTTAATTGGCTCAATCGAATTACAAAACGGGGAATCGAACCCCCATCTGCACTTGGATCCTTTTACCGGTTTAGCAAGCCCTTCGAGACATTGCCAATTAGGGGATATGGGACTTTATTAAGTTTATTGGTAAAATGCACTTAGATAGGGTTAAAAGTGGTATCTACCATAATTATGCTACCGGAGGACTATACAATGACATTAAACGATGATCGCGAAGGCCAAGTCCTCAATAAATTAACCAGAACTTTGAACTGAATGTTTTGAATTTAGGCGATAAAAGCATTTTTGGTAAGTCAAAATTATTTCATTGACATCTCAAAAGTACAATAAGATAGTTAAAGGCTAAGGTACAGACGCCACTTTCGATAAAATTGTTTCCAATTGGAATTTTTAAAAAACTAAGTTAGAATACTTATCTCATAACAATTCCCATTGTACACTATTTTATAGAAAATTTAAAGAATTATACAACTTTAAATAACAATACTTATCGATAAATAGTAATAGCTCTTTAATACTTATAGTACGGCGTATTAAAGCCCGTTAGAGGCCATCTTAAATAAGTTTAGGCCACAATTTACTTAATGTTCGAGTAGTGGTAAAGTAGTGACCTAAACTACGTAGTAACTTGGCCTCAAATTGAGTCCAGCAAGACGCTTGGGCACTTTGCCGCCGATGCTCCTAAATTAGCCATAGGACCAGTTCTGACTATTCCTTAAACTATGGTTAACGGCCTGCTTAGCTTAGCTTTCATTATATCAAGAGTTGGACAAAAAATGTATGTAATTGATGTCAAATTAATAAATTAAAGTTAAGTATTGATTTTTCTCTTTGAGTGGAGCACGATGCTGTATGACGAATTTCATTGACACATTGTAGGTTTACGCTTAAGGGTCAATTCAGACCGCAACACCACGCGCAGATGCATTTCTTTTGTATGGATTTGACAGATTTGCAAGACATCTCACGCAATTGAAATCTGTCAATTCAGTACTTTAGAAATGCATCCACGCGTCGCGTTGCAGTCTGAATTGACCCTAAGTACAAATTAATAGGAAATAATAATAACTAAATTATAACTTAGATTATAAAAATAATAGCTTGTGTTAAATATTATATAACTTATATGTATATAAAAACTATCTAACTAACATGACCAAAATATTTAATCATTGGTATAAAATCAATTACCGTTAAAATGTAATCGCTGTTTATATAAACTACGGTCAATCGACATGGTACAACCGATCCTACTTGGTCATCGTACGTCAAATATCTTTAGAGGCATTACTGAATGCACTAATGCCTCCACTACACGGCGGAAAACTGTTAAGGGGCTGGTTAGAGGCTTTCTAAGACGCTGATATTATTATAGTGCATTGTCCCTCGCCGACCTGCGACCAACTTAGTTTGCTTCAATGTAATTAATGGACAAATTTGGCCTTTATTGGTGGGGAAATATGGCGAAGGTAAAAACTTTACATTTTCATGGTGTGAGGACAAATAATTAAAAAATTATTCGTTTGCAGCGAAGCTGAAAGGATTACTTTTTTTAGGACTTCTATGTTATTTAAATCATAGCTTTAAGTTTGTACTACCTTAGTGCCTGAACTATCGACCCATTTAGGTATAGGTAAAGTGTCAAAAGAAATAAGAGTCCGGGAAAGTAAATACAAAATATAAGGCCACATGGTAAATTAAGCGCGTCAAAGTTTCAATTCATTGCCAATAAAAACATTAGTCTCTAAAACAGTTTAAAGTAATATAAAGTCTTATCGTAAATAAAGCTGTAACATAGTACTTTGAAGTCTTGGCTCCTAATTGCAGATGGAATTGAGCCAATTAAGGTCTTGGAAACAGATCAAATAATACTTCCACAGCGTTATCGCGAAGTACTATATTTTGGTTTACTTCAGCTAGTTAATGTTTTCTTCGAATTTAAGTGAGTTAGGCATAAAAAAAAAACAATCAACAATGAACAATACATAGCATTAAGTAATACATACATAATATTTTATTGGAAGAAGAAGAAGGTAGTAGGATTACTTATGAAACCAAGCAAAAATTACGTTTTATAGGGCCTAGACTTTAGGGCAAGACATTTGAAATTTCACCTACATGTTCCCCTTATGTATTAATAAAAAAGCAATTCCTTGAGGGTTTAATCCTACTAATATTATAAATGCGAAAGTCCGTTTGTTTATGGTAACAACCAAACGGACAAAATTACCATTTCATGTCCAAACCGCAGAACCGATTTTCCTAAAATTTGGTATAGATACTTTGAGTTACTTTGAGTTCCGGAAAAGGACATAGGATACTTTTTATCCCAAAAAAATGTACGGCTCCCGCGCGATAACGCGGACGATGACACGAACAAAAGCTAGTATAATAATATCTTCATTAAAATGTTAAAACAATATAAATAAAACAAAAATAAGTCACGCGATTAATTGAGTGCGATGTTAAGAGCTTATGTACGACGAATCGATGGCTTGGCGCAGGCTCAGCTAGCGGGAGATCTGACCTACATTGATAAGATGCTCGTCTTATGATCAGAGTAGCTTACCCGTTACTTTAAAGTGAGTATAGTGTTAGTAATAGTAGTAGGAGTTGTAGTAGAAGGCTAGTGTGAGCTAGCGTCATTACTTCAAGATGCGTAGCTTTCCCAAAAATTACGTTTGGGTCTAAAATTCTTTGTTCGTTTCAGTTTGATAAGATCGATTTGTTTTTGGGCGTTTATAATTTTTTAAACTAATTAGTAATTTGCATAAGGCCCACTGGTATTAAGGGATAAAATTAAACGTGATTTAAATGTTATGTTACCTTTTTCGTTCTTATTTATAACTAGATGACGCCTGCAACTCCGTTGCGCCGAAATTCGTTGATCGCGCGGGAACCGTACATTTTTCCGTGATAAAAAGTATCCTATGTCTTTTCCCGGGACTCAAAGTATCTCCATGCCAAATTTCAGCAAAATCGGTTCAGCGGTTTGGGCGTGAAGAGGTAACAGACAGACAGACAGACAGACAGACAAACAGACAGACAGACACACTTTCGCATTTATAATATTAGTATGGATGAAGATTAAGACATATTTTAACAAATGATTAACAATAACCCAGACTGGCGCATGAGTTTTAAAACGTATTAATGATAAAAAAGAGACTTGGAACATATTTGATATACAACCTTTTTACTGATTTGGGGATGCTGGAGGCTGTGATGACCGAGCGGTGACACACTGCTTAAAAATTCTAAGATACAGTCCGCGTGACAACACTTAAGTTGTATTACTAACGGCCGCACTCACATTTAATTTTATTAACCTTTAATTTAATGAAGAGTTTGACAGCTATGATGTATGGGGTTTATGTCAAAATCTGCATTTAATTACAGTCTCTGAGTGCGGCGTTAAGAGTTGGCCGTAATAGACTTGGCTAACTAATCAGGCATGATAATTCTATCCTTCTGGTTCCAACAGGCGATGGTCGGGTTCGCCTGCTTGTTTACAGGCCATATTATACAGGTTGTTAGGGTTAAAAAAATCCGTCGTCATACCCATACAAATTGCCGATCCGGCAATTTGTATGGGTATGAAGATGGAATTTTTTTTTGAGTTCCCAGCATTGTTCTCATAGAAAAAGTTGTTCATTTTGACGGGCTCAGTTGATGGTTTTAAGGATAGCGGTGTTCACCTGAACAACCTGTATAATGAAAACTTAAAATAAAAATAGAAAAAACTGTACATAACATATATATTACATAAAGCTTCTAGCTCCGAGGTTGGTTCAGAAGGTTTATATTTTTCTTTTAAATTTTAAATCAAATCAGCAGTTTAGCCAATAACTGCCAAAACTTTCTATGTCTACTAAGGCGAAGCAAAAAAATTTAATATGTACCTAGCCAAAGAAGGTTCACCTAATTTTTTACCGCGCGTTCACATTTTGGCGTGAAGTTCTGTCTGTGTGTATCACTAATGTGTCGGGTAGTTTATGCGGCGCGATAGAGGCCACTAATGTGCGCTGGTCGTTACCACTGCAACCATTAGCTCCAGATTGGGGGGCGTTTTGCATCAAACATATTTATTTTATGTCATTTGGTGCTTCAACAGACTTAGGTATGCGGATTTTGCGCAATTTTGCACATTGAGGAAACGAAAAATTTCCATAAAAGAGGGAAGAAATACTAAAAACTTGGAAGTAATACTAAAAGCTTAGCCGCGAGCAGCTATTTAGCTAGACAATAACTCAGAAAAGTGAAAGGGAAATATATATCTACGCCTCCTTACATTTTCTCAGGTTGTCCCAGTTTTAGAGGCCAAAATTAAGACTTACCTTATCTTATTGTAACGCAGTCGTAATTCCAACGTCTCAGGATTAGACTCCTAATGTATACGTATATGGACAAATATAATAAAATATAGTCTAGCAATCTGCCGCGCTGATCCTATGATCAGTGATTACGCGCGTAAAAACACCCAACCCGTGTCAGCGCGATCAATATGAAATCCACCTGTTTTAAAATATTGTTTAGACTTAGGAGGCTAAGGAAACGATACCTAATATTGTATCAAATACTTATAAAAATCCCTTTCTTAACTTAATAAATAATGAAAAAGTCCACTAATAATAATAAATCTAAAGCAGAAAAGAACAAAACGTAAAGCTCCCGATGGCTCTATTTTTAAATACAGCCGTTCACTAAGACGGTGGGATGGGGAGGGAATGGGGAGGTCCTCACACTATTTTCATTTCGTGTAGTGCCACATTTAATTTTGTTGAAATTCTAACGTAGCTTTGCAAAAATGTCAACTTTATTCCGCCTCAGCCGGCGTCTTCGTTTCACTTGGATGCTTTGCTTCTTCATTTTCTGGAACGTTCCGTAGTTTCGCGAAGCTTTGAGGAACTATAACTTTATGGAAACTTGCCTCGATGTGGTAGGAAAAATTTATCGAAGCGTATTTAATTTTCGTTATGACTTCTGACTTAGTTTCGCTGGGGACGTTAATATTACTGTTTGTTTACCGTCTTATTTTAGCTCATTAAAGTGAGGAAGATTAAATATACAAACATTATTCATTGCAAAACACAAGTTGAAAATAACAATGTATCGACTAAATATTTTATAAACATTTAGTCGATATATTGGCGAAAATTTTAGGAAAAAATACGTCACATATTTCAAAGGGTTCACATCTTTATTCCACAAACGCAAGATATAAAAGCTATTTGTCGTACGGGCTTACCATCTAATAACCCATCTGAAATTCATATTGAACGCCGATATAAAGCCGGCTGTACACTGTAAAAGGCCCGGCTCCCAAGGGGGTCTGAAAGGCCACGATAGCACTCATCGAATAAGCCTGTTTCCCCCGAACAGGGTTAAGATGCGACATCGACTCAATGCTGTTTTATTCCGCCATCAATACTTAAAATACTTGTGAACGGCGCAGTGAGGTGAAAGCGATATCGATAAATAATTTTCTCTGCTTTTTGGAACGTCTAATAGTTGATTAAGCTTACTACTTTAAGGGCCACTTCCTGATAAAGTGCCGGATAGGCTATCCACAACTTTTTGACAGATACTCTATCTGTCAAGTTAAGTGGTGGATTTTGCGAATAATTATTGTTGTTATTATTGCATATTTCATTGTTTAAGAATAGCGTGAAAAATATTTACTAAACAGTAGGTGTTATAAATATTATAAGGTTATAATAAATTATTTATTACTAATCTGAGGTCAGAGATAAAGCCTTAACATTAGGAGCAAATTTCAATTATTATTAATGCTGTTAATGCTATAAAGTATTATGTATAGCTGGACAATAAAATACATTTATTATCTCTACATATTAGTTCTTGGCAATCTTAGCCTTTTTCGCGACTGCTCTTGTTAATTATATTTTTTTAAGTTACAGACTTTGCGTAGTACCTAACTAGAAAACGATTCCCTAAAGTCTTCGTGTTTATAATATGATACATGCATTATGCTTTAATGGCTTAAATATTCACAAAGCTTTTAGCCGTTCTTTCTATCGTAACTGATAGCATAAGTCACATCACTACCGTAAAAGGATTGACATTTGAAGCCAAAGACGATCGAAGTAGGGGATTGGAGAGGCAAAGTCTCTCAAAAATTACCTTGATGCTAAAAATTTCGATATTTGGGCTCCATTATATTATAACGAAGTATTGTATCCTAAAAGTATACAATACTTTGTTTCTCTGTATGTCTACTACTTCTTCAGGCTTTTACACCTTAAAGTATCTTCACAGCAACGTTCCTCTAAATCCTTTCAGCGTTGTAAGCGTGAAGCAGACAGACAGTCAGACAGTCACACATATATTTTTATTATTCATAATAATAGTAAGGACTTAGCGCATACATAGCTGGTTACTGGCCACCAGTAGCTACCGTTACACGATACAGTCGCCGAATGTCACAATGATTTGCCGACGTCTCACGGTAGATCAGTTTGAATTACAACAAAATTTCATACTACACTGTACCATAATAATTAATTATTAACATGATAGAAAAGTGTTTTAAGTTAAAAAAGTTCTAAATAAAATTAATTTGAATTTGAATTTAGTGCCAAGCTCTATTTTCAGCTGAAAAATATTACTTTAAGGATACTAAGAAGTTAGTATCTTTTAATCCCACTGAACCCAAATAAGGCTTACGATAAAACAGAACAGTATTGTCCATCCGCAAATTGGGAAAAATCGCCAGGTCAATATCCCAAATTGTCATCTTGTTTCAAGGGTCTTCTTAGGGAAAATCCTCGGAGCAAAAATAAATACGGTGGGGTATTATATGCCCTTGATCCTGGGGTATTAAGATATGGAAGGGTCAGCTGCCCAATTGATATGAATTTATTGTTTATCATAAATATGACGTTTAGTGTAAGCTGATTTTTTGGTTTTATTATAGTCTATTATGAGCCAATTGGCTAATAAGCTAAGACTAAATGGACTCTCTGTTTAGTCTTAGCTGTTGTCGTGGTCCCTGATTTTAGGTTCAGTCAAGTTATAGTAACTAGTCCGTGACTTTGGTCACGTGAAGTATCTGTATGCCATCAAAATAACGCCTTTAGGATCCAACAATAATACTTAATTCGATGCCTAACTAATTTAAGCTCTCACGGTGAAACAAAAGCACTCTTAGCTCTAATAGCTCTAGGTAGAGTTAACGTTTCTCTCAAGGTTTCTCCAGTACTACCTACCTATTATACCTTTACCTATACTGAATTTCATTCAAAGCAGGGACGGAAACATATTTTTTGTTGAACAAAAGCTCTTACAATAATAGGATGGTGGTGAAACAAAGATAGTTATAAACCTTAGAACTAATTGAAGGCATGTAAACCGAAGGGTTCGATACAATAATGTAAGATTCGTGTAAAATATCTTGGCGATCCCAAATCTCCTAAATAGCGTCCTGAACAGTTTAAGTCTAAGTAAGTGTCGTTCGGTGGCGCGAGATTTGCTGGACCGTCTCTAATGGGCTCTATCCTTATTTATTGAGCTCGTACCAACCAAATTGTTGTTTAAATTTCACATTTTCAAGAAATTCTGGGAAAATATTGCACCTAATTATTCCTTTTCGAATTCTAGTTATTGTAAGTTAAGGGTTGAGTAGGGTTTACATTAAACAATTGGAATAAACACGGTGTTACAAAAAGAAATCAGAATTAGACTCAAATATCTAAGTTTATCAATTTTCCAACAGAAGGTGAATATTTTGTATTATATTATTATGTGTCTTCAAAACATCCTCCGTATACCAATAAACTATACAAACCATTGAGAACAGCCCATAAACAGAACCTTAAAATCGAACCAATGTAATAGACCTTTGAGTACAGAGTACAGACACCCGAACATAGCATTAAACCGAACCTTCAAATCATACCAGTGTAACCGAC
This sequence comes from Cyaniris semiargus, assembly GCA_905187585.1. Lineage (NCBI taxonomy): Eukaryota > Metazoa > Arthropoda > Insecta > Lepidoptera > Lycaenidae > Cyaniris > Cyaniris semiargus. Next base: position 5,513,488 of record LR994555.1, read on the forward strand.
CTTCAAGGGGTTTATTTGTAACAAATACGAGCAGACAGGCGTGAATAAACGTGTCGCGTTTTTACCACCACCTCGGTACCTCGTAATCCCGGCACTTAGGATTAAGGGAGATGATGGGGAATCGACAGAACTTGTTCTGTTTCAAATCATCATCACTGCAAAGAAATTTCAAACACAAGATCATAGAAACTCCACAAGGAAACGCAAAAATGTTGATTTTTTAAGGAGGGAAGACGGTTCACGGTGTAGAGACCACACTTAATATTAATGTGCATGTTTTCACTTTGGTTCCAACCATGTCCATTTGTTGTAAAAAATTATATTTATAATGTAATATAATAAAATATCTATGGACGCTTCACACCACGTCAGTCTGGCCCCGTGGTAAGTACCTGATGGACTTGTGTTACAGGTACCAGACAACGGAAATATATTTAATACTTTTTTTATACTATACACATATTTAAGATTTTTATTATATGATACACATATTTAATACACATCCATGACCCAGGAACTTTGAAAACTTTTTTGTTCCGTCGGCGGGATTCGAACCCGCGACCCCCGGCTTGAGCTACTAACAGCCCACCAACTGAGCCACAGAGGTCGTCAAAAAAATGTAAGTTAGTCTCGTCCTAAATTACTATCAAAATAGTGTAATAAGTTAAATGTTGCGTTACGTATGTCTATAATGCTATAATGTTACCGGGACTCTACTTTTCATTTTCCTCCAGCAGTTCCAATATCCCATGCGTCAAAAAACGTTTTTTATTATGTTTTGTCAACTGATTAATCTAACTTGCACAGATCTGGGTTAAAGTTAACCTTGCGTTTATTAAGTTAACCTTTAGCGTTTAACGTTATATTTCTCGTTAAAAATGTATCAGACTTAACCCTAGGTCTGCGCAATTGGACCTGAGTGTGCAAAAAATTAACCCTAGACTTATTTTAAAACATTAATTTATCTATTACCTAACATTATCTAAACATTTTGTAATAAGTAAAATATTAAGCATTAATATAATCCTAAAAATATTTGCAAACTTGTTAATAAGAAAATCGTTTTTATCTTAAATTAAATATACGTCTTATCTTAATCTCTAAGGGGCGGTTTCACCAAAGAAATGGAACGCGTTCAATGCACACTGAACCAGTTTGAAACGTATAAACGCGATTATAACATCGAATTGCATTTCACCAACATAAACTGAACGCGTTCACAGCAAATCTGAGTTTTATCTTCTGAACGCACAAAGTCCGAAGTTTAACGTCAAAAAAATCGTCCAAGCCCTGACATGGCGGAACGAAAAACATAGACAAAAGAAATGTCAAGATGACAGTTTTGACACATGCGTTTGGTTAGTTTATGTATTGTTTCTTGCTATTTTGTAGTTAAATGAAAAGGCTTTAAAATCATGAATATATGTAAAATAATCCCGTGACGTCACGTAAACTTAGATTTAATAATCGCGATCAAAAGAAGTTTGTGAAATCCATTTGAAACAGAACGAGATTTACGTCACCGCGTGAACACGTTCAATGAGAACTAAGTTTTATAAAACGAAGTTTTGAGTGTGCCTGGTAAAATCCCACCTAAATATACATATAACTAGAATACTTTAATATTAGTATGAGTTTGTTATATTGCCTTAAGTATCATCTTATAAAATTGCAATTATATATACACTCTAATCTACTATTAATTTTAAGTAATTCTACTAACTAATAAACAAAGCGAAATGCCTTATTCCTATAAATCCTTTTCTGTTTGCTGCTCAAATAACATTATTTTCTCTGAAAGAACTATGTCTTTGGGTTGGTCGTTGAGTCGATATGACTACTATCACTAATCATTGATAAGAAAATAAAGATAACAGTTATATATACAGTGTGTTTACAAAAAGTATCGTTTTGTAAACACTCAATATTTGCGCTTACAATTTGTTCTTGGGTTCAGCGTATTACGTTCTGAAAATAAGCTATACGAGTGTGAGTTTTGGGAAAGATTTAATGATAGTAATTATATCTATTTACGCTTCATATCACGATTCACGTCAGTCTGGCCCCGTAGCGCGTTGGTGAGTACTTGAAGGTGTTACGGGTACCAGACAACGGAAATTACTGCGTGAAATTTTAATGGTTTTTTTCCCGCAGCAAAATGATTCTATCTTAGTAGTACAATAGATTTCTGTAGTTTTTCTTTATTCAAATCATAAATAAAATTCCGCCGGGTCATAGCCGCTCGCGCCTATCGGCATAAAGTTGCCATAGTACGTCATACAAAATATTTATTATTTTCAAAAATAACGCATGATTCGATAGTACTACTATAGGTAAATCGTTTTGCTGCGGGAAAACAACCACTAAAATGTCACGTTGTATTCAATACTTTTATACTGTAATGATATATTTAAGATTTTGTTTAATGATTTATTTAATACACATCCATGACCCAGGAATATTGAAAATTTTGGTTCCGTCTATAAGGTCTGTCTTTCCAGCATCGTTAATAATAATAATTAATATATATGGCACATTATTGTTATACTTTCCTAATTTTATAAAGGCACTTTCCCTTTACATTATCGGAAAAAATTGTGTATAAGTTGTAAGTATACACCATACATATATACATTATTTTGAAAATCTAACTGAATATCACGCTGTATACAAGTTTGTCATACTGGACTAGTGAGCCCACCTAAATTGTCGTCGTTAGATAGCTCCAAATGTACTGAACGACTGTCAGCGTACCTACTCACTTTGCGGTGATTCGTGGTGCATTGTGGTGAATTGTAGTAACCTGTGGTGATTTGTGGTGATTTGGTGATGTGATTGACGTGGTGGTGATTCACGATTGCACAAGAATGTGATTGTTTATGTTATTCAATGGGTAAGAGATATTTTGTTGAACGCTAATCTTGGTACCGCTAAATTTTTATCACTGACAGCGTGTGACATTCCAAATTTAAATTTGTTTATTCGTCTTCTTCTTTCATTTGTTTTTGAAACTGACTTTGTCGCTTTTCAAATTTTGATCTCATCTCTAATAGTAGGGGAGCCCAGGAGGGGATTTCGCGACTTGCTCGAGCGTGTCAGATTAAGCTTGTATAGGCTTCCGACATGTGTCTACTTATCATAGTATAGAAATCAGATTTCTCACGTGGTGTGTTAAAAAAAAGTTATTTTCGAGTACTGAAATGACATCGGATCTGTCAGATTAAGATAGGGAATGTTTATTGTTTAGTATACCCCAAAGAAGCTTCCACATAAATGACTGACGATTTAATGGTTAGGTGAGCCTGTAGGGACATTTTAAAATATAAAAAAATGAAGCTTCATATTTTCCTAACTGAGCTTCGCAGATATTTTAATGTTGCACTAAACTAAAGGATTTAGTCCTTGTTATCTAAAATATTGTTATAATTTACCTAAATAAGCAATTTTCTGAATATATTTTCTTTTTCATAACTTTAAAATTGCTGCAGTTTCTGAATTCACCGCTAAAATAAAAAACGCTCTTATAATTTTTTTATCAGTTTTACCTAATATATATAAAACCTACTAGGTCTCCATGACGCTCGAGTAACTACACAAATAGCACTCTTGGCTCCCCTACTATAAGTAACGAAAGTTTCTTTTGCTATACTTATGGCAGCACTCAGACATATTTAATAATAAACCTTTATTTAATTTAATGAACAGTTCGACAGAAAATCTATCCATGAGTTTATGTTATCAAATTCTTCATTAAATTAAAGTTAAGTCGTTATTAAATCTCTATGAGTTAGGTTAATAAATCGAATATCAGACAAATTCTGATAATCCCATCAAATAGTTTGTTTGTCAAGTAGTGGTATTTATTCAATTCACAACACCATTAGCATCTATAGGAAAATCTTATAAAGAGGCCTTTTATGGGGTCAACTTGTATAACACGCTTCTACAAATATAAAAACAAGTTATCGAGTAAATTGTGACTTTATAATATAGAAGATTAGTTCTTCAACTACAACTTCATCTTCTTCAATTGTTATTAAGAAGTTTTTGAGAGAATATAATATTTAGATATTCCTAACATAATTTTCACCGATTTTCGCAAGATTTTTCACTGACGCTTCGCTTTTATTGTTATGTCTATCCTACGAATAATAAAAACTAAGGAAACGTAACTCCCATACTATTACCGTTATAAATTTGGTTCCTTTCGAACTGTCATGTAACGTCAGCCTGATACCGCTAAAGGCCACCTATATATTGCAAATATATTGAAAACTAGATACACATTTTTGACAAGTATTGTAGAATATGTTTTTTGACGGAGTTACTTTTCCTTAGTTTTTATTATTCGTAGTGTCTATCCAACACAACAGTAGTTATTTATTTGAACGTACTCAGGAACTCATAGATAGAATTGAATAACTATTTATACCTTTCTATTACGACTTTAATAACGACTTTAAGATACATTTTAACAAAGTGTGAATCACATTTTCTATACACGGTGTCACAAAACAAAGTGATGATACTTTACAGCATAACCCTAAAGTATGATCACTTTTTTTGTTGTCACGTTATTGCCGCACTCACTGCCGCACTCAGAGACATTTAGGCCGGTATAAATAGTCAGTGCTCAAAATGCATCTCGGTCTCAAGACGCGGTTCGGCTCTATGATTGGTCCAAATTTTGACAGCCAACCAATCACAGAGCCTGAACCGTGTCTCGAAAACGGGATGCATCTTGAGTACTGACTATTTATACCGGCCCTAATTATGTCTCTGAGTGCGTGTTGAGTCATTAAATAATAAATTCATTTTCATTTTAGGGAATATTTAATGTATGTATGATGTACTTTAATATAATATTTTAGGTCATTTATTATTATCTTTATGTTAGTCATCCTTTCATCTTGTATATTAGAGTTTAGTGCATGTTTATTTTTATTAAGTTTTACAAAGTCTCTATTTTTCTCAATGTCTTGTTGTAGGTCTGCTGGCAGAGATCTCTTCTAGTGATAAGCACACCTATGTACTCTATTAATGTATGGTATATTTTAAGCTAGTTTTAGAAAATTGTACATAAAGAATAAATAAATTCAATTTAATGAATAGTTTGACAGATGATGTATGAGCCTTATGTCAAAATTTTAAATTAATTACATTAATTAAGTAATTTTAATGTTCGACTCTGAGTGCGGCAGTCAGAGACATTTAACTATGATTAATCTTCAATTTAATGAAGAGTTTGACAGATAATGTTTGGGGCTTATGTCGAAATTTTCATTTAATAACATTTAAGTTATTAATTCTCTTCCGTTCCGTTTTAGCTTTTTCCGTTTTTAGCTTTCCGTTTCCGTTAATAGCTTACTGAGTATTTGTAAAAAAATTCAGATACATTTATTCTGGTGTGGCTGCTACTGCCGATGGTGCTATGCGGTGTGCTCCGCGACTCAGAGGAGGAGTTTGACCTGTGCAGGAGCTACACGTACCACGGCCTGGAGTACCTGGACTGTGCTGACAGGGGACTGACTGAGCTGCCGGAGAACATCAGTTATGATGTAAGTGTGTCTGAAAAGTGCAGAGCAATTAAAAAGAGTGCAGCCATCACTCTTTGAGTAATACTAAGCTTAATTTTACGAAGAGTTTGACCAATATAGAGTTTATGTCAAAAGCCTAATTAAATTCAAGTAAAGTACTCGTATTAATTTAAATCTCTGTGAATGCGGCCGTAAAAAACATATATTTATTTTAAAAGGTTCACTTTAAATTTAATGATATTTAAATGGTGATAAACCGTGGAAATAAAGTAGCCCTTTATAAGGATATCTAAGGCTAAAGACTGCTCTAGCCACAGATATAATATTTCGCTAGTTTTGAGGACCGAGTTTTTTTTATATTCTCTGTTGCTGCACATGTGGCTGGCTATAACAACTCGATATCCAGTACCCTATAATATACTAAAATATTATAATATTACCATAATAATCTAAAATAAAAAATATAGAAGACTGGATTTCCCAAACTGCTTTTTTGCGCGGCAAGGCTGAAAACTATACTATTTTTTAAGATAAGGTTTTCATTTTTGATTTTAAAAGTAAAACATAATGCTCATAATTTGGCACCGTCGTTACTTTTTAAAAATAATTATTATTTTCCAAGATAATAAACATAAATAGGTGATTTCCAATTTTGGTGGCTTCTCGTCGACCTATTTTACTCAATATCTAGACCGATTTACAAAAAACTTGATACTGGATTGGATTTTTAACTTTATGTAGTCGTTTAATATAGTTGAATCTTGATAATATATGAACTTTATTGTACTAAGTTCTGTAGTTGAGTTTTTATGACACATTTTAGGTCTGTCGTGGAGATTTTACCAATTTTGGTGTCATTTACGAAACGTTGTTTCTACAAAATACCATTGATCCCTTAAGCATAAAAAATACGCCATTTACTTCATTCAGCCACACGCTAACCCGTTTAGGAGGTGGCTGTGGGCTGAGTCTTACCAGTTTCCAGTCAGAAATGAAAGAAAACCGTTTTATTACAAAACCCCCGATTTTATGCAATTTTGGTGTACTTAAATTATCCTACTTGTGGCAATAATATCATGTTGTTATTTTGAATATCGGTACAGTTTTGGTTTGATTATAATTAAGTGAATGTGTTACAACTTGAGTGCACGTAGTTTTTTTTTAAAGATTATTTTTCTCGCAAATTCCAATTTTGGTGGGTTAGAAGGTGTGTAAAACATTATTTTTACAATATACCATTGATTCTTAAAGCATAAAAAATACGCCATTCACTTCATTCTGTCACAAGTTAACTCGTCTAGGTGGTGGTTGTCGTACCAGTTTCCCGTAAACACCTAATCTCTAATTTTGGTGGAAACAAAAATTTCCACCAAAATTATATAAAAAATGCAAGTTGTTGAAATCCACTCAGAAATAGTCTAAAAAGTTTTTGTAGCCAAGTTTACATATGATATAGCAATATTATAATAAAATGTAAACTTGGCTACAAAAAAATTTAGTAAAAGATTATAGCGCAAAGATGCGACTACAAAGAATCGGTGTTGAACACAGTATTATCTTTATGGTGTGGGTCTTGTTATCTTGTGTGCCATTTAAGGAAAATCGGCACCATAAAAATATTCAGTGTTACCTATCTCTGAACCATTGCCCTGCGTAACTTTAAAGACTATAAAAACTACAAAAAATAGAATTATATTTCATTTCATTCCTATTCTGAGATTTTATTCTTTTATTTCAGGCTCATGTGCTGCGACTAGCCAACAACAACTTCGTATCTTTCCCAGCGCTTCTAGAAAAATTCAAGAACGTGGAAATACTGGACATGTCCGGAAACCATCTAACCGGACCCCTACCCACCTACATGGGGGGCTGGAAGAATTTGAACACTCTCAACTTATCTAACAATAACTACGACTCCTGGATAACCACGGAATTCGAGATAAGTGCGAGAAAGATAGACTTATCGAAGAACAAAATTAATCGCGTCGACGAGGACGCCTTCGTCAGGATGAATCATTTGAATTTTTTAGACTTATCGGAAAACAGAATTTACGATCTCCCGACCACGGTGTTCGCTCGAGCGATCAAGCTGGAAATACTCATTCTTTCGAGAAATTATTTCAATAAAGTGCCGAATTTTCAATCGTCGTCGTTGAAGAATCTATATCTCTCCAACTGCCAGATAATATACGTCGACGTGAAAGCGTTGACGAACATGCAATCGCTGCTGGAAATCGACCTGTCGATAAACCAGATCGAGTACATTCCTGATAATCTTGCTTCGTATTCCCTGCAGGAGTTGGACTTGAGCTACAACGAAATCAGTACTATCAACGACCGCACTTTCTCGTCACTACCGCATTTGGCGGTTTTAGATTTGAGAGGGAACGAGTTCAGGGAGGTATGGTCTTCTTCACATTTCGCCTCAAATCCTTTTTTGAGGGAGGTTCTGGTGAAAGGAAACCGGTGGAGCTGCGACGATTTCAGCGTAAACCTTCTCCTGACTTATGAATTCCTGACGAAAGATCCTCCCAAGACTTCGGACAAGGGATCCCTGATATGTTACTCGCCCGCCAACGTGACGCAACTCAGCTGGCAGCAGGCGTACATCAGAACTTGGCATGCGGACGAGAACTCCGCGGAGTCATACATGTTTGTAGCAGTTATGATAGGGGTTATAATAGGTATAATTATAACGTCGTTTGTGTGTCGCGGTATAATGATATGGAATAAATCGGAAGCGGAGACGCCCTCTTCGGAGACGACTATACTAAATGGCAGTGCTGTGCAGGATCGGGCTGATGCTGTTGTGTTGAGGATTCCACTGAGGGAAGACCTACCTCCTACTTATGATGAGGCGTTGTTGATGCCTCGCCTCAATAGCTCCTTTCATTCGTTACCAGAAATTATAGACGAGGAGGAAGATATAAGACGACAGCAAAGGTCAAGGTCTATTGGAGACTTAACTGAAATGAGACCTAGAATGTCGGATAGACGATCCATCAGACGTACGGTTGCAATTCACATAAATTAGTATTTTTAATATTTTAATTATCATTAAGTTGTGTAATATGTATGGGTGAACACTTTATTTGTGATGATAATGTTAAGATTAAATGTAATATAGAATTATGTAAAAATTATATTTTTAATCTTAAGTTAATTTATTTTTACGTAATTACTTAAATATTATTGTTATAAATGATTTGAGATAAGTGTTTTTGTTCCTTCCTATTATACTGAAAAACCAGTGTTGCATTAAAAGAAAATTTTGATTTAACCAAAACTAGAATTTTCACTACGTTAAAAACTAACAAGTAACACACTTCGTTCAGTGAATACTAGCGACATCTTCATACCGTACAATGAAACCTAACTATCAAAATAGTTCAAGCGTTACAAGGTAGGTGTCACCTTAAAGTTTACCTTTCAAGATGGCGCCAGCAGTACATGACCACGAGTTCATCAATTAGGTGCTAGATGGCAGTAAATGTAATTGTGCCTGAAATAAGTAGTTTTTCGAAAATATACAATTTATATTAATTATTATGATTATACTCTTGGAGTGATTAATCCTTTTTATAGATAAAAGTAGTTTAGAAATAAATAGTTTCGTGTATTTTTACATATTTTGTAATACTAATAACAGTTTATAAGTTTTGTTTTAGCTGGAGGTCCTTCCTATCTAATTACAAGTCCACAATCACACTTGCCTTATCATTATCAGTGATAACACGTCACGGGCCGTTTTCGCCTCATACAATGTTATATTGTACTTGAAGCCACACGTAAAGCCTAGCCAAGTTTTGCGAAATCGATAGTTTATTAATTATTAGTGTCACTGATATTTTTATAAGTGGGTTTGTGTTGAAGTGAGGAATAAAGTGAAAATAAGAACTATAATAAGTAATGGTAAGTTGAATGTATCTTGTACTAACAAAAGTTTTTCCAGAAAATACAAAGTAAAATACCAAAAACAAACAAAATTTTTCGTGAGGAAACCCTAGGTTGCGGTAATACTGCTTGATAATTTAGATAAAATTAAAAAGTAATAAAAGAAATAGGAAAACAAGCGAAAATTATATAGTAAATAAATGAATAAAAGACAGGTTATAACGACAAAATTCTTCATTTAAAACTTCACTAAAACTAATTAGTATTAAAAGTAACTAAATTTGAAGTCAAGTGTGAGTAAACATATCCGAGAAATGGTAATGACTAATGAGTAATGAGACAAATATATAATTTCGCTTATTACTTTTTCTACTAAGTAATAATAGACATTCAGTAGGATATGATCATTCTACTATCTGTTTTCAGATAAACTGTACGGAGATTATAGTAAAGATTGTTTGCAGTAGGTATTAGTCACAGGTAGGTACTATGTAATCGACCCAAATTTAAGTATTCCACAACATGACTTTATCAACTGATAAAAAAGATAAATTTGTTAACACTCTGAGCATTGTTGTAATATTTTTGATTCTGTTATAGAAATAATAATGCTAAGGATGCAACAAATTCGCGACGTGATCAAAATAATTCAAGAACGAAATCCTTGCAGGTGTTCAAGTTTCTATGGTCACCTTTTATGAAACTGTAGTCATTATAGCTAGTGCCATTGCTGATGGCTAATAAGATAACGTAGTTTGCGATATTAGTAACGTATTATGAAAAGCAAACTTTGCCATCCTAACATTCTGCAAATAATGAATCTTGTTTACCTTTCCGGTTTAGGTATAATTTTGGAGATTTGGAAGTTTAGAATCATCAAACCAGGTTGCTACTTTTTGTAGGAATGAATAAAAATTTCAATACAATTGAAATACTAAGACTTACACAAATACATATAGATAGGACGTGTAGTAAAAGACCTAGATTTTCTTCAGTGCTTTTTGGAAACTGTTACTTACGTGCCACTTTTTACAATTTCAGGTAGGAATGTTATGCCAGCGTTATGAATCTTCTACGAGCTTCGGGAGTTCTGCTGTTAATTTTACTAACAAAGGCTGAGGTAGACTTCGAGGATCGTCCCAACGATGCCTGCCATATTTGTACGTGTAGCTCGGATAGAACTAGCATAGACTGCTCGCAAAGAGGTCTATCAGATCTACCAGATGGCATAAGTGAAAAGGTACATCGTTTTCATAAAAAAATGAGAAAAAAACATAAAATTATTAAAAGAAATGGCGCTTAAAATATATTATTTTAATCTATTTAATAGCTTTATTGGATCTCAATTTATCATAACACATTTGAGATTTACACTTGATATCTTTGGTAGGACTAGCATTATCTTCTTTTAACATGCCTATGTAGGACATCTAATCTCGATAATATTTTTATGTATTATGTACTGTACTCATATTATATTGTATGGTTGTATATTTTCAGGTTCAGAAGCTTAATATTACAAACAATGAAATAGCAATATTTCCTCGGAAACTATATACACTCTTTAATTTGGTGTCATTGGATGTTAGTGGAAACGAACTGAGATTGTTACCAGAAGACGCCCTACAGAACCTAACAGCCTTGGAGGTTTTAAACTTATCTCGAAATAATTTTGAAAAATGGCAAGACCTAAATCCAAACAGCGTTTTGCTTCCAGCAACAAGTTTAGTCTTTTTGGACCTCTCAAGAAATAAATTCAAAACAATGGCGAATCTAGCAAATAAAGATCTCTTCATTAGCTCGTCTTTAGAAACTCTCATTCTGGACAATTGTGAAATCGATTCTGTAAGTGGAAGATCACCTCTCAGTGGTCTTACGAACATAAAAATTCTAAAGCTTAATGGTAATCCATTGACTCATTTACAAAAACTGATATCTCCTTCTCTCAAAAGTATATATGTCAGTAACTGTCAGTTGAGCTATATTAATCATGATGAATTGGCTTTCCTGCCGTCATTGGTTTTTCTAAAAATGTCTCATAATTATAGATTAGAGCTCTCATCAAATACCAATGTAATATTCTCAACATCTTTGAGATATCTGGATATATCGTTTTGTAATGTATTTTTACCAAATCTTCGAGGGTTCCCTAATTTAAGGAAGGCAATAATTAATCACAATATGATAAGATATCTCAAAAGTAATGAATTTATTAATAACACAAAATTAGAATATCTTGATCTTTCTTACAATAATATTGGATCTCTAAAAAGCGACACCTTTAACGGTCTTAATATGATACGACATTTGGATTTGTCTTGGAATGAAATAGCAGAGGTACCCGAGAATAGTCTACTAGCAATGCCATCATTATCACAATTAAAACTTGCTAGAAATTACCTAACTAGAGTAGGTCATATAAAATCTACTTCACTAACACTCCTTGATATAAGTTCTTGCGAAATAAATACGATTGGAAAGGATTCACTGGAGGGCTTACCATCTTTATTAGACTTAGATCTCTCTCATAACCTTTTATCCTTTATACCAGATAGTATTTCATCAAATACCTTAAAACATTTAAATTTAAACTACAATAGGATAAGCTCCGTAAGTAACTTCACATTTTTCATGCTACCTCGACTTAGTAGCCTGAGTGTTGTAGGCAATCGATTTACAATGATTTGGAATAAGGGTTACTTTGAATCTAATCCTTATTTAGAAAACCTAGATCTAGGAGACAATATGTGGCGCTGTGACTGTGTCGATGATAACATGTTTGATTTTTACGAATTTGTCACACTGGAGCCCAATAAGAAAGAGGAGTCTTACAACTTAGTATGCAACAGTCCAGTGAATGTAATAGGACAAACTTGGCTAGAAGCTTGTTACTTCACCTGGTATCCAAGTACAAAATCAGCAAATCCTGATAACTTGATATGGTTTATCATTGTTATGATAGTGGGTTTGGCTTTATGTATTTTAATAATAAATGTAATTCGGCAATCTATGAACAAGCGTATGGCGGCTATACAACAAGAAAGGGAAAGACAGGTCGAGGAAACTAGAGATAGACTGAGACAGTTGAGAATGCGAGCAGAACAAGAAGCGTTAGTTAACACACCCGATCCTCGTGATCTAATCGCCCCACCGTCTTACATTGAAGCTCTCTCAATGCCTAAGCTAAATGCATCATGTCATTCTCTAAATGAAACTGGTTCGGGTAGAACTAAAAGGAAAAGAGGTCGTAGAAAAACGAAATCCAGTGGAGATTTGTTAGAGGAGACCGAAAGAAATGGCGACCTGCCAGTATTCGATGATATGGAATTGTCGGAATCTTCTACAGGAAAACGTAGAAGACGTCGCCGTAGATCAGGCAAATACGGTAGTCACGAAATAACAGAATTAGAACAAAGCCCTGGAGCTAGGAGACGCCGTCAGTCTGAACACGAAGTCAGTAGTGACCACACTACAATAGAAGTTGAGGCTGAACTAGAAAGACCTCTACGTACTCGTCTAAGGAGATATTCGGATGAAGTACGAGAAAGTGATTTTTAATTTAAGTTATTTTTATAAAATAAAATATAATTTTAATTTATAATTTTATTATTATAGTATTCCAATTTAATATATGTAGGGAAATAAATTGTGAAATTAATATTGAAACTTATATTATTATATGAGATCTTGTTTTTTTTTTTTGGTATTCACCATCTATTTTCTATATCATAGTAAATTCTTGAGGATATTTTCAAAGAATAAAGGTGTAGAAATAATTAAAAACATGAAGCTGTTTATTATATAAATAATAATTTATTCAGTATTTTTATGTAAAATATTGAAAGAATTATAAAATTAAATGAATTTCTATTGGTGTACGAAACATTTGTTCTTAAAGTTATTAAAATTATTCGAAGCTATTGAATAATAAAATATGTCAGTAAAATAATATTATGAATAACAAGTCAATGAAATCAAGCAAATAATAAAATATGAGCCCAGTCTAAGTAATTGTTTAAAATAAAAATAACACGCAAACTTTATCCTATAACAGACTTCTTGCATACATATTCTGCATGATTAACTTAAATAATTAACTGTATCACAATCTTAACAAACTAAATTCAATAAAATTACATATAAGGAACTTAATTCTTACACCATGGAAATGAAATACTCGTGAAAACATTCAAATAAAATATAACAGACATGGTTTGAACATTGTTACCATTTAAAATAAAGCATGCATCAGATTATGTCGGTAAGTAAGTACACAACCTTGAATATAACCAACATTTTTTGTATAATCATCTCATAAAAGATTTCCTATGTCTTTGTAACTTTAGAACTGATTTATACCTATTAACATTATTTATGAACATGGCAACTTTTTACACGTATAAAAATATAATTTGTTTAGCGCACATTACTCTCATAAATATATTATACCACTAATAAGTTTCTAATAAAGGCACTGTCGACTACAAACACACTTTGGCAGTACATCGTGAATTCTGAAAACAGCTTCCTTCACATAAACACAGAATAATCACAGAATTTGCCAATATTGAAGTGCTTGCTAATTATCGTTGAATAAAAAAATGTCCATTTCGATAAACATTCTTCTCAAGTGGTCGATTTTACCGCATTATTGTCTAATGACGGTGTAATGATTATGTCTCCAGCGTTTGATCGGCTTCTTGTGACTAGTACAGGCGTTTTAGGTTTTGGAGTCTCGGTCATTTTGATTCTTACCCTTCCCATATCCGGCGAATAGACGGGAACATATTCACGGGATGGTGATAAATAATCTGGGTCTCCATTGATCAGGGGCTGAGAGGTGTCTGACTCTAGATTTCCGTTTATTCTAGTTGCATCATCATCATTTATTGGCACAAAATATTCGTCGCTCGATATAGAGTTTGTATTTGTGTCTTTTCTCGAGGTAGGTGCTACAACATCAGAATCGAATGAAGTCTCTTGTGGCGGAAGCACGTCTGGAGTTAAGTTGTTATCTTTAGAACTGTTTTTATTTTGATTTGTGTCTCGTGGGCTACCAGTTCTTAGGCCATTGCTTTCATCGTATTTCTTACCATTACTTAAATCACCATTTTTATCTTTTTTCTGGTGTACTTCATGTGTAGGCACGAGTTCATATTTTCCGTTAGTTATTTTTTCATTTGGAGTTTCAGCAACAGCAGGTTTTCCAAGTAATGACTTGTTCATATCTACCATTTCTTTGGAAGCTTTTTCAACGTCTCTTTTTTGATGTCTCAACAGCCTTCGATCCCTTCTCTTTCTCATTTGACTTTTAGTTATTGCAAATCCAATTAGACCTACTAATAAAATGACAATCAAAGCTATGCAGACATAAGTGCCAGTTTTATGAGTTGGTCCGTTATCTTCATTACGAGACGCTTGATCTAGAACTTCTGACGGTTGTGTTATACGAATTTGTTCAGATACGGTTGTATCTCTTGTAGCTTCTAATGTAACCGCTTTCATTGTGGATATAGTTGGTTCTTCCGTCACCACTTTTTTGTGCCAGTCAGAGCCACCTTGATATATGGTAGGCGGGGTGTGCATCGGAAATTCCATACCCGTATCATTTCCATTGTCTTCTTCAAACACATTGGGTATAGTTGGTGGAAAGAAGTCTTCAACAACGGGCGTAGTTGTTATAATACCCTTGTCGGTTTCGTGATTAAAATCAATGTAACCAAATCCAGATCCTTCACCGGAGCCCTCATCTGGATCTTCTGTTGTTTTAACATTATTGACTGGTAACATATCTTCACTCATCATTAAGTTATTGTACATTTTACGTTCTTCAATAGGTTCAATAATATCAATCATTGTAGTACTCTCAGCTTCACCTGATCCTTCTATTTCATGAGTACGAGACGGTGAAGAATAATGACCCACTTTCATAAATTGTACGCTATCATCATCATCATTGTCATTTTCATGTGCAGTATCTGAAATTACATTACCATCTTCAAGATCAGTGTTGGCGGTTAAGGGCATCGATCTAAGCGCTGTAGTCTCTTCTCCTATCCGAACAGCATCGATTGGCTGATCACCCATCATCATGTCCATATCAAAAGTTGGAACTTTACACAATTCTTTTGTTTTTAATTCCAACCAGGACTTTCCCTTTAAAGTGGCTGGACCAGCACATTTCACATGATCTATGAAGACGCCGTTAGCAATGAGATGATCACGTGCGACAATATTTTCGCAAGAACATTCTAGAGGATTACCTGCAAGCTCCAAATGTTCCAAACTAGCTAAATGATTGACATCAGATGGTACATTTTTCATTAAATTATTTGTCAAATCCAACGAACTGATACTAGTTGGTAAATGCAATAACGACATAGATTCAATTCGATTATGAGCTAAATTCAAATGCACCAATTTCTTGGCATTGTGCAAAAATTTATTGATGTCCGTTAGACCGTTCGTAGATAGATCGAGAGTCACGACTTCTGTTAGCCTGTCGAGTTCGTGGGTGATTTTGGTTATGTTGTTGTGTGACAGGTCGAGAATGTTAATGTTGTGGTGCTTCTGTCGGAGCGTATATTTGTACAGATCTGGAAGACTGCTGCAGGTGGCGCGGTGTAGGCTGTCACGGGTAGTGCTGCAGATGCACTTGTCCGGACAGATGGAAGCCAGTGTCGGAGCGAGAAGTAAGGATGTCACGAAGAAGAAGATTTTAGATTGAAGCCAAGCCATGTTGAACATTCGCCACCTGGAAAGTAGAAACAATATAAATTATTACTGTGTCTCTTCAAACATTATATATTTTTAGGTTGGGCCCATCAGCGAGAATAGAAATTTAAAATTAGTGAGCTTGTCTGAACTCAGTACTAAACACTAGCTATATTGTACTCTCCTTGTGTGCGTGACCATTGTACATGGTATTCAATTAAATTATGCGTGTAAATTATAATACTATTATAATATTATATCACATACATCTTATATGTTATCCTGTCAATCAAGTGTGTATCATGTCTCTAATAATTATATTTGCTGAACTTGTGATGACAACCACGTCATGTTTCACTAAGCATTACCACAATGATTTTTACTGCAAAATGACCTTGGTTACCTATAAAAATAAGTAGTGCAAGCTACCTTATAAAATAAACGTCCTACTAATAGAGGAAATTCAGTAATATTTGAAAGACACCAGCTATAAGTACAAATGTATTTATAAGTGTATATGTACTTAAAATATAAGAATTAATAAATCTAAAATAAATAAAAAAATGTACTTAAAATAGACTTAATACATCTGGATGAAACCAACAAATCCACGGCAGTAAAGTAAATCATAACGCTATATTTAGAAACGTAGAAACAGACGAATTAATTTTAGCGAAAGAAGCCTTACAATAGAATTAATCTCCGTCTGTATACGTAATAGCATCCAGTGCACTTGGAAGTGGTTCAATGTTAGCGGCAGGAAGGAGCTCGTTTGCGAATCTCCATAGGGGACCCATTACGACTGTTGCGCAATACCACGTTACCACGTGTTATTTATATCTATGATTCTTATATTATGAGCATTCGATACAACTTTAACGCCTTTTATTCTCTGGTCTTTTTAAGACCAGGGTGCCTCCTCCACATATAAACGACATATTTAGCGATGCTTGCTTTCAGCTGCAGCGTACCTACTATTAACGACAGCTGCTATTCTCCTGGATAACAAACCAAGGAAATGTACGCTCTGCCTTTAAAACCTGCTACCATCACTGAAACCTCTCTTAATGAAAACATCAGCAAAAGAGAAAAAGTTTTTACTTCAAATTTTAACGACAGTTAAGACAAAACATAATAATATGTTAAGCTACAAGGATTATGTCACTTGTAAATTGTAATATTTTACATCAGTACAAAAAACTGCAGTTACTTTGATCTAGTTAAATGCAAACTGAAATTATCAATACATGATTTTAAAACATATATAGACGATTTTTACAACTAGCCTGTACATGCTTTATATTTTTGATTCTCGGCTTTTACGCTGTAATTAAAGGGCGGTACCTAGAGTTTTCGTGCAAACATAATATATCTCTCAACATCTAATAACCGTCACGGATTAGTATTAGGTATGGCTTAAGGCTATCATCACCTAATCCTTGTAATTTTCCGTGTTTTTATCTAATAACTTGTTATACCTATCTTACGCATAATTTTTGTACCTATGTTATACCTCTCTTATACCTTATGTTATACCTATCTTAGGCATCATTTTATAATAACAGGTTCATTAACGCTTGATCTTTATGTAGCAGGTGATTGCTAGATAATTAAAACGTCAATTTCCTAATGGGAGAGAAAAGAGCTAAGTAAAAGTGTTAGAATTTCACTGGCTAGACTAACACCAGCGAAAGTGCCAATTTCATTTTAGTCTTCATGTTAGACGTTAAAATATATCACCAAATAATGAACTTGGCACTTCTCTATTTAAGAGAAATTTAATATAGACTAGATGTATCATCTTACGGAAAATAAAAGATACTTGGACATCTACTGAATTAAAAGAACCGAATTAATCTAATTTCTCGAGAAGAATTAAAGCGATAGACCCTTTACTCTTCTCGGCTCCTTAAAAAGCCCTTTCTAAAACTGCTAGTCCAAGGTTCTTTTCTTCCTCGGCAACTAAAATGTATGAATGTCACTGTGTAATGTCTATTGATGAGCGGTAGCTAATCGAGCTGGATGTAGTATATTTAGTGGAGGCAATTCAGACATCAAGTGGATGTGTATTAGAGTCTTCCGCCTTCGTTAAACTTCCAACGGCCTTCGTACGATTTTAGTTACCGATCCATCCGGTTCAAGTTAATTTTACTCAAACCTGATCGTTAAATGGTTTCTGACAATCCTTAATCATTAATTTAACCAGAATTAATAATGAGGTAACTTTCCGCCAGTAAGTTAAAAGTTCCTAAACATTAATAGGGGCACAGTGAAATATTGGATAAAAGTTAAATTGTTATCGATAACGGCCTTGCGGTACCAATTATTACTGTTCTTGTAATCTACTAATTATTTTAGGTTCTAAGTTTTGCGGATAGATGGCGTTGAGGAGATTGTTATCGCGCAGCGCGCTACACACAATATGACACAACCTATCTTATTGTAACTTAGATATTAATCAATACGTAAAAAACCTTGTTATTGCCGAAAAAGTTTTCGCGCCAAGAAACTATTATACATTTTATTATTATTGTTTTTGAAAAGACCTAATGAATGCTTTAACGCCCAAAACCTGGCAGCGAGCCACACATTTAAGTGGTTTAATGTGTGACGAATTTGACAATAAAGTCAGTTGTAATCTGGTGTCGCCCACTTCTGAATTAAAATATTTTTCAAGTTTAATCCCATTTTTCTCCTTCAAAAACAATATGGTTAATAGCGCGTACTCAGTCCATAAGGTCGTCTTAAATTTCGAACCACTGATTACCTATCAAGCTACATGAAAGTGTGTGCTCATAAGCTCAATAGTTTTCGAATCTAACAAAAATATTATCTATCTAATCTAACAAAAATACACATTTATTTCATAGTTACTGTTCCGTAGCCAAATGGAAAAAAACGGAACCCTAATAGATATGTCAGTCTGTCTGTCTGTCCGTTGTTTTTTCATTCATTACTGTATAGTTTTACATAGTGAGTATAGAGGTTTTTAGGAATCGTTTTTTGGGTTCCGTACCCAAAGGGTAAAAACGGGACTAAGGGTCACCGCAGATATACAATTTCAAGTTGGCCGACTATCGTAAAACTAAATTGCGTAGTCTCACAATTTAATTGGACAACTTTTTAATTGTGGGTAAGAGCCATGCCACATGATGCGGTGCGGCGGCGGTGCGGCGCCCGACCGGTGCCGCTCCGGTTTCCTACATATAAAAATGAATGGTATAGCACACGGCGCCGTCCGGTGCGCTCCGGCGCTGCACCGCACGCGCACCGGAATCGAGACGAGGCGGGGAATCGAGACGGGGCGTGTATCAAATATGTATTGGTGGAGCTCGAGTCCGTCGCTGCTACAGTACTGCAAAACGTAGCGGCGCGGCGCCGCACTCACCGTGTGGCCGGTAGCACAGTATTACAATATTGTAATACTGTGCCGGTATCGGTAGTCCCGCGAGATGACCGGTGCGGCGCGGCGCCGCACCGCGTCGTGTGGCATGGCTGTAATCGGAAAGGAATCGCGGTTCTTATACGACTGGTGTTCAATTTTTTAGTTGTACAATTTAGTTGGAAAAATGTGCGAGCTCTCATAAGTCGCTATAGCTATTGCCTATTGGTATACTATGTGATTTAGTTGGCCAACTTGAAATTGTAAGTCTGCGGTCGCTCTAAGACTTCGATCAAACAGCACATGTGGTTTCTGTTGTTTAGGAGCTTAATAAATTTCGTAATCTTTACACATTTTGGTGCTTATAGTTTATAGGTGTTTACACATTTTGGTGTTTATAGTTCATACGTTAGGTATTTCAAGAATAAAAAAGTATATTTTTAGTAAACCTATTTTTGTAAGACCATAATATGAGCCTATAAATAGGTCAGTCTTCATAGAAACATTATTATCATAATAGATTGTAGCGCAAGTAACTTTTTTCATTTGTTTACATAATACATATACTATATCGTATATTACTAAAATCTATACTAATATTATAAAGCGGAAGAGTTTGTTAGTTAGTTTGTTTGTTTGTTTGTTTGTTTGTTTGTTTGAACGCGCTAATCTCAGGAAGTACTGGTCCGATTTGAAAAATTCTTTCAGTGTTAGAGAGAAGTTAGTCCATTTATCGAGGAAGGCTATAGGCTATATTTTATCACGCTAAGACTAATAGGAGCGAAGAAATAGAGGAAAATGTGGAAAAAACGGGGGGAAATTATTTGAAAGGGCTTATTTGAACGCGCTAATCTCAGGAACTACTGGTCCGATTTGAAAAATTCTTTCAGTGTTAGATAGCCCATTTATCGAGGAAGGCTATAGGCTATATTTTATTACGCTAAGACTAATAGGAGCGAAGAAATAGAAGAAAATGTGGAAAAAACGGGGGAAATTATTTAAAAATTCTCACGAACTACTAGAACAATTTTTCTGTTATTTGGGTCAGATAAGAAGTAGACTACGTGAAGGATCATAGGCTATTTTTTGTAGACTAATTTGTCTGTGAAATATCTAATTTACGCGGGAGAAGCCGCGCGGAAGGTCTAGTGTACTATAGAAGAAATTGATTCATAAGCAGTTGACGACCTTCGTCATTTGGTCATATTGTCAATTCAATATTAGTGGTGATCTGTCGGCTGGATTTGACATAACACAACCAAATTATGTAGGTCCACCATCTGCCTATGAATCAACTTCTCTGACTACATCGTTGCTTAGGTAACATTATTTGAAGATTATTCTATTACGTTTAAAGAGGAGCACACATTGAAATGATATTTCGTATGTCGTGAATCATGATATTAAAAGAGGAAATCATTATTATTTTTAAATTTTATGTTAATCAATAAATAATGACTAACATAAAATAATAGAATTTAATATAATTTTGAACACTAATTTGATTAAAATCTTATAGGATTTGTTAAACTAATATATTTTTTTAAATTGAAAATTAAATTGAATTATATTTAAATACCAAATGTAAAAAAATAAAATAAAAAATATATGAAAATCTCTACTAGTTTATACTATTGTATATTATGTGTGCTTAATAAAAAAATTGAAATTAAAGAATTTTTTTTCTGCCATGAAATTATCTTTTCCCTTTAGGAAAGCTACTCCAAGTATCCAAATAGTAAGGTAAATAAATCGATGAATAGTTGAAGATAGACAGACTAATACACACTTTCGCGTTCATATGGATCAAAACTTAACATTTGCATAGCGAAACTAGTTTTAACACACCTCCTGACCCGATATTAATTTAGTTGCATATTATTAATTAAATTATGAATATTATGCAACAACTCGTTTGGCCAGTGGCCTTTTGTCATTTGACCACTGAAATCTGATGAAATGGCGTGAGTCACTTGGGTCGATGCAACGGATATGCAAACTAGATGACCATGACTTCAAAACGCTTACAACACCCTCTTTCGCACAGTGGGGTAACGTGTTACTAGAAACTTCTTAAATTTTGTTAAAGGTTTGTTTACAGTCAATATTCGCCATCACAGAAATTGATTCATAGGCAGATGGACCTTCATTGTTGGTTGGCTTATATCAAGGCCAGGCAGGAATATAACGTAAACACAACTATCAAAAACATTAACGTAAACTGACTAGTATATTACGCAAATAAATTATATGAAATAGATTCAGTGCTGCGGGCATCTATAGGCAGCTCGATCGAATTACCGGAAGTCTACTAAAGAAGTTAGAAATTAGAATACATTCAATATAGGTAATAATAATACTGCAATAATCTATTACATTATACCTAATATTATAGGAATTTATGAGGCATTTAGTCGATAGATTGATTTCGAGTGTAATAGCTGAAGTGATAACGGTAGACTGCTGGCCAATAATTTAGACATTATAATGATTTATTGGAAGATTGATTATGTTATTATTTAACGAGAGTTTGAATAATAGTATTTTAAAAGGTAAAACCGACTTCAAAATTGTACGTCATTGAGAATGAAAATTCCCTATCTCAAAAACTACTGAACCGATTTTGATGAAACTTGCAGAATTCTCTAAGTTGAACAATACTTAGTAACACAAAATAAGAATTACTTAAATCAGACTTGTAGATTCGGAGATATGCGAACACAAAACTTTACACAACAAAAGTAGAACACAAAAAGGATTAAGGGCGAAGCCAAACGAGCGTAATTTGTGAGTTGTGACTTGTGAGTCGCAGAATTTCGGTTCGGCAGAATTCTGCTGCATTCAGTTTCATACAAAAGTCCTGTTTGATTCACACGAGCGTAATTTTGTGAGTCATGATTTGTATGAAAAGATATTTACGCGGCAGAAATTCTGCGACTCACAACTCACAAATACGCTCGTTTGGCTTCACCCTAACTAATCAGAATTATTTTAATTGAGCCCTCAAACTAAATATTGTGCTAGTATTTCTTTACCAAGACAAGGTTTTTAAAGATGCTCAGGACTATTTGAACACATACAAACCTTTGCATGTATACAGTTAGTTTTTATTATGATGCTATTTCAAGGCACAATTCCTAGAACACCTACGCCAACCGGTTAAGGACTAGGCCCTAAATTAGGAATGTGCGTGCGCCGGTCTCGTTCCCAGGTTTGCAGCCGAGTGCCCGAGCTATAGTTACATGTCAAATAGAGCGTACACCTACTGTTTTCTCTTCAACATCATCAGCCCCGGCTTGGGTTTCTCCTGAAGGTGGACATAATATTTTCTATTGCTTAGGCCTATGATAGATAAATGTGTGACAGATTTTGCAAGTTCCCGGGTTTTTCGAAAGATTCTTGAATGTTTCTACGGTATTACTATTAGAGTATTTTGCACATTTTGTCGATTTTTGAAGAAGAGAATAGTAACAGAGATACATTTGCATTTACGATATTAGATAGTATGGATCTACAACAACTTGGTACCTGGTACCGCTCATAATACCAAACGGAAAAAACAATGCATTGGTTTTCTTTTAGCGGTATTCACAGAATTCGATACAGTTTCGTGTTTACAAATAGTCACTACGAATTGCAATAATTTCTTTGAATAAAGCCTACAATATACTAAACGACATTTTATGAACATTAAACTATACATTTACTAGTCGATGCCCGCATCTCCATTGAGCAGAAATTGTGAACTGAACATTTTTCCGGGATAAAAAGATAATGTCCTTTCCCAGGTCTCAAAGTATCTCTATACTCATCAAAATCGGTTAAGCGGTTTAAGCGTGAAGAGGTAACCGACAGACAGACACATTCTCGCATTTAGAATATTAGTACGGAGTAAAATATTATGTACATAGTATTAAATATGTTATTGACCATAATAATAATAATAAGACGCTTATTATTATTGTACAGACACAAGTATAATTTTTAGTTCACGGTCGGGTCACAAGATTAGCGTAAGCGACTAAAGAACATGAATTAAACTTACATAGTAATACATAATAATATAATTTCATTAATTACTCATTAAGAATGCACCTGACCCTAACATGACTACATACTTAAACCTAGATCTCAAAATCTGTAAGGTCTAGAAAACTGATTTTTTTACACAAGTAACTTCAGTTCATGAAGATTAAATGCTCAAGACGAAAACACGATTACTGAAAAAATGCTCAATAGTTTTTTTTTTTACAAAAAACCTTGATTTAGACACATTTTTGCTTGGATCTTCAAGGTTTGCTGTCTTTTCTTTAATATTTTTTAATATCTAAAAAGGCATTGATAAAACCTAAATTTGCTCAAAATACTTTTTTCATAATCATTATAGTTCGTCTTTTATTCATAGTAAAACTAATAAGGCGATGATTCCGCGTCGTCCTTTTTCACGGCATATGAAAGACGGGCGTGAGCGTGAAGAGAGAAGGACGATGTTTGATTTTTTGGGTTAGTATCCCTCTTAAAAGCCTAACCTAAGTTTATAATTCTCAACAAAGTATAGGAACTAGTTGTTGGCCGTAACCCCGTTGCACCGAAAGTTTATCATTAAATTTTGTCGCGATGAAAAGTAGGTCATCCTACCAGGCCTTAAAGTATCTCCAAACCAAATTTCGTCAAAATCAGTTCAGCGATTTAAGCGTGAAGATGTGACAGACAGACACACTTTCGGATCTATAATATTAGTATGGATTATAATATTAAAATGGTTTACCACTGTAATAGCACAAAAACTATGCTATTTAAAATTCGAAAACATTTTTAAAGAGATAAACGTTTTAAATTTTGAAACAAGATATCGTCTTGACTCTTGACGTAAGAGCAACGTCATCACTATAATCAAGGACATCAGTAAATCACATACCAAAAAACTCACAGCACTAATCTTGAATCATATGGCTAATGGCCCACAAACAGGTTTTACGGAAGGAACTCAGAGTGGCATAGATTACTGCCTAAATAAATATAGTAAAAATAGAGAATACTACGCAAAGGCCGGAGTAGATGGCGCTACTAGCACATACAGTAAATATTCCGATCAAAATCTAATATTTAGAGATGTGTCGACTAGTCGGTAAAGCCGACTATCCGGCCACTTTTGTAGTCGGCGGACGGCGACTAGTCGGCGAATGGTCGGCAAAAACCGCCGACTATCCGGCTTTTTATTATTTTACTATTATTGAAATTACATTTAAGAAAAACCTTGAATATGTTGAAATTAAATGAATTGTTTCTGAAATTACTTGCTGGCAAAAAGATATCTATGACATAGATATTATATTAAATAAAAATTGTATCTTAAATACCAAACATAACAACATAATAATATTTTCTTCAATAAACATTTATAGCCAAAATGTATTCTTATTTAAATAAAATTTTAAAATATAAAAGACTCAGATTTTGTATTAACAAATTAGGTAATTATTAAAGCAAGATTGCATGTTACACATTATGTACAGTAAAAATATATCCTGAAAACCATCAACTGTATCATGATTCATGACGTGAACATAACCAAAACACGATCTGACACGTTCGCAGGCTGAGTATGCGACTTACCCGCGAATCAGCAGTAAACAAAGCATTACGGAAACATCCGACTAGTCGGCCGATTAGTCGGCTACTTTGCAACCGACTAATCGGCTAGTCGGCTAGTCGGCTAGTCGGCCAGTCATGATCGGCACATCTCTACTAATATTATGTTGCACACGTCATATCAGAATATTGACAGTAACGCTGTCAAACGTCGAACAAAACTTTTTGTTTACAGTCTGTGCCAGTGCTGTCTCTGGCGAGAAAATATTGCAGCAATATATCCTATTAAACATTTTCGACGTTTGACGTTTTACGAGAACACCATTCTGTATTATTCCGGGCTGCATCGAAAACATAGCGAAGCTGCATAAATGTAAAATGTACCAAATGATGATAAACCTTACCGAACTAGATATTACCTCTATAATATGTATATTGAACTAAGTGCAACTATACATATACCGTCGCTATTCACTCTGCTTTTGTCTCAATGATATGCAATTGCACCCAATTATCAAATACAAGTTGTAACCAAACTAAGTGATAATACTTTAGGGTGTGTATGGGTCGCCTATATCGAGTTCGCTGTGAAAGTAACTTTTTTTAAACTTTTGTATGGGAAAATTCATGACGCTCGGGCGATTGCCATACAAATCACAAAGAAACACACCCTAAAATATTATCACTTAGTGTTGTTACATTCTGTATATTGAATTAAGTACAGCTATATAATATACCGTCGCGATCTATTGACTATTCACTCTGCTTTTGTCCCAATGCAATGATATGTAATTATTGTACCCAATATACAAAGTCACAAAATGCTTATAAAAACTGTAAAAAAACGTTTTCACAACCACGTATCAATTTCTTAAAATAAGACGAAATATGCAAGTGTCGTGTAAACAATGTCCGGGCATGTCCGGGTGTTGGCCGACCGCCAGAGACAATTATTATCCCGACCCTGACAAACAATTTCACTTTCAATGCAACTTTACTTCTAAACTGCTGAGTCGATTTTGCTGAAATTTGGTATGGAGATACTTTGAGTCCCGGGAAAGGACATAGCATACTTTTTATCCCGGAAAAATTTACAGCTCCCGCGCTATAAACGAATTTTGGCGCAACGGAGTCGCGAGCGTCATCTAATTTTTAATAAAAGTCCATAAAATATCGTTAAGGCAAGGATGTCCCTAAATTAGCAGGTCGATGTCTGTCAGTACGAATATCGACGTAAAAGACATTAAAATAACATTCATATCAGCGCGCCTTGTACAGGTTACGACGCTCGCCGCGTTCTTGATAGGGCGAAATAGGAGAAAATTATACATTTTATGTTATTTTTTTAATGACCGAATCATTTATTAAAAAACTTTTCGGTTATTTTGTTAGAACTATAAAAAGTTATCCTTTTTGTAAAAAAAATATATCATTGTCATTGAAAATTACGAGATGTTCGAATTTGAAGTGTATTTTTATGGTGATATTCAAGATTTTTTTTACAGAATTACCATGCCATTTTTTAATATTCTGGAAGCTTAAAAATCAGTCTTTTCGAACTGGCCTCGCCTTAAACACGGAACTAAAAATCCTAAATTGTATCTTCTAGTAGCCCCTGAAATAGTTGTTCATTCACACAGTGACATAGAATACTAGTGACAGATATTAGTAGGCTAGTGGGCAGAACGCCAGAAACTAACAGGTGGAGAGTCAGACGCTGTCTGCAACGACCATATTTATATTTTTGACATTGCAGTTGAACTTGATTTTCAAAATAATCATGGATGGATATAGATCGAATAAAATAATAATTATTTTTTCGATCTATATCCATCCATGATTTATGATGTATTATTGATGTGTGAAACTCGTCCTACTGGGATGAAATCTTGTTGGACGAAGCCAGAGTACTCACCTGTTTGATTAATATACAGTGTTTAACAAAAATAAGTGATAATACTTTAGGGTGTGTACGTGTTCCTTGTAGAGAGTTCACTGTGAAAGTAGCAGCGCTAAAAGACGAAAAAAATTTTTCACTTTTGTATGGGCAAGGGCCCGAGCGTCACGAGTTTCCCCATACAAAAGTGAAAAAAAAATTTGGTCTTTCAGCGCTGTTACTAAACTAAAAGTGAAAAAAAAGGAACACGTACACACCCTAAAGTATTATCACTCATTTTTGTTACACCCTGTATAATATCATAGTATAATAATAATTATAATGAATGAGTATTGTGTTTGTTTGAAATTAATTATTAATAAGCAAAACGAAAATGATAACACAAACTGTGAAATATTAGATAGCAGTTTTTTCTGTAGACTGTACATTTTTTTTTTCTGTTAGCATTTGGGCTACAGGCA
The DNA here is from genome assembly GCA_905187585.1 of Cyaniris semiargus. Taxonomy (NCBI): domain Eukaryota; kingdom Metazoa; phylum Arthropoda; class Insecta; order Lepidoptera; family Lycaenidae; genus Cyaniris; species Cyaniris semiargus. The sequence goes on from LR994555.1 coordinate 5,540,965, forward strand.
CATTTCAACTTACAAAAATTCTATCGTAAAAGTAAACAAAAAATACCTACACAATAATTTTATAATACTTATATCAATTTGCAACATACACTGCTTTTTTATCGACTGTTTTTACAACAAAATTATGGTTTTGTATATTTAGTTAGCTAAAATACTGTAGCAGACCGCTCACAATCCTACATCGCGGTATCGAAGTTTCTGAGATACCACCTCAGACCAAATAAAACCACCTCAGTCCATAAGCTAGATATTATAATATTAAATATTTTATATTTGTATTAATATTTATTAATAAAACTGTAAATAGCCAATTTCACGGTGTTAATTTTAAGACCAATTAAAAAAAATCGGTTCACAAAAAGCGAAGATCTTCCGTTGCGAAGTCATAAACATTTAAAAAATATATTCGAATTAAGTACATCCTCAGTTTTAAGTCGGTTAAAATTCACAGAGTGAACGATTACGTTACGTAGCATTTTAAAATATTGTCCAAATATAGGGTAAATAAAAACACTTCATTCTGGCTACACTTGTTTTTACCTTGCATGGTTCTTGCAGTAACCACAAAAATGTATTTGGATATAATATTGAAAATATTAGATTTTAAATTACTTACGTGTGAAATGTGGTCCCATCTCGCTTTTTAACTTTGGATGAATTATTTTTACATAGTTTTTATTATTCGTAGTTTACACCCTTTCACGACACAGCTCGGCATTTTCAAGCAGTTTTTCAGTTAAAAATTATTTTCTAAATGCGTGCTGCTCTTACGAGTCGCGATAGATACTGACGAAAACTGGCCCCTTAGACAAAGTATCTTTCGTTAAAAACGATGACGAAATTCGTTATCAAAATGTATGCGGTTTGACATAAGTCATCGCTAAATGACATTTATGACTAATGTCAAATCCTATATATTTTGATAACGAATTTCGTCATCGTTTTTAACGAAAGGGACTTTGGCTACGGCCTCAGGCGTACTTTCGTTTTGCGTATGTGGGCGTAAACGTGTATATACACAACTGGCGTACTTTGATCGGCTTCACTTTGTTGTTCGCAGCGATCTGTCTTGACTTTTTTTTTTTTGGTCTGAGGATACCACAATACTTTATTAAACGTCCCAAATATTTTTGTTTAAATATAAAATTGAATCGTCATGACTCATGAGTAAGAAAATATAATACGAAAGTGTTGAATCGAGCGCAACACTATTATGTGGGAATGTTCTGTAGTCGCTTAAAATAATCTAGGGACGTTTGCATAAATCGTATTAATAAAATAAACACGTACAGTCAACAACCAAAAAGAAAAACTCTTCTTATATAATTTCTTATTCTTTTTTTCTTATTTAAACTCTTATTCTTATTTAAACTTTTTTTATTTATCAGGGCGAGCGAAGCGTGCCCTAGTACATCCCACAACCTTTCATTTTGTGGTACACTTTACGGAAAAACTATCACGCCTATTGATTTGTGCTTTAACATAGTAATTTTTATTTATATGTAGATAGATGTGTTATCATCAGTCAGTCAAGGTGTGACGACGCGAGCCCTCACAAAGCTCGGCTTTTAGCTAGTAATTACTTATGGCCCGAATTACATTATTCCAATCAAACGCTTTTTTTATTTGCAAAATTGCATTCCAGTGCATTCCAGTGCCCATTTACATTATTCCAATAGTAATACAGCTCTGGTTTGGATCACTGGATTTGAATAATGGAAAGAAATATTTGTATGATAAATAATAATTATAAAAATTATAAAAACATTTTAATTATGTAATTAGTAATTTACGTACAAAAAATTCAATAGTATAGAACTATTCAAAAGTATGCAAAATATATTTTTTCATTGATAAAATCGCTCAGGTAACGGGCATTCCAAAAATTATTATTAGTTTAATTTTAAAATAAACTTTTAAAATTCCAAGTATTACCTGGTAGTAATAATCCTCATTATTGAATAAATAAAACGATTAAAATATCGATTAAATGCCATTAAAAGTGGAATTATATTTTAATAAGTTAAATTTTAATTTTTTCTGCTTTTTCTGCAGATCTTACTCTGAAGGTTAGCTTATTGGATTAACTGTAATTGAATTTGAAGACCGTAGGTCAGGTACATTCCGATTCATGTATTACTGTTATGATTTTGATAAAATTATGTTATTTTATCACGAACTTCTAAGCTAATAAAATAAATATATTGCAGTTCAACTTGTAGTAATATCTTAGACTGTTTACATTTTAACCACCAAATTTTATAATTATAAATATTGTCAGTTCATTCTGAATTATATTGCTTCTGTTTTCCATTACACATTTAAATGGGATATATTACTGCAATGTTTTCCCGCTAGAGGCAGCACCAGCGTAAACAGTAAACAAAAAGTTGTTCGACGTTTCAGAACGTTTCTATCAATATTCTGATAATATGAATTAGTATGTTATTTCCAAGTTTGGTAAGGACAATGCAGGCTTGATCATCTGATTGTCTGACAAGTAAGATGATCCATACGTCGGATGGGCATGTAAAAAGTCGGTCCTGCTTGTGCCTAATCTCTCGCCAGTCGTGTCGGTCTTCCGTCCCACTGGGTTATGAGAGTAAAGGAATAGAGAGTGCTCTTGTGTACTGCGCACACACTTGGGCACTATAAAATTACTCCTGCGTAACAGGCCTGTAGGCCTACTACGAAACTGTTTTGAGACTCAAACAATCAGACGAGAATGCCGCGTCCTGCTCTAACAACGTCATTTCACGTTTGTTAGAGTAGGACGCGGCATTCTCATCCGATTGTTTGAGTCTCAAAACAGTTTCATGGTACAAGGCCTGGTTTCAATGAAACCGGCCACCGTCACCGAAACCGCTGTGGGAGTTATTATTATGAAGTTAGCAACATGTTGGATTTTGGTCGGATTATTTACTGTATGAGCTAGTAGCGCCTTCTGCTCCGACTTTTTCGTAATATTTCCTATTATTAAGGCCATCTCCCGAGCAAACGACCTTGACCATACATTTGACGCGTTGCCGAGATGGCACAAAAATCCTATTTTTTTACTTATCTTAGTTCAAAATTGATCTAAAAAAAAATTAAAACGGGGAATATGTAGTTAATGAAATTGTCGTGTGTTTCAAATGAACGTAATTTGTAAATACTAGGGAGATGCTGATAGTTTGCTTCAATTTTAATAAATTGGTATTACTTTGGAAGCTAATATCATCAGTATAATAAACAAAAATAGAAAATTTGAAACGGGGAAAGGAATGTTGATATACTGAAGATTATTGCTGTATTTTTACTATAACTTTGTAGCTTTCAAATTATGAGTTTATAAGGCTCTAAATAAGGTAAATTACGGAATCTCCGTAGGGGAAGGCCCTTAAGAGCTAACAAGCACAGTGACTACTGACAGTAGACAGCTGTCGACTTTAACAATCACTTTGATTTTAAAATACAGTAAATTATCTGCTACTAACACCTTATCAACATAACTTGAACAAACGACCTTTCCTCGATAACTCACATATTAATAGTTTTATCAAACATAATATTATATTTGATAGCGTTACTCAGTATGGATTAATTTTATACTAATGTAGCTATCACAGTTTGTGAATTATAATTTTTTGTCATCCGTTTAACATGTAAACAAAGTTACATTACCATACACTTACCATAATATTAATTATAATATACAATAATATATTTTCTATTTAATATACATATGTACACCAATGTAACTGTTAGTTCGTGCTAGTATGATTAGTATAATGTTTTGTCATAACATTTCTTATATTTAGTTAATTGTGATAATTTCTTTAATTTATCAATTAGATTATTAATTACGACGTGACTGATGACTTTAGATGAATTCTTATTTCTTGCATAATATTTATCACGTTTTATTAGTTTTAATAACTTTAAAATTTCTCCCTGATTGCCGTTGTTTTTCGACTGGATTGTCTATGTCTTAAAATAATTACATACATAAATGATCCAAACGAAAAAGTTACGAACGTTATAAGCATTAAAAAAAAGTGGACCAAATTTTGCACCTTGAGGTACACCATCCTTTCATAAAAAATTAAGACTATGTTATATCGTTCAAAAGGATAGTGTACCTCAAGGAGCAATATTGGGTCTACTTTCCTTAATGTGTATAACGTCAACATCTCTGTAGAATTACGGAGATGTTTATTGGTTAATCAGTTGACGTTAGTCAATCAAAGTGCTCTAGTGAATAGATAAAACTCTAAAATCTGTCAATAAACTAAAAGCGTAAGGGTAGCGCTTGCACACGGACGGAATTCAAGACGGAAGATCTCTCCATCTTAATAAAACCTTACTTATATAGAATTTAAAGTACCTAATTATAATTAGGTACCTTAGTTATTTAAGTATTATAATCTTAACTAATAGCATCGTTTAAAAATATAACGTCCTTAATAAAGGACATTGTATTTTTAAGGCCAATATAGGCTAACGCGAACGTCTAAACATCAACGCTGTAGAACAGATAAACTTCTGTCAAAAAACCTAGAAACCGTTCATAAACTATACAGCCTACGTCTTACAAAGCGGCTTAAGTATCCATTCATATATTGTGTGATATACGAATGGATACTTAAATAATCGTGTGTTGTGTGATAGTCTTTGATCGTGACCTCCTTGAGTGGCAACACACAAAATGATACATTTACATTAAAACCAGTTCATTCTATAAATTATTAGGTTAGATAATGTGTCATGTAAGGGTAAATAATTTTCCTCATAAGAACGGTCCTCATGATGAGGATAAAAATAATTCGGACAGATAAAAATAACGAACTGCTAAATTTAAGCAACCTAAGCCCTCTGTTATAGTTATTTCATATATTTTTGACAATAAAATGTGTTTACTGATATATTACAAAATGTAACAAACATATTGTAATAATATGACAACGACAAAACTGTCCAAACGAGCAAATTCCATCAAAATTATTCACCTACAACTTTACAAAGGTCCATGACGCCATTTTAACTAAAATCGATAAGCTATTTTACATGTCCAAATATACAGACACAATATGTATGTATGTACGTGTTTTTCAACGAAATCTAAGTACGTCATACTACCTTGACACTTGCTGCAAAAAATGAATCATTTTGAGGAAAAACTACATACTTAATATCAAAATAAAGTATCATTGCAGATTTTTTTACATTTTCTCAATAGTTAAGTTTTCTTCGATTAAAAATCGATAGTTTAAAATATTTATTTTTTGAAATAACAAAAAATATTATTAAAAATAGTTTGAGTCTAATTTCTTGCAGCTAAATAAACGATTCCTGCACGATAAACAAATTGAAACGCAACAAAATTGCAAGCAACATATTCTACCTCCTTATTATAATTATATTTTTCGCGATGTTATAAGTTAATCCAATAATTTATCACAATATCATCCAAATATCCATGCAAAACCGTTTACCTGATATCTAAATGATAAATTTAATCTTTTTGACGTCATTCCAACGACCATCCTGGTCCATTGCCGAAGTGACGTCACGTTTTTTCTGCTAAGAGTTGTGCAGGCGAAGACGTAAAAACCAAGGTTCAAACATTATCGACAGGCTATATAAACAGGCGATGGAAAATTACTAGACTAAACGTCAATTCAAAAATAGATACGAAACAAATGTCGAAAGAATATGAGCATAATAGAAAGAACTACTAAGGGTAGTCAAATTATATATGTGATGAGTATATTATATAATATTTAATTATTCTTAACAAACAGTTTGGCAGTAGCCAGGGTGTTGATTACATTAAGAACAAATATGACACCACTACGGAGGACAGAGTTTTCTTTAATGTGTGACTCAACCACCATGAGAAAACCCCAAAGGACTTTAGGGGGCAACTAGCACAAACAGTAAATTATCCGACCAAAACCCGATATGTTGCACACGTCCTATCAGAATGTCATCTATCAGAATCATATCCTATCAGACAGAAACGTTGTCAACCGTTGAACATAACTTTTTGTTTACTGAGCTGTGTTTTGTTGCTAGTGCTGTCTCTAGCGTTAAAAACATTGCAGTCATATTATTATCTATCCTACTAGATGTTCCGCGCGGCTTCGCCCGCGTAATTGAGGAATTTCACGGAAACCGTACATTTTTCCGCAAAAAATACGTGGTCTATTCTTTATGTGTGCCAAATAACATAAAAATTGCTTCAGTAGTTCTTAATATAATAATCAATTTTATATGTATGATTTTCCCCGTTTTTTTCCACATTTTCCTCTGTTTCTTCGCTCCAATCGGTCTTAGGTTGATAATATATATATATATATATATATATATATATATATATATATATATATATATATATATATATATATATATATATATATATATATATATATATATATATATATATATATATAGATAGATAGATAGATAGATAGATAGATAAATGGGCTATCTAACACTGAAAGAATTTTTCAAATCGGACCAGTAGTTCCTGAGATTAGCGCGTTCAAACAAACAAACAAATAAACAAACTAACAAACTCTTCCGCTTTATATTAGTAACTAGACTTTCCGCGCGGCTAACAGAAAAATTGCTCTAGTAGTTCGTGAGATAAGCCTTTTCAAATAATTGCCCCCGTTTTTTCCACATTTTCTTCTATTTCTTCGCTCCTATTAGTCTTAGCGTGATAAAATATAGCCTATAGCCTTTCTCGATAAATGGGCTATCTAACACTGAAAGAATTTTTCAAATCTGACCAGTAGTTCCTAAGATTCGCGCGTTCAATTAACCCCTTTCAAATAATTTCACCCCGTTTTTTACACATTTTCCTCTATTTCTTCGCTCCTATTAGTCTTACCGTGATAAAATATAGCCTATAGCCTTCCTCGATAAATGTACTATTTAACACTGAAATAATTTTTCAAATCGGACCAGTAGTTCCTGAGATTAGCGCGTTCAAACAAACAAACAAACAAACAAACAAACAAACAAACTAACAAACTCTTCCGCTTTATAATATTAGTATAGATAATATAGATTAAAACTTAAAGATGGACTTATAGTTGTCCAACGACTCGTAATGAAAGTTCCAAACGAGTGGTGAGCCTTTCAATCGAACAATAATTGATCGTTGTTTGCGCAATTCGTTCTAATTAAACGCAATTGACTTATCCCTTTGTAGTTTGTACTCGATGTTAAATCGATTTTAATGTTTTACATATTTTGGTATCTTCATTAAATAAAATCTGCTCTTGAAACACATAGAGCTATTTTCTTTTAAGTATTAAGTAATTTAAAATTAAAATTTTGAGTTAACTCCTCTAAGAAAATGTTTTACTTTACTTTTTAAGTACTTACTTCAAATAAAACTATCATAAAATGAGAACATTAAACAGCCGCAAAATGATCTCAGCTTCGGCAAAAAAAGACATTATGTAAGGTAGGTACTTAAATATAAGTTAAAATAATCACAAAATAAAAACATTATTTTCGTTAAATTCATATAAATATATAGATATAATCTATATCTTATTTTTATTGTCTGTGGTGTGATACTTTATAGTTTATACAAATATTTATATAGTTTATACAAAAATTTGTATAATAAAAAAAGGGTTCATATTATCTTACCTTTATTACTTCAAATATATTGAGGCATCCCACTTCTTGCACTTCTGAAACAAGAGAAAACAAATTGTAATTATGACTTTGGCCACGATTTAATTACGTATGTATAAACAGACAAACTTTTCGTATTACCTGCATAAAACACCAGACTTCTTAGTTATGAAGTGTCTGAATCGAATAATATTGATTGATATCAAGCAATATTGTAAATTGTAATGTAAATAATTAATAAATATATAATGTATCGACTTAATGGACATGTAAAATGTAGGAATGTAAAATAAGAAAACAAAAGAATATTGTAAAGACATAGAGAATAAGAATAGTGTAAGAAATAAAAGACAATGCAATATATTAGCCATGTAAGAAAGTAGTAAAAGACATGACATAAAAAAGAAAAGAAAAAGATGAAAACGAAAAAGATGTAAATAAAAGATAAAAAACAGCTCTGATCATGTTAGGGAAAAAAAAAGCAATATTGTTCGATTGTAGTAAATATTAAAAAAAAAAAACTAGCTGGCTTATTTTTGTTGCCGGTTTCTGAAAACGGCCTAAATGTCACTTGCTAATAACTTCAGAGTAAATGCAAATACATATGTGAATGCTTGCATCAGAGATATGGCCAATGTTTCCGAAGCATCCACATATCAAGTTTATTGATACTCGGAACAACAGCTGATCGGCCCTGGGCGTAATCTTGCAGCTGCGAACTCAATAATGGCGGCATAAAAAGCGAATCATCCGACAAAGAGATGTATTATTACCCAGGTAACAGGATTCTGGACCCTCAGGGAACAAATCAAATTCCTCTACAACGTCTGATCAAATTGTACTCTACAAAGCTAGTTACAGCACAAGCTTGAAAAATATAGTGGAGACGTAATACGCATATCTTTTGACTCATAAGCCTTAAAACTTTTGGCTAAGATTATGACATAATTATATTTGACTGATTGCAATACTAGGGAAAATTATCCAAATAATTGATACAATTAGTGAGAATACAGAAAATTCTACACTATCAAAGATTATGGCAATACAATTCCGTTGTACTTATGAAAGTGTGGAAAACCATTTATCAGTTAATATTACAGAGTACATTGAAAACACAATAATATGTTATTGTTTTCATTAGTTACTGATTATATTAATTAATATTGCAGTTCGTAGGTCAATGATAAGGTATTTAATAAGCAGAATTGGAAACATTGTTAAAACCACCGCCAGTTTTTTACAACGTAGTGAAGCAGGAAAACGTTCGGTCTCACGAAAACGATACACTATACATTTATAAATACTAAAAGTTACAATGTTTCTTGTTCAATTTATACATCGGCATTTTTAACAATTTTGAGTCTTTTTTTACCCTTACTCAATACTAGCCTAACGCATAGTCCTTTTCGTATTGTAGTCTTCACTCTTCACATTGGAAAGATGGCCCAGCAGTGGAAATGACGATGTTACATTTCTTGACTTCGTTTAGACCAATTTAAAATAAGAAGACCGCTCGCTTTTTAATTAATTATATTATATTTGACCTATATGCAAAAAAATGGAAACTATAAAATTAATGAGCTAATTGGCACTGTATGACTTTATTGCACACAACCGATCTTGTTTACATATTTTCGACCAAAATGAAATAAAACAGAGTTAACCTAACCGAACCCTTTCAACGCAACAGTAGGGCGATATCTGTAGCAGTATCTTGTAAGTCACTACTATCTATTTGGAGCGCTGACTTCATGAAATTATACTCAGTCATACTACTTACTGCTAGTAACAATGTCGTCTACATAACATTACCTCATTACATACAGATAATGCAAACTTCCTTCAAGATAACGGTCACATGAAATTAAAATACTAGGTCAATGCAAAAAGATATATTTTGCAATTTTTCAAGATTTAAAAATTATAAGTGCCGTAAAATATGATGTGTCCTGTTGTATATAATCATGTTATTTTGAATGGTTTAATTAGACGCAAAAAAATATGTTGCGCCATCTTTGGAATTTGGCTACTTTGGTGTTTTTTGTTCCGAAATTAAACAGCTAATAAACAGATATTAAGTTATCAAACAAGAAATACTCGTTTCTCACAATAGCTATATAAAAAGATTGAACCACGCATTGACTATCAGCAGTGGCGGATTTACCAATAGGCTAAGTAGGCTGGAGCCTAGGGCGGCAGATTTAGAGGGGCGGCAAATTTAGCCCAATTTTTTTTCTTACAGAAATAAAGGTCAGGGACCAGGGAGTATCCTTAGGGCGCCCCTTAGGATACACCCTGACCTTTATTGGAAAGAAGACTTATAAATTTTTTTTGATTTGTTTTGTGGTATAATAAGTCCTGTATTTTTTTTGTTTTAATGTGTAGCGACAGCAGTTAATAATTTTATGTTATGACCTTTTAAAAGTCGTAGTCAAAAATACTTGTAGACAAAAAAAAATCTCGTAATAAATTCGTAATAAAATCGTGTCGAGCTCACCGCAGGGATCAATTTTATCCATGAGGAAATTTTCACTGGACGCACCGTTTTTGAGGTAAGCGAGGTTGAAATGTCAAAATACTTGAATTTTTCAAAAAAATAACGGGAAAAATCCGATGTAATGAGGGCGATAGAATACAAATCATAAAGTTGCAATTTCAGAATAAAATATGCAATTAATATGATTGTGAACTAAACTAACGTATTGAATTTCAAAGGTCAGCAGGGGCAGCAAAAATTGAATAGCCTACTGGCGGCAAATTTGTAAATCTGCCACTGACTATCAGCTGTATCTTTATCTTATCAATCTTTTATCTAATTCGTAGCATTTAATTCAAATTAGTTTCGTCACTGATTGCATTGAGTAATGAGGAAAACAATTACTACTGAAAACCTTCGTCTGCCATATTGAGAAGTTTAAGCAAAATCACGACCTTAACTTTGTCATTGCTTTACTTTTTTTTTCACAATAAAAAAATATAATAATAATAAATACTAATATTATTAACGCGAAAGTGTGTCTGTCTGTTTGTTACCTCTTCACGTTTAAGCCGTTGAAACGATTTTTATGAAATTTGGTATAGAGATATTTCAAGTCCTGGGAAAGGATATAGGATACTTTTTACCCCAGAAAAATATACCTACTGTAGCTGCGCGACTTAAACTCGCTTAATTTTTGCATCAACTACATAGTTTTAACAATTACTTTAAACTCTATAAAGGAAGCCTAATTTAGATTTGTTGTATTTTACTTATCAACTTTAGTTAATCACCAATTTTAATTTGGCGTTACCTTGTCAATTTTGTCACTGCGAGTCCGATCCAAAGGATACCTTCACTCGAACATAATACGCGTAAGACTACACTGAATTTGATATAAAGTGTAATAAAATACGATTTATGTATTCAAACAAGTGAGCAGTTAAAGTAACGGTACTAAACCGCTGCGAATACCGTACAGGGTATTAACCAAAAATGGCAAAATGGCGTTCGCTAATTTAGATTTGCTATTTTAAATTGATTTTCTTAAGTTTGTGGTCACAGTAGATGGTTTTGTAACATGGCTTCTTGTTGTTTAGATTGGTTGTTAAGATAATACGGGTAAGTTATGTATGTTGTCTTGGTATTTTAGTTAAACAAAAGTAGTTGAATTTTTTGTGTGACTTAAACGAGTATAACTTAATTTTTTGTAGGTAATGCAGAAATGTCTTGATAGATATATAATCTTTATCTCATTTTTAGGAACATTAAAAAACTTGGCAATCTACATTTTTAGGGTTCCGTACCCAAAGGGTGAAAAAGGGACTCTATTACTAAGGCTTCGTTGTCTGTCCGTCTGTCTGTCTGTCTGTCTGTCTCCAAGCTGTAACTCAAGAACGGTAATAGCTAGAGAGTTGAAATTTTCACAGATTATGTATATCTGTTGCCGCTATAACAACAAATACTAAAAAACAAATTAAATTAATATTAAAGGGGGGCTCCCATACAAAAAACGTGATTTTTTTGGCCTTTTTTGCTCTATATCAATAATGGCAACAGCCTACCTGTTGACTTGAATTTTTCTCAAAGTACTTAGTTATATATGTACTTTAATATATAATAATATTAAAATAAAATAAAAAATTAAGGGGGGCTCCCATACAAAAAACACAATTTTTGGCCTAATTTTGCTCTATAGTGGTACGGAACCCTTCGTGCGCGAGTCCGACTCGCACTTGGCTGATTTTTATTTATATTGCAGCATTTAAATGACGAAACCAAAGGAAGTGCTAATAGTTAATTTATTACGAATATGCAATCAGGGGCCATTTTTATTGCATTAGTCATAAAGCCAAAGTCTAGTGACTTTGACCTATAAAAGATAACTGTATAAGGTCTGATGATTATGTGAAACTGGCCTATTGTTACTCATATTATGTGAGCACTGAGCAGTGAGCGCTGAGCGCATATTACTATTTCCTCCTATCGTAATTCGTAGCACTGTCCTAATGAATTTTTGGCTGAGATATAATTTTTTCTTATCTTTGAACATTCTTTTGAATGTAGAAAATAAAAACCTGTTCTTTCATCTTATGAAATTAAATAAAATTTCTTGTTTATTAAAAATAGATAAATTAGTAATGTTAGAAACTATGCTCATTTTATTAGAGCCCATTAATATAATAATTGTGATAATACTTATAATTATTATGACATTTAAGTTTTAAATTTAAATTATTATCAGTGTTTTTATTTCGTTGAGATAGGCTATTTTAAAATCAAGTGTGAAGGTTATCAGGGTCACTGGTTCAATAATCAATACAAACATTTATAACAAACTTGCCCTTATTAAATCCTTTTTAAAAGCTTTTATTCAAGATCAAAGTCGTAAAAATTATTAATTACTTACCTTGGTTAAAGTACTGAACTACTGACTACATGATTATGTTAAAATTATTTAGTAATGTAAGCTACCAATTTATATGCCGTCTATATTTTTCTGTATAGGTAATTAAAATTACAGACAAAATTATAATAGTGTGTAGTATTTAAGCTTGTAATCAATTAATTATTTAATATTGAAATAAACCGGCGCACTCAGAGACATTAAATTTTTATTTTTATATTTTATTTATTTATTTAATTCAGGCATCTTGGCCCATATTATGATTAAACTTCACTTTAATAAAGAGTTTGACAGATAATGTATGGGGCTTACGTCAAAATCTTTATTTAATACAGTTAAGTAATTAATGTTCGGCTTTGAGATCGACAGTAACTATCCTACTTGTTAATTAATTATTTATTTTTAACTTTATCCTGATTCCTGAGCATATGCCTGCTACTTAAAAACGTTTGATTTGATTTTAGTTTTATAAATTAGTGGCTAAAATATATTGAAAAAAGAATATTACTTACAGTTTAATCAATCTTACCCTTAATAATATTATGTTTCAAGGAGTATGGACGCTTGTTTATTAATATTTACAATTAAACCAATTGAGAACTATTATTAATTGACAGCCAAGGGAACTTTAATAATTTATATTGGTGTCCTATTAAATAATGTAGAAAATTGCATAAAATGAAAAGATATTAAAAGTTAAAACCACTGAAGTAGTCTTAGATTTTTTTTTTATGAAATAAGGGGGCAAACGAGCAAACGGGTCACCTGATGGTAAGGAACTACAAACAACAGTATACAAATTAGTAAATCCATCCGTATGCTAACATGAGGTAATGGGAAATCTCATTTAATAGCTGTGGTATACCTAAGTAGTAAATTAGACTGACAGATTGCTAGAGTGGCAGCATTCCCTGAAACCGCGAGTGCAGCGGTTATAGTTGCGCACTAGTGCGTAAACTGCAATCCCATCTGGGTAACACGCATAACAGTTCGTGGGAACTAATAACCCACTTGTATAATTAGCTTTATTAAAGGAAAATGTTGCGTTGCGCAAAAAATTGGCAACGATAAAACAAAGTAACCTCAAATTGAATGTATAGAGCGTAACTACAGATTGTTACATTTTTATAGTTTTGTATAATATCTGGTTTTGTTTAGTTTCCTTTCTACACTAATTTAGGTAAATAATTAGACTACAAAGTAACCTGAAGTGGAATGTATAAACCTTTAACATTACAAATTATTACTTTTGTATAATATCTGATATTAGTCATTATAAGCTTTTAGTTCTTCACAATTTTTATGTAATTAAGATCGACTCGACGTAACTCAAAAAATAATGCAAGATACCGCCAAATTGACAACACGGCGGATTCATTTTCATAACACATTATCATGATTCATGATACACGATATGCGTTAACACCGAAGCGAAAGTCCTCATTGATAAAACTGTTTGCGCCCACAAGGTCACGAGGGGCGTTTTGTTGACTGGACTAAATACATAATGGCTATCTCCTGGGATATGTCATATGTACATTACAAATATCAACGATAAATGTAACGTGAAATTGTAAAATATTTGTTTCCAACTATACAGTGAAAGCAAATTAATTAAAATTGTTACTTGCAATTTGCAAACAAATATTAACATTTAAATAACCAAAACTAAGACTATTCACGACGTCGTAATTTGGCCGAAAACGTTGTTTTCATAACATTGTGCTTGCGATTTTTTTAAGTCGTAAAGCATATTGGCGATAAGCGTGTTACCTGAATGGTGCACTACTTTGGATAATTTTGACATTTTAACATAACTTTTTTGTATAAAGTTTTTTGTCAAATATAAAGGGTTTTCCAATAGGGACTCTCAGACCAAATAAGTACAAAATACAGTTATAGTTATAAGTTACAATCGATTTATTGAAGAGCAAGTTTGATGAACGTGTTATCTCAAGAAATGGACCAGTCGATTGACCGCCTCGTTCGTGCGATTTAACGCATCTTGATTTTTTTCTTTGGGGCTGCGTAAAATCGTTGAATAAGCCGACGACATTGGAAGAGCTCAGAGCCAAAATTAAACGTGAAATAGCCGAAATATGTGTCCGAGTCATAGAAAATTGGGTTCAACGAATCGACCGCTGCAAATGTGCCATGGTGGCCATATGAGCGAAGTCGAGTTCCATTCAAAAATGTTTTGATTGTACTTCAACCCGATAGTAAAATTTGAAATATCTCAAATGGTTTTCATTTTATATTGAAAAAAAGTTGTCAAGTCCTTATTGGAAAACCCCTTAATACATATTATGATATTTGGTTACGGCATTTCACTAAAAATCTAGTGATAATATCCTCTTTGTAAACGCCCTTCTGTCGTCATTCTGTGAATCAGCGTTTACCTGACGCGACAAAATGATATCATGTATGTAAATTAACACCGCACGATGTCCAGATTCACTCAATGTCATCTTATGTAATAATCCATATGCATATTATCATTACAGTCATTGGCAGAATTTTTGAGAAGTTTTTTAAACTGTTACTTTTCGTTACAAATGTGTTTTTTTTAATTAAAATTAGCATACATAAAAGCTTTAAGCGTTTTTAGGGTTCCGTACCCAAAGGGTAAAAACGAGACCCTATTTACTGAGACTTCGATGTCTGTCCGTCTGTCTCCAGGCTGTAACTCAAGAACCGCTATAGCTAGACTTCTGAAATTTTCACAGATTGTGTATTTCTGTTGCCGCTATAACAACAAATGCTAAAAACAAAATAAAATAAATATTTAAGGGGGGCTCCCAAACAACAAACGTGATTTTTTTGGCCTTTTTTGCTCATAATCAGTAATGGTAGCAGCTAGGCACTTGAAATACTCACAATATTCTTATTTATATTTATACTTTAATAATTAATAATAAAATTAAAATGAAATAAATATTTAAGGGGGGCTCCCATACAAAAAACACAATTTTTTGCCAACTTTTATTTATATTTTTTAGACAAAATAAATGTCATAATATCCGCATTTTTTCCCCTAATCATTTGACAACAATTAATAGTCTTTAGTTAACTTTTTATACGAAGGCAATCAATCACTAAAATTCTTTGAAAACTGTGACGAAGATTATCCTCTAATTAGTTTCGAATGCGCAAAGTACCGAAATTCCGAGCTGCGCATAAAAAAAAGGAAAAAAAGGTCGTCAGGCCACATTACAAAGGGCCTCAGTGTCGGAGGTCCCGTAAACAAAAATTTAAGGGAAACGGGAAAAAAATGTTTTGAATGGGCGTCAGCGAGACGCGCGCAGGTAAAAATTTCTCCGATTGTACACTGTTTGGAATGTATACTAATAAGATAAAGTTTGTTACGTTTGTATACTCAAGGATATAAATCTTAAACAGAAATACTATATAATATAATATGCGAGAGACTGAAAGGATGTTTGTCACCTCTTTCGCGAAGCAATGAAATAAAAAATATATTTGTAAAACATGAAACTATACATAAATACGTATTATACAGAGATAACCAAAAACTTGCGGTTTACATACGAGACAGATCGAAATTAGAATTCTATATTTTTTCACGAAGTGTATATGATTAATGTAATTTGTATTATTACCTAGTATCTAAGCTTTCAATTAGTGACTAATTAGGCTAATTGGCTGAACATAAAGTCAATTTCCGTTTTACCTTGAAATTATAAAAAGATTATAAGTTGACATTAAATTAACTACTAGCTATTAAATCAGTTAAATCCTACCCACTAAAACCACCTGCGGTTCGCCTTCAGCCGTATAAAAGGAGGGATGTCCCGGATCTAACAAACACAGGACTCCCTCCACGACCGGCCGGTCTACCTCAGAAGGGACCGGACTTCACCAAAGTTAGGGAACGCTTCGGCAAACTGAAGCGTTCCCTAACTTGAATTCCCTAAGTTGAACCATACCTTGTAGTTCCGGAGATATGCGAACACAAACATAAAAACATACATATATACATACATACATACACTTTAGAAATTTGGCACATTTGTTCAGACGCTGATATAGACTAACATTGTATACGAAAACTGGGCAGTTCTGGAAATATTACATACATACGCGTCGAATTGATAACCTCCTTTTTTTGAAGTCGGTCAAAAAGTATCCTACGTCCTATATCCTATATATTATATCCTACTCTAAGTATTTCCATACCTTTCAGCAAATTTGGGCTTGAAGAGATAACAGACATTCTGATATACACTTTTGCAATTATCAGGGCGAGCGAAGCGAGTCCTAGTATATCCCACAACCTGTACATTTTGTGGTACACTTTACGGAAAACCTATCACGCCTATTGATTAGTGCTTTAACATAGTAATTTTTATTTATATGTAGATGTGTTATCATCAGTCAGTCAAGGTGTGACGACGCGAGCCCTCACAATTCACAAAGCTCGGCTTTTAGCTAGTAATATTAGTATGGAATATGGATGTTATCATGATATTGTATACAACATAATAAACGATAAACGAAGAAAATCACGGGACAAAATCTGAACAAATATGGGTAGGCTACGTGACTCCGCAGTCCGCTCACTTCTCGTACATTTCGTATTGAATAGGTACAGAAATAAAATGTTAGCTCGTGTATGGGAATTAATAGGAAATATCAATGTTTGGTCAACAATATTACATGTTTGTACACACAGAGTAAGTTATGTTCAGAGGTTACAAAAATAATCCATACAAAATTAATTCTAAATTTTGTTAGTCTTGCTGAAACTCGAGAACGGCTCAACCGATTTGGTTGATTTTAGTCTTAAAATATTCGTGGAAGTCATAGGATGGTTTATATGAGGAGAGAGATGCAAAATAATAAATAAACTAAATCTTTATTTCAACCCCACAACAGGTCATATTTTTAAATTACAAATAATATTTAGTTATTAAATTAAATTTAGATTTTTTTTTAATTTCAAATAAAATTAACTATTAGTTATTAAATTAAATTTAGAATTATTATCAAAGTTCACCGGGTCATCTAGTCAAAAAAGCTTGTAGATCTACGTACCAAATTTCATCTAATAGCGGTTCAAGTGTAAAAAGGTAACAAAATGACAGACGTTTGCTATAATATTTGAATGTACATAATATTATACCCTACTGAGAGATAATTACCTGTTTTATGACGAATCGTGTGACATCTATTCAAGCAGTCACAACAGTATTGTTTTCGAGGGTCGCGTCGTCTTTTACGTCAGTGTTGAATTATGCAAAAACATCGTGCAGACATAAGAATGTAGTGCTATTTAAATCTCTGAAGTTGTACATAAAACTATGTTACACTCGACAGTTTATACCTGATGATGTAAGAACCAAATGGGTCTAAGTGACGTTTTAGTTTGTGAACTTTGAGACTAGAGATGATATTTTGACAAAATGGATTTTTAAATACTGTGTATAAATCCGTTTTTGCCTATGTAGGCACCATCCTAACCACTCTGGTTTTAATGTCGTCCTAATAACTAAGAAATTATTTTACGAAACTTTACTTCTACTTCAAAGAACTGTTCAGGGCAATATTATTGAATAGAATAAGATTAGGTTTGTTAAAAAACTTTAATTATATTTTTGTTAAGTGTGCCTTCTTGCCAGTATAGTTATTTTATGAGTACGTTTATGAAACAACAGTAAAATATAGCATTTAGTAACAGGAATGTTATGCATCTTAAAGGCTAGCTTGAGCTAACATCACTGAATGTATTCTAGAATCTAGTGCGATAAAGATAAGATAACGAAGTCAAACACTAAACTAGACATAATGAAACTACGCAAAATACAGATCCTAATTACATCATTGTGATTATTAATAATTTGAATTTGTTACTTATTCAAGTTTAAAAAGTAATCGGTATATAAAATAAATTCAAGTTAAGAAAGTATTGTTTTTTTTTTCCAAATTTAAAATTTAACATTTTTACTTCAGTCTTCAGTTAAAACGTTTAAATCAACAAGTATGTAGTACCTTAATGTGAAATAGCCCTTAGGGTCACCATTCACATACGTGACTTTCAAATAAATATTAGGAAACCCAGTGTGCATATCAATGACCACTTTTTGTACAGTTAATTTCTTTTTATTTTACGTATTAGGAATATTTAATTTGTATTAGCATTTTTTTTCAAACTATTTGTATATACTTTTACACTGTTTTACTGTTCACACTGTTCCAAAAAATTTGTTGGATGGTACCGATAAAAAATTCTGAAAAAAAAAAAACAGAGATACGTGAATAAAATCATTGTCAGTGCGTCTTTCACAAACCAAGTTATTTAAAGCAATAAAGATAAGTTATCATCGTGCGAGAGTCCAATCAGAACAGATATTTAAATTAATTTACAATCTCTGTGATTGAATTGCTCTATGGATTTATGTTTTGCGCGGCCTTCGTGAATTTTAAGGATCGTATACACGACTGTAATTTTATTATAACTATCGGGCGAATAAACCCTTGGGATTCCTCCTTCCATATAGCATACCTGTTTGAATTTGGAAGCAATGTACTATCAGAGAAGTTGATTAATAATAATATGCAGATCGGAGACCTACGTATATTAGTCGTGTTTTGTCAAACCCAGCCGACAGATGACAACTTATATTAAGGGTGGGTTGCACCAACTTACTGTAACTATAACTGTAACTTTAACAATAACTTTAACTAACTACAACGCAAAATGTTAAATGTTTGGTTAAAGTCATTAATGGACGCCATATTTATTGACAACCATAAACGCTCAAACTTATATCGAAATTTTTTCATGAAAATTTACTATGGCTCACAGTGTTGTTATAATAAATATTTTTCCTGTCGATTTTTACGGATAATTCATTGCTTATACTCTCTATCCCATTAACTGTAGCTTTAACAAAAAAATAAACGCAACAGACATCTGATAAATTCTGTGGTCAAAGCTATGGTTATAGTTAAGTTAGCCTTAACTATAACCATAACTTTGACCATAACTGGAACTATAACCACGCCTCTGGTGCAACCCACTCTAAGTTGATAATAATCCGACCAAATGACGTAGGTTCGTGCCTATGAATCAATTTCTTCGATGGTGCTATCGTAGTAGTTCGTCATTTAGATAATAGCTTCCATCTTTTTGCTAAATTTCCAAACCGAAGTAGACACGTCTTCTTAAAGTGTTAATTGCTAACCACTTTAGAAATTAAACATTTTTTATTTTAATAAGCCTCTTAAGTGGCGTTTAAGAGTACGCTCACAAATTAATGTGGTAGTTTTTGCTTTCTTTACTTCCCCCGACGAGTCATAATATATTAAAACAGCCTAAGGCATATCGGCATTCCTGTACCTAGAACGCAGCTCCTGCCATTTGTGGCTACAGGTAATCTAGTCTGCATTTATAGGGACTTCAATAGCGATGCCACTTATCGATACTTTTATTCGATTATATAACTAGCAAGACAAATAATTCGATTTCAATGAAGCTTATATTATGCTACGAAATAAGAATAAAATATATTATGTTACTTAAAAAACGTTTAATAGTGTTGTTTAATATGTATTTGTAGCAAAGGTTTTTAAAATTTTGAATCACAATTCATAATATTAGGTTGGGGAAAAAGTTTCTTTGCATTTTATATAAAAATTCAAAAGGTTTTTTTTCATAAAGTTTATTTACAATTGACTAAAGTATATAGGTGCCATTTTGTTCGATAACTTTTTGCCATCTTGTTGGAAGGGACATGATCCCATTGCTATAAAAATTTTGGGGCTTCTGATGAAAAAACTGCGACAAGTGGTTTTGGCAGTCCTCTTGTGATGTCAACCTGACACTGCCTAAAGAATTCTGCACCGACCGAAACAGGTGGAAATCTGAAGGTACAAGATCAGGACTATACGGCGGATGCATTAACACCTCCCAGCCAAACTCCCGTAATTTTTGCTGAGTGGCTAAAGATGTGTGAGGTCTAGCGTTATCATGGTGCAAAACTACACCCCTTCTGTTGATTAATTCCGGCCACTTTCTCTCAACTTCTTGCTTTAATCTCATCAGTTGTTCGCAGTACAGTTCAGAATCGATGGTCCTGCCTGGCGGTAACAGCTCACAATGAATAATGCCCTTCCAATCCCACCACACACACAGCATCACCTTGTTGCGAGTTAACCCGGGTTTCGCCACAGTTTATGAAGCCTGACTGGCCTTTGACCACGATCTTTTTCGCACGTTCTTGTCGTACGTGATCCACTTTTCATCACCAGCTATCAGCTCCTTCAAAAATGGTTCGGTTTCATTACGTCGTAATAAAGAATCACAAATGAGTACACGGTTCATTAGGTCTCTTTCAGTTAGCTCATGAGGCACCCAAATATCGAGCTTTTTTGTGTACCCAGCTTTTTTCAAATGCGCCAAAACCGTGTTGTGGTCAATCCCCAGTTCTTCAGCTACATCGTAACTACTAATATGCCGATCTTGCTCCACTTCTTCAAAAATGGCATCAGTTTTGTCCGTAATACCAGAGCGACGTGCATCTTTGATATCAAAATTTCCGGATTGAAAACGCTTTTAAACTAAATTTGCGCTACTCTCACAGATACTGTATTAGGGCCATAAACATCACAATTTTTTTTCGCGGCTTGTGATGCATTTTTACCTTTTTTTTGTAATAAAATTTTAAAATGCATCGAATTTCTTCCTTAGAATCACTCATGTTAACAATAAGAAAAACAAATGAAAATCTCACATTTACCTAATTTGAATTTGGAATTGTCTTCTGTAAAATTAAAAATTTTTAATGATACCAAAATCAGCCAGATAAAATTTGTATATAGCCCAAGAGATTTTATGACAAGTTCATACATACTATAATGCGAAAAGACTTTTTCCCCAACCTATTATAATCACTCAGACAAATCAGGCCAATGAAAATTAATTTGATGTTATTCATAACTTGTCAGACTTGCAATAGAAATTTTAGACGTCCTATGTTTCTAAGCTTTAACGAGTTATTTGCATAATTTCGCAATAATCCCGATTAAACTAAAACGTTTTATATATTTAATATTATTATTTAATTAACTTTATTGCAGTAATAATAATTTATCACGAAAATAACTTAATTTGTCATTTAGTAATCCCACAAATCAAGACTCAATTCGTAAATTGACAGCTATTTAGAGTTTTTTTAAGAATAAAAAACTATCGATATGTCGACGTAACTCCGTGACGGTGGACCCAACACTAGTGTTTCAGAAGACATTAAGGACGAGTTTGAGGCTATAATCCAACAGACGCGTGATAAGAGCCAATCGCTCTTGCGGTTCTTTTGACTGCCTAACACGTAACTAGTAAACAATTTGGAGTGAAAACTTCTTCTTCTTCTGTGCTCTTTTTCAGGACACGTGAATTTTTAGACTGTAGTCTATGTCATAAAGTGGCAAAGATCGGAACGGTACCTTCAGTTTATCTCCACAGTGTTTCTATACTCTCGCATTTCTACTGCGGCCATGCTAAAGGAGCTGATAGATAAATCGTAGGACGGATAGAGAGTAGACCGCGGCGGGGCGTCAGAGAAGAAGTAAGGTGTTCTTTTCTTTTCACCCCAAGTTTTGTTTATACCTACTTCTGTCGGCACTTCCGGAGTGCAACGTATTGTTTTGTTAGACTTGTTAAAATGATGTATTTTATCAATAATATATTGAAAACATATCAAATAAGCACATATTATTAAACTTTGACCAAAGAAGAACGTTAAAAATTTAAATTGGCAGCTTTGCAATATTAAATTATACCCTTAAAGGGAATAACATAAACCACAGCTGTGAGGCAAATCTGAAATAGCTTTATGTTTATTCCGCAATTACATTTCACTTTGAAGTTTACGAGAACTTTCTAGAATATATCATTGTTATTGATAGAAACGAGATAAACTCCGTGCTTAATGATAGAACTCAGAACCAGAAGTGGCAGAAAATGTATCGAGAATACATAATATATTATCTTTGTCGAAATGGAATAAGTTGGCTTATTTCAAATACTGTTTTTTTTTAATTTGAATGGGAACCTACTATAGCTACAATATCGAGGCTTGTAATAGTCCACATTATATATAAGAAATCTGATGAGCTTAATATTCTAGGCTTTTTTATATATTTTGTTGTATTAAAATATATATTATTATAGATGACACCCGCAACTCCGTTGCGCCAAAATTCGTTTATCGGGCGGGAACCGTACATTTTTCCGTGATAAAGACTATCGTATGTCCTTTCTCGGGACTCAAAGTATCTTCATGTCAAATTTCAGCAAAATCGGTTCAGCGGTTTGAGCATGAAGAGGTAACAGACAGATAGACATACAGACAGACACACTTTCGCATTTATAATATTATACAAGTATAGATAAAAAAATTAAAGTTTTTTTTATTTTTATAAATACGAAATATTATACAGTTATTTGTATAATCAAACAATATGATCGTGCGTCTGCATCACTTTATTGTGCGATTATACCGATGTAATTCTGGAAGGGTCTTTGCACGTGACTGTACAATAGGACCCTCTTGAGACTGCGAAACATCTGTTCCAAATACAAGTTCTTAGAATAAGCGCAAAAATAAAAAATAAAACTCTTAGGATCATATTATGAAGAACTAAGAAGTTTTAAAATTAAGAATAACAAAAGAATGTTCTCTCTCTAGGGTTGAGTAAAGAGTATTTCTAAGACATTTTATAACTTAACCATCCAAAATATTAAGGTATAAAAATATCTGTAAGTATAATTGATCTTGAGAAAAAAGTAATTAAGTTTGACAAATAAATTGTATACCACCCAATAAAGTAGATGTTACAACTTATAGGTCTACCAGAATCTGATGGCAAAAAGTGAGAAAGTAAATTGACTCAAGCGATACCGGGGTAATTGGAATAAAACATTTTGATCCTTTTTTCCCCTTATAGCGGTTGATTCTATGTGTAAAACATGCAAATATATAAATTTATCCAATGATCAAGGATATTTTTTGAAAATCTGCTGTCAAAATTTGCCATCAGATTCTGGTAGACCTATACACGTGTTACCAAAAATTATTATCAATATTTTTATAACGATACTAGCGAAATTATTATAGGCTTTATAGGTAAAGGGAAGGTCATCTAAGCAGGAAAATACGTTTTTATTATGTAACAAAATTCTAACAAACGAATTCACTATCAATCAAGTTTGTTGAACTTAAATATCACGTCGATTCACATCCTGTCAGTGAATTTATCGTAAAACTATCACAAATATTAAAATGCATCGTAAGTCACTTCTTGCATTTCATTTAAATGTCCAATGACAATAAATTTTATATTATGTTTATTGTATTATACGCATAACTTACGTTGTGCCTTATTAAAATAAAATAAAAATAAAGTGCGCAGTCCCAGTTAAATACTGTAACTATGGACTTAATTTTATTATAAAATAGGTATAAGAGTGTAAAAATGTAAAAAAATTACTAAAAGGATTACCTAAAAGGAAACTAAAACGGAGCGTCCGTTGTGCTGAAATTTGTTTATCGCGCAGGAGCCGTAATTTTTTCCTAAATAGCATCCTATGTTCTTTTCCTAGCATCCTATATAATTTTGCATACCAAATTTCATTAAAAACGGTCCTGACGTTTAAGCATGAGGAGGTAACAGACAAACACACTTTCGCATTTATAATATCAAGTACAGCTTGGCAAAAAAGAGTCTGACGCGGTGACAGTTGGAACTAAAAAAATTATTTATGGCAACCTTACAGTACTTGTCAACACCAGTACATTATGTGTCAAAAGTGCGTTCAAGCGTAGCGTAGGGTTGCCTGCAATATAAGAAAAGCGCCCTCATTTAATCCACACTCTTTTTTGCCAAGCTGTAAGGATGACAATATTATATTTTCTATGTAACAATAAACATCATACATCCCTATAAGTAGCGGTCAAGGATAACTGGTAAAAGCTCCACAGGGAAATTACTTAAGTACGTCATATTTAATTGTGTAACAAACGATAATAACGTAATTATTATAATATTACGTTAATTATTATAAACGTTAATAATATCATCACGATATAAACATATTATTAACTGTTACAATATTTGAGGAAAACCGAATTGTATCGAAAGGCACTTGAAGTTTCTTAGAAAATGACCTTAACGAAGAAACATTCAAGGCGAGAATATGATTGTTTTGGAAAGTACGCCTGTTTATTTACTGATTTTATTTTAAACACTATGTTCATTAAGTGCTATTTGGAAGAAACCTTGCAATTATGGTTTAGTATATTATACAACGGATACCTACGTTGACAATCATTAACACTCGTAAAGACCAAGAACCTACAAATTCCCTCTCTCTAAAAACCTTTCTAGAAATGTGTAGAACACATATTATACTATATAATATACATTTTTTTACAATAATATAGTCTTACGTTATTTATTATTTTTTAAATCACTTATTTACTCGAGCAGTTGTCCTAACAACTTAAATCTCGCTAATACTGAAGAACAGCTTCGTCTTGAAATATTCGTGGAAGTCCAGGGAAGGTTTATATTAGGAGGGAATTGATACCAAGTTCACCGGGTCATCTAGTAATTGAGAAAAAATCTGATATTTGCGATGCGATGCGGATTCGCGGGCATGTGTGGGAGCCCTAAAGTCTTAACAGTACCGGAGGAAGGAAATGAATTTAGCTGTAACAAGATTCGCGTGTGTAGCGTAGTGTGAGAAGGATCTCTTTCATTATACAATTGTGCTAACCTCGTCAAGTAATCGCATTTACACGAGCCATCTGCATACTTCAAGGTCTATCATTAACTAGATGACGCCCGCAACTCCGTTGAGCCAAAATTCGTTTACCGCGCGGAAACCGTACATTATTCCTATGTTAGTACTATGTTTTGTCCTTTCCAGGGACTCATTGGAAATTTTTGCTGTAATTTCATCCCAAATTACAGCAAAATCGGTTCCGTAGTTTGGGCATGAAGAGGTAAAAGACAAACACACTTTCGCATTTATTATAATATTAGTACTGCACAACTGAGATTGAAACAAGTCCTAAAAACGTAACCAAGTTTTTATTTAGGCAGGATACGAGGAAATGGGATCAAATATAAAAAGAAATATTTTGTGTGTAACTTTATATCTAAAATATTTTTTGCTAACCTATTTGCATAAAAGTTCAAACACCTTAACAAAATATCTAAGAATAGATTCAACTATTCATAATTGGCGAATTTAAATTATTCTGATGCAAATTACCATGGAACTATTGCCGTTATTTCGTGCAAAATGTTTGTCAAAAACCACAATAATGATCAGTTAAAATTTCAAAATTGATGAAGAAAATTATCAATTTTTACTTTTGACATTGCAAATTCTGGAAAATTAAAAAAAAACAACACGTCAACTGCATATGGTTGTTTTTATTTTTTACCTAAATTTTTTTTAAACAACACCCTTTATTTTGAGTAATTGTCAACCAGTGGCTCATTTATTATGTAAACGTGTTATTGTTTAGGGCTAGATTACAATCACATTACAATGCTCAATGAGCGAGGCCTATGACCCATTTGCTGCACCTCCTTCTTGTGACCTGATTGTGAACAATGCATCGGATGCTTTTGTTTTTTATTATTCAAAAAAAGAATAATTATTAAAGTTGAAATTTCAATATATTTTTTAATTATACAGTAGTTTTTTTTTATGACAAGACACCGTTTTGTGTCTTCTTTTATTGATAATAATATTGATAAATTGTTATGGTATGTAAGTACTTATTAATAATTAGGATCTATGACAGCAAAGCAACTATGCAAAAAACCTACTTAATTATAAATTCAGGAAATATCTTAAAATTCAACATCAAAAATTCACGAACACGGAATACTTTCAACCAGTTTTATGTTATCGCAACGAGTTAACAATTAAAGGTTAAACCTCAAGTTTTTAAGCCTTTTCCCTCCTAATTAGCGAACTGCATCAGATAGTCAGAGAAAGCTGAAAGGCGACTCACACAGTAACCTGAAACTTCCGTACCATCTAATACGTTAATTATGTAAATGTTATATGAATGATCTACGGTAGTAGTGCTTCTGAGATCAGACCAGAAATACTGTACTAGGAAGTAGGTAGAAATGATGATTAAAAGGAATAAGAAGCAATTTTCGAAGATTAAAATTCATTATACACGTCGCAGTTCATATTAGAAAAAGAGGTACGTTTATTATCTGAATGCAAATTTGAATGTCATAATATTCAAACATAATGCATAAAAAAAGTATTGTATCCAACATAGCAACCTCCGCAGACATAAAATGACCTTACGTAACCTCTTAAAACAAAATTCAAAGTTAAAATTAAAATGTTAGACAACAAACACAGAAAGTAGCAAATAACAAAAAATATAAAAGCAACTTGATGAACAAAAACATATATATTTTATAGCAAAAAATGAACACTAAATAAAACAATGCATACATGCCTTTATTTATTTGTTCTACATTGAAAGTTTTTTTTAAACTGCAATAAAAAATTGAAATAAAAGCTTTTCTTTTTTCTAATGGTTGATTTCGATAATTTATTTCATAGTGAATATCATTAATCTTATTCATGTTAAACGTTTAAGCCAAAAACATTCGTCATGAGACCCCATGACATACATTTTTTGCAATCGCAAATGTTGATACACTTTGGCTGGCGTAATAACTACTTTCTCTTTGCAACTTTAAACACTACCTAAAAACCTTCTCATGCATATTACAATATGCGCTTTAAGTTCTATTAATTTTATCCTACATAAAATGTTTTAACGGAAATTTTTTAAATGAAGATATTTGTTTTTTAATTTTATTTTAATTATTTGTTTTATCTTAATATGACTTTTTTTCTATATTATGTACTTGGATTGTTACTTTGCTATTCTACATAATATTTTCAATTCGGTTTAACCAGTATCCGGTTTGATATCTTTTATTCCAGCTATATAAAAAATAATTTAAATCCTGCGATCCAACTCATCCATATCATCAAATCCGACTTTGGCTAGTTAGTTTTTTCTATTTCCGTCTTAAGTTTACTTATCGTGGCATACAGAATTATCATTTATCACGCTTGAGTCAATAAGGATTTTTTGGTTTTGGTGTTTACATAATCCATGATTCGAAATACTGTATGCATACCGTAATATAAGGTTAACAGTATATGAAATCATGTTTTATATTGATGCTTTACACATTATGCTTGTTATTGTTTTTTTATGTTTTATATACAAGAAACCTCTTTAAGCAAAAAATTGTTTTGCAAAAATTACAGCTACCAAGACTACAGCTACTCATCTAAATATTTACTTATTAATTGTCATAAATCATAAGAAGTTATAAACAGAAACTGCGTAAACATAACATACCAACGTAATATTACACTTACGTTGTCAAAGTAAAAAATCTACCGATGTCAAAGGTTTTTCATCACTAACAACATAATAAGCTACTTTGAGACAACAACAATTTTGTTGTTTTATAAAAATATAATAGCCGCTGACAGATAAATGATGGCACTAAGATGGATTTAGTGCTGAGTCAGTATTACTAGTCTAATATTTCTATCGAACATAAAATTACCCAATTATCTTTGAAACTTGCATTTTGACTCATCGTATTCTGACTAATATAATTTTTGTTTTATCTAAAAAACTAATCGTGGCTGGTAAGAAAAAAAGTTTTTTTTTATAGTACGGGAGCCCCAGGAACATTTTTTTTTTATTACTACCAAGCTAATTTTTTGTGAGTAGCTTCATTTTGATAAGACAAACAACATTTTTATTTGCGAAAAATCTTGAAGGTGGTAGCTAACAGAAATAGAGAGGATTTCATACTTTGACTTGATGGTTCTAAAATATGGATTGTTCTATTTGTAGGACAATGTTACTCTTAAATTATATAACTATTAACCTATCAATATACAAAAAATCAGCTTGTTAGGGTTCCGTTTTAGGGTTCAGTAGTCAACCAAGTTTTGTTGATTACAGAACCCTATATCGGATCCCTAACGAGCTGATTTTTCGTATATTGATAGACTAATAGTCGTATAATTTAAGAGTAACATTGTCCCACAAATAAAACAGTCCATATTTTAGGACCATCAATTCAAAGTATGAAATCCTTTCTATCTCTGTTAGCTACCACTTTCGAGATTTTTCGCAAATAAAATGTTGTTCGTCTTATCAAAATGAAGCTACTCACAAAAAATTTGCTTGATAGTAATCAAAAAAAAATTGTTCTAGGGCTCCCGTTCTATTAAATCTTGACCTAACATTTTTCTTTTATTTTCAATGATGATACATGGGGCACACAAAAGGTTTCCCAATGATGATTTTTATCACTAGCAAAGTACAAAGATTCCAAACGAAACTTGATATTAGTGTGATTTGATATAATTATGTATTTGGGCAGTGAGTTCTGGTATACGTCAATGAGTTACATGAGTAATCCAATGACAAAAGTGAAAAATTTGATATGGGTAATTATGGCTTACATTATACCTATTTAGTCTCGCTCCCGATATTCTAATTATAAGTAATAACAGTTGGTACAAAGTTCAAGACTCCAATCTGACCGTGCCTATGTTCAACCGATAAGCGATATTATATTGATAAAATGGTTTACGTTTGTAGGTATTAAAATATCATTATACTTGTACGTTAATTAAAATATGTAGGTATATTATGTTAATACTGTAATGTAGATTTCAGTAATTTTTTGTTCATGCAAATTAAATCGATTTTGTTAACTTTAATCTTTGAGGATCGTAATTCACAGTAAGCATTAAGAGTGTTAAGACATTTCGAAAAAATTCGAACAATTAACCCCTCTCGAATAATTCACGTGACCTTTTCGAATAATTGTTTTCATACGCCGCTATAAATGCAATTAAGCAGCGGCCACGGGTTAATATGCCATTCACTGCCACTACCGTGATTGCAGACTCCATGCCGTCTCGGACAAGGGACAATACCCTAGCCTTGAACGGGATGCAAATTTTCTATTCAAAACTTCTCGAATAGTTTATTTACGTCACTTATTCGGAAACACGAAAAGCCGCTATGTTTTTTAGCGACTTATTAATAATGATTACCTTGCTTGTTATTTTTTATGTTTATATTAAATTCCAGGAATATCCAGGTAAATGAAATAAAAAATAAACCTAAAGTTACATTATTACAATTCAAATATACTAAGTACAATCATAATTTATAACCATATTGTATTAAAGATATAAAAATTTGCATACTACCGTTTTTTGTACAGCTATTAAAAATTGATTGCTTAATTTTCTTTTTTTTTACTATTAATTTTACTGCAACCGTTTTCGTTTAGGAAATTCTTGATTTTAAATAACGTCTTTAATCGATTGTAAAAGAAAACATTGCCCTTATATTATTGTAGTAAACAAATAAATAGAAAAATAATTGACAGAAGCCAACGAAAAAACGATAATATAATATTTTATGGGGAGGTAGGTATAAAATACACATATTGAACATGATCTATTAAAACCGATACGTTATCAACTCTATGAATATGTGTCAAGAATGGAGATTAGGCAAAAAGACTTATTTTCCAGATAGAATACATAAATCACCGCATAGTTTTCCATATTATAAAGATTATTTATATATTATACAGGTACAAAAAGGTCACTGATAATCCAGTAACTGCAGAATCAATTAAGAAAATAACTCTCGTGGTGGTCTTTAACCCGAGTGAATCAAGAAAAAAAAAACGGAAAAGAAAAAAATATATATATATTATTCAGCAATTCAGGTACAAAAAGGTCACTGATAATTCAGTAACTGCAGAATCAATTAAGAAAATAACTCTCGTGGTGATCTTTAACCCGAGTGAATCAAGAAAAAAAAACAGAAAAGAAAAAAAAAATACTTACAAAAAATGACGTGCAAATCGACAAAAATGGAGTGCACGCAATTGTCGTGTTCGATGTCGTAAAAATAGTGAGTCCTGAACTCCCGACACTCACTGAGGCACTGTCACTTTTTGTGCACCGGCTTTTTACTCTGTGGACATTATGCCACTACAAGTGTTATCACCTCGAAGGCACGGAGCGGACTGGCAGTGGCCGGCTACACGCTTGACGCTGCATTCATTCGCAATTTGAAATAGAAAGACTAGACAGACTTTTTTTGAATTTGGAATTGCTAATTACTCATCTTTGAAACATTTTTGCTTATTGTTGCCTGTAGTTAGCAGTCATTTTACATAATATTATAATAACTTTGTCGAAGATTAACGTTTATATTTTAATGTATTGCAAGTATTTGAGTATTTTTTTCTTTATTTAACGTATGTTGGCTCCAAATTTATTTGCATGTTCAGGGTTAAAATTCAGATAAAAATAGCGATTTTTGATTAAAGTGCTGAGCTCATTAAATAAATAATTATTTGTCCCCGTTTATTTTTTGTTGCAAAACTCTTAATACCATCAAATATTGTAATTATTTCTTAATTATTTTTTCTTAAATTATTTTTGTATTTTCAGTAATTAACTTAGGTAAATATTTGACTACGCAAATAAAATTTACATACTCCATCTAAAAACAAAAATAATTACTATTTACCGTCTAAAAGAATTTGAATGTTGTAAAACTTTTGCAATTTTTTTAAATTTTGATTTATATCACATTATTTACGTTTTAGGTGCTACGTTTAGGTATTTAAATTATGTCTATAAAGTATAAAATAGCCCATAATTTTTTTAACCCTGAATTTTTACCTTTTAAAAAAAATTGGCAGCTCTATTTTTTTTTCGACTCCTTTTTACCCCAAAAATGGTCGGTGTGCAACTGCAGCAATACAACCCTGAACATTACACGTACACACGCGAGCCGCTGTCTAACTGAAATACCGGTTCTGTGACGGCGGATCATACGATAATCGTGCCACTTCGAGTTATTACCAAATACTTTTCCTAGCTCGCTCGCGAGGAACGCCGTGTCGTAATTCCTATTGCTTTTGCGTAAACCAGCTGACCTTGGTGATGCTACCCCTTAAACGCCGGACCTTCGTCTAAATTACTCATGTGAGTTGCCAGTTGCCACTTGCCACGTGCCATTGCTAGGCTAAAAAAAAAAAAATCTTCTTTGCCTAGCTAGCTCCCGAGGAATGGCGTTTCATTATTCCTATTGCTTTTGCCTAAATCCGCTGACCTTGGTGATGCGACCCCTTAAACGCCGGATCTTCGTAAAAATTACTCATGTGAGTTGCTAGTTGCCACGTATGGGTATAGCTAGCCAAAAAAATATTTTTTTAAAATATCAAAAATGTCAATTCTCTGTTCCTATTGCTTTTGCGTATACCTACCCTTTGACCCTGGCAATGTGACCCCTAAAAATACCGGGTATTAGTCAAACCCATGTGTGTTCATAGTTCATACGCATTAATTTGGCAGATTTAAAAAAATATGAGACGAATGCCAATCTTCTTTTTCTAGCTGACCAGCTGGCCTTGACGATGCGACCCCAAAAAATGCCGGGTCTTTGTCAAAATTAAATGTGTATTCTCACGCATGCATTTGCTAGGTTAAAATCGGCTGCAAAAAATATATTATTATTTAAAAATTAAAACATTAACCCCCTTACTAGTAAACGCTGTATAAGCTTTGAATAGTTATACAGTGTTTTGTCTTCTTCAATCCAATTAAAAATGTCACTCGTGTGACAGGAACAAAACACTGTATAACTATTCAAAGCTTATACAACGTTTATTAGTAAGGGGGTTAATAATTTATGCTTTTAGTGCTAAACGTGAGTACCACAAAAATTAATCAAGATTCATTTCTGTGGTGAGTACCAACTTGTTTTGTATAGGTACTTCTTTAATTGTGTTGTCTTTACTACGATTTCGATTTTAAACAAACGGCAGCACTCAGACATATTTTGTGTTTAGTAAACTAAAAAGTTTGAAAGATAATGTATGGGGTTTATGTGAAAACTTTTATTTGATTACAATAAATAAACTGTAAATTAACCGGCGTCCGAGACACAATAGAATATCTATTGTGTCTCGTTTTCCCACGATCGACGGGTTAATATTCGTAACTTACTTCTGAGTGAGACACCCTGCAACTCATGAAAGGGATGTAGATTTTAATTTCTATTAAAGATGGTAGCATACAGTATTGTTTAATACTGTAACAATTAATAACAAGCATTAAAGAGCTGGATGTCCTTTTATAACCTGCAGGAAACGGAAGTCAATAATGACCAAAGCTCGCATTATGTCTGTCTACATTCGCGCTAACTACCGACACAGCATTGTCCTAGTTTTAGATAGATAGCATCAGCATATCATTAATTTTATGAATTTCACCAATTTTTATTCACCAATTTTGTAAAGTTGTGAAATAAGGCTGGAAACGCACCTGCAGCTCTTCTAATGTTGCGAGTGCCCATGGGCCACGCGACGCTAGTTGCTTTCCATCAGGTGACCCGTTTGCTCGTTTGCCCCCTTATTTTTATATAATATATAACATATGTATGTATAAATGGATGTGGTCTAGCGGAGATTCCGGGGGAGACTCCGGAACGAAGCGCGTCACGTAGCCGTCAACACGTGACAAAGTATAGTTTTTAAGTATATAATAATTTACCGGAGGCCCAATCCCCTACCCTATTCCCTTCCCTCCCCTATTCCTTTCTCTTCCCATCCCTACCCTCCCCTATTACCCTATTCCCTCTTAAAAGGCCGGCAACGCACCTGCAGCTCTTCTGATGCTGCGAGTGTCCATGGGCGACGGAAGTTGCTTTCCATCAGGTGACCCGTTTGCTCGTTTGTCCCCTTATTTCATAAAAAAAAATGTATGTTAGTCCTTAAGGTATTTATTCTAATATGAATATGTATGTTAGGCTGTAAGGTATTTGTATTATGGGCCTAGATGCCTGAAATAAATGATAAAAAAAAAAAAAAAGAATATCCGGATTCTCGGATTCCAAAGTATCCGGATCGCAATCCCTAATTAAAACCAATATTTTGTGAATATTACAAATGTTTGGTTTGCCTTCAATCAATTAAGGGTCAAAATAGGTAGGGCAAGCCTCAATAGCAATAAAGAGGTAGCTATCATAAGAAATACGAGTAAGTATATTTCGTTTGATGACTACCTGTAACCTGCAAAAAACACCCGGGTCTATCTTGTGGTCAAGAGCAATAAAATACAAAAATACTTACATTGCCGCGCTGGAAAATTTTGTTTCATAAAGAACGTTAAAGAAACCTTGTTTTTCTTTATTTTGAATACAAACATTTTTATTTTATTTATTTATTTTATTACTTTGTCAATCCCCACGATTCAAAATATATTATCTCTATAAGAAATATCATCCAATTTAGTTCAGCGTTTTAAATGATGTACCAGATAGTACTTACATATTTAAAACATTAGAATGCACATATTGCAAAAATATTTTAACGCCACTTACAAGTGCATATTATTCCACAAAAAGTGCGCGAAGTAAGCGAATAAGCAAAATGCAGCTCGTGTTCCGAGAATCGTGTCGAGTCGAATACCGTCGCATCAGCAGTCGAAACAATAGAATGTTAAAAACTGGCCGGTTACTGACACTCATAAAATTATTATTCACTAGCATCATCCTTATAATTCTACTTCTAATCGCCAGTTAACATTATTCCAATCCAGTGATCCAATCAAGCTACTGGAATTATGTTTAAATGAACTTTGGAATTAATGAAATGCAACCAGTGCACTTATGTGCCAGTTTACATTATTCCAGTAGTATTCCAAGTTCCAGCGCTGGATTGGATTACTGGATTAGAATGTACATTGTAAACTCACTATGATTCCCCGACACTCCTACTCTACTGCAACATTTATTCAGCTTATGTTTTTATTAAATTGTAGCCTCAGTCAGTTTTTAGAGTTCCGTACCCAAAGGGTAAAAACGGGACCCTATTACTAAGACTTCGATGTCTGCCTGTCCGTCTGTCTGTCTCCAGGCTGTATCTCAAGATCCGCTACAGCTAGACTTCTGAAATTTTCACAGATTGTGTATTTCTGTTGCCGCTATAACAACAAATACTAAAAACAAATATATACATATATATATATATATATATATATATATATATATATATATATATATATATATATATATATATATATATATATATATATAGGCATATATATATATATAGGCTCCCACACAAGAAATATGATTTTTTTGGCCTTTTTTGCTCGTAATCAATAATGGTAATAGCTAGGTACTTGAAATTTTCACAAAATCCTTAATTATATTTGTACTAATAATAAATAATAAAATTAATATAAAATAAATATTTAAGGGGGGCTCCCATACAAAAAACACAATTTTTTGCCTACTTTCGCTTTATAATGTTACGGAACCCTTCATGCGCGAGTCCTACTCGCACTTGGCTGATTTTTTTCTTTCCTGCCTATAAAAGGTTCAAATTATGTTACTTTGGTTTTGGGCGTCATCTAGTAAGACATAATATAAATATTAATCAATAATAATCTATCAACTCATTGATTATTATTAGCACACTAGTCATAATATATGGCTAATTTATTTTATTCACGTTATAAGATATATCCAAGATACGCAATTAAAACACGTATTAACATCTCAGTTACAACTTACAGCAAAAACACTTCCTGTAAAGTACATGTTACAAAAACAGATAGTTTTTTTGTATTATAATATTAAAACTAAGAAATATAATAATATAAAGTTGTGAAATCCATACTTAATAATATTATAAATGTGAAAGTGTGTACAGACTACAGACACACTTAAACCGGGATAAAAAGTATATTATGTCCTTTCCCGGGACTCAAAGTATCTCCGTACCAAATTTCAGCAAAATTTTTTACTGAAACCGCTAAACCGATTTTGCTGAAATTTGGTATGGAGATACTTTGAGTCCCAGGAAAGGACATAAGATACTTTTTATCCCGGAAAAATGTACGTTGCCCGCGCGATAAACGAGTTTTCGTCATCTAGTATAATCATAAATTAGGCTCCATATGATCAGTCGTCAATCTTCATTGCTACACAGTGTACCATTCATGAGCTTCAGGAATTGGGTGATCTGACTGATCTCCGATTTCAATATCCAGCATGAATTTTCTGACTTCATAGTTTAGACTACTCAGATAGAATTCGCTTTATAGAGAATCAAAAAATGGTGTGACATAATATTTTATAACAATTTAAAAAGTTATTACTGCACTTATATTATGTATTTTTGTTCTGACACACATTTTGTATAGAGTTTGACGGAAGATGCATAGAGCTTATGTCCGAATCTCTATTTAAATAAAGTAAACATTAAATCTTTTTGAGTGCGGCCGTTATGTTTTAAGGGTATATGATATGAGACCTAGGACCAACCAAGACCCTTTAATATGAAATACTGCCATATTGTAATGTTTTAGAATACATCATATTGTAATTGCATACCAAGGAGTCAGGTGTACACACCTTACACAGTGGACAATGAGTGCTCAATGCTCATGTCAATGCACGATAAAGGCTGTATGCCAGATAATGGGCAGTTTAACGTGATCGTGGTCATCTGCAACATGATCATCTTTAATAACATGGTCGCATCATCAATTCGTGATCAATTTAATCATCGCCGTGACGCCTATTTCTTCTTTTCATAGTCCCAAAAGTTAGCACTAGCACTTTCTGAGTGCGGCAGTTAGTAGCTAACTGCCGCACTCAGAAACGTATATTAATTACCTAACTGTAATTAAATCAAGATTTTGACATAAGCCCCATACTCTATCTGTCAAACTCTTCATTAAATTGAAGTTTAACTATCATTAAATGTCTCTGATTGCGGTCGTATGACATTTAGGGCCTGTTTCACCACTTCTTGATAAGTGCCGGATAGGCTATCCACCACTTAACTTGACAGATAGAGTATGGAGAATCTGTCAAAAAAGTTGTGGATAGCCTATCCGGCACTTTATCAGGAAGTGGTGAAACAGGCCCTTAAAAATTTAAATACGAAAGTGACTAAAACTACTACTGATATAGCGGCATGTAGTTTGCGCTGCTGTTCGGATTTTCATGCCAGAGACTATATTCCACGATCGAAGTGACTTTACTGGAATGAGAATAGAAACCCCGCTCGATCGTCAACTTAATCTGTATTGTAAAAAAATAAAATTAAGTTTTTAAAAACTATAACGTTAGCTAGGTCGAGTGCTTTTGATCTCGATGTGAAGAGATCTTCTGAATGGTGAGGTCACTCATG
This sequence comes from Cyaniris semiargus, assembly GCA_905187585.1. Classification (NCBI taxonomy): domain Eukaryota; kingdom Metazoa; phylum Arthropoda; class Insecta; order Lepidoptera; family Lycaenidae; genus Cyaniris; species Cyaniris semiargus. The sequence goes on from LR994555.1 coordinate 5,577,846, forward strand.
AATAGAAACTGCAAAGAAAAGAAACGTGTCTTTAGATGAAAATTTCAAATCAAAAGTAGGCTTTTATACATAGACGTAGATATGGCATGATGAGGAAAGCAACGTCGACCTCATGGTCGACGTTGTTACATACCACTTTTTAAAGTTTTTTGGGCCATTTTGACTTTTGAGGCAGATGGCGTAGACGCAATTTTTCTATAAAGATTTTTCTGTTATTCGCCGTGGTTTGTGGCATAAATTTGAAATTTCTCATCAAGGAAAAAAAAAAACTCTTATAATACCTACTTAGTGCAAAAAGTGCAAAAATATTTTCTTATCTTCGTTTAAAATACAAGGCACGTGATTGTATATAAAACCTTGCACTTTATTTAGAGCATAAACACATAAACAATTATTCTCAGAAACTCACTTTATTATGTACCTACCGTAGTTGTAAATGTTTTGACGCCAATTTCATCGAGTAGAGAACATAGAGATAAAATTGTATTTTGAGTGTATGTAATAATTATTTCGGAAAATAATCTTTAGCAACAAATACTGAGGAAAATATCTTTATTTCTTTTTGTAGGTTTTGTAAAGTGTCTAAATGGCAAAAAAACATTTTTTTGACATTTGGACGATAGATTTGCGCCGTGCGGCCAAAGTTGTACGGTTTTAGTCATCCGTGTAAACCTCCCTATATAAGCTTTGATAATAAAGCAATTTTTTTTTTTATGAAGTAAGGGGGCAAACGAGCAAACGGGTCACCTGATGGAAAGCAACTTCCGTCGCCCATGGACACTCGCAGCATCAGAAGAGCTGCAAGTGCGTTGCCGGCCTTTTAAGAGGGAATAGGGTAATAGGGGAGGGTAGGGATGGGAAGGGAAGGGAATAGGGGAGGGAATAGGGGAGGGAATAGGGGAGGGTAGGGAAGGGAATAGGGTAGGGGATTGGGCCTCCGGTAAACTCACTCACTCGGCGAAACACAGCGCAAGCGCTGTTTCACGCCGGTTTTCTGTGAGAACGTGGTGTTTCTCCGGTCGAGCCGGCCCATTCGTGCCGAAGCATGGCTCTCCCACGTATAAAATAACGAAGGTAATCACAAAAACTATGCCAGGGACCGTAAATATCCACTTGGAGGAACTTATTTAAAAAATATACACAACAGAGCTCTGTCACAGAGCTAGAGTAGATTTTTTTGTGAGATAACACTGATGATCATTGTAGGGACTAGATACCGGGCTTAACCCAAAAACAGTAATGGCCAAATGGTTGATTAGATAATAGTTGAAACGACACAAGAAGAATTAAGTAATTATTTATTCTATTAGCGTTTTCACAGTTGCCAGAACATCGGAAGGCGGTAGGAGGGGAAGCAAAATTTATTGTGTGTGACGATACAGTTATATGTACAGTTCTGTGAGAAATTAAAATAGAACCAGATGATTTTATTAAAATATTGTTATAGAATAGGCTTTTAGATGTTTTAGGTACTGTGGTAGGTAGCTTTACCCGTAGCTTCTGTTATCAACCTCTTATCAATGTTTTACTGTTATCAACGGGAATAGCGAATTTCTAAGTGCACTGACTTCTATCTTAATTTTTATTTGCGTCTTCTCAGTAATTTTTACAATCATACATCGTAATGTAATCGGTCCATAATATCTCATACGTTTTAACAAATATTTGATTGATCACATGATTTTTATAGTGATTTTGATTTGGTATGATATTATTTCAAAGTAAAATTCTACTTCACTATTTTGAGTTAAAGATTCCTTTCTAAATCACTGATGAGTGATAATATTTTGGAAAAAACAATCGATCACAAATCCATACATACAAAATACCTATTGTAATAACAATGTTTAGAATTAGATAAGATTCTTTAAAATGAGTCATAGCAAATTTAGAGACGAGTCCATAAGACCACAAAAAAATTTTTAAAGAAATAAGTAAATTCATTATTTAAAAAACTAAAACAACCTTTTTTTCGTAAATTCTCGCTGACTGTACTACAGTTTGGTTAAAATGGTTAATGAAATAATAGGGCCGAAGGGACAGTGATGTATTTCGTATTGTTAATGGTAGGTAATTGTTACAATAGTGATAGTCATTAACCTGTTTACTAACTAGTAAACAGGTAATCAGGTAAAGCTACTTAGGTTGGGTTGCACCAGAGGCGTGTTTAAAGTTAAAGTTAAGGTTAAAGTTATGGTTATAGTTAAGGGTAAATTTAACTTTACTTTAACCTTAACCTTAACTTTGACCGGAGAAATTGACAGATGACAGCTGGTCCAACAAGGTTATAAATGAACGTGGACGGGGGCGCTGCTGGTAAAGGAGAACTGTCAAAAATGGCGTTTTTGTATGATGACAGCGTTAGTTCCTTTTTTCGCCACATGCATTTAAAACCTTGTCGAGCTCTATGGTTATGGTTAAATATGGCGTCTTGATGGCGTCCATTTTTAACTTTAACCAAAGATCTGACATTTTGCACTGTGGTTAAAGTTACAGTTAAAGTTAAAGTTAGTTGGTGCAACCCACTCTTAGTAACTACTAAGTAGCTGTATGGTATACCTGATTACCCCTTGTGATATGCCACATGGTGATAAAGATACATTAGCAGTACAATCATGTATCGACAATATACTTAACTAGAACCTTTAGTCAAATTGCATCCGCCATTGACAACGAAGTTAGAAAGTGTTTATGCCTATATGGCCCAAGAGCCAGCCAGTCAGGCCTTCGACGTCTTATAAAAACTGCAAGTTTTACATAATAATAAATAAATTTAATATGTCTCTTAACACGTTTAAGAAGTTACACGGTAAGAACGACCAGCGACTAGGAGTTTAGATTGCGGTTACTTTAAGAGGTATCAAGTAATAAAGTCTACCTAACTTTCTTTATATAAAGTTATTTTTTTATAATATTTTGTTCAGGATAACTCTAGAGATCTCGTCGTGCCAAACACTAATTTAGATCTTACATAGTTAACTTTAGAGCTGGTCGTTCTTAGTACAACTATAGGGGACAGAAAAATCCTTTTAAGCTATTGCATAGCTTTTATTGCGGGCATTTGACCGGATTCCCATTAATCCGGCCGGATCCGGTCGGATCCGGCCGGTTGATGAAACTGAACTAAAAAGTGAAAATCATCATATTTTTTTATTTTTAGTTCAAAAACAAGGCCTATGCATCTTTTATACCTGATTTTGTACAGTATTTTCAAAGCGATATAACCACTCTTTAAATACTGTAGTGCTTGGAATAAGATTTTAAATGTGTGTAATTCCCTATGGCTGCTCAAGCACATACAGCATTATGGCAACATAGTCGGCCAAGTCTAGAGGAATGAGCAGGTCAATACGTCTGGGACTTTTGACATGTGCGGGTTTCCTCACGATGTTTCCTTTACCGTAAAAGCCTCCGTATTATGTACTTCAAATCTGAAAATGTCTCATTGGTTCACGCCTTCACTCGGTATCGAACCTGTACCCTCCCCACCAACATACTTAGCTGCAGTTAATGGCGATTGCATATATAGCTGGCGATTTCAGATATAGATCAATTTGTTGCTCATCATTTAAAAGTAACTCATGGGTCACCACCAAAGCGTCAACTGGAAAACGACTTCTAATGGAGCTTGTGGCCGAAAGGCCCTTTCAGCTTCTATTGAAAGACTAGTGTACTAATCGGCCTTATTATCAGCAATATATAATCATCTTATATATATAACATTCTCGTGTCACAATGTTAGTTACCATACTCCTCCGAAACGGCTTTACTGATTTTACCAAATTTTATATGCATATTAAGTAGGTCTGAGACCGGCTACTGGCTACTTTTTATATTTATAAGTGCATTTGTTGAATAAATAATAGTAAATTATTACAACTAAAGACTGACGGCGACAATGGTTTGTGCGACGGGATAGCGATGGACGTTGCCATGGTGCCATACTTATTTAGTCACATCAATAAAATAATATGGACGAAATACTTTATACGGCAAAACAACATTTACCGGGACAGCCAGTAATAATATTATAAGTTTAATAAACTAAAAAACACGCTTTAGCCAATCCGCCATCTTGGATGTCCGCCATGTTGGATTTAAGTCACGCGACTATTTTTTTTTCGTATTCCTGACAGCAAACCCTTTTATTTGATACCCATATCATGGGGTTGCATTTCAAATAGCCCGTCCGCCAACTTGCGGAGGCCGCCATATTAGCTAGTCATGTATTGTCATCAGAACTCAGAGCGTGTGCAAAATTTCATCCTAATTGAAGACCGGGAAGTGGGTCAAATTAAGATTCCAAAAGATTCAAAAGATTCCAAGATTCCAAAAAAAAAACTTGGCCAGTTTTTATCAGAATTAAAATGTTCAATAACTTTATGAAATGACTGTTGTAATGAAAACTGGCCAAGTTAAATCTAATCTACTTTAAGATCTCACATTATTTAAATAACAGCAATTGTTATAGATATTCAATAAAGCAAAGAAATAGACTTTTTTGTTCGTTCATAATGTTATTTGGTTCCTATAAATACATATTTAAATTTTCCATAGAACTTGGCACTCATTTAGATCTCCATTCTTTTTACGGCGAAGTCCATAGACAAGCGTAATGTTTGTATTGAACTTGGCTCTCCTTTTTACATTTATGTTTTTGGTGGGATACATAGTTACATCTTACAAGTGAAGCTAATAAAAGCGTGTTAAAAAGCGAAAAATGACCTGACCCTGAGCAAACGACCTTGACCATACATTTGCCGCGTTGCCGAGATCGCATCAAAATCCTATTTTTTTTATTTATCTTAGTTCAAAATTGACCTAAAAAAAATTAAACGTCAAATATGTAGTTAATGAAATTGTCGATCTATTGGCATGTGTTTCAAATAAAAGTAATTTGTAAATACGAGGGAGATACTGAATGTATGCTTGAATTTAAATAAATTGGTATTACTTTGGAAGTTGATATCATGAGTATAATATATAAAAATAGGAAATTAATAACGGAGAAAGGAATGTTCATAATATGCTGAAGAATATTGCTGTATTTTTAATATAATTTTGTAGCTTTCAAATTATGAGTTAATAAGACTCTAAAAACGGTAAATTACGGCATCTCCGTAGGGGGAGCGTCTTAAAGTAAGTTATTTATGCAACAATCAATCAGTTTGCCACAAATTGCTAACACCGGATCCGGTCTCCGGATCCGGTATATTGGGACCGTATCCGGTACCCGTAAAATGATGCCGGATCCGCCGGATTACCGGACCCGGTTTTCCGGATCGCAATCCCTACGCGGCAGTCCCCGAGTGCCACACGTATTTTTTATAAAATGACGAACCTCTGGCTGCCCTAGCTGGCTCTAGGGTCTTGAAAATTGAGATCATTTACTGGTTTTTTGTGTTTGAACCAATCAAAATGCGATTAACGTTGTCAAACGATGACGCCCGCAACTCCGCTGCGCCAAAATTCGTTTATCCCGCGGGAACCGAAAATTTATTCCCGGGACTCAAAAGTATCTCCATATGGAATTCCAGTAAAATCGGTTCAGCGATTGGGCGTGAAGAGGTAACAGACAGACAGACACACTTTCGCATTTATAATATTAGTATGGATCTCTACCTACAAATAGCGTCACAAGAGCTGCATATGCCCTTACTGGCAATTCTAGAAATCTGCTGTTATTAGTAACCCAAATACTAAATAGCGTTGCTCAATCATTGTTTGTAACCTGGCTGCGGTCAGATCTAGATCATAATTTATCGAACACTAATTGGTTTGCACGACTCTGTTTCCTTTGCGAATAAACGCAGTTTAATTTACTTCGACTGCATTAGAAGACGTAGGTTCCGTACGCGTTTACAAAATGCTGACGGATTTTTGACCATGCACACGGTAAAGCAACGAAATGCTGACGTTTATTACAGCTCCGATGCAGTGGACTTAATTTGATATAGGTTCTGATCATTTTCTTAATCTAAGGCTTCTTGTTGAATCTTGAACTTTAAATATTTGTAGAGTGTTCTCGTTAAATGTACTAAATATTAAAATACATTAATTTTCAATTGAATGCCTTGTTATCAATAATAATTCATCCAAAGTATTCCCATTATATCGTACAAGATCTAAATTGTATTATTATTATAATATTTGAAAAGCAGTATCTACTTTCTTATTAAAATTTGCTATCCAGATTAACCATCAAAACAAACAACCACCAAACTAACACACCTTCAAAGTAGGTATTAGATTACTAAATAGTTCCTAATGGGGCATTAATAAGTAATTTTCAAGTTTTCATAATTACATGCATTAAGTATATATGCATTAAAATGTGTTAACACATTAGAGGAGATAATGAATATAATTAGCGGAGAAAGCGGCTTCCATTGACGAGTGTGAAGTTAGACCAGGAGCTGGAGGTGCGATTTATTACTTGTATTATTTATTTATTTATTAGAAAACAAACAGCATTTTAACACAAAACAACAATAAATAGTAAAGTAGCACATATGAGCCAATAAAGTTTTCACAAATAAATATTACAGTAACATGGAGCAATTTGTGACACAAAAAATAACAGTAGGTTTAGGTTTACAGTTGATAATCAATTATTATAACACGATGTTCAAAGTTTCTTGTGGAAAAATCACCATATTTTATACAATAGTGTTTGAAACAAAAACCAAAATATACATTCCAAGAAAACAACTATATTTCTCTGATTGTGGCAGCAAATGTTTTAAATTTTAAGTTGAATATTATATCAATTTCATTGAAATTAAGATTATGTACAATGTTACTTGTAATTTAATTATTTTATTAATAGAATACCTATAAAAACAGCACTCATAAAACTAAAAACCTACCATTTCATTCCATTACAGATTATTATGTTTGTTGAATACTATTATACTATTCAGAGAATGCGAAAGTTTGGCAAACAAACATAATTTACTAATGATGTTTTGAAGATTTTTTACAAGTCTACGGTGAAGCAAAATGAAGGTTAAACTTTAAGGATATTGGCAGTCAATTGAATTATGACCTCATAGATAACAAAGTATATTTTTTATTAATTTACTTTGAAGTTTGAGTTTTGAAACAAAAACTTTATTTTTTACAGTAACTAAGTTTTAATTCAAATTTTTTAAATATTTTTAGTAACCACAAATTTTATAAATATTCCTTATACGTCTTATAACATTGAAAAATACCCATCGGCTCCTGGTCTATGAATCCTCTTACCACAAGGCTATGTTGCCAGTAGACAGCTGATATATGCTTGCGGTAACCACAAGTGGTGAACTATGTTCCTATAGTTAAACCACCATTGTTTAAGAAGAAACAAGTTTACTTATGGGAACTATAAAAGCTGTCAAACTTTTTTTTACTTTTGTTTGTATGTATAATGTAACAATATTACTTTTAACGACACAATAACAAATTATTGTCAATATGCACTGTATTATTTTTCAGAAGATGGTTGCAAAAGTTTGTTTAGTCCCTGGCCAAAGTTCCATTAACTACAATGACAATATCAGTAGATTATAATGTTACGTTGGGTACCGTTTTCTACCCTTTGGTTACTAAACCCTAAAACTCGCGTCTGTCCATACGACACAATACAATATTAGCATCATATTGGATTAGCATGGAATTCTTTGGCATTTAGCCACTCTTATACAATACTGCACTTATGCCAAACAGTTTGAATTGTATGAGTTACGTAACCGGGTGAAAGCTCCTAGACTATACAATACAGGCTGTTAAAGAAAAAACATAAATCCTATGAGTTTCAATAAAACACAGACTGTATGTAAGATACAATCGGGCCTACGCAGACTCTTATTTCCTAATGGTGTGCGTTGACAGATATTTTAAGCGTTTTGAAGATTTCCTAACGAAATCCATACTAATATTATACATGCGAAAGTGTGTCTGTCTGTCTGTCTTTCTGTCTGTCTGTTACCTCTTCACGTCCAAGCCGCTGAACCAATTTTTCTGAAATTTGCTTATATGGAGATACTAGGTCTCGGAAAAGGACATAGGATACTTTTTATCCTGAAAAAATGTACCGTTCCCGCGCGATAAACTAATTTTGGCGCAATGGAGTTGTCTATGTCCTTTCCCCGGGGTTCCAAGTATTTCCATACCAAATTGCAGCAAAATCGCTTCAGCGATTTAGTCGTGTAGAGGTAACAGATAGACAGACACACTTTCGTATTTATAGTATTTGTATGAATGGATGCCTGGATCACTTAAAGATTTAAGGCGGGATTATAAATGATTGAATGTATACAATATATAATAGCATATAATAATATAATCAGCCATGAAATACTAACAAAACACCTTCTTACGAGCATTAACGTGTTCTCTACAAAACACACGATGTAAAGACAAAATGAAGACATAAACATTAATACTGTAACTTGTAAGTGAACACTACGGGTATAAATGAGAAACAAATCCTAGGTTTAGAGTTTAGACTTTAGCGACAAATTCCTGAATACAGTTAGGTACATCGACACAATATTCGCGGGACTCGAACCTCGGTCCTGTTCGCCCACTTTCCTACAATAGTGTATTGTAGAATTTGTATTTTAAGATTTAAATTTATTCTAAGATTTAATTATGTATCGATTTAGTATAGTGGAATATTTGTTTAGATTTTTTGTTTTATCTGTTTTTAGGTATATTAAATTATTTTATATTATAACATTTATATTTCAATTTCAAAAAAACAACGAAAATATTATAGGCTATCGCGGTCGCGAAAGGGAGATTACACTATATTCTTTGATTTAAAAATAAGAATAAAAATAAATAAACTTTATGCGGTAAAACAATATATTCCGGGATAAAAAGTATTATATGTCCTTTCCCGGGGTTCAAAGTATCTGCATACCAAATTTCATCAAAATCAGTTCAGTGGTTTAAGCGTGAAGAGCTGGTAAGAGACAGACAGGCAGACTCACTTTCGCATTTATACTATCGGCATGGATAGTTGTCGCAGTTTTTCCAAGGCGAAGGTCGTTTGAGATACGTGTTTAAAAGTTTAGTAGAGAATGAATAAACATTGACTGCTCAGAGCTATTCGTGCTCTCGAAAATAACGTTATTCGTTTTAAAATTTGCAACATTTATTTATAGGAGCACCTGCATAGTGCCAGAAAAATACAATTTATAAAAACGGGATTTAAATAAAGATTGCACAAGTTGTTACAAAAACAAATGTGGTGCGGGAATATTAAAGTGATCTATGATAATCTAAAGCGCGTAAACGATCAAATCGTTTGTCAAATTTTACGTGTTTGTCAAACAATTTGATAGTGTACAGCTTTGTTTGAAGCGTTTGTCAAACAATCTACAATGAAAACGTGAATTTCATCAAACAAGTTTGTCAAACAATACAGCCGTATTTTAAAGACATTTAATGATTACTGAACTTTAATTAAATGAAGAGTTTGACTGAAAATGTATAGAGTTTCTGTCAAAGTCTCCATTAAATTAAGGTCAAGTGATCATTTTTCTTTGAGTGCAGCAGAGTGCAGCTAACCCATTGCTAAATTTGCGGGCGTCATCTAGCTCTCATCGTAACAAGACAGACAAACTTTCGCATTTATAATTTAGTATGGATACAATATGTATTTCACTGAGGCTATTAAAACGTGTGGATGACCCTTATATCACCCACGGGTACTGTACGTTTGCTACGCCGACATCCGTAGATTTACAGCTTGCATCGAGCATACATTTCCGCTAGAGAGCTACCTCCAGCATTCATAATATTACGAGGAAACAGATTTTTTTTTATTTTCTATTGTTTGTTTAACAATAGACTTTTTGAAGGCGATTCGTCAAGGGCGAAGATTTAGTTTCCGATATTCGATAAAAAATAGAGTTCAAAATAATTATTGATAATATTATGTAGATTGTAGAGCTATGATAGCGACTTGTTCATATTATGTTTCATATTATATGAGGATTTCTGGGTAAGTTTTCTCTATTTTTTTTAATTAGCCTCTTTAAAAATTAGCCTAGCCAAAAAAGAGGTAGTTTTTACATGGTTTAAATATATAATATATTATGATGATTTATTTTATTTTACTCAATTCTCATTTCTCAAAGATGGACGCATGACTTCACTTTATTGTTTTTAAACTACATTAAAAAAATGTAAATAATACGGTCTACATGTGCTAGAACTTTTTTGGTTATTTATATCTGTTCTACATTCGAAATTCAAACCAGCGCGAATAATTCAGATTTTCACCTAACTGTTTATAATATATTCTTGCGTCAATGTTAACAGATGCTCATATTTCATGGTTCGCTCCATAAATATGGTAGTGTCATAATATCACGGAAAATAAACTATTCTCCGTACATCTCTTTAATATTTGCTTGCTTTGGACTAAGATGCTTTAGGTAGAGTAAAATATTTTTATATTTATCCCGGACACTTGCAAATATCTGCGCAACATCTTCTTTTGGTAATTTTATTTTTTAACTACAAGTTTTTTTTAAAAGTTGCATTGGATACCTACTCTTATTGGTCGGGTTATGCCTACTCATTTTCATGAACTGTGAACTAAGCTAGACATGACAAGAACAAATTATATTCCACCAAAAACCTTTGCTAAAAACATACCTGTTAAAATGGGGCCAAGTTCCTATCGGCAAATTTTTGGCCTAAAAAAAGAGTTGAATACAAAATTTGAACTTGGCCCCATTTTAACAGGTATGTTTTTGATGGGATTTCAATACTTTTTTTTCAAGAAATCATACCTATTTTTTTCTTTTTGTCGCACACCATAAACAATACTTTCGATAGATCACTGGTACATAAGAATTTTTATCTATAGTTCGTAGATGAGCCGACCCACGCTTGACCGATTTCTTAAATTTCTTAATTTTTTATTAATCTACATATAACACAAGACTTGTGTGCCAAATTTCATAACGCTAGGACAATTGGAAGTGGCCTCTAAAGTTTGTAGATGTACCGACTCACGCTTGACCGATTTCTTAAATTTCTCAATTTTTTGTTATTATAACACACGACCTGCGTGCCAGATTTTATAATGCTAGGACAATAATTGAAAGTGGCCTAGAGGTTTTGATTACCGGTCAGTGAGTGAGTGAGTGAATGAGTGAGTGAGTGAGTCAGTGCCAAAATTAGCTATTTTTACAGGGAGATATTTCAAGATCTACCGAAGCTATATCTATGAAATTGGGTATACTGCGTAAGTACTAGTATATAATTACGTAGGTATAATTTTATCTTTGCACTCGCAATAGGCGCTCAGCTACAGGGGGGTCAAATTGCGTCGAAACGGTTCGTGTAAATAGTGCACGGAATGCGCGCGGCCTGCTGGAACTTGGCCTGCGCACTTCCGTGCGCTTTGATAGGTCCGATATCTGCCTATGAATCAATCTCTTTGATAGTACATTCTATGTTTTGTGCTCAGACTGATAAATTATAATAGAAGTCTGGTAAGAAAGTAGAAACAAATTTCAAACTCAATAATATTATGTTTGTTTCTACTTTGTACACTTGTTGCTTAAACTGTCATCTTCATGTCATTAATTTTCTTTCAATTATTTCTCAATCTACAGATTTTTCTAGAAACGAAAACCGTCAAGGTCAAAGAATCAAAGCTACCGGAAACCACGTCTTGACATTGAAACTTAAATGATAATATGTTGCGACGAAAGAGAACGAATCTCATCTCGGTACATCCGCTCACTTCGTAAAGGTCCATTTAGAGTTTATACGATTGTCGATTACATCTCATAATAAACATTAGGTTTTACCGGTAAAGTTTTTATGTTAAGGTCCCTCACCGAGAGCGTTCGCGTGTAATGTATCGTTACAGAGTTGAGCATTACTGTATCAGTGAGGGAGGAGAACCGAGTATTACAATACGCACCTTGTAACGATACATACTATTTTGATATAACTTGTAATCAGTAATCTATAATTTGACTTTACACGAGAATGCTCGTCGGTCAGTGAGGTAGTATTGTAATTTGTAACGTAATGCTCAAAGTCGAATCTATAATGTTACGTTACACGCGAATGCTCCCGGTGAGGTAGCACCATAAGATGAAATAGCAACAATCTCTTTCTGCATGATTTCTGACGAGAAAAGAATTTTTATTTATCCAGTTGATTGTAATGTCAATAATGAGCAATATTCTCTTTGATTTCTGATGTAAGAAGAATGTTTATTATTCCAGTTTATATGGTTGTAATTTCAATAATTCCTCTCAACCAGGTAAGGACTCAGAGTCACTTCATATTGCAACGAAACGACTCAGGGTCAGTTCACATTGCAACGTAACAAGGTGATCGATGTATTTTTAAAAAAGCCATTTTGAATTGGAATAGGCATGCCAAGACAAAGTAACTTTCAATTCAATTATTATGTTCTTGCTTCTTGTGCAGTAAATAAAGTTCAGTTGAGAGTGGTATTTAAAATGCGTCTCAAATATTAATGTAAAGACAGGATTTGAATTATGATGCGGTAAAAATAATATTTAAAAATATTTTACTGACTCCTGTACAAAAGTATTGCAGCATTATATGTATATACAAAATCACCAAAATATGTGTACAAAGATACTAAATATAAAGTTGTGACTTGTCTCGTACTATATTTGCTCTGATAGCAATTAGCACAATACACCTGAACCACCATGAACTATGCAAGTATGATCGGACCAGTCGTGGGAAGCTGTATTGTTAGGTCTCTCGCCTACTCGTGTCCTGACCTGAATTATTCTAGACCAGCGCATACATTGTCCTGTTAGCAGCTAGCCAGGTTTCATTTTGCGAAGAATATTTTGAAGAGAGTAAAGCATTATTATTGCTGGTGTGGACGAGCTATGCAGGTGATTTTAAATGTACTTGGGTAGAAATTAAAATAGTCTTTATTGAACTAAGAACTCCTTAGACAGCGTGGTGTTGTATACTTTTTTTTATGGAAAAGTGTTTTAGAGTTAGCCAATCAAAAGCTTGGCGGGATTTTATCTGTTCACTTATAGTGCATAAGTAAATAGATTATATAATCCATCAGTAAACCCCAGGAACGCACATTTATGACATTCCTTCCTTCATCATTTTGCTTAACCGTGAATGATAAAGTCGTAACGTATAAATCAATTCCCGTTTCCCCTCGTGCCAGAAGGTCGGACAATGTTAATGTGTACCTTGACCACGAAACTACTGGCTCGTGCAAACGGACGCCAGGCAGATTTTACGAGGTAAGTATTCCAACTTGTGTACACAATAAATAATAATATTGGAAACGGCGAAGTTGATTAATAGATCGGATTTTTTTTGCAAATGTTTTCTAATCGTGCACACTTTTTCTTATGTCATCCCAAAAGGGGTTTTTAAGTTTTGTCACGCGCGCGAAGATTCCCGTAATCTAATTTTTATAACGGCAAATTCACATACCAACTTCTGTGTAGCAACTAGCAAGGATCTGTAGTGGGAACCGACCATAAAAACATTTGGATATGAGGTGATAACTGATAACATTGGACTCCCATATAATACATAGTAGCGATTCGACAAAAATAACGTCGTGTCACATGCGCCAGCGACAATTCATCAAACCCTTTGCATCGTGTGTGTGACACAAGCGCGGCGGTCGCCGGTCTGCGCCAACCGTTAGTCTGGTCTATCCATTGATAAACCCAGGGTGGCTGGAACTGTGATCAATCTTAATACACGTAACACGAACCAAAATAATGTCCATAAGTACCGTTCGCAGAAAAATTCTGATAAAATCTTATCTTGATCAGAGTTTACTTTTTGAATTCAGGTTTGTAAGTCAGACATGAAACTTGGTCTTATTTTTGGGTTATCAAGACGTAAAAGGTAGATCTCTACCTCTACCAGCCTATACCTAGAGAATAATGTCGAGATTGTCATTATACTCCGACTTAAATTAAGTTAGAATGCCTAGGTTCCCAAATAAAATCCAGTATACTGGCCAGTGTCATGTATCCGACGCCATCTGGTGTGACATTTGTAAGACAAGTGTGACGTTATACTTGTAATGTCATCCCATCCTTAATTAACGTGGAGGTGTGCCGTGTGGAGCCCTTCCGTGCGCAATCGCTTGTATACGATCGCTTGCATATTCGTCTTACGTCTATGATTGCCAATAATCAACCATTTTTGTGACAAAACCATTTTGTAGTTCTGATAAGACCAAAAACATAGTTTTTGTCGACTGTACCGCTGGCCAGACCAGCCTCAGATGTTCCAAATTAAAGACAAGACCTCTACTATGCTGTCCCTACTTCACAGTTCTGCACAATAACAATCTCGTGTTATCCGACGACCTTGGGTGCATCCTGAGCTTAAAATAGAACAAAATTGGTCACAACAGTCAGTTTTCATCAAAACTTGTGAGGAAGTAGGATGATTGGCAAGATATTCTTAAATTGCATAAAACTAACAATGTATCAGGGAAATCACAGGCAGTAGGTATGTAATTTAGTCGGGTTGTGTCAAGCGAATGCACCGAATTCATGACGTCATCAACACTGGTCAGCAGTACACTGAGTTATAGTTCGGAACACACATTTTATGCGAATTTCAAAAACGATTAATATACATGTTGTCAACCATAAAAAACATGTTCCATTATAAAAAATTACATCATAATCTCTGTAGCAAATTTGCTAATATTAAGAACCATTACGATGTTTTAGCATGCAAATTATTTGTATACTTTTTCCTATTAGAGAATTACTATAATGACTATGTTTAGACCTAGAACCAAAGACTTTGGAAGTAAGGACGAGTCTCTCGAAATATAGGTCTACCGGATCTGATGGCAAATTTGGAGGGCAGATTTTCAAAATATATCCTTGATCATTGGATAAATTTTTATACATAATATTTACATGTTTCACACACAGAATCACCGCTATAAGGAAAAAAAAGGATCAAAATGTTTTATTCCAACTACCGCGGTATTGCTAGAGTCAATTTATTTTCTCACTTTTTGCCATCAGATTCTGGTAGGCCTATACTTTTCTCGCGACTGCTTCGTACAATAATAATATAATATGGCGTGTAAAGTTCAGAAACGTCGGTGTCCGTCATTACCAAGTAAGGGTCAATTCAGACCGAACCCGCGACGCGTAGATGCATTTCTAAATTTGTACTGATTTGACAGATTTCAATTGCGTGAGACGTCTTGCAAATCTGTCAAATCCATACAAATTTAGAAATGCATCTACGCGTCGCGTTACGGTCTGAATTGACCCTTACACGTCACATTCACACATATGTCTTATGTCATATTCCATACATATTTATAACTACGCTGGAGACTTTTTATCGAATCCATATTGATTGTTGACTAAAACGCCTTCAACTGGGTTTAATAAACATAAAAACTATGACTTACAACCAATGTTTTTAAAACTAGAAATTTTAAGAATTTCTGTACTTTTGATGTTTTACGAAATAATTCTTAAAAATCTTAACCAACGACCACGATAAATCAGGCATCAGGCAATAGGGCACTTACATCAGCGAAATTTTAACACATACACAACGCCTGTCCTTACGATATTACTGAATGCAGTCAACGCATAGAACACAAACGTCTCCGGGCTATAGAAAATTACCTTTCTACTAATCATAAGTCTATAATTTCTAATATCCTGTAACGGTTCAGAAATTAGTTATTCGAAACAAGAGCGGGTCATTGCACCGTATTCGATGGTAATTATTACCAGGTAACGAAAAGTGCTTCCTACTTTATATTTGACCTTTCATTAGCATGGATCGGTTTTGATGGGGTCTGAGTAACATGTGAAATGTGAATGACTTATATGTGACTAGATGACGGGCACAACTCTGTTGCGCCATAAATCAGTTATCGCGGGGGAACCGCACATTTTTCCGGAATAAAAAACTATCCTATGTTGTACTATTATAATATATTCTGTGCTGTGATGATGATACGCAACAGAAAATATACAATTGCATGTTTTTGACTAAAATGAAGATACCCGCAATTTCGTAATATAATTATAGTAAAAAAAATTAAGAAATTAAAAAAAAAACCCCGCCAAACAACTTTAAAAAGTAATGAAATAATAATTTACTGACTTAAGTTTAAATAATTCTTAAGTGAAAAGCATAGAGATATAATGTACTACGTACGTGAAAAGTAATATTTTAGTCCATAATTATTGTCACGGTATGTCAGGCCATTTTTTTTAATTTCTTAATTTTATTTTATTTCATGCTTTTTAAACTTGTGTAGGTGATAGTGCAGAATAATTCCTATCAATAGGATCATATCATCCTGATTACCATCTATAAATGTCCTTTTCGATGAGGCCGTTAATATGAGTCCAAACACGCAACCTCCACTTTGGGTTCATACGGAGCTCGGCTCATATATAGAATCCAGGTGATGCTGCAGCAGCAGCATGCAAATATTAAGGCGACGCCTTGATAATTTGGCTGTAGCGATATCGATTTTTCTCAGCAATGATTAAAGCTAAGAAATTAAAGTTCATTGTCAGTATTCATCATGTCTTTGTCTTTGAATTACCCATAGCATAACACGATTGGTCAGCTTTTATAACACAGAATAATCAATCAAAAATACCTTTGTAAAAAAAGGGATTCTAATTTTGCCAACAGAGGAGAGTGATTTAAGCTCCAAAATTTGTACATAGATTGGTTCAAGCATACGCTTTAATTTGCACATAGTTTATATGAAACACATTTATGGTTTTTAAATTACGCGACAAAAATCATTTTGTCGCTTACGCCCTTTCCATTTCTTGCTGTTCCATTTTTCGTTTTCTATGAGAGGCCGGGCCGGCCTCTCATAGAAAACAAGCAATCTACAACATATCCAACACGGTTTTTTACTTTAACGCGGCGTCACCTTAACTGTTTATCCACGTCTTACTGGTTATCGCAATTAAAATGAGCCCAAACACGAAACCTCTGCTCCAAGTTGGCGAGGAGTTCGATATCCTATTGATTACCAGGTGATGCTGCAGCACCAGGTCAACTTTCCATTAATGTGTATATGTATACTGTATATTCAAAAATATCACGAACGAAAATATTAAACCCATCAAACGACTGTAAGTTGCTAACGGTCTTTCATGAACCAGATAAACCCAGATTGTTCAGTACTGAGCAGGTTGATGATGATGAATTATAGCTAAGAACACTCTTGTCAGCTATCAAACAAAAAAAACTAGATCAAAATCGATCCACCCGTTTGGATGCTACGATGCCACGGACAGATACACACAGAGACAGACAAACAGACAGACAGACAGACACGTCAAACTTATAACACCCCTCTTTTTTGTCGAGGGTTAAAAATACCAACTGAAGGTTTCTTACCATAACATTGTATTGTATGATCTAATATGGATCTAATATACCAGACATAATATATGGTTTCACGTTATATAAATAAGTTATGTTGAATAATATCATTATGAAGATTTAGACTAATTTTAGGCTACCGCGTCATAATCCGTTTAGGCTAGACCTGGCTAGACTTAGGTTGGGAAGTTAGTATTTTTTAGTTGTATCGGTTTTGACTATCACTATCAGAGCAGAAAGAACAGAGAGTTCGCTTTTGTTCACTAAGCCTAAAATTGATTAATTGTCTTTCACCGATAGCGCAACGTGAAAGAATTATTTTCTGGAAGTCTTAAATGAGTATCGTAACCAGGCCTTGTACCATGAAACATAAAATCGGAATACCGCGTCCTACTCTAACAAACGTGAAATGACGTTGTTAGAGCAGGACGCGGCATTCTCGTCCGATTGTTTGAGTCTCGAAAGTTTCGTAGTGGGCCTACTGGATCGACTTATTTACAAACTAGTTACGCCCGCAAGTCTGTTGCGCCAAAAATAATTTATCTCACGGGAAAAAATGTACGTTTTTCCAGAATAAAAAGTATCCTATATCCTTTCCCGGGACTCAAAGTATCTCCATACCAAGTTTCACCAAAATCGGTTTATCGGTTTGGGCGTGAAGAGGAAACAGATAGACAGACAGACAGACAAACACACTTTCGCATTTATAATATTAGTATGCAATATGCATTGACTCTTGTAGAAGGAATCTATCGAAATGTGGTAAAAGCTAACTGGTTATTGTCAGCACCCTGAAATCTCGCCACAATTGGCAAAAGATTTATCTGCTTCAGAAATCACCATTTATTACACAACATTACCCTTCTCTTATTACACTTTCTTTGTATCAGTGATTTATACTAGAATTATCTGAAGATAAATTACTGACCAAAATAATTGAACTGTTATTACAATACCAGCTGTGGGCAAAAAAACGAGAAAGTACGCCAGACTGCCGCTAGACGGTTACAAAAAGTTCAACTCACTGTGTAATACAATGACGGTTTCGTTCGATGATTTCGGACGGAACTATTAATCATCAGCAATGTATACGCGGTGCGAATTGAGGTCATTGGAGCACAGTTTTTATCGCATCTATTTTAACCGTTCGATCATCTCTTGTGTAATTATTATTTTTTTTCGAAAATGCGAATTATTAGTCTGCGGTTGAACTACCTGCACATTTAAGATTCGTAACATATTTTTTATTCCTGCTTTGTGAAAATTGCAAAAAATTCTGAAGATATTTTTTTCACTGACTATTTGCAGCCAATATAGGGTTTATCGACTCAATACATTTTTTGTTTGCAAGAAGCTGTAAGCAATGAATAAATATGAACTTTGAAATACATATTTCGTCAGAAAAAGTTATAAAATAATTCAGTGCTTAATATTTATCTATACGTCTTCCCCAAACAACCCCAAAAGAGTAGACAATTTTTTCCTTGTAATATTGTTGTAATACGTCGTCTATGATAGTATTAGGTATGGCATTTGAATGTTACCTCCGGATTTGGGAGGAGGGAGGGAGAGGGGGGAGGGGGGCGGGAGGTATCTACCCTCTGGCACCACTCCCCCCCCGCGGAGATTCGTAGTTCCCGAGATAATTAATTTTGAAATTAACCATCTCCTTGGCGGAAAATCGCTGCCGCTTGTTACAAAAAAGGTCACCAGAATCGCTATGCTTATTAAAAAAGGTCATTTCAAGCAGAAAATACCAAAATAAAGTAAAATCGCTTCCGCTTCTTATCCAAAAAGGTCGCCGGTAGGAAAATACTAGCCTAACCTAACCTACTTTTGGACTTTCTGGATTGTGTTTGTTTTTGTTTTGGCAGGGGGGCTGCGCCCCCCGAGCCCCCCTTCGGTCTAAGTTCTAACCTAACCTAACCTACTTTTGGACTTTCTGGATTGTGTTTGTTTTTGTTAAATAAAATGAAATGTACATAGAAATATTTATTTATTTACACTTGATAATTACCCTTTTATTTTGTGTCGGTCGCCGGCTGCTGCCGCAGCACGCTCGCTGCGCTCGCTCGGCTCCCTCTGTGTTGTGGTCTAAGTTCTAACCTAACCTAACCTTTTTTTGGACTTTCTGGATTGTGTTTGTTTTTGTTTTGGCGGGGGGCTGCGCCCCCCGAGCCCCCCTTCTGCCCTTTTTGGGGCGGCTGCGCCTGCTTATTTTGTGTCGGTCGCCGGCTGCTGCCGCAGCACGCTCGCTGCGCTCGCTCGGCTCCCTCTGTGTGGTGGTCTAAGTTCTAACCTAACCTAACCAACTTTTGGACTTTCTGAGTTGTCTTTGTTTTTATTTTGGCAGGGGGCTGCGCCCCCCGGATCCCCTTCTGCCCTTTTTGGGGGGGCTGCGCCTGCTTATTTTGTATCGGTCGCCGGCTGCTGCCGCAGCACGCTTGCTGCGCTCGCTCGGCTCCCTCTGTGTGGTGGTCTAAGTTCTAACATAACCTAACCTACTTTTGGACTTTCTGGATTGCGTTTGTTTTTGTTTTGGCGGGGGGCTGAGCCCCCCGAGCCCCCCTTCTGCGCTTTTTGGGGGGGCTGCGCCCCCCCGTCCCCCCGCTTCGGTATCCGTGGTTAAGTAGGCCCTCTGTTAAGTCTTTCATTAATAATGAGATGGATAAAATGACAGTGACACTTCAAAATGGCGGACTGTACGTATGGAACGTACAGTCCGCCATTTTGAAGTGTCACTGTCATTTTATCCAAGCCTAGAAAAAGTAACAAGTCAAATTCTACTTGAAAAACGCGTTCCTTTCCACGTATAAAAAAATGCGATTTAAAAAAAAAAATAGTTGTCTCCGCGGGGTGAGAGGGGTATCATTGTGAAGGGAGGATCAACCCTGACATATTACAACCCCAATCTATTTAAAAAACCGGAGGTAAGATTCTAATGCCAACCCTAGTATTATATATATAAAATATACTATCTTAACTATATCTAGTTTTACTTCTCATCATGATATCCCTATAATAATTATATAAGAGGATATTTGAATAAACAAAAAAGCTTTGTTTTAGTCTACGTCATACTTGTTACTTTGTTAGCATCTTAGTACTAACCTATAACCTACTTATGTAACTTGTTTTTACATAATAAGTAGTTACAGTACTGTTAACAAGCCCTGAGTCGGCTTATTTAATGTGAGATGTTATCGTTGTTTATTGAGATTACAATTTCGATGTGAAGTTGCGTGTGCATTTATGCTATAATTGTCTTTTTCGGGCAAAATTTATGTTAACGTGTTGTGAAAATAAAAGTGCATCAAAACAGTATGTACAGTACCTATAGCGACGTTAATTGCAGTAATTTTCTTCCAATGCTGTTTGTTTTCTAACAAACTACAAAATGGTATTTCTCATGAACTATCAATGTTGTTAGTATAAATACCACATATAAAACTTCAGAAACAGTTCGTAGCAATGGCAGGTATTACACGCATCAATATTATCATGATTCTAGTATCCCGCGAATCACAAGTACTACTGCGATACTGCGATTCGGCCTATTACACCATCAATATTATCATGAAATCATGATAATATTGATGCGTATAATATGCCCCATTGAAATTTAAACGATCTGATACTTAGGCTGCATTTCCACCAGAGATGTGTTGCGAGGAATGTGTTTTTGAGTACCAATAGAATCGCTTCATTGACATGACCTGGCCTCGCCATGACAACGCTCAGCGCGGCGATGCTATTGGATCTTAAAAACAAGGACGTTTAAAATAATAGCCGGACGGATCGCCCTTAACAAAAAAGTGAAGCACTCATAATAAGCCGAGGCGATCATACGTACACATATTACACACACACTCGCACTGTAATAACTAATAAGCCGATCGTTCATCGTACCGCCGCGCCGCGCCGCGCCATTACGCAATTTGACTGCGTCGCGGTGTCACGTCTTTTATAATTCACAAATAAAAATAAATATGCCGTCTTGTGTTGTAAAATGGTGCAAGAACAATACAACCTCACATAAAAAACATCAAGGAATAACCTTTCATAGATAACATAATTTTAAAGTATTTTGATAAAATAATGTAAATATTAATTCAATTGCTTGGAACTCAAAACCTCAACTTCAACAGGTCAGTAGTGCCATAACAAAGTTGGGAAATTTTCCTCAAACCGGGGAAAAATTCAAATTATTTTTAAATAATTAATTAATTAATTTTATTGTCTTTTATTAGTGTCATGTAAGTATTTAGTATATTATTGACCAGTAAGTAGGCAGGAATATAATAATTAGTTTCTTAATTTACAAAAGTGGATATTGTTGTCATAGATTTCCTTCAGCTAATGAAACTTGGAAAAATGACTGGATAGATGTTATATTTCCAATTATTTAGTGGACAAACCAAAAGTTGTAACGACACTTTATGCTGCCATCGGCCGTGCAGTGTGCACGTGACGCGTGTTTCTACGTCTGTCTGACAGGAGGAGTGTTATAAATTTCACTTGAGTCAATAAAAATATTAATTACCAGTTGTATCACTTTGTTTCATTTCAAAACCATATTTACCTTATCACCCGTGTTGCTGCATAACAAATAATTCACACTTATGTTGTTCCAAAATGAGAGGAAGTATTTAACATGTCGAGTATTTATAGCTTTTGACAGAAAAAATTTTGACCCGTGACCGTTCGTCTAATTAATTCTGGAACGGAATATAGTCGGGGAAATTTTGTACATATATTATAGCAACACTCAATTTTCTCACACATAGTGAAAGCGTCGCCATTGCTATGCATCACTTTTTTCTTGATGGCGATCAGTCCGGCTATTATTTTAAACGTCCTTGCTTAAAAACACATTCCTCGCAACACATCTCTGGTGGAAACGCAACCTTAAGGCACGGAAAAGCAATGAAGCGAAATTGTAAGGAGTCTTAGGCTGCCTTCACATTATGTCGCGGGTACTGCGGCAGCCGCGCGGCCATTGCCGCAGTACTCGCGACGTAATGTGAAGGCAGCCTTATAAAAAGGCGTAACAAAACAAAGTGATAATACTTTATAGGTGGTGTATGTGTCCCCTGTGGAGAGTTCAAAGTAGCTGTAAAAGTTGCAGCGCTGCAAGCAAGCAAGATTTGCAAAAACTGTTCCCTACGTTACGAGACGTCTGTGTTAGTATGAATTGAAAGTTATTTTAAGTGTTGTTAAAAGTTGTATAAGTATTGTACTTAGTCGAAGTACGTACTATGTACTCCTAGTTACAATAAATAAACTTCATAAATACTAAGTGGGTACTTACGACTAGTACTTACATCTCGGTTAAAAATACTTGTATATTTATAGAACTATACACCTGTTAATAGTTACCTGATTCTGACACTTTAAACGAACTTTAATACAGCTTCGATACGGTTCTGTTTGGTTAAATTAAAACTGGTACTGTTTGGTTAAACTAAAACTACAAAATGATGTCCTCAAAAAGCCAAGCCAACATCAAAATATTTCTAATCAGAACGCGTTAACGTTTATGAGAATACTAGGTACGCTAGCAGTATTTCCGGACCAATACGACCTGTAACCTTTCAAGAAGAGAGCGTATTCCCTCTTAAAAGCCGACAACTCTTTCTGATTTCTTGAGAAATTCTCTTGTGAGTGTCCATTGGCAACGGTAGTTACTTTCCATTAGGTGACCCGTTTGTCCCCTAATTTTACATAAAAAAAAAATTGCTGCTTAATAGGATCTTGACTGGCTGTATAAATGTTATATTAAAGTATTAAGTAGCAGAATCAAGGTCTTTACTCTCACTGCTACTAGGCATAAGGCAGTACTATAGCCAGTAGGCTTTCATTATATTATTTACACACAAAAGAAATAGAACCTTATACGGTACAGACAAGCTAGTTAGGATAAGTTTTAACCTATCAGAGAGAAAATATCTAATGTATAATACATTACCTTTCGGTGGGAGATAAATATAGATAGACAGATAAAGAACAGGCTGAGATATAGCTCTACAAGGCTTTATTGACGCGCCAAAATAGAATCCCGCGATCTTGTGTTCAGTGTTTTACTTGAGAGTCGTGTATTCATAGAAACATTGTCAAACGCAGGACATAACTTTTTGTTTACTGTCTATGCTGGTGCTACCTCTAGCGTGAAAACATTGCAGTAATATATGCTATTACAGCTAAAACACTCCCGATCATATCAGCTTTCAAACAAAAAGCTAGATCAAATCTACCCACTAGTTTGGATGCTACGATGCCACAGACAAACTGTTTGTCAGTTGTCACAAACACATCATATTATTAAAGTTTGATGTGTCTGTTTAAAACACATATTAAACAGACACATCAAACTTTAATAACACGGAACACCCCTCTGTTTATCGTCTATGGCCTGTGGTAAAAAAAGAAAAATCATAAACCTACGATGTAGTGATTAGAAATTCGAGGAGATGCAAGGAGTCAACATTTTGAACTCTGATCTTTTGCAATTTATAAGTATGCCAATAAATTATAAAACATAATTAATACGCCGATAACGATCTACTTGAATATAACTAATTACTGGACGCTATAAAATTTTTGAAAGTGAATTTTACTGCTGACACAGTATCGAAATTGTGAAAATAAGTAAAAGTAGAAACCAATATCAATCGATATTTGTTCAGTGACTTAGCAAAAACGAATTTAAGTGTTCGCAACTTTTTTGCCATACCCTCTTAAGTGGTGCAAAATAAAAATTCGGGTCAAATTTGATTTTGCGTGATAAAAACTATAGTTTATAGGGGATTTCGGGACAAGCTCGAGTATGTCCGATTAAGTTTGTATAGGCTTCCGACATGTGTCTAGTTATCATGGTATATAAATCAGATATCTCACGTGGTGGGTAAAAAAATTTTTTTTTTTGAATATTAAAATGTCTGTCAGATTAAGATAGGGGATGTTTAGTATACCTCAAAGAAGCTTCCATATAAAGCACTGACGATTCAAAGGTTAGGTAAGCCTGTAGGGAGTAGGGACATTTTAAAATATAAAAAATAAAGCTTCATATTTTCCTAACTAAGCTTCGATATTTTTTTTTGCACTAAACTAAATGATTTAGTCCTTGTTGTCTAAAATATATTTGTAATTTACCTAAATAAGCAATTTTCTGAATATATTTTCTTTTTCAAAACTTTGAAATGTCTGCAGTTTCTGAACCCACCGCTAAAATAAAAAAAAACGCTCTTATTATTATTTTATCAGTTTTACCTAATGTAAAAAACCTACTAGGTCTCCATGACGCTCGAGTGACTACACAAATAGCACCTTCCCCTCCCCTACTATAAGCTTCGTATTTCTTCTAAAATTCAATTTTTCAAAAATTAAAACCTTCCCTGGGTTCCACGTCAAAATATGCGATAAACTATCATGGAAGACGATATTAATACAATAACAGCTGATAAAGGAGATATTTTTAGTCAATGGCAACATTTTGCGCTTAACGACAACATTCTGGCCATGGTTATAGCCGAAGTGCCATAATAAGATAAAAAAAAAAACAACATTTTTTTTTTGTTATAATTTATATTTCATTGTATTCTTATAAAAGTTCATTGTACCATAATAATGTGAACGACTGAAGGACCATCCATAGTCACGAATAAATATTAAAAAAAAAACGATAACATTTTATTTGCTTTGTAACATGACATGTATGTGTGTTTATGTGTACATGTGGTAGTGTATTGCACAAGACACTCGTGCGCATAATAATATTATTATCACCTCAGCTGGTAAATATTGTAATACTGTGGCTGGGCGTTCAAGCGAAATAGAGCAAAATACGACAAATAATCAGGTTAGGTATGTCGCACAATACAAGCTTATTTAATATTTTCATACGAGATTTTGTTTCTTTGTTATCTATATCGATATTAAAAAAAGAATAAACGGCGTCCGAAATTGCTAGTGGTGATTTTGATGAAACCTTGTTTAAATGTTATTTATGGCCCCTGCTAGATTTTCTCAGCAATTTTTTTTGTGGATTTGTTAAAATTGAAAATGTAAATTCAAGCATAATATTATAACAGTCAAGAAAAGGCAATAATTTCACAACGAAAACTTATATTATTATGGTATCGTTGTAACTGATAGGGGGTTTGAGGCGAGAGCTCAGAATAGTTTCGCAAAGTCAAAATAAGACCCTTGGTCAGAAACTATTGCTTTGACTTTTGAGGATTAAAAATCTTATCGTGGAAAGTTTTAGTATTCAGATATCGTTCATCCTTATGTCAATCTCTTCATAATGCTTCGCAGTTGCAAGCAATGCATATGCAAGTGGTTGTTTCCATTTAACGAAAATGCCTTGAAGCATTATTACCAATGCATTGCTAGCAATTTCTGGCGATATTTTTTTTTCCATTCACATTGTGAAAACCGATAATTACATCGGTATTTATATTGAGTAGTATTATAAGGGTCATCTCGTCAACACAAATAGTGTAGCATTTTGCTGTACCCGGAAGAGGTTTAATTTTTAATACCAAACTGTCCAACACTCGTTTATCAAATTTAGATGGAATATTTGTTTTGAGTCTATTCAAAGTATTTTTACTCGGTAGTTTTAATACCGTTTGTCAGCATATACAGGGTGTAACAAAACTAAGTGATAAAACTTTAGCCCTGTATGTGCTTGTGGACTAGCGTAATATAAATTCAATGCAAAATTGTTTTCAATTTGTTTTTAATTTTATTCTGCCATTCAATCAAGTTCTAAAACCTCCGAGTAATTCCTTCGTCAGGAATCAGGATCATTTCATGTTCGACAGGTTTTTTTGCTCCCAATTTCTTCTTAATTTTTGTAGGTTGTTGATTCAACCTTCGGCGTTTCAATTTACAGTCTTGTAACTCATTTGAAAGTTTTCGTTTTCTTGGCGTTTGTGCGGTAAGTGAATGGGGGGTTCGTGTTTGCTCTTCCGACGCTTGCAAATTTGTATCCGTTTGGGTTCCAACAGTTGCATATTCTTTACTTTTAGGTGACTCAGTGCTTTTAGGTAATATATACATTTGACTTTTACTTTTTATTTCTTTAGGTGTGGACTTTACTTTGGAGCGGTTTTTGACAATTTTATTTGACAATATTTCTGCTTCACTTTTGACTTCTGAGGATGTAGATGGTTGCTGGGAGCATGGTGAGCTTTCTTGTGGTTGATTATGTAAGGAAATCGATGGAAGAGCATCATCCTTAAGTTGTTTTATTATTTTGAATGATGAATCACTGAAATGTTTACTACAAACATAATAGCTTGTCTTGTTTAAATCTTGTTTTTGTAATAACTCTTGTCTATCGATTAATTTCAACCACGTCCGGCACCTGGAAAAAGAAAATACATGAATCGTGAATACTAATAAATTTATTTAAAACTCATAATGGCAAACATTTTCATATTAAAAACTTTTTCAAACATACCAACATGATTAAAATCATTTATACCTACGTAGATATCAATAACAAAATTCAATGAGTACTTAAAGATTCCCTAGGCTCCCTAGAACATTTTTTTTTATTAATATCAAGCTAATATTTTGTGCTTCATTTTGATAATACAAACAACAATTTTATCTGCGAAAAATCTCGAAAGTGGTAGCTAACAGAGATAGAAAGGATTTCATACTTTGATTTGACGGTCCTAAAATATGGATTGTTCTATTTGTAGGACAATGTTACTTTTGAATAATATAACTATTAACCTATCAATATACAAAAAATTAGCTGGTTAGGGTTCCGTTAAAGGGTAAAAACGGGACCCTATTACTAAGACTTCGTTGTCTGTCCGTATATCCGTCTGTCTGTCTGTCTGTCTCTAGGCTGTATCTCAAGAACCGCTATAGCTATACTTCTGAAATTTTAACAGATCATTTGCCGCTATAACAACAAATACTAAAAATAAAATAAATTTATTATTTAAGGGAAATATATATTACCAAGCCATTACCCATACAAGAAACGTGATTTTTTGGCCTTTTTTGCTCGTAATCAATAATGGTAATAGTTAGGCACTTTAAATTTTCACAAAATCTTTAATTATATTTGAACTTTAATAATTGAATCGCTTGTTTTCCAAATAACACTAGTCCATATATTCCGTTTTTATTTTATGCTGGCAATGATTTCTATATATCAAGAGACATAATGTTTTGGACCAAAACACACGTCTTGTCTCTTCACAAAGTTCTTTTTTCCTAGAGTTCGTACAATGCATGTTGTTCCTAAACCCCACATGTCCTGGACTAGTGTTGTATTGTAATTTGTAACCATAAAGTAAATATACCTAGCGGAATAGAGAAACAATCCCGAGCTGTCGAACGACACCAAAATTGATTTACATCTGTGTATACAATTATGTTTACGTGTGCGTGTTAGTGATGTACCTACATACATCTTGTAAGTTGTAATTCGACAAAAAAATAAAATAAAATGGGATAAAATAAAACTGCATAGATATAATATAATAAAATTGTAATTTTGGAGTAAAATATGACTTTTATCAATAAAAAAATTTGTAGTACAAAAATCGTTTATAAAATCATTGGGCCAGGCCACAACACTGCGTTGCGACGTCTTATCGCGAAAAAAGTACATTGCTTTTCTAAGGTTGTTTTTGCGATGCGACGCCGCAATGCAGTGTTGCGGCCTGACCCTTAGACCTTATAATTATAGGATTTGGCACACAAACGTTCTATGACTACTTTTGTAAATGTATTAATTTAAAGATTTTGAACGTTTTCTGGGATGTTATAATAATTGTAAAGGCGTATACATTGACATTTAAAAGATTTAGGGCCTGTTTCACCACTTCCTGATAAGTGCCGAATAGGCTATCCACTACTTAACGTGACAGATGAAGTATGGAGAATCTGTCAAAAAAGTTGTGAATAGCCTATTCGGCACTTTATCAGAAAGTGGTGAAACAGACCCTTACTGACTTTACTAAGTCTGATCACTGGCAAATCTAGCTTGTGCTTATTTCTGGTGTATCTACAGTGAATGTCACTTTTAGCTTTAAATTTACTTATATTTTTTCTAACATAAGTAATAAATATATTACGTTATCCAAAATGTATTGAGAAGCAACAGTTAGAATACCAATTGATGATCACGCCTCCGTGGTCCAGTGGTTTAGAGCGCAGCTCTTGACTCGGAGGTCGTGGGTTCGATTCCCGCATTGGAAACGTGTTATTTCCAAGTTTGGTTAGTACAATGCAGGCTGATCACCTGATTGTTGTTATAACTTTATTTTTTGTGCGATTATTTTATGCCCTTAGATTTCGAATAAGTAGCTGCTTCTTTTTTAATTTATCCTGTATTTTAGTGCATTTAGATATATTAAGCTTTTTTTTTCTCTTGATATCAATTCTAGTTGGAAAGGAGGTCGATGGTGAAGACAGTTGTGGCAGCGTTGCGCGTTGGTGAGGACGTAAAATGCGATACCGACGGTATACACCATACATATGGCTAACTCTGGTGGTACAATGTCTCTGTAAACGTAGGATGACACAGTGCGCCTAGGCTTTATCTTGATCTATAACAAAAAACATGGCTATTACTGTTACTTATTACTTTCTTTTTTTAACATAATAATATATCATCTGTATACATCTGTGGAAATTTCAGAATTCTATTACTACAGCGGTTCTTGAGATACGGCCTGGAGACAGACAGACGGACGGACGGACGGACGGACGGACGGACGGACGGACGGACGGACGGACGGACGGACGGACGGACAAACGGACAAACGGACGGACGGACAGACGGACAGACAACGAAGTCTTAGTAGTAGGGTCCCGTTTTCACTCTTTGGGTGCGGAACCGTAAAAACGATAAATTATGTATGAATTATGATAGTATATTAATATAAACTAATAATAAACTACGGATAGATTATGTTCTCATGTCGACATTCCGAGATAATTAGTATAACTAAAAAAATATATTCATATCGATACTACTTATCGATAACCTGATGCAGCCCTAGTGTAAAATAGATGAAAATTGTTTACACAAAATATCCTTAAATTGTGCACCATGGCTAGTCATGTTTTCCATATAAATAAACATATATAGAAGCGAATTATCAAAATCAATACCAATAACTCGTAGGGAATTGGCAAAAATAAACTTAAAATTAGGTCCTGTCGATGTAGAATAATTCACCTGTAAAATGATTATTTGTCCAGGTTTTTTCGTTGTGTTGTACCACAATCAATCACTGAACAAGTAACCATGTTTCTAGAGCAGTATTTCTCAAAATTATTCACAATTTTACTTAAAAATTACAATTTTTCTGAAAGCTCAAATTGACAACGTGCCGACATGGTCAGACAGACTGTCAAACAGATGAAAAAACAGTTCGTACACCTCAAATCGCGCGTCTCTTTTTACCACGCAGTGTTACTGATAGTGGCATCTCGCTTGCTCAGGCCTTTGTATCTCTATTCCGCTAGGTATATTAACTTTATGATTGTAACTAAACGCAATTCTACGTTTTGACATCTGTCAAAGGAAAATATAGTTACCAAACAACACTTGTCCAAGTTTGTTTTCCAAACACAAGTCCAATTTTTTAAATAGATATATTATACTTAATATCTATTTTACAAGATCATTATATTAATATATTGAATGACGTTTCAGCGGGGTGCAATCTAAGAATGCTCCTTATTTTATTGTTTAGTTTTTTTTTAAGATTGTTTAGACACAAAATGGGTGATTTGCCAGCATCTACGATAGCTAGAGGCTAGAACTGTAAGTTGTAACCACGATAGATGAAGGTCACTACTGAAATTTCAAAAGTTTTGGTAATTTGGGATTTTTGCTAATCTTACAATTTTTGCTTATTTCACAAGCTTATTTATCCAAAATTCATATTATTTTAGTTGTCTGATCAATAAATAATTTAATTAATGAAAAATATAAAACAGAAAATGAATATATTAAAAGTATTGAAAAATTTGTTATATATAATACCTTGATTAATTATTATAATATATACGTTAGATAATGAAGGTACCTACTAATTTTGGTAACCCAACTAAATAGTATCTATTATACTTACCTTAGTATTAAACCTATTTAGTGTACTTAAACTATTTTAAATCATAAGTAGGTAATGGTAATTGAATCCTTAAAAAATTATATAAAATTTAAATCTATAATAATAATAACAATTTAAAAAACCATAGAGTTATTATACACGTACACGTACAAGAGCCGCTATTGCAAACAAAAAACATGTCGCACTTGAGTCATGAGCGGGGTGGGAGGCGCGGCGGGGCGGTGATTGCTATAGATCAGTACCGCAGAAGTGACAAAGTTTTGTGCCTACACTCGAATGAACGCAGACTCTATTTGAGTAAGTGGATAAAATAAAATAAACATTTTTACTAAATATTATTAAAAGCTTTTATTTAACTTGCTCTGTATAATTATGTATGTAAATACATATTATTATGTAAGTTCGGGTGGAATTTTTGAACTCAATTTCGAAGTATGTATGTACATATTATATTTTAACCGATTGAGCTGAAATTTTGTATACACGTTTGGTTTGAATGACAATGCACGATACAGTATATAACATCACTATAAATACAAAATGACCGACCATCCAAGATAGCGGAATAGTAAAAATAAAAATAATAAAAATAAAATATATTTTTATTCAAAATAGGTATCATGATACACTTTTTGAAAGTCGAACGAAGAAACTACGTTGCCTACCACCGGTTCGGGAACTACCCCGCCGAGAAGAACCGGCGTAAGAAACTCGCACGGGGCCATCTTTTACTAAAAAAATGGAAAATTACAATTTTAGAATAAACTAATATAACAATGTTATAGCTTACAACTATGTAACAAAAATGAAAGAAAAGTAACTGCATGGAGCCACCCTATTCCCAAGGTGTGCTGTCCTCGATGAAATCATTGACTTTATAATACGCTTTAGCATACAAACGTTCTTTAACTGCTTATTAAAATTTGTTTAAGGGTAGATTTTGAACATTTTCTGGAATTTATTGTATAGGCGTATACATTGGCCTTTAAAGGATTTGCTTACTTTGGCTAGTCTAAACATTGGTATTGCTAACTTGTTCTTATTTCTAGTATTTACATTATGATTATCGCTTTTCTTTTTGAAAATATTTATGTTATTTCTAACATATAAGAGATTTTCCAAAATGTATTGAGATGCGACTGTCAGAATTCTTATTTCTTTACATTTTTCTCTTAGAGATTCAAAAGACGACATCTTATAAATAGAACGAATAGCTCGCTTCTGCAACACAAATATTGTATTAATGTCCGCCGCATTTCCCCACAAGAGAATGCCGTAAGACATTATGCTATGAAAGTAGCTAAAGTAAACTAATCACGCGGTCTCTACATCAGTGATTTCACGATTTTTTTTAATATCATAATATGCTGCAGAACTAAGCTTATCTGCCAGTTTTGCAATATGTGGACCCCATTGTAACTTACAATCCAGCGTTATACCTAGGAATACGGTGGTGTCTACTAAATTCATTTTCTCATCATTTAATAGTAAATTGGTTTGTAATTAACATTTATAATATTAATAATAATAATAATAATATCTATGGACGCTTCACACCACGTCAGTCTGGCCCCGTGCTAAGTACCTGAAGGACTTGTGTTACAGGTACCAGACAACGGAAATATATTTAATACTTTTATACTATACATATATTTAAGATTTTTATTATATCATACACATATTTAATACACATCCATGACCCAGGAACTTTTGAAAACTTTTTGTTCCGTCGGCGGGATTCGAACCTGCGACCCCCGGGGCCCCGGCTTGAGCTACCAACAGCCCACCAACTGAGCCACAGAGGTCGTCAAATTTGGCAAGATGAATTTTAAACATTTTGTTTTATTAGTTATTTTCTATGCCGTCCTACAATATGGGTATTGGATATTAAATGAAAGAACTTTTTGAGAGGAACTCGAAAGCGAATGTAATTTGTCATTCTACATCCAATATGGCGGCTCATCTAAAATTGGGGAATACTTACAAACAAAGTTTCGTTTATTTCTGCATGACTAAAAAATTGGATTGCAGTTAAGAATAGTTAAGTGAAATCCAACAAAAAATAATAAAAATAAACGTATTACCTCCTATTTTTTTGGAAGTCGGTCAAAAACCAAAATATTACATACCAAAATTTAGCAAAACTGGTACAGCGGCTTGGGTGTGAAGAGGTAACAGACACAGAGAGAGACAGACAGACGGACAGACGGACGGTCAGACGGATGGACCGATAGACAGATGGACGGACAGACCGACAGACGGACGGACAGACAGACACACTTTCGCATTTATAATATATTATAATAATTTAAGTAATTTAAATACTTACCTTATTTAAATTACTTAAATATTTTTAAATACAATAATACAATTATAATGTACGCATGTATAATGTACACATAATACCGTATTTATATTACCAAAATACAAACTCGTCTACGTGAGTACTTCATTCATCGTCGTCTCATCATAGATATCTGTATTCTGCCTACTATTCACTCTGAATCTACTACTATGACAATGCAAAATGACGCGCGTCTGTGCGTAGTATAGAATGTTCGTATTTTATTTGAAAATAATTAAAATCGAATACTTACCGATGAAATGTTATTCAGTCGCATTTGGAAGTATTTCTGGAATTATTTTTGCAGTATCTTAACACATACCAAGTCATTTTTGTGATTTTTATTTTGTTTTTCTTTTAATTGTCGTACGTCTAGTGCGCAGAAGAGCTAGCGGGTGTCTAAGTGCGCTATGACGTGCGCACCACATTCGAACGGGACAAAGCATTGCGTTGCGTTGTTAACTCCAGTAGTACATAATAACTCTATGTTAAATACAGTTCTTACCTCTCATCGTCCTTAGGGAGGTGAAAGAAAGTTAAATCTGGTACTCTATCCGTATTAAGACACTTAAAAACTGCGCAATATTTCCTTGCCCTTTTCTTTTTATTGTCCATTACGATCAATGTCAATTCTGTGACAGTGACCGAATCAGTACGTAGGTATGGATTATAGAATGAACAACTCGTGCGCGTCCGTCACCGCTCGCCTGTGAGGCCCTACTGATTTGCCCCTCGCGAGGGGACAGGGGTACTTAAGGTGCGCGTCGACCGGATCGGAATCGGAGCGTACGGAGCGGACGGATTTGTTGCTTTGTATTGATTTCTATGGAACTGCGTGTACTGGATCGACATATTTTCTGCGCCGGATACCGGTATTTGTGCTGATGACGTCATCCGTAGTGAACGCTTCATTCGAATTTCGAACTTTTCAAGTTCTGACGTTTTTGAGATGTAGCACATCTCTCTAGGGTGCGTTCTACTAAGCGCCCACACGATAACGCTTACGATTAAACCACGGTCGTCAGCGTTCTCGTTGCATAAATTTGCATGTGAGCGTCAATGATACAAACTCAAGTGCAATGGATTATGGAGCGTTTCTAGCGTTCATATAAACTTAAATGAGGTTTGAAAAATAGGAACTTAAAAAGGTTAAAAGGTTACAATTTTGTAAGTGTCAGTAAGCATTAACAATATAATTCAATAATTGTAGGCTCACTTGATTTAAATTAAAAATTATACAATTCAATACTTTCTTTTTATTTTAGTTTAGATTTTAAAGAATATTGAAACATCATTATCATTTTATTTCTTTTTTACTCTTATTTTATTAACATTATTTAATCATCTTATATATAAAATTCTCGTGTCACAATGTTAGGCCGCGTACTCCTCCGAAACGGCTTTACTGATTTTAACCAAATTTTATATGCATATTCAGTGGGTCTGAGAATCGGCTACTGGGTACTTTTTATATTGATAAGTGCATTTGTTGAAAAAATAATAGTAAATTATTACAACTCGAGACTGACGGCGACCATTGATTGTGCGACGGGACGGGACGGGACGGGACGGGACGTTACCATGGTAACATACTTATTTAGTCACTTCAATAAAATAATAATATGCTCGAAATACTTTATATTATTATGTTACGTTTGCCGGGACAGCTAGTATTTTTATATAATTATTTAAATTTAAATGAACCGCTTATTTTGCCTAATATATAAAGATGGCGGCTTTATTAAGGCGTATAAGGTCGTTTTTAGCTTTGCATGAGCAAAAATAATGACGCATGAGTGACGTTTTCGCCGCGATCGCCATGTGGAACGGCTGAAGGAGTATTTTCAGTGTTTTGAGCGCTTAGTGGATTGCACCCTAGGTATGTAGTGTACAATGTACATAGCTAAACTTCTTTAAAATCTTTTTATTATAATTTTTGTACAACTCTTTACTTTATCATTTTTTTACGTTTTGATATATTATGTATATCATAATATCATAATATAATTACACTTGACCATTGCCATGACAGTTGCTTTACAAAAACCCAAATTTCTGATGCACCCCATGTTTATTTTTCTCTATGACGCATCCTATCGGCATTTCGTAAATGATGACACTCCGACCGCGTCCGCTCCGATTCCGATCCAGTGGACGCGCAGCTTAACAGTTCGGTACCTACAAGCGCGAGTGGGTCAGCGGGCGAACGCGCCGCGCGTCGGCGCCGCGCGCCGCGCCGCCAACCGACAGGCGCCGACGCGCCTTCACATGTTCACACTCAGGGTCCGATTGCGTTTCTTCGGCGCACTTAAATAAGGCCGATTATTAGACTTAAATTAGTCTAAAATTCGTACTAATATTAAAGCTATTACGTTTGTGAATTGATTAGGTCCACGACACTATTTATGTCCAACTCGGACTTGACTCGGACATAAATAAGTCTAGAGCATGTTTTAGCTATTCTGTTTCTGTCAGTTTGACAGTTGGTCGGCCATAAAATGAACTAAAAGGTTGTTTTATAAGTTCACACTTGTTAAGTCCGTACTTAAGCAAAGTTACTTCAGAAAACTTTGAAAAATGTTACCTTATGGCTGGGCTATCGTTCAAAGAAGATATAACGAGGAACGGCAACGGTATGAGTATGAAAATATATGAATAAAAAATTATATTTTCTTGTACATAATCTTAAGCATGACATAACCTAACTTTTTTTCGTTTTAGGACTGCGAGAAGGATAGCGAATCGACATATTCGAGACCATTCCGACCCTTTTGATGTGCCTGCGTGGATGTTTACTAAATTATACAGGCTCTCCAAAAGAACGGCGCATTTTTTAGTAGAGAGCCTTAACCAGAATTTGAATGGACAAAGGCAGCACAGAATTCCTGTCCATATCAAAGTCTTGGCTTCACTGTATTTTTTTGGACATGGAAGCTACCAAACAACGGTTGGGCAGGGGCAGTATTTAGGTTTAAGTCAGCCATCTGTAAGCAAATGCTTACAACAAGTTGCTGATGCAATTATAGCTGTGCTATTAAATGATAATGTGGTATTTCCGGAGACCGAAGAGCAAAGGAGAGAAAATAAACAGAGGTTTTCTAGCATAGCTGGTTTTCCTTCAGTCTTGGGTTTGATAGACTGCAGTCAAATTTCAATTGTTCGCCCAAAAGACACAGAACTTGTACCAGCAAGATTATTTTACAATCGCAAAGGCTTTTATAGTCTTAATTGCCAATTTGTATGCAATGCAACAATGGAAATTATTCATTTCAATGCCACTTTTCCTGGATCAACCCATGATACAGCTGTCTGGCAAGGGTCTAGTTTGAACCAGATGTTGGAAACCGGTTATTTCAACGGAGTTTCAGCTGGTGGATGGCTTTTAGGGGACTCGGGATATGCCCAACTGCCTTGGCTGATGACTCCATATGCTGAAGCAGATGACAACACACCTGAGGCTAGATATAATTTAGCACATTCCAAAACAAGGGTTCTCATTGAAAAATGTTTTGGAGTGATGAAAACAAGATTTCGATGCATTCACAAGCACAGGACCCTGCATTATGACCCCGTGAAGGCATCGAAAATTATAGCAGCTGTGGTTGTTCTCCATAACTTGGCAATCAAGAGAAATGATCCTTTGCCAGATGAGTTGGAACTCGAAGATAGACGATGGCCATTAGATGATCCTCCCAGGGATATATCTCTTTTAAACATAGCACGTAGTATTAGAAATAGAATCACAAGAGAATACTTTGCATGATGGTGGGCAGCTTCAATGTATGTAATAATAATAAAATATTGATATAATGTTTTTTTTGTTAATACTTAATCTTAATTCATTTGTTTTCTGTGTTTTCTGATTTCGATATTTATCGTCGAAATGGCAGCGCCACTATCATAATGTTAAAATTTTCATAACTATCTGATATACTTCTGATATTCTACTATTTGAAACCTTGAAAACTAGTAAGTACCTTTCTCGTTCTTAAGATATAACAATTAAACTTTGGTCCCACCAGTTTCATGTCAAGGTAGGGGAACCACTTGAAGTAAATCAGAATAGATAATATGTAGTCACTTATTATATTATTATAGTAATAATTAATAAAACTTTATTTCGAAAAAACTGTTTATTTATTTTTACTGAATGCTTCAACCAACATTGTAGCGGCACGAATTATACAATCGCCGAGATAGCGAGCGGCTTCTGTTTGCGCTTGGGCTCCCTCCCTTAAAGCCACTATCATGGCGTCTTCTTGCCGGGTGGCTGAATCATTTGGCAGCACGAGCGTACGTTGCGTTACTCGACGCGCATCGCGGCGCTTGAGGCGCGGAGTGTTGCCGACCACGCCGCCCTCCAGTCTTAATTTAGGGGTTGAGGCCACGTGTTCTCGGTCCGTCGCCATTGAACTGCCGACGACGGTCGCCCCATAGTGACTCGCCGTCGGCGTCGATGTAGACACGTCTGCCACTACTGCTTTTTTCGGTGGCTCTTCTTCGGTGTCTGAATGTATATCCTGCATAATACAATAATTATAAGAATACATACAATTGTGCTAATATGAATTAGTAAATTATAGAATACCATTTATGCTTAAAACTATTTCCAGATGACTTCAGTTTTAACTACTTGTACCACTTAATGCAGTTACTCTATAATAATTACCAAAATTTACCATGACACTTAGTGAATTTTTCTTTATTTACAGTATTTTTTACTTTATTTAACTTTATACATTATTTAATTTTACTTTATTTTTAAACTTTATTTATAATATATTTATCAAACTTTAATTTATGTATAAACTTAATAGATAAAATATACTTACACCTGTCACTGGTTCTAAAATTAATGTATTTTTGGGTTTTGGCAATTGCGTATCATCCGAAATCTGTAAAAATAAAATTGTGTAGTGTCAAAACATTACTGATAATAATTATCATGTCTGATACAAGCATCGCCATAAGTCATAACACACTCACCATGAATAGATCTTGCTTATCATCAGGAACATCAACAATGGGCTGTGAAGTCCCGGGGACAATTATAATACCCTGTAAGAAAATTACAATTCAAGAATCAAGGTTTTCCATTCATATTAACAAAGGACATCTTTATAAAAATACTATATATTCATACTCAAAATAAACACAAATTAATTTATGATGTCATGAAAAACATAAAATTATGTTAATTTTCTGATAAAGAACTTATAAAAAACTTATATATATATAACTTACAGCTTCGATAGCTCCAGGCAATCCATATATAGTGGACGTCCCCTCTATATTTATTGTTTTATTTTCTACTTCGGTTAAGCATATATCTGTTGGAGGACCTCCACCAGTTCTCTGCATAGATGCCCGCTGTGAGCGCAACTTAGCCTTCGCCCTGCGTGCTAATAACTTGTATGTCTGAAAAATTTAGTGAATATTTAACAACTACTTATATTGTAGTGGGTAACTTTACCCTACTTAGGTTGCTTATAATTTAAAAGTTCACTGATATTTACAGAATAAGACAATTGTAAAGTGCCCATGAAACACCACTAACTAACCTCTAACCAATCTTTCTGTGTCTTACGAACACCCTGCATTCCATTGAGGGCTTCTGTCAGTTCAGACCACAATCTTTTGGTAGCCGGCAACTGAGAATTTCCTGTTGACAAATAAAGACTAAGTTGAAGTACCTACCTACTGGTATAAAACATCGTGCTTTATTGGATGGATGAGGAGGGTAAATCGATAGATTTATAAATATAAGATAATTACACACTACACACACGAATATAACACATTACATTAAAACTAAAATTCACACAAAACATTTTGTAAACATACCGTTAACAATTTCCGGATTCCTCAACAAGAAATCCAATAAATATTGTTGCTGCTCTTTTTTCATCCTCTGCTTTTTTGTGTCCATATTTATATAGATATTTTTCTTTGCGAATACACGACTTTTTAACAATAATAATTCACGGTTCGCCCAACAAAAACACCACGTGAAAAACACAAATATTTGTATTTATCGCGCCTGCACAATGACATTTGGTTTGGCAGTTGAATGACATTGACATCTGTCTGTGCAGTTGACAAACGAACGTAAATTAGTCCCTTTTATGTCCATTTCCATAGACTCAGAATGAAGTTCATATTTAGTGACGTGAACTTATTTTAACAGAAACGTAATAGCTTTTAAATAAGTGCATGGACTAATTTTGTAAAATTTTAGTCTGTCCTTATTTAGATACGGGGAGAAACGCAATCGGACCCTCAGTGAGCGTTTTCGTGTCGCGCCACTACTAATATATATTCTGTGGTCGCGCTGAACACACGTACCTACCGACGAATACAATCATGGTCAATCGTGATATAGACACCGGTCGAATAATTGACTGCACTTCACGGTGATCGGCGCGAGACTAAAACGATCCGAGCTGACTGATCAGCGTTGACGAGCTACGCGCCAACCGTCGGCGGCTCGGCGCTGACGATCAGCGTGACAGGAAAATCAACCTAAAGCTTGTAGCGCGAGCTTTAAACTTTAATATTTTGTTACATCATAACTTAAATATTATAATTATACGTGTAAGCTGTAATCAAATATGTACTATTGCAATAAAAATATCGTCTAGTAATGTTTACTTAGTTAATAACATAAGTTCCTAAATACAGTGTACGGGAGGTAGCAACATTTGAAAAAAAAAAGTATTTCAGGTCGGCTGATTTTGTGATATGTCGTCATTCTTGCTCTTCTGGTTACAGTCTGGGCGGTCTGGCTGCCGGTAGTAGTTGCGTTCATTAGTGCGCAACCTTTTTGTCCAGGTTATAATCCTGGATTTTAAAATCATATTAGTATACATACTGTATACTAAAATGATTTCAAATGATTTTAAAATAATTTTAGTGAGCAAGGAGTGCTTAACACAAACGTAATAATTATGACAATAATAATAATAATTGTTAAATCCTGGCCTTTAACATGACAAGGGCCAGAAGCGAGAGATTGCCAATTATTTTTATTAGGCGCTCGTTTAAATATTAATAGCATCCCCTGGATAAATGAAATGCGCAATAATGAACGCAACCACTACAGGCAGCCAGACCGCCCGGACTCTAACCAGAAGAGCAAGAATGACAACATAATATCACAAAATCAGCCGACCTGAAATACTTTCTCAAAAACGTTGCTACCTCCTAATTCCTATACATTAACAGTAAAGGGCCGGTTGACACAATTTTCAAAAATATTAGGAGTTAAGGCGGGCTGAAACACCATTTTGTTATTTCTTGATATCCGATTTACCTAGTTCCAATATAATAACGAAATGTTAAAAAATATGAGATATAGAGCACAATATTTAAAAGGGTTTAAATCAAAAACATTTTAATAAAAAATAATACTTTCGCTGTAATTAAATTACAAACTCACCTCCGACAAAACTCTTTGTCATCGAAATATAAGTATTAATAAGAATAACTTATATTTTATTTTAATAAATTGTCAATGAATCTATTTTAAAAAGGTCTGAAACGAATAATCTTTTTTTCTTAATATTTATTTCGAAAGATATTTAAAAAAAAACACGAAAAATAAAATAGAGAAGATCCGCCCGTCGTAACTTACAATTTTATGATAAGCTAAAATGAATCTTATTGCGATGCGTACACGCTTGGCATTCGCGTTCGCAAGGTTATCGTTTTGGAATTGAGGTAAGTGCTCGCCTTAAGACTACTTATGTTTTTCATCAACATACAAATCAAACTTTAATTTGCTTGAGGTGTAATTAGATTCAAGTAACTAGCTGTTGCACTTAAACATAATCTTAAAACTCTCAGCTCATTCATTCTCTACACATTGCTACAAAAATGTCTTTCAAGTCATCGCCACGCAAAGATAATAATATTATTAAATATATTCTCTTTGCGTGGCGATTGAATCAAAAAGTATTAAATGAGAATGTATTTAATTTTAAGTATTTTTGGTATTTTTTCAAAAAATGCATAATAGTTACTGTGTAAGTATTGGTTGGTACTACTAATATAATATATTCTGTGGTAATGGCCCCAATACATAATATAATATTCATTCACATCCCCTATGAGTCCATTCATCCGAGTCCAAGGCCAAAGGACTCGTCTGACTGGATCTTAATGGTTTCTTGTAAGTTGTAGTCCTTGCACGTACACCATTATACACAAATTCCAATTTCAAAATTTTAAATTTCGAAAATAATAGTATCTATATTTTTTAATTTTTTTTTATCTTCTGTCCAATGTTACTTTTGTTGTTAATATTCGATGGGTAAAATACCTAAATTTATACGTGGGAGAGCCATGCTTCGGCACGAATGAGTCGGCTCGACCGGAGAAATACCACGTTCTCACAGAAAACCGGCGTGAAACAGCGCTTGCGCTGTGTTTCGCCGAGTGAGTGAGTTTACCGGAGGCCCAATCCCCTACCCTATTCCCTTCCCTACCCTCCCCTATTCCCTTCCCTTCCCATCCCTACCCTCCCATAATTATATTACCCTATTCCCTCTTAAAAGGCCGGCAACGCACTTGCAGCTCTTCTGATGCTGCGAGTGTCCATGGGTG
Organism: Cyaniris semiargus; assembly: GCA_905187585.1. NCBI lineage: Eukaryota > Metazoa > Arthropoda > Insecta > Lepidoptera > Lycaenidae > Cyaniris > Cyaniris semiargus. The sequence continues at coordinate 5,619,315 of LR994555.1, forward strand.
ACGGTTTGCTAGTTTGCCCCCTTTTTACATTAAAAAAAAACAGTCATTAGAATTTTTCAGTAATGGGACATTTTATACTTTGATCGTAAAAATAAAAGTTTGTGGTTTTTATACGACGTAAATAATAATAGTACGGGAGCCCTAGAACAATTTTTTTTTAATTACTATCAAGCTAATTTTTTGTGAGTAGCTTCATTTTGATAAGACCAATAACATTTTTATTTGCGAAAAATCTTGAAAGTGGTAGCTAACAGAGATAGAAAGGATTTCATACTTTTAATTGATGGTCCTAAAACGTGGACTGTTTTATTTGTAGGACAATGTTACTCTTAAATTATATGACTATTAATCTATCAATATACAAAAAATCTGCTCTTTAGGGTTCCGTTATAGGGTTCTGTAACCAACAAAACTTGGTTACCCTAAAACGGAACCCTAACAAGCTGATTTTTTGTATATTGATAGGTTAATAGTTATAAAATTTAAGAGTAACATTATCCTACAAATAGAACAATCCATATTTTAGGACCATCAATTCAAAGTATGAAATCCTTTCTATCTCTGTTAGCTACCACTTTCAAGATTTTTCGCAAATAATTGTTATTGGTCTTATCAAAATGAAGCTACTCACAAAAAATTTGCTTGATAGTAATAAAAAAAATGTTCTAGGGCTCTCGTACTATAATGGAATTAATATTGAGGGGAATTTACGTTACAATAAAAATAGAGTATTTTTATCAGGTTGCGGTGTAACCAAAATAAAACATCTTTTTGTCGCCATGGTCATCGCGTGCGGCTTGGTTTTGCAAATGAAAAGAGAAAATTAAGAAACATGCTATAGTTTTTATTATTATATTTTTTATGATACACATTGTGTATGTTATTATAAACGTGTTATTGTATAAATAACAATCTATTAAGTATTTTTTGTACATTCTTAATAGGTAAACCTTTAAATGAGATAAACTCATTTAAAGGTTTTTTAGCCTGTACTACTACCGGTATGTAAAAGTGCTGAAAAACATTTATTGGACAAGTTATTAGATGAAATAATACTGATCTACTTGGTATATTCGAAAGATGAGAGTATTATTCATTACAAAAGTTAATTTGCAGCTGACTTAATTTTTTTGTGTTTTCATAGAGGAATTAGAATTTTCAAAATCAGCCACCATTTTCGTTTATGTTTTATTAGAAAATCCCTGGATTGTGTAGTACGTTCCTATTATTTTTGTTTCCGAAGTAGGCAAATGGCAAGCTTTAGCTTATATTTCATGAAATCCCTCGACTTTGTGTAAATTAAACAAACACCATACAATTTCTGCTACTCATCAGTATAATCCAAACTCAAGAACATGTGCAACCTATGGGATCTATTTCACATCCTAAAAGATATTGTTAGCGCACAATCATTACGTGCATGGCAAGACAAGCCCAACTACCTGAAAGTAGAGTACGTCCTCAGCGACAGGCAAATGAGCTGCTCTGCATTGTGCTCCATATTGAAATATTGTCTGAGTTTGCTGATTGACTCGATGAGGACAATCTGAAATCTCTAAACATTTGAGTTACGTTATACCTGAACAAGGTAATATACAGACATACAGATAAAGAAACAGACGAACACCCTTTCACATCTATAATATTAAATATTATGTATTAATAGATGACGGCCGCAACTCCATTGCGTCAAAGTCCGTTTATCGAGTGGGTACCGTACATTTTCCCGGGATAAAAAGAACTATTTTTCCTTTACCGGGACTCACAGTGCCAGTGTGTCCATACCATTTTTTTGCAAAATCCGTTCAGTGGTTTGGGCGTGAAGAAGTAATAGACAGACATACTTATAAAGTTATAATAATAGTATGGATATGTTTCAATAATACTATGTAATATTGGTAAGAATTTTAATATTTTCAAGTCATTTTTTTGTTACCTTAATATATAATTATAAATACCTTATTTTGTAATAAATAATAAAATTATATGTGAAAACAGCAATTATTTATAATGTTTTCTACTTACAATACCTATTTTAACCAAATTTCAATCAAACTTTGCTCTTCCAATTACTGGTTTTGGGTGTCCCATTACTGAAATTCTGTCCCATAACTGTTTTTACCTACCATTCAGTTTTTACCAAAAAATCAATATAAACTGAAAAACCATCGCATTTTTATGTTTGCATATTTTAAGTTAGATAATTTATGAATACAAAATATATAATATCTATGTCTATTCCATGCGAAGTATTTAATTTTTTACAGCTATTTCTGTAAAAAAATCCTTAGCTGTCCAATGACTGGTAGTTTACGGTAGCCTGTATTAACAGGCCCTATGAATCCTATGAGTGCTATTTCGAAATTTGAACTAAAATTCTATTTTAAACAGAGTTTAAAATAGCTTAAACGACTTTTTAACCGACTTCCAAAAAGGAGGAGGTTATATGTTCGGCTGTGGATTTTTTTTTTGTATGTTCAACGATTACTCCGCCGTTTGTGAACCGATTTTCAAAATTTTTATTTTGTTCTATTAGGTTTCCCTCCAATTTGGTCCCATTTTCACAAAAGTGGTGATCTGATGATGGGATCCATGAGTAATCGAGGGAACTCCTCAAAATTTATATGGAAACATATGGTGATTTTGGTTTTATGAGAAAAATCCTAAGCATATGCTACCAAAACGCAAGATTTTGCACCAAGGTATACTATGATTCCGAAGATACTAAGAGAACTCCGGATTCCTTATAGATACAAGTTTGGGGGTTTAAGCGCTGTTTTAAGAACTGAAAGCATATGCTACTATGCAAATTACATTCATCATCATCATCATCATTACCACGTCAGGGTCACCAGTGTCACATGGTTGTATATGGATACAACACCATAATTATATCATCTTGTTATGTCCTTATAATAATTGGTACTTTTTATAGCTATTTTAATAAAAATATGTTGTTTCAAAATAAATGATTCAAGTTCTAAGCGACTTATGTACCACAAAATTGAACATACCAAAGTCAACCTTAACTCCAGAGCATAAGACACACATTTGACATTACTTCTGAGATTCGAAAGAAAAAAGAGAAGTAAGTTGCTTCGATAGACTGTACTACACTAATTTAACTATTAACCCATCAATCCCCAAGCGGCACCCGGCTGCCGCATAACAATTAAAAATCTATTGTGTCTGCGATTCCCACGATCGAGGTAATAAATTGAACCCTTAGTATGCAAATACTTACATAGGAAAACAATCTACATCGTAATAGGAATAAGAAACACAATCGCATTCTACGTATCTTATTACAATTTGTTAAGAGTCACACTTAACAAATTGTAATAAGATACGTAGAATATACGCCAGTTCCAATAGTTCAAATACCTATTCTGTCAGAGAACTGAAGATTCAGCTATATCTGGTACCGACTTCAAAATGATGAAGATTGAGTACAGAAATAGTTGAGGTTTAGCCGAATTCGGAAAAAGGCACTATTAGATAGGAAACATTATTTAATACTTTTTAGTTCATATTATAAGGATTTTATTATTGTTTTTACATTGGAAGTCGGTTTTAATTTTTTGTTAATGAGATATTGCTAAAACTAATTTATTGTCTTGGGTGGTCTATATTGAGATTTCACTCACATATTAATTACAATAAAGAGGTACTTTCACGTACACTCCAAGACCTGGTGCATTATTTTTTAACTTTATTACAAAGTATTAAGGTCGAAAATCGACACACCTGATTTGTCTTCGACTGTACATAATCTTTCTAAATCGTGACGATATAATTTTGCATCATATCCTTCGTAGGTACGTTGACCTTTAATTATTTAATGTCTTGATTGAGAAAGTTATGTATAAAATATAAAAGAATAAATGGAGACTTGTAGAGTCTCAATACTTTACAACGTTGATCTATCTATTTGTCTAAATACTGATTCATTTTAAAAAATCCATGAATAAGAATTATAATTAATACCTATCCGCACACAAACATTATCAAAAGGAATAAGTAGATACTTTTTAAAATAAAAAGATACTTACTTGAATATTCTGTACATTTTTAGCGAAAATGAATCGATAAATTCAAACTCAATCGTACTATTAGCAAGGATAAGTGCAACTGGTGCAAGACATAATATTCAAAGGACAATAAACAAACATTGCAAGTTTTACAGACCGACTACACGTGGTGGGCATATTGTCGTCAGTTCACACTTCACACCCTTCGTACTCAGGTGCGTCCTTACAACTTTTTAACCGACTTCCAAAAAGGAATTGTGCGGTTTTTATTATACATACTTTTTGAAGTAAGTTGTGTTGCCTACGACTTCGGATACGCAAGAAAATAAAACATAGGAACCGCATATTTTATTTCGATTAAGGCCATCCCCGAGCAAACGACCTTGACCATTCATTTGACGCGTTGCCGAGATCGCACAAAAATCCTATTTTTTTACTTATCTCAGTTCAAAATTAATCTAAAAAAATTTAAAACGGGGAATATGTAGACTTTAATGAAATTGTCTATCTACTTATTGTCGTGTGTTTCAAATAAATGTAATTTCTAAATACTAGAGAGATGCTGAAAGTATGCTTCAATTTTAATAAATTGGTATTACTTTGGAAGCTAATATCATGAGTATAATAAACAAAAATAGAAAATTTAAAATGGGAAAAGGAATGTTGATATACTGAAGATTATGAGCTTTCAAATTATGAGTTTATACTTTATAAGGCTCTAAATACGGTAAATTACGGAATCTCCGTAGGGGAAGGCCCTTTAGGGCTCCCGCACAAAACTGCGAATTGGCATCGCATCGCAATGCCAGTTTTATTATGAGTTTTGTCATGTTTTGTCGCAGATATTTGCAATGCGATGCGAATTCGCAGTTATGTGTGGGAGCCCTAAAAGTAGCCCATGTCCTTTCGACAGTAACTGCCGCACGAGACGAATATTAATAATTAGGTACTTAATTGTAATTAAATGAAGATAACATAAGCCCCATACATTATCTGTCAAACTCTTCACTTAATTAAAGTTTAATCATCAATAATGTTTCCGAGTGCGGCTGTAAATATTATGTCTGTTTTAAATCTCATCAAAATTCGTTGCATTATAGTTTCGAATCTTATTCGATGCAAACGAACAAACCTATCTTTCTGCTTTTATTCGCTTCATTCGTGATAGTATTTTAGTCCATGAATAAAGGTGATGAGTGATGGATAGATTAACGTACGAATTTCTACTATTTCCGCGACCGGACTTTAATCCGATTAGTAAATATTGTATAAGTAATATTTAATTCAATTCTAATATCCCTTGAATAATATATTTTGGTCGTCATCGTCATCAAAATGAAATCGGCTGAAGAGAAAACTTAGACAAGGCTTTCAAGTTGCTTACCGTTTAGAAACCAAGCTGGAGGCACTTGAATGACATGACGTATTGCAGATTAAGTACTACTCAATTTAAGTGCCCATTTAGCTTTCAACAAAGTTGGGACGCCATTTATGCCCAGTAGGAATCTGAAGTTTTTTGACAGCAGTTTACCTTTTCAATAGAATACCTTAGAAACCATAAATCGTTTTATTTCGCTGTAATAATATAATAATATGTTTTCTAAAAAATATTTTAGGGGGCTATTAAATTTCAAAACTAAGTGTACTTCAATATCATACTAATTCTAATATCAAAATGGTATAAAGCTATGAAAATTATGCGTATCTTACTATGTATTCTGTATTCGGTCAGATGAAAAACATGACCGGATTATGGGAAATCGGAAACTTATGATCTGGAAAATATTGGTTATCTATTTTATCTCACAACTTACAATAACAACGTAAGTAGAAGTCGATGACACGTAAAGCACGAGGTTTTTTGCTAAAACTAGTCAAACTTGTTACATTGAATAAGCTTGGTGTTCGTAGGAATTACTTTCCTTGCTTTCTCTGTGGAATTCTAAATTAAAAGTTAATTGTTTAGGTTTCTCCTATATTATTTGTTGTACGTAAGTTGACACTTTTGAAATATTTTCACTATAAAAGGCCACATCGACAAAGTGTGGGTGTGACAAGGAGAGGGGAGGGTACCTAAGTTTTGAGACATCACATTTTAATAAATTGAATAGCAAAATTTATAGTATGAGGGGAGAGGGATCAATAAAATCGTGTGACGTATTTTATGGATGGTTTCTTTTCCCTTTCGTCTGGCAGTGGGTCGTCCTTACCTTTATAATAGGGGTCATACACAGGAAAACTTTCAGCTGTTTTAAAATGTGTGGATGTCGCTGGCTCTTGGTTTACTCGTCTGTGATAAAATTACCTAATCGTGAATGAAATATTAATATTACTATGTTTTATCTCCTATGTCTCGTATGTATGAGAAGGAAGGGGAAGAACTAGGGGCAAATTTTAACGGGTTACGGGACTCTATGGCGACTGTACTATTCCCGTGGGATACAGATGCTAGTAATTTAGTAAAGCTAGTACAACATTCATCTTCAGAAACTGTTTTGTCCTGAACTACTAGTAGATACTATGGCCTAAAGTCTAGATGATAAATATTTAATTGCAATTAATATTTATTATATTAATGGTTTCATTGTTTTCGTTTCAATATGGCAACACTAAAACTTAGGTGTATAAGGTGTAGGCGACTTACATTTAGGTCTAGGAGACAAAATCTTATTATTATTTTATGTGTCTAGAATATTATTAGGTACATCAATTTAATTGCGCAGTATCGATATCACTGTCTGTCTGCCTGTCTGTTACCTGTTAACGTCCAAACCGCTGAACCGATTCTGCTGAAATCCGGTATGGAGATACTTTGAGTCCCGGGAAAGGACATAGGATACTTTTTATCCCGGAAAAATGTACGGTTCCCGCGCGATAAGCTAATTTAGGCGCAAAGGTGTTGCGGGCGTCATCTAGTTTTCCATAAAAAGATTAATCTGTTACCTTTTACCAACTAATGTTATATTGTACTAAGATAATATATAACGCCCTCTTAAGTGCCGCCACGAGAGGCGAAAGAATGTTAATGGCGAAGGATTTAGACTTAAAGCTGTTTTTGTTAGTGTAAAATATAATATGGCAGGGTAGCTCAAATAAAATTGTACTTTATTGAAAAACGTTAGAATTTAAAATGCACTGGCAAAATCAGTAAAAACTTACAGGATTAAGGAATATTCAAATGTGGTTTAATAAAAGTTTTGTTAACAATAAAATGTTAAGTGCCTTTAAGATTTGGTGTTATAAAGCTCATGTTACATTCACATTTCACACTATTTAACTGACTCCGAAAAGATGGTTATTATTGTTTTTACAAGTTTTTTATACGTAAATTAAAATAATCAGTCAAGTGCGAGTCGGACTCGATATAGAGCAATTAATCCTCGACTAAAAGTATGTTTTTACTCTCTTTCCATAATAAATGAAAGAAAGGCAATTAACATTTTAACACAGGGTTAACCAGGACTCAAAGTATCTCCATACCTTTCAGAAATATCGGTTCAGCGGTTTGGTCGTGAAGAGGTAACAGACAGACACACTTTCGCATTTATAATCTTAGTATGGATTGGTACTACTAATATATATTCTGTGGTATGGATATGTAAACGTTCCTTTACGTTATAGGTCCAATAACTGAGATTTATTCTTACGTCATTTTATATGGAGCGTGAGCTCTTTGGTTACATAATAATAGTAATAATTTTAGCAGTAGTGTCACTCAGCCTTATTACGTCTTAAAATTTTATGATAGAAAGTATAATTTTGGAAAAGTTGCTGCAGCAGCGCTGGATTTGTAAATAGGCAATATAGACCGCAGCCTAGTGGCGGCAGCTTCCTATGGGGGGTCCTAGGGGGCGGCAGCGTCCTAGGGGAACGGCAGACTTCCTACATCCCCATGTACGAAATCTGCCGCTCCCCAAGGACCCCCCTAGGCGGAAATAAAGAGGCCTCCCCCGGTAAAAAAATATAAATCCGGCACTGCACTGCAGTGACTACCTTCACCAACCTTCTAAGTGCAATTAAATATTATGTACTGTCGGGACTAAAAAAGTATTTCTACTGTTTTTTTCTCCAGATGCTATATATAAAATTTTTGTCACCTGTCTCGAACACAATTCCCAGAATCCCAGCTAGCACTCGAATAAAACTGCTTATATTTTTAGATTAAATTTTTTTCTTTAATCTAAAGAAATTTAGAATAAAATAAAGCATTATTAATTACACACTATATACTTTCCTGCTAGGAATTTTATTGATTGCTTAGAGAGTTCTACAATTTAATTTTTGTCCAAACATCAGTCAATGTAATGGAAACTTTCACAAATTTAGTTTCATTAAGTTTTTAGATTTCCAGTATAACTGTTATCTTGATTTTAAATTAAGATAAGAGCTAGAGAGAGAGAGAGCGAAGGAGAGCTCCTGAACGGCTGGACCAATTTTGATACAATTTTGTGTGGCATCGTAGTTTCGACGTTCGTTTTTAGGGTTCCGTACCCATAGGGTAAAAACGGGACCCTATTACTGAGACTTCGACGTCTGTCCGTCTGTCCCTCTGTCCGTCTGTCCGTCTGTCTCCAGGCTGTAACTCAAGAACGGTAATAGCTAGAGAGTTGAAATTTTCACAGATTATGTATTTCTGTTGCCGCTATAACAACAAATACTAAAAACAAAATAAATTAAATATTTAAGGGCCCCCCTTAAATACAACAAACGTGATTTTTCAAACATTTTTTGCTCGGTATTAATGATGACAACAGGTAGGCGCTTGAAATGTACACAAAATACTCAACTATATTTAGACTTTTATAATTAATAATAAAATTTAAATAAAATAAATAATAAAGGGGGGCTCCCATACAAAAAACACAATTTTTTACTATTTTTGCTCTATAATGGTACGGAACGTAAAAATTTTTGTACGTTTAAAAAGTGTAAATATACATTATATCTATTTTTAATATAAAGATATTAAATTTATTTTATTATAATATTGTGCTTAACGGAAGGGTTTAAAAATCGGCTGACATTTTCTATACCTAAAATTACATGCCAAAAAAAATGGCTGGCAGGTCAGCTGGTATTAAACTAGACTCGACAACAATTTGTTCTTATAAATACCAGGAATCCCTCAAGGTAAAGAACATCTTTAAATACAGTTTTCCCCATCACTAATTGATAACCGAAGCTGTGACTCATAAGACTAAAGACAGGGTCAGTTAACTCTGGCAAGGTTACGTAATGTAACTAGACTAGATTCGTAACTTATTCAATGACCTAAATTGTGTTATTCAACTATAGAGTTTTTTAAGCCAAATTAGTGCCAGTCTATTAGTTACAATGATATTTTTCTTATCATTTTCATTAGAGATGGCAAAGTGTTTCGACAAAGTGGCAAGACTAGCGCATGTTGGCTTAATAATTAATTACTGTTTACAACCAATACAGTCATAAGTTATTCCTCTGTGTTCCTAGCTTCAGGCTTAGCATTAAAATCGGATCGGTAGTTTTAACGCTGTTTATAAGTCCTCGCGGGAGCAAATAGAGAGCTGACGGATGGGGAAGGGAAATACCCAACAAGACTAGTCTAAGCTTTTCTTAGAGATCGGCCCAAGGCCCCACATATCTAGAAACCTTTGGCGCTCTCTCACGGATACATACACAATACACATGCACTAGACAATCAAAATCATAACCCAGTCGGCCCCCATTTTAGGATATCTATTTACTTATGTCTTGTGACATGTCCGACGAAAATATCCACAGCTGAACATAGATCCTGTTATTTTGAAAGTCGGTTCAATCTTCTTCCACGCGTGACTTTTAAGGCTATCGAACACAGCCTCAATAAAAGGTTACATGTAACCTTAGGCAGTACTCATACTTACGTAAAACCTTTTTAGGCGATAACTGGACTATCTCAGAGATGGGAAGTAATATTGTAATAACCTTTATGTTCAGAGTTCAGACCTCCTTGCTGGAGGTCGGTAATAAAATTAATGTTTTTACGCTATATTATAATTTATACTACAATCACAAAATATAAAACTTTACAAAGTTTACAAGTTACACCAGTAAAGAGACAAGTTTAAATAAAAAGTAACAGCTCACTGTAAAGAACTTTTAAAAACCAGATTTAGTTCTGATTTCACCATTGCCTGATAGTTCCAATGACCAATGGTTTGTTAAAATGTCATTTCTCCTCATTAATTACGAAAAACGCCTTCAAGCCCGCATTTCTAGCTTCGAGCATATTGTTTTCGTTAGGTTCAGTTCACATTGCGACGTCACGAGCTGTGATGATGAAGAAGATGCATAAGTATTCAAATTTGGAATAAGCAGCCCAAAATCACAAGTTGTTTGTCAATCCAATATGTCTTTTGATGCCGCACTCAGAGACTCACTTAATTATTTAACTCATAAATCATAACTGTAATAATTAAATGAAAATTAAATAATCCGCCAAGTGCGAGTCGGACTCGCGCACGAAGGGTTCCGTACCGTTATAGAGCAAAAATAGGCCAAAAATTGTGTTTTTTTGTATGGGAGAACCCCTTATTTTTTATTTTATTTTAATATTATTATTAAATATTAAAGTCATATAACTAAGGATTTTGTGAAAAATTTATTTTTTCACAAAATCCTTAGTTTTATTATTGATATAGAGCAAAAAAGGACAAAAAAATCACGTTTGATGTATGGGAGCCCCCCTTAAATATTAATTTTATTTTGTTTTTAGTACTTGTTGTTATAGCGGCAACAGTTATACATAACCTGTGAAAATTTCAAATCTCTAGCTATTACCGTTCTTGAGTTACAGCCTGGAGACAGACGGACATACGGACAGACGGACAGACATCGAAGTCTCAGTAATAGGGTCCCGTTTTTACCCTTTGGGTACGGAACCCTAAAAATGTCTCTGACTGCGGCCTTTAGTGTAAATAAAGGTCAGATTTGAATTCAAAAATGCATCACATTGCATCGACGCGTCACGTTGCTATTATAACCGTACGTATAATGTTTTCGTCTGAATAGAACATTCACCTATACTGTACTCGGCGAAACATGGCGGTAGCGGTCATTGACTCCCTGTCAAAAACTTGTCATTTTCTATACAAAGCCGGGATTGACAACATCTGACACTTCATTGTCAATAGCGGTTTATATAGAAAATGACAAGTTTTTGACAGGAAGTCAATGACCGCTATCGCCACGTTTCGCCGAGTACAGTATAAGTGCCTATCAAGGTTGCACTAATTGTGGTTTTCCCTGCACTTCAAAACAAGAATATTCTACTGGAATAAGACAAAACAAACTTTCCAGAAGTTTAAATGACATCAGACAGTTCTTTTGAAAAGTATAGTCTAGTACTTTTCCAAACACTGTATTGGTGTCATCAATGACTGAGACCAGGTTTTCCCTGGATTTGAGAAAGGTTGGGAAGATACCAAAGTGTAAAAAACCGTAGGTTAACTCAAGGTAATAGCTAGTCCAATATAATTTTCCTCAATATCACTTATTAAAATAAGTATGATAATATAATTAATCTATTAAGATAATATGTAATGTTCTAAGAATTATGTCGGTCTATTATTTTAATTAGTATAATATAGGTAAAGTAGGTAATATTGTCTAATTATTTTGACCCATTTTAAGTATTACGTAATACAATAATAATATTATGATGATTGTGTTACATTAACAAAAAATTAAAACCGACTTCCAAGGTAAAAACAATAATAACATCCTTATAATATTAACTAAAAAGTATTAAATAATTTTTCCTATCTAATAGTGCCTTTTTCCGAATTCGGCTAAACCTCAACTATTTCTGTACTCAATCTTCATCATTTTGAAGTCGGTACCAGATATAGCTGAATCTTCGGTTCTCTGACAGAATAGGTATTTGAAACTTTTGGAACTGGCACCGACTTCAAAATTATAAAGATTGAGTACAGAAATAGTTGAGGTTTAGCCGAATTCGGAAAAAGGCACTATTAGATAGGAAAAATTATTTAATACTTTTTAGTTAATATTATAAGGATGTTATTATTGTTTTTACCTTGGAAGTCGGTTTTAATTTTTTGTTAAAAATAATAATTTCACTCTTTTTAGTTACCTCGATTGTTTTTCTTATTCCTATTACGATGTAGATTGTTTTCCTATATAAGTATTTTCATACTAAGGGTTCAATTTATTACCTCGATCGTGGGAATCGCAGACACAATAGATTTTTAATTGTTATGCGGCAGCCGGGTGCCGCTTCGGGATTGATGGGTTAATAGTTAAACTAGTGTAGTACCTATCGAAGCAACTTACTTCTCTTTTTTCTTTCGAATCTCAAAAGTAATGTCAAATGCCTTGCCTTACGCTCTGGAGTTAAGGGCGTTCCTTACGGAGATTCCGTAATTTACCGTATTTTAAGCCTTATAAACTCATAATCTGAAAGCTACAAAGTTATAATAAAAATACAGCAATAATCTTCAGTATATCAACATTCCTTTCCCCGTTTTAAATTTTCTATTTTTGTTTATTATACTCATGATATCAGCTTCCAAAGTAAAACCAATTTATTAAAATTCAAGCATACATTCGGCATCTCCTTAGGATTTACAAATTACTTTTATTTGAAACACACGCCAATAGATCGACAATATCATAAACTACATATTCCCCGTTTTAAATTTTTTTAGGACAATTTTGAACTAAGATAAGTAAAAAAAATAGGGTTTTGGTGCGATCTCGGCAACGCGGCAAATGTATGGCCAAGGTCGTTTGCTCGGGGGACGGCCTTAAGGTTGACTTTGTTATGTTCAATTTTGTGGTACATAAGTCGCTTAGAACTTGAATCATTTATTTTGAAACAACATTATATTTTTATTAAAATCGCCATGAAAAGTACCAATTATTATAAGGACATAACGTGATGATATAATTATGGTGTTGTGGGGGCATATTGTATCCATATACAACCATGTGACACTGGTGACCCTGACGTGGTAATGATGATGATGATGATGATGATGAATGTAATTTGCATAGTAGCATATACTTTTAGTTCTTAAAACAGCGCCTAAACCCCCAAACTTGTATCTATAAGGAATCCGGAGTTCTCTTAGTATCTTCGGAACCATAGTATACCTTGGTGCAAAATCTTGCGTTTTGGTAGCATATGCTTAGGATACTTCTCATAAAACCAAAATCACCATATGTTTCCATATAAATTTTGAGGAGTTCCCTCGATTACTCATACCCATCATCAGATCACCACTTTTGTGAAAATGGGACCAAATTGGAGGGAAACCTAATAGAAGAAAACAAAAATTTTGAAAATCGGTTCACAAACGGCGGAGTAATCGTTGAACATACAAAAATATTAAAAAAAAATAAAAATATCCACAGCCGAACATCTAACCTCCTCCTTTTTGGAAGTCGGTTAAAAAGGACAAAGCAATTATAAACATTATAGGTAAGCTTCTGATTATGTCTTTACTGCTTAAAACAATTTTTCACTTTCTCGCCTCAATACATTCCAAACAAACTTAGGTCAAGTCGTAAAGACTAGGTATATCAGAAGTGTGTTTAAAAATAATTTACATGGGGAAATGCTTTACGCATCCCCAGTGGATTGGGGATATCGGCCGGGGGATGTGGGACTCCTCTGCGGTCTACCCACTATAACCCCAGGCCATGGTACACCACTCCCCGCTTAAGAGAGAGTTGCACCTTTTTTTTTTTTTTTTTGGTCGGGAAATGCCATTATGCATCCCCGGTAGTGCTGGGGAGGACTACCGGGGTATGTGGGACTCGCCGTGACCGATGAGATGGCAAGTGGCCGCAGCTCTACCCACTAAAAACCCGACCGTGTTCCTTTCTGCGCCGCTACTGACAGATCCACGGGAAATGTGGGGCCACCGCAGTTCTATCAGCGGGCGTCTACCTCGTCGTCGGCAGACACGTCTGAGTTAGGGTGTTCAGACACCCCCCCAGGCCGAACAAGGACCCTACTAGGGCTTGTCTAGGCCATTCCTCTGCGTTTACGTCGCGATGCACTGGAACACATAGCGCATCGCGACCCGCTTGGGGGAAGAGAGAGTTGCACCTAGGCGCGATGTAATCCAGTATTTTTGCGACAGAATTTCAGAATACTTTAAGGTAAATGTAGAAACAATAATAAAATAAAATGCTGCCATCTATGCGTATGACTCATTATGTGTGTCTGATTGTCTGGTCCCAACTCCGGACGTTACTCACTGATACTGCTATCGGCTTTTTTAATTCTCTGAAAGTGGTATTTGGACAAAAAAGCTTTGTCCCTTTCGGTAATGTTATCAATATGTGACGTCATTTTGCTAGGTATTTGGCTTTGAACTTTTGCGACTGTTTTCAAGTCAGCCGCTTCTTCCCTGTGACAATCTGAATGTATAAGTTGATTCGCAAACCAAGAAAATAAGATTTTAGTGAGTATCTGTCTGGCAATTCTCTAAACCCATACTTCCATATCCATTCTAATATTATAAATGCGAAAGTGTGTCTGTCTGTCTGTTACCTCTTCACGCCTAAACCGCTGAACCGATTTTGCTGAAATTTGGTATGGGGATTACTTTGAGTCCCGGAAAAGGACATAGGATACTTTTTATCCCGGAAAATGTACGGTTCCCGCGCGATAAACGAATTTTAGCGCAACGAAGTTGCGGGCGTCATCTAGTTACCAATATGGTTCTTACTTAGACGTGTAAGGACATTAAAAATTCGCAGTATTGAGCAGTTACAAATTTAAAATTTCGTACATTTCCTTCGACGTATACAACCACACACTAAAAAACCATTTTTACAATAATTCCACCTCCAAGGAATCGTCTAGTAGGTACACTATATTTCAAGCCGGTGAAACCGCAGCCAAAAACTAGAGTATATTGATCTAACTATAGATTATAACTGCTTTCGCTATACAGTTTTTTCGGCCAATTTGTACCCGTTATAGTGCTTAGCCTGGTTCTGATGGGTATTAATCATGATCCCTGCTATTTTAGTTTGCAAACCTATTATGTACCGTTAGGAACACGAGCAATTAACGATGTATGCTATATCTTAGTATATTGACATATATCAATCAATATGAAAGCGTAAGCGTGAGCCGTCTTACTGGCCTAGGGTTCCGTCGTCCGTAGCCTGTCAGAGTTTCTTTGAAAGCTCAATGGCGATCTAGCCAAATTCTGTTGTACCGAGTAGGACTTTAGTAGCAATAACTAATGAATAATGAGTAATGAGGTTAGCAAAGAGACTAGATAGTTATAAATAGATAGAGATTATCAATCTTTTGGGAGAACGGAGTGCCAGCTTTAGATAATATAATGCCATTTATATATCACATTCTTTTGTCCTTGTTAAAACTCGGCAAAATTAAATTTTCAATGGGATAGTACTCTACTTAAACCTCCATACCTTTTTGAATTCAATTACATAATATGAACAGTAACGACAATTAAAAAGTAAGTTTCTTTGGTGGAAACTTTTGCTTGCTGCATTTTTTAAATAAAAATATATGGGACATAGAATATGCGAATTCTCTCGCATGTTGTTAGTTTGTTGCATGTTTCTAGTATGCAATTAATTAACCGATCTTACGTAATACTTAAACAAATTTTTACGTAACATCAGTTAGAGAAACAAAACTTTTAATTTCATTTGTTTCAACGAAGGAACCCTAAAAATCTTAGAAACAGAAAGTACCCACAACAAACAGAGCCTAGTTATTGATTGTTATTCAATACGCATAGATTTAAAGCGATTTCCTTTAATAAATCATAGGCGGTTTTCGATTTCTCTGGAGTCTAGTATTTTATCTTGTCTAATATTTCATACTGCACAATGCCGCCGGCTGCGGGCCTTAGATTACTTGTCAAAGTACTCATAAACAGGCTTGGAACTATGAGTATTCCTATGCTTATTATTGTGTAATGTAAATACTTCCTATTTTGCGTCTTGTGCGACAAATATTTATTTAAGTGTGAAAAGCAATCAATCTTCGAAACATTTTCATCACCAAAATGAAGTGAAATATAAATTACTATCACGATACGAACTACTTAAAATCGTTCGATTTGCATCATCTAGTATCATGATACTAGATGAAGCCCACAGCTCCGTTGCGGCAAAGTACATTTTTCTGATATAAAAAGTATCCTTTGTCCTCTCCCGGGACTCAAAGTATCTTTACACCAAATCTCAGTAAAATTAGTAACGGATAGACAGATAGATAGACAGACAGACACACTTTCGCATTTTACATTTATAATATCGCCCAATGGTCGAAATTCGACCTCAAATAAAAAAATAAATTTTATGTTTCAAATTTCAACGCTTTTCTATTGATATTCTATTTTCAAAATATTGACTTTATTATTTTTTAGACATAATTCCTGCGACAGTCTCAGATTTATAAAGTCAAATGATGACAGACTGGCCGTGTAATAATTGTCTAACAGTATTTAAGATTCAATAAAAAAAAACCAAATCTATTTTTTATTTGACAACAGACTTCAACCATAAATAAAAGAGTACAAATCGTGTGTATAGGCTTGTCAATCAAAATCTCCTAGTGTGTGTGTTGTAGTGTGTGTAATGTTTTATTTGTTAAAAAAAATGTATGATAAAAGCATAATTTCATAATAAAACTTGCTCGATGCACTCCTTCACCATATAAATTACAACTGTGCAAAATTTCAATCACCTACCTAAGTTTCCGCATTTTTCGTCAAAAGAGATCCAAAGTTTTTCGCTCGCGTACAGATTATAAGTATGGATTCTGACTGCACTCAACAAGGTCTGACAAAGTTAGTACCATATTTGGTTAACTTTGTCAGACCTTCTTTTACATGTGAATAAAAACAATATGGATGCAAACATAATATTATTACTTATCGTTTTCAAAACAATGTAAAAACTTTAAGACCACCGGAGTGGCCTTACTGGGCTTGATAGCCATTGTCAAAACTAATCAGATTAGTTTTAGTAGCGTCATTGTTTAGAAACTATAATATGGACCCTTTTTAGGGTCCGGATTGGACAAAAAAGCGGGCCCTAATCCACTTTTTGTTTGTGTTTATTAGATTTTAATAACTTAATAGATTCATAATAATCATAATAGAGACTGAAATTTGTATTTAATACTTTTTTGTTATAGCTCCATTTGTAATATGTATATTATTTAAGAATTCCAATTTACACTATAATGAAAGGAAATTTAAACTAAGTACTAATATTACTAATAATAATTATTATTATTATAAAGAGAAAAAGTTTGTTTGTATTTTTGGATCGAATAGGCTCTAAACTACTCGGTAGATTTTGGTTAAATTTGGCATAGACATAGACCAAGGGGTACCAACATAAGATACTTTTAATCACAGGAAAATGTAGGATTACTGCGAGATATTAGTTTTAACGAGGGTGAAGCCGCGCTCTACATCTATTATTTTACATTGCCTAATAACAATGTGCCAAAAAATCAAAAATCATACAAATAATTTAAAGTGCAAAACCAATTATGCTTAAAACTTATTGATATTGAATTAAGAGTAAAAAATAATTCCACCACCACAGAAATCACTTACTTAATTGGGGCAAAATACTTGTTCTTTAACGGCATTAAGCCACCTACTGTGTCAGTGATATTGCTACTTTTTCACTCTGAAGTATTTAATTTCGCCTTGATTTTAATTGAAAAAGCTTAACCTATAAATGCACACTATACAGTGTGCTGCCCAATGGCTCTCCGCGCTCAATTTCGCAGGCCGTTGGTTTAATTCCTGAGTTGACTGACAACAAACAACTTGTTACACCGGGAGCCCCAGCAGTAGTGAAATAGATACAGCAGAAACAGGCATAGATTTTTGCTGCGTGGTAGATAGGGGAGTATTGCTCTCTTCTCTGTCCGTCCGACCGACCATCTCTCTACTCTCTATTTTACTGTCGCGTGTTCAATCGCGAATTTAATATTTTTACCCAACGCAAAAAGTGCACAACGCCATAAAGAAATCGTCACGTTAATAATTTTTTGTTCAGTAGAAATAGCGCTTATTGCCACTTTAAAAGTATTCATCCGATTGCAAAAAAGTGCCAACTTGTGTGTCAATAGAAATTCGAATTGAAATTGTTTACATTTAATCGACTCCGAGCTTTCTATTTAATAATAGGCAGTGCCTATTTATGGTAAGTTCGGCACCATCTGAGAGCTAGCTTGCCACTACTTTAAAAGCGGCGGGAATTCTTCACATTGCTTATATCTATCTCATCAGAATAAGACGTACGCGAAACATAGCCATAAATGTCTCACATTTAATGATACTTAAATTTTAATTTAACGAAGAGTTTGACAGATAATAATTATGGGGGCTTATGGCAAAATCTTCATTTAATTACAGTTAAGTAATAATTGATATTCATCTCTGAGTGCGGCAGTCAGAGCTTATTCAAATTGCTGTCGCCAGTTTCGTTATTCGATAGCGAAGTTAGATGTCAAATATTTATGGGATTTGACATAACACATCGCAAGCGCCATGATAATTAGCGATGCGTTATGTCAAATCCCAATTTTGTGGATTGATAGACTTTCCAAAATTAGCTGATAATATATAAAAATACATCGCATCGTTTCGTCACGTTGCACTGTGATCCATCCACTACACGAGACAAAGAGTTTGATATCAATGCCTCCTACGTAAACTATCGTATATCCAAAAACCTAATTTTACAGGAAAGCGATTTGCATCCAACCTACGAATAATAAAAACTAAGGAAACCTAACTTCCATATTATTACCGTTTTAAATTTGCGTGTTTAACACACAGAATCAGCCGCTATAAGAAAAAAAAGGATCAAAATGTTTTATTCCAATTACCCCGGTATTGCTAGAGACAATTTATTTTCTCACTTTTTACCATCAGATTCTGGTAGACCTATAATAATAGTTTAATAATAATAATAGTTTATTGTCTCTCAGTAAATTCATAATAAGAAAATGAAACAAAACAAAAGATAGGTACAGGAATCAGGATATTACAAAATTACATGCACAACCCCTACATTGAGTCTTGTGTTGTCGGGGTTGACTAAATTCGATGTACACTGGAGGAAGTTGATTCCTATGCAGGTAGCGGGTCAACTGGTCAGTTATGTTGGTCGGGAAAAAGAAAAGGACAGAATCGTATTTCTATCATAAAGTTAATATACCTAGTATATTATTATTATTATTATATTAACTTTATGATTTCTATATTTCCATCTTGGTCATCTTGTGTTTGCCAAAATATCAACATAGAGATCTCCTTAGCAACGACAGGTTTATTGGTCGCTATCTGTCGGCTATGCTCGTTCACGATAGAATCGTATTTTTATTGGTCCCATTGCTTTTGACAAATAATCTACTTAGCAACCGCCCTAGCAACGAAAGTATTTACATTTTGAAGTTTTTGACACGATCATCTTCAAAGATGTTTTTCAAATATTCGGAATTGATTGTAAGTACTTTTAGCAAGTAAAATGTGTTTATTGAAACATTGTAATCCATCCGACATGTGCTACAAAAACAATGGACTTATTAACAGAAAATCGTTGAGCAGATCAAACTGGCCAACCTAATTCTACTCCTAATATCTTAGTCAAATATCATGACTTGGTTAGTTGGAAAAGGCTACCCAGAAGGATTAAGTAACACTTATGTTTTTGAATTATATTCACATTGCTGATCATTATAACAACCCAGAGTTCATAATAATACATCAAGAAGAGTAAGAGTTCATAATACTTTTATAAGTTTTAAGTTTTATGATATTGTTTTAACGCTCAAATAAAATATTATCACGATATTAAACTTGTGTTGTGATTTTTATAAAAGGTTCTTGTAGATTAGAAAGATGTTAATCTTTAGACTTTAGAGCGTTTTTACATTACGCAAAACATAAAAATGAATAGTAGTACAGATTCCCTAGAACATTGATTACTATCAAGCAAATTTTTTGTGAATAGCTTCATTTTGATAAGACCAAGAAGCTATATAGTATAATATAAGACGAACAACAATTTCCTGTGCGAAAAGTTAATACATATTTCGATTTGATGCCAGTCTTAAAATATGGATTGTTCTATATTTTGTAGGAAAATGTTACTGTTAAATTTTATACAAACTATTAACCTATCAGTATACAAAAAATCTGCTGGTTAGGGTTCCGTTTTAGGGTTCCATAGTCAACGAGGACTTGTTAATTACAGAACCCTAAAAGGGGTGACAGACGTGCGTAGAAGTACGCGGACTTATGGCTCGACGATCTTTCTCGCCTGTGTGTCACCTTAAAAGTACGCGTTTTTAAGGCGAAAAAGATCGTCGAGCCACAAAACAATTTAAAGGTGACCGCACATTTATCAGCAACGTACGTACTGCACGTGCCACATTTTAAAATTCGTTGTATGAAATGATGTGAAACCTCGCACGTTCATCCGCAGTCCGCACCGTACGCGCCGCATTTCGTGTATTATGCGGTGCGGGTGAATGTGCGAGGTTTACAACAAACGAGGTCATACAACGAATGATGCGGCGCGTACTTAGCTAACAAATGTGCGACCACCTTTAGAAATTTATAGGTAGGTATCTGAGCTCAAATTACGACAATATTATTTTTACAGTAATTATTATTATTGGTTTTGAATTTTTTGCCTCTGAGTATCTGTGAAAATGATCTTTAAGACGTGCTCAATAAGGTGTGACCTTTATTACCACGTATTAAAGTTAATAATTTTTGATAGAATAAATTGCAACAAACTGCTGTGTCAATTTTTGAGTTCGAATTCAAAATGAAAAATTTAAAATATCAAACACGAAACAATGATTTCGAAAGTAAGGACAGGGCATCTGGAAACAATTAAGTACGAAAACGAGTAAACATTGTGAATTCAAAAACTGATAGCTATTATATTTTAAGGCCGACAACTATAGCGTCACTTAGGTTTTAATCGCCTACTATGTGTCTGAAAAACTCATATTATGGTACCAAAAATTTAGTCAGCGCTTAGATTTTAAGTGATGTATTATCATATTTTATCGTTAAAAATTTAAACGCCGATTTCAATATCGACCACTACTGAGAGCAGTGTAGCCATAAACATTATTTTTCAGATCTCGTGGACCTTAGACTTCTAATAGAGTTGTTCCATTGGGGCAAACACATAAAAATATGTAGGTAAGACCTGTCCTTACTTCAGAAATACCTATACCATGTAAGCACAATATAGATATTATATTAATTTTACCAGTTTGACTGCAATGCGACGTTGCCAGTTCGAACACATGTACTGTGCGAAAAGGCAACAGCGTACGTATGCAAAATAATATGAAAATGACTGAATATCAAATAAAATGCTACTTTATGACCGATGCTATAGGTTTCATTTTGCTCTTTTCAAAGCAGCAGCGGTATGGGTCGCTAGACCAATGTCGTTAAAAATGAAACCTATTCGGTATGTTATAAAGTCGCATTTTATTTGATTTTTTTGGTCGCGGCCGCTTGCGACAAGAATCAGAAAGTCATCTTGGCTTGATTTATTTAAGTACGCCCGATCGCGCGGTTTTGTGGCTACAACGCGAAACAAGCAAAATATCCGCGCTACCATTTGCGTATATTGGCTTGCAATGTAGCAATATCGATATAGCCGCTAAACCGCGTGTTCGGGCGGACGCAAATTTTAAAATTACTGGTTAAAATATAAACAAAACGATAAAAGTATTATCATAATACATATTTATTTGGATATAACTAAACATACTTTATTTAAAAAATGTTATGTCCTTTGCGAACTGCAACGTGAATTAACCCAACAGAATTCGGTATCCTTTTTCCACTCTTTACAGTTTCAGGCATTTTAGAGTTCTCCATTTTGAAGCGAACTGAATTTATTATAATATTATTGTAGCCGCTTCATGCATACCTAAACAAAATTTGTTTAGGTATGCATGAAGTCTTAACGCAATATTTTCACTGAATGATGAATTAATAACTTATCACGAATAGCACTATCGGACTTTCATGTTTTGCACAAAACACATAGCACATGTTGAAAAATTTCTGAAAATGTGCCTGACCATTAAACTATTATATTTTAATATGCGATACACACGCGATAAACTTTATGTTTATAATCATTAATTTTTTTGACCAAAGTGATTATATTCTCTTTGTTCTTGACAAAATGTAAATAATTTCGTTGCTAAGGTGGTTGCTATGTTTTTGGCAAACACGAAATAACGAGATGGATATATAACTCTTTGCCGATCAACCGGCCCAAACTAAAAAACCTCCCACCTGCATAGGAATCAACTTCCTCGAGTGTACATAACTAAATGGATATTATAAAGATGACAGAGAGAGGGCTTAAGGTAAGTATTTACTATTTACTATTATTATTTGTATTTTGTGTGTATGTGTGTGTGTGTGTGTGTGTGTGTGTGTGTGTGTTGCGTGTTTTTTTTTTAATGAAATAAAGGGGGCAAACGAGCAAACGGGTCACCTGATGGAAAGCAACTTCCGTCGCCCATGGACACTCGCAGCATCGAAGAGTTTCAAGTGCGTTGCCGGCCTTTTAAGAGGGAAAAGGGTAATAAGGGAGGGTAGGGATGGGAAGAGAAGGGAATAGGGGAGGGTAGGGAAGGGAATAGGGTAGGGGATTGGGCCGCCGGTAAACTCACTCACTCGGCGAAACACAGCGCAAGCGCTGTTTCACGCCGGTTTTCTGTGAGAACGTGGTATTTCTCCGGTCGAGCCGGCCCATTCGTACCGAAGCATGGCTCTCCCACGTATAACTTATAGAATTTATTGAAATATGTACCTAAATAGGGCATCGAAACCCGGACCCAATTTTCAAAACCCGGGTTTTCGGGTTTTTTGTTTGATGAAAACCGGGTACCCGGGTTTTTCGGGTTTTTTCGGGTTTTTTAAAAATTCAAAAATTAACAATGCGAAAATACGTTACACATGATTTTCTGCGATTGCCATCACTTATCCAGTAAAATACTATTTAAATACCATTGTCTGGGGTCGCAGCAGTGCCCAACCAATTCTCGAATAAGCTGGCACGGCCGTATCATACTTTTATCGAAGCGACTATTTTACCTCTCCTATATTTTGGATCATATCAAAGCTAGGGATTAAGATTTTCGGGCCAAGATTAAGTATTACAACAAGCTTCACCTCCAAATTACATATATTATATTTTAGTGTACCTATTTGTATTTTATGAAATATATTATAAAATCTATCCAGAATTTTTGAAGACATTAAATGGAAGAATAACCTTAAATATAAAACGTATGCCAACAAATCTTTCTTTAATCTTTTACACTTTTTTGCTGATTGTCAAATTATTAATAATTATTTAGTCCTAATTGATGTTGGCATACTTTATACCTGTAATTAAATTTTTGTGCCTAGTTTTTACTTGAAATTGCCTTTTGTCTGTCTTGCTACGGTATGAAACCGAATGTTCTTTGCAATTTAAGGTAACTTTTATCTGTCATCTAACTTACTGGAAAATCTTACATTACTGAAAAATCTTACATTACACTACACCTCAAAGCTTTTTGTAGTTATTAGTTCTAGTCATAATAGACAGAATTCATGTGAGATAACCATGTAATTGATCAGAACAGACCACGCGGCAAATGCGGAAGGTTGTTTTTAATGAGTTTGGAAATTAACCATGGTGGCATGGAGAAATTGTCTCTGGCGCTGGTGCTGATAAAAACTCGTCTTGTATTTCATCTGGGTTCACTAAAATTACGTGTTTTAATAATTCCGCAGTGAATATGACATCCACAGTCGGCTACGGAAAGCCATCATTTGTCCTATTTAAGATAAATTATTATTGTTCAATTTCGTTACAATTTTTTACAATGCCAGGAACGAATTACATAAATACAAAGTACACTGATATGGGAAACATTGGCAGCCGTACTAGTATGAACTGTGTCACAGCTGCCTTTGTTTACAGCTCAAGGTATTTCAATTTGTAGTAACCACACAAAGAGTACAGTATAACCGCTTGCAAACAGTAACAAAATGAATATTAATAATAATAATAAAGACAGTAATAATATTTCATGCATTGAATACATTAAATTTTACTACAAGATTATTGTTTCAAGTAAAATCCATAAAATTTTAAGTAACATAAAATTGTATAGTTTTGTAAAATTAAAATGAAATAATAACAGAATATATTAGGTAAGTATACAATAAATACTACATTAAAGCTTCAAGGAACATAACATTTCAAAAACAATTTAATTAAAGCCATTATAAAATTAACCATAAAGTTTCTCAAAATTAAGTATTAATACTAGTAGAAAATTAAATTAAATACACTAATTAAATTGGTGTTACAAACATCAGTCTTTCAAGCAATGAAAAGCAATCTGCCGCATTTGCCAGACTGCAATACTGGAATACAAAAAGGTTTCACATCATACTTGATGGAAACTCCTCCGCATGGTTTTGTCAGTTTCTAGGGACTGGTTGCTCTCTTGGAACCTTTTTACTGATTGCATTGTCTTAATATTGTCGTTATTTGTTATATTGTGAATATAACAAATAATGATAAAAAGCATACCGACAAACAAAAATCTGTTTTAAGGTTTTTAGTAAGTTAGATGACTGAAAATAATGACTGGGCGTGATACCGCTCAAAAAATATTTTTTACTAAAATTACCTTATGCCATCTAATATAAATCAGTAATAATTTATACTGATCCACATCGATCAGTATAAATTATTACTATTTATTTGACAATCAGCAATAAAAATATCTCATTCGAATGAAAATTTCAGTTTATAAAACGAAATAAAGATTTGTTGACTTAACATTGATTTTTTATGACTGTAGATATCTAGACTAAAATTACTGTATGCCAAACATCGATCAGTATAAATTATTACTATTTATTTGACAATCAGCAATACAAATATCTCATTCGAATGAAAATTTCAGTTCATAAAACAAAATAAAGATTTGTTGACTTAACATTGATTTTTTATGACTGTTTTAATAATATGTTTTATTAAATACCAAAAATAAGCTATCATTGGTCCATACACTGTCTTCAAAAATTCCTGACAGGTTTTTAGATATCCAAAAAATACAAATATACCTAAGACTTTGTAGATGGGTGTATTTTATCAGCAACGGTCCATACAAGTTACAACGTTTTGTCACTAACTAGTGACTTGCCCATCATCAAAAGTCTACGGTACCTTCAGCAGACTTAGAACCCTTTGAAGCTGTTCACACTTTATTTTGTAAGCTTTTGATCACATAATAAAGAAAACTGTGGTCAATCTCTGAATGTTGATTGAAAACTATAAAATAAGTTTAACAATAGTTGCTTCTATGAAATTTGAAAACTTTTTGCGATGGATAGATTGTTTGAAGAGACTTGGCTTTTTTACATTGAATAGTTTTGGTAGGATTTTCAAAATATTATTATTAATAAATATTTTTGCGACAATTAGTCTTTAATGCTCTTGAAACCAAAACTTTTACTTTAAAATATTATATTTTGTTTAATTATGACCAATAGAAATAATTAAACCTATACTTATGTTATTAAAATAAAGAATTTGTATGTTATTTTTTTATAAATACCTATAAATATCAGGTCTTGCCTTTAATATTTAAAAAAAATTAAAAACCCGAAAAGCTCGAAAAACCCGGGTTCCATTTTTGAAACCCGGGTTTTTTCGTGTTCCCCTAAACCCGGGTTTTCCCGGGTTTTCGGGTTTCGGGAAAACCCGGTCTCGATGCCCTACCTAAAGTACACATTTTTGACAAGTATTGTAGAACATGTTTTTTGACGGAGTTACTTTTCCTTAGTTTTTATTATTCGTAGGTTGAATGCAAATCGCTTTCCTGTAAAATTAGGTTTTTGAACATATGATAGTTTACGTAGGAGGCATCGATATCAAACAAACAAATAGCTCTCCTGTAAATTGGGTTTTTGGACATACGATAGTTTACGAAGGTCGAGGCATAGTATTATGCAAAACTTATAATATTATTACAGCTACCTGCAAGCTACCTGTGATTTAAAGCTATAAAAGAAGATTTCAGTAAGTAGATAGTAAAATGGTAAACTGTGCACTTTCTATGACATAAACCGAGAATAGCGATTAGCGAGGAGCAGGAAAGCTACTGATACTATTTATAAGCACTTTAATTTTATTACTTCAGAGAAAATTATTCTGTATTTTATTGAACTACTACATTCACAGGTTATTGAGGGAGAGAATTATATTAAGTAATAGTAATTCTACTAAAATAATATATAATTTTTTCTCATATTTTCAGTACAACAACATATCTATACAAATATTAGAAAGGTGAAAGATTTGTTTGCATCGAATATACTTCAAAATTACTATACCGATTTAAACACAATTCGCAACAAAAATAGATTATCTTTCGAAGAAGATCACATTCTATTTTTATAGCCAGCAAACAGCAAAAGGTAGTATTAAAATAAAATTGCTCATAACAATTCGAGACGGCTCACGAACAAAGTTCAATGTTATAAAAACTGTTTCACACAACGCCAGTCAAGTTCTAGGCCAATACTGGCATTAATCACTTGCCTGTGAAAAATTGCGCTCAATATTGGCTTAGCGGATGTATTTGATGAAATATATAAGGCTCTACACAAATTATAGAAAATTGTATATAGATTTCAAATACAACATTGCAAAATATTTTTTGCGACTTCATTAATCACAAGAACTAATTATATGACCTAGTCACGTAGGAAACGTCAATTAATGTTTAAAAAATTATTATATATTACACCGAGCTTGACATATCGATGTTAAGTTCAACTTGCAATTTTTATAGGATTTATTACTGCAATGTTTTCTCACTAGAGAGCAGTTCCAGCATAGACAGTAAACAAAATTTATGTTCGACTTTTGACAACATTTATGTTAACTTAAAATTAACAGAAGCAGTCGAGATTTTGTTCCTATTATTTACTGTTTGTGCTATTACCACCCTTTACTAATCCAAAATCCTCTCTGAACTCCCCATAGACAACCAAATATAGGACCTTCTCCTTTCGGAAGTGGGTTATAAATTGCATATTATTTGTCTGACATCTCAGGATGGCTATTGTGTATGCCAAGCCTTAGCACATGAATGGCCCCTGGTAATTAAAATCTCTGTTTGTGACAGCGCTGGCATAAGCCGATACAGGTGAAAGCTGCCCACTAACTGTACAGACTACAGTAACACAGAGGAGATACATATTGTGAGAATTGTGAGGAAGCAATTTTATAGTGTTTGATTTAACGCGGAGAAAAATTGTTTAATATTATCGTAACAAGTTAACAACTAAATAACGCCCGAAATTCGTTTATCGTGGGAACCGGAAATGCGAATGTGTCTCTGTCTGTTTGTAACCTCTTCACGCTTAAACCGCAAAACCGATTTTGATGAATTTTGCTATGCAGATACTTTGAGTCCCGGGAAAGGACATTAACAGTTTTTATCCCAGAAAAATGTTATTTCCCGCGCGATAAACGAATTTGGCGCAACGGAGTTGCGGGAATCAACTAGATCAAGAAGTAAAACAAGAAATTTGCAGAGCATAATATATATTATACGTTTATGGACAACTAGGTGACGTCCGTATCGCGATTATCGCACGGGAACTGTACATTTTTCCGGTATAAAAAGTTTCCAATGTCCTTTCCCGAGACTCAAAGAATCTTCATACCTAATTTCACAGGACACTAACAGTTTTATCCCGGAAAAATGTAATTTCCCGCGCGACAAACGAATTTGGCGCAAGTCGCAACGGACTTGCGGGCCTCATCTAGTCTTTAAATAAGCTAAGCTGTGGTATCCAGTAAGGTACGGCCATGATGCATGGAATCGCGGTTTCATATCAATTTATAACCATTTAATGGGATTTACAACTCTCAGTGGCGAAAGCTCGTTGTTCGCGGACAGGTTAATTGGACGGAAATATCATTATTGTGTGTAAATATAATAAATTAATGGCGTAATGTAGTTAACGTATATATCTTAATAAGGGTCAATTGCGCTAAGGAAAACCTGTGTTAAATTATCATGCCTTTCTTCATTAATTCTTCAACTTAATATTTAACCCAGGGTTAACCTTAATCTAGAGAGGCGTGTGAGCTAAAGACGGGTTAAAAATCAACCTATGCTTCTGTAACCCTAGCACGGCGAAAAGTGGAAATGCGATAGACAAACTGTGGAGATAAACTTAAGGTGCCGTTCTGATCTTTTTTCGTTCCGAAAAATTCAATTTAAATGCCACTTTATGACAGACTTTAGTCCTAAAAATTCAAATAATATCCTACTTTATGACATATTATACTATAGTCTGTCATAAAGTGGCATTTTAATTGAATTTTTGTCGGTCGCGATTAGCCGCGGTAAAGATCGGGACGGCACCTTAAGAGGGCGACCTATGACAAAAAAAAATCGGTTTTCACCCGCGCACTTCACACCCCCCGCACTCGTCCAACTCATTCAATATGTCACCGCGGCTATAAATTTGTGTAATTAGTAATTACTCTCGTAACCACTTTTTGTACGAACGTAGTATAACCAAATATATCAGATAAAATTTTGAGAAGTTCAAGTCACATTTTCCATCTGTACTTTGAGAATCAATTATGTATTTGCGTGGTGACATTGACAGCAAGTTGATCACTGCTTCACCTAGCCGTTACACTGTCTCTATTGAGTATTTGTGTGTTGAAGTTACCTTGCATCACAAGAGTGTCCTGCTTTGTGTGGCCTATATTCTATCAATGCGAATCGATTATTTTAACAGTTTAGAATCGCTTTTAGCTACACACAGCCCAAACTATGACTATACATTAATTGC
Source organism: Cyaniris semiargus (assembly GCA_905187585.1). Lineage (NCBI taxonomy): Eukaryota > Metazoa > Arthropoda > Insecta > Lepidoptera > Lycaenidae > Cyaniris > Cyaniris semiargus. The sequence goes on from LR994555.1 coordinate 5,648,296, forward strand.
AGGTGACTTCAACACATGTCTCTTGAAACAAGATTCGCGTGCCTCCAAACTCCGAACCTTACTCTCCTCCCTTAACCTCTGCATTCTCCCTCTTTTGGCAACTCATCACGCTCCAAATTGCGCCCCTTCCCTCCTAGATCTCCTAATTACGTCGTCTCCTGATCTCGTTGCATTTCATGGCCAGTTTCCCTCGAATATTTCCTACCATGACCTAGTTTTCCTCTCCTTTAAAATCAATCCTCCCCGTCGAAAACCAAAATTCCTTTGCCTTCGTAGTTATAGGGCAGTGAATTTGGAGGCTCTTAAGCATGATATCTCTAATACGGACTGGTCTCATGTCTACTCGGCCACGAATATTGATTTAAAGGTGTCGTTGCTAACTGATAACTTGACCAAAATATTTAACATCCACGCTCCGCTCAAAAGAGTTAAGATAAAGCACGCGCCGGTTCCTTGGTTGTCACAAGATATTGTTTCAATGATGGCTAAGCGTAACCGAGCTTTGTGCCGGTATAGAAAACGACCAACGGAAGCAAACCTGGAAAAGTATAAGTCCCTGCGGAATCACTGCAGTCATCTGTGTAGGGATGCCAAAAGACGCCACATTCACTCCACTATCAGCCACAGTAACCCCTCCCAAATCTGGAAGTTTCTTTCTACGATTGGGATAGGAAAGTCTTCTGTTTTTCCCACTGATACTAAAGATTTAAGTGCGCTTAACGCTATTTTTTCCAGCCCACCAACTTCGGTCGACCAAGCTACCAAAGCACGCACGATTTCCCATCTCTCCTCGATTTCTCTACCCTCCTTTTTCGTTTAAACCAGTCACCGAGGACGACGTTATGAAACATATTAGAGCTATTACGTCTACTGCTGTGGGCGATGATGATCTTAGTCCACGTATGATTTCCCTTGCACTTCCTGAACTCTTGCCAATCCTTACTCACATTTTCAATTATTCTTTGTCAACGAGTTCCTTTCCTTCAGCATGGAAACGTGCAAATGTCATTCCTTTACCAAAAACCTCCAATCCTTCTTCCTTATCTCAATACAGACCTATCTCCATACTACCCTATCTCTCCAAAGTCCTAGAACACATCGTCCACAAGCAGCTCTCCTTCTTCCTATCCAGCAACAAATTGCTTTCTCCCTTCCAATCCGGATTTCGCCCTGGCCATAGCACTGTCACTGCTCTGCTAAAAGTCACAGATGATCTGCGGCTAGCTATGGAGGAAAAATGTGTTTCCATTCTGGTTCTTTTGGACTTTAGTAGTGCTTTCAACTCAGTAGATTTTGATATCTTCCTCTCCATCCTTCGTTCCCTTAACGTGTCCTCCTCAGTGGTAGAATGGTTCGACTCATATCTTCGGGGACGTTCGCAGCGGGTTCGATCTGATGAGGTTACCTCGGACTGGTGTGATCTCGATGCGGGGGTCCCACAAGGTGGCATTCTTTCTCCTCTTTTATTTTCAATTTTTATTAACACAGTAACCTTAGTCATATTATTATGTAACTTCCATCTCTATGCAGACGACTTGCAGATTTATCGACAATCGCACATTGAAAGCATTAGTTCCGCAGTCAGCGATGTTAACGCTGATCTACAGCGGATTGCAGATTGGGCTAACTCTTTTGGTCTCTTGGTGAATCCCAAAAAGTCACAAGCCATCATCATCGGTAGTAAGTATATGACCCAGCGCTTGCACAATATCCCCAAGATCATGTTTAATGGTACTCCGATTGATTATGCGAACACAGTGACAAATCTTGGGATAATTATAGATAATAACTTGTCCTGGAACGCTCAATGATGTCAGTAAAAAGGTGTATCATTCATTACACAAGCTTAAGACCCTCCAAAATTTCTTGCCCTTGAATACAAAAATCCTTCTAGTTCAATCCTTATTTTCCCTATCCTTGATTACGCGGACTCCTGCTACTTGGACGTTACTGAAGAGCTGTTAACAAAACTGGAACGGTTGCAGAATCTCTGCATACGTTTCGTGTTTGGGCTAAAAAAGTACGACCATGTATCAGCTTTTCGATCGAAATTAAGGTGGCTCCCGATCCGGCTCCGGCGAAATTCCCATATCCTCTCTCTCCTTTACAATCCCATATCTCCCTCTTACCTTATAGATCGTTTCAATTTTGCTCGACCTTCTGACATCCCGTGCAGGTCCAACGTGAGGACGAATCTATCCCTCCCCTGCCATCGCTCCAATTTCTTCTCCTATTCCTTTACCGTTCATGCAGTTAGATTATGGAATTACCTCCCCCACACCATTCGTGACAGCCCTTCCTTCGCTGTCTTTAAAAAGCGACTAAAAGAGCACTACCTCAACAATGAATCCTAAAACTCTTATTAAATATATATAATATAGTATGTATAAGTTTATTTAAGTAGGTATGTATTTGTAAGTACATTTTTTATATTATAATATAATATTTATTATTTTGTATATTATTATATATTTATGTCATGTATTTGCATTATATAATTATAATTTTTTATTGTATGTGTATTACTATGTAGATCTCCAAAATTTATCTGTGCACGCCCTATCTGATATTTCCCATCACATTTCTCTCCGTAGGACTGCTGGAAGAAATTTCTGTTAGAGATAAGCAGTACCTGTTGTGTCGTTTTTCTTCTGTGTATATTTCGTGTTAAAAATGTATGTGTGGAATAAGTAGTAAATAAATAAAATAAATCAAATTAATATACTTTTTGCCTTATACACTAGTAGTACTTTATGATATGTTTATTTATCGAAATCGAATAGGCTCTGACACTACTGGATCGATTCTGGTTAGAATTCCTAAGCTGTAGTTGTTACAAAAATATAATAACTTTATATTTTAATATAATCTACTAGCCACGTCTTCGTCCACGTCCAAATTTGGTTAGTTTTTGTGTGTATTTGCGTAAAATATAAATCAGATAAAAATACACAAAATTCTCATGTCACAATGTTTGTGTGCGAACTGCTCAATCGATTGGCCTTAATTAGAAACTCGTAACTAGCTAGATTTTTTTTTTTTCTATATAAAGTGCTTTTATTCATAATTCGCCTAAAATTCATATATTTTTGAAAAATGGTATTCGGTTGACACTTGAAAATGCTCAGCAAGTTGGTAAGATCCTGGTTCGACACCAAAGCAATGTGCAAAATGAAAAATCACCGCTAGAAATGTGATGGTCACACTTTGGTGGTCTAATTGCCGGTGTGATAAGTCACAGCTTTTTACAAAACGGCAAGAGCATTACTGCAGATGCTCGTACGTCTGCAATTAGTTTTTGTCAATTGATCGTCTCCGCTGCTCCTCGATGACAACGCGCGACCCCATTTTGTTTGGAAGCTCTCCCTCATCTGCCATACCGACTATTACCTTTTCCAAAATTGGGAAAACTTTTACCGGGAAGAAAATTCAACTCGCGAGAGAGCCTCTCAAAATGCCTTAGAAGTGTAGTCTGCCGTCCGGCTGACATTTTCAATAATGGCATCTATACACTGCCACTGCGTTGATAAACGTGCATTGATTCCAGGGTGATTACTTTGAATAACAGAAATAAGTAAGTTCGAAATAATCAGCCAAGTGTGAGTCGGACTCGCGCACGAAGGGTACCGTACCGTTAAGGTTCGCGCACACTTTGTCGGCGCGTGCATGGGCGTGCCGGGGCGGGTCGGGGCGCAGCGCAGCGCAAAATGCGCTATAGCACACTATTGCCCGGTCGGGTCGCATCACATTGACGGATTTTAACACTCACTGTGCCGGGGCGGGTCGGCGCGCAATGCATCACATCACATCCATCGCATCACATCCGCGCGCCGCTTGCTATAGCACACTGTTGCCGGGGCGCAGCGGGTCTTGCCGGGGCGCAGCGGGTCTTGTCGGGCCGTGTCGCATTGACGGAAATCCGCCGAGCAAAAATCCGCGCCAATGCGCCCCGGCACAGTGTGCGATACGCGCATCCGCCTCCATACAAATTGTATGGAGGCGGATTTTTGCGATGCGCCCCGGCACGCTGAGCCCCGGCACGGCCCGTCTCAGTGTGCTCACTCCTTTATAGAGCTAAAAATAGCACAAAAATTGTAATTTTTGTATGGGAGCCCCCTTAAATATTAATTTTATTTTATTTTTAGTATTTGTTGTTAAAGCGGCAACAGATATACTAAAGCCGTTCTTGAGATACAGCCTGGAGACAGACAGACGGACAGACAAACATTGAAGTCTTAGTAATTGGGTCCCGTTTTTAACCTTTGGGTACGGAACCCTAAAAAGAACAATTTTTAAACAAAACGGCAATATAATAGGTATAAAAGACCTTATAATACATTATGTAGTATATTATGTACTCTTCTAAATCCTTTCATAAATGTGCCATCACCTTTGTTCATACTCTAATTATTATCCATTATCAAGCGAATGGTCGAAGTAGTGAATTGAATTTAGCTTATAATATTATAATGTTATCACTGTTTGACAATTTAATCTTATCATTTCTAGACCGTAGCGTTGTCCGAAGAAATTTATTCGATATTTCCATAGTATCGAGTACGACATTCATTAAAACCAAATCGATTTTCAAATCGCTGTCATACACTAGTTTTTGTCAAAACTATATCGATTTAAAGCCGATTTATTTTTTCAATCTCTATTGCCGCGGCCGCTGATTCGTCTATCGTCACGAAGCTTCGTGCTATGAGACGATACCATTGGACGATACACGCAGATCGTCCAATGGTATCGTCTCAAGCACGAAGCACTACGCATGTGCGGCCGCAACATATGGGTTTGACAAATTATTTGTCATGATAATATTATCATATTTGTAAACAAATATACGTATTTTATTTAAATTAAAAAGCCTTCTACAATTGTTCATCGGCTCCCGTTTTCTCCTGCAAAGGTTGCTTTTAGTGTATTTATTTAATTTTTGTTTGTTTCCCATGGTTTCGATTAAATATTTTCTCAATCCGGAGTAAAGGCAAAGGAAGTAGTCCTCTCTTCAGGCGCGCGCGAACGCGACTATTGGCGACTGAGAGGTGAGACAAATCTAGCGTTGAAGCGCGAATGTGGTTTTTCTTAAATATTTTAAAAAATATAGAGAATATTAAAAATCCGCTAGGTCGAACCCTCGGTGATAGAATTTTATATGATGTGTAAAAATATTAACTTAGTTTAATGCATGGTTTTGGCAATATAGGAAAAATTCGTCAAAGTTAGATGCATTTTTGTGATTTCTTTCTATCGAGAAAATTTTACGATATCGTGTTTTCGCTTAGATCAGACTTTTGGAAATATAATGTAGTATCTAGGTTTAGAAAATTAAACAATTTGGGGCTTATTATCAAGTCGAAAAATGATTTATAAAATCGACAATTTTGGGTTAGTCGCCTTCTTAAGTTTATGTCCACAGTTTGTCTATACATTCGCAATTCTACTGGTCGCCGTGCTAGGGCTACTGGTGTTTAAAGACGTTTGCAACATTGGATATATAAATATTATATCTTATCAAAATTTTAAAATACAGTTTACTAGATGTTGCCCGTAAATTCGTTGCGCCAAAACTCGTAATAAATCATGCTAAAGCCATTTTATTTTCTAGAATGAACGCTATCCTATGTCCTAAACCTGACTTATGGGACATAGTATTTCTGCATAATATTATATTATTACATAATCATAACATATTATGCAGCAAGACATACAGACTTTTGCATTAGATACACATGACAGAATGTTACAGTTCAATCACTCGTAATTGGGAGGATGATTTCAATGGTATAATAATTCATCAATAACATGTCTAATCTAATATCTACATCTTAGTCAATAGCCAAGCATACACCCACATATCAAACGAAACAAACGAGTACTTATTGAACTTTCACGGAGTAATTGAAGTATTAGTATAATCAAGGTTTAAATAGTTGGTAGAGCCGGTCGCGGTTTCTTCAAAGAGTTTTGCAAACGTTTGTGGGCTAATTGTAATCGTATTCCCTTGGAATTTCGTATTCCGTTGATAGCTGGTACAAGGACTATGTTTTACTTTTAAGCAATAATTTAAATCCTCATTAAATATATTATACGTATTATCCAAAAGTGGACCGTTTCTGATTTGTTTTTGGTGATCATGTTTTAAGTACGGTGATTTTTTTTAGACTCTAATTTGGTAGTTACTGAAAAAACACAATATTGTATAGTATATTGTACGTATTTTTGCTTTTTTTATTTAAATAATAATATTTGTGTTAGATCATACTACGGTACAAAAACGCCATCTAGTAAAATCCCGAGGCAACACCTGCGATTCTGACAAGCCACACTAAACCAATCACAGCATTGATAACTTTGACACTCACTTGACATTATAGTTCAAGAATGTTTCAAAAGATGGCGTTACTAATAGTTTCAAGATAGTTTTGAACTCTACGTTTTGTTAAAAAATATCGAAAACTAGCAAAATTCCCGTTCTTGTTGTTAGGAAATCGTTTTAAACTGAACACAGGTTTATAGAAATAAACCTAATTACTTTCCAACCCTAAGCAAAAAAGTTATTACAAATGTAGAGTCAGGTAGAGTTTGCAAAAGTCACAGAAAAGTCGTGTTTCTCGTCATGTACGCATCGGCGAGCCACGAAACTCGCAAGGACATCCAGTAACATTAGCACAATCTATTAGAATCACATATTAGCCGAAAGTGAATAAAATGTAAATATTTTGCATCACTGTGGCGACAGACCTTTTACTATATCATAGCGACAATCAGACATGGGCATGACAATGTTAAGCACACCGGTGATGTAGGTTGCTGCACTACAGGTAAGCGCGGCGTCGACAAAAAATGTCGGTCTCGCTCTAGCACTGTATATGTCGGTAGCGGTGCGACAGAGAGGGGAGCTCGGTTACCGCGTCACTGAACAAACAAGGCTTAGCCTTCCGAGTCTGTGAGTAACACTCGGGTTGGAAGTTAGAGCCCGGCGCCATTGCTCTCGACGTACCCACACGGACGTGACTGTGTCTGCTTTTCGCTCGGATTTGTGCCCATCGATCGCTTTAGAACATCATTACTGCGCAGTGCAAGGTAAGGGAGTTCAATTATTTAGTATAATCGGAAGCAGTGCGTCGGAAATCGCGGAGTGAGTGCAAATATTTTGTGGGGCGAGCTTTCTCGCTTATTTATGCAAAGAATTTACTTAGGGCGGTGTATGCAGAAGGCTCGCGCGGTGAGAGGCGCTGCCTCCGTCGCCTGCGCACCCTTCTAGTGTAATATTCTCTACCACGGCTCTAGTGTTATTTTAGTGGACTGTGTATTGTGTTGAAGACTCAAAAGTGTCGTTACAACAAAGACGTTACGCGTTTGGTCCTTTGTGCGTCGAATGATTTCTACTCCTTGCGTCGGCGCACGTTAGGTAATCTTCATCGAGGTTAAATGCCTTATCTCGCTCTAAGTTTACTGTAAATACCTTTTGAATACAGTCACGAGTAGCATGCGTTTTCGAAGAAATGAAAACTCTACATTGCATCACTATGTGTACTATTTCAAAGTTTGTTTACATATTATTGATAGAACCTTTAATTTTGTTACACATTTGTTGTAACCTTAAATTGTGACTAAATTTATAACGAAATTAAATCATTTCTACGCATGTAACAAACTAATATGTATCAGTTATCCTTAATAGAGTTCGATTACAAAATATTACGCGTCCGGTCATTGTAATACATACCTACAATGTTTTATACAAAGTTTCAGCACACATATAATATCTACAAAGTGTTATTTATCTTTCGAAAGTCACCCAAAATTGACTAATTTCGTGACTCATATACCTACTCCAGTTTTCTCTTTCGCCCCATGTTTCAACTTCTATGGAATCTTCCTACCATATTATTTGGTCATATGACCATTAACATAGACATATGTCTATGTTAATATACTAAGTAAGCGGTTCACACATATCGCTATCATCGTTTTCAATTTATCTTATCATTGTCATTTGCTTTCAACAGGTACGAGTGTGTTTTGTTTTCAACGGGTTTTCACACTATTACTCTATCTACTATTTTATGTTAGTCACAATAATTAATAATGAAAAATATTTGAACCCTATTTTCAATCATCTGTCGCATTCTATTGGATACCTTTGAAAAGAGACAGCATTAGTATTATTATATTCGCCAAAACTATGTCTGGACCACGGCAAATGATGTTACAAAACTAAAGGTAGAGTAGATGTGTCAATAGTACATGAAATCGTTTTGAAATTTGCAATCAGTCATACATCTTATATTAAGTATGTATTTACTAAGGATCATTAAAATTATAAACCTCAGTAACATTAGTCATGTACGGCTCGGCTCATACCTCAATACACATCGATAAATATTTATTTATTTTTAAAAAGTTGACCTTATTGCTAGATTGACTGAATTAGTTGTTCTAGTAGAAAATAATACATAATTTTCAATTGTATAGTTATACAAAGTTATACTATACAGGGTGTAACAAAACTAAGTTATAATACTTTAGGGTTTATATGCCTTCTTATATTATAGAGTTCACTGTGAAAGTTGCAGTGCTGAAAGAGCAAATTTTTTTTTATGATTTGTATGGGCAAGCGCCTCAGCGTCACGAGTTTCCCCATACAAAAGTGAAAAAAAGTTACTCTTTCAGGACCGCTACTTTCACAGCCAACTCTATAAGTAATATACGTGTCCCTTATATATTATCACTTAATTTTGTTACATTATGTATATAATATAGTGTGTACTGGCTTTCTTTTCTTTTCTTAGCTTTATCGCCAATATCAGCTGTCCACTTCAGGGACAATCTTATAATTTTTCCAGATCTTTGTCTCTTATCAGGCATTTCTTTTATCAAAGGTCATCAAACGCAGATGAAATATTTTACATTGTTTACATTTTGTTTCAAATGAATACTCGCTTTAAAACAAAAAAATCGGCCAAGTGCGAGTCAAACTCGCGCTCGAAGGGTTCCGTACCGTTATAGAGCGAAAATAGGCAAAAAATTGTGTTTTTTGTATGGGAGCCCGCCCTTAAATATTTATTTTATTTTAATTTTATTAATAATTATTAAAGTACAAATATAATTAAGAATTTTGTGAAAGTTTCAAGTGCCTAGCTGTTGTCATTATTGATTACAAGCAAAAAAGGCTAAAAAAATCATGTTTCTTGTATGGGAGCCCCCCCTAAATATTAACTTTATTTTGTTTTTAGTAAACGAAATTGCGGGCGTCATCTAGTCTATACCCACCCCTCTAAAGGGACGAAAGAGGGGGTCAGATTTTGTATAAGACTTTTGCTTTAACACGAAAACTACTGATCCGATTTGCATACGGTTTTCGCAGATATATTTGTCTTCTTCCAACTCAAAATCTGGTGTATAAAAATCAACCCCCCCCCCCCCCTCTAAGGGGAGCAAAGAGGGGGTCAGATTTTGTATCAAACTTTTTTCTTTAATGGACTTACTTCATATTATTAACTGTTTTTTTCAACTTAAGATCTGGTGTATAAATTTTTTCCCCCCACCCCTCTTAGGGGACAAAAGAGGGGGTAAGATTTAAATACTTTAAATGGCAAAACAATGTTTGCCGGGACAGCTAGTTTATAATATTAGTAAGTAGAAGTATGGATATGGATTTATATTTTCCTTAAAAATACGAAGTGTATAAAAGTGTAGAGCTCCTTGTGGGAAAATGAATTTTCCCATATATCGTTTAATGTTTATACTAGTTAAATATAACTTGTTTCAATTTAAAAATTGTGAAAACACAAGAAAAATAACAAATAATAAACAAAAGTTATCAAACTATTAATGAAAAGATTTAAGCGTAATAAAAGACAGTACTAATAGTATTTTGGTACTACATTTTGTCACAACTCAACAGTCACATTTGATAATTTTATGTTTGCATTTTGCAAATGTTAAACATTTAATTATTTATATATTATTTTTATCATTAATTTTTCATTCTAAAAACTTACCAAAAGTAATTCTTATCGTATTCAAATAATAAAAATCATTGTAAACAATCGTATTTGATTTGTGTCATTGTTCTTTAAAACTTTTCAAAGTATCAAGTATCAAAATTATTCAAAAAACGGTTACACGTGACCCCGATATTGATTCTATTTGAATTGAACCCATTCATTCTTTTATTTCACTCGTTTATTCGGTCATCCATTCGACTGGCTCTACATAATCGTGATTGTTTTACTTCCTGCGATCCCCCATATGTTTGAGCGCATTTTTGCAGGCTAACGAACTTTATTGTACACAATTGGTTATTATTGACAAAAGAATGAATGGAAATCGGTTCCACATTTTACATGCTCTATGTTATTTGGTACTAGCAGGTAAGAAGGCTACCGTGCCTAAAAGTAATAGTTTAACAGTTTTTTTTTTTTCTAAAAAAAATTATAAATTTTTAGCAGAATGCATGTAAAATTATCTGTAATACTTAATTTAGATACATAATATTTTTAATCCAAAAATGTGCCCATTTGTTACCTCTCTACGCTCAAATCGCAATTCTTTTAGGAAATTTGATAAAGAGTTAAGAGATACTTTCAGTGAAGGGAAGGAAATATGATAGTTTTTATAACGGGAAAACGTACGGTTCCTGCGCAATAAATTTCGATGCAACATTCGTAGACAACATCTAATAATGAAAAGAAACAAAATAAGTTTTTGCTTTGCCGTTGTAGTGTTTGCATGAATTGGATACAGCAATAAAATACGTTTTGGTCTATTGAGATGTAATGTGGATTGCTATTGTTATAATCTGAAGGTGACTTTGAATGATCCATCGATCGATGATCAGTATTAATCAAACCTAATTCAGTTCAACGACCAATTGATCAAAATTGTTTTGGCGCTCTATACTTTGATCGTTTGAAAACTTCAAATTATTTTATGTGACAACTGAGTACTGACAACATCCATTTTTCAATAATTACGTAATTTAACATACAAATAAAAGATTTGACTGTTTATGCGTTTGTTTTTCAGTTCAACTACTCGCTCTATTTTTATACATTCACATATTATACATATTAGCCTCGAAGAAGCTTGGTGTTCTTAACAGAGCGAGACAGTACTTCAGTCCGGACCGACGCCTACAACTCTACAAGGCGCAGGTTCGGCCTCATATGGAATATTGTTCTCATCTCTGGGCAGGGGCGCCAAAATACCAACTGCTCCCACTGGATCGTATCCAACGAAGGGCCGCTCGAATTGTTGACTGCCATAGTGTTTCAAACAGGCTGGACCCCTTGGAATTACGCCGAGATGTAGCTTCACTCTGCATCCTCTATCGGTTGTATTACGGGGAGTGCTCTGAGGAATTGTTCGGAATCATACCTCCTGCAACTTTTCACCATCGCCCCACGCAAAAAATATACTATCCTCATCACCTTGATGAGTAGCAGTCTTCCACCGTGCGTTTTTCGCGTAATTTTCTGCCGCGCACTGTAAAACTCTGGAACGAACTGTCACCAGCAGTATTTACCTATACGACCTGCAAACCTTCAAGAAGAGAGCGTATTCTCTCTTAAAAGGCCGGCAACGCACCTGCAGCTCTTCTGATGTTGCGAGTGTCCATGGGCGACGGTAGTTGCTTTCCATCAGGTGACCCGTTTGCTCGTTTGCCCCCTTATTTCATAAAAAAAAACAACTTATCACAGACATAGAGTAAACTATACAAGAATCAAAATAACTAGGCTATTTTGATTCTTGTATGAATTTCGTACTAATTTTGATTAATATGAAGTTTTGTGTCTTACGGCGTTTGGACTTTACTTACAAAAGATGTACTCATTGGCAGAAAATGTGTCATTCTTTCCTTTCAAACACATAATTCAAAGGTTGCCAAAACTGACATAGCAATTATTTCTCGTCAGTTTTGTCAGTCATTGTAATTTCAACTGTGAAGGCCATTTCAGTCGATTATTTCTGTATAATGAGAATGGCTAGGAGCGTCGACTTAACGAATATTTTTAGTTCTGTTATAACTTATAAAATTCATAAAATTATTATATTTTTTTTTTTTTTTAATAATGTTAGTTGTAATTTTTATGTAAGTTGTGAATATATTATGCTGATATACATACCTAAAGCTACAAATGTTTTGTTCCAATTTGTCCAAAATACTTTGTAACTTTTAGATATAGCCCGAACGAAAAATTCGAATACTTTGACTTCTGACGAGAAAATTCTATAGTCGCAGAAAATGACAATATTATTATCTTTGCGGTGTATTACAATTTAGATTATGAATAATAATTAGCAATTACTAATCTTAAAGCAATTACTTATCAAATAAACATTACTATCATCCTAATTTTAGCAATAGCTAGGAACAACTAATGCTTAAATGTTATCTTCATTACAAACATATTATTACAGACTATATAGTAGAGTCAACGAGGACTTGTTGATTACAGAACCCTAAAACGGAACCCTAACCAGCAGATTTTTTTGTATATTGATAGGTTAATCTAAATATATATAACTTAAAGGTGACTGACTGACTGACATAGTGATTTATCAACATTCAACGCACAGCCCAAACCATGGGGACGGATCGGGCTGAAATTTGGCACGTAGGCATCCGCTAAGAAAGGATTTTGACCAATTCTACCCCCAAGGGGATAAAATAGGGGATGAAAGTTTGTATGAAACTTTGTCAATTTTAAACCGATCGGGCTGAGACTTTGATACCTAATTAATAATAATACATACTTTTAACGCGAGCGAAGCCGCACGCAAAGGCTAGTAGTTATATAATTTAAGAGTAACATTGTCCTACCTATTTGTAGAACAATCCATATTTTAGAACCATCAAATCGAAATATTAAATCCTTTCTATCTCTGTTAGCTACCACTTTCGAGAATTTTCGCAGAGGAAATTGTTATTTGTCGTATCAAAATGAAGCTACTGACGAAAAAATTTAATTTGTTTGATAGTAAATAAAGAAAAATGTTCTAGGGAACCACTAATTCTAATATATTATATTGTTTACAAAAAAATATATAAATGGTATTTTCCTCTTAGCTACATTCATAATTCACAAGTTTTATTTATTGTAGACTTTGTAGTCTATTTTTAAAGAAACATGTTTAGAACCATTTAATTTACGTAATCTGACAGACATGTAGCAAAACTCGACTGTACCTCCCATTTTATTAGGGTCCATCCACATATTACGTAACGGTTTAACAGGGAGGTTAATATTATTCTCACCAAATGTGACAATAAAATTATTATAATAATATGTTAAAGACTAGATGAAGCCCGCCACTCCTTTGCGCCAAAATTCCTTTATCGCGCGGGAACCTACATTTTCTGGGATTAAAACCATCCCATATCCTTTCCCGAGACTCAAAGTATCTCCATGCCAAATTTCAGGAAAATGAGTCAGCGGTTTGGGCGTGAAAAGGTAACAGACAGACAGACAGATCATACACTTTCGAAATTTTGTCTAGTATAATTTGTAGATTTTTTGAAAGCTTCAATGGATCATGCTTCAGCAGGAATGAAAATAGGTATTACTTACCTTTTTTTTTATAGTCCATGACTTTGTGCCGTATAGAGCAGTAAAGTTGGTGCAGTGTTTGTTGATTGTTCTGTAACGTGATTAATTGGATTTGTCAATAAAACATTGATGTGTTTTGATTAAGTAGATATCGCTTATATCACACGCCTAAAATATGTCTTATACTTTTCCAAGTCAGTGTGTTTAGAAGACTGGCAATCCAAGATTTGGAAATTTTGAGGACTTGAAAACTCCTCTGGTAAAATTTACCACAATACCAGAGGAATTGTGTATATATATAGGGGCACACACTCAATGTCTTTTTATTTAGGAGTTAGCTAGTGGTGAAGATCGGTAATCAACGATTTATGAAATTTTAATTTCCATAACTTAAAAATTCCCCAGGTATTATTCTAACCAAATTCTTGCAAATAAACGTTTATATTCTTATCAATGGATGGATGCGCCAACGATGAAAGAGCACAATAAAACCAATAATAGGCCAAGTGCGAGTCGGACTGCGCACGAAGAGTTCCGTACCGTTAAAGAGCAAAAATAGGCCAAAAATTGTGTTTTTGTATGAGAGCCCCCTTCAAATTTTTATTTTATTTTATTATTATTTTTAATCATTTAATTATACAAATAAATAAGGACTTTGTGAAAATTTCAAGGGCCTACCTGTTACCATTATTGTTACCGAGCAAAAAAGGCCAAAAAACTTCTGTTGTATGGGAGCCCCCCGTATTAAATTTATTTTGTTTTTAGTATTTGTTGTTACAGCGGCAAACGGAAATACACAATCTGTGAAAATTTCAGAAGAGTAGCTGTAGCGGTTCTTGAGATACAGCCTGGAGACAGACAGACGGACAGACAACGAAGTCTTAGTAATAGGGTCCCGTTTTTACCCTTTGGGTACGGAACTCTAAAAAAATATTTCTCGATTCGCCAATCACACGTGGAAATCGCATTGGCCATGCAACCAGGCACATAATATCTTTCGATCGATCCAATACTCTGTAACCTTGCTGCGGCTGCTTTACAGATAATTAGTGACATGCTATGGTAATGACGGACAGACAGACTGCATGATTGCGGGAAGATATTATAGTAGATGTTGCGCAGAAATTCGTTTATCAATGTACCCTTTTTTGTGACATAAACTCTATCTATATCCTTTCCCGGGATTTAAATATTTTAACACCTATAATTGAAATTGGTTCAGCTGCAGCGTGAAGATTGAAGAGGTAAACAGACAGACATAAATAGGTACACACTAATGTCATAATATTAGTATACAGTAACTAATCTTTCTATTCTTAACGGTGGGAACTGGTGGAGGCCAAACATTTAAAAAGCGTTATATGAAACTACATTTTTAGGGTGGGTTGCACCAGAGGCGTGGTTATAATAGGGAACATGCAAATATAATATTTATGAAAATTTTGCTATTAAAATGTTAAAAAAACAAAAGAAGGGCCACTGCAAGGTTAATATTTTATTTATAAAATATTGTTTTTTACAAAAAATACGAATTAAAAGTAACTTGAAACGGAATGGATTTCAAAACACCAATCACCGTTCAGTGACGTCACACCTGCTATGCCCGCGTTCCATTTAGCGTTAAAAACGCTCAAAATGCTCCTATTTTGAGCGTTTTGATAGTTTTTAACGCTAAATGGAACGCGGAGCATGACAACTTTTTGAGAGGTACGATCAGGTGGGGCCATTGTCAATAATTGTCAAACAGTAGTGACGTCATACAGCCTATAGATCCGTTTTGGCGCCAAAATTTTAATTGACAATTTTAAACCGCATTTTTTGCAGTAAATTCCAGTGTCTTAATTTTTTTAATATACTTTTGGTCTATTCTACATGGAGTTCTTTAAAATAAACACAAAAATAAAAATATCGCATGTTCCCTATTACAGTTATGGTCAAAGTTATGGTTATAGTTAAGGCTAACTTAACTTTAACCTTAACTTTGACCACAGAATTTGACAGATGTCTGTTGCTGGTCCGACAAGGCTTTAAATGAACGTGGGCGGGGGCGCTGCTGGTAAAGGAGAACTGTCAAAAATGGCGTTTTTGTATAATGACAGCGTTAGTTCCTTTTTTCGCCACGTTCATTTAAAGCCTTGTCGAGCTCTATGGTTATTGTTAAATATGGCGTCCAGTTTTTGCTTTAACCAAAGATTTGATATTTTGCATTGTAGTTATAGTTAAAGTTATAGTTCAAGTTACAGTTACAGTTAAAGTAAGTTGGTGCAACCCACCCTTAATAGTTCAGTAAAATAAATCCTTATACTCGTATTTTCTTGAAAAGCTTGCAAAGTTTTTCCTTTGTCAATTAATTATTCTTTGACACTTGGCATGTTTCTTCTAGAATTATAAGTATAGTTCAAGTTACAGTTACAGTTAAAGTAAGTTGGTGCAACCCACCCTTAATAGTTCAGTAAAATAAATCCTTATACTCGTATTTTCTTGAAAAGCTTGCAAAGCTTTTCCTTTGTCAATTAATTATTCTTTGACACTTGGCATGTTTCTTCTAGAATAGTCCATAATTACTAATTAGGCATAATGTAATTAAATTCTACGACCTTAAAAAATACAACAGCTGGACGGAGCTAGCATCTGCGGTCGGCAAAAACTTACCGTGGCCGCCTGCCTTTCTAATATGTTGTTTTATGTTCTTGCTTATTGAATATTTTCGAACTGGTAACACCTTTCCCTTACTTTGTTTGTACTATTGCGGTCCCAGGGAGGCGGGTCGAGTTTCATAGGACTCTGGGCTTATGACATCTTCCAAAATCTACAAAGACTAGGTAGTATGTAATTCTTTTACTTTAACTCTTTTTTATTCGTAAACTCTCCTTGAAACGAAACTTGAATTTCATGCAATGTCAGCGTCTACTCCAGACTCCACTCCTACTCTTTTTATTGCAAAACAGACCAAACAAAAGCATTCAAGCTTTTTATTTGATCTGAGGTTAAACTGTTTAACAAATTAACATTCATGATTGAAAATAGAAATTGAAATAATAAGAACATGCCTGTAGTTAAAGTACTATTACCATTTACTAGCATTGTAGTATCAATTTTGAAATCTATGTAGGTTGTAAGTTAAATTCCGATATTATTTTTCAACGTCCTGTTTAATTTTGTTAAGGCCTTTCAGTTATATTTCTTCAACTGTGTGATTTTAAATATTTATTGCATAATATTAAGAAATATCACAAAAAAATCGGCCACGTGCGAGTAGGACTCGCGCACGACGGGTTCCGTACCATTATAAAGCGAAAGCAGGCAAAAAATGTGTTTTTTGTATGGCAGCCCCCCTTAAATATTTATTTTATTTTAATTTTATTATTTATTGTTAAAGTACACATATAATTTAGGATTTTGTGAAAATTTCAAGTGCCTAACTATTGCCATTATTGATTACGAGCAAAAAAGGCCAAAAAAATAATGTTTCTTGTGTGGGAGCCCCCCTTAAATAATAATTTTATTTTGTTTTTAGTATATTTTGTTGTTATAACGGCAACAGAATCTCAAGAACACAACAAGGCAAAAGAAATCAGAATCAGTACACAATCTGTGAAAATTTCAGAAGATAAGCTGTAGCGGATCTTAAGATACAGCCTGGAGACAGACATAGACGGACAGACATCGAAGTCTCAGTAATAGGGTCCCGTTTTTACCCTTTGGGTACGGAACCCTAAAAATATATGTACCTACAAAGGCAGATGGCGGACTTACGTAATTAGATCGGGTTACATTATATCAAGTCCAACCGACTCACCAGAAATCAGAACTAACTTGATATAACACAGCAAAATACTATACGTACTGTTGAATAAATTTCTCTGAAGTCTGATGATACCTCTCGGAAAATGCTCTATGAAAATTCCGCTTACCTTGTTGTGCACAGTGTTTTATCTTTTCCTGATAACCTGAATAACTTATCACAAGCGGTGCGAATACTAATTACATGTATGCAACTATAATATAGTTTTAGTATAATATTATATTATACTGCCTGACTATAGTTTGGTAGAAATAATATCATCATATTATTTAGCATCGTTAAAATCATTTAAAAAATTTGGATAGGTTTCGACGTGTATATTATATTAGGTACAAAAAAGAGAGGGAGAGCCATGCTACGGCACGAATGGGCCGGCTCGACCGGAGAAATACCACGTTCTCACAGAAAACCGGCGTGAAACAGCGCTTGCGCTGTGTTTCGCCGAGTGAGTGAGTTTACCGGAGGCCCAATCCCCTACCCTATTCCCTTCCTTTCCCTCCCCTTATTCCCTTCTCTTCCCATTACTACCCTCCCCTATTACCCTATTCCCTCTTAAAAGGCCGGCAACACACCTGCAGCTCTTCTGATGCTGCGAGTGACCATGGGCGACGGAAGTTGCTTTCCATCAGGTGACCCGTTTGCTCGTTTTCCCCCTTATTTAATTAAAAAAAAAAAAAAAAAAACTTAACGCAAGAAAAAATTGTGTCTTGTTAAACCTTCAATTTCAAAATGGTCCCAAAATAGTCATAAAACTTAACGCAAGAAAAAGTTCAAGTCCTGTTAAACCTGCAATTTCAAAATGGTTGCGATTGACAACATCTGACACTTCATTGTCAATCGCGGTTTATATAGAAAATGACAAGTTTTTGACAGGGAGTCAATGACCGCTACCGCCATGTTTCGCCGAGTAGGTACAGTACAACAATAATAATAATTGATTGAGAGTTTAGGTAAGAGATGTCTTGTCTAACGATTAATTAGTTCTAATAAACAATTCCATATTCAAAATCGGTTAGAAGGCCACGCTAATATAGTCTAACATCTGTGGGCTAAATTCGTCATACAAACACCATTCAGTCTTATTATACCTTGTAGTTTCTTCGAAATTCATCCGTACGTTGTTAGTAATAAAGTCTTTAAGAAGGTTTAAAGTGTAGCTAACCGAACTCGAGTCTTATCAGAGGAATGTGTATCACAAACAGTGGGGTACTGAAAACAACTATATTTTGTGGACCGATACCGTCTTGAATTTAAGAGTACCTACTTCTGTTATTAATACTCTAAGGTCTTGAAGGTATTTAGTAATGAGTTCATTATATAATAATAATAATAATAATATCTATGAACGCTTCACACACGTCAGTCTGGCCCCGTGGTAAGTACCTGATGGACTTGTGTTACAGGTACCAGACAACGAAAATATATTTAATACTTTTATACTATACATATATTTAAGATTTTTATTATATTATACACATCCATGAACCAGGAACTTCGAAAACTTTTTCGGCGGGATTCGAACCCGCGACCCCCGGCTTGAGCTACCAACAGCCCACCAACTGAGCCACAGAGGTCGTATCTCATATTATATTATCACATAGTATAAAAACAAAGTCGGTTCCCGCTATCTGTCCCAATAACAAGACAAAGTAACATTAAAACTGTTATTTTATTAAGTTACGAGTTATGACTACTATAGTTACATTTTTTGTCACAGCAATCGTGACTGATAGTGCACTCAGAGACATTAAAAACGCTTAGTTAACTTTAGGAAGAGTTTAACAGAAAATGTATAGAGTTATATTAAAATCTTCATTAAAGTAAAGTTAACTCCTTTGCAGTGGTATGGCGCGGCCATTGGGAACTGTCGGAAAAGTATGGCAAGGTGATTTTCGTGAATGGCTACTCGACGATGATTAGCTATGCAAAAATTAACCTGGTACAAATGGTTGAATTGTTTTATTTAAAATAATGTATTCGCGTCGGTATGGCGGGCTGTAAGTCACACCCGAGAAGTATGGCGTTACGCTCCCACCTTCTTCTTTTTTTTCGACTATCTGAAAATACAAGCATTTTTGTGGAACAAATCGTTCGACACTCGTTATTTATCCGACGCGTTCGATTAACGCCCACGCGTTTGGGCCGCCAGTGCGAGCGCTATGACCATCATTTTCCTTTTTGCCTTTACGTAATTAGACCCCTAAAGAACCGCCATACTGGTACAAATGACCAAGAATTTTGTGTCACCATCTCCCGGTCTATTATCAACTAGATGTTAAATTGTTGAAATAAAACAGAAAATTTATACACGCGCTGTAGAACGTATTGCTATACTGTGAGTTTAGATATTATACTTACTGAAAGTTTCCGGCTTTTTATACAAATGTCCGGCCAAGCTGCCTGTTTTGTCCGGCTTTTTAAGGACTGTAATAATTCAGAAAATAGTATCCTGAATCCCAACAAAAACATTTTTATGTGAAACTAGATGACGCCCGCAACTCCGTTGCGCCAAAATTTGTTTATCGCGCACCGTATATTTTTCGGGATAAAAAGTATCCTATGTCCTTTCCCTGGACATATTTAGCATACATAGTAGCTCCATACAAAATTTCAGCAAAATCTGTTTAACGGTTTGGGCGTGAAGACGTAACAGTGAGACAGACAGACACACTTTCGCATCCATACTAATATTATAAATGCGAAAGTGTGTCTGTCTGTCTGTCTGTTACCTCTTCACGCCCAAACCGCTGAACCGATTTTGCTGAAATTTAGCATGGACATACTTACCTTGAGTCCCGGGAAAGAACATAGGATACTTTTTATCCCGGAAAAATGTACGGTTCCCGCGCGATAAACTAATTTAGGCGCAAAGTAGTTGTGAGCATCATCTTATAGTTTACAATATTAGTATTAGTATGGATCTTTTTAACATTTAAAGAGGAGGCTAATATTTCTTTCTACCTCCCACAGGCTCGCTAGTCAAATTAGCAATTAATTCCTTCCACGAAGCGAACAATAACATTATCTTCTGCGAAATGGGTAAAAACCTAGCGGTGCATTAAAGGAGCTTTCAAACAATCGGTCTCCTCATTCAATACCTTCTAGAAAGTTGTAAAAATACCCAAACGTAAACATTGTCCGTTCCTTTCTATTTCATAGGTGAGAGTGTGATAGACAAATGCAATGCAAGAGGTTACAATGCGGTCGAATTGAAAAGATCAATATGACGTGCATTTTACTTTGAGTTTGAGGTGTTCTCAACTTTATCGTGATAATCTGTGGGCGTGTGCTTGCGTTGGCTAAGTAATAAGGTAAATAGAGGCCATGCAACCAGTTGTTCAAGTTTTACCGATAAATAACTTTGAATGATTCTCTAAAAGATTTATATCCGACTAAACGTTGCCCGCAACTTCGTCTTCCTTCGTTAAAAAGTACGGTGCCCGTTTGTGGAACCATACAATTTTCCACAATAAAAACTATCCTGTAGCCTTTACCGGAACTTAAAGTCTTTGATTAATTTCATCCGAATCGGTTCAGCTGTTAACAATAAACAGCCAGCCATAAATATTGACAAAAATAGATAAATAGACGCTTTTGCATATTTTATAACATAAAGTATGCAATATATTTTAAGTATTTTAAACTACATTTTAATGACGACATATTATATACAATGTTTAGCTGGCCTATATCTATTTTTGATTGAGTTCACTGCCAGGACCTATAAATTTAGAACGACTTATTTCTGATTTCACTTTTTAGGTTTCGTTGCTAATTTTAATGTTAAAAACATGGAACTCGCAAATAAAGTATAACAAAATATTATATTTACAGTAAAAATTGTACGAAAACGTCTTAAGTGTTTTCCTTATTTCATTTTCAAGCAAATTTAATTATTTTAATGAATTTAATTATAGGATGAACACCGTTGGCAGCCGGCCGCGGCAGGTGAAAAAAACTTAAGGCATTGAAGTCAAGATGTCGCACTAACTTAAATATTTAATTGTGCTTAGTAACCTATTGTTATTCATAATTATTATGTTAATAAATGTAATAACGTGTATTTAATTTACTAAAAAGTGTACTTAAATGATACAATATCCAAACATAGGAATAGTAAAAATCCTAAATAAATCGTATTACAAATATCCTATGATTGAAATAAATCAAAACTTTATGAAACATAAAATAATTTAAACTAAGCCAAGTTGGTACTTAGTTGGTGCTAAGAGTAATGACAAGAAATCTCTACAGTTCTTAAGGCCATCCCCCGAGCAAACGACCTTGACCATACATTTGCCGCGTTGCCGAGATCGCACCAAAATCCTATTTTTTTTACTTATCTTAGTTCAAAATTGACCTAAAAAAAATTCAAACGGGGAATATGTAGTTAATGAAATTGTCGATCTATTGGCGTGTGTTTCAAATAAAAGTAATTTGTAAATACTAGGGAGATACTGAAAGTATGCTTGAATTTTAATAAATTGGTATTACTTTGGAAGCTGATATCATGAGTATAATAAACAAAAATAGGAAATTAATAACGGGGAAAGGAATGTTCATATACTGAAGATTATTGCTGTATTTTATTTATAATTTTGTAACTTTCAAATTATGAGTTATAAGGCGTAGGGGGAGCGCCTTAAGATGAGATGTAGAGTTTGGACAGAAAGTATAGTGTGTGAAATTTTAATGGTTGTTTTACCGCAGTAAAATGATTCTATCTTAGTAGTACAATAGATTTGTGAAGTTTTTTTTTATTCAAATCATTAATAATATTCGGCCGGGTCATAGCTTCTCGCGCCTATCGGCATAAAGTTGCCATAGTACGTCATACAAAATATTTTTTATTTTCAAAAAATAACGCATGATTCGATAGTACTACTATAGGTAAATCGTTCTGCTGCGGGAAAACAACCACTAAAATGTCACGTACTTACTGTCCAAACTCTATAGGTCTACCAGAATCTGATGGCAATTTTTGACAGCAGATTTTCATAAAATATCCTTGATCATTGGATAAATTTTTATATTTGCATGTTCACACACAGAATCAGCCGCTATAAGAAAAAAAAAGGATCAAAATGTTTTATTCCAATTACCCCGGTATTGCTAGAGTCAATTTATTTTCTCACTTTTTGCCATCAGATTCTGGTAGACCTATACATCTTATCATATTACGATGTCACTATGATGACAATATGCAGTCTCATAACTCATAACTCATATTAAGTAGCTAATTTAAATAAATAATATTATGTAACATTAAACATAGCATAATATCTTAACTTTAAATAGTATCAACAATGAAGGATTCATAACCAGTTTTTGCAATAAAACATCTTTATAATTTTATTTAGTACAAAGACGTTTTTGTTGATATGGAATATCCATAAACACAGTGGGCTATGTTACAACATTTATTTTATGTAACTGATTAAAGTGTTTGAGTAATTTATCGAGAAAAGTTTGAACTACCTTCTATTTTCTTTATATTGTAAGTAATATTATTATCATCATAATCATCACTTAATCTTCTAACGCCACGCTGGTACTATACATATTTCGCAGATGGTTAGAGTCTCTTATGTTCAACTCAGCTCCATATTAATAGTATAAATGTAACATGAACCGTGGGAGAGCCATACTTTGGCAAGAATGGGCCGGCTCGACCGGAGAAATACCCCGGGCTCACAGAAAACCGTAGTGAAACAGCGCTTGCGCTGTGTCTCGCTGAGTGAGTGAGTTTACCGAAGGCCCAATCCCCTACCCTTCCCTACCCTCCCCCTACCCTATTCCCTCTTAAAAGGCCGGCAACGCACCTGCAGCTCTTCTGATGTTGGGAGTGTCCATGGGCGACGGAAGTTGCTTACCATCAGGTGACCCGTTTGCTCGTTTGCCCCCTTATTTTATTAAAAAAAACATATTATCCATACTAATAGTATAAATGCTAAAGTGTGTCTGACGATACTTTATTCAGCTTTTAACGCTCAAATCGCTGAAAGGCTTTTGATAGAATTTTCTATGGATACATTGGGTCCCAGAAAGGGACAGTAGATTGTTTTATTCCCTGGACCCTGACAAATGAACGGTACCTCGCGATAAAGAAAGGAACAACAATGTTCCAGTTTTAGGGCCTGTTTCACCACTTTCTGATAATGTGCCGAATAGGCTATTCACAACTTTTTTGACAGATTCTCCATACTTGATCTGTCAAGTTAATTGGTGGATAGCCTATTCGTCACTTATCAGGAAGTGGTGAAACAGGCCCTAAAACTTATATATTATTCTATACTAGCTGTTGCCCGCAACTTCGTCCGCGTGAATGGGTGTTATTATAATCGAGATTTAGAAAATTTAATACCCATCAAAAACAATTTTATTTGGATAAGGATTAATATTAGTTACAATACACTCGAAATTTTTAATTTACATCAAAGACCCAGGAACATTGAAAGCTCTTTTAAGTACCTTTTGTCGGCGGAGCTTGAACCACAGATATCGTTTTGAAAAATCCTTTCTTCGAAGACTACTTGGCGTGGACAACAGGGGCCACGAACATGTGACGGAGGTAGAGGATAGACGAAAGAAGACGGGATATTTAATGTAGGCATCTATACCTCTTTAACTTTTACCTCTTGCTCTTGTAGGTCAGGAATCGTTCCCCTAAAATTTGATATTATGATCTTAGGGAGCCCGAAGGATATGCTCAAACTGGTTTGGGACCCGCAACAAAATTAATCAGATGAAAATAGAAGTATGAAGAATTCTAATTCCCCTTCCCATTAAAAGCTGAGATAGCACAAAGTTGCAGTGACCGAATGTCAAATCACTGAAGGAGGAGCACCACGAATATAAACTGTAATAATTGTGACTACTAAGCTATAATAGCTAAATTAATATTGGAACTTGCTGTGTTAGACTGTTGCCAATAATAATTGTGACAAAAATGCTTGTAGGCACGGAAGTTCCTAGCACTGTCCCAATATCACCGTAGTGTGTGACGTCAGATTTACAATGTAGGTTGTCTAGCATTGTTGTTCTTTCGTCTTGCCAGAAAAAACTCTCCCAGAGAACATGATGATTGGTTCGTTCAAACATACTGCCTTAAGTCGAGCACATAGGTGATGCTATCTACTAATTTAGATCCGTAAAGTTTGACTTTAAAATTCTATGGCCGTTAAGGAATTGAGATACGCAGTGGTCAATATCCATTGTCGTTGTAAATTTAGAGGAGTTTCTTCAATCCCATTACTCATAGATCCCATTAGGAAATTTTCACCTTCGCGACTATAGCATCAAATACAAATTATATCCCTTAAAGTAAGAAATCTACAAATCGGCACAGAAATGGCGAAATAATTATCAATTTCGATTCTGATCCTTTCAATGCAAAAGAATACTTACAAAAAAAAAACAACAAAAGCATCATAATGTGGTTATGGATGGTATAATGATGGTGGTGATATGGCATGTGCTTCCAGTATTAAAAAAAACATAAGGGGTCAGGAGTTCCGTTCAGCAACGGAACCTTCCGAAGTCCTATACCCTAGGGCCTAGGATATGACTTGGTTTGAATCTTACTTTTTGGTAGCATATTATGTTAATTTTACTTAAAAGAAGTGAAAATTACCGTTTTTCTAAACATGGTATCAAATTCGGGTTTACAATCTATGCAACAAAAAAACCGGCCAAGTGCGAGTTGGACTCGCCCATGAAGGGTTCCGCAGCAGCAATAAGGTTTAGTTTTATAAAATTAAAAGGGTTTTTGATTTATTTTTATATTTCAGTTGATTTAATGAAAGTTAATTTAGGGTTTACCATTTATGACGTATAAAAACAAACTACTTGCTAGATTTCGTTCAAACCGATTTTCGTTGGTAGTTTTTATAGTAAAGTACATCATATATTTTTTTTAGACTTATCATGCCCCTACTTTAGAAGTTAGAGGGGGGACACATTTTAGCACTTTGGAAACTATTCAGGTTAGAAAAAAATGATATTATTAGAAACCTCAATGTGATTTTTAAAGACCTATCCATAGATACCCCATACGCATAGGTTAGGTGAAAATTTTTTTTTTTGTTTCAGTTGTACCTATGGGAACTCCTAAAATTTTTAATAATTTTTCCATTTTTGTATCAACATATTAATGCGGTTTACAAACTTCATCTATTTACCAAGTTTCAATAGTATAGCTCTTATAGTTTCGGAGAAAAGTGGCTGTGACATACGGACGGACAGACAGACGAACAGACAGACAGACATGACGAATCTATAAGGGTTCCGTTTTTTGCCATTTGGCTACGGAACCCTAAAAAGAATTTTGACAATCGGACCACAAACAGAAAAGTAAACATTTACTCCTCCTTTCTTGAAAGTCGGTAAAAAAAAAGTATCTTAGATGTTGGACCAGGGATGTAAGGTACCATGCCAAATTTCATTGAAATCGCTCCAGCGGATTCAGAGATTAGCCTGTACAAACAGACAAACAGACAAACAGACAAACAGACAGAGAAACAAAAATTTCAAAAACAGTTGAGATGTATTCTATTACACTTCTAACATGCCCCTGACTCGTTTTTTCAAGTTTATTTTCAATGTACAAAAATTTTACCTCTACGATTTTATTATATGTATAGATTGTGCAAATTATGGTATCTGTCATGTGACGGTTATGTTGGATGGATGGTAAGTAATCGGCCAAGTGCGAGTCGGACTCGCGCACGAAGGGTTCCGTACCGGTATAGAGCGAAAGTAGACAAAAAATTATGTTTTTTGTACGGGAGGCCCCCCTTAAATATTTACTTTATTTTAATTTTATTATTAATTATAAAGGACAAATATTGATTAAGAGCAAAAAAGGCCAAAAATAATCACGTTTCTTGTATGGGAGCACCCCTTAAATATTAACTTTATTTTATTTTTAATATTTGTTGTTATAGAGGCAACAGATATACACAATCTGTGAAAATTTCAGAAGTCTAGCTATAGCGGTTCTTGAGTTACAGCCTGGAGACAGACAGACAGACAGACGGACAGATAGACAGACAACGAAGTCTTAGTAATAGGGTTTTTACCCTTTGGGTACGGAACCCTAAAAATCATGACTTCATATTCGTGTGGTTATGTCGGTCCATAAACATAAATTATTATTTTAGATGGTGACGCCAATACTAAAATGTTAGTTTGTAGTTGACAATGGTCAATATACTTGTTACCATTTGTTACATAATAATTATTACGTATCAATTTGTGATCCGATTTCCAGCGACTCTGTGAAATCCTTAAACCCGGTTACTGACTGGAGTTTATCTTTTCACTAGTGCTTTTGATTGGTTAACGCCACACAATGAGGGTTTTTGATATTCTATTTGCCACTATGTGCCGCTATGTAGCCTTAGGGTCTATCGTGTCAAATGAGCATATTATCGTGACTCGTGAGACATGACAACTATATCGTGACATATATGACAGCAGTTTGACACGATAGACCTAGGCTACATAGCGGCACCTAGTGGCAAATAGAATATGAACAACGCTCATAACCAATCAACAACGCTGTTGGATAGATAAACTACTGTTAAAAAAATGTAAGTAAAACTTTAGGGAAGTTACTTCAAAAACTTTGAAAAATTGCTTTTAAAAACATACCTTTTTCTGAGATTTTTTACTGGAGTCTGGAGATTATATTTTCAACAGCGTTGGTTAAAAGTGTGAATGTTTGTAATGCTTATGTACTATTAAAACCTATTTTATTACATACAAAGAACTGCACTGGAATGCAATTGTTGTAACTGAAATGAAATTTAAAACTGTTTTCCTTGTATTATTGATGCAATTTCATACTGCTGCGTTCGAACATATTGTAAAATCGGTATATAAAGTAGGATACCATGGTATACTTTGTTTATTTTTCCTTTAATAAATTGCTGTTACATAATACAATCGCCAGAGCACTTTTCTATAAAACATTAAACAGCTGTTTTTTTTTTAATGAAATAAGGGGGCAAACGAGCAAACGGGTCACCTGATGGAAAGCAACTTCCGTCGCCCATGGACACTCGCAGCATCAGAAGAGCTGCAAGTGCGTTGCCGGCCTTTTAAGAGGGAATAGGGTAATAGGGGAGGGTAGGGATGGGAAGGGAAGGGAATAGGGGAGGGTAGGGAAGGGAATAGGGTAGGGGATTGGGCCTCCGGTAAACTCACTCACTCGGCGAAACACAGCGCAAGCGCTGTTTCACGCCGGTTTTCTGTGAGAATGTGGTATTTCTCCGGTCGAGCCGGCCCATTCGTGCCGAAGCATGGCTCTCCCACGTGATTGCAATTGCTCGCGCTAAACAAAGTCTGTATTATAGTTAACTACTACTAAATTATAGTATCATTTATATGAGACAGTAGTAAAGTATTATAATATAGCAAATAGAAGAATAGAATAGAATAGAATAGAATAGAATAGAATAATTGTTTATTTGCAGCTATTACTATAAGATAGCAACTATGCTTACCATGGCCACCATGTAAACAAGTCTTCCTCTTAAGGCGCTCCCCCTACGGAGATGCCGTATTTTCCGTTTTTAGAGCCTTATAACTCATGATTTGAAAGCTACAAAATTATAATAAAAATACAGCAATAATCTTCAGTATATGAACATTCTTTTCCCCGTTATTAATTTCCTATTTTTGTTTATTATACTCATGATATCAGCTTCCAAAGTAATACCAATTTATTAAAATTCAAGCATACTTTCAGTATCTCCCTAGTATTTACATATTACTTTTATTTGAAACACACGCCAATAGATCGACAATTTCATTAACTACATATTCGCCGTTTGAATTTTTTTAGGTCAATTTTGAACTAAGATAACTAAAAAAATTGGATTTTGGTGCGATCTCGGCAACGCGGCAAATGTATGGTCAAAGTCGTTTGCTCGGGGGATGGCCTTAACAAGAATTTGGGTGGCAAAATATGAAGATCCCTAAGTTATGCGAAGGCTGTAGTCATTTTATGTGCTGAATAATTACAAGTAATTCAGATTCAAACCGTGTTGATGAAAATTTATTACTACAGCTATAAATTAGTAGCTGTTTGAGTCTATTGTTAATATGTAGGCTTGTTAGTTTAGGCTATGACTACAGATGCGTTTAACGACCGTACTCTGAAACATTTAACGATTACTTAACTTTAATTTAATTAATAGTTTGTAATCGGTTAAGTATTTAATCATCACTTACGACTGTACTTAGATGGATTTGATTCTTACTTAAGGTTAAGGGTGAGATTTGGAAACAAATTCTATATAAAACTTATTTTCAGCAAAATCTCCGTTACAAGTTACAACCCTAAGTTAACGCTACTCATTGAGATTGTTGGTTTAAAAATCACACACAAGGACCCTTCAAATGTTACATCATGATCTATTATGTAATCAAATCATATTGAGTCAGCTTCGCTTTAGTAAAAAAGATAGTGTTTATTTGGTTTGCTATCTAAAAATAGTTTCAAACTCCTTATGAAATTGTTGTAGGCTATTTAAATTAAAAAAAATCGGCCAAGTGCGAGTCGGACTCGCGCACGAAGGGTTCCGCACCGTTACAGAGCAAAAATAGCCCAAAAATGGTGATTTTTGTATGGGAGCCCCCTTGAATATTTATTTTAATTTAATTTTATTATCACTTATTAAAGTACAAATATAATTAAGGATTTTATGAAAATTTCAAGTGCCTAACTATAGCCATTATTGATATCGAGCAAAAAATAGCAAAAAAATCACGTTTGTTGGGTGGGAGTCCCCGTCAAATATTAATTTTATTTTGTTTTTAGTATTTGTTGTTATAGCGGCAACAGATATACACATTCTGTGAAAATTTTAGAAGTCTAGCTATAGCCGTTCTTGAGATACAGCCTGGAGACAGACAGACGGACAGACAGACGTACAGACAGACATCGAAGTCTTAGTAATAGGGTCCCGTTTTTACCCTTTGGGTACGGAACCCTAAAAAATGTTTTTCCAGAAACTTGTTTAACAACTTTAATTTTACCAGTTTCTCAGACTCCTGAGTTTTGGAATCGCGTTCTTTAATTTATTTGCGTTTTGTGTATTGCTCAATCACTCTGAAACTTGCACTTATGGCTCGTTGCAGACGAGAGAAAACTATATTTGTGCGTTTAAAGTCCTATTCAAAGCCTTAATGGTATACGTGGTTGACGTCATTCGATACGTTTTTGTGTCAAACTGGTGACGAACAAACAGGTTTGCGGCACAATATAAATAGCATACAGTAACATATCTCAGCCGTGTCCATAACATCAAACTAGCTTTACACAGAATATACAAGTTTTACGCGTGCGCGATGTGACACTATTGTTTTGATACATGAAGTTACCTGAAATCGCGCTTATGTGTGCGTGCGTTGATTCAGGCGGTCTGCTACGATGTTGGTCTACTGCATTTACTTATATTGTTTGCGTTTCATTTCGCCGGCCTGACGTCTCTTTTTGTGTGGCTCATAGAGGATGAGAGATATTAGCTCTTCCAGTAATTACGACTTAAATACCGGATGAAATAGATGTTAAAATAGCTTATCCTTTTGTTTTATGTATTGTCATTTGTCTGATAGCTACCTTTAGCTAAGTTTTTATTTTATCTTCTTGTACTTTAACGAGATAATCCTCTATTTTTTTAATATTTCGCGCCTACGGTATTTCCATGAAAGTTAAGTAAGGATCCTGAGCCATGTAAGGCCAATCTAACGGGAAAATACTTTTTATTCGTTTATTAACAAAATAAATTAAGGAAACAAATTATCAAGTAATGCTCTGTTTTATTAGGTATCATATTATAAAATCACTTTTTAACCTAGCCTTAATAACCACTTATTAAACTTAAGTTTTGTTAAGCTCTTCCAAATGGCCTTGCAAGGAACACGGCTCCAAACAAGGCCAATATTATACATCAGTCGTTAAACTTAAAAATAGAGTTTTAACAATACATATATCCGCTTTTACTAAAACTAGATAATAAGCTCTATCATTTAAGCGAAACATTAAATGCTCAATATATTTTTATCATTTATAAAGAATTCAACGAACATGACTTGAACACTATCGTATAACTAAGAATATAATAATGGAAATTATTTAAAAATAGTATTAGTGAGTATCACATTGACATAAAATAACTAGCCAACGTGTTTTGTAATAAAATGAAACAATTTTTTTTTCCAAAATGGCCTTCTTAGGGGTTCGTTCCTTGCAAGGCCAAAATGTTCCTAAGAAGGCCAAACTATTAACTATCATAATACATACTTATTTATTAACTTATTGTCATACTTATTGACTAAGTATGACTTTTTCATGTTAATTACAATAAAATAATAGTTAGAAACTACAGAATACTCTAATTATTATAAAAAACTAATCATGGCACATAATCAGTCTTGTGGTCAGGAATGTTTAAAATCAACTAATTAAAATTTTAACTGTAACAGACAACGGTACGTATTTATAACTAAAATATGAGTGTTCATATGTTCATTGTTCATAAATGTTCCTTGCAAGGCCAACGGTCAAATATTTTATATGCTTATACGTGGAAGAGCCATGCTTTGGCACGAATGGGCCGGCTCGACCGGAGAAATACCACGTTCTCACAGAAAACCGGCGTGAAACAGCGCTTGCGCTGTGTTTCGCCGAGTGAGTGAGTTTACCGGAGGCCCAATCCCCTACCCTATTCCCTTCCCTACCCTCTCCTATTCCCTTCCCTTCTTATCCCTTCCCTCCCCTATTACCCTATTCCCTCTTAAAAGGCCGGCAACGCACTTGCAGCTCTTCTGATGCTGCGAGTGTCCATGGGCGACGGAAGTTGCTTTCCATCAGGTGACCCGTTTGCTCGATTGCCCCCTTATTACATTAAAAAAAAAAAATTGGCCTTATAAGGAACCACTGGCTTTCCTAGGAACATTACCAATATTTTAGCTTAAATTAAAGCAAAACTATATTTTTTTTCTTTGCTTAAATTAAAGCAAAACTATATCTTCTTTATTCACAAAACAATATATTTTAATAATATTATTGACGTCACTTGTGAGTTTGGAAACATGAACACTACTAAAATATTTTCTTTTATTTCAGGTAAGGATTACAAATGTGTGCCGTTAGCTGTAAACGTAAATAAGGTAAATTTGTTATAAAAGTAACAACAATCACATAAAAATCTATGTATGTATCCCTTAAAATATACAGGGTTTACTGTAAAAGTAGCAGCGCTGAAAGATTTACTTTTACAGGTTTCTATGAGATATTTCATATGCCCCAACGTCATGATTTCATGAATTTGCCTAGATACAATAAGTAGTTTAAAAATGTAACTCTATCAACTCTGCTACTTTCACAGTGAACTCTATAAAAGGGACACATACACACGCTTTAGTATACTAGCTGTGCCCCGCGGTGTTATCCGCGGTTTTTTAGTCAAAGTAACTTGAGTAACAGTAGATGATAATTTTCCATAGGAATAAGACATTTTTTCGAAGTAAAATGTAGCCTATAGTTATAATATGGTATATTATGGTTAATCTAAGATATCAGCTAACTCCATGCAAAATTTAATCGAAATCGCTCTAGCCGTTTAAGGGCCTTCCCCTACGGAGATTCCGTAATTTACCGTATTTAGAGCCTTATAAACTCATAATTTCAAAGCTACAAAGTTATAATAAAAATACAGCAATAATCTTCAGTATTTCAACATTCCTTTCCCCGTTTTAAATTTTCTATTTTTGTTTAATATACTCATGATATTAGCTTCCAAAGTAATACCAATTTATTAAAATTGAAGCATACTTTCAGCATCTCTCTAGTATTTAAAAATTACGTTTATTTGAAACACACGACAATAGATAGACAATTTCATTAACTACATATTCCCCGTTTTAATTTTTTTTTAGATCAATTTTGAACTAAGATAAGTAAAAAAAAATAGGATTTTTGTGCGATCTCGGCAACGCGTCAAATGTATGGCCAAGGTCGTTTGCTCGGGGGATGGCCTTAATCGTGAAGAAGTAACAAACACACACACCAACAAATTCACAAGCTCGCCTTTATAATATTTGTATGATCATAGCTTTGTTTTCTTACAGCCTGTATATGAGTTTCTGTGTATGTGATAATGGTTGCTTACAGAATTTACTATAACACCGCTAAGTTACAGAGTTTAGCCTTGTGATGTGTTAGCAAATACGAGGACCAATGATGTAATCGAGTTATATCTTCATTATAGACATATTGCCTGTTTTGGCGTATATCTAACGATGCCATATTGTTAAATGACAATAGGATATATTACTGCAATGTTTTCACGCGAGAGGCAGCACCAGCATGGACAGTAAACAAAAAGCTTTGTTCGACGTTTGACAACGTTTCTGTCAATGTTCTGATATGACGTGTGCAACATGTCGGATTTTGGTCGGATTATTTACCGTACGTGCTAGTAACGCCCTCTGCTCCGACATTTGCGTAATAGTCCCTATTCAGAGAGCCGTTTCACGCTCCTGTCGGCGTCTTTTTTCATTCATTGTTTTAAACAGGAGCTTTTTCCCGATGGAAAATATCACCACCATACTCCTAACAGTGTCATTTGGTTTTCCTTGTGGCCAAATAAAAACCGATGGTTTTTATTTGGTCACAAGGAAAACCGAATGGATTTGACGACCTCTGTGGCTCAATTGGTTTAGTGTGTGGCAGCTCAAGCCGGGGGTTGCGGGTTCGAATCCCGCCGACGGAACAAAAAGTTTTCAATGTTCCCGGGTCTCGATGTGTATTAAATATGTGTATGATATAATAAAAATCTTAAATATATGTATAGTATAAAAGTATTAAATATATTTCCGTTGTCTGGTACCTGTAACACAAACGTCCTTCAGGTACTTAGCACGGGGCCAAACTGACGTGGTGTGAAGCGTCCATAGATATTATTATTATTTATTTTGATGGTGTCATTTGAATTGACAGCTGATTTGCATTAACGACTTCAAGACCATTGTCTTGATCATCATCATCATCGACACGCCAAAACATCCAACAAGGATCTTTTCATTGTGGTTAGAGTGTCTCAACTCTCAGCCTTGTATGCAACAGCTGTCTATCATTTCAATCTTTATAATGCGGCAGCTCTAGTTGCAATAGTCCACACGCGCCAAAAGAACCTTGTCTGTCTATACTCTATATTATATCATCAGTTAAAAACCGCAATTGAAAAATGAGGAAAAACCTAACTGTACCTAGGTACATCAAAACTTTGTTCTTTATGTATTTCATCGAGAACTTATTATTTAGAAAACGCCGCACTCTGCAGTGACATTTAATGAAGATTAAACTTCAAATTAATGAAGAGTTTGACAGGTAATGTATGTTTCTTTAACGAAGAGGCAAAAAATGCTATCATATTCGCTATACAAATACCTAGAAAATAGCATGTTTATAATATTATGTATAGATTTGTGGCTTAGCCATGCGTATACGAATCACTAGATCTCAACTTTCATAGGTACAAAACATCTTAGTTCTTAGCTTGGGTAACCTAGTTTCTTTTCTTTGAACTTCCTTTGATGGTAACAGAATGGAGACATACCTTTTGTTGACATTAGTGTTAACCTATCCGAAATGGGTCAATGTCTACACGACGTGATGGTGTCAGCCATTTTGAACATAATGGGGTCATAAACTTTTGTTGCTAACATTTATTAAGGCCACGAATATTAAAACGGTGATAGAAGCTTTGTCGCTAAAGAAAGATCCACACTAATATTATAAATGCGAAAGTGCAGTCTGTCTATCTGTGACCTTTGCACGCAAAAACCGCTGAACTAATGTTGCTGATACTTGGAATAGAGATAATTTGAGCCCCGAGAAAGGATATAGGACAATAGATGACCCCCGCAATTACTCCGTTGCGCCAAAATTCGTTTATCGCGCGGGAACCATACACTTTTCAGGGATAAAAAGTATTTTATCCCGGAAAGGTATTTTATCGCGGAAAAGTCATCTAGTCCTATACGTATTCCATATTTCCTGCACCACAATCGAGCAAATGCACAAAGAATCGTTTTAAGATCTCAGCCGCGATGGGAAAACCGAGCCGTCATGTATAAGGCATTCCGCACAGTCTCCGACTGTAAGGCATGTCCTCAATCCATATTTGGAGTGCTAGGGTTGACAGAAATAAAAAATAATAATTAAACCTTAGTCAAAATACATTCGTCAGTTATTTTAGTTAGTTTAGTTTAAAATTTTTGTTGGGTGCACAGGAAGTACAGAGCAACTGTTTGGAAAAAAAATTAAAGTCGCTGAACCTACATTTTTTCCATTTTTTCCCCACCCCACTACACCCACACCAACCGCACACGGCCTGCCAGCACGCAGATTATCAAAAAAGGTTGTTCAGGGAAGTAGCTAACGGAGTTTTAATGCAGCTGAAGCCATATGACCGATTTGGTCGTCAGCTCTTAGTCGATTAAGCCCAGTTTCTATAGCAGGCTGGATATCAATAATGTATGGGATTTAACATAACGCATCGCAAGCGGCAAGCGCCATTACAATTAACTTCACTTCCACAAGTGGCGACAGGCGAACGCATTTTGACTAAGCACTCTCGCTCTCAAATCAAAATGCATCACGTATGCCATGACACTTAGCGATACGTTTTGACGAAACACTCAGGCTTTAAAAATAATATTAAATAAGTCATTTTGCCTAGGTTCTTTTCTTATTTTCTAAGCCTGTAGTTCCTTATTATTTTGACC
Organism: Cyaniris semiargus; assembly: GCA_905187585.1. Lineage (NCBI taxonomy): Eukaryota > Metazoa > Arthropoda > Insecta > Lepidoptera > Lycaenidae > Cyaniris > Cyaniris semiargus. Next base: position 5,683,468 of record LR994555.1, read on the forward strand.
ATTACCGAATTGTGGCTTTCTTATCATCTGAATAGGTGGTAACCCTATTTTCATACAACTAGGGCCAGGAAACTCTCAAAATGGTTGCTTCTCAGAAAACACATGTTTTAAAAACATTCTGTTATGCGTATTTAGAACCATTTTGCACGTATGTTTTGAAATTCTAACCTTGTTGTTCCGATTGGAATTTTAAATATTACAAGGAGGTGAAGGTATTTTGCGTCTTTCCATTAGTTTATTTCAAAAACTTATTTAGATTACTCGAATTTAGAGTCGGCGAAATACACAATACAAATAAAAAATACAAATAAAATGTAAAATCCTACAAATATATTTTAGTGCTTAGTTAAAATCAACGCGTTAATAGTGAGACGGCTGTTTTACACTAACTCAATACACTGACCTCCGTTATAGAAGTACGCTGGACTTATATACCCTTTGAAATGACAGCTATTTTTTGTGCCTATTTGAAGCAGAATGAGCGCCCCCAATGCGGGGGAAGAGAACTAATTCTGACGTAAAAATGACGTTTGAAAGTCGCCATATTCGTGCTGATAACAGTAGTGAGAGTACTTGGAACTAATACTAGTGATGACAACCAATAACGATTAAGCGGCCATTTGCAAGTTACGTCAGATTTAGTTCTCTTCCCCCGCATTGCGGGCGCTGATTCCGCTTCAAATAGGCACAAAAAGCAGGTGGGTATCATAAGTCCAGCGTACTTGTATAATGGAGGTCAGTGACTCAATATCATCCAAAACTGTCATCCAAGTGCCACAATATTTTGGTAGGCAAGTCTATTCAATATCATGTATTTCATTTAGAATTTTCATTCATTTTCATACATTCCTCCATTACATTCCTTTAGAATTTTAGACGTTTCTTGAAATTTCATACTTGCGTAAGAAAGTTAATAGATTGCGAACTTTTAAATGATTCATGGCAACAATGATTGTTTGTGAATTAAGAAATATTTCGTAGACATTTTATCACATATTATGTCTAGACTCTATACGCATGTACGATAATCTTTTATTCACCGCCTACTTAAAAAAATACTGTCACCATAGTGTCATTGTCATAATCATCATCGACTTAGGGTGGGTTGCACCAGAGGCGTTGTTATAGTTAAGGTTATCGTCAAATATGACGTCAATTATTGACTTTAACTAGAGATTTGACAGTTCATTTGACATATTTTTGTTATAGTTAAAGTTATAGTTAAAGTTATAGTTAAAGTTATAGTCAAAGTAAGTTGGTGCAACCCACCATTAAAAGTCAAATAATAACTTTTAAGTCGATGCATCAAAATATGAAATTACATAATATTAAATCGTACTTAAAATAGAATTTTCTTTTGAAAAACCGGCCAAGTGCGAGTTGGACTCACCCATGAAGGGTTCCGCAGCAGCAATAAGGTTTATTTTTATGAAATTAAAAGGTTCTTTAATTTATTTTTATATTTCAGTTGATTTAATGAAAGTTAAATTAAGTTTACCATTTATGACGTATAAAAAAAAACTACTAGCTAGATTTCGTTCAAACCAATTTTCGTTGGTAGTTTTTATAGTAAAGTACATCATATATTTTTTTAGACTTATCATGCCCCTACTTTTTAGAAGTTAGAGGGGGGGGGGGGACACACATTTTAGCACTTTGGAAGAGTCTCTCTCGCAAACTATTAAGGTTAGAAAAAAATGATATTAGAAAACTCAATATGATTTTAGAAGACCTATCCATAGATACCCCACACGCATAGGTTAGATGAAAAAAAATTTTTTTTGATTTAGTTGTACCTATAGGACCCCTAGGGGACCCCTAAAATTTTTAATAATTTTTCAATTATTGTATCAAAATTTTAATGCGGTTTACAGACTACATCTACTTACCAAATTTTAATAGTATAGCTCTTATAGTTTCGGAGAAAAGTGGCTGTGACATACGGACAGACAGACAGACAGACATGACGAATCTATAAGGGTTCCGTTTTTTGCCATTTGGCTACGGAACCCTAAAAATGAATTATAAAAATTAATAGTTGAAAAATCTTTATAATATATAAAAAAATAAAAATGAATCCATATTTCCCGTAGTCACGACATCACGCGTAAACGGCTGGACCGATTTTGCTGTTTGTTATAGAGATACTTTAAGTCCCGGGAAAGAACATAGGATACATTTTGTCCCGGAAAATGTACGGTTCCCACACAATATATTTTTATGATTTGTGCATAAACTATTCAATCGATGTACGGTTCCCAACTATAAACTAAAGTCCACCCGGATGAAGTCGCGGGCAACAGCTCTAGTTTAAAATAAAAATCACAGGATTTTTGCGATAATATTGTCGCAAAATAAGTATATACTCATTTTTTTCTCGAAGGTCAGGATTTTATAAGAACGAAAATGAACTTGTAATGTACTTAAGAGTTACGTCATGGTTTGTAATCGCTTAAATTCTTCACACACAGTAACTAAACATGAGACAAAGAAAATGACTCATTTTGATAGATTTCCTCGAGATTTCACACACTATCTTACATAAAAAATCACACTAAGACTTCAATTTTGTTATTTTGTCCAACAATTCATACTAAGCTTGTATATGTAATAATATTATGTAGTGACATTCGCAATGCAATTTTAAGCTATTGCATAGCTTTTATTGTGGGCTTTGAGCGCGGCGACGGAATCAATTCCGTAACGAAAAAAACCTAACACACCCCACTCCGACCGGCACAGCCGTGCGGCGTTGCCAGACGAAGACGACTAGACGTATGCGAATTATAATTGCATAAGTTGATAAAAAATGCTATGCAATAGCTCTACCGCGGCAGTCCCCGAGTGCCACTCAATTTAACATCATATCGAGACATCAAAACTTAATCGAAGCTGTTCACGTTGGATCAAAAACAGAAATACAGTCCGGAAATCCTCAGCTTTTTCTATCTCGTTTTATCTCCAACAAAAGAGAGGGACAACAATATGCAAGTACATTGGCAATTACAATGACGTCTCATTGTTGTGACGAAACGGGTTTTTCTTGTCTTCATGCATCCATACTAAAATTATAAATGCGAAAGTCTGTCTGTCTGTCTATTACCTCTTCACGCCCAAACCGCTGAACCTAATGATTATGCTGAAATTTGGTATGGAGGTACTCTGAGTCCCGGGAAAGGACATAGGATACTTTTATGCCGGAAAAATGTACGGTTACCGCGAAAAATGAATTTTGGCGCAACGGAGTCACGGGCGTGATCTGGTTATCTATAATTGGCCAATGTTTGCTCGTTACTGAAAATTAGGAGCAAGGATGACTAAAGTAGGCTGCAAGAATATTTTAAGATATCAATCATATCTAGCGACTTGACACAACCACACTTTACAGTAGGTAAATGCAAAAATGTGCGTTTTGTATTACTTTAAACAAAATTTCTGAACGGATTTTGGGCAGCGTACGGTGTACACTCAGATGATTCGTTAACACTTCCGTGGTGCAGTGGTTTAGAGCGATGGGTCTTGACTCGGAGTTTGTGAGTTCGATTCCCACGTTGGAAACATGTTATTTCCAAGTTTGGTTAGGACAATGCAGGCTGATCACCTGATTACGACATGTAAAAATTCGGTCCTGCGCCTGATCTCTCGCCAGTCGTGTCGATCATCACTCATCCGTCCGGGTGATGAGAGTAAAGGAAGAGGGGGAGTGCTCTTGTGTACTGCGCACATACTTAGGCACTATAAAATTACTCCTGAGTAACTTGGCTTGTTTCAATGAAACCGGCCACGGTTACTGAAACCGGGTGCGGAAGCCGGAAGTCATTATTAAAAGATCTCCTTGTACCACAAACTCATTAGCACGGTCGTTGGCTGTTGAAACTTACGTATGACAACTTGCGTACCCTTATTACAAGCCTCGTAATGCACTGTTTTGTGAGTACTATGGTTGCATCTGCAATGCGGCTCAGGTGCGTACTGCATTAAGGTGACGCCGCGTTAAAGTAAAAAATTGTTTTGGATATGTTTGAGATCGCTTGTTTTCTATGAGAGGCCAGGCCGGCGTCTCATAGAAAACAAGAAATGGAAAGGGCGTAAACGACAAAATGGTTTTTGTCGCGTAATTTTAAAACCATAAATATTTTTCATATAAGCTATGGGCAAATTATAGTGTATGCTTGAACCAATCTATGTACAAATTTTGGAAGCTTAAATCACTCTCCTCTGTTGGCAAAATTAGAATACCTTTTTTTACAGAGGTCTTTTTGATTGATTATTCTGTGTTATAAAAGTTGACCAATCGTGTTATGCTATGGGTAATTCAAAGACAAAGACGTAATGAATACTGACAATGAACTGTAATTTCTTAGCTTTAGTCATTGCTGAAAAAAATCGATATCACTGCAGCCAAATTATCAAGGCGTCACCTTAACAAAATACAGCCAAAGATACTATGCAACCAATATTTAATCAAAATAATACTGCAGTTGCTGAGATTTTTAAGCTGAAATCGGTATTTCTCTACAAAATCGGTATTTCTCTAAATTTTATAGTATTTTACTTATTTATAATACTTAATAATAAATTAAAGAATATTGTAATTGGTCAATTTATAAGCCACGGCCTACGACTAATAAGAATTCGTGGTTCAGTCAAGTGATTCATATTTTATTTTATTTTAATAACGCATAACTGTATTTTAAAAAGATAAAACCGACTTCAAAATTGTACGTAATTGAGAATGAAAAGTCCCTATCTCCAAAACTACTGAACCGATTTTGATGAAACTTGCACTATTCCCTAAGTTGAACAATACCTAGTACAACAAAAAAAGAATTACTGAAATCGGAATGGTAGTTCCAGAGATATGCGAACACAAACATAAAAACATACATACATACATACATACATGCATACATACTTTGCAGACGCTGATATACGAAAATTGGGCAGTTCTGGAAATATTACATACATAAGCTTCGAATTGATAACCTCATTTTTTTGATGTCGGTTAAAAACATTTTTAGTTTAGTTTTGACTTTTGAGTAAATAATAGAAGAATATAAACATAAAACGAACCTTCTGATATCAGTTTCACAAATACGACTTGAAGTTTGATAACATGTTCCTTTTTCGCACGTGAGCTCTACCGATACGTGCCTAAACCGTTTCCGATTGTTCTTTGATCAGTACATTGTTTTATTACGGAAGTGTGATTTTGGTGATTTGGGTCAATCAGGCTTTAAAGGTAACACAACTGGTGGTCGAGCTATGAATAGAATAAAAAATGTGAAGTAAGACGATTTTTATGCGTCCGCGCGAACGAGCGGTTCGGCCGCTACACAACGAGATCACAAGCATAATATTATTATGTGAATAAAATATTTGCTTGTGATATTTTTGTGTAGGCCAAACCGCTCATATAATAATAATAATAATATAATAATATCTATGGACGCTTTACACCACGTCACTCTGGCCCCGTGATAAGTACCTGAAGGACTTGTGTTACAGGTACCAGACAACGGAAATATATTTAATACTTTTATACTATACATATATTTAAGATTTTTATTATATGATACACATATTTAATACACAGACCGAGGAACTGTGAAAACTTTTTGTTCCGTCGGCGGGATTCGAACCCGCGACCCCCGGCTTGAGCTACCAACGTGCTCACCAACTGAGCCACAGAGGTCGTCAGTATATAAATCGAGCCTTAGGAGAAATCATTTTTTATAATCTCAAGTTTGAGTTTGACTATAAAATGTAGGTACAAAATATTTATTTTCCTCAAAGTTTCAAGTTTTTCCTCATTGTTTGATTACCACACGAATTTTGACTCTATGATACACTTTCCTGATTTTAAGGTCTAGATGCAGAATCATACCATTCTGGTGCCATAATAATCAATGCTAATTAGTCTAAGTCCCAATTTTTATAGACGTTAATTTAGTTTAACCTAAAAACTACTATTTAACTAATTTTCTTTCAATTCACTTGTTTTTATCGTGAGTCATGACCTACAATCCAATAATAGTCTACCTACTATAAGCACATAGATCCATACTAATATATTTTTAAATGCGAAATACGTCTGTCTGTCTATTACCTCTTCACGCCCAAACCGCTAAACTGACTTTGCTAAAATTTGGTATGGGGATACTTTGAGTCCCGGGAATGGACATAAGATAATTTTCATCCCGGAAAAATTTACGGTTCCCGCTAAACACATTTCAGCGCAACGGAGCTGCGGGCGTCATCTATAGTTGTCTTATGTCTATACCACATTTCAGCGCAACGGAGCTGCGGGCGTCATCTATAGTTGTCTTATGTCTATACCACATTTCAGCGCAACGGAGCTGCGGGCGTCATCTATAGTTGTCTTATGTCTATACCACATTTCAGCGCAACGGAGCTGCGGGCGTCATCTATAGTTGTCTTATGTCTATACCACATTTCAGCGCAACGGAGCTGCGGGCGTCATCTATAGTTGTCTTATGTCTATACCACATTTCAGCGCAACGGAGCTGCGGGCGTCATCTATAGTTGTCTTATGTCTATACCACATTTCAGCGCAACGGAGCTGCGGGCGTCATCTATAGTTGTCTTATGTCTATAACGAATGATCTATACGAGTATGTTATTTTCTTGTTTTATTTCTAATAATTCCGAACACCTGGTGTCTAAATTTATTTTTTGCATCGAGTAACACTATCGCGTCGACTTTCGGCGATATCGAATTTCGGACCACCTGGCTGTCGAAATTCAAATTAATTGTATCAGGTTTATTATTGAATTATAATATCGTAATAATAGTAATTGTGAATTATAATGTGTAAATAATATAATATCTTCTATATTAATAAAAATGAATTTCCATTTTGTTAGTCTCGCTAAAAAGTTGAGAACGACTGAAACGATTTGGCAAATTTTTATCTAAATATTCGTGAAAGTCCATGGAAGGTTTATATTAGCAAGGAAGTGATACAAAGTTCACCGGGTCATTAAGTAACTAATAATAAAAATATAGTCTATCGCTCGTAAATAAAACGGTGTTCATTTGCAGAAAAAGGGGTTTCTATACAGGGTGCAATTAAACCTTCCTGCCAAATTTTGATATATTGATCCTTGTTAAAAATAAAAATACACGTATTTTTTCTTTTATAATCACTCAGTACTAAAATTTTGAGAAATATCTTCCGAAAGTTATCCTAAAAAACACTACAATTAATGGACACGACGCGTCGGCCGCGCGTAACGCGTCCCCGCGCGCGCGCCTCACCCCGCGTCACCCCCGGTCATTCCCCCGCGGCGCGAGTGACCGTTCTGCAACTATTTTAAATGGGATAAAATGTCATTGAAAAAAAAAAAACAACACCCAATTTTTTTTGGTTAAATGGACTCTCCCAATGATACCTAAGCCCTGGAAAAAATTTGGCAGGAAGGTTTAATTGCACCCTGTATAGATCAGCCTGGATAACCGGGTATTCTAGATAAGAGAATCAGGCTCCAGGGTTCAAGTTTGAAGGCTTGGTGTCTCTATGAACTTCTTACGTTTTAACCTCTTAGGTTTTAAGTGTTCCTTAGTTATTTGTAAAAAAAGAAACAATTTAATCAACAGCTGCATTTTCCTGTGTATTTACTGCAAGTTGGTTGTGTCTAATCGAGCCTTAAGGCATCTATGCGGAAACTGCTTACATCTATCTGCATTACTAATCTATTACTCCGTTTCGATTTAATTTGATCTAAAAGTAAACATTTTCCAGTAGTAAATCTACCAATTTAAATATCGCTTACTCACCATGTAAAAATCCTTAATTTGGTTGAGTAATATTTTATTTATTTACATTTAGATACAATTAAATAGCGACGAAATACATAGATATAATAATTATTTATGATCATAAACTTACAATAAATTATTTACTTAAAAATTATAGAAATATGTACAATAATCAAAAGTTTAAAGTTTAGATTTCATTTTGGATTTGAAAATTATAATATTAAGGTGAGAACAAATAAATAAACAAACATAAACAGCCAAAATGTTAACCTAACTGGCTTCAAAGTAGACCGTAGTCAGTTAAACTTCATAATAGATTTCAAGTGGTAGTTAAACGAAGCGATTAAAGGTGAGTCAGAGTTGAGATTTGCTAAAGTAGTTACTGTGGATATATTTAACCGCGTGGCGTAATCCTTTATGGTCGAAATTGAAATTTAAAATAATATAACATTTTAATAACAAACATCAATTTACTAAAAATCGACAAAAACTATTTTGACATAAGTAAATAACTTTTTTAGGATTTATAAGATCACATGGGACTTGAAGCTTTCTTCCTAATGGTTCCAAGCTCTACACAAAAGTTTGGCTGTGGCGTAATTTTTCTTATTTTAAATATATCAAATATATGATAGCAAAAGGCTTATTTGTAAGCTAAAGGTCAGTGCTAAAGATTTATCGATCATGATTATCTATAATAGCCTTAGAAATTAATCCCGGAAAAGTATCATATTATGTCGTGTCCCAGGAAAAATGTACGGTTCCCACGCAATAAACTAATTTTGTCGCAACGGAGTCGCGGTCGTCATCTGGTATTTAAATAACGCAGCCTATCTACTTAAAAAAGGTAATTCTCCATTTAAATTGCAGCCCAAACAAATGTAAATGAAAAAGTGGGTTAGGATTTGCACAGCGTTCTTAATAGGCGTAACAATAGGACTAGCCGAACGAGGACGCATGCGCAATGCGGTTTATACGTATTATCGGTCTAGGGTTGCCACTTTTCTGTTTTGGATTAAGGTTAATGATTTTTACACAAAATCTGTCGACACACTCTATAGCTCTATAGCTCTTCTAGGCATTCATCAAATAGTGGTTAGCACGAAAACCCTAGTATATCTCAGGGTTCAACTTGCTCCCTTAAAAAGACAATGGAGGTACGGTGGTGGGAATGTGTGGTGGGCCAAAGCCCGTTGAGAATTCCTTAAAATGTTCCCCAAGGAAATTACAGGCAGTTAAACTTTGTTTTACACCCGAATATTGTTGTGTAATAGAAAACACGTAGAATATTAGGATACAAAAGATTTATAAAATTGAAGAGTTTATTTGACCATACATAATTTTATTTAAAAAAAAAAAAATATTTTGTTAAAAAAATAAATGTTGGGAAATGCTCAGACCTTTGGGTAAACACTATATTTCAACACAATCGGTCTAGCCCTTTCGATGGCAACGAACAACGCGACACGAGAATTTTATATAAATATCAGATTTAATAGACGAGTGCCACCCCTAGCCACAGCTTTATGTTGTTGGTGTAGCTATTTAGGTCTGTTTGGACGGGAAACTTCATTTCGTATTGCAAACACAATTCAATAAAACCGATCTAATGGCTAAATAATAATAAGGATGTTTCAATATACTAAAATAATAATAACTTAATGTATATTATAGTAAAATAATAGAAAACTAGATAACCCGGTGTGCTTTGTGTCATTTAACTATAATATTCTGTATTTCAGAGCCGGTAGCTTTAAAAGGCATCATTTCCAGTACCTATTTTAACTAATTATTAATTTATAAAAACACACGACCGGTTTTGATAAGGATCATCATCAGATGATGATGATCATGTATTTAAAAGGATTTATCGCAGATAGTAATTATCATAATTATATCAAAAATATTTGCGAATTTCTACTCTCTAATCGTACGTTAGTTAACCCGTCGATGGTGGGAAAACGAGACACAATAGATATTCTATTGTGTGATGTGTCTCGGACGCCGGTGACCGTTTGGGGCTTGATGAATTTTAATAACATTAGAAGTATTTATAGAAAACATGATAATACTCTATATTTTCCATACACGAAGTCTACTGTGGATGACATTTCTCCAACCTTTACTATAATACCCATTTAATAATACTATAATATTATTAAGATTTTGTGTTCCGATTTCCGAGAACAATATATTTTGCTTATCTTATCGTGCACTGACTTTTTGCTATCGCCTCATAAACAGATCTTGAAAATATTTATCTTAACATATCCTTATCCAGGCTGGGTTCCTTATAGAATAACTAGAAGGCATTAACAATAATTAAAAATCGGCCAAGTGCGAGTTGGACTCGCAAGGGTTCCGCAGCAGTAATAAGGTTTATTTTTATGAAATTAAAAGGTTTTTGATTTATTTTTATATTTCAGTTGATTTAATGAAAGTTAAATTAAAATTTACCATTTATGATAAATAAGTATAAAAAAAAACTACTTGCTAAATCTCGTTGAAACCAATTTTCGTTAGTAGTTTTTATAGTAATGTAAGTACATCATATATATTTTTTTAGACTTATCATGCCCATGCTTTAGAATTGGGGAGGGGGGGGGGGGGGGGGGGGGGAAGGGGGTTTTACAGATTTTACCACTTTGGAAGAGTCTCCCTCGCAAAAACCTCAATATTATTTTTGAAGACCTATCCACTGATACCCCACACGCATAGGTTAGATGAAAAAAGTTTCAGTTGTATCTATGGGGACCCCTAAAATTTTTAATAATTTTCCATTTTTGTATCAAAATCTTAATGCGATTTACAGACTACATCTACTTACCAAGTTTCAATAGTAAGTATAGCTCTTATAGTTTCGGAGAAAATGGCTGTGACATACGGACGAACAGACAGACAGACAGACATGACGAATCTATAAGGGTTCCGTTTTTTGCCATTTGGCTACCGAACCCTAAAAAGTTTTTACAAATTGTTTTAAAAATTATTAAGTATCTTATTACTAGGTAGTTGATCCGGTAAGCTTCGCATCACTTTCCTCTTATTATAAACCTTCCCTGGACTTCCATGAATATTTCAAGACTAAAATTAACCAAGTCAGTTCGCATAGGTCACTTAGGGTGGGTTGCACCAGAGGCGTGGTTAAAGTTGAAGTTAAAGTTATGGTTATAGTTAAAGTTATGGTTATAGTTAAGGTAAATTTAACTTTAACCTTAACTTTGACCGGAGAAATTGACAGATGACAGCTGGTCCAACAAGGTTATAAATGAACGTGGGCGGGGGCGCTGCTGGTAAAGGAGAACTGTCAAAAATGGCGTTTTTGTATGATGACAGCGTTAGTTCCTTTTTTCGCCACATGCATTTAAAACCTTGTCGAGCTCTATGGTTATGGTTAAATATGGCGTCTTGATGGCGTCCATTTTTAACTTTAACCAAAGATTTGACATTTGGCATTGTAGTTAAAGTTAAAGTTAAAGTTAAAGTAAGCTGGTGCAACCCACCCTTAGAGAATTTTATTAAAAAATCCTATTATGATATTTTTGATTTCGAAATTAAAAACTGTTACTTTCTTCGTTAAAGGCTTGTAATGGTATCTATAAGAAATAAGCGGGGACTTAATTTAATCCTTATTACTAATTATTATTTTCAAATTCGTAAATGAAAACTATAATTAGGTAAGTACCCACGTAAGGTGATTACTGATTATAATTGAAGGAAATTCCGAAAGAACTATGACGTCAATTACCTATGTATGTTTTTGTACAATAAAACAAACCAGATGCAAATGAGATAATGATTAGCATATTTTATGTTTATAAATAGAAACAAAATAGAAACTGGCATAGGCGATAGGCGGTTGATATTTAAATATCGATCTTTTAATTATTGACAAAATATTAATATATTTAATAATGTTGTGATTTTTGGCAATATTGACTCTTCAGAATTATACCTTAATATTAGCTGTATCATTGTTAGCTGTAACGATGAAAAGCAACTGTTTTCTTTGTTTGATTCACCTAAAACTTCGCAATTTAGCAACACACTTTCGGTATCCAACGACATTGTTGTTGTTATGTCACAGGTAGCGCCTCGAGTGTTATAAAGAATCGGAACTAAAACTGTCAAAAAGGCGACTAATCTTTCGCTTTATTACATTATGGCTAGCCGTTTTGAATAACGAAAACCGGCGTGAAACAGCACTTGCGCTGTTTCGCCGAGTGAGTGAGTTTACCGGAGGCCCAATCCCCTACCCTATTCCCTTCCTTTCTCTCCCCTATTCCCTTCTCTTCCCATCCCTACCCCTATTACCCTATTCCCTCTTAAAAGGCCGGCAACGCACCTGCAGCTCTTCTGATGCTGCGAGTGTCCATGGGCGACGGAAGTTGCTTTCCATCAGGTGACCCGTTTGCTCGTTTGCCCCCTTATTTCGTAAAAAAAAAACGTATGTCGCCGAATACATTCCGGCGGTTTTTGATTCAGCCGCATTCAATCCGGCTAATCGTTAAACAGCCGCATTACAAAACGGCCCTGTTTTTGATAACAGCTAGCCGTAATGTAAAACGGCGGATTATACAATCCGCCTGCGACATATATTATATTAGACGCTATCGGCAATATCTAGAAATTAGCTGACCCTTAGATTAGGTTAAATTTGGTCTTTGTAATTTCAGGTTTATTTTATTTACATTATATTACGCTAAAAGTTACGCAAGGCCTCCCTCTCAAACATAGTATTACTTATAATATTACATCCTTCCCCGTGGTCTACTCTTCTTTTATTATTATTAAATAATTATTATAGATTTACATAATTTCAATAAAGGCAAAGTAGAGTACAGATTAAATATGATTTTTATCAAAGTAGTAAGTACCGGTAACCGCAAATCCTTGTAACCGGCATTCCGTTCTGAACATCCTGTTTTGTGTGCACTCGCCGAAAATTTTTCCGAAAGTCAAGGGTATACTTTAGGTCACAAATATACCGCTTCTTGTTACTTAATATTTAGTATGTTGGCAAGATTTTATGTCTTTAATATTTGAATTAAAATTTAGATACATTTTAAGGTATGTCTAATGTACTCCCTAAAGTTGTCTATTTAAGAAACTCCTTTTTCAACGTTATTTTCATCTCGCTTTCTTAATAAAAATAATGGACAATAATTAGCCCTGGCAATTTTAATGGATATTCATTCTAATATTATATTTTATGTGTGTGTCTGAAGTTATTACTTAAATACTCTTAAATCACCGAATCGATTTAGAAGACATGGGGTAGTTTTTGTCACTGAAAATCTACGCAATGTTGCGGAAAACATAAAGTTGTAAATAAATAAAATAATACAAAGTTAAAAAAAAACACATTTTTTTAATTTTAACAAATTACTGCATTGTCATTGGCTCGTTTCGAATTAACTAGACTACTGGAGATAGGTAAAAAATAAAAATCGTGCTCAAAGATTCCGTTACATACATAGAGCCCAAGCTCTATCTACACTTGTCTCCATTGATCTTAATTCTTATGGTGCTCCCTCACCTGGAGCATTCGCTTGTAATGATACAATATGTAATATCTTGATACAACTTGTAACATCAATGCTACGTGACAGCACAATAGATAGACAGTGAAGTTAACTTGCTATGTAATGCTTAAAGTCGAATCTATAATGTTACATTACACGCGAATACTCGTCAGTCAGGGAGGTTGAATTGTAATGTAATGCTCAAAGTCGAATCTACACGCGAATACTCCCTTTATGGTATAAAATTTAAATGCCAAAACAGAAAGAGGAAGAAGGAACCGCGAAAAAAGTTGACCTCTAGCCGGCAGCCGTGTCGGTCATTAGTATTCAGACCAAATGGATTTAACGACCTTCCTTTTTATTCAAGGCAGCCCCAGGTTGTCGCGACAATGTAATTTTATTATTTGTACTGTAAAAACAGGTAGTTATCTCACAAGAATATATTGAAAGTTGCCGAAAAAATACCTTGACTATCAAAATGTTGGGATATATATATATTTTGTTGTTCGGAACTAAACTGGGATTTTAAGAAAAAGATTTTCAACAAAGACAGTATGCAATTTATTGATTGATTCATGATGACTTTTTAACGGTTATCAATGAGGAAACCACATCAAAATATCCTTCAACTAACAATAAGGTCCCATGAAACTTACATTGAATATGCCGTATAAGAGAAAACAGTGAGCGCGTCACCTGATTATCCAAGAGCCAGCGACATCCAGACTTTTGTCATTTTATACAAAGTATTCTGCTGAAAGTTTACCTGTATTATAAAGGTAATAACGACCAGCAACTATGGAGTTTCGGTCGCAGTTACTTTAGGAGGTATCCAGTTCTGAACGTCTACTTGCTTTCGATAAAGCTCAATTTTTCTCCTATTTTCTTCGGGATAACAGTAGGAATCTTGTCTTCCACAGTGCCGGACGTTTTTGATTGTTCTTCCCACTGCCAGACACCCCTAAAGGGCCTAAAGTATTAAACTTTCAGCTTTTATAAAATGGCGAAAGTCTGGCTGTCGCTGACTCTTAGGTTGTAAATTATTATAAGTTATGACCCATACATTGAATTGCAATTTGCAGCCACGTTCTTGGTCGTTCACAACAGGAAATGGAGTCAATATCTTATAGCATCATAACATATTGACATACTGAAAGTCTGAACCACTGACTATAAAATGAATGATAAGTAAAGTATTCAACATTATTGCAATCCAATTGAAGAAAAATATAAAACAACAGCTGCAATTATTGAACAAGCAAAGATTGATGATTTAGCCGGTTTTTTTCACATCTTCCACTCTTCACTTCTATTGATCGTACCAGGATATTATACAGCCAAAAGCCTTTCTAGATAAATGAACTATCCCACACAAAAAAACAGTTCGAAAGTAGTACCAGAGATTTTAAACAAACAATCTCTTCTACCTAATAATATTAAGTATAGCTCGACCTTTTTGCCTATAATTTATTATTAATGATGCGCATTTTGACACGAGAAATTTTATAATTATAAATTATTATTATTCAGATGTATTATTATGATTTTATTTTAATTAAGTATATACTATTATTGTCTCTTTAAATAAAAAATGCACTGGTTGTTAATTTCATATTGACAGATATTAATTAGGACTTAATTTTGTATTACACACAATTTTAATATGGTAGAATGAAAGATTCAATTGTATAATATATAGAATTAAGACCAACCTGTACTTCATTCTGACAATAAACGAATTATGAATTATGACCCAATGAAACGAGAGAGAATGAAGAGAGATATTATGACAAAAACAAGACTTGGTAATCCTAAGTTGACACAAATAAAAACAAAAGTCAAATTGTTTGAAATGAATACATATGTTAGACTGAATAACAAACATTCACATTCTTGAATTTTGTACGACTATTATTTAAACTCCTTACGTCACACAATACCACATTTTGAATAATATTTCTGAATAATTAACAATTAATATTAAGACTTCACTCTACGGATTATGTGCTGCCAAACGAAGTAAGAGAGCCTACTGTCAAAACGCTAGCCCCGCCTACACACACCGCTATCCTCCAATCGTGATACAATGATTCCATGAATCGTGCCCCCGGGCAATGTGCTTTAGGCTGCAGCTAATAGTGAACAATATCGCATAACAATGTTTCCCGCATTATAGCACGAAAGCAAAGGTCGTAAGTCCTAAAAATGTTTTTGATGGTTACTTAAAAATTAAATACAATACTAATATTTCCTTTAGCTATTATTTTATAAAGTGTGTGATTGTAGTAATGCAAGTTATTTAACGATAGTAACTCAATAAGTGTAACAGGTATTTGTTGAAAATCCCAGAAAGATTCATAATTTCAAAAAATAAAACTATCGAGTCAAAATAAGTGAATCGTGGTTTTGGTTAGCCAAATATCAGATAAATATATAATGATTAAATAAATCTCAATTTCATTTGAGTCAATCGTCTTCAGGGATCGTAATACTTATTAGAAAACACAGCAAAATTTGACAGCACGCTCTTAATTACTAAACTGGACTTAATTAAAATATGAAGATTTTGATATAAGCCCAATACACTGTCAAACTCTTCAATAAATTGAAGTTTAATTATGAAATCTCTCTGAGTGCGGCCTTTAGTGGCTGACAATAACAATAAAACCCTACCTTTTATGTAACAATGCCACGTAAACCGTTTTTGTAGAGACAGTCTACTTATTGAACACAGTAAAAACCCGCTGACGTATGTTTCTTATAAACGCTTCGGGAAGTTATTTTTTTCTGAGATAATTTGCTCTACTTTGCATTTCAGTTCGCTTGTTCGGGGATTTTGCACGGATCCTTAACTTTTCGAATTGTTACCTTAAGATTTTATTGTTACCTTAAAATTCTTGTCTCGTATTAATGAAAGTGAAGGCAGGATGTTTATACAATTGATTAATATTAAAAATTAAAATGCGTTGATTATATGTATATATTGCTATTAACGGTAAAATTGTGTACTTGTTGTGATTCTGTTCGTTTTTGTAATGAGAAATATAAAAAAATATATATAATGCTGCTTCTATAATGCTTTTGCACTAAATCATTCCAGGTGGTGTACTTTTATTTAATTTTTCATTTTCAATTACATTCAAGCATTTCGTTATCATCGTCTAGCGACTGTTCTCTTATCTGACGGGCAGCTCATTGTATGCAGATAGGCTAGTATTTAGTGTTTACAATAGGTTCACATCAATCAGTGTCTGCAAGTCTAGACACAGATGTTTTGATGAGCTGTTTTGTTCAGTCTGAGTTTATAATTAAAATCTATTTTTGGCTTTTCAGACGCATTCGATTGTGAAGAATTTTTTGGCTCTCCTAATGTTATGGCTTTATATCTGTGAAGTCTAAAACGCATTTTAAATTAACATTAATTTAACTAAATACTATAAATTATTTTATACCTCCCCTAAGACGTTGTTTCTGTTTATTCTTTTGATTTCTTCCTTGTAATGATGTTTTTGTTTCAATGTTCCTTTAGTTCACCTTTTAGATGTTTTATTGTCATTTCTAACAGAACCACAAAGCAACAATGCAACATCCTAATTATTGTATTGCCAATTTCCGCTTAACTGTACAAAATACTCTTTTGTTGTCCTAAAAGTCAAGACAGGCAGGCAAAAAGCAAATAGTCTAAAGGCAAAATTCTTAGAGTGTTTTAATATTATATATTTTATACTTGGCTAAAACGAGAAAGCTTTAACATAAAGTTTATTTTAAAAATTCACTTACTACTGTAAATTCAAAAAATAATAAGTACCTACCGTATTCTTTGTACTTTTTTCTGTTTCTCTGTCATAACTTCTTAATTATCATTAGAACATTTTATGTGGATTTGATAATATTTTGATTTTGATCATAAAATGCGAATTTCGACTACAGGCTCTATGGCCAATACGAGACGATACATAAATCATACAGAACCAAAAAATCATACCAAAAACATTTAAAGGTTTTTTTTTTTTTTTAATATCATCTCGTGGTTATACCACAGTAATGTAGCATCATGCAGCCGCCTAGTGCAACTAACACAGTCGTCACACAGAATCGTGTAAATGTGATGTGTTGGGACTTGCTCAATGAACACCGACCTTCGGATTCTCGCATCACTGATGCTAAATACTGCAGACATATTATACAGAACGAGAGGTAACATAACTATTACTTGTCACATCTCTGTCTACAGTCGATCTTGGACTTGGTCAAATCTGCCTGATTTCGGTCCTTTTTTGTTTTTGTTTTTAACGGTTTTTTAAGTTTTAGGATAGTCTTGGTCCCGGCATTGCTTTTTTGCAAGACTAAGACTGAGGCTGCAAGACCGATTTTGCTCATCACTAGCAGTCGAATAAATTTCATACTTTTAAGAGTAAAGTTAAGTCTTTGTGACACCTCACTGTATTTAGCGAGCCGTAGCGTTTTTACACTGCCCTAAATTATGCCTCAAGAGTTGCAACTTGCAAAGGACCACTACTAATAGTAGTGGCCCCTTGCAAGGCATAATAAAACCGAGCTCTGCGAGTCTAGCATGCGCGTATAACGAGATATCTCACTCTCGAGTGTAGTTATATTGTCGATATCGGCATGGTCAAAATCATTTTTTGTTATTATGTCGATAGATTTTGACGACAGATCTACGCGAGAAAAAATGTATGTCATGTTAGGTTCAATAGAGATAAAAAGACAAACCATCAAACATCGAGAAAACATGTAGACAAAATTTTTTGTTATGCGCATGCTAGGCGCACTAAAGTGTCATACAGGCTTACTAACTATAGGAAACGACTAGTCTTTCACTATATGACACTTATGACAATAATTGCTTCCTACTGCTACTTGCTAGACACTCCTAAGGATTACCCTTTACTAGGGCTTTGAGGTTGTCTGCCAGTAGGAAGTACAGAAAAACTTTCATAAAATGTCGAAGGTCAGGCAGTCCCTGGCTCCTCCAGTCCTTATATATTTAATAAAGTCAGTTAAAGTCGCAGGTATTACTCAAAAATTGTCAAAAGTGTCCTATGTCCTAAAGACTTGAGTCAGTGTCGGTTTTAAGACTATTTCTCATTTCTTTTTATTTGTTTAAGATTTTCGAAGCGTTACAAATCGACCCATTAGTGCGAACCGGGCTCTCACACGAAGGGTCCGCCTGCGGCGCCCCTTTTTATCCGGCGCCCTGAGCGGTCGCCCCTTACTTGATTTACGTTAATTGGTTTATTAATTATGTTTTCTTTATTGCAGGTTGTCACTGAAGTCACTGCAGAGAGGTTGAACGAGGTTATAGGTGAGTTGGGGTCGCAATTATCGTTTATTACTACTACAGGACCTTGCATTTATGCATCGTAGCATTGTATTGCATTGCTATTTAAATGCTATGACGTATAAAAATTATTACCAAACTAGACGACCCCCGCAACTCCGTTGCGCTAAATTTCGTTTATCGCGCGGGAACAGAGGGCCTAGACAAGTGGTACACGCATCGAAAACGATGACGAAATTCGTTATCAAAATGTATGCGGTTTGACATAGTCATCGCAAAATTAGGGATTACTAATATCAAATCTCATACATTTTGATAACGAATTTCGCCATCGTTTTCTAAGCGTTAGTCACTTGTCTAGGCCCTCTGTAGATTTTTTGGGATAAAAAGTATCCTGTGTCTTTTCCCGGGACTTAAAGTATCTGCATGCCAAAGTTCAGCAAAATTGGTTCGGCGGTTTAGGCGTGAAAAGGTAACAGACAGATCACAGACACATTCCCTTTCGCATCTAGTTGGATAAATGTTGTCTGTATTCTTCGTTATCCGATTCGTTGCTCGCATTTTATCACAAAATACCTACGAATAATAAAAACTAAGGAAACGTAACTCCCATACTATTACCGTTTTAAAGGACATAAGGCATTCTGGTCTAAAAAAATGCGCGGCCAGAACTAAGAATATTTCCAATAGCTAGGCCATATTAAGAACTTAAAAAAAATATATGGACTTAACCCTGTAACTGCATTTTCTGAGTAATTATTTAGTTAGGAAATAAATATTAAAAGCATTATATTTAAAGGGGTCTTACTGGGAAATGACCCCTTACCCCGTATTACCTCTTTCCTAGTACAAGCCATTTCCAGTACGACCCCTTTCCCAGGAATACGTCTCCTTTAAATATAATGCTTTTAATATTTTTTTCCTAACTTAATAATTACTTAGTAAATGCAGTTACAGGCTTAAGTCCATATATTTTTTTAAGTTCATAATATGGCCTAGCTATTTTAAATAATCCTAGGTCTGGCCGCGCAGCTTTTTTTTTAGACCAACATGTATGAAAATTGCCTGATGTCCTTTGGTTCCTTTCAAACTGTCATGTAACGTCAGCCTGATACCGCTGAAGGCCACCTAAATATTGCAAATGTATTGAAAATGTGTACCTAGGTCCTAGGTACACATTTTTGACAAGTATTGTAGAACATGTTTTTTGACGGAGTTACTTTTCCTTAGTTTTTATTATTCGTAGCAAAATACATAGACATAGACATTTTTTTTAAATAAAAAATAAGAAAACTCGAGTAGCAGAGATAGTTTTCATCGCATGCTGAAAGAGGTGCAAGCTAGTTGATGTCTTTTTGTAACACGTTCTATTTTGCTACGGGAAATAGATTTGGTATCGTTTTTTAATATTTTTTTTTTTGATCTGGTGCTACAGGCATGGTTTTTTTTCATTCGCCGCGTATCGTTTTCTCATTGATGATAGCCGAAAAAAAAGATCAATACTTGAAAAAAAAAACTACATAATCTAATGTTAATATTATCTTTATGATATGCGTAATCTGCTTTATAAGGAGACGATACAGATGCTGATTTAAAGGAAATAAATTCAAATTATTAGGATACAGTCGCAAGTTTGCGCTGACCGATAGTCTCATTTCTCAACCAATATTCATAAAACTAATCTCTAAAGTCTAAACGCCTTTCAATGTTAGCATTTAAACCAAGTTTACCAGTTACTAGTAAGTACTAGTTATAAATGCCATAACGTTCTAAAAACAGCTTGGGCGTCATACAATTATAAACTTTATATAAACGTATTAAGGATTCATTTGCGTTGATGTAACATTTAGCAAATGTCCGTACAAATTGAAAGGTCATGTCGGTGGTGAAAAATAATTGGCACCAATGGAAGGAACCTTAAAACTTAACCTCCGATTACTCTTTATATCTGCTTAAATCAGCTCATATTTCAAACAATATGAAGTAGAATTAGATTTAATAGACCGGCTATTCTCAAAGTGTGTGGCTCCCCGGAACCTTGGGGAGCACCGATATCGTTAAATAATAACTCCCACACCGGTTTCGGTGACGGTGGCCGGTTTCATTAAAACCAAGCCAGTTACGCAGGAGTAGGTAATTTTATAGTACCCAAGTGTGTGCGCAGTACACAAGAGCACTCTCTATTTTTCTCTATTATTTATTCTCATAACCCAGTGGGACCGAAGACCGACACGACTGGCGAGAGATAAGGCGCAGGACCGACTTTTTAGGGTTCTGTACCCAAAGGGTAAAAACGGGACCCTATTACTAAGACTTCGTTGTCTGTCCGTCTGTCCGTCTGTATGTCACCAGGCTGTAACTCAAGAACGGTAATAGCTAAAGAGTTGGAATTTTTACAGATTGTGTATATTCATTACCGCTATAACAACAAATACTAAAAACAAAATAAAATTAATATTTAAGGGGGACTCCCATACAATAAATGTGATTTTTTGGATCCGACGCATGGATTATCTTACTTGTCAGACAATCAGGTGATCAGCCTGCATTGTCCTAACCAAACTTGGAAATAACACGTTTCCAACGCGGGAATCGAACCCACGACCTCCGAGTCAAGAGCCACGCTCCAAACCACTGGACCACGGAGGCGATGGTTTATCGTTAGCTACATTATTCGCGATATCGTCTTCAACTAAGTATACCTAATGTTCAATTTTTCAACACACGCATACACGATTTAGTATGACGTTAATAAGTTGGTCACACCCATGAATCATGATAAACGATCACCTTTAACAATACTATACAGCAGCCATTTTCAAAGTGTGTCGCGGATACCTGGGGCTCAGCAAAGGCCTTGTAAGTTGTAGGAGTTCCGCGAGCAAAACATGATTTTTTTAGAAATGTCATCAGACACCAGCATGGAGATAGAACATTATTTTTTTGGGTCCCTCAAAAATGACACTTCTTAAAAGGGTTCTGCTACTAAAAAGTTTGAGAACCGCTGTTAAAGACATTAAAACCTTACCTTTTGACTATTACTGCAGTGCCCTATTCTGTAGTCAGAAATAATAAGACATTGACGCCTTGAAACGTATCAACCAATGGGTTAACTATTTAATTAAGTAAGAAACTTCCATGACTCTACCTTTCTTTGTAAACGAAAAAATGGAAATACTATCAGATTTTAGATACTAAATTTCCTTCGCCGTAGAACGGGGTTTCGTCCTTACTATATTTCTATTTCTACAAAATTACTGAAATCCTGGATTTCACGAAACTTTAGAAATCCCGTCATCATATTGCATCATTTTAATAGCGAATTAGTGCAAAAACTAACTGTCTCCTTATGTCGGTCATACACGGCATTATTATCGTGCATTTCTGCACGCACACGCCCGTCACGCCGATGTGTGCTAGCATTGTATGTTAAACCTATCGATATGTCGCAGCCAACTGGCTTAAATAGTCGTTTAATCAAACAGCCCTTTGACTGAACAACGCCATTCAATCACACGGCTGTACGTCGTTTATTTGATTGAATGGCTTTTTTAACCAGTCGACTGCGACAAATATTTTAGTATGCTACAGACAGACATGAAGTCTTTATTATATACCGTCTCCCGCGTCTTCGTTTGCGACATTAAACTAGAGTTTGCGTTATATCAACTGAAATCGGTAAACCCTGCTTATTTTATTTTTTTGCAATTTTCCGTTAAAATTATTAATTGGATGTACGAGTAGGTCGCATAATGTTGTCATAGACATTCTATAGCGTAGCGTTTCAAATGACAAGGACTTCTCGCAGACTATCATAGAGATATATATAATATGCAATAGTATGGGTGTGCAAATACATACTTAATCGAAGTCGAT
This sequence comes from Cyaniris semiargus, assembly GCA_905187585.1. NCBI lineage: Eukaryota > Metazoa > Arthropoda > Insecta > Lepidoptera > Lycaenidae > Cyaniris > Cyaniris semiargus. Next base: position 5,705,954 of record LR994555.1, read on the forward strand.
ATGGCGCATATTATGTTTATGGACATCAAATTTTCCTCCAGAGGCCGATCGAACGTGTATATCTCACGCAAGCGATTGTCCCTTTTCTTAAATTTGATGTTAGAATGAATAATCGGCCAAGTGCGAGCCGAACTCGCGCACGAAGGGTTCCGTACCGTTACAGAGCAAAAATAGGCCAAAAATTGCGTTTTTTTGTATTCCTCTGAAATTTTTATTTTATTTAAATATTATAATTATTTATTAAATTACACATACATAATGTTTGTGAAAATTTTTGTGAAAATTTCAAGTGCCTCTTGCTATTATTGATATAGAGCAAAAAAGGTAAAAAAAATCACGTGTGTTGTATAATATAGGATCCCCCTTAAATATTGATATTATTTTGTTTTTAGTATTTGTTGTTATAGCGGCAATAGATATACACAATCTGTGAAAATTTTAGAAGTCTAGCTATAGCGGTTCTTGAGATATAACCTGGAGACAGACAGACAGACGGACAGACAACGAAGTCTTAGTAATAGGGTCCCGTTTTTACCCTTTTGGATACGGAACCCTAAAAATTACCAAAGAGTCAGTGACTCACTGGGCTTTACTAAAATCAAATTGCCAAAATAAAGTGCTCCCAGCTGTTACTTCCTGCCAGCTGGTCTATGTAAATGAGCATGCGAAACACCTGTTCGTTATCATGAATATTAATAATTAGTAGAAAAAAGTCCAAGAGTGAGCCTTACTTGTGAACGAAGGTTTTCATTATAAGTTACTAATTTCGACTTCCTCTTTTACTTTACAAACTGGAAAATAAACTACTTACTTACCAAATTTTTCTACGGAATGTCGTATTGGGGTTTTTTCAGAACTTTTTTTTACTCGATATCTTAACTAAGCTACATAGACATTAACAAAAATACAGGGTAATAAATGAACCATACGGTACGCTACGGAACTCTAAAAATCGATAATTTCAAATTCAGTTGTATTTAGAACGTTGAAACTTTATTAGTTGTCCGTCTTTTGGGTAATATAGTGCTACCGAATTTGCTAACTCTTATTTACATCTCAAATTAGTGGCCTTCTTAAGGCTAGTTCGCACTAGGCCAGTATTTTAGTTAAGTAGCGAGTATTTTAGTAGCTAAACGTGTCTGAACACTATTTTTTTTTAGTAATTTAGTCAAGTAGAATAGTAAGTAATTTAGTCAAGTCAATCCATTTTATTCTATTTTTCGCGGGCGAGTAGCACCTCCCACGGCCCACCACGCGTCCGCGCTACTGTCGCGCCGGCTAAACAAGTCCGACCCAGTCGAATTAGTCGAGTTCATTAGTGCTTCAAGCCCCAAGCGGTCGCACGCGACCGCAATAACAATACAAATCTATTGTGCCTCCTTTTTTCGAGGGATTAGTGACCGCCAAAATTATCCAACTTTCAGACATTCGATCTCAATCTTTCGAAGTATTCTTTGGGATCTTCCAATGCTAATTTCTTCAGAAGACAATTAGTAGCTCCTAGTTTATCCCTTCTATCGATCCATTTTCGTATGAGAACTTTATTAATTCGAGATAAAAATGTGCAAGGTGACATATTTAAAATGTTATAAGCGTTATCTGTGTAAATACAAAGAAAAAAATACACCTTTTAAGCGTGATTACGTTTAGAAAATTTTTACTTTATTGCGCTGTAAGCTGTTCATCTTACAAAACATCACTCACTTGTGAACTGTACTCGAACGAAGTGCGAACTGCGAAGTGCGAAAAACTAAAATACTGGCCTAATGCGAACTAGCCTTTAGGGCTGACAATTATGCCTTGATTACACCTATAACCGAGTAGAGTAACGAGACAGTAGCGAGACAGTACTCTAGACCAAGTTTTTTTATTGATGTGATCGGCCGAGGTCACTCGAACTCTACTCGGCAGGTGTAATCAGGCCATTTAGCCAAGACTTTTTCGTTATAGCTTCGTTATAGAATCGCCGATCAAAATGTATGGAATTGACATAAGCGTTCGTTAATATGATGTTGGCATTCGACTCGTCTTATGTCAATTCCATACATTTTGATTGGCGATTCTATAAAGAAGCGATAAAGAAAAGATCTTGGCTCACCCCCCAGGCCTATAGGCAGAATCACCAAGCATTTATTTAAAGTGTCTTTAAATAATAATTAAACCTAGCTTATTTCTCATCTTTTCGTAGTTTATGCACAGTTCTTCCTTATTTTATTATTAAACGTAGGTACATAAATAAACATTTCCAGTATTTTAATTAGATGTAGACGTATTTTATTTCTGATTCTGTTGTAATAATGTTTATGTAATTATAATGTGATCAAGTGTCCAAAAAGTTGAATGTACTACGGTATGCTGCGAATATTTTGTTTCAGACATTAGTATTCAGCGATTTTAAAACAATCTATACTAATATTATAAAGCGGAAGAGTTTGTTAGTTTGTATGTTTGTTTGTTTGTTTGAACGCGCTAATCTCAGGAACTACTGGTCCGATTTGAAAAATTATTTCAGTGTTAGATAGTCCATTTATCGAGAAAGGCTATAGGCTATATTTTATCACGCTAAGACTAATAGGAGCGAAGAAATTGAGGAAAATGTGGAAAAAAACGGGGGGAAATTATTTGAAAGGGCTTATTTGAACGCGCTAATCTCAGGAACTACTGGTCCGATTTGAAAAATTCTTTCAGTGTTAGATAGTCCATTTATCGAGAAAGGCTATAGGCTATATTTTATCACGCCAAGACTAATAGGAGCGAAGAAATAGAGGAAAATGTGGAAAAAACGGGGGGAAATTATTTGAAAGAGCTTATTTGAACGCGCTATTCTCAGGAACTACTGGTCCGATTTGAAAAATTCTTTCAGTGTTAGATAGCCCATTTATCGAGGAAGGTTATAGGCTATATTTTATCACGCTAAGACTAATAGGAGCGAAGAAATAGAAGAAAATGTGGAAAAAACGGGAAATTATCTGAAAGGGCTTATCTCACGAACTACTAGAGAAATTTTTCTGTTATTTGGGTCAGATAAGAAGTAGACCACGTGAAGGATCGTAGGCTATTTTTTGTAGACTGATTTGTCTGTGAAATATCTAATTTACGCGGGCGAAGCCGCGCGGAACGTCTAGTGCTAATGTAATTTTATTCATATTTTGATTAAGTAAACGCACACAGCCATTTATGTTTTGCTTGCTTTCGTTGTATAGTCCAGATAAATTTACTGTTAAATTAATAAAAAAAGCCTACTTACTTGACCTTAGAGATCCTTTTTAGGTCAATTTATGAGCTTGATCCTTATATCAAAATCGATCTAATTTTAGGGCATAATTATAGTGCAAACAATTAAAATAGTTTTTATAATAGATATACAGGGTGTAACAAAAATAAGTGATAATACTTTAGGGTGTGTACGTGTTCCTTGTAGAGAGTTCACTGTGAAAGTGGCAGCGCTGAAAGACCAACATTTTTTTCAATTTTGTATGGGGAAGCTCGTGACGCTCGGGCCCTTACCCATACAAAAGTGAAAAAAAAAATTCGTCTTTCAGCGCTGCTACTTTCACAGTGAACTCTCTACAAGGAACACGTATACACCCTAAAGTATTATCACTTATTTTTGTTACACCCTGTATATTCGAAAAGATATAAAAATTTAGAGTAACAGAGTATAGGTAGGTTTTATATCTTTCATAAAGTTTTAACCTACCGTTGGTAGGCATCATGTAGACTTTCAGAAAATATTTGCAAAAATTTATTCTGAATAAAAAATTTGAGTTTGAGTTTTCATATTACCTTAGATATTATTTTCGATACAAATGAAAAAAAAAAATCATTAACGAGTACGTAGCTGTCAATCGTTCGTGCTAGGTTAAGTCCTTGATTGGTAACGTGAGGCACTCCACATTGTCTTATCTTTATGACTGTACTCGCGACAGATCATGTACTTATCAACTTTTTGTTACGTATGTATTGTATTCAGAGGTTTTGTTACAAGTGGTATTTACTTCTTTGGAAGCCACTGCTTCGTTGCATTGCGGTGTGTTGCTACGTTGCTCCATTGCATTGTCGGATACAACATTGTATGCCAAATTGCTGCGTTGCTGTGTCATTCAACAACACATTATGGACGGACCAAAGACGGACAAGGCTTTCAAAATTGGCCTCTTCAAAACTTCACAAATTGAAAAAGATAACTCAAATTGATTCAACGTGAAATACAGCGTTAATTAACGTATGTTCTCGCCTATTCACGGGGTTACACGAGAACACGACAGATGTACAGTCGGCATTATGGCAGTATAGTTTTACTCTTACAAAATCTTGGTTCAAAACCTCTATATGACCACAGACGTATCGAGTTTTATAGGTTGTTTGCGTTAGAAAAGGGTTTTTGTGTCAAACCACTGCTGTATATCTCTTACAGTTTAAACATATAGTACTATGGTGTATATACTTTCTACAATATAATAGCATTCGCCCTTATAGCGGGTTTACATTATTCCAATCCAGTGATCCAGTCCAGCGCTGGATTGATACTGGAATAGGTACTATAATCGGGTACTGGAACGTACCTACTGATCGCATCCCAGTGACCGTTTTCATTATTCCGGTAGATTCCAGTAGTAATCCAATGCTGGATTGGATTACTGGATTATAATAATGTAAACCGGCCTAGGTAACCACGTTGCAATCCTACATGATTTTACTAAATTCTGTTTCAGTTAATTTTGATCGCAACGTATAATTTATACAATAACACATATATACATAAATAAATAACATTATTGCTTTCACTAATTGAAACGGAGTGTAAATAAATAAAAGTATGAAATAATCACTTACCGGTTTTGTCGCGGAGCACTTTTCTTATTCCTAAGTCCCGACGTTTCGGCTACTCTCCAGCGGTGCGGTCACGGGTGGACTGATCACTGAGGTGACAGATGACAGATGTCACTCGCTGAAGTTTTTCAACTACCCGCAAACTCATCAATTAATAATTGTTATTTGTATTCAATAATAGGTAAATCAGAGTACAAGACTAGTTAAATTGAGGATAAATCAAAGTTCAAACTAAACAGCCACGTAGTACGAATATTTTTTAGTCACTGCACTATTAAAAAACCCAATGAATTGGTACAAGTGTTATGACCACTATCAATTACTTTTTGTTTAGACATAGAGAGATACATTATAGACATACAGTGACAGATTTTTATTCTATCTTTTCTTTGTCTATAAAATTTACTTTCCAGTACTACGTAGAAAAAAATCCCGCAACTTGATAACCACAAAAGGAAACGTCCCAGGAACAGTATATTATATGGATGCGATAAAACTAGCCTAAGATCCTTTACTGTGTCTATCAAAATCGGTCCAGTAGTTCAAATAGTTTTCAATGCCAAAAAGAAATATTTTATTCTAGAATCTACATAACTAGGTAATAATTAAATATAGCTATCGTAGGTATACAAATTATACAAAGATTCTACAAAGAGTTGAGGTAAAAAGTACAGGTAAAGTTAAATGTATATTACTTTGGATTTACCCGAGAGTATAGTACATAATACCTACCTTTATGTAGTAAATAATTACCTCGAGTTTATGACAAGACAAGTACATAGGAAACATTGTCTTTATGCTTATATGGATTTTTACTTCCTGACGCCCTAGCTAGTTAACTGATTTAAAAATATCTAACAATGACACGACTCGACTAAATGTATATTATATAAACTATATCTTCATAGAATAATTATTATAAAGTAGACTATCTTTGTACTAGACAAGCTGAATGAAGCACGCACGTTAGCCTAATTTTAGATAGGTAGTTGACTTTAAAAGGAGAAGTGAAAGAATGATCCAGTAATATCACATCTCAGTGGAGTGAAACTAGTAAATCGAATTTTATTTCAAGAAAATTCGATTTACTAGTTTCACTCCGCTGTGTTACAACTTACAACTTACACCTAAAAGTGTTAGTATCGAATTTTTAAATTGTTTCTTTAATGGGCGTATCCAGGTAGGGGCAGGGGGGGCAGCCTCCCCCCCTCCAGAGGATAAAATAAACGTCAATTTTTCTGGCAAGTGGGAATTTAAAAACTTGTTATCTACTCTGCGCAAAAGGAAGTGTTTCAAACAAAATATCTTTTCAGTCAGATATTTTGATTTTATGTTAGCTCTAGCCCCCCCTAGCTGAAATCCTGGGTACGCCCATCGTCGAAGATTTATAAATCCACTCGTTATATGTATCCGTTATTTTACTTATTTTTACCGCTTAAACGACCGTTAGATACCTTAATACCACCCGCGGCTGCTTAATTTCTGAGCGCACAATCGATTGACGTAACTCCAATGTATTTGTAAATAAACGTTAAACAACCGATAACATTTTTTCTGTTACGTAACGTTAAATGGTCGAGTTTGTTATGAGACGACCTGACGTCATGTTGGGCGTTTTGTAAGGACACGGATTTACGAATCCTTTTTAGGTGTAACGATTTAATTACTCCAGAATTGGACCACTTTTGTCATTTGTTTATGGCAATCTCTTCCAAATGTCATGTAGTTATAGACTTCTCTATACTGTACTCGGCGAAACGAGACGGTAGCGGTCATTGACCTTTTTAGTCTAGGCGCTAAATGAAAAATGCTCGCACTGTATTTAGAATATTTAAGAATAGAATTAACCTCTTATTAAGACACAGATTATTACAGATTCATCGGAAAACCTCTTGGTAACTCTTAGAATGATAATCTCCAACTTTTTATGAGTTCAAAGTGATATGCTTCATATTCAGTTCACATCGAGTATGCAAAATATGATATCGCCCTTAGACTAGGCACATCAGACACTTCATTGTCAATCGCGGTTTATATAGAAAATCACAAGTTTTTTGACAGGGAGTCAATGACCGCTACTGTCTCGATTCCCCGAGTACACTTTAGAAGAATTAAAAGTTTTTACCGGTGTCCATATTATTATTAACTGTTACTTACTTCTGTGAAAGCAAATGTACTAATGTTATCTTCTCTTCTATTCCAGAGTTCGCTACAATATGAGGGTGAGGGTGCGGGAGATTTTGCTCCTGGCAGCATGCGCGCTAGCGCTGAGCGACGCCGCCAGCAAAGAGAAGAAGAACAAGGATTCAGACAACCTGCTCCTACAGTACGAGGACGACTACGACGCGGCCGATGACCAGGAGATCCTCTTCAGCGAGGATAGGCCGTGCCCCAGAGACTGCATATGCAACGTGTCCCAGGGATACAGAACGGCCAAGTGCAATCGTCTCGAAATCGGCACGCAAAAATTCGGAGACGACATCACCGATCTCGTCATCGAGAACGCTGATCCCGACCAGCCGATATCCTTGGACGACTTTATCTTCAAGAGGCTAGGACTCCACCAGATCGCCACAGTCAAAATTGTCAACAGCACAATTAGTTATGTCGGTGCCAACGCCTTCCACGGCCTGCACGAGCTGTACGCCGTGAACCTATCCAACAACAAGCTGAAGAGTCTCCACCCGGAAACTTTCGCCAATAACAAGAAGCTTCTGCTTCTGACCCTCTCAAATAACCCCCTGAAGTTCCCAGCACCCGGATCGCAGGACTACTTCCTGAATGCATCCTCGGTGCAAGAGCTGGACATCTCATACTGTAACATGAAATACATTACATCTAACACCGTGAAGAACATGCCCGGCCTTATGTACTTGAACCTCGCCGGCAACGACTTGTCGGATATGGAAGCCGATACCTTCAAGTCCCTCCTAGATCTGGAGGAGTTGGACCTGAGCGACAACAACATCAAATCTCTTCCCGATGAAATCTTCAACGAGAACACCGAGCTTGCGACGCTCCATATTCAGAGAAACCCGATCGATTCAGTCTATGGTCTGCAAATCTCGGACCTTCTAACCCTCAATGCTGGACAGACCAACATCAAATTTGTGGGACCATCCATGTTCAATGGTATGACTTACATCGCCAACCTTAATCTCAGCGGAAATAGCATTGAAAAGATCCACAACCAAGCCTTCCACAAACTCGTCGAACTGAACTACCTTGACCTTTCATACAACGACTTGGACTTCGTTTCGAGCATCCTTATCAAGGAAAATATCGAGTTGGACATCTTTAAGATCTCAAACAACCCAAGACTCAAGCACTTGCCTTCGGAAGGTTTCAACTGCTCCGTTGAACAGTTCAACATCTATCTGTTTGACGCGTCCAACTGCGGTCTCGAGGAAATCTACGACGATTCGCTGAAGACCTTCACCGCTCTTTCACAAATCAATCTCTCCAAGAACAACATCAAATCCATTAGCAGCAAAGTATTCTCACGATGCACCAAATTGGTCGACATCAACCTCTCCTACAACTCTCTGACCACCTTAGATAGTAAAATATTTGAAAAGAACAAGGACTTGCAGAAACTGAACCTCCAAGGCAATCCTTTGAAACTGCTCTCAGCTGAAATCTTCATCAGCACTCCAGTCCTCAACTGGCTCGACATCAGTCACGGTGAATTGACTGCTATGTGGACTATGGAAAAGAACACCCCAACTACCGTACTCAGCGCTTTGAGCTACCTCAACGTTTCTCACAACAGAATCACCGAAATCAAGAAGACCGAGTTGGAGGGTCTGACTAAGCTCCGCACCCTCGACATCGGCCACAACATGTTAGCTTGCAGCCGCGAGTTCGAGAACATTATGTCCCTGCTGAACGACCGCAAAGTCTCACCGAACGCGAACGCCCTTAGCATCGCTAACATGGGCAAGGACGCCAAGGACGAATCTGAAAACTACAGCTGGGAATCCCTCACCAAGAAGGTATGCGGTACAGTTATCTCACACCCCGTTGAACACCTGCCGCCGGTATCAGACGAGGAGATCTGGGAGAGAATCGACAAGGGCACCGAAGACTTCGATCTGAAGGACACTCTCGACGACGACAAAGTCGCGGACGATTCTAAGGTCACCAGCCCGGCTCCCACTACCAAGCCAGTCGAGGAGGACGCCGACGACGACGCAGACGAGGACGAGGACGACGAGGCGGACGACGAGGAGGACGACGACTCCGAGGAAGACTACGACGACGACGACGTCGATCTCAAGGTTAAGCTGATCGAGAAGACCACCGCGAAACCCACAGAGGCCACACAAAAGGACAAAGTGAAGATCGACATCAAGCTGCTGGAGAATGACAGCTTGTACGACGATTTAGAGCCAGAAGTGTACGTGCAGGCGACCATGAGGAACGAGGACCACGGCCACTACGACTACTTATGGCCGATCATGATCACGGTGCTCGGTGCCATATTGCTCCTGATCATCATCGCTAAAATGGTGATGGTGGCGTGCAGCAGAAGAAACAGACAGGTGAGGTACAACAGTGCCATTATTGCTGCCATGAGTAACCAGGGCCGCACGAAGAAAGACTGTGGTTTGGTCTACCAGCAGCTGTCTGAGGACCTCACTGGCCCCACCACGCCCAAGCTGAACCGCTACGCTCCCCTTCACAACGTCACCATCAACGCCTCCAACATGTACGAAAGCAGTCCATTCCATCACAACAACATTGTCCCCGAAGCGGTGTAATTAAATAAGTGATACGCGCTAGTCCAAACTTCTGAGACGATTCTTGTAAATAAATCCTCAAATGAAGCTTACATTTTCTGATTTAAATATCATTTACATAAGTATTAGAATCTAAATCGGGTTTATGGTGGTATTACATCTGTTAAAATTGTTGTTAAATGTGCAGTCGAGGACATAACCATTTGAATACACCTTTTTGGCCTGAATAATAAGGTTCAAAATATCGGTATATTCTCTATGGATATGCCGTTGATTATATTATACATAACCTTGATCCCAAAACATTTTATCAAAGAATTATCTCCTTAATTATTAATTATTTGATGAAAAGTACGTCCAATTTTTGGAATCAGAAACACAAAAGGCACGTGGGAATAAAACAAAACAAAACAAGAACAAAAATATGGAGGACCTTCAGGTGAACTTAGGACATGTTAGACAAAGATCCTTATAGATGTAATATCATCCCAAAACTCTTAATCGGAATTATTTACAAGAATAATCTTTCTGACAACATGTAGGACTATTTGACCCAATACTAACCTACATATCGTAACATTGTGCCTTCACTGTTACGTCCGAAGCTAGCGCCTTAACATAAAAGTAACAAATCGAAGTCAAATTAAAAACAAATTAATTTAAGATTTACATAATTATATATTATACAAATTAGTTGATAGGTTTATTTTATGTACTTAAATTTAATAAAATTAAACACAATTTCGTTTGTTTTATTTTAATAACCAGTAACCATTGTAAATAATATAAAAATATTTCTTATGATAACGACTAGTGCCTAGTATATTGTTAAGGATTCTTCTAATATTCTCGATAAGTCCTCTTCTGATTGTTGCACTGGAGCTATTTTTAATAAACGATGCTGAAACAAAATATTTTTTATTTATAACAGTGAATAGGGCGCATAACCTTATTTTTATACAACTAAGAATAGGTACAAAATTCTTTTTATTACTTAATTTACTAAAACATTTGTAAAACTCTTATTAAAGTTAAGTATCATTAATTTCACCGCTCTCAGACAGACTTAATTATAACTTAACTTTAATGAAGATTATGACTGAAAATGTATAGAGTTTTAATCATTTAATTATTTAGTGCATCCACACACACACACACACACACACACACACACACACACACACACACACATGCACCAAATATCAGTGCAGCAGACTCGCTCAGCTAATGCTGAGCTGGGGCCTATTTTTACCATCACATAATATAATGTTGTGTTGGGTAATGACTAATGACGTACGAGTATGAACAAAATAAACGTGTCTCATTCTTATTCTAATAGAAACTAGAAACAAGAACTTACCTGTGGCAAAGCGCCCTTTACCAGCTCTGGTATATCATCCGCCTTGTACCCAAGACCACTTAATCCATTATCTATCTTCATCTCGTCCATGTATCTGATGATGGTGTCTGACAGTATTTTCCCGGCGTCCGCCTGCTTCTTTCCCGTTATATCTGCACCAAGGAGGTTGGCTGCTTCTAGATGCTTCTCTGGATCACTTGCTGCGGTGAATCGAAACACCGCTGGCGCAGTCACTACTACTGCTAGTCCGTGAGGTATCATCGGTTCCGTGCTGAAATGTAAGCATTTGACAATTGATTCTTAGATCAAATGATACAGTTAAAGCAGATTATTTTGCAATATCAACTTGTGTTACAACTATAACGAGCAGATATTTACCTACTACACGCGCTGCTCTATAGTTTTTTTTTTTTTTTTAGTTTTATTACGATTTTAACAATTAGGTTTAAAAATTTAAAAATTAGGTTGTTTCGTATAGTAGCTGATTTATCCCCGAATTAATATATAATGAACAACAAGTAAGAAAACTAGGTCTAGAAGAACAGGAGTAAAGTTTTGAGTCTGTTTTTTTTAATTTAATTTTAAACGCTATTAAGTTACGACTTTTGTTCTGGAATACCAGACTAAACTTAATTAATAAATTTAGCCGGAAATATATCTGCTGTCACTCCAATTAACGATTATGTCATTTTGTCTCATCATTACTGTATTAATCTAGTTTGACAAGACAAAAACTCCTAGCAAGTGTGACTCGTTAATTTTTTACGACCTTTGTATAACTAACAACATTGACGTTGAGACAATCCAAACTTTGTAATATTATTCTCAACCAGCTTTTGTTTAAAAATTAGTCTTAACTAAAATCAAGGAATCATGTTTACCTAAATTCTATATCTAGCCTATAAGTAAATTTCTATCTCAGCAATATAATTATAATAAGTACAACTGACAAGAAGAAGAAAAAAACCTCGAGACCGTACTCAGGGATATTTAATGATTAAGTACTTAACTTTAATTTAATAATTGATGTCTCTGCGATCCTAATTCAAGGATATTTCTCCTCACCCGTAATCCATCGGCAGATAAGTACCCCGCGATGGGGTAGTAATATCAGTAAAAGTGCCGGTTTGTAGCGGACGACAAGGAGCAACCGCACGCGACGTGTCGCAGCAACACTACTTGTTTCTACGGAGTTGTATGATATTCCCTCCGTAGTTAATTCGTGGAGGCCGCAAAGGAAGATCTTCCGACCGAGCGAGGTGTTATGCTCGGTCAGGCCGGAGCCCACGTGGTACATTTCAGCTGTCGTATATATACCGACGCGCTTAGAAAACTTCGATAGCGCGATGCAGGAATGTGACGGTAATTGTGGGTACCGCCACATCACTTCCCCCCGAAGACCGGAGGTCGAATCTTGAAGTCTTGTCGCTTGAGTCGCCAGTGCCAGAGAGTTCCAGTGAGTCGGAACTGTTGCAGTGAGTCCCAGTGAGTCGGAACTGTGATGCTGCTGCACGGGATCCAGTGAGTCGGATAGCTGCCGTGCGGGGCCGATGCTACGTGCTGACCAGGAGAGATGTGCTCTGCTTGCTGACCGGTCGGTGTAGTGAGAAAGCCCGATGATTCCGATGCGGAGTCGCCCAGGCCGCGGTACATTGCGGCTAGTGGACGAGGTACCCGATGAGGCGATGCTGGTTGGCGCGGTGCAGAGGGGCGGGGAGTGATGGTGATGATGATGAAGGAGGCGTTCTGTCGAGTGTCACCAATGTGGGATATATTCGTGGAAGCCGCAAAGGAAGATCTTCCGACCGAGCGAGGTGTTATGCTCGGTCAGGCCGGAGCCCGCGTGATACATTTAAGCTGTCGTATATATACCGACGCGCTCAGAAAACTTGGATAGCGCGATGCAGGAACGTGGCGCTAATTGTGAGTACCGCCACATTGTTATACAAATTCATACAAACCAGACGCGTCGCTGCGTCGTGCAGGCGGTTGCTTCATGTCGTCCGCTGTCAACCGGCACCTTAAGGATGTATATTCCTTATTCCCTATTACCCGTAATCATCTAGCACATAAGTCCCCACGTTCCCCGCTATGGGGTAAGCGAGTCCGCGACACAGGTGCAACAGAGTCAACGTCAAAGATAATCCACTTTACCCGTAATCCTCCGGCACATAAGTCCCCACGTTCCCCGCTATGGGGTAAGCGAGTCCGCGACACAGGTGCAACAGAGTCAACGTCAAAGATAATCCACTTTACCCGTAATCCTCCGGCACGTAAGTCCCCACGTTCCCGGCTATGGGGTAAGCGAGTCCGCGACACAGGTGCAACAGAGTCAACGTCAAAGATAATCCACTTTACCCGTAATCCTCCGGCACATAAGTCCCCACGTTCCCCGCTATGGGGTAAGCGAGGCCGTGACACAGGTGCACGCCGGCGTTGCCGATGCCGACGCCCGCCATCGTGGCCGCCAGGTGCATGCTCGACCGCGCCTCGATATCCTCGCTGTTGGTGACTGAACGTTTGAAGTATTTCTTTAACGCCTGAAAGATAATAATAATAATTTTAAAAGATATCTAACTTATAATTGTCTGCTAAAAGAGATAATGTGGGTAAAGAAAATTTGCAGATAGATATGGCGCTACGCGGTGTATAAAAGCGATACAAAATTAACCGTGAAGGCTGTTGGTACTTCGACGCTGAAAAAAGCGGAAAAGCCTCTGACAGATGAATATAATATGATGAATGTACAGAATGTATCATGTTACATTTCGCTCTATCACTACTAAAGCGAGAGTAGCATTAAGCTATTTGACATTTTAATTTGTGTTATTTTCGCGTTTCGTTATGAACTAATCCTTATAGTTTCGACTTAAATAATATACTAATTACTCAAGTAATGTAAGCTTAAAATACCTGCAAACAAAACCTGGCCCAGACATCTGAAATAGGATTACTGCCTTGGTACACCGGTCTCAAAGCTGGGTTTGTTGGCGCAGGGCCTCTCTCCGTATACGGTATAGCAGTGAAACTCTCTAAGGCATGGCAGAATATATCAAAGCCGGAGTATATAGCTACGTTCTTCGGTACTGTAAGTGTATGTAGAGGGTCTATGATGGCTAGAATTGGACGCAGAGCGGAATGCGCTATGCCAGTTTTAGATTTAATCTCCTCAAAATCGAACACGCTCATGCCAGTCGTTTCGCTGCCCGTGCCACTTGTGGTTGGTACTGAAAATGTAAAGTTTTAGTAAATATAGATATTTTTTTTCATTTAAGCAGAAAAAATTAACAATTGTGAATTTGAATATGAAAAAGACACTTTAATTTCATTTAATGAGTGTAATGCTGCGTTTCTATGATTGCCAAGGGTTGACCAGCCTCCACAAGCACAAGCGTGTAAAGAGAGTATCTGGCTTGGCTTGCATGAGCTTGTGGACGCTTGTATCCGATCCGGTGTAGTGTCGGTTTTTAGACACAGATCAAAGGGCGCTTGCTTGGATGTACGTAATACACTGACGCACAAGCGTGTAAACGACTTCCAAATGCCAAGCGAGATTTGTGGACGCTTGTGCCTTGTGGATGCTTGCCAAGCCTTGGCAAGCATGGAAACCCAGCATAACGAATCGACGCACGAACGCATGCAGAAAAACCTATAGTACGTAAATACTATCAAACATGCTATTGTACATAATATTTTATTACTTAGAATAACATTATTCTTTTAAAACCCTTCAACAGAATCTATAACCTCCTCCTTTGTGGAAGTCGGTTAAAAAGAAAAGTCACATTGTTAATAATCATAAAAAATATTCTGTCAATAAACTCAACAGGGTCTACCTACTGGCTATCAAAGGCTTGAGCTGTACCGTCACTGGCTTGCCCTTCCCAATGGGTGCATTGACGTAATCTAAAAAGTCAGCCTCCGGGTCGCAATAGTATAGGTTGGCAGCTTTGCATGTATCCATGACAGAACCCCCGCCTACTGCTAGGAAACTGTCGAAGTCCCGCGCCTTCACGAAGTCTATTGCGTGTTTGAAACTGAAAAATAATAGATGTCCTTTTACTTTTACAGGATATAAACAGTGCAATGAGTCTGCTCTTGGTAGGGACTTGGTAGGACTGACTGTTGTGAAGAAAGGATGGAAGAGGGCATACAATTTGAAGACGGCAATAAGGAGCCAAAGTTTTATGTCAATGTTGGTGTTTTCTTAATAAAATGAGAAGAAAAGGACAGAGACAAGTTAGGAGCAGAAATCCACTCCCAGTCTTATTTAAATTGATAGTACCGATTTTAAAAACAAATAAAAGTATTATACTATATCTTATATTGATTTTACCTTGTATCAGTTGGTTCCACCTTAACACCATCATAAACATCATACTTAATCCCATTCTTAACGAGACTTTCTAAGACAGCTTTCATCGGGCTCAGCTTGGCGACATTGGGATCAGTCATCACACAGACATTCTTTACGCCGAGGTTCACAAGGTCCAGACCAACCTCTCTCGTTACTCCTAAACCATATCTCACAGTTGAGCATTTTATCTGAAAGTAAATGCAAATAAGGGGTTAAAAACATGTTTTAATGATGATGATGATGATAATGATGATCAGCCCTGTTACGACAAAACAATGCAACCCGGGTTACATCGTTTTGTAACAATATAGTCTAAATTAATCTAATTGATGTAAGCTTTGTATTGATTGAACCCACAAAATTCAGGACAAGTTTTCGACCAAAATATTCCATATTAAATTTCGCTGCCCCTAACACGTACTTTGAACTAAAAAGTTTTAAACTCATTTTTCGCAAGTTGACGTGTTACAGGTTACAGTGTTTTGTCCTAACAGGGTTGTGATGATGATGATGACGTTGTTGTTGTTGTAATTATTGTAAGATATTTTTAAGCTATTATTCCAATCCTGTTACTAATGAAAATATTTATACTATGTAGACTTACTTTTTAGTAACACAATTATTTACCCTTGTCTGTAAAACATATATATAACATATATATATCTATACGTGGGAGAGCCATGCTTCGGCACGAATGGACCGGCTCGACCGGAGAAATACCACGTTCTCACAGAAAACCGGCCTGAAACAGCGCTTGCGCTGTGTTTCGCCGAGTGAGTGAGTTTACCGGAGGCCCAATCCCCTACCCTATTCCCTTCTTTTCCCTCCCCTATTCCCTTCTCTTCCCATCCCTACCCTCCCCTATTACCCTATTCCCTCTTAAAAGGCCGGCAACGCACCTGCAGCTCTGCTGCGAGTGTCCATGGGCGACGGAAGTTGCTTTCCATCAGGTGACTCGTTTGCTCGTTTGCCCCCTTATTTCATAAAAAATAAATAAAAAAAAACAACATTTCTAACAATTAAACCAGAACAAAACATTGTATAACTAAAACATCCATATACTCAACCAGCTTTAATTTCTTTTAAATTGATAATAATGAACTGGAGTAACAAATCTAAATGTAGATTCTGTCTACACATCATAATTATGTAAAGTTGAAAACCGTCAGTAAAATAACTTACCTCAAAAGCATAATCTTTAGTGGGAACTGCATTCGCCACCTGAAAGTTTCCCCTATATCCATGAGCAGGACATTGACATCTGAAATACAGAGATTATAACTTTTACTTAATTGTGTTAAATATCAAGCCTACTACTAATTAAAAGATCTACACTGTGTATACATAAGTTATAGTAAGTTACTTTTCTAACATATCACACAAGGACAAAACTTACGTCCTTTACACCTTGTGAATAATTTTAATAGTGAGTAGGTAATTGAAATAACCATATTTCCATACAAGTCCTTAAGAATTCTAAGGGCTGTGGAAAACACCGAGTCAACTTAAATAATAATTTATTGTAGGTTTAGGTTTAAAGAATTTATTCTCAGAAGACATACAGTCACTTATATGAGAACTTAAAACTAAAGTTACATTTTTTTTACAGTAGTCATATTACAGTAATATAAATAAACAGTAGTATGAGTTGTTTTGATTTGTGTTCCACCAACAATATATTTTAAGTTTGCTTTAAAGTAAGTTTAATTACTTTTATTTTATAAATAAACTGGCGGGCCCGATGCGATGGCATCGTCCCGTCAGATCTATTACGTTACTTAGAAAAAGAATTAGCAAAATCTGTTCAGGTGTTCCAACGATTTGCTTACACAATATACGTTTAGTAGATTCTTTCTATGGTTAAGGTTTTATAGAATTGAGTGAATGTGTTGTAATAGTTTTTTCTTATATATGTTAAATGAACTAGCATTTTTAACATCTACAGGTAATTTATTGTACAGTTGTGCTCCTTCAAAACTCATGGTTTTCTTGCCATAATTAGTACGAACTTTGGGTAATACAAGTAAGCCCGGTCGGCGATTACTGCGACTAGAGATTTGTGATTTCTTTATAAAATTTAGCTTAATATTTACATTTTTATCGAGAATTTTTCTTATAATTAAACATGTGTTATATATATATATAGTTGATTAATATTAAGGATTTTAGTTTCGTTGTAAACCGTTTTTGTTGATGTCATATATGGGTAGTTGAAAAGAAGTTTTATTATTTTATTTTGTGTTCGCTGTAATTCATTTAGCTTTGTTTTTGTAGCGCTACCCCAGATTTCTATTAAATATAAAAGGTGTGATTTTACTAAGGAATTATATATCATATAACGTGTCTGTTGGGGAATACAGCTTTTTACATTACGCAGAGAACCAACTAGTGACGAGAGCTTATTTTTTATATAATCTATTTGGTCATCCCATGTTAAATTATTTTTTAATCTTAGGCCTAAATATTTTTCTTTTGTTTTTTGTTCTATGGCTATATTATTAATGGTTAAAGGTGCATGTGAATGAATTATTTTATTTTTTGCTTTGAAAATTATGTAGCTGGTTTTATCTATATTAATACTCAGTAAATTGCATTGGAACCATTCTGTTAGTATGTTCAAGTCCGCTTGTGCTTGCGCAATTAAGTCGTTTATATTTGATCCAAAATAGAATAAGCATGTGTCGTCAGCGTATAGGGTTATGTGACCTTTTAGACCTTGTTTTGTAATATTGTTTATGTAGATTAGAAACAATAGTGGCCCCAAAACTGATCCCTGGGGGACTCCGCATGAAATTGGCTTCGGAGAGCTCACTTTGTTTCCAATCTTAACAACCTGAAAACGGTTTTGTAAATATGAATTGAACATTTTTAGGGCTTTGCCTTTGATACCTATGCTTTCTAGCTTATGGATCAGAAGTTTGTGGCTAACGGTATCAAATGCCTTCCTTAGGTCAATAAAAATCCCTAATGCAATGCGTTTATTATCCAGGTTAGTTTTGATTTCATTTATAATATCTATAGCAGCAACTGTAGTGTTACTTTTAGCTCTGAAACCATACTGTTGTTTGGATATGAAATCGAATGAATTTAAGTAATATGTTAGTCTAGCGTGAAGTATTTTTTCTAAAATCTTAGATATTGCGGGCAGCACTGAGATCGGCCGGTAATTACCAGGATCACTTTTATCACCAGATTTAAGAATAGGTGTAACTTTGGCAATTTTTAGGGAGTTTGGAAATTCGCCATTTAGTATAAGTTTGTTAAAAGTCTGTGCCAAAGAATTAGATATAAGAGGCTGTAGGCTTTTGATAATCTTTACGCTAATACCGTCTAAACCGGTACTCGAGTTTGAGTCGAGAGAGCCTATAATTTTGCTGACTTCACTTGCGTCACAGGGCTGTAATGTAAATAATTCGGAGTTAGGTTGAATGTTTAGTGTATATTTTAAGTACTTGTTCGTATCATGATGTATATTTGGTATTTTTTTTGCTAATTCAAGTCCTATTGTCGAAAAATAATTATTAAAGATTTCACAAATCTCATAAGTATCCGTAAATGATTTGGAATCTATAATGAGCTTTGAAGGTTCACTTCCATGCATTACTTTATTACGAGCTAAACTATTGATAAGTGACCACATTTTTTTAGGTTTACTCGCACAATTCTTAAATAAATTTAAATAATAGGAATTTTTTGTGTCCTGGATCAGTTTAGCTACAATGGCTCTTTGTCTTTTAAATTTTTGTTCTAAAATTTTATCCTCAGAATTTTTCTTGAACTGTGTCAATAAATGATTCCTAAGGCTGATTCCATTTATTATGTCCTGATTTATCCAATCTTCTTTTGGAGAGTTCATTATTTTAGTTTTTATCACTTTGCTACTTTTTACATGTAATTTTAGCTGATCTTCGAATAGGGTAAAATTATCACAATATTTTATGAGTACATCAGTTTCTACAGATTCCTTTAATTTGGCGTAATCAATGGATTCATAGTTTAAATGAGTTTTTTGTGGAGGTTTTAATTTATTTAACTGTACGTAGATTTGTTTATGGTCCGACATAGCAGAATTGATAATAGTAAAATTAAAATTATTTTCTTTTAAGTTTGTACTGACATGATCCAAAATTGATTTCTTGGTAATAGAATCCCGTGTGCAATATGTTTTGTTGACTTTATTTATTATCCTATATCCGGCTTCATTAAGTGTTTGTTTGTACATAGTGAGCTTCTTACTTTTTGTTAGCAAATCTAGATTAAAATCTCCAAAGATAATGGCTCTATTTCTTTTTAGGAGTTGTGCCTCATATTCTTCAAGAAAGCTTCTTAGGTTTGTATCCCCTGGATTGTAAATCACTCCTATATTAAGAGAAAGTTTTTGTATTTGTATCCAGAGATAATTGTTACCATCTTTGTATGTTGATTCGACTAAATTATGTTGAAGATCATTGTGTATATACGCCGATACTCCTCCTCCTTTTATATCAGTTCTGTAATTATAATAGTGTGTATAATTTTCAATAAATAATTCTTGGGCTTGATTTTCTGAGGCAATCCATGTTTCCGTTATAAGGATAGCATGTGTAGTTGTAGGTATAGATTTTAAGATGCATTTTAATTCATCAAGTTTTCCTTTTTTTCTAATACTTCGAGCATTTAAGTACAGAAAAGATAATCGAAAATTTATAGGCTGAATATGGCTGTGATCGCTGATAACTTGATATGTTACGGAATCAAATTGAGTGTTTTTTATTGTTTCGAGTTTTTTGGGCCAGATTTAACGATGCTCGGAGTTCCTTTTATATACTTGATAGATAAATCTCGTTCTCCATTAGCGGTGCGTTGAGCCAACTCCTCTTTAATTTTCAGAAAATATTTTCGTTGCGACGGTGTTTGATCAGAAAAGATTTTAATGGATTGTTGTTTACGTTAAAGACGCCATAATAAAAACTGTAATTATTGTATACTTACGAGGCAATGTTTATTGTTCTAAACAAGTCAAAAACCCTGGTTCTCGATGCCATACTAAGAAAATGTTGTGAACCAAACCTTATTCTTTGCACGGTGTAAACGTTAAGACAACAAAACTCGAACTTTAAACATTTTTATCAGCTACTTTATCTGGTTTTATCATGGTTTTATAGTTTCAATTTACACAGTTTTCCTTTGATACAACAGATGATAAAATACTCAAAACTATGTAAGTAAATAACTAAGAAACTTGTCTGAGTTAGCTCAAGTCCTTGAAGTTTATAAGCTGTGCATTAATTTATAATCCACATTTATTCCTATTATGTACATAATTACAAAACAAGCAACAAATTGCAATTCGTAAACAATATTTTGGACGAGCAGCTGTGAGTTTAGTCCACAGATTAGAGTATATTATATAATATATTGGTTTAGTCGGTTGTCAAATTAACAATGACATTTATATTTTTTCGTTATTAATGAATTAGGTCATAACATTACATACTGTCTCCTATAGTTTGCCTGTCTGTTTGTATATGCATGTAGACAAGTTTTTAAGTTATTATTATAAATAACTTAAAAACTTGTCTGAGTAAGCTCAAGTCCTTGAAGTTTATAAGTTGTGCATTAATTTATAATCCACATATATTCCTATTATGTACATAATTACAAAACAAGCAACAAATTGCAATTCGTAAACAATATTTTGGACGATCTGCTGTGAGTTTAGTCGGTTGTCAAATTAACAATGACATTTATATTTTTTCGTTATTAATGAATTAGGTCATAACATTACAACATTACATACTGTCTCCTATAGTTTGTCTGTCTGTTTGTATATGCAGATGCCAGATAGTTCCAGCAAAGTGTGTGAATAGTTTTTATGACGATAAAAAATTCGGTTTCCCTTGCGATAATCGAATCTCTGTTCGATATAAGTAATAAGACTAACATTGTGTTCCTTATCATTTTCTTATTATGACTTCTTTTAACACATTTCTAATATTATTCGTTTTTGCCTGATTTTATTATAGAGAAATACTTGAATATCTAGCAATGTACGGTGTCCTACACCGCATAAAAATTAACTGTGTTAATTATAGGATCTGAAGGTGTGAAAATCAAATTTGAAAATAAAACACTTCATTGACATCGAATTGATGTAATAATAAATTCATACAGATTTCGTTCAGATAATAATACACAATAGAAAAAACTATTTATACTACATTTCATTCAATATACTACATTATAGAATAAAACATCTTACCACTATATTAGCATCATTTGGTTATACAACTTTTTCAATATGTTATACTGATTGGCTAAAATGGCATTAAAATTTCATCACAATAAGATTTAAATAAAAATAAAATATAGTAATTTATGGCTGTGTAAAACCAACCACATTGTGCATTATTTTAAGCATTTGAGCTTTTTTATTTCATTCAAAATAAGTTACAAGCGTAGCTATACTAAAAAGCAAAATATATTTACAAAAAATATACAGAGACCCCATTCTAATCAAAAGATCTACACTGTGTATACAGACATTATAGTTAAGTATACAATATTTTGTCATAGTCTGTGAAGCCACTCCTTCAATGTATAAGACAACGACAAAACTATGTACGACTCATACACAGTGTTAATTTTTTTATTAGTAAAGGGGTGTAATTATTGTGCTATATGGATATCGTGTTATGGAGGCGACAAAAAACTGCACAATTTGTATGGCCTTAAACAATGTAGCTAATACTAAATTATGGCAACACGCGTCAAAAGGTAACTATACAAAGTATACTCACCTCTATGAATATAGGATGAAAACTCAATATACATACGACTATGCTACAAGGGAATGTGTATAAGTTGGTTTGTTTAAATAAACTTAGATCAGCTTAGATTTAGCCAGGGCTCCAGTATCACTCAATTTAAGTTTATTTTTTAAAACAACTTTAGTAAAAATGGTTCACAGCAATATCTAGTAGCGTTGTCCAATCTAATCTACGATTAACGAAACACTATTTTAATATTTGACAATTTTTATAATGTTCCTCTGGCAACCCTGAATCTACTATAGAGCCTAGTATTTAAAAATTTTAAGTGATAAAATTTAACAGTTTTCAATTTTCAACATTATATTAAGATTTGTGTTTTGTGGGACGCTATATACCACGCAGTCGTGCGACGCAATAAAATATAAAAATATGATTTCGAGATCATACCTAATAGTTATTACAGTACCCAAAGAAGTGTGCGAATTTGTCTTGAAAAATTCAAATTGTCAAGGGTGACCAGCATAAACAATACTGTAAGCGAAAAACAAATTACTGGGAACAGCTATGTTGGCAATAATTTAATATTTAAACAACAATAGTTACTAATAATATGATGAATCTAAATCGAAATTTAATTTTAAAGATAATAATAATGTTAAAAGCAATCAGATAAAAGCTCAGTCTTCCCAATCATTCTAAAATCGAAATTTACCGTTTCGTTACATTGACTTTCAATTCTTCTTAAAAATTATTATTAAAAATTCCGTTTTTAACCCTTTGAAAAGCAAGACAAATAAAACAATTGACATAATAAAAAGCATGGTCGCTTAGCACATAGAAATTCTTACATTGACCCAACGCTATTTGTCTCTTTCACTCGCATACGAATTTTTTGCTAAATTAATCGCGTGGCAAAAAGACGCTGTGCGTGCTAGCTCTTTTAGAGCTCTTGCGACCGAACTTTAATAAAATACGTATATTTTGCGTGGCGTACAGAATCGCGCAAGGAACACAGTACTAGGCAACGTGTACCAACAGTCTAAGACATAAAACTACAGAACAACTAACAGCCACTGGTCCGATAGTTTGAATATATTATTGTAGCATGACCGGGAAAATAAAAAAAAACGCCAAAAGGTTGAACTAAGAACAAAAAGTGAAGTGTTCGAAATTTAAAAAATTTGATACTCCTGGGACAATACATATTGAAAATGTTAGAAATGCAAGATTTAATATCTGCTGTAGTAGTATTATTATATGAGAGTATTTACTACTCACGTTATTAATGTTATATTATTAACTTAAAACTTTATGTAGTGTTGTTTTAGTAAAAATTTAGTATCCAGAGCAATTTTTTATTTTCCCGGTCAGGCTATATCTCCATCTACAGATCACATATAATAATTTTTGGCAAAACGCTATCTGAACTGTACAAGTCTTTCGAAGAATCTAATCACATATTTGAAGTAATATCGCGCTATATTATAGCCTACATATTTTAAAACGAATACTGTTTAAATAAATTCCAAAACAAACCCAATTTGGGACGGAAAACTGGCGAACTTACCATTGGTGTTATGTTTTACCACTAAATTCCGCTACAGCAACGATAGAACTGCGCAGTTGGACCACAGCAAACATATACATTACAAAATGTTTATATTAGAACGTCTAAATCGACATGCATTTACAACAAGCGTCCTTCTCATTTCAATATTTACTGCGATCGTACTGTACAGTTTTATCCCAGACTAAACGATACAATGAGCCCGTTAGCGTAAGTGAGCATTATTACATTTCGAAAGTGTAAAAAATACGATAAAATAGTCAAAAATCGTGACTCAAACGTACGGAGTATTAAAACTTGTATAAAAACAATATTTGTGCTGATGATATCACACCAAACTATGCACAGTCTGGCAATACTTATTCATACCCTTGTGATAAATTATCGCAAATGGGCCACAAAATTACATGCATTCAATTATAGACTTTACCTCACAGAAAATAGAGACTAATCTACAAAGCTTTATTTTTTTCCTGTACGGTGAAGTTTTGTAGAATCTCTTTTTGGCATCGCTTTGCCTTTAATAATTTAAGACGAAACTCCAAGATGTTTTTCACAAGAGTAAGCATAAAAATTCCTTTTGAGACGGTCCAAAAACTAGCTCAATCCTACTAATTCATTTTCCTCGAAATATTACACTGACATACATATCGCATTAGGGCTTAGGCCATTATGATAAAGGGCAACATTTACCTATTTGACCGCCTCAAAACCAGACTCATAAACAGAAGTGCAAGAAATATAGTTTTATATTTCTTACAATAATTTATAAGCGCAATATTCGTTTATTTGAGTTCTTGTAAAGCTTTGATTGTTTTCACTTAAATTTCCTTTTGCGAAACTAGTATTTAACAGTGAAATAACTAATATCAATTAGTTATAAGTAAATGTTACTTATTGTTTATCACGCCAGTTTTCTTACGTTATTTATGTATAGTGTAATGTAACAAACGGCAACAACAAAACTGCAAGTCATGTCTGTGTAGTGTAGCTAGAATTTATTTCGATAGTTTTTTTTTTAATAAAAATTACAATATTGCGCTAATAAATTGTAAGAAATAATTGATATCATTAAAACTAGAATAGATAAGCTCATATTAAAACAGTCAAGAGCTATAGGCCAAAGTGGGTGTTAAGGCCAAAATGATTTAAAATAAGACATTTCATAGAAAGTTAAATGTGTATATACAGTAAGATGAAAAACATTACTATTGACTTTCACAATTCCATATTTTGAGCTAACAGTCATATCTAACATTTATTTCCACTGACATAGAGACGACTATAGAATTTTACCGAAATTTATAACACTATATTTTTAACGTTTACTCTGAATCAACCTTCTTACTAATAAAGAGATCCACACGATTTTGTTATTGTATGTCATAATCTTCGATTGATACGGGGGAAAATTCACTTGACAAAGACAAGACAGTGTAGATATTTTTATAAGTAAAGTTAGTCCTGATACCAAATTTTAAATTCTCATTTAAGTCTATGTTATCACGATATAAAATACATTTTTTTTTTCTTTTAAATAAACGGGGATAGATAAAAAAGCTCGCCAGTAAATCGAGACATTTGGAAAGCGCCATCTGGTACTTTATGAGCAAAACACTTGACAGATACAGCTGTCAATTACGTCAAAACAATCATAAACTCACACTTGGCACTTTATTGAGCCAGAAACTAAAATTGGAACATTAAAATGGCAACTTTATTTCACCACATTACTATAGTCGTATTCGTTTCGTCCTTTAATGCGCATTGCGCATGCGCAATGTTAAAAAATAGTGTCAGTGTCATGTGCTAAAATCTGACTTCTATTATTTCTATTATTGCGCATGCGCGAAAGCTGTACATGCGCATTGAAAAATGAAACGAATACGACTCTTAGGAAGAAATAACATTAAATAACGTAATAATACTTTGTGCATAACAAGCAATATATCTGATTATTTATTGCCTTTGCGTCTTAACCGTTTACGGTCTGTTTAATGACTGGCGCGGTAGTATTTTTTTAGTCTGGCAACATATGCACGAATGACACTGGGAACATTCCCCGGCGATTGGTGCCTTCGACTTGGCCTTCCATCCAGTTGTCGTCTTCGGTTCTCTCATTGAGTACAACTATGACCTCTCCTTCGCGAAACGATAATTCGTCTTCGTTATCCGCCGAACAGTCGTATAGAGCGCGGCAGCGTCGCATACCCATCTGAAAAAAATGTATATTGGTAATCTACACTAATATTATAAAGAGGAAAGATTTGATTTTTTGTTTGTTTGAATTGAATAGGCTCCGAAACTACTGGACCGATTTGAAAAATTATTTTACCATTGGAATCCTACAATATTTCTGCTGAACATAGGCTAAATTTTATTTTGGAAAAAAATAGGGTTCCTTTCCGTTCCGTTCAACCAGAAAAGTAACTTATTTTGCGTACGCTGTCTAAACTATAAAAGATAGAACCATAAAAATGTTCTAAGTAATTGTAGATCTTATAAATATCTACAAAAAAGTCCGCGACACACTATACATATCTATGTCGAGTGATACACAATAACCATTTTTTTTTATTTAAAAAATCTTGAATTTTTTTTGGACTACATTAAAACGCGTTTATTTTACTCATGCTATTGACCCTTATCAAAATAAATAATTTCATCACTAAGTACAGTTAATGTAGATAATATTTGGTCTTTGAATGATTAAAATTGGACGTTTGGTTTTGAAGTTATGGCGAAATTAAAATATTACGATTTCTGCTGCACGTTGCGAAGTGAGCGTCAAGGCGGGGGTGCGCGTGCGGGAGGGGAGAGATTTAATTATTACATTTAAATATTTTCATCATTAACAACTTTGACATCCACAGAAAGACAATCTGTACACCCTGCGGGCTGCGGATAATGACTGCGTCGCTGATGTTAGTGTCGGTGTCTGTGAATTGACCTGGGAATCATTTTTCTGACCGTGTCTTTCCTGGGTAGGCTTTTTGCAGCGGTAACCGACATCCACGCGGGCGGAGCCGCGGGCGACCGCTAGTATAATAATTATAAAATAAACTACAAAAATGATATCATGTATTACGTATTTATTGTCACGTCATGACATAGAATTAGATCAGTAGTTTAAGTGCTACAACGAAAAACACAAATTACATAGTTTGCTGTAGCCTGTAGTTTGGTAAAAATGACATTATTGTCCTTTAGAATGAATTGTTAATTTAACATACCGAACTCTTTGTTGTGATAACATTTGTCTCAGTTCCAAGTTCCAACTATGTCAAAACGTTTGAGCAATACTTATGTTCGAAACGGAATAAAACGAACAAGGAAGTTGCATTAAAATTTAAAATACATTAAAATAGTAAATTTTTCTTCTTTGATCCTTTTCCGACTCAATAGGATATATTACTGCAATATTTAACGCTAGAGTACAGCACCAGCACCAGTATAGACGGTAAACTAAAATTTTTGTTTGACAACGTTTCTGTTTAATATTCTGATAAGACGTTTAAAACATGTCGTATTATTTGTATATATCAGTAGCGCCTTCTGCTCCGACCTTTGTGTAATATTCTCTATTGAAAAAACGTGCAAATAAGGGTTGTCGATATACCATTTTCCACCAGCGGGATGGATAGGGTCTTTCGTGTCAAATGTCGTGTCAGACAGACTTATGACAGCTATATCGTGACATGTGAAAGCTATTTCGTGAGATATGACAGCTGTTTGACACGACAATTAACACGATATACCCTACGGCTACATAGCGCCAAACATTCCTCATTGTTCTTCTCAACTAACCATAGTTATAGACGTGGATGGCGATCTGGAATGCACGCTCGACGTGTCGGACACATCGAGCGAGCGACTGTCGCTGCGGCGGCCGTCGTCTTCACACAGCTCCAGCGACGAGTCCTGACTAGAACACTCCTATAACACGATAATACGGTTAACACATAGAGACACGATTTGCTCGTGAATAGTACCATCGAGGAAATTGATTCCTAAGTAGTTGACGGACCTACGTCATGTGGTCGCCTTATGTCAATTCAATGTTAGCTGTGATCGGTTAGATGGGTTTGACTTAAGAGCCTGCTGTCAAAAATATCTAAGCACGCTAGCCCCGCCTACACACCCCGCTATCCTCCAATCGTGATATAACGATTCCATGAATCGCATTATAGCACGAAAGTAAAGGTCGTAAGTCCCAAAACTGTTTTTGATGATTACTTAAAATTTAAAAATTAAATACAATACTAATATTTCCTTTAGCCATTATTTTATAAAGTGTGTGATTGTAGTAGTGCAAGTTATTTAATGATAGTAACTCAATAAGTGTAACAGATATTTGTTGAAAAGTCCAGAAAGATTCATAATTTCGAAAAATATAGTATCGAGTCAAAATAAGTGAATCGTGTTTTCCGTTAGGCAAATATCAGATAAATATACAATGAATAAATAAATCTCAATTTCATTTAAGTCAATCATCTTCCGAGATCGTAATACTTATTAGAAAACACAGCAAAATTTGGCAGCCCGGTCTTAACGCGACCAAATTACTTAGGTCCGCCATCTGCCTAGGAATCAACTTCTCTGATAGTACTATCAAAGATATTGTGTAGGCAGATGGCGAACCTTCGTAAGGCGTCTCCCACATTAGGCGTGCGCGTTCCTCGGGCGTGTAATCGAGAGAACACCGCATGCGTGGCGCGAGTGCGACGCTTATGCAGTGCGCTCGTGGCACGCACGCGGCGCTCGCGTCTCTCAAACGCCCGAGGAACTCGCACGCCTAATGTGTGGTCAGCCTAATTTGGCAGCATTACATCAGGCGCAGCTAACAGATTAAGACTAACATTAAGTTGACATAACCCGACCGAATGACGTAGGTCCGCCATCTACCTATGAATTAACTTCTATGATAATGCTATGAAAGCTCTGGGAAGAAAGTTTTGGGTCTACTACATAGCTCAAAAACTACTAGCAATAAATATTTGAGGCAAGCATAAATATTGTCTTATAATAAATCTCCTATTTTATTCCAACACAGAATAGCGAATCTGGTTCTCTAATGATGTTTGTTATTAGGAGACTTGTAAAAAATAAAGCTTGCCTAAAACATTATTAGTAGCTCTTAAAAAGTTTAACAATGAAAATCGCACGCAAAATGGACGCAACTCTGCGTACAAGGACGCACCTTGTACGTAACTGCGTACGTATCGCAAGCATGGGGAAAGTGCGGCGAATTATTATGGTCTATAGTCCAGCGGTAGGCAACAGGCGGACCGCGGTCCGTTTGCGGACCGCGAAAGGTCGAATCTCGGACCGCGAAATATTGTAATGTATTATAAACCAATTATCAATCAATACATAGAAAAGGTGGGTATACGTATAGTGATTAGTGTATACCTTTATTAATTAAAATAATATTTTTAAGCTATACATAGGACAAGTGTGTTTTTTTCTGAACCTCGTTAAAATTTTCCAACAGTAATCGGACCCCACTTAAAACTACTTGCCGACCCTTGGTCTATACCATAAAGTTAATATACCTAGCGGAATAGAGAAACAAAGGCCTGAGCAAGAGAGATGTCACTATCAGTAACACTGCGTGGTAAAAAGAGACGTGTGATACATGACAGCAGCACTCTTTTTTTGACGTCCAGTCGGCACGTGCCGCAACGTTGACAATTTAATCTCATAGAATTCATGTTCAATCATGCTTGTGTAAGTGTATACGTACACATATTTTTACACACAGATGTAAACCAATTTCGGTTTCATTTGACAGCTCGAGATTGTTGCTCTATTCCGCTAGTTATATTAACTTTATGGTCTATACTTAGCTTTATAGCCTACTGTGTTGTATAACAAAAACTAGTTAAATGTATAGCAAATCTCTAGCTTACCATTACCTATCTCTAGCTTCACTATGTTAGTTTTGTCAAAATTAAATCTAAATTTAAAAAATATAAAAATAAAACTGTAGATATCATAGTAGGAATAGAGTCATAACTATAAAACAAGAGTTTGATAAAAGATCGACTGAAATATACTTTTGAAATAAAATTATAATATTTGTTTCTAACAATATAGAATGGCAAAATATTTAGTGGATTTCATGCAAAGGTTTAGTACAAATCAAAATCATTATATACGAAAAACGTTAGTTAACAGTGTATTATTTACTAGACATTAGCGTTTGAGCATTTTAGGTTATAAAAAAGCTAAGGATTACGTTTTTTTTAATACTCTTGCTTTTTCTATAAAATGATGTAAATTAATAGATAGATCATGCATACAGATGGAAATAAAAACTCAAATACATACATATTGTTAAGAGAAATATTATACATAAAATGTGTAAACAAAAAGCGCCGATTTTTTTTCTCTCAACAACAGTGAACAGAAAACAGTGGATAAATTAAGTAACACTAAAGCACGCTTTTACCCTTCTTAGTTTCCCCTTAACAGCATTTTCCAGGTGCAATCTATTTTTCTTCTGAAGCAAAATAAATACAATCTGTATTTGCCGTTGCGTTAGTTTTCTCAAATTGAAATTAATGTCAAATTAGTTGATTAAGTATAAAATACACATATAATACAATATATACATACTTAAAATATCGAAAAAATGTATGTCTATTGTCTATTCTATATTAATAATAATAAAAAAAAAATTAAAATTAGTGTTTACATTTCTTGTGTAAAATTAGTGATCTCACCATAAAGTTAATATACCTAGCGGAATAGAGCAACAATCTCGAGCTGTCAAACGAAACCGAAATTGGTTTACATCTGTGTGTAAAAATATGTGTACGTATACACTTACACAAGCATGATTGAACATGAATTCATGAGATTAAATTGTCAACGTGCCGATAAGTGCCGACTGGACGTCAAAAAAGAGTTCTGCTGTCACGTATCACACGTCTCTTTATAACACGCAGTGTTACTGATAGTGACATCTCGCTTGCTCAGGCCTTAATTGTTTCTCTATTCCGCTAGGTATATTAACTTTATGGATCTTACATGATGTGAGAAAAATCATGTACCCTCGCGATGATTATTATTCCATTATTCAAGATCTTCGGTTATAGATAGTTAAATATTATAATTTATAACATGTTTTAACAATGACTTAATACTCTTTTAACCATCCCGTTGTTATTAAAGTCCGTTAACTGTTAAGTGAGCTAGAAATGCGTATATTGACCCATCGCTAGTTGTCTTTACTCACTCACGAATTTATCGATATTCCAGTCTTATTGCGTACACAAAATGGAAACGATACATCAATATACGTGTGCGAGAAACAAAGATCGCTCTCGCATCGCTTTTTGAAGCGATGGATTAATTTACGAATTTTCACGTGTACCGCTGCAGTAATAGACAAAACCCAAATATCGCCCAATACAAAATACCTACACCCCAATAATAAAAACCCAACCCAATACAAAATAAAACACTAAGGGGCTGTTTCACCACTTCCTGATAAGTGCCGGATAGGATATCCGCAACTTATCTGACAGATGGAATATCCGTCAGATAAGTTGTGGATAGCCTATCCAGTACTTATCAGGAAGTGGTGAAACAGGCCCTTACACCCCGTAAAAAAACCCCGCTATTCCCCAATACAAAGTTGTGACGTCATACCTTGCGAGGCGGAGGCGTTGGCTCCTCGTGCGCGCCGTTGTGCGGCGGCGGAGTCGGCGGCGGCTGCTGCGGCCGGTGCTTCACTACACCCGCTGTGAGAGAGACAGCAATATTAATGGCTGCGTGTGAGAGAGATAGCAGTATATGGTCAAAGGGTTTTAATATGATGTTTGTGAGCTCGTCATGCGCGCCGTTGTGCGGCGTTGTATATAATTACTAGATGACGCCCGCAACTCGTTGAGCCAAAATTTTGTTTATTGCGCGGGAACCGAACACTTTTTCGTATTATTTGTGGAGACTCAAAGTATCTCCATACCAAATTTCAGCAAAATCGGTTCAGCTGTTTCGGCGTGAGGAGGTGACAGACAGAAAGAAACACTTGCATTTATAATATTAGTGTAGTAATTCTATGGTACTATAGATCAGCATTCAGCGGACGGAAAGGACTTTAAACGCGAGTGCTGCGAGATGATACAGCACCTGCCAGGCTTGCCGCTTGCTTGTCTTTTATTTGCCACTTTGTTAGCGGGCCCCTAGACGAGCAATTTTGTTGCGCAATATCACGTTTTGCGTAATATTATTGACCGTCTAGGGTTGATGTTGAACATCGCGGGCCTTCAGGCGAGGCCAGTTCGAAAAGACTGATTTTTAAGCTTCCAGTCTGAACAAATTATGTGGAATTCTCTTACATCAAAATTGATTTAGACTCAAAAAGGAACAAAGTAACAAAATAACCGAACAGAATATTGAAAAATGGCATGATAATTCTGTAAAAAAAAAATACGCTTCAAATTCGAACATCTCGTAATTTTCAATGACAATGATATATTTATTTTTTTTTACAAAAAGGATAGCTTTTTTATAGCTATATTTTAAATAAATAATTCGGTCATTAAAAAATAAAATAAAATGTATAATTTCGCCCTATCCAGAACGCGGCGAGCGTCGTAACCGCTACTGTACAAGGCGCGCTGATTTTAATGTCCTTTACGTCGATATTCGTACTGATAGACATCGACCTGCTAATTTTAGGGACATCCTGGCCTGCAATCTAATTGTCAAATAAACTGTTGTGGTATTGCACAATTGATCATCTAGGGGTCGGCTTCCACCGGTATACGCACCGTGTATAGTCCGGGAGTCAGCGGACGGCGAGGGCGTGGAGCGCGGCAGCGGCGGCGGGTGTGACAGCACCGCGCCCGCCACGCTCGCCACCACCGTCACGCTCGCGACGCCCGGCGGCAGCGGCGCCGCGCGCTTCTTCAGGCTGCCGATGTTATCTGTAATTTGTTGAATAGCGGCTTTAGTTGTAGAATGGTTGTGATGCTTAACGTTGTTAAAAAACTACTGAACGAATTTAATTGCAGTTTTAAATATGCTAGTTTAAGCTCAGAATTATACATAGGCTTTATTTGTTCTCCTAATAAATACACTATATTTTATGTAGGATAGGCCACAGAAAAAAGCGACTAATCTTTGCATATTATTAAGATATCGATACATTTTAATGTATACAGCATCTTGATTTGTCGACGACAAATAACTATCGAATACCAAATTTCAAACGCCATTTTAATTACCCACAGACATACTTATGAAAGTATGAGACGTATTGCCTGATACTAGCAAAACAAACTACTCACAGACATTAGGCTTCCTCGGCAGCGTGGTGGGTGTGGGCGGGGCGTGGTGCAGCGAGTCGCAGGTGGACGAGCGCGACCGCAGCACGGGCGAGTCCCCGCCCCCTCCGCCGCCCCCGCACACGCCCGCGTAAGATGGCGGCCGCGACCGCGAGTACTTTTTCTCGGGTGTGACGCTGCCGTTTTGCTGAAAAATGATAAAGAAGATTTTAGGGGCGAAAACGAGGAACGTGGTACTTTTACCACCCCTTTTTGACTTGTTGATGGGTATGGTATTGTGTTTTGATGATATTTATTTTGTTAGACGATTTACGATTTATATACATTTTATAGCATTTCCAAGCTCCACTGTAACCAATATACAAAAAATAGATAAAATATTGATTAATGTATTTCTTAAAATTACAAAAAATATACATATAAAAAGATTCTTACCCTCTCTTCAATAACGGTATCATCGTCTGAGAAATCTGTGGAGCCGTCATCGTGTGATAGATTCCAGTCTATGTTAATGTTCTCGAATATACTCTTCTCTCGCTTATCTACACTCTCCAGCTGAAATACCAAAACATAAAATATGAAAAACATAATTTTTCATAAATTCAATAATATAAACTTTTACTAATCTCTTTTCAATTTCCAACTTTAAAAAAAAAACTGTCACTCACCAATTCCACGCACGAATGGTGTCCCAGTTGCCGCGCAATTTGTAGTGCTGTGCGTCCGTTATTATCTTTTATCGATACATCCGCCCCGGCTTTTAGCAGCAGCTTCATAGCTTCACTTCTATCGATAGCCGCGCAGAGATGTACTGCTGTCATGCCGGAGAAGGTGGTTTTATCGAGCAGCTGTGAGCCGCCATTTTGGACTAGAAAATCGACGATGTGCAAACACGAGCCGTCGCCGAGCTCACGCGATATCGCGAGGTGGAGGGCCGTCTCGCCGCAGTCCTGTGGAAGATCGCGTGATTAGGTAAGCTAGGCTTATCTGCTTATAATAATCAAAGGCCTTGTAATAAAGTTTTCTTTAACTTAGCCGGTAAAGACGCCGGTCTTTATAGCAAACAAGACATTTCCCGCAACTTCATTGAGAAGAAATTCGTTTATCGTGCGAGAATTTCTCCGGGATACAAACAGCACGTTGCCGTTGTGTAGTTGTAGACTGCGCTTTCAACCTCGGACCGTCGTAACATGCAGCGTTCTGTAACGTCATACAGCAGCATGTGAGGTCACTATACAGCAGTCTGTGACGTCACTATACAGCAGTCTGTGACGTCACTACACAGCGATCTGTGACGTCACTACACACAGTGCGGTACGTACGGAGCTGGGCAGCGCGGACGCCAGGTCGGCGCCCTCGGCGTACGCCTGCAGCAGGTTCTGCAGGTGGCAGTTGTTGACGGCGTGCTCGACCTCCGACAGGTGCTCGGCGGTCTGTGACGTCACTACACACAGTGCGGTACGTACGGAGCTGGGAAGCGCGGACGCCAGGTCGGCGCCCTCGGCGTACGCCTGCAGCAGGTTCTGCAGGTGGCCGTTGTTGACGGCGTGCTCGACCTCCGACAGGCGCTCGGCGGTCTGTGACGTCACTACACACAGTGCGGTACGTACGGAGCTGGGAAGCGCGGACGCCAGGTCGGCGCCCTCGGCGTACGCCTGCAGCAGGTTCTGCAGGTGACCGTTGTTGACGGCGTGCTCGACCTCCGACAGGCGCTCGGCGGCGTCGCGACACGTGCGCGCCGCGAACGCGCGGTACACGTACTTGTCGCGGATGAAACGGAGACGCTCCTCCCTGAAAATGGTGATTAATAGGAGAGCCATAGCCGGCAGCGAAGCGACTCCACGCGTCTCAGAATGGGGCGTGGCAGAACGCGTCGCTTCACTGCCGCGTATTGCGTTCTAGCCTCTAGATACTAGTTCTATAAGTATATAAACATAGTCACAGCATGTTTAAATTTTTATAAAAACGAGTTGCCTATGGTTCATTCAAATGTTGACATCTAATATATTTTTTTTGACTCGTCAAATGCACCATATTAGTCAACAATCTATGATGACACATCAACCACAACATACAGAACGCACCAGTCGACTGTTCTTGTGAAGTGTTCTTGAAAATACGTTTGACGTCGTGGCAAAAAAATAGCGGCGCGCGCCGATTCATCAGTTTGTTTGAAGTCGGCCTACTGGTTGATTCTGTCTATTGTGCATCAACTTAAACACTTTAACTCATTTTTACAACTTACATAGTACTCTCCGGCGTCAGTTTATCCCTCTCATCCAGGGTGTTCTCCATCACCTCGTTGAAGAGCTGGTTGCCCATGTGGCGCGCCAGCAGCAGCTGCGAGGTGCTCAGCCTGTCCAGGGTGAGGGACTGGATCCGGGAGATGTGGACGCCCAGTTCGCGATGGCTCCCGGAGCACTCTATGCATACTATTACGCCGAAGTTCGTGGAAAGCCATGTTGGGTCTGGGGAAAAATAGAAAGATATTGATATAAAATGAAGACTTGAGTGGAAGAACCAGGTAAGTAACAGATGAAAATTTGCGTTTCTTTTTTTTATAAATGGAGGCTTTAGAGCCAGGAAAATTAAATGAAAAAAATAATTATGTGTAGCCAGATATATTAGCCAGATGTTGAAGTAGGTTAAAGTTACAAAGTTTGTTCAAATTATAAGGAAAAAATGTGTAATTGTCATTATGTCATAAAATGTTAGTTTTGTGGTTCTTCCACTCACGTCTTCAAGTATGCTTTCGGTCGTAATACCAGTTAAGTAGCTTTTACACGCGTCAAAGGTAGGGTATTTGATCCCTTATTTAATTCCCTTGAGGGTGGAGTTTAAAATATTTTTTTCTTTTCTCGAGGTATGTACCATCGAGGAAATTGATTCCTAGGCAGTTAACGGACCTACGTCATGTGGTCGGCTTATGTCAATTCAATGTTAACTGTGATCGGTCGGATGAGTTTGACTTAATGCGACCAAATTACTTAGGTCCGCCATCTGCATCTGCAGGAACCAACTTCTCTGATAGTACATATTATGTGAATTTTTTTCTAGCCATAATTTATTTTGCATTATATTATTTTGCATAAACATTAAACAGTTTATATAATTTGAATAAATATAATATCTAATACTAGAATTATTATTATTTCATTCTTGTAATGCTCTGATTTGCAAACGTAGGTAATTATTTAACGTAGGTAGAGAATTTTTTAAATTATTTTGTCGACTCATGTCAACAAAAAATTTTAAAGTTTCTTCCTTTCTTCTGTAATTCCTGGTTCCATGGATTACATTTTTTCAAAGCCTAAACTCATTTCCATGAGTTTCCCATTAGAGGATGAGTAAAATCGTAATAAAATAAATTATTAAGTACGAACTAAACACATTTTGGAGGTCACTGTATTTATAAATAACACCTAAAATAAAACACAACATTATCAACCGAGGAAGTTCATTTCCTACGTACAGTCGAAGACAGATCCGGCATCGCAATTCGACCTTATTACTTTGTCATAGGGTTCAAAGTTACAATATACCGGATGTCTTCGACTGCACCGGGCAAGGACTGTCGCAGACACAAATCGACTAATTAATAATTATAATGATTTGTTGGTATTTAACACGGAAATGTAATGTATTATACTGTACAACGTACAGTTGTCAATAATCTCGGTGTACCGTTACGCTATAACGTCCTTATGACTATAATAATAGAGATCAGAATATGTAGTAATTAGTGAAGTTACCACTGCAATTTATTAAGAAGTAGACGATGCGCAAAATGTTAATTTGACATTTCAAATAAAGTTTATTTACGTTTCGACGTTTAAATTACAGTTAGCTAGAATTGGATTCGGTGCCGGTTGGCAGCGGGCGACATGAAGCAACCGCAGACGACGTGTCGCAGCGACACTACTGGTTTCTATGTATTTCTATTAAATACCCTCCTCCGCAGCTAGCGACACGAAGCAAGCGACACTTAAGGTAGCATTCGAATCAAGACGACCGCGACGCGAGACCGCGACCGGCAACCGGCCGCAGGTCACGATAAGAACCGAAATTACGCGGCGTAAATTCAGTTGCGTAACTTTGCCCGAGTATTCAGTGTCTCGAGCGCCGCCGAATCGACGCCGAAAAAAAAACACTCCCGCCGAATCGCTGCCGAACTTACGCTCGACCGAAGTTCGGCTGTACGCTATAACGCGACGTAATTTCGGCATGGTGTGTCATCGGTAATTTAAAATACTTTGCAGGCGTAACCTTGCCGAACTTCGGCCGCGTATCTTCGGCATGGTGTGTTTAGACACTTATTCATAGAACTACATAGAAACCAGTAGTGTCGCGACGACACGTTGTCTGCTGCAACTTCATGTAGCCGGCTTCCAACTTGTACCTTTAATATTGACATCAATACTAACTAATATTATAAATGCGAGTGTGCCTGTCTGTCTGATACCTTTTCACGCCCAAACCGCTGCACCGATTTTGCTGAAGTTTTGTATGGAGATATTTTGAGTCCCGGGAACGGACGTAGGATACTTTTTAAGAATGTACGGTCCCCGCGCGATATAAGAATTTTGGTGCAACGGAGTTGCGGGCGTCATCTAGTTAACATAAGTAAATAGCGTTTAATACGTAATAAACAAACTCGCGGAAGGAACACGAATCATAGTTTTAATGCGTAAGCATTAAATAAAGGATGTTTAAGATTTGTATTTTTAATAATAATAATTAATGTAATTTGACCGGAACAGATATTTATGGAGACAGAATTGATGAAGTCAACTTTATTTTAAATAGGGATGACGACAAGGTCAAAGATTAGCTGATTTTTAGGGTTCCGTACCTCAAAAGGAAAAAACGGAACCCTTATAGGATCACTTTGTTGTCCGTCTGTCCGTCCGTCCGTCTGTCAAGACCCTTTTTCTCAGGAACGCGTGGAGGTATGAAGCTGAAATTTATATCAATTACTCAGGTCTACTGTCCCTTGAAGCTGTGAAAAAATCAAACTTCTAAGCCAACGCAATCAAAAGATACAGCCGTTTATGCCGCAAATTTTCGACACTTGCAAGGGAATCAAAACCTACAGGGTGCTTCCCGTGAACTCAGAATCTTGAAATTTGGTACGAAGCAACGTCTTATAGCATAGATAAAGGAAAAATTACGAAAACCATAAATTTTTAGTTACATCACATAATATATTTTTTTTTAATAATTTTAAACTTACTACCCATTTCCTCATAAACGCGTAGAGGTATTAAATTGAAATTCATACCAAATACTCAGGTCTATAATACCTTTAAGCTGTAACAAAATCAAACTTTGTGAACCTTGCAGGTTTGTACGGAACCCTCGGTGCGCGAGTCCGACTCGCACTTGGCCGGTTTTTTAAATATAATGAATCTTTAGTATTTTTTTTTTTGTTATGAGCCTTCAAAGTTGGATAGTCAAGTCGTTTTTTTTTAAATAAAATTTCTTAATTTTTGTATACCATTCGATAAGTTATTAAATTTATAACATTTTTTCTTTCATAAACGCAATATTTAACATAGCTATCGATTAAAATCTTCCCGCGATGCGTACAAACTAGATAGGCGTGACGCCATAGTTAGCTGACATTTTGTATGGAGCGTTTTGGGAAGGTCTATTTCATGTAAGTTTTGAATTGGATATCTTGTAGAGTTTTTAAGCTATCAGAGTCATTTTTTCACCGATGTTTTTATGTTTGAAAAAAAAACATTTGTCATGCCTATTATGTAGTTACTAATTTGGGTTCTACACACTCATAACTTTTTAAGCGACTCACAAAATAGGAGGAAGTTCTATGTTCCTACTTTTTATACTAATGAGGTTACGGGCATATGGACAAGGCCTATCTGTCTATTCAACTATGAATGATTAACGACAGCATGAGCTTATATTACTAGCGTAAGGACAGGCCCTGTCCAAGCGTTAAGAGGCCTTAAAATTGTGATGAGTACTCTTTAGAGTCAACGCATTTACTTTCTGCAGGACTCGAGATAGCCGCATAGAACATATCCGCTTTCCGATCAAAGTCACCAATGAGGTTCGTTGAATTTCAAAAGAAGAAAAATGTACTTAAATAAACAAAAAAATGTGTGATTTTTCTACATTGTTTTTTCTTCTGTTGTCGCCGTAGTCCTCGGAATTTAAAATTTTAGATTGGAAATGTTTTCAGTCGCTGACTAAAACTAACTATAAATACACAGGATTGTCTTGTTTAAAGTTAAACATACTTTTAATATAATGAAGTTGTAGTATGATGCTGACCTATAAAATTATTCATATGAGCTCTTCCTTACTTCGAAATCACTGCTAGTTACATACTGACTATTACTATTAAGTATTAACCTAAAACGCTTGTACCTAATTCGTGTCGCTGAGCGCCGCTTAAGTCTTTCACAATTGCGCTTACAAATCTTGTGATTTAATGGGTGGTCACGAACAGTAAGTAGCATTTTGACTTTAATATGTTTACAAACGAAATTACTTTTTATGCTTTTGCTTATGTAAAGCTAAAAACTTTGTTTTTAACCTTCGACAAAAAAGAGGGGTGTTATAAGTTTCATGTCGACTGCCCCTAAGTATACTGAGTCAACTAACAAATTGTAAACTTTACAGGAGAGCGTTAGAAAGAACAAAACGTCATATTTTTAACATCATAGAATCATCAATCATCAAGAAAAAATATATGATCATAGATCCTATAAAAAGGCCCTTAAACACAGCAAAATAAAAAATAAATTATTTAATTATTTACTGACATAATGTAGATATACTAGTATACATCGATTATCTGTAAGTTGAAATTGGATCAACTATCACTTATATTTTTATAAGTCGTATCATTGAATCTACGTATTTTGACAGTTCTAAGTCTAAAATATGGTAAAACTATTTTAAATTAAGAGTTTTCTTTCCTAAGGTATCACCATTTTGCTCTCATAATTCGTTTCTGTATAAATCTTGGCAGTTGACTCATTGTACATGGATATAAAATAAGAAGCGTCCTATTTTTGTTGGTGAGTCAAGTGTGACAATGTAAGTAAAATAATCAAAAAATCTATTATTTTTTATATTTTAAATTAAAATAATCTATTACATATATATTAAAATAAATATGTTATTAAAAGTTCTTTATTTTCATAAAATTAACAAAGTTAAACCTCTGTAGCTAAGACTTAGGTTTCAAGTAACAAAACAGAAAATATTTAATGTCTACTGCACATTTCTCAATTTTAACCGACTTTAAAAAAAATCTTTTGGTGTATAGGTTATCATCCCAATTTGGTACCATATTCATAAAAGTGGTGACCTGATGAAGGGATCCATAAGAAATCGAGGGAACTCCTCAAAATTTATATGGAAACATGTGGTGACTTCGGCTTCGTGAGCAGCATTCTAAGCATATGCTACCAACAAGTAAGATTTTGCACCAAGGTATACCATGGTTCGGAAGGTGCTGAGAGAACTCCTGATTCTTTATAGATACAAGTTTGGTAGTTTCGACGTTGTTTTAAGAACGGAAAGCATATGCTACTATGCAAATTACATTCATCATCATCATCATCACTACCATAAACCATTATAGAACCATGTATCGTCCCGTTTTGACCCTATTATTGGTACTTTTCAGTCTTTTATTATATATCACTTAAACCGTGGGTAACACCGCGGGGCACAGCTAGTAATATTATACAGCTATTGTATAGTAGTGTAATTATACCGATTCGTTAGAGAGACGCCACATTTCTTCGTAGTGGTGCGGTGTGTCGTCACAAACACTGCGTTTTGTAGCATACACTGCGTTTTTCCAACGCGACAGAGCAACGTAACGAGACAACATAAGAGATATTAGTCGTAAAAGAAGTCAGGTAACACATATTTATAGTCAGTGGCAGCCTTAGCGGGCCTCGGTCTTGCAGGGGCCTCGCGTCAAGCAACAGGTCATAAAGTGGCCTTTTTTTTATTTTTGGCGGTGAGGTCCCGGTGTCGACGGCGGTGGACAAACGGCAAAATGGCTTTGCGAAGACCTGCTGACCGGGGCCTCGCAAAGACCTGCCGCCCGGAGCCTCGCAATGAGTAAGGCCGCCACTGTTTATAGTTAAGTACTTTCATACATACTTCTGCATTAATTGTTACGAAGTCCTATTATACTTAAAAAATGCAAACAATCCTGTATATTATCTAGCTTAGAATGACACAAGTCCTAATGAGGTAATTAACATAATATATTCTTATGACAAGAAATTATAGGATTTGAAGGTCAATGTGTCATTACAACTGTCTGACTGCGACTGCAAAGGACATAATATTATCTTACGATGTAACCAGGCTATGACACCTAATATATGTAACAACTATACATATCCTAAACATTGATTTTGGACCCTTTTCAAGGCAAAAAAAAACAATAATTGCTCCTTATAATACTAGTATTTTTAACATTTATAAACCTGTTTTGAATCACGACCGACAAAAGACTGTCTACTATCTTAACACTAAAAAAAGAGTTAAAAAATTGGGGACTCCTACCACTTTCTGCGCCAAAAAAGATGGTAAAAAAATTTCTAAGCCTAAAAATTTTCTACGGTACATAATATTATCATAGCTTTGTCTGCTTTATACCCTAGAAAATCATCTAATCCAGGGGCTCCCAAACTGTGCGCCGCGGCGCCCTGGTGCGCCGTGGAAAGGCAAAAGGGGCGCATGAGTCGAGCCTCCATCCCTATCCGTAACGACAAAATATATTGTAAAATGAAATTATAATATTACTTATTGATGTAAAGCAGATAGATGATTAAATATTTGTTTTTATTATTCACCTCATATACCTGCTTAGCCTAACTATAATGATTAAAGATGTTTTCTTAATTTCTTATGTATATTTTCTA
Source organism: Cyaniris semiargus (assembly GCA_905187585.1). Classification (NCBI taxonomy): domain Eukaryota; kingdom Metazoa; phylum Arthropoda; class Insecta; order Lepidoptera; family Lycaenidae; genus Cyaniris; species Cyaniris semiargus. Next base: position 5,747,785 of record LR994555.1, read on the forward strand.
GTAGCTAGGTAAAGTAGGGCGCCGTGACAAAATATTGTGACGTGTAACTGTGCCGCAGGCTGAAAAAGATTAGGAACCCCTGATCTAATCCAAAACAGGAAGCGTATCTAAGTATTCAATTTCAAAGTTCAAACGTTCAGAGCCAGTAAGTGTACAACTATCTGTGACACCTTGACAGGCTTTTGGCTGGCGTCCAACTGTACAGAATTATATTACAGGATTGTAACAAAACCAGAAGTGGACCTTATGTCGACGGCATAAGGACTCTCGTGGAAATTCCGAGGTAATATAACAGTGAACGACCTTAAGGCAATTCCTTCCCGTTTTGAATCAAACGTCAAACTAAACTCGACTACTAGTAATCGATAAAGGAATTTAAATGAAATTTTGGCTATATAAGCAAAATTTCATCTAAATCCATTTATCGATTACTAGTAGGTATACAATAGTAGAAATAGTTATGAGATCTACCTAAATCATTTTTCTGATAGTACAATCATAGCCCTTATTTTTATCTATTTAGTTTAACAATTCACATATAACGAGCTATTCATATATTAATAGCTTTAATATCAATAATATCATTTAGTTACTAACCCACGTATGAGTTGAAAAGGTTATCGAAAAAACATTAAAAATAATTTATGAGCATACGCCCCTTTCATATGAAAGGTCGCTTATCAGTACTACAATACTTTCCCTTATCAAATAATATTAATGTACGCAGAATGCAACATATTATCAATATTATTATTGTTTTTCAGCAACGTATAAGCCAAGCCTGTTGACTGCAACAGCTGAGACTTGTCAGGTCACACCGAGACACGAAACTACGCGGTGCCGCATTTCGCGTCTTACTGCTGCACTCAGAGTGGAACATTAATTACTTAAATGTAATTAATTCAAAATTTTGACATAAGCCCCATACATTATCTGTCAAACTCTTCATTAAATTGAAGGTTAATCATAATTAAATATCTCTGAGTACGTCGGTTAGTGCTTGTTCAGACACAGCGTGAAACGCGCGGTTTCCGCTTTGTCAGAACAAGCACTCAGTGTGACTAATCGAAAGGGTAAATGAGTTGTATCACTGTCACCGTCTTGTATTATAGCGCGTCGCAGCAACTCAGCTATGTGGCATACACTGCGTTTTCCAACGAACCGCACCGAGCAGTATAGCTTCGCTCTAACTTAAGCTTTGAAACCATGAAGTCAGGAGTTAGTTACCCCTGTCGTGATAATGCAAAGTTTAAACTGGGGCCGTACCATGAAACTGTTTTGAGACTCAAACAATTGAACGAAAATGCCGCGTCCTACTCTAACAAACGTGAAATGACGTTGTTAGAGCAGGACGCGGCATTCTCGTTCAATTGTTTCTGATATCGATAGACATAATATACAGTGAAATGACGTCAATGGGCCAGACCGAGCATGCTATCTCGTTCCTGTAGTACCCCATTACCCCGTATAACTCACCATTGGTGGACCCGCAGTCCGCGCACACCTGGTTCCCGGGCATCCCCCGCACAGCGCGTATGATGGACCGCTGGAGGTCCAGCAGCGAATGGCCGTCGCTCTCCCCAGCCTGCTGATGGAAGGCTCTCATCAGCGCGCCGTCCTTGCAGTTTATTAGCACCGACGTCCACGCGCGCTGCTCGCTCTCGTCTTCCGCTTGGAAGTGGTAGGTGCGGTTATCTGGAAATAGGCCATGATCATCATCATCATTAGTATCATCGTCGTCAGTCGCTTATTCACAGCTATAGTTCAGTCGCGGAGCATAAGAAATTAGTATGTTTGATCCATCGCAGTTGCTCATATACTATATGTTTAAAACAGTCGGTTGAATGAAATAAACTGGTAATGGCACACACATTACTCTCAATAGTATATTGCTTTGTACAAATGTAGACTATTCCTTCCTCACACAAAGAACATGGAAATATTTGTTGTTGTACTATCTAACAAGTAACAACATACTTTTTCAAATTATTACCCATTGTAAAATGCTACCGTTATAATTTAAAAATTATAGTGAAAGTGTAACTAACTCACAAAAGAAACCTTGACCAAAGATTAGCATTAGCGTTACAAAAAAACAATACATAATAAGCTGTCTTCAAATTAGTGAATTACATAAAGACTTAAAGAGGTCATGTATTTGAGAAATACAGAGTTTACTGCAATTGTAATCGTCACCGTCATTACTAACGGACTGAAAAATGCATAGATGTGCAAAATGCCCAAAAAGACCAATTTCTAATCTATCTATATCTATCGACTGCTAATTTTCCCTTTCTTTCTTCTAAATATACGATGAGCTAGGACCTAGACTATATAGTGTACAGGATGTATTCTGCTTCGAAAAATCTTATAGAATGTAGAGTTCGGAGCCTTGGTCATATGTCACATCGCAATTCTGTTCCCCGCAATCGGGCTCTCGTAAACTGTTACTAAAGTTCAGTTAAATTTGAAACGGTTTTCTTTACCGTTGGCCGAGGATCAGAGTCGTTCTTTCTGATAAAGAGGGTACGAGAAGACGCTCGTAAGATTAAAACTTAAGTAGCCCAGCTTGCTAAAGCACAATAGACTTTGTAAACAAGACGATATAAGCAAAATATATAACTACCGATTAGGTTCCCTACCCACCATATTAACGTAAAAATTAATTGTAGTAAAATACGCATGTACGAGTGTCTTATATAACGCTCAGGCTTCATATTTCAGAGCTCGATCCGAGCTGTAAACACTGAATTTAGGTCATAAGTTAATTTGTCAAATAAATATAGGCACAATATCATCTAACATAAAGGATGTTTGCACAGCACTACCGCGCGCTAACCGCGTCTTGTTGTTTTGTTGTTGACGACCTCTGTGGCTCAACTGGTTGAGTGTGTGGCAGCTCAAGCCGGGGGTCGCGGGTTCGAATCCCGCCGACGGAACAAAAAAGTTTTCAATGTTCCCGGGTCTGGATGTGTATTAAATATGTATATGATATAATAAAAATCTTAAATATATGTATAGTATAAAAGTATTAAATATGTGTCCGTTGTCTGGTACCTGTAACACAAGTCCTTCAGGTACTTAGCACGGGGCCAGACTGACGTGGTGTGAAGCGTCCATAGATAGATATTACTATAGTCCCGTCGCAGAACAGACAGAATTTCGTATTTCGTACATTGATCTATAGCTACTTGTCTCTTTCAATAAATTTCTGTCGTAGTTCGCAAACTTATGGAGACTTGTTACTTGTTAGCAATATATTAGTTTCTTTCTTTACTAAAAAAAGTTACGAAAAAGATTTTTTTTTAACTAGCCTAATAGAAAAATAACATTAAACTTTCGTTATCACTTATCTGTCCACTATTCTGCATTCTAGTATTTCTAACAATAGCTTACCCAACTAGAGACTAGGTTAATGTGATATGATTGTTACTAAATGTTAATTAAATAAAAAAAAAATACCCATGATCACTCACCGACAGCACATTATGTTATGCAATACAAGTGTGGAGGTGGGAACTATTGTTAATATAATTATAGATGTATTTAAACTTGTCTCTTTCGCACAAGAAAATATTTATTAGCTCACATAACGAGTCAGCTGAATTTCTTTCTATCCTCCGACCGAACTTATGCTATTAAAGTATTAAGCCTATTTTTTGCGAGGAGTAACAAGTTAACGATTAAATACTGTAGTATATTTGTATTAATTAATAGCTATTTAATAGATCAACAAACATTAGCCTTTATCTAAAACTAATTGAAATAATTAATTCTGGTTCTAACTTCTAAGTTCCAACCCTAAACTTTGTCAAACTGAGAGATCCTTTTCAGCTGTACTATTGATTAAACTAATTAACGATCAACTAACAGAAACATCGTCTTTTAATTGAATTTAAACTCCAAACTAAACTATTCAAAGTACACATAACATAAAGGTCCTCTTTACAAACGCCCGCAAGGCCACAAGTCGCAATATAATAGCTAAACTTGGGTAAAATATTACTATTTATGCGAACATAACACATAACATTATGAATGCTATAAATAATAAACTTTAATGTGTTGTTATTTTACACAAAAGTGGGTATTAAACCAAACGTAGGACAATAATGTTATGCTTTGTTTAATAAATGTGAGAGCTTTTAACAAATTAATACTGGCGATATTTGTGCGCTAGTAAAGGGGAAGCAGCGTTAGGTCGATGTAGGAATTTCTACGTGCTCTGCGATGAGACTTTAACGGTACCACCATATACATAAACGATACTAAAGTCGCAGGATAGAGAGGTATTTCGGATGAGACTACTAGTGAATGAATTGATTGCTATCTTGTTTCCACCGAGCGTAAGGAAAGAGAAAGGAATATCGTATGTGTGTGATATGTAGCATTATACTGCTCTTCTAATATAACTTCTCTTTATCAAACGACTGGACTTTACCATGGGTTTTATATTCCATGTCACAAAGTAACAATAACGCGTAAACACCGAAATAGCAATGTTTACGTACACAAATGACAAGTTATTACCGGTTTGAAATTATTTCTATCTGTTGACCGGACTCTATCCTATGTATAGCCAAAGAGCCACAAAAGCCATACTCACATGAAACCAACCAAAGCCAAAAAGCCTCAAATACTCACATGAAACTAAATCGAACGCCCTCTTATCTTCCGTCGCTACTTTGATCTGACACGTGAGTAGATTAACCCTCGTTGGGGTCTTATTCTCGTCAGCGTGGAAGATGTCCAGAAACCCCTCGGCCGTGACTCTGCATCTTCTCTTCTGCCAGACCCTTCGCACTTTGCCCTCTGACTTCTTGAGGAGGTAGCCGCTTCGGGAGACGCCATGTTGTTTGTCGCCTTGCAGCTGGTGGAGGGAGTAGCCACCCACGGAGGTGGCAGCCTGAAATTAAATTCAGAGGTAGGATACTACACAAAATCCTTCATTTATCCTCAACTAGTGTCCGACAAGAGCTCTATGTTTCGGGATAAAACATAACCTATGTGTTAATACCAGATCGTAAACTACCATAGCATGCCATGTCGCTTATGGTCGCAGAATTTTTCTAGGTTAAAATAATTATTCTTTCTCTTGTTCTACAAATTCATATAAAAATCGGCAAAGTGCGAGTCGGACTCGAGCACGAAGGGTTCCGTACCGTTATAGAGCAAAAATAGCCCAAAAATTGTGATTTTTGTATGGGAGCCCCCCTTAAATATTTATTTTATTTTAATTTTATTATCACTTATTAAAGTACAAATATAATTAAGGATTTTGTAAAAATTTCAAGTGCCAGCTATAGCCATTATTCATATCGAGCAAAAAATAGCAAAAAAATCACGTTTGTTGTATGGGAGCCCCCCTTAAATATTAATTTTAATTTATTTTTAGTATTTGTTGTTATAGCGGCAACAGATATACACATTCTATGAAAATTTCAGAAGTATAGCTATAGCCGTTCTTGAGATACAGCCTGGAGACAGACAGACGGACAGACAGACATCGAAGTCTTAGTAATAGGGTCCCGTTTTTACCCTTTGGGTACGGAACCCTAAAAAAGAATGTCCTGATATTTTGACAAAAGATTACATTATTAATAACCCAGTCAAGCGCAGACATTTTAAAATAGTAATTTGCTGATCATCTTCACACCTTGCACAAACCATTTATGATTCAACCCTAGTGAATTATGTTAATTTCTTTTCTTATTACGAAGATATTTGCGTGTACGTCTATACAGCTTATACCATCGCGAGCGCCTAAGTTATTAACGAGACATTTTGATGGATCATATTAAAAATTCCACAACTCCACGAATACTTGAACGCGAAGTTTCGCTTCAAATTCTTATGAAACAAACATCTTCAATCACATTCTCCCTCTCACTATTGTGTGACAACACACAGTATATGGGTGTCGTGTTTCAGTTGTAAAATTCCTTTCATAACTGTCGTATTGGTTTTATAACATGTAGATATGTTGTCATAATTCAGAAATCTTTATTTCATTCCTAAGTAAATCTTAAGTTATGTCCAACAAGAAAATGAGTTTTGTTCCCAAGTAAGAACGAGATTTCGGCCGATTTGAAAGAACTAAGTTTAATTCAAAAGTATAACACCGTATTAATCTCAGATTCCTAAAAGCTTTTAATATTTTTAAAAAACCTTTGTCTTAGCCTTTAACATTAGAATTTAAAACAGCTGAAAAGGAATTAGGTAGAGACTAGAGACTACCTACTTCCTTCCTTGCGAAGGTTCTCTCTACTGTAGAGACTACAGATTTAGCAGCTCTGTTTTAACCAATATAATTGTCGACTATTATAACCTAGACCTGCACAATATAAAAGATATGTCTTAGGCATAGAAATCATTGTATTATAATATGGTATAGATCAGTCTTCTACTATGTTAGAAAATGGAAATGTATCGATTGATTGGTGGTTTTGGTGATTAAAAACCATAAATTTACATTAACGTCTTGTAGTTGAGATGATGATGATGATGATGATGGAATACGAATTTGAAACATTTCACTCTATACAAAGACAAAAGCGAGTAAGGGTGCAGGTACAATGGCGACCTACATAATATTCTGGGTCGCGGAGTCCGCAGAACGTGTTGTTTAATGTCAGCTAGAGCATTAAATCATCTTAAACACGGATCTACATAATCTTTATGAACAGTCTGAATTCTAAATTACGTTTTAAAAACGAAATTAAAGCATAAAATTTACGTTGTGTTGGTGTTGCAAGCTACTTATAAAAGTTCGTTTATTGTGCGGGAACCGTATATTTGTCAGTGAAAACTAAACTAACTAACTAACTAAACTATATTTTTTGTCTGACTGTATAATATGTTTTCCCAGAATATGAAGATTACCAAAAATATTAATCGATTCGGCGATGGAGCCTTAGGAGATAACAAACAAAGTGACACACTTTTGCATGGATATTGATAGTTTTGCAGGAAAATACACCCCTCGATTTTGGATTAAACAATCGAACGAACGACAAATCATAGGCGCACAGAAAATAGTTAGCATGTACTAAAATTAACAGCTACATTACTAAGTGTTGTAAGTTGTAACATTCTATTCATTAATTTGAGATAAGTAAAGAACATTTTATTTTAGGATGTTGCAACAACAGAAGTTCAGATTTGTCATACGCAAAAAAGAGCAACTCTACTTACTGCTTTTGTCCAGCAGTGGGACAGCATAGGCTCTAAGAGGTAACGCGGGTGCAGTAGAATTAAAAAAAAAAGTACTTATAGAGCCTATCTAATTTTTTTTTAAATATCTTCAGGAAGAATGAGTCTATACCTCTACGTTTTTATTTTATCTTCAAAGATCTTTCAAATTTGTTTTATGGTCGGTCGATTGGCGGAGTACGGGGCATTAATTTTTTGCGATTTTTGAAGGATCATATTTTTATTTATTTATTAGTAAATTTAAAAAAAATCGAACGTAGAGGCATAGCTTTAACAGATCCCAATATTGTATAAAAAAATCATTTATCTAGACGCATTGTCCAGGGAGTAAATTGGGGAATACGTTTGTATGGAAAAATAGTGTTAGCGTATCCTCTTAAAAAAAAACTACTCACCTCCTTATCCTGTGGCGTCGCCGCTCGCAGCATATTCCTCAGCTCAAACAGTCTCCTCTTCTCATCGTCCTGCTGCTGTCTTATCTTCTGGAGCTGGACACTGAGATCAGCCACGTACACGCCAAAGTGTTCTATCGTCTTCAGCCCGTCTTGGAAGTAGTTGGTCTGCGCGTGGTAGTACTCTACCAAATGTTGAAGCAGCTCTATGCCTTTCTTAGTCTTAATCTCGTTGAACTTTATCAGGTACTGGAACAAAAGAATAATTTTGAGTAAAATTGGAAACCTCCAAAACTGTTAAAAAGGTTAGTCGAAATACGGTATTCGTAAACTTTAAATTATCCGAAAAAACGATTTTCTGAACACCCGTTTCCACGAATTTGTTCAGATAATAATCTAGGCTTCACTGCAGTTAATATGCATTTAATGGCTCCGAAACTACTGCACCGATTTCGATACAATTTGGCACCAATGTAGAGTACAGGACGAGGAAGGTCTTTGGTTACTTTTATCGCAACTTAATTACAGTTTCTGTGGTATTTCTCGTAACTAATGGCAACAGGAAACATCTAATTTCCAGTTCAAAATAACTCCTAAAATGTTTAAAATCTCTACTGAATTCCTTTGATGTAGTTAATCAGTTTCTGTCATAAAGATTTAAAGGATCTTCAAAGACAAAAAAAATGTTTTGGAAGTTAATAATTAGTAGCCCGATTTGATCCAACATTAATAAGACTTTCTTTATGTTCGGATTTAGTGTCAGTATAATAAATAAATAAATTTCTTAAAATATGTAAAATATTTCTTTCCTTAGGACTGCCAGAAGAAATTTCTATCAGAGTACTGCTTAGTACTACCTGTCATATCATTTTTAGGGTTCCATACCCAAAGGGTAAAAACGGGACCCTATAATTACTTAGACTTCGCTATCTGTCCGTCTGTCTATTTTTCTGTAACCAGGCTATATCTCAAGATTGAAATGTTTCTTCCCATTAATTAGTGTGAAGTGTGTTGGACGGATTTTGTTAAGAAACAGACTGGATCGAACAAGAAATAAAGCGGCATTCGTGTCGCATTTCAATAGCGGAATTGGAGTACAGAAATGTGGAAAATGTCAACAATATATTATACAAGTATCAAGATGAGGCTATGACAATAATTAGTAGGTTCAAAGTATCTCCATGCCAAATTTCAGCAAAATCGGTTTAGTTGTTTGGGCGTAAAGAGGTAATAGACAGACAGACATACTGACGGACAGACATACACTCTTTCTCATTTATAATATTAGTATGGATAATTATTATGCTTCGGAACTTAATAATTAGGTTATCTTAAACAAATCTTTATTGGGCCGAACGTTTCATGATGTTTCGCAGTTAATTTTGCCTACAACTCCCAATGCTACCTTAATATACATTAGTCTTAATTAAATTGTGTCGAAAGTTGGAAAAGAGAGGCAATTTCATTATAATGTATTATTAATTTATCTAATTCCTGAAAATAAGTGTGAGCAGTCACGAACTCTACATAGATATGTATAATAAGTAGGTATGAATAAAATTTAAAGCCAAACTAGCTTTGAAACGTAAGATAAGAAATATGTGTCGTCTGCAGCTGCACCTATATGAGAGAAAAGTACTGAAGACTACGTAATAGTCTTGAGTAAGAAAATCTTTTAAAGAAGATAGATAGATAGATTAACACTTTATTGCTCACATAAAAAATGGGTATACAATCAGACTTAAAGTACTTAAAACTAAGACATTCATGTGGGCAAGGGCGGCCTTATTGCTATAAGCGATCTCTTCCAGGCAACCCTGCAAGGCAGGAGAGTTCATAAAAATAAATAGATAGCAGGGTAATTATAACTTACAATTAATGGGTTACTTAAAATATGTACTACATAGAGATAATAGGCATGACGAAAAATTTTTTTTTTTCTGAATGATCTAAATGGTTTTGCGTAGCATACATTACTTTAAGCAGTTAAAGACCAACTTTTTGTTCAATTCAATTTTCATTCTCATGGATAAGAGTGTGTAAATAAAGAGTTTGTATCCTATTCCACATTTATAGCTCAAAAATTTAATATGCATACCTACTTTTCAACCGGTATTTCAATGTAGCACTTAGGTACTTTCACTATGCAATATCATTCATCACAGGCACTGAGTCCAGAAATTGTCAACCGTTCATTATCTTAGACAGAAATTGACAACCATCACCAGTTAAGACACTTTTAAAACTTATTGTCAACTTTTTATCTCACTTCGATGCAGAGATTGTCAACCTTTCACCACGTTTGTTTCAAAAGTGAAGTTCCAGGGCTTAAGATCTTGGAGACACTTTTACAGTCAATGTCAACTTTTTATCACAAAACGCAGAAACTGTCAACATTTTACTACACAAGTAATACTAAATAGTGAACTTTTTATTACTCAACGCAGAGATTGTCAACCTTTTACGACAAAATAATCCTAGATCGCGGTTATAGCAGAAGTGAGGATCCAGAAATTCCCGATCCGAGTTAAAATTACAATGTGACGTAGCTGCGTACGCGCAGTGTTTGGGTTGCGCAAGAACCGCGGCCTTGGTTACGAACTTGGCAGTCCGCCGAACACATTCGTCAAAATATCGCCTTACGATATATCTGATTACTAGTTTGATATGTGCAGTTGGGCGTAACGAATAACGATTATAACATTAGCTGTAATTTTAACGATAAAATTGTAGAGCCAAAGCAGAGACGTGACGAATATTTTTTTTTTTTGGTCACAAACAAGATAATATTCTAATCTTAAGAATAACAGCAGATTTACATTACATATTCCAATCCAGGGATCCAATCCAGTGCTGGATTGATTTTTTTTTTATATAAAATTAGGCAAACGAGCAAACAGGATCACTGAATTGGAATAATAATATAAACCGGCCATAAGATTCAACATTCAAAGAATGCATTGTAAATCGAACTGTTAATAAGAGTCCATAATATGTTAACCAAATAAGCGAGAAACTATTCATCAACTTGCAATTTCCATCTTAAAAACTTCTATACAGAAAAGTACGAAAAACGCATCATCAACTTTTCTCTCAAAACAACAGTAACAGTAAACAACTGTAGCAGACCTTAGTAGAATATCACCATAACATTCTACCACAGCTGTATGGGTAGACTATAGAGTTCATGACTCATGGACACAAAGAGCGTATGCGCAAGGCCGGTCACTCACCCTGCCTAACCATCAGTTAATTCACACCAACGGAACTACTACGTGTAAACGCAAAAAGCCCACATCCTTTAACGGAACTTCAAATTAGTTAAACACTAGCTTATTGACAAGAGTATTTTAGGTTTATGCATTTTGCAGCTTTGTAAAGTGGCTTTCCAATGTATTAGACTGGATTTACGCCCGAACGCACGTTTTGGCGGCTACACCGCGGTGCACCGCGAGATGACAAGCAAATGTACCATCACAAAAATATACCATCCTCATCACCTTGATGAGTGGCAGTCTTCCACCGTGCGTTTGTCACGTAACTTTCTGCCGCGCACTGTAAAACTCTGGAACGAACTGTCACCAGCAGTATTTCCGGACCTATACGACCTGCAAACCTTCAAGAAGCGAGCGTATTCCCTCTTAAAAGGCCGGCAATGCACCTGCAGCTCTTCTGATGTTGCGAGTGTCCATGGGCGACGGTAGTTGCTTTCCATCAGGTGAGGCGTTTGCTCGTTTGCCCCTTTATTTCATAAAAAAACGTAACTATGTAAATGACAGCGCGACCGTGCCGCTATTTAAATAAATCGTTGCATACTTTGGGGCAAATAGCTTAGAAATAGGCCCCAGTCCCGGCCTCTTCAGCAAAATCCAGCAGGTTTAACCTGGCAAATTTTCTAGAATAAACAGTTACTTAGGGAGTCTCTTTTACTGTAGACAGAAACTCTTTCTACTATACGCCTACAGCTATTCTCAGGGTGCACTAGTTTTGAGCCCAAAGCAAAAAAAACGAACATGATGCAACCAAATTTTAAGAGAATACAACAAATTAAAGACAAAGGCAGTAAGGCACACAAAGGTCTTCCAAAACAAAATGTCACGACATAAACAAAAGATTTAAACGAAACATCGTCACGGTTAAAATGATGTTACTGACCACAAAGTGAAGGTTCCTCATAAGTCATACTAATACATATTATAACATAGTATAAAATGTAGTTTACATGAACTATCTACAATCTACATGCACGCACACGTAAGCGTAATTTTAAAATAACATTAGAGAGCAAAACAATACTCATATCACGGCTGAGGATTTAACAACAAAAAGCACCTGTATTTATAAAATATTGAATTTTGTAGTGAATAGAAATGTATAGTGAGTGTGGAAAAGCGCAACTACCCGGCAAGTGCGCCATAAATTATGGGGATTTCCAATCAGCAGTATGGAATTAACAAAATAATTTTAGTACCTACCTAATAAGCAATTGAATTGCTTCTTACTTACCAGAAGAATTAAACGTTCATAATATCTGTACATAACATAAAAATATGAACTCATATTTCAAGTAACATAGTAAAACTTTTAGGAATATTATAAAAATTCACCGACAGAACTTATTTTTCGTGAAACGGCTGAGCTGTGGCTAAGCTTCGGATTTTTCATAACATTTTAAGCTAACAAAATATATTTTTAAAGAGAACAAAGTTATGTCACTCGAAACTTTAACAATTTTAAACCTATACAATATTGCTTTGAATATGTTTAAAGTTTAACTCAACATTATGAGGAGGAAAATACGATTATTTTGCTTTTTCTGCTAAAACTGATTTACACGCCACTTTGATTTTATCGGTTTTTGCGAGTGTTGGGGAAAACCAACATTTTACTATACAAATTTATCAAATTCAATATGAATTGGGATACAAGTACCGTTTAACACGAAAGTACGTTGGTCAATTTTGACATTTTTACTGAAATGCTTTTACTGAACGTGCGCAACGAAGCTGCTGAGAAGCTGTGCCACTTGTACTCGATTATTTCACATGTACTGCCACCTATAGTTCCTGCACGTTCCCTATAGTATAACCGCACTATACTCTGAATATCGATCACAGTTATCGTGGCATTCAATTTAAAATTCCATTTCCCTGTCATCGGAACTACAGCCCGGCAAGAGACAAATGGAAACATTTATAGAGTCATCAGCATTTTATTGCGGATTTCCATATAGGTATATATATACTAGGTGTATACTCTATACTAGGTGTATACTCTATACTAGGTGGGACGACGATCTCCGTTTAGTTGCGGGCCCATGTTGGATGCGAAAAGCAGGAGATCGGCCATCTTGGCGTTCATTGAGAGAGGCCTATGTCCAGCAGTGGACGAATATGATTTGATTGATTGAATGCGAATAGGTGTCTGTTTGTCTATTATTTCGTGCTTCGATTGCTAAACCGGTTGGGATGTTTGGTAGAGCTCTGTAGGTAGATCTAAATCTGTTTAGGTATCTGTAGTCATTAAAACTTCTTTCTTAGGACTCGAAGTATTTTTATACTACGAGTCCCGAGAAAGGAGATAGGGTATATGGCAAAATGTACAGCTCCCTAGTTGTGTCAAAGAAGTTGTGTGCAATATGCAGATCCTTTTTCTACATGGGGAAATTGCTTTACGCATCCCCGGTATGTTGGGGACATCGGCCGGGGTATGCGGGACTCCCATGCAGTCTACCCACTAAAACGTCATGTCTTCTGTCCCCGCTTAAGGCAGAATTGCGGGTACGACAGAACCTTAAGTACCCTTAAGTTACAGTAAGTAGTATACAGAACAAAATGTTGTATTGCTTGTCATCTATGTAACGAACCGTTTCCGAATTATCATCGTCAGGATAATCCAGCGTCTAAATCAAGGTCAACAGCCGAGATTGTCTCAATACGGCGACCAGAATTTACCTGTCTGTAAGCATCACTACTATTAGAATAACTCTACTCTAGAGTTTCATAAGCAATATTGCAATGGATCATCCATTGCAAGCTGATGACAAGAAACATCTAATCACTAATGCAAAACATTGGCTCGTTTGGTAATCATATTAGCCACGTTCCAACGCGTATGTGTACAAACACACGCTTAACGAGATAACAGTCAATGAGTTTCATAATACAGCATTACTGCCATTATGCTGCATGTAGACCTAAGAAGTAAGAATAGGGTATATGCAGGAATTGTAGAGCTCTACCTTTTTACACGGGGAAATATCTTACGCATCCCCGGCGGATTAGGGATATCGGCAGGGGTTTTTGGAACACCCCTGGTGTACGGTCACCTACCCTCTAAAACCACATGGTGCTCCCATCCCCGATTGAGGCAAGTTGCGTGTACGATAGAACCTACTGCAACTCTACCAGGTGGTGCTCTACCCAGAGTAAGATTTTAAAGCATTTTATATTTATATGCCCCAAGAAGGTAGCAGCTACCAAGTTCGCAACTGGCACCATGCATGATTCAACGGAATTTCAAACATAAAATATATTTACATCGATTCAGTTGCTACGGCGTCTGCTTTTGGTTGCTGGAGTGAGATAAAAAATGTCTGATACAGGGTTGATCCAGTACTGAATCCAGTAGTACTAGCTTTTCGGATAAGCTAATAAGCTCTAACGATCTGATGAATACTGACTAAGCAATGCACAGATCTATATCTTAAGAAAAGAATATTGTATGAAACATTTAATTCAAACGCTTTCGCAATAAACTCAATTTGAATTTATCTGCCGTACTACCATGTCTATTTTTTTTTACGATCTACGGCAGCCCGCAGCAAAACACTTAACGATACAAACACGATTATACTAATAGCCATAAACAACATTTGGCACAAAACGAGCGCTGGGGATAAATTATTCCGCAAGATATCGAGACAGTTAAAAGGTTGGCGACACGCGCTGGCACGCCGCACAGACAATGCCTGTCTGGCAATCGAAATGCCAATGTCACTGCCAAGTTGAGCCGATTTGTTTGGCATGCCAAAAGTCATGATAGGGCGTAGAAAAGTTAAAAAAAATATATGAGCGTTAGGGTGCATAGATAGCTTTCGAGAATTTTGACGGCGAAGTTAGTAACCAAAACGTAGGTATGTATGAACCAGAGCTTAGCCATGTCTAATCATATTGATCTTCATCTTTGAATGACTAACAGCAAACTAAAATTTACGGGATGAAAACTTTTGGGGTGGATTTTCCGAGAAGACGTTCTACAGAAACATTAAATTGAACAATCTCCCTCATCACGGCAAGTCTACGTCATCAGACGAAGCCCTAAGCCTGGCAGAATGCCAGCTATCGATTGTTTTAAGCCCTGCCAAAGACGATACAGATTAACAACACTTAATTGTCCGTATCATAAAACAACTAAGATATATAACCACTATTTTATTGACTATGTTTTCTTGTTATACAATTGTTGGTTAAAGCATTTCTTGTAACAAGACTAGCATTTTCCGACAATATCGTCTGCGTGAAATGATATATAAACTTTGGACCCCGTTAGGGATGGAATTTTGGAAAATCCTTTCTTGATGGATGATGGAATGTAAAAATCCTTTCTTGGTAAATGAAGGATCGAACACTCGAAGGTGCCATTTAAATAAAGACCTAGTCGATGACGTCACTTATATAACAACAATCTCTCATATGCCGAGCTTAATGACAAGTTAAACGATACTCAGTATCAGCGGATAAAACTGTTTGACCATGCTTCATGTGAAGATAACGGTATTTGCGTTGACAATCGCACTCGACCGGCACACAGACAATGCAGTTTTACACACATTCTGGTGCACATAATTGTCCAGGAGAGTCACGCTTCGGCACATTTGGGTTGTCTGAAGCCAGCAACTGGCATGAAATATCACTGGTTTATGCCGACTTGGGTATAGAGTATAGACAATAGAGGATTTAGAAGATAGGAAGAAAACCAATAATTATGACCCTTGGTGATCACAGTGATCGGTTGAGCGCGGGCGGTGCCGCGGTGGGTAAAAAGTGCTTATCAAATAGAAACTTGTCAAAGCACTTAGATACAGCTCTACTCCATTACAATAAGACCAAATCGTTACCGATCAGATCAACTTACTGTGAAAAGTCAAGTATTCCATAAAACAGCTTAAAATGCCAAACGAAATTCGTCCAGAAATAACGAAAACCTTTATCGAGTCCTGTCCGTGCTTCTACGCCTGAAATAGAGATCAGAATGTCGAAAAGGAATGCAAATGGCTGCCTGAAATATATTTTGATGCTGCCTCTCCACGTTGGCTTAGGCTGGCCGCAAACGCACGTTTTCCGTACTCGAACTCCGAATTACTTTTCCGTATTCGGAATTCCGTGATACTAGTTTTTTCACGCGCGAACGCGCCGGCTTGCACTTAAACGTACGTGCGGAATTCGTTCCGTATGGACAAAAACGAACGTATGCGGCAATTAATGTATTCTCTACTGATTCCATGCATTCGGATTTCCGAAAACGGAAAACGAATTCGGAAATCGCATACGGAAAACGTGCGTTTGCGGCCAGCTTTATGATGGACAAACAACGCGATTACTTGATTACCGGAACACGAACCACATGATTACGAATGTGTAGAGGTGCCTTTGGCTGAAGCTCCTCTTCATGTTGAGACATAACAAGTGACTTGATTGGTACCACGATTGCGTCATTTACAATATGCAGAAACGATGTCGATTATGGGCAAATATAGATGAGTAGTTCCACAAGACGTTCGTTACTGCTTGATAAATCATGGCAACCTTGGAGAGGTCATATAATATGACCGACGTAGATCATACATGCTTTAAGCATATCTTTGATATCACTGCTTTGCAATCATGGTTATGCATCATGGCCTATGGGGCCTTTTGGTTCATTTTGGTTCATAAGTACCTCTACATGAATACAGTTTTCACGGATAGAGATCGTGCCAATTAGAGGCAACATTTCAAGCAGATTTGGGAAGAACTGAACAGCAAGACAAACAATATAACATTGTTACGAGTTGCACCCTTGATTTTATTTCGGTCAACATGACAGTGCTCTCAGAATCCACTTAACGAAGGTTGTTTTTAGATCGTTGCTAAATAAAGACGAAGTTTTCGGTAGAGTTACGATTCCATGCATACTTAAAATCCGTATACCTATTCTGCATGTATTTAAAATATTTCTTAATGAAAATAAGTGTGCAATTTCTAAATTGTCCAACTTAAAATGCAGACCCCCGTATTTTTAATATACAATTAGCCATTCATATCAACTAGTCAAGAAGTGGGGCGCGTCATTTAGCGCGTGTTCAGACCAAACTGACTATACGCCGCCGAATGTGAGCAGGCTCACTGTGAGCCCCAGTGTGAACGTGAAAATATACGGTTACATGGAATGTCCGCGCCTACGCCTAGCGTAATGTCGGTTAGGTGTGAACGAAAAAGTGAATATGTATGGAAATACAATAAAGTGCGTAACGTTCGCTCACATTCGGCGGCTCACAGTCTGTTTGGTGTGAACACGGCCTTATGGTTAGACAAGCTCTATAATTAATTAAATGTACTACAAATTACATAATTCAGGTCCCCTGAAGACGCCACGTCTTGAGAGTCAAAGTTAAACGAGATATTAAAGTGTAGCAATTCTAAATTATTGAGAAATGCTAACGTAGAGAAACATTTTTTTTTTCCTCCTATGAAGAACCAAGTGTTTTTTTAGTTAGGAGTGATTGTCAGTTGGTATCACGACTTGAATGAGACTTCAAAAGTAAAGATCTGCAGGCTCCGTCCCATCTTATCACGACACAGCCCGAGGTCACTTGATGTATTGATTGAAGAACTTTGTAACCAATACCAACAAAGTTTTGTCTTGTTTCATGTTTACCATGAATTAACAAAGACCTTCAAACGATTATAAATAATAATTATCGTAATTGTCATAATGAAATTATAAGCAGGTATTCCAATACCAGCTCATGAATATTAATTATGGCATTGACCCATCGATGCCGTAATTAGAAACCATCATTCTGTGTGTGTTTTTTTTTTTTTTATTAGGAAATTACCTATGTAAGGGCGGCCACTCATTTAGTAATGAAATTTTCCATTGTTTTAACTTCTAGCCTAAAAACCAGTTCAAACTTTAAACCTTAATTTGTGTTGCAACTTGCATCTAAATTCAAAACGATTGATGACAATTGGCAAATAACTCGTTATCTTTTAGCATAATATTGGGTTGCCCATGATTTTTAGATTTATAATACCTTTTCCGACACTTACTCTGTTTTAAGGTGCGTACCGTCGTTCTAAGGACGGCGCGAGTGTCGAAAAACGGTTTAAAATACGGCTCAAAAATCTGTTTCAAGCTTTTAGCTACTAAATAAGACAAGAGAATCGTTTTAGGCGCACCAATTTATATCCATCAGTGTGTTCTCGTGACATGGATGTCTGTTATTAGCTATTCTGCGTGATGTCGACGCCCACGACAGAGATTGGAGGCTGTGCCTAATGAAGGACTGACACGTGACGTGAAAGATTAGGACGCGAGAACTAAATATTCCTTGTTTCTATGCCATTCTCGACTACATATTACAATGTTGTCTTTTCATATTATGGTTCTTTAACATAGAGCAAACTAGCTTTAGGGCCTGTTTTACCACTTCTTGATAAGTGCCGGTTAGGATATCCACAACTTATTTGACTGTTTCTCCATACTCTATCTGTCAAGTTAAGTTGTGGATAGCCTATCCAGCACTTATTAGGAAGTGGTGAAACAGCCCCTTAGAGTTTAGAATCTTACCATAAAAAGGGAAAGGAAATATTATTATGATTGTAATCTTGCTTCTAATAAGCCCTGTGCCTGTTTTTTTCCCGATAATAGGCATACTATAACCTGTAACCTATTTTCTGTGTCAATCTGTCTCTATCCTCGCTTAAAAAGAAAGGGTTTCTGTCTAT
Organism: Cyaniris semiargus; assembly: GCA_905187585.1. Lineage (NCBI taxonomy): Eukaryota > Metazoa > Arthropoda > Insecta > Lepidoptera > Lycaenidae > Cyaniris > Cyaniris semiargus. The sequence goes on from LR994555.1 coordinate 5,766,380, forward strand.
AGTCGTCAATGGTCATAAAGCAGCAGGATCAATAACCCTTACAAACTCACCTCACACATCTGCAACTGGAACAATCTCCTCTCCTTCTCCATCTCATCTGCTATCTCGGCCGGTGTCACCTCGCTACGTATAAGACCAGCTTCTTTCGCTTGTGACTTCTTCTCCTTCTCAATTTTCAGGTACTTTGACTCGTAATCTTTGGAAGCCTTGTCGAACGGCCTTTTCAAGTCCCCCTTCACGCCTCGGAGGTCTCCTTTCAGTAGACTGTCGACGGGAAACATGATGATGTTGTTTATATTCTGCATCTGTGAATAAAGAATTAAAATTAAGTTCTTTGTGAAAAAAAAAAACATAAAATCTTATGCAGAATTGTTTACATTTCCATAAAATTATATGCCGTATAACATTGCTCTCTGAGTTGGGCCATGATTATGATGGACCAATACGAACGATTCGTCTATTATTGACCATGACCGACGTTGGATATGAATGCTATAGACAGCTTCGCAACCGTGGTGACAATCTTGGCCCGACGTGAAGAGAGGTTTACAGTTCAAGCCTCTTTAAGGGTCAATTCAGACAGCAACGTGACGCGTAGATGCATTTCTAAATTTGTATAGATTTGACAGATTTCAATTGCGTGAGATGCACTGACCTCCATTATACAAGTACGCTGGACCTATGATACCCACTTTTTTTGTGCCTATTTGAAGCGGAATCAGCGCCCCAGTGAGAGGGAAGAGAACTAAATTTGACGTAACTTGCAAATGGCCGCTTAATCGTTATTGGTTGTCATCACTATTATTAGTTCCAAATAGTCCCACTACTGCTATCAGCGCCAATATGGCGACTTTCAAACGATCAAATTTAGTTCCTATCACTCACATTGGGGGAGCTGATTCCGCTTCAAATAGGCACAAAAAATAGCTGTCATTTCAAACACCGGCACCTTTAGAAATGCATCTACACGTCGCGTTGCGGTCTGAATTGAACCTAAAATAGAAGAAAAACAAATCCTTTCAATCAAACGGAGTATTTTCCGCAAAACGTTAAGCCGTCCAACAAGTGTACACTGTACACAGCATTAACAATAAATTGCCTCATGTCGTTCCAATTGGTTAGCAGCGATCGTGAGCCGAATGGTGATAGATTGCCCAATCACAGTTTACAAACTCATGTTTACAGGCTACAAGTTACAACTTTACAAGTAACACATTAGCCCGATAAAGATATACCTGATAATGTAAAACGGAGAAATTTTAAAACAACCCATTCAAAATATGTAATTTTAATAAGTGACAGGAATCTAAATGCAAAACAATGAACCGATCAAACCACCAGAAGTTGCTTACAATCTTTTCTTAGGTAGAAGAACCCAAATTTCCCAGCACTGAGCTGGCTGATGATATTTTACTATGTATTGCAAAAAACACTGTCGATCATGTTATGCTGGGTTTCTATGCTTGCCAAGGCTTGGCAAGCATCCACAAGGCACAAGCGTCCACAAATCTCGCTTGGCATTTGGAAGTCGTTTACACGCTTGTGAATGCGTCAGTGTATTACGTATATCCAAGCATGGCGGACACCGAACTTGTGTCGGCTATTAACATTTTAAGGGTTCCAGATACACGTTTCGGTTTGGTAATATTCCAAAAACGATACACTCTTCGTTCGACCAGCCACTCATTTTTTAAGTCAGAACTAGACGTGCGTTCGTAGCGAGATCACAGCGGCTACTAAGCGCGCGCCAACATGTGAACGCAAGCGCCCTTTGATCTGTGTCCAAAAACCGACACTACGCCGGATCGGATACAAGCGTCCACAAGCTCACGCAAGCCAAGCCAGATACTCTCTTTACACGCTTGTGCTTGTGAACGCTGGTCAAGCCTTGGCAAGCATAGAAACGCAGCATTAGCTTTCAAATAAAATAAAAATCGGCCAAGTGCTAGTCGGACTCGCGCACAAAGGGTTCCGTACCGTTATAGAGCAAAAACAGGCCAAACATTGTGTTTTTTGTATGGGAGCCCCACTTAAATTCTCACTTTATTTTAATTTTTATTATTAATTATTAAACTACACTTATAATTAAGGATTTTGTAAAAATTTCAAGTGTCTACCTGTTACCATTATTGATATCGAGCAAAGAAGGCCAAATAAATCACGTTTGTTGTGTGGAAGTAAATATTAATTTTATTTAGTTATTGGAACAAAGTTCCTTATCGCGCGTTACGAAAGGGGGCTAGACGGAAAAAAATTAAGACCAAAAAATTGTAACGACACTTTTTGCCACAGACATAGATCAAGAATATAGATACCGCATGCGTATGTACTTTGCGGGACATGCGGTATCTATCTTGATTCTGATCTGTGCTTTTTGCTATAGTTGTAAGCCGTGCGGTAGCGCGTGTTCCTCTCTCTGTCTCTCTCTCTCTCTCTCTTTCTCTCTCTTTCTCTCTCTCTCTCTTTTTTTGTTGTTGAGTGTATACAGGTTTTTTGTACATAAGAAATAACTTCGTTCCATCCGGGTGTCCCTTGACACCTCTCAAGTTTTAGTATTCTGTTGTTATAGCGGCAACAGAAATACACAATCTGTAAAAATGTTAGAAGTCTAGTTATAGCGGTTTTTGAGAAGCCTGGAGACAGGCAGACAGACGGGCAGACATCGAAGTCATAGGGTCCCGTTTTTACCCTACGATACGCTACGATGCCACGAACACACACACACACACACGCACGCACGCACGCACGCACGCACGCACGCACGCACGCACGCACGTACGCACGCACGAACGTGCACACACACACACACACACACACACACACACACACACACACACACACACACACACACACACACACACACACACACACACACACACACACACACATAGACAGACAGACAGACAGATAGAGAGACAGACACACACACACACACACACACACACACACACACACACACACACACACACACACACACACACACACACACACACACACACACACACACACACACACACACACACACACACACACACACACACACACACACACACACACATACACATACACATACACATACACATACACACACACACACACACACACACACACACACAGACAGTCATACAGACATGATGTGTCTGTACTATTATAACACCCCTCTTTTTCGCTGGGGGTTAAAAACAGGGTACTTATATTGATACGCTGTCACCGTTGTGTTGTCGCGTGTTGTTACAACTTACAACGGCATTTTCCGTTCCAACGACGCAACGCACCAGATCATTGTGGCCTTAAGCCCCTGACGTTGTATGATATCGTCTAATTAATTAGCCTGTCCGATGCACAATGCAGGGGTTTCATTGTCTATCGCAGACAGGAGACGTCCGCGTCCCCTGTATACTGTTACTGGCGCGTCCGCTCCATTGGTTACATAATCCTGGCTTGTAGCTAGGCAATAATCCATACTAATCCATGCTAATATTATAATTGCGAAAGTGTGTCTGTCTGTTACCTCTTCAGGCCTAAACCGCTGAACCGATTAGGCTGAAATTTAGAATAGAGATATTTGGAGTCACTGGAAGGAATACTTTTTATCCCGAAATAATGTACGGTTCCCGCGCGATAAACGTATTTTATTGCAACGGAGTTGCGAGCAAAATCTATACTAATATTATAAAGCGGAAGAGTTTGTTTGTTTGTTTGTTTGTTTGTTTGAACGCGCTAATCTCAGGAACTACTGGTCCGATTTGAAAAATTCTTTCAGTGTTAGATAGTCCATTTATCTAGGAAGGCTTTAGGCTATATTTTATCACGATAAGACTAATAGGAGCGAAGAAATAGAGGAAAATGTGGAAGAAACGGGGGGAAATTATTTGAAAGGGCTTATTTGAACGCGCTAATCTCAGGAACTACTGGTCCGATTTGAAAAATTATTTCAGTGTTAGATAGCCCATTTATCTAGAAAGGCTATAATAGGCTATATTTTATCACGCTAAGACTAATAGGAGCGAAGAAATAGAAGAAAATGTGGAAAAACCGGGGGAAATTATTTGAAAGGGCTTATCTCACGAACTACTAGACTCTAGAGCAATTTTTCTGTTATTTGGGTCAGATAAGAAGTAGAACCACGTGAAGAATTATAGGCTTTTTTTTGTAGACTGATTTGTTTGTGAAATATCTAATTTACGCGGGCGAAGCCGCGCGGAACGTCTAGTCTAGTATATTATAGCAAAAGAGTTTGTAGGAACTAGGAACCACTGAACCAATTCTTAAGTCATTTGGCACACATATAGATAGTAGACAACGGGAAAGGAGATTTGATGTTTGAGGTGAGAGAAAGGATGACTGCTTTTTTGCGTGGAACTTAGTATAATATTGCCCTTTATATTTGGACTTTTTATATTTTTATATTGGTATGGTCAACTTTTGTGAAGTTCAGACTAAGTTCTTCTAAGTTTTCGTTCTCTTACACCAAATCCTAGGAGATTTAATTTAAATATTTTTGTTTCTTTTCTAAAGATTCCACTTCAAAAAACATTAAAGTTTCAATTGTTTTATAAAAGTTGATTAAAACAGCGAAAAAACTTTTTATTTATACGATTATAACATGATTAATATCAAAATGCGCTGAAATTTTTCACTCTGCAGAAATAATGGCAGTTGGAGCTACTTTCCTCGAGTTACAAATGATCATAATGAAACCCGCGCACACGCTGCGATTTTTCAACCACTACCCGGATTCTGCTATTTCTAAATTCCAACAATGCATTAAGAGCGGGCTGTGCAATTTTGCTGTGTTTTCTAATAAATATTACGATCCCAGAAGACGATTGACTCAAATGAAATTGAAATTTATTTAATCATTGTATATTTATCTGATATTTAGCTAACGGAAAACACGATTCACTTATTTTGACTCGATAGTTTTATTTTTCGAAATTATGAATCTTTTTGGGCATTTCAACAAATATCTGTTACACTTATTGAGTTACTATCATTAAATAACTTGCACTACTACAATCACACACTTTATAAAACTTTATAAAATAATAGCTAAAGGCACTGACATATAAGTACTACGTACTAGACTTGACACCGCAACGCAATGCTTGGTCACATTCAACATAATCTATATAGCCGCAGCGCACTTAGTCGGCCGCGAGCTCTTCTGCGCACTAGACGTATGACAATTATAAAAAAACAAAATAAAAGTCACAAAAATGCCTTGGTGTGTCTTAAGATACTGTAAAAATAATTCCAAAAACACTTCCAAATGCTACGGAATAACATTTCATCAGTTAGTATTCTTATTTAATTATTTTCAATTAAAATACGAACATTCAATTACTAGGCGAAGACGCGCGCCATTTCGCATTGTCAGAGTAGTAGATTCAGAAGGGAATGTAGGCAGAATACAGATATCTATGATGAGACGACGATGAATGTAGTATTCACGTAGACGAGTTTGTATTTTGGTAATATAAATACGGTATTACGTGTACATTATACATGCGTACATTATAATTATATTTATAAATATTTAAGTAATTTAAATAAGGTAAGTATGTAGTGGACTTTGGATCCATACTTATTATAATATAATTATTATAAATGCGAAAGTGTGTCTGTCTGTCTGTCTATCCGTCCGTCTGTCGGTCTGTCCGTCCATCTGTCTGTCTGTCCGTCTGTCCGTCTGTCTGACCGTCCGTCTATCTGTCTGTCTCTCTCTGTGTCTGTTACCTCTTCACGCCCAAGCCGCTGTAACGGTTTTATAAAATTATGGTATGTAATATTTTGGTTTTTGACCGACTTCCAAAAAAGGAGGTAATACTTTTGGCTGTATATATGTTTATTTTTATTATTTTTGTATGTTCAACGATTACTCAGCCGTTTGTGGTCCGATTTTCGAAATCCTTGGTACGGAGTTAACTCGACCGTTTGTAGCTCCAAAACTGAGGGGTTTGTAGCTTCAAAACTGGTCGAGTTAACTATTGCGGCCATACTATAAGTATGGCCGCCAGGTACGGAGTTAACTCGACCTTTGAAATTTTCGGAATTTTGAGGCTACGTCATATTCTATTTTCGGCAATTTGCGGAGTGTTTCTTCGGAGTGATGCCTTCAGAGTTGAGTGATGATGATGATGTTTTTTAACTAACTTCCAAAAAGGAGGAGGTTATATATTTTGTATGTTTTCGCTATTGTATCGGGTTTAATCCGAATTTGGTACCATGTTCATAAAAAGGTGACTAGATGATGGGATCCATAAGTAATCGAGGGAATTCCTCGCAATTTATACTAAAACCCCATCTATCTGGATGATATTGTGATTTTGATTCATAATCTGAATTTTGAAGTATTTCAAATGGAGTCATGCAGAAATAAACGAAACTTTGTTTGTATTCCCCTATCTTAGATGAGCCGCCATATTGGATGTAGAATGACATTACATTCGTTTTCGAGTTATTCTCAAAAAGTTATTTCATTTAATATCCATACTGTTATTATAGGACGGCATAGAAAATAACTATTCCGCTATCTTGGATGGTTGGCCATTTTATATTTATAGTGATGTCATACTGTATCGTGCATTGTCATTCAAACCAAACGTGTATACAAAATTTCAGCTCAATCGGTTAAAATATTATATGTACATACATACTTCGAAATTGAGTTCAAGAATTCCACCCGAACTTACATAATAATATGTACTAATATATTTAATAATATGTACATATGATTATTAAATATATTAGTACATATTATATATTATTATTAGATATTACATATTATTATTATAGATATACAGAGCAAGTTAAATAAAAGCTTTTAATAATGTTTAGTAAAAATCTTTATTTTATTTTATCCACTTACTCAAATAGAGTCTGCGTTCATTCGAGTGTAGGCACAAAACTTTGTCACTTCTGCGGTACTGATCTATAGCCATCACCGCCCCGCCTCTCACTCCGCTCATGCCTCAAGTGTGACATGTTTTTTTGTTTGCAATGGCGCCTCTAGTACGTAGTACATAATATCTCTATGGCTAAAGGAAATATTCGTATTGTATTTAATTTTTTAATAATCATCAAAAAACAGTTTTGGGACTTACGACCTTTACTTTCGTGCTAAAATGCGGGAACCGTTGTTACGCGATCTTGTTCACTATTAGCTGCAGCCTAAAGTGCATTGCCCGGGAGCACGATTCATGGAATTATTGTATCACGATTGGATGATAGCGTTGTGTGTAGGCGGGGCTAGCGTGTTTAGATAATTTTGGGAGCCAGGTCTTAATACAGCTTCGATATGGTTTTAATGCAGAATAAGTAAAATAAAATACAATTGAGTTTCTTACGTCGGTTCTTTGCCGAATAAGTAGGTACCTGAACCGGTGGCCTACCACCAAGTAGAAAATTCCGGAAGTGTAAATAACCGATTTGGAAATAAAACATTTTCATTTACTTAATACAAATTATATTTTCATAGACTACGATTCATAGACGACTATTACTAGCAAACTATCGTCCCCCATTCCGATTGATCAAAACTCCAAAAGTCCATCCATAATACCTTGATAAGTTGTCAGAATAGGTTATAAGATCCGGACAGGATCAAAGCAGTATTAATTTGGATTAAAAATATCAAATCGGGGTACTTTTTAGAAGTTATTACTTATAACATAGAGTAGTTTTAAATGGAGCTATCTAACTTTTTATCGGCGAGTTAAAATTCCGCTTCGCTGGGTGCACGTATTTTTAATTTTAATCAACGTCAATAAAAGTTATGTTCTCCTTCCAACCGATAAATTGGCTGTTGTTAAACTGAAAACACGCGTTTTATTTTATTGTTAAAGTATGGCAACAAGAGCGCGTAAGAAAATATTATATAGAATATGTGTAATATTATGTGACGCCTCACACAATTTATAGTTCTACTAGATGACACCCACAACTCCGCAAAACCGTACATTTTTTCGGAATAAAAGTATGCTATGTCCTCTCCCGGGATTCAAAGTACAACATATCTCCATAGCAAATTTCAGCAAAATCGGTTCGCGGTTTGGACGTGAAAAGGTAACAGATAGACAGACAGATGGACAGACAGACAGAAACACTTTCGCATTTATAATATTAGTATGGAAGTATGCTAGGGTTGCCAACCGTCCTGTTTTCCCAGGACATGTCCTAGTTTTCTTAGTGTCCTGGGACGTCCTGGATAGTTTTTAGATAGCGTCCTGGGTTCACTACAAATTATCCAAGTTTTTTTAATTAAAATATATAATAAAATTTTGTTGTTTAAACAAAATTGTTTGTTTTATATTATGATAAAATATAGTTTTAACTATATTGTTTTATTGATTAAAAGACATTATTATTTTAATTTCCTAAACCTTAATGTCTTTTGTCACTAGATAATTCTACTATTCTACTATTGCAAGTCTTGTGTCCTGTTTTTGGGCGAAACTGTCCTGGTTTTTGTAACTTCAAACCTGGCTTTTTAAATTTTAGGTTGGCAACCCTAAAGTAGGTATGCCAACAACAGCGCGCAATAAAATCCCGCGCCGCCGTATATTTTCCGTAATAAACAAAGTTTAGTCTATGCGTTATATATCCTCTTGGTCAACTCTCCCCGGGATTCAAAGTAATCGCCATGCCAAACTTCAGTTAAATCCGTGTTAGAGTAAAGAGGTAACAGACAGACACATTCGCATTTATAATACCACTGCTATTCTTTCAATGTAAATATTTTAATGGATATATTATATTAAGTATGTTTTAATTTTTATATTCTTTTTTTTGTGTGTTAAACGTTTGTATAGATTATTTTATATATTTAATTTATGTGTTATTTATGTAAAAACTTTGTTTAAGAATATATTGTTAGTTTTAAGTTGTTTATAATAATCCTTTTGTTTTTTTAATTTCTTTTTTATGGTTGTCTGGAAGAGACCGCTTAAAGCGGTAAGACCGCCAATTTGCGCTCTTCCTAACAATGTTTCTTTTTATTTTGTATTTTTCTTTTTTTGAAGTGCAAATAAAGAGTTTATTATTATTATTATTACCACAAGAGTTCCGCAACTCCGTTGCGCCAAAATTAGTTTATCGCGCGTGAACCGAATTTTTTTCGCCTTTGTCCTCTACTACCAAATTTCTCAAACAGCAGCAGCAGTTCAGCAGTCTGGGCCTAAAGAGGTAAGTGGTAACAGACAGACAGACACATTCGCATTTATAATTAAGTATGGATGTATCGCCAACTTTCACGCAAATGTAAGCTTTTGCAAGGCAAACTTACACCTTTATTTTTTGGCGTACAAATAAATCACATTAACAGATAAGAAATTGAGAAACCGTGTTCCCGGAACTTAAGTTAAATATCTCGATTCTCCTCTTAGGTCTTAGGTCATTTCCGATTATAAGAATTTTTCGTAAGCTTAAAAAGTGTTCTTGCTTTTTATGTCGATGATTTGAAATTTTATTACTGATGAGGATGACATTAATAGATAATTATTATTAATTATATTATAAATAGTTGCAGTCTTTGTTTCAATTTCACGTTGTAGAATTAGGGCTCAGGAACTTTATCGTAATAAAAGAAGCTTAAATGCCTATTGCCTTTAGCCTGGCTGCTTACATAATTTCGTTTATATATTATATGTAATAGGTCAAATCAAAACAAACCAATATAAAATTGAGTTAAATTTCAATCGCGTTTAAAGATCTATTTTAGTGTAAGAGCACTCAGACAATCTCGATAAAGGCTCGATAACGTTGTCATTGGATGGAGATCAATACTATTCATACGATTGCTGATAATACATAAATAAATATTATGAAACTTACAGTAACATTTTATTGAAATGCGTGTAAGGGCGCTTTTCCTGTCATGGATCTGGTCCGCATGCGGGTGACAACATGCTCCTGGCCGCGCGCGTTTCCCGCATGACAGGAAAACATCTATGAAATGATAGGGTGCGTCAACTTTCATGCAGACCAGATCCGCGCGCGGACACGCATGACAGGAAAAGCGCCTAAACCTTGATGCATGCAGCTAATATTTTTGATAGGAGTTTATCTATTTACTATCGCTCTTGATTGGCTGATACAAACACATTAACCATTCAACAACCCATGCTAATATAGTCCAAGAGCCCGTGAGGGCCAGACCTTCGTCTTTTTATAAAACCTGAAAGTTCTTCTGTGTATATCCCCAATACAGGTAAGAATGATCCCCACCCATGAAACCTGGGTAGTGGTGGCTTTGGCAGGTAATAGGTAGCAAAGGTGTAAAAAATTCCGCCTCAAATTTATCAATTTATAAAACTCAATTTCTTTATATTTTATTCATAATAATATTAAAACTCGCGTTGCTCATTGCCAGACACTTAGTATGGTTACAACCCCCTGCCGGACACCCCTAAACTATTATAATTTGTAATTATACTTACGTTATATTATAAAAGCTAAATTTTACATATGTTTTTTGGAGAACTATTTAATAATGTTTCCTTAGTAGCCGGACAGTTTCGAGGGTTCTATCGTCCTGCCAGACGTATTGAATGTGTACAATACTTGTGAGCGCGAGGAGCATATATAGCAACGGGTGCGAGTGAAATAGAGTGTTCGGTCTATTGCGATCCTTTACTGCACATCTACTGTTGTTTACTCCGAATTATCTAGTAATCTTATTTCTAATTTTTTGAAAAATTTGATTGAATAAAATTATTACAGTCTGAGCAATAAATTTTTAAAACAATATTCTGTAAAATTTTACAATAAAATATCAATCATATCAAAAATCTAGTAACTCAATTCATATTATTTCTAAATTTTATGAAGTTTATTATATTTAATTCAACTGAAATTTCAAAGTCATCAAAATCTTATTGTTTATTATACGGAAGAACAATTTTTTTGTTAATAAAAAATTTAGAGGAAAATGAATTTATTTCAATCAAATATTTAATCTTCTTCATTGTCATCGTAGTTGATATCTTCATTTTCGTCGTCACTGCTACTCCACTCCCTAGATTCATCGTTATCAACATCGTCTTCTTCGCCTGCTTCTGCAATAGTAAAATAAAACCAAGTTAATTTAATTTTAATTAGTCACAAATTAATGTGAAATAATTTAACATAATTATTATATACCTGATACGGTTTTAAGCGATTCACTGACATAATTCGGTAGTTGATCCCCTTCAAACCATTTAAACTGGTAGTGGTCATCTTCCAAAATCCAACCATTATTTACTGGTTCATATGTTGTTGGTTTTTTCAAATGAGCATTGTTCCAGATAGCGCATATATAATTTGCTCGCAAAAATTGCTGTAGTAGCTCACTTTTACAAGGTGGTAAACTACTAGCGTCGAAATTTCGCAATTTTTTTCGATTAAAAGCTTCGTTCACATCAGACACTGTATAAGAGTCTATAAAAATTTGTAGTCTAGCAGCATCAACATCATTTATATTATCAACATTGTATAAATAGCATATAAAATGTTGAATAACATTGAAAAGGTCTTTATGTTCATTATTATCTTCGATGATTTTGCTGTCACCAAACTTCATGAAGGCTTGCTGAAAGTCTACATATTTTTTTAATATCTTATACGGTTTCAATTTTGCTTTTCTGAAAAATGAAGGATTGTAATCACATCCTGTAATTGCATGTAATCCAGGTAAGCTTTTACAAATAGATTCTCCCAATTTTTGGTATATCTTAGTCAGGTTCACATATCTCAAATTATTATAACCGGGTGTGCAATGTACAAATTGTCATTTCCTAGAGTAGTAATGTAAATGTAATAATATTTAAGGTAGAGATAACATACCATAGAAAGTTGTCATAGCTATTATTATATTGTATTCTGTCACAACTAACAATTTATATTAGTGTGCTATTATATAGAATAAGCAACTCCTTACTTATGTATAAAATCTCTCATGAGATTACCATCATAAGTATTGTATAAGTGTTGTGTTTGGCTTTTGTTACTGGAAATAAACAGATTTTTTATTTTATTTATTTATTATATTATATACGTTTACTATCAGCATAACCCTCACTGCATAATACACAATAAGCAGCTGATGCGCAGTAAAGGATCGCAATAGACCGAACACTCTATTTCACTCGCACCCGTTGCTATATATGCTCCTCGCGCTCACAAGTATTGTACACATTCAATACGTCTGGCAGGACGATAGAACCCTCGAAACTGTCCGGCTACTAAGGAAACATTATTAAATAGTTCTCCAAAAAACATATGTAAAATTTAGCTTTTATAATATAACGTAAGTATAATTACAAATTATAATAGTTTAGGGGTGTCCGGCAGGGGGTTGTAACCATACTAAGTGTCTGGCAATGAGCAACGCGAGTTTTAATATTATTATGAATAAAATATAAAGAAATTGAGTTTTATAAATTGATAAATTTGAGGCGGAATTTTTTACACCTTTGCTACCTATTACCTGCCAAAGCCACCACTACCCAGGTTTCATGGGTGGGGATCATTCTTACCTGTATTGGGGATATACACAGAAGAACTTTCAGGTTTTATAAAAAGACGAAGGTCTGGCCCTCACGGGCTCTTGCTCTAATATTATTAATGCGAAAGTGTGTCTGTCATCTACCTGTCATCTCTTCACGCCCAAACCGCTATACCGCCATACAGAGATAGTTACTTTGAGTCCCGACAAAAGGACATATCTTGGAAATATGTACGGTCCAAGCGCGATAAACGAATTTTGGCGCAACGGAGTTGGGGGCGTCATCTAGTAAAATAATAATATCTATGGACGCTTCACACCACGTCAGTCTGGCCCCGTGCTAAGTACCTGAAGGACTTGTGTTACGGGTACCAGACAACGGAAATATATTTAATACTTTTATATTATACATATATTTAAGATTTTTATTATATGATACATATATTTAATACACATCCATGACCCAGGAACTTTGAAAACTTTTTGTTCCGTCGGCGGGATTCGAACCCGCGACCCCCGGCTTGAGCTACCAACAGCCCACCAACTGAGCCACAGAGGTCGTAAAAAAATAAATAAGTATAATAACAAAAACTCGTAAAAGAAAGTTCAGAAACTCAGATTATAGAAACAACGATAGAGCCTAAACAAAACAATAAGAGCAAGACCGTATAATAGCGTAATTACGTACATTTATTGTTAAACAAGAAACGGCGTGTATTTAGTAAATAAGATGAAACAAAAAACAATGATCACATTGTTTTAATTGAGAGCACGCGCTCACCACCATTGTATGTTAATGCCGGTAACGATACTGTTACTTGAGATGTGTTGAAACGGTTGTTGAACTTATCTCGCATCTTATCAGATGTGCTTTTATAAATCAGCAATAGACTATCCCTCTGATACAGAGATACTCGATTATCCGGCCCTCAGTTATACGCATTCGCGATTATCCGGACTACCGTCGAAAAACGTACACCTCCTCATAATAATTCGAATGCACCGAACCCGCCTTTTTTCAATTACATTAGATTATCCGAATTTTCGAATATGCGAATGCCTAACAACAACAATTAGTCCGGTTAATCGAGTTCCTAGTCCTACGGTAAAAATAGTTGGATACGCTATACTCTATACAATTGTTTTGTCAATGTCTCTCAAACGCCCCCTCCAACGTCCTAGACAAGGAAAAAACATTGTATTAGCGCATACATTGTGAATATATTTATCATCTAACCGCCTGAGTTATTATTGCTTGCCGAAAACAAATAGAAAAGAAACAAAATTAAGTCCAAATTAATTATTTGAAAAGAAAACTAATTATAGAATATAGAGAATTCAATGACAAAATGTTAAAATTGATATTTTATTAAATAATATTAAAGAATAATTGTCCTTTTTTGTGTGTACTGTGTAAGTCCTTAATTAATCCTTGCAAGGGTATCATTTTAAAAAACTCAAAGCTCAATAAACAATCAAAACAAAAGAAAAATAAACAAACAATACCTGACCTCTTTTTGCCGTAAGAAATGTCTAAAAACTCGAACAAAAGCCCCTTTAATCAAACACTTGTAAGGTTTTGCGAGACGAGAACCTATATACCTATAGTGCTTCTATGTTCCTTTCGATTGTTTCGCAAACAATATTTACCGAGATGTTACAAAACCTTAACTTAAGTTTTAGTCATAGGAATAATTATATCTATCAGATCTAGATATAGGATTTATCCAGTAAATATTTGAGTTCCTATTCCAAAATGTTTATCTACTTTGCAAAATTATAAGCAGCGGTCCTAGAAGCCATTTCCAAATCGTCCTAATCGAAAGATCCTCTCCTCTCACAAATCTTTAATTATGCACACAATAAATCATCCAAAAGATTCCTATCAAAAGGATCATCTAAATAAAATTCATCCGCAAGGTGAATTCGGCTCGAGTTCGAAGGACGCGCCATGTCAAGGGCGGGTCGAGGATTCTGCGCAATCCCGAGCCCAGAAAGTCACAACAAAGCCTTATCGAACCGAGAAGTAAACTAAGGAAAATGGAAATTGTTTACAAAATAATACTACGTCTTAAAGGGTGATTTACATCAATACGGCTAACAAGCAGCCACTTTCCTGGATTTCGCGAAATCAGCACTGTAAACATAGGGAGTGGAGACTGAGGACGGAAAAAAGGTGCAGATATTATTTTAAACAATTCAACAGTAGTGGAAACAGTGAATCATTTTAAAGTTGTTCACCAACTAGAGACATAAGCGTTACAGCCGAAGTAAATATGTTCACGCATCGACTCTTTAAAACGTTTCAACAACTTCCTTGGTAACATACAGAACGAATTAAAATATTACCGTAATGTTACATTAATTTATAACCACAGACAAAAGTGATGAAGACGGTGATGATAATGATGAGCGATAACGAATAACGCACAAAAGAAACGTAAACGCTGCACATGCCACATGCTGGGCGTAACAGTTACGGTCAACTTACGAAACACAACCAACATTGTTGCCACCCAGTACACACTGAAGACACAACACGCCTATTTCCTGAGCAAGAAGGAAATAGAGATAAAAATACATCTGAATAGATTTATTCTGTCAGTTTAATGTATGCAAAACAACTGAAAATTAACAATATACTATCATGTATCACGAAAAATGGCCACCTTTGTGGTCTAGCGGATAAAATAAGGGTTTGATATTTGGTTAGAGAACAAAACGACTGTCTGACAAGAAAGCAGTCCATGCGTCGGAAGGCAATAAAAAAAAGTCTGATCTCTCGCTAGTCGTGTCGGATTATGCGTCCCACTGGGTTGTTAGAGTCTATGAACAGGAAGTTTCCTGTTTACTATGCACACACTTGGGCAGAATAAAAATGACTTCTAGGAGCTATTTTCATTTTGATTGGTGTGGGAGATATAATATTTTATTCCTGCTTGCAGTTGATAGAGTTAAAGGCAAAATCGCGTGCAAAGCAAGTTGTAAGCGCCTTATAACTAGTATCTTCCTGGAATCCTTACTTAAGATAAGCGGATAAAAACATCCCTCCCATAAAGCGTTTGAGTGAAGCTCGCATTATTTTTATCCTCCTAACTATTTAGGTCAATTAAGCTTCCAGAAGCTTCCGGTATTTAATCGGAACAGATTAAGCCTTGAAGTCCACTCACGCAAAAGCTGTTCAAGTTATGAGGAAATTTATAGGTTAATCTTGGGAGCTTTATTTTGTTGATCTTGTAAGGGAAAGCCTTACAATGTTAAGAAAATGTCTGGATTTTGAATGCTATGTGAGCTATCAACTTAGGTATTAAATGCAATGTTACATAACAGAGCTGCATGAAATGTTAGCAAGCAATAGCCTGTTGGGAAAGTACGTGGCAAACACGAATCGGTCCCAATACATATTCAACATGAAGAATCCTAAATCCCAATTACTAGGCACAGAAATAAGGCAAATCAAGCCGAAATATCGTTAGTTACATCAAGTTATTCGGTATTCCTACGGGTAGAACCAATACGTTACCTTGGTGAATTATTTATTAGATCACAATAATAGATATCAGGTAACATAACACCTTTCCGAATATAATGTCGGAATCCGCGGATTCAATCAGGGGGGAACACGTGAAATGTGATCCAATTTCCTAGCCCGATGGAGGTGAAAAATCGAATCATCTCACCGATCTAATCACTTTGCGTCTGTGATATATCAACCAAATCTTTGGCGTAGAAAGTCGAAGCATCCTCATTTGATAACTAAACCTCTATGGTACACACTACGAAAAGTGTAAAAAAAATCATATTAAAGGTTAGAAATTATAAATTTGACCAATCTTGTGGTTTGATTCATACCGTGTCTTCAAATGCACATTGCAAATCGTGAAAGCAATACTTAAAAGAACAGTAAATCCATTGCGCTAATGGTGACAATTTTCTTTTTCTATGTTAATGACAAAAGATGAGCCACGATAGTTTTCGAGCACAAAATATAGAACAGTTTTACTCTAAATAGTAATGGATTAACAGATATTGCTTATGTTTTGGCGCGATAACTTTTAAAGTGATTATAACTAATATAGTTTCCCTAAGCAATTTAATGTAAGTAATTTCATGGCCTATATTTAATTTTTAATATTGACCATTACTTAAACCATGACTGACGACAAACAAATCCATATTTGCATTCTCACATTGTACTCAATGAGAATTGACGTGACCCTAGCGAAGACATCAACGTAGTATGCAGGACACATCCCCCCTCAAATCTGGACTAGATCTAAATGGTTCATAAATCTACAGTGCCGTGACACGGTCACGCCTGGCAACAATACAGGGTCGGGAACACCTTGGCCTATATTATACTAGCACAATCTGCGCCCACGCATCGCCTTAGCTCACTCATCCGAGGAGCGTAGTTTTTACGTCGTCAGTAGTCAGTACACGTTATAAACAAACTGAAATAGATCTTGTTATTCCAATTCGAATATGGGTTTCTTCAAGATGAAGGACGTTAGCCGAATAAAGTTATACAAAGTTTTGTCCTGGTCTGTAAAGCCTCTTTTTTAGTGTAAACTATTTATTGCGTTTAAGTAAAACCTCTGTGTTAGGGAACGTGCAGGAACTAGAATAGGTGGCAGCAGTTGTCTAGTAAATAATACATTTCAAGTTTTGGGTTAAGGAGTCCTTCTTTTTATTAATAGAACGTAAGGAACTATAAGTGGGCTGGGTGGGTGCTATTATATATGTCAAGTAAATAATCAATTTAAAATTTCAGATTGGGGACACCATTTCGCACCACCACCATTATGCGCAACTTTTAAGTTAGAGCGCTTACAGACGAACGGCACGTGTCGGCGGCACGCGTCGGCGGCAGTCGACGACAGGCGACAACACGTATCGGCGGCAGTCGACGGCATGTGTTGGCGGCCGTCGACAGTTTACCACGCTTGCAGTTGTGACGTACCGCGTAAAGGTAAGCGTCCACAGGTCGGTGTCGTACGTACGGACGTCTCGCATCAAACGGATATTCCATCCACACCCCCCTTTTGAGCATTCATTTACTAGGCTAGTCGGTAATCCGTACGCTGCCGATACAGTGGACGTACTGTGAAAAAATTATCCGTTTGATGCGAGACGTCCGTTGCATACGATACCGACCTGTGGACGCTTACCTTTAGGCGGTACGTCACAACTGGGGGCCTACTACCACCTCTACTAAGCGACACCGTTTGACAGATGAGCAATATTACTTTAACGTCAAACTAGCGATCTTAAAAAAGTTGATATTTCACAGCCTACCAATAATAAAAACTAAGGAAAAGTAACTCCGTCAAAAACATGTTCTACAATACTTGTCAAAAATGTCTAGGTACACATTTTCAATACATTTGCAATATTTAGGTGGCCTTCAGCGGTATCAGGCTGACGTTACATGACAGTTCGAAAGGAACCAAATTTAAAACGGTAATAGTATGGGAGTTACGTTTCCTTAGTTTTTATTAATCGTAGTTCATAGCGGATTTAACAATATTTTGCATTTTTTACTGTTTTTTAATAAAATTATATTTGAAAAGTGAGTACGGTAATGTTATTGTAATCTTACAACAAAGTGTTCTGGAAACATGATAGTTTTAGGAAAGGTCGTGGTAGGCCCCCTGCAAGCGTCATAAACTGTCGACGGCTGCCGTCGACTGCCGCGGACACGTGCCGTCGACTGCCGCCGACGCGTGCCGCCGACACGTGCCGTTCGTCTATAAGAAGCCTTAGGAACTTTAATAATAGTAACATTCTCGGCAAAAACAGTGTCTTGTTTAAACCAAGACTATTCATAAAGGCTTGATGGTCGCTACTGAAAGCTCGCTAGTAAATAATATCAGCTTTCACTTTATAAAGTACTAACGAGCGGAAGAAAGGACGGATGGACGATTTTATGTAATATTAAATTATGATAAATCAAATTAAATGTAATCGCGTCATATTGAAACGCTCTGAAGGAAAGATGTCCATTATATTAAATACCTAGTATCTACTGCTAAAGTAGTTATATTTTTGTTATAAGGCTAAAATCTACCAGTATTAGGTAATTCCTATAAATTGACACATAGCCACATTATGACTGGTTACATTGAATGGTTTTGCAGGAACTAAGGACGTAGACACATTAGCAACAAATTTGTATTGAGTGGTACCAGAGGTATTGGTACCAGTGCAGAGGTATGTCCCTAAGACATTCCTAAAGAACACTGCTTTATGGGCGGTTCGTGACAATAAGGCCGGGTTTCTGAGGATTCGGTAGAAGTAAAACTATTCGCTGCCACTTTTGATTGGATAACGTCAAATCAATAAATAATGTCCAACGCTGTAGACTACATAAACTCCTTTTAAACATTTTTAGAAACTGGGCATAAATGATTTAACGGCTTGGAAGTAAACAATGATCTCTGAATCAAGTAATCTCTACATGTACCGTCACACGGACACACACAAGTCAGTGTAATTGATAAATGCCTAATTAGATTCTGTGATAACATCAACTAAGACCTTGTCCATTCGTCTACGACAGGGGTCACCAATTAATTTTGCTCGGGGTCCATTTTAAGAAATGAAATTACCTTCTACACATTTTATGCCTTTGTTTAGTAAAATATTTATTAATCAAAGGTAATAATTACGGAAATTACAAAGGTATTTATTAACATATCGATGAGAAAAGTGTCAATTTCTGTTGCTAATTATCATAGTAGTAATATTGGTGCAAGCTATTGACATTAAATCCTGGACATGATCATCAGTAAGTCGAGACCGATTTATTTATTTTTAACGAACTTCATCTTCAAAAATGCTTGGTCCGCACACAATGGGTCGGCGGTCCGCCATTTGGTGATCCCTGGTCTACGATTTGTGAGTCATGTGGTGTGATTTTGTTTTTGCCTTAGAAACTTTGTAACGATTTTATTGTTCCTACAAATCTTATGAATGAGGTTGTATATGTAATTTTTTCTATTTTTTGCAGTTTATAAATAAAAATATAAAATATTAATTACTATCCCCACTTGGGTAAGTGTTGCAATAATTATTTTAAGTTTACTTTATAAACCACTTATATTTTTACTCAATTTCATAAATATGACCATTCTTGGTAATGTAACTAAATGGGTATAGAAAGTTCTTGTAAATATTTATTTCGTTGTGTATCAGAAATAAGTCTTTTTTTTACATTAATTAATAACTTGTAAGATATTATAATTTTCATCTTTTTAATAATTATTCATCCTCAATTTTGTTATGATGATTATTATTTATTTTTCTGTACTTATTTGCTTTTTATTTTGTGTTCTTTGACTGCCTCACCAATAATTACTAGCATGCAATAACTGTACTTTGCAATCTTGTCTGGCTGGTAGTTTTAAAGATTTGATGTCGCAGTCAAAGTATGAATCTGGGCAATTATGAAAATGTCTGGATGCTGATTCAAGGGATCACCGCGACGGGCATCACCGGGACGGTAATCACCGCGACGGGCATCACCGGGACGGTAATCACCGCGACGGGCATCACCGGGACGGTAATCACCGCGACGGGCATCACCGCGACGGGCTCTGCAGTCGTTGCGAGAGCTACCTACCTGCCTGCGTCCTTCCTACATCCTACCGAATTCTACCTGCCTGCGTCCTTCTTACATCCTACCCGAATTCTACCTGCCTGCGTCCTGCTTTTCCGCAACCTAACCATCTACAACCTACCTTCCGGGACTCCTCCACCTGCACTCCAGCCACCAGGAAAGTAAAGTACCATTGGTACAACAAGGTACATTCTTTGTGAACTTCCGAACCACGATCCTTGCTTCCTAAATTCTAATTTTAATTTAATCTATACTTATTGTAATATATTTTTAAGTTACTCACTAATAATTTTATTTAACACCTACTACAAGTATTACAACTTGTTTCGTATAGGTCGTGGCCCGTGGGCCTTCTCACTTTTGCAACAAGCTGAAGACAAATTACTTTGAGTTTTATACTAGGTTTGTCATAGAATTTCTATATATATGTCCAGAAATAGTAATATCATGAAATATTCTTTTTGACAGTAGTTTAGTTTTAAGGCAGTTTAGGTTGTAGAGCAGACGAGATTTCTACAGTTATCCCCATGAATAGAATAAAAGAAAAAAAATTTGGCCAAGTGCGAGTCGCACTCGCGCTCGAAGGGTTCTGTACCATTTAAGAGCAAAAATAGGCAAAAAAAAATGTATTTTTGTATGGGAGCCCCCTAAAATATTTATTTTAGTATTAAGGGCCTTCCCCTACAGAGATTCCGTAATTTACCGTATTTAGAGCCCTATAAACTCATAATTTGAAAGCTACAAAGTTATAATAAAAATACAGCAATAATCTTCAGTACTCATATCAACATTCCTTTCTCCGTTTTCAATTTTCTATTTTTGTTTATTATACTCATGATATTAGCTTCCAAAGTAAATACTAGGGAGATGCTGAAAGTATGCTTCAATTTTAATAAATTGGTATTACTTTGGAAGCTAATAGCATGAGTATAATAAACAAAAATAGAAAATTTAAAACGGGGAAAGGAATGTTGATATACTGAAGATTATTGCTGTATTTTTATTATAATTTTGTAGCTTTCAAATTATGAGTTTATAAGGCTCCAAATACGGTAAATTACGGAATCTCCGTAGGGGAAGGCCCTTAATAAAATGACGAAAGACTGATTGTCTGTGGCTTTTATTCTTATATGAATATTGTAATAGCAAATATCGAAATATAATTAAGTTGCTAAAGTACCTCATGTATAGAAAGTATAATTTCCCAACAAAGCAAAAAGAGCCTCAAGTAATTTGTGGTTGAATAAAATATGCGGATCGATCCGAGCCAATAGCTTTTAACTGGGGCATGATAATGATACTGGTAAGTGTATTAGCAAACACTTTTGTGCAATTTACATGTTTGCTACTGATCACGGAATAGTACGTAGACGGCAAAAAGTCGTGTGTGATTCATAATAATGTAAATATTACAAAATTGAAAATTTTCTAAAGGTTGGGTTAAGCCATTACCCAAACCTTCGTTTACCGCAAAGGCATATTTAATAAGTTTTTCGTGGCTCCGGCAGCATTACAGTGGACAGTGATAAATCAATAAAAAAGTCTCCTACGTCTTAGTCTTACCTAGAAGTTGGAGGAGCTGTACCAAACAAACCTCGCAGGTTTATGGTGCACTCTCAAGTAGACATAAGTTATAATTGTATTACTTAAATAAATAAAATAAAAATTTTAAAACACCACCAATGGTAACAAGGACGGCAGACTATTATTCAGGTAGACCACTCCTACATTACTAACTGCTCTATCTCGCACCAACGACTTCTCTATTACTTAAATAAATGTAGGGCTTAGCCAACACGTTTTCTTTATCACTCATGTCATGTCAATTCCATACATTTTGATCGGCGATTCTATAAAGAAGAGATAAAGAAAACGTATTGCCTAGGCCCCCTGCTTCTTTTAAGACTGCTCTACTGCAGTACACATATACTGTCGAACGTATTTATGGTCTATGCCCTATGTCAAGCACTGACGTATTGTATCCATACTTCCATGTCCATACTAATATTATAAATGCGAAAGTGTGTCCGTCTGTATGTCTGTTCGTCCGACCGATGAACCAATTTTGCTAAAATTTGATATGGAGATGCTTTGAATCCGGAGGTCATAGGATACTTTTTATCCCGTAAAAATGTACGATTCCTGGTACAATAAACTAATTTTCGCGCAACGTTGCGGGCGTCATCTAGTAAGAAATATGGTGTGAAATGATGTAGAGATCTTGAGGTGACTATACAGAATATATTATGTAACAGTCCACTGGTGTTTTCTGTCTACTCACCAGCGTCTTCATCAGCGCTGACAGCTCTTTGGTAACAACGGCGAACTTGAAGAAGGCCGCCCCTATGTCCGGCTCGGAGTCCTTGCTGAGGGCGTTGCCTCCGAGCCGCTCCAGCGCCCGCGACAGGTACATCTCGTTGTCCACGTGCGCTGAAACAGACCGCAGTTAGCGCTCCTTCCTTTAACCCATCAATCCCCAAGCGGCAGCAGGCTGTCGCATAACAATTGAAAATCTATTGTATCTGTGATTCCCACGATCGAGGTATTAAATAAGGGTCTTACGGCGTTATGTAGCCGTAGGGTCTATCGTTTCAATTCTCGTGTCAAACAGCTATCATATCACATATGTCACGAAATAGCTTCCGCATGTCACGATATAGCTGTCATATGTCTGTCTGACACGATATTTGACACGAAAGACCCTACCGTTCCTCTGGTGGCTAATGATAATACATTATATATATCGAAAACCCTCATTAGGATCCTTGGCTTATGTCATCAAAAACCGCCAATCTTACTAACTTACTCTTGCTTCGTCTTTCGGTTTAGCATCCCTGATAAATTACACCAATATGCAGCAATAGTGCAAGCTTTATTGATGCTTTATCCTTTAAGTTCACATCCCCGACTTATGCAACAAATCAGTTCAAAAATTTATGTTAAATCCATTCTTTTTCAATTTCGCATTCATGGTGACAATCATGATCCAAAGTGGAGACAAGTTTATGGTACCGTTGTGTTTAGAGTTATTTTACTTACAGGACATAAAGATCACTTTTATAGAAACTCCAAATATATCTAACCTAGTATGATATGCTGCCTTCGTGAACGTTCGTGGCACAAAGAGCACCCAAAAAACTGTATTTTAAAAAGATAAAACCGACTTCAAAATTGTACGTAATTGAGAATTAAAACTCTCTATCTCCAAAACTACTGAACCGATTTTGATGAAACTTGCACTATTCCCTAAGTTGAACAATACCTAATACAACAAAAACAGAATTACTGAAATCAGACTGGTAGTTCCAGAGATATGCGAACATAAAAACATACATACATACATACATACATACATACATACATACATACATACATACATACATACATACATACATACATACATACATACATACATACATACATACATACATACATACATACATACATACATACATACATACATACTTACATACACTTGAAATTTGGCACATTTGTTCAGACGCTGATATAGACTAACATATACGAAAACTGGGCAGTTCTGGAAATATTACATACATACGCGTCGAATTGATAACCTCCTTTTTTGAAGTCGGTTAAAAAAGTAGAGCACCAAACAAAGATACAATAAAACCCGAAAGTTCCAACGATATTATTTAAACAATTTTACACCGATTAACCGACTTACTAAAACAAGAGCCCACCGGATATCATACCAAGCCAGATAAAATCGGAAATATTAAGGGCACCTTCTTCCAAATTCACGTTTCTAGAATGAGTAATTTTTAAAGAAAGCGCCATTCAAAAAACTGAAAAATATATACATGTATAGATACATCTTTTAACTAGTGACTTTTTTGGTTAGAAACACAATACAGATAATTTTACTCGATAAAAAAAAATCCGAAACAACCTCGATTTTAAAAACATTTTGAGTTTTATAGAACTTACAGGGACTCAATCCAAAAATAATTTGGACAGTTCGATTACTATTAAAATTTTACAGGGAAATGATTGGATACATGTTTAATTATAATATTTTTTATCTAAGTAAAAAGGTTTTTTCTCCTATTTCGCCCTATCATGGACGCGGCGAGCCGCGAGCGTCGTAACCGCCACCGTACAAGGCGCGCTGATATGAATGTTATTTTAATGTCATTTACGTCGATATTCGCACTGAACAGACATCGACCTGCTAATTTAGGGAGAAGGTGCCCTTAACATTTACATAGGAAATACCAACATGAAACATTAACCGTAAGTTACAACAGTTTAAGTACATTTAACAAAAGTGAGCAGGGGCCAGGGGACTGGTAATTAATTAACGACCCCTATCGCTTAATTATGAGTATCGTTAGGATATCAACAGTTGTTTAGTTTCATTGTACAGTATACAGTATACTGATACTATAAAGTTTGAATTAGGAAACTACCTTATTGTATAAAGGTATAAAGAAGGTATTACAAATACTACGTTTAATTTATGAATTAGGGAACTTACTCATTAGTTATTATTAATTACTATCTCACCAGTTAAATGTTTATAGGAACAGGTCATCAAAATACATCCGGGTTTATATATTTGTTTCTTTAAACGAAGGAAGAAAACGGTTTTTTGCTAATCCTTTCTGCAATTTCCGTGCTTTAGGCCCACTTCAGTATTGCTTTTCTTTGTCAAATATCATCCCTTCTAACACAAAGAAAGAGTTAAACACTAAATCCACGATAAACTCTAACCCGCGCAACGGGCCGTTCTCCCTAGACCTTTTTTTCTTCACATCACACATGCAATAAAGTTACACACACTATGACGGAACGCAGCGGAGCGGACCGCATTTTCTACAAGGTTTAACAAAACTTAGAGATAATACTTTAAACCCCCAGTACACAATGGCCCACTGCAGGCCATCGTGAACTGTAGACCACGATCACTTGGTGTTAAACACAATGGTGCATGGCTCATTACTGCCTGGCAATCCACTGGCCATCGTCCGCCATCATACACTATTACCCCGTCTACACAATGGCGATGGCTTGTAGTGGGCCAGCATGGACCATTCTAGCACCTTAAGCGTTTACGTATGTGTCCCTTATATAATAGAGTTCACTGTGAAAGTAGCAGCGCTGAAAGAGATTTTTTTGTATGATTTGTACGGGCAAGCGCCCGAAAGTCACGAATTTCCACATACAAAAGTAAAAAAAGTTACTCTTTCAGCGCTGATACTTTCACAGCAAACTCGATATAGGGTACTCATACACACCCTAAGCCCTAAAGTATTATCACTTAGTTATGTTACACTATGTATAGTGTATACCACAGACATAGATCAAGATAGATACCGCATGTCCCTCCATTTGTATGAAAACGAGCGTGCTACTTTTTTCCTTCCTACTGTGACTTACCGATGATAAGAAACGTGTCCATTATCTAGGCCAACGTTTCTATTCGAATTTCTACAGCTCAATACGGCAATTAGGCATTTAGGCATTTTTAAAATTCCGATCGAAGTCCGATTCCAAAAGCAGACTAAGAACAGACTTTCGAAAGACGAGCATTGCTCGTCGTTTGGGAACGCGATATGGCACGCGAAGTACATACACATGCGGTATCTATCTTGATCTATGTCTGTGGTGTATACCGATTTTATGACTGAGTGAAAACGAGCGTTCCCCCCGCTGCGCCCCGTCCTAATACGCGCGTACACGCCATTTTAGGGGCACGCGCGGTCGACCTTGCCGGCTGCGGGCAAACCGGCAAGACAAGTTTCGCCGGTCAACGCGGTAAACAAACCCCAGCACGCGATGGAATTGCCAAGTCAACAAACTTCACATTTCGCGACCCGCGGTTATATTCTCATTGAGACATTGGATAATTGATCGTTATGGTATTGTGATAAAACAGGTTTTTTATGTATCTGGATTTTAAACGCTCTTATTACAATGTAGATGATTCTTACTGATAACATGCATGGCCACTACCGAATTTCTTTGGCACAGTGAAGAATAAATAAAGTTTAAAGATCAAAGGTTTACATTACAAAGTAAGGCTTATTGCAAATCTTTCACTGGTATTTGACTCCAAAACCTATCAGAATATCTATTTTTTTTAGTCTTTCAACAATCTTTTGTCTTTACAAAACATTTCATCGCCATGTCGCGGTCGTCGTCGTTTGAACTAGCAAAACTTTTATATCAAAAGCCATGAAAGGTTTTAGGCTAATTTTATCCTATAAAGTATTAAGTAAACATAAAACTAATATCAAACTTGATGGAAAACTGGATGTTGAACTAAAACATATAATATAGTAAACGCTAACGACAAAACTAATTTAAACTAATCTTACCTTTAGCGACTTTGCCGTCTGTGGTTAATGTAATTAAACTTATTTAATAATAAATTATAGTTAATTGAAATTAAGAGGTTATATTAACTAAATATGGTATAAACCGAAGTCGCTTGACGCTTCCCTCTGTCTGTCCTATTATTATGCTTAATTTTTTAAAACTACGCAATGGTTTTAGGATGCGGTTATTTTATAGTGATTCAATAGAAATATTTACATTGTTATATTGGATACGTGTTATAATCTTTGCATAATTTTAGGGATCATTTCACATTTGCAAAACAAATTACATATATTATGGTAATATTATTCTCTACAAAAATTGCGCTACACTATTGCAATTTTAAAATTATCATTCTCTTATCTTTATTCATATCGCCGTTTATCTGGTGCAATCTTTATTGTGACAACTATACAGTTGTTAATTAGCGGGGTGTTTTATTCATCTGTATTATCGTACTGTGTTACTCTACAAGTCATATTGTAATTTGTACTTAACCACACTTAATACATTTCTTTTGTCTTTGTCTTTGAAATCACGGGTAAGGATGAATAATTTTGAGGGAACTTGAGCGAACAAAGTTTCGAACTTACGAAAAAAATCTTGTAGCGATAGATTCATTTTAGAAAAAATAACAAACTTGTACATTCCTACAACCAATCGAAAAAGAGGAATAGACGAGGCAGGGAAGGGAAACAAAAAAGACTCAAACGTTTCATGAAGGTGCTCCCAAATCTTTGTATTATTTTACAAGGTTTTGAGGACAATTAAAAAATTGAAAAATCACACAACTTTAGAATTTGAGAATTAAATAATTAGGTGCCTAAAACCACCTAAAATGGTAAATGAACTGTCTACGATTAAAACTTGGTTAATAAACTCATTGGTTGCTTACTTTTAAACCTAGGCTCCAGAAAATATGTCTGGCCGTTTTAGACCCCTCAATAATCTTACAATAATAATTTACAGTTTAGCTATAGTTGCGATGCAGTCTCGAATCTCGATATATATAATAAAACTACAAAATCGTATTCTTTAAATAGCATTTTAAATCAACGTCTATCATGCTCTGATTGGTCAAAATTCAAGACGAACTCAAAACGTTTCGGTTATAACAAAGTTATTTTAAAGTATTTAATTACGAGAATTGGGGTTGAGAGGGGAGTTAAACAGCATGGAAGAAATCAAAGTGATAATACTTTAGGGCAGGGGTTCCCAAACTTATTTTGTCTACTGTCCACTTTGAGAAAATAATGTTTTAGCGCCCCCCATTGTTTCAATTTTAAATGCATCTAGATGAATCACAACACAATTCCCGTCGATCTTGGAAAAACGAGACACAATAGCTTATCTATTGTTATCGCGGCCGCATGTGGCCGCTTGGGGCTTGATGAATTAAATGCATCCAGATACAAATCACCCCCCAAGCCTCTACACAACGCCCCCATTTTTTTCTGGGTCTCACACCGCCCCCCTTTAGATCTTCAGCGCCCACAAGGGGGCGTTATCGCCCACTTTGGAAAAGGCCCTTGTATAGAGGTCACTGTGAAAGTAGCAAGTAGCAACGCTGACAGAGTTACTTTTTAGAGAGAGTTACTTATAGTTTCGGTCTGTCTGTCCGTCCGTCTGTCTGTCCGTCTGTCTGTCTGTCCGTCCGTCCTTCTGTCTGTCCGCGGTTTTGCTCAAAGACTATAAGACCTACAAAGCTGTAATTTGGCATGAATGCACATGTTAATGATGCAGACAAAATGGTACATCAAATCTTAAAAAAATATTTTTTTATGGTACCTTCCCTACACATCAAGCGGGGATGATTTTTTTTTGCGTCCACCCCATCGTGTGGGGTGTCGTTGGATAGGTTTTTTAAAAATATTATGAGTATTCATAGATCATTTTCCGATTTAGGGATACGTTTGTGAAATATTAAGTTTTAAAGTGGAAAAAAACGTTAGAGTCCAGTGTCCCCCCCCTTCTACCAGCTAAACGGTTGCATCTGGAAACGTGAAAAAATTCACGGGAGTAGAAAATATGCTGAATTTAAAAGGAAAACTATCACGGCTAAGAAGACTTCATAAGTTTTTGAGTTATAGTCGATTAACTAAAAAAATGTATTCGGCGAAGTATAAAGGAACTTTTCGTTCAAATTTCCTTTGAACGTAACTGAGATGATGTTGTTAGTAGTGTAAAACACGTTATAAATGTACATTCATTGACCATACAAAAATTATCAAAAACTAGCGGTACTACGGAACCCTATATTGCGCGTGGCTCGACACGCACTTAGCCGGTTTTTTTTTATATTGTACTAAATGACGCCCGCAGCTCCGTTGCGCCCGAATTCGTTAATCGCGCGGGTACCGTACATTTTTTCGGAATAAAAAGTATCCTTCGTCCTTTCCCAGGCCTCATATCCCCATAGTGAAGAGGTAACATACAGACAGACACAATTTCGCATTTATATTATTAGTATGGATATTTCACGTCTGATGATGACCATTGACTGTAATTTGTAGACACACCTATGTTTAATTCGAGAGCGCGGTAAGGCGAGCCGGTAAAAGTTAGACACGACCGCGGGTATAGAGTTTATAAAACTGCCGGCTTATGTGGGTTACCTAGTGTAATTTCCCTTCCAGAGGAAAGTGTGCCGACGGCGTCAGATTTCGTTTGCCACACGGTCAAGTATAGCGAGTAGAAACTTCTAGATTCTAAAATAATATGGAAATTGACTGACAGTCTCTAATAGGTACAAACCACTTCTTGTCATGAGTGGTGGCTCGGACTGGATTGGTGGTAAAAATTGGGGGTGAAAAATTAAATATGCTTGGATACGATTTTTAAAATCTTGCTATTTGATAACCGAAACTTGTTTGATCCGCAGAAACTGCACACTTTTCCGCATTAAAAACTATCCTAAGTCCATTCCCATCTCTCAAATTATCCCTAAACTAGATGTTCCGCGCGGCTTCGCCCGCGTAATTTAGGAATTTTACGGAAACCGTACATTTTTCCGCAAAAATAGCCTATGTCCCTTCACGTGGTCTATTCTTCATGTGTTTGGCACACATTCTAAAGAATTTGTTTGTCTGAACGCGCTAATCTCAGGAACTACTGGTCCGATTTGAAAAATTCTTTCAGTGTTAGATAGCCCATTTATTGAGGAAGGCTATAGGCTATATTTTATCACGCTAAGACTAATAGGAGCGAAGAAATAGAAGAGAATGTGGAGAAAACGGGGAAAAGTATATGAAACTAGACGTTCCGCGCGGCTTCGCCCGCGTAAATTTGATATTTCACAGACAAATCAGTCTACGAAAAATAGCCTATGATCCTTCACCTGGTCTTCTTCTTATCTGACCCAAATAACAGAAAAATTGCTCTAGTAGTTCGTGAGATAAGCCCTTTCAAATAATTTCTATCCTATTAGTCTTAGCGTGATAAAATATAGCCTATAGCCTTCCTCGTTAAATGGGCTATCTAACACTGAAAGAATTTTTCAAATCGCACCAGTAGTTCCTGAGATTAGCGCGTTCAAATAAGCCCTTTCAAATAATTTCCCCCCGTTTTTTCCACATTTTCATCTATTTCTTCGCTCCTGTTAGTCTTAGCGTGATAAAATATGGCCTATAGCCTTGCTCGATAAGTGGACTATCTAACACTGAAAGAATTTTTTCAAATCGGACCAGTAGTTCCTGAGATTAGCGCGTTCAAACAAACAAACAAACTAACAAACTTTTCCGCTTTATAATATTATAGTATAGATTGCTTATTATCTTAAGAACTAATGGAGCAATTTTTTATGTTTTTTGGCACATGATGAATAGACCACGTGAAGGGACATAGGCTATTTTTTGCTGAAAAATGTACGGTTTCCTTGAAATTCCTAAATTACGGCGAAGCCGCGCGGAACATCTAGTCTTAGATAAGTTCATAAAATCTCGATTTCCTTAACGAATTCACGACACATCTATTGCTTCCAAATTCAAATCAATGATGTGCATCGAACTCGTATTAAAAATAGATCCTATAAATAGCGGAGCTTCCTCCGTTGTATTTTTAATTCCGGTAGCGTCGGCATTTAAACACAGATGTTTTTTGTGCCATTCAGATGGCATACCATGTCTAACAGTTTTGTTTGGCATACCGAGACTAAAATTAACTGGTAGTCTATTAGGTGTCGCTACGGTTTTTTTAACGATACGGCTATTGAAATGATTTTAGTTTTAATTGTCGATGTGTTCACTTGTTGACTGTTCTGGTATTGTTTCATGGTTATTTTGTTCCGGCTAAGCTGCATTTGAGTACTTTTATGCTTTTTGAAGATGACTGAGGGTTTGATTAGAACATACGAAGCTAATACTAATCTTATAGATTTATGTGGATTAGACTAGCTTATGTTTCGTTCCTATTTCTTTTTATCTACCCAAATGTAACTATTGCATAGTTTAGGTGGAGACAAAGCTACCAAACTAAATATATTCACTGCGTAACAAATAACTATACTACAATGGCTATAAATTTGGTCGAATTTCAAGTTTTTGTTTACATTTAGGTTGAAATGAATTAATTCCCGGTTGGTGTTGTGACAGGAGTTTATATTTTTGCTGATTCGTTATTTTTTTGGCGTCAGCCAATCAAAAGCGATAGTAAAAAGATTAACTTTTGTCAAACAAGTGAATAAATATTATTTTCTTACCATTTCCGGAGTTGTGTATCGCTTTTATCGCCTTCTTGAGTTTCGTCAGACCATCGCGGTCAAAATCCAATGTCTGAAACAAACAAATTGCAATATTAGTCATTTTTAACACGTATCATGTACTTAATTCATAGATTTAAATCTATGCTTCATTTATTAGGCCCGTGAATAAAACCTTTAAGATGCTGACCGACAAACTTCGATATGAAGAACAATTTTTAAAATTATAAAGGTGCCGGTTGGCAGCGGGCGACATGAAGCAACTGCAGACGACGTGTCGTCGCGACACTACTGGTTTCTATGTATTTCTATGAAATACCCTGCGCAGCTAGTGACACGAAGCTAGCGACACTTTTCATAGAAATACATATAAACCAGTAGTGTCGCGACGACACGTCGTCTGCTGCCGCTTCATGTAGCCGGCTTCCAACTTGTACCTTTAGAAGAAAGTCTTACTCTATCTAGTACGCTCTGCGCGCTAGCTGCAAAGAAGCTAAGAAGATTGAGTCTTCGCTCTTTCTTATTCCGTACGCTATTATATTATATGCTGTAAATTAGTCTGAGCTACACAAGTACACATTCAAAATCTATTAAGGCCCTTGCCCTACGGAGATTCCGTAATTTACCGTATTTAGAGCCTTATAAACTCATAACTTGAAAGCTACAAAGTTATAATAAAAATACAGCAATAATGTTCAGTATATCGACATTCTTTTTCCCGTTTTAAATTTTCTATTTTTGTTTATTATACTCATGATATTAGCTTCCAAAGTAATACCAATTTATTAAAATTGAAGCATACTTTCAGCATCTCCCTAGTATTTACAAATTAGGTACGTTTATTTGAAACACACGACAATAGATAGATAATTTCATTAACTACATATTCCCCGTTTTAAATTTTTTTTAGATCAATTAAGATACTTAAGTAAAAAAAAACAGGATTTTTGTGCGATCTCGGCAACGCGTCAAATGTTTGGTCAAGGTCGTTTGCTCGGGGGATGGCCTTAAAATAAGCGCATTATAACACTCCGTCTGTTTATGGATGAGCCCGTACGTTTTTTCATACGCACGGGCGGTGCACAAATCACAATAGGATCACCGGTCGCACATCTGTCGCGGCAGCCGCCCAGCGCCCTGTGCGGTGTGCCCCTCTAAACATGGGCACATGGGCGTAGATTCATGCCAAAATAAGTTGTGGACATTCATATTATATGGGTTTTTTGAATATCATTGGTTGTGGACTAACGATTTAGGAAAAGATTTTAGGTACTGCATTAGACTACTCGAGACTATAGATTTATTATATAAACGATCTCTATTTACAGCGCAGAATAAAAACAATAAAAATTGGCCAAGTGCGAGTCGGACTCTCGGTTTCGTACCGTTATAGAGCAAAATAGACCAAAAAATGTGTTGTTTGTTTGGAAGCCCCCCTTAAATATTAATTTTATTTTTATTTTATTATCAATTTCGTGAAAAATTCAAGTGCCTACCTGCCGCCACTATTTATATGGAGCAAAAAAGGCCAAAAAAATCACGTTTCTTGTATGGGAGCCCAACTTAAATATTTGTTTCATTTTATTTTTAGTTTACATATGGTTTATATAGTAGAATTGTTATTAATAGGGACAACAGAAATACACAATCTGTGAAAAATTCAGAAGTCTAGCTATAGCGGTTCTTGAGATACAGCCTGGAGACAGACAGACGGACAGACATCGAAGTCTTAGTAATAGGGTCCCGTTTTTACCCTTTGGGTATGGACCCCTAAAAAAGTGAGTTAATCCTTTGGGACGGTGTTCTTTTTGCCCTCAAACCGTTTAGGTAACTCAAGTGAAAAATGTAGTGTAATTAACTATAGGTGCTGCGCAGACGACAGACTATCCGTGACGCACTTTTTAGTCTGTGGAAATAGAACCTATGCAATTATATGTAGTAACGCACACGACGCGCAAAAAGTCCGGCGCACAAAAAATCCGTGTAATTTGGACAGACCCGCATCGCGCCGCGCCGCTCAAAAAGTGTGCGAAAAAAATTGAACGTTTGCTTCAACACGCGCTAACGCAGACTAGTCGGCGCAAACTTTTAGTCTGCAATCTGCATTTGTAGTGACGTACCTAACGTACGCGATCTATATAATTACCATGGCGCCAGATATCAATCTAACGATGTTAATTCAAGAAATACAAAACAGACCAGCAATTTATGATACTTCTAAGGCAGAATATCATAATAGACATTTAAAAAGAAAATTGTGGGAAGAAGTGTGCTGTAATGTATATGGAGCTCCTGTTTGGACATCGTTTACGTAAATTTATCCGGATGTTGTTTCAGAATTGAATGTTTAATATGGAACTGTCCCTTCAGTAATCTTTCCGAAATTATAGGATGTACCCAAAATTTTCTATTTTTTCTTCTTTTTCTGTACTTCAAGTACAAAATAATACTTCGCGATCTCTGCACGATTTTTATAGCGTCTACATCCCTACAGTTCAGCGGACAAAATGATCGAAGATGTGCGTCGTGTGCGTTTAGTCTGTGAAAAATCCGCGAACGACTTTTTGCGCGCCATGCAGACTTTTTGTGCGCCGCAGACTCGATCACACAAAAAGTGTGACGTCTGCGGCGCCCCTTAAGTGCGTACTCAATACTTGTACTTGAACCAGTAAGTTGGACGTAATATTGAAAGGGGAGAAAGGGGTCGCTTGGATCGGTGTCACAATGGAGCCAAATCGTCGCATGAGTGCTAGATTGTTCAACCGATCATTTTGACCAAAAATGAGTTATAAATGCAGGACGATCAATGGACAAAAATCGATTTTATTACACTAACGATAAGGTTTAATTTCCCAAACAAAAGGGCTGTTTTTTAAGTTTAAAGGTTTTTTTGTTCACAGCGAAAAAATATTAATTCCCTGCTTAATCCAACCTTCACGATTTGGTTATTGCGTGCTTGTTTGGTCAACCTCCAGCTATATAGCCAATCACAGCTCGCTATAGGCGTGACGTAAGCGTTAAAGTGGTACTTGGTAGCTTGAACAAAGAAGCACTGACCGATTATTTTGCAATTTGTGCTAAGTGCAATGCAGTTTTGTTCTAAGTCCACATTCGTAATTTTGTTGGTGGTATTTTGTTCAACCTCCATTTTTAAACTTAAAAATAAACGAAACGTCATCATATTTTGATGTTGAAGAAGAGTTTTTGATTCCCCTTATCATTATAAACATAGTAATTTAAGTGATTGGTCGCCTCACGCATGCATCTCAAAAATAAACTTAAAAACCTGTCTAGTGAAAAATTTACTAGCACACAGGCGACGAAATATTAACAACACAGTAAAGTTAAACCTATATTATATTAACCATCTATACTAATCTTATAAATTTAGTATGTTATTAGGGTTCCGTACCCAAAGGGTAAAAACGGGACCCTATTTATTGAGACTTCATGTCTGTCTGTCTGTCCGTCTGTCTGTCTGTCTGTCTGTCTGTCTGTCTGTCTGTCTCCAGGCTGTATCTCAAGAACCGCTTTAGCTAAACTTCTGAAATTTTCACAGATTGTGTATTTCTGTTGCCGCTATAACAACAAATACTAAAAACAAAATAAAATTTATATTTAAGGGGGGCTCCCAAGTCCCATACAACAAACGTGATTTTTTCGGCCTTTTTTTCTCTATATTAAAAATGGCAATACGTAGGCTCTTGAATTTTTCACAAAGTCCTTTATTTATAATATGTGTACTTTAATATTTAATTAAAATATTCAAATAGAATAAAAAATTAAGGGGGGCTCCCATACAAAAAACACAATTTTTTGGCCTATTTTTGCTCTTTATCGGTACGGAATCCTTTGTACGCGAGTCCGACTCGCACTTGGCCGATTTTTAATTTTAGCAATATTCCGCGAAATAAACCTGGATATGGATTTCCGCAAGGTAACGCCCGATTCTATTAACAAACTTATAAATTCAAAAGAGTGTGTCTGTATTTTATCTCTTCACGATTACCTAGAACCGATTTGAATGTTTTGTATGAAAATACTTTGAGTTCATGAAAAGGACAAATATTCGTTTTATTTATTTATTTATTTTATAGACTCACCAACAGAACAGCATTTGTGACATTTTAAATTTGTACATAAAATTCCGGATATAGTTCCCGTGCAATATTTGAATTTCAGCGCAACATAGTTGCGGGCACATCTAGCATTCAATTAGCAGTGTTTGCTTAGTTTTTACTTTTTAGGCAATATAGCATTGTGTAGCTATATTGTGGCATGCCATATGTTCCTATTTCCTAATACATACCTAATTACGTTCCTACTCAATGAATACTTAATTACTTCAATAAACATTTTGACTTAGGCTTCAAGTAACAAACTTATCACAAAATTAAAGATAAACTATCATTAATCACTCTAAAGCTTCGGCCAAACCTGCGCGTCAGTAACGCAGGACGCGGGACGGGAGCGTCTGCAAGTTGCAACGCGAAACTGGCGTGAAACTGGTGTGCATACCTGCCGTACGACTACGGTGCAGGTGCGAAGTGCGAACCGTAGATTATTCCCGCTCTGCCGCGGCCGACGCGAAAGTCCCGCGTTGCAGACGCGAGTCGCGACCGCTTCGCAGTCGCTTTGGTCGCGTAGGTTTGGCCGAAGCCTAAATGCAGCCGCTAGTGCGGAGTGCCGATACACTTTGTTACAGTAACTAGTCACTTTACGCTGAAGTAATCCATACTAATTACTAATATTATAAATGCGAAAGTGTGTCTGTCTGTTTGTCTGTCTGTCTGTTACCTCTTCACGCTTGTACTGCTGAATCGATTTTGATGAAAGGTATGGAGATACTTTGGGTTCCCGGGAAAGGACATCGAATAGATTTTATCCCGGAAAATTGACGGTTCCCGCGCGATAAACGAATTATGGGTGTTATGTTATTGGTGTTATGTTATCTAGTATGATTTATGAACCATATTAATTAAATACACCTGGATGCTGGATACGTTTACAAAGATACACTTAGAGCCATCGCAAACAGTGCGACTTGTCGTTGCGTCTAGTCGTTGCGTCTAGTCGCCGAGCTGTCGCTTGCATCGACGACTAGTCGTTGCGTCTAGACGCCGAGCTGTCGCTTGCATCGACGACTAGTCGTTGCGACAGACGCCGTGCAGGAAGCCATCATTAGTAGTAGAGTATTCGAGAGAGACGGCCGTGTTGTTCATCTTGTGAGTGAATATGGATGAGGTTCTAGTTGCACTTGCCTTGGTGCATTTAGGCATAATTCCTCCCAAGCCTGTTTTGGCTAAAGTTTAGAATCATGCCCAACGATTTTGGTGGTGAGATGGGTTGAGGAGGGATAGGTTGGATGAGGAAAACCCCCCCCGTACCACTTCCATCCTCAGGAGACCCTCCGATTATGAGAAATTCGCATTTAAAATTTTCGTAATTTCGAAGATAGGTCTTCTATTCTCTGGTGTTTACGAAGTGTTTTCATGGCATTGCAAGGCTGTGGGGAGTGGGGGATGAATATTCCGTCATTCCTAAAATAAATAATCCAAGGTTTCTTGATAAAAATTAAGTAAAATTATCAAAATTCACTACTATATAGTAATTGTATGGGTTTGGCTAATAAATATTTGGCTTCTTCTTCTTTTTTTTTTTGTTGGCTTTTGGCACTGATACTGAGGGTGTACTTTGCCACTTTATTTGACGTTCCGATTGGCATTGTTTTCGTAATTTTTTTAAGGATTATATTTTACGTAGTGTAATATTTCAATATTGATTCGTACATAAATATACTTAGGTAATATTATTTATTTTTTATCACAATAACATGAATATTTTAAATAAGAAATGTGTCTTTGATACAATGTATAAAAATATTTCTTGAAGTGTTGCCGATTACTTGAGCCTTTTATTTTATTTTATCTGAAAATATGCTTATGAAATCAATTATAACTCAGAAACAAATCTGTCAACCCCGACTCCACGTAGTACTTGTCTGTCAACCCCAAGAGTGCAATTCCTAAGCCGGAAGCGCGGAGGGAGAGCAGCCCCCGCCCGCCTAAGGCGAGTCCTGGTTTCTTTGTTTCGTTACGCAAGGGCGAAGGGGCTGCATTTCCCGCAGCGCCGGAGACGTGACAGACGGACATGGTCCCAAAAACGAATTTGCCAACCCCTAGAGTGCAATTCCTAAGCAGGTGGCTGCATTATGATAAAAAAAAAAAAAAAACGTCAAAGTAATGTCAAGTGATAACTAGGGTTGCAAAATTACGTAATTTTACCGAAAACGCTGGTAAAATACGCGTATTTTACGGTAATTTATATAAATTACGGTAAAATTACCGGCTACGTATGTATGCAGAATGGTGGTATGACGGCGGACGGGGCGAGCGTGTTGCAAGTTGTAATTTGTGTACTGCGTGCGCGTCGCACGGTGTGAGTTGTGACGTTGCCGATTAGTGCTGTTTGCCATAATATTTTGCGCTGTTGCGACTTGTTGACAGTTGACGACACTCGACAGAGCATACAGCAAGCCGGCAAGCTGGCTATTATGTTGTTTTGACTTACTGCAGTCTAGACTTGCATTAAGTGACCTGTTTAATTGTTTATATCCACATTCTTAATGAAAATTATGCCACGAAATCAAATCTTTTTTTACCCAATTTTACCGTAATTTACCGTAAAATATAATATTTTACGTAAAATATCGTAATTTACCGAATTTTACGAAAGTAATTTTACCGCTTTACATCCCTAGTGATAACACGGTAGATTTTATTTGTAGTTTGTATGTAGTGAATTTTGTTAATTTTACTTAATTTTTATCAACAAAACTTGGATTATATCGTGAAACAAAATTGAAATATACATCCTTCACTCAACCACAGCCTTGTGATGCTTCAAAAACACTTCGTAAACACCCGAGAACAGATGATCTAACCTCTATATTACGAAAATTTCAAAGGTGAGTGCTCCAAAACGGGGGGGCTCCTGAGTGTGGAGTTGGTACTGGGGGGTTCACCCTCCCTCCCCCCCCCCCCCCCCTCCCCCCTCCCCCGCCCTAAATCGTTGGGCATGATTCTAAACTTTTACCCCTGTTTTTTCTTCCCTCGGTCACTATACTCATTCGAACGTAAGTCCCAAACAGCAGAACGCGCTTCGACGTCCGAAATGAACACATCAACATCGAACGTATCCATTTTGAGATTAATCAACAGACGTGCACCTTGGATAGCGCTCACAGCGAGACTGACGCGCGACTGTCGTCGTGTGTGCGCGTGTATGCGATTCCAGACGCAGCGACTAGACGCGAGCGCGCGCGGCTTTCCTAGCTTGTCGTTGCGACTCTGCGACTCTGACGTCAAGTGTGCGGAGCTTCGAACAAAATATATGAAAATTGTCGGCCGTAGCCTGTCGTTGCGTCTAGTCGTCGAGCTGTCGCAGACGCCTGTCGCATCGTGTGCGCCTACACTTACTGATTTAGCACCGAAATACAGTGATTACGCCAGCTACTGTACCAATGCAGCTACTGTAGAAACACGAAAGAATATCTTGTTGCTAAACGCAGAATCACGACTTATGACTCAGACATAATGACCACTTTCGTGCTCGGAACCATCAGAGCGAAACAATCCATGGTACACTGTAAACAATTACAATGTTTGTAATTATAATGTAAAATTGTAATTGGTACATTTTAAATTACAAATACAATTAATTCCTCCAGTACTTATGCAAGTAGGCTGTACCTTGACCTATGAATGGCTGCGTAATGTGTATACTGCATATATTATGAATTTATGTTACATACATTTATAATAGTAATAATATTATTATTGTAGACTGTAATAATATTATTATTGTAAACTTCTTATAAACACTAAAGTGCGATAAGAGATTCCCGCGTATTCTCGACTCTCGAGGACGCGCGAGCATTTTTTGTAAGATTAAAAGCACTAATTATTGCACCAACCCGTTGTTTTTTTGTAACCACATAGATGATTCTTCTAGATACGTGGTACCTACATAAATATTCATAGAGTATATTGTATAGTAGCCTGTAGCACCTAAAGTCATAATAATATGTTTATAAAGTGTAAAATCTGAATAAACTATTTCCTCGAATCTTGAGTACTACATTTGT
Source organism: Cyaniris semiargus (assembly GCA_905187585.1). NCBI lineage: Eukaryota > Metazoa > Arthropoda > Insecta > Lepidoptera > Lycaenidae > Cyaniris > Cyaniris semiargus. The sequence goes on from LR994555.1 coordinate 5,805,672, forward strand.
GGTGAATCATACACATAACACACTCAGTTATTCAAATAATAACGTACAAAAACTACCTTCCGCAAAAATAAATATTCGAGTTTCGTATCTCGGAAGAGCCGTGCACTTTTAAGTTAATAAAAAACGTTGTATCTCGTATGAAATACAGGGTATCACTCATCACAAAATATGTGACGTTCTTTAGAACTAAAACCTCCTGCCTCCTGACGAGTTACACATACATGGGACGTTTTAATATGAAGTTTTATGACCCGGAACTTGTCTCGTGGTTTGGACTAATTATTCATAAAGTATAAGGAGCTAAAGAGCTGTCAAAACACCCGGCTGCCATGCCATGCCCGGCTACCTGCGGCTCGTGAGCTGCTCATAGCAAAATAACCATTTAAATATAGAGCAAAACCGGCCAAGTGCGTGTCGGGCCACGCGCAATATATAGGGTTCCGTAGTACCGCTAGTTTTTTATATTTTTTTGTATGGTCAATGAATGTACATTTATAACGTGTTTTACACTACTAACAACATCATCTCAGTTATGTTCAAAGGAAAAGTTCCTTTAAATACTTCGCCGAATATTTTTTTTAGTTGATCGACTATTACTCAATAACTTATGAAGTCTTCTTAGCAGTGATAATCGATCCTTTTAAATTCAGCATATTACCTACTCCCGTGAATTTTTTTACATTTCCAGAATCAAGCGTTTAGCTGGTAGAAGGGGGGGAGTGGGGACACTGGATTCTAACGATTTTTTCCGCTTTGAAACTTCATATTTCACAAATGGATCCCTAAATCGGAAAATGATCTATGAATACTCGTAATATTTTTAAAAAACCTATCCAACATCCCGCTTGATGTGTAGGGGAGGTACCATAAAAAAAAAATAAGATTTTATGTACCATTTTGACGGCATCATTGACATCTGCATTCATGCCGAATTACAGCTTTGTAGGTCCTATAGTCTCTGAGTAAAACCGCGGACTGACAGACAGACGGACAGACGGACGGACAGACCGAAACTATAAGGGTTCCTTGTTGACTACGGAACCCTAAAAACAGTTATTAAGTTGGATCAAGGATGACTCAACATTATGCGGAATAATTTAAAAAGTTCAAGTTCAAGAACACTTCACATATTATTTTAATAAAATAAATGCGATTTAAATTGCAAATATATAATATAATCTCGACCGTGAGATGCAGAATAGTTTCCACTTGAGTTAATCATTTGACCTAAAATCGAATAGGTAAAGGCCCCACTTCACGTTGTCACGTTGGGTTACAATCATGATGAATAACCATGATCGTCACCAGTCGGCAGCTTTCTACAGTCAACACTACGTCGCAATAGGGAATATTACGCAAATCCCAACTTAAGTAATCCACCGATCTGACACAAAAAGAGGGTTGTTATAAGTTTGACGTGAGTCTGTTACTGCCACACTCAGTAGGCCTACTACGAAACCGTTTTGAGACTCAATACCCCAGTCAACTTAGACAAAAATACTCCTGTTACCTTGCATAAATTCCCACCAAGCTGAAAATCGGTAAAGAAAGTGATAACGAATAAAATTTGAAAGTTTCCCATAATTCCCATGTGTGCAATTTTTTTTATTCAAGGTCAAAGGTCCAAAAAATCAGTTTTTTACAATTTTTGGCGAAACGGTAAGTTTTTTCATAAAAATTCCTCAGATAATAATTGTAGGCCATAAAATTGTCTACAAAAATGTATTATTACTTTTTTCATACCAGTCACCGTTTTTCACTCGAAAAGTTATAGTTTTTTTTTCTCACAAGCACAATCACACGAGAAAAGTAAAAGGTGCTACGATCGAAAACGCTTTACACTTTACATCATTGCCTTTATTGCCCAGCTGAAATCTTATATACATTTTTAAAGTGCTTAACAATGAACATTAACTGTTGATAAAAGTAAAAATAAGAATTATTTTCTTCATGCTATTATAAATAACAAAGGTTGTCCTAGCTTCGTTTTACTTTTATTCAGTTTTAAGCATTTTTTCAAAATTTCCGAATTAATCGAATATATTCGAATTATTCGAACTTTTCGTACAATATTTGAATTATTTATTCGAATAGTAATTTTGTCGAATAATAACATTCCCTAATTTTAAATAATAGAGGAGGTATTTAGCGAGAGTAAATTCTATAACTTCTTAGCTCTTAGTTAGATAGTTTAGAAGTTATAATTAATTACTTAAGACTACTCCAGTCAATTTAGATATTCGAAGCTCTAATTCGAAGTATAGAGGCCGGGTGCCATCGAAATTTTCATACATACGTAATACCAAAATCATTTTCTCATACGAAAATATTTAACATGTTTGAGTTATTTTTAAGCTTAAAATAGTAATTATTGAGTAATTAATTATTTTTTTTTAAGACGGGAAATGCGCTTAAGCATCCCCGGCAGCACTGGGGAAGGACCACCGGGGTATGTGGGACTCGCTGCGGCCGAGAAGATGGTAAGTTGGCCGCAGCTCTACCCACTAAAACCCGTCCGTGCCTTCTCCTCCGCTTTGTGCTGGGTCGCTGGAAAATAGGTTCCTACACAAAAATTTACTACAAAATATTTAAACACTAAAAAAAAATGTTTAATGTTTAAATATTTTGTAGTAAATTTACTACTAAATACTTAACCACTAAAAAATATAGTAAAACACTAAAAAATATATAAAAAATATATAAAAAATATTTTTTAGTTTAAATATTTTGTAGTAAATTTACTATTTATTTATATATTTTTAGTGTTTTACTATATTTTTTAGTGTTTCAATATTTAGTAATAAATTTACTACAAAATATTTAAACACTAATTTTTTTTTTGTGTTTAAATATTTTGTAGTAAATTTTTGTGCAGGAACCTAGGTAATTACTATTTTAAGCTGAAAAATAACTCAAAAATGTTAAATATTTTCGTATGAGAAAATGATTTTGGTATTACGTATGTATGAAAATTTCGATGGCACCCGGCCCCTTAAGATGAGATCCCACCAAGCTGAAATTCGGTAATATTGTTTAGAATATTATTAAAAATAAATTTGGAAAGCTCCCAATAATTCTCTTTTATGGAAAAAAATATCCAAGGTCAATGTAAAAAAAAATTATTTTCGTAATTTTCAGCCAAACGGTAAGTTTTGTCACAAAAATACCTCCAACAAAAATTGTAGCTCATAAAATTATCTACAAAAATGTATCAGTAAGTACTTTTTTTTCTACGAGCAACCGTTTTTGAGATATTACTATAAATAGATTTAAAAAGTTGTAAAAAAGGAAAAAAAAGTTTTTTTTCTTAATTTTTGGCTTTTTGTGGAAATCTGGCATATCAAACTGGTTAGTAAATGTATAGGGTTATATTGTATACAAGGCGTACTCATGCATATTATGACGATTACAACGTTAATAACTCTTTAAATTGTATATATACTTGTTTAAAAACGGAAGCTTGTAGGGAAAAAAGTAAACATTTTTTGTAGATAATTTTATGACCTGCAATTTTCATTCTGAATATTTTTATGAAAAACTTACCGTTTTGCTGAAAATCGCGAAATTTTTTTTTTTTTACCTTGGATATTTTTTTTCCATAGAAGGAAATTATTGGGAGCTTTCAAATTTTATTTTTAATCATTCTAAACAATATTACCGATTTTCAGCTTGGTGGGATTTCATGTTAACTTCGAATTAGAGCTTCGAATGTCTAAATTGACCGGAGTAGTCACAAGTAATTCATTATAACTTCTAAACTATGTAACTGAGAGCAAAGAAGTTGTAGAATTTATTCTAGCTAAATACCTTCTATATCAGAGGTCACCAATTAGTTTCGCTCGGGGTCCAGATTAAGGGCCTTCCCCTACGGAGATTCCGTAATTTACTGTACTTAGAGCCTTATAAACTCATAATTTGAAAGCTACAAAGTTATAATAAAAATACAGCAATAATCTTCAGTATATCAACATTCCTTTTCTCGGTTTAAATTTTCTATTTTTGTTTATTATACTCATGATATTAGCTTCCAAAGTTAATACCAATTTATTAAAATTGAAGCATACTTTCAGCATCTCCCTAGTAGTTACAAATTACGTTTATTTGAAACACACACCAATAGATAGGCCATTTCATAAGCTACATATATCACGGTTTAATTTTTTTTTTGGTCAATTTTGAACTAAGTTATTTAAAAAACTTAAAATTTCGGTGCGAACTCTTTAATTCGGTAGACTGCGGGTCCGTGCGCGGGCGACGGGCGGCAGTGTCGCAAGACTTCTCGGACGGGGAACCCGTGTCTCTCGTACCCGCTGACTCTTGTTAATGCGCCCGCGCCTTCACATTATAATATTTTTATTTTGTTTTGGCGTTTAATTTTGTTATTGTGTTGTTTACTGCGAAAAGACGCTCATATCAAATACCTATTGCGTAAGGACTCTTAGAGAATTCTTGAACCTTGTGATTGTGTTATTATTTGTGTATTACCTAAAAAAAAGAAAAAGGGCTCTTTTATTAATTAACCTTTTTATTAATTAAAATGTTCAAGTGGTGTTACGTTTTATTTGTATAAATGCCGAAGCAAGACGTATCCGGCAAAGGAAAGAGAATGCGCAGAAAATGAACGAAATTATGTAAGTACCTACCTAATTAATATTATACCTAATTTAATTACTATAAATTACATGATATTATAATATGTAGGTATGGTGAGAGTTGAGACTGCAAAGTTTATAGCCATGTTATTTTACCAGTTTCGAACAGCTGTTCTACAAGAACAGCTGTTCGAAACACAAAAACGCTGTAAGTCAAAAATTTCACTTTTCAGTGATGTCAATTAATTGTATCGATGTATTAATAAAATTATTATTTGTTTTAGACTCAAGAAAAAGACAACTGCTTGTGAAATAGAAGCCTGTAAGTCGTCATTATCAACATTGCAATTTGCAACCGAAAGAAAATGATAACAGGTAAGAAAAATAAGCTCGTAATAAGATCGGTCGAAGGTAAAAGATTAGATATACAATTTTGGTGAGGGGAGGAGGTTGAAACTTGAAAGGAGTAAACCCCTTTTGAATAAATAACTTTTTTTTTTTTTAATTTTGAAGTTTCGACTGTTCTCGGTCTTTTCGAGGCACACCAAGATTGTGTAAGATGGGGGACGAATATTTCAAATTTTCAAATCATATAATAGTAGGGGAGCCCAGAGTGCTATTCGTGTTACTCGAGCGTCATGGAAACTGCAGTCATTTTAAGTTATGAAAAAGAAAATATATTCAGAAAATTGCTTATTTATGTAAATTTTAACAAGATTTTAGACAACAAGGACAATAATCATTTAGTTTAGTGCAACATAAAATACCTGTGAAAATCAGGAACATATGAAGCTTTATTTTTAATATGTATTTAAAATGTCCCTACAGGCTCACCTAATCTTTAAATTGTCAGTGAACATCTCCGATCTTAATCTGACAGATCCGCTGACATTTCAATATTAGAAAATAACTTTTTAACCCACCACGTGAGAAATATGATTTCTATACCATGATAACTAGACACATGTCGCAAGCCTTATACAAGCTAAATCTGACACGCTCGAGCATGTCGCAAAACCCTCTCTTGGGCTCTCCTACTATAATAATCCAAGGGTAGTTGATAAACTTGATATTTCTTTGACATTTTTTATGATAATAATGGCGCTAGTTTGTTTAGATCCATGTAATGATGGCTAGTCTTTTCAAAAAAAAAAAATTACATTAAAAAACTGACGAAAAAAAATGAAAAAATCTATTTTTCAAAAATCGATCTTATTGGCCTCTTTTTTTTTTGGATCGATATTCGGTCATGATTCGAATTGATTTAATTTTTTTTTTCTTCAGATAGAACCGCCATCCCTATTATATAAAAAAAGTGGAAGAAATGACGTCAAGTGTCAACATGGTAGATTTCTATGTAATGAATTGTGCAAATTTTAGTTAATTTTTATTAACAAAGTACAGGTTCCCTAGAACATTTTTTTGACTTTATTACTATTAAGCTAATTTTTCGTGAGTAGCTTCATTATGATAAGACGAACAATAATTTTTTGTATATTTTTTGCAGATTTTTTGTATATTGATAGGTTAATAGTTATATCATTTAACAGCAACATTATCCTATACATAGGAAAATCCATATTTTAGGACCATCAAATCGAAATATTAAATCCTTTCTATCTCTGTTAGCTACCACTTTCTAGAATTTTCGCAGAGGAAATTGTTGTTCGTCTCATCAAAATTAAGCTACTCACAAAAAATTTGCTTGATTGTAATCAAGTCAAAAAATATATGTTCTAGGGAACCTGTACTGTATTTGTAAAAACAAGTATTTGCTTATAGTTTTAAAAGATTCTTTTTTATTTTAGAACCCAAGAACATTTGATAGCCGATCAACTGCCCGTGCAATCAATTTTTGAACTTTGTCAAGAAAGTAATAACGAGTAAGTACTAAACTTACATAATCATTAATTATACTAATATTATTATAAATGCGACAGTTTGTGTGTATGTTTGTTACTTTTTATACCCCTAAACGCCTGAAGTGAAATTCATAAAAATTGGTATGAAGCTAGCTCATACCCTGGATTAACACATAGGCTACTTTTTACTGTGAAAAAAAATTTGTCATTCCCACGGGAAAATCTATAGTCCGCGGATTAAACCGCGGGGGAGTTGATTGCAGTTATAACAACATCCATAAATTACTTATTTGAATACATTTTATGCGTAAAATAAATCATAAATCACTTGAAACTTTCGTTTAAAGTTATTTTAATTTCAGGTTAATTGCGATGGATGATCAAACTCAACAAATCGAAGAATTAAAAAAAAAACAGAAACCACTGGCAAAGATGATCAAGAGGTATTATTATTGGTTGAAAGGCTTATAATGAGTTATCAGTTAAGCGTGTGTCAGTCACATATTATATATTAAAGGCTTACCTACTTATTTCTTTTTAGTGCAGTTGCATACCACCGAAAAAAAGGACAAAGAATCAAATGGAAAATTTATTGGAAGGAGAGTTATCGCTGTCAGTCACTTTTTTCAAAATTGCAAGAAATTTTTAATCATGGACCACTTGGATGCAGCATAAATGAGAAACACAAAATGGCTTACAGTCGACGATTTTACTACGATACGACGACGATTACGATTACGATACGATTTTTAGATTTTTATGATTTTTTACTTGTAATGTAATTAATGACTGGAGATCGGAAATTCCGACGCTTTTATACCTAAACTTTCATAAAAAGCCATAGAATTATGTGGCCTTTTTACAAACAATTTTGCAAAATATTTTAGTTTTTTATATTTATTTATTAGTTATTACTAGTATAGAAAAATAAGACTTATTTTTGTTAATCGATAAATTACGTTAGTAAAATATGTTTTCACTATTTTGTGTACTTTTACTGTTAGAACGTTGTGAAAATGCTTATGATTTAAGGTAGTAGTTGAAATTTTATAACCAAAACATATAGTGGCATACATAATATTAACTACGTGTACCGAAAGGCATATCCATATTTTTCTTTCGTTATTTGAAGTAAGGTGAAGCCAATTTTTTGCCAGATTCCAGCCAGATTTTTCGATTTTTATTAATGACAGATGCTTACCCCTAGGGCTAGTTCCTTTATTTATTACAAAGAAGCAATAATACAGTTAATCGGTATCAGTTTTTACTTGCTTTTTAATATATGACTAAAATCTCTAAACCATGGGAGAAAAATGTTAACGAGGGTAGAAGATAAAAAAAAAATACAAAAAACATCCTGTATTATGTACATCAATTTATAGTGTTGACGTTAAGGAACCAGAAAGTAATCGTATATGCAAACTAGAAGAAAGTGTTGTATGTTGTTGTTTAATATTTAAAAGAAACTAGCTGGCCCGACAGACGTTGTCCTGTCTTAACGATGATTATTTAATTCGAATTGGTATAATATATATAATATATAGTATATAATATAATGTGTATATTGGTATAATATATTATATACATATTTGTTTATTGTATAATATACTAGCGACCCCGGCTTCGCACGGGTATAAAATATATAGCCTATGTCACTCACTGAAAAAATGATTAAAATCGATTCAGCAGTTTTGAATTATATTCATTACTACCCGTGGCCCGCATTGGTCGGTACCGCCGCAAAAGCTACGTCCCGCAATTTTTAAATCTGTAATATCTTAGAAAATATTCTTAAAATCATATGCTGTAAAGGGCCATATAGATCTATATTATTAAATCAATAATGTATTTAAAGTATTTAATTGAATAAGGATTAAAGCCGTATTGGTTAAAATCGCTTCGAAAATTAGCCATAATTTTAAGTTAAAAGTAAATGACAAAAAATGTTATTGTGGCATATCCATAAGAGATAGACATAATATACCATCGTGAAGTTTTCTGTAGACCTTTTCATAGTGTACAATACTTAGTACATTATTTTGATAAATCTCGTAGGGTTCAGCCTGCGTTTGCAATACATTGCAAACGCAGGCTGAAAAAAAAGTAAGCGGAAAAAAATGTAATTATCTACGACATCACATTAGAAACCCGAACGAAAACGAAACGAAATCCCGAGACTCAAAGTATCTCCATACCAAATTTATAGGCGAAAATCATTAAAGTTTTTTGTGCAGGAACCGTACATTTTCCGGGACAAAAAGTAACCCTTGTCCTTTCCCGAGACTCAAAGTATCTCCAAACCAAAATTCATCAAAATCGATTGAATAGTTTACGCACAAATCATAAAAGTATATTGTGCAGTAAACGTACATTTTTCCGGGACAAAATGTATAGTCCGGGTTCCGTAGACCAATTTTTTTTTTTTTTACTATCAAGCTATTTTTTGCGAAATCTTGAAAGTGGTAGCTAACAGAGATAGAAACCACTTTCAAGATTTATCGCAAATAAAATTGTTGTTCGTCTTATCAAAATGAAGATACTCACAAAAAATTAGCTTGATAGTAATAAAAAAAATTCTTCTACGGAACCCGGACTAGTATCCTATGTCCTTTCCCGAGTCTCAAAGTATCTCTATACCGAATTTCAGCAAAATCGGTCCAGCCGTTAAATCGCTATCGCTGGTGCAATAATAAAGGATGTTTTTTTTATTCTCATGCAAAATAACACACTTGTATTATTGCACTATTTGCTATAATTATAAACAACTAGTTTATCGTTTGTTTCTAGTCGTTTATCGCGCGGGAACCGTAAATTTTTCTGGGATAAAAACTATCCTATGTCCTTTCTCAGGACTTAAAGTATCTCCATGCCAAATAATAGATAGAGTGATTCAAGAGGAAGGTTTATAAGTATAATAACATTCATTAAATAGTGGAGAAATACTGTTATTGCTGGGGTTTCTAATGTGATGTCGTAAATAATTTCATTTTTTTTTTGCTTGCATCGCAGGCCGAACCCTACGAGATTTATCAAAATGATGTACCAAGTATTGTACACATTAAAAAGGTCTACAGAAAACTCCGCGATGGTATATGTCTATCTCTTATGGATATCCCACAAGAACAGTTTTTTGTCATTTACTTTTTACGACAAATAATGGCTAATTTTCGAAGCAATTTTAATAAATACAGCATTAATTTTTATCCAATTAAATACCTTAAATACATTGTTGATTTAATGTAGATGTATATGGCCCTTTACAGCATATGATTTAATTGAATATTTTCGGAGATATTACAGATTTAAAAATTGCGGGACGTAGCTTTTGCGGCGGTACCGACCAATGCAGGCCACGGGTAGTAATAATGAATATAAATCAAAACTGCTGAATCGATTTTAATCATTTTTTCAGAGCTATGTATTTTATACCCGTGCGAAGCCGGGGCGGGTCGCTAGTATTATACTAAGATACAACACTTTCCTCTATATTGCCATAATTATGCGATTACATTCCGGAAATAATTGTCTATGGTTTTGAGATTTTTTGTCATACAATAATATAATGTCCAACTTTTCAAGCCCTTTAATTTGTTAATATAAAGTGCTCCATTTCTTGGTACGATATGCCTCTCCTTCTTTATTATTATAATGTGAATAGTATGTTTTGTAAATAAAAGTATATTCGTAAATCGTAATAAATATTTTAAATATAATTTCTTTTTTTTTTATTTTACTTAACTCAAAAACACAATTATTTGACTTACACGGTTTCTGAAGAGAGTCGTGTCTGTTGTTAGTATCATAAATAAATACTAGATGGCACCACAACGCCTTCGATTTTATATTGGTACAAGCAGTCTACAATAGATGTCGCTAAATAAAATTACGTAACTTTGTAGAGGTGAGGCGGGGCGGTGAGGTAGTGAAATCCTCAAGGTCGTTTGCTCGGGAAACGGCCTTAAGAAATGAAATGACCTTCGCGGTCCACACATAAAAATTATCGGCCAAGCGCGAGTCGGACTCGCTCACGAAGGGTTCCGTACCACAAAAATTGACCAAAAATAGGGTTTTTTGCATTGGAGCCCCCTTAAATAATCATTTTATTTTAGTTTTATCATTGATTATTAAAGTATACATATTATAATTGAGGATTTTGTGAAAATTTCAATTGCCTGCCTGTTGCCATTATTGATATTGAGCAAAAAAAGGCCCAAAAAATCACGTTTGTTGTATGGGACCCCCCTTAAATATTAATTTTATTTTGTTTTTAGTATTTGTTGTCATAATGGCAACAAATATACACAATCTGTGAAAATTTCAGAGTCTAGCTATAGCGGTTCTTGAGATACAGCCTGGAGATAGACAGACAGACATCAAAAGTTATTTATTAAACAATGGTACCTAGTTACGGAATTTACAAAGGTTTTTATTTACATGTCAAATATCAATGAGAAAAGTGACAATTTTTGTAAGTAATTATCTCTCTGATGTTTGGAGTGAAATTGGTGCAAGCTATTTAAACATTAAATCCTTTTGTTTTTCTGTTATTTTAAATAATTTTTTTTAATAAACTACCTGTATTATTGTTTTAAATTTTTCATATTTCTGGGATACTTAGTTGAGAAGCATTGGTCAAATGAAAATAAGGGTCCGAGAAAAAAATTAAAATGGCTGCCATTTTAAGACCGCGAGAGAGAGAGATAAAAAAGAGCCAATTCGTAGATAAATAATACTTAGATATTTCATAACATAAAAGGATGACACTGGGAGGCATACATTGTATACGAGGCGTACTTATGCAAATTGTGAGAAAAACAACTTTTACAACTTTTCGAGTGAGAAACGGTAACTGGTATGAAAAAACTAATAATATATTTTTGTAGACAATTTTATGGCCTACAATTTTTATCTGAGGTATTTTTATGAAAAAACTTACCGTTACGCCAAAAATTGTGAAAAACTAATTTTTTGGACCTTTGGTGAATAAATAATTTAGCACACATGGGAATTATGGGGAACTCTCAAATTTTATTCGTAATCACTTTCTTAACAATATTACCGATTTTCAGCTTGGTGCGAATTTATGCAAGGTTACAGGGGTATTTTTGTCTAAGTTGACTGGCGTACAAACAATCGGATGAGAATGCCGCGTCCTGCTCTAACAACGTAATAAATTCTCGTTTGTTAGAGTAGGACGCGGTATACTCGTACGATTGTTTGAGTCTCAAAACGGTTTCGTGGTACGGCCCCAGAGACGAATATTAATGACAATGGGCGTTTTTCGACTAGCCGGCCCGGCACCGGCACCGGCACCGGCGCTGGGGCTTCGTTTTTCCACTTACCGATTTACGCCGGCGGCCGGTGAGTGGTACTCTCTCCCCCCACTCCGCATTATTCTCCGCGCACACACGCACACATAGGGAACGACGCCAACGACTACAATTCGTACACAACGCATGCAGATTTGTCGGCCCGGCACCGGGTGGGAAGCTTGCTACCCCGGCGCCGGGTAAGTGAAAAAGCGAGATTTTCATACATTTTTGCCTCCCCAGAACCGGGGCCGGTGCCGGGCCGGCTAGTCGAAAAACGCCCAAATTGTAGGTCATAGAATCAGTTACTAATGTTACATTGGGCTACAAGGTAATCTTACTAATTATAGTTTACGTCCTCATGGAGAAAAGCTTGTCACTGCTAAGCTGCTTGATAAAGTTCAGTATTGATTTGCCGATGGCCAATTTAAGGAGGCTCCAACTTCCGTTTCCTTGGATTTATTCCGTGATCGTAAACAAAAGCGAAAGTAGTTTTTCGTTGATAAAGCATTAGAAAGTAAGAAAACCTGTACCGGAATCGGGGTCAGCCGATACCGAATAGGGACGCGAGCTCAGTGCGTGCGAGATTGTTCCTTCCGAACATCAAGAACCAGAGCTAGCCAACATGTGTTCTTTGTCGCTTCTTTATAGCAGCCGGCCGCATACACTCGTTTTTCGTATTCGTTTTCCGTATTCGGAATTCCGAATCCATTGAATAAGTAGTAATCAGTAGTGTATCGCACACATTCGCTTTTTTACGAACGGAACGAATTCCGCACGTACGTGTCAAAACTGTAGTCTAAAGGTATGTGCAGTTTATTTTAATGCATTTTTAAAGTGTACGATGGGTCATAAAAAATGTATGGAAAATCACATCATCAAAAAATAATTCTGATTCAAAATGTGCGCGTTTTGACAGTTTTCATATTTTAAAAGCATAACACTGTACTCCTCACAGTGGCGTAACTATAGGGTGGCAGGGCTGGCAAAGACAAAATGCCTCGGGCCCCCGACCCAAAAGGGCCCCGGTTCAAGAGGCCGATAGGTCAGAAATTTTTTATACATTGTTTTATTATTAACATGACGATGTTTACTGATAGGGCCCCATCAATTTGCCACGGGCCCTGGATGTTATAGTTAAGCTACTGACTCTTCAGTTGGTTTAAACATACTCAATGAATCGGAATAATAAATCTATAAGCACTACCAGACAGTACCTACTTCCTATGTGTTCCGAAACCTCCAATGATGATGATGATTTTAACATCATTATAGGCCCACAGTATACATGTGATTAGGGCTTCCCATTTTTTATTATTTTTTAACACACTTTTATTAGCTAGGGCTGTATGTATGTAAGGGAATCGTTGAGCATGATTTTTACCTATCTGCAGTAGTCTAATTAAGAGACAATGACAATGCAATAAATTTGTTAAAATTTTTGAAAAAAAAAATTGTTTTTTTTTTTTGTTTTTTAAAACTATTATTTTATGTAATAATCAGGTTAGCACAGATGGAATACACTTCTCATTAAGTTCTTTTGAAGCTTAGTACTACGGTATTTAACCCATCAATCCCTAAGCGGCAGCCGGCTGTCGCATAACAATTGAAACTCTAGTGTGCCTGCAATACCCACGATGGAGGTGATATACAATATTTAGCATCATTAATTTCATATTTTGTAGACCACAATGTGTTATGCCTGTATGACTTATCCACCCCTGAATTGTTAGAAGTATGTTATAAACAAGAGATGGGCTCAATTTAGTATGAACCAACAAACACATCTATTGGCCTAGAACAGTGGTCATCACACTTTACTGGCCAAGGGCCGCACATGACAATGTGAGTGCCTGCACTGGGCCACAGAGTATGAGAAATTTAGATTAAATAATGCACACTATAAAGAATTATGAGAATATGTCTAACAAAAAATAATCAACTTTGCTGAGGTACATCTTGCTAAGGGGTTTTAACAAACCCTTCTTTGGCTGAAAAACTGTTTTAAGATTATCACTAATTCTACTACATTAAGAATTTACTCTTTATTATTACAATATTTTATGAATTATTTTTACAGCCATTATAAAAGTAAATAAGTGATTTCTGTTCCAAACATTGCAATTTTCACTACATTGTGATCAATTTCAAACTCTGTAAATAGCATTGATCAGCTTATAAACTGTTTATCAAGCAAGTTTGAAGACATTTACTGATTAGAATAATTATGCAGTTAAACAGTAATGCTGTTAGGTTGTAGGGGACGACAGTCGAATAGTACGCACTTACGAAATTGTAACGTGTTTTATTAAGTTCAACTGTTAATGTTTTCGTATTATAAACCAAAGGATTTTTCGTTCAGCACTAAGAATAAGTATAATAATATATTAGAAACATGTATAAAGTTTTTTTGGATGTGTATAAAGAGTACGTAAGTATGAATAAATTGTAAATACCTACCTCTTCCAGAACATTGATGGTTTGGCGACATTGTGGCATACGCGACACAAAGGTAGAAGTGATTGGTGAATTGTAGTCTTCTCGAGTTTCGTCGATAAATTCACCAATACCAATAAGACCCGGCATGATGACCGAGATCCAAATACAACACCGATACTGAGTCTTGCGAATCACATTCGTTTTGCGAACAATCGAAATTGATTTAACTGAAACCGTATTTTACTTTCATGTGTCTCACAAATCACTATTACGCTACGAACACATTACAGATATTACACTAAAACTTTGATTGAGCATGCAAGAAGATACTATTCACAAAATAAAAACTGTAACATCAATTTTCACATCGTAATAAACGGACATCCGAGAACAAACTAAAATTTATTGACACATTTGACAGTGGTGCTTTATTAATGTCAGTGTCAAACTTCTACTTCTTTTTCCATAGACTGTCTCATAAACTAGAGAAACTGACAGCTCTTTTTCTTTATAAAGGGGCCCATTTATTCAGGATTGTGAATGTTGTCGCAGCCTGCATGGTGGCCGGGCGCCGGCAAGCGAACACCGAGCAGGATGCGACTTGAATCCTGCACTAAGCGTGCAAGCTCCGCCCACCGCTTGTAGTTCGCCGCGAAGGACTGTCAGTGACTCGGCGTCCTGCGTGGCAAGGAGGATATAAACTACGTACAGCTTGGCAAAGAAGAGTCTGACGCGGTGACAGCTGGAACTAAGAGTTTTTATTTATGACAACACTACATTACTTGTCAACTCTAGTCAATCTAGTATATATTGTGTCAAAAGTGAAGCGTAGGGTTGCCTGTATTTAAAGAAAATCGCCCTCATTTAATCCACACTCTTCTTTGCCAAGCTGTAACTGCGTGGCGGACTGCCGTGTAGAAAGCAGGAGCGTGAATTTGGACGCAGGACTGCATTTTGCCATTTTGTTGACAATGGACAACACGGACTTAAGGGAGTTTATTGAAATATATAAAGAAAATCGCTGTTTGTGGGACCAAAAATCCCCAAACTATAGTAATAAACAATAAAAATAAATACCTAATAAAAAAATTTGAGTGGTGTCAAGGGACACCCGGATGGAACGAAATTAAAAAATAAACGCTATCTAGTTGACGCCCAGGAATACTATAGGTCTACCAGAATCTGATGGCAAAAATTGAGAAAATAAATTGACTCTAGCAATACCGGGGTAGTTGGAAAATGGAATAAAAGATTTTGATCCTTTTTTTTTTCTTATAGCGGCTGATTCTGTGTGTTAAACATGCATATATAAAAATTTATCCAATGATCAAGGATATTTTATGAAAATCTGCTGTCAAAAATTGCCATCAGATTCTGGTATACCTATAACAACGACACTTTTATGGAATTGTAATAAAATTTATTTAAACGTAAATGTGTCGTTACAACTTTTTCCCTTTCGCAACGCGCGATAAGGAACTTCGTTCCAAAAATTATTTTTATCTAATAACAGATTAAATAAACATAGCAGAATAGCTGTTTTCTTTTTTTTAGAAATAGCGCGGAACATCATTGCAAGAATACCGACACTAAAGAATAAAGATGTATGCAACAGTACTGATTGATGGACGGCTAAGCAGTATAATGTGTGAGCTATATCCAGCTTCACAGTCCTGCACGGCGGATTGCCATGCAGGATAGTGAATGGGCCCTTTTACGGGGGCCCTGCACAGGGAAGCTACTGAGTATTTACTCAGACCAGAGTAAATACTCAGTAAAAATTTATTTAGACACTCAGTATTTACTTTTAACTGAGTATTTATGTTTTACTAACCAGAATTGAATTGTTGAAGGTTTTTCTTTATTTATTATTTATTTGTATGATATTTTTAAGTAAGTATAAGCTATGTTCTTTTTGAGTATAACCAGTATACTTAAATTTAAATAAAATTATTATATGATATCTCAGACCAATGAATGCAAAATTTTCTTTTAGTATTTTTTGGACTCAGTAACGAAAAATTAGGTACCTCAGCTAAATGGAATACCTAATTTTGATGATAGACTACCTAATTTTGGTATTTAGGCAGACGATTTTTACAGTGTCGGTGTTATCAAAAAATGACATAGGTATATTATAGGTATACAATATACATATCCTACTAATATTAAAAAGTCGAAAGTTTGGATGTATGTATCGATGTTTGTTACTCTTTCACGCAAAAACTACTGAACGGATTTTAATGAAACTTTACAATACCTGACCTGATAGACCTGATGAAGGGATCCATAAGAAATCGACGGAACTCCTCAAAATTTACATGGAAACATGTGGTGACTTCGGTTTCGTGAGCAGTATTCTAAGCATATGCTACCAACAAGTAAGATTTTGCACCGGATATACTATGGTTCGGGTGCTGAGAGAACTCCTGACTCTTTGTAGATACAAGTTTGGGAGTTTCGACGTTGTTTTAAGAACGGAAAGCATATTATGCTACTATGTACGCAAATCATCATCATCATCATCAATCACTGCCATAAACCAGTAAAGAACCATGTATCGTCCCGTTTTGACCCTATTATTGGTACTTTTCAAAGTTTTTTATTACATAATATCACTTATTTTTTTTTATTTACTTAAACCACGAGTAACACCGCGGGGCACACCTAGTAGGTTATAAATTAAACAAGATTAGGTATATTATTTAAATGTGGTATTATTGTTAACATATAAATTGAAAAAATATATACTTAGATAAAAATTTTAATTTAACAACTATCTAAAAATAATCGGCCAAGTGCGAGTCGGACTCGCGTACGAAGGGTTCCGTAAAAATTTCAAGGGGGCTCCCATACAAAAAACACAATTTTTAGCCTATTTCTGCTTTGTCCGATATAGAGCAAAAATAGGCTTAAAATTGTGTTTTTTGTATGGGAGCCCCCTTGAAATTTTTATTTTATTTTAATATTATTATTAAATATTAAAGTACACATTTAACAAAAGAATGTGTGAAAAATTCAAGTGCCTACCTCTTGCCATTATTGATATATTAGAGCAAAAATGCCTAAAAAATCACGTTTGAAAAAATACGCTCACGTTAAATATTTATTTTATTTTGTTTTTAGTATTCTTTGCTATAGCGGCAACAGATATACACAATCTGTGAAAATTTTAGAAGTCTAGCTATAGCGGTTTTTGAGATACAGCCTGGAGACAGACAGACGGACAGACAACGAACTCTTAGTAATAGGGTCCCGTTTTTACCCTTTGGGTACGGAACCCTAAGAATGATTAATCTGAATTAGTCCCAGATTCTGTAAAATCTAGTTCAGATATCAGTGCAATTGTAGAGGGCTCATTGTTATTTAATGGATCTGATTCGGCGGTTGCGTTTTCCTCTTATTCTTGATTGTCATCTCGATCAATATATTTATTCAGTAATTTCCAATTATACGATACAAATGTACTTTTAGCAGCTCGTTGTTTTGTGAGTCGGTTTCGGACTTTGGAATGTATAAAACTTTGAACACTGAAGGACCGTTCAGTAGCTGCAGTGGTGCATGGAGCTGTAAGAATTCTTATTGCAACTACGCTTAATCCTGTCGAACAAGCCTTTCCACCATGTGACTGCGCTATTTTTTTCTTCTTCAGGGCTCCTCCAAATAAACCTTTTGGCCCACAATCCATGTTTAGCTTTATAAATAGAATCCTGGCTACGCCGATGATTAGAAACCTCTATAAAAAAAGAAAAGTCTTATTGTACTGAATGTTCATTATATTAAAGAGAGATGACAAGAGAAACGAATTATTGTTCGGTCAATTGGTTACTGAAGAATTTAAATACATACTGCCATGAGCGCGCACAAGGTGCTATGAAGAAATTTTACGATATTTAAGAGAAGCGAAGGGTCGACATATTGACAACTTTCAAAATGAAAATACATTGTCTTAGTAACTTTACTTAAGGGCCTTCCCCTATGGAGATTCCGTAATTTACCGTATTTAGAGCCTTATAAACTCATAATTTGAAAGCTACAAAGTTATAATAAAAATACAGCAATAATCTTCAGTATATCAACATTCCTTTCCCCGTTTTAAATTTTCTATTTTTGTTTATTATACTCATGATATTAGCTTCCAAAGTAATACCAATTTATTAAAATTGAAGCATACATTCAGCATCTCCCTAGTATTTACAAATTACGTTTATTTGAAACACACGACAATAGATAGACAATTTGATTAACTACGTATTCCCCGTTTTAAATTTTTTTTAGATCAATTTTGAACTGAGATAAGTAAAAAAAATAGGATTTTTGTGCGATCTCGGCAACGCGTCAAATGTATGGTCAAGGTTGTTTGCTCGGGGGATGGCCTTAAAATTATGAATATTCTGTTAAATTATAAGTATTTTTCATTATTCTGTAATGTTCTTGATTTGTTTCAAGTGTAATTAGAACCTAAAATATTGAATAAATCGTTTTTACTGTGTCCAGTGAGTAAATACTCATACTAAAAAGTAAATACTCAGTATTTACTTTAAGTGAGTTTTTACTCTGACTCAGTTTTTACTGCCTTATCCATCCCTAGCCCTGCATGATCGCACTCGGGCAAGGGGCTCTCGAGAGAGTCTCGGCAAGACTCGAGAGAGTCTCGGCAAAAGTGTAAACACACCATAAACAATAATAATAGTCTATGTTTTCAATATGACTGAACTGTCACGAGGTGGGTAAAAATTGTAAAATTTTACAATTTTTATCAGTATTTAATTAATTCTAGCGGTAAAAATCGAATTTTCATTATATTTCATCAGATGACTTTTTTGTCTACACAATAATAATAGAAATGTGATTTCGAACGTTATCAAATCAACAATAATATCTCTTCCATGACAACCTAACTCTATCATTATCATTAATAATTTCGTTTTAGAGATTGGTGAAGTGTGGTTTAGATTATTTGATCATCGCCCATTTCTTAAAGGAGAAATCAAATTTATGTTAAAAGAATTTGAGGTACGTAGACATTAGAATCTGTGTAAAAAATAGACAATAATAATGACTCATAATATTATGGTAATATTCTTCACTTATTTACAGGAAAAACGGGGTGACCGTGAAGTAGAGAACCTTTTTAACGTTATAGAGAGCTTGACGGACATAAAAGATACACAAATAGATAGAATTGTAAAGAGTTCAGCTGCATTGCCGGTATTGGGTGAGAAATTGGGACAGGCATTAGAGTTATCCAACCAAGTAGAAAAGGATTATCTTGAAATTCAAAAGGTAATGTTTAGGGTATGAATAATTATAATAACAAAACAGTTTTGCAACAATAACTGGGTTAGGCCGCCAATTTTTGCTGATTTGGCACTGAATTATTGTGTTGGTAGCGTAGATACTTCTACTACAAGTAAAAGTGTCTACGCTACTCGACATACTAAAATGGTAGCGAATTTTTATTTCTACGCTACTGTAGCGTTGAGAAAATCAAACATCTCTGTAAATGATACATAATGTGGTTTGTATTATAGTCCCAAACATGGCCCTTTTGACTATTCACATGATGCATTGACAGTTTTAAGTGAAACAGTAATACTTACATTTGTATCACGAAAACACTTCCTTTGAAAAAACTGTGTGAACTGTCGAAAAATGGCAGATATCACGAGATTTTTCTTAAAGTATGTAAAAACTCAGCATTGCCACCTCCCTGTTTTACCTTCCCTAACACGTAACGATAATAATAAATGGATATTATTGGTGACGTTTAAAAAGTGGGGTAGAATTGATGTTTCTAACGATTAATTTGATTTTAAAAAGTTTATAAAGAAAGTTATCTTAAAATACTATAAAAATTAGGTGAAGTAATAGCCATTTATATAAGTATTCATAACATATCTGATTTATCTTCAAATCTGTCATACTTACTGCTACAGCGACAATTGGAATGCACCTCTTCCACGGCGGATGGCATATTTTAAGCTATTTTCTTACCTTTTTTTATGTTTAATTGAAATATATTTTTAGACTATGATTTGAACCGAAATAATTCTAATGCATCCTTGAGTGCTTTATTTTCTTCGTTAGAATCAGTTTTCGAACATAAGATAAACACAATAATTTTTAAAATACGGAGGGAGGAGAAAAAATATTACCAAATCAGCAAAAATTGGCAGCCTCACCAACTATTGAAGTATAAAATAGTTGTAGCAGTAATTAAAAAAGTTAATAATAATTCTACAGGATTTTGAAAAAAAGCGAGCAGAAAGAAAATTAAAGAGAGATCAAGAATGGACGCAGTTTATTGATGATATGAATTTTAAATGCCAAAGAATTGATAATACTTTTGAAGAAAAAGAGGAGGAACTCAAAGACCTATATGCGGATCTTAACCATAAGTTGAACATTGCAGATAAATAAAAATAATATCAAATATGGATTTAAAAGGGTCACTTGTTGATACTAATCTTAGAATGTATGTTTCGAAAAAGGCTATAGAATTTTTGAAGACTCTTCCAAACAGTGTAGAATTACCTGCAAATATTATAAAAATTTTAGAGGATGAATCGTCCGATAATGTGAAGTATAAACCTCTAAATAGTAGCCCCAATGCTGTACAAATTAGTAACAAAGACATTGAAAACTTAGACAAAATTCAGAATGAATTTGCGAATAAAACATGTAACAAAGAGATAACAGAAGCAAGCAAAGACAAAAATGATAGTGAAAATGAAAATGACACAATAGTAGTCGAAAGCAATGATGAAAAGTGCAAAGGCAATTATTTACTTACTTCTGACTTGGACTGGCTGTACTCTTACATGAAAAAGAAGAGAGATAATGGTGATAAAATTCCTTATTTACATGAACTTCTAGAAGGTTCTCACATTGAAATGCCAGAGAATAAAATTATCAAGAGAAATCCAGATCTCGAGGCGAGATGTGTAAAACTGAGGGCGCAGCAGGAGGCACGAGAATACAGGAAAATGACCAAAGGAGTGGATAATGTTAGGATGAGGTTCCCAGAAGATAGTATTTCCTATCAGTGTAAGTATAAATTAAGTAAATAATATATCATTCAGTTTTGGGTTTACCTTAAAATTACTACAATTATGACTATTATTTTTTTAATTTGACCATGTTGCAATTATTAAATGTAAAGTTGCATTTAAATTTCAATATTTCGATCCACTGTTATTGCATGCATTTAATAATAAAAATTAAACTGTGATCTGCTATATCTTAAGGTTTACACGAGGCGCTTACACAAGGGCAATAATTGCTCGGCGACACGAATGGATCAATCTGGAGCAATTAGTGGAGCACTATGGAGCAATTTCAATAATTTTCTTTGCGGCAATTATTTCGGCGATATTGCTTCTAATTGCTTCAGATATTTCATATCGCTCAATGTCGCAGATACGAATTGACGAATATCCAATGGGCTTGGAAATTCCAGGCAATTTTTGTATGTATCTCGTTTGCACTTGTTTGTTTTGCGGCTTGCCGTCTTGATTCCGCGTGGAGAGTGAGAGGGCGGGTGGAAGTAGGATTAGAAGGTTGAAGATGAATAATACACCATCTAATTCTTTACACAATGAAAATTGCGGCCTTTTTGACAAAAACGATCGCACCCAGATACGTCTATTCCTTTTCTTTCTTTTTTGTTTTTGATTAACCTCTTGAACCCCACCGACACCATATCGAGCCACACGTAAAAATACCTCTGTGTACCACCGGCTTGATATTGAGCCACCTGACTGCACTCGACCTCGCGCAGTTTTTTACACGCAACTTATTTTAATGAGTATAAGATTTAATTTCGTTTGTTCGAAGCATTATTTTTAAGAGTATGAGTACGAAATTTTGTAAAATAAAAAAAAAATACGAAAATTTAAATGGCGCCATATAACTCGGGCATTACGCCTGAATCGAATTTTGACATCCCGATATTCGAGAGGTTAATAATAAACGAGCGCTACAAGCCGCCGCAGCAACAATGTCGTCCATAGCGAGCACTGACCTCTATTATACATGTCGTAACCGGTCATGAATACGGACACGAAACGAAGCGCAAGTGCGCCACCAAGCGGCGAATTGGTGCAACTTAGTTATGGCGCGCTTCGACAGAGTCGTAAAGCTCTGGTGGGGCGGAGCGCCTCTCACTTTCGCTCCAGTCGTTGACCAGTCAACCAGTGCTTACGGAACTGTCCTACGTTTCGCTTTGTGTCAGTGTATAGTGTAATGTACAGTGAAGTGTTGAGTGAATAGTGATTGTGTACAGTGTTATAACTGAGTGATCTGATTTGAAGACAATTAATAAACAACTTGATTTTTACAAGTTTTGTTCTTTTGCACGATACCCATCTAAGCCCACAATGTCTGAAGGTTCTGATCTAAATTCTGACCCTCCGACATCAGAAGTGGGATCAAATCGTGCAAAAGATGCAAATAACCTTGAGAAAAATGAAGATCAATGGCGGTTACTTTTCGAAATTCAAAATCAACAAATTCGTGAATTGATACAAACATTGAAGACACCAGCTGTGAGTAATAACGTTATTTTGCCAGAATTTAATCCGGATAGGCAAGACGCGGATGCGCGATCGTGGTGTGCAACGGCCGATCTGTGTTTGGACGGAGATGTTGTCCAAGGCGGGCAACTGATTATGATGCTAAGTAAGGCATTAAAAGGCTCCGCATCGGCATGGCTGCCACAAATTACCTACCCAGGAATTACTTGGCCTCAGTTTAAAGAATTATTCACGGCTAGATTTGTAACCGTTGAAACTTCAGCGGCTACCCTCATTAATTTGAATAATGAAAAGCCAAAAGAAAACGAGACCTATTCTGCCTACGCCAGTCGTCTCATAACGTCGCTGCTCAGTCGATGGAAGAATGTGAGCGTAGAACAAATTGCAGTATCAACTGTGGTCGCTCATTTGGCACAAATTGACAGCCGTCTGCAACGACTCGCTTTTACAACGGAGCTAACAACGCGCAGTCAACTGCAACAAGAACTGCAGGCCTTTTCGTTTTTAAAACGTAAGGCTCCTGTAGATTCCAGGCATGACGTAACGAACGAGAAACGTATGAAGCAAGAAACGTTTCCGCAAATCAAATGTCATGCGTGTGGCAAGCTCGGACATAAGCAAGCACACTGTCGCATGAAGAAGAATGATATCAAGAAGCCTGTGTCTACTGCTTCTGCGTCAGGAGCAGTACAGCGTTCTCCAGCCAGCAGCAACACTATCACCTGCTACAAGTGTGGCAACCTTGGCCACATCGCCAGCCGCTGTACTGCGGGTGGATCCAGCGCTGCTGCAACCCCAACAGTGAAGCGTGTCGACCTGTGTGAAGTCACACCCCCATCTAGTACCTTAAGTCACTTTGGTGAGTGTTTTAAATTCGATTTTGACTCCGGTGCCGAATGCTCATTAATGAAAGAGTGTGTTTCAAATAAATTTAGCGGAAAACGAATTAATAATTTGGTCTCATTAATGGGCATAGGCGATAAAAATGTCAATTGTACCTTGCAAATATTAAGTCGAGTAGAAATTAATGGATATTCAATCGAGATTCTATTTCACGTTTTGCCTGATGCCTTTTTGCGTAGTGATATTCTCATAGGCCGCGAGATTTTGAGTAACGGGTATTCTGTAACGATGAGTGCGACTAACTTTATTTTAACGAAAGATGTAACTGTGAATTACTGTAACTCTAAGAATGTAACATCGTCTTGCAATAATTTTGATACGATTGATACTGACGTGCCTGCCGATAAGGTCATTGAACTTGTGGGTATTTTAAAACAATACTCGGATTTCTTCATTATGGGTTTTCCTACCACGCGTGTAAATACGGGTGAGTTAGTGATAAGACTAGTGGATTCAAATCGTACAGTACAAAGACGTCCTTACAGACTATCTCCGAATGAACGTGAAGTTATGCGTAACAGAGTGAACGAGCTATTACAAGCGGGAATAATAAGACCAAGTAATTCACCTTTTGCTAGTCCCGCCTTACTAGTGAAAAAACATGATGGCTCGGACCGCATGTGCATAGACTATAGGGAATTGAACGCGAATACAGTACCTGACCGATATCCTCTCCCGCTCATCTCTGACCAGATACCGCGACTTAGTGGTGCAAATTATTTCACAAAACTGGATTGCGCTAGCGGTTTTGATTTAATACCAGTCCAGTCAGAGTCAATAGAACGTACAGCTTTTATCACGCCGGATGGGCAGTATGAATTTTTAACTATGCCCTTCGGTCTTCGTAATGCGATCTCTGTTTTTCAACGTGCTATTATAAGAGCATTAGGTGATCTTGCTAATCAATACGTCGTGGTATATGTTGACGATATTTTAATCTTTTCTGACTCTATTAATCAAGGTTTAGAGAGGTTAAAGATAGTTCTTGATACACTTACAAAAGCAGGTTTCTCACTAAATCTCAAAAAGTGTTCTTTCCTTAAAACTAGAGTAGAGTTCTTAGGGTATGAGGTAGAAGCAGGTGAAGTTAAACCAAATAAGCGGAAAATAGAAGCCCTGTCTGCATTACCCTCACCCCAGTCAATAACGCAGGTAAGACAATTTGTTGGACTAGCCTCGTATTTTCGACAGTTTGTGCCGAACTTCTCGCGTCTTATGGGTCCGATTTATAAACTTACCTCAGGAAAATGTCCCTTTGAGTGGACTTCTAAATGCGAGGAAGCACGGCAGAAAGTGATCGAAATTCTAACCAATGCACCTGTGCTAATGATTTTTGATCCAAAATATCCGGTGGAACTACACACTGACGCGAGTGCTGATGGGTACGGGGCAATATTATTTCAAATTGTAGAAGGTAAGCGTCGCCCAGTGGCCTACTATAGCAAACGCACGTCCCCAGCTGAGTCGAGGTACCACTCCTATGAGTTGGAGACACTCGCTGTCGTCAATGCGGTAAGAAATTTCAGGCAATACTTGCACGGTCGAAAATTCACGGTAGTCACCGATTGTAATTCTTTGAAGCTGTCGCGAACAAAAATTGATCTTACGCCTAGGGTTCACAGATGGTGGATGTTTTTGCAAATGTTCGATTTCGACGTAAATTATAAGGTAGGTAAACAAATGGGACATGTTGATTTCTTGTCTAGAAACTTAATACAGCAGCCGGGTACTTTGAGACATCCAATAGAAAAGGTGGAGCAAAAGCGAGTTGACTTAGCCGAATTATCCAGCAATTGGCTTCATGCAGAACAGCAGCGAGACGAAGAAATTAAGAAATTAATTTCTGATCTCGACCAGGGACAGTTAAGTGATGATATTTCTAAAACTTACGAGGTTAGGTCAGGCATACTTCATCGTAAGATACAGCGGAACGGTAGGACAAAATGTTTACCCATCGTCCCTCGTGCTATGCGCTGGTCGGTCATAAACAATGTTCATGACTCTCTTGTGCATCTCGGATGGGAGAAAACGTTAGAAAAGCTGTATGATCATTATTGGTTCGAGGGAATGAGTCGACATGTACGAAAATTTGTTGATAATTGTGTGACATGCAAAATGGCCAAGTCTCGTTCAGGTAAGGTACAGGCCGAACTTCACCCTATACCAAAAATTGCTGTGCCGTGGCATACAATACACATTGATGCCACAGGCAAGTTGAGTGGAAAGAATGATAGTAAAGAGTACGTGTTTGTCCTGATCGATGCATTTACAAAGTACGTTCTACTATTTCACACTAAAAACATTGACACTAAAAGTAGTATTAAGGCAGTGAAAAATAGCGTAGCACTATTTGGTGCCCCTGCTCGTATAATTGCAGATCAAGGTCGATGCTTCGCGAGTAAAGAGTTTCAAGATTTTTGTACCAGTAAGAACATCGACCTTCATCTTATAGCAACTGGTTCGTGTCGCGCTAATGGTCAGGTGGAGCGAGTAATGAGCGTGTTAAAGTCTATGCTTACCGCAGTTGAATCTGACAAAGAAAAGTCTTGGCAAGATTCTTTAGGAGACGTACAGCTAGCACTCAATTGTTCTGTAAGTCGCGTGACAAAAGCCAGTCCCTTGGAACTTTTCATAGGCAAAGTAGCTCGCCCTTTAGACCTAATGGCAAACGATAGCGAAGAAATAATTGATCTGGACCAGGTTAGGCAATCGGCATCCGAAGGCATACAAAAATCGGCTATTTACAATAAGACTCGTTTTGATAGCAGCAAGGCAAACGTGAATAGATTTTCGATTGGTGACTTTGTTTTAATTGAAAATGAGGAACGCAATCAGACGAAACTAGATATTAAGTATAGAGGGCCATTTCAAATAATTGAAGTTTTAGATGGTGACCGATATGTTTTAAGGTCCTTGGCAAATAAGCGCACCTATAAGTACGCGCATGATCGAATTAGAAAGATGCCCGAAAGTCAGGTACCTATTGAGATTATTGAGGATAATGAGGCGGAGAATGAAGAAATGTTGCCATAGTTAAAAGCAGTATAGGATTCACATTCACACAAGTGTGGAGACTGTACCAGGATGCTGTAGCCGTAGTCCGGTAGAAATCGGCATCTGCCCTATGGGTAGTCCGTGGATAGGCGGTAGGCAGTAGTCCTGGGTGGTACAGTCGGATCAGGCCGTGTAGCATTGATCATAGAGTCGTAGTGTGACTCGGGCTCTCCTTATGGGAAGCTATGTGTTTGAGCAGGTTTACAAACCTATGAATAGAGAGTGTGGATCCTAAGGCTGTCATTGATTTGTCATTGATTTTATTTTGATAAACTTTATTAAAATGATTCTCAAAAGGTACATGATTAAAGTTAGTCGTAGCATTGTGGATTACTATCAGGATAATTGATTAGTTTGAACTAGCTTTAATGCGTTTTGTAAACAAATCTAATTGCTTAGATAAATTGAAAAGAGTAAATAGTTAGTTTTCATTTCTCTCCATAGTTATGGTAGCAAGTTAAAAGGATGGCCGAACAGAGACTTTGTCGTTTTATTTTCGTTACAGATTAACTGACACACAGGGACGTGTGTCGCACAGGATGGCCGTGTCGTAACCGGTCATGAATACGGACACGAAACGAAGCGCAAGTGCGCCACCAAGCGGCGAATTGGTGCAACTTAGTTATGGCGCGCTTCGACAGAGTCGTAAAGCTCTGGTGGGGCGGAGCGCCTCTCACTTTCGCTCCAGTCGTTGACCAGTCAACCAGTGCTTACGGAACTGTCCTACGTTTCGCTTTGTGTCAGTGTATAGTGTAATGTACAGTGAAGTGTTGAGTGAATAGTGATTGTGTACAGTGTTATAACTGAGTGATCTGATTTGAAGACAATTAATAAACAACTTGATTTTTACAAGTTTTGTTCTTTTGCACGATACCCATCTAAGCCCACAATGTCTGAAGGTTCTGATCTAAATTCTGACCCTCCGACATACAAGTACCCTTTGTAATGACAGCTATTTTTTGTGCCTATTTGAAGCGGAATCAGCTCCCCCAATGTGAGGGATAGGAACTAAATTTGACGTAAAAATAACGTTTGGAAGTCGCCATATTGGCGCTGATAGCAGTAGTGGGAATATTTGGAACTAATAGTAGTGATGACAACCAGTAACGATTAAGCGGCCATTTGCAGGTTACGTCAAATTTAGTTCTCTTCCCTCTTACTGGGGCGCTGATTCCGCTTCAAATAGGCACAAAAAAAGTGGGTATATAGGTCCAGCGTACTTGTATAATGGAGGTCAGTGATAGCGAGTGTCCATGGGCGACGGTAGGTCCCATGACCTGTTTGCTCGTTTCGTTTGCCCCCTTATTTTTATAAAATATAGCTTTTGCCCGCGGCTTCGCTCGCGTTAAGTATTATAATTATTTAGGTGTCAAAGTCTCAGCACGATCGCTATATCCTCTATTTTATCCCTTGAGGTGGAATTGATCAAAATCCTTTCTTAGCGAATGCCTACATCATAACTACCTGCATGCCAAATTTCAGCCCGATCCGTCGAGTAGTTTGGGCTGTGCGTTGATAGATCACTATGTCAATTGGTCACCTTTGAGTTTTATATATTATTAAGATTTAGTGAATAATTAAGTATTATTTAAATCATCATTTACTAATAGATCTAAAGGCGGGGATGCGCGTGCGGGAGGGCCGCACGCGCATCCCCGCCTTGGTGACGCCCACTTCGCAACGGGCCGTGCAGCAGAAATCGTAATATTTTAATTTCGCCATAACTTCAAAATCAAATGTCCAATTTTAATCATTCAAAGACCAAATATTATCTACATAAACTGTGCTTAGTGATGAAATAATTTATTTTGATAAGGATTAATAGCATGAGTAAAATAAACGCCTTGAAATGAAGTCCAAAAAAATGCAAGATTTTTAAATAAAAAAATGGTTCTTGTGCCTCACTCGACATAGATAAGTATAGTGTGTCGCGGACTTTTTTGTAGATATTTATAAGATCTATAATTAATTAGAACATTTTATGGTTCTATCTTTTATAGTTGAGGCAGCGTACGCAAAATAAATAACTTTTCTGGTTGATTTTTACACCTTGGGTCCGAAAAACCCAAATATCTTACGGAACCCTATTTTTTTCCAAAATAAAATTTATCCTATGTTACTCGTGGATAATGTAGCTTTCGAATGGTGAAAGAATTTTTAAAATCGGTCCAGTAGTTTTTGAGCCTATTCATTACAATTAAACAAACAAACAAACAAAGTTTTCCTCTTTATAATATTAGTGTAGAAAAAAGAACTGAAATGCTCGTGTAGGACAGTATCTTCTAGTTCATGAAGTTGCGCCATATTGCTCAATATTGTATTGCGCAATATTGATGCTTGTTGCCGTTGCCGCAAATTGCTTGATGTAGTCGTGACGTCATAGTTGACGAGTATTGACTGGAATTGAGCAATTTTAGTTGCCCGTATAAAGGTGCGCTTATAGGGTTCCGTACTCAGGGTAAAAACGGGACCCTATTACTAAGACTTCGTTGTCTGTCCGTCTGTCTGTCTGTCTGTTTGTCTCCAGGCTGTAACTCAAGAACCGCTATAGCTAGACTTCTGAAATTTTCACAGATTATGTATTTCTGTTGCCGCTATAATAACATACTAAAAACAAAATAAAGTAAATGTTTAAGGGGGGCTCCCATATAAGAAACGTGATTTTTTTTGGCCTTTTTTGCTCGTAATCAATAATGACAACAGCTAGGCACTTGAAATTTTTACAAAATCCTTAATTATATTTGTACTTTAATAATAATAATAATAAAATATTTAAGGGGGGCTCCCATACAAAAAACACAATTATTTACCTATTTTTGCTCTATAACGGTACGGAACCCTTCGTGCGCGAGTTTGACTCGCACTTGGCCGATTTTTTGTTATTATTATATTTCTTTGAATATAATCTGGGTGCGATCGTTTTTTGCAAAGAGGCCGCAATTTTCATGTAAAAAATTAGATGATATATTATTTCAAAAACTTTACTAGACTGTCACGACACAGAGGCTGACTACGCGCTGGACGCCTTGCCACGCACTATCCTACTTCCACCCGACCTCTAGCTCTCCCCGCGGAAGCTAGACGGCAAGCCGCAAAACAAACAAGTGCGAACGAAATACATACAAAAATTGCCTGGAATTTCCAAGCCCATTGGATATTCGTCAATTCGTATCTGCAACATTGAGCGATATGAAATATCTGGAGCAATTAGGAGCAATATCGCCGAAATAATTGCCGCGATTTATTGAAATTGCTCCATATCGCTCCACTAATTGCTCCAGGTCCATTCGTGTCGCCGAGAAATGATTGCCCTCGTGTAAGCGCACCTTTATTAGGCCTATAAACTTACCAATACTTTGTCTGATAAGTAAAAAAAGCCATTAGACAGAAAAATACGAAAGTGGCAGCGACAAAGTCATTGATAATATTTTTTTTTTTCAGTAAAACAAGTAAATCGCCAGTTGATTGCTATTGGACAGTTTATTATTTCCATATTCGCTGGCTTCCTCTTTGGCTTCAAAGGCGTGGAATGGATGGTAGGGAACTTAGATTTTGGTTTCCGGTTACTATTGGGCGTAATGTGCGCGCTAGTGATCGCCCTAGCGGAAATTTATTTCCTGGCAAAAAAACTGAATGAAGAATTGAACATTCCAGAAACTGTGCAATTGGGGGGGCCTGTCAAGCTTTCAAATGAGAACAACACAAAGGCACATTTAGACTAGTTTTTTTTTTTTTGTAAATAGTTAAATACATAATGCCAAACTGAGTATAATATGAAAATTGTCCTGGTGGTTCAGGCTCTACATGGTGACTGGACCACCACATTCAACCATGCATTGACGCGAATTATGTCGCATCACAGTCGCCCCACTTAAGGCGACGCCTTGATAATTTGGCTGTAGCGATATCGATTTTTCTCAGCAATGACTAAAGCTAAGAAATTATAGTTCATTGTCAGTATTCATCATGTCTTTGTCTTTGAATTACCCATAGCATAACACGATTGGTTAACTTTTATAACACAAAATAATTAATCAAAAAGACCTCTGTAAAAAAAATTTGCCAACAGAGGAGAGTGATTTAAGCTTCCAAAAACATAGATTGGTTCAAGCATACACTTTAATTTGCACATAGCTTATATGAAATATATTGATGGTTTTTAAACTACGCGACAAAAACCATTTTGTCGCTTACGCCCTTTCCATTTCTTGCTGTTCCATTGCTAACAAACAAACAAGCAATCTACAATATATCCAACACGGTTTTTTACTTTAACGCGGCGTCACCTTAATATCTTGTGTGACTGGAAAAAGCATGTTATTTTTAACCGCTTACATTTTTTCTGTTGTTACTTTGGTCAAGTATGTCAAGTGTTTAAGAGGGCGACTAACCCAAAAAATCAAACTTCGTCCTTCTCTCTTCACACTCACGCCCTCGTCTTTCATATGCCAGGTGAAAAAGGACGACGCGGAATCATCGCCAAGTTAGTTTTTTCTTATTAACTCGATAAATATACATTTTAAAAATCCGCCAGGTCAGTGTCTTAATGATAGAATTTTATACAATGTGTTAAAATATTAACTTAGTTTAATGCACGGTTTTGGCAATATGTATATTATGAAAAATTCGTGAAAATTAGCTGCATCTTTGTGATTTTTTTCTATCGAGAATATTTTAAGATATCGTGTTTTCGCTCAGATCAAATTATTAGAAATATAATGTAGTATCTATGTTTAGAAAATGAAACAATTCAGGGCTCATTTTTAAGAATGGAAAATATGAATTATAAAATCGACAATTTAGGGTTAGTCGCCCCCTTAAATATTTATTTTCTGGTAGTGTATAAAACACTTACAGATGTTTTCCTTTTTATATTGTAGGTATTGAATTTTATGATTATGTTATTAAAATAAACATTTATTAATTAATGCATTGCTTTGTTTTATTAATAAGCAGCTCCGTTGCGTGATATTCGTTCATTGCGCGGTAACCCTACCTTTTTGCCCCAACAAAAACTACCCTACATCCTTTCCCGGGATGCAAAGTATGTCATTACCAAATTTCATAATAAAAATCGGTTGAGTTTATCGTGCGTGCGAACTGTATAATTTTTATCGATAGAAACTGTCCTATGTCTTTTCTCGTCCTGTGTAAACCCAATTTTGTGAAGATATAACATATAACAGACTGGCCGACACACTTTTGCATTTGTAATATTAGTTTAGACTAATTAAAACCGACTTCCAAGGTAAAAACAATAATAAAATCCTTATAATATGAACTAAAAAGTATTAAATAATGTTTCCTATCTAATAGTGCCTTTTTCCGAATTCGGCTAAACTAAATAGTTGAGCTATTTCTGTACTCAATCTTCATAATTTTGAAGTCGGTACCAGATATAGCTGAATCTTCAGTTCTCTGACAGAATAGGTAGGTATTTGAAACTTTTGGAACTGGTACCGACTTCAAAATGATGAAGATTGAGTACAGAAATAGTTGAGGTTTAGCCGAATTCGGAAAAAGGCACTATTAGATAGGAAACATTATTTAATACTTTTTAGTTCATATTGTAAGGATTTTATTATTGTTTTTACCTTGGAAGTCGGTTTTAATTTTTTGTTAAAAATAATAATTTCACTCTTTTTAGTTACCTAGTAAACCATCGCGTATATTCTACGTATCTTATTACAATTTGTTAAGAGTCACACTCAATGCGATTGTATTTCTTATTCCTATTACGATGTAGATTGTTTTCCTATGTAAGTATTTTCATACTAAGGGTTCAATTTATTACCTCGATCACAGAATATATATTAGTAGTACCAACAGAATTCCCACTCGCGAAACCCGTTTAAGGAAATAACGACTATTTTACGTAAAATATCGTAATTTACCGAATTTTACGAAAGTAATTTTACCGCTTTACATCCCTACTCATGCTACGATACTATAAAGTTCAAATTCCGACCGCGTAGTGCTAGGTGCCTACAATTCCGATTGCCGACTGCAGTCATTAAGTTTGTGGATCGCGATTCGCCGTTCGCACTTCGCGGTGCTTGCAAATATTTATTGGACTTTGGCAGAAAAATAGTGAGTCTTTAACAATATTAAAAGGAATAAAAAAAAGAAATTGACATTGACGTTTACACTTTACAATATGACTGTCATTTTTCAACTTGTTTTTCGCTGAGTTGCAAACCAAAATATTCATACGTAGTATCCCCTTAGTAGTCTGTGATATAATTCATTCGTTGACTGTGTATTTCATCAGATATTTTTCTTCTCCAACGTTCGTCGTGAGTCATAGTATTTTGTGTTTGTAATTTGTATAAAAGCAAGCCGGTTTGAACTTACACTATTAGTCGAGTTTTTGTTATACGTGCAAGAACCTGTGTGAGGGGAGATTAACTTTTGATATTCGTTTCTTTGTTTCTGTTATCATTTCAATCGAGGTAAGATTTCAAATATAAGTAAATATTTTATCATGTAAACTATATAACCAATTACTTACATTTTACTTAAATTGAACGTTATTTTATTGTAATAAGTACCTATATAGGTACATTGTGTCCTTCATGTGTTTGCTAGTGAAAGGTGTTATTGATATGCGTCGCAGTTAAATATAATATGGTTAAAATGGCTACATTTGAAATGCAAATGGCTGGTGCACTTTAGACTGCAATATTGTGAAATAAATTATTGATTTTAGGTCCACCATATTGTAACAACTTTTTTATTTTATTGGAAATCAGTTAGACATGGCTGAGGTATTGCCTATGAAGATTTATACGACTTGGAGAGAGGATGAAAAACCTGAAATACGAAGATGTGAGATTGATATGCGAAACAAACTAAAGTTTGTCCATGTTTCTGAGATACTTTATGGCCTCTATCCGAAGCTACAGCAAAAGGTTTTCAGTGTTTATTGGAAAGGTACCTATCATGTTTTTATAATTATAACTTTTTTTAACAATTGTTGGTTTATTTATAACAGTACTTATATTATCATAAAAGTGATTTATTTTGCATACACCAAAAGATATAACTAGCTGACCCAGCAAACATTGTTTTGCCATATAAATAAAGATAGATAATAGATAAAACTGATACAAGAAATAGATAAAAAGTAGATAAAAACTACAGATGTGCCTACTAGTCGGTAAAGCTGACTATCCAGCCACTTTCATAGTCAGCGAATAATCGGCAAAAAGAGCTGACTATCTTTTTCTTTTTTCATTTTTGCTATTATTGGAATTACATTAAAGAAAAACTTTGATTATTTATAATGTATTCATATCACACTTAATCAGTCTTACACATTTTAAAATTAAATGAAGTGTTTTTGAAATTACTTGCTAGTAAAGAAATATTTTTTAAATATATTTTTAACAACAAATTCAGTATGTAGTATTAAATCAATATACTGTATATTGATTTAATAATATATACCAAGTAACCATCAACCGTATCATAAAAACAAAAAAAAAGTTAAGTATGAGATGTAAACATGACACGATTCGACACCTTCGCAGGCGGCGTGTGTGACCCGCAAATCAGCAGTAAAAAAAGCGTTACGGAAACTACCAAAACCATGATCAGCTTGGCCGACTAGTCGGCCGATTAGTCGGCTAGTCGGCCAAAGTCATGATCGGCACATCTCTAATAAAAACCTATTCTCAGACCTACTAATGTACATACAAAATTTCATTAAAATTGGTTGAGCCGTTATGGAGGAGTTCGTGCACAAACACTGTGAGACGAGAATTTTATATATTAGATAGATTCTAAAAGACAAAGATTCAGTGAAATATTTATGATTCCAGGGATTTTTTTCATGTGCAAATCAACTTCTAGTCTAGTAAGTCATAAAAATTATGTACTTCTTGTGATACTTTTAGATTCCGAAGGAGATGACGTCCTGATTTCTTCTGACCATGAACTGGATATAGCAGTTGCTGAAATGGGTCGTTATGAACTGTTGAAGCTGTATGTTCATTGTAAGGAAGATCAGCCCAAAGACGAAGTTCTGAACATCACTGTGACTGCAGCAGCGGATACAGCTTGTGGAAGTAAGCATTACATTTCTATTCCTTCTGTTTAATGGTTTTAATCTCATTTTATGTTCTTAATGGTTATAATCAAACTAAGACATTCGTGAGTTGTGCTTAAGACATGACTTTAAGCCATTAAGCTTAAGATGTGACTGCCGTTGGAGGATCTATACGGCAGCAGACGGTTTCGACACCTCACATCCAATAATCCTTTGTAAAAAATTGTATGAGCTACCACAGTATGCTGCAGCGGACCCATCACAAAACTTCAGTACTTTGGAACATGACGTGTCTTGTCACTTTACTGCGCCTAGTGCGGTTTTACCTTTCCACTTTAGTAGGGGTAGGACAAATCAAATATCGTAAAAGACCCCCAAGCCCTATTGCAATTGGAAATTGGGCACCTGGTAACACTCGAGCGTAATTTTATGTCATGAATCATGATTAGTATGAAAAATAATTTACGTGACTGAAATTCTGCTACTCACGACTTATGAAATTATGGTCGTGTGGATTCACCCTAAATAACTAAGATTTATCTATGTCCGATAATTCAGCTGCCTTGAATTTTGTGGTAATTAGCTGACGGCGGAAAGCTATAATCGATGCTTCTGCCGTTTCCGCGCCGCCGTACCACTCACCACATCGAATTCAAGGCTAATACATCTGGTTTATAATAACACTAGACGTTCAGCGCCCCGCGTAAATTAGATATTTCACAGACAAATCAGTCTACAAAAAATAGCCTATGATCCTTCACGTGGTCTACTTCTTATCTGACCCAAATAACCGAAAAATTGCTGTAGTAGTTCGTGAGATAAGCCCTTTCAAATAATATCCCCCGTTTTTTCCACATTTTCTTCTATTTCTTCGCTTCTATTAGTCTTAGCATGATAAAATATAGTCTATAGCCTTCTTCGATAACTGGGCTATCTAACACTGAAAGAATTTTTCAAATCGGATCAGTAGTTCCTGAGATTAGCGCGTTCAAATAAGCCCTTTCAAATTCCAACAAACAAACTCTTCCGCTTTATAATATTAGTATATGTATATATATATATATATATATATATATATATATATATATATATATATATATATATATATATATATATATATATATATATATATATATATATATATATATATATATATATATATATATATATATATATATATATATATATATATATATATATACAATTTTTATTTTATTTTAGCTAACCTAAAAAAATGTTACAAAGCTTTATTTTCTCTGTTATTACAGGCAGTGCACAGCAGGGTACAGTCATCTGTGACGGCTGTGAGGATCATATTACAGGTTTTCGTTACAAATGTATAGTCTGTGACGATTATGATCTATGTGGAAGATGTGAATTGGCAGGAGTACATGCTAAACATTGCATGATTCGTGTCTCGATGCCTGATATGCAGGTAAATGTAATATTAGTGTAGAGGTTTTAGAGTGTAGAGAAAGTAATTTTTTGTTGGATTCTTTAAGTTGTTGTTCGTTTTGAGTAACTAATTTGAATAAAACACAGGAAAATTCCAACTCTCACAAAAGACATTTATTTTTCAGAAAGAGAATATCAGGGCTGCCATTAAGAACTCCCGAACAATTTTGAAAGCCCTGCAAACTGAGGCTTATCGTAGGGCTCGTGAGAACCGCGATAAGAGCTGCGAGAGGAGGCACAGGGCCTCAGCGGACTATCACAGGTAATAATGGGAGTTAATGCTATTTTATATTAATTTCATAAACGTGCTAATTTTCATACATAGCATGCTACGTGCTATTGCTTTGCTATTTGCTAAAATCGCGGCATCGTGAACTCTCGGTTCACATCGCGCCGCTCGCGTCGAGTATTATTTCGCATAAAAATAGCAAGTACATCAGCAATTAGCACCGCATTGCGTAACAGCGCGGACGTGAATTTTTTCATAATCGCAGACTATTGCTGCGCACGATAATATTAGCAATCGTATTTATAGCATGTTCGATGAATTTAATGAATTGCTAACGGATTAACAATTAATTATACAGTGAAACCTGGTTAATTGGGATCTCAAGGGACCAAGACTTGTACCAATTATTAAGGGCTCCCAATAATCCAGTTATCCAAATAAGCAGGTTTAAAATCATGGGTGTTTCATTTACAGAGGCCGGCACTCACAGAGGTCAATATGTGTCGTTATTCAATTTTAAAAGCTTTTATTCGTTTGAATTTTCCTTATGTGTCGTTATTCAATTTTAAAAGCTTTTATTCGTTTGAATTTTCCTTTTCCATCGATACACTGAGACCGAATTTCCTTTTAATAATTCTACATAGGGTTGACAGGGTTCATCACGTGACTTTCCACATCATAATCTGAAAGAAGTTAAAATTTTTATATACTGATAACGTTTTATATTTACGATTGGACATTTTTTACACTTATATTCCCTTGTTTTTAGTTCAAAAACTGAGATAGTACTTCATAGTACTGACAAAAAAACACGCACAATAGGTGACGCGAAACGTATGTAAACAAACGTGTCAAAACTTGTTACACCTATCATAATTTATCTCACTTATACAGGTTAATGAGCTATAGAGTCTCAATTATAGAGTTAAATATCGAACAAGTCTTCGAATGCAAATCTCATTTAATCAGTTTCGAAAAATCCATTAACAGAGGTAATTTAATGAAATAGTGCCGGGACCTCATTGCAACTATCAATAATAGAGGTTTCTTACTTAGCCAGGTCCCGCTTAACCAGGTTTCACTGTAATTGCTAATGCTATTTTCACCAACACTGATCACAGGCGTCATGGGGAGCGCGGGCACAGGAAGCAGCGAGGCAGCTGGTTCGAAACCTTCACAACTTACATGAACGAGTTCGCTAACCTAGCTGGTGACGTTCAGACCGATCCTGAACCTAAGAAAGAAGAGAATAAAGAAACTCCTGCAACTGCACCTCCACAATCTGAAACTGAGCAGGCAACTCCGGATTCTGGGACTCCACAACGAAATCCGGATGTGGTTAAAGAAATTGACGCTATGAGAGAATACATGAAGAAGATGTTCCAGTTGAGAGCGGAGCGTGGGGCTGACTTTGCTGAACTCTTAAAGGGACTTAACATCGAGCCAGAAACAACCGCTGAAGAGACAGATAATCGCGAGGCAAAGGAAAAGTCTGCTGAGAGGGCTGACGGTTGGACTGTTATTGATTCTGAAAATGGTAAGTTTAAAGTAAAGATATTTTGACAATACCTAGGCATGAAGAAGCTACTAGACAAAAACACTTTCGCATATTTTGTTACTAGCGACTCGCCCCGGCTTCGCACGGGTATAAAATATATAGCCACTGAAAAAATGATTAAAATCGATTCAGCAGTTTTGATTTATATTCATTAAGGCCGTCCCCCGAGCAAACGACCTTGACCATACATTTGCCGCGTTGCCAAGATCGCACCAAAACCCTATTTTTTTTACTTATAGAGTTCAAAATTGACATAAAAAAAAACAAACGGCAAACATGTAGCAAATGAAATTGTCTCTAATTGCCGTATATTTCAAATAAAAGTAATTTTTAAATAATAAGGAGATGCTGAAAGTACGCTTGAATTTTAATAAATTGGTATTACTTTGGAAGCTAATATCATGAGTATAATGAACAAAAATAGTAAATTAATAACAGTGAAAGGAATGTTAATATACTGAAATTATTGCTGTATTTTTATTATATTTTTGTAGTTTGCATTAATTATGCATCTCCGTAGGGTCCCGTAGGCCTTGATTTATATTCATCATTACTACCCGTGGCCCGCATTGGTCGGTACCGCCGCAAAAGCTACGTCTCGCAATTTTTAAATCTGTAATATCTTCGAAAATATTCATCTACATCATATGCTGTAAAGGGCCATATAGATATACATTAAATCAACAATGTATTTAAGGTATTTAATTGGATAAGGATTAATGCTGTATTTATTAAAATTGCTTCGAAAATTAGCCATTATTTGTCGTAAAAAGTAAATGACAAAAAATGATATTGTGGGATATCCATAAGAGATAGACATAATACCATCGCGGATTTTTCTGTTGACTTTTTCAATGTGTACAATACTTGGTACATTATTTTGATAAATCTCGTAGGGTTCAGCCTGCGTTTGCAATGTAAGCGGAAAAAAATAATAATAATTATTTACGACATCACATTAGAAACCCCAACAATAACAGTATTTCTCCACTATTTAATGAATTTTATTATACTTATAAACCTTCCTCTTGAATCACTGTATCTATTAAAGAAAACCGCATCAAAATCCGTTGCGTAGTTTTAAAGATTAAAGGGAACAAAGGGACATGAGGGAAAAAAGCGACTTTGTTTTATAATATGTAGTGATTTGTATCTATTGAATATTAGTTAATATGGTATTCATGTTGCAGATATTTTGTAAAACACACAAACTGACATATGTATTTCAAACTTATAACTTAAAACAGAGGGGTTTTCGTCGGAGGTTAAAAAATGTAATTGTTTCTATTTAAAACAACAGATGGCGCTATGCCGGCGGAAATCTCTCGTCCCGCAAACTCGGACACGTCTGACGAGAGTCGTCCGAGATTTGTTCAGTCTATCTATCCTCCATTAAACGTGTCGACTGCAGGTAATTATTGTTTTGCATTCAACTTTTAATGTGATGAGGTAAAAATTCATACAAAAGACAAATAGCGATGGGTAATGTACTAAAATCTAAATCATGCGACAATGAAAAAATCGAGGGTTCCAACTTAAAATTTAATTATTATGAAAGTAATAATAATAAAAAGTATTTTAAGCATTGCACACATTCATGCCCTGAATGAACTTGAACTAATATTATTATTCATTGTGTGTGTAAATTATCATTCATCACTCATTGTTTTAAAATATAGTTTTGAATCCGAAAGAACCGACGGAGCGCATCATACCTGTGGAGATATCCGAGCCTGGTCCATCTAACGTTGGCAAAGAGACCCCGAAGCCCAGCGCACCGAAAGCGCCAGAACCGGCTAAACCGGAACCCAAGCCGGAACCGAAAAGGCAACCCCATCCAGGTATAAACAAAACCTCCCTAAGACTCAACTCACATTGGCACAGAGTCGAAGCGCTTTCATGTTTTCATAGCAGAAATTTGTACTTAATAAAACAATAGATATGAATATGCTGTAGGCGGAAAAATATGATGCATCGCGTTGCTTCGACTATGCGCCAGTGCGAGTTAAGCCCAAAGGTTAGACGGCAATACGCGTCACTACACTGCAGCGGTGCGATACTTCGCAGTCGAATTTTTATATAAAATCGTTTAAGTTAAGCCGCACGACGCGGCAGCCGAGCGACACAAAATATCAGTACTATTGAAAGTGAAGTGCCGCTTTGCTGCAGCATAGTGTCGCTTAGTGCGGTCTCACCTTTGAGACACAAATATTAATTCGGAAGGACATCGTAACCGTATCGCCTCGATCCGTTTAATATTCTGAGACGATATGATAACCTAAAGGTGACCATGGCCTATGACATAGGCCATAGGTTTTATTATCTACCGAAATTGGTCTAGCGACCGATGCCGCTGCTGCTTTGTAGTGGTGTTGATCAAAATGAACGTTGCCGCGTTGATCGGAATTCGGAGCGGTACCTTTACGATTACGATTAATGTGTGTTGCAATAGTTTCACACAAATAGTGAATGGCAGATGGCTCGAGGCGATACGGTTACAATCCCTTTCCGAGTTTATATGTGTGCTGTGACCTTAACTAACAATGAGCTTATAAAATATTTAGTAACATAATTATAATATCATTGTTAAGTAATAAAAATAGTTACATAATGGGTATGCTACACAATGATTTGTCTTTGTTCTTAGATAATAAATTGATCATTATGCCTTTAATTAAATTAATGTAAAAATTCACTTGTGTGTTCCAAAAATTGAAATGCATTTAAATACCTATTGTGCACAATTTTATGGTTTCAAACTGACGGTTTTAAAAGCGAAATCAAAAACGAACGAACGAGCAAAAATTAATATTGTTTGTGATGAAAATATTACAATACGCCTTCTTTTATGTTCTTCATACATTTTAGTCGCAAAATAATGTTATAAGGGTTTATATGCATCTTCCCCATTGAAAATTGGCTTTAACTGTCTGATCATCTGAGGTTTTATTCCATTGTCATTCCAGTTCCCGAGGTCGAAGCCAGATTACAACACATAGCTAAGGGATTCACTAACTTAGGTATTTACTGAGATTTTCCAAAACTCACCTCCCCAAGGGAACGAATATCAAAGAAACCTAACCTAATTAATTATTTCAGCATGATAGTAGGGACCATCCACATATTATGGATATTTTAAACCTGTCACGTTTTTCTTAATTCTTTTAACATGTATTTACTTTGGTAAATGGTATGACCCCCCACCCCCTTAAGCTGTAACGTAATATGTGGATGGTCCTTTATATTCCAATTACTAATATTCTCAAACTGGATTATGGGTCCTCCCTTAGACCCAATTTCACCAACGTCTGTTAGTGTTAACAGCTTAACGAAAGAGGTAACGTGATTCGAGCATTTACTTTAACAGTCGTTGGTGAAATTGGACCTTGCGTTGAAATTACATTGACACAGAAGTTGACGCCAGTGTCACTGGATTCCGGTACATGCTGATCCTCCAGCACTGTAAAACTAAACATGTCCATGTCCAGTATCTGACACCAGTTACTGTGTCAATCCTAAGAATTTTTTTAATATTAAGTCGATTCCGAATATTAACCCACAGTACATTGTGAAACAGACACTAAGTTTAGAGCTCATATATTAGTGATTAGTCTATTTCAGAAAAGAAAAATGTAATATTTTTTTTATTCCAGTGCCCCAAATCGAAGCTGCCATCCAGCAGATGATGTCCATGGGTTTCACCAACGAAGGCGGTTGGCTGACTCAGCTACTGGAGAGCAAGCAAGGGGACATTGCCGCTGTGTTGGATCTTTTGACCCCTGCCAACACTAAGAAGTAGTTTTCTTGATCTAGGTAGTAGGTGCACACTAATAAATGATTAGAGATCCCCCGTATATAAACATTATGAAAATATGTAGATGATATTACGATAGATAGCTTGGAGCGTTTTTAGAATCATTTCGATTTGACTCGCACGAGGATTGGTATTATTACAACTTGAAATTGAAAAATTTGGCGCCCCCTTTTGTTTGGCATCCCCCCCCCTTTTATCCGGC
The DNA here is from genome assembly GCA_905187585.1 of Cyaniris semiargus. Lineage (NCBI taxonomy): Eukaryota > Metazoa > Arthropoda > Insecta > Lepidoptera > Lycaenidae > Cyaniris > Cyaniris semiargus. The sequence goes on from LR994555.1 coordinate 5,847,676, forward strand.
GTCCTGGGCGGTCGCCCAGCATCTCCCCCCCTAACGCCGCTACTGGCCCCTTAGACAAAGTATCTTTCGTTAAAAACGATGACGAAATTCGTTATCAAAATGTATGCGGTTTGACATAAGTCATCGCTAAATGACATTTCGCTTGCGAAGACTAATGTCAAATCCCATACATTTTGATAACGAATTTCGTCATCGTTTTTAACGAAAGGGACTTTGGCTACGGCCTCTGTTCATTGTGTTCTATCCATTATAATGCGTTAAAAAATATATCATGACAAAAAACGCCCTTATGTTTTATTAGTGGGTACCTAGAGACAATAATAATCATGTTAAGATTACTTTAGTATTAGTAAATGATTATAAAAAAAAGGAAAATATATATTTTGAAGTAGGTCCATAATTCTATAATCTCCATATGTTGGTGTTGGTGACTATTTTATTAGTATAAAATAAACAATTTTAAATAAATATATCTATTTTTTCTCTCAACCAAGTCTTTAGGCAGAGTGACGCCGGCAACTCGCGTTTGACTGGCGGATCACTATGAAACTAGTTCTAGTATCGCACGTTTCATCTATACTAATATTATAAAGCGGAAGAGTTTGTTAGTTAGTTTGTTTGTTTGAATGCGCTAATCTCAGGAACTACTGGTCCGATTTGAAAAATTCTTTCAGTGTTAGATAGTCCATTTATCGAGGAAGGCTATAGGCTATATTTTATCACGCTAAGACTAATAGGAGCGAAGAAATAGAGGAAAATGTGGAAAAAACGGGGGGAAATTATTTGAAAGGGCTTATTTGAACGCGCTAATCTTAGGAACTACTGGTCCGACTTGAAAAATTCTTTCAGTGTTAGATAGCCCATTCATCGAGGAAGGCTAAATGCTACATTTTATCACGCTAAGACTAATAGGAGCGAAGAAATTGAAGAAAAATGTGGAAAAAACGGGGGGAAATTATTTGAAAGGGCTTATTTGAACGCGCTAATCTTAGGAACTACTGGTCCGACTTGAAAAATTCTTTCAGTGTTAGATAGCCCATTCATCGAGGAAGGCTAGGTATATGCTACATTTTATCACGCTAAGACTAATAGGAGCGAAGAAATAGAAGAAAATGTGGAAAAAACGGGGGAAATTATTTGAAAGGGCTTATCACACGAACTACTAGAGCAATTTTTCTGTTATTTGGGTCAGATAAAAAGTAGACCACGTGAAGGATCATAGGCTATTTTTTGTAGACTGATTTGTCTGTGAAATATCTAATTCAAGCGGGCGAAGCCGCGCGGAACGTCTAGTTGCAGTATATAAATGAATTCATTGCCCATTTTGTGTAAGCAACCGGTGTCCCACCGGCGTCACTAAAACGCTAGAAAACCAGCCTAACTGTCAGAAGAGCTCGACCCGCACGCGTTTCGACAGTGTCTAAGGGTCAATTTATACTAGCGCAGAGTCGAAGCGCAGCGAAGCGCGTCGAAGCGTCAAATTCGCAACAAGTCGATCGAATGCGCGCGGATTCGCCAGAGTGCCTACAGTGATGACGCGTAAATTCGCTTGTGGGCGCATGGATGCGCGCGAATGCGCTCGCACCAAAAAGCGTCGGTCGAGCGGATTCGCGAAAGCGCGAGAACGCGCGCGCCTTTTTAAATTCTCAGAAGTAATAATATTACTTCTGAGAATTATGTGCGTTAATGCTTTGGATTTAAGGTTGAATTTATGTTCAGTTTTGATAATTCGCTCCGATGCGCTTCGACTCTGCTCTAATATAAATTGACCCTAAGGCTATGTCCACATTTGTATCTTTTTTTTTTATTAAATAAGGGGGCAAACGAGCAAACGGGTCACCTGATGGTAAGCAACTACCGTCGCCCATGGACACTCGCAACATCAGAAGAGCTGCAGGAGCGTTGCCGGCCTTTTAAGAGGGACGCTTTTTCGCTCTTTTCTCTAGGTTTGCAGGTCGTATAGGTCCGGAAATACTGCTGGTGACAGTTCGTTCCAGAGCTTTACAGTGCGCGGCAGAAAGTTACGCGAAAAACGCACGGTGGAAGACTGCCACTCATCAAGGTAATGAAGATGGTATATTTTTCGCGTGGAACGATGGCGAAGAGTTGCAGGTGGTATGATTCCGAACAATTCCTCAGAGCACTCCCCGTGATACAACCGATAGAGGATGCAGAGTGAAGCTACATCTCGGCGTAATTCCAAGGGGTCCAAGCTGTTTAAAACACTATGGCAGTCAACAATTCGTGCGGCCCTTCGTTGGATACGATCCACAGGGAGCAGTTGGTATTTTGGCGCCCCTGCCCAGAGATGAGAACAATATTCCATATGAGGCCGAACCTGCGCCTTGTAGAGTTGTAGGCGATGGTCCAGACTGAAGTATCAGATCTCCGTCGCGTAGCATCGAAGCGTATCATGTTCGCTAGTGTGGACGCAAAATGATCGCTATCATCGCGATCATTTTGCGTCCACACACGGAGATCTGATACGCGAAAAAGATACAAAATATGTGGACATAGCCTTACGTGCTTATAAAACGCTTGCGCTGCTTATCTGGTGTTATTCAAGCGCGCGCGTCTGGTCGAACGCGCGTGGTAAAATCATTTTTTGTGAAATAATAATTTGTTAGTCACATCCTAACAACTTTCAGAATGTGATACAAAATATTACTTATTGTAGTTTCAATATAATATGTAGCTCTTATATTATAAATGTTGTTTCATTTTAGTAAAACTCGTACTAATTTTGAATGTTTTATGTTAAAAATCCATAGGAATGCTTCTTTAGACCAACAATACCTTTTCTTTCTCGTAACAGAGTTTTGCCCAGACACTCATCTAAGTATTGGGATGCAGTTCTGAAAACAAAATAGTAATCTTAGGGCCTGTTTCACCACTTCCTGATAAAGTGCCGGATAGGCTATTCACAACTTATTTGACAGATTCTCCATACTCTATCTGTCAAGTTAAGTGGTGGATAGCCTATCCGGCACTTATCAGGAAGTGGTGAAACAGGCCCTTAATGTTGGAAATTTAAGTTTAATGATAGACAGTCTTCTAGCACTTAAAACATCAGCAAATAAACGGGACGACAGACTGACAATAACAAATAATGCTATATAGATTAAAATTATATGTAACGCTTTAAAACATTAGAAATCCTCACTATGTTCTACTTACATGCCTTGGTTGATTGCATCTTTGAATGTTTTTGGTGCAAAACTTCCCGGGCCACTGAGGCTTATTGTACTACATTTACACTTGACATCAGGGATGTTTTTAGCTTCCTCTTTCTCACAATAGTATTTAGGGTTACCAGTGATTCCCACTACGAGGGATATCACACTGCAACATTCTTCGTCAGCTGAAGGATCAACTACGCATTTGTCGCCGATTTTGCACAATGTGACCTGAAAACAATATTCAAGCCTCAATAAAATAAAAAAAATAGATTTTGCAAATTCAGAATTACAGATAGCGCGCGAGTTGAACGCGGAGCTCAGGAATGCGGTAGTGCTGTGACCTAAATAGAATTAACAATGTCGATATGTCGATACATTTCAAATATGCATTATAATTTTCGGAAAAAAAACAAGAAATTAATTACTTATCAGTTATCACACTTTTTATTAATTCAAAATCAAATAAAATAGTTTTTTTAACAGAACTTGATGGACTCGTTTCAGTCATTATAATAAACAACAATACGCAGCTGTAACTTGAATATTGTTGAAACTTTTTTATACAATTTATTATTAATTTTTTAATTTATCAACAATTTTTTTTTAATTTAAAATATTTTTTGTTTCAACAAATAGCAACGCGATAACACACTACATGAATGATAGCTGTCAAGTTCCGCACAGCACTACACTGCAGGCGTGCGAGACGCGGGGTGCGGTCGGCGGGGAGAGTGCCCCCGCCCTTCGTCTCAGGCCCTAACTGCATTTAACTTGGGTGCTATCAGTACTTGCCTCATTCTGAATACAAACAAAACAACTTTTTTCAATGTTGCTGTAAAATGGTAAATGAAATATAATTACTAGTAATGGTGCCGATCCTACATCCAATAGTCTACTGTCATAAGGGTCATCAGATAACTCCAGATCCACATTTCCTCCGTCCATCAGAGCCGCTTTCACAAATGGTATCCTAGTATTGAATAGTGCAGCTTTTACAGCTAATGACACAGCATCAAATAAATTACCCCCACATTCCAAAATCTGCAAAATCATATAAAATTTTAGACAAGTTTAAATAAGACAGTAAACTATTAGTGTCAATAAAAAGACCACTTTATTGTGTGATATTCCTGGCAAAGGCTGAAAGTATTCATATATTGGAAATTGTTTCTTGTTTGTAGGAAACCTCATAGAAACTAATGGTCTGCCATATTCTTAAAAAGCACTTACCAAAATATCAACATATAACTTCCAACACTGTTTCCCTTCAAATATACAAAGTTGTTTGAGGTTAAATGCTTGAGATGAGTGGTAGGCTCGCTGCATCATATTGGAAATATTGTTAGCCAGTTGCTCACCTCCTCTGCCTTCAAATTCTGGTGTAGCATTTGCAGAGCTGAAAGTTCATAAAGTTACATAACCCGTCAATCGTGGGAAAACGAGAAACGAGATAGATATTCTATTTTCGTTTGAGCTTGATGAATTAACCCTTTATGACATTTTTTCATTGTAATATTTTTTTTATTCACTTGGGGGGCAAACAAGCAAACGAGTCACCTGATAAAAAGCAACTACCATCACCCATGGCCACTCGCAACATCCGCAAAGTTGAAGGTGCATTGCTGGCCTTTTAATTAAAGCTTGGCAGTCAATGCTTAGCAGACAATATTTTTAGTAACCCCTCTTGGTCTCTCAACAAAACTTCATGTAACATCTTGAAACTTTATAGCAGAGGAATTAATACCAACAAAATCACACTTACCAGTCGACGAAAAACTCTATTTTGCCTAAGTCAGGACTTTCTAGTTTGGGCACATCTATTTCTGTTTTGACCCCAACCAGGATATCTGTGTTGGCCAGACGTAGTCTAGCTGAACCACTGGCATGACTGACGACGTCAGTCTCTAACTCCATTGGTCTGTAGTCGATATTTGCACGACCATCGGAACGGCAGTCATCCTGTGGGGCAAATAAATTGTAATACAATATATTTACTTTATTCTGCATGTAAATAGAAAATAACCAAAACAAACATCCTTACTTGAACTCCATGGAGAATGTACACCTTTTCCGCTGAACTTAACAAAAGACCCGCCATTTATTCTTAACTTTGTAATATATAAATAATATGTAAAAAAAGTGGATTGTTATCAAATTGTTATAACCAAAAATACAAAATAAACAATCTTATTCTTCTTCTTTAAATATGGCCTCCACAATGGCCTCCCTATTTCTTCTTCTTCTTTTTTTTTTCTTATTATGGCACTTCGGCTATAAAACCCCATGGGGTTTTATAGCCGAAGTGCCATAATAAGAAAAAAAAAAACATTGTTTCCCGTCATTTACTCGACACTGGCCATGGCCAGTGTCGAGTAAATGACGGGAAACAATGTTCTAGTATAGATTCTGGTAGACCTATAGTACAACTTTTAGCATCGTTTTCATGTATCGTCAGGTCTAAAGTCTAGTCAAAGTCTAAGTAAAAGTCAATACAGTCAAGGAGTCAAGTCGGTCGATTCAGTAAAATGGTAGACGCTTTAGGTACTGAAACTTTCGATGGAGTTTTGGAGGGAACACAAAATAGCTCTTTTCTGGATATTACATCCTTTTTTTTCAATGGCGCTACCATTGAGATAGATAGGAGATAGCCTTATATCAGTGTATAAGCGTGAAAAGCGTGTCAAGTTAGGACCAAGTTACTCGGACTTAACAAAGGAGTCGGGTCTGCATATTTCATGTATATAGATTATAGGTAATAAAAGTATAAAGGTTTTTACTTTTTAATGAACATTTTATGCTAGACTAGCTGTGCCCCGCGGTGTTACCCGCGGTTTAAGTGATATATAATAAAAGACTATGAAAAGTACCAATAATAGGGTCAAAACGGGATGATACATTAGAGGACCGGTTGGTCTCTCTAAGAGTTCACTAGAGGTCGGAGGAGTAAAGAGTAAAACTCGATTTACTGTGGTGAACTGAAGTGCTTTATTTACAAAAATGAGCTGCTTATATACAAAAAAATGAGATAATTATTATTATTACAAAGAAAGAGACATACAGAATGAGATAAAAAATATTTACAAAAGTGAGAAAGAGATAAAAATTGAATAAGAAATATTTACAAGATTATTACAGATTGTTTCTCATTGGCTGCGCGGGAGAATCACTGCGCCGCGGTTCGCGGCGCTGTCGTCGCTCGAGTATAAATATGGCCTTTCGCGCCCCGCGAGTTTAGTTCGCGTGCGCGCTTCATACCGACGTCGTCTCGCTGTCGCTCGCCGCCGCGCCGGTAATAATAGTACTTGTGCCGCCATTTTGTGAAGACCTGAAGCTCTGCAAACGCCATGAAGACTAGCTACGCTGCGAAGATTCCTCGCTCGACGTAGCCTCGATGTGAAGAACGCGTAGTGAAGTTTGCGAAGAATTCTTATTAGAAAAACGCCCTTTTCAGGGCCGGTTCATGTCCGGTGCTCATGCACTTAATATTACACGGACAGGCCGCCTCCGGGGCGGTTATTGTTTCTCTCGTCATGTATACGAACGTGCGTTCTTTGCAGAACGATTTTCTTCTGTGTTTCAATCTTCTACGAACGTATACAAAGACGGCGGGCGCTCTTTTCAGAGCGTAGTTTTCTTTGTTTCAATCGGCGACGAACGTGTACTGCTACAGTGCTCCCCCTCAAGCGAAGCGCACCGGCAGTCTGACGGCACGGCCCGTTCTTGTTATCTTCTGTGCTGGACTTGCTGGTGTCTTCTGCTTGACTGGTGTTGCACTTGGTAATAGTTGTGAGGTAACAGGTAAAGGTAATGAGGTAACGGGTAAAGGTAATGAGGTAACTTGAGGTAAATTATCGGTAAGTTGAGGTAAGGTAACAGGTAAATTGTTTGAGGTATTTGGTAAGTTGGTAATTACCGGTGACTGTTGTACATTGCTCGTTGACTCGCCGAGGTAATCTTCACTCAGTATGTAGGCGGGCTTCAAACGATCGATGGACACTGTTGCTGTGCGATCGGGTAGCTGTATGACGTAATATTTTTCTTCTCGTCGAAGGACTTTGTACGGCCCGTCGTACGGTGTTTGAAGTGGTTTCCTTACGGCGTCGTTACGTAAAAATACGTATTCGCACGTAAGTAGATCACGATGTATGAAGATGTTGCGTTGATTACCGTGGCGATGTACATCGTTTTTCGGCTTGAGAGAGTTGATGTTTTTTCGTAGTTGCTCGATGTATGTATGATCTGGGCTCGATGCTGATGATGATGATGTTGTTACGAAGAAGTCGGCCGGTAATCGTAAGTTACGGCCGTAGGTTAATTCTGCGGCGCTGACTCCGGTGTCTTCACGTATGGCGGCGCGCAGTCCGAGTAAAACTGTAGGTATCTCGTCGATCCACGATGTATTGCTGTTGATAAGTCTTGATTTTAGTGAATTCTTGAGACTTCGATGCCAGCGCTCGATCATGCCGTTAGATTGCGGGTGATACGGCGTTGTACGGGTTTTTTCGATTCCCATACAACGTGTTAAGTTGACGAACAGCTGACTCTCGAACTGGCGTCCTTGATCGGTTGTTATTGTAGTCGGACAACCGAATCTTGCTATCCATTGCTCGTAGAATACTCTTGCGACAGTTTCGGCGGTGATCTCGGTGAGCGGTACAGCTTCAGGCCATTTTGTCGAGCGGTCGATCATAGTAAGTAGGTATCTATGACCAGTCGATGTTGTAGGTAGCGGTCCGACAATGTCGATGTGCGTGTGTTGAAAACGATCGACTTGTGGAAATGTCGACACGGCGCTCGATGTATGTCGTTGTATTTTGCTTCGCTGACACTGTATGCAGGTTTTCGTCCACTTGCTTATGTCGGAGTTCATTGACGGCCAGAAGAACTTTTGTGCGATGAGTTTTCTTGATGCTTTTGTTCCAGGATGACTTATGTTGTGTATGGAGTCGAACACGGCGCGTCGAAAGTCTTGCGGAATGTATGGACGAACGTATTTTGTTGATGTTTCGCATACTATCTTGATATCGGAGTTAGGTAGCGTAGTTGTTTTGAAACTTAAGTTTTCTTGACTGTATAGTGTAGGTAGCGTGCTATCTCGCTCTTGCGCGCGAGATAACTCTTCATAGTTTACAGCTGACGGCGTGTTTATAGTTTCGATGCGGCTGAATGTGTCTGCGACGATGTTATCTTTTCCGCTGATATGACGAATGTCGTGCGTGAACTCGGAGATGAAAAGTAGTTGCCGAGTTCTTCTTGGAGTTTCCGATGTCGATGTTTTCTTCTGTAGGGCGAATGTCAATGGCTTGTGATCGGTGAATATGATGAGTTCTCGGCCCTCGAATATTTTTCTGAAGTATTTTACTGACATGTAGATAGCTTGAAGTTCGCGATCATAGGTGCTGTACTTCGTCTGCGCTGTAGTAAATTTCTTCGAGAAGTAGCCGAGTGGTTGCCACTTGTTGTTGTAATATTGTTGTATGACTGCTCCTGCTGCGGTGTCCGAGGCGTCGGAGAATATTGCGATCGGTGCTTTGTGATTCGGGTGGGCAAGCAAAACAGCGTTTTTAATGCTATTTTTGCACGCCATGAATGCTTCTTTCGATGTTTCGTTCCACTCGATCGGTGTTTTGTCTCGCTTTTTCGCATTGTGTAGGTATGCGTGTAGCGGAGCTTGTATAGTAGCGGCGTTTGGGATGCTGTCTCGGTAGAAATTTAGCATACCGAGAAAACGACGTAGTTCTTCTATATTCTTCGGTAATGGGAAATCTTCGATTGCTTGTAATTTATCGTGTGGCGGCTTGATCCCGTCGCTGTTTACGCTGAAGCCGAGGAATTTAACTTCGTTTTTTCCGAGTACACATTTGGCTGGGTTGATAGTGATTCCGTTTTCTTCTAGGCGTTGAAGAACACACCGCAGATGTTGGCGATGTTCTTCTTCGCTGCTTGATGCGATCAACAAGTCGTCGATGAACGAAAATACGAAGTCGTAGCCTTGTAGTATTTCGTGTATAAAACGTTGGAATGTCTGGCCTGCGTTTCTAAGGCCGGGACACATTCTCGGGAACTCGAATAGGCCGAATGGTGTGATGATTGCTGTCTTCTCGATATCTTCTTCGTGGACTGGTAATTGTTGGTAGGCTCGGTTCAAGTCGATAGTCGAGAAGATAGTTTTTCCGGCGAGTTGAAATGTGAAGTCTCGTAGTCGGGGAATAGGGTAGCGGTCGGGTTTCGTAACTGCGTTTAGTCGTCGGTAGTCGCCGCACACCCTTATGTCGCCGTTCTTTTTCGGTACGACGTGAAGCGGAGAAGACCAGGCGCTTTTGCTGGGACGACAGAGACCTTGTTGCATCATATTTTCGAATTCTTTCTTGACTTGATTGTAGCGATGCGGTTGTAGTGGTCGGGCTCGACAATGTAGTGGTGGCCCGGACGTCTCGATGAAATGTTCGACGTTGTGTTTCGGCGTGATGTTCATCGCAGTTAATCGTGTGATGCCGGGGAAGTCTGCTAGTATGTCGTGGTACGACTGCGTGCTGTCGACACTACGGACAGTAGGTACGTCCGTGTAGCGTCCAGGTGCGTTTATGTGCAGACTTGTTCTCCCGTCGACGAGTCTTCGATTTTTTAAGTCGACAATCAGTTCGTGGTGTTGCAGGAAGTCGGCACCGAGGATTGGCTTCGATACTGCGGCGACGATGAACTTCCATTTGTAAGGTCGGCGAAGTCCGATGTTGAGCTCTAGTGTTTTTTCGCCGTATGTCGGGATGACGGTGTTGTTGGCGGCGTAGAGTTGAAAAGGTAGCGGCTGAAGATGTACGCCTTTCTTTTTCGGTATGACGGATATATTGGCACCCGTGTCTACCAAAAAAGTGAGATTCGTAGTCTTGTCCGTGACGAATAGGCGGTATTGTTTGTTGTGAACGCCGGATTCCGCCGCTGCCAACGTTCTGTCTAGTTTTCCGACTTGTTGTTGAATGTACACGGTTGTGTACATTTTCGTGCTTCTATACCGAATCTGCTGTGGTAGTAGCAGAATGGCGATGGTGATGCAGACCGTAGACGCGAAGTTGACCGCTGACGGAATCGTGATGTCGATCTGTGTCTTGAGCGTTGGTAGTGTCCTCTTCTATAATTATTGTTGTTGTACTGTTGTTTTTTTAGTTCGGCGACCTCTAGAGATAGTTTTCTTACTTCTTCTATAAGCAGGCACTCGATGTTTGATGATGTTGACGCGGAGCTATTTACACGATGAGTTGATGAGATGCTATTTACAGTATTTACATTTGACTGCTCGATGATCTTGTCGGCTAGCGCTGCTTGCTCGTCGAGTGTGGTCTTCGACTGGAATGTTTCGCTGACGGCCAGGACGGAGCGAATATTTGTAGGGAGGAGATTGGCCCACATGAGCTGTAGGGTGGAATCGGGGACCTTGTTGCGAGCCAGGTTTCGCATACGTCTGAGAAGTTGTGATGGTTTCTGATCGCCTAATTCCATGTCTGACAGCAGCTGTTGAAACTGCCGGCTGTCAGATTCTTCGTATGCGGAGATGAGCCGGTCCTTGAGAGCTTGATATTCGTTCTTCTCTGGTGGTTTGTAAAGCAGGTCGGCGATTTGTTCGATATCTTCTTTCTCTAGGCGGCCGATGACCATCTGGGAGAGCTGGCTTTGGTTCTTCTGTAGACTGCTGGTGGCTGCTTCGAAGGTGACAAACCAGAGCCTGGGTTTGTCCCTCCAGAAAGGTGGAATTCGCATGGAGAGTGCGATGCCGGCGATCTCCTGTGATGATGGTGACGTCGCCGGGTTGCTGGTGAGTGCCGAGGTTTCGGGCAGGGATTCGCCTCTGTTTTCCATTGTGAAGATTTGGTGTGGAAAAATTTTGAGCAGAGTTTCGTCGGGCAGCGTTTCGCCGGGCAGAGGTTTGTGTGCAGCGTTTCGTTGTGCAGCGTTGTTGAGCAGAATCTTCCCGGGCAGAGTTTCCTCTTAGCAGAGTTTCAGAGTTTCTTCTGGCAGGGGTTGCTTGTTGCTCGTCGGGGTCACCAGATTAGAGGACCGGTTGGTCTCTCTAAGAGTTCACTAGAGGTCGGAGGAGTAAAGAGTAAAACTCGATTTACTGTGCTTTATTTACAAAAATGAGCTGCTTATATACAAAAAAAATGAGATAATTATTATTATTACAAAGAAAGAGACATACAGAATGAGATAAAAAATATTTACAAAAGTGAGAAAGAGATAAAAATTGAATAAGAAATATTTACAAGATTATTACAGATTGTTTCTCATTGGCTGCGCGGGAGAATCACTGCGCCGCGGTTCGCGGCGCTGTCGTCGCTCGAGTATAAATATGGCCTTTCGCGCCCCGCGAGTTTAGCCACCACACCATGCCACACCCCCGCCCCAATGTTCGACGATGTCCCGCCGTGAGTCCGGGGTCCCGTCCCGCCCTGCCGAGCAGGATTCAGCGCACACCCAGCGCCCGAATGCCGAGAGTGGCCCCCGCCACCCCTCGACCCACCCCATGCGACGTGAAGTCGTCACCGCGGGCCCGTCCCGCGCCCCAGACAGCGTTCCTCGCTCCTCGCCGGCCTCCCCGCCGCGAGAAAACCGGAAAAATGTCGCGCAGGCCCCGCCGCGTGACCCCCGCCCTACGCAGGTGACACACCCGCGTGACCCCCGCTCATCGCAGGCTCAACAGCCGCGCGAGCAACGCCCAACGCAAGCTCCGCAAATGCGTGAGCTGCGTGCCGCACCCGCCTCCCCACCGAGGCACACTCGCTCCGCACCGACGTCACCCCCGCGTGACCTTTGCCCCGTGCGCGGCTCTCCTCCGCGCGATAGTTTCGCCGCAGAGCCGCGTGCGGCACCACCGATGCAGTCACGTGACACCACTCACCTGACTGCACCCCCCGCACCGCAGGCCCCCTTCCCCGCGCTGGCCCATCGGCCGTGCGCACCGAGCGGGCCTCACGATACCGGCACTACCGGTTTTTCGCCGGCCTCACCACCACCGGAAGTCCACATAGTGGCCTCCGCACCCCGCGGGCACCCTGCCCCCTCGCCCCTGCCTACCTCAGTGCCACACCCTATGGTGCAAGGCGCGGACCAAGGCACTATGGTGCAAGACCTGCGACAGGGCACAACCCTGGTGACATCACCGGCGGGGGATATGCCCCCCCCCGCCCCCCTTCCCCGCACTTGCCGCCAAGAGACCCCGACCTGAAGCCGCATCGAGTGTCTCACCTCCTGCGAAACGTACCGACCGTCAGGTATCGTACGCGGAGGTGAGTTCGAGACCCGCTGCCCCCCGCACCACCCCGATGGAAACTGACCCCGCTGCTCCAGCGCGTGCGTCACCGCCGCCGCCCCCACCTCCCCGCTACCCCCCGCTAGTTGTTGAAAAATTAGATGGCTGGGTAGATCATTTTAAGAAATTAAAGGAGATATTGGGACACGTGCCCAATGCTAAACCCTACGGTGCAGGAGTCCGCTTCTCCCCCCGCAGCGAGGGGGAATACCGCGCCGTTGAGCGGTACCTGAACCAGCTAGATGGCATCAGCTGGTTCTCATACTCCTTACCGGAAGAGAGAGCACTAAAAGTGGGCATCTCAGGACTACCTACTAACACAACTCCAGAGGACGTGGTAGCAGGGCTAGCGGACCTCGGCTACACAGCGGAGCATGTGACCAAGGTGTCTGCGAGGGCAGACAGACCTGGTTGCATTTTCTTCGCTCTCATCACCAGGACTCCGGACCTAACTCCCGGCATTTATGACGTAACTGAATTACTCTACATGCCGGGAGTCAAGATCACCGCCTGGCGGGGTAGAGGCAACCCCGCCCAATGCCACAGGTGTCAGCAATTCAGACATTCCAGTAAGAATTGCCACCGACCCCTGACCTGCGTGCGCTGTGCAGGAGAGCATCTCGCCAGAGACTGCCCCGTCCCCCGCACCGCGAGGCCGACGTGCGCCAACTGCAAAGGGCAGCACGCGGCCAACAGCAAGAAGTGCCCCGTCTATATTGCGGAGGCGCGCAACAGGCAGGCTGGCACGGTGTCTCGAACCGGTGCCGCCCGCCCTACCCGCCCTAGCCGCCCAGACCTCGAACCATCAGTTCCGGAACAGGAGATGCCTCCGCCCCCGCCTACCGCCACTTCACTCATGGCGGAGGCCAACGACCCCACCCCCCGCCGCACCCCCTCGGCCCCTGAGCAACGGCCGAAGAAGAAGAGGGTGCGCATAAGGAAGAGGGTCAAGCCTACCTCTACCTCGGCCGCAGCCACGGACTCTGAATTCGAGCCGGCAGCGCCCTCAGCATCCGACCGCGATGACATCACCGCGGCCCCCCCGCGGCCGCTACGCCCCTCGCGCACCCCGCGCGCCCCGCGCACCCCGCGCGCCCCCCGGGCGCCCGTAGAGGACACCACCGTAACTAGGGCCGCCAGGGGCGCTGCCACCGCAGCCCCCGCGGCCGTCACCGCACCTACACACCGCCCGGCCTCAAGAGGGTGTGCCGCAAGGGCCCCCAACAGGGACCACACTGTTCCTGTGACTCGTGCCCCCGGCGCCTCTACACCCGCACAGGGGCGTAGTCAGACGGGCACCGACCTCAGCGAGATGACAACCTGCCAGCTCATCCAGCAGCTGCTCTCCCTGGCCATGGACACCTTCTCTAGGATCCAAGCCGGGGAGGACACCTTCACCACCCTCCTGCAGACCTTCCCCGCAGGAGCTGCCATACTAACTGCAATAATTTCCCGATGGACCAGCCCGCCAACAAAACATTAAGGGTGGTCCACTGGAACGCCCGAGGGATCCTTGGGAAGAGGCAACTCCTTCAGCACCTCCTCAGGTCTTATGAAGTCGACGTTGCCCTCCTCAGTGAGACTCATCTCACCCCCCATGACCGCCTGTCTATACCTGGGTTCCACACGTATAGACAGGACTACCTGGGCGGAGCTGCCGCCTGCCGAGGCCTGGCGGTCCTCGCCAAGCGCAGCCTCCTCCACCAGCTGCTACCCAACCCCGATGTAGCATCTTTTTATGCTCTCGGCATCGAGCTAATGCTCGGCTCTACTCGCACCCACATCTATGCCTGCTACAAGCCTCCGCAGATGCGACTTGATACCTCCGAGATCCACCGGCTCCTATCAGAAGAGCCGACTGTGATCGCGGGGGATCTTAACTGCAAACACCCTGGCTGGGGCTCGCGGACTTCCAACATAGACGGCAACCGCCTCTTTGCCGACTCCGAGAGCACAGGCTACAATGTAGTGGGTACCTACGTACCAACCCACTACCCTGAGCGCCCCACTCACTCCCCGGACGTGCTGGACATAGCCATAACATCCCGCCTCCCGGGTAACTTCGACCAAGAGGTACTCGAGGAGGCCTTAGGCTCCGACCACCTCCCAGTACTTGCGACCATCAGTGCTGCGCCCGTGGCCATCCCACCGCCGCCGCCGCGCCCTGCCCGCGACTGGGAGGTGTTCTCCCAGCACCTTCACTGCTCTACCCCTAATTTTCCGGTGATCTCTGAGGAAGATGTAGAAAATCTGTCGCAGCAGATCACCGCCGCCATCACCTCGGCCATGGAAGCGGCCTCACAGCTGACCACAGGTCACAGCCGCAAGAGAGACGCCCTGCCACGCCACATCGCCGACCTCATCAAGGAGAAGAAGAAGCTGCGTAGGCGCTGGCAGGCGACCCGATGCCCCCAGTTAAAGACTGAGCTCAACCGTCTTACCGAAAGGGTGAAGACTGAGATGCGCGATCAGAACGCCGCCGACTGGTCCCGGCGCATCCTGGAAGCTGGCGAGGACTGGCAGTCACTGCACCGCCTGTGCCGCACCCTCACCCACACCACAGCCCCGACAAGACCTCTACTGGACGATGACGGAAACCCACGATACCGAGCCGAAGACCGAGCTGAGATACATGCATCTCACTTGGAGCGGCAAT
The DNA here is from genome assembly GCA_905187585.1 of Cyaniris semiargus. Classification (NCBI taxonomy): domain Eukaryota; kingdom Metazoa; phylum Arthropoda; class Insecta; order Lepidoptera; family Lycaenidae; genus Cyaniris; species Cyaniris semiargus. The sequence goes on from LR994555.1 coordinate 5,862,812, forward strand.
TCTCCCCCCTGCCCACCACGGCGACGGACCACGCTGCTGCAATATCCGAGGAGGTAAGGCAATTCCTTCAATCCCCTCCTTCCCCCTCAGACATCCCGAACTTCTCATTTTCACCGCGAGAAGTTAAAAAGGTCATATCTCGACTCAAACCCCGCAAGGCCCCCGGAGCAGACGGAATCCCCAACTCCGCCCTCCGGCATCTCCCCTTCCGCACAGTGGCCGCCCTCACCCGTCTCTACAACGGGATCGTCAGGACCGGCCACTTCCCTCAATCCTGGAAGATGGGGCTAATTATCACGATACCCAAGCAGCACAAAAACCTTAGACGCCCTGAAGGCTATCGCCCCATCACCCTCCTGTCTACTCTATCTAAGACATTCGAGATCCTTCTCTTACAACACCTTAACCTCTACCTTCCTCCTCGGAAGGAACAATTTGGATTCCGCTCCCAGCTGAGTACCACCCTTCAGCTGGTCAGAGTGGTCCATCACCTCACCGCCGCTGCAAACAAGAGGAACTCCAGCGTGGCCGTCTTCCTCGACATGCAAAAGGCCTTCGACTCGGTCTGGCACGACGGGCTGATCTACAAGCTTATTAAAGCTGGGGTGCCCGGTTTCATCGTCCGGATCATAGCCTCATACCTGACCGGCAGGACGTTCCGGGTAAAGGTCGACGGAGTCCTATCGGAGGAGCACCACATCACCGCTGGCGTCCCCCAGGGGGGGGTCCTCTCCCCTGGGCTCTACAATTTTTACGGGAGCGATATCCCCACTCATCCCGCAACCATGGCGGCGCTGTACGCCGACGACACGGCATTCATCGCCTCCTCCATCACCCTGGAACATGCAGCCATCAAAGTTCAGAGGACGCTGGACCTCCTTCCTGAGTGGCTGAGCAAGTGGCGACTCTCCGTCAACGCGAGTAAGTCGCAAGCGCTCGCCGTTACCAGGAAGTTGAGGTTACCGGCTCCCCTGAAAATAGATGACTGCGAGATCCCGTGGCGCAGGACGGCCAAGTACCTGGGCGTCACGCTCGACCGCCACCTGAACATGAACGCCCAGTGCGACCATGTCGTCGCTGGCGCACGTGGCGCCGCGGCCTGCCTCCGCAGCCTCTTCGCTGCCCCGCAGATCCCCACCAACATGCGGCTGGCGTTGTACAAAACATACGTGCGCTCACGCCTGACATACGCGGCCCCTGCCTGGTACCAGCTGCTGTCTGTGACGCGACGACAGTTGCTCCAGCGGCAGCAGAACAGGGTGCTGCGCCGCGTTGTCGGGGCGCCGCGCTATGTCCGCAACGCCACCATCGCCCGGGACCTCAGGATGGAGAGCGTAGAGCAATTCATCTCTAGGCTCTCCTCCAACCTCTTCCGGCGTGCTGATGCCTCGAGCCTGGTCGAGCTGGAGGACCTGGCTCCTTGGCACGCTCGCCCACCCGACCGTCTGCTGCTCCCCCGGGATACCATCCCCACGGAGGAGGGAGAACCGCGCCGCCCACCGCAGCGCCCCCGAAGAGGAGGAGCCGTGCGGACGAGCGCCACAGCGCCCCGCACCACTCCGGCAGCTGCACCGTCAGATGCAGACCCCCAACCCGCCCCCACAGCGCTGGGCCCCTAAACCCAGCGCGGTCTCTCTCTTATTTTCGAGTGGCACCAGGGGCCTGGCGAGTGGCAGCCCTATTGCCATTACCGCCGACCCCTCGGTGTCCTCCCCCCCCCGGCATCAAAAGCCAGGGTTCAGGGAAGTATCTCCCCCCCACTCTTTTCCCAGCTCGGTCTGGCCCACAGCGTAGTGGAAAGACGGCGCGCGTGGGAGTGGTCCCATACACGTCATCTCCGCTCCCTGGGCGGGGACCCTCGTGCGCCGCCGGGACCCTACCTGTCCCGGCCGAGTTCGGCCCCTAGCCGCAACACCCCCTGGTCTTAACCAGGCCCTTGGGTTTGCCCTGCGTTTACCGCGGGGCCCTATCCCACAAAAATAGTTAAAAGAATAAAAAGGAAACAAAGGAACTCTACATGTAGAGGGGCCCAGCCCCTGGTCATGTTCCCCCACCCAGGCCCACCATCCAGGGCCAGGTGTGAGAAGACATAACGAGCGAGTTTAGTTCGCGTGCGCGCTTCATACCGACGTCGTCTCGCTGTCGCTCGCCGCCGCGCCGGTAATAATAGTACTTGTGCCGCCATTTTGTGAAGACCTGAAGCTCTGCAAACGCCATGAAGACTAGCTACGCTGCGAAGATTCCTCGCTCGACGTAGCCTCGATGTGAAGAACGCGTAGTGAAGTTTGCGAAGAATTCTTATTAGAAAAACGCCCTTTTCAGGGCCGGTTCATGTCCGGTGCTCATGCACTTAATATTACACGGACAGGCCGCCTCCGGGGCGGTTATTGTTTCTCTCGTCATGTATACGAACGTGCGTTCTTTGCAGAACGATTTTCTTCTGTGTTTCAATCTTCTACGAACGTATACAAAGACGGCGGGCGCTCTTTTCAGAGCGTAGTTTTCTTTGTTTCAATCGGCGACGAACGTGTACTGCTACAATACAATATGGTTCTATAATGGTTTATGGTAGTGATGATGATGACGATGAATGTAATTTGCATAGTAGCATATTATATGCTTTCCGTTCTTAAAACAACGTCGAAACTCCCAAACTTGTATCTGTAAAGAGTCAGGTTCTCTCAGCACCTTCCAAACCATGGTATACCTTGGTGCAAAATCTTGCTTGTTGGTAGCATATGCTTAGAATACTGCTCATGAAACCGAAGTCACCATATGTTCCCATATAAATTTTGAGGAGTTCCCTCGATTTCATATGTATCCCTTCATCAGGTCACCACTTTCATGAATATAGTACCAAATTGGGCTATACACTAAAAGAAAAATTACACTAAAAGAAAAATTTTGAAAATCGGTTCACAAATGGCGGAGTAATCGTCAAATATAAAAAAAAAAAACGAACATAACACCTCCTCCATTTTGAAAGTCGGTTAAAATTGTAGCCTATGTGTTATTCTGATGTATAAGCTATATTATTGTAAAGTTTCATTAAAATCCGTTCAGTAGTTTTTGCGTGAAAGAGTAATAAACATCCATACATCCATACATACATACATACATACATACATACATACAGCTTGGCAAAGAAGAGTCTGATGCGGTGACAGCTGGAACTAAGAGTTTTTAGTTATGACAACACTACATTACTTGTCAACTCTAGTATATTATATTGTGTCAAAAGTGAAGCGTAGGGTTGCCTGTATTTAAAGAAAAGCGCCCTCATTTAATCCACACTCATCTTTGCCAAGCTGTACATCCAAACTTTCGCCTTTATAATATTAGTAGGATTTTTTTTCACTTTTAAATCGTTAATTTTGAAGAATGTTATTTTTAACCCTAAAAATGTTTGTTGCGGTCCGCTACACCAAGACCAAAACAGGACTTTGCTCTTTGGTTGAGTGTCGACAACAAGCGTTTTTTCTGTTTTTGTTTTTATTTGTGATTTTTAGGATTTGAAGAGGTTTTTTGTTAAACTGTTGATTTATCTTACTTATACTTTGTGTTGTCTATTATAATTTGTTTTTGTGGAGTAGTAAGTATTTAGTTTTTAGTCATTGTTTGTTTTTTAGGTTAGGTTGTTTTCTTAGGTTTTAAGATGGATCTGGACACAGATCCTCCTGACCCTGGTGGTGGTAACAGAAAAAGACCCAATAAAGATATTTCTGAGCCAGTGGCTAAAAAATTAGTAGTAATGATCATTCAGTACCCTCTATTCAGCTTCACTATGTGAACCCTGAGTTTGCTGATAAAAAATTATATGGTTCCGATGATGCTGCGCCGTACATTGTACAAGTGTCAAAGCCAGAGACTGATTCCATCCTAAGTCCAATACTATTTGGTCAATTTTTATTCAAAAACAATGTTCATAGCGTTAAAATGGACGGAATTAAGAGGATCGGGCGTAATCGAATCTCCATCGAGTTTAAAACCCCACAGGATGCTAACTCTTTTATTGACTTGCCTGCAGTAGTAAGTGCTGGATATACTGTAGCGATACCCTCATACAGTGTATCCCGTATGGGCATTATTCGCAATGTCCCTGTAGATTGGTCGATGGAAGAGCTTGTAGAAAACCTGCAAGTTCCAGTTGGTTATGGTAAGGTAGTGAAAGCGCGTAGAATGAGTCGCAGAACCTTGAATGAGCAAAATTCCTATATTTGGTTGCCTACCCAATCAGTGGTCATAACTGTTACTGGTCAGAAATTACCTTCCCACGTTTATTGTTTCTATAATTCCTTACCTGTAGAAATATATAAATTACCTACTATTCAATGTAATAACTGTTGCCGCTTTGGCCATGTCAAAGCACAGTGTAGGTCCTTACCTCGTTGTTACAAATGCTCGCAAAAGCATGAGGGATCAACTTGTAATGCTTCAACTTTTACTTGTCTGCACTGTGGTGGTCCACATGCAGCCAATGATGCCTCTTGTCCAGAGTATTGTAGACAAAAAGAAATTAAATTGGTAATGAGCCAGGAAAATATCCCATACATGGAGGCATCAGCTAGATTCCCCCATGTAAAAAGGTCCTTTGCTGATTTGGCTAGAACTTCTCCCTCTGCTATTGCTAGTGTTTCCAGACAGACTGACCGACTGACTAGTTCCCCAAAAACCACATCCTATAGAAAGACTGTTTATATTCCCCGCCGTCCCATTCCCTATAGGTCCCCTGGTTATGACCACCAGGCTCATAGAAACCTAATTGAGGAACCCGTTTCCCAGGCTCCCAATGGTTGTGCATACCCTCTTCCTTCTGAAATTTCTTCCATTTCCCCGAACGATAACCTACTCGATAACTTGACCCTGTTCATGATTGACCTCATTTCAAGATTCAGTGACTCATTGCCAAATAAAACTTTGGCTAACCTGACCCAGCTAGCAAATTTATTGCCAAAAGATGGCTTACACTGTGATACAGTGGAACGGCCGCAGCATAAGGAATAAAAAACAAGATATCCTTAGTTTAATAAATTCTTATAAGCCATCAATTTTTGCCATCCAGGAAACATGGTTGGCGCCTGATTCCCGTTTCCGGGTTCCAGGTTATGCCTGTTTCCGGGATGACAGATCTGATGGTAGAGCTGGAGCAGCCATTTTTGTCTCCAGCCATTGTACATATTCTGTATATTCACTTCCTGTACATAGTAGTTATTTTAATATTGTGGCTGTCCGTATTTTAGATATTATTTTTGTGTCCGTGTACATCCCTCATCCCAATTCTTCCGTATTTTCCGAGCTTTCTTCCGTTTTATCGTCTGTTCCTTCCCCCATGATTGTGTTGGGCGATTTTAATTCCCATCATACATCTTGGGGTTCCCATTACAATGATAGTAATTCCTCCTTCCTTATTGATCTTGTCGATCTTCATAACCTTGTTATCCTTAATGATGGAACTCCTACTCGTCGGGTATCTCCTTTGCAGAATCCGAGGAGTGTGGTGGATCTGTCATTATGTTCCCCATCCCTTTCTCCTTCATGTTCCTGGACAGTCCTTCCTTATTCTTATGGTAGCGATCATTTTCCCATTATATTATCAATAACACACAGACAGACTAGACAGATAGCATCATCCCCTTCTTCTAGACTTAAATTCAAAACAAATAATTTAGATTGGACTCATTTTGCTGAAGTTACTGATACAGAGATTGTCAATACCAATGACAGTGACACTCTTTTATTATATCAGCATTTGAAAAACGTCCTTTTATTGGCTGCGGATAAGACCATTCCACGTAAATCAATAGGAGTTAATAGAACTCTTTCTCCTCCATGGTGGGACTCAGAGTGTACAGCTGCTTGTAAACGTCGCAAGGACGCAGAGAAATTCTTTTCGAGGTCAATGACTCTAGAAAACTACTTGAATTATCAAAAAGTAGCAGCGGAAGTGCGACGTCTGCTATCTGAGAAAAAGAGGGATGGTTGGCGCCAGTTTTGTTTAAGTCTTTCCCCTTTGTCTCGACCATCGATGGTCTGGAAAAATATTAGAAGATTCCGGGGTTCTTTAGAAAGCAATTACCAACAGTCTAATGACCCAACTGAGTGGATAGATGCATTTTCTCAAAAACTGGCACCACCGTCAGCTCCATCTTTTGACGAATGTCAGTTTTATGTATCTTCCCGTCCATCAACATCTTATTTGGATAGTCCGTTTACTCAGGAGGAGTTTCAATTGGTTTTAGGTTCATTAAAGGATACTAGTCCAGGCAGTGATGGAATACCTTACTCCTTTATAGGCAACAGTGGTCCGATTACGCAAGAAGTATGCCTGAATGTTCTTAATCGTATTTTCCAATCTGAGTTTCCTCCTGAGGAGTGGAGGACGCAAATAATCATACCTATACTTAAACCGGGAAAACTCAGTAATGATCCATCTAGCTACAGACCCATTGCTTTATCAATAACTCTGGCAAAAATTTTGGAACACTTAATTAAAAATAGGTTGGAATGGTTTATGGAAAGCAAGGGCATTTTATCCAAAACACAGTTCGGTTTTCGAAAGGGCTATAGCACTATGGACAGTCTCGGTTCTTTTGTGACTGACATTCGCATAGCCTTTTCGAAAAGAGAACATGTGGTGGCAGTGTTTCTTGACATAGCATCCGCTTACGACAATGTTCGTCTTCCAATACTCAGGCAAAAATTGCTCAATCTGAGTGTCCCGTTGAAGATGACGAATTATATTTGTAATTACCTATCCTGTCGTTCTGTCGTAGTTTCCACATCGAATTCAACCTTTCCTCCCCGTATAACGTATAAAGGCCTTCCCCAAGGATCTCCCCTCAGTTCTCCCCTGTATGATCTATATACCCATGACCTAGATTTATCTGTGTTAAGTTTTTGTGAGATCCTACAGTTTGCGGATGATTTGACAATTTACATTGCTTCGAAGGATATTACCGAATGTGCTGCGCGCCTTAACTCTGCCATACTTTACCTTACAGAGTGGATGGATAGACACGGTCTAAGTATCTCGGTTCCCAAAAGTTCAGTGGTGGTGTTCTCCCGATCTAAAATTATACCTCAGGTTGATATACGTATTCAACAGCAAGTTTTTCCGGTTAGTGATAGAGTGAAAATTTTAGGTGTCTATCTGGACTCAAGATTGACTGGCGCCTACCAGGTTGCTCATATTTCGCAAAAATGCGAAAGAAATATTAATGTTTTGCGATCTCTCAGTGGTGTATGGTGGGGTTCTCACCCTTCTACTCAGAAACTCTTGTATAATGCTCTTATCCGCAGTCACATGGATTATGGATCCTTCTTGCTGGAACCGTGTAATAAAGCTCCATTAAAGGAGCTAGACAAAATCCAAGCCAAGTCTTTGAGGATTGTAGTGGGAGCTATGAAGTCAACACCAATCAACGCTCTTCAAGTTGAGTGTGTTGATCCTCCACTCAATATTAGACGGCAATATCTTGCAGATAGGTTCCTTTATAAAGCTTTTCAAAATTCTTCTCACCCCCTTTTAGGCAAACTACATATTCTAAATCAATTGACCTCTTCATCTAATTATTGGCTAAATAAAGATTCCCCTTGTCTTTTGGTCAGTTACCGTAAGATAACTCAAGTTCCTTGTCCAATTTTCCAGTGTAGACTTAATCCTCTCTATTCCATTCCGTATCATGCCTTAACAATCTCTCCAGACATAATTCTTGACCTCCCCATAGATAAAGGTTCCTCATTAGCTAACACTCAATTTAAACAAGTTATTGATTTGCACTATAGGGATTGGCTGCTTATTTTTACAGATGCATCTAAACTTTCAGTGGATGGTTGTGTTGGAGTAGCTGTCTGGATACCGAGAGTTAATGTGATCTTAAACTTTAAATTACCACCCATTACTTCAGTATTTACAGGCGAGGCACTTGCCATCTTTGAGGCACTTTCGTTTGTAGAGTCCCATGGCCTGAATAGATCACTTATTCTTTCGGATTCCAGAAGCGTTTTAGAGGGTATTTCAGCCAACCAGTTCCGCTCTAAGTCTAGATTTCCATTGATACTGAAAATAAGGCAGTTACTCCTTAAGTGTCGAGTTCAAAATATTCAAGTTAAATTAGCATGGATTCCTGGTCATAGTGGAATCACTGGCAATGAGAGTGTGGACGCTTATGCCAAAGCCGCCATAACATCAGGTGGACTTAGTCATTATCAACTCTATTGCCATGACTTAATTCCAGTAGCAAAATTTCACCTTTCTAGCAATTGGAATACAGAATGGACCAGTTCAAGTACCACCAAAGGTAAACTCTACTTTGATATTCAGGGTAGTGTACCTGTTAGACCATGGTTTTTCAAATATTTAAAATGCAGTAAACCAGTATGCTCGACAATTTGTCGTGCTAGGCTTGGACATTGCTGTTCACCAGTGTTCCTTGCCAAAATTAGGGTCAAGGATAATTCTCTCTGTGAGTGTGGTTTAGATGAGGGCAACTTAGATCACATTTTCTTTTGTTGTCCTAGAAACCAATCGTCCCTATATGATTATCTTCCCAAATCCATTCCTCGCCCTATCAATTTTAAATCGGTTTTAAGTTATGTATATACTCCTTTTATTGAGATTTTGTGTACATATATTCGTGATAACAATATTAGATTGTGATGTCTTTACTAACACTTGTTTTTGTTTTAGGTAAATCAATTTGTAAATATATTATTCATGTAGCTGTACCCTTGTTGCTTTACCAGACCTACAATATAGAGCAATGTCTTTTTAAACCACTCTGACATTGGCAACTCACTAAGCTAGCCATTAAAAAAGAAGAAGAAGAAGAAGACCAAAACATGTTTGTGGCCCGCATGAAATAAAGGTTGGGGACCACTGATCTATATTCTATATCATTATACAGAGTGTAACAAAACTAAGTTATAATACTTCAGGGTGTAATACATATTCCTTGTAGAGAGTTCACTGTGAAAGTAGTAGCGCTGAAAGACAAATTATTTTTTTTCACTTTTCTATGGGGAAACTCGTGACGCTGGGGCGCTTGCCCAAACAAAAGTGGAAAAAAATGTTGGTCTTTCAGCGCTGCTACTTTCACGGTGAACTCTCTACAAGGAACACATACACACCCTAAAGTATTATCACTTAGGTATTATAATAGGTCTACCAGAATCTGATGGCAAATTTTGACAGCAGATTTTCAAAAAATATCCTTGATCATTGGATAAATTTATATATATGCATGTTTAACACACCGAATCAGCCGCTATAAGGAAAAAAAAAGGATCAAAATGTTTTATCTCAATTGCCCCGGTATTGCTAGAGTCAATTTACTTTCTCACTTTTTGCCATCAGATTCTGGTAGACCTGTAGTTTTGTTACACCCTGTATAAAAGGCTTTGTCCTGAATGACTAATAAAAATGGAATCACGCTACAACCTAAACCACTGATCGTAGAGACTTGAAATTTAGGGGGAGTGTTCTCCGTATGACGTAGGCGTGCAATAAGAAGGGATTTTTCGAAATTCATCTCTCAAGGGGGTGAATAGGGGGGTTAAAGTTAGTATGGGACAACACGATTCCTTAGTCCGATCTGCTCGAAAATTTGCATAAATATTATTTTATGTATTTTATGGAAGATGTAATTCATAATTTGTTAAAATATGATCTTTTAATGGATAAAAAGGGGATGAAAACTTATTACAAGCGTGATTTAATGCTATATTGCATATAATAACTCCTTGGTTCATTATTTAAAACTACATTAGGTTATTTGATACAAATAACATTACGTTTCAAAATTATAATCAGGATTTATTTTAGCTATGTATATAAATAAAAATATGTTTGTCACTGATTAATTGTATTTTTTGTAAAGTTTAGTATTTTTTTTTCTAAAATAAATAAGCATGCGGATTGCCTGATGTAGGTATAGCGAGTACTGTCATCGACGGACACCCGAACAGTGCGTTGCCGGGCTTTTCAAAAACATTCCAAGTGCGAGTCATTCTAACACACGACAGGTTCCGTAGCATTTCAGTACCTATAACAATGTTAAACTATTGACTATACTGCGTGACTGGTGAGACATGTTCAGTATTCGAAGACGTGATATTTGGCTATCATATTAGATGAAAAAAAAACCGGCCAAGTGCGAGTTGGACTCGGCCATGAAGGGTTCCGCAGCAGCAATAAGGTTTATTTTTATGAAATTAAAAGGTTTTTGATTTATTTTTATATTTCAGTTGATTTAATGAAAGTTAAATTAAGTTTACCATTTATGACGTATAAAAAAAAACTACTTGCTAGATTTCGTTCAAGCCAATTTTCGTTGGTAGTTTTTATAGTAAAGTAGGTACATCATATATTTTTTTTAGACTTATCATGCCCCTACTTTAGAAGTTAGAGGGGGGGGGGGGGGGGGACACATTTTACCACTTTGAAAGAGTCTCTCTCGCAAACTATTCAAGTTAGAAAAAATTATATAACAAACTTCAATATGATTTTTGAAGACCTATCCATAGATACCTCACACGCATAGGTTAGATGAAAAAATTTTTTTTGTTGGTTTAAGGTTTACCATTTATGACGTATAAAAAAACTACTTGCTAGATCTCGTTCAAACCAATTTTCGTTGGTAGTTTGTTTAGTAAAGTACATCATATATTTTTTTGACTTATCATGCCCCTACTTTAGAAATTAGAGGGGGGGGGGGGGGGGGCACACATTTTACCACTTTGGAAGAGTCTCTCTCGCAAACTATTCAGGTTAGAAAAAAATGATATTAGAAACCTGAATATGATTTTTGAAGACCTATCCATAGATACCCCACTCGCATAGGTTAGATGATTTTTTTTTATTTAAATATAAAAATATATAAAAAAACTACTTGCTAGATTTCGTTCAAACCAATTTTCGTTGGTAGTTTTTATAGTAAAGTACATCATATATTTTTTTTAGACTTATCATGCCCCTACTTTAGAAGTTAGAGGGGGGGGGGACGACACACATTTTAGCACTTTGGAAGAGTCTCTCTCGAAAACTGATATTAGAAACCTCAATATGATTTTTGAAGACCTATCCATAGATACCCCATACGCATAGGTTAGATGAAAAAAAAAGTTTTTGATTCAGTTGTACCTATGGGGACCCCTAAAATTTTTAATAATTTTTCCATTATTGTATCAAAATCTTAATGCGGTACACAGACTACATCTACTTACCAAATTTCAATAGTATAACTCTTATAGTTTCGGAGAAAAGTGGCTGTGACATACACGGACAGACAGTCAGACAGACAGACAGACATGATGAATCTATAAGGGTTCCGTTTTTTGCCATTTGGCTACGGAACCCTAAAAATAATATACTTAAAAAAATAATATCAATTGATCAGTTGATCACTGAGTAAATGTAGCTTAAAGTTAAAAAATTATTTACCCAACGCATGTACACCGCACGCGGGAATGGTAGCGGCGCGGCGTGGTGTTTATTTGGTGGCGCACGCCGCCGCGCCGGCCGCATAGGTATGCCTACTTGCCTAGCCGCGTAATTTAGACTTAGTGTCCATGATTCATTTATTTAAAGGGAAATTCGAAAAAAATTAAGTACCTAATTTTATTACATAATTATTAGAATGAGAATCGAGTACAGAGTACTCTCCTTAAGTATTGAACATGTCTCACCAGTCACGTTGTATATTATGCATCCTTATGATCCTAAATAATATTTTTGTATGTATGGATGTTTGTTACTCTTTAACGTGTAAACTACTGAATGGATTTTGATGAAACTTTACAATAATAAAACTTATCATATCATTATATTATTATATCAATCAGGAAAAATCTATTATCTGCGAGCTACTCTGGAGTGCGCTGCCTAAAGCGCACTGAGGAAATTAATGTATGACAGGAAATTAATATTTGAGTTTCCTCAAAGTATAAAACACATTGTAAGATCGGTAAAACGAATGTTTCGCAGTGGGTGTTATTAAAATTTCACACATTGTTCAGTTGGTGAAATGAATGTTTTGCAGCGAGTTTCATTCAAATAATGCACCATTCTAAAGTCGGGCTTGAAAATAATGAATGTTTGGCAGTGGATTTTATTTAGATTTTGCATATTATAAAGTCAGGGAAATGGATTTTTGGCAGTGGGGTTTTTTCTTCAAATTTTGAAAATTGTTCAGTCGGGGAAAATAATCTCAGGAACTAATTTTTAGAATTGATAATTATTTTTGTGTTGCATAGTCCATTTAATTAGGAAGGCTCTAGGCTATAATGTGAAATCGCACCGCGACGATTCGGTGGACGAATCAGTGGAAAATGGTGAAGATATGGGGAAAAATATCTATGTTTGATAATATATTATGTAACTGATGCAGACGAAGTTGCAAGCAACAGCTGATAATATTATAATAATACTAGATGACGCCCGCAACTCCGTTGCGCCAAACTTCGTTAATCGCGCGGGAACCGCACATTTTTCTGAGATAAAAGTAATCCTATGTCCTTTCCTGGAACTCAAAGTATCTACATACCAAATTTCAGTAAAATCGGTTCAGCGGTTTAGGCGTGAGGAAGTAACAGACAGACAGACGGACAGACAGACAGACAGACACACTTTCGCATTTATAATATTAGTATGGATAATAAATATCGGAAGATTGCATTAGCCCACGATGGACAATACAAGCGATAACGATGAAGAGGGACATAATTATTCTCAGATCAACGTCAATAATTATTGTTACTGTAGACAGCTACAGCAATCGTGGTTTTCCATGGCCCAAAGTGGCCCATAAAAAGCAGCTACCATTAAGGTTTCGCAACAACGGAACCCTAATAGCGCGTACTTTTCGTCCCGCTAGGGGGCAACGCAACATCCTTCTTATTAAAGTAATTGTTTCATTGTACAGATTGGATCTCCATTGCCATTTGAATATTGGCCCCGGTCGTTGTTAGTTCAAAATTCCACGGGCGAGAGTGACAAAATGGAGTATACCCAGACTTTTTCGTGGGTGGATTATGTGGTGTTTGTGTTCATGCTGGCTATAAGTGCCCTCGTGGGGGTATACTGGGGGTTCTTCAAGAAGCAGACGAATCAGAGTGATTATTTACTTGGGGGTAGGAACATGAAGGTTATACCTGTCGCGATGTCGCTAGTCGCAAGGTGAGTAAACCTAACTAGAAGTCTGGAGTCTCGTAAGTCTGGAGACTGGAAGGAACTGATATAAGCAGTAAGACCGCCTATTTCTACAGTTTCTTTGATTGTTTCTATTATAGTTTAGTTTAGTTTTATAATAAATGTTCTATCTAAATCCTACATTATAAGCTTGTTGCCCCCAACTTCGTCACGCAGAAATTTGTTTATATAGCGCAGCACATTAATTATATATAAAAACTTTCTTATGTCCTTTCCCGGGACTCAACGTATGCAATGTACTAGGTACACTAAACATCAAAATCGGTTTAACGGTTTAAGCGTGAAGAAGTTGCCCGCAACTTCGTTATGAATAAGTTTCATCGTTAAAAAAAATCCGAGACAAAACGTCCTTCCCGGGACTCGAAGTATCAACATTGACTTAGCGGTAGGCGTAAATACGTGACAAAACAACTAAGATTATAAAGTCGAAGAACTATTATGGTACGTTTCTACGCTTGCCGAGGCTTGGCAAGCGTCCACAAGGCACAAGCGTCCACAAATCTCGCTTGGCATTTGGAAGTCGTTTACACGCTTGTGAATACGTCAGTGTATTACGTACATCCAAGCATGGCGGACACCGAACTTGTGTCGGCTATTAACATCTTTGGGGTTCCAGATACATTTTTCGGTTTGGTAATATTCCAAAAACGATAACTCTTCGTTCGACCAGCTACTCATTTTTGAGTCAGAACTAGACGTGCGTTCGTCGAAGAGATCACAGCGGCTACTAAGCGCGCGCCAACGTGTGAACGCGTCGCAACTCGCAAGCGCTTGCCGCAAGCGCTCTTTGATCTGTGTCCAAAAACCGACACTACTCCGGATCGGATACAAGCGTCCGCAAGCTCACGCAAGCCAAGCTAGATACTCTCTTCACACGCTTGTGCTTGTGGACACTTGCCAAGCTTCGGCAAGCGTAGAAACGTACCATTAACTTTACAGCTATACAAAGTTGGAGATTTTGTTTGTTTTAACGCGCTAATCTCAGGAACTACTGAATCTATTTTTATATGTAATTTAGAACAGACTTAGAGGTGACCAACTGGAAGGACATAATATTATTATATGCTGCATTTTAGCGCAAACGTGTACGGTCCCCGTGGATCCCTCGTAACGTCTAGTTAATAATATTAGGAACTGATAATAATACATCGTTTTTTTCACATACATAGTTCTTTTACATCGTTTTTTTTTTAAAGAAGAATTTTCCCACTTTTTTGGTAAAAGGGGGCCACCTTGCGAGTGCGAGTTTCTTACACCGGGTTAGTTCCCGAACCGGTGGTAAGCCTCATGTAGACGTTCTAAAAGTGTTAATTTTGTTAACCTATTTAGAAAACATATACATATTTTAATTTTCAGTTTCGTCTCTGGGATCACACTTCTTGGATTTCCCACTGAGGTGTACATGAACGGGACTCAGTATGGATACATCATGGGCGGTATCCTCCTGATGTCCATCTTCATGACTCAAGTCTACCTGCCAGTGTTCCACGGACTTAAACTCACGTCCAACTATGAGGTTCAATTAGTTTTTAATAACTTATTTTGTAAATGTTTGTTAACAATCATTTTCATACTAAACTCATCCATCTCGTCACGTGTAAAAAGCCTTAAAGTAGTTTTGTTACTCCGAGTGAATTAAGGGATTTTGGCACACCAATACTTTAGGGGTGTCTGGCAGTGGGAAGCAACTATCAAGCAATGTCCGGAGTGGACGAGATTCCTACAGTTCTGAAGAATAAATAAACAAAAAAATTAGCTTTATACTTTATCGAAAGTTAGGTAGACCTTCAGAACTGGATGCCCTCTAAAGTAACCGCGACTGAAACTCCATAGCTGCTGGTCGTTCTTACCTCTATAGGGGTCATATAATATTATACAGGAAAACTTTCAGCTTTTATAAAATTACGAAAATCTGGCTGTTGCTGGCTCTTACGGCCAACCCACACGTACCACAACCACACCACGTGGTCGGGCGTATATTTTGTATTGTAAATGAACTGGAGCATTCACACGTACCACATTTTGCAGTCGTTGTCGACCACTTGTGTGATACCAACCACATCGCAACCACGGCCGACCACATCGCAACCACAACGTTGCGTCGATGCAACGCCAGTGCGCGCACGCCGCCCGCGCTCTTCCCCCCCTCCGTTTCATTGACTTTCGTACGTAACCACATCGCAACCACTGGCGACAACGCAACCACGTCGGCATTTTGTCGGTACCACAACGCACCTACAAAAAGCTGCAGCGATACCATTCGCACGTAGCCACTGCTCGACGACATTTTGTCGTTACGATGTCGTGTGGTTGTGATACGTGTGGGTTGGCCCTTACGGCCGCACTCAGAGACATTTTATGGTGCTCCCTCACCGCGAGCATTCACTTGTAATGTAACATTATAGATTCGTTTTTGAGCATTACATTACACGTGTAATGTAACATTGAAGATTCGACTTTGAGCATTACATTACAATACTACCTCCCTGACTGACGAGCATTCGCGTGTAATGTAAGATTCGACTTTGAGCATTCCATAATTACACACTGTATCATTACAAGGTGCGCATTGTAATGCTCGACTCTGTAACATTATATTACAAGCGAATGCTCCCGGTGAGGGAGCACCTTAATGTTGATTAAACTTCAATTTAATTAAGAGTTTGACAGAATATGAAGCTTATGTCAAAATCTTCATTTAATTACAGTTAAGTAATTAATGTTCGTCTCTGAGTGCGGCAGTTACTCTATTAAGAAACTGCAAGTGCTAATTGCTACGAACCAACAAGTGCGTAGAACCAACGGTCTACGGGCTACGACGCTACGATCGGGTGCTACGGCCTACGAATTACTATACAAGTTACTACAATAATAATAATTTAAAAATTAATTATTTATTGTTAAAGTTAAATTTCTGCATTATGAGGGTGTAGTAAGCAAAATTGACGATTTTATAATTCATTTCTAAGGTTCCGTAAAAAACGGGACCCTATTACTGAGACTTCGAATATGTCTGTCCGTTTGTCCGTCCGTCTGTCTGTCTGTCTCCAGGCTGTATCTCAAAAACCGCTTTATCTAGACTTTTTAAATTTTCACATATTGTGTATTTCTGTTGCCGCTATAACAAAAAATACTAAAAATAAAACAAAATTAATATTTAAGGGGGGCTCCCATACATCAATCGTGATTTTTTTGGTCTTTTTTGCTTATAATCAATAATGGCAACTGGTAGGCACTTGAAATTTTCACAAAACCATTAGTTAATATGTTATGTGTACTTTAATAATTAATAATATTATTAACTCATCAAGCCCCATACGGGCACCGGTGGTCGCGACAACAATAGAATACAATAGCATTTCCAAGAATCCGCGATCGAAGGGTTAAAATTAAAATAAAAAAGATTTAAGCGGGCTCCCATGCAAAAACACATTTTTGGCCTATTTTTGCTATATAACGGTACGGGACCCTTCGGGTGCGAGTCCGACTCGCACTTGGCCGATTATTAAACTTGATAATAAGCCACGAATTGATGAGGTTTTAAAAAATAGATACATTTTATTTGCGAGGGTTTCTACTAGCGAAAACACGATAATTATCTTAAAAGGACAAGGGGCATTTTTGTATGGAACCCGTACCCAAGCTGTAGCACGTCCACACATAATATAGTAATGAAAGGGCTTGAAAAGCTGTACATTTTATTAATATGAAACGCAATAAAAGCTGTACGTTTATAAATATGAAACAAAATACTAAAATACAACACTTTCCTCTAGTTTACCATATACGATTACTTTCCAGAAATTATTCCTTACCAGCAACACTATAAATTGATGCAAAAATACAGGGTGTTTTTTTGTGATTTTTTCTTACCTTCTACCATCGTTAACTTTTTTCTCCCATGGTTTAGAACTTTTCAAGCCCTTTCATATGTTATATGTATGTCTCAAATGCTAAATTAGTGGGTACGATATGCCCCTCCTTCTTTCCTCGATAGAAAAAAATCACAAAGATTTTTCAATTGATTTTAAAAACAGTACATTCAATTGAGTCAATATTTTAATACTTTATAACGTAAAATTCTATTAATAGTACGAGCGAATATTAAAAGTTTTGTATTTTCATCAAGCTATTACGAAAAAACTACTTTGGCGCCGATTCTGCGTCGTTCTTATTCAGTCCATAATGAATGACGTGCGGGACAAGGACTGTGTTTTATTTTTTGTTTCATTTGTCCCCTTGGCCCTTAAATGAAAGTTTGACAGAAAATGTATAGAGATTATGTCATAATCTTAATTAAATTAAAGTAATAATTAAATATCTCTTAATATCTATATAACTTGGGTCTGATCTTAAGTTTATTTTTTCAGTATTTATCCCTGAGATTCGACAACAAGGTGCGACTGTTCGGATCTATCCTTTTTGTTCTAACGTTGGTAAGTGTTGAGTTATGTAAGTTATAAGGCCTAGTTGTGCAGAAAAGTACCCTGTTTCTGTGATTCTATCAGACAGCAAAATCGTAACAATATCAATATGATCTTTAACTCAGGAGTCAGGGATAACCTTTAACCAAATCTGCGCGATAGGCTTTAATATTTTGAATTGAATGAATACTTTTCAATAATTATTACAATGTTCCATAACTTACTTTCACAGATTGGCTGGCTTCCTATCGTGATATACGGTCCAGCTTTGGCATTTAATCAAGGTAAGTTACATTATTTTCATTATACAGATTTATAATTTGAAGGAACATTCATACAGGCCTTTATATTCCAGATGATACCTTCTTTATTTCTAACCGTCTTTTAAAAAATGAGGAGGTTATACATTCAACAGTTAATTTGTTTTATTTTTATTGTTCTAGTGACTGGCGTAAATGTCCATGTTATAACACCGATAGTATGCTTGGTCTGCATCTTCTATACAAGCGCAGTAAGTACTTACTTATTAATATCTATATATTCTATACATTGTCCATATTTAAGTGCCCTAATAAGTTATGGTTGTAATCAAATTATATAACACTTTAAGTGTAGGTACACCGTACACGACAAAACATTCAGAGAGTCTACAGTTTCTTCGTGATTATGGCCATACGTACACAAAACATCAAAACAGCTTTTAAAATTAGTAAAGTTAATAATGTAAGCACAGCTTATTGCGTTATCGCTCATATACTTTCTAACACATAGCCATATGCACAGATTAGTAACTTGAGTAGCTTTGTAGAGTACCAAACATCCATCCATACAAACTTTCGCGCTTATACTTGGAAGCTGTTAAGAATTCATGTACTAACCTACAAAAAGTATTGAGTTATAAATGCAGTTATAATCTTTAGATGATTAAGAACAAGACTGCATTTAAAATTTAACAAAAAAATGTTGTGGGTTTGGACACAAATGCTTAAGAGCGACCACTTATAGTAGGATATTCTGTGCCAACTGCTAGTTCTATTCCCAGGGCGGTCTGCAAGCAGTGGTGTGGACTGACGTCATACAGATCACGGCCATGTTGGGTGCGATGGCGCTGGTGGCCATCAAGGGCACTTTCGACGTCGGCGGCTTCGGCGTAGTGTGGCAGAGGAACATGGACACCGGCCGGATTGAGCTGCCGGAGTAAGGCTTCTTATAGACGAACGGCACTCGCCGACTGCTGCTGTCGGCAAGTGCCGTTTGTATGTAAGCGCACGAATTGAATGACGTCAGAGGATATATGGCTCTTACCGCCGTACTCAGAGACATTTAATTATGATTAACCTTCAATTTAATGAAGACTTTGACAGATAATGTATGGGGCTTATGTCAAAATTTTACATAACACGCGAATGCTCCCGGCGAGGGAGCACCTTTATAGTTTGTAATTAATATCTACTTTAGTTTAGCAAATGCAATTTTTCCCTTTGAAAGAGACAATTTATGGCAATCTACAATAGCACTGAATTAGACTAAATGCCCAGCAACAGCACTTTAACTCATCAATTGTTTAAAGTCTAGACTCTAGTTTCTACAAGTATGTCACTAATTATTATTTAGGGAATGAAACTGTCTTTAACTTGAGGAATTGTATCGAGAATTCGTAGCTCTTGTGATTCTGATCATCAATCTTGAGTATCAAGGCGGTAACCGACCTTACCATCAGGCGAACTGCTCATTCTTGGCGCCCAATTCTTATACCTCTTAAATCGATTTTAAGACTATGCTTCTAGTGCATTCGAACGAACATAGAAGATATACACAATCTGTGAAATTTTCAGCAATCTGGCTATAACGGTTCTTGAGATACAGCCTAGAGACAGACAGACAGACGGAAATACATCGAACCTTTTAGGTACGGAACCCTAAAAAGTTTATATTGTTTTTTTAATAAGATATCTTCTTTCAGTTGGGATTTGAAGCCGACAACGCGTCATACAATTTGGAACTTGGTGTTTGGGGGGATCGTGTATTGGCTGCAAGCGAACTCTGTCAACCAAACTATGGTACAACGGTATCTGGCCATACCGACAGTGAGAGGTGCAAAATGGTAAGTTCCAATAATATTATAATTTTCGTTTCCTGCGAATTATCCATACGTCAAATTCAAATTCTTTATTATACACACATAATATATATATATAGGTAAATCACATCGTCATATCTTTTAAATTATTACTTGATTATTATAATATCCTCAACATAAAGGCCCTATGGAAGACAAAAAGCTATAAGACAATATTCGCGATTACAATACTGTAATAACAAATTGACGATTCGATCGCAATTGCAAAATTACTACCACTGCACAGGCATGATAAGATAAACATCATATTTGTCATGACACGTTGAAACTAAAACTGGTATCACCCACAATTAAAATGCGTTACGACAAAGCGAGCTAGTGTAAAACATCTGGAATTCTTGACAATCTTTTTTGGTCTCATAATTTATTATGGCATTTATGGCCTATGGCCAAAATGTATACTCCGCTTTAATTCATTTTTAACACCCAACAAAAAAAGAGGTGTATTTAAAATTTTACCAACAAAGGTTGGCTGTAATTCTACATTAGGTAATTGAATGAGTAACATAATATTTTAAAGAATTATAGATTGTCTTTCATTATATTTAATAGTGTTTTACTTCTTACGAATTCTTTCTTCAAATGCATATAATTATGTAAATAACCAACCGACATTAAAAAACCCGGTAGTTGAATTAAACATTATTTTCAGGGCAGTTTTCATATTCTGTATTGGGATGTGCGTACTGTACTGCTTATGTTTGTACTGCGGACTTCTGATTTTCGCTCGCTTCCACGACTGTGATCCATTGCAGACCAAGGTAATTGGGCCTTCTGATAATTTCATTAGCTATTGCGCTGAAAAATGCTGTCTTTAAAACTTAAGGGTAAGTTCACATTGCAACGTGACGCGGCGATGCAATGGATTTTGAAACGAAACTCACAAAGCTGAACTTTATTACTACACAGTATAACACATGAAAAATTTCCACCCATAGTGTTAGGGTGCATATTAAAAATTTTAATAGCTCACATAACAAAGCATTACAAAGCGTCATTATGAATGGTCAAGAAGTGCAAAAATTTGATGTCAATGCAATTTACCTATATTTCAGTTGGCAAAAGCAAAAGACCAGTTGTTACCACTCCTAGTTATGGATGTTCTTGGAAAGATTCCTGGGTTGCCAGGCATATTCTTTGCCGGCATATTCAGTGCGGCGCTTAGGTAAGCATAACAGAAATCAAGGTAATGACGATAGCTTGGAAACTAATAGACAAGTCAATGAAGGCAAATAAACAACTGAAGTAGAATCCGACCAATCTATGATAAAACATAGATTGGCATTGGTAGAGCATAAAGGACTTTGGTATAATTTACATGATGATTCCATTTGTAACAAATGGAATCATCATCACAGTGTCTGTTGAGTTATAAACCGATTGAAATAAAAACCAAGTGCATGTAATATCGTAAAAGCTAGTGTAATTACGACTCTTTGTTTTAGTTCTCTATCAACGAGTCTGAATTCTATGTCCGCAGTTGTTTTGGAAGATTTTTACAAGCCATTTTTTAAGAGGCAGCTCACAGAGAGCCAAACAAATTGGTTGCTCAAAAGCGTTGTGGTTATTCTTGGAGTAATGTGCTTAGGTAATTAAAAGCATTACTTTTTTTACTTATTACAACAAGACCACTCTTCTGCGAATTCAAAATTCGTGTTTTTAGGTCTCGTTTTTATCGTTGAAAAGATGGGAACTATTCTGCAGTTGACCATGACATTAGAAGCGATGACGATGGGACCGCAATTCGGGGTTTTCACGCTGGGGATCCTGATGCCGTGGGTGGATTCACTGGTACATTTTAATTTGTATTTTAAATATATTGTATTAAGAATTCATACACTATTTTCAGGTAGGACGAATTTTTATCTATATTACTTTCTCACATAACTCGTCGCTTATACGCAAAGAGCATGCATGAATATTTTTTTAGTGATTCCATTTTAGGTGCACTTAGCATATCTTTAAATTCAAAATAATTATGTATAGTCCATACTAAGATTATAAATGTTTTTGTTTGTTTGTAACCTCTTCACGCCTAAACCGCTGAGTCGATTTTGCAGAAAATTTGGTATAGTGATAGTTCGAGTCCCGGTAAAGGACATAGTATACTTTTTAACCCGATAAATTTTACGGTTCCCGAGCGATAAACAAATTTTGGCGCAACGGAGTTGCGGGCGTTATCTAGTGGTAAATAAAGTCTTACTTTTACCAGTCGTTCTTATTATGTATGCGCTATCAGCCATGTTATTATTGATGGCCTTATTATTTTACCTTATGGTTATTTTTCAGGGTGCTCTAGCTGGTGGGGTAGTGGGTTCAGCTCTCATGTCGTGGTGGTGTCTATCAGCCCAGCTGGCTATTGTCAACGGTCACATCGTATATCCTCACAAACCTTTCACCACCGAAGGCTGTACCTATAACTTCACAGTGGATACAATGAGACCCGTTGAAAGGTAAGTAGCCCATAATGTAAATAGCGGTTATGTTTGTATCAAGTGCCTAGCTGTGTTTGTGGCATCGTATCTTAAACGGATAAACCGCTTTTGGTTTGGAAGATATTAAGAGGCCGGGTGCCATCGAAATTCCCATACAATGTAATACCAAAATCATTTTCTCATACGAAAATATTTAACATGTTTGAGTTATTTTTCAGCTTAAAATAGTAATTACCTAGGTTCCTGCACAAAAATTAACTACAAAATATTTAAACACTAAAAAATATTTTTTAATATTTCAATATTTTGTAGGTAATTTTTGTGCAGGAATCTAGGTAATTACTATTTTAAGCTGAAAAATAACTCAAACATGTTAAATATTTTCGTATGAGAAAATGATTTTGGTATTACTTTGTATGAGAATTTCGATGGCACCCGGCCCCTTAAGGGGCTTATTTGGAAGCATGAGTCTGTCGAAACGAAGTAGAATCTATAAATATTTTTTACGAGACGTATACAAGAATTATTAAAGACGGGAGCCTCCAAGCCCCCATTTATGCAAAAAACGGCAATTTTTTACTATTACTTACCTATCATGGTTCTTCCACTTACCTCTTCAATTATGTTTAAATTATTTTATTTTAGGGAAGAAGTTAATTCTATACTCCACGTGTCATACATGTGGTACACTCTGTCTGGAGCACTTATTACTATCATAGTTGGGAATATAGTGTCGAAGCTGAACAGATTACGTGGCAAAGCATACGTGCCACCTCCATCCAAATTACTGGCACCACAATTAAGAAGATTATACAAAGAACCACCTCACCCTACAGAAGAATTATACATTAAAGCTTATGATGATAATAAGGTAAGTTGCGAAGAAATTGATAATACAAGGTTAGAAAATAATAATAATGAAATCGATAATAATATTGAAAAGGGCGAAATAATTGCTAGTAGTAATAATCCTATTGATTTGAAGCTATGAATGAAAAAAACAAAGATAAGAATACAATTAAAAATGGACCATGATATACACCGGCAGAGGTCATTATGGCTTATGTACGGAAAAGATATGGATAGCGGAAAAGAAATTAAGCTTTGGTTGGTATGTTGATAAAGAATTCGTGTGTGATAATTCTGCAATGATAAGATAGTCCAGAAAAATCAAATTTCAATTGCCGATTAAATATTATATTGTGTTGTATTTATACATAGACTACTAAGTAGGTTAAATGAGTTACTTCTGAACCATATATTTTGTTACAGGATGTAAAATCAACGAAATTGACATCGATACCAATGAAATACATCACAGAGAGTAAAGAAAGAAGCTGAGAAATATAAAAAAATATAAAAAAATAAATTAAATGTGTTTTCGTTTTTTTTAAGTTTGTTACAAAAAACAATTAAAATCATATCATTTAGGCACCATGAGGTGTTTTGAAAATACCTTGATAACAAAAAGAAATAAGGAATAATATAATATTATTATGTTACAATGTTTTTTGATTGATTCAGAATATTTGTAAACTATAAACCTAGCATCACTTTGAAATTAAGCAGAAGTACTTAGAAGTCTAAGGTCACACAGGCAATAAATCAATTTGAACGCAAAAGAGATCTATTTTAAACCCCCAACAGGAAATCTTCAATAAAGGTCCAGGACGAAAATAGACAGTGCGTGAAAAATTGCGACAGTGAATTATAAAATTGCTTTCAATTGCCCCACGATAGTTCGCATCTTAGAATCGGTTTGTACGATGGAACCTTTGGACGTAGTCATAAGATTTTGATCGCAAGAAGTGACCAAAAAAATGAATTCCGAAATGTTGCACGTTTCGACCGTGAGGTCTTCTTTTCAAACATTCTCATTGATTGATTATTCTGTATTTGTTCTAATGTTGATAGTGTGTGGTGGCATCGGTGTGTACTTCGGTTTTGTGAAGAAGAATAGGTCCACTCAAGATTATTTAATGGGTGGGAGAAATATGGAGTTGGTACCTGTGTGTTTTTCTTTAGTAGCTAGGTAAGTTTTTATTTATGACTTTTTTAATGCCACTTAGTTTTTAACAAAGACAACTTTATTTCTAATCCTTGTTTCTAATCATCGTTTTTTCTGGGTATAGAGATACTTTGAGTTCCAGAAAAGGACATATTATGATACTGTTTACCATAGAAAAATGTACGGTTACCGCGCGATAAACGAATTTTGGCGCAACAGAGTTGCAGGCGTCGTAATCAAAATAAACTAAGAAGAATTTTAAGTACTTAATTATAAAACTTTGCATATTTTTCAATACTTTTTAGCTGTACATACATAACAAGCACTGAAATTCGAATATTAACATTCTGTATAGTTTCATTTCAGGTATCTCACTGTTGGGCATTCCCACCGAGTTGTATGTGTTCGGCACATCCTTTGTTTTCATGCTCATCGGTGCTTTAATGATGTGCATCATAATCGTCAACACCTTCATACCAGTCTTCCATGAACTACAACTGACTTCGGCTTATGAGGTTCATATTAATTGATGACGACGATAATAATCATGAAATTGAAAATACATATTATGTTTTGATGTATCTATTTCTCTATCCATTTCTATTTGTTTCAGTATTTGGAGCTAAGGTACGATAAAAGGTTGAGAATTTTTGGGTCTGTAATATTTAGTGTCTATTTGGTGAGTATTCGAATGACTTTTTGAATTATAACACCAAATTATGCAAACGTTTTCATTCCTTATTATATTTTTATTATTTATTTTTTTCTTTCAGATAGCTTGGCTTCCAATAGTAATTTATGTTCCAGCACTGGCATTTAACCAAGGTATAACTATATTATTTTTACTTATCAGTTATCAGGTAATTTGATTTATAGGCTATTTAGCGAATTTACGTTGGCTATCACGATAAGGTCGGGTTATATCATGTCAACGTTGATCGTCATCTGTCAGCTGGGTTTTACAAAACCCGACCAAGTTAAGCGTCTAACAGACAGACGCGGCCTGCGGTGGCGGTGGCGGTGGCGGTCAGTTGAACGGCTTGGCCGCTTGTCGCGTGTGTCTGTGTCGTTCCTAGAACTCTCAAGTCATCCAACTGACCGCCACCGCTACCGCCACCGCAGGCCGCGTCTGTCTGGGACACGCTTTATGGAGGTGCACTTCAATTTTGATATGTACCATAAGGGGAATTCAACTAATGTACTAATGTACCAATCAGAATATTTTTACTGCAGATAAATTTCTGAATTATTTTAATTTCAGTTACAGGAGTAAACATACATGTTGTATCTCCGATTGTTTGTCTAGTGTGCATCTTTTATACTTGTGTGGTGAGAAACTCATTCTGATTTCTGCTCCTTTCAATTTTTTTAAAAGTTTTAGTCTTTCTTTCACTTCTGTTCAAAAGGAGGTTCTTAATGTTAAATGCCTCGTGTTTTCTATTTCAGGGAGGTCTAAAAGCAGTTGTCTGGACTGATGTTATCCAAACGGTGGTGATGGTAGGAGCCATGATTCTAGCCATCGTGAAAGGAACCATAAATATTGGTGGACTTGGAGAAGTTATCAGAAGGAATTGGGAAACAGGAAGAATTGAGGCACCACCGTAAATATTCTGTTTTACCTGAAACTTTAATATCAAAAAAAAAAATCTTAACAACGTTGAAAATATTTGTTAGATATAGCACGTATGAGTTTAGAGTAGTCAGTCAATTCTGTTTTCTCCTTGTAGATTATTTTACTCGTAGTAAAATGTACTGCTGTAACTAATTTGTGTTTATTTTAGGTTCAATTTTGATTTCACAGAAAGGCATTCTATTTGGTCAGTCACGATTGGAGCTACATTTTATTGGATTGGGAACATTGCGGTCAACCAGTCAATGATGCAGAGATTCCTTTCTTTACCAGACTTAAAGTCATCAAAGCGGTAATACTCCAAAATGTGCTTATAAATTAGCAAATAGCCGACTAGATCATTGCGACTCTGTCCATGTTCCTTACATCACAGTTTATTACAGTATTCCTTTAAAATGTTGTATCTTAAGATAACGAAAAGTTTATTTTTTAACCTACAGTCTAAGCTACTGTCACACCAATTTCATCAAAATCTGGCCAGTAACTTTTAGTAATCAAAACATCTATGCCATCCATTCTCATAAGCTTACATCCTTAATTCATGTTATAAAAACTTTGTACATTTCACGTAGTTTTAATTATTGTTTTACAGAGCTGTTTGGGGATTCCTAGGTGGAATAACAATCATAGTATTCATCTGTGGATTCAGTGGTCTCCTTGCTTATGCACGATACAGTGAATGTGATCCTTTAGACTCCAAGCTCGCATTGGCAAAGGACCAAATATTACCGTTATTGGTCATGGATATTCTGTCCAAGTGGAAAGGGGTACCGGGTGTTTTTGTTGCTGGTGTCTTTAGTGCTGCTTTGAGGTACCATTTATAAACTTTCTTTGGATTATGTCTTTGATAGTTTTTACAGCTATTCCGAATGCGTCGGTATCTCAATTTCTACTTCGCAACAGAAAATGACGTGTGTGTAGCAGTAATATTTAGTTTAAGCCTTGGCTTAACAACTCATCAATTGAAATTTAAATTGAATGATTCACTAGATGAGCAAATTATCAATCAAATGATGGTTTGTTTGTAACGTTAAATAAAATACGTTGTAATAAATTTCGTTTATAATAATAATATTAAACAAGGAAAAGTAAAAAAAGAAAAAAAAAGACAAAAAAAAAATAAGAACATAAAAGACTTATAATTAAATTTGATGGACTAGGTACCCTGATGTAAGTGCAATGCGAATACATTGTCGAAAATGATTCCACTCAGGCTGTGATCACGGCATAGGCAATAGGATACCTGCACTGCGATCCCTGGTATTCTGTGGATCCTATAGTAGTTGTCAGGCGATTGACAGACAACATGCAGTATTTTAAATATATAAATAGGTACTTAAGTAAATAAATATTATTTAAATGTAATAATACGTGTTAAATATTAATAATATAAAATGAATTAAATAAATAATATATCGAGGCGGCCGATTAAAGTTATATATTAAGTATGTAATATATTTTGACTTCACCAGTACGATAACAAAGCGGGGTGGCGGGCGTTTCGTATCAAACTGTTACTAACATCTTTATATCTATTCTCAAGCTTTACACTTTATTAGTACTAGATCACATAAAATTCAATATAAAATTTCATTTGTAGTTCTTTATCGACTGGACTGAATTCAATGGCAGCGGTTGTGTTAGAAGATTTTTGGAAACCATTTTTCAAGTCCCCCAGTCACAAGCAAACGCAAATTTTGGTGCGAGCTGTCGTCGTTATACTAGGATGCATCTGTGTGGGTATGTACTTCTTTAATTATATAAATAAACTAGCTGTCCCGGCAAACGTTGTTTTGCCATTTAAAGTATTTAAATCTTACCCCCTATTTTGTCCCCTAAGAGGGGTGGGGGGAAAATTTTATACACCAGATGTTAAGTTGGAAAAAACAGTCCATTAAAGAAAAAAGTTTGATACAAAATCTGACCCCCTCTTTGCTCCCCTTAGAGGGGTGGGAGGGGGGTGGGGGTGATTTTTATACACCAGATTTTGAATTGGAAGAAGACAAATATATCTGCGAAAACCGTATGCAAATCGGATCAGTAGTTTTCGTGTTAAAGCGAAAGTCTTATACAAAATCTGACCCTCTCTTTCGTCCCTTTAGAGGGGTGGGGGGAAATTTTTTTATACACCAGATGTTGAGTTGGAAGAAGACAAATATATCTGCGAAAACCGCATTCAAATCGGATCAGTGGTTTTCGTGTGATAGTGGAACAAACATACAGACAGACACAGACAGACAGACAGACAGACAAAAAAACTAACCACATTTTTGGCTTCTATAGCGATGTAGTAACACCCCCCGCTTATTATTTTTTGAATATCTTTAATGTACAGAATTTTCATTTCTACAGTTTTATTATATGTATAGATATGAAGCGATTAAAAAAAAAAAAACTTACCGCCACGAAAATATGGGGATTTTACTGTTTAACTTTGACGTACCTATCTGTGAGTTGTCTGTGAGTTTTTAGGGTTCTGTAGTCAACAAGGAACCCATATAGTTTCGGTCTGTCCGTCCGTCTGTCTGTCCGTCTGTCCGTCCGTCCGTCTGTCTGTTCGCGGTTTTGCTCAGAGACTAATTTAAATAAATGAATTTTTTTTCGCGCCCGCTTCACCATGTGGGATGTCGTTGGATAGGTTATAAAAAAAATATTACGAGTATTCAAAGATCATATTTTCCAGACGATTCAGGGATCCATTTGTGAAATATGAAGTTTTAAAGTGGAAAAAATCGTTAGAGTCCAGTGTCCCCCCCCCCCCCCCCTCTACCAGCTAAACGGTTGCTTCTGGAAATGTGAAAAAATTCACGGGAGTAGGAAATATGCTGAATTTAAAAGGAAAACTATCACGGCTAAGAAGACTTCATAAGTTATTGAGTAATAGTCGATCAACTAAAAAAAAAAATGTATTCGGCGAAGTGTAAAGGAACTTTTCATTCAAATTCCTTTGAACGTAACTGAGATGATGTTGTTAGTAGTGTAAAACACGTTATAAATGTACATTCATTGACCATTAAAAAAATATCAAAAACTAGCGTTACTACGGAACCCTATATTGCGAGTGGCCCGACACGCACTTGTTGTGTATACTTTTTAGGTAAAAGTTTCCAAAAATGTGTTTACCTATTCATCATCATTAGTTCATTGCTTGATAATTTGAATTCTTTTACAATGTTGAATTTGTTTTTGTTTGTTAAATTACCAGGATTGGTGTTCGTAGTGGAAATGCTTGGATCGGTATTGCAATTGGCAATGAGTTTGTCATCGGCATCAATGGGACCGCTGGCTGGAGTATTTCTGATGGGACTCTTTCTTCCATTCATAGATAGTTTGGTAATATTTTCTGTTATACTAGAATAGTGACTTATAATTGAAGACGTTAGTGGAAGAAGCAGGTAGGTAACAGTTCAATAATTGCCATCTTTTTGCATAAATGGAGGCTTTAGGTTGGAAATCAAAAAACTGTTCATTTTATGTGTAGCCAGATAAATTAGCCAGATGATGAAGTAGGTAACTTACAAGGTTTTGTTAAAATTGTAAGGGAAGAAATGAGTGATTGTTCTTACTAGAGATCGCCCAATGGTCGAAATTCGACCTTAGTTTCAACGACATTAGGTCTACTACCTATGTTTTGTAAAAAAATATTTACTTTATCATAATTTTTTTTCAACTCTTGTCTCTGGGACGGGACTCAGCTGATCTCAGACTGGCCGTGTAAGCATTGTCTAATAGTATTTAAGATTTAATAAAAAAAAACTATAATCCATTTTCAATTTGTCAACTTGTTGTCAACAGACTTCAACCATAAATAAAATAGAGGGAGTTTTGGCGGGAATATGAAAGAGTGATGTTGTGTTTTTGTATTATTTTCCTAAAAATGTGTTAATTGGGTTTTTAATGTGTAATATTGGTAGGATATTAACCATTAGATATTCGTTATCGTGCATAAGTGTGGGAAAGTGATGTAATATCCAGAAACGTGCTATTTTGTGTTCCCTCCAAAACTCCATCGAAAGTTTTAGTAAAGCGTCTACCACTTTACTGAATCGACCGACTTGACTTTTTGACTGTATTGACTTTTACTTAGACTTTGACTAGACTTTAGACATGACGATATAGTAAAACGTTGATGAAAATTATTATTATACCTTTGTATGTGTCTTGACGACCCCTGTGGCTCAGTTGGTGGGCTGTTGGTAGCTCAAGCCGGGGGTCGCGGGTTCGAATCCCGCCGACGGAACAAAAACTTTTTCAAAGTTCCTGGGTCATGGATGTGTATTAAATATGTGTATGATATAATAAAAATCTTAAATATATGTATAGTATAAAAGTATTAAATATATTTCCGTTGTCTGGTACCTGTAACACAAGTCCATCAGGTACTTACCACGGGGCCAGACTGACGTGGTGTGAAGCGTCCATAGATATCCATAGATATTATGTGGCAAAGTACACCCCCGGTGTCAGTGCCAAAAGCCAAAAAAATAAAATAATAAATAAAATAGTTTAATTTGTATGTATAGTCATGTCATCTTTCCTAGTGTGTGTTTTGTAGTGTGTGTAATGTTTTATTTGTTAAAAAAAATGTATGATAAAAGCATAATTTTAAAATAATGTTAGCTCGATGCACTCCTTCACCATATAAACTATAACTGTGCAAAATTTCATTCACCTACGTTTCCCCATTTTTCGTCAAAAGGGATACAAAGTTTTTCGCTCGCGTATTAATATATAGATGTTCTAAAATGTTAGTTATTTGGTTCATACCCTCACGTCTTTAATTGTTATAATAACAGCTTTATTTTGAAGTACTTGTTACCGTAATTTCTTTGCGCCGAAGTTTATTTACCTCACGTTAGGGTTAATTCAGACCGCAACGCGACGAGGCGGGGCAAGGCGCGGCGCGGCATTAATTTGTATGGATTTGACATGATATGATTGACGGCATGATCTGAATGAACCCTAGGGTTGATTCAGACCGCAACGCGACGCGTAGATGCATTTCTAAATTATATGAATTTAACAGATTCGCAAGACGTCTCACGCAATTTAAATTTGTCAAATTCATACAAATTTATGCCGCGCCGCGCCTCGCTTCGCCTCGTCGCGTTGCGGTCTGAATCAACCCTTAGCTGTTTACCTGAATAATAGCTATCCCTTGTACTTTCTTGGGTCTCAAAGTATTATTATCTCCATACGAAAATTCATTACTTTCACACTTATATATTATAAGTAGAATAATCCATACTAATATTAGAAATGCGAAAGTGTGTCTGTCTGTTACCTCCAAACCGCTGAACCGATTTTGCTGAAATTTGGTATGAGGATACTTTGAGTCCCGAGAAAGGACCTAGGAAACTTTTTATCCCGGAAAATGTACGGTTCCCGCACGATAACAAATGATGCAACAGAGTTGCTAGCGTCATCTAGTTTATTATAAGTTTTACATCAAGTAAATATTACAGGCAATAATCATTTTACAGAGTGCGCTGTGTGGTGGAGTTATTGGTTTAATATCAGCATGGTGGATCGCTACGCAGTCGCAGCTTGCCCAAGCTAGAGGTCTTATAACGTTTAAGGAAAAGGAAAGATTTACTTTCAACTGCACTTACGCTTTTGACACTTTTTCAGCTAACGAAATTGATGAGGATAGGTTAGTTCATATTTTAGTAACGACAAATAAAAAGAATCCTCCTAATTTTAACGTTGCTTCCTAAAAGTAAAGCTTATTTAAAATAATACTAAAAGCTTAAGAGCAATAAAAACTATACTTTCAATGATCCTTTAGTTACCCGAATATTCTTATTATTGCCCGATTTCTGAACGAAGTTATTCTATTCCCAATACTACAAGACCATGAAGAAAATTGACGGGTGAAATGAACCAACGTGAATATCACTTAGAAGGCCCTAGACTACAAGCCCATGAAGAAAATTAACGGGTGAAATGAACCAACGTGAATATCACTTAGAAGGCTGTTACTATGTCTGAAAATATACTACAACTAGACGTTCCGCGCGGCTTCGCCCGCGTAAATTAGATATTTCACAGACAAATCAGTCTACAAAAAATAGCCTATGATCCTTCACGTGGTCTACTTCTTATCTGACCGTGAGATAAGCCCTTTCAAATAATTTAGCCCTTTTTTTCCACATTTTCTTCTATTTCTTCGCTCCTATTAGTCTAAGCGTGATAAAATATAGCCTTTCTCAATAAATGGGCTATCTAACACTGAAAGAATTTTTCAAATCGGACCAGTAGTTCTTTTGATTAGCGCGTTCAAACAAACAAACAAACAAACTAACAAACTCTTCCGCTTTATAATATTAGTATAGATATACTACACAAATGCCGTCTGCCGTAAATGACCTACATTGCTTATACAACTACGCATAATAGACGAATCAAAATCTTGCACGACTTCCAGCACCACCACTTGTGTAATCACTTTTGTATATGTTACGCTCAAAGACCGAAAACGCTCAGTGAGCGGAAAAATAGCTCACAACGCGTTGTGGTCACGTGAAACAGCCACGACGCGAAATTCGCGTTGTGGCTCTAATGAAAACGTCCACGACGCGTTCTTGCAATCACAAAAAGACCATAACGCGAAATTCGTATCGCGGCTGATATGCTATTCATTTTTCTTGATTTGTTCTTGATTGGTTAATCGTCCATAGGTATGGAAGATTATATTATTTGAATTACCACGCGTACTACAAAATATTTTTTCTTTTACTAAATCACTGCATAACGTGTTTATCATTATTATATTTTATAAAATATCCATAGTTCCATACTATCCGTACTAATATTATTACTGTCTGTCTGTCTGTCTATATTTAAATTATGTAAATTAAAATAAAACTATATTTTTATTATTTATTGAGATCAGATTACTTTATATTTGAAAAAAAAAAATCAACAAACAACAACACGTTGCGCCAGACAGATAGACAGACAATTATAATATTAGTACGGATAGTATTGTGTGTTATAGTGATAGTGCGTGCGAATTTCGCGTCGTGGCTGTTTCACTGTGACCACAACGCGTTGTGAGCTATTTTTTCGCTCACTGAGCGTTTTCGGTCTTTGAGCGTAACATATACATATATACAGAGACTATACCCATGAACGCCGTACATTTTTCCAGCGCAGGGGCAGAAAGTCATGGATCGCTAACTCGCAACCCTTATAACCTACATAACACCGCGTACTCACCAGGAGCCGTACCACAAAACCGTTTTGAGACTCAAACAATCGAACGAGAATGCCGCGTCCTACTGTAACAAACGTGAAATGACGTTGTTAGAGCAGGACGCGGCATTCTCGTTCGATTGTTTGAGTCTCAAAACGGTTTCGTAGTAGGCCTACTGTACCGCTGGGAAATGACGACATAGTATACTCATAGTTATTTTCAGACATAGTAACGTACAGCTTCCTAAGCAACATTCACGTAGGTTCATTTCGCCCGTTAATTTTCCTTGTGCGCTTTTGATTAGCTGACATCAAAATAATATATAATTATTATATTATTCAATAATGGTATTCAAATATAAACTCAAGAAAATAACCAATGGGTGGGTTATTTTTCATGTTGACATTGATTGGGTATTTTTTTTGCAGTTATTTGCCATCCCTATACCGATTGTCCTACTTATGGCTTACAGCGTTTGGGTGCTTATTAACCACCGTAATTGCGTGTTTGATCAGCCTGAGAACAACAAAGAAACCAACATTGGATACTCGACTCTACGCCCCTGTAATACGGTATTGGTTAGAGAAGAATAAAGTAAGTGATAGGGTTACAACCTAACCAACCATTTCTAAAACTGTATATTGTTTGTAGCATTGTAATGAAATACTTAAAATACTCAATAACACTTAATAACAGACCAATAAATAATTTTATATTTATTTTCAGGTGAAACGAGACATACAGCTCAAGAATATTCCAAGCTAGTATTTATTATATATAATATATTAGAATAAGATGCTGAAATTGTAAGTTTTTAGTAATAAATGATGATTTCTGAGCGTATGAGTTTGATTTACTCAAGGACCCCTTTTGTAACCACTTTTATATAACGACTGTAAAACCAACTTAAGCAAATAAATGCTTATATTATAAAGATAAATAATGCAAAATTACGTTATGTGGCTAAATCCCTAGTATATGTAGAGCTAAAGATTTGGAAGCTTCATTTCAGACGAGTGCTAATAACTTTTCACAGTGTAAATATAATGGTCTCATCTTGACGATATTTTACATGAAAATGTTAATAACAGGATACGAACCTTATGTGTTCATACATCAACATAATGTAGGTATGCCTATTTCAACTGAGAAAGCGATTATATCCAAAATTAAAATCTAAAACGTTCAGCAATAGGCTACTTTACCTATATTCAATTTCATTTGAACAAATGCATATTTCTAGTAGAACTTGGCCTAGAAACCCGTATTTCACCCTTATCATCAAATAAAAGCTTATGATTGATAAATAAAGGCGATTTGAAAATATCATTTTATATTTTTCAATTTGTACTGACGAAAACGCTTTTGCGGTACTTCCGATTTGGATGTGACGTCATCATACTAGTAATTTAGTATCTTTTATTTATCGCGCTAATATATGTAGAAAAATAAACCGAGAAAGATTTGTAAAATATATTTTCTTGAATAATTTAAATGATACATCAGTTTTATATATTATCTCCATTTATTGTAGTGCGGAAACGAAGTGGCCAAAACTTTTCTCTAAAAGTTTTCAACATTACAAATGATTTCTAAATTATTTTCTAATTTTTTGCCACTGTTAGACTCGTACGTTTAGCACATAAAAGCTTTTTCAATAAAGAAAGTATAAAATACAAAAAATATGACGTCACACTATGGCGGACAGTATTTTCGGCGCCATTTAAAATACACATTTTTCAATCAACATTTTTATGGGTTTAAATAAATAAATAAATAAATAAAAGTTTATTTGACTCAATAGGACATTACACTACAATAATTCACATCAACAATTAGAATTTATATAAACATTAACACAATAACAATACAATACAAAAAAAAACCGGACACAATAAAAAAAAAACAATGAGAAACAACAATAAAAGAACTTGAAATAAAGCAGTAGGTACTGTATGAATTACATTGAATGGTAGGTAGTGCAATGCCTTATGTGCCAAAAAGGACACCACTCAGGCGTAACTCTGTAGCGAGCACTACAGCGCCTGGTATTCTGTGGTTCCTGCTGTTATTGTCGTTGGACGGACAGCTAAACACTCAGCAATAATAAGTGTAAATGTAATTGTAACGCAAATACGTAACATGCATTTACGCCACAATTAATAATATAAATACATTAATAATAATAGAATAATAGATTGTACTTGGCATGCTAAATAATAAATATAATACATAGATAATAAAAAGTGAAAGTGTGTATGCTGAGAACAATGATCGCGCCACCCGGACCCTCATACCCCTCGCACTCCCCTAACGCCCGTTCCATCCCGTGAGCAGACGCGCGCGCAGAGAGCGGGCGGCGGCCGTGTGCCACCTGTTCACAGCAACTATCACAGCTGAGATTATAATATAAATATGTATAGTTATAACGGTAGTAATAAAATATAAAGCAAGATACATAAAGTGGTAAGTAAATAAACATAATATTATTGGTTCTGCGAATATTTCGATTACAAAATAAGAATAACATGACTTGATGTATATGTTTTTTTTTTCCTTTTTAGGTATGTGCTATATAGTTCAAAGGCTGAACATCTGTTGGTACCTGGCCCAAAGGGCATCTGCGAGCTTCCTGCAAACCGCGATGCGTCGGCTTATAACCCGAACGGTAAGAGTTTATACATATTTAAATAATGATGTAATGATATAATGTGTATGTTATAATATTTTTCATGGTCAATAATAATAAACCGGTTATCATAGTACATAGAATTATTATTGAATAAATTATTATTATAAAATGGGTAAATGTCATATCTATATAAAAAAAAAAATATTAATATTATATTACGAGCTATTATATTATTACGAAAGACAGATGAATAAGAATTATTATTATTAATTATTAATACTAGGAAGATTAAATTGTTGTTGTAGCAGAAAGGATTTAAATTTTATTTTAAAATAATTTTTTGATTTCAGAGCCCGTAACTCCGGCGGAAGAAGGTTGTTCCAGATCTTACTGGCCAGGTATCTGAAGCTGCCTCTGAATGTGGACGTGCGATGGAGTGGAGTAATTAGCAGATAAGATGATCCCCTAGTTGTCATAGTCAGCTGTTTGTCGCTAGCCCACTGTAATTTGTCGTAGAGGTAGGTCGGAGTTTTCAATTTAACGACACCAAATAGAAGTGTTGCAAAGTGCAATTGTCTGCGACCATCCATTTTGAGCCACTGTAGGCTGTTAATGTAGGGTGTAACATGGGTTCGGGGAGGGATGTCACAGCAGTACCTACTGCACGCATTTTGCACCTTTTGAATAAGGTTTTTTGATCGTGCAAGCAAACAGGGACCTATCACCACGTCTGCATAATTTAAATTTGAGAGCACCAGAGATTCACAAAGCGTACGTCGTAACGGTTGCGGTATAAAATTCCTTATTTTATACAGTAACTTTAACCGATAAAAGCACCGACTGACAACATTTATGACATGTTTCTCGAATCTCAGTCCTTCATCCATGAGCACTCCTAGGTTACGCGCTTCTGTCACTCGTTCTATTGTGGTGTTATCTATAAGTATAAGAGGTGGGGTGACAGCTACCTTTTGAACGAGGCGATTTGTGCCTAGTATCATGTATTTAGTTTTTTTAGGGTTAAGCACTAGGGAGTTTATTTTGCACCACTCACTAATTCGTGCGAGGTCAGAATTGAGTTTCTCTAGGGCCTCTTTGATATTGCACAGCTTGAAAGATATGTATAGCTGTATATCATCAGCAAAAATGTGGTATTTGCAGTGCAGGATTTGCCTAATAATATCTGCACAGAACAGCGCAAATAGACGGGGACCGATCACGGACCCTTGGGGAACCCCCCTAGTTACTCTTCGCGGTCTAGAGCGTGTGAATGTACCGTTTTCTTTTTTTAGCTCGACTACTTGGTAACGGTTATATAAGTAGTCCGAGAACCAGGAAACCACCTCGGGTCCAAAACCGTAAAATTTTAATTTTGCAAGTAATAGAGGTATATTGA
This sequence comes from Cyaniris semiargus, assembly GCA_905187585.1. Lineage (NCBI taxonomy): Eukaryota > Metazoa > Arthropoda > Insecta > Lepidoptera > Lycaenidae > Cyaniris > Cyaniris semiargus. The sequence continues at coordinate 5,899,882 of LR994555.1, forward strand.
TTGTGTCGAAAGCCCGGGAAAAATCTAGTAACACCAACACCGTTACCTCGCCCGTGTCTTGGGACGTAATTATATTATCTACAACGTCGAGTAACGCGGTTGTAGTACTATGCTGACTGCGGAAACCAGATTGTACCGTCGGTATTATTCTATTATCTTCCAGAAACCTGCTCATTTGGCCATGTATGACTTTTTCTAAAATTTTAGACATACACGGCAATATACTAATGGGTCTCAGATCTTTGAGATCACACACACTTTCCTTCTTAGGCAACGGCTTAACAACTGCTAAACGCCACAACTCGGGAAAAGTGCCAGTGAGAAGAGAATTATTAATTATTTTAGTTGTAACGTTTAAGCAGGCTGGAAAACGACAGGCCATGGACAACATGTCCAAATTTATCCCGTCCGCGCCCATCGAATTTGACTTTAAAGTTTTTAAGATTTTTATAATATCACTATCGCTGATTGAGGAAAAATTAAATGTTGCAGTACCAAATAAATTATTGTTGAAGTAGTCAAGCGTTCCCTGGGCTACACAACTATTACCAGGCAAATCTAAGAAAAAGGAATTTATAAGGTCAGGATCAAAAAGACGATTAGGTAAATTTAGGTCAGACTTACATTCATGGGGGTTTATATTTTCTTTTAAGTGTTTCCACATCAGCTGCAGTGAGTTAGCATTAGCATGAATATATGTTTTAAAATAGGCAGTCTTTTCTCTGGTGAGTGCACAAGTAACTTCGCGCTTAAGTTGTTTATAAAAGCGAAAATGGGACTCATCTTTAGAAGTGCGTGCACGCTTATGTGCCTCGTCCCGACACTTCATCATTTGTTTGATGTTGTGTGTGACCCAAGGACGTTGCCGATCCTTTACATAAAGAGTTTTGACAGGGGCGAGCAGATCAAATGCCCATATAATACTGTTATTAAAAACGGTAACCAATTCGTTCACGTCAGTTAATTGTTCGAAGTAATGCCAGTCAATTGTGTTCATTACATATTCAAAATTACTGTGTTCAATATCTCTAATAGGTCTGTAATTGATTATTTTTGCATAGGCCTTTGGTTTTTTAACACCAATCAAAAATGTTAGGAATGCATGGCCACTGAGATCAGGTATAAAGTCAACCTCGACTCGATCCAGGTCTGTGTCGGTGCAGACTAGGTCGAGCAGGGTTTCCGTGTCCGCAGTGAAGTGTGTTGGCTCTGTGGTGCACTGACGCAATCTGTGGGTTGACAAAAAGTCGCGTAACATTCGGTACTGCACAGTATTTGTGTTTAAAAAATTAATGTTAAAATACTTTATTAATGTTTCTACTGTTTAATATTTTAAAATATTAGTTTTTTTGGTGAAAATGATTGATTAAGAAGCGATTAGCATGAAGAAAAAAAGTAGGTCAAGTAAGTAGCCTATTTTAGTAAATTTTTTTGGAAGTACGTGTAAAAAATATAAGTTGCAAAATTATTTCAATAATAAATATATTTGCTAATTGTTGTTATTATTAAACGCAGATTAAGATATCACGTCATAGACAGTGATATAAATCTAAGTGGTTCCTTAATACCCTAATCTGGTGGTTTGATTGCTAAATAATTTATTATCTGATACAGCAGCTCATATTATTACACACATAAATGCACACATAAACAAGGTGGAACAAAACTAAGTGATAATACTTTAGAGTGTGTATGGGTCCCCTAAACATAGAGCTCGCCGTGAAAATAGCAGGGGTGAAAAAGCAACATTTTTTTTGTGATTTGTACGGGCAAGCGCCCGGGTGTCATGAATTTTCCCACTTTTCTCAAAAACAAAATTACGCTCGTTTGACTTTACTCGTTGGGCTTGTTACTAAGCAACTAAATGGTAAAGTTAGGCTGCCTATTAGTATAGAGGGGTGCAGGATCCAATTGAGATTGCGAACTCATTTCGAGAGGCTTTTCAGGTGAAATCATTATTGCCGCTAGCTCTCGACACTGAGTGCCAAGTTCAATCGGGCCCAGCGATTGGTTTCTCGAGTGCCGCAGGTGCTCCACACTGAGTCCGTCATGACCAGGCGATTTTCCCCGCTTCATACCATTTATCACCTTGGAATATTATGTCCAAGGTGATAAATGGTATGAAGCGGGGAAAATCGCCTGGTCATGACGGACTCAGTGTGGAGCACCTGCGGCACGCAGGTTTTCATCTGCATAGAGTATTGGGAATGTTCTATACGTTTTGTATCCGGCGCTCCTATCTGCCAGCAGCTGACCTCATGAGAACTATCGTGGTCCCAATCGTAAAGAATGCTTCGGCGGATACGTCCAGTTAACGAAATTATAGACCCATTTCTCTTGCTACAATACTAGCAAAAGTTCTTGATGCGTTGCTGGATACGTGTCTGAAGGAGTGTGATTCGATTGGGGACACACAATTTGGCTTTAGAGAGGGAGTGTCTACTGAAAGTGCCATACTATGTATAAAACAGACGGTTGATTACTATACCAAACGAAAAACGCCGGTCTTTGCCTGTTTCTTGGATTTGTCCAAGGCGTTTGATAGAGTATCGTATGAGAAGCTTTGGGCAAAGTTAAGAAAACTTGGCGTATTAAATGACATAATTGGGCTATTGACGTATTGGTATAGTAATCAACAGAACTGTGTTAGGTGGGGTAATGCACTCTCTGAGGATTACTCCTTAGAGTGTAGGGTGAGACAAGGTAGAAAAACCTCGCCCCGATTATTTAATATTTATGTAAACCAGTTGATTGAGGAGCTCAGCAGTACTCATACTGGTTGATGGTGTATGTTTGAATAACTTAAGTTATGCTGATGATATGGTACTGCTGAGTCCCTCAATCAGTGGTCTTAACAGGCTGTTAAAAATTTGTGAGAGGTACGCTATTGAACACGGCTTAGAGTTCAATGTTAGTAAGTGTGAGTACATGATATTTAAATGCAATAATAAGATTTTCAATGATCAAGAATGTCCACCACCTATACTTAACGGAGTACCTCTACCTCTTTACACTTGTGGTCTGTGGGCCAGCTTTACTCAACGGAGCTATGGCGCCTTGCGGGTCCTATACAATAACATATTCAGGTCTCTATTGCGGCTCCCTCGATACTGCAGTGCATCCGGAATGTTCGCCGATGCAGGAGTCGACGATTTCAATGCGATTATGCGGAAAAAAGTAGCTTCAGTGGTGCATAGAGTTCGGGAGAGCCGGAATACGGTCCTGAAGATGACAGCGGAGAGAATTGACTTTGCACTCCTTCGCAGAGTGAGTTACATGTAAGGGTAGACTGAGCTACATGTAAGGGTAGCAAGATGAGCTGCATCTTGATTATTTGTTATTTTATAATTTTAATGTCGCAAAATTATTTATAATATGGACTTTTTTGTCTGAAAATAAATAATTTTTATTTTATTTATTTTTTACCCTAATACATATCCCTCCTTTGATTTAGCTGTAGTCGGGTAAAGAAGTTTATGACGTATTGATAAAATATAATAATCATAATAACTATTATCACCTGATAATAATTATACATAGAGCGAGGTAAATAATATTGTTAAAAAACATAGTCAATAGTAATAATAATTATTGAAATGATAAGAGTTTTGAGTTACCAATACAAACAATGTATTTACATGTATGTGGTTTTATACGATATAATTTCTGGACATGATTAAATCTGTGAATAATATTAGTATGTCCCCACTTAAGATTTGTGTACTTATTTAAAATATCATGCGTAGATTTTGTTTCATACCCCTGGTATTATCAATTTCTTAAGAAGAGTTTGTCCTTCTAAATGAAATGATTAAAAATGCGCAAAGTCTTTAAATTGTCTTCATATATACTTAAATTAAACAAATTTTGTTTTTGCACCAATCAGTGTGCAGCACACACTGATTGGTGCTGTTCGTGCACTGCGATTGGCTAAAATAAAATACAAGAATGTACTAGAACATCTCAGCAGTTTACAAATAAAATAAAAGGGCAACAGAAAAAGTAGAGTAAGAGCCAGCGACGGCCAGACCTTCCTCAGTTTCGGAAAGCTGAAAGTTTTCCTGTTTGTGACCTTTACAGAGGTAGGAACGACCTGCAGCAACTATGGAGTTTCGGTCGCGGTTACTTTAGGTGGTATCCAGTTCTGAAGATCTACCTGACCTTCGAGAAAGAGTAAAGCTCAATTTCATAGCTTATATTCTTCACGGTATGTGGAGAAATCTCGTTTTTCAGTGCCGGACATTTTTGACAGCTGCCAGACACCTTTAAATTAAGACTTTGAGGGTGTCTAGCAGTGGGAAGCAACTGTCAAAAATGTCCGCTACTGGGAGACGAGATTTCTCCACTTACCGCGAAGAATACAAGCTATGAATTTGAGCTTTACTCCTTCTCGAAGGTCAGATAGACCTTCAGAACTGGATACCCCCTAGTGTAATCGCGACCGAAATTCCATAGTTGCTGGTCATTATCGACGGCCTCTGTGGCTCAGTTGGTGGGCTATTGGTAGCTCAAGCCGGGGGTCGCGGGTTCGAATCCCGCCGACGGAACAAAAAAGTTTTCAAAGTTCATGGATGTGTATTAAATATGTGTATCACATAATAAAAATCTTAAATATATGTATAGTATAAAAGTATTAAATATATTTCCGTTGTCTGGTACCCGTAACACAAGTCCTTCAGGTACTTACCACGGGGCCAGACTGACGTAGTGTGAAGCGTCCATAGATATTATTATTATTATTATTCTTACCTCTGTAATGGTCACGAACAGGTAAACCTTCAGCTTTCCGAAACTGAGGAAGGTCTGGCCGTCGCAGGCTCTTGGTCCATGTCGCGGTTGTGTATTCCGCGTATCCCGTGGCTCTGCCATAAGCGGAAGAGCAGAAACACCGTTGGGGTTTTAGTGGGTATGCCCGGGCGCGGCCCTCCGCCCCCAGGGAGTCCCACATACCCCGGTAGCCCTCCCCAGACGTTTACGCATCTCCGGGATGCGTAAACGCATTTCCCCAACGCAAAAAAAAAGGCTCTTGGTCCATTGGATAAATTTTGATGAAGAGTGCTAAAGAGACATTATAATATTAATTGCTATAAAAAGTCCTATAAAAACTATACAAATCTATTATACTATATTACTAAATGAATATAATTCAATGTTAAAGGAATCAGCACACGCCTGATAATGTTTAAATGAAACGCAAAATTTGATGAATACGACATCAATCATTAGCACGATTTTAAGATAATTTTTATCGATCTGATAAAAATACTATAAAAACTATTAGATCCATGCACAGGCAGTAAATACCTGAACTATGAAGCTTCTGGTGGTCTTACTCGCGTCAATAGCATGTAAATTTTTGAAAATTTTTTTTGGACATTCTTATGGTATTGGAGAAAATTTCTTCAATACTATAAGAAATAATCATAGCATTTAATCAATTTACTATTCATATTTTATTATTTCAGTGTGTGCTGGAAGTGCAATTCCCCAGATTCCAGGGGATAACAGCCACTATGTCGAAGGCGAGAGCCGCTATATTTGGATGCCTGATGGTGACGGTAAACCTCACCTAGTAGACCTTCAAGCTCCACCTGAAATTACTGCCCTGAGTGGCAGGAACGGTGCTGACAACCAATACCGTCTCTTCACCAGGTAAATTAAAGAACTGAGTTATATTTTGGTATAGTAATATCAGTTAACGATTAATTCAAAATGTGATAAACGTTTTAAATTTTTAACTTAATTTAATTTAAGAGAATGGTAACAAATTCCAAGACACCGTATAATATATTTTTTCTTTATAGGAATAACCCCACCAATCCCCAAATTCTTGTTCATGGAAATGCTAACTCTATTTCAAACTCAAACTGGCGGTGGGGTAGACCCATCAAAGCCGTCGTTCACGGATGGAACAGCAACGGAAACGGTCAAGTGAACACGCTCATTACGGCTGCATTTTTGGCTGTCGATGACTGCAACGTAATTGTTGTCGATTGGAGCAGAGCAGCCGGTGGCCTTTACACCACCTCCGTGTGGGCTGTTCCCGGAATTGGGCAATTCCTCGGCGATTTCATGCAATGGCTCCTGGGCACTGTTGGTGGAAACTGGTCCCAGGTCCATCTCGTCGGACACAGCTTGGGAGCTCACATTGTGGGTAATGCTGGTCGCCAAGTTGGTGGACAACCATGGAGAGTGACAGGTAATTACTACAGTTTCAGCAATGTTTTTTTGTAGATAAAGTTTAAATTATAAATAATTCCGAGTACAAAATGAAAAATAACTGTGAACTTTTTATAATCTCCGAATTTTTTAAAGGTTTGGACCCTGCTGGACCGCAGTGGGGAGGCAACTCATTGGCGTTAAACCGCAACTCCGGAGTTTACGTCGAATCCATCCATACTGACGGCGGTCTTCTGGGTATCATGGACCCGATCTCTGATGCTGACTTCTACCCTAATGGTGGCAGAAATCCTCAACCTGGTTGCTGGATCAGCACCTGCTCTCACAGCCGCGCCTACGAGCTGTTCGCATCCAGTGTCAGAACTAACCACTTCGTTGGAAGACTTTGCGGAAACTTCAACCAGGCCCAGAACAACCAGTGCAGCGGTAGTGCTCTGAACATGGGCAACAGTATTCTCTCAAAACGCGGGTAAGTTACTATTGTCATATTATCAATACTGACGAAATTATTCACAATTTTAGAGCGTCAATACCACATTTCCATCGAACGTATAATTAATTAAGGTCTCTTAAGGTTTCATGTCTCTTAAGAGTATATGGCTGCTGTTTAGCATTGGTGATCTATTTCCACATAAAATCGGGTTTTGAGTTAATAATGCAGTTTTATTCTTTAGAACATAAGGTTTACGACAGTGAAATCCATTTTTTTGAAAACCCACTGTAGCATATTCTAGAGTACAAAAATGGTTAATGCTTATTCCTCTAAGTGAGGTTTTGTATATAGCATTTATGTACTATGTTTCTAAAATGATTTACGCTTAAACCGCTGAACCGATTTTGATAAAAATTTGTATGCAGATATTTTGAATCAATTTAAACGACATTAGATACTTTTTGTCCCGGAAAATGTACGGTTCCCGCGCAGTCAACAAAAATGAATTTGGCTTATGATATCGATATTGAGTAGGTACATGTAGATATTACGTTAGGTTTTGGAGAAGGACATAGGATAATTTTTACCATGGGAAATGTTCGGTTTTCACATTAAACTTTATTAATTTTCGTTTAAGCTGCTGAACTGATTTTGAATACATTTAGTTAATGTAGAAATAATTAGTTTATCACGTGGAGAGTTAGGCAAAAAGTAATTACTTAGTACTTAATTTTAATCAGATTATAAATTAATCAGATTGATGAAGTAATTGTGCATCTGAAATTACCCGTAAGTTGATTAAAAATAATATTAAGTATAAAATGTATTCTAATTTTAGTTTGCTATAATTAGATTAATAATTTAATTAGACTAACGAGTATTTCAATCATTACCTATGTCCAAAGTCCAATGCTGGTAATTATAATAAATAAAAAAACTCCCACACCGGTGGCGGTGGCCGGTTTCAATAAAATCAGGCCAGTTACGCAGGAGTAATTTTATAGTGCCCAAGTGTGCGCGCAATACACAAGAGCACTCTGGTTTTGAATGATACCAGGCCAGTTAAGCAGAAGTATTTTTTATAGTGCCCAAGTGTGTGCGCAATACACAAGAGCACTCTGGGTTCAATGAAACCAGGCCAGTTACGCAGGAGTAATTTTATAGTGCCCAAGTGTGTGCGCAATACACAAGAGCACTCTGGTTTCAATGAAAATAGGCAAGTTAAGTAGGAGTAATTTTATAGTGCCCAAATGTGTGCGTAATACATAAGAGCACTCTGCGGGAAGCCCGGGAAGGGAAGAAGAAGCAGAAACTATCTGTCCTTTCCCGAGACATAACGTATCTGCATACCAAATATCATCAAAATCCATGTAGCGGTATAAGCAGAAATCATTTTATTTAACGCCTGGGAACCGTACATTTTTCCGAGATAAAAAGGATCCTATGGCCTTTTCCGGGACTCAAAGTATCTCCACACCAAGTTTCATCAAAATCTGTTCAGCGGTTTAGGCGCAAAATAGGAAATTTTATAACGCGGTAACCGTACATTTTTCAAGACAATAATTATCTTATGTCCTTTCACGAGAGTCAAAGTATGTGCACACCAATTTTCATCAAAATCGGTTCAGTGGTTTAGGCGCAAATCATTTTTGTTTATCATACGGGTACCGTACCTTTTTTCCGGATTTAAAGTATCCTATGTCCTTTCCCGAGACATAACGTATCTGTATACCAAATATCATCGAAATCCACGCAGCTGTATAAGCAAAAATCATTTTTATATTTTAATGCCTGCGAACCGTACATTTTTTCGGAATAAAAAGGACCCTATGTCCTTTCCCGGGACTCAAAGTATATCCATACCAAATTTCAGAAGAATCGGTTCAGCGGTTTGGGCGTGACGAGGTAATTTTATAACATTTTGTTAAAATAAGCACTTAAATTTGTATTGAAAGAACAAATCAGAATTTTGCATTTATGTGAAATATCACAAAGGACATTAATGCTATGTAATAAGCCCTATAGCAATATTGCATTAACCATTTTTATACGTTTTCTCTTAAAACTCGAGGTAAATTAAAAATTTTTTTCATAATCACAATCTACGCATTTCAACAAAAAGATACCGCACAATAACATTTTTTTGCTTAAAATAAGCAGAAAATAAAGATTATTCCAAAAAAAACTTAAAACGCCGATTACTCAAAACTAGTCCGATGTGGGATGGTACACGAACGTTTAACAGCATCCAATTTATTTATTATTTATTATAATTGTAATGGAAGAATTTTCTTTAGTGACTCAAATTTTTATATTTGTATTGTTTCAGCTCCGGACTTTATGCTCTCTCTACTGGAAACAGCTGGCCTTTCTAATCTATTTACCTACACGATATTAAGCTATAAATAATGTATATTGTAAACAAATAAAACTTAACCCTATGTTTGATTTTTCATTGATACAGTTCAATGATATGTGTCGTCAAAAATATTTTATTTTTTCCCAATCGTTACATAATTGATTGTGTTACATAATGCTTACGTATAAATATTGCTGATAAGTTACAACCAAGTTCCAAGACGTCATATTATAGTCTGATCACTCAAATTAGTCGATAAATGATAATATCTAATCAACAATACTTTTGAAAAGATAAGCTCCTGTAAAAAATCCCAGAAACAGTGCAATTATAGTATTTCAAACAGGGATCTTTAAGTAGTTCCAGGGGTTACCCCTGGGCTTCCGGAATTTAAGTATGTTTTCTCTCTAAGTACCCTAAACAAGTTTTTCTGTCTACGCACTCTATATAGTCTCCTTTGAGTGATTCATTGACAGGACTAATTATATTACTATATTTCGTGATCCCCTCAAAATTTCAGACCTCAATAGATACCAATTTAAAATTGAGATAAAACACAGAAAGTGTGGAATAACTGCCACCACTTCTCTGTCTTCTTGGCCGTTATTTAATAGCAATCTTGAGTCAATTGTTGTTCAATAAATGTTCAATTTGTAATTTGTTTTGTCATTTGTTACTGTGTGTGTAAATAAATAAAGCTCGACTGTCGCTTATAGAGGTATAGATAAGTAGCAGTCTCACTCACGGAGGTCCATGAGGGAAAAACGACTCTCTCTTATAATAGAGATTTCGGTTCCTCGCTAATAGAGGGTTTTGGGAGCTTAAAATGACGGGTTCTGGCTATTACTCTCACTTACTGACTTTTCTCACTTACCCAGTTCTCTCTTACCCAGGTTTGACAGAACTTCACTACATATTATAAAACAAAGTCGCTTTTTTCCCTCATGTCCCTTTGTTCCATTTAATCTTTAAAACTACGCAACGGACTTTGATGCGGTTTTCTTTAATAGATAGAGTGATTCAAGAGGAAGGTTTTTAAGTATAATAACATTCATTAAATAGTGGAGAAATACTGTTATTCTTCGGGTTTCTAATGTGATGTCGTAAATAATTAATTTTTTTTCCGCTTACATTGCAATCGCAGGCTGAACCCTACGAGATTTATCAAAATAATGTACCAAGTATTGTACATATTGAAAAGGTTCACAGAAAACTCCGCGAAGGCATATTATGTCTATCTCTTCTTGATATCCCACAATAACATTTTTTTTGTCATTTACTTTTTACGACAAATAATGGCTAATTTTCGAAGCAATTTTAAAAAATACAGCATTAATCCTTATCCAATTAAATACCTTTAATACATTGTTGATCTATATGTAGATCTATATGGCCCTTTACAGCCTATGATTTAAATGAATATTTTCGAAGATATTACAGATTTAAAAATTGTTAGACGTAGCTTTTGCGGCGCGGCGGTACCGACCAATGCGGGCCACGGGGTACTAATGAATAAATCAAAACTACTGAATCGATTTTAATCATTTTTTCAGTGAGTGACATAGGCTATATATTATATTTTATACCCGTGCTAAGCCGGGGCGGGTCGCTAGTCTATAAATATTTCAGGGATTATATTTGCATTATCTTATACGATAATGATGAGTGATGACTATATATACGACGAGCTCCTTTGTCATTCGGGTATACCTGAACCATGAAGCTCCTGATAGTCTTAGTCGCGTTGATAGCATGTAATATATTATTGTCTTCTTTGATCTTATATTAGCACAACGCCCCTTTTCTAGCAATTTGTGCCTTTCAAAGGTTGCCTAGAAATTGCTATTTAGCAATAATGCCACCTTTGTGATTACTATCGTTATTTTATGTGCTTTTATTTTATGTGTGTGTAACTATGATTGTGCATAATAAAGTATATTTTATTCCTTCATTTGATTCATATTTTTCTTGCAGTGTGTGCTGGAAGTGCAATTCCGCAGATTCCAGGGGATAACAGCCACTATGTCGAAGGCGAGAGCCGCTACATTTGGATGCCTGATGGTGAGGGTAAACCTCATCTAGTCGACCTCCATGCTCCACCTGACATGGAAATGCTGAAAACCAGGAACGGAGCCAATAACCAATACCGTCTGTTCACCAGGTAAATAAAAGTTCATATTATATTATCTTCAAGGCCAAAGGGATAAATTAATATCTAAAAAATAATTTATACAAGAGAAATACTGATTTATTGTTTATTTTCAGGAACAACCCTAACAATGCTCAAATCATCGTAAACGGCAACGCTAACTCCATTCACAACTCCAACTGGCGCTGGAACAGAAATATCAAGGTCATCGTGCACGGATGGAACAGCAACGGTGGTGCTCAAGTCAACACCCTTATAACATCAGCATTTTTAGCGGTCGATGACTGCAACGTTATTGTCGTCGACTGGAGCGGAGCAGCCAGTGGCATTTACACCACCTCCGTGATGGCTGTTCCAAGCGTTGGTCAATTCCTCGGCAACTTCATGCAATGGGTTCTAAACACCGTTGGTGGAAACTGGTCCCAGGTTCATCTTGTTGGTCACAGCTTGGGAGCTCACATCGTGGGTAATGCTGGTCGCCAAGTTAGAGGACAACCATGGAGAGTGACAGGTAAAGATCTTATATTATTACCTACAAAAAAAATTACATTGTTAAGGTGACGCCTTGATAATTTGGCTGCAGCGATATCGATTTTTCTCAACAATGACTAAAGCCAAGAAATTAAAGTTCATTGTCAGTATTTATCATGTCTTTATCTTTGAATTACCCATAGCATAACACGATTGATCAAATTTTATAACACAGAGTAATTAATCAAAAAGACCTCTATAAAAACAGGGATTCTAATTTTGCCAACAGAGGAGAGTGATTTGAGCTTCCAAAATTTGTACATAGATTAGTTCAAGCATACACTATAATTTGCCCATAGCTTATATGAAATATATTTATGGTTTTTAAATTACGCGACAAAAACCATTTTGTCGCTTACGCCCTTTCCATTTCTTGCTGTTCCATTTCTTGTTTTCTATGAAATGAAAACAAGCGATCTATAACATATCCAAAACGATTTTTTACTTTAACGCGGCGTCACCTTAAGCTCATCGTCTAGCAGGATTTGTTAAACTTTTTGGTAAACAATAAGAATTTATGTAAAGGTGCTTTCTCACCGGGAGTATTATTAGTATTACATGTGATCTGTGACATTTTTTATTTTCCTGCCCTAGGTGCGTAATGTACTATTTCCCACCTCCGGGCGGAAAACGTCAACTTTCTTCCCGCTGCGCTTACCGATGTTGCCGTTTTCCGCCTCCGTCGATGAGAAAAATAGTATATGCACCATGTGTAGTAAATAAGAAAGCCTCAGATCACATATATGTGATCTGAGGCTTTCTTATTTTCCTGCCCTAGGTGCGTAATGTACTATTCTCGTTTTAATGCGTTATCATCTATCGACCAAACTTATCAAACAGCCTAAGCAATATGCACTTAAGTGTACTACGTAACCTTAAACAATAAACACTCCATTTTTTTTAATGTCTCTACAAATTTTCAGCTCTACACAAATAATTATTCCTAGATCGAAAGTTTAATTTTCCTCGGTTATAAGGAAAACATGAATATATATTTTGCTAAATAAGTCATACTGATAAGTTTAGATAACAATTTGTTAATCCTGCAATATCAGCAGCACATGGTAGTTATTGCTAACTCTAAGCTTCCGGACTTAAACTTGTATTTCAATTTTAAATAGTATTCATTTAGTAATATATATCTGGGGGCACGGTTGTGCCCCCGCCAAGACGAGCCAGTGAAGCGCAAGGGCACTACCTACCTACCTTTTCTCGAAGTGTTTCGTCGTTTTTAATTGACGTATAAAAATTCTTTCATAGGATTGGATCCCGCTGGCCCTCAATGGGGTGGCAACTCTAACGCTTTAAACCGCAACTCCGGAGTTTACGTCGAATCCATCCACACTGACGGTGGTCTCCTGGGTATCATGGACCCGATATCTGACGCTGACTTCTACCCCAACGGTGGAAGGAATCCTCAGCCTGGTTGCTTGATCAGCACCTGCTCTCACAGCCGCGCCTTCGAGCTGTTTGCCTCCAGTGTCAGAACTAACCACTTCGTTGGAAGACTTTGCGGAAACTTCAACCAGGCTCAGAGCAACCAGTGCAGCGGTAGCGCTCTGAACATGGGCAACAGTATTCTCTCAAAACGCGGGTAAGAAGATATCATTGCTTCAACTCATGTGTGTATCAAAATTCAAAATGAAATTTGTATGTGACCTAGGCTTAGTTACTAACTTAAATAAAACTCAAATTTTAATTAAAATTACTAACTTATACTATTTCATTTTGAATTTTATATTTTCCTAAAGTATTTCCTTGAGTTTTGTAAAAGTTGTAACGTCTTCACTAAGTTCTGTACCAATATTTATCTTGTTTTGTTTTTTGAGATTAACATTTTTGTTTTTTGTTTCCAGATCTGGTCTTTACTCACTGACTACTCGCAACAGCTGGCCTTTCTAAACAACGGTTTTAAGGTTTTCTTCGAATAAAAAATCTAAATCATAAAGAATATTTTATTTATTTATACACCCTTTTAAGTTACAATTAATGACAGTTAAGTTTAACTGCCGCACTCAGGGACGAATATTAATTAGTTAACTGATGAATATTTTGACATATCAAGCCCCATACATTATATTCTGTCAAACTCCTTATTAATTTAAAATTGAAGTTTAATCATCATTAAATGTTTCTGAGTGTGGCCGTTAATATATTTTAAATAATAATTAATATTTGTTATACTAGTCAGGGGCCCTAGAACAATTTTTTTTTTGATTACTAACAAGCTAATTTTCTGTGAGTAGCTTCATTTTGATGAGACAAACAACTTTTTATCTGCGAAAAATCTTGAAAGTGGTAGCTAACAGAGATAGAAAGGATTTCATACTTTGATTTGATGCTCCTAAAATATGGATTGTTCTATTTGTAGGACAATGTTACTCTTAAATTATATAACTATTAACCTACAAATATACAAAAAATCAGCTGGTTAGGGTTCCGGTTTAGGCTTCTGTAATCAACAAAACTTGGTTGGCAGGGGGAGCACCATGTCGTCTGCGTAACTTATTCTATTAACACTCATACCGTCAATGAAGCAGCCGACATGCATGCTACTCAGCCCCTGGATCAGCTCGTTTATATACAAATTAAACAGCAAAGGCGGGGTACGTCCACCTTGTCTCAAGCCGCAGTTCAGTCTGTAAATCTCTGACAAAGCACCAGCCCACCGCACCTGATTTTTCTGGTATAGGTACCAGTACCTGAGAAGGGAGATGTATTCTTCCGGAACGCCCTCTCTCATCAACTTGTCCCAAAGAATATCGTATACGACCAGGTCGAACGCCCAGGACAAGTCAAGGAAACAAGCATATACTTACAGAAGTTCTTCTCATCGTGTAATATTTGACAGTGTGTTTGAGTGTTAAAATAGCACTCTCTGTTGACACGCCCTCTCTAAATCCAAACTGTGCAATTAAAACAAATTTAGTCAGGGTACCTAGCAACACGCTGTCAAATATTTTAGCAGCCGTGGTGGCAAGTGAGATGGGCCGATAGTTACTCGTGTCAGACGTATCACCAGTTTTATTCTTGACAACAGGCACCACTATTGTTACCAGGAACAATTATAGTGGTGCTCCAGTTGCCTTTGAAGGAGCTATCAGAAATTTACGTGGTCAATGTAATGTATGTCCAACATTACATTGTATAGGTTATTTGGCGGTTGTAATTACGTTTATTTACAAGTTTCATCTTATATTAACAAACAGACGTTTTTTTAAATTTCTTATGACCTAGCGTTTATTTTATTAAATATATTTTACATTATAATAATATTAATGCAATGATGAGAAATTTATAATTGAGGTGATAATTATAATTGCTTGCGGAACAAATGCTGATTTGTAAGTCTGTCTATTATTAAAATAAGGAAAATAATAAGAGTTCATAATAAAATAATGTTGACTTTAAGTTTAAATAATTATTTAAAGTTATTTATTCCATATGATAGATACTATCCAACTGCTAGGCAAAGGCAGCTGATACGCCTCCAAGGGAGAGTTTGCAACCGTATTCTAGGCTGAAGTCTTCGCAATCATTAGTTGTTCACTAGAGAGCCTAGAGATGGCCCTAATTAAAAAAAATATGCACTTAAAACACTGACTGCAGCAGAAATTTCATCTAAATTGGTTCTGAATTGTATTGAGACGTTAAACATGCTTGGAGGGAATATCTGACTAGTATGAGTGGGTCACAGTAACATATTCCTAGCGCTGCTGCTGCATACAAGATAGTCAAAAAGGTAGACATCACACACCACACCACACAGGTTCTGACTGGACACGGCGGATTCGCCTTCTACTTGCATAGATTCAAGTTGAAGGAGGATCCGTCATGCCTGTGTCAGCCAGGAGTTGAGGAGACGATTCCTCACCTGTTACTCGAGTGTCCAATTTTTGCTAGCAATAGATATGATATTGAGCAGAAATTGGGCACATCGATGACGGGTGAGAATCTGCCTGCCATCCTGGGGGGAAAAAATAGGGATTTGTTCCTCTCTTTCTGTAAGAGGATAGTGTGTGATACAATTAAGAGAAATTCGAGTATGTTACTGTGATTCTTAAGCTGTGATACTAGGGTAGTTAAATGTTGTGCCGTATTTTTATTGTTTTTAATCTTGACATTTATTATGTTTATATTGAACTTAATTGAATTGTTGATCGTCACTTAGTTACTTTTTACTTGGAGTTATTTTATAAGAATTTTATGTGTAGGACCTTTTAATGTAAATTGAAATTGATTTTTATTTTTATATCCCTGGCAACGAAACCGCTGACGAGCTGGCTAGGCTTGAGAGTATTATATACGGCTACTATAATCCATAATAGAAACAACTGGAATGAAAAGGCGACAGACAGAGATATTTAAAGCTATTTATCAAAAATAAAACCGAATATTCAGATAAACCGGATTTTGAGCACGAAAAGTCCGAAAATCCGGATTTATTAAAAATACGTTTTTTGCAATCACTAAGTCTTGTTATTTTATCTTCCTTGATAAACGATTTAATAAATACAATAACAGGTATATAATTTTAAAATATAGTCATGAAGATTCTAGTGGTTTTACTCGCTTCTGTAGCATGTAAGAAAATCTTTATTATAACAGTTTATAGAATCCCAAAGATTAAAATAATGATAACAAAGATAATAAAATGTTTTTATTTCAGTGTGTGCTGGAAGTGCAATTCCCCAGGTTCCAGGGGATAACAGCCACTATGTCGAAGGCGAGAGCCGCTATATTTGGATGCCTGATGGTGAGGGTAAACCTCATCTAGTAGACCTTCAAGCTGCACCCGAAGAGGAGCTACTGCGTATCCGAAATGGAGCCAACAATCAATACTGGCTGTATACAAGGTAATGTTTTTTTCAGTTTTTCTTTGTTTTAGACAGAAATACTTATATTTATGAAAGTGTCTTTGTCTGTCTAGGGCGTCCGTGGCCTAATGGGTAGACCTTTGGTTCGCACTCGTAGGGTTCAGGTTCGATCCCGGGTGGAGGCGTGTACCAATGAGACATTTTCTGATCTCAAGTACATAATACGGACGCTCGTACGGTGAAGGAAAACATCGTGAGGAAACCCGCACATACTTGGTCCCAGACGTATTGACTAGTTCTTTCCTCTGGACTAGGCCGACTATGTTGCGAGAATGCCGTATGTGCTTGGGCAACCATACGGACATTTAAATCTTGTCCCAGGCACTACAGTATTTGAGGAGTGGTTACTTCGCTCTGAAAATACTGTATAAATCATCCACAACGGATGCAAATGGCCTAGTTTTTGTCTGCTATAGTCTGACTGCAGGCTCCTTACGCTAAAATCGACGAACCGATTTTGATGAAATTTGTTAATGAAGCTAAATGCTCGGTTCAAATTGCGGGTAAATGTATTATCGAAGAAATTGACTCATAGGCAGTTGACGGACCTATGTCATTTGGTCGAATTATGTCAATTCAATGTTAATCGTGATCTGTCGGCTAGGTTTGAGACAAAGCGACCAAACTATGTAGGTCCGCCATCTGCTTATGAATCAACTTCTCAGATAGTACATAATAATATTATGAATTTTAACAATAGTGGACTAATAATTAACAAAAAATTAAAACCGACTTCCAAGGTAAAAACAATAATAACATCCTTATAATATGAGCTAAAAAGTATTAAATAATTTTTCCTATCTAATAGTGCCTTTTTCCGAATTCGGCTAAACCTCAACTATTTCTGTACTCAATCTTCATCATTTTGAAGTCGGTACCAGATATAGCTGAATCTTCAGTTCTCTGACAGAATATTTGAAACTTTTGGAACTGGCACCGACTTCAAAATTATGAAGATTGAGTACAGAAATAGTTGAGGTTTAGCCGAATTCGGAAAAAGGCACTATTAGATAGGAAAAATTATTTAATACTTTTTAGTTCATATTATAAGGATGTTATAAAAGAGTGAAATTATTTTCACTCTTTTTAGTTACCTAGTAAACCATCGCGTATATTCTACGTATCTTTTTACAATTTTTTAAGAGTCACACTAATAAATAAAAATACATTAAAGTACGAAGTACTTTTTTACTCATAAATGCGATTGTGTTTCTTATTCCTATTACCATGTAGATTGTTTTCCTATGTAAGTATTTTCATAATAAGGGTTCAATTTATTACCTCGATCGTGGGAATCGCAGACACAATAGATTTTTAATTGTTATGCGGCAGCCGGGTGCCGCTTGGGGATTGATGGGTTAATAGTTAAACTAGTGTAGTACCTATCGAAGCAACTTACTTCTCTTTTTTCTTTCGAATCTCAAAAGTAATGTCAAATGTGTGCCTTACGCTCTGGAGTTAAGGTTGACTTTGTTATGTTCAATTTTGTGGTACATAAGTCGCTTAGAACTTGAATCATTTATATCGAAACAACATTATATTTTTATTACAATCGCTATGAAAAGTACCAATTATTATAAGGACATAACGTGATGATATAATTATGGTGTTTTGGGGGCATATTGTATCCATACACAACCATGTGACACTGGTGACCCTGACATGGTAATGATGATGATGATGATGATGATGATGATGAATGTAATTTGCATAATAGCATATGCTTTCAGTTCTTAAAACAGCGTCTAAACCCCCAAACTTGTATCTATAAGGAATCCGGAGTTCTCTTATTATCTTCGGAACCATAGTATACCTTGGTGCAAAATCTTGCGTCTTGGTAGCATATGCTTAGGACAATTCTCATAAAACCAAAATCACTATATGGTTCCATATAAATTTTGAGGAGTTCCCTCGATTACTCATGGATCCCATCATCAGATCACCACTTTTGTGAAAATGGGACCAAATTGGAGGGAAACCTAATAGAACAAAACAAAAATTTTGAAAATCGGTTCACAAACGGCGGAGTAATCGTTGAACATACAAAAATAAAAATAAAAAAAATATCCACAGCCGAACATATAACCTCCTCCTTTTTGGAAGTCGGTTAAAAAATGGAATTTATTTAAAGTTGCTAATTAAACGTTTGGTTCTTACAATTAGGAACCAAAACATTCGTAAATGTCCTTTTTAGGGTTCCGTACCCAAAGGGTAAAAACGGGAGTCTATTACTAAGACTTCGTTATCTGTCCGTCTGTCTGTCTGTCTCCCGGCTGTATCTCAAAAACCGCTATAGTTAGACAGTTTCTGAAATTTTCACAGATTGTGTATTTCTGTTGCCGCTATAACAACAAATATTAAAATCAAAATAAAATTAATATTTAAGGGGCGCTCCCATACAACAAACGTGATTTTTTCAGCCTTTTTTGCTCGATACCAATAATGACAACAGGTAGACACTTGAAAATTTCACAAAGTCCTTAATTATATGTGTACTTTAATAATTAATAATAATATTATACTAAAATAAAAATTTAAGGTGGCTCCGATACAAAAAACACTATTTTTGCTCTATAACGGTACGGAACCCTTCGTGCGCGAGTCCTACTCTCACTTGGCCAATTATTAAAAATATCATCACGAATTTACAGACGCAACCCAACAAGTCCTCAGATCCTCATAAACGGAAACGCTAACTCAGTCCAGAGTTCGAATTTTCAAGCGAATCGTCCCACAGCAGTCATCGCTCACGGCTGGAACAGCGATGGAAACGCTGAAGTGAACACTCTCATAACATCAGCATTTTTAGCCGTCGATGACTGCAATGTTATTGTCCTCGACTGGAGAAGCGCAGCAAGTGGACTTTACACGACATCCGTGCTATTGGTGCCGAATGTGGGCCAGCATCTTGGAAATTTCCTGCAATGGCTAATAAACACTACTGGTAGCAACTGGACTCAAATACATCTGATTGGACACAGCTTAGGAGCACATATTATGGGTAATGCAGGTCGCCACGTTTGGAGTCAGCCCTGGAGAATTACAGGTGTGTGTAATTTTTTCTCTTTGGCTATGCGCCCTCTCCATTTTGGCCTATCATGAACCTACGGATCGATATGATTAGATTAGAGAAGCATATTCATCTATGATCGCTCATGATCAAAAACGATGACATCGCAATGATGGTTTAATCATCATGGGTAAACTTGGAAAGGAGCCTCAATATTGTGTATTTTACAATTACTACCAAATGCGTAAATTTTTGTTGCCGTTGAATCAAACCAATACATGTTTATTGTTTATATAGGTTTGGATCCCGCTGGGCCCCAATGGGGAGGAAACTCGAACGCACTCAACCGCTTCTCTGGAGTTCACGTGGAGTCCATTCATACTGATGGTGGTCTTCTTGGAATAATGGACCCGATATCTGATGCTGACTTCTATCCCAATGGCGGGAGGAATCCTCAGCCTGGTTGCTTGATAAGTACCTGCTCTCACAGTCGGGCATACGAACTATTCGCGTCCAGCGTCAGGACTAACCATTTCGTGGGCAGGCTATGTGCGAACTTCAGCCAGGCAGAGAATAGTCAATGCACTGGATCTGGTCTGAATATGGGCAACAATATACTTACAAAGCGCGGGTACTTGAATGAAATAAGGGGGCAAACGAGCAAACAGGTCACCTGATGGAAAGCAACTTCCGTCGCCCATGGACACTCGCAGCATCAGAAGAGCTGCAAGTGCGTTGCCGGCCTTTTAAGAGGGAATAGGGTAATAGGGGAGGGTAGGGATGGGAAGGGAAGGGAATAGGGGAGGGTAGGGAAGGGAATAGGGTAGGGGATTGGGCCTCCGGTAAACTCACTCACTCGGCGAAACACAGCGCAAGCGCTGTTTCACGCCGGTTTTCTGTGAGAACGTGGTATTTCTCCGGTCGAGCCGGCCCATTCGTGCCGAAGCATGGCTCTCCCACGTATATATATAGTTACATTGTCCTGTATCTTCAAGCCACGCCAATCTTTATATTAGGCTTTTGCTTCCACGTTACAAACTGATATTTGATTTAATTTCCTACTATTTATTATCCCTAGGATGGTAACAGGGGTGCCCCAACACCCCACGCAAGCAATCACGCGCCGATTTATCGAAAATTATTGGCTATCTCGCTCTAGCATTTCGTGTATTCTTTTGTTTTACTGTAAGTCATCAGTAGCCGTTCCACGGTGGAGGCAGCAACACGTCAACTTCGTTCTGCAGGTATGTGTGGGGTGATGCGGCACCCCTGTTACTATTTACGTTGGTATTTTTTTTTGTACATGTATTTTATTTATTCGTTATTTTCAGTTCATAATGGCGTTTCGTAATGATGAAGAGCTCGAGCGGTACTTAAATACTATTGCTGAAGATGATGAGAGTGAAACAGAGTCATTAGAGGCCGAGCAACCTTCTGAAAATGAGGATAACGTCTCCGTGCACTCCGAACAAGATGATATTGTTTCCGGTTCCGACGAAGATGATGATATTCCTCTGTCACAGCTGCGAGGAAGTGTTTTGAGAGGTAGGAATGGATATGTTTGGTCTGCTTCTGCGCCATCATCAAGCAGAACCCCTCAGCGGAATATAGTAAGCATCCAAAGATCTTCGCAAATCCATTCTAACATTGAAACGGAAAAAGATGCTTTTATGACTTTGTTCGCCGAACCCCTTGACATAGTACTTATACACACCAACCAAGAAATAGGCAGACGTGCTCCCAAATATAAAGACCAACGTTTTACTCAAAAGACAGACAAAATAGAGATTGAGGCACTCATGGGGTTACTATTTTATTCTGCGGTAAACAAGGATAGTAAAAAAAGTGCAATTGAAATGTGGGCACCCACAAGTACCCCCGTGTATAGATCTATAATGTCCGAGAGTCGATTTCATTTTCTGCTACTTTGTCTAAGATTTGATGATAAGGACAGCCGTGATAAAGAAGATAAATTTGCACCCATTCGAGAAGCATGGGAGATTTTTATAAACAGTTGTACAAAAGCGTACCAACCACGTTGTTACGTTACGATTGATGAGCAATTGTTAGGTTTTCGAGGAAAGTGCCCCTTTCGGGTTTATATATCTTCAAAACCGGACAAATATGGTATGAAAATTGTGACCATATGTGACGCTAAAACATACTATATGTTTGACGCGATTCCGTACATTGGTAAATCGACCGAGGTGAAAACGGCGGCGAACTACGTAACAAAGTTAGCAGAAAGCATCAAAGGTTCTGGTCGAAATATTACCTTTGATAATTGGTTCACGTCGGTGCCTCTTGCAGACCAGTTACTGAAGGAATATCGACTGACTTGTATTGGAACTTTACGTAAAAACAAACGCGAGATACCACTAGTTTTCTTACCGAATAAATCCAAGTCTGTTTTGTCTTCTCAGTTTGCTTTTGATCGCGAGAAAACGTTGGTCTCGTTTACCCCAAAGGTGAACAAATCGGTGATATTGCTATCTACTATGCACAATAAAGAAGAGATAAATCCCATAACGCACAAGCCAGTTATAATTGATGACTACAACGCGACAAAGGGAGGCGTCGATACCTTCGACAAAATGATGCATAATTACACGACTGCAAGGGGTACTCGACGCTGGCCTCTTAGGTTCTTCTTTGGCATGTTAGATCAAGCAGGAATCAATTCTATGATTCTCTATCTAGAAGCAAAACATCCAAACACGCCAGCTAACAAATTTAGAAGCCATTTCCTAAAAAAACTAGCAATACAGCTAGCCGAGCCGCACATGAAACGACGCTTAGAGTCCAGTTTACCTCGATTACTATCGGGAAATATAAGGGCCATTCTAAATGTCCCCGAAGAAGTTCCAGCAAGCGAGCCCCCCGCCAAATTACCAAAGCAAGCTCGATGTGCATGGTGTCCTCGAAAAAATGACAAAAAAGTAAAGATTTTTTGTTCTAAATGCAAAAGACCTGCGTGCCCTGAACACCGCTTGGAAATTTGTTTTGACTGTGTTTAATTTAGAAAAACTAAATAATTTCTAGTTTTATTTTCTCTAGTTACTAATTGATCTCAAGAAAAGTGTTCCTTAATTATATTTTTATATTAAAAAGTTTTATTTTTCATTAAACAAAAGTTTTTTATTCCTTCACAGTAACTGGGGTGACCTGGCACCCCTGTTACTATGCGTGGTTGTGTAAATTATGTTACCATCCTAGGGTTATTTGAAGTTCTAAACAAATTATATGCTATGTTTTTTTTATAATTCATCATATTCATAGAACATAATTGACTAATTTTCTCTTTCAGATTTGGGCTTTACGGATTATCTACTGGAAGAAGTTGGCCATTCTAAAATTTGTATCAATAAAATGTATGTTTGCAGTACCTACCTTTTTTATTTCACTCAGTGTAATCTCAAAGAAAATCAATTTTCTACTTGTATTATACACTTACTTGATAAACTAAAGTATACCACGTGATTGGCACGGTGTGCATGTCTTTATTTCTTTTGGTAAAAATTAAAAAGGCCAGGTGTCGTTTGTTGATAAATAATATATTCCGCTCCTGTAACAAAAAATCACGACTGTTTGGTATCGGACTAAGAAGTTAAAAAATTACTAATCCATACTTCCATATCCATACTAATATTATAAATGCGAAAGTGTGTCTGTCTGTCTGTCTGTCTGTCTGTCTGTTACCTCTTCACGCCTAAACCGCTGAACCGATTTTGCTGAAATTTGGTATGGGGATACTTTGAGTCCCGGGAAAGGACATAGAACACTTTTTATCCCGGAAAAATGTACGGTTCCCGCGCGAGTAACGAATTTTGGCGCAACGAAGTTGCGGGTGTCATCTAGTCAAAAGATAAAAATTGAACCCCGACAATCACAAATAGAATATAGTCACAGTTTACTAAGCTATAAGTTACTATATTCTAATCTTACACCTTCCAAGTTCGCATTTACTACGTCACGTATCCACATAGTCATACGTTTAATGACTAACAAAATCATTATCACTCCTCTTTCTTTGTTATAGTCAGTTAAAAATGGTTATTGGCTTTTTGCCCTCAACAATTATCATTATCATCTTCAGAAGTATGTTTTAATTTATCACGTAGACGTACTCAACTAAACATACCCTGTTTTCGACAAGTCTGTATTTCCCATAACAAGAGTGTCACCAAAGCAAGCACCAACAACTGCGAATGAGACAGACATACACTGCATTCCAACTAAATGACTGTTTTCCAGGCTGGAAGCAAACAGCTCGTAGGATCTGTCGTGAGCGCACGTTGCATCCTCACAACCAGGTTGCTTTGTACCTCCGTTTGGATAGAAGTCTACATGTCCAATTGCATTGATCGCTCCTCTTCTTATTGCACAAGTATGGATGACTTCGAGATACTGTCCAGCATCGGTATCCAGTGAATATGAATGTCCCCATAATGGTCCAGCCGGGTCTAAACCTTGAAAAGAAATGTTATTTACAAGTTTTGTTGCATAATTTTGTAATATTGCTTATAAGTTTACAACATATAACTGTCGCAGCCAACTGGTTAAAATAGCCGATCGATCAAACAGCTTTGACTGAATAACGCCATTCAACTACACGTTTAGCTTTTTAATTGAACATTTGAGTCGCTCAAAACGTTCAACACAATAGCTGGTTCAAAAGCCGCCGTCTAATTGAATTAGTTCAGCGCTTACCACCGCGGCGCTAGGTGCGTTTTGTTTTCAATATGGCGTCAATTAGCCGGTGTTTTTTTATTGTTTCAAGATTAGAAGAAGAAAATTTTTCGGAAAGGAAGTATTAAATATACGTTACAAGTGTTAATAAAGAGACTGAAATTATGGGTGCACTTACGAGTGATACGAGTGAATCAAAATATTCGAGAAGAAATAAAATTTTTTTTGCTTGGTGTAATAAAAATTATCGTGATTAATAATGTGTTTTACATTTTTACCTATTTCATCAAACTTTTGGTCACCTCTTAAACTTAATCCAAGAATAATCTCCCAAGAAATTACAAAAACTTTCCTATTCACCTTAATTAATTTGTCATTTAACCAGTTGGCTAAGCGTCATCTAGCTGTAGTGTTGAACGTTGCAGTCAACAAGTCGGCTAATCGACGTATAGCCGTGTGATTGAATGGCGTTGTTCTGTCAAAGGGCTAGCTGTTTGATTGAACGGCTTTTTTAACCAGTTAGCTGCGACATAACTATTATTGTGTGATGTTCTTAAAAATATTTTTGACTTGCATAGTACGCAATATGATTTAGAAAATCTAAATTGAAAGTTATCGTTTCGAAATTTGTGTTACGACATTAACCTCAGCTGATTTCTCGTTACAACTGAAATAATGATAATTACTGTAATCAACAAAGGTAAAATTCATTCATTTTTTTTTCACACAAAAACTTCTGAATGGATTTAAATGAAATATTAATATAGTTTATGCTCTAGATTAACACATAGTACTTTCATCCGGAGAAATTGAAGTATTATCACAGGCGGGGCGGACAAAACTTAGTTGTTTTCTATATTTACCTGTTATCCTTTTTGGTAGACCGCCGACTTCACGTCCAGCATTGCCAACAACATGAGCACCTAAGCTGTATCCAACTAGATGGACTCTGTTCCAATCTCCACCAGCTGTATCAAACACCCATTGCACAAAATTCGCTAAGTATCTTCCAGTGCTAGGAACTCTTAAACAGGTCTTAATATAATTTTCGTGCCTATCACCCCATTCGACTACTATAAAATTGACGTCAGTGACTTTGAGATAGGAGGATTTCACGACTTCATTTATAGGAGATTGTAGGTTGCTCCCCCAACCATGTACAATTACAACAAGTACTTTGTCAGCATCGTAATTTGATTTCATTAAAGAGTCTTCGTCACCGAAAGTGATTTTTTGCGGCTCATGTAGATTCGTCCTAAAATCAATAAATCTTGGTATTGTTGCTAAACAAACTACAATATTATTAAAATATAAAATAAATTACCGAGTGTAAAGATAGTATCCATTATTAGCTCCACTTTCAGTAAAATCTTCAGCTATAGTACTATCCGAATTGTTTTCACTATCAGATTCAATAAAATCTGGAGGACCCGTAGTTGTACATTCACTTACTGAAAAAATGGTATTATTTTATTTGTACCATTGTCCCTACAATTTACGCAGCCTTATTAATTATGAGCAATATAATTTTACAAAAAGTTTAGATGTCTTTAGGACAATTAGGGCCTGTTTCACCACTTCCTAATAAGTGCCGAATAGCCTATCCACCACTTAACTTGACAGATAGAGTATGGAGAATCTGTCAAAAAAGTTGTGGACAGCCTATCCGGCACTTTATCAGGAAGTGGTGAAACAGGCCTTTAGTAAAGTTATTCGTACGCGTAATTGTAAAATCTTACATGTAAAATAGATAACTAGAACCAGTTGGAGATTACTGGTGAACATTTTCAACTGAGTACGCCAAACTAGTTAAAACACCATGTTGCTAGCATTTTATATGTAAAACATAATTAGCACATAAATAATCTTATTAAATTATCGATTGGTCCGATAAAGGTTTTAGAATTACTAAAACGACCGAGAATCTAAGCTGAAGAGTCGATAAAGATTGCCATACCTACATACATACAATACGCACGGTTTCAACTACGATAAAAAGCATAAAATCAACATTTGCGATGCTGATAATTTTGAAGTCAGAAGCAGTTCATCTACATATCATATGTAGGGATGAAATAACGCACTATTAATGAGCGTGTAGTGACACGAAATCTTAATTTAATTGATTGTCTGGAGTGTGCATTGTAAATATAGCGTAAAGTCCAAAATGTAACACAGTATAGTGAAATATTTTCATGTCGTTTTAAATCTGACGTCATATTGTACTGATGTGCCACGGACCACGGTGAGACCATAAAGTTAATATACCTAGCGGAATAGAGAAACAAAGGCCTGAGCAAGCGAGATGTCCATATCAGTAACACTGCGTGGTAAAAAGAGACGCGTGATTTGAGGTGTACGAACTGTTTTTTCATCTGTTTGACAGTCTGTCTGACCGTGTCGGCACGTTGTCAATTTGAGCTTTCAGAAAAATTGTAATTTTTAAGTAAAATAATGAATAATTTTGAGAAATACTGCTCTAGAAACATGGTTACTTGTTCAGTGATTGATTGTGGTACAACACAACGAAAAAACCTGGACAAATATTCATTTTACAGGTGAATTATTCTACATCGTCAGGACCTAATTTTAAGTTTATTTTTGCCAATTCCCTACGAGTTATTGGTATTGATTTTGATAATTCGCTTCTATATATGTTTATTTATATGGAAAACATAACTTGACTAGCCATGGTGCACAATTTAAGGATATTTTGTGTAAACAATTTTCATCTATTTTACACTAGGGCTGCATCAGGTTATCGATAAGTAGTATCGATATGAATATATTTTTTTAGTTATACTAATTATCTAGGAATGTTGACATGAGAACATAACCTATCCGTAGTTTATTATTAGTTTATATTAATATACTATCATAATTCATACATAATTTATCGTTTTTACGGTTCCGCACCCAAAGAGTGAAAACGGGACCCTACTACTAAGACTTCGTTGTCTGTCCGTCTGTCCGTCTGTCCGTCTATCCGTCTATCCGTCTATCCGTCTATCCGTCTATCCGTCCGTCCGTCTGTCTGTCTCCAGGCTATATCTCAAGAACCGCTATAGTAATATAATTCTGAAATTTCCACAGATGTAATGTCATTCTTCATCCAATATGGCTGTTCATCCAAGATAGGGGAATAGTTATTTTTAAAGCACTTCTGCAATATGGACATCAAATAAAAGGGCTCATTGAGAATGAATTGAAAAGTAATAGGGTCTAGTCAAGTCGTGTCGTGTCGTGATGTGACGTGACGTAACCTGTCGTGTGACGTGTCGTATCATGTCGTAACATGACACGACACGACACGACATGTCATGTCACGATACGCGTCAAATCAATACGTTATGTCAAATCAAATCCAGCCGGGTTTTAGAAAATGCCCGGTTGAAACCGGTCACCCTTCATGCACGAGTCTGACTCACACTTGGCCGATTATTCAGATTTCCTGCTGACCTGGATACCAGAAATTCATGGCTTAAAGTAATTAACCATCCAAACTGGACTCCGAAGAAAAAATCATGCATATCAGCATATGCATTATGCAGCAAGCAGTTTTGAAGAAAAATATCTCCGGATGCGAGGAACGAAGCGGATATAGATAAAAAATGCAATCCCAACCAATTTTGTTCCGGTAATAATAAATAATATATTCACTAGATCAGGTATCAGATCATTCATTCAATATAATACAATATATGAGCTCGGTGAAGGGCATGGTCAGTAAATAATCTAGATATTCTTCCACACATCATAAATATTTGTATGAATAAACGAACCGATTTGTTTGCCTTGTATCGTACTATGCCATGAATCATAGTTATGGTTTTACAAAACAAAAATCTTTCAAAATTTTAGAAAAGTTTTTTTTAGTTTAGTTTTTATGTGTCTCCGCATATTGATTTAAATTAAAAAAGTATGATATATTATGTTAAAAAAAGAAAGTTATAAGTAACAGTAATAGCCATTTTTTTGTTATAGATCAAGATAAAGCCTAGGCGCACTGTGTCATTCTACGTTTACAGAGACATTGTACCGCCAGAGTTAGCCAGATGTGTGTATACCGTCGTTATCGCATTTTACGTCCTCACCAACGCGCAACGCTGCCACAACTGTCTTCACCATCGACCTCCTTTCCAACTAGAATTGATATCAAGAGAAAAGAAGCTTAATATATCTAAATGCACTAAGTTATGGGATAAATTAAAAAAGAAGCAGCTACTTATTCGAAATCTAAGGGCATAAAATAAACGCACAAAAAATAAAGTTATAACAACAATCAGGTGATCAGCCTGCATTGTACTAACCAAACTTGGAAATAACACGTTTCCAATGCGGGAATCGAACCCACGACCTCCGAGTCAAGAGCTGCGCTCTAAACCACTGGACCACGGAGGCGTGATCATCAATTGGTATTCTAACTGTTGCTTCTCAATACATTTTGGATAACGTAATATATTTATTACTTATGTTAGAAAAAATATAAGTAAAGCTAAAAGTGACATTCACTGTAGATACACCAGAAATAAGCACAAGCTAGATTTGCCAGTGATCAGACTTAGTAAAGTCAGTAAGTTTAGTTGCGGGTCCATGTTGGATGCGAGTAGCAGGAGATCGGTCATCTTGGCGTTCATTGAGAGAGGCCTATGTCCAGCAGTGGACGAATATAGGCTGATATGATGATGATGATGAAAGTCAGTAAATCTCTTAAATGTCAATGTATACGCCTTTACAATCAACGATATCAAAATACTTAGATACGACGTATGCCGTCAAAACTGTAGCAATGTTTTTGCATGCAAAATGTGTATCGAGAAAATATTGTCGTCCTTTTTTGTCTTACAGTCAACGATATCAAAATTAGATACGACGTATGCCGTCAAAACTGTAGCAATGTTTTTGCATACATAATGTGTATCGAGAAAATATTGTCGTCCTTTTTTGTCTTACAGTAATAGCATATACTACTTTCTCTTTCGCTCATTTTACGCTTTAATCGAATCGAGAAAATATTGTCGTCCTTTCTTGTCTTACAGTAATATCATATACTACTTACTCTTTCGCTCATTTTACGCTTCGCTTTGATTTTGCTCTTAAAATGGAAGACATTAATTTAAATATTAATAAAATCTTAGTAATTACGTGTAAAATATTACACCTTTGGCTTTATTTGTATTCCTCGTGTTGTTACTACACTGTCGGAAGGCACACGACGGCATTCTGGAGCGAAATGTAGCGAAAAACAACGCGGTAATTAATGAATTAAACACGTCCGGCTGTTACCGCGTCCTAAGGCACACTGCTCTCAGATGAGTGAGCTCACTCATTTCGAGCGTTACACATTTTCGCGCTGACGATTGTATGGAATGCCTTTTCTAACGTTCTAATTCTATGCTTACAGTAATATCATATACTACTTTCTCTTTCGCTCATTTTACGCTTCGCTTTGATTTTGCTCTTAAAATGGAAGACAATAATTTAAATATTAATAAAATCTTAGTAATTACGTGTGAAATATTACACCTTTGGCTTTATTTGTATTCCTCGCGTTGTTACTGCACTGTTGGAAGGCACACGACGGCATTCTGGAGCGAAATGTAGCGAAAAACAACGCGGTAATTAATGAATTAAACACGTCCGGCTGTTACCGCGTCCTAAGGCACACTGCTCTCATATGAGTGAGCTCACTCATTTCGAGCGTGACACATTTTCGCGCTGACGATTGTATGGAATGCCTTTTCTAACGTTCTAATTCTATGTTTACAATTATAACATCCCAGAAAACGTTCAAAATCTTTCCATTAATACATTTACAAAAGTAGTCATAGAACGTTTGTGTGCCAAATCCTATAATTATAAGGTCTAAGGGTCAGGCCACAACACTGCGTTGCGGCGTCGCAACGCAAAAACAACCTTAGAAAAGCAATGTAGTTTTTCGCAATGCGACGCGCGACGTATCAACGCAGTGTTGTGGCCTGGCCCAATGATTTCATAAACTATTTTTGTACTTACTACAAAAATTTTTAATGATAAAAGTCATATTTTACTCCAAAATTACAATTTTATTATATTATATCTATGCAGTTTTATTTTATCCCATTTTATTTTATTTTTTTGTCGAATTACAACTTACAAGATGTATGTAGGTACATCACTAACACGCACACGTAAACATAATTGTATACACAGATGTAAATCAATTTTGGTGTCGTTTGACAGCTCGGGATTGTTTCTCTATTCCGCTAGGTATATTTACTTTATGGGTGAGACAAGCGTGCTGCGTGACATATTATAATGACATCCGTCCTAACAATTGCAATGGTATACGCTACGAATAATAAAAACTAAGGAAAAGTAACTCCGTCAAAAAACATGCTCCACAATACTTGTCAAAAAAGTGTACCTTAGGTACACATTTCAATACATTTGCAATATTTAGGTGGCCTAGACTGGACTCAGAAATAAACGTCAATTTTCCTGGCAAATGGGAATTAGAAACGTGTAATACCTACTCTGCGCAAAATAAAGTGTTGGAAACAAAATATCTTTTCAGTCAGATAACAGATTAATAAAAGTCAAATTTCATGATTTTTTGTTTCAATATACCAGACCGACCATCTTCTCGAAGGTATGAGCTGCCCCCCCCTAGCTGAAATCCGAGTGTCCCTTGTTATTATTATTTATTATTTTCTTGTATGTAGATCTAAAGCATTTTTTTGTGATTGTGCACGCTCTGTCCATTTTCTTATATATCGTATTTTCTCTTCGTAGGGCTGCTGTAAGAAATTTCTTTAGAAATAAGCAGTTCTTTTGTGTCGTCTTTCCATGTCAATTGTTTTAGAATAAGTGTCTTGTGTTCAATAAATATGAAATAAATAAAACAACGGTATAGCTGAAAACTTACATTTGGCTGCTGTTTAGCAATCGTGTACTATTCCACAAAAATCCAGTTTTGAGTTAATAATGCAGTTTTATTCTTTTTACGGCAGTGAAATCCATTTTTTTTAAAACCCACAATAGCATATTCTAGAGTACTAAAATAGTAATTGCTTATTTCTTTAAGTGAGGTTTTGTATTTAGCATTTATGTACTATGCGTCTTACACTATGAATGCCATCATCAATCATAATTATTGTGTTTAAAATTGGAACGCAAATATTTTTGTTCCAAAGTTAAACAAGAGAAGACCTCAATGATTTACTGTAGCTCTGCTTGCTACTTTGTGTTTGGACCTAATCCATATCTACTAAGTAATATTATAAATGCAAAAGTGTGTCTGTCTGTCTGTCTGTTACTTCTTTATAGTTTAACCGCTCAACCGATGAAACTTGGCATGCTTGGTATACATTGAGTCCCGGGGATGCATATAGGATACTTTTATACCGGAAAAAATATGTACGGTTCTCGAAAGATAACAAAAATGAATTGCGCTTAAACCGCTGAACCGATTTTGATAAAATTTAGTATGCAGATACTTTGAGTCACTTAAAATGACATTAGATACTTTTTGGTATACGGTTCCCGTGCAGTCAACAAAAATGATTTTGGCTTATATATCGCTAAACCGTTATCGATGATATTTAGTATAATATATACATATAGGTATTACGTTGGCGGTTATGTCTTAGAAAAGGACATAGGATAATTTTTATCATGGAAAATGTACGGTTTTCACGCAATAAACTTTGATTTTGATTAAATTTAGTTTATGTAGAAATTAGTTTATTACGTATGAGCCGTACATTTTACCGCATTATAAACTATCCTACGTCCTTTCCTGGGCCAAGTATCTCCATACCAAATTTCCTCAAAATCGGTTCTGCGGTTAAAATTCAAAAGATTAAAGTTTTTTCGAGCGGGAACCGTACATTTATGGGATATAAAAACCATTATAATATATCCTTATTAGTTATCCGGGTCTTAAAATATCTATATAGCAAATCGGTTTAACGGCTTTCCCAGGATAAAAAGTGTCCAGTGTTCTTTCCCGAGAAACAATGTAGCCGCATACCAAATATCATCGAAATCGGTTTGGCGGTAAAAGCATAAATCATTTTTGTTCATTGCGTGGGAACCGTACATTTTCTGGGATGAATAATATCCCGTGTGCTTTTCCGAGACTAAATGATCTGCATACCAAATTTAATCAAAACCGGTTCAGCGGTTAAGGCGCAAAATAAGAAACTTTATAACGCGGTAACCGTACATTTTTCAAGATAATAATTATCTTATGTCCTTTCACGAGAGTCAAAGTATGTGCACACCAATTTTCATCAAAATCGGTTCAGTGGTTTAGGCGCAAATTATTTTTGTTTATCACACGGGTACCGTACCTTTTTCCCGGATGTAAAGTATCCTATGTCCTTTCCCGACACATAACGTATATGCATACCAAATATCATCGAAATCCATGTAGCGGTATAAGCAGAAATCATTTTTATTGAATGCCTGGGAACCGTACATTTTTCGGAATAAAAAGGATCCTATGTCCTTTCCCAGGACTCAAAGTATCTCCATACCAAATTTCAGAAAAATCGGTTCAGCGGTGTGGGCGTGAGGAGGTAATTTTATTACATTTTTTTTTAAATAAGCACTTAAATCTGTATTGAAAGAACAAACATAGGACATTAAAATGCTAAATGTAATAAGCCAATCAATTTAGCATTAACCATTTTTATACTTTTTCTCTTAAAAGTGAATGTAAAATTAAAATGTTTTTTCATAATCATAATCTACGCATTTCAACAAAAATAATCGGCCAAGTGAGAGAAAAATCACGTTGCTTGTATGGGAGCCCCCCTTAAATATTAAATTTATTTTATATTTTTTTAGTATTTGTTGTTATAGCGGCAGCAGATATACATAATATGTGAAAATTTCAACTGTCTAGCTATTACCGTTCTTGAGTTACAGCCTGGAGACAGACGGACAGACGTACAGACGGACAGACATCGAAGTCTCAGTAATAGGGTCCCGTTTTACGCTTTGGGTACGGAATCCTAAAAATGATACCGCACAATAACATTTTTTTGCTTAAAAAAAGCAGAAAAGAAAGATTATTTCAAAAATAATTTAAACGCCGATTACTCAAAACTAGTTCGATGTGGGATAGTACATGACATATTTTAATACCTATAATAATTTTTTATTTCTGTTTTTATAGATACAGAGTGCATAATATTATAGTACGGGAGCCCTGGAACAATTATTTTTTGATTACTATCAAGCTAATTTTTTGTGAGTAGATTCATTTTGATAAGACGAACAACATTTTTATTTGCGAAAAATCTCGAAAGTGGTAGCTAACAGAGATAGAAAGGATTTCATACTTTGAATTGATGGTCCTAAAATATGGACTGTTTTATTTGTAGGACAATGTTACACTTAAGTTATATAACTAATAACCTATCAATATACAAAAAATAAGCTTGTTAGGGTTCCGTTTTAGGGTTCAGTAGTCAACCAAGTTTTGTTGTTTACAGAACCCTATAAGGGAATGTCAAAAATTTTGTCCGCGAGTCTACAAAATGTGACCCGAATACATGCATACTTTATGCATGTATTCGGTACACAATTTTGTGTTTTTATACAAGTGACAAATATTGTCAACGGCTTTATTTCCTAAATTTGAATGTAGTGTTTTGTAGCTATTGTCATATTTTAGTGTGCGAAAAAGAACCAAATTCAAAACGGTTGAAGTATGGAAGTTACGTTTCCTTAGTTTTTATAATTCGTAGGTTATCAGATAGTTGTTTATGACACAATATAGTCTTATGACGATGAAACCTTTCTAGTGAACGAATATGTAGGCAAAACTTCCTTACACTTATAGTGTTATCCTATTATTTTTAACATTATGAAGAATTATAATACCCAATATTAAAATTTGTTTTATCATCATTAAATCAGTTCTTATCTTTTGGATTTCAGTATTACTATAAGCCTCCCATAATCCATATGACGTTAGTGGTTTAAAGCTGATAATTTGATAAATGGTAGCAAATTCAGGGATAATAATATCAAATGTAAAGGCCAAGCAAACATGGAACAAGGAAAAAAAAATCTTAAAATATTATGTCTTTATTATCAGTCTTATTTCCAGTAGAAAATCGCTTGGTTCTTTAGTATGGCCACTTGCTGCCAGTGGAAAGTCCGTACAAGCCAGCTCTGTAAAAATGATATTTAACATTATTATACAATATGCAAACACATAACGAAAGAATGTGGACGGAATGGAGACTTGAAAATTAGTTTTCCTTTTAGCGTTCATGGAAACTTACCCGCGTTTGTTGAGGTCACCGTTGCCCATCCGGTGTTGAGCTCCACTGCATCTGTTATTTCTAGCTTCGCTCAGATTTGCGCATTGCCTACCAATGAAATGGTTGGTTCTGACGGAAGAAGCGAATAGATCAGGCGCGCGGCTGTGAGAGCATGTGCTGATCCAGCAGCCTGGTTGTCTGTTTCTGCCACCGTTGGGATAGAAGTCCACATCAGAGATGGGGTCGAAAATGCCGAGAAGACCACCGTCAGTGTGGATGGATTCAACGTAGACGGCGTCGTGTCGGTTCAGAGCGTTGGAGGTCCTTCCCCATTGAGGACCAGCTGGGTCCAAGGCTGAGGGTAAACAAAAGTTTTGAAAATAAAATTTCATAACAGTTAATCAAAACCAGCCTATACTAATATCCTACATATCTCAATATATATCATATATTATATTATAGTCCTACATAGCCCTTATGAAATTAAAAATAAAGATGTGGAAGAAAATAACTATCATTAATAGATAAAGATACTATTCAGTGCGTTATAAAATCTGATTTTTCGATTGTGGTTATAAGTATTTGTGATAAGCTTGTGGACTAAGATAAAACTGATTATTCAGTGATTTAGCTATATAGCTTATTTTAGAAAATTAGTTATATCGCTTTCTAAAAATTAGCGCTAGATCGAGAGATAATCTCTACAGATTATACATACCAGTAATACGACCAATGCGGCCATTGCAAGTGCGTCCAGCGTTACCAACCACATGGGCGCCCAAACTGAAGCCAATCAGGTGAACATTATTCCAGTTTCCACCGAAGTTACCGAGGAGCCAGATCAGGAAGTTTCCAAGATGTCTGCCTACATCTGGTACTCCACGAACGGATGTGGTATAGATTCCACTGGCCACTCTGCTCCAATCAACGACAATCACGTTAGCATCCATCACGGCTAGAATAGCAGCAGTGATTTCTGGGTTCATTTTCGAGGATCCTTTGCTGTTCCATCCGTGGACGATCACTTTCAATGGCAAGTTTCGATTATAGAATGAGCTTGCTACTGAGTTTATGTTGCCGTTAACAAGAAGTTGGTGGTTGTTTGGGTTGCGCCTGCAAAAAACATTTATTAAAGTTAATCATAATTTTATTATTATTTTTTTTACAAAAAATTGAACCCGACTTCCGAGAGTTCCAAGTTAAAAGCAATATTATTAAAATAATCTTAAAATTATGTATATATATATATATATATATATATATATATATATATATATATATATATATGTATATAATTGTTATTCCTCATTAGTGACTTTAACTCAACTTATTCTGTACTCAATCTTTTTTTCGTTTGAAGTCAGTACCAGCCCAGAACTGAGATACTTGATAAAGAACTTAGCCGGTACCAACTTCAAAAGAATGAAAATTGAGTACAGTATTAGTTGACGTTTAGTCAAATTTTTAAAAAGGCACTAATGAAGAATAAGAATTATTTCATACTTTTTAGAACATTTTAAGAATATTGTTTTAACTTGGAAGTCGGTTTAATTTTTTGTTAACTAATAATAATTTTACTCTTTTTAGTTATCTAAAAGACCACGGTTTTATGCGTAGATAAACACTATATACGAAAGTTAACTATTCACATTATATGACTGTCAGCGAAATTATGGTAAATGCTTGCAATTATCTAAGCGATGCTGCAATTTCCAAACTTTTATCTTTAAAGGTTCAGGAGTTCTGTTCAGTGCCTTTGGATCCAGAGACACCTTCGTATGAAATTCACTTATTTGTTACATATTATGTTTGAGTTTCTAGAAACAACATCTTAGCCACCATTTGTGTTTTAATAAATTTCAAGGATTTCTCTCGATTGCTCATAGATCCCATCATCAGATCACCACTTTCGTAATCATGATACGAAATTAAGATTATATCCTATAAAACAACACAAGAATTTTGAAAATCGGTCCACAAACAACGAAATAATCATCGAAAACATCTGTTTCGATGCACAATATCACGAAAAGTACCAATATAATTGGGCCATAATGTGATGACCCATGGTAAAATTATGGTTGTGATGATGATGATTAATCAAATTGATATATTGGCTTATGCTTTCATTTGTTTAAACAACGCTAAAATCTCCGATATGTATAAGGATTCAAAAGTTCTGTTCGGTACCTTCGGAACCAAGGGTGAGATATCTTACTTTTTGGTAGAACGTGCCTCGAATACTTTAGAAAAAATTGAAATCACTATAATATTATGTTTCTCATAACATGAACATACAAAAAAATATATAACGGGTGTTAGGTTTAACACCGTTATCCTTAAAACCATCAAATGAGCCTGTAGCAGTACGTTCGTCGCCGATTGAAACAAAGATAACTACGCTCCGAAAAGAGCGCCCGCCATTTTGTGAAGATGTTATGAAGCTCTGCAAACGCCATGAAGTCTGTAGCTACGCTGCGAAGATTCCTCGCTTGACGTAGCCTCGATGTGAAGACGCGTAGTGAAGTGTTGCGAAGAATTCTTATTAGAAAAACGCCCTTTTCAGGGCCGGTTCATGTCCGGTGCAAATGCACTTAATATTACACGGATAGGCCGCCTCCGTGGCGGTTATTGTTTCTCTTGTCATGTATACGAACATGCGTTCTTTGCAGAACGATTTTCTTTTGTGTTTCAATCTTCTACGAACGTATACAAAGACGGCGGGCGCTCTTTTCGGAGCGTAGTTATCTTTGTTTCAATCGGCGACGAACGTACTGCTACAAGCCCGTCAAAATGAACAACTTTTTCTATTGAGTTCCCAGCATTGTTCTCATAGAAAAAGTTGTTCATTTTGACTGGCTCATTTGATGATTTTAAGGATAACGGTGTTAAACCTAACAACCTGTATATACAGACGAACGTATTATAACCACCTCCTTTTTGGAAGTCGATTAAAATTAATTTATTTTTGGATACCTTTCGAGATAATTAGGCACTGTTTTGTTGAAAATAATTTCTGGAATAATTACCTGGTATAAAGCCAGTAGGCGTTATTGGCACCGTTTCTACCCTCAACATCAGAAGCTACATCACCAGCCGGGGCATGGAGGTCTACTAGATGTGGCACATCATCACCATCAGGCATCCAGATGTATCTGCTCACACCCTCAACATAGTGGTCGTTGTCTCCCGGCACCGTCGGGATTGGATCAGCGGCACAAACTGTTAGATTCAAAGTTTTAGTTTTTTATACTGTTTGTTATGTTACTACGGTTGTTACCTTAGTCCTTACTATTACTACGAAACTTATTTAAGTTTTGGTGGTAGGTATATCTTGATTATTTGGAAGTTTCTTTTGTTAGCGTTGATACGTTTACTTAGTGTGTGCAAAATAAAGAATATTTATTATTATTACGTTTGGTATTTTAAAAGTAAGTAAAACAACTATAACTCTTATGATATTTTTAACAACCTATTATGTCACACGTATGGCACTATACACTATGGCAGGGGCCTATGATATTTTACTTTCATGAAATTTTCTCTTCGGAAATATGTTATGAAATAAATCACATTATTATATAAATTTGTATCCAATGCGAAGTCTACTTACAGGCCACAAGGGGTAGGAGTACCACCAGCAGCTTCATGTTGTATATGCCGAGATATGCCGAGTATGGATATGCCGAGTGGTGGGTACACAGACTATTTATTACAAGGACTTATCTATGCACTTCTTATCTATCAGATTATTACCACCAGGTGATTTAGGTTCAATAACAATTTGTTTAATCCTCTCTTGATATTAAAAAACTTTTTCTGATAATGATCTTGCTATTGTCTTGATTTTTCCTGTATTTGTCTCTGAGTGAAAAACGCTATGATATCAGTTTTGTACTGGCTTTATAATATTCGTTTTCCGACTTTAGTTATAATAAAATCAGAGAAGCCATGTTTAGCTTACTTTGTCCTATGATATCGCGTGATTGTTTACAATTTGTAGCTTCTTCGGCAGCTACAAAGTATGTAAAATACTGCTCAACGACACTCACTACTACGGAGCTTAACCAAAATAATATATTATGAAATAACTAAAATATTATAAAATATTATTTATTTTTACTAGATTTTTATCTAGACAAAAATCATCTCTTCTTTCCTTTTTTAAAGTCGGGTAAAACCTGAAGATATAAAATAGCGATTAAAAATATCATACGATTTGATATTTCAATGATTCATATTGACGTGTAGATACATAAATCACTCTCTTATACTATTGTATATAGGCGCTTTATTATGGAATTTTTAATAACTTAATGAAATAGGATAGTCAATACACTTATGATTTATGATAATTGATAAGATAGTAGATAGTTCATTGTTCTGTAATGATATAAGTCTGAAGTTAAGGTGAGAACAAGGATAAATAGTCCTCGTCCTATTGCAAAGGCAAAGTTTATAGAATTGTTTGTTAATTATTATGGTGCACACAGGTAGGGTAGGTACAAAAAAGTATGTGATTATAATGAATAATGATATTATAATAATATTATTTTATCAAAATAATATCATTATCCTGAAGTTGACGTACAGTAGTATTAGTATTGTCCTATTAGAGAAATTGACATATGGGCACTGCATATGGGCAACCCCACA
Organism: Cyaniris semiargus; assembly: GCA_905187585.1. Lineage (NCBI taxonomy): Eukaryota > Metazoa > Arthropoda > Insecta > Lepidoptera > Lycaenidae > Cyaniris > Cyaniris semiargus. Next base: position 5,939,028 of record LR994555.1, read on the forward strand.
TTTTTCGTGGCGTTGTGTCAAGACAATGTCGATGGCCCCAACGAATAAACGTGCAATCGAAAAACGACAACTTTTCAGAAAGATAAAAAAATGACGTAACTTTAATTACATAATAAAGGGAACAAATATAATGACCACCAAAAATGCTCTGATACCCTAAGCTTGTTTACCAAAAAAAGATACTTAACACCAAAAAAAGAAAGTCTGAAATTGCAATACTACCAGCTATTTTAGTCACGACTACACATCAAATTAAAAAAAAAAACGCCAAATATAGTAATTGATCACCAAATCCTAGCGAGAAAATCAATGCGATATTTCTGTCCAAATGAATCACTACGATTGACAAAAAATGTAAGCATATTAACAAAAAAAGTATTATAACTCCATATTATGTTATACTAGCGACCCGCCCCGGCTTTGCACGGGTATAAAATATATGTATAGATTATAGCCTAATCTATGTCACTTCACTCACTTAAAAAAAGGATAAAAATATATTCAGTAGTTTTGAATAAAATAGTCTAGGCCAGTGTACGTAAATGGTCTTGTGTGGTGGTTCAGCCTTTCCAGGGGCAGGTCTCCAGTAGGTGGTAGGACCGGGTGACCCTTAAATCTTCGACACCCCGCGCAAGAGCTCAAGATGCTTTCAATGGTTTTTCTAGCGTTAATAATTCGGTATCTTTGTCGAAGCTCGTTGAAAACATTTTCGTCAAACCCGTGTCCCATCTTTTGGAGTTCCATTATTAATAATCGCACGATGTGGCTCCGACCGTCCAATATTATTGGGGCTTTTACGTCTTCGGTAGTGTTAATGCCAATTTGATGCGGGTGTCCGCCCGCAGGAGGTTATCTTTGTCCAGAAACGCGCAGAGAGACGCGATTCGGCTGGCTTTGGGAAGGGGCTGCAAGGCTCGCAGATGTGCGATTTCTTCGGCGAAACAATTCCATTGCTAGTGTCTCAATAATGTCCTTTCCGCCCAGGCGAGGTCGGACTCTTGAAGTTGAAGAGGGGACGTGGTGCTCCCTAGACCTACGGACATGAAAGTTAAATAAATAAATAAATAAATAAACGTTTATTCAGTAATCTGGACATTACACAAAGTCAGTACATTTAAAATTAAAAACACCACACAATACAAGTAACATGATAGTAAACAGAAACACAAAAAAAACAATGCAAGAGAAAAAAAAAAAAAAATAATAATAACAATAAAACAAAACATAATAAAGCATTAAGCAAGGCGCCAGATACAAATTGGTTGGTGGTGTAATGCCCAAACCATTGAAGTGGAATCCACTCAGGTTCATGACTGTGGGCTCCACAGTCCCTGATATTCTGTGGACCCATTTTGTCAGCGTTGGACAGACTACGTCTTGAGGCACACAGTAAACAATAATAATATTAAGTGCAATATGTAAATGTATAAGTTGTGTATAAAATAATTAATAATTATTATAATAAAACATTGATATAATAGATAGCATTGACTGTAAATAATTATATAAGTAAGCAATATATACGATTATACATAATTATATAATTTGTGTGTGTAATTATAGTAGAACAAAAAAATAATAATAAAAATAATATAATATATTATAGATAGACTATCAATACTGGTGGCGCACCCGAACACCGCGCATGTACCGCGCTCGTCTGATGTGCGTCGCTACCAACAGGCTACAAGCCTACAACAGGTGTAGGGAAATTTTGCCCGGAGATAAGGAGCAGGCGAGGCGGCGCAGCGCGGCGGGGCGCGGGGAGTATCCCGCGCCGCCCGCGCGCCTGAGCTTCAGACACTGCATTATATTATAATAATATCTGTGGACGCTGTGCTGCACCCCTGTGAGACGCGTCTGTCATTAGTCATCACAGTACACATTAAATGCTTAAATAAACGGCAGGCACTACCGAGGCCAAGACGAGCCAATTATATTCGATACTAACCGGCATGTACTGCGACCGCGAGTCAATAAACGTACAATGTGTTTGGACTGCGAGTCATTATACACAATCTATAATATTATGTATGCTTTATCTGTTCTATAAATAGAATTATACAACTATATGTTTGCCGGATTGAGGGAAACAACTGCAGGTGATTACTGCAATTATTTAATTAACCGGCATGTACTGCGACTGTGAGTCAATAAGTACCTACAGTGTGTTTGGACCGCGAGTCCTTTTACACAATCTATATTCTATATGCATCGGAATTGATCGCGGATCTCTGACGATGTTTTACCTATTCTGTAAATAGAACTATATGTTTGCCCGATTGGGCGAAATAACTGCAAGTTAATTACTGCAAGTGTTTAATTATATTAAGTTATTTTATAAACCGCCATAATGTGTGGATTGACTGCGGGTCTCTAAACACAATTTATATGCATCGGAATTGACTGCGAGTCTCTGACGATGTTTTATCTGTTCTATAAATAGAACTATACGTTGGCCGGTTTGGGGATTAACAGTGAGTTATTTTATAAACCGCCATAATGTGTGGATTGACCGCGAGTCTCTAAACACAATCCTTATGCATCGGAATTAACTGCGGGTCTCTGACGATGTTTTATCTTAAAATAGAAGTATAATATGTTGGCTGGTTTGAGGGGATTAACTGCGAGTTAGTTACTATTTAAATTTAAAATATATTGATATTTTTTAAATCAACATAATGTATGGATTGACTACGAGTCTCCGACAATGTTTAAAAATAAAAATTAGCAACTACCGCGCGTTTTCCCGCGCTCTTTGTTCTATAAATAAAACTACATAATTATTATTATAATATTAATATCTTTTCCGTTTTATAGAGAACAGCTATTTCGAGCTAATAACTAGATTGACTCCGCTACATCAACAGTATCTGACTTATCTCGATATTAATTATTGTCAGACTTATCAGATAATATACAAGACAACTACGTAACGGAAACCTATAACACTCAGACTCGATAAGTCTTGTCTCAATATCAGACCGAGCGCGAGATTATTATTGTTTCACTGAATAATTCCAGTGTTTGTTCGGAGAAACAAATAAGTACATACCATTCGACGACCACAGAGCCGGACTCAGTTAAAGCAGTAGACTCCTTAAAATTTATTCTAAAATACTTTACTTCGACTTAGATTTTAGATAAATACTCTCTTCAATCTTATTAGTTAATAGACTTATTATAGAGATCTTCGTCCGCTCCATCGGAACCTTAGCCAAACAATTTGACAATGGCTGTAATACGATATCTTCTACAGCCATCACTGTGCACTGTCATTGTTTATGAACAATGTTGACATTATTGGTTAGTGACATTGGCTCAGATGAATGTGTGAAGCCTCTTTCAAAAGAAGCTCTCCGGTAAAAAATCCTAGCCCATACCTGAGTAGTATAGTACCCGGGATCCACTTATAAATTATTTGTTTTTTCTTGCACTCTGTACCTACTGAATACTGATCATTGACTTAAAACTTTCTGCCTAATAAAACTCGGCAAAATAAAAAATACGGTTTTAAATAGCGGTATCGAAATATATATTACAAAGACATCAACTACCGGGCGTCATCGGATCGGTGATGTTATTAAATTATGTAATTCTTTTTTATTAAAAAAGAAGAAGTTATATTTAAGTTATTACGCCGTGCGATGGTTATGCAAGATTATATTAAATAGGATATTGCTAACGTTTAACGCCCTGCACAGAACAGCCACCTCCCAGTCGGTTAGCCGCTGGATAAAACAGGTGCTGCGCGAGAGCGGCGCGGCGTCGCGGTTGACACGGGGACCGAAACTGGACACGATTTGTATGACGATTAGTAAGACGACAGTCGACAGGCAGGACTGGCAACTCCAATACTTTCGCTATTTCCTTAGCCATAATTTTATCGACGAACAAAGTTTCGCTGAATCAGTTATATAATCACCATGATCTTAGTATGTTATCATTTGAATCACAAACCATAGAGGTCTCTTAAGTTTTGTTTCTATTGACTATTATTATTATTTATGGGCATTATATTAAATTCTTTCTCGAATTTAATGATTACTATTCATAATGTACACCTATAATATTATATTTTGTAAAAAAAAAAAAAAATTCTTTCGTTACTCTGAAAATCTACCTGGTTAATTATATATCGAAGAATGAAGCGAAGAAATATAATAAGTGATCAAACGAACTTACCAAGTGAAGTTCGGTCATTATTATATGATCTCCCTCCCACCCAGTCTGCACGAAACTATGTTTGCTGCAGTACCCAAAGAAAGAAAGAAAGATTTTTTGCATTACCTCTCTCTAAACATAATGAGGCGCGCTGGTGAGCGAGTGACCGACAGTATTATTTGTTTTTCAAATACCCACATACGTCTTTAAAAAAAAAACGCGATTGCCTAGCAGATAAGCAAAGGTCTACCTGGTTAATTATATATCTTTGAATGAAGCGACTCATATAATAATGATCGAACTTCACTTGGTAAGTTCGTTTGATCACTTATTAAATGTCGACTACATATTTTAACATTCACAAACAAATATAAAGCACTTAACATGTATATTATAGTCTTTAGATAGTGTGTAACGACTAGATAATATATTTTATTAAAAGAAGTATATATTTTATATTATAGAATAATATATTTTATTGAAGAATTGAGATCAGCCGAACGGGTTATTTTGGACATAAATAATCTAGCAAATTAATAAACGCGTGCAGTGGATCGCAGAAGGCGCAGCCAACTACTAAAACGTTTCGAATCGGGAACTGGGAATTTTGAAAAAGGTTCTTCGGTGAGAAGACTAACAGTTTCTGGCTTTAATTCGGAATCTGGAAGATTCGCGGTATTGGCTAGCCTTTCCTTTGGCCATCTCCCCTCGCGGCCTCCGTAAGGTTAACATCGTCTGACGTGCGCTCCGGGATTAAAAATTATTTTCGGTGGTTTTAAATCGATAAATTCGTGCTGAGTGTGTGTAATTAGCTAGGTAACGGTGTAATCTACGTGTACTGTAAGTTTTTTAACACATTTGCTCGTATTTTTTTGGATTTAACTCGGTAAATAAATTTCTTTGTTCACTTTTATCAGTAGGGAATTGTAGGTAGGTAAAATATTGTGTGTCGGTACAACTCGCGCGGCGCCGGCCGGCCTTGCGATCAGCTGACTGTGATTAAGCTAAACTTTTGTTACATCTAATTTAAATTAAATAAGTGTAATTGGTACATTTAAATTTTACATTAACTCACAATGTCGAGCCAAAATAATATGCCGCCGGATAAAGATACAAACCCGTTTACTAGAAGTGACAAAACTCCTCGTTATCCGACGTTCTCGTCCAGTAAACGTTTGTTGTCGGAATTATCTCCTTCCTCCTTCTGTGGAGAAGCGTCACCAACCCACTAGGGACGAGTCGCAGGCCAGCTGTCCCCCGTTACGTCATTATTAGACACAAGCCGCGCATCCGAAGATGCTTGCAATTATTACGAGCTTGTCCGCGAAGCCAGCTCATACCTAGCCAAAATAAACGAGTTCGCAAACGATACCGTGTCTCGTCAAAATAATTTTGCCAACAAGTCCGAGATTATGAGTATGACTCAAAAAATAACTACCATCGTCTCACTTCTCGCCATAAACTCTTGGAAACCAAGGTCGCTAATATGGAACGCGAATTGCTAGCTGCCAAAATTAATCCCGTCGTACAACCAGTCTCCGCCGCCGCACCTTCTGCCTTCTACTCCGACGCGCTTAAACTAAGACTTGCGAAGTCAGTGCCGCCAGTCGAGACGCGAAAACCACTTCCTTGCGTTATTGCCTATCCGACACAAGAAAAATCGGCGGAATTAAAATCGTCATCGTAGACTAAACAAGCTCTGATGAAAGTCAATCAACCCGGCCGACGGTTTTCAATTTCACGGCGTCAAAAAAACCGCCAATTCGGGTGTGATCTGATCCTACAAATTATAGGCTTATATGGATTCTACCGACTCTAAGTAAAATATTTGAACAAATAATTTTAAATCAGTTACTATTATATTTTAACTTAAATAATTTATTACACAATAATCAATATGGTTTTACTAAGGGTCGATCCACAACGGATGCTGGTATAGGTCTTCTTTATAGTATATTTGAAGCATGGGAGGGCTCGCAGGATGCCCTAGGGGTTTTTTGCGACCTCTCCAAGGCTTTTGACTGTGTTGAGTATGCTACATTGATCAGGAAATTGCACCACTATAGCATTAGGGACTCAGCACTCAACCTTTTGACATCTTACCTCATAGATAGAACTGAAAGGGTTGACATTAATAGTAAAAGGTCCAATGGGACCAAAATAGCATTAGGCGTCCCACAGGGATCCATTTTAGGTCCATTTCTTTTTCTCATCTACATAAACGACTTACCTTATTTTGTTAAGGATAATGATAATGAGATAGGTAGTACTTTTTGCTAATAACACTTCACTTATTTTTAAAGTGAAGCGACAACAGTAAAATTACGACGAGGTAAATAGTGCTCTCTCAAAAATAGTACATTGGTCTAACATTAATAACTTACTTCTAAATTCTAAGAAAACTAAATGTTTAAAATTTACTTTGCCCAACGTTAGGCAAGTTAAAACCAATATACTATTAAATGATGAGAAGATGGATTTGGTGGACACCACTGTATTCTTAGGCATTAAACTAGATAGTAAACTACAGTGGGGTCCTCATATTACTAATCTTGCAGATAGGCTCAGTTCTGCAGCATACGCAGTCAGAAAAATACGGGAAATTTCTGACGAAGACACAGCAAGACTAAAAAGGTACAATTCCGTGCATCGCGACCGTCGTAAGCCGCGCGCGGCCTACGACTGTCGTCGGCCGCTCGCGATAATAGTCATTGTATGAAAATGTATGGCACCGCTTGACAGTCGTCGGCCGCGCGCGTCTGTCGCGGGCCTCGGAAGCAGTGCCATACATTTTCATACAATGACTATTGTCGCGAGCGGCCGACGACAGTCATAGGCCGCGCGCGGCTTACGACTGTCACGATGCACGGAATTGTACCTTAAAAAAAACGAATTAAGCTCTGACGCGTGTAATCGCTAGAGTGCGTTTCATCGAATAGTTCCTTTGCCGTCATGTTGGCATTCCTGTCTGTCAATAACGTAAATACGGTAGACACGCTCTGCGAGTATTCATAAGTTTTACTGTGATTTCGTGAGAAAATCATGCCGAAAACATTAAAGAGTGGTGAAAGAATGATGGTGCTAAGAGTGAAAGAGTTTTGTGAACGTGAAAATCGTAACGAGGCCCCAATAATTCCATTAAGATGTGTAGAAGCTCGGGTTGCCGCCATTACAGCTTAGTGAAATAGGGTTACCAGCATCAGTTTAATCACCCTTAAACACAGTAAAACTTATGAATATTCGCAGAGCGTGTCTACCATGTTTACGTTATTAACATACAGGAATGCCAACATGTAGGCAAAAGAACTATTTGATGCAACGCACTTCTAGTGACGAAAACTACATAAACGCGAACGAAGTCGCGGGCTAAAAGCTAGTATAATAATATTATCAGGGCGAGCGAAGCGAGCCCTAGTATATCCCACAGCCGTCAGTCTGTACATTTTGTGGTACACTTTACGGAATTATTTTTAACAAAAAATTAAAACCGACTTCCAATGTAAAAACAATAATAACATCCTTATAATATGAACTAAAAAGTATTAAATAATTTTTCCTATCTAATAGTGCCTTTTTCCGAATTCGGCTAAACCTCAACTATTTCTGTACTCAATCTTCATCATTTTGAAGTCGGTACCAGATATAGCTGAATTTTCAGTTCTCTGACAGAATAGGTATTTGAAACTTTTGGAACTGGCACCGACTTCAAAATTATGAAGATTGAGTACAGAAATAGTTGAGGCTTAGCCGAATTCGGAAAAAGGCTATTAGATAGGAAAAATTATTTAATACTTTTTAGTTCATATTATAAGGATGTTATTATTGTTTTTACATATGAAGTCGGTTTTAATTTTTTGTTAAAAATAATAATTTCACTTTTTTTAGTTACCTAGCCCTTGGATCGTGGAAAAAATCTGTCAAAAATAGGAATCCAACATCGCAAAAAAAATGGCGCTCGGCCTTACCCCTTTTTTACAAATAATATTATATTTTTACATCCAAACCATATTTTATGTTTGTGTGAAAAACATTAACAGCTATGTTAAATTTTCTATCTATCAAGGCATCATAATATAGTATTTAGTCTGATTTAATATTCTTTTCACAAGTATATATTTTGAAAAATATTTTTCTGACTGTTTCACATGAAATAAGTTAATATTTTGTTATAATCTACACGACGGAACCCTGGTTTAAACCCATAAATAAACAATGCATCGTAACAACTTGAGATGTTTATAAAAACAGGTCATAAATATGACACGAAAAAAATGCGTTTCGTATTACCCACAAGCAAACTTCGTCATTAGGGCTTTACAAATAAAGTTCAAAATGGCCGCGGCCGGCAGAATATGACCGTTACCTGCGAACTTTATCTCAATTGTTAGTAACGTAATGCATACTATCGATATAAATCGTCTTGTAGACGTTGTGTAATAACTTCTATAAGCGTTTTACGTAATTAATTTACAAATATATGAAGCAAATTGCGTTCAAATGACATAAATCACACACAACTTTTCGAGTGTAACCCAGAAATTATTACGATGTATTTCTTGCAAATGATTATCTAAAAGTATATAGAATTAGTAAATTAAACTATTTTACTACTTACATTCGTTAAATTCATCAATTATTTCAAACAAATCACACAAAATGGCAAAACACACACGAAAAAATTCACGATTTTCTAATGACTGAAAAATATTCGTCGACCACAGATTGTATAATATTTTGCATTCAGAATGTGGAAAATGTATCATAGATCGTAACTAACCAAACTTCTTCATGCAAAAGTAGTCTCTAAGTCGACGAAATACGTAACTCGATCAAATGAAAGAGCGCGGCCAGATCCGGCCGCTTGGGGCTAGACGGAATAGCTGCAGTATAATCTGTGGCGGCCGGATCCGGCCGCTTGGGGATTGAGAGGTTAACAAATTGTAATAAGATACGTAGAATGCGATTGTGTTTCTTATTCCTGTTACGTTGTAGATTGTTTTCCTATGTAAGTATTTTCATACTAAGGGTTCAATTTATTACCTCGATCGTGGGAATCGCAGACACAATCGATTTTTAATTGTGATGCGGCAGCCGGGTCCGCTTGGGGAATGATGGGTTAATAGTTAAATTAGTGTAGTACCTATCGAAGCAACTTACTTCTCTTTTTTCTTTCGAATCTCCATGTGACACTGGTGACCCTGACGTGGTAATGATGATGATGATGATGATGATGAATGTAATTTGCATAGTAGCATATGCTTTCAGTTCTTAAAACAGCGCCTAAACTCCTAAACTTGTATCTATAAGGAATCCGGAGTTCTCTTAGTATCTTCGGAACCATAGTAAACCTTGGTGCAAAATCTTGCGTTTTGGTAGCATATGCTTAGGATACTTCTCATAAAACCAAAATCACCAATTCCATATACATTTTGAGGAGTTCCCTCGATTACTCATAGATTCCATCATCAGATTCTTTGAAAAAATAATTTTAAATCAATTACTTGCTCACTATAACTCAAATAATTTATTACATAATAATCAATTTGGATTTACTAAAGGTCGGTCTACAACAGATGCAGGCATTAGTCTTCTGTGTAGTATTTTTGAAGCTTGGGAGGGGTCGCAGGATGCACTTGGTATCTTCTGCGATCTCTCTATAGCATTTGACTGTGTGGAGTATGATACTCTAATAAGAAAACTACACCATTATGGTATAAGGGGCACGGCACTTAAACTTCTAAAATCTTACCTTACAAATAGAACGCAGAGGGTGGAAGTCAACTCCATAAGGTCTAATGGAACCAAAATAAAACTAGGTGTGCCACAAAATGGACCCTCATTTTAGGCCCTTTTCTTTTTCTCATCTATATAAATGATTTACCTTATCTTGTTAAAGATAAGCATGAGATAGTACTTTTTGCTGATGACACTTCACTAATTTTTAATGTGAAGAGGCGACAATTTAATTATGACGAGGTAAATAGTGCTCTCTCAAAAATAGTACATTGGTTTAATGCTAATAATTTACTTTTGAACTCTAATAAAACAAAATGTTTAAAATTTATCTTGCCAAATGTTAGGCAAGTACAAACCAATGTACTATTAAATGATGAGAAAATGAATTTAGTAGACACCACCACATTCCTAGGCATAACACTGGATTGTAAGTTACAATGGGGTCCACATATTGCAAAACTGGCAGATAAGCTTAGTTCTGCAGCATATGCTGTTAAAAAAATTCGTGAAATCACTGATGTAGAGACCGCGCGATTAGTTTACTTTAGCTACTTTCATAGCATAATGTCTTACGGCATCCTCTTGTGGGGAAATGCGGCGGACATTAATACAATATTTGTGCTGCAGAAGCGAGCTATTCGTTCTATTTATAAGATGTCGTCTTTTGAATCTCTAAGAGAAAAATTTAAAGAAATAAGAATTATGACCGTCGCATCTCAATACATTTTGGAAAATCTCTTATATGTTAGAAAGAACATAAATATTTTCAAAAAGAAAAGCGATAATCATAATGTAAATACTAGAAACAAGAACAAGTTAGCAATACCAATGTTCAGACTAGCCAAAGTAAGTAATTCTTTTAAAGGCCAATGTATACGCCTATACAATAAAATCCCAGAAAATGTTCAAAATCTACCTTTAAACAAATTTAAAAATGCAGTTAAAGAACGTTTGTGTGCTAAAGCGTATTATAAAGTCAATGATTTCATCGAGGACAGCACACCTTGGGAATAGGGTGGCTCCATGCAGGTTACTTTTCGTTTATTTTGTTACATAGCTGTAAGCCATAACATTGTTATATTATTTTATTTTAAAATTGTAATTTTCCATTTTTTTAGTAAAAGATGGCCCCGTGCGAGTTTCTTACGCCGGTTCTTCTCGGCGGGGTAGTTTCCGAACCGGTGGTAGGCAACGTAGTTTCTTCGTTCTTTCTACGACTTTCAAAAAGTGTATCATGATACCCATTTTGAATAAAAAAGATATTTTATTTTATTTATTTTATTTATTTTATTTTAGATCACCACTTTTGTGAAAATGGGACCAAATTGGAGGGAAACCTAATAGAACAAAACAAAAATTTTGAAAATCGGTTCACAAACGGTGGAGTAATCGTTGAACATACAAAAATAAAAATATAAAAAAATATATCCACAGCCGAACATATAACCTCCTCCTTTTTGGAAGTCGGTTAAAAACTATGTAGATGTGTTATGATCAGTCAGTCAAGGTGTGACGACGCGAGCCCTCACAATTCACAAAGCTCGGCTTTTAGCTAGTAAATATGAAAGTGACTTTGTTTGTTAGTTACGCCTTCACGCATAAAGTACTAGGCGGATCATTATGAAACTTTCATAGGTACACATTGTCTGGGGTATGGAGAAGGACATAGGGTACCTTTCATCCCGGGAAAAAGAACGGTTCCCGAGCGATAGATGTTAACGCAGGCAGAGCCGAGGGCGAAAGTTATAATTATATGAAATTTTCTTTAGGGAATTATTAAAAGTATTTTGTGATAACGTAATATTATCTCCCCTAATTTAAGGTAGCACAGTGCCAACATGACGGCAAAGGAACTATTTGATGAAACGCACTATACGAGTGTTGCAAGCGTACCGTTTTTACAGCAGCTATCCATTTTAAATATGACCTAATTTCCAGGTGAATTAAGGAAAAACATAAAATTTATACTGACTACCTACTTCTGCTGTTATTTTTGCAGTCTACGATACAAAAACAATTAAGGCCAATTTCTAAAAATTTCAAAACAATATTGATAAGTTTGTTTGACTACAGACTGATCCCCTTTATATTTTGTTGCATATTTTTGCCGATCGTTTTCTTTATCCCGGCCTCCACACACTTCGCACGCTCCGAATAGCTATCGAACAAAGTCCTCCGGCCTCCCACGATGCATAGAAACTTGCGACGCGTGACTTCATAGTTCGCTGAGGCTGACACTATGTATGGAGCGTTTTACGTGATTTTTGGTCTGTTTTACGTAATTTTTGAATTGTCATAATATCTTGAAGAATTTTTAAGCTATCAGAGTCATTCTTTCACCGACGTTTTTACTTTTGAGAGGTCTTTTAATTACCAATAAGAAAAAAATAGTCATAATGCCTGTTTCATTACCAAATTCCATTTAAGTTGATTCAGTGGCTTAAGTATAAAGGGGCAGACAGATATACATGATATTTTTGTATTTATAATATTTGTATAAATCAAGTAACAACTATCAAAGGCGTTGTCTGAAAATTATCACCCCAAATGTTAGGTTATTTATTTACAAGTTTTTATCAGGTAATCTTTAACTATATCTACTAGTGTACATAATATACACATTTTTGGGTTGTGAATGTGCAATAAAATTAAAGACCTTTAAAAAGATCTCCACAAATCCACAAATCTTAAATGAAAAACAACATTACGATATCAAAATTCATTTATTCTGTCTTTTTCCAATTGTAGAGTTCGGCTGTCTAGTATGGCCACTTTCTACCCGTGGAAAGTCCGTATAAACCAGTTCTGTGAATAAAATATTGTCATTAAATAAACGAATAGAGATTCGTTGGATTTTATGTTTTCATAATTCATTTAAAATATGTTCAACCATGTTGTTAGTTGGCTACAGGTGCACATTCTTTCTACTTATCGACAAGCTAATAGTCTTCATGATGTTTAATTAAAAAACAACAGCTTATAGCGGCCACTTTAGGTCTATTATCATGTCAGAGGTGAGACGACATAACTATTTGTAAAACATTGGTTGCTAATTTAATATCAGTATTCTCTGCTTCTCTTGAATTAGATTTGAATTAGAATTGTATCTACGTGTTGTAAAATTTCCTGTAAATTGTTTTGAAATCAAAGTTTATAAGCTGGTTGAAACTTACCCGCGTTTGTCGACTACAGCATTGCCCATGCGATGGTGAGCTCCAGAACATCTGTTTCTTCTAGCTTCCTTCAGATCTGCGCATCGCATACCGATGAAATGGTCGGTTCTGACAGAAGAGGCGAATAGATCAGGTGCGCGGTTGTGGGAGCAAATGCTCTCTAAGCAGCCAGGCTGCCTGTTCCTTCCACCATTGGGGTAGAAGTCAGCGTCAGAGATGGGGTCGAAAATTCCGAGAAGACCACCGTCAGTGTGGATGGATTCAACGTAAACACCGTCGTGTCGGTTCAGAGCGTTGGCGTTTCTTCCCCATTGAGGACCAGCTGGGTCCAGACCTGTAACGATGTAAAATATAATAAGATTTTTTGTAGGAAATTGTAATTAGAATTTTTTCTTTAAGTAACTATTCTTTCTAAAAATATGATCTACCTAATGTTTAAAGGAAGTATGATATTAATTGATAGAGATAGCACTATAATTTTAAATCAAATTGCTTTTACGATTATGATTAAGAAGAAAATCACGATTACATGCATTTAAAATACTAACCAGTAATACGACCAATGCGGCCATTGCAAGTGCGTCCAGCGTTACCAACAACATGGGCGCCCAAACTGAAGCCAATCAGATGCACGTTGTTCCAGTTTCCGCCGGCATTATTGAGAAGCCAAATGAGGAACTGTCCGAGATGTCTACCAACATCCGGCACTCCACGGACGGAAGTGGTATAAATGCCACTGGCTACTTTTCTCCAGTCCACAACGATGACGTTAGCGTCCATCACGGCTAGAATAGCAGCAGTGATTTCTGGATTCATTTTCGAGGATCCTTTGCTGTTCCATCCGTGGACGATCACTTTCAGTGGCAGATCAGCTTGGTAGTTTGAGTTCCGTACGGAGTTTATATCACCGTTAACAAGAAGTTGGCGGCTGTTCGCATTGCGTCTGCGAAATTATTAATTTGATTAGTTTTACCTAGATTTATACGATAATATTAAGCGAACTTTATACTACTACTGTAGTGCAAAAGTGTCTATCTGTCTATCTGTATACCTGGTGCTTCTTCATGTTTAAATAGTATAGAAATATTGGGAGTCCTCGAAAAGCATACATTTTACCAGGATGAAGGAACGGTTAAATAATTTTGAGCATCATCTTAGTTTTTCAATTGTATACATATACACTTATAAAAATACCTGGTGTAAAGCCAGTAGGCATTGTTGGCACCGCTTCTGTCCTCAAGTTCCGAAGGTGGTGCATGGAGATCTACCAGGTGTGGCACACCATCACCATCAGGCATCCAGATGTATCTGCTCACACCCTCAATGTAGTGGTCGTTGTTCCCCGGTATCAACGGGATTGGATCAGCGGCACAAACTGCGGATCGGAATATGAAATTGAAGATTAGGTTCATTTAATGAAAGTTATTTCATAGTTATCAGTATTCATAATATTATTAAGTTGCATTTTTTTTCCGTTGGAGCTAATCTTTGCTTGCAAATCTGTAAAATGTGATTGTTATACTAATAAAACCGACTTCCAAAGTAAAAACAATAATAACATCCTTACCTATAATATGAACTAAAAAGTATTAAATAATTTTTCCTATCTAATAGTGCCTTTTTCCGAATTCGGCTAAACTTCAACTATTTCTGTACTCAATCTTCATTTTGACGTCGGTACCAGATACAGCTGAATCTTCAGTTCTCTGACAGAATAGGTATTTGAAACTTTTGGAACTGGCACCGACTTCAAAATTATGAAGATTGAGTACAGAAATAGTTGGTTTAGCCGAATTCGGAAAAAGGCACTATTAGATAGGAAAAATTATTTAATACTTTTTAGTTCATATTATAAGGATGTTATTATTGTTTTTACCTTGGAAGTCGGTTTTAATTTTTTGTTAAAAATAAAAATTTCAGTCTTTTTAGTTACCTAGTAAACCATCGCATATATTCTACGTATCTTATTACAATTTGTTAAAAGTCACACTCACAAATATCAGGTAGGTGGATAATTTTAAACAATACAAAAAAAAAACGAAGTGAACACATGCTAGGTGATTTAACAATCGGAATCACACCGGAATGGCAGCGGTGCGGCGAGCATTTCAGTGTCATAATATGATTTTAAACTTTATCTTCATTATTGTATTACATAGTATCGCTTGAAAAACTTGGAAAGTCTCGCGGCCGCAATTTCTCAAGCGATACTTTGTATTACAATAATGAAGATAAAGTTTAAAATCATATTATGACACTGAAAATGCTCGCCGCGCCCTGCCATTCCGGTGTGATTCGGCCCTTAAGGGCATTCCCCTACGGAGATTCCGTAATTTACTGTACTTAGAGCCTTATAAACTCATAATTTGAAAGCTACAAAGTTATAATAAAAATACAGCAATAATCTTCAGTATATCAACATTCCTTTTCTCGATTTAAATTTTCTATTTTTGTTTATTATACTCATGATATTAGCTTCGAAAGTTAATACCAATTTATTAAAATTGAAGCATACTTTCAGCATTTCCCTAGTAGTTACAAATTACGTTTATTTGAAACACACACCAATAGATAGGCCATTTCATAAGCTACATATATCACGTTTTAATTTTTTTTTTGGTCAATTTTGAACTAAGTTATTTAAAAAACTTAAAATTTCGGTGCGAACTCGGTAATTCGGTAGACTGCGGGTCCGTGCGCGGGCGACGGGCGGCAGTGTCGCAAGACTTCTCGGACGGGGAACCCGTGTCTCTCGTACCCGCTGACTCTTGTTAATGCGCCCGCGCCTTCACATTATAATATTTTTATTTTGTTTTGGCGTTTAATTTTGTTATTGTGTTGTTTACTGCGAAAAGACGCTCATATCAACCTATTGCGTAAGGACTCTTAGAGAATTCTTGAACCTTGTGATTGTGTTATTATTTGTGTATTACCTAAAAAAAAGAAAAAGGGCTCTTTTATTAATTAACCTTTTTATTAATTAAAATGTTCAAGTGGTGTTACGTTTTATTTGTAAAAATGCCGAAGCAAGACGTATCCGGCAAAGGAAAGAGAATGCGCAGAAAATGAACGAAATTATGTAAGTACCTACCTAATTAATATTATAAATTACATGATATTATAATATGTAGGTATGGTGAGAGTTGAGACTGCAAAGTTTATAGCCATGTTATTTTATCAGTTTCGAACAGCTGTTCTACAAGAACAGCTGTTCTTGTAGAACAGCTACGAAACACAAAAACGCTGTAAGTCAAAAATTTCACTTTTCAGTGATGTCAATTAATTGTATCGAAGTATTAATAAAATTATTATTTCTTTTAGACTCAAGAAAAAGACAACTGCTTGTGAAATAGAAGCCTGTAAGTCGTCATTATCAACATTGCAATTTGCAACCGAAAAAAAATGATAACAGGTAAGAAAAATAAGCTCGTAATAAGATCGGTCGAAGGTAAAAGCTTAGATATACAATTTTGGTGAAGGGAGGAGGTTGAAACTTGAAAGGAGTAAACCCCTTTTGAATAAATTACTTTTTTTTTTTAATTTTGAAGTTTCGACTGTTCTCGGTCTTTTCGAGGCACACCAAGATTGTGTAAGATGGGGGACGAATATTTCAAATTTTCAAATCATATAATAGTAGGGGAGCCCAGAGTGCTATTCGTGTTACTCGAGCGTCATGGAGACTGCAGTCATTTTAAGTTATGAAAAAGAAAATATATTCAGAAAATTGCTTATTTATGTAAATTTTAACAAGATTTTAGACAACAAGGACAAAAATCATTTAGTTTAGTGCAACATAAAATACCTGTGAAAATCAGGGAAATATGAAGCTTTATTTTTTATATGTATTTTAAAATGTCCCTACAGGCTCACCTAATCTTTAAATTGTCAGTGAACATCTCCGATCTTAATCTGACAGATCCGCTGACATTTCAATATTAGAAAATGACTTTTTAACCCACCACTTAGAAATATGATTTCTATACCATGATAACTAGACACATGTCGCAAGCCTTATACAAGCTAAATCTGACACGCTCGAGCATGTCGCAAAACCCTCTCTTGGGCTCTCCTACTATAATAATCCAAGGGTAGTTGATAAACTTGATATTTCTTTGACATTTTTTATGTTAATAATGGCGCTAGTTTGTTTAAATCCATGTTATGATGGCTATTCTTTTCGAAAAAAAAAATTTACATTAAAAAACTGACGAAAAAAAATGAAAAAATCTATTTTTCAAAAATCGATCTTATTGGCCTCTTTTTTTTTTGGATCGATATTCGGTCATGATTCGAATTGATTTAATTTTTTTTTTCTTCAGATAGAACCGCCATCCCTATTATATAAAAAAAGTGGAAGAAATGACGTCAAGTGTCAACATGGTAGATTTCTATGTAATGAATTGTGCAAATTTTAGTTAATTTTTATTAACAAAGTACAGGTTCCCTAGAACATTTTTTTGACTTTATTACTATTAAGCTAATTTTTCGTGAGTAGCTTCATTTTGATAAGACGAACAATATTTTTTTGTATATTTTTTGCAGATTTTTTGTATATTGATAGGTTAATAGTTATATAATTTAACAGCAACATTATCCTATACATAGGAAAATCCATATTTTAGGACCATCAAATCGAAATATTAACTCATCAAGCCCCATACGGCCACAGGTGATTGCGACAACAATAGAATACAATAGCATTTCCAAGAATCCGCGATCGAAGGGTTAAATCCTTTCTATCTCTGTTAGCTACCACTTTCTAGAATTTTCGCAGAGGAAATTGTTGTTCGTCTCATCAAAATTAAGCTACTCACAAAAAATTTGCTTGATAGTAATCAAGTCAAAAAATATATGTTCTAGGGAACCTGTACTGTATTTGTAAAAACAAGTATTTTGCTTATAGTTTTAAAAGATTCTTTTTTATTTTAGAACCCAAGAACATTTGATAGCCGATCAACTGCCCGTGCAATCAATTTTTGAACTTTGTCAAGAAAGTAATAACGAGTAAGTACTAAACTTACATAATCATTAATTATACTAATATTATTATAAATGCGACAGTTTGTGTGTATGTTTGTTACTTTTTATACCCCTAAACGCCTGAAGTGAAATTCATAAAAATTGGTATGAAGCTAGCTCATACCCTGGATTAACACATAGGCTACTTTTTACTGTGAAAAAAAATTTGTCATTCCCACGGGAAAATCTATAGTCCGCGGATTAAACCGCGGGGGAGTTGATTGCAGTTATAACAACATCCATAAATTACTTATTTGAATACATTTTATGCGTAAAATAAATCATAAATCACTTGAAACTTTCGTTTAAAGTTATTTTAATTTCAGGTTAATTGCGATGGATGATCAAACTCAACAAATCAAAGAATTAAAAAAAAAAAAAACAGAAACCACTGGCAAAGATGATCAAGAGGTATTATTATTGGTCGAAAGGCTTATAATGGGTTATCAGTTAAGCGTGTGTCAGTCACATATTATATATTAAAGGCTTACCTACTTATTTCTTTTTAGTGCAGTTGCATACCACCGAAAAAAAGGACAAATAATCAAATGGAAAATTTATTGGAAGGAGAGTTATCGCTGTCAGTCACTTTTTTCAAAATTGCAAGAAATTTTTAATCATGGACCACTTGGATGCAGCATCAATGAGAAACACAAAATGGCTTACAGTCGACGATTTTACTACGATACGACGACGATTACGATTACGATACGATTTTTAGATTTTTATGATTTTTTACTTGTAATGTAATTAATGACTGGAGATCGGAAATTCCGACGCTTTTATACCTAAACTTTCATAAAAAGCCATAGAATTATGTGGCCTTCTTACAAACAATTTTGCAAAATATTTTAGTTTTTTATATTTATTTATTAGTTATTATTAGTATAGAAAAATAAGACTTATTTTTGTTAATCGATAAATTACGTTAGTAAAATATGTTTTCACTATTTTGTGTACTTTTACTGTTAGAACGTTGTGAAAATGCTTATGATTTAAGGTAGTAATTGAAATTTTATAACCAAAACGTATAGTGGCATACATAATATTAACTACGTGTACCGAAAGGCATATCCATATTTTTCTTTCGTTATTTGAAGTAAGGTGAAGCCAATTTTTTGCCAGATTCCAGCCAGATTTTTCGATTTTTATTAATGACAGATGCTTACCCCTAGGGCTAGTTCCTTTATTTATTACAAAGAAGCAATAATATAGTAAATCGGTATCAGTTTTTACTTGCTTTTTAATATATGACGTAAAATCTCTAAACCATGGGAGAAAAATGTTAACGAGGGTAGAAGATAAAAAAAAAATACAAAAAACATCCTGTATTATGTACATCAATTTATAGTGTTGACGTTAAGGAACCAGAAAGTAATCGTATATGCAAACTAGAAGAAAGTGTTGTATCTTAGTATATTGTTTAATATTTAAAAGAA
The DNA here is from genome assembly GCA_905187585.1 of Cyaniris semiargus. Lineage (NCBI taxonomy): Eukaryota > Metazoa > Arthropoda > Insecta > Lepidoptera > Lycaenidae > Cyaniris > Cyaniris semiargus. The sequence continues at coordinate 5,958,559 of LR994555.1, forward strand.
ACTAGCTGGCCCGACAGACGTTGTCCTGTCTTAACGATGATTATTTAATTCGAATTGGTATAATATATATTATATATAGTATATAATATATAGTATATAATATGTATATATTGGTATACTAGCGACCCGCCCCGGCTTCGCACGGGTATAAAATATATAGCCTATGTCACTCACTGAAAAAATGATTAAAATCGATTCAGCAGTTTTGATTTATATTCATTACTACCCGTGGCCCGCATTGGTCGGTACCGCCGCAAAAGCTACGTCCCGAAATTTTTAAATCTGTAATATCTTAGAAAATATTCTTAAAATCATATGCTGTAAAGGGCCATATAGATCTATATTATTAAATCAATAATGTATTTAAAGTATTTAATTGAATAAGGATTAAAGCCGTATTGGTTAAAATCGCTTCGAAAATTAGACATAATTTGAAGTTAAAAGTAAATGACAAAAAATGTTATTGTGGCATATCCATAAGAGATAGACATAATATATCATCGTGAAGTTTTCTGTAGACCTTTTCATAGTGTACAATACTTAGTACATTATTTTGATAAATCTCGTAGGGTTCAGCCTGCGTGAAGCCAGCCAGCCAGCGTGCCTGAAAAAAAAGTAAGCGGAAAAAAATGTAATTATTTACGACATCACATTAGAAACCCGAACGAAAACGAAACGAAATCCCGAGACTCAAAGTATCTCCATACCAAATTTATAGGCGAAAATCATTAAAGTTTTTTGTGCAGGAACCGTACATTTTCCGGGACAAAAAGTAACCCTTGTCCTTTCCCGAGACTCAAAGTATCTCCATACCAAAATTCATCAAAATCGATTGAATAGTTTACGCGCAAATCATAAAAGTATATTGTGCAGTAAACGTACATTTTTCCGGGACAAAATGTATAGTCCGGGTTCCGTAGACCAATTTTTTTTTTATTACTATCAAGCTATTTTTTGCGAAATCTTGAAAGTGGTAGCTAACAAAGATAGAAACCACTTTCAAGATTTTTCGCAAATAAAATTGTTGTTCGTCTTATCAAAATGAAGCTACTCACAAAAAATTAGCTTGATAGTAATAAAAAAAATTCTTCTACGGAACCCGGACTAGTATCCTATGTCCTTTCCCGAGTCTCAAAGTATCTCTATACCGAATTTCAGCAAAATTGGTCCAGCCGTTAAATCGCTATCGCTGGTGCAATAATAAAGGATGTTTTTTTTATTCTCATGCAAAATAACACACTTGTATTATTGCACTATTTGCTATAATTATAAACAACTAGATTATCGTTTGTTTCTAGTCGTTTATCGCGCGTGAACCGTAAATTTTTCCGGGATAAAAACTATCCTATGTCCTTTCTCAGGTCTTAAAGTATCTCCATGCCAAATAATAGATAGAGTGATTCAAGAGGAAGGTTTATAAGTATAATAACATTCATTAAATAGTGGAGAAATACTGTTATTGCTGGGGTTTCTAATGTGATGTCGTAAATAATTTCATTTTTTTTTTTGCTTGCATCGCAGGCCGAACCCTACGAGATTTATCAAAATGATGTACCAAGTATTGTACACATTAAAAAGGTCTACAGAAAACTCCGCGATGGTATATGTCTATCTCTTATGGATATGCCACAAGAACAGTTTTTTGTCATTTACTTTTTACGACAAATAATGGCTAATTTTCGAAGCAATTTTAATAAATACAGCATTAATTTTTATCCAATTAAATACCTTAAATACATTGTTGATTTAATGTAGATGTATATGGCCCTTTACAGCATATGATTTAATTGAATATTTTCGGAGATATTACAGATTTAAAAATTGCGGGACGTAGCTTTTGCGGCGGTACCGACCAATGCGGGCCACGGGTAGTAATAATGAATATAAATCAAAACTGCTGAATCGATTTTAATCATTTTTTCAGTGGCTATGTATTTTATACCCGTGCGAAGCCGGGGCGGGTCGCTAGTATTATACTAAGATACAACACTTTCCTCTATATTGCCATAATTATGCGATTACATTCCGGAAATAATTGTCTATGGTTTTGAGATTTTTTGTCATACAATAATATAATGTCCAACTTTTCAAGCCCTTTAATTTGTTAATATAAAGTGCTCCATTTCTTGGTACGATATGCCTCTCCTTTATTATTATAATGTGAATAGTATCTTTTGTAAATAAAAGTATATTCGTAAATCGTAATAAATATTTTAAATATAATTTCTTTTTTTTTATTTTACTTAACTCAAAAACACAATTATTTGACTTACACGGTTTCTGAAGAGAGTCGTGTCTGTTGTTAGTATCATAAATAAATACTAGATGGCACCACAACGCCTTCGATTTTATATTGGTACAAGCAGTCTACAATAGATGTCGCTAAATAAAATTACGTAACTTTATAGAGGTGAGGCGGGGCGGTGAGGTAGTGAAATCCTCAAGGTCGTTTGCTGGGGGAACGGCCTTAATCTGTCAGATTAAAATTTTATAAACTTGCATATAAATTCGATCTGTATACGTATGGTAATAAGGAGCAAAATCGTGTGAATAAATAAAAATACATTAAAGTACGTAGTATTTTTTTACTCATAAATGCGATTGTGTTTCTTATTCCTATTACGATGTAGATTGTTTTCCTATGTAAGTATTTTCATACTAGACGTTCCGCGCGGCTTCGCCCGCGTAAATTAGATATTTCACAGACAAATCAGTCTACAAAAAATAGCCTATGATCCTTCACGTGGTCTACTTATTATCTGACCCAAATAACAGACAATAACTCTAGTAGTTTGTGAGATAAGCCCTTTCAAATAATTTCCCCCGTTTTTTCCACATTTTCTTCTATTTCTTCGCTCCTATTAGTCTTAGCGTGATAAAATATAGCCTATAGCCTTTCTCGATAAATAGGCTATCTAACACTGAAAGAATTTTTCAAATCGGACTAGTAGTTCCTGAGATTAGCGCGTTCAAATAAGCCCTTTCAAATAATTTCCCCCCGTTTTTTTCCACATTTTCCTCTATTTCTTCGCTCCTTTTAGTCTTAGCGTGATAAAATATAGCCTATAGCCTTCCTCGATAAATGGACTATCTAACACTGAAAGAATTTTTCAAATCGGACCAGTAGTTCCTAAGATTAGCGCGTTCAAACAAACAAACAAACTAACTAACTAACAAACTCTTCCGCTTTATAATATTAGTATAGACTAAGGGTTCAATTTATTACCTCGATCATGGGAATCGCAGACACAATAGATTTTTAATTGTTATGCGGCAGCCGGGTGCCGCTTGGGGATTGATGGGTTAATAGTTAAACTAGTGTAGTACCTATCGAAGCAACTTACTTCTCTTTTTCTTTCGAATCTCAGCAGTAATGTCAAATGTATAATATAATATGTGTACCTTACGCTCTGGAGTTGAGGTTGACTTTGCGGTATGTTCAATTTTGTGGTACATAAGTCGCTTAGAACATGAATGGAAAGGACGTAGGATAGTTTATAATGCGGTAAAATGTACGATTCACACGTAATAAACTAATTTATACATTAACTAAATTTAATCAAAATCGGTTCAGCAGCTTAAACGCAAATTAATAAAGTTTGTTGCGTGAAAACCGTACATTTTCCATGATTAAAATTATCCTATGTCCTTCTCCAAGACCTAACGTAATATCTATATTCTATATACTAAATATCATCGACATCAAAGGAAAAAAACATTTTTGTTGACTGCGCGGGAACCGTGCATTTTCCGGGACAAAAAGTATCTAATGTGATATTAAGTGATTCAAAGTATCTGCATACAAAATTTTATCAAAATTGGTTCAGCGGTTTAAGCGCAAACCATTTTAGAAACATAGTACATAAATGCTAAATACAAAACCTCACTTAGAGGAATAAGCAATAACCATTTTTGTACTCTAGAATATGCTACAGCGGGTTTTCAAAAAAATGGATTTCACTGTCGTAAGCCTTATGTTCTAAAGAATAAAACTGCATTATTAACTCAAAACCCGATTTTATATCTACGCATTTTAACAGAAAAAATGATACCGCACACTAACATTTTTTTGCTTAAAATAAGCAGAAAATAAAGATTATTCCAAAAAAACTTAAAACGCCGATTACTTAAAACTAGTTCGATGTGGGTTAGTACACCAATGCTTAACAGCATCCAATTATATTCTGTGGCCACGTCAGGGTCACCAGTGTCACATGGTTGTATATGGATACAATATGCCCCCACAACACCATAATTATATTATCATCACGTTATGTCCTTATAATAATTATTATTGGTACTTTTCATAGCGATTTTAATAAAAATATAATGTTCTTTCAAAATAAATGATTCATGTTCTAAGCGACTTATGTACCACAAAATTGAACATACCGCAAAGTCAACCTCAACTCCAGAGCGTAAGGTACACATATCGACGGTGGAAAGGCAAAAGTTATCAAGCGCCATATTGCTACTTTTACAGCAGAGCCGTTTAAAGTTTCATTTTTTCTTTAAAAAATCGTAGAAAATTAGCTATTAGAGATATTTGAAAAAATCCAACGGATTTGCAAAGTATTTTAATGGCTTTATAAATTGGTTTATTAAAAAAAGGAATTTCTGTATATTTTGCAAAGAAGTGGCGTTTGGTTACAATTTACCTAAATTTAGAAGCAGGTAAAAGTTACCAACCGACAAAAACGTTTTATCTTTAAAAGTAGTAAAGATGTCTAAATATATTTTTTTCTTCAATAGGTTCGAAGCAAAAAGGGACAAGTAGAGAATTATTTTTTTAATTGGACAAGCAAAGAGGTCTAACTTTCATAATATTCCATTATTATAACAGGCAATATTTACTATACGACAAATAAAATTCTGTTAGTGTAAGTAATTATTTACCTGCCACCAAATAAATTTGACCTAGAACTCAAAAGTTTTTAGATTCAGTGAGGAAATTTGCTCAGTAGTCATTAATCAGTATAGTTATGCTGCAATCGAAAATAACTGAAGTTAAACTGATGAAGAAAAACCTATAAAGTATACAATATTTAAAATATGCCTTTGAATAAATAATTGAAGCCGAGTCCCTCGGTAAAAACAACAAATTAACATTATTCCTATGAACCGTACTACGTACTATGATATGATAATAATATAGTTAAGGCTTAGGCCAAAAATCGGCCAAGTGCGAGTAGGACTCGCGCACGAAGGATTCCGTACCGTTAGAGAGCAGAAATAGGTCAAAAATAGTGTTTTTTTGTATCCCATACAAAAAAACACTATTTTTGACCTATTTTTGCTTACATAGTATTTTATTTAATATTATTATTAATTATTAAAGTAAACCTACATATAATTAATAGTATGGGAGTTACGATTCCTTAGTTTTTATTATTCGTAGTTTGTAGGTAAAATATTTACACGGTGGATCAGGAAAGACGCTTGAAATATACCTTATTTAATAGGCGTTCAAGTTTCAGGTAGAATACAAAATTTTGGAGAAGTATGGATTCTTCGCTTCCGGGCCGCAAAAAAATGCTAAACTTTGGTAGCTTGTAGCATCAAAACTATTGCGAATTGACACGCGGGTGTTCTACTCTCGCATTCATAATATTAATGCTTATTCAAAATTGAAGAAAATAGAAATTTTCCGATTTTTCGTCTCCTCCGTACACTGTGCGTGGTAATAATGATGATGATGATGATGATGAATGTAAATGTAATTTGCATAGTAGCATATGCTTTCAGTTCTCAAAACAGCGCCAAAACCCCCAAACTTGTATCTATAAGGAATCCGGAGTTCTCTTAGTATCTTCGGAACCATAGTATACCTTGGTCCAAAATCTTGCGTTTTGGTAGCATATGCTTAGGATACTTCTTATAAAACCAAAATCACCATATGTTTCCATATAAATTTTGAGGAGTTCCCTTGATTACTCATGGATCCCATCATCAGATCACCACTTTTGTGAAAATGGGACCAAATAGAACAAAACAAAAATTTTGAAAATCGGTTCACAAACGGCGGAGTAATTGTTGAACATACAAAAAAAAATCCACAGCCGAACATACAGGGTGCAATTAAACCTTCCTGCCAAATTTTTTCCAGGGCTTAGGTATCATTAGGAAAGTCCATTTAACCAATAAAAATTGGGTGTTATTTTTTTTTCAATGACATATTTTATCCCATTTAAAATCGTTGCAGAACGGTCACTCGCGCCGCGGGGGAATGACCGGGGGTGACGCGGGGTGAGGCGCGCGCGCGGGGACACGTCACGCGCGGCCGACGCGTCGTGTCCATTAATTGTAGTGTTTTTTAGGATAACTTTCGGAAGCTATTTCTCAAAATTTTAGTACTGAGTAATTATAAAAGAAAAAATACGTCTATTTTTATTTTTAACAAGGATCAATATATCAAAATTTGGCAGGAAGGTTTAATTGCACCCTGTATAACCTCCTCCTTTTTGGAAGTCGGTTAAAAATATGTGATAATTGAAATAACTTCAATAAAAATTATTATGTCGAAGTCTCCTTAGTCTGGACCTGATGAATTTTCATCTCTCGCATCGCATCAGCTTTTAATTGATATGCCTAGTACGTTCCAGATAAGGTCACCGTTCACGTTTCATGTAGTAGATCATATAGAATAGGATTTCATCAAAAATATTGGGTCTACTTACAGGCCACAAGGGGAAGGAGTACCACCAGCAGCTCCATGTTGTATATGCCGAGATATGCCGAGTATGGATACGCCGAGTGGTGGATACACAGACTATTTATTACAAGGACTTATCTGTGCGCTTTTTATCTTTAGATTATTTCCAGAAGGTGATTTGGGTTCATTACTAATTAATTCGCCCACCATGCAATTTTTTTATAATAAAATAATCATGCAACTTTCTAGACTACTTGTTACTTGCTGCATTTGAATAGATCACGAGACTTTGCCTGGTAAAATTCAAGCTAAGAAAAGAATATAAAAATATTTTAATACGGTATTGAAAAATTCTCTTTTTAAATAACGATCACTACTGAATACTGACTGTAGTAGTGTGTATGATGATGACTATAGGTATACCAGGATCTGATGGCAAATTCTGATGGCAGATTTTCAAAAAATATCCTTGATCATTGGATAAATTTTTATATTTGCATGTTTCACACACAGAATCAGCCGCTATAAGGAAAAAACCGGCCAAGTGCGTGTCGGGCCACGCGCAATATAGGGTTCCCTAGTACTGCTAGTTTTTTAAAATTTTTGTATGGTCAATGAATGTACATTTATAACGTGTTTTACACTACTAACAACATCATCTCAGTTACTTTCAAAGGAATTTGAACGAAAAGTTTCTTCATACTTCGCCGAATACATTTTTGTTAGTTGATCGACTATTACTCAATAACTTATGAAGTCTTGTTAGCCGTGATAGTTTTCCTTTTAAATTCAGCATATTTCCTACTTCCGTGAATTTTTTCACATTTCTAGAAGCCCCCGTTTAGTTGGTAGAAGGGGGGGACACTGGCCTCTAACGATTTTTTCCACTTTTAAACTTAATATTTCACAAACGGATTCCTAAATCGGAAAATGATCTATGAATACTCATAATATTTTTAAAAAACCTATCCAACGACTCCCCACACGATGGGGTGGACGCGAAAAAAAAATCATCCCCGCTTGATGTGTAGGGAAGGTACCATAAAAAAAAAAAATGATTTCATGTACCATTTTGTCGGCATTATTAATATGTGCATTCATGCCAAATTACAGCTCTGTAGGTCCTATAGTCTCTGAGCAAAACCGCGGACAGACAGACAGACAGACGGACTGACAGATGGACAGACAGACGGACAGTCAGACGGACAGACAGACGGACAGACAGACGGACAGATAGACGGACAGACAGACGGACAGACAGACGGACAGACAGACGGACAGACAGACGGACGGACAGAGACGGACAGACAGACGGACGGACAGACCGAAACTATAAGGGTTCCTTGTTGACTACGGAACCCTAAAAAAGGATCAAAATGTTTTCCAATTCTATTTACCCCGGTATGGCTAGAGTCAATTTTTTTTCTCAATTTTTGCCATCAGATCCTGGTAGAACTATACCAGCAAAATTTATTTAAAGTATTCTGGTCCAAAATTATTTTGGTGGTATTTTAATATATTATACGGTTTGCGAAATAAAAGGTCCGTCTGATTTGTTCTGGATAAAGTCAGTAAGTAAGGGTGTATGAAAATACTATACATTTTCTTAATACGCTTACAAAGTTCCTGTATATTTATGAAATACAACATGACGCCCGCAACTTGGTTGCGCCAAAATTCGTTTATCACGCGAAAACCATACATTTTTCCAGGACTAAAAGTATAATAGGTCCTTTCACGGGTATCAAAGTATATTCATACTAAATTTCAGCAAAATCGGTTCAGCAGTTGGGGCGATAAAAAATAAAAGACACACTATCGCATTTATAATATTAGTATCGATTTCCACATGCTCTAAAACATTACTCTCTCTTTTTAGTCGAGTAAAATATCATAGAAATTATATCTATGTACGAATTATCTCTACATGCAAATTTGCTTGGGTCCGATGTACAATAATATTGTTCATACGTACATTATAATTGATTTGATCTAATTAGATAGGTAATAACTAATAACATACTTGTGATAAGATACTAATACAAAGTTCATTGTTCTGTATTGTATCCAAGTATGAATCCATTGATATACAGGGTCAAGAAAGCTTTGTTTCCTTTGATATAATCCAGCTATTCTTAAATGTGCTCCCGGAGCTCTGGGGCTCCGCAAAGGTCTTGAGGGTTTTCACGAGCGATTCATAATTCATAACTTAAACATTAGTAAATATATCAAGGATTTCTGCAATTTTTATTTTTTGGGGCTGGCACCGACTTCAAAAGTGTGAAGATTGAGTAGAGTGTTGAGTATGTCCTATTAGGTGACTGATATTATGAAAGTTCGAAGGCCCAGATAATATATAAATTTATTGGAACACCAACACTTTACAGTACAATATTATAGTCACTAAATACTAATACAAATTATAACAAAACACCAAATCGGATTCCAATCTAATAAAAATAAAATTTTCCTACTATCCCAATTCACCGATCATATTAATTTAGCTTTAAATTCTAAAAAATACGTTTTTGCACTTATTATAGACTTATCCCGGGCATTCGACACCCTTAACCACAGTAAACTAGTCAAGAAATTAAAAAATACGGGTATACAAGGCCCACTGCTAGATTAATGTAAGGACTACTTGCGAGGAAGAATTTATCATGTAAACATTAACGACGTTATCAGTAACAAAGTGACAGCTGAAGAAGGCACGGCTCAAGGCTCAGTCATGGGACCACTTCATTTTATTGCCTATGTCAATGACATGCTTAATGATCTAAAATACTGTCTAGCTTTCCAATTTGCAGACGACACCTGTCTTATTATTTCGGACTCTGACCCCATCTCGGCAAAAGCTAAATTACAAGCACAACATTAGCAAATGGTGTCATGATAACGGACTTGTTATAAATCCCGACAAAACATAATTGGTACAAATCTGTTCACCATACAACACTAAAAAATACAATGCCGAAAAAAGGCTAGTCAGCCATGATCATCAATACCTCCATAAAAATAACAGCACCTGGCTGTAACTGCCCTGAAATAGAAATAGTTGATAAAAATACTTACCTAGGCCTCATTATAGATAATAAATTCTCTTGGCTGCCTCAAACAATACGAATATGCGACAGGCTTAAAGCGTTCCTATGTAATATTTACTTAAAACAAAATACCATTTAAGACTGATGTTGTACAATGCTCTCGCCAACTCCATTATTAGTTACGGATTATCCAGCTACGGTAGGACTTACAAAACTCACCTTAATAAAATTCAAAGTCTGCCTCTGTTTCGACGACCTTTCGGTAGCCACTCCGTAACTAAATGCGCCCATCTGTCCGGGTGCATGCGGGTGACGTGCCCTGCCCAGCTCCACTTTAGACCAGCAGCTTTTCTACCCACATCCATTATTCTTGTCATGGAGCGCAGAGCGGTGTTTCGAATACGGTCAATCCTTTTGACACCTAAAATGCTGCGCTCCATAGCTCTTTGACAAACTCCGAGCCGGGACTTCTGTAAATCGGTCAAAGACCATGACTGTGCACCGTAAGTTAGGATAGGCAGGATGCACACGACGAGTTTACGTTTTAGGCAAAGTGGAAGGTCCCCTTTCATTAGTTCTTTCATCGACCAAAAGCTTTTCCATGCCTTCTCAATTCTTTGGTCTACTTCCTTGTCTTGTATATTATTAAAGGATGTTATTTGGCCTAAATATACACGGTACTCGTCAACATAATGCAACTTATACCCATCTACCTCGACCTTACGTTTTGTGCTGTTTGTTGGTCATGAGTTTGGTCTTTGATCGATTCATCCGAAGTCAAGCAAGCCACGAGGCGGGGCTTGCTTTTTCAAATTTCAAAATTGAACGGGCTATCAAACAGCGTGACCCTATCTCTCCACGCCTATTTACGAGCGCATTAGAAGAGGTTTTCAAGAAAGTCTCAACAGGTTGGGGAGACAAGGGTATTGTTATCGACAAGAAAAGGCTGACAAACCTTTGCTTCGCCGATGACATAGTTCTGTTTGCTACTTCTGCACAAAACAAAGTACTAGGATTAAACATTTGAGTCATAACATTAATTAAATTTATCAAGTCATTCATTACATAATATAAATAAAATAAAAAACGTAGAAACAAACAAACAATATTTCAAATGCTGAGTAAGATAAAAAAAAAAATCATGTTAGAATAAAATAGTTAAATGAGAGGTTATACCTTTATACTTTATAGATAAGCAGATCAAAAGATTATAATTAGTCATATTATTATGAATGCATAATGAAAGTAGGTAATGTCATAATGGTCAAATTTTAATTAATTGATAAGGGGATATAATAATATTAATAATAGAATAAAGTAAAAATGTCCATAAATTAGTCAAAGTTTATAAATAAAAATTAATTTAAGTAATATGTCATTAATTTCATTAAGTCAATTAGAATGGAATCTACCGCCATATTCTAATATACATATAAAAATCTCATGTCACGGTGTGCGTGGTTGAACTCCTCTGAAACGGCTCGACCGATTTTAGTAAATCTTAGCGAGCATATCGGCTAGGGTTGAGAATCGCACAATATCTACTTTTTATATTATTGATAAGTGCATTTGTTGAATAAATAATAGTAAATGATTACAACTCGAGATTGACGGCGACCATTGTTTGTGCGACGGGATAGCGATGGACGTTGCCATGGTCAGGCCTGTCCCACTCGCGCGTTAGTTATCGAATCACTAGGGACTCACAAGCGAACGGTGACGCACGCGCAAGATTTTTTCGTCGCATATGTCTACGTACTAATTTAACCGCTGTGACAGAATCGTTATTAATCTGATAAATATGAGCAATTGAAAAAAGGTCAAAGAAATATTTCAATAAGGTAATTTAAGACTTTAAAATACAAAAAAAGATAAAAAAATACAAAAACATAGCAAACAAACCAATTTGTTACAAACATACCACATACTACACAGAAATAAACACAAGCTACTATGTTTGAGTTGTAAAAAATTCCAGACCAGCTCCTGCACTATAATAATCGAATATAAAACTATTATAAAATATAGGTTGGGTTACTAAAATTTGATTATTATTATAAAAAAGTTTGCTATTAGTAGCTATAGTAATTAAAAGAAGATTATTTTATTTTCTAAAAGGTGACAATCTTGATTTCGTTAGAAAGGGTACCTCTTACGCGATAGAAAGAGAGCGCACATGTAGGTAAATATAATTATAGGCACCTAGCACTGCGCGGTCGGAATTTGAACTTTATAGTATCGTAGCATGAGTCGTTATTTCTTTAAACGGGTTTCGCGAGTGGGAATTGGTACTACTAATATATATTCTGTGCCATGGTGCCATACATATTAGTCACTTCAATAAAATAATATGGGCGAAATATTTTATATGGCAAAACAACGTTTGCCAGGACAGCTAGTAAACTGTAAAAGTCTGATATCACAGACAAAAAAAAGTAGTCAATTTAATTTAATTTCAATTAGGTACATGTCCATATTATTATCATTCAGATATTCTTCAACACTATAATAACACTTTTGCATAAGCAGATATTTGACTGTTTTTCTAAAAGTAAGAATATTATCACCATTTCCAAGTATCAAAGGAGCTGGCTATTGATATAAACATAGGTCGACAAAAAATATTTTTTTCTTGTGCCTGTTACTTAATGACTATTATCCGATTGTTTGCATTGAAAACTAACCAGAAACACAAATTTTAAAAATAAAAGTTTGCTTTTATAGTCTAGGCCAGGGGTCACCAATTAGTTTCGCTCGGGGTCCATATTAAGAAATGAAATGACCTTCGCGGTCCACACATTTAAAAAAAAATAAACATAGGTAATTACGGACTTCACAAATATATAATTATTTACTGTATATTAATGAGAAAAGTGTCAATTTTTGTAGCTAATTATCTCTCTGAAATTGGAGAAATTGGTGTAAGCTTATTGATATTAAATCCTGGAGATGTTCATCAGTACCTAAGTCAAGACCAAAATTTATTTTTATTTTATTTATTTTTCTTTATTGAATACCAACAGCGTATTACAGCAGTAACAATTAGTATGGCCAGTAACATGTATTACATTGTTTGACCAATAGTAGTGCTATTTGGTCGCTGTTAAGCATGAGTGTCCTAACCCACAATTTTTTTTTGTTGTTAAATTTTGAATGCAGTCTTGTTCTAAATCATCTAAAGAACATAACTGCATTCACAACTCAATACGTAATTTTTATGTGGGATAGTACACGAATGCTTAACAGCGTCCAATTTTAACATTATAATAAAACAATATAATAATAAAAACACCGTCATTGTTATTATCGACACAATTAAGTCTTGAATGAAGTCTTGACATGGTTACTATTTAAGCTAAACAACTCCCAGTATTGTGGTTTTAATAAAATATAAAGTATTTTTGTCTCGGACATTTTTAACGAAATTCATCTTCGAAAATGCTTGGTCCGCGCACAATGGGTCGGCGGTCCGGATGCGGACCGCGGTCCGCCATTTGGTGACCCCTGGTCTAGGCGAAGACGAATAAAAATATAATATTTTTGCAAAATTATTTAGAGATATACCCTCTTACTAATAAAAAGTTACACAGCGTGTATAGAGGGTGCATAAGATTTTTTCTACTAATAATCATTTTCTGACATAAGGCTTGTATAACGATGCTATCATTTCCAAACTAATTTCTCTGTATAGACTCTGTGTAACGTGTGTGTAACTTAAAAAACTCCTGTATAACTATTCTTACGCTGAACGCATGTTTAAGAAGTTTTTATTAGTAAGAGGGTTATTAAATAAGAGTTAAAAAGATAGTTGGATCAGCAAATAAAGACTTTGTCAAGCATGTGAAATAATTTTATAGTTCCTATTCAATACTAGAAAATAAATAGGAGCGCCACATATCTATACCGGAGCACACAGCAAGCTGTATTTAGGGTGTGCTCACCTAGATACAAAAAATATTAATTTTTAAATCTCAATTATACATTTTTACAATTTTAATTTTATTTTGGGAATATAAGCAACGATATAAATAAAAAAATAATGATATATTTTATTGTTTTCATATGTAACTGAAAGAAGAAAATTCAGCTTTTCTTCAAAATTTTAAAGTTCAAAAGGTCTCAGTTTCTATAAAAGCAAACTTTTTGAGTTAAAATCACTGATTCTATAATTAATTAGGTGTAATACATCCAAATAGGGTGTACAGAACTCAGGCACAAAAATCGTGTTGACTAGTGTAATGGATTCCATTATCTTCGACAAGACGGAGGTTATAGCGATTGGTCTGTAGTTGGAAGGATTTGAGCGGTCACCTTTTTTGGGGATCGGGTACACCAAGGCTGTCTTCCAAGAAGCCGGGACAATGCCAAAAGAGTAGGAGAGCCGAAAAAGACGCGTTAAGACCGGAGCCAACTATGGAGCACACTTTTTCAACACAATGGGAGGGATCCCGTCAGGCCCACTCGACTTTTGGATATCAAGGGAACGCAGGGCTATTCACACCATAAAGTTAATATACCTAGCGGAAAGTTAATATACCCCCGCTGCCGACACTGAGCGCTGATGAAACCGACTATCCGACATGTTGCTCGTGATCACGGTATAATAGTCAGCGGTTTCTGTCCCCCGTCATCTAGGGTTGAGTTTGACGCAAAGAGATTGCCCAGAAGATCGGCTTTGTCTTTTGCGTCGTGGGCCAAGGTATGGTAGGGATGGCTTGCAGAAATTACCTTCAATAGCTTTGGCCAGAGACCAGATTGCACGGGTTCCCGAAGGGAGGCGCTCAAGTCTCTCACTAATTCTATTGACGTGCTGTTTCTTTGCCCAATTATGCATATTGTTTAACGTGTGTCATAGGTAGGCATTAAATAGAGAAATATTATGAAATAGAGAAATACATAAAAAATAATAATATTTAGTACAGTACAATAACTACCTATAATAATAATAATAATAATAGCCTTTATTTGACAATCTTACTTACTAACATTACAATATATTGTTTTTAATTATTGACACCCGTTACACAAAGATTGACTTGCTTTTCAGCATAGGCCTCCCCTAAAGCTTGCCATAGGACACGATCGTGTGTTTTCCTCATCCAGGTAGATCCTGCGACTCTCTTTATATCATTTTTCCATCGGCGGCGTTGTCTCCCTTTCTTCCTTTTGTATTGTCTTGGGCACCACTCGGTGACATGCTTAGCCCATTTTTCCTTTTTATTTCTCATCATGTGCCCTGACCATCTCCACTTTAGTTTTTTAATGAGGAATGTTACGTCCGTTATTCTGGTTATTTTATGAATAGTATCTAGTCTTATCCTGTTATGTAATTTAACATTGAGTAAACTTCTTTCCATACTATGCTGACAGGTTTTTGAATTGCGTATGTTATTTTCTGTTAAGCTCCATGTTTGGCATCCATAAGTCAGAGTGGGTAGAATACATATGAATCGAATATTTTATTTTTAAGTGCAATATTGATTTGTGATATTATTTGGCTCAGATAAGTATATTCTTCCACGTATTCGACTAGAGTACTATTTACTTTAATAGGAATTTTTTCTGCATTTGTTATCAATTTAGTTTTCGATATATTCATAGACAGTCCCACCTTTCCACTTTCAAACACTAGTTATTATAGCATCTCCCATAAGTTTTCGCGTCGCTTGATATAATTATGAGATCGTCTGCAAAACGAAGTTTGGTTAGTAGGGTTCCATTTATATTTAGTCCATAGTTTGGCCACTCGAGATGTCTGAAAACATGTTCTAGGACTGCCGAAAAGAGTTTTGGTGAAAGTGGGTCACCCTGTCTCACTCCTCTTTTTATGGGATAGTCTTCACCTACCCTCTCTGTTTTGATGTGAGCTTTCATATCTTTGTATATGTTGGAAATGAGACGAATAATTTTTTTGTGGACACCTTGAGTTTCTAATGCTTCCCATATTTTAGCTCGGCTTGCTCCTTAGGCTGATTTTTGTCCAGGATCTTGGTTAGACGATTTAAAAGTATCTTAGAAAATATTTTGTATATATATTGGACACTAGGCTGATAGGTCTATAGTTAGCGATATCATTTCTTTTCCCTTTTTTGTGTAGTAGTATTATGGTAGATGTTTTCCATTGGTGAGGTATATATTCTATTCGTAAAATTTCGTTAAATAGCTCTGTCAAGGTATTTAGTATTACGTTTGACGTCCCAATCAGAAGTTCGTTAGATATGTTATCTGCACCGGGTCATTTTCCTCGTTTCTGAGATAGTATTGCTTTTGTAACTTCTTCTCGCATTATGCTTGGAATCTCTTCTTTGTCAACTCCTTGTTGGGCCTTTTGCATTTGAGACAGTGTTTCATCCTCACCGTATAACTCACTATAGTAATCTGTACCAATTTTAAGTATTTCGTTTCTGTTTGTCTCATCTATTTTAGATCTTCTATGACTCATACTTGCTATCCATTCCGTGCTTTCCTTTAATTCTTGCCATACTTTTTTAACTCCACCTGTATTTTCTATGAAGTTCCTGAATACTTCGTCTCTTTTGTTTTGTCTGTATTTGCGTATTTCTAGTTTTATTTCTTTACTTATCCTTACTATCTCTTTCCTGTTAGATTTTCTATAGTTTAATAATATTTTTCTTTGTTCTGTTAAATCTCTAGCTATTGATCCTAATTTATCTTTAGTTGGTTTATAAGTTCTTGCTTTTTGTTCCATTATTTGTAGTGTTTCTTCTAAAATATTATACTGCAGAAGGCCAAGGATATTCAAGAGACTTGAATATCCTTGGCCTTCTGCAGTTGCTTTAGGTTGTTTTGTAGAGATGTTAAGATATTTTCTGGGATTGGTAGTACTATAGGTTTATTAGGCTTCTGAATAAATTTTCTGGATATTTTCGGTTCTGTTATTAATAATTGGCCTCCAAGCATTCTGTGATCGGTATTGAAATTGAGTTGACTGACCACATCAACATTTGAGAACATTTTTGGTTTGTTTGTCATAATATACTCTATTTCTTTGTTTGTCATAATATACTCTATTTCATTTCTTGTTCTACCATCTGG
Organism: Cyaniris semiargus; assembly: GCA_905187585.1. Taxonomy (NCBI): domain Eukaryota; kingdom Metazoa; phylum Arthropoda; class Insecta; order Lepidoptera; family Lycaenidae; genus Cyaniris; species Cyaniris semiargus. Next base: position 5,975,314 of record LR994555.1, read on the forward strand.
AGACTGCCATGTCCATTGCCTATTAATTTTCTTTTTATAAAAGCTATTCATTATTTGTAGTTTATTCTCTAAAGCAAAATTAAGCAATTTCTGCCCGTTGTCGTTTCTCCGTCCTGTAGTCCAAGGTCCCAGTGTAATATCTTCGTACCTTCTTCTTTCACCAATTTGACCATTAAAGTCTCCCATCACTATTAAATATTTGCTTAGTTTTGGTATAATTTTGTTTAAATTATTGTAGTAATTTATTTTTGTTTCTTCCTTAGCAATTTCTGTGGGAGCATAATATATCTGTACAATCGAAGTTTCTTTTCTGTAATTAGGAAGTTTAATAGTCAAAACGGCAATTCTATCGGATATTCCTTGAAATTCAATGATGTTATTTTTCAGATATTTCTTCACAAGAAACCCTGCAACTCAGTGTAATCCAGCTGTTTCATTTTTGTAATATAATATGTATTTTTCATGTTCTTCTAACTTCTCTTCCACTCTCCTTACCTCGCTCAACCCTTTTAATTGATTCTGAAGCATGTTCTAATTCTATTAAAGATTCGTTAGATTTAAGTGATCTTGTATTTAGCGTAGCTATGTTCAGTCTTGTCTTTATTTTTGTGGTTATTGTTTCTTTTAAATTCAGTTTACTTTGTTCATTAAGCTTTAAGGGGATTTGGTCATACACCTTTTTTTCTTTTTTGTTCTTTTACTGTGTTTCGTATTTGTATTCTTTGCATTTCTGGTGTCTAATAAATCCTAGGTTTTATTTTGTTGGGTAGATATTTTGTCTGTTAATAAAAAGGATCTTGCTCTCATGTACGCAAATGCGTCAGTCTTATGCATATTCGAAGGAGCTTTAGCATTATTGTCTAGATGGTTTGGAGGTGTTAGTATATTGCTTGGTGACATTGAAGACTCCCTCTTTCTTTTCTCAACTTCGGATTTTTCTTTGATAACAATCTTATTATTTTTGATAAATGCTATCTTTCCACTTTCACGTTCTTTATTTAACTGCTGCTGTAAGTTTTTACGATCTTCCCTTGTTTCCTTTGATAAATCGTCTGTTATAAAAATCTGTTGAGTCAAATGTTTTTTACGTTTCATAATCTCTGCTTTCTTTACTTGCGAAATGAGAGCAATAAGAATAGGTCTAGTTTTATTTTCTTGCTTTTTTCCTAATCTGTGATATTTATTTATTTCTTCCTTTTCAATTTTTATATTTATATCTTCTCTCAAATATTTTTGATTACTGTAAATAAGTATTCATAAGATTTTTCAGTTTCTTCCACGCCATGAATTATAATATTGTTTTTGCGCATTGTCTTTCCTTGGTATTTTAACTTTTTATTTAGCACTTCTATTTCTTGTTTCAAAATTTTGTTCTCTTCTACTAGCGGCTGTATTTTAATGTCTATTGCTGTCATCAAGGTATCGGTAACATTTTGAGTTATCGTTGCCGTTTGATTTTCCATTTCCATTTTCATCATATGAAATAGTTTTAACATATCTTCTGACATTCCATTGGAATCCATAGTTCGGGAGTAAAATAGTAACGGTTGATGAGTATTTTACTTGTACCGGGTATTCGTAACGCCTCTTCAAAAAAATTAGCAACACGTCTTGTTGTGTAGTCCAAAAGCGCCTGCCAAAAAGTTTTAGTTACTGTAGCGCTCGTACGCCTGTTTAAGTGGCAGGCAATTTCAAACGCGTAGCGCCCGTCACGGTGGCACAGCGGTACAGGAACTCGACCAACGCCCCGCGAGTCCGGGTCCGATCCTTGCTCCATCCACTGTTTAGATAGTCGTTCACGAATATTAGGGAAAAACTTAAAAAGTTATAAAAAACATTTGGTGGAATTGATAAGCTGTGTGTCTTTCTAAATTTCGAGGAGTTCCTTCAATTCCGGATCGGATCCTTTCGATGTAAAGGAATACAAAAGAACCAATATAAAAGGGTCATAATGTGGTACTGGATGGTGTAATGATGGTAGTGATTATGATGATTAATATAATTGACATAATAGCATGTGCTTCCAGTATCTCGAACAACGCTGAAACCTTACATAGTATAACTAAGTATATAAAGTATAAGTATAAGTATATAAAATAGTTAAGACTTAAGAGTTCCATTCAGCACCTACGGAAACCCTACCTGGGGTATACATTGGTGCAAAATATTAGTTTTTGGTACCGTATTAGGTATGTTCATTTTACATAAAAAAATTCAAAATTACTATAATGTGTTTCCATATAAATTTTGAGGGAGTTTCTACGATACCTCGAGGATTCCGAGAAGCAGATCATTTTCAAGTCACTGGTTTTGTAAACATGGTACTTATCGAATTCGGGTTTATAACCTATACGACAAAAAATATTTTTAACAATCGGACCACAAACAGCAAAGTAAACAAACTCCTCTTTTTTGGAAGTCGGTTAATATAAGTATCTAAGATGTTGACCGGGGATGTAAGGTATCACCATGCCAAATTTCATTGAAATCGGTTCAGCGGATTCAGAGATTAGCCTGTACAAACAGACAAACAGACGAACATACAGAGAAACAAAAATTTCAAAAACAGTCAAGATGTGTTCTACTACACTTCTAACATGCCCCTGACTCGTTTTTTCAAGTTTATTTTCAATGTACAAAAATTTTACCTCTACGATTTTATTATATGTATAGATATATAGATAAGGATTAACGTAGGGATTAACATTATATTACACACAACATTTTTAATTTACATCAAAGACCCAGGAACATTGAAAGCTCTTAAGTAGGTAACTTTCGTGGGAGGGGCATGAACCGCAGATATCGTTTTGAAAAACCCTTCTTCGAAGAACACTTGGCGTGGACAGGGAATAGAGGCCACAGGACAGGGGACGATAGACGACAGAAGACGGGATATTTAATGTACGCATTTATCCCTCTTTGACCTATCTCTTACTCTCAGATTCCTGTCCAGTATATCACCGACTTTAGACTTACAATGTATATGTTGTCTAGCATTGTAGTTCTTTTGTCTTGCCAGAAAAAACTCTCCCAGAGATCATGATGATATTAGGGAAAAGTTATAAAGATGTCGACTTTTGCTGTCGGTTAAAATAAAGTATCTAAGATGTTGACCGGGGATGTAAGGTATCACCATGCCAAATTTCATTGAAATCGATCCAGCGAATTCAGAGATTAGCCTGTACAAACAGACAAACAGACAGAGAAACAAAAATTTCAAAAACAGTTAAGATGTGTTCTATTACACTTCTAATATGCCCCTGACTCGTTTTTGCAAGTTTATTTTCAATGTACAAAAATTTTACCCCTACGATTTTATTATATGTATGTATATAGATGTATGGCCTATTACGTGGCACTGCATGGTATTTCCAAAACAATACTTGATACGAACGCATATGTATACAAATTTTATGCTTATGCCTACTTGATCCTTGTTTCTGCATTTCTTGATTTGTTGGAAATAGATATTGGTATTTTCTAACAAAGAGACAGATCTATAATATATACAGGCACGGTAGGGGAAGAATTTTCAGGTCTATAAATAGCGGTTTACAATGTTCCAAGTAGTCAGCTCCAGCTATAGCCCTTATGCATCTTTTTTGAAAAATAAATGCCCTTGAAACATCTGATGAGTTCCCCCATAATATTAACCCATATCTTAATATAGACGCAACATATCCGTGGTATGCCATTAGTGCTGTATTAACAGACGCTATATTTCTAATTATTCTTCTCAAGGCTAAAATAAATCGATTCAATTTATTACACAAATAGTCAACATGGTCTTTCCACTTCATGTCATTGTCAATTGTAAAACCTAGAAAGTTTGTTGTTGTTACGCATTTTATAGGATCTAATCATAAAGTTAATATACCTAGCGGAATAGAGCAACAATCTCGAACTGTCAAACGAAACCAAAATTGGTTTCATCTGTGTGTAAAAATATGTGTACGTATACACTTACACAAGCATGATTGAACATGAATTGTATGAGATTAAATTGTCAACGTTGCGGCACGTGCCGACTGGACGTCAAAAAAAGAGTGCTGCTGTCATGTATCACACGTCTCTTTTTACCACGCAGTGTTACTGATAGTGACATCTCTCTTGCTCAGGCCTTTGTTTCTCTATTCCGCTAGGTATATTAACTTTATGGATCTAATTCATTGTCATTGTCATCATTTTTTTTATTACATTTAATTATGTTTGTCTTATCTAAATTAATTTTCAAATTATTCTTTAGCCAATTTATTATATTATTTAATCCAATTTTAATGTCATGATTTAATTGTCCTTTTTTACATTTAATTATTAATGTCGTGTCATCAGCAAACATAATACATTCATGCTTAGTTGATATCGGAAAGTCGTTAATCTATACTAATATTATAAAGCGGAAGAGTTTGTTAGTTAGTTTGTTTGTTTGTTTGTTTGAACGCGCTAATCTCAGGAACTACTGGTCCGATTTAAAAAATTCTTTCAGTGTTAGATAGCCCATTTATCGAGAAAGGCTATAGGCTATATTTTATCACGCTAAGACTAATAGGAGCGAAGAAATAGAGGAAAATGTGGAAAAAAGGGGGGGAAATTATTTGAAATGGCTTATTTGAACGCGCTAATCTCAGGAACTACAGATCCGATTTGAAAAATTCTTTCAGTGTTAGATATCCCAGTTATCGAGGAAGGCTATAGGCTATATTTTATCACGCTAAGACTAATAGGAGCGAAGAAATATAGGAAAATGTGGAAAAAACGGGGGAAATTATTTGAAAGGGCTTATTTGAACGCGCTAATCTCAGGAACTACTGGTCCGATTTGAAAAATTCTTTCAGTGTTAGATAGCCCAATTATCGAGGAAGGCTATAAGCTATATTTTATCACGCTAAGACTAATTTTTTTTTAACGGGCTTTGGCCCACCACACGTTCCCACCACTGTATCTCCTGTGTACCAGGATCGACAGCGGTAGCCAACCACGAAAACCCTTTGATATGATCTCAGGGAGCCCGAGGGACATGCTAAAACTGTCTTGGGACCCGCAACGAAATTAATCAGAAGAGAATAGGAGGAGTAGGAAGAATTCCAGTTTCCCTCCCCATACAAAGCGGGAGACAGCACAAAGTTGCAATGACCGAAAGTCAAAGAACTTAAGGGGGAGCACCACGGAAATAAGGCTAATAGTTGTGACTCCTAAGCTGAAGCTAAGTTAATATTGGAGTTTATTGTGTTTGAATGTCGCCAATAATAATTGTGACAAAAACGCTTGAAGGCACGAAAGTTCCTAGCGCTGTCCACGAGATCAGTGTAGTATGCGACTCCAGATTTACAATATAGGTTGTTCAGCATTGTAGTTCGTTCCTCTTGCCAAAGACTACACTCCCAAAGAACGTGATGGGCGGTTTGTTCAAACATACTGCCCTCGGTCGAGCACTCGCACATAGGTGATGCAACCAATTTAAATCCGTAAAGTTTGGCTTTAAAATTTCCATGACCGGTCAGGAATTGAGATACGCTGTGATCAATATCTATCCAGTGTTTGGAAAGCCGTTCACGAATATTAGGGAAAAAGTTATAAAGATGTCTCCCTTTAGTAGATTTGTCCCATCGCGTCTGCCATTCGGATATTAGACTACGTACCGAATCCTCTAAAGGTTCGAACAATCTTGTGATTTTTATTTTATCGCGGGCGTTTAAAAAGTAGGGATTCGTAATGTTTTTGTTATGATAGTACATTGTCGCACGACGCTGTATCTCAAGGTCAACGGGTAAGACTCCGGCTAAAACAGGTAAAGCTTCGGTGCTTGCGGTCCTATAAGCTTTACATAAGAAGATAAGCGCAAGACGTTGGCTCTGTAGCAACTTTCGACGAGCCGCACCGATAGTTGCTCTATCGGCCCACACGGGGGCCCCGTAGCAAATACTGCCGAGGTACGTCGCGGTGTAAATTAATTTAAGAGTTTTAAATGAGAGGCCCCATGTCAAAGTAGATATTCTAGTAAACGAGTAAAAATTACGTTTGGCTTTCTCACCGGTTTGAATTATATGTTCCAAAAATGTAAATTTATTTTCCAAATGAAAACCAAGGTAACAGAGTGACTGTTTGCGTTTAACGTTAATATTGTCAAGTTTAATGCTAGGGGAAGATATAAGGGAACCTTTTAAAAGAATTTGGTAACTTTTATGCGCGGCGAATTTCAGACGATTACGCTTACCCCAGTCAGATATTAAATTAAGACTACTGTTAGCTTTAGACTCAATTTCGGAACGCGAGTTTGCTTGAACGATAAGAAATCCGTCATCGGCGTAACCAACTAGTATGCAAAGCGGTGGAAGTGGAAGACTTAACAAATCGTCGAATCCGATGTTCCATAATTTAGGCGAAATTACCGATCCTTGAGGGCAGCCGCACGTTAAATCTTTGGCGTGTGTACAATGTCCTAGACGAAGCTTAGGTTGACCGTTAGAAAAGTAAGAATGTATTATGGAATAAATATTACAGTAACACCCTCGATTTTTTAGTTTTAAAAGTACCATCGGCCACCAAGCATGGTCGAAGGCCCCGGATATATCTAATGAAATGGCGACCACGTATTTAGTTTCCGATAAATTAACTATTTTTCTTACTTCTAACGCCGCGTCAACAGTCGATTTCCCGGCGGTGAAACCGTACTGTTGACTATGAAATTTAGGACCACCCGGCAGCAAGCGCGGCAGGAGCAGGCGAGGTACGATAAGGCGTTCTAGTAGTTTACCTAAACTCGGCAGTAGCGTTATGGGACGATAAGATTTTGGGTCGTCAGGAGGTTTGTTACCCGCTTTAGGAATTAATTTTAAACAATCGATAGGGGAAAGTTGGGCAAAGCGAATACCCCGGGCAAAGCGAATACTCCCCACTACTCCTACGTTTTTAGCATTTCAATCAACGCGCCACCACTGTTGCATTCGGCCATCTTGGTTTAGTACGCAGCAAACATTAGAGCGAGAGGCCGCGTCGCGTCCCGTCCGCGGAGTGAAGATTTGTGTTTTCGTAAATAAAAGATTGATTTTACGCGGTAAGTAAATTGATCAATTCTTCAGTATTACTAGTTCTTCATTTTTACTAATGTATTTATTCGGTAGCGTATCAAAATAGGTTTTTACAGTATATTTAACATAAAGTCAAAATTATTAGTTTATTGTTTAAAATGTGTTAACCTCAAAACTTACCTAGTCGGGCAAAGTGAATAGAGCAAAGTGGATATGGTATCCACTTTTCCCGCCATTTTTTATTAGTGACTTATTATCTCCGAATGTATTTTATACGTTTCAGATGTCGAATAAATATATTAAAAAAACTAAGCAAGGTACGTGGGATGAAAATACTATGCAAACAGCTATTAATTTGTGCAAAGCTGGGGAATCAATAAAAAGCACAGCTATAAAGTATGGTTTGGCTTATGCAATCTTGTACAGGCATATAAAAACCGGCAGTTCAGCTCCAAAACTCGATACCGTCCTGTTTTCACTGAAGACCAGGAAATAGAGCTGGTGACATATCTCAAGAAAATGAATTCTTTATTTTTTGCCTTGAATCGAGATTGAATTTAAACATTTTGCGTTCACCTACGCCAAGGAAAATAATTTAAAATTGGATTCCATGTGACATTTGTCAGAAATGGTGTCACGAAGATTGTTCTGCTTTTGATGCACTGAGAGGGATGAGAAGTAAATTTGACGTAACTTGCAAATGGCCGCTTAATCGTTATTGGTTGTCATCACTAGTATTAGTTCCAAATACTCCCACTACTGCTATCAGCGCCAATATGGCGACTTTCAAACGTCATTTTTACGTCCGTGAGTAATTTGTATTCTGTGTTTTTACGTCAAATTTAGTTCCTATCCCTCCCACTGGGGGAGCTGATTCCGCTTCAAATAGGCACACAAAATAGCTGTCATTTCAAAGGGTATCATTAGTCCAGCGTACTTGTATAATGGAGGTCAGTGTTTTGATGGTACTCAAGGGTATACCTGCGACAATTGCCAATCTTAATTTTCTAATTATATGGTCAAGTTTTTTTTTCTTAGTTTATTAAAGTTATTCCTTTATTTTCAGAGATTAAATATTGGTATTCACTTTGCCCAAGTACTGTATCCGCTTTACCCAGGGTACCGGACAAAGCGGATAATTTCTTCCTTTTTTTATTTTTAGTCGCAGTTGATTGTTGTTTAAGTATTAATGGTAACTGACGTTTGTATTTGTAAGAACAATAAATAAAAACTGATTTGTGATACTTATATTGTTTTTGTATCGTATACCTTTTCTGATATAACCATAAATACCTTAACGTATTCACTTTGCCCGGCCTTCCCCTACGCCAAATTTTCGGAAAAACGCCTTCTGCGATACATCTATTATAAACGTGTAGCATCGAGGAATTAGCCGCTAGACACGCTTGTTTTATCATGATATTTGATATTTTATCCTCACCCGCTGATTTTTTAATAGGTAAAAGATTCACGATTTTTGTAAACTCCTCACAAGTAGGTAAATCTGAGACCGGTGAATGGATGGGGTGTAACATTCTACTCGTACTCCTAACGTCGCGGTGGTGTTCATCATCCAAGGCGGGCTCATCGTCTGGAATGAGAACGTTAAGGTATGCCTTAGCCGTTTCCTCTAGGCCACAAGTATAAGAATTATTTATTTTAATATTAGAGAAAAAGAGTGGCTCGTTACTGCTACTGGGTTTAAGCTCGTGGTATAAAAAGGACCAGGGGCCCTCTTTATCCAGTCTATTTGCGGCATTCTTTAACATATTATTTTTCGCTCGGCGGCACGATATCGTGACCTTGAGATGTGGAGGTTATTTAAACTTATTTTGTAGTTGTCGTCCGAAATATCACGGCCAGATTTACGGAGATTATTAATTTTGCGCCTAGCTCTTCTAAATTCGCGTCGAAGATTAAGAAGGCTACTGTTCCACCATTTACAGTTGTGTTCTTTTTTAAGAGGTTTACGACCTAAGGCTACGTCTGCACAGTAAACAAAAGTGTTTGTCATTATTTCTGCGCACTCATTGACGCTTAATTCCGGCCGAGTGAAGTCTCTGGCATGAGCGGTGATAAGGGAGCGGAATAATTTCCAATCGCCGTTTTTCACATTGTATTTATAGTCGTTTGAATTGACTACGAGATCACTCGGGACCGCACGAGAGAACTCGTACTACACACCAGTAAGCGGTGATCACTACATGACGCATCGGGAAGGACACGCCAATGCCTAATCTGGACGTACGCGCTAGATAGCGTGACGTCAATCGACGATTCGCCCGTTGGGCTACTGTAGGTAGGTGGTGCATCGAGGGTATTGTGAATTTGGAGGTTAAACTCCGCGATAAAGTCTTCAACGGCGCAACGTCGGTCGCGGTCCGTGTACCTAAGCTGGTCGTGCCATAAGGGCGAGGATGCATTGACGTCGGCGCCTATAATGATTTTATTACCCGCGAGAGATTGTAAAACACAGCGAAGTTGATGTAAGTGGGGGCTACGGGATCCACGTACTGAAAATAACAGCTGAAAACGTATAACCTAAACTGAGGACACGATACCTCCGCCACTGCACAGTGCGACGTCGAAAGGTTAGAAATAGCAGTAACTGAAAATCTAGACTGAGGTGTGAATATACCCGCGCGAGCTAGGTAATTTATTTGTACCATTTTCGACCGTAGCGATGCAAGTTGGTATTGTTCTTGAACAAGAACTAAGTCTAAATTATGTTCAGAAGCTAACTTTTCTAATTCTAATGTCGCGTGCTTATTGTTATGTAGGTTTAGCTGTCCTATATTTAATCTATCCATAGTGAGTCGTTAGAATAAGTTGCTCCATTTTTGCCTTATATGTTGGACACTCTGAGGAGCCCGTGGGGTGGTCTGTCGATCTTTTATACCGCAAATAACTCCCGCAAACCGGCTTAAAGTCGTCTTTATCTTTTTTCGGACAGCTATCCGAGCTATGACTTTCGGCACAATGTTTGCAGCAGGGCTTTGAGTCGCGACAGAATTTAGCGGGGTGCCCGTACTGTTGGCAGTTAGCGCAGCGCACGAGTTCGACGTCATCTACAAAACGGCACATCGCCCAGTCGATAAATAGTTTTTCTTTTGTCTCGATCAGATGTTTACGTACTTTAGGGTCTAGTTCGATGCCTATCCATTTTCTGTTATTGTATTCTTTGTTTAAACTGCGGCGCCTAACTATTTTTGTTGAGCTCAAAAATTGCTCCTGAGACATGTTGATTTCGCCGTTTATATTTTGATTATACAGAGACAAAAGAAAGTGATCGTCCGTAATATGTTGCGGAACGTCTTTGATTAGGATACGCGGGTTACGGCCTTTTGGTGTCTCGACTTCTCGAGACGCAGGCCGGCCGATTTCAGCGCTTCGACTGACTTTAGTTTGCTTACTTGCGACTAGGGATGTAAAGCGGTAAAATTACTTTCGTAAAATTCGGTAAATTACGATATTTTACGTAAAATATTATATTTTACGGTAAATTACGGTAAAATTGGGTAAAAAAAGATTTGATTTCGTGGCATAATTTTCATTAAGAATGGGGATATAAACAATTAACCCTTCGATCGCGGATTCTTGGAAATGCTATTGTATTCTATTGTTGTCGCGACCACCACCGGTGCCCGTATGGGGCTTGATGAGTTAAACAGGTTACTTAATGCAAGTCTAGAGCAGTAAGTCAAAACAACATAATAGCTAGCCTGCCGGCTTGCTGTATGCTCTGTCGAGTGTCGTCAACTGTCAACAAGTCGCAACAGCGCAAAATATCATGGCAAACAGCACTAATCGGCAACGTCACACCGTGCGACGCGCACGCAGTACGCAAGTTGTAACTTGCAACTTGCAACACGCTCGTCTCGCCCGACGTCATACCACCATTCTGCATACATACGTAGCCGGTAATTTTACCGTAACTTATATAAATTACCGTAAAATACGCGTATTTTACCAGCGTTTTCGGTAAAATTACGTAATTTTGCAACCCTACTTGCGACTCGCTAGTGAGACGCAAGATCACGCCCGAATTTGCAGTTTTCTTTACGCCATGAAATTGGAACCCGTCGGCCGGGTTAATGACTTTCATAAGTGCCTGCTTAGTCTCAGTTGCCGATTTTAATTCCGACGATTTTTTTTGCGTGGGGTAGGCTATAACGCACGGGAGTGGTTTACGCGTCTCAACCGGGGGAACCGATTTCGCGAGTTTCAGTTTGAGCGCCTCGGAATAAGAGACAGCAGACGCCGCGGGGACCGGTTTAGTGACCTGAATGGATTTAGCGGATAGTAAATCACGCTCCAAATTCGCGACTTTAGTTTCGAGGGTCGAGTTTTTAACGGCAAGGAGGGACACTATGGTTGTCAGTTTTTGTGTCATGTTCATTATTTCCGATTTATTAGCAAAGTTATTGCGCCTCGAGACAGTGTCGTTAGCGAATTCGTTGATTTTTTCTAAGTACGAGGACGCTTCGCGGACTAACTCGCAATAATTAAAGTGATCATCGGCTACACGGCTAGTGTCTAAAAGTCAGATAACTGGGGATGGCAGCTCGTCCCTTAAAGGTTGGTGACGTTTCTCAACTGGTGACACAGAAGAAGGCGATAGATCGGACAATAAACGTTTGCCGGACGAAGTTGGCGGAGAACGAACTGTTACGTCACTTCTTGCAAATGGGTTAGTATTTTTATCCGGCGGAATGTTATTATGGCTCGAGATTTTGTCTTATTATCGAAGTTTATTAAACAAAACACTATTAAGATTCAATAGAAATTAATATTATGTACTTATTAACTTATTTAGTTGAGCGATCAGCTGTTCGCAAGGCCGGGCGCCCGACGAAGCGCGCGCGGTACCGACAATAACAATATTCACCTACCTACGTTGCGGTCAAATAAAAAGTGAACAAAGAAATTACTTACCGAGTTAAATCCAATAAAATACGAACAAATGTGCTTCAAAAACTTACAGTAAACGTAGATTATACCGTTACCTAGCTTATTACACACACTCAGCACGCAATTAACGGTTTTAACCACCAAAAATAAATTTAATTCCCGGAGCGCACGTCAGACGATGTTAACCGTACGGAGGCCGCGGGGGGAGGAAGGCCGCGGGGGAACGCTAAGACTAATAGAAACGAAGAAATAGAGGAAAATGTGGAAAAAACGGGGGAAATTATTTGAAAGGGCTTATTTGAACGCGCTAATCTCAGGAACTACTGGTTCGATTTGAAAAATTATTTCAGTGTTAGATAGCCCAGTTATTGAGGAAGGCTATAGGCTATATTTTATTACGCTAAGACTAATAGGAGCGAAGAAATAGAGGAAAATATGGAAAAAACGGGGGAAATTATTTGAAAGGGCTTATCTCACGAACTACTAGAGCATTTTTTCTGTTATTTGGATCAGTTAAGAAGTAAACCACGTGAAGGATCATAGGCTTTTTTTGTGGACAAATTTTTCTGTGAAATATCTAATTTACGCGGGCGAAGCCGCGCGGAACGTCTAGTATACAATAAAAATAAGATAGGTCCGAGTATACTGCCCTGTGGAACTCCGATAGTATTCAACTTGTATTGCGAATGATATTTATTTACTCTTTTGTTGGATATATTAGTTATTTCTGTACACTGTGTCCTATTTTCTAAGTAAGATTTAAACCAATCGTTAACATTTCCTCTGATACCATATTTATCTAGTTTATTGAGTAGTATTTTGTGTTCCACAAAATCAAATGCCTTCTCATATCCAAGAATACTGCGGCGGCTTCTAGACCTTTGTCAATAGCCTCACCGATTTGTTTAATTAGAGAGAAACATGCTAGGGTGGTAGAGCTCCCTTTTATAAATCAAAATTGTTGGTTAGTCAATATATTATTAGTGCTAAGGTAACTCATTATTTATAGCATTGCTTTTTCGAACACTTTTGAAAGGAAAGGTACTATTGTAACCGGTCTATAATTAGCAATATCCTCTCTATCACCCTTTTTGTAGAGGGGTTTAACGATCGATTTTTTTAATTGATTTGGAAAATGCCCCTGTTCAAATGATAGATTTACCGTGTGACTAATAGGAATGCATATATATTTTGCTTATCTTATTAAGTCTTTGAACGATACGCAGTACGGCAGCGTACTGCGTATCGTTCAAAGACTTAATGATTTTGTATATATCTTGTGGCACAGTTGGGGACAAATACATAGAATTGCTATGATTACTCGTAGAATTGTCATCTTTTGTATTCATGTATAATATTTCGACTTTTATTATTTGTAGTTGTCTTAGTTAGATTAATGAAATAATTATTAAAGAGCTCTGCTATATCATTACTATTTGTATATACTCTATTATTTGTTTTTATTATACTTATGTTCCTACTATTAATTATATTGCCCATGTTAGTTTTTATTACATTCCAGGTAGCCTTACATTTGTTTTTTTGCTTTTTTTTATGTATTAATTATTATATGAACTTTGAGCTTTACTAATACATTTTTTAATATTTTTGTGTAATTTTTATATTCTTTTTTTTGTTCCTCTTTATTTTCTTTCTTGTATTTGTATTTCAGGTATAATGATCTCTTAACAGCGCAGGATCATTTAATACCTTTTTTTTTATGAAATAAGGGGGCAAACGAGCAAACGGGTCACCTGATGGAAAGCAACTTCCGTCGCCCATGGACACTCGCAGCATCAGAAGAGCTGCAGGTGCGTTGCCGGCCTTTTAAGAGGGAATAGGGTAATAGGGGAGGGTAGGGATGGGAAGAGAAGGGAATAGGGTAGGGGATTGGCCTCCGGTAAACTCACTCCTCGGCGAAACACAGCGCAAGCGCTGTTTCACGCCGGTTTTCTGTGAGAACGTGGTATTTCTCCGGTCGAGCCGGCCCATTCGTGCTGAAGCATGGCTCTCCCACCTTTTGTTATCCAACGTGTTGGTTTAGATTTTCGGCAATTTTTTATTTTTATTTCCGGTAAACAGAGGTATTAAAACATGGTGAAGGTATCATAGAACCTTTGGAAGGCAATTTCGCAACTTTTTTCATTCATAACCTCTGAAAAAGTAGGTGACGACAAGCAATCTAAAAATTTTCGTATGTTATCTGCACTATAATCACATTTCTTAACAAAGTAACATTTCACAGTATTAGAACCTTCTTGTTTACCGGAAATGTTATAGATTGACCGGTTTCATGATCTGAAAGCGCTACATGATGTGTTTCAGACTTAAAATCTTTAAGATTGCTTGCTATTTGATCAATACTAGCCTTACCACGGGTTGGGACATTTATATTAATATCTAGATTATGATTGTATAGTAAAGCTTTAAGTTCTTTCGTTTCATTAGAATTTTTTAAAATATCTATATTCCAATCCCCAGATATGATTATATTCTTTTTGTTACCTTTATTTAATTTATGTAATAAATAATTTAGATTATCTATAAATACTTTGAGATAAGCTTTTGGTATTCTGTATAATGTAATAATAATTGTATTCAATTTTAACAACTCTACTCCGCAACATTCGAATTCAAAACTTTTAGAAATTTCTTTTGTTATAAGTATTTAGATCTTTAAATTCCAAATCCTCTTGAATAAGAATACAAGACCCACCTCTACTTTGGTCATGTCGTGAGAAGTAAGATGCTAGTTTATAGCCAGGTAGGTAAATATTCTTTTCTGCTCCTGTGTTTAGAAATGTTTCAGTTAGACATATTACTTGTATAGGTCCTATTTTATTTTTTAAAACCGTCTCTATTGTTATTTGCATGTTATCTAATTTATTCAAAATACCAGCTATATTCTGATGAAAAATGGTTAATTTATTATTCGTTTTCCTAAAAAAATACCTACTTTGTCAATTTTTATACTTTTGTTTACGGGTTGAAAATAATTTGTAATTTTATTATAATCATTGTTATTTTTATAACTAGACATTCCGCGCGGCTTCGCCCGCGTAAATTAGATATTTCACAGACAAATCAGTCTACAAAAAATAGCCTATGATCCTTCACGTGGTCTACTTCTTATCTGACCCAAATAACAGAAAAATTGCTCTAGTAGTTTCCTTTCAAATAGTTTCCCCCGTTTTTTCCACATTTTCTTCTATTTCTTCGCTCCTGTTAGTCTTAGCGTGATAAAATATAGCCTATAGCCTTCCTCGATAAATAGGCTATCTAACACTGAAAGAATTTTTCAAATCGGACCAGTAGTTCCTGAGATTAGCGCGTTCAAATAAGCCCTTTCAAATAATTTCCCCCCGTTTTTTCCACATTTTCCTCTATTTCTTCGCTCCTATTAGTCTTAGCGTGATAAAATATAGCCTATAGCCTTCCTCAATGAATGGATTATCTAACACTGAAAGAATTTTTCAAATCGGACCAGTAGTTCCTGAGATTAGCGCGTTCAAACAAACAAACTAACAAACTCTTCCGCTTTATAATATATATTTTTTTACTTATAGTATAGAAAAGTATAGATTTTTATTATTTGTTATTAATTCTATTGTTTTATTTTTAAGTGATTCAGTAATTATTAATTTATTTCTATTGGTTTCCTTCTTATTGTTAGTTAATTTCTTACCTGTAATGTATGTCATATCGTAATCTTTTATTCATATTTCTATATTAATTTTGTAACTTATCTATTTTAAATATATTTTTGAGTTATTCACATATTGATTGTTTATTAGAGTTATTAGAGTTATTCACCCTGATTTAATGGGCAGTATTTTTTTGCCTGCATATTTTTCGTAAGACTCTTTTATTTTTCTATTTATGTCGATTATATTTAAATATTTATTGTACTTAATAGGCACAATTAACACGTTTGTATTTGTTAGCTTTTATAATATTGCGTTCAAGTTTTGTATAATGTAGTCACCATTAAAGTATAAACAACATAATCTGCTTTTGTTTATTTATTTATAGTTTCTTTATTTATCTCACCAATTATGTTACTACTATTTGCATTAAGTTTTATTATAGCCGTAACGTTATATTTATCATTCCATTTATTATATTTATTTTTCTTCATTTGCTATTACAGCACCTAACCCTCTTAATTGTTGGTCGCCAAAAATATAAATATTTGGTTTTGTGTTGTTATTATCAAAGATTTTTCTATTTTCAACAATTTTAATACGAAGCATGTACTTGTTATAAAAATGATACTGTTCAATGTTTATACAAATATTGTAGGTATATAAGGTATATTTTGAACCAGTCTTATGCTAGGGTCGAAAAATTTAACATAACTTTAATTTTTTATGAGTAGTTTAATATTATGGTTTAGTAGTTTCGTGTTAAGAAAACGATTATGCTTTATGCCTATAACAAATACTTGACAATAATTAATTAATCTAGCTAGGGTATTACAGAGTTTAGAAAATAGTTACAGTTGACGGTGAATGCTCTGAAACTCAGTCTGTTGATGCTGATGTCCCTCAGGGCTGTATGCTATCGCCTACCCTATTCATACTGCATATCAAGGACATGTTACAGACCAACGGCATTCATTGCTATGCGGATGATAGTACAGGTGATGCCCTATATACCAGCTCCCTCCATATTTCTCATTGAGAGTTGAAACGAACTTGTGTCTAAAATAGAGAATTCATTGGAGAAAGTCCCTGAATGGAGTAGACTTAACTTAGTCCAATTCAACCCCGTCAAGACACAAGTGATAATTTTCGGTTGGTGACTTTTTTGTGGTGAACGTGCATCACCACAAAAAAGTCACCAACCGAAAATTATCACCCCAAATGTTAGCTTATTTATTTACAAGTTTTTATTAGGTAATCTTTAACTATATCTACTAGTGTACATAATAATACACATTTTTGGGTTGTAACAAATGTGCAATAAAATTAAAGACCTTTAAAAGATCTCCACAGACCGACAAATCTTAAATGAAAACAACATTACGATATCAAAATTCATTTATTCAGTCTTTTTCCAATTGTAGAGTTGGGCTGTCTAGTATGGCCACTTTCTACCCGTGGAAAGTCCGTATAAACCAGTTCTGTAAAGTTTAAAATTAATTAAATTAAAAATTAAACGAATAGAGAATCATTGAATTGATTAAAATTTTTGAATGTTCAACCATTTTGTAGTTGGCTACAAGTACACATTATTTCTACTTTTCGACAAGCTAAATAAAATAGGCTTTATGATGTTTAATTAAAAAATAACAGCTTTTAGCGGCCACTTTAGGTCTATTGTCATGTCAGAGGTAAGGCAACATAATTACTATGTGTAAAACATTAGTTTTATAATTAGTATTCTCTGCTTCTCTTGAATAAGACTTAGGTGAGATTTCACCAGGCACACTCAAAACTTCGTTTTATAAAACTTAGTTCTCATTGAACGCGCTCACGCGGTGACATAAATCTCGTTCTGTCTCAAATGGATTTCACAAACTTCTTTTGATCGCGATTATTAAATCTAGGTTTACGTGACGTCACGCGATTATTTTACATGTTTTTATCATTTTAAAGCCTTTTCGCGTTAATTTAACTACAAAATAGCAAGACACAATACATAATTATACGTGGGAGAGCCATGCTTCGGAACGAATGGGCCGGCTCGACCGGAGAAATACCACGTTCTCTCAGAAAACCGGCGTGAAACAGCGCTTGCGCTGTGTTTCGCCGAGTGAGTGAGTTTACCGGAGGCCCAATCCCCTACCCTATTCCCATCCCTACCCTCCCCTATTCCCTTCCCTACCCTCCCCTATTACCCTATTCCCTCTTAAAAGGCCGGCAACGCACTTGCAGCTTTTCTGATGCTGCGAGTGTCCATGGGCGACGGAAGTTGCTTTCCATCAGGTGACCCGTTTGCTCGTTTGCCCCCTTATTTCATTAAAAAAACTAACCAAACGCATATGTCAAAACTGTCATTTTGACATTATCTTTTGTTTTTGTTTTTCGTTCCGCCATGACAGGGCTTGAACGGGTTTTATGACGTTAAACTTCGGACTTTGGGCATTCAAAAGATAAAACTCGGATTTGCTGTGAACGCGATTCGTTTATGTTAGTGAAATGCAATTCGATGTTATAATCGCGTTTATACGTTTTGAACCGGTTCAGTGTGCATTGAACGCGTTCCATTTCTTTGGTGAAATCGCCCCTAAGGGGCACTCTGAACCGGTTCTAAACGTATAAACGCGTTAATAACACCGAATTGCATTTCACAAGCATAAACTGAACGCGTTCACAGAAAATCCGAGTTTTTATCTTATGAACGCCCAATGTTCGCGGTTTACATAAAATCCATTATCGATCGAAAATCATAGACGAAAAAAATGTCAAAATGACAGTTTTGACAGATGCGTTTGTTTAGTTTATGTATCGTTTCTTGCTATTTTGCTGATAAAATAACGTGAAAAGGCTCCAAAATGATAAAACTTGAAAAATAATCGCGTGACGTCACGTGAACTTAGATTTATTAATCGCGATTAAAAGAAGATTGTGAAATCCATTTGAAAGAAAACGAGATTTACGTCGCCGCATGAACGCGTTCGATGGGAACTAAGTTTCATAAAACGAAGTTTTATGTGTGATTCGTGAAATCCCACCTAAATTGTACGTGTTCTAAAATTTTCTGTAAAAGGGTTTTGAAATCTTTGTCTATAAGGTGGTTAAAACTTACCCGCGTTTGTTGACTATAGCATTGCCCATGCGATGGTGAGCTCCGGAACATCTATTTCTCTTAGCTTCCTTCAGGTCTGCGCATCGCATGCCGATGAAATGGTTGGTTCTGACAGAAGAGGCGAATAGATCAGGCGCGCGGTTGTGGGAGCAAACGCTCTCTAAGCAGCCAGGCTGCATGTTCCTTCCACCGTTGGGGTAGAAGTCAGCGTCAGAGATGGGGTCGAAAATTCCGAGAAGACCACCATCAGTGTGGATGGATTCAACGTAAACACCGTCGTGTCGGTTCAGAGCGTCGGCGTTTCTTCCCCATTGAGGACCAGCTGGGTCCAGACCTGTAAGGAAGTAAAATATTATAAGATTTTTTGTAGGAAATAATAATTTGAATTTTTTCTTTAAGTTATATTCTTTCTAAAAATATTATCTACCTAATGCTTAAAGGAAGTATGATATTAATTGATAGAGGTATTAATGTCATTCTAAAGCAAATTGCTTTTACGGATTATGATAGTGCATGCTAAAAGTTAAGATTACATGCATTTAAAATACTAACCAGTAATCCGACCAATGCGGCCATTGCAAGTGCGTCCAGCGTTACCAACAACATGGGCGCCCAAACTGAATCCAATCAGATGAACATTGTTCCAGTTTCCGCCGGCATTATTGAGAAGCCAAATGAGGAACTGTCCGAGATGTCTACCAACATCCGGCACTCCACGGACGGAAGTGGTATAAATGCCACTGGCTACTTTGCTCCAGTCTACAACGATGACGTTAGCGTCCATCACGGCTAGAATAGC
The DNA here is from genome assembly GCA_905187585.1 of Cyaniris semiargus. Classification (NCBI taxonomy): domain Eukaryota; kingdom Metazoa; phylum Arthropoda; class Insecta; order Lepidoptera; family Lycaenidae; genus Cyaniris; species Cyaniris semiargus. The sequence continues at coordinate 5,994,808 of LR994555.1, forward strand.
AGCAGTGATTTCAGGGTTCATTTTCGAGGACCCTTTGCTGTTCCATCCGTGGACGACCACTGTCAGTGGCAGATCGGCTTGGTAGTTTGAATTGCGTACGGAGTTTATGTCACCGTTAACAAGAAGTTGGTGGCTGTTCGCATTGCGTCTGCGAAATAATTAATTTGATTAGTTTTACCCAGTTTAATATGTTATAATAAGCGTACTTTATACCACTACTGTAGTACAAAAGTGTCAATCTGTTTGTCTGTCTGCATGGTACTTCTTCATGTTTAAATAGTATAGAAATATTGGGAATCCTCCGAAAGCATACATTTTACCAGGATGAAGGAATGGTTAAATAGTTTTGAGCATCATCTTAGTTTTTCAATTGTATAAATATACACTTATAAAAATACCTGGTGTAAAGCCAGTAGGCATTGTTGGCACCGCTTCTGTCCTCATGTTCCGAAGGTGGTGCATGGAGATCTACCAGGTGTGGCACACCATCACCATCAGGCATCCAGATGTATCTGCTCACACCCTCAATGTAGTGGTCGTTGTTCCCCGGTATCAACGGGATTGGATCAGCGGCACAAACTGCGGATCGAAATATGAAATTGAAGATTTATAAAACTTATTTCAAAGTTGTCAGTATTCATAATATTATTAAGTTGCAGTGTTTTTCCGTTCGAGCTAATCTTTGCTTGCAAATCTGTGAAATCTGAATGTTATACAAAAAAATATGTGATAATTGAAATAACTTCAATAAAAATTCTTATGTCGAAGTCTCCTTAGTCTGGACCTGATGAATTTTCATCTCTCGCATCGCATCAGCTTTTAATTGATATACCTAGTACGTTCCAGATACGGTCACCGCGGTTCACGTTTCATGTAGTAGATCATAATTCATATAGAATAGGATTTCATCAAAAATATTGGGTCTACTTACAGGCCACAAGGGGTAGGAGTACCACCAGCAGCTCCATGTTGTATATGCCGAGATATGCCGAGTATGGATACGCCGAGTGGTGGGTACACAGACTATTTATTACAAGGACTTATCTGTGCGCTTTTTATCTTTAGATTATTTCCAGAAGGTGATTTGGGTTCATTACTAATTAATTCGCCCATCATGCAATTTTTTTTATAATAAAATAATCATGCAACTTTCTAGACTCTACTTGTTGCTGCATTTGAATAGACCACGAGGCTTTGCCTTATAAATTCAAGCTAAGACAAAATTATTAAAATATTTTTATACGGTATTGAAAAATTCTCTTTTTAGGGTTCCGTACCCAAAGGGTAAAAACGGGACCCTATTACTAAGACTTCGATGTCTGTCCGTCTGTCCGTCTGTCTGTCACCAGGCTGTAACTCAAGAACCGCTATAGCTAGATTTCTGAAATTTTCACAGATTGTGTATATGTGTTGCCACTATAACAACAAATACTAAAAATAAAATAAATTAAATATTTAAGGGGGGCTCCCATACAACAAACGTGATTTTTTTTGCTATTTTTTGCTCTTAATCAATAACGGCAACATATAGGCAATTCAGATGTTCTCAAAATACTTAATTGTATTTGTACTTTAATAATTAATTATAAAATTTAAATAAATTAAATAATTGAGGGGGGCTCCCATACAAAAAATTGAATTTTTAGCCTATTTTTGCTCTGTAGTGGTACGGAACCCTTCGTGCGCGAGTACAACTCGCACTTGGCCGATTTTTAAATAACGATCACTACTGAGTACTGACTGTAGAGTGTATGATGATGACTACCAGCAAAATTTATTTAAAGTATTCTTGTCCAAAATTATTTTGGTGGTATATTTTAATATATACAGGGTGTAACAAAACTAAGTGATAATACTTTAGGGTGTGTATGAGTTCCTTGTAGAGAGTTCACTGTGAAAGTAGCAGCACTGAAAGACCAAAATTTTTTTTCACTTTTGTATGGGCAAGCGCCCCAGCGTCACGAGTTTCCCCATACAAAAGTGAAAAAAAAAATTTGGTCTTTCATCACTTGGAACTCTCTACACACCCTAAAGTATTATCACTTAGTTTTGTTACACCTTTTATACGGTTTGCGAAATAAAAGGTCCGTCTGATTTGTTATGGATAAAGTCTGTAAGTATAAGGGTGTATGAAAATACTATACATTTTCTTAATACGCTTACAAAGTTCCTTTAAATCTATATATTAATACGCGAGCGAAAAACAATATCTATGTCTGTACCTTTTGACGAAAAATACGGAAACGTTACGTTTCAAACGTACGTGATTGAAATTTTGCACAGTTATAGTTTATACGGTAAAGGATTGCATCGAGCTAATATTGTTTTGAAATTATGCTTTTATCATACATTTTTTTAACAAATAAAACATTACACACACTACAACACACACACTAGGGACGATGACAGATTTTTGAGTGACAAGCCTATACATACGAATTATACTCTTTTATTTATGGTTGAAGATTGTTGACATTTGATTGTTGACAACAAGTTGACAAATTGAAAATGGATTATAGTTTTTTTTTTATTGAATCTTAGATATTATTAGACAATGCTTACACGGCCAGTCTGAGATCAGCTGAGTCCCAGAGACAAGAGTTGAAAAAAAATATGATAAAGTCAATATTTTTTTACAAAATATAGATAGTAGTCCTAATGTCATTGAAACTAAGGTCGAATTTAGACCATTGGGCGATATCTAGTAGTATAAAATACTTCTAGTGACAAAAAAATGATCGGCCAAGTGCGAGTTGGACACATGAATTGTACTCTTTTATTTATGGTTGAAGTAATAGGTCCTTTCACGGGAATCAAAGTATCTCCATACTAAACAGCAAAATCGGTTCAGCAGTTGGGGCGATAAAAAATGAAAGACACAATTTCGCATTTATAATATTAGTATCGATTTTCACATGCTCTAAAATATTACCCTCTCTTTTTAGTCGAGTAAAATATCATACAAATTATATCTATGTACGAATTATCTCTACATGCACTTGGGTCCGATGTACAATAATATTGTTTATACGTACATTATAATTGATTTTGATCATATTAGATAGGTAATAACATACTTGTGATAAGATACTTATACAAACTGAATTGTTCTGTATTGTGTCCAAGTATAAATCCATTGATAAACAGGGTCAAGAAAGCTTTGTTTCCTTTGATATACTGAAGCACCCCGGGCGTATATGGGACTCTTGCCCACTAAAACCACCTGCGGTTTGCCTTCAGCCGTATACGGAGGGATGTCATAGATCTGTCTAACACAGGACTCCCTCCACGACCGGCCGGTCTACCTCAAAAGGGACCGGACTTCCACCAAAGTGAGGGAACGCTTAGGCATTCCTTTGATATAATCCAGCCATTCTCAAGTAAGAGTCGAGTAGGTTGTCCTACTCAATATTATGTTCATCTCGTGTAAAATACATATGTAATTTGCCCTCCGAATAAAGACCTACCGTTATTTGACGGGATGAATCGTTAGGGGGGCATGTCAAGAGGTCACAGAAAAATTAAAAAGGTCGCGCTAATTGCTGTTTTTGAGAAATCCAAAAAATGAATAAAAAATTTTTGAAATGCTTTTTTCTCGGAAACTATTGGTTTTAGGAAAAAGTTTAAAAAAAAAATGTAGAGGGCATTGCGAACTACAATTTTTGTCATTGGAGTGACGTCATCCGACTTAAAATACAGAAAGTAGAGGGCGCTGATGGATCAAAAAAATGTTGCAACGGTATTTTCGATAGGAAAAAATGATTTTTTCACAATTATAATTTTTTTGTGATTCCTATATGACTCCCATGTGACACCCATGTAAATTATATGTGATTCGAATGTGAATCACATGTGAATTACATGTGATTTACATGAAACGCGACTGACGACACGGCAGCGGCGAAATATTTTTTTATAGAAAAATTTTTTATTCATTTTTTGGATTTCTCAAAAACAGCAATTAGCGCGACCTTTTTAATTTTTCTGTGACCTCTTGACATGCCCCCCTAACGATTCATCACGTCAAATAACGGTAGGTCTTTATTCTGAGGGCACTCAATTTTTCGTTACATATTGACTGTATCATTATTATACTTATATTTTACTTTTCGTTAGTTTAAATAATTATTATTATCCGTGACTATCTGCCGCACTCAGAGACATTTCGACACTCCCTAGGAATAACAACTTAACTTGAGTTACGTGAAAAATGAGTTAAGTTCATATTTTTTCTTACCAATTAATTTTCATTTTATTGTCCTGGAAAGGTATCTCTATATTAAATAGATCCGAAGATAGCAAGAATGATATTAACGTATTTCGTGTCACTTGGTGGAATTTTTTTAGATTTCAACGTTAAAAACATCCTATATTGATATGCAATTTTATAATCCGGATAAGTTACTCCTTGATTAAAAGCAATAACGATTTATATTTAATTACATTTTTTTATCAGTATTTTCTTTTGGACATACTACATAGAAATCATTGTAACAAGCTGTAAGCTTAAAGCTCCCATACAACAGATGTGATTTTATTGTATTAATAGCTGTTGCCCGCAACTTCGTCCGCGTGAATGTATGTTATTATAATCGACATTTAAGAAATTGAATATCCATCAACAACTATTTTATTTGGATAAAGATTAATATTATACTAAACACGAAATTTTTAATTTACATCAAAGACCTAGGAACATTGAAAGCTCTTAAGTAACTTTCGTCGGCGGGCTTGAACCACAGATATCGTTTTGAAAAATCCTTTCTTCGAAGACCGCTTGGCGTGGACAGGAGTAGGTGCCACAGGACAGGGGACAGGAACATAATATGACGGAGATAGAGGATAGATGACAGAAGACGGGGAGTTTAATGTAGGCATCTATCCGTCTTTAACCTACCTCTTACTCTCAGATTCCTGACCTACAATTAAACCAGAATAAAATAACGCTTGAAGTTGTTTACTTCAGGAATCATGATGCTTCCCTAAAATGCACTACATATCTATAAGTCTAATAAACAATTAACTATATGAATAACTATCTATAAAATGACAATATAAAAAATATTAGTCCTTATCCAAATAAAAGCCTTGTTAATAAAGTATTTAATTTTTTAATCACGATCATATAATAACATAAATTGGTATATGCTTGCAGTTCTTCAAACAATGCCAAAAATTTCAAACTTTTATATTTAAAGACTCAGGAGTTCTGTTCATTGGATCCAGGATTACCCTACATCTGAAACTCATCAACTCGACATAATATTTTATTTTATTTTTATTTTATTTTATTTTATTAATTTTTGGAAAACTTACAGCTAACATACATATAGAATCTAAATACAATACAAGAAGGCCAATTAAAAGTTTTCACAGATAGAGAGATGCTAATAAAAACAAGGCAGCGATAGACAATGGTCACAATTTAAAATTTTGGAAACAATTTGGAAAGACAGAACAAGAATTGAGAATAATTAAGGAATAGAATTGAGAAAGTTACAATTAAAATAAAAATTATTAAATTCTTTCTTAAAAGTTGTTACATTGGTACAGAATAGGTCTACATCAATCATTCGAGATATTTCATTAAACATTATACTAGCCCTGATCGTATAAGAATTCTGGCGATAGTTAGTACTATAGTGTTGAATATGCAGTAGGTCACGCTTTCTTCTCGAGGCTGCTGGAACGCGAAGTTGGATTTTGCTGGTGAGATCAGCGTAATCCGTTGAGCTGTTGGCTAAATTAATAAGAAGAGCCAGGTCTGATACTTTTCGTCTAACAGATAAAGGCAGCAGGTGGAATTTTTTGCAGCGATCGAAATAACTGTTCAAGTACGTTCCTGATCTGAATTGCACGTATCTAAGAAATTTCTTCTGTATGTTTTCAATACGGTTAATATATATGTCGTAAATTGGGTTCCAAACAGACGAGCAGTACTCGAGATGGCTGCGCACAAAACTACAGTAAAGGATTTTAAGAGTTTTAATGTTTCTGAAGTTATCGGAGACGCGTATGACGAATCCCAATGCTTGAGCGGCTTTTTTGACAATATCGTCTATGTGAGAATCAAATAAGAGTTTAGAATCAAACGTGACGCCCAAGTCTTTTATCTTGTTAACTCTAGTTAAAGATACGTCTGTAATTTTGTAGTCGTAGTGAATGAGGGTGGTCTTACGAGTAAAGCTACATACGTAACATTTGAAAATATTCAGATCTAGTTGGTTACGACTGCAGTAGTCAAGGAGTCTATTAAGATCCTCCTGGAGGCGAATGGCAACGTCAATGGTTTCGATTTGGCTTAAAATTTTCAAGTCGTCAGCAAAAAGGAGTACCTTTGAATATTTGAAACATTCGACAATATCGTTAATAAAAATATTAAATAACAAGGGTCCCAATAACGAGCCCTGGGGTACACCTGATAGTATTAACATAGGCCTAGATGTGTAACCATTAAGAACAACAGATTGACATCTATTGTCGACGTAAGAGGAGAACCATCTAAAGAGGTTACCCCTAATACCTATTGCAGACAATTTGCGCAGCTGTGTGAGATGATCCAGACGGTCAAAACATTTTGTAAAATCGGTGTAGATTATATCGACCTGCGTGCGCTCAGACATACACTCAGACAAGTAGTCGCTACAAAGTATGAGATTGGTAGTAGTGGACCGCCTACGCATAAACCCGTGCTGACACGTAGTGATACTTGCACTTAAGATAGGATACAGCTGATTATAAATTATCCTTTCAAGTAGCTTTGCAAAAAGACACAGTTTAGATACAGGCCTATAATTACTAACTACGTCCTTCGGTCCTTTTTTATGTATAGGCGTTATGAAGGCCGATTTCCAGATAGATGGCACGACACCCTCGGTAAGTGATCTTCTATAGAGTAACGTGAGCGAAGGGGTCAGGGATTCAGCGCACTCGCGAATTAGGATTATATGCGCTAGTTAAAACTACATTATAAATATTTTTTTCTGTACGGGTGTTGGCCCACCGGCCAACACACATTCCTACCAATGTATCTCCTGTGTCGCCAGGATCGACAGCGCGGTATCCAACCACGAAAACACTTTGATATGATCTCAGGGAGCCCTGAGGACATGCTCAAACTGGTTTGGGACCCGCAACGAAATTAATCAGAAGAAAATAGAAGTATGAATAATTCTAATTCCCCTTCCCATTCAAAGCGGAGACAGCACAAAGTTGCAGTGACCGAATGTCAAATAACTTAAGGGGAGCACCACGAAACTAAACTATAATAATAATTGTTAAAAAGTAAAACTACTAACTAAGCTATAGCTAAATAATTAATATTGGGAATTGTTATTTTAGACTGTTGCCAATAATAACGACAACTAGTAAGATGTAGATAAACAGTAAATATTTGAATGCTGCTGCTGCAGAATCACCTGGATTCTATAGGAGCCGAGCTCCGTATGAACACAAAGTGGATGTTTCATATTTGCGCGCATATTGACGGCCTTATTCATGGCTGGTATTCATTGGGATATTTGGGATATGATCCTGTTGATAGGAATTATTCTAAACTATAACCAACACAAGTTTAAAAAGCATTAAATAAAATTAAATTAAGAAATTTAAAAAAACCCCCGTCAAACAACTTTAAAAAGTAATGAAATAATATTTACTGACTTTAAGTTGAAATAATTCTATCGTAAATTAAATATACAATGTTAACTCATGTAGTTTTATTTGCAAGAATATTTATAAAGTGAAGTAACAACAATGACGCCATGGTAACGTCCGTGGGTGACACAATAATTCACAGATAAGGTAAAGTAGGTAAATATATGTCAGCTCTCCGCCGCTATTCCAGAATTCCTGGCGCAGGCAGGAGCTGCTCTACATGCCGGCGCCAGACTGTTCCCGAATCGGTTCGGACCTCGTAATGCAGTCGTCCCAGGCGACGTAAGATCGTCCCAAACGCCCATCTCTGGTTGCCGTAGGCCCTGACTTGGACCCGGTCGCCTGGCATGAACATATTAACTGTGGGTGTGTCGATGCTGGCCCTCGCTGTAGTCTGCGGTGTTCTGCGAAACATGGCGTGAAGGGATGTCCGAATGTCATGACCAAACATTAGCTGGTACGGACTTTGTCCCTCGCTGTTGGGGGTGCGTCTCAGTCGCGTCTTGACCGTTACTAGTTTACTGAGTAAGTCACTTTCCTCCCCCTCCATTGCACGTATTGCCTTTTTAATGGTCTGGACGTAGCGTTCTGCTTGCCCGTTTGTAGCTGGATGGTAAGGAGCTGACGTTTTATGTACTATTCCGCATTTATTCAAGAAATTCGTAAATTCTGCTGATACAACTGACGTCTGTTATCTGAAACAAGTGTGTATGGGATTCCAAAGATGGAAAATAATTCTTTGAGTTTCTTAATACACCAGGAACTTGTGGTATTTTTCGTTGGTAGTATTTCAACCCATTTTGTAAATGCGTCCACAATTATTAAGAGCTGTTGGCCTTGAATTGGTCCGGCAAAATCGATGTGCAGCCTTTGCCAGGGTCCCGTCGGTTGCTCCCAATGATGTAGCGGGGCCTTAGGGGGTACGTTTTGTTGTAAACACGCACGCTCTACATGACTTAACTTTCTGTTCGATGTTTCTATCTATATTTCTCCAATAAACGTGGCTGCGAGCTAGAGCCATCATTGTGACTATGCCACTGTATCCGGCATGGAGTTCGTCTAGCACTTGCTCTCGTAGATTTTGTGGTATAACAACTCGAGTTCCCTTGAGGATACAGTCGTCCTGAAGCGTAAATTCATTGTCATTGAAACCTATTGCACGTAATGATCTGCCATTTTGTAGGGCTTCTCGCAAAATATTTAGTTCCTCATCATTCCGCGTTTCCCGGACAATAGTCCTTGGATTGATGTCTAGAACGTTGATTTGAGCACGTTGGTAGATACAATGCTGGTCTTCGTAGGTTTCGTGCACTGTTTCCACAGGGAATATAGATAGGTAATCCGCGTTGCCATGTTTGGCGGCGGCTCTGTATTCGACTTCGTAATCGAATCCCGATAGAAAATGTGCGTAGTGAAAAAGCCTCATGGTGCTTAGGGCTGGGAGTGTCTGATGAGGATGGAAAATGGAAGTAAGTGGCTTGTGGTCTGTCACCAGTGTCAATTTTCGTCCATAGCAATAGGGGAAACATTTTTTAATACTCAGAATATGGCTGTAGCTTCCTTGACTATTTGGCTGTATTTCCTTTCACTTGTGGCTAATGTTCTCGACGCGAATGCCACAGGTCTTTCTGATCCATCTGGTAGCCTGTGTGAGAGTACTGCTCCTAATCCTACAGGTTAGGCGTCAGTGGCTATTATTAATTGTTTATTCGGATCGAAATGTGCTAGAACTCTGTCGCTGGCGATTTCCTTCCTTATATTATTGAAACAAGTCTCGCATTCTGATGACCAAATGAACTTGCTTTCTCTTTTTAATAATCTGTTTAGTGGGTTAGCGAGTGTTGCCAACTTGGGGATAAATTTATTATAGTAGTTGGCCATACCGAGGAAGGTTCGAAGTTCGTTTCGGTTTTCAGGCCTTTTTGTATCTAATATAGCCTTTACCTTTTCTTTATTTTTGTGTTAACCATCTTTATCTATCGTATGTCCTAGGTAGTTGGTGTTGTGTTTAAAAAAATGGCATTTATCTGTGTTTACTCGTAGGTTACTTTCTTGTAGTTTTTGTAAGACTTGGTTCAGTCGTATAAGTAGTTGCTCTTCTGAGGATCCCTGGATAATAATGTCATCGAAGAAGCATTTGACCCTTTCTAATTCTTGGAGTAATTGATCCATGAATTTTTGCCAGAGGCTTGGAGCGACCTTAACCCCAAACATTAGGCGGTTTACCTTATAAGTTCCCTTGTGTGTACTAAGGGTTTGCAGGGCAGCGCTTTCGTCGTCCATTACCATGTTGAGGTAGGCTTGGGTAATGTTTAAAGTGCAGAAGAATTTACCTCCGTTCATTTCAGCGAATATGTCCTCGATTATAGGTATAGGGTATTGTTCGTCCTTTATTACCTTATTTAAGGTTACCTTATAGTCGGCACATGGAGGGATACTGCCGTTTGGTTTCACGATGGGGACAATCGGTGTGCCCCAATCCGAATGATCTACTTTAGTGATCACTCCTTTTCTACTAAGTCGATCTATTTCCTTATCAACCCTGTCCTTTAAGGCGTAAGGAATTCTTCGATGTTTGATGAAAATAGGTTGGACACCTTCCTTTAGATTCAAATGGGCTCTGTAGTTAGGTATCATTCCCAAATCGGATTTAAATACCGTATTCGAGTATTCCTCTAGTAGCTTCTCTAGGATAGGTGTGGCGGTGTGTATCACTCGCATATCTGCCAGATCAATTGAAATTTCCTTCATCCAACTTCTACCAAAAATAGGGTCTACGTCTTGATTAATAATGTATAGTTTTCCATTGAAATGTTGGTTTTCGTAGGAGCATTTGACGTAAGTCACTCCGACTGGCTTAAAAAATTCTCCTGTGTATGTTCTGAATTTCATGTCTGTTTTGAAAATTCTCGTTTTAATTTTTAATTCCTTGTATAGCTTAAGTGAAATCGAAGACAGAGTAGCTCCAGTATCAAACTCCATGTTAACCTGTGTATTTTCAATTTTTATAGGAATCATGTACTTCTCGGAAATTTCACTTTTAATAAGGTTAATGCCACACAAGCTCCCTTCACTACTCGTAGTGTGTTTCACTTGGTTTGTCGGTGGGTTCCGTTGAAGACAGACGCGTGCCAAATGCCCTTTCTTATTGCATTTTGAACTGGTAATTTTGAGACACTGCACTCATTTGACTGGTGGTATTCCTTTCCGCAACGGTAGCATTTCCCCCTTAAGTCTCTTATTGTGATTGGTGATCTGCGTTTGATATTTATTTTTGTCGAAGTAGTTGGATGAGGTTGTATACTTGCAGGTGTTATAGCGTTCGTGTTCCATGCTCTATTTAAGTCCTGCGATATGTTTTTATTCTCATCTTTCCCCATTTCCATTGCTGAGGCCATTTGTATTAGCTTTGCAAAGGGTGGCGTGTCTCTTTCTTGAAGTATTTTTGTTCTGATGTCGCTGTCTCTTAAGCCACGAATAAACTGCAGTGATAGAAAGCTTTCTAATGTAGATTTCTTGCAGTTTTGACATTTGAATTCACAATTAAGTGATAGTCTCTTCAATTCTGCAGCGTATATGGCAATAGTTTCATCCTTAGCATAAAGTAATATTTTAGTCCATAATTATTGTCACGGTGTGTCGGGGGACCGCGCGTATATTTTAAGGGTCAGTTCACAGCGGAGCGAATCGAGACAATCAGCGAAGCGGTCCCCCGACAGACAGTGACAATAATTATGGACTAAAATATTACTTTATACTAAGGAAATGCTTAGGAATTATTTAAACTTAAAGTCAGTAAATATTATTTCATTACTTTTTAAAGTTGTTTGGCGGGTTTTTTTTTTTAATTTTTTTTTTCAATGTACATGAATTGATGTAGATATATGTGCACAATGTAGATAAAAACCTATTCTCAGGCCTAACGAATGTACATACAAAATTTCATTAAAATCGGTTGAGCCGTTTTGTAGGAGTTCGCGCACAAACACTGTGACACAAGAATTTTATATATTAGAAAGATATTATGTATTATGTATTCCATATTTTTTTTTATTAGGGTTACGTACCCAAAGGGTAAAAACGGGACCCTATTACTAAGACTTCGATGTCTGTTCGTCTGTCCGTCTGTCTGTCTGTGTGTCTCCAGGTTGTATCTCAAGAACCGCTATAGCTAGAATTTTCACAGATTAAGTATTTCTGTTGCCGCTATAACATATGTTAATAATAATAATAATCATTTATTTGCAAAGAATGTTGTTTACAAAGATCTTATCAATGATATTCTACTTATACAGATCTGTTACGTCCATACTATTTTCCGGCTTAAATCTCTTCCGAACAATTTTCAATTTCAAAATTGCAAACATTGACAAATTTGACAGATAAGTGAAACAAAAGATACGAAAAACCATTTACATAAAAGAGACAGTTCTATTTTTAAACGTCGAATCGTATCGCTGTCTCTTTCTTCGCCTGAGCTATGACGAAAATTCGATTTTTTCCAGATTGTTCGAAAAAATAATTGAAAATGTAAATAATCGAGGTATTTATTGCAATCAAGACATGTGGTAAGAGATTTCATATGTTTTGTTTTCTTTTGAGTCATAATTGGTACATTTTCGAAACACGCACGACGTCGTTTTCAATTTATTTAGGTAAGACAAGACGCGGCACGTTCGTGACTGCGCTCGATGCAGACTAAATAACAGACGACCCAATTGGGCCGTATTTGAATCTTCACAACGCGCACGGTAGTAACATAACACGGTAGCTTTGAGTTTTTCATATTATATCATTGGATCTTATAGTATGTTTTACACAGTATCAAACATTATGTTGATTATTTATTAAATATTAATCTACTACTGGATAACAATTTTTCGGTATGAAAAGACTTTTCAAAAAGTAGTATCACCTCTTACAGTTTAAACATATTTCTACAGACCCTCTGCCAACGTTTCCAATATTTCCATTTATATAGTGGTACCTTAGGGTGAAGCCAAACGAGCGTAATTTGTGAGTTGTGACTTGTGAGTCGCAGAATTTCTGTCGCGTAAATATCTTTTCATACAAATCATGACTCACAATTTTACGCTCGTGTGAATCAAACAGGACTTTTGTATGAAACTGAATGCAACAGAATTCTGCCGAACCGAAATTCTGCGACTCACAACTCACAAATTACGCTCGTTTGGCTTCACCCTTAGTGTATTTTTCTCGATAATTGACATGATATACCTTGTATTTTTGAAGTAAAAACTCAAATCACCAAACATAATTTTAACGTATCTCAGACATACAATTATATACCCCGTAAGTACATTAATCTCTCTATCATTTTGGTGTTTGTATTTCAAGTTACAATATTATTGTACGAATCAAATATTGAGACCTATCATTGTAAGTCATAAAACTACATGAAGGAGATTTTATACAATAAAAACAAATAAATAAATAGAAAAAGAACAAAAAATGCATGCTATAATATATCAAACAATCACTAATACTAATTAAAAAATGTAGGCGTGAGAATAATTTTTAACATTAAAATCGCTCTCCTGAAAAAACGTAAAAAATGAGTTAAGTTGTTGTTTCTAGGGAGTGTCGATTTATTTTAGTTAACATAATACATGAATGTTTTATTATTATAATTATTAGTTTTGTGTATAATATATGATTCAAAGTTTAATTTTGTTATTGTGCACACTCATTCTGTAGCCCTAGCACGGCGACCAGTGGAAATGCGAAAGTATAGACAAACTGTGGAGATAAACTTAAGGTGCCGTTCCGATCTTTTTTCGTTCCGAAAAATTCAATTAAAATGCCACTTTATGACATACTATAGTCACAAACTGTGGAGATAAACTTAAGGTGCCGTTCCGATCTTTTTTCGTTCCGAAAAATTCAATTAAAATGCCACTTTATGACAGACTATAGTCCTAAAAATTCAAATAATATCCTACTTTATGACATATACTATAGTCTGTCATAAAGTGGCATTTTAATTGAATTTTTGTCGGTCACGATTAGCCGCGGAAAAGATCGGAACGGCACCTTTAGTTTATGTCCACAGTTTGTCTATACTTTCGTATTTCTACTGGTCGCCGTGCTAGGGCTACAGATGTCTTATATCACATCTCTCACTGTAGGGCCGCTGTAAGAAATTTCTTTAGAAATAAGCAGTTCCTTTGTGTCGTCTTTCTATGTCAATTTTTAGGTAAAAAGTGTCTTGTGTGCAATAAATGTTAAAATAAATAAATAGAAAATGAAAATAATTAAAATAAAGTTATTAATACCCTACAGTTTAAACTGTGGAAACAAAGTGATGCACACACTTAGACCTTAGTGTCGGCTTTAGTTCTACCAGAGCCCTGGGCGAAATTTCTTTGGCGCCCAGGTTGCTAGTAGTATACTTACTTTTATAACACATACTTTTATAATAATTATTACAGGCATGTTGTCCGAGTTTTCACTATTATAAGAAGAGCCAATTTTAATCTGGTAAAAATTTCGTCCCGCTTAATAAAAAATTGCAAGTCATTGCGGAACATTGCTAATTAATTTTTCAATTATTTGAACACTGCACAGTAATGAAATACCTTGGAAAATTTTGTCTGCTATTAAGACGTGAACTTATTATTGTTGTTAGTTATAGTTTCTTGTTGAGTAAGAAACTAAGAATAAATATTAAAAAAAAATATTGATGATTAATTTTAGCTCGTTAAAAGTTTTTTTCTTCATTTTAAAGTATAAACATATTATAAAATGCCAAAAAATATAAAGCTGCTACCAGTACTTTTCGTCTATTTAACACGTGTGTATTTTTTTAAAATATAATTATTATCACTTTGACGGAAAAATCAACATTTCTAGGCATCTTTCATATAAATTTTAAATTGCAGGTATAATTTGAGCCATCTTAAGAAACATTAAAATAACAGAAACAATAATAATAAATTTCACTCATTTAATTTTTCAGTGTGTACCATATCTATAATTCCCTGCACAAGCGATAACAGCCTCTGTGTAGAAGGCGATAGCAGATATATTTGGTTGCCGGATGGTGAGGGGGTACCACATCTTGTAGACCTGGAAGCTTCAGCAGAACGTGACGCGCTGGCAATCAGAAGCGGCATCGATAACCAGTATTGGCTCTACACAAGGTAGCTTTTGTTACTGGTCGTTTTTTGTCGTAGGCTACGTATGCTCAATCTGGCATCAGTTCAGTCCACCAATCTGAGATTGACGCCAGATTGATGGCTAAAAAGTACATAATAAAAAAATTATCAGTCCATTAATCCGTGGGTTACACGTTCAGTTTCGCGTCAATCTTTACCAGATTGATGAGAAACTGAACGTGAAACCTCCGACTTACACTCCTACAACTACAACTTCAGGTTCTAGCAATTTCTTTCACTACTTCTCTTCACCGCTTGACTGATCAGCATCAGTCACAGTCTATGGAAAAATTTATACATACGGCGCTTTTCGCTCGGGAACACTCAGCAGACCTGAGTCTACCCGAACGAGCATTTAACCTTTGGGTATGACTTGTCAGCCCCACTCTCTTATAACATAGTCAGAAAATTATGTGATTGGTGCCCCAAAAGAATTAGTGACTCCAAAATCTTAAGCAATAAAACATCATGAGTTTTTTCAGGCGCAACCCTCATCATGCTCAAACGCTGGTTCACTACAGCGTCAACAGTATATGGGCATCTAACTACAACGGTGCTGCTCCAACAAAAGTGATTGTTCACGGATGGACTGGCAATGGCAACTCTTCAATTAACCCACTCATCACAGAAGCTTTCCTATCCGTCAGTGACTGCAACGTTATAGTTGTTGACTGGAACAGCTTGGCCAATAGATGTTATACAACTGCAGTACTCGGTGTCCCAGATATAGGAGAGTATCTTGGAAATTTCCTCATTTGGCTGTTTGATGTAGCTGGTGGAGACTGGAATGAACTCCATCTAGTTGGGTTCAGCCTGGGAGCTCATGTCGTTGGCAACGCTGGACGCACAGCTTCAGGAAAACCAGGACGTGTAACAGGTAACCTTGGTTTGCTGGATAAGATTAGGGAAATTGTCTTATTATAATATGATAGGAGATATTATAAAAAAAAAAAAAAAAAACATATATATATATATATATATATATATATATATATATATATATATATATATATATATATATATATATATATATTCTTTTTTGTGGAATCATACTTAGAAACATGCTAAAATAAGATCAAGGGTGTATGTAAGTGTTCTGAAATTTCAATTTTGATAAAATTTGGCATAGAGTCTGTGGCAAATTTTTCTTCTAACATTATTACTTTTACTCGGAGCCAATAAAATAATCCGGTTAGCTCTTAGTTGTAGAAAAGTAAAGTTTTAAGTTAACTAAGTTACAGTTTCCTTAGCTGATATTCTTCTTCACCCAGGTTTGGACCCAGCGCTTCCACTATGGTGCAAAAACCCAGACAGGTTGGGCACCGACAGCGCAGTTTACGTGGAATCCATCCACACCGATGGTGGCGTACTTGGCTTTATGAAACCCATTGGCCATGTCGATTTTTATCCAAACGGTGGAACGAATCCCCAGCCAGGATGCTGGTGCAGCACTTGCTCCCATTTCCGCGCACCAGAGCTGTTCGCGTCGAGTGTGAAAAATAATCACTTTGTTGGCCACCGCTGTGCTAATCTCATTGCAGCTTCAATTGGGTATTGCCATGGAGAAACGTTGAAAATGGGCAACGACGATATGGATAAACGAGGGTAAGTTGAAATAAACAACCTCAAAATTAAAACTGTATCTCTAAATGTTAGCATACATACATCTTTAAAACTACGCAAATGATTTTCATGTGGGTTTTTAATAGATAGATTGAAACAAGAGGAGGTTATATAATCAAAACACTTTAGATTAATATAAAATATAATAAATTAATATAAGTACACATTAAGACCCGTGTGAAGATGGGACTGACTGGTAGTTTTACGTAAACATCAGCATTTAAACCTACTACGCCTATACAGCAAAGTGTAGCAAAGGTATTTACGTTACTTTCTTTTAGTTTTTTTGATGATGATAATATCATTTTTTTTTGTAATAATGTAAAAGTGTTTTTTTTTTAGGTATGGACTTTATAGATTGACCACCGGTGCCAGTTGGCCATTTTAAACGATATTATTATATTATTAGTGTATTGTTATAAAATCCAAATAAAAATTTAAAGAAAATTTTGCTATTCATTCGACACAAAAAAACTTATTCAACTCTAACAGAAGCCTAGCTACTAGCTTACATATAAAAATGTTTAATTTCTGAATAAATCATACTTCAAAAAGCCTATTTCGAGTTCGGGAGAAACCCCACCCAGGAAAACCGGCATAAGAAATTCGCATGGAGCCTCTTTTATAGAAATATATGAAAATATGAAAAATTAAATTTTTAAATTCAATAACTAAATCTGTATGAAGAAGTCAACATACATGTATATTATATAACTGAAAGTCACCAAGTCAGTTATGGTATGTACGAGTAGGGTAAAATTGCCGGTCTGGGTTATTGCTAATCATTTCTTAAAATAGTAATATCATTTTTATTTCATTCACTAATTAAATCAATATGTTATATTATAATTCCGAATTAACTAAACTAGAGATCGCCCAATGGTCGAAATTCGACCTTAAATTTAATTACCTATCTTCTTTTGGCTCCCCGTTTAAAAAGTATTGACTATTTCAGATTTAATAAAAAAAAAAACAACAATCCATTTTTAATTTGACAACAGACTTCAACCATAAATTGTTTTTAACAAAAAATTAAAACCGACTTCCAAGGTAAAAACAATAATAACATCCTAATTTTTCCTATCTAATAGTCCCTTTTTCGAATTCGGCTAAAACTCAACTATTTCTGTACTCAATCTTCATCATTTTGAAGTCGGTACCAGATATAGCTGAATCTTCAGTTCTCTGACAGAATAGGTATTTGAAACTTTTGGAACTGGCACCGACTTCAAAATGATGAAGATTGAGTACAGAAATAGTTGAGTTTTAGCCGAATTCGAAAAAGGGACTATTAGATAGGAAAAATTATTTAATACTTTTTAGTTCATATTATAAGGATGTTATTATTGTTTTTACCTTGGAAGTCGGTTTTAATATTTTGTTAAAAATAATAATTTCACTCTTTTTAGTTACCTCGATTGTTTTTCTTATTCCTATTACGATGTAGATTGTTTTCCTATGTAAGTATTTTCATACTAAGGGTTCAATTTATTACCTCGATCGTGGGAATCGCAGACACAATAGATTTTTAATTGTTATGCGGCAGCCGAGTGCCGCTTGGGGATTGATGGGTTAATAGTTAAACTAGTGTAGTACTTATCGAAGCAACTTACTTCTCTTTTTTCTTTCGAATCTCAAAAGTAATGTCAAATGTGTGACTTACGCTCTGGAGTTTAGGTTGACTTTGTTATGTTCAATTTTGTGGTACATAAGTCGCTTAGAACTTGAATCATTTATTTTGAAACAACATTATATTTTTATTAAAATCGCTATGAAAAGTACCAATAATTATTATAAGGACATAACGTGATGATATAATTATGGTGTTGTGGGGGCATATTGTATCCATATACAACCATGTGACACTGGTGACCCTGACGTGGTAATGATGATGATGATGATGATGATGATGGTGATAAATTTAATTTGCATAGTAGCATATGCTTTCAGTTCTTAAAACAGCGCCTTAACCCCCAAACTTGTATCTATAAGGAATCCGGAGTTCTCTTAGTATCTTCGGAACCATAGTATACCTTGGTGCAAAATCTTGCGTTTTGGTAGCATATGCTTAGGATACTTCTCATAAAACCAAAATCACCATATGTTTCCATATAAATTTTGAGGAGTTCCCTCGATTACTCATGGATCCCATCATCAGATCACCACTTTTGTGAAAATGGGGCCAAATTGGAGGGAAACCTAATAGAACAAAAAAAAAATTTGAAAATCGGTTCACAAACGACGGAGTAATCGTTGAACATACAAAAAAAAAAAAAAAATTCCACAGCCAAACATATAACCTCCTCCTTTTTGGAAGTCGGTTAACAAAAGAGTGTAATTCGTAGGTATGTATACTTGTATAGGCTTGTCATTAAAAAAGATGGAAGTATGCACATTGTAGTGTGTGTAATGTTTTATTTGTTAAAAAAATGTATGATAAAAGCATAATTTCAAAATAATATTAGCTCGATGCACTGCTTCACCATATAAACTATAACTGTGCAAAATTTCATTTACCTACGTTTCCGCATTTTTCGTCAAAAGGGATCCAAAGTTTTTCTCTTGCGTATTAATATAATTATGTATACATAATATAATATGATGTATCATGGCTGATGTCGGTAATACCATCACATGTATTATTATAGTAGGTTTATTGGAGTTATGTAGGCACTAAACTCCTATGTAAATATATATATAAATATATAAATATAAATATATATATATATATATATATATATATATATATATATATATATATATATATATATATATATATATATATATATATATATATATATATATATATATATATATATAATTATTATATATATATTAATTGACAAGCTTAAGTCAAAGTTTTTAGGACTTTCACGAAGAAAAAGAATGCAAACTAACTAGGTAAAGTGCAAATATAAGCCTTTTTTATTTACACACTTTAACGGATGGTATCAAGGAATCTGCAGATTACCTAGGTAATGTGCACGTTAACGTATTCTGCATTCTAACGGTTACATAATATTATATACCAATTGCTACAGTCGGTTGCTGATGTATGTTTTCATTCTTTACGCATTTAATACTTACGCATTTAAGCTTTGTATTCAAGTTGCATAAAGTAGAAAAAAGAAATACTAGGCATAATTCAAAGATTTTTATACAATATGACACAAAATAAATATTCACACTTTTATTTAGACCTAATGATGATAATTACATTTAATACGGCCAGTTTGAACCCGTGAACAGTCCATAGAGCCCGGATCTGAAAAACATTAAAAATGTTATAAAATGTAATTTAAATAGACTTAGGTATAATGAGGCTAACTTATTTGCGAAGTTAACTATGTACCATCGAGGGAATTGATTCCTAGGACCTAGACAGTTGACAGACCAACGTCATTTGGTCGGATCATGTCAATTCAATGTTACTAATTGTGATCTGTCGGCTGGGTTTGACATAATGCGACCAAATAACGTAGGTCCCCCATCTGCCTAGGAATTTACTTCTCTGTTAGTACCATCAGCAAAATTTATAGATAGCAGATGGCGAATCTACGTTGATTAGTCAGGTCAGTCAGTGTTGACTATGATCTGTCAGAGCCTAGGCTTGACATGGTCAGACCAAATTGCGTCGGTCTGCCATCTGACTATATTATTCAATTGTCATGTTAGATCATCAGTTAAATTCATCTCTGGAAGTAAAAAAAAATATTTTTAAACTTACCCTCGTTTACCCATCACAGCATTGCCCATGTGCAATGTTCCTCCGTGGCAGTTGCTCAGTTCAGCTTCCCAGACGTTTCCACACTGACGACCGACAAAATGATTCGTTCTCACACTCGACGCAAAAAGTTCTGTGGCACGACCATGGGAGCAAGTACTCGCCCAGCATCCAGGCTGAGGGTTCCTTCCGCCGTTTGGATAGAAGTCTGCATCAGAGATTGGATCCATGATGCCAAGGAGGCCACCGTCGGTGTGAATGGACTCGACGTGGACGCCGCTATTTCTGTTCAAAGCCAAGGAATTGCCGCCCCAGTTTGGACCAGCTGGGTCCAAACCTGTAAATAATACATATATATTATATTGCTTATGTGATAATATGAGTGATAGCCGAAAGTGAGATACTCAACTATCCTTAGATACATATATATTTGCTTAGAAAAGTTTGATATCGCACAGGAAAAGGCTTATTTAAATTAACCACTGGCAATGTCTCATTTTCAGAACTTATATTACTGTAACAAGGTTCGGGAAAAAATAGAAAAGTCTTTGTGGTACCAGACTAAAGATTTTCAGCGTCATAAGGCTGATATAAACATAGACAATCCAAGCAGCAATTACCTGTTACGCGTCCTGGTCTTCCTGAAGCTGTGCGTCCAGCGTTGCCAACGACATGAGCTCCCAAGCTGAACCCAACTAGATGGAGGTTATTCCAATTTCCACCAGCCGTATTGAATAGCCAGATGAGGAAGTTTCCAAGGTGTTGTCCGATATTTGGGACACCCGAAACGGCGGTCGTGTATAGGCCGTTAGCCAAGCGGTTCCAGTCGACAACTATAACGTTGAAATCACCTACAGCTAAGAAAGCTTGTGTTATGAGCGGGTTCATTGGGGAATTGCCGTTGTTGTTCCATCCGTGGACGATCACCTTAGTAGGAGCTGCACCATTGTAGTTGGATGCCCAGACGCTGTTCGGGTTGTTGATGAAAAGAATTTGGGCATTGTTAGGATTGCGCCTGAAATTGAAACACAAGTTTCATCGGTCTGAGTGAAATTTTGTTTTCATTCGCGGATAATAATATTATATCACGATATCATTCTTATTCTTGATATTTATGATAGATATAATTATATTTTAATAGAGCATTATCAGTTATCTGGATTAGCTCAAACGGCTTTAACAAGATTATTATGCACATGCGTAATATATTATCAATTATGTATTTAGATTTTAGTGTTTACCTTAACATTACAGTATTTAATTGGTAACAGCGAATAGTATTATGGAATACCTAAGACCTCTAGCTGTTTAGAAGACCATGTATCGGGAGACAAATCGTCACGATCAGACTTATTGCAGGCCGACCTGACCGGACTCATTTTGTGCATTTCGTGTGTGTACAAGATCGGTCTTCCTGTTTAGGGATGTCTTTGAGGATTACTACAGATATAAAATTACTACTATTACTTAACTTTCTGCCGCGCACTGCTAAACTCTGGAACGAACTGTCACCAGCATTATTTCGGGCCAATACGACCTGCAAACCTTCAAGAAGAGAGCGTATCCCCTCTTTAAAGGCCGGCAACGCACCTGCAGCTCTTCTAATGTTGCAAGTGTCCATGGGTGATGGTAGTTGCTTTCCATCAGGTGACCCGTTTGCTCATTTGCACCCTGACTTTATAAAAAAAAGTTACCTGGTAAAAAGCCAATACTGGTTGTCAGCGCCGTTCCTAGCTGAAGCTAATGCCTCCTCATCAACTGGAGCTTCAAGGTCTACAAGATGTGGTACTCCCTCACCATCCGGCATCCAGATATACCTGCTTTCTCCTTCTACATAATGACTATTATCTCCTGGAATAACAGGAGTTGCGTAACTGAAAGATACTGAAAATGTGAAAGAATTAAGTTTATTTGTGAACAAAATAATATTATGCATATACAGGGTGCAATTAAACCTTCCTGCCAAATTTTTTCCAGGGCTTAGGTATCATTAGGAGAGTCCATTTAACCAAAAAAAAAAAATGGGTGTTATTTTTTTTCAATGACATATTTTATCCCATTTAAAATCGTTGCAGAACGGTCACTCGCGGCGCGGGGGAATGAGAGAGGGTGACGCCGGGATGAGGCGCGCGCGCGGGGGCACGTCACGCGCGGCCGACGCATCGTGTCCATTAATTGTAGTGTTTTTTAGGATAACTTTCGGAAGCTATTTCTCAATAATTTAGTACTGAGTGACTATAAAAGAAAAAATACGTGTATTTTTATTTTTAACAAGGATCAATATATCAAAATTTGGCAGGAAGGTTTAATTACGCCCTGTATATTGATAATTACAGTAGAAGTGAAAACGCGCGTGAGTTCAATTATTTTATCCCATATATTCTTCACTTGAGGATTTTGTCGCGGAGCACTTTCAATAAATCTGGGTGCACGGTAGTGCACCCGCCGAGACGAGCCAAGCGAAGCGCTAGGGCACTACTTACATTTTCTCGAAGTGTTTCGTCGTTTTTTTAAACCCTCATAGAGTTGGTTTCCAACGTACCAGATAATTCGTATTCTCAGGATATCATTTCAATAATAGACTAATTAAATATACAAAGTCTCAATTGAATACCTCTAATACTTCAGATTTTATTGATATCTAAAATATACCGATTTCGTCACTGACATACTGACTCACTGACACACCGATGATCATCAAAATGTTTGGCTACTTCGTGCTAGAATGCTGAAATTTGGTATGTAATCTAAGTTTAGTATACAACCGAAAAAAAAATCATAAACTTATAACTTTCGCCCCCCATCCCCTAAAATGGGGGTGGTTGGAGGTTTATATGAGACTTTCACCAATTTTATGAATTAGGAAATAAAAATTTACACGGCATTGTAGAAAGTAACTAAAATACCTATTAATAAGTACTTACAAGAATCAACTTACAAAAAGAACTGAAAAGCGAAATCCCACCAAAAACATTTCTTGTAAAATGTTGCCGAGACGACCACATAAGGTTTAGCCTGTGAAAAAGATATGAGATCTCATGTAGAGCCAAGCTTCTAAAATCTATACGGCCTAACTCTACTGACCCTAACTTAAACAAATTCTACATATCAGTAAATATGTATGACTCGGCTGTTTCGTTACTAACTTCAGATCAGAAAACTAAATATTTGCATCATCTCCGCAATGGTAGCGAAACGGTGAAGCCATACATATTTACTGGTATTTAGAATTTGTTTAGGGTCAGTTGAGTTAGGCCGTGTAGATTCAGAAGCTTGGCTCTACATGAGATCTCATATCTTTTTCACAGGGTAAACCTTATGTGGTCGTCTCGGCAACATTTTACAAGATATGTTTTTGGTGGGATTATATTATTCCTGACTTTCTTTCAGCGGCCGTGGTTACCGGTGGACAATTCATCATTAATATTATCCCATATTTAAATATGCAATCAAGAGGGCGACTAAACCAAAAAATCAAACATCGTCCTTCTCTC
The DNA here is from genome assembly GCA_905187585.1 of Cyaniris semiargus. Classification (NCBI taxonomy): domain Eukaryota; kingdom Metazoa; phylum Arthropoda; class Insecta; order Lepidoptera; family Lycaenidae; genus Cyaniris; species Cyaniris semiargus. The sequence continues at coordinate 6,018,483 of LR994555.1, forward strand.
TACACACTCACGCCCTTCTTTCATATGCCAGGTGAAAAAGGACGACGCGGAATCATCGCCAAGTTAGTTTTACTATTAATAAAAGACGAAAATGATTATGAAAAAAGTATTTTGAGCAAATTTAGGTTTTATCAATGCCTTTTAGGGTTCCGTAGTCCACAAGGAACCCTTATAGTTTCGGTCTGTCCGTCCGTCTGTCCGTCTATCTGTCTGTCTGTCTGTCCGCGGTTTTGCTCAGAGACTATAGGACCTACAAAGCTGTAATTTGGCATGAATGCACATATTAATGATGCCGACAAAACGGTACATGAAATCTTTTTTTTAGGGTTCCGTACCTCAAAAGGAAAAAACGGAACCCTTATAGGATCACTTTGTTGTCCGTCTGTCCGTCCGTCCGTCTGTCAAGACCCTTTTTCTCAGGAACGCGTGAAGGTATGAAGCTGAAATTTATATCAATTACTCAGGTCTACTGTCCCTTGAAGCTGTGAAAAAATCAAACTTCTAAGCCAACGCAATCAAAAGATACAGCCGTTTATGCCGCAAATTTTCGACACTTGCAAGGGAATCAAAACCTACAGGGTGCTTCCCGTGAACTCAGAATCTTGAAATTTGGTACGAAGCAACGTCTTATAGCATAGATAAAGGAAAAATTACGAAAACCATAAATTTTTAGTTACATCACATAATATATTTTTTTTTAATAATTTTAAACTTACTACCCATTTCCTCATAAACGCGTAGAGGTATTAAATTGAAATTCATACCAAATACTCAGGTCTATAATACCTTTAAGCTGTAACAAAATCAAACTTTGTAAACCTTGCAGGTTTGTACGGAACCCTCGGTGCGCGAGTCCGACTCGCACTTGGCCGGTTTTTTTTTATGGTACCTTCCCTACACATCAAGCGGGGATGAATTTTTTTTTCGCGTCCACCCCATCATGTGGGGTGTCGTTGGATAGGTTTTTTAAAAATATTATGAGTATTCATAGATCATTTTCCGATTTAGGGATCCGTTTGTGAAATATTAAGTTTTAAAGTGGAAAAAATCGTTAGAGTCCTGTGGGGACTAGGGATGTAAAGCGGTAAAATTACTTTCGTAAAATTCGGTATATTACGATATTTTACGTAAAATATTATATTTTACGGTAAATTACGGTAAAATTGGGTAAAAAAAGATTTGATTTCGTGGCATAATTTTCATTAATCTGAATGGGGATATAAAAAATTAAACAGGTTACTTAATGCAAGTCTAGTGCAGTAAGTCAAAACAACATAATAGCCAGCCTACCGGCTTGCTGTATGCTCTGTCGAGTGTCGTCAACTGTCAACAAGTCGCAACAGCGCAAAATACTATGGCAAACAGCACTAATCGGCAACGTCACACCGTGCGACGCGCACGCAGTACGCAAGTTGCAACTTGCAACTTGCAACACGCTCGCCCCGCCCGCCGTCATACCACCATTCTGCATACATACGTAGCCGGTAATTTTACCGTAATTTATATAAATTACCGTAAAATACGCGTATTTTACCAGCGTTTTCGGTAAAATTACGTAATTTTGCAACCCTAGTGGGGACCCGTTCTACCAGCTAAACGGTTGCTTCTGGAAATGTGAAAAAATTTACGGGAGTAGGAAATATGCTTAATTTAAAAGGAAAACTATCACGGCTAAGAAGACTTCATAAGTTATTGAGTAATAGTCGATCAACTAAAAAAATGTATTCGGCGAAGCATTTAAAAGGAAATTTTAGTTCAAATTCCTTTGAAAGTAACTGAGATGATATTGTTAGTAGTGTAAAACACGTTATGTACATTCATTGACCATACAAAAATGAAAATAAAACTAGCGGTACTACGGAACCCAATATTGCGCGTGGCCCGACACGCACATGGCCGGTTTTTTAGATATTATAAAATATTAAAGAAAATACAGCAAACTTCGAAGATTCAAGCAAAAATGTGTCTAAATAAGGTTTTTTGTTTAAAAAAAACTATCGAGAATTTTTTCAGTAATCATGTTTTCGTACTGAGCATTTAATCTTCATGAACTGAAGTTACTTGTGTAAAAAAATCAGTTTTCTATACCTTACAGATTTTGAAATCTAGGTTTAAGTATGTAGTCAAGTTAGGGTCAGGTGCATTCTTAAAAGTAATTTTTACTTCAAATTTAAACCATTACATCTACTTTACTATGCCTATGATACAAAATAATCTATATATATAAAAGAAAGTCGTGTTAGTTACACCACTTATAACTCAAGAACGGCAGAACAGATTTGGCTGAAAATTGGTAGGGAGGTAGCTTAGAGCCAGGAGACGGACATAGGATACTTTTTATCCCGTTCGACAGCGTTCCTGTGTGACTTGACATGAAACGTCAGTCACTATAAAACGTGGTATAACAAAAAAGAATCAGACTTGGAATAACAAAACGCAAATGACAGCTATGTAATTGACGTAAAATGACAGCTATGTAATGACGTATGGATGACAATTTGATATTTGTAAGAAATCAATATTAAAACTATTTCTATTAAATAAATAATTAACAAGTGGATTGAAGTGAAGTGAAGTTTAATTAATAATGCCGCGACCAAGACGATCGAATCTTTCCCGACAAAGCCGTAATGCAAGAAGAATACAAAATACTGCAAATGAAAGGACTGAAGAAGAACAAGAAATTGCACGTGAACAGCGCCGCAATAGTATGGCTCGACTTCGTGCTTCTCAATCACGAGAGCAAAGTGAAGCAGCCCGTGAAACAGCTCGGTAGGCAATGCAGAATCGTCGAGCGAACAACAGAAGTCAACAAATAGATAATTTGCGACGCAGATACATCAGAATAATACATGAGCTACAATTTTAACCGACTTTCAAAGTGGAGCAGGTGTTATGTTCGTTTTTTTATGTTCAACGATTACTCCGCCGTTTGTGAACCGATTTTCAAAATTTTTCTTTTGGTGTATAGGTTGTCATCCCAATTTGGTACCATATTCATAAAAGTGGTGACCTGATGAAGGGATCCATAAGAAATCGAGGGAACTCCTCAAAATTTATATGGAAACATGTGGTGACTTCGGTTTCGTGAGCAGTATTCTAAGCATATGCTACCAACAAGCAAGATTTTGCACCAAGGTATACCATGCTTCGGAAGGTGCTGAGAGAACTCCTGACTCTTTATAGATACAAGTTTGGGAGTTTCGACGTTATTTTAAGAACGGAAAGCATATGCTACTATGCAAATTACATTCATCATCATCATCATTACTACCATAAACCATTATAGAACCATGTATCGTCCCGTTTTGACCCTATTATTGGTACTTTTCATAGTCTTTTATTATATATCACTTAAACCGCGGGTAACACCGCGGGGCACAGCTAGTATTATAATATGTGTAAAAATATACTCACAAGCAACACAAACTAGGAGTACCCCCAGCGGCTTCATGATTAGCGATTAACATTACAGCGACAACAATTTGTTTTATAATCAATATTAATTTATCATTATACTAATCTAAATCACAGTTAAGACTTCAGCAAAAACAACGTAAAAAATAATCGAAAATTATTGATCCATTTACAAGATACCACTGCTGTTATTGAAAATGCAGCAAAAAAACAGTACTTATGCCAGGATTGCCAGGACTGGCATAGTCGAAAAATCGGCCAAGTGCGTATCAGACTTCCGAAGGCTTCCGCACCGTTAAAGAGCGGAAGTAGGCAAAAAAAATTGTTTGTTATATGGGAGCTTCCCTTAAATACTTATTTTATTTAAATTTTATCATTAATTATTAAATTACAGAATACAGATACAATTAATGACTCTGTGAATATTTCAAGAGCCCACCTGCCCAGTTGCCATTATTAATTGCGAGCAAAAAAGGCCAAAAAATCACTTTAATATTAATTTTATTTTGCTTTTAGTCATAATAATAATAGCCTTTTATTCCAAAACATAGGGTTACAAGAGGTCCCTAAGTTCGGTGTGCCGTTTAGCAAAGGCCTCCTCCAATTCCTTCCAATGTGTCCTGTCCCTTGCTACTCTCAACCAGAATGGTCCCGCTGTCTGTTTCAAGTCGTCTTCCCATCTCCTGACTTGCCGACCCCTGCTTTTTTGCCATCTCTTGGTTGCCAGAGAGTGACTTGCTTACTTTATTTGTTAATGGGGTGGCGTAGCGTATGTCCAGTCCATCCCATTTGCTTTTAGTATTTTTGTTGTTTGTTCAGCAACAGAAATACACGATCTGTGAACATAACAGAAGTCTAGCTATAGCGGTTCTTGAGATACAGCCTGGAGACAGACATAGACGGACAGACATCGAAGTCTCAGTAATAGGGTCTCGTTACTGTAAAAGCTTTATGTCAAATGCATCTCCAAATGTTTTATTGAAATAATGCGAAGAATAGGTGCCAGTTTAGATGGTTTTAATGTGTTCAAAAATGCTAAAAGACTATAAATAAACAATTTTTGTTTGTCGCCAGCAGAAGTGTGAACTCTCTATCTGTTACCTCTAACGCCTATATACTTACTATAGGATTTTGATTAATTTTGCCGTGGATATTGTGTCTGCAGGGAATAGATACGTCTGTTTCCATTACGAAAAATATCTATAGCTAAACATAGAACCTCCTTTTTTAAAGTCGGTTTTCAATGTACGGTAGCTAACACGCGAACAAAGTTGCGAGCGATACCGTGATTCAAGATTGTAGTTCAAAATAAATATTCCAGTGGCTTACACAGATTAAGCAATAAATACATAAATATATTATTATCTTTATTTTTGCATGCATGTGTCATTTAATTTTTATGTTATTGGTAGAAAGTAAACGTATAATTTTACACAAAAATGTTGACTAGTAATTCTGCAATTAATTCCAGAACGAACAGAAAAATATTAACTATGTTCGTCACGCAAAATCTAAATTATTATTTTCATAATAAGAATGCCTATGGCCGATTTGTGCTTATTAAAAATATTAATACTAAAAGTAATTATAAATTAAATAAAAAATATTAACTAATTATTCTACAAAACATAATAGTATTTTAAAAAGATAAATCCGACTTCCTAATTGTACGTAATTCAGAATTAAAATTCCCTATCTCAAAAACTACTGAACCAATTTCGATGAAACTTACAGTATTCCCTAACTTGAACAATACCTAGTACAACAAAAAAGAATCGGAGATATGCGAACACAAACATAAAAACATACATAGATACATATCTACATAATAAGTATACACTTATGTTTGACACACTTGTTCAGACGCTGATATAGACTAACAAAATATAATATACGAAAACTGAGATGTTCTGGAAATATTACATGTAACATCGAATTTATAACCTCCTTTTTTGAAGTCGGTTAAAATAGTATTGATAAATAAAGGATAATAATGTATTATTTAACAATAACGTAAACATTTCGTTTTTCGTAGGACATTGCTACGACGGTCTACGAGGTACCTAATACATCTTCACTGCGGCAAGTAAAATCTTAAACCTTCATCTGGTGCGGCGGCGGGCCAAAGTGTGCCCCCAATGATTTTTCCGCCAGTGCGTGGTAGGCCTTTCTCGACCCACCAGCACAAGGTTAGATTAAATTACTATAACTTTGCGAAAACATAATGTAGGTGTACAGTTTTTGCACTGTTGGAATAACCTTGAACCCAACTTCTTTAGATTTAATTCGCCCCGGGATCTGCCAAACAGGAAATGAGAAATAAACCAGGGAAAGTGGCGGGTCGATATCGACCTGAACCGCACTAGAAAGTATTTTTAGTAGTGATGGGAAAGAAAAATAAGGGGATATCGATAGTATATTTATTATTTATATATTTAAATGCCTGTCTTTAAAACACAAAGCACAAAGATTTTGTTTGCACATTCTGCAGTATGTTTTAATTTATTTTTTGCTTCGACGCTCCTCATGGTTTCCCCTAGGTTTTCATAGCACCCTGCACAATTTTGCCGTTTAACGCTCATCTCAAGGTCATGATCTTTTGTTTCCTGCTATCGTGCATTGTTAATTTTATGAAATGAACAATAATTGTATTTTAAAAAGAATTACTTTAATCGGACTAGTAGTTCTGGAGATATGCGAACACAAACATAAAAACATACATACATATACTTTAGAAATTTTACACATTTGTTCAGATGCTGATATAGACTAAAACATACCAAAACTGGGCAGTTCTGGAAATAATACATACATACAGGTCGAATGATAACCTCCTTTTTTTTGAAGTAGGTTAAAAACGCGACGTACGTCAGTTACGATAGATTGCACAACAGTAACTGGCGAGGCGGGCGCTCGGTGCGGTATCGGGTCACCAACCGCCTGCTTAGACGGCGGGCCGCAATAGGCCCACTGCCGCACCGAGTTGATTTTTGACACCGTCAGTGCGTGGTAGGCCGATAAAGACCTGCCGTGATGTTTTTATAGGGAAGATCTATAATTTTGAACACAATCTCAAATATATATTTGTCTCTGTCGTACTTTACAAACACCTGAGATAATCGTTCCGCACCGAGTGAGAGAACATAGTTTTCTTCGTCCGCACCAGCTGAAATTCCGCGGCAGGCCGATTTGAGCCTGATCCGCAGTGAACGTGTTAATGAAGTACTTAATAATATTGTAAACCGTAGTTGCGACACTCTTTCAGAGGGATAAAGTTTATGTGCTACAGTTATTTTCTTTACTATTTCATATTTTTATTTAGAGTAAAAGTGATTTTTATTTACAGATTTGGTCTCAGTATTTGATCATGTCAAAACGAAATAGCGTTTTTTTGTTTTATAAAAAATACTTTCATTTTTTGTGAAAAAATTATATCTATATAATACGACATTTCAGTAAGATAAGATTGATTTATTATGATAAGTATAGAATATAGATTTTATCTCAATCATATTACAAATGTTTGTAATTAACGAAAAATGGGATTCCCAAATAGGAGTATACAAAAATATAGTATTTAAACAAAGTTTTTTATAAATTATACATTTATGGGTATTTTTTTGCTAGTACCTGTTATTTAAAGACGCTAGGTTGTGTTAAATTACATAATGTTAAATGATGCCGGCCATGTGCCGACATTAGTTTATCGTACGGAAATAGTACATTTTTCGGCAATAATTGAAGATCAAACGAACTTACCTTAAGTGAAGTTCGATCACAATTATATGAGCGACTTCATTCTTAGCGATTTATGCTTACTTGTTGTATAGTGGCGCTCCCATGCGTCACCCTTGCACGTATTTTAGAGATATGTAAAAAAAAAAAAATGTCACTGTCACTAAGTCACCTGTCATGATTCATGACTTTTCCGGCGCTTAGACTCGAGCTACTCATTTTGTTTAGAGCAAATATAACTTACCTGCGGTGTTCATTTTATATTTGTAACTTGGGTAGGGAGAGACTGGTCACAGTCAAAGTATTAGTCGACTCACCTGTAATATGGGGTGGGTTTGGATAAATCGCTAAGAATGAAGTCGCTCATATAATTGTGATCGAACTTCACTTAAGGTAAGTTCGTTTGATCTTCAATTATATTTCGCGACTTCATTCTTAGCGATTTATGCTTACTTGTTGTATGATGTTTAGAGTAAAACAAATATAAAATGTTTAAGTAATTATTCTCTATTTTTATTTAAGGTTTTAAATTACAAAAAATGTGTGATAATTATTATAATATTATCATTGGTAAATGGAAATACTTACTTAATAAATAATTATCAATATTACAAAATATAAGTAATATTCCTTCATATTACAAATATTCTTTAAGTACTCCTTATTATGATCTTAGATAACATTTGAAGTAACTGACTAAAATAAATACATTTCTTTCTTATAACATAAATTATAATATTTACGAAATTTTATTCTGTCTAGATTGGGGAAAAATATTTCCTTATTATAATTAGAATTTAGCGAATATAATAGAGGTAGGCATTAACTATTACTCCATCCTAGAGATTCTTTGATTGGTTCTATGTTGACTCCCAGTTTATTAGCTTTCGTCGTAGCTGTATAGCGAGTGCTATATGGACCAAAAATTGAAGTATCAATACCCCTTTTACCTAATAGTAATGTCTTTGATCCAGTTACTTAAAGTTTGAGTACAATTGTTATTTGTTATTATATGATTTACGAAAACGAATAAAAAGGGTAATCTCATTTACGATAATTTTTCCTTTTATTTAAATATTCTAAGAGGTATAATAATGCAGGACAAATCTTATGGTCCTGTGAATAGTAAGGAAGTTTAAGCACCGGTTGAAAACTATAAAGCTTAGAAGTTTTTATCATGAAAAGTTTTCACCTTTAAGTTTCCACCAATAACCTACAGTAATTATATTAATCAATCACATATTATATTTTGTTTTTATAATATCCGGTAAGCAATACCTACGTAGATTAAAACCTCATCTTTTTTAGTAAAATAAATACTACATATTTTATTAGTTATTACACCTAATTTTTTGTACCCTATGCACTGCAACAAGTGCAAGTAAAGTGGCAGTTTGCTTAGCAAGAACTTTCAGAACCATTTTCGTTGGGCCACTGCAGAGATATAAACGATAGGGCATTATTAGTATCCCAATTCACTTCTTATTATTCGGCTTAATAAGTCTCATTCTGTAAGTTCCTTTCATATACCTCTTGAGTTGATATCATTTTCTAAATTAGTACATAATAATGATTGGGCAGGTTTAAAACTATTTTATAATTTAATGTGCTATATTTAGCACATTGGCTCAGTTTATCTGACAGAAAAGCTATTACCCTATCGACTGGCAAATTATATAAATCGTAGTTATGTGTTCTCCAAAACATTATCCATTGTTTTATACCACTATAGTATTGCATTTAATATGTATTATCGGATAAAGAATTTAGTATTATTTCAACACATTCCTCAGACAGTGGTGACCTCCAGTATGTACTCCCGGATAACCTCACGACTCGCGGCAACTATAGGCGTAGCGAGCGATGAAGATGTTACAGGACTTTATAAGTAGATTTAACAAGTTAATATCAGGCTTACGAATAATAATATGCTTATGATTCTTAGATAATTCCTTAAACCATGGGAACTACGACTGTACGGCTATGTCAATCATCAGGGTCTTTGTACCACGTAACTACGTACTATGGCACTAAACTATAATAGTAAATGAATCTACGTCGAATTCACCACCTTCGTTACTTATTTTCTTATCTTCACACCATTGCTAAATTTTCCCTGGTTATATAGATCAAATAACTATAATTGGACGCTACCCATTCTGTTTATACGCAAAATAGCGATCGTATATTATCGATCGACTAAAAAAAAAAATTCACTACTACTAAGATACCTAGCAAAAAAGGCTGCCTTGTATTTCAATAAGTGATCTCATTTCATTGCTATTACAATGTCCATGGTATCTTTGTTCATTACAAAAATAAAGTTTTAGAAGCATCTGTGAAAATTTTAATTATTTTATTTCACATTTTCTTAGCTCAGCTTTTTGGCTTATAACATCTTTTGAAGAGATTATTGACTGATTGTAACTAGGATCTTGGAAAGGTTATAAAAAATTAAGTTACATTTCCTAATTATTTCTATTCATAAATGTTTTTTTTTTTTTTTTTTTGTGGTATTTAATATTTTCCTGTGGTAGTTCCAGAATTATAGACGCAGAATTAAAAACGAAACAATTTACATTTAATATTAGGTAGTACCCTAATCTTCGATTCATTAATAATAATAAAACCCATTTTTTCAAATGTACATTACGAGAGGAAAGTATAACTATTAACTATATACATTCCTGACAACCTTTAAAAGTTTCACCTAGGAATATAAACCTAATTATGTAAATATAATATACATACTAGCACCAATTTACTTTCTTAATTCTTTTTACATCGTTAATAACTGGTTCCAAAATCTTAGTAAAGATATATGGAGCAGTACGTATTATTATGGCGAATGGTATATAATATATTATATACTATAATATTATCTACGAGATTAATGAATCGGTATCGAAGAATATGCGTCCTTTAATTGAATCGATCTTGGTCATATTATAACAATTACTTATTAGGTGATAAAAAATTGTTTGAGACAGTGCCGTTATCCTTAATTTTAACGTTTTTAAATTGACACAATACCTTTCTAGTGTCCACAGCTTTAGAGTTTAAATTTTCAATTTTAGTATGAATATTTTGTCACCGATCTAGGTTTCGGTATTATCTAAGAACATAGCTTAGGAGTCAAAAAATAATCTGCAAGGGGAGTAGGTACACCTCTCGATTGCTTTGGTCTCAATCAAGCTACTAATATCAAAAACAGACACTAATAATTATTATTATAGCACGGGGTTACATTTTTTACAGGTTTCGATTTAAACGGTATCTTATACCGGATAGTAAAAGTGTAATACACCACTTGTCATAGAATAACGTAATCGGCCTGCGTAGTAGGGTACCTCAATAAATAATTAACGAAAGGCTGGCTTGCGCGTCTGCGCTCGAGTTGTCTGCGGCGCGGCGGCCCGGCGCGGCGGGGCGGCTGAGGCGCAGGCCGGTGGGCTTCCGAGGCGCTCGCTCGTGGCGGCGTGTCGGCGCTGCGGCAGGCGGGACGGCGCTCGTGCTGGTGTCCCGTCATTCGTCTGTTCCTGCGGCTGATCGCCATCACGCCCCGTAGATGGTGCCGATTTCAACGACGTTGGGGCGACCGCAGGTGTGAGATTCAGCACCGGCGCGGATTCCTCCAGGAGTAAGGGCCATATGGTCTGCGCGTGATCAACTTCTTGAACAGGATCATCACGATCTGTCAAAAACCACAATATTTGCAGTTCTATTATCATATTATTTGAACAGCAAAAGCCCTGATATTTGCAGTTACGTATTCGTAATGTAGGTATATCAAGTGTCGGTAGATGTTGAAAAAATAATATTATATTCTATAGCAGCAAGGAACCCCAGTTTCGATAGTTGTGCGTCCGTTTTCAAACAGAAAAAATCCTGATGTTGGCAGTTACGTGTCTGTTTCCAAACAGCAAAAGCCCTGAATTATTTGCAATTATTCGTAATGTACATGAAAACATGTAGGTAGGTGTAAAAAAAAAAAATTATATATTCTTTAACAGCAAAAACCCCGATTTCGCTAGTTGCGTGTTTGTTTTCGAACAGCAAAAGCCCCGACCTTGGCCGTTGCGTATTCGTAATTTACATCAAAATATGACAGCAAAAACCCTGAGGTTGGTAGTTGCGTGTCTGTTTTCGAACAGCAAAAGCCCTGACCTTGGCAGTTGCGTATTCGTAATTTGCATCAAAATATGACAGCAAAAATCCTGAGGTTGGTAGTTGCGTGTCTGTTTTCGAACAGCAAAAGCCCCGACCTTGGCCGTTGCGTATTCGTAATTTACATCAAAATATGACAGCAAAAACCCTGAGGTTGGTAGTTGCGTGTCTGTTTTCGAACAGCAAAAGCCCTGACCTTGGCAGTTGCGTATTCGTAATTTGCATCAAAATATGACAGCAAAAATCCTGAGGTTGGTAGTTGCGTGTCTGTTTTCGAACAGCAAAATCCCCGACCTTGGCAGTTGCGTATTCGTAATTATTCTACATTAAAATATGTAGGTAGATGAAAAATAAATTTCGACGGTACATCTTTATTGCGTAACAGAAAACCATTACGTGAAAAAATTATAATTATGCGTTATCTATTGATATATCCCTTGGTATTATTAAATTATAAGATAAAATAAGTATAATTATAGCTATTCCCCCTGAGTTAACACTTACTTGGTCTGATATCTGACGAGGATGAATCGATTTGTCGTCCCATTTTTCTTCGAATATTTTCTCCGCTATCCGGACTCCAACGCTTCTTCCCCATGTCGAAAGCTCCACACCGTTGACCGTAGGTAAGTTGCGAACGTGCGAAGGGTTCGGCACGAAAACACGGAATGAGTAGCTCGAGTCTAAGCGCCGGAAAAGTCATGAATCATGACAGGTGACTTAGTGACAGTGACATTTTTTTTTTTTTACATATCTCTAAAATACGTGCAAGGGTGACGCATGGGAGCGCCACTATACAACAAGTAAGCATAAATCGCTAAGAATGAAGTCGCGAAATATAATAACTACCAAACGTCGTTTTCCGGTCTCTTTGCCTTTATTTGTAGTTTTACTTTATTATTTAAACAAATATACATATATCTTATATATAAAACTAGACGTTCCGCGCGGCTTCGCCCGCGTAAATTAGATATTTCACAGACAAATCAGTCTACAAAAATAGTCTATGATCCTTCACGTGGTCTTCTTCTTATCTGACCCAAATAACAGAAAAATTGCTCTAGTAGTTCGTGAGATAAGCGCTTCCATATAATATCCCCCGTTTTTTCCACATTTTCTTCTATTTCTTCGCTCCTATTAGTCTTAGCGTGATAAAATATAGCCTATAGCCTTCCTCGATAAATGGACTATCTAACACTGAAAGAATTTTTCAAATCGGACCAGTAGTTCCTGAGATTAGCGCGTTCAAACAAACAAACAAACAAACAAACAAACAAACTAACAAACTCTTCCGCTTTATAATATTATTAGTATTAGTATATTAGTATTAGTATAGATTCTCGTGTCACAATGTTAGTTACCGTACTCCTCCGAAACGGTTTTACTAATTTTTACCAAATTTTATATGCATATTTAGTAGGTCTCAGAATCGGCTACTGGCTACTTTTAATATTGATTGACTTTATATGGCAAAACAATGTTTGCCGGGACAGCTAGTTATCTATATAAATAGTAAAAAGGAAGTCTAAAAATAATTTATCAGATTCATCCAATAAGTCAAAATGTATGTTAATGGCTTATATCGGTGCTGGATAATTGTTTCGAAGAAATAATCAGCAATTGATAATAAATTGAAGACGTGAGTGGAAGAACCAGGTAAGTAACAGTAAAAAAATTGCGGTTTTTTGCATAAATGGAGGCTTTAGGACCGGAAAAATGATTTGAAATAAAAACACTGTGGATTTTATGAGTAGCCAGATATATTCCTCAGATGTTGAAGTAGTCAAGTTACAAGGTTTGTTCCAATTATAAGGAAAAAATGAGTAATGTCCTTATGTTATAAAATGTTAGTTATGTGGTTCTTCCACTCACGTCTTTAATAATGACTCTATAAATAAAATATTGTTTGGACAAAGCCGTGGTTATACTGATACGTGTGTGCGCAGCAACATGTTCTTGATGAAGTGTTTGTTGGTTCTGTGTGCTGCAATTGCAGGTGAGAAATTAAAAAAAAATGCAAAAAAACTCCAAAATTGTGTAGCAGTGAGCGAGATAATGATTAATTAGTTACCTATTATTATCATTTAAAGCCTAGGTTAATATACCGTTTGGGAGCTACGTTGTCACGAATAACACAGATAATATTGTGTTATTCGTTCCAACATTCCCCTTTTATTGTTGGGAGCTATAACAAAAACAAGGTATTTTGTGATTTTTTTTAATGAAAAATTTCTATAGTACTTTATATATATATTTAGTGTTTGTTTACGTTTATCAAAGCTGACTAAGGGCCTGTTTCACCACTTCCTGATAAGTGCCGGATACCGCCACCACTCCACTTAACTTGACAGATATAGAGTATGGCGAATCTGTCAAAAAAGTTGTGGATAGCCTATCCGGCACTTTATCAGGAAGTGGTGAAACAGGCCCTAAATCATATGCCGACTTTTTTTTTAATTTACGTAGATAACAATTTAACACGCATATTGCATAATGTAACTTCCCAGAAACATTGTCACAAATATATAATAGTATTATCAGGATTAAATATTATCAACCGATAAACTAAGAATCCACGATCGAAGGATTAAAATGCACGAAAAGTGTTTTAGATTGTGAATGTTTATCAAAAATGGCTACACTTTGTATTATCAAAATCTGAGTTTTAATGTATTAACACCCCAGAACTAAGTTTTAAAAATATAACTCCTTTTACTAATATACCCTTTTTAGATTTACAATATTAGGCCTTATCAACACTAACATAATATCAGACAAAGACACTGAAAAGAAAAACGAACAAAGAAAGACCTACTTTTTATTAGGAATCTAAAGCGGGCAATTCACTACCGGGCCGCCGCGCCCGCTACCGTCCGTCGCATGTCTGCTCGTCAATTCCTAGTACGGGCACAGACATACCCTTCGGCCCGTGCCCGCAGCCTGCCCGCGAGATCGCATTTTTTCCGCGCGGGCACGGGCAAGTCTGAACATAAATGGTCGCGACGGGCGGGCCCGTCGCGTCGTCATTCGCGCGTTGGAGAGCGACTGGAGTGCACTTAAAATAATATTATTTTAAAAAAGTATTATTGCAAACAAACGCTGAGCAGTCGCTTCCTTGTTTGTGGAAAGTTAACCCATCAATCCCCAAGCGGCAGTCGGATGCCGCATAACAATTGAAAATCTATTGTGTCTGCGATACCCACGATGGAGGTGCTACAAGCAAGGATTAAATGAACACCGATCTACGTCATGCCGCTTACAACGAACTTATTGAAAAATCCAAAGAAATCAATGCCGATGCTGATCTATCAATTATCATCTGTTAAAAAGAAGATCGAGTCCATGAGTCCAGGACCGAGCTGCAGCTCTCTATCTATTCGACTGACTTGCCTGTTCTGTGTGTGTTCAATAGGGGCAAGCGGCAGACTTGTGCTAGACCGGGCGGCCCGCGGGCAGCCCGGTAGTCAATTCCCCGCTTAAGGTGATACATGCATGCATGTTCTAAAATCAATCGATCACCCTCTTTAGCTTTACGATATTTAGTCTTGTGTATCAAGTCACATTAACGTATCAGACAAAGAAAGAAAAATTAAAATAGAAAGAAAAACAAAAATGAACATAGAAAGACCTAGGTACCTTTGTTAGAATCTAAGGGGATACATGACGTATGTTCAAAAATCAGTCGATAATTTAACAATGTTAACTTTTTTTAATTTCAGCACATGGTTTCACCCTCCGTCCATCTGATATGGTCTTCCATCTGTACACAAGGTTGGTATTATTAAAAAAAAACATCACTACAAATACTCCTTTAGATTTTGCTCTTCTAAGGCAATATTTGTCGCGAACATCGTACTTAGATGCTTTTTCGAGACGAAAAGTAGTCTGGCTAATAATCAAAATATGTGATTAGTAGTTTTATTTACTTTGATTGTTAATCTGAACCTTAAATAAACACAAACTTATACAGTTTACAATTATACCAGCATAGACCAATATGATGTGACTAAGTACATGTGTGAAAGACCCCCTATATTTGCAAGGATAAAATATCTTAAGACAACGAAGGGTTCGTTTAAATTGCGATGCGATGCATTTCTAAATGATCCATTCAAAACTAAACTTCATTTCCTTTACATGAAGATACACATTGAATTAACAGACTTGCCGCCCGTTGAACTGCCTGTTCCAATTTTGAACGGCTTACTTAAAAATGCATAGCCAGCCCTGGATTTATAAATAGGCCAGACAGACCGTGGCCTATGGGCGGCAGCGTCCTCTGAGGGCGGCAGCGTCCTAGGGAGGCAGCAGATTTCATACATAAAAAATATAAATTCGGCACTGTACATAGCTACGTCTTTGAACTGACCCAACCCTTTCCATTTGTGTTCTAGGAGCAATCGCAATGTGAGCCAGCCGCTGCTGCCGTCCGTAGCATCCATCAGCCAGTCCTCCTTCTCCCTCTTCCGCAAGACCGTCATAACCATCCACAGCTACGATGAGGACGTTTCTGGAAACTTTAACGCCTTTCTTGTGCCAGGTAAAAAATGGACTGTGATATGCCTAGTCTTAGTGAGAATATGCATATCACATCACATCATGAATTTGTTCACATTGCAACGTGATGAGTAAAAAAAAAAAGGTGTACTAGGATCCTAAAACGATTCCAATGTTACGTTGAACGTATTTTAAGGTGCTGTTTAGTATCAGATGCCTAAACTTTAGACTCTAAGGACTCAAAAAATATTACAAAAAAAAACTCCAGAGTCTGGATTTCGAAATCATGGTACAAATAATAAGGCACCGAATAATTTGAATATTCATCTTTCAATTTCAACAATAATGAAAATCGTTGAAAGTGAATATGAAATAATATGCCAGATGCAGTAAAATGAGTATTTCCAAATTCCAATGATATCAGCAATGTGCATCTAAAATAATTTTAGTTTGAATTGGATGCTTTGATAATTTTATTACATTATCAAAGCATCCAAATTCATATCATGCATTCTCTACCATAAAGTTTACTCTCAATTACAGCTCACCTCGACGCTGAGGATGTCAACCTGCTCGCCGTGGACTGGAGCGTCGGTTGCCCCATGTACACCATCGGGCTTGGCAACACACCCCAGCTGGGTCAAGTCATCGCTGACTTCATGAACATCCTCATCGTCAACTTCGGCTACAACGTCAATCAGATTCGCATCGTCGGCGTGGGCTTGGGCGGCCATGCTGCTGGTATCGCTGCGAGGAAAATCAATGGAGTCGTTCCTCATATTATTGGTAATTTTTATTTTTATTTTACAGTAGTATTGAGTCTTATATGGCTGCTGTTTAGCATTGGTGATCTATTCCACATAAAATCGGGTTTTGAGTTAATAATGCAGTTTTATTCTTTAGAACATAAGGTTTACGACAGTGAAATCCATTTTTTTGAAAACCCACTGCAGCATATTCTAGAGTACAAAAATGGTTAATGCTTATTCCTCTACGTGAGGTTTTGTATATAGCATTTATGTACTATGTTTCTAAAATGATTTGCGCTTAAACCGCTGAACCGATTTTGATAAAAATTTGTATGCAGATACTTTGAATCAATTTAAACGACATTAGATACTTCTTGTCCCGAAAAATGTACGGTTCCCGCGCAGTCAACAAAAATGAATTTGGTTTAATATGATATCGATATTGAGTAGGTACATGTACATATTACGTTAGGTTTTGGAGAAGGGCATAGGATAATTTTTATCATGGGAAATGTTCGGTTTTCACGCAATAAACTTTATTAATTTGCGTTTAAGCTGCTGAACCGATTTTGAATAAATTTAGTTAATGTAGAAATAATTAGTTTATCACGTGCAGAGTTGGGCAAAAAGTAATTACTTAGTAATTTTAATCAGATTACAAATTAATCAGATTGATGAAGTAATTGTGCATCTGAAATTACCCGTAAGTTGATTAAAAATAATATTAAGTATAAAATGTATTCTAATTTTAGTTTGCAATAATTAGATTAATAATTTAATTAGACTAACGAGTATTTCAATCATTACCTCTGTCCAATGTCCAATGCTGGTAATTATAATAAATAAAAAAACTCCCACACCGGTTTCGGTGGCGATGGCCGGTTTCAATAAAACCAGGCCAGTTACGCAGGAGTAATTTTATAGTGCCCAAGTGTGCGCGTAATACACAAGAACACTCTGGTTTTGAATGAAACCAGTCCAGTTAAGCACGAGTATTTTTTTTTTTATAGTGCCCAAGTGTGTGCGCAATACACAAGAGCACTCTGGGTTCAATGAAACCAGGCCAGTTACGCAGGAGTAATTTTATAGTGCCCTAGTGTGTGCGCAATACATAAGAGCACTCTGGTTTCAATGAAACCAGGCCAGTTACGCAGGAGTAATTTTATAGTGCCTAAGTGTGTGCGCAATACACAAGAGCATAAGAGCACTCTGCGGGAAGCGTGGGAAGGGAAGAAGAAGCGGGAACTCTCTGTCCTTTCCCGAGACATAGCGTATCTGCATACCAAATATCATCAAAATCCATGTAGCGGTATAAGCAGAAATCATTTTATTTAACGCCTGGGAACCGAACAGTTTTTCGAGATAAAAAGGATCCTATGGCCTTTTCCGGGACTCAAAGTATCTCCATACCAAGTTTCATCAAAATCTGTTCAGCGGTTTAGGCGCAAAATAGGAAATTTTATTATTATTTAAATAAGGCGGTAACCGTACATTTTTTCAAGACAATAATTATCTTATGTCCTTTCACGAGAGTCAAAGTATGTGCACACCAATTTTCATCAAAATCGGTTCAGTGGTTTAGGCGCAAATCATTTTTGTTTATCATACGGGTACCGTATCTTTTTCCCGAATTTAAAGTATCCTATGTCCTTTCCCGAGACATAACGTATCTGTATACCAAATATCATCGAAATCCATGTAGCTGTATAAGCAGAAATCATTTTTATTTAATGCCTGGGAACCGTACATTTTTTCGGAATCAAAAGGACCCTATGTCCTTTCCCGGGACTCAAAGTATCTCCATACCAAATTTCAGAAGAATCGGTTGAGCGGTTTGGGCGTGACGAGGTAATTTTATAACATTTTGTTAAAATAAGCACTTAAATTTGTATTGAAAGAACAAATCAGAATTTTGCATTTATGTGAAATATCACAAAGGACATTAATGCTATGTAATAAGCCCTATAGCAATATTGCATTAACCATTTTTATACGTTTTCTCTTAAAACTGAATGTAAAATTAAAATGTTTTTTTCATAATCATAATCTACGCATTTCAACAAAAAAAAAAAAAAAGATACCGCACAATAACATTTTTTTGCTTAAAATAAGCAGAAAATAAAGATTATTCCAAAAAAACTTAAAACGCCGATTACTCAAAACTAGTCCGATCTGGGATGGTACACGAACGTTTAACAGCATCCAATTATAGTTTTATATTAAAAGTTATATCTAATTTCTTTGCACCATTGTCCCATTGGACCCATTGTCCGTTACTATAATTTAAAGTATAACCATAACTGTGAGACGAAGCTAAATACTTAGTTTATGTTGATACACACAAAATTTCTATGTAGTTCATGAAACGTCTCATGGTTTTGGCTTTTAATGTAGTTACTGTAGGCCGTGCACAACTATTATGATTAATTATTTATAATGATGATTAATTATTTTTACAAATAGTAAAATAGTGCAACTTGATGAGACTTTTAAAATAATTTAATGTTTTTTCAAATTTGATATGCTTTGGCAACGAATTCCAGAGCCTTACACCAATATAGTAGCTGAGGAACCGTTTTTCTGCGATCTACTAAATAGGAAAACCAAAATCGAATCGCATTCATCTTAAATGTTGAAAGTGATCTTAAATTTTTTGTTCATTTTACATTTCGTATCTCAATATTTCTGTACTTCTTTCAGCTATTGACCCATCTCTTACCGGCTGGAGCCATCATCCCGAAATCCTGAACAAGGATGACGCTGGCGTTGTTGAGGTACTCCATGCGACTGCCGGCGTCTACGGCTACGACTTTCCTCTGGGAAACCTGGACTTCTACCCCAACGGTGGAACCCACCAGGCTGGCTGCGGTACCGACATCACTTGCTCCCACATCTACTCTTACGCCTTCTACTCTGAGTCCATCACCTCTGCCGTCAACGATGGTGATAAATTCATTGGTACGGCCTGCGAGAGTTACGAAGAGGCCATCCAGCAGCAGTGCTCTGGGGAACGTGATGTTGCATTCGGCGGACCAGAGGTCAAGCAGGGGTAAGTGTGTATGAAAATATAATTGCTTTATAGTACTGACCTCCATTATACAAGTACGCTGGACAAATGATACCCTTTGAAATGACAGCTATTTTTGTGCCTATTTGAAGCGGATTGCCAATGTGAGGGATAGGAACTAAATTTGACGTTTGAAAGTCGCCATATTGGCGCTGGTAGCAGTATTGGGAGTATTTGGAACTAATACTAGTGATGATAACCAATAACGACTAAGCGGCCATTTGCAAGTTACGTCAAATTTAGTTCTCTTCCCTCTTACTGGGGGCGCTGATTCCGCTTCAAATAGGCACAAAAAGGTGGGTATCATAGGTCCAGCGTACTTGTATAATGGAGGTCAGTGCTTTATAGGTAAACAAAGATGTTTGTTGTTTAAATAAGGAAGAGTAGAATGTTAAGGAATCTCTTGAAATTATGTGTGATATATTATGTTTTTTTTTCATTTTATTTGACATAAATTTTGATGAAGTTACAGGAAACATCCAGTAACTTCAAGCGAGCAAAAAAAAAAAAAATACTTTTCTTCATTTCGCAGGGAATAAAAGTAGCCTTATGTACGCCATATACGCTACGGTTTACCGGATAGGCCGCCTGTGCAGGTATGCCTGCGTAGGTATCAGTCGAAAGAATTGATTTTCGATTTTGCTCCGGTCGACTGCGCAGGCCTAAAAAACTGCACAAGCCTATTCCCACACATGTTTCGGTCTACCTGCGCAGGACCTAGACCTCTCCGTTAGCGTGTATGTCGTACATTAAAGTGGTGTAGTTTATGACAACATGCCACTTTATGACAATCGGCCCAAAAGTTTTGAAACTTTCCCTTGTTTACTTTATAGGCACAATATAAAAGATAGTGTTTTGTTTTCTGATAAAAGTGTATCGTTGTGCTATAGTTAATTGATTATTTTTTTTTCAGTGTTTCTGGAATCTACACTTTCAACACGAACATGGTACCTCCATTTGCTCAAGGCTAGTTCATACGTTTAAGTATTTATTTAATTTGAATAATACATTATTTATTTAATTTGGTGTTTTATTACTGATTTTAGTTGAAATACTTTCTAATCCTAGATTAATAAAAAATATGTATTAATCTATTCTTTAGTCTATGCACGTGCGGAAACTTTCAAAACTTCCAGGAAACAAAGGTTTTTGTAGATTTTAATGATAATATTGAATATTATCCTTTATATTGGGCTCCAATTCGTAAGATGCATTTGAAAAATATTATTGCAATACACCAATGATCATACATTTTAATCCTCTTATCAAAGCTACGAATGTGTTGAGATAAGGAGATTATTTTTATGTAATTGATAAACATGTTGTTTCAGTTTTTAGTTAATTATAGTTAGTGTCTATTGCAAATTTTACAATGTCAAAAGTCTTTGTGTTTATCTTATTGTTCGGTATCTTTCAAGGTATGCTTATGAATATAGTTAGTACTATTCTAGTAGTTTTAATTTAAATAAGTGAAATTAACATTAAAAAAATATTTACGATTTGATTTACGTGCAAAACACTTTTTTATTATTTCTAATATTATAAGCAATAAACGATTAAAAATAAAAAGCTTTCCATACATTTATTTTTCCAGGATACTCCACTCCGATTCATTTCAAAGATGCTAACGGTTTACGCTTCTTGGATACTTTCAATTTAGCACAACCATCAATATTTTATAACCCCGCCTCGAATGTTCATCATTTGTTTACAAGGTATAATGGCATATAATATAATCTTAATTATATAATAATTCAAGATAATTTTCGTCATATTACTGAAAACATGTAATTTATTTTTAGATCAAACCCCACAATCAGCCAGCCGTTAGTAATTAACAATTTGAATTTACTGGCAAATTCTAATTATGATAATAGGAAAAGGACAATAGTCCTCATTCATGGCTGAATGAATTCGGCGACATCTGAATTCAACACAGTTCTCGTTCCAGGTAAGTTTACAAGTTTGAAGAGGTTTAAAGCATACTTAGCATAGTATAAAGAAACTTAACATGAAGCATTTCTTCACATTAAATGAAACGCAAGACATAACGACGCTATTGACGATTAACACAAAATTGATTTTTGTGTAGGAGAAATAGCTGTTTAAGAACAGTTGGATGATATTAGATTTTCAAT
Organism: Cyaniris semiargus; assembly: GCA_905187585.1. Lineage (NCBI taxonomy): Eukaryota > Metazoa > Arthropoda > Insecta > Lepidoptera > Lycaenidae > Cyaniris > Cyaniris semiargus. The sequence goes on from LR994555.1 coordinate 6,040,253, forward strand.
TAACCTTACAGAATTTCTATCTGCTGAAGATGTCAATGTACTAGTTGTTGATTGGAGTAGAGGAGCTAGTTCTATAAATTATAGGATAGCTAACGAAAACTGTATTCGATCTGGGAAAGCTGTCGCTGAATTTATCGATTGGCTGAATCATCAAACTGGAGCAAATTTAGATCAGTATCATATTATTGGACATGGTCTTGGCGGTCATCAGGCTGGAATCGTTGGAAGAAATTTGAATGGCCAAGTTGAATATATCACTGGTGAGTTTAAGATTTTTTAATAGTTTAAAACAGTATTAATGTAAATAGAATGTGTATTGATTGTGTATGTAATCATAAATTTTCACAAGCTTTAAAAACTTCATTTTTAAAATAAAAATAAAGTATAAAATATTTTTTTTAATTACGATATCAATTGACCTTTCTTCAGGTGATACTAACATTTGATATTAACAAAAATCAACATCCTTTTTATATTTAACAGGACTTGATCCAGCTCTTTTAGGATGGGTTAACAACATCCATCGCTTTCAACCACAAGATGCTAAATACACAGAAGTGATCCACACAAACTATGGCATGAACGGTTATATTGGAGACCTAGCTCAAGTTGACTTTTATCCTAATGGTGGAATATCCATGCCCGGTTGCAATTCTAATGCCTGTGATCATGCAAGAAGTTTCTTTTACTTTGCCGAGTCTCTGAAATCAGGAGGTTTTACTGGAAGACAATGCCACAATTATTACGCTGCTGTATTAGGTCTGTGTGATCTTCTACCTGGGACTCTGCAAATGGGTGGATTAAGGCCAAAAACTGGGTACGTACCGACAACATATTACATGATGTCAAAATTAAGTCATAGATAAATTATCTTATTTTTTTTTTATTTCAGGGCTACTGGAGTGTATCTACTCGACACAAGTGCATCACCACCATTTTCACAAGGATAGAAAAAGTCATGAATCAAATGTTTTGTGTTTTATTTTATTAAATAAATATCACTAGCTCATTTTACATTGTTAATACACAATTTTGGAACTAACTAAGCCTTAAAGCAATAAATAGGACACGTTACATCAGTAAGAGCAATACGCGCTTGTGGCAAGCTAAAGCTTATCTAGGAAATGCTTTTTTTGTACTTAGGTCTATAACCACAGTATTATCACAGTTGGTTGGGATGCCTTAGGTTTTTGGGACCTCGTCTTTGTGAAGGTGGACTGGTCTCTGGGGTTGGGTCAGTTGAGGGTCTGACTGTAGTAGTTCCATTAAGTTTGATTGGAATGTCTAGGAGGCCACTGATGAAGGCTATCCCCTGTTCCGCAGTCTTGTATACTCCTAATAAGAATGACTCAGCATCAAAAGTTGGAGTTTCTTCTTCTTCATCATCACCTTCTTCTTCAGGTCTGGAAGAAGACAATTAATTTTAAAATAAAGACAAAAAATCGATTTGAGCACCCGTCGTGCTATTTTCACCAGCAATATTAATGCAACTTTGGCATTATATCATAAAACAAAAATTTGTTACATGTATGTAGTTGGTGATAACTGATAACATAAAATATGTGTAATGTATCGCTACTCACTCTTCTGGCTTCGCTGGAGGGTCTTCCATTTCCATGCCACCAGCAGTCGATTTGAAGCAACCAATAGGGAATGTCAGTTGTGATTCTTTGAGAAGCATGGGTTCAATATCCAGACATCCTCTGAGACCGTCTGATGTTGGAGCTAGGTCACTGAATTTGGCACATACTTGCGCCAAGTTTCCAAAGACTTCCAAGCAAATCGGTGCCGGGTTGGTCCCTGTAAATTTATAATAATGAACTTTATAATTGTAAAAAAAAAAACTTTAATTTTAAAATAGAAAGACTAGTCACACAATTTTAGTCCCATTTTTTTTGGAACTAGGCTCATTATTGAACGATATGATTTGAATAAATCTGTCTTTAAAATACTAAATATCAATATCACAAAGTAGTGAATTCAAATAGTAGACGGGTTATAACTTGAAAAGTAACCTTTAATTTTAGAGTTGTGGAGAAGATTCTTTCCGTAGGACACGTTGACTGAGAATCCTTCTTCTGGAGATAAGTACTTCATGTGGACACATCCTAATACAGAAAAAATATATAAATTGACATCATGATGATTTCAAATAATTTTTTTTCACTCCAGAAAAAAAAACAAAAACTGTTTTAATGCTCTTTTTATTGGCAATTCTATTGTATTAACATAGTTAATATAGTTACATTTTCAGTATTTTGATCTTTTCAGCCTTCCGGATTCCGGATCTTTATATAGTCCTTGCCTAATCTGAACGTTTTTACCTAAATCGTACCTCTTTGCATATTGGCATTAAAGAAATGTAGAGTTTTGTTTTTAGATTAATTAGAATAAGTAACCTTGAACTTACCTGGTCCTCCAAGGTCCACAAAGGTGATGTTGAAGTCCACACAGCACACACAAGCTGGGCCCTTGCACATACAGTTTCTGTTGGGCTGGTCATTCCTCAGCTCCGGTACTTCGATCAGCTTCTTACCATCCTCCCAGTCCAGAAAATCTGTAAAAAGACATGAAGACTATTGAAATTGATTATAGGTACTCATGACTTTGGATTATCCTATTGTAGTTTGGATTTCCATGGCAATGAAAGCAAGTTAAATGAAAGTGAGAAAACACGGGAATCCTAAAACCTTCAAGAGATACAATAGACGCCTTACACATAACAAACTTACACCTTGTACAAATTAGTTTTATAGAACACCACAGATATCCCGTTCAGTAACCAATTTATAATTACGTAGACAACATTTATTTTAAGTTTCATTTATCTTTTGAGTTTAGTTTTTTGTATATTGAAGTCTACATTGAAGTACATAACTTGAAATGCAGTGAATTAACACAAAATATATTATAGAGCCTTAGGGAAATGCCCATGTTTATGGGCATTTCTGGAGGCAAACAAAACAGGATCCTCGTGAAACTCCCATTAAATATTAATGCCCAGTAAACTTTCCTTATTAAAATGTCGTACATACATACGCCGGCGCCATATTTAAATATAGCACTTTCACATCAAATCTCTACTTTCACTGCGCGGGTCGTTGCTCCGACCAATTGCCTAAAGTTATATCAGTTATGTAAAAGTTAGATATTGGGATGCAACTGAGTAACATTTGTTACTCTCAATGTTTTATCATAGTTGAATACATCTATAATAAACATTGAGAGTAACAAAATAATAACTACTTTGATTGTCACTCTACATTATAATTATATAGTTTGAGTTGTCGTTTCTCTAAAATTATGCTACATGTTTTATTGATCTTATATTACCTAAAAATTAAATTAACTGACAGCAGGTTATGTAAATGGAAATTAAAATACAATAAAAGAGTTCATTGTTTTCCTAATAAATTAAATTAAATAACGTATTTAGGCTATTTCGAGTCTTTTACATTTTTTTAAAGAAACAGGACGTAGAGAATTTGTTAAAAAGGAGGATGTACTCTTTATTCCTAATTAGTGATTTCTGGTTGTAGTAAATTGAAATTAAAACTTTAAATTGTTTCTTTAACTACTAAACTTTCCTGTAGCTTAATTCTATTTATTTTTATAAGTTATTTAAAGTGGCTACAATTTTGTATATTAAAATACATGGCATGTATTGAACACTTTAACAGTAATTAATAAAAAAGCCATAATTTAAAAATATTTTATTGCACTGAAAGTAATGATAATCAAGAATAAATTAATTAAACATTTCATATTATTTTAATTATATTTTAATTTTTCATATTTGTAAATATAAATAAAAATGGAATTATATGAAACTTACCCAAAATACTCGCGGTATTCGCTAGAGCCAGGAACGCGACGAACAGAGAGAGCGTCACTTTGCCCGCCATACTCATAAAAGTGCAAAAAACTGAGCAATATTCAGTAGAAAGAGGTGAGCCGAGTCAGAGCTGAGCCAATACTGGTCCTGCCGTCGCGCTGTGCCCTCACCACGCGAGTGAAAACGAGATGCATCCAGATGCAACGTGAAAGCTTCATTTTTTTTTTAAATTACGTAAACGCGTAAAAAATTACGCAATATTTTGGTAAAGTTTTACGGGTTGGGCTTGTTTTGTTTCGGTATTTTTGTTTTTATTTGGGTTAATCGTGTTTTACGTTCACATTTTCATTTGTTCTTCCTATTGTCGATTGAATATCGTGTTACCACATTCGTTATTAGACATTTGAGTAGTTAAAAGAAGTTATAACATAAAACCAACATGCACAATAAATATAATTAAGTATAACGTTTTACTAGATCTAAGAATTAAATAATGAGTTCGTTAAAAAATGTGTAAAATGTAACAATTTTCACCAAATGTCCGATTAATGAACCGTAACAAAATGATTGGTGTTCACTAATTTCCTCGACAATTCGTCAATACTTTGTAATGAATAATAAATAATAATGTTTACTATTTCGCAATATTTTCTACTTTCATACTTTCAAAGATTATACAATAATATAATATTATTAAGCAAATCCTTACGATACACCGATTTACATGTACCTCATTTTGAAAGTAGAGTAACTCCGGGTCATAAGTTTTTATAACGTTAACAGAACCTCAAACTATTCTAAATAATATACTAATTGGGGTTAATTATTATACACACTGCAATTATTATGCCTCCTTTCCTTTTATTAGGACCCTTTTCTATTATAATAAAAAATCGTTCACATCATATAAAATTTTTCATACACAGAATTAATGAAACAGCTGCTTTCTTAAGTTAAAAAAAAAAAATAAACAAGTATAGCCCAATATTTTATAAACCTATTTTACCCTACTTTTTTTGCAAAAAGAACTACACCTTCTGAATTAATTTGATGAATCATAGACAATTCGATACAATATGTATCAATAGACAATCAATATGAATCAATAGAGCAGGTTTGATGCCAAGTGCACCGCATCGTCCCACTTCGAGGTCAACGAACTCATCAGATCAAGATCTCGACTCTTACTTTGATTTCCTTTCGAGTTTCCTTTTTAGGGTTCCGTACCCAAAGGGTAAAAACGGGACCCTATTACTAAGACTTCGATGACTGTCCGTCTGTCCGTCTGTCCGTCTGTCTGTCACCAGGCTGTAACTCAAGAACCGCTATAGCTAGACTTCTGAAATTTTCACAGATTGTGTATATGTGTTGCCGCTATAACAACAATGACTAAAAATAAAATAAATTAAATATTTAAGGGGGGCTCCCATACAACAAACGTGATATTTTTGCTATTTTTTGCTCTTAATCAATAACGGCAAAACATATCGGCAATTGAAATGTTCTCAAAATACTTGATTGTATTTGTACTTTAATAATTAATTGTAAAATTTAAATAAATTAAATAATTGAGGGGGGCTCCCATACAAAAAATTCAATTTTTAGCCTATTTTTGCTCCGTAGTGGTACGGAACCCTTCGTGCGCGAGTACAACTCGCACTTGGCCGATTTTATTATGTTGTTTATGTATGACTACTTAATTGTAAACAACATAAAAAGTGTTGATAGCACTCCCGATGGCTCAATTCTTGCTTATTACAGCTATGTACTGAACCTGCTGAGCAGGTTCTTGAAATTTAATTAGGCCGGCAACGCACTTGCAACTCTTCTGATGTTGCAAGTATCCATGATAGTTCCATCTAGATCACCCGCTTGATCGTTTGCCCCCTAATTTTATAAAAAAAATAATATTAAAATGCGAAAAGTGTCTGTGCATCTGTCAGCCAGTCACTCTATTTGTTACCTCTTCACGCTTAAGATACAAAAGTTTTTATGAATATACTTTAAATTCCGGTAAAGTACACATAATATGGTCGCTGTTAAGCATATTTTTGTTGAGTTTTGAATGCAGTCTTGTGAAACAACATGACTGCACCCATAACTCAATAGATACGTAATTTTACTGTGGGATGATACACATATTAACGCTTAACAGCGTCCATAATAATAATATATTACTTTTTGTTCCGGAAAATATAATTGGAACCACGAGGTGAACGAAATTTGGCGGAACGAATTTTTTTTTTATTTTTATGAAATAAGGGGGCAAACGAGCAAACAGGTCACCTGATGGAAAGCAACTTCCGTCGCCCATGGACACTCGCAGCATCAGAAGAGCTGCAGGTGCGTTGCCGGCCTTTTAAGAGGGAATAGGGTAATAGGGAATAAATTGAAATAATTTAAAAATAATAGCGTTATCCTAAATCTTCATCAACTCCACGGAACCCTAGAGTTCTGTGAAACCCACTTTGGGAATCCCTGCACTTTAGTATTGTAAAGTCCCCTACTTTGCTTACACAGGCTTTCTACTATAATTCAGAATGAAAGCGCCTGTGCCAACTTATCTCGCTCTATCTGGCGACAATCTTTATTTGATCTAGAGAAATGGCAATTTAAAGTATTTTTTGAAAGGCAATTAGAAAGCGGTTGACAAATGTTTATCCACTTTTACCCGATTACGGTGAAGTAAAAAAGGATAATGATTTTGGAAATCTGCATATTGTGTATAATATATTTTCTCCGCCGCCCTAAGCAAATTTTACGATTATAAGTAAATGAAATATCAACAGATTCGTAAAATGCCTCCGGTGAAATAGTATATTATAATTAGTATAGTATATTTTTTATATATAATTTTATTTTATATTAAATAGTGTAGTATATTTTTGTGTTAATGTAAATAAAGCGCAGTATGCGCTATAATGCTATCAATTTAAATGTCACCGCAGGATTTATAAATAAATACAAATTCCAATCATTACAAATCAAAACTGAGCATACTCGTAGTACAAAATATCATCAACTATATGACGCCCACAACTCCGTTAATTCCGCGCGGGAACCGTACATTTTTCCGGGATAAAAAGTATCCTGTGTCCTTTCCTGGGACTCAAAGTATCTCCATACCAAATTTCAGCAAAATCGGTTCAGCGGTTTGGGCGTGAAGCGGTAACAGACAGACAGACAGATAGACACACTTTCGCATTTATAATATTTAAGTATATAGTATGGGAGCCCTAGAACAATTTTTTTTTATTACTAACAAGCTAATTTTTAGTGAGTACCTTCATTAAGACAAACAACTTTTTTATCTGTGAAAAATATTGAAATAGCTAACAGAGCTTGAGGACTTGAGGTAGCTAACAGAGATAGAAAGGATTTCATACTTTGATTTGATGGTCCTAATGTTACTTTTAAATTATATAACTATTAACCTACCAATATACAAAAAATCTGCTGGTTAGGGTTCCGTTTTAGAGTACCGTAGTCAACCAAGTTTTGTTGATTACAGAACCCTAAACCTAACCTAACCAGCAGATTTTTTGTATATTGGTAGGTTAATAGTTATATAATTTAAGAGTAACATTGTCCTACAAATAGAACAATCCATATTTTAGGATTATCAAATCAAAGTATGAAATCCTTTCTATCTCTGTTAGCTACCAATTTCAAGATTTTTCGCAGATAAAAAAATTGTTTGTCTTATCAAAATGAAGCTACTCACAAAAAATTAGCTTGTTAGTAATAAAAAAAATGTCCTAGGGCTCCCTGACTAATAGATTTACAAAATTAAATAACTGTTGTGTTATTATGTTATACGCTCATGTAATAACATATTACCTACTAGCACTAAACATTAGGTGCGTTGTCAGACGCAAAACAAACAGACGGACAGCGACTTTCACCGTGTAGAAAGTGACCTCGTCCATGTCTGGGAGCGGATAGAGTGGTGACGGAGTGTATTGGCTCGGGGAATCGGTCATCGTTATCGACTTAACTTTTGCCAATGTATCTAAATATTTGTGTTGCCATTTTATGTAAAATTTACAGATTGGTATTAGATGAAATCCCCCATTTTTTTTTTGGTTTTTATCATGAAAGGCACTAGTTTAAGTGCCGTGGGCAAAAGCTATAAGTGGTTAAGATTTATTAAAGCATTAAAAAATGGAGTTTAATTAAAACGGGTCATAGAGACACTTTGTTTTGTTTAATTTGAAATCTACATTCCCTTAATTTTGTAAGATAAAGGCGATGAAGCTTAAATATTTTTAATCCTGAATACGTTAGGTAATATTATTCTATTGAATTAACTTTTAGTGATTTGGGTAAAGTGAAAAATTGTCGAAACATAGAAAGTTGATACATATAAAATATTTACTCGTTTACGTGATCAATTCAACGCATACCCACTAGTCATAAAAAGTGCTTCACTATTGGGCCATCTAGAATGTTCCCTAGCGTTTAATTTTTTATTCATTTTCCTCATAAACCTTGAAAGGTTACTCTCTACTGAAGTAGATATATATATAATTTATTTTAAATATTATTTTATATTAATTCTAATGACGTTGACAGTTACTAGGCGTTCTCAACGAGCAAAAAACTTTATGTAATAAAATTTCAGGATACAGGTATTGAGTATTTTAATTTTAAATTTTATTTCCCTCTTCCTTAAAAAGGTATCGTGCGTGACATACGAACATACTACATAATCGGTCAAGTGCGTCCCTGCTTTCTCTCCTTCACGGTTGTTGTAGGAGTGAGCGAGACGGACTTACCCCTCTCACATCGCATTTCACCGGCTCTAGTATTGTAGTCAGTATATCTTTTACATCGGTAACGTCTGCATTTTAGGGATTGTTGTCAAATTTTTAATTGACCGTGAGCTTACAAGGAGGTGTGACGATTTTGTTGATTACCAGCGACACTACAGTAAAATAGAGGTAAGTGGAAATAAATCAGCTGATAAGTCTTTGATATATAAATGGTTTGTTTTTTTTTTACTATCAATATTAGAGTAATAAAGTTCCTTACGAAATATTATATGAGTGAGTTCTAATTTTGTTCTATAATAATAAAATAACTTCGGAGCATATTATAGCTACTAAAAGTATTAATGCTCACGTTATTTTAACAATAATATAACAAAAAACAAACATTTAAACATCAACAAAATCAACTGATAAAGCTTGATGTAAAAGACATCAACGCGCTCGATGTTTTGCCACAAAAAACATTTAGATTGTTGTTTAAATGATTTATATTTATATAATTACATATTTAAATTGTTTATCAAATTTACTGGGAATTCCTTATTCTTAATTGTTTTTATTATATTTTTTAATTTTTAGTTCTTCACTTATGACCTAGTTTACAGAGAAAATGTTTCGTTCACATTTTTCATACTCTAATTTGAAAAAAACATTTATGATATACTTTAATATTTTATTTAAGTATGGGACACTATATAAGTATATACAGACTAGTCCTCCTGTATTCCATTAGAATATAAAACAGGTCTATCAACAGCTAACAGTGACAGTGACCAAATGGGAAAGTGACCCAGTGGAAAACCCGGTTATAGGACCATAGGCATGGTGAAAATGCTTAATTATTATACACCATTAATATAATACTATATTCTAGGCTTCCTTTCTGTAGCTCTTATTAATACCAAAGTTTGCTCCACACTTACGCTAATCAATGTTTATGTCTTTGTCCTATACGTAAGAAAAGTGATTTGACAGACGATGATAACCGTATTAGTTTAAGTTGGGAAGTAATATTTTATTAAAAAGGTCTTATGTTACTCAATTAATATATAATTATTTAAAAAATCACTACGTCCATAAAGTAAAACAATGTTAACGAAGTGATTGGTCACTTTCCCTGAACCTAATATTTGTTGCGTCATGTTCGAGAAAATTCTCGAAATCTCATTCGTCTCGAAAACTCTACTTCGGAGAAAACTTTTGAACGCAAAACGCTAAAGATTCAAAATCTTTAAGTAATGTTTTGGTCTAATTTAATAGTTAAATATTACTGTTAACTGAAACTAAGTATTTGTAAAGTTATCGAAACAAAATAGGATGAATAGTTTGTCAGAAAGTTTTCTTGTAACATTATTTTGATATACGAATATGGAGTAGTGTAATATTTCTGCTTATCCCTTATGTAGTTATGATTTAAAGGTACAATAAAAAGCTTAATTCCTGGCGTACTTAAAAAATACTTTTAAAATTTATCTTCAAGAAACGTTCAACTTCATTGAGTTTTAGAAAGTTTTAGAAAAGAAAAACTTTATATTTTCAGGAAGGGTTGGGCCTCCAACATGAAGCTCTCCCTAGTGTTTGAGCTTCTGCTGATATTCGTGCTGCTCGCCTTCGCAGCTTCCAAGCACGTTGGTAAGTCAATTTACTTTTTTGAAATGGAAACTTTTAGTATTGTGAACTTTATTGATCATAGAAAGTCGCATTGACTCTATTTTCGATGTAAAAGCTTTCTTAGAAGCGTTGTTTTCTTATTTTGAGGGTAAAAGTTGTTAAACTTTGTCAGGCATATGACCTGATCGAGAATTCGAATGACAGCAGGGTACAGGGTGCCTAAGGAAAAATTTATCGTCTACCACGCGACAAAAATGTGAGGTGGCTGCTATTTAATTTTCACTATTACCGGTACTCTCGGAGTGAGAGCGACCGCACATTGGAGACACGACTGTAGTTAGACAGTCTTGTTTCACATAGACAAGTCAGTCTTACGATTAAAGAGAAACAGTTGTGTCTATCACGTGGCGCACACCAAGTCAAAACTGTCTTGACTACGATGACGCAACGCATACAATTGTATATTAAACAGTAGAGAACGCCCGAACAGAGTAGACAGAATTATAGAGTATGCCGACTTAGAAGTTAGAAATTTTTAAATTTGACGTATTATGACGAAAATCGCTAGGGTTGTTAACTTGTCACTACGAACTTAAAACTTTAACATATTACAGGCATTAATAGGGTTTCCTATTACTGTATTTCTCTGGGATGTTAAACATGTTAAACACGTTAAAAACGGGATGTGAAACACGTCAATTTGAAATAATTTATGTTTACAACTTAGGTATTACAAATAACAAGTTGTATATTAATAAAATTAAAACCGAATTCAAAACTACTGAACCAATTTTGATGAAACTTACCTAAATTGAACAATACCTATCACAACAAAGTCAACAAAACAAAAAAAGAATTACTTAAATCGGACTTGTAGCTCCGCAGCATTTGTTCAGATGCTGCGGATTAAATATACTTAGTCGCCGGTTACACGGTCAAATTTTCATCAATCTGATCCATCAATCCGGTACAGATTGACGAAAATTTGATCGTCTAACCCACGGATTGATGGATTGATCGTATTTTTAATATGAACTTTTTATAACTATCAATATTCCGTCAATCAGATTGATGGATCAGATTGATGAAAATTTGACCGTGTAACCTGTGACTTACTCACAATATACGAAAATAGTAGTGCGACCGCAGTCCGCACATTGGAGACACGACAGTTTTTAGACAGTCTTGTTTCACATAGACAAGTCAGTCTTACGATTAAGGGTCAATTCAGACCGCAACGCGACGCGTAGATGCATTTCTAACGGCCGTTCCCAATATTTGATCTATCTCTGGTTTTGCCCTACTAGAGATAGGAATAGCTCTCATTAGACATTAGAGACATATATTTTATGTCAATTCAATGTTAGCTGCGATCGGTCGTATGTCAAACCAGAGATAGATTGAATATTGGGAACGGCCGTTAATTAGTATGGATTTGACAGATTCGCAAGACGTCTCATGCTCACGACATCTGTCAAATCCATATGGTCACGTCGCGTCGCGCCTCGCCTCGTCAAGTTGCGGTCTGAATTGACCCTAAAGAGAAACAGTTGTGTCTATCACGTGGCGCACATCAAGACGAAACTGACGAACAATTAATAATAAAATTAAAATAAACTAAATAATTAAGGATCCATACAAAAAAACACATTCTTCGCCTATTTTTGCTCTATTATGATACGGAACCCTTCATGCGCGAGACGAACTTGTACTTGGCCGATTATTTTCATACATTTATAGAATATACTACAGAAACCCAAGAGAAACATCTTAAATGCACACAAATGTTTGTTTTAAGCGGGAAGCCTTTGGCTTAAAAAACAGGATCAATTTATTCTTCGCCAGTCGTCCGCCAAAGTAAGGTAAACTTCAAAAATAACGGAAATAAACACTGAAATGAAAAAAAAAAATTCATTAACTTTTATTACTTTATATAAAAACAAGCTATCTAATTCTGAAAGAATGTTTCAAAATTTCAAATCGGACTAGTAGTTCCTGAGATTAGCGCGTTCAAACAAACAAACTTTTGAGCTTTATAATATTAGTGTAGATAATAACGCAACCGCATAAAAATGACGATAAAAATATCGATACCAAAATCTGCATCACACCACATCACTAGTGCCTTAGTTTGATAGTTCACGGAACATCAAGCGGCCTGAAAATGGCGGTTTGTGCAGATGCTGATGAAATATACTCATAATATACGAAAACTAGGCAGTTCTAGAAATATTATACATACGCAAGGCTCAAATTGAAATTTTTTTTTAAGTTGGTTAAAAAGAACAAAAAATGTTGTACTTATTACGTTACTGAAAAATATATTTTGCGTCTATTGCGAGCAGTTCTGAAAGATTTTATAGATATAGATAGAAAAGTTCTCATTCGGATAAAAATAACTTCAAAAATAAACGGGAAAGACTCGACGGGAAAGATAGTAGGTACTTGGATCGCTGGACTCTTGTTTTGGCACATGTGATTAAAATTGTCAGAATCTTATTTTAAAATATTATATAATTAGTATTTAAAAATAAATTATATCAGCCAGCGCGAGGCACATTCCATTCATAATCTTAGTGAAACCCGACGAATTTGACATAATATATTGAAACCTGTCCGTCTCTTTGCAGTCAAAGTTCAGAGCTCGGAACCGGTATTTTTTTAACCAGGTTAAAACGCTACATAACCAGGTTTTTGGATAAGTGTTCGTTCGGAGCGAAATAGAGATGCGAGCGGTATTGCTTCTAAAATTAACCTGGTCTCTCGGAACCTGTATTTTTTTAACCAGGTTAAAACACTCCATAACCAGGTTTTTGGATAAGTGTTCGTTCGGAGCGAAATAGAGATGCGAGCGTTATTGCTTCTAAAATTAACCTGGTTAATTTCTCGCGGAAAGTAACTCTCGGAACCGGTATTTTTTTACCAGGTTAAAACACTATATAACTAGGTTTTTGGATAAGTGTTCGTTCGGAGCGAAATAGATATGCGAGCGGTATTGCTTCTAAAATTAACCTGGTTAATTTCTCGCGGAAAGTAACTCTCGGAACCGGTATTTTTTTAACCAGGTTAAAACACTATAACCAGGTTTTTGGATAAGTGTTCGTTCGGAGCGAAATAGAGATGCGAGCGGTATTGCTTCTAAAATTAACCTGGTTAATTTCTCGCGGAAAGTAACTCTTTTTTAACCAGGTTAAAACACTCTATAACCAGGTTTTTGGATAAGTGTTCGTTTGGAGCGAAATAGAGATGCGAGCGTTATTGCTTCTGAAATTAACCTGGTTAAATTCTCGCGGAAAGTAACTAGTGCAGTGATATCTTCTATCCCTTTCTAATGCACCATCTAATAGCCAATAGGCCATAACTTGTTTATGTGTGGACAATGGGTGATGGTCGTGGTGTGTGTGAGTGGGCGGGGCGAACATAACCGCGAACGGTTCTAAACGGTATTTTGAGCAGTGAGCAATTTAATTTTGCTCTTAGAACAAAACCAGAAATAATTTCGGTCCCTTCAGAGCGGAATCGAAATGAAAACGCTCTTTTGGAAATGTATGGCGTTTCTAACGAACAGGGTCGCGAAGATTAACCAGGTTTCCGAGCCCTGAGTCGAACTACTGGTAGTTATGTCTATTGTGGCTAGACAGTTTTGTCTTAGATGTGCGCGCTCGCATACACTTCAAAGGGAAGCCGACAGTCGTTAGTCAGACTTGTCGCGGGGCGCATTAGACAACTTTGTCTATGAGACGTTTTGTCTCAAATGTGCGCATCTAGTGCATTTTACTATGCGATAGTCTGTCTTTAGACAGTCGTGTCTCAGGTGTGCGGTAGCCCTGAGAGTGTAAAGTTTTTTTCTTCACAAAACCTTACCCCTTGTAGCCTACATAAATGTTTATAAGCTAGTCGACATTCTTTATCGTATCATGAACATTTCAGATTGACAACCGGAAATTACAAACTGCACTTCATATTGCTACTCTACATAATTTATAGACATCCGCCATTAAACGTAGGGCTTTCTCTTCCATTTTGTTTTAAGTATCTAATCATCCACCTAAGTGGTTAAATAAAAATCCATCTATCCCAAAAAAGCACATCGCCGCCCCGTTAAAAAGTTTTTTATTTTTTTTAATGTTATTTTGTCCCATTCGTAAAATATTCTTTCGATAATGTTACATAATAATAATTATTATTATCTATTGTCACTTGTTTATTTATATCTGATCAGAAGATACGTCCATTATGTCCTGTAGAGTACACACTACACATAAGTTATTAATAACTAGACGTTCCGCGCGGCTTCGCCCGCGTAAATTAGATATTTCACAGACAAATCAGTCTACGAAAATAGCCTATAATCCTTCACGTGGTCTACTTCTTATCTGATCCAAATAACAGAAAAATTGCTCTAGTAGTTCGTGAGATAAGCCCTTTCAAATAATTTCTCCCGTTTTTTCCACATTTTCTTCTATTTCTTCGCTCCTGTTAGTCTTAGCGTAATAAAATATAGCCTATAGCCTTCCTCGATAAATGAGCTATGTAACATTGAAAGAATTTTTCAAATCGGACCAGTAGTTCCTGAGATTAGCGCGTTTAAATAAGCCCTTTCAAATAATTTCCCCCCGTTTTTTCCACATTTTCCTCTATTTTTTCGCTCCTATTAGTCTTAGCGTGATAAAATATAGCCTATAGCCTTCCTCGATAAATGGACTATCTAACACTGAAAGAATTTTTCAAATCGGACTAGTAGTTCCTGAGATTAGCGCGTTCAAACAAACAAACAAACTAACAAACTCTTCCGCTTTATAATATTAGTATAGATGACTCGAATGATTTTATTCTTTTCTTAATATCTCTTCATTATTTTCTTATTATCGCAGTAAGCGGATAACATATATAATATTGTTATTTGTTAAGGACGTTACGCCTAAAATTAATGTCATAAGCGTATTGCATTTTCGCATGTTGTTTTTTAAGATATTTAGTCGTATAATGAACATTGCGTGCGCTTTATGAAAGTAATCGTGTCGCCTGGTACACAAACTTTAAACGTTTTTTTAGGACTACTTTATAGGTTGTATCCGTATTTCGTGTTTTCGATTGTATAAAGAGGGAATTCACTGAAAAATACCAATTATTTTTAACCGACTTCAAAAAAGGAGGTTATCAATTCGACCCGTATGTATGTAATATTTCCAGAACTGCCCAGTTTTTGTATATGTTAGTCTATATCAGCGTCTGAACAAATGTGAAGAATTTCAAAAGTGTACGTATGTATGTATGTTTTTTATGTTTGTGTTCGCATATCTCCGGAACTAAAAGTCCTATTTAAGTGATTATTTTTTGTTGTACTAGGTTGTTCAACTTAGGGAATACTGCAAGTTTCATCAAAATTGGTTCATTAGTTTTTGAGATAGATACAATTTTGTAGTCGGTTTTATGTTTTTATTAAAATACTATTTTACGTTAATATGTTTGTAGAAAAAGTAAACGCAGGAGTATTTCTAGGCACTACACTCTCTACCATTAATCTTATTATCTAGTGAGACATAATATTATTATAATTATTGACATAACGGCATGAATGATTTTTTATACACCCTCCGACTTATTAACGGAGCACGGAAGTTGTCAAAACTACCATTAATAAAACACATCTTATATATAAAATTGTCGTGTCATAGTGTTTGTGCGCGAACTCCTCCAAAACGGCCCAACCTATTTTAATGAAATTTTGTATGTACATTCGTTAGGCCTGAGAATAGGGTTTTATCTAATTTTTATATTGATAGTAGAAATAATTTATATGGCGAAACAACATTTGCCGGGTCAGCTAGTATTTCATATAATATTTTTAAAATATTCCAGGTCATAAAAATAACAAGAAGAGTATACAGAAAGCCACCGATACTGGTATCAAGATAGAAGACAACAGCATCAACAAGTACTGCAAATGTACAGAATCACTGTGCAACTGCTGTAGAGACTTCGCTGTGCCTGTAGTCAATTTAAATGGTCCAGGTAATGTATTTTAAAACCAGATGACGCCCGAAACTCCGTAATTGCGCCAAAACTCATTTATCGCGAGCGAACCGTACATTTTTTCTGAATAAAAAGTATCCTATGTCCTTTCCCGGGACTCAAAGACAAGTATCTCCATACCAAATTTCAGCAAAGTCGGTTCAGCGGCTTGAGTATGAAGATTTGTATTTTAAAATTTTGAAACTGTCTACGCATGCCTGTGATAATTTCGATGTTATTACAAATCTATTGATGCCTTAGGGTCAATTCAGACCGCAACGCGACGCGATGCATTTCTAAAGTACTGAAATGACAGATTTCAATTGCGTGAGACGTCTTGCAAATCTGTCAAATCCATATAAATTTAGAAATGCATCTACGCGTCGCGTTGCGGTCTAAATTAACCTTTATTAATGAAAATCATTTGAATAGTTGAGATGCTACGATGAAACATTTATATTCAAGTTTTATTAACATTGCAAAAATAGCTTTCTAACCCAGCCATACTAAAATTCTTGCCTCCACGTGTCACTTTCACATCTCAAAAAAATATTAGTCACAAGCGACTAGCCGTATAACCTTTAACTTTCGTAGTTTTAGAAATTTAAATTTATTAATTTTGTTTTTCTAGGATGCGCATCGTTAAGGTACTTGAATGGCGATAAAATGGCAGTATCATTGAGCTTTGGCAAGAAAGTCATCACTAACCGAACACTTTCAAGTAAGTTCTTCAGAATCATATTACAATCAAGTTATTTTATTTTCAGATTATATAATTGTTTCATTTGAATTATATTATAAAATTCAATTGAATAGAACTTTGAAAATTAGAATGAAAAATATATTGCATAAAAATAATTGCTTTATTATAAATTTCCAGGTCAAAAGCCTAGTCCTGTTTGCATGCCTCTGCCAGGAGGCGTTTCAAAGTTCTGTGGACGAGTGTACAATATTGCGAGACAAGGAGAAGAATTCAGAGCCTGCTTGGGATTAGAACTACAAGCTAAAAACACCGTTGAAGCAGCTGTAAGAGTTTCTTGCTTCAAATTTGGATCAAGAGGTGTAACGTCGGAACCAGCAGATCCGTTACCCTTGGTGCCGCAAGACGAAAAAGTGACGGAAGACGATGACGATGATGATGATGATGAAGACGACTTTGGTCTAGACACTGACGACGACGATGATGATCTTGATGATGACGACGATGATGAAGATGATGAAGGTACGTTTATATAACACTATTTTGATAGAAAGGCTATAATCGCAAAAAAATAATCTTAAGAAACGAAGAAAATTACGAGATAAAGCACTAAACCGATTTTTTTATAACAAAGTAATAAATAAAATATAAGTAATTCGTAAATTAGCATTCATAAAGTAATTTTGCCACTTTCTGCGTTTCAGGTGAACTTGAAGGTGTTAACGACGTTGAAAGTGCAGATTATACCGGCTTCAGTCTCCTCGGCGACGATATACTAGGGGACTTGTTTGGATCATCAGGTGGCAAAAAGACTAAGAAAACTCAAAAAATTAAATCTGTTTCGACAACGACGACTACCACAACTCGAAGGCCACAAAGGCCAACTCGAAGGCCACAACGACCATCGAGGAGACCTTATAGGACTACGACCGCTCGAAGCACAACAGTTAGAGTTCGTCCAGGACAAGGAAACCGTAGACCAATAAGGAAACCAACTCAGCAAACCAGTGCCCCTACTGTACCGGATGTCCCGGCTGAATCTGTAACTGTTGCAACTATTTTCAATGCAGTTTCTTCTGTAGCAGAAAGTATGAAGCCACAGATATCTGATATAACTGACACTAAAGCTGAGAGCACATCTAATATTCAATCCCATGTCATGTCAGTAATTCCGATCACGGCTAAAATTCCCGTCGCCGAACCATCCACTACTCCTAAGGCCGAAACAACTTTCCACGACGATGGATTAGAGTCATCACTGGCACATATCACTGGTCAATTATCTCTGTTTCCAGTGACACAAATCATTCCAACTGATATTAAGGAACCAACCGCAAAACCTACTGAACAAATGACATACGAAAAAGTCGAGACCATCACACCGGAAACTCATTCATTGATTCCTTTTGCAACAACTGTCGAGGACGACGCCCCTGAAGAAATGGTGCAAATAGTGGATACACTCGATTCTCATTCTCAGGAACATGAGGAAGATAAAGAAAACGTTGCAGAAGAGACAAAAGTTGAAGAGAATGCTAGTAATCACTACGAGGGACTAACTTTGCCAAGAAAGAAGCATAGAGGTTTTAATTTAGCAGATCTGGATGTGCTCGATTTAACACAGATCGGTGAGAGTGTCGGTCATCAACTGGGCATATTTGGAAGACACAAAAGGCAAAACAAAAATAAAGAACCCAGGCCCCAGAATATAAGAGGAGCAAACGATTACGACGATATCCTTGGTCTGGAAACCCTGAGTGATTCCCTAGGTCTACCCGATATTGACGACATTGCCAGAAAAGACAGGCGAAGACAAAATAAAATGATGCGTAGTTGGTCTCAGCCACAGTAATTTCTCTAGATCCTGCTCCTAATACTTAATTATTTATTAACTTATTTATTGAAACTGTAAATAGTAATCTTAGAATGTAAATTATTTATTTTTCGAACGAGTAAACATTTTTCAACTTTCTTTAGTTTTTGTTTTACCCTATTCTATCATTATTTTCTTCTTAGCAACTTCAAGTACTTACATACAATTTTTAACAGAATGTAGTCATGTAATATGGGGTTATAATTATAACAAAATAAGTGTAATGTATATGTGTATGTAAAATAGAAAATATAATAAAATAAAAAATAGAAATACTTAGATTTATGATTAGATTTATTTCAATTATATTATTATTTAATTTAAATATATAATCTTGTTGCTATAATGGTCATTGGCTATAATAAATAATTTATTATTTTATATAACGAGTAGTTAACACAATGTCATGCATCTCAAGTAGGTAAAGATTAAAGCACAAACATTTGCTTTAAAGTTGAAATCTTGAAGAAAGATTATTTTAGGTTGTTATATATCAGTATTCAGTTATCATTGTTACAACGACAATGAATAATTTTATTTATTTATTTAAATCAGGCATCTTGGCCCATATTATATATATATACCTTATAGACTAACATACATACATTTTTACTAAAACTAACACTAAGCACTAAACACGTGTTGTCTGCGACGTAATAAATATGCATAATAATAATAATAATAATATGCAGAATATAGAATACTTCATTATAGAACATTTGATTCTAAAATAATCATGAAGGTACCGTTTCACATGACAGTTACCTTTATTTACATAGAATTAGTATTCTATTGATTTATATAACGTTTTAAGGCTATGATGCATAAATGCATGTGACACCTATCAATCCTATCATTACACATTGTATGTGTGGCTTATGAAGGAGAATTTGAATACTGAGTATTGATTGAAAGGTCTGCAATATTTTAAATCTATAATCTAACTACTAAACATAATGCTAGAATGGTGATCATTCAAAAAAAGTCTGAAAATTTTAAATGTCTACCGCCCGATCCCAATATACGATCCTAATCCGTTTTTACCTACCCAAGATCGATATTTCAATCCATATTTGTGTTTGAGTGTGCCAATAATGTATCCACAGGTTGAAATTACTATCTGTGGTTGCAAGCCATCCATGGGAGGTTCGATCTAAGATTCCGGATAGCCCTCCGTGTGAAAATAACAGTTCGAGTGTATTAATAACCTATCTCACAGTTTTGACGTTTCTTTCAATCGGTGTTTTGATCCAAATCTGCAATATTAAGAATTTCTCGGTTTTGCTGTATGGATAATTAATTGCTGTAAAATATGGATTTGTCTACACTCTCAAGCAGTGATAGTAGTGATTTCGAGGATCTTATACTGATTTCGAGTGATGAAGAAGATGCCCCGAGACGCTGTTCACGTAGGATGAGAAGAATGAACTATATGCAGAGTCTCGATGAAGCTGACTTTACTTTTAGGTTTAGGTTATCTTTAAAATATTCCGTTCCGTTCCATCCATTTATTGCATCGAGATTTTAAAACAATATTATAAAACAGACACAATTTGTATCTTTGTTAATTAATAAAGTATTATATTAATTTAACATATTAACATATATTTTGTAAACTATTGAATTTTATTTTGCTTGTTGATATGATTTATATTTCCATTAAAATATACACGAGAAACATCGCAATTGCGCGAAACTGAACGTGCGGGAGGGAAAAAAGATCGCGGGCTATCCGACCACAAAAAAGATTGCGGATTACAACTTTTATTATTGAAATGGAGATTGGAGATCGATCTAAGGATTGGGATCGATCCGAGATTGATTTCAATCTGTGGATTAGGATCGAATATTGGGTTCGGCTGTACATCTGTTGTTAGTAGTATAATGTTCTGTAAATATAATGTAAATAAAATGATTTTTCATCACTAGTATAATAAATAGTATATATAAATATGTATAAATATATAAATAGTAGTAGGTGTTGTGGGTGATTCTTCGGAAAACGATTCTTCGTCTCACTACCATGGTCAATTTTAAACGTTACTTTTTTGACTGGAATTCATATTTTTATGATAATATAAAGGTCAAATAACCTACTTTTACTTAAGGGACTCGTTTTCATAGAGAAAATTTAGTAATATCGAAGTTCAAAAATTTTGTGGCTAGGGTAATGATAATTGCATACAAAGTAATTATAAAAGTAACAAAAAATTTAAAAAAATATCTAAATAAAATATTTTACTTTAAAAATAATCGTCTTCTGACAAAAACTATAACATTTGTTATAATTTTTGTAGCATAACATTTGTTTTATATGTTTGAAAACGACTTACATTCCTTGTATCATCCTAAAAAATAATTAAGTAACTAGTGATTCTACTCTTAGAAACCAGTCTTAGTTCAGTCTTGATAATTTAAAATTAATTTGCATACAAAACGTTTGATTTAAATTCATATAAAGTGATTTTTTTCTTCTATACGAATATTATAAAAAGGAAAGTATGTCTGTCTGTTACTACTTCTCGCCCAAATCACTGAGCAGATTTTTTTTAAAATTCGGTATGGAGCTACTTTGAGTCCTGGAAAAGTACGCTGGATAGTTTTTATCCCGAAAAAAATGTACGGTTCCCACGAGATAAACGGATTTTGGGGCATTAGAGTTATGGGCGTCATCTAGTAGTAAAATAGCACGATTATCAAAAGAAAAATCAATAGAAGTATTTGTTTGGTTTTGTACAAGAAGTTGAGTTTATGTAATTCTCAAAATTATTTTTTGTTCTCATGGTCTTTTTTTACTGAAATAGAAGTCAATAGCAAACATTAGCAACTCGAACAATTTTTATTCTTCTTTTTTTGTTCTGAGACTTCTTAAAGTAAAATATATCATATGACTCCGAGTCTGAATGGCCAGATAGAATTGTTTTATATGGAGAAAAAAGTGTAGAACCTTAAAATATTCACAATCATTTTTTTTTTCTATAGGAAGAAAATCCTTTCTGTAAGATCGATGTTTTTTCCTACAGAAGAAACACTTTTTTCAAATATTTCCTCCTACTCTTCAGAATACATATATTTTATTTCTCTGTTAGCCATATTATATACACTGCATGCTTTTCCTGATCTTGCTTAGTTTTTTCTATTCTTTTTTTTTTTTCTCTTCAGTAATTTGTGACATCGTTTTTACGTTATTCTAATGTATGTAATCATAAGTTACAAGCAAGTTTTTATAAGGAAATTTAAAAGAGTCTTAAGAATTAAAAAAACTTTATGCAAGGATATTCAATAGTCGTAGTTACTCTACAGAACTCGTTAATCGTACATAAAAGTGCATATTTCAGGACAAAATTAATATATTTTATCATTACCCTGGTCTTTTGACCAGGGTAATGAGACCCACGGAAATGAAAATTATGCCTATAATTATGCATAGCTCATAATTCTTACAAGCATCAGTTTTGATATTTCATAACATAAATATGTAACCCAAGAGCATCAGTTGACACGCAGATTAAAGTTTTGAAATAATAAAATAAGCTCGATATAGTAGACAAATAAATGATAAACTACGCGAACCAAACATAGGGTAATGATATATTTACCTTCCAAACACCTGGATAGAAATCAATTAGCCGCACATCCGCCTGATAGCTTCTTTCACATATGACTGGCTTGCGTGCATGCGGTAAGATACACTCCCATTGTTTTTACCAGAAAAGTTATGATCGATCGCATCTTGGGCCACAGGAATTATAACTTTACGTTGGACACTCTTTTCTTATTTATTTATAGGTACTGTAATGTAGCCATGCCTACTGTATTTATTTTTTATAACAGGTAAACTAATGTAATTTCGTTATAATTTTATTTTGCATTGATTTGTCAAACAGGAAATGAATTATAGACGTTTTTGTTGAAGAAAATGGCAAGAGGACGCTCCATGGTAATGAGAAGAACGGACTTTAAGATTTTTTTTCCTATACTGAAACTACAATTATTAAAAAAGACAGTTGTTTCTAGGTAGACACTGAGCTCAAGTATTTAAAAAAAATATATTTATTGTTTGCTTTTGCCAGGTTACAGAAAAAAATCCGTTGCCGTCAAAAATTTAGCCTCCGAAGAAATGCCCTTGTACGGTTTGGTGATCTCTTATTATCGTAATTGGTTTAATATTCAACAAAAAATTTGTCTAAACATTATGCTTTCTTTTAACAGAATTACAGATAATATACCCCTCAAAACAAATATTTTCGCTATCATAGCGGAGAATTTACTTTGATAACGATTATTGGAATTCCGTAAAAATAGTATCTACTAATCTCCTATCAGAGGTCCTATAGAGGTAAATATCTTGTAAAGCAAAACCGGGACTGCACGAGTGGGATGTGAAACTAGAATCTGTTAGAGAAAAGGGTGAAAATAGACACTTTATTATTCCAGTACCAGCCCACGCCTGCTCTTTTAATAGACGCAATTTGTGTGATAGAGGTGTACGCATTTATATCACGAGCATGCGACGAAAGTAGGAATCAATCAATTTTAGTCGCGACTTTCTCTTACATTAAAATTTTAAACTTGTTTGCTGTTCATTCACCGTGCACTGACATTGGGACTCGTATTGGACTGGTTAAATACATGGAGGTATCTGCGGACACAACAATACCAGCTCGAAAGTCAAACGCAACTAACTGTTGTTGTAAATTATATGTCCCGTCATGTGCTTACGTATTTTATCGCTATTTCTCGTAATTTCTCTCGTCGCTCTGAATTCTGCGAACGATTTGAAATATGGTCGGTATAACCTGAATTGTGTTTATTTACTTTTCATAAAAATGAGTTTTGACAATAATAAAATATTTTAGGTGAATTCAAGGAGAAAGAGGACAAACCGTACAGGATAATGAAAGTCAAAATACCACAAGTACTATGGGAGAAAGCGTTGCAACCTGCACCTTTACTGAAGTCCCCGTTGACAGTAGTCGTGCCAGTGTACGTAGCTGATGATGATGATGAAAACGAAATAGATGTTAAAGATGGAGAGTCTGAAGTTAATGTTGTTGTGGACAACACCATGATGGATACTCCTATGGAATCAGCGCCTGTGTCACCTGTTGTACCCATTGTAGTGCAATCATCACCAGTGTCTGCAGATACACCAGCAGAGATACCTTCACCCCCAGCTGCTGATACACCAGTGGTACAACCATCACCACCAGTGGCTGATACACCAGTAGAACCTGCACCAGTGGCACCAGTCGCACCAGTACAAACACCTGTAGCAGCGCCACCAGTACAAACTCCAGTCGATATCCCACCAGAAGGAGTTCAAGGTCAAGTGATAAGGTTTCCCTGTACGTGTGTCGGTGGACAGTGTGGCTGCTGCACAGGATCCATCCTGGACCGTTTCAGTATGAAGGCCTGTGGCAATATAACCTTCGTGCCTGAGGATTTCGTCTTTGATGTGAGGTTGTCTGTGAACAATAACACCATTGTTAGACGACGAGTTTCAGGTATGTGATTTTTTTATGTTTCTTAAAACATATTTGAAAATTAGTATTTGTTGTTATTGCAATAAAATATGCCACTGGCATAATAATTACTATAGTACAAAATATAATATTTTATCATTTTTAGGAACTTTGTAAAAATTAAATTTTAAAATTATACAACAATGAAAACATGTAAAGATTATTATCACCCGTGAATACGTGCACGCAAAAGAAAATTCCATGAAAACGTTTTGCGTTTGTAAAAAGTAGCCTCTGTGTGTCCTAATTTCTACATTCTGCACTAAATAAAACTTTCCTGTTTCAAGATGCATAATTTTATTAGGTAATAGTAGATAATACCATTTCATATTAATTATTGTTTTCTTTGCAGCAAGTGACCCCCCACCAATTTGCTTCAACCCCAGAAGAGCTCCCTTTGTTCGAATTTGCGCAGAGATCAGCAACATCCGGATACGTAACAGAAATGCCTTTGCTTGCTTGAAGATTAACGCTGATATCGGCGGATTCACAGTTTATTCCGCATCCTTCAGATGTTTTAGGTAATTTTATGATAATCAAATTCTTATTCCTGAAAAAAATCTAGAATTTTAATAATCTCTTTTGAAAAAATAATATTAAATTATTTTTTGAAATGAGAAATTTTCCATCTTTTTGGTAAAAGCGGCCCCGTGCGAGTTTCTTACGCCGGTTCTTCTCGCCTGGTTAGTTCCCGAACCGGTGGTAGGCACCATAGTTATTGTTGAAAACAATATGTTACATAATTTAATGCTTATAATGTCAAACAGAAAAAAAACCCTTTGTAATTAGTATATTTTTTTTAGTCTCGGTTCATCCGGCTTGCAGACTGGTTTGAAACCAAAACCAGTGTCCTCTGGACCGAAACCTGTGAATTTGTTCCAAAATAGTGCGAACAATAACGACCAAGGAGGAACCATACTGGATGCTGCACAAACGATCATCCAGGGCCAAGGAGAGTTGTTCGGGCAAGGACCGTTGGAGAATATTGGAAACGCATTAGACGATATATTTGGACGAGAAATTAATTAACTAGATATGTAATGTTAGGCTATTATTTATTAAATTATTTATTTTGATTCGTGTTTATTTTACAACATACTAGAATTAAGCATAGAATAACATTTTCCTCTACTTTTCTTAGTTCTCTCACTTTCATTAGCAACCTGAATGGTAGCAAAATTGCTTTGTCCAAAATGATATCAACTAGCTTACACTACTCAAACCACGTTATTCAAGTACGCAAATGTGATTGTCCTTTATGGACACTTCCATTTAACGGAAGTGCGTGGGAAAACCCAGTCACACATTTAGGATGTAGCCATGTTATACTAATGAAAGGAAAGCTTTTTAAGGCACCGTGAAAGCGAGATTATGAGATTTCGCTGCAACCGGTTACAATGTTGATTCCGAACTGGTATTATACACACAACCGACAAACGCGTCAACACAATGGGTCGAAACCGCAGTATTAATTATGTATTTATTTTTATGGTGACTTTTGCGTGCTCTTCCATGGTCTGCGGTAAGTTGATTTTTCTCCATACGCCATTTTTACCGTACGTTTCAGCACACTTTTAATTTTTCTTGAAATTGGCTCATATGAATGAACTACATGAGTGATGAGATATTTATTTATATCCGTTAGAATTGATTTTTTAGGGTTCCGTACCCAAAGAGTAAAAACGGGACCCTATTACTAAGACTTCGTTGTCTGTCCGTCTGTCCATCTGTCCATCTGTCCGTCTGTCTGTTTGTCTGTCTGTGTGTCGCCAGGCTGTATCTCAAAACCCTATAGCTAGACTTCTGAAATTTATACAGATTGTGTAATGTGTATATCTGTTGTTGCTATAACAACAAATACTAAAACAAAATAATATTAATATTTAAGGGGGGCTCCCATACAACAAACGTGATTTTTTTGGCCTTTTTTGCTCGATATCAATAATGGCAACAGGTAGGCACTTGAAATTTTCACAAAGCCCTAAATATATTATGTGTACTTTAATAATTAACAATAATATTTAAATAAAATAAAAATTTAAGGGGGCTCCCATACAAAAACCACAATTTTTGGCCTATTTTTGCTCTATAACGGTACGGAACCCTACGTGCGCGAGTCCGACTCGCACTTGGCCGATTATTTCTGATTTGGTTCTTTATTTTATTAAAGCCATGCAAATAGTCACTGGCTGGTTCAAAGTATGATATCAGAAATTAGCATCCACACACTCTTATTTGTTTTACACTATTCGGAGAGAACTAAGTGGGCTCAATTGTTTTTGAGCGAGTCAGTTTTACTCTAATTTCATTAATATGTAATTAAAATAAGACTTTTGGCTGGCATTGTCGGTTTCGATACAAGCGTAAATAAAGAAAAAAAGACTGAAAAGTGTAACTAATAAATTAACACAGTAATCGTATTAAACACAAATGTATTATGTATACCTACTAATTGTTAGTTGTTTATAATTTCCCAAGTTAACTTTCTGTAAAACTAAACAATGCTATATAGTTGCAGTAAATTACTAGACTCTCTTATTTTTAGGCACAGAATCGACATCAAATACCACTCTGAAGAATGCCCGTGGTCTTGAAATACCAGATAGTTCTCTTATGTTACTGGATCGTATGAGCGTTAAAAAGTTTGCAACATTAAAGTATTACGGAAGACAGAATAACGGCAACGACACTTCCACGGAAGAAGAAGAAGACACCAGAAGATGTGCCTGCAACCTTGGAGTCTGCAAATGCTGTACAGGGGCTGTGCTGGACCTGATCAATCAGAAGGCATGCATGAAAGTCACATATCACCCGGGAGAATTTGCCTTTGATGTTGCCATGTCATTGAACGATCGAGTTTTGTATGAAAACTCATTGTCAGGTACTATATTCATTTATTATTTCATCACTTGATGGCCTGCAACTCCGTTAAGCAGAAGTTCGTTAATTGTGTTGTAGACGTACATTTTGCCGCAATAAAAACTCCTTTATCTCCATACCAAATTCCGGTATTCTAAATCGGTTCAGCAGCATAAACGTGTAGAGGTAACAGAGAGACAGAATGACACTCTTTCACATTTATATCTAATACTAGCGACCCGCCCCGGCTTCGCACGGGTATAAAATATATAGCCTATGTCACTCACTGTTTTGATTTATTCATTACTGCCCTTTACCCAGTCAACCTAGACAAAAATACCCCTGTAACCTTGCATAAATTCGCACCAAGCTGAAAATCGGTAATATTGTTAAGAAAGTGATTACAAATAAAATTTGAAACTTCCCCATAATTCCCATGTGTGCTAAATTTTTTATTCAAGTTCAAAAGTCCAAAAAATTAGTTTTTCACAATTTTGGCAAAACGGTAAGTTTTTTTCACAAAAATACCTCCGACAAAAATTGGAAAAAATTGAAATTGGAAGTTAAAATGAAATACCACCAAGCTGAAAATCGGTAATATTGTTTAGAATATGATTAAAAATAAAAATTGAAAGCTCCCAATAATTCCCTTCTATGGAAAAAAATATCCAAGGTCAAAGTTAAAAAAAAAAGTATTTTTCGCGATTTTCAGCAAAACGGTAAGTTTTTCATAAAAATATCTGGAATAAAAATTGCAGGTCATAACATTATCTACAAAAAATGTTTCATACTTTTTTCCCTACAAGCCTCCGTTTTTTAAATATAACGATTCAAAAAGTTATTAAAGATGTAATCGTCATAATATTATGCATGAGTACGCCTCGTATACAATATATCCCTATACATTTACTAACCAGTTTGATATGCCAGGTTTTTCACAAAAAGCCAAAAATTAAGAAAAAAATTTTTTTTTCCCTTTTTTACAACTTTTTAAATCTATTTATAGTAATATCTCAAAAACGGTTACTCGTAGAAAAAAAAGTACTGATACATTTTTTGTAGATAATTTTATGAGCTACAATTTTTGTCGGAGGTATTTTTGTGAAAAAAACTTAACCGTTTGGCTGAAAATTATGAAAAATGTTTTTTTTTTACATTGACCTTGGATATTTTTTTTCATAGAATGGAATTATTGGGAGCTTTCAAATTTTATTTTTAACCATATTCTAAACAATATTACCGATTTTCAGCTTGGTGAGATTTAGAGCTTTGAATGTCTAAATTGACCGGAGTAGTCATAAGTAATTCATTATAACTTCTAAACTATCTAACTGAGAGCAAAGAAGATACAGAATTTATTCTAGCTAAATATTTCCTCTATTATTCAACATAAAAAAGAACCAGTTTGATAAGCCAGATTTTCCACAAAAAGCCAATAATTAAAAAAAAAACCATAAAAATTTGTCCCTTTTTCCATTCATCTTTGTTTTTCTATGTTTTTTAAATAAAAATTTTTAATAAACTACCTGTATTATTTTAGTCCATGAGTTTGCCTATTAAATGCGATCTTTGTCATCTTTCTGGGATACTTAGTTGAGAAGCATTGGTCAAATGAAAATAAGCGTCCGAGAAAAAATTAAAATGGCTGCCATTTTAAAACCGCGAGAGAGAGAAAAAAAGAGCCAATTCGTAGATAAATAATACTATATTTCATAACATAAAATGATCTGACACTGGTATAGGCATACATTCTATACGAGGCGTACTTATACAAATTGTGAGAAAAACAACTTTTACAAATTTTCGAGTGAAAAACGGTGACTGGTATGAAAAAAGTTATTATACATTTTTGTAGACAATTTTATGTATATATCTTCTAATTTTTATCTAAGGTATTTTTATGAAAAAACTTACCGTTTCGCCAAAAATTGTGAAAAACTAATTTTTTGGACCTTTGACCTTGAATAAAAAATTTAGCACACATGGAAATTATGGGGAACTTTCAAATTGTAGATTTTGTAATCACTTTCTTAACAATATTACCGATTTTCAGCTTGGTGCAAATTTATGCAAGGTTACAGGGGTATTTTGGTCTAAGTTGACTGGGGTATTTGCCCGCATTGGCCGGTACCGCCGCAAACACACGTAGCGCCCGCAATTTTTTAATCTGTAATATCGTCGGAAATATTCATTTAAATCATATGCTGTAAAGGGCCATATAGATCTATATTAAATCAACAATGTAAGCGGAAAAAATTTGATCATTTGCGACATCACATTAGAAACCTCAAAAATAACAGTAAGTATTTCTCCACTATTTAATGGATGTTATTATACATATAAACTTTTCTCTTTAATCACTCTATCTATTAAGAAAAGCGGCATTAAAATCCGTTGTATAGTTTTAAAGATTTAGGCATACATAGGGACATAGGGACAGAGAAAGCGACTTTTGTTTTATATTATGTAGTGATTAGTATTGTCATCATAATCATTATGATTCCGTGGATGCCCTGATTATTGTACCCATTTTCTAGTGTTACATGGATAATATTTCCTAATTATCTTTACGTAATATTTGTTATGTTTCCGATTCCAGGTAAAAATCCCAGGCCGATTTGCATAAGCCCACCTCGCATTAACAACCTGAAGTTCTGTGCCAGATTCTACAACGTTTTCTTCCCGGGGAGGAACTTTCACTTTTGCTTGGCAATGAATGGAAAATGGAGAAGCAACGAGTTATACAACTTTTCTTTCGACTGTCTACGGTGAGTCATTGAATACTAGTTTTGCTCTAGTTTCAGCACGATCGTAAATACTTCCCTCAGGATATAAATTTTAATTTGCGTCTAATATTTTTGCTGGGTATCTTACTGCAAAAAGTTGAGATGTTCCTTGTGCAGAAAAGACATGGTAGCTCTACAATAACAAAAGCTAATTCCTTATTTTGTTATAGTAGCCATTCAGTTAGTAAATTCCTACTAACTACTAGCAAATCCTTAGTAAGTAGAATAGAATAGAATATACTTTATGCGTTCAAGATATTGTACAAATACGAGTTTAAAAATACAAATACTAATTTAAAAAATACGTGGGAGAGCCATGCTTCGGCACGAATGGGCCGGCTCGACCGGAGAAATACCACGCTCTCACAGAAAACCGGCGAGAAACAGCGCTTGCGCTGTGTTTCGCCGAGTGAGTGAGTTTACCGGAGGCCCAATCCCCTACCCTATTCCCTTCCTTTTCCTCCCCTATTCCCTTCTCTACCCATCCCTACCCTCCCCTATTACCCTATTCCCTCTTAAAAGGCCGGCAACGCACCTGCAGCTCTTCCGATGCTGCGAGTGTCCATGGGCAACGGAAGTTGCTTTCCATCAGGTGACCCGTTTGCTCGTTTGCCCCCTTATTTCATAAAAAAAAAACTACATTATGCAAAGATACGTATGAAGACAAATGCGGCTTTTTGCTATGGAGCATTTTTTTCCAAGCAACCTACGTAGTTCTAATCCAAGTTGTATTATCGAAATTGATTCATAGTAAAATGGCGGACCTCTATGTTATTTGGTCAGTTTCTGAGTCTATGATCGTGATCTATCTGCTAAACGTAACACGACAGAAATACATTGGTCGTAATTTTATTTGTCCCGTATTTTTCTAGACAGATCGCTACAAATATTTTTTCTGATGATGCTAACAGAAACCATTAAATTATTTTTCAGTATGGGTGCAAATGGTATAACGAGAGTGAAACCAGAGGAAAATGGTGGCCTACCGATACCAAACCCACAAGGAGGAGTGGAT
This sequence comes from Cyaniris semiargus, assembly GCA_905187585.1. Lineage (NCBI taxonomy): Eukaryota > Metazoa > Arthropoda > Insecta > Lepidoptera > Lycaenidae > Cyaniris > Cyaniris semiargus. Next base: position 6,071,244 of record LR994555.1, read on the forward strand.
GCTGTTATAGACTCCGGTGATGATATTGAGGAATACGATGAAAACGTTGTCAAATCTCTGTTAAACCTTTTCGATGATGATGATGATAGTGATGAAGACGACGATTAAAACCTATAATTTAATACATTTAGTAATTAGAATTAAATTATTTATTAACTTAATTTTTAATCGCAATAAAAAACATTAAACTGTAATATTAGTAGTCTTTCATTTAATTTTAAAGCATAACTAGGATTAGGTTAGTGGCTAACCTACACTGAGGGTCCTCACGTTGACAAGACACTTGGGTTGGGTAACCAGCTAATTTAACCTAACGACCCTTGCATTGAATATTTTGACATTGATGAGACACAAGGGTTGAGTTTGCGGCTAACCTTACCTAACCACCCCTTACATTGACAATTAGACGCTACGGCTAGAGGCAGCCAGCTTATTTTTCGAGATAATTATTGCTGATTTGCGGGGGCAAATCGAAATCCTTAAAATTGAGAATTTTCGTTGAAAGAGTTTAATGCTAATATACCCAAATGCTTAAAAACAATTTGCATAATCTTGAATGATGACACAAAACCGCTTGCTATACGATCATTTCGGATGTTTATGCCGCTTCGGTGTTTTGCGAAATAATCTTTGGATGTTATTGGAGTTAACCTTTAAAAAAAGTTATTTATTGCAAATGACGTGCAGTTTTTTTCGACAAGAGAAATGGCGTAGGCTGTAAAATGGATATTTAATGACGGCGGTGGTGGTTGCGACTGCAGGAGTTTCTCTGTAGAAAGTCCCGCTAGCCAGTAGCGCTCGCACATTGAATACAAATAAACAACACTCCATAATGTATTGTTGACGTAACATGTGTGGATGATCATTTGTATAGTGTCCCTTGAGAAAGCAACAATTTGAGGATTATTGGCCATGAAAATGAAAGTGTTTGTTTTATTAGCATGTGTGACGCTCTGTGCTGGTAAGTGTTTAATTAAAGCATTTAAAACTAACAATATTGTGGACATATCATGAAGTAGTATAGCTTAATTTAAAAATAACGGAAATGTCCATTTAAATTTCAAACGTAGTTTTTTTTTTTGCAAAATTTTCAGGCAATGGTTTTTGAAGTGTGTGTCCATAATTTTGTAAGCACCTATTTAATTTGATTTTTAGGCGTACCTACGGATAATGAACCTAGAAACATATGGGGTGATGAGGTTATGGACGTCACTGACTTTTCAGTTTATTACGATATTAAAACAAATAAGGTAAGCTTACCGACTTAAATATATTATTTGGATACAAGCATACAGTTTATCATAAACTAGATGTTGCATGTATCTTCGCGCATGGTAGTAGTATTATATTTTGCCGTAGTAAGTTATTCCTATTATTGCCAAACAATATCAAAATCGATTCTGCGGTTTAGGTCGACCGATTTCATGTGTTTAACCATTTGTCTACGTAAGTTCATATTAACTTTAAGGTTGTGTTGTAACTTTAAAACGTGGTGTTGTAACTTTAAAACGGATGAATCGATTGTTATCTAGTTTTTTCAACCACGATCTATCATCGATCGATTTAAAAATCGAGAGTGTTCTTAGCTTAATGTGATACATCATCATAAACTCGCTCACTTGACTCTTCTGGATTATTGGATAACGGAAACTGGATTTTAATTATTTACAGACGATAAAGGATATAATGCCAAGGCCATGGTACAGACCTGGCTGGAGTCTCCGGCTGCCGTTCTCTGGTGGGCCTTGCGAGTGTGAGGAGACGAGGTGCGTTTGCTGCACCGGAATACGGATACAGACTTTCAACTTTGACAGGCGAAGTAAGTATATATGGTAGTTTATAGCTGTTGTACTATCAGAGAAATTCATAGGCAGATGGAGCTACGTAATTTGGTCGGGATTTGTTAAGTGCATCTCCTGGATTTGACAAAATGCGAGCAAATAACGGGAGTCTGAAAGAATTAATTTCTTCAATGGTAATAGGTTCCTCGAGTTCACAAAGTGCCCATATCCCATACCCAATTGCCCAGGGACAAGATTCGTACCTGTACTCAGTTTTGTTTGTTTTTATCTAATTGTAAAAAACTCACTGTGGGTAGCTATTTTTTTTTTATTTTTTTTTCTTAGGAAAACTTACAGCTATTTACAACTCCAGTAAGATATATATTACACAGCGATATGCCAATTAAAAGTTTCCACTACTGTATAATGAGTTGAAACTTAAATGTAACATACCCAACATCAAATCATGACAAACACAATGACCTAAATTAAAAAATAATAAATAAAATTAACTAACAATAAGCAACAAAGCTGAACTAAACCTTATTAAAGCACAAGAAAAGGAATATTTTCGCAAGCGCCCACTCGTTATACGTCTTTATATTATTATACTCGCTGTGAATAAAACTACTTATACTCGTAATATAGTAGATCACAATAAAATATATAAGCAAATTTTTTAGAATGGCGTTTACTGAATAGAATTAAAATAGGAATCAGTCAAAAGTTTTCTGATTTTATTTGGTGTAAGGGAGGATATGTCTTCAAGCGGATTTGTATTCATATAATGTACCAATAATGCTACCAATTCTAATGTCACGTTTAAATCGCGTTTGGAAATACTTTGTACTTCAGTAATTCTGTCTCAGACATATACTTATCTAATTTTTGTCGCGGAAAAATCTCGAACCTTTACTTTACCTTACTTTACCTTGTAAATTGCGTTCGCGGTTCGAACGCGATTTAGAAGGTAAAGTAAAACAAGATTTTCTCGTTCTAAATTACTGTCTTATTTAAACTGTGCTAAGGCGACAATCAGATGGCTGATTTATATTAGCTGTTGATTAAAAAACACTTTCGTTAATCCGCGTAGAGGCATCAAGCGTGGAAGATTCGCACGAGACTCCATTAAATATAATTTATTTTCTAATTTGACATCCCATATCGTATTTAATTATAAATAGTGTTAAAATAGTCTTAATTAACAGCATGCGATATCTTAAACCATCTAACATGATGTTTTAATTAGAGAGAAACTTAGCTGCGAAGCGTTGAAAATATTTTTCGTGGTTATTATGAACTTAGTTTAACTTACTGTTTGAAAGTATTTTAGAATATTGAATTTTGCACATCCCTTCTCTCGATAAGCCTTAGAATTATATTTTTGTATAAAGATGGTAGGTACCAAATTATTTATCTAATGTACCTACCTACTATACCTACCTATATGATGCCCGCAACTACTCTGCGCGCAGCGCCAAAATTCGTTTATCGAGATCGGGATAAAAAAAAAGTATCCTTTGTCCTTTCCCGCGACTCAAAGTTCATTCAAAGTTTCATCAAAATCGTTTCAGCTGTTTGGGCCTGAAGAGATAACAGACATACAGACAAACTTTCGCATATAAAAACAATAATAGTTATACAAACTTAACATTATTATAATATTATTATTGTCGTTATAATGTTTGCAATATTCAATGCAATGTTTCATCTTTTCCAGCATGTGCAATTTTGACGTATGAGCCAGAAGATTCCACCGTCGACATAGAAGCAAAATTCAACGACGTTACCGTCATGAAAAATACTTATTCAAGTAAGTGGTAAAGAGGGAAATATCCATAAAACATGCTCCGAAATTATTATTGTATTTATTAACAACGGTCAAGCCGCACTCATTGATATTTAATCATTACTTAGCCTTATTTTAACGAAGAGTATGAAATAAAATATGAAGCATTATGAAGCTTAAGTGAAAATCTTCGTTAAATTATGCTAAGGAATAATTCAATCTTTCTGAGTGCAGAGCGTCCGTGGCCTAGTGGGTAGACCTTTAGTCGAGGGGATGCAGGTTCGATGCCGGGAATGTACCAATGACTAATTAAACATTTTCAAATCTCAAGTACATAATAAAGACGCTCGTACGGTGAAGGAAAACATCGTGAGGAAACCCGCACATGGTTGGTACCAGACGTATTGAGTATTGACCTTCTCATTTCCCTGAACTAGGCTGAATATATTGCGAGAATGCCGTAGGTATGTGCTTGGGCAAACATATACGGACATTTAAAATCGTGTGCCAGGCACTACAGTATTAACGACCTCTGTGGCTCAGTTGGTGGGCTGTTGGTAGCTCAAGCCGGGGGTCGCGGGTTCGAATCCCGCCGACGGAACAAAAAGTTTTCAAAGTTCCTGGGTCATGGATGTGTATTAAATATGTGTATCATATAATAAAAATCTTAAATATATGTATAGTATAAAAGTATTAAATATATTTCCGTTGTCTGGTACCCGTAACACAGACTTGTGTTACGGGTACCAGACAACGGAACAGGTACTTACCACGGGGCCAGACTGACGTGGTGTGAAGCGTCCATAGATATTATTATTAACGGATGCAAAGGCCTTGATTTTGTTCTGAGTGCAGCCTTAATCGCATATTAAACGGGGCTTGCACTAAATAGTCAATAAAATTAATTTGGGCTGGAGAGCCTGAAAAACTCCCCATATTATCACCATCATCAGTTTACTCCCTATTTGAAACAGCATCAGCATATTGGTTATTTAACAACCGCTTATTTTTGTTCATAGCGCGGAACCCACCACCATTCTGCATACCAATACCGATCCCATATCTGCCGCCCGGCCTGGTGGATACTTGTATCAGGATTTTTGATATCAGCATCGTGGATGAGAAGCTACACGCTTGCTTGGACATGGACACGAGGATTGACAAAGCTCCGATAGTGGTAAGTTTTCCAACCCCTAATTAAAAATTGTTGGCGCTCATCGGAGGTCTACGTTCAGCAGTGGATGGCAATATGATGATGATGATGAATTACAAATTGGGTGTATGTCGGTGGCGCGGGCTTCGGCCCCTAGAGCACCAAAACGGACTCTATTATTAAACTATTATAACTGAAAAATATTTTGCTTCCTTAAAAATGGTGCAAATACAAAATACCTACTTTATATGTTTCGAAAAGTTGCCATTTTATTGTATACCGCCTACATAATATTATTATCATTATTGAATGCTCAGTTGTATTTTTAAGTATAATTTTAATTATTTATGTTAGAAATAATAATAATTGAATTAATAAGATATCGACAATTTCAGATTCTTCACTTTGACTGTATGGACATGGGATTCAGTGGCATCAGTCTATCCAAGCCTGGAGGCAGCGGGTCTGATACCGAAGCCGCTAGTGAAACTCAACAGAACAGTGATATTTTTGATGATGTGATTGACAATACAGAAGCTACTACAGAAAACATCAATAGTATAAGATATATTTAAATTGTGGAAAAATTGTATTTATTTATTTATAGAGATTTAATAAAATGTAAGTAAATCAAGTGACTTAAGTATTTGTAAAAATAGAAATCCCTGTTATGTACCTAATCGGTCCCAAAGTTCTGTCATAAATTAAAATAATGATAATAACAAAAGTACTTATTATATTTTAATGAATTTTAGATCAATTTAAAGTAGGTACATGTAATAAGAAATCAGAATAACTTAAAATTATTCAAAATGTCCTCCCTTATTTTGAACACAGGCCCCAGTCATCTATCGCAGCACGCACCATATTCAAGTCAATTTCAGCGACTGCTTTTCGTAACGATGCCTTCAGGCTCTCCAAATTTTTATGGGGCTTATTACAGACCTTCCCCTCTATAAGACCTGCCAAATTTTATAGTCCAAAGGATTAAGGTCCGGGCTGGAGGAAGGCCAATCTTCGTGTCTAATGAAGTCGATGTTGTGACGCTCAGACCAGGATTGAGTGCTCTTGGCTTTGTGTGCAGGCGCAGAGTCCTACTGGAACACGAAGTGATGTCCGCAGTCCGGAAAATAGCGTGTTGGGCAGATCTTTGACAAGCTTATCCAAATCCGTCTCTTGGTACACTTTTGCACTGGTTTTGACCCCTTTTTCACAAAAATGAACCTCAGTTGGGCCGTAATAGGACGCTTCCAACCAGACCATCACTGATGAATGATGATGGATGATGGTCATGTTGCACCCGCGAAACTTTTTTTTCTGCTTCTTCAGAGCTCTTAGCGTACACTCTATCATTTTGTTTGTTGTACCCACTGACCTCCATTATACAAGTACGCTGGACCTATGATACCCACTTTTTTGTGCCTATTTGAAGCGGAATCAGCGCCCCCGGTGAGAGGGAAGAGAAGTAAATTTGACGTAACTTGCAAATGGCCGCTTAATCGTTATTGGTTGTCATCACTAGTATTAGTTCCAAATACTCCCACTACTGCTATCAGCGCCAATATGGCGACTTTCAAACGTCATTTTACGTCCGTGAGTAATTTGTATTCTGTGTTTTTACGTCAAATTTAGTTCCTATCCCTCCCACTGGGGGAGCTGATTCCGCTTCAAATAGGCACAAAAAATAGCTGTCATTTCAAAGGGTATCATTAGTCCAGCGTACTTGTATAATGGAGGTCAGTGGTTGTACCCTACTACTCTAAATTTTTTTCGTCCGTAAAGCAAAGACCTCTAAACCTCGTCTATTATTTCTTATGTCAATGCCGTAAAGAGGATTTATTGGGTGTTTTCTAATAAGAGCATTATAGCGCATTATGCGGCATAATGCTTAACGTTGAATCTTTCAACAACAACACCGCTTCGCTCAATCGAGCACTATCAAAAGTAGTGCTTTCGCTTGATGCGTGCAATGGATACCAACTGTGACAGAAAAGTAGTTTCAGCATAATTCGGCATTGTGCGCCACTGAGTCGCATTATGCTGTCTAATTGGAAAACTAGGATTATTATCACGGTGTCAGTTTTTCGCGTACCGCTTTAGCACCTCCAGGGATCTTTTAAGCCTTATTGATTTTAGACGATTATTAAGTACAGCTTGGCAAAGAAGAGTGTGGATTAAATGAGGACGCTTTTCTTTAAATACAGGCAACCCTACGCTTCGCTTTTGACACAATATGTACTAGAGTTGACAAGTAATGTAGTGTTGTCATAAATAAAAACTCTTAGTTCCAGCTGTCACCGCGTCAGACTCTTCTTTGCCAAGCTGTAAGTGCCCCACTTTTTTTTGTACGCTCGTAGAGTGCGTTTCATCGAATAGTTCCTTTGCCGTCATGTTGGCACTAATGCAAATTAGTGTTGCCTCATTACCCTTACTGTGCTACCTTAAATTAGGGGAGATAATATTATGTTGTCACAAAATACTTTTAATAATTCCCTAAAGAAAATTTCATATAATTCTAACTTTCGCCCGCGGCTCTGCCTACGTTAACGTCTATCGCTCGGGAACCGTTCTTTTTCCCGGGATGAAAGGTACCCAATGTCCTTCATAAATCATACCCCAGACAATGTGTACCTATAAAAGTTTCATGATGATCCGCTTAGTACTTTATGCGTGAAGGCGTAACTAACAAACAAAGTCACTTTCGCATTTACTAGCTAAAATCCGAGCTTTGTGAATTGTGAGGGCTCGCGTCGTCACACCTTGACTGACTGATGATAACACATCTACATAGTTTTTCCGTAAAGTGTACCACAAAATGTACAGACTGACGGCTGTGGGATATACTAGGGCTCGCTTCACTCGCCCTGATAATATACTAGCTTTTAGCCCGCGACTTCGTTCGCGTTTATGTAGTTTTCGTCACTAGAAGTGCGTTGCATCAAATAGTTCTTTTGCCTATATGTTGGCATTCCTGTATGTTAATAACGTAAACATGATAGACACGCTCTGCGAATATTCATAAGTTTTACTGTGTTTAAGGGTAATTAAACGGATGCTGGTAACCCTATTTTACTAAGCTGTAATGGCGGCAACCCGAGCTTGTACACATATTAATGGAATTATTGGGGCCTCGTTACGTTTTTCACGTTCACAAAACTCTTTCACTCTTAGCACCATCATTCTTTCACCACTCTTTAATGTTTTCGGCATGATTTTCTGACGAAATCATAGTAAAACTTATGAATACTCGCAGAGAGTGTCTACCGTGTTTACGTTATTGACAGACAATAATGCCAACATGACGGCAAAGGAACTATTCGATGAAACGCACTATAGACAAAGATTTATTTAGAACCTTTTTTACTGTTTTTCTACTGACACCAATCTGCAACGCCATCAACTTCTGTTTCAACGGACTGGATCTCTTGCTATGCGCGTCTTGATAGCTTTGACCACTGCTGGTGTTTTTGGGAGCGTGGCCGGCCAGTTCTTTTCTTGTCCTCAATACTGGAGACTTCTTATTATACGTCCTATCAATTGTACGATACACAAACCTAAGCGTAATATTCAATTTTTTGAGCAACTTGAAAATGATACTCGGCGTGTGCCCACAGCGATGCAACGCTAAAACAGCTATTCGCTTAAAGCTTAATATAATATCTATGGACGCTTCACACCACGTCAGTCTGGCCCCGTGGTAAGTACCTGAAGGACTTGTGTTACGGGTACCAGACAACGGAAATATATTTAATACTTTTATACTATACACATATTTAAGATTTTTATTATATGATACACATATTTAATACACATCCATGACCCAGGAACTTTGAAAACTTTTTTGTTCCGTCGGCGGGATTCGAACCCGCGACCCCCGGCTTGAGCTACCAACAGCCCACCAACTGAGCCACAGAGGTCGTCAATAATATAGGTGCACGGTTTTCTTTTATCGTCCACTCCATCGTGAAAAAGCGCGGTAAATGATTGTTTTTTGTTTTAAAATAATAGTCAAATATATTCAAATAAAGAATGCAATAATATTTTCATAAAATCATGTTCGAATTTTAAAAACTATGTGCCAGTGATAGAACTTTGGGAGTTGGGACTTGGGACCGACTAGTAAGGGTCAATTTAAACTAGCGCAGAGTCGAAGCGTATCGAAGCGAAAACATAACAAATTCAACCTTAATTCCTAAGTATTAACGCACATATTACTTCTGAGAATTTGAAAAGGCGCGCGCATTCGCTTGACGAACGCGCGAATTCGCTTGACCAACGCTCTTTGGTGCGCGCGCATTCTCGCGCATCCATGCGCCCACAAGCGAATCTACGTGTCATCAGTCATCACTATAGGCATTCTGGCGAATTCGCGCGCATTATAAATCAAATGACCCTAAAGTGTCTAAACTCTAAACACACTAGGCCGAAAATACGCGGTCGAAAAAAGTTACAATGACATTTGTATTTTTTTACTGTTGTATGTCAACTGTCACTTGTCACTTGTCAGTGTAATAGTGAATTCTTTGCTTCATGCACTGCAAGATTCGGAATTTTCGGCTTTTGTGACCTAATAAATATTGAAAACAAAACAGAAACCAATAATTAGATTGATAAATTCTACATTTATATGGATACATCTCCAAAACATTAATGGTAATTCAATAGTTTAGTTCATCATCACTACTTCATTAAAATGGGTGATTCTGGTGATTTTAACGAAGGTGAAGGGTTAGTAGCAGCATGATTTATTATTTTACCTGTTACTTTATGTGCAACTCAAACAATGTCCATTAAGTAAGTTATATGTGCATCATACAAGGGTTAGGTTACCTTGCTTAGTTTTGTTTGTAGTAACACCTTATAGTTCGGGTGCCCTAGAACAATTTTTTTTTGATTACTAACAAGCTAATTTTTTGTGAGTAGCTTCATTTTGATAAGACAAACAACTTTTTTATCTGCGAAAAATCTTGAAAGTGGTAGCTAACAGAGATAGAAAGGATTTCATACTTTGATTTGATGGTCCTAAAATATGGATTGTTCTATTTGTAGGACAATGTTACTCTTAAATTATATAACTATTAACCTACCAATATACAAAAAATCAGCTGGTTAGGGTTCCGGTTTAAGGTTCTGTAATCAACAAAACTTGGTTGACTAAGGTACTCTAAAACTGAACCCTAACCAGCTGATTTTTTGTATATTGGTAGGTTAATAGTTATATAATTTAAAAGCAACATTGTCCTACAAATAGAACAATCCATATTTTAGGACCATCAAATCAAAGTATGAAATCAATTCTATCTCTGTTAGCTACCACTTTCAAGATTTTTCGCAGATAAAAAAGTTGTTTGTCTTATCAAAATGAAGCTACTCACAAAAAATTAGCTTGTTAGTAATAAAAAAAAAAAAAAATTGTTCTAGGGCTCCCTGACTATTAATAGGTTCTGCAGATAAAATAAAATAGTGCCAGAGTGTAGTACGTAGTAAGATAGTAATCTAAATTTGTTGAAATATGAGCACTAATAACTAACACAGTTCCTCAATATACTATCCACCAATTTGACGGCGGCAAATTATAAGAACAGAATCCTAAAAAAAGTTTACTTATCCCATATTTGCTTGTATTTGCTTGCTTTGAACATTTAATTCTACTAACAAATAATAATATGTTATGGTATTGTAATATTTTATATGATGTTCTACCACAAAATTCTACTTTTCACTTTGAAATGTAAATGTGTGTCATAGAAATTGATAGAAATTAATTGAGATGATAATTGTATCCTTCTGTATTATTTTTTTCTGTATTAGTATAAAATAGTAGTTTTTTTTATGACTATGATTGTTATGTTAATAGCACAGCAACTAATAGTAGTTGCTGTGCTATTAACATTGCAATCATAGTCAAAAAGATTATCAGACTATACTTAGGGTGCCTTTGTTTTCTCTGTGTAAATGACAGGAAATATATGAAAATGTAATAGCTGCAATGTATTTTATTGCACAGCATGAATATCAATAACCAAAGGATACTTTTAGTTGGTTGAAATGCTTGGGTCGGTCAGAGTTTTTGTTGTCCTGGCTAGGCATTTCTGACAGTACCTGAAGCCATTGAAGCAAATGCATGAGAGTTAACTGTTCTATACTGTATTATATTTTGATGACTGTATACAATAATATTTCATTTACTATTTGCTTTAGAACAATGGAATCATTTGGGAATATGTCATCAGAAGTAACCTACAACTGGGTGGACATAACGGCAGACTTTTTCAAAAATATCAAAGGTAATATGATTTTATTTGATGTATTATTGTATAATTTCATATGAAAACAAAATAAAATAGGATGGGTCTGTTATTATAAGGGAATAGTGTACTGAGTAATAATCACAATATGTGACCGTTATCAGCGTGAAGGGACCTTATTGTCGGTATTGAGTAATTAGCATCCCCATAATCTATATTTAATAAGCTATCGAACCATGTAAATAACATGCGTGTAGGCCTGGCAAATATTTTTTTTAAAAATGTTGAAACTCGAAAGTCGTAATAGGTGATATTGAGAAAATCGCATTCAAACTTCGAAACCCAAAAAAAGTATGTTGTTGTGGGAAGTTACATAGATATTATGTTTTTTGAGAAGTACATTATATGGTCTTTTAGATTTTAACTTCAATAATATAATTTTATAGCCTTATTCCCGTTTTTTACCACGCCAAAGTGCATGATGTAATGAAAATGCCCAAGATGGTTTTTACTAAATATTTCATTTATAGTATGTTTTCTATAGTATTTTATGAAAGAAGAATATAAAACGGGTATGTTTTTACTAAATAAAAACGACGTCAATATTAAACGACATTGTTTATTATATAAAAAAATGTTTGAACAAATGAAACATTGTGCTTCACTAATCTTATTATTCAGTCAAAATCAACAAAAATATATATTTACTATGCTTAAAATTTGTCAAATGAGATCAAATATATATATAGTTCTATTAAAAAAGTAACTTTTTTCAGTCTTAAAATTCAAGTTAAAGTTTAATAAAAAGCTGGTACAAACACTAAACATTTTATAAAAGGGACCTTATTGTCGGTGATTAAAAATTTAGTGATATAACATAAAAATGAATATAAATTTTGATTAACATTGAGGTTCTTATTTTTAAAATAACTTTAATTATCCTTTAGTAACAAGAAGTGTACCAAAACATGCAATTTCTCTTAGTTATCATAAAATATATTAAAAGGGACCTTAATGTCGGTCGTCACATTTTTAGTAATAAAGTTAAAAGAAGATACAAAAATACTACTAATTTCGTAGTTGTAACAACGAATTATAATTTGTCTCTCTATTTATACAATATTTAATGATAAATCAACGGGCGGTCAACCTCTAAATAAACCAATTAGGGTAAATTGTCGTAACTGGCCACATAATATTATGTGCCCAGTTAAGACGATTATGACCGATTTGCCATTATCGCCGAATTGCCATTTAGATAGTCGATTATTACAATTCGATAATAATCGTAAAAAAGTAGAAATTCAAATTATATACAAATCAAGTTGAATGATATTAATATAAAAGCAACTTCATAGTAGTATTTACATACTTAACTTACGCCTTCTATTAGAAAAATCCATTTCTTAAAGGCTCTTCGATCCAAAATAAACAGCGCCAACACTATCTCCACGTCTAAACAAACACAAGCTCGATCATCAACTGACGCACTGACGACTTGACGAGTAACAAAAAAACGAATTAACAGGCGGGTACGCAGCGAGTGAGCGAGTGGGCAGAACCGACACCACGAATCAGAAAGAGACGACAAATCCTTTGATACACGCCGCCACCGCGTCTCGCCGACTAGTCACTAGTACCGTCTTGAAGTCAGCTATCCCCAACCCGTAGCGTATCTGTGCACTGTGGCCCGCGTGATGTTAAACTATTTTGAAATTCACGCCCACCGGCAAAATAATGTAGTCGTGAAATTTTTTCCACTTTTAAATCATTAATTTTGAAGAAAGTTGTTTTTTAACCCTAAAAAAAATTTGTTGCGTCCCGCGACACCAAGACCAAAAGATATTTGTGGCCCGTATGAAAAAAAGGTTGGGGACCACTGGTCAAAGTCTTTTAACCCGATACCGTGCCGACAGAAAGCCGCAATCGACTCTCGGCTGCAGCACCGACAATAAGGTCCCTTTTTTACTAAACTTTAGGTTCAATTTTAACCTATAAAAAATCGTTTTTAAAGCCTGTGTCTTTGTTATATCAAAATTTAGAGTCTGTTTTTTAATATGGAGCAAAAAAATTAAAAATGATTTTTTTCGACGTTTTACTTTAAAGGCGATTATCTCGGAAACTAGAACCGACAACAAGGTCCCTTTTCCCAGATAACGTCACATATTGTCCTTTAAGTTCTAACACCGCGTAAGTAAAAAATAACAACTTTTCAGGAAGGAGAAAAAAATTGCATAATTTTTTTATAGATCTACCATAATAAAGCAGGTTTGCTATTTAATTATTTTAGGTGTTTTTATTAAGCTATATGTGTTCCTGATTGGCTGATACGATGCGTCTTCCGATTTTCTAGAGAATGGCATAAAAATGTCGAAATAGCCAAAAAGTGACTTACTCAGTGTTAGAATTTAAATGACGCATTATGTTTCTCACAATAATCGTATTTATCACTTTTTTGGTCTAAAATTTTCCCTTAATGGTGAAAAATTTTATATATTTAATAAATAATTTGCTAATTTCAGATCTCCAACTGGGGGAGTTGCTTCATGATGGTCACCTTTTTGGACTCTTTGAGGCAATGTCGGCCATCGAGATGATGGACCCAAAAATGGATGCCGGCATGATGTGTAACCGTGGCAGTCCCAAGCCACTTAATTTCCAACAAGCAGTAGCTGTAAGTTAAACATTAATCAAATAATTTAAAGCCTATTATGTAGAAAATATTACATATAAAATTATCATGTCACAATGTTAGTTACCGTACTCCTCTGAAACGGTTTTATTAATTTTTACCAAATTTTATATGCATATTCAGTAGGTCTGAGACCTGGCTACTTTGTTTATTGATAAGTGCATTTGTTGAATAAATAGTAGTAAATTATTAGAACTCGAGACTGACGGCGACACTGACCTCCATTATACAAGTACGCTGGACTAATGATACCCTTTGAAATGACAGCTATTTTTGTGCCTATTTGAAGCGGAATCAGCTCCCCCAATGTGAGGGATAGGAACTAAATTTGACGTAAAAATGACGTTTGAAAGTCGCCATATTGTCGCTGATAGCAGTAGTGGGAGTATTTGGAACTAATACTAGTGATGACAACCAATAACGATTAAGCAGCCATTTGCAAGTTACGGTCAAATTTAGTTCTCTTCCGTCTTACTGGGGGGCGCTGATTCCGCTTCAAATAGGCACAAAAAAAGTGGGTATCATAGGTCCAGCGTACTTGTATAATGGAGGTCAGTGGACGGCGACCATTGTTTGTGCGACGGGATAGCGATGGACGTTGCCATGGTGCCATACTTATTTAGTCAATTCAATAAAATAATATTATTTAGGCGAAATACTTTATATGGCAAAACAACGTTTGCCGGGACAGCTAGTTAAAATATATAACTTAAAAATATAGGTATAGTTTATTTTAACTACATTATCATGGAAATGTTACAAAATTAAAAACTCTCACTTCCTTCTACTTTGCACCTTTGTACAACCCAAACCACAGTGTACCGAGATGAATTGTTTATATCTTGTTTGCCTAGAGACTTTTCTAATAATATTAAACGAGAACAGAAAAAAAAACATCTGTGAATTTTTATAAGACCATAATGATTATATCCTTTCCTCTGTTTCAGTGTGGGAAGCTGAAGATTGATAGCTTGGAGCCAAGTGAACTGATCGGGATCATTGATGCGACTATGGCATGTATTGTGTCGTGGCTGGAGGGACACTCGCTAGCTCAGACAGTGTTCACAAACCTATACTTACACCAACCTCATTCTATACTTAACAAGACACTGAAAGCATATTGTATAGCCATATACAAGCTTTTGGATTGTATCAGGGATTGTATTAACAAGTAAGGATAAATTCGTTTCTTGACGTTAATTTGAAATGAATAATGGCTTCAGTGCAATTTCTGTATTATCCATAAAGTTAATATACCTAGCAGAATAGAGCAACAATCTCAAGCTGTCAAACGAAACCGAAATTGGTTTCATCTGTGTGTAAAAATATGTGTACGTATACACTTACACAAGCATGATTCAACATGATTTCTATGAGAATAAATTGTCAACGTCGCGGCACGTGCCGACTGGACGTCAAAAAAAGAGTGCTGCTGTCATGTATCACACGTCTCTTTTTACCACGCAGTGTTACTGATAGTGACATCTCTCTTGCTCAGGCCTTTGTTTCTCTACTCCGCTAGGTATATTAACTTTATGGTATTATCATTGTCTTTGTATTGAAGGCAAACTACAACTAAATTAAAAACTAATTTAATTCGAAGTATTTAGTATTCTATTACGAAATTTAAAAAATTTAAACATTTTTACAAACACAATAGATCTTAATATAATATCCATAATATGGATAATATTATATTATGATCTATTGTGTTGGTGTCATAATATATTATGATCTATTCCATAGGCTCTGTTGAACTAAATAATATTTAGTTCAACAGAGCCTATGGAAACTAATAAGCAGATTATTCTGAGACATCTGTTAGTTACGTCTCCAATAAAATTGATTTTTAATTTTGTGTTAAAATTATTTCAGGGCACAAGTTTTTGAAGAAGAGGATTTCTTACCAATGAGTTATGGATATAGATTGGGCTTGAATCCTCTAACGGGAGACTCGTACAACCCTAACTTAGAAGTGACTGAACAGAAGTGTATAGCAATGTTGAGGGAACAAGAAGAGGAACTGAATAAAAAAGCTAAAAGTGTTGAAGGCGAGGTAAATTTTTTTTTTATATAGCATGACTGGTGAGACATGTAACATGTTCAATACTTAAGGAGAGTACTCAGTACTCGATTCTCATTATAATTATGTAATAAAATTAGTATGTATGTATGTACTTAATTTTTGACCAAATTTCTAGTAAATAATTATTTAACTTTAAGCTACATTTACTCGGTGATCAATAAATATATATTTTTTTCATCTTATTAATATATTAGCCAAATAACACGTCCTCGAGTATTGAACATGTCTCACCAGTCGTGCTGTATATTAGACTTTAGACCTTCAGCATTTTCTACTCATTTTCTCTTAACTAAGCGGGCGGAAAATCTGTAAATGTTATTAATAATCATTGTTAAAACTATTCTTCAATAACTTACTACATACAAAATCAAATCAAAATCAGATTTCTTTTTGCCTGAAAAGAAACACACATATTAAACTTTTTATTTTTCAAATGAAAAAAGGCAGAAGGAATATAGGAAGACCAAAGAGAAGATGGACAGATGACATCATAAAAATAGCAGGGAAAAGCTGGATGTCAACTCCTAAAGACAAAGACAGGTGGAAAGAAATGAAGGAGACTTTTACCCAGAATAATAAACCATCAAGAAAAATATCATGAATATAGACTGCACTGCTAAGTGGAAAAAAAATTTCAAACAAATTAATCTATTTTGTATCAATGTTGTTCGTATCTTCTAGGATGTAGTAAGCTGGTCGGCCCTGGCAGCTAGAATTCGATTCACAAGAATGTTCTACCAGGCTCTGCTGCTAATCACGAAGAGAGATTCACAGTCGGGCGCTGACTGTGTAGCTCTCCTGAACGGGTGCACAGAAATGATGAAAGTCATTATAAAGACTGCGGGCAAGGGCACACAGCCAGTTGAGAATTGTAAGTATACACTATTATGCTCATTAAGCGCTGGTGAACTTGTTATTATTATTTTATTCATTATTTTTTTTGTGATACCTGTTAAGTTTATTTGTTGATTTTTATTGTATGTAGGTATGTGAATTCGGGTGTCATAATCGCAAAGCGATTAAACCCTTAAATAAAGATTAAAAATAAAAAGTATACACTATTAAAATTGTGACAGTACCTATGAAGCACAAAACTCCATATATTATAGTCTTTATAACTATACAATTATACTGAGTTCCTATAACCTCCAAATATGTGATACTCCATGACACGCAAAATGTCTATTAGGGTGCGTCCAGGTTACAAGCTCAGGACTTTATTAATGTGCGAAAACTATGTGTACGAGATAAATAGAAAAGTAAGACGAAAAGTAATAAGACATGATGTGCATATACTCTATAATATACTGTGTGCGTATGTATAGGTGTACCAGAATCTGATGGCAAAAAGTGAGAAAATAAATTGACTCTAGCAATACCGGGGTAATTGGAATAAAATATTTTGATCCTTTATTTTTCTTATAGCGGCTGATTCTGTGTGTTAAACATGCAAATATAAAAATTTATCCAATGATCAAGGATATTTTTTGAAAATCTGCTGTCAAAAATTGCCATCAGATTCTGGTAGACCTATAATTACGTACACGAACGCAAGTTTAACGACACTCTGCGTATTAACAATCTGCCGATAGGTCTATGGAGTCTATTTTTATCAACTCATCCATACTAATATTATAAATGCGAAAGTGTGTCTGTCTGTCTGTTGCCTCTTCACGCCCAAACCGCTGAAACGATCTTGCTGAAATTTGGTATGGAGATACTTTGAGTCCCGGGAAAGAATGTAGAACTACTGTACTTTTTATTCCGGAAATATTTACGGTTCCAGCGCGATAAATGTATCTAGTCAATAATAATGATTTCAGCGGACAAACCTAACCCCATGGGTTTCGAACCTATGATAAACCAGCGGTTGCTTCCGCCGACTTTTCCGCGGTACACGCGGATTAAGCCGCGTGGGGAAGCGCTGCAGTACTTTGACGAGCTGGTCGGGAGACTGCGACACGCTTGGAAGATCACGTCTTGTACTAACTTCCATACGGCTCTGGTAAGCTGTTAAGAATAATGTGTGTTAATTGATGTTTCTGTGGTTAAAAACCTTAGTTCCTCAGATGTTGCAATTTAAATTTAGTCCGTTAAATTTATAATCGCATTCTTACCAAAATATTTGCAACTTCTGCACTGTTATTATTTCTTACTTGACAGAAAAGCTAAGACTGTTGAGAAAAAAGGTGGAACAGTAAATGACCGTAGGGACCGAATTTCAAAGCGTCAGCTATTTTTAAACCTGTGGGTCGCGGCGATTGGCGAAATATTTTTTCATACCTTAAAAACCGGCCCGGCCAAGCCCGGCCCGCCGGCCGGCCATACCATAAAAAAACCGGCCAAGTGCGTGTCGTGCCACGCGCACTATAGGGTTCCGTAGTACTATCAGTTTTTTATAACTGAATGCACTGTCACTGAATGCACATTTATAACGTATTTTACACTACTTACAATATCATCTCAGTTACGTTCAAAGGATTTTGAACGAAAAGTTCCTAGTTTGTACTTCTACGAATACATTTTTTTACTTGATCGACTATTACTTAATAACTTATGAAGTCTTCTTAGCCGTGATAGTTTTCCTTTTAAATTCAGCATATTTCCTACTCCCGTGAATTTTTTCACATTTCCAGAAGTAACCGTTTAGCTGGTAGAAGTCGGGGACACTAACGATTTTTTCCACTTTAAAACTTCATATTTCACAAATGGATCCCTAAATCGGAAAATGATCTTTGAATACTCATAATATTTTTAAAAAACCTATCCAACGACACCACACACGGTGGGGTGGACGCGAAAAAAAAATCACCCTCGCATTGATGTGTAGGGGAGGTACCGTAAAAAAATATTTAAAGATTTTATACACCATTTTATCGACATTCTTAAGATTTGACGAATTACAGCTTTGCAGGCCTTATAGTCTCTGAGCAAATCCGCGGACAGACAGACGGACAGACAGACAGACGGACGGACAGACCGAAACTATAAGGGTTCCTTGTTGACTACGAAACCCGGATTTATATTTTGTATGAGTATAGGCCAATTTAATTTCGCCGCCCCTATGTAAGAACTCTGCCGCCATCCTTGGACGCTGCCGCCCCCCCCTAGGACGCCATAGGACGCTGCCACCTATAGGCCATGGCCTATACTGCTATACATAAATCAAGGGCTGTCTTCCAGGACTTCTTCATGGAGTTCAGCCGTCGCGCGTGTATACTATCCCGGTCAGCGCTGCAGCTGCTATACCTCAGCCCTTCACCAGCCAGCGCCGCCGCTCAGCCCGACGCCGCTCACCACGCGTTCCTAGATACGCTGCGAGATTCCGTGAAGAGTTTTGTGGCTCCGCCCGCGCTGGCTAGAGCGCCTAGTGCGGTGTTCTTTGTGAGTATTTTTTGTTCGAGTAGTTTAAGTGTATGTTCAGATGCTATATTAAGCGCTTATCACGCGATATGGTCGCGAGTTTACAACTACATACATTTGATTCACGAAAACGCGCGTTAGCATTCTACGGCCTGAATAAAATGTATGTAGTCGTAAAGGCGCGACATCATAATGCGTATTGTGCGCTTGTCATCCGAACATGACGGACGTGGTAAATAATATCGAATGAACGACGTGTAAGCCGCGTGGACGAATAAAATACAACTGGGATTTGTTTATGGCGATATGTACGCTTCTGCGTGCGGGTCGGTACCTGCGAGTACGTGCGTGATTACATGTATGTACGTAAAATAATGAATTCGTAAAGAGTTAAAAAAACCATAGCTAGCAGAACATGGACGCATAACAAATTTTAGCTTTGCTATTAGCATTTTATTCTCGCAATTTTTTTAATAACGATACTATTACCCGACGAATTTCAGGAGCGCGAGATAGTGGAGACGTTCCTGGGTCACTGCGTGCGGCCGTTCGCAGTGCTGCTGCAGGTGTGCGGACACAACCGCGCGCGCCAGCGGGACAAGCTCGCGCTGCTGCTCGACGAGTTCGCCGCGCTGCAGGAGGAGGTAGTATAACACGACCGTCTTCAGGAGCGCGAGATAGTGGAGACGTTCCTGGGCCACTGCGTGCGGCCGTTCGCGGTGCTGCTGCAGGTGTGCGGACACAACCGCGCGCGCCAGCGGGACAAGCTCGCGCTGCTGCTCGATGAGTTCGCCGCGCTGCAGGAGGAGGTAGTATAACACAACCGACTTCAGGAGCGCGAGATAGTGGAGACGTTCCTGGGCCACTGCGTGCGGCCGTTCGCGGTGCTGCTGCAGGTGTGCGGACACAACCGCGCGCGCCAGCGGGACAAGCTCGCGCTGCTGCTCGATGAGTTCGCCGCGCTGCAGGAGGAGGTAGTATAACACGACCGACTTCAGGAGCGCGAGATAGTGGAGACGTTCCTGGGCCACTGCGTGCGGCCGTTCGCGGTGCTGCTGCAGGTGTGCGGACACAACCGCGCGCGCCAGCGGGACAAGCTCGCGCTGCTGCTCGATGAGTTCGCCGCGCTGCAGGAGGAGGTAGTATAACACGACCGACTTCAGGAGCGCGAGATAGTGGAGACGTTCCTGGGCCACTGCGTGCGGCCGTTCGCGGTGCTGCTGCAGGTGTGCGGACACAACCGCGCGCGCCAGCGGGACAAGCTCGCGCTGCTGCTCGATGAGTTCGCCGCGCTGCAGGAGGAGGTAGTATAACACAACCGACTTCAGGAGCGCGAGATAGTGGAGACGTTCCTGGGCCACTGCGTGCGGCCGTTCGCGGTGCTGCTGCAGGTGTGCGGACACAACCGCGCGCGCCAGCGGGACAAGCTCGCGCTGCTGCTCGACGAGTTCGCCGCGCTGCAGGAGGAGGTAATAGTAACTATCGAGCCCGACGGACGTTGTCCCGGCTGTAGCGACATTGTCTATGTACATTGCACTACTGTATGTTATCTTATATTGTCTATATTTTATTATGCTATGTTATATATTTTATATGTTATATTTTGTGCCGTTGGCTAGTCAGTCGTATACTAATAATTGATTGAAATAAACGTCTCATGCACTCCACCATACTTTAATTCCAGTCACCCCGCTAAGTCATTACACGGCATATATATTTTATGTATATTAAGTGGTGGTGATTCCTAAGACCTTAGACAAATAAACAAGCACTGAAATGAAATGAGAAAAATAATATAGGCCTTGTGCTACAAGAGGATTGTCGAATTTGGCTTTCTGTTATAAACAAAATAACAATAAAAATATTTTCCAGGCGGAGTCTCTTGACGCGCTAGTAATAGACCCGGCTGGCCCGGGCCCCCGTCCGTGCTTCGGCACGTGGATCCTGTACCACGTGCTGCGAGTCATCATCGCCTACCTGCTGTCCGGCTTGGAGCTCGAGCTGTACAGCGTGCACGAGTATCATTATATATTCTGGTGAGTTTTTTTTAAATCTTTATTTAAGGGCTTAAACGCAAAGCGATTATGACACCCGAATTCACAAACATACAATAAAAATCTTCTGGTGAGTTCCAGTGACTTTAGATCGAAGCGAATGGATTGACGAAAAAGAAAAAGTGGAAGATGATTTGTACCAAAACAAATTTCGCCGAAACTGGTGATGTTGTTCCGTTGCGATGATACGATGCAACGCAACAGAGCGGTTTCCCCTAGAATGCCCTATATGATAAAGTAGAGGTGTTTTGTCAATATTTTAATAGGTTTCATAACGAATTTCGCGTCTATTGAGAATGTTCTCGCGTGCACGTGAGAAAGTGACAAGATAAGCTTAGATCCTAGCTTGTCACTTTCTCACGTGCACGAAAATTGGGATCCGGCTTATGTTACGTACCCGTGGAAACGGGATACCAATATTTATTGGACGAGGAAAAGACACCAGCAGGGCGATTTACGATTCCTGTTCGACACGGATTCGAAAACTTTACTGTGCTGTCATTGGTCAATGCCTAGCGCGGCGAGCGTTTCCGAATCCGAGTCGAATTACGCATTGTGAATCAGGGCTTGGAAGCAGCCATAGGTCAATGGGGGCTACCGTTTTTTTGCTCACTAGATGGCGCAACTGTAGACTAAGGTCCGAAGTATAGCTATTAAAGTCGACTTTATAATAATCTAGAATCCCATTTATTTATTTAATTAAATTTAAATAATATCTCCTTCACTTTTGCTATTTTTTTTAATACGATTATTATTTCTTTTCTTAATTTCGTTCTCAAAGCATTTACATTGATCACAAAATATTACTTTTGGGGATAATTTTACGAAGGAGATCGCTTTTCAACAGGTAAATTGGATAAATAATAATTTTTGCCACGAAAACCGCTAAAACTAGTACAAAATAGACGTTTCTGGACCTCGCGCGACACTAGCGCCTCTAGCGGAAAATTCACACGCGGTAGCCCCCATTGACCAGTTTCATTCTGTTACTTGACTTTTATATGTATTTGCTTCAGGTACTTATACGAATTCCTATACGGCTGGCTGGTGTCTGCGCTGGGCCGTGCTGAAGGTCTAGCGGGCGAGACGAAGAAGGCGGACGCGCGTAAGGGACGCAAGATGAAGCGGCGCCGGCCGTACGCGCGGGAAGCGCTCATGTGCCAGGTGCTGCAGAACATGTGCGGCGGGTATTATAAGGTAAGACGTGTGTTGTGGCGTAGTAACTTGTATGCATAATATGTTAACCCTATATTATGTACTAGACGTTCCGCGCGGCGTCGCCCGCGCAAATTAGATATTTCACAGACAAATCAGTCTACAAAAATAGCCCATGATCCTTCACGTGGTCTACTTCTTATCTGACCCAAATAACGGACAATAACTCTAGTAGTTCGTGAGATAAGCCCTTTCAAATAATTTCCCCCGTTTTTTCCACATTTTATTCAATTTTTCGCTCCTATTAGTCTTAGCGTGATAAAATATAGCCTATAGCCTTCCTCGATAAATGGGATATCTAACACTGAAAGAATTTTTCAAATCGGACCAGTAGTTCCTGAGATTTGCGCGTTCAAATAAGCCGTTTCAAATAATTTCCTCCCGTTTTTTCCACATTTTCCTCTATTTCTTCGCTCATATTAGTCTTAGCGTGATAAAATATAGCCTATAGCCTTCCTAGATAAATGGACTATCTAACACTGAAATAATTTTTCAAATCGGACCAGTGGTTCCTGAGATTAGCGCGTTCAAACAAACAAACTAACAAACTCTTCCGCTTTATAATATTAGTATAGATAACAATATTTGTATTAGTATAAGTTTGTCAGTAATTAACTGAACATTATCCGGGAATGTAGTATTCTTTCTGTCCCAACCTCATAGAGTTGTCACAGTCTCGAGTTCGCGAAGTTTGTTAGTTTACCTTGCCAGTGCTATATCATTAGCTTTGCCCTGTCGTTTGATAACAATTAAAGACGTAATGAAACGCCTCCGGGGATCTTTCGGTTTAAGGGCTATCCTACTAGCGGTTGGCGAGTGGCTTCGGGGCAGGGCGGTCACTCAGTGAACACGTCGTGAACGTGCAAATACGTCGCGGACCCGTAACGGGGTAGCAGCGATCTGTGCTTTGTAAACTCGCTGCAAACACGCGATGAAACGTATTCGCGACGTTTTTGGTGCGCAACGCGGCGTGTTCACAAGATTTTTGCTGCGCGCCCGCTTCGCACTAAATTAGCTCGCCAATCGCTAATGTGATAACGCTAATCAAACACGTGACCCGCGTTGAGCGCGTTGTTACGCTCTACGCATGTCACGCGCTGGATTCTCACGTTAGAGAAAAGGTGAAAGTGTTACTGTAATACTGTAGTACCGCCTAGTTTCATCGATACCATGTTGTGTACTTTTTTTTTCAGGCTCTCGTCGCATTCAAGTTGCAAGGCAAGATCCGTCAGCCGCAGTCGCCTTTCGACAACGAGGGCGTGCGGTATAAGCACCGGTTCGCGCCGCTCGCCGTGCTCACACCGCCGCAGGTGCACTACAACGAGTTCTGCGAGCTCACGCAGACTATACAGTGAGTGTCTACAGTCTACTCGCGTTACACAGTCAGATGTGACAGACGACGAGGGCGTGCGACAACAATGCGATCATATTCATTCCCTGCGTTTGTCCACGGAAAAAACGTCACTTTCATCATTTTCAATAGCATTACTGATTCTTTCGCATTCGTTTTGACATTTGAAACGAGACAGAAATAGTTTTAATATCGTTTTGGAGAAAGACATCTGGACGGTACCTAAATAAAATTAAATAATCTTCATTTTTTTATTTTAATTTTCAGATATGAAAACCCAGTGCTGCTGTATCTCGGCGGATGTAAACACTTCCAACAGGCGCGCTCACTGCTCGAGACTGTCACTACGCCAGATCAAGAGGTAACTTATACTTGGTATTTTATAACAAGGCCGAAACCGTAATGATACAACTTACGCCCGATCCCAATATACGATCCCAATCCGTTTTTACCTATCCAAGATCGATATTTCAATCCATATTTATGTTTGAGTGTGCCAATAATGTATCCACAGATTGAAATTACAATCTGTGGTTGCAAGCCATCCATGGGAGGTTCGATCTAAGATTCCGGATAGCCCTCCGTGTGAAAATGACAGTTCAAGTGTGTTCATAACCTATCTCACAGTTTTGACGTTTCTTTCAATCGGTGTTTTGATAAAATCTGCAATCTTAAGAATTTCTCGGTTTTGCTGTTTAGATAATTTATTGCTGTAAAATATGGATTTGTCTATACTCTCAAGCAGTGATAGTAGAGATTTTGAGGATCTTATACTGATTTCGAGTGATGAACTGACAGTTTGTTCACAATCATCAATCATGAATCAACACAACGGTCGTGTTCGTCGGCGTTATTTTTAGCGCATTCGCTGCAAAACCTTTTATTGCGCATGTCCAAAACATGTCATGTCATGGCAACGCCACGAACAAAGTTGTTTATATTATACTTAGTTACCGTCAAGTTTATTGTTTGACTTTTGATTTGACAATTGACGGATGACTTTAAAATATTCCGTTCCGTTCCATCCATTTATTGCATCGAGATTTTAAAAAAATATTATAAAACAGACACAATTTGTATCTTTGTTGATTAATAAAGTATTATATTAATTTAAATATATTTTGTAAACTATTGAATTTTATTTTGCTTGTCGATATGATTTATATTTCCATTAAAATATACACGAGAAACATGGCAATTGCGCGAAACTGAACGTGCGGGAGGGAAAAGATCGCGGGCTATCCGACCACAAAAAAGATTTCGGATTACAACTTTTATTATTGAAATGGAGATTGGAGATCGATCTAAGGATTGGGATCGATCCGAGATTGATTTCAATCTGTGGATTAGGATCGAATATTGGGTTCGGCTGTTAGTGAGAACAATGTATGCAATATTATAAAGCTGTCAAATTAACTTCACTGCTATGACTGTGCACATGTTGTTTGTCTGTAAATCTCACTAAAATTTGCACGCTAGTAGGTGGCACTATCTTTGTATAAGAGAACGTGCAGAAACTTTATGGTGGCACTTCACATGGCTATTGTATTTGCGTATTTGATGTATTCGCCAAACAATCACCATGTGTAGACGGTATGTTTGACAAAGTATTGGCCTTATTTGCCTATTTGACAAATATGACCAATACCAAATACACGTATCCGTACCTTTGTCGGTTTTTGACGCACATCAAAAGAGCCAAATAGGCAAGTAAACAAAATCAAGTAAAAGTTTGGCATTTGACGTCCATGTGTGGATGGCCGTATTTGCCTTTATTTGCTTGTTTGTGTAAATGTCAATAATTTTGGCAAATGCAACAAATAGCCAATAGCGAATACCAATAGCCATGTGAAGTGCCACCATTAGGTGGCAGCATATTATGTCAAGTAAATAATCGAGTACAGTTTTAAATTGGCAACACCAGTTCGCAGCACGTTCCCAATACTAACAAAATCTCTTGTTGGTTTCATGACTGCCCAATATATCGCTCCAGTCGAGACTTTAATAAAAACTATTAAATAAAATTCACGTACTTAAACATATTGCTCCAGTAATGTTTGTTCATACAACTGTCACTTATATTTAGGCTTTATTTATTGTTTATTATTTGTGACAGACGTTTACGTGTAGCGTTAAATTTTAATGTTAAGTATTTGTGATTCTTTAGCCCCAATTTCACCAACGTCTGTTAGTGTTAACAGCTTGTTAAAATGTCATGTCTTTTCTTTCATTCATAAGAAAAACGAAAGAGGTAACGTGATACTAATTCGAGCGTTAACTTTAACAGTCGTTGGTGAAATTGGGGCTTAGTCTCAATTTACACATTGTAATTTACTTAGTAGTATGTGGCGCCTGCTATGTTTGAACTTTTACATTACTTATCCTGTATATTTATTTGTGAGGACCTGTAATTGGCTTCTTATTTTCTAGTTTAAGTTATTTACTGTTTTATTGATAGCTGTTGGTCTTCCTGACAAAATAAAATAAAAAATAAAATAATAATCTCTGGTTGCAGGTATCCGATCTTCTAAAAGTAGCGAAAACGAATTTCGTTGTGCTGAAACTGTTAGCGGGTGGACACAAGAAGGACTCTACTGCACCTCCCGAGTTCGACTTCACAGCGCATAGACACTTCCCTATCATTAAATTAGTGTAGATAATTATTATTATATTAGTTATTTAATAATAAAGGTAAAAGCAGACCTAGCCGCACTGTATACATTAAGGTAAAACCTGGCTACTGTGTAAGGTTGCATTTTCCCTGGAGCTGCATTGCGACTTGCGAGGAATGTGTTTATAACAACCAATAGAATTGCGTTTGCCTGATCTTGTTAAACACTGCGATTCTATCGGATCTGAAAATACGTTCCTCGTAACATACAAAGTTCTTTTTGAAATGCAGCCTTAACAGCCTTAATGTGCGACTGCAGTGCGTGTATTTTTACCTTAATAATCCCTCACCGCTAATAATATCGGTTTTAAATTGCAACTATTGATAACTAATAAATATACCCAAAAATCTACGAATAATAAAAATTAAGGGAGAGTAACTGTGTCAAAAAAAATGTTCCGATTCTACAAAATATGACACGAATACATGCATACTTTATGCAAAAAGAGGCCCGAATACATGCAAGAATTTTGTGTAATTATAGAAGTGACAATTATTGTCAACGACTTTATTTTGTCAATTTGAATGTAGTGTTTCGTAGCTATTGCCATATTATTTTAGTGTGCGAAAAGAACCTTGAGAACCAAATTCAAAACGATTGAAGTATGAAAGTTACGTTTCCTTAGTTTTTAATATTCGTAGCCAAAAATACACGTCTTGGACAGACTCGAGATTTAAAAAATAAATTAAAAAAAAAATATTCCATATCTAAAAGTTTTATTTTAAAATATAGATTTTACTGTCAAGCTATGTAACAAAAGTAAGTAGGTACCAATACTATGTCTTTTTGGTACTTAACTCTCTGGAAAACATTGTTGCGGCTGCACCGCAACAAGGCGCGCGGGGCGCGCGGGCGTCGTTCTCCTAGCTGCGCCGGCGCATGCGCCTTATGCGCGAGCGCACACTACACAGCTATATTAGTTATACGTATATGTAGTCTCGAGTTTTTGACAACTATTTTTTCCATAATTGTCTTCGTAGGCGACCAGTACATACCTATTTTGTAAACTTGCATTGTAATACAGTCCATTATTAACTTCATCATCTTTTATTTAAAACCTGGTAGCCTACAAACATTTAAAGGTTGTGTGTGGGAATAAATTGTAAGTAAATATTTAAAATTAGGTGTGTAATCGAAATTATATTGTAAACTTTTAATTGGAATGTAGCAACCAAAGTTTTGAAGGATTTTTAACAAGTTCCTAAAAGAAAAACTTTCATAGACAGATACAGAAGAACGAAAAGTAAAATAAAAATACCTGAGCTTATGTTATCTGATCTCTATGTCAAAACTTACAAAACTTATATTAATTAATTATTAACACAAATATGTATTTGTATATAGTTTTTAGTATATATACACTGAGGATATTTTACTCTAATCTTTAAAAAAGCCAACGTTTTTATACTAAGGGCAAGGTAACTCAAAGAAATTTCTTGTCATGATGCTGAATACTGTAACACAAATTGTGGATTTGCTTATTTTGTCCATTACAATATGTAAATAATCTAGTCATGCGAATATTGTATCGACTTTCTGCAATAAATCAACAGAATAAAATATTATTGTGTATTCTTTTTTTGTTGTTCCGATATTTTTTTTATGTTGATCAGTAGTTTGCTCTTAGCGCCATCTAGCTTAGACTGTGCTAAAGAATGTCTTTATATCTGTGTTACCACTTCACACCGCTCGCTGAATCAATTCTAGGAATCTGGTATAGAAGCAAATCACTAAAATTTAAACCTGTTTTGTTTTCGTGCCTTTGTTTAAATTTGGTATGGATCAACATAAATCAAATATTATCTACCAACAGTCCTGAGAGACATATTTTAATGTGTTTGTGTGTGTATCCCGAATTGAAGTATATTTGACAAAATAATTTTAGCGCAAGTTGCTAGCAACTTCTAGTTTTATAGAAATTACTTTGCTTCTTAAGAATAAAATGATGCAATCTAGTTCATTACAGATTTTATGACATCGTTTTTCTCCTCATGGCGCTGTTATAATCCGCGCGCGACCAGAAGGGGATCGGAATGACAGTTTTGTTGACGCGCGCTGACATTTGGCCAGCCGTAGGGTCGACAACAAAATGACGTTTTTGTTCGCGGACATTTATTTTAAGTTTTGTTTTAATTTTTTTGTAATAATAATAGGTAATATGGGATATCATTATAGTAATTGATTAATAAAATAATACCTGAATCACAGTCATTGGTAAAATATTACAAATAAATCTTTTTCATGAAAATTTGGGTTTGCTCAAAAATAAAAAAAATTGTAACTGAAAGAGTTGAAGCTCCCACAGGGTTGACCAAAAAGACAGTAATACCTTTAATGTACAGAATCGGTCGATTATGTATTTTATTATTACATATTATGTTTAAACCAGCTATAAATTAATGTTCAGAATATTTTTGCTAACGCTACTTCATTTACACATACATTAGCAAAAAAAACTGTCACTCTGATCCCTTTCTGATCGCGCGCGGATTTATTATACGTAGTACTTATAACTCAATGGTTATTATCTAATTAGAGATACGAGGCAAACAAGTTTTTTGTATTGCAAATTATAATATATTTGTATTATAATATATTGTTTGTTTATTGTTATAAAGGCCGCACACAGCTTTTAGACCGCTGAACAAAATTGGAGAGTGAATACACAGTATTTTTAAATATAAAATAAGGGGGCAAACGAGCAAACGGGTCGCCTGTAGGGATGTAAAGCGGTAAAATTACTTTCGTAAAATTCGGTAAATTACGATATTTTACGTAAAATATTATATTTTACGGTAAATTACGGTAAAATTGGGTAAAAAAAGATTTGATTTCGTGGCATAATTTTCATTAAGAATGGGGATATTAACAATTAAACAGTCTAGTGCAGTAAGTCAAAACAACATAATAGCCAGCCTGCCGGTAGCCAGCCTTGCTGTATGCTCTGTCGAGTGTCGTCAACTGTCAACAAGTCGCAACAGCGCAAAATATTATGGCAAACAGCACTAATCGGCAACATAACACCGTGCGACGCGCACGAAGTACGCAAGTTGCAACTTGCAACTTGCAACACGCTCGCCCCGCCCGCCGTCATACCACCATTCTGCATATATACGTAGCCGGTAATTTTACCGTAATTTATATAAATTACCGTAAAATACGCGTATTTTACCAGCGTTTTCGGTAAAATTACGTAATTTTGCAACCCTAGTCGCCTGATGCAAAGCAACTACCGTCGCCCATGGACACTCGCAACATTAGAAGAGCTGTAGGTGCGTTTCCGGCTTTTTAACAGTGTTTGATCTTTAGGTCTCTTTGGTGGGGCGAAGAGGGAGCGGGGCGGGGCGAAGACTGGCTATTGGTAGATCAGTGATCAGACACGTTATTGGTGCATATTGTACGTTATTGGCAGACATTGATACGCTATTGGTAGATCAGTGATCAAACGGCTCGTTAGGGTCAATTTATACTAGCGCAGAGTCGAAGCGTAACGCACACATTACTTCCGAGATTTTATCAGTGTTGGTCACGCGCAGACGCGCGGAGTCGCGAGAATTTTTAAAATCTCAGACGTAATGAGTGTGTTACGCTCTGGAGTTTAAGGTTGAATTTGTTATGTTCAGTTTTGGTAATTCGCTTCGTTGCGCTTCGACTCTGCGCTAGATAAATTGACCCATGGTAGATCGCGATCAGACTGTGACACGTCAACGTCAATGGTAGATAGAGTACCTACACATGCAATTATTATCCTCTCCAGTTTTGTTGAGCGATCTTTAAGTTGTGTGGGGCCTGTAGTAAGTAATTATGGCTCGTTCTCCCCCTCCGAGTCGGCATCGGAGACGTCGGTGTAACAGTCGTTTTCGATCGCGTTCACTTTCAGGAAGTCGCTCGTTTGGGGTCCTGCTGTGAAATCAATAGGTTAATAATAATCTGTCTTATAAAATCTGTGTTAAACTATTTCTGCACGGGCAAATATCAAAAACATGGAATAAAGGTGAAACCGTACTAGTACGAAACGGCGCGACACTTCATGTTTCATACAACTGACGTTTGTAAAACTATTCTAGAGCGTTTTACTAACATCTATTGTATGGGAATTGAAGTGTCGCGTCGTGTACCTTATGAAGTAAGAGTCAGTACGCATACTACGAAACTGTTTTGAGACTCAAACAATCGGACGAGAATGCCGCGTCCTGCTCTAACAACGTCATTTCACGTTTGTTAGAGTAGGACGCGGCATTTTCGTCCGATTGTTTCAGTCTCAAAACAGTTTCATGGTACAAGGGCAGGACTCATTGGACGTATCACGCAGGTCACATCGCAACGTGGTGAGGCAATGCGATGCATTTTTTTAATTAACAATATTATAAAATGTAACAGGTAGTCGAACTGTATTTAATCTGTAGCTTCTTTTATAGTGGTACTTATAGAAAGTTCAGTTTTGTATGACTTATTTAAAGTTGCATCGCGTCGCATTGCCTCGTAATGTTGCAATGTAAACTGACCCTTAGGTTAAAATATACGTATGAAAAGACAATACTCGATTGGGTATAAAAAAATACAGTAGGTAGGTGGAGCGAAACGTTGTTAAAGGGGTAAGATATGTGGTAGCATAAGAAGCCGAATGATTTAAAAATTAAATATAAGTACCATAATTTCAGGACATCAAAAACTTGAAAAATTTACCAAAAAATTTGGATTGATCTCCCCTTCGCTCGCGTGCTGTAATTAATGAAAACAATCATCAAGCAGATTTATAATAATGCCAATAAATTGTTAGTAGGGAAAATGTAAGATTTGATTTAAATGCTATCAGGAAAGTCTTATAAAATGTGGCGGAATATGACAATCGCAACACAACAACGCAGCTAAAAAAGTGCGTGACAACTGACACGTATTGTAACCAATCGCAAAGACCAATCGCATCTTAATTCCTAATAGCAATTGAATCGAGTAATCGTGGGAGTAAAAGTAAATTAGATATAGATATTATCCCCGCGTCCCATTAAGCGTTAAAAACGATCAAAACGCTCAAAATAGGAGGCATTTTGAGCATTTTGATCGTTTTTAACACGCGGGCTATGTTTTTGAATTTGGTTGAGGTGACGTGTCGACTGTCGCATCTTTCGTTAGTGTCTAAACACACTATGCCGAATTTCCGCGGCGGAAGTTCGGCTTGATTCCGCCTGCAATGTACCTATTTTAAATTACCGATGACACACCATGCCGAAATTCCGTCGCGTTATTATTGTATGCGTTTGACATTTCTGACGTAATCATTCCGAATTTCCGCCGCGGAACTTCGGCCTAGTGTGTTTAGACACTTAATCTCATTAGGAAGAGAAGGCAATAAGACAAACCTTCAGGGCCGTTTATAAGAGAGGGCAAACGGGGCGGTTGACCAGGGCCTCCACTATTACCCCGCTATTAAAAAGGCCAAAATTTTATTTGCCTCGGGGTCTCAACTGAATACGGCAATGATTGAGAATTCAGGATTTCCGTTCGACAAGGATTAAGAAACTACCGTGCGATCATTGGTGGCCTAGTTGGGTGACAGTTTTTTGGATGTAGCGCGATGAAGACTGAAGTTTCCGAATACGAGTCGAATTGCACACTGTAAATAAGAGCCCAGAGCCTGACCAAGATCTTTAACGCTTCTTTATAGAATCGCCGATCAAAATGTATAGAATTGACATTAGATGATTAGACTAGTCGAACGTCAACTTCATAATATTAACGAACGCTTATGTCAATTCCAAACATTTTGAACGGCGAAATAGCCAGAAAACTGGCTAAAGGGCCAGTGTGCCATAAGAATGATCACTTAACCTTCTAGGTAAACGACATTGGTTCCGAAGTCCTGTACGGGCGTGGGTGTGACGGGCCGGTCGGCGGTCACGCCCGTCGCAGTGTCTTCTCCCTCATCGTCGCTCTCGATTATTATCTCCTCTTCTTCGCATTCTTCTATCTGAAGGTAAAGAGAGCCTTGTAAAAGCTTGAAGGTATGTAAAGGTAAGGTGGAAATTAGTATCTTGCTGTACCTGGTACAAAGGTTTATAGCATTTTATCACAATATAATAATTTTATTTAATACTGATACCTAGAGTTCGAGATATTATTATTTACTAGCTGTCCCGGCAAACGTTGTTTTGCCATTTAAAGTATTTCTACTTCATCAGTTGATACCAAATTTTACCCCCTCTTTTGTCCCCTAAGAGGGATGGGGCGATTTTTATACACCAGATGTTGAGTTGGAAGAAGACAAATATATCTGCGAAAACCGTATGCAAATCGGATCAGTAGTTTTCATGTTAAAGCAAAAGTCTTATACTAAATCTGACCCCCTCTTTCGTCCCTTTAGAGGGGTGGGGGGAATTTTTTTTTATACACCAGATGTTAAGTTGGAAGAAGACAAATATATCTGCGAAAACCGCATTCAAATCGGATCAGTAGTTTTCGTGTGATAGTGGAACAAACATACAGACAGACAGACAGACAGACAGACAGACAGACAAAAAAAACTAACCACATTTTTGGCTTCTATAGCGATGTAGTAACACCCCCCGCTTATTATTTTTTGAATATACTTTAATGTACAGAATTTTCATTTCTACAGTTTTATTATATGTATAGATTACATTCTTAGTCAATAACCAACTATAATCATTTTCTGACGTAGGTAGAGTTAGCAAAAAGGTACATTAGGGTTTAGACTAGTTATTTTCGTTCGATTTTAAACAAAAAATTGTACTTACATTAATTATAGAGTAGCTGTGGCTTAGTAATATTTTAATCCAAAGTTAAAACTACGGAATACTTATTAAGACAATTATTTGCTTGGTTGTAACTTGTAGTCAGTAGTAATTACTATAAGTTATTATTTTCTTCTGATTTACTAGTTGTGGGTCCCAAGATAGACGAGGTTCCCTCGGGCTCGCTAAGATTTGTACCTAATGTCTTTAACGTTGCTCACAAACTGAGGGCCTAGACAAGTGGCTAACGCTTAGAAAACGATGGCGAAAAAATGTATGGGATTTGACATTAGTAATCGCTAATTTAGCGATGACTTATGTCAAACCGCATACATTTTGATAACGAATTTCGTCATCGTTTGCGAAGCGTATGCCACTTGTCTAGGCCCTCAGATCAACCAATTTTAATGTAATTTTTTCGTTTGAGTAGAATGTCCTAAACATTCATCATCAGTTATCGAGGATTACCTTATTAAGCTAACACAAGGAAACTTCTATACCTGTACATCAAAAGATTGCGCTTTGTTCTTAAACTCCTGGAGCAGTCGTGACGAGCTGGGTGTGGCCGATGGGGTCAGCTTGGAGTAGCTCGGGGAAGGTGTACCCTGGGAGAGACCCTCGCTGATGTGGTAGCCGGCGTCCAGGTTGAGCTGGAAGTTGGGGTTCCCGGAGATACGCCGTCTGCGCAGCTGACTCGCTGGCTCGTCCGCCATTATGAGCTAAAATTGCAGTTTATACTGTAATCCAGGGGCGTAGTTAACGCTGTATCTGCCGTATCAATTATAGGGGGCCCCGGATCACAGGGGCCTCCAATGTGAATTTTATGCATTTTTTTATGGAATCTTTACCCTTCCTATGGTAAAGATTCCCTAAAAAAATGCTTAAAATTCACACGGGGCCCCTCCGGGGCACGCTACGCTAATGCTATAAGCCTAGACAGAACGACGATGCGTATTGTTTTAGAGTTAGACACCTTAGTAATTTAATATGTTATATTATTATGTTAATGTTCAACAGAATAGGAAACATTTTAATAATTTAATAATGATTAATTAGGTATCGATTAGACTTTAATAAACTAATTGTATACTCTATCAGCTATAAAACTTGCTCATCGTTTTCTTTCGAAAAACCATTCAGCTTAGTTCTTCATCACATAATAATAACTAGGTTCTAAGTCGTTTATAAAAACTGTACGTTTATAAGCACTGATTTTAAAACCAAAAAAAAAAGGATCCGCTTTGGTACTCCATAACAATTAGCATAATATATGCATATTAAAGCTTAGATATGTTTAATTTTTTAAATGAAAACTAATTTCACTCACCAGTCACCTTATCAACTACTGAGTATACAAATGAACTTCCTTATCACTTTTCCTGTTGTCACGAAATCACATCACTACAGTCGTGCCTACTAACCCACAAACACTGGAGTCCAGTCCAGGGCTGCGCCAGAAGCCCTACAGCGCTAATCCTCGCTGTTCTTGCCAGAAAACTTCAACTGTTTCATAATTTTTTGTTTGCATTATTATTTATTAGGTGAACCACTTCGTATCACTTTATTCCTAAATTTTATCATTATATTTTGTTTGCATTATTACTAGACCCGGTGAACTTCGTACCACTAAACTCCTTTTCTCACGGTATTTACCTTCCCGGACTTCCACGAATATTTTATGAGTGAAATTATCCAAATCGGTTCAGCCGCTATCGAGTTTTAGAGAGACTAACAAAATTTAAAATTCACTTTTATTTATACTACATCATTTTGAAGTCGGTACCAGATAGCTGAATCTTCAGTTCTCTGACAAAATATTTGAAACTTTTGGAACTGGCACCGACTTCAAAATTATGAAGATTGAGTACAGAAATAGTTGAGGTTTAGCCGAATTCGGAAAAAGGCACTATTAGATAGGAAAAATTATTTAATACTTTTTAGTTCATATTATAAGGATGTTATTATTGTTTTTACCTTGGAAGTCAGTTTTAATTTTTTGTTAAAAATAATAATTTCACTCTTTTTAGTTACCTAGTATTAAACCATCGCGTATATTCTACGTCAGAGATGTGACTTATCTAAGATACAAGTATCTGAAATACAGATTCAAGATACAAGATACGTATTTTCATTTTGTATCTAAAATACTTTTTAAAAAATTATTTTGTATCTTGTATTTAAATATATTTTGTTTAGTAAGTATCTTAGTATTTTATAAATATATATATATATACTTTTTGTAATAAAATACTTTTAGTAATATTAGTAGAAATTTATAAAAAATACTAATTAGTCCAACATCACATTCAGGGCTCGGAACCGGTATTTTTTTAACCAGGTTAAAACGCTCTTTAACCAGGTTTTTGGGTAAGTGTTTGTTCGGAGCGAAATCGAGATGCGAGCGGTATTGCTTCTGAAATTAACCTGGTTAATTTCTCGCGGAAAGTAACTAGTGCAGTGATATCTTCGATCCCTTTCTAGTGCACCATCTAATACCTAGCCAATTATAGGCCATAACTTGTTTATGTGTGGACAATGAGTGATGGTCGTGGTGTGTGTGAGTGGGCGGGGCGAACATAACCGCGAACGGTTCTAACCGGTATTTTGAGCAGTGAGCAATTTCATTTTGCTCTTAGAACAAAACCAGGAATAATTTCGGTCCGTTCAGAGTGGAATCGAAATGAAAACGCTCTTTTGGAAATGTATGGCGTTTCTAACGAACAGGATCGCGAAGATTAACCAGGTTTCCGAGCCCTGATCACATTGGTAGATGGCCACATGTTTTTTGAGTATTCTGATTCCTCCATTGCAAGTGGTGAAAATACGGCTTACATCCAGCTAGCTACAGCTAAAAGAGTGCGAGCGACTAGACGTAGGCGAATTTTAATTGCACAAGTTGATAAAAAATGCTATGCAATAGCTCTACCGCGGCAGTCCCCGAGTGCCACACGTATTTCTTATACATTTTATTGTAAAAAATCGTATCTATGTTATTTAGAATTCAGTCCATATACAGCCGCAGGGCCTGATTAGTAACAATCAGTATAGATGGATTGCCAAGTATTTCTGTATCCTGCTCCTTGGATGTTCGCCAACCTTCACCTATCCTTATTTCCTCACTTTTCAATTCAACAGATATTTTATACTATTTTCCTATAGTAACAAAACAAACTAAGATCTAAAGAAGGTAGAGTTATAGCTATAGTAACGATAAAAAATCGAAAGGTACCACTAAAAGTTAAAAAAAAAAACACTAGTTTTGTACTAAAAAAATAACCTGAATAAAAAAATTATACTAAAAATAGTTCACTACCCCTATCACAGTATGGCTTCCGCCCACATACTTAATACATACTTGCTGCGATATTATAACCTAAAGTAGTATGAAACAATAATTTGCTACAAGAATAACATAAGTAATTATTTAATTTTTATTTACAACACTGTAACTCCTCTTGTGTTGGGAATATCGTATCAATGGGTGGCGGCTTTCATTTACCATCAGGTGATCTATCTGCTCATTTTCATGTAGGTAACGTTTCCAAAATTTCGTCTTATTACACAAGTATAAGAGTAGAGACAGAGAGACTAACGCCTTGGTACGTGGTGACTAGTTAGTAACAGATTACAGCTAGGGTTGCCAGATGTCCGGTTTTCGACCGGACAGTACGGTTTTTTTATGCTAGTCCAGTCTAAAAAATATTGGTAAACCGGACAAAAGATTGTCCGGTTTCAGATGAAAGAAATCGTCTTGCTGTAAATACTGTAAAAAGCGAATTGTGCGTTTTCTTCAATAAAACTGCTAGTTGCACTGATTTCAAAGACTCAATATCAAACAATAAGACTTTAATCCTTCGATCGCGGATTCTTGAAAATCTATTGTAATTAATGTATTGTTCTCGCGGCCCAAGTGGGCCTTATCGGAGTTGAAGGATAAATAAAAGCAGTTACATAAGTATTAAATATATAAAAAAGTAAATTCACTCTTAATCGTATTTTAAGTAACCGATAACGATCCTCTGTTTTCAGTAAAATTTCAATAAAAAAATTGATACTTGTCCGGTTTTTTTGTCTAACATATCTGGCAACCCTAATTACAGCGTATGAACTGATTAAAATTATAAGAGCTCTTTGTACTAAATACTGAACCCTAAAAAGTAAGATACATTAGTCATTTTTTGTTAGGGTTCCGTAGTCAACAAGGAACCCTTATAGTTTCGGTCTGTACGTCCGTCTGTCCGTCTGTCTGTCTATCTGTCTGTCCGCGGTTTTGCTCAGAGACTATAGGACCTACAAAGCTGTAATTTGGCATGAATGCACATATTAATGATGCCGACAAAATGGTACATGAAATCTTAAAAAAATATTTTTTTTATGGTACCTTCCCTACATGTACCTATCAAGCGGGGATGATTTTTTTTTCGCGTCCACCCCATCGTGTGGGGTGTTGTTGGATAGGTTTTTTAAAAAATAATATGAGTATTCATAGATCATTTTCCGATTTAAGGATTCGTTTGTGAAATATAAAATTTTAAAGTGGAAAAAATCGTTAGAGTCCAGTTTCCCCCCCTTCTACCAGCTAAACGGTTGCTTCTGGAAATTTGAAAAAAAATCACGGGAGTAGAAAATATGCTGAATTTAAAAGGGAAACTATCATGGCTAAGAAGACTTCATAAGTTATTGAGTAATAGTCGATCAACTAAAAAAAATGTATTCGGCGAAGTATAAAGGAACTTTTCGTTCAAATTCCTTTGAAAGTAACTGAGATGATGTTGTTAGTAGTGTAAAACACGTTATAAATGTACATTCATTGACCATACAAAAATTTAAAAAAACTAGCGGTACTACGGAACCCTATATTGCGCGTGGCCCGACACGCACTTGGCTAGTTTTTAGGTTACGATTAGCTCAGACCAAAGTAGAATGTAATTAACAACTAGTTTTGCAAAACCAAAGTTATATTTTTTGTTACACGATCTATCGAACTAGGTAACTATAGGTAGAGGTAAGTACTTATCTAAAAACTTTACAATTCAATATTCTATTTATTGTTAGTTATGAGATTGCTTAATTTTTTAATTACTCTACTATGTAACGTAAGAATCAATATTTTATAATATATTATCCTAATTATAAATTATAATGGTGAGAAATAAAAAAAAAACTTGAATAACGATATAAAATTTCGTAATTATAAATTTTAATTTCTTTGTAAACATGCAAAGATAATAATATCAAGGAGTGGAAAGTAGGAGAACTAACTCCGGCACGAATGGGCTAGCTAGAACAGAAAAAATTTAAGCACCACGGACAGTCTTGACAGAATACCGTCGTGAAAGAAACAGAGGCAAGCAATTTGGTAATTTTTGTTCATGCTTCATTCACTAGAAGTAACGCATTTGAACACAAAAAAATCATGAATTAAAAGTTACATTCGATAAAACGATTTACTTGTGTGAACTGTCTGATATTATGATTCTCCATCACTGTTACCTTTTTTCGACAAAGTTATTAAGGTTAGTACTATAAAAAGAAAGGATATGCAAAATTATATAAGTACTAGACGTTCCGCGCGGCTTCGCCCGCGTAAATTAGATATTTCACAGACAAATCAGTCTACAAAATATAGCCTATGATCCTTCACGTGGTCTACTTCTTATCTGACCCAAATAACAGAAAAATTGCTCTAGTAGTTCGTGAGATAAGCCATTTCAAATAATTTTCCCCGTTTTTTCCACATTTTCTTCAATTTCATCGCTCCTATTACGCTTAGCGTGATAAAATATAGCTTATAGCCTTCCTCGATAAATTGGCTATCTAACACTGAAAGAATTTTTCAAATCGGATCAGTAGTTCCTGAGATTAGTGCGTTCAAATAAGCCCTCTCAAATAATTTCCCCCCGTTTTTTCCATATTTTCCTCTATTTCTTCGCTCCTATTAGTCTTAGCGTGATAAAATATAGCATATAGCCTTCCTTGATAAATTGACTATCTAACACTGAAAGAATTTTTCAAATCGGACCAGTAGTTCCTGAGATTAGCGCGTTCAAACAAACAAACAAACTAACAAACTCTTCCGCTTTATAATATTAAGTACTAGACGTTCCGCGCGGCTTCGCCGGCGTAAATTAGATTTTTCACAGAAAAATTAGTCCATAAAAATAGCCTACGATCCTTCACGTGGTCTACTTCTTATCTGTGCCAAATAACAGAAAAATTGCTCCAGTAGTTCGTGAGATAAGCGCTTTCAAATAATTTCCCCCGTTTTTTCCACATTTTCTTCTATTTCTTAGCTCTTATTAGTCTTAGCGTGATAAAATATAGCCTATAGCCTTCCTCGATAAATGGGATATCTAACACTGAAAGAATTTTTCAAATCGGACCAGTAGTTCCTGATATGAGCGCGTTCAAATAAGCCCTTTCAAATTATTTCCCTCCATTATTTACACATTTTCCTCTATTTCTTCGCTCCTATTAGTCTTAGCGTGATAAAATATAGCCTATAGCCTTCCTCGATAAATGGACTATCTAACACTGATAGAATTTTTCAAATCGAACCAGTAGTTCCTGAGATTAGTGCGTTCAAACAAACAAACAAACAATCCAACAAACAAACTCTTCCGCTTTATAATATTAGTATAGACTAGACGTTCCGCGCGCTATTTCACAGACAAATCAGTCTACAAAAAATGGCTTATGATCCTTCACGTGGTCTACTTCTTATCTGACCCAAATAACAGAAAAATTGCTCTAGTAGTTCGTAAGATAAGCCCTTTCAAATAATTTCCCCCGTTTTTCCACATTTTCTTCTGTTTCTTCGCTCCTATTAGTCTTAGCGTGATAAAATATAGCCTATAGCCTTCCTCGATAAATGGGCTATCTAACACTGAAAGAATTTTTCAAATCGGACCAGTAGTTTCTGAGATTAGCGCGTTCAAATAAGCCCTTTCAAATAATTTCCCAATCTTTTTTCCACATTTTCCTCTATTTCTTCGCTCCTATTAGTCTTAGCGTGATAAAATATAGCCTTCCTCGATAAATGGACTATCTAACACTGAAATCATTTTTCAAATCGGACCAGTAGTTCCTGAGATTAGCGCGTTCAAACAAACAAACAAACAAACAAACTAACAAACTCTTCCGCTTTATAATATTAATATATTAGTATAGATAGATGAGAAATTTCTCACGTTAAAGTTTCCGTGGTTGGGAAGCAGAAGTGGCTTACCAAACACCTACCAAGAAGTGAGCCGTTTGCTCGTTTTCGGTTCATTTTAGAGGTTTTTTTGATTGCGGTGTTGTGCACTCTTTTTGAGATGCAAATGTCTGCTTCAACTGCTGTTTCGTTGTTTCTTTTTCATTTCATAAATACTTGTCAGGCATTAAAAAGACAAAATATTATGCTTGTTTATTATTCTGCGAATTTTAGTCACATATTTTCATTTACATAAATCAATTTATATTTTTCAATTAATTTCTCAATAGCTACTTGGAATTGTAAATAAAATGTCGACCTGCTTTTTTGGAATGTAGATTTGTTTTCGGTATGAATTTTAACTTTTAAGTTCTAGAAATTTCTCTAAGTTTTGGCCATGACATAGTACATAATATCATATTTTTTTCCATGAATTTTGAACACGTTAATATTATAATAATAAAATCTCAGCTCCTTTACTTTAAAAATCAGATATTTATAGCGCAATAAGGCAAATTGCCTTAAATTAATTTGATCAAACAACAGTAATAATTCGATTTTACAGATATATGTTATTAAGTTTTCATAATAATTGCCATAATGCCGAACAGTAACTAACTAGTAAAACTAACTGGCGGAAAAATGCTCTAGCTAGCATAAAATATTAATAGAATGTTTAATGCTAACTAGAGCCAAAAACGTTATATTTTAAGAACTTACTAAATAAACTAGCAATCTACGTTGGCGTTTGGCAGACTCAATACGGGTTTGCATGGGTCCCTTATATAGAGTTCACTGTGAAAGTAGCAGCGCTGAAAAAGCTTTTATTTTATTTGTATGGGCAAGCGCGCAAGAGGCATAAATTTCCCCATACAAAAGTTTTAAAAAAAGTTACTCTTTCTTCGCTGCTACTTTCACAACGAACTGTATACAGGGTGTAAAAAAATTAGTGGTAATACTTTAGGGTGTGTACGTGTTCCTTGTAGAGAGTTCACTGTGAAAGTAGCAGCGCTGAAAGACCAAAAATTTTTTTAACTTTTGTATGGGGAAACTCGTGACGCTCGGGCCCTTGCCCATACAAAAGTGAAAAAAAAACATCTTTCAGCGCTGCTACTTTCACAGTGAACTCTCTACAAGGAACACGTACACACCCTAAAGTATTATCACTTATTTTTGTTACACACTGTAGAGTGCGTGTAGAGATTTTTTACCCCCGACGAAAATAGAGTGGTGTTGTAAGTTTGACGTGGCTATCTGTCTGTGTGTTTGTCTGTCCGTGTCATTGTAGCATCCAAAAAGCTTGGCCGAATTTGACCTAGTTATTTTTGTTACAAATCTGGCATGATTGAGAACATCATCAGCTCACTCACTGCTAATAAAATTAAAGTTTTTTTTTACGTTCATCATCTATGTAAACCAAGCTCAGTTATGTTATGTTATGTTATGTATGTATTATTAAGTTATGTTATGTATAATGTTATTCCACTCTTTTATTTAACTCAACAACGCTGTCAATATGTGACCGCTTATGAGTTATGAGTTATGACTTATGACTAATAAATGGTTAAACAAATGCACACAAAAAGAGTTAGGTATGTTCTTCGGACCCGTAGTCTGTAGATCGAAATCAATATGGCCAGTTATCCTCAAACTTTGTGTTAAAATAAATAATTGTCTTTGTTAGGTACTTATCTACTTATTTAAAAGAACTAACTACCCGAAAAGAGCAGAGGCAGATTTAACACTAACATACACAAAATAATGTATAACAACAAATAACTATAACATTAATTTAAAGATATGTAAAATGGAATGTAAAAGTAGCCGACTTTGCCTAAGTCAAATCTAATTTTACTTTTTATTACAATGCAAAATAATTCGCATTTACAAATAGGAATATTTCAACAAAATCTAAAGATCAAACCAAAAAAAAAATAAAAAATCCTAGACTGCTAATTATTGTAATAAAGAAACAATTTTTTGTATATTTGCTTGACTCATTATTTACAGTAGTTATCTATATAAATAAAAATTAATTTTAAAATTTGTTAGTCTCGCTAAAACTCGAGAACGGCTGAACCGATTTGGATAATTTTAGGCCGCGTTAAAGTAAAAAATCGTTTTGGATAGGTATGTTTTAGATC
The DNA here is from genome assembly GCA_905187585.1 of Cyaniris semiargus. Taxonomy (NCBI): domain Eukaryota; kingdom Metazoa; phylum Arthropoda; class Insecta; order Lepidoptera; family Lycaenidae; genus Cyaniris; species Cyaniris semiargus. The sequence continues at coordinate 6,113,739 of LR994555.1, forward strand.
GCTTGTTTTCTATGAGAGGCCGGGCCGGCCATAGATAATACAGATATATATAGGGCCGGCGTCTCATAGAAAACAAGAAATGGAACAGCAAGAAATGGAAAGGGCGTAAGCGACAAAATGGTTTTTGTCGCGTAATTTAAAAACCATAAATATATTTCATATAAGCTATGTACAAATTATAGTGTATACTTGAACTAATCTATGTACAAATTTTGGAAGCTTAAATCACTCTCCTCTGTTGGCAAAATTAGAATTCCTGTTTTTATAGAGGTCTTTTTGATTAATTATTCTGTGTTATAAAAGTTGACCAATCGTGTTATGCTATGGGTAATTCAAAGATAAAGACATGATGAAAACTGACAATGAACTTTAATTTCTTAGCTTTAGTCATTGTTGAGAAAAATCGATATCGCTGCAGCCAAATTATCAAGGCCTTAAGTGATATGAAGTTCACGGTCAGCTAGTCTGTTAAAAATGTTTAGCGCCACAGCATACTGTTCAATCTTAAATCTGAAGCATGTCTGTTTTGGCTAAATTATGCACGGCCAACTTTTTCTACTACTTTTTTGTTGCTAACCAAAACCACCTGATGTCCTTGGTAAAAATCGAATTATTATAAAAGACCTGTGCTTGTCGATTCCTCATCTAATACATCCCAAACTTTTGTGATACGTACACCTCAAGATGAAGGCAGTTATTGTGTTGTGTTTGGTGGCTGTTGCGTTAGCAGAGGTATGTTAATTTTAAATACTAGGTACATAGGTGTTATTGAATATTGATGTATAATATTTGATGGTAAAATATTGATACAGCGTTTTGCTAGGTACTCGTTTGTAATGGTAGATGTGACTGCAATTAGATGTTAGATTAGTTTTCTACACAGCGTTATGTAGGTTTAATTTAATAAAAACTTTTTTAAAGCCAATATGTATATTATAATGATTTAAATACTAGGGCTTTAAAAAACGGTATAAAGACACGAGTATATTAAAACATTACAAAGAGTTTCATATACCATTAAAGTAATCAATAAAGTTAAGGCGTTTATAGAAATTTATGAATCGAGTAATCAATTTTCTTGGAAAGTTTGCTATTATAAAAAAAAATTAAGCTTCTTTGCGGTAATCATTAAATATTATCTTATACTATAATTGCAAGATATCATACTTATTAGTTATTACCTATATTTAATAATAATAATAATAATAATATCTATGGACGCTTCACACCACGTCAGTCTGGCCCCGTGCTAAGTACCTGAAGGACTTGTGTTACGGGTACCAGACAACGGAAATATATTTAATACTTTTATACTATACATATATTTAAGATTTTTATTATATGATACACATATTAGTATTACACATCCATGACCCAGGAACTTTTGAAAACTTTTGGTTCCGTCGGCGGGATTCGAACCCGCGACCCCCGGCTTGAGCTACCAACAGCCCACCAACTGAGCCACAGAGGTTTATTGTAGTACATTACCTTTGATCGGTGTTTAGGTATAAAATCAAAGCTACAAGCTTATTCTCATGAACATTTCAACCCTCTAAGATTTAGAGTCTAAATTACTTAGTTTCTTAAAAATATATTATTCATTAAAAAATAGAGTAATTTACTCAAATTACGCATATGGAAATTCAAAAAATTCCATTACTTCCAGAAATTGGAGCTGACAGACAAACAGAAGGAACTCGTCACCAAATACATGGGGGAATGTATAAAAGAGTCCGGGGTTGACGTCGCAGTAGTACAAGCCTTCAGGAACGGAGAGTGGAGGGAGGATGAGAAGCTTTACAACTTCTTCTACTGCTTCTTCAAGAAGGCTGGCATCGTGGACGACCAGGGTAAAATCGTCATCGAAACTGCTTTAGCCAAGCTGCCACCTGGAGCCGATAAGGAGAGCGCAAGACAGGTGATGAGCCAATGCATCTCTCAATCTGGTTCCACCCCCGCCGAAACCACCGCAAAGATCCTCAAATGCTACAAGGAAAACGCCAAACAAAACATCCAACTGGTCTTCTAAGTATTATTAGTTTAGTTTTTGCAATAAATCTGTGAGTCCTGCATTTTGTGTATTTTTATCCTCCTCATTTGAAATAATAGTAAATTGTTTGTAGATCTTTCTAAAATAAGATTAGAATAAACTGGAACAAGAATAATATTATTATATATTATAATATATTCATACTTATGCATAAATGTCAACTATTTATGCATAAGTATGAATGAAAATACACACACACATACCCAACAAGCACTACCCCACACCCTATACAGGGTGTAACAAAACTAAGTGATAATACTTTAGGGTGTGTATTTGTTCCTTGTAGAGAGTTCATTATGAAAGTAGCAGCGCTGAAAGACCAAATTTTTTTTTCACTTTTGTATGGGGAAACTCATCACATGACGCTGGGGCGCTTGTGTTGTGTGAAAAGTGAAAAAAAAATTTGGTCTTTCAGCGCTGCTACTTTCACAGTGAACGCTATATAAGGAACACATACACACCCTAAAGTTTTATCACTTAGTTTTGTTACACCCTGTATAAGCAACACATTAATAATAATTTCACTACTCTGTGTGACTAGCTGGGAAAAACGAGAGAGATCCTGGTGTCCTGAAATACAGGCTACGCCTAGTTTAGGCACCAGTCTCCCACATAAATTGTGCTTACTAATATTTTGTAGAGTGTGTAAAACATCTTGTTATTGTACCTGTGGTGAGATAAATAAACGATTTATTTTTTATTTTATTTATGATACCATTGGTAGTTCGTTCGATTTTTGATCAGGGATTTATCTTAAATCTAACCATGCTGTTAATTTACAGTTTTATTATCAAAATTAGGCTCATAAATTTGATTCTGATCATATTTTGTGCTTATAGGTACTTAATATTTATAATATTATCCACCTTTTTTTTGACGCAACGCTTTTTAGGGTTCCTATTTATATATTTTTTTTCATGGTACCTCCCCTACACATCAAGCGGGGATGAATTTTTTATTCGCATCCACTCCATCGTGTGGGGTATCTTTAGGTAGGTTTTTTAAAAATATTATGAGTATTCATAGATCACTTTCCGATTTAGGGATCCATTTGTGAAATATGACGTTTTAAAGTGGAAAAAATCTTTAGAGTCCAGTGTCCCCCCCTTCTACCAGCTAAACGGTTGTTTCTGGAAATGTGAAAAAATTCACGGGAGTACGAAATATGTTGAATTTAAAAGGAAAACTATCACGGCTAAGAAGACTTCATAAGTTATTGAGTAATAGTCGATCAACTAAAAAAAATGTTTCCGGCGAAGTATAAAGGAACTTTTCGTTCAAATTCCTTTGAAAGTAACTGAGATGATTTTGCTAGTAATGTAAAACACGTTATAAATGTACATTCATTGACAATACAAACATTATCAAAAACTAGCGGTACTACGGAACCCTATATTGCGCGTGGCCCGACACGCACTTGGCCGGTTTTTTTTACCATGTCCCGGTTTTGACGGAAGAATCCCGCTATTTTCACTCAAAAAGTTCCATAGTCCCGACTTGGCGCAAAAAAAATCTGGCAACGCTGCACTGACGGACAGTAAAAGTCGTGTCGGTCTTCCGTCCCACTGGGTTATGAGAGTAAAGGAATAGAGAGTGCTCTTGTGTACTGGGCACACACTTGGGCACTATAAAATTACTCTTACGTAACTGGCCTGATTTCAATGAAACCGGCCAGCGTCACCGAAACCGGTGTGGGAGTTATCATTATTATGCAACTTTGTCTCTATCACCTTGCCAATCGACATCACAAAAGCGTTGCCTATTTGAAATCGACCTCTTGCTAAGCAACTACAAAAATAGATCCTACAATGGCACACCTATTCTAAAATACACTTTTAGGAATACTGATCATTATCACGACTTTGATCACGATTAAACAAAAGCCTGTAATACAAACTCTACGTTTGCATATTGACATGATACACTGATACAGGCAATTACAAACATGTAGACGAAGAGGGTGTTCGTTTGTAATTGATCATAATCGACGTTAATTGTGCATGTAGATAGTTTCCGCAATTGAAGACGTGAGTTGAAGAACACGATAACTAACATTTTGTAACACACGGACATTCACTAACTGTTTACTTTATAATTGGAACAAACCTTGTAACTTATCTACTTCATCACTTGGCTAATATACTTAGCTACACATTAAATGCACAGTTTTTTTTTTATTTCAGATCATTTTTCCGACCCTAAAGCCTTTATTTATGCAAAAATACGGCATTTTTTTACTGTTACAGTAGTGTGTTTTCGCGGGTTCTGGATCACGATTTCTGGGTCCACCCCTCCCCCCGCTCGTGGCTCGCAAACTTTCTCGATCACTTTTTGTCGGTTCGAGCAGCGACATCACCTAAAAAAAAAAAAAAAAAGAGTTTGGTGTCAAAATAGGGGTTTTGGACCATGCCCGATCGATATATGCGGTCCGTTTCTGCGTATTTGCACTAGTTTCAAAGTTAGCTTTTGTGTTTAACCCTCATTATCTACTATCGCCACGCTCCATTGTTCCTTCATAATTACAATCGCTACTTATTGCATTGTTATGCTCGCCTCAGTGTCCTATTGTTCGTAATGACTACCTGGGCTTATCGCTTACGTCACCTTAATTTCTTACAAGATTTTAAATAAGTAAATAAAACTTGATCAGTTTTTCATTACATTTCTTTAATTTAAGTAATTAAAACATGTAATAATAATAACTCCCATAGTAGTATGTTTTCGTGCATTGTGAATCACTATTCATATAAAGTTACCCCCTCGGTATCTAATGAATATTGACAATTCATTCCTGCTAATAACATTTTGCTGTGTCGCAATCCTCGTAAACAACATTTACTAAATAACTTTTGAAACTCTACTAAACTTTCCCCATTGAACTTATAATACAAATACATTAAACAAAAAATGTAGGTCACCCGATCATTCGATGGACTTCGTAAACACACGGCGACACGGCGCGCAAACTGACACGTTTTGCTCGTCAGCAAATCCGACGAGTCAACGACCGCCGCCGCCACCCGCTCGCCGCCTGCGGTGTCGAGTCGAAGCCGAGTCCAACTCAGCAGAAAAGCTTCGCAAATGTTGCTGTTCGCCCCGCGGTGAAAACAAGGAGGGTAGTGGATGGCCGCAAGGCAGAACCTCCTCGACTCAACAAGGATGAGAGCAGGAGGTGCGATGAGGAGGGCTTCACACTAGTGGAGAGAAGAAAGAAGAGGCAACCCACCGTCCGCAACCACTGCGGCACTGCACCTTACGTACCCGAGCTGCGTCTGCCGACGTCGCTCTACATGTCGCGCCTGCACTGGTCCATGGAAGTCGAGGACGTCGTTAACTACATCCGCGAGAAGACTACCTTCACCTTGAGGGTGGAGCGTCTGTACTCTCGGCACAAAGTTAACTTCGGTTCTTTTGTGGTGAGAGTGCCGACAAAACTTATGTCCACTCTCGAGGTGGAGGAGTTCTGGTCGGCCGGTGTAGTTTACCGAAGGTTTCGGGGAAGGCTCTCCAATGAAGCGCGCATCACGTCGCCGCCAAGAAAGACAACGTGATAATAGTGTGAATGTGAGAGTTTTGTGAAAATAATAATATGCTGTAGGATAAGACTGTTCGGTGTGCATCCGTTGTCTGATTGTCATAAAGTTCAACTTGTGCTGTTGTGTATTATTGTATGAGTGGAATAAAGAATTTGTATAATTTGTAACCTTTATAATAAAACTTGATAATTTTTTCATTAAATTTATTTTATTTCATTAAAACATGTATTGAACATACTGTACAATATTATATCACTACACAAAGTGTTGCTACTAAATAACTTTTGAAACTCTACTAAACTTTCCCCATTGAACTTATAATACAAATATAATACAAAAACTATACTCTCCACAAACTGATGTGAAATCATTTTGTAATCTCCATTTGTTAATATACCATCTCCTACAGTTACACCCCATAAAGCGCGCCCGCAGGAATCAAAGTATTGATGTCATTTTCATTGATGTGTATGGCTATCCAGTGGGGTCTAGGTGTAACATATCAGGATCCAAGTTGCTAATAAATGTATGTAGGGATTTGAACATATATTATATAGACAGACGATTCGCAATGTACATTATCTTCTAAAGTCTAAACCTACACAAATTCTTCTCAAATAATTAAGGATCTCTATTGTGTTCATACTGTATTATCACAGAACCAATCTGGTTTATGGATCTTGTATAACGTATCCGTATTATGTATACTTTGTGTATTTACTAAGAGGGGTATTACATAATATGAACAAATAAAAGAAACATAACTTTGGTACAATATTTTATTTCATAATATTCACACACTATTAGTTTCACACACGTTACACATTATAACTCAAATAGATCATACATGTGACTTTTCTTAGCTACTATAGTCTACAGTTACATTACGTTTCTATCTATTTCTATAACATTATCAAACTCTGCAAATACAATACAGTTAATCGTTTCAGAGAGACTAGAATCAATTGATATCCAATTTCCTTTATTAAGGAAATGTATACCAGTGCCGGAAAATAATGTATGATAGGTTGAAGTGAACATAATATTAGATACCATTGAAGGATGGTTGTAGAGTTTTTGAAGACACTTGTTGTCCATCTATGTATAAACAAAATGAATTCATACCATAATTTTCAAAACTGAAAGGATTCTTACTAATGATTAAATGCTGCGTTATTTACAAATCCTATGATAAATATTTTGAGTACTTGCCCCAGGAATATTATCAAGTGTTTTTTTTTCTCACCAGTGGAAAGTCGTAATATCATAAACGTTATTCACAATTATTGAGTCATCCTAAACATCCATTTAATGGTAAAGCATACAATAGTAAACAAACTTTCAAATTCTTTACTGATTATTCCTGTGAGTCGTTAAAAGAACAGGATAACATTAGATAAGATTGTAAAACCTCATATTATCATTTTTAAATAAAAAAAAAAGTATAATAATATTTATCAAGTTTTCCTATAACAAAAAAAAACATATGATAATTCTATAACTAATTATATTCTGAATCGTATAGCATATATGTTCCTTTATTATAGAGTACAATAATATATTTTCTTAATCCTTATAGTTACCTATACATTTACATTTATCATCTTTGAATTCTATCAACGTTGGCCTTCAGCCACATACCGAAAGCTACTACCTCAACCCCGCTGCAATGACAACTTCTCTTAGATGTTTTAGAGAAGTTGGTATGACGATGGCAGTTTGACAGTTTTGAATTATTCCAGTCCAACTCTGCCATCACCTTTTCCACTTTGGGGCACCCAAACATTTCAATGTTTACATGTCTGAAGCCCAACGTTGATAGCAATTTTTTTTCAACTGTGCCCCCTTTATACGCCCATAAGTATTGTTTATTTGGATCGAGGGAGTGTAAATGCTCCACTAAAATTTCTTGGGTTATGTCTCCATCGGAATTTCTGAACGCCATTCCATGAACATGGCGTTCACAAAATGCAATTTCCTTACTTTTCCCCAGATGGAGAAACCATAACGGTAATTTAATATAGTGCAGGTACATCACCTCTTTCCAAATATCATAAATACCAACCTCTTTGAAGTATATGTCACTCTTAAGGGGGAAGCCATCGATGTCTATTACATACCTAATGTTAATCTCCATACTATCATTATTATTATTTCTCGACATTATGGCACGCACACACACTATTACTACTTTAAGTCTTTTTAAAACTATAAAATTATACAATAATTGTCTTTTACACTTGTTTTTTGTCTATCTGTCCGCACAGTCTATTGTTTTTGTATACGTCGCACAGTCTATACCGTTAACACTAATGGTACAAAATACGAAGTTTAACAGTTCACTTGTCAACTTGTCCGTATGTGATATCAGATATGGTGTGAGTGAAATACTCTGCCGACACTTCAACCAACCGTAACCACTCTTCGTGATCGGTGTTTACACACCCCCGTTGTATCCTTGAGATGCTCTGCGATATCATCCCGAATCAGTGTGTAAATGCTATCATCACTCAGCCCACTCCCTTCGTACACACTGGTGAACAGTATATGTACGTCTTCATGCAATTTATGTAACGGGATAGGTCACATCCACAGCTTCAACAACCTGTTGGTTGATAAACATTTTTTTCATTTAATCATGATCACATGGAAAAGTTAATTGCCCATGTATTACCCTCTCGACCCCTGTTAATTATGTTTACACCCTGATTGAGTATTGCCAAAATATCTTCATCTATGTCGTTATATCTCGATGGTAATGCCACAACGTATCCATTGTCGAGATGTACCACTGTCTGCAATGTATCGGCATGAAACTTTGATGGAAATTTTAAAGCTCTAATGATTTTATAAGGGATGTTTATCTCAAGATCCTCCAAATTTGTCCATGTCTTATTTAAATAATTATTTAATTTTTTCAGAGCTTCCCCCATTGATATTTTTAAACTAAAACACTTTTTTATACTCACAATATTCAAAAACTTCTAGCGGAAATATTAATTACTGTATTGCTGACGAGTGCAGTGGTACTGGTTAAATGTGATTTCAAACAGAACCTTTAGGGCTATTTATAGTTAAAAAAGCTCAATAAATTTTCTCTATTGATCCCCACCACCACCTGATAATATATGTATACGACAGAAACCACTTCCTGTGATAATATTTTGTTAATAATTATATTTTTAACGGTATTTTGAGATTACATTCACCATCTGTATCCCTTTTTTATTCACATTCAGACTTGTCGTTATGTCCTGAAAATATATGCATAGGTAATACTAAAGAGATTAAATTGGTTACAAATCTTAATAATAAAACTAAATACAAAATTCATTACAGGAATCTTAAACAATGCATAAAAATGGGATTGATAGAATATTAAAGTTTAGACAGCTACCATAGTTGCAAAAGTATATAGAACCAAATCAGGTTTCGATAAAGATAATTCATTATTTGACAAAACAATGGAAAATATTGAAAAAAAGAGTTAATGTTGAATTATTAACACATTTGGAATAATCGTGGTAAAGTTCTACTAGGTGCACAAGAATTAAGGCGGGCTGAAACCCCATTTTGTTATTTCTTGATATCCGATTTACCTAGTTCCAATATAATAACGAAATGTAAAAAAATATGAGATATAGAGCACAATATTTAAAAGGGTTTAAATCAAAAACATTTTAATAAAAAATAATACTTTCGCTGTAATTAATTTACAAACTCACCTCCGACAAAACTCTTTGTCATCGAAATGAGTTTCAATCAAAATTTGAATATACCTAATATATTTCAAATTTATTAAAGCTTGTTTCATTATTTTCAAAAACCCTTTAGAAAATTACAAAACGTGTTTTTTTGAATAAAATATATAATTTCAAATTTATTAGTTTTTTTCATTATTTTCAGAAAACTTAGAAAATTATAAAGTGTTTTTTAATATAATATATTTCAAATTTATTAAAGCTTGTTTCATTATTTTCAAAAACTTTTTAGAAAATTATAAAACGTGTTTTTTTTTTTAAATTTAATATATTATCTTTAATTTATTAAAGCTTGTTTCATTATTTTCAAAAACTTTTTAGAAAATAATAAAACGTGTTTTTTTTTTTTAATTTAATATATCTTTAATTTATTTAAGCTTGTTTCATTATTTTCAAAAACTTTTTAGAAAATTATAATACGTTTTGTTTTTAATTTAATATATCTTAATCCTTCCAATTTGGTATTTTTTTTTCTAAAAGGTTTTTGAAAATAATGAAACAAGCGTTAATAAATTAAAGATAATATATTAAATTAAAAAAAAAAAAAAACCTTTTATAATTTTCTAAAAAGTTTTTGAAAATAATGAAACAAGCTTTAATAAATTTGAAATATATTATATTAAAAAAACACGTTTTATAATTTTCTAAAAGGTTTCAGAAAATAATGAAAAAAACTTTAATAAATTTGAAATATATTATATTAAAAAAAAAACACGTTTTGTAATTTTCTAAAGGGTTTTTGAAAATAATGAAACAAGCTTTAATAAATTTGAAATATATTATATTCAATAATATATTATATTCATGGTTGCCTGGAAGAAATTACTAATTAGTAATAAGGCCGCCATTGTGTGTTACCTGTGTTTTAAAAATGTCTTGTATTTTAAATTGTTATATGTGTGCACAATAAAGAATATTTATCTTATCTTATCTTCAAATTTTGATTGAAACTCATTGTAACATAATTTAAAACTTGACGTTTTTAAGAAAATCTTGATTTAATATTATATTTTACAATGTTGTAATACAACGCAACTTTAAAAATTAAACATTCAGTACAATATTATACATATAAAAGTATAATATTATAAAAGTATGGCTACTCGAAACAAAGTATTACAATCTAGTTTAGAAAAGAAAAAAAAATCATTAGTATAAAATTATCTCATAACAAAGTACGTTTTACAGTTAATAACAAGAAAACAAATTAATCTTATTGACTAAGCTTAATAAAAACAATAATAAAATCCTTATAATATGAACCAAAAAGTATTAAATAATGTTTCCTATCTAATAGTGCCTTTTTCCGAATTCGGCTAAACCTCAACTATTTCTGTACTCAATCTTCATCATCATTTTGAAGTCGGTACCAGATGTAGCTGAATCTTTAGTTCTCTGACAGAATAGATATTTGAAACTTTTGGAACTGGCACCGACTTCAAAATTATGAAGATTGAGTACAGAAATAGTTGAGGTTTAGCCGAATTCGGAAAAAGGCACTATTAGATAGGAAACATTATTTAATACTTTTTGGTTCATATTATAAGGATTTTATTATTGTTTTTATTAAGCTTAGTCAATAAGATTAATTTGTTTTCTTGTTATTAACTGTAAAACGTACTTTGTTATGAGATAATTTTATACTAATGATTTTTTTTTCTTTTCTAAACTAGATTGTAATACTTTGTTTCGAGTAGCCATACTTTTATAATATTATACTTTTATATGTATAATATTGTACTGAATGTTTAATTTTTAAAGTTGCGTTGTATTACAACATTGTAAAATATAATATTAAATCAAGATTTTCTTAAAAACGTCAAGTTTTAAATTATGTTACAATGAGTTTCAATCAAAATTTGAAGATAAGATAAGATAAATATTCTTTATTGTGCACACATATAACAATTTAAAATACAAGACATTTTTAAAACACAGGTAACACACAATGGCGGCCTTATTACTAATTAGTAATTTCTTCCAGGCAACCATGAATATAATATATTATTGAATATAATATATTTCAAATTTATTAAAGCTTGTTTCATTATTTTCAAAAACCCTTTAGAAAATTACAAAACGTGTTTTTTTTTTTAATATAATATATTTCAAATTTATTAAAGTTTTTTTCATTATTTTCTGAAACCTTTTAGAAAATTATAAAACGTGTTTTTTTAATATAATATATTTCAAATTTATTAAAGCTTGTTTCATTATTTTCAAAAACTTTTTAGAAAATTATAAAAGGTTTTTTTTTTTTTTTTAATTTAATATATTATCTTTAATTTATTAACGCTTGTTTCATTATTTTCAAAAACCTTTTAGAAAAAAAAATACCAAATTGGAAGGATTAAGATATATTAAATTAAAAACAAAACGTATTATAATTTTCTAAAAAGTTTTTGAAAATAATGAAACAAGCTTAAATAAATTAAAGATATATTAAATTAAAAAAAAAAAACACGTTTTATTATTTTCTAAAAAGTTTTTGAAAATAATGAAACAAGCTTTAATAAATTAAAGATAATATATTAAATTTAAAAAAAAAAACACGTTTTATAATTTTCTAAAAAGTTTTTGAAAATAATGAAACAAGCTTTAATAAATTTGAAATATATTATATTAAAAAACACTTTATAATTTTCTAAGTTTTCTGAAAATAATGAAAAAAACTAATAAATTTGAAATTATATATTTTATTCAAAAAAACACGTTTTGTAATTTTCTAAAGGGTTTTTGAAAATAATGAAACAAGCTTTAATAAATTTGAAATATATTAGGTATATTCAAATTTTGATTGAAACTCATTTCGATGACAAAGAGTTTTGTCGGAGGTGAGTTTGTAAATTAATTACAGCGAAAGTATTATTTTTTATTAAAATGTTTTTGATTTAAACCCTTTTAAATATTGTGCTCTATATCTCATATTTTTTTACATTTCGTTATTATATTGGAACTAGGTAAATCGGATATCAAGAAATAACAAAATGGGGTTTCAGCCCGCCTTAATTCTTGTGCACCTAGTAGAACTTTACCACGATTATTCCAAATGTGTTAATAATTCAACATTAACTCTTTTTTTCAATATTTTCCATTGTTTTGTCAAATAATGAATTATCTTTATCGAAACCTGATTTGGTTCTATATACTTTTGCAACTATGGTAGCTGTCTAAACTTTAATATTCTATCAATCCCATTTTTATGCATTGTTTAAGATTCCTGTAATGAATTTTGTATTTAGTTTTATTATTAAGATTTGTAACCAATTTAATCTCTTTAGTATTACCTATGCATATATTTTCAGGACATAACGACAAGTCTGAATGTGAATAAAAAAGGGATACAGATGGTGAATGTAATCTCAAAATACCGTTAAAAATATAATTATTAACAAAATATTATCACAGGAAGTGGTTTCTGTCGTATACATATATTATCAGGTGGTGGTGGGGATCAATAGAGAAAATTTATTGAGCTTTTTTAACTATAAATAGCCCTAAAGGTTCTGTTTGAAATCACATTTAACCAGTACCACTGCACTCGTCAGCAATACAGTAATTAATATTTCCGCTAGAAGTTTTTGAATATTGTGAGTATAAAAAAGTGTTTTAGTTTAAAAATATCAATGGGGGAAGCTCTGAAAAAATTAAATAATTATTTAAATAAGACATGGACAAATTTGGAGGATCTTGAGATAAACATCCCTTATAAAATCATTAGAGCTTTAAAATTTCCATCAAAGTTTCATGCCGATACATTGCAGACAGTGGTACATCTCGACAATGGATACGTTGTGGCATTACCATCGAGATATAACGACATAGATGAAGATATTTTGGCAATACTCAATCAGGGTGTAAACATAATTAACAGGGGTCGAGAGGGTAATACATGGGCAATTAACTTTTCCATGTGATCATGATTAAATGAAAAAAATGTTTATCAACCAACAGGTTGTTGAAGCTGTGGATGTGACCTATCCCGTTACATAAATTGCATGAAGACGTACATATACTGTTCACCAGTGTGTACGAAGGGAGTGGGCTGAGTGATGATAGCATTTACACACTGATTCGGGATGATATCGCAGAGCATCTCAAGGATACAACGGGGGTGTGTAAACACCGATCACGAAGAGTGGTTACGGTTGGTTGAAGTGTCGGCAGAGTATTTCACTCACACCATATCTGATATCACATACGGACAAGTTGACAAGTGAACTGTTAAACTTCGTATTTTGTACCATTAGTGTTAACGGTATAGACTGTGCGACGTATACAAAAACAATAGACTGTGCGGACAGATAGACAAAAAACAAGTGTAAAAGACAATTATTGTATAATTTTATAGTTTTAAAAAGACTTAAAGTAGTAATAGTGTGTGTGCGTGCCATAATGTCGAGAAATAATAATAATGATAGTATGGAGATTAACATTAGGTATGTAATAGACATCGATGGCTTCCCCCTTAAGAGTGACATATACTTCAAAGAGGTTGGTATTTATGATATTTGGAAAGAGGTGATGTACCTGCACTATATTAAATTACCGTTATGGTTTCTCCATCTGGGGAAAAGTAAGGAAATTGCATTTTGTGAACGCCATGTTCATGGAATGGCGTTCAGAAATTCCGATGGAGACATAACCCAAGAAATTTTAGTGGAGCATTTACACTCCCTCGATCCAAATAAACAATACTTATGGGCGTATAAAGGGGGCACAGTTGAAAAAAAATTGCTATCAACGTTGGGCTTCAGACATGTAAACATTGAAATGTTTGGGTGCCCCAAAGTGGAAAAGGTGATGGCAGAGTTGGACTGGAATAATTCAAAACTGTCAAACTGCCATCGTCATACCAACTTCTCTAAAACATCTAAGAGAAGTTGTCATTGCAGCGGGGTTGAGGTAGTAGCTTTCGGTATGTGGCTGAAGGCCAACGTTGATAGAATTCAAAGATGATAAATGTAAATGTATAGGTAACTATAAGGATTAAGAAAATATATTATTGTACTCTATAATAAAGGAACATATATGCTATACGATTCAGAATATAATTAGTTATAGAATTATCATATGTTTTTTTTTGTTATAGGAAAACTTGATAAATATTATTATACTTTTTTTTTTATTTAAAAATGATAATATGAGGTTTTACAATCTTATCTAATGTTATCCTGTTCTTTTAACGACTCACAGGAATAATCAGTAAAGAATTTGAAAGTTTGTTTACTATTGTATGCTTTACCATTAAATGGATGTTTAGGATGACTCAATAATTGTGAATAACGTTTATGATATTACGACTTTCCACTGGTGAGAAAAAAAAAACACTTGATAATATTCCTGGGGCAAGTACTCAAAATATTTATCATAGGATTTGTAAATAACGCAGCATTTAATCATTAGTAAGAATCCTTTCAGTTTTGAAAATTATGGTATGAATTCATTTTGTTTATACATAGATGGACAACAAGTGTCTTCAAAAACTCTACAACCATCCTTCAATGGTATCTAATATTATGTTCACTTCAACCTATCATACATTATTTTCCGGCACTGGTATACATTTCCTTAATAAAGGAAATTGGATATCAATTGATTCTAGTCTCTCTGAAACGATTAACTGTATTGTATTTGCAGAGTTTGATAATGTTATAGAAATAGATAGAAACGTAATGTAACTGTAGACTATAGTAGCTAAGAAAAGTCACATGTATGATCTATTTGAGTTATAATGTGTAACGTGTGTGAAACTAATAGTGTGTGAATATTATGAAATAAAATATTGTACCAAAGTTATGTTTCTTTTATTTGTTCATATTATGTAATACCCCTCTTAGTAAATACACAAAGTATACATAATACGGATACGTTATACAAGATCCATAAACCAGATTGGTTCTGTGATAATACAGTATGAACACAATAGAGATCCTTAATTATTTGAGAAGAATTTGTGTAGGTTTAGACTTTAGAAGATAATGTACATTGCGAATCGTCTGTCTATATAATATATGTTCAAATCCCTACATACATTTATTAGCAACTTGGATCCTGATATGTTACACCTAGACCCCACTGGATAGCCATACACATCAATGAAAATGACATCAATACTTTGATTCCTGCGGGCGCGCTTTATGGGGTGTAACTGTAGGAGATGGTATATTAACAAATGGAGATTACAAAATGATTTCACATCAGTTTGTGGAGAGTATAGTTTTTGTATTATATTTGTATTATAAGTTCAATGGGGAAAGTTTAGTAGAGTTTCAAAAGTTATTTAGTAGCAACACTTTGTGTAGTGATATAATATTGTACAGTATGTTCAATACATGTTTTAATGAAATAAAATAAATTTAATGAAAAAATTATCAAGTTTTATTATAAAGGTTACAAATTATACAAATTCTTTATTCCACTCATACAATAATACACAACAGCACAAGTTGAACTTTATGACAATCAGACAACGGATGCACACCGAACAGTCTTATCCTACAGCATATTATTATTTTCACAAAACTCTCACATTCACACTATTATCACGTTGTCTTTCTTGGCGGCGACGTGATGCGCGCTTCATTGGAGAGCCTTCCCCGAAACCTTCGGTAAACTACACCGGCCGACCAGAACTCCTCCACCTCGAGAGTGGACATAAGTTTTGTCGGCACTCTCACCACAAAAGAACCGAAGTTAACTTTGTGCCGAGAGTACAGACGCTCCACCCTCAAGGTGAAGGTAGTCTTCTCGCGGATGTAGTTAACGACGTCCTCGACTTCCATGGACCAGTGCAGGCGCGACATGTAGAGCGACGTCGGCAGACGCAGCTCGGGTACGTAAGGTGCAGTGCCGCAGTGGTTGCGGACGGTGGGTTGCCTCTTCTTTCTTCTCTCCACTAGTGTGAAGCCCTCCTCATCGCACCTCCTGCTCTCATCCTTGTTGAGTCGAGGAGGTTCTGCCTTGCGGCCATCCACTACCCTCCTTGTTTTCACCGCGGGGCGAACAGCAACATTTGCGAAGCTTTTCTGCTGAGTTGGACTCGGCTTCGACTCGACACCGCAGGCGGCGAGCGGGTGGCGGCGGCGGTCGTTGACTCGTCGGATTTGCTGACGAGCAAAACGTGTCAGTTTGCGCGCCGTGTCGCCGTGTGTTTACGAAGTCCATCGAATGATCGGGTGACCTACATTTTTTGTTTAATGTATTTGTATTATAAGTTCAATGGGGAAAGTTTAGTAGAGTTTCAAAAGTTATTTAGTAAATGTTGTTTACGAGGATTGCGACACAGCAAAATGTTATTAGCAGGAATGAATTGTCAATATTCATTAGATACCGAGGGGGTAACTTTATATGAATAGTGATTCACAATGCACGAAAACATACTACTATGGGAGTTATTATTATTACATGTTTTAATTACTTAAATTAAAGAAATGTAATGAAAAACTGATCAAGTTTTATTTACTTATTTAAAATCTTGTAAGAAATTAAGGTGACGTAAGCGATAAGCCCAGGTAGTCATTACGAACAATAGGACACTGAGGCGAGCATAACAATGCAATAAGTAGCGATTGTAATTATGAAGGAACAATGGAGCGTGGCGATAGTAGATAATGAGGGTTAAACACAAAAGCTAACTTTGAAACTAGTGCAAATACGCAGAAACGGACCGCATATATCGATCGGGCATGGTCCAAAACCCCTATTTTGACACCAAACTCTTTTTTTTTTTTTTTTTAGGTGATGTCGCTGCTCGAACCGACAAAAAGTGATCGAGAAAGTTTGCGAGCCACGAGCGGGGGGAGGGGTGGACCCAGAAATCGTGATCCAGAACCGGCGAAAACACACTACTTGTTACTTATTGTGTTCTTCCACTCACGTCTTCAATTATAGTGAAGAAAATCATGGTTACCCATCATCAGCCTTGGTCTGGGGGCACGGTAGTGCCAAGCGAAGCGCAAGGGTACTTACCTACCTTTTCTGGAAACGTTTCGTCGTATTTATAAATAATCCGTATAAGTCGCGGCCTAGGGGCGCCAGCGTCCATAGACAGATTTCGTACACGGAGCGGCAGAAATAAAGTGAATGAACACTTATAAAAAATATAAATTCGGCACTGCCCATCATTGTCCAATCTACAACTTTCTTAGCTGCATCATCTTATTATTAGCCTCTTTACACGTATTGTAAAGTAATATAAAGAATATTGTGTCAAGAAAGTAGTATGAAGAAGAAATGCAGAACCCTGGAATAATAACCTAAAGGCATATTCAAAACAAGTAAGGCATTATTACATTGCGAGTATTTACCACAAGCGGTCCGACCCAGATGTTTCATGTTGAGGTCAACGGGTTTTGAGTAGGTTTTGCAGTAAAACATCGGATTGGTAGAAAATTCATAATATACGATATAATTTTACTAAAAATATCATTATGATTAAATTAGGTTTAGATTTCTAGCGTTCAACACGAAAAAACTAAGAGAGTTGAGAAAGGATAATATTAAAATAACCTGTCTTTAAATTTATAATTTTTAAAAATATTTTTTATCCAGTGTGTGAGTGTGAATGTGTGTGTGTGTGTGTGTGTGTGTGTGTGTGTGTGTGTGTGTGTGTGTGTGTGTGTGTGGTGAATGTGTTTGTGTGTGTGTGTGTGTGTGGTGAATGTGTTTGTGTGTGAATGTGTGTGTGTGTGTGTTTAGTCGGGAATGGTAATAAATTTTTCAGTCTCATCATAGTTTAGTGTTAGTAGCCATTCAGTCAACTTTTTCTTGCACATTTTCCTAGTTAAATGCGATATATTTAGGATCTTGTTAATTTTTTTATAAGTATATCTTCCAATGCCACAGAAGAAGCGGTTGGTAAAGCGGGTACGAAAGAGGAATCCGGGAAGGTCAGGAAAACGTCTTTTCGGTTTAAGGTTTAGAGGCAGAGAAGGGTTGTAAGATATGAGGCTGTGTTGCTTGAGTGTTGTGTGAGTTATAAACAATTGTCTCACTGTTAAAACTTTGCTCTTTTTGTACAGATCTGCTGTAGGATATCTAAAAGGTAACGAGTAGGAGACTTTCAGGATAGCCCGTTGCGCTCGTTCTAGCTGCAGCATGGTGGACTTGAGTGCACCGCCCCACGTCGTAATGCAATATGCTAAAATAGACTGACAGAGGGTAACGTATACCATCATCCTCAACTTCTCGTCTGCCACCTCTCTCAAATTTCTAAATACAGGAATTAGCTTTCTTATGCGCGATGTGAGAGAGTCAATATGTGGACGGAAGCTAAGGGACTGGTCTAGTATAATTCCTAAATATTTAATGCATGGAAATAAAGTCGTCAGTGCAATGATTGAAAATGGAAAATATAAACTATTGACATATTGTCATAGTGGAAAAACGTTCTCAACCACTACCGAAGACATGAAAAAAGGAGACATGAAAAAATATGCATGGAACGAGAATTATAAGACGGAAGATTGTACTCATGTAAATAGTGTAAATAAGTCAAAGAAATATGTAGAGATAACGGACATTAGAAAACAGACGAGAATAATGAATGTAGAGCAAGAACACACAGGCACATGCTCCTCGTATTTCAATGATAAAGAAAACGCAAAGGGACAAAGAAAAAAAAATACATTATGTAAATAGGAATGTATATATGTACACTGTGGATGATGAGTATAGTAAGGAGAGAAAAAGAAAAGAAGAACTCCATGGAGCAAGCTTTACGGGTTCTGCAAGGAACATAAAGCAGTACAGAAATGGAGAAAATAGAAATAAGTTTAAAGAGGCTGGTTCATTATAAGAGAGTGTGCACACTGAGGAACTGTCTGCCAGTTAGAAACGAATTCCATGCAAATGGGTCTTTAAAACAAAAAGAAATGATGTTGGAGATATAGTACGTTACAAAGCACGTTTTGTTATCAAAGGATTCAAACAAACGAAAGGTATTGATTATCATGAGGTATATGCTCCAGTGGTACGCTATACATCAATAAGATATTTAGTTGGCTTGGCTGCTAAATATAAACTTAAAGTTCATCAGATGGACGCTGTGACTGCTTTTATACAAGGGAAAGTAGAAGAAGAAATTTTTATGTCCTTTCCACCTTGTTACGAGGTAGAGAACAAAGTTTGTCGTCTGAACAAGGCATTATACGGTTTGAAGAAGGCCAGCCGACAATGGAATAATAAACTTAATGTTGCTCTCATTGATATAGGTTTGAAAAGATCGGTCGTTGACCCCTGCATATATTATAGATATAATAGCAACATTGATTTATTATTTATAGCCGTTTATGTTGATGATTTACTTATATTCTTTAACAATGAAAAGTCTGTAAGCTGTTTAAAAGAAAGACTGCAAGAAAATTTTAAAAGGAAATATTTTGGCACGGCTCAACAATGTATTGGACTGAAGATATCACAAGCTGAAGACTGTGAAGAAATATCCCTAGATCAGTCACTGTATATCAAGAAAATATTACACAGATTCAATATGCTTGACTGCAAGCCTGCTCCTACGCCATTCGACACAGGGACTGAATTAAAGAAAGCCGAAAATAAAAAAGAAGTTTTACATAATGTTCCTTACCAAGAGGCCGTAGGGTGCTTGCTATATTTATCCCAGGGTACGCGTCCAGATATAACGTACGCTGTCAATTCTGCAAGCAGGTTTAATAACAGTTCTACAATGCAACACTGGATTGCTGTTAAAAGAATTTTTCGGTACCTAAAAGGAACAATGAATATGAAGCTAACCTTTAAAAGAAATGATGGAAATATTATTGGTTATTGTGATGCTGATTGGGCTAGCGATGCTAGTTGCTACCGATAGACGATCTTGTACAATGTACGGGATATATTTTTATGTTTCAGGGAGCGTGCATAAGCTGGAATTCCAAAAAAAAACAAAGCACAGTCGCCCTTTCTAGTACCGAAGCGGAATATATGTCACTGGCTTCGGCGGTACAAGAAGCGCTCTGGCTCCAGCAGCTCGAGAATGATATTTTTCATAAAGCTTCAAAGTCACCGATAATCTTATGCTGTGATAATCAAAGCGCCATTAGCATTTCAGGTTCTGACGCTTATCGTGCCCGCAGTAAGCACATTGACGTCAGGTATCACTTCGTTAAGGAAAAGGTTGCGGCCGGGCAAATACGAGTCAAGTACGTGCCCACGGAGGACATGGTGGCTGACGCGCTGACAAAGGGCCTCCATCGCTGCAAGCTGCAAGCCCTCGCTGCTGCCATGGGTTTACGTTCAAGGGGGGATGTTGAATTGTGAAAGAAAACTATTTGGAATTCATATTAGGAATTTAGAAGAAAATATTTTACTTGTCAAAAAATATTCGTCTTTGACATATTATAATAACATTTTACCTAGTTACGTCCGTGTACAATATATTGTGTGTTTCTTTCAATAATATAATATATCATTTTAGTCCTCGCGTGTATCATTTCATTAAGAAGGGCCCACTGCAAGGTTAATCTTATAAAATATTGTTTATTTTTACAAAAATTACGAATTAAAAGTAACTTACAACGGAACGGATTTCAAAACACCAATCAGCGTTCAGTGACGTCACACCTGCTATCCCCGCGATTAAAAACGATCAAAACGCTCAAAATGCCTTCTATTTTGAGCGTTTTGATCGTTTTTAACGCTTAATGGAACGCGGGGCAGGACAGTAGTGACGTCATACAGACTATAGATCCGTTTTGGCGCCAAAATTTAAATTGACAATTTTAAACCGCAGTTTTTGCAGTAAATTCCAGTGTTTTAATTTTTTAATAAACTTGTGGTCTATTCTACATGGAGTTCTTTAAAATAAACACAAAAATAAAAATATCGCATCTTCCCTATTAAATCACATAAACCTAACATAAGACGAACAATTTTGTTTCCGCTTAGGATCTAGTGGTGGTCGGTAGGTACCTGCGCCAGATAGCGAGGAGAGAAAGTGACACTGCCTTGACGAGATGGACACGGCCGAGCACACATTGTCAACCTGTCTATCCTGGATGGAACAACGCGTGGCTCTTACGGCTGCCATTGGATTGGACCTCTCCCTGCCAGCAACAATCCGGGCAATGCTGAGCAGCGAGATTGCGTGGCAGGCGATAAATTACTTTGTCCGAGGTCATCACTGTAAAGGAGGCCGAGCGCAGGAGAGAACGGGAGGCGCTCGACCCCTTGAGATGGCCGAGGAGAAGACGCGCACCACGGAGTGGCCGCAGCGCCTTGCCTTAGCCGGGATACTCGGGTGGCAGTGTGGGGACACCGCCGCTCATTGCACCGAGTCCCAGAGAGAGCCGTGATGTCCATGTTGCTCCTGCGCATCGCGGCCCACAGTGTGGGCTTTTCTAGGCCGCGTGGCCTTGAATAGCCTGCACATTGTGATGTTGCGGTGGGTTGATCGTGCCCGGAACTATGATTAGCGGAGAGTGGAACACCATTAGGTTTTAGTGGGTAGATTCTACGGAGAGTCCCAGTCCCACAAACCGCGGCCGATGTCCCCAATTCGCCGGGGCTACGCAAAGCATTTTCCCCGTGTAAAAAAAGGCCGTCGTATTTTTTTGAACCAGCCCGTGCGAGCCGCATGCCACATTAATTAGCAAAGCGACTATAGCAAAATGCGCAGACCAATAAGGAGATCTTTCTTATTTGCCTTGTACGCAACTTACAATGCAAATAAGAAGTTTCCTTCATGTGTAAACTCTATCACCTCAATAACTCAATGTAATAAGTGTTCGAAAAAGTGACTTTTATAACTTTATTAACATTAATCTTATACTTGCTGTCCTCGTTTGTTGCTATATAAGCCTGAACTGCGTGGATTTATGTCAAAGTACTAAAAACCCTTCCAATATGAGATACCTTGTTTTGTTATGTTTGGTGGTCGCAGCCAGTGCCCAAGTAAGTAAAATTATGATAACTTTCAAGCTCTTCCTCAAAAACTTTGGTCTATTGTAAATAAAAAAAGCTATACGTAGAAACGGTGAATACAAATCATATTAGACAATGCCTATGTAAATAATTAACTTACAGCTTTTTTCTACCATCCTTCATAGACGGATTTTTAGGGTTCCGTAGCCAAATGGCAAAAAACGGAACCCTTATAGATTCGTCATGTCTGTCTGTCTGTCTGTCTGTCTGTCCGTCCGTATGTCACAGCCATTTTTATATTGAGTGGCTTCTAAATTAAGTGATTTGTCACTCAAATGATGTTATGCCATGTTATATCCTTGTCATTTTGCAAAACAGCACAGATTCCTTGTTATTGAAAGAGCTTCTAATTTTAAGTGGCGGTTAAGCATCTGGCTATTGAGAAAAGTTTAAATGTGACATTACCAAGTTCCAATAAAAAAAAAAGAAAACCTGTATATCCACATAAATTTGAAGAAGGATATTGCGTGGGGTATTATTTACGTGTAAAATTCGCTACAGTTAAATTAGATAAGCCTGATTACTTAATTAGATTTAGTAGTAGTGTGCTAACTTAAGTATTTTCCAGAATACGCACCTGTCAGCAGCACAAAAGGAAAGAGTCGCAAAATTCACAATCGAGTGTATGAAAGAAACAGGAGTTAAAAAGGAGGTTTTAGCTGAGGCGAAAAAAGGAAACTTGAGCGACGACGAAGGGTTGAAAAAGTTCTTTTTGTGCTTCTTCAAAAAGGCCGATATAATTTCACCAAATGGTCAATTAAATATGGATGTGGCCTTAGCCAAGCTTCCACCAGGCATAGACAAGTCTTCCGCTGCGAAAATCCTGAACCAATGCAAGAGCAAATCTGGCAAAGACCAGGCAGAAACAGCCTTCAATATCTTGAAATGTTACTACTCGGGCACCAAGCAACACATTATTTTCGAATAAGTTCTTAATTATGTATTTTAAGGAATATTATTATTGTTTTGTTGATATTTTAATTTATTTTATAATAAAATTGTTGTCGTATTTTATGTTTTATTATGTCCTTAAACGGAATTATAAGTAGAATGATTTTGAAACAGTTCTTAGTCCTTTATCATTGTCGACGTATGATTATATTATGTAGTCGACGCATCTTTTTTGTAGCGAGCTGCGAGACGCAAATAAGTTGTGATCTAGGATCTTGAAAAGTAGCAATAATAATAATTAAGTTACTAACAACAATAATTACTTTAAGGAAACCGATCAAACGAGATGCTACGTGTATCCTTATAATTATTATACCTGTGGCATATAAATAGGCAACAATAGACGAAGTTACAGTCTTACAAGTTCAAATAGCCTCTGCTGCATACAATCTATTGATATAAATACTATAAATATAATATCGGTATAAAAATGATTAAAATAGTGTTTCTATGTTTGGTGGCCTACGTGGTTGCTAATGCTCAAAAAGTAAGTATAATATGCTTAGTAGATTTTAATATTATCCGTCTCAAAAATCCCTGTAAAAATCATAACGTAAGCCTGCTCAAATTGAATTTAAAATTTAAATACGGCTAAAGTAAAATGTCTATTGTGGTAAAACTGTTAGGGTCAATTCAGACCGCAACGCGACGCGTAGATGCATTTCTAAATTTGTATTAAATTGACAGATTTGCAAGACGTCTCACGCAATTGAAGTCTGTCAAATCCATACAAATTTAGAAATGCATCTACGCGTCGCGTTGCGGTCTGAATTGACCCTTAAAAGTTACATTTTAGTTGTCAAACTCAAATTATATAGTCAGACGACCGCACTCATGGCCGTTTTCTAAGGTTTTTTAACAGCAGTTTATCTTTTCACTAGCGTTGTTGATTGGTTAATTTTTTGACGCTAGCCAATCAAAAGCGATAGTGAATAGATAAACTCCTGTAAAAAAAAACTCAGAAACTGGCCATCAGAGACATTAATTAATGAATTAATGATGCTTAAATTTCAATTTAATGAACAGTTTGACAGATATTGTCTGGGGTTATGTCAAGATTTTAATTAATTTACAGTTAAGTAATAATTAATATTCGTATCTGAGTGCGGCAGTTAAACACGGTCTATTTAATATTTATAACAAATTAAATCAAGCTAAGTTACTCTCTTTGCTCTCTTAATATACCAAAGCTGCTTCTTTCAGAACCTCCAATACTCAAGAAAACTTACACTTATACACCCTCTAAAAACAGCATGCTGTTAATATCAAATAATTTGTCAACAGGAATATATCCCATTACCTCAAGAAGTCGTACCCAAGCTTGGAGACACAGCATTCAACTGTCTATCTAAGAACGGCTTAGACCAAGAGGCTCTGCCCAAACTCCTAGCGGGCGAGATTGAAGATACCCCTCAGATAAGAAAATTCGTTCATTGTTTCGCTACAGGGTCAGGTTACGGTGACAAAAATGGTCACTTTAAGGAGGACAAGATGGTGAAACTAGTTGGTAACCACAAGAGCAAGGATAAGTACAGATCTGTTGTACAGGAATGCAACAAGAGCCAAGGAAGTAACAGTGAGGATACTATGTTCCAAACCGTCACTTGTTTCGTAAAGAAGTCACCGATTTTGTTCACCCTGTAATTTTCAACGGTATTGCAAATATCTATATACATATTATAATAAAACTGTAGAAATGAAAATTCTGTACATTAAAGATATTCAAAAAATAATAAGCAGGGGGTGTCACTACATCGCTATAGAAGCCAAAAATGTGGTTAGTTTTTTGTCTGTCTGTCTGTATGTTTGTTTCAGCATCACACGAAAACTACTGATCCGATTTGGATGCGGTTTTCGCAGATATATTTGTCTTCTTCTAACTTAACATCTGGTGTATAAAAAATTCCCCCCCCCCCCCCCCTACCCCTCTAAGGGGACAAAAGAGGGGATAAGATTTTATATCAACTGTTGAAGTAGAAATACTTTATATGGCAAAACAACGTTTGCCGGGACAGCTAGTAAATTGTAAAATTTAAGCATTTTTCTATCTTCATCATCTTACACGTTATCATGTCTATGACATAATATATATCTATGCATTGAATAATTTCTTACTTTTCTTATTTTCTCTCTTGCTGTCTTAGTACATTTTTAAATCGATATCTAGTATTATCAGTTGTAGATTCTATCAGTCCCCTATGTATGAACATTACTTTTCTACAAATTATATCCGATCGAAACAATACAATAGAGTCTCAAAAATCGGTATGAAAAACTGGAAATTAGGTGTGAAATAATTACAGAAGCATTTCAATTTAGCAGGAATCTTAAGAAATACGGATGTCGTTGTAATTAACAAATAACGAGCATCGCGTGAGCCACTACTGCATTAATTGTTTGCTTATCATTATTGTTCCCAGTGACGGATTAACCCTTAATCAAATTAAGCAATTGCCTAGGGCATCACATCTGAGGGGGCACCAGAAGAAGGACAAAAAAACATCCGTCCTTAGGGCATCACGTCTCACTCTCACGTCACCAAAAACCACACCAAAAAGTTTCTAGGAAAAAACTAAAAGACCGATTCTTGTTGACATACGGATTTGGGGGGGGGGGGGGGGGCTTACATAGGCATGGATTGCTTAGGGCATCAATTAGTCTTAATCCGTCACTGATTGTTCCCAAGTAATTAAATGAAATAAATAGCATACTATTGCAAGATTTTTCATTGTACTTTGTTCCGTGATGTCTGTATTATAATATATTGTATTGTTGTATTGTTATACTAACAATAGTTGTTAGTTTAATAATTGATAGTTGTCATTGGCTATTGTTCTTTATAATAGATAAGTCTTATTATACAAATGACATCAGTAAATATAAAATAAATATCAATTATTTTTTTTACAACCGAGGAACTCAGAAAATTAAATAATATTAATCAGAGATGCCAAGAAAGTCACAATCACAAAATACAACAAAAAGACGTAAAAAAAACAATTTCTTTATTCCTAAATCTATATTGTTCTTAAAATTAATTATAAATACCTAACTTAATCATTCGAATCATATAATCACATCAAATTCTTGTTTCCATTACTTCCGATTCTAATTTACTATCGTCATCCTTTTGCATTGTTATATCAATGCTTTCTTCAACATCAGTTATGATTCTCACATCGTTGTCAATATTTTCATATCCACTTGTTTCGCTACTTTCTTCTTTCGTTTCGGTGTAATCATTTGTAAAATCTTCGTCACTTGAGAAATTTCCTAGATCAAACATTGAGTATTCTGATTGGGAGGAAAAACTATCTGTATCTCCACAAGCATTAGTAAATGGTGTAGTTCTATTAAAATTTTTATTTTCAGCATGCGTACAAGCTGATTCTTTATATTTTTTTACTAAATTGAAATCTTCGTCGAGTGGTACAAAGTATGTTTTTACGTAGCCTCTACCTTTAACAAATGTTTTACCTCGGTATAGTGTGACTATACCACATTCACCTAAAATATTCGCAGTATTTTCTGTTACCTGAAAAATAATTAATCATTTAAAATGACATTCATCTTCACTAGTTATAGCTTTTATAAGACCGAATAATTCTTTTATATTTACTTGTATTCTACCAGCTTCGCCAGTTGAATCCATTCGTGACGCCATATTCACAGCGTTACCCCAAATATCGTAGAGTGGTTTCAATGATCCAACTACACCAGCAGCCACCACACCATTTGAAATTCCTAAACAAACACAAAAGTTGTTAGTCTCACAAAACTCAATTTAAATTAAAAATATGAGAGGAAAACGTTTAGTAAAGTAGAAAAGGATGTAAGTATAAAATAAATAGTATCAAATTGTAAGGGTCTTAAGGGCGTGTGGGCCTAAGAAAGAAAAGTATTCGTAGCGACGGAGCTCTGTTTGGAACACTCCGATCGGGCCGGGTGGCGCGGGAACTTACTGCGGGGGGAACTCGTGACTCCACCTCCTAAGCAGTGCCCGAGCGCGCCACAGTATACAAAAAATGAGCCGTAGTCTAATTAGCTATTTCATTTTGTTTGGAATTTTGTTTCTTTTATTCATTTACTCCTTTAAAATAATAATGGTAATAAGTACCTCTATAAATCATATAATATCATGCTACATGCATAAAAATTAACAGTTTAATGGGTTTATCCAATATTGTACTGATTTCGCTGAAGTAATTATTTTTTTGTTTTTTTTTTGTTTACTTATCTTATATATAAAATTCTCGTGTCACAATGTTAGTTACCATACTCCTCCGAAACGGCTTTACTGATTTTTACCAAATTTTATATGCATATTCAGTAGGTCTGAGGATCGGCTACTGGCTACTTTTTATATTATATTTGTTGAATAAATAAAAGTAAATTATTACAACTCGAGACTGAAGGCGACCATTGTTTGTGTGACGGGATAGCGATGGACGTTGCCATGGTGCCATTGCATAGGTACTTATCACTTTAGTAAAATAATATGGGTGAAATACTTTATATGGTAAAACTATGTTTGCTGGGACAGCTAGTTATATATATATATATATATATATATATATATATATATATATATATATATATATATATATATATATATATATATATATATATAATATATATATATATATATATATATATATATATATATATATATATATATATATATATATATATATATATATATATATATATATATATATATATATATATATATATATATATATATATATATATATATATATAATATATGAACGACATAAGCTCAGTTCAACTCTAAACTCTTACTCATTTGCTCTATAAACTCTAATTACTCATTTATACACTCTATTCACTCTTTATATAATATTTATTTCACTCGTTACACATTCTCGATACACATTATTTACACACAATTTTTCTCTCCACAAAAGTCAATATAAGAACATGTCATAATTGTAATCACAGAAAAATAAACTTATATATAAATAGTATTTTAAAAAGATAAAACCGACTTTAAAAATTGTACGTAATTGAGAATTAAAATTGCCCTTTCTCAAAAACTACTAAACCGATTTTGATGAAATTTGTAGTGTTCCCTAAGTTGAACAATACCTAGTACAACAAAAAAAGAATGACTTAAATCGGACTTGTAGTTCCGGAGATATGCGAACACAAACATAAAAATATACATACATACATACACTTTTGGGCACATTTGTTCAAACACTGAAATAGACTAACATATACAAAAACTGGGCAGTATTGGAAATATTACATACATACGCGTCGAATTGATAACCTCCTTTTTTTGAAGTCGGTTAAAAAGGTCAAAAACGTTTTAAACACACTCGCTCCCCAGGAAATAGTGCTAAACTAGTCCTTTCGCGCACTGAGACCTTATTAACAATAATAAATCGATGGTCCCTAGGTAAAGTATCGAAACTGAAAAACGCTACTTTACAGGAGAGCGATTTAAAGTTTATTTTTTGCATAATTTTGTAACGGGTGATTAAATATTTATAAAAACCGGCCAAGTGCGTGTCGGGCCACGCGTAATATAGGGTTCCGCACTCCGTAGTACCGCTAGTTTTTGATAATTTTTGTATGGTTAATGAGTGTGCATTTATAACGTGTTTTACACGGTAAACATTTTTAATGCTACTGAAACTGCACAAAGATAAAGTAAAATCAAATTTCGATAAACCTATAAAGTGTTATTTGTTAATGAGGGCACGTACAGTCGCGATAGTGGTAGTTTCGTCCTATTTTTACGCTCACCGATACAGCGTAAGCTCGCGAACTGTGACTTTCTTTGTTATACGACGGATAGACTATTACGTTTCAATAGTATACATCTCTAAATATAGGAAACTTTTCAAAATTTTTGGAGCTGTATTAAAAAATATCATTTAAAAAGAGCTCAAAACAGTAATAAAAAAAATGCAATTTTTCAGATTCGATAACTTACCTAGGGACCATCGATATATTTATTATTATTGAGATAATTAAGTAATGTTTTCTGGAAATGTAAATAAATAATAGTATTGAAGATAATCGGTCAAGTGCGAGTCGGACTCGCGCAAAAAGGGTTCCGTACTGTAATAGAGCAAGAATAAGCCAAAAAATGTGTTTTTTGTATGGGAGCCCCCCTCAAATTAGAATTTTATTTAAATATTATTATTTATTATTAAAGTACACGTATACCTAAGGCCTTTGTGAAAATTTCAAGTGCCTACCTGTTGCCGTTATTGATATCGAGCAAAAAAAGGCCAAAAAAAATCATGTTTGTTGTATGGGAGCCTCCCTTAAACATTAATATTATTTTGTTTTTAGTGTTTGCTGTTATAGCGGCAACAGATATACACAATCTGTAAAAATTTCAGAAGTCTAGCTATAGCGATTCTTGAGATACAGCCTCGTGACATACAGACAGCTAGACAGACAGATAGACAGACAGACAGACAGACAGACAGACAGACAGACAGACGGACAGACAACCAAGTCTTAGTAATAGGGTCCCGTTTTTACACTTTGGGTACGAAACCCTAAAAAGCATAGCCGATTTCAAATTGTTCGTAATAATTGAGAATTAAAATTATCTATCCTCTATCTCATAATGAACCGACTTTGAGGAAACTTGCCGTATAATACCTAAGTTGAACAATACCTTGAACAAAAGAGGAATTACTTAAACTAGTTCCGTAGGCATGCGAATACAAACATAAAAAAAATGTACATACATACATACACCAACCCACAGGTTGAAAAACACTGCCCTAAATTGAGCTAGTGCAACAAAAGGAATTACTTAGACTTGTAGTTCAGGAAATAGGTGAACGGAAACATAAAAACATACATACATACACTTCCCAGATTCGGCACATTTGTTCAGACCCTGATATGGACTAACATAAATACGAATACTCGGTAATATTACATGGATATATCACATTGATACGGGTCGAATTAATAACCACCTTTTTTTAAAGTGGGTTAAAAATAACCATGTCATTACAAAACGAATTAGTAATTAGACAGTCAAAGATGCAAAGAAAATGCAGTTGCAGATGGGCATTGGGCATGCCTCCGCATGTGTACGTACTGCGAGTCTATAATATAAATACAGAAAAATACGGTGGAGTTACAAATTACAATACTGTATGATAGATGATAGTATTACGGTTGTTGTTGCGCTAATTCTAAGGTAATTCTATCGAGCCTATTTTGGACTTGGTTTGCGTCACTTATTAGCAATGATCAACCACTTGCATAATATGTTAAAATTATTTCTCAAATTGTAAAAATATGTATTCAAAATGTTGCGAGAAAAAGTTGTACGGTCCGTCGTCTATGAGCGCCTGAGCGCGACTGGTAAGCACAAGTCGAGCCTTTGCGCTTGCAATTTTATAGTTTTTTGATCGTCGTTATTTTATACATAATTCAATCGAGTCAAATTCACGAGAATTGCTAGATATATTCTGTGTCTTTCATTCAGTGCAAAAATTATCTGAAAATTCCAAATAATTTGGACATAGTAAGGCATTTTCGTGAAAAGAAGAGGTAACTTTGGGATTTTTTTCTATCGAGTGAAGTTCATGATATTGTGTAATGGAATAGGAATTCTACTGTGTTAGATCCTTAACTAACACATATATTTTTTTCAGAATTTAAATTACTATATTTTTATGTCTCCTTTCACT
This sequence comes from Cyaniris semiargus, assembly GCA_905187585.1. Lineage (NCBI taxonomy): Eukaryota > Metazoa > Arthropoda > Insecta > Lepidoptera > Lycaenidae > Cyaniris > Cyaniris semiargus. The sequence goes on from LR994555.1 coordinate 6,144,676, forward strand.
TTTAAATCTTGAAAATCGTCCGTTTCTGGGAAGACAGGGCCTTAATATCTAATCTTACCTATACGTAGATTCAACCCTTCAAAACTTTGAAAAGATCCACGGTTGAAGTTTTGTAGCTGCATCATCATGGCTGCAGCAAATTCCACCATAGTCACCACTATGGCTCTATTGTATGGTGCATTATGACCTCTATCCATAACCGAACCGTATGATGTTGAGTCGAAAGAGTCCCTTCTGTTTGGATCTAGACCACAAGCAGCCATGTACGTCCATCCAGCCATTTTTATTTTTTCGACCTTGTACACTGATGCACCTGTTAGTAGAAGCTGAAAAATTTCTACATTATTTGACTGACCTAAATTTTATGTAAATGTGACATTCTATTTTTAGCTTCCTAAAAAAATAGAAGGGGCTTTGATTTTTTTGAGTCTCATTGATGTGGCGAGGTCCGAAGAAAATACGCTATCTGTAGATTAGCGATTAAGTGGTATAACATGGTATATCTGTCGGATTTTCTGATCTTTGGTCTGATATCTGATCTAAGGTCTGATATCTGATCTAAGGTCTGATCTGAGCTTAATAGACCTGTTTGATCGCAAATGCGCAGATAGACCCCTTCAGTTTCATCTAGTGCCCTAAAAGTTGTGTACGGCCTATAAGTAATATAGAGTACTTACTCTATCAAAATCCGATATAACTTCATCTAATATGCTTAATACGAATTTGTCGCTCATCTCAGCATCGCTCTCGAGTCCCAGCTTGTAGTCGGTTAGTGACGCAAACATTACAGCTACGTTGTCATACTTCTCGTAATACAATTCATCTATAGATCTATTTAGATCCAAATAAACTTGCACTGAAAGAAAAAGAAAGTAACCTTTTAATGTGCATTAACCTTTCTGCAAACCATTTCAGAAAGAGTAGATACTCTTAAAAGAGGTGGGTATGATTATTTTAACGCAGATAAGATGTTCTGATGTCTAAATCCCGAAGCAAGACTCCAAGTCATAAACTCATAACTGATCAAGTACTAAAATTTGTGATGATTTTATTGATTACATTATTGCCTACAAATGTACTCACCCACATGCGCAGGCAAGATGTTTTCAAGTAACATATTGTTGACTTTCAACATCGTCTCTGCCTCCTCTTGTTCCTCGCTCAGCTGTATTTGCCACAAATGATCTAATCTATTCCTATACTCTGTCGTCCTGTCGATCCAGTATAGAGTGATAGTTGTAAATATGACTGACAGAGTATGGGATACTCTGGGATCTAGGCCGATATTCCATGTGACGTCTATCGCGAATAAAGAGGTTTTCATCTCCCAAACGATCCAGAGGTAGAAGACTGTCATGCCGCCGGCGACGATCCATTTGAAGATAAAGAATACTCTGCTGAAGAGAAAATTGAGGAGTAATGCTAAACTCCAACATTGGGTCACGTGCTGAAAATATAAAGTTAGTTTAAACACAAAAGTATTATATAGATTAAACTACGGGGTAGGAAACTGACATTTTTTTAATGTAGAAAATGTAAAATTTCTTTAGATTTCATTGTGCGTGTGCGAAATCAGTGAAACTTTTAGTAAAATAACAAAAATAGGATTACCCACGAAGAAACGCAGTTTGACAAAACAGTTTCTGATGACGGCTCCACGCTTACTTCTTCACAGCCAATCACGTTTATAATGGACGTTGCAGCCAAACCCAGACTGATCAGCAAGTACATAGCAGTCCTGATCTTTGGACTCTTGACAATACCCAGGGATAGGTCGTACAACCTTCGAAGATGGACATTGGTAGGTTCATCTATACCTCTATATTTCCTCCATAAGAATTGGAACCAGGACAGAGGTTGCATCGCCACTAAGAAGGTTATTAGTATAGCAAACGATAACCAAGCTGGCCATTTAAAATTTGCTAGCCTGAAAAGGGTATGACAACTTTAGAACTCTACTTGTTGTGCTCTTTGCACATAATAATTACTACAATAATACGCGGGAAGTAATCGACAAGATACCAAAATTTTTAGTGTTTACAAGAATCTTTTTGACATCTTCTCAAGTCTAAAAACTAGTTTAAAAAATATGTCCTAAAACAATTCGCGATCGGAGTATGGCGTACGAAATATCAAAGCGACATGTTTTTGTAAATTGTAGTGCAAACACCAGAACATTGGCATCTTCTCGACTTCTTCCCGCGTACATGACAGACGAGCAGACCGAAGAAAAGTAATACGCGAATAGTAACTCTATTAGGTATATGGCTATAGAACCATAGCTGTAAGAAAATGTGTAGTGGGCTGAGATTCTATTAGCGGGCTAAGGCTCTGTTAGCGGGCTGAGTCTTTATTAGCGAGCTAAGGCAGTAACCAAGACCTAAGGCTGTATTAGGAAGCTAAGGCTCTATTAGCGGGCTAAGGCAAAGTAAGAAATATAATCCTGATTTGATCAATCCTGCTGAAACCGACCAGATCCGGCTGGATCGACGGGAATCCAGTAGAATCCGGACGGTTTGATGTCGGATTGCAATCCCTACGCGTATCGTTTTTGTAGCAATCATGTGCTTCGAAACTTAGTGCGGTCTCACCTTAATTTATCCTCCAAAAGTTTTTAATCCATTAGTAAATGTAACATTAATACATGAAATTATTCAAATAACTAAAAACGAGAAAGCTCTATGTAACGTGATATTAAAACTACCGTCTCAGAATCCTTTTTTTGGTGAAGATCGGATGATAGATATAGTACTCCTAACCCTTAAAATATCCGCTTCTACGGTTCTACCGAATAAACATCGCATTTTACTTTGGAATGTAAACCAAAGATTGAATATCATAGAGTCGATAGCTCGTTACTTTATTGGGGACCCATAAAATAACTTCGATATTTATGACCCAATTTTCAAATACCAAACATATCAAATGGTTATTTGATGATTAAAAAGCTAAGGATTATGGTTATTATGGGAGATAATTGTTAAGATAAATAAAATTAGATGTTCCTATAATTAGTTTTAAGTAACTTAATGTACATAAGTAGCAAAGAAAAAAAATATTATAGGATAATCGTTGACGATCGTTAATTTTTAACCGACTTCCAAAACCGAGGAGGTTACATGTTGATCTGTTTATTTTTATCATTGTATATTTCATAATGTTCTAAAATTTCAAGGAATACAAAATACCCTGCTATATATAGAACGAGATCGCTAAAGATTTGACAATCTCTGTTTTCTTTTATTTTAACCAACTTAAAAAAGGAGAACGTTATAATATTATTATATTCCTGTGTAGATATTGAATATAGACTGACCAAAGCCGAAAAATTTACGCATTTCGTAATGAAATTAATACCAGAGTAAACGACGAGTAGGCAGACTCAGAAGAGATCTCGAAATTTATACGTTTGACGTTATATGTCATTTCGGCCGGCGCGCGCAGTAGTAATGCGTTACCCAGCATTGTGAAACATGTTGAAAGTGACAGTCGAGCCTAACTCGCGTATATTCGCCCGTTTGTTTGAAGTCGAGTCACTCCGTAGTTCTGTCTACTCTGTTAGGGTCAATACTCAATTCAGACCGCAACGCGACGAGGCGAGGCGAGGCGCGGCGAGGCATAAATTTGTATGGATTTGAGTTTTGACAGATTTCAATTGCGTGCGACGTCTTGCGAATCTGTCAAATCCATACAAATTTAGAAATGCATCTACGCGTCGCGTTGCGGTCTGAATCAACCCTTAATACCATAACTTACCAATTTGTAGTAAGACCGTTGATAAGCAATATCAACAGCGATATAATAAGACAGCACGTCATATAATACTTGAACAGAGGGTCGGGCTGCAGGAGAAATGACTTCTCTAGCTTTATATTCTTGTACATCAATGTTATTCTGTTTAGTTTCAGCTCATTTCGTACTTGTTCTCTGTAAAAAAATTATCTAATCAAAAATTAAATTTCATAGGTACTTAAATATTTTTAAGTTGTGTAAGTATTAACTGAGAAATTGATTCAAAGACAGGAGGTGGATCTTAATTTTTTGGTCAGATTATGTCAAGTTTAGACAATACTTTTCGACTCACATTACTTTGATGTAAACCGACCAAATAATGTAGGTCTGCCATATCTCTATGAATCAATTCCTCTGATAGCACATTACAAGTATTGTTCTGCTTGTATTCACTTAAAATGATAATACCACTTTCTAATATTAATATTACCTTAATAATTATATTACCACTTTCTACTTATTCTATTTTAAATTCCTCATCATAATTGGAGATGATTTACGCATATTGAGTGTTAAAACAATCTACTTTTTCTTTACAAATCAAACACACATGCAGTTCAACCGTATCACACATTTATTAACCGCCGAGTTATAAATAACAAGTTTTATGCGTTATTCAACGGGATTGGACTTAAATTATCACTTATACTCGAAAATAGTTAATGTGCAAGAGAAAATATAAATCAACAGCACTGGGAACTGATTAGGTGGAATTATAAATAAACTAAAGCTATGGGCATTCGTTTGATAGTAATGAAAATGTATGTTTTTAATATAGTTATGCATATTACTTTTGTGACTGTAAATCTGTTAGTAGATATAGAAACACAATTAAAGCTTTTCACCGTATTATAATAATATTATCATGAAAAAGGTATTGAAACGATTTCCTAATGAAGCACATAATAATATCATATTTATCATATTATATAATAAAGGTCATATCTCCTTATGTTCGATTAAACTTCTCAAAGTAAAACTAAAAAAGCAATTTATTATTTGTTACAAAAGTATTATTTTGGACCCGTTACTAATATCCTAAGTTATCCTAAGTTGGGATCGACAGAGCCTCGCCCTTCCCAAGAATTCACATATTGCAGCGTTAGGAAGGACACGGTCCTGGCGATTTCACTGGCTGGCATCTGGTAGATTCGACACAGAACGATATCTCTTTAACACCCTAGAAACTCCACCCAGCTTGAGTGACCCCTCTCTACCAAGCCAATGTCACAACATCTAAAGGCAAAGGGTGAATAGACGGCCCCAATTTTATAATAAAAAAAATAATAAAAAAAAATATTCTAAGTTGATTTCACTAGCAAAGTGGCAAGTTTATTTTTTGAATTTCCAAAACTAGCATGTCAATTTTCATTTCGATTTATTTATGGCTTACATGGTACTTACTTGCCATTAGTCATGTCCTCAATCTCTTTCGCCATCTGCGCGTCAGCAGCCTTCAACATTTGCTGGTACTCCACCAGGTTCTCATCCATGAAGGATGTAGTACGACGAAAAGTGGAAGAATTTCTGTTCTCCGATCGCTACTAAAAGTACATATGATATAATATATTGTTAGATCCTAACTAAAGATGTGATAATATAAACAATAATTGGAAATTGGGAAAACATGTTGGTAAAATTATTTGTTACAGGAAAAAATCTTAAACGTAGAGATCAGAAGGTTAGCTAACTTAAGAGTGAAGCCAAACGAGCGTAATTTTGTGAGTCGTGAGTTGCAGAATTTCGGTCGCGTAAATTATTTTTCATACAAATCATGACTCACAAAATTACGCTCGTGTGAATCAAACAGGAGTTTTGTATGAAACTGAATGCAGCAGAATTTCGCCAGCCGAAATTCTGCGACTCACAACTCACAAATTACACCCATTTGGCTTCACCCTAAGGCTTCTCTTCATGTTGGGTCATAATAGATAACCTTTAATTGTCACCATGATTGTAAAGCTGTCTATTAGCAATATATTGTAATATAGCATTGTGGATACAGTCGACATCGCTCATGGTGAACCATACACGTCCTTCTTCACGTTCATAAACGCTTGTGTTGGTTCATCATGGAGTTGTAATAAGATGGATACAATTATTTAGGCAAAAAGCTGTTAAAAAAACAAAAAGAAGAAGAAGAGTTTTGCCGGGAATGTGAAAGAGTGCTGTTGTGTTTTTTGTATTATTTTCCTAAAATTATGTTAACTGGGTTTTTAATGTGTAATATTGGTAGAATATTAACCATTAGATATTCGTTATCATGCACAAGTGTAGGCAAATGCTGCAACTTCCAGAAACGTGATTTTTTGTGTTTCCTCCAAAACTCCGTCGAAAGTTTCAGTAAAGCGTCTACCACTTTACTGAATTGACCGACTTGACTCCTCGACTGTTTTGACTTTTACTTAGACTTTGACTAGACTTTAGACTTGACTATATAGTAAAACGATGATGAAAATTATTGTAAGAAGAATATTGTTTTCCCGCCATATTTTACTTGACACTGGCCATGGTTAAAAAGCCGAGTGCCGTAAGAAGAAAAAATTAAAACCGGCCAGGTGCGTGTCGGGCCACGCGCAATATAGGGTTCCGTAGTACCGCTAGTTTTTGATAAGTAATGTTTGTATTGTCAATGAATGTACATTTATAACGTGTTTTACATTAGGTCGTGTTCACACCAAACTGACTATACGCCGCTGAATGTGAGCGAGCGTTACGCAGTTTATTGTATTTCCATACAAATTCACTTTTTCGTTCACACCTAACTGACTATACGCCATTACGCTAGGCGTAGGCGTGGACATTCGATACCGTATATTTTCACATTCACTTACGTTCACACTGGGGCTGACAGTGAGCCTGCTTACACTCAGCGGCGTATAGTCAGTTTGGTCTGAACACGCGCTTACTAACAACATCATCTCAGTTACTTTCAAAGGAATTTGAACGAAAAGTTCCTTTATACTTCGCCGAATAAATTTTTTTTAGTTGTTCGACTATTACTCAATAACTTATGAAGTCTTCTTAGCCGTGATAGTTTTCCTTTTAAAATTAGCATATTTCCTACTCCCGAGAATCTTTTCACATTTCCAGAAACAACCATTTAGCTGGTAGAAGGGGGGGACACTGGACTCTAACGATTTTTTCCACTTTAAAACGTCATATTTCACAAATGGATCCCTAAATCGGAAAGTGATATATGAATACTCATAATTTTTTTTTAAAAACCTATCTAACGACACCCCACACGATGGGGTGGACGCGAAAAAAAAAATCATCCCCGCTTGATGTGTAGAAGGTAGGTACCATGAAAAAAAATTAAAGATTTTATGTACCATTTTGTCGGCATTATTAATATGTGCATACATGCCAAATTACAGCTTTGTAGGTCCTATAGTCTCTGAGCAAAACCGCGGACAGAACTACGGAACCCTAAAAAAGAAGAAGAAGAAACAAATTTTAAATAAGAACTTACTCTAGCGCGGGAACGAGATGTAATAATTTTGTTAAAGCCCACAGAAGCCCGGCGAAATGGCTTGTAGTCGGCTAGAGGCTGCAACATAAACAACTAAATAAAGGATTTAATATTAAATACGGTTGCCAAGTTGCTTATTAAGATATTTCAATTTCCGTTTCCAAATGTATTCTGTAATTGAAACGGAGATATTGTACTTCATCTTTACTATTATTTGAATGGAAGTTATTATTCTGAATTACTTAAAAGCGTGCTTTGTTATCCATCTTAATTTTAAACTAGATCAGGGGTTCCCAAACTGTGCGCCGCGGCGCCCTGGTGCGCCGTGGAAAGGCAAGAGGGGCGCCCGCGCCGTGAGTCGATCCTCCATCATTATCCGAAATCACAAATATTTTAAAATTAAATTATAATATGAATTATAATACAAAGCAGGCAGATGATTAAATATTTGTTTATTACATTGACATCTGACATAATAAATAAGTATATAGGTCTTTGGTTTATTCAAGGTTTATTATTATTTACCTGCTTAACCCTACTATAATAATAATCATTAAAGGTGTTTATTTATGTATCTTATTGTAATAGCTAGGTAAAGAAGGGCGCCGTGACAAAATATTGAACGTGTAACTGCGGCAGCCAGCGCTGCAGGCTGGCAGGCTGAAAAAGATTGGGAACCCCTGAACTAGATGATGCCTTTCGTTTCTTCGCTTATCAATTGGGAACCAGTTTAGCGGTTTTAGCATAAAGAAAATATAAATAAAGACTGATAAATTTCACATTAATTATATTATTATCTAGTATATGCAGTAGTTACGTATGTTGAAGAATGAAGATTACCTTAGGAGGTTTAGATAGCAGATAGGTTTCAAGTTTATTCTTGGCTATAAACGGGTCGTTTTGTGATGCGAAATTTGGCTCTATAATGTATTCCCTGGCGTAGTCCAGCAATAGCTCTAAAGTTTGTTTGGTCACGTGCACTTTACTGAAAATATATAAAATATAGATACAATAGCTTTTTAAAAATGTTGATTATATTAGACATTCAAATTTTTGAAAAGTATGAATCTAAACTTATTTAATAGACTTCTTTTCAAAGCTTAGATCTGGTTTTCGAGTGAAAACGTAACGTAGATAAAAAATAAATACTAACTCATAATTGTATGCATATCTTCAGAAAGGAATATATTTGATCTATGTCCAACGCATATAAAATATTTGAATATTAAGAGCGATGTTAAATAAAGGTTATATTATACGTAATCTTAAGAATATTAATTAACAATTATATTTCATCAACACCTATAATGTCGGTAACATCATGCATCGATTTATGAACTACTTAAACTATCAAATATAAACCTTATTTATTGTGCCACAAAGGGAATAAATACAGTCCAGGTGTCTACATTTGGGTAACAGATTTATTTATTCAATTACATGGAACTACAAATCAAGTGGGGACGCAGTCACTAGTCACTCTCGCGACACTCAACTATGGTTTAATGACATGCAATTTTGTGTTGGAAATATATGGACACTAAAACGTTCGAGTTTTTGGTGTGACGTAAATAATGGAGTTGGAGTAAAGATGTGTGTTTCAAATGAAAGGGCAATTTATAATGTTCAGTGTCAATGAGATGTGTCACTGAATCGCTCGTTCGGAAAGCTTAAAACTTTACTTCAAGTATGACTTATGAGTAAGCTTTTTGACAAGAGTTTATTTATTCAATAGCGCATTTGATATTCAGCTGAAGTCAAGTGAGCCTAATAACAACTTTATCAAACGTATAAACTCTACTTAAGAAAGTCTAAAACCGAGCATATGTAGACTAATCAGTCGACAAACTTTATTGAGCACTAAGTAAAAAAAACACAATCCGAAAACATTGGCCATAGAAAAATATAAAAGAAATAAACATTTGAAAATCGAACGATAACATCTCAAAACGTTCTTGCGGCAAACATCTCATCCCGCTTTGCCGGTGGACTACAACTAGGTAGATTAAACAGTCAATAAGCAGACTAAGCCAAAAAATTGAACATCGTCCTTCTCTCTTCACACTCACGCCCGTCTTTCATATGCCAGGTAAAAAGGAAGACGCGGATCATCGCCAAGTTATAGGTCTACCAGAATCTGATGGCAAAAAGTGAGAAAATAAATTGACTCTAGCATTACCGGGTATTAGTTGGAATAAAACATTTTGATCCTTTGTTTTTCTTATAGCGGCTGATTCTGTGTATTGAACATGCAAATATAAAAATTTATCCAGTGATTAAGGATATTTTATGAAAATTTGCTGTCAAAAATTGCCATCAGATTCTGGTAGACCTATAGTTTTATTATGAATAAAATACCAACTATAATGATTATGAAAAAAGTATTTTGAGCAAATTTAGGTTTTATAAAAAATATTAAAGAAAAGACAGCAAACATCGAAGATCCAAGCAAAAATGTGTCTAAAACAAGGTTCAAGGAGATCTAGGTTTAAGTATGTAGTCAAGTTAGGGTCAAGTGCATTCTTAATTGAGTGTTGAATAATTATTAAAAACAAATCCAAAAACATTACTGACCTCAAAAAAAAAAATACAGATGAAAAGTAAGAATTTGAAAATCGAACGCTCACTTTTTAATACGTTCACAACAATGCGGCAAATATCTCACCCCGCTTTGCCGGTGGACTCCATCTTGTTGGCTATGGTCACGTCCTTAGACCAGATATCGAACTGCCATTTTCTAATACCGATCAGCCCGCAAAGGATTTTTCCAGAATGCACACCTATTCTCATATCGATGTTCAACGATCTTTTCTCTCTGAAACACAATGTTAAAGTAGATTATTTAAAATTAAATAAACAAAATACTTTGGGATTAAAACGATGCAATTTATTGCAAAATAAACAAACGACGTACTCTAGGAAATGAAATAAATAGTTGTTGAACAGTAATTTAGTCTTAATTATGTGATAAGAAGAAAACTATAGGTCTACCAGAATCTGGTGGCAATTTTTGACAGCAGATTTTCAAAAAATATCCTTGATCATTGGATAAATTTTTATATTTGCATGTTTAACACACAGAATCAGCCGCTATAAGAAAAAAAAAAAGGATCAAAATGTTTTATTCCAATTACCCCGGTATTGCTAGAGTCAATTTATTTTCTCACTTTTTGCCATCAGATTCTGGTAGACCTATACTTATCCTGACATAATTTTTACTTGACTTGAATCTTGTGGTATTTCAAGAATTAGCATAAATGCTATTAAAATAATAATATTTAAGTTAATATTATGCTAATATTAATATAAGATTAAACTTTTAATTTTACAGCTCAAGATAATAATTGTGAATTATTACTATGAACTTGTAGGATTAAGTAGGTTAATCGTTTGTCTTTGATAGATTGTAGACTGTAGAGATAATAAAAAAATATCCACAGCCGAATATAATGATATCACCTCCTCCTTTTTGGAAGTCGGTTAAAAATATAATTTATAAACTTTTTAACATTTGAGGTTGCAATAAAATCCATATTAATTACTTAACATGTTAGTTTTACTGCAGGTGTACAAATTATTTGGTATTGATCTATGATAGCTATATTACTTAAATTAGCAATCTCTACATTTCTTGGTTTACGCCTGTGCAAAAATTACCACAATATTCAAAAGCAACTAAAAGTTCTTGCATGGTATAATATTTGTAGGAAACGAATATTTTACTGTAACTACTATATTTTTTAATATGACGCTTGTTTGTATAATATTTAGTAGTATTCATAAGTAACTGTATTATGAAAAACCTAATAATATGACGTAATTTGTATCGTGTACAATTACTATTTCTTCATAAAGATACTTCTTAGAATTTGAATTGCCTCAGAGGCTCTACTCAAACTTGCAGATGATCGCGTTCGTTTTTATTTTACCCTTAGAGAACCTTTACGTTGACGACTTAAGGCTCACTCTTGTTGAAACTACTGTAAAACAATTATAAGAGTGAGGCCACATTACTCCGTTGCGTCGCGGTGCGTCGCTTACGTCGTTCTATTTACTACCAGAGAGATTTGTTTATAAAATTATAAACAAAAAACTTTTTGAAAAAAAGCTTTTATTAAAATAGTCTAAAAAGGAAAAAAAAATCTCCTTAAAATTTTTAACTATAAGTTATAATCCTCAATATATTATACAATTTGCATGATAATAAAAGCTTGTCGCGACTCGCGAGACTTAACAATCTATCAGTAAGTACTTGATAAATTTATTAAAATAAAAATATAATATCAATTTACTCAGTTAAATTGGTACTTACTAGTTTATTTACAAATCACGCGACAAGCTTTTATTCCTTTTTAGACTATTTAAATAAAAGCTTTTTTTCAAAAAGTTTTTTGTTTATAATTTATTTTTTGTTTTTTAGTTATCTCTGGCGAGATTTCTTAGTCTGTTTGATAGTAATTTGTTTTGTTTCAAGAATTTGTTAAAATCTGATTAATTTAAGTCCTTAAGAAATCGTACTCGACTTTGACCATTGAAAAATCTATATTTAGCGAGTTGTTATATTCCGTTTATTTCTGCATGACTAAAAAGTTAAATTTCATTTAACAAAAGTGACCGGATTCAACCGGACATTTTCTGAAACCCGGGTGGATTTGACTTGAAGTCACTTCACGTCATTTGACGTCAAGTCACGTGACGTCACGTAAAGTCACGACACGATACGACACGTAACGTCACGTCACGTCATGCCACGTCACGTCACGTCACGACACGTCACTTCACGTCACGTCACGTAACGTGACGACACGACACGTCACTTCACGTCACGTCACGTCACGTATCGTCATGTCACGACACGACACGACACGTCACGTCATGACACGTCACGACACGACATGACACGACAGGACTTGACTATTACTTTTCAATTTACTCTCAATGAGCCCTTTAATTTGATACCCATATTGCAGAAGTGCTTTAAAAAAACTATTCCCCTATCTTGGCTAAGCTGCCATATTGGATATATAATGACATTACATTCGTTTCCGAGTTACTCTCAATAAGCCCTTTCATTTGATACCCATATTGCAGAAGTGCAATAAAAATAACTATTTCCGTATCTTGGATGAGCCGCCATATTGGATGTAGAATGACATTACATTCGTTTTCGAGTTACTTTCAATGAGCCCTTTCATTTCATACCCATATTGCGGAATTGCATTAAAATAACTATTTCGCCATCTTAGATGGTCGGCCATATTGGATTTAGAGTGATGTCACATACCATATTGTGCATTGTCATCCAAACTAAACGCGTATGCAAAATTTCAGCTCAATTGGTTAAATATATCTACTTCAAAATTGAGTTCCAAAATTCCACCGTAACTCACATACTTACATACATACAGAGCAAGTTAAATAAAAGCTTTTAAAAATATAAACGGCGGCTCTACGTTATTTGGTCGGGTTATACCAAATTAATGCTAGTGGGACTTGAAATAGCCCGATCAAACACTGGCCTGCCATTAACTGAGTCAATATCTCTTATGATATGCCACATTAATGCATGGCGTCGATGAAATGATGGCCAGGGGATGTCAGTGGATTACGCTATCGCCGTCTTACGTATTGAGTTTTCGCAAGGCATATTATGTGGCATTATGCCTTTATGTCCCATCGAAGAAATTGATTCATAGGCAGTTGACGGATCTACGTTATTCGGTCGGATTATGTCAATTCAATGTTAGTCGGCTGGGTTTGACATAAAGCGACCAAATTGCGCAGGTCCGCAATCTGCTTATGAATCAACTTCTCTGATAGTACATATGCCACTAGTATGCGAAGCGTTATTCCATTCAAACAAAGCAACGCACCGCAAAGCAACGTGGCCCCACTCTAAGCCACACGTTTGAATATACGAATATCGTGTCTTTGTGAAAGTGACTAGGCTGTTGGCCAGCAGCCAGCTTAAATCTTCAAGCAACAATATTACAGAACCATAAGCCGGCCCTACGTCTCTATTAACCTAGGAATTAGTTTCATTTAGATCTGTCAGTGTTTATGTAAGTTATGAATAAGACCTACATGTTAATCTCTGTATTGCTGTAATAGCGCGAATGAAAATAGTTTATCTGTAAAAAAAAAAAAACTATCATAGTTACGGTGGAACAGCCTGGTGACAAACAATAAGAAAGTGAAGCCTCAAGAAGATTTTTTTTATAAACGCGTTTTGGCCCACCACGTCATATTCTCACCACTGAATCTCCTGTGTCGCCAGGATCGATAGCGGTATCTAACCATGAAAACCCTTTGATATGATCTCAGGGAGCCCGAGGGACATATTATGCTAAAGCTGTCTTGGGACCCGCGACGATATTAATCAGAAGTGGATAGGAGGAGTAAGCCTCAAGAGGATCCTGATTTTACCTTTCAAGTAATGGAACCCTAGAAAATTTTAATGTTATTGAATATTGAGTAAATGCGTGACCACAAAGGAAGATCTTTCGACCGAGCGAGGTGTTCGGTCATGCCAAAATTGCCAAAGCCCTCTAGACTGATTTCAGCTTTCGTACATAGCGGTATACTACCATCATTAGAAAACTTCGATAGCACGATGAAGGAATGTGACTCCAGTTGTACCACCATAATATATTCAAAAACTAAGAACTAACCTTACATCCTTGATAATGGAGATCATCTCCAGTCCAAGATCCACGCAGTTTTTGGCGTGCTGTGTGGTGGGTTTGGGCACACCGCTGACGCAGTAGTAGCAGTCGCCTAAGAATTTGATCCGTAGGACATCGTGCTCCTAAAAATAGAGTAATAAAACAATAGAACCTTACATTGATAAAGTAATAATACATTTTGAGGAAACAAGTGAATTTGAGGCCTACTTAGTAGGTTAATTTTAAATTTATCAATATAGGTTAATGCTTATCACGGAACAGATATTATACTGCACAAAATTAGTGCAAAATGATATCTTTTGTGAACCACTAACCCTTTTAGCAAGTGAACCGTATAGATTTCAGTAACGTAGCCTATAAATTATAATATACTTCATGGAGTTCTTCTTCATAAGTGTTCCAAGGAACAACATGCATTCTTCTTTCGTCACAATCAGTTCAGAAGATTCAGAACCTAATCGATGTACATAGAGTAACTATTCAAAGGACAATAATCTTAGGATCCATACTAATATTATAAATGCGAAAGCGTGTCTGTCTATCTGTCTGTTACTTTTTCACGCTCAATGCTCATTCCGCTGAATTGATTTTTCTGAAGTTTGGTATGGAAATACTTTAAGTCCCGGGAAAAAACATAGGATACTTTTTAACCCTGAAAAACGTACGGTTCCCGCGCGATAAACGGATTTTGGCGCAACGGAATTGCGGGCATCATCTATTTACAAATTTACAATAATGTAGTTGATTATGATGATAATACTATTTGTTCTAAGACGTTCAAACCCGTATTCTTGGTGTGAGCGAATATGGTTTGCTAAGCCGATTTGGTTTGGAACCTGTGCAGTGTGCACTGTTCACTCCGTTTAAATGAAATGGATATTGTACACAAAGATTGTAAACTATTGCTGCATTTTAGAATTGCGGCTAGCCTAAAACTATTATACAAGGTGTAGCAAAACAAAGTGATAACATTTTATGGTGTGTATGAATGCCCCTGTATAGTACTGGAACACGAATACTATACATTATGCCACTGCAAAAACTATGCTGCGGAGAAGGAGTGAAAGTATTTTCACATTATATTTCACCTAAATCGATTCAGCGATTTTAGAATAAAGTCGTAACAGACAGACATGTGTATACGTCGCTTATATTGAGTTCACTGTGAAAGTAGCAGCTCTGAAAGAGAAACTTTTTTTTTCATGAAGCGCTTGCCGATATAAATAAAAAAACTATTCTTTCAGCGCTGCTACACTCACAGTGATTTCAATATAAGCGACGCATACCACATGTCTGTCTGTCTGTCTTTATTCTATAAGGTCTTTATTCTATAATCGCTGAATCGATTTAGGTGAAATATAACGTGAAAATACTTTTAGTCCTAGGAGAAGGCGCAGCATAGTTTTTGCAGTGGCATAATGTATAGTATTCGACATTCGTGTTCCGGTATAATAAATTTGCGGGTACCATCTGCTGTTTATAAGTTGGAATTCCTTCTTTCCTGCAAACTCTACTAGCTTCAACATGGAAGAAAGAGAAAGTGCTTATAAATATTGCGAACACACTTGGGCAGTACAGAATAATAACCTTTATCTTTAAGTAAGGTTGGATACAGTCATTGAAATGAGTACGGGAGTCTTTAAATAACATTTTACTTATCAACACGTCTTGTTGTTACTTCACATGTAAACTTCTAAAAAGATTACGATGAAATTGGCAACCAGCTTATGTTCTTTATTATTCAGTTTATAGCCTAGATTGTTAAACGTAAAGGCTATTTTTTATCACGGCAAACGGTATAGTTCTCGAGGGATACATGAATTTTCTTACTACACAAACGAGATTGCAAGCAAAAATGTTTTTACTTGGAACAAATACTCAAGTCATAATTATCGCGCTTATATAAACATACATTTTTTAACAATTTTCTGAAAAATAAAATTATATTTTTACTAGATATTGCCCGCAACTTCGTTACGACAAAACTCGTGTATCGCTCGGGAACCGTACGTTTTTATGGGATAAATTTCTGGGATTTCTTTACTTAAATTTCTAATAATTTAAGTAGGTATAGAATGAAAAAACAAACCAACAAAATAGGTCATTATATTATAGCTCTTCACTTTCTCTACTTTTATGAACACAATAAAATCTTGTATTGTGACAACATATTTACCATGTCTATCTTTTATTACACTATTTATACATTGTTTGATTTTTATTATGACACGTTTCCATTATTATTTCTTTCTTATGTAACCTTTTACACTCATCAGTCATCATATTATTGTTGTATGTTAATTCCGTTGTCGTTGATAGAAAATGAATATTAATTTTCTTTTATATGTTTAAGAGAAACCCACGTGGGATGTCTAATTTGCGAGGTAATATTGTTTTGTTATAACTGTTACTGCGATAAAAAACATTCAAATCAGACAAGAGAAGCTTATGTTTTGATTAAGTTTAGTATTGCTTAATAATAAGTTGAAATTAAGAATAACTCGCTAGGATCTGCCAAAACTAGATAAAAATTAAGAAGTTAATTCTCGAAGTTATTTAATAAAATTTATATTATAATTAACAACATTTCGAGAGCCTTTACAAATTAGGTATGTGTAAAGTTTGCGTAGGCTATCGTTACAGGTTATTTACACCGAAATAAGGTGTGATCTACCGATGCTGAAGTAATAGCAAAATTGAAATATTTAGCTGTATCGCTATATTTGAGCAAAGCCGTTTCTTGCTTGATCTGCTCTCGTATCTATACGCATGGGCGTACCCAGGTAGGGGCAGGGGGGAGCAGCTGCACCCCTCTGCCCCCCCCCCCCCCCCCCCTAGAAGATAAAATAAACGTCAATTTTCCTGGCAAGTGGGAATTAAAACGTGTTACCTACCTACTCTGCGCAAAATGAAGTAAGTATTGGAAACAAAATAACTTTTCAGTCAGATATTTTGATTTTTAACTGACTTCCAAAAAGGAGGAGGTTATATGTTCGGCTGTGGATATATTTTTTTTTTAATATTTTTATTTTTGTATGTTCAACGATTACTCCGCCGTTTGTGAACCGATTTTCAAAATTTTTGTTTTGTTCTATTAGGTTTCCCTCCAATTTGGTCCCATTTTCACAAAAGTGGTGATTTGATGATGGGATCCATGAGTAATCGAGGGAACTCCTCAAAATTTATATGGAAACATATGGTGATTTTGGTTTTATGAGAAGTATCTTAAGCATATGCTACCAAAACGTAAGATTTTGCACCAAGGTATACTATGGTTCCGAAGATCCTAAGAGAATTCCGGATTCCTTATAGATACAAGTTTGGGGGTTTAGGCGCTGTTTTAAGAACTGAAAGCATATGCTACTATGCAAATTACATTCATCATCATCATCATCATTACCACGTCAGGGTCACCAGTGTCACATGGTTGTATATGGATACAATATGCCCCCACAACACCATAATTATATCATCACGTTATGTCCTTATAATAATTGGTACTTTTCATAGCGATTTTAATAAAAATATAATGTTGTTTCAAAATAAATGATTCAAGTTCTAAGCGACTTATGTACCACAAATTTGAACATAACAAAGTCAACCTTAACTCCAGAGCGTAAGGCACACATTTGACATTACTTTTGAGATTCGAAAGAAAAAAGAGAAGTAAGTTGCTTCGATAGGTACTACACTAGTTTAACTATTAACCCATCAATCCCCAAGCGGCACCCGGCTGCCGCATAACAATTAAAAATCTATTGTGTCTGCGAATCCCACGCACCCTTAGTATGAAAATACTTACATAGGAAAACAATCTACAATGTAATAGGAATAAGAAAAACAATCGACGTAACTAAAAAGAGTGAAATTATTATTTTTAACAAAAAAATAAAACCGACTTCCAAGGTAAAAACATTAATAACATCCTTATAATATGAACTAAAAAGTATTAAATAATTTTTCCTATCTAATAGTGCCTTTTTCCGAATTCGGCTAAACCTCAACTATTTCTGTACTCAATCTTCATAATTTTGAAGTCGGTGCCAGTTCCAAAAGTTTCAAATACCTATTCTGTCAGAGAACTGAAGATTTAGCTATATCTGGTACCGACTTCAAAATGATGAAGATTGAGTACAGAAATAGTTGAGGTTTAGCCGAATTCGGAAAAAGGCACTATTAGATAGGAAAAAATATTTAATACTTTTTAGTTCATATTATAAGGATGTTATTAATGTTTTTACCTTGGAAGTCGGTTTTAATTTTTTGTTAATTTGTTTCAATATACCAGACCGACCATCTTCTCGAAACAGGTATGAGCTGCCCCCCCAGTAGCTGAAATCCTGGGTACGCCCTTGTATATAAATTACCAAATAGTTGCTACCCTATATAATATAGGGTAGCAACTATTAGGCAATTTGTGGTTTAGATATGACCCGACAATAACGCCATATTATAATGTTATGTAAAAAACTATTTTAATTTTATGTGACACGTTTAAATGTGTTGCTGATAGATCCATTCCATTGTTAAGTCATAGGGTCTTGTTGTATCCTAAGAATGTCGTTTTGTTCACCAATAAAAATGTACATAATGTTCACGTTGTCATCCTCCATCAATTTATTTTGTACCCTAATTACGTGAGTATAAAGAACATTTTTACTTACCTCAGAAGCCTCATCGAACCTTCCGAATAGTTCGTTCAGCAGCTTCACCATCCTCATCGGAGAAAGCGTGTTGGAGATCTTGGTGTAGTTCACCACGACAGCGTTGCTTACACTGTCATGCTCCATCAATGCAGTTTATACCCTAAGGGCGTTAAAATAAAGTATGTTTTTACTTACCTCAGAAGCCTCATCGAACCTTCCGAATAGTTCGTTCAGCAGCTTCAGCATCCTCATCGGAGAAAGCGTGTTGGAGATCTTGGTGTAGTTCACCACGACAGCGTTGCTTACACTGTCATGCTCCATCAATGCAGTTTATACCCTAAGGGCGTTAAAATAAAGTATGTTTTTACTTACCTCAGAAGCCTCATCGAACCTCCCGAACAGTTCATTCAGCAGGTCCACCATCCTCATCGGAGACAGCGTGGTGGAAGATCTTGTTGTAGTTCACCACCACAGCGTTGCTTACACTGTCATGCTCCATCAATGCAGTTTATACCCTAAGGACGTTAAAATAAAGTATATTTTTACTTACCTCAGAAGCCTCGTCGAACCTCCCGAACAGTTCGTTCAGCAGCTCCACCATCCTCATCGGAGACAGCGTGGTGGAGATCTTGGTGTAGTTCACCACGTCAGCGTATAGGATGCTCACATTGTCGTGTTCCTCTACGTACAGTTGACTAGAAAAAAAAATTTTTTCATCAAAGAAGTATGCAGTTTAGATGCTATTTTGAGACTGAAATGTACTTAGGTGTATAATATTAAATACTTATAGTCAGGGTTCCCTAGAACATTTTTTTTTATCACTATCAAGCTAATTTTTTGTGAGTAGCTTCATTTTGATAAGTCGAACAACATTTTTATCTGCAAAAAATCTTGAAAGTGGTAGCTAACAGAGATACTGATTACTGATTACTAAATCAAAAAAAATTTGTTCTAAGGAACCCCGACTATTAACAAAATCCTTTGTTTTAGCTCCGTGACAAAATCGCAAAAAAAAAAAAACATAACTAGCCTGTCTCTATATTTTCAGGTGTCGCCTGTACGGGCAGACTTCATCTCGTTGTTAAAAGTATATTGGTCTTTTGTTGTTAACATTCGTCAAAATGCTGGTTTTTGAAGTGATTAAGTACAGGCAACGCTTGGGTTTGGCTAACCAATAATTTAAAGCTATTGGTTAGGCTAACCAATAATATTCAATCTCTTATTTTTTTAAGGAATACCACACCTGAAGGATTTCATGTGATGTCCGTGTCTCTGTGACCGAATGTCCAAGAACATGTTCCTGATGTCCTGTCTCAC
Organism: Cyaniris semiargus; assembly: GCA_905187585.1. Taxonomy (NCBI): domain Eukaryota; kingdom Metazoa; phylum Arthropoda; class Insecta; order Lepidoptera; family Lycaenidae; genus Cyaniris; species Cyaniris semiargus. The sequence continues at coordinate 6,164,592 of LR994555.1, forward strand.
TCGAGATACGATGTGCTCCGGTAGTATACTCAACATGAGACGCTCCTAAAATTCAATTCAAAATTGATTTAAATGAGATTGAAATTTTCATAGAAATTCCATCAGTATGTGGGTTATGGTTGGGAATTTGGATTACTTTAGATTCTAAACTTTAATTAAATGTAATCTTCGAATACACAGGCGAAACCTCAACCTATTTATAGCTTGAATAATAATTATAATATGTAAGTATAACAATAATTTTTATAAGCCTTTATGTAAAATACTTACAGCCGTACAATCTATATTAATTATTGAAGTATATTTAGCATTAATAATATTTTTACTACCTCCTGGTCCTTTACAAACTTCAGTCGAAGCGTGCTCTCGACGCAAGCTCGACGGTCCAAAAACGATCGTCGCGTGACAATCTCGTTCATCAGACGAAAATATATCCCCATCAGGTTCACTCCCAGGAGATATATCACGTCGCATGTTACCTATAAAAGGTAAATACATAAAGTATTACATTTACCTAGAATTTCGAGAGATATTACAGCTATGATTAGGGAAGTTGATTAACGGCCGTTCCCAATATTTGATCTATCTCTGGTTTTGCCCTACTAGAGATAGGAATAGCTCTCATTAGACATTAGAGACATATATTTTATGTCAATTCAATGTTAGCTGCGATCGGTCGTATGTCAAACCAGAGATAGATTGAATATTGGGAACGGACGTTAGGCATATCGTTGACCGTTATTTGGTACTACTTGACACTACTAATATATATTCTGTGGTACTATGTTATTTGGTAGGTTTATGTCGAATCAATGTTAGTATTTATTATATTATATACAACGTGTAACAAAACTAAGTGATAACTGATAATACTTTAGGGTATGTATAGGTCCCTTATATAGAGTTCACTGTGAAAGTAGCAGCGCTGAAAGAGCAAATTTTTTTTGTGCTAAAATACTAATTTGTGTAAATACTAATTTTAATTTTAAATGCTATTGCATTAAAAACCATGATTTAAATTATTGTTAATAGTTTTTATAATTGTTTGTTTAAAAAAAAAAAAAAAACAACAGCCGAACATATAACCTCCTCCTTTTTGGAAGTCGGTTAAAAATTGCAATATTTGTAATGATTGAGAATTAGGCTAGGTATTTGTTGTTTACTTTAAATAATATAAATAATTAAGTTTAACTGATTTGTAAATTTAAATATTAATTTTTGATGTAACAATTAGAGCTCATAACATTTATTTCTTTAAAATTGCATTATTTTGTAAACAAGTTCAAACACTATAAAACCTGCTGGACCCACTCAATCGGTTCTGTTTGATTTGAGCTGTTGAGCAGTAAGGATCGAATAATATTGCTGTTACGCAAAGTTTTAAGGAGAAATTTGGAATTTATATCACAAATATTTGGAATAAAGATATTTTTTAATTTTACTAAGAAAAGTTTTACTTGGTGAGTGCCATTCTTCTTATATCAGCATGAGTTCGGAATTTGATAATAATTTAGATAAAGAAAGTGATGTCAGCAATGCTGACATCACACATTTTAAAAACAATACTGGTGTTCTTCCGTCGTCATATATCATATGCATATAATTATATATTATATGCATATGATATACGCCACGGACCATACATGACTGACATGACTGACATGCTGTTCTATCAACGCACAGCCCAAACCACTGGACGGATCGGGCTGAAATTTGGCAACCAGGTATGGGTGATTCTTCGGAAAACGATTCTTCGTCTCATTACCATGGTCAATTTTGAACGTTACTTTTTTGACTGGAATTCATATTTTTATGATATAATAAAGGTCAAATAACCTACTTTTACTTAAGGGACTCGTTTTCATAGAGAAGATTTAGTAATATCGAAGTTCGAAAATTTTGTGGCTAGGGTAATGATAATTGCATACATGGTAATTATAAAAGTAACAAAAAATTTTAAAAATATCTAAATAAAATATTTTTATTTAAAAATAATCGTCTTCTGACAAAAACTATAACATTTGTTATAGTTTTTGTAGCATAACATTTGTTTTATATGTTTGAAAACGACTGACATTCCTTGTATCATCCTAAAAAATAATAAAGTAACTAGTGATTATAGTACTCTTAGAAACCAGTCTTAGTTCAGTCTTGATAATTTAAAATTCATTTGCATACAAAACGTTTGATTTAAATTCATACAAAGTGATTTTTTCTTCTATACGAATATTGTAAAAAGGAAAGTATGTCTGTCTGTTACTACTGCTCGACCAAATCACTGAGCAGATTTTTTTTGAAATTTGGTATGGAGCTACTTTGAGTCCTGGGAAAGTACGCAGGATAGTTTTTATCCCGAAAAAAATGTACAGTTCCCACGAGATAAACGGATTTTGGCACAATAGAGTTATGCGCGTCATCTAGTAGTAAAATAGCACGATTATCAAAAGAAAAATCAAAAGAAGTATTTGTTTGGTTTTGTACAAGTAGTTGAGTTTAAGTAATTCTCAAAATTATTTTTTGTTCCCATGGCCTTTTTTTACTAAAATAGAAATAGTCAATAGCAAACATTAGCAACTTGAATAATTTTTTTTCTTCTTTTTTTGTTCTGAGACTTCTTAAATTAAAATATATCATATGACTCCGAGTCTGAATGGCCAGATAGAATTGTTTTGTGGAGAAAAAAATTTAGAACCTTAAAATCGTCACAATTTTTTTTTCTATAGGAAGAAGAATCCTTTCTGTAGATCGATGTTTTTTCCTACAGAAGAAACACTTTCTTCAAATATTTCCTCCTTCTATTCAGAATACATATATTTTATTTCTCCGTTAGCCATATTATATACACTGCATGCTTTTCCTGATCTTGCTTAGTTTTTTCTATTCTTTTTTTATTTTTTTCTCTTCTGTAATTTGTGACATCGTTTTTACGTTATTCTAATATCTGTAATCATAAGTTACAAACAAGTTTTTATAAGGAAATTTAAAAGAGTCTTAAGAATTAATCTTCTTTATGCAAGGATATTCAATAGTCGTAGTACTCTACAGAACTCGTGAATCGCACATAAAAGTGCATATTTCAGGACAAAATTAATATATTTTATCATTACCCTGGTCTTTTGACCAGACTATTATTTTTAAATAAAAATATTTTATTTAGATATTTTTTAAATTTTTTGTTACTTTTATAATTACCATGTATGCAATTATCATTACCCTAGCCACAAAATTTTCGAACTTCGATATTACTAAATCTTCTCTATGAAAACGAGTCCCTTAAGTAAAAGTAGGTTATTTGACCTTTTCTATATCATAAAAATATGAATTCCAGTCAAAAAAGTAACGTTCAAAATTGAACATGGTAATGAGACGAAGAATCGTTTTCCGAAGAATCACCTATACCTGCTTGCCAAATTTCAGCCCGATCCGTCCAGTGGTTTGGGCTGTGCGTTGATAGAACAGCATGTCAGTCATGTCAGTCATGTATGGTCCGTCCGTAAAATTGACCCGCCATTTAAAGTTTAAAATTTAAAAGAAAATTGCGAAAACTGTAATTAAATTTGTGTTTCCATTATTTGACGTTTTCCTTTGGGGATTTTTTATTTCATCGGGGGAAAGATTTTTTCTTTCGAAACATGAAATTTTTCTTAGAAAATTCCTTCGGTGGAAATAATAATTGGAGGTCAAAGGTCGGGAAATCAGTTTTCGTGTCCCAGGCGGTTGCTTTTAAAGATTTTCTTCAAATTGATGCAGTGCGTGACGACCGCGGTTAGTTAAACAAATATTTTCTTAGAAAGGATTGTTTTATGATATTTAGTTCGTAGACTTTTTATAATACACAAGTGCTGAAATTATTGTATTATCAGAGAAGTTGATTCCTTAGCAGATGGAGGATCTTATAAAGCCCGGCCGCCTAAATCCGAATTTCTGATCAGAAAAATTCGGACGCTCATACATTTTGACACGTCAGAATTCTGATAGTATGCGGGGTCCACAACAAAATGTATGAACAGAGTGCGTTCCGGCGGGGTGTCCGAATTTTTCTGATCAGAAATTCGGATAATGTGCAGCCGAGCTAATTTGGTCGCGTTATAGTAGGGGAGGGGAATGTGCTATTTGTGTAGTCACTCGAGCGTCATGGAGACCTAGTACGTTTTTTACATTAGGTAAAACTGAAAAAAAAAAAATAAGAGCGTTTTTTTTATTTTAGCGGTGGGTTCAGAAACTGCAGCCGCAGTTATTTGGGTAAATTATAAATATATTTTAGACATCAAAGACTAAATCATTTAGTTTAGTGCAAAATAAAATATTTGCGAAGCTTAGTTAGGAAAATATGAAGCTTTATTTTTTTATATGTTAAAATCTCCCTACAGGCTTACCTAACCTTTGTGCTTTATGTGGAAGTTTATTTGGGGTATACTACACATCCCTTGTCTTAATCTGACAGATCCGATGACATTTCAATATTCAAATATTTTTTTTTAACCCACCACGTGAGAAATCTGATTTCTATACCATGATAACTAGACACATGTCGGAAGCCTGTACAAGCTTAATCTGACACGCTCGAGCTTGTCCCGAAATCCCCTCTTCCCCTCCCCAACTACTATTACGTCAAATCCATCCGACGGATCACAGCTCATTGAATTGACATAAGCCGACCAAATAACGTAGGTCCGTCAACTGCTCTTCGATTCTCTGCTTCTTCGATGGTACAATTTAGTTTTGACCTACGCTTTATTTTGTCTCTTTTATTCGCACATTGAGTGTTTTGGTATCTTATACAAATTAAGTGACAGTGGAATTTTCAAGAACAAGATTAATGTTATAATACGAAAAGCTACATTAGGCTCTTATAGAATGTCGAACGAAATATACATACACATTAATTTGTTCCAACACGGTTAGGTAAAATACAAATAAATGCATTCGTAGGTCAATGTTATTTGCAACGTGAACGATAAAGGGTACACACCTCAATCAGATAACAATCACAAAATTATGCATTTCCTGATTATTACGATACCATTCTAAGTTTCGATAATAATGATTAATTATAATCAAAACTTATGATAAGGTGTGTGATATTTTCGCTACGTAACCATGAAGGGAGGATTGTTGGTACTAATTATGTATTCTGTGGTATAACACAGTTTTGGGAAATGGTGTTAGACAGTCTACTTTTCTCCTCCTAGGGTTTTTGTAAGGAAGTGATAAAAGATGTAATGAGACATGGTTCCATGAAAACTTTCCAACGTGCGTTTTTCGCGTAACTTTCTGCCATGCCTGCCGTGCACTGTAAAACTCTGGAACGAACTGTCGCCAGCAGTAATTCCGGACCAATACGACCTGCAAACCTTCCAGAAGAGAGCGTATTCCCTCTTAAAAGGCCGGCAACGCACCTGCAACCTCTTCTGATGTTGCAAGTGTCTATGGGCGACGGTAATTGCTTTCCATCAGGTGAATCGTTTACTCGTTTCAATCTACGAATCAGATCGAAACGATCAATCGAAATGATTGGCCTTAAATGCTACGTCTCATGAACTAAATCTAATAAATGATTAGGAGTTAGTAATAAAATAGATCTAACCCTTACCACCACCTCGATTTGGGGGTCTCCGACATATGTGAAGAAGGTGAAGACCAATATGTACACCACGCTGATGATCACACCCAGGAGTATCGCTAGAAAGTTGTTCCGGATGGGCAGGAATATGTATACGGACACCAGTGCCATCGTGGCGTAAGCTGGCCTGAGCGACATACCTTCGACCGAGCTGTAGATGGTTATGGCTATGTCTGAAAAAAAAAACATGAAATATACTAAAAAAATAATTATGCATAAGCAGATGGTGGACTTACGTAATTTGCCCGACAGACCGATCAGAATTCGGAGCAGTATTGACTTGAAATTACTCGACTAAATAACGTAGGTCCGCCACCTATTCATCATCGTACTTCGGCTACTTCTTGGAATATTGAAATCTCAAAGTAAGAACTAACATTAAAGTGACGCCGCGTTAAAGTAAAAAACCGTGTTGGATATGTTTTAGATTGCTTATGGATTAGATTCCATTTTAGAAATGGAACGGCAAGAAATGGAAAGGGCGTAAGCTACGAATAATAAAAACTAAGGAATCGTAACTCCCATACTATTACCGTTTTAAATTTGGTTCCTTTCGATCTGTCATGTAACGTCAGCCTAGTACCGCTCAAGGCCACCTAAATATTGCAAATGTATTGAAATCTGTACCTAAGGTACACTTTTTTGACAAGTATTGTGGATCATGTTTTTTGACGGAGTTACTTTTCCTTAGTTTTTATTATTCGTAGGGCGTAAGCGACAAAATGGTTTTTGTCGCGTAATTTAAAAATCATAAATATATTTCATATACTTAAGCTATGGGCAAATTATAGTGTATGCTTGAACTAATCTATGTACAAATTTTGGAAGTTTATCACTCTCCTCTGTCGACAAAATTAGAATCCCTTTTTTTACAGAGGTCTTTTTGATTGATTATTCTGTGTTATAAAAGTTGACCAATCATGTTATGCTATGGGTAATTCAAAGACAAAGACATGATGAATACTGACAATGAACTTTAATCTCTTAGCTTTAGTCATTGCCGAGAAAAATCGATATCGCTACAGCCAAATTATCAAGGCGTCGCCTTAAGAGCCTTAAATATTATGAGATAATATTATGGACTTGGAGTCCAAAGGCCTAACTTTAATGCTGTTTTGGGAGCCATTTTAATCTTATTCTGTCTGAAGGTATTTCTTTATGTGAGTCTTTAAACGGTTCCTGCATATATACAAGTTAAAACTAAAAAAGCGTACCTGTCAACACAAGATCGGCTGCCAACACAAACGCCACCAAGACCGGTATCCAAAACCATCGCCTTTTTAGTGGATCGTAGAAACATTTCCAGAACGACAGTAATGGTATGGAAATTCTTAGCAAATACATTCCTAATGATAGGTACGTTGAGCGCCATTGTACTTGCTAAAAAAGAAAAATAAGAAATGAAAATAATCAAAAGTGTAGACTTGTAACCGTAGTCGGTTACGAGTTTTAAGCAAAGCAAATTATTATGATAGTAGATGTTCCGCGCGGCTTCGCCCGCGTAATTTAGGAATTTCACGAAACCGTACATTTTTCCGCAAAAAGTAGCCTATGTCCCTTCACGTGGTCTATTCTTAATGTGTGCCAAATAACATAAAAGTTGCTCCAGTAGTTCTTAAGATAATAAGCAATTTCATATAACCCCGTTTTTTCCACATTTTCCTCTGTTATTTTCCTCCGCTCCATTTGATCTTAGCTTAATATTATATAGCCTTCCTCGATAAATGGGCTATCTAACACTTAAAGAATTTTTCAAATCCTAAAATTCCTGAGATTAGCGCGTTCAAACAAACAAACAAACTCTTCAGCTTTATAATATTAAAATAAATATAGTATAGATGAGATTAGCACATTCAAACAAACAAACAAACGAACAAACTCTTCAGCTTTCGTTTCGCTATTATAGCGAATCGAAATTTTACCGGACTGTAGCGACGCTATAGTCCGGTAAATGCAAAATATTATAAAGGTTTCTTCAACTTACCTCGCTGTAAGTGGCCAAAACAATAAGTCCCATGTGGATTGTCGAAAAAAATACTAATAGTGATACGTAAATATAAATAAGAGTTTCCTTGAGTTTGTCATCATACTTTCTGTAGAGACCTTCTAGATCTTTTTGATAGAACTGATCCTGAAAAAAAAATGCAAAACTTTTTAGCACACAAACAAACAAAACTTAAACTGCCCCAAAAATCCAATGCCGCCTCCTGCGTCCGGAACTCGTGCAGCGATGACAGCACGCTGGTAGCTCGGCCCGAGTTCATGGAGTACCGGGCCAGCAGCTCCAGGTCTCCCACTTGTAGCACCACCGAGCCATAAGGCTCACTCCCAAATTCCCACAACCAAAGCCATACCCTCAAGTACTTCCAGTTCCACTGCTTCCCGCCCGTCTGCTCCGCCTCCTGCGTCCGGAACTCATTCAGCGATGACAGCACGCTGGTAGCTCGCCCCGAGTTCATGGAGTACCGGGCCAGCAGCTCCAGGGCTCCAACTTGCAGCACCACCGAGCCCGTCGTCCGAGATAATGCATCGTCCTTGAAAGATAAGGTTTTATATACTTTTGACAGCCCAAAACTGCTGCGCAATGAACAAAATATCTTGGCCATCCCAGTATTTTTTTATCGGCAAAGGACAGAAGGTAAGAAGTAAAAGTATCTTTCTTTCCCGGGATCGACATACAGATTACAGACACACTTTCTTGAAGAGACGTAAATATCTTTATTTTTTATTTTTAGTATGAATAATACAGTTTTTATTTAGTAAAAATGTTATTATCATTGTTATGTATTGTCATTATATTTTATTATCATGCATCTTTATTATTGTCAGGGATCAGGGAAATCCCAAATGAAGTAAGTGCACTTCTTATTCAAATATTATATTATTGCATTTATTTCGATTCTTTTGGCGGGCGAAATTACAGTCCCTAAAACCTGTAATTTCGCCCATCAATCTATCACATTGTCTATTGTTTCGTAGAAAGAAACCTTCTCTGTGGTGGTCATGCTAAACGTACTGACAGCTATCACTCTCCCATGTAAACCCAACGTAATTAGGATTTTATTAGTGGCAGCTTACGAATAATAAAAACTAAGGAAACGTAACTCCCATACTATTACCGTTTTAAATTTGGTTCCTTTCGAACTGTCATGTAACGTCAGCCTGATACCGCTGAAGGCACTGACCTCCATTATACAAGTACGCTGGACTAATACCCTTTGAAATGACAGCTATTTTTTGTGCCTATTTGAAGCGGAATCAGCTCCCCCGATGGGAGGGATAGGAACTAAATTTGACCATTGACCAAATATATTTGTCTATGATTTGACGTAAAAATGACGTTTGAAAGTCGCCATATTGGCGCTGATAGCAGTAGTGGGAGTATTTGGAACTAATACTAGTGATGACAACCAATAACGAACGCGGCCATTTGCAAGTTACGTCAAATTTAGTTCTCTTCCCGCTCACTGGCGGCGCTGATTCCGCTTCAAATAGGCACAAAAAAAAGTGGGTATCATAGGTCCAGCGTACTTGTATAATGGAGGTCAGTGGCTGAAGGCCACCTAAATATTGCCAAAATATGTATTGAAAATGTCAGATTTTTGACAAGTATTGTAGAACATGTTTTTTGACGGAGTTGTACTTTTTCTTAGTATTTATTATTCGTAGGTGGCAGCCCAGTTATGTATTGTAGTACTGGCGCTTGTGCTTGTTGTGATTTACCTGATACATACGGTCTTACCATCAGACGATTTCTATGCTCTTTTCAAAATCAAGTTCGAGTGAAGGTCGCATATTATCAGTGTGTTTTGTGGCACTTTTTGTATCATTCTTTGCACCTAACATTGGCTGATTACAGCGATAACTGATCACGACAAAGAATGTGTGTTGTGTGAGTCAGTTTCTATTGAAAATACGGTAGCTTGTTGTGATAAAGTGGACGAAATATGTTCTCCAATGACAGGATTTAACGCCTCGGTGGTCCAGTGGATTAGAGCGTGGCTCTTGACTCGGAGGTCGATTCCCGCGTTGGAAACATATTATTTCCAAGTTTGATTAGGACAATGCAGGCTGATCACCTGATTGTCTGACAAGTAAGATGATCCATGCGTCGGATGGGCATGTAAAAAGTCGGTCCTGCGCCTGATCTCTCGCCAGTCGTGTCGGTCGTCCGTCCCAGTGGGTTATGAGAGTAAAGGAATATAGAGTGTGTACTGCGCACACACTTGGCCACTATAAAATACTCCTGCGTAAATGGTTAGTTTCAATGAAACCGGCCACCATCACCGAAACCGGTGTGGGAGTTATTAAGGACAGGATTCATACGATGATGGTATTGACCATTTTGAGATTTTTTAAATTTTATTTTGCTTACGAGAATCATGGATCTTTGAATGACGAAGAAATGATGATGTGATGCACTCTTAATTTTTTTTAAACCATTTACTTTTTTCGGTTTTTAGCTGAGAGCCTCTAACTACTGCACCATGAGGCTTAAGCTTATCATCACGAGTAGCAAGCATATTTGTTGCTGATAGCTTCTGAATTCTATAAGCAATTCTTCGTTGCCAAATCCGATTATGCTGACAATAATCAAAATACTTTTATCACACACCTGTAAGTAATTCATCAATCACACATATAAATGCTTAAATTCACAATAATGCTATTATTGTGAATTTAAGCTTGTTGTTGCTTGTTTAATATTAAAATATTAGTGCTATTGAAAAATAAGTAATTTAATTTATATGAAATTTTAGATTCCTTTATCGCGCAGGAACCGCACATTGTTTCGGGATAAAAAGTATCCTATGTCCTTTTAAAATACTTACCAGATTTCAGCAACTTCGGTTCAGCGGTTTAGTCGTGAAAAGGTAACAGACAGACACACTTCGCATTTATAATACTAGTATTCAGTATGGATTATTACTGCTAATGAAAAATAAGTAATTGTGTTTTAAGTTTTAACTTTTAATATAATAATTTTACTGTAATAATAATATTGTCTATTGTCTACAATGTCTACAATAATATTAAAATTTTATTGTATTCAAAGTAAAATATAGTGACAGGTCCATAATGACAATGGATGGCGGAATTAGGAATTCTTCGCTAATTAATACTGAAATGCATTATTAACACAAAATCTACTTAGTTTCAATGAAAATACTGAAACAAAAGAAATAATTCAAAGAACAAGGCTGCTAACATAGACTTTGGTTACATAGATTTTATTTCAAGTTGGCTATTTAATTCTTTAAACGACTTTATGTTAATGATATGATGTTATACACACTTGGTTGCGCAGAATTTAGTTTGTAACGCGTTCACCGTACCAAATTTTATCCAAATAGGTTCAGCTGTTATGTAGGTGGCAATATTATAAATGCGAAAGTGTGTCTGTGTGTCTTTCTATTATATATACCTGCAGGCGTAGCATGATCACCATAGAAACGGTTTCTTTCTACGGAAGATGACAGCTAGACAATGGAAATCCGGCATTTTGTCGATAAAATCTGTCAGTATGTCGATTCTTTCCCATGTCTACTGTTGTTATGCTAGCCCTACTGTTCACGCTGAAACCGTAAGCAGTTTTAATGAAAGGTATGGAGATGATTTAAGTCCCGCGAAAGGCTTTTACGCGATAAACGAATTTTGTCAATTTTGGCATTAACTAGTTTATAAAATAGGCAAGGATGTATTATATTATCCACATATTAATTACTAGATGTTCCGCGCGGCTTCGCCCGCGTAAATTAGATATTTCACAGAAAAATTAGTCCACAAAAAAAAAAGCCTATGATCCTTCACGTGGTCTACTTCTTATCTGATCCAAATAACAGAAAAAATGCTCTAGTAGTTCGTGAGATAAGCCCTTTCAAATAATTTCCCCCGTTTTTTCCACATTTTGCTCTATTTCTTCGCTCCTTAGTCTTAGCGTAATAAAATATATCCTATAGCCTTCCTCGATAACTGGGCTATCTAACACTGAAAGAATTTTTCAAATCAGACCAGTAGTTCCTGAGATTAGCGCGTTCAAATAAGCCCTTTCAAATAATTTCCCCCGTTTTTTCCACATTCTCCTCTATTTCTTCGCTCCTATTAGTCGTAGCGTGATAAAATATAGCCTATAGCCTTCCTTGATAAACGGGCTATCTAACAATGAAAGAATTTTTTAAATCGATCCAGTAGATCCTGAGATTAGCGCGTTCAAACAAACAAACAAACAAACTAACAAACTCTTCCGCTTTATAATATTAGTATAGATTATAGCAGATTTTTTTTTAAATTGCACGCTTTTTCCCGCGAGACACAAGCCTGAGGCCAGGGACGTTTCTTACCACGAGACTATCGTAATATTCTTGTACTATTTGAAAATATTTGAAATGTGAAAGTTTGTAAGGACGTTCGGATAGACCTTGATTCAAAAACGTACTACGTGAAAAGTATGATATTTAACCTCTGAATCTGAATTACGAGGCAAGTCACAAATTTTCTTATGTCAATAATTTGAATTGAATGTTAAACTAGTTACTAACCGTGGCTTATAATCATAATAAAGTCTTAAATCCTTTCCGTCTGTTCATAACCTTCGTAGATAAATCACAATTTCAACTTCACACCAACTTGGACAACTTTGTCCTTCACTTTGGAGTCTGGGGACGGAACTGTTGCATTTATGCAAAACTCTAAAATAGTCACTACTACCTACTACAATGCACTTTATAACACTAGCGCATTATGTCGTAAAAATGGGCTGGGTTGCCTCTAAATATAACACTAAATTATATGACTGTTACTAGATGTTATTAAATTAAAAAGCAAATTTTTCTCGACTAAAAAGCAGCCTTTACTTTCCAATGTTCTATTCGATGTCAATGTTTTTCATCAAAATAAGTCCAGTAGCTTTAGATGTTATTCAATACAAACAACAAAGTTTAAAAGTAAATACAATATCTATTATGTACAACACTTTTCTTGTTTTATAGATTTGTCAACATTTTTTTTTAACTAATAACATAATATTATGCAAGTCTTGAATATTACTGTATCTTTCTAGTATGTGTCACAAAGCTTATTTTCCTACAAACCCTCAAGAAACATAACCTATCCTGGTTGTAGTCGGGTAATTAACAAACAAACAGACGGACATTTTGACATTAGTAATCTATATATCTATACTAATCTATACTAATAATATTATAAAGCGGAAGAGTTTGTTTGTTTGAACGCGCTAATCTCAGGAACTACTGGTCCGATTTGAAAAATTCTTTCAGTGTTAGATAGTCCATTTATCGAGGAAGGCTATAGGCTATATTTTATCACGCTAAGACTAATAGGAGCGAAGAAATAGAGGAAAATGTACTAATATTATAATATTAATCTATACTAATATTATAAAGCGGAAGAGTTTGTTTGTTTGAACGCGCTAATCTCAGGAACTACTAGTCCGATTTGAAAAATTCTTTCAGTGTTAGATAGTCCATTTATCGAGGAAGGCTATATTTTATCACGCTAAGACTAATAGGAGCGAAGAAATAGAGGAAAATGTGGAAAAAACGGGGGGAAATTATTTGAAAGGGCTTATTTGAACGCGCTAATCTCAGGAACTACTAGTCCGATTTGAAAAATTATTTCAGTGTTAGATAGCCTATTTATCGAGGAAGGCTATAGGCTATATTTTAACACGCTAAAACTAATAAGAGCGAAGAAATGGAAGAAAATGTGGAAAAAACGGGGGAAATTATTTGAAAGGGCTTATCTCACGAACTACTAGAGCAATTTTTCTGTTATTTGGGTCAGATAAGAAGTAGACCACGTGAAGGATCATAGGCTATTTTTTGTAGACTGATTTGTCTGTGAAATATCTTATTTACGCGGGCGAAGCCGCACGGAACGTCTATTATATATAAAAACTAGACGTTCCGCGCGGCTTCGCCCGCGTAAATTAGATATTTTACAGACAAATCAGTCTACAAAAAATAGCCTATGATCCTTCACGTGGTCTACTTCTTATCTGACCCAGATAACAGAAAAAATGCTCTAGTAGTTCGTGAGATAAGCCCTTTCAAATAATTTCCCCCGTTTTTTCCACATTTTCTTCTATTTCTTCGCTCCTATTAGTCGTAGCGTGGTAAAATATAACCTATAGCCTTCCTCGATAAATGGGCTATCTAACATTGAAAGAATTTTTCAAATCGGACCAGTAGTTCCTAAGATTAGCGCGTTCAAATAAGCCCTTTTAAATAATTTCCCCCGTTTTTTCCACATTTTCTTCTATTTCTTCGCTCCTATTAGTCTTAGCGTGACAAAATATAGCCTATAGCCTTCCTCGATAAATGGACTATCTAACACTGAAATAATTTTTCAAATCGGACCAGTAGTTCCTGAGATTAGCGCGTTCAAACAAACAAACAAACAAACAAACTAACAAACTCTTCCGCTTTATAATATTAGTATCGATGAATCCATATTCGTATGGTCACGACGGATTCGGCTGGACCGATTTCACTATTTCTTTTTTTGATGTATTTGTTATTGTCCGGAGCAGAAGAATATGATAGAAAACATTTAAAAAATTGAGCGGAAAATTAGAAAATTTAAAAATTCTTATTTCTATTCTAACTTCAGCGCTTTGGACAATATAAACTTTTTTAATGTAACATTATGACATTTGACATAGAATTGACAGAATGCATTTTTTGTGCGACGGGATAGCGATGGACGTTGCCATGGTGCCATACTTATTTACGGCCGTTCCCAATATTTGATCTATCTCTGGTTTTGCCCTACTAGAGACAGGAATAGCTTTCATTAGACATTAGAGACATATATTTTATGTCAATTCAATGTTAGCTACGGTCGGTCGTATGTCAAACCAGAGATAGATTGAATATTGGGAACGGCCGTAAGTCACTCCAATAAAATAATATGGGCGAAATCGGTAATACTTTATATGGCAAAACAACATTTGCCGGGACAGCTAGTAATAAATAATAATTACGATTAGATTCAGTATATTATTATGTAAAGCTTATCTTTGCAAATACGGAAGACATGTAGACTTATCTAGATTTTCATAAAATACTTTAAATCATTTCTATGATGCTAACACTTAAATCTTGTAAGTAAATTAACTTTCACTTATTTAAAAAAAAAGAACTCACCATGGCTGTCAGATTATCCGATTTTTTTTTCACAAATCACAACAAAACATTGTCACAAAACACAACAAAACACAGTACATTCCTCGTCTAATTAAGCAAACAAGAAGCCGAGTTTGTGGGCATATCTATTGATAATAGCTTGATAAGTAACACTTGACGAAAGGAATTAGCCGATTATGATAAAATTATCGATTCGCTCCAGTCGTATCGACTAATGATGCACGATGAACTTCAAAGGCACAGAAAAAACGCGCCGAATAATTTGAATTAAAAAAAAAACGCGCTACGCTCCAAATTTTAACACCTTCAGAATCATGTGAAAATGATACTGGCACCTTGAGTATCTCTTAACAAATGAGGTTAGAGGAGAACAGAAACATCTTTTATCCTGTAATAACGTTTCGTAACGCTGATAAACAAACATTATTTACTTCTATGAAACGTTCTTCTGTTTGTGTGTGGTTAAGGCCATCCCCCGAGCAAACGACCTTGACCATACATTTGACGCGTTGCCGAGATCGTCAAGAAATCGACAAAAATCCTATTTTTTTTTAACTTATCTTAGTTCAAAATTGATCTAAAAAAATTAAAACGGGGAATATGTAGTTAATGAAATTGTCTATCTAGTGTCGTGTGTTTCAAATAAAAGTTATTTGTAAATACTAGGGAGATGCTGAAAGTATGCTTCAATTTTAATAAATTGGTATTACTTTGGAAGCTAAAATCATGAGTATAATAAACAAAAATAGAAAATTTAAAACGGGGAACGGAATGTTGATATACTGAAGATTATTGCTGTATTTTTATTATAACTTTGTAGCTTTCAAATTATGAGTTTATAAGGCTCTAAATACGGTAAATTACGGAATCTCCGTAGGGGAAGGCCCTTAATTTGTAATAATATCAATTTAGTACCTATATAATATTTTTTATTCATTTCATTTTAGGATTTTGCATCTGATGGATGATTTATTCTGCGAGCGAAGTAACCACTTTTCAAATATTATAGTTCCTGGGTCTGTTTTGAATATAGTTGTCCAAGCACATACTATAATCTCGTAACGTAGTCAGCCTAGTCCAGAGGAATTAACTTGTCAATACTTCTAAGACCACGTGCAGGTTCTTTATGTAGAACGTACGCAATTTACAAGACTTACCGCCGTACTCAGAGACATTTAATTATAATTTTTTTTTTTATGGTACCTTGAACCTTCTCTACACATCAAGCGGGGATGAATATTTTTTTCGCGTCCACCCCATCGTGTGGGGTGTAGTTGAATAGGTTTTTTAAAAATATTATGAGTATTCATTGATTATTTTCCGATTTAGGGATCCGTTTGTGAAATATTCAGTTTTAAAGTGGAAAAAATTGTTAGAGTCCAGTGTCCCCTCCTTCTACCAGCTAAACGGTTGCTTCTGGAAATGTGAAAAAATTCACGGGAGTAGGAAATATGCTGAGTTTAAGGAAAACTATCACGGCTAAGAAGACTTCATAAGTTATTGAGTAATAGTCGATCAACTAAAAAAAATGTATTCGGCGAAGTACTTATAAAGGAACTTTTCGTTCGAATTCCTTTGAAAGTAACTGAGATGATGTTGTTAGTAGTGTAAAACACGTTATAAATATACATTCATTGACCATACAAACATTTTAAAAAACTAGCGGTACTACGGAACCCTATGTTGCGCGTGGCCCGACACGTGACTTGGCCGGTTTTTTTTTGTCTTAAAAGTGACTTTAATTGCTTCAGATGCTTAATTTTACAATAAAATTAAAACTTTTGGGTATTTAACCCACATGTTCCCTAAATCAATGGTGTGTTAAGTCATTTATGCGAAAATGATATGAAAAAATCTTTTAATTTCTTCAAAAACAGATGAAAACGTGAGAGGTCTGTCAGACCCCATGTCCATAAGTATGTTATGATTTTTAGATGTCCATAGTTAAAAATTAAGATCTAAAATTTGAAGTCCAAAAGTCTCATTGGCACATGCATGCAAGGCAGGCAAATCCGCACCCTCTCGAGATCGAATCAAAGGCCTACCTACTGACGCTTTTTCTCATTTTAAAATACATACCTATGAGTTACAAAATAGCCCAGTTACACAAATTTATTGTAATATATATAATAATACAAATTTATAGCAATGTGCATAAATGTAGAGCAAAAATGGTCAAATAGATAGATCGAAAGCTTCTCTCGGAGGAAATCAAAAGTATTCTAACAATTTCTGAGACCAACGTATTGAAATACGCAAAATCTACGTAACGGGGATTCACTAGAGAAAAGTATGAGTTCTCGTAAATCTGATTACCTTTATACCTAAAGGTAGTTTTAGCTACGTTATATTAGTGCAATGCACGAAATATCCATACCTAATATAATAAATGCGAAAGTGTACTAACATATTATACTTAAATGAGTAAGTGCGTCTATCTGTTACCTCTTCACGCCCAACCGCTAAACTGATTTTGCTGAAATTTAATATGGCGATATGTTGAGTCCCGGAAAAGGATATAGGATACTTTTTATACTGGAAAAATGTAAGGTTCCCGAGTGGTAAACGAATTTTGATGCAACGGAATTACGGGCGACATTTAGTTATGTATTTAAAAGAAAAGTCAATCTATAGGTACATAGTAAAAATCGTAAGGACTGAGGAATTTTTAATGAACTTCAATTGCGTTAATTGTTCAGAAAAGTCCCCGTATCTAAGAAATAATCCCTCTAATCTGCCGTCTGCAAGATTTTATCGATAAAATATTGTTACAAATATTTATGTAATGTCTAAATATATCTTAAAGATAGATGGGTTTATCCTCTTTGTAGTTATTATGTCATAATAATTGGAAAAATCAATAAGGAAAAATTTCCGGCAACGCACCTGCAGCTCTTCTGATGTTGCGAGTGTCCATGGGCGACGGTAGTTGCTTACCATCAGGTGACCCGTTTGCTCGTTTGCCCATTTATTTAATAAAAAAAACCTAAATAAATGTAGTAACAGAAATTATAGGCAGATGACGGACCTACCTACTTTGGTCAGGCTATCTTAGTTGCGATCTGTTGATTGGACTCGACATAGCTCGACAGGAGTGATTTTATATTGCTTGGATATTGTACAGAATACTAGAGGTAAGGCCACTCAGCACTATCTTCTACCTTTACTCTTATAATCCGGTCGGTCCCACTGGGCTGACCAAGCACGTTAGACATTCGCAACTCTTTTACACAAAAAGATCTACTACTCAATATATTCTACTACACAAGAAGAATCACATTTTACTAACAGATTTGCCACTTAACCTTTTTTGTTATTGTGATTAAAAATAAAAGTTGGGTGTACTTATAAAATTTTATTGTTTCAATTATTTGCCGAAAATTCCTGACATTTCCCTTTTTCAGCCGCATTCCTGATATATGTCTAAAATTCCTGACATGTCAGAAAATTCCTGACATCTGGTCACCCTAAGTGCGTGCGCCCGAACGCGCGGTGCGGCTACATCGCGAGATCACAAGCAATTGTAAGAAAATGACAATACAAAAAACTTGAGAGGTGTCAAGGGACTCCCGAATGGAACGAAGTTATTTCTTATGTTCAAAAAACTTGTATACATATCACTGACCTCCATTATACAAGTACGCTGGACTAATGATACCCTTTGAAATGACAGCTATTTTTTGTGCCTATTTGAAGCGGAATCAGCTCCCCCAATGGGAGTGATAGGAACTAAATTTGACCATTGACTAAATATATTTGTCTATGATTTGTGATGATTCGACGTAAAAATGACGTTTGAAAGTCGCCATATTGGCGCTGATAGCAGTAGTGGGAGTATTTGGAACTAATACTAGTGATGACAACCAATAACGATTAAGCGGCCATTTGCAAGTTACGTCAAATTTAGTTCTCTTCCCTCTCACTGGGGCGCTGATTGCGCTTCAAATAGGCACAAAATAAAAGTGGATCATAGGTCCAGCGTACTTGTATAATGGAGGTCAGTGATACATATACACTCAAAAATTATTTAAAAAACGCCATCTATTGACGCCCAGGAATACTAACAACGCGTCGCTGTTTGTTCTCAAAAAAACGCCATCTAGTTGACGCACAGGAATACTATCAACGCCCGCTGCCTCTACTATGCAGGTGTCTAGCCTCCTTTCGCAACGCCGAACGCCCAAGTATAGGTAGGTCTACCAGAATCTGATGGCAATTTTTGACAGCAGATTTTCATAAAATATCCTTGATCATTGGATAAATTTTTATATTTGCATGTTTAACACACAGAATCAGCCGCTATAAGAAAAAAAAAAGGATCAAAATGTTTTATTCCAATTACCCCGGTATTGCTAGAGTCAACTTATTTTCTCACTTTTTACCATCAGATTCTGGTAGACCTATAGCACACTTCAGACGCCTTAAGGGGGCGTCCACAAATTATGTGAGGTGTTTTTTTTTACATTTTCTGACCCTCCCTCCCCCCTGGTGAGATTTCGTGAGATTTTATTCAACCCTCCCCCACCCCCCAATCTCACGTGAGATTTTTCATAATGTGGGTTTCTTACGTAAACGCGTTGGATTGTTTGACAGTCAGTAGATGTATTATAACGTCAAAGTATGAATGAAATTGATGTATAACATCAAAGTATGAATGAAATTATTTTCTTTCGAACGAATTAGTGATTGATCTTAATCGTATTACGATTACGCTTACGATTAAATCTTAAGCAATAAGCATACGTACAATCTGGATGAAATGGACCAAAATAGTATATTTTTATTGTAACAATGAGAAAAAAAAACGTGAGATTTGCCGAGCCCCCCCTCTCTCCAACGTAAGATTAGATGAGATTTGACTCGACCCCCTCCCCATTAAACACCTCACGTAATTTGTGGACGCCCCCTAAATCTATTTATGCTTTAGGAGTACTAATCATGGCTTTTTTATAGACATTGGCATTCTATACATGGTTTTGAATAAGAACTAAGTTTCTAATAGTAAAAAATATCTAGTGTTCCTTGTTTTAAAACCTTTATTAGTTCATTACACTGAGTTAAGAGCAAATTGATTTGTTATGGACTATATTTGCTCTGTTAAAAGCGCTGCTGTAGTTCAATTATTCTATAGACTTATTATCACTAAAGTTTTTAAGAATTGAAATTATTTGTAGAACAATTACTCTAAAAGTAATCAAAAAGGTTTTTAGATGGATTTGTTAGGCACTTTTTAAGTCTATACTTAATAGAATCAATGACTAGATACTCAATAGTGTATACTCTAGTGAAGTCTAGTGAAAATCCAGTTTCCTCCTTAGGCTTTAAACATTTTATTTTAAGAGTATTAAGTATATAAAGGACAGCGTTCTTTAAGCATGAAGAAAGCAGGAGTTATTAAGAAGACAGGAGGCTTTCGGAGAAAAGTGGAAAAGTATAAAAAAGGTGCCGTTAGACAGTCACATCAACTTTCTTTGCCCTCAAAGTCATCAATCACTTCAGCAACGAATCTTATGCATTATTCTTATGCCAGTCTGATATACTCTGGTAGATAATTACGAGAAAAAATAGTTCACAAACATTTCTTTTTATAGATTACGATAGGATGGTCTTCAGAACAATAATACTATTGAAAGATTAATTTTTCTAGTGAAAGTGCAAGTTGACTTTCCATGCTCTTAAAATTACCTTTAGCTCAATTTTAGGAGTAAATCTTTTAATCAATACTTACTTATAGATAATTTAATCTAGAGGCCATTTTTATTAATAGAATACGACGGTAATCGCCATTTCGGTAAAAATCTAAAAATTTAGTTAAGTACAATAAAAAGACGCGATTTATTTATTTGTAAACATAAAAATACTTAAATAAATGAAAATTTTATCCAAATACATTGTTTAGGTATTTATTTTAACAAAATATATTAAAAAATGTGCATCGATAATATTTTTTATTAAAAAATATCATTTAAATTTACGAATATATTAGGCCCATAAGTTTTTTTAAATTATTTCATCGACTTTTACGATAAAATAAATTCGACACGGAATTTGAGCCCTCCGTTCGCGCGAAACATAAAAAATATATTGTACTTATTTAATTTCATTTCGCCACTTAAAATACTTTTAACTACGGTGTGCCATTAGAAAATGCTTTTTAAAAGAAGTAACTCTTGTTGATG
This sequence comes from Cyaniris semiargus, assembly GCA_905187585.1. NCBI lineage: Eukaryota > Metazoa > Arthropoda > Insecta > Lepidoptera > Lycaenidae > Cyaniris > Cyaniris semiargus. Next base: position 6,185,561 of record LR994555.1, read on the forward strand.
TTTTTATTTAGTTGATTTTGATTATAATTAGTGGTTTTAAAAATATTCACCACTAGAACATCAGTAGAGTAATGGTGTTATCTTAATGTTGGCTACAAAACCTAATTCCTTTCTTATGTGCCTCTTATTATGTTCTTACAATAGTTTTGTAGATATTCCCTATAGATAAATATAAATTGCTCTTATCGTTATCTAATGATGTGCCCATTTTTAGAGAACTCGGTATACCTATAGGATATCTTCAGGATATCTTCAGGGATTATTGACTCTTATGTAAGAATACTAAGTTTAATTCTATAAAATAACTAATAGTGCTTCACTAGATATACTTGTGCTGCTTGGGCGCGCCATAAGGAACTTCGTTCCAATGACAAAAACAGCACGACCAAACCGCTATTTCAACAAATCGTTACATATTGTTGCTTGCGATCTCGCGGTGTAGCGGACGAACCGCTCGTTCGTGCAAATAAATCGAGCCTTAGGCTTTAAGTAAAATGAAATCCTATTTAGTTGAATATGTTAATGTACAATTACGTGCTAACGAGTCTATAACAAAATTATACTGCCACAGAGCTGGTGATAACTCCCAGCTGGCGACCTTCCAGGCGTTTCACTTACCGCTGATAGCATTTAATCCTAGGTTACAAACAAGTAATTAGACATGGTGCTTCTGTTACGAAACTACTCATGGTTTTTACATTTATTTAAATATTTTAATCTTGAATCTTGCTTAGGCTGTATAGTTTACAGCCTAAGCAAGATTATTGGAACCCAGGCAGGCTTCAAAGGCTGCGTTTATTTTAAAAGATAATAACAAATATGAAAATTTTCTTCTTTTTTTCCACATTTTCCATTGATTTTTTTGCTCTTATTGCCTTATATTCTATTTGATAAATCGACTGTGCAACATGAAATGAGTGCATAAAAAAAAAACTTGTCAGCTTAATATTAGCAGACGTCTAGATAATACTAATAAATAATATTAGTACGACGTCGTGACCAGTGTAGACATTATCTACAATGTTAATACTAGTGACACTACCATAAGTTTCTTATTAGAATACTGTCCCCAAATGGGCTAATTTCCTGATCAGAAGGGTGACAAGCTGCCAGTTGAGCCTACACCTATCTTAGAATGCTGTATAATGGATTCGAATGAGCTATTCGCCCACTTGCATATTATTGTCAATGTGAAGCATGAAAATATCTGTTTACTTGAAGGAAAACCAGACCAGCTGCCTTACTCTCGACAGAATCAGAATCGAATCGAGAATCGAATCAACTCGATCTCAAAGCTTTTGCTACATCCGACATAGTAATGTACTAGCGCAAAATCGTGCTGCGTCTTATGCAGAATACGTTAACATGCATATTACCTAGGTATTTAGGTAATCTGCAGATTCCCTGATACCATCCGTTAAAGTGCAAAATTAAAATAAAAAAAGCTTATATTTGCACTTTACCTAGTTAGTTTGCATTCCCTTCCTTCGTAAAAAGCTTGTCAACCTAAGACTGTTGTTGTTTTGATTGGTTTTTTAGGGTTCCGTTGTCAACAAGGAACCCTTATAGTTTCGGTTTGTCCGTTCGTCTGTCTGTCCGCGGTTTTGCTCAGAGACTATAGAACCTACAAAGCTGTTATTCGGCATTAATGCACATATTAATGATGCTGACAAAATGGTATTACCTATATGAAATCTTTAAAAAAATTTTTTTTATTGTACCTCCCCTACACATCAAGCGGAGATGATTTTTTTTTTCGCATCCACCCGGGTGTTGTTGGATAGTATTGTTTGAAAATATTACGAGTATTCACAGATCATTTTTCGATTTAGGGATCCATTTGTGAAATATGAAGTTTCAAAGCGGAAAAAATCGTTAGAGTCCAGTGTCCCCCCTTCTACCAGCAAAACGGTTGCTTCTGGAAATGTGAAAAAATTCACGGGAGTAGGAAATATGCTGAATTTAAAAGAAAAACTATCACGGCTAAGAAGACTTCATAAGTTATTGAGTAATAGTCGATGTATTCGGCGGAAAAAATGTATTCAGCGAAGTATAAAGGAACTTTTCGTTCAAATTCCTTTGAACGTTAATGAGATGATGTTGTAAGGTAGGATTTCACCAGGCATACTCAAAACTTCGTTTTATAAAACTTAGTTCTCATTGAACGCGTTCACACGGTGACGTAAATCTCGTTCTGTTTCAAATGGATTTCACAAACTTCTTTTGAACGCGATTAATAAATCTAAGTTAAGTTAGTTAGTAATTAAGTTAGTCAATAACATCACTCAAAATATTGTGTCGTCTTTCCATATTTACGCTAACGACCTGTAGATATATACTCAGTCGACTTTAAATAACCTTCATGTTACCCTGAATACCTTAAATAGGGATATTGAGATTATTTCTAATTGGGCCTTGCGCCACGGTCTACATATTAATCCAACCAAGACACAGCTAATGGTTATTGGTAGTTCTGGCCTGGTATCTAGGATTGACTGGGGTAGCATACCACCGGTGGTCGTTGATGGTACGATTGTACCATTCAGTCAGACGGTTAAGAACCTTGGGGTTTTCCTCGATGAAACCTTGTCGTGGGGACAACAAATTAAAGAACTTAGCAGGAAAGTATTTGCCACTTGGTACTCTATTTCGCGACTGCGTTACGTTCTTCGCATACCGACCAAAATAAAGATAGGAGAGTTTCTGTTCTTATCCACTCTCGATTATGATGATACTTGTTCCGTCAACCTGACTGAGGATCAGCTCAACAAATTGGAGCGGCTACAAAATCTTGCCATACGATTTATTTTCAGCCTTAGAAAGTTCGATGATGTATCCGAATACCGAAGGAAACTCAAGTGGCTACCAATTCGTCGTCGTCGTGATGCTCGCATTTTGTCACTTGTATTCTCCATCATACATGATCCGTATCTGCCATCTTACTTGAATGATAACTTCTCGTTTCGGCAAGCAGATAAAGAGTTACGTTCTGCTTCAAATCACCTTTTAGAAGTGCCTGTACAACATACAAAGTACTATAACTCTTCTTTTGCTGCTACGGGAATAAGGCTGTGGAATTCATTACCTACCCATATAAGAATGGCGACTACATACATGGCGTATTGGTTCAAAATGCTGGTAAAAGAACATTTTTTATCTATTAGTGGTAATACACATTCCAAAAATTGGCATTCATGCAATAGTTAGAATTCAAAATTGATGATTAATTTGTAGTTTCAAGTTCCAACTTCTGAATTATGTCTCTATTTTTTTTAATCACCTTTTTATATAATATTATAATGTATGTATGTATGTATGTATTTGTGTATGTATTATTAAAAATATTAAATCTTTATCTAAGTAATTATTGCACATTCATCTAATATCAATAACATACTGTCCTTTGCCTGTGGTTACCTGGAAGAAATTACTTATTAGTAATAAGGCCGCCATTGTGGTACACTGCAGTTATAAGTTGATAATAATGTATGTATTTTTACTCCTTAGTGTGTGCACAATAAAGAATATTTATTATTATTATTATTATTTACGTGACGTCACGCGATTATTTCACATGTTTTCATCAATTTGGAGCCTTGTCACGTTAATTTAATAACAATTAAATAGCAAGAAACAATATATAAACTAACTAAACGCATGTGTCAAAACTGTCATGTTGACATTTCTTTTGTCTATGTTTTTTGTTCCGCCATGAAACTACACTGCCAGGGCTTGAACGGGTTTTATGACGTTAAACTTCGGACATTGGGCGTTCAGAAGATAAAACTCGGATTTACTGTAAACGCGTTCAGTTTATGTTGGTGAAATGCAATTCGATGTTATAATCGCGTTTATATACGTTTTGAACCGGTTCAGGGTACTCTGAACGCGTTCCATTTCTTTGATGAAATCGACCCTTAGTAGTGTAAAACACGTTATTAATGTACATTCATTGACCATACAAAAATTATCAAAAACTATAGCGTTACTACGGAAGTCGGAACCCTATATTGCGCGTGGCCTGACACGCACTTGGCCGGTTTTTTCTAGTTGATATGATTAATGAAGAAACATTTTACTTAAAAATTAATAATTTATTCCTTTGTTTATGTCCAAAAAATTTTATTCAATAATTCTCTACAACTGAATAACTATGTTTTAATAAATAAATTCAAACAAGAACCTGTTTTATGTAATTTAATGAGAATAGAATAAACTTTTTGCACTTTAACTGACTCACCCAGATAATCTGCAGAATACCTTGTTAATCTGCAGTCTAACTGGTTTACGCACATTAACGGTAACATAATATATTATACGCCCGCACGTACGCGCGGTTTGGCAGCTACACCGCGAGATTACAAGCAAATGTATATACTCGTAAATGTGAACGGCACAGATGAAGACAATACAGTTTAGATACTTATATATAGTGTCCGACCGAAACTGATTTTTCAGCCGAAACCGAAACCGAAACCGAACCTTCGGCCTTACTCTCAGTTTCGGCCAAAACCGAAACCGAAACCGAAACTCGATAAAACACTTAAAATGACGATTATTTACTGAAATTTACTGTTCTGTATCATTTGTTAACACATAAGAAAATGTGCCAAATTGGATATTTTACTTTTTGTGACATTTCTTAAAATAAATATTATTAATCTTACTCCAATAGCGCACTAGCGGCTAGGTAGTAGATAGATACCTTAGTATGAAACCGCCATAGACCACGCACACCTGGCCGCCACGCGGCCAGCGGCCACACCAAGCTCTTGATGGCCCCCGCGACCTGGCCGCTACGGCCTAGCCACTAGTGCGCTTTTTTATCCGATTCCAAGTTTTTAATGTATTAGAACGAAGGATTACCCTAAAAACCTGAGCAGAATTTTTTTCAAGACTTTTACTACAGAAAATACAATCAATTTAAAAAATTATATTTTTTGTATCTAGGTGAACATACCCCAAATATTATAGCTTGTTGTGTGCTTCGGTATGTGGCGCTCCTATTTTTTCTGGTATTAAATAGGAAGTTTAAAATTATTTCATAGGCTTGACTGAGTCTTTTATTTGTTGATGCAACTAACTTTTTAACTCTTATTTTAATAAATTCTCCGCAAATGTAGCAAAAACTTTTCTCGTGTTTTTTGTAGAATATGCATATGCAGGTTGTATTTATTTCTTTTAGTTAGGTGTTAAAAGAATAAAATATATTTGTTTATTTCATTTATATATCATTACTAACATTCACTAAAAATAATTAGAAGGAAAAAATATATAAATTACGTTTAAAATTTGATATCGTTTGTATTTAGTTGAGCATACTCCAAACATAGCTTGTAGCATACTTCTTAAATAAGTACGTGAGATATGTGGCACCCATATTTTTTCTGGTTTTTAATAGGAAGTTTAAAATTTGTTTCAAAGGCTTGATAAATCCTTTTATGTGTCGGTGCAAGTAACTTTTTTGCTCTTACTTTAATCAATTTTCCGCAAATACAGCAAAACACTTTTTACGTCCATTTTACACATTTTTGAAGATATTTTTACGCTTTCAAGTACATAAAACTCATAATTTCTCTAAAAATTAAAGACGCACAGTAAGTGTCAGCGGCAAAGTTCCCGTTCCAACTCTGATATCCAAACCCCTTTCTCTTGGTCACGACGAGCGTAATTAGTCTCTAAGAATTTTGAAAAAATCTTATAAGTATTTTTATTTATCTTCGCCTAGACTATAAAAGCAAACTTTCTTTTTTTTAATGTATGTTTTTGGTTAATTTTCAATGCAAATAATCGGATAGTAGTCATTAAGTAACAGGCAAAAGAAAAAAATATTTTTTGTCGACTTGTGTAATGAGGGCCGCAAGTGTGAAGCTTACGGGGAAGTGGGGTAGATAAGATTCTAGCAGGGCCAGGGTCGGAACGGTTTGTGAGACTGCGCGTCCATAGTAAAAGGTTAATTATTTTAAATATAAATAAAAAGAGTGGTAAAAGGAAAAGAATGAGGCGAGCTACAAAAATCTCGCAAGCTATATCTCATAGTCTAACAAAATTATTAAGTATTTATAAAGTTCACACACAATATAGTCAATAAAACATTGTTAAAATAAGAACATAGCACCTAATTCACCAACAGAACCAACGTGCGTTTGTCGTTTGGAAATAAAATTCAACAATATACCTCTAATGTTCGATAAGAATAAGTTTAGACAATTTGATGAAAATAAAACGAAGTACTAATAAAAACAAAATAAATACTTAGTAATTTGGCACTAATTTGCAAAACATAATCTCAAAACACGATTAAATGGACGGTGGCGAAATGAGCCGGGGCCTCGACGACGAGCAAGCACGAGTTAACTGCGAAGTTTACCGAACGACGCACGAAAATTCACGAACACTGGAGTTTCGGCGGGGCCGAAAGTTTTGGCTATTTTTTGGCCGAAACCGAAACTAAGGCCGAAACTAGATTTTTGGCCGAAACTGGCCGAAACTGGCCGAAACCGAAACCGAAACCGAAAGTTCGGTCGGTCACTACTTATAAATAATTGTTGTGATACTTTTTAGTTCACTGCTGAATTGAAAATCAAATACCTACGATTTTTGATGGTAGTAGAGATGGTAATTTGGCATGATGGTAGTTTAGACAGTAGACAGTAGATTAACTCGTAGGTTACTTTTGTACCGGAAAAGTGTAGCTCACCCGGGGAACGCGTCCGAAGCCGGCCGGCAGCCGCCGGTAAAACGAGTTGCTTTGTTTTCCATTGACTTCCAAAACGAAGGAGATTTTTCAATTCAACCGTATATTTATGTTTTTTTTTTCACCACTAAAATATACCTAATCTTTTGTTGTTCACAACAAAAGTTTTGTATCGTCGGTTCGTTGACAAACTAAATGTGGCAATCGTTTGTGGACTAGTTTCTGTGGTTTATTAGTAAAACTAATAGGCCGTCGCTTCCTTTGATTCTGGCCGTGTGAAACGAGTGAATTATTAAGTTGTCTCTAATTGACGCTAAACTTTACTATATGGAGTCATTGTGTCGTCTCCGACCTACTTCATAGTAGTATCAGTGTTACGACGTAAAAGTGAACTTTTATTTTAATTTTAATTGAGTTATTAAGGGCAATTACTTTTTTTAATAGTAACGATGGTAATCTTTTATTACTCTTTATAAATTGTGTATGTAATTTTAAATCTGAGTACCCCTTACTAATGAAAATATTTACCTACACATAGAAATTAGAATATACTATACCTATTTAGTATTTCAAAGACCACGGACTTTTAAGGCCCGATAGTCCCTAAAATTAACAGGTCGATGTCTGTCAGTACGAATATCGACGTAAAGGACATTAAAATAACATTCATATCAGCGCGCCTTGTACAGTGGCGGTTACGACGCTCGCCGCGTCCTTGATAGGGCGAAATAGGGGAAAAAACCTTTTGTTTTTAGTATTACACAAATCAAATATATCAAATGGTTTAGGTTATGTTATGACAAATGTACTACATTTTTTGTTTTTCTAGAAAGTGTGTAATTTAGCCGTAAAATGAGTTAGTTATGAAAAACAGCGTTAATAATAGTCATTTTTGAGATTTTTTTCTATAGAGCAGAATTTTTCAAATTTTGTACTGATATATCTTTTCGTATAGTAAATTTTCTCAATTTTAAAACGATACTTTTTTCATACTTAAATAATGATATTTCCTTTAGAAAAAACATTATTTAAAAAACCCATTTTACGTAGTTGCAACAACCACTGCACCTTAATATGGTGCTTAAATATTTATATTTATATTTATTTACTTAATTTAACAATAGAAAAAGGTACATATTAAAGTTGTAAGGAAGAACAAACGTTCGGTTTTCCTTTCCCGATTTTCTGTTTAAAAAGAAAAACAAAATTTTAAAATAAGAATGATAATTGCATTTCGATTTTATTACGGACAATGGTTCTCGAGGTTTCTGTCGGACAAGTGACGGCGATGAAAAGAAAAACGGCTCGAGCCCGTTGCCGATAAATTAATTTTATTTAATTAACGCAAAACTTGCTACAGAAATTGTCTAATAGTTCATATTAAACTAGTGGAGATAATTTAACTAGAGAAATCCCTGTCTAAGGTAAAGGATTTAATATTTCGATTTGATGGTCCTAAAATATGGATTGTTCTATTTGTAGGACAATGTTACTCTTAAATTATATAACTATTTCGTTTTAGGGTTCCGTAGTCAACCAAGTTTTGTTGATTACAGAACCCTAAAGCGGAACCCTAACGAGCTGATTTTTTGTGTATTGGTAGGTTAATAGTTATATAAGTTAAGAGTAACATTGTCCTACAAATAGAACAATCCATATTTTAGGACCATCAAATCAAAGTATTAAATCCTTTCTATCTGATCTATCTCTGTTACTTTCGAGAATTTTCGCAGAGGAAATTGTTGTTCGTCTTATCAAAATGAAGCTACTCACGAAAAATAAGCTTGATAGTAGGTAATCAAAAAAAAAAATTGTTCTAGGGATCCCTGACTAATACCTAGTACTTTTAAAATAAAAATTCTACCAGTAAAGAAATTACGGATTTTGTCTTAGGTCTGTCACTTTACTAACGTATGGGAAAAACACTGTATTAACAAAAGCATGTGTAATCCATACTAACATCCTTACTAATATGAAATGAAAGTATGACTGTCTGTCTGTCTGTCTGTCTGTCTGTCTGTTACCTCTTCACGACTGAACCGCTGGACCGATTTTGCTGAAATTTGGCATGGAGATACTTTGAGTCCCGGGAAAGGACATAGGATACTTTTTATCCCGGCAAAATGTACGGTTTCCACGCGATAAACGAGTTTTAGCGCAACGGAGTTGCGGGCGTCATCTAGTTATACTTAAATGAGTAAGTGCTGTCTGTCTGTTACCTCTTCACGCCTAAACCACTGAACCGATTTTACTGAAATTTAGTATATAGATACTTTGAGTCTCGGGAAAGGACATAGGATACTTTTTATCCCGGAAAAATGTACAGTTCCCACGCGATAAACGAATTTTTGCGCAACAGAATTGAGGGTGTCACCTTCAATGCTCTTTAATAATAAGCAGCCCTGTTGCGACTCGCGTTGCGTCGCGTTTCAGTGTCAGCTAACCTTTCATTCAGGTAACACTATGCAATAGTAATGTATAAATCAACAATTTATGGAATAAACTTGGCAACTTCGTCGGCCTAAGGGATTTCAGCGAGTATTTTTTAAAAGCTTTTATTTAACTTGCTCTGTATGTATGTAAGTATGTTACGGTGGAATTTTGGAACTCAATTTTTGAAGTAGATATATTTAACCGATTGAGCTGAAATTTTGCATACGCGTTTAGTTTAGATGACAATGCACTATATGGTATGTGACATCACTCTAAATCCAATATGGCCGACCATCTAAGATGGCGAAATAATTATTTTCTATGTAGTTCTACAATATGGATATTAAATGAAAAGGCTTTTTGAGAGTAACTCGAAAACGAATGTAATTTCATTCCACATCCAACATTTACATTCCATTCCACATCCAACGTTATTTTTAATGCAATTCTGCAATATGGGTATCAAATGATATTATTGAGAGTTGAGTGAGCTTATTGAGAGTAACTCGGAAACGAATGTAATGTCATTCTGTATCCTGTAATGTCATTCTATATGGCAGCTTAGCCAAGATAGGGGAATAGTTTGAGAGTAAATTGAAAAGTAATAGTCAAGTCGTGTCGTGTCGTGTCGTGTCGTGTCGTCTCGTGTCGTGTCGTGTCGTGTCGTGTCGTATCGTGTCGTGACGTGACGTGACGTGTCGTGACGTGACGTGTCGTGTCGTGACGTGACGTTACGTGACGTGACGTGAAGTGACGTGACGTGAAGTGACGTGTTGTGAAGTCACGTCACGTCATGCCACGTCACATAACGTCACGTCACTTCACAACACGTCACTTCACGTCACGTCACTTCACGTCACGTCACGTAACGTCACGTCACGACACGACACGTCACGTCACGACACGTCACGTCACGTCACGACACGATACGACACGACACGACACGACACGACACGAGACGACACGACACGACACGACACGACACGACTTGACTATTACTTTTCAATTTACTCTCAAACTATTCCCCTATCTTGGCTAAGCTGCCATATAGAATGACATTACAGGATACAGAATGACATTACATTCGTTTCCGAGTTACTCTCAATAAGCTCACTCAACTCTCAATAATATCATTTGATACCCATATTGCAGAATTGCATTAAAAATAACGTTGGATGTGGAATGGAATGTAAATGTTGGATGTGGAATGAAATTACATTCGTTTTCGAGTTACTCTCAAAAAGCCTTTTCATTTAATATCCATATTGTAGGACTACATAGAAAATAATTATTTCGCCATCTTAGATGGTCGGCCATATTGGATTTAGAGTGATGTCACATACCATATCGTGCATTGTCATCTAAACTAAACGCGTATGCAAAATTTCAGCTCAATCGGTTAAATATATCTACTTCAAAAATTGAGTTCCAAAATTCCACCGTAACATACTTACATACATACAGAGCAAGTTAAATAAAAGCTTTTAAAAAATACTCGCTGAAATCCCTTAGGCCGACGAAGTTGCCAAGTTTATTCCATAAATTGTTGATTTATACATTACTATTGCATAGTGTTACCTGAATGAAAGGTTAGCTGACACTGAAACGCGACGCAACGCGAGTCGCAACAGGGCTGCTTATTATTAAAGAGCATTGAAGGTGACACCCTCAATTCTGTTGCGCAAAAATTCGTTTATCGCGTGGGAACTGTACATTTTTCCGGGATAAAAAGTATCCTATGTCCTTTCCCGAGACTCAAAGTATCTATATACTAAATTTCAGTAAAATCGGTTCAGTGGTTTAGGCGTGAAGAGGTAACAGACAGACAGCACTTACTCATTTAAGTATAACTAGATGACGCCCGCAACTCCGTTGCGCTAAAACTCGTTTATCGCGTGGGAACCGTACATTTTGCCGGGATAAAAAGTATCCTATGTCCTTTCCCGGGACTCAAAGTATCTCCATGCCAAATTTCAGCAAAATCGGTCCAGCGGTTCAGTCGTGAAGAGGTAACAGACAGACAGACAGACAGACAGACAGTCACACTTTCATTTCATATTAGTAAGGATGTTAGTATGGATTACACATGCTTTTGTTAATACAGTGTTTTTCCCATACGTTAGTAAAGTGACAGACCTAAGACAAAATCCGTAATTTCTTTACTGGTAGAATTTTTATTTTAAAAGTACTAGGTATTAGTCAGGGATCCCTAGAACAATTTTTTTTTTGATTACCTACTATCAAGCTTATTTTTCGTGAGTAGCTTCATTTTGATAAGACGAACAACAATTTCCTCTGCGAAAATTCTCGAAAGTAACAGAGATAGATCAGATAGAAAGGATTTAATACTTTGATTTGATGGTCCTAAAATATGGATTGTTCTATTTGTAGGACATTGTTACTCTTAACTTATATAACTATTAACCTACCAATACACAAAAAATCAGCTCGTTAGGGTTCCGCTTTAGGGTTCTGTAATCAACAAAACTTGGTTGACTACGGAACCCTAAAACGAAATAGTTATATAATTTAAGAGTAACATTGTCCTACAAATAGAACAATCCATATTTTAGGACCATCAAATCGAAATATTAAATCCTTTACCTTAGACAGGGATTTCTCTAGTTAAATTATCTCCACTAGTTTAATATGAACTATTAGACAATTTCTGTAGCAAGTTTTGCGTTAATTAAATAAAATTAATTTATCGGCAACGGGCTCGAGCCGTTTTTCTTTTCATCGCCGTCACTTGTCCGACAGAAACCTCGAGAACCATTGTCCGTAATAAAATCGAAATGCAATTATCATTCTTATTTTAAAATTTTGTTTTTCTTTTTAAACAGAAAATCGGGAAAGGAAAACCGAACGTTTGTTCTTCCTTACAACTTTAATATGTACCTTTTTCTATTGTTAAATTAAGTAAATAAATATAAATATAAATATTTAAGCACCATATTAAGGTGCAGTGGTTGTTGCAACTACGTAAAATGGGTTTTGCAAATAATGTTTTTTCTAAAGGAAATATCATTATTTAAGTATGAAAAAAGTATCGTTTTAAAATTGAGAAAATTTACTATACGAAAAGATATATCAGTACACAATTTGAAAAATTCTGCTCTATAGAAAAAAATCTCAAAAATGACTATTATTAACGCTGTTTTTCATAACTAACTCATTTTACGGCTAAATTACATACTTTCTAGAAAAACAAAAAATGTAGTACATTTGTCATAACATAACCTAAACCATTTGATATATTTGATTTGTGTAATACTAAAAACAAAAGGTTTTTTCCCCTATTTCGCCCTATCAAGGACGCGGCGAGCGTCGTAACCGCCACTGTACAAGGCGCGCTGATATGAATGTTATTTTAATGTCCTTTACGTCGATATTCGTACTGACAGACATCGACCTGTTAATTTTAGGGTCGTGTCGTGACGTGACGTTACGTGACGTGACGTGAAGTGACGTGACGTGAAGTGACGTGTTGTGAAGTGACGTGACGTTATGTGACGTGGCATGACGTGACGTGACTTCAAGTCAAATCCAGCCGAGTTTCAGAAAATGCCCGGTTGAATCCGGTCACTTTTGTTAAATGAAATTTAACTTTTTAGTCATGCAGAAAAAAACGGAATATAACAACTCGCTAAATATAGATTTTTTAATGGTCAAAGTCGAGTACGATTTTTTTTAGTTACAAATTCTTGAAACAAAACAAATTACTATCAAACAGACTAAGAAATCAAGCCAGAGATAACTAAAAAACAAAAAATAAATTATAAACAAAAAACTTTTTGAAAAAAAAGCTTTTATTTAAATAGTCTAAAAAGAAAAAAATAAATTTCTCCTTAAAATTTTTAACTATTAAGTTATAATCCTCAATATATTATACAATTTGCATGATAATAAAAGCTTGTCGCGCGATTTGTAAATAAACTAGTAAGTACCAATTAACTGAGTAAATTGATATTATATTTTTATTTTAATAAATTTATCAAGTACTGATAGATTGTTAAGTCTCGCGAGTCGCGACAAGCTTGTATTATCATGCAAATTGTATAATATATTGAGGATTATAACTTAATGGTTAAAAAATTTAAGGAGAAATTTATTTTTTTCTTTTTAGACTATTTAAATAAAAGCTTTTTTTCAAAAAGTTTTTTGTTTATAATTTTTTGAAGTTAGGGAGACTGAATACGTTCACCGCTCTGTTAACAATGTCAAAATGATTTATGTAGGCATTATGTAAATAGACATTTATATGATGTGGATATAATGTATAGTCGGAAAGAAGCAAATATTATGTACTTGGAAGCCGTGTTGCTAAGGAATAAGGTGGAAAAACGCTAGTGGTTTGTCAGCTTAGATGTCAAATGTAGTATGTACTATCAGAGTACTTGATTCGTAGACAGATGGCAGACCTACATAATTTAGTCAGGTTATGTTGTCAGGAGGGGAAATGCATTACGCATCCCCCGCCCCCTCGGGGGAAGAAGGGGCTGGGGTATGTCGGACTCCCTCCGCAGAGGTTTACCGACTAAAACCCCCCCATGCCCTCGTCAACGTTACACGCGAAGGAGCGGGATCGCAAGGCATTCAACCGCGTCCTCCACAGCGCTTGCCGTTTCCGACACCTCTTCGGCTGCAGCAGCCTTTGCCGCCGCCTGTCTGCACCGAGAGGCTCCCCGGGCATCGGGGGAGCCTTTCTCCTCGGGGCCTATATTGTTGTGGGCGGTGATCTCCCGATCAACCGCCCACAGGCCTAGGCTTCAACCTCCATGGCGGGGCGGTTTCACTCGCCCCGGCCTTATCGGCTCCAGGCCGCTTACACGGCTGAGCTTTGGAGGTTCCCTGCGCTTGTTCATCGTGCCGGGCGACTTGCTGGCTGCTGTAATGCAGCCGTTAGTCCCCAGATGTTGTCATGACCTCATGACTTATGATCAACCCTGTGGTTAGTTACGTGTAGTCGATGTTAGTCGTAGTCCCTTGGTAATATAAAAAAATATTTATTACTAGATGACACCCGCAACTCCGTCGCGCCAAAAAGAGGTTGGCTTCGTTTGGAATGTCACCTGTCGTAGCACTGATTTTGAAAATTATTTTGAAAATAAAAAGATTACCAATGATCATGAGGTTGCGACGGTCTTCGAAAATTTTTTTGCTGACATTCCGGTCTCAACAACGAAAAATTTAAACTCCTCACCTGCAGCTGCTGAAAAACTACTCAGAGACAATGTAAAGGAATGTAATGTCAATTTTAGGTTTAGAGAGATTGTCCCCAAAGATATCATTGATACTTTTAAATTAATAAATATTAAAGATACAACTGATCTCTGGGGCATGTCTACTAAAATTATCAAATCGATAATTGACATCATAGCTCCTCATCTATCAATGATAGAGTGGTATTTTTCCTGACTTAATGAAGCACAGTAAGGTTGTACCTTTATTTAAAGCGGGACTTAAATCTGATCCCACAAATTATAGGCCTATATCGATTCTACCGACTCTAAGTAAAATATTTGAAAAAATAATTTTAAATCAGTTACTATTACATTTTAACTTAAATAATTTACTACACAATAATCAATATGGTTTTACTAAGGGTCGATCCACAACGGATGCTGGTATAGGTCTTCTTTATAGTATATTTGAAGCATGGTTGGTATTCTAACTGTTGCTTCTCAATACATTTTGGATAATGTATTATATGTTAGAAAGAATCTTAGTAAATTTACAACCAAAAGTGACAGTCACGGAAGAAACACTAGAAATAAGTACAAACTAGAAATACCGGTGATCAGACTTAGTAAAGTTAGTAAATCTTTTAAAGGTCAATGTATACGCCTTTACAATAAAATCCCAGAAAACGTTCAAAATCTCTCCATTAATAAATTTAAAAAAGTAGTCAAAGAGCGTTTGTGTGCCAAAGCCTATTATAAGGTCAATGATTTCATAAACGATGGCACATCTTGGGAGTAGGATGGCTGCTTGCAAGGCTGCTTCTACATTATTTTATGACTTACAATAATTATGTATGTATGTTGACATTGTATAATTTTAAGTTACAGCATTGTAAACTTTA
Source organism: Cyaniris semiargus (assembly GCA_905187585.1). NCBI lineage: Eukaryota > Metazoa > Arthropoda > Insecta > Lepidoptera > Lycaenidae > Cyaniris > Cyaniris semiargus. The sequence continues at coordinate 6,200,776 of LR994555.1, forward strand.
TTTTAAAAGATTAATTTTTTTCTCACTTTTTTTGGTAAATAAAGTGGGCCCCGTGCGAGTTTCTTACGCCGGTTCTTCTCGCCGGGTTAGTTCCCGAACCGGTGGTAGGCATCATGTAGACTTTCAGAAAATATTTGCAAAAATTTATTCTGAATAAAAAAAATTGAGTTTGAGTTTGAGTTTATCGCGCCGGAACCGTACATTTTTCCGGGTTAAAAATTATCCTTTGCACTTTCCCGGGACTCAAAGTATCCTCATACCAAATTTTAGTAAAATCGTTAAGTGGAAAAAGTAACAGACAGACAGACATACATACATACTCATATTTATAATATTAGTACCTATGGATATAACTGTGCAATTTTTTATGTTCAAAATTATCATATTACCTAATATCAAAGGTCCGAATTGGTTCAGCGGTTAGAGCGTGAATTACACAGACTGAAAAAAAGAACATTTTCGCATTTATGATTATACTAGCTTTTGCCCGCGACTTTGTCCGCGTCAACATAGTATAAGCTGCGTTATTGTATGTGTGTACCAAAAATATCATAACACAATATGTGTCTCAACAACATCTGAGGAGTTGCTTCTATATCTCACGAATTCCAAAAACTTAAGCATGGTACCAAATTCGGGTTATACAACAACAAAAGAATCTCACCAAAAACATTTCTTCTAAAATGTTGCCGAGACGACCACATAAGGTTAAACCCTGTGGAAAAGATATGAGATCTCATGTAGAGTCAAGCTTCTGAATCTACACGGCCTAACTCTACTGACCGTAACTAAAACAAATTCTACATACCAGTAAACCTTATGTGGTCATCTCGGCAACATTTTACAAGAAATGTTTTTGGTGGGATTTCAGTTCTTTCTGTAAGTTGGTTCTTGTAAGTACTTATTAACAGTTTTTTTTAGTTACTGTCTACAGCCCCGTGTAAAGTCTTATGACCTTATTCATAAAATTGGTGAAAGTTGTTGGTTGGTTTTTGTTTATCGCGTCGCGTATGATTACTTTTGTATATCGAACTTGTTTTATTTCACTGTTACTACAGATATGTTTTTTTTCATTAATTTCTATTATGATAGTGCAAGTAAATTTAGTGCAGAATGTTCGGCATTTTAACCGAAATTCGGCCGAATGACGAAGTTCGGTTCAAGCTGCCGAAGTTCGGTTAAACCGAATGTAAAATGAATTTCGGCCCACCCTTAGTATGTATAGATAAGTAAAAACTATCCATAATAATATATACCTAGGCCTTTGCGGCGGTGTGAATTCGTAGATAATAGAAAAAAAAATGAATGACTATAATATTATTATATTATGTTATACTTGGCTTTGTATTGAATAGAATACACAGCCTACAAGGCAATAAAATCTGATGTTCAAATTAAAAGAAATCAAGTCATAATAAAATTTATCTATATCTTTATTATATTTCTCGGAGGCATATTTCTAACAAAGATGTTTCGCAGGTGATTTATACTTTGGGAAAATGAAAAAAGTGGGCGTACAGTGTTCACTCACAATATAAGAGATATACAGTATACTATCTTCATACCAGACCGTCGAATCGGGCGAATTAATACATTACGTGATTCCTGATAACTTGAAGTAGCAAATGTTATAGTATCGTTGCGAGCGTAGGTACACAAAACTGAGTCAATTCTGCTGAATGAGTTGCCAGTGTACAATTTGGATGTGATTGCAATGCGGTCGTGGTAAAAGAACTGCAAGATGCTATAGCCATAAAATGTGAATCAAACCTCAAAAATATTCTAATTGGGTAAAACTCCAAAGTTGGATGTTTGCTTGACGTATATCAGGGAATCAAATGTGACTGGCTGATAGTAACCGGGCTAATTGAATTTATTTTAATGTGGAATTACAATAGCGCTATTGTGGTACTGTCTTGTTTTCAAGGACACGGGATTACCCTACAGCCTACCGCATGATACTTATACTGGGGTACACTTTATATTTGTGATGACAGATGTAATATGGGCGCGAAGGCCAGTACAAAATAAACGCCCCGTCGAGTCAGGCCCTATTGTAGTAACAGCTTACTTAAGCTTAGTTTTTTCAAGGGCTAGCTACCTGATAGCCATTCCAGTGATAAATGGCTAAGTTTTTAGAAAATCAGTCGGCTATTGTCCATTTTAACATCTTTCTTACGAAGATTGTTCCTTTCGCAGCTGGCTTTTAGTTGTATTTCGCGACTTTGAGCGTGCAAAAAGGAACCCCGCAGGAACCGTACAGTTAGTATATAGGAAGTCTATAATATTAATATCTCTATATCCATGATTAATGTCGTCCTTGTAGTTTTGTAGCATAGTCAATGTAAACCAATAACGAGTTCAAGAAATAAATTATTTATTGTTACGGCACGGCGCGTTTAGAAGTACGCATTTTCTGCTCTAGCGTTTGGGAATACACGCGAGCTGAATCCGCGCACACCGCGCCCTAAGTTATAATAATATTAATATTTCAATTACATATTTCTTTGTTGTACTTAATCTCACAAGCAGCCTATTATGACCATCAATAACATAACCATAACAATTTAAGTAGATAAAAAAAATTAAAACTAAAAAAAGTTATAATAATTTATGATCTTCGTAAAATTAGTAGACAAAGAAAAAAAGCAATAGTTCTAAGCAGCCTGTAATTTAAAAACAATGAAGAGTGACTTATGGCAAACTTTTTATAGACTCCAGGGAGCTTTTTTCTTCACCGCATGGGGTAGGTGATTATTGCACAGTGTAAATTTTAAATGACTCTATTATCAATGATAAGCATTTAACTAGTTATTGTACGTTAAAGGAATAAAGAAACTATGTATTTAGTAATCTGTGGTTAAAGTCTCAGATCTTTAAGGATAGAAAGAGCGCTTAAAAGCTGTAGAGCTTTCAGGCTTGGAGTCCAATATTTCGACTTTATTGCATAATAGATATGATTCTAGCTTAATTTACACTACAGTTATTTAGAATTCCAAATAAGGGGCCAAAATTTACGAAATAAACTCAAGCGACAAAAATCTTTTTAGAAACAAATAACTTATTACTTACTAATGCGATGTTAATTTGTATATTTCTTGCGTGGAATTATTAATACGTAAGTATATTAAAAACATCTAATTTACGGGGCTTCTTTAAACGTTTATTTTCTAAACTAGGTTAATACAACAAGATTAAATAAATAATATTAAACTATACAAAAAAAATTGCCCGATTTAGTCGAAAACAAAGAAACACATTTTAAGAAAACGCAAACAAAATTTAAGCAGGTTAAATAAGAACGTTTTTTAATATTTTGTGAGAGGTGTTAGAATTAATTTCTTGATAACAGTTTACTTATAGTATTAAGCTTCGGCCAAACCTACGCGTCAGTGACGCGGGACGCGGGACGCGATGCGTGAGCGTCTGCAACGCGAAACTGCGCGTGCACATCTGCGCGACTACGGTGCGAACCGTCAAACTTCATTTGTTAACGAACAGTCACTGAAGACGCGCGACTTTATCTGGTGTAAATGCTAAATTGTTGTGGTAATGACATCCTCGTACTTAACATCAGAGTCGGACGGGTCGGACGGACGGACATGAGGGTTGCGAGGTGCTCAGCTTGCTTTTGATTTGGAAGATGCAGAGGAATAAAACACGTCCACAATTATGGTCAAGTCGAATTAATTGAATGTCATGACACAATCTATCAAAACGTAAACAAATAAAAATCATAAACTAAAGAGTTATACAAAATAATTTAAAAAAGATTTTAAAAAAGAAGTCTAGGTATGTTTATGTACACTACAAAACACACGTCTGAGAACTTCATTAACAATTTATTAAAATAAAATGTATGTTATCCTTGTTAATACTTATATTTCAATGATAAAGATTTTTGCTGGAGGTGAGTTTGTAATTTAATTACAGCCAAAGTATTACGTTTTATTAAAATGTTTATGGTTTAAAACCTTTTAAATATTGTGCTTTATATCTCATATTTTTTATATTTCGTTGTTATATTGGAACTAGGTAAACCGGGAGGCAATAAATAACAAAATGGGGTTTGTCCTCGCCTTAAATAGTTTGAATAAGTAATAAAATTATCAAGTTTCATGAATTTTAAACGTAGAATACGCTAGGCTTAATACGGTTAGTAAGAGAAAATTTTGGAGCTGTGGCGGTACCCACAATTCGCCTAACATTCCTGCATCGCGCTATCGAAGTTTTCTGAGCACGTCAGTATATATATACGACAGCTGAAATGTATCACGTGGGCTTCAGCCTGACCGAGCATACCACCTCGCTCGGTCGGAAATTCTTCCTTTGTCGGCCTTCACGCATATTCCACATTGGTGACCCTCGACGCCTCCTTCATCATCATCACTCCCCGCCCCTCCGCACCGCGCCAGCCAGCATCGCCTCATCGGATACCTCGTCCACTAGCCGCAATGTACCGCGGCCTGGGCGGACTCCGCATCGACATCATCGGGCTTTCTCACTTCACCGACCGGTCAGCAAGCAGAGCACATCTCGCCTGGTCAGCACGTAGCATCGGCCCGGCACGGCAGCTATCCGACTCACTGGATCCCGTGCAGCAGCATCACAGTTCCGACTCACTGGGACTCACTGCAACAGTTCCGACTCACTGGAACTCACTGGCACTGGCGACTCAAGCGACAAGACTTCAAGATTCGACCTCCGGTCTTCGGGGAGGAGTGATGTGGTGGTACCCACAATTCGCCTAACATTCCTGCATCGCGCTATCGAAGTTTTCTGAGCACGTCAGTATATATATACGACAGCTGAAATGTATCACGTGGGCTTCGGCCTGACCGAGCATAACACCTCGCTCGGTCGGAAGATCTTCCTTTGCGGCCTCTACGCAATATCCCAGCGCTATCAATAAAATTTTTTGATTATGAAAAAAGAAAATATAGTCATACATTTAATAACGTCAGAATTACGAATCTGTCAAATATTCGGTCACGACTCACGACTCACGCGGCACACCGCTTCAAGAGTTTATTAAAAATCTCGGCCACCTGATTTCCTATTTTAGTCCCCAATCCTCAAGCAAAATCAACAAATTTTTCTTGTCTAAAATAACACTTTGTCAAAAATAATCCTTGTCTGTCTGTCTCCATTAATAACGCGAAGGCGGGCATTCGTAATGATACGCCGTTCTGAGAACACCTGTCTTTTAATACCCAACGCGAGAAGGTTATAATTTTTATGGGTATTTATATCCAAAATTTAGAATACTGGAAACCACCTAGACTGTGGATGGAGAACTTAAACTTCTTTCGGAAATTTTGCTGTAGACTAAACCGTGTAAATAAACATAACAATCACATAACGCAAAGGTAGCGACTAGAGAAAAATGGGGTATCTGCAAATTAAATTCATACCGAAATCGGTCCACCCGTTTTAGAAATTATTTACTATAATATTATAGTAAATAATCTCTGAAATATATAAATAAATATGTAGTATAATATGGAGTAAACAACGGGAAAAAGCATGTTAGTTTTTAGCGGAACGAGAGTAGACTCCCGCGGAATTCCTATATCGTGGAATAAGTTAATAGTAAGTGAATTCTATATATTTTAATTTTAATTATTTTATGTAGCATATTATTTTGACAGAGTGTGTATAATGATTGTTCAGCAGTGGGGATGCGCGGTGGGCGGTTCTCTGTCGGCCACTCGCATCACTAAAATGAATTCGACATGGCGCGCTGCCAAACTCAGCTTCAGGAACCTAACGTATTGTGTGTTAAAAATAAATAATATATGAGGTATTGTCCAAGTAGCTCTAATTTTAACTGCATTAAATAGTTCGTTTGTTTGTGATGGACCAAATGTTAGCTGCCGAGTGAAATGTAGCGTTGTTTAGCTTAGTCCACGCCAAAGGCCAGCGCGCGCCCGGAGAGATAGGTTTGTAATAGAAGTAAAGGAGACATTTTCATGAGTATAATATTATTGTTATTGTAGGTTTACAGAAAAAGATATTCATCATCAACACAAGTTTTAGTAAACTTGAGATGATTCAAAAACTTAACATCTATAGAAAGGCTGTATCCCACCAAAAACATACGTGTTAAAATGGGGCCTAGTTCCTATCGGCAAATTTTTGGCCTAAAAAAAGAGTTGAAATCCAATCCAATGCCGAGTTCAGATGCACTTCATCGATCATAATCATCTTCATCAAGAGCCTGATCCATAATACTTCTAAATTTGAACTTGGCAGGTTTTTGTGCTGTACGTAACACTTGATTAATTCTATAATTAAATAATATTTATAGAACCTGCCAAGTTCAAATTAGAAGTATTATGGATCTGGCTGTTGATGAAGATGATTATGATCGATGAAGTGCATCTGAACTTGGCATTGGATTGGATTTCAACTCTTTTTTTTTTAAATTAGCCGATAGGAACTAGGCCCCATTTTAACAGGTATGTTTTGGTAGGATTTAAATACTTTGTTTCAAGAAATCATACTTATTTTTTCTTTTTGTGCCACGCCCGATATAAACAATACTTTCGATAGATGCCGCTAGTGGTATTTGTTAAACTATCAATAGAAGCCAAATTTTTAAGTAAACAGTATTTATTTAATAAGCTATAAAGTGTGCATTATACATGACAATATTTTATAACCCCCCCCCCCCCTCTCCTCCTTCCACCCTCCCCATCGTATTCTCATTGTATCACTGGTACATAAGAATTTTTATCTAAAGTTCGTAGATGAGCCGACACACGCTTGACTGATTTCTTAAATTTCTTAATTTTTTGTTAATCTACATAGTATAACACACAACCTGTGTGCCAAATTTCATAACGCTAGGACATTTGGAAGTAGTCTCTAAAGTTCGTAAATGAGCCGACTCATGCTTGACCGATTTCTTAAATTTCTTAATTTTGTTAATCTACATATAAAACATGACCTGTGTGCCAAATTTCATAACGCTAGGACAATTGGAAGTGGCCTAGAGGTTCCGATTTCCGGTCAGTGAGTGAGTGCCAAAATTAGCAATTTTCACAGGGACATATTTCAGGATCTACTAAAGCTATGAAATTTGGCATACTGCATAAGTACTAGTATATAATTACGTAGGTATAATTTTATCTTTGCTCTCGCATTAGGCACTGAGCTACAGGGGGGTCAAAGTGCGTCGAAACGGTTCGTGTAAATAGTGCACGGAATGCGCGCGGCCTGCTGGAACTCGGCCTGCGCACTTCCGTGCGCTTTGATTATGTCTAGTTGGGTATACGTTTTAAAGGAAATTATACTTTCGTATTGTTCTTTTCTAATTCTCTAATTACATATTCTAAATTTGAAAAAATCCAGATAATTAATTAGTGTTAACTATCTCTGTTATTGAACATTTTATATACGCTTAGACACATGCAGAAAACTACACTATTTAATGTTGTGAGGTAGAAAACTTAATCTTTCGTATATGTTTGTTCGACGTGATATAGTGTAGTTTGACTCAAACATTAAAGAAAATAACTGTCCATTCTTGTTTTTAGAACCTATACATAATTTTATTCGATCAGTGATCTAATTATTTATTATTTCCAAACTAATAATCACCTGCGCTAAAATTTCAAAGAGCGTGGAAAGGTTGCGCTTAGAACTTCAAAGTAAGCAGAAAAGTTACTTCATAAGCAAAGAGATCGGAGCTTCAGACTGCAGCGCGTTAACGATTTTGGGCTATATCTTTTAGGTAGACGAAAACAGAGCCTTAAGTTTGAGCGTAGTAGTATCGTAACTCCCAAAATGGTTATATAATATAACCATTTTGGAAGTATGGATGATGATAAATATATCATCATCCATACTTCCATACTAATATTATATTCATACTTACTTAATATTATAAATGCGAAAGTGTGTCTGTCTGTCTGTCTGTTACCTCTTCACGCCCAAATCGCTGAACCGATTTTGCTGAAATTTGGTATGTTGATACTTTGAGTTCTGGGAAAGGACATATGATAATTTTTCTCGAAAAAATGTACGGTTCCCACGCAATAGACGAATTTTGGCGCAATGGAGTTGCGGGGGTCATCTAGTCATGGCTATAATTCAAGAGCTACCTTGTTTAATTAAAATTAGCTATAACTTACTTTTGATCAGGACTATGATTCTGTAATGAACTCTATCTATTAGAATCATTTTTTGGTATAAATAGGTGATTTTGACATTTGCCCTAAAATCATGACCCTATTAGCTTAAAACCATTGAATTACTGAAAATACTTAAAAAGCACTTAAATCTCTCAAATTAAGTAGATAGGTATTACAAAAACACTTTTTGACATCGGCTTAGGGGCTTATGTTTATGGAAAATTGCACGCGTTGCGCCCTGCGCGTCGCAGGGTGTATATTTAGAAAAGCGTTACCCATAGACCGTCAGTTGCTCTGTCGCCGGCGTAGTGAGCGCACGTCACTTAGCGTTGTATATTACGATCGGTGTGGTGTCGAACTGGATTTTGTGTGTGAAAACCTTATGAATGGACTTTAATTAATGGTTTTGTAATAAGGTATGTATAGTGCGACGAATATTTGGCGCGAATAAAACAGTATCTAAATATTTAAATAGACCGACACAATATTAATTATTGTAGGTTATTTGGTTGTGGCTTGAGTAAATAGAAACGGGATAGTATAGTACATAATACCTCTCTGGGATAGTAATAATAATTATGTAGAACCAACGCAGATGTTTGCCTAGTCATTAAATATTTCAGTATAACTTGGTATTTGGAATACCAGTCTACATTAAATTACTGAAAGAAAAGCAAATCGAATTGTATGTTACTTAATATTAGAGTTTTTGGTTGTATGTTAAAAATATGACATATCGATGTTAAGTTATAATAATACTAGATGACGCCCGTAACTCCGTTGCGCCAAAAATCGTTTATCGTGAGGGAACTGTACATTTTTCCGGGATAAAAAGTATCTCCATACCAAATTTCAGCAAAATCGGTTCAGCGGTTTGGGCGTGAAGAAGTAACAGACCGACAGACAGACAGACAGACAGACAGATAGACAGACAGACACACTTTCGCATTTATAATATTAGTATGGATATGGATTCTAGATATGAGCCAACGCATGATCTCAGCCATTTTCCAGCGCATGAAAATGCTGTGAATTGTGATTCTATTTCTAACCATAAAATAAGATAACTGTTTGAATATCAGTCTATAGGTTAAACATATAATTATGGTAACTTCCTGGACATAGTAGAAGTAAATATGTGCCTCAAAATAATAGTCTTTACACTTTTTAAGTAAAATGGTAGAGTTGAATAATATATGGACCGTAGAGTAACAGTAACGTAGAGTAAATTAAACGTCATGTATTTTTATGTAAGTTCTTGATTGTAATACTTGTCCTAAAATTGAATATTCTATTTAATTCTAAAAATTTAAATGCCTTCCCTTATCAAAGAGACTTTTCATTCAAAAAATTGCCTAACAGAAAAATGCTCTCTTTTGCATCCGTCTTTAGTCTCTATTTTTTATAAAACTTTGCAACATGCAATATTGTCATAAAACTAAAATAAGAAAATTACATTTTATGTTTAAAAATAATAATAAGTTAGGAATGATCTTCACTTAAAAAAACTCCTTTCATGACTTAATGCAACTTTATGTTAAAGTAAAAAAATGTTTTGTTTTTAACGCGCCTAAAAACCGGCTTGAGACATTGATTAAAAATGAATGATGTTATGTAAATATATTTTCTTGCTTTCTAAACAATGACGAAATTTCATCTGTGTCAAAAATGTTTCTCGAGGTGGCGTACATATTTAAGTCAGTTTAACGCGGAGTATAAATTAATATTGATATGACAGGCGACATTTGATACGCACAAAGAGTAAATACTACAGAATTTCCACTATGTGATTTATATGACGTCGCTAGGGTTGCCACTACTTGAGTTTTTATTTTTTGTATAAGATTATAATTTTCTTAATAAAAAAGGCTGTATATGTAGAGGTATAATTGAAAATAGATGTTTTTCTTTTGCAACATTTGGGTCTCTACTCTCTACAATCTTTTCACTTTTATAGAACCGTTTCTTGCCGCTATGTCAAGCAGGCGGCAGCCCTCGCAAATGTGATGGATAAAATATTTATTGGCGTATCTTTTTCATGTTGAAACATTAGATTCCCGGTCAGTGAGCGGATCCGGTGGAGCATAGCAGGAATTTCCACTTTACTGACATCGCCGACAGGAAAATTCGCCTTGAGATATTTACGAAAAACCGGTTCAGGGCGCACCCGAGCCGGCTAAAACTGGATATTACCGGTTTTAAAGAAGCGTGTAGAGACCTTTGTTATGAGTTTAAAATTGAAAAAAACCTGCAATTATTTACGGCTGTATTTTTTAAAGTATACAGACCTTTTGCTACGTGATAATGTTTAAAGTGAAAAGTCCATCTATAGTTAAAAGAAATATAATATTAAAGATACGCGTTTTACATAGGTGCGTTTTAAAAGTTAAGCTAGATATAAGTACAATGAAAAAGCTTGCAACCTTCTATTTCTTTATAAATTTATTTAAATAGACTATTTTTAGCGATTCCTCAAATAAAGCAATAATTAAATGGGATCTTTACAAAACATACCAGCATTTCCTATATTATATCTCTTGTACCGTTAAATGTGTGCAATGTACCATTCTAATCAATCTGTCTGTCCGTCCGTCCGTACTCCAGGCGATGTCTTTCATAAATTATTCCATCGTGTGCCTTCCAAGAAGATTTTTCAAGCAAAAATAGCCTTATTTTTACCTCATACAATGTTTTCTTAAAAATAAAGTATATTTTCGTATCATTGAGTTTAATATTTTGTTTTCATGAATACGTTATGAGGTTAGAATTTTATGAAAAAAAAAACCCAATGATTTTCAGAAACGTTTGAATATGGAATACGAAAATGAAAAGCCTGTATTTTCAATTACACTTATTGTTATAATTCGTGCCTTCAAAGGGAAAATTAAATATTACAACAGCCCTATTAATATAAACGTTGGTTTATATGAAATTACTTAATTACATTACGTTTTGGCAATGTATTAAATATGAATTAGATATATCCGCGTAGATATGCATATCTAATATTATAAATTAAAAGTATTTCTGTCTGTTTACTGTTATCTATTCAAGATTAACTCGTTGAACCGATTTTGATATGTACATATTTTGGTGTTAAGTATCGTGAAAGGATATCATATTTTATGTCAAGGAAAAATGATTGCAAAATAAACAAATTTCTGCGCGAAGAAAGTTGCAGACTATTTGTAATATAAATAAAAAAAAAATACTTTAAATTTTAGAGCATTAAGCAATGTATTTATTTTCGTATCTCTTTTATTACTGAAAAAAAACTCGAAATTCAATTGCACACCCGTGAAATTTTAAATGAAACGACATAACTCTTAATACGGACTCTGACGGCTCAATTTGTGAGGATATTTTGTGTGCGGCGGAGGTCTATATACTATTACCACCAATTAGTAGCGGGCTTCTTTGATAGCGGCAGAAAATTGATCAGAAACGACCGCCCAGAGACCACTGGCCGTTCAAATAATTAAGTCGACTTGGTTAGTTTATAACAAAACAAGTTGTATGTTACGAACATGTCGTAGGTTAGTTGAGGAAAGGAGGTGTATGCTTTGAAAGTGTTTTGGGTTGGGGAAAGAGGGGAAAACTTTATTGTCCTTGAATTATATGGGCTTTTTGAATACTATATAAACATATCTATGAGATAATAAAAAAAAAAAAACTTACATTTGCGCCGGTAAAAAATTATGGGATTTCTGTAAACTCTTGACAAGAAATATATGCAAATTTTCCTATGTGTATAATAATAATATATTGTGTTGTGTGTCTTCAAAATGAAAATGAAGCCTTTATAAAATCGGTCCATAAAATAGTGTTAATGAAAGTTAACAAACTTTTTGTTGACTCTACCAATTTCTAAGCTATTGAACACACAGAGAGCTATTATTGTGTCCGGTTCGAAAATTAAATGTACGGAATCTTAATATTAAAGTTAGGGGCCCATATTATGTCGATGAGGAACATATAATTTGTTGTCTAAAAGTTTATTAACTTTAATAATTATTTTGTTTTCGAAGCCATGATAAATGTTTCACTGCTTGTCTTTAAAGTTTCACCAACATCTTTAAAGTTTAAATTATGTAGCGTGCTATGATTGAATTCTTAAGGCATTTTGTAAACTCTTAATAATTACAGCATATCAAGAAGTTCATGCTGAGAACCTTACTAACGGCCGTTTTACATTATTCCAATCCAATGATCCAATTCAGCACTGGATTGCTACTGGAATAATGTAAACCTATAAATAGGTAGCACATGAATGTTCGTTCGTCCAAACTAATCATAACTCTGGTACTCAATAAACGTTGGTACGGTTCTTACGCAAAAACTACCAGTGTTCCCGCCTACCAAAATCAAATTTATAACAACCAAAATGCTATAATCAAAATTATATTATATTAAAAATCAAATTTATAACAACCAAAGTACTAAGTATAATAACTTAGTACTTACTATTTATATACGTGAAATTCATTTACGAACCCTAAATAATACTAAATATATACAAAATCGAGTACTTGAAATTACTAAGTTGCGAATATTTTACGTAGAAAACTCAATCGTGTTCCGGAAAAATACGAAGAAAGTTTGTTATTGAAAGTTTATTTTGTTTTAAGACGGCGGCAAGTGACCTAAAGCTATTTCATGTAATCCTCATTCCACCGAAAGGTGTTAAAACTTCCAACTCGAAAGTTTCTTACATTCATAAACATTTTACTTCGCGGAGTTTCGATTTTCACATAATACCACACTCGAAATTCGTGAAAATTTAATGAGAAATTACACGGGAAGTGGGAATTTAAGTTTAAAACTTTAAATAAATTTCAAATGTTCGATTTATTTTAAATTAATTGTTTGAAAATTCGAAACGTGACCAAACAAAAGTTATACTGGTAGTCTCATAAACTGGAAAAGATATCGCTTCAAAGATTTAGCAATTTCTCTTTGTCTTTCAAAATTATTTTTTATTATGATTTCAAATTCATGTATAAACATTTTAATTCACACAAATCAAATATTGTCGACTGCATTGTTATACTCTACATTAAGCAAACTATTCGAATGTAAACAAAAAATATTTTCCAAGTAAAATCGGTGTCGCTATTTTCACTATAATTAAGTAATTTACTAGGGCCTAGGCATATGTAAATAAAATATGCATGTGAGCTACTTGAGTAAAGACTTAATTGCGAAAAATAAGCAGACATTAGCGCGGGAACGAATGTGAGCTATGAATAAATTATTTACACTACTTCAGGTTATTTCGTTTAGTTTGTGACGATGTAGAGTTCTGGATGTGACTAATTAATAAATAAATAACTGTGGCGGCCACATATATCCCACATTGGTGACCCTCGACAGAACACGCCTCCTTCATCATCATCACTCCCCGCCCCTCCGCACCGCGCCAGCCAGTATCGCCTCATCGGGTACCTCGTCCACTAGCCGCAATGTACCGCGGCCTGGGCGTCTCCGCATCGGCATCATCGGGCTTTCTCACTACACCGACCGGTCAGCAAGCAGAGCACATCTCTCCTGGTCAGCACGTAGCATCGGCCCCGCACGGCAGCTATCCGACTCACTGGATCCCGTGCAGCAGCTTCACAGTTCCGACTCACTGGGACTTCACTGCAACAGTTCCGACTCACTGGAACTCTCTGGCACTGGCGACTCAAGCGACAAGATTCAAGATTCGACCTCCGGTCTTCGGGGGGAGTGATGTGGCGGTACCCACAATTCGCCTAACATTCCTGCATCGCGCTATCGAAGTTTTCTAAGCGCGTCGGTATATATACGACAGCTGAAATGTATCACGTGGGCTCCGGCCTGACCGAGCATAACACCTCGCTCGGTCGGAAGATCTTCCTTTTCGGCCACTACGCATTATCCCCACATAACTATAATATTAATCTGTTTTTTTTCTTTTTTTTTGGAACGAAGTTCCTTATCGCGCGTTGCACCTTGCAGGGGCTAAACGGAAAAAGTTGTAACGACACTTTTTTATTAGTACCTGCATAGTAGGGGCAGAGGGCGTTGATAGTTTAGTTTTTTTTATATTGAATCTTAAATACTGTTAGACAAATAATACACGGCCAGTCTCTCATCATTTGGCTTAATTAACCCGTCGATCGTGGGAAAACGAGACACAATAGATATTCTATTGGGTCTCGGTCACCGGTGACGGTATGGGGCTTGATGAATTCCGCAAAAAAAAGATGCCTCGGACCGCTCTCTCGGAGAAAGCGGCAGAAGCCGCGCGGATGGTTCTGCTGATAGAGCAGATGCCACTGTCTGGGCTGCTGCAGTTATCGCCTCAGGCGGGTCCAGCGGCCCAGCGACACGCGGAGAGGAGGTTTTAACTAAATATAAGAAACTTTGTAGAACCAAGAATGTCAAATTAAAAAAGCATTTTTGACACTCGCGAGCTAAAAAGGAGACACAGATTATATGACCAAACTTAGAGAAATTTAATATTTACTTAACATATTTAATATTTACTCAACATCAATTTGAAAAATACAAGCATTTTCTGTCGAAATCTTCATTAAATTGAAGCTAAGCAATCACGAAACATCTCTGAGTGCGCCCTAAGGCTGCGTTTCCACCAGAGATGTGTTGCGAGGAATGTGTTTTTAAGATCCAATAGAATCGCTGCGCTGAGCGAGGTCACGGCAAGCTCACGTCAATGAAGCGATTCTATTGGTTCTCAAAAACACATTCCTCGCAACACATCTCTGGTGGAAACGCAGCCTAAATTTATAAAGTAATTACAAAATATATTTTAGTGTGGCAGTTAGCTTCTAATGCTTTGAGAGGCGCATCCACAGACATAGATCAAGATAGATACCGCATGTCGCTCCATTTGTATGAAAACGAGCGTTTTTTTTCCTACCTACTGTGACGTACCGATGATAAGAAACGTGTCCATTATCTAGACCAACGTTTCTATTTGAATTTCTACAACTCAATACGGCACTTTTAGGCATTTAGGCATTTTTAAAATTCCGATTGACGTCCGATTCCGATAGCAGACTAAAGAACAGACTTTCGAAAGACGAGCATTGCTCGTCGTTTGGGAACGCGATATGGCACGCGAAGTACATACACATGCGGTATCTATCTTGATCTATGTCTGTGGGCGCATCTAGTTGTGGATATGCCCTCATATCCGTGTCGCGGACGTATAGCTCGTTTAAATTACTAGTATTCATACAGCATAGATTATATAGCTTTATGCATTTTTCAGCGATGAAAATGAAATATTTTTTCTATTCCTCACAAACTCTGTATAGCGTACTCATAAACTTAATACGGAATGAATGCTGTGTTAAATATTTCAAAACTAGCTTTTTCTCATGGCTTTGCGTAAAACAATATTCTTAGTACTTCAATTTGACTACCTAGGGGTCGTCGTGAGTAGGGGTGGAATTTTGAAAATTTATCAATTGTTACTGAATCGATGACAGCATAAGACTCCTAAGCTCAGCAATCGGCTTTGTATTTTAGTAAACAAAGATTTACATATTTTAACCATTTTTATATTCAAGTTATATTTCATACATCTTTGTGCTGTCGGTTTAAATCAACAATGAACAAACGCATTTCAAAATAACATAATCAATAGGGCCGCCAAGTATTTTCATGATGTTGCTTTTGAAAAACTTCCAACTAGGTTAGCTTGTGATGAAAATACAATGTGACTGAAAGCTACTTGCAGGCTACAATGAATTTATACACTCTCATAAATCGCTGTTGTTAGCTTGTTAGCTGTTCCACATATTGAATTTATGAAAGGGAATAAAAGTTCAATGGAAAAATCTAGATTTTTAGTACTTTTACGGCATATTCCAATAGCCCAGTTCGACTCGTTAAATATGCAATACGTTAATACTTAATATCCATATTAATATTACAAATGCGAAATTGTGTCTGTCTGTTTGTAACGTTTTCACGATTAAATAGCTAAACTGATGAAAATTGGTTATACTTTGAGTCCCGGAAAAGGACCTAACAAACTTTTAATCTTGGAAAATTGACGGTTCTCGCGCGATAAACGAATTTTGGCGCAAAGGATTGTGGGTGTCATCTACTAAAAAATATTTTCTGTTTTTATTTTTAGGTTCAAGTTTTATACTCTAACGCTAGTAAAATAAAATAAAGCAATCATTGTTTTACAATATTATATTTAAATAGACTAAGGGCCTGTTTCACACTTCCTGATAAGTGCCGGATAGGCTATCCACCACTTAATTTGACAGATAGAGTATGGAGAATCTGTAAAAATATTAGGGCCTGTTTCCCCACTTCCTGATAAGTCCTGGATAGGCTATCCACAGACCACAACTTAACTTGACATATAAAGTATGGAGAATCTGTCAAAAAATCAGATTCTCCATACTCTCTCTATCTGTCAAGTTAAGCGGTGGATAGCCTATCCGGCACTTATCAGGTAGTGGTGAAACAGCCCGTAAACGAAACAAACCTAAAAATATTTTTACACCATCCTAACTTCAGAAAAAACTTAAAAGTTACTCTTAATAATTAGTAACCATTGGGTGCGTGATGATTTATTATATTTCTGTGTATAATTAAATAATTATACTGCCTTTAATTAAGACGTATTATAGGCGGTGGGCGGCGGAAATCTTCGAAATGTTTTCAAAATGGCTACCTTATAGTACAGGTTCCCTAAAACATATTTTTTTTGACTTGATTACTATCAAGGTAATTTTTCGTGAGTAGCTTCATTTTGATAAGACGAACAACAATTTCCTTTGCGAAAATTCTCGAAAGTGGTAGCTAACAGAGATAGAAAGGATTAAATATATTTCGATTTGATGGTCCTAAAATATGGATTGTTGTATTTGTAAATTGTAGGAAAATGTTACTGTTAAATTTAAAAAATATTAACCTATCAACATACAAAAAATCAGCTGGTTAGGGTTCCGTTGACTACGGAACCCTAAAACAGAGTCAAAAAAATGTTCTAGGGAACCTGTACTATTACTTTTATTTAGTCCTACCAACATAATAATACTTTTTGTTATCGATGGAATGTAGTCAACATAAAAGTAATTAAATATAAAAGGTTGTCATAGGTATTATAGAAGCTAAAGGCGCAACTTATACATTTTTTGATGATTTTTTTATATATAAAATAAGGGGGCAAACGAGCAAACGGGACACCTGATGGAAAGCAACTACCGTCGTCCATGGACAGACCATGGATTTTGATGAAACCCGAAATAAAATAAAATAAATTGGTATTGGACAAAAAAAATCTTAAGAATAGTGCGGCCCTTATTTAAGAGTGATTAATGATCTAGAATTCAAAACTATAACGACTCCACATTCACATTAGTCACGTAAAATAGATCAGAATTTATAACCGACGAAAGTAAAAAAAAAAAAAAACTAATCACTCGGCGCACACTAAAAAACTTTTTTTTTTTGCGAAACCATTTAAAATCTGTTGATACAACAACTAAAAAAATCAATCACACAGCAAAAAAGTGAACAAAAGAGCCGTTATTCTGTGAATGGAGATTCTGACACGGCGCTATTTATTTATTTGATATCGCAATCCGTTCGGCTGCCTATTAAATCTCATAACAATAGGATTTTTACATTGAAACTTTAATGGGTTTTATATTGATTTCAGATTTTTAATATTGAAATGTCATTTGTAAAAAAAATACACCAACAACACTATATTTTTTATTTGCTTCCATGGTAGTCTGTATTATGAAACTGATATAGCTTTACGCTACCAAGATGATATACAAACAGTTTCCTTATAATAATAATTATCGTAATGAACATGTTATGGCTTACGTGATAAATTGCATCAGTATATTTATTTTTCAAGAACAAGGAACAAGCAACAAAGGCGTATACTTTGTTATGGGAAACTAGAAAGGAAAGTAATCAAAACTCCTAAATAAACAGCAAGACGAAGTCCAGACAGAAGAAAAATAAAACGAATCAAACCCGGCGGCGAAAACCTAAACCGAACAATACACCTGCTCTATGAATTTAGTTCTATTGCAACCTTAAATTCCTATAGTTTTTGCTTGAAAAACTGACGTTTCATCGATCGGACCTCCCTGTTTATCTCGGTGTATCGGAGCGGGATGGAAGAATCGTAGTCATTGGTATAACCGACAGGTGTAAGCGTGCACCTGCGGAGCGGTCAGACGAGAGATGAGGGACAACGAACCTGCAACTAGTCTGAGAGTTATATTATCCTACATACATGTACTCGAAATCATGCAAATCAGTTGGTAAATCATGCCGTATGTTCTTAATTCTTATACTATAGTTGCGATGCTGTGTCAGCATGATAAAAGTACTATCAAAGAAATTGATTCATAGGCTAGTTGACGGACCTACGTCATTTAGTCGCATTATGTCAATTCAATATTAGTCGCGATCTGTCGGCTGAGTTTGACATAATGCGAAACACTTATGTAGGTCCCCCATCTGCCTATGAATCAACTTCTCTGATAGTACAAAATGTTATTTCAAACTAACGTCAAACGCGATCTGGTCAAATGTGAGAAATCTACTTGGTTCTTTGATAGGATCCGAACCGAATCGAAGCAGTACTAAACTATTTATTAATTTAAATGAATCCGAACCGAATCGAAGCTGTATTCAATTAACGTTTACAATAACAGAATCCGAAATTATGTAATGACTTAACTCGGGATATCTTTTAGAGCACGGCGAATTTCGGGCGCTGGAAATGTAAATGATCGAAAACATTTTAGACTTCTGTTTTGTCTGCAAAAGTTTTCCTGTGCTCGTAATCTGTATAATATGAATATCTGAATAATACAAAACATTGAAGCATCATTGAAGTAAATTTTCAAAACGGTGAACAAATATTACATAAACAACAGATAAAATTATCAAAATGGTGTAAAAATGGGACCTAAGTTTATCTTACCTAAATGGGACCTACGTTAATCTACGCACAAATAAAATTATTCATGTAAACAATATTTTAATATTATCTTCTCGTCGTATCCTGTAGTTCATCCGCTTATTGTTAAATATGGTAATATAAACTATATTTTAATAAATAACTAAAAATAATTAGACTGTACAAACTGTGTTAATTCTCAGTTTCTGAAATTTTTTGTGACAAGAGTTCATATTTTATTCACTGAGTTTTTATTTTCTGACAAAATCAAATCAAACCAATCAAAAATCCGGTTAAACAGTTAAAGTCCTGTCCAAAACCTTAGAAACCGGACGTAAGCGCGGCAGAATCTTAACGAACCCCTATAAATAGAATTAATGGTGCATATCGAAAATCAATGTTGAATTTCTCTATTTCGAACAACTTAACCGAGTCAGGCTAACGAGTATCTCCAGATAAGACATGCAACGTAAGAAACATAAATTAAATGAGGTAACATGAGAGCTCAGTCGATAGATGAATGGACACGATAGTGGTGATTAGAGTTGGAATACAGGACATAAAACGCCGTGTAGATAGTACGCATTTGAATAATATTGAGAAATTCAAACGAACCTAAATTCAAAATTCGAACTCAAAAATCAACATCACTTTTTTTTCGATGCGCAAAGCAGTTGGTCGAATTTTAAAATAATGTTTCGCTTTTTTGTTTCAGTGTTTCGTGTGAAGAAGACAATTTTTGGTAAGTTTACAAAATAACCGTACAATCAACTCTTTGGACTTATTTTAAATAAGTATTTTTAATTTAGGATTTAGTCATTAAAAAATTTCATCGTTAAACTATTTTCAAAACTTTGAGCGTTGTTTATTTTTCATTTTTAGGGTTCCGTACCCAAAGGGTAAAAACGGGACCCTATTACTAAGACTACGTTGTCTGTCCGTCTGTCTGTCCGTCTGTCTGTCTCCAGGCTGTATCTCAAGAACCGCTATAGCTAGACTTCTGATTTTTTTACAGATTATGTATATCTGTTGCCGCTATAACAACAAATACTGAAAACAAAATAAAATTAATATTTAAGGGGGGCTCCCATACAACAAAGTGTATTTTTCGGCCTTTTTCGCTCTATATCAATAATGGTAAGAGGTAGGCACTTGAATTTTTCACACATTCTTTTGTTATATGTGTATTTTAATATTTAATAATAATATTAAAATAAAATAAAAAAATCAGGGAGGCTCCCATACAAAAAACACAATTTTTAGCCTATTTTTGCTCTGTATCGGTACGGAACCCTTCGTGCGCGAGTCCGACTCGCACTTGGCCTTTACTATAAAATATTAAAAGCATACTAAGCGAATATTAAGTTAACAGTCACTGTTACTGATAGCTTTGGTGACATTGAATAAAATTATTATTCCAGACTTTTAAGCGTGATGGTTACCCAATAACACATAAATTTAGCCCAAACATTATCTCCAATAACCAAAATGAAGCAAACGGACGAATCTAAAGCTATTAACTGTAACTGAAATATGAATCCGGCTATAAGTAGTTGGTGTATCCGGGTATCGAGAATACCCGGGCTTCCGGATATTGAATATTGATCGGCGACCCTTAACCGCGATGTATCAGCTTTGGAATAAAGGGATTTGATGATCATTCAATTGTAGACCAATGGAATTACATCGATGTTTTAGATTTTAGAATGACGATATTTTGACCAGTGACCACACTCACATTTAAAGTAAGACAGTTTTTAAATTAGTTTAATTTTAAAGTAAAAAAAACATCCTTATTACATACTAGATGTCCCGCGCGCCTTCGCCCGCGTCAATTAGGAATTTTACGTACATTTTCTCGCAAAAAAAAATGCTTATGTCTAATTTTCCCCGTTTTTTCCAAATTTTCTCTGTTTCTTTGATTCTATTAGTCTTGGCGTGATATATATGCCTTCTTCAATAAATGAGCTATCTAATACTCAATTAAATAATTATACACTTTCCTTGCACTTATACCACTTTATTTTAATAGATTTATTAATGTATATAATTAAGTATATAATTAAGTATGTAAGTGTATATAATTAAGTAATAAATCTATTAAAATAAAGTGGAATAAGTGCAAGGAAAGTGTATAATTATTTAATTGAACATGAATTTCCACCAAGAAGTGACAGTACAGATTTTTTTAAATTGGCCTAGTAGTTCCTGAGATTAGCGCGTTCAATCAAACAAACAAACTCTTCAGCCTTCAGGTTTATAATATTAGTAGGATATATTTTTTTAAATTGCTTGACAACCTTGAGTCTCGATATAAAAGACTATGAAAAGTACCAATAATAGGGTCATAATCGGGACGATGCATGGTGCAATATGGTAGTGATGATGATAATGAATGTAATTTGTATAGTAGCATAAAATGCTTTCCGTTCTTAAAACAACGCCGAAGCTCCCAAACTTGTATCTATAAAGAATCAGGAGTTCTTTCAACACCTTCCAAACCATGGTATATCTCGGTGCAAAATCTTACTTGTTGGTAGCATATGCTTAGAATACTTCTCACGAAACCGAAGTCACCACATGTTTCCATATAAATTTTGAGGAGTTCCCTCGATAACTTATGGAACCCTTCATCAGGTCACCACTTTTGTGAATATAGTACCTAATTGGGATAATACCCTATACACCAAAAGAAAATTTTTGAAAATCGATTCACAAACGGCGGAGTAATCGTTGAATATATAAAAACGAACATAGCACCTCCCCCATTTTGAAAATCGGTTAAAATTGTAGCCTATGTGTTATTCTGATATATAAGCTATGTTATTGAAAAGTTTCATTAAAATCCATTCAGTAGTTTTTGCGTGAAAGAGTAACAACATACATTTTTCGCCTTTATAATATTAGTGGTTAGTAGGATAATCAGACATATTTCAATGTACTTATATGAATAAGTTATAATATCTGTGCGTATTTCGTTTGATAAACTTTATATACTCGTAGGTACGTAGATTCATTTGAATACAAGACAATGGCACGTACTAAACACGCTTTCAAATAAATACATCAAGTAGTAAGTTAAGTCTAAGACAAACTGCTCCTTTATGTAGCCTGAGTCCTGTCACTACCGTCACTAACGTGTCGTAGCGGAAGTATGGCGGCACCGCGCAATCATAGAACCCCAAATTAAACAGCAACGTTAACCTCGACACATCTCTCCATTTATAACTGTCGCAGCCATCTTGTTCAACGATCTAATTCATTAACTGCCGACATTTAATTAAATGACTAGTCGAATTATAGAGCGAAATGAAGCTTTGTTTTGATGACCCGCTGACTTGGTTATTGCTATGTAGTTCTCTCGTTCGGTTTTTCATCATTATCATCATCAGTCTATTGACGTTCACTGCAAAACGTAGGCTTCCCAACGAATGCCAATCATTCCGATTTTGGACAGACCTCATACACACTCTGCCCGCATCTACCTTCTTTAAATCGTTGGTTTGCTTACTTTTGTCTTTTGTGGTCTCCACCTTAATACTTGTGTGCTCTATCGATTTTCTAAAGACATGGCCGACCTATTTTTATTCTGTTAACATCAATTTGACCACTCCTAATAGGACAAGAAAATGCATATTTCCCAATTACCACAGTGCTTCTAAATATTTCTATGACAACTTCATTTGTCACTGCTTTTGGATGTCGCTAAATGTGCTAAGCGTCACTTCTGTTTTACATAAAAGCCAATGCCTACACCAGAAAGGAGTGCACTTTGAGTTTTAGAACCATCACTTTACACGCTTTAATGTTGCTAAAAACTGAAAAATGCCGACCCAAAAAGCCTTTACGTAATGCTCCTTTTCTAAATGCATCCCTGAAGTCACATAAAGCAACGAGGAAGTTATGTTAAGCGATTTCATACAAATTGCGAACCGTGACGAACAGGAATAGGGTGTCACAAACGCGAGTCTTTGAAATTAGTAAGCTACGCAAACACGCCAGTAAAACTTAGACACACAATATCTGAGTCATATTGGACGTGATTTATGTAGCGGGTGTGCACTGTGCATTCCATACGGCTTCCACTGAACGTGTTTGATTAAAATTTTGATTGCTAACTTTTTGGTCACCCTACTCTTTTGCGTTTGGATTTCTTTGCGCGCTTGAAAATTCTGTGTGAAATAAGCGTTTTATTAAATGTTTAGGCAACTATGACTTTATGCATACATAATACTTTAACGTTTATAAAATATAGATTCCAAATTTTTCTTATCACTATATCACTGTGTTTTTTTAAATGATCACATTAGCTACTAAATATTTAGTTCAAGTCCCCTGAGGCTGGGATGATTAAGTAAGTGGAATTTCTTACTTTACTATATTATATAAAGGATGGCGTGTCAGTGTGAAGCGCTAGTGGGCTAAATTAAAATGAATGTGACCGACGGGACAAGCTCACTTTTCTTTGCGTTAGTTTTTCTTTATCGCGTTTCCTTTAAAAGATTGGGGAAAATGCACTTAAGTTTTTATAAGCTTATCCTCTATTAATTTTAAGAATGCTACATTTCAAATGAATGAGGCGATAATATTATGTTTTGTCGTTTCTAAGTTTTTTTCAGATAGGGTGACAATTTTTTCGGCTATCGTAAAGAAATTAATATTATACTAGATGCCGTCCGTTTGTCTCGCGGAAACCGTACATTTTTCCGGCATAAAAGTATCCTATGTCCTTTCCCGGGACTCAAAGTATCTCCATACCAAATTTCAACAAAATCGGTTGAGTGGTTTGAGCGTGAAGAGGTAACAGACAGACAGACACACTTTCGCTTTTATAATATTAGTATGGATTATTTTACTAATTGACGGCAATTCTAATGATGATGATAATTTCCAAGTGCTTTCATCTGTCACCGATTGTTTAGTATCGGCAGCGAAGGAGTTGATGTAATTTATACTACTGGCAAGTCCTAACTCCTAACAATAGGGCTGTGTTTACGATGGTCGCAGGTCTTATTGCTCTCATACAGCTCTCACAACGTTCCTGCTAGTCTAGACGATATATTTCAGATAGGAATAGAACAGTATAGTCTAATTAACGTATAACGTGGTACCTAGAGCAATTTTAATCAATGACAATTAAGTTTATTATTATTAGTTTATTATTATTATTAAATATATTTCCGTTGTCTGGTACCCGTAACACAAGTCCTTCAGGTACTTAGCACGGGGCCAGATTGACGTGGTGTGAAGCGTCCATAGATATTATTATTCTTATATTATTAGAATAATTGATAGTATTTGACTTGCTTCATAAGTCTTGCTCATTTAGTCAAAAATAAAGTTGCAAGTAATGGAATTAATATTTCGTAAAAACGAATAATTAAATTGCAGCGACACATTTTATTCGCAAACGAAATATTTCATTTTTGTATCAAACTGAAATTAAAGCTTTAAAATATTTTTTTATATCATTTTGTACGCACCTACTGTTGACTATGAATTATGATGTTCGCAATTCAACCTTATCATCTGGCAATATGGTTCAAAAGTTGTAGACTGGTCTTTCAGTAATTCTACCTATGTACATACGTAGATAGGTGTTGTTTTACTTAAGTATGAGTCATAAAACTTGTATGAAAAATGCGGCTCTACCCGCTGCGCGCCGTCAAAATGTGCACGACGCTGAAGCATTTGACGCATACCACGAAAAGGCGTTTCAACACCAAATTGCTACGATTATAAATTCTTTGCGTTCAGTTTCCAAGCTGTTTACTTATTCCAAGATAATTGCGTGTCAAGAAAACACAGACGTTTACCACATTTATTTATTGCTGCGTCAAAATAGTAAACGACAAGAGAATTGTTCCGCCCTTGTTTTGAAATGTGTAGGCGACTCCATTACAGCCAGTAAATAGGTTTGAAGCGATAAGAATGGACCGTCTCAACCGGTGAGATCGCCTCGGAGAAAACCGGCGGCAAATATTGTTATATTTCTCCAAAAATGCAAATATTGCGCGGTCCCAGTAGACAAGACCCATCTAAAATCTGCATAATTAGTATGTTAGTCTTATTTCGATTTATCTCATGAATAGGGACGATGTTTCATCAAAAATTTAAGACCGTGACAGCGCCTAGACTAAGATATTATTATGTTCAAAAGAAAGATAACAGTCGCAGATAGACAATGGATATCCGTGGACATATTGTGTAATATATACATGCCTTGGCACTATCAAACGTACATCTCATTCGCCAGTATTATTCCATAAAAAACCTTTAAAATTTGTATGCGGCATGCTCCTTCGCTATATCCGCCGCGATTCCATATTCTAATACAAACTTCTTTTGAATGGGGTATTAACTATTCCCAAGGAGCGAAGAATTGCACGTCCATATTAATATTCTTCGCGAAACAAAGGGTTCCTTTCAATAGTTTTTTAGTTTGCCGCTTAGACATTCTGTCAGTCGGATCATTTAAATTAATAACCTCCCGCGTACTAAAATGTTAAGCGCGTTGAATCCGTTGTTTTGTTTCAATGAACTTACATGTTCGCTTTTGAAGTTGCTTTTATTCCATTTCTCGTCAAACGTGTTTTCATGCATATGAGTTTACATTCTTTTTTGTGTTTACTGTTTGATATGTTGGTAATTACATTTTCTTTTGTTTTTCTTCGTTGATTTTCAGTGAAACATAAAATCATTGTCTTTAACAATTAAAATATAGTATGAATCCTATAATCTATAAACTTACCACAGTAATAATAAAGTTGTATGATTCAAATGCAAAATTATATAACGATAATATTATTATTACTTAACACATACTATTTAAATTTAATTCACGTACATAATTATATGAGTTCATCCTATTCCGCCACGGGCAAAATAATATTTTGAAACATCGTTATTATAATATTATGTTTTACAGACGTTCTATAAAATATTTATTTCCTGGTATTATTTTGAGTTCAGTAGTACATTTTGAGACAAATGGCCTCTGTTCTTAGTTAAGTGGGCGATGAAAGCAAACTTTATATCTTTGACGAATGTTCGTGTGTTATGATAAAACTGAGTAACCTAATTTTACTAGTCCATTTAAGTAGCTTTCCGTTATTCATTTTATAATAATTAATCTATATTGAATACAAAACCTATACTGAATAGAAATTTACTTAAATAATATTATGGTATTCGTAAAAATTTGGTTATAGAAAAAGTCGACCTAGAAGAAGCATCAAGTAATTTTAGACGGTTAGAATATTCAACGTTCTCTGGAGCAGAATTTCTATGATGATAATATATATTTGTAAAATATAAAATGAGGTCTAAGAGACTAACTGCCGCACTCAGAGTGGAACATTAATTATTTAAATGCAGTTAAGTAATTCAAAATTTTGACATAAGCCCTGTACATTATCTGTCAAACTCTTCATTAAACTGAAGGTTAATCATAATTAAATGTCTCTGAGTACGGCGGCAAGACAACACTTTCTTGTTATAAGTAAAATAGATAGAGAGTATAGTAGAATAGAGAATTAGAGAGAACTTGATTATGATTGCTCCTCATTGGCAAGAACATAATGAATTCCATAATATATTGCTACTAACTCGCAACTAACAATATAATCTGGCTCGTGTGAATGACATTTAGTGCTCTACAACGCTGAGCTAGATGCAAGTATCCTAGTTTATGTAACATCGCTAATATTGTGCGCCATCATAATATTATAATCCTTCTTATGATATTATAGTTGCTTTGCGATTATAATCTTGCAGCTTATCTGTCGTCTTAAATACCTAATTTCTAATTACATTGCTATTATTTTGCGCATTCTCTTCCTTAGCTTGTATGTATTTTTTTTCATCCAAATCAAATAATTATCGTCAATATACAATATATCTATTTTTGTGTGTTATCGATCTTTTCGTCTACTAAGTGGTTTCTTCGTGACTATAAAGTACATATTATTACGGGAAGGTACAAATATGCATGTGTATGGACAAGTACGTAATCCTAATTTATTTTTTTATCTTCATGAAATGTTTAATCTTCATTATTAATTCTACAACATTGATTGTAACCTCTATTTAATTTTCTAACAATCTGCGCTCGTGTTCTATGTAGCATTTTTTACAAGCTCAACCACGTAGCTATTTTCTGTCATAATCTTAGCTCGTGTTTAGCACCTTGCAGCTTGCTAATCCTGTTCTATATACGATGATTGCAAAACGGGTTCCGTTGCTTTGTGGTCGGCTTTTTCTCACCTGCGTTCTGCTCTAATTATATGTGCGGTTTGTTGGTTGTTCATTTTATGGGCATACAAATAACTTTGAGATTACTTGTTGAAGAATGTTCGCTGTTTCAGAAAGGTATTATGTTATTCTTTTCTATATCTACTGAAGTGTGTATTTCGTTTTTAAAAGTATATATGCAGCAAATAAAATATAACTTTTCTAAGCCTTCAAACTTCAACTAAACGAAGGTTTATCAGAAATAAGTCATTGCACAATCAAAAGTAATTTGATTAGACGATCAAACTACTTTTGTAATAATAAATTTTGTTAAAAGCTGCAGTTGTGATGATGATGTGACCTCATTAATATTTCGTGTTATTACAAAATCGCGTTCTTTTGTCGTCATAAATCATTACCATCAACAATCCACCCCTGACAGACTTTCATCCGCGCACAATCTTGGGGCCATTATTTCATTACAAACGCTGTGCTCAAATTTAATAAATCGAATTGGCAATTTCGGTACAATAGTGACGTCTATATTCTGACTTGTAAAATGGCACACAAAGATGTCTCTATCGAATTGTTATCGACAATAGTTTATTTAGATACAAACCTCCGCGGCCCACACTAATGGTGAAGAATAGATCAGATTGTAAAGGCCTATGGCGGCCATTGTATTTTTTCCAGAATAATGGGGTAGGTGTCAATCGGGCCGGGCAGGTGTATGGTCCACTCTGTCCGGGATAAAACGCTCATAATTTCATTCCGCAGCTGCCTGTCAAGCGATAGCCGATTCGAACCCGCACTCGTTTTTTTCCCGTCTCGGATTCCACGCTAACCCATATTATTTTTAATTCGCCTCTGATTATCGTCTCGGAATTTATACTGGATGACTTTATGCGAGACTCGCAAAGGAATTAATCGGACGAGCAATCGAATGAAAGTATGTAAATTGAAAAAATAGTTTTACTACTAAACCAGAAAATATTTCTTGTAAATAGACTAGAATCTAGTAAGAACTTTTAATTTAAATATTTAGTTTCATATTCAACTAAAATAATACGATAAAATCTAAGCACACTTTAGCTTAACAATTAGGCGTGTACCATTATATTTAAATTTATTAATTTTATTAAAGGTAGTGAGTGGCACGCCCGATGCGCCCACCGCTAATACGGATTGAATAAAACATAAGCTCAATAACGTACTATTAGGGGTAAAGCACATTTAATACCTCTTACAATTACCGGCGAACGGGCGTTAGCTTCGATCCTGTGTAATCTCAAACGCGTGCTTAATATCGATGAACATTTAATTTAATGATATGAAAATTCTTAGAAATACATAAGCTGACATGAATAATTAATAATTATGCATAGAGTTTTGTTTGCTTTGTATGTTATTGCAGTTATTGGTTCCCACTTTTAAAGACAAAATGTCGAAATTTTTATCAGTAATAAGTAAAAGTGCATTTTGTAATGAAATACTTTTGACACCTTTTCTTACTCACGCAAGTTTGAAGAAATGTCAGTTAAAAACCTTACTGCAGATGTTTATGTTTTTAAACGATTCGTGACTAATTTAACAATTCAAAGCCACAAAAATGAGCCGGGTGTTTAGTATTAAGTTGTTAGTTTTTTTTTCTCATATCACACCGGGCCCTTTGGTCAGGACAATGGTGTGGTCTCATCACGAACCGAAAAAACAGTTGTACTCGGAATCGAATCTCCCAGTTTGACGTTGATTAATTAACGCTATAAATATATGGTAATTAGGGACGATACAAAACTATTTAGTTATATTAGTAATTAGTCGAAATATGTAATTTCAGATACTTAATATTAAAATTATTATGTTGTAAATATTTTTATTGACTGTAAGCATGAATATCATGCAAAATGAACATTAATTGTTGAAGTTTTTGGTGACAACGCTGTTTAAAATTTCTGGTATGCTTTACAAGTTTACAACATTTTCTATTGGTCATTTTTTCAGTCCATTGGTGAGGCCATTACATACAGTTTTTGAAATAGTAAGAATCCGTGAGTTATAGAAGCATTTCATAATATGTATTATAATATTTGTAATTTCATTATATTATAACTAAGTACATAATATGTACTATTAAACACAGCTAACGTGTCCTTTACTAGAATGTCCATAGTGTACTCAGTCCTTCATACAGTATAATGCACTTTTAATATACTCGTGAGATGTCATTCACACAATCTCATCGTTTCAATTAGGGCGCCTACGCGTACAGTCGGGGAATTTACGGTTTTGCACTTTTGAGCCCTGTTGCTTTGGGAATAAGGTCGAAATGTGATGCTCCAGGCTTGTCAATGACCATAAAGCCTTTCAATATCTGGAGTCTGGACATCGTAGTTCAATCAATTCTCTTTATCTGAACTTTTCAAAAGATAAAGTGTTCGAATTCGTATAAAAATGTTTAGTTATTGGTCTGTAGGCCGTATATCTGAGGTCTTCAATTCTGAATCTCCATATGTATAACAATATTATATTCATATACCTATATAATACTATATAATTTACTACAAATAACGATTCAATAAGTTTTTTTGTAGCGCAGACAAAATTTTATCATTTAAATCTCATTCATAAAACCTTTTCAAAGTTCACACAACTCATCACACTTAAAAATATGGCCTAAACATTACAGTTCTAAAAATATACAAATAAATCTAAGGAGACTTTTGTATACGCAATTAGGAAGTTTGATTATTGTTGATGGCCGTTTAAAACGTATTAAGAATTCATAAACATAAGGATCCGCTTCCGTAGCGCTCTTTAAATATACAGTCAGTAGAAAAGTTTGGACATAATATTAATGAAAGTTTACTGGGAGCAACTTTTTCTAGCCGTACTATTACTTTTTTTGGTGCACGGTATAATTAATTATAATACACAGTAGTGTAAAATTTCCTTGAAATCAAATTTGTTCAACGCAGAGAAAAATTAGCGCGACGCGATATTGCACTGTTTAGAATTTTAAAGTTATCTGAAATCACGTATACGTGTGCGTGCGGCCAATTCGATCTAGTATAGCAGTCTACTGTGTTATTTATATTGTGGTACCAGGTGTAGGTTACACAGTTATCTATTGTACAGTAGGTTGGAATAGTCACGCCGCATAAAGCATGGGTAGCCTGAGGTAGCTTCGGTGTGGTCCATTATTTACTCTTTTCGTTATTATTACATGTTATACTATCATTAATAAATATTCGCCTACGTAACGCTGTACTTCTATTTATGGTTTTTATATTTGGAGAGAAAAAGCTTAGGAACATTTTAATGAACCAGCAAAGTTATGAAGGAAAGTTGTAAAGTGTAAACTAAGTATGCCATAGCATAGATTACTAAATAGTTACTAAGTAACCATAGTCCAATATTTTGGTTCCTATTGTACATTATATTATTATGCACCAAAGTATAATACTTCAATACTCAACCCAATCAGTTATAACCCAACTTAACAATAATTTCATTATACTAAAGATACGATATACGAATGTTTGCTAAGCTCTCCTTGCTCAAATAGCCAAATACCTGCCTGAGTGACAATATTATTTACCGAAATTTCTCTTGTGTTATTTAATATCTTAGAAGTTGGAACTTTATGGAAATAATGTAGAGTCTTTGTATGTTTTAAGAGGAGTTAAAATAATTCTTGGATGTTTTAAGAGGAGTTAAAATAAAACATACAATATCTCAGAGTATAGTCATAGCAGTATGTTGTTATAATATTAATCATCAAAAATCGGCCAAGTGCGAGTCGGACTCGCGCACGAAGGGTTCCGTACCGGTATAGAGTGAAAGTAGACAAAAAAAATGTGTTTTTTGTATGGGAGCCCCCCTTAAATATTTACTTTATTTTAATTTTATTATTAATTATTAAAGAACAAATATAATTAAGGATTTTGTGAAAATTTCATGTGCCTAACTGTTACGATTATTGATTACGAGCAAAAAAAGCCAAAAAAAACACGTTTCTTGTATGGGAGCCCCTCTTAAATATTAACTTTATTTAATTTTTAGTATTTTTTGTTATAGCGGCAACAGATATACACAATCTGTTAAAATTTCATAAGTTTATCTATAGCGGTTCTTGAGATACAGCCTGGAGACAGACGGACAGACGGACAGACATCGAAGTCTCAGTAATAGGGTCCCGTTTTTACCCTTTGGGTACGGAACCCTAAAAATGGATCGAATGGAAGAATGAAAGTAATAAGTTTAGTAAAGGCACCAACTAGGTCTATTTCTATAGTTAATGTTCATTTATAACACGGTCAAACTAACTAGACGCACGGTTTGATGACGTCATTATGGAGCTCGCATGTTATATATATATTTCGATGCGTCAAGTTAATGTGACCGTGTTGTAGGTTATAATTTCAGAAGCTCCTAATATTACTTGTGTCTTATGCCACGTAGACATAGAGCAGACATAATACTATCTGCGACGCGACAATATAAATAATATATATAGAAAAAGCTAGTTTCGGTACACAAAAAGATCTCGTTCCTTATATTAATTAAACGCTTGTTAATGTCATAAGTCATAACGTGTGAGAGAATGTGCTAATGCTATAATGATTAAGGAAAATATTTTTCTAAGCGATAGCTATCTTATTTGTATCGAACCTTCGATATTTTGTTTCGTTACATTATTTTTTATCGATAATGATTAGTAAAATAAATATAGTTATGAATTACAATTATATTGGAGTGCATGGTAGTGGTTAACTTTGTATGCAGCAGTTAAGGGACCTCCCCTACGGAGATTCCGTAATTTACCGTATTTAGAGCCTTATAAACTTATAATTTGAAAGCTACAAAGTTATAATAAAAATACAGCAATAATCTTCAGTATATCAACATTCCTTTACCCGTTTTAAATTTTCTATTTTTGTTTATTACACTCATGATATTAGCTTCCAAAGTAATACCAATTTATTAAAATTGAACTTGAAGCATATTTTCAGCATCTCCCTAGTATTTACAAATTATGTTTATTTGAAACACACGACAATAGATAGACAATTTCATTAACTACATATTCCCCGTTTTAAATTTTTTTAGATCAATTTTGAACTAAGATTATTAAAGAAATAGGATTTTTGTGCGATCTCGGCAACGCGTCAAATGTATGGTCAAGGTCGTTTGCTCGGGGGATGGCCTTAATCAAGTGAAACTAAACGCAAATTGCAGAAGATACCGCGCGTCAAAGACTCTGAAGGTCTAATATATTTTTATTACCATTTCATGTTTTACTAGATGACGTCCGCAACTCCGTTGCACCAAAATTTAAATTTTGCCGTTCAGATAAAAACTATCCTATAACCTTTTCCGAATTAAGATTCTCCATAAACAAAAAATCAGCAAAATCCGGTTTGGGCGTGAAGAGGTAACAGACAGACACTTTCGCATTTACGATATTAATATGGATATTCTCTTAAGTAAAGTTAATTTAATAGAAAACAAACAAAATTAAAGGTATCTAACGTCTTCCTTTGTAGATACTGTCAATCAAATAATTATCTGTGACTCGTCTATTACAGCCAGGTGCACATTTATCACCAATATAAAAATATTCGAGCCAGGAAAGGGTTTTCGTGATAAGTGTCTTGGGTTCCGTAGTAAAAAAAGTTTATTATTATGGTAAAATAAGTAGCAATTAATAAAAGGATCAAAACTTATATTTTTTGGAGTTTTCCTATATTTTCGGTTAAGTAGTTATCTTATATTCAGGATTCAATAAGATAAAATTGATTGTGAAAAACAATCATTTTTCTTCCTTTTCCCACAAATTATGTAAGATTATGAGCATCTTAAGGGGCCGGGTGCCATCGAAATTCTCATACATACACGTAATACCAAAATCATTTTCTCATACGAAAATATTTAACATGTTTGAGTTATTTTTCAGCTTAAAGTAGTAATTACCTAGGTTCCTGCACAAATATTTACACATTAAAAAATCTTTTTTAGTGTGTAAGTAAATATTTTGTAGTAAATTTTTTTAACACATTAAAAAATCTTTTTTAGTGTGTAAGTAAATATTTTGTAGTAAATTTTTGTGCAGGAACCTAGGTAATTACTATTTCAAGCTGAAAAATAACTCAAACATGTTAAATATTTTTGTATGAGAAAATGATTTTGGTATTATGTATGTATGAGAATTTCAATGGCACCCGGCCCCTTAATAGTTAAATACGATTGGATAAATTGATACATGGGCCTTGGTTATTTAGTTGCATTGTATTAATCCAAGGCAACAGATCACATATTTTATTGTTTACTCGACATAACGCGACAAAATTCTAAAGCTATTTGCCTATGAAGCAATTTTACTGAAATAAATAGATCAACTGCGGAACCCTGCTGGGCATAGCATTGGTTTGGTTTGTAAGCACACCTTTATTTTTTAATTACTTACCTACGTTCCATTATATGATAAGATTTGTGATAGAAACGTACATTTTATTAGACACGTAAATTATACCAACTGGCATTTTGTTTTAAAACTTAATCAAAAAACTTTTTACTTTATATCAGTGAATAAGTTTACTTTTAATTATTATGTTCTTTAACTCATCAAGCCCCATACGGGCACCGGTGGTCGCGACAACAATAGAATACAATAGCATTTCCAAGAATCCGCGATCGAAGGGTTAAATTAATATTTTTAACATTAGGTACAAAAAACTTTTTAAGGAGTATAGAGACAGAGTTAGTAAAACTGATGAAATAATATTTGGTTATATATTAAATCTATTATCTAACATACATACACATAGCAAACTATATTACAGAACTAACTAGACGTGATAAAAATAATTCAATATAATATATAAAGAAAAATATTAGATGACACCTATTATAGGAATGTTAATTGAAAAGTTATATTTCTATACATTAATATTTCAATATCAAATATTATACCAAGTCGGGATTGCGTATGAAAATCACATGTAAATGTGGACACCTGCCGCATACATTTGTGGTTTGTATGCACATTATTGAAGAAATCGTTTTCGTGCCGACTATATTCGAAATAGCCTTGGTACTTTTCCGAAAGTCTTGATACTTTTATTCGAATACTTGATACGTTTCTCGATTTTCATCGAATATTTCCATATTATTTTATGCGGAGTGTGCAGAAACGAAACAGTTCTTGATTTAAACATTTTTATCTAAACAAAGAAAGTTTTGAAGTGAAGACTTTTTTAAAGGCGTTTTGCACTTTTTGGTCTAGGTAAAAATTTAAATTTGGGGCACGTGACCCGATCAAAAATTCGTAACATAGAAGGAGAGTAGATTTGTCTTGTGTGTGTTGATACACTTGTTTACGTTATAGCTTGTAAATCTGAGGTGTACTTTGTTATCGCTACCTTAGTAAACGCGTTAAAGTAACACGTTAAACTAATAAAGCTAATAGAATGCGTTGATTGTCCGTTAGCGAACGTGTTAAAGCCAAAATGTACTTGTTTGCTTATTAATATTAGTCCAACGCATGCGTTATGTAAATTGTAAGAGATGATAGATCGTTTAGTTAGCGCATCCATAACATTAGGGCTGACACGTAAAAATTTAATGAAATGCTAATAAAAATAAACGGGACTGAGCATTTTGATGGCAAGACGTTGATTCTTCTGCATGTATGCAGTCCATTGAAGGCCTTCATACCAAAATTTCCATTAAAATGTCTTTGTCATAAAGGTCTTGTCAAAAATCTAATCACTCTGTAGCCAGGGACGCAAGTAAATTCATAGTAATTAGTAATTCTACTCTTTCACATTCCTACTTTTAATTTGATGTTTATTTTTACCTACTTAACTTATATCATATTATTGGCTACCTAATCGGGTAAGTGGTAACCCTACGCAGGACGCGTTAAACAAAGCTCACGTGTTTGAACTATCAACGATAGTCCCAGCCTACGGTTTTACGTGGTTATTATACTAATGGATAATGAAATTACATGCACTTTTGTGCACGACTTTTCTATTTATAACATTGTCAAGTATCAAAGTTGCTTAACTGCACTTTAATGATTTGAAATACAATACAGTCGAGCGAAAAAGGCATTAATTTTTTTTTTTAATTTGTATAGTTTTTAAAAAAACGTTTATACCAAGTGTACCTAATTATAAAAGTAATAAACCTGAACACAAACACGTTTTATGTAAATCCGTGGAACGTTAAGTCGCAAAGCTTAATTTTATTTGCATTAAATAAAGTTATAAAACTGCTATCAAAATTGAAATCTTCGTTTATATCCTAACATAAACTAAAGGTTACCCTTTATGCGACATAATAAATGAAATAAATTGAACCGACGAAATTATTGCTACCCGACTACTTAAACAAAGGGGTAACATTTTTATGGCCAATTTTGTTTACAAAATATCATAGAGATTTAGGTATTACATCATCCTATTTAGTACTATTTCATATTCTTATATACTGACTAACTTAACGTTTAAACTTAACGAAGTTGACAATCACTTTAAACAAAAAATAATCTTATCTCAGAAGGTAGTTATAATTTTGACAAGTTTTTGTATCGCGTTTCATCAGGTCTATTAAAGTACACTCAACGATAAAAGTGTACACGAAAAAAGTTTTAAAATTATCGCCGTTGTCAATAACACTAATCCGGCATCTCAGAATGTCCGGAGTCCGGACAGTGACGTTTCGTAATCGGACGAATTATTGCTCGTTAATGTGTCGTAATGCTTTCTAGTTTACAGCGATATGATTTATATGATACTAGATGACGCCCGCAACTTCGTTGCGTCAAAATTCGTTTATCGCGCGTGAACCGTACATTTTTCCGGTATAAAAAGTATCCTATGTCCTTTCCCGGGACTCAAAGTATCCCCATACCAAATTTCAGCAAAATCAGTTCCGCGGTTTAGGCGTGAAGAGGTAACAGACAGACAGACAGACAGACAGACACACTTTCGCATTTATAATATTAGTATGGACTTCTGATTGTGCTTTTATACAGCCTGTAACAAAACTAAGTGACAATACTTTAGGTTGTGTATTGATCCCCTAAATAGAGTTTACTGTGAAAGTGGCAGCGCTGAAAGAGTAACATTTTTACTTTTGTATGGGAAAATACATGACACTCGGGCGCATGCCCATACAAATCCAAAAAACAAAATTGCCCTTTTTCGCTGCAACTTTCACTGTGAATATAAGATACACATACATACCCAAAATATTATCATTTAGTTTTGTAACACTTTGTATACACAGCCGTAAATTATGAATGTAGAATTTAAGCGATTAAAAATCTTAAAGAACTCATGTTTGATCTTTATTTTATTAACCCTAATATATTTTCTGTCATTCAAAAATACGATATTAAAATTGTATATTTATTAAGAAATGACTTTTCGTCAGAACGATACCTGACACCAAAAAATACTTTTTATTAGATTTTCAGTTAAGTCCACTCGACTTTCCAATCCATAATTATAAAACTATAGCATACTTTCTATGGATGTAATCATCAGTATCATTCATCATAGGCCATTGAACCGTAATTTGGGTGTAAGTAAAAAGTATCCGACAAATAGATATTACTGGAGCTGA
The DNA here is from genome assembly GCA_905187585.1 of Cyaniris semiargus. Taxonomy (NCBI): domain Eukaryota; kingdom Metazoa; phylum Arthropoda; class Insecta; order Lepidoptera; family Lycaenidae; genus Cyaniris; species Cyaniris semiargus. The sequence goes on from LR994555.1 coordinate 6,237,721, forward strand.
TCTGATACAAATCTATTAATAATATTCGGCCAAGCGATGAGTTTCAGATAAGATACAATTGATTGATGTTCGTTAATAATTCTATTATATTTTTCCCGTATTGTTTCTCGTACTGGTTTCTGGTTAATGAATCCGTTATGAAGTTTTTCGTGTCAGTTTCACCAACGCCATTAAAATAAGATTGTAAATGATAATAATACATATAAAAACATTATTATTTATTCCTCTTGTTTCCTTATAAACTTAGAAATAATTATTAACATTTTGTTTTCGCCTAAAAACTAGGAAATTTTTCTATTTTTTTTACAGAAAACAGTGTAAAATTATAAATTACGGAAATTAACCTGCTATATTATATTTCTACACAAGTTTACCGCAATAAAGTCAACTTGAAGCTATTATAGAGTAATATTACGTAACTGCCTACTGCAATAATTTATTTTATGACGGGCTATTCGGAATAATAAAGTGCATTTCTATCACGTCTATAAATATGACTATACAAATGTTCAATAAAATTTAATATTTCGAAAATACGTTGCTGCTGCCGCTATAGGTTATTGTCACTAAACAATTTCAATTTGAAATGTATATTACAATTCAGTGAAAATGGATTTACAATACTAGCAATTGAGTTATGTGTTAATTTTGTAGGCCCTTTACATTTATACGAAGATAGATAGTATTAATTTAGACCGAAACAATAGTCCTTATTAAATACTTTATTTTAACAAAAACAAAGCATAAAGAATTTCCCAAATTGGTAGTAGATCATAAAGGCAAAATAAATGTGCTGAAGAATAGGAATAAAAGAAAGCAAAAACTTTTTGCGAAGGAAAAAATGTAGCTTAAAATATAAAATACATACTTTATTGCAATAAATAGCTAATGCAATAACTAGGGGCATGTAATAAAAATACTTCTGATGACTGCAATGAACGACATATTGAGTTTATATATAGACAGAATAAAACTAAGCTTGAACAGGTTGATTGTAAAAGACCTCCGCCAGGATACATCCGAGGAATATTGAACAGAAACAAAAAAGAAAACGTTGGGACCACACAGCCGCCTTGTTAGTCTAATGATATGCACATTTCAAACGTTGAATCTAAACATGTCTTTAGCATCAATTATGATGCATCCGTGATTTTTAAACTTCATCGACGTTTTAAGTTTGCAATACATTGGGACATTTTAATCCGCTTTTTGGTTCACAAATGTACACAGATCGTATATCATTGTAGCAAAAAGACACCAAAAAAAAAAAGTGACAATAGTCCCGGATAATCGTAGCTTCCAACGTATTCACATTTCACACTTGCAACTTTATTATCGAACTAGCTTATGCCCGCGGCGTCGCTCGCGTTAAGAAGTATGTATTATTAAATATATACAATCTTTCATCCCCTATTTTAACCCCTTAGTTAGGGTAGAATAGATCAAAATCCTTTCTAAGCGGATGCCTACGTCATAACATCTACCTGCATGCCAAATTACAGGCTAATCCGTCCAGTGGCTGTGCGTTGATAGCTCACTATGTCAGTCAGATAGTCAGTCGTCAGTCAGTCACCTTTGAGTTATATATATATTTAGAATTTCTATTTTAAAGGTCTTTAACTGAGATTTACCTGTTTTGATAACCGTACTAAATAAAGCAATATTTTGTTCCAATATTCAACAATAAGCCTTCGTAATACCGTTATCTCAAAATTATCTGATCCATTTTGAACGGGCAATAGACACGAAAATGTACCAGTTGTTACCCCAGTACTAGATTTCTCACCTAGCAGATAAATCTAGTTGTGTAACTGTATTAGCATTGTTAAGCTCGCTCCGATAAAGTAAATATTGTATCAACATCCCTTTCTTTGAGTCGAGGCCAAATTATTATGTGCATTGGCGCTGTGCCCGCGAAGGAAATTTTTCATATTACCAGCATTATAGCGTCATTTTTCATAAAATATGAAATAAAAATAAATTTTGCATCTCTCGTGTAGACCGGATTTTGTATTGTACCTAAACTTTTATTGTGCACTTTAATCGCATGGGAATTGCATTAGCGATTTTGAGGCAAGATTTTTTGTTGCCAAATCTATAGTCATGGATATAGCAAATAATACAAACTATTCAGGCAATATTTCGATAGCTTAGATTTTTTTGTATAATATAAACAAGGAGGATATAATATAAACAAGGAGGTAATACCTTAATATAATATTTTAAATGTATATTTTGTCCATAATCTAAGCATTCCATCCTAGCCTTTGTTAGATTTAAACAAAGTAAAACTCGATAATGATCATACCGGCAAGAATCTTTATCATATGCAGTACAATCTGTATTGTTTTACTCCCCCCGGAGTCGGAGCATGTTAAACAATGATAATTCTACGGACCCACGTGTCCTGTGAATCGTAACCGTACGGACGAGTATCCATTCTCTAATCTGCATATAAATATACTCGGCTAACTCATCGCACGAAATTAATTCACTCGAATCTAGCCGATAACCCCGGGCGCTAAGGTTTAAAAGCCCGCGAACGTAATTACAATGTATTCTGACCGCCTAAATTCACATGCATAAAGCCTTTTGTACTAGCTTTATTAGAAGTCGTAACTTTTTAAAACGTTGATGCTTTTGTTTCGATGATTTAATATTTTACGACGTCACTGCCGTTCGGTTTTCGGGATGCCAAATCGCAAATAGTGACGTTAACTTTTTCATCTGTCGTATTCCCCGAAGCGTTAAGCATTATTATAAAAATGATTGATGGTCGGATATTTAAGTTTGCGCCCAAAAAAATGAGGCCCAAACACAAACACTTCTATTATGATGGTACAAAAGGCTTTGAGCGCGCCTATTCCACTACCCGCGTTAGACACGGCAGTTAGGCGCGCTCGATCGGAATTTTTGTATTCCCCATCAATAGTCGTTAATGACGATATCATCTCATTAACAGTCATCGAAGCGAGCGAGGAAGGTACGTCCGCGTATTATTTTGGACTGTTCCGTCCACATTAATAACTTTAATGTTTTCATTCCAGTCGAAATAATGCTCGCGACATAAAAGGGGACCTAATTGTCGTAGCGTGCGTATAATTAATACATATCCCCTTCCTTTTTTATGGCTCGTGAATATTTTAAAATTTTAACAAGCCCAAAGTCCAAATAAATGAAGGACCGCCTACGATATTGATTTTTTTTATGAAAAAATGTGATTTACACGATAGGTAAGCAAAATTAATACAACAAACGTAAACCACAGTGTGCCATTTGGCTTAACTATAACGATGATTTATTAACTTAAATATCCCCAGCTTCTCCGAAGAACACTAATTTAAAACCTCGGGCAGATTTTTCAATTTTAAGTTTTATGTTTTCACATAGATTCCATTAACATTTTGCTCTTTAAAAGCCGTGAGAAAAAATATATTTTCATATCTTGGCCATAATAACGGTGCATAATATTAATACTAATAATTAATTACAAGCTTTCATAACTCATTAATTTTATCATTAGTCGCTATAAAATTATCTGTTTGATATCATTTACATATTTTGGTCATTAATTTTAATCTGTCTCGCACATAGGCTCACTAAATCCTAACTATTAATCACGAAATTATGTATTTTAGAAAATAGAGAATAATAATAATCTATTACCATTATTAATAAAAGCTGTTGCTATAATCATATCTTTCTTTTTTCAGACGTTAGTAATCAAACCGTCAGAACCATCAACAATTTTGAAGGAGACTCGGTATGTATTTTAAAAATTATACGCGGCACGCACACGTATTTGTGGAATAAACATTATCATTTACATCACGAAATTTAATTTGACGTGCGCATAGTGAAAACTCATAAAGCGTTAGAATAATATTCATTCGACGGAAAGGGTGAACTGAATTTGACGTAAAAAATGGGGTATGGAGCCATCATTGGAAATAGACGCGCTCGGCTGAGCCCAACGGGCGGCTGACGGTTCTGTCGCATTCTTATTCTGATGGTCCGATAAAATAGATCTGTATCCAACGTTTATAGAACATGTCTTCATTATTGCTTGATTAGCATAAAAAATAAATGTTTGAATTTAGTTTTGTAATAGCCAGTTATATTTTAGATCGTCATAGAAAGTTTTACAAAGTATTTTTTAAATACGAACAAACAAAAACTTTAAATCACTCGGTGGAGACCTAAAATTTTACTCTACGAATATTGACTACTAATAGGTAGTGGAAACATTTTTCGTAAAAATTACGGGGAGAATAATTAAAGTTATTCTAGAGACTGCTTCACGATAAGGCTTCTCATAAAATATAAAGCCATTCCGTAAACAATCATAAGAGCTAGGAGAGGAAGGTTAGTCGGTTAATAAAGGTATTGGAGTGCACTCGGTTCCGTAAACAAAAGCGCTAGGCTGTTTCTATTTGCCCTCTCCCGCAGGATTAGTAATTTAAAAGTCAATGTAGACACTCGATCCCCGAAGAGGGTCAATAGCTTTGTGCCCTTGTACGCCAACGGTAGTATTCGGAAAGTCTATGAAAGTTTTAAGGACTTTCCCAACTATGTAATTAACTTCTGCGGTTACAAACTTCGTTATAAGGAATATAATCGAAACGCCTCCGAGGTCGGCCTCAGATATGTAGACTCGTCAGACCCTTGTTTGATTTGCCGAGTTATTTGCGAAGACTACTCCCGAAGCAGGAAATTGGATCCCGCCGCTTTCGACTAACGCTAACACTTGTCCGATTGCTTCCTCCCAACAGTTAAACAAGTTAAGCGGCTCGTTTTAATAAACTACGCATTCGGCCCGACGTGTTCATTTCCGTGACACTCGCGAATGAACAAAGAGTATTTAGCATGTGTCACGTTGTAATAGAACGGTAAACGTTGACGAATAGTGGAGCTATTTAAGTTCGGAGCGGCGCTGCCATCAATTTTATTTTCTCGCAGAGAACATGTCGGCTGTCGCAACGCATTATGCCGGGAGCGCCACACGCAACATTTGAACGGCGTTTTATTTTGGGTAAACGTGATGTTTCCAATGATTGACTTATCCGAGGGGTAATTTGAGAGGCACTCCCGCTGCACGGAGTGGTCACGGCTTGGTCGACGTTTGTGTGGTAACTCTATCCTGCGTCGTCGACCGGACACCGGCTGAGAACTAGCTGTCACGCTATTATAGTCTTCTGTGACATCTGAAACAAGCGTGAAACGTGCCGACATCCCCACGATAATATTATTAGTACGAACGAGGATTATGGAGCTGTTGAAATAGAACATTAATATCATTGTGATCTTTTCTATGCGTAATATTATTTTCTCGTAAATAATATTGAAAGGAAAAACGAACATTATCGATATGGACAAAATGAAAGTAAAATTATATAATTTCAAATTTAACTTTGCATGAATAATATCCGTTATGAAATTAAAATTGATAATAATAGTACAAATTACAATTAATACAAATTAAATTATGCTAATGCTTTTATCGTGTTGGCTTTAACATTACTGTTTGCTAGTTAACGTGAAATGAATATGAAAGAATAAAACAGTGGTAACCTTTTAAAACTCTACTATTAAAATATATGTTACGAATTTGTTTCAACTTATGTAAATCCTTTTATAATGCTTGAAATATCCTCAAATGCTTCTATAAACGAACTTCGCATGTAAAATAAAATATTGAAAAATAAAATGTGGTTTACATCTCGAGCCACTTAGATATTCTTCGGAGATGCATTCGATTCGAAGTATTCTGTTTTAAAAGAAAACTAATATGAATGCGCCATCTGTGCGTTGTCTTTCTCGAATGGCCGGAATAACGTAACTCGATACACTCCGACGTATTGCAGTGAATCTAAATAGAGGACGTGAGGATACGAAAATTCAATGATAGGTGGAGGCTTAGCGAAATGAAAAGAAAATAAAACCGGGCAGCCAGCGTTAGCCGGCTTAACATATCACCATAATTCAATCGTAGCTACCAAAAAGAGCAACGAATTTATTACAAAGCTCTACGAACCCCGGCTATTATTTATGGCACTCGGTTGGTCTGTCACAAAAAATGGACGGGTGCTTCGAATGTCTCAGCGGGTAGCGTCGGCATAAGCTGCAATAACACGCACTTCCTAAAAGTACCTACTACGATTCCTGCGGTTAAAAATGAACCTTACGGTTTTCGTGGTTGGATCTATTTTGTTTTTTAATTACTTTTCGCTCGTGTTCATTTATCAGTAATCCGAATTTATTGAATACGTTGTATCGTTGTACATGTTTAATACCGGCCATGTGGTAGCGAATGTGGGAACCCCGCCAAGATATTGCTCCACTAAATGACTTCGTTAAACTATTGTTACATCGCTGTTCCCGTGTTTCTTACTCCGAAATATTATGTTACATTCCATGACATGTTTATTTTAATAATTTAAATGGACGACTGCCTCCGAAAACATCGGTCAATATTTAATATTCATATTTGTTTTTACGTTTGTTTACGCTATCGTAAATCTGCATCGTTTCGTTTATTATGATTTATTCTGCAACATTTTTCTTGATTATTAAAAACGTATATCTCTATATAATAGGGTTTCTATTAGATGTACATTAATAAAAGAATCCGTAATCTACTCAAGTGTAATCGGTGAAGAATAAGCTCTAATCGTTTCTTTACAAGCATTCAAATAATAAAACACTGAAGTAGCCAGGTGCAAACTCAAATATAAAGTAGAACCTAAACCGGATAAGTTTAAAAAATTGCCACTCGAGTCGAAACGAATTCTATTCATATCCTGAGTCGTGACTATTGTAAAGTTTTCTTCCTTTGTAATTGAAGAGGATCAGAGCTAATTATAAAAAGCTTCCAAGGGAAAGACTTAAACCGATATTTACTGAGGGCATATTCAATAACAAGACGTTTAGGCGCGATCAATTCTAATCCCTAAAACGAGAGAAATATCACGAAACGGGTAATCGGCTATCTTCACACGTTTGTTGGTGTCTTAAAGTGTGATAACTGATAATATTTATTAAACGGTTAATTTTACCAGCAGCTATAAATATGTTCGGCCGTTACGTGTCATGGAAGATTTAGTTAGCTGCAGTTATGCGTACAGTGGCCTTACTGCTCGGAATTTTGACCGCGATGTTATCAAAATTTTGTTTCTCGTAATTAGAACGTGTAACTGGTTGGTTTTTGTTATTTATTGACTGTGTACCGTTTGTTTCTTTGGTCTTTAATGTTTTATCGTCCGTATTTCTTAATTAATATTGACTGAATGTTTTATGGTTCTCTTAATGTTTTCGATTTTGCAATTTATGTTCTTAAAGCCATAAAATCAATATGATCTGATGATATGGTGTATGCTATAAACACTTATGAACTTCATTTAATTTCTTTTCCTCGTTTTTGAATATTAGTTATAAGCTGGTGACTTTGGCTTTGACAATGCTCTAGAGTTCACGCATATGTTTGCTTTTGGTACAGATTTAGTAACCAGAATAATAACAGTAAAACAAAGCCCACACAAAACGGTAGCGTGTTAACAAGATTAACGAGACACAAAAAACACAAAATTTGCCGGCCATATGTTGGGAACGTGATATGACGAAATACTTAACGCTCAAATAAACTCTTACCCCCATCCGTAAAGTTAATCCACCTCTGACTTTATCTTTATGTCAACGCAGTAAGGACCATTATAGAAATCCGTGGGTAAAATAACTCTAAACGGGCTTGTACTAAATCATAATATGATAATTGAATCATATGCAGCCTGTCACATAGTTAACGATAGGATCTACACATGTGCCTTTTTATCTACATCTCCCTTGCCAACTAGATTAATATTATAATTATGGTAATGAATTTATTACATTTTGTAATGAGTCTTAATGTAACGTAATGAGTTTGCATTTATTTTATGTGCATCTCATTAATTTTACTTTTAACAGAATCTTAAAAAGGAAAATGCGTTTGCATGTAAGTAGATGTAATTTTTAATTTTTTAATCAAAAGTTTATTATTTTATGATTCACTTAACTGCGTTTACTAACCTTACAAACGCTTTTTAACATTTACTCACAGTTTACGAATGAAATTATTAGTTTTTATTTTCATGGCGACGAGTTAACAGCGATTTTAACTTTGTAACGAGATTTTTTATAGTTCTTAATATTTTTATGGGTACTCTGAAACATTATGTCGTTTGAGCTAGTTTGTGTAATGACACAAACTAGCTCAAACGACATAATGTTGGAAATGTCCAAGAACTGTGTCAACTTAATAAGAAATCTAAATAGTAAATATTAATGTTACTACTTACTATTCCTTACTACTTACTATTACTTACTATTTACTATTACTTACTACTTACTATTACTTAAGTAAGTAGTAAGTAATAGTAAGTAGTTACTATTACTTACTACTTACTATGTAAATAGGGAAAGTAGCTAAGTACATAATAATATTTACGTAGTAAAATATCAAAAGCGTTACATTTTTGTAACGTACATAAAATATTCTATGTCATATTTTTGTAACGCATTTCATATTTTAATCCCACTTCAATTTCTCCGTAACGGATTACTTACATTACAACTTTATAGTATGAGAGCATTGGCGCTTTCCCTTTTTTCATCAAAACGCCTCTTAAGGATGACATATCGTGTGCTACCACGTAATGAGACCCTGAGGGATAGCGAGCAATTTCTTTACACGGTGACAAACCGGCTGACGACACCGCGGCGACAACACGCTCGCGTGATAGTCAATAATTTATAACCATAGCACGTGACACCCCTGAAGATATTGCTTGTCAAATGATGACAAGCAGAAACAGCGAAAAATGATACGCGTTTAGTTTATGATCAATATTCTTTGGGTTTTTTGTGCTGGAAAAGCTTTGTTAGATTAGACTGCACACTGTGTTTAGATTCAACTATTTTAATGTTTAGATAGTTGTAGATAATGTACAATGCTTCCAATGTAATTATCAATTATTTACCATTTGATTCAAACCATTCTTTTAGATTAATTTTAAACTGCTCAAAATAGTTATACATAAATCAATTTACTTAATTATATTATACTGACGAATTTCTAAGGTATTTCTCTATTCGTATGATATGACTGGTATTTGCCCTTTGCTCCATATTCAAAGGTCAGTCCAGTTATTGACATATTTAACTGGAAAGCTATTATGATCATGCATGCTACACATTTCATACTTGTGAGCTTAATAAATAATTAAAAAGCTTTTACTTAAAATTTCCTCGTGTAAGTGTCGTGTAGTAGGGCATATACGTTACATTTTATACCGTCATAAAAAGCTGGAATGCGGACAGGGGTGAAGTTTCTTTAAATATTTTAACATATTTTGTGTAGACATGGAGAAAAGCTTCCTCAATATTTGTGACTCCATAATACTCCATATTAATGACAACGCTTAGTGCACTTAACTGTTTTTACAGTGTTCAAAATGTGTGTCACAGTGCACGGAATATTCTTGTGCTATAAACTGATATTTTGATTCGGTCTTTCGGTTTTCAAAATATTTAACTGTCACTGTTGCAAATCAAATCAAATCAACGCATTACCAAAATATTGTTATTTACTTTAGATAGAGCATTTATTTTTGTATGAAATGCCGTCGTTTAAAGGTTATTTCCTGAAATATTATTATAATAGGACACTCTCGAACTAAAAGATGAAAGCGCTGTCAACACAACTAATCGATATTGCAGGATATGTACAAACAATTTTACGAGTTGTAATTTACGCCTCCGTTACACCGGCGGCTGAAAGTTGTAGCTCGTAAAAGAACCGTAAACCGACTTCCCGCGGCAAAGGCACTTTGATTTGTACGAAGCAGCTGTTTAAAACGTTAATATCTTAATTCGTTAGAGCTACGTCATGGTTAGGGGCTTAAAAGGAAACGTGTTACACGGAGTTTAAGAAGTTTGTCGCGAGAAATGTGACATGCGTGTGCGCTGAATATAGTATGAAAATATATTCATTTTTTTTAAGTTTTCTGAAAGTCGTCTTGATGCAAGAGGGAAGTATCTAACCCTGAAGAGAAGAAATTAGTATACAAACTATACAACATAATATTTCATTAAATTAAAAATCATAATTTTTTAATTTTTAAATATATACGTATTTTTGGAAAACGACTTCCATAATCGAATAATGTCTTTCCTATAAAGACCAACGAAAGATTTTTATGAATACTAAGATACAGTGTCAATTCGCTCGCAAAATATCATGAATTTAAAATAGAAACATAGTTTAAGCGACTACAAACACTTTATTTATTTGAACTCGCTAGAAAATTCTCTAATGTGGCTTAACATTTAAAAGCGTCTAAACACACAAGCTTAAAGTATTCCGTGTATCGACGGCCAAGACGTCTTTATTTACTGTCTTAACGTCAGCTATTTCGAATGCGGCTTAAGTGTTTTAACACTCAATCAGAAAAAAATGTGTTAAAGACGCATACACATTGAACAATTTGAAGACAGACGACCTCTGTGGCTCAATTGGTTCAGTGTGTGGCAGCTCAAGCCGGGGGTCGCGGGTTCGAATCCCGCCGACGGAACAAAAAGTTTTCAATGTTCCCGGGTCTGGTTGTGTATTAAATATGTGTATGATATAATAAAAATCTTAAATATATGTATAGTATAAAAGTATTAAATATATTTCCGTTGTCTGGTACTCGTAACACAAGTCCTTCAGGTACTTACCACGGGGCCAGACTGACGTGGTGTGAAGCGTCCATAGATATTATGAGTGGGTGAAGTGGGTAACTAACGTTTTACAACATGCAATTATTCATTTTCTTCTTATAATTTGAACAAACCTTGTAACTTACCTACTTCATCATCGAGCTAACAGATATAATATCTTACTGTTCATAGATCTTTTTTTTAAGAGCCTATACTATCCCACTGCTGGGTAAAGGCTTCCCCCAAGGTCTTCCATCTGTCTCGCTCCAACGCCACCGCAGGCCAGCCTGATTTGTAGGCATCAAGTTCATCTCGCCATCTTTTTCGAGACCGTCCACGGCGGCGTCGTCCGTCTCCTGGTACCCACTCATAGAATCTATTTTTTTTATTTCAAATCAATATCTTTCCGGTCCTAAAGTCTCCATTTATGCAAAAAAAAAAAAAAAAAACAGTTTTCAAATTGCTAGTTGCCCACTTCATCCACTCATGTCTTCATTTTATTGTGTAAGCGGTTTTAGGTTGGGACTACTTTACAATGGCCTTTGGAGGCCTTAGACAAGATGCCTTCGTACACTTTCGAAATTAAAAATCAAAAATGTATGGGGTTCGAACTAAGACTACGTTATGTGACATGTAATTTGTGAAGAACCTCTCATTCTGCGCGGATTTCAGTTTGCTAAAGTCACGCAAAATGTCTAGCTTAAATCGTGTCTAACATTAATATATCTTTAATTATGTAACATATTAGTTCTAACAATATTAATTAATTTGTAGCCGTACAATATACACAAACTACGATTTCTGATTTACACGCTATTAAATTTAAATTATTGATATTATATTAAATACCATTCAAATTCAATATTGGATATAATTGATATTTCCATGTTTAACTAAACCATAAAGAATTATGCAAACATAACAAGCAAGAAAAAACCCTGTAGAAAGTTATGAAAACACCTAAATTTCTAAGAAAATTTTTCGTTTAAAACAACCGGTACCAAGAATGTAAGTTCTTCAAACGCACGATGAGAAAAAATTCCTTAGTGAATACGAATGCGTCGGCGTGGAACTGTGAGGCCCTTACAGCTCGAGAGTCTCTTAAGGCTTAACAATATTTTTATAAGGCAATCTCGAGTACAATAAAGCCTGTAGCTGTAAATAGTTCTTTAAATTTTGATGTTCGTTATGCTGGGAATGTTCTCTGAGGTTTAACTTGGTATTACTTTGTTAACCTTTGAAATTAAATTATGTAAATTTTAATTGTAAATATTTTAACATAATTTCTTTCAATGTTACTTTCAGGGCTTTGATATAATAAGTAGTATTTTATCAATTTAAAACGCTTCGCACTTGTATCCAAAAATTACCAAGCATACAAAATTGTTAGCATACAAAATTGTTACTAGTGGCTTATCTCAATTTGAAACATTAGCTCAACTGCAATATTTTGAAAAGCAGATTAAAACAAGATTTACCATATTCCAAGCTAGCAAACACTGTTGCCATATACAGCGCACGGCTTGAAAAACTAGTACACCAGCATTCATAGGTATTCTGTGAGTTAACACTAATTGGAGTTACAGTTTTAGCTCAGAAATCGATAGTTCATGTTTGATTTAACGCAGCAGGAATACTCGATGGTGTTAATGAGGAGACGTCGTTGGAATACGTGAAAGGGTTTAGGAAATGTTGGGAATATCTGAAAGAAGATAGAGATAAAGACAAAGAAAAAATGGAAAAGGATGCAGAAAGGGATAGTTGCGATAATGGAATTAACATCACTTGTGACTTTTTAAACTCAAAAATTTAAAAGAATGATAATAAGGAAAGTGTGCAAGATAATATTTAGATTCTTATGGTGAAAGTACTAAAATATTATACACAATCTTATAGTCAAGTAATTGTAAGTCATTGAAGACAAGGGTGCGAGTATCTAGGATACATGAAAAGGTACATGAAACTATTGGCATAACTTTGTAGACTTCGCAGACAATAGTTTGGTAAAATATACATTGTTACATAGACAAAGTATCCTGAAGAATCCGAACAGCAAACTTTTAGTTTAAAAATTATAACTTCATTAAAAGTTGTCCTCGTCAAAGTAAACACGGCGCGTCATCTTGTTAGGGAACTTTTTAAAATTAATGACCATTTTCTTCCTTAAGTGAGTCAGATTAGTCAACTCTAGCTTCTTGTGTTGACCAGGAAAATGGACAAAGGATAGGTTTGTCCAGGAGAAGGAATTTAATACTTAGATTCATAATATAGACTTTATGATCTGCAATAAGACTAATAGTACGGGAGCCCTAGAAAATTTTTTTTTTTGATTACTATCAACCTAATTTTTTGTGACTAGCTTCATTTTGATAAGACGAACAACATTTTTATTTGCGAAAAATCTCGAAAATGTTAGCTAACAGAGATAGAAAGGATTTCATACTTTGAATTGATGGTCCTAAAATATGGACTGTTTTATTCGTAGGACAATGTTACTCTTAAATTATATAACTAATAACCTATCAATATACAAAAAATCTGCTCGTTGGGGTTCCGTTATAGGGTTCTGTAATCAACAAAACTTGGTTGACTACTGAACCCTAACAAGCTGATTTTTTGTATGTTGATAGGTTAATAGTTATATAATTTAAGAATAATATTGTCCTACAAATAAAACAATCCATATTTTAGGACCATCAAATCAAAGTATGAAATCCTTTATATCCCTGTTAGCTACCAATTTCGAGATTTTTCGCAAATAAAAAGGTTGTTCGTCTTATCAAAATGAAGCTACTCACAAAAAAATAACTTGATAGTAATCAAAAAAAAAAATTGTTCTAGGGTACTATAACGTAATTTCAAAAAAGAATTTTTGAAAATTCATACCATCTTTATTTAAGTTACTGAAATAAGTAGTTGCAAGTCAATACGATACGGCGATAAGCTTAACATAAAAAATATTAGAGGCCATAATAAAAGATCAATTGACGTAAAATAGATCTAAAATATAAACATTGGATATGTGGAGGAGGTAAAATACATTATGGACGTGACAATTCACAGCGTTAATCCAAAAGATATAAATGTAAAGAAGTCTAAAGAACGAGCATGTGGGTAATATTATGACCGTAACCGCCATTCTCAACTTAATATCTAAATGTAACAAAGGAACCAGGTAAGTTAGAGCCGCTCTATGTGGACATGTAGGGTTCTGTATGAAGAAAATAACAAAATGGATGTTGCTGTAGATCGTTGCTTTTGGACTTTGATACAAGACTAGGAAAGCAATTGAAACCCAATACACAAACAGTTTTCTGAAATGAAGTTTGCATACAATTTTTTTTCAAAAAACCCATCAAACGACACTTCACACTACGAAATAAAAGGAAAAAAATCCCGTTACTCGTGTAGAGGGGTTACTTTTTGCGCTTGCACCATTTTGGCGTGATTACGTCCTTTGCAAGTCAAAATGCCGCGGGACAAACGCATGGATATTAAAACTGTGTCATCTACGAAACCCCAAAAAGTACTCCCGGCGTGAAAAACGAATAAAACCGGCGCGTCAGATTATAAGCATAAATTATTAGGTACTTTTGTTCGAATCGAATAGTTCGAGCCATTCAATTACATACAAGGAGGAGTCTTTTTGTCTGTTTGTTTGGGATTAGTATCCGGCGGTATCTCCGTAAGATAAGTACGAATATACGTCAACGTCGTACGAACTAAGCGGATTATTTTAAATGTATTCACTTCCTAATGGAGCTCGTTTTTCACCGTGTCTTGACTTCCCGAGATTTTGGTTATGATCAGGCCAATGACTGTAACGGATTCTTATCCGGGTTTTTATTAAATTCCGCCTTATCCCCGATAATGTAATTATGCTGGCGCCATCTTTCTATTAATCCGCGCAGTAACTTTTTGTAGATTTAATTATATTTTTGTCTTGCAAAACTACGCTCAAACCTCGTTTTCACCTGTATTTTTAGTTACAAAAATCTACTGCTAAACCTAAAAAGTAATATAAAAGTAAATACATAATATTATGTAACGAAATAAAGTACGTAGATATCCGACAAAATCCTAAGTTCCCAACAAATTCAATCCTACATAAAGCAAATGTCACGTCCCAAAATCTATGAAAAACTTATTTCTTATCACATTAAAAACTACTTTGTCACCCGCCCACTGCGTACGGAGAATGATCACGGGGATCCTTTACAAAACGGTAGGAATGTAGAGATTATCAGTAAAATAATGTCCATAATAAATGACAGATAAGAGATATTAGATACAGTAACTGTTTCCAATATAATTTATAAGGGAGCTCGAGCATTAGATGGAAATATTATAAAGGACTTTTATTGTTATTTTGTTATAAAGTAGAAGTATAATTATATATTTCGTTATGCATTGATTGTTTGGCGATTTACATTTTATTTCTTTATAAAAGATGTTAAATAAACTAATAAAATATTTTTTTTTATAATATTTTTTTACACTGGAAGAGTATGTTTCAAATATTAAAACCTTTTGCATTTTAATTTTTGTTTATCTAAATAAAAATTAGGTAGCCAGGGGGGAATAACATTTCGCTTATCACACTCCAGCTAACACGAGTAATAACAAATATTAATGTGGCAGGGCCTTCATAAATATTACTTACGGCTCATCCATAATAATGACACGGGCGTTTTTTTGGGAAAAAGGGCGAAAATTCCCAATGTAAACGGGAATGCGACAGCTACCTGGGAGACACTTGAGTTTATTGGAAAAAATTTGAAGCTAAAATGTATATTTTCCAGGTTATAATTTTGCTAAAATATAAATAAGACCGCAGAACTATTATAAATTTATTTGAGCAAATCATACAATAATTTCGAAATTATCGTCATAAATAGGTCGCCAAACGTAGTCGCCAAAGCGATATTTAAGTTAGATTAAACAATTTATATATTTGATGACCAAAATGCAATTTAGTTATTAAAAGTTACCTTATACGTAGCATGTATAATAAAAATTTATATTTCAACGCTTTCAGGTTAAACAATATTCAGAAATATAATTTTCATAAAGTTTGACACAGCCCCACCCTATTCTCATCTAATTAATTAGGAAATTATTCCCCATAGCTCCAGGGCAATATCTACTCCGTGTGTTTGTGCTACATAATGTATGTACCTTTTACATTTTAATTAAGTTTCAATTAAAAAGTTTTATAATAAACATTATTATGTGAATATTTGACTTCAGATAATTGTATTTGTTCGAACAAAATTATATCATAACGGTTAATAAAAATTTATCTGCTTCATTCCTTATAGTTAACCATAAAGAATACTAGACTTTGCCCGCAACTTCATAGCGCCGAATTTTTTTAATCGCTCGGAAACCGTATGTTTGTTTTGATAAAAGCAATCCTGCGTCTTTTCCCAGGGACCAAAATTTATGAAACGTGACCATAGGTCGCAGATTTACCCAAAGACTCAAAAATATGCAAAAAATTGTCTGTCTGCACGTACCTTGACTGTGAAACTGAAAAGGTGATTCATTAATACAATCGTGTTAATCTATTCACCCGTAGCCACCGGTGCGTCACCCCTGCTCGCGTGCGCGGGCGGGGCCGCTATCTCTACATCACATTACACTATTATTATCTTTTAACCTACCAGACCGATTACTAATGTGCGAATTGTGTGATTTGAATTTGGAATTACATAAAAAAAAAACTTGTAATCCCATTTATTATTAGCTGTCACAACATATTATCCATTAAAAGTATTTCCTGCACTGATATTCGTATATTAATAATAGGCGTTAAAATAATAAAAGCTTCAATTATATGCTTATAATCTACCTTTGAGGATGCTTAAAAGGGATATAAGTTTTATTTAACTATTAAGTCTGCTCAAATCACTGCTTGAATATCCAAGATTAATAAATATTTAAGCAAATTTAAATTTGACGTCGCATGTGAATCAAAAAGAATTTAATATGGACTTTTAAATAACGATTATAAATGAAATCTGAGTCCACAGGTGCATAATTAATATGAGGTAGAGTTACACAAGGCTCTTCGAACGCGTGAGTAAATATTGAACAGAGTGGCATACTCAAACAAATCGTTTAAGAGGTATAGGTGACGCATTCATTCAGTGAACTGGTTTGAACCGGTCATAATGACATAACCACATATCTAAATCCACGAAACTTAGTGTGAAACTTTGGGTAATTGTAAAAATTATGTATTACTAGATGAGCCGGTAAATTTTGTATCACTTCTGTCCTAATAAAATTCTCTGGACTTCCGCGAATATTTCGAGACTAAAATTAGCCACATTGACTCAGCTGTTCTCGATTTCTAGCGAGATTTTCAATTTTGTAATATTAAAAATTCATTTTATTTATGTAAATGCAGCGTCTACGCAGTATGGCATGTTAGCGTAGCAGTCTACGAAAGTCGCTACGTCGCGTCGGTCACATTAATCTTAAATCATAATGTTGTCATGTTTAAATACTTATAAATTATACTAGGATACAATAATGTGTAGGCTATATGGTTAATAGATACTTTTATTTAAAGTCTAAGTGACGAATTGAGCCACATAATAACTTTATATAAGTACACAAAATGTCAATGCTTGGATGAATTTTTGCGCCGCGTTGTTTTCATTATAGTGTGGTATGGGGGTTAATGTTTTAATGCATAATAAAGTCTTGCTCCCTTATACTTGAGAAGTATGAAAATCATGGTTTGTATATTTGATAAATTAGATTTTAACTAACACAATCGTATCAAATAAATCTGCCCACACGCATAATCCGGTCTGATTTCCGTAAAATGGGACACATAATTATAGATGTTCAAAGAAAATGGTCGCTGAAACAAAGGACAGTTAAGAAGGAAATCTTTTGTTAATAGTTTTTCTAGTTTTTTATTTTAATAATTATAGAATTAAATTATGTCAGATGTACTCATGTATACCATTTATGTCACTAATTTAAGTCAGCAGTGATAAAACTGCTGGTTAAGCTATTCGTAACAGTAATTTGTAAAAATGGTAAAATATCTTTAAAACTATAAAAATGCAAAATTTTAAAATAGGTTTTTATGTTTTTTTAAAGCATTCAATAAAAATTCTATCAACATCTTTTTATTAAGTTGTTATGGATTAAAAATTTAGAGAAAGTTGTCTGCAATATTTCTACAAATTTCAACTGTAACCATATTTAGCTCTGCATCTAATTAAAACCGAAACACCACGCAGAACTAAAATATGCGAAATGTTAAATACAAAGTTTCGAATCGCGACTGCACATTGCAAAGCGAATTGCGAATCTTAAAGCGATGGAAATTTAAAGAGTTTGAAAAGAAAATTAAGGGACGGTATGAAAGCAGCTTCGCTGGAGTTAGCTCGTTAACTGGAAAAATTACTCGAATTAATCGTTGTTAATTTTTTCCCGCGCAAAGGCAACTAATGAGATATGTTCTCTTTGAATCAGGTGTGTGTAGGCAACTTTTACTTCGTGTAAGTTTATGTGTCTATACTAGTTGGTTTTCTTTGTAATTTCACATATAGTTTTATATAATCTGTAGATACCTGTTTACCTAAGAAAACGTCATTTTCTAAGGTAAATGTTTCCTTTAAAATGATACCTAATAAATAGCCATATTATAATGTACCTACTATGTAAATTAAAACTCAAATATAAAATCCGCAATTATCTGACGTGAAAAACGGGCGTTCATTTATAAAAAACTCTCATTAAAACCCAACAATGGAGATAACTCTTTTTCAAGGGAAAATCGTGTGTAAATATTTTTCTAGAGTATTAATCACTTGAAATTGTGCCGTTAGAGAAATATCAAAAGGTTTGTGATCTCTGCGAGGAAAGAGACAAAAGGTTCCATTCAGTACGTACTAAATATCCAACAATAGCTTTCTCTTAAGATAAATTAAGCTTTGATAAATTACATTAACGAGTTCGTTGCTGTTGTTTGTATTATGTTAAAATTTACTCTGGATTAACAAAATTAATGTGACATAACAAAGTGTGTGTAAAAGGAATTTCAACTCTTTTTTCGTGCGAGTTTTGTATAAAACCCCTCGCGCAGCACTTTTGACGTGCGATATCGTTTATTTCAAGCATTTTTTTTAAGAAACTATGTACTACATTTTTAGGTCGTGTAAAAATGTTATTTTCAATAATAACTAGCTGTCCCGGCAAACGTTGTTTTGTCTGTAATCCCTGTTTTCCTGCTTTTGTCTTGAAGTTTTTTTTTTCTTTAAACCTCACGGAGCCCGAGAACTTTCCAACGAATGCAAAACCGTGGAAATCGGTTCGTGCGTTCTAGCGTCAGGAAGGAAAACCCGACTTATTTTTATATATTGGATTATTGTGAGTCATTAAAATCACATAATAACTGTGTAACTATAAGTACAAACTAAAAACGCATATCCGAATGGTTAATATATTAAACTCGATCCTCGTTACTTAAGTTTATCATATTATATAATATTTTCTAACATCGTCGGCGCTAATTTATCGAACATAACACAGACTTTACTGTCTTTTTGTGGTGATGTTACAGCCTTTTTAATGATTCGATAAAGGATTTCCACGTTTAGGATCTATAAAGCAGACCTTCATAAACAAGCAATATTTCTTTACGGGCTCCCCCTTATTTATGTTTTTACATCTCTCTAACAGCGTCAGACAGTATTCAAATATTTTATGTAAAACACTCTTAGCAGGTGGACTATATAAAATAATGAAGGACATAAAATACCTTAAATAATTACGTAGCTCGCTCTTTGTGAGGTGAATACAGTTTTTGGAGGCTAAGCTTGAGCACTCTATTTTTAAAGCGAAGAAAAGGGTTTTAATAAATTTTGGTGTAAAATAAAGTTGTTAAAGATGCTATTATATAGAAAAACGGGAAGTAATAAACCATTGATAAAGTATATTACAAATCTGTAATTATCTATATCTAATAATATAGTAATCTGTAAAGTATATTTATCTTTAGTTTATTCGTCTTCCTAATTAATTATATTCGTAAACCGACAGCGGCGCTGTCTCAGGTGGTGTTGCCCTATCAATTTGAAATGTTAATTCAAACTACAATACATTACGGTGATGGATTTATGTAGTTCACTAGTTTGGGATTTAGTCACGAGCTTGCTGCATAAGAAATGCCAGCGTTTATATCAGTATAGCTAAATTGATATAAAATATTATATTACTCTACGAAAACTGAAAAGTATTAATTTTTGATAACTTATGCATTTGATATAGATCCAAAAATTAAATAAAAATCAATGTTCGTTAATAATAACTTTGTTTCCTTTTGTTACAGATTGATGTTGAAGGAGAATCTATAACAGAAGCCCATGCCACCAACATTCACAAACTTATAACATTTAGCCGTCGCCTACACTTAGGTAAGATTCTAACTTTTATCATATCATTTTACTTCCGAAGATTAAGCTTTTTCAACTTTTTATATTGATGTGTTTACAACAATATAGATTTGTTTATAACCTGCAAACAGTACAAACAACAAAAATCCCGTTAAATCCAACCTTTTCACAGTAGTGATTGATGTTTAATCAAAATGGGGGAAAATCTATAAAATCCGCAAGGAAAAGGGGTAACTTGTCTTTTTCAATATGGCAACACCTGCTCGCCATTTGTACCTTCCGCTTTGTAAATGTTAAACCATTAGATTGAAAAACTGTTTCGGTTTAACTGCGTTTCGCTTCTGTATTTATGTCGTGACTTTACGGCTCCTTTCTGCAAACTCCATACAATGCTACATTGTATGTTTGATATTTCGCGGTATTTTTACTTGCGTGTTACATTTTAAAAGTAAGCTGGCGTAGAAGTCGTATTAAGAAACTTTGAGAGAGATTAATTATTTCTTAAGATATTCGGATATTATTCAATTTTTCGATTTATTATGACGCTACTTAGTCATTTTATTTTAAACTTAAATTGATTTGATCAGTTCCATCTTTAAAATTAAAAAAGTCGCGCTGTGTTTAAAATAATACAACATAATTATATTTAACGTACTATCAAAACATGATATAAGACCACAAACTAACACAGTGTTTCCATTTTTTTAATTTATGTCATGACAAATAAAATATTATTAATGTCTTCTGGTGCAGGGGAAATTGTTCATTTTGTTGCTGTCATGTTGCATCATATGTCAAACTGTTAAGCGCTTGGGTGTAAAATATGACACATGCCAGTTTGTAGATCAAAGTCTTCTTTGCATTTGCGAGAAACCTTGTGGCTGGCATCTCTTATCGCCATTAATTGAGTGATAATGGGTTCAAACTGTCTTTCTACATATTTTATGACGTTATTTTTCACATCCTTAATTGTATGTATCATAATATTTGGTATTCTCGTTTATAGTTTCTGTTTTACAATAATGTTTTGCTTTACATATGCTATGATGAATGTTTACGAGTCGGGGTATATTTGACCCATCTTGACGTATCTTTCATGGGGTTAAATGACACAAATAAGAGAGAGACTTACGACATGATAAATCGAGATTTAAAACGGACAATCTATTTTAACCCTTTATAACGTTTGCGTTACAAATTGGAGTCAATAATTTTTCAATGGTGGACCCCTTTTGTTCAAAAAAGCGGTGTGTTTGAACGATAGATACGTACCAATATGTCAATCTCACGACTCGCTGGGCCCAAATGACCAGAGCTGACGGATATATGATGCCCCGGCTTAGGGTTGATATAAATTTCATTCACAATTCGATCCGTTTAAAATTTTATTAATGCTTGTTTTGACTTACTGTCTGTTTTTCATTTTTTTTTTCTTAATCCTGTGTCAAAACAATCGAACTTTTATCGTTAGAATGAGCTCAAACACTGTTGTAGTAATGTAGTAATAGAACATTAACAACAGTAATATTATATGTACATTTATACCGACTCTTTGCTGAAACTTTCCCGTATTCAACAAATAAATTATTATTTTTCATAATAATATCTTTTAAGGAGAAAATTAAATCAGCCTTTAAAATATATTAATATCACGAATTAAAATCCGACATAATGTTATTATGCGTTGAAAGGACTCCATAACAAATTGATATCGAAAGCAGTTGAGAGTTTATTAAATAATAAATTATAAGTAATCAAATTAAAAAAAAGCTTTTATTTAAATACTCTAAAAAGAAAAAATAAATTTCTCCTTAAAAATTTTAACTATTTAGTTATAACAACAATATTATACAATTTACATGATAATAAAAGCTTGTCGCGAGACTTAACAATTTGTCAGTATTTAATAAAATTAAAATAATAAATATAATAATCAGTTTATTCAGTTAAATTAGTACTATGTAGTTTATATTTACAAATCGCGACAAGCTTTTATTATAATGTAAATTGTATAATATAATATTGAGGTTATAACTAAATAGTTAAAATTTTTAAGGAGAATTTTTTTTTTTTATTAGAGTATTTAAATAAAAGCTTTTTTTCAGAAAGTTTTTTGATTATAATTTATTTTTTGTTTTTTAGTTATTCTCTGGCTAGATTTCTTAGTCTGTTTGATTGTAGTTTGTTTTGTTTCAAGAATTTGTTATAATCTGATTAACATTAAGTCCGAAGTCGTACTTGATTTTGATCAGTAAAAAACCGTGTCTATATTTAGCGAGATGTTATATTCCGTTTATTTCTGCGTGACTAAAAATTTAAATTTCACTTAACAATAGTGACCGGATTCAACCGGGCATTTCCTATAACCCGGCTGGATATGACCTGACATAACATAACACGTCACGTCACGACACGGTACGGCACGACACGACACATCATGTTACGTCACGTCACTTCACGTCACGTCACGTCACGTCACGTCACGTCACGTCACGTCATGACACGACACGACACGACACGACACGACACGAGACTTCACGATACGACACGACACGACACGACATGTCACGTCACGTCACGACACGACACGACACGACACGATACTTCACGACACTTCACGACACGACACAACGCGACACGACACGACATGACACGTCACGTCACGACACGACACGACACAACTTGATTTGACTCTATTACTTTTAAATTTACTCTCAATGAGCCCTTTTATTTGATACCCATATTGCAGAAGTGCTTTAAAAATAACTATTCCCCTATCTTGGATGAGCCGCCATATTAGATGTAGATGACATTACATTCGTTTCCGAGTTACTCTCAATGAGCCCTTTCATTTGATACCCATACTGCAGAAGTGCATTAAAAATAAAAATTCCCGTATCTTGGATGAGCCGCCATATTGGATGTAGAATGGCATTACATTAGTTTTTGAGTTACTCTCGATGAGCCCTTTCATTTGATACCCATATTGCAGAAGTGCATTAAAAATAACTATTCCCCTATCTTGGATGAGACGCCATATTGGATACATCCAATATTATATGACATTACATTCGTTTTCGAGTTACTCTCAAAAAGCCCTTTCTTAAGACTGCATAGAAAATACCTATTTCGCCGTCTTGGATGGTCGGCCATATTGGATTTAGAGTGATGTCACATATCATATCGTGCATTGTCATCCAAACTAAACGTGTATGCAAAATTTCAGCTCAATCGGTTCAATAATATATCTGCTTCAAAATTGAGTTCCAAAATTTCACCCGAACTTACAATATACTTACATACATACAGAGCAAGTTAGCTTTTAAAAATTATTACGCAAGAGTTCTGTACTGTCAGTAAAAAATATATGTAGATATCTTTTCCTACTTGTCAAAAAAGTTAATCATTTAAAAAAGTAATAAGTATAATATTTAACCTGTTATTTTTTATAGTGTACACAACAAGAATAATATATTAATACTAATTAGATTTTTCAATTAGCGTTTGAAATAAGTAAACTATTTCCCATTATACAATCCCCATTAATGGGCTATTCCATTTTAGCTTCAGTCGAAAGTGGATACGAGACCGCCTTGTTTTAGGGTCTATATAAACATGTGGGCCCCAAACGAGTCGTCGATCAGTTATGTTCCTGTGTCAACAAGCCATTGTCAAAGCGATTCAAACTTGATTCAAAGGTCCCAGAAGTGGGTCAACGAGAAAATGACCATTGTACGATTTTATTTCAATGTGAGGGTATTATTTATTAGATTCTTGTTTGGATGATTTATATTACATCATGTACTTATTCACTCATAATCTTTTTCAAAAGAACTTTAATATTTTCTGTGAATACTTTTAAACAATGCCTTGGCGAAACTAATTAAAAACATTCCAAAAAAGCAGAAAAGATTTCCTCAAAAAAGCCTTAAGGAAGCCGTCAAAACTAATGGCGGATAAAATTTTTAGGATGACATAAAGAGGACTTGTTTGGCAGCCTCTAGCTGAGGGTATTCATTTTAGCACGGGGATAAGTGCGGGCGTAATCTCTGCTTTGGCTCGTGTAAATGCAAATCGGCCTATAAAGCCATCGTCCCCCCCTCACCCGCCTAACTCCTCCCCTTAATGAAGAGCATCTCGGAGCGTTCGTCATCTCAACGTCGGTTACTACCAAATTAGTATAGGCCCAAATTGCTTCTAGAGTTTGGTTGACAGAGTCGTTTGTGCATTGTGTGCGAATTAGCTGTAAGGCGCTCTATTATGGAACAATTTGTGTGGTCAATTTGAGAGAACTGATTTATCTGCTAATTTTATGTGTTATACTTTTTACTTATAATATAAAAAATGGTTTCATTTTTCTATGCTTTCCTACTAAACAATAAAAACTGGCTAAGTGCGAGTCGGACTCGCGCACGAAGGGTTCCGTACCGTTATAGAGCAAAAATAGACCAAATATTGTGTTTTTTGTATGGGAGCCTGCCTTAAATTTTAATTTTATTTAAATAATATTATTAATTATTAAAGTACACATATATTTAAGGCCTTTGTGAAAATTTCAAGTGCCTACCTGTTGCCATTATTGATATCAAGCAAAAAAGGCCAAAAAAATCACGTTTGTTGTATGGGAGCCCCCCTTAAATATTTAATTTATTTTGTTTTTAGTATTTGTTGTTATAGCGGCAACATAAATAAGTACATAATCTGTGAAAATTTCAACTCTCTAGCTATTACCATTCTTGAGTTACAGCCTGAAGACATACAGACAGACAGACAGACAGACGGACAGACGGACAGACATCGAAGCCTTAGTAATAGGGTCCCGTTTTTACCCTTTGGGTACGGAACCCTAAAAAACTAAACACACGAGCATAATGAACAATGAAATAAAAGAAAACATATTTTCTGCTCAAATTTTAACCCGGATCTTTCTTTTTGTCGACTGCGTCGAGATTTTTGCATAAACTTGCTATTTCTATGAAAAGGCAATTTTTCGTTATGGCACTGATATGACTCTTAAAGATAAACAACGGAAATATTATGATAAGCAACTTGTATTTGGCTTTACTCCACGGCATTCAAATGTTTAAGCAAAGTTGAGAATAAAGGAAAAGCGAGATGTATTTTTCTCTTGCTAAAATTACTGACATAGCTAATTGAGAGATGCGAAATAAGGCTCGACCGAGATGGGTTTTTCGTTCTCGGCCGAGACCGAGACCGAGACCGAGAATAAAATAATATCTCGGCCGAGACCGAGAGCCGAGAACGAGAATAGAAAAAGCGTGAAATTTTTTTTTTTATACTGTTTGCTTTTTAATACACTACTAATTGTTTAACAAAATTAATTGTTTTAATAATCAAAGTTAAATAACATTATATTATAACATAAAAAAAGCAATTTTTCGGCATTTTCGCCCTTCAAAGAATGTCGTCTCTCGTCATACAATTGTCCAGCTTTGCTAAAAAGTTGTTCACTTGCTACGCTAGTAGGCGGCGCAGATAAAAACTTATTTGCTGCGGGCTTAAGCACCTTATAAGGCGACGAAAACCAATACTCAAAAATATTAGCATTTCTTTGCAGTCTTGGCTCTCTAAGAAAGCTTTCTAGCGCTATTTCGATCACAGAGCTTGAACTGTATTCGTCATTGGTCATTGGCTCGTCTTCCAACTCTATCGAATCATGAGCTGCCCATAAGTTGGATTGACTTGTTGCAGCCATGTTTGACGAGTTAGTTGAAGATGCCCATGTCGTCTCACGAGAATCTGATCCTACATTTTCATTGAGAGTGAGAGTCTCGATAATATGAAGTTTGGCTGAGTTAACTTCGCTTTCAGTTAGATATTTAGTTTTAAACCGTGGATCGATCAGTGTTGCAGTAACTAGTGGCAAACAACTTTTAACAAATGAAAACCGCTGATTAAGTGCATCCAGTAGCTTGCTCTTCATCGTCTCTGCGTGATTTCCAATTTCATTATCATCTTCCTGGTCATTAAAGGACTGAATGTTTTGTGTTGGCGCCAATTTTCCATTCAACATTGCCACCAACGGTATTACCACTGAAACACAGGACGAGTCGGAAGAGATATCCAACGTGGCTTGGTAAAAGCATTGCAAAACATTCACTATATCTTTCATAAAATTCCATTCATCACTGTTAATTTCTAGTATGCCTCCTTTTTCAATACGGTATAGGTTCAAAGCATTTTTTTGCTCAAGCAGTCGTTCCATCATTAAGTAGGTACTATTCCACCGAGTTTCGACATCTTGAAAAAGCGCATGCTCCGGTAAATTTAAGGTTTTTTGAAAGGTACTTAAATGTCTTCGAGCTTGTTCACTCCTGTGAAAATGGCCGACTACTTTATGACATTTTTTTATCAGCGTTTCAACTTCTGCAACCGAAAAAATGGCATCATGGATCGTCAACTGCAGAGTATGAGCAACACAACCCAACGATGTGAATTCAGCTACTCGAGTGGCGCGGACCATGTTGCGAGCGTTGTCTCGTACAGCCAAGTGAACTTTTTTTGCAATGTTATAAGTTTCGGCAATTTCTTTGAGTTTTTCTGCTATATAATCGCCAGTGTGGTCGTCTTCCAGAACAGTCGCAGCCAGCACCACTTTAAGGCGCTGTTCTTTCCGAACGAAATGGGCAGTAAAACTCAACAGCGAACAAGTTTTTGTAGGATTTGACCATATATCAGTAGTAAAACTTATCCAATCAGCTTTCATTAACAGAGATACCACTTTGGCTTGAACCTTTTCATATGTTTCAGGCATTAACTGACTGCGAAAATATTTTTCGGACTTCAATTTGTATCGTTTTGGCCCAGATGGATCAGCGAAATTCAAACGTTTAAATCCTTCACCTGACACTGTAGTATAAGGTTGCATGTCCACAATTATGTAATCCATAATTGCTTTATCAATTCGTTTGACAATCTGATGATCATCAGGCCATTTTGCTGAAGGCGGATGAGATATTAATTGTTCTATAGTAGGTTGATGCTTTTTATCATTATTATCAATATTAAGGCGCACGGGCTTTGAAATAGCCGGTTTCAAACTATTTTCGTGAGCAATTTCAGCCAGTTTATTCTCATAGTGTTCATATTCAGATGAATGATATTTCGACAGGTGCAGTTTCAAACCTTTGATAGTCTGATGTTTGGGCTGAGGACTACCTAATGACACCGTTTTACTACACGACTTACAAGTAGCCTTTGATGGATGTAATACAATATTTTTTTCATAATATTCCCAAATAGGATTTACTTTAGGCATATTTAGTTTTCATCTGCAACAATACAATATTATACCTTCTTAGTAAACATAAACATTAAACACATTAAATCGAAACAAAACTGAAAAAATAGCACCTGATAAGATTGTTGTTTAAAAAACAAATAAGTCGTTAACTTAGATCAAAACCAATTTTCGATTAATTTTACTAAGAAACGGTACCTAACCTACGTATCGTATTTGATTTTAGCAAAAAGATTTGCAAGTGCTATAGGTACCTATTGACAAACAAACCATGTGTTTAGTTATTTTTAATTGTAGGTATTTTATTAATTATAAACCTTACGTATTTTCAGCAAAAAACATACGCATAACGTCACAAAACCCTATCAATCTGTAATATATATTTAATTTACTTATATTTATAAAAACAACTTACCCGCTTTATATTCCACCGCAAAACTATAAGTAATGATCTTGCTTTCACCAAACCAGTGTAATTAATCAATTTACAAGTATCAACAACAAGTAATCACAGCAAGTAGCAACACAACACTTAAAAGAACTTATTTTAATTTACTGTGTTAAAACAAACTTCCACTCATTACTATTGTAAACATAAACAATTACAAATACTGCTCGAATGGGGCGAAAGCGGCCGGCCGCAGTTCGCCAGCCGGGACTTCAACCAATCACAATTCAGCTCTCTCACGCACTTACACCAATCGACTACGCGCTGCGGCGCGTTGCCACGCGCGGTAAAATTTGAATGCCGATCCGAACAATGTTACAATCTCGGTCATGACCGAGAATCTCGGCTATAATTAGCCGAGAACCGAGACAAGTTTCTCGGTTGGATTTGTAGCCGAGAATGCCGAGACCGAGACCGAGACCGAGATCTCGGTCGAGCCTTAATGCGAAAGCTTTCAAGGCACATTTAAAACTGATGAACAGCCCAAACAACTAAAAAAACATAACATTCTATAATTTACTGAAAGAAAGAAAGTGTAAATGTAAAATATTAAATAAGTATGTGATTTTTATAGGCTTTCAGTATAACGGATGTATTTTAATCAGTCTTTTCAAGCTGGCTGTTCAGATTTTTTGCGCAATCGATGATCAAAAAACCAACGTAGCATGCAAAAGAAAACGATACTCATTAACAATTCGCGTCCAATAAATGTTTTTGAACAAAGAGCTCCCCCTTTAGCGGTTGTAGGTGAAACAATACGCCGCGCCGGGGACCTCGCGTTGAATTACAAATACGACCACTTGACGTGAATCCCAATGAGGTACTGTTTGTACTCATACTTTGTGTTACAATACAAATTACTGTATATTTATAAAAGCTACATGGGATGAGAATTCCGATGGAAATTATCGGAAATGAATATGCTAAAATACAAAGATACAAAATGTTAGATTAGTAATTCTATAAAAATAATAACGAAACTTGCATACTTATTGTCTAAAAGTCCTACATGCTCGCGACAAAAATGTATAATGCTCGAAAAGTGAACGAAATTACTACACGCGAACGAAGTTTTCGTATTAAAGTTGGTAATGAAAATTGCAACAATTGTTCGAAAAAATAACTGTATTAACTAACCTAATATCGGAACTTTTTCTGTGCAGATAATGTTACAATTGCTAAAGTTTTGCAGCAGTATAACCACAGTACAGCTACAAACAGAAGTAGCGGTATTCAATTACATTTCACACAAACTAACGGCGAGAAAATAAAATAATATTGATTAAATGCAATGTGTGAACATAATATTTCTTCGGAAATTATAATTACAAGAATTATTTATTAAAGCTTCTCTTAATTTTTATTCAGATAATGCACCTTAATTAGTCAGAGATCTTAAATAGCTATTTTCTAATATTTTGAAAAGATTTTTTTTTCATTTCTTTTTAATATTCAATTCGACAAAAGTGTGTAAGATATTGATGATGGACTGTATCCAAATAACGCACGTAATATAGGTTGTAGATTGGAACGAATTGTATAATTGTTGTATTGGTTCACGAGAAAAATAATTATAGGGTTTGAAACGTATTCGGAGGCGGTGGAGCGGAACGCTGGGAACGTCTTGGATTTGGCTTAATTTACATTTGATAGAAGCTGAGGTAGACCACAGCTTTGTATTTTTGTACGCCGTCATCCAGTGAATTGCTAATTTCGTTGAATTCATTTTGATATTTTTTTGGGATTATCATATCGAATAACTTAATTTCTTGTGAGGAATCTCGCTTCTCATGATCAGTGATTATGAGTTTTGTACTCATTATTCTTATTATTCGCAGACAGCATATTTTCTTTTATAACATGAAATTCAATGTAAACTGATACTCCATTTCTCTTCATGAAATCTTACTTTTCTAGTCATCCCCACAAAAAGCAGGTGCTCTAATTAACAAGAAACAGGTACGCTATGCTCTTCTTTAATTGCTTTTATCGATTCATCACGCATCGATCAAAGCGATTTCAAATAAAAATCTTTGAATCATATAAAAAATAACAGTTTACTTATTTGAATCTGTATCTTCATGGTCCATAACCCAATATAAATTTGAAAATATGATTGTGCCGCGTTTGATATGCGATAGCTCCCATCGGGTTAAGTATCGACTTGACCACATGTGTAATAAAATGTAATTGGTGCAATTTAAACTGTATACCGATATAAATAAGGCCGGTTTTGGATCGGTGCGGTTGTTGTAATCGATCCCGGGTAAGTTATATACCTTCGGTTAACGAGTGAGGCCACTGTGGTGAGACCCGGAGATCTCGTGGGAGATTTTACACACTTTCAAAAGAACATTTTGATGTTTGCGGTGATTTTATGGGAACCATTCTGAGATTCACGGCTATTGCTTGAGAGAGAGAGCAATTAAAACTAATTGCTCTAAATATTGATTTCATTTTTTATTCCAATTAATGGTATGAAGACGATGATAGCCTCAGTTATCTGTAGACAAAATTATGGCAAAGATAAGACTTTGTTATTATTAACCCTCTATGTACCTACCTAGTACCTGTTACTTCACTTTTTAATTATGTATAGGTTCCTAATACTAGTTTGTCAGTTGTAACATCAGAAGTTAGAAAAAAGGTACGTAGCAAGTTCCAAAGAAAGGAGCGACTGTTTTTACATTTTATAAGGATAGGGAATTGCGACAAAGTTCACTTCCGAGCCAAACTAGTTCTAACTGGTTCGTGTGCACACTTTTACAACTCTTCCATACTTATTCGAGTCACACTCGGTACCCAGAACTCATTTGTTATTTAATACTTTTCTGCGTATGATGCTCACAATGCTATATTCAAAGAAGGTTTCTTGGATCTTTAACTTTGGGGTTTTAGTTTCATAATGTAACAAGCCATTTTTGGAGCCTTCGAAATTTTTCTTTAGATAAATTTTGACAAATAATACAATGTATTTCAAATTATATCCACCAGGATGCAGAACTTCTGTATAATGTCAATAATGAACTTACTGTCTACACAATCAAAAATCTCATCCCAACTCATCAGTTTTTGATTAGCATTTCAACCGATTTAATACGAAGCGATAAGTTGAATATCATAAATTCTCGATTCAAACAAACAATATGTCGGTCATGCATCTTAATATAAAGTTACATCACTGTTATCAACATGATTTATCACTTCTAAGTATCTCAGGTCACTGACCCCCGGAAGCAGCTGACACGATAAGACGTGTGTTCGAGCTGGTCATTCCGTCTTACGGCTCCATTCATGTTTTTCTTGCACTGCAGGATGTGGACCGCTAGTGCGTCTAAACTACAGTTCTAGACCTAACTGGTTACGAGACTATTTAAGGGACTCAGTGATGATTGCAACTGTAACTTAGATCCTAAAAATAGGATTCGTGAAATGGAAAGTATTTTTTAAGATTATTAAAAAAATATGAAATATGAATAATAATTATGACAAATAATGTGAAGAAAAAAATTTAAAATAAATTGAACTGCCTTCGGATCATAACTAGATAACAATAAAAAACTTTTGTTGACTTTCACTGAAGCTTACTAAAACTCTAGGAGATAAATCTATATTTTAGAACGGACTATGAGTAACATAATCGATAACTTTGTTCATTATTTGTTGCACACACGTGGATTCTGTTACGAACATGTCTATTGATAAAGGTATGTTCCAATTTGAAACAAAATTGAACAATTATAATAGTCAAGACAAATCGTTATTGGTCAAATTGGTTTGTGAATTCGTATTGAAATCAATTTGTAAAGGAAGCCAGATACGAGTATTGAAACAATGACAATACAATTTCATTGTTTCACATTTTTCTTTCCATTTGAATATAATGATGTATTTTGCATGAAATTTTCGGGTCTAACGGGTAAGACAAATCGGTCTCTTTAATTTTACTAGTTAACTTGTTAAGCAAGCTTAAAAGCTGTGTATTAAAAAAGTCTGTAGTAAATTACAGATTTTCATAGAACTATAATATAACAGAATGATGTATGTAATATGTAATTGTATTTATTATAGAATACGCAAACTTTGAATATTGCAGGTTTGATTTTGTTCATTCGTTGAAAGCATCCAACAAGAATGGCACAAAACTAAAGTAAAATGCTCGAAACGGTTTGTTTATCATTTACCGGACGGTTGCAATCAGCGCAGAAATCAAATCCTATTACGACTCTTTGGATTTACGAGCTACTTTCAGATGCACTGATTAATAAGCAATCGCTTTAAACCTTCGCTAATGCAATGAAAATTCCTCTAGCACCTTTTGATAAACATACGGTGTATAAATCCTTTCGCTTTGATGTTCTAGTGAAAATAAATCGTATGCACGTACTAGAGAAAAGATAACAGGCAGAAGTTTTTCTTAAACAATTTCTAATGTCAGAAAAAAACCTTTTAAAAGAGATTAAGTTTACGGTGAATGGTAGATGAAATCAATAAAAATAGAACGTAAAATGAGTATTCCGCTCAGCTCTTTACTTTATGTATCGTAAAAATGGTGCAGCCTCAGCGTAAAGCATAGAAGGTAATATCTTTATTACAGAACGCGTATTGTTTATCAAATCTACGGAACAGTGAGGCAGTATTGTGAATTTATTGCTCGAACCGAGCGTGAGTGCTGCGGGAAAAGATGTTGAAACATTGTGCTTTTGTTTTAGTATAATGAGTAAGCAACATTTTCGCTTACTCATTCATTAATCGACTAAAGTAAAAGTATTCGAGTTAACGAGTGAAAACAACTTAATACGAAGGGATACGCAGAAATATTTCTGTTTTGATGAGTTCACATTTTTGAAACCACAAACAATAATTATTGTGAGAGCAAACATTCGCAATTAACCCAAGTCAGATTATTGTGTGCTATTAATTAAAATTTGTTATTGTTAATTTTAGCAAATTTTTAATAAACACCAAATAAATTCTACTACATATTATAAAAGTAATGACAATACAAAAGCTGCGCTAAACCCATTTAAAGTTTTCACAGTTTGAAGTGAATTGTAATATGTACATACATGCTATAAAACACAATCTAATATTGCAAGAGATGAAATTTTCAGTTGCTCTTTGATTGCATTGTAGATATCGAATTGAAAATATCCCGGCGTATTCGAATTTTTGATTCGTAACCCTTCGACCTAAACTTTTATAGGCACCTAATTTATAAGGCAATATTAAGTAATTTACTTAATATTGCTTTAGTAACTTATTTGTTAATTATGAAACTGAGACAGTTGTTAAAAGCGGATGCGTGACATGTGTGTTAACAGCAGAGACATAAATGTGGAATGTGTTAAAGTGACATCACACTTTATTGTAATTAAAACTCCATTAATTACGACGCTAGTGTTCCAAAAAGTTATTAACAATCCAAAAAAGTTCCAGAATAACCTGAGAATTTAGAAGCTAGAATAGTAAATAACCTTGAACATAACACAGCTCATAAAATAAACAGCGCAGAAGTGACAGACATATCTAATGCATGACGTAAATCTATTACATTTTATTCCAAGACGCGACGAAAAGTTGAATTCTGTAGCGAGCTGGAGACTCGGGTAAGCTAAGCTGGATGCGGGCTTTGTGCGCGTCGCCGGGTATCAAGCGTTGTATTTGTTTTTAGAGTTACAGACGGCAAAGGAACGAATTTTGTATGTATACGTTTTACGCGAGCTCCTCTTTATCCATCTAGAATGTTTATTTTTCCACTAAATATTCCAACTTCTATTTGGTATCTTTAGAACGTTTTGTAAATTGATTTAGTAGTATAGTTGTTAATCTTAATAAAATAGGATTAGGTAAAATCTTCATAAATATATAAAAGCATGACGTTAAAAGTTGCCTTAATTTTTAACAATTACCGTTTCCTTAATTTTATCTGCGTAAAGTTTTCGTATTATTATTTTAATGCATAATATTATTAATTATATTATATTCTTATTATTATGATTATATAATACTTGATTTAACCACGATCGTATCAGAAACATAATTAATTTAATCTAATTCTTTTATGTTTATTTGAAACAATAGAAAACAGGGTTGTTAAGATTAATTAGCATTCGTAGTTGCCCGCGTTTATTTTTATTGAACAAATCTAATCCACTTTCATTTCATTAGGCATTAACAGACCTGAGTGAATCGCATCGGATTTTATGTTTATAAAAGCACGCATTCATTCAAGACAAAGTGGGGCTAATTTATTTCATGGGGTTCCTTTATTTATTGAAAATACGAATTTTTCACCGTGAAAAGGAAATGTGAATATATTTGGATCTCCCTAAAACCCACTCCATTTAATAACCCTAAAAGAGCCGCTAGATATCTCACACGGAATCCGTTGGATTTCGGGCTCGGTGCGATTGCGTTTCAATGGCCTCACGATATCGTGTATCCGACGCCTCATTGAGCTATTTCATTATTCCTCCTCGACTTCTTCGAGATGCGGGCAGATAGGATTGACTAATTTTCCAGCACTTCCTTATAAAGAGCTCTCGTCTTCATTTGGGTCGGGATCATTTAGCAGGCTTAGTTTGAGATTCACGCGATATCGCCGACGAAAGTACGTCATTTGCAGTTTACCGGCTACCTTCATTAAAATCCTATGGCCTCATCCTATTTGCCAAACGTCACTTTTCATGATTACTTTTACGTTTTCGTACCTTTGTTACTTTGTACTAGCAATTAATTTGGACAGAAAGCTAGGTAATAAATATTTAACGAAACCTAAAGTTTTAGTAATTTCAACAACATTAATATGATATCGCATTTCACAGAAAAACTTTAAATTTTAAAATATGTCAGATCCTTATAATATGCTAATTTGCCAACTATGATAATTGATTAATAATAATTGAGAGGGTTGACTGTTGATCGCCGCTTCCGATAAATCTTAATCTTGTTAAGCTGTACAAGCATTGCTTTAATCATTCGTTTGGCCCAAATTCGTTCATTGACTATTCATCCGTAATCCTCGTCCAATCGAGGCGAGCCAGCGTAATCCAAGCGATGAAAGTCAAAGCGAAAGCAAGTTCGTGTTCGCTAAAAGCCCTTTAGCGGGCACGTGCGGCCGGGCGCTAGCGCTGGTTCGGCGCATCAGTGCAGCTATTACTTCCCCGAGTGGTAAGTTTTGTGCTCGCTTTATGGACGATTCATCGACGCCTCTTGTTGGCCCACGCCTGAATACCGCCTTAGCACTTCTCATTATTTCGTTTATAAAGGCGTCTTTAGAAAGCTGATCCACTAAGACTCGCCGGGGCCGGTTGAAAGGAAAATGAGATTGTGTTGACGTTTTGTTCGAGTAAAGCCTTTTTCATCCCTTCCGTAGGCGCGCAAGGATAATGCCACGCATTAATAACATATTAGGAGTGGAACGACTCGCACAAACATAGTTGGCCCTCTTAATTTAAAGCGTTTTTGGTTATCAAATTTATGCGGATCATAATCTGCAAGGAAATTTCTATCCACGTGTTTAAAAATTGAACACGCTCCAACCGGACCGTAACTTCTACAAGTTTATGAAAGCTTAATGGATCGTTATAACTTTGAATAGTTTAACCTTTGATCGCTGCTTAAAATAATAAAAGAACTAATGTTGCTCGCACCGACAGGCGACTTAAAATGCCTATCGGAAATAACAGCACATACGAAAAAAAATATTATAATATCAAAGAAAATATAACGTTTGACATAGAAGATAAATTATCATTTGATACAGAAATAGGATTAACTGTAAAATATATTAATGATGTTTTCATACCCGTATATAATTTAATAAATCTCAGTGCACAACTCGGAGAAAGCGGTGGAGCTGTCTAATCTGGCTTTGATTACAAAATCAATATACGAGGGGTAACTATTGGCAGGTGCTACCCTAATATTAAAATTTGTCTGCCACGGAATAAGGTGTGGACACGTTATCTTCATTATCGTTATTACTTTGTTATTGGTTACACTGGTATAATGTCAGGGTATAACAAAATGAACAGTGATAATTGAAAATAATGATACGTTATTTAATGCCAATTTACTGCCATTTCATTTGCCGTTAAAGTATATTACATTTTTGACTATTATTTAGAGTTACTTAATTTTTATTTAATAATAAAAATATATTATCACTAAGTTTCATAAATATGAGTCGAGTTTTATTCAAACAATGTTAAAGTAGCTGTTCGAAACAAAAAAAAAAAATCCAATTTCAAAGTAAATCACATTAATATTTATGCAGCAGTATTTTTAAAAATCTTAATTAGAAAAGATATCAAAAAATATAAATATTCAGATAACAAAAAGTTTTTAAATTAAAATCGTTCGGTTGAAACAGCACGTCGGGAATAGCACGTCTTAAGAAAGTCATAAAAATGAAGGGATCTCGGGGAGAGGAGCGGTTAGCCGACTTTTACACTGGTTTTATTGTTCGGCTCCCCCTGTAGCCTCTGTCTCGGCTGTATTAACACCGTGATAACTTCAGTTACGGCTCCGATCACTCCGCCCACAACTAATCGGGGCTGAGTGGATAGTTTTGCCGGTAATTTAAATGGGCCATCGTCGTTCACCGTTATTAATAGGATCTTTGATATCGCGCTCGCCTATCGGGACTCCATTTGTTTATTAAATAAATGAATTAATGTCGCCTTTGTTGCTTTCGAATTATCCATTTCGTTATTTATTTCAGTGACTTCAGTTTTAACAATATTTATTTTTAAGAGTTCCATAATGGAAGTAGAACTCGTGTTATCTTAGATATTAAAGTTTATGGAAAACTGAACATCTTTTGTAATATTACGTAACAAAGGATCCATTAGACTTATGAAAACTCTCCGTTTAAATTCTTAAATATTATTTTTAACTTTCCAATAAGAAAACATTTATGCTCTTAAGAGAGGCGTTTGAAGTAAGAAAAAGAGCAAAGTTTCTCCAAATTGGCTTACGAAAAGATAAGTGAAACCATTTTTTACTTTGCGATTGTTTGAAGATAATTTTTTTCGGGGAATTTAGCGGTAGCAATCAATATAAATTCTAATGGAAAAGTTCAATCGCTAAGCACAAAGCCCGATACAAGTTAACGAAGCTTACGAAAGCGAATTTTGCGATGGGGCGCGTTCTAACAGGCAGGAAATTAAGGGACAAAGAGTGCCGGTTGGAGCAGTGTAGACTCGGAAATGAAGGCCGTAACGTCGTTTTAGTTTCTTTTATCGCAGCCGCGCAACCACGACCACCTCGGAATAAACGCCTAATATAGAAGCCTGAGGTGTTATTAAAGTGTAGCTCCTTAAACGTGGTGCTATCCTGCATTAAACAGCCACGATCCAGAATCAGAATTACAAACATATTTCGGAGGTGGTTTCATGTAAATATAAGTTTCGTTTTATATTCTACTAAGCTTTTTATAGCTCACGTTTTATTTAGCATCCTAATACTGTCACGTATATGATAAGGGATGTATTTTGAATGTCGAAGCTAATCCGAACTTTACGGGAATCTTCGGTGTATCGAATGCGCGCAAACGTATGGTTTCTGTAATTCAGGCGCTGTAATCTATTTCTATGGGGTGATATTACATTACCGGGACTTAATCCTGACTTAATTCATCAAAAATGTATTAACATAAACTATTTTGTTTGACAAAAGCGTGGCAGATCGAAGTAATGGAAATGTTAATTGAATTCTGGGACTGTTTAAATAATATTGATTAAATTCGTTTTGGTTTGTAATATTTGTTGTAGAGAGTTTAGAATCGAATCGAATCGAATCTAGCAACTCCTTTAAAACATACTTTTTGTATGATTCACTCCAATTTAATTCACAACAGA
Source organism: Cyaniris semiargus (assembly GCA_905187585.1). Taxonomy (NCBI): domain Eukaryota; kingdom Metazoa; phylum Arthropoda; class Insecta; order Lepidoptera; family Lycaenidae; genus Cyaniris; species Cyaniris semiargus. The sequence goes on from LR994555.1 coordinate 6,275,452, forward strand.
AGATTATGGTTTGGGACCCTCTAACCATTAAGGACTTGCTAATTGCGTTTGCATTCGGAATCAAAAACTTTGTGACACTGTTTTGCATTATTAATACTTTGGCACGGCGTGATCTCCCGCAAGGCGCACTAGCTATAAATTGAATTCCAACCTTCGCAATTAGTTATTCCTGCGCGTGAAAACTTTTGAGATCGTTCGCCTTCGTTAACAGATGTTACGGCGCTATTCATTATACATTCCGTCGAATCGTAAAGCCGAACATTTAATTTAAAGTACCAGAAGCTCCTTTGTTAAACAGTTGAGCATTTTGGAGTATTGTAAAGGAATCGCCGGGCGTCGGAGGATTAGCAGAACGGGTTTGCTAGTTCCCGTTTACGATGTACATTCGTCTTGCAAATTGAGAACCGTAAAACGTAAATAAGGAAACTGAGTATAGGTGGTTTGAGTTTATGCGTGGGTGATATAATTTTGAATACGACATGAATTCCTACTGTGAAAGGTCTTAGGGCTAGGCTTTAAAGTCTCTGAATATTTAAATGATCAAAAATTAATCACGATTTATAATTATTATAATGTAAGCAAATGTATTTTCCATTTATATAAAGGAAAATGTGCAATATTCGTTAATTTAACAAATGAACGTATTTGAGTCCGGATAATTGCAAAATTGAATTGTATTGTAATAATTGTTTTTCTTTCTTTGCAGGTCTTTGGTGTGGTATACATGAGATGTTATGGGCTCACGCGGCGTAGCAAAGTGGCGGTGGTTGGTGGTAGTTCTGGCGTGGACATGGAGCGCCTCAGCGCGGACTCTCTGCCCTCCGAGATGCGTGTGCGACGACGCCATGAGAGCGGCGACTTGTGCCAATGCCGCTCTCGAGATCGTCCCGATCCAACTCAACCCAGAAGCGACCCACATAAACCTCACTCACAACGCCATCGACAATCTTCTATACGCCTTCACGTTTTACACTCAACTAGCAATCCTAGACATTTCTTACAACAAAGTCCAAGATCTAGGTAGTAAGAATTTCGAAAATAATATGGAGATGACCACTTTGAATATCAGTCACAATGCTCTGAAGAAACTAGACAAAGATACCTTCGTAGGCCTAACGAGACTTATCGATCTAGATCTGTCCAGCAACCAAATCACGGACATCCATATGCACACCTTCAAAGATCTTACCACACTAGAAAGACTGGATTTATCTAATAATAAATTAGTAAGTTTCGATTCAGGTACCTTCGAACCACTTTCGTCACTTAAAGTACTCTCACTTAAAAATAATTCAATCTTAGATATTCCCACTGCCAACATCTTGTATCTTATACATTTAGAATATCTAGATTTATCGGACAATTTAGTTCAGAAAATAGAGAAACACGGAATACCTCATTTACGAGAGTTGAAACATTTGGATATGAACAACAACTTGATCGACACCATTAATCATTTGGGTGTTTACAATTTGCCATCCCTGAGACATTTAGATTTTAGTGATAACAATTTGACTTCCATACCTACCTCGGCCCTTTCCAAATTATCAAACTTGTCCCATTTATATCTCAGCGGAAATTTTTTTCAAAACATTTCGTCCCTATCTTTCCAGAGTCTGTTTCATCTGAAACATTTGCATATAAGTAGACTTTATGAATTAGATAAAATAGATTCGAGAGCGTTCGTCGATAATATCAATTTACAAAAGATATGGATGAACGAGAACGTTAAGGTTAGGGAAGTTCCGCCGAGATTGTTTCATGGAAATCCGAAGTTGACTCACATTTATATAAAGAATAACGCCTTAGAAACTTTAGAAGCGGCACATTTTCCGATCGATACTCTTCAGGAGCTGGAGATTTCTGGAAACCCTTTTGTTTGCAATTGCTCGCTACTCTGGCTGTGGAAGCTGGGGAGAGATTGCGAAGTGAGCGCTAGGAAATCGGACAATTCCAGCACGGTACTCAAAATCGATTATGAGATTGTAAAGTGCGTGGCGCCCGCCAATTTAAATGGTGTATTGTTCGTACAAATACCTGAGTCCGAGTTCGGATGTTCTAGTGGATGGGTAGTGGTAGCCGTCGTGGTGCTAACTGTGAGTATCGTTATAAGTGTAGTCGGTGGTGTGCTGTACTTCTTAGGGCCTTTGAAGAAATGCAAGGGTGATAAGACAAAGCAAGTAATGACTAGTGTTATGCTCAGTGGGGACGTGTCTAAGTTAGGGAACGGTTTAGGTTACACCTCCCGGAGGGAACAAGAGAACAAAAGAGACGTAGACAGGTACCTGATGATAGGTTCGTCCGTTACTAACACCTTCCACTCGTTGAACCCCTCTTGGCATAGTGTCGATAAGAATCCCTATTACCAGGAGGATAGCGAGGAACATATTTATCAACAGTTCGCTTACGAAACAATACCTCATCACAGGACCCCAGAGAAACCACACATAGTGTACGTTTAACGAAAGTTTCCCATTCTGAACTTTATGTGTAAAGAAACAATGTGTAAATTTCGTCGACAGTGAAGGACATTATTGAATCGACGAAACGCTCCAAACTTTGCAATAATGTATATAGTGACATATAAGATTCTAATATGTGATAGAATTGTACATAGACTTGTAAATATATTTCGTATTTGATATTAGGATCTATTTGATTTTGTACTTAACTTATTTAGTGTTATATTTATCGATATAATTTTATACCTGTATCTATATAAACGTTAAATTTTAAGTTGTTATTAATATTGTTAGCTTTATGAAATAAGCCGTTGTGTTGATTTGTTTCATTTTTCAATAATAATATAGAGATACATATATAAAGTATAATAAAATCGAATAATACGAAAATGTAACGGTAGTGATTATGAATATATTTTCTGAATAACACCAAACATGAAAACTTTGTACAAAAATGAGCAATATAGAATATTAATTTGGAATAGTATAAATACTGTAATTTTTACTAAAACATTGTTATAGCATAAATATAAAAGTAATCAAATTATCTAGATACAGCTTAGAACAGAATAGTTTCAGTCTCAGACCAAAAGAGTACAGACGGAGTTCTGTTAATCAAAAACTGAAGAATAATAACAAGAAGAATAATAACTGTATTTTAAAAAGATAAAAAACCGACTTCAAATTTGTACGTAATTGAGAATTAAAACTCCCTATCTCTAAAACTAAAACTACTCAACCGATTTTGATAAAACTTGCACTATTCTCTAAGTTGAACAATACCTAGTACAACAAAAAAAGAATTACTGAAATCGGAATGGTAGTTCCAGAGATATGCGAACACAAACATAAAAACATACATACATACATACATATATACATACATACATACATATACATACATACACTTGAAATTTGGCACATTTGTTCAGACGCTGATATAGACTAACATATACGAAAATTAGACAGTTCTGGAAATATTACATACATACGCGTCGAATTGATAACCTCCTTTTTGAAGTCGGTTAAAAAGGGTCACAATGGCGTATGCTACACGCTAGATATTTATCGTAATATTTCGATCGTAAATATTTGAGATATTTGCGAAATAAATATTACGATACATATTGAGTGTATAGCAACTAGCAATAATTTCCCTGTAACGAAACTACCGTCTACGCCTTACGTCTTATTTGCTGTGTTTTAAGTAGTGAATAGGTAACTGGCCTCACTTTTTGCTTGACAAGTCTCCGTCTTCACTTTTTTATCCTGAGGATTCAATACGGATTAGCTGAAGAGTTTGTAGCTGTTAAATTATTTATTGTAAAATAAAATCATATTACTGTTTATTTCAAAATGTACAATAGTAGTTCATTTAACATTGTGCACAAATGTTCTTAGCTAATCCTAGATTATAAACCAGCTGCTCTGATGGAAAGGGGTACAAAATGAAATAGTGCATTTATTGGCTGTACGTTTAATTTCATGGTTTTCTTTGTTGATTTGTGAAAATAAATTGATATTTTTATACTAAATAATATAAGGCTGGTCCAAATTATCCGGTGTTCATATTTTTATCGTTTTTTTTTTACGATTTTGTAGGGTTGTGATTTTTTGACCCTTGATGATAGTTTGGACCATACCAATATAGCTGCGTATACCCTTGCAATACTATTTCATATTATTCTATTTAACTTGTATACGTTCAAATTACGCCTACTTTGTAATCGAGTTTTATGCCTATTCCGCGAATATTACAGTATCTAGTATAAGAACTATTTATACTTACTACTTTTAAACTTTTGTTATGAGACTTAATAACTTGCATTGAAACAAACGACAAATAAACAATTAAATATAATTAATATGCTTTTTAATTTCACCCTTTTCACAGAAAGTATTACTCTTAATAAATGGAGTATTATAATTACTTACTTGTAAGTAATTATAAAACTACTTAACATTGAAAAAGCTGTTTTTCTGATTATATGAAATTAATGTCGTTATAAAAAAGAAGAAAGTATGACAATATTATTACAATGTATAGTACTTTTTAATAGCTGTAAGTCTTGGATCATATGACGTTTCCCGCCTGCATCGCTACCCTCTTTGACCTAAACTGAGCAAGCATTTCCAAGGAAAAAAGAGTAAGTATATTGCAGTTGTAGAGGTAAGCATATTAAAAATATAGCACAAAAACACAAGAAAACGTAAATTCATCCAATCAATGTAAATTGTAACATATTCGTTGTGTTAACCGCATTCAGGACTTTAAATAGATCAGCAAAAGCAATTGCGAGTATCCAGGGCCCTGATTCACTTATACATAATTCGACTCGGATTCGGAAACTTCATCGCGCGACATCCAATAGACGCTCGTCGAGCTAGGCATTGACCAATGACCGCACGGTAAAGTTTCCGAATCCGTGTCGAACGGGAATCGTGAATCGCCCTGCTATTGGCAATTAGCAGTCATTGCTAATGTTATCGTGGTCAATTCTAAAGTACAATTTTTATATATTAATTTTGAACAAATGCAATTTTAGGAATAACATCATAAAATGAAAATTAAAGTTTATTTGATATCCAGCTCATATTAGCACTGTTAAAGAGTATTTTAAAGGAATACTCAACATATCAAATTATAAACATGTCTAGACACTAAAATATCATTGTTATATCACTGTATTCGCATTACTTTGCTGTCCATATTCTGTCTGTAATGTAGGGCAGCCCTTATCTGTAGACAGTTGATAGACAGTTACTTAATTGTGCTTTGATAAAATAAATAGGCACGGAAAGCTGATGCTATCTTGCTCATCGATTCAACTTTAAAAAATTTAGCGGTCATGGTGTGAATTGAAATCGTTTGTCTATGTTTAAACTGAGTTTTGTTGCAGTTTTTGGAAAATGCAAACAGGCCATGTTTACAATTTTACAATAAAAGAAATCGAATGTGGTGAATTTAAGAGAGTTAAAAGCATAATATGTTGTTTTATTTCAGGTAGAGAAATTTGTATCCTGCTAGGAAGAGACAAATCTTAAAACAAAGTGACACTTTTAAGATCACTCTACATGTCGAAGCTATTATACTGAAATGTGCACTAATAATGCAACTACTACCGGCAGCCAGACCGCCCAGACTGTAACCAGAAGAGCAAGAATGACGACATATCACAAAATCAGCCGACCTGAAATACAGTTTTTTTTTAAATGTTGCTACCTCCCGTACCAATACTTCTCACATGGAATTATATTTACGTAGTGTAAATTATTTAAGGTTCACTATCTTTGCCTGTCAAGTATATTTTCTATGTGACAGAAAAAGACAAGCAGACCTAGTTTTAGTAAATATTATAAGTAAAGTTATACGCTGCTTAGTGCTTATATATTATCTTTGTTAGTTAGGTTATGATAAAATATTTAACATGCTTTATAATTATCAATTTCTGCGTTTGTATGTCCGCACCCCAAAAAAAGGAATAAATTATATTTCGGCATCGTATCTGTAAGTAAATTTCAATTATTCGCCGGCTTTATGCATTAAATGAGAAGCGGGAATTCATTTTATTAGTGAATTTCAGCTCGCAACAAGTAGATTATGATAAAGTCATTTGCGCTCATCGCCGTCACTGACTATCCGGTTTCACTGAAACGTGTTAATAAATGTTCGATTGATACGTTTTATATGCCTTCGAAAGTTGAAGGAGTTAAGGTTGGTACATACTATTCACGTAGATAGGTTAATCGCTAATAGCAATTTGCATGGAAATATTACATGCATACGGGTCGAATTGATAACCTCCTTTCTTTGAAGTCGGTTAAAAACTACTAAACGTATTCGAAACTTGAAGTCAATACGCACGTAGATTTGACGAGTTGTCTTTTGTTTCGTTCTAGAATATGCTATGAATCGAGTTGGCCGTGAATGACGTCACAAATGGTGATATTTTGTATGAGAATAGAGCGAGACAGTTCAAATGTATTAACGATGGATTTATCATTAATAACTTTATATATATTTAAACACTGATAATTTAATACAATCTTCTTACTAAGAGCGAGTTACTAATCGAGTCTCAAGTTTGAGCCTAGTTTTATTATTTGGTTGGATATAAATTATGTCAAGTCAATGCTAGTAGTAATAATTTTAGTAATCTATTGGCTGGGATTACAAAACCCGATCGCATAACTTAGGTTTGCAATCTGCCTGTGAATCAATTTTTGACTTATCGAAGGATTGCGCGCCTGCGAGTCGTATGTTTAGGCTTTGTGTAAGTTTTAACTAGGTTTATGTGACTTTACTTTTGCTTGTTTTTCGTACTTTTTATGTCTTTTTCGGTGTCGTTTCAGACATAAAATGGCACAGTCTGAAAAATTAAACGAAGACGATTATTTTAGCAATCCTAAACGGGGAAGATAATCCTTTTTTGGAAGATTCGGGTACCGAAGTTGAGAATGACCAAATTATCGACGACGTTCAAAGGGAATAAAAAAATAGTTATGTGACTGAATATGTTTCGTCTTTACGTCAATATTGCACCTTTTATTCCTATAAAAAAGAAAAATATCCAATTTGGTCTGTTATAAATGTTGAAAAATCTGTGTGTAGCGAGCGCTAAGGTTTATATGTGTGTAGACTGCTCTTAAAGTTTACCCAGTCTTTTGAAATCTAATTAGTTTATATGTTTGCTCTATGAATAAGTAATTAGAATTAAAAAAAAATATATATTTATTCACAAAAATAATAAGTATATTTCTGTTAATTTTTGAGGAAGCTGATTTTTTGTTTAAATTTTTACACATATTTTTATTGTTGTGATAAATAATTGTGACTATAGTTATTATTCATAAAATGTAGTTTTATTGTTAGCTTGTATTCCAAATTTAAATTTTCAGTCCAAAACAAACAAAATAAGTAATGCTATTTTTACATAAAAATTGTGAATTATAATAATATGTGTACGCCTCTGAGACGTATATTAAGGCTTTGTGTACTCCTGAGATAGATTAGGCTTCTAGGGTTAATAAACTTGCATTATATACACACACACACACACACACACACACACACACACACACACACACACACACACACACACACAATATACAATATAAATACATATTGTAAAGTCAAAAGCACTTCGTCATCGATTAGCAATGCATTAATTTAAACGATTCAAAGCCTCATTTATTTCAGTTAATGCTTTTAAAACATACAACTATTTAATTGTGATAAATGTGTCAAGTACCCAAATTGCGTCGGGCCGAAAGTGTGCGCCCGCCCTAATGGAGGTTACGTGTTAAGCATTTATTTTACAATTAGGTACAAACTTGGTAGTTGTTTTACCGTACCACCCCTTGAAAGAATAATGTATGCTAAATTTGCGTTTCGGACAGCAAAAAGAAGTTAGATTTATTGTGTAGACGCCGTAATGAATGGTAGGAGTATTTTTGTTGTTTGAATTAATGTTTTAATTTCATTCCATAGAGACAATGAGTTGTCAAGTTGAACTTTTGTCTGCCTGTTTATGCTCAAACCATTGAACTATGTTAAATGCAATTTGGTGTAAAGATACTTTGGGTTATAACTTTAAATAACTCATATTACGATATATTTTTTTTAGTTGCGGGAAAACCTATTAAGACGACGCTAACACAGTTTTTCCATACAAACGTATTTCCCAATTAAACCCCCCTGGACAATGCGTCCAGACAAATTATTTTTTTATACAATATTGGGATCTGCTAAAGCTATATGCCTCTACGTTCGATTTTTTCTAAATTTTTTAATAAAATAATATAAATATGACCCTTCAAAAATCGCAAAAAATGAATGACCCGTACCCCGCCAATCCACCGACCATAAAACAAATTTGAAAGATCTTTAAGATAAAATAAAAACGTAGAGGCATATAAGACTCACTCTTCCTGAAGATATTTATAAAAATAATAATTAGATAGGCTCTATTTTGAAGGAGGAATCAGAGGACTACGTTACCTTGATTTTATAGTATCTGTCTCTATCACAATACACGTGCCGGCGCAGGGTGAAGCGTGATGGCAATAGTTTCTTCGTTTAAATTCTACTGCACCCGCGTTCCCTCTTAGGTCGAAGTCAAAAGAGCGTAATTTGTGAGTTGTGAGTCGCAGAATTTCGGTTCGGCAGAATTCTGCTGCATTCAGTTTCATACAAAAGTCCTGTTTGATTCACACGAGCGTAATTTTGTGAGTCATGATTTGTATGAAAAGATATTTACGCGGCAGAAATTCTGCTACTCACAACTCACAAATTACGCTCGTTTGGCTTCACCCTTAAAGGACTGTAGGATATAATATTACTAGCTATCCCGGCAAACGTTGTTTTGCCGTAATAAAGTATTTCGATTTTCGCCCATATTATTTTATTGAAGTGACTAAATAAGTATATCACCATGGCAACGTACATCGCTATTCCGTCGCACAAACAATGGTCGCCGTCAGTTTTGAGTTGTAATAATTTACTATTATTTATTCAACAACTGCACTTATCAATATAAAAAGTAGATGTTCTCCGATTCTCAACCCTAGCCGATATGCTCGCTATGATTCACGAAAATCGGTCGAGCCGTTTCAGAGGAGTTCAACCACGCACCCCGTGACATGAGAATTTTATACAAGTATTAGATGATAGTCACCTCGTTTTACTGTAGCTAAACGGGTGACTAAACGAAGCCTCCACTAGTTATGATCTAACATAATAATTATTATGACAGATATGATTTAAAACCTTATAAATAATAGGAGTATCGAAACCAAACCCGCCAATTCCGAGCCCATCAGACTGAAAAAGGTTCCACCGCAATAAAAGAACTAATATTTTATACCCGAATGGTAATAAAACCAATAAACTATACTTAATAACTCCAAAATATAAGGGCGCGCCCGGAGGCTGCGAGCGGAAAATTGGTAATGATAAATGTTTTTTTTACAACACGACATTCTGTGGCTCGACGATTTCACGTCCCTTCTTTATTGGGGACAAACGAGCAGGCTTCGCCTGATGGGAAGTGTCTACCGTAGGTGCATGTTTGGTATTCAAACCAGAGATGGTAGATGTTCATAGCTGACGTTACAGTGAAGATATCAAATGTACAAAGAAGAAAAAATGTCTTCGTCAATGACCCCAAATGAAGAGGTGACTACAAACATCTATTAATATAGATGAACATGACTATTGACAAGAAACATCTATTATTGACGCTAGCCAGCAACCTTTAACTATAATATTCACGTACTAAGTATAATAATATCTATAATAATATCTATGGACGCTTCACACCACGTCAGTCTGGCCCCGTGGTAAGTACCTGATGGACTTGTGTTACAGGTACCAGACAACGGAAATATATTTAATATTTTAATACTATACATATATTTAAGATTTTTATTATATTATACACATATTTAATACACATCCAAGACCCAGGAACTTTGAAAACTTTTTGTTCCGTCGGCGGGATTCGAACCCGCGACTTGAGCTACCAACAGCCCACCAACTGAGCCACAGAGGTCGTTAAATGTAAATGTATGTAATAACAGCTATTATTTTTATACGAACAATGATTGGCGTACAAACTGAATAACGCATACAAAATTAAGTAATGCCCTGATGTTCTAAACATCATATTATTTTCCTGTTTAAATGTATGATCCTGATCAATGCCTCAATCTCAATGCATAATGGCTTGGTTGTAAAAGAACTGAACAATTTGTAAAATTTTCACAGGAAAGATTTCGTATTTCGCTAGCGGGCATTACAATTAGTAAATGGGTTATTTGGCTGTTTCTTTAATGATATTTTTATTATAAACGATCGAAAGTAATCACTTTCGAATATAAAAATTATTTGAAGTTTCTTTCACGCACAATGTAATGTAATCAGTAATCACTATAATTAAAGACATTCATCTCGATAGTGTTGGATATTAAATATTAAGTCAAAGCCTTACAGGTTTTTGAAGACCATTCTTTTTTTAACCGACTTAAAAAGGAGGTTATCAATTCGACGCGTATCATGTATGTAAGTACCTAATATTTCCAGAACTGCCCAGTTTTTGTATAATATGTTACTCTATTTCAGTTTCTGAACAAATGTGCCAAACAAAAGTGTATGTATGTATGTATATATGTATGTATGTTTTTATGTTTGTGTTCGCATATCTCCAGAACTACAAGTCCGATTTAAGTAATTCTTTTTTGTTGTACTAGGTATTGTTCAAGGTTTAACTTAGGAACAACAACAACTTTCATCAAAATCGGTTCAGTAGTTTTTGAGATAAGACAATTTTATTTTTCAATTACGTCCAATTTTGAAGTCGGTTTTATCTTTTTAAAATACTATTTAATTCCAAAAATGATTTTCAATTCCATTTCAATATTAAACATTACCTTAATCTTAATGTACATCACTTCCAGGTTCGCTTAGTTATTTTGATTCCAAATTAAATGTCCAACAAAACATATTTTGTTTTGATCATTTTCCCTTGATGAGGGTGGAAATTTCCGAATGACATAAACAAAAGCGATAATATGAAGTGTAATCAAGCTGTTCCATAAAGGTTCCAATGAAAAAACGTAAAGACTTTCACCCGAAGGCTGCGGCGTTCAGGAAGGGAGAGAAGATTTATTTCACGACAATACTCGTTACGGCACCAAAGGGACAGTACGCAATAAGATCTTTTCCGTATTAGGCAACAGATCAGACGATCTAATATTTTGTGATTGTACACGGGAGTCGGGAGAGAGAAAGATGCTGAGAGGGATTTGTTTGTTTCGGTGATAACCACATGTTTTGGGGTATGTTGGCATATTCGGGAAAACTATTACGCGTAATGTAATATGTATTAAGGGTTTAACTTTTATTGTTTTACCATGGATACTGTGATAAAAATCCGAACGCTTTTGTAATGAAAAAAAAAAAATTGTGAAGACATGTTTTAGTATAGAAGTCGCGCTACTGCCGCACTACTCGCGACTTAATGTGAAGGCAGTCTTATGCGACTGCATTGAGAGCCAACTGCCTCTCAATGCAGTCGCATTCCTCTGAAGAATATTCTTCGCAAGGTCTACGTAATCTACGACAGTTGTTTGCAAATTGATATACATATCTATATATTAATACGCGAGCGAAAAACTTTGTACTTATCCCTTTTGACGAAAAATGGGGAAACGTAGGTGAATGAAATTTTGCACAGTTATTGTTTATATGGTAAAGGAGTGCATCGAGCTAATATTATTTTGAAATTATGCTTTTATAATACATTTTTTTAACAAATAAAACATTACACACACTACAACACACACACTAGGAAAGATGACAGATTTTTGAGTGACAAGCCTATACTTACATACGAATTATACTCTTTTATTTATGGTTGAAGTCTGTTGACAACAAGTTGACAAATTGAAAATGGATTATAGTTTTTATTGAATCTTAGATACTATTAGACGATGCTTACACGGCCAGTCTGAGATCAGCTGAGTCCCAGAGACAAGCGTTGAAAAAAATATGATAAAGTCAATATTTTTTTACAAAATATAGGTAGTAGACCTAATGTCGTTGAAACTAAGGTCGAATTTCGACCATTGGGCGATCTCTAGTATTTTGAATTATGTTCCTCTGACTGACTAATAAGAAAGAAAGATGCCACTATAAGATTTTGTGTCTCTTATCAGACTAGAGGAAAATATGCCAATGAATTCTAATGCTCGTAATGCACTTCTAATGTTGATTACTTTAGAAGTGCGTTACGTTATATAACTAGTAGAAGTGTAAATAAATTTTATAGTCCCAGATAAAACCCATTACTGTGGTTTATGGGAAGCACTCCCCTAATGATGCTATAATATAGGGGAGTCTGCATACTGACGGTCTATTTACATTTTATTTTGACTTGAAATACGACAAGTATTTTAATGTCACGCGATTTCATCAACGACTTCTCGGGGGAAAACGGATTTGATTAAAAGAAAGCAATAATTGTGATTTTGGATAACCACAGAAGTGCCAGCTTTAGCTGTAACTGCTATGTTTAGGTTTGGGTGGAAAATCCTAATTTTCTACTTAAATTTTCTATTAATCCTAATTTAAAAATCCTAATTTTCTATTTTAATAATAAATTATCTTATAAAGTTACCTATTAAATTATGATGGTTTCATACTTGCGAAAATTATACCACAATATTTTTGGCTCTTAAAGTTTATACTAGAAAGCATGTTTTCGCTCCCGGGAAATATTTTTATTAATGATAGAGAAAGCATGATTATTTGACGAGCGCTCAACACTTACGGGTTAGTGATTTTGGCTCTATAGAACCGCTATTTACTAGCTCATAGCTTCTCCTTGCTTAAACTCGATTAAAGCGATCGCTAAGACATTAGGAACTCGCTATATTGATTTAATTTCAGCCACCGATCGGCAACTAAGAGTTGAGAATATACACAGCTATTTACTTAAATTATATTCAGTTGAATTAATTCATCTCCACGTTTTTAGGGTTCCGTACCCAAAGGGTAAAAACGGGACCCTATTACTAAGACTTCGATGTCTGTCCGTCTGTTTGTCTCCAGGCTGTAACTCAAAAACGGTAAAAGCTAGACAGTTGAAATTCTTACAGATTGTATATTTCTGTTGCCGCTATAACAACAAATACTAAAAACAAAATAAATTAAATATTTAAGGGGGGCACCCATACAACAAACGTGATTTTTGTGCAATTTTTTGCTCGTTATCAATGATGGCAACAAGTAGACACCTAAAATGTTCACAAAATAATTATATTTATTTATACTTTAATAATTAATAATAACATTTATTTTAAAAAATTAATTAAGGAGGCTCCCATACAAAAAAAAACAATTTTTGCCTAATTTTGCTCTCTAATGGTACGGAACCCTTCGTGCGCGAGTCCAACTCGCACTTGGTCGATTTTTATTTATGTAGCGTTCAAAATTTTTGAAAGTATTTTCTTAACGCATGTAGTAGGGAAATCATAAAAGTAAGTTTTAAAAACTGCTTCTTGTTAACTTATTTGAATATATTGAAATGCTGGAAGTCTGGTCGAAATATAAAATGATTTTATATACGGTAGTTGGCATTAGAATTTAGAGCGTCCGATTTCTCGTTCAATAGCTGATGCTTAGCTCAGCCAACGCAATGCAGCAAACATGCAGGTGCAAAAATGACTTACCTACCTGTACTGCCCAAAGCTATATTAAGTATAGCACGGAATTAAAACGAGCATATTTTTATAAATATTGTAACTGAAACGGCAAACTTTTATTATATTTTACGTATTTTCGGGTAGGAAAAATAGATGTTAAAGATTTTCCAATAACCAAACAAAATTTCAACAAAATCGGTCCAGCCGCTTCGGAGGAGTTTGGCAACGAACAACGCGACATGCGAATTTAATATAATAATAGATTACTCAGTAAAATATTTCGAGCAAAATACTTTGCCAAAGATATTCTTATGATTGTCGGTGTGTTCAAAGAAAAGAATCAAAACTTATCTACGTCTTGTTGCCAAAAATGTTTCTCAAGTAGGACAGTCGGTTTTTGCAAAGACTTTTACCCACTTGTACAGCTTTAGAATGTCTACATATCCACTTAAAACCAGGTGGTCCGGATGCTTGAAAATTTTAAAGTTGGTATAAAAATTGCTGATTAGCAAATATGACCTAATTTTCCTTAGTTATAATACATTAAATTCGTCGTACTACATTCAATCGTTTAGTTAGTGAGGTAACATAAAATATTAATTTAAATGTTTTAAAGAACAATGATTAATGAAAACGTGGGAGAGCCATGCTTCGGCACGAATGGGCCGGCTCGACCGGAGAAATACCACGTTCTCACAGAAAACCGGCGTGAAACAGCGCTTGCGCTGTGTTTCGCCGAGTGAGTGACTTTACCGGAGGCCCAATCCCCTACCCTATTCCCTTCCTTTCCCTCCCCTATTCCCTTCTATTCACATCCCTACCCTCCCCTATTCCCTCTTAAAAGGCCGGCAACGCACCTGCAGCTCTTCTGATGCTGCGAGTGTCCATGGGCGACGGCAGTTGCTTTCCATCAGGTGACACGTTTGCTCGTTTGCCCCCTTGTTTCATATAAAAAAAAAAAAACAATAATTTTTCACTATTTCCAACAAGAAAAAAGTTATACACACATACATTATTATTCAAGCCTTAAACAATAACACACGTAAAAATGATTTATTTCCGAAAACATAATTTACAAGATATCCCCCAAAACCGGGTAAGTTAAATGCGTTAGAAACAAATTTATCTTTTTTACTGCTTGCATACTAATGCTTCGGCCCCAAGACGCTTGCCAGGGTGTCCGCATCAATAAAATTAACATTGTAATCCACTTTAAATTGCTAAAATAAAAAATACGAAACGTATTTCATAAATGCTGGAACATTTTTACGCTTCTGCATTAGCATCGTCAGAAAGCTACTTAAGAGATAGTCTATAGATTTCGTTATTTATCTGGTCTATATCGTTTCAGAAATATGTATGATTATTGATTATAATATGCAACGTTATAAGTATATCAAAATCAATATGGTGAACATAAAACTAGAAAATTAACTTTACCGAACATTAATAGTTTTATTTTAAAAAATCATGCATAGTCGGATCTTAGCTGCTTGTTCGGTAGTGTCATTTCGCTCATGCGTGAATATTGAACTCCTATTTCTACAGTTTTACTGACAAGAGTGCGGTAGTAAACTTTTCACGTGCAAATGAACGATACAAAAAGTTGTCAACTGTCACATATTTTACATGAGATGAGGCTATATAGAACCCATGCCAGAAAACTCTTTTATTAAAACCTCTAAGGGCCTGTTTCACCACTTCCTGATAAGTGCTGGATAGGCTATCCACCACTTAACTTGACATATAGAGTATGGAGAATCTGTCAAATAAGTTGCGGATAGCCTATCCGGCACTTTATCAGGAAGTGGTGAAACAGGCCCTAAGAGTTGAAAATCTACAAAATCCAATAAGATCCTGATAAAGGACCAAAAATCAAAGTCACCTTAATATTCATAACAAATATAGAAGACAGCTTACGACTTAATAAAGACGGAATATTCGAGAAAATTTAATTGAAAGGGACGCATTAAAGGGGGACTTATTGTTCCAATGTTATTTTCCTGCTGTAATTTTCGACCAGTGAATTTAATTTGGCTTTGATGGCGATGACAGTAATATGATGTACGAAATCTTATTACCGCGTTGTCGGTAAACTACGCTGTGTTTTTCTTCGATGAACGTTTTTGTTGAAAATTATTATTGTGTTATTTATGAGACATGTGAGTTCACGTTGCTCCGTTGCAATGCGGTTGCAGCGGCAACGTTACGTTCCTGCGTTTTACCTACGAAGCGCAGAATATGTAGCCACTGTTATCGCGCGTCAACGCACTTCATACAAAATACGTCAAAGTTAAAGTATTACTTGGACGTTTGTAGTTCCTCAGCGTAGATATAGGGACAGAACCCATAATTTAACACGTTAAAAAGTCGCTTGCCCAAAAGGACATTGAATGAACAGTGCCGTATAATGTTATACAGACACTGTGTTTTGTTGTACTTAGAGGGTTAATGTATAGAGCAAAAACAATTGCAATTACTCCTATAATATGAGATCCTAGCAACATTGATAATGCAATATACAAGTTGCTTAATGAGTTTCACCTCCAATGGAACCGCAAATAGGATTATAATGTAGACTGTAGATACCGCGGGGCGCGGCAGGGAACATTGGTCTCATTTCAATAAGAAATAAATTACTTCTTATTACATTTTTACAAAGAATTCGCCAAGTCCAATTTGGTGTAGGATATTGTTAATTTTGATAAACGGCTCCGAATTAAATTTCATAAGCCCGTAGTCATAGTGTGAAATACGAATTTCGTAATATTTGTAGAGAAATGTAAGATTGTAGTCTACATATTATTACCACAGAATACATATAAGTAATATTACATAGGTTTGAAGATAACATAAGAATAATGATTGTAATAATATATAATATAATAGATAAGAACAATAATTGTAATTTTGTGTTTTTTTTTTTTTTTTTTTTATGAAATAAGGGGGCAAACGAGCAAACGGGTCACCTGATGGAAAGCAACTTCCGTCGCCCATGGACACTCGCAGCATCAGAAGAGCTGCAGGTGTGTTGCCGGCCTTTTAAAAGGGAATAGGGTAATAGAAGGTAATAAGGGAGGGAAGGGAAGGGAATAGGGTAGGGGATTGGGCCTCCGGTAACCGGTGTATTATTTTGTACGCAATACATAGCGCGACTACGCTTAGTACCATTCAGAGTGTACAATTATGATTACCTTATAGGTCTACCAGAATCTGATGGCAAAAAGTAAGAAAGTAAATTGACTCTAGCAATACCGGGGTAGTTGGAATAAAACATTTTGATCCTTTTTTTTTCTTATAGCGGCTGATTCTGTGTGTTAAACATGCAAATATAAAAATATATCCAATGATCAAGGATATTTTATGAAAATCTGCTGTCAAAAATTGCCATCAGATTCTGGTAGACCTATACTTAAATTAGTTATTTTCTTAGTTTTTTAGAATGCTCTTTGGAGCATTCTAATATGAGGCGAGAAATATAGTATATAGGTTTTGACCTAAATACCACATTTCTCGCATTATTGGTAATTAAAAAAAACACAGAACCTTCTTTTTAACTATAAATTTAGAATTTGAAAACAATCCAAAATTTTCTAGCAGTGACTGGTCGGGGGCGTAAAACAACGAAACTATTAAAACTAACCACCAACCACTCATTAACTAAATGCACAAACATAATTAACGAAGTTTAAAAAACTCGGAATGCACCGCGTGCAAGACTAATGTGTCAGCGAAATTCGGGGAAAATTTCGGGGGAAATTCACAGACAAGTTTCCCCCAAAAGTGTGAATGGAGAGAGAGAAGATTTATAATCTGTATTTAACATTCGCCAACAATGAGACACAATTTAACCGAACAAAGCGCCGTCGATGTTAAATAAGAATGCGATACTTTGGCATTTTCGATCATCCATACTAATATTATTAATGCGATAGTGTCTGTCTGTCTGTTACCTCTTCAAGGACATAGGATATTTTTTATTCCGGAAAAATGTACGGTTCTAGCGTTTTGGCGCAACGTAGTTGCGGGCATCATTTAGTTTATTAATTATTATATTTCTTTCCAGTTGTTAAACTTCATTTTGTTAAAATAACGAGAAGTAACGCAATATAATACCCAATATTATGAATCAGTCATCGGTTATGTTTAGTACTGATCAGTTTCGAAATATTGGGAGTTCGTGCCTCGCTATTAATCCTACCGACTGCACTTAATGTTACATAATCCATCCACAGTGCCAGTGGCGTAACTATAACATCCGGGGCCCGTGGCTAATGGATGGGGCCCAATCAGTAAAAATCGTCACGTTAGTAATAAAACAATGTATAAAAAAATTCTGACCTCACGGCCTCTTGGGCCGAGGCCCTTTTGGGTCGGGGGCCCGTAGCATTTTGCCACCCCTGCCACCCTATAGTTACGCCACTGCACAGCGCGGTCGGCGCATTAAACCAATATCGTAACTACGGGGTGAAATTTGTTACTATTACCTGATTATTATTTAAGTATATTAAGGGCCTGTTTCACCACTTCATGATATGGTGCCGGATAGGCTATCCGCAACTTATTTGACAGATATAATATTATAGCCTATCTGGGACTTATCAGGAAATGGTGAAACAGACCCTATAGGTAATGTACTATCATAGAAGTTGATTCCTAGGCAGATGGCGGACCTAAGTAATAATTTGGTCGCGTTAGGTCAAACCCATCCGACCAATCACAGGTAACATTGTAATTTGTATTGACATAAGCCGACCAACTGACGTAGGTCTGTCAACTGCCTAGGAATTAATTTCCTCGATGGTACAATACGATTATAAAATATAATAAGTACTAGCGGGCCCGACGGACGTCGTCCCGTAATTAAAGTTAAAATTGTCAAAAGGTCAAGGTTACGCAATTTGAAATAATTTTAATTACTTACCGGGCATTTTTTATTTTTCGTAAGAACTATCCTCATGCTTCAAGGCATATTCTAAAAAAATAGCGAAGTGCGAGTCGGACTCGCGCCCGAAGGGTTCCGTACCGTTATAGAGCGAAAATAGGGAAAAATTGTGTTTTTTTGTATGGAAGCCCCCCTTAACTATTTATTTTATTTTAATTGTATTATTAAATATTTAAAGTACACACATAACTGAGGATTTTGGGAAAATTTCAAGTGTCTACATGTTGCCATTATGAATTACGAGCCAAAAAGACCAAAAAAATAACGTTTGTTGTATGGGGCCTTTAAATATTAACTTTATTTTGTTTTTAGTATTTATTGTTATAGCGGCACCAAAATACATAATCTGTGAAAATTTCAGAAGTCTAGCTATAGCGGTTCTTGAGTTACAGCCTGGAGAAAGACAGACAGACTGATAGACAGATCGAAGTCTCAGTAATAGGGTCCTGTTTTTACCCTTTGGGTACGGAACCCTAAAAAAGAATCAGCGAAATCGGTTCAGCTGCTCTTGAGATTTACGCTTAGCAACACATTCACTATTCAGATATTAATTTTTATTACATAGATTAAAACAATAATTTAAATTATAAATAATAAATAATTTTATTACATAGATTAAACCATACGAGCGAAATTTTGTGAGTTGTGAGTCGCAGAACTTCGGTCGCGTAAATTATGTTTCATACTAATCATGACTTACAAAATTACGCTCGTGTGAATGAAGCAGGAATTTTCTATGAAACTGAATGCAGCAGAAAGAATTTCTGCCGACCGAAATTCTGCGACTCACGACTCACAAAATTACGCTCGTTTGGCTAAAAAATTGTGCCCTAAAGCCAAAAAATTGTGAAAATGAACTAAAAAATTCTTCAAAGAACTTTAAGTTACGTCCTATAGGTAATATTTTATTTATGGATGGGTGCAAAATGATGTCAAACTTTTCCTTTTGGACAAGTGACACGTATCGATGTGGTGTTTTATTGCACAAAATAATGTATACCAAAGTTTTAATACTAGAGTATAGAAGACACATTGTTAATTATTATTTGAATATGTATATTCAAAGGAGCAAGCTTTAGTCCGCGGCTCTGCCATATACGGTAGGTCACGTAAATTTTGTACATCTTTGGGGAAAAAAACCGAGAGTTTTAACTACACTACAAAATTTTGTCCAATTTGTTCACAGAAGTGACAAACATATACATACTCACAAACTTTCCTTTTTATTATGAGTGTGGTGTGATGAACATATCTATTTATTAGATATCGATGGCCAAAGCAACAGTATGGGCGATGTATCCAGCCCACTAATGTTTTGGCGGACCTGCGCCGGGTTTTTCTGCAACGCACTAAGTTTTTTTGCTTGCACCTAAACGAACTTTATTGCTTTTATTACTTTCCCAACATTTAATTTGAAAATGGAAGCGTGTCTGAGCCTGGCGTGAAATTTTAAGGTAGGTACTAGGTGCATATTTTAATATTCTGTACATATAATAATATCATACTTATTATACAGCCTCGCAAAAACCAGTGTAGTGTTGTCAAAGGCATAGGCAATAGGGATGATGACAAGGACAAAGATTAGCAAATTTTGTTAATAAAATAAAGAAATTACGGTAAAAAATAAGTGTTCCCAAAATTTCAGCTCGATAGCATTTGTATTTTTTTTTTATTATGCCCTTCAAAGTTGGATAATCAAGTCGATTTTTTTTTCAATTAAATTTCTTATTATTTGTATACCATTCGATAACTTATGCAAAAAAAGCAACTTTTGTTATGGAACCACTTTCATAAACACAATATTTAATATACTATCGAACAAAGTTCTCTCCCGATGCGTACAAACTACGAAAGAGTGACGTCCTTCTTTCGTAGCACTGTGTATGGAGCGTTTCGGGCAGGTCTATTTTATGAGATGTTTGAATTGTCATATCTTGGTGAATTTTTAAGCTATCAGAGTCACTCTTTCAGCGATGTTTCTATTTTTTAAGTGTCTTTCAATTACCAATAAGAAAAAAAAAATAGTCATCATGCCTATTATTGTTGTTGGATATCCAAAGGTGTATTATACTATCTCACGATCGAGATTGTTGCATTAAATCACAAAACAATCTCTTTCATTGTTATCATGTTAGACAAAAGAGATCTAAAACAAAACAAAAGTCACATACCGTATTTTATTTAGGAGCTAGAATAAATAAAGTTTAGAATTAGCAATCCCCAAGTTATTTATACAGCAGCAAATTCAATTTTCTAAACCGGAGAAATCAATTCGTTCTGTATTAAGTCGGTGATTGTCTCCCAAATTACCATACTTAAATTCACTGAAAGATTCATGAAGATCTACGCTAAAAATTACAGCGTCTTTTAATTTTATGGACACTGAATAAAATATTGAAATTCAATTATCTTTGATAAACCCCTTTTTATCTCCGGAGAGGTATCTTAATAAACGCTAGGAAAAATTTTATGTTGAGCTGTTCGATATCACAGAAAAAGGTTTTGTAGGTCTAAAAGGTAATAAAGCAAAAAGAGTGTACTAATAGTAAAAGTATAGATTACAGGATGTAACAGAACTAAGTGATAATAATTAGTTTAGGGTGTGTATAATAACTGTACGAGTATAATATTTTAATAATAAGTCCCTTTTATAGAGTACACTGTTAAAGTTGCAGGCTGCAGCGCTAAAAGAGTTACTGTTGCCTTATATGTTTCTATGAAAAATGCTCAAACGTCATGAATTTGCCTACATAATAATTTAAAAATAGAAAATATTTTAACTAAGATTTCGATTGACGAAGGCTGTAAGTCGTTTTGTGCATTCCCGTGTATGTGCGCAAGTCCAGTCCGAACGGCCTGCGATCAGTCCAATCGGAATTGATCAGTCTCCCCGTATGTGGGGGCCTTAAACGTATCTTACCGCTTTTATCCTACTAATATTATAAAGGCGAAAGTTTGGATGTATGGATATGTGGATGTTTGTTACTCTTTCACGTAAATATTACTGAACGGATTTTAATGAAACTTTACAATAATATAGCTTATACACCAGAATAACACATAGGCTACAATTTTAATCGACTTTCAAAATGGAGGAGGTGTAATATTCGTTTTTTTATGTTCAACGATTACTCCGCCGTTTGTTAACCGATTTTCAAATGTTTCCTTTTGGTGTATAGGTTATCATCCAAATTTGGTACCACATTCATAAAAGTGGTGACCTGATGATGGGATCCATAAGTAATCGAGGGAACTCCTCAAAATTTATTTGGAAACATGTGGTGACTTCGGTTTCGTGAGCAGTATTCTAAGTATATGCTACCAACAAGTAAGATTTTGCACCAAGGTATACCATGGTTCGGAAGGTGCTGAGAGAACTCCTGACTCTTTATAGATACAAGTTAAGGAGTTTCGATGTTGTTTTAAGAACGCAAAGCATATGCTACCATGCAAATCACATTCATCATCATCATCGGCATCACTACCATAAACTATTATATAACCATGTATCGTCCCGTTTTGACCCTTATTATTGGTACTTTTTATAGTCTTTTATTATAATATCACTTAAACCGCGGGTAACACCGCGGGGCACAGCTAGTAGTTTTCATAGATGTGGAATAGTAAATAGCGAGGTAAGTAACACATAATTTGTTTAAGTCAATTATTTTAATTTAATCCGCGGTAAAAAATAAAAACACTCGTTCAATTCTTTGTGACGCGACACGAAATTCGCGTTTTATTGAAAAGGAATTCGTTACCTCAATTATTGTCGAAAAAAGCAACGCACTTGATCATTTATAGATTTTACCTACTGTTGAGCGCTTTCGTTGTTTCATAAATATGTAAATTTTTAAACAAAGTCAAATAAAACATGGCGTCGGTACTCGATAATGGCGCGTACACACTAGAGGGCAGGAACGACCGGCAATAACCCATACTGTGCAGTCATGTATTTTTTTTTATATGAAATAAGGGGGCAAACGAGCAAACGGGTCACCTGATGGAAAGCAACTTCCGTCGCCCATGGACACTCGCAGCATCAGAAGAGCTGCAGGTACGTTGCCGGCCTTTTAAGAGGGAATAGGGTAATAGGGTACCTAGGGGCGGGTAGGGAAGGGAATAGGGGAGGGCAGGGAAGGAAATAGGGTAGGGGATTGGGCCTCCGGTAAACTCACTCACTCGGCGAAACACAGCGCAAGCGCTGTTTCACGTCGGTTTTCTGTGAGCCCGTGGTATTTCACCGGTCGAGCCGGCCCATTTGTGCCGAAGCATGGCTCTCCCACGTGTAATGTGTAATAACAAGATTCGTGTTGGAAATTTCTCTGAAAATGTGAATGTCACTACTACTACATTAACTGCTGACTTAAAAAAAAAATCAATAATTCAATTTTTTAGCATAATATTATTTTATACGACGATGTGTATTCGTAGAATATTGTTTTAGTCTTTATCATGTAAATTCAACTTTAACTCCAGAGCGTAACGCATACATTACTTTTGCGAGGCCAATCAGCGTTGGGCGGGCGCATTCACGCGAATTCGCGCGCGCCTTTTTAAATTCTCAGAAGCAATAAGGTGCGTTATCGCTTTGGGGTTAAGGTTCAATTTGTTATGTTCAGTTTTTATAATTCGCTTCGATGCGCTTCGACTCTGCGCTAGTATAAATTGACCCTAAGGGAAGTAATACACACTTTCTACCGCGCGGCGAAAATGTCTGCTCCAACTGTTTATTTTTTCGCTTCCGCCGTCAATCCCGAAGTGCAACCCGCTATTTTAATTTTTTCATTACTTACTAGCTGTCCCGGCAAACTTTGTTTTGCCATATAAAGTATTTCGCCCCTTTCATCAAAATAGATTAAATAGTTTAGGCGAAAATCATAAAAGTTTATTGTGCGGGAACCGTACATTTTCCGGAACAAAAAGTATCCCTTGTCCTTTCCCGAGACTCAAAGTATGTCCATACCAAATTTCATCAAAACAGATTGAATAATGAAGGCGAAAATCATAAAAGTTTATTTTCCGGAACAATAAGTATCCTATGTTGGTCTCCGTGACTCAAAGTATCTCTATGCCAAATTTCAGCAAAATCGGTCCAGCCGTTTACGCGTGATGTCGTGACCAAGGGAAATATGGATTCATTTTTATATATATGATATAATATATAGATACTTATTATTTTAATGAAGGAATTATGAAGAGAAATAGGGGAGGCCTTTGCCCAACAGTGGGGCACTGCAGGCTGCTAATAATAATAATACTTTATTTATTGAAGTAAGCACTAAGTATTAAGCAGTAAGTAGTAAGTATTAAGTAGTAGGAAGCAGTAAGCACAGTTTTTCATGTGTCAAATCACTCGTCTCCTAGTGCGTACGCCCACGGAAACTCTCGACTGTGTCGCCATGCCAAGAGATATCAATTTGCATCCTCTCGATGCGAGTTTCAAGTGTTGTCCCTTTGTTACAGTTCGCTTTATCCGTTTTATTTTATTGTATTATTCGGCTATGTACTTCTATAATCTGCTTTGATGTATTAAATGGGCATTTGGTCGAGCGATGGACTTTACTTTTTGAGTTCTAGCAATATTTTACTGTCTTTGCTTCCATTTTTTAAAAGTAGGTACCTATTCATATTTTTTATTTTATTTGTTACATATATGCTATATTGTATGTTATTTAATAGTTAAATGAGTGTAACAATACACCATTTGACTACCTATTAGTCTTAACCTTAATTCTAAAGTACTTCGAGAGTTTTGTATTTTTAATTTCAACATGATTATAATAAATCGCGCTATTTAGAGTTCGTCTGAAAGTTGGAGGTTTTAAAAGGAGTTGTCATTACAACGCTTGAAATGACAACTCGCTCACTCAGAAGGTCTTCTTTTAAGGCTTTCAAGCATATTTCACGACGTATATTATGGTAACGTTTACGAAGCGGCTATTGAAATGAATGCAGCTATAATATAAAAATGACCAGCTGAATGTGTTGCTAAGCGCTAATCTCTAAAGCGGGCAAACCGATGTCTCCAATTCTTTTTTAAACGACTTCAAAAAAGGAGGTTATGTGTTGTGTTTTTCAATATCGGAGGAAGGTTCTTATTAGAGAAAATACGTGGAAAATTATGAAATGTAAGAATATATTAATACCTCTTTTAACAAATTCAACTTCATAGATATGACGGGACAAATGCCGTCAGGCTCGCTAGTATTATTATAAAATTACCTTTAAAGAATTTACCTTTAAAACACTTATATTGTTATTTACAAAATGACCGTTCATACTTCATAGACCAGTTAAAAGAGCGATGGCTGTCTGGAGGTCGCTTATATTTTGATGTCTCTGATGTCTAAATTAATAAGCCTTAGCCTATTCATTTATTTGATTTTATTTGTCTACGCTAATAGCATTTAGATGTGACTAAGTCTAAGTACGAAAATATGCTATACACATACTAAAGTTTTGTGCGACATCAAAGTGAAAATCTCTTTTATATGGATTTTATATTAGAAAATATATTCAGCTACCTAATCTTGGAATTAGAATAGAGCAATAGGGCTTTAATTTTTGTAAATTTAATTCAACAGACTAATGACTGGTACAATCGGTTCTATTCATGAACTTTTATTGGCCCTCCATTGGCTTTCTAGGTAATTATAGTCCGGGTTCCCTAGAACATTTATTTTTACTTACTATCAAGCTAAAAAGAAAGGATTTAATATTTCGATTTGATGGTCCTAAAATATGGATTTGTAGGCATTGTCCTACAAATAGAATATAATACTCTTAAATTATATAAACTATTAACCTATCAATATACAAAAAATCAGCTGGTAAGGGATCCGTTTTAGGGTTCCGTAGTAAACGAGGACTTGTTGATTACAGAAGTCCTACAAATAGAACAATCCATATTTTAGGACCGTCAAATCGAAATATTAAATCCTTTCTATCTCTGTTAGCTACCACTTTCGAGATTTTTCGCAGAGGAAATTGTTGTTTGTCGTATCAAAATGAAGCTACTTACGAAAAATTAGCATGATAGTAATAAAAAAAAATTGTTTTAGGGAACCTGTACTATTAGCTTCTTACCAGCAATTAAATAGGGATGATGACAAGGTCAAAGATTAGCAAATTTTGTTAATAAAATAAATAAATCACGGTAAAAAATAAGTGTTCCCAAAATTTCAGCTTGATAGCATTTGTATTTTTTTTGTTATGCGCCTTCAAAGTTGGATAATCAAGTCGATTTTTTGTTCAATTAAATTTCTTAATATTTGTATACCATTCGATAACTTATGCAATTAAAAGCAACTTTTGTTATGAAACCACTTTCATAAACGCAATATTTAATATACCTACCGAACAAAGTTCTCTCCCGATGCGTACAAACTACGAAAGAGTGACGTCATTCTTTCTTAGCACTTTGTATGGAGGTCTTTTTTATGAGATGTTTGAATTGTCATATCTTGGTGAATTTTTAAGCTATCAGAGTCATTCTTTCAGCGATGTTTCTATTTTTAAGGGTCTTTCATTTACCAATAAGAAAAAAATAGTCATCATGCCTATTGTATTTAAAGCAAACTATGAAATCAGTTTCAATATTTTTTTTAGAAATTTGAAGTCTCAATTGTGACACCTAGGAAACGCTGCTTTAGCAAAAATCGATGTCTCTATAAATTTAAACAACCCTTCCGTATGTAGACGGTTTCCATCAGCGTCAAGCGTGGTCCTTGCAGGAATGCAATCTGCGGCGGAATGCTCCTCAGTTGAATTAAATTTTGCCCATCCAGACGCGGCCAAGTGTAGACAAGGTGAATTTCAAATTAAAGTGTACATTGATGACTAACAGGAAAGCACAGTGGCACAGTAACAAGTACATTTTAGTAATTAATTCTAAGTAAATGCAGCTTCGATAAGGTTTTGATGCAGTTGTGTTAGGTTGGTGCTAGGTTGGAAGACCGGTCCCTTTTGAGGTAGACCGGCCGGTCGTGGAGGGAGTCCTGTGTTTGTTAGATCCGGGA
The DNA here is from genome assembly GCA_905187585.1 of Cyaniris semiargus. Taxonomy (NCBI): domain Eukaryota; kingdom Metazoa; phylum Arthropoda; class Insecta; order Lepidoptera; family Lycaenidae; genus Cyaniris; species Cyaniris semiargus. Next base: position 6,302,085 of record LR994555.1, read on the forward strand.
CATCCTTCCTTTATACGGCTGAAAGCGAACCGCAGGTGGTTTTAGTGGGTAAGCCCGGCGCTGTTGCCGGTGGTCCCACATACCCCCGGGGTGCTTCAGCTTAGCTGAGGCACATCCCCAACCCGGGGCACCCATAAAGGGTTTCCCCTGCGCATCAAAAAAAAAAGGTTGGTGCTAGGTATTTAAACCATCAAAAAAAAGCGTTCTGATTGGTCGAACGTCCTAAAATCGTTTGGCGTTTTTAAGACATGAACAAGATTACACGTTGTTGTATGTACTATGTAGTTGCGCTTTAGATCCGAACTGGGACAAGGCTATAATATAAAACTATATTCTTAAATGAATTATATTATTTTGTTAGTCTCGCTAAAACTCTAGGCCGGCTAAACCGATTTGGCTGATTTTAGTCTTGAAATATTCGTGGAAATCCAGGGAAGGTTTATATCCGGAGGTAAGTGTTACGAAGTTCACGGGGCTTGTGTTGAAAAAAATTGTAGAATCGAGTAAAATAGTTCTTCAGGGCAAGAAATGTGAACTAAGGGATACCTATCTGTGTATCAATAAGCGTTTTAATTCTCTTCGAATAACTGTGAAACGTCCCAGTGCTAACTTGCTAAGTAGTTGCTAGTGTATTGCTCTTACCGTACCTCTGGTTGAGTCGGAGCAAAAATGCTTATGCAATTGTAATGTTAGTAGTATTAAGGGTCCCCACACAAAACTGCAAATTCGCATCGCATCGCATCGTAATGTAATTTTTATTAAGAATTTTGTCGCAGATATTTGCGATGCGGTCGAAACTAAAGGACAAGACAAATCTCAGAGAAGTTGTGTGCCACGTAAATACCATGTGGTTTTTCCCGCCAGGTTGTTCCCAACTAGTGGAATTTAGGAATTTAATTAATCAATTGGAAAATGCAATATTTCATTTTTTTTTAAATATTCAAATAAGTACCGATTTTTTCGCAGTCCTACTTAAGGCGGGCTGAAACCCCATTTTGTTATTTCTTGATACCCGATTTACCTAGTTTCATTAAAATAACGAAATGTAAAAAAATATGAGCTATAGAGCACAATATTTAAAAGGGTTTAAATCAAAAACATTTTAATAAAAAATAATACTTTCGCTGTAATTAATTTACAAACTCACCTCCGACAAAACTTTGTCATGAAAAAAAAGTTTTTCATCGAAATATAAGTATTAACAAGAATAACTTACATTTTATTTTAATAAATTGTCAATGAATCTATTTTTAAAAGGTCTGAAACGAATAATCTTTTTTATTAATATTTATTTCGAAAGATATTTAAAAAAAACACACGAAAAATAAAATAGAGAAGATCTGCCCGTCGTAACTTACAATTTTATGCTAAGCTAAAATTAATCTTATTGCGATGCGTACACGCTTGGCATTCGCATTTTTGGAATTGAGGTAAGTGCTCGCCTTAACACTATGACGACGCAACATTGTAATTAAATTCACAATTTTCAATTTGTGATTTTTGTGTTTCATATTCTGATTGGATTTCATACAATCTGTACCGCCATCGCTCCCTTTGATCGCGGGGCTAATTCATTATAACACTCCCACTTTATTAAAGATAATTATAGCGACAGAGGTCTTGGTGGATCTCATTTGCAATTCAAAAACATGTTATACATTTTATACCGTCCCTCTTACATTTGAGAATGGATTAATCCTGTGGGACTGGTAGAAGTAACAACGCGGAACTTTTTGGTGGTGCATTTTTCCTGAGGGGGGTGTTTTTAACCCCTAACATAAAAGGGGGATGTTTTAAGTTTTGCGTGTTTGTCTTTCTACTTGTCTGTCAGTTTGTCTGACGGTGGATCGTAGCATCAAAACGGGCGGAAAGATTTTGCTCTACGGTAGTTTTTATTGTTTGTAAGCACACGTGACCGAGAGAGTTCTTACAAAAGTTCATCATTAATTTCGGTTTATGTATTTCATGAAAGGTAACAAGAAACTCCTAGTGATTTGATAGGTTCAATATCTTCTCTTCTGATTTTGATTCTGATTCTGATTCTGATTCTGATTCCAGACATTTATTATAGTTTCTAATCTAGTTGCTTTTAATTTTTTTTAATTTAATATTATTTTGTGGTGCTATTTTCCTGACTGCTGAACAATGAAGGGTATTTTTGTGCGTTTAAACGCACTTTAATTTCTTAAGATGATTTCTTGATGACTCTAGATGTGTCTCTAATATAAATCCATTTAAGTAGTCTCATTCTAACAATATGCACTTCCAGAAGATCACATGGCACTTTATTTCAGAAGGATTAGCCACAAATAGTTTCTCCTCATTACATTTTCATGAACCTGCTTGTGGATTTATACGAAGAAATCTTTGACTTTGCTGAATTAAATATAAAGCTGAAGATTTTGCATGAATCCAGTTCCATTCGAATCGTTAAAAGAAAGGCAATTTAAGGATTATCAATGTTGATATTATGCATAAAATATTATTTAAAATGCAATAACGTGTGTATTAAGTACCTCTTTATTCTTAAACGGCAGGACACATTTTGAATATATGTATCATTGTACATATTTGCAGTCATATTTTTTTGATTATTCAAGACGGTTTGTAAGTATAAACTTGAGGTCTACCCCCGTATTAAGGGTTCCGTTTTGAAGTGGTATACGCATTCCTCATTTGCAATGAAACCCAATACAATTTACAAGGCTTTAATGAAAAGTAAAGCGAAAAAAATAATTGATAAAGGTGAAACATTATTTCCTAAAGTATTTTTGTACAATCAGAGAAAGAATAGTTATTTATATTGTTATGAATTACATCGTCCATAAACTTCACTTCATATCATACTAATCTACACTAATATTATAAAGAGGAAAACTTTGTTTGTTTGTTTGTTTAATTGTAATGAATAGGCTCAAAAACTACTGGACCGATTTTAAAAATTCTTTCACCATTCGAAAGCTACATTATCCACGAGTAACGTAGGATAAATTTTATTTTGGAAAAAAATAGGGTTCCGTAAGATATTTAGGTTTTTCGGACACAAGGTGTAAAAATCAACCAGAAAAGTTACTTATTTTGCGTACGCTGCCTAAACTATAAAAGAATCGGAGTTGTGGGCGTCATCGTATATTGTTATACATTACATCATATGGCACGGGAGGTAGCAACGTTTGAAAAAAGAGTATTTCAGGTCGGCTGATTTTATGATATTTCGTCATTCTTGCTCTTCTGGTTACAGTCTGGGCGGTCTGGCTGCTGGTAGTAGTTGCGTTCATTAGTGCGCAACCTTTTTATCCAGGTTATAATCCTGGATTTTAAAATAATTTTAGTATACATACTGTATACTTAAATGATTTTAAGTGATTTTAAATGATTATAAAATCATTTTAGTGAGCAAGGAGTGCTTAACACAAACGTAATAATTACGACAGTAATAATAATAATTGTTAAAGCCTGGCCTTTAACATGACAAGAGCCAGAAGCGAGAGATTGCCATTTCTTTTTATCAGGCGCTCTTTATATTGATACTTGATAGCATAACCTGGATAAATGAAATGCGAACTAATGAACGCAACCACTACCGGCAGCCAGACCGCCAGGCCCGGACTCTAGCCAGAAGAGCAAGAATGACGACATATCACAAAATCAGCCGACCTGATATACTTTCTCGAAAACGTTGCTACCTACCTCCTATACTAATATGTCTAGTTTTATTAGAACAAGCTATGTATACATAGCTATATAGTATAATGTAATTAATCCATTATTTTTATTTTTAAGTAACAAAATCAAGGCGCAATGGCGATTTATTCAGTTTATAAACCAAAGCATAAAATACCCCGATTTAAAATCGAATTACGCCCTCAAAATATTTTTTCTTCTACCAAATGTTGTTATTGAAAAGACCTTCTCATAATTTAAGTGGGTAAAGAAATCAAGCGTAAAATAAAATATCGGTGCTTAGTATTTCATAATGCGCTTTACAAATTTATAAAAAGGATTTTTTTACCCCTGCAATTTTGCTTGTTGTGGTTTCTTGAGAAATCGTTTAAGCCGAATAGTTTGTATTAGTTCTATTCTTTTCGTGCAAATCAAAACTTTTTATGAAATTCAATTTTAAGGATCAAAAGATACTAACAGCCGTACTCAGAAACAATTTTAATGATTACTAAACTTGAGTTTAATAAATATTTTTATCAAAATTGTATGGAGTTTATTGTCAAATTATTTTAACCCACTTTTATAAGCTTGGGCTGTATGTATGTAACGGCATCTTTGAGCACGATTTTTACCTATCTCCAGTAGTCTAATAAATTCGAAACTTTGCATACGTATTAAGAGCCAATGACAGTACTATAATTTGTATAAAGTTTTTTGAAAAAAAAAGTAATTAAAATGCGTGTTTTTTAGTTCTTTCTTATACTATTATTTTTAAAATTAAAGTGAAGTTATCATAAAATCACTCTGGAAACGGGCTTTAAGGATGTTGTTATAATAATAATAATAATATCTATGGACGCTTCAAACCACGTCAGTCTGGCCCCGTGCTAAGTACCTGAAGGACTTGTGTTACGGGTACCAGACAACGGAAATATATTTAATACTTTTATACTATACATATATTTAAGATTTTTATTATATGATACACATATTTAATACACATCCATGACCCAGGAACTTTGAAAACTTTTTGTTCCGTCGGCGGGATTCGAACCCGCGACCCCCGGCTTGAGCTACCAACAGCCCACCAACTGAGCCACAGAGGTCGTCAAATCGTTATAGTAAATACTATGCATACAACATAGAAGGCTACTCATATTGTAGTCTTTGCAGCACGCGGTTTTTAGGCAGGCCACGTAGGCCAATGTTTTACGCTAAACTAGCTTCGACAAGACGAACTTTGGTGTTATGTCATAATCAAAATATGTCAGTTTACAGCTGACGTACAAGGCTATTTTGGCTCGTGACTACAATCAGACTAACACCGCCATATTGTAAAATGTCACTCGAGAGATACGGTAAATGACTAGTGATTGGACAACACAACATATTTTATTAAGGTTGCTTTAAAAACTGCCTGTTTTTAAAGTAATAGAACGCCTGATTTTAAAGAAAAACAGGTAGTTTTTTAAAATATAGGGTTTTTGTGCTCTGTCCAATGACTAGTACTGTCCAATCACTAGTCATGTTCACACTTCACCCTAGTTCTTTCGCACGTACACCGTCCTGGCAATATCATACAAGTATCATTTGGAATACTCGTATATCGCTGGCGTCATTTTGACAGTGACAAACCACTCCCCTATGACAATGTCAAAGTATACTTGTAGGTATGTACCATCGAGGAATTTGATTCCTATGCTTTGATTGACAGGCCAACGTCATTTGGTCGGATCATGTCAATTTAATGTTATATTATATTGTAATCTTTCGGCTGGGTTTGACGTAAATCGACCAAACTACGTAGGTCCCCCATCTGCCTAGGAATCAACATCTCTGATAGTACATTGTACACCTATAATTATTACGCTGACTGAATAATGTCCCTATTAGTAGACCACAGGAGTTCATCAAGGCGGTAGAGTGCCACCAACCTGTTTCATATGCCTTAATTAAATTACTGAATGCTTTAAGGCCGCGGTGAATAGTCTTTATATTTTTACACATTCATGGAATGAATAGGGCATGCTTTCAACGATGTATGGGTAAAGTAGGCAAACGTATATTTATTATTTAGGTATGTTTATTAATTTATAACATTATGTATTTCAATCTTTTATTCTTTAAAGTGTATCATATTTTAGAATAGTGAATGAAACATGTTTGTTCGAATGTGATCGGGCCTAGAATTTTCATACCACTGCACAGGTTAAACAATTCCAAAAATATTTTTCTTTAGCCATTTTAATAAAAATGTCAAAACTACGCTACTTATACAAAATCCGCTTCGCACTCAATCACAATGAGACCATTAAAAATCTCATTTGGAACTTCTAAAAAGGATACTTTTAATGAAAAAATGTACATCTAAATTGAGTTTCGGTGTAAGCCTTAAAGTTTTAAAAACGAAAAAGCGAGTCCATAATGCGGAGCGATGACCGCGCGGAAATCACCCCCAAATGCGGTCCAATCGTGACGTAAACAACACAATTACAATCGAATTAATTAATCAAGTGAATTCGAGTTCGAGTCGACTTAAAAAACTTGCTGTCGAAGTCACCGACCAAGTTTTAAGGAGAAGCTAACGAGTAGGACGAAGTTGTACGAGATCGCAGACAAGAATGGATGTAATTTAAAAGTCGATTAGAATTTATCACTGAATGGATGCGGTTATTAAAATTTAAATTACTCGATCATAATTCGAGAACATGTACGGATTATGATTAAATCTACAGACGCAGAGAATGCGTTGTGAAATTGGGAAACTGTTGTGAGGTGGTTATTAGGAAGGGTTTCGGAATTATATTGTTGTGGTGTACATTCCAATATTTGCCTTCTATTACAATCAATTAAAGAAATGATAAAAAAATATAAGCACCAAGCAAAAACTTTTAATCCACATATACTCAATACCACAGATATAGATCAAGATGTCTGTGCTGAATACTCATTCTCTAAAATCCCCATTTTGAATATGAAAATCACTGAAAACATCTTGTCGCAGACATATTTAAAATATTTCCTACCATATAAATTATATAATTGATAAATATTTTAAATTCATATTTTTTTACGTCCATGTTCATAATTATTTCAATTCAATCATGAAAAGAAAGTGAAATCGTTCACACCACACGAATTAATCACATTCAAAACGCAAAAACTAAATGACAAATTAACAATTGAATAATTGTCAAGTAACCATTATATTATACGAGTTATTTTAGATAAAATGAAATTATAATCGAAATAAACTGATTGTGAATTTATTTTACTACCCCGATTCTACTACAGCTTCGATTTAGTCAAGATTCTACGTAAACAGCAAAATAGAATTCTTCTTTTTCTTTTTGATAATGGCTCCTTGGTGAGTTGCCTATGTCAGAGTGAGTGGCAAAGACTCTGTGTTGAAGAAGGTCAAAATAGAATTGTCATATAAACGTTGTGTTCAAACATCAAACGACTGACTTTTGGAGTGAACGCATATTTTTACTTGGTTGGTTGTTGGTTTTACATTATAGCTTAGGTAGCTTTCCGATCTTTGCAGCCCGCGGCCGCGATCGACAAAAATTGAAATGAAATGCCACTTTATGAGCTAGAAATTTGTCTAGCGACCCCAGCCGCCTGCATTGATTTGAAGTGTCGTAGATCAAAATGAAGCTTATAGATTTTTTTATAAAGTGGCATTTCATTTAAAAAATTCGGTCACGGTCGCGTGCTACAAAGATCGGAATGCTTACCTTTAGGATTTACATTTGATAGTTTATTAAAGACTAGCTGTGCCCCGCGGTGTTACCCGCGGTTTAAGTGATAAATAATAAAAGACTGAAAAGTACCAATAATAGGGTTAAAACGGACTATAATGGTTTATGGTAGTGATAATGATGATGATGAATGTAATTTGCATAGTAGCATATGCTTTCCGTTCTTAAAACAACGTCGGAACTCCTAAACTTATATCTATAAAGAGTCAGGAGTTCTCTCAGCACCTTCCGAACCATGGTATACCTTGGTGCAAAATCTTACTTGTTGGTAGCATATGCTTAGAATACTGCTCACGAAACTGAAGTCACCACATGTTTCCATATAAATGTTGGTGAGTTCCCTCGATTTCTTATGGATCCCTTCATCAGGTCACCATTTTTATGAATATGGTACCAAATTGGGATGATAACCTATACACCAAAAGAAAAATTTTGAAAATCGGTTCACAAACGGCGGAGTAATCGTTGAACATAAAAAAAATGAACATAACACCTCCTCCATTTTGAAAGTCGGTTAAAATTGTAGCCTATGTGTCATTCTGATGTATAAGCTATATTATTGTAAAGTTTCATTAAAATCCGTTCAGTAGTTTTTGCGTGAAAGAGTAACAAACATCCATACATCCATACATCCATACATCCAAACTTTCGCCTTTATAATATTAGTAGGACTAGTAGAAATAATGTATCCAAATTCCAAACTGTATCGAAGCAGTATTAATGTTTGATTAAAATAGTACAATTGGAGTAGTGGATTTAAAATGCAAATTCAACAATAGAAGTTAACGGCCGCCAGACCGTCTATGATTATGACCGCCAATCAAAATTGCAAATGGACTAGACTAGTTCATTATGCTGCATTTCCATGCTCGCCAAGGCTTGACCAACGTCCATAAGCACAAGCGTGTAAAAAGTGTGTCTGGCTTGGATTGCGTGAGCTTGTGGACGCTTGTATCCGATCCGGTGTAGTGTCGGTTTTTGGACACAGATCAAAGGGCGCTTGCGGCAAGCGCTTGCGACGCGTTCACATGTTGGCGCGTGCTTAGTAGCCGCTGTGATCTCGCGTTAAAGTAGGTTAAACCAAACTTAATAGCCGACACAAGTTCGGTGTCCGCCATGCTTGGATGTACGTAATACACTGACGCATTCACAAGCGTGTAAACGACTTCTAAATGCCAAGCGAGATTTGTGGACGCTTGAGCCTTGTGGGTGCCTGCCAAGGGTTGACCAGCGTCCATAAGCACAAGCGTGTAAAGAGAGTATCTGGCTTGGCTTGCGGTAGATTGTGGACGCTTGTATCCGATCCGGTGTAGTGTCGGTTTTTGGACACAGATCAAAGGGCGTTTGCTTGGATGTACGTAATACACTGACGCATTCACAAGCGTGTAAACGACTTCCATATGCCAAGCGAGATTTGTGGACGCTTGTGCCTTATGGAAACGCAGCACTATATTTCTGTTTCGCTTCCTGGCCTCGCTTGATTTGAACATTAAATAAAGCTTTTGAAAATATCTTCATTCACTTAACACTTATATTATCTTTATGTAAGTATATTTTTCTTTCCTCCGATATTAGCAAACACACCAAAAGAATAATTACTGAAATCGGTTCAGTTGCTCTCGAGATAAGCAACACATTTAGCTGTTTATAATATTCATAATAATATTAATATAAATGCGAAAGTGTGCCTGTTTGTCTATCTGTCTGTTACCTCTTTACGCCCAAACCACTGAAACGATTTTATTAAAATTTGGTATGGAGATACTTTGGATCCCGGGAAAGGACTTAGGTCTTAGGATAATTTTTATCCCGACAAATGTACGGTTCCCACACGATAAACGAATTTTGGCGCAACGGAGTTGTATCTAGTATACAATAGATTACAAGCCACACAAAAGCATATTCAATGGACGTGAATAAAACGATAATGGAAGAATAACACTGAAATTTTCCAATTAGTCCCTTCTTTGATTCCAATAGCGTGCGTTGGCAAATTAATCCGGCAGACAATGAGCACGCGCTGTTTGTTGAGACAATAACAAATTATTCATACTCCACGATGAAACGTAAACAGAATATGATTGGATATTACCAGCCCAGGGGAATGGTCAGGGATTACCCTATGCCACTGACCTCCATTATACAAGTACGCTGGACCTATGATACCCACTTTTTTGTGCCTATTTGAAGCGGAATCAGCGCCCCCAGTGAGAGGGAAGAGAACTAAATTTGACGTAACTTGCAAATGGCCGCTTAGTCGTTATTGGTTGTCATCACTAGTATTAGTTCCAAATACTCCCACTACTGCTATCAGCGCCAATATGGCGACTTTTAAACGTCATTTTTACGTCCGTGAGTAATTTGTATTCTGTGTTTTTACGTCAAATTTAGTTCCTATCACTCACATTGGGGGAGCTGATTCCGCTTCAAATAGGCACAAAAAATAGCTGTCATTTCAAAGGGTATCATTAGTCTAGCGTACTTGTATAATGGAGGTCAGTGCCCTATGCTCAGTGGCAAGTAAGCAGGTTCGATGGAACGCTTAGAAACAAGAGTGACGTCACTAATGTGTCTATGGTGTCATAAAAGTGTATAATTAGTGCCTTTTATGTTTCCACCCGAATGTTATTTCCTACCTAGCATTTTTATAACGATTACACAAATTACAAAGCGCAAATTTATAATTCTCGTAGATTTTCATGTGTCATCTTGATAATGAAGATATTAACACAAGATGTTTGTGAAGAGTTTGACAGAAAATGTTAAGAGCTTAATTAATGTAAAAATGAAGTCTTCATTAAATTAAAGTTAATAATAAAAATATCTATGAGTGCGGCTGCGGCTGTTACTCTATACCATAATATGAAATGAAGTAAATAACAGAGTCGCAGATATCACATTGAATATTATTCATAATATGGATTTCACATTATTGCTATGAATATCATCAATTATGTACAGTCTACGGAAAGTCCCATGGGGCTGGTGGCCAGGGGATCATCTCCGCACTATTAACAACTCCAACTTTGTTCTAACGTATTCCGAACTTAATTTAATTAATTACGGACCCCTCCAGTCCATTTCGCTAAATATTATTTCAAGGGGACTAAGTAACTAAGATCAAATGGGCTTCGGGGTATTACTATGGTCCAAACGATACGACGAGTCACGAAGTCTCATACATTTTATATGAAGTTTTGTGGTGGTTTAAGCGAGTCGAATTTGTGTGAGATACGTTAAAATTTAAAAACGTATGTCAGTTTTATTTAAGGCTAGGTTTATGTTGTCCAAAAACCGAAAGCTAAGGCCAGAGAAATTACATCGAAAACTCTGTAATAATGCAATAAAGTTGAAATTAGACACACGATTTGACAATTACTCTCATTCAACGATATCAAAATACTCGTTCTAATTCTATGCTCTCATTCACATTGATATTTGACAACCGTGTGTTCTATTTTCTTTAACCAGTCTTAATTATTATTGGACCTCTGGATACTGGATGATAAAGCTACAGTCTGAGAGGACAATAACTACAAAAAATCTACACCCTAAAGTTACATGAAAGGGATAAGATTGATAAGATTTCTGATTCGAAACTGTGCCTTGTATTGTGGGAAACCAAAGCACATAATAAAAAAATATTAATGCCTACCCGTAGACGGAAACTAAAAGGAAACAGAAATATTACTAATATTTGTTTAAATACAATCATAAACACATTTAGAAAACACTTGATCCTTCGCATTAATAAATTGTCACCTCGTTCGAAATACAAAATGCAGCGCCATTTTGTTTTTATCGCGATTCGATAAACATTTCAACGGAATGCTAAAATAAATTTAGGGTGTAGACACATGCACAGATCTTATGCCGCTGACCTTCGGCGTCAACATCTTGAGGCGCCGCCGCACTCAATTTTAACCATATTAGCTCAGAAAATACGCGACTGGATATAAGTCCCATTATTATACGATACTCAATGCAGTGTGTTTTTATAATATAAACTAATGTTATCGAGTATGTAAGACAATGCCAGCGCTGGTACTAGACTCGGCATCTCTTGTCTCAAATTCTATCGAAAGCCGAAATTTGGTTAGGGGCTGATGCATTCTGATACTAACTCGTCCGATCGTAACTCGTTTGTACAATTGTTAGACTAGAAGTTGGACAGATATGAGAATCGAGCTATAATAAGTAAACCTGTATGTTTTAAATTAGCATTGTAGGAATATGTAACTTTTAAGTTGGATAGATGGGTAATATGAGAATTCTGGGTATGAAAATTGCACCTTTATATTTTCTTTTCAACAGGCCGAAATTCGGCCCCATAACATAATTGTGCACTCACCTTAAATCTACACAGTGCAAGCTATTATTTATAGTAACAAACAACAGTCTAAGGATTAAACTCGGGCGACCGCGGTTGTTAGTAATCAATTTCGGTTAGACAATATTGGATTTTAATTAACCGTATCGCACTCTCTCGGTTTTGTACATCATTTGCGGTTACATTTTAATAAATGACAGCCATAATTAAAAACAAATATAGATCTAATTAAAAGCGATTGTTTTCGGTCGTCGGTTTTATCACTTGCAATATTATGGTGCAGTCAGATAATGAAAATAATATTGCACTATTGATAATGGATAACAGGGTGTATAACCATGATGGACATGAACGAGAAGTCGTCATCTTCGATCACATATTGTGATCGAAGGTCGTCATAAACATAATCGACGTCGATCGTGGTCGACAAACGTAGACACTAGACAAACGACGACATTGCAAAGAAGCCGACTAATCGGCCGACTAGTCGGCCAAGCCGATCATGATTTCGGATGTTTCCGAAACGCTTCGTTTACTGCTGATTTGCGGGTAAGTCGCATACCCCTGCCTGCGAACGTGTCGATTCGTGTTTTGGTTATGATACAGTTGATGGTTTTCAGGATATATTTATTACTGTTAATAACTCCTACTTCTTCGTCTTCGGTGACGGTGGCCGGTTTCATTGAAACCATGCCAGTTACGCAGGAGTAATTTTATAGTACCCAAGTGTATGCGCAATACACAAGAGCACTCTCTATTTCTATGCTCTCATAGCCCAGGGACGGAAGACCGATACGACTGGCGAGAGATCAGGCGCAGGACCGAATTTTTACATGCCCCTTCGACGCATGGATCATCTTACTTGTCAGATAATCAGGTGATCAGCCAGCATTGTCCTAACCAAACTTGGAAATAAAATGTTCCCAACGCGGGAATCGACCTCCGAGTCAAGAGCCACGCTCTAAACCACTGGACCACGGAGGCGTTTTTTACTGTACATCGTGTGTAACATGCAATTTTGTTTTAATAGGTACCTAATTTTTTATAACAAAATCCGAGTCTTTTATTTATATAAGAACTAGCTGTGCCCCGCGGTGTAAGTGATATATAATAAAAGACTATGAAAAGTACCATTAATAGGGTCAAAACGGGACGATACCTGGTTCTATAATGGTTTATGGTAGTGATGATGATGATGATGAATGTAATTTGCATAGTAGCATATGCTTTCCGTTCTTAAAACAACGTCGAAACTCCCAAACTTGTATCTATAAAGAGTCAGGAGTTCTCTCAGCACCTTCGGAACCATGGTATACCTTGGTGCAAAATATTTTTGTCGGTAGCATATGCTTAGAATACTGCTCACGAAACCGAAGTCACCACATGTTTCCATATAAATTTTGAGGAGTTCCCTCGATTTCTTATAGATCCCTTCATCAGGTCACCACTTTTATGAATATGGTACCAAATTGGGATGAAAACCTATACACCAAAAGAAAAATTTTGAAAATCGGTTCACTAACGGCGGAGTAATCGTTGAACATAAAAAAACGAACATAATACCTCCTCCATTTTGAAAGTCGGTTAAAATTGTAGCCTATGTGTTATTCTGATGTATAAGCTATATTATTGTAAAGTTTCATTAAAATCCGTTCAGTAGTTTTTGCGTGAAAGAGTAACAAACATCCATAGATCCATACATACATACATACATACATACATACATACATACATACATACATACATACATACATACATCCAAAGTTTCGCCTTTATAATATTAGTAGGAACATTTTTACTATAAATGTTTATTGAAGAAGGTACTATATTGTTATATTTGGTATTTGAGATACAAATTTTATTTAATAAATGTCAGATATTTCTTTACAAGCAAGTTATTTCATTTCAAAATAATCAAGGTTATTGTTAAATGTAATTTCAATAAGAGTAAAATATTAAAAAGCCGGATAGTCGGCGCTTTTTGCCGACTATTCGCCGACTACGAAAGTGGCCGGATAGTCGGCTTTACCGACTAGTCGGCACATCTCTAATTATCTTATATTATGTAGGACCAATTATGATGAAATTTGGCGCAGATATCAAATATTCCACGGAGAAGGATATGCGCTAGTTTTTATCTCGGAAAGCATGCATGTTTCTGCGGGATTCTCTTTTGCGCATACGGAGTCGTAAGGTTCACTTAGTTTTTAAATATTTACTTTGCGAGTAAAGTCATGTAGTTTTGCTATTCAAATTGAGTTTAGATTGTAGTGCCAATATGTATAAATTCTGATTGTCGCGATATACGGATATAAAATAAAAGTATTCGTACGCTGGCTACAAAATAAAGTGAGTATGTTGGTATGACGAAACTGAAATAATATTAAACTTCCAAAACGGGAGAATAGTTAGCTTTCAGCGGAGTCTGGCAATTTTTCAATTTTTATTCGTTTATTTCATTGCGACGTCGAATTTATTGAAGCATAAAACATTATGATTTCATTAATATTTAAATTTTTATTGCCTTTTGAAGCTTTTTCACTTTACTGGTTGTTTTCCTTCATAAAAGCTATTCACACGAATGCTCAACTTTAATCTTCAATTATCGTTATTTTACATTGGTTTTCTGTAAGATCATTAAATTAATGTAATAATGATTATCTTGATACAGTAATTATTGTTTTTACATGAGATCAACGCTAATTCAAAACCGCATCGGCCATGTTGGCTTGTTTAATCAAAATAAAGCTATTGCAGAACCGATTACTTTAGGTCACGCGCCTATTATTATTATAAGAACAATATAATTATATTATGTTAAAGAAAGATTAAAATCAAATAATTGTGTAGCGTGGGGTTTCGTGCGGGGTATTATAAGCCTCTACGTCAACCCTCGAGTTGTTGAAAGCAAGCTACGTTTATACTTTTATAAGTGTTGTTATTATAAAATAATGCCGTAGAACATATTACGTATGCACTGAGAGAAATTGGATGATTAACTTGTTTTATAAAATTAGGGGGCAAACGAGCAAACGGGTCATCTAATGAAAAGCAACTATCATCGCCGATGGACACTCGCAACATCAGAAAAGTTGCCGGCCTTTTAAGAAAATACGAGATCTTGAAGGCTTGCAGGGTGTTTTGTTCATTTCAGAGTTTTTGAATAGCAGAAAGTAACGGGAAAAACGCGCGGTAGAAGACTGCTACTCATCACGATCACATTGATGAGTGGCAGTCTTCCACCTAGGATGAATATTTTTCGCGTGGAACCATGGCAAACAGTTGCAGGAACCTATCTTTATTTAAATTAATTTTGCAACAAATTACATCAAAAAATGATGTAAGTAAATAGATAAATGAACGCGTAAAGCAAACCTCAATCAATTAGCGGTGGCAACCCTACTTGGCTACGCGTAAACACAAGTCGCTAACGAACCGAAGCAGCCCCTGCACATTTGCAATTTCGATTGGTTCTGTTTGCTGTACCTTTCCCTTCACATGTTAAAAATGCAAATTCGTAAATTGTTCGCCGACTGATGGGTAGTTATTAGATTTGTATGATGTATGGCTAAATCATTTTTTTTCATGCAAAATGTGGGGTGATTGTAGGGATCGTCGGCAAAAATTGATGGCGGCTTATGAATACACGACTACACGTGTTGGGTACAATACGTTGTAATATCGCAATTTATCTTACCAAGTTTATCTTTGTATTGTTATCCAAAAAATTAAATAATTTTTTTAATACTTTATTTGAACTACTTTATAAACTAATATTACAATTAAATAATACAGCATAATTAAAAGCAAAAGTTAATTAAGATTGTGTTTACTCTAAGTATATTTTAAGATATTAGCAAATAAAGAGGTGTCCTCATATGAGCACGGTAGGTACAATATAAATTAATAAGATATCATAAGTAAATAAGGAGTTGTCCTCATTTAGTTACAGTGGAAGTTAACGTGCTAAAATAGCTATTTGTCAAGCTTGAAAGATAAAAAAATATATAAAATTTGTACAGCGCTACAAAAGTCTCTACAGATACATAAAAGCCTTATGCAATCAGAATGTAACCCTCCCTAGGCGGTCAGGTAATAAGATAATATTTTATACTACCTCAAACAGAAGGTACGCCATAAGCAAGTTAGTGTTGTTTGTTGACTAAGTCCCCGGGGTGATCGGAGGTGGAACAAAATCAAAAATATATAGCGGAATAGTGAACATCGACAAAATCTATTGTATCTAATATTTGGACATATTTTTGTTTTTTTTTATAAAATTTAGATGTCGTTGAGCATATCCTACTATCCTACTAATATTATAAAGGCGAAAGTTTGGATGTATGTTTTGTATGTATGTATGGATGTATGGATGTTTGTTACTCTTTCACGCAAAAACTACTGAACGGATTTTAATGAAACTTTACAATAACATAGCTTATACATCAGAATAACACATAGGCTACAATTTTAACCGACTTTCAAGATGGAGGAGGTGTTATGTTCGTTTTTTATGTTCAACGATTACTCCGCCGTTTGTGAACCGATTTTCAAAATTTTTCTTTTTGTATATATGTTATCATCCCAACTTGATCCCAAATTTTCATAAAAGTGGTGACCTGATGAAGGGATTCATAAGAAGTCGAGGGAACTCCTCAAAATTTATATGGAAACATTTGGTGACTTCGGTTTCGTCAGAAGTATTCTAAGCATATGCTACCAACAAGCAAGATTTTGCACCAAGGTATACCATGGTTCGGAAGGTGCTGAGAGAACTCCTGACTCTGTATAGATACAAGTTTGGGAGTTTCGACGTTGTTTTAAGAACGGAAAGCATATGCTACTATGCAAATTACATTCATCATCATCATCATCACTACCATAAACCATTATAGAACCATGTATCGTCCCGTTTTGACCCTATTATTGGTACTTTTCATAGTATTTTATTATATATCCCTTAAACCGCGGGTAACACCGCAGGGCACAGCTAGTTTGTGATATAATTGTGTCAAAACTATTTTGAATATAAATCTTAATAATTTTATTTTTATACATATTAAAGTCTATGAAATCGAAATGTCTACAAGAGAATAAGGAAATTCATTTATCTTTATACTTAAAACAAACTTAATCAATGGTATTTATCTGTGAAATATACTCGTCTTTAGCCTCTCTACTATAAACCAATCAGTCGTCGCAGGCTCCGCTAAGTGATCATTTTATCTATTGTCTTTAGTTACCCGGGAAATGTATGACGGCGATAAACTAAGATAAGGGATCGCTTTAGTCACTGACTTTTTAAAATAGTCGGATCACAACGTTATCACTTGATTGAACATTAAGTTTGTTAATTTTGTACGGTGCAATTCTGAGAAATTTATAAAGAACAATGTGTGAGACATTTTTTGTGTTTTTCTTTTTCGCACTTTCGAGGATAAATTTATACAGGGTGTTAGGTTTAACACCGTTATCATTAAAACCATCAAATGGAATGAAAAAAATCCGTCTTCATTCCCATACAAATTTGTATGGCTATGAAGACGGTATTTTTTTTTATGAGTTCCCAGCATTATTCTCATAGAAAAAGTTGTTCATTTTGACGGGCTAATTTGGTGGAATAACGGTGTTAAACCTAACAACTTGTATAAATAATATTTAGATCCAGATGAATTAACGGAGAGGAATTTAGGGCATTACTATAATTACTGTTAAGCTGCGACCTACGTGATATTACGTATGTAAGATTTTGGAGACTGGTTAATTGATACAGTATAAAAAAAAAAACTATGTTTCCGCCCGGGATCGAACCGGGGGCCTTCTGCGTGTTAGGCAGATGTGATAACCGCTACACCACGGAAACTATATGGACCTT
The DNA here is from genome assembly GCA_905187585.1 of Cyaniris semiargus. Classification (NCBI taxonomy): domain Eukaryota; kingdom Metazoa; phylum Arthropoda; class Insecta; order Lepidoptera; family Lycaenidae; genus Cyaniris; species Cyaniris semiargus. The sequence goes on from LR994555.1 coordinate 6,319,717, forward strand.
ATGCCAAACCAGTTACTTGTAATCTACATAGTCAATGTTGTCTGACTGGTTTTATAAATGTCGGTCATAATTAAGAAATTTAAAAAAACCTCCGCCAAACAACTTTAAAAAGTAATGGAAATAATATTTACTGACTTTAAGTTTAAATAATTCCTAAGTATTTCCTTAGTATAAAGCAATATTTTAGTCCATAATTGTTGTCACGGTCTGTCGGGGGACCGCCAAGTAAACTACGACAATAGCGACTTTTGCATATTATTGTATCGACAAGTCGCTGATTGTCTCGATTCGGTCCGCCGCACTGTGAACTGACCCTTAAACAATACGCGCGGTCCCCCGACCACACCGTGACAACAATTATGGACTAAAATATTACTTTATACTAAGGAAATACTTAGGAATTATTTAAACTATTATTTCATTACTTTTTAAAATTGTTTGGCGGTTTTTTTTTTAATTTCTTAATTTAATTTTAATGTTTTTTAAACTTGTGTTGGTTATAGTTCAGAATAATTCCTATCAACAGCAATAGTAACGCAGTAAAGCAATAGTAAAGCAGTAGTAACAACATCATCATATCCCAATGAATACCAGCCATGAATAAGGCCGTCAATATGAGCCCAAACATGAAACCTCCAGTTTGTGTTCATACTGAGCTCGGCTCCTATAGAATCCAGGTGATTCTGCAGCAGCAGCATTCAAATATTTACTGTTTATCTGCGTCTTACTAGTTATCGCAATTAAAATGAGCCCAAACACGAAAACTCTGCTCTAAGTTGGTGAGGAGTTGGGTATCTTATTGATTACCAGGTGATGCTGCAGCACCAGGTCAACTTTCCATTAATGTGTATATATTCATAAATGTCACGAACTATGTAGAATGCAAAATATAAAACCCATCAAACGACTGCAAGTTGCTCATCGGCCTTTCGAGAACCAGATAAACCGTGATTTTCCAGCACTGAGCAGGCTGATGATGATGAACTATGGCTAAGAACACTCTCGATCATGTCAGCTTTCAAACAAAAAGGCTAAAATTTGGCTACTCGATTCAGCCGTTTTCGTGTTTTAGCGAAACAAATAAATTCAAAATTCATTTGTATGTAATGTAAAGATAGATTGTTACTATTACTATTGCGCTTTTTTTTAATATTTATTTATTTCAGGAAACTTAAAAACTAATATATTTAAACCTCGCCAAACCAAGGTTTATCGGCGATATCGGCTTGAAAATGTTACTTTGTACAATCAAATATCCTAAAGAAAAAAAAAGTAGATACATAACTCCTCGGACTGAGAGAATTATTTACTACTGGCAAGAGTCTTCTGGGACACGAACCAATTGGCTACTAAGACTATTTTAAATGCCAGCCAGTTTCTTGTAGTCTAGGGAGCTGGAACGAACCTGACAGTCAGGCTGAAATAAATTTAGCGCCTCACGTTTGAGTCTTCGGAAGTTCCGAATAGTTTCTTTTGCTTCGCTAAGTATTTCTTTCACTCAAACTTTGTCTTGTTTACTGAACGATGTTTTTAGCTGGCTACAAATCCAGCTATAATATTTTCCAACAACTCAATTAATAATAAATATTATTATATCAACATGAAATAAATTATCATGTCGATAACTTTTTTAAAGTTATAACGATAGGTAAGAAAAAAAAATTACTAATGGTTAGCACCTTTAGTTTTGCGAATTCATGACCATACAAAAACTACAGAATGATCATAATAGTATAAAAGTATATTTTGTCTCTGTTGACAATAAAAATAATGAAAGCCAAAGGCTTGTCCTGACAAGTGCAAGGCGCCAGGGGCTCATAACGCAAACAATCTGACGTGATCCGCTTACTTCTAGATTACCTACAGTCAGCAAAATAGAATAACAATTGTTTAATGTCGATTTTAAGGGTTTTCTCCAATTTGGTAAAGGATGTTGGAAATGTTAGGTACACTGGGAAATAATTACAAATATTAAATTTTAGATTTTTTCATGTATTTATGAGTTTGCTGTGAAATAATAATAACTCCCACACCGGTTTCGGTGACGGTGGCCGGTTTCATTGAAACCAGTAAGTAGGCCTACTACGAAACTGTTTTGAGACTCAAACTATCGGACGAGAATGCCGCGTCCTGCTCTAACAACGTCATTTCACGTTTGTTAGAGTAGGACGCGGCATTCTCGTCCGATTGTTTGAGTCTCAAAACAGTATCATATACTAAAAATACTCCTACGTAACTACGTAGGAGTAATTTTATAGTGCCCAAGCGTGTGCGCAGTACACAAGAGCACTCTCTATTCCTTAACTCTCATAACCCAGTGGGACGGAAAACCAACACGACTGGCGAGAGATTAAGCGCAGGACCGACTTTTTACATGCCTATCCGACGCATGGATCATCTTACTTGTTAGACAATCAGGTGATCAGCCTGCATCGTCCTAACCAAACTTGGAAACAACATGTTTCCAACGCGGGAATCGAACCCACGACCTCCAAGTCAGGAGCCGCGCTCTAAACCACTGGACCACAGAGGCGTTCAACGTTGCTGGGAAAGTAGCAGCGCTGAAAGAGTATTTTTTTTAAATTTTGTATGGGCTAACTCATGACGCTGGGGCGCTTGCCCATACAAATCACAAAATAATTGCTCTATCAGCGCTGCTAGTTTCACAGTGAACTCTAATAAGGAACACATACACACCCTAAAGTATTATCACTTTGTTTTGTTACACCCTATACATATATTTAGATAAGTATATAAAGAATATTTTTGCTGTCTCTACTAGAATACGGAAAATATTCCAAGTTGGACTGTAGTGTCTAGTAATTCTCGGTACTGAATCTTATCAATGAGAAATTGTGTACACGCAGCATTGGACAGTGGAGTGTTTTCCAAATATATTGTTGCACGAATATTTTGTGACTTGTTTAGCACGCTACTACTAAAGTAGATTGTATTGCCTCCGTGTTAGAATAACTTATATTCATAATATGATGGAAGCAAAACTTCTAGAAATATAGCATTCACACTCAAATTAAATATCTCAGTTTACACTCTTGTATCACCGCCTTGACTATATTATATGCTACTAGCTGTGCCCCGCGGTGTTACCTGCGGTTTAAGTGATATATAATAAAAGACTATGAAAAGTATCAATAATAGGATCAAAACGGGACGATACAATATGGTTCTATAATGGTTTATGGTAGTGATGATGATGATGATGATGGATGTAACTTGCATAGTAGCATATGTTTTCCGTTCTTAAAACAACGTCGAAACTCCCAAACTTGTATCTATAAAGAGTCAGGAGTTCTCTTAGCACCTTCCGAACCTTAGTATACCTTGGTGCAAAATCTTGCTTGTTGGTAGCATATGCTTAGAATATTGCTCACGAAATCGAAATCACCAAATGTTTCCATATAAATTTTGAGGAGTTCCCTCGATTTCTTATGGATCCCTTCATCAGGTCACTACTTTTATGAATATGGTACCAAATTGGGATGATTACCTATACACCAAAAGAAAAATTTTAAAAATCGGTTCACAAACGGCGGAGTAATCGTTGAACATAAAAAAAACGAACATAACACCTCCTCCATTTTGAAAGTCGGTTAAAATTTTAGCCTATGTGTTATTCTGATGTATAAGCTATATTATTGTTAAGTTTCATTAAAATCCGTTCAGTAGTTTTTGCGTAGTAGAGTAACAAACATCCATACATCCATCCATACATACATACATCCAAACTTTCGCCTTTATAATATTAGTAGGATTGAATTCCAAATTACAATATTGCTATAACGGAATTTATTCGTGATTGGTACTTTTCAAATTCTACTAAAAAATATTATCTTTACGATTTTATCAAACTCATAGATTGTAAATTCGTTACAACACTACCAATAAATGTTATTGCGTTGATAACATTGAAAGTATTTGAAGATATCTCTTATACCATAAAGTATCGAATTGGAAAAAATATCTAAATCTATACGACTCTTTATGGCAAAATATAATATCGAAAAGCAAAGCCCGCGCACTCCTCACTTGAATTCAAACAGTGAGTGTACTGGGATCTAGAAATCACTAAGAAAATAGACGAACAAACAGTCCTAAGTTATTATTGACAAAGGAACCCTAAAAACAATAGCAATCTCAGAACGTTGGTGTTAGAAACTACAAGAGGAGCTCGACCGACTGGTATATCTTGTTCTAAATGCTTTGTTTCAGATTTAAAGTGAGATTAAAGTCACTATTGCGAATGCTATTGTAAACGAAACCGTGTAATTCTCTTTTACGATAATAGGTGTAAGCTATCTACAACATATTTTTCTGTCGCACAATATATTTGATGCATAAACGGAATAAGTAAGGAGCTTTTGTTGCGAATCGTCTGAGAAGGGTTGTGTTACTTTTAGAACGTTATTTTGTGTAATGTTAAGGAAAAGTTTATTTGTACATCTCGTGTATGTTACAGTTTTGTGGTATTTTTTTAGAAAATATGTAAATGACAGAAATAGAACGCAAAAGTGTTTTAGAAAAAAAATATTATTATAAAGTTTTCTTTTACAAAAGTGATCAATAAGTGTTGCGTTTTTAACGTTTTTTGTTTTTTTATAAAGTAATTTTATATTAAGGTTCCAGTTTTTCTTTTCATTAAGGAACTTTAGGTTTTTTAGTAAGGTCTCCTTAATAAAACTAATTTAATTTCATAATAATAATTATGAATATTTTGTTGACATATGGAAATAAACTACTGTACTCAAATGAGTACGGTGGTATGTAATGGGTTAATTTATTAATAATTTCAATAGTTAAAAGTTAAACATACTGAAATAATAAAAAATATTATATTAATTAATTATTTAACAATACTTCCTTAAATAAAAATAGAATACAAAACATTTTGATGTAATGAAAATTCTAGAAATACTCTTTGTAAGTAAACACTTCATTATTATTTAAATTTGGAACTTAACAAGTCCAAACATCACGATACAGCTCTCTTGATTATTAATATAATTGCTCGAAAACCAGAATGCCTAAATAATTTCAGCAAATAGAAATTAGATTCGAAAACAGTTATCAAGTTACAGTAAATCTGACAGATAATTGAAATATTATTATTGTGATAAAATGATTGCGACCGCAGCCCGTGGTTACGTTGTTTCGCTAACAATTCCAAATACTTTGGCTTAATATTTGTATTTGATGTTTTACTAGTTTCCATTGAAAACGTTTTCATGTAAAATGATGCCAAGACCGGTTGGCACTTGGCACTGATAAAAATATAAGAATGCTTAGTTCTGACTCTGACTATACACTTTACATTATGTCTACGTTTTTCGGCATAGAATGGCCTATGTCCTTCTTCGAGGTTTAAGCTCCTATCACGTTACAAACCCAATAATTGTTTTCTGGTGAAAGCAAGTGAATATGTGAGTGGAAGAAGCAGGTAAGTGACAGTAAAAAAATGCCGTTTTTTTGCATAAATGTAGGCTTTAGGGCCAGAAAATGATTAAAAAAACTGTGGATTTTGTGTGTAGCCAGATGATTAAGTAGAAAAGTTACAAGGTTTATTAAAATTATAAGGGAAAAAACGAGTAATTGTCCTTAAGTTATAAAATGTTAGTTATGTGGTTCTTTCACTCTTCTTCGTCAATTCAAAAATTTGGTCTCGCTTACTAGAATGACTACTGACTGTCTACTACTGATCTACTAGCAGATAAGTATAAAATACATACCCCAAAGTAGTTGAAAATTTTCATTCAAATATTCGAATCTTTATCAACGTTTACCGAGTAACAAGTGTAGTACAAGAGCTACTTTCGGTCCACTTTACTTGATAAGTTGATATACGATTCTGCAGATATTGATAATGTTGAAGAATTATTGGCTCTATGTAAAACACATTATTGCTGACTTTCATACCAATGAATAATAATTCTGTATATCTTGTTTAAATAATTGAATAGTAGTCGATATATATACTAGCTAAAAGCCGAGCTTTGTGAGGGCTCGCGTCATTTTTCTGCGTGGTAATAACCTTTAAGGCAGTTTTTTTTAAATATATTTTAATATTAACCAAACCTTCACTGACTGATGATAACACATCTACATATAAATAAAAATTACTTTTTTAAGCACAAATCAATAGGCGTGATAGTTTTTCCGTAAAGTGTACCACAAAAATGCTCAGGTTGTGGGATTTAGTAGGCCCTAGTTTGGATTCCGTGAATTGGCGAATTCTTCTTTAAAGGATTCTAGCCTGTATAAAATAAAATATTTGGTCTTTAGTGATTCAATATAAAAAAGAGACATGCAGTAGGTATTGTTATAATTGGTTGCCCCATGCGGCATGCCTTACCCGTGTACGGAAAACCTATTTTTAATTAATCCAAGTTTGCTTATCTGGGCGAGCGAAGCGAGCCCTAGTACATCCCAACAACTTGAGCACTTTTGTGGTACATTTTTCGGAAAAACTATCACGCCTATTGAATTGTGCTTTAACCCTATTACTAAGACTTCGATGTCTGTTCGTCTGTCCGTCTGTCCGTCTGTCTGTCACCAGGCTGTAACTCAAGAACCGCAATAGCTGGACTTCTGAAATTTTCACAGATTGTTTATATGTGTTGCCGCTATAACAACAAGTACTAAAAATAAAATAAATTTAATATTTAAGGGGGGCTCCCATACAACAAACGTGATTTTTTTGCTATTTTTTGCTCTTAATTAATAACGGCAACACATAGGCAATTGAAATGTTCTCAAAATTCTTAATTGTATTTGTAATTTAATAATTAATTATAAAATTTAAATTAATTAAATAATTGAGGGGGGCTCCCATACAAAAAATTCAATTTTTAGCCTATTTTTGCTCTGTAGTGGTACGGAACCCTTTGTGCGCGAGTACAACTCGCACTTGGCCGATTTTTATTTATATGTAGATGTGTTATCATCGGTCAGTCAAGGTTTGGTTTGTAGGGATCTCCTAAGTCCTACATCTTAATATTTACATTTTATTTTTACATCATATATATTTCTCGTAATTTCATATTTACACGTATTTTATTCACACAAACAGCTATTTATAATATTATATCTATTACTATATTTAAATCAATAAAATATTTACAAGTAAAATCTTAATAACTACGACCAAGCATCAGGTGCGCGGTCTGCTCATTTAGTTATTACTTATCAGCTGTTTACTTCGCGGCGCGAGCGCCGCGAGCATTGGATAGCGGACCGATTTCGCTAGCTGCGTATGCCTTCGACGCGATACTATGTAGCTGTAGGTGTGTTATCGCTAGGCTCGCGCGGCCGGCCCGCGCTCCTCAGTTCGCTTGCAAATTTAACGCGAGATAGCTAGCCCGCCGAAATATATTTCCTTTCATGTACAATGTTCATAAGACATAACTATTAACTGTACGTCTAATAGCTCAATAAATTGCTATACTAAATAGCCTTCACTTTATTTGCTATAGGTTACTATTAAAATATTAAAAAAAAACTACCTTGAAGATTATTACCACGCAGAAAAACTACGCGATATAGGCTATAGCCCTCACAAAGCTCGGCTTTTAGCTATGTAGTTTATAATCACTAGCTAACTCATATTGCTTTCATCGAAATATCGAATGTTTGTAAATAATACATTTCAAAACAATAACCTTAACACAAAATAAAGGCAATTTGTAACAAGAGATCACTTACTGACAGACAATTTTGAAATGAAATAGGTAATGTCGGGAGCCGCCTTGGGCAACGTCCGCAAAATCGATTTCAGACTCATTTTCCCTCTACTTTCTAGGGCAGATTATTATTACTCCTAGCGTTCTTGTTAGAAATAACAAGAGCGGTTAAAATATCTAACTAAAACAGTCTTTCCCAAAGTGAGCGATAACGCCCCCTTGTGGGCGCTGAATGTTTATAGGGGGGCGGTGTGGGACCCAGAAAAAAAATGGGGGCATTGTGTAGAGGCTTGGGGGGTGATTTATTTCATCTGAATGCATTTTAAATTAAAAAAATGGGGGCGTTAAAACATAATTTGTTCTCAAAGTGGGCAGTAGACAAAATATGTTTGGGAACCCCTGAACTAAAATATGCAAGGTGTAACAAAACAAAGTGATAATACTTTAGTTTGTACTGTATGTGTCCCTTGTATAGAGTTCACTGTAAAAGTGGCTGCGCTGAAGGAGCACTTTTTTTGTTATTTGTATTGGCAAGCGGCCCAGTGTCAGAGGTTTGGCCATACAAAAGTAAAAAAAAAGTTTCTCTTAGTTTTGTTACACTTGCATAAATATTAAAAAAAACACAATAGTTTTGAGAAGAATATCAATTGTGTAGTACAAGGCAATAAATAATGGGTGCAGAAAACTAAACATCTTAAAAATCAGAAGGCTCTTAACTTAACAAAGCTGAAGGCATGAATTAACATAATATTATCTTTAATAATATGCTATTTTTTATTCCAAAATTATATTCGTTCTACTGTCATAACTAGGTTATTTAATTATTTGTTTTTGAGGCCAGTGTAGAATTATAAAGGATATTTAAAAGATAAATATAGAAACGAAAAATCAGTGATCGAAAACTCTTAGTGGAATTAAAGCGATTCACAAGTCGAGTGACGAAAGTGATTCCATTTGCAAATACATACACTTTGGTTAGCGAAAAACAATGAGTAGAGATACTTTCAGACGAATAAGGTCTAGCCTTTCGGTATATTATACTTGAGTGGATTGCTTAAATCATGAATGTAATAAACGTTATTAAAATATCTTTACATATATAATAAAAACTTATCTTTGGAATTAAGTAGATTGTCCTCAAATTAAACATACTTTACAAAATTTCAGGACTTTTGAGTGCAAAGTTTCGGCATATTTTTTGTGTCCTCAATAATGGACACAAAAATGGATCCAAAATAAGAGTGGGAGTTGGAATAAAAAAAAAAAACGGCCATAAATTATTTCTCCACATCGATAGGGCTTTTCGTGCCTTATCACAGTGTCGTCTGTTTAGGTATAAAGATCAACACGGCTTCCGTGCTTGCCGTCTGATTAAATAAAATGTTATTTTTAACGCACATTTAGGCAACAGTTAAATACAACGTCAGCTACTATACAATACAAAAGTATACAAAGAAAAAAATATAAAATTTTTATTTCGTTTATTATATCTACTAAATACTCAAAATTCAAGACAAAGTTTTTTCATTTTTGGGGTTTATTATGCTCTATGTCGATTATATACGTACGTAAAGTTTATAATATAGGGAATGGGAATTATAATCACGAAATATAAATTTTACCCATTTCATGAAAGCGACTGTCATGGCAAGACGACTGGGAAAAAAATTACTCCCAAAAATTTGAGTGTAAAATTTTAAAATATAAGCCGCGAATATTAACGTTGTATTTCCATACAATTCACAGAATGATAATTTTTCATATTAAACGGCAGATCGCGATTTGAATCTCAAAGAGTAAAAAGGCTTCTGGAATTTTCGATATGATATTACCGTTTATGCGTTGATCAAAAGGCACGCTACAGAAGTCAGGCAAAATGCTTAAATTAAGCAAACAATACTTAAGTTTAAATCTTGCATGAGTATTACTTACTTTGCGAGCAGCGTTACTAACTTATTCTTTCTAGTCGGTAACTCCATTATGCTGAAAGTCGTTTAGCACACAGGAACCTTATATTATATTTTTGCTGGATAAAAAGTATCCTATGTCCTTTGCCCGGATTCAAATTTTATCAACATTATAATGTTAGTAGAGATTTTTTAAACTAGACTAGATTAGCCAATTAATAATGTCCCCTAGCAACCGATAATATTTCTCAAATTATATTATAATATATTCGCAAAATCCAACATGAAAAAAATTTTTTTCTTTACGTTTATCACTGTCTTAAAAATGTATTTAAAGACTAGATTTGTAGAAAAATCAATAAGTAAGCAACTAAAAAATAAGTAAGTAAGTAGATTATTATAATCACACAATAAATGTTGGCCTCGAGCAAAATATTTCCGGCCAAAAACCAATGTTTTTGTTCGGTAACAATTTTACACAAGTTATTTCTTATTCATGTCGTGTTTGATCGTTTTCTCGTTTTGGAAGTTTCTCATATTTTATAGATGTTAGAATAATAATATGTTTTTTCCAAGTCGTGTGGTTACTTAATATTTGGTTCGGTAATTTCTATTCGTGTCGTGTGTGATCCTTTTGGGTTCTGTCGTCGGCAAAAGTGAGCTCTATGTAAATATTTTAAAAGTTATTTATCATGTATGTATATCCTACTTAATAATATTATAAAGACGAAAGTTTGTGAGGATCTATAATGAATGTATGGATGTTTGTTACTCTTTCACGCAAAATATAGCTTATACATCAGAATAACACATAGGCTACAATATTTACCGACTTTCAAAATGGGGGAGGTGTTATGTTCGTTTTTTATGTTCAACGATTACTCCGCCGTTTGTTAACCGATTTTCAAATTTTTTCTTTTGGTGTTTAGGGTATCATCCCAATTTGGTACTATATTCACAAAAGTGGTGACTTGATGAAGGGATCCATAAGTAATCGAGGGAACTCCTCAAAATTTATATGGAAACATGACGTGGTGACTTCGGTTTCGTGAGAAGTATTCTAAGCATATTATGCTACCAACAAGTAAGATTTTGCACCAAGGTATACCATGGTTCAAAAGGTGCAGAGAGAACTCCTGATTCTTTATATATACAAGTTTTGGAGTTTCGGCGTCGTTTTAAGAACGGAAAGCATACGATACTCCGAAAATTACATTCATCCTCATCATCATCACTACCATATTATACCATGCATCGTCCCATGTTTATGTCGAGCCTATTATGATCCTATTATTCATATATTTCATTCATAGTATTTTAGATTGAGACTCGAGTTTGTCAAGCTATTAAAAAAAGTCTATAAGTACTATCTTATATATAAAATCTCACCAAAAACATAAACTTAAAAATAGAGAGCCAAGTTCCATACAAATTACAAACATTATTCTTGTCTATGGACTTCGCCGTAAAAAGGATGGAGATCTAAATGAGTGCCAAGTTGTATGGAAAATTGAAATATGTATGTATAGGAACCAAATAACATTATGAACAAAATATAATAGAGTTTATTTCTTTGCTTTATTGAATATCTAATATATAACAATTGATGTTATTTAAATAATGTGAGATCTTAAACTAGATTAGATTTGACTTGGCCAGTTTTCATTACATCAGTCATTTCATAAAGTTATTGAACATTTTAATTCTGATGAAAACTAGCCAAGTCAAATCTAATCTAGTTTAAGATCTCACATTATTTAAATAACATCAATTGTTATATATGAGATATTCAGTAAAGCAAAGAAATAGACTCTATTATATTTTGTTCATAATGTTATTTGGTTCCTATACATACATATTTCAATTTTCCATAGAACTTGGCACTCATTTAGATCTCCATCCTTTTTACGGCGAAGTCCATAGACAAGAATAATGTTTGTAAATTGTATGGAACTTGGCTCTCCATTTTTACATTTATGTTTTTGGTGGGATATCATTACTTTTTGTAAAGAAAGAACCTTAACTACTTTTATCTTCCCAGTTCAAACATACATAATATTCGACTATATTCAATTGCAATCTTAAGGGTCTGTTTTTTTGTTTTCCCTACGCTTACACACAATTACCGAGCTGGATTCTAAATTTCAGCCTTCTAGGTCATCTGGAAGTGAGTTAGAATTTTGATCTATAGGTCAGTCAGTCAGTGATAAAAATGTAGATTTTCGGACGTTAATATTATCTTAATAACCGTTTGAGCTGTGTTTATGAAATTTAGATCATATATTTATCTCGCAAGTCTCATTATATGAGCTAAATTTGAAACGTTTATGTGAAATAGTTTCTGAATTATGAGGGGGTCAAAAGTAGCTGCAAATGGTTCTTGAATATTACACACGGTGCTGTTCGCCAGTTCTGTTATGCTGGAACTTGGCTTGACACGCTACCGCGTGTCTAGATTCTCGTGTCACAATGTTAGTCAGCGAACTCCTCCGAAACGGCTTTACTGATTTTTATCAAATTTTATATGCATATTCAGTAGGTCTGAGAATCGGCTACTGGGTACTTTATATATTGATAAGTGCATTTGTTGAATAAATAATAGTAAATTATTACAACCTGAGACTGACGGCGACCATTGTTTGTGCGACGGGATAGCGATCGACGTTGCCATGGCGACATACTTATTAAGTCACTTCAATAAAATAATATGGGCGAAATACTTTATATTATGGCAAAGCAACGTTTGCCGGGACAGCTAGTAATATTATAAAGCTGAAGAGTTTGTTTCTTTGTTTGCTTGAACGGGCTAATCTCAGGAACTACTGGTTTGATTTAAAAAAATATTTCAGTGTTAGATAACTCATTTGTCGAGGAAGGCTATCAGCTATAAATTATCACGCTAAAACTAATAGGACCGAAGAAGCAGAGGAAAATGTGGAAAAAACGGGGAAAACTATTAGAAAGGGTTTAATCTCACGAACTACTGGAGCAATTTTTATGTTATTTGGCACACATATAGAGTAGACCACGTGAAGGGACATAAGCTTTTTTTTGCGGGAAAATGTACGGTTTCCGTAAAATTCTTAATTTACGCGGGCGAAACCGCGCGGGACATCTAGTATATAATATATAAGATACTTATATATTTTTTATTCCTAGGCAGATATAGCAGATAGGTCCCCCACCTACATAGTTTGGTCGCGTTACGTCAAACCCAGCCGACAGATGATCCGACCAAATGACGTTGGTCTGTCAACTGCCTAGGAATCAATTTCCTCGATGGTACCTGCTTCCTTAGTTGCCATAAGCATTACGGATTATATCGTATATTATTAACTATGCCAAATTCTATAAGTTATATTTTATCTACTACAAGACAGTTTTGCATTATGATAATATAATAAACTAAGAAAATGTTAATTTTCCCTTCATACTTATTTATTTTCATAAGATATTTGACCTCATTTACAACGGGAATTCCCAGCGGAATTCTCCAGACACTGGCTGCATTGGGTTCGCGAACCGTTGACTTTTGAATTTCGTTCTGACCTTATTCTAATAAAATGTATATTGACACCAGAAAAGGTCATTTAGACTAAGTCAGTCGCCTGCCAATTGTACGTAGTTTGCTTATTTCGTAAACAATACTTTAGAAGTACAAATTTCTTGATTATTATATTCAAACTATTGGGTGGATTATGCCAGCATGACTCCCAACTACTCAGCAATGCTCCTTTGCCAAAGATGCAACGAATGGCAAGAAGAACGTTTCTCTCTTGCTGTTCTTTAAGATCATTTTTTGTTATGAAATAAGGTGGCATACGAGCAAACGGGTCACCTGATGGAAAGCAACTTCCGTCGCCCATGGACACTCGCAGCATCAGAAGAGCTGCAGGTGCGTTGCCGGCCTTTTAAGAGGGAATAGGGTAATAGGGGAGGGTAGGGATGGGAAGAGAAGGGAATAGGAGAGGGAAAGGAAGGGAATAGGGTAGGGGATTGGGCCTCCGGTAAACTCATTCACTCAGCGAAACACAGCGCAAGCGCTGTTTCACGCCGGTTTTCTGTGAGAACGTGGTATTTCTCCGGTCGAGCCGGCCCATTCGTGCCGAAGCATGGCTCTCCCACGTATAATTCATTCTGTTAAGTAGTTCTTTTTTTTATGAAATAATATGGAAAGCAACTACCGTCGCTCATGGACACTCGCAACATCAGAAGAGCTGCAGGTGCGTTGCCGGCCTTTAACCAGTTTTTCGACCAGTTATCCAACTTTCGGATCCTGTAAAATGCTTCAACGAGTGGTTGTAAATATTTTTAGTTTACCCATAATACTTATATATTATCAGAAATATTTTAATGTGACACATTGTTGGCTAATATGTGCGCGTCACGGAAACCATGCAATGTCACATAACGACGGACAAGCCCATTTAATTGGTATACTTGCTATATATTTATTGACCGACATACCACACGTAATCAAAAGGTGCTTCTGATTTCTGAATCACGAAGTTAATATAATTTGCTCAATGCTACCTGTATTAAGGTGACGCCGCGTTAAAGTAAAAAACCGTGTTGGATATGTTTCAGAATGCTTGTTTTCTATGAGAGGCCGGGCTGGCGCGCGGCGTCTCATAGAAAACAAGAAATGGAAATACAAGAAATGGAAAGGGCGTAAGCGACAAAATGGTTTTTGTCGCGTAATTTAAAAACCATAAATATATTTCATATAAGCTATGTGCAAATTAAAGTGTTTGATTGAACCAATGTATGTACAAATTTTGAAAGCTTAAATCCGAATTGATTGATTATTCTGTGTTATAAAAGTTGACCAATCGTGTTATGCTATTGGTAATTCAAAGACAAAGACATGATGAATACTGACAATGAATTTTAATTTCTTAGCTTCAGTCATTGCTGAGAAAAATCGATATCGCTACAGCCAAATTATCAAGGTCAGTTCAATTTCCGATTTCAGACATTAAGGCGACCTTAATGTCTGAAATCGGAAATTGAACTGCATGAACTGCTTAAGTCTCATGCTAAACATGACTGCAGTGGAGTTCTATTTTAAACCATTCCAAAACGCAGAAGATTGTTATCATGACACAGGAAAAGACAAGCTTTGTTGTTTTATATTAATAACCTTCCCTAAAATCAACACAATCAACGGTTATAGCTATGTATTCAGAATCTCTTCAAGATACCATCAAGATTGTGCATTTCCTAACAAAACAAGGGTTAAAATTGATAACCGTTTTAAATCAATCCCCACCCAGTCAATTATTATTTCTAGCATAATGTCTCGAAATTTTTACGTCGTGCGTAGTGCGAATCCCCATTAGACTGTCTATGGTACCCCATTAAATAAACATCTTCTCTCCCCTACCACTCGAAGCAGGCAGATACGGCACGGAGGCGGAAGGGGGCAAAATCAATAACATTAACGCTCGTAATAAAACCACATATTTTATTTGGTCTAATGGATGAAATTTGCAGCCTGCATTTTTGTATGTTTTATGGGTGTTTACGCAGCTGATATGATACTGATAACTTTTCTATAGAAGTACTTATGTAAATTTAAAATTTTGCATATTTTTGTATTTCTTGTTTGTCTTTATTAACTTGACTGACAAATATAGTTGTGTTAAATTAACGTTAATTTTGTTATTAATTATATTTATGCCCACAAAATCATTTATACTGGTACATCATTGAAAATGTTTTAAACACAAGGGTTTAAAACAGTTTTAGAACAAACATTTACATTTACTTCAACAGAAAACTTTAATGTTCTGCTGAAGCCAACAACGGTCTAGGGAATAACCCTTGATAGGCAATTAATAGCAGTTGACAAACAAAATGACTTTGTAAATCTATTGGAGCCATAAGTTTTTACGAGTTGTGTAAGCGGCCTTAGGAGACCCGATTCACTTGTGAAAGCGGCCTTATGAGACCCTAATTCACTCGACTCGAACTCGTCTGAAAACTCTTCAGGATTATTGTTTTTCATTTTATTTTTCAGCCCCCTAGGTCCTTTGTGTTAACGCATAGTGTGAGTAAGATACGATTTTAGACACGTTTCTACCCCTGCTATGTTTTGTTGTTTTTTCTCATTTTGTTACTGCGTAGTATTTTTAAGCTGTATTATAGTTATTAAATAAAGGAGCACCAAGTTAATAATATGATATTTTAATGAGTGTCGATTTTTAAGTCGATTTTACACATTTAACTTATTCTTAACTAGCTGCCTCATGTGGTTTCGCCTGCATTAAAATTAACATGAACTTTATAATAATTATAGGCCTTCCTCTCAAATTTCTTTCTCTATTTAAAAATCATCAAAATCCGTTGCTTAGTTTTAAATATTATCTTTGATTTAAATTCCATGACGTGGTGATTGTTGGATTTGCAGTAATGTCAAAACCATAGTTAAAATGGATTAAGGTGACACCATCGGTCATTAACCTTACTAGTCAAAGAGTGATGTGAAAAATATAATAATGAGCAGTCAGCTGCCGCCTACACTTTAGTCTGCAATAATCTGCAGAAACCGTGTAAGTGACTCTGTACTGCGAACATGTAAATTAAAACGTACATATTCAAAGATATGTCGCAAGACGCAGACATGAAATTACAATTGTTAATCCAAAGGTTAACTGCATAAACCACGCAGACAGATATCAAAGTTACGGGCCCGGACACGCGTTGTGAACTATTATAGCGTACCTACATGAATCATAGTAATAGAGTCAAAATGAGACAAAATAATATTATTTTAGTAGTCGTATTATTATTATCAAAGATTTATATTATTAAATACATGTGTTAAAATTATAATATTACAATTTATAGATTTTAGTTACAAATAATTTAATTACTTAAAAATCAATACATTAGAAGATTTTAGGTCAGACTGAAAAATAATAAATAGTACCTATCTTTCCAAGCATAAAATTAAATAACTAATAAGTCATATTATTATACCCAATATTGATAATAGTTGAAAAAAAACCAAATAAAAACGCTTTTTTTTTAATTATTGCATTGTCATCGTATGTAAAGTTTCGAATTAATTAGACTACTGGATATCGGTAAAAATCATGCTCAAAGATTCCGTTACATACATCCCAGCTAATAAAAGCGTGTTATAAATACTGATACAAATTTAAAAAAAAGTATTATTTATAATAATTAATAAAACTTTTTTTTAATTTGTATAAAATATTTTAAATTTAATTATAAATTTGTAAGGGTGGGTTGCACCAGCTTACTTTAACTTTAACTGTAACTTTAACTTTAACTTTAACTTTAACTACAATTCAAAATGTCAAATCTTTGGTTAAAGTTAAAAATGGACGCCATCAAGACGCCATATTTAACCATAACCATAGAGCTCGACAAGGTTTTAAATGCATGTGGCGAAAAAAGGAACTAACGCTGTCATCATACAAAAACGCCATTTTTGACAGTTCTCCTTTACCAGCAGCGCTCCCGCCCACGTTCATTTATAACCTTGTTGGACCAGCTGTCATCTGTCAATTTCTCCGGTCAAAGTTAAGGTTAAGGTTAAAGTTAAAGTTAAGTTTGATTTAACTATAACCATAACTTTAACCTTAACTTTAACTTTAACCACGGCTCTGGTGCAACCCACCCTAATAATTTGTATAATAAAAGCGTGTTATAAATACTGATACAAATTTAAAAAAAAAAGTATTATTTATAATACTTTTTTTTAATTTTTATCAGTATTTATAACACGCTTTTATTAGCTGGGATGTATATATGTAACGGAATCTTTGAGCACGATTTTTACCTATCTCCAGTAGTCTAATTAATTCGAAACAACTATAAAATTATAATACAATAAATATAGGTATCCGAAAAAACATTTCAGCAACTCGACGATATCTAAGTTTTCGTTTAACGTCCACTCGCTCTGTGTCATTACAGCAAAGCGAAGTGATATACCCATTGACAAAGTTTCTATAAAGTTGCCCCGACACATCACATCTTTATTTGCCCAGTCTTAAGGTTGAAAATTGCTTGATATTTGTGTGGAATAAGTTTTAAAGTTGGTTGTTCAATACCGTGTTTTACTGCGATTGATTCCGTCCACAGACGGACTGTTCCGGAACGAAACTAGCCTGCACTTATCTAATTTTATTGTCACCATTGATATCTGATCTTCAAGAAAACTGGGTCTTTTAAAGATTTCTTACAACTAGCTTATCCGGCATATTATGTTGTTTTGTCATATTATAAGTTATTTTAGGTATGAAAACTAGATCATGTAGCCAATTCTTAACTTATTATTTTATCCTAACCTATCCGATCCGATAAGCACAGGTCCAGTCAGCGTGGGTTCACTGCTTCACAAAAATTAAATCTGGTTTATATACAAGTTTTGGTTAGATATTATTAGACACTTTGCAAAAATTAAGATAGTACTTGAAATATGGTCATAAGAAATTCGTGAAAAAACGAAATGACACTTGATTTAACATGATAACATTATAATTTTTAAACTTATGTATACCTTGAGTATTATTTGCATTTAGTCCAGTACCTACAAGAATGTAAATGACAGCGCTATAGGTAGTGTGTCATCAAAACTCCCACTTGATAGTTACAGAAGTAACTGGTCCTAAGTAAACGTTGAGGGACAGTGAAAAGACGAGCTCTATGTGCGAATTTAATACTGTTATGACCTTAAGGGCCTTCCCCTACGGAGATTCCGTAATTTACCGTATTTAGAGCCTTATAAACTCATAATTTGAAAGCTACAAAGTTATAATAAAAATACAGCAATAATCTTCAGTATATCAACATTCCTTTCCCCGTTTTTAATTTTCTATTTTTGTTTATTATAGGTACTCATGATATTAGCTTCCAAAGTAATACCAATTTATTAAAATTGAAGCATACTTTCAGCATCTCCCTAGTATTTACAAATTACGTTTATTTGAAACACACGACAATAGATAGACAATTGCATTAACTACATATTCCCCGTTTTAAATTTTTTTAGATAAATTTTGAACTAAGATAAGTAAAAAAATAGGATTTTTGTGCGATCTCGGCAACGCGTCAAATGTATGGTCAAGGTCGTTTGCTCGGGGGATGGCTTAAGAAAAAGCTGTCAAAATGTATATAGTAAAACTATGTATAAAACGCGTGGTTTCTTTTTTATTTTCTTGATAGTTTTTTTAACTTGTTTTGGCTATGGTGTATGTCTCAAGAGAGTTATTTATCTTATTGAAAAGTTGTAGGTAGTATTAAAAAGGAAAAAAATTGAGAAGGTATGTGTAATATGGTGCACAAACTTGCCAAAAAAAAAAAAAATAGACACAATATGTGTAACTAAACTCATTCTTTTAGGGTAAGGTACGGCTGCAGACATAAAATAGTTTGAAGTCATCATAATGTTTAGAAGGTACTCAAGGCAACAAACTAGCCGATCTTAAAGTAGAGCGTTTTAGTGCTTTCCGTCGGAGAGTCTTCCGGCCACATACCCTCGTCATCATGTATAATGGAAGCTACTGCTCTGCAGGTATAAAGTCAGGATTTAACTTTCAATCTTTATTTACTCTATGGCGTTGTAATATAAAAAGTTATACAGAAAAATTTTGTCTAATAATATCTTATTCTTACATTACACATCTCTCCTATGGGAGATAATATTGCATTTCCCTACAAAGGGATAAAGGATAAAGTTAGTTGAGTAGAATAATTATATGCCACCATCATGATTATATTAATTAGTAAAGTAGTAAAATATTATCTATATTTTTTAAGGCGTTTCACCAAATGGGATCCAATTTAATACAAGAAGAGCCCGAATATATTTAGATATTAATCTTAATACATTTTAATGATATCACACTTTCGGAAAGACACACCCATATTAAGATGAGATTTTATCTGGCAGCCTCTGTGGGTTTTCGTGATAAGAATTTGGCGAAGCGTACGCCAGCTCCTAATCAGGCTGTCTGGTCCTATCGCTTACGAAATTTATGGCTACCCAACATGCCTTAAGGCGAGCTCGAAAGAGTTTCCACGTCCATGGGACGCAAGATCTCATTCTATAACTTTAGACATGGGTCGAAATGCCTTGAGACCATTATAATGCTAACCGTAATTGGGGCATTGATGGTATTTTATTGGGGACGTTGTGGTTTAATATTAGAGTAATAATAAACCTTTAATAAGATAAAAAAATACTTGAGTTTTTCATGTTGACAAAAAAATATTTAATGTCTTACGTAATTATTCCTTGAAGGTATTTATTTGCCCAAGTGAATGCACAGTTTAAAGAAGCAAATTAAGGATGATAAAGAACTTCATTAAAAATACGATCAAATATCAAAAATGTAATTGAAAACTCATAACAGCATCCTTTATTGCATTAATCTGCCGTTCGATTTAAAACTTTAAATTTATGCGAATTAAGTCGTAATTTCGTATGCGGGTATGTTAAAGAGCTTCTTAGAATGTTTTGCGGGGCTTGTACGCGGTCCCATCTTCCCGGCACATTAGCTATGATAATTGGAACATTCGCTTTGCCAGTGGAATGACATCGGTACACCCGATGTTATAATAATGTGCCAGAATCTCGCAGACTTGCGTGCTCATCAGACATCTTTTTATAACCTGCTGAGCATGTGATAATTGGAGTAGGTAATTTGATTTGATTTGAATTGGACTTTTTGCTAAAGGATACTTGCTAACTGTTGAGTTTCTTGCAAGGTTCTGTTGTTGAATGTATACACAAAACATTTCAGAATTCGTTTAAAATTTCCAAAAAGCTATGTCTTCATCCTTATTCATTTGGTCGGCTTAGGGGACGGTGGGCTGGGGAGCGAACTGTCAAAAACCAAATCCAATCATGCGGTTGAGGTCTGCCATCAGAAACCCCTTTCGAAAACACTACTCGTTGCGAACAGATACACAGAAAAATAATATTTTGTTGTTTATCATTATTGTATTCTCATTTTTCTTTTTACGTAACTGCACAAAAAGAAGGGCAATGCTTTTCGAGTGAATGCTTATAACTTGTATGGATATTTCTTTGGCACGCACTAGCCACGCCTGAACGGTTTGCAAGATTAGGCTTAAGGTATCTTTAAAATCATTTTGGTTCGATTTTGGTCATGATTTTAGTCATGAATACTGGGTACATATTTTGTAATTGAGGTAAGAATTTTTCAAGAAATGGTTGCGTTGTTGTAAATAAAACTGCATTCGTTACAAAGAGATACTCTTGATTGTCTTTGTGTAGACCGCTGACACGTGGGTCGTGGCCCCAACTCCAGCAGTTCTCTCCAGAAAGTCTCGAGCTTGAAGTACACTTGTTTATGGAGACCATGACACTCAAAGCAGACAGAACGGGAAATCTGGAAAAATACGTTATTCTTTATACCTTAGCGGGCCCCTAGACGATCAATTTTATTGTGCAATAATATTGAGTACTTGGGCGATTGGGCCCAAGGTTCTTGGGCCCAGTGGGCCCAATGACTAGATATGAATTTTTAACATTTTTTCATCTAGCGATTGATCCCACTTTTATGATCCATTGTTTTCTGGCAAGAAATTTTGAAGTAGGGTTGGCACAAAAATAATCAGTTATAACCATAATATTGTTTTGTACATTTAAAACATAGAACACTCTCACCTTAAAACTTATAATTATAATTATTATTATTACCTAAACATACTGCGTCGAATTAAGTTTAAAAAAAGTACCTGCTCTATACATCTTAAATGTCATAATAATAATATTTAAAGTACATACTTAGTGTTATTAATTTTGTATGTAAACTAACGTAAATTTGAGTGTTAGTGTTTCGTAGCTATTGTCATATTTTAGAGTGCAAAAAGGAACCAAATTCAAAACGGTTGAAGTGTTGGAGTTACGTTTCCTTAGTTTTTATTATTCGTAGGTTACACAAGTAGGAATGTCAACTAAGAATATAAAACCACATTATTTTATTGTTACGAATAACATTACATAAGTTTATAATTTTATTATTAGTTTTAACGAATGTTACTGCACTAAAGACTGATTTCAGGCATTTAATACTTGATTTATAATTAGATATTATTATATAAAAATAAAAAATAAATTAAAAACTGTATATTTTTATATTTATAATCACAGAAATTACTTAATGTAACATATGATTATTTTTATGAAAAAAAAATTAATATTATTGAAAATTAGAAAAAATAAAGCATGAGAAGTATTGCTAATATTTTAATAATTTTATATTATTACATAAGTAATAATATTGAGTGACCTACTGGCAATTCTAATATTTTTAAACTTAGTAAATTGTATTATTAACAATAAGTTCACAATTACAAGGTACACCTAAGATGTTATTTCATAATAAAACCTGTGATTTTAGTTTATTTAAGATAATTACCTACTTTAGTTTTATTTCAAAGTTTTCAAACAAAAGAAGTACTAAGAATCTTATGTTATTAGTTTTTATAGTACTTTATTTTATTATTGGCCAAGTATTGATTTATTTCCCATTATTTTTACTAATTGTTTGAAGTTTTAATTTGTCTTGAGCCTTGACCGATGTCAATAAATGTTTTCATACAAAGTAATTATTTTGTTTTTTATTCAAATCTACAACTTTTTTGCTAGCCCTACGGACATAAACCCGACAGACATAAAAAATATTTACTTGGGACCAATCGCTAGATGAAAAAATGTTAAAAATTCATATCTGGTTATTGGGCCCACTGGGCCCAATCGCCCAAGTACTCAATTATTGACCGTCTAGGGTTAATATTAAACGCGCCCGCCATTCAATCTTATTGTCAATTAAATTGTTCAATAATACCTATCATTTAATGATATTGCACAATAAAATTGATCGTCTAGGGGCCCACTTAGGTTGGTTTAAAATCCAAAAACTTTCTATGAAATGATCAATCCAATATTGTAATAATACTAGCTGACCCGGTGAACTTCGTATCTCTTTCCTTCTAACATATATACCTAAGCCTTCCCTGGACTTCCACGAATATTTCAACACTAATAGTAGTCAAATCGGTTCAGCCGTTCTCCAGTTTTAGCGAGACTAACAATATTGAAAATTTGTTTTTATTTATATAGATATTAATGTGAAAAAAATATCCATGCGAATCTTCTTCAGATATTTTTCTTCGGACATTTTGTCCGAGACATTTATCTAACTGAGATATTTTGTAATTTTGTTCCAATATAAATAGCTTTTTATTACGATCCCTTTGAACCCTTATTAATGTTATTACATCGCGAACATCTAACTCTAAATACTGACATTTGTTACAATAAATATCTACAATATTTCAAAATCCTTTTGATAATAAATGGCTCCTAAATATACGAACATAATATTTCTAACGTTAATCTTCGTATGAGCGTATTATGAATTTAATGTTATTGCTCAATTAATTTCAATGTTGAGCGCTATGTAGAATATTTTTATTGAGCTAAAGATACAAAATTCATTTATAACCCAGAAAGGGTTCTTCCGCACCTTAATTTTTTTCTGAAATAAAACTATCTTATGTACTTTTCTGGCACTTTAAATATTTCTATATCCAGTTCAGCTGTTGAAGCTTTCGCATTAATTTGTAATATTTAGTATGGATTCATTTTCAATGGAAAAAGTTCTTTACTTATTTTACGACTTTTACGGCTAGAATTTTGCTAAGCATGTTTACTTATAAACGTACCTCTTTTTAGGGTTCCGTACCCAAAGGGTAACAACGGTACCTTATTACTAAGACTTCGATATCTGTCCGTCTGCCCATCTGTCCATCTGTCTCCAGGCTGTATCTCAAGAATCGCTATAGCTAGACTTATAAAATTTTCACAGATTGTGTATATCCGTTGTCGCTGTAACAACAAATACAAAAAAAAAAATATTTATTTGAGGGTCTATTTGATCTATAATAGAATATAACCCTTCTTGCGCGAGTCCAACTCGCACTTGGACGATTTTTAGGGTTCCCGGGACCCTATTACTAAGATTTCGTTGTCTGTCCGTCAGTCTGTCTGTCTGTCTGTCTCCAGGCTGTAACTCAAGAACGGTAATAGCTAGAGAGTTGAAATTTTCACAGATTATGTATATCTGTTGTCGCTATAACAACAAATACTAAAAATAAAATAAAATAAATATTAAAGGGGGGCTCCCATACAAATAACGTGATTTTTTGGCCTTTTTTGATCTATATCAATAATGGCAACAGGTAGGTACTTGAATTTTTCTCAAAGTACTTAGTTATATGTGTACTTTAATATTTAATAATAATATTAAAATACAATAAAAAATTAAGGGGGGCTCCCATACAAAAAACACAATTTTTGGCCTAATTTTGCTCTATAATGGAACCCTTCGTGCGTGAGTCCTACTCGTACTTGGCCGATTTTTTGGAATTCGTTTAAAATATGTATAACAATTCTTCAACAAACAACCGCTATATTTCAATCATATTAGATTCTTGACCGTGATGCCGCGGCCGATTCAAATTCAAAACCTCTTCGCATTGTGACAGTGGCATGACAAATGAGGACGGAAAACGAAACGTGGCGAACTATAAATTCATGAAGTAAAAGCGCACCGAGGGTCACAATCCCCTTGTCTACAGTCGAGTATACTTCGCTTGACTGATGACCCGTGCGGCGTGCCTTGCCCGAGAAATTGTATTCCGTTACTTGCTTTGATTAAACTTAATCATGCATTTTTTCTGTTGGATTTTATTTGAATGGATAGCGAGAGTGCAATAGTATTGTATTGACAGAATCGTTCCAGTTTATAAAAGTACGGATGTAAAGTCTGTACGATTTAGTGATGAGCAAAATCGGTCTTGCAAAAAAGCAATGCCGAGACCAAGACTATCCTAAAACTAAAAAAACCAAATCCAAGACCGAGATCAGGCAGATTTGACCAAGTCCAAGACTAATATTGTACTAGAAATTTTAAAACCAAGACTGTCTGAGTCTTGTTTTGCTCATCGCTAGTACGATTTCGAATCAATCCATACTAATATTAAGTATTAATGCAAAAGAGCGTCTGCCTGTCCGTCTATTACCTCAACTGTGTCTGTCTGTCTATTAACTCTTCATGCTAAAAACGCTGCACCGATATTGCTGAAAGGCATGGAGATACTTTGAGTCCCGGGAAAGGACATAATATGCTACTTTTTATACCGAAAAAATGTACGGTTTCCGTGTGATAAGCATATTTATACGCAACGGAGTTGCGGGCGCCATCTAGTTTGAAATAAATTACTGTTAAAATACTTAAATGTTAAATTTGTTATTCAGTTTTTTTTTCTCACAAGTCCTACGTTACCGACGATCCATTGGCAGAGGCTTTTCGTCAGACGATCCTTTTCCACGTTTCTCCCACTATGCTTGTAAAAAATTATAAATAACTAAATAGTAAATATTCTTGAATAAGAGTAGAATCAGAACAGACATAAATATTATTCTTGGCATATTCCTTGGTTGCTGTTCAGAAAGAAACTATGCACGAGGTTCGCTCCACAGGTACTTCTTACATTAAAAGAAGGCTCATTATCAAATAGACACGTTTTTATGGCTACAAGTTAAATTACTTTGTTGAATACCAAGTTTCTACATTACACCTAAAAAGAGCATAAAACCCGCAAGGCACGTCCGAATTCTTTACAATTAGTTTGCCTTAAAATTTTCTACGCTTTTTTCCATACTAAACTTTGAAAATTAAGTCATTTTGCCAGTACTAAGAACGAATTTATTTTTGACTTATATTAAAAAAAGGGTGAACTTTCATAATTTCTGTTATTCAGGACTAGTTAGTAGTTAAGTACTGCAAATTTAGAAATCCCAGAATCAAGAAGTTGGCGCCAAATAATGATAAAACGATAGTTACTATCGTTTTATCATTATTTGGCACCAACCTTTGATAATTGGATACAAAACTACAACCAACTTATTAACCAGTGTTCTTGAAATAAGGCTAGTTATAAAATTGTTTGCCTAAAACTAACATTTGTTAATTTGTATCATCTATCCCACTTCCTTTTTTTTACAAATACAGAATTAAATCGGTTAAAAATAATGATAACTTAAATATCTAAATATTATATTATATACTTACCCAAATATTGATGTTAGATCATCAATATTATACTTACCTAAATATTGATGATCTAACATCAATATTTAGGTAAGTATAACCGCTAAATTATACTTTTAAACACTAACCCTCTTACTAATAAAAAGTCACACAGGTGTTTAGAGGCTGCGTAATTTTTTTTTCTACTAATAATATTTTTTTTGACATATGGCCTGTATAATGCTGTTGTAACTTCCATACAAATTTACCCAACGCTTACACAAGGCATCACCCTTGTATAGAGTGCGAATAAGATCAAGATGGCGGATTTTCAATAGATCAGCTGATTATATTTTATTTTGAATATGTAGTTTTGAGTGCGTTTGCTGATTTCTACCATCTTATTAGCAAAGAAACATAAAAAGAACTATTTAATACGTTTTATTTCTTTAATCAATTGAATGAAATAGATTTTCAATGTAAACGAAATATAACATACATCGCGATCGTTTTATTTAGGGTGCGTTCCACTAAGCACCTACAACGATAACGCTCACGAGTCACGACCGTGGTTTTTGACGGTCCACTCGCATGATACAAATCGCGTCAATGATACAAACTCAAGTGGAATGGATTATTGAGAGTTTCTAGCGTTCATTTCAAATTATAATATTATCGCATTTTATATTGTTTTTGTCTAGGAACGGCTTTCAATAGTTTCTCGTTTTTATAGCCTTTTTTCAAGATATTATCGTATAGTTTTATTTTCCTCTTAAGTCATAATTATTTATTGTTACATTTATTTCATAAATTATGTATATTTATTTAGTTTTAATATTATCATTGTCATTCTTATTCCTTTTTTACCTCTTATTTTACTAACTTTATTATTATTATTTTATTATAATTTTTAAAATTTAAATGAAACCGCCTATTTTCGACTTCTTGACTGTATTGACTTTTACTTAGACTCTGACTAGACTTTCGACCTGAAAATATAGAAAAAACTAAGCTGAAAATTGTATTAAAGAATATTGTTTAACCCACCATATTTATACTCGACACTGGCCATGGTTAAATAGCCGAAGTGCCATTATAAGAAAAAAAAAAAACTTTGACATTAGCGTTGCGTTCAAAAACTTTGAAAGTAAATGTCATAGTAGAACATTATAATATTATTTACAAAATTCACGTACTCTAGTGATTAATATTAACTAAAAATGTTTAAATATCAATCTTGTGTCCAATTATAATTACCAGGTTCATAAAAACATAACGTTTATATCAATTTTTGTCATCAACACCCGAACATCAGAATATAGCGTGTTACTTAATTCCTGAACGTTTTCCTTTGAGTCTACAGTCTATGGTATATAACACGATTTTAGTTACACAAGTCATAAATGTCATTATCATTTGATTATTAGTAGAGTTCTGTATAAACCCTGTGTAAACACAACCACCGTGTTTAACTATTCATGCGTTACACGGATGTGTAAGAGTTTTTATTAGTAAGGGGGTAAGAATGCAAATCACAAATCATTACTCGGATTTAGGACAACTAAGTTAGTATACGTTTCAAGTAAGGAAAGCTAATATCATGATGCAAATGTTGTGAAGACTAATTAAGAAGTTCCCACACATAGTCAGTCTATAATCATTCTTGTCAACTCAGCGTTAAGACACGCAAGCTCCAACATACGAGAAACCGAAAGGCCTGAAGCAGAGGGAAACCGCGACGCTCTTGTTATATTATGTCGACAAGGTTCTAATTACGGCAAAAATCCCTCCCACATACGACTGTTTGTGATTAAGACAACTTCAACGTACCAGTCAGGAGCCGCAGCATGGTAATAATTTGATCAGGCGCTCGGCAACGAAACTTTATACCAATTGAAAAGTTTCACTGCACTGAAATATGTTGTAACAACCCGTTTGAGTGACATTCGCTGTTCTTTTTCATTTTAATTGTTGTTTCGATGATCGTTTGTTATTATTTACTTTTGGGATTAGGTACTTAGATGTTTTCAATTGAGATAATTTATAATATACGACGACCTCTGTGGCTCAATTGGTTGAGTGTGTGGCAGCTCAAGCCGGGGGTCGCGGGTTCGAATCCCGCCGATGGAACAAAAAGTTTTCAATGTTCCCGGGTCTGGATGTGTATTAAATATGTGTATGATATTATAATAAAAATCTTAAATATATGTATAGTATAAAAGTATTAAATATATTTCCGTTGTCTGGTACCTGTAACACAAGTCCTTCAGGTACTTAGCACGGGGCCAGACTGACGTGGTGTGAAGCGTCCATATATAAAAAGAAAAAAAAAAATTAAAAAATATTTTGTATACGTAAATGTAAGCAGAGAGTAAGTTCTAATTTTTTATATCCTTTTTTCGATTATGGTTAGATTTTTTTTTGCAAACATGTTGATTTCAAAACAAATGACTTTAAATAACAATCGAATCCTTTTAGTAAATTATTATTTCACAGTTATAATTTCAAACTAAGCCCCTTTTCATTACATAGTAGAAGGATCATTAATTTCACAGAACATACAAGTTATACAGAATATAAAAGACATTGTTTAACTAACAAACGTTCTAAATAATACTACGAATTCAGTTAGAGGTGGTGCGGAACTTGCGAATCGTGCTAACTTGGAGAGCCCTTCGGTTGTTACCTAACAAGATTATTTCCTGGAAACTTGTCTTGGAACTATTAACAGCCCTGAAATTTAAGGGCCACATACTATTGTTTGCAAGTCTGATATTGTTAGCGGTGAAGATATTGAGATACCACTTACTATTGTACACCTTTACCTGTAAGGTACAGGTAATATGATGTTTATGCATTTGCGATAATAATCTTTTCGATTGTGTGTGTAATTGTAATGGAATTATAATTATTGTTTGTTGTAGTGAATTTAATTTCCATTAAATGTTTATTGTTTATAATTATTAACGTTTCCAATTTCAAGTTATATAAAAGGACTTGATGATAATGTTAGGAAGCTCTTAAAAATATCTATAGAAAAAGAAAAACATTTTAAAGCATTTAAAAAGGTAAATAATGTTAAAAAAATTTAAGTGCAAACAGTTGAAGCGTCATCCAATTTGCATACAAAGTTGATACGACGATTAATTACAGCATTGCGTAACAAGATTGCAAACAGAATTACGCTTTAAAAGGAAAATAGCCAATGTGTGTTATCACTTATCAGGAACACAATTTTGGTATTTATTGCAATATTGCAGTTTCGTTCCTTGTTCGATCCGGCCCCTTTGTTATCAAACAGCAAAACAGTCCTATACCAACGTCAAAACGTTTATTTGACGTAGGTGAAACGATTTTTGTGACATTTTGCAATTAGGCAATTCATCGAGAATTATAAAAGGTGTGATTGGAGTTAATTATGTTTTTGCTTTGCTCCTTTATACTCTATAGCAACTTATTAATGACTAGGAAAATACTCGTATTTAAGGAAATTTCCCTTAATTTTATGACTACCAAACATTTTGTTTCCCACTCAAATTTCACGACCCTTCATGCAGTTCATTTAGATTCCCCGATGGAACTGCATGGATTCGATTCATAGTCGTGACTCGTGACATCAGCATGTTCGACCCATAACTGGCCATGACATGACATGAGTCATGACACACGACGACTGGTCCCCTGGCGCGTGCAAATTAGGCTCTCGCCTTCTTCGCCAATTTTCATAATCATTATCTAATTATCGACATCTGTGCACTTTTCTGTCGCATTATTGATTAGATCGATAGTATTGTATTCGTTTTATTATTGATCTAGCAATTTCTTGCGGCTTCGCCTGCATCAAAAAGTAAGATAACAACTTCAGAAAGTAATTAATGTTTACAAAATTTTGTTACTAATCTTATTATATTATTACCTTAAATTCTGTGATTATCAGTACAAACGATCAATTTATATTAACGATACATACAGTTCATAAATTAAGAAATAAAAAAAAAACCCCGCCAAACAACTTTAAAAAGTAATGAAATAATATTTACTGACTTTAAGTTTAAATAATTTCTAAGTGTAAAGTAATATTTTAGTCCATAATTGTTGTCACGGTGTGTCGGGGGACCGCCAAGTAAACTACGACAACAGCGACTTTTGCATTTTGTATCGCTGATTGTCTCGATTCAGTTCGCTGTGAACTGACCTTTAAACTATAATGTTATGTGAAATCAAACATCTACATTAGCGGTCCCCCGACACACCTTGACAACAATTATGGACTAAAATATTACTTTACACTTAGAAATTATTTAAACTTAAAGTCAGTAAATATTATTTCATTACTTTTTAAAGTTGTTTGGCGGGGTTTTTTTAAATTTCTTAATTTGATTTTATTTTATGCTTTTTAAACTTGTGTTGGTTATAGTGCAGGATTGTTCCTATCAACAGGATCATATCCCAATGAATACGATCTATAAATATCCTCTTGGATGAGGCCGTCAATATGAGCCCAAATGTGAAACCTCCACCCTGGGTTCATACGGAGCTCGGCTCCTATAGAATCCAGGTGATGCTGCAGAAGCAGCATTAAAATATTTACTGTTTATCTACGTCTTACTAGTTCTCGCAATCAAAATGAGCTAAACACGAAACCTCTGCTCTAAGTTGGTGAGGAGTTGGGTATCCTATTGATTACCAGGTGATGCTGCAGCACCAGGTTCAACTTTCCATTAATATGTATATATTCATAAGTGTCACGAACCAGAATGCAAAATATAAAACCCATCAAACGACTGCAAGTTGCTAATCGGCCTATCACGAACCAGATAAACCGTGATATTTCAGCAATGAGCAGGCTGATGATGATGAACTATAGCTAAGAACACTCTCAATCATGTCAGCTTTCAAACAAAAAAAACTAGATCAAAATCGGTCCACCCTCTTTTTGGTCGGGGGTTAATAAACAAATAATTTACTATCAACACAAAACACAATAAGACAAAAGCAATATTTTATCAAAGTTTGAATCAGAGAAAAGTCACAGTTTAAATTGCTCGATATCAAAAATTGTGAGTAACAATTCAATAAATCGCGGTATAACAAGTTCTCTTTGAAGTCACTCACGGCCATTGCGAGATTGCTTTCGTTATAGGATAAAATATAAACCGCCAGTTGGGAGATTTGTAACTAACTTACATGAAAATTCTGATGATTTGTCTTTACTCTGATACTAATAAGAAGAAAAGCTTATTTGCTCGTTTGACTAAAATATGCTCCGAAACTACCGTGGTGATTATTATGAATTAGTTATAGATGATGGCCGCAACTCCGTTGCGCCAAACTTCGGTTATGGCGCAGGAACCGTACATGTTTCTGGGATAAAAATTATCCTATATTCTTTTCCGGGACTGAAAGTATCTCCATACCAAACAGCAAGCTCGGTTAAGTGGTTTGGGCGTGCAGAGGTAACAGACAAACAGACAGACTTTTGATTTAAAATGTTAGTATGGATAACATAGACATCGATTAGACCACGCGCAGTGATGTGAGCTGTATTAATTATGATAGAATTAATATGAGAATATATTAGCATGTAGAAACGCAGCGATAAGGGTTGAAGATAAACCTTCGAATAGACGCTATGCGACTAAAGGTGCGCGTCCACCGGATCGGAATCGAAGCGTACGCAGTGGACGGATTTGTTGCTCTGTATTGATATCTATGGTACTGCCGGCGTGCACTGAAACGTCATTTCTGCGCCTGACAAATTATAAATGACGACGCTCCGTCCGCTCCGATTCCGACTCGGTGGACGCGCAGCTTAAGGGGGCGACTAACCCAAAATTGTCGATTTTATAATTCATTTTTATACTTGAAAATAAGCCCCGAATTATTTCATTTTCTAAACATTGATACTACATTATATTTCCAAAAATTTGATCTAAGCGAAAACACGATATCTTAAAATTTACTCGTTAGAAAGAAATCACAAAGATGCATCTAATTTTCACGAATTTTTCATTTATTGCCATAACCGTGCATTAAACTAAGTTAATATTTTAACACATTGCATAAAATTCTATCATTGAGACACTGACCTGGCGGATTTTTAAAATGTTGTATATTTATCGAATTATTAAGGAAAATCGGTCAAGTGCAAGATGGACTTGCGCACGAAGGGTTCCGTACCATTATAAAGCAAGTAAAGTGTGTTTTTTGTATGGGAGCCCCCTTTAATTATTTATTTTATTTAAATTTTATTATTAATTATTAAAGTATAAATACAACTGAGTATTTCGTGAATATTTCAAATGCCTACCTATTGCCATTATTGATATCGAGCAAAAAATAGCAAAAAAGTTACGTTCGTTGTATGGGAGCCCCCCTTAAAATTTAATTTATTTTGTTTTTAGTACTTATTTGTTGTTATAGCGGCAACAGATACACACAATCTGTGAAAATTTCAGAAATCTAGCTATAGCAGTTCTTGAGATACAGCCTGGAGACAGACAGACGGACAGACAGACGGACAGATAGACGGACAGACAGACATCGAAGTCTTAGTAATAGGATCCCGTTTTCAGCCTTTGGGTACGGAACCCTAAAATCTAACTTGGCGATGATTCCGTGTCGTCCTTTTTCAACTGTCATATGAAAGACGGGCGTGAGTGTGAAGAGAGAAGGACGATGTTTGATTTTTTGCGTTAGTGACCCTCTTAATGAATTTAGGTATATAATATGCGTCCACCCGAACGCGCGGCTTGGCAGCTACACCGCGAGATTACCAGCAAATGTGTAGCCGCCACACCGCGCGTTCGAACTGCTGCATATAAATTCAGCCATAACATACGTTTAGCACACAAATCAATTTGTCAATTAAATTAAGTGGCGATAAAGTGTTTCAGGAATTGTGTGCTTTTGTAAGTGATCAATATAATTATTAATTACAGATTTTGGGTTCACACTCTGCGATACGATAAATCGATCGAGTGTAGATTTTCTTTCTCTGTGTAAGCCTTTATTCCCATCAGCTTCATTATATTAAGGCGACGCCTTGATAATTTGGCTGTAGCGATATCGATTTTTCTCAGCAATGACTAAAGCTAAGAAATTAAAGTTCATTGTCAGTATTCATCATCTTTGTCTTTGAATTACCCATAGCATAACACGATTGGTCAACTTTTATAACACAGAATAATCAATCAAAAAGACCTCTGTAAAAAAAGGGATTCTAATTTTGCCAACAGAGGAGAGTGATTTAAGCTTCAAAAATTTGTACATAGATTGGTTCAAGCATACACTTTAATTTGCATATAGCTTATATGAAATATATTTATGGTTTTTACTTTTTAAATTATATTTAAAATATAATTTCCATTTCTTGCTGTTCCACTGCTTGTTTTCTATGAGAAGCCGGGCCGGGCGGCGTCTCATAGAATCAACAACATATCCAACACGGTTTTTTACTTTAACGCGGCGTCACCTTAAATCAAAGAGCTGTTTATCCAATATTTGGCGACTGGTACGACAAGCCCTTGTAAAAAATGTATGGAATTGACATAACATGAGTCAAATTTCGACTTCATAATATTATCGAACGCTTATGTCAATTCCATACATTTTGATCGGCGATTCTATAAAGAAGCGATAAAGAAAAGGTCTGTGTTAAAGGGCCTGGTCCAAATTATTAAGCCTCATCGGCTATGACGTTGCTCTAATGAGTGTCTAGTTAAAACGTAGCGAGTTACAGGTAAGTCAACAGTTCAAGTTTTTAACTTCCAAGTCGAATGGCATTGCTGTGATCAAATTAATGTTCGCTAACTATCCCTTTAGAATTTGATAATTATTGTTCAAATAAAACTTCGGGACTTGATTTTAATATAAAATGTAATTGAAGCTCGGGCAGCATTGTGTTTGGAGCGTCGCGAAACTTGTCGAGTGTATAAGATGTTTTAATAATTCATTGTTACTTGTGAGTGGATTTAGTGAAAATATTGTTTCACTTTTGTAATAATTGTTCTGTAATGTTTTTTATGAGCTGCTCAAAACAATGGATCGCTTGGAATAAAAACTCAAAAATCCGTACGTAAGGATTTTGTGCACCTAAATAGCTTAGAATACTAGTAAAGATAAACTATGAAAGTCGGTTTTTAAAGTAAAACACACGATACTAAATGGTACTCTCCTAAATAAACCTTTGACAATTTGGTGCCTTAATAAAAAGCGGAGAAAAGCAACACGAAAATGCTTAGAGAAGCGAAAAACAGTCCTTATTGCGAAAGCAATTTATACCCGGTAACTCCACATGTGCACTTTCTTTATAAAACTTTCAAGACAATATCAACTATTAGAACGAGATATGGCATCGTCTACAGTCAACTGTGTTGATGTTGCAAATATTATACCTATCAATATTACTTAAAATAAAAATAATAACTGTATTTTAAAAAAGATAAAACCGACTTCAAAATTGTACGTAATTGAGAATTAAAACTACCTATCTCCAAAACTACTGAACCGATTTTGATGAAACTTGCACTTTTCCCTAAGTTGAACAATACCTAGTAGGTACAACGAAAAAGAATTACTGAAATCGGAATTGTAGTTCCAGAGATATGCGAACACAAACATAAAAACATACATACATACATACATACTTACATACATACACTTTTGAAATTTGACACATTTGTTCAGGCGCTGGATATAGACTAACATATACGAAAATTGGACAGTTCTGGAAATATTACATACATACGCGTCGAACTGATAACCTCCTTTTTTGAAGTCGGTTAGTTATCAATTTTATAATTAATTTTTTAATTAATAATACAATAAGCCACGAACTGTTTAATTTTTTAAACAAAGATACTATTTATAATTTTATTTTCGAGGGTCTAAGCAAAATCACGATATCTTAAAATTTAAAAAAAAAATCTTAAAAAAAATCGCAAAGATGCATCTTAAAATAATTCTTAAATTTATTTCCAAAACGGTGCATTCATCTGTATTTTGTATATTTATCTGGGGGCATGGTCGTGCGGCGTGCCCCCGCCGAGGCGAGCCAAGTGAAGCGCAAGGGCACTAACTACCTTTTCTCGAATTGTTTCGTCGTTTATTTGAACCCTCATAGAGTAATTGGTTACCGATGTACCAGATAGTTCATATTGTCAGGATATAATATCAATAATAGATTTATTAAACATACAAAGTCTCAATTGAATAGCTCTAATACTTAGGATTTTATTGATATCTAAAATACACTGCTTTCATCATTGACACACTGAAGATCATCAAAATGTTTGGCTACTTCCTGGAGTGCTAGAAAGCTAAAATTTGGTATGTAATTTAAATTTAGTATAAAACCAACAAAAAAATTCATAAACTTATAACTTTTGCCCCCCATCCCCTAAAATGGGGGGATGGAGGTTTATATGAGACTTTCACCAATTTTATGAACTAGGATATAAGAGTTTACACGAGACTGTAGAAAGTAACTAGAAAACCTATTAATAGGTACTTATAAGAACCAACTTACAAAAAGAACTGAAATCCCACCAAAAACATTTCTTGTAAAATTTTGCCGAGACGACCACATAAGGTGAAAATTGAAAATTGAAAAAAATAAAAATAAAAAAAAAGGACGATGTTTCATTTTTTGCTTTATTCGCCCCCTTAAATACAGAATTCAGAAATGCTACAACGATCCTAAGAAAATATGCTTGTTTTCTTAATTACATTAGACAATATAATCAGGTCCGTATTTTGCAGAGAGAAACCAAATTCATAGGACAATGCGGCGTTTGTTCGGTATCGATGTATTACGGCCATAAGTCATCAGGAATATTAAGATGTCGGAAAATTTCGCTGTCCTCGGGTCACCATCTCCATGAATCATGATTCACTTAATGACGTTAATATTTTGTGTCATACACCGCCATCCATTACGACGGGTAAATTGGCCGTCCCCACAATATCAGATATCAAGTTAATCTGCCTAACACTGATCAATTCTGACCGGCGACAATCGAATTATCGTCTGGTGTGATGTTTTTTGTCATATTTTCGACCATCGCCCAACCCTAGTCGAGAATTATAGGCAGAGATATGGTTAATTGGTTTGGCGCTGCGGTGGACTGACATTTTCAGTGCATTGCTTTTGTCATCGCTTTAAAATGTCCACGGTCATTTTTGCGAATTAAATAATGTTAAAGCGCTGCATGAAAAATATTGGAATGAAAAATTGCATGTCGATTTACCAATACTAAATGATTGTCGTATACCGGTTTTCGATATCCCGCTGGACTTTTTACGTTCCTGTGATAAACGTAGCATTGGTTTTAACTTTATTGCTTCCAATCTTTTCTTTCTTAATTTAAATTTTACTTCATCGCTTAAAGCAATATCTGTTTCTAATATTTAACTCACATTACTCAAAATTATCGTGTATTTACTTTCTTCTGGTTTTTGATTACTTCGCAATTCCTCAACTCTGTCTTCCGTCCGTGTAGCACGTACACTCATTAGTTTCAACGTATTTCCTCTTTCCTTATGACCCAAATAGTAACAAAACTTTCCTTTCAAGACTTATGCAAATGTAATCTAAATAGGCAGTCTTACCCATGATAGTTCAACAAAGCGACATCCGAAAAGTCACGTTATTGTTCCGGGATGAATATTAACGCCCGAATAAGGCTAGCCGCATACACAAGTTTCCCGTATTCGATTTCCAAATCGTTTTCCGTATTCGGAAACCTGAATACATGGAATCAGAGGAAAATACATTACCTGACGCACATATTCGCCATTTTCCGAACGGGGCGAATTCCGCACGTACGTTTCGAGTGCAAGCCAGCGCGTCCGCGAGTGAAGAAAAAACGTTTGCGCTAGTCTCACGGAGAATTTGAAATTCCGCATTAGGAAATCGAATACGGAAACTGTGTGTATGCGGCCAGCTTAACAGCCGAATAAGCGCAATAGGACCCGCGAAGATAAATTCACCCCTGCGTCGGAAACGTTCCATTTTTCACGGCGCCTAACGCTAGGTGTCACAAGCGCTATACGAAGACGCCGTTACTTAGGAATACGTGAGTCGAATATAACACGTGCTGCTGAATTAGCTACACTACTCTTTCACTGACAATATTGCTTCACTACTTTCATATTTCAGATGCTCTAAACAGTTGAATTTGAAAGTATTGCGACGGGGAATGAACTTTTATGTGAAATGTGGTAATGAAATTGTAGTTTATTGTTACTTTTGCAGTTGTAAAAATTGCAACAAAAATTCACCGTGGTGCCAAGGGTGTTCTTCCATTCGACTAAATGGCCGGTCAACACTCCAAAAACGTACATAAAAGTGTACGTATGTTTGTATTTCATTGCGTTTAGGTAGTCCTCCAAACGGCCATTTCATCAAAGCACAACTTACTACCGCATTCAAAGACATAAGACATTTCATCATGATTAAACTTCAATTAATTAATGAATAGTTCGACGTATAAAATTACAATTTAAATTATGTATTAATATTTATCTCTGAGTGCGGCAGTTAAGAGCTTATTATAAACCATGAAAAGTTATTTAAGCTGGCAGGTTTTGCAGTTGAACTTTTAAAAATTTCGCAAGTGTATAGGATAAAGATCAGCTTAAAAATGAGGAATATATCAGGATTATAAGCTGCTATACTCGACACAATTTATATTACTTCCACTGGCTTACCTTTAAAGCAGTCTAGTCTCTAAGGTAAATTTTGTTCGTTCATTTTTACATGCAGAAACTAGAGAGTAGTATTTCATTTGCACCGTGTACCTCGTTACTCTAATGGGAAAATGTCTTAAATAAGAAATAAACACAAATAGCTATACCTCTCAGCCAGGTAATAATGTAGAGAGGTGCGAGGCGAACTGAGCTCTATTACTGAGAGATAAGGGTGGAAAAGTTACACTTTGTAGTGAACTGTACTTATGGTAATACAAAATCATGACGTGTTAAAACTCAAACGTATCATATAAGTACTATGGAGCACAAAATACGAAAGTGACAAAAATATTCAACGAATGAACATACACAAAAATATTATATCTACAGCCGTATATAGAACCTTTTCTTTTTTTGTAAGTCGGTTAAAATACGTTGAGTTCCATAAAATTCAATTAGTGTAAACTCGAAATATTAATTATTCAATAACAAGGAACAAGCGAGTTTCGACCACAATTAACTGTGGGAAAGGACAAACCTAATTTAAGTTAGTGAATTTTGTCGTATGGAGCGCCGGTAAAAAATTTAATATACTTTTGTGACGGGTTTGTTTAGAAGTTGTGATTAATTATTTAGTTTTAAACTCTCGATGCAAAAACATCGAAGCGACTCTATTTTACCAACAAAGTTTTGTGTTATAAGTAGAGATGTGCCGACTAGTCGCCGACTAGTCGGTAAAGCCGTCTATCCGGCCACTTTTGTAGTCGGCGACTAGTCGGCGAATAGTCGGCAAAAACCGCCGACTATCCGGCTTTTTATTATTTTACTATTATTGAAATCACATTTAAGAAAAACCTTGATTATGTTGATATTAACTGAATTGTTTCTGAAATTACTTGCTCGCACAGAAGGTTGGTTGGCACAGGCTTACTGACATTTAGATATTAAATAAAAATTGTATCTTAAAATTTAAATACCAAACATCATCATCATCACATAACAACATAATAATAATTATGTTCTTCAATAAACATAACGTAAATTTATTCTTATTTAAAATATAAAATACTCGGATTTGTATTAACAAATTAGGTAATTATTAAAGCAAGATTGCATGTTACACATTATGTACAGTAAAAATATATCCTGAAAACCGTCAACTGTATCATGATTCATGACGTGAACATAACCAAAGCACGATCCGACACGTTCGCAGACTGCGTATATTATACGACTTACCCGGAGTTATGGAAACATCCGAAACCATGATCGGTTTGGCCGACTAATCGGCTAGTCGGCCAAAGTCATGATCGGCACATCTCTAGTTATAAGGTATTTAAATGCCTAAGAAAAATTATTACATTTCATATTTTAAGACTTACTTAATTATTATTATATATAATTTATATCATTCTAGTAATTAAATCTTCATATATACCAATATACAGAGTGTAACAAAACTAAGTTATAACACTTTAGGGTGTGTATGTGTCCCTTGTGTTCACTGTAAAAGAAGCAACTTTTTTAATAACAAACAAATTAATGTAAAATTCATAAGCCACAAACTACCAAAATTATTTTAAGGCGGGCTGAAACCCCATTTCGTTATTTCTTGATACCCGATTTACCTAGTTCCAATATAATAACGAAATGTAAAAAATATGAGATATAGAGCACAATATTTAAAAGGGCTTAAATCAAAAATATTTTAATAAAAAATAATACTTTCGCTGTAATTAATTTACAAACTCACCTCCGACAAAATTCTTTGTCATCGAAATATAAGTATTAACAAGAATAACTTACATTTTATTTTAATAAATTGTTAATGAATCTATTTTAAAAAGGTCTGAAACGAATAATCTTTTTTCTTAATATTTATTTAGAAAGATATTTAAAAAACACATGAAAAATAGAGAGGATCCGCCCCTAGAAACTACAATTTTATGCTAAGCTAAAATGAATCTTATTACGATGCGTACGTACACGCTTGGTCTTTGGTTATGTGCAAGATTATCGTTTGGAATTGAGATAAGTCCTCGCCTTAATGAAAAATTGTTCACTTTAGCATGCGACAGTACAAAGCGCGAGGCCAGTCGATAGCGCGTGTGTTTTCAGCACTGCATGAAATAATAAAACGCATGACAATGTTCACTGAAATCATTTTCATAGTTTGCTTATGATAATCGCGGCTTATGCGGAAATTCCATACTCAATTTGGAATATTATTAACGTTATGGTCAAAGAATAAACATTGATTATACTCGGATACGCGACGTCCTGATTGATAACATCCATAATTCCTCCCCCTCCCTTGTACACGCAAAGCCCATCGATTGTTTGGATAAGGCGTTTCTCACACTGACAGCCAAAGAAACCACTGCCTTTGTCTTTCACTTGTATTTATTGTAAGATTTGTATTTAGAAAAAAATAAAGTTATTTTTACTAATAAGTATAAAGTTAGTTTTATATACACACAAGATACAACTTCGATTGTAATAATATAACAGAATACTTTTTACCCTAAAACAGCGGTTCCCAATAAACATGTTCCAGAGGGCTCAAGAATGGTTTTGATTCACAATTTAGTCAACTAGATGACGTTTTTCTATTTAGTTGTATAGTCCACATTGAAACGGATTATTTCAAAAAGTTTATAATACATATTAAAGACGTGTGTAAAAACGTATGTTGGGTACGCTAGTGAATTTAAAATACTGCACAAGACTATTTTCTACGAATAATAAAAACTAAGGAATCGTAACTCCCATACTATTACCGTTTTAAATTTGGTTCCTTTCGATCTGTCATGTAACGTCAGCCTAGTACCGCTCAAGGCCACCTAAATATTGCAAATGTATTGAAATGTGTACCTAAGGTACACTTTTTTGACAAGTATTGTGGAGCATGTTTTTTGACGGAGTTACTTTTCCTTAGTTTTTATTATTCGTAGACTATTTTAGTATAACACACTCCTTTCCTCTCCTAATATAATTGGTCTGCTTACCCATGAAAACTCAAGTTTCGAGATTATTTTGGCATACACAACCAAGATTAGCCCTTAATCTTGAAACGAGTTTACGAGCGCCGAGAACACAAGAAAGTTAAGGATTAAATTTCTCCAGAGTGTATGTATATGAAATTGTTTAATTAATCTGGCAGAATTGGACAAGGACCGGAAAATGTTAACAATCGCCAAGACGTCCATATATCCCGGATCCCACACCGCATGTATTACTCAAGCGCTTGTTAAATAGCTTTGTTGGTAAACTCGGGATATTGATGTTAGATTTATCAAAATGAGTCAATTTATTAATTGGTGTGTGGTTATGTAAAGTAATAATTATTATACTTTTCACACAAATAGAAATCTGTCTATAGTGCCTTATAGAACGCAATATTCAATGACACTCTCTGCTACTTTAGTTCGTCATGCACAGAAATCGAGCCCACATCCTCCACATGGAGTCAATATCTAAGCCATTGGGCCTTGCTGTTCATTTTCGCACTTCTACAAGAATCACTCGATCGAATCAGGAACGGAGCTACATCCATACTAATATAATAAATGCGAAAGTGTGTCTGTTTGTTACCTCTTCACGCACAAATCACTAAAACCGGTTTTGCTGAGGTATGGGAATACTTTGAGTCCCGGGAAAGGACATAGGATACTTTTTATCCCGGAAAAATGTACGGTTCCCGCGCGATAAACGAATTTTAGCGCAACGGAGTTGCTGGCGTCATCTGGTCATAGTCATACTAATATTATAAATACAAAAGTTTGTAATAATATATTTGTTACTTCTTCACGCTACACGAGCGATTTCGATAATTTCGCATGGTGACATCTTGGATTAGCACATAGGCTATTTCGGAAAAATGTATTATTCCTATGGGAAAATCAATGAAAACAAGTTAACCTACTTTTAATACGCAATTTACTTTCACTGAAAACCGCGGGGCACAGCTAGTAATATTATAAATGCGAAAGCTGTTACCTACCTCTTCACGCACAAACCGCACGCACGATTTTGCTGAAATTTGGTATGGGAATACTTCCCGGCAGTCTCGGGAGTCCCGGGAAAGGACATAGGATACTTTTTATCCAGCCCCCCTAGCATACGCCAACGAGATATCTCGTGGATATCTCACTCTCGAGCGTAGTGATATTATCGATATCGATATATATCTCTTTTTCGCTAACATGCGTACGTCGAGACTCGAGAGATAAATTTCTCGTTCGTATATAGTTCGTTAGTATATAGACAAAATAGCACACATAAAAAAAAAAAAACAAAATTATCTCTAATTTTGACGACAGACGTACGAGAAAAAATGTATGTCATGTTAGGGTCAATAGAGATGAAGAGATA
This sequence comes from Cyaniris semiargus, assembly GCA_905187585.1. Classification (NCBI taxonomy): domain Eukaryota; kingdom Metazoa; phylum Arthropoda; class Insecta; order Lepidoptera; family Lycaenidae; genus Cyaniris; species Cyaniris semiargus. The sequence continues at coordinate 6,361,486 of LR994555.1, forward strand.
AACCAGTTAACATCGAGAAAACGTGTAGACAAAATTTTCTCGTTGGCGTATGCTAGCACGGCAGGAAAATGTACGGTTTCTATAAAGCGATAAACCAATTTTGGCGTAACGGAGTTACGGGGTTCATCTAGTTGTTGCATAATTTTGTACTGAGGTGGACTCACTCAAATCATAAAGTCACCATGTATGATTAACTGAATGATATTATTTTAAATGAAGTTCCGGAGATTCCGCCCCCAGCCCCGCGATAAGAACTTGTCTGCGTGTCATTTGTCACCGCTGCCCCGCGGCGCTCAACTTATCTCAACTATGAAATTACGAGTACAAAATTACGCTCCTTCAAATTCCCTTTGTTTTGCTTTTATGATTTACGCTGTCACTGTAAAGTATGTTATGAGGTTAGGTATTAGTGTCTAAGCACATTATGCGGAATTTACGCGGCGGAAGTTCAGCTTGATTCCGCCTGCTATGTATTTTAAATTGCCGATGACACACCATGCCGAAATTCCGTCGCGTTATATTGTATGCGTATGACATTGCTGACGTAATCATTCCGAACTTCGGCATGGTGTGTTTAGACACTTATATGTTTGTTTATGGTGTATTTTTAATTAAAATAAAATTGTATCTTTACTATTTAATGCCCGCAACTCCGTTGCATAGAAATTGGTTTATCGCGCGGGAACTCTTCAATTTTCCTGAATTAGAAGTATTCCATGCCCTTTCACGGGACCCAAAGTATCTTCATACCAAATTTCAGCAAAATCAGTTCATCGGTTTTGGGAATGAAGAAGTAACAAACAGACAGACAGACACACTTTCGCATTTTTAATATTAGTAAGGATGCATAACTAAAGTCTTGGTAAACGCATAATTATATGGTACAGTTTCAACACGATATCGTAGTAATATAGCATTACCGTAGCTCCAATGTAGATTTCAATAATAATTAATAATAATTAATAGACCCTCAATAAAAGACGTGAGTGAAAGAACGAGACAACTAACATTTTATAAAAACAATTACTCATTTTTTCCCTTATAATTTAAACAAACCTTGTAACTTACCTACCTACTTTATCATCAGGCTAATATATCTGGCTACACATACAATCCAATTTTTTATTACAAATCATTTTTCAAGCCCTAAAGCCTCGACCATTTGTGTAAAAAAAAAACGGCAATTTTTTAACTGTTACTTACCTGCTTCTTCCACTTATGTGTTCATTATTTTCAAATAGCAATAAAACCAATACCAAAGTACTTCATCGCTTCATCAGTTTCCATCGCGAAAATCCCGTATTGCAATCACACAAGTCGTTTTACACCTGCATAATTTGTCACATTGTTTTTCCAGCGTGTTTGCTTTGTCGGGGGCCTGTCAACTTCCCCCGATTTCACGCGGAATTGCCCAGCGATTCCAGATTGTGTGGAAAATGGGTTTAAAATGTTCAACAAAATACGCCAGGATTGATGAATTTCTGATTAGTAAACTGAAAACCGTGAAAATAATTTTGATAGTGAACAGATTGTCCCGGTGAAGAAACAATTTTAAAACTGATTTATTATGTTCCAATATTAGAATTAAATAGAACTACTGCAGGCCGCGCACAACTTTTAGATTGCTTGTCAAATCTGAAAAGAAAAATCAGCTCATGTGTACAATAACTACCAATAGCGTGTCCCACCCCTGACCCACACACTCCTCGCCCTACCAAAGAGACCAAAAAATCGAACACTGCGCCTTCCCCTTCTATTTTCTTCCAAACAATCTCAAATAGTACGCGCACTAAAGAAGCAAAACATTCTAACGTCAAAATGTCCAAAAAAAGGTCTACAACGATCCATATTAGAACAAATGAAACATAAGCAAATCGTGAATAAAAATAATGGACGGGTCTCCGCAACAGTATTGGGTGTTCTTGACATCCCCCTCATCAGCCGTGACGTCATGCCTATCTGAGTCCCAAAAGTTATTATTTATTACTCCAGTTTATTGTACTCTTCAATTAGGTGAAGGCTTTTTCGGGACGCGGAAAGTTATTATCTGTATGCCTCATACGCTAATGTTTTTGTGTATCGTTTATATTAAACTAGTTGACGCCCGCAGCTACGTTGCGCAGAAATTAATTTTTTGCGCGGAAATCGTACATTTTTAGGGTTCCGTAGTCAACAAGGAACCCTTATAGTTTCGGTCTGTCCGTCCGTCTTTCCGTCTGTCCGTCTGTCTATCTGTCTGTCTGTCTGTCTGTCTGTCTGTCTGTCTGTCTGTCCGTCTGTCCGTCCGTCTGTCCGCGGTTTTGCTCAGAGACTATAGGACCTGCAAAGCTGTAATTTGGCATGAATACACATATTAATGATGCCGACAACATGGTACATGAAATCCTTAAAAAAAAAAATTATGCTACTTGCCCTACACATCAAGTGGGGATGAATTTTTCTTTTCGCATTGGATAGGTTTTTTAAAAATATTGTGAGTATTCATAGATCACTTTCCGATTTAGGGATCCATTTGTGAAATATTAAGTTTTAAAGTGGAAAAAATCGTTAGAGTCCAGTGTCCCCCCCTTCTACCAGTTAAACGGTTGTTTCTGGAAATGTGAAAAAATTCACGGGAGTAGGAAATATGCTGAATTTAAAAGGAAAACTATATAACGGCTAAGAAGACTTCATAAGTTATTGAGTAATAATCGATCAACTAAAAAAAATGTATTCAGCGAAGTATAAAGGAACTTTTCGTTCAAATTACTTTGAAAGTAACTGAGATGATGTTGTTAGTAATGTAAAACACGTTATAAATGTACATTCATTGACAATACAAACATTATCAAAAACTAGCGGTACTACGGAACCCTATATTGCGCGTGGCCCGACACGCACTTGGCCGGTTTTTGTTCCAGAATAAAAATTATCCTCAGTTGTTCGAGACTCAAAGTATCTTCATACCTTTCATGAAATTTTAGCGTGAGGAGGTAACAGACATTCTCGGTCTCCTACCGAGAATTGTCATTAACTTCAATTATTTCTGTTTCAGGTAAGATTCAATATTTTGAAACCTTCGAAACACTTTAACGCTGATAAATCAAAAGCAGATAAAGTTGGAAATCAGAAATAGGTAATAAACTTATAACGCAAATGCAATAACAAATGAAGATCTAAATTGCATTGAAACTTACACCAATTTGTGGTTATTATCTATGACAAACTATTGTGAAGCATTTACTCGAGGCGACACACATTCTGAAAGTTGGGGAACTCAAGAGTTGGTAAACTAGGCTATCGGTGGTGCACTTGGGCACTCTACAAAGGAACGCTGGAAGTGGGAAGTTCCCTAATGAGATGAATCATTAAACAGCTCCAATATATACATATAATAAAATCGTAGGAATGTCAACACTGTACATTGAATATTTAAAAAAAAAACCTGGGGCGTGATCTGCAATCGATATAGAAACCAAAAATATAGTTTTTAGAATTTTTGTTTGTTTGTCTGTATGTCCGGGCCAAACAAAAATAATTATTATCACGCTATCACCTACTTTCGGTGCTGTAGAGCCTTCACGCAGACGACGTCGCGGGCATTAGCTAGTAGGCAATATATTGCGCTCTCCGCACTATTTATATCGGGAAACTCTATACCATTGTCTATTGAAAATGCATCGAGGAACTTCCATGAAATCCACTTAATTAATTTTATTATACGTGTTTTAATGATGAGGTAACTGACCTGTTTTCTGGTGAAAGGATGAAGGAAGGTATTTTTACAGGCTCAAAATAATCATGCCGAATTTGGAATTGGAATCACCATCAGCATGGTACAAAAGAATAATTGAGAATGGTTTATCGTTTTAGTGAGTACAATTAAATTATCAAACGGATCATCGGTAAAATAATAATTGACTTTTGTCAGATAAAAAAAAAAAGTCGCATCGTAGTCAAATCAGTTTACATACACAACTTCCAAAGTTACTTTTACAATATTGTATGTATTACTGGAAGTTGTTTATGTCATAAACAACTTCCAGTGACCAAGACAGTAAAGACACTTAAGCGGAACTACTCAATGATGTACCTATTCGTAGTTGCACGTGTGACCAACCATTTTTGCCAAAAGCCAAAGTTCACCTAACTACCGAAATAGCTTTGATATTTTCAAAAATAAAACCTTTTATAATCTCCGTCCGACGACTTGAGGAAATTCGTATTAAGGAGTACATATTTCAAGACTATGGACCTAGAAAGAATTATCTGTGAAAATATACTAACTGGAGTAGAGAAATAAATGCTACGAGATTACGTTCAGACGATTTATCAGGATTCAGCTCCAATCCTAGGTGAAGGAGTTTGGAAGACAAAAATGGATACTAATAAAACAAATGTGTTGGCACTTGGCACGAGATTTATTCGATCTGAAAATTAAAGTTTAGATTTATCAAGTGAATTGCTTTTTGAATCATCCTTTTTAATTTATTGTGAATCACGCCGTTCATAAATTAAGGATAATTTTACGCATTAATAGCTACAGTTTTAGATGTTGTTTTACAAATTATTCGCGTTTGATTCCAGAAAGGAGAATGAAATAAAGTGGTCCAAATTTCCACCACTAACGAGACCCATATTGACTTATTGTCCATTAAATATAGAGTAACTTTCATTATGAGACAAATTAAAAATAAGCTGTCAGTAAAAAGTTATGACCATATGAAAAAAATATGATATTAATATTTATCTATTTCAGTGAAAACCTAATAGGAAATGCCAAGCGGCATGACATAACATAGATTGAGTAGTTAAAAAGTGCAATGGATCATATTAACACTATTTTATGGAATAAAATGGTAGAAAACTTTTTCATTCCGTCATAACTTTTTACTTACAGGATATTTTTGGTTGCGGTCCAGTTATAATGATTCCGTATTTAGCAGTCCATTACGTAAGTGTTATTGGTTGTGGACATTCGCACCAAACTCAATACATTTTTATTACATCTACAATATTTTTCATACAAAGTGGAAAAAACATGACTTTTCATTCAGCCATAACTTTTCACTGACAGGGTATTTTTTAATGGCGGTCTGGTTATAATGATTCAGTATTTAGTAGACAATTATACTATATAGATCTCGTTAGTGGTGGAAATTTGGACCAGACTCCATACATTTTTAAACATACTCCTTTGTTCTGTATAATATTTATGTAAATGAATTGTTGGGTAATTTGCATAATTTATGATAACAACGAGATAATGATGATGCCCGCAACTCGCGACAAAATTCGTTTATCGCCCGGGAAATGTACATTTTTTCGGGATAAAAAGTATCCTTTCCCGGGAAAGTACTCAAAGTCCTCCATACCAAATTTCTTAAAAATCGGTTCAGCGGTTTGGGCGTGAAGAGGTAACAGGTAACAGATAGACAGACAAACAGACAGACACACTTTCGCATTTATAATATTAGTATGGAAGTATGGATTTACTAATCAAGGTTTGAATTTTTGAAATGGATTAAAACTCTAAAAGATAATCTAATTCAACACCGAACTTAAAGGCTGTGGCGTAAGTCGTAACCCACGCGTAGGTCTTCCGGTGTCAAGTTTGTTCGTCTCTTGTCTTCTCGACGGTGTCGTATTTTATGTGGTAACAAATAGCTTGCTCTTTTTATTATACCAACGATTCTTCGCTTAGTTATAGTGACTAGGAAATTGTGTTATAGTTAGTAAAGCTTAGGTTTCCCTTAAAAGCATCCTTTCATTAATTCATTCATTCAGTCATTTAAGCATCCATGTACTGCCTACGATTAATGTCAGTAATGTTCCTATTCAGAACAATATCAGCTACATTACATTACTAATATTTAATGCTACACAGGCTAATTTATACAACAATCTCAATATTTGTTCGTATAATGTTATAGTTCTCATAAAAATATGTTTCCTATACGAAAATTTGCGTCCAATAAATTTTATCGAGACGCATAAATAATGTCAACGCTACCCTCATAATTCTGTGCTCGGTCGATCGTAAAGTGAACATGTTTCGCTTATATTATAACTTCAGTTAGTAGTTACTTCCCAGATATTTTCAACTAGATGACGCCCGCAACTCCGTTGCGACAACATTCGTTTATCGCGCGGGAACCGTACATTTTTCCGTGATAAAAAGTATCCTAAGTATGTCCTTTCCCGAGACTCAAAGTATCTCCTCTCTCTCATCTCAAGGTACCTATCCTTTCAGCTTAATCGGTTCAGCGTTTTGGGCGGGAAGAGGTAACAAACAGAGACAGACACACGCATAATATTAGTATTACACACATAATATTGACTTCAGTTACTTCCCAGATATTTTGAATGCAAACGCAAAAATACTGGCCGCCTGCCAGCATGGGTGCCTAATGAAGTAGTTGTATGCAAATCGTTTTAATAAGCAAACAATGAAGGAAAATAGAGATGTCTTTGTTTCTACAACAGTGGAAATAAATGAATACTTTTCTTGGTAGTGGGCTGCATTACTTGGTTATTAGGTCAAAAGAAGACGTTGAAATAAGTTGAAAGTGTAGTGAAGTTAGAAAATCATTACGCGTTTAAACGTCTTTTAAAAACGTCGTCTAACATATTAAGGCCCAATTGGGCCTGCTGCTGTTAACACTCACAGACATTGGTGAAATTTCACCAACGTCTGTGAGTGTTAACAGCTTGTTAAAATATCATGTCTTCTCTTTCATTCATGTTATGATACTAATTCGAGCATTAAATTTAACAGTCGTTGGTGAAATTGGGTCTAATTATCAGTTATTGATCAAAAAACTGTATGTTCCTCTTAAAGATTAATCATCAGTTCACTTATAGCAACGGCAATATTTTTTATATTCAGTCCTAATGGAAACCATGATTTGTTTTACGTTTCCCTTGCAAACATATCACTTTCGACACAGTAACTTAACTCAAATATTCATGAAGGCAATTCCTCTATAAAGGACACCTTAGAAGGGTGGCCCGATGCATCCCCTTTTACGTTCCCACATAGATCAAGGAGCTTTTATTTCTGTAGTAATGATATTTTTCAATTTCAATATTTTAATGTCAAAGGTTTTGAAAATAAAGTTATTCAAAATAGATTGTTTCTTATGTGATGCTTCCTATTCCTTATAAAATATTTGAGTCTTGTTTTGTACATACTTACCAAGTACCATCGAGGAAATTGATTCCTAGGCAGTTGACGGACCTACGATGTGGTCGGCTTATGTCAATTCAATGTTATTAGCTGTGATCGGTCGGATGGGTGTGACTTAACGCGACCATCTGCCTAGGAATCAACTTCTCTGATAATACATTGTTCATAATATAATATTATGTTAAGTACATGCTTTGTTGTTGTTTAAAATTTATATAAATGCTATAAAACAAAAATAATTTTGTTTTAAATCATTTATATGGATGTTAAACACACTCACTTAAATGTTGTAAAGCGAAAGAATACCTGTCTTTCTCATATCTTATTAACCCATATTATGCGGTTTAAACTGATTTTCATATATTTTCATTTGTACTGTGTTAGAAAGAGCAAAACAGCACTCCAAAACATGAGCTCAAACTCAGTAGAGTAATCAGCGTAGCAAAAATTAGACTCAAACGTTTGACTCAAAGGCGTGCAGCGCCGAAAAATAAACATTTTTCTTGCAATTAAACAGAAGTGTGTCAAGTGACGTTTTAATGAGTGGGATGAGCCGGGCCACAGATGCGGCGGCAGAGCCGAGGTAAGCCGGGACTTAGGCGTGTCGCATCGTTTTAATCGCAGCGATTTCGCAGCAAATTATAGTAGTACAATTGCTGAAACTTCCATTCTTCTCCGGGTTTTTCAGAGATAAGAAAATTGCTCGTTTTAAAGGCTTTTGTATCTTAGCATTTTGTTGGGAAAAATCCAGCGACAGTAGGAGAAAAGACGCCAAATGTGTCACAATTTAAAGACTTTTCTAGATAATAATCGTAATATTTCAAAATATCTAGTTAGTTAAAACCAAAAAGTCTCTGTAAAACTTGGTCATTTCACACCACATTTAGTCATTATTTTACTTCTGTTAACACGTATAATATTTTATAACGTACTTTGTTTATGTGCAGTTGTATGTATAGTAGCCATGTGCAAATGTATTATTTGGTAAAATAGTTTCTCTGTTTCGTTATTGGCAATTATTTTTATGACTCATCTCTTGCGGAGCCTCCTATCTAGGAATTTATGAGCTATAAATTGTCTAAGGGTAAGTGGATCGGAGATCTCCTTTAGACATAAAGACGCTCATTGTATTTAAAACGAATTCTTTCTTCTGGTTGGTTCCATCTCATCCTTGTCTTTAGTTTTATCTTTGATAGTTTAAGGCTCAATTTCGCAGGCTTAAAGTTAACTCTGGATGAAATATTATCATGTTATGTCTCTTGTTAAATATGAATGAGCAAACGAGACGATATGGTTTTTAACGGAGTGTTAACCTAAAGCTTAAAATAGGCGCATATTGGCCTAAGTAACACAAACAACCTGTGACTCACTGTTACATAAGAATTATAACATTGTGCTTTATTTTAAATGCCTCTTTTTACATTAGGGCCATATGACTACGATGGCTATGATCGCCACCATAATTTCGTACCTATCTACAAAGACACATCATGGGCAATCAAAGACAAATAAAGACGTGAGTGGAAGAATCACATAACTAATATTTTATAACATAAGGACGATTCCTCATTTTTTCCCTTATAATTTGAACAAACCTTGTAACTTATCTACTTCATCATCTGGCTAATGTATCTGACTACAATAAAATCCACGGTTTTTTTTTTATTTCAAATCATTTTTCCGGTCCTAAATTTAAAATTACTTAATATCTTGTTCTTCCACTCACGTCTTCAGTTAAATATTATGCTTCTCCAAACGTTCATACTCGTCAGTATTTACCCATCATGGGCCAACGTGGAGAGGCAAACAATTATTTTCAATTACATTCCATAAAACGTGTAATTGAAAAACAAGAGCCCATAAAGTTGCATCCCGCAAAAACTACGAAGTATTTACATCAATTGCACAAGTCCATCCAACTTTGTTAATTTGGTTAGTTCATATTGATGGCTCTAATGTTACTCGCGGGCACAGTTTTGCCGATATACTGTGTGAATTCTCGCGCTTCCACCGGATGAAATGTTTCGAATTGCTGTGCATTGAATGGTTGAAAACAGATAATAAATTCTGGATTACCGCGGATTGGCGGCGCCATCTGGTGGCCAAAGTGTTCAACCGAATCATACGAGTGAGCGCCGTTTTAAATATATTCAATTTTTCGACGAGACTGCGTTTTACGGGATAACTTTGCTTAACCCTGCCACTTGCATACCCACAAAATATTATTAAACTCCGGACAAGCGGTTTATGGAGTGTGTATTATGTTTAATTATATGTGATTTATGAAATTAAAAAAGAAAACTTGTGGCACTCGGGGACTGCCACGGTAAAGCTATTGCATAGCATCTAGTCTACACGGATACGTTTAGTCCAGTGGTCCCCAACCTTTTTTTCATGCGGGCCACAAAAATGTTTTGGTATTGGTGTCGCGGGCCGCAACAAAAATTTTTAGGTTTAAAAAATAACGTTCTTCAAAATTAACGATTTAAAAGTGAAAAAAAAAATCACGACCTTCACGATGACTACATTATTTTGCCGGTGGGCGTGAATTTCAAAATGGTTTAACATCACGCGGGCCACAAATAAAGTCCCGGCGGGCCGCGGGTTGGGGATAGCTGGTTTAGTCGCACGCACTGTGCTGAAGTCTGCCAAACTGAAACGACGTTTGACGATGCACGGGGCGGGGTGTTAGGTTTATTTTCGATGCGGAATTCTTGATTCGTTCGCCGCGCTCTAATCCCGCGATAAAATCTACAGCAATAGCTTGAAATAAAATTAAAACTTACTAATAAAAATATTTTATAAGTGTCCGCTATCTTTGTTTTTCGTAGGACGTTTCTATTATACCAGACAAAGATAAGCACTAAGCAGCTCGGTTGGTAAGTTAAGCATAACTTGACCATAAAAATATTTACCAACCAATGCTGTGGCATTATAGAGTAGTAGATCCCAAGATTTTTATATTTCTGTGTCTCAAGCGCACACAATTCTATGTGACCTAAAATTCTAATAAAACGTTTCAAACATAATTATGCTCGTAGCATTTTCATTATAAGGCTCAAGCAAAGTTCCATTAAATTTAACTCGTTTTACTTCTGCACCATCAATAACGCTTTTTACAACGATGAAACATTCATTGAAGTCCCTTTGTGGTGGAGAGACGTTTTAAATCCTTCAGTAAGGACGATTGTCTCCGCGAGACGGTCTCAGATTTAGATGCAAATATAAAGCTATGCATTTACAGCAAACGTAATTGGATATTGCGCTACAACTGGTTTTATATTGAGTATAACAATTTAAATGAGTTCTTCTGAAAAACTTTAATTTTAAAGTATAGTGAAAACCCTGATTTCAAGTGTAAACTTTACACTTTGTGATCATTTTCTCAATTTTTTACCGACTTCAAAAAAAGGTTGTTATCAATTCGACCCGTATGTATGTAATATTTCCTTAACTGCCCAGTTTTCGTATACAATGTTAGTCTATATCAGCGTCTGAACAAATGTGCCAAATTTTAAAAGTGTATGTAAGTATGTGTTCGCATATCTCCGGAACTACAAGTCTGATTCAAGTAATTCCTTTTTGTTGTAATAGGTATTTTTCAACTTAGGGAATACTGCAAGTTTCATCAAAATCGGTTCAGTAGTTTTTGAGATAGGGAATTTTAATACTCAATTACGTATAATTTTGAAGTCGGTTTTATCTTTTTAAAATACTATAAAGTTTGTAAATTAATCGTAAGTCTTGATATCATTGGGTAGTGTTGTTTAGATTGAATGCTTTACTTTCATAAATTAAAATATTTTAAGACGAGAACATTGGCAATGGTACTCATCGCCACTACGGTAACACAACAGCTATTATGCTACTTACAACGCAAGTATAGAGATCGCCCAATGGTCGAAATTCTACATCAAATAAAAAATTAAATTATAAGTTTCAAATTTCAACGCTTTTCTATTGATATTCTATTGTATATTGACTTTATTATTTTTCAGTATCAGATTAATAAAATCAAATGATGACAGACTGGCCGTGTAATAATCGTGTAACAGTAGATATATAGGATTCAATAAAAAAAAAACTAAATCTATTTTCAATTTGACAACAGACTTCAACCATAAATAAAAGAGTACAATTCGTGTGTATACTGTATATAGGCTTGTCAATCAAAATCTCCTAGTGTGTGTGTTGTAGTGTGTGTAATGTTTTATTTGTTAAAAAAATGTATGATAAAAGCATAAAATCAAAATAATATTAACTCGATGCACTCCTTCACCATATAAACTATAACTGTGCAAAATTTTAATCACCTACGTTTCCGCATTTTTCGTTCGATCCAAAGTTTTTCGCTCGCGTATTAATATATAGATATAGTAGGCGTGGTAATCCAAATAATTATAATCTTCCATACCTATGGACTTCAAATTAGACTTACAATCAAGAAAAACGAAAAGCATATATCAGCCACGACACGAATTTCGCTTTTTGGTCTTTTTGTGATTTCCAGAACGCGTCGTGGCCGTTCTCATTAGAGGCACAACGCGAATTTCTCGTTGTGGCTGTTTTACTGTGACCACAACCCGTTGTGAGCTATTTTTCCGCTCATTGAGCGTTTTCGGCCTTTGAGCGTAACATTATTATACAAAATATGTTCATACATTGCGTGCCTATGCCAAGCCTGTTGCGACCTCGTGAGGCTGTAAACTTTACCCATGAACGATATCAACAAAGTCAACTTAACAGATATAAATATTTATCACAGCTCCTAAATACAACAACTTACGAAAATGATAAAACTTAGTTGAACAGCGGTGATGAATGCACACAAAGTTAGTTCGTGAGCTCCGGTAAATATTATACTGGAGACAAGACGGATGAGGTGGAAGCGGGAAATTCCCATTGTAGCGCCATTTCAACACTTCTCGGCTATTTATTTAATAACTCGTTATGCTACGAAGTATGAACATTGCACCGACTAAAATTAAACACTAACAATATATCAGTGTGTGGTCATTTATACCCAGAGGTTATTGGGAATGTATTGGGTGTTTTTAGCATTTTTCTCTTTCGAAAGTTTTTTTTTTCTAATACTTATTAGCAAAACGAAGATATTCCAGTTATAACTTATTTGAATATTATCGATGACGATAATAATATTATGTTTGTACTCTCTCTTCCTTTACTCTCTGTGTGTTCTGTCGGATAACCAATCCAATACCTATCCGATGCATGGATCATCTTCAAACAATCACGTGATCAACCTGCATTGTCTAACTAAACTTGGTAACAATATTAAACTACCACCAACAATAATAAGACACCAAAAGTATCACAAAGTTTTGATACGTTTTGATATTAAATAAAGTTGTTGTACCCAGTTATCAGGGGTCCATACGAGGGGTGCATTAATGGCCAGGTCCACGTTCTACACATTAGCACGTACATGAAGGCTCTCGGCTTGAACCTTAACAATTTCACCCATGAATATTTCAAGTTTTACGGCAACGGTCACATTTGAGGGTTAAAATATTGCTTTATAAATGTTCAGATATGAATCGATATTAGTCCGAAATTCACTGAAATTAAATGAAACCAACTTATTCTATATCAGTCGTATATGAAACAAACTTATTGCTGGAGAGAGAAAGAGAGAGAGAGAGAGAGAGAAAGATTCATATTATTATTATGTGCAGAGTTTCTTAGTTACTTATTTGACTTACAAGGAGCTTAAAAATGTACGTTACCAGAGGAACAAACGAACGTCTGCGTGAAAGATACTTTGAATATACGTGAAAGATAAGACATTGGCCAAACAGCCAATATTATCTAGTCGAATTATAAGATTTTATTCATTCCAAAAATAGCTATTTGAAACTAAATACCCTCATCAGCTTTCTGAATTCTTACACTTTCATAACTTGTCGTATTAAATAAATAATGTTTTAAAGTGAAAATAACTTGAAAACTTTACACGATAATAAAGTCAATTAAGTATGTATGCTGTAAAAATAGTGTTGTTTCGTTATTTAATATTAATTACAACACGTATTTTGCGCTTAAAAGGTGTCATTTAGTGGTGTCACGTTTTTGTGGTCTCGTTTGCATAATTTTCTTTACAATATTAAACGTTCACTTTTGTAAGCAACAAAAAGACCGCAACAGTTGGTAACACTTGCCGCTTCTGAGTGTAAAAAGGTTTGTAAGGGAAATAATGATGTAATTATGGGGCTTATTGGTTAAAAAGTTATTTAACGATTACTTAATACTTTTATGATATCAAAATAGTCCATTTTAAAACTATAATATCATTATTAAAGTTAACAATTTTTTGAAGTGTGTTGAATTTTTTTGCGATATGAGGTGGAACTTATCGAATACCAATGTTTTTGTTTCAATATGGTTATACAAATAACATTTATTATTCATTGGATTATACAATGTTACTTCATATTATCACATTTTTAATTTACTCTGTTATTAAAAGCTAAGATAAGAGATTAATTAATTCCTAAGTACGTAACGGTGTCCAAAATATAGAAAATAGACGTTCCGCGCGGCTTCGCCCGCGTAAATAAGATATTTCACAGACAAATCAGTATACAAAAAATAGCTTATGATCCTTCACGTGGTTTACTTCTTATCTGACCCAAATAATAGAAAAATTGCTCTAGTAGTTCGTGAGATAAGCCCTTTCAAATAATTTCTCCCGTTTTTTCCAAATTTTCTTCTATTTCTTCTTTTTTATTAGTCTTAGCGTGATAAAATATAGCCTATAGCCTTCCTTGATAAATGGGCTATCTAACGCTGAAAGAATTTTTCAAATCGGACCAGTAGTTCCTGAGATTAGCGCGTTCAAATAAGCCCTTTCAAATAATTTCCCCCCGTTTTTCCACATTTTCCTCTATTTCTTCGCTCCTAATAGTCTTAGCGTGATATAATATAGCCTATAGCCTTCCTCGACAAATGGACTATCTAACACTGAAAGAATTTTTCAAATCGGACCAGTAGTTCCTGAGATTAGCGCGTTCAAACAAACAAACAAACAAACTAACAAACTCTTCCGCTTCATAATATTAGTATAGATATAGATAATATTATGTGTTTTGTCATAACGTACACCATAATGCCTCCCATGTTATATGTTTGGCGTTATGAAATATAATGTCTTATGTCACACACAATGAACCTATTAGTATGCATAGACACATCAGAAAGTAAGCTGGGCTTTTACTAGAGGGGTGTCTTGAGGGTCCCCCGATTAGCCTAGTTTACATGATACAGGCATTAACCCCACGGCGTCTTTAAATTTTCTAATTAATTTCGTGTACGTCATGCCCCCCGACGTGGGATATTAATATCTAACATTCTGAGGGTAACGGTGTGATAACCGACAGTAAAATGACTGTGGGGTCCAACAGACCACAACTGCTTGCCCAACGGTTAGTTATGCGAATGGCATCGGACACAGGTCTACCGCTGCGAAATTGTTATCTCAACTATACAACTTAGATAATGTAGTATACAGTTATTATAATCCATACTTAATATTATACAAATACATAAAATACATAATATGTATATTATTATGTAAAAGTGTGTTTGTCAGTCTGTCTGTCTGTCTGTTACCTCTTCACACCCAAACTGCTGAACCGATTTTGCTGTTTGGTATGGAGATACTTTGAGTCCCGCGGGAAAGGACATAGGATATTTATATTTAAAATAACCTCTAATTGAAAACTTTATTAAGTCGGCAATCAATGCAAAATATTGAACCGAACAAATTAATGTTGATGTGCAAACTAATTAATGATGAGCTAAGATTTAAGAACACTTTTGATAATGTCAGGCTCTTCTAAACAAAAAAACTAGATCAAAATCCATAGACATCTTTTGGTCGGGGTTGTACTAATATGTATTCTGTGGTCGGGGGTTAAAAGTGTCAAAATAATAATAATATATTATATCAAACCCAAAATCGACCCAAAGGGTTTGTTTGGGTCGGTTTTGGGTTTGAAAGTGGGTAGGTAGTAGGAACGGTGTTGATACTTCTAAAATAGGTATATGAATTTTGCTATTAAAATTATTTTAAGATTGATTCATAGTAAACATAATATAAACAATAATAATAAATAAAATAAATAAAATATATTTTTATTCAAAATAGGTATCATGATACACTTTTTGAAAGTCGTAGAAAGAACGAAGCAACTACGTTTCCTACCACCGGTTCGGGAACTAAATATTTTAGTCGAAATAGCATAACATGTCTTCTATTTAACAAACATAGCATGACCGACATAGAACAAGGTGCCGAAAAAATATATAGCGTGCATCATGAAATTATGCGTGAGCATGCATGCATAAGTTATTTTATTTGTGGTTCTAATATCAACATTTATTTTTACTTTTTTACTTTTTACAAGATATTTAGTTACTGCTCTAAAAATATGATCTACCTACCAGGAGTTTCCTGCGATTCCTTAAGGACGCGCAAAATAAAATGTTTGTATTACGTTTTTCTACAGTAAAAAGTATTGCGATTTTAAAAAGCTAAGAATCATCCCCTTGTCTGCAACAGATTTGGTCTAAATTTTATCGAAACAATCCAGTGATTTTTCATTTTGACCACCTGCCTATTCGATGCAAACATACCTTTAAAATTTATGTTAAAATGTACATGCGTTTCTTTTGTTAGCTTTTCTCTCATATGAGAGAATGGATATCCATTATACATGTTTAAATGTTTGTTAAAATGCCTTTCTTTTATTAGCTCCATCCTCTCATATCCATGTCTGCGGCTTAGACAGTAGGTATAGCTTTTATTATGTAAATAACTTGTCTAAATAACTTTCACGTAGCGCCCGCATAGTTACACTTACAAATTTCCATGTTATTAGATGTTTGTTCATGGTTTTGGGAAACCATTATATAAAGGAACAAATTTATAATGCAAATACGATTACATTCCCGCCTCGAGTTGAGAGCTAATGCACTAGACGCTATGAATTGCAAAATGCACGGGAATTCTATTCGAATACATTTGAAAATATTTGTAATGCTTCGAAAGAAAGTGTATTGCTAGTGATTGAGTAATATGTTTGTTAAATAGATTTCACGACTTGCTCCGTCCGTTATTTGTGAAGTAAATCAGGGTTTTTTTACGCTATTAAATCCTAGGAATTGCTATGTATATCCTAGCTAATTATCTTTTTATAGTGTAACAACCTAAAACATCAGCATAATATTATCTTGCTATCCATGCGATAAAGCAGTCTTTACAGTTCACTTTTAACGTCATGCGATCAGCGGGGCTAAAATGGTCGCTTTGGAGAATCATATGATGAATCATAATATGATTCATTTTTTAAAATCGCTTAATTGACACTGTTTGCAATTCAGATGTCTAAATTCGTACTAATTTGACATTCGTGAGTTTGACAGTTTTGACAATTCATTTTGTGAATTGATTGAGAGGAATTGCTAAATGTGACCATTTTAACTCCGCAGTCTTCGCGTTTGACAGTCGCTATATATTTTTAACAAGACTTAGGGCCTGTCTCTACGTCACGGCGTCGTCAATGTGGAACGGTGCGGTAACGTGGCACGGTACGTTGACGTGATGTGCAAATTTACGTTAACGTAACGTAAAATGCACATCACGATATAGCAACATTGTACGTCGCCATGCCTTGTATAACTGCTACATTTTTCACTACTGATCTATATGTGGACCGCACAATACGTATTCTGCTTTTGCTATTATTAAAAACGGAGAAAGAGAAGAAAAAAGACGTGAATTTTTTCGTTACGTTGACGTAAATTTACACGTCACGTCAACGTACCGTGCCACGTTACCGCACCGTTCCACGTTGACGACGACATGACGTGGAGATGTGGACAGGCCCTTAACGAGAAGTCGTGAAAACCTGCCGGCACAAAATGCTTCGGCTGGATTTAAATGCGCCCGACCCACCGCGCGGTTTCACGGCTACACCGGAGATGACAAGCAAATGTATGTAAATGACTGAGCGACCGCACCTTTATATAAATAAATCGTTACATACTGCTTGTAATCTCACGGAGTAGCGGCCAAAGCGCGCGTTCGTGCCGCTGCATATAAAACCAGCCTTATTGGGCGCTTACAGTAAGGCCGCGTTTCCACTGACGCGGAGCGGAGAGGAGCTTAGCGGTGTCGAATTGACCAATCACCATGCTCGAAATCTTCGCTCCGCTTCGCTTTCATTCAGCTGGTATAGCACGATTGGTCAATTCGGGCACCGCTAAGCTCCTCTCAGCCCCGCTGCGCGTCAGTGGAAACGCACCCTCAGGCGGGTTTTAGTCTCACGCTGACCGCTCGCTGACCGTCGACGCCGATACCGAAATGTATGAAATATTAGCGCAGACCGCTACGCGTTATTCAAAAACGCTTCCTACAATTTCATACATCTCGGGCCATCAGCGCCGACGATCAGCCAGCGGTCAGCGTGACTCTAAAATCCGCCTAAGAGGCTCACGCATACGCAGCAAAACGGATTTACCTAATAAAGATTAATTTCAAATACGTCAGACTTATCAAACACGGTTCATATAAACGCCATACGCTGTAAAACAATAGAGAGCGAAACCCAAACATTTCTGTTGGTTTTCCCGGTAAAAAAGCCTCCCCTTTGGCTGTATAGAACAGAGTGACGGCTATTGTTGCCACAATCAGAGCCTATTCATGGCTCGCCGGGCAAACGGAGCCCGAAAACATTAAAATGCGACCATTGTGATGATTTTTCTAATCCATTGAAGACATTTTTGATGTATATTTGAATATAAAAGCGATAAATAACGCGTATCGCGTTTTCCATTTCCATGCAACCTTGAATTTTGTTATGAAACAAATCGCAGCGTATTTACTATAGAAGTTACAACTGCTTAAAAGTATGGTCAGAGTTCTGCGAACAACAAACTAAAGGCGGCTTTTCATTCAAGTGTGAGTCAAACTAAGCTGTTGCACGGTCAGACGACCAATCGAGCGAAAGCAAGCTCAAAGTAGCGAAGCTAAGTGTATGTCTATGGTTATTATAAACATATCCATACTTACTTACTTAGTATTATAAATGCGAAAGTGTGTCTGTCTTTCTGTCTATCTGTCTGTCCGTCTGTCTGTCTGTCTGTCTGTCTGTCTGTCTGTTACCTCTTCACGCCCAAACCGCTGAACCGATTTTGCTGAAATTTGGTATGGAGATACTTTGAGTCCCGGGGAAGGACATAGGATACATTTTATCCCGGAAAAATGTACGGTTCAACGGAGTTGCGGGCATCAACTAGTCTTTAATAAGTTGTAACGAAACAGCAGGTTTTTAGCGGTGATGTGTACTGTATTTCAATTGATAAAATTATTGTAAAGTTTACGTCGGGACAAGTAAACGAAAGTTCGTAGAATAGAGGGAGAATAGATCGCCGGCGCAGAATAGGAGAGGAAGAACCTCTTTCTCTAGCACGTGACTAATATGCATGCCCCTATTTTATAGTTTCCACTACCGTCACTTCCAGAGTATGTTTTTTGCTTGGTTCGTAGCATACCCCTAAAAACAGTATGCGGACACCCTTACTGAAGTTTATCATACACCGCAATCATTACCAACTAATCCGTTTTTACATTCACCACCGTTTTCGTAATTATTCTACGAAGCGCCTCGTAAATAAAGCGGGATAATCGTAGTATAAATCATTCCTCGAAATGCGATCCAGCTTAATTCGCGGATAGAAGAAAGCCTTTGAATAAATATTCTACTCGGACCACTACGACTTAGGTCTTTTACATAAATCACTAAATTACTATTTTTTCGGTCAAGCAAATTTCGGTTCATATTTTGCGGTCGTTAATTTTAATTAGGCTCACAGGATTTGTATATTGTTAAATATTTAGTTGAAACAATTGCTTTTACCACTTAGGATCAGTTCACACCAAAACAAGACAATTAAAATGAGTTCTTAAATTTTGCCTTATGCACCGCCAGTGCAACAATAAAACGAAACGAGACGACTTTTAGCAGTGTGACTTATGTATTAGCCATTTTTTTATGCTATATAGGCTCATACAAAAATACCTAACAGACTTACTCGTACATACATAACAATAAGCTTAAAAACTATAAATTATTGTGATACAAAATGCTACGTGATGCTCTACGTTCGTAGCAGCGCTACGAAATATCAAAAACATGATACGCAACGTATGACAATTGATAAAACCGTAGCGTATTATACGCTACACTTCGAATATTGCAAAGAATCGATTAAAACAATAATAATTATCGTTATTATTGACAATATAATAATAATAATAATATCTATGGACGCTTCACACCACGTCAGTCTGGCCCCATGCTAAGTACCTGATGGACTTGTGTTACAGGTACCAGACAACGGAAATATATTTAATACTTTTATACTATACATATATTTAAGATTTTTATTATATTATACACACATTTAATACACATCCATGACCTAGGAACTTAGAAAACTTTTTGTTCCGTCGGCGGGATTCGAACCCGCGACCCCCGGCTTGAGCTACCAACAACGCACCAACCGAGCCACAGAGGTCGTCAATATAATATTATTTATGCATTTTACGCAAGAAACCCTATGTTCACGGGTTCGCGGAGTTTTTCAGCCTTTACAAGGGTCAAAGTAAAATAAGAAATAAGAATAAACATTACTTCTAATAAAAATTATACAGCGAGTAACCATACTAGGTCTGCTTATATTTCATATTGGAAACGTCACATGAAAAACAAAGACTGCGCACCATCCTACGCTGCGTTAATAATTATCTTTATTAGTAAGAGCGTACAGAAAAAGATACAGCTATCGAGAGCCATTCGACCCTGGGACAGTTCAGTGAATTGCTAAAATCAATGGATTTTCGTGAAAGTGGCCCAATCAGTGCTATTCACCAGGCCGTTTGGTCTCCAGTGCGCGTACAAAAGAAAATTGGTGAAGCGTTACATGTCTCGTGGCCTATTGTTCAAGTACCCACTTACCCATCGCAAGTTCCTTATTGAACCCTCAATCGAAGGGTCAGATTGTTAGTTATTGCGTCCTATAAGTATAAAATAATTTTGTGTGAGATAGTTTGAGAACGTCGTAAGCGCAGGACATTTTTGTACCATGGGAGAATATGATTCTTAGTAGATGGTAAACCTACGTTATTTGTACGGGTTATGTCAAGTCAAAGTTTGTCGAGTCTATGGGCTCAGCTTGACATAGCTCAGCCAAATTATGAAGGTCTGCCTAGAGACCAGTTTCTCCGATGGTAGCTACGCAAAACAGAAATATATCGACCTAAGGGCCCTTCCACACGACATTTTTTACGCTCGTTTGTATCGATACAAACGCAAGTTGAACGCTCAGCAAACGCAAGGAAGCCGACACGTTTTAAACTTTATATCTGAAAAAACGCGATGAAAACGCGCAGAAGACGAGCGCACCAAAAACGCGCGTCGTCAGTGCGCAAAAAATACGTCGTGTGGAAGGGCCCTTAGATGTATTTCTGTTTTGCGCACACACTTATGCACTGTATTTTTACAAAACTGTCCTAGTTTCAATAAAAATATTCATAATAACCGAAATTGGTGTTGGAGGCGTTTAATATTACCAAAAAAGAATAACTCTACCGACTACCAAGATGCAGAAAAAGTTCTAATACAAGGATGTTAATGTCAATGTATGTATGGGATTTATTTTTAATAAACGAGATCCCGCGCTCGTGATCGGAATAACACCCCAAATCTAACAGCGACCGAATCTTAGAACACTGGAAATACTTACTCAAAGTCCCCATTCGTATGTCAACTGGACCAAACCGTTTTGATACTTGGCATTTTTCTGTGATTTTTTTTATTTATTTCACCATTAATTAAAAATGGTGAAACAGAGAACTACGTCAGTACGATGTTAAATAGACAATTTCTAGTTAAATATTAATATTATGTATAGTATTATTTTAAGTATTTTTAATAATGGTAATTTCTGCTTACATATAAAATTGTTTTACAAACCTGCATTTTTTTCGTTTTAAGTGATAATATAATTGTATTATTGAGCATGGAAATGACGTTTTCTTCGTTATATTATTATTGATATCTGTTTTTAATCTTATTGTTGTAATTAAAACTGAAATTCCTTGTTAAATGTGAAAATATAGCGAAATTTACTTACCCTAATTACGCGATAGTTCTAGGGGTAATTAAAGTAACTTTATGAGGGCAATATAATATGAATTAAACAAGAAATAAACTTGGGCACTTAAATAAGATGAAGTGCGTACATTAATACCCTTTTGTCATTGCAGTTCCTTGTTTATAACTCGTGTTGAGATACGCATATTATTATTGTATTAACATGACGTCTTATATAGTATTGTATAAAGTAGTGCTTTTGATAAAGCAAAAAAGAAATTGTAAAAATAATGTTATGAATATTTTAGTCAATTTTTAAATTATATTAAGTACTTAATTTAAAATATCAGGAAGCAAAATATAATATACAATTTTGGGATTTTCTACAAGCAAGAAATACTAATAATACACATTTAAAAAAAAAATTAACATTTAATTTTACTATTCATTACACTTAAAAAAATTAAGAAAAAAAAAAAAATACGCGTACCAAAACCTTTCGATCCAACTTAATACGGTGCAAGGATATCCTGACAGGGGATTTCATTAGATGCAGCTTAACCACTAAAAGCAAACATCGGGGACAGAACGATGTGTTCGTCTTAGATATGCTTTTCACAGAGATGAATTTCCGTAAGGCGCAAAGTACACATACTGTTTACCACCTTCCAATATCAGCCCTTCCATTGGTTTTATATTGAGTAAAAAAAATTTGATGTTGATTTACTATGCTATGTTGCAGTTTGAAAATTTTGGTAGCTTTGGGATGGTTTAAATAAAAACACTTGTAAGTGCTTTTATTTTCAATCCTAATTTTAAAGTCAAAATTAAGGGTTTGTTTACCCTTCATTTCCAGACATTTCATGAAAATTTTAAGACAGATTCAGAACGGTACAATGTAATATTGTATTGTACATTTGTAATAATATTAAACATTTTGTTTCAAGTGTCGTGAAGATGCTACTTGAAACAAACCGTATAATAGACTAACTAGGAGAGGCACTACTATATTCAAAATTGTACGGATCTTAATTGTTGGATTTTTCTACATGAAACTGTCTCAAGACTGTGTTTTCCCAAGTAAGCGCTAGTACCAAACGAAGCACTTAGATTATGAACTATGAACTCACATTTTTTGGTATAACACCACTGACCTCCATTATACAAGTACGCTAATGATACCCTTTGAAATGACAGCTATTTTTTGTGCCTATTTAAAGCGGAATCAGCTCCCCTAATGTGAGTGATAGGAACTAAATTTGACGTAAAAATGACGTTTGAAAGTCGCCATATTGGCGCTGATAGCAGTAGTGGGAGTATTTGGAACTAATACTAGTGATGACAACCAATAACGATTAAGCGGCCATTTGCAAGTTACGTCAAATTTAGTTCTCTTCCCTCTCACTGGGGGCGCTGATTCCGCTTCAAATAGGAACAAAAAAAAAAGTGGGTATCGTAGGTCCAGCGTACTTGTATAACGGAGGTCAGTGTATAACACTCAATTCATAAACCATTTCCAATTTCAAAACCATTATTTGACACAAAAAACAAGGTTATGTAAAACACGTGCCAAATATTAAACTGAAAAAGCTTGACAATACGGCGCCTAACAAGTATTGATACTTAATGGATCACTTACGTCCACACCATTTGGTCTAAGTGTTCGCTTCTACAATATGTGACTTAGAGTAATGATGTGTGGCCTAAGAACAATAAACTCGGGTGGCGCGAAAGAGTAAAACCAATTTTCCAAGAGCTGAAGGGTGCTTCAAGTAATGGATATTTAAATTTATGTGGACACGAAATATATTTTCTTCGCGTGTTATATAAGAATATTTTGAAATGTTTCGGCTTCAATTGTTTTGAGAGTAGACTTACATACTTCTATCGTATTTAATACACAAGAGTGTGTAATATTTAAAAGCCTAATTTTCCAAGAAAAGTTAGACTTGAATGTTTCTTGGATTTACAAACTGTCAGTACTCATACTAATCATTAGAGTATGGGTAACTGATAGTCTGATGTCCAGTTTTAGGGTTATTGACAGGTCAACCTAAAGCGCAATAGATTGGCTAAGATAAAAGTAACTAACAAATCAACAACGCTAACAAAACATACAATTTTAAATTCGCACTCTTCAATCACTAGTAAGGCCTATTCAGATCATTAAATTACAACAAAAGTGATATGAATGATAAAAAAATTCAGAGCACGAAACTGGGACCAGTCGTTCCATGAGTTCCAGCCGAAGAAATCATTGTTGGTATAACAACGATTTCTTAAATAAAATAACACCAAAATTGCACTATCATCGGGGATCACTCAATACCAAAAAGCTTTCATTGTCTGACCCAATCCAATTAGAAATACATTTACGGACAGACAAGCAAAACAAGAGAAGAGCGAAACACCCTCGAAAACTATAGAGGGGGAAGAATGCATATTGTCTTAGTGAATGCTGACGTCATTTATTAGCCAAACATAAAACATTTTTATGACTAGCGATATGAGTCTCCGGCATAAGAACAGCCGATTTATAGTGAAATAAAAATATATAGTGACATTATACTTGGCTAGTTATTTTCATTTTCAGAAGACTGTATTTGCTAGAACATTTTTGTTTATTGCAAAGATTTGTTGACCCGTTCGCGTCGTTTTGGTAGCGATTTATATCTTTTTATGTAAGGTAATGGATAAATACTAGAAAACAGGTGTGTTATAGGTTAATAGATTTTGACGTAGTCTTGGGTAGATTATTGCTTGTACTATGTTTCAGGGTATTGACAGCCAATCATATCAGATTATGATTCTACTAAATGAAAACAATCTAGAAAATTCTACCACTTTTCAAAATTTTACATTGAAAATATAAAATTTATACATTAATTTATACGTGGGAGAGCCATGCTTCGGCACGAATGGGCCGGCTCGACCGGAGAAATACCACGTTCTCACAGAAAACCGGCGTGAAACAGCGCTTGCGCTGTGTTTCGCCGAGTGAGTGAGTTTACCGGAGACCCAATCCCCTACCCTATTCCCTTCCTTTCCCTCCCCTATTCCCTTCTCTTCCCATCCCTACCCTCCCCTATTCCCTCTTAAAAGGCCGGCAACGCACCTGCAGCTCTTCTGATGCTGCGAGTGTCCATGGGCGACGGAAGTTGCTTTCCATCAGGTGACCCGTTTGCTCGTTTGCCCCCTTATTTCATAAAAAAATAATAATTGTGAAACCAAATAAAACCGAACCGTAAGGGTCAATTCATACCGCAATGCGACGCGACGCGACGTCTCACGCAATAATTGAAGTCTGTCAAATCCATACAAATTTAGAAACGCATCTACGCGTCGCGTTGAGGTCTGTATTGTCTCCAAATTTTAAATGTCTCATTATAATAATTAATACATCATATTTATTTAGTGCAATCCCAATAATAAAAATGAATATTAAAAGAAGTTAATTTAACGACACCCCGTATGATACACAATATCTTTATATTTCCTAATAAAATCAACATCTGTCACAAAAAAACGCCAGTCATATCTGTCACCAGTAATCTTTTAATTCAATTAGGGAATGTGAGGGTATTCTGTGGAAACAGGAAGAATTGACGTTAGTTTGGGGAGACGCGTGTCGGGTGACAACACTGACTTGTGCGGATAAGCTGCGGAGACAATACCGCGACGAGGAGTCTTTGATACTTGACAGTTTTATTTTTTATTTTAAAAGTTTGAGAGTACTGTCTAAGGGTACTATAGACTTTATAGCGTCATGATCATCGATTGGTGAATGAAATATTTTAATGTAATCAGATTTTAAAACTACTAGGATAAAACCTTTAATTGAGGTTGCGTTACGCGACAGTTTTTATTCGTCAATTTTAACGACTCTAATTTAAATACATCCTAACTTCTGTTAAATTTTCATTTTAAAACAAAGAAGTTGACGCAAATTATTACTTTTTAAAGTGCATATTTATAAAATTAACAGTCCTATGAGTGCACCTAATAAAATAAGTGTAAAAAATAAATAAATTTACTCCTTGACGCCATAACTTACCTTGCATGTTTCCTTATTTCATTACATTAACCAATTAATATTGTTGTGTTTGGTTTTATCATAAAATTACTTATCAAATTGCCTTGTTAAATAACAGCTTTGCATGCTAACGACAAATTATGCACAACAATTGCGAAGCCAAATAGTTCGTATAATATGTATAATGTATACGGGAACATAACTTATTATTATTACTCACATCACAGGCGGGCTCACTTTGAATAGCTTATTACTTGTTAGGTTATATATTATTGTACTTATACTTAGTGCTAACTTATAGGTTATTGTTTATTTGCATGTTATTTCTACAAAGCCATATTAATTTGTTACAATTTTTTAAATAGTTCTTTAGCCAGTCTTAAAACAATTTATATATACTTAGTGAAATAATTTGTCCGCAAATTTTAAAACAAATATAATAATAAGAATTGATTAAAACTATTAGTTTAAAACGGTTTCAAGTCAATAAAATCACTCGTTTATAATTTTAAAATTGCAGTCACGTAATTAACAAATTGAAATTTTTATTCAAAACTTGAAAGCCTATGCTTTAAAGCAATTTAAAAATTAAAATATTGAATAATCCCAGAATATACACGTACGGAGATAATTTTATTTGCCGATAGTAAGATTTAAATTTATTTAACTGTTTACAATGTATTTCATTAAATTCTGGTAATATATTTTCATATTTTCATTTTGAGTTAAAATTTTATGTCTTAATTCCAATGTTATTAATGTAATTAATTTTATTAAACAAACTTTATTGTAAATATTTATGTGCAGCTAAGGGTGAAGTCAAACGAGCGTAATTTGCGAGTTGTGAGTAGCAGAATTTCTGCTGGCAGAAATTCTGCTGCATTCAGTTCCACACAAAAGTCGTGTTTGATTCACACGTGCGTAATTTTGTGAGTCATGATTTGTATGAAAAGATATTTATGCGACCGAAATTCTGCGACGCACAACTCACAAATTAGCGTAATTTGGTTTGGCTTCACCCTAAAAAGTCACCTTATTCTGTGTCATAATATTTAAATAATAGAAGCAAGCAAGAATATTTTTTTTTTTGCAAAAGTATCAAGATTAAGCGACGTGCAAAATATAATAATTTTGACTGTTGACAGTTGAGGCCCTACAGTGCGTTTCATTATATGCAGCTTAGCAGGAGCCCATATTGCTCACGACTCTTCCGCGCGATTCTATCGCCACGAGAGTATAATCCGTTTTTTACGATTCCAGACCTTCGCTGTGAATTCGAAAAAAGAAAATTTGATGTCGCTTTAGGGCATGATAGGCGCTCAACGCGCATTTACAGCTATAGTTTGAGTGCTTGGCATCTGATCAAACCCTTAATATAGATGATTTGATTTCCACACAATATTTTAATATACTGTGGTGTTAACTAATTTACCTGCCTATATTATGAAGAGGGAAGGGATGTTGGGCATAACATAGCGCATGCGCGGGCATGTATATTCTCTGATAAGCTTAGTTATTTTAAGAGAAATCTTAAACACTATTTTAATAAATATCCCACGGTCAAGTAAAGTAGAAAATACTATAATAATAATATAATGAACTACTTGGTGTACTGTCACAGTTATAATTTTAATTTTTGTGATATTAGTATTAGTTTTCATTCAAAGTATTATTTTTTTTTAAATAAGAGATCTTTTATGTTACGCACATGATATTTTATCATTATCATTTATCACCATATTCACTACATTTCACCTCGTCTAATTTTTGTCGCATACGCACGCTGTACTTCACCTGCCATTAGAACTCATTTTATCTGTAAACAAATTTTATGTACAAATTTAAAATGTCACAAATGCTTTTCTGTTGGTGAGTCTATTAAATAAATAAATAAATAATGTATATTCGTCTACGTCGTTTTCGATTGTACATGCTGTGGACAGCATCGTAAGCCTTGCAATCATAATAAAACGTCCATCGTGAAATTAAATAATATTGATGTTACAATTTAACGAAATCATAATCCATACTTATATTATAAATGCGAAAGTGTGTCTGTCTGTCTGTCTTTCTGTCTGTCTGTCTGTTACCTCTTCACGCCTAAACCGCTGAACCGATTTTGCTGAAATTTAGTATGGGGATACTTTGAGTCCCGGGAAAGGACATAGGATACTTTTTATCCCGGAAAAATGTACGGTTCCCGCGCGATAAACGAATTTTGGCGCAACGAAGTTGCGGGCGTCATCTAGTAAAAACTAAAACGTAAAACTGTTGCTGTAAAAAACATAATGTTTATTGTTTTTAATGTAATTACAACCTTTGCGTGTCTAGTTTTTATTTATCAACGTCTCCGAAGGTTTACGAGTGACTTGTGAGTTGTGGCGTCGTCCTATGAATTATTAGACCCGAGTTCTTTTTTTTAAAACAGCGAGCAAGTAAAATAAGTCATACTTAAGTATTTACTTAAGTATGACTTAGTTTACTTGCGGCCGAGTCAAATGAAAGAACTCCATTTTCCAAATGGTATTGTTTGAATTAAGCGTTCTTTATTCCGAGAATTCATAATTTGTTTGCGAAACTATAGGTCTACCAGAATCTGATGGCAATTTTTGACAGGAGATTTTCAAAAAATATCCTTGATCATTGGATAAATTTTTATATTTGCATGTTTAACACACAGAATCAGCCGCTATAAGAAAAAAAAAAGGATAAAAATGTTTTATTCAAATTACCCCGGTATTGCTAGACTCAATTTATTTTCTCATTTTTTGCCATCAGATTCTGGTAGACCTATTAGACATCGCCCTTCATCAGCTAGACAATATTGGATTTGAACTAATTTGCTGTCTAGCTTTATTGTAGGTTGATGTACAATCGTCGATATTAAAATATGTTTGGCAAATTGACATACAGTAGGCCCTCGCTAATCCGGCCCCTGGCAAATCCGACGCCCCTTGTAATCCAACAGCATATCACTGGTTAATTTAGGTACATAAACATTTTTTTTTATGAAATAGTGGGGCAAACGACCAAACGGGTCACCTGATGGAAAGCACCTTTCGTCGCCCATGGACACTCGCAGCATCAGAAGAGCTGCAGGTGCGTTGCTGACCTTTTAAGAGGGAATAGGGTAATAGGGGAGGGTAGGGATGGGAAGAGAAGGGAATAGGGGAGGGAAGGGAAGGGAATAGGGTAGGGGATTGGGCCTACGGTTAACTCACTCACTCGGCGAAACACAGCGCAAGCGCTGTTTCACGCCGGTTTTCTGTGAGAACGTGGTATTTCTCCGGTCGAACCGGCCCATTCATGCCGAAGCATTGCTCTCCCACGTCCAATATTTATTTAGACACGTAAATTTTTTTGTTACAATGCATGCAACGGTTATGGTTAGAGCTCGCTGATAAGTACCTAGCTTTAGGAAAATTATTTCTAGTAAAGATAAAACCTTATCATTATGATTTTAAGGTATTGTAATGTGTAAAAATGTAGGCAGTACTCTATAATCTGACAAAGAGCATGTGACATTTTAGTAAGAAGCCTATGTACCATCGAGGAAATTGATTCCTAGGCAGTTGACGGACCTACGTCATTTGGTCGACTTATGTCAAATCAATGTTAGTTGTGATCGGTCGGATGGGTTTTACGTAACGCGACCAAATTACTTAGGTCCTCCATCTGCCTAGGAATCAACTTCTCTGATAGTACAAATTCGCGATTTAATAAAAAAAAAAAAAAGTCATTTTGGCGGCAAGACATGAAACATTTTACCAAAGAGTATTTCCTATTTGTATTTTGATGTACTATCGATTGGCACATGTTTCATCTCTTGCCGCCAAAATGAGGTTTATTCCAAAATTTCTAACTTTAGGTATACAATTAGTTCCCGTGCTCTTTGCTAATCCGACACGGCTGTGCAAAAC
The DNA here is from genome assembly GCA_905187585.1 of Cyaniris semiargus. NCBI lineage: Eukaryota > Metazoa > Arthropoda > Insecta > Lepidoptera > Lycaenidae > Cyaniris > Cyaniris semiargus. The sequence goes on from LR994555.1 coordinate 6,390,784, forward strand.
GTTTGTCGGATTAACGCGTATAGCTACTGTATTGTGCCTATTATTTATTGTAAAATAAATATTATAAAAATAATTTTAACATGCATTTAAGCATCCCCGGCAAATTGGGGATATCGGCCGGGGTATGTGGGACTCCTGCGTAGTCTACCCACTAAAACCCCATGGTGCTCCACTCCTCGCTTAAGGCAGAGTTGCGGGTACGATAGAACCTACCGCAACCCGTGGGAATACCTACTGTACATTAAAATACAATTCGATAGTTTTTGCGTGAAAGAGGTAACATCCTTCTTAAGTTTGAAACTTTGGCGGTTGTGATATTAGTAAAAATTATAAAGTGTGAAAATATATGTTTCACTCCAAGTTTTACTCAATAGATTTTATATGAATATTTCTAATGATGTCATTAAAAATATATCTAACAAATAATTTAGGATGAGCAAAACGTCATACGATTTTTTTCAAATCCATCCACACAATTATCAAAACAAAGGAAATATCTCATCGCAAAAACACAACATGGCATGAACGCTGAATAGAATATAAAAACTGTTCTTCCTTATTGGTTCTTATCCTACGGGATGTATCGCTTCCTCTTATTTCCTGGGGGACCATCGTTACTCGCACCTATCACGAGCCTTAAGTCTAATAAAGAATAAGATTTTATTATATTACCCTTATCCCGAAAATCTTCTACACAACTCCGCTCGACATTTGTGACTCAGCCCTTATTTTACTTCCGTAGAAGTGGTAGGAAGAAAACAAAATAATAATTTAAGTTTATTTATAATCAGGGCATGTAAAATAACTAGATGTTGCATGAACATTGCGCCAAAATTCATTTATTTATTTATTATTTATCGCGCGGAAACCGTATATTTTTCCGGGGTGAAGACTATCCTTGGCTCAGTCCCGGTATTATCGGTTCCTTAGGTTTCAATCATTAGGTTCAGCTGAAGCGTAAAGGCTTAGGCGTAAAGAAGGACTGAAAGACAGACAGACACGTTTGCTCATATTAGTATCGATGTTTAGGACTATATCAATCCAAAACGACGCGTGTAAAACAAAACAAAAACACTATACTTATAGTTCTATAAATATATTTCTGCCAGACAGCAAAACCAGAATTATTGCAATAAAGCTAAGAATTACAAAGAGTACAATACATAAATGTAATCCAGAAATGGCATCAAATCGTCACTTTCATTTGTACAACACAATTCACTTAACATAATGTGAAGTGGCTTCCTATGTTCAGCTATTTTCGTAACACAAAAATGACTTTTGGTATGTCGCACCCAATATAAGCTTTCGGCTATCTGTCTCGAGCAAGGGTTAATGTTGCACCCAATAAAAACTATGTTTAACTCAGATACTATGTTTATAAAACATTATTTATACAATCTTTTTATAAATAGTATAGTATTAAATATGTGTATAATATAATAAAAATCTTAAATATATGTATAGTGTAAAAGTATTAATATATTCCGTTGTCTGGTACCTGTAACACAAGTCCATCAGGTACTTACCACGGGGCCAGACTGACGTGGTGTGAAGCGTCCATAGATATATTATATATTATTATTATAGATAGTCTTTATTATAAAGTCATTAGCATAATATTTGTCATTAGCACAGATATAGATCAAGATAGATACCGCATGTCCCTCCATTTGTATGAAGACGAGCGTGCCACTTTTTTCCTACCTACCGTGACGTACCGATGATAAGAAACGTGTCCATTATCTAGGCCAACGTTTGTATTCGAATTTCTGCAGCTCAATACGGCACTTTTAGGCATTTAGGCATTTTTAAAATTCCGATTGACGCGCGATTCCGATAGCAGACTAAAGAACAGACTTTCGAAAGACGAGCATTGTCGTCTCGTCGTTTGGGAACGCGATATGGTATGCGAAGAACATACACACACGGTATCTAAGTATATTGATCTATGTCTGTGGTTGCACCCAATAAAATCTATGTTTAACTCAGGTACTATATATGTAAAACTTTATTTATACAATATACCTCCCCCCGCGGCCTCCGTACGGTTAACATCGCCTGACGTGCGCTCCGGGATCAAAAATATATTTCAGTGGTTTTAAATCGATAAATGCGTGCTGAGTGTGTGTAAATAGCTAGGTAAAGGTGCAATCTACATTTACTGTAAGTTTTTGAAACACATTTGCCCGTATTTTGTTGGATTTAACTTGGTAAGTAAATTTCATTGTTCATTTTTTTTTTTGGCGGCTGAAGGTAGACAAAATATTGTGAGTGCCGGTAGCGCGCGCTCAGCGCAGCGCCGGCCGAACAGGTTGAACAGCTGATCACTATCACCTATTACAGATTACATTTTACTCAAATTTGATAAATAGTGTGAATCTTGCTGTTTTTAACTTCGACTTTACACAATGTCGAGCCATAACAATATTCCACCAGATAAGGACACTAACCCATTCGCTAGAAGTGACATAATGTCTCGCTCACCGCCCACTTTGTCTAGTAAACGTTTATTGTCAGAATTATCACCTTCTTCGTTATCACCTGTCGAGAAGCGACACCAACCCACTAGGGATGAGCCACTGTCTCCCGTAATATCACTGCTTGACACAAGCCGCGCATCAGATGATTCATGCAATTACTATGAATTAGTCAGGGAAGCTTCCTCGTACCTAGCTAAAATAAATGAGTTTGCCAATGACACCGTATCACGTCGCAACAACTTCACTAATAAAGCTGAAATAATGAACATGACACAAAAATTAACTACCATTATTTCACTTTTAGCTCTTAAAAATTCGTCACTAGAAAATAAAGTCGCAAATATTGAGCGAGACTTGATAGCAGCTAAAAATGCATCTCACGCCGTGCTATCGGCCCCCACAGCACAAAATGCCTCTTATGCCGACGCGTTAAAGCTCAAACTCGCAAAGTCGGTACCGCCAGTCGAGACGCGTAAACCGCTCCCGTGCGTCATAGCATATCCGACGCAGGAAAAATCGGCCGAATTAAAATCGTCAACTGAAACGAAACAGGCATTAATGAAAGCTATTAATCCCTCGGACGGCTTTCAAATCCACGGCGTAAAAAAAACCGCAAACTCGGGCGTCATCTTACGTTTGACTAATGAGTCACAAATAAAAAAATTAAAATCAGTCGACGCACTAAAATCTGCCGGCCTGCGCCTCGAAACTCCTAAAGGCCGTAGCCCGCGTATCTTAATTAAAGATGTACCGCAACATATTTCGGACGAAAATTTTCTAATGGCGTTATATAATCAGAATATTAAGGGCGAAATTAATGTGTCTGAAGATGAATTTAAGAGTACGACAAAAATTATTAGGCGTCGTCTTATCAATAATAATTATAATAGAAAATGGATGGGCCTCGAATTACAACCAAAAGTTCGTAAACATTTAATCGAAACGAAAGAAAAACTTTTTATAGATTGGGCCATGTGTCGTTTTGTCGATGACGTCGAACTAGTGCGCTGTCTCAATTGTCAACAGTTCGGCCACACTTCAAAATTCTGCCGCGAATCCGACCCGTGCTGCCGTCATTGCGCAAATAAACACCAATCGAGCGACTGCCCTAATAAAGACATAAAAGATTTTAAGCCGGTTTGCGGTAGCTGTACCCGTTACAAGAAACCTAGCGACCACCCTACGGGCTCCCCTGACTGTCCAACTTACAAGGCAAAAATGGAGCAATTAATTTTAACAACTCACTATGAATAGACTAGTCATAGGACAGCTGAACCTTCATAACAATAAGCACGCGACGTTAGAACTGGAAAAATTGGTGTCGGATTATAATTTAGACTTGATTCTCATACAAGAACAATACCAATGTAAGTCGCTACGGCCGAAAGTCGTACAAACTGACAACCTAGCGCGAGCCGGCATATACACACCTCAGTCTAAATTCTCAATTACGGCCCTAACAAACCTATCGACGTCTCACTGTGCGGTGGCGGAGGTCTCGTGTCGATACTTCAGACTGTACGTAGTTAGTTGTTATTTCCAATATTCCGACCCGGTAGGTCCCCACTTACACCAGCTACGACGCGTCTTACAATCTCTCGCGGGGAAAAATATAGTCATAGGTGCCGATGTGAATGCCTCGTCGCCCTTATGGCATGGCAAACTTAGGTATGTTGACCGCGACCGTCGTAGTGCGGTAGAAGATTTCATTGCAGAGTTTAATCTACAAGTCCATAACACCCCTGATGCACCACCTACTTTTAGCAGCCCCTCAGGCGAATCTTCCATCGACGTCACGCTTTCTAGCGCGTACGTCCATAGTAATAATATTACTAAATGGCGTGTCATTCCAGACGCGTCGTGCAGCGACCACCGTTTGATTGTTTACGAGTTCTCATGCGCTTCCTCGAGTGATTCTATGATTGAGTCAAACGACTTTAAATATAATGTTAAAAATGGTAATTGGAACTTATTCAAGGACCTTATGTCCGCCCACTCCAGAGACTTCACCCGACCGGACTTAAATTCTAATGATAGTGCTGAAATAATGACCAACACCTTTATTTACTGCGCCGATATTGCCCTAGGTCGAAAACCGATTAAGACGGACAGAAGTTGTAAATGGTGGCACGATAATTTATACAGCTTACGCAGGGAGTTTAGAAGAGCCAGACGAAAAATTAAAATCATTCGTAGACAGGGACTCGGTCCATCAGACGTTTACTTTGTTTCTTGTTTAGCCGACCTTAGAGCTTCAAGATCGCGCTATCGCGCCGCCGTCGTGTTGGCGAAAAATAATATGTTACGTAACGCCGCCAACAGACTAGATAAGGAGGGCCCGTGGTCCTCTTTATATCGAGAATTAAAACCGAACAATACTACAGCTTCACACTTTATCTCGAATATAAAAATTAATAACTCGTATACTCACAGCTTAGAAGACACAGCTAAGGCCTACATAGACGTATTGATTCCTGACGACGAGCCGGACTTGGACGACGATCATCACCGTGAAATTCGACACCGACTATTTGACCCCGTAAACACCCCGGTTTCCGACTTGCCTACCCTCGATGAGTTTATTAAAGCCGTAAATTTATTACCTACAAAAAAGTCCGCCGGCGAGGACAAAATTTCTAACATTATGATTAAGCAGGCTTGTCTAACGGCTGGACCAGCGATCTTAGAAGTTTTGAATAAATGTATTGCAGAAGGCACGTTCCCAAAAATTTGGCGAATCGGCACAATTAAATTAATTCCTAAAGCCGGTGATAAGCCACCTGACGACCCGAAATCTTACCGGCCTATAACACTTCTACCATGTTTAGGTAAATTATTAGAACGTCTGGTTGTGCCCCGCCTTCTACCTGGCGGGCTGAAGTTTAATAAACAGCAATTTGGATTTACCGCCGGAAAATCGACAATCGATGCGGCAATCGAAGTCAGAAAAATAGTGAACTCATCTGAATGTAATTACGTGGTAGGTATATCTTTGGATATCGCAGGGGCTTTTGATAATACCTGGTGGCCGATGCTACTACTAAAGCTACGGAACAGAGGATGCTACCGAAATATTTATTATTTACTACAATCGTATTTCCGTTACGGCGTTATTAAACTACGACTCGGTCACTACATCTATATCAAAGATCTAACCCGCGGCTGCCCACAGGGGTCGGTGCTATCGTCATACCTGTGGAATATAAGTTTTGACGATTTGCTGTGTATTCCTTTACCGCCTCTCTGTTATCTGATAGGCTATGCTGACGACGGGTTCCTCATTGTTGAAGGAAATACGCGAACTGAGATAGAGATTAAAGCTAACAAGTGCCTAAGCGTAATTGCAAGTTGGGGTCACAGAAATCGTCTGGAATTTGCGGCACACAAAACTTATCAAATTCTTTTAAAAGGCTCTCTTATATCAACTCCTCGCATTAAACTTAACGAAACAAGTGTCAAACGTAAACAGTCACTCTGTTATCTTGGACTGATTTTAGAAAATAAATTCACATTCTTAGAACATATCATACAAACGGGTGAGAAAGCAAAAATAAATTTCTATAGTTTTACTAAAATATCGACATCTACATGGGGTCTCTCGTTCAAAACGTTAAAAACTATATATACAGCCACGTACTTAGGCAGAATATGCTACGGCTCGCCGGTCTGGGCAGATAGGGCTACGATTGGCGCAGCCCGGCGTAAACTTTTACAAAGCCAACGTCTCGCATTAATATTCCTATGTAAGGCATATAGAACGGTCAGTACTGAAGCACTTCCTGTCCTGTCGGGTGTTTTGCCTGTAGACTTGGAAATACAGCGCCGAGCTGCTTTATATTACAAAAATAAAAAAATTACGACCCCAGATTTCTTAAGCATGAGAGACAGAAATAAGGTGAATAGATTGTTTGAACCACTAGACATTACACTACAAAATCTTTTATCCGAGTGGCAGGATCGGTGGGATAAATCTATTAAAGGTCGGCACCTGTACAATTTCTTTCCTTCAGTTCGCGAACGTCTCGCCATGCATTGGATAGAAATAGATCATTGCGTTGCACAATTCCTAACTGGTCACGGCAATTTTAAAGCTAAACTTCATAGATTCAAGTTAGTTCCATCTCCTCTTTGCGAGTGCTCGACCGAAGACAGCCCGCAAGAACAAACTGCTCATCACATACTCTGGGAGTGCGGTCTCTGGCATGAGGAAAGAACCGATTTATTAAACAGCCTCCAATGTGTCTCTGGAGTCGTATATTACGATGACCTCGTAGGCAGCGCAAAGAATTTCCGTGCTTTCAAACGTTTTTGTCATAAATTCTATTGGAAACAATCGAACACAAGTTTGCCATTATAAATAAATGTCTTTTTTTTTTATGAAGTAGGCATATTATATTAAGCATTTTTTTTTTTCCCGTGGTGCTTCCCCCTTTTGTTTGGACATCAATGTCATTACAATTTTGGCTGTCTCCCGCTTTGCTTGGGGAGGGAAATTGGATATCTCCTACTCCTCCTACATTTCTTCTGATTAATTTCGTTGCGGGTCCCAAGACAGATTTAGCTTGTCCCTCGGGCATCCCTGAGATCATATCAAAGGGTTTTCGTGGTTGGTTACCACTGTTGATCCTGGCGACACAGGAGTTGCAGTGGTGGGAATGTGTGGTGGGCCTTTTGCCCGTTAAAAAAAAAAAAATACAATATATATATATATATATATATATATATATATATATATATATATATATATATATATATATATATATATATATATATATATATATATATATATATACAAGCATAGCATAATATTTGTCATTAGTTTGTCATCTTAGACGTGGAAATAGGTACATAGGCGGTTATGAGAAGCAGGTTTACAATTTTTTTATTATAATTAATATGTAATATAAAAGTAAGGCCGGCAAAAACATTAAATACATTCCCAAGGGAACTGCCCGTTTTTTTACTCCTACTTTGTTTACAATCTAGATCATAAACTATTTCCTTAAAAAATCATCAAAATCACTTGCAGTTAAAGAATGACAACTATCCATCCATACTTACAAACTTTCACACGTCTTATAAAAGTAGAAACCTATATACCTATTACCTATCAATATGCCTTCACCCGCTAAGCTTATTAAAACTTTAGAGTAAAAGATGGCGCGATAGTGTAGCAAATAAAGTCCTTTGTACATCCCACAAGAGTCGGGATCAAATCAAAGTTTTATCTGTACTATAATGGAACGGATATCGCCATGACATCTCGATAAACTTGGGGACAGTCAACAATGAAATCGCTAAATCGATTTTGGACTATTTGCCAAAAAATATGGTATTAGATAAGTAAATATACATTAATATTATGAATGATGTGAATGGAGAATTGAGTGATTTAGTTTATTTTATACATAGCATTTGGAAATACTCAACTATTTTTTTGAGTTTAAAACCAAAATTATTTAAACTCAAGTCTTACGTGGATTACCTATTACCTGTATACAGGGTGTGACAAAAATAAGTGATAATACTTTAGGGTGTGTACGTGTTCCTTGTAGAGAGTTCACGGTGATAGTAGCAGCGCTGAAAGACCAAAATTTTTTTTCACTTTTGTATGGGGAAACTCGTGACGCTTGGGCCCTTGCCCATACAATAGTGAAAAAAAAAATTCGTCTTTCAGCGCTGCTACTTTCACAGTGAACTCTCTACAAGGAACACGTACACACCCTAAAGTTACCCTTATTTTTGTTACACACTGTATTATTCTGTAACGCCCGCGCCACTATAGGCTACACTTTATAAACAAATCAGAGTCATTCACCTCGTCAGGTTTTTATCGCTTATGTATCAGTATCAGGTAGGCTTACAAATAATGAGAAATAACGATACTTTAATAGATTTCCCTGGGAGCTCAATCGAAACGATATCTAGTAATATCCATTAAAACTGCGCTCGGTGCGACTGTGGCTAGTGAGTCGTGAAGCGCGTTTTGTCGAGGCTTTCATCTTACGCGCTGGCTGCAACAAATGATGAGGGTAGTTCTGTATTGACGATGAATGCTTATATTGACGTTTAAGTAATGCTTAACGTCGACTTTAATAAAACTTTGCAGATGGAACTATTTATTTTGCCGGCGACATTTTGGAGCGGTGAAGAATGGTTTAATATTGCGTTACGTGTTTTAAAACCGAAGTACATTTTTGAGCGAAATTCTGTTTAGTTTTATGCTACTGCGAAAGATTATGGCTGGGAAATATTTTTAAGTATTTTATCTTCTAATTTAACAGTATTTTGGGATATACCAAATGAAGAAGAATAAAACATGAAAGTCATACTAAAACCAAAACCACGGGATGCTATTTATTTTACATTTTATTAAATGTTTTTCTTTTCATTATTTGCGAAACAAGTAGCCAATGAGAGCAACAACCCATCAAAAAAAAATCATCTTTGTCTCTGAACTTGTTGATAATGATGAACATGAGGATGTTCGAGTTATATATAAATACTACCTGTCCCGGCAAACGTTGTTTTGCTATATAAAGTATTTCGCCCATAATATTATTTTATTGAAGTGACTAAAAAAGTATGTCACCATGGCAACGTCCATTGCTATCCCGTCGCACAAACAATGGTCGCCGTCAGCCTCGAGTTGTAATAATTTACTATTATTTATTCAACAAATACACTTATCAATATAAAAAGTAGATGTTGTCCGATTATCCACCCTAGCTGATATGCTCGCTAAGATTCACGAAAATCGGTCGAGCCGTTTCAGAGGATTTCAACACCACGCACACCGTGACACGAGTATTTTATATATTAGATAGTTTATCATATTAATAATGCAATTAAGCCTCAATTCAAAAATTGCTCTTCAAGTCCAGGGCAATGTCAATGCAAGTACATAACTGGCATTTTACCTGATATTTAAGGAAACAATAAACAAAACATTTCACAAAGTTTGTCAAAGGTGGAGTCGGTAACGAAATGTTTTATAGACATCCAACCCCAAGATTCAATTTAGATCTACCAATAAGATATGCGAAGTACAACGGCATCGATATTGCACTTGACTGAAGAGTGATTCACACAGGCTATAGGCATTTTATAATACGTGACGTTTTTGCTGATTTCTAGATTTTTCGTAGCATAGGTATAGGAGACCTGCAGTTCTCAAACTTTTTGATGACGGAACACTCTTTAGATTATTTAAGTTCTTTTGAAGAAAAAAAAGTTTTGTCTGTGAAAGAATTGTCTCCATGCTGGTGTCTGATGACATTTCTAAAACTAATGAATTATGTATATCCAGGTCTTAGCCTTGTACAAGCGGGACCGAACTTATGCATTTGGAATTTCTTGTACTTCCCAGATACAAATCTCCCCAGTGCCTTGTAACAGGACCCTACCTTTTACTACACCGTTAATACTTCCTTGTACTTGCGCTAAGGGACCACGGAGTAATATAATTCATGAACCCAAGACAAATGGTGATCTACGATCTATCGCTGTTTTATGAGCTTGATTCTTAACTATATTATTACGACATCTTTTAGGCAGCTTAAAGGTATTTAGGGATGAAGAAGTAACACTTTTAACCTATTGCATAGCTTCTATCGCGGGCTTTCAGAATTCAGCGTGGCGACCGAATAAAGAAATTCCGTAACAAAATAACCTAACACCCCCCACTCCGACCGGCACAGCGGTGCGGCGTTGCCCGACTTCGGCACGGTACTTGTGTGCGTGCGACTAGATGTATGCAAATTATAATTGCATAAGTTTATTAAAAAATGCTTTGCAATAGCTTAACCGCGGCAGTGCTCGAGTTCCACACGTATTTTTTTATTGTTTAACAGAAATTCAGCTAAGTAAATTGAGCTAGGGAAATCTGTACCGAACATTCGAGACAAAAATAAACGTAATATGTTAATTCCTTCTGCGAGTATACGATACATACAGAAACTACACCATGTCGTTCAGATTTATTTTACCAATGACTTCATTAAAGTGGACCTTATGTGATCGGCATAAGGATAAAGTGAAACCGCTCTGAAAGGTCCATAACTGGCACCAAAGGAGCGTCTGTTGATTAGGTGGGGGCCGAAATGGCGGTGCTCGCTATAAAGATTTTTGGGTAAACGTAATACCGTGTCGTTACGGTAATAGGTCCGCGGCTTTAGCACCTAACTACCTTTTTTGTTTACGCTGCAAATTAAAGTGATTAAATTCTGTCATGACGTCGGCCGTTTCGTTAATGGGAGATGATTATGCAGTTTGCAACTATTAATCACAGGAGTCAGGACGGATGGCAGACTTTTTGTAAGTGTTATTAAAATATATGACAATAAATACACAAAATTAGATTAAACGACAGTTGTGTAATTTCTTTCTTATTCAGAATCAATATCGTCTAAATTCTAAGTTATTTTAAAACCAATCAAGGTATCTTCCGACTCTTTGATGCTTCACTCTTTTTTTCTAATATAAACTCTTAGACTTTAAGTGTAATTTCGGCAATTTCTGGCAAAATAAATTGAGTCAAAAATAAACTTCATAAAATGATTTACATACTTAATTTTTGCTAACGGAACACGCAAACTTTGGTCAAAAACCACGATGCATTACAAGCGTGCCACTTGAATATAAATACACTGGGTCAGCCCTGAGTAAAATAAAAGCCCTCGTAAAGGGCTAATTATAATATTACAAACAATGAAATGCCTAACGCCGAAAACAAAACTTCAACTCGAGTCTAACAAAAACAAACGCAGCACCACAAGCCTGTACAAATATTAATTTTTCGTGGTAGTCATGTTTGTAATAGGAAATTCGATTTCACGGCCCTCTGAAGTGCTCGACCATAATATAAGAATCGTAATATGATTTAATTAAAACTTTTATATGGCAGGGCGATTTTGCAACGAAGTTAGATTAACTTTTTTGAACACCAAAATAACGTAGGTTGTAGGTATTTGAATAATTCTGTAATGACAGTCGTTAGAAGTACTTAATTTCTTAGAGAGATAAAATGAAAAAAGGCTGATTGTCGAAGTTACATCACTGAAACCTATCGAGTTACAGCATTAAATGCTGTGCGAAGTTAATAGTCATATTATAATATATGTTGCAGTCAAAACTCTTAACTAGTCAAAAGTACTATTGACTAGCAAAATCAGTCAAAACGACAACTATAATAGTGCTTTAGTCAATAATACTTGTGACTAAAATAACAGTTCAAAGTACTTCTTTCATCACTTTTGACCAACCTGTTTAGTCAAAAGTAGTTTTTACTGATTTTGCTAGTCAATAGTACTTTTAACTGGTTAAGAGTTTTGACTGCAACATATACAAGTTTAAGACAGAAATAACAAAAATTCAGGCAAATTAACTGATATTCAAATGACATTTAACGATAATTCATAATTCTGCCACAATCAAAGCGATGTTGGCATAAAGCGTGTCTCAGACAGACGCGGCCTGCGGTGGCGGTAGCGGTAGCGGTCAGTTGGATGACTTGAGAGTTCTAGGAACGACACAGACACACGCGGCCAGGCGGCCAAGCCATTCAACTGACCGCCACCACCACCGCAGGCCGCGTCTGTCTGGGAGACGCTTAATATTCTCAGGAGTTGGAATTGTAAAGTCGATATCAACATTACACCCAATTGTAGGTGTAAAACAGCTGTTACTCTAGTGATATGAAACAACATAAAGGCGTTAGTTCTGATTGAATATAACACCAAAACATCCTGGAAAGATCGTACGTAAAGACTTGAAAACTCCTGAATTATCGTTGGCAAACATGGCAAAGTCACGTGCAACAACTAGAGAGAAATATGAAAGGAAAATTCGGCACGGCACAATTTATATTTAAGTGCAAAATTGATGTAAAGGTTGTGAAATTGACGAAAAGGGAAGGCTAAGTGTTGTGTCGAGAAGGGAAGTGATTGAAAAAGCGTTAGAGGAGGTCGGGCCCATTTCGCACGCATTTGCCGAGCGAATGTTCTTTAAGGCGCGGCTTAGCGTATGCCGAACACGTAATATTGAAGGTTAACCTCGTTCCCGTCATATATTTAAATGCTTTATAGGCTAAGACAGAATGCGGAATATTTTTAAATGGTTCGAACTTCGATGTAGAGCTTTAATAGTAGAGACATTAGGGTAGGTGGGCGGGTTCCTATGTTGTAATTTAACTTTTGTCAAAGCCTGATTACACCGAGTAGAGTGGCGAAACAGTGCCCTCGGCCGAGTATATATTTATATTATTATATAATAAATATACCGACGGCACTGTCTCGCTGCTCACTCGGCAGGCGTAGTCAGGCCTTTAGTTTGGGTTAAAGTCAATCTTGCAGTAAACAATATCATGTTACATCTCGTCCTTTCTACTATTGAAAGACAAAAAATTACGACGACCTCTGTGGCTCAATTGGTTGAGTGTGTGGCAGCTCAAGCCGGGGGTCGCGGGTTCGAATCCCGCCGACGGAACAAAAAGTTTTCAATATTCCCGGGTCTGGATGTGTATTAAATATGTGTATGATATAATAAAAATCTTAAATATATATTGTATAGTATAAAAGTATTAAATATATTTTCGTTGTCTGGTACCTGTAACACAAATCCTTCAGGTACTTAGCGCGGGGCCAGACTGACGTGGTGTGAAGCGTCCATAGATATTATATTATTATTATTAAACGATTATAAAACTAATAAAATAACGGAAAAAAAACTCCATAGGGGTGGAAATTTGAAAATTTGTATTATTCATCACACGAGGAAAACGTGTGCGAAATTTCTAAAAAACTAATGATGGAGTTTAAGTTTTTATCAAAATTTTGCGAGCTGCTGCTGCTGCAGCGAAATTGCTGAAAACCGTTTGCGACTCCTTAAGGATATTTTACCTTATTTAAGAAATTGCATATTATCATTTATTATTAGAAACCTACAATGTCCCACTGCTGGGCAAAATCGTAAATTATGGAATGAAAAAAAAGGAGAGGCCCTTTTTCTTTCCATAACTTACGATTTTGTTATAATATGCTTGTCCACTCTTGTCCAGTTAGTCGCGCCACCTTTTTCACCAATAAATAGCATTATTATTCAACGTTTTTACTATACAAAAGTTTGTCTTATCAGGGCGAGCGAAGTGAGCCCTAGTACATCCCACAACCTGTAGATTTTGTGGTACGCTTTACGGAAAAACTATCACGCCTATTGATTTGTGCTATAACATAGTAATTTTTATTTATAATATGTAGATGTGTTATCATCAGTCAGTTAAGATTTTTTATATCGACGATGGAAAACAGAAAGGGCGTAACCCAGGCTAACGCAACTTTACACCAGAGCCAAAAAACAAAAAAATATTGGGAAATTCTATCATAACTTTTTAACGGTAAATCGTGGGAACATAATTTTAACACCTTTACTTTAAAATAAAAACCTGCATAAAGTGGCATACAAGTCAATAACTTCATATTGCTAGAAATAAAGTTATTCAAGTTACACCCATTGTATACAAAAATTGCAGACCTCAAAAATGTCGTATATTGACACGACGTTTGTACTGAATCATAAAACTATAAGAAATTTACCGACCTCAAAAAGGTCGTAACTAGTGTTCGTTTTAATTTGCTCTTAGGAACTGGGTGTAAACACATTAATAATGCATTATAATGGTTAGAAAATTGGTTGTAAGTCAAACGTCTAGACACCCAATGATGAAATAAAACGTCGTAAGCTTTTATAAACGTAAATTTATTGAACTTTTAAAAAGTTACCAAAAACACAAAGCAAAATATATAATATTATACAATGTCAACTTAATAACTAATTAAGTAAATAATATATTATGTCACTAAAATAACAACAAAAACACATAATATAAGGTTATCAAATATCCACAATAGTAACTTTAGGTACCTACCTAATTATACTTTTCATTAAAGAATTATTTAACAATAAAATATAACTAATAATATGAAGAATTTAAGTGGAATATAATACGTTATTATTCCCTTCATAATATTATTTTTCCCTACTAATGTTATTTATGGAGTATATAAAAAAATAGTCAAAGATAAGTCTTGTAAGTACATAATATACAACATTACAGAACAAGATTAAACATTTAAAAAAATGAACAGAATATTATTAATATAATATACGGTAGAATTGAGAAACCTCCTCCTTTTTGGAAGTCGGTTAAAATTATAAGAAAAGATATAAAATCAATCCAACTACAAAGAAATGAATACAGACTACGCTGGTCATTATAATAAAACAAGAAAAGTCAGTAAATATTATTTCATTACTATTTAGGGTGGGTTGCACGAACTTACTTTAACTATAGTAAAATGACAAATGAACTTTAAAAAAAGTTAAAATCAATAAGCGACGCCGTATTTGACGATAACCTTAACCTTTACTATAATAACGCTTCTGGTGCAACCCACCCTTAAAGTTGGTAGACGGGGTTTTTTTTTTAATTTCTTAATTTAATTTTATTTCATGCTTTTTAAACTTGTGTTCGTTATAGTGCAGAATAATTCCTATCAAAAGGATCATAATATTATTATCTCAATGAATACCATCTATGAATGTCCTCTTGGATGAGGCCGTCAATATGAGTCCAAACATGAAACCTCCACTTTGGGTTCATAATATTATGGAGCTCGGCTCCTATAGAATCCCGGCGATGCTGCAGCAGCAGCATGCAAATATTTACTGTTATCTACGTCTTACTAACTGTCGCAATTAAAATGAGCCCAAACACGAAACCTCTGCTCTAAGTTGGTGAGGAGTTGGGTATCCTATTGATTACCAGGTGATGCTGCAGCACCAGATCAACTTACCATTAATGTGTATTTATTCATAAATGTCACGAACTAGAATGCAAAATATTATAAAGCCCACCAAACGACTGCAAGTTGCTAATCGGCCCTTCACGAACCAGATGAACCGCAATTTTCCAAAACTGAGCAGGCTGATGATGATGGACTATGGCTAAAAACACTCTCAATCGTGTCAGCTTTCAAACAAAAGAAAAACTAGATCAAAATCGGTCCACCCGTTTGGAACTTTGGATGCTACGATGCCACAGACAGACAGATCGACTGACAGACCGCCAGACATACAGACAGACACGTCAAACTTATAACACCCCTCTTTTTTGTCGGGGGTTAAAAAATGTGTCTTGTTAGTAGTTAACATGCCCATAAATATGTAGGTATGCTTAGATTTAAATTAGTTGTTACGTAATTAAGAAAAACGTTACTATGGGAAAATTGAATTTCACAAACACCTACTTACAAAAACGGAAACTTCATACTTTAACCCCTAATAGTAGTAAAAAACCTAAAATCTTTCAACGCATAGGTACCATGCAGAATTTGATTTCGATTTGTTTACATTCTTTTTGAGTTAAGCTCAATAATACATTATGTATCCTGGAACTTATTACTAGGTAATTAAATCTTTAGAATTTATAACATACCTTGTATAGAGAAATTATACACTCCAAGGTTTTTGCAACACGATTTCACTACAGCGAAACTGACACAACCTTTCAACACGACGCCCGCGCAGCGACTAAGGTAACTTACCTGGGGTGTATGTAAGAAAGTCCGGAATGTTCAACAAATTGCGGGACCTGTGACTCGTATTAACTATGATTGAGTTCATTTCTACCACCCATAAAATTGTAGTATCTAAGAAGTCATTATTTGTCCTCAGAAAAATCTGAACCGTTAAAATGTCGTAACTAAGGAAGCATAAAAATTGCTTCCCGCAAAAAGGTCGTAACATCTGGGATGCATCGAAACAGGAACAGCGTAAATATGTTTTAATTAAAAACACAAACTTCTTCAAATCGTATCTCAAAAAAGTATAAATACGCAGTTTTGTGGGCAGTTACACCAAAAAAAATTATCACACTTTTTAAAACACTCCCTTATTTTTAAATTTCATGTCATCCTAGAGCAACCAGACCCAGACCAATCGACGCAGAAAAAAAACTGATAATGACCTTATACGTAGTCTAGTTACGACCTTTTAACGGGATACGCCCTTTCTGTTTTCCATCGTCGATATGTAGATATGTTATGATCATCAGTCAGTCAAGGTGTGACGACGCGAGCCCTCACAAAGCTCGGCTTTTAGCTAGTAATATTCGATAGCTCAAACTTCAGAATTAGTCTAATGGGAAGCATAGACAATTTATCCAAGCAGCTGTAATTAAATAGGAAAACAGTCGCCCCTAATTGTTTGCGTGCAAACAGTGCGTTATGTGCACCGTGCGTTACGCGCGTTTACACAGGCTCAGACAATATATTGTAATTATATTGTAGTTAACTGGACGCAGGATATCATAGAATTGCTAATGTGTTTGTTTTGATAGATATTTGCTACTTGCGGTATTTAAAACGGTAACGGAAAATGGTTTTCAAATCATTGATAAATAATAATAGATATTATTGTTAATTTATTTTTCACCACATTCCAACAGGAAGTAGTATCTTTGAGAACTTAGGGGCCAGACTGATGTGGTCTAAAGCGTCCTTAGATAGACCGGTTACATCTGTCTTTATATCTGCGTAAAATTTTACTGGCACGACAAACTTAGACTGGCCATAGACGGACCGCAAGTTGCAGTTGGGACCGACTGCTCTAGAGCGGTCGCGTTGGCACCGACCGCACAAGAACTGCTCGAGCGGTCCGTGTATTGCGGATATGAATTTAGTATAGACACTGCAGATTACCGTGCGGCAACCGCATCTTGCAGTCGGTCTCGACTGCAAGATGTGGTCCGTCTCTGGCCGGCCTTAGCCACACATTTTCAATTTTTAATAATCAATAATGTATGTATTTAAAAATCCTAACTTCATTTCACCTTTAAATTCCATTTCCCCTATTTATAGACCATCACGATTCTATTACACCCCGAGCTACCGCAATTACGTACATAAAAGAAACGGTAGCTTTAGTTGCACTTTTATTATCATCCCATACACCATTGGTCTCATTGAATCGGATAAGGTTATTTCCTGCTATTTGCGATCATTTCTCTCCCCGTGATCACCCAATTGTGGGGGACAAAAAATGGACGCAAGCCAACTATTGGGGTCTAATAAATGCTTAGCAATGTCGCCCATATGTTCTGTATTTTTTGTAAGATTGTGTTAAATTAATATGTATTTTAACTTTTAGGTGTTAAAAATATTTAGTTTATTTTGTGTCATGAAAAGAATAGTACTGAAAACAAATGTGATAGTATACATTGAAATATAAAATATCAACTTCAACGAAATCATAGATGCAGTAAATAAATCCAAAATAATTAAAAAGAAAAAGTTGTTTTTTTAACATTGAATAGACTCTGAATTACTGGATTTATTCAATACTTAGGGCCTGTTTCACCACTTCCTGATAAGTGCCGAATAGGCTATTCACCACTTAACTTGACAGATCAAGTATGGAGAATCTGTCAAAAAAGTTGTGAATAGCCTATTCGGAACTTTATCAGGAAGTGGTGAAACAGGCCCTTATTCTAATAAATTTTTGCACGAAATAAACAGTAGACCATGGGGAAGAGAATATTATGCAGCTTTTTAGTACGGACTACGAAGTCCCGATTAAACATGTTACTATACTGTACTCGGCGAAACGAGGCGGTAGCGGTCATTGACCCTTTTAGTCTAGGCGCTTGATGAAAAATACTCGCACTGTAATTTAGAATATTTAAGAATAAAATTGACCTCTAATAAAGACACAGATTATTACAGATTCATCGGAAAACCTCTTGGTAACTCTTAGAATGATAATCTCAATTTTTTTATGAGTTCGAAGTGATATGCTTTATATTCAGTTCACATCGAGTATGCAAAATACGATATCGCCCTTATAAGAGTAAGAACATATTTTGACACTTCGTTGTAAATCGCGGTTTATATAGAAAATGACAAGTTTTTTGACAGAGAGTCAATGACCGCTACTGTCTCGATTTCCCGAGTGCTTAATCTTTCTGACGATGTGCTTAGCAATTCAAAACGAATACATAAAACGCAACAAGACTGTCGTTTGTTTGTAATCACAAATTACTCCCAGACAAAAGGATTACACAGCTTAGCGCTCGTGACCAAAAAATACCAAACCAAAACAGTATTGAGACAAATAAAGTATCAAAGAACAATGCTTTGTGAGTGAATAATTTTAGCTTCCATACCATCGGCGCGACTGATACATCGTACATGGATCTAAATTGATGGAGGAAGCGCCACGGGAGAAAGAATGCGAGCGCAGTTTGAGGAATTCCAAAAGTTCAGGCTAATACTTGCTGGTTATTCGAGGAATGTCGCGGCTATTTAAATTTTACGGCTTTTTGAAGCGAAATTTATTAAGCTGCTTTGTATTTCTTTTTGATCCAATAAATAGATGAACTCGTATAACGGTCTAAACTTTTTTTATTAATCTTAGGTTTATTCCCATCTCCAAAATATAATATATGCTTTTTCTAAAGAAGTATGAAGAATGGCAAATATATTATTGTTGCTTTAATCTGAAAGCTTGTGATTTTTCCAAAATTACTTATTTATAGTAAGGTGGGGTAAGACAATCACGCGGGGAAGACTATGACAATATCATTTTCACCTTTTGTACGTAAAGTAGCGACATCCGTGTTTTTAGCCGAGAACTTTTTGACCACTTTTTTTAGTTTGTCACGCTGGTAGAGTGATAAGCCCTACCAGCGTGACAAACTAGAGAATTAAGCTGCGTATAACGAGTTACCTACACTGTGATAGTCTTCCCCGCGTGATTGTCTTACCCCACCTTACCTTACTCTTTATGATTTTATTTAAACGCACCGCTACCGCTGACAATGGCATCTATGTCAACGTTTTCTTCAATTTGTTCTTTTTACCGAAACTACAGATTACCGAATGTTACTACGTAACCAAAACGCCCTTCCAGTAAAGGATCTCTGTTTCTTTGTGTTGCGTGCTATCTTTACCGCCCTCGGGGGAAATAACACGCTGTCACGCAGAATATACTGACCCCACCACAATTAGAGATCGCTAGGAATTGCGTAATTAGAGAACCATTAATCGATCTTGCATACGCCGTCCACTCGTTTATTCTCGTAAGCTTTGTTAACTAAGACGGCGCAGACCGGCTACTTTTCGTCGCGATCCGTTGCCCTCGCTCACTGCTTATTTATTTTATTTATTTAAGTAAGTAATACAATCACAATTTATGTTTAACTAAACCTGCAAGATATGTGTGGTACAGCCGTTACTTTTTACTCCATAGTAAGACCATGTCATGCATAAAAAATATGATATTATGCGAAGCTTGATTTAAATTAACCATCGTAAGTTTATTTATGATGCTGGTTAATTTAAATCAAGCCTTTAAACTTTAGTAAGGCTTTGTTAACTCCCTAAGCAATGCGTTTTGTCAGTAGAGAGTGATTCAAAAGTAAAATTTCAATTCTAGGTATTACAGACCTATGTAATTGTTAAAATATAACACAGTCAGAATTTTGACCAAAAGCTAGTTTTTGCCTAACTTACTCAAAATTAAATTTATCTATACTAATATTATAAAGCGGAAGAGTTTGTTTGTTTGTTTGTTGGAACGCGCTAATGCCAGGAACCACTGGTCCGATTTGAAAAATTCTTTCAGTGTTTGATAGCCCATTTATCGAGGAAGGCTATAGGCTATATATCACGCTAAGACTAATAGGAGCGAAGAAATAGAGGAAAATGTGGAAAAAACGGGGGAAATTATTTGAAAGAGCTTATCTCACGAGCTACTGGAGCAATTTTTATTTTATTTGACACAGATAAGAAGTAGACCACGTGAAGGATCATAGGCAATTTTTTGTGGACTAATTTGTCTCAGAAATATCTTATTTACGCGGGCGAAGCCGCGCGGAACGTCTAGTTAATTTATAAATTAAATAATACAGAAAAACAAAATAAAACTAGTTATTATATCTAACTGCTGTGCTGTCGCGTGTCGGTGCATGGCACATAATATGTAAATAATAATAATAATATCTATGGACGCTTCACACCACGTCAGTCTGGCCCCGTGCTAAGTACCTGAAGGACTTGTGTTATAGGTACCAGACAACGGAAATATATTTAATAATTTTATACTATACATATATTTAAGATTTTTATTATATGATACACATATTTAATACACATCCATGACCCAGGAACTTTTGAAAACTTTTTGTTCCGTCGGCGGGATTCGAACCCGCGACCCCCGGCTTGAGCTACCAACAGCCCACCAACTGAGCGACAGAGGTCGTCAAATGATTGCAAATTCTAGTAATTTTACATAGCCCGTCTGAACAGACCTTCTTATGAAATAAAACAAAGTTTCCATGTGCTTCACCAAAAAAAAATCGAGACAAAGCTTTATTTATTTTTATAAACAAAGATAAAATTGAAATATAACAATTAAAATTAAATAATGTTCGCTTTATTTTGAAATTATTTTACAAAGCAAGTTACAAGTTTAACAAAGTTGAAAACAATTAATGGTTCAAAATGATTTGAGTTCTTTTTTAGGAAAAGTAATTTATAATAATAGAGTACACTAGGTAAGAGCCGCTTTCACACAATGTCAGATTCGAATTCGATCCGAACCGTTTACGGTACGGAGTAGACGTAGAACTATTTCTTTGGTAGCTTGCGCGCTAAATTCGGTTACGGATACCTACTCTCTTGTTTCGGGTTCGGATCGGACTCGGATCGGATGTAGTGCGGAACCACTCCAACTCTGTTTCAATAAAAATAAAATAAATTCTGTGTTAGTACACTTAAACGGATAAGTTCGCACATTTCAAGCAACATTAATCTTTTCAATGGTAATGTATGTAAAATCTTCGTGCCTATTACGTAACACAAAAAAATCAATTTCAATCACCTTCAGAACTAAAAAGCACACAATCCTGAATCGCGCTTAGTTCGCGAAATAAATTACGCAACATCAGAAAATATGACTACTTTTCGCTCGGTAAGAAGATCATCCTTGGAAGCTTTCAAGCATATTATTCCCAAAACCTAAATGATAAAACAACGTACTTTGCTATGGCAGCTAGACTTTTGTTTATTTCTAACTAGCTGACCCGACAGACGTTGTCCTGTCTTAACGATGATTATTTAATTCGAATTGGTATAATTAGGAAAAAAAGTAGATTAAAATTAGTATCTCTATGCCAAACATCAAAATAGATTAAATAGTTTAGGCAAAAATCATAAAAGTTTATTGTGCGGGAATCGTACATTTTCCAGGATAAATAGTTTCCCTTGTCCTTTCCCGAGACTCAAAGTATCTCCATAACAAATTTAATCAAAATAGATTGAATAGTTTAGGCGAAAATCATAAAAGTTTATTGCGCGGGAACCGTACATTTTCCGGAACAAAAAGTATCCCTTGTCCTTTCCGGAGACTCAAAGTATCTCCATACCAAATTTCATCAAAATAGATTGAATAGTTTAGGCGAAAATCATAAAAGTTTATTGTGCGGGAACCGTACATTTTCCGGGACAAAAAGTATCCCTTGTCCTTTCCCAAGTCTCAAAGTATCTCCATACCAAATTTCATCAAAATATATTGAATAGCTTACGCTCAAATCATAAAAGTATGTTGTGCAGTAACCGTACATTTTTCCGGGACAAAATGTATCCTATGTTCTTTTCCGGGACTCAAAGTTTCTCTCCATCAATTTTCAGCCAAATCTGTTCTGCCGTTCTTGAGTTATAAGTGGTGTAACTAACACGACTTTCTTTTATATATATAATATTTAAAATCTATCTAAAATACAGTGCTCTTCAAAAGTTCAAGTAGCTTTTTAGGGTTCCGTAGCCAAATGGCAAAAAACGGAACCCCTATAGATTCGTCATGTCTGTCTGTCTGTCTGTCTCTCTGTCCGTCCATATGTCACAGCCACTTTTCTCCGAAACTATAAGAGCTATACTATTGAAACTTGGTAAGTAGATGTAGTCTGTGAACCGCATTAAGATTTTGATACAATAATGGAAAAATTATTAAAAATTTTAGGGGTCCCCATAGGTACAACTTAATCAAAAAATATATTTTTTCATCTTACCTATGCGTGTGGGGTATTTATGGATAGGTCTTCAAAAATTATGTTGAGGTTTCTAATATAATTTTTTTCTAACCTGAATAGTTTGCAAGAGAGACTCTTCCAAAGTGGTAAATTGTGAGTCGTCGTCGTCGTCGTCGTCCCCCCCCCCCCCCCCCTCTAACTTCTAAAGTAGGGGCATGACAAGTCTAAAAATATATATAATGTACATTAATATAAAAACTACCAACGAACATTGGTTTGAACGAGATCTGGCAAGTAGTTTTTTTTTATACGTCATAAATGGTAAACCTTAATTTAACTTTCATTAAATCAACTGAAAAATAAAAATAAATCAAAAACCTTTTAATTTCATAAAAATAAACCTTATTGCTGCTGCGGAACCCTTCATGGGCGTGTCCAACTCGCACTTGGCCAGTTTTTATATTTTAAATAACGTTTTCCCATTACCAGGTCAGCAAGTGAAATATATGTGAGTATATTTTTTAAATTTCAACTGAGCTGCTTTTTAACAACAGTCTCTATATATTTCCGTAATAGCCCGGTGGGTCAGACTTGGCCACTTCGTTTTATTACTTGCGTATTGAAAAAGCAAACAGCGGATTTGAATTTAATCAACCCCCAATTTAATGAAACGATAACATTTAACAATTTTGTATAATATTATGTTACGTGCGTTGTTTGATTAAATTACTTACGTTGGGGACTTTATTATTTTTCGAAGCGACATAATAATAATTGAAATTCATTTATTTGAATAGCTGATGGACTTTTTTTTTAACTGTGGCATACAGGGACAGGTTATGCAGGGTAAATTAAAAAAAAAGGCGTGGTAGGGATAATCCGAAAAAAGGAAGCAAAAATTGCTGAAAGACGCGCGAGCCTGCTCACTTAAAAAAATTGCGAGTAATTATTGCTCAGGAGTCTGAAATGTATAACTAATGAGAATTTCCCCCAAAAACTACCGATATATTTCGGGCACTATAGGATATATTATAAAGGAAAAGTGTATATTATTACTGAGAAACATGAATTTCCACCAAGAAGATACAGTACATTCAATATCATATACTATAGGATATACTTGAATTGTTGATTGCAGCTTTCAAAATGTTTTTCAATCTGGGAAAAATGCTGCAAATATAATATTTCAATGTTTAGCACATATTCTACAAACTATACAATAAAAATCGTCAAGTACCCATTGACCTAAAAACTATTTTGCGAAGCCTATCGATAAATTTTCTGTACGGAAAGCCGATGTTTCTAATTCTGCAGGCATTAACTTTTATTGTAGGCTTCTATCTTTCCGGTTCTTTTATCTTCTACCGCGTAAATTCTCGGATCTGGGGGATAGCAATAAATAGTAGAAATCCTGGACTGACACAGCCGAGATAGGTCTCAGTCGGATTCCTCTTGTGTTCAATGATTTATCAAGCAAGGATAGGTGCTTACAAACATATTTTGTAATAACTACACTACCTCATTAAAAAAAATGAAATTTGTAAATAAGACATTTTACAGTTATTATTACTGTTCATGTAGTGGTAGTATAGTAAAAGGCCGTATTTACAAATTGCTTGCACGCTATTTCTCCTTTAAAGTCGATCCCGAAACGCAAGTGCCCCATTAATTTTTTTGGTGGAGACATTTTACAACCAAATAGGACCTATCCTTACGCCAGTAATACATACGTCAATGCTTTTGTTTCACAACTTGTTTAAGGTATTGAACGAGTATGTGGAATTGAAAACTTTAGCGGGAATTACGTCTGATCTAGATTTTTGCTAGTAGTTGCAACGAATTAATACTGAATGGAATGCTAGAATGTTCTAGTTTATTATGTCCTTGTTCGTTTATGTTCTACTGTTTGTAAGTCTGTTTCCGTAGATGGCGCAGAAACACATTGTGTTGCGAACCTGTCCGTCTGTCCGTCGGTCGGTCTGTCTGTCTGTTACCACTTCACGCCCAAACGGCTGAACCGATTTTGCTGAAATTTGGTATTTGGCTTTGAGACCCGGGAATGGATATAGGATACTTTTTATCCCGGAAAATGTACGGTTACCGTGCGATAAACGGATTTTGGCGCAACAGAGTTGCGGGCGTCATCTGGTAAAGGATGAAATATTAATTAATTATTTTATCAATAAAATTACAAAGTGTTTCCCACGCTCAAAGGTTGATGCCAAAGAAAAAGTTCCTTACAATATTCAGGAGAGTCTTGAAATGGAATCATTACGCAATACGCATAATATTATTGCAAAATTAATCACAATATACAAGATATGCAAAGAAAATATTATTATAATATAGTCGATCAAGCAACGTTTTAGTAGAATTCAACAACGCCTACCAATAACGACCCAACTATTGTTAGGGCTCCGTAGCCAAATGGCAAAAAACGGAACCCTTATACATTCGTCGTCTGTCTGTCTGTCTATCTGTCTGTCCGTCCGTATGTCACAGCCACTTTTCTCCGAAACTATAAGGGCTATTCTATTGAAACTTGGTAAGTAGATGTAGTCTGTGAACCGCATTAAGATTTTGATACAATAATGGAAAAATTATTAAAAATTTTAGGAGTCCCCACAACTGAATCAAAAAATTTTTTTCATCTAACCTATGCGTGTGGGGGTATCTATGCATAGGTCTTCAAAAATTATATTGAGGTTTCTTATATCATTTTTTTTCTAACTTGAATAGTTTGCGAGAGAGACTCTTCCAAAGTGGTAAAATGTGTGTCCCCCCCATCTAACCTAACCTAACTTCTAAAGTAGGGGCATGACAAGTCTAAAAAAAATATGTTATGATGTACATTACTATAAAAACTACCAACGAAAATTGGTTTGAACGAAATCTAGCAAGTAGTTTTTTTTTATACGTCATAAATGATAAACCTTAATTTAACTTTCATTAAATCAACTGAAATATAAAAATAAATCAAAAACCTTTAATTTCATAAAAACAAACCTCATTGCTGCTGCGGAACCCTTCATGGGTGTGTCCAACTCGCACTTGGCCGGTTTTTTTTATAATATAATAGTACCTATTAAGTTATAAAACATTTATGCTATCGTGAAAAATATTGTTCTTCAGGCTTAAATGCTCTATGTATTTGAAATAAAATAAGGTGATAGGGTAGGTACATTTAGTATTATAACGAGCAGAATGGATCACTCGATCCGACGTAACAAGTATTGACGTTCGCAGAATCGTTGCTGACATGCAATTTGTAAGGAACCGTTTGCACTGCCTGACACAAAAATGGGTCATAAGTTTTATATTTGTACTGCTATCAAAAGTAAGTGGCACTGCCTACCCTCATTTTCCATGTCCACTAATCTGGTCTGTTACCTTGTCACGCCCAAAGCGCTGAACCAATTTTGCTGAAATTTGGTATGAAGATACTTTGATTCGGGAACTTTGAATCCAGCAAAATATACGGTTCCCGGGCAATAACGAATTTTGGTGCAACGGAGTTACGGACGTTAACTAGTGCAATATATTTTTTTGGTGTTAAAAATCTGTGCCATAGACTATAGACTCTATGGTACTAGTCTAACAAGTAACTGACTGACATCATATATCACTTAAACGGGATGAATATGAGATAATTTAGGAGATGGCGAAAAATGCTCAAAAGGTGGTATTTATCAAAATCGAGCTCGCAACAAATGAATTGAGATTTCACCAACCCTTTTTAAAAAATGTTCTGAGTACAGGTGCACAACATAATCCTTTTTCTTGGATCATCATCTATTACTGTTCACTGAATTAAAATATGTTTTATCTATCTATACATCGTAGAGGTAAAATTTTTGTACATTGAAAATAAACTTGAAAAAACGAGTCAGGGGCATGTTAGAAGTGTAATAGAATACATCTCAACTGTTTTTGAAATTTTTGTTTCTCTGTCTGTTTGTCTGTTAGTACAGGCTAATCTCTGAATCCGCTGGAGCGATTTCAATGAAATTTGGCATGGTAATACCTTACATCCCTGGTCAACATCTTAGATACTTTTTTTTAACCGACTTTCAAGAAAGGAGGAGTAAATGTTTACTTTTCTGTTTGTGGTCCGATTGTCAACATTCTTTTTAGGGTTCCGTAGCCAAATGGCAAAAAACGGAACCCTTATAGATTCGTCATGTCTGTCTGTCTGTTCGTCTGTCTGTCCGTCCGTATGTCACAGCCACTTTTTTCGAAACTATAAGAGCTATACTATTGAAACTTGGTAAATAGATGAAGTTTGTAAACCGCATTAATATTTTGATACAAAAATGGAAAAATTATTAAAAATTTTAGGAGTTCCCATAGGTACAACTGAAACAAAAAAAAATTTTTTTCACCTAACCTATGCGTATGGGGGTATCTATGGATAGGTCTTTAAAAATCATATTGAGGTTTCTAATAATATCATTTTTTTCTAACCTGAATAGTTTGCGAGAGAGACTCTTCCAAAGTGCTAAAATGTGTACCCCCTCTAACTTCTAAAGTAGGCGCATAATAAGTCTAAAAAAATATATGATGTACTTTACTATAAAAACTACCAACGAAAATTGGTTTGAACGAAATCTAGCAAGTAGTTTTTTTTTATACGTCATAAAGATAGATTGTAAACCCGAATTTGATACCATGTTTAAAAAAAACGGTAATTTTTCACTTCTTTTAAGTAAAATTAACATAATATGCTACCAAAAAGTAAGATTCAAACCAAGTCATATCCTAGGCCCTAGGGTAAAGGACTTCGGAAGGTTCCGTTGTTGGACGGAACTCCTGACCCCTTATATTTTTTTTAAATACTGGAAGCACATGCCATATCACCACCATCATTATACCATCCATAACCACATTATGTTGCTTTTGTTGTTTTTTTTTTGTAAGTATTCTTTTGCATTGAAAGGATCAGAATCGAAATTGATAATTATTTTCGATTAATTATTTCTGTGCCGATTTGTAGACTTCTTACTTTAAGGGATATAATTTGTATTTGATGCTATGGTCGCGAAGGTGAAAATTTCCTAATGGGATCTATGAGTAATGGAATTGAAGAAACTCCTCTAAATTTACAACGACAATGGATATTGACCACTGCGTATCTCAATTCCTTAACGGCCATGGAATTTTAAAGTCAAACTTTACGGATCTAAATTAGTAGATAGCATCACCTATGTGCTCGACTTAAGGCAGTATGTTTGAACTAACCACTCATCATGTTCTCTGGGAGAGTTTTTTCTGGCAAGACGAAAGAACTACAATGCTAGACAACCTACATTGTAAATCTGATGTCGCATACTACGGTGATATTGGGACAGTGCTAGGGACTTCCATGCCTGCAAGCGATTTTGTTACAATTATTATTGGCAACAGTCTAACACAGCAGTTTCAATATTAATTTAGCTATTATAGCTTAGTAGTCACAATTATTACAGTTTATATTCGTGGTGCTCCTCCTTCAGTGATTTGACATTCGGTCACTGCAACTTTGTGCTATCTCAGCTTATGGGAAGAATTCATAATTCTATTTTCTTCTGATTAATTTCGTTGCGGGTCCCAAACCAGTTTGAGTATGTCCTTCGGGCTCCCTAAGATCATAATATCAAATTTTAGGGAAGCACCACGATTCCTGACCTACATGAGCAAGAGGTAAAAGTTAAAGAGGTATAGATGCCTACATTAAATATCCCGTCTTCTTTCGTCTATCCTCTGTCTCCGTCACATGTTCCTGGCCCCTGTTGTCCACGTCAAGCGGTCTTCGAAGAAAGGATTTTTCAAAACGATATCTGTGGTTCAAGCCCCGCCGACGAAAGTTACTTAAAAGAGCTTTCAATGTTCCTGGGTCTTTGATCTAAATTAAAAACTTCGAGTGTATTGTACCTAATAATATATAATATAAATATTAATCCTTAACCAAATAAAATAGTTTTTGATGGGCATAAATTTTCTAAATCTCGATTATAATAACACACATTCACGCGGACGAAGTCGCGGGCAACAGCTAGTTTCCAAATAAGAAACTAGAGTTTTCTAACAATAATAAATTATAAACAAAAAACTTTTTGAAAAAAAGCTTTTATTTAAATAGTCTAAAAAGAAAAAAATAAATTTCTCCTTAAATTTTTTAACTATTAAGTTATAATCCTCAATATATTTTACAATTTGCATGATAATAAAAGCTTGTCGCGACTCGCGCGACTTAACAATCTATCAGTACTTGATAAATTTATTAAAATAAAAATATAATATCAATTTACTCAGTTAAATTGGTACTCACTAGTTTATTTACAAATCACGCGACAAGCTTTTATTATCATGCAAATTGTATAATATATTGAGGATTATAACTTAATAGTTAAAAATTTTAAGAAGAAATTTATTTTTTTCTTTTTAGACTATTTAAATAAAGCTTTTTTTCAAAAAGTTTTTTGTTTATAATTCATTTTTTGTTTTTTAGTTATCTCTGGCTAGATTTCTTAGTCTGTTTGATAGTAATTTGTTTTGTTTCAAGAATTTGTTAAAATCTGATTAACTTAAGTCCTTAAGAAATCGTACTCGACTTTGACAATTGAAAAATCTATATTTAGCGAGTTATATTCCGTTTATTTCTGCATGACTAAAAAGTTAAATTTCATTTAACAAAAGTGACCGGATTCAACCGGGCATTTTCTGAAACCCGGGTGGATTTGACTTGATGTCACGTCACGTTATTTCACGTCACGTCACGTAAAGTCACGACACGACACTACACGCAACGTCACGTCATGCCACATCACGTCACGTCACGACACGTCACTTCACGTCACGTCACGTCACGTCACGTAACGTCACGTCACGACACGACACGACACGTCACGTCACGACACGACATGACACGTCACGACACGACACGACTTGACTATTACTTTTCAATTTACTCTCAATGAGCCCTTTTATTAGATACCCATATTGCAGAAGTGCTTCAAAAAAAACTATTTACCTATCTTGGCTAAGCTGCCATATTGGATATAGAATGACATTACATTCGTTTCCGAGTTACTCTCAATAAGCTCTTTCATTTGATACCCATATTGCAGAAGTGCATTAAAAGTAACTATTTCCGTATCTTGGATGAGCCGCCATATTAGATGTAGAATGACATTACATTCGTTTTCGAGTTACTTTCAATGAGCCCTTTCATTTGATACCCATATTGCAGAAGTGCATTGAAAATAACTATTCTCCTATCTTGGATGAGCCGCCATGTTGGATGTAGAATGAAATTACATTCGTTTTCGACTTACTCTCAAAAATACCTTTCATTTAATATCCATATTGTAGGACTGCATAGAAAATAATTATTTCGCCATCTTGGATGGTCGGCCATATTACATTTAGAGTGATGTCACATACCATATCGTGCATTGTCATTCAAACTAAACGCGTATGCAAAATTTCAGCTCAATCGGTTAAATATATCTACTTCAAAATTGAGTTCCAAAATTACACCGTAACACACATACTTACATACAAGTTAAATAAAAGCTTTTAAAAAGCCGTTGTAGAGTTAAAATATATAAGCTTACTAGATGTCGCCCGCAACTCCACTGCGCCAAAATTCGTTTATCGCGAGGGAACCGTACATTTTTCCGGGATGAAAAGTATCCTATGTCCTTTCCCGGGACTCAAAGTATCCCCATACCAAATTGCTACAGCGGTTTAGGCGTGAAGAGGTAACAGACAGACAGACAGACAGACAGACAGACAGACAGACAGACAGACAGACAGACAGACAGACAGACAGACAGACGGACAGACAGACAGACAGAAAAAACAGCCAGACAGACACACTTTCGCATTTATAATATTAAGTATGGATGTATGGATGAGTTATTAAGACTTCAAAGTATTTAAAATCTAGTTTTAGGTAGGTATAACGTACATTTTTAATATTTTACTAGTTTGCGGATGCCTGTCAAAGACGACACTAACCACTAGGTTCTTGTAACCACATTACATTTAAAAATAAAGTCAAACCATTGTTTACAAAGAAAATAAAGAAAATAAGATACAATAGCAACGTATCGGATTCTAGTTGGAAAATGACATTATGTTCAAGTTTAGAACAAGAAGCGCTAACTATCTGGATCGCACGACTTTGGTGAGCGCAACTTTATCTTTTATTGTAAGCGAAACTGGTAATACACACTAATATTACAAATGCGAAAGTATATCTGTCTGTCACTTCCTCACGCCCAAACCACTGAACCGATTATGTTGAAATTTGGTATGGAGATACATTGAGTCCCGGGAAAGGACATAGGATACTTTTTATTCCGGAAAAATGTACGGTTCACGCGCGATAAACGAATTTTGGCGTATCGGAGTTGCGGCACAGAATACGTCACATTAGTACAAGTTGCTGGCGTCATCTTGTACATTACAATACTAGGGCCCGTATAAATAGTCAGTACTTAAGATGCGACCCGGTCTCAAGACGCGGTTCGGCTCTGTGATTGGTCCAAATTTTGACAGCCAACCAATCACAGAGCCAGGCCTTGTACCATGAAACTGTTTTGAGACTCAAACAATCGGACGAGAATGCCGCGTCCTACTCTAACAAACGTGAAATGACGTTGTTAGAGCGGCATTCTTGTCCGATTGTTTGAGTCTCAAAACAGTTTCGTAGTAGCCCTACTGAACCGTGTCTTGAGACCGAGATGCATCTTGAGTACTGACTATTTATACGGGCCTAGATGCTGCCCGCCGTTGCGCCAAAATCCGATTATCGCACAGGAGCGGTACATTTTTTCGGGATGAAAAGTATCCTATGTCCTTTTCTGGAACTCAAAAAACTGGGTTCAGCAAGCGTGAAGAGGTAGCAGACAGACCGACAGACACACTTTCTCATTTATAATATTAGTATCCAGGATGGAAATCTAATATTTATATTCCCTCACTAATAATAGTATTTACGCTAGGTCCGCTACCTTCTTCTGTAATGTAACGTGTCCAATATGCTATACTAAGGGCCTGTTTCACCACTTCCTGATAAGTGCCGAATAGGCTATCCACCACTTAACTTGACAGATAGAGTATGGAGAATCTGTCAAATAAGTTGTGAATAGCCTATCCGGCACTTTATCAGGAAATGGTGGTTAACAGGCCCTAAGGGGCTGTTTCAGAGTATGGAGAATCTGTCAAATAAGTTGTGGATAGCAGCTATCTGGCACTCTATCAGGAAGTGGTGAAACAGGTCCTAAGACAAGCAATGTAATATTTTGTTTAGTTATTTATTGTGTAAATACGAAAGTAATATGTGATATCCTAATATTATAATATTTTATGTTATATTATTTAAGTACAGCTAAATGTGATCCATCTAATGTACCCAGACCCGATTCTTTTACCTCTTTCCTTTAAATTCTCACGCTGGCTTCGTCTTTGCGCCCCAAGGCTCTACATTTTGATATCGAACGAATCTAATTTTTTAACAAATCTAAAATTCATTAAAACTTCAAATAATATCAGCTTTTCGAGCCAAAATTAACTTGTACGGTACAATTTGTTGTCATTATATCCGGGATTTGTTTGACGAAAACTTAGAAACTCGCCGATCTCCCCTCTTCATCAAAGGATTAGGAGCGGCATGAAAACCGATTTTAAATACTAACTTTGATAAGCCTGTGGCTTTCCGGTATTAGTTTATTTGCGTTGATTAAAATTTATTTTATATTGGACAGTAGCCGCTCTAGTTACTTTAAGGAAATTATTTATGAAACATATTAAGTTCGGTAAAAGATACAATGATCATCAATCGACATAAATGCTTGGAAGACATTATTCATCACCTAACAACATGCATTTTCAAAATTTTATTAACATTTAAGATTAAAATATCTTGCCCTAAAAATGACTATGACTGTGATGTGATGAATGTGATGTGATGTGATGATGAAATGACTATGAATGACTATGACTGCTATAAGAGTATCAACATAATAACAAAAAACATTTCGGCGTTGAGGCGATAAACACCAAAAATGACAACGCACAAAAATCATAACATCAGCAAACGTCATGACACTCCGTGAGTCGTGAAACTCCAACAAATAAGCAATTAGGCGCAATTCCCGAATTCTCGTATTACATAAGGACATGGGAATTTCATTTACACGAGCCCGTCCGACATGACAGCTGCCTCGACTATTTAGATACAACTAAAACCATCCCCGGCCCCGACGCGTCTTTAAATACCAAGTGACAGATGACACATTTCCACATTTTTCAACTTGTCGCTTCTGAAAAACTTCGATTTATCTTGGGTATTTAAAATTCTTTAGCTGTTCTTCGATTTCAAACTTTATGAAACGTTGTTAAGACTGAAAATGTGTTGTTCGTGACTCAATAGTTTCTAATGAGAACGGGCGATTGTTATTTCTGATTCCTGAATTACTGTTTCATGCTTTTATCAGATTGCTTGCTTCACAATTTGTTTAAATTCTGATTTTCAATCAGGTACACTTAAATAATAACAAAATTGATGAAATTTTAAATAAGAATTAACCTATTGAGGCACATATAAAAATGTCTCTTACAAAACGAAAACCATCCGTAACCATTTTGGTTTGGTTTAAAGAGGAATGAATGGATAAAAACCTAAAAATTTGTTGTCTGTAGATAGATTACGTCTTTAATATAATATCATTAGAAATGTTTATTTTTGAAAAGAGTTTGAGGGAGAAGAAATTTATCTTGTTTTGGCCTATTTACCTATAAAAGCGCACATTTTTCAGTCATTACTAAGTATTTAAAAATCCTAGCAAAGCTGGTTCTGCCAAGTGCCAGGTTCTTAAAAACAAATAATTTTAAATACGTCCCCACTTTCTGCATTTGAAAACAATAATTGGTCCAAATTGTTTTCAAATGCAGAAGGTACCTATCTCCTTGTCTTTACACTATAAAAGCCAATAGTCATTTAAATGATTAATACATCTGTTTAAAATGACTTATGGAAGCATTTGGTGGAAGCATAAATATGTTCGCAGTCTATTAATATGGTGGTAACGGTCTTATGATATTCAGAGGACGGTAATGTTTTGATAAAGTGCCATTAGAGTTAGTTACTTAGTTCAGGGCTGTTCATTAAAATGTAGTTTGTTAGTGACAAAGGGTTAAGTAGAAGCTCCTATTAGAAGTTATTTTTCTTTATTTATTTTATGTTTTATTGGCACTGGAGTTTGCCTGCAAGTTTGATGCGCCAAAAATCAGATATTGTGCGGGAACCTTAATTTTTTTCAGTCTATTTTTCTGGACTCAGGGTGTCGCCATAATTTTCTTCTAAATCGGGTGCAGTATTTAGCTTCATGAGACAACCCGTTTGTGGGAAGAGACAATAGACAGACAGACAGACAGGCTTGCAGAAAAACATACACTTTTATATATTTTATTATTGTTTAATTTAATGTAATAAGCGCTCACAAAACAATTTATGTGTTTTACATCGAAATACGTAAATTAATCTTGAAGAGCTATATCAAAAAGTGAATATTGAACAAAACGCCGAATTCGGAAATAAAGGCTGATGAAGTAGGAATCATTTATTGCGCCGGAACCGCTCGCATAATTGAGCCATTCATAAGGCTCGATAGCTGTGCACTGACTAATAAGAAGTTAATCCGCAAATAAAAGTGGAATTGAAACAGAAGTGAAGCGCCTTCGCCGTGTGGGTAGGCCATGTCGATTTGTCTTTGTCGGCGTCACTGAACTCGTCAGAAATAGATTAAGCGCTCTCACTCCATCTAATGGTGCCTCATTTGTTTGGCTTTAAGAGAAAAATTGCTCTTAAACTTAGTGAGATAGAATCTTGTTGAGTTTCGTCCGTCTGACGCGATTTGAGGACTTCACTTAACACTTTCGAAATCGTTTTGTTCACCTGCAAAATGTAATTCCCAGTTTGGCCCTGTTTAACTTCGGCTAATGCAGTAAATTCAATTCAAATTGTTTACAAACTTTTATTTGCTGGCAAATTGACTTTGCCGGATGCTATTCTGTTTCAAATTTTTATGCTTTTTACGTGAAATTGTACTGGTTGTTTTATTTTACAACTGCGTCCATTAACAAGTTTACGAGAAGCGTTATCATCGTACAACGCGCTTTGTTAATTAATTTAATAATATCTAGTTAATACAATTTTCGACTATTTCAACGTTAATATTTCTTTACATCGCCCGACAAAATTGTAGGATTTTATGAAAGCACACATTCAAAGTACAAAATTTAAAATCTGGACGGTCTAATTTGAGCATTAGCTCAACGAGCGAACGAGAGTGTATTATGAATGGAAAAATTAAAGTCCTGAATATTCCATAGCCCGAGGTAGATTCCGTTATTCTTTGAATTCTAATAAGCTCCTCCTGATATTTAATTTAAAAGTAATAAAATCTTAAAACTAAAAACTTTTCGCATAAATGAGGGAGTAATAAAATTAGGGGCGCGTTTTATAGTCAGAAATTAATTTTTGCTTTACGTAATTTTAATCCTTGGATGAAAGGCTATTTCTTCTCATGATATGAAATAGTCTTGAGCCTTTTTCGGCCAAAACAAACAAAGTGGCAATTAGTGCGACGCATGACCTAAGATTGTCATACTTACTGTAATAGAAAATTTTCTGAATTATCTTGATAATAATAATTGTAATGAACATTACAAACAATTAATGATATAATATTAACCGCCAATTAATATTGTTAACAACTTGCATGTGTTTCAGATTATACTAAATAGGTTTTTTTTCGATTGTTGGCTGCTATGTGTAAATTTAATAAAGAGTATGTAATATTATTAGTATTGCTATCTAAGTGATATATGCAATAAATGGTTCATAAAAAGATTTGGTCCATCTATTTTAGTGCGATGATATAATAAAATTAATAATATAGTCATAACAACATTCTCAGACATGACCATTTAACTATTATTATGAATACAAACTTTATAAACGAAAAAAAAAATACAAACCTTTTGACTTTTATATTTCTGTCTTAAGGATAGGTAATGTCTCCACAGTAAAATTTTCCTAAGTTGTGTGCCCCTTTGCGGTCAACGTGACTAGTCAAGTTGTCAATTATTAACGTCCAGAGGAACCAAAAAATAAATATACAGACAGTAGACGCTAAAATCCATACTAATATTATAAATACGAAATTGTGTCTGTCTGTCTGTCTGTTTCCTCTTCACGCCGGAACCGCTAAACCGATTTGGCTGAAATTTGGTATGAAGATACTTTGAGTCCCGGGAAAGGATATAGGATACTTTTTATCCCGGAAAAATGTACGGTCCCCGCGCGATAAACAAATTTTGGCGCAACGGAGTTGCGGGCGTCATCTAGTGTATGATAAGACCACAATACAATAATTTATATAAAGTATTGAAACTCAGTCATATCTATTCCTGAAATAATATTGTGAGACGCATAGACAGGGTCGACGAGATTAATGCGACGCGGTCTCTTAAAATGTCTGAAATCACCTAAGTTGTGTCAGCCCAATTCGGACGGTATACTATGAAATATATGAATACCTATAACTGTGTGTATATCTATAGTGTCAAGACGGTGCATTTAATGGAATAAATCTTTAGTCAAAGTTCTTACGAACTTATCCTTACTTTAGAATGATAGTATAAACGATTTACTTACTGGATTATCACGTACGGTATTACACAAATTGCTGAAATGACAGCAATGAAATTCCCGCTTATGAAATATTCGGATGTTTACAGCCTGAATCATAATCATGAAGCCGAAGCGAAGTACATGTTGTGCAAAAATTATAATATTTTATTCATGTTTACCATTAAAGGCTTTATTGTCGCAAAGAATGTTGTAAATGAGAAAAATATGGTTTACCCTGCTGAATTGGTAATTTTAGCAGAAAATACTGGTAGGTAGTCTGTAAAAAAACGTAGGATCGGCTGGTAGAAAATGTTTCAGGAAATCGGCTCATCTCTACAATTTGCGATATCTACAACACCTAACGTATTACCACTATCAGTAAGTAGCTACAAAAAAATATCACCTTTTGGTCTCGGTCAATCAACTAATATAATATGAATTACCACTATTAGTAGCTAAAATATCACTGTTTAGTCTGAATCAACCATAGTCGAATATCGACCAGACAGTCTGATCACTCATTTAC
This sequence comes from Cyaniris semiargus, assembly GCA_905187585.1. Classification (NCBI taxonomy): domain Eukaryota; kingdom Metazoa; phylum Arthropoda; class Insecta; order Lepidoptera; family Lycaenidae; genus Cyaniris; species Cyaniris semiargus. Next base: position 6,427,560 of record LR994555.1, read on the forward strand.
AAGTAGCATGCATATTGCATAATACCCTGCGCAAGCGCACCCCGTTTACTCCTCTCTCTCCCCACCTACTTCTCCTTCCTCGTTCTTCGTCCTCCTTCTCCTCCTCGGCTCACCAAAGAGATTCAAAATTAAACATATTCAGGCGAACCTCTCAAATTTTACCTAGCTATCGACCAGTGACTATTGTTGGGCATTCAATATTTTCTTTTCCAATTCGCTAACAATAAAATATTTAGAAAACGTTTTAGTGATACTATGTGTATACAGAGTGTAACAAAACTAAGTTATAAAACTTTAGGGTGTGTATGGGTCTCCTATGTAGAGATTGCCGTGAAAGTAGCACATTGAAAGACAAAAAAATTTTTTGCTATTTATATGGGCAAGCGGCCCAGCACGATTCATTTTCCCATACAAAAGTAAAAAACCGCTCTTTCGCGAACTCTATATAAGAAACACATCGCACCCTAAACTATTATCACTATGTTTTGTTACACTTTGCATAATATACGAAGTTTCTTATTTCTTCGACCATATTTATAGCGACCAAAGATTAAAATAATCCAATATCTCTTCTATCCAATCCAGATCCTTCCAATCCAGATTATAAAACAATATATTATTCCCACCGCCGACGTGGCTGTCGCTCGAGTATAAATTATTGCTTATGATTATTCAATATTTATAGAGACTTATCGGATAATTTAAAATCAATTTATAAGGCAGGTTGACATAAAATATATTTGTAATCAACACTAAACAGAATATAAATTAGATTCAAAAGATTTGACCGATTTATTAAGGGCTTAATTGCTGTTGAATTGAACTAAATGAGGTCACGACCACCAACATCGAATTTTCTAAAGATATGTTTAAAACAAAGTTTTTTATTTATTTATATTTAATATTTATACTAGCCCGCTGCTGGGCAAAAGTCTCTCTCAAAGCCTTCCATTGCCGCTGCTACGTCCCCGCTGGCCAACATGACTGGTATGCCTCCAGCTCTTCGCGTCATCTTTTCCAAGGCTGACCAAGGCTGTGTTGTCCACCTTTCTTACATAGAATTATGATAAGTTTCATGATTTATGTATCTACTATCAGAGAAGTTGATTCCTAGGCAGGAATCAATTTCCTCGATAGTACAAAAACACATATTAGACGTGCCTATTTTTGAAATCCATTTTAAGCGCCTCAATAAAAGAAGGCGGTTCTATGTTGAGTCTAAGGAATGCACTAGGAATTTCGAATAATATCCTCGCGTCGCAAAATGCACGATTATTTATAATTCCTATTTGTGAGTGTACTTTACAAAGCGTGAAACAAGCTTGAAGGCGTCTGCCGGTCGCCCACCCATTGTGCTAACGCGTTCCCTGTCATTACAACTGATTTATTGTAACGACCAAGAACCCTTTGATAGCATTAAACATTCATCGATGTGACAAAACGAGTGTGTGTCTAATTTAGATTTAATTTTCAACGCATTGACTTTATTTATTATTAATATACTAGAGATCGCCCAATGGTCGAAATTCGATCTTAAATTTAATTATCTGCTTTTGGCTCCCCATTTAAAGAATTGACTATTTCAGATTTAATAAAAAAAAAACAACAATCCATTTTAAATTTGACATCTGACTTCAACCATAAACAAAAAAGTATAATTCGTATGTATAGGCTTGTCATACAAAAATATGGTAGTAGGCACATTGTAGTGTGTCATGTGTGTAATGTTTTATTTGTTAAAAAATGTATGATAAAAGCATAATTTCAAAATAATATTAGCTCGATGCACTCCTTCACCATATAAACTATAACTGCAAAATTTCATTCACCTATTTTTTTTTTTTTTTTTTTATTCTAATTTAAAGGGCTTTATCGCTAAGCGATTAAGTCGCCCTGGTAGGTAATCACAATATATATGTAATCCTAAGTAATAAATATAAATAATAGGCATAAAAGTTTTCCTGGAATAAGAAAACTCCTATGGTTACCTATTGATAAGCTGCAATAGCAACCTGATCTCCCCAGAGAGCGGAGAGGCGAGGATACTATTACAGCCACCTACTTGATTTAAAGTTTTATACAATATTTCTCTAATATGCCTGTTCCGGGCACATTCCATCAATATATGATATATATCTTCAACGACGTTACATATTTCACAGTTTGGCGAGGTAGACTTTTTCATAAGAAAGGAGAATTTATTGCATGGAATGTGTCCGGAACGAAGTCTCATAATATTTACAACATCTATTCTACTCAATTTAGATTCATTAATCCAAGGGGGTTTTGGGGGATGCGGCTGGGCAGTGCGATACCATATACCTTTTTCCTTTGACCTTTCACAAAAGTATTCCTTAAATAAGTTATCACAATACAATTTATATGAGAAGGTATGATAACTAAAAGACGGTAGGTAATCTACAAGTAATCCATCTGAAGATGCTTCCTTTGCATATTTATCAACTTTTTCGTTTCCTACTATACCTATGTGGGATGGAACCCATTGTAAGATTACAGTTTTGTTTAGATGTGCGAATTTCAAGATTAAATCCAGAATTGAGTAAGCTATCGTTGTACCTCGAAAGGTCGAGGTGCAACGAGCCAAATGGAGCAAAGCACTTTTAGAATCGGTAATTATTACTATATTATTTATATCCAAAGAATATGCATAAGACAATGCCTTAGCAATAGCTATAAGTTCTAACTCCATAATAGAAATTCTGGATTGAATCTTGAACTTCGCACATGTTTCAGTATGTAGGTCATAAAATGCAGCGCCGTTACATATATCATTTTGAGACCCATCTGTAAAAATTTTTCTAAATTGTCTATATTTTGTATCAATAAATTCACAACATATATATTTTAAATACGAAGGGTGATAACATTGCTTGCTTTTGGGAAGATTGTATATATTAACGTTTATATTATTAGATAAATTAATATTATTAACCCATGTATCCAAAGAAAACATCCCTAATATTTTTTGGCGATCAATATTTTTATTTTTAAAATAGTCGTAAGTGAAAGTTAAGAGAGGTTTTCTTTTATTGTTCCAATAACGGCCACGAATTGAATCAGTGAGCTCAGAAATATTCTTGTCAAGAATTTTGTTTTCAATTGAATTATTTTTTAACCAAAATTTACCAGCTAAATATCGTCTTCGAAGATACAAAGGAAAAAGGTATAATTCGCTTTCCATCACGTGGATGGGAGTGGTCCTAATAAAGCCGCCAATTGTACGCATTGCCTGATTCTGAATTTTGTCTAATTTATTCAAAAACGATTGAGGACTATTATCATATAAAAAACTACCATAGTCAATGCGACTCCGAATAAAAGAAATATATAACTTACGCAAATGTTTAGGGTGTACTCCCCAACCTGGCCCCGCTAAAACTTTAAAGATGTTAAGGAATTTTTGGACTTTGATTACAATTTCATTAATATGTTTTCCCCACCTAAGCGATCCGTCCAGCCACATACCCAAATATTTTACTCATTCAACTACATCGAGCGGCCGATTGTTTACATATAAATCAAAATTCATGAAACGATTTTGTGGTCGTTTGGAAAAAATACAAATTTTGCTTTTAGTCGCTGAAATATTTAAATTAAAATCAAAACACAACTTACTTAACGTGTCAAGTGCCAACTGCAATTTTGTTCTGGCATCATTTAAATTATTTGAACTGCAGTACAAAGTAAGGTCATCTGCGTACTGTGAGAAGCATATATAAATAAGAGCTTTACAAATTCGAATTGTCCCAATATTAAATAGGAGGGGGGACGCGGGGTCCCCTTGAGCTAGACCACGAGCCGTGCTTCTTATTATCAGGAAATCCGGGCCCTCAATACTTAAAAATCTTTCAGTAAGAAAATTCCAGAAGTATATACAAATTTTTGCTCCCAAATTAAGCTCATCCATATATTTTAAAATGCTAATAAAATCAATATTGTTATATGCATTTTCTAAATCAATAAAAACTCCCACAGTAAATAGATTTTTTGAAAAACCTAATTGTATGGCTGACGTCACACAAGCTAGGTTATCTAAGGTAGACCTTCCCTTTCTAAAACCCTTGGTCTCTTCCATAAATATGTTATTGTGTTCGAAAAACCATTCAATCCTTTTGTTAATAACCGAATGAAATATTTTGCATAAACATGATATTAAGGATATCGGTCTAATTGATGTTATTGACGAAGGGTCTCGTCCGGGTTTAGGTATAGGTGAGATGCGCACCTGGCGCCACTGATAAGGAACAAAACCGGTCGTTAAAATTTCATTATATAATTTCAAAAGAATGTCAAGCCCATTATCTGGAAGATTTTTAATCACAGAAAACGAAATGTCGTCACAACCTGGGGCGGTATCTTTAGATTTTATACATTTCAGAAGCTCATATTTAGATATCTGACTTTCTAGCAAAGAATTTTGAGATTGAAACTGAGGACGTGGTGTAGAACAGTAATCGGGGCACAGATCGTTGAGAAGACTCTGTGCTACATCCTTTGCGATGGTAAATTTTTGACTTCTGTAACCTTTTAGCCATCTCATACGACGCCACATATTATTAACATTAGTAGATTCGTCAACAGAGGAACAAAATTTCTGCCACGATTCAGATTTGGCTTTTCGTATTAATTTTTGAGCAATTTTAATTTTATTCTGCAAAATATTCAAATTATGAGGAGTTGGATTTTGTCTAAAAATCGATAAGGCTCGCCTACGCTCCGCAACTGCTTTAGATAAATTTTGATTCCAATATGGTTTTGGTTGGAATTTGTTAGTGGGACATGTAGGTATTTTATAGAATGGAATGTTACTATTAGCGGCTGTATTCAAAATATCGACAAAACGATCGTAGCAAAGTTGTAAGTTATCGATGTTTTCTAATAAATAATTATTTTGAAAAAATAGATTTTCTACACAAGTCGCGTAAGTAGACCAATTAGCCTGTCGAAAATTGCGTTTTTTAATGAAAGAGCTACAAGAATTATCCGGATTACATAGCTTTATCATTAGGTGGTCACTCCCTAGATTTTCATTTGTTACAGACCAATCGAATTTATGAAAAATATCTGAAGACACCAAGGACAAATCAGGAGACGACCGTTGTAAAACCCCGTCCACCAGTTTCAATCGTGTAGGAGTACCATTATTTAAAGTTATTAAATTATTGTCAATTAAAGCATCAAAAATCTGCATACCTCGAGAATCCGTTTTAATTGACCAATTAGAATGATGACCATTGAAGTCTCCAAGAATTACGGCTCGCGAAGACACTTGTGAAAACACACTATCCCAATCATTTTGAGTAGTCCGGATATTTGGTGGACAATACACACAAATCACGTCACTAATATAATTACAATTTAAAATTTTAATACTAATTAATTCAATGCCAGAACAGTCACTTTGCACTTGCCACGATCGACATTTTAACGACTTATGTGTAAATATAGCTACACCTCCCCAACCGTCTTGTCTGTCTTTCCTATAAACATTATAATTTTTAATAGAAATATCAATATTTGGTTTAAGCCAAGTTTCACAAACGGCCGCAATATGAATTTTATCTAAATGCAAAATTTGTTCGAAATCAACTAATTTAGGTTTTAGGCTCTGGGCATTCCAATGCAAAATATTAATTTTAAGTATTTTGTCCATCAAATATTTTAAATAAGAAAGACAGGTCAGGCGGGTCTTCAAATACTTTGGTTAATACCCATTCTAAAATTATTTTAATCGAATTATATATTTTGGTTTTAACAGATTCGCGTTTCATAAAAATTATACTTTTAAGTTTCATCAACAAACACATAAACGATAAATCTTTTACATCGTCATCTTGTCTTTCTTCACTACTATCTTCTTCGGAGCTATCACTCGTTCTTTGTGTATTGTGTCCTTCTCGATTCGGCGAGTTAGGTTGAAATTCATTATCTTTATTTATTGTCATTACAATGTCTTCTTGTGATAAAGATTTCCTCTTCTTTTCTTTAATTTTCTTTTTTTTTAAGGTTTTTGGTGGTGACGTACTGGTACTGGCACTGGGTTCCTCCGAGACCTGATTAAGAATATCGCTTACATTTTGTTTTACAACGCTGGCGTAAGATGGTTTTGTAGTATTTATTTGAACTTCTGTGTGCTCAAAAGTTTCTTCATTAGTTTTGGGCTGCGAAAAAGGTGGAATATAAAGATCCAATGCTTTTCTGTAGGAACAATTAAATTGTGCCATAATATCTCGTATTTTGCGTTCTCTAGAGTAAATAGGACAATTTTTATCAAAAGCAGCATGATTCCCCTGACAATTAATACATTTCAATGATGTAGTTTCACATCGTTCGTGTTTACCGCAACATCTTGGGCAATAAAAATTCGTTGATGGACATACTTTACGAGTGTGACCGAATCTCCAGCACTTAAAGCATTGAGTGGCCGGAAAAATATACGGTTCTACTTTTACTCTCATTTCAAAAATATAAAGAAAATTTGGTAACGAAGAACCTTTAAAAGCTACTCGTACTTTCTCACAGTTTGACCATCCTCCGTCATCTTTATTCTTGCGCTGTAAACGTCTAACATTCATAACTTCAGATGAACATGAAATAGACGATAATAATTCCTCTTCAGAAAGATCTAATTCGATATCCTTTATTATCCCATACGATATACCGACTTCGAAAGGACGTTGAAATCTCCAACCCAGCTGTACAAAATAATCGGAGTTTATTAAATTATCAGGGCTCTCGTCATTATCAAATTCCACAGAAATCTTGAATGGGTTAATATACTTAACTCTTACAATATGGGATATATTTTGAATCTTAAATAGTTTAGCGAGTGCAAATTGTTTGGGAAATATTTCCTTACATGTGATTATCAGTTCAACAGTATGTTTTAACTCTCGTTGTCTCTGTTTTCGATTTTGTACCTCAGTCCACGTGTTTTCATCATCATCAATTTCGTCTCTTCTTCTTTTTTGAATTTTTTCTGCATTTTTTTCAGCCATAGTAGTGTCTGAATTCAGTTGTGTAAGTTCATCAAAAAGATTTATTTCGACTTCGCTTTGTGTATTACTTCTTTCAATTTGATCTATGTCATCCGGATTTGTATCTTCTTCCATTGCATTTAAGACGCACAATTGCTTGAACGCACATTGATCGGCCGAGGCCTGCCGGCGCGAGTAGGTACAGCGCGACGTACGTATGCACCGAATAACAAATTATTTTCACTGCACTGCCAATACGTCTACGCACTATCATGCGTCAAACGAGACTTTCATTCACCTATGTTTCCGCATTTTTCGTCAAAAGGGATCCAAAGTTTTTCGTATATATACTAGAGATCGCCCAATGGTCGAAATTCGACCTTAAAAATTATCTTCTTCTTTTGGCTCCCCATTTAAAGTATTGACTATTTCCGATTTAATAAAAAAACAACAATTCATTTTTGATTTGACATCTGACTAGTGACTTCAACCATAAACAAAAGAGATACAATTCGTGTGTATAGGCTTGTCAATCAAAAGATCGTAGTGTGCGCATTGTAGTGTGTGTTATGTTTTATTTGTTAAAAAAATATATGATAAAAGCATAACTACAAAATAATATTAGCTCGATGCACTCCTTCACCATATAAACTATAACTGTGCAAAATTTCATTCACCTACGTTTCCGCATTTTTTGTCAGAAGGGATCCAAAGATTTTTTCGATTCGCTCGTGTATTAATATAATTATAGATTACAAAAAAGATCTGTCATCTGAGTAAAAAAATGGTTCCACAAAATGTAAACGTATATTTCGTAATTTTAGCTGGTTGTCTAAAATTCGGATCGGTCAAACAATTTTCTTAGCTCTTGCTACGTTTTTATGACAGTAAGTGGAGTCATATATTTTTTTGTCAAACAATCAGGTAAACAAAGTCCTCACCAAAATTGCCAAAAAAATTAAATAGTTTTAACTCGGGACTATAGCCCATAATATCCTATCAATAGCTAATCTCTAAAATAACATTTTTATTAAAATAATAATTAAATAATAATAAAAATCATCTCTTCTTAAAAATGTACCATGAATAAGGTACCGGAGTAGGAATTTATTTGAAAATTGAAATGCCTTCATATTTTAAATAGCAATAACGGTATTGTTATTTAGCTTAAGTTTTGCGTGGTGTCCTAGGGAGTCATTTTAATATATTATAAACACAGTTTTAAATAAAAAAAAATACTTTATAAAATTTTAACTCCGATAGATTTGACCTTTCAAAATATATGACTCCACTTACTGTCATAAAAACGTGGCAAGAGCTAAGAAAATTGTTTGACCGATCCGAATTTTAGACAACCAGCTAAAATTAAGAAATATACGTTTACATTTCGTGGAACCATTTTTTTACTCAGATGCCAGATCTTTTTTGTAATCTATAATTATATTAATACGCGAGCGAAAATCTTTGGATCCCTTCTGACAAAAAATGCGGAAACGTAGGTAAATGAAATTTTGCACAGTTATAGTTTATATGGTGAAGGAGTGCATCGAGCTAATATTATTTTGTAGTTATGCTTTTATCATAAATTTTTTTAACAAATAAAATATTACACACACTACAATGTGCACACTACGATCTTTTGATTGACAAGCCTATACACACGAATTGTATTTCTTATTTTTTATGGTTGAAGTCTGTTGTCAAATGGTTGTCAAATTGAAAATAGATTTTAGTTTTTTTATATTGAATCTTAAATACTGTTAGACAATTATTACACGGCTAGTCTGTCATCATTTGACTTAATTAATCTGAGGCTGTGGCAGGAATTATATCTAAATTATAAACAAAAAACTTTTTGAAAAAAAGCTTTTATTTAATAAGTCTAAAAAGAAAAAAAAAATCTCCTTAAAATTAATAACTTTTAGTCTTTTAGTTATAATCCTCAATATAATATTATAAAATTTGCATGATAATAAAAGCTTGTCGCGACTCGCGAGACTTAACAATCTATCAGTACTTGATAAATTTATTAAAATTAAAATATAATATCAATTTACTCAGTTAAATTGATACTTACTAGTTTATTTACAAATCACGCGACAAGCTTTTATTATCATGCAAATTGTATAATATATTGAGGATTATAACTTAATACTTAGTTAAAAAATTTAAGGAGAAATTTGTTTTTTTCTTTTTAGACTATTTAAATAAAAGCTTTTTTTCAAAAAGTTTTTTGTTTATAATTTATTTTTTGTTTTTTAGTTATCTCTGGCTAGATTTCTTAGTCTGTTTGATAGTAATTTATTTTGTTTCAAGAATTTGTTAAAATCGTCCTAACAAATCGTACTCGACTTTGACCATTGAAAAATCTATATTTAGCGAGTTGTTATATTCCGTTTATTTCTGCATGACTAAAAAGTTAAATTTCATTTATCAAAAGTGACCGGATTCAGCCGGGCATTTTCTGAAACCCGGGTGGATTTGACTTGAAGTCACGTCACTTCATTTTACATCACGTCACGTGACGTCACGTAAAGTCACGACACGACACGACACGTAACGTCACGTCACGTCATGCCACGTCACGTCACGTCTCGACACGTCACTTCACGTCACGTCACGACTTGACTATTACTTTTCAATTTACTCTCAATAAGCCCTTTTATTCACGTCACGTCACGTCATTTTACGTCACGTCACGTGAAGTCACGTAAAGTCACGACACGACACGACACTTAACGTCACGTCACGTCATGCCACGTCACGTCACGTCTTGACACGTCACTTCACGTCACATCACGTAACGTCACGTCACGACACGACACGACACGTCACGTCACGTGACGACACGACACGACACGTCACGTCACGATACAACACGACACGACACGACATGACATGACATGACACGTCACGACACGACACGACTTGACTATTACTTTTCAATTTACTCTCAATAAGCCCTTTTATTTGATACCCATATTGCAGAAGTGCTTTAAAAAAACTATTCCCCTATCTTGGCTAAGCTGCCATATTGGAAATAGAATGACATTACGTTCGTTTCCGAGTTACTCTCAATAAGCCCTTTCATTTGATACCCATATTGCAGAAGTGCATTAAAAATAACTATTTCCGTATCTTGGATGAGCCACCATATTGGATGTAGAATGACATTACATTCATTTTCGAGTTACTTTCAATGAGCCCTTTCATTTGATACCCATACTGCAGAAGTGCATTAAAAATAACTATTCCCCTATCTTGTATGAGCCGCCATGTTGGATGTAGAATGAAATTACATTCGTTTTCAAGTCACACTCAAAAAGCCCTTTCATTTAATATCCATATTGACCACACAGATTCTGACTGGACACGGCGGATTCGCCTTCTACTTGCACAGATTCAAGTTGAAGGAGGATCCGTCGTGCCTGTGTCAGCCAGGAGTTGAGGAGACGGTTCCTCACCTGTTACTCGAGTGCCCAATTTTTGCGAGCAATAGATATGATATTGAGCAGAAACTGGGCACATCGATAACGGGTGAGAATCTGCTATCCATCCTGGGGGGAAAGAAGAGGGACCTATTCCTCTCTTTTTGTAAGAGGATTGTGGGTGTTATAAATAAGAAAAATAGTGATATTCTACTGTGATAATTAGTGTAAGGCTCCTTAGCGATAAGTCTTATAAAAACTGTGATATTAGGTTAGCTGAACGTTGTGCTGTTGTTTTATTTTACTGTATTTTAACTGGATATTTTAAAATTGGAATTTTTATCTGTATTAATTGACTTTTATAATTATTTTTACTGTATTTTACAACCAGAATCTTATCCTGTATAGTGTATTTTAATTGTATGAAGAAAAATTTGTTTAGTAATAAGAAAGATGTAACGAAGATGAAAGAAAAATGAAAATAACAAGCCCTGATTTTGTAAGGGGGATGGATTTCTTAAAAAAAAATAAAAACCATATTGTAGGACTGCATATAAAATAATTATTTCGCCATCTTAGATGGTCGGCCATATTGGATTTAGAGTGATGTCGCATACCATATTTGCATTGTCATCCAAACTAAACGCGTATGCAAAATTTCAGCTCAATCGGTTAAATATATCTTCTTCAAAATTGATTTCCAAAATTACACCGTAACATACTTACATACATACAGAGCAAGTCAATATTTTGACAATAGAATATCAATAGAAAATTTGAAACTTATAATTTTATTTTTTATTTCAGGTCGAATTTCGACCATTGGGCGATCTCTAGTATTTAATAGATAATTATGTAATAACATTATAATAATAGTTAAATATACGTCATAATATTAAATTAACCACGATAATTTTGGGATGTGTTACAAAGCATATTATTAATTCAAATTATTTTATACTTAGTCAACGATATAAATCTATAAATCATGAAGCTAATGCAGGCTGTCTTTGACCAAACTTGCATCATACCCTACGTATCTGAATTACAAATGTAGTATTAATAATGTAAATATAAATGATATGCAAAACGGGGAGTTATTCTAGCCCCATTGTACAAGCTTTGTGGGGCACCACGGGCACCACTAAATAATCTTGGCTCAAAATCACTTTAAGATCTTGTACCCCGACGTCCCTCTATGTCTGGCTTTTAGTCCAGTTTCAGCGTAAATTTATTAAGGTTACAAATGCATAACATAAAATCTAAATAATAGAGGTTTTCGGACTACAAACTATTTGGATGAAAAAGTATTTTAGGGTAGGCTGGTCGCGAATATCAGAAAAAGGGAAAATATACATTTGTGCAATATAATTTATAAGTTTTAGCCCCTCGAAAACGTGGCTTGGTATCGCATACCCCAATAGAAAAGTCGGCAAAAACTTTTCTGATACCGAAAGTTATGCAGTAGAAAATTATATTCCAGAGTCCAATTTCCTTATAAAAATCCTTCACAAAAATATTAGCAATAATTTAAAATGTAATTCATATATTATGTTATAAAAATATTATTATTTTTTATTAAACAAAATAATATTAATTATTATATAATTTTGAATAATAAAATTCCCCGTTAATGTTATTAAAAGGATTTAAGGTATATCACTTTTTCTTAACATTACGAATGACTATTTGCAATGACTAGTTCAGTAGCTCACATTGTATTATGGCCCTCTCAATTAACATTGCACTAATAATATTATTGTTATCATAACCATTGAGATGATTATTCCATAATGAACGTTCGTTATTACAATAGTTGACATTATTGCGTTTGGCACTGTAATTTAGAATTATAATTTACTACTATAATAATCTTATTTGGCTTGGGATGATTGCTATAAGCAATTATAAGAAATATAATTACAGTTGTGTAGAATATTTTTGTAGAATTCACTATTATTTGGACATAATTAAAACAAGTAAATGTTGTACATAAGAATATGTATGATAATAGCGGTTAAGTAACTTTGCTATTTAGAAGTTAAAAGGCACTTAAGGCCAGGATTTTCCAACGCAAAATACCTTGGCTTTATTTCAGAATCAAACATCGATTTATCATTTTAATTTTAGAAGACGCCTACACAAGAGATGTTGTATAGGTAATTAGTTCATTCTACTCGGTTGCTATGGTCGCACGTCACAAAATTTAATATCGAATATGCGGAACCACAAAATTTATTCAAAGAATAGGTAAATCTTCACGTCATCACATGATGATATCCGTGGTTTGGTCTATATGTCTCTTCATTTCTATCTTTCTGTAACCCCTTCAGCTTAAACTGCTGAACCGATTTTGATGAAGACACTTTGAGTCCCGGAAAAATGTACGGTTCATACACCATAAAATAATTTCTTCCAAAGTTGTGTGCATCGACTACTAGTGAATAAAATCTTTGAATCTTCATGATATTATATTTTATTTGTGACGGCAAGAGGACCCGTCATATCTCAGTAATCTGCTCCCCCAGCCGTTTGTCAGTACCTACCCCTTACCCGCCCATATAAATACAAACAGTGAACGCAGATGCCGTGAAATTTAGAAATTCCTTTGTGTCGACGCGTCGGCACCAATTGCCTTTAGATCTACAAATTTTCAGATTTATTCTTTGAATAAAATTTGTGGTTCCGCTTTGAAATTCAATTGGTTCGGCTCGACACATTGCTGACGAGTTCTGTTGAGATTATTTCACCCTTTTGTCTAAATCTTTCACCCCCTTTTCGACACTCTTTTGTTTCTTTAAAGTTTCAGCGCCATGACATTTTCAAATTGCTTTCCAAAATAAAAGTAGTCAGAGTGTGATTTTAATTTTGTTCGCGGTGTTATGTTTACAAATAAAAATGTAATAAAATAATATAAAATAGAAAATCCACAGGCACAATATAGCCTACTTAGAAGTACTATATTAGTTGTGACCTATTATAATCCGCGCGCGATCAGAATGGGATCGGATTGACAGTTTTGTTTGCTGAAGTAGCGTTAGCAAAAATATTCGGAACATTAATTAATAGGTTTACATATACATAATAATAATAAAATACGTAATCGACCCATTCTGTATATTAAAGATATTACTGTGTTTTTGGTCAACCTGGTGGCAGCTTTCAGTTTCTATTGTCGTATTTTTGAGCAAACCTAAAACTTCATGAAAAAGATTTCTTGGTAATATTTTACCAATGATAATGATTCAGGAATATTATTATTACTATAATAATATCACTAATTACCTACTACATATTATTATTACAAAAAAATTAAAACAAAACTTGAAAGAAATGTACGCGAACAAAAACGTAATTTTGTTTGCCGACCCTACGGCTGGCCAGTTGTCGGCGCGCGTCTCAGTTCCAAAAGGACGCATCCCATTCTGATAGCGCACGGATAATACCTACTTATGACAGTTACATTTTCTTATTGATAGGTAATCACTTAGAGAGTTATATGTTTAAACTAACTATGTAAATTAATGAATCAATTAATAATTGTACTTATTTAATGTAAGATTTTATTATATAACCTTGTACAGAATACAGCTTGCCTGCCAAAATCGGCTTTGATAATAAATATAACAAATAAAATTTTATAGCAATGAATAAGTATCGGTTATAAAGAGCAATCAATATACAATAATATTAACGGTATATAAAAAACTAATTTTCTGCATCGATTGGGTTTAATAGTTATAATCTGCCATAAAAATAAAATTGCAATCCGTGGTCTTACCAATTGTAAGCAAATGTCAGAAAAAATACTTTAAATTTGACATTTTAAGGTCAAATAAAGTCTAGAATTTAGCACACTTGACCTAACTGTAATACACCAGGCAAACACTTTAAAAAAATGAGAAGAAGAAGGTTGGTGAATCCCTAGATGCATATTGTATTTAAGATTAAAATTAGAGATGTGCCGACTAGTCGGTAAAGCCGACTATCCGGCCACTTTTGTAGTCGGCGACTAGTCAGCGAATAGTCGGCAAAAACCGCCGACTATCCGGCTTTTTATTATTTTACTATTATTGAAATTACATTTAAGAAAAACCTTGATTTAAACGTTCAAATTAAATGAATTGTTTCTGAAATTACTTGCTGGCTAGGAAATATCTATGACATTTAGATATTAAATAAAAATTATATTTAGATATTAAATATATTGTATATATAACAATATCTTCTTCAATGAACATTTATAACGAAAATTTATTCCTATTTCAAATATAAAAGATTCAGATTTTGTATTAACAAATTAGGTAAATAATAAAGCAAGATGTAATATTACACATGATGTACAAGTAAAAACATATCCTGAAAACAATCAACTGTATCATGATTCATGAGTCATGACGGTAACATAACCAAAACACGATCCGACCCGTTTGCAGGCTGCGTATGCGACTTACCCGCGAATCAGCAGTAAACGAAACGTTACGGAAACATCCGAAACCATGATCGGTTTGGCCGACTAGTCGGCCGATTAGTCGGCTTCCTTGCAACCGACTAATCGGCTAGTCGGCTAGTCAGCCAAAGTCATGATCGGCACATCTTTAATTAAAATATATTATACTTATAGCTGTTAAGTGTTAATACATATTATACGCATGTCCTAACCAACTGAGGTACAGAGGTCGTCTTAGCAATTTTAGCACGTCCACATCCGCATGCTTAGCTTAGCATGACCTAAATATAATCCGCAAATAATTGGATACGAGAATATTTTATGGTAATCCAAAATGGATGACAATTCAGCATTCCGATGCCCAAAGATATTGGGTGCTTGAAAAATTGAATTTTGGGCAGATCGACGAAACTTCTGCGCCTACATAGAAAAGTGATATATTATATTACTTAAATGGTTTGGAATATTGGAATATTGTAATATTTTATAAGTATACTTGCATCATAATTTTATGGTTGAAAATAAAATAATAATGATTTAACTTTTTTAACATTATCAAAAATAATTATTATGTACTTACTTACTTTAATTTAAAAAAAAACAGTTTGTAAATAAACTTATTTTACGTTATCAATATATTTTTATTTTACGTTAAATGTAACACAAAATATTTAGTTACCTACTCTTGAGTATAATACTCGTATTTAAACGTTACAAATACAAGTTATTCGATCGTATATAAAGTATTGTTAAAGTAAATATTATTCTACAAAAACCCTTGGACCCATAAAATTAGAGAAGGGATGTCTTATTTCCCCGCCGATGGGTCAGCCATATTTAAATCCCTTAGATACCTATAAATAATATAATATTATGCCCAAGAAATAGAAGATAAATCTCGTATATTTATGTCAGAAAAGTTTTTAAGCTTGTGACGGGCGGTAATAATGATATTTTGGAAATCTCCACTTTACCCCGTTTCAAATAATTTAATAATGAATGTAAGCAATAATGCTATCAATTAAACTGGTCAATAATAATTGATACATTATTTTGTTAATTGAGATTCAAATTTTTGTTCACATTTAGGTAAACCGGCCACGCACAATATAGGGTTCCGTAAATTTCCGTAGTACCGCTAGGTTTTGATAATGTTAACTATGTATTGTCAACTAGCTGTTGCCCGCAACTTCGTCCGCGTGAATGTGTGTAATTATAATCGAGATTTAGAAAATTTAATACCCATCAAAAACTATTTTATTTGGATAAGGATTAATATTAGGTACAATACACTTGAAATTTTTAATTTACTTACTTCAAAGACCCAGGAACATTGAAAGCTCTTTTAAGTAACTTTCGTCGGCGGGGCTTGAACCACATATATCGTTTTGAAAAATATTTTCTTCGAAGACCGCTTGGCGTGGACAACAGGGGCCAGGAACATGTGACGGAGACAGAGGATAGACGAAAAAAGACGGGATATTTAATGTAGGCATCTATACCTCTTTAACTTTTACCTCTTGCTCTTGTAGGTCAGGAATCGTGATGCTTCCCTAAAATTTGATATTATGATCTTAGGGAGCCCGAAGGACATGCTCAAACTGGTTTGGGACCCGCAACGAAATTAAGAAGAAAAAAATAGAATTATGAAGAATTCTAATTCCCCTTCCCATTAAAAGCTGAGATAGCACAAAGTTGCAGTGACCGAATGTCAAACCACTGAAGGAGGAGCACCACGAATATAAACTGTAATAATTGTGACTACTAAGCTATAATAGTTAAATTAATATTGGAACTTACTGTGTTAGACTGTTGCCAATAATAATTGTGACAAAAACGCTTGCAGGCACGGAAGTTCCTAGCACTGTCCCAATATCACCGTAGTATGCGACATCAGATTTACAATGTAGTTTGTCTAGCATTGTAGTTCTTTCGTCTTGCCAGAAAAAACTCTCCCAGAGAACATGATGAGTGGTTTGTTCAAACATACTGCCTTAAGTCGAGCACATAGGTGATGCTATCTACTAATTTAGATCCGTAAAGTTTGACTTTAAAATTCCATGGATGTTAAGGAATTGAGATACGCAGTGGTCAATATCCATTCAGTGTTTGGTTAATCGTTCATGAATATTAGGGAAAAGCTATAAAGATGTCGACCTTTGCTGGAATTGATAATCACTTTGAGTGTCGTTGTAAATTTAGAGGAGTTTCTTCAATTCCATTACTCATAGATCCCATTAGGAAATTTTCACCTTTGCGACCATAGCATCAAATAGAAATTATATCCCTTAAAGTAAGAAATCTACAAATCGGCACAGAAACGGCGAAATAATTATCAATTTCGATTCTGATTCTTTCAATGCAAAATAATACTTACAAAACAAAAACACAAAAACATCATAATGTGGTTATGGATGGTGTAATGATGGTGGTGATATGGCATGTACTTCCAGTATTTAAAAAAAAAGGGGTCAGGAGTTCCGTTCAGCAACGGAACCTTCCGAAGTCCTATACCCTAGGTATATAACTTGGTTTGAATCTTACTTTTTGGTAGCATATTATGTTAATTTTACTTGAAAGAAGTGAAAATTACCGTTTTTCTAAACATGGTATCAAATTCGGGTTTACAATCTATACAACAAAAAAATAATTTTGACAATCGCACCACAAACAGCAAAGTAAATATTTACTCCTCCTTTCTTGGAAGTCGGTTAAAAAAAGTATCTAAATTTTGACCAGGGATGTAAGGTATCACCATGCCAAATTTCATTGAAATCGCTCCAGCGGATTCAGAGATTAGCCTGTACAAACAGACAAACAGACAGAGAAACAAAAATTTCAAAAACAGTTGAGATGTGTTCTATTACACTTCTAACATGCCTGCGGCGCAAAACACAATGCTCGGGAGCACGATTCATGGAATCATTATATTGTCACGATGGGAGGATAGTGTAGGCGGGGCTAGCGTGCTTTGATATTTTTGACAGCAGAGCCTGCTGTCAAAATGTAAAAGTTAATGTAAAAGTTATAGCCAGTGCTCTCGTCTTAACAAAATTTTTCGTCACAAAGCTTTTGCTTCGATAAAAATATGTACTATTTTAGGAAATATCACATTACAATGAAACTCGTAAAATCGAACGAATTTAAAATCAAACAACAGATATTTTTCATTAGATGTTTTAAAGTCGGTGGTGACTAACAAGTACTTAAGAATCTTGTCCAACAAACAGTTATTTGCCCCTCCTTTTTAATTAATTTTGACAAATTACCCTACCTCCCGACTTTTTTGTTTTTAATTAAATACTGTAGTGACACTTCTGAGTGTCAGGAGTGTTGAAAAGGAGCCGTTCTGTGTTTATTAATTATCTCAAAGTAGGCTAATAGAAATTTAAATGAGACCTATATTCATGAGCTCGAGAGGTCAAGTAAAATAGTTTTCCTTTCAATTTTAAGTAGTCCTTTTAAGCTCCAAAGTTCGCCTTTCATATATTTCAAACGAAAATCTTCTATTATTTTATACTTGAAAATGTGGGGCAGTATTTTGAACTCAAAGAGAGCGGTTTTAAAGTTCAATTGTTAGAAGTTCTTGTAAAAATAATAGTTGATTTTATAATACATATTTTAATATCCATACTAATATTATAAATGCGAAAGTGTTTCTGTCTGTCTGTCTATCTGTCTGTTACCTCTTCACGCCTAAACCGGTGAACCGATTTTGCTGAAATTTGGCATGGAGATATTTTGAGTCCCGGGAAAGGACATAGAATACTCTTTATCCCGGAAAAATGTACGGTTCCCGCGCGATAAACGAATTTTGGCGCAACGGAGTTGCGGGCATCATCTATTTTTATATATTACATGTAAAAAAAAAAAATTAAAAACGAATGATGACACTGATACGAGTTCCATTTCTGATTTGAAATAATATTTATAACATCATTTAAATATTATTTTTCCTCGATTTTCAGCTGCTTGCCCAAATAAAGCTATGTCACGAAAATAGGCGCAACGAAATTTTTCATTTCCCAGTTTTGGTAACAGAGAAGTAAGTAAAAGCATCACGGAAGATAAATTGCCTAAAATTACTTTAACAAGTCCTCCAATTTCATTCAACCCATTTATCTCCTCTTCGTTCCCTTATAAAAACGAAACGGAACGCAATTTTCGTGTTCAACTCGATAGCTTAGAATAATAAGCTGTATTAACGATGAATTAAATATACAAAAAGCATCCTTTAAGATATAAGATAGTATAGATGACGCCGCAACTACTTTGCGACAAAATCATTATCACTCGGGAAACATAGATTTTTTCGGGATAGTAGTAAGAAGTATTCTATGTCCTTTCCCGGGACTCAAAGTATCTCCATGCCAAATTTCAGCAACATCGGTTCAGCGGTTTGGGCGTAAAGAGGTAATCAGACGGACAGACGGACTCACTTTCGCATTTACAATATTATAGTATGGATTATGACTTCTAAATACATTATACTATTTCTGAGTAAAATTGTAAGATAGACCATATGGTCTATCTAGGTACTGATATCAGTACCTATATTATTTTCCTTGGTTTTTACACACATAATATTTTTTAACTTATCAAGCCCCATAAAATCACCGGTGATCGCGACAACAATAGAATAACAATAGATTTCCAAGAATCCACGATCGAAGGAACTATTTACTGCTAAAATGTTATTGTTGCAAGTTATGGGTGCATCCACGAACTTATTGGATTCACCTAAAACCTGGCCTTATCACACATTTATCGTATTCGGGGATTTCTGAAAATAAGGGCACATAATCTAATTTTGTAAAAATATTACGGTGACGCAGTGCGTACTTTCTATTTAGAATAAGTTTGACATACTGAAAAAATATGGTTTCAAGAAGCGCATGGACAAAAGAAATTTTTCACGCCTTCGTATTCCATTACTCAATCCATGTGAACCCAAGTTTTGTGGGCGCTGGCAATATTCCAGCAGAGATCATAAACACGATTTATAATAACGCTCTAAACTTTGACCCGACTCATAACTCGACTCTCGATAAGTTCGAACGTCTTTCGAATTTAAATAGTTGGGGTCTCGCATTCTCGAGCTTTACTTTTATTGCTTACTTCACGTACCATTAAATTTTCCTTGCATTTTTTAACATACGTTACCCCAAAGAGGGAGTAATATCCAGCTCTAAGTTTTTACATGTACGTAGTTTTCTTACGTTTTGTTGCATGATTCATTTTGTTATGTCTATATAGTTTTATGTAAAAAAATATGCTTAAATGAAGCTCTTAAATTAGTTTTTAAGCCCTAGATTTAACTCCTTTTCGAAAAAAGTTTCATAAAAGATTATACTAACTGAAAAAAACTTATTCCAATGTTGCAATTTTTGGATTCTCCCAATAAAAATTAAGCACTAAGTTTATAAATAAGTCACCTTTACAGTCAATAAAGCATTCAACAATAACAAAAATCAGTGCAATTTATATCCCCAATATACGATTTATATGGAGTGAAGAGTTAATGGTTTTAAATGTTTTAAATCCTGCCAAGTTCTTAAGGTGCATACCGCGTGGGACGCTCCCGAGCCTCATAAGGACTTGGAGAACAATACAAGAAATAAAGGTCAACTCGCTACTTTATTTTATTGCCTAGTGATTGCCATACTTAGGAAAATTAAAGATAGCCATTTCATAGTTGAAATGGCTATCTTTAATTTTCAGAACTCTATTTTGATATATATTAAAAAATAGAGTTCTGTTTTCACCTCAATGTTAGCTTTCCTCATATCTGCGGTATATCCATGTATTGATAGGGTTATGATATCAATATTATTTAATGTTTTACCCATACGCTACGAAAAGTTAGCCGGATGGTGTTGCCATTAAAAATGAAGAGTGTGAATAATTATGCTATATTTCGATCAAATAATAAAATTGTATTACTCACTTATAAGTTCTTTTAAATAATGTATGGAGCCCTCAAATATTTATAAGCACACGCTTGACTTTATTTTATCTATTTTAGTTCAAATTAGACAAGATTGATTGCGCTCTATTTTTGGTAAATACATTACTTAACATGCTCATTAAAATAAGTCGAGCTACTTAAAAGATAATAAAATATTTCAATCTAGATCTTATTTTAATTGTTATATCACAATATTTTATTGCATTCCAACAGGAAATAAAATATGCAAAAATGGCAATAAAATTTTGTAAATTGTAAAAACAGTCGTAAAATTACGAAATAAATATAATTTAATTAAAAGAGAGTCGTGACATGACAAAACAACTTGCTTTTATTTTATTTTTCAACAAATTACGTTTTTGTAATTATTAATATGTTTTAAATTAAGTAATTTAATTGCTAAAATTTTGGCGATTTTTTCACATTTATCATACATATTTTGTGCAAATTAAAACGGAAATAATTAATTAATTAAAAAATATATATTTTTCTTTATTACAGTTCTTTGGCACCGACAGTAAAATATTACTTGTAGAACACCATTACGAGCTAAAAATAATTTTGCCACATACATCCTGTTAAAATACAATAGGGTCAATAATCTCCAGTTATTATAAAATTTGATTTGCCTTTTCGGTGAATAAAAAAAAAATGAATACCACACTTGCACTCCAGAACTTACGTCTTTTAATACTTATAGCGCCCTGCGTTTCCGTGACCCAGTGGTTTAGAGCTGCTAGCGCTCAATTCGGAGGTTGTGGGTGCGATTCCTATGTGGATCAAAAGGTCCTTTACAAGTTTGAGTAGAACAATGTAGGCTCATGACCAGATTTCTGACAGGTCGAAAGAACACCACGCTTCGTTCGGGTGTACATAATTATGTACGGTCTTATCTCTCGCGAATCGTGTCGGTCATCTATGCTACTATGTCACAGGAGTAAGAAATGAGGGAAAGCTTTTTATTTCCTGCGCACACACATACGTACTATAAAAATAAGTCCAACATAGCTGGTAAGATTTTCAATTTAACCGGCCACCGTCACCGAAATTAATGGGGCTATTGCCTATTACTAGCGCCCAAAAAAAAAACCGCACCCTTTTCTAATATCCAACAAATTCAATCCTTTTCCCATAAAACTTGAGTAGCCAATCGCATCAATCAATTTTGAACTCTACGATGCTGAATTTAGAATTTAATACCGATTCTGTAGCCTCAAGCGGATGCCGGCGACAGTTACCTTATTTGGAGTCGGTCCAGACTCGCGTGCAAACTTTTATGCCGTTTCAATGTGATACTGAAAGAATTGTATTTCAATGCTCAATTTGTGAGGTTAACTACTGTATAGGTGTAGTTCCGAAACTCCTGTTGAATGCTCGAATTGTTTTGCATATTTTGTAATGGTCTTTTCGATTGCACACATTTTGTACTCGTATTATTATTGTAATGTTTTTGACGATTTTTTGATTTCAGAGTCATTTCTATCATCCAACTAAATGACCAAGTAAACTTCGTATCACTTTTCTCCTATTATAAACCTTCCCTGGACCTGCTCGATTTTTTTTTAAAGACAAAAATTAGCCAAATCGGTTCAGTCATTCTCGAGTTTCGCTACACTTACAAAACTGAAAATTCATTTTTATTTGTATAGATTAATTAAATGTTAGGTATTTTCATGCAGAAATTAATTTATTACCGTATATTTTTCGATATAAACTTAAGTCCTTCGCACAGTACTCCAATTATTTTTAAAAATAAAATATTGTTTCACTTTTTTTAATAATTATTCATTTTGTAATATTTTTGATAATTTTCGACTTCCGCTAACGCGAACTTTGCTAAGGCTGTGTCTGCAAATACCGTCCTAATTGCTATCAACTTCAAATTGAAATCCATAATCATACCACTTTACACTTAATTTTACTTGTTGAAAAAGACAAGAATATTAATTAATATATTATATATTTATAAAGAAAGATATTAGCAATTCATCGAACGTTACTTTTTAAAATTCAACTCCAAAGTTTAGTCTGAAACAATTTCACTTTGCTTGTCCACGCTTAAAAATATTTATTCGAGTTGAAACTTTCATTAACCATGAATAATAATATAGAATGTGGCAAACCAATGTTTATCTTTAAAACCCATTACTTTTGCCAACAGATAGGCTTTTATTGATATTGCAGTAGTTTTGGAGTAGTGTTTCGATTCGATTTTGTATGTTTAAATGATTTTTATTTATATCTTTTTCCATTTAGAGAACGTTATTTAAAATCCTTGTTTGCTTTCAGTCTAAACATGATTTTTATTACTTTTAGAATATTTCGATAGTGACAAATATAAAATTTATTGGCTCCTGATGTCGCTATGATATATTTTGATGAAGTCTATTATATACCAGACTAATATACAGCTCATACTACTGTTTATTTACGTTATTGTAATACTAGCGACCCGCCCCGGCTTCGCACGGGTATAAAATATATAGCCTATGTCACTCACTGAAAAAATGATTAAAATCGATTCAGTAGTTTTGATTTATATTCATTACTACCCGTGGCCCGCGTCACTCCAATGACAAAAAATGTAGTTCGCAATCACCTCTATATTTTTTATTCAAAAAACTTTTTCCTAAAACCAATAGTTTCCGAGAAAAAAGCATTTCAAATTTTTTTTATTCATTTTTTGGATTTCTCAAAAACAGCAATTAGCGCGACCTTTTTAATTTTTCTGTGACCTCTTGACATGCCCCCCTAACGATTCATCACGAGTCGTCAAATAACGGTATAGACATAATATACCATTGCGAAGTTTTCTGTAGACCTTTTCAATGTGTACAATACTAGTACATTATTTTGATAAATCTCGTAGGGTTCAGCCTGCGTTTGCAATGTAAGCGGAAAAAAATGTAATTATTTACGACATCACATTAGAAACCCCAACAATAACAGTTTTTCTCCACTATTTAATGAATGTTATTATACGTCTTATAAACCTTCCTCTTTAATCACTCTATCTATTAAAGAAAACTGCATCAAAATCCGTTGCGTAGTTTTAAAGATTAAAGGGACATAGGGGAAAAAAAGCGATTTTGTTTTTAAATAATAAGTAGTGATGACCACTTTAAAAAAATTAACTTTTATTTTAAGTTCTCATATAAATGACTGTATGTCTCCTGTGAATGAATTCTTTAAAACCGCTTTCGCTACCGTCGTCGTGGAGGTGAGACGAATATTTAGTAGTAACGAAACAGCCAAGCCATACATACTTACTGATATGTAGAATTTGTTGGAGTTAGAGTCGATAGAGTTAGGCCGTGTATATTCAGAAGCTTGGCTCCACATTAGATCTGATGTCTTTTTCACAGGGCAAACCTTTTGTGGTCGTCCAGGTAACATTTTACATGAAATGTTTTTGGTGGGATTTCAGTTCTTTTTGTAAGTTGCTACTTGCTAGGCAGTCTTTTAGTTTTTTTTTTTTTTTAATTAAGAGGTTTTTAGTTAATGTCTATCCCGTGTAAACTTTCATGTCCTAATTCATAAGATTGGTGAAAGTCTCACTCATATTTAAACTTCCATTACCCCAACTAAACTTATTTTACGGCGTAACCAAATTTCGGCGTATTTTAGATATCAATAAAATCTAAAGTATTAGACCTATTCAATTGAGACTTTGTATGTTTAATAAGTCTATTATTGACATCATATCCTGAGAATATGAACTATCTGCTATATTAGAAACCAACTCTATGAGGGTCAACTTCCACCCCCATTTTAGGGGATGGGGGGCGAAAATTACAAGTTTATGATTTTTTTTGTTGTTTGTATACTAAACTTAGATTACATACCAAATTTCGGCTTTCTAGCACTTCAGGAAGTAGCCAAACATTTTGATCATCAGTGTGTCAGTGACGAAATCGGCGTATTTTAGATATCTATAAAATCTAAAGTATTAGAGTTGTTCAATTGAGACTTTGTATGCTTAATAATGTCTATTGATGATATCATATCCTGAAAATATGAACTATCTGCTACAACGGAAACCAATTCTATGAAAGTTAAAAAAAACAGCGAAACACTTCGAGAAAAGGTAGGCTCGCTTGGCTCGTCTCGGCGGGGACACTACCGTGTCCCCAGATTAGGAAACATTTTATCTCGACAAAATGTACGGTTTCCGTGGTATAAAGTAATTTTGGCGTAACGGAGTTGCGGGCGATATCTAGTCTCATATTAAAACTGTGAAACCTATAACAATAACCGATGAAAACGAAGAAAATAGGTGCACAATAGTGACAATAGGGAAGATGCAATATTTTTATTTTTATGTTTATTTTAAAGAACTTCATGTAGAATAGACCATAAGTATATAAAAAAATTAAAACACTGGAATTTACTGCAAAAAATTCGGTTTAAAATTGTCAATTTAAATTTTGTCTGTATGACGTCACTACTGTCCTGCCCCGCGTTCCATTTAGCGTTAAAAACGATCAAAACGCTCAAAATAGGAGGCATTTTTATCGTTTTTAACGCTAAATGGAACGCGGGGATAGCAGGTGTGACGTCACTGAACGCTGATTGATGTTTTGAAATCCGTTCCGTTTCAAGTTACTTTTAATTCGTAATGTTTGTAAAAAGACAATAATTTTAAAAAAAATATTAACCTTGCAGTGGCCCTTCTTTTATATTTTTTTTACATTTTAATAGCAAAATTTTCACAAATATTATATTTGCATGTTCCCTATTCTCAAGTACACACGTCTGGTCAGGCTGCCGTCAAAATACGTAAGCAGAATTAATCGAAGCTTCGTAGAGCTAATACCCCAGCGTCTAACACGAGTCTGTATTTCAAAGCAATTACGTAAGACCACCTGGTACACACAGGTGCCAAATACATCCACAAAGACTACCAAAGTCTATGCACTCAAAGTCTTTGAGTGAAGGAACGTTTTGTTGACTAGAGGACGACAATAGGTGCAGATTAAGACTAAAAGCTGGCTAGTTTTCCTCATATCCATACTAATATTATAAATGAGAAAATGTCTCTCTGTGTGTTACCTCTTCCTGCCCAAACCGCTGAACCGATTTTGTTGAAATTTGGAAAATTTGGAGATGCTTTGAGTCCGGAAGTAAAGAAGAAATTCTTCAAAACAAAGGGCAACCTAAATGTAACATCTAGACGCTCAAAATAAAAATTAAATTAAGCAATTTAAAAACAACGATGATGAATTATAACAAAGAACACTCTCTGTAAAGTCAGATTTCAAACAAAAAAAAGTTGACCAAAATCGGTCCAACCATTTGGATGCTACGATGCCACGGACAGACACACACAGACAAACAGACAGACAGACTGACACGTCAAACTTATAATACCCCTCTTTTTGGTCGGGGTTAAAAAGACGTTTTTCAAACACATAGTACCTATCTAGCATGTAGTAAAAATATAGAGTTTTCAATGTAAACTAATATAAAATGTTGCTTGTGTAAAGATGGTTTAAAAACGCGATAACTTATTGGATTTGTTACACCTACAAGGGTACATCTAATGCCTGGCGACATTTCACCATTCGTCCCAGACCGTCGCGTCGTTAAATATTTAGGACTTACATTTAAATAGATTTTGCGTACATTGCACAGTGACTGGCACTTACATATTAAACTTCCAAATTCCGAATATAGAGGTTCCTAATATTAAAGTAGATATTCCGAATACAAAGTTATTTTAACACTACTTAAATTATTGTATTTTATTATTATTTAATGGTATCTATTAACATAGCTTTATTGATATAGACTATCAACATGAAAATTTCTCTATGTTACGTTTTTCTTTTTGCTCATAAAAGCCGACACACGAAAATGATTATTTAACTTCCATTACAATGGAAAAGTTAAAAAGAAACAATCCTCAAAGCTTTTAATTAAAAAACAATTAAGGAAACGAAACATGAATCAAAACATTGGGCAATGTTTATTAAAAGCTTATTTAGAATTATAACGCGTATTGCGTATTTATGAAAAAGGTATGAATAAATAATGAACGTATTTTAGTTATGCATTCATTCTTCAAATTCAGACTTTACGAGCGTATTTTAAAGTTACACGCCCATTCGTGCTAACGAACTTCGTTTTGAGAAATATTAACATTGAGGTCTCATATTTCGGGACGTTGAATTTCATTAAAATAACTAAAATGACTTCCTGATACGGTCAATGGCGGCATCCATTAAAGAAAATATTATGATAACCGATAATTTTATTTTGAATTTATCTGTCGTAACACGTAACAAATCGGTTAAAGCAGTTTGAAATCTAGTTAATCCTCGTTTATGAAGGACTCATAAACGAGGATTAACTAGATAGAAGCCATAATAATATAATCAAATATATGTAACACAATATGTAATAAAAATTATAGGACTACTTTAGTGTCACTTATTATTATTTGAATTGAAAAACAAAAGCAACACTGTACTTAACCTATCTATCGTCATGTAACATGTACGTCAGTTTTCCCTGAGAAACGAAAAGTAAAATATTTCGTTTTAAAATAAGTTTAATGAACAGCCTTTTTTATTGATGCTGGAGAAATGTTAAAAATAATCGGCCAAGTGCGAGTCGGACTCGCACTTGGCACGAAAGGCCGTACCGTTATAGAGCAAAAAGAGGCCAAAAATTAAAAATTGTGTTTTTTGTATGGGAGCCCCCCTTAAATTTTTATTTTATTTAAATCTTATTGATAATTATTAAAGTGCACATATATTTAAGGCCTTTGTGAACATTTCACAAAAATTGCAAAAAAAAAACAAAAAAAATCATGTTTGTTGTATGGGAGCCCCCCTTAAATATTAATATTATTTTGTTTTAAGTATTTGTTGTTATAGCGGCAACAGATAAACATAATCTGTGAAAATTTTAGAAGTCTAGCTATAGCGGTTCTTGAGACAGACAGACAAACAGACAGACAGACAGACAGACAGACGGACAGACGGACAGACAACGAAGTCTTAGTAAGAGGGTCTCGTTTTTATCCTTCGGGTACGGAACCCTACAAAACGATGCAAGAGAATTATTTTGTTTTCTTAACCTTAGTGGTTTCAGGAGTCTTAGTGGCAAGCGATTGGCAGACTTCGGGACATAGTAGAGTCTTTGAAACTCTACCGAAGTACTTTCGCTGCTCTCCGGCCCTTTATTTACTCCATCAGAGCTCTACATAGAACTACATTCATTAATGGAAAGAGTAACCTTTTTTTAACTTTTGTTAAAAAAGACGACTTTTGAGACTTTAGTTAATTCCCATGAATATTCATGACTCTGGGGCGCTTGTCCATAGAAATGTCAAAAAAATTCGCTCTCTCAGCGCTGCTACTTTCACAGTGGACTCTTTACAAGGGATACACACCCTTAAGTATTATCACTTAGTTTTGTGACACCCTGTATATGAATGCGATATTCTGAATACGATACGTCAATGAATTAACAACAAAGTTTCGCCCGCGCATTAGGGCGTGTGTGCATTAGGAAGCCCGTGGGGAGTTCTGTGTTCCTACTTCCTAGTATAAAGTACAGTGCATAAATTACTTGTTTCGGCTATTTTAATACCAGGGTACCACATGTAAATTGAAAGTTGAAATATTAATGCGTACAATAACATTATTTCTTGTGTCAATAATATAACATCCACCATGCACGCTTTGTTATCATACATAGTTTGCTATATCGTTTACTGAAGGCGCTGATGCTACGGCGGTGTCGTCCATTGATCCATGATTCAAAACTCGTTTAATTTTTCAAAGTTTAGGAACTCCGTTTAAAGTCTAAAAGCAGACCATAAAGCGGCCACTTAACTAACCGACAACTGGAAATACTCGCAACTACCAGTCGGAGACGCCTGAAAACAATTAACTTGATTCAAGATATTAATAACTCATTAATAAAAATTACTTTTGATCCAAGAACCTAAACAGTTTTTCGTCTGTCTGTCGTCCGTCCCGTTGGTTCTATTGCTGCTTAGATCTTTAAAACTACGCTATGGATTTGGATGTGTTTTTAATAGAATCAAGAAGAAGGTTCTTATGTTTAACTAAGTATACTAAATATGGCACCCACAACTCCGTTGCTCCAAAATTTGTTTATAGCGCGGGAATCGTTTATTTTTTCAGGATAAAAAATATAGTATGTCCTTTCCCGAGACTCAAAATATATTTAAACGATATCTTATCAAATTCAGTTCCGCGGCTTAAGCGTGAAGAAATAACAGACAGACACACTTTCGCAATTATAATATAAAGTACCATAATATTTTACATGGCAAAACGATTACCGGTCAGCTGGATTCTGGTAAAACAAAGCAACAATTAAATATTAACCCCAAAACGGAAACAGTTAATCTATAGCAGAAATGAATGGTTTGCTCTAAATTCTGTATTCAACCCTCAATTAACCGCATCACGTTCTTTTCGGAGTTGGTCTCCAGCCAATTACAGGCCCAGGGCTGCCACTAGCTAGATTTTCGAAATGAAATTATGTTTATTTGGATAAAATCCATACTTATAGGTATTATAAACGAAAAAGTGTGTCTGTCTTTCTGTCTGTGTGTTACCTCTTCACGTCCAAATCGCTGAACTAATTTTGTTGAAATTTGGTTTCGAGATACTTTGAGCTAAAGGATATAGGATACTCTCCGGGAAAGGACATAGGACACTGGAAAATTTTACGGTTTCCGCGCGATAAAATAATTTTGGCGCAACGGAGTTGCAGGCGTCATCTAGTATGGTTATCTTATATATAAAATTCTCGTGTCATAATGTTATTTACCGTACTCCTCCGAAATGGCTTTACTGATTTTTACCAAATTTTATATGCATATTCAGTAGGTCTGAGAATCGGCTACTGGGCACTTTTTACATTGATAAGTGCATTTGTTGAATTAATAATAGTAAATTATTACAACTCGAGACTGACGGCGACCATTGTTTGTGCGACGGGATAGCGATGGGCGTTGCCATGGTGACACACTTATTTAGTCACTTCAATAAAATAATATGGGCGAAATACTTTATATGGCAAAACAACGTTTGTCGGGTCAGCTAGTAAACTATAGATATTAAATTTAAGTAGACCGTATATTTTTTCGTAGGCCGTAGCTGACGATGACCAAATACTATAATAAGTTAATCTAATTGTAACATTTTACGGCGCGCAATTAATTTAAATTCACAAAATTCTACTTAATTTGCTTGTCCTCCAAGTACTCACTCCGAGTTTGAAGAAAAACCTGAAAAATTTTGTAAAACAGTTTGGTTACATTAAGTTCTTTTAGGGTCTAAAAGTTGCTGGTTGTTTTTGTCTCTATTGGGGTCATAAACTAGCAAACTTTCGGCTGAAAAAAAATTGGGCTGTCGCTGACACTTGGGTTACAGTGGTCAGTCACCTCTACCAGAGTAGACAGAACTAAGGAGTACTTCGACTTAAAACAAACGGGCGAATCTACGCGAGTTGGGCGCGAGTGTCACTTTCGACGTGTTTCACAATGCTGGGTAACGCATTAGTACTGCGCGCGCCGGCCGATATGACATACTACGTCAAACGTATAAGCTGGGATTTCACCAGGCATACTCAAAACTTCGTTTTATAAAACTTGAACGCGTTCACGCGGTGACGTAAATCTCGTTCTGTTTCAAATGGATTTCACAAACTTCTTTTGATCGCGATTATTAAATCTAAGTTTACGTGACGTCACGCGATTATTTTATATGTTTTCATCATTTTAAAGCCTTTTCACGTTAATTTAACTACAAAATAGCAAGAAACAATACATAAACTAACCAAACACATGTGTCGAAACTGTCATCTTGACATTTCTTTTGTCTATGTTTTTCGTTCCAACATAACAGGGCTTGAATGGGTTTTATGACGTTAAACTTCGGACTTTGGGCGTTCAGAAGATAAAACTCGGATTTGCTGTGAACGCGTTCAGTTTATGTTGGTGAAATGCAATTCGATGTTATAATCGCGTTTATACATTTAGAACCGGTTCAGGGTGCTCTGAACGCGTTCCATTTCTTTGGTGAAATCGCCCCTAAATTTCGAGATCTCTCCTGAGTCGGCCTACTCGTTAGTTCTGTTTACTCTACTTCTACTACGTTTGCTATCCGAAAGTGACAACCCTAGAGGCGGCGACGTCCCTTCTTCCGGCCGCTAAATCATTTAGCTTTGTGCACCCAAACTAGTTATCCCTTATTGTATCCAGGTATAAATGAGACAATTTTTGCGCTGTTTTTAAACATTTTGTTGGGGTTATAACTTATATCGGAGGGTTATTTAGAAGTAATGGCCGGTTTACATTATTCCAGTCCAGTCATCCAATCCAGTGCTGGATTGCAATTCAGTGCATTCCATTACCCTTTTATATTATTGCAGTAGCATCCCAGGATCTGGATTGGGTTACTGGATTGGAATAATGTAAATCAGCCATAATTTGTTTTTAGGGAGTTCTACCGAAGCCAATGGTTTTTTAGTAGATAATATCAATATCACGTTGGACCACGATGGATATATAATATTCTTACAACACAAGCGATGTCGAACATGAGCAATCATAGAAGAACATGCTCTCTATCAACCTGTAATTGTCTGTATTTGACCACTATGACAACTTGCAGAGGCTGTATAAAAATTCTATCAATGACAGATCTCAAATTTTCTATAAAAGGCAGAATTTCATATAAATCTCTATATATGGATTGTTATAAAATTCATTACGAATCATCATTAATTTCAATGTTAATGTACAATCAATGAGTGTTACGACAGGTAATTAAGACTATTTACTTATTACTTTATTTATACATAAATAAAAATTAATTACAAAGTGTGAAAGTAATAAAAAGTATAAGTTTTATTCTCGCAATAACTTAGCACTGACGCTATTTAAGGATAAAGTTGTAAAGCCTTGTACAATGGTTTACTTTTAAACCGTTTTAATGCCGGGATTAAGAACTAAAATAAAACGACCTTCCCATTGGTTCGATGCACTAAAATTGCATCTTAAGATGAGTATACACTACGCAATGTAACGGGCTCGTGTGGTGAACTTAATTTGTATTACGGATTTTTGATTAAAAAAATAGATTTTTGCTTTTGTGAAATTTTCTGTATTTTTAAACTATGGCCAGACTTTGTTTTATAACTTAGGCCCGTATTTTTGGTCAGTACTTAAGATGCGACCCGGTCTCAAGACGCGGTTCGGCTCTGTGATTGGTCCAAATTTTAACAGCCAACCAATCACAGAGCCTGAACCGTGTCTTGAGACCGAGATGCATCTTGAGTACTGACCAAAAATACGGGCCTAAGTATTTTAGATTTGGGCCCCAGCATACAACACCTCTATTGAGACCTTATTCATTAACTTATACGAATTCCATTGAATGAGTAGCTAAAAGTGTGGGGGTCCAGGTCCTATGTGCAAGCAAGACAAACATAATATTAAGTCGTAAGTTTAATAACTAGAATAATTTTCTTCCCTTCGCTGCATCTACAAAAGTCGACGCGGTCGTGGACGCGTAACCTAAATCGGATTGCGCGAACTTATCGCCGAAATGTGTCCCGTAGTGTAAACGCACCTTAAGAGGGATCAAATTTACGTCCACCGAGTATCGTAAAAAAGTTAAGAAAGGTTAATAAATGGCTGGACCTATTTGGCAATGTTCATAATATATTTGAGCAAGAAATAATACGGTACGCAGTGCAGCAGCCTCGCTGCGTCGCAATGGCGCCAGCTACTTGGCACAACTTTCGGTCATCGTACCCTATGCCCATATATACAATCTTGAGCCAAAACAATTTCACCGATATTCTTGCCAGCGGGTTTGAATTAGAGCACTGGCCTAGTGCGAGAGGTGGGACTTTAGAGGCTTCATTTCTGAACTCTCGTATTTCTGGCGGATTATCCATTGTAATTTGGTGCTTTGTGTCTATTCTTCGTACTTATTTATTACTGGATGACGCCCGTAGCTCCATTGCACCAAAATTCGTTTATCGCGCGGGAACCAGGAATTTCCGAGAATAAAAGTATCCTATATCCTTTCCCGGGACACAAAGTATCTCCATACCAAATTTCAGCAAAATCGGTTCAGCGGTTTGAGCGTGAAGAGGTAACAGACAGACAGATACACTTGCGCATTTATAATATTAGTATGGATAGATCTACTTGCATGATATTGGGTTTCAATACGGGTGGACCTTAGACGACTGTAAGGCTCAATTTATACTAGCGCAGAGTCGAAGCGTATCGAAGCGAATCATCAAAACTGAACATAACAAATTCAACCTTAACTACAAAGCATTAACGCACATATTACTTCTGAGAATTTAAAAAGGCGCGCGCATTCGCGTGCACTAGCGCGAATTCGCTTGACCAACGCTTTTTGGTGCGCGCGCACTCTCGCGCATCCATGCGCCCACAAGCGAATCTACGTGTCATCACTTCGCGCGCATTCGTTCGAATTGTTGCGAATTTGGCGCTTCGATGCGCTTCGACTCTGCGCTATTATAAATTGGCCCTTATACAGTTCAAGTCCAACTCATTGCTGCTGGATTCAAGCACAGAAGAAAGTTACGGCTTCCACAAGGGAAGTGTAATAAAATACAGAAAATATTATAAGAAATAAAGTTTATTATCACATTTCATAAATAAATATCTAAACCGAATGATCTAAACTTAAGCCTAAATAAATTAAAAATAGTCTAAAGCAAACACGTTATTTTTCGTGAGGAACTTTTTCTGGTACCCACATGGCATCGAACATTTTTAAATGACTAAATGCAAATGCCACATTCGTGCTGGAGAATCGTGATGTCCAAATCCTTTAATTCCAAGGTGGTCTACTTATATCAATACTGATTTATGAGGGGGCTGATATGGATCTAGTTGGTTTTCTCGTAGACCCACTTTCCGGAGTAGGGGGTCTCCAGCCTCTTCACCTTGGGCCTGAAGCCGTTTTCGTCGGCGGTGTAGTCGACGCGGTACATGAAGCCATCGGGTCCGATGTACTCGTAGAAACCGGATGAGGCGATGCCCTCGTCGATGGAGTTGGGGTTCTTGAGGACAGCGTTCTCCTTAGCGCGAATCTTGTTCTCGGTTTCGAAACTGTAACAAGAGAGGATGGTGTTATGCAAAATGCTAATGTACATTCAGACCTGCTCATGATTTGAGCTGAGAAGTTTTACATAACATTGGTTGAAACCAATTTAATGAGACCAATGAATGAAGTCGTTTTCAGTGAATGAGTTCTTTTGGTTCAGTCGTTTCATTCACCGGTCTTACGCTAACGACTAGGTCGTTAAATAGTGTCGCAAAGAGTGCATAAAGATCGATGAACTCTCAAGTCCATTCAGAAGAAACTTACTCAAATCAATCATGATCATATTGACTTTATTTAAATTACCAGTAACTATTAAAAGGTCAACAGCGTTATCACTAACGAAGAAACACACTGAGCAAGAATTTTTATCGTAACTCCAATGAATAAAGAAGCTATTTTGACATTGACCTTTAACATCTGATGCATTAAAGAATGACAAGGTCGAATATCTGTATCGAGAGATTAGAGCCTTGTCAAATTAAACTCGGCGTGTTTTGTTTCTAAAAGGTTGCTTCAACCTGATCGGGGTCAATAACCAATGCAGGCTCGATCAAAACATTACGATCTTTTTCGATCAACAAGTTTTTTAATGATCCCAACAAAACCTCTTACACCTCACCTCTTTTGAACCGAAAAAAAATTACATCGATTTGTCAAATCGGCAATTAATTTTAACGACTTTAATTAATTTGACAAATTGCCATTGATTGGGATCGCTTGTGAATTGGGTTAATCCGTACATTTTTTGGATGGCAAAGACTTATGCGTAGGCAAAGTTTTTTTTTCAATACTTACGTAAAGTCGTATTTGTCTTCGTCGTAGTGATGTTTCTGGTTCAGGATTTTGATTCCGTTGTTCCTGTAGTATCCGTCCTTGTAGTAAGGCAGGTCGTTCTCGGGGGGAGTGTACACTAGCTTGTATGTATCTGCTTCCGGTACGTATGGTTCGTAGTCGTGGATGTAGGGGTTGTCCATGTGAATGTATGGATTCGGTATGTGGATGTATTTGCCCTCGTCCGTTGGGATGTATCTGTAAAAAAAATTGTATTTAGTAAAATTGCATGATATTTTTAAGCTTGCAATTTTTTTTAGAGTTAAAAACCGAGTAGTAGAGAGTAACTGAGTAGTTATTTTTTTTATGAAAATTTTGAATATTCGTTACAGTTGAGTTTCGCTGAATTTAAGTCTCGAGGTATATTTTATTTCATTTATAAATGTTTACTTTCTCAGTTAAAATAACCGGATACGTAAATGTTAAATTAATAATAGCTTGTACCAATTGAGCAAGAATGCGTTATGTTCGATTGGCTTTTAACATCGAACAGCTGACATTTACTTACTTGCCAGTGTTTCCATATTTGTAGGGATTCCATCTTCCGTCTTCGAGAGGGTTTCCTACCACCGCTGCCACGCACAGAGCGAGGACATACTGTAACAATATATTTATTTTAGCCACTTTGTCGAATAAAACTAGTAAAATGCCTACCAAATGTAAGACATCCAAATTATAATTTGGCGTAGCGATGCGTTAGGCCAGGTCACGCCGACTAAGAATTGTTCGGTGTCTTAAAAGTTTCACGGTTTTACATTTTTCCTAAAATACTTTAAAATATAAAATGATTTTAAGCTTCGATGGCGACGCGTTACATCGCCAAAATAAATCGCTTCAGATGTTCGATCGAAAAAAAAATTTTTTCGACAAAAAAAATTACCATGAACGAATTCATTTTGAAGTCACTTTTCAGAATTAAAAACACTTTAATTTCAATTCACTTCACTCCACTTCGCGATTTGAGTCGTGTACTCGTATAAGGTTTTCAAATGATTGTGATGATTTCGAAATCGAAGCTTCGCTTTTATACATTAGCAACATCGAGTTGTAAAGGAGCACGCACACACGCGCGCGGGTGACGCATACAAGCGTGGCCTACGTATTTTTGCATACCACTGTGGTAGGAATTTTGTTGGGATATCCGTGTCACGCACAGACGCCGGTAACAGTGCTTACGTACTTTTCTTGGCAAAAGAAAATATTTTTGCGCAAATACTGCGCAATTTTTTTTTTACCATTAAGTTTCTATTTTTTTTTTAATATTTCATTTTATCGACATTCATTTATTTCATTCTATAGATATTGTGGTTTTAATTTCTACACAATTATACCTATAAAATGATTTTTACCCAATTTTAGAATAAAACATTTAAAAGTAGCTGTAGATTTTTATCATTGTAAATTAAATAATAAAGTTACAAAAATAAAACGTAATTAAAACATGTTTTTAAATAAAACAATTTGATAAAATATTCTGTCACTAAATTAAGTTATAGACTTTTAAAATGCTATAAATTTATTGTAATTACTCTCACTACATTATAAATCCAGATTATCTAGTATCATTAAGGATAATTTAGTAATAATATTTAGCAAAAACATAAATAAAATATTCTACAAACCCAAAAATAACTTGGGTTTTACCGAAAGTAATTAATTACTTTTTTTGTCAAATTTTTAAAATTCTTTCTAGGACGTGCGTGTTGTGATTATTACAAAAAATATAATGACTGAAATTTTTTTTAATATATTATTTTGTTACTTTTACAAATAGCCTTGATTAAAAAGAACCATAACAGCTGTTCTTTATAAATCCAAAAGGTAAAACGAAAAAAGAAATCCTAAATCGAAACCTATCAAAATTTATATAATTAATTTAAAAAAGTAATTATTAAAACCAAATGTATTGAGAAAATATATAATTTTTTTTTTTTTTTTTTTAGAAAAATGGCGAAAACATTTTTGAAAAAAAAAATAATGTATGGATACATCTTGTAATATCAACTACCTACGTCTTTAGGTCTTTAGAGTTTAGACTCACCACTTATCTACCTCTACATTCTACCTGTGGGAACTACTAAGTTTTCTTCGTATGTTCGGTTCGAATCCCGCCGACGGAACAAAAAGTTTTCGATTATCCTGGGATGTATGTATATTATGTAAATATGTGTATTATATAATAAAAATCTTAAATATATATATATATATATATATATATATATATATATATATATAGTATATAAGTATTAAATATATTTCCGTTTTCCGGTACCCGTAACACAAGTCCTTCAGGTACTTACCACGGGGCCAGACTGACGTGGTGTGAAGCGTCCATAGATATTATTATATTATTATTATTTTAACATAGCCCTTGCTACCCATGTCCTAAAAGTTGTATACCAATTCTTAACTGCTACTACACAGTACACATTAACAGGGACATCCAAATTGCATTTACTGTAGTTTGAACGGTTATCCAACTACAGTAAATCCAATTGATTCACCGTATTCTAAGAAAATCATAATGTATTCATGTTTTGTGTCTTCTTCAGAAAGAAGTATAATTTGGAAGTAGATAGATGCCAGCCGGCGCCAAAGAGATCGCCTAAAATCCTTATTTACCATCATAAAGTCCAAAAAATTCCGGATTCGCATCCGGCTGCAAATTCTTATATTTAAATGTATAATAAGTGCCATTCAACTTGAAAACAGTTCATGTACCTGCTCTAGTTATTGGCGAACATAATTATGATAAGCCGATTTGCATAACTGGATATTTTTATTGTCATTGTAAATATTATGTTAGAAACTGTTTATGAATCTTTTTCGATAATCTACGCATTTTTTATTTAGAGAATAGCTTTTGGCTTTGCCTACTTTAAATTTGATAAATACTCGTATACGGAAAAGGAACGTTTTGCTTCGGGAGTGCCGGCAAAAATTGAAAATTGCAGGCATGCAGTTTCGCCGCCCGGCAGAAGAAAAGGGGGATATTATTTCGTCTCCTACTATCCTCCCTCTGTCAAAGTGTCTTACTGTGTAAATAATTATGGTAAGGTAAGCGTTGTTTCGGAGTGAAAACTTTTTTAGGGCATTGCGCTCTTTTTCGGGAATAGTAGAGTAGAAGCTCACGTCTGGACACAATATGACCTCATCGAGAATTCTGAGAAAAGTGGCTGTGACATACGGATGGAAAGACAGGCAGACAGACAGACATGACGAATCTATAAGGGTTCCGTTTTTTGCCATTTCGCTGCCCTAGTGCTTGAATGGCCAACCGACCATGGGGGGGGGGTTTGGTCGGTTGGCCATTCAAGCACTAGGGCAGCGATTTGGCTACGGAACCCTGAAAAGTGGAGCAACATTATAATTGGCATCGTAATCCCATGATTAATTGAATCCAATTCAGACTAATCCACACCAAATCGTAGAAAGGTAACAATTGAACGAAATACGAATATTTTTATAATAATACTAGATGACGCCCGCAACTCCGTTGCGCCTAAATTCGTTTATTGTGCGGGAACCGTACATTTTTCCGGGGTGAAAAGTAGGATATTTTCCCGTGACTCAAATTATCTCCTTACTAAATTTCAACGAAATCGGTTCAGCAGTTAAAGCGTGAAGAGGTAACAGACAGATACACTTTTGAATTTATATTATTAGTATGGATTACTATTAATAAATTGTTCACAACATTATTGTGCGCAGATTTGTTTATGAAGCTCTCGACTGTCCACAAATTTTCACGACAGTCCACAAATTTTGTTAAAATCGGTTCAGCGGTTTAAGCGTAAATGGGTAGCTTACAGACTGACATACACACTTTCGCATTTATTATTATTAGAGACTGGAATGCACTGAATTGCATTCCAGTGCTCGTTTACATTATTCCAGTCCAGGGCTGGAACAGCCCTGGATTGGAATAATGTAAGCCCGATGTTATTCATATAACGTAACAATTGTCAATTAATATATCGACGTAGCACACACTGATGGCTTAATATGAAATATACAATCGAAATACGTGAGTATGACACAAACCGGTGTGATTTTACAGCTTTTTGACTTACACACATTAATCATATTAATCTGGCAAGTCAATGAATAGAGTTTAATTCAGAGGTAACACCCACCACACATTATAGATATTTATGTAAAAGAACAAAAAATATTATGATCTTACTATAAGATGACGCCCGCAACTCCGTTGCGCCAAAATAAG
This sequence comes from Cyaniris semiargus, assembly GCA_905187585.1. Classification (NCBI taxonomy): domain Eukaryota; kingdom Metazoa; phylum Arthropoda; class Insecta; order Lepidoptera; family Lycaenidae; genus Cyaniris; species Cyaniris semiargus. The sequence continues at coordinate 6,466,602 of LR994555.1, forward strand.
TTTGTCCCAAAATCGTGTTTGTAATCCTATGCCCTTTCCCGGGACTCACAGTATTCCCATACCAAATTTCAGCAAAATCGGTGAGGCGAAAATAGGAAAACAAACAGACACGCTTTTAATATCAGTAATCAAATAATACTTATAAATGTTCAATAGTCACCACTTTATTTTCCAGTGTATTATTAAAATACATAGGTATCAGCAGCGACGGAGCTCATTATGTTAAAATGTAATATATTATAAACATTTCTGTATTATACAGAATGCTGTAATTTCATTGGTCTTTTAATATTACGACGCATCTTAATATTATATTAGTGTAATTTTAAAATGTTTGTACGTAATCAGTGAAAATTACATTTTCTGTTTTTACACCAACGATTTTATAAGAATCAGATTGAATTAATAGAACCTCGTCGTGAATGTTTCACATAGCTCGATGTCTATAGCATGCGCTGTCCGTGTGAAAGTAATAACATAAATTATGACCGAGTGAAAAATTGCAATCTTAACACTTACATTTGCGTTAGAGATTTTTGGGTTATTTTTTTATTGTAAACCATAGTTAACCATGTTAAGAAAATAATTAATTTATTGTTGTGAGTAAGCGACACGATGTAACGGGAATAAGACTTAGGATGACTCAAATCCGGCTTAAAGGAACTGGCATCAAATTAATTATTATAATATCCAAAACCTTAATCTTACATTTTTTATCTCAGTATCTGAGAAATGTTAACATATCGTTTTAATGTTAATCTTATTCCTCATTTCTAGACCAATTAATTCTAGTTCAACTGTTTTCAGATGGTTTACTAAAACTTCTATTTAGAACTCAGAAATGTCGTCATTTTAGGGTCATATCACATCCAAACGAAGACTGAATTGGCATTTTAAGCAAGCAATATAAAATTAAGATACGAAATAGCGTGACGAAGTTTTAGATTTCAATTAGGTGGAATGAAGAGGGGATGAGTCAGAGATTAATTAATGTCCCAAACATATGTGGTATCCATCACGTCTAGTTTTCGAGGTACATACCAGTTATTATTTCCAGTGCTAGGTGTACTAGTAATAGTTTATACGTAAAAGAAACAGTTAATGTTTTCGATGTATTGTCCTTTTTATTTTCTTTTGTTACTCTAATTTAGACGTGCTTTTACTCAAGATAAGCTATGAATACTATTGGCGTTTAAAAAACGAAAAATTTTAAAGCGAGAAAGAAAAAGTTAAAGTTTTTCGTTATTTTGATGGCAAATTTGTTTGAACGCGTTTATCTCAAGAAATACTTGTTCTAATTGAAAAAATCTTTATACATGTGATTATGCCCTATAGCTTTATGCCCTCCTCGGTAAAAGAGTCCTTTTACCGAGGAGGGCATAAAGCTATATAACATCACACTGCTGCCAAAAGAAATGAAGAATCAGAAATGAAAGAGAAAGAGAAAGTATGGAAAAATCTCCCCTAGATTATAAAATATTTGAACGTGCTTATCTCACGAATTACTGAAGCAATTTTTATTTGATTTGTCACACATATAGAGTAGACTACTGGAAAGGAGATAGGCTACTTTTTCCGGTAAAATGTGCGGCTCCCGCGAAATCTTTTTGTTACGCTGGCGGAGCCGCGCGGAAAGTCCCATTTTTCATACAATTTGGCACATCCTTATAGAAAAAAAATAAGATGTTATCAAAAGAAAATTTGTATGCAATGTTAATAGAAGGTAGCTATAAATACAAAAAAATCGGTTAAGTGTGAGTCGGACTCGCGTACGAAGGGTTCCGTACCGTTATAGAGCAATGATAGGCCAAAAAATGTGATAATTGTATGGGAGCCCTTAAATTTTTTATTTTATTTTAATATCATTATTAATTATTAAAGTACACATATAATTAAGGCCTTTGTGAAAATTCCAAGTGCCTACCTGTTGATGTAATTGATAACGAGCAAAAAAGCCAAAAAAATCACGTTTATTGTATGGGAGCCCCCCTAAGATATTAATTTTATTTTGTTTTTAGTATTTGTTGTTATAGCGGCAACAGATATACACGATATGTGAAAATTTCAGAAGTCTAGCTATAGCGGTTCTTGAGATGCAGTCTGGAGACACACAGACGGACGGACAGACAACGAAATCTTAGTAATAGGGTCCCGTTTTTACCCTTTGGGTACGGAACCCTAAAAACGGCATTTCAAACCGGGTACTAAAAATTGTTTTTCATTTGTAACGCAGTGTAATTAATTAGATTTCTCATAATAATTATTATGTTTACATATAGTATAATCATTTAGTTGTCAGTGTTTTTTCATACACCTTTGACCCCACTAATCTGTCTGTTATCGTTTCCTCAGAATGTTTGTCACTATATTTTACCTCAAACAATGTCAGGAATTTTGTTGTTAATCTATACACTGAAATGTTTTGACGATTTTGGTTCCATGTAAATATTATTAAGCTATGAATAATATAAAAAGTGACCACAGAATTTTCAATAATATTTAAGTATCGAGGAATATTGAAGCTAGCTTAGACCAGTGGTTCTTAACCGGTGGTCCGCGGACCACTGGTGGTCCCTGAAGGCATTCCAAGGGGTCCGCGAAGCCATCCTAATATTACGTGAGAGTTCTGAAGTTAGTAAAGAGTATGAAGTCACAAAAATCACATTAAATTAAAATCTGTAACTTTTAGATTTTTGCCAAATGAAAAATGAGTGGTAATTTTATAATTATTTATAGTTGTGCTTGTTTTATCAAACCACCCTTAATTTAGGTAAACCAATAGGGTGTTCCCCTGCAAGACAAACATTTGATAAGATGGTCCCTCATGACTAAAAGCTTAAGAACCACTGCTCTAGACGTTGAAAGCTTTCAAACAAAAATTAATTTGAATCTTCATCCTTTTGGTTGCTTCGATGCAACGGCTAAACGCAGGCACAGACAGACAGAGAAAATATTTGTTTCTGTTGGGGCTTTAATTTGTAATTTATCCCACCTCTATAAGTGTATCTATACCATATTATATAATATAGGTAATCGCAATTCGCACCTATATGAAAAATACCTGAACGCATAGGATTTTTATTTGAAAATTTTTCGACTATGATAACAAATGTAAGGTTAAAGGTGTATCGAGTGTTTTATAAAACTTTTAAATATTGAAATATCCGGCTTTGAAAGCCAAAAAATATGTCAAAATATTTGTATTTTAAACTTCAAATATTTTTATTGGAATATGTATTTGATAGTGATAGGTAATATAACGCGCAAAATATTTGTAGGTTTGCGTACGTTTTTACGCAATAAAAAGTTACCTGAGTCCCTTACCAACTCGCTTTTTTATCGCTTCTATATAGAATCGCCAATCAAAATGAATGAATGACATGACATGAGTCGAATGTCGACTTCTTATTTTGAATTGAATTTTGAACGCTTTTATTTGGTTAATTCCATACATTTTTGATCAGCGATTTTGTAAAGAAGCAATAAAGAAAACGTGTTGGCTAAGGGCTCAGTTCACTTCTTCGTGGTCTATATTTTTGCTTCATCAAATCAAAGAAGTTTAGAAATTCAATGCAAGTAAACAAAATATGTTTCCTATGGTTATATAATATTATAATTATGGTATAGTTAAGAACTTAAGACACTTCTCGACAGTTATTATTATTCTACTACTAATATTATGTTTATATTGAGGAATCCAGCTGGCGAATCATCTTATGATCAGCGATTACCACTGTAGACACTTGCAGGCCACAGCCTAGGAGGAGGTCTTTTAGCCGTAGTTTGACGACCTCTGTAGCTCAATGGTTTAGAGTGTGTGGTAGCTCAAGCCGGGGGTCGCGGGTCGAATCCCGCCGACGGAACAAAAAGTTTTCAATGTTCCTGGGTCATGGATGTATAATATAATAAAAATCTTAAATATATGTATAGTATAAAAGTATTAAATATTATATTTCCGTTGTCTGGTACCCGTAACACAAGTCCTTCAGGTACTTAGCACGGGGCCAGACTGACGTGGTGTGAAGCGTCCATAGATAGAGAGATCGTTCTTAGATCCATGAAGGAACTTTAAGCTTTTGACGGACAATCAAACCCAATAGCTTCTGCAAACAAGCCATTGTCTAAGTGTGCTCCGCAAAGCTGAGAGAGGATTATGGATTGGTTTTAGAAATATCATCAAACATCCACCAGTCATTTTACGAAATACTACACTAAATGGTTTTTGGTGCATAATCTGTGAAAATCCACTTCTTGGCACATTGGCTTTGACTTTTTTCTTTTATTTTGGGGTTCCGCCAAAAAATTCACTTTTCAAAAGGATTCCGCCACCAAAAAAATTTGAGAACCGCTGGTGTAAGTTATTTTGTTGTGCTATAGTTATTTACTAGTGAATAGCTTGACGTTGAAGTGAAGGTTTTGCATCTGTTTCAAATTTTAAAGACTTTACATCCGACAGTGGATATCTTAAATCGTATTTATCGGGCCATAAAGCAGGTTTCCAATCAACGGGAATAACGGAATTTGTCACCTGGACGCAGTTTACCCAAATACCGATATTACGCGGCAGGACGCTTACGGTACCGCCGAATAAATATGCATTATGTCCACCAGATTATGAAACAAAAATGCAACAGCAGCATCAAGAGAGCAAGTTAGTCAGCAAAACAATTATTGTTGTATCATTATTTCAGATGGTTTTCTACCCCTGTCCGAGCTTATGAAACAAAAGCATCGATAAAGCAAGTTAGTCAGCAAAACAATTGTTGTATTATTATTTCAGATGCTTTTCTACCCTTTCCGTGGCTTAGTAGACTAGATTTGTATTCAGCGATCAACATCTGGGATTAAACCTGCACCAGGTTCCGTATGATGTTTTATCAGAGATATTTGTTCATGGCTAGATGGCAAACGTACTTTATCGACCCAGGACCATTACTGATATTAACTTGAGAGAGCAGGTAATAGTCAGCAGAACAATTGTTGTATTATTATTTAAGATGATTTTCTAACCCAGCCCATGGCCTAGTAGACATAATATTTTTAATTGGCATTCAAGTTGATCAACACCTGGGATCAAACCTGCACTGCACTGCTGCAGGTTTCGTATGATGTTATCAGAGACATAATTATTCATGGGTAGATGGAAAATGGCAAACGTACTTTATCAACCCAGGATCACGACTAGGGATGTAAAGCGGTAAAATTACTTTCGTAAAATTCGGTAAATTACGATATTTTACGTAAAATATTATATTTTACGGTAAATTACGGTAAAATTGGGTAAAAAAAGATTTGATTTCGTGGCATAATTTTCATTAATCTGAATGGGGATATAAAAAATTAAACAGGTTACTTAATGCAAGTCTAGTGCAGTAAGTCAAAACAACATAATAGCCAGCCTGCCGGCTTGCTGTATGCTCTGTCGAGTGTCGTCAACTGTCAACAAGTCGCAACAGCGCAAAATACTATGGCAAACAGCACTAATCGGCAACGTCACACCGTGCGACGCGCACGCAGTACGCAAGTTGCAACTTGCAACTTGCAACACGCTCGCCCCGCCCGCCGTCATACAACCATTCTGCATACATACGTAGCCGGTAATTTTACCGTAATTTATATAAATTACCGTAAAATACGCGTATTTTACCAGCGTTTTCGGTAAAATTACGTAATTTTGCAACCCTAATCACGACTGATACTAACCGACCATATTTGGTCGGTACCTACATTATTACGTAGCATAGGTAGACCTACACGTAGATCTGCTATCTGCGTATGAATCAAATTCTGTCACGGCACATTATATTTACGAACGTATGGTGAAAGAAAACATCGTGAGGAAACCAACATAATATTATGGTTGGTCCTAGACGTATTGACTAAGTTCATTCCTCTGGACATAATAAAATGTAGAATGACTACGATATGACTACGTAATGTACAGGGTGCAATTAAACCTTCCGGCCAAATTTCGATATTCCGAAAGTTTTCCTAAAAGACACCACAATTAATGGACACTACGCGTCGCCGCGCCGGCGCGTGCCTCGGCCGGGCCTCCCGCGCCACCCCCCGCGTCACCCCCGCTCTACCCGCCGCCGACAAGTGACCGTTCTGCAACGGTTTTAAGTGGGATAAAATATGTTTTTGTAAAAAAATTAACACCCTACTTTTTGGTTAAATGGACTCTTCTAATGATACACATATACAGGTAAGCCCTAAAAAAATCTGGCCGCAAGGTTTAATTGCACCCTGTATAAAGGATACCGCGTGTGCTTAGGCAAACGTATGTAGATATTTAAAAAAAACCTGCACACCTATGTACTATACTGTTTTAAGAGTTATATTACTTTTATTGGAGAATACTGTACAGATTAATATCCACAACAGATGCAAAGGCCTTAATATTTTTGATTGAAATTCTATAGCCTTTTGAATCCGTTTCCCAGACACTGCATTTGTTGTGTCGCAAAAATTAATTCAGTTGGTATATTATAGTTTAATCTGCATTATATTATGAATAATAAGTAAAGAGTTAAAATAAATTGCTTACTCCACAAATAAAACAGCATGTCAAGTGTTATCTTAAGTTGAGAACTTAAGATCCTAAATCGCATTAGGTATGATTCAACGTATAAATTAAGATGTGATCTTAACGGGACGAGATCCATCTTAAGACGTGACCGATGACATGGGTTCTCTCATCAGATGTTTAGAAGCGGGACATTTATTATTTTCACACCATCTTTTTACAGTAAATTCGTTTTCACACCTAAGTTTCCTTGATAAAAGATACATAACTGAGTCATCTTAAAAATAACTTACTTTGTAGAGATAAAACTTTGGCAATGGCTAATCATCCAAACGTTATAAAGAAGCTTGGATGCCACTGTGAATAAGATCTAAACAAAAAATATGATATTCTTAAAATTTTCATGTAATACCTCAAAATTTGGACTACAAATGTTTTCTCTAATATAGAAAGACACACAGACAAAGGAGATAATTAAATATTTTTTAGAGACTCATCTAGAAAAAATAGACAAGGTCCCTGAAGAAAGCCCGAAAAATGTGAATTTTACAGTCGTCTTTCTCTTCTCGATTTGGCTACTTCGTAAGAATTTTCTTTGGATGTTAATTACTGGGTGCCAAAGTAAAATAGAACAGATAGATAGATAGATATAGAGATTCGTATGGTTTACTTTTCTCAAATACAAAAATAAAACTGATTCATACAAACTAAGGCGCAGGCGCACCTTTTCTTAAAGTGATATAAGAAAGAAACTTCATTCTTTCTACCATAGATTTGAGTTTTGATCTGACAGCTTGAGGTCTACCGGTATTGTTTTAGCGACCGACGCCGCCGCTGCTTTATAGTGGCGTGGCTATAGGTTAGCTACTCTATGCCACTCTATGACCTAGGCCCTAGATCATAGAGTGGCAATTTATTTAATTTTTGTCGGTCGCGGTAGCTTGTCGCAAGGATCGGAAAGTCACCTTTACAGTGGCACTCAACCCAACAACCGTTCGAGCAACGTTCGAAACAAGATATCGAAATGCACGTTTTTCTAACACAATCTTTAACACGTGACACGAATCGAGCCCACGCCGAATTTACATACTGATTCAGTTATATTATATTATATCGGTCCGAAGTAGGAAGTACAGAACAGACTTTATGAATATGTAAAACGTCTGCTAGGTCCGTCTTTAAATTCTTTAAAAAATTAAAAACGATATAAGTTATAGGCCAAGTTTTATCTATTTAAGGGTATCTATAAGGGCACTTAAAAATATTTATAAAATTCGCAAGCTAGCGTGAATTAAAATTAAAATATCTGAGTAATCCATACTAACATTATCAATGCAAAAGTTGGTATGTCTGTCTGACAGTCTGTCTGTCTGTCTGTCTGTCTGTCTGTCTGTCTGTCTGTCTGTCTGTCTGTCTGTCTGTCTGTCTGTCTGTCTGTCTGTCTGTCTGTCTGTCTGTCTGTCTGTCTGTCTGTCTGTCTGTCTGTCTGTCTGTCTGTCTGTCTGTCTGTCTGTCTGTCTGTCTGTCTGTCTGTCTGTCTGTCTGTCTGTCTGTCTGTCTGTCCGTCCGTCCGTCCGTCCGTCCGTCCGTCCGTCCGTCCGTCCGTCCGTCCGTCCGTCCGTCCGTCCGTCCGTCCGTCCGTCCGTCCGTCCGTCCGTCCGTCTGTCTGTCTGTCTGTAACCTCTTCATTCTTAAGCCAATGAACTAATTTCAATGAAATTTGTTATAGAGATACGTCGAGTCTCAGGAAAGGACATATTAAGATATTTTTTGTCTCGGAATAATGTATATCCCATAGGCGGCGTAAGGCGCGAGGGTCCTTGGACCACGAGGATTTTTTTTGGTTTTACAAGTTTTGATACTTAAATAAAAAATTAAGTATCAAAAAATTATTTCTCTCAACAAATTCGTCCTCTTCCGTCATCCATCAGGGGGCCTCGAAAAATACAGAGTGTAACAAAACTAAGTGATAATACTTTAGGGTGTGTATGTGTTCCTTATAGAGAGTTCACTGTGAAAGTAGCAGCGCTAAAAGACCAATTTTTTTTTTTCACTTTTGTATTGTATGGGCAAGCGCCCCAGCGTCACGAGTTTCTCCATACAAAAGTGAAAAAAATTTGGTCTTTTAGCGCTGCTACTTTCACAGTGAACTCTCTATAAGGAACACATACACACCCTAAAGTATTATGACTTAGTTTTGTTACACCTTGTATATCTTGCCCACATCAAATTTAGGTCTAGCCTAAATATCGAATCGAATAATCGAATTTCCGCGCAACGGATTTGCTTGACAGCAACTAGTGATATCTATACTAATATTATAAAGCGGAAGAGTTTGTTAGTTTGTTTGTTTGTTTGAACGCGCTAATCTCAGGAACTCCTGGTCCGATTTGAAAAATTCTTTCAGTGTTAGATAGTCCATTTATCGAGGAAGGCTATAGGCTATATTTTATCACGCTAATATTAATAGGAGCGAAGAAATAGAGGAAAATGTGGAAAAAACGGGGGGAAATTATTTGAAAGGGCTTATCTCACGAACTACTAGAGTTATTGTCTGCTATTTGGGTTAGATAAGAAGTAGATCACGTGAAGGATCATAGGCTATTTTTTATAGACTGATTTGTCTGTGAAATATCTAATTTACGCGGGCGAAGCCGCGCGGAACGTCTAGTAATATTATAAAAACATTTTCTTTACTTGGTCAGTGACTTTAAAACAATGTTTTAAACTCACTAAGCTATTGAAATTCAAACTAGGTAAGCAATATTTTATTTTTAAGTATGTGCTTCCATAGAATTGCTTTGTAGCTTCCAATTAATGATATATTCATATTTGTCCGAATTTTAACACCTTTCTTGTATATCTAGCATTCATTTTTTCTACTGGCCCGGAAACACAAAAACCAAAAAATATTTATTGTATGAATGCAACAAAAAATCCGAAGAGATATAAGTATAATAAATCATTATTTATTACCTTGTTTTATCCTTTTATTGGCGCCTCTTTCTTTTATGTATTAATAAACAACAAAAATTAATAATCGTGTAGCATTTTGTAGTAGATTTATCAATGTCACAAAAATGCGACCAGATTTTGTTGTGATTTTTTAGCGTTTTTGTACTTAAAAGTTCAAAATAAAAAGCTTCGTCACCGAATTTTTCATTTCGTTGCAATTGCTTTTGACAGTGATAAAACTACTTTTTAAGATCAGCTTTTAGCTCAATTTATCACGTGTTTGGGTTGCCTACGGTTTTGTCCTAATACTTAATACTAGAATTTTTGGCGACTTAAGCGCACAAAAAGGAAATTTCCTATCGACTTCTTTTTTGACTACATGAGGAACATAAATATGCCAGGAAAATTTAGCTATGTTATGTTGTAACTTGTAGGACGACCAACTGATTGTTTCTTAGCTAACGAATACGAAGCCCTCATATGAATTTTATTTGCGATATCGTTTCGATCAATGGCAAATGAGTGGCCCCCCTTATAGATTCTCCAAATCAATCAATACTATATAAACCTAAGAAACAAAATAAAGAAATCAAATCACAATAAAATTCCAACACTAATAAAAAAAAAATTGAGAGGGTTAAATTTTATTGTGTTATCACTTATCGTGTTTTGAATATTGAAAAGCCTTATACTTCCGAATACAGTATTTATTGTACAATAACTTTACTGGACTTTGAAAAGTATTTTTATGGGATTAAACAGGAAGTTGTAACTTTTATTTAACAATATAATGCGATCTGTTTTATTTATTGTATTATTTTTCAAATGAGAGAGATGGGGGTTTTTAATTTTAAAGTTACATGCAACATAATAGCTAATGCGTCTATTTATTAATAATTGAGCGTCTGTGGCCTAATGGGTAGACCTTTGGTTCGCACTCCTAGTGGGTGGAGGTTCGATCCCAGGTGGAGGCGTGTACCAATGAGACATTTTCGGATCTCAAGTACAATATAATGCGGACACTCATACGGTGAAGGAAAACATCGTGAGGAAACCCGCACATAGTTGGTCCCAGACGTATTGACTAGTTCTTTCCTCTGGACTAGGCCGACTATATTGCGAGAATGCCGTATGTGCTTGGTACATTTAAAAATCTTGTCCCAGGTACAGTATTTGAGGAGTGGTTACTTTTAATTTTTTTATTAATCACGCATAACTTTTATCAGAATATTAGTAACGTAACAATACATTAACGCAAATTGATTATTATGTATTTTTTTTACATTGTCTCACTACGAGCAAACAAAGACTCCTACTAAATTGAAAATGCTTTATTAGAGAAATTTGATGAGACTTTGTCTCATAATATATTGGCAGCCGGTATTCAGCCATTAGGGTGAAGCCAAACGAGCGTAATATTGTGAGTCGCAGAATTTCGGTTGGCAGAAATTCTGCTGCATTCAGTTTCATAGAAAATTCTTACTTCATTCACATGAGCGTAATTTTGTAAGTCATGATTAGTATGAAAAAAAATTTACGCGACCGAAACTCTGCGACTCACGACTCACAAAATTACAACCGTATGGCTTCACACTAAGTGTTGTGCAGGAAGCATGTTCAAAATCGGGAATTAGTTATGAGAAAAATCCGAAGATTTGCAGAAGTTGCGGAAAATCCACTATTACCGTTCTTTAGAACTTTATGATGAATCATAAACGACGACTGACGAGGAAATTGATACCATATTATATATTTTTAGCTTTAATAGGATTATGTATTATAAATATTATTATGTGTCATACGCATTTATGTGGAATCTTAGCTAGTAAACGGTTTAACCAATTTTAATCTAGTTTTGCTTGGAAGGTAACTAATTTAGGGTTATTTTGTTATAGTTAAAATATTATTTTGCTGTTTAGCACTTAAAAAACACGCATTTGTTAACTTCTGCATGGTCTGTTATTGTCTATTATTTTAATGGTGTGTCATTTTATACCGACAACTCCAATACTCGTGGAATGAGCGAAAAATAAGCGAAAATTCATAACAATTATTCAGGTTTTTTCGGCATGCTTTTAGGCAGAATTTTATTAACATTTGATTTTAATCAGATATTATAATTATGCAAACTCCAGTAGCTGTTTTCTTAATTAGATCTAAGCCTTGAACTTTGGATAACCTAATTGTAAATTTTATGTGTGCACTCATTTCCCTAATAACTAATTCATATAGCTCATGACGACGTTAATAAAAATCGGCCAAGTGCGAGTTGAACTCGCGCACGAAGGGTTCCGTACCATTATAGAAAAAATTGTGATTTTTGTATGAGAGCCCCCCTTAATTATTAATTTTATTTAAATTTTATTATTACTTATTAAAGTATTAAATATATACGCTGAGTATTTTGTGAACATTTCAGGTGCCAATCTGTTGTCATCATTAATACCAAGCAAAAAATGTTTGAAAAATCACGTTTGATTGTATAGGAGCCCCATTATATATTTAATTTATTTTGTTTTTAGTATTTGTTGTTATAGCGGCAACAGAAATACATAATCTGTGAAAATTTCAAATCTCTAGCTATTACCGTTCTTGAGTTTACAGCCTGGAGACATACAGACAGACAGACATCGAAGTCTTAGTAATAGGGTCCCGTTTTTACCCTTTGGGTACGGAACCCTAAAAAATTCAAGTTGACACCGAAATATTCAACCGCCTTTAACTCAACGTGTTAATGTCAAGATTATGTCGTAACAAGAGTAACTTTTTTTAAAACTTTTATATGGGCAATGTCGCTGGGACGCTTGCCCAAATAAATCACAAAAAAATGCTCTTTTAGCGCTGCTACTTTTACATTAAACTCAATGTAAGGGACTCATTCACACTCTAAAGTATTATCATTTTGTTTTGTTACACCCCGTATCATGAAAACTGACTGAAAATACCCGGTCTCTGAGGGTTTTTGACCGGAGATCTATCACTGGTGTTTTAGATTGGCTAAGGTGTACTCGGGGAATCGAGACAGTAGCGGTCATTGACTCCTTGTCATTTTCCTACGAATAATAAAAACTTAGGAAACGTAACTCCCATACTATTACCGTTTTAAATTTGGTTCCTTTCGAACTGTCATGTAACGTCAGCCTGATACCGCTGAAGGCCACCTAAATATTGCAAATATATTGAAAATGTGTACCTAGGTAGGACAAGTATTGTAGAACATGTTTTTTAACGGAGTTACTTTTCCTTAGTTTTTATTATTCGTAGTCATTTTCTATATAAACCGCGATTGACAATGAAGTGTCAGATGTTCCTAGTCTAAGGACGATATCGTATTTTGCATACTCGATGTGAACTGAATATGAAGCATATCACTTCGAACTCATAAAATGTTGGAGATTATAATTCTAAGAGTTACCAAGAGGTTTTCTCGATGAATCTGTAATAATCTGTGTCTTTATAAGAGGTCAATTTTATTCTCAAATATTCTAAATACAGTGCGAGCATTGTTCATTTAGCGCCTAGACTAAAAAGGTCAATGACCGTTACCGCCTCGCTCCGCTGAGTACAGTATAGTTACGTCAAAATGTTATACAAGTAACAACACTAAAAGGTATATCCTGTCAAAAAAGAGTCAGCAACCGGGCTTTAGTAACCTTATACTATTTCGAATTTCCGGCTATCTAAGCCTAGCTCTGGATTTTCCGATTCAGATTTCCAGAGCGTGGTAGCCTAGTAAATCATCATGAATGATTTTAAAAGAGATAATTTCTCAACACCTAAGAAAATTTAATATAATGTTTAGTTATAGCTACATATCCTACACAAGCTTTTGTTCTATTCTGTAATTTTTTTTAATCGCATATTATCTGTGTAACTTTTAAATGAATCATGCAATTCATGATCTAAGTTTCAAAATCCAGTTTGAAAGTATTAAATGCTCAGATGAATAATAAAAAAGCATTTATTTGAAACGGTACAAGTTTATTTCGGGTCTCATGCAAGGAATTCGGCCTTCGAGTCGTCCTTACGATCTCATATTTTAGTGCCGCGTTTCGCCCACAAAACATGGCATTTAATATAGTCCATCCTCGGGACCACAGATACCAAATTATAGAATTGGCACCGTGAATTACTGAAATACTAATCGATGCCTTGGAATTTCTGATTACGCTGAAATTCGTTTATCGCGCGGGAACTGTTCATTTTTCCAGGATAAATATTATTCTATATCCTTTCCCGGAACTCAAATTATATCCCGTCCCGGAAAAGGACTATAAAAATTTCAGCAAAACAGGTACAGCGGTTTGGGCGTAAAGAAGTAAAGATAGACACACTTTCGCAATTGTAATATTAGTATGGATTTTGAGATGAGTTGAATATTTCATTCCATCGTTGTTAATATTATTTTACTTTTACTTTTTAATGTATACGTGCTCTTCGACTTACGAGTATGCGTTGAAAAAGTAAAAATTTGAGTCAGTAATTGTGTCCTTTTTTTATAAGATAAAGTATAATACTATACTTTTGTATTATAATATGAAAGATATTAAAAAAATTATTAATACTAAATGAAAATAAAACTAAGGAATACATTTAAAGAAAAAAAAAGAAATGCCTTCTATTCGAGAAACCTGAAAAACATGAAGACGCAGATTACAAAGCCGTGTCTATTATATATTGATCTGTAGTCAATCCTCTATCAGAATCGCCTTAATATTTAAGATATTTTTGGTAGCCTAAAGCCTTATATAAAAAACAAATAATATGTCTTTACTTTGAAGTTTCAGCTTCTTTTGAACGTGTTATGCCTACCAAAGCTTTTAGGCAGTATTTTCACAAATATTTACCTTTAAGTATAATATTAAACCATTAATTTAGGTTTTATAATATTAACTATGCGTTAATATAAATAATAAGCTGCGGATTATTAAAATTATTAGTTTTCAATAAACATACTATGATATTATATATACATGAAAACTAATGATATTCTCGTTACTGCTAAATTTTGCTTTGAAATTACTTGAACCGAATTTTCCGCGCCGGAACCATTTTCGGCAATAATCAAATTCTTTCATTCTTATATGAACGTGTGATTTAAGCGTTACGGACGGAGTTACCAATGTAATCGAAAATATTATATCCTAAACTTAGCGAAGAAGCGTTTATATTTTATGGCATGTAAACATTTTAGATTTAAGCACTTGTTAATTACATTTTAAGCCTAAAACACCATAGATCACTTCCGGAGCTGTCGGCTACAATCAAAGTTTCATCATAATAGGATTATACACCGACCTTCTTCCAACTTGTTTACGGATTCTATACTACCAATTTGTTGCAACAATTGATGACCTCTAGAAGGAATTTCTATTATAAATGCATTTATTAATGTAATCATTACCAAGCGTGTATAATGTTGACTTCCATGTCATACACGAATCATTTGTAATTGATTCGTTTTTTGTGTGCACATCTTTAGCGAACTGTAAGAAGCTGTACCTACATAATCACTGAGCATTTCCGGTATATTAACTTAATTCTATGTTCTTTTTTAATTTAAAATTATATAATTATTAGACACTGCAAAATAATCAAGTGAGGTGAAGCGCTTCCTACCCTATATATAGGTTAGGAAACCTGTAGTTAGGGCTAGCAGTCTCTTTTCCCCTGAATACAGAACTTACAATATTAGCGTAGTTAATTAATTTGGTAATCTTAGGCTAATGTCTGAAATTTTTAATTTAGTCCGCGACAACAGGCCAATGGCCGAATTTCTGGGTGCACGGTAGTGCACCCGCCGAGACGAGCCAAGCGAAGCGCAAGGCCTGCGCACTACCTACCTTTTCTCGAAGTGTTTCGCCGTTTTTTTGAACCTTCGTAGAATTTCTTTCCGTTGTCAGCTACAACGGAAAGAAATTATTTTCACAAATATTTACCTTTAAGTAAAATATTAAACCTTCGTAGAATTTCTTTCCGTTGTAGCTGATCTACATCTACACTAATATTATAAAGAGGAAAACTTTGTTTGTTTGTTTGTTTAATTGTAATGAATAGGCTCAAAAACTACCGGACCGATTTTAAAAATTCTTTCATCGTTCGAAAGCTACATTATCCACGAGTAACATAGGGTAAATTTTATTTTGGAAAAAAATAGGGTTCCGTAAGATATTTGGGTTTTTCGGACACAAGGTGTAAAAATCAACCAGAAAAGTTACTTATTTTGCGTACGCTGCCTAAACTATAAAAGATATAACCATAAAATGTTCTAATTAATTGTAGATCTTATAAATATCTACAAAAAAGTCCGCGACACACTATACTTATCTATGTCGAGTGAGGCACAACAACCATTTTTTTATTTAAAAATCTTGAATTTTTTTTTGGACTTCAGTTAAACGCGTTTATTTTATTCATGCTATTAATCCTTATCAAAATAAATTATTTCATCACTAAGCACAGTTTATGTAGATTGTATTTGGTCTTTGAATGATTAAAATTGGACGTTTGATTTTGAAGTTATGGCGAAATTAAAATATTACGATTTCTGCTGCACGGCCCGAAGTGGGCGTCACCAAGGCGGGGTTGCGCGTGCGGGAGGGAGTTTAGATCTATTAGTAAATGATGATTTAAATAATACTTAATTATTCACTAAATCTAAATAAAATATAAAACTCAAGTGACTGATTGACATAGTGATCTATCAACGCACAGCCCAAACCACTGGACGGATCGGGCTGAAATTTGGCATGCAGGTAGATGTTATGATGTAGCCTGTAGGCATCCGCTAAGAAAGGATTTTGATCAATTCTAACCCCAAGGGATAAAATAGAGGATATACCGATCGGGCTGAGACTTTGATACCTAAATAATTATAATACTTCTTAACGCGAGCGAAGCCGCGGGCAAAAGCTAGTAGTTCATATTTTCAGAATATGATGTCATCAATGGACTTATTAAACATACAAAGTCTCAATTGAATAGGTTTAGAGTTAAACCTCATAGAGTTAGTTTCCACAATGTATCAGATAGTTTTTATTCACAGGATATGATGTCAATAATAGACTTATTAAACATACAAAGTCTCAATTGAATTTTATTGATATCTAAAATACGCCGAAATTTGGTTATACGCCGTAAAATAAGTTTAGTAGGGGTAATGGATGTTTAAATATGAGACTTTCACCAATTTTATGAATTAGGACATCAAATTTTACACGAGATAGACATTACCTAAAATATAATTTAATAAAAAATAAAAAACACTAAAAAGACTACCTAGCAAGTAGCAACTTACAAAAAGGACTGAAATCCCACCAAAAACATTTCATGTAAAATGTTACCTCGACGACCACTAAAGGTTTGCTCTGTGAAAAAGACATCAGATCTACAGAACAGCGAAGCCATACATACTTTCTGATGTGTAGAATTTGTTGGAGTTAGGGTCGATAGAATTAGGCCGCGTGGATTCAGAAGCTTGGCTTTACGTTAGATCCGGACTGGAAACCTTTACCAATTACCATGCAATCAGAAGATAATGAGACAGAACATGAGACTTAAATATACTTTGACATACGTTTAAAGAAATAAAAGTTATCAATAAACTCATATGTAACATTGGAAAATCAGATGAATTCTAAAACTCCCTTCGTAACCCTGAAGCTCATTAGAGTACATTAGGTACCTTTATAAATCCACATACAGCCTTACTAAGTTAATTATTTTAAGGTAGCGTTTGTAAAACCTTTATGATGTTAAATTATTGAAGGGAAAATACCCTTTAACCTTTCTTACTCGTATTGTTATTGCAGTCTCGAGAGTTGAAAAGATTTGTCAGTAATGTAAGCAAGTATACGTACAGAATAGACATTGGTCAGGTTGATACCTATTTTAAATAAATGGGCATCAACAATTAATCATTAAGTACTTATTTTACGTTGGGCCATTATGAAGAACCATGATTGTGATGCACATAGCATGCACAATTAACATCGATCGATAATATTATATTATGCAGTGTGTAACAAAACTAAGTGATAATGTTGTATTTCACCTTTCATTGGAACACATTTCATCCATAAAAAAACTCTGCTGTATTATTTTGTGTTTAATTTTATTAAATGTGATTGTGTTGGCGAATCAATAAATAAATAAAAAATAGGAGGTTTACGAGTCCTCTGTAGAGTTCACTGTGATAGTAGCAGCGCTAAAAGAGTAACTTTTTTTTACTTTTGTATGGAAAATTTATGATGGTGGAGCGCTTGCCCATACAAAAAATTAAAAAAAAAATTGATCTGTCGGCGCTTCTACATTCACAGTATACTCAATATAGAGAAACATACACATCCTAAAGCATTATCGCTTTGTTTTATTACGTCCTGTAGACTTTAGGGTGGGTCCAAAGGAGACATTCCATATATATTATAGTTGACTGTAAAAGTAGCAGCGCCGAAAGAGTTACTTTTTCACTTAGTTTTGTGACATCCTGTACACCTTTACATGTTTATATTGGTTCAGCGTGGTTAATGTAGAGAGGTTACGTAAGAATATAAGCCCGAGCCCCGAAAAAACTGTTTAGATTACATTGATGACGTAGTCGTAATTAATTTTGTGACTATTTACTCAATTGTACAAAATATTTTGCGTCATTCGTGTTACTGCTGGCTAAAATAATGGTTTTTACCTACGTTACTGTGATAAATTGTGTCAGTTTGACCCTATTCTGTTTACTCATTCCAGGATGCACGCTGGCGCCTAGTGTCGAGACGATGACGAGAACTACCATGAAAAATATCAAGACACAAGTAAGTGGGATAACTTTTAGATTTTATTTTAATGATAATAACTATCATCACCTCTGTCCTTACCATTTTCTGCTCTTCATTTAGTTTAAGAAAATTAAGTGGGCAAGACTTTTTCTTATGACTGTTTCTCTTTTGCCTTCGCTAAAGTGGATAATTGAATAGTATGGATAATGCGGCTATTATTTATTTGTGAATAAAATGAGCCTATGTTTAATAGTAGAGTCGGACAACACTAATTGTCACATGCATAGCCTTAATCAGAGCTGCAAGCACCCAGATCGCTTTTTGGTCTCAGCTAAACTTTCGCTACTCTACCTCGTTGTTCTTCGATCAGTAGCCCTAGCATTATCACTTAGTTTTGTTGCATACTTTATGACATATACTATAGTCTGTCATAAAGTGGCATTTTAATTGAATTTTTGTCGGTCGCGATTAGCCGCGGTAAAGATCGGATAAAGATCGGACCTTAAGGGCCTTCCCCTACAGAGATTACGTAATTTACCGTATTTAGAGTCTTATAAACTCATAATTTGAAAGCTACAAAGTTATAATAAAAATACAGCAATAATCTTCAGTATATCAACATTCCTTTCCCCGTTTTAAGTTTTCTATTTTTGTTTATTATACTCATGATATTAGCTTCCAAAGTAATACCAATTTATTAAAATTGAAGCATACTTTCAGCATCTCCCTAGTATTTACAAATTACGTTTATTTGAAACACACGACAATAGATAGACAATTTCATTAACTACGCCATATTACCCGTTTTAAATTTTTTTAGATCAATTTTTTAACTAAGATAAGTAAATAAAATAGGATTTTTGTGCGATCTCGGCAACGCGTCAAATGTATGGTCAAGGTCGTTTGCTCGGAGGATGGCCTTAAGTTTATGTCCACAGTTTGTCTATACTTTCGCATTTCTACTGGTCGCCGTGCTAGGGCTACAAGACACATAAGTAGTAGGTCGCTTTTCGATCTCAACCAACATTTCGATGCTCTGTTTATTGTATATTCTTTGATCAGAACACATAAGGCTACAATATTTATGCGCGCCCGCGTCTGCGCGTTGGCGCCTGCACGCCGACGCGACACTCAAAACATTTAATGATCTTAACATTCCGATCGTTTAATTCCTGTTTTCGGTGGTCAGTGGTCACTGAATTCGAAGGAAATCCAACAGGATATGATGATTCAGTTTTCTTTGTCAATTTCTTCAAAATATTATTCATTTGATTTGAACCGTTTTAATAATATAATATATTGAATATATTTGCATTAATTGATTGGAAACAGAGGAACCCAAAGCTTTAGTGGAATTAATGAAATTTTGGTATTTTATTGATATTATATATCTGCTAGACTTTTACAATTTTTTTCAGGGCTTGAAGTTTTATTTACATAATATTATTAATATACTTCCAGTTCACAAGTTCATTAACCAACAATATAAATATTATTATGATGTACCATTGAATATACCGACCGACCATTACCAAAATGTTACCAACTGTTAGTCAATTTGCGAATTTTTTGCAATCGTTTACACCGATTATAACAATTTAGAAGAAGGTTTCCTTTGTTTTATTTTGTTGCACAATTAAATAGATTTATGGTTTAATGTGGCCATAAATTGTGACATGGTCAATTTGTGATTTAAATCGTTTAGGAGAGTCACTTGGGTGCGATGGAGGTTAGGTGACGCGGTAATGACTAAATCTAATTTTTGTTCGTCATTATGTTCTAATATGAATTATTATGATGCTAGTTAACACTTACTTTTTAACACTTACTATTAAAGTAGTATTTGTCTCGTAGTTTGGAATCAGGGAAGTGCAGCAATTCTAGATGACGTCACTGCAGGCGGTCTCAGTCATGAACTAATGAATTTTATTACATAGAATTCCGAGCAACACTTGACATTGTATTGCTAAGAATAATAGAATAGACCTACGAAAGTGTTGACAATAACTTGTTGAATCAAGCCGCAAGAACCTTGGCAATTCAATGGCCAATAATTTCACCTAGTCCATTCACCTAGTCAAGAGCATGAATAAACTTATAAATATTATTCCAAATGTAAGTGTTATTAAAAAGTAGTTAGTGCCTTTATACTTTATAGTAGGTAGGCACTCTAGCAGTTAATATGTATTACAGTGCTTACTTGTTAAGTTGACATTAACAAGAGAAACGCCATTTAGGCTACATAGAGTTTATTTTAAATCAGTGCTATTGGAAAGTAAATCTGTTTGTGAATTTTAATTATTATGAATTTTCTTTCATTCAATTATTAAATGATGTAATTTTACCTAACAATAGGGATGATGACAAGGTCAAAGATTAGCGAATTTTGTTAATAAAATAAAGAAATCACGGTAAAAAATAAGTGTTCCCAAAATTTCAGCTTGATAGCATTTGTATTTTTTTTTTTTGTTATGCGCCTTCAAAGTTGGATAATCAAGTCGATTTTTTTTCAATTAAATTTCTTAATATTTTTATACCATTCGATAACTTATGCAATTAAAAGGAACTTTTGTTATGAAACCACTTTCATAAACGCAATATTTAATATACCTACGGAACAAAGTTCTCTCCCGATGCGTACAAACTACGAAAGAGTGACGTCATTCTTTCGTAGCACTTTGTATGGAGCGTCAGGTCTATTTTATGAGATGTTTGAATTGTCATATCTTGGTGAATTTTTAAGCTATCAGAGTCATTCTTTCAGCGATGTTTCTATTTTTAAGGGTGTTTCAATTACCAATAAGAAAAAAATAATAGTCATCATGCCTATTATGCTTAATAGGCTCCTGCCAATTCTTTCGAATATTCGTAATTTTTTTCATGTTATTTCATGTTATTTATTATAAATAAAAACAATTTAAATTGTTTCTCTTAATTAACTTAATCGAGAAGTTTTATTGCCTTTTTAACTTGGATAAGATAATATTTATATGGTCCATTACTCAAACGAGAACCTACTGGTATTAATATCAATTAGTTAATTAATTAAATTAAATCTGCAGCATGATAATCTTGCAATTAAAAGTATAAAAATTACCTCAATGTTTTGCTTGTGAGTAACATTAAAAATTAAAATCTTAATTTAACTACCTTTATAACGTATTCAAACTTTCATAATAACTACAGTATTATAATTATTTATATGTTGTAATTTCTTTCATGTGTTAATAAAGAAATCTTGACAAGTTTATGACTTTTCTTTTGATGAAAAGAAGGGGTTTTCCCACTGACCTCCATTATACAAGTACGCTGGACCTATGATACCCACTTTTTTTTTGTGCCTATTTGAAGCGGAATCAGCGCCCCCAGTGAGAGGGAAGAGAACTAAATTTTACGTAACTTGCAAATTGCCGCTTAATCGTTATTGGTTGTCATCACTAGTATTAGTTCCAAATACTCCTACTACTGCTATCAGCGCCAATATGGCGACTTTCAAACGTCATTTTTACGTCAAATCATAGACAAATATACATCAAATATATTTGGTCAATGGTCAAATTTAGTTCTTATCACTCCCATTGGGGGAGCTGATTCCGCTTCAAATAGGCACAAAAAATAGCTGTCATTTCAACGGGTATCATTAGTCCAGCGTACTTGTATAATGGAGGTCAGTGGGTTTTCCGGATTCCCATCGTCTTTGTCTATTTTGCAGCAAATTTTAACAAAATCACTAAAGTGTTACACAGACAATTTTTTTAATAAGCAGATTATAACTATAAATAGCGTAGAGAAATAATTAAGAAGACGAATAAATATCCTACACCTAATCAGTTACCTAATACGGAGTATGCAAAAAAAAATATCATGAATTTATTTATAGCTATCACGTTGTGGAAAAAAACTTTTAAAGACTATAAATTGTCAATGCGTGTGGCGCCAGACTAAAAAAATACACACAGGTAAAGAAAAAAATGTGAGCTTTATAACGGGCTTATAATCGTAGTAGGTATGCAGGCCTTATACGACCTTGCTGAACAGTTACTTTTACCACAGAATATATTATATTAGTAGTACCAACTTTTACACAACTTTAGTTTGAGTGAGTGAGTTTTATGGAAAGTGGAGTATACTAATTATTATATTATGTGTAAAGTAGTGTGTAGATTATATTAATTATGATAATTATTATTATACTCTGTAAACGCCTGTGTTGTCCAGTTTAAGAAGGCCATTATTTGTACCAATATTGTTTGATGGTTTTTAAGTTTATGTTATAATTATTTATGAATCTGAGTTGTTGTCCATTAGATGTCACAAATTCGAACTTATATTGTTCATCGCATCAATTACAAACTTAAAATTAAACGCTGTTGTACTTTACATCATGATACATCGTAATTATCTAAAGCCTATACACATATTGTCGTAAAAGTTAACCTTTTTAACCGACTTCTGAGGAGGAGGAGGTAATAGTATGTTGAAGGGATTAAATAAGAGTAAAGCCCGCATAAAAGTTTTCACCCTTGGTCGGCTATATCAAACGTTGTTCGCAATGACTAGATATAGAGAACACTCTTAGATCTACCACTCGTAAGCGAACGATAGATTCGATCGCAATTCATACTAAATATTTTGTATTTACGTCAGGAATTCATACAGTAGAATTTTGTAACCTAGGCTCTTCCTTTTCGGAACTCGGTTGAAAAATGAATGCGTTGTAAGTGTAGGCGAAATTTTGTGTCCAATGTCCATTGTTCACTGATCAATAGAATCACATGAACAGTTAAAACATCATTAGTGGACATTGGTGTATCTACTTCGATGTGACTCATGAGCAATGTTTTGGTCATAACTCATAAGCAACGGTATAATACTATGTTCGACATAGTCCTAAATCCTAATACAGGGTAATAGCTAGAGAGTTGAAATTTTCACAGATTGTGTATATCTGTTGCCGCTATAACAACAAATACTAAAAACAAAATAAAGTTATTATTTAAGGGGGGCTCCCATACAACAAACATGATTTTATTAATCGTTATCCATAATGGCAACAGGTAGGCACTTGAAATATTCACAAAATCCTTAATTATATTTGTTATTTAATATTTAATAATAAAATTAAAGGAAATTAAATAATAAAGGGAGGCTCTCATACAAAAAACACTATTTTTTCGCTTTATAACGGTACGGAACCCTTCGTGCGCGAGTCCGACTCGCACTTGGCCGATTATTTAAGTATGAACTTCGCAGTGTTGTGCATTTATTGGGATGGGTAAAAATGGTAAACTCGCATTCGGACACGTGACCTGACCAAAAATTTGTAAGACGGAGAAAGACCGAGGTGGTCGACTCTGACCTACTGGACCATGGCGTAGGAGAGGAAGTATAATATATAATATTCTCTTTGTACAGGACGGCAAAAGCAGCCGGCCTAAGATGCGCAAACGAGAAAATTTTGTCTACATGTTTTCTCGATGTTATCTGGTTTATCTCTTCATCTCTATTGACCCTAACATGACATACTTTTTTTCTCGTGTCTGTCGTCAAAATTAGATATCATTGTGTTTTTTTTTCTTAATCTGTGCTATTTTTGCACTGACCTCCATTAAACAAGTACGCTGGACCTATGATACCCACTTTTTTTTGTGCCTATTTGAAGCGGAATCAGCGCCCCAGTGAGAGGGAAGAGAACTAAATTTGACGTAACTTGCAAATGGCCGCTTAATCGTTATTGGTTGTCATCACTAGTATTAGTTCCAAATACTCCCACTACTGCTATCAGCGCCAATATGGCGACTTTTAAACGTCATTTTAACGTCAAATCATAGACAAATATATTTGGTCAATGGTCAAATTTAGTTCCTATCACTCCCATTGGGGGAGCTGATTCCGCTTCAAATAGGCACAAAAAATAGCTGTCATTTCAAAGGGTATCATTAGTCCAGCGTACTTGTATAATGGAGGTCAGTGTATTTTTGTCTAACATGACAACACATTTTTATCGAGTTTTGTTAAGATTTTGACAAATGAGAATTTTGACATTCCCAGAGTACAATGCACAATTTAAGCAACTATTGTAGTACAATAATATGTATTATGATCATCTATTTCCTCTATCTAGGTAACCTGAGAATTATCTTTCCTAGCATATTAGTAAACAAAACTTTTAAAATTTTCTGCGATATTAAATTCAAACTAATTTTTAAGAACCAATTTAATTAAAATGAGGTTAAAGATTATTAGCGCATTTATTTCTAAATATATTATATTTCGTTAAACATTTTGATGCATTAATTAGCGATATCGTGAGTTCTAAATCTCGTATTGACATCAATACAGTATCGACAGTGCCGTTAGTGTATAAATTGCACGCAGCTAAATAAGGCTCGTATGAGTAACTCTTTGAAAATCAAAGAAATATTATCGTGTCGATTGTTATAAATGTTTCGTGCTTAGATAACGGTGAGATCCGATAAAATCGAATTAGGCCTGTTTTTATTTTGTTTCTTGGAATCGAGGTCTTCTGGTATTTTCATGGCTTTACCTGCGTCGATCACGGATACAATAACTTTAAATGTTAGAATAACTTTATCTAAAGCATCCATTACACGGTAGGTTTTGCTGTCAGTTTTACCACAGTCATGACTGTGACTGATGCATAACCTGTCGTGTAATGCAGTGACTGATGGTTGCATGAAATTGATTGACCGTTATCTGGATATTTTGGTTTTTTGTCATGCAACCATCATTCATCAATCATTACTTTTGATTGAGTTTTGTCACATCTGACAAAATTGAAAAAAAAAATTGAGACGTATACCTTTGAAAATTTTGGCTTTGACTGACATAAAACTGAAGAGAATTGAGTGACCGTCTAATACCATTCGTCAGTCCATCAGTCAAACATAATTCATGACTGACGGAATTGACTGACGCTTGCATGCGCGTATAATGGATGCCTATCGCATTATGAATGCGTAGATTAGGACCCCCAGCGTAATTACTCTTAGTTTTATGACTTTAATCGCTACTTAGTGCTATCACCTTAAAAGCCTAACTCCACAATATAAGGGCTGAGTAGAACCATAAAGATAACGCAGTTTTATAACAGTATGAAAGCGATAAGCGTTTGTTTTGCAAAACCAGCTTCTTCGACCTTCAGACTGGAATGTTTGGTGTCATGTGGACAAGTTATGACCTGGACTAAGCTGTCATCATGATAATCAGCCTCATCTTCATCTTTATTCTGACGACCTCTGTGGCTCAATGGTTAAGAGCGTGTGGCGGCTCAAGCCGGGGGTCGCGGGTTCGAATGCCGCCGACGGAACTAAAAGTTTTTGAAAGTTCCTGGGTCATGGATGTGTATTATTTGTGTATAATATAATAAAAATCTTAAATGAATGTATAGTATTAAAGTATTAAATATATTTCCGTTGTCTGGTACCCGTAACGCAAGTCCATCAGGTACTTACCACGGGGCCAGACTGACGTGGTGTGAAGCGTCCATAGATATTATTTATTATCTTTGTTATTATCTTTTATCAGTATCATTATTTCAAAATATTTCATCTTTGCGTAGACAATTTCATATTTATTCCATTGTTAGCTACAGTGGACTAAAAATGAAATTGTCTACGCAAAGAACTATTATCTTTATTTCATTTACCATTATCTCTATTTCATTAATTGAATCAAAATGTATTTTTCCGTATTGTATACAAATGGTCCATAATGTACCATCTTATCTGAAAACAGTAAACACTTTTCAATAACACCCGTTATATTTATTAACTAATCGGCCTTCTGTTTGCGAATTTTCCTAAAATGAATAACTTAGATCTTGTTTATGACCGAGATTTTATCTCATAATTTAATTAAGTCGAAGAATTCCATATTTTGTGCGATGTTGCCGAGAGCCAGTTCTATGCGGTCTCTATTAGTTTTTTTAATGACTCGATTATTTTATTAATGGCGCCAATCATTATTAATATTTGTGATTCATCATCATCATCATCTAAGGGACATTGAACTAAGGTTCCAGGTTTTCTAATTACTAATATTATAGGAATTTGGTTAAGGTGGTGTGTAGGCAGAAAACAAGGTGCATTGACTTATTAACATTATGAAATTACCTTTTTCCTTTTAGGAACACATATTATTATTAACGCTCATAATATTATGCATTAAAATTATTACTTGTAAGTACAGTTTCAATTTATATTGGTCGAAAATAATTATGTTTTGTGACTTTTCGATTCGCTTAAGCCATGTTGCTAATTGCTATATAAGTTATAACGTCATGTACGTAACAGAAATCTGCAACCTACAAACACACAACCGCTTGAAAAACTCTGACGAACTGCGCAATATTTGAGCTACAAAATTTGATTCAGCCTCAATTTTGTGCACAATATCAACAACACTTTGCATAGAAATTGGGGTATGCAGCAAACTTGAATTCCTTTCCAATTAGTTGACAAAAACCAATAGATTAACTTCAAATTCGGTTTTGAAATTTCAATTTTTTTGAAACTGAAAATAAAAATAAAAAGGTTTGTAGAATTTACGATATGCTCTATATTTTAACTACTGCTACTTATTAAGGCCATCCCCCGAGCAAACGACCTTGACCATACATTTGACGCGTGCCGAGATCGCACAAAAATCCTATTTTTTTACTTATATCTTAGTTCAAAATTGATTAAAAAAAAATTAAAACGGGGAATATGTAGTTAATGAAATTGTCTATCTATTGTCGTGTGTTTCAAATAAACGTAATTTGTAAATACTAGGGAGATGCTGAAAGTATGCTTCAATTTTAATAAATTGGTATTACTTTGGAAGCTAATATCATGAGTATAATAAACAAAAATAGAAAATTTAAAACGGGTAAAGGAATGTTGATATACTGAAGATTATTGCTGTATTTTTATTATAATTTTGTAGCTTTCAAATTATTAGTTTATAAGGCTCTAAATACGGTAAATTACGGAATCTCCGTAGGGGAATAGGCCCTTAAGTAGTTAATTTATTGTACTAGGTATGTGACTCCCATAATTTCCTTGTGATAAAATTCGTTTATCTCGCGGAAACCGTATATTTTTCTGTGACAAAAACTATCCGATATCCTTTTCTGTCCCTCAAAGTAACATGTATTTTTTTTTTCAGCCTATACTATCCCACTGCTGGGGAAAGGCCTCCCCCAGGGTCTTCCACTTGTCTCGCTCCAGCGTGACCGTTGGCCAGCCCGGCTGGTACACCTCCAGCTCATCGCGCCATCTTTTCCTAGGCCGGCCACGGTTGCGTCTTCCATCTTCAGGTACCTACTCTGTCGATATCTTTGCCCAACGGTCGGGAATCGGGATGCGTACGACTAACGTGGCCACCCTAATCCCACTTTAGCTTAGCCACCTTAAATCAAGTAAATCGTGAGTTCAAGCGTGAAGAGGTAAAAGACAAGCGGACACACTTTAGCATTAAGGACGCTATCACATTTTTTCACAAATATCAGCGATTTTCAGGTACCATTTTAAATAATTAGGAGTCACACTGCGAGGATATTTTGGTTTCAATTGAAAGATAATACATTCATCTCCACAGTCAAATCATAAAATTTTTAGAGCCGCATACAAAATTTTCACATAAATACGTTTTAACCATCACAATAATCGCAAAATATTAAAAAAAATGGGATCTGATTAAGAACCAGTATAGCTAAATACACTGAACTAAGGAAAATAAATATACAAAAAAATTGTTGCTTATCTAGTCACCTGTACGAATAGCTAAATATTTTATATAAAAATAAATAACATTTCCATTTATAAGAAAAACTAGATGACGCCCGCAACTTCGTTGCGCCAAAATTCGTTTATCGCGCGGGAACCGTACATTTTCCGGGATAAAAAGTATTCTATGTCCTTTCCCGGGATTCAAAGTATCCCCATACCAAATTTCAGCAAAATCGGTTCAGCCGTTTAGGCGTGGAGAGGTAACAGACAGACAGACAGACACACTTTCGTATTTATAATATTAGTATGGAAGTATGGATAAGAAACGCTCTCCTTCATACATTTTCGCCCTATCAAGAACGCGGCGAGCGTCGTAACCGCCACTGTACAAGGCGCGCTGATACGAATGTTATTTAATGTCCTTAACGTCAATATTCGTACTGACAGATATCGACCTGCTATTTTTATGTGATAGCGTCCTTAATAATTAAGGAATTCTCGGTTCTTACAGTAAATTTATATAGTTTAACTTCTGGTTTTTTTCGAGGAACATATTATAATACATTTTTTTCTTAATTTTATATTTCTTTGTTGTAATCCGAAATGCCGTAGCTGCGTAGGTTACAGTGTCAGCTTGGTCGGCGACCGCGCAAGGCCGCGCCGATACGACGACCTCAGTCACATTCATTTACTACCTAGTGGAGCGGGTACAATTATTATAATATTATGATGCATAATATAATATAATATTATACATATTATTATATGCATCATATATTATATTAAACTTTGTAAATCGTATACTGTAATAATAGGTAATGGATTTGTAATATAAATTGACGTTGCAGGACTAATATAAAAATCATTCAAATATCAAATAACGAAAAAAAAAGTTTAATTAAGCTGAAAGCGTAATAAGTAATAAATATAACAAATTAGAATGAAAATAAGTTATATTCCGTAAATTTTTTGCGGCTGAGATTTTGTTAGCAAAAAGTTTTTTCATTTAAGCTCCTGAGATTTAATCGGTTATAATTTATGTATACCATCTTAAAACTTCGAGTATTTTTAAGCAACAAAATGCTATGTTTGCCGATTTA
This sequence comes from Cyaniris semiargus, assembly GCA_905187585.1. Classification (NCBI taxonomy): domain Eukaryota; kingdom Metazoa; phylum Arthropoda; class Insecta; order Lepidoptera; family Lycaenidae; genus Cyaniris; species Cyaniris semiargus. The sequence goes on from LR994555.1 coordinate 6,495,688, forward strand.
TTTTAAGCTTTACGTTTGTTTATATCGCCATATCGAGTTTATTATGTAAATAATTAACTGTAATAAATTTACTAATTTATATCTCAAAAACATTATTTTAATTACCACGAAATTGTGTTAATTAATGAAATCTCGTTTTTTCAAAATATACGCCCGTAAATCGTAATATTTACATTCATTTACCTAATGCTTCTTATTCTAGGACCAATATCAATAGAATAATATTATATTTTTAGCTGACCCCGAAAAAATCTAAAAATCGAAATAAAAATGCTTTAAGATTTTTTACAGACCTGCAATTATAAAATAGACAAGGTGTCGGTAACCATAATTTCGTAGACGATAAGACTTTACGCCTATCCAAATCGCGCATTTCGTAGTTCCATGTCAACAAAATCCAATTAATTTAATCAAAAGCGTGTTATTCACAGTACTGTTTACATGAGGCTTTACACAAAACAGCACACAATAGGATCTACAATCCAAGAACATAACTACATTTAGCGAAGACTAAAGACTTTGTTAAGGGCACCTTCTTCCAAATTCACGTTTCTAGAATGAGTAATTTTTAAAGAAAGCGCCATTCAAAAAAACTGAAAAATATATACATGTATAGATACATCTTTTAACTAGTGACTTTTTTGGTTAGAAACACAATACAGATTATTTTACTCGATAAAAAAAAAATCCGAAACAACCTCGATTTAAAAACATTTTGAGTTTTATAGGACTTACAGGGACTCAATCAAAAAATAATTTGGACAGTTCGGTTACTATTAAAATTTTACAGGGAAATGATTGGATACATGTTTAGTTATAATATTTTTTATCTAAGTAAAAAGGTTTTTTCTCCTATTTCGCCCTATCATGGACGCGGCGAGCGTCGTAACCGCCACCGTATAAGGCGCGCTGATCTTAATGTTATTTTAATGTCATTTACGTCGATATTCGCACTGACAGACATCGACCTGCTAATTTAGGGAGAAGGTGTCCTTAGTAAAAATATAATGGCTTTAGAAAATTATTGATTAAAGTTAGACTTTTAAGTAAGATTCAAATGAAAATATTTATAATCATATTTATTTATTAAAACATTTTGAAGAGATTTCGTTTTGATAACAATATCATTAACTGACATTTTGAGTGGTAACAGTGGTCAATTGGCAAGTGTGTAAACCTTTTCGGGAAGATGTTTTAAAACTTTGGAAGTTTTTTTTTCTAAGGTATACAATATATTTGTAGCTCACTTGGTATCAATAGGTATCAACTAAAATGGAGGTGAATTATAATATGGAAATTAATTGAATATTTTTTTATTAACTTTGAAAAACATAATAATATATAAGGCAAAGGTTAATTAGAACGCAATGTCGCTTCTTATGTCAATATTTTTGTTTTTTATTCAGTAGGAACTAGACAAAAACATTAACTTTGACAACATACCTACGGCGCCAGATGTTATGAATAATTTCGTTTAATCGAATAAAATGGCACTATGGAAACAGATCATATTAAGAGTCAAAACAAACTTAATGTATGCTAGCGTAGGCGCCATACAACATTCCATACATTTTTCGCGAATATATTTTTTAATGTTTTGGTATAGCAGGATACGAGAATTTCGAAGAATTGATTTGCTCGGAACAAAGAATTGCAGTCATTGATCTGATATTCTAATTATAAATTAATTAATTCGACAAATCTATACTAAATAAGTATAAACAGGACCAGTTTTTTTGTTTGCATCGAATAGGCTTAAAAACTACCGGACGATTTTTATGAAATTGCCACTAATATAGAGTAAGGGAAAGGACAAAGCATATTTTGTCGCCAGAAAATGTACGGTTCTCACGAAATGCTGTTTTACGCGGGTGGAGCCGCGCAAATTCTAGTCACTAAATAAATAAGGGTCTTTTGTATATGTGCCATGATTGCCCATATAATAGCAAAGCTCTATACCATTCGGTCATGCACAAGAAACTTAACGATCATGGCCAAAGACAGATAAGACACATCCATACTCATATACTTACACTTATACTATAAATGCAAATGTGTGTGTGTGTGTGTCTGTCTATCTATTACCTTTTCACGCCCAAACACGTTGTACCGATTTTGCTGAAATTTGGTATGGAGATATATGAGTCCCAAGGGCATAGGATACTTTTTATTTTGGAAAAATATAAGGTTCCCGCACGATAAACGAATTTTGGCGCAACGGAGTTGCGGGCGTCATCTAGTGATATAATAATAATAATAATATCTATGGACGCTTCACACCACGTCAGTCTGGCCCCGTGGTAAGTACCTAATGGACTTGTGTTACAGGTACCAGACAACGGAAATATATTTAATACTTTTATACTATACATATATTTAAGATTTTTATTATATTATACACATATTTAATACACATCCATGACCCAGGAACTTTGAAAACTTTTTGTTCCGTCGGCGGGATTCGAACCCGCGACCCCCGGCTTGAGCTACCAACAGCCCACCAACTGAGCCACAGAGGTCGTCAATATAATAATATATTGTAGCTACTCTCAATACGTTTTCAATCGCTTGTATAAGTCCATGATGGGCCTACATGGACAGGACACATAAATCACAATATTTTAATAAAAAAAAAAAAGAAAACAGTGGTAACACCAAAATCTCTGTTTGTCTATCTTATAAATAAGTAGAGCACATAAATCTGTAAGCTTCCTAAAGCTATTTATTGGTAACTTGATATCTTGATAAATTAAATAATATTTATCTTAGAAGTTACTTTTTCAACATGGGTGGTCCATTTCTAGACTTCAAATTTAAAACCAAACTATAATTTTCTTTCAAATCGCATTCTTGTGTCGATATTATAATAATATACTATTATATTATTGTGATATCTACACAAGAATGCTTGATTTTATTTGACTTATTTATTTCTCTAGCATCAAACAACATAGTTATTTATTTATAAATTATAATGTAAACACTTAATTACAGGTGTTAGTTTTAATTTAACATTAGTTTTGTTGCGACAAGATTTATTTAAGGACCTTCGACCATTGAGAAATATAAATTAGTCGGCCTTTTTCATCGTGATAGGGTAATCCAGTGACTAAGTATGAAAAACCCGACAATTCTAAAAATCTCTTACCTAGATCCGGAATTTTAAAAACACTGCTTTGTCTATTTTACTCCAACTCACTGTGTATGGTAAAAAAAAATCTTGAATTGAAGAAAAAAATATGTTATTCCAAAGCAGCTATTAATTCGACGATTTCCAAAAATCCACCACCAGGCTTTGCGTGGTTACTGTAGCAAAACCGTCTTCAGAAGAATTGACAAAGAAAATCTATCATTTAGTACCTAATACCCATTTCACATAAAACAAGTGCGTGTCGGGCCACGCGCAATATAGGGTTCCGTACTACGAATTATAAAAACTAAGGAAATTAACTCCCATACTATTACCGTTTTAAATTTGGTTCCTTTCGAACTGTCATGCAACGTCAGCCTGATACCGCTGAAGGCCACCTAAATATTGCAAATATTGTATTGAAAATGTGTACCTAGGTCCTAGGCACATTTTTGACAAGTATTGTAGAACATGTTTTTTGACGGAGTTACTTTTCCTTAGTTTTTATTATTCGTAGATGACAACAATATTGTACATCGTGCGCCTTCAATCTAATTGTCAAATAAACTGTTCAATAAATCTGAAGCGAGATATTGCACAATACAATTGATCATCTAGGGCTTAGTATTATAGCCAACTATAAAATATATGATAATAATATTATTGTTATATTAGGTTTAGGTCATTAAACCCTTTTTTTAATGGGAAGTAATTAGTGGTCCGATAACAAATGTGTATTTTGTGAATCTGTGGCCAAAATGTAACGGTCTCTTTTATATTGACCTCATTCGAGATTTATACCAACGTTGTTACACGACAGAATAAAAGCATTTAAGTGTATAGAACTTGATATATTTTAAACCGTAATCCATGTTTCTGTGACCATCTGTCTCGTCTGGAACAGGATAAAATGGCCATTGTTTTTGTTGAAATTATTACAATACTAGATGACGCCCGCAACTCCGTTGCGCCAATACTCGTTTATCGCGCGGGAACCGTACATTTTCCTGGGACAAAATGTATCCTATGGCCTTTCCCGGGACTCAAAGTATCTCCATACCAAATTTCAGCAAAATCTGTTCAGCGGTTTGGGCGTGAAGAGGTAACAGACATACAGACAGACAGACACACTTTCGCATTTATAATATTAAGTATGGATATTAGTATAGATGTTTCACCCCTACATTGTGTCTTATTTTGCATACCATGGGAATAGGACCCCATTTAGAGAGTATGCAATGCCTCCGCGTACTTCTTCCTTCATACATTGTGTTCAGAATCTACGCACGTATTTTAAGCTATTGCATAGCTTTTATCGGGCTTTGAGCGTGGTGACCAAATCAAGAAATTCCGTAACGAAAAAACCTAACACTGACCGGCACAGCGTTGCGGCATTGCCAGACTTCGTTACGGTGTTTGTGTGCGTGCGAGTAGACGTATGCGAATTATAATTGCATAAGTTGATTAAAAATGCTATGCAATAGCTTTACCGCGGCAGTCCCCGAGTGCCACAAGTGTTTTTTTTTTCATAATGTGGCTTCTCCTCGTTGGCCCATGATGGGGACCAATATGAGCGATTATAAGCTATTACGAACGTGCATTTGATTTTTCTATACTTATCCAAAAATCAGATAAGTACAGTAATAAAAAGAAACCCCTTTTTAAGGGTTCCGTAGCCAATTGCCAAATAACGGAACCCTTATAGATTCGTCATGTCTGTCTATCTGTCTGTCTGTCCCTCCGTATGTCACAGCCATTTTTCTCCGAAACTATAAGAGCTATACTATTGAAACTTAAGGTAAGTAGATGCAGTCTGTTAACCGCATTAGGTAAGATTTTGATACAAAAATGGAAAAATTATTAAAAATTTTTAGGGATTCCCATAGGTACAACTGAAACAAAAAAAAATCTTTCATCTAACCTATGCGTGTAAGGTATCTATGAAATACTCTGAATAGGTCTTCAAAAATCATATATCATTTCTTTCTAACCTGAATAGTTTGCGAGAGAGACTCTTCCAAAGTGGTAAAATGTGTGTTCCCCCTCTAACTTTTAAAGTAGGGGCATGATAAGTCTAAAAAAATATATGATGTACTTTACTATAAAAACTAGCAACGAAAATTAGTTTGAACGAGATCTAGCAAGTAGTTTTTTTATACGTCATAAATAGTAAACCTTAATTTAACTTTCATTAAATCAACTGAAATATATTAATAAATCAAAAACCTTTTAATTTCATTAAAAATAAACCTTATTGCTGCCGCGGAACCCTTCATGGGCGAGTCCAACTCGCACTTGGCCGTTTTTTTTGGTACTAAAAATATGTTCATAATACGAGTGTGTTCTACTGTGTTTGCCTACCTTGATGTGCAAAATGATTTCAATATTTTATCAACAGAATGCAAAAACAAGCCTATCTATAATACCAAACTGCGATTATGATATTGACCCAATTTTTTATTTACTGGTGATTTGAATGAAGATACAATATATTATGTTAACTTTATTGTTATTGCCGATATCAATTAATTCATTAAGAGGGAACGCGGGTGCAGTAGTATTTAAACGAAGAAACTATTGCCATCACGCTTCATCCTACGCCGGCACGTGTATTGTGATAGAGACAGATACAGTAAATCGAGGTAACGTAGTGCTCTGATTCCTCCTTCAAAATAGAGCCTATCTAATTATTTTTTTAAATATCTTCAGGAAGAGTGATTCTATGCCTCTACGTTTTTATTTTATCTTAAAGATCTTTAAAATTTGTTTTACGGTCGGTCGATTGGCGGGGTACGGGGCATTCATTTTTTGCGATTTTTGAAGGGTCATATTTTTTATTTATTAGTAAACTAGCTGTGCCCCGCGGTGTTACCCGCGGTTTAAGTGATATATAATAAAAGACTATGAAAAGTAAGTACCAATAATAGGGTCGAAACGGGACGATACATGGCTCTATAATGGTTTATAGTAGTGATGATGATGATGATGATGAATGTAATTTGCATAGTAGCATATGCTTTCCGTTCTTAAAACAACGTCGAAACTCCCAAACATGTATCTATAAAGAGTCAGGAGTTCTCTCAGCACCTTCCGAACCATGGTATACCTTGGTGCAAAATCTTATTTGTTGGTAGCATATACTTAGAATACTGCTCACGAAACCGAAGTCACCACATGTTTCCATATAAATTTTGAGGAGTTCCCTCGATTTCTTATGGATCCCTTCATCAGGTCACCACTTTTATGAATATGGTACCAAATTGGGATGATAACCTATACACCAAAGGAAAAATTTTGAAAATCGGTTCACAAACGGCGGAGTAATCGTTGAACATAAAAAAACGAACATAACACCTCCTCCATTTTGAAAGTCGGTTAAAATTGTAGCCTATGTGTTATTCTGATGTATAAGCTATATTATTGTAAAGTTTCATTAAAATCCGTTTAGTAGTTTTTGCGTGAAAGAGTAACAAACATCCAGACATCCATACATACATACATCCAAACTCTCGCCTTTATAATATTAGTAGGATAGGATTTAGAAAAAATCGAACGTAGAGGCATAGTTCTAACAGATCCCAATATTGTATAAAAAAATCATTTGTCTAGACGCATTGTCCAGGGAGTAAATTGAGAAATACGTTTGTATGGAAAAACAGTGTTAGCGTTTCTTCTTAATCAATTCGTCAAGGAAGGAGCTACTTCTAAAGACAAGTACCTTTCTGCGCAGACGAGCGATGTAACCGCGACTGGTGAATTTCCGCGACACGTTTTCGACACTATGTCCACATTTGTATCATTTTGGCGTATCAGCGGGGCTAAAATGGTCGCTTTGGAGAATCATACGATGAACCATAATATGATTCATTTTTTAAAAATCGCAAAATTGACACTCTGTTTGCAATTCAGATGTATAAATTCGTACTAATTTGACATTCGTGAGTTTGACAATTCATTTTGTGAATTGATTGAGAGAAACTGCTAAATGTGACCATTTTAGCCCCGCTGATCTCCGTCGCGTAGCATCGAAGCGTATCATGTTCGCTAGTGTGGACGCCAAATGATCGCGATCATGATACACTTCGTATCATGATACACCCCGATCGCTATAAACCGCGTATCTGATACATTTCGTATGAAAATCGATAAAAGATACGCTACGGTCAAAATAGGCGTCCACACTTAGGATACGCATACTCGATACGATACGCCCGATACGGATACGACTGCTTGATACAAATGTGGACAAAACCTGTCGCAGTAATAATAATCTGCACTGCATCATGTATGTATTTAAGCTGTATTGATAATTTAGAACTTTAATGAACTATTTCAATCGTTCTATTATTTTAAACGATGTTGACACGGTGAACCTTATGCTAATGAATTTAAGTTAAGAAGAATATTAGAGCATTGTTTGGCAATGTTAAAGCTTATTATAGCTTTAGCATCGCCACGCCTTTGTCTAGCACACGCCATAAAAAAGTAGTGTAATATCAATATACGGTACAATGTTAAAATTAAATATTTTGGCCATTTTGACAAACAATAATAATAATAATATCTATGGACGCTTCACACCACGTCAACAATGTTATACTAGTTGTTTCCTGCAACATATTTGCACAGAAATTCATTTATCGCATAGTATATTCGCTTCAACAAAAATTATCCTATGTCTATCAACAGGACCAGGATTCTCCATTTAAATCGGTTCGGCTTAAACGCAGGGAAATTTAAAAAATAAGAAACACTCTTTTATTTATAAAATAATTATGCTCTCTCAAGCATGAGCGAGAACTACTACCGCTCGTTTGCACCGACCTCTTTATTGAATTATGTAACTATCAACAAATATCTTAATTAGGTCGAATTTTGATTGATGGTGATGAATATATTATAAGAGCCCGATTGTTATCTTATTTACTTCAATAACACGTTTTCTTTATCACTTCTAGAATCGACGCTCAAAATGAATGGAATTGACATATTAAGTCGAATGTCGACTTCATATTATTTATCAAACGCTTATGTCAAGTCCACACAGTTTTGATCGATTAAAAGAAACGATAAAAAAAACGTCGTATTGGCTAGGGGCTTTTATATGGTTTCTGTAACTCTTTGTAATTGGCCCCAGATTTAAATAATATTATTATATAGCTCCTTTTCTCATTTTCAAATTACATTTTACACTCATAATAATATTATGATTGTAAAAAAAAATGTTTCGATATCAAACTGATTTTTCGAATTAAGATGAATTACTAAGCTTTAAATTTTAATAAAATATGATCTGGACTAGTAGGCAAGTTGCAAAAATGTACTATAAAATGTTTAATTATTCACAGTTTTCAGAAACTAAACTATTCATCTGACTAAAGGGCATTGGACTTTGATGCCTTTTAAAGTTTAGTCGATGCATTTCTAGAAATAATATCGGTCACAGCGTGATTCAGAAGCGTCTGTCACTGGCCAACGCAATAGCTATTCAATTGATATTTTATTATTGAATTATTATTAGGAAACGTGAGTCCATCTTAGAAGAATTCGTTTGTGGTTATACAAAATAATTAATTGTATTATTAATGCCCAATGGCGCCAAGCTGTGACGCATTGGTTTACCTATTCTGTATGGAAATAGCAAGTACATAAGGGTTATCTCAATCAAGATTGAACCTATGTAGCCAGATTACTTAATATATTTAAGTATTGCGACATGCCTAAGGTCACGTATTCAGGAATTTCTATACTATTTTGCACCTTCTATATTATGGTCTGTGTAATATGCACCATCGAGGAAATTGATTGCTAGGCAGTTGACAGACCAACGTCATTTGGTCGGATCATGTCAATTCAATGTTAATTGTGATCTGTCGGTTGGGTTTGACATAACGCAACCAAACTACGTAGGTCCCCCATCAGATGGGGGACCTACGTAGATTCTACCTAGGAACGTTCTCTGATAGTACCATCGAGGAATTTGATTCCTAGGCAGTTGATAGACCTACGTCATTTGGTCGGCTTATGCCAGTCCAATATGAGCTGGGATCGGTCGGATGGGTTTGACGTAACGCGACCAAATTACTTAAAGGTCCGCCATCTGCCTAGGAATCAACTTCTCTGATAGTACATACTTAATTAGCTAGTAAGTCCTCCATCTTCCTATGAATCAATTTCTCTGATTGTAGTTCAGTATAAAAAATTGCATTAAAATATAATATTTGCGCATCTCGCACTTATGGGTTAGTATAATTTTTAAAATACCCATTTGGCATCAGTGAATATTTATTATACATTATATAGGCTAGATATTAGTGTTATCGTTCCTATTACTAAATACTGTCACTGAATAGTGAATACTTCAAAAGTTCCATATCAAATTTACAAATTTTGAGCATCAACAAGTAAAACACAGTGTTAAATTATTAATAAGGATTCTTTACATCCCAACAATTTGTTTAACGGGCACATCAGATGCAACAATGTAAACTTTACATTGACAGCGAAACTGTTTAAACGCCACTTATATGGAGAATAAAAGATAGCGTACATCAATAAGCTTATTACCCGAAGGCCCTTAGGGATTTTGTAAAACCTTCGTAAGGTATTATGAAGGGCTTTATATTTAACCGTTTAACGATGACTTTATATGACGATAGAATATGAACAAATGTAGAAAAAAAAAGTTCCACATACTGTGATGGGTTCACAATTTGTTGTGATACCTTTGCATTAGTGATAAGACGATGCGTTACTAAAATCTTATTAGCTTTTTCAAATCTCATACCTTCGAGAAGATGGTCAGTCTGGTATACTGAAACAAAAAATCATGAAAATTGACTTTTACTAATCCGACTGAAAATATATTTTGTTTCCAACACTTCATTTTGCGCAGAGTAGGTAACACGTTTCTAATTCCCATTCGCCAGGAAAATTGATATTTATTTTATCTTCCAGCCCCCCCATTACCCCTACCTGGGTACGCCCATGAACACGTTTACAAATCTACTCAAGATATTTCGCATTTTATAGCATTTTCCCGTGGACAACACATAAACATAATATTAACATTATGATAATATTTTCTAGATGCGCCGCAAAAACAGAACAATAAAAAAAACTGCAAAATAATTTGTTAAGTCCATGTTAGAGATAGGAATATTTTTAAGGTTAACATAATCAAAATTTACCTTTTGATAAAATTGTGGAAAAACCAAAAACAAGAATTTTAAAATGATTTGTGATAAAAGCTTCTTAATTAGATGTTATAATAAGATGTCTTTTTGTTGACGGTAATTGTTGTTGGATATTTATAACTCGTTATAAAATGAAATCCCCATAATCACGTTTCCCTTAATTCATGTCGAAAAAAAAGAAATACTTTTAATCAAAAGCCAAAGTCAACTTGACCGGTCAAAATCATTAAGTGTGAAGTGTAACAACAACAATGGTCAATGATTCTTGATAAAATACAAATAAGTCACAAGCTACAAAATGTTTCAATAACAACATTCAACTTTAAAGTGAATTTTGAAATAATGCTCATGCTGCAATTTCTTTGGAGATATTTTATCAATATCAATTTTGCAATAATTTTATTGTAACATACATATAAATTCCAATACGTTCAAACAGAAAAATATGTAATACTAGCTGACCCGACAAACATTGTTTTGCCATATAAATTATTTCTAGTATCAATATAAAAAGTAGATAAAAACCTATTCTCAGGAATAGGAGTCAGGCCTAACGAATGTACCATCGAGGAAATTGATTTCTAGGCAGTTGACAGACCAACGTCATTTGGCAAACGAGCAAACGGGTCACCTGATGGAAAGCAACTTCCGTCGACCATGGGCACTCGCAGCATCAGAAGAGCTGCAGGTGCGTTGCCGGCCTTTTAAGAGGGAATAGGGTAATAGGGGAGGGTAGGGATGGGAAGAGAAGGGAATAGGGTAGAGTTACCAACCGTCCTGTTTTCCCAGGACATGTCCTAGTTTTTGTCCTGGGACGTCCTGAATAGTTTTTAAGCAACGTCCTGGGTTTGTCCTGGGTTTTTTAATTTTAAAATTCACGCGCCTCTTCTCAATTTTTTACGCTACTCGCAAGTAATTGCGTTGCCGCGCTGCCATGCTGTTTCAAAACAAAGGCGCAACGTGCCACTTGATGATATACTTTATTTAGGGTCTTTTTAGGGTGAAGCTAAACGAGCGTAATAATTTGTGAGTTGTGACTTGTGAGTCGCAGAATTTCGGCTGGCAGAAGAGCGTAATTTTGTGAGTCATGATTCGTATGAAAAGATATTTACGCGACAGAAATTCTGCGAGTTGAGACTCACAAGTCACAACTCACAAATTATTATGCTCGTTTGGCTTCACCCTTACTAGAGATCTCCCAATGGTCGAAATAATTCAACCTCAAAAAAATAATTAAATTATAAGTTTCAAACTTCAACGCTTTTCTTTTGATATTATATTCTAAAATATTGACTTTATTATTTTTTAGGCGTCCTGTTTTTAAACTGAATTGTCTTGGTTTTCAACTTCAAATCCTGGTTTTTTGAATTTGAGGTTGGCAACCCTAGAATAGGGGAGGGAAGGAAAAGGAATAGGGGATTGGGCCTCCGGTAAACTCACTCACTCGGCGAAACACAGCGCAAGCGCTGTTTCACGCCGGTTTTCTGTGAGAACGTGGTATTTCTCCGGTCGAGCCGGCCCATTTCATTCATCGTGTAAATTAAATGTTAATTATGATCTGTCGGCTGGGTTTGACGTAACGCGACCAAACTACGTAGGTCCCATCTGCCTAGGAATCAACTTCTCTGATAGTACATACAAAATTTTATTAAAATCTGCCGTTTTGGAGGAGTATAAAATTCTCGTGTCATAAACACTGTGACACGAGAATCCTACTAATATTATGATGTATGGATGTTTGTTACTTTTTCACGCAAAAACTACTAAACGAATTTTAATGAAATTTTACAATAATATAGCTGATACATCAGAATAACACATAGGCTACAATTTTAACCGACTTTCAAAATGGAGGAGGTGTTATGTTCGTTTTTTTATATTCAACGATTACTCCGCCGTTTGCGAACCGATTTTCAAAATTTTTCTTTTGGTGTATAGGTTATCATCCCAATTTGATACCATATTCATGAAAGTGGTGACCTGATGAAGGGATCCATAAGAAATCGAGGGAACTCCTCAAAATTTATATGGAAGCATGTGGTGACTTCGGTTTCGTGAGCAGTATTCTAAGCATATGCTACCAACAAGTAAGATTTTACACCAAGGTATACCATGGTTCAGAAGGTGCTGAGAGAACTCCTGACTCTTTAAAGATACAAGTTTGGGAGTTTCGACGTTGTTTTAAGAACGGAAAGCATATGCTACTATGCAAATTACATTCATCATCGTCATCATCACTACCATTAACCATTATGTATCGTCCCGTTTTGACCCAGTTATTGGTACATTTCATAGTCTTTTATTATATATCACTTAAACCGCGGGTAACACCGCGGGGCACAGCTAGTTATATATATTAGATTACTCGTCAAAAAAAACGACGTTTTTTTTAAATACAACACAAACTGCTTTATAGTAAGATTATTTAGAAGTTCGTCTTTTTGAGGATGCACTTAGATCCTACTAATATTATAAAGGCGAAAGTTTGGATGTATGTATGTATGTATGTATGTATGTATGTATGTATGTATGTATGGATGTTTGTTACTCTTTCACGCAAAAACTACTGATCGGATTTTAATAAAACTTTACAATAATATAGCTTATACGTCAGAATAACACATAGGGTACAATTTTAACCGACTTTCAAAATGGGGTTTGTGTTATTTTTGTTCTTTTATGTTCAACGATTACTCCGCCGTTTGTGAACCGATTTTCAAATTTTTTCTTTTGGTGTATCATGCCAATTTGGTACTTTATTCATAAAAATGGTGACTTGATGAAGGGATCCATAAGAAATCGAGGGAACTCCTCAAAATTTATATGGAAACATGTGGTGACTTCGGTTTCGTGAGCAGTATTCTAAGCATATGCGACCAACAAGTAAGATTTTGCACCAAGGTATACCATGGTTCAGAAGGTGCTGAGAGAACTCCTGACTCTTAATAGATACAAGTTTGGGAGTTTCGACGTTGTTTTAAGAAAGGATAGCATATAATGCTACTATATAAATTACATTCATCATCATCACTACCATAAACCATGTATCGTCCCGTTTTGACCCTATTATTGGTACTTTTCATAGTAGATTATTATATATCACTTAAACCGTGGGTAACACCGCGGGGCACAGTACTTTATAAATGGTATGTATTGACGGTACGGCCGCTTAGTAGACTTCACAAAAAACCAATACAAACATAGCCATCTTCCATTCAAAATGATGTACCTACATAGTACTATCAGAGAAGTTGATTCCTAGGCAGAAGGCGGACCCAAGTAATTTAGTCGCGTTAAGTCAAACCCATCCGACCGATCACAGCTAACATATTGAAGTGACATAAGCCGACCAAATGACGTAGGTCCGTCAACTGCATAGGAATCAATTTCCTCGATGGTACATTTAATCGTACGTTTTTGGAGTATTGACTGCAGGCCCTATGTATGCACACCCTAAGTTACCTACAGATCGAAACATCTAATTAGTGATGAGCAAAACAAGACTCAGACAGTCTTGGTTTTGGTATTTCTAGTACAATATTGGTCTTGGACTTGGTCAAATCTGCCTGATCTCGGTCTTGGATTTGTTTTTTTAGTTTTAGGATAGTCTTGGTCTCGGCATTGCTTTTTTGCAATACCAAGACTAAGGCTGCCAGACCGATTTTTCTCATCACTACATCTAATCAATACTGCGTAAATATAATACAAGGAGATCGCCGCCATTTTTAAAATATTCAGAATTATTTTTAATAAAATGTGTTGAATGCTAATTCTAGTGCTAATTTTAATGTCCCTGTGCATTTCAACTCGTTATATTTCATCACCATTAACCTTTCGCGCATATTAATGTGACATTTTTTGAAGATCTTTATGACATTTTATAAGAATACAATGACCTCCTATAATTATAACTTAGATGTTTGATGAAGATAGAATTTAGAAATACCCCGTTCCTATTAACAGGGTGTAACAAACTGAGACTGTATGAGTCTCCTGTATAAAGCTTTCACTACACAAGTATAATCACTTTGTTTTGTTACATCCTGTATAGTATCAATGAGAATAACTCTCGTCGTAATCACATTAGTTAATTTATAATCACTTGTTTTCTTTGATTCATAGGGACTATATCCATACCAAGAGTAATATTACGTTGAAAATCTCTCTTAACTCTTAGCTTAAACTGAACTGCACCGATTTTGATGACATTTAGTAAGAAACACTTTTACAAATACGGGTTAAAGTTCACCCTGTGTTAAAACAATAATCCATTTCTTTCATAAACACAAGGAACGGGAGAATATATATTTAACCCAGGGTTAACTTTAATCAAGGGCCAACAAATGCAAGTGGGCCTCAGTGCAGGATTTAAGTAAGTCTTTCGGTTTATATTCCAGGCATATCAGATACAAATTCTGTGAGGACATCCGGCGTACTGGACTCGGAAACCGCATGCTAGAATACTCGAAGTGGAAATTTGCAAGAAAATGTACTGATCGTTCAAACTTATTTTGCCTCTGACAGGACCCGTATGCTGACGAGATAGGGATCAAAGTCAAAGTAATTTCAGATAAAAGATCGGAGCTGGCAAAGAATTGTACTATTTTAATAACATGACATACAGCAGACTTGAAATTGAGTCACGAAAACCAAGGGTAATTCTTGGAAAGCGGGGTAAAAATTACATAATATTATAAAATAATATGGAAATATTATGTACCAACTACACCTATGTGAAACCACTTAGAAAATAACAAGAAGTAATAAAAGATATGCTAATTTAATTTAATATTGCGATAATATCACTACCTCTATTCTGTGCGCAGCTTGTAGCGATGTACCATCGAAGAAACTGACTCGTAAGCAGTTGGTGGACCTACGTCATTTGGTCGGGTTATGTCAATCTAATGTTAGACGTGATCTTTCGGCTGGGTTTGATAAAACGCGACTAAATTACGCAGATTCACCATCTGCCTATGAATCAAATTCTCTGACAGTACTTATTTTATCCCTGACAGGGACTCAATTGTAGAGCCTCAGTTTGACTCGAGGCCGTTTTAAGAATAAGAACATTTTTATTTTGTCACCACATAACACATGTAAAACAAAACAATAATACAGAAGTAGTAAAAATTAATTAATGTAGGTAGGTACATAATATTGTGTGACGTCAAAATTGGCCCAAGCTCAGCTATAATATGCAGCAAGCTAGCTCGCTGCACTGGTATTCTGCAAGGGCCAATGAGTGACTTCACCACAAAATAAGGGGTAAAAAACTATACTATACTTTCATAATTATAACATACAATAAAAACTATAAATAATTAAAATAAAACAAGCAAAAAAACTAATAATAAATACAAAAAAAACTAAAAAACACACACCTCAGCCCTGTTGGCTCATTATGGCAAACACACTTAGCCATTCTGTCATTGGCAATTTGTTAAAGCCGCCATGATGGGAGGAAGAATAAGATCTATATGGTGTCTAGCCCATAAAGTTAAGATACCTAGCGGTCCGTTAGGTATATTAACTTTATGGTCTAGCCTGTGATGGTGTCTAATGTTTGTAAACAGATTATTATAGTTTATTACGTTTACTGATGACATTGCTCATTTTCAATAAACATTCATAGGTACACACAAAATATACATCATTTTTTTTTTAAATGAAGTAAGGGGGCAAACGAGCAAACGGGTCACTTGATGGAAAGCATCTTCCGTCGCCCATGGACACTCGCAGCATCAGAAGAGCTTCAGGTGCGTAAAGGGAAGAGGAGGGAATAGGGGAGGGAAAGGAAGGGAATAGGGTAGGGGATTGGGCCTCCGGTAAACTCACTCACTCGGCGAAACACAGCGCAAGCGCTGTTTCACGCCGGTTTTCTGTGAGAACGTGGTATTTCTCCGGTCGAGCCGGCCCATTCGTGCCGAAGCATGGCTCTCCCACGTATATAATACGCACCCACAGTGTTTTTTTCTTCCCTAAAAAGTGACATCCGCCTTTTATTGAATATATCTACTAAAAACATAATTCCAAATGCAAGAGTAGAACCCCCCCATGTGTCAATTTTCAATAATTGATTTTTAAAAAAATATTTAAATTTTCGTGACCTTTACAGTAAAAATACTGAAAAAACATCATAAAAACTGAAATAATAAATAAATAAATAAATTTGTATTGCAGTTTTATGAAGCATTTCTCGATGCATATTATACAGTTTTTTTTAATTAAAAATGTTCAAAATTGCCATGAAGAAAAAATGTTTTATCGAAATCAGTATTTATTTGTTTATTATTTTTCCAGCACGAAGTAGCACCTCTGTCTAGCACAAAAATATTCCTCACACTAAGGTTTATCACCCACAAAAATATCACATTCAACTTGGGCCTAGATTATGAGAAAATGATTTTTAAAAATTTGTATCAGGGTTGCTACTAATTATGACCTTTCGTGTTTTTTTTTTTTTTTACCTTATATTAGCAGCTTTTTCACTTTACTAACGAAAATGTTCGTTAGAAAATGTATGTATAAATGTAAATAATCTTATTTTATTTTGGTAAGCAAATAGTTTGGTAAGCAAGTAGTTCTGGCGTCGAGACAGAAAGCAACACTGTAGGAAAATGGATAGGAATAAAACAATGATTGATCTCTTCCACCGTGCACTAGAATCATCAGATCCGGCAATTTCAATGCTTCGCTTCCATCGTCGACTGAAATTTTGTAAAACACTTCCTCTGCCATCTGCTGTTCGGGATCTTCTTAAGACTGTTGAAGTAGAAAATACCTGGCATTCAGATGATAATGTGCAATCAGAAAGCTTACAGTCAGAAAATGAACAAGAGTATTCGCAGCACGAGATCACCGAGTCAAATTTGGATTCAATAATCTTAAGTAACGAAGCAAATGTAATTGAATAATAATAATAATAATACAAAATAAAGGTTCTATCATAATGACGCAATAACTAACCTACCTATGATGTACCATAAAAAATTTTTTTTTGACCTTTTGTGTGATAACTGATAACCCTAAATTTGGAGATTTGACCTCAGTACGTAAAAATCATTTTCTCAAAATCTAGGCCCAAGTGGAATGTGATATTTTTGTGGGTGATAAACCTTAGTATGAGGAATATTTTTGTGCTAGACAGAGGTGCTACTTCGTGCTGGAAAAATAATAAACAAATAAATACTGATTTCGATAAAACATTTCTTGTTCATGGCATTTTTCAAAATTTTGAATTTAAAAAATCTGCATAATATGCATCCAGAAAGGCTTCATAAAACTGCAACACAAATTTATTTATTTATTTATTATTTCAGTTTTTATGATGTTTTTTCAGTATTTTTACTGTAAAGATGACGAAAATTTAGATATTTTTTTTAAAAATCAATTATTAGAAATTGACACATGGGAGTCCTACTCTTGCATTTGGAATTATGTTTTTAGTAGATATATTCAATAAAAGGCGGATGTCACTTTTTAGGGGGGAAAAAACACTGTGCCACCCTACGAATAATAAAAACTAAGGAAAAGTAACTCCGTCAAAAAAAATGCTCCACAATACTTGTCAAAAAAGTGTACCTTAGGTACACATTTCAATATATTTGCAATATTTAGGTGGCCTTGAGCGGTACTAGGCTGACGTTACATGACAGATCGAAAGGAACCAAATTTAAAACGGTAATAGTATGGGAGTTACGATTCCTTAGTTTTTATTATTCGTAGTACCCACCATACAAATATTATAAATCCGAAAGTGTGTCTGTCTGTCTGTGTGCTACCTCTTCACGCCCAAACCACTGAACCTATTTTTCTCAAATTTGGTATAATAATAATAATAATAACAACTCCCACACCGGTTTCGGTGACGGTGGCCGGTTTCATTGAAACCAGGCCAGTTACGCAGAGGTAATTTTATAGTGCCCAAGTGTGTGCGCAGTACACAAGAGGACTCTCTATTCCTTTTACTCTCATAACCCAGTGGGACGGAAGACCGACACGACTGGCGAGAGATCAGGCGCAGGGCCGACTTTTTACATGCCCACCCGACGCATGGATCATCTTACTTGTCAGACAATCAGGTGATCAGCCTGCATTGTCCTAACCAAACTTGGAAAATAACATGTTTCCAACGCGGGTCGTGGGTTCGCCACGACCTCCGAGTCAAGAGCCACGCTCTTAACCACTGGACCACGGAGGCGTTACAAATGTGCAAATTTGGTATAGATATACATTGAGTCCCGGGAAAGGACATATTATACTTTTATCCCGGAAAAATGAACGGTTTTCGCGCGATAAACGAATTTTTGGCGTAACGGAGTTGCGGGCGTTATCTAGTAATAATATAATATTATTATGCCACAACATCTTTTAAAAACAGACGTCGTGTACCGTAAGGGAAATTGCTTCTAAACAAGTTCTCGATCATACACCAATTGATCAGCTCCTATTACTATAATAATTGTTAACAATACAATATACATAGTTTTAGTAGTTAAACTAATCATTAATCAGCTTCCTAGTTATTAGTAATGTCAGTATTAGTAGTACTAAGTACCTGCAGGCCTCAAATCCATCAATAGCGGACTGCGAGCGGCAGATAAGCACGAACTCTCACCGCAGCCGTGATGTCCGAATAAATTCATGATTTATACTCTCTCATTCAAAAACATACACTTTGTATATACTTTTAACCTACGAATAATAAAAACTAACTCCATCAAAAAACATGTTCTACAATACAATAAAACATGTTCAATTATACATTATACATTTGCAATATTTAGGTGGCCTTCAGCGGTATATCGCTGACGTTACATGACAGTTCGAAAGGAACCAAATTTAAAACGGTATTAATATGGGAGTTACGTTTCCTTAGTTTTTTTTATTCATATCTTTTAACAATATAATATTATATTTAACCGACTTCAAAAAAGGAGGTTATCAATTCGACTCGTATGTAAGTAATATTTCCAGAACTGCCCAGTTTTCGTATATTATGTTAGTCTATATCAGCATCTGAGCAAATGTGCCAAATTTCAAGCGTATGTATGTATGTATGTTTGTGTTCGCATATCTCTGAAACTACTATTCCAATTTAAGTTATTATTTTCTTGTTATACTAGGTACTGTTCAACTTAGGGAATAGTGCAAGTCTTTTTTTTATGAAATAAGGGGGCAAACGAGCAAACGGGTCACCTGATGGAAAGCAACTTCCGTCGCCCATGGACACTCGCAGCATCAGAAGAGCTGCAGGTACGTTGCCGGCCTTTTAAGAGGGAATAGGGTAATAGGGGAAGGTAGGGTAAACTCACTCACTCGGCGAAACACAGCGCAAGCGCTGTTTCACGCCGGTTTTCTGTGAGACCGTGGTATTTCTCCGGTCGAGCCGGCCCATTCGTGCCGAAGCATGGCTCCCCCACGTATAAAATCGGTGCAATAGTTTTTGAGATACGGAATTTTAATTCTCAATTACGTACAATTTTGAAGTCGATTTTATCATTTTAAAATACTATTATTATTTTTTATCTATATAACATTATGTACAGGGATTATGTATCACTCTATCACATTGTCATATTAATGTTATGAAGGCTAAATTATATTTGTTTGTCAATTCTGCACGCAAAAATTAAAGATTTTATCAAAGGCATGTTAATAATAAATAATTAAAGGGTTTATAGTTCAAAATAGTACAGGAAACACTATCTACGGGAACCCACTAGATATAACCGTGATCGTAAAGTTTTATGTCTATAAACTCAGAACAGATATAAATTCTTCCAGTGGTTAACTATCGCATAGAGAATATTTGAGGGCAAGTATAATAGACAATAGCAGCAATAGGCTGAAATTCTTCGTGTTCGGTGTCCAGGCTATGGTAATTTTATCATAGGAGAAAAAAGAACATTTCCCTGTCTGAAAACCAAAAGTATGATAGGGAACTAATTAGTTAGATCCATGTATTACTTTTGGTATTTCAAACTTATGTTTTCATAGACTATATTTTAGTAGTACAGGCTACTAAATAGTCTATGTAAAAAAAAATCCACAGCCGAACATATTACCTCCTCCTTTTTGAAAGTCGGTTAAAAATATCCTACTAATATTATAAAGGCGAAAGTTTGATGTATGGATGTTTGTTACTCTTTCACGCAAAAACTACTGAACAGATTTTAATGAAACTTTACAATAATATAGCTGATACATCAGAATAACACATCTAGGCTACAATTTAAACCGACTTCCAAAATGGAGGAGGTGTTATGTTCGTTTTTTTTATGTTCAACGATTACTCCGCCGTTTGTGAACCGATTTTCAAAATTTTTCTTTTGGTGTATAGGTTATCATCCCAATTTGGTTACTATATTCATAAAAGTGGTAACCTGATGAAGGGATCCATAAGAAATCGAGGGAACTCCTCAAAAAAACGTGAGCAGTATTCTAAGCATATGCTACCAACAAGCAAGATTTTGCACCAAGGTATACCATGGTTCGGAAGGTGCTGAGAGAACTCCTGACTCTTTATAGATACAAGTTTGGGAGTTTCGACGTTGTTTTAAGAACGGAAAGCATATGCTACTATGCAAATTACATTCATCATCATCATCATCACTACCATAAACCATTATAGAACCATGTATCGTCCCGTTTTGACTCATTATTGGTACTTTTCATAGTCTTTTATTATATATATCACTGAAACCGCGGGTAACACCGCGGGGCACAGCTAGTTACTAAATAATGCATTTAGCATGCATCTTAACAAGTTTAAAGTAAAAATTAAATTATTACTTACGTGTTAAGATGCATGCTTAATGCATTAATTAAGACTGGGTAACTCCTTAATTTAAAATATTTATTAAACCAATCTACACATGTTTTAACCGAACACGAACGAGTAAACCTAAATCAGCCGGTTGTCATACGTTTTAACACGTTATAAATCTCATAGACGTTACAAATTGGACTGTCTCAGATAAAAGAACTAGAAAAACCATTATTGATTTATTGCTTACTGGTTTGTACTACTGTTTAAGTCCAAACTTCCGCGTGTCTTCGTAGAATATCACTATGTGTCATATTTATTATCATACTATGAAATATGTGACGTATATTCGCAATATTCAAGTTTCAAAAGCTTTGTGGTAATTAAATTTATTAAAGGGGCTATTATTTTGATTAATTAAAACAATTATCATGCTTATCCTACTAGTTATATTAAATATAACTAGTAGGATAAGCATGATAATCGATAACAGTTGAAAGGCGAAAGAATATTATAATACCTGTCAGATTTAGGGCAAAATGGCAGATTTCATTTGTCAATCTGTAACTTTGTCTATGATCATGCTAAGTCCGCAGTTAAAATATATTTATAAAAAGAGTATAGTCGGCTTTCATTCTGTAGGCTCCTCCAAAACCACACCGATTTTGATAAAATTTGTCACAGATATAAAGTGGGATACCAGAACATAATTAGGCAATATTCTGTCATAAAAATATCCGGTTCCTTTACTGTAAATCAATACAAGTCGCTTGGAAAATCCTGCGACAAAAATTAATTTTCATTCGACCTCTAACTAAAAAAATCCATTAAAAGCTTTTTTGCAAGTAACTTGAACATAACCAGTGATTCAGTAATCAAGTTAAACTGGAATGTGGAGACATTAAGGAGTATGAATTATTAATAAAGTACCAGGAAGGGACATGTTAATATGTTAATTCTAATTATTACTAAGTATCCTCAAAGTTATCTAACACATCTTTATCTGTATCATCTGCAATAGGGATGATGACAAGGTCACAGATTAGAGAATTTTGTTAATAAAATAAAGAAATAAGTGTTCCCAAAATTTCAGCTTGATAGCATTTGTATTTTTTTGTTATGCGCCTTCAAAGTTGGATAATCAAGTCGATTTTTTTTTTCAATTAAATTTCTTAATATTTGTATACCATTCGATAACTTATGCAATTAAAAGCATTTTTTGTTATGAAACCACTTTAATAAACGCAATATTTAATATACCTACCGAACAAAGTTCTCTCCCGATGCGTACAAACTACGAAAGAGTGACGTCATTCTTTCGTAGCACTTTGTATGGAGCGTTTCGGGCAGGTCTATTTTATGAGATGTTTGAATTGTCATATTTTGGTGAATTTTTAAGCTATCAGAGTCATTCTTTCAGCGATGTTTCTATTTTTAAGGGTCTTTCAATTACCAATAAGAAAAAAAAAATAGTCATCATGCCTATTATGCAATGAGAAAATAGAAAATAAATAAATAAATATTCACAAGCTCTTGCCTGCGGCTTCGCTCGCGTTAAGAAGTATTATTATTAATTAGGGTATTAAATTCTCATCCCGATCGGTTTAAAATTGACAAAGTTTCATATAAACTTTCATCCCCTATTTTATCCCCTTGGGGGTAGAATTAATCAAAATCCTTACTTAGCGGATGCCTACGTCATAACTCATAACATCTACCTGCATGCCACAGCCCAATCCGTCCAATGGTTTGGGCTGTCCGTTGATAGATCACTATGTCAGTCAGTCAGTCAGTCACCACTCACCTTTGAGTTATATATATTTAGATTGACTTAAATTGCGCACTCAGTGATATAAGACGATTCATTTGAGTGAATCTTATTTCAATAGGAAATATTACGTTATAAGTTATAAGTTGGAGCAGAGGGTAGATACTAGCACAGTAAATAATCCGACCATAATCAGACATGTTGCACATCAGAATTTTGACACTAATAATTATCTAGTTGATGTCAACTTTAAGAATTTTGTTTAGTAACTGATTTCGCCCGGAGCAGCAGGCAGCTGACTCCTGTAATTGATGTTTTTAGAGCTGTTTATTCCTTCGGCATGCTTTAAGGGTCAATTTATACTAGCGCAGAGTCGAAGCGCATCGAAGCGAATTACCAAAACTGAACATAACAAATTCAACCTTAACTCCAAAGTGTTAACGCACACATTACATCTGAGAATTTAGAAAGGCGCGCGAATTCGCGGTCACCCGTGCGAATTCGCTTGACCAACGCTTTCTGGTGTGCGCGCATCCATGCGCCCACAAGCGAATTTACGCGTCATCACTGTAGGCATTCTGGCGAATTCGCGTGCATTCATTCGACTTGTTGCGAATTTGACGCTTCGATGCGCTTCGACTCTGCGCTATTATAAATTGACCCTAAAAGTCTAAAGCTTAACAGGCCGACAACTCATAAGTTATAGGCAATATTTAAGTTTAACAAAATACGTCATCCCTAATGTTAAAGCGACCTTAAATAAATAATCAAAAAATAATTCATAGGCCCATTTCTTGGGTGGGCAATTATTTTTTTGTTTACATTCTTAGTCATTAGTTACCAAAATACAACCGTTATGTTTTGATAAACCTACATTCTTTCGCCTATGTCAAGGACATAAAGATAAACATACGCACGTGACACAGTATATATAACATATAGTAGACTATGAATAACTTACAGTAGACAAACTAGCACTGAGTCCTTGAAATCAATCTCGCTCAACTAATTTTAAGTTTTACGTGCACTCGACGCAGAACTGCGTTGCTTTGATCTATAAAAATATCTGTAATCAAGCTTATGTGTGCGTGCGCGCATTTCGGGTGGTTAGTATGAAAACGGTATACCGTGGATAATAATTTATTTTGTGCACATGATTAATAAAAGACAAAACGCTATAACAGTATTCAATATAGGTCTCCATAATATAAATTTCTATAATTTGTCAATGTTGTATTAAAAAATTTTTGGCGTAAGAAAAACTTAGGTAAGATGAGTCTGTGGTCACGCAAAACGGTATTTAACTTTTGACCTAGTAATTGTGTTGTCCAAAGTTTATTGTTTTTACAATGACAAAATTTTTATTAATAATTAAAGAAAAAACAAACTATTATTTTTTTCAATTTTTGACGCTTTAGAAATGTTATCAGATATACAAGTTAAGCAGTTGTATAATTAAATTTAGTAATTACGTACTACTTAAAGAGCAAAAAAAGTTAACGACGACCAATACGATCTGCAAACCTTCAAGTATTCCCTCTTAAAAGGCCGGCAACGCACCTGCAGCTCTTCATGTTGCGAGTGTCTATGGGCGACGGTAGTTGCTTTCCATCAGGTGACTCGTTTGCTCGTTTGCCCCTTATGTTATAAAAAAAAGGTAAAGGTATATTTAAAATCTTACAAAAATGTTGAATGACAACATCATGCAAGCACCAATACATCTTTGCACATCTATACTATAATTAGATGACGCCCGCAACTCCGTTGCACTAAAAGTCGTTTATCGCGCGGGTACCGCACATTTTTCCGGGATAAAAAGTATCCTGTGTCCTTTCTTAGGACTCAAAGCATCCCCATACCAAATTTCAGCAAAATCGGTTCAGCGGTTTGGGTGTGAAGAGGTAACAGACAGACAGACAGACTGACAGACAGACAGACACACTTTCGCATTTATAATACTACTAGACTAGACTAGACTAGACTAGATGACGCCCGCAACTTCGTTGCGCCAAAATTCGTTTATCGCGCGGGAACCGTACATTTTTCCGGGATAAAAAGTATTCTATGTCCTTTCCCGGGACTCAAAGTATCGCCATACCAAATTTCAGCAAAATCGGTTCAGCGGTTTAGGCGTGAAGAGGTAACAGCCAGACAGACAGACAGACAGACACACTTTCGCATTTATAATATTAGTATGGAAATATGGAAGTATGGACAACTATATATTATTATCTATACATTATTATCTCGTATGTTCTATACAGTGGCGTCGCCACCAAAACAAGAGATTAAGAACGTGTAGAGGACCTTATTTGTCCAAGATTGCCCATGATCGACAGCTTCACAACTTTCCAACGTCGAAAAACTCTACTATGTTAGCTTAAGGGCCTTCCCCTACGGAGATTCCGTAATTTACGGTATTTAGAGCCTTATAAACTCATAATTTGAAAGCTACAAAGTCATAATAAAAATACAGCAATAATCTTCAGTATATCAACATTCCTTTCCCCGTTTTAAATTTTCTATTTTTGTTTATTATACTCATGATATTAGCTTCCAAAGTAATACCAATTTATTAAAATTGAAGCACACTTTCAGCATCTCCCTAGTATTTACAAATTACGTTTATTTGAAACACACGACAATAGATAGACAATTTCATTAACTACATATTCCCCGTTTTAATTTTTTTTTAGAACAATTTTGAACTGAGATAATTAAAAAAAATAGGATTTTTGTGCGATCTCGGCAACGCGTCCAATGTATGGTCAAGGTCGTTTGCTCGGGGGATGGCCTTAACTCGTCAGCTAAAGACAAGCCAGCTAAAGACATCGCTTGTTTAATTTGCCGTGGGACGGTACGGCTCGGAAATATAGAAGACGTCTCCGGTTCAGCCCTTAAGTTTGTTATTCACGCCTGGCTGTTACAATGACCGTCAAATTAAAGTCTACATACGATTCAATACATTAAATCCTAAATCGACAACTTAAGATCGAATTTCTTAGCAAAAATGTATTAGGAGAGCCGATCCTACGTAAAGTGGGAAAGAGCTAAGAAGGAAAAAAATACGAATCCATACATTGCTTTTATATTCCAGCGAGACGGAAAAATACTACCTAGTAATACTATTTTAAAAGATAAAACCGACTTTAAAATTGTACGTAATTAAAATTAAAACTACTGGACCGATTTTGATGAAACTTGCAGTATTCTGTATTCCCTAAGTTGAACAATACCTAGTACAACAAAAAAAGAAACACTTGAATCCGACTTGTAGTTCCAGAGATATGCGAACACAAACATAAAAACATACAAAAATACATATGTACATACATAGATACATACATACATATACATTAATATACATACAATTTTGAAATTTTGCACATTTGTTCAGACGCTGATATAGCTAACATATACGAAAACTGGGCAATTCTAGAATTATTAATTATTATATACGTGTCGAATTGGTAACCTCCTTTTTTTGAAGTCGGTTAAAAACGTGCCATGTCGTAACGTGTCACGTCAAATAAAAGCGACTAAAGAGTGCAGTGTCAGTAGAAGCTATCATGTGTAAGCCATTACGGTCATACATCACGAACTGAATTTGTCTGAACCTCCATCAATCACAACACTTAAGCGGTTGAATTACTTTTATATCAGCGGATCTCAACGTTGAAATATCACCGCTTCGTTCGTATGGAGTGGATAATATTTAAAAGGTGCTAGCAGCACGCTTATAGCATTTCCACCATATGTTTTCAGAATAGTAGACAACGTGAGAAGCTGACAAACAAAATCTGTCAATATTTGTATTCTTTCAAAAATTCTTGTTGACCAAGCCTTTACAATGGTAAGTACCTAAAAGTTCAGAATTTTCAAATGAAGTTTAATATTATGCTCGCTTCCTACTCAGCTAGAAAATACAGTAAACATATTTTTTATGGCGAAATATTAGTGACTGATATGATTTAATATAGCCTAAAGCCTTCCCCATAACAATATTGAAATAAATAAAATATAAGAAAATATGCTAACAGAACACTTTTTATTCAAATAGAGTTTAAGCTAATCATTATAAAGCGTATATATTATTATCAAACAATTTAACTAACTCTTTCACTCTAACAAGATATAATAGTCAAAAGAAATAAAAGCAGAAGTAAAAATTAAATATGTTAATTCATTCAAAAAGCAATTATTATCGGAATCATCGTCCCAGTTCAAAATTAATGGTAAGGCGGAGGTTATTAATTTTAATGATTTTAATAAATTTTCTAGAACTTGCCCCCTTTAATTGAGTGTTGAGCTACTAGTTTTTTCTGCGTCTATGCCTGTAATGTTAGTAGAACATAATAATATTATATTATTTGCGTGGTATATAGAGCTTGGCTATCTATCTACTCAGGGGCTGTGGGTTTGATTCACGCGTTGAAACAAATAAATCGTTTTCCAGTTTAGTTAGGACAATGGTAACTGACTACCTGATTGTCTGACAAGAGATTATAGAAGCTACAATGCCACGACATATACCCAAAAACCCTTCAAAATTATACCACCCACAATTATTTGCCTCGGGGGTAAAAAAAATTACACCCAAAAATTCACCTAACTAGAAGTATTCATGACAATATTTCGTGTTATAATCGTTGTAACGTCTCATAATAATGTCTCCGAAAAGTTTTGCTACTTAACGAAACTTTTCATATTATCTTCATAGTGCGAAACTGTATTAATTACAGTTATTTCCTTGTTTTCCGCAGAAAATTAACTAAGCTTAAGTAGAAAAACATTTTTATAAACCCCTCTAAGGTTATGATGCTTATAATGTATAAAAAGCGTTATAATGAATTTTTATGATGCCCAACCTACACTAAAGGTGACATAACATTCATTGTGACGTGGGAGAGCCATGCTTCGGCACGAATGGGCCGGCTCGACCGGAGAAATACCACGGGCTCACAGAAAACCGGCGTGAAACAGCGCTTGCGCTGTGTTTCGCCGAGTGAGTGAGTTTACCGGAGGCCCAATCCCCTATCCCTTTTCCCTTCTCTACCCTCCCTATTTCCTTTCCTACCCTCCCCTATCCTACCCTATTACCCTATTCCCTATTAAAAGGCCGGCAACGCACCTGCAGCTCTTCTGATGCTGCGAGTGTCCATGGGCGACGGAAGTTGCTGTCCATCAGGTGACCGGTTTGCTCGTTTGCCCCCTTATTTCATAAAAAAAAATCACCATCATCACTCGAATTTTCATCACCTCTGGGACCTTGGATTTTTCTAAGATTTGTACTTTAACTCATCAAGCCCCATACGGGCACCGGTGGACGCGACAACAATAGAATACAATAGCATTTCCAAGAATCCGCGATCGAAGGGTTAAACAAGACAATCCATAAGTAACATTATAAATGCGAAAGTGTGTCTGTCTGTCAATCTGTCTGTTAAGTATTACCTCTTCACGCCCAAACCGCTTAAACGATTTTGCTAAAATTTGGTATGAAGATACTTTGAGTCCCGGGAAAGGACATAGGATACTTTTTATCCCGGAAAAATGCACGATTTCCGCGCGATAAACAAATTTAGTCGCAACGTAGTTGCAGGCGTCATCTAGTCTTGTCTTAATATAAAATTAATTCCATTCCATATAGGGCCAAAAAGCGATTTAGTTCTATCTCTCAAAAAACAATCATTTTTGAGTGTTTTTTTCCTTCTTTGGTCTCCCGGTACTATTATTATTTGAGAAAGAAAACTGGCCTCTTTAAAAAAAGTAGGTAACAGTAATGTTTCTAAAATCATTTAGCTGATCTCGAATTAAACTTGGCAGTAATTTCATTAAACAAGAATAGTTTCAAACTTCAGTTTAAGACGGCAAAAGCAAAGATCGCTCAGCAAAATCTCCAGAACTCCATCTAATTCACTCACAGAGAATTTAAACTTCGAATTTACTGAAACACTAATTTAACATCATCCTAGATTCGTCAGTTAATTTTCTATTGATTTAAATCCACACTTAAAATTATTATAAATGTGAAATTGTGTCTGTCTGCCTGTTACCTCTTCACTGATTTTGCTGAAATTTGGTATGGAGATACTTTGAGTCTCGGGAAAGGACATAGGATACTTTTTATCCCGGAAAAAATTACGGTTCCTACGCGATAAACGTATTTTAGCGCAACGTTGCGGACGTTATCTAGTAGAAAACTATAATAGAAATTGATTTATAGCCAGATGGCGGACCTACCTTTTTTACATAGGCGGATACTTTTTTAAACTACCCACATTTTCTGTTTTTAAATGTCATTTGACTTGACAGCTGACGCTGTCATCTGTGACGTTTGACATAACTTAGTATTGATATATCTCGATCACGCTGAGGACTTTCGTCATTATTATCAGTTATGCGTTTAAATTTTTTGTAAGAAGTAAACCCTTAACAGGGTAGTTATATCGTGTTATTAATAATATCAAAGACTGTGTGTTTACTTGGCGATTGAAATATGTTTAATTTCAGAGTTGGTGATATCTGTGTGGTGTATTTTGTGTTTGGAGTTAACTGTTCGCTTCAACGACGAAGCGAAGCGCTTGAAGCGAATTCAACGACGTAGCGTCCAGATTATGGTGTGCATATTCAATACAATACAATTTCAAGGGTTTTGCTCCATACTTATCAAATTTTACTTTAATAAATAATTATAAAATAGATTTTTTAACAAAACATAAAAAAAAACTGTCATCATAAAAGTTTTAGTTCTATCGCTGTATTTTATTATGTTTTTTAGCTTTCATGTTTTCAAATCAATTTTACACCTCCTTTTTTAGGGTTCCGTAGTCAACAAGAAACCCTTATAAGTTATAGTTTCGGTCTGTCCGTCTGTCTGTCCGTCTGTCCGTCTGTCTGTCCGCGGTTTTGCTCAGAGACTATAGGACCTACAAAGCTGTAATTCGGCATGAATGCAGATATTAATGATGCCGACAAAATGGTATATAAATTCTTATTTTTTTTTTTATGGTAGGTACCTCCCCTACACATCGAGCAAGGATGATTTTTTTTTCGCGTCCACCCGACCGTGTGGGAAAAAATAGTTAGGGTCCAGTGTCCTCCCCCCCCCCCCCCCCTCTACCAGCTAAACGGTTGCTTCTGGAAATGTGAAAAAATTCACGGGAGTAGGAAGTATGCTGAATTTAAAAGGAAAACTATCACGGCTAAGAAGACTTCATAAGTTTTTGAGTAAGTGAATGATTACGTCAGCAATGTCAAACGCATACAATATAACATTTTTTGAATTTCGGCATGGTGTGTCATCGGTAATTTAAAATACATTGCAGGCGGAATCAAGCTGAACTTCCGCCGCGGAAATTCGGCATAGTGTGTTTGGACACTAATAGTCGATAAAAAAAACTTGGTTACTTTTACTGAATACTTGAATGATGCCGTCGATTCTGGGAAACAGTGCGACGTTATATATACTGATTTTTCAAAAGCATTCGATAAGGTATGTCATCAAAAGTTATTAAGCAAGTTAGATAACTGTGTGTGTGTGCTTATGGTATCACGGGCTCTCTTTTAAATTTTATAAAATCTTACTTGAAAAATAGACCATTTTATGTTGTAATTAATGGATATCGCTCTTACTACTGTTGCGCAACATCAGGCGTTCCCCAAGGATCACATTTAGGACCCACCTTGTTTAACTTTTTTATTAATGATATTATAGAATGTTTTCTCTCGTCAGAATTTTATTTGTATGCCGATAAATTAAAATTTTGGAAAATTATAACTTGCCTCAATGATTGTATAGTTTTGCAAAACGATCTCAACAGACTTTACAATTGGTGTAAAAATAATCTTATGTCATTAAATACTAGTAAATGTTATTCGGTTAACTATTCCAGGAAAAATACTCTAATTAAATTTAATTACCATGTAGAAAACCACTTAATACAGAATGTTGACGGCATTAGGGACTTAGGCATAATTTTTGATAGAAAATTAACATTTAATTCGCATATGGAATGTGTGATTAAAAAGGCGTCTAGATTACTAGGCTTTGTGATTAGGACTTGTAAAGATTTCCAAAACCCTAAAGTAAACATTTTATTATATTTTTCCCTAGTGCGAAGTATTCTACAATATGGTATACAAATTTGGCGGCCTCATTATGCCACACACACACTTCGGTTAGAGCGAGTTCAAAAGTAAGGAGCTTAATTCATATAGTAGTAGGTTAAAATATTTTTCACGATTCACTAACTCGGGAATTGATCAGCTAATAATTCGGGCAAAAAAACTTGATGCCACTTTCATTTATAATGTATTGAGAAATAAGGTATCTTGCCCCCAATTGCTGCAATGTATAGGGTATCGTGTCCCAGTTCGTCTTCCTCGAGCTCCTATAACACCTCTTTATTATCGACCAAAAAGAACTAATCTTGGCATGAACTCTCCTATGACTCGAATGACAAGATTAATTATTAATGAATGCAGCAGTGTCTTGGACTTGCACTTTGACTCCCCCGCGTCCTTTATGCGTCACATAAAAGACCATCTTAACATTGAAACTTGAAATAAAAAGAAAAAAATTTATCGGAATCAATTAGTTAATTATTTTTTTTAGAATTTTTATATTTTAATTATTGGTTATTTAATGAATTTTATTATTGTATCCCTTTTTACTATTAATATTACGATTTTTTATTCTTTTAATTGGTTATTTAATTAATCTTTATTTTGGTATCCCCTTTTGCTTTTACTTTAACGAATTTTAATATTTTAATTAATGGTTATTTAATGAATTTTATTATTGTATCCCTTTTTACTATTACGAATTTTAATATATTTTAATTGGTTATTTAATTAATTTTTATTATTGTATCCCTTTTTCCTTTTGAATTTTTATATTTTTTTAATTATTGGCTATTTCATTAATTTTTTTTATTGTTTCCCTTTTCATGAATTGTAGTATAACTATTGAATAATAGTTATTACTTTTTCTCATATTAAT
Organism: Cyaniris semiargus; assembly: GCA_905187585.1. Lineage (NCBI taxonomy): Eukaryota > Metazoa > Arthropoda > Insecta > Lepidoptera > Lycaenidae > Cyaniris > Cyaniris semiargus. The sequence continues at coordinate 6,527,557 of LR994555.1, forward strand.
ACTTTAAGCAAATTGTAATGCATGATATTTAAAATAATTTAAATATATATAAATATATTATATTATATTTTTAGTTGATTTTATGATATTGTGAATGCGGTGTTTGTCTTTAAGAAATTGATATGCGTTTTTACTGTAACCTAAAATTGTATTTCTTAAATGTATTACGTGTAATCAATTGTTGACAAACCAAATAAAATAAAAAAATAAAAATAAAAATAAACTAAAAAAAATTGTATTCCGCGAAGTATAAAGAAACTTTTTGTTCAAATACCTTTGAACGTAACTGAGATGATGTTGTTAGTAGTATAAAACACGTTATAAATGTACATTCATTGACCATACAAAAATTATCAAAAACTAGCGGTACTACAGAACCCTATATTGCGCGTGGCCTGACACGCACTTGGCCGGTTTTTAGCAATTTTATTTGCTCAGCTCAAAACCATCAAACTGCAATTTATTTTTTACCACACATTGTCTAGAATAAAAATATCTACTAAATTACATGCAAATATTTCAACACAAAGAAACTATTTGTATAGTTACAATAGCAATAAGATATAAGTTTTCATTATCGCCTATTATGTCGGTTGTCTATATCAATATAGGTAGTCATTATGTGAATTTATTGCTAGCTGGAAGTTCGAATGTTAACATGTGGGCAAGGATTTGAATATTAAAGCAATAATTTCCTTTTCGGTTATGTAATTGGAGCAAGAATTCGCTTTTGTTTTGTTTTGACGACGCCATTTTGGAACACCGAGAAGGATGAAAAGATGATTGAACTTATAATGCAAATTTTGTCTATAAATAGTCTAGGTACAAGCGAATTATAGTGTTCTCGGACGGGAGTTCCAAAAAAAACCGATTAATTTTAAATCATTTATTAAAATAAGATTACAGTATTAATTTTAACTTGAAACACTTTTCCTAACTGAACTATTCTGTATAACAAAACTATATCCTAAATTACAAAGCTACCGACCCCGATCGATGTAAGATCTAAAGTGAGCTAACTAGCTACCAAAATCAGGTCCCACGGAGTTGGGACCACCACGACGATACGGCGACAGCATTTTCGGTATTCCTTGTTCTTTCGCAATTTTATTGAGAAACTGCTTGAGTGGTCTTATCTGTATAGTCTGAGAGACGGCACCATTTTATGTATGCTTCAAGTTTATTATAGTCCAAGAGATGTTTGACTGCAGCTGACTGATGATGATGATGTCCTTATACTGGTGTTCGGCAAATCTGTGCTAAGTCCGGTTTTCATAGAGGGTGCATATGTAACAAGCGATAAACATACTTTATTTCACGAAACATAATACACAATCCAAAAAAGTGTCAATTAATCTTATAATTCTGAAACTTGCCATGATATTTCAGCGGATAAGGAATGTATCTCTTAAATAATAAGAGGCTTTACACCTTTTTTTAACGGGCAATTGGCCCACCACACATTCCCACCACTGCAACTCCTGTGTCACCAGGATCAACATAGGTAACCAACCACGAAAACCCTTTAATATTATGATCTTAGGGGTGTCAGGATTTACAACTTGTTCATTCCCTTTATTTATTTAACTAACATCCGTTTTTAGAAAAACCTTAGATCTATAAACACAGAAAGACAAGTCATAACGCACCCTGAGGATACCACATTAAATAGGGTTATTCAGTAGTATACAAACATTCCTAACATAATTATATACCGTCTCGCTCTCGGTGCGCGATGGCGTCTGACAGTTCCAATTAGCAGCTTCCGTCGCGTCAGTAGCCAGTATCCCACTTCTGCATTTCTTCAAAGGACATGTTGGGTATTTGGATGTTTGTATGTTCCTTAATTATTTGGATATGTATTATAAATAATAATACAGCAAATCGGTTCTTCAAATATGTTTTAAGGTACAAAGGGGACGAATTTTAAGTGACGAATAGACAACAACCCAGAACTTTTTTTTAAATAATTTTATACAGCCTCATTTTAGGTATCTATATTTTATTAGGTAGACTGAAGTATACTTTATTTATACTACCAGTTTTATCTATTTTTAGCCTACTTTAATGTACTTTTTATCTATATGACATACCAGTATTTTATTCACATTTTAGAGAACTACATTTTTGGTATCCCCCACTCGAGATTAATTAAGCGAGATCGTTTGATTAATTGGTGAAGTGAATTTTGTGCCAGATTAAAAACCGCCAAATTATGCTAAGGTGCGCCAATGTGGCGGCAATAAATACAGATATGGCCCGCCTAGACTTGTTCTACTTTATTGCAGAGATGATTAAAATTCTTTGAACTATGATAATTAGACAAGGCCGTTGGAGGTAGCATTCCTCGGATTCCGACCGCACATCCTGTACGAAGGTGAAGAATAATTTGGTCGTTAAAGAATTTTCCAGCTTTATGGATTTTGAATAACTCGTCCCAGTGTACCATTACTGAACAGTGGGACGAGTTTTCGTATGCGCTTTCTGATTTCTGCGAAGCGGTAGTAGCTCTTCCGCTTCAGAAATCATAAAGCGCAAAAAATATATTAAGTACACAACATAATATTTTTAATTTCTTGATTAATTAATACAAAGCCTAATTAAGACAAAGTGTAACAAAACTAAATGATAATACTTTAGGGCCTTAATTATCACTTAGTTTTGTTACACACTAATTAATGTTAATCATAAATAATTTAGTTATTGATAAGATTGCATTGCTTCACTAAAGCAAAATTAATAAATAAACAACTGGATGGAATAAAATACTAAGTAGTCTAGAGTTGCTCAGATTTTAAGTTAAAAATTCGAATAGCTAATTTTTTTTTTAATGTTCACGAACAACAAATAGTAACACAATATTTAAAGTATCTTGTAAGCATTAGCGAAAGCTTTAAAAGCAGGAAGCGAACAAAATATTTTCTGTTTGTAATATTTTTTTGTAAAGCCTTGGTGGCATAACTATAAAAATCTTAAATTCCAACGTCCAAAACATAACAATTTATATACTCCCATACTCGGTTTTACTACCAATAAACTAGATTTTATCTAGTACAGAAAATATAAAACTTCAGAACTTCGAACGTATTTTAATTTTTAAAGCCATAGAGCTTTAGATGACTTAAAATTAGGAAACACTTATAAAGATCGTTTCGATGTTGGAGATCTTTAAGTTGTACGTGGCCTATACACGTAACACTTGTGAAGTGTCTGTTATAGAGGTTAGCAGACTATTCAAACATTACCGAAAAATGCTAAAATCTCATTTATAGAATTATATTTTAAGTGAACTTTTAGTAATTAATAGACTGTAGATAGTTCCATACATTAAGCATGTTAATTCGCTAATTAAGCAATTTATTTTTTGAAAATGCATATTCATAGGCATTTAGATAATTTTGAAATAATTTTAAATAGTTGAAGGATTTATGACTAGACTTGCAATGAAATTTGAACAATTCACACACAAGTAATATATAGAAAGGATTGTAGGGGATTGAAAAGTAGACGGGATGAAATTGAATACGAGAGTGGATGAACTAACAATTTGAAAATGTTCTTTTTTAGGGTTCCGTACCCAAAGGGTAAAAACGGGACCCTATTACTAAGACTTCGTTGTCTGTCCGTCTGTCCGTCTGTCCGTCCGTCTGTCTATCTGTCTGTCTCCAGGCTGTAAGTCAAAAACCGCTAAAGCTAGACTTACGAAATGTTCACAGATTGTGTATATTATATGTTGCTGCTATAACAAAAAATAATAAGAATAAAATAAAGTTAATACTTAAGGGAGGCTCCCATACAAGAAACGTGATTTTTTTGGCCTTTTTTGCTCGTAATCAATAATGGTAACAGCTAGGCACTTGAAATTTTCACAAAATCCTTAATTATATTTGTACTTTAATAATTAATAATCAAATTAAAATAAAATAAATAATTAAGGGGGGCTACCATACAATAAACGTAATTTTTTTGCTATTTTTTGCTCGATATCAATAATGGAAATAGGTAGGCACTTGAAACGTTAACAAAATATTCAATCCCACCAAACACATTTCATGTAAAATGTTACCTCGACGACCACAAAAGGTTTGCCCCGTGAAAAAGACATCAGATCTAATGTGGAGTCAAGCTTCTGAATATACACGGCCTAACTGTATCGACCCTAACTCCAACAAATTCTACATATCAGAAAGTATGTATGGCTTCGCAGTTTCGCTACCGTCGTCGTGGAGGTGAGACGAATATTGAGTTTCTGATCTAAAGTAAGTAACGAAACAGCCAAGCCATACATACTTACTGATATGTTTAGTTTAGTTTTATTTTTTATTTTTAATTAAGAGGTTTTTAGTTAATGTCTATCCCGTGTAAACTTTCATGTCCTAATTCATAAGATTGGTGAAAGTCTCATATTTAAACTTTCATTACCCCAACTAAACTTATTTTACGGCGTAACCAAATTTCGGCATATTTTAGATATCAATAAAATCTAAAGTATTAGACCTATTCAATATGTTTAATAAGTCTATTATTGACATCATATCCTGAGAATATGAACTATCTGCTATATTGGAAACCACCTCTATGAGGGTCAATTTCCACCCCCCCATTTTAGGGGATGGGGGGCGAAAACTACAAGTTTATGATTTTTTTTTTTGTTTCTTGTATACTAAATTTAGATTACATACCAAATTTCGGCTTTCTAGCACTTCAGGAAGTTGCCAAACATTTTGATGACCATCAGTGTGTCAGTGACGAATTCGGCGTATTTTAGATATTATCTATAAAATCTAAAGTATTAGAGTTGTTCAATTGAGACTTTGTATGCTTAATAAGTCTATTGATGATATCATATCCTGAAAATATGAACTATCTGCTACAACGGAAACCAATTCTATGAAGGTTAAAAAAAACAGCGAAAAACTTCGAGAAAAGGTAGGTAGTGCCCTTGCGCTTCGCTTGGCTCGTCTCGGCAGGGACACTACCGTGTCCCCAGATTGTATTTATACTTTAATAATTAATAATAAAATTTAAATAAAATAAATAATTAAGGGGAGCTCCCATTCAAAAAAACTAATTTTTACCTTTTTTTGCTCTATAATGGTACGGAACCCTTAGTGCGCGAGTCCGACTCGCACTTGGCCATTTTTTTTTGCATTAATGGAGGTTTTAGGATCTTAAAAATGATTTGCAAAAAAAAATGTGGATTTTATGTACAGCCAGATATATTATCCAGATGATGAAGCTAAGGTTTGTTTAAAATATAAGGGTAAAAATTCGTAATTTGGTTCTCTTATGTTACATATAAAATGTAAAAAAGTTATTAAAATGTAAATTATCCGACCCGACTGATCAGATAGTTCGCACTAAGCTACGGTAGGACAAATAAACATAAATTGTTCGTCAGCATCCTTCCTTACGTTCAAATCACAATAATTCGAAAAAACTTCCTAAGTCTTAACCTGAATACCAAAGGACTTAACTTACGCAATTCGATTATTCGATAAGAGGGGCACTAACCTCCACTACTTCTGGTCCTTGCCTCATAACGGGACCCTAATTTTAGGGCACCGAGGGCAATTGGCCCCAACCCATTGGTTCTTAATATTCCGTAATGACGAAAATGATGCATGCAATTTCGGGATGGGCGTGTATAATGTGCATAAAATAATTATTGAGGAATAAAGGAAGTAAATTAAAGACGTTTTCAAGCCACGAGGCACATACAAAATTCTTATTATTATAAACTTTATAACATTACTAGCTGTCCCGGCAAACGTTGCTTTGCCATAATAATATAAAGTATTTCGAGCATATTATTATTTTATTGAAGTGACTAAATAAGTATGTTACCATGGTAACGTCCCGTCCCGTCCCGTCGCACAATCAATGGTCGCCGTCAGTCTCGAGTTGTAATAATTTACTATTATTTTTTCAACAAATGCACTTATCAATATAAAAAGTACCCAGTAGCCGATTCTCAGACCCACTGAATATGCAAATAAAATTTGGTTAAAATCAGTAAAGCCGTTTCGGAGGAGTACGCGGCCTAACATTGTGACACGAGAATTTTATATATAAGAAGAATATAGATTTTCTTACTTTTCTTATAGTTGAGACTATTGGTATCCATACTAATATTATAAATGCGAAAGTATGTCTGGCTGTCTGTTATCTCTTCACGCCCAAACCGCTAAACCGGATTACGGAAATTTGGTATGGGGAAACTCTGAGCCTCGGGAAACACATAGATTATAGTACGGGAGCCCTAGAACATTTTTTTTATTACTATCAAGCTAATTTTTTGTGAGTAGCTTCATTTTGATAATACGAACAACATTTTTATCTGCGAAAAATCTCAAAAGTGGTAGCTAACAGAAATAGAAAGGATTTCATACTTTGACTTGATGGTCCTAAAATATGGATTGTTCTATTTGTAGGACTGTAATTACTCTTCCTACTAATATTATAAAGGCGAAAGTTTGGATGTATACAGTATGTATGTATGCATGTTTGTTACTCTTTCACGCAAAAACTACTGAACGGATTTTAATAAAACTTTACAATAATATAGCTTATACATCAGAATAACAAAAATTTAAAATTATAGCCTATGGCTATAATTTTAACCGACTTTCAAAATGGAGGAGGTGTTATGTTCGTTTTTTTATGTTCAACGACTACTCCGCCGTTTGTGAACCGATTTTCAAAATTTTTCTTTTGATGTATTGGTTATCATCCCAATTTTGTACCATATTCATAAAAGTGGTGACCTGATGAAGGGATCCATAAGAAATCGAGGGAACTCCTCAAAATTTATATGGAAACATGTGGTGACTTCAGTTTCGTGAGCAGTATTCTAAGCATATGCTATCAACAAGCAAGATTTTGCACCAAGGTATACCATGGTTCGGAAGGTGCTGAGAGAACTCCTGACTCTTTATAGATACAAGTTTGGGAGTTTCAACGTTGTTTTAAGAACGGAAAGTATATGCTACTATGCAAATTACATTCATCATCATCATCATCACTACCATAAACCATTATAGAACCATGTATCGTCCCGTTTGACCCTATTATTGGTACTTTTCATAGTCTTTTATTATATATCACTTAAACCGCGGGTAACACCGCGGGGCACAGCTAGTAAATTATATAACTATTAACTGGTCGCTGTTAAGCATTAGTGTCCTAACCCACAATTTTTTTGTTGTTAAATTTTTAATGCAGTCTTGTTCTAAACCATCTAAAGAACATAACTGCATTCATAACTCAATACGTAATTTTTTGTGGGTAGTACACGAATGTTTAACAGCGTACAATTTACTTATCAATATACAAAAAATCAGCTTGTTAGGGTTCCGTTTTAGGGTTCAGTAGACAACCAAGTTTTGTTGATTACAGAACCCTATAACGGAACCCTAACGAGCTGATTTTTTGTATATTGATAGATTAATAGTCATATAAGAGTAACATTGTCCTACAAATAAAACAGTCCATGTTTTAGGACCATCAATTCAAAGTATGAAATCCTTTCTATCTCACTGACATATAAGTACTACGTACTAGACTTGACACCGCAACGCAATGCTTGGTCACATTCAACAGAATCTATATAGCCGCAGCGCACTTAGTCGGCCGCAAACTCTTCTGCGCACTAGACGTATGACATTTATAAAAAAACAAAATAAAAGTCACAAAAATGCCTTGGTGTGTCTTAAGATATTGTAAAAATAATTCCAAAAACACTTCCAAATGCGACGGAATAACATTTCATCGGTTAGTATTCTTATTTAATTATTTTCAATTAAAATACGAACATTAAATTACTAGGCGAAGACGCGCGCCATTTCGCATTGTCATAAAGTAGTAGATTCAGAGGGGAGACGACGATGAATGTAGTATTCACGTAAACGAGTTTGTATTTTGTTAATATGAATACGGTATTACGTGTACATTATACATGCGTACATTATAATTGTATTTATAAATATTTAAGTAATTTAAATAAGGTAAGTATGTAGTGGACTTTGGGTCTATACTTATTATAATATAATTATTATAAATGCGAAAGTGTATCCGTCTGTCTGTCTATCCATCCGTCTGTCGGTCTGTCCGTCCATCTGTCTGTCTGTCCGTCTGTCCGTCTGTCTGACCGTCAGTCTATCTGTCTGTCTCTCTCTGTGTCTGTTACCTCTTCACACCCAAGCCGCTGTAACGGTTTTGCAAAATTTTGGTATGTAATATTTTGGTTTTTGACTGACTTCCAAAAAAGAAGGTAATACGTTTGGCTGTATGTATGTTTATTTTTATTATTTTTTGTATGTTCAACGATTACTCAGCCGTTTGTGGTCCGATTTTCGAAATCCTTGGTACGGAGTTAACTCGACCGTTTGTAGCTCCAAAACTGGGGGGTTTGTATAAGTATGGCCGCCAGGTACGGAGTTAACTCGACCGAGTTGTACTCACCTTTGAAATTTTCGGAATTTTGAGGCTACGTCATATTCTATTCTCGGCAATTTGCGGAGTGTTTCTTCGGAGTGATGCCTTCGGAGTAGAGTGATGATGATGATGTTTTTTAACTGACTTCCAAAAAGGAGGAAGTTATATATTTTGTATGTTCAACGATCACTTCGCCGTGCCACTGCCACGCTGCCTAATAAGTGCTATTGTGTATTATTGTACGAGTATTGAATTTGAACGAAGGGCCGCTCGAATTGTTGACTGCCATAGTGTTTTAAACAGGCTGGACCTTTTGGAATTGTGCCTAGATGTAGCTTCGCTCTGCATCCTCTATCAGTTGTATCACGGGGAGTGCTCTGAGGACCATCCCATCACCTTGATAAGTGGAGGTCTTCCACCGTGCATTTTTTGCGTAACTTTCTTCCGCGCACTGCAAAACTGTGGAACGAACTATCGCCAGAAGCATTTTAAGAAGAAGGCATATTCCCACGCATCTGCAGCTCTTCTGACGTTACGAGTGCCCATGGGCGACGGTTGTTGCTTTCCATCAGGTGACCCGTTTGCTCATTTGCCCCGTTATTTTATATAAAAAAATTAATTAACTTCTATGTCCTTGAGAAATCGTACTTGATGTTGATTAGTGAAAAAACCGTGTCTATATTTAGCGACTTGTTATATTATTATTTCGTTTATTTCTGCATGACTTAAAAGTTGGATTTCACTTAACTATTTTTAACTGAAATCCAATTCTTTAGTCATGCAGAAATAAACGAAACTTTGTTTGTATTCCCCTATCTTAGATGAGCCGCCATATTGGATGTAGAATGACATTACATTCGTTTTCGAGTTATTCTCAAAAAGTTCTTTCATTTAATAATATATTATAGCATAGAAAATAACTATTCCGCTATCTTGGATGATCGGCCATTTTATATTTATAGTGATGTCATGCTGTATCGTGCATTGTCATTCAAACCAAACGTGTATACAAAATTCCAGCTCAATCGGTTAAAATATTATATGCACATACATACTTCGAAATTGGGTTCAAAAATTCCACCCGAACTTACATAATAATATGTATATAATACATATATTTAATAATATGTACATAATAATATACAGAGCAAGTTAAATAAAAGCTTTTAATAATGTTTAGTAAAAATCTTTGTTTTATTTTATCCACTTACTCAAATAGAGTCTGCGTTCATTCGAGTGTAGGCACAAAACTTTGTCACTTCTGCGGTACTGATCTATAGCCATCACCGCCCCGCCTCTCACCCTGCTCATGCCTCAAGTGTGACATGTTTTTTGTTTGCAATGGCGCCTCCAGTACGTAGTACATAGTATCTCTATGTTCTATCTCTGTTAGCTACCACTTTCGAGGTTTTTAACCGACTTCAAAAAAGGGAGGTTATCAATTCGACGCGTATGTATGTAATATTTCTAAAACTGCCCAGTTTTTGTATAATATGTTAATCTATAACAGCTTCTGAACAAATGTGCCAAATTTCAAAAATGTATGTATGTATGTATGTATGTTTTTATGTTTGTGCACGATTCTTTTTTTATTGTACCAGGTATTGTTCAACTTAGGGAATACTGCAACTTTCATCAATTTCGGTTCAGTAGTTTTTGAGATAGGGAATTTAATTCTTAATTACGTACAATTTGAAGTCAGTTTAATCTTTTTAAAATACTATTTTCGCAGATAAAAATGTTGTTCGTCTTATCAAAATGAAGCACTCACAAAAAATTAGCTTGATAGTAATAAAAAAAAATTGTTCTAGGGCTCCCGTACTATTATCCCGGAAAAATTTATGGTTCCCGCGGGATAAACGACTTTTGGCGCAAAGGAGTTGCGGGAGTCATCTGGTTCAAAATAAAATGACATGACGTTGGAGAACTAAATTGGTGTCCAATTTAGTAATTTTATTAAAAACGGAAAGTTTTATCCAATCTTACATAGAGTTCGTACGTCGTTTTTTATATTATATTTTGTATAGGTAATACGTTATATTTTTGTATAATACGTTATATTTTTGTATAATACGGGGTATTGCGTAAGTCATTATTTTGCACAGACTTATTACTACGGAAATTTAAACTTATCAGTACTGAACCAATTTGGAATAGTTATCCATTGGGTCTTAGAGTCCCTGAAAAGGACGTAGGGCAGATTTTACTGTTGAAAAATGTACGGTCTTCGCACAATAAAGAATCCCTACAGCTATCGATATAAAGTGGTTTAAGCGCAAATAGGAAACAGATAAATAGACCCACTTTAGACTTTAGTATACGTATATAATATACTAGATGTCCCGCGCGGCTTCGCCCGCGTAAATTAGGAATTTTACGAAAACCGTACATTTTTCCGCAACAAAATAGCTTATGTCCCTTCACGTGGTCTAATCTATATTTGTGCCAAATAACATAAAAATTACTTCAGTAGTTCGTGAGATAAGCCTTTCTAATAATTTTCATTGTTTTAACCACATTTTCCTCTGTTTCTTCGGTCCTATTAGTTTCAGCGTGATAATATTATATAGCCTATAGCCTTCTTTGATAAATGAGCTATCTAACACTGAAATATATTTTTTTAATCGGATCAATAAGTTCTCGAGATTAGCGCGTTCAATCAAACAAACAAACTCTTCAGGTTTATAATGTTAGTATAGTTTTTTTTTTAATCGCACAAAATCGAATCTCGATCTAAATGACTATGAAAATAACCAATAATAGGGTCATAATAGGCTCATAATCTTGGGAGGATGCATGCATATTGTATAATAATATGGTAGTGATGATGATGATGATGAATGTAATTTGTATAGTAGCATATGCTTTCCGTTCTTAAAACAACGCTGAAACTCCCAAACTTGTATCTATAAAGAATCAGGAGTTCTCTCAGCACCTTCCCAACTATGGTATACCTTGGTGCAAAATCTTACTTGTTGGTAGCACATGCTTAGGCTACTTTTCAAGAAAACGAAGTCACCACATGTTTCCATATAAATTTTGAGGAGTTCCCTCGATTGCTTATGGATCCCTTCATCAGATCACCACTTTAGTGAATATATTACCAAATTGGGATGATACTCTGTACACCAAAAAAAATATTTTGAAAATCGGTTCATAAACGGCGGAGTAATCGTTGAATATAAAAAAACGAACATAACACCTCCCCCATTTTGAAAGTCGGTTAAAATTGTAGCCTATGTGTTATTCTGATATATAAGCTATATTATTGTAAAGTTTCATTAAAATCCATTCAGTAGTTTTTGCGTGAAAGAGTAACAAACATCCATACATCCATACATCCAAACAAACTTTCGCCTTTATAATATTAGTAGGATTGAGTTGAGATGAGAGCGACCTCAGTCCACGTGACAAGGCCGCGGAAGACATAGGACTGGTTCTAAATGGCATATTTAGGAGGTGTGTTAGTAGGCTTGCGTCACACTACTTACTATGCGAAGCGATCGATAATGTTTTATCGCGCCTAAAGCTGGATTTATTTGTGTCTGCGCGAACGCGAGGATTGGCGGCTACACCGCGAGATCACAAACAAATATATTTCATGTAACGATTTATTTAAATAGCGACGCGGTCGCACTGTATTTACATACAATTGCTTGTAATTTCGCGATGTAGCCGCCAAACCACGCGTTCGTGCCGAATATCAATCCAGATGCTTTGCAAAACTCTTTATAACATTAGTGTACACCGTACACTTTCTGAGGCTTTCAAACTGAAGTTTACGCACGTTTTTGATTGTCAAACGTCAAAATATTAACCAATCAACAACGCTGTTAAATTATAATATTAAGCTACTGCCAAAAACGTCTATAAGCCGGGCATAGGCCATGTACTATCAGAGAAGTAGATTCATAGGCAGATGGGGGATGAATCATTTTTCCTCGATGGTACATAATGAAACTAAACACGTGCTTTGTCGCAAATAACTATTCTACAATCCACTAGTGACCTTTTCATGCTATAAACTAACAAGAACTGACATCTGTAATATATTACTCTGAGGAAGATCAATTAAAATCAAACAGATATGCTTTTATGTAATCAAGTAATTAATGATTTATTAATTATTGTATTGAACACTACCGTAACTGAGCCAATGGTTCTACTATAGTAATATATCTTCTTATTATATTACTAAAAGCAATGTTTACTATCTTTATATGCTTGTCTTTTAATTTTAACATAAAACAATTACAATAATAACAATGTAAAATTACAATAATTTTTATTTACAACTCTATAACATATAAAACGAATCGTCTATCAAGTATCAACTTACTATTCAAAATTTTACTGGAATTGCATATCATTGGAAAGAAAAATTCTTAGTGTAATTGCCTTCTCCAAATTGGCTACCGAAATGGCCACTGGCCTGTTATGAGAGTCTACTTAGCATCAATAATTACTATCTCATCACCATAAAGGTAATTGAACGGTAGTTTATTACAATGGCACTGGACAGTGGACATGTTAATATATAACTACATATTATATGTAAATATGTAGCTAGAAATGAAGTAGTCGTTTTTAAAAAGAACAATAATTATTATTGTTAGCGACAATTATTATTAAAAGGCAAGTGCAGGAACTTTAAGTGGCAACACATGTTTAAAAAATACACGTTTCATATTTCAGGGGCCAGTTTAATAAAACATTACTTTCTTTGCATGAGAGAATGCATAGGGACTTGAACGCCCCAATGGTTGAAATTCGACCTTAAATTTAATTATATTCTTCTTTTGGCTCCCCGTTTAAAGTATTGACTATTTCAGATTTAATAATAAAAAAAAACAACAATCCATTTTTAATTTGACTTAACCAAACTTCAACCAAAAACAAAAGAGTATAATTCGTATGTATATTGTATAGGCTTGTCATTCAAAAAGATGGTAGTTTGCAAATTGTAGTGTGTGTAATGTTTTATTTGTTAACCCTCCGTGCACCACGTGGGGTCTGACAAACCCCAGACGTACAAAAACTTTCATAACTTTTTACAAATTCGTGTGATTTTATTGACGCTTTAAGTAGCTGGAGTTAAGACGTTGCCCTACCGTTTGATGGCAGCGGTTTAGCATTTGTTTCGCCGATGCAAAGAACAGACGTGCACAAAGTGCGCTGGGGTCCCACAAACCCCACGTAGTTCAGGACGTCGTCAAAAAGTTACGTAGACATAGTATTGTGGAATATGAAAAAATCTATATTTCAGGGATATTTGAATTTGTTTCGACTTCATTAGCATTTCTGGACAGGTTTAAGAACAAATTAAGTATAACGTTGATAGAAGAAGATTTGAAAATCGCAAAGATATTTATCCATGGATACTGAGAGGTTCTCATAAGCGTTTTCATGAATTGCTTGGCAAAACAGCCCCTGGACCCAAAAAGATTATCAAGATCAATAAAGAAGTATTCAAATTGTATCAGAAATATAAATTGAAAACTCAAATACGGTTGTGAGCACAATAATGTACCTATTTGCTTACACATACCGTGCCCGCTTTCATTGTAAAAAATGTACAGATTTCAACTTGCCTGAGTATCGTGTAGACTGATTTTAATATTAAGTTAATATTGTTAAATTTGTATTCTTTATAAAGCTAGTTTTAAAATTTTAAGCAGAATGGGAAATAAAAGATAACTTTTTAACTGTAGGAGCTGACCCAAAGAAGAGTCTTTGTTTTACTTGGTAAAAGATTACTAAATTTTCATTTTTGGCTGTAAAATATTAAAAATGGGAGATATTTAACTTAGTATCGTTTTATATTACAATTAAATAGACAAAAAATAGTTATTTGAAATAAAATAAAAAAATAAACACAAATTACGCATTCCTTGCCCAGATAAGTCTAGGGTTTAACAAACCCCACGTGGTGCGCGGTATAACTTTTATCCACGTGGTGCACGGAGGGTTAAAAAAATGTATGATAAAAGCATAATTTCAAAATAATATTAGCTCGATGCACTCCTTCACCATATAAACTATAACTGTGCAAAATTTCATTCACCTATGTTTCCGCATTTTTCGTCAAAAGTATCCAAAGTTTTTCGCTCGCGTATTAATATATATGATTAAAAAAGTTGATTGGCAGCTTGCTTTTAATCACGTGTTTAAATCCATGTGCCTATCATCAACGATATCAAAATACTACGTTCTAATTCTATGCCTACAATAATATACAAAATGTAATTTAAATATACCGTATCAAAATTAAATTCTGGCGCCGATTTTAATGTTCATATCAAAATTTGAATAAGATTATAAAGCGATAAAAAATCACATTCCAACTCAATTTTTCACAAGTTGACGGATGTAGTCTTTGAATTAATACTCGAAAGCTGTCGATATATTGCTGATCCAGTTTTATTTAAAAAATTACAAAATACATATATAAGTATTAAAAAGTAGAGCACATGGAATACTAATAAATAAAGTGGTCGGTTTAGTGATATGGCCTAGGTTGTTTCTAGTAATATTATAAATTTTAATTATGTTATTAAGTCTATGTCATAAAGTGGCATTTTAATTGAATTTTTGTCGATCGCGGCTAGCCGGAACGGCACTTTCAGTTTATCTCCACTGTTTGTCCATACTTTCGTATTTCTACTGTAGCCATGCTACGGGTGCTGGTCTCAAAGTATGTCCACGCCAAAATTTCAAAGGAATCGGTTGTGCGGTTTGGGCGTGAAAAGGTGACAGACAGCCACACTTTCGCATTTATAATATTAGTATGGATGTTAAAAT
This sequence comes from Cyaniris semiargus, assembly GCA_905187585.1. Classification (NCBI taxonomy): domain Eukaryota; kingdom Metazoa; phylum Arthropoda; class Insecta; order Lepidoptera; family Lycaenidae; genus Cyaniris; species Cyaniris semiargus. The sequence goes on from LR994555.1 coordinate 6,542,794, forward strand.
TACAAAAAGTAAAGATATATTAAAACCCTACATTTTTAATCTGCTTTGATGCTGAACTTCATCAGTTGTTAATATTCAAGGCGCGCGGGCTCTGTAAAAACAAATATCTGTCTTCGATGAGCGAAATTATTTTTCTGCAGTTCATTTATGTAGCTCTTGTGAAAAGTTATTTGAATTTATTGCATTTCCCTGTTGTTGTTCTTTGTTCATTGCTTAATGTTTTAAAGGGAAACTTTCTTACAATATTTGTTTTACGTAAAGTTTGATAATGAAATTAGAGTGGCTGCTGTAAAATAATAATTTTGAAATAGAAATGTCTGGATTTTTTTTAATATTATGGCCAATGTGTATCTAATACAAACAGAAATAGGAAGTTTTAAATTACTCGTTTAGTTAATTTACAAATTGTATTCTAACGAATTATTAACAACAGTTTTTTAGGGTTCCGTAGTCAACAAGGAAAGTCCGTCTGACCGTCTGTCCGTGTGTCCGTCTGTCCGTCTGTCCGTCAGTCCGTCTGTCCGTCTGACGGTCTGCCCCCGGTTTTGCTCAGAGACTATAGGACCTACAAAGCTGTAATTTGGCATGAATGCACATATTAATGATGCCGACAAAATGGTACATAAAATCCTAAAAAAATATTTTTTATGGTACCTTCTCTACACATCAAGCAGGTATGAATTTTTTTTTTCGCGTCCACTACACAATAACTTTACCATATTTATGACATTATTACTTCTTAACAATGCTGCGCGCTTAGTACACAAAAGTCAAAAATAATAACATCAATTTAGATAAGTTATTATTGATTATTTCTAATAATGGTACATTAATATTGTAATAATGTTATGTAATGCGTAATATGCAATCTTGACATTTGTAATAATTGTATTACGATCATACTTGCGACCTTTTCAGTGCGTAGAACTTATTAGAACGAACGAACGAATTTTACTTCCTATCCATCATCAGCATCATTATACGAATGATTGAAGATGAAAATAAAATATTATTCTACATGAGTATATTCCCAACGCAATTTTGTACCTAAACCCATACTAATAATATAAATGCGAAAGTATGTCTGTCTGTCTGTCTGTCTGTTACCTCTTCAAGCTTAGACCGCTGAACCAATTTTTATGATATTTGATATCCAGATACTTTGAGTCGCGGGAAAGGACATGTGATAGTTTTTGTTGCTGAAAATGTAGAGTTCCCGCGCAATAAACAACTTTTGGCGCAACGGAGTTGCGAGCGTCATCTAGTATAATATAAATATATTGTATTTAGTTGACTTAAAGTTAAAATATAGGCACCTCTCCTTGATGGTTCAAGTTGGATGACTATATTGTTTTCAACCATGATTGTGAAGCTACCAAGCATATCAATATATTGATTATGAACAATCACAGACGAATAATATTATGTTTTTCGAAACCGCTACGCACACACCCAACGCGACACATTAAAGCCACTTTAGAATGTTTTCCGTTTACCTCACAGACACTCGACATGTCCAAAGACCAGATGCACTCCGGAAGTGCCGGCAGGAGTTAAAACCGCAGCATCAGTGATCAAGCATATATTTCCACCGTGATACAGAAAAGAAGAGGTCTATAACTTATCTACGCCGCGTCCGCATTCTACTCTCCCTGCGTCTTGTGAATTTTCGATCTTACCATCCCAAGGAAGTGCACAACCTGATGCCAAGAAATTTTCACTTATCATAATGAATGTGTCTCCAATGAACGTAAGATCCCAAGGTATGATGAGGTGAGAGTAATAAAGTGGTCTTCGGCAATACACAATAGGATTTTAGTTGAGAACTTCGTTAGCGGCAGGCCAAGATTGCAGATTTCCCACCGGACCTAAACCAGTTTCAACTTCTACCGATGATATTGTGGTCGAACCGAACATTTAATTGTACGAAGTTCCAATGTATCTCATCGATATGTTATAGTCAATAGTGAGGTTATAAAAAGTTGAAGAAGGTTATAGGTGCACAATATACACATTTAACAAACAGTTAAAATCTCCTCCACCCTCTTAAATACGTTTCTCATAATATTTAAAACAATTTAAAAACCTATATGTCAACTGTTATCATTATTTCTATGTTAAGGCCCGTCCACATCTCCACGTCACGACGTCGTCAACGTGGAACGGTGCGGTAACGTGGCACGGTACGTTACCGTAAAAAGCACATCACGATATAGCAACTTTGTACGTCGTCATGCCTTGTAAAACTGCTACATTCTTCACTACTGATCTAGATGTGGACCGCACAATACGTATTCTGCTTTTGCTATTCGTGTCGGGCCACGCGCAATGTAGGGTTCCGTAGTACCGCTAATTTTTGATTGGTCAATGACAGGACATTTATACCGTGTTTTACACTACCAACAACATCATCTCAGTTACGTTCAAAGGAATTTGACCGAAAAGTTCCTTTATACTTCGCCGAATACATTTTTTTTAGTTGATCGACTGTTACTAAATAACTTATGAAGTCTTCTTCGCCGTGATAGTTTTCCTTTTAAATTCAGCATATTTTCTACTCTCAGTAATTTTTTTACATTTCTAGAAGCAACCGTTTAGCTGGTAGAAGGGGGGGACACTGGACTCTAACGATTTTTTCCACTTTAAAACTTAATATTTCACAAACGGATCCCTAAATCGGAAAATGATCTATGAATACTCATAATATTTTTAAAAAGCCTATCCAACGACACCCCACACGATGGGGTGGACGCAAAAAAAAAATCATCCCCGCTTGATGTGTAGGGGAGGTACCATAAAAAAAATATTTTTTTAAGACTTTATATACAATTTTGTCGGCACCATTAATATGTGCATTCATGCCGAATTACAGCTTTGTAGATCCTATAGTCTCTGAGCAAAACCGCGGACAGACAGACAGACGGAGAGACAGACGGACAGACAGACGGACAGACGGACAGACGGACAGACCGACAGACGGACGGACAGACTGAAACTATAAGGGTTTCTTGTTGACTACGGAACACTAAAAACGTAGAAAGAGAAGAAAAAGAAGGTGCATTTTTACCTTACGTTGACGTAAATTTACACGTCACGTCAACGTACCGTGCCACGTTACCGCGCCGTTCCACGTTGACGACGTCGTGACGTGGAGATGTGGACAGACCCTAAGAGGCAAAGTTGACTGAGTAACTTGACTGACTTGAACTTGCGTTGGACTGTAGACCTTCCCTATGAATCTACAGTGGAAACCACGAGACGAGTATTATATTTCATATCAAAATATCATCTAAACTAGGTCTAAACCATAAAACGGCTCTAATGTAAATAAAAATCAAAGCAAGCGATACATCTGTATCAGAACTTACTGCTTAGAAAAAAACGCCAAGAAATTTCCCTGAATTGGAAGAGGCAAAAATTACTTCGGACGATTTGAATAAATCTTTTAAATTAAGTTCTAATTTCGATGAAACACAGAGAAAGTCATGCAAATTTGTACACCGTATTTTTTCTTCCATTAACCTTTCAGCCGCCAAAGCGGACTTAACGTGAAAGGAAAGGGAATAAAAATACAATTTATTTTGTAACTGTAATTAAGAAATTAACGACTTCAACTGGAAATTCGAAAAAGTTTTTTAAAGCTAAAATTTCTGTAAATAGGTACTCGGGAATAAAAGTCATAAAGACATTTAACTTTGCAATATTTTAGTGGATTGGTGAATTTTTTTAACGGCTAAAATAATTTTCAATGGTAAGAAATGGTTGTTAAGTCACTTGCTTTGAATAGCTGAAGATTAGGTGCCGATTTCACCTAATCTCACCTTAACTCCTAAGAATAAAGTAAGACGCTTAAGTCTAATATCGAATGTAAATATAATATGTTAAATATAATATGTTAAATATAATATGTAAAGTATAATATATATGTTTATACGTGGGAGAGCCATGCTTCGGCATGAATGGGCCGGCTCGACCGGAGAAATACCACGTTCTCACAGAAAACCGGCGTGAAACAGCCCTTGCGCTGTGTTTCGCCGACTGAGTGAGTTTACCGGAGGCCCAATCCCCTACCCTATTCCCATCCCTAAACTCCCCTATTCCCTTCCCTACCCTCCCCTATTACCCAATTCCCTCTTAAAAGGCCAGCAACGCAATTGCAGCTCTTCTGATGCTGCGAGTGTCCATGGGCGACGGAAGTTGCTTTCCATCAGGTAACCCGTTTGCTCGTTTGCCCCCTTATTTCATTAAAAAAAATGTTATCGAACACCATAGATATCTACCATGAGAGCTTGAACATTCAAAATGGCATAAAAATGTTCATTTTTATCTCATTTCTTAAAAAAATAATTCTTTAGGTATGAATAATGATTACTAGCCCGATTTTCGCGTCTCATGTTGTTTGCTGATAACATTGTAAATTAATATTGGTAGTATCTGTATACCCAACTTACCACTTTGGCTATCATACGCTAAAGAAAATACAGTACCACTAAAAAGTTCCTACATCGTAACTAATTCCAGATCGTTAATGGTGACTTTCTCCCGATTATCATTAGTTACCCAAGGGCTGGGAAAAATACATTACTAGGGCTACCAGCATTTGTCTTCGTCGCGATCGTGGCTGACGTTAATTAATATGGAATACCCTTTGGTTTTACTTACAGGATCTATCTTTTTATCTCCTTAATTCATTACATTGATAGCTTCATTTGAATTTATTTACATCTTATATATAAAATTCTCGTGTCACAATGTTAGGCCGCGTACTCCTCCGAAACGGCTTTACTGATTTTAACCAAATTTTATATGCATATTCAGTGGGTCTGAGAATCGGCTACTGATTACTTTTTATATTGATAAGTGCATTTGTTGAAAAAATAATAGTAAATTATTACAACTCGAGACTGACGGCGACCACTGATTGTGCGACGGGACGGGACGGGACGTTACCATGGTAACATACCTATTTAGTCACTTCAATAAAATAATGATATGCTCGAAATACTTTATATTATTATGGCAAATCAACGTTTGGCGGGACAGCTAGTATTTATATAAATTACTAGATGAAACCATTTCATTGCCCAAATTTTTTATCACGCGTCCGCATGTATTTTTCCGGGATAAAAGTAAAAACTATCGTATGTACTGTAAAGATGTCACGAATATTCGGCAACTATTCGGTATTTGGCCTATTCGGCTTCTTTTTTTGCTATTCGGTATTCGGCCGAATAATACGTACTATTCGGCCGAATACCGAATACCAAATCATGTAAAAAAAACACGTTATATTACTCAAAATTATGTATTTATTTCCAAATTACAACACTTTAGTAATTAAAATTGATCAGTGGTAAGTTGTGATGGATAAAAACAAGCTTTTAAGCATTTTTTTTAACAAATGATTACGCTTTTCATCGTAAATGTTACCAGCCTCAGAAAAAACCTTCTCACTATACACGCTACTTCTAGGAGATAAACTTTGGCAAATTTCGAAAGGTTTGGGTATTGTTTTTCGTTTGCTAACAACCACTTGTAAGGATCGGCCTTCCGATCTAGGCGAACTGTTTTCAAATAAAAATTCAACTCGTTTGACGCAAATGACTCGTTTGAAAACGCAACTTAATCCAGCTACCGCGCCCCCGAAAAGTATGTATTTCGTGCCGAATATTCGGCGCTTCGGCCGACAGCGTTGCCGAATATTCGGTATTCGGTATTCGGCCAATTGACTATTCGTGGCATCCCTAGTATGTAGGTATTTCCCCAGGACTCAAAATGTTGGAGATATTTTGAGTCCCAGAAAAGTACCTATAACTACGTAGGATAATAATTTTCACTTTACTTTCCGACGAAATCGGTTCAGTGGTTTCGGCGTGAAGAAGTAACAAACAGATACACTTTCGCATTTATAATAATACTAGCTGCCCCGACAGACGTTGTCCTGTCTTAACGATGATTATTTAATTCAAATTGGTATAATTAATAAAAAAGTGTTTATTCTTCCTTGCCATCGTGCACTCATCCCAAACTATTAGATTTCTCTGCTGCAACACTTTGGCCATCGCATAATTTCTCGAAAGGTTGCAAGTGGGTGTTTCATTTATTTTCAAGTTCAACGGCAACTTGAGTGTGAAATGAGCTGTTCGACCGCCATCCAACGACGTAGCTGTAATACCTGATAAAGCAAATGCAAGTGCGATACCATTTTAACTAACCTTGATATAAAATAAGAAATTTAGTTTTCCTACATCTTTTTTGTTTTGGAAAATAATAAATTAATTATTTTACATGTATTTTCTATCAATATATTCAGGCGTTAGGGTTCCGTACCCAAAGGGTAAAAACGGGACCCTATTACTGAGACTTCGTTGTCTGTCTGTCCGTCTGTCTGTCTGTCCGTCTGTCTGTCTGTCCGTTTGGGATGAGTGCACGATTGCAAGGAATAATAAACACACTTTTTTTTATTAATTATACCAATTTGAATTAAATAATCATCATTAAGCCAGGACAACATCTGTCGGGTCAGCTAGTAGATAGATTATAATTAGTATCTTTATGCCAAACATCAAAATAGATTATAGTTTAGGAGAAAATCATAAAAGTTTATTGTGCGGGAACCGTACATTTTCCGGGACAAAAAGTATCCCTTGTCCTTTCCCGAGACTCAAAGTATCTCCATACCAAAATTCATCAAAATCGATTGAATATTTTACGCGCAAATCATAAAAGTATATTGTGCAGTAACCGTACATTTTCCGGGACAAAATGTATCTATGTTCTTTCCTATAATATTCTATGTTCTTTTTCGGGACTCAAAGTATCTCTATACCAAATTTCAGCAAAATTGGTCCAGCCGTTTACGCATGATGTCGTGAACACGGGATATATGGATTCATATTTAGGGTTCCGTACCCAAAGGGTAAAAACGGGACCCTATTACTAAGACTTCGATGTCTGTCCGTGTGTCCGTCTGTCTGTCTGTCTCCTGGCTGTATCTCAAGAACCACTATAGCTAGACTTATGAAATTTTCTCAGATTGTGTATTTCCGTTGCCGCTATAACAACAAATACTTAAAACAAAATATAATTGATATTTAAGGGGGGCTCCGATACAACAAACGTGATTTTTTTGGCCTTTTTTGCTCGATAATGATTTTTTCAAGAGTTTGCACTACGTCCAAACATGCAATATGGTAGAATTTTCGCAAAATAAATAATAGGAGTATAAAATGACTATAAACATAACTGAAAAATTAATGTTAACGTACCTTTTACAATCGAGACATCAAATTTCAATACAAAACACTTTATTGCACACCAAAAATAGAAAATAAGACAATTTTACATAATACATATTGCATTATTAAGCCCAAAATGCGAAAGAAAACTTATCGTTTTGAATTTCCACTGCACATATTAGGATATTCCACTTTATTATGACAATAAAACAGATTATAACTTGATTTCGTAGACGTCCGATTATAAGATAAAACTATATGAACTAGATTCGTTATCACATTAAGCCATATATGGAGTCATATTCTAATCCTGAATAACGGAATTTTAAACAATATAACAACAACAACAACAGCGACCAAATATACTGTTATAAATTATTTTAATGTAATTGCATTAAAAAAATTTACGTGGGAGAGCTATGCTTCGGCACGAATGGGCCGGCTCGACCGGAGAAATACCACGTTCTCACAGAAAACCGGCAGGAAACAGCGCTTGCGCTGTGTTTCGCCGAGTGAGTGAGTTTACCGGAGGCCCAATCCCCTACCCTATTCCCATCCCTACCCTCCCCTATTACCCTATTCCCTCTTAAAAGGCCGGCAACGCACCTGCAGCTCTTCTGATGCTGCGAGTGTCCATGGGCGACGAAAGTTGCTTTCCATTAGGTGACCCGTTTGTCCCCTTATTTCATAAAAAAAAATATTATCAGTATATTTGGTCGCTGTTAAGCATTTGTGTATCATCCCACAAAAATCACGCATTGAGTTATGAATGCAGTTATGTTATTTAGATTATTTAGAACAAGACTGGATTCATAATTCAACAAAAACATTTTTTGTGGGTCACTACACAAATTCTTAACAGCGACCATTTATGGCTCTATAATAATACTAAGCGTACAGCAAAATCCATACATCAGCAAAATTGGTTTAACGACAGATGATTTTATACGTGGGAGAGCCATGCTTCGGCACGAATGGGCCGGCTCGACCGGAGAAATATTCTCAAATTCTTTATTAAGCATACAATAATATACAATAGTATAAAAGCTAGGTAGCGTACATCACGTCGTCTAATCCCATGCTAAGTAAAAACTTGTGTTATGGCAATCAGACAACGGATGCACACCAAACAATTTTATCCTAATATATATTAATTACACATTCACACACACAATCACACTACACTTTATCACGTAAAGTCTCTTTCGGCGACGTGATGCGCGCTTCGTTCGGGAGCCTCCCCCGGAACCTCCGGTAAACTACACCGGCGGGCCAGAACTCCTCCACCTCGAAGATGGATAAAACTTGAGTCGGCACTCTCACCACAAAGGAACTGAAATTCACTTTGTGGCGAGAGTGCAGACGCTCCACCCTCAAGGTGTAGGTGGTCTTCTCGCGGATGTAGTTTACGACGTCTTCGACCGTCATGGACCAATGCAGTCGCGACACGTAGAGCGGCGTCGCGGGCACCTCGCTGCGCAGGCGCAGCTCGGGCACATAAGGTGCGGTGCCGCGGTGGTTGCAGACGGTGGGCTTCCTCTTCTTCCTCCTCTCCACCAGAACGAACCCCTCGTCATCGCACCTTCTGCTCTCGTCCCTGTCGAGTCGAAGATGTTCAGCCTTGCGGCCCTCCTTTGCACCCCTCGCCTTTACCCGCGGGGGCGGTGCGGGGTAAGCAGCGACGCTTGCATAATTTTTTCTGTTGAGTCGATGGCCTCAATTTCATGTCGACGTCACGCGGTGACGGCGAGCTGACGGCGGCGGCTGTTGCTGACCCACTCGGTTTCGCTGACGTGCAAAACGGCGAGTCGCGCTGAGCTCCGCGACGCATATTTATCGAGTCGATCGGATGCTCGGGTGACCTACATAATGAATTATTACTTTTTAATTGTAATAATTCACTACGTAACTCACTGATGGTGGATTCCGAGGCATCCAATCTACCTCGCATCTCGTCCAGCTCTGCCCTCATGATGTTGAACTTCTGGAGCAGGCTGGAGACGTTGACGTGGTCCGTCGATACCGCCGGCAGTTTGTGGAGCTGCTTGGCCACAAACACCGGCAATTCCGCAGGATTAGTCTGCTTGAGCAGGGAGATGATGTCCTGCAAGCTTCGTTCGCTTCCGTCTCTCCTCCGGGACGTCATCTGCGCCGTCTTGCCGAGCGCTTCGTACAGCATCAGCCTGCCCTTGCAGATCTCCTCGCTGGTGTAGGTTGACCTGCAGAGCTGCACGATGCTATCTTCGTCCATGGTGTTGACGACGTGTTGTACGAACGCCAGCAGCTCGTTGGATACGAGCGCCATGGTGTCGGTGCAGCGGCTGTGAGCCGCGCGACTCGCGAAATATTAATTAATTTTATTAATATTTGCTGCGTGTGTTGTTGAGCGGTGGGCGACCGTTCGCTGCCGCGATCAAAACAACAATTCCACCTAAATACCACGTTCTCACAGAAAACCGGCGTGAAACAGCGCTTGCGCTGTGTTTCGCCGAGTGAGTGAGTTTACCGGAGGCCCAATCCCCTACCCTATTCCCTTCCCTTCCCTCCCCTATTCCCTTTTCTTCCCATCCCTACCCTCCCCTATTACCCTATTCCCTCTTAAAAGGCCGGCAACGCACCTGCAGCTCTTTTGATGCTGCGAGTGTCCATGGGCGACGCAAGTTGCTTTCCATCAGGTGACCCGTTTGCTCGTTTGCCCCCTTATTTCATAAAAAAAAAAACAGATACGGACCTTACGTTATTTAGTCGGGTTACGTCAAGTCAATGTTAGTCATCAATTATGTAAGGTCCGCCATTTAACCATTTCTACCTATTTATCATTTCTGTGATAGTACATAAGAACGGTGCAACGGTGGTTCCCTTCCCTCTTACGAATTCTCAGTCAGATCACGTGTTCTGACGTGAGTTCAACATTTTCAAAAGTGCTTAACGCCACTTTTATAGTGGCGTTAAGCACTTTACATTTATTATTACACATACACTTTACTTCGAAAATAAAGAAACAAAAGATCTAATTTCTCCGTGCATAATAATATTTAAAATGACAGCTTCAAATACAAAATGGAATCTTGACGAAAGTAAGTTTCCGAAACGCTTAAGCTGCTTCGCTCAAATAATCGCCAAATGGACCGTGCGGCCAACTTGCATCATATCCTGTCCATATTATGTGACGTATACGTTATATCAATAATTGAATAGCTTTTAAGCTATTACAAATCGTATTAGGCTTATGTTAAGCTGCGGTAATCGACGTTAAGCCAAGTTTGGTTTGAATTTGTGGGCTTCCATTTTAATTACGATTTTACATGGCTTCATTGAATATGTTTTCTCTTACAGTTTTCGGCAGTCGTGTAAGAATGCATAACATTTAAAGAAATTTTCTGCTTTTATAGACTTGTTATAATATCTTAGCATAATATGCATCCCACTGCTGGAGAAAGGTCTCTCCTATGTCTTCCACTTATCTTGTTCCTGTGCAACTATTTGCCAGTCTGACTGGTATACTTGCAGCTCGTCACGCCATCTTTCCTTAGCCCGCATCGGCCACGTCGGGTATCCAAAACTTATTTTTTCTCTGCGGTCAAAATAGATATGCCATGATCACACCTATCGAGTAGTGGCAAGACAGTGCTCTCGGCCGAGCACTCGGCATGTTTTGTATGGATGTGCTCGGCCGAGGGCTGTCTCGACACAATACTCGGTAAGTTGCAATCAGGCCCGTAGGGCAGATATGGCCCGCCCAATCACATTTCATCTCCATAGTATTTGCATTTATTACATCAATATTTGCTTGTATAATATTATGAAAAGTTTTCCCACACGATGATGATAAAACAACAACAATGAACAACGAAATATTTTAATATTAAGTATACTAAACTTGTATGGAATTTTGTACTTGCTCATGTAAGTTCGGCAAAGTATTTATATTGGTATCATAAATTCGTAAGAAGTGTGAAATACCAACACGCCCGAAGATAATTAATAAGTCGATGAAATATGCCTCAACACCTCATCCCAACTTCTAGAAGTTTGGAACTTCATTTTACCCATAAATTACACGTCAGAATATGGATAAAAAACACGAAGATGATAATAAATTATGCCTTGGAATATAGATAATGAAAAAAATATATCAACCTGACGTTTTACTTTGGATATTGGGTGTGTGATCTACGATTTATTGAAGTTGAAACTATTCTAGCGGCGTTTTGCGATTTTTGAGATTTGTAAAAAATATGAAAATCACGAAACGACCGGATTGAAAATTTATAAGACCAGTCGTAGACTGTCGGCAGAGCAGTAGGAAGTAATCCCTTTTTCTACCGCTTGGCAGAATGTATGCATGTTTCGTTTTTATTTCTGCATCAGAAATGATGCCAGCTCCAGAATACAACCAGTTGTTTTTTTTTTAATAAAAATTGCTAATAAACATAAATGGTCAGGAACAAGACTAGCTCTACAAATAGCTAAAACAATTCTAGTAAAGAACAAAACAGAACAATACATAAAGGAGAACATTCGAAGATTAACAAAAGGCTGTCTAAATAAAATAAAATGAAGTAACAACAAACGAAGACGATAGACTATTTACCTAATTTGGCACAATTGGAAGTCAGGACGCTCCTGACCCATTTAATTTGACGGTTGCATTCTCTGATTAACTTCCTGTTGCCAATTTCTATTTTCTTTTTGAATAATTCATCGTCTTATCTAATCATGCGGGTGAAATGAATAGGAAATTAAAATCTGGTGCCAAAACAATTTGTTCGAGATCATATTTTCTAAAAGCACTAAATCTATTTGGTCGGCTATTAAAAGTTCGTAACATAATATAATTTGAACATTTATCAATGCACAGAAAAATCTGTAGGGTCTGCATAAACTAGCATTTTTCTAGTCTCCGTGTTATGTTTACCACAAAAATGTGTTTGGGAATTAATGTTCACCCCTCCGTTTAGCAGATTTTGAACCAAAATGGCATCCTAATTTGAAAACAAAAGAATAAAGTTATTATAAGGAGGAAGGAAACCATGGATGCGTGACACCATAATTTTGCCAACTTACATATTGAGTCGAAAAAAGTACTTTGCGTAGTCATCGGAGTGTGAGTGACTGATCTATAAAGTTGTAACCAACAGACTCATTGGCATTTGTTCGAGGAATGAGTTCACTGGTTTTCTGATTGATGAAGCTACAGACGTTTGATAACATTAATATCGGTACCAGACGCTTTTGGATGGTTTGCAGTTTTTACATTCTACATGTACTATCAGAGAAGTTGATTCATAATCTGATGGCGGTCCTACGTCATTTGGTCGCGTCATGTTAAATCCAGCCGACAGATCTGTGATCACGACACGACTAACATCGATTTGGCATAACCTGACCAAGTGAAGTAGGTCTGCCGTCTGTCATCTGCCTATGAATTTATTTGAAGATACAATAAGCAGTACAGGCTGAAGTTTCAAATCTTAAAACCAATTCTTGTATCTGACTTAGCCCGGGCGCACATTATCCGAATTTCTGATCAGAAAAAATTGGACCGCCCCGCTCATACATTTTGACACGTCAGAATTCTGATAGTATGCGAGGTCCACAACAAAATGTATGAACAGAGTGCGTTCCGGCGGGCGTCCGAATTTTTCTGATCAGAAATTTCGGATAATGTGCGGCCGGGCTCATGCCCGCTTTTTGAAGAATTATGACATGAGTTTATCATTTCAATAGTTGTTGATTGGTTAACTATGACTGGTCGTGATTAGCTAAATTAAAAGCGCTACTGAATAGTACATACTTTCAATAACATGAAATAATCGTTTTTATACTGTCTTGATTGATTTTTTTTGCTACCAATCACAGTACATAAGAAGATTCTTTAATTCATGAATATTGGAATCTGCGCATGCAGAAAACACGTGAGCTGAATCCGCGTGCGTATATAACGCGCAAAATACGCACACGTCTGAACGCGCCCTGACACGGAACCACGGTTTTTTCCACCTTTTCCTCAGTTTCTTCGCTCGTATTGGTCTTAGAGTGATAATTAATGATAATATATAATCTCAGTCACCCTTATATAAAATCAGTACCGATCAAAACTTTATTCGACGCAGATGTCACCATTAATTGACTGAATTTAATATCCTTTTCCCCAATTATTCATTCGAGTTTCCGAAAGAGATCCAGACATAAATTCTATTCATTAATTTTATTTTGACTTTCAAAGTTTTTGAATATTAAAATATGAGAAATTTTACGGATATATAAAAAATAAATTATTAAAGTGAGGGTCGGAAAAAGTCTTAAATTATAGTACTAGATTTTTTTTTTTTACGGGCTTTGGCCCACCACACATTCCCACCACTGTATCTCCTGTGTACCAGGATCGACAGCGGTATCCAACCACGAAAACCCTTTGATATGATCTCAGGGAGCCCGAGGGACATGCTAAAACTGTCTTGGGACCCGCAACGAAATTAATCAGAAGAGAATAGGAGGAGTAAGAAGAATTCCAGTTTCCCTCCCCATACAAAGCGGGAGACAGCACAAAGTTGCAATGACCGAAAGTCAGAGAACTTAAGGGGGAGCACCACGGAAATAAGGCTAATGGTTGTGACTCCTAAGCTGAAGCTAAGTTAATATTGGGGTTTATTGTGTTTGACTGTCGCCAATAATAATTTTGACAAAAACGCTTGAAGGCACGGAAGTTCCTAGCGCTGTCCACGAGATCAGTGTAGTATGCGACTCCAGATTTACAATATAGGTTATTCAGCATTGTAGTTCGTTCCTCTTGCCAAAGACTACACTCCCAAAGAACATGATGGGCGGTTTGTTCAAACATACTGCCCTCGGTCGAGCACTCACACATAGGTGATGCAACCAATTTAAATCCGTAAAGTTTGGCTTTAAAATTCCCATGCCCGGTCAGGAATTGAGATACGCTGTGATCAATATCTATCCAGTGTTTGGACAGCCGTTCACGATATAGTACTAGATGACACCCGCAACTCCGTTGCGAAAAATTCTTTTGTCGCGCGGGAACCGTACATTTTTCCGGGATGAAAAATATCCTATGTCATTTCCCGGGATTCAAAGTATCTCCAATCTCCATGCCAAACAGCAAAATCGGTGCAGCGGTTTAAGGTGACGCCGCGTTAAAGTATATAATATAGTCTCATAGATAACAAGAAATGGAACAGCAAGAAATGGAAAGGGCGTAAGCGACAAAATGGTTTTTGTCGCGAAATTTAAAAACCATAAATATATTTCATATAAGCTATAGGCAAATTATAGTGTATGCTTGAACTAATCTAGGTACAAATTTTGGAAGCTTAAATCACTCTCCTCTGTTGGCAAAATTAGAATCCCTGTTTTTATAGAGGTCTTTTTGATTGATTATTCTGTGTTATAAAAGTTGACCAATCGTGTTATGCTATGGGTAATTCAAAGTTAAAAACATGATGAATACTGACAATGAACTTTAATTTCTTAGCTTTAGTCATTGTTGAGAAAAATCGATATCGCTGTGGCCAAATTATCAAGGCGTCCGCGTCACCTTAAGCGTGAAGAGGTAACAGACAGACAGACACACTTTCGCATTTATAATATTAGTATGGATTTACATACTTAGTGAGGCAAAAATATAATATCACTTTATTGTGACTTGTGCCCAAGCCCAATTTTTTAGGACTGATCCTACAGCAAAAAAATTATAATATCATTATTGCGGTATCACCGAGACTCGGGAAACACAATTACATTTACTACCGCGATAACATACAAAAAGATATCAGAAACTGCGGGCTTGTTTTACTCATTTAGATGACTGAGATTATTTTGTTTTCGTTTTGGCCTGGAGATAGGTTCGGGTGCCGATAAGGCGCTTTATAAATCAACCTCCCCCAATGATAACGAGGGTGATATTTTACTGTAAATCATACATTGTAACGGTATCTTGTGGGGAATCGGTAAGGGCCCACGCAAATTGAAGGCTGAGAGGTGACCATTTATATTTTTTTTATTTAACCAAAAAGTTGAGTTGTAGAGAAAAAAATACGAGGGACTGCATCTACTTTTAGATGCAGTCCCTCGTATTTTTTTCTTCCTCAGTCAAATCAATTAATCTGAAGCACATTTCGGCAAGTGTAGGTTCAATAGATAACAAATATTATTCGGCCAGGACCAAAATGGATGGCAAGCTCTATAGACTATAATAATAATAATATCTATGGACGCTTTACACCACGTCAGTCTGGCCCCGTGCTAAGTACCTGAAGGACTTGTGTTATAGGTTAAATAAGGTAGACTACTAAATGTTCCGCGTTTTTCTGCCCACGTAAGTAAGGAATTCTGCGGGAACCGTAAATTTTATGGCAAAAAAATGTATGTTCTTCTTCGTGGTCTATTTATATCTGTGCCAAATAAACATAGAAATATAACTTTTAGAAGAGGTATTCCATACAATCGTCAGCGCGAAAATGTGTCACCTTCGAAATGAGTGAGCTCACTCATCTGAGAACAGTGTGCCTTAGGACGCGGTGACAGTCGAACGTATTTAATGCATTGATTACGTAAAATATGCATTAAAAGCGTGAATGAATGAAAGAGAAAGTAGTATATGCTGTTACTGTGAGACAAAAAAGGACGACAATATTTTCTCGATACACATTTTGCATGCAAAAACATTGCTACAGTTTTGATGGCGTATGCAATATCCAAGTATTGACATCGTTGCCAAATAACACAAAAATCGGTCCAGTACCTACTTCGTGAGATTAGCTCGTTTAAACACATTAGCTTTATAATATTAGTATGGACAAGTTATGTCAAGGTCAATTTTATAAGGATTTTATGCCACCTACATGATATTACAATATTAAAGTGGCGACGTAAGTTCTTAATCTGACCACACGTTATTGTAGAGCTGCTAAACATTTCGCCTATAGTGGATGGTTGGACCAAATCATTGCAATTATAGACTGGTGGAATATTACCATTCGCATCTTTTGACGCCTCTCCGTGTCCAAATTTATTGGTGCTCTCAAAAACCTGACCACGAAATCTCAAATTATAATCATATTTGTATAAGCAGTAAATGTTGGGGTTGTTGATTTTGTCATTCGACTAACCAACAGCAATAATAATTGATATCATACCGTAATTTTAAAGAGGCTAGTAAAGTATCTACCTCTTCACGTCAAAATTGCTAAACCAATTTTGCTGAAAATTGGTATGGAGATACTTTGAGTCCCGAGAAAGGACATATGATACTTTTTATCCCGTAAAAGTGTACGGTTCCCGCGCGATAAACGATTTTTGGCGTAATGGAGTTGCAGGCGTCATTTAGTAATAATACATATTTTTTGTGGGACAAAAATGTGACGTTAATACTTTTTATAGTCAATTTAAACACAGTAGGACAAACCGTACCGAATGTTATTAGCACGAATATAATAGATCATAAATTAATTTTATCATATGAATAAATAAATACGTGATTATAATCCGACAGATTTATAGATTTTTATGGCTTTATAATATTGACTGCGATATTTATTGTCTAGCGGTAATGGTCATATTCGCTTTTAAATTAAACTTTTTAAATACTTTTTTGTGTCTCATTTTATAATAAATGTATAGTTTAGTTTATTGTATACGTACCGAGTATTCTTTTGTTTTTAAATTGTTATAAATGTCGTAATCCATACTTATTTATTTACTTACTTTACTTAGTAATATTGTAAATGCGAAAGTGTGTCTGTCTGTCTGTTACCTCTTCACGCCCTAACCGCTAAACCGATTTTGCTGAAATTTGGTACGGGGTACTTTGAGTCCCGGGAAAGGACATAGGATACTTTTTATCCCGGAAAAATGTAAGGTTCCCGCGCGATAAACGAATTTTGGTGCAATTGGGTTGCCGGCGTCATCTACTTATGTATGATATAAAGACTCTTTTACTACGAACCTCCTAACAACTACTTTAACATAGCAATTAATATATTATTATCATACCCTCTTTTGATTATTTTTAGAAGCTCTTGTGCCACCAAGGTATACCTTCGAAGTACACTTCGAAGATTTTAGCTAGCCAGCCGACGACACCCCGACGTCGGTGATTCCTTCGGTTCCCACATTTATAGATGACTATTTTGACGACCTCTGTGGCTTTTTTATTAGTTTTCTTAATGGCCCCTATATGGGACCTCTTGTTCCCCCTTCGAGGTAAAGGGACAATTGTTTACATTGTTAAATTTTTACATATTTTTAGTTTTTTAATAATTATTTACTTTAATTTTTAAGCTATACTTTGTCTTACAATTTCTTATTTAATGCATTATTACAATTATTTTTCTTCTTCCTATACATATACACTTATTTTACAATTCCAGTTTACTCTACTTTTGTGTTTATTAATATTAATTCATCATTTATTAATAACAATTTTTTATCCTTATACATAATATTCTTTTACAGTTATTCTAATACAGTTATTGTCCTCTTTCATTTATTGATTTGATATGTTTACTTTATTACATTATTCTCTCACATTTTTTCTTAAACTTACTTTTTCAAAGTACCTTTATTTATCTTATATTTGTAACATAATTTGTATAGAATTGGATTTTATATTATATTAATTTTATTTTTTTAATTTTCTTACACAATTGTCATACATTCTTTCTTACTTATTTTTAGGTACATTTATTTGTCTTGTAGCTCTTACATAATTTCATGATTTTCATGATTTTTAAGTTCTATACAATATTTTATGTCTAATTACATGAATTGCATAATTTGGCAGTGGTCGAAATTTCAGACTATATACTTGCGCACATGCACATTGAACAGTTCTTATGCTAAGAGCTTAACATATAGCCTCTGTGGCTTAGTGGCTGTGTGGTAGTTCAAGCCGGGGGTCGTGGGTTTGAATCCGCCGACGACGGAACAAAAAGCTTTTCTATGTTCCTGGGTCATGGTCACAAGTCCTTCAGGTACTTACCATGGGGCCAGACTGACGTTGTGTCAAGCGTCCATAGATAATATCTTTATTATTATTTTTGCTTGTACTTTTCTACCAGGGAGTCACAAGGTATTGAAGTGCCCTTCGAGGATCATACAGGCTTCATTTGCGCCATTTTCTATGTTAGGTAAAGAATTTAAAATTTATAAAACCTAATATCGCTAAAAGATTGTGAAAGCGTTAAAGTTGGAGCGATCATTCTAATATGAAAAGACCGAATCGTTTCGAATGATGGATGGAGTAGATTTCCCGCTAAAATTAACTCTAGTTTATTAAATGAATATGAATGACTTATTCATCGCGAATTTTCATCCGAACTGCCGTCTGTAATAAGGCTTTATGTTATGAATTTTCGCTGTTGTAGTCAGTCTGTAGGCCCGGCGGAAGGCAATATCGCAAACAATGTTCAAATGACTTCGTTCTTATATTCATATTTTAGTATTATCTTTTAGTTTTAAGCCCTAGCTTAATTTTACATATTTATTTTTTGGATATTTGTATGCATATTTAATAGGCAATAAACTAACTAAAATATTAGATTTTTGATAAATCAATTGCACATCATGCGCGGGGAAGTGGCTTACCACTTACTACTCACGAAATTCTGTCGGCAGCGGTCATTGACTCCACTGAAGTGACAGATGTTTCTATTCTATGGGTGACATCTTATTTTGCATAAACGATGTGAACACAGTATGAATAATATCACTTCAAACTCATAAACAGTTGGAGATTATCATACGAAGAGGTAACCAAGTCGTTTTCCGATGAAACTATAAGGGTGAAGCCAAACGAGCGTAATTTGTGAGTTGTGAGTCGCAGAATTTCTGCCGGCAGAAATTCTGCTGCATTCGGTTTCATACAAAAGTCCGAGCGTAATTTTGTGAGTCATGATTTGTATGAAAAGATATTTATGCGACCGAAATTCTGCGACTCACAAATCACAAATTACGCTCGTTTGGCTTCACCCTAATAGTGTTTCTTTACAAGAATTCAATTTTATTCTTAAGTTAACAGAATGCAGTGTGAGTATTTTTCACATAGCTCCTAGACTAGAAAGGTCAATGACCGCTGGTGCCACCTTAAATAAAATTGTCCTGACTATAGTTACTTGCTGTTTAAATATTTTAGTTACGAAACTTCATATGACAGGCAGACACAACGCTCCTGCGCTGCAAATATTTTTACTAAAAAGGGGTAAGCTTAGCCTAGACTTAATTTTGCAATATACACAGGTGTATGTTATTATTATGAAATTAGTTTATCACCTGTCCTTTTCTTAATAAGCTCGTATCACAAGTTCTAGCGACTGGGTGAACGCGGTGTGAATACTGATACTTTTAATTAAAAACGGGTTGAAAGTTTTCAGACACAACACAAGTTTATAACTCTTTATATTCGCCGTTTCCAGCTGATTATAAAGTTGTACTGCAACAATATCATGTTTTAGACGTATAGTCCGGGGTGTAACGAAGAATTTTATACAGCAATCTGGTACCGTTTCAAAATGAAAATCTTTAATCTTCTAAATAAGTTGTAAATGACTTCGTAGCTACTGGTTCTATACACTATACACTGGTCTATCTTCTTAAACAAGAAATCTTAATATATGCACAAAATATATTAAAGAGTTATATTAACATAGAATTTAATTCTCTCTCTGTTCATACTTGGAATTGCATACGCGTCATTCCGTTTTAGCACTTTCGTATAAAACAGCACATCTTTATAGAAAAAAATGAAGTGTGCATCTTCTCCATATTGTATCTTTTGTACCTTTTATAGTTAGATATTCTTTATATTATCTTTTATAGTTTACTAGCAGTTCCAGCTGCAAAACCAAATAATTCTAAATATACAAATTGCTTGAACGAGATTCCCGTTATGAAATAAATGTTTATTTTTTTAAATTAATTTTCGGAAAACTTACTGCTCACATACAAATAGAATGAAAAAGTTAAAAGTTTTCACAGATAGAAACAAACTAAAATAAAAGCAAGGCAGCGAGAGTCAATGGTCACAATTATAATTTGGAATTGTTGCTATCGATAAAATTAGAATAGAAAATTGGGATGATGACAAAGTCAATGATTAGCATTTTTTTAATAAAATAAAGATATAATTATGGTAAAAATAAGTGTTTCCAAAATTTCAGCTTCTGTATTTTTTTGTTATGACCTTTCAAAATTAGATAGACAAGTTGATTTTTTTTAATAAATTGACTTAATATTTATTTACCACTAGATAACTTAATACAATTTAAAGCGACTTTTGTTATGGAACCACTTCCAAAAACGCAATTTTTAATATAGCTATGGAACAAAGTTCTCCCGCGATCCATACAAACTTACTCAGACGTGACGTCATATGTTTGCTGATATTTTGTATAGAGCGTTTTAGGCAGGTCTGTTTTACGTGATTTTTGTGTTTTATCTTGAATAATTTTTAAGCTATCAGAGTCATTCTTTCACTGATATTTATTGAGAGGCCAATTTTTTGAAATTGCAAGGCCTTTTAATGACCAATAAGAAAAAAAATAGTCATCATGCCTATTAAGAAATTGAATTGAGAAGGTTATAATTTAAATATAAATAATCTAAATAAATATTAAGTGTCTCATGCTCCTGCACTATAGCGCCTGTCCGCTGAATTGCCCACAAGACATTTACTCAAGCGAACTTCTTAAGACTCCTCAACTTCGCTACAATGGATTTGGCAGATTAATATACAAAACACGATACACTTTCTACCAGTCATAATAATAATTAAAATACAAACCTCCGTATACATAAAAAGACCCACACTTTTTATATAAACGTTATACTTAGTTACATTACGTTTATCTATCAATCCACTTTATATTTTTCTTTATACAATAAAATATTGCATAAATATCCATAATCTTTTACTCAATTCAATATCTATACACTATAAAATTAAAGCAACATAATATATTTTGAATCACATTTCTGTTTCTTTCGTTTGTAAATATTCTTATACAGTAATACCCCGCTTTACGCGACCCCGTTTTGCGCGGTTTCACTATAATGCGAAATTTAAATTTCGTGCTCATATTATACCTCGCATTACTTGAAAAAGTGCGAATAAACATAAATGAAGTCATCAGTATAGACAGTGATGATATTGTGTCTCGACTGTTTGTCAAACAATTGAAAACTGTGTTGGGTGATATGGTTGTATTTTACAATAACGTAAAGAAAACGCTACCCAAAAGACAATACATTTATTTTACTTAAAAAATCATTAATGGTATGTATTGCACAGATACGTACTTTTTTTTTATTAAATTTTGACTAGTTTTATCATAAACCCCGATATACACGAATTTCAGTTAATGCGATTTTTTCCGGTGGTGTTTAGGTGTTTTCTCTACTCTTTCACAATCTGCAAGAGGTCTGTAGTACATAAATGCATTATTCTTACACGGAACTTACTCCTGCGAAACGAAAACTTATATTTAATTACCCACGGAAAGGGTACTTAGACAACTTGCAATTAATAATTATACAGCGAAGTCAGAAATCTAAAACGTATGGGATTTGATGTATCACGTCGCTAATTGACGTGACATTTGCGATGCAACATGTCAAGTCCCACACTTTTTGGATTTTTTACTTCCCTGTGAAAATTATTGAATGCAAGTTGTCTAATTACCCTAAACAATAGACTCGGTGATGACAAAACTTGGTAATCTCCATACGCAATAGTTATATTTAAAAGCACGTACACTTAAACTTTGCACTCACTCAAACTTTGAGTATAGGGTTGTACTCCTTGAATCAAATGGCTGGAAATAAGAATTTCGGTTGATTATCTAGACAAAATTTAATTTTCCAGTTTTCAATTTGAAAATAATTTATGGTTAAACGAACTTACCTGAAGTGAAGTTCAACCAAAATTTTGTGAGATGCTGCATCTGAGAGACTTCATAATAACCATGTAGTCCGTTTTACGACCTACAACATCGCCACACGATTTTTAGATAAGTATTTAAAAAGATTTAAAAACTACTCGTTCACTCACTCACCGCTCGACCGATCCCGAACCCTCGCTCGGCTTCATTTGTTTCAGAGAAGTAGGACTCGAGGCTTTTATTCTGCTTCCTGGGGTCCTCACGCAGCATGCGCCATCTGCATGCCTCGTGTTAGGGTTTGGGAGGGAGTGAAGTCTCTCAGATGCAGCATCTCACAAAATTTTGGTTGAACTTCACTTCAGGTAAGTTCGTTTAACCATAAATTTTATTTCGATGTTGCATCTGAGAGACTTCATAATAACCATGTTGATGTTTAGCGTTTATAGCAGAATAAAACAGACATAATAATCATTACAACAGTCGTGTTTATTCATAATAATATAACATACCTACAGAAATAACAAGTTGATAAGTATATTATTAAGTTTTACATTAATATCAGTCTTTAATTTATTAAAGTATATTCTTATCAAATACAGCTTGAGCAAAAGCGTTATCATCTTCTGAATTAATCAGAGGTTGATTATAAAAGCGCGCAAAACAAAGCGAGTTGCCTGACCAGCCTGCCGTTTTCTTAATCAGATCTAGTGACACTCCGGAGTGTCACCGGCCCTGCCGGCAGACGAGGTAGCGGCGTGCCGTGTGCTGTGTGCTGTAAATATGCTCACGCTCCACGCCGCTACTGCTCAGAGTCTGTTTGATCCAGCGGCTTATGGTCTGGGAACTCGCGTTGTGAACGGGCTTCATAAAAGTAAGAATTAATTTTTCTGTATTTACATGATTTCAATATTTATTAGTTATTTCCAAATACGATAGCACCGCGAGTGCAGGACAAATTGAGGGCTTGTCTCTAAAGAATGGAATAATAATGCTTGGGTTTTGCCTATTCGGCATTGAAGTCTTAATTATATCTTTAATAGTGATAACAATACGTGAATTTTCAGAATGAACGTCTTCTGTTCTTATGAGTGATAACGTCTGCACCCGCTGGACAACGCCATGAGAGTTACCATCTTTTTTGATAAAGTTTCTAATGATATAGAATCATACGGATAAAATTTAGATAAGTACTCCAAAACCTTATTAGGATCCCATATTGAAGAATACTTTGGGAAGCTGGGCTTACTCCTAAATACTCCTTTAAAAAATCTTAGTATACAATCGTCATTGCAACGGGATTTACCAATGACTAGAGATAAACTAGACCTATAACAATTTAACGTCCCGTAACTTGCATTTTCATTAAATTTTTCTGTTAAGAATAGTAATATATCAGCTACGGATCCTTCGTACAAATCAATATTATTAATTTGACAGAAATAAAACCAATGTTTTAATCCTGTATTATACTGATTAATCGTACCTCCCGATAAAGATTTTAGTATAACGTCAATAGACTCCTCCGGTATTCCACGTCTTAGGTAGGCTTGCCGCACAATACTGCGCACGCCAGGGTAAGACTGGGCCACAGCGGATGGCACTCCCTGAAAGGGGACAGAATAAGGTTTTTATTTGGCCTAAAATAAATCACGTCGGATTTTAGAAGCGATCGAAACAGTGGAAACCACAGCCGAGACGGCCAGTACGGGACGACTAATATACCGGTCGCTTCCTCTTCTATAATTTTCCTAAGACTTTTCAGTATGAGCGCGAATGGCGGAAAGGCATAGAAAAAATACTCGTGCCATGAAATTGTAATTGTAAGCGTCGATATCGAAGGCACCTGGGTCATGTTTCCAAGAGACATATATCTGTCACACTTATAATAATAAGCTTCGCGCTTAAATATAAGCGCGAAGCGAAAGTCTATATCAGGTTGACCGAAGCTCTGTAAGATCTTTGAAAGTTTCTATCGTTCAATTCCCATTCAGTATCGACGTTAGTGTACCTAGAAGCCTGGTCAGCATCTGTGTTTTCTCGCGATTTTATATAGGAAGCAAAAATATGTATGCGTTGTTTCTCGCACCACTGCCATATATCTCT
The DNA here is from genome assembly GCA_905187585.1 of Cyaniris semiargus. Taxonomy (NCBI): domain Eukaryota; kingdom Metazoa; phylum Arthropoda; class Insecta; order Lepidoptera; family Lycaenidae; genus Cyaniris; species Cyaniris semiargus. The sequence continues at coordinate 6,567,032 of LR994555.1, forward strand.
CGTGATTTCATTGAAATGAGGGAACTGAATACCTCCCATTCTATTAATATAAGATCTCAAGTGGTAATGTGGGGGTAGATTCTTGATTAGGATCTACCGGTACGGTGGCTTCTGGTTGGCTCAGCGGAGCTGATGTCGGCGGTGCAGCCTGCGGCGACGCCGGTGCAGGCGCGGGTGACTCAATATAATCTACGTCTTCGATGTCGGCTAAAGGATATGGAGTTCCACAGCGAGATTCAGCCTCCCGCGCGTCGATATCTTCATCGCGCCTATTGTCATCGGATGAGTGCTCGTAATCGCGGCGGCCTTCTCGGGAGGTAGGCGCTGACGACTCGGATCTTCTCCGGTCTGAATAAACAAAAGCATAAAGTTACTTTCAGGATGATATCACGTATCATCACGTTAAGAAAGAACTCAGTTTGTAACCACGGTAATATCACGTGATATTACACCGCATTAAGGTACAAATAATTGACTATCTGGATAATATTACATATTAACACGTTAAGATAGTCGTTTTGTAACGTATCATAGCTTTACCTTAGCTGAGAACAAAGAAAAAATTCATAAATTTTTTAAAAATGAATGTGGGTAGTTTGGTACCTTTTCCTTTGTTGCGGCGTAATTTACTTTCCAATCGCCGTATTTTGCGCCGAATATGTTCGTAATCATCCTTATTCTTCCTTTTTCCCATGGTATTCGGCGATTTACACTGATTATAATACTTTAACACTGTAGAAATTATTTAAAACCACTAACGTGTTGACGATGTCGCACACGAAAAACGAATGAAGCCGAGCGAGGGTTTGGGATCGGTCGAGCGGTGAGTGAGTGAACGAGTAGTTTTTAAATATTTTTAAATACTTATCTAAAAATCGTGTGGCGATGTTGTAGGTCGTAAAACGGACTACATGGTTATTATGAAGTCTCTCAGATGCAACATCGAAATAAAATTCAATTGAAATTTGAATTATTCTCAAGTTATAGTAAGTCAAAGTTTTTGATTTGAGGGTTTGAAGAGAATTTTGTGGGTCAACTCTAACTTACATAGTATTGAAATGTAAGCCAAGCAGGCATTTTTAAGCCCGTTAGGTTGCGTTTCCACTGACGAGGAGCGGGGCGGAGAGGAGCTTAGCGGTGCCGAATTGACCAATCACCATGCTCGAAATCTTCGCTCCGCTTCAATGGAACAGCATGATTGGTCAATTCGGGCACCGCTAAGCTCCTCTCCGCCCGTCTCCTCATCAGTGGAAACGCACCCTTACGCTAAGTGTGACTAAAAGTCGAGTATTACAAATTGGTTGATATTGGACCATAAATGATGACATGACATTTTAATAGTGAAGCCTGTGCCTAAATTAAAAGTATGAAATCGTATGAGTCAAGCTATGCTTATGCAGCAGCGGAGCTACGCGACACTAAACGTCAGTTCTGTGGAACGTGAAGTGTCGCGTCGCTCCACTGCAAAGTATTGTCGCCTAGTAGGGACTCGTCTTTACGTACAAGTTTATAATTAAAAATACAACGCAACTTAACGTTCCATAGAACTGACGTTTGTAAAACGTCAGATTCGCGTTTGTAAAACGTCAGATTCACGTTTGTAAAACATAAGATTCGCATTTGTAAAACGTCAGTTCTATGGAATATGCAGTGCCATGCGTCGATGCCACGCAGTGTCGCGTAGTGCGGTCTGCGGGTGCGTTTCACTGACGCGGAGCGGGGCGGAGAGGAGCTGAACGGATATTTAAAATAAAAATACAGCGAGGCGATGCGGTGCGGAGGACAACGAGCATTGGGTTGCAGAGCGGAGGACAGCGGTGCGGAGCGGGGCGGTGCGTGACTCGCGCACAGTGCCTCAGTTAATTATTCAATCAATTCCAAAAGTATGCTCCGCTCCGCTCCGCTCCATTCAACTCCACTCCGCTCCGCTTCAGTGAAAACGCCAACCACTTTTCACCGCTCTTCATCGCTCCTCTCCGCCCAGCTCCGCGTCAGTGGAAACGCTGCCTAAGCTTAAGGTCACAAAAATATCGATATTTACAAATCTACATCTCTATTAAGTAGTGTTCATGTACGACACTATTTTCTTGGCAAATCGAGAAACCGATCATGTGGCAAAACACTCTTATGGATTTAGCCCCAGGGCAACTTTGACTTCGAGAAAGAGTGATGTTTGAGAGCAAAACTGTGTTCAGATGTACAGTCGACGAAATATTCTGTTTATCGCCTTTGTATAATATAACTCTAGTTATATGATCGAAATATGGTTCACCGGATTTGTTAGCGACTTCACCTACAAAGTTGTATATTAAAAGATTTCAATTATCTAGGAATATTGTATATGGCAAAATAACGTTTGCCGGGTCAGCTAGTTAATGTATAATATCAAAAATAAGGGCTTGACCTGTTATGAAAGTAAAAATATATATTTTAAACCCAAGAAATGTGACCTTAATGAATGCATGTTATGAGCTAACCACGAGCATGATTATCAACTCTTACCGAGTGCCAGAGTGCCAGCTGCCTACTCTGTCGATACGCAACTTGCAATTAGTAACGTTTCTAATTTAAGTGCAAAAACGTGGATATTCTGAATCGAATAATTTGCATTTTTTAATTGACAGGCGCTAAGCGCCTACACTAATGAAATAGCAACGAACGTTTCAACTTTTTTCCCGCGGTTAGAACTAGAAAGCTTTTATTTGTGGCGTAAATAATTTGAACTTTTTTCTGTAAAACTAATTAACAGTTGTCAGTAGTGAATGCGGACTGTTTACACTTTGCAGTTTCCAGTTTCTATGTAAAATGAGTAAACAAATTCCATTTTAAAAGTTGCTCTCAAATACCAAAATACTTTCCGAAGGTAGAGTTTTCGTATTAAAAGTAGGACACACGTTTTTTGTATTTAACTCTGAAATTTGAGCGTTAAAATTATGAAAGGACTTAAAAATTCCGTTTTAATATGAATATAAGGAGCAGCAATAAAGATAATAAGAAAAAGCTGAGTTATGTCGACTAGGCGACTTTGAATCGACTCCCACCGCACTCCTCAGTTTAAAAGTTGAATTTATGACCCAAATTATTTCGCTCTCATTCCTAATTTCGCTCGCTGACTCCAGGTGCATAATAACTTTTAATGAAATAAGGCTAGATGCGTCTATCTCTTTCCTTTTATTAGGCTATTTCGCTTTGATTTGTCTACGGAGTTTTTTACTTATGAAAACTTTTTAATACTAATAAAAGTAATGAAAGTTTAACAATATGGCGTCTTTATACGTTTATTTTATGGACATAGATGGGGCTTGCAGTGAATAAGATATCTTTGGTTGTTTAAGTTGCTCCATAAAGTTACAATAAAATTGTGCAATACTTTTATTACGCAATAAAATTACATTATTTTACTATACGATACTTACTGATGTTTGCTTACTATAAAGGCTTTTACAATATGTTCAATAATTTGTAATATTGTAATATACACAGAAAAGCAATTCAACGATAAAAAATACACATTAAACAATAACATTTCGATCAGATGTAATTGTATAAAATTCTTATCTAATATAAATAAAAATAAATTTTAAATTTTGTTAGTACCTCGCTAAAATTCGAGAAGAAACTTTAGTCTTGAAATATTCGTGGTTCGATGTCCAGAAAAGGTTTATATTAGGAGGAAAGTGTTACAGAATTCACCAGGTCATCTAGTTTATTATATATTATCTACTACATTTTATTATTTCACCATTTTATTATATCAAGTACCCATGTAACATGAAGTAAGCTGTAAATTAATTTCCTCAGCACCAAATATAACTTTTACGGAGAATTTAATGAAAGTAAAGGTTTTTCAATTAGCCACGGTCACCTACCTGGCTGAAGATGGTTCAGTGTAGCGCGGTGACACTACCGAGAACCCTGATTCACGCTACGTGGAGCGCTAAATTTACGAAATACAAGAAAGATTCGTAAAGATGTTTATTTACCCTTTATTTGTAAAAAATATGTTTCACAATGAATATTATAACTAAGGAATTTTGATAATTTAGTAGCTGCTAGATGACGCCTGCAGCTCCGTGGCGCCAAAATTCGTTTATCGCGCCGGAACCGTACATTTTTCCGGGTTAAGGTGACGCCGCGTTAAAGTAAAAAAACGTGTAAATGGAATAGCAAGAAATGGAAAGGGCGTAAGCGACAAAATGGTTTTTGTCGCGTAATTTAAAAACCATAAATATATTTCATAATATAAGCTAGTTGCAAATAAAAGTGTATGCTTGAACCAATCTGTGTACAAATTTTGGAAGCTTAAATAACTTTCCTCTGTTAGCAAAATTAGAATCCCTTGTTTTACAGAGATCTTTTTGATTGATTATTCTGTGTTATAAAAGTTGACCAATCGTGTTATGCTATGGGTAATTCAAAGACAAAGACATGATGAATACTGACAATGAACTTTAGTTTCTTAGCTTTAGTCATTGCTGAGAAAAATCGATATCGCTACAGCCAAATTATCAAGGCGTCGCCTTAAAAAGTATCCTATGTCCTTTCCCGGGACTCAAGGTATCTCTATACCAAACAGCAAAACCAGTTTAGTGGTTTGGGTGTGAAGAAGGTAACAGACAGGCAGACAGACATACAGACACACTTTCAGATTTATTATATTAAGCATGTTAAAAATGCCCATATTAACCTCCGTTCATTTTCCTCTCACTCTTCCGAGTGAAATATTCTAAGATTCAAATCGTATTTATCTCAATACAGCGGAACCCCTGGCCTACGTAATCTGGCCCTCAGTCAATGTCGCGATGGACCCGACCCTGCGAGGATTACTTAACACGTGTCAGGATTCACTAAAATAGTGCCGTCGAATATTGAAAAACTGGGCCGGATTTTTCAATAAATTAGGACGAAGAATTAAAAAATGGCCCTATTTGGCACTGAAATAGGGCAAAAGATTAAAAAACTCTGGCGTGATTAGTCACTTAGATAGAGAAAAATATTGAAAACTTGGCCTGATTTTTCACTAAAATACAGCGAAAAATTAAAAACTTAGCCTTATTTGGCACTGATATAGAGCGAAAGATCAAAAAACCCTGGCCTTAATAAGTCACTTAAATAGCGAAAAATATTGAAAACTTGGCCTGATTAGTCACTTAAATAGCGAAAAATATTGGAAAGCAACCTGATTTTGCATTACAAAACTTAGCCTATATAATATGTAAATTACGGACCTACTCTATTCGGTCGGGTTAGTTCAAGACAATGTTAATCATGACTTCTTGACTGGGCAATGGGCATAATATAAGCCCACCAAATTACGTAAGGTCGCCGTCTGCTTATCAAACAATTTCTCTACAAACATAGGGGACATAAAAATATGTTTTATAATAGTATACTCAAATCATTATATTGTGTGTTTTAACTGTCTCATTCTAAACTATAGACCAGAGCTAGATGAGCTAAATCATCAGTAGGGTCCTCACAGTGTGCTAATGCGATAATAATGTATGTCGATTGCCGCTCTGAGCGCTTTGTCGGAACCACTGTGGTGGGAAATCATTGTACACTTTTCACTATTTGCGTACTAAACGCTCTCAATTGATTTCTGAATTTTAGCAACAGTTTTCGATGTGAAACTTTTAAGGCTTAAGATAATAATTGATTTTATAGAATCTATAAGACTACAGAGTATATAGTACTTGCAAGTATTATAAATTGAAAGTTTTAGTCAGTGTTCAGGCTTAAGATGGAGAGAGTCCATACTTATATTATAAATGCGAAAGTATTTGTCTTGCTACTTGAGGCACAATAAAACCGCTAAATCGATTTTAATGAGATATGATGATAATTTGAGTCCCGGGAGAATAAAAAATATTTTTGGTGTTTCCGCACAACAGTCGAATTACTTCCCGAAGGATGTTTCCTACTAGGAAAATCTAAAATATACATATTAGTATAATAAATGAAACCTACAGAATCAATGATGTTCAAAATCATCAACGGATCAGTAGGCCTACTACGAAACTGTTTTGAGACTCAAACTATCGGACGAGAATGCCGCGTCCTGCTCTAACAACGTCATTTTACGTTTGTTAGAGTAGGACGCGGCATTCTCGTCCGATTGTTTAAGTCTCACAACAGTTTCATGGTACAAGGCCTGTTTTGAGACTCAAACAATCGGACGAGAATGCCACTTCCTGCTCTAACAACGTCGTTTCACGTTTGTTAGAGTAGGACGCGGTATTCTCGTCCGATTGTTTGAGTCTCAAAACAGTTTCATGGTACAAGGCCTGTTTATGTCCTACGATGGAACAAACATACATAGCGACTTCAAAATTAAGTACCTTTCATCCTTTATTACCGTAATAATATTACACGAAGTACAGTTAATATGCACGAATATAAATTAATTATTAGCAAGTTTTCACAAACACATGATATTATGGAATAAATAAATACACTTTGCTATGTTGTATGATTACTGTAAACTCATACAGAATGGGAATTAATTAAAAGATAATTAAAAGAGTTATTCCGATTTATAATAGCAGCTTAATTACAATATACGGAAACACGTATTTACATAAATTATTTCGCTTAATTGAAAGTGTAATTATTAATAATAACACGAGTAAATCCTTATGTCATTTGTAGTAAGTGAATATACAAACATAATAACCATAGCTAGGTTTGTTTTCATTGTATTTATTTAGTTTTAGAAGGAAGACCATTTTATTCACTAAATAGGTCATTATTTAAATATTATCCTTAACATTTCTCACCCACCACCTGAAAACAAGCCTGATAAAATGTTACACTTTAAAATATTGTTTTTTTTTTTTTCACAAATTTAACGCCTAAAAATTAATATTACAATTTCTTCGATGTACCTACTAAAATTCCACAAAATAAAAACTTGCAGTAGGAAGCTTAAATTCCATTTTTAAAAGTTAATTTGATTTCTAGTTTTTCCTCTTCTATTTACCACAGATAAAAATCCTAAGTCTTATCGAATTTTTTATCTGTGGCTTGGGCGAAATGTATTAGGGTTAATAAAACACCAGTGGCGAGTAATCGAGGCTAAAGTAAAGTGGACCCACACTTCGTCACTGTCCGGCCTTCGCAGCTATTTGGGATTAACAAACATGTACGAGGCCTCTAACGGCGCGTACGCACTTGGCGCCTGATAACTCTGTTCTGCAGTCTGCAGGCTGATTCACGATGCGGTTGCGAACTCGGATTCAGAAACTTTACGTGCGATCATTGGTCAATGGCTAGCGCGGCGAGCGTTTATTGGATGTTGCGCGATGAAGTTTCCGAATTCGAGTCGAATTACATTGTGAATCAGGGCCCGGCCCTGGTTATCCCGTCTGTTTAAGCTGCTAGGGCTGTAGGTTTCGACAGAAGGTTATGCTTAATATTTATTTATTTTATTATGGTAAGGCCAAAAGTTTTTTTTTTTCTAAGTCAAGCAAATTATATTTTTTACTAAGCGTTGTGATAATTTTTGAGACTGAGAATTTTTGACCACTGCTAGAAGTGGTCTGGTAGTGGTCAAAAATTCTCTTAACTACTACTATAATAATTATTAATTAGTATCTATAATAATTATTAATTAGTATCCTGCAGTGAGACACGAGATTCCTACAGTTATCCCAAAGTAAATAAGTTAAGAAAATTGAGCTTTATAGGTACTTTATCGCATTTGACCACCTCTGTGGCTCAGTGGTTGAGCGTGTTGTCAGCGCTCAATACCAATATTTCCGTTGTCTGGCACCCGTAACACAAATTCTTCAGGTACTTACCACGGGGCCAGATCGACGTGGTGTAAAGCGTCTATAGATACAATTATATTGCAGGTTAGATAAACCTTCAGAACTGGATACCACCAAAAGTCATCATAAACTTAACAGGAAAACTTTCAGCTTTTACAAAATGACGAAAGACTGGCTTTCGCTGGTTCTTTGTTATAATCACTTTATTATGCATTACACATAATATTAATATGATGCTATCAGTTTTACCAATGCCTTATAGATACTTTTAGTCCCTGGAAATAACGTAAAATAGTTTGTATGATGAACATAGTCACCGCGTGATAAATATGAGTTTTTTCTTTCTTTCTCAAGATCGTACAAAAATATTTTAAACTATATGACACCCGCAACTCCGTTGCGCCAAAATTCGTTTATCACGCGAAAATCGTAATTTTTTTTTCGGGATAAAAATTATGTAATGTCCAGCCCAGGACTCAAAGTATCTCTATACCAAATTTCAGCAAAATCGGTCCAGTGTTTGGGCGTGAAGAGGTAACGGACAGACAGACAGACTTTCGCATTTATAATATTAGTTAGTATGGATATTTTTGAACGAGTAGCATTCCCAACAGCGCTTAGTGCGTACACACACTAAAGGAAATGTCGGTTGCTGAAGACATCGATTTTGCTTATTTGGATTTAGATCTCTAATGTGGTAAGTATTTAGGGGTTCGATTACACCCATCCAATCCCAAGAAAATAATTAAGCCTTTTGTCTTCGATGAGAGAGATAAAGAGAGGCGAATATTTGAAGATATGTTATTAATTAGTTGTGGGATATTTGATACTGTGAATGTAAATTCGTAAAAAAATTAGTAATTAATAATATGTGTTTTTTTTTGGGTTAAAAGTCCTTTGTTTTCCAGGATTCAAAGTAGTGGTACGGGAGGTAGCAACGTTTGAAAAAAAAGTATTTGAGGTCGGCTGATTTTGCGATCTGTCGTCATTCTTGCTTTTCTGGTTACAGTGGGCGGTCTGGCTGCCGGTAGTAGTTGCGTTCATTAGTGCGCAACCTTTTTGTCCAGGTTATAATCCTGGATTTTAAAATCATTTTAGTATACATACTGTACACTTAAATGATTTTAAGTGATTTTATATGATTTTAAACTCATTTTAGTGAGCAAGGACTAAGGAGTGCTTAACACAAAAGTAATAATTACGACTATAATAATAATAATTGTTAAAGCCTGGCCTTTAACATGACAAGAGCCAGAAGCGAGAGATTGCCATTTCTTTTTATCAGGCGCTCCTTATATTAATAGCATCACCTGGATAAATGAAATGCGCACTAATGAACGCAACCACTACCGGCAACCAGACCGCCCGGACCCTAGCCAGAAGAGCAAGTATGACGACATATCACAAAATCAGCCGACCTGAAATACTTTCTCGAAAACGTTGCTACCTCCTATACTATAGCTTCATATTTGATTCAGTGTTTAGCGTTTAAGTAGTAAGTAAGGAAGATAGAAGAATAATATTAGTACGGACAATAATATGCTCAATACTGCAAAACAAAACTTAATCTTACATCGTAAGCGCTCAATCCTATGAATACTATATCAATTTTCATACATATACAAATTTTTACCTCTTAACTTGAACCTGCGACCCTATCCTTTTACCTCGAATATGTTTTCTGTCGCTGTCCTTCTCGCGCATAAGCCAGCGTGTATACGAGCGAGAGAGAGATCCTGTGATCACAACGATTCGAGGCTTCAGAATATAGACCCCCGACTTTGCCCCGACCTCGTACCAATAAACTTTCTACGGTACAGCGTACAGCCTGTCGAGGAATCGACTTGTTACGCGTTCATTAATTTTAATTAATGTTTTGTTTGTTTTAACGGAATTAATAAAATAAACTAATTTGCCGGGGGTTTGTTTGATCTAATGGTTGTAGTTATCAATAGTTTGAATGTTTACATGTAGTTAAACGGGTTAGATGGAAAACTTAAGAATGATTTCAAAAGTAAAGAAAGGCTTTAACGTACCTTTAATAAAAATTAATCTAAAATATATTTTAGATATATTCTTAAGTGTCTTAATAGTCTGTTTCTTAAGTCAATAATAATAGTCCTCATTATTGAAAACATGAGTGGATGAAGTGGGTAACTAACTATTAGGAAACTTTCGTTTTTTTTTTTTTTGTATAAAATATGGAGCCTCGACGACTAGTGAAATGATTTGAAAAAAAGCGGCCAAGTGCGAGTCGGACTCGCGCACGAAGGGTTCCGTACCGGTATAGAGTGAAAGTAGACAAAACATTGTGTTTTTTGTATGGGAGCCCCCCTTAAATATTAACTTTATTTTAATTTTATTATTAATTATTAAAGTACAAATATAATTAAGAATTTTGTGAAAATTTCATGTGCCTAACTGTTACCATGATTGATTACGAGCAAAAAAAGCCAAAAAAATCACGTTTCTTTTATGGGGCTCCCATATAATTAACTTTATTTTATTTTAAGTATTTGTTGTTATAGCGGCAACAGATATACACAATCTGTGAAAATTTCATAAGTCTAGCTATAGCAGTTCTTGAGATACAGCCTGGCGAAATACAGACGGACAGACATCGAAGTCTTAGTAATAGGGTCTGGTTTTTACCCTTTGGGTACGGAACCCTAAAAAGAAGGGAATTCTATGTATAACTAGATAATATTAGCTAGATAACGAAGAGGTAAGTTACAACTTACAATTTGTTGAAATTATAAGGAAAAAAAGAGTAATTTTGCTCTTATGTTGCAAAATGAACTCCATCCACTCATGTCTTCTATTATAATCATTGACCTCTATTCACCATAAACATTTGAATTTCATAAATATTTAACGTTACATACAATTATTTTCACACACTCTAATTTAATTAAGGCGGCATACAACGCTTAACGTATTTTGTATAAGTTGAGGAAGGAGGCAGGTGGCTCGCAGACTCTGCCTCGGGATATTTTCTGTCTAACACACGCGCTACACGACTTGTCTAAACATACATATCCATACTTCCATGCTAATATTATAAATGCGAAAGTGTATCTGTCTGTAACCCCTTCACGCCCAAACCGCTGACTTTGCTGAAATGGAGATAACCAGGAAAGGACATAGGATACTTTTTATCCCGGGAAAATGTACGGTTACGCCAAATAAACTAATTTTGGCGATACAGAGTCGCGGGCGTTATCAGGTACGTACATAAAGAACAAATATTTAAGGCCATCCCCAGAGCAAACGACCTTCATCATACATTTGACGCATTGCCGAGATCGCACAAAAATCATATTTTTTTAATAATCTTAGTTCAAAATTGATCTAAAAAAATTTAAAACGGGGAATATGTAGTTAATAAAATTGTCTATTTATTGTCGTGTGCTGAAAGTATGCTTCAATTTTAATAAATTGGTATTACTTTGGAAGCTAATATCATGAATATAATAAACAAAAATAAAAAATTTTAAACGGGGAAAGGAATGTTGATATACTGAAGATTATTGCTGTATTTTTATTACAACTTTGTAGCTTTCAAATTATGAGTTTATAAGGCTCTAAATACGGTAAATTACGGAATCTCCGTACGGGAAGGCCCCAAAAGTGTGAGGTTACTTTCTTCGCAAGAAAAAATTGTGTAAAAGATTAACAAATAATATACGTCCCTTGGTTCTTTTCCTCTTCAATCTGTCAGTTTTTCTAATAAACTGAATAATTTCTTTAGATAGACTGTAAAATAAAAAAATAAAATAAAATTTAACTTGATAATTTATTTTTCTACATAATTTAACATTTATGGTCATTAAAAAAATACTACTGGTTAAGTATAAAAACTCCAGAGTAATCTGTCCGCAACAGTTAAAAAAACTCAAATGTGGGACCCGATTTTCGTACCTTAAATGTCGCCCCGATTGCACTCTACTCGCACATACACACGTAGTACCCGCGAGCAAGTCTCAATACTCAAGAGTGATCGAAATTCGAGTAATGAGAATCGGGCCCTCTGTAATCTGTCCGCAACAGTTCGAAGAAAGCTCAAAGTATCAGCGGCACGCTCGTTATCTTCGCTTCTTGGCAAGACGCCTCGAAACTTCTACGTTTTAAAACACTTTAAAACCCCTACTAATAAAAAGATCTACACTTTCTATACTGACGTTATAGTTATACAATGTATTGTCCTTTTCTATCGAGCGAATTCTCTAACGCAGGGGTCACCAAATGGCGGACCGCGGTCCGCATCCGGCCCGCCGACCCATTGTGTGCGGACCAAGCATTTTCAAAGTTAAACTTCGTTAAAAATAAATTTCGGTCTCGACTTACTGATGAACATCTCCAGGATTTAATGTCAATAGCTTGTACCAATTTCACTCCAAACAAACAACAAAAATTGTCATCTTCTCATTAATATGTAAATAAAATATACCTTTGTAAATTGTAATTTCTGTAATTTCCTTTGTTTAATAAATATTTTTTTATAAAATGTGTGGACCGCGAAGGTTATTTCATTTCTTAAAATGGACCCCGAGTGAAACTGATTGGTGACCCCTGCTCTAGCGTATCAGACGTGGATGCATATATGCATACAAATTATGACCTAGAGTTTGTTAGTTTGTTTGTTTGTTTGTTTGAACGTGTTAACTCAGGAACTACTGGTCCGATTTGAAAAATTATTTCAGTGTTAGATAATCCATTTATCGAGGAAGGCTATAGGCTATATTTTATCACGTTAAGACTAATAGGAGCGAAGAAATAGAAAAAAATGTGGAAAAAACGGGGGAAATTATTTGAAAGGGCTTATTTGAACGCGCTAATCTCAGGAACTACTGGTCCAATGTGAAAAATTCTTTCTGCGTTAGATAGCCCATTTATCGAAGAAGGCTATAGGCTATATTTTATCACGTTAAGACTAATAGGAGCGAAGAAATAGAAGAAAATGTGGAAAAAACGGGGGAAATTATTTGAAAGGGCTTATCTCACGAACTACTAGAGCAATTTTTCTGTTATTTGGGTCAGATAAGAAGTAGACCACGTGAAGGATCATAGGCTATTTTTTGTAGACTAATTTGTCCGTGAAATATCTAATTTACGCGGGCGAAGCCGCGCGGAACGTCTAGTTTATAATAATTTAAGATCTAGAAATATTCAAGTGACACGCGTCATGAAATTCTTGATACAAGAAGAATCATACTTTTTTGCAAAAATGTTTGGATTTTTGTATTTAGAAGGCTAGCTGACCTCGCAAGCATCTAGCACAATTTCAGTATCTATAAAGCAAATTTCTTAGGAATATAAACCACAGCAAATTATAGCAAGTAACATAAGATCATCCACTACCAATTCACACCAGTTTAATAGTATTAGATCCAAAAAAAAAGATCCATGAAAATAAGTGCATAGAGATAGAGAAAGAAACAAAGTCTAAGTAGCCTTTGGTTTCTTTCTGTATCTCTATGCCTCATAATTGCAATAATTAGCAGGTATTTTTTTTCTATATCTATAGAAATCTATAAACCACAATGTGTTCATGAAGATACGGAACAAATCGCCAACATTGCGGTCGGTACAGGCTCATGAGCGATGGCGGACGTTGACAGAACGGGCTCTGAACACGCTCGAATACATCATACCGCCGACAGCCCGCTATATTTTATTTCTCCTTCAATTCTTTATTTGATTTATAACATTGAACTCTGAAATTGATGGCATTTACTTTTCTTCTCCAATGGCCAGCTTCCTTTGTGAACGGCAGAGTTTTTTGCGTCATTTGTATGTTATCTCGCGTTTTGTACATTGAATTGATAGACTTACCGCCTTGAAGGCTTGAACAAATACATAAAACAGCATAAAGCTCATTCACATACATATATTTTTTAGTAAAGTCGAGATTCGAATGATGGAACTGTGGCGGTACCCACAATTACCGTCACATTCCTGCATCGCGCTATCGAAGTTTTCTAAGCGCGTCGGTATATATACGACAGCTGAAATCAATCACGTGGGCTCCGGCCTGACCGAGCATAACACCTCGCTCGGTCAGAAGATCTTCCTTTGCGGCCTCTACGCATATTCCTACAGAACCATAAGTACTCGTGCACAAAAAATCCATCGCACTTTTATGTTCGATATAGGTACATGCGTCTGAGGCCGTAGCCAAAGTCCCTTTCGTTATAAACGATGACGAAATTCGTTATCAAAATGTATGGGATTTGACATTAGTCTTCGCAAGCGAAATGTCATTTAGCAATGACTTATGTCAAACCGCATACATTTTGATAAAGAATTTCGTTATCGTTTTTAACGAAAGATACTTTGTCTAAGGGGCCCTGATCTCGCTGTGTAGCGGCCAAACCGCTCATTCACGCGGACGCATATAATTCGAGTCTTACCTCGTATATTTGTTAAAACTTAAAAGATAATACTTATTATATAATAAGTAGCGTCTGATCAATTTCCGAATTTCATACGTAACCTTATCTGTACTATAAAACTGTTAGATATAATATTAAGTACCTACTTATGAACACATTTCAAAAATATACTGTAATTTCTAGACTGTAAAACAGCTTTTATATCAGACGATTCTAAATGGACGTCATTTCACGTCTGCTCTTCATAAATTATACTTTAAACGTCATTTATCATAATTCTTTAAATAAAACCGTGCAGAGAGATGCGTCTCATTGTTCGCGCTGAAAGAGAGTGCACACTATGAAATATTTCAATCTGAGCTGTACCTCATTGAATGCGCCTTCAAATTAAAATATTCACCGATTTTCAGCGAGCGAATGCACTCCGCTAAGCGATACCTTCGTTATTTTATTAAAACGCGCCTTTTGTGGTTCTCCCATTGAATTTGCACGCGCAATATTGTGAATGAGAATGGGAGAGTTGAGAATAACATAATAATGATTATGGTTATATTTTTAGTGTTTGTAATTTCTAATTGCTTTTTAGTATACACCGACTAAAACTATTAGTTATGAAACATGCACTAAGAAGTTTACACTATGCAATTTTTATGCTTTCGTATATAACATTTTGAGTGACAATATACGCTGGAGACTTTTTGCGTTGTTAGAAATAATTTCGTTCGATCAAGCGAACTTTTTTTCATAAAGGTATATTTTTAAAGCTAATTATTTTGAGTCACATACTTGACACTAATACCTGCCATTATCTATTTACTAATCAACAATTGATCATAGATCAGTTATCGAATAAATCTAGGCAAGTCATTGTAGTGGAACACGTCGGCCATTTGTCTGTTAATTGTGCGTCGGTCGGACAATACGGAGCGCATTGGCGTCGGGCACATGTTAATTATGTCCCCGGTGATTCTGTAATGTCACAAACCTCGTTAACACACTCACCGGGAGATACACGAACATACAGATGCGGCAAACAGACGGACAAACACTACATGATATTCGTATATTTTTATGAAGAACTAGACGTTCCGCGCGGCTTCGCCCGCGTAAATTAGATATTTCACAGACAAATCAGTCTGCAAAAAATAGCCTATGATCCTTCACGCGGTCTACTTCTTATCTGACCCAAATAAGAGAAAAATTGCTCTAGTAGTTCATGAGATAAGCCCTTTCAAATAATTTCCCCCGTTTTTTCCATATTTTCTTCTATTTCTTCGCTCCTATTAGTCTTAGCGTGATAAAATATAGCCTATAGCCTTTATCGATAAATGGGCTATCTAACACTGAAAGAATTTTTGAAATCGGACTAATAGTTTCTGAGATTAGCGCGTTCAAATAGGCCCTTTCAAATACTTTCCCCCCGTTTTTTCCACATTTTCCTCTATTTATTCGCTCCTATTAGTCTTAGCGTAATAAAATATAGCCTATAGCCTTCCTCGACAAATGGACTATCTAACACTGAAATAATTTTTCAAATCGGACCAGTACTTCCTGATATTAGCGCGTTCAAACAAACAAACAAACAAACTAACTAACAAACTCTTCCGCTTTATAATATTAGTATAGATAAACGAACAGATACAGCAAGACTGGAACTTCTATAATGTTGCGCACTTATATTATTCAGATTTTTTTTATAAAATAAGGAGACAAACGAGCAAACGGGTCACCTGATGGAAAACAACTACCGTCGCCCATGGACACTCGCAACATCCGAAGAGCTGCTGGTGCGTTGCCGGCCTTTTAAGTGGGAATACGCTCGCTTCTTGAATATTTGCAGGTCGTATTAGTCCGGAAATATTGCTGGTGACAGTTCGTTCCGGAGTTTTATAGTGCGGTCAGTCTGGCATCAGATCAGTCCATCAGTCTGAGACTGACGCCAGAGCGATGACCGGAAAGTACATAACAAAAAATCGGCTAAGTGCGAGTCGAACTCGCTCACGAAGGGTTCCGTACCACTTAAGAGCAAAAATAGGCAAAAAAATTGTTTGTATTTTTTGTATGGGAGCGCCCCTTAAATATTAATTTTATTTAAATTTTATTATTAAAGTACAAATACTACTAAGTATTTTGTGAATGTTTCAAGTGCCTACGTGTAGTCATTATTGATATAGAGCAAAAAAGGCCAAAAAAATCACGTTTATTGTATGGGAGCCCCCCTTAAATATTTGATTTATTTTGTTTTTAGTATTTGTAGTGATAGCGGCAAGAGAAATAAATAATCTATGCAAATTTTAACTCTCTAGCTATCGCTGTTCTTGAGATACAGCCTGGAGACAGACAGACGGACAGACAGACGGACAGACATCGAAGTCTTAGTAATAGGGTCCCATTTTTACCCTTTGGGTACGGAACCCTAAAAATGATCAATCCGTTAACCAAACGATTAGGGCTTGTCCGCACTTGATTATTTTCGCGTATCAGATACGTGTCATATCGGATATGCGTATCATGATCGGCAGAATGATTTAGTGTGGACGCATTTTAATGTCTGCACTCTGGGAGTTCTTGACAGAATGAATCACTAGATCGATACGAGGATCGGCGAGACGATACGCGATCAAGATACAGTATCTATAAGTGTGGACGTGGTTTTTGGCCAAACTGTGGCTCACGCGATAAAAGATACGCTATGGTCAAAATAGGCGTCCACACTTAGGATACGCATACTCGATACGATACGCCTGATACGGATACGACTACTTGATACAAATGTGGACAAAGCCTTACACGATCATTCTCTCGTCAGTCTGAATCAGATTGACGGACTGTAATGATGCCAGACTGACCGTGTAACCTATGTCTTAAGCTTGATTTCGGATAACTTAAAAGAGCATATTACAATTCGGTATCATATCACGATTGCGTAAAACTATATGTTATGAGCTAGTTTGATTTCGTCACGGCCGCGGCTTACTGTTGCACTCTGAGAAGAATATTAATTACCCAAATGTATCTAAATGAAGATTTTGACATAACCCCACACATTATCTGTCAAACTCTTCGTTAAATTGAAGTTCATCAATCATCATTAAGGCCCCGTATAAATAGTCAGAACTCAAGATGCATCTCGGTCTCAAGACACGGTTCAGGCTCTGTGATTGGTTGGCTGTCAAAATTTGGACCAATCACAGAGCCGAACCGCGTCTTGAAACCGGGTCGCATCTTAAGTACTGACTATTTATACGATGTCTCTTGAGTGCGGCGGTAAGTCACTTTACTATACAATAGATATGTTCGTATTTAAATTATGTTATTGTAGTTCTTAGGTATCAAATTATCATATCTGCATCGTTCTTAGATCTTTGGACCCATATTATTGAAGATTTATGACTACCGTTCAGACGCATAGTGTATTTTCATACACATCAAGTCCTAGATGAGTCTAGGCTATAGAATATTATTTTGTATGGTTGCAGCTTTCACGTGTGTCCGAATATGCACTGTTACATAAGTAGGTACGTAGAGTAGGTAGATAAGTTTTGGTAAAGTACAGTTTACTAGATATTAATTCTTGTGAAGTAAATCAGACTATTACGAGCTGCAAAACTTTAATAAGAGAGCGTATTCCCTAAGCCTGACAACGCAATTGCAACTCTTCTGATGTTATAAGTGTCCATGGAGGCGATAGTTACTTTCAGGTGCATCAGGTGACCTGTTTGCTACCTAATTTTATAAAAAAATCGGCCAAGTGCGAGTTGGACTCGCCCATGAACGATACGCAGCAGCAATAAGGTTTATTTTTATGAAATTAAAAGGATTTTGATTTATTTTTATATTTCAGTTGATTTATTGAAAGTTAGGGCTACCGCACACCTGAGACACGACTGTCTAAAGACAGACTATCGCATAGTAAAATACACTAGATGCGCACATTTGAGACAAAACGTCTCATAGACAAAGTTGTCTAATGCGCCCTGCGACAAGTCTGACTAACGACTGTCGGCTTCCTTTTGAAGTGTATGCGAGCGCGCACATCTAAGACAAAACTGTCTAGCCACAATAGACATAACTACCAGTAGTTCGACTCAGGGCTCGGAAACCTGGTTAATCTTCGCGATCCTGTTCGTTAGAAACGCCATACATTTCCAAAAGAGCGTTTTCATTTCGATTCCGCTCTGAAGGGACCGAAATTATTTCTGGTTTTGTTCTAAGAGCAAAATTAAATTGCTCACTGCTCAAAATACCGTTTAGAACCGTTCGCGGTTATGTTCGCCCCGCCCACTCACATACACCACGACCATCACCCATTGTCCACACATAAACAAGTTATGGCCTATTGGCTATTAGATGGTGCATTAGAAAGGGATAGAAGATATCACTGCACTAGTTACTTTCCGCGAGAATTTAACCAGGTTAATTTCAGAAGCAATAACGCTCGCATCTCTATTTCGCTCCAAACGAACACTTATCCAAAAACCTGGTTATAGAGTGTTTTAACCTGGTTAAAAAATACCGGTTCCGAGAGTTACTTTCCGCGAGAAATTAACCAGGTTAATTTTAGAAGCAATACCACTCGCATCTCTATTTCGCTCCGAACGAACACTTATCCAAAAACCTAGTTATAGAGTGTTTTAACCTGGTAAAAAAATACCGGTTCCGAGAGTTACTTTCCGCGAGAAATTAACCAGGTTAATTTTAGAAGCAATACCGCTCGCATCTCTATTTCGCTCCGAACGAACACTTATCCAAAAACCTGGTTATGTAGTGTTTTAACCTGGTTAAAAAAATACCGGTTCCGAGAGTTACTTTCCGCGAGAAATTAACCAGGTTAATTTTAGAAGCAATACCGCTCGCATCTCTATTTCGCTCCGAACGAACACTTATCCAAAAACCTGGTTATGTAGCGTTTTAACCTGGTTAAAAAAATACCGGTTCCGAGCTCTGAACTTTGACTGCAAAGAGACGGACAGGTTTCAATATATTATGTCAAATTCGTCGGGTTTCACTAAGATTATGAATGGAATGTGCCTCGCGCTGGCTGATATAATTTATTTTTAAATACTAATTATATAATATTTTAAAATAAGATTCTGACAATTTTAATCACATGTGCCAAAACAAGAGTCCAGCGATCCAAGTACCTACTATCTTTCCCGTCGTTTATTTTAATTTTATTATTAATTGTTCGTCAGTTTCGTCTTGATGTGCGCCACGTGATATACACAACTGTTTCTCTTTAGGGTCAATTCAGACCGCAACTTGACGAGGCGAGGCGCGACGCGACGTGACCGTATGGATTTGACAGATGTCGTGAGCATGAGACGTCTTGCGAATCTGTCAAATCCATACTAATTAACGGCCGTTCCCAATATTCAATCTATCTCTGGTTTGACACACGACCGATCGCAGCTAACATTGAATTGACATAAAATATATGTCTCTAATGTCTAATGAGAGCTATTCCTATCTCTAGTAGGGCAAAACCAGAGATAGATCAAATATTGGGAACGGCCGTTAGAAATGCATCTACGCGTCGCGTTGCGGTCTGAATTGACCCTTAATCGTAAGACTGACTTGTCTATGTGAAACAAGACTGTCTAAAAACTGTCGTGTCTCCAATGTGCGGACTGTGGTCGCACTACTATTTTCGTATATTGTGAGTAAGTCACAGGTTACACGGTCAAATTTTCATCAATCTGATCCATCAATCTGATTGACGGAATATTGATGGTTATAAAAAGTTCATATTAAAAATACGATCAATCCATCAATCCGTGGGTTAGACGATCAAATTTTCGTCAATCTGTACCGGATTGATGGATCAGATTGATGAAAATTTGACCGTGTAACCGGCGACTAAGTATATTTAATCAGCATCTGAACAAATGCTGCGGAGCTACAAGTCCGATTTAAGTAATTCTTTTTTTGTTTTGTTGACTTTGTTGTGATAGGTATTGTTCAATTTAGGTAAGTTTCATCAAAATTGGTTCAGTAGTTTTGAATTCGGTTTTAATTTTATTAATATACAACTTGTTATTTGTAATACCTAAGTTGTAAACATAAATTATTTCAAATTGACGTGTTTCACATCCCGTTTTTAACGTGTTTAACATGTTTAACATCCCAGAGAAATACAGTAATAGGAAACCCTATTAATGCCTGTAATATGTTATAGTTTTAAGTTCGTAGTGACAAGTTAACAACCCTAGCGATTTTCGTCATAATACGTCAAATTTAAAAATTTCTAACTTCTAAGTCGGCATACTCTATAATTCTGTCTACTCTGTTTGGGCGTTCTCTACTGTTTAATATACAATTGTATGCGTTGCGTCATCGTAGTCAAGACAGTTTTGACTTGGTGTGCGCCACGTGATAGACACAACTGTTTCTCTTTAATCGTAAGACTGACTTGTCTATGTGAAACAAGACTGTCTAACTACAGTCGTGTCTCCAATGTGCGGTCGCTCTTAAATTAAGGTTTACCATTTATGACGTATAAAAAAAACTACTTGCTAGATCTCGTTCAAACCGATTTTCGATAGTAGTTTTTTATAGTAATGTACATCATATATTTTTTTAGACTTATCATACTCCTACTTTAGGCTGCCTTCACATTATGTCGCGGGTACCGCCGCAGCCGCGCGGCAGCCGCGCGACTTCCATACTAAACTTCCATACTAAACAGAGTCGCGCCGCAGCCGCGCGATTCGCTTTAGTATGGAAGTCACGCGGCTGCCGCGCGGCTGCGGCGGTACCCGCGACATAATGTGAAGGCAGTCTTAGAAGTTAGAGGGGGACACATTTTACCACTTAGGTAGAGTCTCTCTCGCAAACTATTCAGATTAGAAAAAAGTGATATTAGAAACCTCAATATGATTTTTGAAGACCTATCCATAGATACCCCACAAGTATAGATTAGATGAAAAAAAAATATTTTTGTTTCATTTGTACCTATGGGGACTCCTAAATTTTTAATAATTTTTCAATTTTTGTATCAAAATCGGTTAATGCACTTAATGCGGTTCACAGACTTCATCTACTTACCAAGTTTCAATAGTATAGCTCTTATAGTTTTGGAGAAAAGTGGCTGTGACCTACGGACAGACAGACGGATAGACAGACATGACGAATCTATAAGGGTTCCGTTTTTTGCCATTTGGCTACGGAACCCTAAAAAAGATCACAAAAAAGTAAGATACAGTAAATATCGGGTACGCCTGAAATATATGAATTTGTGATTTTTAATTGAACTTAAATCACAATTTATAATGATTTTTAATTCTTCCCTTAAAATTATATTTTTTTTCCTTTGACTTATGCCAAGATATAATTATTTACCCCTAAAAGAAACCGTCACGTCAAGTAACTTACCTTTCGTCAAAAATTGAAAAGACTTAATTAAAATACGTCAAATTAAATAAACTGCGTTCGTTAAAGTACACTTTAAAAGTAATTACAAAAGTTATGCAGTCGCATGCCGGTGTGGGGCGGTTATTGCTTAGGGCATCCAAAGCCCTGTAAACCTTTTGTGGGTGAGGTAATTTTAATGAATTTCACGCAACACTAGGGATATAGCTAACTGACGAACCCTACTCTTATATTAGTAACGCTGAAATGCCGCAAAACCCTTTGCTAGGGATGTGCTTGGAGATATCGATAAAAAGTTTTTTTCTGTGGTACATCATTTTTTTTTGCTAGTTTAAATATAATCGTTTAGAAATATTATCATTAAAAATATTGTAAGCCATCTTTAATTACAAAACCTGTTCCCACTTTACATAAATTGATTACTTTTCTTGTTAATTTTTAAATACCTATTTTATTGCATATAACTATTAATAGGAAAGGTTGCACATTGTCAGTTGCGTATAATTAGCAATTCAAAAAACATTTCATTGTACTCTGTTTCTATAAAAAATATGAGATCATTCTTTACAATTTACAATATTTAGGATAATATTTTCGATTTATGCCACTTAATAATTCGTAATTTTATCGATATGTGAAGATATTCCATCCCTAATGTCGGTATTAATTTCGACAGTAAGCGAGGTAGTCGACGTTATTAGCAGTGCCCTTTAATGCGTAATAATTTACTGCAGTTTATGTGAAAACAAAACAGATTAAAATTTTTCACTAACAACCAAAGTTCCGAGTGTCGCGCCGCGCCGCGGGGTTGCATATTTATATATAAGCGACGCGCTTTGGAAATATTATGGGATTATTTTCAGAGAAATATTTTGATTTGAGATACTGGTTTCGCAGTAAATGAGGTTTAAGTAACAGCTCTGTTAAACACGACAATTGAGACAATAGACCCTATTACTACATAGCTCCACCTAGTGGCTGGTGGTTAATAAGAAAGTTTCGAAAAATTCTATAAACAGTTTTTTAAAAACACAGTCCACCTAGCGGCACCTTGTATCAGGATTCAGGTCTCGTGGCAAATAAAAAAAAAAACAAAAATCTCACTGGTGGGGATTGACGCTGATGTATACAATGATATTATAGACAACAAGTTCCATGAACAATGATTTCTTAGGTTAAGGCAAATTATATTATTTACCTCTATAGTGTGAGTAGTTATGGACAAAGTGCTCACGCTTAGTTCCATGAATGTAATAATCATAATCAATAAGCAATTAATCATAACTCAATTACTATTATAGCGCAATAAATTAATCATTCTACATTTAAATTCTGACAAGTTATTTTGGGCTAAAGATGTGAAATATGAGTTGGTATCATACAAAATGAATATAAAATAAATTGAGTTTATATTGATCGTTATTATTATATCTTAGTAGCACATTATTAGTTTAAATTAAGTTTAAAACAATTTTTGATATACAATATCTAATATGACTGTATTGCACATAACATTTTTATTTATTACTAGACGTTCCGCGTGGCTTTGCCCGCGTAAATTAGATATTTCACAGAAAAATTAGTCCACAAAAAAAAACCTATGATTCTTCAAGTGGTCTCTTCTTATTTGATCCAAATAACAGAAAAAATGCTCTAGTAGTTCGTGAGATAAGCCCTTTCAAATAATTTCCCCCGTTTTTCCACATTTTCCTCTATTTCTTCGCTCCTATTAGTCGTAGCGTGATAAAATATAGCCTATAGCCTTTCTTGATAACTGGGCTATCTAACACTGAAAGAATGTTTAAAATCGGACCAGTAGTCCTGTAGTTCCTGAGATTAGCGCGTTCAAACAAACAAACAAACTAACAAACTCTTCCGCTTTGTAATATTATTATAGATTATAGACTAACCGACCCGGTAAATGTTGTTTTGCCATAAAAATTATTTCTAGTATCAATAATATTATAAAGAAGATCAAAACCTATATATAACCTATCGCATTTATAATATTAGTATGGATTTATTATGAGCCGCAGTATATAAATAATACTTCGAAACATTTTCATAAAGTGATTACTAACATTTGAAAAGGTCTTATTTATGAGAACGATCAGCTCTCAGCTGACAAAGACATTGTTTTCAAATAATCTGCCGCGACACCAAACTCTGTTCTACATTACAAAATGAAGGCTTTGTTAAATAATTTACTGAACCTAAAATTACCTCTTCACACTTAAACCGCTGACCCGATTTAGCTGAAATTTGGTATGGAAATACTTTGAGTCCCGCGAAAGGACATAGATTCTTTTATCCCGGAAAAATATACGGTTCCCGCGCGATAAACGAGTTTTGGCGCAGCGCAGTTCATGGTATCATGTACCTTTAAGTACATTCTAATGATAATAATTAGATCAGTTTCCAACCAAATTCCGAATTTCGTTCAAACATCTAAAATTCGAAACATTAACTTCTGCAATGATCAAAATTCAATTTGTGCTACAACTTTTGATTCGGTAGCTTTAATAGTTTATCCGCTCACTACACTCGTAGCAGCTCGCAACTGACTTCACTCTTAAGGCCTGCTTACACCCACCGAGTAGAGTGGCCAGTCAGTAAAATGAAACTCGGCCGAAACAGTAGCAGAGTGAGTGTAAACACATATTTTTGATTATTGTAGTGACTGGCGAGACAGTTCAGTTTATTGCAAGGTCCAAGGACAACTGAGGCATATATATGGATCGAAAATCGCTTATTAGGAATTCGACTAATTTCATTGTATTATCGAAATCTCATTTGCTAGTCATCTAATATATAAAAATAAGTCGGCTTTTCCTTCTTGACTCCAGAACGCCCAAACCGATTTTCACGGTTTTGCATTCGTTGGAAAGGTCTCGGGCTCCGTGAGGTTTATAGAAAAAAATATAAAAAAAAACTTCAAGAGAAAAAAAGGAAAACAGGGAAAACCGGCAAAACAACGTTTGCCGGGACAGCTAGTTGTTTATGTTTTAATGACGTAAACTAAAAATGTCAGTATACACGTCGCCGAGTATACTACTCGACCTGTTGACCTGTCTCGGCCTGTTGCTCGGCCTAGCACTTGGTAATGTGTTTAAATATGCCGAATAGTCGGCCGAGAGCACTGTCTCGCCACTCTACTCGGTAGGTGTGATCAAGCCCGTAGCAACTCGCAGCTCACTTCATACCAATAATGATATAATTACCGCTGGGAGCATTATGTTTATGAAATTCAAGTACCTCGTGCTACTTACTCCAAATTACGAACACGTATTTTTCATGAGTTGCTAACTCGTTTACTTTATGGAAATGTAGCGGGCGTAATGCGAAGTTCGGGTAAACTTTGTAATGGCCGAGTAACTAATGTTGTGTACTTAGCACAATGTCAACATTAAATGGCCTTAATTTTATTCTCGTTTTAATTTCGAGATCGTTATTTTCTTGTGTAAAGCCAAAATTTTGTGACCATTGTGATGTACATTTTTTGGTCTACTTTTATGTTGAGAAATAGTTTTTTTAAAACATTTAGTATAATTTACTGTGGCGACTAACAATTTTATTCAAAATATATCCTATTATAATATTATAAAGGCGAAAGTTGACGAAAGAAACCTGGTGACTTCGGTTTCGTGAGAAGTATTCTAAGCATATACTACCAACAAGTAAGATTTTGCACCAAGGTATACCATGGTTCGGAAGGTGCTGAGAGAACTCCTGAGGCCGTAGCCAAAGTCCCTTTCGTTAAAAACGATGACCAAATTCGCTATCAAAATGTATGGGATTTGACATTAGTCTTCGCAAGCGAAATGTCATTTAGCGATGACTTATGTCAAACCGCATACATTTTGATAACGAATTTCGTCATCGTTTTTAACGAAAGATACTTTGTCTAAGGGGCCTGGCCCCTTAGACAAGCTAAATGACATTTCGCTAGCGAAGACTAATGTCAAATTCCATACATTTTGATAACGAATTTCGTCATCGTTTATAACGAAAGGGACTTTGGCTACGGCCTCTAATTCTTTAAAGATAAAGGTAAAGTTAAAGTTTGGGAGTTTCGGAGTTGTTTTGAGAACGGAAGCATACGCTACTACGCAAATAACATTCATCATCATCATCATCATCACTATCATATTATACCATGCATTGTCCCATGATTATGTCGAGCCTATTATGACCCCAATTATTATTGATGCTTTTCATAGTATTTTAGATTGAGACTCGAGTTTGTCAAGCGATTAAAAAAATCTATACTAATATTATAAATCTGAAGAGTTTGTTTCTTTGTTTGCTTGAACGCGCTAATCTCAGGAACTCCAGGAAGGTCCAGTTTAAAAAATTCTTTCAGTATTTGATAGCTCATTTATAGAGGAAGGCTAATCACTCTAAAACTAATAGGACCGAAGAACATAGGAAAATGTGAAGAAAACGGGGAAAATTATTAGAAAGGGTTTATGTCAAGAACTACTGGAGCAATTTTTATGTTATTTGGAACAGATATAGAGTAAACCACGTGAAGGGATATAAGCAATTTTTTTTGCGGGAAAATGTACGGTTTCTGTAAAATTCCTAATATATTTTATTTATTTATTTAAATCAGGCTACGTGGGCCCATACAATATATACCTTAATGACTAACATAACGAAGGCGAAGCCGCATGGGACATCTAGTAATATAATAATATAATATGTATGGACGCTTCACACCACGTCAGTCTGGCCCCGTGCTAAGTACCTGAAGGACTTGTGTTACAGGTACCAGACAACGGAAATATATTTAATATTTTTATACTTTACATAATATATTTAAGATTTTTATTATGTGATACATATATTAAATACACATCCATGACCCAGGACCATACGAAACTTTTTGTTCCTGCGGCGGGATTCGAACCCGCGACCCACAGCTTGAGCGCTGACTACGCGCTCAACCACAGAGGTCAAATGCTTTAAAAATTATCAAGTATATAATATAAGAACACATGAATATTTCTATGAAATCTTTGTAGAGTTCTGCACACAAAATTAAAATAAAGAAATTATAGGGTCCTATTTACATTAACGAGCAGTTTTATCAGACAATTTCAAGAGAATGGGTTAAGATAACAAGTAAAGGGGAACGCGCACAATCTTTTGGTACTAAAAAAGTTAGTACTGAACCAGAAACGAAATATTCTGTACTTTATCATCAGATGCATTTCACACAAAATAACTTGATTACAGCGAAATAAAACGAAACGTGACAAAGTTTATGTGGTATTCAAGTTTATTTTTCTTTCACTTTACTACATGTAAACGTTTTTAATATAGATGTTGGACCATATATTTGCACCGCGTTTCACAGCCCGTAACATGTACCTAGTGTATAAAAAACACCATTTTATAAAAGTACATTCGTTTTTTAGGAAACTTAGCATCGCGTATCGTTTTTACGAGGTGTTCCATAAAATATATCATTATAAATACACGTTCTAAAATACTATCATGAAGGTATTGTAGCACATTTTATACTGACAGGGCGAAAAATATATTCTTCACGAGTTTCTGATACTTCAGTTATTACAGAAAATAATCGAAAACTCTGTCGAGCAGTAACATGACATAATATAGAAAGCTGCTTTTTTCAGTTTTCTAGTAAATGTGTTTATTTTTTTTAAACCAGAGACCGTTCCTTTTTTATACTGAACAAATTCGTGTTTCTATTTATTCACTCCACCTTTTTGTGTGCTAACGTTTTAGCTATATCGGCTCTTTTTGTTTTTAGTTAAATCCTATTTTACTTATGTACATTGTACAATAATTATTTGTATTATATAAATATTGTTAATGTCTGAAAATTTTTAAATTTATTTTATATATATGTAAATATCGTCATTTTTATATTTAACCATTTACATCTTTAACTATTTCTAAAGTGATACAATTATTTTAATTTTTAGAACCAAAATTAAGAAACCAGTCCAGCCGTTCTCCAGTTTTATTGATAAATTAAAATAACAATTTTTTTATAAAATATATAATAAAACAACTCATTTGACGTAAATACTAAGCGTCACTGTATATAGGGTAAATACCCCAAATAAAATGAAGACTGTTAAGGTTTTGTTGTTTTCCTGTTCGCATCAATTTAACGACATAAACGAATAGTCGGGTTAGGGATCAGGTGCAGGAGTTTAACTAGACTGTTGATTAAACATGTCCATCTATCAGCTATATAACAAGCATGTACACATAAAAAGCGTGTGTCAAACTAACGACGGTTTTTGCTGCTTAAACCCAAGTAAAACAGTATACTAACTTTTAGTAAATTAATGTAATTTAGTGACAGGGAATCTTTGTCTTTCAATAATTCTATTTTTAACGAGCGAAGCCTTTAAAAAAGATAGTTTTTTTAGATGTTTATCCATCTATAATAATAATTAATCTCTATAATTATTTAACAATTAATGGCTCATGTCAGAGAAAGATAGCAACATAGATTAGTTAAAGGCCGTTTTCAAACCAAACTGACTGTAAGCCGCCGAATGTGAGCTGGCTCACTGTGAGTCCCAGTGTAAGCTTGAAAATAAACGGTATTTTTCGTTCACAGTATGCTGACTATACGCTATAGCTGACGTAGCTAAGTAGCCAATCGGCGTCCGCGGAGCGTAGTGACGTGCTGTATTAATCGGCCGCCGAATGTCAGCGCCTACGCATAGCGTAATAACGTATTGTCGGTTAGATGTGAACGAAAAAGTGAATATGTATGAAAATACAATAAACTGGTTCGCTCACTTTCGGCGGCTGACAGTTTGGTTTGAACACGGCCAAAGTATTTAATTAATGAGGCTTGTACTGTTATTAAGTTTGAAGTCACTAATTTAAGATTTAAGATATAGCTGGTGGTGCTGCAGCGGCCCCGGTCACTATGACGACGGATCAACTCCTATTACTCATAGACAGGTTGGGTCGCAGCGAGCCTGTAAGTACGTTACCAATTTCTACTGGCAATTTCGCCAAGTGCACGGCTCGTTTTAACGGAGAGAATAACAGTAATGTTGAGGCGTTTATTGATGCTGTGGAAACTTATAAAGAGTGTCTCCGTATTGACGACCACAATGCCCTACGTGGGTTGTCGATGCTGCTGACGGGATTGGCCGCTACTTGGTGGCAAGGAGTCAAGGGACACTACGTCGTCATATGCAAATATTTTATTGTTTGTCTTGCATGTGTCAACTTAAGTGGGTTTTCTCATTTATCAAAGTAAACCGCTTCTTATAGTATAAAGAGGAATATTTTATCATTTTAAATTATTATGCTAAAAAAGTACTGGACCGAATTTAATGATATTATAGTTTGGACCAAGGATATAATGTTATGATTTTATGCGCATAAAGTTAAGGATAATATGTAGTTGATATTAGGAATCTCGCGAGTGCCACCGTTGTCAAAAGAAAACTATTCAATACTAGATGTCCCGCTGAACTTCGTATCGTCTCTCCTCGTAATGTCTGGACTTCCACCAATATTTTAAGACTAAAATTAGTCAAATCGGTTCAGACGTTTGAGTGACTATACTGTACTCGGAGAAACATGGCGGTAGCGGTCATTAACTCACTGTCAAAAACTTGTCATTTTCTATAAAACCGCGATTGACAATGAAGTGTCAGATGTTGTCAATCGCGGCTTTGTATAGAAAATTACAAGTTTTTGACAGGGTGTCAATGACCGCTACCGCCATGTTTCGCCGAGTACACTATAACAACATTTAAAATACATGTTTATTTTAATAATCATATATTCTCCGTAGTCTATACAATATCTATGTCTTAGCGGCTTAAACAAAACAACCTTACCCAACACATAGAAATAAAATTCATCAACTTTGTAATCTAAGCCAACACAAAACCGAAGTGTTCAATAAAACATTATCCGGTACATAAGCCATGCTCAAAGCGGTCACTCAAAGATGAGTGCGGTCGTAATGAGCAGCTCGGTGATTCCATTGACCGCCTTCTATTCTCTTTTCAATTGCCTTTCCACCCTTTACTCCCTTTTCCACGGTTTTTAAACAGCTTAGGCGGTTTCAACCTGTTTAATTAAAAAGTTTGATGCGCGAAGTTTCTGCGTTCAGCGTAAACAATATGTAGAGGTAGGTTTTATTAACAAATTTAACAGTATACACGTCTTAAATATGTTTACATTATCAAAGTATTAAATTATATTTCGCATGGGGCCAGACTGACGTGGTGAATATCGTCAAAAAAAACAAACATTTAACACGCATTTTAATTAAAGATATAGTCATAAGCACTGAAAAATAAGGACTACACTCCGGGAGTGCCGGCAAAAGTGAAAACAACCCCACTTTGACTATAACTGCGTAGAGCCTCTACGAGATGCTACGAAGCAGCTATGGTGGGCTACGAGTAATGTGTTGAATAATTATTTCGTAATAATTTATAATTGAAGACATGAGTGGATGAAGTGGGTAACTAAGAATTTGAAAACTGACGTTTTCTTGCATCAATGGAGGCTGTAGGACCGGGAAAATGATTAGAAATTCAAAAAATGTTGATTCTATATTATGAATGAAGTAGGTGAAGTGAAGTAAAGTAAGTCTCGATGAAGTAGGTAAGTGACAAAGTTTGTTCAAATCATACGGAAAAATGAGTTATTGCTTTTATGTTGTAAAATATTTTTAAATAATTTTTATCAAATAAAAAATTTTACTTTTTTTTTCGCCCACTTTTACTTAATCTACGAAGTGAATTATGTGTACAAAAAAACGTAAGAATCATCTCGCAATATTTGCTTTAATTTATAAAAGATTCCTTGTTACAGTTGAAATAACTTCCTCGTTTTCTTTGAATTCCCTTTTATTCCACGGAAAATTATTATCAAAATATTTATTTCAATTTAAATACAATTACAATGAATAATTTGGTTGTGTATATTTATTTTAAGCTGTCGCATAGCTTTTATCGCGGGCTTTGAGCGCGGCGACCGAATCAAGAAATTCCGTAACGAAAAAAACCTAACACCCCACTCCGACCGTGCGGCGCGATGCGAATTATAATTGCATAAGATGATAAAATGCTATATTATATCTTTACCGCGGCAGTCCCCGAGTGCTACAAGTATTTTTATTTTATTTTAATCATAATAAAAATTCTGCAATTTTACAGAACAATTTAACTTACAACGTAAAATTTTTTAATAAAACATGTTTGAAGTCCACTCCGAGATAATTTAAAATGTATTAATTTCACGGTGGTTGGTCTTAAGTTCAGATTCAGATGGCGAGGGATAAATTGCTGTCTTGAATTAGTTACGTCAGCCAATTTTAAGGTACAGTTGCCATTCTATAATGTAAGGGCCTCATAGATAATCTGTGTAAAAAACTGTAATATCTCTATGTCTATGACTGTGTATAATCTTGTGGTTGTCTCGTTGAAATTGACTTTATGATAGGTTTAAAGGGGACCTAGGGTAAGGGGACAATCTGAATCCATTTTGATTAAATTTGATAAAAACATAGTCTGTAGACCTCAGGAAAAGGAGTGGATATGCAGTAAAAACATATAAATTTATTATCCATTGTGCTATAGCTATTTTATTTATTTAGATCAGCTCAAAATTGTTCATATCTCGTTTATAAAATACGCGATCACCAATAAATCGTCACCAACAGTTTTGTAAGCGGATAAAAATAATCGGCCAAATGCGAGTCGGACTCGTGTATGAAGGCTTCCGTATAGAGCGAAAGTAGACAATAAATTGTGTTTTTTGTATGGGAGCCCCCTTAAATATTTACTTTATTTTAATTTTATTATTAATTATTAAAGTACAAATATTATTTAGGATTTTGTGAAAATTTCACGTACCATTAATGATTACGAGCAAAAAAGGCCAAAAAATGCCCTCTTTAAATATTAATTATATTTAATTTTAGTATTTGTTGTTATAGCAACAAATATACACAATCTGTGAAAACTTCAGAAGTCTAGCTATAGCGGTTTTTGAGATACGGCCTGGAGATAGACAGACACACAGACAGACAGACAGACAGACAACATAGTATTAATAATAGGGTCCCGTTTTTACCCTTTGGGTACGGAACCCTAAAAATTACTAATAAAATATCAATGGTCCAATTTCTCTTTCCGTATCCCGACTGTGTAGGAGGGGAGGGGAGGGAGTAGGTTTTTTACATTAGGTAAAACTGATAAAAAAAAAACAAAAGCGTTTTTTATTTTAGCGGTGGGTTCAGAAACTGCAGCTATTTTAAAGTTTTGGAAAAGAAAATGTATTCAGAAAATTGCTTATTTAGGTAAATTATAAATATATTTTAGAGAACAAGGACTAAATCATTTAGTTTAGTGCAAAATAAAATATCAGCGAAGCTTAGTTAGGAAAATATGAAGCTTTATTTTTTATATTTTTAAATGTCCCTACAGGCTTACCTAACCTTTGAATCGTCAGTGGTTTATATGGAAGTTTCTTTGGGGTATACTTAACATCCCCTATCTTAATCTGACAGATGCGATGACATTTCAATATTCAAAAAAAAAAATTTTTTTTAACCCACCACGTAAGAAATCTGATTTCTATCCCATGATAACTAGACACAATATGTCGGAAGCCTATACAAGCTTAATCTGACACGCTCGAGCTTGTCCCGAAATCCCCTCTTCCCTTCCCCAACTAGTAGTTATCATTTCTCAAAGTACAAGTTACCGTGAAAAAAATTACTATGTTTTAGATAAGTTAATAATCTATGATTAGTCATATAGGCTGTAGCAAAAAAGTCTTTGTCATTTCACTTCGATCATTTGTTACAAAAGCATTTTATTAGCGCGCTCAAAATTAGTCGGCAGTAAGGTTCATTAACCCCGCCTTGTATTATTAATGACAAGCCCCGCCCTCGCAAATTTCGCGTTATTTTGTGCGATAAAACTGTTCTTTGCGAATATACTTCGCTAACATTATATTTCTCCTTGTAGTAAACGAGGCTCAGTAATAATTATTATTACTTACTTGTGATTAATATCATTTAGGTATTTAGAACAAATTAATTAAAATGTTAGGCTAGGCTACGAAAACTTTGTAGGTGTCTACGAATAACGTAGAGGTGTCTACGAGAAACTAAGAGGTGTCTACGAGAAACGTAGAGGTGTCTACGAAAACCGTAAAGGTGTCTATAAAAACTGTGTTGGTATCTATGAAAACCGTAGAGGTGTGTAAGAAAACCAAAGAGGTGTCTACGAAAACTGTGTAGGTGTCTACAAAAACCGTAGAAGTGTCTACGAAAATTATGCAGGTGGCTACGAAAACCGTAGAGGTGTCTACGAATGCCGTAGGTCTACGAAAACTGTGTAGGTGTCAACGAGAACTGTGGAAGATAGTCTACACCTCTTTGGTTTTCTTACATACCTCTACAGCTTTCATAGACACCAACAAAGTTTTTAATAGACACCTCTACGTTTTTCAAAGGCACCTACAAAGTTTTCGTTAGCTGCAAGAAATCTGATAGCTACGATAACTGAGGCCGTAGCCAAAGTCCCTTTTGTTATAAACGATGACGAAATTCGTTATCAAAATGTATGGGATTTGAAAATAGTCTTCGCAAGCGAAATCTCATTTAGCGATGACTTATGTCAAACCGCATACATTTTGATAACGAATTTCGTCATCGTTTTTAACGAAAGATAGTTTGTCTAAGAGGCCTGTACCGGTGTCTACTTAAACTGTGCAGGTAGCTTCGATTCAAATAAACAGAACTAGATGAAATTCATTTAACCGTACATTTTTCGGGATATAAAGTATCCCATGTCCTTTACCGGGACTCAAAGTATCCCCATACCAAATTTTAGCAAAATCGGTTCAGTCACCTC
This sequence comes from Cyaniris semiargus, assembly GCA_905187585.1. NCBI lineage: Eukaryota > Metazoa > Arthropoda > Insecta > Lepidoptera > Lycaenidae > Cyaniris > Cyaniris semiargus. Next base: position 6,600,464 of record LR994555.1, read on the forward strand.
CTCACGCCCAAACGGGCGTGAGGAGGTGACAAACAAACGTACTTTCGCATTTATAATATTAGTAGGATAGGATTTTGCATTTATCAGACTGCCTTCACATTCACAGGCAGCCGCGCGGCTCATTTTAGTATAGAAGTCGCGCGGCTGCCGCACTAATCGCGACTTAATGTAAAGGCTGCCTTACAATTATAATTAGTATGGATATTATGATTTCTTACTGTTTTTTTTTTTTTACTAAAACATGTGATGATGAGGAATATATAGGGCATTCTCTATCAAAATGTGACCGTGGGTGTCTACCATTATCTCAAACGCTTAGGATGAATATGGCACTAGGGAGCTATTCTTTTATTTTTATGTTCGTCCCTAAACTTCGCTTCTCTATAGGCTCTCATTTTCAGTTTTATTTAATAAAGTAACTGGGCTTTACGACTGTTATTAATTATACAATAATTGTTTTAATTAGTATCTGTTTTGCCGTATTTTATTTAGATTTATATTTAAATATAGTTTCAAGTATTTTTTAAGATCGATCAATTTTAGCTACTGCGTAAAAGTTATTCTAAAATGACACGTATCTACGAATTTCTTCTCGATTCGTTGTCTTGATAATATCGCCTTGTACTTTGGTAATCAGTTAAATTATAAATAGAACTAACTACCTCAGATAGTGAAATTATACTGATTACTTTACCCACGATTGCAACAAACGAACTCAATTGCTATATTTTTTTTTTAAGTACAGGGGCCGGAGTCTCATGCCTCGAATGTTATTGTGATCTCAGACAGTATCAATGGCGCAGGTGACAGCGTTTGTGCGCGCGAGTACAATCTGCGCTCGAAGTGACATTCGAGGTATCGGGCCCCAGGTAAGGTAATGAAAAGAAGTCCTTCATATAATTTTATTCGCTGTTGTGTAATAAACAACGCCGTATAACTTTATATTTTTAATAAAGTAACACGCAAGCAAGTTTTATGGCGTTCATAAAGAAGGGCTTGCACAAAATTATTTGGTATTAGTTTTAAATTAACCCGTCGATCGTGGGAAAACGAGACACAATAGATATTCTATTGTGTCTCGGACGCCGGTGACCGTATGGGGCTTGATGAATTAAAATATAATATTTAATTTTATAAAAAAATCTAGCTGACCCGGCAAACGTTTTTTGCCATATAATTTATTTCTAGTATCAATATAAAAAGTAAATAAAAACCTATTCTCAGGCCTAATGAATGTACATACAAAATTTCATTAAAATCGGTTGAGCCGTTTTGGAGGAGTTCACGCACAAACACAGTGACACGAAACTTTTATATATTAGATTATTTGCCCAACGGAAAAATTATATATTTTTTTAATAATTTATCTGTAGCTCGGTTCCTTACAAACTTGTATCGTCAAATATTTTAATTAAATCACAGTAAAGTATCAACTCAGATGTTAAACAAAAGCACTTAATTTGTTACTTGATGACGCCCGCAACTCCGTTGCGCCAAAATTCGTTAATCGCGCGTGAACCGTACATACTTCCGGGGTAAAAAGTATTATATGTCCTTTCCCGGGACTCAAAGTATCTCCATACCAAATTTCAGCAAAATCGGTTCAGTGGTTCGGTCGTGAAGAGGTAGCAGTTATAATATTAGTAGGATATGGATTTTATTTACATTTTTAGTAATTTTGAATCCTAGAATTTTGGAATTCGCCATAATATAAAAAAACAACAAATTGCTAGCCCTAATTTTATAACGCTTTCCTAATTACTTGCATAGGCATTAAAGAAATAATTGTTTATAAGCTAGTGGATACTAAAGCTGAACTAACCTATTTTATGTGCCAAGTCAAGGCAATCATTAAACATATATATTTTAAAGTAAATAAATTTATACTTATATGAGTACATTTTCTTTTGGATTTTAGAGTTCCGTAGCCAAATGGCAAAAAACGGAACCCTTATAGATTCGTCATGTCTGTCTGTCTGTCTGTCTATCCGTCCGTATGTCACGCCACTTTTCTCCGAAGCTATAAGTTTCAATTATATTTACTAACACTATGGATTTTTACTGTGATCCGAAATAAAAAGTTATTATTATTATTATTATAAGAGCTATACTATTTAAACTTGGTAAGTAGATGTAGTCTGTGAACCGCATTAAGATTTTGATACAATAATGGAAAAAAACTAACCTATGCGTGTGGAGTAAACAGGGTGTAACAAAACTAAGTGATAATGCTTTAGTAGTGTATGAGTTCCTTGTAGAGAGTTCACTGTGAAAGTAGCAGCGCTGAACGACCAATTTTTTTTTCACTTTTGTATGGGGAAACTCGTGACGCTGGGGTGCTTGCCCATAAAAAAGTGAAAAAAAATTTTGGTCTTTCAGTCATACACACCCTAAAGTATTATCGCTTAGTTTTGTTACACCCTGTATATTCAAAAATCATATTGAGGTTTTTAATATCATTTTTTTCTAACCTGAATAGTTTGCGAGAGAGACTCTTCCAAAGTGGTAAAATGTGTGTCCCTCCCCTCTAACTTCTAAAGTAGGGGCTTGACAAGTCTAAAAAAATATATGATGTACATTACTATAAAAACTACCAACGAAAATTGGTTTAAACGAGATCTAGCCAGTAGCTTTTTATACGTCATAAATGATAAACCTTAATTTAACTTTCATTAAATTAACTGAAATATAAAAGTAAATCAAAAACCTTTTAATTTAATAAAAACAAACCTTATTGCTACTGCGGAACCCTTCATGGGCGTGTCCAACTCGCACTTGGCTGGTTTTTTTATTTATAACAATAGCAAAGGAAGGACAGGGGCTACTTTTGATTGTTGAAAAAGCTACGGTTCTAACGTGACGTTTTGCAGGGAATATCTACACGAAGTTAAATATTAAAAGTAAATCTAGTTTTTTTGTACTCCTTCCTTGTATTTACTACTAACATTGTACATTTGCAACATTTTATTACAATTCGGGTACTATAGTTTCGACGCAAAAAAAACAAAGATACAAACAAACATTTCCTCGTATAGGTCTACAGAAATTCCAAGGTAAAACTCGTATAATAATTATAGTAAAAATTTGGGGAATTCAATTGTTTTGTACGTTCGTGTTTAATCTGATAATTCGCTGACTAAGAATTCATTTTTACACTTATTCTAATTCAATATATTATAATTGGCGTTTTGGCTGTCACGCGACCTGTCAGACCAAAAGTATAATGAAGGCTTCCGTTAAAAAAAATATACTAAACCTTGCGGGAACCATACATTCTTCCGGGATAAAAAGTATCCTATATGTCCTTTCCCAGGACTCAAAGTATCTCCATACCTTTCAGCAAAATCGGTTCAGCGGTTCGGGCGTGAAGACGTAACAGACAGACAGACAGAAAGACAGATGGACAGATAGACAGACAGACAGACACACTTTCGCATTTATAATATAAGTATGGATTTTCAGAGCGAAGTAACTTTTAAATACTGCCTGCCTGGGACAAGATTTCAAACGTCCGTATGGTTGCCCAAGCATTCTCGCAACATGGTCGGCCTAGTCCAGAGGAATGAACAGCTGTCAATACGTCTGGGACTAACCATGTGCGGGTTTCCTCATGCTGTTTTCCTTTACCGTACGAGCGTTCACATTATGTACATGAGATTTGAAAATATATCATTGCTACACGCCTCTTCCAGGGATCGAACATGCCACAACCCTTCTAATAATCACTTTAATATTGTGTACCTACCTTTATTAATTCGTCTTTATGAATATCAAGAGCATTAATAAAGTATACATAGAGACTGATTTTAAGGAGAGAAATTTAATTATTACATAAATGTATTTACACGTGGGAGAGCCATGCTTCGGCACGAATGGGCCGGCTCGACCGGAGAAATACCACGTTCTCACAGAAAACCGGCGTGAAACAGCGCTTGGGCTGTGTTTCGCCGATTGGGTGAGTTTACCGGAGGCCCAATCCCCTACCCTATTCCCTTCCTTTCCCTCCCCTATTTCCTTCTCTTCCCATCCCTACCCTCCCCTATTACCCTACTCGACTCTTAAAAGGCCGGCAACGCACCTGCAGCTCTTCTGATGCTGCGAGTGTCCATGGGCGACGGAAGTTGCTTTCCATCAGGTGACCCGTTTGCTCGTTTGCCCCCTTATTTCATTAAAAAAAATGAAATTTCTCTCCTTGTGATTTATTAAGTCACATCACACTTATATCAAATTAATATTATAAAAGCAAATTAGGTGTGTCTGGTTCTCTTTCTATCTGTCTGCTGAACCGTCTTAGATTGGTATGGCAGTGTGGCTCAGAGTTGTGAATAAATAGCCTATTACAGAATATTTTATCGCAGCAAATGTTCTAGTGCGCTTAGCTAAAAATGAAATACAATACAGTTTACTAAACACAAAATGTCGGGCAACATGTAGTAATTTATATATAAGAGTTCTATGACCACGCTATCTCTACACAAAAATATGTGTTATTGAAAACCGAATTTTCAAACAATTGAACAGCGTAATAGAACAACGATTTATTCGCATTCATTAATTGAAAAGGCCCGCAGTTGCCATCTATCAATTTAGCGGGCCAGTTCTACCTTATTGGACCTTTGAAACCCAGTGGGACTATGGAAATTAACTTAAAACTACAGTTACGAATTACTTTGTTAAATTGACATTTTAGATGTGGTTACAGTAATCAGTATTTTGCGGTGAAAGTGGGCTTAATAAATTGATATTGTACAGTTCTATAAAAAGGCTCTTTTGACGCATAATATCTAAAATTTGGATTGAGGCTATGGCCTGTAAAGTGTGAGATGGCTATTTCACACTCACAATCACCTGTTTTATATAATTTTCTTAGTAAACATCATTTTTCCAAAAAATAAAAAATTGCTTGTATCATTTCCGACTAAATGAAAAAAAAAACGCTACATAAGCTACTACTTATCGTTGAATTTATCGTTGAATAAGTTTTAATAATGTAATCATTGTGAAGCGTGATTAACTGACATAATCAGAAATATTTGATCGAAGGACATGATATGTATTATAACCATTTTTAGACGATTAAAATAGTTTAAATATCACGACAAAAATCTACCCGACGACCGACGAAACGTGGAAAATATTCGACGAAAAACGCCACCGTACGCGATAAAGGCTAGGCGGGGCATCACGTGAAGATACGGGGCGGTAAATCACGATACAGAGATAACGCCTCTGTGATACAACAATTACACTGTATTTGAAAATACTTTTTAATGATTTAAAGGAATTACACTGTATTTGAATATACTTTGTAATAATTCATGGGAAAATGTTTCAGTCTTGATACTTTGCAGCTGATCCGGCAAAGTAGTTTTGTTATTTACGCGATAATAACCGATTTTAGACCTATTCGATAAGCGCACAAAATTTCATCGAAATTGGTCAAGCCGTTTTGGAGGAGTTTGACTACAAACAACGCTAGAATTTTGTATGATATTTTACTAGATGTTTTCTGCAACTTTCTTTCACCGTATATCATTTGTCACGGGGACACCGTACACTTGTCTTACGCTAAAAATAACAAAATAACGCTTTTTCACTAAAGAGGTAACAGACTTACTTTTCATTTACATTATTAGTAGTATGGATTACTAATTAAAATTACTATACCTACGTGTACTGTTAAAACTTGTCTTCTCATATATTATTCACAAATATTGAATTATAAAAAACAGTTTCTAGTAATTAGCAAAAGTATGTGTTTGTTATTAGTTAAAGTGCTTATCTCGAACACGCTAAGTTCTCGTTAAGTGTTGCCAGCTGAAATGTGCTGAAGAAATAATTAATGCAACGTATACAGCAACACTAATTGAGTTCTTATTTCGTTCTAAATTACTTTTGTATTTAAACGTAATTTCACGGAAATCGTTTAGATAAGAAATTAATAAGCATGAAACTAACTAAAATATAATTTTGTATTATTGTTGAAATGTATACTTAACGTAAACAAATTGATAAAATCGCAAGATTATTAGAGCGCACTAGTAGTATTGATTCTGACAAATATTGTGAGGGTGAAATCTCTGATAGTTCAGACATCCTGATAAACGAGCATAAGACATATAAATATGAATAATACATATGACATATGTAATCATGTCTAATACCATTTCGCCAAATATGAGTCCGTTCCTCCATCATCTCCGTAAGGCATATCACATATTGCTGCAGCGCGACTATGTTGCGAGTTACAATTAAATATGTTATTTAATTTAAGGTGATCGCACATTTATCGGCACGCGCGCGCCGAACGCGCTGCATTATGGAATTCGTTGTATGAAATGATGTGAAACCTCGCACTCACGCCGCATTTCGTGTACTATGCGGTGCGTTCGACGCGTACGATACTGACAAAATGTGCGGTCAGCTTTGTACTTACCTAATTTTTAGGGTTCCGTAGCCAAATAGCAAAAAACGGAACCCTTATAGATTCGTCATGTCTGTCTGTCCGTCCGTATGTCACAGCCACTTTTCTCCGAAACTATAAGAGCTATACTATTGAAACTTGTATGTATGGATAGGTCTTTAAATAATATATTAAGGTTTCTAATATCTATTTATCATTTTTTTCTAACCTGAATAGTTTGCGAGAGAGACTTTTCCAAAGTGGTAAAATGTCCCCCCCCCCCCCTCTAACTTCTAAAGTAGGGGCAAATATATGATGTACATTACTATAAAAGCTACCAACTAAAATTGGTTTAAACGAGATCTAGCAAGTAGTTTTTTTATACTTCATAAATGGTAAACCTTAATTTAACTTTCATTAAATCAACTGAAATATAAAAATAAATCAAAAACCTTTTAATTTCATAAAAATAAACCTTATTGCTGCTGCGAAACCCTTCATGGGCGTGTCCAAATCGCACTTGGCTGGTTTTATTTAATGTGCCACTTATAGACTATGCAGTATGCATGTTTTAAATGTCTATTATAAATATACAACGATAAACTTTAATTTTAATCGCCTATTTCAACGTTTATGTGGATTAAAAATTATATTATTTTTTAAGTAAGTATACTAATCTAAATTCAGTTTTGGTCAGGTCAGGCAGTTTTTTTCAATCAATTGTGATTCCTATTAATTTTGTTGTATAATTTAATCTTATTAATACAGGAAAAAGACTTTGAAACATCCTTTCAAACACGTTACTTTAAATTCAATCAGTGATACTCTTGCAAGTTGCAACATTGCTTGTTTCTTATTGCCGTGAAAGGTGGCCACTCAAAAATCGCATGTCGCGAGTCGCTCGCATCGTGGCACTGGGCTTAGAAAATACTTTATGTCCGCTGTGACGTGGCTATTATTCAAGATAACAATAAATGTTTACTTTTCATTCGTCACCATTATTCCCGGGGCTGCTTGTTTGATTTAAACTTTTGTTTGAAACATTAGTATTGTATAATTAGTTTGCTGCGAAAAATACTTTAGAAATAATGCTTGAACGTCGTTTTTGTGAAAACTAAGTATTCAGTAGTATATTTTTTCGCGTATCTATATTCTACACCATTTTTCTTCCGACGCGACTGTACAATTAAAGTACCTAGTATAATAATATTTTATGATAAATCGTTACATATGTTACAAACTAAAATAAAACTGGGTAAAGGGTGTACCGTGTAGGAAATAGTTATTAATACAATCGCATAATGGAAAATAAAATATTATTGGTGTGCATAATCGTGTCATCCGGGTGTGGCTGAGTGTGTGTGACTGTGGATGAATGTGTGTGAGCATGGACGAGTGTGGTTAGGTGTGGATTTGTGTTTGTGTGAGTGTGGATGTGTGTATGTGAGTGTGGATGAGCCGGCTGCGGACGCATGGAGGCAATCGGGTGCATCCGCTCTAATGCACTGTTCTGTCCGAACGCGGAGTGGATGAAAATGGATGTGGTTGGTGTTTCTAAATTTAAAACTTATTCTAATCCGTTTTTGATGTTTTTTTTTTTTTTTTTGTCAAAATATGGTTTGTGCCATTTTCGGGTTCGGTGTCACAGCGGTTGTTTTGGCCGTGGAAGTCCCTAATAAGCCATATCGTGGTGAAGTGATTTTCAACTTACACAAGGAATTAAAAAAATATTATAGGCTTTTTATAAACACTCTCAGACTAAGTAAATATTAATTAATCAGAACCATTTAAAATCAAAACGTGTGACGATATAATATTATTTATTATAAGCAACATTTTAAATCAGAATTATTGAGAATTTAAATGTATAGTATAAGAGCTGACCGAAAATACATATATCCACAATATAATAGAATAGATAGTACTATAAAATCACAAATGCAAAAATGTGACTGTCTGTTATTTCTTAATTCGGAGATTTTAAACCCTTGAAAAGAAGAAAGGATTGATTTTATCGCAGAAAATACAATTTTCCAATTTTGATTGCAACAAAGGTACAGATTAATTTAGTAGGTACTGATTAATTTTATTTTATAAATCATATTTGCCTTTTTTACTTTTCACAAATTTGGCATTTAAGTTACCATAATATTATAATATTTGTAATATGGGTTTCTTGTCATTTCAATTTTCCTACGCTCAATAAGGAAAGTAAATACCCATGAGGATGAGATACAACACGTGTAAAACAATTCAATGAAATTGATATTATAATATTGTTTATGCTAAACCTAAAGTGTGCACCTGATACGCTACACGTGGAAAAAATCTAAACAAGAGATAGCTTTTCTAATCGAAATACGATACTATGGAAACGTTACACGTCTTGAACATGTAGCGGTTTGATTTTGGTTAATTTTACGCACTTAAAATTAATATAACACTGACAACAAAACACTTACACTCTGTCAATGCAACCTAAGATATCGCAAGAAAATCGCAATTTTGCGCGTAAATTGTAGTCAAGTATCTATTTGACCATAATTTACTCGCAGGACTTGCTTGTCGCACTCAAAATTATATTAAGAAGAAAAACTGATGACAAAAGTTGTGACACATAGAATCAACCATATTTTTACTCACTTTCATTTCTTTCGTATCGTATATCGATGAGTTTTCGTATAAAATATTGTTGCACTTCATTTTTAACACAAATGAACCAATTCAAAGGTAAAATATGAATATTAATATCCATGGCGGATTAATGTTTTACATTCGAAAAATCAAATATTAAAATGTAATAGCCATTTCACAATTTATTAGCTCTACAGTAGGGCAGCGGTGTGTCACAAATTCGAGCTGGAACAAGCATTCAACACATTTCGCTTTGTTGGGCAAAATCAAAAACAAAATAACTATTTATCTGTCAAAGTTCTATTTTCAAATGTGCCCTACAATTTTAATTCATAATTTGTATAATAATTTTTCGTCTATCTCCTAGACTATAAAGATTAAAAATGTAGATTTTTTCCGATTCCGCCAGTTTTTTTCTAATTACCATGGAAGCATATTATTATTACCTATTATGTATGTAGGTAAAACATATTATGAGTAGGTATAATATATAAACTGTACTAGTGCTAGTTGTACGAACAAAAAACTTCCTGGGTTTTTTTTTATTCCGACATGAGTTTCAAAATTTAATTTATTATTGTCATTCCTATCGTATTGGTAAAGTGATGTTTGAAGCATAACAAATCAACTGCCTACACTATCGGTACCCGGGATTCAAAGTAAATTTATACAAAATTTCATTAAAATTGGTTGAGTGGTTTAAGCATAAAAAGGTAACAGATAAATATAAGAAAGAACAGAAACTCTCGCATGCTAAACATTTTAATGTTAAGTGAATCAAATAAAGCTACAATCTTTTTCGCACGATTTCCATCGTCTGAGTCACTTGATGTTACTATGAAGGATTTAAAAACAGGGCTGTTCAACCGTCGGCACTCGGCACGCAAGGAACCTGGCAAATTAGCCGGTCATGCGAGACGGCGATCCATCACCTATTTGCGTCCACTCTGTTACTCTAAAGCAATTTCCTTTCCTTATCTAACATTAGTCTGCACTTACTGAATGGAATTAAGGCGTTTTCTTTATTTCTAATCATTTCCGAAATTCTGAATGTTTTAGGTTGTTGGTATATTGTATTGGCTTTGTTTGGTTATGATCGCATCAGTCAAGTCACGTTACAGAAATAACGCTTTCCTATATATTATTAAATGTGTAATTCATACATACGTGGGAGAGCCATGCTTTGGCACGAATGGACCGGCTCGACCGGAGAAATACCACGTTCTCACAGAAAACCGGCGTGAAACAGCGCTTGCGCTGTGTTTCGCCGAGTGAGTGAGTTTACCGGAGGCCCAATCCCCTACCCTTCCTTTCCCTCCCCTATTCCCTTCTCTTCCCATCCCTACCCTCCCCTATTACCCTATTCCCTCTTAAAAGGCCGGCAACGCACCTGCAGCTCTTCTGATGCTGCGAGTGTCCATGGGCGACGGAAGTTGCTTTCCATCAGGTGACCCGTTTGCTCGTTTTCCCCCTTATTTCATGAAAAAAAAAGTAAATATAATATACCAATTGGGCAGTTAAAAATTCAATGAGTATAAATTCATGATTGGTCAAAGGATTGTATGGAACCCGTACCCAAGCTGTCGCACATCCACATATAATATATATAATGAAAGGGCTTAAAATGCTGAACATTTTTTTTGTATGACGTAAAATCTCTAAACCATGGGAGAAAAAAGTTATTGGTAATTATTATGTCTCAAAGTGCTACATTACTACTTCTTCGAATTTAGCTGATGACATCACTCTTTTCTAAGCGCGAATACAATAATAATATTATATTTTCTTACTATTATGCTAAGGTAAACAATACTTGAATTTTAAAAAGAAATTATGTCAGGACCGTATCTATAGCAATTAGTATTACGATACAACTAAGCTAAGGATCTAGTATATAAAGCTGACTGTGAAACTCCTAGTTTAATTCCAAACGACCAAGCATACTTACTTTTAGTGCCAGACGTTAGGTCTTAAGGTGATATTAGAGCCAGAACCGTTTTAGACAACGAGAGAACTAAACTTAGATTTTTTAATGACCACATTGAAACCATACGTGTTGTTATTAGAGAAATGTCGACATTGCACCAAAATTTGATCGCGCTGGAACTGCACATTTTTTACCTACTAAATTTCATCGAAATCGGTTTAGCGGTTTAAGTGTGAAGAGGTAACAGACCGACAGACAGACACAATTTCGCATTTATAATATTAGTATGGATCTACATAATGTTAAGAGAAAATTCATTTGTTTCCTTGCATTGAATAGGGAACTGCAAGCCCCTTTTTTCATTAAGATAAGATAAAATTTGTATATATTCGTACGTACAAAGTCACGCCCAAAATCTAGTTTGAAATCAAAATAGCATCCCTAGGTAGGCCAGAATTGTAGAGCCTTATCCTCTTTACGTTGGTACAAATAAATTATTTTAGATACAATAACATTTTAAATCAACAAGCAGGGAACTTAATACAATTAGGAAGAAAATATTCATTTGTCAAAAATAAAAAACACCCGCAAAATACTGAATGACCCAATAAACAAAGAATGACGAACACTAAGCGATTTTATGAACATGCTCTTAATAATGCGAAGAGCGGAGTGAACCGCTTTGGAATAATAATGTGCCATTTTTATTAAATTCCAGTACACGATTCGAGCCAAAAGTTTACCACCCCTGTGTAATTATTTGAAATTGTACCGTACCATTCAAAAGATAACGTTTGATATAAAATTGTTGTGGACAAAATATGTTTGGATTAAATGACTTTTCTTATTTCCAGATTACGCTGCAGCCAGAAAAAGAGATAAGGATTTTTGCAATTGAATAAGCATGTTTAATATTCTTCATTGTTTTTTGTTATTTTGTAGCTCCTAAACTATTGGCCAGATTTTATTGAAGAAGATCTTGTAACCGTCCATACTAATAATATTATAAATGCAAAAGTGTTTCTAATTGTTACCTCTTCAATACCAAAGCGCTGAACCGATTCTGCTGTAACGTATGGAGATACTTTGAGTCCCAGGAAAGGACATACTAGGATATACTAAATTTCAGCAATATCGTTTGAGCGTTTTGGGCGTGAAGAGGTAACAGACAGACAGACACACTTTCCCATTTATAATATTAGTATGAATTCGCGTTATTAGCTAATAGTTTCAACTTTGATTTGAACTTGTAAAAAACATTTAAAACTTTGTGAAACGTGCCTTAGAAAATATTACGTAAACGCGATATTTTAATTATAGTCATTTATTTGCACAGCTTTATGCATTTATAAGCGACGTAGAATGCAATTTTTTAGAAGTGACTCACGCCTCTCCCCGTGGCTATTTTTGTATGCATAATTTCTTATTTTTCTATACATAAGTGCAGATAGAAACAGTGACGTTCTTTAAAAAAAATTGGTTTTTCAATACTCAGTTTTTGATTAGGCTGAAACAAAATATATTCTAAACATATATTTTAAATTGATGCTCAATTTGTAACTATCATTTAAACTTATTATTATTGAGCTCGTCTTGTTCATCTCCGATTTAGATCAGATTTTTTAAACCTATTTTTTACTATTCATTTCTAAAGGCATGCCTTTATTATGGGACTGTAATCAATAATTATTATGTGCCTATCGCGACTGATCATTATCTTCTTTTCACTTCGAAACATACAAGACCATTGAGCATTTATTACTATTTCAAAAAAAAAACTAGGCCTTTACATCTGTTGTGGATGATTTATACAGTATTTGCAGAGCGAAGTAACCACTCCTCAAATACTATAGTGCCTGGGACAAGATTTTTAAATGTCCGTATGGTTGCCCAAGCACATACGGCATTCTCGCAACATAGTCGACCTAGTCCAGAGGAAAGAACTAGTCAATACGTCTGGGACCAACTACGTGCGGGTTTCCTCACGATGTTTTCCTTCACCGTACGAGCGTCCGTATTATGTACTTGAGATTAGAAAATGTCTCATTGGTACACGCCTCCACCCGGGATCGAACCTGCACCCTCTACGAGTGCGAACCAAAGGTCTACCCATTAGGCCACGGACGCTAACGCTCATCTATTTCAAAGAAACTATAATAATAATATCATTATATGCACCCACGAATTTATTGCGTCATTATTATTACTTGCAGGGTAGCTATTATTATATTATAACAACTAGATGACGTCCGCAACTCCGTTGCTCCAGAATTCGGTTATCACGAGAGAACCGTACATTTTTTCGGGATAAAAAGTATCATATGCCCTTTCTCGGGACTCAAAGTGTATGCATACTAAATTTCAGCGAAATCAGTTCAGCGGTTTGGGCGTGAAGAGGTAACACACAGACAGACACACTTTCGCTTTTATAATATAGTAAGAAGGTATATTAGTTAGTATGGATAACAATTATAAATTAAACTTACTAGTCAGCACCTTATAACGAGAATAACGTATAAAAATCATTAAATTCCGAATGGTTTTTTATAATTATTACGCGTCTGAAAGCTGGTCAGCGGAGGGCTGCGGCCGATAATTTTTCAGTTCACTTGGCGATTGCCGATTGACCTCGATGCACTTCATGACCCCTGCTCCTGCTCTAATTAGCTTTTTAATTAGAGATTTTGAGATTTACGTCCGATTTTAGTAGTGTATAAATCCTTAGGTACTCACGAAGTATTTTAGTAGAGTTGTTATAAAAAGTTCCAACTACGATTAGTTTTGAGAGCAGGCAATTACTATTTGCAACTTTAAATATAACTATACGATTAATTATTATAACTTCCAGTATGATGTGGCATTAAATTAGCACCTCCATCGTGGGTATCGCAGACACAATAGATTTTCAATTGTTATGCGGCAGCCGGCTACCGCTTGGGGATTGATGGGTCAAAAGATAGAGAAAAAAGGAGCAGACAAAAGTTACTTTACGCAAAATAATACGAATATTTTTATATTTAGATTAGAATAAAAACAGTTATCTTAAGATCCTATCCCACAATAATTATTTTATATTATAAATGCCTGAAGGTACTTAAGTTCTAACAAAGTATTTTGTGTGTAATTAAAATGCGACTAATCAAAACTAAGACCTAACTTTTATTCGGCCATTTTGGATAATAAAAAGCAACGATATCCAACCACATCTGGCTGACGTCGGTAATCGTCTGCAATAACAAACAAAAAGGAACATTCCAGAAAGTTCGGCGACAGGTGTGGGGTTTAAAGTGTTGTTCGATTGAATCCGATGTTTTTATATGCTTGATAGAAGTTTGTTTTTATCACTTTTATTTTATGAGCAAGAGAGAACATTTTGGTTCCCTTGTCTCCCTTTTCTTGCATATTATATTATATATATATTGGATAAGTTGTTTAAGATATATTACTAATGTTTAAGAGACAAAAAAGTAGCGATTAAATTATTAATTAAAATTTTTGTCGCTGTAAGGTTCTTTCTCTAGCTCTCTATTTCCTTTAAAGTATTAAATTCCATTTCATTCAAATTGGTTTTGCAATTTGAGCGTGAAGACTAAAGCTTAGGCCAAACCTACGCGACCATAGCGACTGCGAAGCGGGAGCGTCTACCGCGCGGCGGACGCTGCCCCTGTAATCTTATGGCGCTGTGTACACCTGCGCGACCGCAATGCGGGATGTTCGCGTCGGCAAAGCGGGACGTGCGCGTCAAGTGTCAGACGTGTGTTTTGTAGTGTACATAACTAGACTTCTTTTTAAAACATTTTTCATAATTTTTTTACAGCTCTTTAGTTTACGTTTTGATAGATTGTGTCATGATATTAAGGCGCCTACCACACGTGCATGCTTGACCACAGTTTTGCTGGCGCATGCTTCTCGCATAAAAAGACGTAAGACTGATTTATCTACCACACGGCACAATCATGCATGCGCAAGCCACATTCTTGCCGAGATCGTCGGCGTATAAACAATGTTTCTCAATGAAGAGCTATTTCTTCTGCTTTTATTTTTCCAGTGTTTGCTAGTGACAAAATTGATAATGCAGAAATGAAATCATCGTTTGTTCGAAGCTTTAAGGTGGGTTGCACCAACTTACTATAACTTTAACTTTAACTATAACAAAATGTCAAATGAACTGTCAAATCTCTAGTTTAAGTCAAAAATAGACGCCATATTTAACAATAACCTTAACCGCGCAGTTTCGCTCGGTAAAAGTTAAAGTAAAACTTGACATAAGAGTCACAGTGTTGCCATAACAAATTATTCTTTTCTGTCAATTTGTTTAGATAATTCATTTTTATACTCTCAACCTACGAATAATAAAAACTAAGGAATCGTAACTCCCATACTATTACCGTTTTAAATTTGGTTCCTTTCGATCTGTCATGTAGCGTCAGCCTAGTACCGCTCAAGGCCACCTAAATATTGCAAATGTATTGAAATGTGTACCTAAGGTACACTTTTTTGACAAGTATTGTGGAGCATGTTTTTGACGGAGTTACTTTTCCTTAGTTTTTATTATTTGTAGCTCTCAACCCTATTAACTTTAGCAACAGACATCTGTCTAATTCTGTGGTCAAAGTTAAGGTTAAAGTTAAGTTAACCTTAACTTTGACCATAACTGTAAATAACCATGCTTCTGGTGCAACCCACCCTAAAAAAGCTGTTACTTTTTTATAGACACACCTTTGCACTTATAATACTAATATTTGTATGCATATGACGACCTCTGTGGCTCAATTGGTTGAGTGTGTGGCAGCTCAAGCCGGGGGTCGCGGGTTCGAATCCCGCCGACGGAACAAAAAGTTTTCAATGTTCCCGGGTCTGGATGTGAATTAAATAACATGTAAATGATATAATAAAAATCTTAAATATATGTATAGTATAAAAGTATTAAATATATTTCCGTTGTCTGGTACCTGTAACACAAGTCCTTCAGGTACTTAGCACGGGGCCAGACTGACGTGGTGTGAAGCGTCCATAGATATAGGTATTGGATACTAAGAAAATTGATGTCACATAGATTGTTTCACAGATTGCAGTGGCATCTTCGTAAATTATTGTTATTGCTTTACCAACGAATATTCAATAGTTGAAATATTTGTTAGAAATGTTGTTATATGTCTGACCTTCTCAGAATCCTGAGTGAACTAGATATCGTATCTCCCAATGCTTACTTTACCATACGAAACAAACTCAAGAGTCGCAAAATAACACTTAAAAAGCAGTTTCCTCGTGACGGATGGGTTTCTTTTATCACAACAAAGAATATTATAAGATGTCGTAATAAAGTAAATAAATAGACGTATGTACTGTAAAAGCATTTGGTATCGCATTTTGTATCTTAATCCTTAGTGTTGGGGTCGTATTTTCAACGACGACCCATCGTAGAGTTTGTAAGGAATATTATGAAAACAAATTCGCTCGGAGCACGTTCGTCGAGTAATAAATAAACCGAAGCAGCCAGCAGACAGAAAAAGTCAACCACAAAATTGCCTTATTTTAAATTGCATTATGTGTCGAGAAACGCAAGAAGAAAGATATATAAGCTACTGTTATTGTGAGGTTTTTTTGGTAACCGTGAGAGACCCATGTCTAGAATCACCTGGTTCCTATTCAACAAACATTTTAATCAAACAATTCAGTAAAAAAGTTTAGTAACTGACAAAATTACTTTTCACACATACGTACTCTCGTGTTTCGAATACAGATATATACTTGTGTAATCAATGAACTTGTGGTTAAAGCAATTAAGATGAGTATGGAAGTATGAAGTCCTGTGAGTCCCAAAAAAGGACATACATAGTAGGATAGTTTTTATTGCATAAAGAATGACGGTTCGAACCAGAAACGAATTTCTCTGTACACAATGATGCGGGCAGCTACTAGTATGTTATTATGGCTGAATATAATTGAGGGTATGGGTACACTTAACTATCCAGATAATTAAGAACGTCCCACACCGCAAATTTCAAGTTTGATAACACACTCGAGTTCTGTTCCCTCGATTAGGGACAATTTAAGTACACGTAATTGACTAGCTTCATTGACTTGATTCGACATCTTAAAATACTTTAAACGAGACAAACTCGTGGTTAATAAAAACTTAATATCCAATGAAATGGGACTTATTCTTAGCACAACTTTTTAATCCAATTGTATAAACCTAATTTTTGATTACAAGATTATTTCTTCATTTAAAATACCCACGTTGCATTAAGTGCCATCATTTTCACCCACATAGGTGGGTGAAAATGATGGCACTTAATGCAACGTTTATTACTTCTTTACAAAAAACGAATGGATGGATTTTGATATGGGATTGTGGCGGTACCCACAATTCGCCTAACATTCTTGCATCGCGCTATCGAAGTTTTCTGAGCGCGTCGCTATATATACGACAGCTGAAATGTACCACGTGGGGTCCGGCCTGACCGAGCATAACACCTCGATCGGTCGGAAGATCTTCCTTTTCGGCCACTACACTTATGTCCCACAGGATAATAGGCTTTTATCGCAAAAAAGTACAGTGTTCCATGGGATACTTTAATAACTAGGTTTTAGATAAATCAAGTAATATGGATAAACAAAATACTATATAGCTTTATTTCCTTATCGCGAATGGGTTATTTCTAACAATAAAACAAAGAAAACATAAATTAGAGAGCACTAAACGAACGGTTCAATTTAACCCTTCAAACGCCATCTGGTGTCCACGGCGTAATGTGCCATTAGGTGCCGACTCGACCCTTATCTGAGCACATATTTGAGAACTTCTAAAAACTGGAGCGGAACTAGGGTTGGCTTAGACTGTAATGTGAGATCATTGAGATCGCATTCATTTCATATTCATTCATAAGTGTATTTTAATAATTATATTAACAATTATTAATGTACAGTTTCTAAGTTTTCTAAAAAATATAGAAAAGATAGAAGGAAAATATATAAAAGGAGTACTCGATTCGATTTTTGACCGAGCCGAAATTGGTAATCACCATATTTTTGGCTGAAGCTAAAGGTTTTACAATTTCTAAGAAATTATTCCCTAGAGTGGTTCCATTTTTTGGATAATTTAAATCTTCAATACCTATTGAATGTTTCTTTTAATAAAACTTCAGGTACTAAAAGTAATATATAAAATTTAATTCACAAACAGTTCAAAGACTCGCAATAATTGTTACAATAACAGAAACACAATAAACAATAAACAAGTTTTATTAAAATTTTATTCGAGTGACAACCCTAATTTATAGGGTCTGCAACATCTGTAATGGCGGACTGTCCCGGACAAGTTACGTGAATATGCAAATTATTTAAACACATTTTGTTTTTAATATAATCCCCGTGTACGCGAGTGTAAAAACATGCATAAACCATGGCACAATAGTGGCAATATAGTATTAAATGGCACGATATTTAAATAATATACCAACCAATATTTTCAGGAGCACATATAGATAAAAATACAAAGTAGTATAGAAACAGATAATTTACCTTGGTTCAAAATCTGTCGATATTTATCCATGCTCATAATATTATAAATTTGAAAGTATCATGTCTATCTATTATTTATTCACGCTGAAACCTCTGAACTGATTTTAATGAGTATATAGTTTGAAATTCTGGCAAAATGTACGGTTTTCACGCGACAAACGAAGTTGCGAGTACCATCTTGTATCTTCTACATTGATAAAGACTGTTTCGTAGCACTTAGTAGCAATGTGTAGAACTTCGTAGCAAAGCGTAGCACATCATTGCGGAGCGTAACTTTTTGTAGCGAATCATAGAACTTCGTATTGAAGCGTAGCATTTAGTATCAAAGCGTAACACTTCGTAGCAAAGCGGAGCACGTCGTAGCAAAGCAAAGCATTACGTAGCAAAGCGTAACACTTCGTAGCAAAGCGGAGCACGTCGTAGCAATGCGTAGCACTTCGTAGCACGTCGTAGCAAAGCGTAGCACTTCGTAGCAAAGCGTAGCACTTTGAAGCACGTCGTAGCAAAGCGTAGCACTTTGAAGCACGTCGTAGCAAAGCGTAGCACTTTGAAGCACGTCGTAGCAAAGCGTAGCACTTCGTAGCATGGCAGTTCGTAGCTGTCAAAACATGACCTTCGTAGGCTTTCTTTTATTACCGCACTATCAGTAAGTACGGTAATATCAGTAAGCATCTAGGTAAGTACTGTGTGTCGTTAGTGGGGTATTACTCACCGCGGCTGGAATTCCCCATCAATTCCCCACTCCATTCCCCATTCCCCACTAACCGAGACGCTGAGGTGAGATAATTTAGTGCGCTTAATCGAACTGTATAAACAATGCCCTAAATACAAGCAGTGTACAGTCAGGGAAAATGTTTAGCTCTTTGTTCATCTTAACATAATATTGTATCTTTCGTTACCTCAATATATACAAAAAAATCGGCCAAGTGCGAGATGGACTCGCGCACGAAGGGTTTCGTACCATTATAGAGCAAAAATAGGTAAAAATTGTGTTTTTTTGTATGGGAGCCCCTCTTAATTATTTATTTTATTTAAATTTTATTATTAATTATTAAAGTATAAATACAACTGAGTATGTTGTGATTGTGAACATTTCAAGTGCCTACCTATTGCCATTATTGATATCGAGCAAAAAATTGCAAAAAAAAAAATACGTTTGCTGTATGGGAGCCGCCCTTAAATATTTATTTTATTTTGTTTTTAGTATTTGTTGTTTAGCGGCAACAGATATATACACAATATGTGAAAATTTCAGAAGTCTAGCTATAGCGGTTCTTGAGATACAGCCTAGAGACAGACAGACGGACAGACAGACGGACAGACAGACGAACAGACAGACGGACAGACAGACGGACAGACAGACGGACAGACAGACGGACAGACAGACGGACAGACAGACGGACAGACAGACGGACAGACAGACGGACAGACAGACGGACAGACAGACGGACAGACAGACGGACAGACAGACGGACAGACAGACGGACAGACAGACGGACAGACAGACGGACAGACAGACGGACAGACAGACGGATAGATAGACGGACAGACAGACATCGAGGTCTTAGTAATAGGGTCCCGTTTTACCCTTTGGGTACGGAACCCTAAAAAAATGAATGTCATACGAGTGTTAGAAAACAAAGTGATAACACTTTAGATTGTGTATGTGTCCCTTTTATTCACTTCACTGTAAAAGTAGCAGCGCAGACAGAGTTAATTTTTCTGCGATTTGTATTGGCAAGCGCGCCAGCGCACAGCGTCATGAATTTGCCCATAAAAATTTAAACAATTGCTCTTTCAGCGTTGCCACCTTTACAGTAAACCCATACATACCCTTAAGTATTATCACTTTGTTTTGTTACATCTTTTTCCAATCAGGCTTGAAAAGTACTTTATTGTTTTCAACACAGACATAGATCAAGATAGATACCGCATGTCGCTCCATTTGTATGAAAACGAGCGTGCCACTTTTTTACTACCTACTGTGACGTACCGATGATAAGAAACGTGACAATTATCAAGGCCAACGTTTCTATTTGAATTTTTACAGCTCAATACGGCACTTTAAGGCATTTAGGCATTTTTAAAATTCCGATTGACATCCGATTCCGATAGCAGACTAAAGAAAAGACTTTCGAAAGACGAGCATTGCTCGTCGTTTGGGAACGCGATATGGCACGCGAAGTACATACACATGCGGTGTCTATCTTGATCTATGTCTGTGGTTTTTAACAAATATATTTAATACTAGAAGCCGACCTTGCTGCCTCATATAACACGATTATTACTAGATCCACCCCATACTAGTAGGGAGTCCACTACTAATGAAATACCATGAAGTACATCACGTATGTTCCCCTTGTAATAAGTACTTAACAGAATGTCCGACAGCCCCTCTTGCTGTGCGCCTGATAAAAATAAAGAAATATTACAAATATTTTGCTTATAATGGAAGTCTTTTGCGTTAAGGAACACTGTAGTACTAGATGTTAATATAAAAACATATAAGTATAACCTAAACATAAATAGTGGCTAAAGAACCCTTAAAAAAACTCTTTGTTTTTATAAATCTAGAATCTTAGGATTATGATGAATCTTAAGATACCTTTTAAGAATTCTGACAAATTATAGGCTCTATGAGGTCTCAATATGCTGTAAGTTTTCCAAATAAACAAAAATAAAAATACTAGAGCGTGCCTAAGTAATATTAAACATGCAGAAAGTGATACATACTCTAACAAAGCCTTAGAATTATTTATTATAAAAAAACCGGCCAAGTGCGTGTCGGGCCACGCGCAATATAGGGTTCCGTAGTACCGCTAGTTTTTGATAATGTTTGTATTGTCAATGAATGTATATTTATAACTTGTTTTATATTACTAACAACATCATCTCAGTTACTTTCAAAGGAATTTGAATGAAAAGTTTCTTTATACTTCGCCGAATACATTTTTATTAGTTGATCGACTATTACTCAATAACTTATGAAGTCTTCTTGGCCGTGATAGTTTTCCTCTTAAATTCAGCATATTTCCTACTCCCGTGAATTTTCTCACATTTTCAGAAACAACCGTTTAGCTGGTAGAAGGGGGGGACACTGGACTCTAACGATTTTTTGCCACTTTAAAACTTAATATTACACAAATAGATCCCTAAATCGGAAAGTAATCTATGAATACTCACAATATTTTTAAAAAACCTATCCAACGACACCCCACACGATGGGGTGGGCGCGAAAAAAAAAATTCATCCCCACTTGATGTGTAGGGCAGGTACCATAATTTTTTTTTTTTTTAAGATTTTATGTACCATTTTGTCGGCATCATTAATATATTGTGTATTCATGCCAAATTACAGCTTTGCAGGTCCTATAGTCTCTGAGCAAAACCGCGGACAGACGGACGGACAGACCGAAACTATAAGGGTTCCTTGTTGACTACGGACCCCAAAACACTAGTTGATTTAACAAGCAGGAACCGTACATTTCGCTGCGATAAAATTTGTCCTTTTCCGGGCCTTAAAGCATCTTCACACCAAATTTTATCAAAATTGGTTCTCCGGTTCAAGCGTGAAGACGTCACAGATAGACAGACTTTCGCAATTATAATATTAGTAAGGATTATCCTCCTGTACGCACGTAACGTAACGCACTTGGTTAAAACCTGTCTCAAAATCTATCAAAGAAGTATTAACTAAACGTTTGACCAATATAATATAGTAATAGCATACTTACACTAATAATCTAAATATATATAACTCAAAGGTGACTGACTGACTGACTGACTGACATAGTGATCTGAACGATATGAACACACAGCCCAAACTCCTGGACAGATCGGGCTGAAATTTGGCATGCAGGTAGATGTTATGATGTAGGCATCCGCTAAGAAATGATTTTGATCAATTTTACCCCCAAGGGGTTAACATAGGGGATTAAAATTTGTATGAAACTTTGTCAATTTTAAACCGATCGGGCTGAGACTCTGCATGCATATGCTACTATGACGTAGGCATCCCCTGAGAAAGGATTTTGATAAATTCCACCCTTAAGGGGATAAAATAGGGGATGAAAGATTGTATATAGTAATACTTCTTAACGCGAGCAAAGCCGCGGGCAAAAGCTAGTAAATAATAATTTCAAGAATTATTTTTTAGTTTTTAAGATGTTATTTCAAAGACGAGTCTAATATTTTAATATCTCGACCTGAGACGCATTAGGTCTGATGTAGAATTTTACAAGTTTAGAGGAGAGCCAAAAGAAAAATATTGACAAAATCGTGTCGAAACTTTTGTTTATTATCGAATAGGCTAGCAAAAATACTATAATATTTTAGATAAGTCATCTACCTTTGTATTAGTATAGTAATAAAACCAATCATAGTAGAATAAAAATAATTTATTATTCAAAAACAATTTTTTGGTGACATCCAACCTTATGCTTGTATAGAGTTATTAAACGACGCATACTTTTAAATATATTTAGTGATCCAACTTTATGCCTGCAATTTTTTAGTAAATTAACTGTGTATTTTAAGCTTTTTTTAAACATATAACATTATATTTGGCCAAAAATAGAAATTTAGTTACGTCCTATCTTATCATGTAGCTATTAATTATGAGGCATATTATTAAGCACATAAGGTCGAAGATAATAAATTAAAATGTCAAAATAATAAAAACTTAAACATTATGACTCACTCATTTTTTAAACTAAAAAAATATGTAAAAAAGAATAGAAACAGACAGATTTAATCCACTTCAGGAAAATCTACCTGATTCTCGGAATGTTTTAAGTTTTTATAATATGTGTGGAATTCCTGTGGAATCTACTGCAAAAGACTCCTCAAATCATTGTATTTTGCCGTTGATATGGGCTTTTCAGTTTGACTAACACAAGGTAAATATTCAGGAAACTGAATTCGCTTAGAAGCATTTCGGATGAAAGATATTTCGAAAAAATCTTCTTCGAATCTATTTTTATAAAATAACATTCCAGGCTGGTCTTGTCTAACCTGAAGCCAAACACATTCTGAAATTTTAAAATATTGATTATCTTTATTCTTCTTTCTGAAAACAAAAGGACCATTTTTCTTATACAAAGACGTAACGTCCTTAAAATTATTAAGCTCCATATCAAAGACGTCAAAACTTCGTCTTCCCCCACAAGTTCGAATAAACTGAGACCAGTCTCGAGGTATTGCAATCTGCATCGTTTTTAATTGCTTTTTCTTTTTTTCTATTTGTGAGTGTATTTGGTCGACTTCCATGTGCGTATGACCCTTCAGCATAAATTTGTGCTTTATTATTTTCAGCTGGGGATGTTTGTGTAATATCCACATGTAAGCCATCACGACCATCAAATTTCGGTTCTGGCCCGCACAGTTATCAGACCACAGAGTTAACTCCTTCACGTTAGTAAGATTTTCATAATTTTCTTCAACCCATCGAATGAGACAAGATGCTATTTCGTTTCCTCCTCTGCCACCTATATTTTCAGACCATAACATGTTTGCAGCTCTATTAGCTGTAGAATCAAATATTGTCAAATTTAATGTCCAAAGCTTTCGTAGATAAAAAGATTTACTATTGGTTAAATTCGGTGTAGCCAAACACTTCTGCAAATCAAACATCAATACTTTTTTTTCGCCTGAACTTGATTCTGCTTCTTTTTTGTCATTTCTTTTCAAGTTATATCTTTCTTCAGCAGCATTAGCATGAATTTCTTTTTCTTTTTCAATATTAATTTTCAGCTCTTCATCCACAACATCTAATAGCTTTCTCTCAAATGCATCACAATCATCACAAGTATCGACCGACGGTAGTTTGAAGCTTAAATTGAATTTGGTATTGAAAATGTTTCGGTATAACCATTCTTTGGCTACCAAATTCGGAGGAATCTCTGCAGATTCCATTCTCTCTTTATACTGTTTATACATAGTGGGGATATTCAAGTCCGGTCCCAAAAATTTTCGTCCGCTCTTTTGTCGTGAATAATGACTCTCATAACATGGATATAAGTTAATGTGATCTATCACTGATTTTACTACCACATCAGAAGTTTTATTACCAGGAATATGCTTTCCCCTCTGATCTGGAGCTACTAATCCTCCATCGAGCTGTTTTTCCAAACTCACCTTAACAAACTTTTCTCCTATAGATAACGTGTTGAGAAATATTAAGTTATTATGTATTAGAAAATTTTAATCTTGGCTGAATAGCCATGATGTCTTTGCCTCTGGTTTTGTGGAATGGTAAAAAGGTTAATGTCAACGTCTATGAGATGGCGCTTTTTCCTGTCCTCTTTGATTTTCGTTTTCTTACTGTGCAAATGTGAGTTACTTAAATAAAACAATATTAAGCGTTTTTCTCAGTTTTATTTATATAAAAGGCCTAATTACAAAAGGTTATGGGCCCAGAAAACTGTTAAAACTGAGGAAATTAGAAAACAGTAAAGAAAAAATCATAAGTGCAGTTTCGACTTTAGCACGCACGCGGCACGCCCAAATCAAAATGGAGCGAACTTTGAGCGTGGACAAATTCGATGGAAAAAACTTTCGCCAGTGGAAGTTTCAAATAAAATGCGCACTGAAAGCGAAAGGAATTGATATCTCTGCAGAGAAAACTGAAGGAAATGCAAGTAAGTGGCTAAAGGACGATGGCATGGCTATGTACATCATAACCTCATCAATGGACTTAAATCAAATTACGTTAATAGAAAACTGTGACACCGCTGTCGAAATAATGATGAAATTAGAATCAATTTATGAACAAAAAAGTGAGTTGAACAAAATGTATATCCACGAAAGATTTTATCAATACAAAATGTCACCAAGAGATAGCGTGGCTCAACATATAGCTAAAGTTGAGAATATTGCCAAACAGCTAAAGGAAAGCGGTGAAAACATTAGTGACACTGCTATAATCACTAAAATTTTGAGCACTCTACCGCCCAAGTACAAATCACTTAGGCAAGCTTGGATGTCGTTGGACCCTAAACAGCAAACTTTGATCAACTTAACTGCACGTCTGCTTGATGAGGAGGCCAATAGTATTTGTGAAGATGAGCAAGAAATGGCTTTTCTTATAGCTAAAAATAAGCCAAAGAAGGAATCGATAAAAAATGAAGCAAATACAAGTAGGATGAACAAGAAAGAGAGACCCGTGAAGCATCGTTTTGAATGTTACAACTGTGGCAAAAGGGGCCATTTTGCCAGAGAGTGTCATGCACCAAAGAAAGTGCAGAAAGATAAAAATATGCTCGCATTTAATGTCGCTGAAGAATTGAATGCTCGTAATGATACAGAAGAAGAAACCTGGATACTCAATAGTGGAGCTTCGGCCCACATGACCTATAGGAAAGAATTATTTGAAGAATATACTTGTATGCAGAAATCATTGACATTGGGAAACAAAGAGTCCATAGAAGTATGTGGACAAGGAAACATTTTAATAAAAAGACTTGTTAATGGACAGTGGAAGGAAAGCATATTAATAGGAGTACTACATGTACCTAATCTAAAAAGAAACTTATTTTCAGAAGGAGTAATAACTAGAAAGGGCTATTCTATAATAAAAAAGGACAAAAATGCCCTAATTTATAAAGACAATAAAGTTGTAATGTCTGGAAAACTCAAATCAAATAATTTATATGAATTAGACATTAAAACAACCATCCCGAACACATGCAATTTAGTACAAAAAACAAACAAAAGTGATCTGAAAAAGTGGCATGAGAGATTGGGGCACTTGAACATTCAAGAAATTAGAAAAATGAGTTTGAACAGAATAGTTGAAGGTTTAAACATTGAAAAAGGGAATGAAAATAATGTTATATGTGAAGCATGTGCTTATGGGAAGCAATCTCGTTTTCCTTTTCAGAAATCAAGTCGGCCAGAACTGCAACCTGGTGACCTAGTATATAGTGACGTCTGTGGTCCGATGAGCCATGCATCTGTTCAAGGTATGAGATATTTTTTATTATTCAGGGATGCAGCAACAAGCTACAGACATATTTACTTTATGAGAAATAAGAGTGATACTTTTGAATATTTTAAGAAGTATAATGCTATTATTAAAAACAAATACATGCACAGTGTTAAAATATTGCACACTGATAATGGACGCGAGTACATTAACAAAGCATTTAGTGTCGATAGATATCAAAAACGCCCAAGTCACGATTAAACATTTTTCGGATAATGATGTTCTTTTCTAGTTGGAACTTTTAGCGTGTAAAAAACTGTGATTATTGTTTGTGCTATGCATATTATACACGGCAACACTGAAAAAGTAAAAAGCGAAATAAATTCATTGTGTAAATAAACATTTTCAACGAGTTTTATTAGGACTTAGGTGCATATGATGTAATACTTATGGACTTGGTCAATATTGAAAAAATAGGGCACTGGACTTGAGTGAGTTTGAAATATTGCAATAGGACTTAGGCGAGTTTGATATGAGTTAGTAATTAGGGTACGGACTCAGGAAATGAAATGTAATATTAATTATTATCATAATATAATCATTTCTATTCGTACAACAACAAAAAAAATCTTAACAAAATCAAATATCTCCTCAGGAATACAGTCATTTTCTTCACCGTCCTCAATTTCGCCCTCATGGCCGGGTAGAGCTAGAACATTTTTAAAATAATTTAACTCCGGAATTTCTGGCCACTGTTCTCCGAAGTGTTTTTTTAATAGTTTATTTACATCGTCAAGCTTTTCCTGTTTGATGGTGACTGTGTGGTTTATTCTGTCAGGTAAAATTTGCGATATTTTTTTACCTCTTTTTGTAATTGGTAAAAGTTGACCTATGTCATTTCTGTATGACAATTCACCACGTACTAGAATTTTTCGGGCCACCTTTTCAATAATTATGCGCTTGCATTTACTTATTTGGAAGTGCAGGCTCTGCGTGTTTTTAAGCACATTCTTGCATGCTTCTTTCCAGTCAAATACTAATACTTGATCAACAACATGATAGATGGTAGCATTAGACGACATCAAATTAATATAGTCATTTGGATTTAAATCGTTTTCTAGACGCCGAATTTTTTTTTCGGTAATAGCAAAAACTCTGTCAGGAGGAATAAAGCTGTGGCCTTTAACTGGGAAAATTATCTCGACTTTGGAAATATTATTTTTCGTCTCGTTTAGCCATTTTGAAACCATCCCAACCAAAATCGAGTTTTTATTTTGACCACCACAGCCATCCGCCACAAGCCTGACGATTTTTTTCCCCTCCATATTTAAACTATTTAAGCAGTGATAGACGCAAGATGATATTTCGTTGGAGCCTTTTGGTGCCTTATCCTCAGTCCAAACATAGGAGAAGACATTTTCACGTGTTAAATTTATCTTAGAGTTGCCCACAACAATCGTAAAATTATAAATGTATAGCTGCCTCGAATAATAGGTTGATTGGTCTGGTACCCTTGGCATAGGTAAATTTTTTTGGCAATCAAATGAAAGGATAAGTATATCCGGATCATTATCTTTCAAAAGCTGAAAAAAACATTTTGCTCTTAACTTATGGATTCTGTACTGTGCACGTATATTTTCCTTCTCAGGGCCATTTTGACATCTTTTCATTTTTTCTAAAAGTTGAAGGCAATCCGAGCAAACATCCTGTCGCGGTGTTCCAAATCCTATGTTGAAAGAGGTATTGAATACCTTTCTAAAATAAGATTTCGTTACCGAGAAACCGGGTATGGCTTGATCCTCATACATTTTGTACATCTTAGTTATGTTAAGACTTGGGTCAAGATAAATTCTCTGTTTTATCCTGCCCCTACAGTAATGAGAATCTAAAGGTTTAAATTTCATAATAAATTTCTGGACCGATTCCAATTTCGATCTAAATGCAAATTCTTTACGGTCACCACCTCTTCTCTCTGATGCACTAGTCCCATTTTCTGCAAATCTTTTAGTGACGCCTTTTATTCTTCCTTGTTTAATATTTAAAACATCACAAAAAGCTCGAAGGCAGACTGGAACAAGTTCTTTGGACTTGTGGTCGGGAATAACAAAATGATTGGAAAAAGACTTTGGGTTCCTGGTATTTGTTCTTGATCGTTTTCGTTGTACTGGCTTTACAGATATATATTTTAGCAAAAAATTATCTTGATCAATTTTTTTGTTACTCTGATAGAATTTCTTATGGAAATAGAAAATAGTATTAGAAGTTAAAAATTCACATTTGTATTTGCCTTTTTTGCTGTGGTTACATGTAGGCTTTTTGGGTAAAGATTTCGCCGAGTACCTGTAAGAAATAGAAATAAAATCTGATTAACACAAGATAATCGGAATTCGGGTTCGGGGATGGTTTTAAGATATAATTTTTTTGTGTCACTTTAAATAATACTAAATATAAATAAATATATATTAATTTTAAATAATAATAGCTGTATTTTAAAAAGATAAAACCGACTTCAAAATTGTACGTAATTGAGAATTAAAACTCTGTATCTCCAAAACTACTGAACAGATTTTGATGAAACTTGCACTATTCCCTAAGTTGAACAATACCTAATACAATAAAAAAGAATTACTGAAATCAGACTGGTAGTTCCAGATATATGCGAACACAAACATAAAAACATACATACATACATACATACATACATACATACATACATACATACATACATACATACACGCACACGCACACAAACACACACACACACACACACACACATACATATATACATACATAGTACCTACATACATACATATAACATAATTATACAAAACTGGGCAGTTCTGGAAATATTACATACATACGCATCGAATTGATAACCTCCTTTTTTGAATTCGGTTAAAACTGAGTAATAATACTTTTTGTCAACGAAGTCAAGTAAATCGTAGTCTACACGGACATAGCCGCGGGGCGCTCCTAGTTAGTAACATAATAAAATGTATACACATAAGACTCAAATCAAATCCGGCCCTGTTCACGATTATGACGCCGCTGTCCCGAGGTAGGATCTTGTTATGAAAAATTATTCTTATATTACACTCAAACTTACCGATCTTGTCGATTTTTCTCTATGTTATCACTTGCCTTTTTCTTCTGTTTCTTTTTTGCTAACTCTGGAGGCAAAACTTTTATTATATTGTCCATAATTAAAGGAAAACACGGAGCGCCGTACCGCCAACACGTGATATTTCAACAGGAATGGCGGCCATGACACAGTAAAGACGACGTGTGATTGGCTGTAATGGACTTGGGCTGATATGATTTGAAACGCGTGTGTGACTTAGGTTGGATTGAAAAAATCTATCAATTTTCGCCCTTAATTTCTTTGGGAAGCCGAGGACTTTGATTGGATTGATCTAAACTAAAAAATCGCAATTTTTTTTCTGAATCGTAGAAATAAATAAAACATCAAATGGCCAGTACTGGACTTGGGCGAGTTTGATATCTATCGACACAATTTATTTATTTATTTTAAAGATTACTTGGATAGAGAAGGAATTATTCATGAATGTACGGCTCCATATACCCCCGAGCAAAATGGTCGCGCTGAAAGGGATATTCGAACAATTGTTGAAAGTGCTCGATCAATGCTGTATGCACGTGATGTCTCTTTAGATTTATGGGCAGAAGCAGTAAATTGTGCAGTATACTTGCTTAACAGAACATCTAGCACCACATTAGATAAAACACCTTCAGAATTGTGGAATGGAGTCAAACCAATTTTGGAGCATGTTAGAGTATTTGGAAGTGAGGGATATATACATATTCCTGATCAATTAAGAACTAAATTAGATAAAAAAAGTGAAAAAATGATATTGGTTGGGTATGATAATACTAACTATAGAATGTACAATGTAAAGACAAAACAAATTAAAATATCAAGAAATGTTGTTTTTGATGAGAATAAATTTCCTGAAAAAAGACAGAATATAGCAAAGATTTTTGTAGACGAAAATAATGAAGACATTCAAAGTACTAACTCTGATGTCATACTGGAAGATGATTTCCCTCGGAGAGATGACACTTTGAATGAGACCTCGCTGAGTGAAGATAAAAGTATCCTCAGTTGTGATAATGATGATCCTGATTATGAATCATCACAGATCATTGATTATTCTTTACATGAACCAATGAATTTGAGACCCAGGAGAAAATTGCATTTAGAAGCCAATTTAGTAGAATTTATGTTACCTTCATCTTTTAATGAGGCAATTAACAGTTTACAGAAGGAGGAATGGCTGCAAGCTATCAAAGAAGAATTAAGTGCATATGATGAGAATCAAACTTGGACCCCAGTGAAGCGAGCTGGACAGAGAACGCTTACAGCTAAGTGGGTATTCTCCATTAAAAGGGGTGATGATGGAAAAGTAAATCGTTACAAGGCTCGATTATGTGCAAGAGGATTTAATCAAGTTCCTGGAGTTGATTATCAGCAAATATTCTCCCCTACTACACGGTATGATTCAATTAGAATAATTTTTAGTATTGCAGCTCAGTATAACTTAGAAATCCAACAATTTGACGTCAAAACTGCCTTTTTGAATGGGGATTTGGAAGAAGAAATTTATTTAGAAATTCCTGACGGGGTGCCTATTAATAGAAGTAAAATACTAAAGTTAAATAAATCACTCTATGGGCTAAAACAGGCGTCAAGGTGTTGGAACAAAAAGTTTACTGAATTTTTAAAATCTTATGGTTTTGTTCAGTCACAGGCTGACTACTGTGTATATATTAGAAATGTAGAAAATATTAAAGTCATATTGATAATATATGTTGATGATGCTCTTATATTATCATCAAGTAAAAAGATAATTAAAGATATAATCAGTTTTCTTAAACAGGCGTTTAAAATTAAAGAATTAGATTTGTCATATTTTGTTGGCCTAGAAGTGTTAAAAACAGATAACTGTATATGTCTCCATCAGAGAGAATACATAGAACAAATTGTTAAAACTTTTAATATGACTGAATGTAATCCTGCGTCAACTCCGGCTGATCCAAATGTTGTTATATGTAAAAATTCAGAGGAAACTGCTATCAAGTTTCCATATAGGGAAGCAATAGGTTCTTTGTTATTTCTAAGCTCAGTGTCAAGACCTGACATTTCATTTGCAGTGAACATGTTAAGTCGCTATATAAATAACCCAAGTCAACAACATGTTAATGCATTGAAACGTGTTATTAGATATTTAGTAAATACAAAAAATGAATGTATACGGTATGGAGAAAGCAATGGTCTTATTGGCTATTCAGATGCAGATTTTGCAGGAGATGTGGACACCCGAAAATCCACTAGTGGATACATATTTATAATGAATGGGGGGCCAGTTACATGGATAAGCCAAAAACAAAAAAACCATTGCTCTCTCTACTACCGAGGCAGAATTTGTTGCAGCCTGCGAATCGGCAAAAGAAATATTATGGTTGCAACAACTATTATTAGATTTACATGAGAAATCTGATTAAAATCCAGTTTTTCACAAACGATCAAAACATATAGATGTCAAGTACAATTTGATTCGCGAAAAAGTGGAGAATGGTTTAATAAATATATCTTATGTCCCTAGTAGGAATCAGCTTGCTGATATATTAACAAAACCATTGCCCACTCAACTTTTTGTTTTTCTAAGAGAACAAATAATGAATGATTTGTAATAAATATTCGTTATTTTATGTTCAACCATAGAATATGTTATGATGTAAAATTTTATTAGAAAATTTTAATCTTGGCTGAATAGCCATGATGTCTTTGCCTCTGGTTTTGTGGAATGGTAAAAAGGTTAATGTCAACGTCTATGAGATGGCGCTTTTTCCTGTGCTCTTTGATTTTCGTTCTCTTACTGTGCAAATGTGAGTTACTTAAATAAAACAATATTAAGCGTTTTTCTCAGTTTTATTTATATAAATGGCCTAATTACAAAAATAAACATATTCCGGCATATTTTTTCACTCTTAGAATTTACAATAAGTCTATATTCGTATGTAAACTTCCTTCGGTCAGTATCTAAGTTCCCAGTTGTTCTCATTGTGTGTTTTTGCTTCTTTGTGACGTTAGAGGCTATAAACTGGCGACGTTGATCCCAACTAGTACATGTTTTCCAAAATTCATTAAATATTTGCATTCTGGTTTCAATAGGCACTTTTTCGTAACATTTAGATTTACACTTACACGGAGATTTGATTTCGCGACCGCATATTTCAGGGTTTTTTTTCGCTACAGTTGAATGATAGGGAGAACCTTTTAGCCTTGCAATTTTAGCCGCAACTTTTTTCCATTTAGTTACGTTTTTAACTTTCTTTCTTGTGTTAGATTTTTCATTATTTCTTATTTGTCGGTCATCTGGTAAATAAACATTCCCATTCATATCTGCGACCATAATTCCGTTCGAGTTAACTGTATCTTTATTCAAAGTAGTATCAGAAATATTATCACTTACTTGAATCAACATCATTTCATTGGAATTCGTACTTTTGGGACTACTTTGATTAAATACTGAAGATTCATTAAGGTTATCTACCGGCGAATATACAGTGGGGATTGTTTGTGAAGTCATTGCAGCAAAAAAACGGTCGTTTTCTTCAGGAATTTCATTAAATGCTGAAGTTGCAGTTATACTTTTTTTTCGTGGACCTAGAAGATCATCAATAGTGATTAAATTATATCTTCATTATTTGCTACTTTAGCTTGTCCTGCAGGCGATTTTTCCGTGAAAGAAAGTTTTCTTTTCACCCTCAAAGGCCCTGATACAATTAAGACTTTTTCTGGCGTACCACTGACGTAGCTGCCATCCGAAAGTTCTTCATGTGGTTCGTAAGTCTTGTCTTTTACGCTATCATCGCTAGCTTTAATTTCATTACCACGGGACTGAATCAAATTTCGAAGATTGACTAGTTTGCGTCTTTTGTTGAGTAATTGGGTGAACATAACATTCTGCAGTAAAAAAAAACACCTTTTAGTTCACAACATATTTAAATAAGTACCTTCATAAGTCATAACCGATAAAATAAAAATCTCTAAACGACTTAACAATATTTTTTAGTTTTGTACTCACCTGATCTTCGCCATCCATTGCTTAGAGCCTTAGTAGGTATAATATTAAGTTCTTAAAACTCCTAGAGTCACCACTAATAATTCACCCTCAAGCAATAATAATTATAATTACAATAATAGTAATTAACAACTCGCGCGCGAGTTGCAGTGATCTGTGCTTGAAATTTGTAAACAAATCGGACGCACGGCGCACCACGCGTTCGGTGCTAAGCGCTGATAGGTCAAGCCACCGTGGCGCGAAAACGATCGAGTGACCGGCGATAATGTCCGATCTCATTCTTTCGCTTCGGCGTGCGGTCACGAAGTCAATGGAATAGTGTTTCTTCTTCACATAGGCATTTCTGTACAACGTTAAAGTAGCACTTTTTAAAGGCATAAGGACTTATTATGTTTGTAGACCTTAACCAAACAAATAAAATTTTTGGGGCATAATACTATATCTTAAGGTACGACATCTAGTTATTTAATTTCAAGAGGCATAAAGTTCTATCTGATAAAACGTATTATTTTTACCAACAATTCTTGTAGAATAAAGTCGAATGACAAAATAGTCCCTTCGTTACGCATAAAATAATCGAAAAGCATAAAAGCTGAAGTCATTGTTAGACCTTCCAATGAAATAAAAATTTTAAGCATAAATACTGTACTAGCTATTAAGCCTTATTCCACAATATTAATTTGAAAATTCGACAGATTCGACCTTATGCATTTGTATTATTATGAGAACAAAAAGAGATAGAACTATGATTTTAATATGCATAGAAAGAGCGCGAGATACTGGTTTTAGCTGACCATTAAAGTTATTTTACTCTGATGTCGACATTCGACCTTCTGCATCTCATGTCGAGATATGTCTCTATATAGTCGCTGTTAAATATAATTGAATTTTAATTAATTCTGTCCTTTGAAAGGAGCTCTTAAAATTTTATTAAACATTGTTTTCTACAGTTCTTTAACTTTTAAAATTATAGTAGTGACAACCGAATATAAAAAAAAGTATTAAAAATTAAAAGCTATTTTCAAATTACATTGAACTTTAAAAAAAAGGTCCGCTGTAGCGAAATTTGCTGAATAAAAGAGAATTTTTAAATTATTGTTTACGAGGGCTTCTTATCTTTAAACTTTATGAGCTATCTTTTGTCTCTTTCTAAAAAGCCTCAAAACTTCGACGTAGATAAGGACAAGAACAGTTTCCTCGGCAAGATCCTTGCAGATTAGGTATATTGTTTCTAAGAGCGTGCAAACTTGGCCCGACATCTTTGCTTTGTTAAGATAATCTAAGTGTTGTTCCCTGGAGACGTCAACAAAGAAAATTGGATGGGCAGTCAGCCAATAGCTTCTAATCCTCTCTTTTTGACCCTTCTTATCTATACTACGTAATAATCGCGTTCTTTGAGTTTCCTAGCGAATGGTCGCTGTAATCCTAATATCTCAGGAATTCCTCTGCAGATATTAAAATTGTATAACCCACAGACTGAAAATATTTCAAGATAAGTCATGTCATAAAAGTTGATTAAATGGAATAATGTTATAAAATCTAAAATAAATTTTATTACTCGATGTCTCTGATTTCGTTGACATGGGTTGCTAATGATTTATTGAGCAGCCTATATTTATAGTTTCTTTTTCGAATAAAGCAGATAAAGTATTTGTGGCCGAAATATTTACTGCAAACGTAAGCAATTGAAACTGATTAGGTATCAATTTTCTTAATGTTTAAATACCTTCAGAGGAATAGATTCATTGGACCTGCTATACGTATTATCGTTTCTATTAGCTATATTATATTAGTCGTAAAGTGTTAAGTAGACTGGACATAGCTAGACTCAGAATTACGTAAGTCTACAATCTGCCTATAAAATAATTTCTCCAAGAGCACAATATAAAGAATATTTACCAGTACCTAATCATAAATGAACACACAAAAGTAACGTCACGCAAAATACGTTTATAATAGTCATAGAGCCCCCCAATATTAACGACCGCGGCATTACCATTTCAATACATCTCCGCCACCATCAGCGTTTTTCTTTATGTTCTGTGGAAGCCCCAGTCCTGTTCTATGTAAATACTAAATGAATATTTCATCGAGCTGACATTAGCTTTGTAAGGAATCGAACTGAACAACTGTATTGGATAAGTATCTGTAAATAAACGATCGATTGCACCTGATTGCACTATTTTTTAACACGCTTTTATTAGCTTGGGCTGTATATATTTTATGTACTTAACGGAATCTTTGAGCACGATTTTTACCTACCTCCAATAATCTAATTAAATTGAAACTTTGCATACGTATTAAGAGCCAAAGACAATGCAATAATTAGTTAAAATGTTTGAAAAAAATATATAAAAAAGCGTGTTTTTTAAGTTTTTTTTTACTATTATTTATTTGTGTCTAATACACACTGAAATGAGACGAAACGAGGGAAAACTTGAGCAAGCAAGCGTGAGTTGTGACGCTTAGTTTCGTGTGACCTGACATTTAGTTTTCTTAAGGATATAGTGTAACTTCTTGGAAATTCATATTTCACAGCAATAATTATACACTTTACTTGCACTTATTCCAATTTATTATATTATATTCTTACAATATTAATATACTGAGGATGATTGTATCGAAACTGGTCGTGTAAAATAGTAGCATTGCAAGAAATTGTATAATAAAATTTAATAAACGCAAGGAAAGAGTATATTTATAGCTGTTCTTAAGTTGGGCTTAATAATTAATTGTTTTCTTGTACACAAAATACCTAAAAAGCCATTTTTGACCCCTTGAGTTACGCAATAAGTTAAATCTAAAAAGTTATTTCTGTAAATTATAGCTCTATGAAACTATGACTAAACGAACTTCCTTTTTTTCAATAACAATTCAACAAACAAATCCTAAAATTACACAACACAAAAGAACATTCAGGAGAAATTTACAATCCTCTTGTAATTAAAACGTAAAACACAATTTTTATTTAAATCACACCAGTTATGTTGAAAATAATTGCCAGGCCAGTTGCTGTGCTGAAAGTTAACGGGTTATATTTAAAAGGGAGTGAGTACTCATTTCGGGAGGAAAAATTGGTTGTGCTTTGAAAATATATTATACGGAAATCACAGGGCTAGGTCGCGAATAAAAAAACATGAAATTGATTACCTTAAAGAGGATCAGTAGAAGAAATCTTGAGAAAAAATGGTGATTTGACTCAGGGCAATTTGGTTATAAAGTAACAGTTTTGAACTGTCGTATGCCTACCATCTTAAGCGTAAGGAATTAAGCATAAGCCGTTTTCAAGATCCAGTAGTTCAAAAGTATAATAAGCACTTACATAAAAGTGCAATAAGCACCTAACGGCTGATTACATGTAATAATGAATTGTATACACAATTACAACACACAAGTTGTACAAAACAAGTAGAAAATAATTTTAATAGGTTACAAATATTATATTGTATTTTAAATCAATTTTATATTTTAGTTTATTTCAAATAAAAATTCAAAAACTGTTTATTAAAAGTTGAAAAAATAATTTTTGGCAACCCTAGAGCTCGGGCTCAATATAAAGCCGCGTCTAAACGTTAATTGCGTAATTTCAGAACGTATGTGGACTCATTCCGTTTAAAAACATTCCGACGAGGCATAATTTTTGTTGCGGTACTACACTCGACTTTGAGTGCTTAGAATATTAACCAGACAGAACACTCAGATAACCTGCATTCTAGCGCGAATATACTTTATAGTTTATTTTTATGTTTTACGTTAAATGCAGCTTCAGCTATATTCCTATAATATCGAGATATTTATGCTAATCTAAACGAGCTTACCTCTCCGTTAGCATGAAGTCCAAATGGCCACTGTGACTGTTTCGTAATAATTTGTTACATTTTATATCCTTTAAAACTCTTCCTGGCAGATTTTTTAATCATAAATATATTCAAACGCACAACTCAACTATACCTTACACAATACAGACATAAAGAAAAAGAAAAGAAACTACTTAACAATGTAAAGCGTATCATCGATATTTTATAATTTTCTCTCAATTCCATTTCTTTCGGGTGTAACATTGAACGGCAAGTGAATTATTGCCTTCTCGGGTACTAAATCTAAATTTGGACAGAAGTGTGGGGGATAAATCTATGAAATGCTATGCGTGACTCTCCCTGGATCCTTTATGTACAATTTATTGTGGGGGAAGAGAAAAAAACGACGCTCCAGTGGGCAATGTCCAAACGTTGACGATAAATATTGTAAGTCATTGTACGTAACATGATCATTTTCTTATTTTATGCTTTTACGTTATATTAGGTTTTTTAGGCTTCTTTATTATTATATAGGGTTAGTAACTTAGAGCTTAAGATAGAAAATACCCTTGCATTTCTTAAGTATTTAATTTTAATCTAGGCACTTCAAAACATACATAATAGGTTTATATATAAAATTAGGTTTTGTATATAGCCACGTCGTATTAAAGTTTTTTAATTTAATATATTTTAAATGTAAACTTAAAATAGAAACAGTAGAGCACTACATAATAATGTTTATAATCAACACTAACAGTAAACACATTTTAGCCTTTTATACTTAAGCAAAATAAACCAGGAAAATGAGATACTTACATAACATTGGATTATACAAAATTATATCATGGGATTGTTCAGACGAACATCAGAATTATCAGACGAACATAATCACCCCATTTCTCAGCTGTCATAAAAGAGTTATGGATGCTAAGAAACGGAGCACATACGTGGCATATAAGTGGCATATATGCAGTAGCGGCTAAAGGGGGGGCGACGCAGGGCGACCGCCCAGGGCGCCGGATAAAAAGGGGCGCTGAAGGCAAACAAAAGGGGCGGCAATTTTTTTCAGCACTATCGGCACCCTTGGCGCCGAAGGAATCTCGCCCAGGGCGCTGGTAGTGCTAAAACCGGCCCTGCATTTATGGGCATATACGGGGCATCTATACTTAATATTATAAAGCGGAAGAGTTTGTTAGTTTGTTTGTTTGATTGTTTGTTTGTTTGTTTGTTTGTTTGTTTGTTTGTTTGAATGCGCTAATCTCAGGAACTACTGGTCCGATTTGAAAAATTCTTTCAGTGTTAGATAGTCCATTTATCGAGGAAGGCTATAGGCTATATTTTATCACGCTAAGACTAATAGGAGCGAAGAAATAGAGGAAAATGTGGAAAAAACGGGGGAAATTATTTAAAAGGGCTTATTTGAATGCGCTAATCTCAGGAACTACTGGTCTGATTTAAAAATTACTTCGGTGTTAGATAGCTGATTTATCGAGAAAGGCTATAGGCTATATTTTATCACGCTAAGACTAATAGGAGCGAAGAAATAGAAGAAAATGTGGAAAAAACGGGGGAAATTATTTGTAAGGGCTTATCTCACGAACTAGTAGAGATTTTTTTCTGTTATTTGGGTCAGATAAGAAGTAGACCACGTGAAGGATCATAGGCTATTTTTTGTAGACTGATTTGTCTGTGAAATATCTAATCTACGCGGGCGAAGCCGCGCGGAACGTCTAGTAATAATATAAAATGGCATATCATTATACCATTTCAGGATGCGGTATGCATAACGAATGCATATCGCGTCTGAGAGGTGATTCCAATAAGATTTTATCACTTACGCGTACAGCCATAATTTTTGTCTGCATTTTATCTCTAATCCCGTGAGACAATATCTACTTAATATTATTAGCTGCAATTCGAATTTGATTGTTCTGAGATACGGCTAAATTTATAGTGAGATTTTTTACGAATAAATCTGATAACGTCCAAAGTTTTCTGAGATGATATATGATATTTGTATAATATCGCTTATTAGTTATTAATCTTGTCCGAAAATTGGACCAAATCCTTTAAAAAATCATTTTCCGGGACAAAAATGTTAAATTAATTAATGTTTCAAAGCATCACAATGCCAAAAAGCATTGTATTTCGATGAAGTGCTTAGATAATAAGAAGTTACTAGTCTTTCGCATTTAATGATGCAAGTATGATATGGAGAATAACGAATTTTTGGTAAATGAACCGAAATATCGGAATAGTGGCGGGAAACATCAGGTGTGGAAACAATCGCGCTTCATTAGGGAAACTGCCTTTTCCGTGTTGTCACATCGCATCGATTCCCTGTTTGCGTATGAAAGGATGAATCTTTCTCGAAATCCCGAAACATCTGGGGAGCAATTTGAATAGTAAGCTATGTTTGGAAGTTATTAACCGACCTCAAAAAAAGGCGGTCATCTATTCGACCCGTATATATGTAATATTTCCAGAACTGGCCATTTTTCGTATATGTTAGTCTATATTAGCGTCTGAACAAATGTGCCAAATTTCAAAAGTGTATGTATGTATGTATGTTTCAAAAAATCCAACACAGCTGAACCCACATGAAAATAATAATGATTTTCCTACTTTTAATTAACGCTGGCAACCCCTTCCCACCACCCGATCGATTTAATTTTTTTTTGGGTGCACAGGAAGTACAGAGCAACTGTTTGGAAAAAAAATTAAAGTCGCTGAACCTACATTTTTTCCATTTTTTTCCCCACCCCACTACACCCACACCCACCGCCCACGGCGGGAAGGAAGTTGTTCAGGGAAGTAGCTAACGGAGTTTTAATACATCTGGAGCAACATGACCGATTTGGTGGCCAGCTCTCCGTCGATTAGGTCCGCCATCTGCCTAGGAATCAACTTCTCTGATAATACCTAAATTATTTGTTATCAGTATCACACACCATCAGAAAATATTTCATCAAAATTCAAACATTGCAGAATTCTAGATCACATTTACTGGCTACTGCGATATTATGTTATTATTAAACCTACATTATTTATAAAACTTCCATTATAATGATTAAAGTATCCTGTATATTCTCTAAAAGAACGTAGACAACATTTACTTTTTCAAGAAATCAATTCCGGTAACGTCCAGTCTCCACCTTTGGCCAGAAATCGTAAACCATATTAAATGTGAAATATCGGCCAGATAAGCCTGATGGATCACCCCCCAGGGTGTCGCGAAAATCCACTGCAGGTCAGACATTATACATTAATAACGTGGCTTTTAAGAAATGAAAACATAAATGGTGAAAATGTTTTAGCGAAAAATTTCAAGTGATATTTTGAATGAGATTAAATATTTAGAAGTAAGTATTATTAGGTTGATGCGTTTCGCGAGGGTTTTTAATGTATTAAAAAGATAATACAAAAATAAGATAAAAAAAGAAAAAATAAATAAACCTGCTCTTGTTAATGAAATCTCGTTGATGTTTTAACGATCATGAAGATGATTAATAAATTTTAAATGAATTTTTGGTTTAGGTATGTTTTAATCACATTTTTGCGAAATATTTTTAGACCAAAATGGTTAGCAAACATACTATAATAATTCATCTTCCATTATATTCCAGTAGCCAGTACCTTTTAGATTTTGGTCTTTTTTTTTTGGAAATCATGAAAATATTCTTTTGCAAGTCTGTATAAAAAGACTCGAAATGAACCAGCTTATTAATATTATCATTCTGGAATGATAATATTAATCTACCAGTCTATTAATCCTCCAAAAGTGATTCAAACACAAAGAGCGAAATACAACACCTCCAAAGGCCATTTATAATAAAATAATAACTGAAACGAGAGTACATTTCCGGAGCTCCGACTAAGGAATCACTAAGGAACACTCCATTCTCAATGTCAAAAAGCAATTGGTGTAACATTGTCACGAAATTGAGATTTCCTCATACTTAATTAATTTAGTCGAGTCGTTCACGGCCAAGCGAAATGGACCCTTAAGGGGTAGAAATTAAAATAGCAATGGGTTAAATTTAAATTGACCCAAAATATTTGGACCCTTTTATGCCCGTAGTGCGCCGTGAATGCTAATAATGAAGGGTTGCTACTTCAAATTTATGGAATAATTAAAGTTAATTCTCTCGAATAAATTGTACAATTACATAATTTCTATTCAGTGTAATGTCCAGGGCAGTTGAGTTATTTTTTAAATTATTAATGGCTTTTTTATTTTATTAATTACGGTTTAATTTTTGTTTCAGTGAATTCTGTAGAGGGTTCCAGGAATGGCCTTGCAAATCAGATAACAAATTAATTTTTGCTATCCGAAAATTTTTTGTAGGTTAGTTGTTAGTTTTCTTTATTATTTAGGCTTTAATATTACATTGCACGAACACTAAATAATTGAAACTATTCTATATCCATATTTAAATTAGTAGCGTGTGGTATCTACTAGTATAACTTGAATCTTATAGGCTTCACTTGGAACCAGTTCGCTTTTGTTATTAAATAGTTTGATAAGGAAAACACTAATGCATTTTTACAGTTTTGGTTATAGCTTTTTCTACTACATAGCTAAATACATTGGAAAAAGTGCACTAAATTGTGTTTTATTAACATAAATTTCCACCAAGAACCTATAGTACAATTAATTACATATGAGCAAAAAGGTTCATATTAAAAGATAAAATACCAAATACTTGACTTCAGTCAGAAACAATGTTGAGCCATTTGATTGGTTGAACCGGTTCAGCCGCAAGCCCGAGCCGAGACTGAGAGGGGAACGATGTACTCTCACCGCAGAATATTTGGATTGATGTTGAAAACTTTTACTCCATTCCACTCCAAACCTTTCTTTCGCTGTCTTGAG
Organism: Cyaniris semiargus; assembly: GCA_905187585.1. Classification (NCBI taxonomy): domain Eukaryota; kingdom Metazoa; phylum Arthropoda; class Insecta; order Lepidoptera; family Lycaenidae; genus Cyaniris; species Cyaniris semiargus. The sequence continues at coordinate 6,642,657 of LR994555.1, forward strand.
TGCGGAATACATGAATACAAGATAGTGTCATTAGGTTTTAGGTCAGCGCTGAGAGTTTGGAAAAGTGAATTGGGCTGAAATTGAATTGTTGTAGGTATTTTCGACATACGGGTAATGTATACCGACTTAGACTTTTTAGTAGGTATAAGAATATTGATTTTTTTAAATCACAATATAATTAAAAATTTTACTCATAACAAAAACAAGATCAAGATCTGAAACTCGAATATAAGATAGAAGTCCCTCCCTTAAAATTAAAAGTATAAAGTCTGTTTTGGCGTAAAGAGAAACAAAAGCTAAAATGCAACTTTTCAATCTACTAATAATAATCGCCTGATGTCGTTTTTCATGCGCCATATCTGCGCCAAAATTCACCAAAACCGGACAAGCCGGGTTTTACTGCCGACCAAGGGAAAGGGAAGTAAGGATCAATTTTTATACTCCTGCATAAAGATAAACTCTGTGTCGTTACATCTGTGTGAACACGCCCCAACCTCCGTCTGTATTTAAATGTTCGTTTAAAGCTTTATATTGAAGGACGGATACCGTGCATTGATTAGAGGCCCCGGTCCGGTGTGCCCCATACGGCCGGATGCCCCCGCAGTCAGGAATGGGCCGCTGTGGTTTCCGGAATTAGATGCTGATGACTTTTCCCGTATTTCTTTTAGTACCGATAAACCGCTTATTAGTACGATGATAGTAATTAAAAATGGATAGACTTTAAAAAATTCTTCTTTTTTTTCTTTTCAAAAATAACTTTCATAATCCTAGTCGTAAATACAAATTCATATTATATTAACGCGATATTGTGCTTTCTTGTTTATCTTTCTGTTTGAATGTCTTTGTGTAAAGAGGTAATTCTATACGCTTAAACTTTTAAATTTCTTGACTTTTATATTTAAGTATGGGCTGGAATAGTTTTTATACGATATATTTTGCGGGATAAAAACTATTCTATCTCTTGCGCGATAAGCGAAATTGCGGGCAATCTAGTTACCTATATAAAAGCAAGAGCTTAAAATTTTTCTGAAACATGGTACGTGTATAAAATAATTAAATTGTTAAAATTAAGGGTAGGTAATAAAGAGAGATTTATAAGTGTTTCTTTTGCTAATCCTTTCTCAATTACCGTTATAAATTGTTTAAATGTCTTTGTAAAAAATAACAATGCGAAACAATTCTTATTTTCTGAATGAGCGTTGACTCAGCAACATCTCTAGCACAATCGTGATATAGAAAGTGATGAGCAAAACAAGACCAAGACAGTCTTGGTTTTGGTCTTGGTCTTGTTCAAATCTGCCTGTTCTCGGTCTTGGTCTTGGTTTTTCAGTCAGTTTTACTTTAGAGTCAGTTCCCAAAGTGCTGGGCAAAGGCCTCCTCCTAGGTCTTCCATCTGTATCGTTCACCGCAGGCCAACCTGGCTTCTAGGCATCCAGTTCATCTCGCCATCTTATTCAAGGCGGTGGTCCACGGCGACGTTGTCCGTCTTCTGGTACCTACTATGTCTACCTTTTGACCAACGATCAGGATGCATGGCTGGTATGGTTGGACTAGGCGGGACATACCAGCAAACAAATAAAAATACGTGTGGCACTCTGGTACTGTCGCGATAAAGCTATTGCATAGCATTTTTATCAACCTATGCAATTATAATTCGCATACGTCTAGTCGCACGCACACAAACACGTTAAACGATGCACAGCAACGCCGCACGGCGCACCGCTGTGCCTGTCGAAATGGTGGGTGTTAGATTTTTTTCGTTACGGAATTTCTTGATTCAGTCGCCGCGCTTAAAGCCCGCGATAAAAGCTAGCAATAGCGTAAAAAGCTTTAAAAAGTTGGCACGTGTGAGTTTTATGGCTCAACATCCATTTGAGCGCGCACAATTAGCCATGTTTTTATACGAATTAATTTAGATAGCGAGTGTAATGCCGGCTAATTTTGGCTTAGAGCAAAGGCGTGTTTTCATAGCGGAGATACTCTGAAGTTATTTAACTAATTTTACATGCGGGGTAAGTTTCACCCCACTATATATTTGCGTTAGCGCTGCGAACGTCTTTCCTAAACGAATTTGCACTGCAAGATAAACTGGGACATCCTTTAGAATTAACATACGTCTCGTTTTTAAGCAAATATTTAGGTTTTAAACGTGATAGAATTTTCTAGTTTGAAAGGAATTGGTTTAGGTTTTAAATTAAAATACTAAGAAGTGGGTCGACGACTTCAATTTTATTTAAAAGGTCTTATGCAGGTTTTCGTCATGAAAAGCGGCTTGTGTAAATAAAGTAAGTGCTTACTTAAGGGCCTTCCCCTACGGAGATTCCGTAATTTACCGTATTTAGAGCCTTATAAACTCATAATTTGAAAGCTACAAAGTTATAATAAAAATACAGCAATAATCTTCAGTATATCAACATTCCTTTCCCCGTTTTAAATTTTCTATTTTTGTTTATTGTACTCATGATATTAGCTTCCGAAGTAATACCAATTTATTAAAATTGAAGCATACTTTCAGCATCTCCCCAGTATTTACAAATTACGTTTATTTGAAACACACGACAATAGATAGACAATATCATTATACATATTCCCCGTTTTAATTTTTGTTTAGATCAATTTTGAACTAAGATAAGTAAAAAAAATAAGATTTTCGTGCGATCTCGGCAACGCGTCAAATGTATGGTCAAGGTCGTTTGCTCGGGGGATGGCCTTAATACAAACTTATATTATGGCGCTAGCGTAGCTCGGCCGTGTTCTCGAAACAAAATTATTATAACCCAAAAACAAGCTTGTTTTATTGTTATTAAATCTAAAATGTCGATATTTAATAATATTTTATTTTTCTAAATGTGTGTCGGCTCGATTTGGACGGACAAGTCGTGTTAGTACTATCGCTACATAATTAAGCTGGGAACAAATTAACGGACGTTGTCCTCGGACGTTTTCCTCGGATGCGGCTTGTTTCTATCTGGTTAATACAAAATACACTAAACTGTACACATTGTCTGACATAAGTCGCGGACGCGACCTTGAGCGTTCGGACGTCCGAAAAGAATCTGGCTAGCGGTATGTTTTTGCATCCGCGGACGTTATGAACGGGGCGCGGGGACGCATCCGCGGACGGCGGACGGTTTTCTGAAATGACTGGCCAGACATCCGAAGACTCATCTTCCTACAAACCTTCCTGCATCCGCGGACGTCCCCGTATGAACCGTGCACATTGTTAAGCCGCATCCATCAGCCGCGGCTTACGGACGCGTCCGATAATTTGTTTCCAGCTATATTATTATATTTTATACGTAAAGACGTGCAAGCGACATTGCGTAATAACAAAAAAAATATATGAAATTAAGCAAAAAATTCATTAAAATACAAAGCTTTTAATAAAACACCCAAATTTACACAAACCTGAAGAAAAATGTTCGTAATATGGCGAAAAAGGCGCACCACGTACAGTAGTTGTAATATAATAAATTCCAAGTTAAAGCACTAAAGTACTTACTATAAATAATTCCGAGCAATAAAATTCGAAATTGGATGGTTTCGAAAAGAATAATCGCAACACGAGAATGTAATTCGTGGGGCTATTACATGTTGGTGGATATCGGTGTCTGTAAAGTAATTGTGAAGTTGATTGTACTGTCGAGAAATTGATTGAAGTCAGGTCTTACGTTATTTCTAGGTTATGTTAAGCCAATAACATTTTGTGATCTGTAGTCTCAGTTTGACATAAGTAATGTGACCTGCCTATGAATCAACTTTGTTGTTTGTACCTTCGAAGAAATTGATTCATAGGCAGATGGCGGACCTACGCGATATGGTTGCATTAAGGGTCCAGGTGCCATCGAAATTCTCATACAACGTACTACCAAAATCATTTTCTCATACGAAAATATTTAACATGTTTGAGTTATTTTTCAGCTTAAAAAAGTAATTACCTAGGTTCCTGCACAAAAATTAAGTACAAAATATTTAAACACTAAAAATATTTTTTAGTGTTTAAATATTTTGTACTTAATTTAACACTAAAAAATAATTTAACACTAAAAAAAAGTTAAATATTTTCGTATGAGAAAATGATTTTAGTATTACGTTGTATGAGAATTTCAATGGCACCCGGCCTCTTAAGTCAATTTTACCTGACAGATCACTATTAATATTGAGTTGATATAAAACGACCAAAATATAACGTAGGCCCGCCTGCCTATGAAACAACTTCTCAAAATAGTTTTAAGCTTTTACTAATTTTGCCGCACACCATAATTATAGCGATCGAGCATATTTTTTTTCTTAACGGTCATTAGCTACAAATTCCACTGTAACACCTATAAGCCATAATCGACATCGATCGCTATAGTTACGTAGTAATTCTATCGATGTCATCCGCTGAGCGTGTCATAATGTATGTTTTAATAAAAGACTCTCAAAGGCCAAGGCTTATTTTACTATATTTCATAGATAAAAGGTGAGATTCAAACAGGACTTGAGTGGATTTCAACAACTTGCATTTTTTATATAATTTTGGTGGAAATTTTTGTTCCCACCAAAATTAGAGATTAGGTGTTTACGGGAAACTGGTACGACAACCATCACCTAGACGAGTTAGCTTGTGACAGAATGAAGTGAATGGCGTATTTTTTATGCTTTAAGAATCAATGGTATTTTGTAAATATAATGTTTTACACACCCTCTTGCCCACCAAAATTTACCCACCAAAATTGGAATTTGCGAGAAAAATAATATTTAAAAAAAAACTACGTGCACTAAAGTTATAACATGTGGGAGAATAAGAAATATTTTTAATTTTAATTTATAAATAATTACTTCCGCAATAGTTTTTGTTGGATAGTCAGTTGTTAGTTGCTGAATAGTCAATTGATATTTGGACAGTCAGTTGACAGTTGATGGATAGTCAGTTGATACATCATAGACAAACACGCCTCTCCCCTACTCGGTTCTTTTCCCCTTCTATCCCCACAAGTTTATAAAAAGGGGATGACTTATTATCGACAGATCAGAAGTTGTCTGATTTTGGGCACGGCAAGACGTTGCTCTGAACTGTCTTTAGAATAACTTGGAAATATATCTGGTAAGCTGTTCTATGTTTATAAATAATAAATTTATAATAATAAATTGATAATGATAATAATTAATTTATGATAATGATGCTTAATGAAGTATATTATACATATTTTGTTTATTTGTGATGTAGTTATTTAAATAAATCGTTTGTTTTATATATTTTATGTTTCTTTTATTTTTCTCCTACATCAGAAGTGGGATTGAAAACAAAAACTGCGCCCATTTATGTCTGATTTCAGGGAAGTTGTTACTAAATTGATATGACCAATAGTGATGTCAACCGAACCATTGCAGTCGCCAATTTTCGGACAAGAAACAGCCCGTGGTCCGTCTGAAAGTGCGGCGGATACAAATAATGGAAACACTATACCTGCCAATGGAAGCGCAACTCCAAATATTTCGATGGACTCCAATACCAGGACAATTACTACTAAAACTGCGAAAACAAAGTGGATGTCAACTGTTTATATTTTGGAACCCAACAATATCAAATTTAAATCGAAAGTTGACACTGGCCTTTTAACGGAAGAAGCAAGACGGTTAAGCTGAAGTATAGTACAAAATAATGAGGTGTGGATTTGAAAACTGGTGAAAATTTCAATTGGTTGAAAAGGCAGGTAAGGCCCTAAAGTGCTCTAATTTACCACTCTGATTCTACGAAATAGGTAGTATTCTGAACATGTTTATGAAACTATTGTTTATTGGACAAGGATGTCAGGAACGGAAGCTCGAGTACATTTGAACTTGTTTACTTTGTAGTGTGTAATATGCGATGTAAATCATAGTTTGGCTATTTTAATAGATCTGTCGTTAGTGTTAATAAACAGCTTACAATCTCGTCAATTGAAAATATTCTTGAGATTATTATTTTTCTGTAAAACTTACAAGACTTACAACATATTTTCTAAGAATATAGCCATACACCATTTACAAAGTGTTTATATTTACTTACATACTGTGTTAATGCATTTTTATTTTCTTTCACAAATGACACTCCATAATTCAATAACAAGAGAAAATTTGCAATCACTGTACAAGTGTACACGTCTTATTCACTAACGGCCGTAACTGTAAGCGTACTGAGTGTATGGGATTACGGATAATATTAAACTTGGCACAAAATATAATACACTTCTCAAATAACATGTATAATCTGCTTGATAAGTACAAACAAAAATAATTTATTTTCTAACAAAAAGAAATCACAAGTACTGAGGGTAGTTAGTAAAAATTTGCGTAAATATAGAATGCCATAGATTTCGTATTACTAGATGAGGCAATCTTGTCGTATGATCTAATATTACGTTGTTATACGTAATACTCTTATTCGTTTGGTTTAGTTTAACAAAAGACGAAAAGTTAAACTACATATTGTCGTAATGAGATGAGTTGTGACTTGTGAATCTATTAAAAACTTGTGGTTTCAAAGTTTTGGTTTACTATTATATTATATATTATTGAATAAGTCAATATTAAAATTACTGTCACTGAAATAATTCATTTTGAGCAATTCTAATAAGAGTTGCTTTTACAATAATTGATGAATATTTGAGTATAGATCATATTGGTGGAAAACATTATTATAGGGTTATAAAAAGAATTTATACAATTCTGTGCTATTTTACCTAGGTACACATAGTTTATTATGTAATATATCTGTTACATAATACAGAAAGGACATAGATACATTTGAATAGACACAGTTAGAGGCATATTGTGTGTGTATAATTGTTTACATTAGAGGTTTTTGAGTGTTGAAACCTAAATGAATCTTTTGTAATGTGTTTGAGGAGGAATTAGATCTTAGAACGAATCCTAACATTTTATGGGCCTTAGTGTTGATTTTATACCTCTAGTTGTGTTTAGAGTCATGACCGCGTATTGTATTAGATAACACAGACAATAGTGGATTGTATTTAGAGACCACCCATCTTCTAAAGAATAGTTGAATCGGTTTACCCATAAAAGTAAATTATGTAAATAGAAAGAGACTGGTAATTCTTGCAATAATTGTAATAATTAATACAATTTTATTGCTAATAATGAACATTCTTTCTGATTAGATCAGGTATAGCAAGGAAACTTAAAAACAGTTATTGTCAATAAATAGAGAACAATTTTGAACGATAGAATATCTACCAATATATCTGTGTTTCTCTAGAGGTTATGGGGAACATCTAGATTCTAGAACCACGCCATGGTACTTGTTTAATTTGTGGACTGGAGGTTGGGCAGGCCGTGAGAGCAGCTGCTCTAGTCCATATAATGTTCTTCCAAGGGGTTCCACTTGGGTTGTCCACCCAGTGGGGCGGTGGGTGCAGTGGCCATCCGCATCCCAATACTGAGTTGGTCTTCAATATTATTTTTTGTCTTTTCTTTTCAATGTGTATAGGTTTAAGTTAGGTTAGGTTAAGTTTGGATCAGGTTAAACTAACCTGGTTTTCAGATTTTCTTCATAATGTCTATAATGTTGAGGGTCGTTGAACCCAAAATTTGCTTTTGAGTGTGTTCCAGGTTTTTAGGAAACAAAAACATGGGTTGTATAGCCAAAATATACGTCAGAAAACTATTATAAAGTAAAATGTTAATTAGTAAACGGAAATTATTAGTAATGGATTTATTATGGCACATTAATGTTCAGGATTTTCAGAAGTTTTAAAAAACATATTTAATCAAAACTGAATTTTTCAATTCTATATGACTGTTGAAACTTAGGAAGCACTGAACCGATTTGGCTAATTTTAACCTTAAAATATTTGTGTAAGTCTAGAAGAGGTATGTGCTGACCTAATATTATGTTGGAAACCTTTATTCACTGACCCTACCAACCTCTCCCTTCTTCTTCCTGGTCACTTCCTTATTGGCCGACCGCTAACTTCGCTGCCAAGCGAGACTTCTTCTCATGCTCTAGGTCTGACGATCAACCGATACCGGCGCGTGGAGCAGTTGCGACGGCAGTTCTGGCGAAGGTGGTACATGGAGTACATCGGGGAACTTCAACAAAGAACCAAGTGAAAGGCAATAGCTCATAGTCATCTCGTCCTCATCAAAGATGGGAATCAACCTCCACTTAAATGGTGTCTGGGACCCACCCAGGTACCGATGGCGTCTCACGTGTAGCAGACATTCGGACTGCAACTGGAAGAACGAGGGCTTTCTCTAAGATCTACCCTTTGCCACTGCAGGCGCCTAACAACGAGTCCTGAAGGCGGGCGGTATGTCGCGGCCCAGCAGCGACAGTATACGGACAGTTTTGTGCCTTTAATTTTATTTTTAAGTTTAAGTACCTATATAACTTGTGGTAATGTGTCAGATTGGCCGAACGATACACTAGTATAAAAGTCTAAAGTTTAGATCCACTTGAGTGTGTTGTGCGAACTTAGTATAGCTATAGACAAATGTCAAACCAACAGTCAAATCTTCGTTTACTATGGTTAAAAGACGGTTAATTGGCCGTGCTTCAAAATATATATCATCCGAGAAGGTTCCATTAAAAAAAATCTATTTAAATTACGGAATCTCCGTAGGGAAGGCCCTTAATCTTGAGATGATTTTGTTTCTTCTTTGATACATTGAGGTTAACGTATTATTATTATTATTATTTTTCTCTAATACATTAAATTATTTATTATAATATCGATCTGGCGTGATTATGGTCGCTTGGCCAACGATCATAATTTCGACTAGGTTTTGATTGTATAACGTACACGTACTCAATATTATAAGTAATATGTATGATTTAATTCAAAATATAACTTTTATTTATGGTCATGTGATTTGGCCAATATTATTTTATGCCATGATATTTGGTGTGTATGGTCATGTGATTTGACCAATATTATTTTATGCCATGAGATTTGGTGTGTATGGTCATGTGATTTGACCAATATTATTTTATGCCATGATATTTGGTGTGTATGGTCATGTGATTTGACCAATATTATTTTATGCCATGAGATTTGGTGTGTATGGTCATGTGATTTGACCAATATTATTTTATGCCATGAGATTTGGTGTGTATGGTCATGTGATTTGATCAATATTATTTTATGCCATGGGATTTGGTGTCTATGGTCATGTGATTTGACCAATATTATTTTATGCCATGAGATTTGGTGTGTATGGTCATGTGATTTGACCAATATTATTTTATGCCATGAGATTTGGTGTGTATGGTCATGTGATTTGATCAATATTATTTTATGCCATGATATTTGGTGTGTATGGTCATGTGATTTGACCAATATTATTTTATGCCATGATATTTGGTATGTGAGGTCATGAGATTTGACCAATATTATTATATTATACCATGATATTTGGTGTTTGAGGTCATGTGACTTGGCCAATATAAGTCATTCGCGAGCTTAAACAGCTGCTCGTCAGAATGGCCGTGTGGGAGAATAAGAAATATTTTTAATTTTAATTTATAAATAATTACTTCCGCAATAGTTTTTGTTGGATAGTCAGTTGTTAGTTGCTGAATAGTCAATTGATATTTGGACAGTCAGTTGACAGTTGATGGATAGTCAGTTGATACATCATAGACAAACACGCCTCTCCCCTACTCGGTTCTTTTCCCCTTCTATCCCCACAAGTTTATAAAAAGGGGATGACTTATTATCGACAGATCAGAAGTTGTCTGATTTTGGGCACGGCAAGACGTTGCTCTGAACTGTCTTTAGAATAACTTGGAAATATATCTGGTAAGCTGTTCTATGTTTATAAATAATAAATTTATAATAATAAATTGATAATGATAATAATTAATTTATGATAATGATGCTTAATGAAGTATATTATACATATTTTGTTTATTTGTGATGTAGTTATTTAAATAAATCGTTTGTTTTATATATTTTATGTTTCTTTTATTTTTCTCCTACAAACACATTAACTCAATTATAAACAAACCAAAACTCTACCGATATTCAAAATAACAACATGATATTATTATTGCCACAAGTAGGATAATTTTAGTACACCAAAATTGCATAAAATCGGGGGTTTTGTGATAAAACGGTTTTCTTTCATTTCTGGCAGGAAACTGGTACGACCCAGCCCACAGCCACCTCCTAAACGGGTTAGCGTGTGGCTGAATGAAGTAAATGGCGTATTTTTTATGCTTAAGGGATCAATGGTATTTTGTAGAAACAACGTTTCGTAAATGACACCAAAATTGGTAAAATCTCCGCGACAGACCTAAACTGTGTCATAAAAACTCAACTACAGAACTTAGTACGATAAAATTTATATATTATCAAGAGTCAACTATATTAAACGACTACATAAAGATAAAAATCCAATCCAGTATCAAGTTTTTTGTAAATCGGTCTAGATATTGAGTAAAATAGGTCGACGACAAGCCACCAAAATTGGAAATCACCTATTTATGTTTATTATCTTGGAAAATATTTTTAAAAAATAACGACGGGGCCAAATTATAAGCATTATGTTTTACTTTGAAAATCAAAAATGAAAACCTTATCTTAAAAATATAGGATAGTTCTCAGCCTTGCCGCGCAAAAAAGCGGTTTGGGAAATCCAGTCACTTACAAAAATCACCTTATAATAATTTTAGATAGCAAATATAAGTCACTAAAAACTTTTTTATTCGCCTTGCCTTTAGGGTAGATGCTTTTCCTTCTGAGTTAGATTTTCTATCTAATAAATAGTTAATAAAACTATTTCCATCTCTTTCAGAGAGTTGACTTAAGAGTTGTCATGGCAAATAATAGGTCAGGTTTGGTTATAGCTCCAATCCCAGAATAAGGATTCATAGCATAAAAGAGCGCAAAAAGACTTTTGTGTCAAAGTGTGATCTTGGAGTCTAAAAATTTTATCATACTCTATAATTTACTACACACATTGTGATGCAATCTTTAGTTCCTGCAGAGTAGACAGAACTAAGGAGTACCTCGACTTTAAACAAACGGGCGAATATACGCGAGTTGGGCGCTAATGTCACTTTCAACATGTTTCACAATGCTTAGTAACGCATTAGTACGGCGCGCGCCGGGCGATATGACATACTACTACGTCAACTGTATTTGAGATCTCTTCTGACTCGGCCTCGTTAGTTCTGTTTACTCTGGTTCCTGCACGTTTCCTTGTGTTTCTATCCTACCGTGGCTCCATGACGTAACATGACGTCATCAATTTAACCCTTCATTAGTAGGAACAATAAGAATCACGTGGTCACATCGGAACGTGAACCACCCTCGTCATAGTGACGTCCCTCTTGTTTGCCCGGACAAAATCATTGTGTCCCTCTCCCCCGGACATACCTTATTAGCCGGATAACAAATGAACCGCTTTTGTTTCTTTTTTTCGCAACCATAATGATTGCCTAATTGCTTTCCTCTGTTTTTCGCCAATTTGACAATGAGCTAAGTAAAAGGGAGAATAATAAATGTTTATTTGCTAAGAATTTCAATAATGTGTTGTAAATAAGGATTTGAAATTTTGATTATTGGTTTTGTACATTTCGTAGTAGCGTGAAAAACGAGTAAGCGGAATTCATTATCTGAAACAAAAAAATGTTATAAGTACATTATATTTTTTACCCAACTAAATACGACTAAAAAAATTAATTTTAATAGAAGTATTTGTAAGTACTACTCGTAACCACGTACCACGTAACTGCTGTTCCAATTTCAAAAAGTTATAGATTAAGGCAAGGATGTTCCTAAAATTAGCAGGTCGATCTCTGTCAGTACGAATATCGACGTAAAGGACATTAAAATAACATTCATATCAGCGCGCCTTGTACAGTGGCGGTTACGACGCTCGCCGCGTTCTTGATAAGGCGAAATAGGAGAAAATTATACAATATTTTATTTTATTTTTTTAATGACTGAATCATTTATTAAAAAACTATTCTGTTATTTTGTTAGAACTATAAAAAAGCTATCCTTTTTGTAAAAAAAATCATATCTTGTCATTGAAAATTACGAGATGTTCGAATTTGACGTGTATTTTTATGGTGATATTCAAGATCATTTTACAGAATTACCATGCCATTTTTTAATATTCTGTTCGGTTATTTTGTTACTTTGTTCCTTTTTGAGTCTACATCAATTTTGGTGTAAGAGAATTCCACATAATTTCTTCAGACTGGAAGCCTAAAAATTAGTCTTTTCGAAATGGCCTCGCCTTAAAACCCGGGTGGTGTTAATTCTGAGTCACAATACCTATTCAAATAGCCTTGTAAACCTGCGTAAATGTTTATTTTTTTGGTGACTTACCGAAGTAAAAGTATTTAACGACAACGGGAACATCTTCCATCCTGTGATTGACAGAGGTCTGTTTGCTCTCTCCACGAACAGTCGTAGACTGCTCTTGAACCGCCGACTTCTGTCTGTCCAGTGACAATTGTAAATCGCCCGGGAGAGAAGACAGCTCTAAAATAATGAAGGTCATTAGGAAATTGATTAAATTTTCTAATTACCTGCATTTAATTCATCAAGCCCCAAGCGGCCACATGCGGCCGCGATAACAATAGATAAGCTATTGTGTCTCGTTTTTCCACGATGGACGGGTAAAAAAGATACCATAATATAATAAACATCGCCATAGTAAAATTTAACTTTTTTTACGAAATGAATCAGTAAGTAGACGGATCACCTGATGGTAAGGCTCAACTCACATTAGGGGAGAGTTGAAGCGACGCGTTATCTTTTTCGCTAAAGCATTATTTTTCTACTATAATTGAAGTATCTGGCACTATGACAATATTATGGAAGCGTCGACACGCGCTAGCATATTTTGATATCAGATTTGTACACAAAAGAGGTGAATATGCTGTAGTCGAAAAACATGACACGTCGCGACGCTTCGACTCTGCCACAGTGTGAGTTGTGGTTGAACCTAAGGGATAACCACCGCCTATAAATAATCACCCCCCATACCAAAGGAGTGACAAGTATTACTAATCACTAATCAGTAATCTTCACTAGATAAAACTCCGTACCACAATTTCAGTACAGTCACAGATTACTAAATAAAATGAAAGGATAAAGAAAATAAAATACCTTCTCCATAATACAGGAGCCGAACCAGCAGGGTATCATGATCTGGATGATCATGATGAACAGGTACGTGGCCAGGAACACGAAGTAGTTCGCTGGGGCCGGCTACAACATTAACATTCATTGCAATAACAACATTGCATTCGATACAATGTTATTACGAAGAAGCTATGAGAGTCGTGGTCTTGTCGGTTTGTCCGTCCCACTGAGATCTTCTTATCCATACTAATATTATAAATGCGAAAGTGTGTCTATCTGTCTGTCTGTTACCTCTTCATGCCCAAACCGATGAACCGATTTTGCTGAAACTTGGCATGGAGATACTTTGAGTCCCGGGAAAGGACATAGGATACTTTTTATCCCGGAAAAATGTACGGTTACCGCGCGATAAACGAATTTTAGCGCAACGGAGTTGCGGGCATCATCTAGTACTTAATTATATAAATGCGAAAGTGTGTCTGTCTGTCTGTCTGTTACCACTTCATGCCCAAACCGCTGAACCGATTTTGCTGAAATTCGGTATGGAGATACTTTGAGTCCCGGGAAAGGACATTTTATCCCGGAAAAATGTACGGTTCCCGCTCGATAAACGAATTTTGGCGCAACGGAGTTTCGGCCGTCCGCCGTTTAATAAAGGTAAAATCTCTCTCTCACTTATTAATAACTAGATGATAACTAAATTCGTTTATTGCGCGAGAACCGTAAATTTTTCCGGGTTGAAAATTATCTTATGTCCTTTCCCGGGACTCAATGTATATCCATACAAAAATGCAGCAAAATCGGTTCACCGGTTTGTGCGTGCAGAGGTAACAGACAGACAGACACACTTTCGCATTTATAATATTAGTATGGATTAATTTTTAAAACTACTGCAATGACAAACTTGACTTTAGGAATGTTGGTTCCTTATCTATCTATCCTAAACTGTAAAAAAGTTTAGTAGGTAAAAACTCACCATAGTAAAGCGAAACAAACACACACATATAATACAGGACGCCATGGTAAACTGCACAAATAAACTTATACCAAAAATATCTTGAATCAAGGTGCAGAATCTGAAAATATCTTTAATTAATTTTAAGATAAATCTTACTTAATTAATAACATTAATAGTGTGGCTAACAAATTTTCCTATATCCATTCCCTGTACTAAGAAGTATCCTCATGATAAGGTTCCTGACAGAGTATACAGACATACACACTTTCGCCTTTACAATATTAATAAGGATAACATATATATGAGTACATACTCGCTTACAGCTTGATAATGATCAATAGCTTTGTTCAAATTAGCCATCGATTTCTGTTCAACAACTTCGTTCCCAGTGTTCCTATCAGTTGAACTCCCTACAACAACCGTTGCTGTATCCGTAAGTTTTTCTTCTAAGATATCTAGCTGTGCGATCACAAAAATCATGAGCCCCAAGAAAAACGTGTCAATATTCAAATTGTATAGCATTTGGAAATGTATGCCGAGACATTGATAAATGTATATCGGGTATTGGAACGTCTCGAGGAGGTTTTCAGACAAAAACGAATAACTAGAAACCGGGAACTCCAATTTGGCTGATGCAAAAAGATGCGCCAGCATAGGCGAAGACATATGCGTCAAGTTGGATGTATAGGAGACGATCGCTACGATTTTCCAATACCGAATATTAAATTTTTTCGCTGCCTCCACTATTCGCTGTCCTTTCTCTGTATCCGGCTGAAAAACGTCTCCTTCTAGTGTCTCAAATGTCTCAACAATTTTGTCCCTTAAGAAAAACAGCGTGAGCACTTTGGATATCACAGAAAACTCCGTGAAAGTGAATATCATGTCTCCTATAAATTGATCTATGTTTCTGGGTATGAAGTAAAAGTTGATGACCGCAAGAAAGTCGTAGATTATAATGAAAGCAAGAATAAAAGCGACAGAGTAATGATAGTAGTAACGATGTAGGTTTTTGTCAGGAGATAGTCCTAGGAGCACCCAGAATTTCATATTGCGGCGAAAGCAGTCAATTTGCTTGGCCATGCTTAGTATTAAGCCTGAAAAACTTCTACATAATAATGCCTTCGCTTCTTTTATACGGATAGAACAGGTTGATTAGAAGGCACATTAATTGTGCAATTATAGCACACCTAGTGCATTTATTTTATTAAAAATTCACTCCCAGTGGATTTTCAAAGGAAACTCCAATAAGTTCTAGCATATGTTCAAACGGCTATGTGGGTTAATTGCGGAGGTGTTTTTTAAATGAGATGCAATTAGTGAAGGTGACGGCGGCCGACCACGGCTCGACCAGGACCCTAATTCTACAACCTTAATTCAACATTGATGCAGCTTAGATTCTTGTTTGAACCAGTCCGCTTCTATCAACGGCAAAATCTTATAATACGTCAATCAAACAGTACAAACGAGCGCGTTTGTTTCGCATTTTCTTTTCACTAATATTACATATTTATATTCTGTTTGTGTGTCACATCTTCACGCTTAAACGGCTGAATCGATTTAAATGAAATTTCATATGGAGATACATTGAGAGACGGGAAAAAAGACATACTTGTATTTTTTGTTGCAGAAAAATGTCAATTTTCCACGCGACAAACAAACGATGCAACGAAGTCAGGGCGTCATATAATTTTCGTTTTTTTTTTTTAATTAATTATAAAGTCGAATATAATTTTCTTTTTACATAGGTTTTACATAGGACTGGCTCGTCCAAGAAATAAAGCTGCATCCATGGACGTAAAAAAAAACTGTGTCTTCAGAGTCGGCCAGGCTGACTGCATATACACGGTCCACACGCACATATTCTAACGCTATTTGACAGCAAACATGAAGACAGTCGAGACGTCTACGTGGAGAAAACATAAATCAAAATAAAATGTCTTGTGTGGAAAGTGGTGTAAAAACCGTAGCAACCGAAAGAAAAACTGTTCAGGAATTTCTTTTCATAGATAAATTAATTATTTAATAACTTTTTACCCAATTTTAATAATTTTAGTCAACATTTTTTCAAAGAAAAATATTTCGGTACATAATAATTCGGTACATACATAAAGAAAAACTGTTCAGGAATTTCTTTTCATAGATAAATTAATTATTCAATAACTTTTTACCCAATTTTAATAATTTTAGTCAACATTTTTTCAAAGAAAAATATTTTGGTGCATATCAGTGTTGCCAATATTCACGAGTGCAAATCACCCGAAATAGTGGGAGTTTATGATTATTATTGATTTTCAGTTATGAGTAATTTATAGGAATTTAATTTTAACTAAATTGGATTTTAAGGGCTTGTCAAAGTAAAGGGCACCGTTATAAAAAGTTACTCAGCACTTAGGTATAAACTAGCCACCCGGCTTCGCACGGGTGCAATGTTGATACAAACAATGCTGATTTTACGACATCACTTTGATTTAGAAACCTCAAAAATAACAGAATTTCTCCACATTTTGATGGATGTTATCCATATCCATACTTCCATACTAATATTATAAATGTGAAAGTGTGTCTGTCTGTCTGTCTGTTACCTCTTCACGCTTAAACCGCTGAACCGATTTTGCTGATATTTGGAATGGAGATACTTTGAGTCCCGGGAAAGGCCATAGGATACTTTTTATCCCGGAAAAATGTACAGTTCCCGTGCGATAAACGAGTTTTCACTATCGTGTAAACCAATAGTCGTATTCGATTCATTAAGCTTTCGCGCATGCGAAATAATAGAAATTATCATCAATTTCTGTCAAATTTTGGCACAGGACACTGGCATTGACACTAATTTTCAACTTTACGCATGCGCAATGCGTTGAAAAACAAATTACGCGACTATGGCGTCATCATGACATTAGCCAATCCGGATCGTTTTCGAACTAGTGGCGCGAAAAACAAAAAGCCAAACATATTTTTGTGTTTTTGAATATATTATTTTTATTAAAACTTATGTAAATCACATAAAGAACCATCATTTTATGCATTTAAAGCAAATAATCACAAAAAAATTCTTACTGTCAAATAGCCTATTAAAGATGGGTAAATAATATTACTTACATGGCAACACTCAATTTACAGACACATAAACAGCCGCCGCCATTATGATGACACAGTTTTGTCTTAGCAGGACTCCGTCCGACTTTTTTATATATGTCCATGGCTGCATCAATATTTAGCTAAAATAGTAGAATCAGAGTACTCAGTACAGGACTTCGCTCCAATTACAAGGCATGTTTTAAAACCATTTATGTGAATTGTAGAGTCTGTTCCTATTGTGCAGTCTGAGAGACTAAATAAAAGAGAAGATATAAAAGAGATTTAAGGCCATATTTCACCACTTCCTGATAAAGTGCCGGATAGGCTATCCACAACTTATTTGACAGATGCTCCATACTCTATCTGTCAAGTTGGATAGCCTATTCGGCACTTATTAGTAAGTGGTAAAACAGGCCCTTAGGCTTGCAATATAATCACTTTATTACTTAATATTGAATCGACTGATAAATTTTATGTAATTTAAGATTAGCCAACTTACTAATAAAAATATTTACACACAATATAGGCATAAATAAAGTTGTCTTTATTAATATAAAGCTACTTGTCTATTAATATTTTCAGCGTATCAAAGACCCATCCATACTAATATTATAAATGCGAAAGTGTGTCTGTCTGTCTGTCTGTCTGTCTGTTACCTCTTCACGCCTAAACCGCTGAACCGATTTTGCTGAAATTTGGTATGGGGATACTTTGAGTCCCGGGAAAGGACATAGGATACTTTTTATCCCGGAAAAATGTACGGTTCCCGCGCGATAAACGAATTTTGGCGCAACGAAGTTGCGGGCGTCATCTAGTATTTTATAACTTATAAGTTATAAGTAACTAAATGACGCCCGCAACTCCGTTGCGCTAAAATTCCTTTGTCGCGCAAGAACCGTACATTTTTCCAGGATAAAAAGTATCATAGTCCTTTCCCGGAACTTAAAGTACCAGCTATAAGTATACCAAATTTCAGCAAAATTGGTTCAGTGGTTTGGGCGTGAGGAGGTAACAGACAGACAGACACACTTTCGCATTTATAATATTAGTATGGATTACGCTACAAATTATATAATATTGTAGAAACTTCTGTTTTCATATAATATTTATTTATTTCGCTCATTCTTGGTACGGCTGTGGTTTCATCCCGGAAAGTCGGTACAGCTCATTTATTGTGTTGTCTTTGCCATCTTATTTTTATTGTTCCGTTTTAAATTTCCTTTCTCATGAAAATATTGTCGCAATCAGTTTCCTACAAACATGCCATGCAAATATTTAAATGTTTGCCGAGATTGCGAAGGCGTATTTATGTTCAATATTTTCGTCCTGTGTTTATTGTTATTGTTACAGAAAAATATTGCATATCCAATACGATGAAGTTAACTTCTATTTTGTTGCTTTTTCGGCGCATATAGAAACCGTGCAAGAACTGTAGGTGGCAGCACTTGTATAGTTAACTAGACGTTCCGCGCGGCTTCGCCCGCGTAAATTAGATATTTCACAGACAAATCAGTCTACAAAAAATAGCCTATGATCCTTGACGTGGTCTACTTCTTATCTGACCCAAATAACAGAAAAATTGCTCTAGTAGTTCGTGAGATAAGCCCTTTCAAATAATTTCCCCCCGTTTTTTTCACATTTTCCTCTATTTCTTCGCTCCTATAAGTCTTAGCGTGATAAAATATAGCCTATAGCCTTCCTCGATAAATGGACTATCTAACACTGAAAGAATTTTTCAAATCGGACCAGTAGTTCCTGAGATTAGCGCGTTCAAACAATCAAACAAACAAACAAACAAACAAACAAACAAACTAACTAACTAACTAACTAACAAACTCTACCGCTTTATAATATTATATAGTATATATAGTATAGATAACCAAAAATAAGATTCGGATTAGTGATACCAGTTCTCAGCTCTATAATTATTGCGCACATTCCCTATGCATTTTCTTTCGTATAACATCCAAAGTTGTGCTTGAAAGCTGTAAAGTGTAAGCGGGTCCCTCGACGATCAATTTTATTGTCCAATATAACGTATTGTGTAAAATTACCTATTGACTACTATAATATAAAAACTGTATGCTGTATTGCATCCAAATCCCCATGACAATTTTATTCAAATGCCAAAACATTCTTCTCAACCTATATTATTTGCTTTTTTTTACTTCGTCCCCATGAAATTTTTATACAAGCACTGAAACATCCTTTCTAATCAATATTTGCTACTTTGTATCAAAAATGTACACCACATCACTCGGTACTAAAATGTGTTTTAGTATTATGGATCATGTGCTAACTCCAGAGGTAACTTTTAGGAACCGGAATATTCCACAAGTTGGCAGCGTGTGCTATCGCAACAGGAGTTTAGCGGTTTTCAGTGTTGCCAACTTTGTGGAGCAAAAATTTAAAGACACATTTAGAGTTTCGAAGTAGTTTATTGGGTACGGTTTTGAGGTTACATTTTTTGATATACGTGACATAGTGCCAGATCAGATGATAACATCTGAAAAATATATTATAATAGAAGATATTACTGCAATGACTGACTTGGTGCGCTTATACGGGCAACTAAAATTGCTCAACTCCAGTCAACTTTGACGTCACGACTACATCAAGCAATTTGCGGCAAACAAGCAGCAATATTGCACAATACAACATTGAGTGATGTAGCCATTGAATATTAAATTTGAGCGATATGACATTGAGCGATATGAAATAAATAGCTCCATATTGCTCCACTAATTGCTCCAGATCGCTCCATTCGTGTCGCCAAGCAATTATTGCCGTAATTATTGCCCTTGTAAGCGATTCTTAAGGCGAGCACCTTGCGAACGCGAATGTCAAGCGTGTGCGCATCGCAATAAGATTCATTTTAGCTTAGCATAAAATTGTAAGTTACGACGGGCGGATCTTCTCTATTTTATTTTTCGTGTGTTTTTTTAAAATATCTTTCGAAATAAATATTAAGAAAAAATATTATTCGTTTCAGACTTTTTTAAAATAGATTCATAGACAATTTATTAAAATAAAATGTAAGTTATTCTTGTTAATACTTATATTTCGATGACAAAGAGTTTTGTCGGAGGTGATTTTGTAAATAAATTACAGCGAAAGTATTATTTTTTATTAAAATGTTTTTGATTTAAACCCTTTTAAATATTGTGCTCTATATCTCATATTTTTTTACATTTCGTTATTATATTGGAACTAGGTAAATCGGGTATCAAGAAATAACAAAATGGGGTTTCAGCCCGCCTTAAGGGCAACACCAGCATGGACAGTAAACAAAAAGTTTTGTTCGACGTTTGACAACGTTTCTGTCAATATTCTGATATGGCGTGTGCAACATGTCCAATTTTGGTTAGATTATTTGCTGTATGTGCTAGTAGCGCCCTCTGCTCCAACTTTTGCGTAATATTCCCTTTTATGATGTGATTACTGAATCTACGAAGATGAAACTAAACTTTACGGGTTAAGGCCATCCCCCGAACAAACGACCTTGACCATACATTTGACGCGTTGCCGAGATCGCACAAAAATCCATTTTTTTTTTACTCATCTTAGTTCAAAATTGTTCTAAAAAAAATTAAAACGGGGAATATGTAGTTAATGAAATTGTCTTACTATTGTCGTGTGTACGTAATTTGTAAATACTAGGGAGATGCTGAAAGTATGCTTCAATTTTAATAAATTGGTATTACTTTGGAAGCTAATATCATGAGTATAATAAACAAAAATAGAAAATTTAAAACAGGGAAAGGAATGTTGATATACTGAAGATTATTGCTGTATTTTTATTATAACTTTGTAGCTTTCAAGTTATGAGTTTATAAGGCTCTAAATACGGTAAATTACGGAATCTCCGTAGGGGAAGGCCCTTAAGTGCTGGGAAATTTCGAGTTGACCGTGGTTCCCCATTTTGTTACCTGTAAGTAAATCGTTACTAATTTTCTACATTTTTATACGATTGAACGTACCTACGTAGAATAGAATAGAATAGAATGATTTATTATTCAATAAATCATTCTTTTGTATTCTATTCTATGAGGCATTGTTTTTTTTACGATAAAACATCAAACAACATAAGTGCTTTTACTTGTAATTAAAATCTAGGTATTTACCTAGAAACTAGGTAGGATTATGAGGATACGGATATTTCCGCAATATTTTCCTTTCTTGGATTTACACTATTTTCTTACCACAAATGGTAAGTAATATTTTCTTAGTTAATTAGGCTCATCAGAGTATTTATTGATCTTCCTCTGAGAGCCGGCTGAGCCAATATTGACGGATCCTTGCAACACAAATAGCTGAGAAAATCAGCACTTGCATTTATCTAAGTAGCTACTTTATGTGGCATCGATTACGAAGAACTAGAGACCAATGGCACTTATGGATTCGTTCTATAAACTTGATGCCTCCCCAATTATCGCACCTCTTCGTTGAACTATTTTGCTAAGCAATTTTTGGATAGGTAAAAAATTAAAAAAATAATAATATTCAGGATAACTAATCGAAAAAATTCATGATAAAATGAATGTACTGTATAATATATTTTAACCGCACGGCGTTTTGGGTTTGGGTTACAATACTACACGTCAAACAATGTGCATGTCCAGCGCCATTCCTTTGACAGCTTGAGTTACGTTAACTTTTTCTAGTATTATGGATTGAAAAAAAAAACAATGTATCTTACTCATGCTAGTCTCGTGACTATACACGCACTATAGTTCCCGCTTATGCCTTCGGGGCTTAGGAAAAATCCGCGTATGTCACACAAATTGTTCCCCTCCACTTTTGTTATAGTGACAAGCCTCTCACCACGAGAGCACAACAAAGAATTAGATTGCGACTGTACCTACAACTCGCCTCAGGCACACAGATATGAAAACATTGTCAAACGAGCATCGTAATTAAAAAAATATTTTGATCGTAAAGAACCTTTGTGAGCTTACTCTATTTTGTTTTACATTTAGAAATAAATTTTATGTGACAGTCAGTTTATGTGGTCTGCGCGTTGGCCCATGAATCATGTTGGAATAAACAAGCGATTACGTGTAGAGGGGCATAATATCTTAAATTGCCCATTATCGCCGTATACTTTTAATGCTATAGACAGCTTTGCAATCGTGCTGGCAATCATTGTTACCTAGCATATCCCAACGCAGAAAGGGTCCTTAAAAACAAAAGGACATTATATTATCTTTGCACACATCCTAATGCTAAATACCTAATATTATTATTACAGGTATCAGAATTAGTTAGAAACCCCACCTTGAGCCTCGCTGTTTCTACAAATTCACATAACTAGTGTCCTTTTTCCAGTTACCTAAAGCCTTTATCCAGACTTTCTAAATAAATTAACTCTTAAAATATAAAATAACATTTTACAAGTGGCCTGGAAGCGGTATTAAAAGGATAATACTATGAATATTTAAGGAGGAGTAACGATTTTTGTACAGCTGCGCCCTTGACAGTTTAAATATTTAAGGTTTTTAAAGCTACGTAAAATAGTTTTAAATATTACTGAATTTTGTAAAAAGCAGATTGTGTGGGACTTACTTTGGATACTTCCATCATAACGAACTAGATGACGCCCGCAACTCCGTTGCGCCAAAATTCGTTTATCGCGCGGGAAGCGTACATTTTTCCGCGGTAAAAAGTATCCTATGTCCTTTCCCGGGACTCGGGGCTCAAAGTATCTCCATACCAAATATCAGCAAAATCGGTTCAGCTGTTTGGGCATGAAGAGGCAACAAACATACAGACACACTTTCGCGTTTATAATATTAGTATGGATTTCTCCGTTGCGATGCAACGTTGCAACAGTGCAACGCGTCATTTCACCATTTCCTTTCTTTTCCATCTCCTGTCCGCTGTTACGTCAAATAACATCAACACCACGTTGGCCAAACATAAGCCAATGAACGGTCGTGTAGAGAAGCACTTATTATTCGTCTATGATTAGGTATTATTGATTACCTATAATAATCAACGTCGTGTACCGATTTTAAAAACCACCATATACCACCATCTTGATGTGTGGCAGTCTTCCATCGTCTTTCGCGTAACTTTCTGTCGCGCACTGTAAAACTCTAGAGCGAACTGTCACCAGCAGTATTTCCGGACTAATGTGACCTGAAAACCTTCAAGAGAGCGTATTCCCTCTTAAAAGGCCGGCAACGCACCCGCAGTTCTTCTGATGTTGCGAGTGTCCATGGGCGATGGTAGTTGATTTCCATCACGTGACCCGTTTGCTCGTTTGCCTCCTTATTTTATAAAAAAAATCGCAATCATATCCCAACGCAAAAAGGTGCCTATCCAAACCCCAACGTGACTTCAAGCAGTTTTCTAAACAAAATTAAGTCTTGACACTTTGCCGCTTTCCACACAGCGCTTGATAAACAAACAAAGCCTCCCTCGGCTCCTCAAAGGTGCTCCACGTTGTTCCAAACACGCACGCCGTAATGACCAGCCTCATTAGGCCAACTCTCCCGTGTCTTCAAGAGGAGTGACAGCGCTAATATACTGGATACGTGACCTAAATGAAATTCTAAGCGAGATGAAGTTATCTTGAAAGAAAGCGCGAATGAACACGGTGATAATAATTTTAGTGTAGGTGTAAAAAACTAGTACAAAATATTATATCAAAGGTGTTTCTTAGGTACTAATATACATACTTCCATACTAATATTATAAATGCGAAAGTGTGTATGTCTGTATCTCTTTTGATTAAATTTGGTATGAAGATACTTTGAGTCTCGGGAAAGGACATAGGATATTTTTTATCCAGAAAATATGTACGGTTCCCGCGCGATAAACGAAATTTGGCGCAACGGAGTTGCGAAGTCTAAAATATACCTTGTAATAAAAATCTGCCTGATGATCACTCATTGAACTAATGATTAGAGCCCCAAGCCAACAAATTGCCTCTCATCAGCCATCACTTCCAGGGTCCCGATTCTCGTACCTCGATTGCAATCGCTTCGATTATAGGATGCAACAGTGAAACCATCTGCGATGGATGTGATATTCAAGGTATACCTAAATACTAAGCGCTTCAGAGCCTAGTTGAGTTTCATCCAATAATTACAAGTTAGATTCAGCGAAGTTTGAAATCCAAATGTATAACGATGCGTCTTGTCAAATTTCATACATTCTTGATTGCTAACTATTATAATATACAGTTTGACTAAACCTTCCTTACTTGAAGTCAAATTGCAATAATTTCAACTAAACAGCGACATAAAACATTTATGGATTTGATATCGCTATTCGCTCAGTGACATGGCTTTTGCGATGCCTTTTATCCCAAATATGACACTAAAATTATGTCTGGAACTAAAGGTGCTCCCTCACTGGGAGCCTGACTCCAGACCGACGAGCACTCACGTGTAATGTAACATTAAAGATTCAACTCTGAGCATTACATTACAATACTGACGCCTTACACTGACTGACGAGCATTCGCGTGTAATATAACATTCGACTTTGAGCATTCCATAGCTAGTTTATGTTACAAGTTGTATCTAGATATTACACACTATATCATTACAAGGTGCGCATTGTAATGCTTGGCTCTCCTTCCTCACTGACGTAATGCTCGACTCTGTAACGTTACATTACAAGCGAATGCTCTCGATGAGGGCCTTCAGGCTACGTTTCCACCAGAGATGTGTAGCGAGGAATGTGTTTTTAAGATCCAATAGAATCGCTGCGCTGAATGTTGTCAGGCAAATGAAGCGTTTCTATTGGTTCTCAAAAACACAATCCTCGCAACACATCTCTGGTGGAAACGCAGCCTTATACGTCCGCGCGAACGCACGGTACGGCACGAGATCACAAGCAATAGTACGTAACGATTTATTTAAATAGCGGCGCGGCGCTGTAATTTACATACAAACGCTTGTGTTAGTATAGCCTCCAAACCGCGCGTTCGGGCGAACGCATATAAATCGAGCCTAAAGGTACAAGTTGGAACCGAGCGACACGCGACAACTGCAGACGACGTGTCGTCACGACACTACTGTTTCTATGTATTTCTATGAATAAGTGTCGCTAGCTTCATGTCGCTAGCTGCGGAGGGTATTTCATAGAAATACATAGAAACCAGTAGTGTCGCGACGACACGTCGTCTGCGGTTGTCGCGTGTCGCTCGGTTCCAACTTGTACCTTTATAACCTAGAAACGACACTGAAACTATACGGCAATATGGCTGCCAATTAAACGGGCGATTACTTAAGTAATTAGCGCCACTCGTTGCCGATCTCAGTCGTTTTAATAGACGTCAATTTGAAGTTCGCTAATGAGCGCTGCCAGCTGTTTGCAGGTGCTACCAACTACTGATAGTTACGCTTTTACGTGTTTGATTGCCGCAACTCCGTAATTACAGCGTATGTTACGTCAAAGCGTCCGTGGCCTAATGGGTAGACCTTTGGTTCACACTCCTAGAGGGTGCAGGTTCGATCCCGGGTGGAGGCGTGTACCAATGAGACATTTTCTGATCTCAAGTACATTATACGGACACTCATACGGTGAAGGAAAACATCGTGAGGAAACCCGCACATAGTTGGTCCCAGACGTATTGACTAGTTCTTTCCTCTGGCCTAGGTCGACTATGTTGCGAGAATGCCATATATGCTTGGGCAACCATACGGTCATTTAAAAATCTTATCCCAGGCACTACAGTATTTGAGGAGTGGTTACTTCGCCCTGAAAATACTGTATAAATCATCCAGAACGGATGCAAAGACCTATTTTTTTTTACGTCAAAAGGCCCTTTAAATGTTACATCTCTGAGTTAGCTTATGATGGAACACCATACTTGTCACCATGCTAAGCTGTTTGCAATGCGCATGCGGTTTTCCACGTTGGCTCACAATAGACCAAGCGATTACCTACGTATGGACTGGTATTAGGGTTCCGTACCCAAAGGGTAACTGTAACTGTGTAACGGGACCTATTACTAAGACTTCAATGTCTGTCCGTCTGTCCGTCTGTCTGTCTGTCTGTATTTCTGTCTGTCTGTCTCCAGGCTGTAACTCAAGAACCGCTATAGCTAGACATCTAAATTTTTTACAGACTGTGTATATCTGTTACCGCTATAATACTAATAAAAATCGGCCAAGTGCGAGTCGGACTCGCGCACGAAGGGTTCCGTACCGTTATAGAGAAAAAATAGTCCAAAAGTTGTGTTTTTGTATGGGAGCCCCCCTTAAATACACATAAAATTGAGGATTCTGTGAAAATTTCAACTGCCTGCCTGTTGTCATTATTGATATCGAGCAAAAAAGGCCAAAAAAATCACGTTTGTTGTATGGGAGCCCCCCTTAAATATTAATTTTATTTTGTTTTCAGTATTTTTTGTTATAGCGGCAATTAATATACACAATCTGTGAAAATTACAGAACTAGCTATTGCGGTTCTTTAGATACAGCCTGGAAACAGACAGACGGACAGACAACGAAGTCTTAGTAATAGGGTCCCGTTTTTACCCTTTGGGTACGGAACTCTAAAAACAAAATAAATTAAACATTTAAGGAGGGCTCCCATACAACAAACGAGATTTTTTTGTTATTTTTTGCTCGATATCAGTAACGGCAACACATAGGTATTTGAAATGTTCACAAAATACTCAGTTGTATTTGTACTTTAATAATAAATAATAAAATAAAAATAAATTAAATAATCAAGGGTACAATACCAATTAAATAAGTAATCAATACAAAAAAAAACAATTTTTGCCTATTTTTGCTCTATAGTGGTACGGAACTCTTCGTGCGCGAGTCTAACTCGCACTTGGCCCATATTTTTTTATCTATGATTAGATTTCGCCCGCAACTCCGTTGTGCTAAAATTTGTTTATCGCGCGAGAACCGTACACTTTTTCAGGAAAAAAAGTATCGTATGTCCCGGGACTCAAAGTATCTCTATACCAAATTTCAGCAAAATCGGTTTAGTGGTTTGGGCGCGAAGACGTAACAGACAGACACACTTTCTCATTAATTATAATATTAGATATGGACGGTGGCCGGTGCTGCCGGCGTCATCTATAGAATATGAATATATATATATTCATATTTCAACAACTTAATCTCCATTTATACATTTTGATCTAAAACTTTGCATTTCAAACCAGTGAAGTGTGTTCGTAGCATAGTTTTTGTTTCGAAACTTCCACTTTTTCTTTGAAACTTACCTGCTGCGGGAACTTATGGAAACTTTCTTAAGACTTTCCATGTCTTGTTTCTTGAAATGGGACAGTTTGAGATGGATACTTTACAATGAGTTCATTTTTATTCCGCTACTAATTTTGCTATTCATTTTTTTAAAATTAGACATCATTTTAGTTTTTACAAAGGAATGGTTTTATAGTTATTCGTTTCTATCTTATTAAAATATTAATTGAAGTACCTTATTTAATTCAAACATGATTTTCGTGACGGGATGCTTGTTGTCAAGCTCTTCAGAAACGGCTGAACCGATTTCACGAGTAAGTCCGAGAATCGGCCAATCTAATTTTCATACGCCAAATTACGTTTAAGGCAAAACAACGTTTGCCAAATCAGCAAATCTTTTAACAATATTTACTCGTAACTCTTGCGGTCACAATATGGCCAGCCAACACTTTTTAAGCTCTGATGATGAAACTAAATACTAAATAGTAAGAAGTTATTACGAAATCTCAACTTGCAATAAAAGGGGCATAAAACGCTCCACCGAGTGCCGACTGCAAGAAAATTGTTTTTACAGCTATCCACGACTTTTGAAATTAATATTTCAATCAAGTATAATGTTACTATGCGAATGAGACCGGCGTAGCTTGAGCTGCGTTTTAATTCTTAACGCTGCGTTTTATCACAGTATAAATATTATAAGGTAAACCATTTTCATGCTAGACAGTCGTAATCGATCGAACGATTTCAGATAGTTTGAAAAAGAAGAACAATGCAGTACTCCTACAAGGATCTTGATGTCAGTATCGGTTTTCATTATAAGCATGTTAGCTAAGAAGGCGACATTTTTTCCAATGTGTGTATACAATACACGAGAACGCTCTCTGTTCCTGTTGATCAGTCTACATAATCGCAATTAAAGTTGGAGAACAAAATTATTTTTGGTCAGACTGCAGAGTGGTTTTGGAGTGATTTTTGCAAATAAAGATTATGAATTATGAATTATGAATTGGTCAGAGTTGGGAGCCAGGCTCTAAAACACTAGATTAGCAAAATCAATGCAGTAACAATTATAATTGCTGTACAATTTCAAGAACATGTTTTAGTCGCTCTACTGTATTTACACTGTGGTTTTACAGTGCAGAGGTCTGGTTATAGTGGATGATAATATCTGTATTACGGCTATAGCGTTGGGCTGTGTAGTAGATTAAGACAATGGACGTGTTTGCAATGGAGATGCACCCTTTGGGCGCGTTTTAATTGCAGCTGAGTTGGGGAAATGACTTAAAATCTTCCGCATTTCTTTCAGTTGATAGTATGAATGCTAATTTGTACATACGAGGGGTGAGACTTAGGGTCAGCTCAGACCGCAACGTGATGCGTAGATGCCGTGAGATGCATTTCTAAAGTACTGAATTGACAGAATTCAATTGCGTGAGACGTCATGCAAGTGTGTCTGTCTGTCTGTCTGTCTGTCTGTCTGTCAGTCTGTTACCTCTTCACGCCCAAACCGCTGAACCGATTTTGCTGAAATTTTGCATAGAGATACTTTGAGTCCCGGGAAAGGACAAAGGATACTTTCTGTTCCGGAAAATGTACGGTTCCCGCGTGATAAACGAATTTTGGCGCAACGGAGTTGCGGGCGTCATCTAGTATTAAATAATTTAGAAATATATTGCAAGGTATCTACGCGTTACGTTGCGGTATGAGCTGATCCTATGATCCTAAATGTCAGCCCACACTGCGACGTCACGAGGTGTTGCGATGCAGTTATGAGCCATTCAAATTTGAACAGGCCTGACACTGTGCGCTCACAGTGCATTGCTCACAGTGAACACATTAAATTGGCAGACTTGCCGCCGCAAGTCTGCCAATTTAATGTGTTCACAGTAAATAAAGTTCAGATTTATGGGTCATTTAGGCCAACATAGACATACATTCGCACTTCACACTTTATACGTGGGAGAGCCATGCTTCGGCACGAATGGGCCGGCTCGACCGGAGAAATACCACGTTCTCACAGAAAACCGGCGTGAAACGGCGCTTGCGCTGTGTTTCGCCGAGTGAGTGAGTTTACCGGAGGCCCAATCCCCTACCCTATTCCCTTCCCTTCCCATTCCTACCCTCCCCTATTACTCTATTCCCTCTTAAAAGGCCGGCAACGCACTTGCAGCAGCAAGCTTGCTTCTGATGATGCGAGTGTCCATGGGCGACGGAAGTTGCTTTCTCATCAGGTGACCCATTTGCTCGTTTGCCCCCTTATTTAATAAAAAAAACACATATAAAGGTAACTTCACATTGCATCGCATCACCGCGTCACGCTGCAATAGGAACCGACTCTTTCAATAAAGCTGTCTTGCAGCACTTTTATAAGTCCATAATAATATGAGTGTTTGTGATTCCTGTATTACTAACGCCACCACATTTCTGATGACTTTTTGTGCAAAGTAAGCGTTGTACTATGCAATCAATATGATCTATTTTCTCCTATAAATGTTCGTTCACCGAATATCGAAGTGGGCAGTCACCCTTATAGTGTAAGTTTTAATTATACACTGTATAGCAACAAAACATTTATGTCGAATCATTAACATATTTTAACGAAGGGCTTATGAGAATTGTTGACACAACTCCGTCCCTTGCGTTGTCATTTAAATTGAATCATTCCAAGACTGTACCGCCAACTATTTTATAGTGAGTTTTTGCAAATTATAAAATTTAATTAATGCGACATTTTCAATATTTAAGCTGGAATGTAAATATTTATTTGTATCGTTTCATTCATGTTACGAATGATTAATTTGGTGATAAAACAAAGTAAGTGCGTTATGTGTTTTATGCGCTTCGCAGTTCGCACAGAAGCTTCCCCTTTTTTTGGGCAGTAAATAAACCCTATAATTTTAATTAAATTCAAGAGATTTTTTTGAAGTATTGATACAAACTTCTAAGTGATACAACACATTGATTTCAATAAAGCAAAAGAACTATAGAACCATCAATGACCTAATTGGGTATCTGGTACGCTCGAAGATCGAAAACGTTCAGTGAGCGGAAAAGTAGCTCAGAACGCGTTGTGGTCACAGTGAAACATCTACATGGCGAAATTCGTGTTATGGCACAGTTTATATATAATTAGTGGTTATGGCTCTAATGAAAACGCGCACGATGCGTTTTCGATCTTTGAGCGTAACATAATATCTACTATCTGGATTGGAACAAAGTACTTTTTGGCAATAGCTGAAGCCTACTTCCATGCCGAATTTCATTAACATCAGTTTAGATTTTGGTTGAGAAAGTAACAAGTATATTCACACAAGTACAAAACCTTATGATATATTGCAGGTGTGATCAAAAATGGTTTAATACTGATTAGTGTAATAGAAAGGATTTGTAAGCTATTGCATGGCTTGCATATCGAGGGCTGTGAGCGCGGCGAGCGAATCAAGAAATTCCATAATGAAAATAAACCTAACACTCCAACCGACCGCGGCACAGCGGTGCGGCGTTGAAAACCGTGCATCGTCTAACGTAGTTTCAATTCGGCAGACTTCGGCACGTTGTTTGTGTGCGTGTGACTAGACGTATGCGTATAGACTAGCTATTGCTATGCGATAGCTTTACCGCGGCAGTCTCCGAGTGCCGCACGTATTTTTTTTCTTTACACAATTTAATAATGATTTTAATTTTGTAATTGACAATTTCGTTTCTTGCTATTCATACATTGTTGCTGAAAATGACACTATTCTTTAAATAATTTGCATGTGGTTGAAGAAACTCCCTCTTACTAATAAAAACTTTTTAAACATGCGTTCAACGTGTGAATAGTTAAACAGGAGTTTTTAAGTTACACACACGTTACACAGAGTCTATACAGAGTCTATATTTTATTAGTCCCCCTTGACTGTGTTTATGGTTTTAACCCGTTGCAACCCGAAATATTGCCAGTTATTTAAAACACTATCTATAAAAAATTAGAGTTTCTGAAATCACAATAATTGGGTTGGTATAAAGCCATAGAATAAATTTGTGTCAGATTCATCAATTAAAAGAGTTGCAATATTCAACATCTTAAAGAAATGAGAAATCTATATTTTCATTTTGAGTCCTTTTCACCAATTGCTTTAAAAATTAAATACAAAAATATGAACAGTATGAAAGAACCGGACGAGTGCGAGTGTGAGACTGAACTCTGCGTAGTTCTGTCCTACCGTTTTTAGGGTTCCGTACCCAGAGGGTAAAACGGGACCCTATTACTGAGATTTCGATGTCTGTCCGTCTGTATGTCTGTCTTCAGGCTGTAAGAGATACAGTGTTTAGATAGACATGCAGACCCGCTATTATGGGTAAACTTCTGATTTTTTTAAAATGGTGTATTATCTATTTCGCAAAAGCAAAATAATAATGTTTTATCCGCGCTCTACGGTAGAAACACTGATAGTTTTCACCCGCGCACTTCACACCCCCGCACTCGCCCAACGCATTCAAAAATGTCAAATTTTTTCAATTTTGTAATAACTCTCGTAACCCCCGTCTCGCCGGAACATAGTATACCCCAAAAAAATAGATAAAATTAGGCGCAGTTCGAGTCAAATTGTAGGTACATCTGTACCTGTCTGCTAATATTAATTTTTGCTTGCGTTAGGCATAGCTTTTTTAATATGTACTATAAATGACAAATTGTATTCGCATACACCAAGGCTAAAAGAAATCTGGTGCGCTTTTCCTGTTATGAGGTGCGTTTTATTTTTACTTTTTTTTATTCTTTGACAGTTTTATTTTGACTTAATTTTAATAGTAAATCCTTCTTTTTGGAAGTCGATTAATTAAAAACGACACCAAGCACATGCGTAAAATATTCATAGTGTAATGTCATTTACCTAATCAATATAATTAAATCCTTCGTGTGCTCTCGCACTCGGCACAGCTACCGTTTAGATTATGTACAAAATTTTAGACAATCTCTAGGCAGTATTAAAGTACCTATGACGTTTTTTACTACAAATGATCGTCCAACATCGTTGCTGGTACGCTTAACCGCATTTTGAAGGGACTTCATTTCGTCAAGTACAATACTTGTCTTAAGGGATCCGGTAAAATAGTGACAGACTACATAGAATATAGTAATAGCTTCTGTAGAATTGCCCTCTTACTAATAAAAACTTCTTAAACATGCGTTCAACGTGTGAATAGTTAAACAGGAGTTTTTAAGTTACACACACGTTATATGTAGGTCTCTGTATAGACCCTGTGGGGTCTATACAGAGAAATTCAAGTCAAAAAATTATTATTATATAGTAGAAAAAATCTTATGCACGCTGTGAAACTTTTTATTAGTAAGAGGGTTGGAGTCCATCACTAACCCTAGATTTAATTTATTTGTAGCTGCCAGGAACCCTTTGGCTGAGAAACAGTTGGGCTGTTAATAAAAACTCTGCTCCCTAACAAACCCGACGGAAACTTAGTACTTTGCAGCACTTATCAAATTAGGTACAAAATTTAAAAACAAAAACAGTTAAATGAAAAGAACACTATGTTAATTATAATTGTAGATATTGGGTAAATAGGTAATACATTTTTTAGATTTTAGCAAGTGGCCATAAGTCACTGAAAGCATAATATTACTATATTTGATATGTAGCCCGAATTTAAATTACATTGCACTTTGCACTTCCGTTACGTACCTAATGCGATTTCGCAATTTGTATTGCTTTTATGTAACTTAGCCCAGTACATCGTTTCGTCTCGTTTTGACTCCAGAATTTCACTTTCATTTTATATTATATAATTTACGTTCACGTTGATGTCAGGTTGGTGAAACAAAATGGCGAAATCTACACCATACTTCGCTCTACAAACTCTCCTATCTAGGACCACCAGGCGTAGTAGCATTAGAAAGAACGTTTAGCTACACATGAGTGGGGCATTAGCGGGAGGTTTAATCTGGCGATTTATTTCCGACTGCCAAAGCGATAGATCACAGAAACAATAGATGTGTCACGGCGTGATTGATGCTCGATGAAATAATAAAACGTCCATCAGAATGTATGCATTGAATCCAGTTGGCGATGATAAAATGATTTTTCTCCTCTCTTTAAATACCTAAATAAAGTTTTTCTTTTAACGCTCCGTTTCTTAATAATTATTTTTATATGAACTAAAATTGAAAATAAAATGTTCTAGGCTCGCTAAAACTCGAAAACGGCTGAATCGACTTTGTAAATTTTAGTCTTGAAATATTTGTGACGTGGGAGGGCCATGCTTCTGCACGAATGGGCCGGCTCGACCGGAGAAATACCACGGGCTCACAGAAAACCGGCGTGAAACAGCGCTTGCGCTGTGTTTCGCCGAGTGAATGAGCTTACCGGAGGCCCAATCCCCTACCCTTTTCCCTTCCCTACCCTCCCCTATTTCCTTCTCTACCCTCCCCTATCCTCCCCTATTACCCTATTCCCTCTTAAAAGGCCGGCAACGCACCTGCAGCTCTTCTGATGCTGCGAGTGTCCATGTGCAACGGAAGTTGCTTTCCATCAGGTGACCCGTTTGCTCGTTTGCCCCCTTATTTCATAAAAAAAAAGCCCAGGGTAGGTTTATATTAGGAGAAAAGTGAAAAGAAGTTCACCGGGTCATCTAGTTAATTATGATAATCATTTTATTTAGGCGCCCATTTTTTTTTCTTTTCTTATGAGTGTTTCTATTTCTTTAAATTGTTTACACTTCTCGATCTTGCACGTTACGAATGAGAGTGAAGAATGAATACGCTGTTTTGATTATCTGAAACAAATATTTATATTAACACCATCTATTTAAAATTTCATAGAAATAAGATTATTATGTACTGTACTTCTAGACAGTACTGCAAAATAGATTAAATTTTATTCTCTGCTAGACGACGCCCGGAACTCCATTACCACAAAATTCTTTTATCGTGGGGAACCGTAGATTTTTCTGGGATAAAATATTCATAGGATGATTTTCGGAGGAACCGTACGTATTTTTGGGATAAAAAATATCCTATGTCATTTCCCGGGACACAAGGTATCTCCATGACAAATTTCAGCAAAATCTGTTCAATTTTTTGGGCCTAAAGAGGTAACAGACAAACAGACAGACAGATACACTTCCGCATTTATAATATTAGTATAGAAGTATGAATGTGTACTATATAGATATTTTAAAAAATAGTAGCAGTCTTCCATAAAGATAGATTTTTTTATGTCTGGACTAGGGATGTTGCGAATATTCGCATCCGCATCCGCAAATGCGGAGCTTCCGCATAGATTTGGACATCTGCATCTGCATCCGCATCCGCAATGAATCAGGTCATGTTTTTATTAGCTTTTCATCAAGCAATCCGCTTACTCATTTGCTTACTTAGGGCGCTTACAGACGAACGGCATTTGCCGTCGACGGCACCCGTCAACAAGTGCCAAGCCTCAGTAAAATCTTACCGAGACAAAAGTGTCTAGCGATAGCGGGAACAGCCTCCATCCAGTAAAGGTGATCTGGACTATGGACTGCTGTAGAAACAACTTCAAGGTTCTCTTGTAGCTCTCCGACCGAGGTATCCACTCGCTACTGTATGCTGCGAACGCCAGTTTCTCGCTCTGAGAAAAAAAAGTGTGGCACTCGGGAACAGCCGCGGTAAAGCTATTTCATCATAGCATTTTTTAAAAACTTATGCAATTATAATTCGCATACGTCTAGTAGCACGCACACAAACGAAGTTGCCGGCGAAGTCTGCCGAATTGAAACATCGTTAGATGAATGTTAGGTGTTTTTCGTTACGGAATTACTTGAAACGATCGTCGCGCTCAAAGCCCGCGATAAAAGCTAAGCAATAGCTTAACAGTTGTTGCACTTCGGAACGGTGAAAGTGGAAACAAAACCGTAGGAGGAGGCAGTTATTAACCGCGCATTAGAAAGTGAGGGAGGGACAGTAATTCTTCCTCTCCTATGCTGCGCCTGCGGTATGTTCTCTTTCTGTCTTACAAATTTTGTATACAACGTGTTCTCACGCGAGTTTAACATTTTTTGCCTATTCCAAAAAAGTGCGCAAGGCAGAAGGCTGCTAAAGAATTAGTCAATTCAAAAAGTTCTAAATTCAAAATTATTGTTGGTATTGAACACTGGACGTGTTTGGTGGAGTATAACGCTCGGATGCGCTTGCTAACGCTTACGGCTTATTACAGCAAGCATAATAATCATAGATTAAGGCCATCCCCCGAGCAAACGACCTTGACCATACATTTGACGCGTTGCCGAGATCACACAAAAATCCTATTTTTTTACTTATCTTAGTTCAAAATTGATCTAAAAAAAATTTAAAACGGGGAATATGTAGTTAATGAAATTGTCTATCTATTGTCGTGTGTTTCAAATAAATGTAATTTGTAAATACTAGGAAGATGCTGAAAGTATGCTTCAATTTTAATAAATTGGTATTACTTTGGAAGCTAATATCATGAGTATAATAAACAAAAATAGAAAATTTAAAACGGGGAAAGGAATATTGATATACTGAAGATTAATGCTGTATTTTTATTATAACTTTGTAGCTTTCAAATTATGAGTTTATAAGGCTGTAAATATGGTAAATTACGGAATCTCCGTAGGGGAAGGCCCTTAATGATTGGTCTCGCGCGCGGCGTTACAAGCGCGTGGTACGAGCCCCGCCGCGCGCGAAGACCAATCATTAATCTAAGATAATAATATTATTATTACAGTGTACTGACTTCGTTTACCGATGCGAACGCCATTTTGCATACAAGCACTTTGGGGCGCTTTTTAGGGTTCCGTAGTCAACAAGGAACCCTTATTGTTTCGGTCTGTCCGTCCACCTGTCCGTCTGTCCGTCCGTCCGTCCGTCTGTCTGTCCGCGGTTTTGCTCAGAGACTATAGGACCTACAAAGCTGTAATTTGGCATGAATGCACATATTAATGATGCCGACAAAATGGTATATAAGATCTTAAAAAAATATATTTTTATGGTACCTCCCCTACACATCAAGCGGGGATGATTTTTTTTCGCGTCCACCCCACCGTGTGATGTGTCGTTGGATAGTTTTTTTTTAAATATTACGAGTATTCATAGATCATTTTCCTTTATAAGGGATCCATTTCTGGAAATATGAAAAAGTTTTTTAAGTGGAAAAAATCGTTAGAGTCCAGTCTCCCCCTTCTCCCAGCTAAACGGTTGCTCCACCTCATAAGTTTTTGAGTAATAGTCGATCAACTAAAAAAAATGTATTCGGCGAAGTATAAGAGAAATTTTCGTTCAAATTCCTTTGAACGTAACTGAGATGATGTTGTTAGTAGTGTAAAACACGTTATAAATGACCATACAAAAATTATCAAAAACTAGCGGTACGACGGAACCCTATATTGCGCGTGGCCCGACACGCACTTGGCCGGTTTTTCCCACTAAACACAGCCATAATTCTAGATTTAGGT
The DNA here is from genome assembly GCA_905187585.1 of Cyaniris semiargus. NCBI lineage: Eukaryota > Metazoa > Arthropoda > Insecta > Lepidoptera > Lycaenidae > Cyaniris > Cyaniris semiargus. The sequence goes on from LR994555.1 coordinate 6,679,412, forward strand.
AGTAAGTTCTTTTTTATTTAGGTTGATATTTTCTGTGACTAGAGTGTATAGACGTATTTCTGACTTGTAGAAACTGAGTAAAAATTGTTTCTACTATTCTAGGCTTTAGGAACAGCTCTTAAGATGGTTCGTTACTTAAGTTATTGTAATAGCCAAACTCTCATTACAAAAAATATTACAAACTTACCTCATAAGCTAAATAAGTTCCTAGCCATGCAGGCATGAAGATCTCCATAACCATCACCGCTAAGTAGGCGATCATAAACATGAAAGTTTCCACGGTAGACGGCTGAAAACATAATATTTTAACAAGTTATTAAACTTGTAAGATTATGTCGTGTAGACCATACAAATACGCGAAAAATATACCATCCTCATCACCTCGATGAGTGGTAGTCTTCCACCATGCGTTTTTCGCGCGCACTGTAAAACTCTGAAACGCACTGTCACTAGCAGTATTTCCGGACATATACTACAAGTCGTATTGGTCCGGAAATACTGCTGATGACAACCTTCAAGAAGAGAGCGTGTTCCCTCTTAAAAGGCCGGCAACACACCTGTAGCTTGCTTCCAATGTTGCGAGTGTCCATGGGCGACGGTAGTTACTTTCCATCAGTTTCCAACTTCACTCTCCACTTTCACCTGTCTATAATGAAGTAATATCATGTTGTCTCTGTGTTGTACTTCAACAAACGCAATATAAACTGGCTTCAGAGGGTCTTAATTATAATTTTTATAAAATATAGATATTATAAAATTCTCGTGTCGCTGTGTTTGTTGTTAAACTCCTCCAATACGGCTGGACCCTTATTGGTATATGTTTTTCTCGACAAAAAAACTTATATGACAAAACAATGTTTTCCGAGATAGATTAATAAGAGTTAAATAATATTGTCTTACCAAAGTCAAACCTGTGAGAACAACGCAAACAATCATAGCCGTCATACTGAATTGCACAAACATGGTTATACTTATGATATCTTGGACTGTGGAACAGTATCTGCAATATATGTTCACTTTTAGCACAAAAACGTAACGCGATAAACGATTTTGGCGCAACGGAGTTGCGGGCGTCATCTAGTAGAATATAAAGAAATTTTGATTTTATGGTTGTGTGATTTTTGTCAAAAACAAATTTGCCATAAAACATACAGGTTACACCGTTTTGCGTAGTTGCTGTCGCTTTATTTTTAGTAGGACTTAAAAGATATATTGAAAAGGTTTTTTAAAGAAAAATCTTACTGTTTTAGAACTTGGTAATGCTTCAAATATCTACGGAGTTTAGTCAGAACTTCCTTCTCATCATTTAGTTCGCTCTTCAGGTTGACAAGTTTACGATTAAGTATTTTCACTTGTACTATAGCCATCAGTATGAAACCAGCGATCAAAGTATCAACGTTGAGATTATACTGCATGTGACCGTAAATACCAGCAGACTGGTAAATGTACCAAAACGTAAAATATTTAGATACCACTTCGTCGCTCAAAAAATAATAATTGCATACGGGCAACTCAATAATTTTATTCGGGAAAATAGCAAGGAATAAAAAGGGACAGAAAAATCTAAAAGAAAAGCCGAAATTCGACCAAATTTGTAGAGCTTTCCATAGAGTTTTGTATTTCGATAAGTGTTCGGTCATAATTTCTTTAGACTCATCATCTTTGTCGTTGAATATTTCTCCGTCGAGTATATTCAACGCTTCCAGAATCTTTTTTCGCATAAAAATAATCATGCAAGCTTTAGCGGTAACTGCGATTTCAGTGAAATAGAATATAAGTTCCCTGAACCATAAATCAACTTTCAGAGGCGTGTGCAGTAGACTTAAGGTGAGAAAGATGTTATAAATTATTAAACTAATAATAAGAAATATAACGGAATACAATTTAAACCATCCTGTAGATTCTCTACCGGGCCAAAGAGCAAAAACCTTTAGTAATTTAAAATTTACGTTGAAGCAGTCTGATATTTTTTCAGTAGACATCGTGATGATTGCCGTTTTCGCCGAAATACTCGTAGTTAGTAACCGGATCGAAATGTGTCACTAAAGACTTTCATTCGCATAGTCATAATATTTTATTTGTAATGGAACCAGTATTACCATAAGAGGCAAATAAGAGGTATTTGAAAAACCTAGTTATTAAAATATGACGAAAGTATTTATTATTTTAACAAGCAAATTGTAAAATTGCTTAATTAAATGGTGATTGGTGATATTTTATAATTCTGTCTAGAGACATTTTTTTGTTTTTATCTAATAGTCCGGGTTCTCTAGAACAATTTTTTTTTATTACTATCAAGCAAATTTTTCTTGAGTAGCTTCATTTTGATAAGGCGAACAACAATTTCCTCTGCGAATAATCTCGAAAGTGGTAGCTAACAGAGATAGAAAGGATTTAATATTTTGATTTGATTTGATTCATGGTCCTAAAATATGGATTGTTCTTTTTGTAGGACAATGTTACTCTTAAATTATATAACTATTAACCTATCAATATACAAAAAATCAGCTGGTTAGAGTTCCGCTTTAGGGTTCCGTAGTCAACCAAGTTTTGTTGATATTTTTTTTATTACTATCAAGTTAATTTTTCGTTAGTAACTTCAATTTGATAAGACGAACAACAATTTCCTCTGCAAAAATTCTCGAAAGTGGTAGCATAAGTAGTTTAAAATTTACGTTGAAGCAGTCTGATATTTTTTTAGTTGACATCGTGTTCTGATGGTTTATACCAGCTTATACCCAAATAATGAATAACTGGATCGAAATTTGTCACTAAAGTGTAGTTTAGGGTTCCGTTAGATGTTTATTTCTTTACGTTGACGAGTTGACGCTTGATAAAAAATTAATATCGACACTTTTTCATCCATATTTTAACCCTTTTTTTATGGCTCTTCAAAAGAACACATTTTTTCCGCCTTTAATATAATGAGCATAGATTATATTATATTTTCATAGATATGTCAACTACTTTCTCGTGGATCAAAACGTATTTTTTTGCCGATGAAAAAATGTCATCTGTGAATGTAATCTTACTTTTTACCGGCGAGGTCGCATGAAACAGGCGAAGTGAAATTTTATGCGACTTTGACGATGTATAATATTGAAAAGAGTAAGATATTCATGTGTTATAAAATCTGAATATAATGTTCAAAGCATGAACGTAGAAAAAAAGGCGGACGGAGTCTCATTAAACACAGCACTGTGTCTTCAGAGTCGGCCAGGCTGACTGCGTGTACACGGTCCGCACGCACACATTCTTACCATAGTCGGCCATTTGACAGCAAAACATGAAGATAGTCGAGACCTCTACGCGGAGAAAACATAAATCAAAATAAAATGTATTGTGTATTAAAATGGTGTAATACCCGTAGCAATCGAAAAAAAAACTGTTCAGAAATTTCTTTTCATAGATAAATTCATTATTCAATAACTTTTTACCCAATTTTAATCATTTTAAAGTCAACATTTTTTCAAAAAAAATATTTCGCTACATGTCAGTGTTGCTAATATTCACGAGTGCAAATCACCCGAAATAGTGGGAGTTTTATGGTTATTATTGTTTTTCAGTTATAAGTAATTTATAGAAATTTTCTTTTAACTAAATTGGATTTAAAGGGCTTGTCAAAGTAAAGGGCACCCTTGTAAAAAGTTACTCAGCACTTAGGTATTTGTAGTAGAAATATTTGAATAAAACTTTCCAAAAATCATTAACCTTGTTATTGTATACTAGCTACCCGGCTTCGCACGGGTGCAATGTTGATACTTACAATGCTGATTTTACGACATCACATTAATTTAGAAACCTTAAAAATAACAGAATTTCTCCACTATTTAATGGATGTTATCGATATCCATACTTCCATAGTAATATTATAAATTTGAAAGTGTGTATGTCTGTCTGTCCGTCTGTTTGTCTGTCTGTCTGTCTGTTACCTCTTCACGCTCAGACCGCTGAACCGATTTTGCTGATATTTGGAATGCAGATACCTTGAGTCCCGAAAGGACATAAGATACTTTTTATCCCGGAAAAATGTAAGGTTCCCGCGCGATAAACGAGTTTTGACGTAATGGAGTTGCGGGCATCGTCTAGATATACATATAAAACTTCCTCTTCAATCACTTTATCTATCGAAAAAACGGCATCAAAATCCGTTGCGTTTTTGATGCGGTATTTTACATGCAAATTAAAAAAAAACTCATTTACGCACCCAACATTCCTTTCATTATCACATACATACTTCATGATACTTCATACGTGCACCACTCACACGTGCATCGACATTTTATTTGATTAAAAAAATAGGGTATATGACAGATTTGTAATTTCTATCTTGAATTACTTAGTTGCGATTAAGATTTTTTTTATATATAAAATTGGGGCCGTTTTGTTATTTTATTATTTAGATTTTTCGCACCAAGGATAATTGAAATAATATTATTAATTTTAATTAATTGTAGTCCATCACGCCATGCACTTTTTTTTAAATATATATAATAAAATAGATTATAATATCTAGACACGGCGGCCAAAAAACTTAAGTCAATTTTTGGTCAAAATCTGATAAAGTCACAGGCATCATGTTTTTGTTCGATACACCGGCTGGAATAAGCACGTAAGTCAACGGGGCTTAATTCAAATATAAAAAATGCCTGCACCATATAACTTATGTTTGAGTTGTAACAGCGAGCGGCGATATTAAGAACTTAACTTGACTTGAGTAGTTATTACCGCTGCATTATGATTTCTTTTTCAGCGGCTCAGCTCGTAAATCGGACATAAGTGGTTCGTTGATAAGTACCTTTTTTTGTTGCGAGTGGCATTTTGATAAATGAAGTACCCTGAACCCATTTTTTATAATTTTTTAAGACGACAACCGAGTTGCAGTTTAAGAAATTTCTTCATTAGCCCCTCCATATGTGACAGAAAGTCTAGGCAAAAATCTTGGCAGACCTGCGCCAAAACAAGATGGCGCCCGGCCTACCTTCTTTGTACAATTAATATTATAACTTTACAACCTAACAATATTTTATGTTTTTGTGAATAATTTTATAATAGCTAATTAATTTCCTATCTATCAAGCCATCATAATATAGTATTTAGTCTGATTTAATATTCGTTTCACAAGTATAAACTTTGAAAACTATATCGCTGACTGTTTCACAAGAAATAAATGAATTCTTTATTATTATCCCACTTACAAAGGTTTATACTAACTGATTATGTAAACAATTCGAAGAAAGAAGTTGAGATGTATAAAAACAAAGTACTTGAAATGGGACACTCCTCCGTAAGAAAAAAATGATCCACAAGCAAACTTCGACCTTACATTATTACCTATTACCACAATGCCTATACCGATAAGTGTGGAAAAAAGACGCGACATATTATCGCTATTACCTTTGATACCAGAATGTTTTCACAGTTTTTACCAAAATTTGGTCACTACAGCTGATACATTAGACATTGATCCAGATTTACAAGATTCTGAAGATAGTGAGTGAGTGTTAAATAAGTAACTAGGTATATCTAATAATATAAGGTTTCTTTTTGTGATTAATTTTATAATTAGAAAAATAAATGTAAGCTACATTAGGTTAGGGCTACAAAAGGCGTGTTCATATTACGCGGTAAGAACCACTTATGTAGCACTAGACGTTAGACCGCGTAATTTAGATATTTTACAGACAAATCAGTCTACAAAAAATAGCCTATGATCCTTCACGTGGTCTACTTCTTATCTGACCCAAATAACAGAAAAATTACTCTAGTAGTTCGTGAGATAAGCCCTTTCAAATAATTTCCCCCGTTTTTTCCACATTTTCTTCTATTTCTTCGCTTCTATTAGTCTCAGCGTGATAAAATATAGCCTATAGCCTTCCTCGATAAATAAGCTATCTAACACTGAAAGAATTTTTCAAATCGGACCAGTAGTTCCTGAGTTTAGCGCATTCAAATAAGCCCTTTCAAATAATTTCCCCCCGTTTTTTCCACATTTTCCTCTATTTCTTCGCTCCTATTAGACTTAGCGTGATAAAATATAGCCTATAGCCTTCCTCGATAAATGGACTATCTAACACTGAAAGAATTTTTGAAATCGGACCAGTAATTCCTGAGATTAGCGCGTTCAAATAAACAAACAAACAAACTAACAAACTCTTCCGCTTTATAATATTAGTATAGATTTTCATTGTATTCGATAGAACTTAAGTCCGATAATTATAGTAATAATAATAATAGGCTAAAAATAATTATTGTAATATCTGTGCACTTCCTAATTATGTGTTTTTATTTTATAATTAGAAAAATAAATGTAAGCTACATTAGGTTTAGGGCTACAAAAAGCATGTTCATATTACGCGGTAAAAACCACTTATGTAGCATTTTCATTGTGTTCGATACAACTTAAGTCCGATAATTATAGTAATAATAATAATAGGCTAAAAATAATTATTGTAATATCTGTGCACTTCTTAATTATACACTAAATAATAATAAAAACAAAATCTCTAGTATATTTTTTTTACACCAAACAATTAAAACCTTGCCGTCTTTTTATTTGTATAAACAGTTGACTTAAGTGCTTTAACCTTCCGTGTCTAGATATATACATATAATAAATAAATATATATTTATTGTCCCAGTGTGGCGGCCAGTAGATCTGACATTTTTCGATTTCCTTAGATTTTATGCTGCTCCACCCTTTGCCTTTAGATGTTGTGACATTGGCTTGGTGGAGAGGGGTCACTCAAGCTGGGTGGAGTTTCTAGGGTGTTAAAGAGATATCGTTCTGTGTCGAATCTACCAGATGCCAGCCAGTGGAATCCTTCCTAACGCTGCAATATGTGAATTCTTGGGAAGAGCGAGGTTTTTTTTTATTTTAAAATTTGTAAGAAATATGTAAATAAAAATTCAAAATTCAAATAAGCCGCCGAAACGCTTTATTCAGCAATATTTGACGACCTCTGTGGCTCAGTTGGTGGGCTGTTGGTAGCTCAAGCCGGGGGTCATGGGTTCGAATTCCGCCGACGGAACAAAAAGTTTTCAAAAGTTCCTGGGTCATGGATGTATATTAAATGTGTGTATCATATTATAAGAAAAATCTTAAATATATGTATAGTATAAAATTATTAAATATATTTCCGTTGTCTGGTGACTGGTACCCGAAACAAAAGTCCTTCAGGTACTTAGCACGGGGCCAGACTGACGTGGTGTGATGCGTCCATAGATATTATTAATATTATATGGCGCGGGCGTCGCGCTTTGTAAGTGACGTCACTATCGTGTAAACCAATAGTCGTATTCGTTTCATTTTTCAACTGCGCATGTGCAGCTTTCGCGCATGCGTAATAATAGAAATTATCATCAATTTCTGTCAAATTTTGGCACGGGATACTGGCGCTGACACTAATTTTCAACTTTACGCATGTGCAATGTGTTGAAAAACGAATTAAGCGACTATGACGTCGTCATGACATTAGCCAATCCGGATCGTTTTCGAATAAATGGCGCGAAAAACAAAAAGCCAAACATATTTTTGTGTTTTTTGATATATTGTTATTATTTTTATTGGAACTAATGTAAATCACATAAAGAACCATCATTTTATGCATTTAAAGCAAATAAAAACAAAAAAAATCTTATTGTCAAACAAATAGCCTATTAAAGATAGGTAAATTTGACTGACATGGCAACCCCCAATTTACAGACACATAAACAGCCGCCGCCATTATAGTGACACAGTTTTGTCTTAGCAGGACGCAGTCCGCCTTTTTTTCTACGTTCATGGTTCAAAGCTTCTTTTTTCTTCCCGTAATATTTGTTTTACGCCCCGTGCGAGTTTCTTACGCCGGTTCTTCTCGGCGGGGTAGTTTCCGAACCGGTGGTAGGCAACGTAGTTTCTTCGTTCTTTCTACGACTTTCAAAAAGTGTATCATGATACCCATTTTGAATAAAAAGATATTTTATTTTATTTTATTTTATATTTATTTTACTATAAATTTGTGTTTTATGCTACATTTTCTCAATTTTCTGCGGGCGCCATTTCTGGCTTCGTATGCATTCACCGATGCTTACTTGTGTGCTTTTATGGTACCAATAAGCTCACAAAAACTATCGCTGGTGATGGTTTCATAAGTGAATAGTCAGGATCTGGCTTTAATGATAACACGTTACGTTTTTTTATGCCTAAACAAGAAAATAAACTGTTTTAAAGACTTTTACAACGCTGAAATATGTATGTGTAATGTATACGAAGCCATTAATGGCTGCTAAAATTATTTTTTCTAAAATAAGGTACTAATTTTTTTTCCTAATAATTTTCTTAATTACCCATTATAACGCAATATTAACATTTTTTTTCTTCATTCTATGATAATTCATGCAATAGAGGGTTAATATTATAAATGCGAAAGTGTGTCTACCTGTCAGTTTGTCTGTTATATCTTCACGCCCAAACTGCTGAATCGATTTTGCTGAAATTTGGTATGGAGATACTTTGAGTCCCAGGAAAGGAGATAGTATACTTTTTATGCCGAAAAAATATACTGTCCCTGAGCGAATTTTGGCGCAACGGAGTTGCAGGTAACATCTAGTTATATATACCTACATACTCCTTGATTAACCCATATCGAAGCTACCCAAAATTCCAACTAGAAATACTGCAATTTGCGCCTATGAAATTTCAACTTAGTAACTTTACTTGCATTAATTTTCCGGCGAGCGCTACAATGGAATGGCCCGCAGTCATCATTACACTACGTGCAATCCCGGAGAATGCATAAAACTCCACCATTATTAACTTTTGTTTAAATAAAGTTTTTCATGTGTATTGTTTCGTATACGGCGAAACTGGAAACTGTGAAACGAAAAATTTAGGCGTAAGAGCGTAAGATGATAGTGACGAGTTTTAAGCAAATGACCGGTCAACATCCCAAAAAATTGACTTAAATGCATATACAAAATGCATGTAGGTAACGTAAGATTATTTGGATGGCAGCAAGTTCGTATTTCGTCATGATTGGAATGTCTAAACTTGGGTTTCGTCAATACCTTTCCCGATAAAAATATCTAGATGTCTTCGTACCTGACAATTTTGTATATTGCTACAAGAATATTCTTCTACTTAATATGCTTCTGTCCAGGGGCGTCTTCCCCTTAGGTGCAGGGTGTGCGTTGCACACGGGCGCCGCGGTCCTAGGGGCGCCGAGCGGCGCTCGCAACGGAGCCCCACTCGGCGCGCGCCCGCGTTGGCCGGCCGCCGCGCTTTAATGATCACCGTAAAAAGAACTCCAGTTTGCATACATTTTGTGTAGAATCTGGAGCTCTTCTTATATTTATCGAAATTCGAATTACAGCAAAGCAAGACGCGCCATGAGCGGCATTTTCATTTCTTTAAAATTTAAAGCAGTGGAAGGATTTAGATTTAGATACAGAAAAAGCACATTGCTCTAATTTAGAGAACAAAATGTGCCATGCTGGCTTTTCGGATGTAGAGAAGTTAGAGCTTTTCAATGAAATCGAATTATTACCGATGTTCCCCAATCTATCCACAGCATTTAGGATTTACTTCACAATTCACATTGCCAGTCACAGTAGCATACAGCGAAAGATCATTTTCAAAAGTAAAAATAATAAAAAACTCGAGGTGTCAAGGGACACCCGAATGGAATGAAGTTATAAAAAAACGCCATCTAGTTGACGCCCAGGAATACTAACAACGACACTTTTGTGGAATTGTAATAAAATTTATTTAAACGTCCGGTAGATGTCACTGTTTATTCTCAAAAACGCCATCTAGTGGACGCCTAGGAATACTATCAACGCCCTCTGCCCCTACAGCGCAGGAACTAATAAAAATGTGTCGTCACAACTTTTTCCGTCTAGCCCCCTTTCGCAACGCGCGATAAGGAACTTCGTTCCAAAACTATCTTCGCTCAACATTGTCGCAAAGTCGAATGACAAATTTATCGTTTAATAAGTATAGAACATGAAATTAAAATTGAAGTAAGCGATTTAATTAGGGATTTTGCTAACGCAAAGGCTCGAAAAGTAACTTTTTTGTAAATTAAATAATGTTGATTACGACCTGTAAATCCTGCAACAAATCGTAATTAAATTATTATTAAAAAACACAAACTTGTGTTATGTTTTTCTTAATTGTCACTCTTTCCTTCCTTAAAATACTTTACACCCGTGTATAGTACTTTATACATCGCTTTCAGTGAGCTTCCCTGTCAAATGTTCTCAAAATATGTTGTTGAACATTAAATGTTTGTTATGATGTCGTAATAAGAATGAAAAAATCAATATTTGGACATTTGTATGAAGTACGTTTGTATAGACAATATGTACGTTTTGGGGTTTAGGCTTGTTAGGGCCAGTCAAGAGCACATTATATTCAAAACCGAAAATATCTTCAAATTTAATCTACTAATTTAACAATAGAGTTTGTTATTTTTGTACCTATGTGGTTACTTAATGTGCTGCTATAGTTCGTCCGGTGGCTTCAGGATAAATGATCCATACTAATATGGAGTCCTAACCCTTAGGCGGCCGGACAAACTGTAGGTACTTGTACATACTTTGTACCCATTTAATTTTGACCGCGCGCTTGCTAGGGGGCGCTAGGGTAATGTTTGCACACGGGCGCCACATTTTATTTATTTTATTTTATTTATCCAGAAAAACTTACAGCTATGCAATAAAGACAATTAAAACCAATAAAATAACTACTAGCCATTAACAAGTTTTTACATATAAATTAAAAAAAAAGATTAACTAATTACTCAACACAATACATTAACTTGCATAGTAAGAAGAAAGCTTAAAAAAAAATACAATATTAAAATATTATGAAAATAAAAAAAGAGTTAAAAAAAAGGTAAAGAAAAAAATACTAAATACTAAAAATAATAATAATAATAAACATGGGCTAGAGACGGCCCTGCTTCTGCCCAATATAATACATTAAAGTCCACAGAAACTCTGTAGCTAATACTGTTGACAACATTCTAAGATTCTAATCATGGCTTTGATTCTAAATATTTCGCATAGTCATACGAGATATTATTCTATTTGTTAAGGAACCAGTTGTATTATAAGAAGTATTTGAAAAACCTAGTCATTAAAATATGACGAAAGTGTTTATTATTTTAACAAGCAAATTATTGTAAAATTGCTTAATTGAATGGTGTTATTTTATAATTACACACCAAGGAATATGGCAGTTTAAATAGAAATAACGGAGTATGAAAAAAGATAATAATTGGTGTTTTAACACTTTATGTGACTAGATAAAATGTCAAGTGTGTCTCGGGACATTTTTTTGTTTATAACTAGAAGTTGCCTTAAATAATAATACCTACCTACCTATAAAATCATTATCTACCCGTCTACCTCTTAGTATTAGAGCAAAATTTTCTAGGTTCGTAAAGAAATAGATAATGAGAAATTTTATCATCATCATTATTGTTGACACTTCAGCCTTGTAAATTGTAATATGTGACCATTGATAGAGTTCTATGTGAAAGAAGCAGCGCTCAAAAAGTAACTTTTTTAATGATTGTGTAGGAAAATTCATAAACAAAACATTGAAATCAAAAGATACTCCTTCAGCGCGGCTACTTTCACAATGAGTTATCACTTAGTTTTATTATACCATGTAAACAAGTGTTTACACTATACAGCATGACTGGTGAGACATGTTCAATACTTAAGGAGAGTACTCGATTCTCATTATAATTATGTAATAAAATTAGGTACTTAATTTTTGACCAAATTTCCCTTTAAATAAATGAATCGTGGACACTCAGTAAATTACACGGCTAGGCATGTATGTATGCCTACTTAGGCATACCTATGCGGCCGGCGCGGAGCGGCACGGCGGCGGCGTGCGCGGTGCACACAGAAATAAATCAAGATAGAACGGCTAAGCGGTTGGAGTACGCGTGTTTCAAACTTGCACAAGTGTGCAAGATTCGTTGAACGTTAATTCAGTCAGCGCGCACGTCTCGACTTGATTACACCGGAGCGGTTGTGCAAAAATGCCTCATTGTGCAGTGTCTTATTGTAAAAACAGAAGTACGAAAGTGAATCGGTCAAAACGAGGTATTTCTTTCCACGGGTAAATTATTTGTTCTAACTAAAAGCAAAGCAAAAATTGACACGAGCGATTCCTTAGCAACGCACGCACGTCACCGTTCTATCTTGATTTATTTCTGTGGCAGTGCGCCATCAAAGAAAGTAGAAACACCGCGCTGCTAGGCCTGCTAGGTACCCTTCTCGCGCGCGGTGTCCATGCGTTGGGTTAATATTTATTTAACTTGATATTTAACATAATTATTTAACTTTCAGGTACATTTACTCAGTGATCAATTGATATTATTTTTTTCTTCTAACATAATAGCCAAATATCACGTCCTCGAGTATTGAACATGTCTCAGCAGTCATGCTGATAAAACTTTATAATTTTTCTTTTGCGCGCCTTGTAATAAAATCTTTTTTAATTAAGTTTAAGTAAGGCTTGTGTTTTTTTGTGGCTAACGCTGTTGTACAAATTACCAGCATTCAGTCACTTGTCTTCCCCAACGCTTGTGTTCGCAAATGCTCGGCTTTAAGATGATTAATTTGTTAATTTCCATGAGTTTACTCGAAGTAGGTCGACACTCAGCGGAAAAAAGGTTTTAAAGAACATTTTAATTACAGAATTATGAATTGTACCTTGTGGTTTAGGTTTTAGGTTTTAAGACATTTATTCTCATAAGAATTTTACATAAATTAACTTACATGAGAAAGACAATAAAGTAAAGAAATACAAACAATGTACCTAGTAAACATATTACAAATTACATCGAGTGAGCTTAGAAGATAGGTTACAATCTTAATTTAAAATTATAAAATTAACAAATCATTTACGCAAACAAAGAAAAAAAAATCAATACAAATGAGAGTACTTTTATAATCGGTTTGGCCAGTTGTCATAGTATAGGTGGTTGCAGTAGACTATCCTCATGCTAGACCGTTCCAATTCGGACGTTCGTACACATTAATTATTATTAAGGTGATTTCCGGTAGCTCAAATCTAGCAGACAATTTAGTGTCACAAAATTATGAATTGTACCTTGTGTACCTAATTATTCTTTATAAATAATAATCAAAAAACTTTTTGAAAAAAAGCTTTTATTTAAATACGGTACCCTAAAAAGAAAAAATAAATTTCTCCTTAAAAAATTAAAAATTTTAACTATTAAGTTATAACCTCAATATAATACAATTTGCATGATAAGAAAAGCTTGTCGCGTGATTTGATAATAAACTAATAGCAATTTAATTGAGTAAATTGATATTATATTTTTTATTTTAATAAATTTATTAAATATGACAGATTGTTAAGTCTCGCGACAAGCTTTTATTATCATGCAAATAGTATAATATATTGAGGTTATAACTTAATAGTTAAAATTTTTAATTTTTTAAGGAGTAATTATTTTTTTCTTTTTGGGGTATTTAAATAAAAGCTTTTTTTTCAAAAAGTTTTTTGATTATTATTTATTTTTTGTTTTTTAGTTATTCTCTGGCTAGATTTCTTAGTCTGTTTGATTGTAGTTTGTTTTGTTTCAAGAATTTGTAAAAATCTGATTAACTTAAGTCCTTAAGAAATCGTGCTTAATTTTGATCAGTGAAATACCGTGTCTATATTTAGCGAGTTATTATATTCCGTTTATTTCTGCGTGACTAAAAAGTTAAATTTAACTTTACAAAAGTGACCGGATTCAACCGGGCATTTTCTAAAACCCGGCTGGATATGACTTGATATAACATGAAACGACACGACACGACACGGCACGACACGTCAGGTCACGTCACGTGATACGTCATGATACGACACGTCACGTCATGACACGACACGACACGACACGATACGACATGACACGACACGACACGACACGACACGACACGACACGACACGACACGACACGACACGACACGACACGACACGACACGACACGACACGACACGACACGTCATGAAACGACACGACACGATACTTCACGACACTTCACGACACGAGACGACACGACACGTCACGTCACGTCACGTCATGACACGACACGACACAATACTTCACGACACGACAGGACACGACAAGACACGACATTACACGTCGCGTCACAACACGACACGACTTGACTTGACTTGACTCTATTACTTTTCAATTTACTCTCAATGAGACCTTGTATTTGATACCCATATTGCTTAAGTGCTTTAAAAATAACTATTCCCCTATCTTGGATGAGCCGCCACATTGGATGTAGAATGACATTACATTCGTTTCCGAGTTACTCTCAATGAGCCTTTTCATTTGATACCCATACTGCAGAAGTGCATTAAAAATAGATATTCCCGTATCTGGGATGAGCCGCCACATTGGATGTAGAATGACATTACATTCGTTTTCGAGTTACTCTCGATGAGCCCTTTCATTTGATACCCGTATTGCAGAAGTGCATTAAAAATAACTATTTCCCTGCCAATATGGCGGCTTGTCCAAGACAAGCCGCCATATTGGATGTAGAATGACATTACATTCGTTTTCGAGTTACTCTCAAAAGGCCCTTTCATTTAATATCCATATTGTAGGACTGCATAGAAAATAACTATTTCGCCATCTTGGATGGTCGGCCATATTGGATTTAGAGTGATGTCACATACCATATCGTGCATTGTCATCCAAGCTAAACGTGTATGCAAAATTTCAGCTCAATCGGTTAGCTGAATCTACTTCAAAATTGAGTTCCAAAATTCCACCGTAACATACTTACATACATACAGAGCAAGTTAAATAAAAGCTTTTAATAAAAAGGTGAAACCCGCAACTCCGTTACGCTAAAATTAGTTTCTAGTGCGGGAACCGTACATTTTTTCGGGATAAAAAGTATCCTATGTCCTTTCCCGGGTCACAAAGTGACTCCATACCAAACAGCAAAATCGGTTCAGCGGTTTGAAGACCTCTTCAGTCTTTTACCTAAAAGACAGGCAGTTTTGTACATTTTGTACCATAAAGTTTAACGTCAATAATCTCCACAGAAGGAAAATTGATTTGAAAGTGTTGTACAATCAGTAATCGCTTTGATACTGTACTACTTAAGTAAATATTTTAGACATAAAAAAATATTTTTATACTTGTGAAATATATTTTCACACAAATTTACAATAAATATCACGTATCACATATTAGGTATATTTTTTAGAATAAGAAAAACAAATAATAAGATTTACTACACCGTTTTAATAATAAAATATTATGCCCAAAGCCTGATGTAATTTAAAACTAACCAATAAGACATTAATTTCTGTATAATATAAATCGACATACAACATAAAAAACTTACTGCCGCGTTTAGAGATTTTAATAAAAATTTAAATAACTGAAGTTAAATTTAATTAAGATTTTGTCATAAGCTACCAAACTCTTCATTAAATTAAAGTTAAATAATCATTAAATGTCTCTGACTACCGTTAAAGTATTCAGTAGCGAGTTTCCCATTTTTCCAATTTGTGCGAACTCCCAGTTTTCAGGACTCACGTCTTGCTTTCACATTTGCGCAAAAAGTCGTGAGGTTATCTGGGAGCACTCTACTTAGTATGCATTAATCACAGGCGCCCTGATTGAAACTAAATCCCACGGCCACCGGACTGATTACTGCCCGTACATGGATTATGATATTTAAATGTACCTACTGAAACGCCGTTTGGTGGAGAGGAAATTGGGCTGTTTTGTTCTGTTTCGAGTAAGTTTGAGTACGTCTACTCTTTTTAGGGTTCCGTACCCAAAGGGTAAAAACGGGACCCTATTACTAACACTTCGTTGTCTGTCCGTCTGTCTGTCTGTCTGTCTGTATGTCTGTCTGTCGCCAGGCTGTATCTCATGAACCGCTATAGCTAGACTTCTGAAATTTTCACAGATTATGTATATCTGTTGCCGCTATAACAACAAATACTGAAAACAAAATAATATTAATATTTAAGGGGGGCTCCCATACAACAAACGTGATTTTTTTGGCCTTTTTTGCTCGATATCAATAACAGCAAAAGGTAGGCACTTGAAATTTTCACAAAAGCCTTAAATATATGTGTACTTTAATAAATCATAATAATATTTAAATAAAATAAAAATTTAATGGGGGCTCCCATACAAAAAACACAATTTTTGGCCTATTTTTGCTCTATAACGGTACGGAACCCTTCGTGCGCGAGTCCGACTCGCACTTGGCCGAATATTTCAGTAGTATTATTACTCATTATTACATTAGTAGTCTACTCTTTTTTTTCAATGGTATGTAGTAGAAATTCTGAAAAGTTTATAGACTTAAAAAATGTAAGTGAAGCTTAAAAAGTTTTGGAAGTCGGTTAGCAATTTTTTTTATTTTCTTATAACTGAATGAAAGATGAGTTTTATATCACAACTTATTTCTTATAAGCACGTTAATCACTTCCAATGATTCTAATGAAACTCACATAAACACAAATTTCCAATAACTTTTAATTTATTTTTTTCATGTTTCACATTGAGAAATGGTGCAATACGAACGCAATAAAAGCAACAGTTTCCAACTAGAAACAATGAACAATTTGCTCATAAAATAAAAGTAATTACTCGGAGCGGGAGGATAATAAATTTTGCTCAGAAGGGGTACTGATTTGTCCAACAATCTGATACATGGGGCCGATCTGCAGAAGGAGGATATTCTTACAAAAATATGTCTTTCAATCAGTCGGTAAGTCAGTAATTTATGTACTACAGACTAAAACACACACCATAATATGCATTATAATAATAGATTAGCAGCATATAGCAGTTACTGTATTGTGGCGAAACCCTACGATTATCCGAGATAAAAAGTTTCCTGCAAATCTCTACATACCTTTCTTTATTGGTCCAGTGGTTTAATAACAAAAATATATTATAATATTAAAAGTATGTATTAGTACGGAGTATAACTGTTAATTAGAACTGCTTACAAAAATCGCCGATTTTTTTTTAATTACCTCTACACGCTGAATAGAGCAGAATACTGCGACTTGCGAGTAATCGAAGCTTAAAAGCCCTGCATTGAATCTTTTCATGTGTGTAAGCTAATTAGCACCTGTATAAATCAAAATTTGGCTCAATTCAGACGCGAATCCGATCATTGGCTGCTGAGCTAATATTTTTAGCGCTATTTTCTGCTGAACACTGTGATCTATAGATTTCTAATGAACTCGGCTGTTGTGAGTTTTAGATTTGAAAATAATGTATTTAAGCCTGCAGTAACTATGTTAACTTCTAATACATCTGAAATTCTGTACCTAAATGGTATCGAAACGAAAACGTGTATTATAATTTATAAAGTACTTGAAAAACATACCATAGAACCTCCTCCTTTTTTTAATGTCTAAAAATATAATATACCAATAAGAATATGTTATATTGCATTATATGCTATAATATACCTAATAATATGTATTATCATGAGGTCCTGTTTTAATTTTAAAATTTGGAATATGGAGATTTTTAAATTACCTAAAGGATTTTTCAGCTTAAATAAAGGACTCTTTCGCCTCGCTAATGCAGACAAAGAACCATGCAAAAGAGCACCTTTTGTACACATACAATCGGTGTCCAAAGTAACATATTAAAGTTTTTCCGCAAGCGAGGAGTACTTTTTGTGAGACTGAAAAAGTGGAGTAATTTATTTTCCCCTGGCAATATTTAGTGCTGTCCATTACTTGATGCCGACCGCCCATAACTCTCTTTTTCTAACGTGGTATATTAGTTTTTTCATATTCCTACACTTTATTACATTCCTAGTTATTGCGTAGCGATTGATTTTCGCCAAATGGGTGATTTTTTGGGGTTAGGTCGAAGCTTTTAGTTTTTTCTGGTGAATGATTATGTACGCTTTTCCATGAATCTAAATTTCTTGTCATATATTTTCCATGACTACTGAAACTCTCAAAACTGTTGAATCTATTATAATAATATAAAGCCAAACTTCTGAAACGATTTTTAATAATATGTAATTTGGCACAGGTAGGTATTAGATCACGAGGAACGACATAGGCTACTTTTTGCGAGAAAATCTACGGGTAACGTGTAATTCATCTGGGTGCACGGTAGTGCACCCGCCGAGACGAGCCAAGCGAAGCGCAAGGGCACTACCTACCTTTTCTCGAAGTGTTTTGCCGTTTTTTTTAACCTTCGTAGAATTGCTTTCCGTTGTAGCTGATAGTTCATATTTTCAGAATATGGTGTTATCAATGGACTTATTAAGCATACAAAGTCTCAATTAAATGGATCTAATACTTATACTTATAAATTCATAAACTTTTGTCCCCCATCCCCTAAAATGGGGGGGTGGAAGTTTATATGAGACTTTCTCCAATTTTATGAATTCGGTCATGAAAGTTTACTCGGGACTGTAGACTGTTACTAAAAAATTAAGAATAGAATAGAATAGAATAGAATAAACATTTATTTGCAGCTAACAATTATAAAAAATACATAATAAAAAAAGAAACAAATAAGAATAAAAATTACAAAATCGTTAAATTATCATATAAATATTAAATGAGTACATTAGCCGCAAATTGGACCAAGCTCGGCAGTGTTGGCACACCCAGCAGGTAACCAACGCCGGTCTTCCGCTTGACCCATTCCGTGACCTCACAGCCGTTCCAACTTCGTGACACAAGTCTTACATATGTCTTACTTTAAATCACTAATTAAATACAATAATTTACAATCAAATTTGAGTAAACATACTTCACCAATCATAAAATATAACTAAAAAATAATAATAAAAGCAATTAAATTCATTTCAATCTTACCAACAATTATTACTCATTACAATATAAATTTAGTTAATCCAAGACATAATAAATATTTATACCAATTTATAATATTATTAATTATTAATTATTATGAATAAAAACCTAAAAAATTAAAAAAAAATAACTAAAATATATAAAAAAACGTAAAAAAAAACCTCTAAAAAAATATAACTGCATAGATAAAACAAAAAGAAGGCGAAGGAGATATCGACAAGACTTCAAAAATCAAAATATTTTGTGACTTATGACAGTAAACAGTTCCATATTTTTAACATCTATTAAAATAAATAATAAAAATGTTACATAATGATAATATTATAACAGGATATAAAAACATTACTAGGAAACAACAGTATTACAAGGAATATGTGATGGCAATCGAATCGAATAACATTAGAATAATTTGTTTAAAAGTGGAAAAAGAATAACAACGCAAAACACCTACAATACACTAATATCTTGGCGAATGCTTTCCTGTGCCTTTTGCTCTTGTAACAGAAATTTTTGGAGATGTTTCCTGAATGATGTCAGATTGTTTAGATTTCTAATAGGCGGAGGTATGTTGTTCCAGCATTTAGAAGCCGAGTAACGAAAGCTTCCTCTGAACGACGCTGTCTGGTGTTTCTCAGTGGCTAATTGGGCTGAACATTGCCTTGGACCGCAGGACCTAAGACTAGTCGTTCGTGAAAGTTTTTCGTAGAGATATGCAGGCTTTCCATACTTTAACACGCCAAATAAAAGGCAAGCCAGATGGAGCTTACATCGGTGTTTCATTTTTAACATAGAATGCTCATTGAGGAAAGGTGTAACGTGACTTCTGGCTGGTATATCAAAACAAAAACGTGCACAAGCATTCTGAACTCTTTGTATGAGTCTTTTAGTTCCTGATGCAAGACGAGGCCCATAAACAACATCTGTGTAATTAAGCTTTGACAGCACCAAAGATTCAACAAGGCGAATACGCATTTCTCTTGACAGATATGGTCTCACTCTATAAAGGATCCTCAGTCTGTAAAAGGAGTTACTAACTAGACTGGTGATATGTTCCTGAAACCGTAAATTACAGTCCAAGAGCAAACCCAGATTACGTGCCACGTACACCCGTTCGATAGGTGCACCCATCATGGTAACAGGGGCCGAAGAATTCAAGTGTCTTATCTGTTTAATGGAACCACAAATCAAGTATTTAGACTTTACAGGATTAAGACACAGACTGTTTTTTTGGGCCCAGCTCACTATACTATTAAGATCTTCATTAAGCAATGCAACTGTTCTACAAGGCTTACAAGATATGTAAATTTGAGTGTCATCAGCATAAAAATCAAATTTACAGTGCCTAATATGGTTTTTTAAGTCTGCTACATATAATATAAACAGCAATGGACCCAAGTTAGAACCCTGTGGGACTCCATTCTCTACATCCAAACAGTCTGATAATACAATGGACCCATTACTAAGAGAGAGCTGCCCATGCTGGCGACGATCACTGAGGTAACTGTTAAACCATTTGATAGTAGCGTCATCAAAGCCATAATATCTTAATTTTGACAGTAATATGTTTATATTTATTGTGTCAAATGCCCTAGTAAAGTCCAAGAGGACGAGTAAAGTGCAGTGACCCTTGTCTTGTGCGCACAAAATATTGTCAGTCACATTAAGTAATGCAGTCACTGTACTCCGACCTTTCCTAAAGCCTGATTGTGTCTCAGGTAACAAATCATGTTTTTCCAGGTAGCCTGCCACTTGCTCACACACTACCTTTTCCAAAATTTTAGAGAGGCAAGGCAAGATACTAATAGGCCTAAGATCCTTTATTGCTACCGGATTTGTGATTTTAGGCAAAGGCTTTACTATAGCCTGCTTCCAGTGATGAGGATAAACACCAGTTTGAATAGATGTATTTATAATGCATTTAACTACATCCAGAGAATTCGGCAGAGTCAACAACAACATATGCAAACTGATGCCATCACAGCCTACAGCGTTGGATTTTAATTTTTTTATAGTTTTAAGTATTGTGCCTGTAGAAACTGTCTCTAGATGAAACGTACTGTCACATAATTTATGAAATTCAAAATATGTGATGTATGATAAGTGTGTAATAGGAACTGTAGGTATTTTTAAGAAATATTCATTTATTAAATTAGGGTTATTAAAGTGTGATGGGAGTTTTTTTTCGCTTGATGGTAAAATAGTTTTTTTAATGTTTTTCCATAGCTGTTTTGGTTCTTTAATTTTGTGATTAATACTGTATTTAAAATATGCAACTTTTTCATTATGAACTGATTTATTTACCAATGTTTTAAGGTTTTTATAATACTCCTTTTTGCTGTCTAATTTGGTGCTATGATATTCCCGTAAAGCTTTATCACGCATATCCATCATTAATTTAATGTTGTCCGTAATCCAAGGATGGGAGATTGCTTTAACACGAGTAGTCTTTACTGGGGCATGTTTATCAAAAAGCTCTAGTATCTCCGCATTAAGGGTGTCGACCATTATATTAACATCACTCATATAGAGAATTCTGTCCCAGTTTACCGCTTGAAGGCTGTTGCTAAAACTGTCTGGGTCAATGTATTTAATAGGCCTATATGTTATGAATGAAGGTTTATGTTTTTCTTTTTTAATATTAAGTTCACAACCTATTAGGCAATGTCCACACACTGAACCAACATGTTCAACAAAAACATTTCTAGCTATAAGGTCTGTGCTTATTGTGTCAATTAATGTTTGACTGGTCTCGGTGAAGTGAGTTGGTGCAGTTATTATCTGATTTAATCCTAGGCAGCGCAAAAAGTTTGATAGTTTACTTGATTTTGATGTATCTGGACATAATAGATCAGTATTGAAATCACCACTTAAAATCAAATGGTCATGAGTGGGCATCGCATTAATAATATCTGTAAGTGCATCCAGAAAAATGTCAATATCCAGCCATGGGGGTCTGTAGGCAGTGCCTAATACAAGTTTTTTGCCATTTAAAGATATTTTAAGCCACATCTGTTCAACCTGACTATATAATGGATCAATGGGCGGCGAGAGGGTTCGTGCGACTATGCCATTTCTGATATAAAAACCAACTCCCCCACCACGGGAGCGTATCTCCCGAGGCCGCGGTTTAAGGCAGAGTCGGTATCCCATAACATTAGGAGCCCGGCCCTCTTCGCCTGTTCTTAACCACGTCTCATTAAGAGACAGTACATCCAAGTCAAGCATATCCAGTTTGGCAATAAAATTATCGTGGTTTGTGCCTAAAGACCCTGCATTGTAAAATCCAACTTTTAATCTTTTGCTAACCATTACTAAAATTGCAATCCATGTATATAATATATGCACTACTTACATTATAATATAAATTCATAGAATTGACCATCTGACGTAGAGTGTAGTAGTAATAATAGCATTCAGTGTTAGTGATAAAATTATATAATATAATTATTTTTGATGCATTCTTGTTACATTTATATATTATTATGTCAGGGTAACTCAGACGCTCAGAAATTATAAACGTCTTGTAAAATTTAAAATTATAATATAAAATTGAGAGTAATTGGTTATTGTAAATATTGTTACAGTCCTTAAATTGTATTGTGGTGTAAAATAATATTGTTATTAAATAGTATATAAATTTAAAAATAAAATAAAATGAATTTGCAAACATTACATTCAATAGGATAATAAATTTAAAATTATAATATGCAATTGAAAGTAATTGGTTATTATTATTGTAAATATTGTATTTTTTAAATTGTATTGTAGTGTTAATGAGAGAACAAAATATTATGTCGTTTTGGTGTCTCGTGAAGAACATTCCTAGTTCCTTTTTGCATTTAGAAAACAAATTAAAAATATAATTCGACTCGAATAGCCACCTCCATAAACAACACAAAAATATGTAACAACATTTAAAACAATAAAGGAGGCAATTTTTGTTTGATTCATAATAATACATTAGTAGTATAACATAAAGTAGAGCAGCCCACCGTTCATCAAACTGTATTAACTTTAAAAACCCGTTCTATGTCCGCAGTTGACCGGATGTGGTGCACCGGCTTGCCGTCTCCCAGGCGCGCGAAAATACGTCCTCTTTTGGTCCAGACGTATCGCCAGTTGAGACGGCGGCATTCCTCCCTGACTCTATAAAACAGCTGACGATTATGGCCCGTCAACCTCTCATTGACGTACACCCGCTGTGGTGTCCCTGCCAACCCGAGAGATCCGAGATCAGCGCTAGAGAGCGTACGGCAAACTCGTGCCGAGCGCAGCAGCTCGTCCCGGAGCTGACGGCGAGCCAACCGCACCACCAAGCGCCTTCCACGTTTAGGCTCATTGACGCCAGGTTCTCTGCTCACCGTGCTGCGACCCACCCTTTCGGCAAAGACAATATCCGATGACGTAAGAGTAACTCCCAATTTGGAGGCCAGCACGGTGACAGTGTGCATTACATTTTCTCCTGCGACCTCCGGAACATTACTAATATCCAGGTCTGTCGATAGCGTATCCTGTTCCCTGTCATTAAGTTCGGCCTTCAACTGCTCAACCGTCTTCTCCAGCTCTACTACGGTCTGCTCCATCTCTACATTCCCCGCGCCGACGCCGCCTTTCTCGAGCACATCAAGTCTCTTCTCTACTGTGGTTAACCGCGTAGATAAGTCCACAATAGTTGTTCTCAACATAGCCATCTCCTTACGACATCCGCGCAGCTCTATAATACAGTCTGCAAACTCACGGCGAAACTCTGCCAGGCTGTTGACTCCCAAATCAGTCTCATCCGTGGTAGTTGTCGATTCACCCATTTCAGGTTCAGGGCATGCAACGAGACCTCTCACAGGCGTCAGGCTGTTGTCACCACGTATTTCAGTTTTTTTGCAACTGGGACAGGCCCAGTCGTCTCCAACATTGGCCCTAGCTGGTAATGCAAGACAAATCTTGTGGAACTTTATGCAGCACGTACTACAGGCCACTGTCGGGGACCTTCCGAGGGATTTCTCGCAGGCGCCACATTTTGTTTTATCCATTGGGGAAAAGATTGAAAATCCTCTGGGTTTAGTGGCTTGTTTCAGGATAGCGTAAATAGATGGCGCTATTGAGGGTTATTTTGAGTTTGTCTATTCATCAACAGATGGCGCTATTTCTACCAGGTCAGTAGTGCGTAGAGGTACAGCTACTAAACACTAGATGTCGCTACTATGCAGTAATTTAATTACTTAACGCTCAAACTCTACCCTCACACTCAAAAAAAGTAGCGTATGACCAGAACAGTTAATTGATAATTTTACTAGTTGAGAGCGAACACAACTAGACACAAACACTATCACAGCTACAACGAGTTACAAATCACACAATACACATCACAAACTGACTTAAAACATTGTTTAACAAATAAAATCAATTAAAAACACGGAGACCCGTATTCACTGTTTTGACGGTTGTGACGTCACTCGAAGAAGTAAGAAACTGCAAGACCTTCGCCATATTAATCGATCGCGGATTCTTGGATATGCTATTGTATTCTATTGTTGTCGCGATCACCGGTGCTCTTATGAGGCTTGAAGGATTAAGGTAATTAAAATAATTTTATTAATTACATAAGTAATTGTATCTATGTAATTGATGTACCTACTGTCGGTTCTTAGTGAAAATTCATTTTAAACACAAATAAAACAGAATTTTACGTGCACTTTTGTTACTATATTCATGAACTAGTTACTTAAAATACCCAAGAACCGCTGTGCACATTTTAAAAATAAGCAATAAATATTCAAATTTCAAGCCAATGTGTTCAGTAGTTTTGGCATGAAAGCGAGACAGACAGACTACAGATACAGATAGCAGACATACTTTCGCATAATATTAGTGTGGAAACGGATTAAAATTATGTTTGCTAATCTTAACATCTACTGTTGGGACTAGGTTGGGACAAAATTTTCGGACGATCACCGTCGAGCTAATATAGGCCCACATGAGGAATTGTCATAGTACGATGTAGCGGTTCCTCAGCGCCATCGCTTGTCATATACAAAAACTAAAATAACAGATATCGAACTAAATTTAATGCTCTATTGAAAACTGCCTATATAAACTTTTATTGGGTGGAATCTTTGTAATCATGTTTACGTACCTTACATATTTCTATTTTTATGTAATTTTATTAAATGTGAACTCTTTTATCCGTATTAAACAACGTTATATTACGAAAAAATAAATAGCGTCATCTGTTGTCACATATAAGAATTACTGTAGTTCTAATATGTAACAAATTAATTTTCATCGATATTTCCAGGGAAATAAGATATTTTCCCTAATTAAAACGTAGCCTAAAGTATGTCATTTTCAAGTAAAACTATTTCACAATCCATGTTTTGCAATGAAATTTTGTACACAAATAGTCTAGACTCGAGTCTAGACTATCAGTGTACAAAATTTCATTACAATCGGTTCAGTAGTTTTGGCGTGAATTGAGAATTAAAATTCTCTCTCAATGTAGTTTTTACTACTGAACCGATTTTGATGTTTGCAGTATTCCTTAAGTTGAATAATAATAATGCAACAAAAAAGAATAACTAAAATGTAGCATTGTAAGTACTTGTACTGTTACCTATCTATTCTGTGCTTGTAGTTCCGGAGATATGCAGACACAAACATAAAAACATACATACATACATGCATGCACTTTTGAAATTTGGCACATTTGTTCAAACACTGATATAGACAAACATATAAAAAAAACTGGGCAGTTCTGTAAAATATATTACAGAGATCTTTGTATTACCATACATACGCGTCGAATTGATAACGTCCTTTTTTGAAGTCGGTTAAACATAATCCATACTATAGTTACTATTAATATTATAAATGCGAAAGTATGTCTCTTTGTCTGTCTGTCTGTCACCTCCTCACGCCCAAACCACTGAGCCGATTTTGCTGAAATTTAGTATAGATATACTTTGAATCCCGGGAAACATACAAAGTCTCAATTGAATAGGTCTAATACTTTAGATTTTATTGATATCTAAAATACTTACGCCGAAATTTGGTTACGCCGTAAAATAAGATTAGTAGGGGTAATGGAAGTTTAAATATGAGACTTTCACCAATCTTATTAATTAGGACATAAAAGTTTACACGGGATAGACATTAACTAAAAACCTCTTAATTAAAAATATAAAAAAAAAACTAAAAAGACTGCCTAGCAAGTAGCAACTTACAAAAAGGACTGAAATCCCACCAAAAACATTTCATGTAAAATGTAACCTCGACGACCACAAAAGGTTTGCCTTATGAAAAAGACATCAGATCTAGATAATGTGGAGCCAAGCTTCTGAATATACACGGCCTAACTCTATCGACCCTAACTCCAACAAATTCTACATATCAGTATGTATGGCTTGGCTGTTTCGTTACTTACTTTAGATCAGAAACTAAATATTCGTCTCACCTCCACGACGACGGTAGCGTAACAGCGAAGCCATACATACTTTCTGATATGTAGAATTTGTTGGAGTTAGGGTCGATAGAGTTAGGCCGTGTATATTCAGAAGCTTGGCTCCACATTATCTAGATCTGATGTCTTTTTCACAAGGCAAACCTTTTGTGGTCGTTGAGGTTACATTTTACATGAAATGTTTTTGGTGGGATTAGTTTCTCGGATTCTATGCCGAACGTCTAATGTAAAAAATATAATATAAACTGCTCAAAAAATTTATGTGAACTTCAATAATAAGCAGCTGGCAACATTTTAAAAAGCTAATAATTTTTAAATTTAATAACGTCCGCACAGTTGGGGCGTTTTAAAAAGGTAATATGCGGGGATGTTTGTGTTGTAAAAAGCTTGGAGTGTTGTTACTGCCAGGCGGACGTCCGCCGGCGCCGCATCACTAATGCGACTTGCACTTATAGTTAGGGAGGTGAAGAGGGAATTTTGCGACAAGCTCGAGCGTGTCAGATTAAGCTTGTATAGGCTTCCGACATGTGTCTAGTTATCACGGTATAGAAATCAGATTTCTCACGTGGTGGGTTAAGAAAAAGTTATTTTTGAATATTGAAATGTCATCGGATCTATCAGATTAAGATAGGGGATGTTTAGTAAACCCCAAAAAAACTTCCATATAAAGCACTGACGATTCAAAGGTTAGGTTAGGTTAGGTCTTTTTTTATATTTTAAAATGTCCCTACAGGCTTACTGTAGGGACATTTTAAAATATAAAAAAAAGAAAGCTTCATATTTTCCTTACTAGGCTTCGCAAATATTTTATGTTGCACTAAACTAAATGATTTAGTCCTTGTTGTCTAAAATCTTGTTATAATTTACCTAAATAAGCAATTTTCTGAATATTATATTTTCTTTTTCATAACTTTAAAATGGCTGTAGTTTCGGAACTCACCGCTAAAATAAAAAACGCTATTATTATTTTTTTATCAGTTTTACCTTATGTAAAAAACCCACTAGGTCTCCATGACGCTCGAGTGACTACACGAATAGCACCCTGGGCTCCCCTACTATTAGCCCGGTGTTGCCAGATCAAAATTTACCCGTAAAATGGGGGAAAATATTTGATTTATTTGGCTATGTATATGTAATAATATGTTTTGGTGCGGTGTTGTTCATTAAATTTCCACAACACTGCGCATTATCAAAAATTAAAATAGAAGTTTAATGCTACTTTACCAAAATAAATCGTTATAAACGTTTGAAGCTAAAACATATTTTGCAGGCTGCAGATTTGGAAAAACTTTAAATATACCTATTATTATAAAAAAGCCTTTCTATAAGTACTTAGAAAGGTTTAAAGAAAAAACTTGAGAGGTGTCAAGGGACACCCGGATGGAACGAAGTTATAAAAAAAACGCCATCTAGTTGACGCCCAGGAATACTAACAAAACAACGACAATTTTGTGGAATTGTAATAAAATTTATTTAAACTTCCGGTAGATGTCGCTGTTTATTCTTAAAAACGCCATCTAGTTGACGCCCAGGAATACTACCAACGCCCTCTGCCCCTACAGCGCAGGAACTAATAAAAAAGTGTCGTTACAACTTTTTCCGTCTAGCCCCTTTTCGCAACGCGCTATAAGGAACTTCGTTCCAAAAAAATCCTTTGCGAATTACCGTTTCCCTTCATGGCAACACTTTTAGCCCCTCGCGCTCGTTTTGTGACATGTTAAAAAGCAAATACAAATAAACTGTAAACATACCATACATAGCAGATAAACCACGTTGCTAATCGCACTCGGCAGTCTTAACGTTCTGACATTGTACCATCAGAGAAATTAATTCATAGGCAAATGACGGACGTACGTTATGGCCTGTATTCACTTTGATCAGTGATAAGTGCAGGTGATTATTGCAGGTGATTACTAATGCATTTTTTTATTAGTGCGAGTGCAGGTGATTAGTGATTAGGAGAAAGTAAAGGATTTGCTCTAATCAGTCGCTGTCCACACTTCTTTCTCCTGATCTCTAATCACCTGTACTTATCACTAATCAAAGCGAATACAGGCCTTATTTAGTCGGGTTACGTCAACTCAATGTTAGTCGTTTTGTCCATTGGGCTTGACATAACCCAACTAAATGACGTAGATCCGCCATCTGCCTATGAATAAATTCCCTGAACGTATATTTTACTCGGTGACCTCGATGATATTATATCAGCAATAAATAAAAGACCCAAAAAAACATTCATTTTGGAACCTCACTTATCCGGGAATGTCTCATTTCCGGATTGAGGCTTTTACAGTCTTGTGACTATTTCCAGTAAGGTTATCTATAAGATGATGTTACATAAAGGTTATTTTCCGTAAAAATAATAAATATTATTGTAGACTTTTTGCTGTTATATTACAGCAGCAGCAGCAGAAATATACCTATCTATTTTTATCATTTACAAAAGGTTACTCGTTACGGCCTGTCCACATCTCCACGTCACGACGTCGTCAACGTGGAACGTTGTGGTAATGTGGCTCGTTACGTTGTCACGACGTGCAAATTTACGTCAACGTAACGTGAAAATGCACGTCACGACGACGCAACGTTGCACGTTGCCGTGCCTAGCTTTTACGCCACAAGCAGCGGCAGCATGGGTCGCTACACAAAATATGTCAGTAGAAATGAAACCTATAAAGTGGCATTTTATTTAAATTTTTCTCGGTCGCGGTTACCCGCGGCAAAGATCGGAAAGTCGCTTGTAGTCGTGTCACGCGGTGTTTGTTACGAAACTCCTCCGAAAGGGCTGGACGATTTTGATGAAGTAGCAAAACTAGGTTGAGAATTTGCCAACATCGACTTTTTAGACTACTTCTAATATCTATTACTTAAGTATTTAAATAGTCACATGGCAAAACAACGTTTGCCGCATCAGATCTTTATGGATTAGTGGAAGCACTCGAAGCAGTAACTCAAGTTATTGCAAGTAACATTTGACTTAAAAGTACTTTTAGGTAGCGACGAAATCGGTGACTTTTGCGATTTAACTGACGATAAACTAATTTCTGTTCAAAACATTCCGGTTCATAGCGGCTTACGTAAAATCCAGGGTTGCCACTAGACAGACCGGAAGTGCCCACAAAATATTATTATTACTGGCAACTGCAGTAGGCCAAACATTGTATACTGCAGCTAGTCTTGTGGTGTAATTACTAGCCCCTATAGCCTTTAAACTAATGTAAGTTTCTAACTGGATATTTTGTGTGAAAACATAGGTTGTAGGAAAACAGTATTATTACAAAAAGTGTTCTTTTATTATTTCCAGTAGATATTTATTTATGCCAAATTTTTGCAAAATTCGTGCGATTTGATGATTCACAACATTTTTTTCTGTAAAATATGTGACAACTTAATTTTAAAAAATAGTACAAGTACTCTTTGCCGACCCCAAAATAAGGGCACAACGCTAAACTAGATTTCATCCGATTTTTTTAATTTGACAGTTCGTAACAAAATGGCGACTGCCCCAGTTAAGTAGCGATTTGGAGCTCTCATCGGGCGATATGATATTTGCCTATCTGACCCATATCCGTAATATATGCGCTATATTAGCTGAGGTTTAGATTTATTCGGTACTTAAGGTTGACGATAATATTTTGTACCTAAAAAGCATTTAAAAAGTGGAATATTAAGTGAGTGAAATATTAACAAAATAATTTATACTATCTATAAACATGAATCTTCAATAATTTTGTTTGTCTTGCTAAAAATCGAGCAAGGCTTAACCGATCTGGCTAATTTTGGTCTTGAAATACTTATTCGTGAAAGTCCAGGGAAGGTTTTAAAAATACGTATTATACCCTTCATGGGGGTTATACGATGTTGGTGGGATCATCGTATACAACAATTAATATAGGATGAAGGCTAGTCCATTAAATTATTTTTCGACAACGTTACCTATTAAAAATTAATCCTCCTAAACATAAAAAGTTTTTTTTTTATTTCATCTTAACTCGTGTAAGCAATAGCGTTCATTTATTTTTTCATTTAAAAAAGCGCCAATGAAAACGTTAGAGTTTTGCGATTGAAAAGTTTTTAATTAAATGAGTTGTTAAAGTGAAAAACGACCAATATTCCATTAACTTAAACTCCCTAATTAAACTTGAACACAGGTGGTTCGGAGATTGAAAAGGTTATGTGAAGTGGAAACCGACCTGATAATACCCTGATTACTGTAATATAATGTTAGTCGCCGGTTTCATTATGTGGAAGGAATTTCTATAGTGCCTAAGTGTATGCGCAATACATAAGAATACACTTTCTTTCTTTGCTTACATAAATCAGTGGGATGGCCAAGGGACATGATCTATCCCTTAAAACCTAGGTTTGTAGTTATGTCTATTAAGACGACATAGTACCATTTCAGCTACTAGCTAAACTATATAGCTATCACACACTATATAGACCGTCGCACAGGACCTGGTCATGTCAGATTGACCCGCTGACAACAATGGCCTCAAATTATCCAGATGGGAATTACTCAGCTCTGCATCTGACTTCAAATTATTGAGCAACGAGTCATTTGATTCGAAGCATGTAATCGATTTAGTCGCATAATCATTATGCCATAATTATTGATACGATACAATGTTGTTTTCATTTCTTATTGAATTAAGATTGCAAAAGAAAATTGCAAAAGAAAGTTTTAAAACTTTTCATGAGTACGTGGTAGCTTACCAATGGTTCCTGCTTGGCCCCTCCCTCCTGCATGAAAAAAAAAACAAAAGTTCACACTAACGCAACCATTGAGATCTAGACTACTGGAGAGAGCCTAGTGTATAAGCGTGTCAAGTTAAGTTCGAGTTAGTCGGTCATAACAAAGGAGTCGGTCTGCATATTTCATGTAATAAAAGTGTTAATTAAGGTTTTCAGTGAAAATTTTATGCTAGATATTGTGTGTTTTTTTTGTGTGTTTTGTGGTTACGCTAAATAATAAACCATAATAACGGCCAAAGAATGCCTCAAACTCGTGGATTTAACATTAAATACGTAAGTTTAAAACAACGTTTTTTGGGCTTTTCAATCGGTATTTTTGTAAGTTAAAAAGATAATTTATAAGTTTAATAATCCCTTAATTGTGCTATATAAGGCATTAGTGATAAAAATGTCACATCTATACTAATATTATAAAGCGGAAGAGTTTGTTAGTTAGTTAGTTTGTTTGTTTGTTTGAACGCGCTAATCTCAGGAACTACTGGACCGATTTAAAAAATTCTTTCAGTGTTAGATAGCTCATTTATCGAGGAAGGCTATAGGCTATATTTTATCACGCTAAGACTAATAGGAGCGAAGAAATAGAGGAAAATGTGGAAAAAACGGGGGGAAATTATTTGAAAGGGCTTATTTGAACGCGCTAATCTCAGGAACTACTAGTCCGATTTAAAAATTCTTTCAGTGTTAGATAGCCCAGTTATCGAGGAAGGCTATAGGCTATATTTTATCACGCTGAGACTAACAGGGGCGAATAAATAGAGGAAAATGTGGAAAAAACGGGGGAAATTATTTGAAAGGGCTTATCTCACGAACTACTAGAGCATTTTTGCTGTTATTTGGATCAGATAAGAAGTAGACCACGTGAAGGATCATAGGCTTTTTTTTGTGGACTAATTTTTTTGTGAAACATCTAATTTACGCGGGCAAAGCCGCGCGCAACGTCTAGTCAAGTAATAATTTGGCTACAAACATTGCATAGCTTTTTACGTATGTTTGAGGGATGCACATTACTTGAACTATAGTTTATCGATATCATGAACTAAATGACTTTCTTTTCCGGATTAAAATATGCTTCGAAATGAGAAAACGAATAGGAATATTCAAGAAGATACACGCACATTACGGCTATGAAAACAAGCACAAAATGGCCACGCGATGGCGGGCTAAAGCGCTTATTCCATTTCACTAAATTTAGAAGTTCTAACTAGGATCCTAAATAGAAGACTAATTAGAGGCTTCTTATTCCACTTGTCCTAATTTAGTAACTAAATCAGTTGTGACCACGCGGCGATTTTGGCCAGACGTCTTCTTGATGGCTCCAGTTCTGTCAAAGCAACAAAAAATTGGTCTTCTCATAGGCTTAGTTGTTGGCTCAATGAAAATAAAAATAAATAAAAGGCGAAAAAGATGGTTGAAAGAATTTTTGCTCCACGAAAAATTATCAAACATGAACTTTCTGAACTACTTGGAACCAGCAGACTTTAGAAATTACCTACGAATGGATTCCAGATCGTATAACATAATATATATTGACTTTAATACAGATTTAGCAGTTCCCACTACAGATAAAAGGTTGAAACCATCTGGCAACACTGATTTAGTCAGTTAGAAGCCACACTTTTTCCGTACACTAATTAGGATCCTAGCTTTCTAAATGTTATTTCACTTGACTAAGTTTTTTAGGATCCTAGTTAGAACTTCTAAATTTAGTGAAATGGAGTAAGCGCTTTAGACTCCATCTATAATAAATATAATATTTTATCTATGAACGCAACAGTCTTAGCTGATAATATGAAAAACTTAACTTGTTTGAACAAATTCTCTAGTGATATTTCACAAGATGCCGCTAATTCTTCCTTAAAAAGCCTTCTACACCTGTAGTCCTAAACTCTTGAACTCTTAACACAGCGGTAACTCAAAAAGGGTAAAAATTATAAGTTTATACCTCAAGAAATAACAAGTGTATTAAAAGCGTAACAAGCGTATGTAAATCCGAACCTCGTTTCGTAGGTGTTACAAGTTACAACTGCTTCAGATTTCCAGGCCAACACAAAAGCTTTCAGACTTTTAACCGACTGAGCGAGAGGGCATAGGTGTATAGAGTGGACAAACGTTTATGCCTAACCGAGACTTTTGAAAGTTTACTGCATACTAAAAAAATACAATTTAATCTATATTTCTCATAAGCGCTAGTACAATCAATATATCCAAAAAAGTTGGAAATACTAATGCAGAAATATTTCCAAAAAAGGGAAAAACAGAAACTTGTAATGAGTTATTAAAAAAAGTTTTTTTTTGGTACGCTAGTTTTTTAGCTAATATATTTAATGACTTATCAAGTGCATATTATAATACTCCCACACCGGTTTCGGTGACGGTGGCCGGTTTCATTGAAACCAAGCCAGTTACGCAGGAGTTATTTATAGTGCCCAAGTGTGTGCGCAGTACACAAGAGCACTCTCTATTATTTTACTCTCATAACCAAGTGGGACAGACGACCGACACGACTGGCGAGAGATCAGGCGCAGAACCGACTTTTTACATGCCCATCCGACGCATGGATCATCTTACTTGTCAGACAATCAGGTGATCAGCCTGCATTGTCCTAACAAAACTTGGAAATAACATGTTTCCAACGCGGGAATCGAGCCCACTACCTCCGAGTCAAGAGCCACGCTCTAAACTACTGGACCACGAAGGCGTTAAGTAGAGTCAAAGAGTAGAGTACATATTATTATAACGTATTAACGGACCTACATTTTCATGTTCAAGAAACCGAATAACCTGCACTTCATATTTGTAGATATATTTTTATACCTTTAATAACAAACGCCGGAAATTAAACGGATATTGAGCATTTGCTTCTTCATAAATTTATAACTTAAGGTTATTACAGATATTTTGCGAAAGTTCAACCTTAATGAAATCGGGACATACAACGATAAATATTTATTGTTATTGTGTGATCGTACCCTAATAACTTTAGATTAGACTCAAAATACTATTTGTTATAACTCTAAAGCATACGTTATACATAATATGTTATACTATAACATTATAAAATTTACCGCTCTTGGTAATAAAAATATTAAAATACTTATAGTAGAGAGAAAAGTCATTTCATACCGAGCGAAAATCGTAACAATAATAGTATTCCACCCATACATAGGAGTTTTGATCGTCAGCTGCTTCAGAACGGGTGGAATAAAAATTGAAAGTATCTCAAAGTTGTTGTTGGGAATACATATTGTATTGACATTATAAAGATCCCAATTCGCACCCAATAAAGGTTCATATCTAGATTATAGACATTTAGGTTCGATAGGTGTTATTTTAGTTTTTGTATGTAACAACAGATGGCGCTTTACAAGTAAAATCTATATAATTCTTCCTCGCAAATATTGACTACCTATCGAATTAATTACATACAGAATAAAATTGATATATGAGACAATTTTATAGTTCATTCAAACGAAAATCGTCGTCAGCTGAATGTTTGTAGGTGGAAATGTCGTCTACACGACGCCCTCAGATACATTGAGCTCGAAGTATGGTTATTGGTTATATCGCTGGCTGACGGTTTCTCCACCGTCATAATGACGACTGACGGTTTTCTTTATTATTTACAAAGTAAAAACATTCACCTGTATAAATTTTGTATGGTATGAAATGACTTTATATTCAAATTTTTTTTACATATTCAGTAAGGCGACTGACGTAGAATCCCCCGTCTGCAATACGGCTGACGGTGATTTTTTGGTTAAACATGACCTGAATAATCATCCATCAAACTTTCATACGGTATAAAATTACTTTTAGCAAAATTTTTTTCGACAACTTTGAGACACTCTCTATGTACAACCCACCACGGTTGCGGCGACTGACGCTCATTATGTTGATTATTAAATATTAATCTTCTACTGGACAAAAATCTGGTCGGTATGAAATGACTTTGCAAAAAATAGCATCACCTCCCCTACTATTATTATTTGTGCAACGTTTAAATAACTTATCAAGGTCAGTTGTCTTAAACTTTAAAGTGACTTATCCATTGTGTCAGACAAAGACAAGAAGACCTTGTATAGTTTTTCACTATATAAATCCATATTAATATTATTATATAAATGCGAAAGTACGTCTGTCTGTCTGTCATTCTTTTACCTCGTCACTCCCACCGCTGAACCGATTTTGCTGATATTTGGTATGGGGATACTTTGAGAATTGAGTCCTGGGAAAGGACACAGCGTCGTTTAAGTTCTAACACCACGTAAATCAAAAATCGCAACTTTTCAGGAGAGAGAAAACAATTATTGTATAATTTTGTATAGGTAGGTACCATACTAAAGCAGGTTTACAATTTAACTATTGGAGTTTTTGTTAAGCGATACGTGTTTCAGATTGGCCGATACGATGAGTCTTCTGATTTTCTAGCGAATCACATCAAAATGTCAAAATAGCCAAAAAGTACTTCAACGACGATAGGTAACTTTTTGTCATGGAAAAATGTACGGCTCCTAAGCTATAAATGAATTTTGGCGCAACTGAAGTAATAAATATTTTTTTAAGAATGCACCTGACCCTAACTTGACTACATACATACTTAAACCTAGATCTCAAAATCTATAAGGACTAGAAAACTGATTTTTTTACATAAGTAACTTCAGTTCATGAAGATTAAATGCTCAAGACGAAAACACGATTACTGAAAAAATGTTCGATAGTTTTTTTTTTTACATAAAACCTTGTTTTAGACACATTTTTTCTTGGATCTTCGAAGTTTGCTGTATTTTCTTTAATATTTTTTAATATCTAAAAAGGCATTGATAAAACCTAAATTTGCTCAAAATACTTTCATAATCATTATAGTTCGTCTTTTATTCATAGTAAAACTAACTTGGCGATGATTCCGCGTCGTCCTTTTTCACCTGGCATATGAAAGACGGGCGTGAGTGTGAAGAGAGAAGGACGATGTTTGATTTTTTGGGTTAGTCGCCCTCTTAAGGCCATCCCCCGAGCAAACGACCTTGACCATACATTTGACGCGTTGCTGAGATCGCACAAAAATCCTATTTTTTTTACTTATCTTAGTTCAAAATTGACCTAAAAAAAATTTAAAACGGGGAATATATAGTTAATGAAATTATCTATCTATTGTCGTGTGTTTTAAATAAACGTAATTTGTAAATACTAGGGAGATGCTGAAAGTATGCTTCAATTTTAATAAATTGGTATTACTTTGGAAGCTAATATCATGAGTGAAATAAACAAAAATAGAAAATTTAAAACGGGGAAAGGAATGTTGATATACTGAAGATTATTGTTGTATTTTTATTATAACTTTGTAGCTTTCAAATTATGAGTTTATAAGGCTCTAAATACGGTAAATTACGGAATATCCGTAGGGGAAGGCCCTTAATGTTCGCCTCTACGTCAGAGTATAATCTTTGCGCGAACTCGTTATGGGCACGAGTGGGCGTGCAGGCTTGCATTAACTTCTAGAAGGCATTAATGCAACGCGGTGTACGGCCACTCATTTGCGATCGATCGTTTCGATCTATCGCAAAGGAACATCATCGTGCAAAAGGCAATAAATAATATTTTCAATATATCGTTTCCTGATCCATTTCATAAACATTAATTTACAGACAACTCTACGAGTATCTACTTATATATACAAGGTGTAACAAAACTAAGTGATAATACGTTAGGGTGTGTATGTGTTCCTTATATAGAGTTCACGGTAAAAGTAGCAGCGCTGAAAGAGCATTTTTTTTGTGATTTGTATGGGCTAGCGCCCGCGAATGATTGGATTTTTCCATTTAAGGGTAAAAAAAGTTACTCTTTCAAAGCTGCTACTTTCACAGTGAACTCTTTATACGGGACGCATACTCACCCTAAACTCTAAAGTATTATAACTCAATTTTGTTACACCCTGTATACTTACTAATAAAGTTGTTTACGCAGATCCGCTGTCTTTGTAATGTTGGTAAATGCCAAATGGTAACTTTTCTAATATGTCGTGAAAAGACAAGCAGACCTTGAATATAATATTATCTTTTATTAAAACATCCCTAATCTACATAATCTCCTAAAGCAAACGATTGTACAAGGCACTGAGTATAAATTATGTACACTACTTTTTGCAAATTTTTCTTTAAATCTGTGAATCTCTCTAATACTTATCGGTACGTTATCGAATATCGTATATTATATCGTATCGCACAATGTGAAAACTCTCAGTCCGTTCAACTTCCAACTTTGGTAGGTACTACTTACACAGATTCTAGCCAGCCGGCAGCCGCCGCCGGCCACTGACTTACACAAATTAACA
The DNA here is from genome assembly GCA_905187585.1 of Cyaniris semiargus. Lineage (NCBI taxonomy): Eukaryota > Metazoa > Arthropoda > Insecta > Lepidoptera > Lycaenidae > Cyaniris > Cyaniris semiargus. The sequence goes on from LR994555.1 coordinate 6,716,812, forward strand.
CTACCGCATAAAAAGCAGTTTTTATGTCGTACGTGGCTCGCATTGTTCCAATGTCTTTGTGTTTCGCGACCTAAGGGCAAGGCTATATTAAAAATCAAGAATATGAGACACTGAAATTACAGAAGAAATGTATCCAGTAGAGTTACTTTTTAATGGACCGGTCCATTAAAAAGACTACCAGAATCTTCTGATAACCTTTTATGTGTGCGTTTGAAGTTTTGTGAGAACATGATGTGTGCGATATTAACACGATTTCTGTATTAACTTTACAGTTCAATTAAATAAATGACACAACTGTATTTCACATCGGCATTTCTTAGATTTGGGGTCATGTCCACTCTGGTCGCCAAATCACGTCAAAAAAATTGTCTCTCATTGCGCGTAAACCTTGTATCTGCGTTCAGCGTGCTATGCAAAGAGTCAACTGAGTTACTCTACTGTATGAAACTTATATTGTGCTGAAACTGTGGATTTTATGCGGATATTAAAATATGAGAGAACAAAATGAAACCCTACTTATGAATGTTTTATTTCGTCGCTGCACATTCGTAATTTGGCTCCGGCATTAAATGTATAGTTACATGTGCCATTACTCATTATTTTCATGAAAATATGTACAATAATATTCCCCTTACAAATAAAAATATTTACACAGCGAATACCTACAAGGTCTGGTCTTTGTCTGGTACGAAACGTCGCATGACAAAGACAGAGGATCTTAAACAATACGCCGCGTAAATAATATAATGTTATTATCTTTAACCCTAAGCCTAATCTACGTCTGCGAGGCGTACACGAAACCGAATATCGTTTGTATTTTCCTAATGATTGAAGCTAGTGCGTCGTGCTCTTACGCCAACTCAGTGGAAGCTAGGACTCAGGAGCTAGCATGCGATGTCCTTATCGTTAAAATAATTCCAGCCATTTTTGATTTATCGAGGGATTGCGCGCCTGCGAGACGTATGTTTAGGCTTTGTGTAAGTTTCAACTAGGTTTACGTGATTTTACTTTTGCTTGTTTTCGTACTTTTTGTGTCTTTTTCAGCGTTGTTTCAGACATAAAATGTCAAACTCTCGAAAATTAAACGAAGACGATAATTTAGCAATCCTAAACGGGGGAGATAATCCTTCTTTGGAAGATTCGGGTACCGATGTTGAGAATTACCAAATTACCAGTTCAAAGGGAAGAAGAAAATACTTATGTGACTGAATAGGTTTCGTCTTTACGTAAATATTGCAACTTTTATTCCTATAAAAAAAATAAAAATATCCAATTTGGTTAAAAATGTTAAAAAATCTGTGTGTAGCGACACGTAGCGAGCACAAGGTTTATATGTGTTTAGACTGCTCTTAAGGTTTACCTAGTCTTTTAAAATCTGATTAGTTTAAATGTTTGCTCTAAGAGTAACTAATTAGCATTAAAAAACATAATTTCTTTAAAAAAAATTATATGTTTCAGACAATTTTTGACGAAGTGGATTTTTTGTTCCATTTTTGGCACATATTTTTATTGTTGTGATAAATAACTGTGACTATAGTAATTATTCATAAAATGTCGTTTTACTTTTAGCTTATATTCCAAACATTCAGTCCAAGAAAAACGAAATAATGCTATTTTTACATAAAAATTGTGAATTATATTATGTGGACGCCTCTGAGACGTTATACCTATATTAAGGCTTTGTGAACTCCTGAGATAGATGGCTTCCAGGGTTAATAAGAGAGTTATTTTAACTACTTTTAATATATCTCGATATAAGTAGTCCAAATCACGAGAACACAAAACCTCATAAAGTTACCTAAGATATAGTTAAAAATATATATCTATTCATATTATAATAAAACTGTAGAAATGAAAATTCTGTACATTAAAGATATTAAAAAAATAATAAGCGGGGGGTGTCACTACATCGCTATAGAAGCTAAAAATGTGGTTAGTTTTTTGTCTGTCTGTCTGTCTGTCTGTATGTTTGTTCCACTATCACACGAAAACTACTGATCCGATTTGAATGCGATTTTCGCAGATATATTTGTCTTCCTCCAACTTAATATCTGGTGTATAAAAAAATTCCCCCCACCCCTCTAAGGGGACAAAAGAGGGGGTCAGATTTTGTATCAAACTTTTTTCTTTAACACGAAAACTACTGATCCGATTTGCATACGATTTTCGCAGATGTATTTGTCTTCTTCCAACTCAACATCTGGTGTATAAACCTCCCCCTCACCCCTCCCTCTAAGGGGACCAAAGAGGGGGTCAGATTTTGTATCAACTGATGAAGCAGAAATACTTTAAATGGCAAAACAACATTTGCCGGGACAGCTAGTTTTTAATAATTTAACACCTCCATCGTGGGTATCGCAGACACAATAGATTTTCAATTGTTATGCGGCAGCCGGCTGCCGCTTGAGGTTGATGGGTTAAATCCCAAGTTAGCCACAAGTATGGCACTCGGGGACTGCCGAATAGCTTAAAAGTTTTATAGGCCTAATATCGGTAATTCAGTACATTTGACTGGATCGTTAGGGTCAGCGCAGACAGAAAGGAGCGCAGCGGAGAGGATTTTATTAACGCACTTGAAAATAAACTTTAAAATTATGACACTAAAGTGCGATAAGGGATTCCCGCGTATCCTCGAGGACGCGCGAGCATTAATTCTTGTAAGGTTCAATCATTTATACACTTTAGTTTAGGTAATAATTTTAAAGTTTACTAGCTGTCCCGGCAAACGTTGCTTTGCCATAATATTGTTACGTGCTAGGGTTCGACGATTCGGAGAGAAAGACCTGATGACTCTCTTGAAGACTTTATTCACTGACACTGGCTCACACAAATCACTAAGTCCACACACTAAGCACTAGATCCAAATCACTAAGCACTATCACTGTCCTAGGTCGTAGACGAGTCGTAGGTTCACTGGTTCACACACTATTGATCACTTGTTTTCACTTCGAAGTCGCCTCGAAGATCGCTCGTATCGAACTGAATTGCCGGGCCGTCTACCTGCGGCTATTTATATGGCGAGACAAATTCCGGAAAGTTCCCTCGCCCGATTCACGTCAACAAGTAAACAAGTAAACAAGTGTGGGAACTTTCTAGAAAATACGCGTAAGTAAACATACAGCTAACGCCATCTAGTATTGAGTAGGGGATTTATGTTTTCTGTGTTTCCCTGATCAGTTTCGCTGGTTTGACCCTAGATGGCACTACGTGTCCGTAACAATATAAAGTATTTCGCCCATATTATTTTATTGAAGTGACTAAATAAGTATGTCGCTATGGCAACGTCGAGTGTGTATGTGTTCCTCGTAGAGAGTTCACTGTGAAAGTAACAGCGCTGAAAGACCTTTTTTTTTTCACTTTTGTATGGAGAAACTCGTGACGCTGCACGCTGCACTGGGGTGCTTGCCCATACAAAAGTGAAAAAAATTTTTGATCTTTCAGCGCTGCTACTTTCACAGTGAACTCTCTACAAGAAACACATACACACCCTAAAGTATTATCACTTAGTTTTGTTACACCTTGTATATAAGATTTTCAAGTGCGTTAATAAAATCCTCTCCGCTGCGCTCCTTTCTGTCTGCGCTGACCCTAAGAAGAACAAAGCATCAATGTTGCATAATTTAGTAAAATTGGGGTACTGATATTCCTATAACCTATTTACTGACTTTTCAGTAATTATTAACAAACTGTTTCCCCCAAGTTTCCCCTCTGTTATACATCACCCTATTGTAACGTACTGCAAGTAAATATCACAAAATTAATTTGAAATTGCCCGCAGGAGAAGATTGCAGTGTTGCCAAATTGAGGCAAACGTGTATACGTATAGTGTCAGTGTGTACGGTTTGAAAATGACGATAGGTTCATCAATATCATGATCCAAGGAATCGCTAGGACTACGCAGTACTCATTTCTATAGTCGATTCTAGGAGTTATCTATTTTTAAATTATTAACAGATAAATAATAATTATGGTTACTTTTGTTGATACTATAATGAAACGGGTTAGTAAATATTAGGTCCTTACATAATATGAAATTGGCGTTTTGTTGTACAGGCCACTTTGATCTCAAATATCTCCTCTTTGGTTAAGAATTCCAAATTCAAATTTATATATTCATTTATTTGGTACTTACATTTAAGTTTCCAAAACAGTCATTCATTTGTTTTTTTCTTGATTATTTTTTCTTTGGAGTCGTTCATATCGCACAATGGAAAAATTGAAATATCGCTTTATTTACGATAGCTTTTGCCCGCGGCTTCGCTCGCGTTAAGAAGTATTATTATTATTTAGGTATCAAAGTCTCAGCCCGATCGGTATATCCTCTATTTTATCCCTTGGGGGTAGAATTGATCAAAATCCTTTCTTAGCGGATGCCTACATCATAACATCTACCTGCATGCCAAATTTCAGCCCAATCCGTCCAGTGGTTTGGGCTGTGCGTTGATAGATCACTATGTCAATCAGTCACCTTTGAGTTTTATATATTATTTAGATTTAGTGAATAATTAAGTATTATTTAAATCATCATTTACTATTAATAGATCTAAACTCCCTCCCGCACGCGCACCCCCGCCTTGGCGATGCCCACTTCGCAACGGGCCGTGCAGCAGCAGAATTCGTAATATTTTAATTTCGCCATAACTTCAAAATCAAACGTCCAATTTTAATCATTCAAAGACCAAATATTATCTACATAAACTGTGCTTAGTGATGAAATAATTTATTTTGATAAGGATTAATAGCATGAGTAAAATAAACGCGTTTAAATGAAGTCCAAAAAAATTTCAAGATTTTTAAATAAAAAAATGGTTGTTGCTCGTGCACTCGACATATATAGGTATAGTGTGTCGCGGACTTTTTTGTAGATATTTATAAGATCTACAATTAATTAGAACATTTTATGGTTCTATCTTTTATAGTTTAGGCAGCGTACGCAAAATAAGTAACTTTTCTGGTTGATTTTTACACCTTGTGTCCGAAAAACCCAAATATCTTACGGGACAATATTTTTTTCAAAAATAAAATTTTTCCTATGTTACTCGTGGGTAATGTAGCTTTCGAATGGTGAAAGAATTTTTAAAAACGGTCCAGTAGTTTTTGAGCCTATTCATTACAATTAAACAAACAAAGTTTTCCTCTTTATAATATTAGTATAGAAGTATAGATATGAGTTCTAACTTCTACCGTAGCACGAGTGCTACAGAAACAGCTCGAAGAATTAACAATGTGTATAGCGCTGGTGTCGCAAAAGAAAACACGGTACGGTTTTGGTTCCAACGTTTTCGTTCTGGAAATTTCGACCTTCAGAACAAGCCCCGTGGACGACCCAAGACCAAAATGAATAATGAAGAATTAAAGGCTATTGTGGAAGCGGATCCATCGCAAACCACTTCAGAGTTAGCAGTAGGCTTCGGTGTAAGTGATACAACTGCTTTAATCCACTTGAAGCAAATTGGGAAGATAAAAAAACTTGAAAGGTGGGTACCTCATGAATTGAGTGAAGCAAACCAGAAAACACGCGTCAACTGCTGCGTTACATTGCTCAACCGACACAATAATGAAGGGATTTTAAATCGCATCATTACTTGTGATGAAAAATGGATCCTTTACGATAATCGAAAGCGTTCGTCGCAATGGCTGTTCCCTGGAGAATCAGCCAAATCCTGCCCTAAGCGAAAATTGACTCAGAAAAACTTACTTGTGAGGTTTTGGTGGACTAGTGCCGGTGTCGTTCACTACAGCTTTCTAAAATCTGGCCAAACGGTTACGGCAGATATCTATTGTCAGCAACTGCAAACCATGATGGAAGAACTAGCTGCTAAACAACCAAGGCTGGTCAATCGCTCTAGGCCACTGCTGCTTCAGGACAACGCTAGACCACACACTGCACAACAGACGGCCGCAAAACTGGAGGAGCCGCAAATGGAATTTCTGCGACATCCACCGTACTCCCCGGGCCTTGCTCCAACAGATTACCATTTTTAGGGTTCCGTAGCCAAATGGCAAAAAACGGAACCCTTATATTCGTCATATCTGTCTGTTTGTCTGTCCGTATGTTTTTCGGAATTCGGATAACTTCCTACAAGGAAAAAAATTCAACTCTGATGTAGCTGTCCAAACCGCATTCAAAGAATTTATTGTCTCTCGTCCCTCCGTTTTTTTTTTTTTAGTAAAGGGATCACCGAACTACCCTTAAGATGGCAAAAATGCATCGATAACAATGGTACATACTTTGATTAATTAAATATATCTATACTAATATTATAAAGCGGAAGAGTTTGTTTGTTTGAACGCGCTAATCTCAGGAAGTACTGGTCCGATTTGAAAAATTCTTTCAGTGTTAGATAGTCCATTTATCGAGGAAGGCTATAGGCTATATTTTATCACGCTCAGACTAATAGGAGCGAAGAAATAGAGGAAAATGTGGAAAAAACGGAGGGAAATTATTTGAAAGGGCTTATTTGAACGCGCTAATCTCAAGAACTACTGGTCCGATTTGAAAAATTCTTTCAGTGTTAGATAGCCCATTTATCGAAGAAGGCTATAGACTATATTTTATCACGCTAAGCTTAATAGGAGCGAAGAAATATACGAAAATGTTGGAAAAACGGGGGAAATTATTTGAAAGGGCTTATCTCACGAACTACTAGAGCAATTTTTCTGTTATTTGGGTCAGATCCACGTGAAGGATCATAGGCTATTTTTTGTACACTGATGTGTCTGTGAAATATATAATTTACGCGGGCGAATCCGCGCTGAACGTCTAGTTATACAAAAAAATCGACTTTATATTCTTCCCATACAAAACGCCAATATCATAATATTATGTAAGGACCTAATATTTCGAAAACTAGTCGACGTAGGATAATTTTTATCCAGACGTTCGGTTCCCGTGCGATATAATTTCGGCGCAACAGGCCTTAATAATCTTTTATCCTCTAAAGTCTAATACAAACGCCTATTTAGTATTACAAAATGAAGTCGCGTTCGGCGTTCGCCCCGCTATAAATAAACAAACACAATTAATATCGTCTTTATTATGTCGGGTAATATTCGCTGAAACAATAACCTAGGGGAAACAAACCCTTTCGATATAAAATAAGGGTGAGATTCTATCGCACTAATTAATTGAGAACGGATAACCGACTTCAATAAAAGGTTTGCAATTTTCATGTTTTGAGGGTTCCATTTTGCCTCTGCAGTGTAGGCCGTAGGGAGATTTTCGTGGTGTGGGCAGAAAAAAGTTAGCAGGTAGGTATTCTCTTGAGTGTGAGTTTAATATTTAAATATATTAAAATCAGAAAGTGCTTCAAGAAGTAAGTATTATAAACTGTCACTGAAAAATAAAAAAAATGATTAAATAATTTATCAAAGGTTATTAAAGAAAACAAAATTGTGAATAATAATTGCTAAATTGTAAAATTGACTTAGAGCAAATTAAGTGTAGCTGTGAGGTGATGTATGCAGCCTTCAGGCAGAGATTTCAATACTTCTAGACTCTTTAGACAATTTGAAAAAGAAATATGAGTTGCCACAGCAATAAATGCAGGGGCATAATATATCAGCAATGAATGATCTGCTCGAAGTGACTCATTACAATGAGGCGCGGGTTTATTCTTTATTGAGAATCAACGGTTCCTCAGATAAAGCAGATCATTCCGTTTAAATAATATTGCAGATATAATTATGCTCCAGTCAGAAGGTACATACGGAATGCCCAACAAACATTACTTTAGTCAGTGACGAGTTAGGTAAGGATTTAGGTGTATATTTGAATAGAATGTGTATCGGACAATCTATTTCTAATTTTTGTATGCCCAGAGCTACTAACACTGAAATTTTAAAAAGGGCTTTAACTATGACATATTATCCGAATACTACATTAAGAGCGGCCAACCCGTCCATCTTTCCATACAAACGCTCGTACGTGATTATGCCGTTGTAAAGGATCTTTCTTTGAAACTTGTGAACTAATAGGTATCTTCTGCACTATATCTAGGTTTATAAAAAAAACGCAAACTCAAAATTTGGAGAAACAAATTCAGTAAGTATAAGCCTCCAAAAATCTGCTTTTTTGCACTAATTTTATCTTAAATTTAGGCGTTTATAATGTACTTATTAATTGTACAAGTAAAGGAAATATTTCGACTACTGCTTTTATTGAGTAGAATACTAGTCATAGTTTTAACGAATTGGAATATGTTCCAAATATTTCTTAAATTAGATAATAAGACAATGGAGGAAATCTCTTGCAGAAATAAATTAACTTTAAATAGTAAAATCCTACCAATAACTTAATAGATTCAAGTATAGGTGAAAATAATTGTAATTTAATTAATCTGGTGCATCAGAATTTACAAGGTATGGTAGGTAAAGAACTTGAAATTTAGTTATTTTTGAAGGAATTTAACATTGATATTATGTGTACTTATATCTGAACATTGGTTCAGATCACACGAACTCATTTTCAATTTCAATGATCACCAGATAGCAAGTTCGTTCAGTAGAGAAATTACTTAAATTACTAGTTTATATATACATTTTAATTCAAATTTTACTAGTACATTTTAATTCAAATAATTTACTACATGATAATCAATACGGATTTACTAACGGTCGATACACAACGGATGTTGGTATAGGACTTCTTTGCAGTATTTTTGAAGCTTGGGAGGAGTCGCAGAATGCCTTAGGTGTGTTTTGCGATCTCTCCAAAGCCTACGATTGTGTTGAGCATGCTACATTGATCAGGAAACTGCGCCACTACGGCATTAAGTACTCTGCTCTCAGCCTTTTGACTTCTTACCTTATAAATAGGACTCAAAGGGTTGAGGTAAATAGTAAAGGATCCAATGGAACCAAAATATTAGAATTAGGTGTCCCACAGGGATCTATATTAGGCCCATTTCTTTTTCTCATCTATATAAATGACTTACCTTATCTAGTTAAGGATAATAATGAGATAGTGCTTTTTGCTGACGACACTTCACTCATTTTTAAAGTGAAGCGACAACAGTCGAACTACGACGAGGTAAACAGTGCTCTCTCAAAAATAGTACATTGGTTTAATGTTAATAACTTACTTTTAAATTCTAGTAAAACAAAATGTATAAAGTTTACTTTGCCCAATGTTAGGCAAGTCCAAACCATGTGCTATTAAATGATGAGAAGATGAATTTGGTAGACAACACTGTATTCTTAGGTATTACACTTGATCGTAAATTACAGTGGGGTCCTCACATTGTTAATATTGCAAGTAGGCTCAGTTCTGCAGCATATGCAGTCAGAAAAATTAGAGAAATTTCTGACGAAGACACGGCACGATTAGTATATTTTAGTTACTTTCATAGTAAGATGTCATATGGAATCCTTTTATGGGGAAACGCTGCCGACATTAATACAATATTATTTTGTGCTGCAGAAGCGAGTCAATAAAGCCATACGTTCTATTTATAAAATGTCTGCTTTAGAATCTCTGAGAGATAAATTTAAAGAATTTGGCATTCTAACTGTTGTTTCTCAATACATTTTGGATAATGTAATATAATATTATGTTAGAAAAAAATATAAGTAAATTTAAAGTTAAAAGTGACATTCACTGAATACTAGAAATAAGCACAAGCTAGATAATATTATATCGCACCCTTCCAACTCCAATACTGGCACTACCTATCCAAAATTTTCGTAAAATGCGTTTTCAACGCCATCTAGTTAAAAACTCGAGGACCTATCTCTTGCGCTGACTCTTGTCTCTTAATTCCTACTCTAAGCCCTAGATGGCATTGCTAATTGTTTCGACACTAAACGATATCTTCCTCTCGCTTAAGGTCTAAACTGTGTTTAAGCGGAAAAAACCACCATTGTGTAATTTTTAAGTTGAAAAATTATGTTATGGCATAATTATGTTAAGGATAGTGTTGCGCTGAGGTTATTTAAATATTTTTATTAAAACTTTTTTACCAAAACGTCATTTTTTTGTTTAGTAACGTCTAAAAATTACAATCTTCATTTAAAGTTCTAATGGACTTTTACCAGAAAAGTGTATTTTTATGTATAGTGACGCCTTTCCAATAAATATTAAAAAACAAAAATATGACACTAACAAAAATTGAAAATAAACTTATGAAAAGAAAAGTGTCACTTAGAAACATTTTGCATGAAAAAAGAACATTAAATAATAATAAAAAATAGAAAAAATAATTGTGGATACCAATACTATTTCAATATTTAATTTAAAAATACCAATGCTTCTGCAAACGATCATTAATCGTAATTTATGTACATTTCTGCTCACTTAAAATTTTTAAATGCGGCTCCTGTAAAATTTGCATTTTTTACTTAGTGCCAGTGTTGGATTAGGGGTGCGATATATTATGCCGGTGATCAGACTTAGTAAAGTCAGTAAATCTTTTAAAAGTCAATGTATATTGTATACGCCTTTACAATAAAATCTTTCCAATCACTTTCCAATAATAAATTTAAAAAAGTAGTCAAAGAACGTTTGTGTGCCAAAGCCTATAATATTTTCATAAACGATGGCACATCTTGGGAGTAGGTCGATGGCACTGGAACCTTACTATTTTAAATACCCGATTGCTTGGAGCCTTGGAGCGCGCGTATTATTTAAATGGCAAATAGTAATATTTTACTAATTTTTTTTTTATTAATAAACAGCTATAAGTTGCTGCAAAATATCTACTCAAGCGTGCAGGACTTAGTTAGAGTACCTATTATCTTTGCATGAATTTTATTTCTTATCCATTCATTTGATTGAAACAACTTGTAGATAGCCATAATATACGTTTGAAAAGTAGAAAAACACAGAAATAATATTAATATTATCGTGTAGACTGTAGACTATAGATCTCAAAATATGGACCGAATGACAGGGGAAATATAGGTCTACCAGAATCTCATGGCAATTTTTGACAGCAGATTTTCAAAAAATATCCTTGATCATTGGATAAATTTTTATATTTGCATGTTTAACACACAGAATCAGCCGCTATAAGAAAAAAAAGGATCAAAATGTTTTATCCCAATTACCTCGGTATTGCTAGAGTCAATTTATTTTCTCACTTTTTGCCGTCAGATTCTGGTACACCTATACTTATGTTAGCAAAATTATTTGCTGTTTAAAACGTACAGAATAAAAAAAAATATGTGTCAAATCTATATTGTCATCATCATTTTTTTTTTTTGTTAATTCGTCCCGGTCGGGACAGGCATTTTCATCATCATAGATAAAGTATTATAGTATAGATGTAATCTTAGCCCGTCATCGCGTGGCCATTTTGTGGTTATTTTCATACAAGTAGTGTGCGTGTATTTTCTTGAATATTTCTAATTGTCGATCATTTTGAAGCCCATTATATAAAATATAAAAGAAAGTCATTTAGTTCATGATATCGATAAACTATAGTTCAAGTAATGAGAATCCGTAAACACACGTAAAAAGCTATGCAATATTTGTAGCCAAATTATTAATTTATGTGACATTTTTAGTACTAATGCCTTATACAGCAGGAATAAGGGATTATTAAACTTATAAATCATCTTTTTAGCTTCCAAAAATACCGATTGAAAAGCCCAAAAAACGTTGTTCAAAACTTACGTATTTAATGTCAAATCCACGTGTTTGAGGCATTCTTTGGCCGTTCTCACGGTTTATTATTTAGCGGAACCACAAAACTCAACAATATCTAGCATAAAATGTTTACTAAAAACCTTTATTAACTCTTTTAATACATAAAATATGCAGACCGACTCCTATGTTATCTCCTAGTAGGTAGGAGTTAGGACATAACATTACACGCTTTTGACGCTTATACACCGATATGAGGCTCTCTCCTATTAGTCTATCTCAATGGTCATCATGATGTCGTCACTCGTCATCGTCAAATTACAGTTCGACAAGGCTTTAAATGAACGTGGCGAGAAAAGGAACTAAACGCTTCTTTCATACAAAAATGTCATTTTTGACATGTGTTTGACAGTTCTCCTTTACCAGCAGCGCTCCTGTCAATGTCACCCACGTTCATATAAAGCCTTGTCGAGCTGTACCAAAGCTGTACCTAAAGTGTAATGTGTTCTGTGAACTGACTTCTCTATGCCGAGAAGTCAGTTCACAGATTAGAACACAGTTTGACGATGACGAGTGACGAATGATGACACAGATTTGACACATTTTTTTTTTATTAATCTCGGAGTTTTGCCGGGAATGTGAAAGAGTGCTGTTGTGTTTTGTAGTATTTTCCTAATGCCGCTGCCGCACTGCGCACATGCGTCTATCGTCACGAAGCTTCGTGCTAATATGAGATCAGATACACGCAGATCGTCCAATGGTATCGCCTCAAGCACGAAGCGCTACGCATGTGCGGCCGCAGCATTAAATTGTGTTAACTGGGTTTTAATGTGTAATATTGGTAGAATATTAACCATATTTTGATATTCGTTATCGTGCACAAGTGTAGGCAAATGCTGCAACTTCCAAAAACGTGCTTTTTTGTGTTCCCAGTCCAAAACTCCGTCGAAAGTTTCGGTATAGCGTCTACCACTTTACTGAATTGACCGACTTGACTCCTTGACTGCTTTGACTTTTACTTAAGTTAGACTTTGACTAGACTTTAGACATGACGATATAGTAAAACGTTGATGAAAATTATTATGAAGAAGACTGACTATAGACCTAATATATTTGTACGTGGCAAAGTACACCCCCGGTGTCAGTGTCAACAGCCAAAAAAACTGACTTCTCGCACCTGTTGATTTGACATTGACAGTTATGTATTGATTTCCCATCAATCATGCTGGAAGTTCTCTAGTTTATTTTTGTTTGAATTGAATACAATAGGTAATTTAAAGTTGCAGTGATTTTAAAAAACATATTTCCGATAATTTAATTGCTGGACATAATATTGTTGTTCAGAACATTGAAAGTATCATAAGTCATTTTATTTTACCTGTGATAAGTTCGCTGTGATACGATTTCCACCTGTTTTAGTTTATTTATTTTTTAACTATCTCAACTCGGCCTTGAAGTAAGCATGCGGTTTATAATAAAGCATACCGGTCGAGGTGGGGAAAGAGTGGGCACACTTTCCGGCTTCCTAAAGTCTCCAAATGCAGTCATCGAAACACCCACGGTCGCTCTTGAAACTAAAGTAAGTTCTGTATTTACACATCGGATTAAAGATTATTTTTTAAGCATATTTGCTTGACGACTTTTGTTTTTAAAATATAACAAAAAATAATGATGTTAAAAAGTGATTTAGAAAAGATAGTGCCAAAATTTTACTAGATTTTTTTATAATATTATAACTAACAGACAAAAAGGCGACAACCACTGAGTGAAGCTTTTGGACTATAAAAAAAACTTCGTAATATAGTTATTGTTTGAAAGCAGTCCCCAATTATTATAGTATGTACTAAGTAATTTTTATTCACACAAAGCATTTACAGACAACATATTTTATTATTTTCAGGGTGGCAGTGTAATACACATAACAGCAGAAGTGTTAGCCAAAATATTTACCGCTCCACAACTACTATGGCTGCCACTATCAAACTCATTTCAGTTAGAAACTGGCTGCAAACTACAAAATGAAGGTGTGGCGAAGTTTGCTGGACTTCCAGAGCATGTCACATTGGTTTCCCTCCAAAATGTAAGCGAGGAAACTTCAGAGGGTCATTTTGAGAGTGATAAGGTGCCACTATGGACAAGACAAGGAAAAGTTATGATATCTGCTTCCAGGTAATATTTTAAGTTCTTAGACTGGCCATAGATGGACCGCAAGGTCCAGTCGGGACCAACTGCTCTAGAGTGGTTGTGTTGTACAATTGCTCCGACTGCTCAAGAACTGCTCGAGCGGTCCGTGTTTACCTGTGTATTACGGAAAACTGCAGATTGCCATGCGGTTAGTCTTACCCGTTGACCTTGAGATACAGCGTCGTGCGACAATGTACTATCATAGCAAAAACATTACGAATCCCTACTTTTTAAACGCCCGCGATAAAATAAAAATCACAAGATTGTTTGAACCTTTAGAGGATTCGGTACGTAGTCTAATCTCCGAATGGCAGACGCGTTGGGACAAATCTACTAAAGGGAGACATCTTTATAACTTTTTCCCTAATATTCGTGAACGGCTGTCTAAACACTGGATAGATATTGATCACAGCGTATCTCAATTCCTGACCGGTCATGGAAATTTTAAAGCCAAACTTTACGGATTTAAATTGGTTGCATCACCTATGTGTGAGTGCTCGACCGAGGGCAGTATGTTTGAACAAACCGCCCATCATGTTCTTTGGGAGTGTAGTCTTTGGCAAGAGGAACGAACTACAATGCTGAACAACCTATATTGTAAATCTGGAGTCGCATACTACACTGATCTCGTGGACAGCGCTAGGAACTTCCGTGCCTTCAAGCGTTTTTGTCACAATTATTATTGGCGACATTCAAACACAATAAACTCCAATATTAACTTAGCTTCAGCTTAGGAGTCACAACTATTAGCCTTATTTCCGTGGTGCTCCCCCTTAAGTTCTTTGACTTTCGGTCATTGCAACTTTGTGCTGTCTCCCGCTTTGTATGGGGAGGGAAACTGGAATTCTTCCTACTCCTCCTATTCTCTTCTGATTAATTTCGTTGCGGGTCCCAAGACAGTTTTAGCATGTCCCTCGGGCTCCCTGAGATCATATCAAAGGGTTTTCGTGGTTGGATACCGCTGTCGATCCTGGTACACAGGAGATACAGTGGTGGGAATGTGTGGTGGGCCAAAGCCCGTTTAAAAAAAATGCGGTCTGTCTGTGGCCGGCCTTATTCTCCTCTACAGTACATAGATTAGTTATATGTAGATTTTCCAAAAAACAAATCCATTTCATCAGTCATGTGCTTATAACTTATGGGTTGTTCGCAGATAATCAGGCAAAAAAGTGTAGATTTTCATTAAATTCCTTTTTTTTTTTTATATATATAACCTTCGAATAATAAAAACTAAGGAAGAGTAACTGTGTCAAAATTTTTGTCCGTGAGTCTACAAAATGTGACCCAAATACATGCATACTTTATGCATGTATTCGGTACACAATTTTATGTTTTTATACAAGTGACAATTATTGTCAAGCTTTATTTCCTAAATTTGAATGCTAGTGTTTCGTAGCTATTATCATATAGTAGTGTGCAAAAAAGAACCAAATTCAAAACAGTTGAAGTATGGGAGTTACGTTTCCTTAGTTTTTATTATTCGTAGTATACGGATGTTTGGAAGATGGGTGCAACGCTTTAACGCCTTGTTAGTATAGACCATTTAGAACCATATTTGATCATTCTTAGCATTCATAACATATGATTTTATTTTTAACGAATTTTTAAAATTTTTGTTGAAAAAACCCACAATTTCGCAATTAATTGCAAATAATGGCCAATCTGGAAGATAATCGAATTATTTTTTATTACATTTGAATTAATTAATGTGTAAACAACCAAATAAGACTTGATGTACACATCTGTATCATGAGATAAATTTGTAACAGGGGTTTGAAGTTAATAATTTTTTGTAGATTTCGGATCTTCCAAACATCCTAGATCAATACAAAGTGTTATGAACAAGAATGAGAATTTTTTTGTCTTAAAAAAATAACTTACTTGGAGGAGGTTATACATAAAGATCATGTTTAGTTCCGTAGTCAACAAGGAACCCTTATAGTTTCGGTCTGTCCGTCCGTCTGTCCATCTGTCCGTCTGTCTGTATATCTGTCCGCGGTTTTGCTCAGAGACTATAGGTCTTTTTTAAAATATTGTGAGTATTCATAGATCATTTTCCAATTTAGGGATCCGTTTATGAAATATTAAGTTTTAAAGTGGAAAAAATTGTTAAGAGTCCAGTGTCCCCCCCTTCTACTAGCTAAACAGTTGCTTCTGGAAATGTGAAAAAATTCACGGGAGTAGGAAATATGCTGAATTTAAAAGGAAAACTATCACGGCTAAGAAGACTTCATAAGTCGATCACCTAAAAAAAATGTAGTCGGCGAAGTATAAAGGAACTTTTTGTTCAAATTCCTTTGAAAGTAACTGAGATGATGTTGTTAGTAGTGTAAAACACGTTATAAATGTACATTCATTGACCAAACAAAAATTTAAAAAAACTAGCGGTACTATGGAACCCTATATTGCGCGTGGCCCGACACGCACTTGGCCGGTTTTAGTATTGCTTATAATTTTATATCTGTTGTCATTCCTATAATATCTTCAATGTGTGACTAGTGACTACTGTTCTTGATTAATGAATGCAACAACCTGTAATGACACAAATTATTTTGTCGCCTGTTTTCAGATATATGGATGTAATGGAAGTATTCAAACCTGATATAATTTTGGCCATTGCAGATGGTCATACATCTTTGGAGGAACCAAATAAGAGGATTGCAAAGTCCGTCGCTAGAACCAGTAATATGTTTGAGGTTTGCGTTGAACGCTATAAGGCCTCAGCTCAACTGAAAGACAGCAGTCTAATAGGTAAATTAAACACTAAGTTAAGACTTGTTTGAGAGTGCTTTATTGATAATCTAAATTGGATGATTAATGAAGAACTCTGAGCTAAATAACATAAGATAAGTAGGCAACATTCAACATTTCCAAAACATCTGTCTAGTCTTTATCCAAAAGAATGACTTGTTTAATTGTCTGGGTACAGCCATCTATGAATTTCCTCTTAAAGATTTCCTTTACTGTAAAAGCATTCTTATCTGGGGACACGGTAGTGTCCCCGCCGAGACGAGCCAAGCGAAGCGCAAGGGCACTACCTACCTTTTCTCGAAGTGTTTCGCTGTTTTTTTGAACCTTCATAGAATTGGTTTCCGTTGTAGCAGATAGTTCATATTTTCAGGATATGATGTCATCAATAGACTTATTAAGCATAAAAAGTCTCAATTGAACAACTATAATACTTTAGATTTTATAAATATCTAAAATACGCCGATTTCGTCACTGACACACTGATGGTCATCAAAATGTTTGGCTACTTCCTGAAGTGCTAGAAAGCCGAAATTTGGTATGTAATCTAAGTTTAGTATACAAACAACAAAAAAATTCATAAACTTGTAATTTTCGCCCCCATCCCCTAAAATGGGGGGGTAGAAGTTGACCCTCATAGAGTTGGTTTCCAATATAGCAGATAGTTCATATTCTCATGATTAAAAATATTAAAAAAAAAACTAAAAAGACTGCCTAGCAAGTAGCAACTTACAAAAAGGACTGAAATCCCACCAAAAACATTTCATGTAAAATGTTACCTCGACGACCACAAAAGGTTTGCCCTGTGAAAAAGACACTCAGATCTAATGTGGAGCCAAGCTTCTGAATATACACGGCCTAACTCTATCGACCCTAACTCCAACAAATTCTACATATCAGTAAGTATGTATGGCTTGGCTGTTTCGTTACTTTAGATCAGAAACTAAATATTCGTCTCACCTCCACGACGGTAGCGAAACAGCGAAGCCATACATACTTTCTGATATGTAGAATTTGTTGGAGTTAGGGTCCATAGAGTTAGGCCGTGTATATTCAGAAGCTTGGCTCCACATTAGATCTGATGTCTTTTTCACAGGGCAAACCTTTTGTGGTCGTCGAGGTAACATTTTACATGAAATGTTTTTGGTGGGATAATATTACACTTAAAATCTACAAAAGTGTATCTAATGTTTTGAATAACAAATTTTTGAATCTGTATTAAAATAGGACTGTTCAACTAACTTAAATTTTATTGCATGTATGTGTATAGTATAGAGCACAGGTTCCCAACCAGTGGTCCGCAGGAGCCAAAATATGGTCCGCGATTCATTTTAAATTTAGTTCTATGATAGCCAACCTCGGGCCTTGGGCAAAGATCTTCTTTGCTAGCTCAGAAATCACATTAATACTAAAATGGCAAAGTTCTCTTTTTTATAATTTCCTGTTGAGCTTTTATTCCCTTCAGAGTGGTCGCTGTTAACAAGAAAAATATAAAAGTGGTCCCTGACAAAGGAAAGGTTGAGAAACCCTGGTATAGATTTTGAGGATTGTATAATTTTGTTGAGAATAATATATTTACAATTTAATTGTGAAATAATATTTACACATTTAAATTTTCAGGTGTAGTAGTGGGTGCAGCTAATTTGAAGAAGTGCGAGGAGAGTCTACAGAGTGTGTTGAAGCATGTGGACGTTATACAGGGTGTCGCTCTTGAGGGTGTGACGGACGGCAAGGGGAAAACTATGGACATAGATTATGATGACTTGAAGGAGATATTCGAGAAGATCGGTGTAAGTACTTTGGATATAGAGCATTTATGGCCAATGTATGCTAATTTTATAAATAGAATAGTTTTTCAATCTCTATTACCTCTTCTAAAACGTTAAGATCATCCACAGGGTAACGAGTAAAGAGACAACAACTGTATCGATTTAGATAGAATTTGGTAATTACATTCTTTGAGATACGGAGAAGGATGTAAGAAAGCTTTTCTTCCGCTAGATTTGCGTTTCCCGTGCGATAACAAATTTCGACGCCACGAAGTTTTTGAAACTTCACCTCGGCACTCTCACCACAAAGGAACTGAAATTCAATTTATGGCGAGAGTGCAGACGCTCCACACTCAAGGTGTAGGTGGTCTTCTCGCGGATGTAGTTTACGACGTCTTCGACTGTCATGGACCAGTGCAGGCGCGACACGTAGAGCGGCGTCGCGGGCACCTCGCTGCGCAGGCGCAGCTCGGGCACATAAGGTGCGGTGCCGCGGTGGTTGCGGACGGTGGTCTTCCTCTTCTTCCTCCTCTCCACCAGAACGAACCCCTCCTCATCGCACCTCCTGCTCTCGTTCCTGTCGAGTCGAAGATGTTCAGCCTTGCGGCCCTCCCTTGCACCCCTCGCCTTTACCCGCGGAGGCGGTGCGGGGCAAGCAGCGACGCTTGCATAATTTTTCTGTTGAGTCGATGGCCTCAATTTCGTGTCGACGTCACGCGGTGACGGCGAGCTGACGGCGGCGGCTGTTGCTGACCCACTCGGTTTCGCTGACGTGCATAACGGCGAGTCGCGCTGAGCTCCGCGACGCATATTTATCGAGTCGATCGGATGCTCGGGTGACCTACATAATGAATTATTACGTTTTAATTGTAATAATTCACTACGCAACTCACTGATGGTGGATTCCGAGGCATCCAATCTACCTCGCATCTCGTCCAGCTCTGCCTTCATGATGTTGAACTTCTGGAGCAGGCTGGAGACGTTGACGTGGTCCGTCGATACCGCCGGCAGTTTGTGGAGCTGCTTGGCCACAAACACCGGCAATTCCGCAGGATTAGTCTGCTTGAGCAGGGAGATGATGTCCTGCAAGCTTCGTTCGCTTCCGTCTCTCCTCCGGGACGTCTGCGCCGTCTTGCCGAGTGCTTCGTACAGCATCAGCCTGCCCTTGCAGATCTCCTCGCTGGTGTAGGTTGACCTGCAGAGCTGCACGATGCGACGTCCATGGTGTTGACGACGTGTTGTACGAACGCCAGCAGCTCGTTGGATACGAGCGCCATGGTGTCGGTGCAGCGGCTGTGAGCCGCGCGACTCGCGAAATATTAATAAATTTTATTAATATTTGCTGCGTGTGTTGTTGAGCGGTGGGCGACCGTTCGCTACCGCGATCAAAACAAGTTAAGTCCCTTAACAGACAGACACAGCAACTTAATTATTATGTAATGGAAATTTATGTTTTATTACAGAATGCAATACCGAAACATCTACTGCGCGTGTTTGAAGGTGCGTGGAACCCTGCCTTAGTGGTGTCCGCTATAGAACAAGGCTGGGATGTCTTTGACGGTTCCTATCCTGTCAGCCTGACGTGTGCGGGCTATGCGCTGTGTCTAACCTATGATACGAATAAAGAGAAAACGCCTTCGTATCTCCTGGATTTGAGCGATGAAAGGTTGGTAGTCTACTTGAAAGGAAAGTTAGTTATTGATGAGATGTTGTGTTTTGTAACTAGCCGTAAAATGTAAGGCCTTCTTTTAAGGTAATCGCACATTTGTCAGAAACGTACGCCCCGCATTTTAAAATTCGTTGCATGCAATGATAAGAAACCTCGCACATTCACCCGCTCGGCAATGCGGCGCGTACTTTGCTGATAGATGTGGGATCACCTTAAGTTACTCATTTAGAAAATCTCATTTACTGAGCACCAGATGGCGCTTTAAGCAACTTGTGAAAAAAGTACTGGAACAGGTCCTAAATGACATGCCACTTTCGCTGTCAAATACATTATACAATACATTTTTTATTGCTAAGGGTTAGTTCACATTGCGACGTGACAAGGCGTTGTGATGCGGTGTCTGATAAATGATAATTAATCAATCCAATATGGGTCTCTTATATAGAGTTCGCTGTGAAAGTGGCAGCTCTGATAGAGTAACTTTTTTTAGTAGTTTGCAACGAGTTTAGGTGAGTAACATCGCGTATACTCGTTGCAATGTAAACTACCTAACCTAACTCTTAAGTGTCTAAACACGCTAGGCCCAAAAAACGCGGCCAAAGTTCCGCATGATTACGCCTGCAATGTATTTTAAATAACCGATGACACACCATGCCGAAATTAATTCGCGTTATATTGTATGCGTTTGACATTGCTGACACAATCATGCCAAACTTCGGCCGCGTAACTTCGGAATGGTGTGCATGCATAATACATTGCAGGCGTAATCATGCGGAACTTCGGCCGCGTTTTTTCGGCCTAGTGTGTTTAGACACTTAGTTCTGATTTTATCCGCGTTAACATAACACGTAAACACAGCCTAAAGCTTTTACCATGTAATCAACAGTGCCATATAACGTTTTAGCTACGCAGAAGACTTTACACCGATAGCTGAAGGTTGCGAGTGCTTATGCTGTCAGAAGCACACGCGCGCGTACATCCGACACCTCATCAACACGCGGGAGATGCTGGCCTCGGTGCTGTTGAGCATGTGGGTATATTAATCGACTACGGCAGTGTTTCCCAACCCTTTTCCGCCACGGCAGGCACTATTTTCACGGACCCCTTAATAAAATTAACAGCAAAAAAATTCGGATTATGTATGACACCGCGGACCACAGGTTGGGAAACACTGGACTACGGCAAAGACAAAAGGAAAGGCAGCCCTGCCGGCCTAGCATGCGTACAACGAGATATCTCACTCGAGCGTAGTTATATTGTCGATATCGACATAATATAATATTTCTTTATATTTCTTTTTCCCTAACATGCGTACGTCGAAAGATAAATTTCTCGTTCGTAGACTACCTTACTCGATAAGATAATATGTCGATGATGCCATTTGAGATATATATTTTTATTAAAATAAGGGACAGACATTGCAAGCGTGTTTCTTTACCTTCCAAACCGTAGACGACATACTACTCTTCTCATAATGTCAAAATCTCAACAAAACTCGATAAAAATGTGTTGTCAATTGTCATGTTAGGGTTCGTAGACAAAAATAGCACAGATTAAAAAAAAACACAATTATCTCTAATTTTGACGACAGACACGAGAAAAAAAAAGTATGTCATGTTAGGGTTAATAGAGATGAAGAGACAAACCATCAAACATCGAGAAAACATGTAGACAAAATTTTCTCGTTGTGCGCATGCTAGGCCGGCATGTACCAGAGATATTGATTTATAGGCAGATTTGCAGACCTACGCAATAGAATATGTTACTGCAATGTTTTCACGCTAGAATGCAGTACCAGCATAGACAGCAAACAAAAAGTTTTATTCGACTTTTGACAACGTTTCTGTCAATATTCTCATATTTTATGACGTGTATTATAACATGTCGGATAGCCAATGCTATTTGATAAAGCACTGTGCCGAATATCATTGAAATCAGTCCAGTAGATTCATAGCATATTTTCAATGCAATCAAAGTAACCAATTTTGCTTTATTAGTTTTAAAACTCCTTACTGTAATTTGGAAATTAATAATGATTGCACGTTTCTTTTCAGACACAATCTCTACCATTTCGACCAGTTGTTCCATCATGCGCGTCGACATATTGAAAATGACACATTCCAAGACTTCAAGAATCACATCATAGAGCAATGCAAGAACTGCACAGCGTCTCTATACAAGTTCAAGCCTACACACGATAATAAAGAGAATATAAGAGAACCGAAGAAGTTACGTACTTGAATATTAAATTATAATTAAGGTTAAGTACTTACGGAGACGCAACGCAATGATGCTTGAAGATGAGAAGGATAGGCATCATTTTATTTATGTAGGATGTAACAAAACAGAGTGATTAATACTTTAGAGCAGCGGTCGTCACACTTTACTGGCCAAGGGCCACACATCACAATGTGAGTGCCATTCCGGGCCGCAGTGTATGTGCAGGGCGCTCCAAGAGCGGTTCCACACTAATGCTTTTTTACACCTGCCCAATCGCCGAGTAGAGTGGCGAGACTGTACTCTCGGCAAATTTTAATGATAGAGAACATTATCTCACCACTGTACTCGGTAGGTGTAATTAGGCTCTTTTTTTTTTTTTGAGGAGGGGAAGTGCATTACGTATCCCCCGCCCCCTCGGGGGGAGGGGCAGGGGTATGTGGGACTCCCTACACGAGGTTTACCCACTAAAACCCCCCCATGCCCTTCTGGCCGTGGTCGTGGGCGCGGGCACTAAATCGAACTTCCGCACCAGGTGTAATTAAGCCCTACTGAGTACCGAGTTGTACCTCACCATAAAACAACTGGATTAGGTTATTATTATGACATTTGTTAACTAAACTTAACGACAACCGGCCAAAATTGGCCGGTTACGTTTATCATTAAATATGGCGTAATTTTAACCATTGTGTAGTATGAATAGTTGACCATTGAATTTTGAATTTACTTTGTCGCGGGCCGCACAAATAACGGCCTCGGGCCGCATGCGGCCCGCGGGCCGCAATTTGACGACCACGGCTTTAGAGTCTATAATATATGTCACATAATATTTAGAGTTTACTGTCAGAATATCAGTTTACTAATAATATTTTAAGTTTTTTCGGTCGATTATATCCGATGTATGATTATATGGGTGAGGCTCACAAAATTTGTACCATAACGCACTAGAAAGTGTAACACACAAATTCGTTTGCAACACACTGGAAATTTTATAACACTCTGGAACCCTGTAAAGGCAGGATTACATTGTATCAACATTGACTAAAAAATCTTGCCACATTTACGAGTATTGATGACCCTGTGATAATAATGAATCGTTTGAATGAATCGTTTTTATATATCATCAATAATATTTCTCCAAGTTATATTTCCTGGAAATATGACTATTTCATGAAAAAAATATGTTTTCCAGGAAATATATATAACTTAGAGAAATATGTTTTGTGGTTTTTAAGGTTAATAATCAGTAGGTAAGTATACAATCTTTTTTTAATCTGTTACTTTTTGGGATTTTTGTCAGGTAAGTATACTATCATTATTGTAGCGTATCAAATCAAAATAAAAGACATTTAAAATTATTTTTTTATTATTGTCACATTTTTTAAATCAACAAAGTGAAATTAAAATCACTTATGAATACCTAAGGCTGAGTTGCACCAGAGGCGTGGTTATAGTTACAGTTATGGTCAAAGTTATGGTTATAGTTAAAGCTAACCTAACTTTAACCTTAACTTTGACCATAGAGTTTGAAAGATCAGACATCTTTCAAACTCTATGGTCAAAGTTAAGGTCCGACAAGACTTTAGTCAACATGAGCGGGGGAGCTGCTGGTAAAGGAGAACTGTCAAAAATGGCGTTTTTGTATGATGACAGCGTTAGTTCCTTTTTTCGCCACGTGCATTTAAAGCCTTGTCGTGCTCTATGGTTATGGTTGAATATGGCGTCCATTTTTTACTTTAGCCAAAGATTTGACATTTTGCATTGTGGATATAGTTAAAGTTATAGTTAAAGTTATAGCTAAAGTTAGTTGGTGCAACCCACTCTAAGTAAAATAAAATTATAAAAAATCAAAATCAACTTGATAATAATGAAGTAAATCATCAAATCAACAAACTGAAATTAAAAACACATATCAATAAGTACAATAAAATTATTAAACAAAAACAAAATCAACTTGGTTTTACTTAGTAGGTAAGTAAATCATTGATCAAAATAAATGTGATCACCTTTGTCACTTAGCGTGTACTCCCTTGACTCATAATTTAAATTAATTTTTTTTACAATACAATCATCTGGAACTATATCTCTGTCTAATTTTTTAGTAGAAACGAATTTTAGGTTTGGTTTCTTGACCGTTTTTAAAAATCGAATGCTGTAATTATTACTTTTCTGTTCCAAATCTCTACACTCTACAAACCCTACATAATAAACCCATTTCTTTTTTTCGTAATATCTCACTAGAACGCTGTCGTTAACACTTACAATGGCTTCTTCCATTATCTCATTTGGTTTCTCAGTCTCATTATTTTCTAGGTGTCTAGTGTGTATAGTCTGGTTACTTAAGTTTATATTATCACAGCTACCTCTTTTATTTTTTTCTGTTTTTTTACCGGTTTCTTCATTTAAATGCCGTTCTATCAAATCTTGTTCCGCACCATCTCTGTTAATGTTTTGACCATCAATCGCCTTGCTTCTTGCTTCTGCATCTTCTTCAGTCTCATTTTCTTCTTTTTTTGCCATTTGACTAAAACCAGGGTTATCTAAAGCTCTTACGTCGCATTCGTATGATGTTTCTTTTTCTTCAACTTTTTTATCAATCTTTTTGTTCTCATCTTCTAATATTCCGTCTGTCAGATCCAGATCCAGATCCATATTTTGTAACTCTAGTATACCATCGTTTATTTTTCTTTTTTGTAAGTTATTTTCTTGTTTAATTTTCACTACAGCACTCTCTTTTTGTTTATTATAATTTCCTGATGTACTTGGTACAGGGTCATCGTTCGTATTTCTATTATTTTCTTTATCTTTTAGGGTAGAAAATAAATCAAAGTCTTTGTCCACTTTATTAAGTGTTATTGGAAAGTATTTCTGTAAATCAAAATAGGCCTGATTTTGAGGTGTATATCTTATCTCTGATAAAACCGTTATCTTTGAACTACTCTCAGCTTTACTCTCTTTAATCGATATTGTAGCCAAATCATTTTCTTCTGTATCTGTCTGATCAATTTCTATGTCTTCATCATCTTCCCACACACTGTCATCCGATTCAGCATAGGTTAAGTCGCTTTCTACACTAGTATCAGTATCGTAGTTTTTCTGATGTCCCAATCGTTTTCTCCCCCGGTTTCTGTTATTGCCGCTATTTTGGGCAACTGGCGTTCTAACTTTTTTTTTTATATATTTCTTTCGACTTGGCTCTTCAATATTTTCACTGTTGCATTTAATTTTTTTTGCAACAGTCTGGTCTTGTTTATGAATGATTTCTAAGTTATGTTCTTTTATATCCAAGCATTGGCAATATCCAGGACTTAATCCTTTGTCACAAAAGCAACTTAAACTACGATAAGTTATTTTGTTCCCAGATTCAACATTTCTAAGTTGATGGAGTGCCATGGTTCCAGGTACAGGACATAGTGGTACATTCACATTTTGAAGTATTTCTGGGATGTAAAATAGTTTTATTTTTGTTTCAGTTTCTCTTAACAGTCGATATGCAGACTCTGCATCGGTTATGTCAGAACCATAGGAGACCATAGAATCCAATTTTCTTTTTATCGCACCACCGATGCCGTCTGCAGCACCCTTCCCATGCGCAGACTCAAAGAAATTCCAGGTTGAGAATGGGAACCCTAGATCTTTAGTAAAGTTGCAGAATAAATAAAAATTCTTTTTTTGTCTATATTGAACAGTGGGTCCATCTGAGAAGAAGTGCAATGCATGTACGTTAGGGAATTCCTGTCTAATTAACTGTAAAACAGGAGACAGGTGGGCCCATATAGCTTCTGGTCCGTGGTTGTTACAAGGTGAAATGGAAGTAAATGACATTGGGTCTCTCCCTTTGCTGTATATAACGCCAGTATGTAGCGTGAATTGTTGACGGGAGGAACCGAAGTGCATGGCTTGAATTTCAGTACTTAATTTGCACGAATAGTTTTCAGAAAAGTCGATATGTATGGCTATTGATTGACTATCGAGATTTTTGATACAGCGTTGATATTCTTTATATTGGTGTATTATATTGTATGAATGTGTCTTAAATTGTTTTAATTCGTCTGTAAACGATTGCAAAAGATTTTGCAAAGTACCAACTTTTCTATCTTTGACCATTCTTTTAGTTATTTTTTTTAATGCATCATCTTTTTTGTCGTCATATTCATGATATTTTTGCATCCATTCTGACCATGAAACAGAATCGTCCAGATTTTTCCCATTAAGATTATATTCCACAGCTTTATCCTTGCAATCTTCACATTCGCCATAGGCACATTCTATTTTCTTGGCGTCACACACAACCATTAACAAAATATCATCAAGTGATTTTGTTTCAATAATGCCCATAGATTTGAGCTCACTCGCTTTCAATAGCAAATTTTCATGTCTTTTACATGCACACGTATTACGAGAGTTGACTTTTGGAGTCAATATATAAAATGGCCTGTAGCGTTTAAATGTGGCAAATGAAATCTTTCCGCCTTCTGACTTATATTTCCTATAAAGTTGTTTTAATGTTCCCAATAAATATCTTCTTTGTCTAGTTTGATTCTTATATGTTTTGACTTCCTTTTTCCCTGCTGTCGCAACGCTAATATCGTCTCTTTCGAAAAAGTTTTTTAAGTCATTTAGTATTGAAAAGTTTCTTTTTTTAACTTGAATATGGCGTATTTTTCCTTTGAGACCAAAGAATGAACTTATTTTGGTTTTCATTTTGTATTTTTTGGCGATATCACTAGAAACTATATTCTTGAGCACTTTTTTTTCACTGTTTAAATTAGAGTTTTCATAACATTCCTTTATTGTGTCTACTAAAACGTTGTGTTCTAATAATCTTTTCTTTACTTTCTCTCTTTCTTCAAGAGAAATGTTTGGCAAATTTTCTTCTATAAATATATTAGCTCTAGAGCATGGAGTACGTATTTCTTCTTCTTCATTATTAGAATTATTAAGTTTCAGTTGTAACTTTTCTATTAAAATATTTTTTTGGTGTATTAAATCGAGTAACTGTTTGTTTTTCTTAATTGATCTATATAGCTTTTTCTTTAAATTACACGTTTCTTTTTTCATTTGGTTGATGTTCCCTTTAAGTTCGCTATTTTCTATTTTCAACCTGTAGTTTAGTGTTTCTATACGTCTTTGTTTATTTCTTATTGCTTTTTCATTGTTTTCTGTTAAACACTCTGATCCTTCTCTTTTCTCTTCATCATATGTTTTCTTCTTCTTATTTTCTCTCCACTGTCTTCTTAGTTCAACTTGCTCTTCTGGTTCAAAATCTGCGATTCTTTTTCTTTTTAAATTTGTCCTGGCGGCATTTTTTCTTTGCATTTCCTTGTATTTATTTGGATTTTCATTCTTCATCCTCTCGCGGTATCGTTTCTGCCGTTCGGCTGCGCTCGAAGGCATCTGTACAAAATAAGATTCAATTGCTCAATATCTCAATAGTAAGATTACACACCGAACAGCATACTAATTTTATTTAATACTTATACAAAAATATCGTAAATAGAAGCTTTTGTAAAGAATATTATAAAAATACAAAATGTTATTTTTTAGTTTTAATTTATTTAGTATTAAGTGCTTATAAGGCAACACAGCAGGGAAGGCACGCATATAATTACATTTAGAGCGACCGCAGACTTACAATTTCAAGTTGTACAACTAAATCGCATAACCAATAGCTATAAGCTATAGGCTATAGCTATTGGTTATAATTGGTTATAGGCTATATGCTATTGGTTATGCGATTTAGTTGTACAACTTGAAA
Organism: Cyaniris semiargus; assembly: GCA_905187585.1. NCBI lineage: Eukaryota > Metazoa > Arthropoda > Insecta > Lepidoptera > Lycaenidae > Cyaniris > Cyaniris semiargus. The sequence goes on from LR994555.1 coordinate 6,744,741, forward strand.
TTGTAAGTAGGCGGTCGCTCTTAAACACGTATATTCACACGCAAGCAAAGCTATTATACCCCTTTTGGACTCCGCCGCAGTCGGTTAAATACAATGTGAACCAAGCTTAATGTTATCCAGTGTGTTACGTAACACAACATAACACACCAGAGCGAACACACGAGAACATTCTAGTGTTTGCTTGATTATAGCAGCCGCAAATTCAAAGAAATATTGGAAAGAAAGCCATAATGTACGACACAAAAAGGTATTTAATTAGTATATATACTTCATTATAATGAAAGACAAGCACTTACCTTGAAAATTCTGTGTTTAATAACCAATTTTTTCGAGTGAAAAAACACTACACCAAAGCACTTCACTTTTGTTACAAGACTAAAATGGTTGACATTAATTTGACACTTGACAACTGTTGTTATACGGTGTTGCCACTCTACAAAACAAGTTCTAGTGTGGTTATCACTAAATTACGAAAGCTACCGTGTAACACATTACTTGTAACACACTAGAAGATTCATTGGGACATTTTATTAAATTTGTTGTTTTGTAAGCAATTTTAATTTTTTGTGAGATTTACAGACAAAATTCTTTGAATTAACTCCCATACCAACAATGAAGAAAAAAAGAAATAACATTAACAGCGTAATAAAAAAAATAAAATTAAAGCCGTAACAACGGACTGCGCTGGGACATTTATATTTAGTATGGAGCAAAAAATTTCTAAAAGTTTTATAGACTTAAATATTGTGTAAATTGAAGATTTTGTGTATTTTATTTGCAAACATCAATTTTTGATGTATTCATTTTAATGCAACAAATTTAATTATTTGATAGAAATTACCAAAATATACTAAAATTTAGGAGCAAACAGGTGACCGCGATTTTTTTTTCAAAGGTACATTTTGTTTGAGCCCCACCCATATTCCTCTATGGTCGATTATAAGACATTAACATCTAAAAAGGTCTGTTATCTGTCATATTTGACAGACAAAGTGCCTATGACATCCATTGATTTTCAATCATTGTGTCGTTGCGTCTCAGTAACCTAACCAGATCCTAACAGTAGGTATTAGAAAAACTAACCAAAGTTATTTGATGTTGTTTAGCTGGCTGTGTTTTCGGGCTATTATAAGTGTTTACCTTTTAGGTATATATCTAATATTTTTATTTTCTTTCATCAGATGAAAAGAGTATAAAAATCCAAAAGTAGATTAATTTAGTTTTCAATAAACGCAGAAGGGTTTTTGCTTATTATGCATTTATTTATTAATTTAAAAGTTGTGCCTTCTTTCACGTATTATAAAATAAAAAGATAATAATATTTAAGAAGTATCTTAAGGTACAAAGTTTAGGTTGTATCATGTTGTACTAAGAAACAATTTATTGTAATACATTTCTAAGATCTAAAATGTTTTACTGCTGTATGCTGTGTAATTGACCCATAAAAACTTTATAAAATATGTAATATTTGTATAAATAGTAAAAAAACCATAATAAGTAAGCAATTTTGCATAAAAAGATCATGATGTTAGTAATTGTACTATTCAATGTGTTAAATCTTAAGATGTATTTGAATGATTGTATTACGTGTAAACCTTTGAATTTTGATGGCAAACATTTCTCGGTGGATCCGAAAAAAAACTTTAATAAAGCCAATATCTGTTCCAATTTTTTTACTCCCTTTTTTTCGATGCCAGCTGACTATACCATGAAGAAGAAAAGAGTATTAAATGTTGAGGCCGCATCACCTTCAATCTCTTGAATTTATGCTCTCCTGGTACTTTTGTCTGACATTTTGTGTAGGTACTATAGATACGTGAATAAAAATCAATTGAGGGTAGTAATAAAACATGGCCGCATCACCTTCAATCTCCTGCAGTTTATGATTCGTCCTTTTATCTGACATTTTGTGTACTGTACAAATAAACCGGCGTGAAACAGCGCTTGCGCTGTGTTTCGCCGAGTGAGTGAGTTTACCGGAGGCCCAATCCCCTACCCTATTCCCTTCCTTTCCCTCCCCTATTCCCTTCTCTTCCCATCCCTACTCTCCCCTATTCCCTCTTAAAAGGTTGGCAACGCACCTGCAGCTCTTCTGATGCTGCGAGTGTCCATGGGCGACGGAAGTTGCTTTCCATCAGGTGACCCGTTTGCTCGTTTGCCCCCTTATTTCATAAAAAAAAAAATACAAAAACTTATTGAGGGTAGTAAATAAAAGGGCCGCATCACCTTCAATCTCCTACAATTTATGCTCTCCTGGTATTTTCATCTGACATTTTGTGTACATTACAAATGCAAAAACTTATTGAGGGTAGTAATAAAAGGGCCGCATCACCTTCAAGTTTCAACCTCTTGCAGTTTATGCTCTCCTGGTACTTTCATCTGACATTTTGTGTCGTATTACATATACGAATGTAAAGTCAATTAGGAGGGTGTCATGACACTGCATATAAGGGGGTTCCTTAGTATATAATTATTTAGTTTTCTTGAGGAATTTTGTATTTCATAAAGCGCCATCTAGGAGCAAAAAAGCATTACAATTGTTTTTAACGTAAAGCATCTGGCGGCCTATTTCACATCAAACAATTGTTTGTAACACAAAATTTTAAGGTACTTACTATGATATTATATTATAAAAAAAAGGTAGATATCGCACTAGCGCGTACAGTCTGAGACGGCCGAATGAACCTAATTAGTGTCTTTTGAATTAGTTGCATGTTGGCAGCGAGTGAGTGATGAGGTATGACGTTTTTGATTTAAAATGCCAAACTGTGTATTCAGAAAATGCAAAAATTATAATACAAAGGTAAAAAAGGATGAAGGAGTTACGTACCACACGGAAGTATATGAAAACATCTAGTAATTTACATTTTATTTGGGTTTTTTCCAAAATTTTTGAAAAATTATTCAATGCTTTATGTTAAGTTAAAAAAGGATAGAGAATGCGGACGACAACTGCAGTGCGATAAGAACAGATAGTCGTGTGGCATAGAATAATCAATTGAAGTATTCAGAAGCGATTACGTAGGCATCAACTAATTGCATAATATTGTAACTACTTAAACATCTTTTCGTTTTAATATTTTTTTTAATTTCAAACTACACATGCGTGCGCCTTTTTAACATTTAGCCTAAACCAGTGGTCCCCAACCTTTTTTTCATTTTATATGCTAATATACAGAACTATATAGGCTAATATAACAGAAGTATGCCTTTAGAAAAAAGTAGCCATGTCAATATTTACAAAACTCGCGTCGTTTTTCTGCATGGTGTTAATCTTTAAGGCAGTTTTTTTTTAATATTTTAATAGTAACCAAACCTGACTGATCGATGATAACACATCTACATATAAATAAAAATAACTATGTTAAAGAACAAATCAATAGGCGTGATAGTTTTTTCGTAAAGTGTACTACAAAATTGCTCTAGTATTGTTGGATATACTAGGGCTCGCTTCGCTCGCCCTGATCATTTGCAGGTTCCCAAGTGAAGAACTCATAAGGCATAAATAGGTCGACAAAGTACGGGCAGAAAGGGGTGAGCATGACTGGATGCCTACAAAAAGTAGGTGTCCAAAAAAACTTTGCGAACGTTTAAAATGTAAAACGTGTCGTTCATCTTTGTTCACCGACGAAAAATTGTGGTTTAACAAGCGGCTGGTGGTAAAAGAAACGGTCCGTTTTTCGGTAATTCTCAAGATTTTCATCGATTACAATATAATATTTTGAAAAAATTTATCAATCCAACATATTTGTTAATTTATTCGAACATTCTATAAATAAAACGTCTACTCTGAATCATAGGCTCAAACAAGTTAAATTAATTTCTTTGTTATTTAATTTTAATACGGAATACTGTTCTCTTCTTTGGGCAGGGGCGTCAAACTGCCATAGTGTTTTAAACAGGCTGGACCCCATGGCTTCACTATGCACCCTCTCGGAATCATACCTCCTGCAACTTTTCGCCATCGTTCCACGCGAAAAATATACCATCCTTATGACCTTCATAAGTGGCAGTATTCTACCGTTCATTTTTCTCGTAACTTTCTGCCGCACACTGTAAAACTCTGTAAGTTGTGGAACAAACTACCACCTGACGGTGACAGTTTGTTCCAGAACTTTCGGTATACAATACTGATGTATTTCCAGACCAATACGACCTGCAAACCTTCAAGAAGAGAGCGTAACCGCTGCGTCGGCAACGCACCTGTAGCTCTTCTAATGTTGCGAGTGTCCATGGGCGACGGTAGTTGCTTTCCATTTAGGTGACCCGTTTGATTGTTTTTTATTTAAAAAATTATTTAAAAAAATATTCAATCATGTATACTTTTGTCTTTCCTACGATTTTATTATAATATGTATAAATTAATAAAAAATTATCGAACAAACAATTAGTTTTATTAAATGTCTCTTCTGTTCAACAATAACAATATTCTCTTGATCTTTGTCGCACGCATATCACGCATGCGCCTGTCAAGTGTAACTCAAAACATATAGGTATCCTTTTCTATATCATTCGTTACGTATTATCTGTCGCATTCATTCTTGTAACCTATGGATATGTCAGAGGTAACTATGTATATGTCGTATAGGAACAAAATCTGAGGACCAATTTGTATGAACATACGCCATCTTTACTAAAATATCATTGGGTACTTAGGTATATAAAATAAAAGAAAATATTTGTTCATAATATTTTACTGATAATATTTACACAATTTAGTGACCACACTTATTGAGCTAGGTGTATCATATGAAAAGTGCATAAAGTATTGTAATTACATTACATTAATTTAGGATTTGGCAGGATTTTGTTAAAATAATACATGTTCCCACAAAAATCCTATTATGCACATACAGAACATAAGTGTTCAAAACAACTAATAAAATATATCGGAATAGCAGAAAATAAAATACAATTCAAATAAAGCAGGCATCAAGGAAACTATAAAAAAATGTCATAGGTAATTTAAAATTAATAAAAAGCATTTTTTCTAATTTTCACTGACAGCTTATAAGCTGTCGAAGAACATACTTTAGGTCTACAAGAATAAAAGGCGCATCAAGCGCTGTTTACTACTTACAAAATGTCCATAGTAGGAAACATGTCTAACATGTAAATAAATATTTTACTGACCACACCAATTCCTGAACCCCTGCTATACGTGTGTTGGACTCAAATAACATTGCCACAGATAAAAGACAAAAACCATTGCCAGATATAAAAAAGCCAAAGTAAAAAGTATTTCTTCGATTTCTTTGGTCAATTAAGTAAAGTTAAAATCAATCATAAGATATAGTTTATTCTGATGATTACTTTGTATTCATATTTTTAACATAAAGTTTCAGGTACCAAATTATACTTATTGGTACCAAAATACACATGGCAATGTGAAGTGAGTCCTTACAAAAAATTCCCTTTGAGCATATACAATTTGGCGATCATAATCTAAAATTGGCACAGCTTTGTAGACAAGCCTATATCTAATACAAAACGCATTAGTTTATAAAACATTCACAATTTCAATAAATTAATAATTCTATTAAAATATTTAGATTAAACAGCTCAAAATTATTTTACATTAATTTCATTCCGGAGTATATTGTATACATTAATAAGTACGTAATTGATATGAGCTTCATTAAATAGACATTTTATATTACAAAAGCGTTCTATTTCTAAATTAAAAGTGGAATATAAAATTTTATATTATAAACATTGACAATTTTATAGCTATGAGGTTTATATTGCGAGCCGCAAGACATTTTCGTTTTAGGAAAATAAACATTTTTTTTCCTCAAAAGATTTGAATGTGTTGCCAGAACTAAAACGTAGTTTATTCTTGCTATTTCTTACTACAGTATTTATTCAAAGATACATAATAAAATATTATAAATAGTAAAATTAATATATTTGTTTATAAGCCCACAAAAGAGCGAAAAACAATATGAGTATATGGACAATTTCTCGCAATACAAACCCAGCCAAGCATGTGCATGTGATATATATCACAGACTAAAAAACCGGAAACACTAATGTGATACCACTAACAAGCAAGATGTATTCCGTATTCGACATTTTGAGATCCCTTGAAATGTTCATAGCACTAACAGTTTGCACTGGTTCACTTGTATCACATGGTCCGTCTTTTTCTTTTCACATTTAATGCCATACTAACATATTTGCTCCCGGCTCGAGCACTATACAAAGTCATTTGTACCGGGTGTGTTGAGCGGTTCCTGGGCCTGGAAAAGAAAACAAAAGATGAATATAAGTTGAAAATAAAGAAAGAAAAAGGAGGGCAGGGACACGGTAAATATTATGTATGTTTTTATCTTGTAGTGAAAAACCTTGCTATGCCAAAACGTAGTAAGTGTCAATTGTCATATTTAAAATTTTAATTTAGCCAAACTTATCTATTTACATCAGCTGAAGTGTAAAATGTGTTAAGCTTATTGTAATTTATTTCAATGATTATTATAATACAGCGTAAACATACGAACGTGCGCTAACTCATAAATAATTATAATTATGTAAGTAAGCAATTTAAGATTATTTTACAATTTACTTTAAATAATTCAAACGTTATTATTATTGTTATGTTTAGGCATTGATAAATAGAAGTAATTAATTGGAAAAATTTACACAGAAAGAAAATCTTGTCTACACGTGAGTCATTCGTTGTACAACTTATTATAATTTTGTTTTTATAGTAATCAGCTGCTTAACAAAAAACCGGATCTATTATACGAACATCAACAACGCTATTATTTTCAGGGTTCCGTACCCAAAGGGTAAAAACGGGACCCTATTACTGAAATTTCGTTGTCTGTCCATCTGTCTGTCTGTCTGTCTGTGTGTCGCCAGGCTGTATCTCAAGAACCGCTATAGCTAGACTTCTGAAATTTTCACAGATTGTGTATAACTGTTGCCGCTATAACAACAAATACTAAAACCAAAATAATATTCATATTTAAGGGGATTAATATTGGGAGCCCCCATACAACAAACGTGATTTTATTGGCCTTTTTTGCTCGATAACAATAATGGCAACAGGTAGGCACTTGAAATTTTCATAAAGGCCTTAAATATATGTGTACTTTAATAATTAATAATAATATTTAAATAAAATAAAAATTTAAGGAGGGCTCCCATACAAAAAACACAATTTTTGGCCTATTTTGCTCTATAACGGTACGAAACCGTTCGTTCGCGAGTCCGACTCGCACTTGGCCGATTTTTTTACCAAGTCAGTCGTGTTTTCGGTACAACTCTAATATTTGCGTTACTCACCATAAAATGCCCTCGTATGTGCGTGAAAAAACAATCGACAATGTAATTATCACATATAACTATGCAAATTAAATAACAACGTTATATTCCATAGTGTTATTTACAAAATTACATCTATATAACATTTGGCAACTATTTTTAATACTGATGCGGTAAAAATGTTTGGCACATCACTTACAGCTAGAGAAAATATTTTCTATAACTTACAACAATCCTAAATAGTCTAAATACATCAATTTCAAAACGTCTTTCGACTTAAATTTACTATTTTACTCCTTATTTACACATAATTTTGGCATTATCGGGGTTTGTAGATTTTTTATAAAATTATTTGAAGCTGATTAAAATAGTGTATAAACGTAACTTTGGCACTATACGACAATAGCATAATAATAATTTATAAATAAATTAAAGGAAATGTAAAATTTTGTAACATCTAACATAAAAAATACATTTGCACTTTTTGTGAAAATTTACTTATGACCTTGTCGTCATCGGCAGCGCAAACAAATTTAATTCGATTTTTATACATATAAAAAAATAATTTGAATTTCGAAAACCGGGCACAAATAGGGTTGTGCATTCAAAACCCCGTTTCGTTGCTGACTTATCTAAGACTGTTCTGTATGTTGAGGGTGCATTCCATAGCCGTCAGCGCTCTTACCTCCTCTCCCACGGTGCTGGGGTATAGTTTGCTGCCCGGTGCGTAGCCATTCTGCTCAAGGGCGAACTGGTTCTCAGTAGTTTTGCGGTAGACAGGGTTGTCGAAGTTCATGGAAGTGACGTTCCTGTGTACGTAGTGGCGGTACATAACAACCGCGATCTGTAACAAGGGTAATGACGTGAATTGATGTCAATTGTGATTTGTGATCGTTATCGATGTCAATTAACGGCCGTTTCCAATATTTGATCTATCTCTGGTTTTGCCCTACTAGAGATAGGAATAGCTCTCATTACGGCCGTTCCCAATATTCAATCTATCTCTGGTTTGACATACGACCAATCGCAGCTAACATTTCATTGACATAAAATATATGTCTCTAATGTCTAATGAGAGCTATTCCTATCTCTAGTAGGGCAAAACCAGAGATAGATCAAATATTGGGAACGGCCGTTAGACATTAGAGACATATATTTTATGTCAATTCAATGTTAGCTGCGATCGGTCGTATGTCAAACCAGAGATAGATTGAATATTGGGAACGGCCGTAAGTGTCCTTCTGCCGCTAGGGCTAACATCTGCGCGAAATTAGTTCCTTCTCGAATCATCGTTTAGTGAGGTCCTTTGGAAGCGCACTCTGATACATTATGATCTAAAATATTATGAAAAGAAAAATTTAAAGCTGCTTAAACTAAATTAATAGGCTGTTTTTACTGTGCGGTAAAGAGTTGTTGAAATTGCTTGAGCTTTACTGATCTTTGTTTACAATGTAAAATATACTTTAGTAGGTTTTTCAAAATTGATCGAAAAGGAGTATAATTTCAACGATGAAGTAGGTAAAGCCATCTGATTTATTGCTATATTGAATAAATTTTACCATCATAAAACACCGTTTAGTATTTTTGTTATTTCTATGAGTTATCCTTATTATGATCATGACTCATGACTCATGTTACAGAATCTTTCTCGTGACCTGTCAGAAGTTTCGATTCATTTTAATCTTCATTTGGTTGAGAGTAAATTTTCATTTAACATTTACATCAAAATCAATTGGATTGTTGTTACTGTCAATTTTAAACTACCCACTTAAACTTGGTACCCGGAAGTATACAGCGTTCGTCATCGCAACTTTGGTCTACTTTGGTATGACAGGGTTTCTAATCAGGCTAGAACTGTTTAAGGCCAGGGCCGACTTGTAATGGCCTAAGGATTGACAGGACACGTGTCTGATTGTGACGAGAATTATTTTAACCCATCAATCCCCAAGCGGCACCCGGCTGTCGCATAACAATTGAAAATCTATTGTGTCTGCGATTCCCACGAGCGAGGTATTAAGGATCTCATTTAGAAAACAAATAAGATATAACGTCCGGTCACGGAACATGACTTGTAGAATTTCTGAACAAATACGAAAGAATCATTGCGCTCCTTTCGGGTGAAATACTAAGTAGCGGTAATTCAGAAATTCTACGTGCATACGAGTCAATAAACATATTAAAATCTAGATGCTCATTACTCTGAGTCCGGAATTTAGTCTCAAAGTCATCATTCATCATCATCATCAGTCATTTCCGGCTTAACGTTCCAATCGTGAACATAAAACGCAAAAATTAAAAAAAAAAGTAGTAAAGTAAGACAGATACCAAAGTACTAAGAAGTTGAGTAATGTACCAAATAACTGGTATCGATTGAAATAAAAGGATATACAATGAATGTAACAAGAGCCTAACCACAGACAGCAACAACGAAACAAAACAACGCTGATAATATTACACAAACATAACTCAAATTCCCAGAATGCAATAACGCATTTAGTCTGTTACTTAGCGGGAAACATGGGTACACCGTACAGCAGTGGTTCTCAAACATTTTTGGTCGCGGAACCTTTTTAGGAAGTGACATTTTTGACGGACCCTCTAGAAAAAATAATATTTTGTCTTTGAATGAGTTGTCTCCATGCTGGTGTCTCATGAATATTTAAAAATAATAATTTATGTATCGATCGCGGAGCCTACACTTTGAGAATGCCATACACTGTATACAGTATTGTCCGATTTACCTCTAACTTTATAAGATGACTAAAAATTTTGTAATTTATTTAGCGTGGAAACCGCTTTATTCGCGACAGAAACGGACTAAAGTCATACCCCCTTACTAATAAACGCTGTATAAGCTTTGAATAGTTATACAGTGTTTTGTCTTCTTCGATCCAATTAAAAATGTCACTTGTGTAACAGGAACAAAACACTGTATAACTATTCAAAGCTTATGCAACGTTTATTAGTAAGGGGGTAATGGTGAAGCCAAACGAGCGTAATTTGTGAGTTGTGTGAGTCGTAGAATTTCAGCTGGCAGAACTTCTGCTGCATTCAGTTTCATACAAAAGTCCTGTTTGATTCACACGAGCGTAATTTTGTGAGTCATGATTTGTATGAAAAATAATTTACGCGACCGAAATTCTGCGACTCACGTCATACAAAATTACGCTCGTTTGGCTTCACCCTTAACTATCCTGTGTCCCTTTCGGGGTCTTAAAGATATATATCTGAATACCCAATTTCATCATACCATTCCCAGCTAAGCTTAATATTTTTGGCAGCGGAAGCAAAAGTTTATCTAATACTAGTCGTTCCGCGCGGCTTCGCCCGCGTAAATTAGATATTTCAGACAAATCAGTCTACAAAAAATAGCCTATGATCCTTCACGTGGTCTACTTCTTATCTGACCCAAATAACAGAAAAATTGCTCTAGTAGTTCGTGAGATAAGCCCTTTCAAATAATTTCCCCCGTTTTTTCCACATTTTCTTCTATTTCTTCGCTCCTATTAGTCTCAGCGTGATAAAATATAGCTTATAGCCTTCCTCGACAAATGGGCTATCTAACACTGAAAGAATTTTTCAAATCGGACCAGTAGTTCCTGAGATTAGAGCGTTCAAATAAGCCCTTTCAAATAATTTCCCCCCGTTTTTTTCCACATTTTCCTCTATTTCTTCGCTCCTATTAGTCTTAGCGTGATAAAATATAGCCTATAGCCTTCCTCGATAAATGGGGTATCTAACACTGAAAGAATTTTTCAAATCGGACCAGTAGTTCCTGAGATTAGCGCGTTCAAACAAATAAACAAACTAACAAACTCTTCCGCTTTATAATATTAGCATAGATTTATTTTGAATAGCACTAAACAAATATTAGTTAGGAATTAGCAAGAATTAGATGACACACTTTTGTCTTTGCCAGAGCTATTTACAGAGTGATGTATAGTAAAAATATCGGTTTTTTTTCGCATTACAGTAATATATTTTGTTCAATTATTTTTTTTAGTTTTTAGTCAACGTATGTATTTTTCTATTGAAAACATTGTTTAAGTAGGTACTAGTAGTTGAGTTCTAGTAAATACTAAATATTGTCTTAAGCAAAGTTACTTCCGCGCAAAAACAAATTAAAGTAATGTAAAGTGTTTGTTTTTCGAAGAAGATTGCTTCCAATGGACGTCACACTCATAATATTATTCTTGCCGGTATGATGCATAAAATGTATTTTTAAATAACATACAAAAATTATAATTTTTCATTGTCAATTATTTAATTTTGTTTTATTAGCATAACAATTAATTAGCCAAAATTAAATGCCATGGAATTTTCCTCAAAAACTATTTATTACCATAACTAGACGTTCCGCGCGGCTTCGCCCGCGTAAATTAGATATTTCACAGACAAATTAGTCCACAAAAAATAGCCTATGATCCTTCACGTGGTCTACTTCTTATCTGTGCCAAATAACAGAAAAATTGCTCCAGTAGTTCGTGAGATAAGCCCTTTCTAATCATTTTCCCCGTTTTTTTTCCACATTTTCCTCTATTTCTTCGCTCCTATTAGTCTTAGCGTAATAAAATATAGCCTATAGCCTTCTTCGATAAATGGGCTATCTAACACTGAAAGAATTTTTCAAATCGGACCAGTAGTTCCTGAGATTAGCGCGTTCAAACAAACAAACTTTTCCGCTTTATAATATATTAGTATAGATTTGAATGATTGCTTTGCACAGTGGAACATAATATTAAACAGTATGTTTATATAATATTATGCATGTATGTTTTTACTTTTTATGTTTTAATTTTTGACTGGAAATCGAAGCATTTTCCGCTTAATCTCACTGTACTAGATTGGGGGGGTTAACATGTATAGGCATATATAAGGGGGGGGTCCTGGGGGTCTCAATTCAACATTCCGATATTCAAATTTTAAAAAATACTTTTGATTTCCTAAACACGTTTCCTATTTGCTGCTGCGGAACCCTTCATGGGCGAGCCCAATTCGCACTTGGCCGTTTTTTTACGTGAGGGAACCCTTACAAAGCTATTTAAACGCCCCATTATTAATCGGCAATGTAGTCGTAAATTGTGACGTATAAAATGAAAATGACTATCAAAACTAATCTTTATATTACCAATATGTTGTCAATTATTCTTCTTAAGCCCACATAATTTTTTTTTTTTGGAAAATACTTCGATCACATATATGTACGAAAATAATAAAAATTATTACCAAAGCAGCAAGAATGATGATTCCGGAGACAACGGCTACCACGATTCCAGCCACAACGCTGGCATTCTGGCCATTGCTTGAGATTCCTGTTCCTGGCTTAGTAGATTCTGGTACACCTGAAGAAAAATAAATTAATTGTTAATTAAGTTTACTTCACTCTTTGATAATTTTATGGGAATTTTGGGATTTATTTTCATTTACTTTTATTGTCATGTACGGGTATTTTATGTACAAGAAAAGTTGAGTTCTCTTTAATAATAATGATATAAATATTAGGAACAAAAATCAGGAGTTCTCTTTAAATAATTAACACTTTGTTAAACCTAAGCCTAAATATGTAATAATTCGTAGTTTAACTTAGATGTCAAACAACAAATTCAGAAATGATGGTATCTTTTTAGCAAGTCAGCAAGTATTAATTACACTATTGACAATCAATAAGGAAGTAATTTAATTACTTATTACGCTAGTTTTTTAGTCACACAAACCTCATTACAACGAAACCATTTTTCTAATAGTTCTAGACTCTTTAAAAAATGACTAACAAAAAACAGTGAATGCCAAAAACCATTAGAAACATAGTCACGCTGTACTAAATATTAGAATACAATGCTCAATTAATAAAGATTATTTACATGACCATCACCAAGCAATGTTAGGAAGCACAAGTCATCTTTTAAAACATAGTGCATAATTGTTGTTACTTCACAATATAGTGCTAAATAAGTTTATAACCATTCCTGTCTATAACTTAGATTGTCTATAATTTTAGCTGTCTATAACCATGTCTATGCTGTAATTAAGAGTGATTCTCATGTCCATGACAGTTGTGTTGTAACACCTTGTCGTAACCGACTTCTATTTAAAGACTGGCGTATGTGCCAAAGTTAACTAAAATATCTTCTAACCTTTCTGCATATAATAATATTATAACTACACCTGGCATAAAATATCAGACAGCATTTTTCATGATTACAATGTTTACAAATACTCCTGATAAAAACAAGATAAATGTTCACTAATTAACTCAAACGTGGGAGAGCCATGCTTCGGCACGAATGGGCCGGCTCGACCGGAGAAATACCACGTTCTCACAGAAAACCGGCCTGAAATGAGTGGCGGTGATTCGCCGAGTGAGTGAGTTTACCGGAGGCCCAATCCCCTACCCTATTCCCTTCCTTTCCCTCCCCTATTCCCTTCTCTTCCCATCCCTACCCTCCCCTATTACCCTATTCCCTCTTAAAAGGCCGGCAACGCACCTGCAGCTCTGCTGCGAGTGACCATGGGCGACGGAGTTGCTTTCCATCAGGTGACCCGTTTGCTCGTTTGCCCCCTTATTTCATAAAAAAAAAAAAAAATAAGAGTAATTCAATGGCTATAATTAATTTACTTTACTGTCTCACAATAAAACTTATTAACAATTTTGTTGTAGTCATTATGATTTAAACTGTTAATGTTACTGCAAATGATTACAAAATAGATTGCTTTGAACAATCCAAGGTTTTTGACGAAAACTGTGCAGATAGTTATCAGTCATTAAATAATTTAACAGTGCAGTATTGTACGCCAGACCTATTGTAATCAGCATGGGCATACCCAGGTAGCTGCCCCCAGAGAAGATAAAATAAACATTAATTTTCCTGGCAAGTGGGAATTAAAAACATGTTAACTACTCTACACACCATGAAGTGTTGGAAACAAAATATCTTTTCAGTCAGATATTTTGGTCTTGTGTTTCAATGTACCAGACCGATCGCATCTTCTTGAAACAGTTATGAGCTGCCCCCCCCTAGCTGAAATCCTGGGTACGCCCTTGGTAATCAGTCTTTTGGGTTAAGGTTTACAAACCTACCCCAATTTTTTTGGTGGTCACATGGGTTGAGGAAGGATGTTTTGGGTGAGATAAACCTCCCCGTACTACTTCCACCCCTGGGGAACCCCAGACCCCCCCCCCCCCCCCCCCGTCTAGGAGAAATTCGCATTTGAAATTTTCGTAATCTTGAGATAAGGTCATATGTTTTCTGGTGTTTACATGTTACTTACTTAGGTACTTGTGTTTTTAAGGCATCATAAGGCTGTAGTGAGTGGGGGACTTAAATTTATCATTTCAAAAGTATTGTATATTATAATTCTTAGGTGATTGATAGCAATGTTGGCCCAATATGACTTGACCCAAAAAAAAAACCCAATTAGGTAAGATGGCTAAGCCATCGTGGTTATTTTTTTGTGAACCACTCAGAAATAGGAGCCCCGCGTAGCGGGCCTCCGTCAACTTATAATTATTGAAACAAAAAAATTGGGGTAGGTTTGTAAACCTTTACCCAAAAGACTGATTACCAAGGGCTTCTAATCTTTTAAAAACCACTGGTTAGAACACCATAAACACAGACTTTTTTAAATTTTGAACAATGAGTTAGCACAGCATGCACCCAGCTAAATCTGTGTGTCTTCTGCTAGCCAAGCGTGAACTTGGCAAATTAAAAAGTTAAAAATAATACTTTACCCTTATTATAGTTTTTTAGGCTTTCAGGTAAATAAACATTTCTTAACAATTCAAAGTTAAATCCAGATTCATGCGTTGGCTTTTCAGTTACATCGGGTATCCTGTCTAGAGATTCATCTTTGAGGAACAAGTCTATGAAGGGTTGGTTCTTATTGTCGAACTTTTCCTTATCACTTTCCCAGTAAGCCTTCATTGGCTCAAGACTGTTGGTGTCGGTCGTGGGAGCTTCCTCTGGTACCTCCTTGTCGTTGCTGTTGGCAACGGCGCGCTGCAGTTTCAGGAGAAGGCGGAGCCCTTCTCGCGGTATATTCACCATATGTTACAAACAATCCTTTTATTTCCCTTGCGTTCACTCAAATTGTCACATGTATTGGAATGTCCTGCGAATCAACGAATCCTAATTTGAAGACACACAGATAACTCACTACGACGTGTTAGTACGAGAACACAAGCAGAAATGGTGTTATTTTCAGCCCACCACCAATTTATACTCAATTAATGACAATCTTATCGGTTATCGCACAAGATGAGAATGACTCAACCCAATTCTATTAGACGGCGAAACCGGCGGCATCGGATTAAAATCAGGAAATAACTCGTTTATCACTCTCTTTCGATTGATTGATTCGATAGCCGCCGATATCACTATTCACCAAATGCAGGGTAGTCTTGCTAAATAGTTAATATACTCACTGGGCACAGTCTTTTCCGTAATTACTACTGGCTTTATCGTATCATTTGTAGCTTTTGGCACCTCCACATCTGGTTTAATGGTCTCTGTAGATATTGTTAAAACAAGTTTTTAAATCCTCTCGTAGCAAAATAAACTTTACACTTTCGAAATTTAAACGCCGGCAAAAGAACAACACGCGCACGTCCGACGAGGACTGGAAGTGAAATGACAGCTCGAATTTTGAAGTTGAAACAGTCAGTGATGCCAACTCTTAGAAAAATTTCCCCCCTAAAGCAACATCAAAACCCACTCAACCAAAACTTCCCAAAATATATAATCCAAATATTTGTCACTTGGCGTCCGTTCCAGTAAGAGATCAAAATGCTGAAATTACTACTTCAGCCGTTCCACGTCATAGCGACCGCAATCGTGATCAGAGGCGGCGTAAGGCGTAGGCGACGTGGGCAATCGCCCACGGCCTCGCGGTCTAAGGGGCCTCGCGGCCCTTGGACCACGAGGTTTTTAAAGGATTTACGAGTTTTGATACACAATTATTGTTCATAAATAAAAAGTTTTATAAATAAAAGTTTGAGTATCAAAAATTATTTCTCTCAACAAATCCGTCCTCTTGCGTCATCCATCGGGGGCCTCGCAAATTATATTTGTATATCGCAAGATATATCCTGCCCACATCAAATTTAGGTCTTGCCCCGCCACTGATCGTGATCGCGGCAAAAACGTCACTCATGAAGTCATGACGTCATGAGGTCATTATTTTCGCTCATGCAACGCTCAAAACGACCCATCTTAAAAGGTGGGTCGAAGTGGACTTTTTTTACAATAATGTTATAGGTGTGCAAAATAAGTGGTCCATTTAAAGAATAATTATTATAATAAAATATGATTACTGTATAGTAATAAAATTGTTAATAAAATAAGAGTGAAAATAAAAAAAATATGATAATAGTAGTAAAAACCAAAGAAATATATATTTACGCTGCAAAAATTTAATTCCCAAAAATATCCCCAAAAATTTTTACTCACTAAACAACTAAATTTAGTGGGAAATCCCCATAGTTGGCAACACTATCGAAACCTGAACTGAAACTCGTGGTCACCCGCGAGTTCATTTTGCCAACGGTGCACGGGCATTCAGTGACGTTGTACATAAAGCTTACTATTCACGCAAATTTTGATCAACAAAAAACTTGAGCGACAATTAAATTTATTGGCAGCTGAATGAAGCAACAAAAATAATATTATGTAGATTGTAGGTATAGCTTGGCAAAGAAGAGTGTGGAATAAATGAGGGCGCTTTTCTTTAAATACAGGCAACCCTACGCTTCACTTTTGACACAATATATACTAGAGTTGACAAGTAATGTAGTGTTGTCATAAATAAAAACTCTTAGTTCCAGCTGTCACCGCGTCAGGAATACAGTTATTAAGAGCGTACTTTGCATGATGCAAAAAAAAATTTACATTATCTTTCATATTTATCATAGGATTATTAATATTGTTACATTAAACTGAAACATAATAAACATAGCTGAAATTATTGCTTTCTAAAAATAGATGTTGACAATAACTGGCCAACGCAGTGTTGACTGTCCATTAAATATTGTTTACAAAAACCCACGTAACCTTAATGAGAATAATAATAATACATTTTTAATACCTTACTAATAAGACGAAATAATTAGTAACTAAAACAAAAGTGGTTCAAATTGATTCGTGAATAGCATGCTTTACGGCGATCACCGTCTGCAGGTCTAGTCTGTGTGTGTCGGATAAATTAGCTCGGCGCGACGCGGCTTTATTTCATTATTTTAATTTATTTTCTTTAATTCCTTTAAAATAATTATGCTTTCACATTTCTGTGTTATTTTAACAATAATAAAAGATGCAGTCTTTGTGTAATGTTTCATGTAATTACAATGTTTTAACTTTTACGATCGAGTTTGGCGCCTGAAAATAATGAATTTGTTTCGCCGAGGTCGTTTCAATAGGAATTCCACGAGGCGCGTCGCGCGATTGACTAACAAAAGGTGGCGTGATGTGACGTCACATCGCGTTACTTACGAAACGCATTCCTATTGGCGGGAAACGTGAGCGCCATGTGAGCGCTTGTGACTTTTACCTTTTTACAACGAAAAAATTCTAGACGTAATAAAAAATTAACAATGGGAATAAATAAAAGCGTCATTTTATGTTTCAGAAGTTAATTATTTCTTTGGTACATAAAATAAGTACTTAAGTACCAATGGTACCTAAGTACTTACCTACCATCATACCTCATTAGGTATTTGCCCTGGAATCTGGATATTTAAAAATTTAGTTAAACAAATCCTTCGATCGCGGATTCTTGGAAATCTATAATTGTTCTCGCGGCCACAAGATATGGCCGCTTGGGAGTTGAAGCGTTGATCTAGATTCAAGAATGATCCTTGAAAATAATAAGTACTTACTTATTTACTTGCATTAAAAATTAATTAATTTAGAATGTCCATTAAGATTACGATTACATAATTGTTTACAAGCAAACTTTTAAACAGGTAGAAAGATACGCTTATCAAGTAAGAGTAGGTATAAACATAAATTATTTACAATCACGCACGAGTACAACTTATGATAGGAATTTGTTAACGTAACGTTTTTTTATATCGATAAGTTATCTTTGCAGCTGACGTGACGTGTTCGATGTATGGAAATTCTTGCGAATGACGGCGCAGTGCGTACTGCGCACCGTGTGATGTGATAAAAAAATATCATACTATAGGTATTAGGTATGGCTAACGTGACCAATGACCATACGTCCCGCTTTGGGCAGGACAGTCCCGCTTTCAGGCAGTCGGTCCCGGTGTCCCCCGCGAGGCTGTAATTGTCCCGCTTTGGAAACAAACCAAACGATAATTTAAAAGTATAAGTAAGTACATTCGAAACACTTAAAATGCCAGGAAGTAACGCACTCCCATACAACAAACGTGATTTTTCTGCTATATTTTGCTCGATATCAATAATGGCAATAGATAGGCACTTAAAATATTCACAAAACACTAAATTGTATTTATACTTTAATAATAATTAATTAATAACAAAAATGAAAATTAACAATAATTAAGGGGGGGGCTTCAAAAAACAATTTTTGTCTATTTTTGCTTTATAATGGTACGGAACCTTCGTGCGCGAGCCCTACTCACACTTGGCCGACTTTTTATTTTATGTATAAATCTGCAGATGTCCCGCTCTGACAAAAATAATAAATGGTCACGTTAGGTAGGTATGGCGTCATTGACAGTATGAGTAAAACAGTTTGTTTACAATTTATCCATAGTGATCGGGTGACCGATTTTATGGAATAGGACCGAAAATGCTCATTTTAACTTATTGTATTATTACTTTTTTTTTATAAACAACCTTACTTACTACTTACAATAGACTATAGAGTTTTGACGCAAGACTGGGAAAAAACCAGGGCTTGAAACCGGTTCAACATTAACCGGTATTTTAAGGGTTAAACCAATTTTGTCATTCGGTTTCGTTCCGGAGCGGAACCAAATAGGAACGATACTTGGAACCTAAATAAACCGGTTTATAGTGAGATCGGCCGCGAGTCGCGACTTGATCGAAGTATCTATTTGCTGTGTGCGTCGCTCGCGCTCGCAAATGCTCAGTCTGTTCAGTGTGAATAGTATGGTCGACCATTACGCACGTTCTATGAACATGGGCCGCAAATCATTTCCCTAATTGAAAATTATAACCGGTTAATAAAAAATACCCATATTTTTAAAAACCGGTTCATAAATCGGTTTAGAGGAACGAAACCTTTTTCAAAAAGTTCCGTAGGTAAATTAGTCAAACCGGTTCAAAAAAAATACCGGTTTCCAAGCCCTGGAAAAAACAAAGATTGCGTACCTACGCACTTCTCACTTTGTTACGAGTTAGGACACAGTTCTTAGTAAAATACTATTCGCAATTTTTTTGGCATAGAAACAAAAGACCTTTCAATATTTTCAGCTAAGGTAAGTTTGTTTTTGCGAAAATGACGCGCGCTCGGCGCTCCTAACCTACGTCAATTACCAATGTCAATTACATATTGTGTAAAAAAACAAATTTTATTTTTAAACAATTTTTTCATTTAATTTTACCCTATAATTATAAGTATCTAATCCATATTTAATCGAAAAATTAACATATATTTCCATTTACTACGAATACGTTTAAATGGAAATGAAAGTAGTAGTATTTTGTGTAATTTATTTGTTTTACTATTTACAGTTGTTTTTTTGGGTTAATTCAAGTATCAGTACTTTATTCATGCCATCATTACTTGACTAAAACTAATCGCAGTAAAAAAATGGTCCTGGTTTCCTGGTAACAAAAGTTGGTCCTAGTAAAAATCGTCTCAATCACAAGGAACGTAGAGGTTAAGACGTGTATGTGGGTCAATAAAATCGTCACAAATTGTCAATGGCATCCGTGATTGTATTACTAATGATTGTGCGGGGCCTCTTGATAATATTGTTTTCATCGTCATCATCATCATAATGGGCCGGTTTCCTTTATGTTAGGAGGTTGTCCAATGTCACAACCAGCGCGGCTGCCTTATGATAGCTAGCTAGCCTACCGGTTGCCTGATAGTTTTCATGATTATATTATTATTACATTTTTTTTAATTATTTTAACCAAAATCCAAAATATAGAAATCACAATAAGTAATTATTCCATTTATTGAGAACGCCACGTTTCACGATCGTCGCCATATCGTTGATTGCAAATACAAAAGTGATCATGTTTTTCAGCGAAATTCTATAATGTGATCATGTTTTTCAGCTAAATTCAAATGTGACCACGTTTTTCACTAAAAGTTAGAAAGGTCGCGGCGTTCACACCTCTCGAGTCTCGACTAATATCACTAGAAAAGTCTGAACTAAATCCTCTGATCACATTACATCAACGGGTTACGGACTATGAATGATCACATCGCAGTTAGCTATTGAGTCATCATGACCTAGTCAGTACGGACCATTATATTTGTAGTACAATCGTACGATATTCGTCATTGCTTTGTAATTTACAAAGCAATGACGAATATCGTACGATTTGGTGTCCGATGAGGTAAAGTGGGCGGTACCTACTCGGTAGTTTTAAATTTGGAACAGATTTAAAAACTGACTAATCTTATTAGTTCCGGTCGCGACTCGCGGCCTGTCCATTACTAGGTATAGGTCTACCAGAATCTGATGGCAATTTTTGACAGCAGATTTTCATAAAATATCCTTGATCATTGGATAAATTTTTATATTTGCATGTTTAACACACAGAATCAGCCGCTATAAGAAAAAAAAAAGGATCAAAATGTTTTATTCCAAATACCCCGGTATTGCTAGAGTCAATTTATTTTCTCACTTTTTGCCATCAGATTCTGGTAGACCTATAATAATAATTATATTATATTAAATACGAAAGTGTGTCTGTATGTATGTTATCTCTTCATGTCCAAACGGCTCAACAACGGAAAGAACACACTAGGATACTTTTTATCCCGGTAGAATGTACGGTTCCTGCGCGATAAACGAATTTTGGGGCAAAGAAGTTGCGGGCGTCATCTGGTAGTTCAGGTACCTAATACCTATTAGGTATGTTATTAAGCTAGTACCAGACTATTGAAGTGCCAAACTTTACAATATTCTTGATAAAGTGTAGCATCAATTTGACCTAGGTAGTTGGGTGCCATCGAATAGGTTGCCGTTCGGAAAGGTATATTATGAGGAAAATCTTTTAACAGTGCCTTTAAATTTTAAATCATGTTCACGCACACATGCATTATTTTTGC
The DNA here is from genome assembly GCA_905187585.1 of Cyaniris semiargus. Classification (NCBI taxonomy): domain Eukaryota; kingdom Metazoa; phylum Arthropoda; class Insecta; order Lepidoptera; family Lycaenidae; genus Cyaniris; species Cyaniris semiargus. The sequence continues at coordinate 6,766,248 of LR994555.1, forward strand.
GATTCGCGACTTACGAGTCACTAGGAAATACGTAGTTCTGTGCAGTCGTTTAAAAACCAATTTTGAACCTGTTTACTAGCAGTATTTACCTATAATTATGGCGTCGTCCAAAATAGTCATTATTTAATGGAAAAAATAATTAACACGTTGATGGACACTACTTCTGTACTGTGGTTCCTAGTTTGACACTACTTTTTTTCGTACATTGCCTATCGACGTCTGACGTAGTGTCACGACACGCAAGAAAATATATACGTAGCACGACAGCTGTTATACATTCATAGGCGTCATCCGTCAGTCAGCTATTGTCAGCAAAAGGGTTTTCGAAATTTCGCTTGATCGGGAGACGAAGCCGCATTAAATAAGTCCTGCCCCCTGATTCACGATCGTCGCGAAAGTTCTCACGCGGTATTTTGTCACATTGTCGGATATGATTATGTTTTTATGGATACCATTTAGCAACCCGTGATGCACCGCCGCTACGCAACTATTGGGCTAAATGTATGAAAAGAAGACGTCTAGGGGCGTAGTGTGTGGCGTGGGACGACGAAAAATGTTCGATGTATGCGTGACCTTTAAGTGTCTGTAATTCATTACATGGTACAAAATTCTAAGATATCTCTACAGCCTACGGTGACACTCTTTGTTTTTACTCCGTGGTGACACTACAAAAAGCCGCACCTAATGCTTTGAGACTTCGATGTCTGTCCGTCTGTCTCCAGGCTGTAACTCAAGAACGGTAATAGCTAGAGAGTTGAAATTTTCACAGATTATGTATTTCTGTTGCCACTTGCCGCTATAACAACAAATACTAAAAACAAAATAAATTAAATATTTAAGGGGGGCTCCGATACAACAAACGTGATTTTTCAAACATTTTTTGCTCGGTATCAATGATGACAACAGGTAGGCACTTGAAATGTACACAAAATACTCAGCTTTATTTATACTTTAATAATTAATAATAAAATAAAAATAAAATAAACAATTAAGGGAAGCTCCCATACAAAAAACACATTTTATTACTATTTTTGCTCTTTATTGATACGGAACCCTTCGTGCGCGAGTCCAACTCGCACTTGGCCGATTTTTTAGTATTTACGTCTATGGGCGGTACTGTCATGTACTGTCCATCAACGTGTTAACCAGAAAACGTTTGAAAATTGACCTCTATGTGTACTTACTACGCAATAAGTACCATGCTTATTTTATATAAGTAAGTGTTAGATTCGGTAGGTGCGTAAGAAGCGCTACGATAATAATATGCCTAATGCCTACTTCTTTAATTACTAGATAGGGAATGATTCAATAAATTTTCCTAGATTACGCACATCTACTAGATTGAAAAACAAATTAATCGATCATTTGCCGAAAACATTTCACTACAAAATGGAAAATTTAATATTGAGGATAATAATAAAATTATGTTTTTTACTATCGTATGACCTAGGTAGGTACTAGGTACTTTGTTTATGTAACACGTGGGTTCTTAACACTTACATGTGCTGTATAGTGCGTAGGTAATTTAAAATTATTTTTCCACGGTTGTTTGTTGAGTAATTTATCATTTGCAGTATAAAAAGTTAATTCAAGTAAGTTTACTGGTTGGTTATGAAATACATGCCATCTGTCGGAGAATAGTAAAGACAACACAGCGTTTTCTACTATATTTTTACTAGATGGCGTATGTTTAATAGTCCAAATTACTGTTTTAAATTTTAAATTGAAATCAATATAATTATTCAATGATAAAATTCTTTTGCATGGTCAAACAATAAATTTAAATTTGGAACATGGGATAGCCCTGCCACAACACGAATGGGCCGGCTCGACCAGATCAATACCACGACCTCATAGAGTAGGTACCGGCGTGATAACAGTGACTTGTGTTGACTTCTGATGCTGCTGTCTAATGTTGCAGGTATCCATGGGCGCCTGCCCACTCTCGCTTAATTATTCCATCAGGTAAAACTTCTTCTCGTTGATTGCCTAACGTTTTAACTTTAAGGCCGGCCTCTACGGAGATGCCGTAATTTACCGCTTTTTAGAGCTTTATAACTCATCATTTAAAAACTAAAAAAATATAATAAAAATACAGCAATAATCTTCAGCATATTATTAACATTCCTTTCACCGTTATTAATTTACTATTTTTGTTCATTAAACTCATGATATTAGCTTCCAAAGTAATACCAATTTATTAAAATTCAAGCGTACTTTTAGCATCTCCCTAGTAAAAACACACGGCAATTGATAGACAATTTCATTTGCTATATAATGTTACTTACCGTTTGAATTTTTTTTATGTCAATTTTGAACTAAGATAAGTAAAAAAAATAGGGTTTTGGTGCGATCTCGGCAATGCGGCAAATGTATGGTCAAGGCCGTTTGCTCGGGGGACGGCCTAACATAATGTGAAGGCAGCCTTAAGTATACATCTAAGATTATGCAACATGCACATTACCTATATCATACTTATTATAATATCATGTTCATCATCAGTCACAAAACTTCCATAATAATAATAATATTATTATTCGCCTAAGACCCAATAAATAGATAATAATAGGTAGGTAGGTATTTTTAATTTAATTCCTTATTACAAACACAGCATCAAGTCAGCTTAACGCCGGCATTTATTTAGGGTGGGTTGCACCAGAGGCGTGGTTAAAGTTAAAGTTATGGTCAAAGTTATGGTAATAGTTAAGGCTAAAAGCTAACTTTAACTTTAACCTTAACTTTGACCACAGAATTTGACAGATGTCTGTTGCTGGTCCGACAAGGCTTTAAAACGTGGGCGGGGGCGCTGCTGGTAAAGGAGAACTGTCAAAAATGGCGTTTTTGTATGATGACAGCGTTAGTTCCTTTTTTCGCCACGTTCATTTAAAGCCTTGTCGAGCTCTATGGTTATGGTTAAATATGGCGTCCATTTTCGACTTTAACCAAAGATTTGACATTTTGCATTGTAGTTATAGTTTAAGTTATAGTTAAAGTAAGTTGGTGCAACCCACCAGGTATTGATGCAAAGATAACTTATCAGTATTAACAACAAATATTGCGACTTAATTTTACCTAATCGTGATGTAACGCTTGCGACTTTACCTATATCCGAAAATTATCATCGTTTTTGCGCATTATTTTCAGTGCCATTAAAAAATTCGCTACGCAATCGTTTCATTTTATGCATCTTATCCAAAGACTGTGTGTAATCTATACTAATATTATAAAGCGGAAGAGTTTGTTTGTTTGTTTGAACGCGCTAATCTCAGGAACTACTGGCCCGATTTGAAAAATTCTTTCAGTGTTAGATAGTCCATTTATCGAGGAAGCCTATAGGCTATATTTTATCACGCTAAAACTAATAGGAGCGAAGAAATACACGAAAATGTGGAAAAAACGGGGCGAAATTATTTGAAAGGGCTTATTTGAACGCACTAATCTCAGGAACTACTGGTCCGATTTGAAAAATTCTTTCAGTGTTAGATAGCCCATTTATCGAGTAAGGCTATAGGCTATATTTTATCACGCTACGACTAATAGGAGCGAAGAAATAGAGGAAAATGTGGAAAAAACGGCGGAAATTATTTGAAAGGGCTTATCTCACGAACTACTAGAGCATTTTTTCTGTTATTTGGATCAGATAAGAAGTAGACCACGTGAAGGATCATAGGCTTTTTTTTGTGGACTTTTTTTTCTGTGAAATATCTAATTTACGCGGGCGAAGCCGCGCGGAAGGTCTAGTAAAATTATAATGTTATTGGTTCTAGCTCATATTAAGTCATAACGTTATCAAGTCCCCAAGTATCTGAATACCTAAGAAGTAGGAACATTATCAGCAATGGCTTAGGAATATTAAGATTATTAAGAACACAACTAAGTAATTGAGTTTTACCATATGTAAGATTTTAACAGTGACAGTTAAATTCGAGACGAATTCATTATGAAATTCAAGTTTTGAACTCGTCATGCCCGACGCGCCAAGTAGGTATGTAGAGGGCTGAGTGTAAACACTCGAGTCGTTACTGCCGCAGCAGTATTTAGGGCAATATTGCCAGCAGCGCGAGTAGCAGCAGCAGTGGCTGAATATTAACGTCCCATAAGAATTAACTTGGTAGGCGTCAATTTTTACTAGCACAGAGTCGAAGCGCATCGAAGCGAATTGCCAAAAACTGAACATAACAAATTCAACCTTAACTCAAGAGCGTAACGCACAAATTACTTTTGAGATTCTGCGCGAGACCAATCAGCGTTGGTCGTGCGCAGACGCACTCATTCGCGAGTCTTTTCATAATCATAATTTCTTTTATGAGTTTTTAAAATCATAAAAGCTAATATTTCGCTTCGACTATGCGCTAGAATAAATTATTGGCCGTAGTAGTGCAAGAGAACAAGAAAAGTACTCACTATCCTCCGCGCACATCTGGTTATCGGGCAGCAGGCGCAGGCCGGTGGGGCAGGCGCAGGACACCCGCGGGGAGTGGGCGCCGATGCGGGGCGCGGGGAGGCACAGGTGGGAGCAGTGGCCGTTGACGGCGGCGCAGTGGTTCACGCCGTCCGGCTGACGGTACGGGTGGTACACGTGGATCACCATGGGGTTCTGGAGCTGGGGGAAGAAAGTTACCATTATTAAATACGTAACATTAGATTTACCGCATTTGGGGCCTGTTTCACCACTTCCTGATATTTATAGGATTAGGTTATATAGGGATAGGTTGTGGATACTTGGATAGCCTATATTCCTGATAGGCTATCCACAACTTATCTGACAGATACTCCATACTCTATCAGTCAGATAAGTTGTGGATAGCCTATCCGGCACTTATCAGTAAGTGATGAAACAGGCCCTTAGACTTATTCTAATCCGAATTCTAATTCCAATTTCGACTCGGATTTGGAAACTTTACCGCGCGACATACAATAAACACTCGCCGTGCTAAGCATTGAGCAATGATCGCATGGTATAGTTTCCGAATCCTACTTGAACGGAAATCGTGAATCACTTAACGCTTTGCCGCAATGATATTATATTATACCCTGTTTTTGAGCATTTCTACATAATATTGAAACCAGGTCTAACGCAGGATCCCAAAAGCGCCATCTAGTGCATAATAGATGAGACATTTCTAAGGATAAAGTCGTTTTGGACCAGCAATCTAAAAGTTTTAATGAAAACAGAAAATCTTTTGTTATTTTGGGAGTGCAAAGAAGCAGTTAAGTACTTAGTAAAAATAATAATTTTCTGTAAAATGTCATTTTCTATTTTTCTCGACTGAAGGTTTTTGATATTCTATTTTTTTTTTAATGAAATAAGGGGGCAAACGAGCAAACGGGTCACCTGATGGAAAGCAACTACCGTCGCCCATGGACACTCGCAGCATCAGAAGAGCTGCAGGTGCGTTGCCGGCCTTTTAAGAGGGTATAGGGTAATAGGTGAGGGTAGGGATGGGAAGAGAAGGGAATGGGGGAGGGAAAGGAAGGGAATAGGGTAGGGGATTGGGCCTCCGGTAAACTCACTCACTCGGCGAAACACAGCGCAAGCGCTGTTTCACGCCGGTTTTCTGTGAGAACGTGGTATTTCTCCGGTCGAGCCGGCCCATTCGTGCCGAAGCATGGCTCTCCCACGTATAAATTTTGCCACCAGGTGCCACTATGTAGCCTTACGGTCTATCGTGACAAACTGCTGTCATAAGTATATCACGATATAGCTGTCATGTGTAACGATGATATGCCTATTCGTATCAAATAGATACCAAATAGAATACCAAAAACCCTCATTATCATATTATGCTAATGCGAAGCCTATACCTAAATTTTAGCCCATCAATCCCCAAGCGGCACCCGGCTGTCGCATAGCAATTGAAAATCTATTGTGTCTGCGATTCCCACGATCGAGGTATAATGATGATAATTGATAGCTCACCGTATGCGTAGACGTGATAGCGACGACATCTTTCCCGTTAAACTTGTTAGCGCGGTACACTGCGGTTTTATCCCAGTCGGTCCAGTACACCCAGTCCTCGAATGTGGTGATGGAGAACGGATGGTGCAGCACGTCCGTCGAGTACAGGATCACGCGCCGACCGCTACCGTCGTAGTTGCAGGACGATATCGTGTTGAGTTTCGCGTCCACCTGAGAATTAAAAGTATGAGAATATTATGAGTAGATTGTAGTCACAGATTACCTAATAAACTATTAAAATATATTTTACAAAATTGTGGATGATTAAGCTTTACAAAAATCAGCCAAGTGCGAGTTGGACTCGCGCACGAAGGGTTCCGTACCATTACAGAGCAAAAATAGGTAAAAAATTGTGTTTTTTTTTATGGGAGCCCCTCTTAATTATTTATTTTATTTAAATTTTATTATTAATTATTAAAATATAAATAGAACTGAGTATGCTGTGAACATTTCAAGTGCCTACCTATTGCCATTATTGATATCGAGCAAAAAATAGCAAAAAAAAATACGTTTGTTGTATGGGAGCCCCCCTTAAATATTTAATTTATTTTGTTTTTAGTATTTGTTGTTATAGCGGCAACAGATATACACAATCTGTGAAAGTTTCAGAAATCTAGCTATAGCGGTTATTGAGATACAGCCTGGTGACAGACAGGCGGACAGACAAGACAGACTAGACGGACAGACAGACATCGAAGTCTTAGTAATAGGGTCCCGTTTAGGTACCCTTTGTGTACGGAACCCTAAAAATGTTGGAGGTTGTTTTGTTAAAACCTAGTTAGCTCGCTGCAGTGTAATCCTGCCACCAGGCTTAACGCTACTCTGTGTAGTGTGTAGGTGGCAGGCCCGGATATACAGGGTGTAACAAAACTAAGTGTTAATAGTAGATAATAATTAGGGTTTGTATGTGTTCCTTGTAGAGAGTTCACTGTGAAAGTAGCAGCGCTGAACTCTATACACAGGACACATACACACCCTAAAGTATTATCACTTAGTTTTGTTACACTCTGTATAAATAGGCCATATAGGCCGCGGCCTAGAGGCGGCAGCGTCCATAGGCCGGAGCCGGCAGACTTCGTACATGGGGCAGCGAAAATAAAGTGGCCTGTACACTCATAAAAATATAAATTCGGCATTGCCTAGTGGTATTTACATAATTTGAGCATTCTCTTTTCCTCTCTTTCCCTCAAAATATCATAACCGAATTTTTATTCCTTACTCCACACAACGCATTCATTTTTCTTGTGTTTCTCTTTGAATTTCTCAATCAGATTACTGGTCTAGGCACCGACTTTAAGTTTTGACTGCAGCGTTTATATGACCAAGTTCAGTAAGCTGAAGTGGAGGTATAATTTGCATGGAACCGACATCTTTACCAAAAAACTGGTCATAAGTTTAACTTTGCCTTTGCCCAGCACCGGGACAGCATAGACTTGTAAAACAAAAGTTTAACTTACCCAGTACACTCGTTTCCTCACAAGATCCAAGGTCAGGCCATTGGGCCACTTCACATCATACGACACGATAGTTTGTCGGTGCGAGCCGTCCATCCCTGCGCGCTCGATCTTCGGCACCTGGCCCCAGTCCGTCCAGTACATCCAGCTGAAAAGAAAATAATCAATAATAATAGTTTAAAAATACTGGCTTTTTAATTTATTTTTTTTTAAGTATCAAATTATATAGTTTATAGTTTAATAGTTTATTGCCATAAGAAAACTAATTACATAACATTTTAAAGAACACATTATAAAATTATTACATAAAATTCTTGTTAATTGCGCAGCCCCTACACTTAGGCCCGTATTTTTGGTCAGTACTCAAGATGCATCTCGGTCTCAAGACACGGTTCAGGCTCTGTGATTGGTTGGCTGTCAAAATTTGGACCAATCACAGAGCCGAACTGCGTCTTGAGACCGGGTCGCATCTTAAGTACTGAAAAAAAATACGGGCCTAAGTAATTCTTGTGCTGTAGGGGTTGCCTGCCAGTTGACATAAATTATTATTAAGAATTATTGCATTGTTATTGGCTCTTAAAACGTATTCAAAGTTTCGAATTAGTAAGATTACTGGATATATGTAAAAATCGTGCTCAAATATTCCGTTACATATATACAGCACAATCTATTCGTGTTAAAATAAGATCCTTGTAGGCCTGTTAATGAATATAAATAATGTTAATTCCTATATTAACAACTAGATGACGCCCACAAATTCGTTGCGCCAAAATTCGTTGCGCCAAAATTCGTTTATAGCACAGGAACCGTACATTTTTTCGGGATAAAAAGTATGTCCTTTTCAGGGACTCAAAGTATCTCTATACCAAATTTCAGCAAAATCGGTTCAACGGTTTGGGTGAGAAGAGGTTACAGACAGACACACTTTCGCATATGAAATATTATATTAAGTATGGATTGTAGGACTGTGAATTCCTATATTTTGGTTTTTAGGAACTTGAAAATAACAGCGCAGCGATAGTTCTGCTTACGACCACTCGATACAAGAATACTTGTAGGACTGTTTTATGGCAAAAGAAATAAAAAAGGTGTTATTTCTCTAAATTGCTTGGTCCATCTAATATATTATAGCAATTGCAGATATGTAATTAAAATTAATTATTATTATGTCGAAGAACATTTATTTACATTTAAAATCTTCCTTGGTTCAACAAATTATTTTTAAACTTGCTTATTGTTTATATACATATAGTATTTAATTATGTCCTCAGTAGATTAATATTTAAATATGAAGTAAATAAAATAAAACAAGTGTTTGTTTATAAAAACAAACGATACCTCATACATACCTCTGATATCTTAATATTCTTTTAATGATGTAAATATTTGTGTAGTTAATCATTAAACGGTTCAGATAATGACTCGGGTGAAGAATGAATGAAATAAATAATTGAGTATTTGTAAACATGAGGTAGGAGCTTTTAGGGGCATTCACACGAAGATATTGTGGCGTCTAGGCGACCGCCCGGGGCGCTGGATAAAAAGGGGCGCCAAAGGCAGACAACAAGAAGAGCTACAGGTACCCCTATTTTAGGCCCTACCGCACCCTGGGCCCGAAGAAATCTCGCCCAGGGCGCTGGTAGTGCTAAAACCGGCACTACCTGATTCATTACATAAAAATCAAACTTACCCATCTAAAGGATTAAGCGCGATTGCTCTTGGCTCCTCTAGCTTGTCCCTGATCAGAATCTTCCTCATGTTGCCCTGAAGGTCGGACAGCTCAATGTGGTTCTTGCCGGTGTCAGTCCAGTACAGGTGGTTGTAGATCCAGTCCACCGCCAGCCCGTCTGATGTGATCAGCTGGTCGCCTATCACGACTGTCCGTTGGCTGCCTTCGTCGATTGGTGCTCTAAAATGAGAAGGTGGTGTTTAATGAATAATGAAATGGAATAAAATAAAAGTTTATAACTAAGATATTTTTGTGAATATCGTGCGATGTAAATGGCCGTTCGTTGTTAAATGTTGGATCTGAGGAGATATGTTGTAGATTGACGAAATGGAGTATTAAATTATTGATATAGTATGCCAATATCACAGTTTCGTACACCGAGTATTGAGACCACTTCCCAGCACTATAACACAGGCAAAGCCATGTTTATGCGTTGGACTGTTCAAATAACTTTGTAGATAATAATTAAAGGCATATTATGCCCTAGGGTGGTCACAAATTTGCTATTAGGAATTGGTATAGAGCAGTATCTTATGGGGGTTCCCTATATTTGCGTTTTGAGAAACCATCGCAGGTTGCAACAAATCAAGACGGAAAACTTACTTGTATATTTTCTCATCAGTGACATCACTCCAGAATATCATTCCAGTTCTGAAGACATAGTCCAAAGCAGTGGCGGATTTAGTTTCGTTGACGATGGCGACCATTTCGTGGTGGTCCAGACTGATTTTCCTGATGTCGAATCGCCGGGCGAAAAGGAGCGAGGGATGACCTTCCGTGGCCTTGCATCTGGTCCTGTCTCGGGGGTCCCGGGCGTAGCCCTCGTGGCATTCACATTTGAAGGTTCCCTTCTCGTTGATGCAGATTTGTGAACACGCCCCTGGGTCCATGCATTCGTCGATGTCTGAAAATATTTGAGGCACTAGGTTAGTGTTTTGGGTCTAGGGTTGGAAAAAAGAGTTTATGGAAATCGACATGCATTATCGATTTTGATATTATTTCGTCATCTTTAAGCAAGGAACTGAGTTACGATAATAAAAATAAAAAATAAAAACCGGCCAAGTGCGTGTCGGGCCACGCGCAATATAGGGTTCCGTAGTACCGCTAGTTTTTTAAAATTTTTGTATGGTCAATGAATGTACATTTATAACGTGTTTTACACTACTAACAACATCATCTCAGTTACGTTCAAAGGAATTTGAACGAAAAGTTCATTTATACTTCGCCGAATACATTTTTTTTAGTTGATCGACTATAATTACTCAATAACTTATGAAGTCTTCTTAGCCGTGATAGTTTTCCTTTTAAATTCAGCATATTTCCTACTTCCGTGAATTTTTTTCATTTCCAGAAGCAGCCGTTTAGCTGGTAGAAGGGGGGGACACTGGACTCTAACGATTTTTTCCACTTTAAAACTTAATATTTCACAAACGGATCCCTAAATCGGAAAATGATCTATGAATACTCATAATATTAAAAAAAAAACCTATCCAACGATACCCCACACAATGGAGTGGACGCGAAAAAAAAATCATCCCTGCTTGATGTGTAGGGAAGGTACCATATTTTTTTTAAAGATTTCATATACCATTTTGTCGGCATCATTAATATGTGCATTCATGCCAAAATACAGCTTTGTAGGTTCTATAGTCTCTGAGCAAAACCGCGGACAGACAGACAGACAGACGGACAGACGGACGGACAGAACGAAACTATAGATTCCTTGTTGACTACGGAACCCTAAAAATGGAAAGCAAAGACATGTTTGGAAGATATAACGTAGAGTTATGGAATGATGATTATGCTCTCTTAATAACTAAACAGAAACGTAATCCATACCGCGTGGATTTGAATTCAGTGAGCGTAGCTTATAACATAATATCGCGAACTGTACTCTCTCGTTATCTCCATCCAGCAGCATTAGGTGACGTTTATACTAAGCACTCGCCAATCCACGGCTTAGCGTTTTGGATTGAATCATGCTAATTTCCCTCGAAGCCTACCAGAGCGGATAATACAACTCGACGCTCGCCTGAATTGTTCAAGTATCCCGATAAATAATTTACCATTTCTAATGAGCGTTTAACTTCCAGTGTTTGTTTAAATATTTACGAAAGAAAATTGAAAACTTTCGCGTTTTCGCGTTTAGAATTATTGGAATCTTCGTTTAAATAAATTGCGAAAAAAGAAACAAACGAAACCAGGTCAATAACGAAACGGAGCTGAAAAAGTCGGCTAGACTTTAATCTTTTAAAGTACTTGGGTTCACCTTGGGCTCACTTAAAGGGTAAGGTGGGGTGCCTAAGGGCTTACCTTGACAGGTGGTGTTGTCTACCAGCTTATATCCCTTTTCGCAGTCACAATAGTACCCGACGGGAGTGTCGACGCATTTTTGCGAGCATCCGCCGTTGTTTTTGGCGCATTCGTCTTCACCGCATCGGCTGGCAGGTTCATCTTCGAAGTTCGGACAATCGGGGTGCTTGTCGCAGACCTTCGATAGCGGTATGCACATGCCGCCACCACAATCGAATTCTTTCTTCTTATCGCACAGAGGTCTTGGACGCGCTGTAATAAAAAATAAATAGAAAAATTATGTTACGAATTTTATTCGATAAAATGTAATTGCTGTAGGAAAATCACTAAAAATAACATGTTAAGTGACTTTTAATAGCTATTTATTAATAATTTGGACATTACTTTATATTAAGTCTGTACTCTGTATGTACTAAATTTATCGTCCAGATAAAGGCAAGCTTTATTAGTTTTGAAGGTCAGGTTTTAGAAATAAGTGCTGCTATTAAACTTTGTACAGTAATTAATCTGAAATACTTATTTATAGTCTAATAAACAATGAACATTTAAATATAATTAAAATTAAACTTATATTTAATATCACTTTGAGCACTTCACTATTTAATTATTTAAAAGTTTATAATATTCAAGATTGAACTGAACACTAATAAAACACATTTAAAGTGCACTTTTTCCACTATATTTAGTATTTTTTCATTACTACACTTTAATTGTGTTTTATTAGTGTTTAACAAGAATTTCCACCAAGAATCTACGGTACAATACATTACAAAATATCCTTACTATATTTTAGTAATTCTAGATAATATAGGAAGTAGTTATATGCCGTAAATTACGAAATATGATTGAAAATGCCTAGCATGGAACTGAATTTACATAGCTTGATCTACTTACAAGCTAATACTGCTTTGAACCAGATTAAAATCTATCATTACATTACGAAAGCGGCGGTAGGAATTTGCAATTCTGCAAGTAAATTACCTAGTCATATTAAATTATGTATCGATCGAAATTGACTAACTAGACATTTAAATCTGGTTAGTATAGTAAGCTGTTCGATTTATTCGTAATAATAATGACAAAAACTTTTTTACTTTGCTCTCCATCTTCAATCAGCCAGACACGAAATGTAATTCCTGGTAAGGATATTGACGCGATACTGTCTGTTCTTCTTGTTTACTTCTCGTTCAACACCAGATATCCTAAAATCCGTGTCGTTTTACAGTCACAACACAAAGTTTTGATGGAGAGCGTGCATAACACCTGTTTTATCGACTCTACCTAGAATATTACCGTTACCTGCAGCAACAGTATTTCCGGACCAATACGACCTGCAAACCTTCAAGAAGAGAGCGTATTCTCTCTTAAAAGGCCGGCAACGCACCTGCAGCTCAGAGCTCTTCTAATGTTGCGAGTAGAGGATTCGATCCCGGCATCCCGGTCATATTTTAGTCCCGAAAATTTCGGGATTGTAATTTATTAAATCCCGGGATTTTCGGGACTGATAAATTTTTTAAATTAAGTTGATAAAAATGTGCGTGAAACAAAACGCATTTACTTTTTTTGATGTTATGTCGGCCATCTTGTTAATACACTTAATTTCATTTGTTTTTGCTAATGACCGGCATCGTTTTATGTGTAAAATTGTGTAAGAACCCCACTTTACGTCGTGTAAGTATTGATATTTGTGTTAATTAGTGAAAATCAATGAATTTATTTAAAAAATTCGGCTAAATGCGAGTCAGACTCGCGCACAAAGGGTTCCGAACCGTTGTAGGTTAAGAAGTAGTTAGGAAGTAGGCAAAAATTGTGTTTTTTTTAAATAATCCAAAACGACGAGTATTAGTTGTTGATTACCAATATAATCCCAGGATTATCCCGGGATCCCGGGATTCATTGTAGATAATCCCGAAATCCCGGGATTAGAAAAATCGGCCGGGATCGAATCCTCTAATAGTAGTAGCTTTCATCAGGTGACCCGTTTGCTCGTTTGCCCCCTTATTTCATATTATTAAAAAAAAACTCAAATATTTCAGGACAAATAGAAACATCCAGAAAAACTCACTGCAATTCAACTCGTCGCTGCCATCCGGGCAGTCCTTGTCCCCATTGCAGTACAGCGCCCCGGGGATACAGCTGTGGTCCTTGCACTGGAACTGGTCGAGCCTGCACGTGACGTTGCCCCGGCAGATCTCCGGGGCCTCGTCGCCCCCGTCGGGGCAGTCCTTGTCCCCGTCGCAGACCCAGGCGCGGTGGACGCACGTCATGCGGTCGCGGCATTCGAACTCAGTGGCGATGCATGGGGAGGTGATCTTTGGAGTTGTAGAGCATCCCTGCAAGGATACAGTGTTCATTGTAATTTGTAAATGAGTTGGTCCAGAAATCATGTTGAAATTATATAAAACTAGATAACGCCCACAACTCCGTTGCGCCAAAACTCGTTTATCGCGCGGGAACCGTACATTTTTTCGAGACAAAAAGTATCCTATGTCCTTTCCCGGGGCTCAAAGTATCTCCATACCAAATTCCAGCTTAATCGGTTCAGCGGTTTGGGCGTGAAGAGGTAACAGACAGACAGACAGACAGACAGACAGACAGACAGACAGACAGACAGACAGACAGACGGACAGACAGACAGACACACTTTCGCATTTATAATATTAGTATGGAAGTATGGAAGTATGGAAGTATGGATAGGTGGTTTAGAAAACGGAGAGGCTAGGAACACTCTCAATCGCGGTCATCTAACAAAAATGTACTTATATTAACACTTGCTCATCCGCTAGGGAGCTATGAATGAAGCATTTACAGACATGAAAACCCTGCTTTGTTTGTTATCAATTTTCGTTTACCCAATGCTTCAAAACATTGTAAAAAGCAGCGCTGAGTTCCTGCATGTCTTTCAAATCTAAAAGGAATCCTAGAAGTCATAATAAGCGATTGAGCTAACCCATACCTAGTAAGTATAATCTCTCCCATGGCAAGCCATCAAAAGCCTATAATATTATACTCTAAAATTTTCCTCCCCCACTTCCATAATAACATTGATTGATCAGTTTGGCGCGTGACTTATAAATTACAAACTTCGGAAACTGATCGAATCGGAAGCTAAGAAACATCCACCAAATTGATTCATAAATAATGTACTTCCGAGAAGTTGGTCTGAGTGCTAGTGCGGAACTTTGTTACGTAAAATGTTATCTGAATTATGAATAGAGCTTCAAAGATTCAGAGCACACTATCGGCCGAAGGCTCCGGCCTAGTCGGGTCAGTCAAATAAAAGACAAGACGAAACGTGACAATGCATAACAGCAATAATGTAGTATGGGTAATAAACACATAACACAGTCGAACATATTATATTAACCTCCTCCTTTTTGGAAAGTCGGTTAAAAATTCGCTATTCGACATCTCAATTTTGTGTTGTGTTTTTTGCTTTGCCACGTTGTGTCTCGTTTCGTCTCTTTTCCATGTGAACTGATAATAAGCTACTTGACCTACTTTTTTATTCATGCTAATCGCTTCTTAATCATTCATTTTCACCAAAAAAACTAATATTTTAATATTTTAAACAGTAGAAACCCATAAAAATGTTGATTGAAAAATATGCCTTTTAAATGGCGCCGAAAACACTGTCCGCCATAGTGTGACGTTATATTTTTTGTATTTTAAGCTCTCTTTATTGAAATGTTTTTTATGTGCGTGTAAAAAAATTAGAAAATAATTAAATCAGAAATGAGAAATCATTTGTAATGTTGAAAACTTTTGGAGAAAAGTTTTGGCCATTTCATTTCCCAACTACAGTAAATGGAGATAATATATAAAACTGATGTTTTATTTGAATTATTCAAGAAAATATATTTTACAAATCTTTCTAGGCTTATTCTTATTATTTATGTATAGATAAACTTACATATAACGAGCGCGTTAAAAAAAAAGATATTAAATTACTAGTGTGATGACGTCACATTAAAATCGGAAGTACCGCAAAAGCGTTTTCGTCAGTACAAATTAAAAAATATAAAATCATATTTTAAAATTGACTTTATTTATCAATCATAAGCTTTTATTTGATGACAAGGGTGAAATACGGTTTCCTAGGCCAAGTTCTACTAGAAATATGCATATTTTGTTCAATGAAATTGAATATAGGTCAAGTAGCCTATTTAGGGACTGTATGACCCGACAACAAATTACTAAAAATATCGCCAGACTGTAACGCTATAGCTTAAGAAGAAAAAATATTCTTTGATAGATTGACAAAGGTTTACTTTTTGATAAAAGAAAAAAGTTACAGTAACCGGTCGCGGTATATAATATATTTTATTTAATACATTGACAAATTTCAAAACCGTCCCTCGTTGGCCAAGCGTAGTACTATAACAGCTTTTTTTTCCTTTAAAAGGTCACGTTTATTCCTTTTTAATTCCCCTCCACTTTTGCATTGTATTTAAAACGCTCCACTATTCTGAATTACCGCACTTTATCAGTGAAATTGGCAATATCGCTGCACAGTATTTACGTAACTTGCCGTTAAAAGCACCTGTATTGCGATCGGAAACTATCTTTTATACCCGATTTTACACCAGAAGATATTAAAAGGCATTTTAAGGTGGAAAAGTTGGGAAAGTAGAATGTACTACGGTTACATTCGTAAAAAAACGCAAAGTATAAGTATTTATATACACATTGTTTGACGTTACGGTTGGTACCTAACTTCCCAACGGTTTTAGTTGGTTCAAATTCTAAAAAACGCCAATACACTTACTCTATTGGCGTCAGTAATCGCTTACCACTAGGTGGTCGGTGTGCTCGTTTGTCTGTCACAAAGAAAATTAATTAACATGTCTTTTTAAATTTAGTATTATTAGATATCTTCTGCTCATAAAATGCGGTTCCGTATGTAACTTTTCAAAAGTAATAGTACACCTATTCTAGAATACCAAATTTCCCCAGACAGACTTTAATTCCGTTAGAATATTCTGGTATAAACGTACCAAATTGTAATAAATTAGATGGTAGAGCTTCAATTAGGTACGCATTCCCCGCGGGGACAGGATACAGTACATTTATGATCTATTCTCAAATCGCGGAATTCTGTCTGCAGCGGTCATTGACTCCCTGTCAAAAAACTTGTCATTTTCTATACAAATCGCGATTGACAATGAAGTGACAGATGTTTCTAGTCTAAGGGTGATATCGTATATAGCATACACGATGTAAACACAGTATGAATTATATCACTTCAACTCATAAAATTTGGCGATTATCATACGAAGAGGTAACTAAGACGTTTTCCGATGAAAATATAATAGTCTGTTTCTTTACAAGAATTCAATTTTATTCTTAAGTTAAGGCGAAGACATCTGCCAATTCGACATCTTTGTGCAGTTTTCTAGACGTATGTATTTTATTGATTGGCACAAAAAAATATATGTGATTTTTCATTATATTTGGAAAAGCTTGTCTAATTTAAATAATAAAATAATGTACTCCTACTGGATGAAAAAAATACCAAATTCACATCTTTCAGGAACTTTAAACAGTCCTAACTAAAGTAATAATACAATCTATGCTTTAAAAATTTGTTTATTTGATACCTTTTACAAAAATCCAAAGATTGCCAGATTTAATTTTCGGTTCTGACATCTAGAATTACCATAATACTTATTTTTTCCTCTAACAAACGAAAAATGTATTCACGCTACCGAGTGAACACTTCACATCTCCGTCTCTCTGGAATGAAAATCGACAGTGGTGCGAGAGTGATGCGAGATCAAGGTCATTGGCAGTTGTCAGCGTCTTAACAGAATGCAGTGCGAGTATTTTTCACATAGCTCCTAGACTAGAAAGGTCAATGACCGCTGGTGCCACCTTAAATTGTCCTGACTATAGAATTACGTACATGATAATGTCATTTATGTTATTTTAAATTGGAGTTGATTTTTTGGGTCTCCTAGTTTATTAGACCTATCAAGATTGCTCTTGCCGCAGGCGAAGTTTTTGTCACGACAGGTCTAAGGAACCAAAAGAATTTGTTCTGGACAGATAATAATAAGAGCATCGAATATCTCTGGATTAATGCAATAAAATTGACTGAACACAGGGTTTGACAACAGCTATACTATTCATGCGCTCGATGTTCAGCTCTATTTAGGTGTATTTTCGCATATTATGTCACTCTGAATTTTTACTGGAAGAAACATTGCTCGTTCGGAGGAGTTCAGTGACATACACACGTACAGTAGAATTATAGCCATTGTAGATATGGGCCTATCAGACAGACGGTCACGCGGTCAAGCGTTCAAGCGGTCAGTTTTGCGTTATTTGTGTTGTATTACATAGATATATTCACACAGGGGGCGTTCTGACCGCGTCAGAATTGCTCCTGTGCGACTGACCGCTCGAACGTAGAATGCGAACACAGTACGCCTGAACGCGTGACCGCTCTCTGTCTGATTTGTCCCTAAAATAAAATATATAGTTAATCAGGGTAGTTTTGGATACAGAGTAAGTCCGGATAATTCAAGTTAACGCTAAACTAAACTACAGTTACGACTTACGGTACGGTACTACAGTTTGCGGTTGCAGTGCAGTACATGGCGTATATAGCGTAGCGCAAGGAAAAAAAACCGGCCAAGTGCGAGTTGGACACGCCTATGAAGGGTCCCGCAGCAGCAATAAGGTTTATTTTTATGAAATTAAAAGGCTTTTGATTTATTTTTATATTTCAGTTGATTAAAGTTAAATTAAGGTTTACCATTTATGAACTATGACGTACTTATAAAAAAACTACTTGCTAGATCTCGTTCAAACCAATTTTCGTTGGTACTTTTTATAGTAATGTACATCATATATTTTTTTAGACTTGTCATGCCCCTACTTTAGAAGTTAGAGGGGGAGGGGGGACACACATTTTACCACTTTAGAAGAGTCTCTCTCGCAAACTATTCAGGATAGAAAAAAATGATATTACAAACCTCAATATGATTTTTGAAGACCTATCCATAGATACCCCACACGCATAGGTTAGATGAAAAAAATTTTTTTTGATTCAGTTGTACCTATGGGGACCCCTAAAATTTTTAATATTTTTTCCATTATTGTATCAAAATCTTAATGCGGTTCACAGACTACATCTACTTACCAAGTTTCAATAGTATAACTCTTATAGTTTCGGAGAAAAGTGGCTGTGACATACGGACGAACAGACAGACAGACAGACAGACACGACGAATCTATAAGGGTTCCGTTTTTTGCCATTTGGCTGCGAAACCCTACCAACACTGACTAATTTAATGATAAGTTGAACTATCCGGACTTACCCTGTGTCCGAACTTACCCTGATTAACCTTATTTTATACGCACCGTTTCATCACTTCCATCCGGACAGTCTATATCGCCGTCGCACCTCCACCTCGCCGACACGCAGTGACCATCGGCACACGAGAAGTGACTGTTGGGCTGACAGGTCGGTGTCGGACACTTGACCTCGTCGGTCCCGTCGCCGCAGTCGTCGTCTCCGTCGCACACCCACCGCTGCTGGATACACTTGCCGTTGCCGCACGTGAACTCGTCGGAGCGACAGGTCTCGTCTAAATATTGATTACAGATGTGACTTCAGACGAGTGAAACACAAACCATCGAAGAAATTAATTCATAGGCAGATGGCGGACGGATCATTTGGTCTGGTTATGTCAATTCAATGTTAGCCTTGATCTGCTAAGCTTGACAAGGCGCAACCAAATTACGTTGGTCCGCCATCTGCCTATGAATTTCTCTGACAGTACAATAAGATGATAGGCTGAATTATATAAGGGTGGCCGCTCATTTGCCAAATATACTGGCTTCTTAAAAAAATCCCCAAAAGAAACCTGCACTTCATACCAGCCCGCCTTTTATAATAATGCTAAAATATTTTGGAAGAAAGATTCTTGACATTTTGTGTACAACAGAATGTCAAGAATATTTTCTCAGTAATTTCTTAAAAAATCATTCCCAAGCATGCCAAACCACTCTACCAAACCTTTGAACTGATTAAAAAAGTTATTAACAACGTTTAATAATATTTTGCAACAACAAAAAAACATAACACAATGAGAAATTAATTTCAAAGAAATAGCTTGGGGAAAGGTCTGGAATTAATAAAGCATTACAGGCGAGTCAAGTGGCCGACAATTAGTGAGGAATTGTAGCATTAGAATGAGAAAAGCAAAATGTTAGCAGTAATGGCTTTGTCTGTTAAGGTTACCTTACACGAACAATGAAACAACGCCCATGTCATTATATTTTTTCGTAAAACGTCGCCTTTCAGATATTGTTTTCATATAATTATATACTTGCATGCACTGAAATACTGAAATCTTACTCTTATAACAGCGAGTTTTCAGTTTCACTGTTAAATAATTGTAAGTGTTCAGTGTATCCATGTAATTTATTTTATACATGCAATAGTGACACATAAAATAGATAATGTGACAATATGTATAAAATGAGTTAAACTAATCCTTAAGTAACATTACAAACAAATGCCGCACCACACATCCATGAAAGTTTACGTAATATTTTGTTTTTGCACGGAAAATTAACTATAAAACTTAAAGAAAGTTACAATACCCCCTTACTAATTTTGACATAAAGATACGCTTAACAATGTCTTATCCTTGTCCAATACGTTGGCAAAATTGTTTGAGGGAAAAAGACCAAACATTGTATAGATTGTTATGTTACTTAATTAAGTAGATTGTAGGGTATAAATGTTGTTGTATTTGTAAAGGAAAATGTTTATGGTTGGTGTTGTACGTGTAAATAATTCTACATTAGGGGCAGTGTATGAGCTCCTTAATAACAAAGAAGTAATAAGCAAACTAATAAACAGAACGTCATCAGGAGAAACTATTCGGGACAAATATTGTTAATAATGATAAATAAGTTTTTTTTTTTATTAATAAAATTGG
The DNA here is from genome assembly GCA_905187585.1 of Cyaniris semiargus. Taxonomy (NCBI): domain Eukaryota; kingdom Metazoa; phylum Arthropoda; class Insecta; order Lepidoptera; family Lycaenidae; genus Cyaniris; species Cyaniris semiargus. The sequence goes on from LR994555.1 coordinate 6,786,660, forward strand.
GGCCGTCTATGGGCTGTTCGCCCATATCCTTTTTTTGTTATTTTATTATTTAGATTTTTCGCACCAAGGATAATTGAAATAATATTATTAATTTTAATTAATTGTAGTCCATCACGCCACGGACTTTTTTTTTTTCTTTTTATATATAATAGAATAGATTATAATATATACATATAATAAATAAATATATATTTATTGTTTTATAAATTACATAATTATAATATTAATGTTTTGAACGGTGTGGTCCCAGTGTGGCGGCCAGGAGATCCGACATTTTTCGATTTCCTTAGATTTTATGCTGCTCCACCCTTTGCCTTTAGATGTTGTGACATTGGCTTGGTGGAGAGGGGTCACTCAAGCTGGGTGGAGTTTCTAGGGTGTTGAAGAGATATCGTTCTGTGTCGAATCTACCAGATGCCAGCCAGTGGAATCGCCAGGACCGTGTCCTTCTCAACGCTGCAATATGTGAATTCTTGGGAAGGGCGAGGCTCTGTCGATCCCACTGACCAGTCCGGGGTCCACACTTGGGTTTTAACAATCTATCTATAATGATAAATAAGTTAATATTAAGCTTGATTAGTCTACTTTTATTTCGTCTCATTTCTCATCGATGAAAGAGGCTGCCAGTTTTCGTAATTCATTCAATATATAACCCAACACAAGATTTATATAAGATTTCCAAAGGAATTATTCCACAAAAAATTCTTAGAAATGCCCGGGAATACCGCTCCGAGAAATTCTTTCGCTATCGACAGGTATAAAGCAGCATGAAAAATGTAAGGTTGTGTTACTTAAGAGTTTCCTTTGTAACCGCTTCGAAAAACAATATTAAAATTTCAGGAGTAAGTACCCCACTTAAAACAACTTTACTCTTGCATAGGAAAAAGTCTATTTAATGTATGTAATGTAGTAGCTTTTTTGTGAAGAAAATAAGGCTACTTCCTTTTTATTATTTCCTCATAATATAAAAAGTTAATTGTTTTATCGCACAAAATAGCCACCGTCAATAGAATGAAGAAAAATTCTGACAAGGAAAATATACTGAAAATAATTGTATATAAAAGCTACGAAAACGTTTGTTTTCATGGGCTTAAAAGCGAGAATCATGATAAAGGAAAGTGTTTGTATTTGGTTTTTCATACAAAATATTCACCGTAAAAGCCGTTTTGTTTTGTTATTTTTATGTACAGAGTACAACCTTGATGAAAACGCTTATTTCTTTCATAAAGTCACAACAATAAACGATAAATTTATCTTATTTACAAATCACTAATATTTCTTATTAAAAAATATGATTCTTTAAACCATAATATTATGCTGTCCTATTCTATATAATATAATGCTATAACAAAATAATTAACGAAGTACAGAACTTCATACAAATATCGACTTTTTAAAGGAAGTCCGGGCCTCATTCGCTGTTCGAACTATATAAATACACTTTTGAGCTAAACCACGTTTTAAATTTATAAGCCTTTTAAAATTCATCTGTTAATCTGACGACTGTCATCTAATCCAATTGAATTAAATTCGAAAACAAAACAATTTCTGCTCAAATAATTTAAAATTATTCAACACTTCATTTGTTTTGGAGTCTGTGGATTACAGCGAAGATTAAATTTAACAACCTCAAAACGTATTAACGTTTTGAGGTTGTAAAATTGAAAACCCGAGTTCGATCAACAAATCCAATGATTGATTGATACCCTCATTTTCATAATTTTCTGAGCCTTACTCTGTTGGTATAGGGTTCAGTTCGCGCTCGGGTAGGCATAAGAAGAGTAAACATTGTTGATCGAGTGTTGCAAATTGTAATTCAGGGTCTAATAATATGATGTTTGGGGTTTCGGCACCCTTTTCCACCATTAGAATATTGATGGCCTACATATTTTCATATTTTATGTGTCCACTACGCTACTTAACAAAATCACCGGCTTTGTCGTAGTCGGATAAAAATTACATTTCAAAAACTAAAAGTGTGCTAAATGTTTGTTAATATGAAGTGAAACATGCACCGCAAGCAGAACTGAGAGTCGAAAATTCTTCTTAGATTAGATTAGATTCTCCATAGTCATCTAGAGTCTTTAAAGTCCTCTAAAGTCTCTAGATTCTTCTAGAGTAATATACAGGGTGTAACAAAACTTAGTGACAATAATTTAGAGTGTTTAATGTTTATATTATGTCCCTTATGAGTTATGGAGTTCACTATGTAGCAGTAGCAGAGCTGAAAGAGCAATTTTTACACATAATTTATACACACCCGAAAGTATTATCACATAGTTTTTTTACCTGTATAGAGTTTCTAGTGTCTTGATTATTCTAGAGTCTTCGACGAAGATCTAGACGACGTTACTGGCGTTTTCGACAAAATGAAATGGGTCTTACTGCAAGCCTTTTCGTCGGAGCCATCTGTGCAATCCATGTTGTCGTCGCACATCCACGTGAGAGGGACGCACTCCCCGTACTTCCCTCGGCAGGTGAACTCCTCTGGACCGCAAGCCTCCACTTCTGTTGAACCCATGCACATGCTTAATACCCATATGAAATGACAAACCATGATTGGGGTAACTTTTCCAAAAACGAAACAAGAGGTCATGATAGTTTTTATATGTAAGCATAATCATGAATCCAAATGATTTGTTTTTGGAAAAGTTACAAGCATACGTTAAATCCTAAAGATAATCCCTAGATGATAACCGTTTTAGTTTTTGCCGTGAATTAAATCAAAACAGGCCCTAGACGCCGAACTTTTGAATCCGCATTATGAATGAAACAAGACAATCCCTGTTAAGTTTCAGTCCACATCCTGAATAAAACAAGACAATCCCTGCTAAGTTTAAGTCCGCCTCATAAATGAAATCAAGACAATCCCTGCTAAGTTAGAGGCCGCACCATGAATGAATCAAGACAATCCCTGTTAAGTTTGAGGCCGCACCATGAATGATATCAAGACAGGCCCTGTTAAGTTTAGGCCGCACAATATCAAGACAGGCCCTGCAAAGTTTGAGGCCGCAATTAATAAATCAAGACAATCCCTGCCAAGTTTGAGTCCGCAATTAATGAAACAAGACAATCCCAATTAAGTTTGAGTCCGCAATGAATTAACGCCCTGTTTAGTTTGCGTCCGTCCTATGATACCAATCCTTGTTTGCATGACTTGCTCCCATCGTCATGCTAAACCTTACCACAGCTGTGCTCGTCGGATCCATCTGCACAGTCCGGGGAATCATCACAGTGCCAAGCTCCGGGAATACATTGTCCATTGGCACAAACGAAATTGTGTGCTGGACAGCCCCGCTTCGAGCCTGCGAGTTTACATAGCATGTTGACACAACTGATTGCCAATCGAAACATTATTGGGATGATTTTTGGAGTAATTTTATTGGTTTGTAATTTAAAATGGAAATGTAATATGATCTGAAGGGTATATATTTTAGGTCCTGTCACATTTTCATTAGCCTGGTACTAAAGAAAATGGACTACGTATTTCAAAGAATTAAGGCAGTAAAACAGCTCGGACCATTGTAATTGAGATTTTAAAACAAATACGATAAAATGCAAAGTGGATAAACGGGGATGGAACTAATTTACGTCTCCGCTGAACTCGGAAAATTTAATGTAATTAATGTTACTAAATTCTCGTTATTTCTGGCATAATGTCGTTTTATGTCTTTACATTTAAATAATACAATCACGGGTTAAGCACTTGGGCTGTTTAGTAAATATATTAAAAGAAAACGGAGCGCCTAACGAGTTTGGGTACGTCGTGGGTAAATACTAGGTAATTGTTATATTAATCTTACCCTGGTAATTAGGTTTTATTGTTGAGCTTAAAACATTATCTGGTAATCTAATATACTCAAGGTTTTCGCTATAAGCCTATTACAAGGTAACGTTTATATTGTCTTCTAGAAACAATATTTTTCTAGGATCTACTTAAATGTTAAGTACACTTCTTGTAGCAAGGAGCGTAGCTTATGAAATAAGAAAGTTGAAGTGGAAAAATATTGAATTACCTACTCTATGTTACTGCTTAATGCTCTATGTTACTATGAGAAGGAATTGCTATATAATAAATATTATTGCGATATGACATTATGTTCTTAAATTAATATTAATGATTATAAATGGGCTTATTATGTTCAGATGTGAACTACAGTCAACTTAGCTACAATAAAGTTCAAAAGATGACTATCCCAAAAGTAATCCATACTAGTAAATGCGAAAGAGTGTATGTCTGTTTGTCTGTTACATCTTCATGCCTATTACATCTTTACGTTTAAACTGCTGAATTGATTTAGATGTAGAAATGTAACGAACCAGGTTAAATTGCGGACAAACTTGGTACTTTTGGTATATTTTTGTATTTTATATTACTTTAGCTTTATTTATTTTGTCACGTTATTAAGCATAAAGCAATGAGGAAAATGTCTACCCAATAAATACAGCGACTACAGTAAGTTCAATTTTCTTCGCTGACAGTGAAATATAAATTCGTCGACAAACGCTGTCTTCGCAATATCGCACTTTCGTACCTTATATTTATTTAGTACCAATCTAAAATTGGAGACGTTGCTGTTCCAATAAATTACTTTTACAAATTATTGACCTGAAGTGTTAAATCAGTACTTTAATACAAAGTACTTTAGGACCTTTATTTTTGCTTTTAATGAGTTAACTTGATTAAAAAAACGAGAAACTGTCTATTCCTTTGTTTTAAAATTATATTTTTTCTTGGTTATTATTCTTAGCCGAGTGTAATAGTTCTTTAATCCATAATTTAAATTCATTCGAGAAAAATAATTTTTAAATAGTAACTGTCAAATCATTTAAATGACGTTATGTTTTTTTATTAATGTTGTTGGCTGAGACTTACACTTTGTCGATTCGCAATTTAAAACGTTTAGAATGAAAGGGCAAAGATTATTACATTAAACGCAAACTTCCTGGCCGTAATTAAGATTTTAATCCACGTCGAGGGCGGCCAGAACAACAGAGGAACTTCCTTCATAAATTGTTAGATTATCATTTTTCGGGAGTACGTATTTTTGAACATACTTTGTAAAAATGTTTTTTTCAATTTATGCCTCTTGTTTTTTGAACTTTTTAATTAATATCTCTTTTTGGGTTCATTTGGATATTTTTACGTCAATTTAATTTTGGAAGACGGATTGGCTATGAAATTTCAGATGACATCATCCCAACGCATCGTTTATAAAATTTGAGGCAAAAATACGAGTGTGCCTGTCACTGGGCGTTTCAGAACGACGGAGGCCGAGTAAGGGTAATCAGCCGGCATAGACAAAAAGAATTTCCCCGCATTTCCTTATTTGGGGAATTACACCCGAACCCTTTGTTTATTTACCCCAGTAAGTTACTGACGTCCCAGCAGTTTTAACAATTTTGGGCGTTGTCCGCAAACTTGGACGTAAATATTTGGGATATGTTTTATCGTGTTGGGATATGTTGTTGTTATCGTTGTAGACTTGTAGCCACTTTGCGTTGTATTTTTTCAGTAAACCTATAAATTGTAAAATCGATATTTTGGTACTTTCTGCGTCATATTAATCTGTTGCTAAAGAGCATACACAGCGCAAAAATACAAAATCCTATAATCACTAGACTTACTCGTTGAATGACTACTGACTAGGCTAGAATACCCTATGCTCTTCGAATATTCTAGATTTCGTTGAATCTTTAGACTAGAATATTTTCCTAGAAAGTTCCAGAACTTACTGCATATGCTGGGTTCCTCGTCGGAGCCATCGGAGCAGTCCTTCTCGCTGTCGCACCTCCAGGACATGGGTATACAGCGGCCGGTCTTGCAGCGGAACTCTGATGATGTGCAGGTACGGCTCTCTGGAAAGAAGAAAAATATGATTTTAGTACCATAATATTTAACCATACCATAACATAGACAACCTCTTTCACGTGTAACGTATTTAATCCACCGGGATACGAATATTATGGGTCTTCCCAAAACTTGTGTCTGGAATTTAGCGTTGGAAATCTTTGAATAAAAGCAAGGGTGCCTGTTATGGCAACGTTTTGAATTTAATAACAACAGTATTTTTAAAGCTTCTTTCGAACAAAGTTATTTGATCCTAATTTAATTATTTTAACAAGCTGGTTTCAACACAATGCTTTTAGTTGTATAGAAATCTAAAAGGAGTAATTTAGTATCACACCAAAAAACATTAAATGTAAAAGACCTAATCTCTCATTGTATCTTCAGGTTCAGACCTTATAAAAGCCAAGTCCTGATCAACACTCAGTGACTGTATCATTAGTTTTCTTTATTTTATAATCATAGTGACTTGGCAATGACTATATTCCAAATTTAGTTAGTTTCGCTAAAACCCAAGAACGGCTGAACCGATTTGGCTAATTTTGGTATTTAAATATTTGTGAAATACCAGGGAAGGTTCATAAGTAATATGAAGTTCACCGGGTCATCTAGTAAAAAAATATTTTTAAGCAGAGTGTAACTATTTAAAGGCGTTTCCAATATATTAGACAAAGACCAGCATACCTATAATAAATATTATGTTTATTTATTATTTATTGTATGTTAAAAAGAATATATGTATATCAATTCATGAAAAAAATGTGACACCCATGGAAGAAATACTCGTGATAAATATAAGCTTGAAATTCCGGTGACTAGACTTACTAAAGTCACAGAATATATATTAGTAGTACCAACTAAAGTCAAAAATTCTTTTAAAGGTATACGCCTTTATAATATGATCCCAGAAAGCGACCAAAATCACTCAATTAATAAATTTAAAAAAGTTGTTAAAGAACGTTTGTGTACCAAAGCATAATAAAAAGTTACTGATTTCATGAGTGATAGTAAACCATGGGAATAAGGCCGCCCCCTGCAGAGCTCTTTCTGTATAATATGTATTGTACACTCGTTGTATTTTATTTAGTCATGACACTGTAATTTTATACATATTTTTTTGTAATTTTCCATATTTTTAATAAAAGATGGCCCCGTGCGAGTTTCTTACTCCGGTTCTTCTCGCCGGGTTAGTTTCCGAACTGGTGGTTGGCACCAGTATAGTCCCGACGTTCAGAGAACATTTGAAAAAATATATTCTGAATAAAAAAAATTGAGTTTGAGTTTGAATTTAAGTAAAGACTAAATGAGTTCATCGTTTGTCTTCCTAACTTTATAATATTATTCCCAGTTACACAATAAGTAGCTGGTAGCAGCCCTATCATGTAATAAACCGCTACGTGTCGGTCGGCCATTCCCAGAACTTGAAACTAAGTAAGATTTTCACGAGTGTTGCCCGTAAACTTTACGTTATATTGTTCTTATGAATATTAATGAGAAAACCCACAGATATTACACAATAGTAGATGATAACCGTAGCATAGTTAGGCTCAATTTATATGCGACCGCGCGAACGAGCGGATTGGCCGCTACACCGCGAATTTATCACAAGTAATAATTGTTTTTAACGATTTATAAACAAATCCTCGTTGACTACGGAAGCCTAAAGCGGAATCCTAACCAGCTGATTTTTTGTATATTGATAGGTTAATAGTTATATAATATAAGAGTAATAGAACAATCCATATTTTAGGACCATCAAATCGAAATATTAAATCCTTTCTATCTCTGTTAGCTACCACTTTCGAAATATTTCGCAGAGGAAATTGTTGTTCTTCTTATCAAAATGAAGCTACTCACGAAAAATTAGCTTGATAGTAATAAAAAAAAAATGTTCCAGGGAACCTGTACCATTCTAATTACGAACAATTCAAAAATGAAATATGCGTCAGCTTCTTCGCTTTAATAACAATATTTTAACGTTAACTTTAATGACTATTTAAATATATTGTTGTATAAAAATAATCGTAAAACCGTAGTAATTGTAACAATTCCGTTTATCTTGGCGTTTCACGCGCCCTATTTACAAGGAACGTGGCTTCTAATATTGGGAAATAGGACCCTTTACCTCGGAGTTCCTTTGAAAATGAACCTTATGTCATCGGCGTAAAGGCATTACTAGGGGTAAAATAACTTTGAACGTAACACCGACGTAATTCAGCTTTGCCACCAAAGATTTGTGTACAAAACACTGATAAGTTGACGTGAAATTTTTGCGACGTGTCTTTGCCGGAAATATCGCTGAAATGAAAAAAATGTGGGTAGATACAGTAAATAATGATTAGTAGGTATTACGTAGGTAGTAGATATTTCTAATGACTATACTTAAAAGAAATATAAAGTTTTAATACAAAATGTGTTTAGTTTGATGCAACTTTACAGAATAAATGAAATATTTAGTAAAAATAAATATTCAAATAATTCAGAACTTTCATTTTAAATATTTAAATATTTCGCTCGTAAAAAACTCGTTAAATTTTGTATTTTGTTACACCAAAAAAGTGAAAAAAACTTTTAAGGTTTTTTCTAAATGTAAGGTGAATATTTTTATAACCTCGATTTACATTCTAGCCAGACAGGTCGATGCACTAAGAAAACACACTAGTATTCTTCACGGATTAGTCTATTTGACTTAGGGGCTACTTAAACTGAGATGAGTATACAGCTTGAGACCTCGATTAAAAAAATGGAATACACATTTTGTTAAAGAAATTCAGACGTTTTAGTATGAAGATGTGATATGATGATAGTATGAAGTTTCAGTAAAAAATAGAGAAATATCTCTATTTTTTGCCCCGGACCACTTTATATCTCTATTTTTCACCAATCCAAGTCCACATACAAGACATGTAGCTATTAATTACAACATCAATGTTAATGTTTTCGGGAGCGAATATTTTATGCCAATTTGCCAAACCGAATCAAAATATTCAAATGTGGATCGTAAAAGAAAACTTGCAAGGTCAGGCCGCGCCCTTCTTGCCCTTAGCAGGTATGAAGCTCACATAAAAAAGTCATAATACTGCGAGCACCGGTTATGGTTATTTCATGAAACATCTCTCGGAGGATTTAGGTGCGACGTGCGACGTAAAATGCGCTTTCGTTTCGTGTAACGATTCCGCTCTATAATAGTTTCGGTTTCAGACAATTTCTGATAAAAGAGAGTCTTTTACTTGAACAGTTGTTTGCCTAAATTTTTGAATAATTATGTTCGATTTTGAAGTGCGTCTAAACTTGGCTTTGAATTTAAACTCTTTTTCTAGGCGAAAAATAGGCTATTTGTCAGTAAGAATTTTTTTGTGATTATTTGCTTTAAATGCATAAAATGATGGTTCTTTATGTGATTTACATACGTTTTAATAAAAATAATAACAATTAATATATCCAAAAATACAAAAATGTTTGGCTTTTTGTTTCTCGCGCCACTTATTTGAAAACGATCCGGATTGGCTAATGTCATGATGACGTCATAATCGTTTAATAGTCGTATTCGTTTCGTTTTTCAACGGATTTTTCGCATTGCGCACGCGCTAAGTTAAAAATAAGTGTCAGTGTCAGTATCATGTGCCAAAATCTGACAGACATTGATGATAATTTCTATTATTGCGCATGCGTGAAAGCTGCACATGCGCAGTTGAACAATGAATCGAATACGACTATTGGTTTACACTTTACACGATAGTGACGTCACTTACAAAGCGCGACGCCATATTGCTGAATAAAGCGTTTTGGCGGCTTATTTGAATTTTGAATTTTTATTTACATGTTTCTTACGAAATACGTATTTTAAAATAAAAAAATTACTTTCGATGAACTTCATCGCAACCAAGTAATTCAAGATAGAAATTAAAAATCTGTCAAATACCCTATTAGCCGATAGGAAGTTGACCCACTTTTTAGCAGGTATGTTTTTGATGGGATTGACATTTATAAGTTGGTGGAATAACCGATAAATTGACTTCGTCTTCTGAAAAACTTGACCTTTGGTTGCACACTGTAGTTTATATAGAGAAAGCCATTTAAGTATGTGACCATTTTAGCTCTAACGCAATTTCTTATTTTACGATTCTTTTATATTGTGACTGCATACATTATTAGTTCACATTCCAAGGGTTAGGACTGTCAATAAAGCGCAAATACTTTATTCTGGAAAAATATGGACATATCATGAATATTTCAGGGGAGAAGGTCTTCCGTAATTCGGCAACGGTGGATTTTTTTTGTGACGTCGTTGATGGACGTGGGTAGACGTATTAAACCGTACGTCTTAATGTCGTCAAATGGAACGGTGGAACAGACACGTCCGGAAAATGTTTAATCGGTTATGTCTACTAAAATAGAAAATAATTTCCTCTAAAAAAACCGAGGAACATTGGATTATTTACTATTGATATCATAAGTAGAGTAGTTGACTCTTTCGTCCCATAAAGCTCGACCCAGTGGGACGAATGGCTAGATTTTTTTTCATTGTTTTTTGACAGAAAACATTGAAGTACACAGTTGGCACAGAAATAATTATGATCATCATAACCATACTATAATTTCGTAAGTTAAAAGTTTTATAAACTTCTTTAGCGGCATTATGCACTTCTCTGATGGTTTGGGGAAAAAGAGTTACCTCTTATAGTTATTTCATTGTTAAGGGAATGTATAGAAAAAATGCAAAAACGCAATGAAAAAATCACTGACATCGATTTGTATTGTCACAGTTTTAATTAAAATCCAATGTACATGAACTATTTATGAACATGGCAACTGGAACAGAAGCCACCCTATTGTGAGGCCGCCATGTTTTTCCACATACATTTCACTCTTTTTATCTCCTAGCTTTATAGCGAGAACATTTCATATTGTTTTGTGATACACAGATGTCCATACCTTACTAATATTATAAATGCAAAAGTGTGTCTGTCTGTCTGTCTGTTATCTCTTCACGCCCAAACCGCTGAACCGATTTAGCTGAAATTTGGTATGGAGATACTTTGTGTCCTGGGAAAGGACATAGGATACTTTTTATTTTATTTTATTAGGAAAACAAACAAGTATACAAAGAAATTACAAAAGAAATTACACACTAAGCTTAAAATAAACAGTAGTATACTCCACAAAGTCTTCATATATTACTTGAAAAAAAAAAACAATATACTTAACCTAACAGTGCATTAAAACTCTTTTAATTTCTTTTTACCTTTTACAAATATATCTATGTTAGTAAAGTTATCATCATATATTTTAACTAATCTAATTTTTATTCCGGGAAAGAACATAGGATACTTTTTATCCTGGAAAAATGTACGAATGCCGCGCGATAGACGAATTTTGCCTGGAATTTTTGAAAAGTATAAAATAGGCTAATAATTGCGAATGGTTTGTACTTCATTTCTTTTGGGTGCATGAAATCAAAAGATGTTAGAGAAAATGTCGTGGCGACTTTTTTCATAAACACTGCCTTGAGGGCCTTCCCCTACGGAGATTCCGTAATTTACCGTATTTAGAGCCTTATAAACTCATAATTTGAAAGCTACAAAGTTATAACAAAAATACAGCAATAATCTTCAGTATATCAACATTCCTTTCCCCGTTATAAATTTTCTATTTTTGTTTTTTATACTCATGATATTAGCCTCCAAAGTAATACCAATTTATTAAAATTGAAGCATACTTTCAGCATCTCCCTAGTATTTACAAATTAAGTTTATTTGAAACACAAGACAATAGATAGACAATTTCATTAACTACATATTCCCCGTTTTAATTTTTTTTTAGATCAATTTTGAACTAAGATAAGTAAAAAAATTGGATTTTTGTGCGATCTCGGCAACACATCAAATGTATAGTCAAGGTCGTTTGCTCGGGGGATGGCCTTAAAGCGGATTTGTGTACGTACTACGTAGTAAAGCGTGCTCGTAACATTTACACTGTAACGTACTCAGGGACAACTGGGTAATACAATTTCCCGCGAACCCAGCACCGTCTTGGGAACAATTTCGTCTAACACCACATCTTCGTTGTTCCTTTGCATGTCCGATATTAAGGTTGGTTCATATTGCGACGCGAGGATATTGTAATACGATGCATTTTTAATTTCAAACTGAACTATATCTATACTTATATATACTTATATACTTATAATATTATAAATGCGGAAGTGTGTCTGTCTGTCTGTCTGTTACCTTTTCACGCCCAAACCGCTGCACCGATTTTGCTGAAATTTGGTATGGAGATACTTCGAGTCCCGGGAAAGGACATAGGATAGTTTTTATGACGGAAAAATGTACGGTTCCCGCGCGATAAGCGAATTTTGGCGTAACGGAGTTGCGGGCATCATTTTGTTTACTATACAAGAAGTAATACCTTGCGGTGACAACACGACGTGGAACTTCTTTAGCATCTTTTTTCAATTATTTTGGATGGGTAAAAACAAAAAAATGTTAAACTTGTCAAGACACGTGACCCGATCGAAAATTAGTAAGACGGAGGAGCGTAGACTGCCGTCGTGGCGTAATATATTGGAAATGATACCCCCTTTTATTAGGGTTCCGTACCCAAAGGGTAAAAACGGGACCCTATTACTGAGACTTCGATGTCTGTCCGTCTGTCTCCAGGCTGTATCTCAAAAACCGCTATAGCTAGACTTCTGAAATTTTCACAGATTGTGTATTTCTGTTGCCGCTATAACAAATACTAAACGGTGCACTTGAAATTTTTATTAAATCCTTAATTTTATTTGCACTTTAATAATTAATAATAAAATAAAAATAAAAAATATTTAAGGGGGCTCCCGTACAAAAAACACAATTTTTGCCTACTTTCGCTCTATAGCGGTACGGAACCCTTCGTGTGCGAGTCCGACTCGCACTTGGCCGATTATTTTTACCGCGCGGCCAAGTTTGCCTGTTTTCATTCTGCTGACACTTTTGGCGACTCGTTATTTTTTATGTACATAAACCAAATCAATAATATTTAAATAATGCAAGCGACAATTAAATATTATTGTTTAATTACAAAATCACAGCGTCGAAGCTAACGCAAACAATTTATTTTTCATTACAATCATTGCTAATGAGATGGCTTTATTTAATTCGGTTCTGTTAATGGATATAATCGAATAAAACCATTTGCTCACTCATATGTTTTGCATATCGGGTTTATCCTATTATGGACTCTTTGAAGATCAAATGAAATGTGACGTCATAACAGCGAGAGCGAAATAGTGTAAAAATATCTTGTAGTGTATAAGATTCTTATTTCTATTGAAAACGCCTCCGTGGTTCGATAGTTAAAGTTGAGAAGTTGTGGGTTTGATTCCCGCGTTAGAACAACCCAAGCTTTATTATGACAATGCAGGCTGATTTGATTTTCTGACATTTAAGAAAACCTAGTTTACTGTCCTGACTACTTGTGTCAGGACACACCTACTAACCATATCGTGTCAGCCATCTGATCCACTGGGTAACGAAAGCAAAGGAAATAATAAAAAAAAAACATAATCGATTCATCTACTTAGATTTAAGGAGCTACGATGCCACAGAAAGACAATTCAAAATATAGTACTACTAAGAAGACGCTTGCAACTCCGGTGAGCCAAAACTCGGTTATCGCGCGAGAACCTACATTTTCCTGGGAAAACAAGTATCCTATGTCCTTTCCTGCGTCTCAAAGCATCTCCAAATCTAATTTCAGCAAAATTATTTCAGCAGTTCGAGCGTGAAGGGGTAACAGACACATAGACAGACGGACAGGCAGACAGACAGACACATTAGTATGGATGTAAAAATTATGTTTGCGTTTTAACATTATTTATTGCGTTCAACAAATCCAATACAGAAATGCAGCTTAGTTATAACGTAAGTGCATTAGTAGTTAATTGAGTTTTCTTATTTACTTAGTGAATTAGTTGAATTACTTAGTGAATTAGTTGAAATTAAACCGGTTTAAGTGTAAGTTAGCTCCATACGGAACTAGGTCGTGTTTCGATGGACTGAAAACATATTTCAAGTTGGATAATTTGAATGAAATGTGAGGCTGTAAAATATTAATTGGAATACTTGAGTATATTTGTACATATTTTAACACTACGGGTTATACATGCATAAGTCTAAACTAATATTAGACATATGAAATTGTGTCTGTTAACCCTTTACCATTACCGTTAGCTGATTTTAGTATCATTGATATTTTGAGTCCCGGAAAAGGACATAGTCTAGTTTTTAAAGCGAGTTTCTAAGGTTTTATGAGAGGAGTTTATGTATTTACTAGCTATTTTTAGGTAACAAATGACAACGCTAGGCAAGAGATAAACTTCTGTGAAAAAAACCTGTGGATTAATAAGTCATGTAGCATCTCATACTATTGACGAGTAACCTTTCTTTACTTCATAGGGATTTTATTAAGAGTAGGTAATATTTATAGATATTTATAGATAATATTTATAGATTTTCATATGTCCTACTGGGACGAACATTTATGGGACGAAAGACTGAACTACTCGAGTAGAAGTCCTCAGTCTTCGCTCTAATTTTGATAGCCTTAATATTATATTGTGTTTTTTTTATTCCCAATAATATTTAATTTAACTTTCATCGCGGAAACAGGCAGATGTAAGTTCGTTCGTTCGTTCAGGCAGGAGTCGCTCGAAACACTTTTTTCTTAATTCAAAATTTATAAGACTCGGATTAGAAAACCTACTGCGCGGTTATTGGTCATTATTTTCGCGTACCATGCGCATTTATTTGCGCTGTCGCGTATGGAAAAATGATTGGAGAACACTTTCAGTATTTTTGTGAAAATAAACTCTATTGCGAGCTTTAAGAGCTCAATTTAGGTTAAAGTATTCCAGTAGTTTGTATTTCAATAGTTACACAAGGGCTATTTGGGCTGAATTGGTTACACGGTATCAAACAACAGACCGTATGATGAACTAAAACTATTTATAGTATCGTTTACCGAATACCACTTCGATTGAATTGTTGATTTGATTGGTTTAAGCTTTTAAGGGCATAAAAAAAATTAAGAAATATTTTATTAGGTAGTCGAGTTGTAATAACGAGTCTATTGACAGTTTATTCGAGGAGTTTGGACCTATTTTATGTAAAAAAATGTTTTCACCACGGTGGTATAAATATTCTAAAATTCTATGAACAAAATGTTACCTGTGTTGATTTTAATGCAATCCCGGATCTCGGCTACAGAAACGAAAAAGCTTTATCAAGGGTTTCGTTGAAAAGAATCAAAACCACCGTAGTGAAATGTCCGGTTTCTGTGAAAGAAATCGCGGGCAACATTTTTGGTATACAAACTTATTGTTCGAAAAGTTAATCCGTAAAGTACTTATAATTCGACTCCATTGTTGCTTTTCCTCTAATTATTTCAAAGCCAATCGCGTTCTATTTTCTTTCATTTCCTTCCCCGAGCTGAAACCGTCCTTAAGTTCATTTCTATTTAATTCCCTTCTTTTATTATTTCCACGGATCATAAGGCTTCTCACATCACAATAATCTTATTAAAATGTCAACATTCACTTGTCTTTCCCATTTTTTTACATGTTTTCCGCTTTCTCGCTTTGTTACGCAAACTTTTAAAATTACAAAAAAATGGAGTCATGTTGTTTGTACAGTTGTAAAAACCTCGGAAGTATTCTTAGATATTTTAATGTGTGTATTACTTTCGAATTATCATTTTTTCCGAGAACGGGTCGGTATCCTGGGTTATAATTTAAATAATAATATCAATAATACAGTATTATAAATCACGATTATTATTACTATATTACTTTAGGGCCCGTATTTTTGGTCAGTACTTAAGATGCGACCCGGTCCCAAGACGCGGTTCGGCTCTGTGATTGGTCCAAATTTTGACAGCCAACCAATCACAGAGCCTGAACCGTGCCTTGAGACCGAGATGCATCTTGAGTACTGACCAAAAATACGGGCCTAGATTACATTCTAGAACTTACCCGAACTTGCGTAGTCGGTTGCTTTGGTGTATGTGTCGTATTCGTCGTCGTATATAGAGCCTTCGATATTCATCAGAAGGCTGTACAAAGCCAGCCAGAAAAACCACCAATACGCCATATTGCACTATTTATACACTATCACTTTTCACTTAGAGTCACTGATCTATTTAATAAGTAAAGTACCTGTAGAATGTAGATGTGAAATTGTGTTTACGAAAATGTGTTTTGTATGAAAAAAAACGTCTAAAATGCAGCTTAAACTATACGTTTTGGTAGGTGTTTTGTATTATTAAAAAACCTAAGGTGCTAAGACTACGCTTCGATTGGCCGATACTGTTAGTGTCTAAAAGCACTATGCCGAAGATCCGCGGCGGAATTTCCGCATGATTTCGCCTGCAATGTATTTTAAATTACCGATGACACACCATGCCTAAATTCCGTCACGTTATATTGTATGCGTTTGACATTGCTGACGTAATCATGCGGAATTTCCGCCGCGGAACTTCGGCATAGTGTTTAGACACTTACAGCCGCGTAGCCATTGGCGGAATACAGTTTCAGAATGAGCGTTATTTGCTGTTTATTTAATTAATCAATTATTGTAATTGAACAATGTGTTTTAGACAAATTCGGCCTATCTATAATACTTATAATATTATAAAGCGGAAGAGTTTGTTAGTTAGTTAGTTTGTTTGTTTGTTTGAATGCGCTAATCTCAGGAACTACTGGTCCGATTTGTAAAATTCTTTCAATGTTAGATAGTCCATTTATTGAGAAAGGCTATAGGCTATATTTTACTACGCTAAATTAATAGGAGCGAAGAAATAGAAGAAAATGTGGAAAAAACGGGGGAAATTATTTGAAAGGGCTTATCTCACGAACTACTAGAGTTATTATTGTCTGTTATTTGGGTCCGATAAGAAGTAGACCACGTGAAGGATCAAAGGCTATTTTTTATAGACTGATTTGTCTGTGAAATATCTAATTTACGCGGGCGAAGCCGCGCGGAACGTCTAGTAACATTATAAAGTTGAAGAGTTTGTTTGTTTGAACGCGCTAATCTCAGGAACTACCACTGGTCCGATTTGAAAAATTATTTCAGTGTTAGATAGCCCATTTATCGAGGAAGGCTATATGCTATATAATATTAAGCTAAGATCAATTGGAGCGAAGAAACAGAGGAAAATGTGGAAAAAACGGAGAAAATTATATGATATTGCTTATTATCTTAAGAAGTACTGGAGCAATTTTTATGTTATTTGGCACACATGAAGAATAGACCACGCGAAAGGACATAAGCAATTTTTTTGCGGAAAAATGTACGGTTTCCGTGACATTCCTAAATTACGCGGGCGAAGCCGCGCGGAACATCTAGTAATATTATAATTTTATAGCCCGGCCTATAATATTATAGCCCGCTTTTATCACCATAATATAGAGTAAAATATTTTGGTTATAATAATATGGACTTTGGCAACAGCCGAGTCATGCTCGTAGCTCGTTGAGCCTTCGTAGCATTATGGCTACGGCCTGCGGCTGTTAAATAAAGAATAAAGGAATAATGTGGAAGAGTATTTTCGTGATGTGATTAAATAAATGTGTATGAAAAGTGATATTTTTATTATTTCTGACATATTATAAATGTGATTATGCGAAAGGCTTTTTTATTCAAGTCTCCTTACTACCTACTTGGGCATCATTATAAACTCTTACCTGAATATAAAACATTTCAATTACGAAAAATAATCCTCTTTGTTTCGGCAAATGTATTTATTTTCAGTGCCGACTGCCGAGCTTTTGTTAAAAAAACATTTGCTTTTCCGTCATTCATTTGGATAGAAATTTAATCTCCTTTAGTGCGTTAATATCACTAGACGTTCAAAATTAAAACATCATTTAAATTAAGAGCATCTCAAAACTTATCATGCTGTCTTTATCATTCTGTCATTAAATAGGATCTGCGACTCAAAGCATGAGCTACTTAGCTTTTATTTTTTCACGAAAGTCACAGTAACTTCGTACCGAATTTTATAAAAATCTGTTTAGCGGTTTCAGCGCTAAGCCTAACAGACAGACACACTTTCGCATATAATATCATTATGGATGCTCTTCTTTTGTAGAAACGCATTATAAATTAACTACTGCAGAAGTGTATTAAATATTAACTATCAAAATAAACAGAGTCATAAAACAGGGGTTAAATATATTATGCCCTAGTGAGCTATTTAAGGTATTTATATATTATAGTAATTAGCGCCTACAGGGCCAGGCAAATTAAGTACCTACTGTTTATTACTATTACAGTGAACTACAGTTAGGGTGTGTAATGTGTATGAGTCCCCTGTATAGTTTACTGTGAAAGTAGCAGTACCTTTTACAAAAGTTTTGTGTGGGGAAATAAGTATTGCTTGAGCCATGGTCCATGGACGATGTATGATTTCTCTATGCTTGGGCATAGAGAAATCATACATCGTCCCATACGTTTAGGGCGTGTAGGGCATAGTTTAGGCGTAAAGAGGTAATAGAGAAACAGACACACTTTCGAATTTATAATACACTAGCTGTGCCCCGCGGTGTTACCCGCGGTTTAATTAGTAATATATATAATAAAAGACTATGAAAAGTACCAATAATAGGGTCAAAACGGGACGATACATGGTTCTATAATGGTTTATGGTACTGATGATGATGAATGTTATTTGCATAGTAGCATATGCTTTCCGTTCTTAAAACAACGTCGAAACTCCCAAACTCGTATCTATAAAGGGTCAGGAGTTCTCTCAGCACCTTCCGAACCATGGTATACCTTGGTGCAAAATCTTGCTTGTTAGTAGCATATGCTTAGAATACTGCTCACGAAACCGAAGTCAACACATGTTTCCATATAAATTTTGAGGAGTTCCCTCAAATTCTTATGGATCCCTTCACCAGGTCACCACTTTTATGAATATGGTACCAAATTGGGATGATAACCTATACACCAAAAGAAAAATTTTGAAAATCGGTTCACAATCTCCTCCATTTTGAAAGTCGGTTAAAATTGTAGCCTATGTGTTATTCTGATGTATAAGCTATATTATTGTAAAGTTTCATTAAAATCCGTTCAGTAGTTTTTGCGTGAAAGAGTAACAAACATCCATACCCCAAACTTTCGCCTTTATAATATTAGTAGGATATTAGGATGGGAATATTGATATTAATTAAAGTATACTGTTTTTCATACCTATTATTATCCTCCTTTTTCCACAGTCGGGTAGTTAAGCGAAATATTAAAAAGACCGTTATCAAGTATGAGTGTGGCAGCAGCTTGTAAACAAGTGATTATGTATGGTAAAACGCACTTAAAGTCATTGCAAGTTGGAAGTGGGGAAAAACTTAATACGACTTAGCTTCAAACGAGCAAAGTTTCTATTGAGTGTAGTGAGCAAATTGCCCTGTAGACACCTACAACTGTCCATCATGCAACACGTTTAATAAATGGCCGTTTTATTGTGGCAGATTTTTGATATATACAATGGTACAAGGATGTTTTGTAAATGACATCTTGTAATTCCTGTTTCACACCCATGCCAATGTCATCCAAGATGTCCAATCCTACAATGATGTTTTGTAAATGCCATCTTGTAATTTGCAACTTGAAAGACTGTTTCACACTTTCGTTTTTGCCAATGTCATTTAAGTGTCATTTTGCGTGAGGCAATTTTACACCATTGTTAGTGACATTGTCTTTGTCGGTTACCTTTTGAAAGTGGCGTGACAGACAAGTACAAAACATTATAATATTAAACAGGGTGTGAAGAAAAAAGTGATTATTAATTATAATGCTCTAGGCTGCTACTAACAAAGTGAACTCTATACAATGGAGACATACGAGTACACACCTTAAAGCATTATCACTTTGTGTTTAAAACACCTTGTATTCCTTAAACACAGTGTGAATATTTTTATAATTAAAGGGCGTGGAATTTTATCAAACACTTCTAAAAGTCTTACAACAAATAAAAGCGTGCAAAAATCCCTGAAACTAACACACCTTTGGTCTTAAATTACCTTTTTTGATACAAAGGGCGTTACAAGGTTTGCAGTGCTAATATAAACTCGATGTGAGATCAAAGGGAAAGTGTACAAGTGTACCTATTTGACGTACGATTTAGATGAAACACAAAATTTCCTTTAAACCATTAACACGTTTGAGAAATGGTTGATTTGTGCGTCGTCATGTATATAGATTAGAAGTCTACGTACGTATGATATTATATATTACATCGATACACCTTATTGAATACATACTTACTTAATATATAATTAATGAAATTGATAAAATATTACAATGTCAATTTATGGCTTTTGACAATTTCTTTAAATAATTTTGCCGCCATTTTTTTATTGAAGGTAAAGTTTAGAATTAGCATAGACGTAATTTTTTACTGTATAAAGTTTTCTTTCAAATATTATAATACTCTTTTGTATCTTATCTATCTTGACTTTGAAATCTTTGATTTGCTCTTTCATAAAAAAGTTAATTTATCAGAATCAAAAAGGCTTTCTAATTAAGAGGAATCGAGTGGTTCTATCTTGAATCGGCGATTTCCAACCGTTCTGCCATCTGCCAAATAATTAATACCTTCTGTCAAATTCACACCAATCACAGCACGCCCCATTTGGGGTGAAACCAACGACCAAAGAGGTCCTTTTAATAGAATTATGATTAATGTGTACGATCGAAACGATTTATAACAGAATTTTTCTCTTATATAAATATAGAACCATTTGTGTAATGTTCAATGTGTATTTATTTTGCCGAAAAAAATATTTTACTATTCAATAATGTTACAATATGAAGACAATTTTACAGATCTACAAGGGTTGAGGCGGTTGGATGACATAATGTCATGGCGTGGATGCAAAACAGCAGACACTCAAAATGACGACATCTTACACCATTAGCAATAATTCCTGATTCAGCTAGATCATACATGCAAAATGATTCTTGGATGACAATGTTGTTTAGAGGGCGTAATGTGAAAAAGTCCTTTTTCAAGTGTCACTTTATAAGATGGCGCTGCTGGTAGGGTTATTATTCAGACGACTGCTGATTTAATTTTTGACTAGAACAGGCCCCTTAGACAAAGTATCTTTCGTTAAAAACGATGACAAAATTCGTTATCAAAATGTATGCGGTTTGACATAAGTCATCGCTAAATGACATTTCGCTTGCGAAGACTAATGTCAAATCCCATACATTTTGATAACGAATTTCGTCATCGTTTTTAACGAAAGGGACTTTGGCTACGGCTTCAGGTTCGACTACGCTTAACGAATGAAGTTAACATGACAAATTATTTAACTCTTGTATTCTATTATCTTTCTTCGAGTCTTTAAACTACATTAACGGATTTTGTTGTCACATTTTCAAGAATACCATGTCATAGGTCGGATTGTAAGTTACAAATCGATAGAATTTACATACAATGACTTTGACTGTATAAAATTTCTGTACGCAATATAAATTACTATGTTATATTAGTCACACGAGTATTAAAAATTTATAAAAATCAGACATCCAGTTCACTGGTCCTCTTCAAGTGTAACAAACATATTTACATTCACGTTTAGAATATTAAGAAGGATTAGTTACGAAAAATATATTTTGTAATGGTTCTGTCTTTCTTCTAGCTTCTTTTAACTTCTGGTTTCTCTAAACTCATGAGCTGCCTAGGCATCGGGTTGGCCAATTTGACAAGATGGCTACATCAGATACACATAATAGCCGTATTGTGCTATGTCTATTTATCAAGCATCGCTGATAGGTGGTAGTTCATGTAAGTGGAGCATAGATGTATTATATCAAGATTAATAGCGCATGGTATCAGTAACTTGCATTAGGACTTTACATATATAACATAGTCCGAACACTATATCTTCGTGATGGATCGACACTACCATCAATTTAATGACATACTACTACTAATATTGTTGGTTGTGTGTCTGTTGAGATATTTTAAGTCCCGAAACATAACAAGAGCTTTTATGCGCCTAAAAATGTAAGTATGTAAATGTTTCTGCGAGTACCTAAACGAAGTTGCGGGCATCGATAGTATTGAATGTTATAAATATTCTCAGAGATAAATAAAACAATTTCAAACACGAACATAAATAAAAGTATGAAATGTATGAAAAATCATAAAATCATTTTTGCATTTTATCCGCATATAATATCTTCACGCGTTTATAAATATGAATAAGCTTTTTATATGACTTAAAATATATGTAAAAATGTAATAATAATTACGATATTTTACTGTGTTTTTGGCTTTTGCGTTATATTTATAAAATAATGCCTTGAATTAAAATTTTAGCTGGCCAAGTGCGTGTTAGGCTAAACAGCATAGTTATAGTGATTAAACTACGGAAAGTACATGATACTTCTATACTATAATATTTCATCAAGCCACAAACGGTCACCGGCGTCCGAGACACAATAGAATATCTATTATGTCTCGTTTTCCCACTATCGACGGGTTAACATAAATGCAAAAGTGTATCTGCATGCCTGTCTTTCTGCCTGTCTGTCTGTTACCTCTTCAAGCCTCAACCCCTGAACCGATTTTGCTGAAATTTGGTAAGCAGATACTTTGAGTTCCGGGAAAGGATATAGGACTCTTCATCCCGGAAAAATATACGGCTCTCGCCCGATAAACGAATTTTAGCGCAACGGAGTCGCGGTCACCAACTAGTACTCATAAGAATCGAAACGATAATTTGTATGAATGTTGGATTAAACAGGCTAGTGTTTGGCGTCAATATTAATGTTGCCAATCAAAATAATGATCTTTGCCGTTCCTTGCCTCTTGAGTTTTGGTCTCTAGAGCGGGAGTTTAGGACTTCAGTTGGACACAATTGCCTTTATCAATCAAATGACACGCCTATATCCATGAATTCTCGAAGGATAGACATCAATTTGCGAAATCTATACCAAGTTGGTGAAACTTTGGTATTCAATTTAAAGTTTATATCTACCATAAATCATAATATTTTAGGGACAGAACCTTTTATTTAAAGATTTGAGTATATCTTAAGTTTTGACACCACAGGTGTTATTTTATATCATACAATTTTCTATTTAGTTGAATTATCATGTGAAAGCCAAACTCCCTTTAATTTTGGCCTTACACGAAATGAAAAAGCTTGAGTCCGGCCTTATTTGGACGCCTGGCAACCCTACACGCCTTAATTTTACCATTGTATTATTTTTAACAAAAAATTAAAACCGACTTCCAAGGTAAAAACAATAATAACATCCTTATAATATGAAACTAAAAAGTATTAAATAATTTTTCCTATCTAATAGTGCCTTCTTCCGAATTCGGCTAAACCTCAACTATTTATTTACGTGGGAGAGCCATGCTTCGGCACGAATGGGCCGGCTCGACCGGAGAAATACCACGTTCTCACAGAAAACCGGCGTGAAACAGCGCTTGCGCTGTGTTTCGCCGAGTGAGTGAGTTTACCGGAGGCCCAATCCCCTACCCTATTCCCTTCCCTACCCTCCCCTATTCCCTTCCCTTCCCATCCCTACCCTCCCCTATTACCCTATTTCCTTTTAAAAGGCCGGCAACGCACTTGCAGCTCTTCTGATGCTGCGAGTGTCCATGGGCGACGGAAGTTGCTTTCCATCAGGTGACCCGTTTGCTCGTTTGCCCCCTTATTTCATAAAAAAAAATAAAAAAAAATTAAAAATATATTTCTGTACTTAATCTTCATCATTTTGAGGTCGGTACAGATATAGCTGAATCTTCAGTTCTCTGACAGAATAGGTATTTGAAACTTTTGGAACTGGCACCGACTTCAAAATTATGAAGATTGAGTACAGAAATAGTTGAGATTTAGCCGAATTCTTAGCCGAAAAATTATTTAAATTTAATACTTTTTAGTTCTATTTTGTGGTAGATAAGTCGCTTAGGACTTGAATCATTTATTTTGAAACAACATTATATTTTTATTAAAATCGTTATAAAAAGTACCAATTATTATAAGGACATAACGTGATGATATAATTATGGTGTTTTGGGGGCATATTGTATCCATATACAACCATGTGACACTGGTGACCCTGACGTGGTAATGATGATGATGATGATGAATGTAATTTGCATAGTAGCATATGCTTTCAGTTCTTAAAACAGCGCCTAAACCCCCAAACTTGTATCTATAAGGAATCCGGAGTTCTCTTAGTATTTTCGGAACCATAGTATATCTTGGTGCAAAATCTTGCGTTTTGGTAGTATATGCTTAGGATACTTCTTATAAAACCAAAATCATCATATGTTTCCATATAAATTTTGAGGAGTTCCCTCGATTACTCATGGATTTAGATGGATGGATGGAGTAAATTGAGGAATACGTTTGTATGGAAAAACAGTGTTAGCGTTCTCTCTTAAACGAATTATTACTTAGAACATACAATACATGGCGTAGAGTAAAAGTATTGTACCCAAATAGAGCGTTGGGTATTTTACCCAAATAGAACCTCTCGGGCACAGCTATTTGTTACATTCGAAACACATTACCCGTCACAGGAACCACAATATAAAATACAGTAGTTTAACATTGTCAAACATTGAAATAAGTTTTACGCGTGACGAGTACTGTATTTTTATCACTTCTTACCGTGGGGACGTTAACTAGTAATTTGTTTATTTATTTTAAACTTTAAAGTATTTGTTTGTTGTAGCTAGCTCGACAACAACATAATATTATAAATATTCCCTTAAAAAAATTGTAGAGTCATAAACGGTATCAATATTATTTGTATTTGTGATTCAGATGCCTATTTAATGATATTTGGTGTCCTGTGTGAAATTCACGCCCCTTATTTGCTAAGAATTATACTCAAAATATATTTGTAAAACAATTTTACGCATCACGTATGTCTCGTATGGCTCACGTGTCATCGCCATCCCTGGTCTACTATATATTATTTATACTGCACAGGAACTCTAGCGATGCGGATCGAAAGCGCGTTTTTCTTGGCCTCGTAAGTAAACTAGGCGAACCTTACTTGACTTACCCTATATTATTGTAGGTTATCTTTCACTCGTATTTAGCTTGACGTCTTTTTCATCAATGTTTCGTTTATCTAAGTTGTTATTGAATTTTGATTGATCTGTATGTAAAATCGTCCTATGAAGTCAAAAATTTTTGATAATATTCAATTTGAAACTTGAAGACAAACTATGGGAAGAAAAGCGATATTAAGAGATGAAAATATTCCTTAGAAGTAAACGCCAAGACTGATTTTGATGAGATTTGGCACAGATATAGCCTAACTCTATATAAGATATTACTTTGATCTCGCGAAAATGCACGGTTTCTATCAGATTTTATTTTACGCGGGAAACAACTGTAAATAAATATATACAGGGTGTAACAAAAATAAGTGATAATACTTTAGGGTGTGTACGTGTTCCTTGTAGAGAGTTCACTGTGAAAGTAGCAGCGCTGAAAGACCAAAATTTTTTTTCACTTTTGTATGGGGAAACTCGTGACGCTCGGGCCCTTGCCCATACAAAAGTGAAAAAAAAATTTCGTCTTTCAGCGCTGCTACATTCACAGTGAACTCTCTACAAGGAATACGTACACACCCTAAAGTATTATCACTTATTTTTGTTACACACTGTATATAACGAAAAGCACTCCCTAAATATCAGTGAAACCTGTATAAAAGCAGTTTCCCCGGCGTAATTTCCAATTCGTTAGGCCGTCATTACTGTCGCCGTCATTATAATCCCGCAATCGGTTACTTTAGTAGGTCACCTGATGTGAAGTGCGGCCAGGCTCGCCGGTTCATTATAAAATTGTGAAATTTTGACTTGGTACGTTTTATACTAGCTGTGCCTCGCGGTGTTAAACACAGTTTATTAGGGAAAAAAATCCCAGAAAGGGACATAGGATACTTTTATGCCGAAAAAATGTACGGTTCCCGCGCAACAAACGAATATTGGCGCAGCGGAGTTACGGGCGGTCATCTAGTTTCATATAAAACAAAGCTTTTTTACGGGAACACTATACTTTTTCGTTATATAGAGTAGCGCGTATTAAGTTTTTTTTGACATACTTAGATCGAAAAAACCATTGGAGTTTTTTTTTTTTTTGTATCATTAGTAAGAGTTTTTTTTCTGTTCTTGTCAGCATTTATTTGTTGACATTCCAAGAAAAGCTTGTTAAGTTTCATTTGATGACAAAACATTTTCTTTTCTTAGAAGCGTTATAAATCCAGACACACAAATATAATATCCACAGTTTTCTTTTTAATATGTACGCTAAAATTAATTTTAATATATTATGTAATGTTGAGTACCTTATTTACACAAGCGCTCTACATTATAACGACCGACTCGAAATTGCCAGACAAAATCTATAAAGCTATAAAATTACGTTGCTTAATTATTACTCTGTAGGCATCCGGCAAGCATCAAAATGGGTGCTTTAATAATCTACTACATTACAAAATAATATCAGTTAAAAAGTAGAAAATATTATAAGATGTTTGCAATCGTTTGTTGGCATAGCGATCGTCTGCGTAGTTTTTCCAGGAAAAGTAGGCTTTCTTTTTGAAAATCCTAATCCGATTTCATTACAATCTGTTAAAATTAATAGTGATTATTTTTATAAACATAAGCTAAATAATAAATATATTATTTTTTAATGTTAAGAACTTTTTGCACGAAAAATATATATGTCTTTACTCTTTTCTTGTTACATTGTATTACATTTCTCTTACATAGCAACTTTTATTGTTAAGTGGCCTTACTTAGTAAGGATTAAATATTAATTAACATTATCCTATAGCAATGGTGCTCATTAAATGATTTTATTGTCATTGATGACCAGCAAACCACGTTCATAGAATATTAATAGTATCATGATGATGCATTCAATATGAAGAGAATATGTTATTTTAAAATTAACAATTAAAATAATTAATAATTATATTCCAAACTAATTTATTTTAACAATATGCCTACATTAGCACAGCTCACATTCTATTATTATTATTTAAAAGATTCGATTTTATAGAAATAATAATAAATAATAATTCATGCTCAAACCAATTATTATTGACTTTAAAAAATTACAATCAATTTTATTTTTTAGATTAAAAATAATAGAAAAGACTATTTCTTTTATTTTTTAGTCGTACGTAAATGCAAGCTTAATTTTTTTAATAAGTTTCTATTACATAGATCGACCAAAAAATATTTTTTTCTTGTGCCTGCTACTTAATGACTATTATCCGATTGTTTGCATTGAAAACCAGAAACACAAATTTTAAAAATAAAAGATTGCTTTTATAGTCTAGGCGAAGACGAATAAAAATATAAGATTTTTGCAAAATTCTTAGAGATTTATTAAATGAGAGTTAAAAAGATAGTTGGATCAGCAAATTAAAGACATTATCAAGCATATGAAATAATTTTAAAGTTCCTATAGGGTATGCTCACCTAGATACAAAAAATATTAATTTTTAAATCTCAATTATATATTTTTACAATTTTATTTTGGGAATATAAGCAACGATATAAATAAAATAAAAAATGATATATTTTATTATTTTCATATGTAACTGAAAGAAGAAAATTCAGCATTTCTTCAAAATTTGAAAGTTCAAAAGGTCTCAGTTTCTATAAAAGCAAACTTTTTGAGTTAAAATCATATAGATATAGATATAAACTAGGGTGCACAGAACTCAGGCATAAAAATCGTGTTGACTAGTCATATTTATTACTATCAATTAGTTTATTAGAGTATTAATTTTGTTTCTTTGTCATTTTATTGTTGCTATTTAAGTAATCATATTTGACGAAATGCTTTAATGGGGCTTAATAAAACTTAAAAAAAAAATTCTATGAAGGTACATAATTATTATGAAAATCAGATAATTGAAAAAAAAAATTATTCATTTTTTAGATAATATATTATGTAAGTTTGGGTTAGGCGAATTTGCTACTACAAAAGTACTGATATTTTTGCTTCAAAATAAATTAACACTCAGCACCAAAAAATCAAGAAAACTCTTATTAGCATTTTGTTGGTAAAAAACCGAATTTTTAGCGTGAATTGTTTAGAAATAACAATTAAATCTAATAGAGCTTCTCCACCGAGGAACACTGTACTCCAAACAATATCCTTTAATTTCACAGCTCCACAGCTCCGAAGCATTCATAATTATTCAAATCTCATTCGATATTGTTAAACTTGCGAATATTGTACGAAAGCATTTTCGCGAAACCTCTTTAAATAACAACGAAAAACAATATAACTATAAATATTTCTATCCACCTTTTTTAGCCGATCTATACTTACGATTATACAAAACACACAATCAAAAAATCCTAATATTTTTCACAAACACAATTTCACATATATACATACACCTCAACGCGTAATGGATAGAGCTCGACAGGGAGAGCGCGTGCGATCGCGTCGGTGTCTCGAACGCGAATGCGGGGGTGAGCCTCCACCGCCACCCGGCTACCCCCTGCCCCCCTCCATTCCCCCTGATAACCTGCTACTTCGGAAGTCACTAAACTCCGCAATGAATGTCACCCAGGCACAACTAAGTCGCGAAGAAAATGTGATTTTTATTGAAAAGGGGTCGGTATCACGATCGATCGCTCAAAACGATATAAAGAGCGAATAACTCTAGGGTGACTGGTTTACATTTCGGTGGCAACTGGCAGCACGTACAAACTTAAGATGGCGAGTGATGGGATACGTTCATGTTTTTTCGGGATAAACAACTACCTTAGATGAGTTAATTTATATGGGAAAGAAAATCGTGTCATTATGTACTTTCTTGCGACATGAAAGCGTGAAGACGGCATAGACAAATACAATAATATGACTGTAAATTTTTATTTGTGTAGATGTCAAAGCTATTTATACCTTATTGAGATATAAATTGATACATATGTAGAGATATTAAAATATGTCAACACCATTAATTTAATCTTCCAAAACTCTACATCAAATACAAATAATAGTGACAAGCCCTAACAAGATAAAAACAACGTCAATCCATCAGGTACCCAGAGATATATTGTCGGGGGTTCCCCTAACTAATGAAAGCTCCTTTTGTATGACGTATAACAATCATTGGGAATACGCAACGCTGGCTAGCGGCCAATGTAGGTGAGGTCGCGGGTCCAATGAAAATATACTGCAAGAAATCAATTCCATCCTAACATTTAGATATATGCGTATATTCTACAGTTTAATACATTTACGAGTATATTATATATACGTATAGATATATAATATACTCGTAAATGCATTGAAGGTTTAACAAAAGTAAGTGATAACACTTTTGGGTATGTGTCCCTTATATAGAGTTCACTGTGAAAGTAGCGGCGCCGAAACTGCAATTTTTTTTTGATTTGTATGGGCAAGCGCCCTAGCGTTATGCATCACCCCACACAAAAGTAACAAAAAAACTTTACATTAGCCAATCGAAAGCTCTATACTGTACTCGGCGAAACATGGCGGTAGCGGTTATTGACTTCCTGTCAAAAACTTGTCATTTTCTATATAAACCGCGATTGACAATGAAGTGTCAGATGTTGTCAATCGCGGCTTTGTATAGAAAATGACAAGTTTTTGACAGGGAGTCAATGACCGCTACCGCCATGTTTCGCCGAGTACAGTATAGTGAAAAGATAAAACAATTCTGCATAAAACCTCAAAAACATTAAGATAATATTATTGTTACGTCATCTAAATGTTTAATGGGTATCATTCCACTATTTACGCATTTTCATGTTATTACGCATCCATATAAATTTTAAAATAACAATACAATCTTAAAGTAACAATTTTAATAACAACTAGCTGTGCCCCGCGATGTTACCCGCGGTTTAAGTGATAAATAATAAAATAAGACTATGAAAAGTACCAATAATAGGGTCAAAACGGGACGATACATGGTTCTATAATGGTTTATGGTAGTGATGATGATGATGATGAATGTAATCTGCATAGTAGCATATTATGCTTTCCGTTCTTAAAACAACGTCGAAACTCCCAAACTTGTATCTATAAAGAGTCAGGAGTTCTCTCAGCACCTTCCGAACCAACCTTGGTGCGAAATCTTGCTTGTTGGTAGCATATGCTTGGAATACTGCTCACGAAACCGAAGTCACCACATGTTTCCATATAAAATTTTCTTATAGATCCCTTCATCAGGTCACCACTTTTATGAATATGGTACCAAATTGGGATGATAACCTATACACCAAAGGAAAAATTTTGAAAATCGGTTCACAAACGGCGGAGTAATCGTTGAACATAAAAAAACGAACATAACACCTCCTCCATTTTGAAAGACGGTTAAAATTGTAGCCTATGTGTTATTCTGATGTATAAGCTATATTAATGTTAAGTTTCATTAAAATCCGTTCAGTAATTTTTGCGTCAAAGAGTAACAAACATCCATACATCCATACATACATACATACATACATCCAAACTTTCGCCTTTATAATATTAGTAGGATAGGATATTGTTCCCACGCATTTTCATATTTTGAGGAACATAATTTACTACCACATCTTTTCAACGCCGTCACAATAAAAGCTCTGAGGTGTAATAAACGAAAGCTCTGAAAACTTTTCGAACTGCGCTTTCACGGAAACTTAAAAAGTCAAGAACCTCATTTTAAGCAACATAAATGTATCTGTATACAGTTTAAGAGCAAACTCTATTTAAGCTCTACGGATGACTGGGCTTTAAGCTTCCAGTGAAAGCCCAGTTTTTGCTACAAAAATTTCCATTGACATTCCAACGTTTTCAAACACGACGGGGCAGATAAAAATATGATGGACAATTTTAGCTTTCAGAATATTTTGACTCGTGAGTTGTGACAGGTTGCTCTACCTTGTTAAAAGTGAAATTGTAAGTATCTAAACACACTAGGCCGAAAATACGCGGCCGAATTTCGGCATGATTACGCCAGCTATGCGCTACGCATACAATTTTACATACAATTTAAAATACATTGCAGGCGTAATCATGCCGAACTTCGGCCGCGTTTTTTCGGCCTAGTGTGTTTAGACACTAAAAGAGAATTTTTACTAACCGACTTAAAAAAGGAGGTCATAAATTCGACCCGTATTCCTACTAATATCCCTATTCCCTACTAATAATAAGTATAAATGCGAAAGTGTGTCTG
Organism: Cyaniris semiargus; assembly: GCA_905187585.1. Lineage (NCBI taxonomy): Eukaryota > Metazoa > Arthropoda > Insecta > Lepidoptera > Lycaenidae > Cyaniris > Cyaniris semiargus. The sequence continues at coordinate 6,817,749 of LR994555.1, forward strand.
TCTGTCTGTCTGTTACCTTTTCACGCCCAAACCGCTGCACCGATTTTGCTGAAATTTGGTATGGAGATACTTTAAGTGCCCGGGAAAGGCTACCTTTTATCCTGTAAAAATGTGCGGTTCCCCGTTCCCACGCGATAAACTAATTTTGAGTGAGTTGCGAGAATCATCTAGTGTATGTACTCTTAATATTTCTGTAGATGCCCAGTTTTCGTCAAACCATGACTATTTGACTGGATCAACCATCGAATTAAGGGCCTGCCCCTACGGAGATTCCGTAATTTACCGTATTTAGAGCCTTATAAACTCATAATTTGAAAGCTACAAAGTTATAATGAAAATACAGAAATAATCTTCAGTATATCAACATTCCTTTCCCCGTTTTAAATTTTCTATTTTTGTTTATTATACTCATGATATTAGCCTCCAAAGTAATACCAATTTATTAAAATTGAAGCATACTTTCAGCATCTCCCTAGTACTTACAAATTACGTTTATTTGAAACACACGACAATAGATAGACAATTTCATTAACTACATATTCTCCATTTAAAATTTTTTTAGACCAATTTTGAACTATGATAAGTAAAAAAAAAATAGGAATTTTGTGCGATCTCGGCAACGCGTTAAATGTATGGTCAAGGTCGTTTGCTCGGGGGATGGCCTTAATGTAATTTAGTAGAATTAAGGTGCTGTTTTGACTGTGCTATAATGTTATTATTCTCTTACTATGATTTTTGTCAGCCAAAAAATGGCTATAAGGGTCTAAGCGCGTGTTACTGAATAAGTTTTCAAAATTAGACGGTGCTCTTATAAATTATTGTGATCTGACATGATAGAACATTGAGTGAATAATTCAAACAGTTAAAGTATATGACATATGTGCTAAATCAAAGTTTCTAAAATGACTGACCAACCCAGCTATTTAAAACGTTAGCGTAGACATCACGAAGGAATCGGGCATTCAAAACAAACTATTCATTGTCTTTTCACAGAGCTTAAAGTCCAAAGTAATTTCATCAAAATCGGCTCAGTAATTTAAGCGTAAAAAGGTTACAGACAAACAGATTCAACTTTTAGTATTTTATAACATACGTTTCTAAGTATCATAATAAAATAATTACATTTTACCAAAATACGGTATAAAACCGACAAAACGGAAAGTCATCCATACTTCCATACTAATATTATAAATGAGAAAGTGTGTCAGTCTGTCTGTCTTTCTTTCTGTCTGTCTGTCTTCGGTTCAGCGGTTAGGGCGTGAAGAGGTAACCTCTTCACGCCCTAACCGCTGAACCGATTTTGCTGAAAGGTACGGAGATACTTACTTTGAGTCCCGGGAAAGGACATAGGATACTTTTTATCTCGCAAAAATGTACGGTTCCCGCGCGATAAACGATTTTGGCGCAACAGAGTTGCGGGGGTCATCTAGTAAAGAATATTATGGTACTACTAAGCCACGTTGTAAGATAAATGTGAATGTTTTAAGCTCAGTAGAGTGTTGCATCAGGCAATTTGGTTTTTGTAAGTGCAGGTTCGACTAAATATAGGTTGTTAACGCAATGTGGTCTTATGCGACTCCCTAACTACATTGCATCAGATGGGCTTCAAGGGATTTTCCTTAAGATATCTGGAGTTTACGACAAGCGAAGGTCACTAAATGAGCAGGTGGATCATCTGATAGATCATTTTTGCTGTTCATTGTTCATGAATACAATCAGTACCTGCTGGTTCTTTGAACACTCGCGTACTAGACCTAGGGTACCTTCTAATTCACAAGTAACTTATTAGGCAAAAAAGAAATAATATGAAAACCAAAAAATTATGCATATTTATGAAAAATCCTAGCGTAGCGTTGGCGAAATTAGTTATTAGATGACGCCTGCGACCTCGTTGCGCCAAAATTCATTTATCGCGCGGGAACCGTACATTTTTCCGGGGTTAAAAGTATCCTATGTCCTTTCACGGGACTCAAAGTATCTCCGTACCAAATTTCAGCAATATCTGTTCAGCGCTTTGGGCGTGAGGAGGTAACAGAGAGACAGACACAATTTCGCATTTATTATAATAATAGTATGGATATTAGTGAATGTTATAAAATTAAATAATATCCATTAGGCCGAAATGTACAATTACACTGAAACGAAATATTAAATTTCGAAGAATTAATTATTACAGCGAGCGCTATTAATTAATCACTCCCAATAAAATTACATGCGATCGATTTATTGCGAAAATTGCTTCTTCATTAAGAATCGTATGCTTATTATTATTTGACTATAAGATAGCGATATATTAAATAATCCTCACTGATAGATATTACAAAGTAAGCGGAAGTGTGTCTGTCTGTTACCTCATTACGCTTAAACGTCTGAACTATTTAGATGGAATTTTGATATGGAGATATTTTGAGAGACGGGAAAGGAAATAAAACAAAAAAGATGGTTAAATCTCTGTGCGGCTGTAAAACGTTGATGTCACTAAATGACACGTTGGGTCCGACGACATTTGAAATATTATAATTATGTAACTGCAATGTTTTCACGCTAGACGACAGCACCAAGACAGATAGTAGATAAAAAGTTTTGTTCGACGTTTAACAACGTTTCTGTCAATATTCTGTTATATTGTTCAGTCAATATCCTAAGTTTTGGAGATCTCAGACCTAAGGCAAACTTTTGTTTTATTTTGTTGCAGACCCTTACTTAGAGATGAATGAAAAAATACATGAAGGATGAGATAGGCGAAAAAGGATCGCATTCATTTGTAAACCTGAATGATACATATTCAAATTACCTTGGAGAAGACTACATACTTAAAAAAGGGTTTGTTCAGGCTAGCTATAGTCTAAATGGCGAATCGTGGCACAAAACTTCATGCGTCTAAATTTGTATGAAATGCTGTGTATTGTTATTTTGATCATAGTATGTTTTAAAACTTTTTAAGTAGGTATATAATAAAGTATGGACGTAAGAATAATTTTAAATTGTTAGCAATTTTTCGTAGCTTACCATTAATTTGCTTTATTTGCAAAAAGTAGTACGGATATTAACTATGAAACGAATTAGGTTTCGTATTATATTGCAGACTAGATCTTAAACTTTACATTTTTGTCGTATAACGTAAAACATCATACGTGGCAAATTTTTTTACAAAATTAACAAAGTACCTAATTAAAAGCTTGTTAAAAAATTTTTATAAGTATTTTTGTAAGTATTCCTCAAAATTTGTTTGGCAGGTATAAAGACAGACTTTTTAATTTAAAACATTAGTATAAAGTATAAGGAAGTAATAGACGGTATGGCCAATTTGTTAGAATTAACACTTCTTCTAACACCATAACAATAATAATTGTATTAGGTCAATGTCCTAGCACGCGTATCAAACTTCAGCAACTAAATCTTATTAGCCAGGTCAATAACCTGCAAATAGTTACAAAGAAAAACAACAGAGCCTACGTGAAATAAAACAGAAAGAAAACTTGAGCTGTTTTTCTAGACTTTATTGTAACGAATATACAGGGTGTAACAAAACAAAGTGTTGTAAAGATGTTCACTGTGAAAGTAGCAGCGCTGAAAGACTATTTTTTAAATTTTGTATGGGAAAATTCATGACCTTTGCATATTTCTCATTCAAAAATAGAATTAAAAAGTTACTCATTTAGCGCTGCAATTTCACAGTGAACTCTATATGAGGGACACATATACACTTTGTTTTGTTATTCCCTATATTATTTGGACATTTTTAAGGTTCTTATATCAAAATTGAAGGGATAATTGCCGAGTGAAATTTGAGTCTACTTAGTCTAGAAGCTAGAGACTTGATATTTTTGTTTTAGATACTTTTAAAAGGTTTAGTCTCATGCAATTTCAAATAAATTTGATCTTGCTAATATAGGTACTCTTTTACTTAGTTATCTCTTTTACATTTTAGTGTACTTTACTAAAGAAAAAAGTATGATAACAATAAACGAGTTATAATGGCTGTATAGAATTCAGCGATTAGGAGTGGCACATTGTAAGAAATATTATATAGCTTCATTCTGAAATCTAAACTGCCCAAGGTACACGATCATGATCCATACTAATATTATAAAGACGAAAGTGTGGCTGTCTGTCTGTTACCTCTTCACGCCCAAACCGCTGAACCGCTTTTGCTGAAATTTGGTATGGACATACTTTGAGGCCCGGGAAAGGACATAGGATACTTTTTATTCCGGAAAAATGTACGGCTCCCGCGCGATAAACGAATTTTGGCGCATAGGAGTTACGGGCGTTATCTAGTATTACATAATGTTGAAGTATAATTTTGAAGTAGTTAAACAATGTAGCACGTCGCAAAGGTGTAAAAGTTGTCTCTTTATTGAACTACTTTGATTTAAAGAACCCGGGCTGAGTTACGGCCATGCCACACGACGCGGTGCGGCACCGCACCGGTGTCCGTCTCACCGGACAACCGGCCACACGGTGAGTGCGGCACCGCAACGTTTTTTTTTTTTAATATCTATGGACGCGACGCTTCACACCACGTCAGTCTGGCTCCGTGCTAAGTACCTGAAGGACTTGTGTTACAGGTACCAGACAACGGAAATATATTTAATACTTTTATATTATACATATATTTAAGATTTTTTTATTATATCATACACATATTTAATACACATCCAGACCCGGGAACATTGAAAACTTTTTGTTCCGTCGGCGGGATTCGAACCCGCGACCCCCGGCCACACACTCAACCAATTGAACCACAGAGGTCGTCAACGTCGTTTCGCATCGTTTTGCAGTACTGTAGCAGCATCAGTCGTTTCGCAGTACTGTAGCAGCGACGGACTCGTGCTCCCCCCGTCCCCGCCTCATCTCGATTCCGGTGCGCGTGCGGTGCAGAGCCGGAGAGATTTTTCTATGTAGGACACCGGAGCGGCACCGGTCAGGCGCCGTACCGCCGCCGCACCGCATCGTGTGGCATGGTCCTTACTCTACTTTAGTGCACGACTAGAAAAGAACAAGAAAAACAACAGCTAAAATGGAGAGACGAGGCGTCAGCGATCATTGACCTCACTAGTCTAATAGCGATGAAAAATAATATTATGCGTAAACCTTGAGGGTCGAATAGAATACAACCCAGTAGAACTAATTCTTGACAAATTTAGAATTTTCTCTAGCGACAAAGACCTGCTTTCCCAACGAAAATGGGTAGCAATTCCCTATTACTCTTCATGAGACACTTTCTACGGCGGACCGGTTCGTCATTGAAGGCGCGACATTGCATCAGGTATAATTACTGTGGCTACTGGCTACTTTTCTCGTTCCTAGGAACTTTGCATTTTCTTTCATCGCCATAACAGGCAAAGAATCTGGAAGACGGGATAAGTAGAGCAGCAGAATTTTTCTTGAGTTTTGAAGCCCCTAACTAGATGCAGATAGTTAGGGCCATGAAAAAAAATACTCAAAAAAATACTGGTATTTTTTTTAATAATATTTGTGTATTTTCTTGAGAAAAATCGAAACATGAGATGAATGACATGGATGAAATTTTAATTAGATGACGCCCGTAACTCCGTTGCGCCAAAATTAGCTTATCGCGCGGGAACCGTAAATATTTTATCCGGGATAAAAGTATCCTGTGTCCATTGTCCATACCCGGGATTCAAAGTATCCCCACACCAAATTGCAGCAAAATCGGTTCAGTGGCTTGGGAGTGAAAAGACAGACAGGCAGACCCTTTCGCATTTATAATATTGGTATGAATATCTATGCCACACTTTATTAAAATACTATTAAAGTTATTATAATACTTGGGTATTACAATAACTATTCACAAACGAACTGACACGTGTTTACGCGTAGCATATAATAGGTACAGAGGGATTTAACATTATGTTGTGATTATATTCCAGCAGTGATCGAAGTTAAGCCGTCAGAGCATAAGCCAAAATGAAAACGGTTAAGCCGAATATGTTTATGTACGTAAGCTTAAACCTGACAGTAAAAGTGTTTTAACGAGGATTTTTACATAATCTCAAAATCAACATAATGTGCGAAACGTGCGTTTTATTTTATGGAAGTTTCGGGACTCGGCCTGCTTATGGTATCAAAATTTGAATCTTAGTTATTAAGATTCAAATCTTGATTGTACCGTATTTTCTAAAATTACTATTTTATATATAGTATAATCAGGGGTCTAATTTCATGACTAGAAATGCCATGACGAATGTCGAATCTAATACTTTTAAATGGACGCTGTTAAGCATTTGTGTACTCACTGTACTATCCCACAAAAAATACGTATTGAGTTATGAATGCAATCATGTTGTTTAGATCATTTAGAACAAGACTGCATTAATAATTCAATAAAAAAAGTGGTTTAGTACACAAATGCTTAAACAGCGACCAAATATTTGTTTGTCTTGTATATTTTATTTATGCTGGCGATCTCGGAAACGGCTCTAATGATTTCGAAAAAACTCAGATTCAAAAATATACAGTTATCGTTTAACACAAGACCCGGTTGATCAGGGTTCTTGTCAAATGGCGTTTTCGAGCGAAGGCTAATTAGCCAAAAAGCTGCAAAAAGGCAAATAGCATGGGATTTGACATAAGGAATCGTAAACGTCGTCTCATTTACAGCAGCACTCAAAAACGAATATATTTTATTAGCTAAAGGTGCTCCCTCACCGCGAGCTATTACTTGTAATGTAACATTATAGATTAGTTTTTGAGCATTACATTACACGTGTAATGTAACATTAAAGATTCGACTTTGAGCATTAGGGCGAAGCCAAACGAGCGTAATTTGTGAGTTGTGAGTCGCAGAATTTCGGTTCGGCAGAATTCTGCTGCATTCAGTTTCATACAAAAGTCCTGTTTGATTCACACGAGCGTAATTTTGTGAGTCGTGATTTGTATGAAAAGATATTTACGCGGCAGAAATTCTGCGACTCACAACTCACAAATTACGCTCGTTTGGCTTCACCCTTACATTACAATACTATCTCCCTGACTGACGAACATTCGCGTGTAATGTAACATTCGACTTTGAGCATTCCATAGCTAGTTGATGTTACAAGTTGTATCAAGATATTACACACTGTATCATTACAAGGTGCGCATTGCAATAGCACCTTTCCTGTAAATAAATGAAGAGTTTGACAGATAATGTATGGGGCTTATGTCAAAATTTTGAATTACATAATTACATTTAATGTTCCACTCTGAGTGCGGCAGTGAATGTGGCAGTTTGGGACTTATGTCAACTCCAGGACATTTTTGATACCAACATTTTTGAAATCGCCGTGACTAAACAATATAAGGTTTCTTCACAAAGTGGTGAAAAATCTCTTATTTAGTCCCACCCCACGCAGTAAGACGTAAAACTATTTTTGTACCAATGCCCCTAAAACCTAGCATTACTTTACCTGAATTTTGTACAAAACAATATAATAAATATGCTAGTTTTCCTCACGTAACGGACTTCAATCAAACTGAGGCCGAAAGATAATCGTCTTTTACGATGTCCATTGTCCATTTACGAGTAATCGAAAAAGGAATCGCAAAACTCTTATAAACAACTAGTTACTGGATAAATGCGTTCGGAAGTAATACATAGGAAGCGTGTACGTTTTGTGTTATTTATTGCGGTAATGTGATTGACTATTATGGTAAACTAGATGATGCCCGCAACTCCGTTTATCTTGCAAACCGTACATTTTTCCGGGATGAAGAGTATCCTATGTCCTTTCCCGGGACTCAAGGTATCTCCATACCAAATTTCAGCAAAATCGATTCAGCGGTTTGGGCGTGAAGAGGTAACAGACAGACAGACAGCAAACAGACAGACACACTTTCGCATTTATAATATTATGTATGGAAGTATGGATATGGATTGACAATTCCCGTGGTCTTTAACTTATGTCTGTGTCAAATTAAAAAAAAAACACTCCAGCAGTTTAGATGTAGATGCTTGTTGCTTATCCAATGAAGAATATATTTATTTATTCAATGTTAGATATCCCACTTTTTATAAAGATTGGCATTCACATGTAACGTCAATAGAATTGGCAAGAGACTTGAGCGCCTCCCCTCGGGAACCCGTGCATTCTGGTCTCTGGCCAAAGCTATTGGAGGAAATTTCTGCAAGCCAACCCTACCATCCCTACACGTAGGAAATGGATCGTTGGCCCAGGACGCAAAAGACAAAGCCGATCTTCTGGGCAAGCTCTTTGCGTCAAACTCGACCCTGGATGACGGGGGGCAGAAACCACCGACCATACCGCGATGCACGAGCATCATGTCGGATGTTCGGTTTCATCAGCGCTCAGTGCGAAAACCTCCGTTCCCTTGTTATCCAAAAGTCGAGTGGGCCTGACGGAATCCCGCCTATTGTGTTGAAAAAGTGTGCTCCAGAGTTGGCTCCGGTCTTGACGCGTATTTTTCGGCTCTCCTATTCCACTGGCATCGTCCCGGCTTCCTGGAAGACAGCCTTGGTGCACCCGATCCCCAAAAAAGGTGATCGCTCAAATCCTTCAAACTACAGACCAATCGCTATAACCTCTCTCTTCTCGAAGGTAATGGAATCCATTATCAATAGCCAGCTTCTTCGATACTTGGACGGCCAGGGATTACTAAGCGACAAACAATACGGGTTCCGTAAGGGTCGCTCGGCTGGTGATCTCTTGGCGTACCTGACTCATCGTTGGGCTCAGGTAATTGAGTCGAAGGGAGAGGCATTGGCTGTTAGTTTAGACATTGCGAAGGCCTTTGATCGGGTTTGGCATAAAGCGCTGCTATCAAAGCTTCCATCATACGGGCTGCCCGAGAAATTATGTAAGTGGGTCACTAGTTTCTTAGCAGACAGAAGCATAAAGGTCGTAGTTGACGGTGAATGCTCGGAAACACAGTCTGTTGATGCTGGTGTCCCTCAGGGCTGTGTGCTATCGCCTACTCTATTCATACTTCATATCAATGACATGTTACAGACCAACGGCATTCATTGCTATGCGGATGATAGTACAGGTGATGCTGTATATATCGGCTCCCCCAATATTTCTCGGCAAAATGTCACTGAGAGTCGAAACGAACTTGTGTCTAAGGTGGAGAATTCATTGGAGAAGGTCTCTGAATGGGGCAGACGTAACTTGGTCCAATTCAACCCCGCCAAGACACAAGTCTGCGCGTTCACCACTAAAAAGTCACCAATGGTCGTATATCCTCGTTTCGAGGGCACATCTTTAACCATCTCCCCTAGCATTGAGATACTTGGCGTCAACATATCGAGCCAGTTCCGATATCATCTAGAGGGTAAGGCCAAATTAGCCTCGAAGAAGCTTGGTGTCCTTAACAGAGCGAGACGGTACTTCAGTCCGGACCAACGCCTACATCTCTACAAGGCGCAGGTTCGGCCTCATATAGAATATTGTTCTCATCTCTGGGCAGGGGCGCCAAAATACCAACTGCTCTCTCTGGATCGTATCCAACGAAGGGCCGCTTGAATTGCTGACTGCCATAGTGTTTCAAACAGCTTGGACCCCTTGGAATTACGCCGAGATGTAGCTTCACTCTGCATCCTCTATCGGTTGTATCACGGGGAGTGCTCTGAGGAATTGTTCGGAATCATACCACCTGCAACTTTTCGCCATCGTCCCACGCGAAAAATATACCATCCTCATCACCTTGATGAGTGGCAGTCTTCTACAGTGCGTTTTTCGCGTAACTTTCTGCCGCGCACTGTAAAACTCTGGAACGAACTGTCACCAGCGGTATTTCCGGACCTATACGACCTGCAAACCTTCAAGAAAAGAGCGTATTCCCTCTTAAAAGGCCGGCAACGCACCTGCAGCTCTTCTGATGTTGCGAGTGTCCATGGGCGACGGTAGTTGCTTACCATCAGGTGACCCGTTTGCTCGTTTGCCCCCTTATTTAATAAAAAAAAAAAGTATATTTAACTACGTTATTTTTTGCTTTAACTAACTAGTGTAGTAATTACACGAAAAACAGGGAATTTGGCAAATGGCAAAAGGTCAGCCATTTTTGTGGTCGTTAAAAGCATTTCTTACTCGCAATAAATGATAATTTACTTAATGATAATGAAGACAAATAGTAGTGATTAGAGAACCGAAAATTTATATAAAAATGTGCTTTTTGTAATATAATAATTTTGTAACTATCTCTGCAGATTGGGCTCTATGCAGATAAATAATAAGATTATGCTTAAAATCCTATAGAGGCGTGAAGCCTGGGCGATGTGGGCCACCGCCTACGGCCTCGCGGTCCAAGAGGCCCCGCACCCCTTGGACCCCAAGGATTTTTTAGGATTTACGAGGTTTAATACTCAATTTTTTATAAATAAAAATTTGAAGATCAAAAATTTTTTTCTCTCAACAAATCTCGCTAGAGGACAGACCACTTGCGTCATCCATCAGGGGACATCGCAAACATCGCAAAATATATCTTGCCCACAGCAAATTTAGGTCTTGCCCCGTCACTGCCTATAGTAATAGCTACAGAGCCCCTAGGGCCTAGATACTACGTTTTTTTGTCGGCGATTCAATAAAGAAGCGATAACAAAAACGTGTTGGCTAGGGGATTTGTTTCAATATATCTCCGGACTTCGATGCTGCCTCGATACAATAATACCAAATGGTAAAATAAAATTAAGTAGCGATATTATGCAATTTGTTGTAATTTATTTAAGTACTTACTTGGAAATCCTGATTAAATTTGGGTCCTGATTTAGGTCTACGATTACCGAAAAAATGGTACCGAAAATGTATTTTTGTACCGCGTACCTGCCGTAGTTAACGTAAAAAAGTTTGTCACATCATCGTGGTGTCAATAGAGTTTGCTTTTACCTGAAACAAGGAGAACAATTTTATAAATACAAAGTTTTCAAAAAGTATAATAAAAGATGTTTTTTAGATCGTTACAAGACTTTTGTCACAATATTTCTGAATCGTATTGATCATAAAAGCTTTTCGTTTTGTTCGGTCACATTTGTTTGTTTTTTTTTTTTCTAGAAAAGAAACAAAACAGCAAATAGATACTAAACTGGAACTGCAAATGGTCTCACAAAGGAACCCTCGCACTATCTACACTAGAAGAACACTTTTCTTCCCCAGTATACACTCCTACTCTAAAGTAGACATACTTTGTATGAATCCTTACACTTCTTTACATTTACAGATGAAGCTAAATAGTGCTTTATTAAAGGGCAGTTCTGACACTATCCATGGAAATATTATAAATGCGAAAGTGTGTCTGTCTGTCTGTCTGTTACCTCTTCCCGCCTAAACCGCACAACAGATTTTGCTGGGTATGGAGCTAATTTGAGTCCCGGGAAAAGGATGTCAGATATTTTTTTCTGGGAAAAATTTACGGTTCCCGCGCGATAAACGAATTTTAGCGGAACGGAGTGGCAGGCATCATTAAGTCCTAACGTAAACATTATGACAAGATAAGATTTCTGATTATTAAAAATTAATATTAGCAAAGTAATGAAAGCCAAGTCTCTGTCACTTACATAATACTAGATGACGCCCGCAACTTAGTTGCGCCAAAATACGTTTATCGCGCGGGAACCGTACATTTTTCCGGGATAAAAAGTATCCTATGTCCTTTCCCGGGACTCAAAGTATCCCCATACCAAATTTCAGCAAAATCGGTTCAGCGGTTTAGGCGTGAAGAGGTAACAGACAGACAGACAGACAGACACACTTTCGCATTTATAATAATAACTAGATGACGCCCGCAACTTCGTTGCGCCAAAATTCATTTATCTCGCGGGAACCGTACTTTTTCCGGGATAAAAAGTATCCTATGTCCTTTCTCGGGACTCAAAGTATCCCCATACAAAATTTCAGCAAAATCGGTTCAGCTGTTTAGGCGTGAAGAGGTAACAGACAGACAGACAGACAGACAGACAGGCAGACAGACAGACACACTTTTGCATTTATAATATTAGTATGGATATTAGTATGTAAGTATGGATATTAGTATGGATTGTAATTTGTAACATAGCTCACAATATTGCTCTACTCAATACTATATTTCGTCGCATATTGACTCGCTATACATCATGTTGTCTCTGCATTGAGTTATCAGTTATTTATCGGTTCATCAATCACTTTATACAGGGTGTTCAATTTAAATATTCATATTCGTTACTTTTACAATCTTACTTTTAAAACCTTCTTATTTTAAACGTATCTGTATAAATTAATATTATTAGTGAATATTTTCAAACGTTTAATATAATTTATAAGTGAGTAAAAAGGCTTAATATCAGTAAGAAATCGGAATTAAATCTTCTGCAAAATATTTAGGTGTATTCTATCTCCAAAGGCAAAGAAAAAAAAGTCTTTGCCTATGCATTTTTTTATCTGTTAGGCGTGATGAATAAAGTGTGTTCGCATTGAGTAACAGATTGACAAGAAAGGGTTATTTTCAGTTCAATCATAGAAAACACTTGTATTGGTAGATCTGATGAAATTAACAATAAAATCGGCCAAGTGCGAGTCGGACTCGCGCACGATGGGTTCCGTACCGATACAGAGCAAAAATAGGCTAAAAATTGTGTTTTTTTATATGGGAGCGGCCCTTAAATTTTTATTTTATTTTAATATAAAATTATTAAATATTAAAATACACATATAACAAAAGAATGTGTGAAAAATTCAAGTGCCTACCTCTTGCCATTATTGATATAGAGCGAAAAAGGCCGAAAAATATACGTTAGTTGTATGGGAGCCCCCCTTAAATATTAATTTTATTTTGTTTTCAGTATTTGTTGTTATAGCGGCAACAGATATACACAATCTGTAAATATTACAGAAGTCTAGCTATAGCGGTTCTTGAGATACAGCCTGGAGACAGACAGACGGACAGACAACGAAGTCTTAGTAATAGGGTCCCGTTTTTACCCTTTGGGTACGGAACCCTAAAAACAAGGCCCACACAGCTTGCAGACGTCCATAAAATATTCGCATAGAGCTGATGAAACCCGCAAAAAGCGAGGGTCATATAAGAAACTTCGCTTATCTGGCCAACGACGCGAGATAATAATACCAAGTGTCCAATAATTTAGCGAACAATAGAACTGGGTAGCGATTAACATTGGCAATAGCAATATGTAAAACCCCCAGAGAGAGACCCCAATTTCGGCGTATTTCGTTGCGAATTTTGATAATTTCCTTTGTACAATCAGATTGTTGGACGTAAATAATGAGGGTTATGAAAAACAGGCACCAGAAGATGATAAATTCACTAAAAAATGCTCTTTTATACGCGAAAACACAAAAGTCATGAAATATTTTAGCGTTTTTACATTTGGTTATGTTGTGATACGAATTTATTTACTTACACACATTGTTTTGTTCTTGTGTATCAAGCAACTTTTCTAACAGATCAGACTAGGAAAAACCATAATTTGGGGGCAAAAATAACCTGAAATTTTCCCTTTTACATGCAAAAATTGTTGTTTATCCGCAAAAGGTTGCCTGTGCAATGTTTAGTAAGGTGAGTAAGAGTAACAAAATAAACCAAGTATTAAAAATAGGCATACGTATCTTAAATTGTAATCAGTACACAGAGGCAGCGGGGTCTCAGCCAAAACGACAAGATCAAGACACTTGACTGACTCCCCCGTTAATTTGATACAGACATTTTGTACAGCACACGATTGTGAGCCTTAAATTTTAAACTGCGGAACAGAAATCAGCGAAAATCCCGTGCATTGGATACTGCGTAATATTGCCCGACGTTTACGTTTTAGATAAAATGTCTAGCTGGTGCGGATCAACAGAGGTTGGGTTAAATGTACCGTCACTTGATAAAGAGAGTAATGATGGTTTTTCGTGTGTTTTGAGTATCTGAGACGATCAAGATTAGCTAATATTACATCCATACTAACATTATAAATGCGAAAGTTTGTCTGTCTATTACCTCTTCACATCTAAACCGCTGAACCGATTTTTTTTGGTATGTTGATATTTTTAGTCCCGGGAAATAACATAGAGAATTATTTTTATCCCGGAAAAGTGTACGGTTCCTGCGTAATAAACGAATTTTGGCGCAACGGAGTTGCAGGCGTCATCTAGTAATTTTATTGAATAAGTTACCTCAATAAGGTGGCTATAACCATAGAGATATAATGTACTACGTACTGGAGGCGCCATTGCAAACAAAAAACATGTCACACTTGAGGCATGAGCGGGGTGAGAAGCGGGGCGGTGATGGCTATAGATCAGTACCGCAGAAGTGACAAAGTTTTGTGTTACAAATACTGCCAAAATCACCCTTCGCTTCGCTATAAACGGGCAAAATATCGCACTATGAACATTGAACTATTATGAACTATCTGAAAGTTCCGAAACTTCTTCAAGTCCTAGACCTAATTTCGCAAAAAGACAAAGATAGAATATTCAGTATACTATGGGCCTGACGAAAGATGAGGGAGTAAAAAATTCATACGCGTACGTTAGGCCAAGCGTCTGAAAACTTTCGTGTACACGCTTCATACAAGTTCATAGTTATTTTACCTCTAACATGGCCTTAATGCAGATAACATAAGGCTTACTTTCGTAGAAACTTCGGGACAACTCTGAATGTACTTTTGTACATGAAGAAAGTGACATTACGAGGGTTTACGAGCGAAAGCAGAAAATAACGAAAACCTTTTTACTACATTCTCAGGATCAACTGCGAAGTTTTATGAGGTTTTGACAAACAAGATATTAAGAAGTTTCAGGGAAGCAAATTGAAACCTTTCAACCCAAGAATACTTCCATGTACCATCATAGAAATTGATTTATAGCTAGATGACCTACGGTATTTGGTCGAGTTGTCAAGCATTGGCTTGAACAAAGCATTTAGTCGTGATCACAATTCACAACAATTGACATAGCCCGACCAAATTACATTACTGCCATTTCCCTATGAATCTAGTTTTCTATTAGTAGAACGTCAGCAGCTTTTGCCTTAAGAAGAGGCTTCATTTTAAACCACATCCAAGAAAACTCTGCAATCCGATAAAGTATACGGTTCCCATGAATTTATCCTACCAATCAACCCTATCTACAACATTATCCTACAACAGCTTAACTACTACACAATTCACGAAATACTGTGGTATTTTTTCCGAGTTACTTGGAAGTGTTTGTACTTGAAAACGTTTACATGATAGCCCTCCGGGGGATTGCCACGTCGATACCTGCTGAGCACCGAGTTACTATAGATTTAGAGAGATTTCCACCGTACTCTATACATTATATTCCTTAACTTGTATTATATTTTGTTACTAGAAATTATTTCGATTTATTTTCAATTAATTGCATCTATACTTTTGTTACAAGCAGGAAACATTTGTGATTGTTGAATGCTTTGAGTAGATTAAAAAATATAGGGTCGGTTTTGGTAAAATTGGCACATAATATATGGTCACCGAAAACTTGGCTGGTTTATAAAGCTATAAAATGTACGGTTCCCGCCCACCTACGACTAACACGAAATAAAAGTATGGTAAAAGACATTTGAAATGGAATTAATATTAAACAATAAAGGCAGACAATTAATAATCATTGTAAAATTAATCCCGTATTGTAAATATCTTATTCTGTGCTGTGGATTTTCAAAAAACAATCCGGCTCTTTCAAAAAGTCCATCGAATTACACATTACGGTTATTTTTAAAGCTTTCCAATTTATTAGCATAATGTAACGAACTGTTTTCCTGAGCAGGGATTCAAAAGGCTTTATGGCTATCGCTTGCACTGCGGTGGCCCAATAAAATCTGTTGGGCTTACAATACAGGGTTTTTAGGGTTCCGTTCCATAATATAACGAAATTCTACTGAGACTTGTCTGTCTGTATCTGTCCATCTTTTACTATTTTAGCAGTGACATTGGAAATATTTACATACATTTGATGTTTTTCTGTTGCCACTTTAACTGTAGTTAAAATAGTATCCACTATCCATATTCCACATTAATGTTATTTATACCAATATGCGTCTGTTTGTTACCATATTTACACTAAACGCTAAATAAATTTTTTGTTCGGAGAAAAATTATTGGTTCCCGGATGATAAACGAATTTTGGCACACATAGTTATGACCTCATAACAGGAAAATAACTACTTCTAAATAATTACTTCTAAAATCTGTGGTTATGACTTATGAGTAACGAACGTACGTATTTTGTACGTGGGAGAGCCATGCTTCGGCACGAATGGGCTGGCTCGACCGGAGAAATACCACGTTCTCACAAAAAACCGGCGTGAAACAGCGCTTGCGCTGTGTTTCGCCGAGTGAGTGAGTTTACCGGAGGCCCAATCCCCTGCCCTATTCCCTTCCCTACCCTCCCCTATTACCCTATTCCCTCTTAAAAGGCCGGCAACGCACTTGCAGCTCTTCTGATGCTGCGAGTGTCCATGGGCGACGGAAGTTGCTTTCCATCAGGTGACCCGTTTGCTCGTTTGCCCCCTTATTTCATAAAAAAAAAAAACATCTAAGGTGTACTCGGGGAATCGAGACAGTAGCGGTCATTAGCGGCTTCCTGTCAAAAAACTTGTCATTTTCTTTATAAACCGCGATTGACAATGAAGTGTCAGATATTCCTAGTCTAAGGCATAGAGATATTATGTACTACGTACTGGAGGCGCCATTGCAAACAAAAAACATGTCGCACTTGAGGCATGAGCGGGGTGAGAGGCGGGGCGGTGATGGCTATAATATATCAGTACCGCAGAAGTGACAAAGTTTTGTGCCTACACTCGAATGAACGCAGACTCTATTTGAGTAAGTGGATAAAATAAAACAAAGATTTTTACTAAACATTATTAAAAGCTTTTATTTAACTTGCCCTGTATATTATTATGTACATATTATTAAATATATTAGTACATATTATTATGTAAGTTCGGGTGGAATTTTTGAACTCAATTTCGAAGTATGTATGTACGTATAATATTTTGTATACTCGTTTGGTTTGAATGACAATGCACGATACATCACTATAAAGACAAAATGGCCGACCATCCAAGATAGCGGAATAGTTATTTTCTATGCCGTCCTATAATAACAGTATGGATATTAAATGAAAGAACTTTTTGAGAATAACTCGAAAACGAATGTAATGTCATTCTACATCCAATATGGCGGCTCATCTAAGATAGGGGAATACAAACAAAGTTTCGTTTATTTCGGCATGACTAAAGAATTGGATTTTAGTTAAAAATAGTTAAGTGAAATCCAACTTTTAAGTCATGCAGAAATAAACGAAATAATAATATAACAAGTCGCTAAATATAGACACGGTTTTTTCACTAATCAACATCAAGTACGATTTCTCAAGGACATAGAAGTTAATTTTTTATATAAAATAACGGGGCAAACGAGCAAACGGGTCACCTGATGGAAAGCAACAACCGTCGCCCATGGGCACTCGTAACGTCAGAAGAGCTGCAGATGCGTGGGAATATGCCTTCTTCTTAAAATGCTTCTGGCGATAGTTCGTTCCACAGTTTTGCAGTGCGCGGAAGAAAGTTACGCGAAAAATGCACGGTGGAAGACCGCCACTTATCAAGGTGATGGGATGGTCATACAACTGATAGAGGATGCAGAGCGAAGCTACATCTCGGCACAATTCCAAGAGGTCCAGCCTATTTAAAATACTATGGCAGTCAACAATTCGAGCGGCCTTTCGTTCAAATTCAATACTCGTACAATAATACACAATAGCACTTATTAGGCAGCGTACATCGTTGGATACGATCCAGAGGGAGTAGTTGGTATTTTGGCGCACCATAATATGAGGCCGAACCTGTGCCTTACAGAGTTGTAGGCGTTGGTCCGGACTGGAATACTGTCTCGCTCTATTAAGAACACCAAGATTCTTCGAGGCTAACTTGGCCTTACTTTTAAGTGGTGAACGCACAGACGTGTCTTGACGATGATAATGATTAATCTAATGTACCATTAGCATATGTCTTCAATTCTTAAAACAACGTAGAAACCCCCAAACATGTATCTAAGGAGGCCGGAGATCTGTAGGCCTACTACGAAACTGTTTTGAGACTCAAACAATCGGACTAGAATGCCGCGTCCTGCTCTAACAACGTCATTTCACGTTTGTTAGAGTAGGACGCGGCGTTCTCGTCCGATTGTTTGAGTCTCAAAACAGTTTCATGGTACAAGGCCTGTTCACCACCTTCGAACCTTGGTATATCTTGGTGCAAAATCTGACTTCTTGGTATGATTTACTTGAAATACTTAATTATTTATCCAAAATCACTATAAGTTTCCATTTGAAATACTTCAGAATTCAGATTATGAATCAAAATCACAATATCATCCAGATAAATGGGGCTTTAGTATAAATAGCGAGGAATCCCCTCGATTACTTATGGATCCCATCATCAAGTCACCTTTTTTATGAATATGGTATCAAATTCGGATTAAACCCGATACAATAGCGAAAAAATCTTGAAAATCGATCCACAAACGGCGAAGTGATCGTTGAACATACAAAATATTTAACCTCCTCCTTTTTGGAAGTCAGTTAAAAAACATCATCATCATCACTCTACTCCGAAGGCATCACTCCGAAGAAACACTCCGCAAATTGCCGAGAATAGAATATGACGTAGCCTCAAAATTCCGAAAATTTCAAAGGTGAGTACAACTCGGTCGAGTTAACTCCGTACCTGGCGGCCATACTTATACAAACCCCCCAGTTTTGGAGCTACAAACGGTCGAGTTAACTCCGTACCAAGGATTTCGAAAATCGGACCACAAACGGCTGAGTAATCGTTGAACATACAAAAAATAATAAAAATAAACATACATACAGCCAAACGTATTACCTCCTTTTTTGGAAGTCGGTCAAAAACCAAAATATTACATACCAAAATTTTGCAAAACCGTTACAGCGGCTTGGGCGTGAAGAGGTAACAGACACAGGGAGAGACAGACAGATAGACGGACGGTCAGACAGATGGACAGACGGACAGACCGACAGACGGACGGATAGACAGACAGACAGACACACTTTCACATTTATAATAATTATATTATAATAAGTATGGCCCCAAAGTCCACTACATACTTACCTTATTTAAATTACTTAAATATTTATAAATACAATTATAATGTACGCATGTATAATGTACACGTAATATCGTATTTATATTACCAAAATACAAACTCGTCTACGTGAATATTTCATTCATCGTCATCTCATCATAGATATCTGTATTCTGCCTACATTCCCCTCTGAATCTACTACTCTATGACAATGCGATATGGCGCGCGTCTTCGCCTAGTTAATTTAATGTTCGTATTTTAATTGAAAATAATTAAATAAGAATACTAACCGATGAAATGTTATTCCGTCGCATTTGGAAGTGTTTTTGGAATTATTTTTACAGTATCATAAGACACACCAAGGCATTTTTGTGACTTTTATTTTGTTTTTTTATAAATGTCATACGTCTAGTGCGCAGAAGAGTTTGCGGCCGACTAAGTGCGCTGCGGCTATATAGATTCTGTTGAATGTGACCAAGCATTGCGTTGCGGTGTCAAGTCTAGTACTTATATGTCAGTGGTCTAAGGACGATATCGTATTTTGCATACTCGATGTGAACTGAATAAGAAGCATATCACTTCGAACTCATAAAAAGTTGGAGATTATCATTCTAAGAGTAACCAAGAGGTTTTCCGATGAATCTGTAATAATCTGTGTCTTTATAAGAGGTCAATTCATTCTTAAATATTCTAAATACAGTGCAAGCATTTTTCATTTAGCGCCTAGACTAAAAAGGTCAATGACCGCTACCGCCTCGTTTCGCCGAGTACAGTATAGTAAAAGAAATTATAATGAATATTTAATTTGAGCTTGGCTTAAATGTTAGACAAATAGGGCTTGATATAAAATTTATTTTGATAAAAAAAACCTTTTAAAACAAACATGTGTTTTTACGGAAGCCTTCGTGTGCTATTCCGACTCACACTTTGCCAGTTTTCCATATATTAATGCATGAAATATGTTGGTAAATATTCAATAGTAACTATTCAATATAAAATAATCGGCCAAGTGCGAGTCGGACTCGCGCACGAAGGGTTCCGTACCGCTATAGAGTGAAAGTAGGCAGTACTAGTAATCAATTATATTCTAGACATTTAAAAATATTTCGTACAGAAAAACATTTAAAACACTATGTTGTGTTAAGAAGATTCGAAAACATTTACGTACTTAGTACGAACGAAACCCTACATACTGCAGAGTACTCTAGACCGCTTATGTCTTGTGTGGCTACAACCTCAGGCTACAACTTACAAGTGATTAGACACTACACAGTATAAATTATACACAGTAGACCATACTTTCAAGCACAAGGATTTTGTAGCAGGAATGGCAGAGGAGCAGCTTTCTGATCCCCGACGTTTCAACTATTTTCCATGGCCACTGAAAGTAGTCAAAATGACAGGAAGGAGAAAAAGTGCTTCCTAAATCGCTAAAGTAAGCGATTGAAAATATGATCGATATTCAAGTAAACTTGAAATCGTTATACAGTCGACCGTAGATCTTCATACTAGTCCGTATCGACCGCACGCACACATAAGCGTGATTTTAGATAACTTTAAATAGCAAAACAGTGTAGGAGCATGCCGCGTTTATTTAAAAGGAGCAAGCCACGCGCGCGTAAAAATTGACCCTGTATTACGCGAGTTTCATTTCGTAGAGACGCTAGAGTTACTTTACTGTAAGTATAATATTGTTGTGTTAGACTGTAGACACTACAGGTAAGTGTTTGAGCGCTCAGGTCGATTATATGCAAAGCTGTCTACTGTTTTTAGACAACAATAGAAATAAACGAAAGCAAAAATCTTGGCCTAAAGACACTGATCTCTTGGTGATCCTAGAAATAAAGTAAAGAACATATTTAGGTAGCGAAAATTTTAATATCCATATTAATAGATAAATAATTACAGGGTTATATAAGCAGGTTAAATTAAACATAAATGTATCCAAAATGTATGTCTTTTTAGTTAGGACTTATGACAGACTACACGACAGTTTTACCGGTATAAATCAAAGGAAACTTTAAGTTTCAGGATGTGCCGGAGTAGTTTGAAGCTCGGGCTTTTAATTATTAACATTCAGGGATGTACACTTGGTGTTTGCGTGTTAACATTGCATACATATTCCCATGCATATTTTATAGCATTTGTATCCAATGCGGCCTTTCTACGGCTATAGGACAAGCATATGCAAACGTGTAGAGTAATATTGATCTAAGATTATCCATGATTCGATTATGCATGCTACAGACAGCTTTGCAATCATGGTTATTGGTTATGGAGAGAGGCCTTTAGATTTCAAAACATTGTTATTGGACTGGACACTATAGAGTCACGGGCATAATGGGCGTTTATTGGCGTTTATCCATCTACATAGATGGGAGAATGCCCGGGTGTTTTGGGCATCAATAGGCATATACAGACATTTTTCCATCTCTACTTAGGACAGATATTATGAAAGCGCTTCCAACAGAGCTGCGTCGGGGAAAACGTGTTTTTAAAATCCAATAGAATAGCTGCGATTACCGAGGTCAAGCAAATGAATTTGGTTCTCAAAACATATCTCTCGCATTGCTCCGGTGTAAGCGCACCCTTGGACCTGCAAGATGAAACAGCATTGCTGATGGTGCATCAAAAACGTATCATAAACATTCCTCGCATAGAAGATCCGGTGTAAGCGCACCCTTGGCACTGCAAGCTACTACAGCATTTGCTCATGGCGCATCAGAGACGTGTCACACAATTTACAATGTTTGTAAACACATGAGTAAAAGTGTAGTGCGTAGTAAGTTATCTGTGATCCCCTCCGGATACGACCTACTTGGGCACGATAGCGGCGTCCCACTCTACGATAGCCCTACTCTGTGCTCTGGATTTCGGATTATATAATCACGCAATTAATAAATGTTTGCTGATGAAATTAAAGCGTTAATTACAAAGTCTTAAAAAGGGAGTGAAGACACGGCAATTACATTTCTGTAGACCTTTATTCACAGCAATATTATACAGGTCTATAAAATAGTGTACAGTCAGACAGACAGTTTGTGTCAGTAGATATCATCTACTTGTTTATCTAGAATTCTAGATATTGACACAGAAAAGCAAACTCAGCCTAGGTTTTATATTCTTTATAATCTGATAAAATACAAACAAATTCAAAATTAGAATGCTCCGAACGAGTATTAAAATGTCAATTTGAATTTCGAATGCAATCGAAGAACTTCAATAATTCGATATCAGTGCACTATCGTAACACAAACGAACTAGGAAAGTTCTAGCGAATTAATTCAAAGATAAAAGAACTCGCGGATGTCTTCTTAAAAGTTTCTTGGTTCTGGCTAATGAAAACCGATGTGCCTTTAACGAAGACGGAGCGACGCAATGGCAATATAACTTATCCAATAACTCAGAATTGTCTTCGTAATTCCGGTTTATAGGTTACGGGTGGGATTGAAAAACTCTACATTGATACAGCGTCATAAAAGTTGACACGCACGGTGGAAAAAATATTGGAAAAGTTGTATGTGTATTTAATCTATCTATGATGTACTTTTGCTGATAACTTATTGCTTCAAGTTTTTATTTATCCTTTAGCTAATATTGGTCTTTAAATATTCACCTTTGCATCATTGCGTACTAAAAACTTTTTAGCTTCATAAAAAGCTATTTCATTCCTACAAGGCACTGCATACAAAAGCCAGAGCCATTTTTCCGATCGAATAAAAAAAAATCAAATTGAATAGTGCATTGTATTCCGTTTTAGCTATCTGTCGGAAATAGCATGTGACCTATGACACTGCGATACGTGGTATCGGCTAGGAAACCGACGGCATATTTACTTATCTACGTGCTTTAAGCTGGATTTGACCGGATCTTTAGGATAATTTGGAAATTGGGCGGCTTATCTGGGCGAGCCAGAGACGTTTGTGAATAAATTGGGTTTGACTTCGCCAAATGAATTACAGTTTTTGGTTAGGCTTAAAATGTTCCAATTTTGTATTAAAATTTCGAATAAAAATCGAAGGTATTTTCTCAACAACATTTCGTTTATAGTTAATACTTTTGAATACTTTTGAAGTGGGCAAGAATGCGCCATACTTAAGGGCACCGTCTTCCAAATTCACGTTTCTAGAATGAGTATTTTTTAAAGAAAGCGCCATTCAAAAAAACTGAAAAATATATACATGTATAGATACATCTTTTAACTAGTGACTTTTTTGGTTAGAAACACAATACAGATAATTTTACTCGATAAAAAAAATTCCGAAACAACCTCGATTTTAAAAACATTTTGAGTTTTATAGGACTTACAGGGACTCAATCAAAAAATAATTTGGACAGTTCGATTACTATTAAAATTTTACAGGGAAATGATTGGATACATGTTTAATTTTAATATTTTTTATCTGAGTAAAAAGGTTTTTTCTCCTATTTCGCCCTATCATGGACGCGGTGAGCGTCGTAACCGCCACCGTACAAGGCGCGCTGATATGAATGTTATTTTAATGTCATTTACGTCGATATTCGCACTGAACAGACATCGACCTGCTAATTTAGGGAGAAGGTGCCCTTGAAGGTAAAAATGTGGTCCAAATTGAGAACCCTAATCTTTGTAAAAAAAAAAAATATTCTGAGAAAAATCGAGGGCGCAAAAGGTATAAGTTAAATTGAACGGTCACAGTACAGGCGGCTATTCCCAAAGATAATAAATTTATTTCCCTCCCATGGTCTACCATCATTTTGTATATAGGTCAATGGCTCGGGCAGGGATTACGTTTTTATGTTAACATTTATTATTATTAACAAAATGGTATGGTGTCTCTACATCAACAAAATTTGGTAAGTAAATAAATTCAAAATAAGGGCCTAAGTACACATATAAAAATTATTATGATAGCCACATATTTTTAATCAGTAAAGTTCCAGTTTAATTATAGGTATGGAGTAAAACTGACAGTTTTTAGTGTTCCGTACCCAAAGGGTAAAAACGGGACCCTATTACTAAGACTTCGTTGTCTGTCCGTCTGTCTGTCTGTCTGTCTGTCTGTCCGTCTGTCCGTCTGTCCGTCTGTCCGTCTGTCCGTCTGTCCGTCTGTCCGTCTGTCCATATTTCTATACTATCTATACTAATCTGTACTAATATTATAAATTCGAAAGTGTGTCTGTCTGTCTGTTAACTCTTCACGCCTAAACCGCTGAACCGATTTTGCTGCAATTTGGTATGGGGATACTTTGAGTCCCGGGAAAGGACATAGGATACTTTGAGTCCCGGGAAAGGACATAGGATACTTTTTATCCCGGAGAAATCTACGGTTTCCGCGCGATTAACGAATTTTGGCGCAACGAAGTTGCGGGCGTCATCTAGTATTAAAATAAAATAAAAAATTAAGGGGGGCTCCCATACAAAAAACACAATTTTTGGCCTAATTTTGCTCTATATTGGTACGGAACCCTTCGTGCGCGAATCCGACTCGCACTAGGCCGATTATTTTAAGAGTGCTGTCTTATTTTCGGCAAAGGCATCAAAGGTATATTAAAGCAAGAAGATTGAGATTTATTTAATCATTGTATATTTATCTGATATTTGGCTACCCAAAAACACGATTCACTTATTTTGACTCGATAGTTTTAATTTTTGAAATTATGAATCTTTCTGGGCTTTTCAACAAATACATGTTACACTTATTGAGTTACTATCATTAAATAACTTGCACTACTACAATCACACACTTTATAAAATAATAGCTAAAGGAAATATTAGTATTGTATTTAATTGTTAATAAATCATCAAAAACATTTTTAGGACTTACGACCTTTACTTTCGTGCTATAATGCGGGAACCATTGTTACGTAATATTGTTCACTATTAGCTGCAGCGTAAAGCATATTGCCCGGGAGCACGATTCATTGAATCATTGTATCACGATTGGAGGATAGCGGTGTGTGTAGGCGGGGCTAGCGTTTTGACAGTAGGCTCTTAAAATAATAATATTCATTTTTTTCCGATATCTTTGTCTATAATGTGTTTTCCAGGCACTGACAAGAAGACTTTGTTCAGTAATTCGCTGTGAAAATACTTTTATTAGTAAGGGGGCTAGTGATGAAACCATTGCTCATTTCGAATAACCTGTTTAGAGTTTTAAAATTGAATTAAAAGGCTTAAGAGGCAATTACAAGTTTGTGTTTGTGTGAGCGGCGCGCGTCCCTGGAGGCTCATCAAACTCTGACGTACACCCTTTGTATAAGCCTTATAATATCTTACTATAAGACTCTGCACAATGTAGAATAATCTATACTAATATTATAAAGCGGAAGAGTTTGTTAGTTTGTTTGTGTGTTTGAACGCGCTAATCTCAGGAACTACCTGTCCCATTTGAAAAATTCTTTCGGTGTTAGTTAGCCTATTTATCAAGGAAGGCTATAGGCTATTTTTATCACGCTAAAACTAATAGGAGCGAAGAAATAGAGGAAAATGTGGAAAAAACGGGGGGAAATTATTTGAAAGAGCATATTTGAACGCGCTAATCTCAGGAACTACTGGTCCGATTTGAAAAATTCTTTCAGTGTTAGATAGCTCATTTATCGAGAAAGGCTATAGGCTATATTTTATCACGCTAAGACTAATAGGAGCGAAGAAATAGAAGAAAATGTGGAAAAAACGGGGGAAATTATTTGAAAGGGCTTATCTCACGAACTACTAGAGTATTTTTTTTGTTATTTGTGTCAGATAAGAAGTAGACCACGTAATGGATCATAGGCTATTTTTTGTAGACTGATTTGTCTGTGAAATATCTAATTTACGCGGGCGAAGCCGCGCGGAACGGTTAGTAGTAAATATTTGTTAAGGAATCTTCGTTTCTAGAAACAATTCTCAAATATTTTTTTGGTGCATAAAATTGATATATTTGGTTTTAAAATAAGTTTGCCAGGAAATATTATTTTACAACAGGTGTATGAACTTTGACAACATAATAATTATATTGCACATGGAAACTAAATTTTTGACAGACAGCAGAAATTACAAAATACCTGCTGTAAAACGCCTGTTGCATAGCTGCCGCTGTCGCAGTAGTGTCGCAAGACAGATCAGAAGACAGATTTGCATGGTAATTACGCATAATTACCATGCAAATCTGTATTCTGATCCTTGCCTATGTTTTAAGTCCCAAGTATGTTTGTTTATTAAGAACTGACATTACAAACACAAAGTAGATAGTGTTCCTTTGAGGAAAAAGCTTTTAAGAGACCACTGAACATTGTATTAACTTTGAACGAGTAAGTTACATTTAATTTCATATAAAGAGCGTTCACTCACGGAATAAATATCAAATAATAAAAATATAGTAATAAAACACATTAAATTTTATTGTAATTTGTTGCAATTGATTTATACATAAACAATACACATTGTTGCATTCATAGTTAACTTTTCCTAGAGCAAAAGTATCGTAAAGTATGATTAGATTAATTATATTTTTATTAACACCACAATATAAATATTAAATATACAGTAGATTTATAAAATCCCGGGCAGCCTGAATCGGCCCAAACTCAAGGGCCTGTACTACCTCAAACTAGCGCCACCTGTAATTTAATTCTATATCTACAAAGCCAGACCCAATTTTAAAAACAAGCCTATGTATGATTATTGATTAAACTTAGCTAAAGAGAGCGAAACACAACTGTGTCACGTCATGTGAAAAACTTATTTCTGTGTATTGCGGCCTCTCTATTTTGGGCTTTAGCCTACGATGAAAGGTACAAATCTTCTACTTCCATAAGGCGAAGACATCTGCCAATTCGACATCTTTGTGCAGTTTTCTAGACGTATGTATTTCATTGATTGGCACAAAAAAAAAATATGTGATTTTTGATTATATTTGGGAAAGCTTGTCTAATTTAAATAATAAAATAATGTACTCCTACTGGATGAAAAAAAATACCAAAGTCACATCTTTCAGGAACTTTAAACAGTTCTAACTTAAGTAATAATACAATCTATGCTTTAAAAATTTGTTTATTTGATACCTTTTACAAAAATCCAAAGATTGCCAGATTTAATTTTCGGTTCTGACATCTAGATTTCCCATAATATTTATTTTTTCCTCTAACAAACGAAAAATGTATCCACGCTACCGAGTGAACACTTCACATCTCTGTCTCTCTGGCATGAAAATTGACAGTGGTGCGAGAGTGATGCGAGATCAAGGTCATTGGAATTTGTCAGCGTCTTAATATAGTCCTTTCTTCCCTTCTACTCAGAAGGGCATATTATTCTCCTATCATTGCCCATTGCCGAATACTATTTTAAAGGCAGCTTTATAATCACTGGCCCAACGTGGAGGAGCATGTAAGTTTAATTTCAAGGACACAGCTCAGTTACTCTACTGTATTTTAATGTACATCGAGCTACGTAGATAAGAGGAGCAATAAAACTATAAATACGCGTATGACACTTTATCTTCGCAAGAGGAAATGAATAATGCTTTGCTCAATCACATAACTATTACTGTAGGTTAAACAAATAGAAATAATGAACAAAACAAGGTGCGTGACTATGACCGCGACTTTTTAACTGACTTCCAAAAAGGAGGAGGTTATAATATGTTCGTCTGTATATTTTTCTTATGTAGTACTTAACTATTATAAGATGCCCGTAACGCAGAAATTTGTTTATCGCACAGGAACCGTACATTTTTCAGGAATAAAAAGTTGCATAATTATTATTATCACTCCATACCAACTTACATCAAAATCGGTTTAGCGGTTTAAGTGTGAGGTAACAGACACACACGCTTTCGCATTTATAATATTAGTATGGATTTAGCAATCTATGGCACCGTCGTCATTTTTCGATTACATTACCCTTCCGATCGCAAAGTCCTCAATGTGTGATGGATTGAGGACTTTGTGACAGCATCAATCAGATTGCCTGTGTCCTGTGGGCGGAACCTTGTCCTACGGGTGATTTCATACGTCATGTAAGTGGGAGTAAATATTATGTGAGTTTTATGTACACTTGACTGGATTGTAGAGGGTTAGTTGCTTTTTCATCGCAATCAGTCTGTGTGTATAATATTATGTATGTACGTATATATAAATCACTGATTCGATATAAACGTTTTTTCAGTACCTAAATATTATACATATTACATAGTATTATATGACATATCTATACCCATTTTTGTTCCATCGTAGTCACTGACCTCCATTATACAAGTACGCTGGACTTATGATACCCTTTGAAATGACAGCTACTTTTTGTGCCTATTTGAAGCGGAATCAGCGCCCCCAATGCGGGGGAAGAGAACTAAATCTGACGTAAAAATGACGTTTGAAAGTCGCCATATTGGCGCTGATAGCAGTAGAGAGAGTACTTGGAACTAATACTAGTGATGACAACTCTTGTTATTGGTTGTGGTTACGTCAAATTTAGTTCTCTTCCCCCATTCCCATTGGGGGCGCTGATTCCACTTCAAATAGGCACAAAAAGCAGGTGGGTATCATAATATGTCCAGCGTACTTGTTGCAAATATATAAATTTAAAGAAAGTGAAGATTTTTTAAATTTTATTGATTTTGATTTTTGATAATGGAGGACAGTGATCGTAGTGCTTAAACTACTGATCTTATTCAAATGGAAGGGGTGTCATTAGGTTTGTAATAACATTAATTAATTATTATGCGTAGAACAAATCTCTTCTGAATTCGTTTACACTTGCTAGAAATGCACTAAGCGTTTCAAGTAAAGTTTACCCTTGTACGCTAAAACTGGTAATTAGTAGGAAACAGCTTAACAGCGTAATTTCCCATATCCCATTCTGCATGTCATTTGCACAGTTGTTTGTTGTCTCGGGCCAGTTTGATACTTTGTTTCGGAACGGAACTTTTTCCTCAATTTCGAAATTTCCGAACATGGGAATGTTTGAATTTCGAACGCTATTTCGTTTCTGAAATGAAGACATGAGTGGATGAAGCGGTCAACTCACAATTTGAAAACTGTCAATTTTTCCATAAATAGAGGCTTAGGATCGGAAAAATTATTAGAAAGAAATGGATTCTATGTATAGCTAGATGATGAAGTAGGTAAGTTACAAGGTTTGTTCGGGAAAAAATGAGTGATTCCTCTTATATTGTAAAATGTAAGTTACCGACTTCGTCCACTCATGTCTTTAAATATTGATGTTAAATTACTATTTTCATCATCCTTCTGGTTATTTTACCGGTGAAAAACATTTTGGATGGAAAAATTAGTGCGGTTTGAAAAGTTTATAAACTACACTCATCAATTTTTGGTTGGTCTATAAACTTTTGTTCCTTTTTATGTACTCCTGTGAAGTTTGAATGTTGAGTTGTTTGTGCTATTTTCAGCCTGTCTTTCATGTCCTATTTTGTTTTGATAAGCCTACTTATGTGACCTCATTTAGGTCAAACAAAATTTGATATTTCTTTTACATATAGCCGAACATGCCTGTCGATTTGGCCGGAAAGGATAAATAGCCAGACATTCTACATAAAAAAATCATCTTATCTAAACATAACCTATTTTTTAAACAAACGTTATAAATATTATACTATGTTTTGTTAGCAACATTTTCCATAAATATAGTTTTTTAATCCAAAAAAAAAAAATTACACGATAAAATCCAAATGTTTTAAATTATTTAACTTTAAGTATTTGAATTAGATTTTAGAATATTTAAACATGTGAATGACAATAATTAATAATTGACCAACTTCGCTTAATCAACGTTTGACACTCACTCGTTGCACGTTCTCCACATTTCAAAAAGCCGGACAACTAAACAGAATCCGGCTTTAACCCCTAGCAACCCTATTATTATTCATCTCAAGATAAAGTGAACAAGAATCGGAGTGTAATCGATGAGTAAAATAACAAAGAGAAAAATCCTATGTAAATATCTCCATAATAAAATGTGCTCCTCGTTCCATATAAAACATATTTGCAGATCCCTATTGAGATGTTATGTAAACATAATATTCTGGAAGGCCGGAGTCAATATGAATTAGTATTGGACGTGTACCAAATGTTTGTGCTAATAATGAACAGTCAGGATTCATATGAAAGTATGCAAACCGTTCAAGGAATTATCAATTAAATACTTTCAATGCTTGCAATTCATTGCTGAGATAGAAAAGTGGCCGATGTAGAGAGTGCTTCAAAAGTGGTATAGTAAGCCTAGAGGGGGTGACTCAGGGGGTTCTGAACAACTTTGGGAAATTCGCGAAAAAAATTTTGCTTTTCCATAGTAAAAAGTCACGTGACCAACAAAGGTTCCATTCTATTGTGTATTTCTACAGTGGTATAGCCTGGAAGACAGACAGACGGACAGACATCGAAGTCTCAGTAATAGAGTCCCGTTTTTACCCTTTGGATACGAAACCCTAAAAATGCACCCCGTCACAATGTGCGCGAAGCTTTAACATGACTCAATATTCTTCAACAAAAATGTCACTTCAAACAAAAGCTGAGAGAGGTTACCAAAAACGGCAAACATGTTTTCTCCCTTTGTAGTTCCTGCCCAACGATAAGGAAAAGGGGCGATTTGCATAATTTCATTTAATCATTATTAACCCTAGTATAATGCCCGCTATATATCATGCTTAATGTGCGCTTATGGATCTAATGTCTTAATTTATACAAATGAGTGAGGAAACATTTTTTGTTTTCACAGGACGGGCGAGCTTAAAGTGATTGCAACGAGAGCTAAGGTTCAGTAGTTATTTAACTTACGTTGAACATAATTTGTTGGTGTATTATGTAGAAAATAGTTCTGGTGTATATACACTATACAGGTTGTAACAAAACTAAGTAATAATACTTTAGGGTGTGTATGGGTCCCGTATATAGAGTTCGCTGTTAAAATTGAGTTCCCGCATATAGCAGCTCTGAAAGAGTAACTTCTTTTTCACCTTTGCATGGAAAAATTCATGAGGCGCGGGTGCATACAAATCACAAAAAAAATTTTTGCTCATTCAGCGCTGCTACTGTCACAGTGAACTCTATATAAGGAACCCATACACACCCTAAAGTATTATCACTTTGTTTTGTTACACCTTGTATAGCTTCTTAACGTTGTTGTTGGTTATGTCTATGATTGTGACATTTTAAAGAATACAGACCGTGTTCGGAGGCTTTATCACAGTCCCGTTACCAAAACCAACCAAAAAACCAGCGTAAAATGATCTTATGGCATTTAGAAGTATAGTCATTAGGTACTTAAACTTATGACTTAACTACCATCGACATAGGAAGTAGATGTGAGTGGTAGACCCTGGAGATGGGCTAATATCACTGCAGCAAAATGTACGATTCCCTTTTACGCGCACAACGGATGCGAGCAATATCAAGCAATAATTCCCGTTTCTAGGTATTATGTAAAGCTCTTGCAAAGCCATAGCCACAATACAAGTAACACAAACAGTACAGTAAGTAGCAACTCATCTATGGCATTTGAATTGAATTTATATTTACTCAAGATAATCAAGTTTTACGCATACCTGACGTGATATTGTTTGCTGCTTCAAGGTACCTGAAATCTCGCCTATGTGCGTACGTCATTTGCGGCGGTCAACTGTCAAGTGTGTAGGAATACTTTATATATTTCTATTGTGTCTGTACTCTGTATCGGTATTCGGTAACTCCATTGTATATTCATTGAAACATAAAACACGTCGACGCGATGACAATACAGTGCAGATTTATTTCGCACACTGACAATGACTGACAGTCATTCAGCCGGTGAAAATGCCAGGGAAAACATAGACTGATGCAGCTGATATTATGATGGGTATTGTTAGCAATTTTGTTTCGAACATTTCAAAACTCAGGATATAAAGTGGCAGTCAATGGCACTGCATAATATTATAGTTTTTCAAAAGAAAAATCTGATAGTATAGGAAAGTTTATTTGCATCTATACTGATATTATAAATGCGAATGTGTGTCTACTTGTATGTCTATCTGTTACATCTTTACGCCTAAGCCGCTGAACCGATTTTTCTGAGCATGGGTTTGAGTCTCGGGAAAGGGCATAAGATACTTTAAATCTCGAAAAATATATACTTCCCGCGCTTCAAACGAATTTTGGCGCAACAGAGTTGCGGGCGTCATCTAGGAAAGGATAATTTGTATTAAAAATTTGTAATCCACTTTTGATTCAGGATTAAAAGTATTATATAATTTTAAAACCACCACGAAAAAATATTTCATTAAAAACTCCATAAAACAAACAAAGAGCACAGTAAAAATATATTTTGTAATTTCAGTGAACATAAAACAAATTGTCTATTTTTATTGAGGAATAAAATCGAGCGATAAAATTTTAACAGCAGGAGTGGAACATCAAATCGACAACCCATTGAGGATGTTTACGTAGACGATGCAAAGTTTAATCGGTTTTTTTATTCATCATCATCAATCGGCATAAATTCACGATCAATTTACATACACATTGATACAATACGATGTGGGTTTCATCTATTCCTGATTCCATTTTCATTATTATATTACCTCTTTACTTTACTTTAAACAAGTCTGTTGACAATTATAGCATATTTTCAGATACTAGGAAAGCACACTCGTTGCTACTTCTAGACTAGACGATAAAGCAATATGTGACGTGAGGAATAAAATAAATAGTAAAATTCGTAGCACATAATGTATGACCTTTCAACAAGGTCCTTTGAAACAAAGGTACTTTGAAACTTCAAATGCCAGACGATATAAAATCAATAACTCTATACGGTTTCGTATTAATTGTAAGCAATTAATATGTTTGATCGTAATTTTATTAACGCAAAATAATTATAAGTTATACTACTGTTTATATAATACTTTGTTCTAGAATAAAAGTTTATTATCGTCAACATCTTAATTATGTCTAATGAATCTTAGAAATATTGCGTACTAGATATTGCCCCCAAAGTTCGCATAAAAAGTTGCCTATGTGTCAATCCAAAATAAAATAAAAACCATGCGAAGTAAAAAAAATCTGTTCACCAGTTTTACATGAATAGGTAACAAACATACTCACAAAACTTACTGTCAATAGTAGGTATTAAAAATATTATTCTTCTTTTAAGTTTACATTATTATTGTACCGCGTACGGCATACTTTACGTGAGTGCGGAAAATATGCATTTAAATAATTTCTATAACATAAAGCTGGAGCGGACGGATGAGCTCTTTGTTACGGAATGAAAAGTTCATACATCAAGCGATGTACAGCGAACAAGGTAATTTCTAGGAAAAGATCCTTTCATTAGCCTCCTTACAGCGTTTGATGGATAGTGTAAGATACGAGGATTTCACAGAAGTAAAATGTTAAAATAGCATAAACGCCATTACATCTTTTAAGCTCTCAACTTTGAGAGCGAAATTTTATAAGATGTTAGACTGCGGGTAAATACGAGTGTCATAATATAAGTAAATTATAATCAGAATGCTATTCTTTTCTGTTTTACCCGACTACGACCGAAGCCAAAATGAAGTTAAATATTTATAAATTAATGACGTTTATGTGTACTATAGAAGAAATTGATTCATAAGTGTCATAGGCTGAGGATCTGCCATCAGCCTATAAATCCAATAACATGATTTGGTCGGGTTTATGTCAAGTCTATAATAATATAATTTCGTTTTATTTCAGATGGTTTTGAGATAACTGTATCTTATTACGTAGGTTATTGAGGTTATTCACTATCTGCCTATGAATCTATTTCTTCAATGGTACGTATAATATCTACTTACTATCCCGTATCAGATTTTTAAACGACTTCAAAAAAAGGAGGTTATCAATTCGACGCGTATGTATGTTATATTTCCATAACTGCCCAGTTTTTGTATATATGTTAGTCTATTTCAGTGTCTGAACAAATGTGCCAAATTTCAAAAGTGTATGTATGTATGTATTATATTCTCGGTATGTCTCGGTATGTCGGTTTTATATTTTTAAAAAACTATTATAATTAATAAGGTCTTAATAGATTTCTTATAAATATAATATAATTCGTAGTCACGTTACAGTTTCTTAGACAACCGAAGAGATGAAAAGCTGGAAACTCAGAAATTCTTAGAACTCACCACAGATCATTTTGCATTACATGGTACATTAGTACGTTCCAGGAAACCCGCTTTTCATTAGCATTTATCTAAGGGTAAGGGTCTATCTCTCCTTCCTCTCTTCTATCTCTCTCTCTTTCCCTCTCGCCTCGTTTGCTCTATACAAATTGGACAAACGGCCGTCCGTGTTACGTAACTCCCTCGATCAATCAAACACATCCATTTATATCAATGGAACTTACATGAATATTGGAGTGTTAGAATACGTTTTGGTACGGTCGAAAACACTTTGAAAGTGCTTGTGATTGTACTTAAGTGCCTGTAATTCTGACTGACTTCGCAGAATTTGAATGTAAAGCACAAAGAATATTATAATTTCAGTGCAAAATACTCTTAAAATGATTATCTTCATACTGGTGCTCGAAATGAGTTAAATTGCTTATTTATAATTGCATACTATAATAATATTATAAATTTGAAGCATGTTTACTTATCTCTATACGCTCAAACTAATGAACCAAAACGAAATAATGAACTTTGAGTCCCAGATACGGACATAAGAAAGTTATAATATAAATAAGAGTGATACGCGAATTTGCGCTTTGAAAAAGAAAACAATAATTATTCTAGTACAATGTTATCAGTATTTAAAAATCCATACCTACTAATATATAATATTATAGCTGTCCCGGCAAACATTGTTTTGCCATATAAAGTATTTCGCCCATATTATTTTATTGAAGTGACTAAATAAGTATGGCACCATGGCAAAGTCCATCGCTATCCTGTTGTCGAGTTGTAATAATTTACTATTATTTATTCAACAAATGCACTTATCAATATAAAAAGTATTCGATTCACAGACCTACTGAATATGCATATAAAATTTGGTAAAAATCAGTAAAGCCGTTTCGGAGGAGTACGGTAACTAACATTGTGACACGAGAATTTTATATATAAGATAATACCATAAATGCGAAAGTGTGTCTGTCTGTCTGTTACCTCTTTACGCCCAAACCGCTGAACCGATTTCTCTGAAATTTGCTATGGAGATACTTTGAGTCCCAGGAAAGGACATAGGATACTTTTTATTTCGGAAAAATGTGTGTTTCCCGCTCGATAAATATTTGGCGCAATGAAGTTCCGGGCGTCATCTAGTTTAAAATAAGCAATAAATAAGGCATAGTTGCGACATATATCGCTTGAGCAACTTTACTCACATGTTACTCACATAGTTTGTTCTAGGACCAATGAACTTTGTCCTTTATTTAATTAAAGTGCCTAATTTTAACGTCAGCAGCACGCGACTTTTAATTAAACGTTTAAACAGAGGCGGCGTAAGGCATAGGCGACGTGGGCGCCCACGGCCTCGCGGCCCTAGGGGCCTCGCGCCCCTTGGACCACGAGATTTTTTTTAGGATTTACGAGTTTTGATACTCATATTTTTATAAATAAAAGTATAAATATTCTTTCTCTCAAAATCCGTCCTCTTGCGTCATCAATTAGAGGGTCTCGCAAAACATATTTTGCCCGCATCAAATTTTGGTCTTGCCCCGCCACTGCGTTTAAATAACTATTGATCAGAGGTTCGGTAATTACATTATTATTTTGGAAACGCATTTAAAGCTGTATTGAAGTCCGTTTACGGTTTCATTGAAAATGAGCAAAACCGAGTAATTTACTGAACGATAAAAAAATTGATACTACTCCTACGAATATTACTACTACGAGTAGGCTACAATTTATTAGTAGTTGGGCCGAAATTTGTTTATTGTGTGGGAATCTTACATTTTACGAAACAAAAACTATCTTATGTCCTTTTCCATCTCTCAAAGTGTCCCTCTACCGAATTTCAACTGAATCGGTTCAGTCGTTTAAACGTGAAGAGCAAACCGACAGGCGCACATTCGCATTACAACAATACTGGATTAAGTCCCCCCTTCACGTTTGACATGACGAATGATCATATCATCTATATTTAGCGTCCGAAATCAAAACTGGCGCTGATGTCAATTGCATCCACTACCTCCAAGACTACCTTACATGCAGGTCTGTATTCAAAATGCAAATGCAATTCAAGTAAGCTTAGAGCAGTGGTTCCTAAACTCCTATGTTTCGTAGACCACTTTCAAAATTTGGTCTATATCAAGCTATGCTTGTAGGTCTGCAAGCAAATCCAATTCAAGTAAGCTTAGACTAAATTATAACATGCAGATAACTTGGAGACAAAGGCACACTTCGTCACAATAGCCCGTTTAAACTCCACCTGCAATTAGTTATAGTTCTTATAGTTTCAGAGCAAAGTGGCTGTGATATACGAACGAACAGACAAACATGAAGAATTCTATAACGGTTCCGTTTTTTGAGATTTGGTTACGGAACCCTACCAATCGATGCTATAATTGTTAATTGCATCGCAGCTACACCCTAATGACAACGTCAAGCAATGCTTGTGAAAATGTCAAGCCATGCTTGTAGGTCTGCAAGTAAATCCAATTCAAGTAAGCTTAGACTAAATTATACATAACATGCAGCTAACTTGGAGACAAAGGCGCACACTTCCTCACAATGCCCGTTTAAACTTCACCTGCAAGTTACACAGTGTTCCCAACTTGAATAGGGAATACTTACAATCTTTTATTGATGGCTCAAACAATGCTTTAACTTCACTGCGAAGTCCTAGTACTTTACTACTTCGATATGTACTGAATAATTTGAAACTTACTAGACTGATGTTATTAATTTATGCTTTTTAGTATTATAAATGCGAAAGGACAGAGCTGATGTCCTTTTTGCGTCTCGGGCTAAGAGATTAGATTGATCTGACACCGCTTAGATAGTTTTTATCATGACTTAATAAACGAACCCGTTACTAAAATAATTTTTGGTTAACTAGCAGATAATAGGCACCATCGAAGAAATTGATTCATAGGCACTCAGCCTGTCAGGCCTACTTCGTTTGATCGGATTATGTCAATTCAATGTAATTCTTGATCCATCAGCTGGGTTTGACAAAGCGTGACCAAATTACGCAGGTCCGCCATCTGCCTCTGAATAAAGTTCTCTGATAGTACAAGCAGCCAGTCAGTGTACAGGCGTCTGCGTTTTAGACCAGGCGCAAAAGCTAGTAAGCATCGGCTATCAAGTTTAGTTATCAAGCTAGTTGTTGCAAAAATATAGTGAAAAAATCGGCCAAGTGCGAGTTGTACTCGCGCACGAAGGGTTCCGTACCACTACAGAGCAAAAATAGGCTAAAAATTGAATTTTTTGTATGGGAGCCCCCCTCAATTATTTAATTTATTTAAATTTTATAATTAATTATTAAAGTACAAATACAATTAAGTATTTTGAGAACATTTCAATTGCCTATGTGTTGCCGTTATTGATTAAGAGCAAAAAATAGCAAAAAAAAAATCACGTTTGTTGTATGGGAATTGGGAGCCCCCTTAAATATTTAATTTATTTTATTTTTAGTATTTGTTGTTATAGAGGCAACGCATATACACAATCTGTGAAAATTTCAGAAGTCTAGCTATAGCGTTCTCGAGTTACAGCCTGGTGACAGACAGACGGACAGACGGACAGACATCGAAGTCTTAGTAATAGGGTCCCGTTTTTACCCTTTGGGTACGGAACCCTAAAAATTAACTAAGCAACCTAGTTAAACTGTCTGAAAAAGTTGTGTCTACTTGTTGTAATTACGTGTACCACTTTACAGTTCTCTCCTCACATTTAATATGAAAAAGAAACACATTAAAGTAAAAAAAATATGAGTAAAACCTCTTATATCTTACGTGAAAATAGTATTTCGCCAGAGAGCTTGTAAGTACCTCAGAGAACCTTTTTAGGAAACCTTAAAGAGGCTTATAAAGGCAACTTCACTTTGAGCATCCATACTAATTATAAAGCAGAGAAAGTGTGTCGGTCTGTTACCTCTTCATGCCCAAACCACTGAATCGATTTTACTGAAAATTGGTACGAACATACTTCGAGTCCCGGGAAAGGACATAGGACACTTTTATCTCAGAGAAATCTACGGTTCTCGTGCGATAAACTAGTTTTGGCATCTCGTTTATAATTATGTTAACCTAACGCAGCACAACAGCTTTATAAGACGTCTGTATCGATCAAAAATGTTGTTTAGTCATTTCATTTGTTTTAAAGTAGAACATATAAATTCAATAATCTCAGAATATTATAATAATAATCGGCGAAGTGCGAGTCGGACTCGCGCACGAAGGGTTCCGTACCGGTATAGAGCGAAATTAGACAAAAAATTGTGTTTTTGTATGGGAGCCCCCCTTAAATATTTACTTTATTTTAATTTTATTATTAATTACTATTAAAGTACAAATATAACTATGGATTTTGTGAAAATTTCAAGTGCCTACCTGTTACCATTATTGATTACGAGCAAAAAAGGCCAAAAAAATCACGTTTCTTGTATGGGAGCCCCCCTTAAATATTAACTTTATTTTATTTTCAGTATCTGTTGTTATAGCGGCAACAGATATACACAATCTGTGAAAGTTACAGACGTCTAGCTATAGCGGGTCTTGAGTTACAGCCTGGAGACAGACAGACAGACAGACGGACGGACAGACGGACAGACAACGAAGTCTAAGTAATAGGGTCCCGTTTTTAGCCTTTGGGTACGGAACCCTAAAAACGAAATTTACAATTTATTTGCTGATTTCAAATGCCAAGGCCCAAGCAATTGCGTTGTGTTAATCAAACAATGCAATAGGAGCACACAAAGTGAAAAATTATGGAGTCGGAGCTAAAATGCATTCGATGCAATTCTTTGTATTGCTGTTTTAAATTAGAGTTGTGTGTGCTATGAATAGTTATGCACTTTTTATGAATGTGATTTTATTATTTTTCGTTATATTCTACAGGCAAGTTTTTGTCTGAAAATATATTCGTAACTAGTTGACGCCCGCAACTCCGTTGCGACAAAATTCGTTTATCGCGCGGGAACCGTAAATTTCGGGACAAAAAGTATCCTATGTCCTTTCCCGGGACCCAAAGTATCTCCATGTCAAACAGCTAAATCGGTTCAGCGGTTGGGAACCGACAGACAGACAGACACACTTTCGCTTTTGTAATATTAAGTATGTATAGATAAAGGTACATTATATCTGTGAAACTCTTAATTATATTAAAGTTTAGTCATCATCAAATGAGTGCGGCAGTTACTTACTATTGCATCTATCTGATGCAAAAACATTTTTGTATCTACGTAGACTAGATATAGAATATAGGTCTCTGGTTGTACCTACATACGTGAAAAAAAACATGAGGTCACGTATAAAAAGCTTTTATCGGTTTTCCGTAGATAATCACGCTAAAAGTAAACACACGCTCCTGAAAATTCTATAGTGGCTTTCTCTGTTGATTGGGGTATTGAGTTTGTTCGAGAATCTACTAATGAGTTCCTTTGTTTGCCGCACGTGGGTATATGGTATTGTTTGTTTCACGCCCGATAGTTAAATTACAGGAAAATTGGCTGATTGTCACTTTGGTTAAGGGCCTTCCCCTACGGAGATTCCGTTATTTACCGTATTTAGAGCCTTATAAACTCATAATTTGAAAGCTACAAAGTTATAATAAAAATACAGCAATAATCTTCAGTATATCAACATTTCTTTCCCCGTTTTAAATTTCTATTTTTGTTTATTATATGCATGATATTAGCTTCCAAAGTAATACCAATTTATTAAAATTGAAGCATACTTTCAGCATCTCCCTAGTATTTACAAATAACGTTTATTTGAAACACACGACAATAGATAGACAATTTCATTAAGTACAAATTCCCCGTTTTAAATTTTTTTTAGATCAATTTTGAACTGAGATAAGTAAAAAAAATAGGATTTTTGTGCGATCTCGGCAAATGTATGGTCAAGGTCGTTTGCTCGGGGGATGGCCTGGGGTGGCTTTTTAAGGTGGCTTTCTAATCATCGCGGCAAGCGATCGCAACCGACAAAAGTTAAAATAAAAACACTTTAGGAAGTAGGGTACATATTTCATATTGATCTACATTCTACGCCATCACAAAGCTGAGGCGGCAATAATCACTATAATAATTTTGTGATGATCATTGTTGGGGGGGGGGAGGGGGGTGTTACAGGAGTCCGCAGTAAGCACCAACACCTGAAAAGTGGGCCACGAAACAAAGGAGTTTGGGAATCTCTGGTCTAGACTAAGGGTCAACCCACACG
This sequence comes from Cyaniris semiargus, assembly GCA_905187585.1. NCBI lineage: Eukaryota > Metazoa > Arthropoda > Insecta > Lepidoptera > Lycaenidae > Cyaniris > Cyaniris semiargus. Next base: position 6,858,125 of record LR994555.1, read on the forward strand.
TATTACAACCACACCACAACCACACCATCGGGCGTATATTTCGTATTGTAAATGAATAAGGACTGTTTTACACACGTACCACATTTTGTAGTCGTTGTCGACCGCGTGTGTGATACCGACCACATCGCAACCACCAGCGAACTTTTGCGCGAACAGCGAATATTATAGTAAAACGATGATAAAAATTATTCATACCCTTGTCTGTGGCACAATATACGCAAATCTGTGTCAAGTTGCCAAAATTAAAGAAGAAAGAAAAAGAAACGTTGCGTCGATGCAACGACAGTGCGCGCACGCCGCCCGCGCTCTCGCAAGGATAGCAATAATAAAGTTTCCTCTTCGAATTTCATGAGTTTGGTCAACACGTGTTTCCACTTTAAAAGCCGGAGTCGAACTATCCGGACCGGCCGGAGTATAACTATCTGCACACGATATAAACACATCGCAATTCGCAACTACTAGCGACAACGCAACCACGTCGACATTTTGTCGGTACCACAACGCAACTACAAAAAGCTAAAGCGACACTATTCACACGTAACCACTGCTTGACAGCATTTTGTCGTTGCGACGTGGTGTGGTTGTGGTACGTGTGGGTTGGCCCATACAGACAAAAAATGGCAAAAAAAATTTCAAGATATCTTATTCATTTGCATTATAAACCATAACAAAGGTTCTGAAATGTACAGTACAAAACTGCTGTTTTCAGCTTTAACACAAAGGATTTAGATAATATTATTAAACTATCGAAATTAGATTAGGTACCCGTATTTTAGTCGGAATTGTAGCTTTGAATAATGGAGAGGCTTATCTTCAAAGTTCTAAGGAAAGTGAAGCAATAACTGGACAGTGACTGATCCGTTTATCTCTAGATCCTTAATCTTGTGGCTAAATCCAAATATTTTACCAGGCGTTAGAGTATTTAATTAGCGTATTTAATTTTTTTTAACGTTATCGATGCCGATTTCCTAGTTCCAGAAGTTTTTTGCTTGCCCTATAATGTTTTAGTTTAGAGTATCAAAATATACAAAAATTATATAGGGTACGGGCGAACTTATAACCTCTTTTGTTTTCAAAGTCGGTAAAAAAGACTGCTGAAGGAGTTGAATTATTATATGTGAGTTTGTGTGCGTGAGCAGGATATAATATTATATAATATAACACTGCACTGCATAATATAAGCACTGTAAAGCGACTTCCATCGTATATTGTTTGATCAAGCAGCTTTGTCAGTAGTACACTGCAGGTGTAAGCTATAATATAGCTGTAAGGCTGTAACACTGCAGTCTGTATCATGTATGTAAGCTACTTATTAAAAGTCCGGAGCATCTGTGTGCTAACAGCCTAAGCTGCATAATTTTTCCGTTTCCCCGTGACAATAAATATTCTCAGATTTCAAAATATATAAACATTATTTACCTGTAAGTAATCTTGGCTTTACAGGCTTGCTCGGGTTTCTAGACTTATTGCTAGTGATTGCTCTGAAATAGCAATTACTCGAGAAATTACAGAAAAAGCTATTACAGCAGCCATTGTCGTCAAGCTGCACGATAAACCATGCTGGATATACGAGCGGGCGCCATTGCAGCAATTTATTGCTCGCACTTAACCGGTAATAAATAGCCCACGTGATTGTTGCCGGTCCTAATGGCTAATGATTCCGGCTATTCTTCTTGCGGCTAATCATGCAGTCAAACGTTGTGATTTGTGTCATTTATGGCCTGTATTCACTTTGATTAGGGATAAGTGCAGGTGATTAGTAATCCGGAGAAAGTGTGGACTGCGACTGATTAGTGCAAGTCGTTTATTTTTTCCGAGGTAATTACTAATCACATGCACTCGCACTAATCAAAGTGAGTACATAGGCTCTTAAGCGTAACGCACATTGCGACGGAGTGGGGCATTGGGCCGCATTTTTCCTGCTAGTTTTGTTACACTTGTACGAAAAATGCGACCCACCCCGCTACGCTTTGTCGTAACTCGCAATGTGCGCGAAGTTAAAGACCCAAACGTCATGTCGAAATCGTTTGTCAAAATTGTTGTCTTACCCCAAAACGTAGAACGAGAGAGATAACATGATACCTAACTTTCAGCCAGGCGTGGGACTAAAGCTGATTTCAGACGGATCACGAGTTAGGGCGTTGCGACACCGCACCGCCAAAATCAGCAGCAAAATCATTCAAAACTCTTAATAAAATCTAAAGAATTCCGCCAATTTTAGCGTTGTGGTGCCGCAACGTGGTTATGTGTTTCGGCCCTTAATATCTGTTCATTCGAAAGAATGATCTTTTTATATATTTCGCGCCATTGTTTCATTTGGTGTTTAGACGAGTCACTAGAAGTAAAAGATGCCAAATGAAAGAAGAAAATGAACAAAAATTTCCTTCTTTAAACGAAACTCAACCCAAGGGAATTTTGTCAACGTCTCAGACATAAGTCAAGCTCACAATACACATAACAGAAGCAATTTTCGTGAAAACCAATCAATTTTCTATTTCACCAGATACGTAAGGCCAAACCGCCTATGTATTTCCAATTCGGTGTACTGCTAAAGATAACAGGCTACGTTTACACAATATATTCCAGCAAATTTTCCTTTTTAGCTTTAAATAATATTAACTTTAGCTTCGGAGTGAGAAAAATTGCTGCTTTTCTTCGATTTTCTTGTTAAATGTTTACTTCATTTAAATTAGAGTATTATGCATGATTGGAACGAAGTTCCTTATCGCGCGTTGCGAAAAGGGGCTAGACGGAAAAAGTTGTAACGACACGACACAAAAGTGTCGGTATGTCGGTATATTACAACTAGAGCAAAAATGCTATAGTTTTTTTGCAGGTTTTTTGTACGTTAGAAATAACTTCGTTCCATTCGGGTGTCCCTTGACACCTCTCAAGTTTTTTTGATGGAATCTTGGAATATATTATTGTTTTTTAGGGCGATAGTTAAGGCTGGTTTTATCGCTAAGCGTTTCGGTAGCGCCGTTAGAGCGCGCGCGCGTTCGAAGATGTATGGGGGTAGAATAGTAGTAGCGTTTTATAGTCGAGCGCGCTGCTCAAGCGCTGAGCTCGCGCGCTCCAACGGCGCTGCCGAAACGCTTAGCGATAAAACCAGCCTTTCTCTCATCATCAAGCGGTTATTCTCCTTACTTAATATTATAAATGCGAAAGTGTGTCTGTCTGTTACCACTTCACGCTTAAACGGCTACACCGATTTAGATGAAATTTGGTATGCAGGTACTCTGAGAGACGGAAATAGACATAGGACAGATTTTGATGCGGGAAATGTACTAATTCTACGCAATAAACTGATTTCAGCACAACGGACGGGCGGGCGTTATTCTATAAAATATACTTTTTGTTCAAGTGGCGCTACTCCAAGCGGAATATTTCACTGGGGCTAAGCAAGACGGATTACACAAATCCCTTTACATAAAGTATGAAAATGAACAAAAACAGCCGCTAGCTTCAATAAGCGAAGGCCGATGCAAAAAAATTCTACGCATGTTATAAATGTAGGAGCTAAGATTAATGCTTCAACCCTTAGTGGTAGGACGTGGACTTTTTGTATCATGGATCTCTTTCCAGATATTAGTTACATTGCATTGTCATTCCATTTAACTAGTAATGTACTTATTAAATTTATGCGCAGCATGGATAGAAGTCTATTCTAAGATTAAAAATACAAAAGTGTGTCCATGTATCTATTTGTCTAACACAATCTTTATGCCGAAACTGTCCAACCGATTTTGGTGAAAGTACCGGCGCGTATACTGAATATTTTTTGATGTCCTGACAAAGGACAAATAATAGTTTCATCAGGAAAAAATCGGCACAAGGAGTGTTGGGAAAAATATTGTACGATCTAATAAAACAACGCTTCGTTTCGTTGTTACCTGATGTTTAATATAGAAGTCTGTTATATTTAACAAACTGTAGGGTCAAGTACATAAGTCTGAGGACTCGGCCATATTGTTACGTGCTATTGTTCTCAATAAGTCGAACAAAAAACGGCCAATCCCCGTCCGACCCGAGGGAAATGAAGACCATTCTGAAAATGCAAATTGCTTTTGTTGATTCAGAATTAGCCTTTGTACATAAAGAATAAAATTATGCTCGAAAAAATGAAGAAGGTCATTTTAGTGAAACAACAGAAAAGAAGGGCGGAAAGAAATGAAAAATGTTTTGTGACGGCTCCATTAATGAGGTTAAAAACTGCAGTCATTTCACGTCCGACTTAATTTGAACAATTGAATGGCGTGATTTTATGTTGAAAACTATGTACTATTCGGGAAATTGATATGTAGGCAGAAGACGGTCCAACATAATTTGGTTGGTGTATTGTTAAGTTAAAAAATTCTCAGATTGGTTTGACACAACTCTAACAAATCACGCAGGTCTGCCTATATAAATCTGTCCATATAAGTCATTTTCTCTGAAGGGTAGGTGCATAATAATATCTACGCAAGTGTCGTAACAAGAAAAATAATTTTCTACAATGAGTAGGTTTGATCAATCCTAAAAGCGCTAAAATAAAGAAACAAATAATAGCATGAACAATACAAATTATTATTTACTTAAGCTTAAACTGTCTTTAAACTGAAATTTTGAAAACTGAAAACCCCTTTTTGGGACTTTACTAGAGAGAAAATCTTACGACGTCACAATCTGAACATTCTAGTGCCCTGCACGATATTAAGGTCATCGCACACTACACCGACTCGATGCCAACCCAACTCACAGCAGGGAATGGAAATGTAAGCTATATTGTTAGGACATAAGAGCAAAATTTGCCAACTCACACCGCGTGGACAGCCAGTTGGCGACTAGTCGTCAACTAGCTGTTCGCAAGTTAGTAAATGATCTCCTAAGTCACACTACATAAAGTTAAAAATTCAAGCCAAACTGTGAGTTGGGTTGGCGTCGAGCCGGTGTAATGTGCGATGACCTTTAAGATACGTTCGCCTTTATGTCCGGGATTATAGTGTGACTCTAAACCCGAATGCAATATAGTTCGTGGAACAAATTCTAAGCTAGTTTCACTTTGATACCGTATAAACTTAACACGATAAGATTATTTTATAAGCAAGAGCTATTTTCTCTAACTTGCCTGAAGATCATCAATTCTTTTTTTAATGTGTGGAGAGAATTTCAAAATGGTCAAAGAAAACAAAATATCGTAATGTTTAAATATAATAACACTGTATACAGAAATAGGTATGTAGTTTTCAGTAAGGTACAGAAAATATAAAATAAGAATTAATTTTATAAAATCACAAATTAAATTAATGTAAAAAAGTTTAATTTTCCGAAACTCCCTTTTCTTCAGGGACCGGGATGACAATGATTTGTGAGCTCTGTCATAAAATCAATGATGACTGGGAATTCTACTGATAAAGGTCACGTAAATTGATCTGCACTTCCTGAAATGTAAAATTCATGTAAAATAATATAAAACTAGAGATCGCCCAATGGTCGAAATTCGACCTTAGTTTCAACGACATTAGGCTCAACTACCTATATTTTGTAAAGAAATATAGACTTTATCATAAATTTTTTTCAACTCTTGTCTCTGGGACTCAGCTGATCTCAGACTGGCCGTGTAAGCATTGTCTAATAGTATCTAAGATTCAATAAATAAAAAAAAACTATAATCCATTTTCAATTTGTCAACTTGTTGTCAACAGACTTCAACCATAAATAAAAGAGTATAATTCGTATGCATTTACGCTTGTCACTCAAAAATCTGTCATCTTTCCTAGTGTGTGTGTGTTGTAGTGTGTGTAATGTTTTATTTGTTAAAAAAAGGTATCATAAAAGCATAATTTCAAAATAATATTAGCTCGATGCAATCCTTCACCATATAAACTATAACTGTGCAAAATTTCAATCACCTACGTTTCCCCATTTTTCGTCAAAAGGGATACAAGTTTTTCGCTCGCGTATTAATATATAGATAATGTAAAATGAAACAAAATGTATCTTAATTAAATACCCTTTAAAGAATCAGATCTCTCCCGCTTTTACCCTGAATTGTATAAGGAGGGCAGAAGATTATGAAAAGAAAAGGCGCGGATTCTTTTAGTTAGCTACTAGCACATGTACTGGCGCAGCTACATCTCTTTGATGACGATTCTAGGCTACGCCAGCAACTCCGTTGCGCCAAAATTTGTTTACCGCGCAAGAACCGGGTATAAAAAGTATCCTATGTCCTTTCCCGGGACTCAAAGTACCTCGATACTAAATTTCAGTAAAATCGGTTCAGCGGTTTGGACGTGAAGAGACGGACAGACAGACAGACAGACTGATACAGTTTCGCATTTATAATATAAGAATTTACCAGAGGAGCCTTTTATTTCTGTGCCAGTAAAACCCTCACCTACTGAAAAGCTGTAAGAAACACGGTTCGCAAATGAAATAAAGTAAAATTATATTACTGCAATTCAAATTAACACCACAACAGGGTCAATTGTAAGCGGGTCGTAACGAAGCAGCCACATAATTGAATCAAAATCAAAATCAAAATCAAAAATATTTATTTCTAAATAGGTTAACAAAGTTAACACTTTTAGAACGTCGTGTCTACATGAGGCCTACCACCGGTTCGGGAACTAACCCGGCGAGAAGAACCGGCGTAAGAAACTCGCTCGGGGCCATCTTTTACTAAAAAGATGGAAAATTACAAAAGTAACTTATACTAATTTACAAAAAGTATGTAAAAATATGTTATATTTATATAGAAGCAGCTTACAGTCAGTCAGCTCATTTTTCCCAGGGTGTGCTATCATTGAGAAAATCAGTTATCTTATAATAAGCCCTAGCACACAAACGTTCTTTAACAACTTTTTTAAATTTATTAACTGAAAGATTTTTGATGTTTTCTGGGATTTTATTATATAGACGTATACATTGACCTTTGAAAGATTTGCTCACTTTGCTAAGCCTGGTAATTGGTATATCTAACTTGTGCTTATTTCTAGTGTTCCTGCAGTGAACGTCACTTTTCGTTTTAAAATTATTTACATTTTTTCTCACGTATAACACATTGTCCAAAATGTATTGAGAGATTACGGTCAGAATTCTTATTTCTTTAAACTTTTCCCTGAGAGATTCAAAGGATGACATTTTATAAATAGATCGTATAGCTCGCTTCTGCAGCACAAATATTGTGTTAATATCAGCAGCACTTCCCCATAATAGAATGCCGTAAGACATTCTACTATGAAAATAACTATAATAAACTAATTTTGCCGTATCTTCATCACAAATTTCTCTAATTTTTCTGACTGCATATGCTGCGGAACTGAGCTTATCGGCTAGTTTGGCAATATGAGGACCCCACTGCAGTTTATAATCTAGTGTTACTCCTAAAAACACAGTAGTGTCAACAAGATTCATTTTCTCATCATTTAATAGCAAATTGGTTTGCACTTGCTTAACATTTGGCAAGGTAAATCTCAAACATTTTGTTTTATTAGAATTTAGAAGTAAGTTATTTACATTAAACCAATTTACTATTTTTGAGAGAGCACAATTTACCTCGTCATAAGTCGACTGTTGTCGCTTCACTTTAGAAATAAGTGAAGTGTCATCAGCAAAAAGTACTATCTCGTTATCATTATCCTTAACTAGATAAGGTAAGTCATTTATGTAGATGAGAAAAAGAAACGGGCCCAAAATGGATCCCTGTGGGACACCTAATTCTATTTTGGTCCCAGTGGACCTTTTACTATTGACATCAACCCTTTGAGTCCTGTTCCTCAAATAAGATGTCAAAAGGTTGAGTGCCGAGTCCCTTATGCCATAGTGGTGCAGTTTCCTGATCAATGTAGCATGATCAACACAATCAAAGGCCTTAGAAAGGTCGCAAAATACACCTAAGGCATCCCGCGACTCCTCCCAGGCTTCAAATATACTACAAAGAAGACCTATACCAGCATCCGTAGTGGAACGACCCTTAGTAAAACCATATTGATTATTATGCAATAAATTATTGGAGTTAAAATGTACTAACAATTGTTTTAAAATAATTTTTTCGAATATTTTACTAAAAGTCGGTAGAATAGATATAGGTCTATAATTTGTCGGATCAGATTTAATTCCGGCTTTGAATAAAGGAACCACCTTGCTATGCTTCATTAAATCAGGAAAAACACCATTCTTTATACAGTCATTAAAAATATTGGCCAGATAAGGAGCTACGATGTCAATTATTGATTTAATAATCTTAGTAGACAGACCCCAAAGATCGGTTGTATTTTTGATGGTCAATAATTTGAAGGTGGTAATAATATCATTAGAATCAATTTCTCTAAACTTAAAATTGACATCACATTCCTTTACATACTCTTTGAGTAATTTTTCAGCCTCTGCAGGCGAAGAATTTAAATTTTTTGTTGTTGAGACCGGAATGTCAGCAAAAAACTTTTCAAAAACCGCCGCAACTTCTATGTCAGTAGTAATTTTTTTATTTTCAAAATAAAGTTCAAAATCCGAGTTACGACAGGTGACGTTTCCGGTCTCACCAGCTATAACTTTCCATGTTGCTTTTACTTTATTTGTCGAATTCATGATTTTATTTTTTAAATAAAGGGCTTTAGCAGCATTACATACTTTCTTAAAAATTTTTGAGTAATTTTTAACATATATTTTAAATGTTTCATGGCTGTTTACAGATTTTTCATCATATAATTCATAGAGCCTATTTCTGCTTATTATTATTCCTTTGGTAGCCCATTTAATAAAGTCACTTTTTTTGTTATTAGTTCTAACCGTCTTAGAAGTGAAAATAGAATTAAATTGGGTTCTTATTACTTTAAACAATTTATTATAAGCTTCATCGGAGCTATTAGATTCACCCAATGATGGAATATTTGAAATTAGTTTACTTCTAAATTTCTCAATACGTTTTGAGTTCACAGGAATAAACACAAGCTCTTGTTTTTGTTTTCTGTCACAATTAATGTCAAAAGATGCTAACTGACCATAATGATCTGAGCTAAGCTTATTAATCATTTCTTTTTTGCATGGTGTGAGATTAGTAAATATATTATCTATACAAGTAGCCGTTGTGTCACATACTCTTGTCGGCTCATTAAACAAATAACAAAGGTTATATGATTTAAACAAAGATGTGAATCTAACCGTATTGGAGTCTGAATCTAATAAGTTAATGTTAAAATCTCCACATATAATAGCCTTTTTGTTAGATGCACATATTTTTGACAATATTTGTTCCATAGTTTGTTCAAACAAGTCATATAACCCTGATGGAGGCCTGTATACGCTAATAATAATAAGCTGACTTAACTCTATGCAGGCCACTTCTATTATCCGTTCAGCAGAGAGACTTACAATATCTTTACGTTCTTTATATTTCAAATTTTTTCTAATTAATATCAAAGAGCCACCTCTGATGGCGTTTTTTCTGCTGAACGAACTTGCTACTTGGTGATCATGGAGATTGAAAATGAGTTCATGTTCCCTAAACCAGTGTTCTGAAATACAAATAATATCAATATTAAACTCTTTTAGAAACAACTCAATTTCAAGCTCTTTACCTACCATTCCTTGCAAATTCTGATGCACCAAGTTAAATACATACTTATTACTGTTATTTATTTTCCTTGTATTACTTTTGGTAGGATTTTGTACTAGTAAACTATTTGTGCAAGAGGCATTCTCTATTGTCTTATAATCTAATTTAAATAATTTGTTGGAACATATTCCAACTCGTTACTAAGTTGCCTTTGTTTTGAGGAGTTCCCTAAGTAACCTGCCGCATTCTTAAATTGTTTTCGCACTCTTTGTTTTGGAACATAAAGCTTTATGGAATAAGTTGGAGACGAACCTAGTGTTTTTACCCTGGGGACACCCGAAATATTATTTTGGTATGCATTTTCCTGTCTTCTTTACTTGAATACTTTTTGTGATGCCGAAATTTTCTACCCAAAACTTTTTTATATGTCTAGCTGCCTTTGCTAAGTGAATTCTTTCAACATATATATATATATATATATATATATATATATATATATATATATATATATATATATATATATATATATATATATATATATATATACTTTGTAGGTTTCAAATTATGAGTATATAAGGCTCTAAATACGGTAAATTACGGAATCTCCGAAGGAGAAGGCCCTTAAATAAAATCGATATTTCCGATTACACTTCTCATGTAGCCCTTTCTCTGGTATGTGAACACCTACCCGAGTTCCCCACATAACTCAACAGGCTACAACAATTTTAATTACAAGACCCTTTAATCAAACTACAATCACGGTGATTGAGAATCCTTTGTGCCAGTCGGAGTAGGGATAAAGCCAATTGCTAATTTGTTTCTATTTTCAGACCGAATAAAACTGTATACAATTTATGCAATGGAAAATGCTGAAGCAAATTTTGGTTTGAAAATGTGATACGCAAAATGAAAACTTGCCAAACCATAAATCATCCTATCTTCGAATTCGCTGTTTTTAATGCTTTGTATTATTAAGCAGATAGACATTAGACATGGTATAAGTTTAGGATACCTTTATTTAGAAACAACCTTGTTGTTCCTTTGAACAATCCGATATAACCTAAATATTCTAGGTTCAGCAACTGAATGTAATTTGGCTAAGCACCTGCAGTCTCCTTTCTATCCGCAACACAACTATTCTCTCTATTGCCTGTATCCGGGCTCGATTTTCGTACCTTTAATGACGTTTAGTTTTTATTACTCTCTCAACATTCTGTCTTACGCGAGAATGGAAGCGACATTAGAAACACGAGAATCGGGTAGCTGCTGTATTTGTTTATATCCTTTTAGAGACTCCATCACTACGTGTGAATTGGCTTTCTTATTTTTCTCTAGTCCAGCAGTTTTAAAGCTAACAATTGTCTTGAAGTCGGTGAGATATTTAGCTCATGTTTCACGTTTCTGTAACGAACACTGTAGAGTGTCAGACACCAGACTGCAGTGAAACGGACCGGCATACGAATGAGTGGACGTGAGAGTTCCGCTGCTTTGACCACTGACCGAAACATAAAAATGTGGCGATTTAGGGTGCAGCCAAACGAGCGTAATTTGTGAGTCGCAGAATTTCGGCTGGCAGAAATTCTGCTGCATTCAGTTTCATACAAAAGTCCTGTTTGATTCACGTAATTTTGTGAGTCATGATTTGTATGAAAAATAATTCACGCGACCGAAATTCTGCGACTCACGACTCACAAAATTACTCTCGTTTGGCTTCACCCTAAATCGCCACATTTTTATGTTTCGGTCAGTGGTCAATTAGCAACGCAACTCTCACGTCCACTCACTCGTATGCCGGTCTGGTGTATGAGTAATTGAGTACTTAGTACTACTTGGTACCTAGTTTGATCTCAAAAAACAATTAATACATGCAAAATTGTGTCTGTCTGTTGCCTCTTCATACCCAAACCGCTGAACTGATTATGCTGAAATTTGGTATGGAGATTGGAGATACTTTGAGGGCCGGGAAAGAACATAGGATACTTTTTATTCCTAAAAGTAAAGTAAGTAGTCAGTAAATTTGTGCTTGTGCCTAATGGTTGTGTCAACGGTGATGATTGCTATTTATAAAATTAGGTATCGAGTGCATTAAAGTTGCATGTAGTTGTAGTGTGTGTATTTATTGGTTAGTTAAATGTTATATTTCTATCCTAAAGTCCATACTTTAACTAGCAGTACTACGGAGTATTTATTTTCACGACTAGCTACAAATTAACTCTCGGTTAAAAACTTCAATCAACACAAGGGTTGAATAAAAAATAGTGTACCTACATAATATCAGTGGCGGGAGTAATCCGGGTTGAATCGGACGAACCCCCATTACCTTGATTGATTCTCCGCACTATAGTCCTTGTTACAAACACAAAGGCGCAGCGTTTTGGGCTTTCAATTTGCGCTGAGCCGCTTGTCTCTATTTGCGGTCAAAGCGCTCTATCTTGACTGGCTTGAAATAGGCAGTTCCAAATCTTTGCCCATTTTGAGTTAAGGTGATCGCACATTTATCAGCACGCACGCGCCGAACGCGTCGCAATTTAGAATTCGTTGTATGAAATTATGTGAAACCTCGCACATTCTTTCGCACCGAACGCGCCGCATTTAGTGCACTATGCGGTGCGTTCGTCGCGTACGGCGCGTACGGTGCTGACTGCTGACAAATGTGCGATCAGCTTTAGGGTTAGGAGACAACAATAAACGCGACGTGACGAGAAAAAACAATCATAAAGAAGTCCTCAGAGCAGCAGGCTGCTCGGCGCAGTCGACGAATATAGGCAGATGATAGCACGTTGACATTTTAAGACGCAGCCTTAAAGCTCACACTGCACTCTACTCAAGGACACTTACCCTAATTTAGGGCAGTGTAATGGGATTTAAGATTAAGGTGTAAGATTTCCTAAATTATTCTGTAATGCGCCACGCTTGTCCTAACGTATTATCGTAATTAAAACATTAATTGACATATTTCTTACTTGTGATTATATTAATTAATTCATTGAATAGCTAATTTAAAGGTGCATCGGTGCGATACGTTTCGATTCGGTGAGAACTGACCCTTAGGTAGGAAGGTCCTATTCATTAATCAAACATAATTATTATGCTCTTATGTCGTCGTAATTAACATCATCACTACAAAATAGTTTTGGTTAAAATTTTTGATGTTGGAGAAATAACTAAGATTATATTTTACAACTTTGTATAATAGAACAAAATAGTAGAAACAAAAAGTATTATAAAAAGAATTACTGTTAAAACTTTCAGAAAATTGAAATAACATCTCTTTTACAATTTTGCGAACTATTTTCAACTGTAACGTTTGACTTGTAACGTTAATCGGTCGACTACACTTCCGTATTCATTCCACTGGCTCCGATTTCTTTGTGCTTTGATTTCTTTGGACTTGGTTCGTTAACAGATTTGGAAAATGTTGTTTATTTAGGACTCACTTTTGGCGTTCAGAGTTCGGAAACTTTTTCTCCCGACTTTGTTTTTGACGATAATTGGGTTAATACTTTTACTGGGTATTTTTAATTTTAGTAATTTGATTACTGAAGAGTTTTGTAAGTAATTTTTTGTGAATCGGGGGGTCATTCATAAATTATTTGAGAGGCTTTTGAGAACAATTTAACCCATCCCTGGAGAGCATGTATTATGAAGTATTAAAATCGGTATTCATAATCAGTTTTCTAAACAGAATATTATATTGATAGTGAAATTCATTGTCTTTGTACTCAATAGGCCCCAATACAACAGCTTTTCCTTTGCATAAATAATGTATCCCAACACGGTCCCAACTAATAATGGACAAAACACATAAAATTAATCAAAGAGCCGCCCACTTTGTTATTATAACCGCAGCAAATTTCAGAGCCATTTAATTTTAAATGAACTATTCTGGACTCTGGTATACAAATATTATGCGTCCACTGTGTACTTATTAAAGTATGCCTAATTATCCGAACAAAGAGAAAAAAGAAGAAAATATAGTAGCTACTTCTTACATTTTAAAAGAGTAGTTGTACAGGTTCTGTCATAATCAAAATGTAAATTAGAGACACTTCTGTCGACTATGTACCAACGCGGGGTTCAACTTCAATATCAGTCGTTACAAGAGAGTAACAAAATTTTTGGAACGAAGTTCCTTATCGCGCGTTTCGAAAGGGGGCTAGACAGAAAATGGACAACAGAAATAAGTTGAATAGGTGGCATCGCTTTTTCTCTTTTTTAGCTTGTTGTCAAATTCCATGGATGTACTGCTGAAACCATGTTACGTAGTCCAATCGGAATTCTAAAGATTGACGGCACGCTTGTTTCAACTTTCGTACAGTTTACTTCAGTTTATTTTACATCAACCTGTTTTAGTACGAGAATTTTAACAAAATGATATTATAAAACATACGTGATATAAAAGAAAAAAGGGTCACAAAATATTTTTCATACCATAAGTAAGATTGAAAAACAATGATTTACAGTTTACAGTCGTATAGAAAACGCTCTGTCCATTCTCTAAGTCTATGGTGCCCGGCAGGGCTATCACGTAAAAATAGCGATCAACAATCCACTAGCAATAATCGCGCGATCGATTGCTGGCCGCTGGGTATAAAAAACAATGGTATCATGTATAGCGATCGATTGCAATCGTATTGTTTTGGCTGATACGAAATTGCGATTTTGGAGCAATTATCGCGCAATAATTGCTATCGCATTGCTCTCATAAGATACGTGATACGGCTGCCGGATTCACCATTACCATATCTCGTGCGGATTACATTACGTCATGCTAGGGTGTTGTTGACACTGATGCTATTACTGACCAGAAGAGTGTTAGGGGAACTAATAGGGGACAGTCCTTATAATTTGTACGTGCAGGCTTCACCGGAAACTGTTACATTTTAGTTATCATCGAGTAACGGGAGAAAGATACATGAAAAGTTATGTAATGGTAAAAAAAATCAATTATTGGCATTTTAAGTGTTTCAGAATTAATCTAAGGTGCCAATAATAGGATCACTGTCTACGGTGGGCTCGTTTTCCCTAATCGTTTTAAGACGAAATATTTTTTGGTGAGAAGGTATTTGTAAGAGTATTACAATTTTTACCTTTGCAAGCTATTTCAATGGCAGCTTTGAGAAGAGCATCAACGCTTTGAGTTGGAACGTACCTGTAATAAAATAGAATCTTATTATTTTTAACGTAAAAAAATCACGAAGGTATTGAACATCTGTTTGATGTATACCCGAAGAAACTGATTCCTAGGCATTTGACAGACCTACGTCGTTTGGTCGGCTTATGTCAATTCAATGTTAGCTGTGACGACCAAATTACTTAGATCGGCCATATGCCTAGAAATCAACTTCTCTGATAGAGTACAATAAGACATCGGCGAATAAAAAGGTGCCAAAAGCTTTCTCCACACTCATATTCATTATTCCCAAAGGAATGAAGCAATGAAATCTCACATTTACCTTAGTGAAAGTCTGTGTTATCTAGACGAGGCGACATTTACTGCCTCAGGCGTCATTAGTCTAATATTAGCTCTGTAAACGGCTACCATATTGATTATCCCTTGCGCCAGATCAAGTTTGAGTTATTACGTAAAAGGTAGATAGATACTTTATTGCTCATATTAAACTAGGTAAAGTTATAAATTAAATATAGGCGAGGCTTAATCGTTTAACAAACATTAAAATTTGAGATGTTTTAAATATGTCGGTTTTTAAAGGGCTTATAATTAACTGACCACCATATATTATAGTAACATTTCACAGACAAAAATAGTAAACGATCACCAAAATACAGACCACCATTTTAATGTAAAATGATAACAAAAGATTTAACATCTCGCTATCCTATTTAAGCAAAATGACTCCAAATAAATCATTGTTAAACCAAAAATAGTGAATGATCACCAACATTATAATAGCATTTTAATGTTAAATGATAACCAAAGATTTAACATCTCGCTATCCTATTTATGCAAAATGCCTTCAAATAAATCATTGTTAAACCAAAAGTAGTAAATGATCACCAAAATTAGTAAATGAACACCAACGTTATACTAGCATTTTAATGTAAAATTATAACCAAAGTATTTTCATTTTGCTATACTAATCAAGAAAATGAACCAAAAAAAAATCATTGCTAACCGGAAAATAATAAATAATAAAAACCAAATGTGAACTACATTTTATTTTAATAATAATAATAATAATAATATAATGATAACGGGACTCAAAGTATCTCCATACCAAATTTCAACAAAATCGGTTGAGTGGTTTGGGCGTGAAGGTGTAACAGACAGACACACTTTCGAATTCATAATATTAGTATGTATAACTCTCATTATCCGTGCTAATGTTTTAAATTGGAAAGAGTAGGTGCCCGTCTGTTATCTCTTCAGGTGCAAACTGCTGAACCGATTTTACACGTGGGACGTGCGTGTCCGGGTATGCACGGCGCTTGCGGTGCGGTGGGAGGGGGACTGCAGGCCGGAGACAATATAACAGAATAAAATGGAGTTATAATACTTTTTTTGCTTAAATTTTTTGTCAATTGTAGTGATTTATTTGGACAGAAATATTGCATTGATTTGCTCGCTAGGATTTGGTGATCATTTCCTATATTTGGCGTTCGATTACAATTTGAAGTGTAGTTGTTACTAAAATAGCTGGTAGTATTGCAATTTTAGACTTTCTTTTTTTGGTGTTAAGTATCTTTTTTTGGTAAACAAGCTTAGGGTATCAGAGCATTTTTTGGTGGTCATTATATTTGTTCCCTTTTTAAAACAGCTTTCGGTAAGGTAGTGGGGCATCTCAATTATTTTCACTGTCAATTTAAGAAAAGAGCTAACCAATTTTCCCCCCTTTTGGCATCAATAAGAACAGTGCCGATTTTTGCACTACCGGCGCCCTGGGCGAGATTTCTTCAGCGCCCAGGGTGCTGGTAGTGCTGAATAATTTGGCGCCCCTCTTGTTTGTCTTGAGCGCCTCTTTTTATCCGGCGCCCTGGGCGGTCGGCCAGCGTCGCCCCCCTCTAACGCCACGCCATATTGAATATGAACAATATTATAATCTCTCTGTATTACATTAAATAACTTAAATGACGCCATCAATTCGTGTTGTCGCCCACAAATTGCGTTGTTTCATACGCAAATCCTCTACGTGTACCGTGCAAACTGTCCTACGTACAAAAGCTGCTCTGAAATTCATAACATGTAAGGGTTTCGCCGACTGATTGAGGCATTTCAGATATATATTCAAATACTGCTGCAGATAGGAATACAGATGTTGAAGTTTTCGTCTGCTGCCTTGATTCAAAGTGTTGGCACAGCGGTTAATTGCACATTGTGCATGTGAATTGTGAAGCATGTTTTACAAAGAAAGTTAGCCTTCCACATCTGTTTTGGTGATAATAGCGCGTTTATAAAGCCAGGTTCGGTTACGCAGGAGTTATTTTTAGTATGTGCAAAATAGTACTCTCTTTTCCTTTACTCTCCTAATCGAGTGGAATGGATGACCGAGGCGACTGACGAGAGACTGATCTCTAATAGCGCAGGACCGAATTTACACATACCGATTCAACTTATGGACTTGATTGCCGACAAGTATGACCATACTTTTCAGACAATTAGCTGCTTAGGACAACGATGTCAATACTTGGATATGGCATACGCCATCAAAACTGTAGCAATGTTTTTGCATGCAAAATGTGTATCGAGAAAATATAGTCGTCCTTTTTTGTCTTACAGTAATAGCATATACTACTTTCTCTTTCACTCATTTTACGCTTTCAATGCATATTTTACGTAATCAATGCATTAAACACGTCCGACTGTCACCGCGTCCTAAGGCACACTGCTCTCAGATGAGTGAGCTCACTCATTTCGAGGGTGACACATTTTCGCGCTGACGATTGTATGGAATGCCTCTTCTAAAGGTTATAATTCTATGGCTTAGGATACATTGTCCTATCCAATATCCAAACCTTCATAGGTTTGATTTCAGCATTGTTGTTTGAAAGCTTGGATAGGACAATGGCGAGTTCATACTCGCGATTATTATAGAGCTAAAATATCTAACCAAATACTGAGGCGTTATGTTTGGGAGCTTAAAGATATTATACAGACACTACTACAAAAAGCGAGATACTGAAAATTGCTCTTATTTAATTATGCTAAAAATAATCCCCAAATGTTAATACAGTCCTAATTCAATTAACTCCGATTCTTCGAATGCGTTTCAACAAAATTGAAAGGGATTAAGCTGCATGGAGTCACGTTCGATTTCACCTAATTTTCACGTTGACTGAAAATTAAAGAAGTCCCACGACTTCCAATTTCACGGCAGCTGTAATCTTGTTAGGGACGTCTGGCATTCATTAACATTATACGGTTCCGCTGGAGAAAACTCAGTTTTCTTGGAGTAAGCTGGAGTTTAAGAAACATTTGCGTTCCTTTGTTGCATTGAAAGAATGAAAATTAAAGCTGCAGAGTTAGATAATACCAATTTTATTAACTTTGTTGTTTATAATTGTTCGTTAAAATTCGGACCTTCCATAAACGTTAGTTAATTTTGTCTCTAAATGATTGGTAGGCTCCAAGTGAGAAATAACTAGAGAACTTAATATTAATCGGGTATCCAAATATTTTGCTAATTATTTTATATTTATAGAAATGATTAAATATAGCTTGATCTCCTTGTTTAATTTATTAAATTTATAACTCTAGAGCTTAAATAAATTATATAATAGGCCGGCGCACTGTCTTTATTTCAGACGACGTTGTTTATTGCGCTGATTTCAGAAACTTCAATAGTGCGATTCAAGATTGAGCGTTGTTTGGTCTTATATAGGTATAACACTGCTAATTCTTAAATATATACTACCACTATTTATCGTCATCCTACAACATACAACCGCTATACTTAACAAGTTAGCAACATTATAAAATAAAGGACCCATTTGAAGCCACGCGTGGAAAAGTTTGCGCTAATCTAAATTCGTATCTCTGAGTTGGAGCACAGGTGCAAGAGTAGCTTCATACACTATTTTGAAAGTTCCAATTTATGCTAAAACTTCGATACTTGAGCATTATTAATAGCTCGTACGGCGAATGAATCGAACACTTAATATATTTTCCTTTATATTCTCAAATACTTCGGAGTTCAGGCTGATTTATGGAGCTCCGACACGATACCGATTATTCAGTTTGTTATATATTAGGTTTCCTTGAAGTACAAGTAACTGAAGCAGCATGCCAGTATTTCTAGAATATTACTCAGAGACTGTTATTGTTAATTACTTAACTGTAATCAAATGAAGATATGGACAGTGACGACTCTGAATCGTCTGCATATTGCATAATGTCTTAACTTGTGTACCTACGTTTAAAAGTGCGTTAATGAACCAGGAAACGAACTAACAGATCACATGATGTTAAAGCAATAACTTCCGTAGCATAAAATAACTTCTTTGTGTAGCTCAGCAACGCGATTTGCGCTCATCCTTAATTTCTACGTCAATAGTACGAAAAGTAGGTATTTTGAAAAACTAAAAAACACGCTTTTAGCACGCACTAAAAGTTACAAAATAATTCGGACATTTAGTTTGATGACTCAAGAAAGTACGCAGCCATTTTTAATTTATTATCGGAGCGCGATGAATAACAATATTAAATTGGCGACCTTTATTATAAGGCTAATTTGGAAACATTAATTTAGGGCTCATCTAGGGCTATCTGCACTTAAACATAAACCCTCTTACTAATAAAAACTTCTTAAACATGCGTTCAACGTGTGAATAGTTAAACAGGAGTTTTAAGTTACACACACGTCTACACACAGGGTCTATACAGAGAAATTAGTATGGAAATGACAGCATCGTTATACAGGTCTTATGTCAAAAAACGATTATTAGTAGAAAAAATCTTATGCACTCTCTATACACGCTGTGTAACTTTTTATTGGTAAGAGGGTAAAGACTTAGGTTTGCATATCTCTTTTATCTTCTAGCTCAAAAGATCAAATATAAACACAATAACTCAACAATATATCTAATACTGCCACTAGAAAAGACGTAGGCCTTTAACAGGTTTTTCTAGCCAACTTAGTCTGTCTAACTATTTTTAGGGTTCCGTACCCAAAGGTTAAAAGCGGGTCCCAATTACTAAGACTTCGTTGTCTGTCCGTCTGTCCGTCCGTCCGTCTGTCTGTCTCCACTCTCCAGGCTGTAACTCAAGAACCACTATAGCTAGACTTCTGAAATTTTCAGAGATTATATTGTATAATATCTGTTGCCGTTCGAGAGGAGACGGACGAGAGCGTTCGTGGCCTAACGGGTAGACCTTGGGTTCCCACTCGTAGAGGGTGCAGGTTCGACCCCGGGTGGAGGCGTGTACCAATGAGACATTTTTTGATCTCAAGTACATAATACGGACGCTCGTACGGTGAAGGAAAACATCATGATTCGTAAGGAAACCCGTACATAGTTGGTCCCAGACGTATTGACTAGTTCTTTCCTCTGGACTAGGCCGAATACGTTGCGAGAATGTCGTATGTGCTTGGGCAACCATATGGACATTTAAATAATGTCCCAGGCACTACAGTATTTGAGGAGTAGTTACTTCGCTCTGAAAATACTGTATAAATCATCCACAACGGATGCAAAGGCCTAGTATTTTTGTTGCCGTTATAACACAAATACTAAAAACAAAATAATATTAATATTTAGGGGGGCTTCCATACAACAAACGTGATTTTTTTGGCCTTTTTTGCTCGATATTAATAATGGCAACAGGTAGCCACTTGCAATTTTCACAAAAGCTTCAATTATACGTGTAATTTAATAATTAATAACAATATTTAAATTAAATAAAAAATTAAGGGGAGCCCCCATACAACAAAACACAATTTTTTGCCTATTTTAGCTTTATAACGGTACGGAACCCTTCGTGTGCGAATCCGACACGCACTTGGCCGATTTTATTTTTCATTTTTAAGATTTGTCAACCCTATATTCGCCTATACGCGTATTATGACATCACTCTTGTCACCGAAAAATTTAATTTACTACATAATCCTTATTCATTAGTATAATACTTACCGTCTATATTAATTTCACCCTTAAACCTCCTCTTGACCCATCGCTAAGCCTAAAGGACACTTATAAGGGCTGCATTGGATGAAAATAGATTGAAATCCGTTGACCATCGTTCCATTTGTATTAACTCGATGGTGATTATAACAATTTAATCGCACACTTCGTTGGACCGTGGGCAGTTATTAAACAAAATTCATTCCTTTTAGCACAAAACATTGAGAATCCATACTAATAATATAAATTCGAAAGGGGTGTCTGTCTGTTACCTCTTCACGCCCAAAACGCTATACCGATTTTGCTATACGGTAGTTGCTTTCCATCAGGTGATCGGTTTGCTCGTTTGCGCCCTTATTTTATAAAAAAATATATATTTTAAATATTTTTTTTTACATAATATGCAATAATTAGTACATCTGCATTATACTATTCTTCTTTTAAAATTATGAGTATTATAATTAATGGTATTTTGTAACTCTGTTACGCAAAAAGAACTGCACACATTTTGATGAAACAAAATTTCAGCTTTGGAACACCCAAGTCATAGGCTTCTTTTTATTCTTCAATAAGACATTCCCGTGGTTTTTACGCGAGAAACGACAAGAGCCGTTTAAAAATGTTTAGAGTGATTCAGAATACTCGAGTATTCCACAGCGTGATTTATCTCACGAAAGCTCTTGACTTTCTATTTCCGCCAGATCGCTGTGTAGGGAATCCCCCGGTTAATGGAGTTCAACTTCTTTTATCTTATAGCTCTTGTTTTGACACTTTGTAGTAGATCGCAATATAAATTGTATACAGTAGCGCAGCGGCTCTCATACTTTTTGATGACGGAACCTTTTAAGAAGTGACATTTTGACGGACCCCAGAAAAATAATGTTTTCTCTTTGGATGCATTGTCTCCGTGTTGGTGTCTAATGTCATTACTAAAAACAAATGTATGCATCACTCGCCAAGTCCTTACAAGGCCTTTGCAGTTTGCGGTGCCTCGGGGTTCCGCGGAGAACACTTTGAAAGCGGTTGTGTAACTCATATCAGGTGTGTTATTGAAATCAAAGTGCAACTCAGAGTTCAGACAATCATTTTGCGCGTTCAAGTTGTCTTTAGCAAAGGCCAAAGGTTATCTAAATCACGCTAATGAGTGCGTGTTATCTTTGAAGGGGGTTTTCTATAAAGATGCTCTACTTTATATTATTTATACTGTGGTAGGTATCAGCTCGTAACTATGTACTTTTTATTCAGAAATAATATGGTAACTATCGATTACACATACATAATTACGTACTTAGTCTCGTTAGTACATTGTACTAAAAGTACAAAGTAAAAATTTGCAGAAGCCATATCGTGGCTTCTACACATACATAATATTCATTACTAGATGTTCCGCGTGGCTTCGCCCGCGTAATTTAGGAATTTCACGGAAACCGTACATTTTTCCGCAAAAAATAGCTTATGTCCCTTCACGTGGTCTATTCTTCGTGTGTGCCAAATAACATAAAAATTGCTTCAGTAGTTCTTAAGATAATAATTAATTTCATATAATTTTCCCCGTTTTTTTTCAGATTTTCCCCTGTTTCTTCGCTCCAATTGATCTTAGCTTAATATTATATAACCTATAGTCTTTTTCGATAAATGGGCTATCTAACGCTGAAAGAATTTTTCAAATCGGACCAGTAGTTCCTGAGATTAGCGCGTTCAAACAAACAAACAAACTCTTCAGCTTTGTAATATTAGTATAGACTAGACGTTCCGCGCGGCTTCGCCCACGTAACTTAGATATTTCACAGATAAATCAGTCTACAAAAAATAGCCTATGATCCTTCACGTGGTCTACTTCTTATCTGACCCAAATAACAGAAAAAATGCTCTAGTAGTTCGTGAGATAAGCCCTTTCAAATAATTTCCCCCGTTTTTTCCACATTTTCTTCTATTTCTTCGCTCCTATTAGTCTTAGCGTGATAAAATATAGCCTATAGCTTTCCTCGATAAATGGGCTATCTAACACTGAAAGAATTTTGCAAATCGGACCAGTAGTTCCTGAGATTAGCGCTTTCAAATAAGCCCTTTCAAATAATTTCCCCCCATTTTTTCCACATTTTCCTCTATTTCTTCGCTCCTATTAGTTTTAGCGTGATAAAATATAGCCTATAGCCCTCTTCGATAAATGGACTATCTAACACTGAAAGAATTTTTCAAATCGGACCAGTAGTTCCTGAGATTAGCGCGTTCAAACAAACAAACAAAGTAACAAACTCTTCCGCTTTATAATATTAGTTTAAATAAGTAGCATAATTTGATCAAATTCTACATAGCATTCAAATATGAGGCAAAAGGAAATTCCAGTGTAAATATTAAAAAGAATTGCTGAAATGGACTCCAATTTTCTTTGCACTGCTATTATCAGGCGTGAAAACTGCAAAGAAAAGACAAAAGAAAGCTCGTTCTTAGTGCCATTTATTGAGACCATTATACCACTTTTTGTAACAATGGACAAAAATGTGATTGCTTAAAGCATTGTATGTTAGCGTTAGATTAGTTTTAAAGCATTACTAGATGTTGCCCGCAACTTTGTTCGTGCAGTCGATGTCACGTGGTAACCGTACATTTGAGTCCCATAAAAGGACGTAGATTAGCTTTTTTGGAAAATAATATGGTTTTTGCACTACGAATCATAAAAACTAAGGAAACGTAACTCCCATACTATTACCGTTTTAAATTAGGTTCCTTTCGAACTGTCATGTAACGTCAGCATGTACCGCTGAAGGCCACCTAAATATTGCAAATGTATTGAAAATATGTACACATACACATTTTTGACGAGTATTGTAGAACATATTGTTTTTTGACGGAGTTACTTTTATTTAGTTTTTATTATTCGTAGTTTTTGCAAGATAAACTAATTTTGGCACAGTGAAGTTAGGCATATTGTAATGAATTTTGAATTTAGATTGATGACGTCACTAATATTTTAATGAAGTCATTCTCCATTATGCTTACAAAGCGTCGAAAAAAGGTCGCAAAAATGCTCTAAAAGGGTTATGAAAAGACTGAAAAAGTGGAATTTAAATGAAAGTATATGCTAATCACACAACACAAAGCGTTTTACTTTTTAATGTTGAATTAAATATGGCTGAAATAGACTCGGAAATGTTTGTATGGAGGCTCGACTTTTCGCATTGTTTAGAGTTGTGTTGTTTCAAACCATTACGGGTCCCATAGTAAACAAAACCCTTTTAGTTTGTTGCTTCTGTTTACTCTGACTGTATAGATAACTGTAATATTTTGTCAAAGGTATAAGAAAACTATGTCGGGAAGCTTTACTTTGTCATGTTAACGACAAGTAGGTATTATAGTCCCTGTGTCTAAGTATCTCATGTCTCGAGAAAATCACGGTAAATTCTATTAAAATAAGTTTTCAAAGTTTTCCCAGGGCCTCATTTTATTATGAAACTACTAGCTGTCCCAGCAAACGTTGTTTTGCTATATAAAGTATTTCGCCCATATTATTTTATTGAAGTGACTAAATAAGTATGTCACCATGGCAACGTCCATCGCTATCCCGTCGCACAAACAATGGTCGCCGTCAGTCTCAGGTTGTAATAATTTACTATTATTTATTCAACAAATGCACTTATCAATATATATAAAGTACCCAGTAGCTGATTCTCATACCTACTGAATATGCATATAAAATTTGGTAAAAATCAGTAAAGCCGTTTCGGATGAGTACGGTAACTAACATTGTGACACGAGAATTTTATATAAGATTTGCAAGTTTTGTCATCATATTTTTACGGTAGGAGCTTTTTTACGGGCATCGGACCTACACATTCCTGCCACTGCTACTTTTATAATATGCCAGCCTGTCATTGTGGTCGGAAATCGTCACTAACCCTTCTAGAACCTAAGCACCTAGCCAACACGTTTTCTTTATCGCTTCTTAATAGAATCGTCGATCAAAATGTATGGTATTGACATGATACAAGTAAAATGTCGAATTTATATTATCGATCGGCGATTCTATGAAGAAAACGTTTAGAGATTGTCACGTAACGGCTAGAGATTGGAAGCTGATTGCTGCGTAAGGACTGTAAGGACCGGGGCGTAGTAGACTTTTAATACGCAATTGAGAGGATGCGGAGTCTCTACTCCTCCTCCATCCTTTCAAATGCGTATTATATATGAATACACCGGTGTACGGATGAATGGATGTTTAGTAAAGATTTTTACATAAACTCCAACTCAGCATTAAATAAAGATAAAGTTATCATTCGTAATGATGTCTCTATGTGCAGACTTTAGTGACACTAATTGCCTTACCTATGCTCTACCTAAGCTCCACATAGGTCGAGCAAATATTGTTAATTTAAAAAATATAGGAACAAAATAAAAAGAAAGCTCTAATCCGCAAAGCCCGACAAATCCGCACGGAGTGCATGGAAGCGGCTTTTGCTATCACAGGGGGGGTTGTTTTAGCCGTTACGTGTTTAGCTTAGCTTGGTCAATGCGCACTGCAATAAAGGAACAGAAAATTGAAAGGTAGCGTGATGCAGATTCAAGTTTTATTTTTGTATCGTAATTATTCATAATCTTGTCGGGCCTGATCTAAATGTAGTGTAAGCTAACTCTAATTTAAAAAAAAAACATTTCCCTATTAAGCGTAGGTTCACATATTTTTCAATCCTCTTTTCATAAAGGTAGAGTTTTATAGATGCATTCCACCTGCAACCCCCCGGCACTTTGTCAGTGGCCCGCAAGAATCGATAGTTTTGAACATTATTTTTTTACCCTTAAATTATTTTGGTTCCGACCTGCGACGCCAAGACTAAAACATGTTTGTGGTCCTAATAAAAAAGGTAGAGTACTACTATCTAAGAGACCGTACTGTCTATTTTGGGAATTATATTAAATGTACTGAATTATTGATGTGCTTGACAAAGATTTAGGTAATTATCTTAAAATACATGATATGAGTAGGTAAAGGTTAATCTGCTAATTACTGACACCATCACAGTCAAAGCGATTCTTCTCCGCTCCAGCCACAACAAACAGGGTCCAAAGTTTACGTGAAGTTAAAACGCACATCGAAAGCTGGGCGATAACGATTTAATACGCAATTGAGAGGATGCGGAGTCTCTACTCCTCCTCCATTCTCTCAATTGCGTATTAAAAATCTACTACGCCCCGGTTTTTACAGAAAGCAATAAGCTTCCGATCAATGACGTGTCGCGTGAGTGCGTGACGCGTGCGTGGGGTTATCACGGCGTTATCAGCGCGACCAGACGACCGTCTGACCCATATGACATATCGCTATCGCCCAGCTGTCGATGTGCGTTGTAACTTCACGTAAACCTTGAACCCTGTTTGTTATGGCTGGAGCCGAGGAGAATCGGGGCGCTTTGATTGTGATGGTGTCATATGAAGTAATTAGCAGATTAACCTTTACCTACTCATATCATTAACATCATTACCTAATACTTTGTCAAGCACAATATAAATTATTCAGTTAATTTTACTATAATTCCCAAAATAGGCACTAGGCAGTACCTTTTAGATAGTGGTATCTACTCTACCTTTTTTACTAGGGCCACAAACATGTTTTAGTCTTGGTGTCGCAGGTCGGAACCAAAATTATTTAAGGGTAAAAAAATAATGTTTTTCAAAACTATCGATTCTTGTGGACGCTGACAAAGTTCCGGTGGGTCGCAGGTTGAGGATAGTTTTTTTAGAATGATAGATCATCGCACACCAAAAACAAATGCAATATATAAAACTCTACCTTTATGAAAAGAGGATTGAAAAATGTGTGAACCTATCGTATAACAGGGAAAGGTATTTTTTTCAAAAATTAGAGTTAGCTTACACTACATTTAGATCAGGCCCGACAAGAGTATGAATAATTACGATACAAAAATAAAACTTGAATCTGCATCACGCTGCCTTTCAATTTCATGCCCCTTTATTGTACTGTGCATTGACCTTTAAAGCTAAACACGTTACGGCTAAAAAAAAAACCCCTGTGATAGCAAAAGCCGCTTTCACGCACCCCGCGGATGGCGGATTTGTCGGGCTTTGCGGATTATAGCTTCCTTTTTATTTTGTTTCTATATTTTTAAAATTAAGAACACTTGCTCGACCTACGCAGAGCATAGGTAATGCAATTAGGATCACTAAAGTCTGCACTCAGAGACATCATTAAGAATGATTACTTAGCTTTAATTTAATGAAGAGTTTGACAGAAAAGTATGGAGTTTATGTAAAAATCTTTACTAAACATCTATCCATCCGTACGCCCGTGTATCCATCATCAAATGCTCAACATAATACATTGCTAAGAAAATAAATGCCGATGGAATATACCAACTATCCAAAACACTGACCAAAACTCAATTTAACCTCAGAATATGTCAATGAATTTTGTCGGTCGGCCTAAACATGTTTCTAATTAAATCCACTAATTGCACCACCATAATGTTACCTCAAATTTATTGTTGCAGTCATTGGACAGCCATTAAATTATTACCTGAAACAAAAACATTAACTAATTAGTTTACGATAAAATCAAAACACGACTACATAATAAATTTTGTAGTAATAATAACATTATTGTTTTTAGGGTTCCGTACCCAAAGGGTAAAAACGGGACCCTATTACCGAGACTTCGATGTCTGTCCGTCTGTCTCCAGGCTGTAACTCAAGAACCGCTTTAGCTAGACTTCTCAAATTTTCACAGATTGTGTATTTCTGTTGCCGCTAATACTAAAAACAAAATAAAATAAATATTTAAGGGGGGCTCCTATACAACAAACGTCATTTTATTTTACCTTTTCGGCTCGTAATCAATTAGCAGGTAGGCAGCTGAAACACTCACAATATTCTTAATTATATTTGTACATTATAAAAAAAAAATAAAAAAAATATATATATATTAAAGGGGGGCTCCTATACAACAAACGTGATTTTTTTGCCTTTTCGGCTCGTAATCAATAATGGTAGCAGGTAGGCACTTGAAATACTCACAATATTCTTAATTATATTTGTACTTTATTAATTAATAATAAAATGAAAAAAAATATTAAAGGGCCAAGGGGGGGCTCCCATACAAAAAACACAATTTTTTGTCAACTTTCGCTCAATAACGGTACGGAACCCTTCGTGCGCGAGTCCGACTCGCACTTGGCCGATTTTTTATGTAACCTTTAGTTTTCAACCCCATCATGTATAACGTTGTTTCATTTATGGGACGGTGAAATCTAACCCTCTTACTAATAAAAAGTTACACAGCGTGTATAGAGGGTGCCTAATATTATTGTATGACGCGACGGAATTTCGGCATGGTGTGTCATCGGTAATTTAAAATACATTGCAGGCGGAATCATGCGGAAATTCTGCCGCGGAACTTCGGCATTGTGTGTTTAGACAGTCCCCCTCTTACTAATAAAAACTTCTTAAACATGCGTTCAGCGTGTCAATAATTAAACAGGAGTTTTTAAGTTACACACACGTTACACAGAGTCTATACAGAGAAATTAGTATGGAAATGACAGCATCGTTATACAGGCCTTATGTCAAAAAATGATTATTAGTAGAAAAAATCTTATGCACCCTCTATACTCGCTGTGTAACTTTTTATTAGTAAGAGGGTTGGTGTTAGACATAAAATACACTAAATAAGTATTTTAACCTCTTGAAGCCCACCGACATCATATCGAGCCACCCGTAAAAATTCCTTTGTGTACCACCGGCTCGATATTGAGCCACCTGACTGCACTCGACCTCACGCAGTTTTGTAACTTATTTTACTGTATTCAAGATTTAATTTCGTTTGTTCTATGCATTATTTTAAAGAGTATAAAGTTGACTACAAAAAGAATGCACTAAATTTGTTGCTGATTGGCGCAATTTTGTAAAACTTGAAAAAAAAATTATAAAAATTTAAATGGCGCCATAGAACTCTGTATTTGAGGCTCAATAGAATTTTGACATCCCGGTATTCGAGAGGTTTAACAAAACAAGATGTTGCTCACAACTTCGTAGCGCCGAATTTCGTGTATTGCGCTGGATTCGTAAATTCGTTTAGGATAAAAACTACGCTATGTCCTTTCTCGGGACTGAAAGTAGAAAGTCAAGTGATTTCATTAAATAAGATTCAGAAGCTTGAGCGAATAGAAGTTACAGACATACTTTCGCATTTATAAAATTTACTAAATGACGCCCGCAACTCCGCTGCGCCAAAATTAGTTTATCGCGCAGGAACCGTACATTTTTCCGGGACAAAAAGTATTTCCATACCAAATTTCAGGAAAATCGGTTCAGCGGTTTGGGCGTGAAGAGGCAACAGACAGACAGACAGACAGACACTTTCGCATTTATAATATTAGTATGGAATATGGATATGGATCTTAGCGTGGTTTTGATATTTTTTGAACTGTTTTTATAAAAACAAAACATCTCTTCTGACTATGATTATAATTATTTTATATTTGCCTACAAAAATAGGTTACAATTTAATCGAAGTACTTGTATCTAGGACAGTAGAATTGGACCGTTAATTTTGTATAACAATTTGTTATCTTATTAGGTTACGCGCATGATATTATTCTAATAATAGTCATTGATAAGCAAACAGTAGCCGTTCTAGGATTTCTTCTTGTATTCCATAATCTTTATTTTTTTAAGTAAAAACTTCCTGAAGTGATCCACGTGATTATTTAATGGATAAAAATATTACTAGCACGTCCGGACACGTGGACTGATCGAAAATTCGTAAGACGGAGTAAGAGTAAACCGCCAGCGCGGCGTAAGGGAGGAAGTAATATCTTTTTACCGCACAGCAAAAATGTCTGCAGAAATATGACTCGCTTCGTAAGTCCGTAGAATAAACAGTAATATTGTATTGAAAGATTAGGCGCGCAATTTATTTTTGGGCTTTTCTGGGGAATTTTTAGCGGTTGGTGATCCGGGGCCATTACTCACCTCACGGCTTGTGGGCACTCGGGGCAGCTCCGGCTAATTTATTGCCCTTTAAGTGCCCCCAAACGCAACCTCCAAACTTGAAAAAATCCGTTTCATGAAAATGGAATAATATTTTATAACTGTAATGGTTGTTGTATGTTTGATATAGTATTGTATGCAACAAACATGCTTTGGTGAAACATTTGTAAATATTCAAGAAGCAGCAATATTTTTATATTCATAAGTAGGACATAATTAAAAAAATAATAGTATACTCATTGCGAAATACTGACCCCTAAAAATGTTTACTCCAATTACTAAGAAAGATTCCTTTAATTTAGTTTTCGAAGAAAAAAGGGCGAGTTAAAAAGTTCTTTGTCTCAAAAACGTTCTATTTCCCACTTTTACGTTCCAATTAAAGTCTATTTTCTCGTCAATCTAAACATCAAAAGCTTTATTAGATGTTTTAAGTGGTTTACATAACAAAGGTTGGTGAGCTATTCGCAATTTGCCAATCTTCTAAGGTTCGTAATAACATTATTTGCATCTTGTGTATTTTTTTATTTAATAAGCTTATTAAATAAAAAAATACACAAGATGCGAGTAGAACCTAGCTAGGTTCTACTGTTGCTTTAGAACGGGAGGAATGGAAAACCTTGGGGGAGGCCTTTAACCAGCAGTGTGACAACACAGGCTTATAAAAAAACATTTAGAATATTTCAGTCGACTTTTTAAGTCCTTAATCTTGCCGTTACAAGTACAAAAAACTCTGATAGGTAACTGCAGTAGTTTCAGCTATATTTTTTCTTCGACAAGGAAGTTTATTCCCCTTCGTAAATACCGAGATTTCTCAATAAGAATACTCCTAACACTTTCGTGTTTAATGCCATACTCTTACGAGAAGCCCAAAAAACTCTAGACGCTTGCAAATATTTCGAAACTACAGCAGTTTCGGCTATATTTTTCCAAAGACAAGGAAGTTTATTCCCATTCGTAAATAGCGAGATTTTTCAATACGGACCATAACACCGCCAGATGTGTGCCGGTACGTGCGCGACGTGAGCTGGTGGGAACAGTTCTTTGTTTATCTCGGGAACACTAATATCCGTATTATGAAAATGTAGTACGTATGTTATGTTACATGTAGGTAAAATTACAGAATATTATGATGTTGATTTTAGGGAAAATTCGATAAGAAAGAAGAAGAAATACGTAAAAAATATCTGCGATTGCCTTTTCAATTTTTAAATTCATTTTCGCATGAAAAATGTTGATGCCGAGGTACATAAACACATTCCGTTGTAATTTTTTACCTTTTAAAAGCTCAGAATAATTTTTAATTCCTGTTTGGATTAGAATAACGTGATCCTCCAATTCGGATTCACGTATCGATTGGCTAACGTTCAAACCACAAGGATTACCGCGGTGCGATTTAGTTGATTGGGTATTTTATCTACATGTGTAAAGAATTTTTAAACTACTATGCTAATAAAAAAAAGAATGAATAGTTACGAATACGCTAGTACAGACCTCGTTACAAGTTTAGTATAGGCGCATAATTTATATAACTTTTTTCTTTTAGGTTTAGGTTTAAAGATCTTTATTCACACCTCTTACAGGTCACTTACATAAGAAAAAAAATGTTTACAAAAAGGAATGTTGATACATTACATTCGTCAGTTAGTATAATAAGACATTCACTCAGTGTTTAATATTTATAATTATTGAAATAACAGAGCCTAAATCTCCTGCCCTTTCTAAATATATGTTTATACGTGGGAGAGCCATGCTTCGGCACGAATGGGCCGGCTCGACCGGAGAAATACCACGTTCTCACAGAAAACCGGCGTGAAACAGCGCTTGCGCTGTGTTTCGCCGAGTGAGTGAGTTTACCGGAGGCCCAATCCCCTACCCTATTCCCTTCCTTTCCCTCCCCTATTCCCTTCTCTTCCCATCCCTACCCTCCCCTATTACCCTATTCCCTCTTAAAAGGCCGGCAACGCACCTGCAGCTCTTCTGATGCTGCGAGTGTCCATGGGCGACGGAAGTTGCTTTCCATCAGGTGACCCGTTTGCTCGTTTGCCCCCTTATTTCATAAAAAAAAAATTGACTTATTTGGTAAAGGCAAGCAACGCTGATCTATATGATATTTTTGGGTCTAGTCTTAAAAGAAAAGACTAGAGCAGTAATTCCCAAAGTGGTCCAGGTGGACCCACAGGGGTCCACGGGAGACTCGCCCGGGGCCTACCTTGTGCGTCACAACAACTGGGGTTTCATAGTCGAAAGCTAGGAGTGCTTGCTCCTCCGAATTCAGAACAATTTTAAAAGTGGTCTTTAAAGTAAAGGCTCTAGAATATTTTATATTTGGTCCTGAAAAAAAATACTTTAGACCCGTAATACTGTCTAGTGACTGGTCTATGGCATTTTATTCATAGAGTCCAGTGTTTCCCAACCTTCTTCCGCCACGGACCCCAAGGAAGTCAGGCACAGTTTTCACGGACCCCCTTAATAAAATAAACAGCAAAAAAATCGGATTATGTGTGGTCCAGAGATGACACCGCGGACCCCCATACATATACTCGCGGACTCCCAGGGGTCCGCGGACCACAGGTTGGGAAACACTGTCATAGACCAAATATTTTATTTATTTCATGTAATAATTACATTATATTGTTATTTATTATTCCGGTAAAGCCGATTAAATATTTCGTTTAATTACAAGCAAAATACCTGCAATACAGCCAAATTTAATTTTTAATCAGATTTCCTGTAAACGAAAAACAATAAATTACTGCGTAGACTGCCTATTTCCCGAAAACATAGCTTTGTAATGTAAATTTATCCTGTCATAAATAATTAATTATTAAAATATTAATGCGGACATTAAGGCCTGATTAAAATATTTGAGAGCATCATAATGATGGCTCACACGGCCGATGGATCCGCGGTAATCGACGTTTTACGGCCGATTAAATAAATCAGCGGTCAGCGATGAACGTCAAAAAATTATTTAACGACGGTAAAACAATTTTTCTGCCTATTACGCTTTACCGTGGTTCTGCGTTTTCTGGTGATCTTTTGGGAAAATTATTTTTATCATGACTATTATCTAATATTGAGACGAATGGAGGTGCTATGAATATTATACCTAATATGCAATATGCAATTATGCATATAACTAACAGAAAATTAAAACTTCAAATAGTGTGATGCCGATAAACTTCAAAATTTAAAAACTCAGCCTTAATAGTTAATTAGTTTCGACAGATAAAATACAGTGTGTAACAAAAATAAGTGATAATACTTTAGGGTGTGTACGTGTTCCTTGTAGAGAGTTCACTGTGAAAGTAGCAGCTCTGAAAGACCAATTTTTTTTTTCACTTTTGTATGGGGAAACTCGTAACGCTCGGGTCCTTGCCCATACAAAAGTGAAAAAAAAATTTCGTCTTTCAGAGCTGCTACTTTCACAGTGAACTCTCTACAAGGAACACGTACACACCCTAAAGTATTATCACTTATTTTTGTTACACCCTATATAGTCATCTGATATCAATAATATACCAACTGTTAGTGGCGACCTGACTGCTGGGTCGCCAACTACAGCCCTCTCGGCTAAAGCACTGATCATACTCAGTTTTAATCTTTTACTTCTAAAAATAGTATTTCCTTATTTAAGTAAGAAAGATATTTAATTAAAAAAGTATAAAAAAAATGAGCAAGCCAATTATTTCAAATAGAAAAATATATTTTAAATTTTTCTACAGCGGACCTTTGGCTTGGGAAACCTGTTTAAGCCAGTGGGTGTTAAAGTGCTACGGTGGGCGTGGTAACACCGACGCTTTTCTAAACGAGCAAAGAAAAGAAAAGTCACTTTAAGAATATAATGGGTAAGCTGTAGTGTGAACATGAATAAATTCTGCTTTAAAATTTTCTGCACTTAGGTAACATTATTATTATTGAGGTCCACAAACAATTATTACATCAAGTAAATTTTAATTTGGATTTTCTTTCGAAGACCCTTTCAGCCACAAACATTACCGCTGCAAATATAGCTACTTTAGAACCTGAAGTGTTATAAAGGTTGACTTAGAGCTGTCATTATAGGCTGTGGCAACAAAATAGAGTTAGTAATAAAATAACACTTATAGCGACATAACGGGTTAATAAGAGCGATTATGAAGGCTAAAGTGGAAATGCAGCGATTATTATCCCTACAGTACAGACCAGAGCTTCTGTGATTTAGCTTTGAGCAAATTATAATACTATAAGATCTATATAAGAAATTATCATCTCCTATGAACTCCTTTAGCGCAATTAGTTGCACAAAGGAAGCAATTAAGGCTACTAGCTCTACAAGGCTGTTTTGTAACTCTTTTGCAAAACCATACTCCTAAAGGGATGCAAAATCTCCTCTATGTTATTTAGGGCTGTATATTAGAGTTATTTTCCCCTATTAAAACCCTAAATTCATGAATCCACCATTTTTTGAGTACAAACTTAATTCACAATAATAATAAAAAGAAAGTACAAAATGAAAACTTATTACAATGAAGTTACTTGTCTTTGTAACGTTTTGATGCCTGGGTCACGAAACTTTTAAGACAATAGGTAAAACATTGAAACAATTTTATCAATAAAAAATGTTTTGCTTTATTTAAAGCGACATTTTTTACTTAAAATACACAACAATGAGTGGGCCCCTTCATTATTTGCTTATAATATATACTCACATTCACAGTAAACTCATCTTCGCAAAGAAAATTCCGCTTCAGCCTTCCACTAACAAGTCAAAATATTATTTCACTACTCAACTCCGCCATTATAAAATCAATGGTTATAGTGTAAGTATACGTGTAACATATACATAAACACAATATTGTTAAGCCAGTTAGAAAAAAAGTTAAAAACATATCATAATTACGTTACAATTTACCGTATTACCACCCTTAAGGTGCTTAAAGATTTAGTAATAGCATAATAGATCTACTATAATCCTAAAAGGGTTAATATTCGTGAATTTGCTTCATGCACACAAAGTGTCTTTAGGTAGCCTGTAACTCTAATATACCGCTTGAAGAGTCATACTTCACTTAAAACGCTTCAAGCTCAGTTATCGCTATTGTACATCTACAATAACTTTACTGTATCTCTAAAATTCATTCTACAGCTCTACTATATCGTCATAGTGGAACATAAGGCGATAAGAATTTGTGCCCAATTCAAGGGTATAGTAGACATATAGCGAGCTATAACTCCATGTAATAGCACTTATTAAACACCATTTGATGTGTTTAGCTCTCTTGTAGATCTGTTCTAACGCCTTTGTTAGCGCCTAATGTTAGTTGGGAGTTACATGTTATTGTTTTTCACTGAAGGTAGGCGGCACTAGCACAGACAGTAAATAAAAAGTTTTGTTCGACGTTTGAAAAGGTTTCTGTCATTATCATGATATGACGTATGCAACATGTCAGATTTTAGTTGGATTATTTACTGTATGTGCTAAAAGCACCCTTTGTGTAATATTCCCTTTACCCTTCTTTTACTCAATTGCTGCAATTAAACGAAAAAGCAGGTATATTCGTATCACAACATTATAATATCACAATTATATGTGGGACGAGATTATTATCTAATACAGTTAGCCCGGCTGCCCTCTGACATATATAACTCATTAGTCGTCTCTTTAATCTCGCAGTCCTAATTAATTGACATCTTTTATCAAATTGCTACAGAAACGGGACAAGTCGAGAAATAGTTTTTGGGTTCCGCAGAGTTCCGTATATTGCGACAAACAAGCATTTGACTGACAGATCTTTCAATAACGTACCTACCTATACAAAATTTGCGATAAATAGCAAACATTGTAGTATCTAACAAATTACTAATATTTCGTAACTAACTGCCGCACTATTAACTACTTAATAATTGTAATCAAATGAAGATTTTTACATGAGCCTCAAATTTTCTCTCAAATTATCTCTCAAACTCTTCATTTAATTGATGTTTAATCATCATTAAATGTTTCTGAGTGCGGCCGTAAGAGTTAGGCTAAGAACTCACGAGGCGGTTTTCTGCCGCGCCCGCCGCGGTTGCGGGCCCGCAGCCTTCGTAGAATACAGTTTTGTATGTAAAAAGTGAAAGCAAAACTCACGGCGCATTTTTCGCCCGTGGCCCGCGCGGTTGTTTGCGGCTCCCGCTGCACCGGCGGGCGGCGGTCGCCCGCAGCCCGGCGGTTTGCGCCCGCGCGCTCTGCCATAGTTTAGCGGGCGATCGCAGTAGCCATAGTAGCGATCGTAGTAGAAACCGCCCGTCTTGCGATCATCGCCCGCAGAGTTTGCGGGCGCTGACCGCGACCGCAGCGGCTGCGGGCCCTCACAAATCAGCGGTCTCGTGAGTTTTGAAATAAAACCGCAGCTCCGCAACCGCAGCGGGCGCGGGCGAAAACAGCTCCGTGAGTTCGCTCACTTAGGGTTGATTCAGACCGCAACGCGACGCGTAGTTGCATTTCTAAATTTATGTGGATTTGACAGATTCGCAAGACGTGAAACGTCTTGCGAATTTGAAATGAGTCAAATCCATACAAATTTATGCCGCGCCGCGCCGCGCCTCGCCTCGCCTCGTCGGGTTGCGGTCTGAATTGACCCTTAAAAGATTTTCTTGGTATGCCTACCACCGTGCGTGTGGCCGATTAAGTATCCTACTCAGTATTCATTACTACATACATACCAAATAATACTAAACATATATACCAAATTACAGACCCCGGCTTATCGTAATAAGACAATTAGAACTTAATTACTAACGTAAACATTAATTTATGCTAAGATCAATTTACAGTAAACCTTCGTTATATAATTAGGCTTCTGTTAGCATAATACATTATCCTTAGGGCGGCCACTCATTTTGACAGATCGTTTATAATTTACTGGTATTTACTAATTTCTAAAAACAAACAATAATAACACCGGTTTCGGTGACGGTGGCGGTTTCATTGAAACCAGGCCAGTTACGCAGAAGTAATTTAATTGTGCCCAAGTGTGTGTGCAGTATACAAGAGCACTCTCTACTCTCATAACCCAGTGGGACGGAAGACCGACACGACCGGCGAGAGATCAGGCGCAGGACCGACTTTTTACATGCCCATCCGACGGATGGATCATCTTACTTGTCAGACAATCAGGTGACCAGCCTGCATTGTGCTAACCAAACTTGGAAACATGTTTCCAACGCAGGAATTGAACCACGACTGTCAACGTGACCACACACACAACTAACTCACCCTTAGAGGCAGTTGATATCTATCTGTTCATTAGGTGATCCAGCTGCTCGTTTGCCCTATACACATCGTTAAAGCCTTAGCTCGACACAACGAGTGCCTTTTCAAGTTTCGCCACTATAACGGAGGTTTTAAGTCTTTAAGCATTCTCGACTCAGAGCGGCTAAAAAAATACCACTTCGAGAGGCTTGCGAGAAACAAGATGTTTAGTTACATGGTTTCGTTTTCGATATTTTATTAATTGTAGGATACTATGCTATTTTTTTAGAAAGATGACTCCCACCAAAAACATTTCATGTAAAATGTTACCTCGACGACTACAAAAGGTTTGCCTGTGAAAAAGACATCAGATCTAATGTAGAGCCAGGCCTGTCCCACTGGCGCGTGTAGGTATCGAAATGTAAGTACCCCCTTTAAAGTGGCAGATCACTAGGGACTCACAAGCGAGCGGTGACGCACGCGCAAGATTTTTGCGTCGCATATATCGTCGTACTGATTTAACCGCTGTGACAGAATCGTTATTAATCTGATAAATATGAACAATTGAAAAAAGGTCAAAGAAATATTTCAATAAGGTAATTTAAGACTTTAAAATCCAAAAAAAAAAAAGATAAAAAAATACAAAAACATAGCAAATAAACCAATTTGTTACAAACAAACCACATACTACACAGAAATAAACACAAGTTACTATGTTTAAGTTGTAAAAAAATCCAGACCAGCTCCTGCACTATAATCGAAGGTTGGGTTACTAAAATTTGATTATTACTATAAAAAAGTTTGCTATTAGTAGCTATAGTAATTAAAAGAAGCCATACATACTTACCCCCCCCCCCCCCCCCTTACATACCAAATTACAGCTTTCTAGCACTTCAGGAAGTAGCCAAACATTTTGATGATCATCAGTGTGTCAGTGAGTCAGTGACAAAATCGGCGTATTTTAGATATAAATAAAATCTAAAGTATTAGAACTATTCAATTGAGACTTTGTATGTTTAATAAGTCTATTGATGACATCATATCCTGAAAATATAAACTATCTGCTACAACGGAAACCAACTCTATGAAGGTTCAAAAAAACGTCTTCGAGAAAAGGCAGGTAGTGCCCTTGCGCTTCGCTTGGCTCGTCTTGGCGGGGACACTACCGTCCCCAGATGCGTAATGCGTTTATGGATGCTACTATAACATGTACTATATAATATCGCCTGGCTAAACTTTTTTGCAAGGAATCAATTCACACATATTTACAATAGCTACCAATAACTTGTCTTTTGATCGCAATCTACCAATAACGAGGCATCTGATAATACTGGTCAACCAATAGCGTTCCCCATGACCGCGTGAGTCTTTCGCTGGTTAACACCACAGATTTTCGAACCGCGGTTCGAAACAGTGAACAATTGTTTTTGAATTGCCCAATTCATACCGCGGTTCGAAACACAGAAGAACTTTTTTGAATTAGTGGATTCGAACCGCAGTGTAGATATTTCTATTATTATATATTCCTTTAAGTACAGTTAAGCTCAACGTAATTAAGAATATCAAAAATATTAATTTAAGTCTTAAGACCAAGCTAAAGTAAAAATATGCGAGATGGGCGCAAAAAATTACCGACTTAAAAGAATAGGTAACATCATAAAAGAGTTATTAGCGGGTGAAATAACCATTGGCCATTGCCTGGAAAAATTAAGGGTTTAAAATTAACTTTATAATGATTTTTCGTACATAAGTTTTTTTACTCCTTTAGATTGTTTTACTACTTTGTTTTTTTTTTATTCTTTTTGATTTTAATTTTTCGACTACGATTTTATACAATTATGTAGTTTTAAGATTTTTTTATTTACATGATATTATTCTTGTTGATTTGTTTAAATTTTTTTACTGTGCTTTTATACAATAGGGGTGTAGAGTATTGTTAGGAAATATATTTATTTTACAGATGTACATTTGTTACACCTATAAATATATATATATATATATATGTATATATATATATATATATATATATATATATATATATATATATATATATATATATATATATATATATATATATATATATATATATATATATAGGTGTAACAAATGTACATCTGTAAAATATATATACAATGTTTTGGAGATCGTGATGTCACATCCTGTGATGGCTATGGGTAGTTTTAATTATTTTTATAAAGATTATTTTGTTTTTCATTATTTAAAAATTTCTGTGTTTTTATGCAATTATAATATAGTGTTAGGTTAATTTTAAAGTTAGCGAGTGTGTGTGCCACCCCCTGTGCGTGGGCTGTCATTTACGATTAGTTAAAAGTTGAACGTGTACCTACTTTGTGTGATCCTATTGTAATAAATATGTAAAGTTCACCATGTTTTATGATTTTGAAATAAATGTCATTTATTCATTAAAAATGTGTTTTTATTTCTTTTTGAAATCACTTTTCTATACGTCTGTACAAATAAATAAATGAGACT
The DNA here is from genome assembly GCA_905187585.1 of Cyaniris semiargus. Classification (NCBI taxonomy): domain Eukaryota; kingdom Metazoa; phylum Arthropoda; class Insecta; order Lepidoptera; family Lycaenidae; genus Cyaniris; species Cyaniris semiargus. The sequence continues at coordinate 6,897,445 of LR994555.1, forward strand.
AAAAATGTTTGTTACAATAATTATTGGCTTAAATTCGTGGTCCGAATCCACCCATAACAAAAAATAATTAATTAGTGGTTTCACACCACTCCAATCACCGCGGTATGAATCGGGAATTCAAAATATTTCAAAAACAGTTCTTCGCTGATTCGAACCGCGGCTCCAAAATATGTGGTGTGAACCAGCGAAAGACCCGACCGCGTCCGTCCCGCTCACTCTACTTATCATAGAGATCTAAAAATGGAACACGATATTCCCTAGCCATTTTTGTTGGCGATCATAAGGTTGTGCGTGGGCAACACAAACAATTGTATACTATATTTAAAAAAAAAACTGGCATTTGTAATAGATTCAATCGGCAATGGATTACAATTCGAATCCCTGAACATTCGAGTTTGAAATAGTTGGTATGTAAATACCAGTGTTTTGAAGTTATCTACTCAAAGTGATTAAGAGGCATCAAAAAAGCTCTGAACTGTATAATATTGAGAATGGACCCAATTTTGTAGTCGTAAGTCGTAAAGCTTATTTATTGATCGTTTCTTTCTTTGTTTCTGTTTTTTGTTCTTTGTTTGTAGATTTACGTATGTCATTGCTTTCCACAATTTTTTCTTCACAAAATTTATTAAAAATAACAAGTGTAATAATAAAGTGTGTGATTTTTTTCGAATATTTGTTGTTCCTGGCTAGGGAAATAAATGGATCAAAAATCTTACCACGCATTTTAAGTTTTCATTGAGATCGAGCTACCTTAAGCAACTCCTTTCAGAATTTTCACCATCTGCATAGTTACTTAGCCCTTTTTTTAAATTTGCTCTATGTGTATAACAATAATATAATGATAATATTATTATGCTACTTGCTAGTTTGAAACGCACGCATACACTGGAACGCTCCGCCGCCGCTTCCGTCCCGCTGCCCGCAGATTTCGAGACCGAAGCCTTATGCCTCTATTAAAAATAATATCGGTAGAATACACTAAGATAGGCAAGACAACAAAAGCTCGATCATGATAATTCAAACTCAAATATAAACGTGTATATTGGATGAACCGTTGTTATCGTTACCATTATACCGTACAAAACTTTGTTAGACTAACCCTGACCCCTAAGGTGTTTCCCCAGAACTTAAATCATTAACACAGCCTACATTTCCAACTCAATGTTGAGGAGAGCTCAAAATATTATTTACGATATCAGTGGGAGAAAATCTTATAAGTAGACTGTGACAACATTAATCTACTACTAATATTATAAATGCGAAAGTGTATCTGTCTGTCTGTCTGTCTCTTCACGCCCAAACTGCTGAACCGATTTTTTTAAAATTTGGTATAAATATACTTTGAGTCCTGGTAAGGTACATAGGATACTTCTTATCCCGGGAATATCCCAAAAACATTTCTTGTAAAATGTTGCCGAGACGACCACATAAGGTTTACCCTGTGAAAAAGATATGAGATCTCATGTAGAGCCAAGCTTCTGAATCTACACGGCCTAACTCTACCGACCCTAACTTAAATTCTACATATCAGCAGATTTTAATCCCCGATCAACAAAGGGGTGTTATAAGTTAGACGTGTCTGCCTTTTTGTTTTTGTATGCGTGTGTGTGTTTGTCCATGGCACCGTAGAATCGAAATATGTGATTTTTCGACTTTTTTTCCTTTTTGAGAGGATCAGGAGTGTTCCTTCGTCGGTCCACTCAGTGCTGGAAAAATTTGGTTAATCTATATAATTTATTTCATGAAAGGTTGTAAACAACTTGATTGGTTCAATATTTTGCATTCTCATGCCTGATTAATTATTATATTAAAGTTTTTAAATAGCGGTTGTTTTTAAATATCTTAATTTAACATTGTCCAAACTAATTATGACAACGATACTTCGTTTTTTCCTGACATCTAAAACACTATATATGACATTGCTACCACAAACAAACAGCAAATTTTTTATAGCATATTCATTGCATTATAATTAATTGAAAATAAGTAGCCATTTATATGAAATGAAACCGAAGCGAATGTATTATGCATAAGCCAACTTTGTCCTCTCGCTGTATTTTGGTATTTCCTCGCGAGACTTAGACAAAAACGCTACGAAAACTTCGGTTTTCTCAGACATTTTGCAACTTCACATCTAAAATGCATTTACTAGTCTCCGGGAACTATCGTTTCTCATTATAGATTCACCCTTTAAATAAAAAGAATGCGGACGTTACAGTTATACAACGTTTCGCCCTTATCTAATACGTTATAAAAATGGCTGAACAGGTAATAAGCACAAATAGAACACAATTTTACGTGCACTTTTTACAAAATTGTATTTTATTTGTGTTTAAAATAAATTTCCACCAAGAACCGACAATACAATCAATTAGTCGTACATATTATACAGGTAATGAGCACTTAGATTTTGTTACTAGAGATTGCTTGCAACTTCTTTCGCGCAGAAATTGTTAACAACGTGCGTTTTGACAATTAAAACTTTCTTCGGAAACATTATACAAATCGGTGAAGCAGTTATATACTTATTTGTATCATCACAATATCACATCTTATTTGTAATTAAGCACAATAATAATTGTTATTGCAACTTTTTTATTCTTATATCTATTTACCGGATTTAATCTTTGAATCTCTATAGCGACATCCGCTTTACAATGAAAATTTACCTCTCATTATCCTAATAGGGTATACGGAACTTCATAACTTTAAAAAAAAAATCAAATAAAATTCTCAAAACGAAAATTTCTCGATGAGCGCTAGACAGTTCGAAATGTGTGCTTTACTAATAAACCTAAAACCTTAATGCGAAATATTTTCTCTATATTAGTTACTTCTTCAGGAGGAAATTATACATTTCAAGCTTTAAAGCACATCACTTCCTGTTACTTTCGTCTCTGTGCTTCCTTCCATAACTTATTAACGTACATACATAACACAGAAATAGAGCAATAATTATCACCCAGCCAACAATCAAGAAACCCCTAAGTTTTCAATTATTTAGGCGCTTCCTTGAGAGTTTAAAGCAACTGTATGTAGGCTACATAAGGTAATTCAGGATATGAGAAGATGACGTGGGTAACTCAAAATTTGAAAACCGTCGCTTTTTGGCATAAATAGAGCCTCCAGGGACCTCCTCTTAGGACCGTGAAAACTATTTGAAATAAAAAAAAATGTGAATTCTTTAAATATAAATTAGATATATTAGTTTAAAATAAAATAAATATATTAGCTAGATTAAGAAGGAGGTAAGTTACAAGGTTTGTTCTAATTATATGGTAAAAATGAGTAAGTATTGCTCTTTTTTAGGGTTCCGTACCCAAAGGGTTAAAACGGGACCCTATTACTAAGGCTTCGATGTCTGTCTGTCCGTCTGTCTGTCTCCAGGCTGTATCTCAAGAACCGCTATAGGCAGGTTTCTGAAATTTTCACAGATTGTGTATATCTGTTGCCGCTATAACAACAAATACTAAAAACAAAATAAATTAAATATTTAAGGGGGTCTCCCATACAACAAACGTATTTTTTTGCTATTTTTTGCTCCATATCAATAATGGCAATAGGTAGGCAATTGAAATGTTCACATAATACTCAATATTATTTATACTTTAATAATTAATAATAAAATTTTAATAAAATAAATAATTAAGGTGGGCTCCCATACAAAAAACACATTTTTTACCTATTTTTCCTCTATAATGGTACGGAACCCTTCGTGCGCGAGTCCAACTCGCACTTGGCCGATTTAAAAAAAAATTAATCTACAAAGATTTTATGCCATTCACATAGGTGCATACAAAATATAAAAAAAATATTGTTAATTTATTACATTAGGTAATCTGCGTGTAATTGTCTTATGTTGTAAAATGTTAGTTACCCACTTCATTCACTCACGTCTTCAGTTCAGTGATTGAATTATTACCGCCTCACCTATTTGCTGATGCGTGAGCGATCAAAACGCCAGCGTTTTTGTACATCAAAAGCCTCACTATGCTATTTCGAAGTGGAACTTCTGTTTACTGGGACACAATTTTACGTGCACTTGACACGTGAAAGGAATTCGTTAATCCCGGATTTTGTATCACCAAAGTTCGGTAGCGCGCTTATAGTTCGAGTAATAAGTTTTTAAAGTTTGAGAAAATTAAAGTTCTTAGAAGGTACTTTGACTTTTAAAGGCTAAAATAATAAATATTTTTATATTACATCATTTACTGTGCCCCCAACTGTCGCCTTAAAAACATTCTTTCATTCTTCATTTATAATTCTTTAGGGTAAACGGAATTGGTGTCTAAAACAAAATCTACCTACATAATAACGCAACGTAAACTCGCAAGGCGTAACGGATCATTATTACGGCAGTTACGTTTTTAAGAGCACGTAAACGTGAGTGTACGGCGGAAGCAATTTCGGGCCCCGGGCGGTTGGCCCCTGACATGCCATTTCCGGGGCCCACTTCCAGGTTGTCAGGGCCGTCCGTGGGCAGGCCGCGAGGAAATTGTCTGGCCTGTCAGCCTTTTCAACCAGGCCATAAATAGGTTAAATTATCTAGGTTATTTTACGTTTATTTTTTGAGTTAAGTCATATGTTACAGTGGTGCTTATACGACACAAATGTAATATTAAAATACGAATGGTTTGTCTTTACTAGAAAAGGGAATATAGATTATTATACAATACCTACAGCATGTACTTTTGTGATATATAGGTAATACTCAAGATTTATTTCTTTGATGTTGATACTTGGTACCGTTGGTTGTTGCTCAATCCTATTTATGTATTTCAATTTATCGAAAAAATTGTACACGTATTAAATTCCGCCGGAGGTTCAAATTGATTTTCCATCTAGGACAAACATTGATTCAATATTCCAACGCGTACACGTTTGATTTGGAGCACGAATTTAATTATATGTTGGGATAAATTGTATAAAAAATATTTTTTTTAGCACGAATTAGTGATGAGCAAAATTGGTCTTGGTCTTGCAGTCTTGGTCTTGGTCTTGCAAAAAATTCAAGACCAAGACCAAGACTACCCTAAGACTAGCAAGACCAAGACCAAGACCGAATAAGCAAGAGTCATGCTCCATGCAAGACTCTTGCTAAAATTTATTTCTTAGTCGCAGTGACTATTATATGAGATAAAATATTTATAACAATATATCTACTCAACATGAACTTCAAGTTCTTGTGATACAGCCTGGAAACAGGCAGACAAACAGGCAGCGATGTGTAAGTAATTGGGTCCCGTTTTTACCCTTTGATAATGTAACCATGCATGGTTACATTATCAAAGGAATATACGTGGCGGCCGAAAAGGAAGATCATCCAACCGAGAGAGAATCCGAAAATTCGGATTTTTTAAAATAAAATAAATCGGCCAAGTGCGAGTTGGACTCGCCCATGAAGGGTTCCGCAGCTGCAATAAGGATTATTTTTATGAAATTAAAAGGTTTTTGATTTATTTTTATATTTCAGTTGATTTAATGAAAGTTAAATTAAGGTTTACAATTTATAACGTATAAAAAAAAACTACTTGCTAGTTCTCATTCAAACTAATTTTCCTTGGTAGTTTTTATAGTAATGTACATCATATATATTTTTTGGACTTATCATGCCCCTACTTTAGAAGTAAGAGGGGGGAGGGAGACACACAGATTTTACCACTTTGGAAGAGTCTCTCTCGCAAAAATTCAGGTTAGAAAAAATGATATTAGAAATCTTAATATGATTTTGAAAGACCTATCCATAGATACCCCAAACGCATAGGTTAGATGAAAAAAACTTGAGAGGTGTCAAGGGACACCGGATGGAACGAAGTTATTTGTTATGTACAAAAAACCTGTATACCCTAAAAAAAAATCATAACTGGCTTGCTTTCAATGAGAGAGAGATAGACAGAGAAACACGCGAACGCTGCACAGATTACAACTATAACAAAATGCACAGACACATCAAGATAGATACCGCATCATCTTGATCTATGTCTGTGGCAAAAAGTGTCGGTCAAAAAGTGTCATTACAACTTTTTCCGTCTAGCCCCCTTTCGCAACGCGCGATAAGGAATTTCGTTCCAAAAAAATTTTTTTGTTTCAGTTGTACCTATGGGAACCCCTACAATTTTTGCGGTTCACTGTAGTCTGTAAACCGCAAAAACTACTTACCAAGTATAAATTGTATAGCTCTTATAGTTTCGGAGATAAGTGGCTGTGACATACAGACGGATAGACAGACAGACATGACGCATCTATAAGGGTTCCGTTTTTTTCCATTTGGCTACGGAACCCTAAAAATACTCTAGAAGAAATCCGAGGGAAAGTTCTTATTTTTCAAAATTTTCATTTTTCTTCAGGACTTATTTCCGCTAAAAGATCAGCCTATGCTGAGTTGGCTCTCGACTTTTCATTAGTATTTTCAATTCAAGAATTGTTCTCTTAACAAGTTAAGATAATATCATGTAGCTAGTCTAATTATTTAGGTTTGAAAATGTTTTTTCGAGAAAATTAAAACGTTTACAAAAAGTTTTGAAAAATATTTGCAAGACCAAGACTTTTTGCAAGACCAAGACCAAGACTAGGCGTGCAAGACCAAGACCAAGACCAAGACTAGACAGATTTGAGCAAGACCAAGACCAAGACTGCACAAGCAAGACCAAGACCAAGACTGGTCAAGTCTTGGCAAGACCAAGTTTTGCTTTGCTCATCACTAGCACGAATTTAATTACATGTTGGGATAAATTGTATAAAAAATATTTTTTTTAACAACTGGAAACTGGGGACTTTTGAAATTGGAACTTCAAAATGGCAGACACATCTCTGAAGTAATTTTGCAGGAGTGCCGTTTGAAATTGGATTAGAAAGAACAATCTACCTTTTCCGACTCGCGTGGGTAATTTTATTAAAATAACAACATGATCTTCAGATCATTTGGCAAATTTGGCATTCATAAAAAACTAAGTAAATATCTGATATTATGTTTTTATTCTATGTGTGCTAAAAGGTGGTCCCGTGCGAGTTTCTACGCCAGTTCTTATCGGGTTAGTTCCAGAACTCGACGATTTTCCATTATTATTGACTAATCTGTTACAAAACAATATTTGTAATTCGTTAAAATTAAGTCTTAATTTTACTCTTAAAATGCTAAAAAAATGTAAGCAAACGATTGAAGACCAAATCTTTGCTACATCATCAAGCTGGTTTCAGACTACGCTATAATATAATATCATGTATAGTATACAGCTCATAGCACAAGAATATCACGCACCATACATTGTTATGGACCCGTTCACACTGTAATGTACTATATATTATTGGCTTTCTATATGATATGTATGGTGCGCGATATTCTTGTGCTTATTATACTATATGCTATTATATTATAGCGTAGTCTGAAACCAGCTTTAATGTCATATAAACTTTTAATTCCAGCAGTTAATTTTAATGAAAAGTATAAAGCAACGCTCGTTACAGCTTTAATGCCAATTTAAAAGAAAAGTAGCGTAGAACAAGACTAGTATTAAACGGACACAGTACAATTACAGCACTAAAACTCAATTGCTGAACAAATTTATTCACTAGAACGTGTACGGTGTAAGTGCCAACTAAAATGTTAGGACCTTCTTTTATATGCCCAACGAAATGTGTTTGTTTCCCTTTAATTTCTCTTGTTATTTCAAACGTTTATCCTCAGGTGTATTTACATTGCCCAATTTGGCAAACAGTAATTAATACCTACTATACTAAAACTAATGGGAGAAAAGTTTTTCTTCGAAATGGACCAGTAAACAATCGGACTGATTGCCTCATGGCCACCCATGGACTAAATAAATGAAAATATACGTAACTCTTTTAATGTAGGGAGTTACGGTCCTAGTACTTAAAATAAGCACATTAGTAATAGCACAATAGCAAAAGCAAACAAAGAAGGAATAGAGACAGAGACATGTACTTATCACATAAGTGTTAAATTAATTTCTACTACGCGACCTGCACCCGTAGCACGGCTACTGTAGAAATACGAAAGTATAGAAAAACGGCGGAGATAAACTGAAGGTGCCGTTCCGATCTTTACCGCGGTTAGCCGCGATCGACAAAAAATCAAATATAATGCACATTATGACATAGACTATAGTCCTTAAAATTCAAATAAAATCCTACTTTATGACGTAGACTATAGTCTATGTCATAAAGTGGTATTTTAATTGAATTTTTGTCGATCGCGGCTAGCCGCGGTAAAGATCGGAACGGCACCTTCAGTTAACTCCGCTGTTTGTCTATACTTTCGTATTTCTACTGTGTACTGCCGTGCTACGGGTGCTGATAGTTGATTGAATTCTTCCGCGGATGTCTTGAATCTTGATGTTCCCTTAGCTTCTACAAGGTTCTGATATAGTACCGCCGAAAACTTGAGTTCTGCCACTTTGTTACGTTCTCTCTATCTACTAGCCTTATGTATGCGCCACTATCTTGAGTCTAGCGTTTGACTGTCCAAGTATGGTTAAAGGGACTGAAACTTGAAGTGAAACTGTCGGAACTTCCCAACTTCACACATGTGTATGAAGCGGGCAACTTAAACAATACAACCACAAATAAATAATATTATATAGTTGATCTTATTCATACTAGATTTCGACAATAATGATGCCGTGTTAAATTTGATTTCAAATTACTGGTTAAGTTAGGGCGAGCAATCAGTCAAGACACGAAAGTCTTAAGATAGACAATACATTTTTTTTTTAATGTGATGATCTTGATGAGTTTTGTATAGTAATAGTCTATCTAAAGACTATCGTGTCTCAAGGGAGCGATAGCCCTTTCCATACTGTATTAATAGTATGGGATCCGACCGTAAAATCCTGCATGAATCGTTTTTTTCGATGAAATATATTTTAAAGTAATCTTTAGAACGTATGGAATGGATTTATGTTGGGTTGCCTTGTCAAAAGTAGCCGCAAGTACCTACCTCTAATTAAGTTTAATGTTCATGAGATAAATGCATCATTTGCATGTATATTTTTTTTCAATAAATTTTACATCATTTGAAAGAAAATGACGTGACAAAATAAGGTATAAATGGTTTCCAGCTCTAACGGCCGTTCCCAATATTTGATCTATCTCTGGTTTTGCCCTACTAGAGATAGGAATAGCTCTCATTAGACATTAGAGACATATATTTTATGTCAATTCAATGTTAGCTGCGATCGGTCGTATGTCAAACCAGAGATAGATTGAATATTGGGAATGGCCCTAAGTCGGCCGCAACCTAGGGTTGCCAGCCCGTAAACAGACATAGTTCTTCGTCAAATTTGAAGCATCGATTTTTTAAATAATTTTGATACATAATTAAAGTTTTATGCATTTTGTACACGAATATCCATGGTTGCCATTTGCACGATAGCCGCAAACTGGGGTTGCCTTCACTTTTGTATACGACATGAGGTTAGGAAGCGCAAGAGAAAAGAAGCACGCATTGTTACGTGCGATAAATGAGGATATTGCATAGCAGCTGCGACCCTGATAGCCTAGTAACCGGATGGAAAAGTCCCAAACATAATTATTTGTTTTACTATGTAGTGCAAACAATTTTCATAGGAACAGACGAACGGACGGACTGGCAGGTAGGCAGGCAAAAAAATTCATAGAAACGAGGCGGGTGGACGGACTAAACTAAATAACTAAATTTGACTGACATAATATAATAATAATTTGTAATTACACAAAATAAAACCAGTAACCCTGTTGCGCCAAAGCTCGTTTATCGCGCGGGAACCGTATGTTTTTCCGGGATAAAAAAATATCATAATATGTCCTTTCCCAGGACTAGGACTAGGACAGAAAATTGGCTTAGACAGACGGACAGACGGACAGACGGACAGACGGACAGACGGACAGACGGACAGACGGACAGACAGACAGACAGACAGACAAGATGAGAATTTTTTTAATCTACCCACACTTTGTATGTTAAATACGTTTCAACTCTAATCAAAGATATTCGACATTCAATTTGGCATAAACAATAAAACCTACTAGTATTTTTTTTTTAACATGATTATTAATGTCGAAGAATAAACTTAATATGCTATAATTTTATTCGAAGACGTGATTTTTTATTAAATTCTTGAAAACGGCACTTGCTATATTTTTTGTACTAAGTAAATGCTTAAAAAAATCTCTATATCAGCTGATCTTTTGCATTTTGTAACTTTTTAAGGTTCTCGTAGTCAACAGGGAATTTATAGCTTCGGTCTGTCCGTCTGTCTGTCCGCGGTTATGCTCAGAGATTACAGGACCTTTAATGTTTAAAGTCGTAATTTGGCATATTATGCGCATATTATTGATGCCGACAAAATTGTAAATCTTTAAAAAAATATAGTATGGTAAAAGAAAAACTATCACGGCAAAGAATACTTCATAATTTATTGAGTAACTAGCAGAAGCGTAGCGTGCCTTAGCGGGGCCCCATATAAAATTTGTTTGGGGGCAAAGTGTAAAAAGGCAACCTTAGGAAAGGTTGCCTTTTTTACATTTCTCATATTTTGAGAACCCGTCGATCGTGGAAAAACGAGACACAATAGCTTATCTATTGTTATCGCGGCCGCATGTGCCGCTTGGGGCTTGATGAATTACTAAAAGAAATGGAACGTTTCTATTCACTTTGTGGCCCGGGGGCCCCGTATAATTGATACGGCATATACGGCGGTAGCTACGCCCCTGGTAACTAGACGACACCCGCAACTCCGTTGCGCCAAAATTCGTTTATCGCGAATGAACCGTATATTTTTCGGGACTCAAAGTATCTATAGACATACCAATATTCAGCAAAATCGGTTCAATGGTTTGGGCTTGAAGAAGCAACAGATAGTCAGACAGACACACTTTCGCTTTTATAATATTATAAGTAGTATAAGTGTACAGTATGCATACTCCTTTAACAAAAAAAAAAAAAGTAAGATGTATAAGGGAACTTTTCGCTAAAATTCCTAAGTCAAATTCTGTTTTGGACTTTTCCATCTACAAATATTCGTTGACTAGGCTATCAGTGTCGCAGCTGTTATGCAATATCCTCATTTATCCCACGTAACAATGCGTGCTTCTTTTCTCATGCGCTTCCTGTTTGCGGCTATCGTGCAACTGGCAACCATGGATATTCATGTACAGAATGCATAAAACTTTAATTTTGTATCCAAATTATTAAAAAAATCGATGCTTCAATTTTGACGAAGAATTATGTCTGTTTACGGGCTGGCAAACCTAGGTTGCGGCCGACTTAGAGCTGGCAACCATTTATACCTTATTTTGTCACGTCATTTTCTTGCAAATGATGTAAAATTATATATAAAAATAACATTAAACTTAATTAGAGGTACTTGCGGCTACTTTTGACAAGGTAACCCAACATTAATCCATTCCATACGTTCTAAAGATTACTTTAAAATATATTTCATCGAAAAAAACGATTCATGCTGGATTTTACGGTCGGATCTTAGGCCATAATAAATTATTATACATAATAAACAGAGTGTAACAAAACAAAGTTATATTACGTTAGGATGTGATTGGGACCCTTTATAGACTTTGCTGTGAAAGTGGCAGCGCTGAAAGAGTAACTTTTTTTAAACTTTTGTATGGTAAAATTCATGACGCTGGGGCGCTTGCCCATACAAATTACAAAAAAATTTGAAATCGGCCAAGTACGAGTCGAACTCGCGCACGAAGGGCCGTACCATTATAGAGGCAAAAGAGGCCAAAAATTGTGTTTTTTGTATGGGAGCCCCCCTTAAATTTTAATTTTATTTTAATTTTATTATTAATTATTAAAGTGCACATAGAATTGAAGATTTTGTGAAAATTTCAAGTGCCTACCTGTTGCCATTATTGATGCCAAGCAAAAAATGTCGAAAAAATCACGTTTGTTGTATGGAAGCCCTTAAATGTTTAATTTATTTTGTTTTTAGTATTTTTTGTTATAGCAGCAACAGAAATACATAATCTGTGAAAATTTCAACACTCTAGCTATTACCGTTCTTGAGTTACAGCCTGGAGACAGACAGACAGACAGACGGACAGACATCGAAGTCTTAGTAAAAGGGTCCCATTTTTACTCTTTAGGTACGGAACCCTAAAAAGATCTTTTAGCGCTGCTACTTTCACAGTAAACTATACAAGGGACACATACATATCCTAAAGTATTATCACTTTGTTTTGTTACACCCTGTATATACTATGATACAGATTTACAGTCTGTCCGGGGTAATCAAAATCTCATTTCACATCAAACGCAGTAACTGTTCCCGACATCTTACCCTTTTCGGGATATACTCTACAACGACTTCACCTTGACGAGAATACAAAATTCCACGAATACCCTACAATTTGCTCGGATACAGATATAATCTATTTTTACCAGCTATATTTAATTCCGTATCCATTGCGAAAAACAAAATAACAACGGGTCGCACTCCAGGTGGCCCAGCAGAAAACGAAGGCAGCTGGTGAAAACAAAACAGCAAGAACAGACATTTTTAACACGCGGTAAAAAGAGGGATTATTAGTTTTTCTTTTACGCCGTGTTTCATCCCAAAATGTACATAAAGCCGCTAAAGAAGATTTCACCTTAAGAGCCTACTGTCAAAACGCTAGCCCCGCCTACACACACCGCTATCCTCCAATCGTGATATTACAATGATTCCGTGAATCGTGCTCCCGGGAAATATGATTTACACTGCAGCTAATAGTGAACAATATCGCGTAACAACGGTTCCCGCATTATAGAACAAAGTAAAGGTCGTAAGTCTTAAAAATGTTTTTGATGATTACTTAAAAATTAAATACAATACTAATATTTCCTTTAGCTATTATTTTATAAAGTGTGTGATTGTAGTAGTGCAAGTTGTTTAATGATAGTAACTCAATAAGTGTAACAGGTATTTGTTGAAAAGTCCAAAAAGATTCATAAATTCAAAAAATAAAACTATCAAGTCAAAATAAGTGAATCGTGTTTTCGGTTAGCCAAATATCAGATAAATATACAATGACTAGACGTTCCGCGCGGCTTCCCCCGCGTAAATTAGATATTTCACAGACAAATCAGTCTACAAAAAATAGCCTATGATACTTCACGTGATCTACTTCTTATCTGCCCCAAATAACAGGCAATAACTCTAGTAGTTCGTGAGATAAGCCCTTTCAAATAATTTCCCCCGTTTTTTTTTACATTTTCTTCTATTTCATTGCTCCTATTAGTCTTAGCGTGATAAAATATAGCCTATAGCCTTCCTCGATAAATGGGCTATATAACACTGAAATAATTTTTCAAATCGGACCAGTAGTTCCTGAGATTAGCGCGTTCAAATAAGCCCTTTCAAATAATTTCCCCCCGTTTTTTCCACATTTTCCTCTATTTCTTCGCTCCTATTAGTCTTAGCGTGATAAAATATAGCCTATAGCCTTCCTCGATAAATGGACTATCTAACACTGAAAGAATTTTTCAAATCGGAACAGTAGTTCCTGAGATTAGCGCGTTCAAACAAACAAACAAACAAACTAACAAATTCTTCCGCTTTATAATATTAGTATAGATTAAATAACACTCAATTTCATTTGAGTTAATCGTCTTCCGGGATTGTAATACTTATTAGAAAACACAGCAAAATTTGACAGCCCGCTCTTAAGGCCAGGTAGTCCCTAAAATTAGCAGGTCAATGTCTGTCACACATATCATGTCAGCGCGCCTTGTACAGTGGCGGTTACCATGCTCGCCGCGTCCTTGATAGGGCGAAATAGGAGAAAATTATACCTTTCACTTAGATAAAGACCAAAATGCAAAATGTAACCACAAATTATTCTTCTTTAAGTTATGAGCTTTTCGTAGACATGATTTTTGAAAGTAAAACTATCATAATTTTCATGAAAAATAAGAAAAATATCAGAAAATATTCGAATTTAGCCTCCTCTTCGGAGTTATTCTTGATCGAGTGAAGTTTTCAATATTATATTTCGAACCACAAATTGTCAAAGTACATTAAGTAAACAAAAATGTGTATTTTTTTGGTTTTTAAAAGTCACTATTTGTTTGTTTATTATTGATTCAAAGTCATGTAAATTAGGGACTACCTGGCCTTAAGTGATTTAATTTTAGCACTAACTGATGGCCGCAATTCTGTTGCGCTTAAAAACTTATCATAATATGTATCATATTGTTACGGACACACAGAGCCATCTAGCGTCGAACCTGCGAAACTTATCAGAGGAACACAAACAACATAAATCCCCTACTCGATACTAGATGGCGTTAGGTGCACGAGTACATGCTCGAACTTTGTAGAAACATTCCACACTTGTTTACGCGAATCGGGTAAGGAACTTTCTAGAGTTCGCCTCGACCCATATAAATAGCCGCAGGTAGACGAGCCAGTCAATTCAGTTTAGTCTGAGCGATCTTCGAGGCGACTTCGCAGTGAAAACAAGTGATCAATAGTGAGCGAACCACTGTGAACCTACGACTTGGCTACGACCTAGGACAGTCATAGTGCTTAGTGTTTTGGACCAAGTGCTTTGTGTGACTTAGTGCTAGTGAATAAAGTCTTCTTCTCTCCAAATCCTTCGAACCCTAGCAGGCTTGCACATAACAATATTATATATTGTATATGTGTAATGTGTATCCCGGAACTGGAAGCATATTATATTATGACTAGCTGTCCCGGCAAACGTTGTTTTGCCATGTAAAGTATTTCGCCCATATTATTTTATAGAAGTGACTAAATAAGTATGGCACCATGGCAACGTCCATCGCTATCCCGTCGCACAAACAATGGTCGACGGTCAGTCTCGAGTTGTAATAATTTACTATTATTTATTCAACAAATGCACTTATCAATATAAAAAGTAGCCAGTAGCCGATTCTCAAACCTACTGAATATGCATATAAAATTTGGTAATACCAGTAAAGCCGTTTCAGAGGAGTACGGTAACTAACATTGTGACACGAGAATTTTATATATAAGAGTTCATCTGAATCGGTTCATCCGTTTCAACTTGAAGAGATAACATACAGACACATACACTTTCGCATTTATAATATTAGTATGGATTGTGTCGGGGTAGTGACAGAAGAGAGATTCTAATAGAACTATGGAACCCTAAAAATGAGACTCCGTTTCCCGTGAATTCTATCTGCACAGAATAAAAAAACAAACGTGATTTTTGTTGTTTTTTGTGGAAACCTGAGCCCCACTTGCGCTTGGGCGGTTTTTATTTGGATACAATATAAACAAAGCAACTGGAATTAAAAAATTGAAGAGTTGAGCTCGAAAGCATTGAAAAATTTTAAGTAAATGCTTAAGTCTACTTAAAATATAAACTTATTTATTAATAGGGAGAAGCCCGACTGAGTACTTAATCGTTTTTAAAAAGCCTTGAAAATTAATGAAGATTTAGTCTTCTAGTAAATTTACTTTTAAGCCAGAGATTTTTAAATGAATGAATGAATTCTTTATTTTTATAACGCATTTAAGTACACTGAACGGGTCTGAAAATGACATGCTTCAAGATTTCAACAGTTAATTACTTTCTTCTTATATCGTTTTTACAGTATAAGTTATTTCGCTCGAGAATATAAAGCCGAAAAATTCTGGCGTTAAAAGAAAATACAATCAAAAAATTTCGGGTGGCGTTCAAAAATATAAAGAATAAATAATTTCATACCGCCACAGTGGCTGGCGGGGAGCCAAGTCTCTACCATTACCTAACAATCTCATACATAAGTTCCTTCGCCACCTACTTTATTCAATCACATGTGTGGAGAATACAAACTTGAGAATCTTACTCTACCATTTTTGTATTGTTGGCCGTTATTACATTAGGTCTGCATTTATAAAGGGTATAACAAAACAAAGTGATAATACTTTAGGGTGTATATGTGTCCTTTATTTAGAGTTTACTGTAAAAGTAGCAGGTTTAAGGCCATCCCCCGAGCAAACGACCTTGACCATACATTTGACGCGTTGCCGAGATCGCACAAAAATTCTATTTTTTTTTTTTACTTATCTTAGTTCAAAATTGATCTAAACAAAATTTAAAACGGGGAATATGTAGTTATTGAAATTGTCTATCTATTGTCGTGTGTTTCAAATAAACGTAATTCGTAAATACTAGGGAGATGCTGAAAGTATGCTTCAATTTTAATAAATTGGTATTACTTTGGAAGCTAATATCATGAGTATAATAAACAAAAATAGAAAATTTAAAACGGGGAAAGGAATGTTGATATACTGATTATTGCTGTATTTTTATTATAACTTTGTAGCTTTCAAATTATGAGTTTATAAGGCTCTAAATACGGTAAATTACGGAATCTCCGTAGGGGAAGGCCCTTAAGTTTTTTTTTTTATGATCGCATGGGCATATTTTTGATGTTGAGGTATTTTATGTAGAAACATAGAAGTCTCAAGCTATTCTATCAACGCTACTTCTTTCACAGTGGTCTTTATAAAAGGGATACACACACACGCTAAAGTATTATCACTTTGTTTTGATACACTCTGTTAGAAGCCCATCTCCAAGTTGGCCCACGATGATTGACCATGATTGTGAAGCTGTTTAGCTTGCACAATACACAATCAACGTCGACCATGTAATCATTTTCTACCTTACAGAAAAGGCTCTAATAATACAAAAATTAATGAGAATAGTAAGCAATTGTATTAACCCAAAGTTCCAAAGCTATCACATAATGGCCAAAACAGATGGTAGGAAATTAAACATTGATATTACAAGCAAGTTAAACTATTAGTTTGTTCGAGTTCAGCTACTCCCGTGAGACTCTATTGAGAATTTGAAATTTATTAGAACGATGGCTTTGTTGTTTGATCTGGAGTTTCATACCATCTCGGTTTATCTTCAGCATTCAGGATGGATATCTAAGTAATTGTCATCAATATTTAAAGTTTTGTATGCTTAGGCGTATTTGCACTAAAGGGTTAAAGTTAACGTTGGATTAAATTAATACCAAGTTATTTCTCTCGTGCGGGTTTAATGAAATCTGGTGTTAATTTTCTTAACCTAAATATTTGCAGGTTGATCTTGACGTAACTTACGTGAAAAATGACCACATTCATAATCTAATGTTTTGTCTAGTAGAATATATTTATAGGAAAAACCAACCTTGCAAATATCTACTATTAATTCCAATAACTACCTTATTATAACATATAAATCGGCCAAGTACGAGTAGGACTCGCGCACGAAGGGTTCCGTACCATGTGTTTTTCGTATGGGAGCCCCCCTTATTTTTTTATTTTATTTTAATATTAAATATTAAAGTACACATATAAATAATTACGTTGAAAAAAATTCAAGTACCTACCTGTTGCCATTATTGATATAGAGAAAAAAAGGCCAAAAAATCAATCACGTTATTTGTATGGGAGCCCCCCTTAAATATTAAAATAATAATTTTATTTTATTTTTAGTATTTGTTGTTATAGCGGCAACAGATACATAATCTGTGAAAATTTCAACTCTCTAGCTATTACCGTTCTTGAGTTACAGCCTGGAGACAGGCAGACGGACGGACAGACGGACAAACGGAGATGGACAGACAACGAAGTCTTAGTAATAGGGTCCCGTTTTTACCCTTTGGGTACGGAACCCTAATAATACATATTATTTGATACTATTTATTATTACTTGATGTTTTATTAAGCAAAATTTTCAAACATAATTAAACAGTAAATTCACTTAAGATAGGTAACTCGAGACTGGGATATAATTAATACCAGCACGTAATAATTTACGATGAAAAGGAATACGAGGGAAGCGGGTAGCAGGTAAAATGAATACGTTCAAGATGTATGGTAAGAGTAGATTCACACTTCACACGGCACAATCCTGCACGTTTTCCTGAACGACTTTTTGCAGTATACGTCTTAAGGCGAGGCCAGTTCGAAAAGACTGATTTTTAAGCTTCCAGTCTGAAGAAATTATGTGGAATTCTCTTACACCAAAATTGACGTAGACTCAAAAAGGAACAAAGTAACAAAATAATCGAACAGAATATTGAAAAATGGCATGGTAATTCTGTAAAAAAATCTTGAATATCACCATAAAAATACACTTCAAAATCGAACGTCTCGTAATTTTCAATGACAATGGTATGATTTTTTTTTACAAAAAGTATAGCTTTTTTATAGTTCTAACAAAATAACCGAATAGATTTTTAATAAATGATTCGGCCATTAAAAAAAAATGTATAATTTTCTCCTATTTCGCCCTATCAAGAACGCGGCAAGCGTCGTAACCGCCACTGTACAAGGCGCGCTGATATGATATTCGTACTGACAGACATCGACCTGCTAATTTTAGGAACATCCTTGCCTTAACGAATAAATAGTGGCGCATACAATCTATATAGAACCATTCACACGTCGATTGAACTGCACGATTTGTTGCAGTATAACATTGTATGCGCCACTATTTATTCGTTAAGACGTAAACTGCAAAAAAACGTGCTGGATTGTGCCGTGTGAACCAAGCCTAACAAGGAAAATCGTTCCAGCTTAAAAATCGATAACTGTATAATGTGATAAGACGGTCTTCGTTCTTTCTACGACTTTCAAAAAGTGTATCATGATACCCATTTTGAATAAAAAGATATTTTATTTATTATTTAAAAAAAAAAATGTTATTTTTAACCGACTTCCAAATAGAGGAGGTTATATTATGTTCGGCTGTGATTATTTTTTTTGTATGTTCAACGATTACTCCGCCGTTTGTGAAGCGATTTTCAAAATTTTTGTTTTGTTCTATAAGGTTTTCCTCCAATTTGGTCCTATTTTCACAAAAGTGGTGATCTGATGATGGGATCCATGAGTAATCGAGGGAACTCCTCAAAATTTATATGGAAACATATGGTGATTTTGGTTTTATGAGAAGTATCCTAAGCATATGCTACCAAAACGCAAGATTTTGCACCAAGGTATACTATGGTTCCGAAGATACTACGAGAACTCCGGATTCCTTATAGATACAAGTTTGGGGGTTTAGGCGCTGTTTTAAGAACTGAAAGCATATGCTACTATGCAAATTACATTCATCATCATCATCATCATTACCACGTCAGGGTCACCAGTGTCACATGGTAGTATATGGATACAATATGCCCCCACAACACCATAATTATATCATCACGTTATGTCCTTATAATAATTGGTACTTTTCATAGCGATTTTAATAAAAATATAATGTTGTTTTAAAATAAATGATTCAAGTTCTAAGCGACTTATGTACCACAAAATTGAACATAACAAAGTCAACCTTATCTCCAGAGCGTAAGGCACACATTTGACATTAATTTTGAGATTCGAAAGAAAAAAGACAAGTAAGTTGCTTCGATAGGTACTACACTAGTTTAACTATTAACCCATCAAGCCCAAGCGGCACCCGGCTGCCGCATAACAATTAAAAATCTATTGTGTCTGCGATTACCACGATCGAGGTAATAAATTGAACCCTTAGTATGAAAATACTTACATAGGAAAACAATCTACATCGTAATAGGAATAAGAATACTAGGAATACTAGGTAACTAAAAAGAGTGAAATTATTATTTTTAACAAAAAATTAAAACCGACTTCCAAGGTAAAAACAATAATAAAATCCTTAAAAGTATTAAATAATGTTTCCTATCTAATAGTGCCTTTTTCCGAATTCGGCTAAACCTCAACTATTTCTGTACTCAATCTTCATAATTTTGAAGTCGGTACCAGTTCCAAAAGTTTCAAATACCTAGTCTGTCAGAGAACTGAAGATTCAGCTATATCTGGTACCGACTTCAAAATGATGAAGATTGAGTACAGAAATAGTTGAGGTTTAGCCGAATTCGGAAAAAGGCACTATTAGATAGGAAACATTATTTAATACTTTTTAGTTCATATTATAAGCATTTTATTATTGTTTTTACCTTGGAAGTCGGTTTTAATTTGTTGTTAAAAATAATAATTAGAATAAGTATATGAAATGATCGAGTGGTAAAACTTGACGAATTGTAAATTATTCTGACTTTGTCCGTTAAATATTGAGACGGATAAAAGTTCAATTATGTAGACTCTAGGCAGAAAAATATTATCTGTGGTTATCGAAGTAATTTAGTTCTTGTTTGGCTTGTGTGTCGTCCTAGTAGCTAAGTGTACAGTTATGATTTGGATTGGGTTGAGCTGTAATAAAATTAATGTTGGGTTCATATATTAGGATCAAATAGCAGAGCTTTTTTTGAGCCAAAGATGTTTACTTTTCAGCAAGTCAGGTAATTGAGGGCTTCCGTTATAAACATTTATATTTTTTTCTCCTATAAGTTACGAGCAAAGGTTTTTCGTATCTTCACGTGAACCTTCAATAATGTACACGTAGGAAACATCTCACAAATATCGGGATGGGAGCAAGATTTATGCAAACGAGGGTATACGCCGCAAACATATTATCAGCTTGCGGCGGTACGAGAGGACGGAATACTGTACCTGTCCGGACGCGGAGCTAACGGATACAGATGTGACAATTCTATATTTGAATGTATTCGACGCAAACATTCTCTTTTTAAAATCTTCGATAAAATGTAGGCGTTAATACAGTGAATAAAACTTAAGGCCGGTTTCACCAGTTCCTGATAAGTGCCGGATAAGCTATCCACAACTTATCTAACAGATGCTCCATACTCTATCTGTCAGATAAGTCGTGGATAGCCTATCCGGCACTTTTAAGTGGTGAAACAGCCCCTAAGTGATAATTCTTTAGGATGTAAATGTGTGCCTTGTGTAGAGTTCACCATGGAAGGAGCAGGGCTTTAGAGCTATTTTATGCACCATGGTTTACCCATGCTGCATGCAATGATTCATGAAGTTGGGGCATTTCTCTTAGGAATCACAAACGTTATGACCGCAATGTCATCACAATCAACTCTGAATCTCAGAAGTGGTCGCGCGTCTTCCAAGAGCACTCTGTCATGTCTATTTTTAGGGTTCCGTTGTCAACAAGGAACCCTTATAGTTTCGGTCTGTCCGTCCGTCTGTCTGTCCGCGGTTTTGCTCAGAGACTATAGGACCTACAAAGCTGTAATTCGGCAAAATGATTTCCGAAAAAAATGGTATATAAAATCTTTTTTTTTTATGGTACCTCCCCTACACATCAAGCGGAGATGATTTTTTTTCTCGCGTCCACCCCACCGTGTGGGATGTCGTTGGATAGGTTTTTAAAAATATTACGAGTATTCTTAGATAATTTTCCGATTTAGGGATCCATTTGTGAAATATGAAGTTTTAAAGTGGAAAAAATCGTTTGAGTCCAGTGTCCCCCCCTTCTACCAGCTAAACGGTTGCTTCTGGAAATGTGAAAAATTCACGGGAGTAGAAAATATGCTGAAATTAAAAGGAAAATTATCACGGCTAAGAAGACTTCATAAGTTTTTGAGTAATAGTCAATCAACTAAAAAAAATATATTCAGCGAAGTATAAGGAACTTTTCGTTCAAATTCCTTTGAACGTAATTGAGGTAATGTTGTTAGTAGTGTAAAATACGTCATAAAATATGTACATTCATTGACCATCCAAAAATTATCAAAAATAGCGGTACTACGGAACCCTATATTGCGCGTGGCCCGACACGCACTTGGCCGGTTTTTCATACATCACAGTGAATTCAACATAAAACTGCTATTGAAAACGTATAGAGTGCTATGTGTTGTCGATGCTAATCCTCGAAATTGTTTAATGTATGCGTTAAAAGTGGCGCAGAATGGTTTTCTGCATTAACGCTTTTAAATAAAATAAAAGGTTGAAAATTCGTGGTTTTTGTAGCCCAATTTTATTTGAAACGTGAATATTTAAATTTCCTATTTTTAGCGCGCTGATGATTTTATGTTCATAAAATTGATGAAAACCCTGATTAAAATATTGTAGAGGAATTGTGAACGAGTAGTTCGTAGAATTATCTTCCCGCTTTTGTTGCAGCTCGTTGTTGAAGCACATAATAGATATTATACTAGATTTCCTTTTCTTATTACAGTAACTACTTTGAAAAAAAATAAAGATTTATTCACTAGATCTAGACCTCTTATAACTCTACGTTGACTGTATATATTTCTTTTCAGGTTGAAAATGTAAGGGAGGAAAATAACTAGATAATATTTATAGTCGCTTCCTGCTGGCGTTCAAACTGTGAGTAACTAACATCGGAAAATCCCAGTGTAAGTAGTATATAGTAAAGTAGTTAGGTGATGAAGCAAAACTCACCTTTTGCTTTTATTTTAAGCTCGCAACTTCCCTCGCAAAACATACTTTGCGAATACCCAAAGTCATTTTGTAATCTAATAAGTTTTAAATTACACTTCATAACCTTTGACTAAGCTTAAACTAAGGCTTAGTATAAACCTAAACAAACTTAGACTAGAATTTGAGTTTAAATTAGGAGCTTTATCTAACAAAAACGTTATTTTCGTAACGAAATTCGTACGTCGCCCATTTTGATTGGTTTGGGGGCGTCCACAAATTACGTGAGGTGTTTAAGGGGGGGAGGGGGTCGAGTCCGATCTCATCTAATCTTACGTTGGAGAGAGGGGGGGGGGGGGGGTATCGGCAAATCTCACGTAATTATTTTTCGCTATATTATTACAAAAAAAATTATACTATTATGGTGCATTTCATCCATATTGTACGTATGCTTAAGATTTAATCGTAAGCGTAATCGTAATACCATTAAGATTATTAATAATCACTAATATAGTAATTCGTTTGAAAGAAAATAATTTCATTCATACTTTGAATCACATTACATCTACTGACTGTCAAACAATCCAACGCGTTTACGTAAGAAACCCACATTTTGAAAAATCTCACGTGAGATTGGGGGGTGGGGGAGGGGGTTGAATAAAATCTCACGAAATCTCACCATTCAGAAAATTTAAAAAATACCTCACGTAATTTGTGGACGCCCCCTTTCGCGAAAGTGCTTTGTATTATTAATCGATGTTAATAATAATATTAATTGGATTTATAAATTTACTTAATCAAACAACAGATAATAGAAATTGTGATTGAAAATGGTTTTTGGATGATTTAATTTAAGTAAATAGAAAATGTAATCTGTTGTGTTGTAATATAATAGATACCTACTACAAGTAAAAGCTATGAGATAAGTGGACACAAACTTTAGACTTTTTGTACCACATAGCATGTGTGTATCCATTAGCATAACTTATTGTTTCCAAGTTTGATTAGGACAATGCAGCCTGATTACTGGATTGTCTGAGAAGAAAGAGAATTTATGGATCAAATGGGCATGTAAAAAGTCGGGCAAGCGCCTGATTTCTCGTCGGTAGCGTCGGTCATCATTTTGAGAGGTGAAGGAGAAAAGGAGTACATCGATGTACTACGCCATTAAGTACAATAAATACTCTTACGGTACACTTAATAAAAACGACCACAATCACAGAAATCAGTGTTGGAGGTGTTTTAGAAGCTACCGAATATTTGCATATCGAAAACGTTCCATCTGGCCTAAGCTCTACATACTCTGGCACAATTAAAAAGCGGTGGTTATGAAAAAATCAAAATTAGTTTCAGTATCGAGGAACAAGAGGACAAAAGCGATGAACGCTACACATGAATAGATACCCACGACCCGTTTCGAAATATGATTTGAATTGCAAAATTGTAGCCGCCATATTTTTTCCTAGTCCGCTCTCCGCAGATGCGAAAATAACCAAACGCGAGTGTCCTTGTGTAAAATGAAATTCTATGTACAGTCACGAACAATAAGGCGCCATAAATAGCACTAATTAGGAATGTTTGCAGATAAAAATATACTTTTAATGGGTATGAGTATACATATACGTGGGAGATTATACGTGGGAGAGCCATGCTTCGGCACGAATGGGCCGGCTCGACCGGAGAAATACCACGTTCTCACAGAAAACCGGCGTGAAACAGCGCTTGCGCTGTGTTTCGCCGAGTGAGTGAGTTTACCGGAGGCCCAATCCCCTACCCTATTCCCTTCCCTACCCTCCCCTATTCCCTTCCCTCCCCTATTCCCTTCCCTTCCCATCCCTACCCTCCCCTCCCCTATTCCCTCTTAAAAGGCCGGCAACGCACTTGCAGCTCTTCTGATGCTGCGAGTGTCCATGGGCGACGGAAGTTGCTTTCCATCAGGTGACCCGTTTGCTCGCTTATATATATATATATATATATATATATATATATATATATATATATATATATATATATATATATATATATATATATATATATATATATATATATATAATATGGGGTAGCGAAGTCTTGAATCTCAAAATGGAGTAGCTTAGGCTCGTATAAATAGTCAGTACTCAAGATTCATCTCGGTCTCAAGACACAGTTCAGGCTCTGTGATTGGTTGGCTGTCAAAATTTGAACCAATCACAGAGCCGAACCGCGTCTTGAGACCGGGTCGCATCTAAGTACTGACTATTTATACGGGCCTTAGACTTACTCATTTTTAAGAACAGGTTTCTTTTGTTTCTAGCCAAGTTTTCTGTTCGCTTTAGTATTGCCGAAACTTGGCTTAAAAACTGACGTAAAAAGTCATCAACTCAGAATCAATCAGGTAACGGGGGAGGCTTAAAAAGAATTTAAGTATAACAAATACAAAACACACAAGAAAAACAACATAACATGACAAAACAAATAAACTTGTCAATAATAAACTATTGACTTATTGCACTGCTGTTCTTGCAATCTTGCCGAAAAGCGAATATCCAGCTACTAAGAAATTTCCGGCACAGTCCAGGGAAAAAGTAGGACAAAATGAAGACGATAAGAGGCTATCCTACGGGAGCATTGTTATGGGCGCATAAAACCAGTTTACGACGTGCACTGGGGACCGGCGCTTAGCAACTTTATCTTACAACCGATGCCTTCAACGCTCAAAAATGCATTTCTGAGAACTCGCTGTCCACGCTTAAATAAAAGGATGATAAACGGGGAGATGGTTTTAAAAATCTTGGAACATTTTCCTCCGTACCGCTGTAATATTAAATGTAATATCTTTGAGGTACAAAAATAGTTTTTAGGGTCCGTCCACATTACAACGTAGAAAAAATATATTCAAAACCGCACTTAAATGACTATATAGTAGTTTAATTTATATCTTTTAAACTAGTACCGCCCATTACTACACTTTAAGCCGGCCCCTAGACGATCAATGGTATTGTCAATATCACGCTTCAATTTTATTGAACAGTTTATTTGACAATTAGATTGAAGGCGTGTGATGTTCAATATCAAACCTAGACGGTCAATAATATTGCGCAATACGTGATATTGCGCAATAAAATTGCTCGTCTAGGGGCCGGCTTACGCAATGTTGCAAGCAAAAAAAGAAAAGATACACATTAAAATATTTTCGGCTGCAGTTCCCAAATAAAATTGCGGCAACAAATTGCCGAAAAGTATGGCATTCGAAAACGAGGTGAAACATGTTAAGGGCAACCTTAATTTTATTACTATTGTAGTTAGCCTGGCACGCCGCCAGGTGAACAAATCCTGTTTGCCAACTACTTTTATAAATCGAAAAGGCAAGTTGACCGAACTTTGTTTTTGAATATAATAAAATATCTGAGTAGCTATACTTAGACGAACAACTAAACAAAATGCCTTGCATAAAGAGCTTAGCAAAAACTTGCTTTGTTGCTATCTATTACAAGAATAAGAAAATAACTAAATGATTAGTTTCAATTACTATCTTAGGTATCTTAGTTGCTTTATAATATCCTTTTCATTGGACGTCAAAACTGAAAACATTTTTACTTGTGATAACGATGGAAAATACCATCAATGAAAATCATGTAGAATTCAAACGGTGAAAAATATTGAAATTCACCAGTACTTTTTCCGAGACATCGCAAAAAACAACATTTTCTTTGTACCATCGAGGAAATTTATTTCTAGGCAATTAACAGATCAATGTCATTTGGTCGGATCATGTCAATTCAATGTTAATTGTCATCTGTCGCCCGGGTTTGACGTAACACGACCAAACTACGTAGGTCACCCATCTTCCTAGGAATCAACTTCTCTGATAGTACAATCTGTCTAGATATGAATTTAAAGCATTAATTATTATAAAAGTAACTTCATCGAATTACATGAAATTTTAGAGACATCAGACGAATTTTAAATGGGACCAATGTTACCATCAAAATCAATGTAACTTTCAATCTTTTCAAGATCTAGTTTATTTTGCCAAAACAATTACAAGTTTTGTACAAACTTTAACTCGCTTCACAAATAAAGCTTGTCTGAAGATAACAGTGTCTGATTGTGTACTTACTTCTAAGTTGTGGACCATAAAGAGCTTGAATCAGCTCTATACTGCAACCCTCTCTTGTAATTTACGCGGCAAACTTTAAACTATACTCGGCGTCGATTAAGGTGACGCCTTGATAATTTGGCTACAGCGATATCGATTTTTCTCAACAATGAATAAAGCTAAGAAATTAAAGTTCATTGTCAGTATTAATCATGTCTTTATCTTTGAATTATCCATAGCATAACACGATTGGTCAACTTTTATAACACATAATAATTAATTAAAAGACCTCTATAAAAACAGGGATTTTGCCAACAGAGGAGAGTGATTTAAGCTTCCAAAATTTGTGCACAGATTAGTTCAAGCATACACTATAATTTGCCCATAGCTTATATGAAATATATTTATGGTTTTTAAATTACGCGACAAAAACCATTTTGTCGCTTACGCCCTTTCCATTTCTTGCTGTTCCATTTCGCAAAAAGCGATCTAAAACATATCCAAAACAATTTTTTACTTTAACGCGGCGTCACCTTAATGAGGTGTGATAATAATACGTACTGTGCATAGTAAACAAATTGTCGATGAGCTTACGGTTCAGTGCTTAGCGCTGAAGATGGCGGGTTTGAATCATGTTAAGTGTTATCTTCAAATGAAAATGCATATTACAGCAATAGTTACGTATATTCTTCGAATTTCGCAATTTATAAAAACGTGTTGTCTTGTTCGTTTATTGACGTCGAATAACATTGCCTAATGAAGGGTCTTGCTGGTCTTGATGTCTGTTCCTCCCGTTCTTTAGTTCATTCTAGAATATGCTATGAATCGAGTTGACCGCGGATGACGTCATAGAATCTCGAAGGCCACGGTTTTCATAGGTTTCCATATGAGTGAAAGAGATGGCCATATTTTGTATGGAAATAGAGCGAGATAGTTGAAATGTATTAGCAATCCCAGCAGGATAAATAAGTTTTCTGTGTTACGTTCCTGTTAGCTGTAATGTAGAGGTATAATTCTTTACTAAATTTACTAAAACAGTTCTTAAAACAGACTATACCAATATTATACTGTAATATAAGGCTTTTTAGGCTTAGGGCGAACCGACTTAGACAAAAGGTATGGAAAAAATTTCATTTCCGGGAAAGTATCATCGAAGAAATTGATTCATGGGCTGATGGTGGACCTTTGTCACTTGATCGGGTTATGTCAATTCAAAATTGTCATAATCTGTCGGCTGGGTTTGACATAACGTCCAGAAAAAACGTACGGTTTCTGTGTCATAAATTAATTTTCGCGGACAGCACCTCGTTTTAAATAATTAAATCAACTCATGAAAAGTCAGCGCGTTATTGACTTGGCCAATCCGGCTTATACACTTTAATTCGAAAGAAAATTAAGCGGGAAAACGCAAGTTGAAGCGAAGCGACGTTTCCTTGTACATCATTTATTTTTATCGGAAGCAGTTTGTAAGTTGACTATTAAGTAGCTTACCACCATACTCAGATACGAATATTAGTTACTTAAGGGGGCGATTAACCCAAAATTATGGATTTTATAATTCATTTTTATACTTGAAAATAAGCCCCGAATTGTTTCATTTTCTAAAATTAGATACTACATTATATTTCCAAGAATTCCATCTGAGCAAAAACACGATATCCTCAAATTTTCTCGATAAAAATATCACAAAGATGCATCTGATTTTCACGAATTTTTTATATATTGCCATAACCGTGCATTACAATACTTTCATATTTTAACACATTGTATAAAATTCTATCATTGAGAATATGACCTAGCATATTTTAAAAGTGTTGTATATTTATCGAGTTATTAAGAAAAAAACTAACTTGGCGATGATTCCGCGTCGTCCTTTTTCACCTGGCATATGATAGACGAGCGTGAGTGTGAAGAGAGAAGGACGATGTTTGATTTTTTGGGTTAGTCGCCCTCTTGACTGTAATTAAATGAAGAGTTCGACAGATAATGCGGGCTTATGTCGAAATCATTTAATTATGCAGATAAGTAATTAATATTCGTCACTGAGTGCGGCAGTTAACAAGTTAAAAGAAAAATGATAGACCCAACTGCTAAGGAGTGTTTATGTAAATATGTAGTTAGATGCAGCCTGCAACATCGTCGCCCCAAAAAACGTTGTTGCATGAAAAGCGCATATTTTTCCGATAAAGAACATATTATATACAGATTGATAGACAGAATATAAAACAGACAGACATTTTTTTTGTATTTATAATATTAATAAGGATGCGCTACAAACAAAACGGCTGTTAGATTTTACCTCAATATATTCAATCAAAGTACTCCTACTCGCTACCACCTACATGATGACGTCAGACGAGGTAGATTTTTTAATTACTTTACGCCCAATCAACTTGTAGTTTTGGCTTCCCTAAAATCACTATAATCACAAGAAAAGAACAATTTGTTCAAATGTCAAATATTTATTGATAATTAAAAAGCAAAGTTACACTCTTCCATAACGGTACTATTCTGTATGTTTTACGCATTATTTCAAAACAATTTCTTACGTTGTTTTTCATCCATAACAATATAAAATCTACCAACCTTAAAAACTATTTTATTTGCGATGGATTTAACCATCCATCATATTTAGTCTGAAACGCAAAAAAAGTAAACGCAAATGAACTGAGCACAGGCTTAGTATAACGCTTTTATTAATTAACTAATACACATACTTTTTCGTTTCGTACGCGTTATTAACATTCCGCATACATAAAAATTAGCCCCATAAAAATATTTGTATTAGGCTCGCAGAGAGCATCAAAGGGTCGCGAAGAGTTCTATGCAAACTAATAACTGGCCGCATGTTCACGCTACACTCCACTCCGAGACGAGGGTTAGCACAAAAGTGGTTTATTATGGACAACCTTTATGGTTGAAATAAAACCAAGTAGTTTTTATAACTGGACATGTAGTCCACAATTTGCTGGGGAAAATCCACATAATTCTGTTGATGCTTTTTGTTGGAGTTCAGAACTAGTTTCTGTGTTTTGATAGAGTTTGTCTATTAATCGTTAATATTAGTAAGTTCCATTGTTGTAGATATCCAAGAAGTTTTAATGGCGTATTTCCTAGCGTAATCAAATTTTGACCTCGATAAGTAATAGACAGCTACGTAATCGTAACTTTATCGAATATCTATCGTTAAAATAAAAATAAAATAATGATTTTATTTATTTCTGAGTGAATCAAATCTTTTCAGAATGTCTAGGTGATAACCTACCACCAGTTTGGGAACCTGGCGAGAAGAACCGGCGTAAGAAACGTTCGCACGGGGCCCAGGATGTATCATCATTAATGAAATCATAGACTTTATAGTCGGCTTTGGCACACAAACGTTCTTTCACTACTTTTTTTAAATTTACTGTACGTCTCGCTTAGGACATACTCGCTTAAAGCGGACTCGCTTAAGACGGCGTCGCTTGGAGCGCACTCGCTTAGGGCAGATACACTTAGGGCAGACTCGCTTAGGGTGGCATCGCTTAAAGCGGACACGCTTAGGGCAGACTCGCTTAGCGTGGACTCGCTTAGGGCAGATTTGCTTAGGACAGACTTGCCAGGAGCAGACTGAGGACAGTCTCGCTTAGGACTGACTTGCTTACTTACTTATTAGAGCGGATCACTTAGGGCGCGCTCGCTTAGGGCAGACTCGCTTAGGGCAAAGTTCGCTGGGGGCGACCCCGGGTATAATTATGTTATTACGAGTTCGCGACCGTCAACAAATACCGCAGTACAAACAAGTACCTAACTATTGTTTCCTCCCCATTAAAATGTTTCTTATTCAATTATGGACTATAGCTCTGGCTTTCAATACGTTTGTTTTACCTATTTCTTCAATATCTAATATATAAAATTCTTGTGTCACAGAGTTTGTGCGTGAACTCCTCCAAAATGGCTCAACCGATTTTAATGAAATTTTGTATATTGCACTATCAGAGAAGTTGATTTCTAGGCAGATGGGGGGGCCTACGTAGTTTGGTCGCGTTACGTCAAACTCAGCCGACGAAGCACAATTAACATTTAATTTACATGATCCGACCAAATGACGTTGGTCTGTCAACCGCCTAGGAATCAATTTCCTCGATGGTACATTCATTAGGCCTGAGAATAGGTTTTTATCTGCTTTTTATATTGATACTAGAAATAATTTATGTCAAGTCAGCTAGTTATTTATATTAGAATATGTAATTTATAGTAAAAATTAACAAATTCTATCTATTATTTTAATATTTTTGCTACCAAACCCAAAATGTGAAAGTAATAGTATTTCATTCCTCCAAAATCAATGACAAGCAAGATTTCACTCCGAATATAATATAAAGTAAAATCTTTTGTTAAATTTTCAATAATCCACAAAAGTCAAGGGTCAATTATATTTTCAATGCAATTGTTGGGTACACAGTAGCGGGCGAACAAAAGCCTCGAAATGATTAATTATTTTACGTGAACGTGAATGACGCTGTCAATAAAATACTTTTGAATATGAAAATAATAATATATTTTGATAATTTACAGCGTTCAAGACAGAAAATAATCATATGTTATATGAATATTTTCAGTATTGAACGCTGAAAAGGATGATAAATTCTAGCGTTTCGAAGCTTAGCAGAATGAATACAATGAAAACAAATAAAGTAACAACATTTGCCATGATAGCGACTTAAAAAAATCGTACATTTCATACTTTGCCAAGGCGCTGAGGTCATTTGTATAAAACATCAAATTTTTTCCTCAAGTACTAAGCTTAGTGGCATTGAAAAAGTTGCTTATATTTGGAAGACTTTTAACTTGCAAAGATTGCATCAAAATAAATTTTCACTCTATGTTTTTTGTATTATAAACGTCAACGCGTATACAAAATATTGCAAAAACCAATATAAACTACACACATTTTGATCCTCAAAATAAAATGTTGACATCTTGTTGTGTGTGACAGTATCTTAATAACATTTTTACATTTCATAGATTTCAACACTACACAATACATGTAAGTAGTATAAAAAAAAATTAGATATGATGGAATGATTTAGCCCGGTCAAGATTTAGGCCAACTTATTTCCCTGGAGCCTACCCGGAACAGGTTCAATTAGGCATGCTTCGAACAATTACTCTATCGCACAATACAGTAAAATATAATGATGTAACAAAAACGTGTAGTGAATTAATATAATATCCAAAAACTTAATGTAAAAACTTAACTAACCAAGAACCTATATCAAAAATATTTTAAGTAAGACCTAGTTCGCGAACCTATTGAAAAAAACTCAAGACGTTTTTAAATAAAAAAAATTACCATTATCAAAATTGAAAAATATTTATAATGTTGAAAATTTTCTGTAATGCAAAATAAACTCGTAATTCCAGACAAAACACACTTCAGTCATTAATTATTTACCTACCGGTTTCATAAAAACTGGAGTTTATCTGTTCAACAGCCTTTTTGATTGGTTAGTGTATTGACGTTAGTACCTGATTCGTCTTCCTTTCAAAAAGTCTCGGCAACAGTTTTTTCCCGCAAGCGAATACGATGTGATGCATCATACAAAGTAGGAAACACATCGGATCATTACAATATGATACATTGTGCTGCTATCCATCAAATATTGCCAATAATATTGTTATTTGCAGTATACTGCAAATATATACAGGAAAAGTAATTTCATATATGAAATTACTCATATATAAAATTACTTTTCCTACTTTGTATCACAAATATTGCTCTATCCCAGAAATTTTCCCCTAGTGCCTTACGTGAAAGCATTTTTAATTCAATTTATGTCATTACTTCAATACAGTAATCAAAGAGATATTTCTCAGCACATTTCAGCCGTATAACTTTTAAGTTTTATGAGTGCTTCAAAGTTTATAAAATTAATTATTTTTTCCGTTTGCTGTTTTCTTAGATGTATTTTTACTAATGTGCGGGAACCGTTCTTTTCGCAAAAACTATCTATAGTTATGTCTTTTCTCAAAGTCCCTAGATAGCAAACATCAAAATCGGTGCGATTTAAACTTAAAAGGAAGGCTTTTGCGTTTATTATAAACCTGGAAAATCATACTCTACTTTTTTTTACCAAAATATATGTATATATTATATATATGTATATAGTATTATGTTATAAATGTTGATAAAACAAGTATCTGTAATTTCTAGAACATAACAATAGAACATCAAAATCATTGAGTACGAACTTTGTAACATTCACGATTCGCATCAAAATTCCCAACACGAATTCGGAATACAATAATAATCATTCCGGGAACCACTCGAGCTATCGATTTTCTGAGACTTTAGGAACTGAGGTGACGGAGGGTTAAAGTTCCTGTGTTAGACTTGCAGGTAACTAAGCTTAGAGATTCGTCTTAAACATTCGTTACTTCTAATGTACTTACTGTTTTGTAGCTATTACTGTCATCAACATACCTGGAAGAACACAAACGACGGAGATTAGAACAAAAATATAAATTATGTTTAATTAGGATAACTTGACAGTTGTTAATAGAATCAGGCGTTACTTTGCGAAAATCCATATCTTAAACTGACAGCTCACTAATTCAATTTCAATAACCTTTAACTATGGACGCGCGGTCTCATAGACCGCTCGTACCCTGCAAAAATCGCATATCTACCGTACTTCCCCTTTAGCTTCACTCTTGTGGCGCTCAGTAGCTTCAGTTTTAGTCACAAAACGTATTCTGAAGCAAAAAAATTCGATGCCGACTGCAATTTTGCATAGTTATTTCGTTTTGAACTTCGAGCGCAGTCTGTGTGACCGCGTGTCCATACTTCTCATGCAAAGAATATGATTTCCATTGTTTGTTTTCGGTAGTACGCAATCAATGTCTAAAGAAAATGTCTTGAAATAACTTCTACTTATATTTTTTAACAAAATTCTTCGTTGTAATACATAAAAAACTTAGAATCGGTCAAACGAGTGCACGAGGTCCTGTGGAACAAATTTGAGTCTAGGACGGCTAATATTTAGGAAATAGAATTTTTCATTAAAAAACCAACTGGATCTCTAGATAACTAAAATAACTACATTTTTAAAGTTACATTTCAGCTATAATTATGTTTATAATAATATAGTGGTCTTAACCATGTAAAATGACTGCCAATATTTTGTCCATGTTTGACCTATGTCAAAATTTTTATGTTACATGCTCAGAAGTTTAAATTTCAATTGTTATATTTGATGTAGCATAAATTAATAGTAAATTAAGGTAAAAAGTTTTAAAACTTATATTTCATATTTAAAAATTTCATTTTTTCGTCACAGGTGAATGGAAGTCTTAAAAGTGACTTTTATTGCTTCAAATGCCTAATTTTACAATAAAATTTATATTTTTGGGTATTTACCTCATATATTGCTTAAATTAATTGTGTATTAAGTAATTTTAGTGAAAATAATACCAAAAAATATTTTAGTTACTTAAAATACAGATATATACAAGTCTGTCAGACCCCATGTCCATAAGTATGCTACAATTTTTAGATGTCCATAGTTAAAGGTTAATTTCCAGTTTGTTGCTGTTGTTTAGATGCCAACTAATCAATGCTATTGAATAACCTTAAGCTCCAGCCACATATACCTCAGAAAAAAATCAACAAAATAATAAAATAAACAAAATAAACTGTATCACCATGATTCTACAATCTTTATTCGTAATTCATCGACTGCCATTGCTTAAATTGACCATACTTTGCATATTTAAAAAAATAATATTTTATTTTTATATAATATCTATATAATATTTTATTTTTATATAATATCTATATAATATTTTATTTTTAAAATATTATTTTAATAAGTATAATATTTTGTGTCAGTCTTAAATCAATAGCGTATTCATGATTCAACGAATTTTCCGATACAGTTAGAATGATTGTCACTTATTCGGGAATAAATCGAATAATGTCAAGTTATTTTTGGAATAACAAGCTTAAGGCCAGGTCGTCCCTAATTTACATGACTTTGAATCAATAATAAACAAACAAATAGTGACTTTTAAAAGCCAAAAAAAATATATATATACACATTGTTGTTTACTTAATATACTTTGACAATTTTTGGTTCAAATTATAATATTGAAAACTTCACTCGATCAAAAATAACTCAGAAGAGGAGGCTAAATTCGAATATTTTGTAATATTTTTCTTATTTTTCATGAAGCTTATGATAGTTTTACTTTCAAAAATCATATCTACGAAAAGCTGAATAATATGTGGTTACATTTTGCATTTTGGTCTTTATCTAAGTGAAAAGTATAATTTTCTCCCATTTCGCCCTATCAAGGACGCGGCGAGCGTCGTAACCGCCACTTTACAAGGCGCGCTGATAATATTAATGTTATTTTAATGTGCATTACGTCGTTATTCGTACTGACAGACATCGACCTGCTAATTCTAGGGACTACCTGGCCTTAAGATCGCGGAGTGAATGTGTATATGCTTTTATATTTTTCGGAGACATAAATTACTTAAGCCGGGTTCAGACACGCGTAATGTGTATTATAACGTGACGTGTGACGATTATAAGTATTCCAATATTTTTGTACCATCGAGGAAATTGATTCCTAGGCAGTTGACAGACCAACGCCATTTGGTCGGATCATGTCAATTCAATGTTAATTGTGATCTGTCGGCTGGGTTTGACGTAACGCGACCAAACTACGTAGGTCCCCCATCTGCCTAGGAATCAACTTCTCTGATAGTACATTCTTCATAATATTTCCTTGACGGTTATATTGAATAGCGTTAGCTGTATTTTCATTTGTTCGTAAAAATCCATGTTTTTTGTTCAGTATCCAGTTATTTTTTTCTTTTAAGAATTTGTCATACAATTTTAAACTTAAGAAACTATTTTATAACTTATTGTATTATTTTATATTTTAAACGCAACTTCTGAATTTATTTATCAAGCAGGAACTCAGGATCCAGGATCTCTGTAGCAAATTCCATCAAAGTCAAGTCGGCTTTTTAGTCGTGAAGAAATAACAGACAGAGACACTTTCGTATTTTTCATATATGCATGGATTATTTACTTTTATAAACCAAAGAATTATTCCTAGACAAGTCTGTGTCACTACCGTAGATATCGATCTGAGTCTCCTGGCGATTACAAATCTCAAAGTTCTCAGTGTATTTGTACGGAGCGTATCGAATACAATATTGAGAAACATTTCCTGGCTCCATTTAATAAACTTAAATACTAGTAACTAGTTTTATTGCTAGTTCTTTAGTTCTTTGAGATACCTGCTAGGTGCAATTGCATACTGTCGGGACAAATACTTTCCTCATCTTTGAAAACAGCTGAAAAAATAATCAATGTCTACCGTCTACTCTAGCAGCATAGAAGGTCATATGAGTCCAGAAAGAATTCATTCTTTCAGTTACAGCTACATTATTAATTCAGCGTACGGAGTTGCGGGGAAAAATCGTTTCTTTTAAAAGCTTAATATTAAGTAATACTAAAACAATGGGAATAATATAGTAAAACGTGTGGGAGCATTGAATAACATTAACTTCGTCTCAACGTGGGAAGAACGTAAAAGCTTGCTTGTTTCTGTTGGCTTTTTTTTTTAAATTAAAGTTCATTGTTCAACAATCGCAATATTAATCCAAACATACTTCATACAATTAATATTGTTTCAGTTATAATTAATAACCAATTTATTCAATAAAAATCCGGCTATGTTGTGCCCAATGTCACTTTTACGACCAATCTAATGATACCTTTTAAGATCAAATCGGCCAGCCGTTTAGGTCCTAAAGCTTCCCCGTGTGAACCATTCTAGGCCACCCCGCGGAGTAGTCTAGAAAAGCCTGCACACTGTGATAAGTCTGTAAGACGCGAACAACCGCTGGCCGAGTTGCGGTGGGTTGTTCATGCCTAAGCATGGGGTTTTAGTGGGTAGATCCTACGGGGAGTCCCACATACGCCGAGTGATGCAAGCTGCCGAGGAAGCAGAAAAAAAAATCCCTATGTAAAAAGGTCCTAAAAACAATTTTTCCCATAATTTTTGCGTTAAAGATGCGGGCAGTATTTAATATAATATTATAATAATATATAAAGTCTTACAAATTTTATAAAGCGAGGCTTTACTTTGATAAGCCTATTCATATTTTAATGGAAAGTCTGAAACGCTGATCGATTATGAGGTTGAAAGGATAACAATAGGGCTCAAATAACGTCCAATTAGCTTATTTAATAATGGCTGGTGAAAGAGTAGCACTTCATAAACGATAGAAAATGAAAAACTAAGCCTTTGATAATAAAGTCACCTAAAACTATGTTCTGTCGCCTTTTAATGAATCTATATAAATAAAATGAATTTTTTATTTTGTTAGTCTCGCTAAAACTCGAAAATGGCTGAACCGATTTGGCAAATTTTAGCCTTGAAATACTAGTGGAATTCCAGTGAAGGTTTGTATTCGAAGAGTGATATATTAGCGATATATTCACCGGTTCATCTAGTAATTCTATAAAGAAATATAAGAGAAATATCTGAGGTAGTCAGTTTGAACTAATTATTATAACATTTGCATTAAGCTTAAGTAAATCGCTCTTAGTCCCAACTTAATCCTACGTGATAATATCATGCTTGTGGTGATAAAAGACTTAGCAATCCATCTGGGATTCGAGGTACAAACATTAAGCCCAAAAAGTGAACATACCGATGATAATGATGAAACGTAGAAATAAAATGAATCGCCGAACGATCCGACTTCAGTCCCCCGACGTCTGGCTCAGCCCAGGACCCGCATAATAATTAACAAGTGAGATTTTCTTCCAAGACTTATTCCTGGATTAAGGCTCATTAATTGCTAAATGCTATTTCGGACGAAAGGAAAATCGTAAATCTACATTACTATTTATACATTTCCTATTTGGACACTAACAAGGTACTTTAATTACATTGTCCTTAATCACATATTTACACTCTTGATTTTGCCCGCTACCTTGTTGGGCCGAAATTCTTTATATCGCGTGGAAATTATTTTTTCCAAGAATAATATTCTCGGGATTCAAAGTATTTTAGCGCCAAATTTCATTTTAAGGCCAGGTAGTCCCTAATTTACATGACTTTGAATCAATAATAAACAAACAAATAGTAACTTTTAAAAGCCAAAAAAAAAATACACATTGTTGTTTACTTAATGTACTTTGACAATTTGTGGTTAGAAATATAATATTGAAAACTTCACTGGATCAAAAATAACTCCAAAGAGGAGGCTAAATTCGAATATTTTGTGATATTTTCTTATTTTTCATGAAAATCATATCTACGAAAAGCTCATAACTTAAAGAAGAATAATTTGTGGTTACATTTTGCATTTCGGTCTTTATCTAAGTGAAAAGTATAATTTTCTCCTATTTCGCCTTATCAAGGCCGCGGCGAGCGTCGTAACCGCCACTGTACAAGGCGCGCTGATATGAATGTTATTTTAATGTCCTTCAAGTCGATATTCGTACTGACAGACATCGACCTGCTAATTTTAGGGACTACCTGGCCTTAACTGATTTACTCAACTCAAATTTTTTTTATTCAGAATAATTTTTTGCAAATATTCTCTGAAAGTCTACATGATGCCTACCACCAGTTCGGGAACTAACCCGGCGAGAAGAACCGGCGTAAGAAACTCGCACGGGGCCCACTTTTTTACCAAAAAAAGTGAGAAAAAAATTAATCCTTTAAAATAAAGATTAACGGCTTTAGCATGAAGATGTAAGACTAAGGGAGACAGACAAACCCTTAAATAATTAATCTTATAGATGTACATTTTCGGCTGACGAACGAAATTATTTTTATGGCCACGCATAAAGGGGCCGGTCGGCAGCGGGCGACATGAAGCGGCAGCAGACGACTGAAAATATAGTGTACAAAAAAAAAGTACTACTAATAAGAATAACAAAGGATTGTTTCAGAATCGTTTGAATAAACATTTAACACGTGTGTGCTACTAAAATAGGCGAGATTATAGTAAAAAATATTAATTTAACTTCCAAAAGAAAGGATCCACGTGGCCATATAATAACAAAACAATAAATCTACTCGTGTAAACAGTAACGAAAGATAGGTAATTTCAACCTTATCACGTTAGCAATAGGGTTCAATTGTGGAGTATAATCAAAGCTATAAATCAGCCAAGTTTGGGTTCCGACGTACACTAATCTTATCATACATCCTCGCATACATGACAAGCGATTCGCGGCGAAATTATTTGACCGTAAATTTCGGTACGGTCCGTTTTCTAGCATAAGAACTTGGATAGATTTTTATTTTCAAGTAGCTGTCCCGGCAAACGTTGTTTTGCCATTTAAAGTATTTCTACTTCATCAGTTGACACAAAATCTTACCCCCTCTTTTGTCCCCTAAGAGGGGTGGGGGAAAATTTTTATACACCAGATGTTAAGTTAATAATATGAAGTTCATTAAAGAAAAAAGTTTGATACAAAATCTGACCCCCTCTTTGGTCCCCTTAGAGGGAGGAGTGGGGGGGGGGTTTATACACCAGATGTTGAGTTGGAAGAAGACAAATATATCTGCGAAAACCGTATGCAAATCGGATCAGTAGTTTTCGTGTTAAAGAAAAAAGGTTGATACAAAATCTGACCCCCTCTTTTGTCCCCTTAGAGGGGTGGGGTTTTTTTTTTATACACCAGATGTTAAGTTGGAAGAAGACAAACATATCTGCGAAAATCGCATTCAAATCGGATCAGTACTTTTCGTGTGATAGTGGAACAAACATACAGACAAACAGACAGACAGACAGACAGACAGACAAAAAACTAACCACATTTTTGGCTTCTATAGCGATGTAGTAACATCCCCCGCTTATTATTTTTTGAATATCTTTAATGTACAGAATTTTCATTTCTACAGTTTTATTATATTATGTATAGATGTATAGATAACATTATAACGCCTTATCACGTACTTTCATTTCATCATTATCTAGGGTAGGTTAAAAATTAATGCTTTTTTTTCTTTATATCGATTTGAACAGACAAGACTTAGCTGTTTGTTACTTTAGGTAGGCCCTCCCCCAATAAACAAAAATAGAAAATTAAAAACGGGGAAAGGAATGTTGATATACTGAAGATTATTGCTGTATTTTTATTATAACTTTGTAGCTTTCAAATTACGAGTTTATAAGGCTCTAAATACGGTAAATTACGGAATCTCCGTAGGGGAAGGGCCTTAAGACGAAACTCGTAAGAAAATATTCGAGTGTCTCTGAAAGTTCTGTCGAAATAGTGGACTGTTTAACGAAGCCACGTAAGTTTTAACTGGAACGGGGCTCAAGTTCCGGCGTTTATCCACAACAAAGTTAGCTCCTCAACTTTAACGGCGCGCTCAGAATCACTGCATGGATCTATTATGCTACATATTATAGTAAGTGAAACCATTGAATAGTATAATGGTATATATAGTATACTAATTTATGAAGAAGAAATATTTTTGCAGTGAGGATGGTCCAAAACCAGTAGATCGATTCAATTGGAGAATAGATGTAAAGCAGACCGAAGAAAAGGACTTAATAATATTTTGTATTAGTAATGCTGAAAAATTTATAGTTCCCGCGACATTCCATTTTTTGTATCCGGAGTTGCAAGAAACAGCTATTACTATCACTTAGTAAATAATCTTAAAATGACTGTTTATAATGAATGAGGTATCTAAGAGAAAAGTCACAAATGAAGCGGTCAATTCATCATACAGCCAAATGCAAGAAAAAAAGCATTGGCAGGACACCTCCAAGAGTATCTCAAGAGACACTTTACAAGATGGCGCTAAGTTCTAATTTCAACTTATAAACATCCTTGTAGGATTGTAGGTTATTACGTCATGCTCCACATAGCAACGATCCTTTGAGATGGATTCGAAAATTTAAAGTTTTCCAACTATGTTATAGGTTATATCGAGAATCCCCAAGTTTGAGATTAATCGATGGCTAGATAGAAGTTCCCCCGCCCTTGGAGTTGTGCTTTTGATTGCCATGTTCTCGATCAGACTTGGCCAGTATTTGATTAATTTGTTAGCGTAACAATAGGATAATGATATCATCAATTCGTCTTCTCGAAGTGGTTTGGAAAGCGATTTATTACTCGACCACTAGTCATTGATATTTCTGTGTAATTTAATTTTTCTTTTAAGCTTTTACTGGCAAAATTTCATGGTAGTTAAGGATATACACATAGAATCATGGATTTTATGGGTAAAAATATATTTAAATAGATAGACAAGAAGGTAGGTAAATAATAAAATCTTGATTTTTCCCAGATCTATGCATAATGAATAATGATAGCCTAAAGAGGTAAAAACAAACATATACATTTATTAGTGCGAACTTATAAGCTATGGATCAGAGGTGATGTTCGTCCTGATTAAAGTAATCTCATTATCCTGGCACGGGAGTGACACGTGCAGCAAATCAATTTACCGCCCGGCTACGTCGCAGCACGCCTGCCGTTTAAAAGACAGACAGATACACTTTTGCATTTATTACTACAAACGTATGAGCTATGGATCAAGGGTGGTGTTTGTACTTATTAAAGTAATCTCATTATTTCATTATCTCATTATCACGGGAGTGACACGTGCAGCAAATCAATTTACCGCCCGGATACGTCACAGCACGCCTGCCGTTTAAAAGACAGACAGATATACTTTTGCATTTATTAGTGTAAACGTATGAGCTATGAATGAAGGGTGGTGTTTGTACTTATTAAAGTAATCTCATTATCCTGGCACGGGAGTGACACGTGCAGCAAATCAATTTACCGCCCGGCTACGTCACAGCACTCCTGCCGTTTAAGAGACAGACAGATACACTTTTGCATTAATTAGTACAATCGTATGAGCTATGCATCAGGGGTGGTGTTTTAATTGATTAAAGTATTCTCATTATCTTGACACGAGAGTGATATGTACAGGAAATCAATTTACCGCCCGGCTACGTCACAGCACTCCTGCCGTTTAAAAGACAGACAGATACACTTTTGCATTTATTAGTACAAACGTATGAGCTATGCATCAGGGGCGGTGTTTTAACTGATTAAAGTAATCTCATTACCCTGGCAAGAGAATGATATGTGCAGGAAATCAATTTACCGCCCGGCTACGTTGCAGCACGTATGTCGTTTGACTTTTTAATACTGCGTCGGGAATGAGCGCACGACTGAAATGCAAATTCCAGCCGACAAAAGCATCGGAGATAATTTCAACTATCTAGATTCTAGCCCTTTGTTGCCGCTTCGAGAGAGATATTGGTTTGACTGTATGAGAGAATAAATGTGGTAGATAAAGTAACGAATATGTACCACCCGGTCATAATATCTTGATACACGACAACTGGTATAGTTGAGTCTCAAGATATTTTGACCAGTTTGTAGCAGCTGTCAATAATTTTGTTATTATTCCACAGGATATTTTTTGCGCTTTTCTGATGGAATTTCGCAAAAATATTTATATATTTTATAATAAATTATTAAATTGTTATATCTTATATATAAAATTCTCGTGTCACAATGTTAGTTACCGTACTCATCCGAAACAGCTTTACTGATTTTTACCAAATTTTATATGCATATTCAGTAAGTCTGAGAATCGGTTACTGACTACTTTTTATATTGATAAATATATTTGTTGAATAAATAATAGTAAATAATTATTACAACTCGAGACTGACGGCGACCATTGTTTGTGCGACGGGATAGCGATGGATGTTGCCATGGTGCCATACTTATTTAGTCACTTCAATAAAATAATATGGGCGAAATACTTTATACGGCAAAACAACGTTTGCCGGGACAGCTAGTCTCATATATAAAATTCTCGTGTCACAATGTTAGTTACCGTACTCCTCCGAAACGGCTTTACTGATTTTTACCAAATTTTATATGCATATTCAGTAGGTCTGAGAATCGGCTACTGGTTACTTTTTATATTGATAAGTGCATTTGTTGAATAAATAATAGTACCTAAATAATTATTACAACTCGAGACTGACGGCGACCATTGTTTGTGCGACGGAATAGCGATGGACGTTGCCATGGTGCCATACTTATTTAGTCTCTTCAATAAAATAATATGGGCGAACCGCGAAATACTTTATACGGCAAAACAACGTTTGCCGGGACAGCTAGTATTCTATAACAATATAGCATGATATGTATACACTTCACTTGCTTTTTTGCCCAGTTCTAGTCTTTGTTTTATCTAAAAAAATTGAACCAACTGTTTTTTTTTTTTTCACATAAAAATAAGAAAGCTTTTAGCATTAACGCCTCTAGTACACCGACGCAGCGAAACGCGAAATATCTGCGAAACAGGAATAGAGCGAGATGCCATACTGCCGTGTGGCGAGTGGGAGAGCAAATCGGTTCGCCGCTGTTTCGCGTTTCGCAGCGTCGGTGTACTAGAGGCGTAAGTCCTTTTTTAGGGTTCCGTAGTCAACAAGGAACCCTTATAGTTTCGGTCTGTCCGTCCGTCTGTCCGTCTGTCTGTCTGTCCCCGGTTTGGCTCAGACTATAGGAACTAGAAAGCTGTAATTTGTCATGAATACACATATTTATGATGCCGACAAAATGGTACATGAAATCTTTTTTTTCATGGTACTTTCCCTACATATCAAGTGGGGATGATTTTTTTTTCGCGTCCACCCCATCGTGTAGGGTGTCGTTGCATAGGTTTTTTTAAAAATGTTATGAGTATTCATATTATAGTATTCATAGTAATCATATAGTATTTTCCGATTTAGGGATCCGTTTGTGAAATATTAAGTTTTAAAGTGGAAAAAATTGTTAGAGTCCAGTGTCCCCCCTACCAGCTAAACGGTTGCTTCTAAAAATGTGAAAAAATTCACGGGAGTAGGAAATATGCTGAATTTAAAAGGAAAACTATCACGGCTAAGAAGACTTCATAAGTTATTGAGTAATTCGATCAACTAAAGAAAATGTATTCGGCGAAGTATAAAGGAACTTTTCGTTCAAATTCCTTTGAAATTAAATGAGATGATGTTGTTAGTAGTGTAAAACACGTTATAAATATACATTCATTGACCATACAAAAATTTTAAAAACTAACGGTACTACGGAACCCTATATTGCGCGTGGCCCGACACGCACTTGGCCGGTTTTATTATATTTTTAACGGGGCAACTGCTTAAATTGTTTAATTTATGTACGAGGAAGTATTGTTTAAGCGATGAAGTATTCTGCAGTCGACACTCTTCGCGGTCGTAATTTTCTATAACTAAGGAATTTTCGGGACAAAATCTTTTGTGTTTTTAATGGAAAATGAAAAGTTCATAAAATATCGTACTGTGTTTATCATTAGAATAAGAAGCTTATGAATGTATTTAAAAAATTGTGCAGCATCGATTTACAACTAAGGCGAATCTAATGATAGGCATAATCAACTGTAGGTGCTTTTTATGCTTTGAAAATTGCCAAAAATAACGTCATGCATGTGCATACATACAAATACAATCCGTTCTATCTGGCGTAGTTAGGTACTGATAGGGTATGGCTCTGCCTCTACGAAAGTGCTTTTGCATTGCATGCAAAATAATGACTGTCACAAAGGAATTCAAAGAGTTAACTTCGTTCTAAATCGGGCTTCGGTAGCAAAAACAGTGAAGTCTAAATTAGAGAGTGACGTCCACGTCAATCGGCCGCTGGCGCTGCAGTGTGCGGGACAGATTGATATGAACTTTTAACGAAACTCGAGGGTAGATTGAAAAATTTAACCACAGCCAGCGGCCGACACGAGTAATCCGTTTGGCGCAAAATTGAGTTTCCACTGTTTCCATTCACTTCGATATAAATATGAAAAGCCGATCTTCGAAACTGATTTCAGTAGGACCACTGGATTTCACAAAGTCGTATGCAAATTTTATATCGCACTTTCCAGTTCGATGTAAAATAAATGTTAAACTCTCGTTCCTTTTGAACAATAAAAGCTTACTTTAAAAATATTTTTAAAACAGTCTTTTATAGGAATATTTCTCCATACAATTGAAAGGATAAGAAAGGTATCGAATATTTAAGATCTCGGGAGTCGTAGAGATACCGTTAGGGTCGCGACTATAAGACTCTATGGGAGTCAGCATATTGTACACTTAATAGGGTAACAAAAACGAAGAGCAATATGGACCTAAATGGTGAAATAAGGACAAGGAATTTTAATAAAACCCCTATTACGTATTCATAGCCGCCGTTACTTTTACGAGGGTGCCAACAAAAAGTCTTCGATTCTATGACGGAACTTCGATAATATTTGAACCGCTTTAATTGCTGTCTAAGAGTAAGGCCACACTGCTGCGGTGTGTTGTGTCGTTGGAATGGATTAATTCAAACCGCAACGCGAAACGTAGATGCATTTCTAAATTTGTATGGATTCGACAGATTTGCAAGACGTCTCACGCAATTGAAATCTGTCAATTCAATACAAATTTAGAAATGTATCTGCGCGTCACGTTGCGGTCTGAATTGACCCTAACACGTCATTCAACTTCCCACTTCATCTAATGTCTACCGTTTCGTCAAAACGACGTTTTGACGAAACGGTAGATCGGTAGATAGCCG
Organism: Cyaniris semiargus; assembly: GCA_905187585.1. Taxonomy (NCBI): domain Eukaryota; kingdom Metazoa; phylum Arthropoda; class Insecta; order Lepidoptera; family Lycaenidae; genus Cyaniris; species Cyaniris semiargus. The sequence goes on from LR994555.1 coordinate 6,942,411, forward strand.
ACGCATCAATGTGACTCGTGTGAAGAACATCTTTATATAAATCCCAACGTCTGTCCGCTAGGGTGTTGGCACACTGATCCCCTTTCTAAAAGTCTGACAGTGACATGTGTGTGTATAATATTATGCTTTTCTATACTTTACCTATCTACACTACAGTGACTTAACAGAAAATTATTATTAAATCGTATGTAAAACGTTGGTGCCACGCAGCTGCGACGACGTACCGCATCGCACGGGTACTATGTGGCTTTACTCTTATGGTGGCACTTCACATGGCTATTGGTATTTGCTATTGGCTATTTGTTGCATTTGGCAAAATTTTTGACGTATACACAAACAAGCAAATAAAGGAACATACCGCCTTTCCACACATGGACGTCAAATACCAAACTTTTACTTGATTTTGTTTAAGCGTCTCCCAGACAGACGCTGCCTGCGGTGGCGGTGGCGGTCAGTTGAATGGCTTGGCCGCGTGGCGGTGTGTGTCTGTGTCGTTCCTAGAACTCTCAAGTCATCCAACTGACCGCCACCGCTACCGCCACCGCAGGCCGCGTCTGTTTGGGACACGCTTTACTTGCCTATTTGACTCTTTTGATGTGTGTCAAAAACCGACAAAGGTACGGATACGTGTATTTGGTATTGGTCATATTTGTCAAATAGGCAAATAAGGCCAATACTTTGTTAAACATACCGTCTACACATGGTGTTGTTTGGCCAATACATCAAATACGCAAATACAAATAGCCATGTGAAGTGCCACCATTAGGTAAATGCCTGAACAAATTACAGACTTTACAACTTAACTAGTTATAATATAATTATTTAGAACCCCCGCTTAAGCTATGCTTTATTAAGTAATTAATCGTACCATAATGCTAGGTTCTTAAGTAAATAGGTTATTATTTAGCATAATGAAAGTCACCTTTAAATGGTCATATTTGTCAAATAGGCAAATAAGGCCAATACTTTGTCAAACATACCGTCTACACATGGTGATTGTTTGGCGAATACATCATATACGCAAATACAAATAGCCATGTGAAATGCCACCATTAGGTAAATGCCTGAACAAATTACAGACTTTACAACTTAACTAGTTATATTATAATTATATAGAACCCCCGCTTAAGCTATGCTTTATTAAGTAATTAATCGTACAATAATGCTAGGTTCTTAAGTAAATAGAGGTTGTTATTCAGCATAATGAAAGTCACCTTTAAATTTTAAGACCTAAACAGTTATTATTCGGCTTTTCAAGACAATTATCTACCTGTCTGTCGTCTTTTCACGACGTAATAAAGTAGTTATTAAACCAAAATCGGATTCTGGAGAATTCTACTGAACTCAATTGAGTAACATTTTGTAGAAACCGTTAATACTTAAATTTGTATTGGACAGTTGCTACGGCGTAGCAGTGCTACGATAACGGATTAACGCCTCGTAGCTCGTAGCTCTACGCGGCTACGAAATTCCGAACGCGTAGCGCGTAGGCGTAGTCTTGTTTAGCGCTTAATTTCATTTACAGAACAAATAAAGAGAAGTCTATAGCCTCCAGCGCCTCTATATGATTGAAGTTTTCACATAATTATATTATAATATAGAGTAGATTTTTTTTGGTAAATATTACTTAACTTCAATGAAAAGATACTTAAAAATACGGCGTGAAAAAAAGTTTATTTTTCATAATTTTACCGTGAAGTCAAAACCGTCAATGATCGATAAAACTTCGTCTCATAATGCAAAAATTACCCTAATAGCACCCGGCGACCCTAAATTTTTAATTGCGGTCTCCTCATTGATATTCCTCGGAAGGACTGGAGCGACCTTCGAACTGGGTCTCTGGTAATTTACAGTTTAATTACAGGACCTCTGTCACTGTATTATGTAAGTTACATGTAGAATGTAGATATGAACAGTGAAAGGGTTTACACACAAATGTGTTATAGTACGGGAGCCGTAGAAAAATTTTTTTTTTGATTACTAACAAGCTAATTTTTTGTGAGTAGCTTCATTTTGATAAGACGAACAACATTTTTATTTGCGAAAAATCTCGAAAGTGGTAGCTAACAGAGATAGAAAGGATTTCATACTTTGAATTGATGGTCCTAAAATATGGACTGTTTTATTTGTAGGACAATGTTACTCTTAAATTATATAACTAACTAGACGTTTCGCGCGGCTTCGCCCGCGTAAATTAGATATCTCACAGACAAATCAGTCTACAAAAAATAGCCTATGATATTCGCTTCTATTAGTCGTAGCGTGATAAAATATAGCCTATAGCCTTCCTCGATAAATGGACTATCTAACACTGAAAGAATTTTTCAAATCGGACCAGTAGTTCCTGAGATTAGCGCATTCAAAGAAACAAACAAACAAACTAACAAACTCTTCCGCTTTATAATATTAGTATAGATAACCTATCAATATACAAAAAATCAGCTCGTTAGGGTTCCGTTATAGGGTTCTGTAATCAACAAAACTTGGTTGACTACTGAACCCTAAAACGGAACCCTAACAAGCTGATTTTTTGTATATTGATAGGTTAATAGTTATGTAATTAAAGAGGAACATTGTCCTACAAATAGAACAATCCATATTTTAGGACCATCAAATCAAAATATGAAATCCTTTCTATCTCTGTTAGCTACCACTTTCGAGATTTTTCGCAAATAAAAATGTTGTTCGTCTTGTCAAAATGAAGCTACTCACAAAAAATTTGCTTGATAGTAATCAAATAAAATTTGTTCTAGGGCTCCCGTACTATTAAGGACTTGTGATATTTAATGCTCGCTACTTCTTGGTAAGCCTAGCTATTTAATAGTCTTGAAAGTCGTGCCTTGCTTTGTGAACAGGTGTATTGTTTTTCATGACAAAAGGATTCACACGCAGGATTCGAACGGTGATTAATCGCAAATTATCTCTTTCAGACGCACACGAATATAATATAGCTATCTCGTTTATACAACGATATTTTCGTGGTGATTCATAGAGACCGAATAAGTCAGTGGCAGAATTTCCACTTGTTTTGTCAGGGTCAAAGAAAGCTTTCAGTTTTTTCTGCTATTTAAAAGAATTTTAGCAGAAATGTAATTATTTTTCTAAAGACAACTTTTGGTTTGAAATTCCGGAACCTATTAAATGTAAACCATATATATTTTTTTAGTATAATATTAGTAAAGATCACACCTGGTAGACATTTTATACTCGTCTTTTACGAATATAATTTGGTATTTATATATACAGTAGTATTGGACTAGAATATAGCTACGGACGTTGAGGGATGGGCCAATAATTCTCGTTTCGCATTCCGCGATCATCCTCCATCTCCATCCGCGATGCAGCCAATAACGTCACTGTATTGATACAGCCAACTATTTATTTACATTAAATCTATACTTCTACTTATCTTCCTCCCCTATATATAATATAATCTACACTAATATAATGATGAGGTAAAGTTTTTTTGTAGGAGGTAATCTTTGGAACTACTGGTCCAATTGCAAGAATTTTAACACCGATAGAAAGCTGGTGTGTCCTTGAGTGATAAAGGCTATATTACTTTATGTATAATTTGAATGTTTTTTTTTTTCATGAAATTATGTCGTTCTGAGATTTCCACACGTCGTACGGGCGTCGTACCACACGGGCGAAGCCGCGGGCAAAAGCTAGTCTTCTTCTTCTATATAAATAAAAATGTATTTTAAATTTTGTTAGTCTCGCTAAAACTTGAGAGCGGCTGAGCCGATTTGATTAATTTTAATCTTGAAATATTCCTGGAAGTCCAGGGAAGGTTTATATTTGGAGGAAAGTGATACCATTTTCACCAGGGTCACCTAGTAGCGCTGATCTCACTAACTGTTAGACCAATTAATATATTATTTGGCACAAAGGTAGAGTAGACGGGGAAAGGCATAGGCGACTTATGTGCGGAAAAATGTACGATTCCCGCGAAAATCCTTATTTCAGAGTATAAAACTGCGTGAAATCTCTTTATTAAAGTTAAGTAATCATTACCTTGACGACCTCTGTGGCTCAGTTGGTGGCGCGTTGGTAGCGCAAGCCGGGGGTCGCGGGTTTGAATCCCACCGACGGAACAAAAAGTTTTCAATGTTCCTTGGTCTTGGATGTGTATTAAATATATGTATGATATTAAAAAAAATCCTAAATATATGTATAATATAAAAGTATTAAATATATTTCCGTTGTCTGGTACCCGTAACACAAGTCCTTCAGGTACTTAGCACGGGGCCAGACTTACGTGGTGTGAATCGTCTATAGATATTATTTTATCATCAGCCTATTGCCGTCCACTGCTGAACGTAGGCCTCCCTCAATTAGCGCCAACCATCCCGCCCGATAGGCTGATGATGACGATGAATCATTAAATCTTGCAGAGTGTGGCCGCTATGTTGCATGTGAATAGCGATAGTTTATTGTGCTTTCAGGGTAATGGCGAATACGTCTGGAAATAAATAGCTGAAATTTCGCAAATTAGCTCAATTTATTAAAGTAATCTTTGAAAATGTACAGTTGTCACACGTCTCGAGACGGAGACGCAAATAAATCTCGTCTTAGCCAGCGACTACACGCGCCAGAATTCCGGAGTTGCGGGAGAAATTGCAGCATTGAAATTAAAATTCTATGTTAGTACAAAAAAGTTGAAAATCGAATGTCTAATCAATTAACGTCAAAAAATGAATGTTCGATATTCTCGATAAGGAACGTACACGAACGAACATACGAACAAAGCTAGTGGTAGTACAACTTAAATAAATAAGAGATTTTTTTAGATTGGCGACACCAATTTTCAGCTACTTCTTACGCATTTTTCCTACTGTACAATCAGTTAAATTTTCATTAAGGCGGGCTGAAACCCCATTTTGTTATTTCTTGATACCCGATTTACCTAGTTCCAATATAATAACGAAATGTAAAAAATATGAGACATAGAGCACAATATTTAAAAGGGTTTAAATCAAAAACATTTTAATAAAAAAATACTTTCGCTGTAATTAATTTACAAACTCACCTCCGACAAAACTCTTTGTCATCGAAATATAAGTATTAACAAGAATAACTTACATTTTATTTTAATAAATTGTTAATGAATCTATTTTAAAAAGGTCTGAAACGAGTAATCTTTTTTCTTAATATTTATTTAGAAAGATATTTAAAAAACACATGAAAAATAGAGAAGATCCGCCCCTAGAAACTACAATTTTATGCTAAGCTAAAATGAATCTTATTGCGATGCGTACACGCTTGGTCTTTGGTTGTGTGCAAGGTTATCGTTTGGAATTGAGATAAGTACTCACCTTAAACCGAATTTTTCCGTAAGTTCGGAACTTCGCGTGTGGTCCTCCCCTTAGAGCATTATGCAGGCTGCTGGTGACACATGGCTGTGGACTTCATTATCTCCGAGTTACTTTAACAAAGCGCTTTTCCCGCACGTAATTTTATTAAAATAAAAATGTTTTGTGATTTTAACAACTGCGAGTTATAAAGGATTACCGTGTGCTAGCAATTTATGTTTGACGAAACGTTTGACATTATTGATTTTTCTTGGAAGCCAAACTTCGGAGTAAAAAAAATACTAGTGGTTAAAAATATTCAAATTGTTAATAAAAATACTATTAAATATTACGAACATAGGCAGAAGATATCTAGATAGCAAACTCTAGTAATGCATAATAGCAGGTCCAGCTAATTCTAAGCTTTTCTACATAATATTATTATTAATGATAATAATCTCTCCGTTCGGAAACTATTAATATTATATAACCAACAATACAGGTTAATACAGTAATGAAAGTATTAATATTATATAATAGCCTTCCACGATTAATAACAATGAGATACTGAATACATTAATTATAATAACAAATCAATCAAGTTGAAATTAAGCATGCTTAATAATTACTTGGTAAATGGTAATCTTGCCTCGTGTCATTTCTACTCGTATTACTTCAAATAAATCGAAAAACAAAATCATTCTGAGTTTTTTTTATAAAGTTTTGAATTGTGTATGGACTTTTAGTCCGTATCCTTTTTGTATCTATTCTGACTTTGTTTGTAATTGAAATTAAACTACCTAACAATCTTTATAACATTCACTTTTGTATGCTTACAGGAGAATTTATTGTTGAGTTTCCAAACAATAGAAGCTGCGAAAACATAGAGAACATTAAAATTTCGTTCGAACAAAGCAATTAATAATACGCGCAATAACCTTTCAAGAACAATTGACCACCCAACTAATAAATGCAGCAATAAAGAAAACATACCAGTTGGTCATAAAAACTACCCGAACAGACAGTAAATCCAATCGTATGCCTTTAGCTTATTTATGCTCAGAGAGAATAAAATTTTCCTATACTGAAGGCAGCATCAGTGCAAACGAGCGGCCAACTGCTGTCAATTTACGTCTATTATAGAAGGAATTAGGAAACTCTAAAGCAACAGTTCTAGTAAGTAAAGACAACCAAGTTAAGCCTGTATATACATAGAGTCTGATCTGAGCGGACTAGTTTTGTGCATTGCTCAACATGATCACTGAGTATAAATATAAACTTTCATATATAAAAACGTAAAGCCAAAGCAACGAAAGTATAATTATGTTATATTTTTCCCCTATGCTACGATTGAGTATGATTACGTCGTTACTGTTATAATGAATGTAGTGTATTGCCACTACACTAAATTCTACTACAACATAATATTTTAATATTGCATCGTAGCATAATATTATTTAAAATACTCATCGGCATCGTGCGACATTCGGTCGCTCGTTTGCGCCAAACCAAACTTCAAAAACGCTTTTACTCGGTCGGACGGATTCTAGGATTCCCCGTCCTGTTGCTGTTTACTTACTCTCTCTAGTAATTTGTGAGGACATTAATGCACTTTCAAATACTTTTAACGTGCATTTGTAGCTCATTGAATAATGGTCTTTAGTGAGATGCTTTAGCAGCGGGTTTTCCCTGCAGAAAAGTAGTGGTGGATTCTAAAATCACTAAGTTTTACCAAACATCTCTAGTAAACATAATTTGATACTTTGTACTTACTGTTACATTACGCTAAAGTAAATATTAGTTAACTATGTACGTATTATATAAAGTAATATTATGAAGGCGAGAATATTTTGTGTATTATAATTTCTTCGCGCAAAAATAAATGAATGTCGGATTTTGACCAAGTTTATACTCTAGATCAACATAATTATAATATGTATCAGTAACCTGGAAAATACCGAAACCCTATGGAATACATAATATATAATATCATAAATAATACCTTTTACTTCGAACAATTTTTATCACACTGGTAAAGAAGTTCATTTGCATCAAGTTTATGCAAACGATTCAAATGTAACTTCTGAAACAAAAAATCGTTACCAAAGTATTCACCAAGTACTTGGCGATGTACATTTTTATGATTTTCACGAGGAGAGATATTGTGGACAGTTTTAACGACTTTTGAAACCCATCTTTTGTTGGATATGAGATGCGTAAACTTTGCCAAAGTTAAGGGTTTGGGACACCCCTACAGATGTGTTAAGGTAACAGTTACTTCGGAAACTGTAATATTGTTTTACACGACCGCGCCAAAGTTAAGTTTTATATATACTTTTTTATAACTTTTAACCTAAATCTCATAATTTAAATAGCCTTTTTTGATTCTAGAAAACACATTTCCACTCATCCTTAATTATATTTCGTACGGTGTTTTTTTTTTTTTTTTTTTTTTAATTATTTACTTATTATAGTTACTGTACGAGGATGACTCACACGAGAATACAAATAATTCATTCAGACGATCTAGTATTTCACTGTTAAAATTATGTATCAACTTACACTTCCATCTGGGTTTATTACCATTTTCAGTGCTTAATTAATTTTCCGTAATTAAAAAAGCAAAAAGTTAATTGTAACACCGGCACTCTGTAGTCTGTATCTTTTCATTCAAAAAGCTTTTCATAAAATAAATATTCAAATTTATTTCACCGACTCCATCAGATAAATTCGAAATTAATTTCGGGTGTGTAAAATATGATGTGGTATTTTAATACTGGCGAAGAATGAGCGGGGGAAAGTCGGGGGGAGGGGGCGTTATAATAATAGTTTACATAAATTTGTTTAACATTTTAACAGCGTGGTGTCTAGGCCGAAAGTTGATAGAGGTCATGCAAATAGCTATTATTGTGAGGCCTATTTTTGCTTCGATGATTTAATAAAACATTTTTAGCTAAATGGTTAAAGCCAATTTATATGCTACAAAATACTAGAAGTGACATTCAACTTCGTTCATTCATCTATACAAGACCCGAGAAACGTAACCATTTTAGTGGGATAAGAACTATCCTTTTTACTAGATGATTGGTATCTAATAATAATATCTATGGACGCTTAACACCACGTCGGAGGGATTCGAACCCGCGACCCCGGCTTGAGCTTCCAACAGCCCACCAACTGAGCCACAGAGGTCGTCAAATCTCCACACCAAACTTCATCTAAATCTATTCATATGTATAAATATTGACTTCATAATGTTCTTGATTAAGGTTTTAAATAATGTTAATTTAATTTTGACTTATTTTTGCATACCTAAGCACTAGGTAGAAAGACTGAACCATGTTTTATTAATTTAACAACTTTTGTACTTCTTTCTGCAAATAAATTATTATTATTAACGGCTTATGCAAGAAGAAGTAATGGGTTAAATAGCAACGTCTTTTAACTTTTTCATTTCTATGTTACTTTCAGGATTATAATATTAAAAATAAACGACCAAAATACTAAGAACTTTACAAGCTTTATGTATGCCAACTATATCGTCAAGGTAAAACTAACAAAACTTTTCACTCTCGCTTAATACCACGGCCGATGAGAGAATAACTATGACGTGTTTATCTTAGTCTTATTGAGTAGGTCTCTGAGGTCGCTCAGCTAGGGAGGAAAGCCTCAAAGCACGTTTGAGAAACTAGTGACGTCATACTGAGGTATAGAAAGTTTCTCAATAAATAAAAGCCCAGGATAATATGTATGGGGAAAATCATTAATCATGTCGGTATCGATTCGTTAAAGGGATAGGGAAACCTAAGATTTATAGCTTATGTAGTAGATACGAAGATGTGACTTAGCGTACTTACCTATAGCTTTTTTTAAATATCTTTATTCATAAAAATGTTTACAATGATAACTTATACATAAATAAATTATAAACAATAAAACTTTTTGAAAAAAAGCTTTTATTTAAATAGTCTAAAAAGAAAAAAATAAATTTCTCCTTAAAATTTTTAACTATTAAGTTATAATCCTCAATATATTATACAATTTGCAAGATATTAAAAACTTGTCGCGACTCGCGAGACTTAACAATCTATCAGTACTTGATACATTTATTAAAATAAAAATATAATATCAATTTACTCAGTTAAATTGGTACTTACTAGTTTATTTACAAATCAAGCGACAAGCTTTTATTATCATGCAAATTGTATAATATATTGAGGATTATAACTTAATAGTAAAAATTTTTAAGGAGAAATTTATTTTTTTCTTTTTAGACTATTTAAATAAAAGCTTTTTTTCAAAAAGTTTTTTTTTGTTTATAATTTATTTTTTGTTTTTTAGTTATCTCTGGCTAGATTTCTTAGTCTGTTTGAGACTAATTTGTTTTGTTTCAAAAATTTGTTAAAATCTGATTAAGTCCTTAAGAAATCGTACTCGACTTTGACCATTGCAAAATCTATATTTAGCGAGTTGTTATATTCCGTTTATTTCTGCATGACTAAAAAGTTAAATTTCATTTAACAAAAGTGACCGGATTCAACCGGGCATTTTCTGAAACCCGGGTGGATTTGACTTGAAGTCACGTCACGTCATTTCACGTCACGTCACGTGACGTCACGTAAAGTTACGACACGACACGACACGCAACGTCACGTCATGCCACGTCACGTCACGTCACTTCACGTCACGTCCCGTAACGTCACGTCACGACACGACACGTCACGTCACGTTACGACACAACACGACACGACACGACATGACATGACACGTCACGACACGACACGACACGACACGATTTGACTATTACTTTTCAATTTACTCTCAATGAGCCCTTTTATTTGATACTCATATTGCAGAAGTGCTTTAAAAAAACTATACCCATGTCTTGGCTAAGCTGCCATATTGGATGTACAATGAAATTACATTCGTTTTCGAGTTACTCTCAAAAAGCCCTTTCATTTAATATCCATATTGTAGGACTGCATAGAAAATAATTATTTCACCATTTTAGATGGTCGGCCATATTGGATTTAGAGTGATGTCACATACCATATCGTGCATTGTCATCTAAACTAAACGCGTATGCAAAATTTCAGCTCAATCGGTTAAATATATCTACTTCAAAATTGAGTTCCAAAATTCCACCGTAACATACTTACATACATACAGAGCAAGTTAAATAAAAGCTTTTAATAATAAAAACCGTCAAACTGCACAACAGTTGGCGATTCGACAGAAGCTTCGCGACCCCCAGGTTGGACAACACTGGGTTACAGAAATAGATGAAAGGTGGTTAAAGGTAAACATTCATAGTGTGATCGTAAATCCACAATGCAACCTCTACACCTTGGCCCATAAATAATGACCATCACATTTTATTTATGCCTATGATCACTATGGCAATCCTGGTTATCGATTATGGCCCAAAGAACGGCTGTTCATATCGAACCAACGCTCTTCAAGCCCACACAGAATCGACGCCTAAAATTTTATTCAAAAATTTTAATCAATTTAAAGCTAGAGTTACCTTCTGAAATACATCAGCTTCATACGTTTCTAAAGTATTCCGCGTCGTTAGAAGTTAGCCGACCAGTTTACCTCGCACAATTTATTGGGCGGACCCGATTTTTCAGAAAAAAGGACATAAAATATTTTATTTATGTTAAACGACCCAAGAGTTTGAAAAGGGATACCGTCTAATGCTAACGGATATTCAGGGAGAATATCCGTTAGCATAAGTGCCTATATTAGCTGAAATAATTTTACTGCAAAATAAAAATCTTTCTTCTTGTGCAGTTAAAATATATTACAAATCAATATCATTATACTCCAGCAAAGCTTAATAAATTAAATAGCATAATTATCTCATTTATCCATGAAAATAATAATTAATTATTATCTACGTTGTAATGTGTTAAAATACGCTGTATTACGTAAAACTACGTTGTAATACGTTAAACTACGTCGTAATACGTTGTAATATACATGGGAGAGCGATGCTTCGGCACGAATGGGCCGGCTCGACCGGAGAAATACCACGTTCTCACAGAAAACCGGAGTGAAACAGCGCTTGCGCTGTGTTTCGCCGTGTGAGTGAGTTTACCGGAGGCCCAATCCCTACCCTATTCCCGTCATTTCCCTCCCCTATTCACTTCTCTTCCCATCCCTACCCTCCCCTATTACCCTATTCCCTCTTAAAAGGCCGGCAACGCACCTGCAGCTCTTCTGATGCTGCGAGTGTCCATGGGCGACGGAAGTTGCTTTCCATCAGGTGACCCGTTTGCTCGTTTGCCCCCTTATTTCATAAAAAAAAAAATACGTTTAACTACGTTGTATACGTAAGTTTCACACGAGCACCAGGCGAGTCAAGTGCTAGAACAAATCGGGTTAAGATGCGTACTTAGTTTTGCGCTACTGACATCATTACATAATTTGTCTGACACATTTTTTACTATGAAAATATTATGTTGCCGCTTGACTGATCTAATTTTTGTCGACATAAATTCTAGTTAAGTATTATGAAAACATTTTAAGCTTAATGTTTTCGTAATTTAGTTGCATTTCATTTATTGCCGTTTCGTATTTTTATCACATATTATGATAAAAAATATTTAAATCCTCTTCTGGGACTCAAGGTCTCAAATTGGTTCAGCGTGGAGTAACAGACTGACAGACAATTACGTAAATATGCATTGGTATCTCTTCTTCATCTTAAAAATACTTGAATTCGCATCGCATTTTAACACGCATCGCATTTTAACACTTTTCGCTTTCTAGAAGATGCGCTTCTAAAACTTAAGGGAAATATATTCAAATAACGTTTAGCGGAGTTAGCATCTCCTTTAAATCGAACTTTGTCTCTGTCGAGATGGGATCACAAATTTATTTTCGCTGAGGAGGAAATTCTCGTTATCGCGTATGCAAAGGAAGGTCGTAAGGATCCCAACTTAACGTATATAAAATCTATACGAGTCGGTGAAATGTAAAAATTATTCTACATGAAAATCATAAGGATCCTATTTTACCGCTCAGAAAAATAACTGTAGCTAATAGTTATTTAAGATAGATTTAAAATAGTAAACAGTTGAGTTCAAACTATTGCCCAAAAGGTTTTTACTTAATAAACTATATTAGTTAATATACACGTTGTATTATTCCTATAACGAAACAAGATCATAGGGGCCCCCAAAAATGTTTTCTTTAGCGCCTTTTCAGTAAAATTGTAGATATGCAGATTTAAATACTTGCATTCATACACACTAAACAGTAACAGCGTAACTTGGAATCCCTTTTCTAATATTTGATATCGTGTATAGTGCAATGCTATTTACATAGCATTTAATAGTACTTAATTTACATTTAACCCTACTGACCCTTACAGCGCAACTGTCGCATTGTACTCCCGAGTACATCTGGGACAGAAATCTCAATAGACATGCCTCCAGTGGGCATTCCGACAATGCCAGGGTTAGTACATAGTTAATAGTACTAAGTGTATTACAAGCTAATAGTCATTGCAATTCATCATTGTGAAGTGCCATAGCCGCCATTTTGTGATTATGTATTTAAGGCGAGGACAAACCCCATTTTGTTATTTATTGACTCCCGGTTTACCTAGTTCCAATATAATAACGAAATGTAAAAATATGAGATATAAAGGATAATATTTAAAAGGTTTTAAACCATAAACATTTTAATAAAACGTAATACTTTGGCTGTAATTAATTTACAAACTCACCTCCGACAAAAATCTTTATCATCGAAATATAAGTAATAACAAGGATAACATACATTTTATTTTAATAAATTGTTAATGAATCTATATTAAAAAACTTTTAACCGAACATTTTTTTTTCTTAGTATTTATTTCGTAAGATATTTAAAAAAAACACACGAAAAATAAAATAGAGAAGATCCGCCCGTCGTAACTACAATTTTATGCTAAGCTAAAATGAATCTTATTGCGATGCGAACACGCTTGGCACTCGCGTTCGCAAGGTTATCGTTTTGGAATTGATGTAAGTGCTCGCCTTAAGCTCGACATGTGTCCGCGCGATAGAGCGGTTTGGCCGCTACAACGCGAGGTCACAAGCAAAGTATGTAACGATTTATTGATTTCCACGGACACATAGTATAAATCGAGCCGCCTTAGAAAAAATGTTTTTAGCAAGTAATAGGCACACTACCTAATTCGTACTCCTGAAATTTTTTAAACCATAGATTAAATCTAAAAGAAGATGGATGTTAATTTGTTGTGTTATGTAATGAGTTTTTGTTCAATAAATTTAAAAGTGTATTTTTAATCAGATTTTCCAAAATAAAGTCTAGTCTTTCGTCAAGTCACCTACATAGAACTTTTCTGAGTAGGTACGAAAACTGTTTCTCTATCCAAGCATCTTTCCAGAGCCAGATTTTAATATGCCAAAAATATCTGTTATTGATTCCATCTCACTGCTTCCCGTCTTAATAAAACAGATAGCGTGGGCGAAATAGGGACTAAGGCCAAGGCAATAAACAAAGAATAACAGCCACAGGGTCGAAAAACTTGAGCGCGTTAATGGTTTCATAAAAGAGGGTTGGTACGGCTGAGACAAATCCAGCTTAGCACTTTTGAGCCTAAACACCGAGTCATAAGATCGACAAGTGGTAAGCTGGTCTGTTTTAGCTGTACACTTCAAGACAGACACCTAATGACCCTCCGCTGGAGATCTCTTGAACTTAACCGTCAGTAACTAGCATCAGGTGGGCAGCGAACGTGTTGTTTGTGAAAACTTTCTTCGTAATTCGTTCATAGTTTATTGTAACATATGTCTGGTACGATTGGCAGGAAAATGTTTTTAATAATATTAGTTGTTGGTTTGAAAGTTTATTTGTTTGTTGGTTTAAATTGTACTAGATAACGCCCGCAGTGAATACCGTAGATTTTTCTAAGATAAAAATTAAAAAGTATTATAATATGTCCTTTCCCGGGACTTAAAATATATCCATACCAAATTTTAGCAAAATCAGTTCCGTGATCGGTCAGTTCAATTCGGTTTGGGCATGAAGCAAACATTTTCGCATTTTATAATAGACATCCAAATTATTGGACTGATTTTATGAAATTTGGTGCTACGTAGAGTTGATCACGAGTATAATCGAAAATGAGCGGTTCCCGACTCCCGAGGTATTTTTACTCACATAAAAAGCGTTAATGACTTCTGGTATTGAAGATGATAATTATTTTTGTAAAATACATCAATTTTTTTAAGTTGCACCCTGACCCTTATATTAACGTTATAATAAAAATTATGTTATAATTATCCCGAGCCTTATAAAGAGGATAGAAAAGCAGAAGAATATTAAAGGTCTACCAGGATCTAATGGCAAAAAGTGAGAAAATAAATTGACTCTAGCAATACCGGGGTAGTTGGAATAAAACATTTTGATCCTTTTTTTTTCTTATAGCGGCTGATTCTGTGTGTTAAACATGCAAATATAAAAATTTATCCAAATGATCAAGGATATTTCTTGAAAATCTGCTGTCAAAAATTGCCATCAGATTCTGGTAGACCTATACATATTGTGTCCGGCTCGAGCACGACGTTATTATTTTCAGCATGAGCACATCGACATACCATTTTTGTGAACAACACAAACTACAGACGGCAGCGATAACCTAGTTCGGTCGCAGTGTGATATAATAATATTCAGTTGTTTTTTTATCCATATACTACACCGCCCAAGTCATAAGTCTTAAAATACATAATTATATTATCTTGTATTACTTAAATTCTTATACATTTGTAGCTGGACTTACCCTTTATCAGTGCAATATGATACTCGACAGAGTTTATTAATCACAAGTCACAACGAAAGATTGAAGAACCTCAAGTTATGCAAAATGGATTAATCGATTGATACTAGTGATTATTATAAAGTTAATCCATACTAATATTATAAATGTGAAAATTGGATAATATGGATATACTTTGAATCCCTGGAAAGGTCATACGATAATTTTTATCCCGGAAACATGTACGGTACACTTAATATCCATACACGACATCCCTAAATAAAGTACATCAATGATCTAAAATGGACGCGGTCGGCCGCGGAATCCAAGCATAGTTGCGGCACCTTGCTCGAACTTTGAACTCGAACAATGTCATTAATGTGACGTTTCACACGCTCGATAATGACGTTAAGCGTCACTTTGACTTGCTCTACTTATTTGGCAGCATCGATTGGTACTATATCTGGTGCAAATTTAATTTTACCCTATCGAAGTAGGGTTGAGTGTACTCTCATATGAGTCTGTGTGCGTCTGAAAATTAGATACGGTTTATATGTGTGGGTTTTTTCGAATTTATTACTTTACTACAAGGTTTACAAGTCGTCGCTTAAATAGATAAGTGGTGTTATTCAAGAATAACAAATTCTGCCAGATTAGCGTTTAAAGTTTTTCATTTTTTTGAAATCACTTTTCTTTCTGTTATATTTTATAGTTACATAATTCAAGACGTGAGTGGAAAAACTTCCCGTTTTTTTGCTTAAATGGAGGCTTTAGGGCCGGAAAAATTATTTGAAATAGAAAAACTATGGATTCTATGTGAAGCCAGATATATTAGCTAGGTTATGAAGTAGATAAGTTACAAGTTTTATTATAATAATTAGGGAAAAAATGAGTTATTGTCCGTATGTTACGAAATGTTACTTGTTCGATTCCTGCACTCACGTCTTCAATTTATTATATGTAACTAACTGTACTGGCAAGTATGTATTTGTATATAACTTAACCTAAAAGTTATATACGGGCTGGAAACATAAAATTTCGCACAAGTCTTTGTATTATGATGTAAGCATACACACCCAGACAATATATTTTTAATTTTTGAAAATTCTACTTCTTAAAATCCGTTTAAAATTATAATACTTAATAAATTTGATATTTTAAACTCTATTAATTTCTATTCTTAAGTGTGTCTAGTCCTACATAATTGTAATTTTGGCAACTTGACACAGATTTGCGTATATTGTGCCACAGACAAGGGTATGAATAATTTTTATCGTTTTACTATGACTAGAGATCGCCCAAAGGTCGAAATTTGACCTCAAATAAAAAAAAATTATAAGTTTCAAATTTCAACGCTTTTCTATTGATATTCTATTGTCAAAATATTGACTTTATTATTGTTTAGACGTAATATCTGCGACAGTCTCGGATTATTTAAGGATGTATATAACATTTATAAATTCAAAGATTCCGACCTGAATTCGAAATATATGGTAAAATAAAACATCCTGCATCGATTGATACCAAAAAATTAATACCTTACCGACAATATTATGTGAAATAATTCATTTTAAAATTTCCATTTATCATACGTAATTTTTGCCGGAAGTGTTACAATTTTTGAGAATTTGTCAGAATTGAGAACTTTGTATCAATATTTATAACTATTTTATATATTTAATATTATAACTTTGTATCAATATCAATAAACGGCTAAAAAACTGCTTATCAATTTTTTTGTACGATTTGCGATTTTTGAAGCCCAAAAAAAGTGGGTTCACCGGTAATTCTGCGGAAATATTCCAAATTGAAATTGATGAAAACTTTCCTTCGAAGCTGGTAAAGAAGAATTGTCAAAATGTCGTGGCAGCGTTAGTTCCTTTTTTCGCCACATTCATTTAAAGTTCTGTTTAAAGTCTTGCCGAGCTCTAGGCCGCCATTTGCGGTAGTCAAATTACATCAAATTTTTTTTCAATAATAATTAAATATCGAATAATTCTTTAAAAATCTAATATAAAAAATCATTATAATTAATAATAAGTGTCTGGGTGTCCAATTTTTTACATATTTAGTACTTTCATAATTTAATTGGATGTAATACGGAATTTGACCTTATATACATCCTTAAGTTAAATGATGACAGACTGCAGGCCGTGTAATAATTGTCTAACACTATTTAAGATTCAATATTAAAAAAAAAACTAAAATCTATTTTCTTCAACCATAAATAAAAGAGTACAATTCGTGTGTATAGGCTTGTCATTCAAAATATCGTAGTGTGAGTAATGTTTTATTTATTAAAATAATGTATGATAAAAGTATAATTTTAAAACAACATTAGCTCGATGCACTCCTTCTCCATATAAACTACAACTGTGCGAAATTTCATGCTCCTATGTTTCGCTCGCATATATAGATATCGTCATGTCTAAAGTCTAGTCAAAGTCTAAGTAAAAGTCAAAGCAGTCAAGGAGTCAAGTCGGTCGATTCAGTAAAGTGACGCTTTACCTTTCGATGGAGTTTTGGAGGGAACACAAAAAAGCACGTTTCTGGAAGTTGCAGCATTTGCCTACACTTATGCATGATAATGAATATCTAATTGGTTAATATTCTACCAATATTACACATTAAAAACCCAGATAACACAATTTTAGGAAATTAATACAAAAACACAACAGCACTCTTTCACATTCCCGGCAAAACTCTAAAAAGTTCTTCACCTATTGGTATTAGTTTATTATGCTTCTTCTTCTTTAAAAATGGCCTCCCATAAGAAATAGCCAGTGTCAGTAATTTGGTGAGGTAAAAAAAGACTTTATTGCCAGTTTATGGTTCAAGTTTAAACTCGTAACTAATAGTTTATTACTACGAAATCGTATATTTAAATCTCTAAAGTTCAAACGGTATTTTAGTTACGTGAAAACCATTTCATTATATCTCAGTGAATATTATATGAGATCATAAGCAATACTCTGTATCTGTAAAGCGTCAGGGTATTCCAAGAATCTCTTACCTTTCACACCATTTTGATGCCAGGTGCTACGAACGTATATATGATTTGTTTCGTTATTTTAAGTAGGTATTATTTTACTTTAAAAGGTCTGCTTTAAAGCTAGCTTTGATGGATTTAACTACTTTACCCAGACACTCAGGGTCACTCTCAAATCTCAAGTCACGACTAAGACAATCTTAAGTTCAAATGCGTTAGGACCTTTATAATCGTTTTACAAAAATAAACATCGTAGCTAGATAGTGCGTGGATACTCTAAGAAACAGGAACCCCTATTTCTCAGTCAGGTAAAGCAAAAACTTCGACCCAAAAATATTAAAATATTCCAATCCAGTTGAACAAAACAACAACACAATATTTAATTTGAGCTTCAAAATTCAAAACCTAACACTATCAATGCAGTCGAAGTAAAGATTTATTTTGTGTCCATTCGTCCCTAGTGTCAGTTGACCGGGGGACATGTTCGCACTTGGAGTATAAAATTTACGGCTATTTTTACTATGCGACAATACACTGAGTTTATTAGCGTGGGGTTTTATTGGGCAAAATACACTTTGCACCACGTTGATGGATGTTTTGTACGTAACAATTTTGACTGTAAAAGCCAGTTATAGTTTGAAATTCGAACGTAAAATGATGTAAATAAAAGTTCAGATCTAGTTTTTTGTCCCTATTATTAAAAGATATCTTGTTAGTGATTCTAATAATTAAAAATATAGAGTTCTTTAAATTTTCACGGGATAAAATCTTTACTTGTTCTCTGTAATCTATTTACTTTTTTATCATTTAAATTATTAAGATTAACCATATTTTATAATGCAATGAAATGTCATAATTTGGTTCCAAAGAATTTAGTTATAACCTCAAAGGTACAACAAACGTTACAAGTGAAATCAAAACCTGCAAAATAAATAGACACAATAAAATTTCAGTGGAGATAAACCTTTGTATTACCTTAAATATATCTTTATCCGGTTAAAGCTCGCGAATGAAACTCGTGCTTTACCTGAAATTAAAAGACCAGACGTATTTATAAGTGAAATAAATCATGAAAGTACACAACTCGGGCAAAATTAAAACCACAGTTTAAAGAGAAAAGATGAACGGATAGCCCTATAAAATGTTTTTTATTTCTACTGCAGTTTGTATCGAGTTTCTAGTAGGAAAAAATTAAATAACCGATAGCTGGAATTAAATGAGAAGGTACGGTATGTGCGTTTTTAGTGTAGTAGGTGTGTTTTTTATTTTTTATTAGTTACTCATAAAACCATGTAATTAATCAAAATATATTTATTAAGATGCGACGCTTAGTAAAACCTATAGCCTAGTTCAGGGGTCGGCAAGTAAGTTTAGGTGGGGTCGGATACTGTGGGAAAATTTTAACGAGGCCCAGAAAAAAACACACTTGTCCTAAATGTAGCTTAAAAATATTATTTCAATTAATGAAGGTATACGTATACCTTATTTATGTATTAATTGATACTTGGTATAAAATACATTACAATATTTCGCGGTCCGAGATTCGACCTATCGCGGTTCGCAAACAGACCGCGGTCCGCCTGTTGCCTACCGCTGGCCTTGTTCATAAAGTGGCATTTTAACCCCCGACAAAAAAGAGGGGTGTTATAATTGAATTTCTGTTTGTCACAGTCGCTTGCCGCAAACATCGGGAAGCAACCTTACCATCAAAGAATTGATATTGGATTGATTCATAGGCAGACGGAGGACCTACTTTATTTGGCTTGGTCATATCATATTAATAATAATAATAATATCTATGGACGCTTCACACCACTTCAGTCTGGCCCCGTGCTAAGTACCTGAAGTACTTGTGTTACAGGTACCAGACAACGGAAATATATTTAATACTTTTATAATATACATATTATATTTAAGATTTTTATTATATCATACACATATTTAATACACATCCAGACCCGGGAACATTGAAAACTTTTTGTTCCGTCGGCGGGATTCGAACCCGCGACCCCCGGCTTGAGCTGCCACACACTCAACCAATTGAGCCACAGAGGTCGTCTTATAATAGTCTCGTCTCATATTAACATTAGTCATGATCTGTTTTACATAACCCGACCAAATAACGTTGGTTCGCTATTAAATTTCTCGATAGTACCTAAAATTTTCGCATAAAATGAGTGAAAGCAGAAGTAAATACATGGTAGGGTTGAGCAGAGGCTAAATAAAACATTTGTCTCTGTCGGGATTTCCCCGGCCGGGACTGATGCTAGCTTCCACGTCACCGAACAAACAATAACAGAGAGAGTGCTTGTCCACCGCCGACGTCACCGGGACGTCACCGACAAATGAAATGCCACTTTATGACCTAGGCTATTGGGTTTCATTTTCTACCGACATTGGTCTGGCGACATACGCCGCTGATCAGTAGTAGCGTAGAGCAAAATGAAACCTATACCAGGAATCGTCGTCTATGACATCAGTAGATAATACTTCAGCCATCCCTGGCCTGGGCCATAAAGTGGCCTGGTAGAGTTACGGTAGGTTACATCGTACCCGCAACTCTGCCTTAAGCGAGGAGTGGAGCACCATGGGGTTTTAGTGGGTAGACTACGCAGGAGTCCCACATACCCCGGCCGATATCCCCAATTTGCCGGGTATGCGTAATGCATTTCCCCATGTAAAAATAAAATCGGCCAAGTGCGAGTCGGACTCGCGCACGAAGGGTTCCGTACCGGTATAGAGCGAAAGTAGGCAAAAAATTGTGTTTCTTGTATGGGAGCCCCCCTTAAATAGTTACTTAATTAATATTTTATTATTAATTATTAAAGTACAAATATAATTAAGGATATTGTGAAAATTTCAAGTGCCTAGCTGTTACCATTATTGATTACCTTACCTAAAAACCTTAAAAAATCACGTTTATTGTATGGGAGCCCCCCTTAAATATTAATTTTATTGCGTTTTTAGTACTTGTTATTATAGCGGCAACAGAAATACACAATCTGTAAAAATTTCAGAAGTCTAGCTATAGCGGTTCTTGAGTTACAGGCTGGAGACAGACGGACAGACATCGAAGTCTCAGTAATAGGGTCCCGTTTTTACCCTTTGGGTACGGAACCCAAAAAAGGTCATAAAGTGGCATTATATTTGTATTTTTTTCGGTGACGTCCTGGTGATAGCGGCGGTGGACAAACGTCCTAACAGAGAGGGTGCAGTGTGACGTCACACAATGGCGACAGTTTTCGACGATTTGCTTCGATCGAGTACGAAGATTAACATTTTCACATTGGATTATTATGATTCGATAGTAGAAAATTCGTGTCAGTAAGGAGTATATTAGCAAGTTTACATCATTCCAATCCAGTTATTTGTGTGAATGATATTGTGAATGGTATTTCCCATACACATCAAGCGGGGGTGATTTATTTTTTCCGTGTCAACCCCACCATGTGGGGTGTTGTTGGATAGGTTTTTTAAAAATATTATGAGTATTCAAAGACCATTTTCCGATTTAGGGATCCATTTGTGAAATATGAAGTTTAAAAGCGGAAAAATCGTTAGAGCCCAGGGTCCCCCCCCCCCCCCCTTCTACCAGCTAAACAGTTGCTTCTGGAAATGTGAAAAAATTCACGGAGGTAGGAAATATGCCGAATTTAAAAGGAAAACTATCACGGCTAAGAAGACTTCATAAGTTATTAAGTAATAGTCGATCAAATAAAAAAAATGTATTCGGAGAAGTATAAAGGAAATAATTTTCCTTCAAATTCCTTTGAATGTAACTGAGATGATATTGTTATTAGTAGTGTAAAACACGTTATAAATGTACATTTATTAACTATACAAAAATTATCAAAAACTAGCAGTATTGCGGAACCCTGTATTGCGCGTGGCCCGACACGCACTTGTTATTATATCCACTTTACAACTCCTTTAAATATTATTTGCAGCCTCCTATAGTTTCAAATTTTGCCAACCATGCTCATGTTTTAAATTCATTTCGTATAATATAATGCATTAAAGAAAGGAAATTATGTAGTTACAAATATCATGTAGAGTGTGGGATCATGTAAGAAGATTGAAAGAATTTAAATAGAATTTTAGCTATCTTTTGTTTTCACTAAATGGCTAAAACCAAATTTGTCAGAGAGCTCTATACCAACTATTTTCATTTCTACCTTACGAGTTTTCTTGTTACAAAATACCTTTTAGGAAAATATTCGTCCACTATACCTATAAATTATTCAGAATAGCATTACCTACATCAGTTGGAAAGAGTTTTGCAGGAAAATGTCGCAAACAGGAAAATAACAATTCATATTTATCAGTCGTAACAAATAAAAATGTGCATAAAATCTTTTGCGTTTAATATTTATGTGGAAATGGGTGCTGTTACACGAAAATTATACTTTCATGCATACGAAATCCAAAATAAAATTTGTTGGACGCGTAAAACCAGACAAGACACCAAATATACGATTTTTCAGAGGTATTGTTTGCTAAAATCCATATCCATACTAATTCTAATAGCGAATGCGTCTGTCTGTCTGTTGCCTCTTCACGCCTAAACCGCTGAACCGACTTAGCTGACATTTGGTATGGAGATACTTTGAGTCCCGAGAAATTACATAGGATATATTTCATCCATGAATAATGTACGGTTCCCGCGCGATCGCTGTGACTCATGGTCACTCGCATCATCAGAAGATGTTTTACGATAACAATATCTCCTTTTAATTCACAGGTTAAAAGTATAACACGATGTTTACGAAGAGGCTTGGTTGGTAATTAACACGGTGTAATTAAAACAATGATGAGTTGAGCCCACAACCCACTGACCCCGTGTATCTCAGGGTGGGGGACGCAAGAATGGCAGCAATTCCGCTGCGGTAACTCACTTGAGGAATGCGGATCAAGTTAATTGAGCCACCAGTATTATTTACTTGTTTATTAAAGCAGAACTCAAGAACTCAAGATGCGGCAAGATTTAGGATATGGCCGAACTTACGTTAGAGCAGGACTCAAGTTATGGCAGAATTCATGATAATATGACAAAACTCAAGTTGTGACAAAACTTAAAATATGGCAGAACTCAAGATATGGAAGAACTCAAGATAATATAATGTCAAATCTAAATACAGATTGGCAGATCTCAATTGGCAGAACACAATTATTATGGCAGAACTTAAGATGTGGCAAAACTCAAGTTATAGCAAAACTGAAGGTATGGCGAAACTCAAGTTATGGCAAAACTCAAGATTTGGCGGAACTCAAGATATTGCAAAACTTAAGATAATATGACAACTCAAAATATGAGCCATTCATAACTGACCTATTACAACAAAATATTATGAAGATAAACATTATTTTATAGCTCTGCTGCTTGCCCGATATAAAGAATGGCTCATTTAAAAACGCATCGCAAGCCGTAACGCCTGGCGAGTGGCGACGTCATATTGGGAATAGACCCTAAACGATATTATAGACTATAGTTAACCGGTAAAATCCATAAAAATAACCGTATTAGACACGTTCTGTTGGCAGTACAGTTTGTTTCGTAATGTTTACTTAATTTTTGGTAAACTCTCCACGTTTGTGTAAACAAGCATGTTACAGGCGGTCTTGATTAAAAATATCGATTCGTGCATCGACTGTGATTATGAAGTCAGGTTAGTTCGATGTTTGTTGAAGTTAAGAAGTTGATTTCAGTTGTTTTCCCAATCAGCGTTGTGGTACATCGCTTACAAAACAAGTTTCATCATTAATTTTGTGCTAAAACATTGGTTTACGAATTTTAACAATGAAAATAGATTTTAGTAAATAAATAGGTTTCAGGTATAGGTTTAGAGTTTAAACCCAATTTCACCAACGACTGTTAAAGTTAATGCTCGAATTAGTATCACGTTACCTTTTTCGTTTTTCATATGAATGAAAGAGAAGACATGACATTTTAACAAGCTGTCAACACTAACAGACGTTGGTGAAATTGGGCCCTAAGTATAGAAAAAAAGTAAAGTCAACATTTTAGCAGTCACCGTGGTCGAAATTGGCCTGTTGTCTCCTATATTTCGTTTATAAATGCTGGAGCAAAAAATTATTGTCATACTGAAAGTGAAAATTTCATATTATTACTAGCTGTCCCGGCAAACGTTGCTTTGCCATAATAATATAAAGTATTTCGAGCATATTATCATTTTATTGAAGAGACTAAATAAGTATGTTACCATGGTAACGTCCCGTCCCGTCCCGTCGCACAATCAATGGTCGCCGTCAGTCTCGAGTTGTAATAATTTACTATTATTTTTTCAACAAATGCACTTATCAATATAAAAAGTACCCAGCAGCCGATTCTCAGACCCACTGAACATGCATATAAAATTTGGTTAAAATCAGTGAAGCCGTTTCGGAGGAGTACGCGGCCTAACATTGTGACACGAGAATTTTATATATAAGATAGACGTTCCGCGCGGCTTCGCCCGCGTAAATTAGATATTTCACAGAAAAAATAGTCCACAAAAAAAAGCCTATGATCCTTCACGTGGTCTACTTCTTATCTGATCCAAATAACAGAAAAAATGCTCTAGTAGTTCGTGAGATAAGCCCTTTCAAATAATTTCCGCCGTTTTTTCCACATTTTCCTCTATTTATTCGCTCCTATTAGTCTTAGCGTGATAAATATAGCATATAGCCTTTCTCGATAACTGGGCTATCTAACACTGAAAGAATTTTTCAAATCGGACCAGTAGTTCCTGAGATTAGCGCGTTCAAATAAGCCCTTTCAAATAATTTCCTCCGTTTTTTCCACACTTTCCTCTATTTCTTCGCCCCTATTAGTCTTAGCGTGATAAAATATAACCTATAGCCTTCTTTGATAACTGGGCTATCTAACACTAAAAGCATTTTTCAAATCGGACTAGTAGTTCCTGACATTAGCGCGTTCAAATAAGCCCTTTGAAATAATTTCCCCCGTTTTTTACACATTTTCCTCTATTTCTTCGCCCCTATTAGTCTTAACGTGATAAAATATAGCCTATAACCTTTCTCGATAACTGGGCTATCTAACACTGAAAGAATTTTTCAAATCGGACCAGTAGCTCCTGAGATTAGCGCGTTCAAATAAGCCCTTTCAAATAATTTCCCCCCGTTTTTCCACATTTTCCTCTATTTCTTCGCTCCTATTAGTTTTAGCGTGATAAAATTATAGCCTATAGCCTTCCTCGATAAATGGGCTATCTAACACTGAAAGATTTTTTTAAATCGGACCAGTAGTTCCTGAGATTAGCGCGTTCAAACAAACAAACAAACTAACAAACTCTTCCGCTTTATAATATTAGTATGGATAGTATAGATAATATACGGTTGACTCTCCACTTTAACAAACTCACCCATTATTATGCCTAAACGATAAGTACGATTATATAGACTTAGCCTGACGTATCCGTAGCAGAAGATCATGTAAAATGTCCGCAGTTCATTTTAACACACCGTTTATAAGTTACTAGTTTTTTCCCGTAACTCCGTTGCGTAGAAATTCGTCTATCGCGCGGCAACTGTATTTCTGCAACAAAAACTATCCATCATCCATGTCTTTTCCCATCTGTAAAGGTGTCTCCATATCCATCTAAATCGGTTTAGGCGTTTTATATTAAAACATTTATATATTTGTAAGGATTGCAGGGACATTTAATTTATGTAGTGGTCAACATTGTAATCTCAGCCGGCCGCACGTAGGGGCTGAGTGAACAAAATTATTTCGGGATCGGATTCAAACTCCGACTAATTACAAACAGGGACCTTTTACTCCCTTGTCCCTAATTGACATTTTGTTCTACATCATAGCTAAATAAATACTGCTGTACACATCCATACTTAATATTATAAATGCGAAAGTGTGTGTCTATCCGTTTGTTGCCTTCCGGCCGGCTTACGGCCGTTCCCAATATTCAATCTATCTCTGGTTTGACATACGACCAATCGCAGCTAACATTGACATAAAATATATGTCTCTAATGTCTAATGAGAGCTATTCCTATCTCTAGTAGGGCAAAACCAGAGATAGATCAAATATTGGGAACGGCCGTAAACCGCTGAACCGATATTGCTAAAATTTCGTGTGGAGATACTTTGAGTCCCGAAAAAATGCATGGTTTCCACGGAATAAACGAATTTTGGTGAAATGGAGTTGCGGGCGTTTTCTAGTAAAGAATATTTTTTACCATAATAATGCGAGTATATTATGCTGTCATAAATAGCCCGTATTTTTTTTGTAAACACCACAGCTTCATCAATATTTTTAACTGCGGCAATATTTTTTGCTTTATTTAACGTTTTTATTGTTTCGAGTGTAATAGAGATAATTCGAAAGCTTGGATGGATTTTATGTAGTAGGTAGGCCAAGTAAAATTAGAGTCAGAATCTATGCTTACAAGACATTTGATTGTTGACAATTCAGTCAACCCAACCTTGTCCTGAGATTATTTTCCACAAATTGCTGCCAGGAATTGCGTTGCATTGAAATACGATTATCGCCCGGAAATCGCACTTTTTTCATATAATCATTACGAAAGTACCACTGTACTTTTGTCAGTCGCGGTACTCAAAGTAGGATATCATATAATATTTTACCAAAAGCTGCTCAGTGGTTTGGGTGTCAATAGATTTGAGGTATAAACAAACACAATTTAGAATTTATAATAATATAAGGATAAATAATGTTTTTACTGGGATTTATAACTATCATTTCATAAACTGGCCACAAACGTTCGAGAACCCAACGATTCATACATCGTAAAATTGGAGAGTATAACGCTAATGTAAAACGCCCTTCGTGAGACCGTCCCTTAAACCCAACTACCGCATTGGCCCTCGAGACCGGCACGTTCATCGGAAAATACTTTTATAGCGAGGATAAAGGTCAGAATGTAGTTTATGGAAGTGACAGGATAGAGCAAAGATTTTCAAACATTGTTGTTTGATCTAATTTCTGTCATATTTTTAGCATCAAATAGCGGTTTTTTTTTCTGCCTATGTAGCAATCCAGCGCTGGATTGGATCACTGGATTAGAATAATGTACTATCAGAGAAGTTAATTCATAGGCCTATTTTTGTCATCTGTGATCTGACAGATTTACATAATCTGGAGTGGTAGCGTTATGTCAAACTCAGCCGACAGCTTAATACGACTTTGAATCACAGCTTTGAATTCACTAGATACATATGAATCAACTGCCTATGAATCAATTTCTTCGATGCAGGTACACCGGGCATAATATCCCCAAATGTAATTTATTTTTTGCAGTCTATGTATAGGGTTAATTCGGCCGCATCTTTTTGAATCCCTCCAGGGAATTATTATAGATAACAAATGTACTAATTATCGACTTCTTATATGTTACCCAAATAAATAGCCATTATTATGATTTTTTCAGTCTTGTAATTAAAAGCACATTGCACAATTCGTGATTTATGTCTGACATTTCTGTTCTTTCGTACGAGTCCTTTTTGTAAGAATACTCAAAATACTTCCTCGCTTATGTTTATATGAATCGCGTACGTGATATATAGCGTGATGTGTGATGTTTCAGGTACGCATTACTCTCTAGTCTCCTTTTCTCATACAAAACAAGAGAATTTTGGGCCACAGGGTAAGTTACCAGCCAAAAAAATGATTTTTAGAAATATTCAGAATTAATATTCAGTTGGACTTATTGATTTGCTTGAAGCATAAAACAGGAAAAATTTAATTATCCTTATATTAATTATATTATAACAAGAATACTGTTGCTATTGTTAATTATTACTAATTATCCGACAGAGGATCATTGGTCATTTTTAAACCGAAAGACAACCAGTGTGTACGAAAATGATATTGTTCGTGATAATTTTGACTTTGTGGCCAATGGGCTTAACTGGTAACGTTTCTGAGTCGTCTAGCCTCGTCGAATATGTTGATAAAAGCAAAAGTGACGTAATATGTGCTAACAAGACCTGTGTTAATAGATGTTGCTCGCAAGGAGAATATTTGAAGTGTTATTATGATACGAATTCTATAAATTGTCATTGTGAACTGAGCAATTTAAGTATAGATACACATGATCATATGTTTTCAAATGTACAACTATACAGCAATAAGATTTACGGTGAAAAAGTGGATACAAAATTTGCGAAGGCTTTTGTTCTTAAACCATCGTTTTATCCCAATGCAAGTGATGAATTCAAGGCTACTGCTGCACCAGTATTCGAAGTAGATCCAAATTCAAGAGCATACCTTGGAATGGCAAGTTGTTAATTAATATCAATAATATTATGTTTCTACTTTCGACGGCTCCTTTCAACTTTTAACGTGCTTGAGCATTTTAATTTATAAAAAATATCTTAAAATGACGCTATTTGCAGTATAATCGTTGTATTCATTAAGTATGCGTTTGGTCGTCCAGGCTTTGAAAAAAATATTTAAATCAAGGATAACCGTAGGGTCAATTTAGACCGCAACGCGATGCGTAGAGGCATTTCTAAATTTGTATGGATTTGACAGACAGACAGACATCTCACGCTCACGAAATCGCGTCGCGTTGCGATCTGAATTGACCCTTATGGGAGTTTTTTCGTGAAATACACCCAACATCATCTAGCGTGCTAATAATTCGTAAGCTTTTATTTTTTTTCAGGATGGGAAGTTTCAATTGGAAACTCCGAACGTTTACAAAAGATGGGATTTTTACGACACTGATAAATTTTGCTTAGATATCGTAAACGACGAAAAGGTCGATTACGTAGTAAACGATACACCTCTGGATATAAAGAATAAGGCCTACGTGTATCGTAAGTAACTATAATAATAATAATTTCTAGTATCCATTCTCTGCAATTATAGTCCTACACTGGCCGCTGGTTCTCCTTGGGGGTACTCTCATAGTACGGACAGGGAGAGTCGCCGGCTAGTGTCACATTACATTTAGATTAAAACTGTGTAACGGGCCTCTACGTGTTGACTTCGGCCGCACGCATGCCTTCCAAAGGTCCGGGATTTAATTGCCTGTGAGCAAGGAGTGCTTAACACAAATATAATAATAATAATAATAAAAGCCTTTATTCAAAAATCTTACAAACTACAATACAAAATAATAAATATATTAATTATTGAAGTCACTATTAGCATAATGCTAAATTTAAAAAAATATAATACCGACTTCAAAATGGCACGTAATTGAGAATTAAAATTCCCTATCTCAAAAATTACTAAACCGATTTTGACGAAACTTGCAGTATTCCCTAAGTTGAACATTTTTTGCATTTTTTTTGCATTCAAGTTTTATTTTTCAGCAATGTTTGTTTCGTCATTTTTCATGATGTTGGTACTTGTGGTGTATGCGGTTCTACCCGACCTACGGAACCTACCAGGGAAGATTATTATGGCCTATGTATTAAGTCAAATAATCGCATTTATTTCTCTTGCTATAATGCAACTGTTTGAAACTGAAGGGTTGCCAGATAATTCCTGTATAATTCTGAGTAAGTAAGACAAAGTTATTCAACATTATTCTTTGATACATGACCCAGTGAACTTTGTATCACTTTTCTCCTAATAATATAAACCTTCCCTACGAATATATTTTGAAGACTAAAATTAGCCAAGTCTGTTCGGCCGTCCTCCAGTTTTAAAAGAGCCTATCAAAATTAAAAAATATTTTTTTATTTATATAGATTTCCTCATCTATACTAATATTTTTATTTTATACGTGGGAGAGCCATGCTTCGGCACGAATGGGCCGGCTCGACCGGAGAAATACCACGTTCTCACAGAAAACCGGCGTGAAACAGCGCTTGCGCTGTGTTTCGCCGAGTGAGTGAGTTTACCGGAGGCCCAATCCCCTACCCTATTCCCTTCCCTACCCTCCCCTATTCCCTTCTCTTCCCATCCCTACCCTCCCCTATTACCCTATTCCCTCTTAAAAAGGCCGGTAACGCACTTGCAGCTCTTCTGATGCTGCGAGTGTCCATGGGCGACGGAAGTTGCTTTCCATCAGGTGACCCGTTTGCTCGTTTGCCCCCTTTATTTCATAAAATATATATATATATATATATATATATATATATATATATATATATATATATATATATATATATATATATATATATATATATATATATATATATATATATATATATATATATATATATATATATATATATATATATATATATATATATATTATAAATGCAAATGTCTGTCTGTCTATCGATCTGTTAATGTCACGCTTAAGCCGCTGAACAGATTTTGATGAAATTTGGTATGGACGACCTCTGTGGCTCAGTGGGTAAGCACGTTGCTTGGTAGCTCAAGCCGGGGGTCGCGGGTTCGAATCCCGCCGACGGAACCAAAAGTTTTCAAAGTTCCTGGGTCATGGATGTGAATTACAATTTACATATGTGTATCATCTATATATTAATACGCGAGCGAAAAACTTTATATCCCTTTTGACGAAAAATGGGGAAATGTAGGTGAATGAAATTTTGCACAGTTATAGTTTATATGGTGAAGGAGTGCATCGAGCTAATATTATTTTTAAATTATGCTTTTATCATACATTTTTTTAACAAATCAAACATTACACACACTACAACACGCACACTAGGAAAGATAACAGATTTTTGAGTGACATAGCCTATACTTACGAATTATATATACTTTTTTATTTATGATTGAAGTCTGTTGACAACAAGTTGACAAATTGAAAATGGATTATAGTTTTTTTTTATTGAATCTTAGATACTATTAACTGTGTCCACGCTGTGCATTTTCATCTTCAATTTTCGTCATCTTCTTTCATTCAACTTTCGTATTGGCGCATTCAATAATTTAATGCGTCAACAAACGCAACGCCAACATTGTCATTAAGCGAAAGTTTTGGATACGGTCAGAGGGCATGCGTCGCGGGCATGCCTCACGTGTGCTGTTGACTGCGCTATGATGCATGCCCTTAATGAACAAAAAAAGGCACAGTGTGGACATAGCTATTAGACAATGCTTACACGGTCAGTCTGAGATCAGCTGAGTCCCAGAGACAAGAGTTAAAAAAAAAATGATAAAGTCAATATTTTTTTACAAAATATAGGTAGTAGTCCTAATGTCGTTGAAACTAAGGTCGAATTTCGACCATTGGGCGATCTCTAGAATAATAAAATCTTAAATATATTATGTAGAGTATAAAAGTATTAAATATATTTCCGTTGTCTGATACCCGTAACACAAGTCCTTCAGGTACTGCACGGGGCCAGACTGACGTGGTGTGAAGCGTCCATAGATTTAAAAAAATGTCTGTCTGTCTATCTGTCTGTTACCTCGTCACGCTTAACACCTTCGGTGCTATATCAGGTTGAAAATATCTGTTGCGTAACTTTCCTGCCGTGCGGCCTGAGAAACCTATTACTTTCTCATGGTGCGGCATTCATTTATATAGAAAATCCTAGTGTAAGAGTGTGACAAATATATTGACTATCATCATATTATTAAATAGTAGGTATACACACCAAAAAAACGTATCGGGTCTTTCAGACCTTATACGGCCTGGGAAGATTTTATTTCCTTTCTGTGCTTTTATCAGGTTCATAACACCTGATACCCGATGACCCGATAAACGCACTGAATTACAGGTCAGTTCATTAGTGATGTGCATTGATAAATGACGTCGTGTTATTTAATATAATTAATACAAACTATAAAGCCAGGTGACAGATTGAATGTGATACAAAATAAATATTTATGCATGGATTGTTGATACTAAGCAACTTTGGCTATGGGACCAACTTTGAATACTCAAAAAATGGTATGTTTCATACAGTTCAAATAACGAGTTAAATGTTCGATGTATGTATGAAACATGCATTTTGAGAATTCAAAGTTAGTCCCATAGTCAAAGTTGCTAAGTATCACCGACCCGTGCATAAACATTATGGGTGAAGCCAAACGAGCGTAATTTTGTGAGTCGTGAGTCGCAGAATTTCGGTTGGCAGAAATTCTACTGCATTCAGTTTATAGAAAAATTCCTACTTCATTCACACGAGCATAATTTTGTGAGTCATGATTAGTATGAAAAATAATTTACGCGACCGAAATTCTGCGACTCACGACTCACAAAATTACGCTCGTTTGGCTTCACTCTTAATGACGAAACTTGATTTTACAGAACAAATAATAGTAACATTTACAAAAACCTCACTTACTAACAATACAAATACCCATTCTAATACAAATAATGAAGATAATCAAGTTGATAGACATTTATTGACAAAAAGCGATAAGAAAAGAAACTGCTATGGGTGTTATAACAAGTTGAGACAAACACTAAATAGTAGAGAAGCTGCAAAAAAGGTTAAAAAAGTGATGACTTCTTGTGCAAAGTGTTCTAAAACTTACTGCCGCGATTGTTACAATTACGCACACTCTGTTTATGAAACTAAAATTAATTAAGATAATATTTCAGTTATCGATGTTTTATTTACAACACTAGCCTCTATAAACATTCTATGCTGATATCGGGTGCTTCTGACCTTACATTTAAAATCAATTATTTTATTATATAAGAATATTACAATCTCGGGCCGAATGAAATAGTATAATATATAACTCAATAAGAAACTATTTAAGTAATCAAATTTCTCTCAACTTATATAATTTATGATATATTTACCTTTAAAGTTAAAAGGTACCCGATAACGCACATGAATGAATTTGATCAGCAGGTGTGATCGACCCCATACAGGCCAAACTGAAAGTACGAAGAAGAGGGCACCGCACTGAAGGTGTTAAGCCGCTGAACAGATTTTGATGAAATTTGGTATGGAGAGTTTGAGTCACGGAAAAGGCTATAGGGTACTTTTTATCCTGAAAAAATGTACGGCTCCTGCGCGATAAACAAATTTTCGCGCAACGGAGTTGCGGGCATCAACTAGTATTTATATGTAAGAGGTGATTTATATTTGACTGTCTTGGGCTATCAAAATAATCCAATTTATCGCTTTCAGGTGCAATCATATACGATAGTTTTTTGTCGAGCTTTTGTTGGATGAACGTTATGTCTTACGACATATTTTGGACGTTTCGGTAAGTAAAGGTACAAGTTGCGACTTTACTGTTTTCTATGTATTTCTATGAATATGTGTCGCTAGCTTCATGCCGCTAGCTGCGGAGGGTATTTCATGGAAATACATAGAAATACATAGAAACCAGTAGTGACGCGACGACACGTCGCGCGTCGTCTGCAGTTGTCGCGTGTCGCTCGGTTACAACTTGTACCTTTAGACTTAAGATATAGCAAGTGAACATAAACACATAATATAAACTTAAAAAAGTAATAAATTAAGTTACACAAGACCCTTCGTGCTCGAGTCCGACTCGCAATTGGTTGATCTGTGATTTTTTTTACTTTTACAGGAGTTTCGCGAAAGCGCGCGTGCACCGGACCGGGGAGAACTTTAAGTTCGCGATGTACTGCCTGTACGCGTGGGGAGTCCCGCTGGCGCTGACCGCCATGATGCTCATGATGCATAACGCCGACTTCTCTGACAAACCTTGGGTTATACAACCAATGTTAGTTGAAATGGGATGCTTTCTTGTGGGTATGCAGATACTAGTTTCATTCTAATGTACCATCATTTAAAAATAATTACACTTCGTTTTAATTACTTGTGATCGGAATTATATGTTAAGAAAGATTTTTTTTTTGGCATACTATTGTCACAGTCACAGCTTGTCCACGAAAAGATAATATTATGCGTATCGTTAGTAAGGCCGCACTGAGTGACACTACGCTGCAGCAAAGCCGGTAACCGGGAATTCGGCGCCGGTTTGCCGACGACCAAAATGTATGTATGTAATCCGGTATGTATGAAAGCGCCGGGATATGACTATATAATATTTTGAAATCGAATAGCGGAAGGCATGAAAAGGCACCAGTCGCACCGGGTACATCGCAGTCAAGTTTTTAAAGTTGTTAATGTCTTTTTGTAGAGGGCCAGAGACTGGTATACTTTTATGTACCGATGCTCATACTGATAATATGCAATTGGGTGTTCTTCTTGCTGACCGTGTTCAACATCTGGCGAGTGAGCCACGCCACGGCGGTGGTGCGCTCTCCTGCGTCCGGCAACGCCGCGGCCCATCGCGCACATAAACTCAGGTACTGCTGTTAAAATATATAAAATCACCCAGCGAGTCTGCGGCTACTATGACCAAACTGTACAGTAACTGTAACATTTGAAACATACAATGTGGCCATGTACTATCAGGGAAGTTGATTCATAGGCAGATAGCGGATCTACGTTATTTGGTCGCGTTATGTCAAACCTATCGGACAGGCGATGGCTTGTAGTAGGCCAGCATGGACCATTTTGTGAAGAGGCACCTTTACATAACCCGACCACATGACGTAGGCCCGTCATCTGCATATGCATAAATTTTTCGATGGTACATTCCATCTTATTCCCGTCAAGCCCCATACGGCCCACTTCCGCGATAACAATAGAATACTATACAATAGAATAATAATAGCATTTCCAAGAATCCGCGATCGAAGGATTAAAAACGTTTGACGCAAAATCACAGATCAAAGAATGTTTTTTTCCGTTCCAGGTTCGTCCTCTACATAAAACTCTCGGTAATAATGGGGGTGAACTGGCTTCTCGAAGTCATTAGTTCATTCTATCCTGAGCTCAACGGATGGTGGGTCACCGACATGTACAATCTTCTCGTCGGCTTTTTCATATTCATTATATTTATATTCAAAAGGAAAATTTACAAGGACCTTCAGGCAAAGTAAGTTATCATTTTAAGCTGCTGACTTTACCTTGTTTGTGGCGTGTTTATATGATTTATAATTTTCCTTCTTTCAAACATTCATACTATGTACGAATTTTAATGATATATTGCGGGGGACTGTCGCTGTATTATTGCAGGTCCAGAACACTGTGACTGTCACCGTGACATCTCATAGTGTGTCAGTACTCAGTACTATTCAAATATACTAGCCCCCTAACTAATAAACGCTGTATAAGCTTTGAATAGTTATACAGTGTTTTGTCTTCTTCAATCCAATTAAAAGTGTCACTTGTGTGACAGGAACAAAACACTGTATAACTATTCAAAGCTTATACAACGTTTATTAGTAAGGGGGGTAGGTGTTCAGTTCCGAAATAAAATCCAGTATACTGACCACTGCTCAGAACTTCATAATAAATCAACTGTACTGGCCAGTATACTGAGATCTATTTCGAAACGTACTTATAGTGTACATCGATATAATCAAATTGCCATAACGAATTATTCATCAATCCTAGAAGATTTTGTAAGATAATATATAGGGCGCAATACAACTAAGTGATAATCGAAGACGTGAGTGGAAGAATCGAACAAGTAACATTTCGTAACATACGGACAATAACTCTTTTTTCCCTAATTAATTTAATAAAACTTATAACTTATCTACTTCATAACCTAGCTAATATATCTGGCTACATATAATCCATAGTTTTTCTATTTTAAATAAATTTTCCGGCCCTCAAGCCTCCATTAAAAAAAAAACGGGAAGTTTTTTCATGTTACTTACTTTATTCTTCCACTCACGTCTTGAATTACTTACGAGTGTGTATGTGTCCCTTACATAGAGTTCAGTTCAGAGTGTGAAAATAGCAACTCTGAAAGAGCATTTTTTTTTATTTGTATGGGCAAGCTCCCCAGCATCATGAATTTCTTTTGTAAAGACTGTGCGGGGTGACTGTAATTAAAGTCTGGTGGAGTGCATGATACGTTTATTCCAATTCAATATTTGAACCCGACTGGCTCGAAAGCCACACAAATTATAACATACAAAATATATGACATAGCATAATAATATATAGACAATATAAGGTAACATACAGTAGGGCAATGTCGATAGACAATGTCGCTACAATATTCCCCCCTTTAAAAAAAATGACAATTTTAAAGTAACTCTAACAATTACAACTTAACACTATATCGTGCGGAAGGTCTCAATACGACCACCGAGTAAGTTACTTACAACTAATACAACTCATATCGTAGATAACAATATAATGTTTACACTTGCATAATATGCATTACATATTACAATGCAACGAACACTAAGTATATGCAATTACATGTAAGCCGTTTGCGAGGGTTGCGGATTAGGTTTATCAGCTGGAACAACAGACACAACTGACAACATCTCTTTCCTAGCCCACTTTTTGACACTTTTGTTGCACTTATGCATCACAAAATATGCACCAATCACCAACAGGATAACCACAACGCTGGTAATGACGATGCCGTAGACTTCCAATTCAATATTTGAACCCGACTGGCTCGAAAGCCACACAAATTATAACATACAAAATATATGACATAGCATAATAATATATAGACAATATAAGGTAACATACAGTAGGGCAATGTCGATAGACAATGTCGCTACACTTTCATACAAAAGTAAAAATCGGCCAAGTTCGAGTTGGATTCGCCCATGAAGGGTTCCGCAGCAGCATTAAGGTTTATTTTTATGAAATTAAAAGGATTGATTAATTTTTATATTTCAGTTGATTTAATGAAAGTTAAATTAAGGTTTACCATATGACGTATAAAAAAAACTACTTGCTAGATCTCGTTCAAACCAATTTTCGTTGGTAGTTTTTATAGTAATGTATATCATATATTTTTTTAGACTTATCATGCCTTTAGAAGTTAGATGGGGGGGGGGGGGGGGGACATACATTTTACCACTTTGGAAGAGTCTTGTTTCAGTTGTACCTATGGGGAACCCTAAAATTTTTGATAATTTTTCCATTTTTGTATCAAAATCTTAATGCGGTTCACAGACTAACTACCAAGTTTCAATAGTATAGCTCTTATAGTTTCGGAGAAAAGTGGCTGTGACATACGGACGGACAGACAGACATGACGAATCTATAAGGGTTCCGTTTTTTGCCATTTGGCTACGGAACCCTAAAAAATCACTCTTTCAGCTATGCTTTCACAGTGAACAGGGGACCCATACACCTCCTTAAAAGTATAATCACTTCTTACACCCTGGCTATCGAACGTCTAGACGTTTTTAGAGAGATATCTAGATATCATCATATATCATCATGGTATTTCAGATTCAGCAGCATCCGTCTCGACCAGTGGTCCACGACCAACAGCGCTTACAACAGCACTTCCGAGTCGAATCCAAGCCAAGACCAGCAGGTGTCTAAACATCCACGCCGTTTTGGTGGTCTGCGATCGAGATAAAAATTAGTCATAAACAAAATTGGTCTTGGTCTTGCAAAAAAAAGCAAGACCCATGGTCATTGTCCTTGGTCATTGTCCTTGCTTTGCTCATCAGTCATCACTGTAGAATTTATATAATGTAATGTTTTGTATACTAATTTAAGCTAGGCCTTTTTTGTCCTTTTCGTTAAACTTTTTATACCAAGTAATTACTTTTATTAATTATACCTTAATTTAATCTTAATCTAGTTTTAGTCCACTATGGGCACAGCGTGTAATAAAACTAAGTGATAATACTTGAGAGTGTGTTTGTGTTCCTTGTAGAGATTTAACTGTGAAAGTAGCAGTGCTGAAAGACCAATTTTTTCCACTTTTGTATGGGCAAGCGCCCCAGCGTCACGAGTTTCCCCATACAAAAGTGAAGAAAAAAATTGTTTTTTCAGGGCTGCTACTTTCTCAGTGAACTCCCTATAAGGAACACATACATACCTTATAATATTATCACTTAGTTTTGTTACACCCTGTATTGATTGTTAATATTACACGTGTTTAAATTTTATAGAGATTCATAATCATAATAATATTCAGTTTTTATGAATATAATATACATAAATTTAAATTTTATTTCCCTTTGAAGACTCCGGCTCGCTACCTAAGGAATGGCATTATAATTTATATCGACTGCTGTTACGTTGTATAATAATAAGCATCGAAAGGGCAAAATCACAACTTTTCAGGTTTTTTAAGAGCCTACGCTGTCCCACTGCTGGGCAAAGGGCTTTCAGAATATCGATTTTAAATTTCTATTGACGCTTTTTCAGGCTACTAGAAGTAATCTTAGCCCAAAAAAAAAAATCACAGTTTGGTGTTTGTTTAATTTGTTAGTATCGGCGTTTTTAGGCTATTGATGTCTTGAGATTTTAATAGTTTTATTTTTTTTAACTATGGAATAAGTATTTAAAAATCTTCAGTGCTTCCTATTAGGTTTGTTGGCAGAATTTGTACCCTATGGACACATGTACATCTACAAGGTGTAACAAAACTAAGTGATAATAATTTAGGGTGTGTACGTGTTCCTTGTAGAGAGTTCACTGTGAAAGTAGCAGAGCAGAACTTAACTCGTCGATCGTCTCGGACGGACGCCGGTGACCGTATGGGGCTTGATGAATTAATTATGTGCTGGTATAATTATCGCTTCATTGAAATTATGTATGAAATCCACCATTAATTTTGATGAGGGAATGATGGTGAGGGAATGACGAAATAAAGCAAAACCGTCAAAACCGGACTCGGGACATAGTCTTGCTTTTAAAAAGGTTATTCTTCTTAAGAACAAAGCTCTCGAAAGCTATGTTATCTATGCAACTTATAAAATCGGTTAACGTCATATTTTGTTTTTTAGAATGAGAGGGTATG
Organism: Cyaniris semiargus; assembly: GCA_905187585.1. NCBI lineage: Eukaryota > Metazoa > Arthropoda > Insecta > Lepidoptera > Lycaenidae > Cyaniris > Cyaniris semiargus. Next base: position 6,981,146 of record LR994555.1, read on the forward strand.
ACGACCAAAAATGTAATTTAACCTTAAAATGAATAAAATCTCTTTGCAGCGAAGCACCCGAGCACAATCACAGAAAATTCTCAGATTTAATAAATTGACATTAGTTCCAACTTTCAAAAAGTAATGGTAGCATTAGTATTTTATTTAAAATGCGATCATTATTCAACTGCCAGTAATAGTGTGAGGAAATGATTTTTTTGTTGCGGGACACACATAAATAAACAAATTTTTAACACGTTTTTTACTTTATAATGCTAATTTAGTTGTTTTCTAATAGATTTATCATGTTTTTAAACAATCCAAACTACTTTAATATGATTAAAAATAGTTTTGTGCATTTTTGGGAAATAAAAGTAAATGAAATTGCTATAGGGACAATGTGAGGGAATGATATTAGATAACATTATGGTTATGGATTTTCATTTATTTATTTATATGGTTCTAAAATCTTATGAGCAACTTTTAGGTACAGTTATGTATCCACATAACTGTATAGGATAGTTCATAGTAGGACAATCCTGTCCTACTATGAACTATCCTACTTATATTATAAAGGCGAAAGTTTGTATGTATGGATGTATGGATGTTTGTTACTCTTTCACGCAAAAACCACTGAATGGATTTTAATGAAACTTTACAGTAATATACATATCCATACTAATTCTAATAGCGAATGCGTCTGTCTGTCTGTTACCTCTTCGCACCCAAACCGCTGAACTGATTTTGCTGAAATTTGGTATGGAGATACTTTGAGTCCCGGAAAAGGACATATGTATTTTTATCCCTGAAAAAAGTACGGTACCCGCACAAATAACGAGTTTTGGCGTAACAGAGTTGCGAGCGTCATCTGGTAAATAATATTTTTGTTCTAAAAAATGTTTGCGCTCTGCGTCGGATGTGGTTAGCAGTGAGGGATAACCGGAGGGACTCAGCCGCCGACCACGTCATGTCATTGATAACGAATGGAGCTATAATTAAACAAGAACTGATGAAGCAAGTTAAAAATCGGCCAAGTGCGAATTGGACTCGCGCACGAAGGGTTCCGTACCACAATAGAGCAAGAATATGCTGAAAATTGTGTTTTTTGTATGGGAGCCCCCCTTAATTATTTCATTTATTTAAATTTTATTATAAATTATTAAAGAACAAATAAAAATGAGTATTTCTTGAATATTTCAAGTGCCTATGTATTGCCGTTATTGACATCGAGAAAAAAATAGAAAAAAAAACAAGTTTGTTGTATGGGAGCCCTCCTTAAATATTTAATTTATTTTGTTTTTAGTATTTGTTGTTATAGCGGCAACAGATATACACAATCTGTGAAAATTTCAGAAGTCTAGCTACAGTGGTTCTTGAGTTACAGCCTGGAGACATACCAGACAGACAGACGGACAGACTGACAGACTGACATACTGACAGACTGACAGGCGGACAGCGGGGCTAAAACGGTCGCTTTGGAGAATCATATTATGAATCATAATATGATTAATTTTGTAAAAAACGCAAAATTGACACTGTTTGCAATTCAGATGTCTAATTCGTACTAATTTGACATTCGTGAGTTTGACAGTTTTGACAATTCATTTTGTGAATTGATTCAGAGGAATTTCTAACGGCCGTTCCCAATATTTGATCTATCTCTGGTTTTGCCCTACTAGAGATAGGAATAGCTCTCATTAGACATTAGAGACATATATTTTATGTCAATGTTAGCTGCGATCGGTCGTATGTCAAACCAGAGATAGATTGAATATTGGGAACGGCCGTTAATGTGACCATTTTAGCCCCGCGGATATCAAGTCTTATTAATAGGGTCCCGTTTTTACCCTTTGGATACGGAACCCTAAAAACGACATCGTATTAAAAAGAACTGCATTTTGATATACTCAGTGCCACTCACACAGCACACAGCAAATACCAATCAAACGACACCTCTCAATCTAAAATCCAGCAAACCGTTGCCGCAGAGCTTTGCCAAACAATTATAATAAGTACATTCGTCATACAATACACACGTCATACATACATAACCACAATGAGACCAGAGTCTCATTGTAAGTGAGAATTATTAATAGCTTGTTAGATTAATTTGATAATCTAAAAACCGGCCAAGTGCGAGTTGGACACGCCCATGAAGGGTTCCGCAGCAGCAATAAGGTTTATTTTTATGAAATTAAAAGGTTTTTGATTGATATTTTTATATTTCAGTTGATTTAGTGAAAGTTAAATTAAGTTTACCATTTATGACGTATAAAAAAAACTACTTGCTAAATTTCGTTCAAACCAATTTTCGTTGGTAGTTTTTATAGTAAAATACAACATATTATATTTTTTTAGACTTATCATGCCCATACTTTAGAAGTTAGAGGGGGGGACACATATTTTACCACTTTGGAAGAGTCTCTCTCGCAAACTATTCAGGTTAGAAAAAAAAAAGATATTAGAAACCTCCATATGATTTTTGAAGACCTATCCATAGATAGGTTAGATGAATTATTTATTTCTTTTATTTTAATATAAAAATATAAAAAAACTACTTGCTAGATTTCGTTCAAACCAATTTTCGTTGGTAGTTTTTATAGTAAAGTACATCATATATTTTTTTTAGACTTATCATGCCCCTACTTTAGAAGTTAGTGGGGGGGGGACACATTTTAGCACTTTGGAAGAGTCTCCCTCGCAAACTATTCAGGTTAGAAAAAAATGATATTAGAAACCTCAATATGATTTTTGAAGACCTATCCATATAGATAGGACGCATAGGCTAGGTGAAATTTTTTTTTTTGTTTCAGTTGTACCATCGAGGAAATTGATTCCTAGGCAGTTGACAGACCAACGTCATTTGGTCGGATCATGTCAATTCAATGTTAATTGTGATCTGTCCGCTGGGTTTGACGTAACGCGACCAAACAACGTAGGTCCTCCATCTGCCTAGGAATCAACTTCTCTGATAGTACCTATGGGGACCCCTAAAATTTTTAATAATTTTTATCAAAATCTTAATGCGGTTCACAAACTTCATCTATTTACCAAGTTTCAATAGTATTATAGCTCTTATAGTTTCGAAGAAAAGTGGCTGTGACATACGGACGGACAGACAGACATGACGAATCTATAAGGGTTCCGTTTTTTGCCATTTGGCTACGGAACCCTAAAAACCGGCCAAATGCGTGTCGGACCACGCGCAATATAATTATTTATATAGGGTTCCGTAGTACCGTTAGTTTTTGATAAATTTTGTATGGTCAATAAATGTACATTTATAACGAGTTTTACACTACTAACAACATCATCTCAGTTCCGTTCAAAGGAATTTGAACGAAAAGTTCCTTTATACTTCCCCGAATACATTTTTTTTAGTTGATCGACTATTATTACTCAATAACTTTTGAAGTTTTCTCAGCCGTGATAGTTTTTCTTTTAAATTGAGTATATTTCCTACTCCCTTTAATTTTTTCACATTTCCAGAAGCAACCGTTTAGCTGGTAGAAGGGGGGGGGGGGGGGGGGGGGGGGGGGGCACTGGACTACATTTTTTTCACTTTAAAACTTCAAACTTCATATTTCAGACATGGATCCCTAAATCGGAAAATGATCTTTGAATATTCATAATATTTTTAAAAAACCTATCCAACGACACCCTACACGACGGGCTGGACGCGAAAAAAAATAATGATCCCCGCTTGATGTGTAGGGGACCATAAAAAAATATTTTTTAAAGATTTTATGTACCATCAACAATATGTATATTCATGCCAAATTACAGCTTTGTGGGTCCTATAGTCTCTGAGCAAAACTATAAGGGTTCCTTGTTGACTACGGAACCCTAGAAATGTATTGACGTCTTCAGGAATTTTCAATGTTGTCAAATTGATATTTATAGTATTTTTAGTATTTATATATTTTTTTTTTATGAAATAAGGGGGCAAACGAGCAAACGGGTCACCTGATGGAAAGCAACTTCCGTCGCCCATGGACACTCGCAGCATCAGAAGAGCTGCAGGTGCGTTGCCGGCATTTTAAGAGGGAATAGGGTAATAGGGGAGAGTAGGGATGGGAAGGGATGGGAATAGGGGATTGGGCCTCCGGTAAACTCATTCACTCGGCGAAACACAGCGCAAGCGCTGTTTCACGCCGGTTTTCTGTGCCGAAGCATGGCTCTCCCACGTATAAAATTATATTTTAGTTTTTCACAACAGATCGCCGATTGACGGAGTACATACATAGCTGAGTACTGATCTTCTGTGAATAATATACAATCCCACTAAAAACATTTCCTGCAAAATGTTGCCGAGACGACCACATAAGGTTTACCCTGTCAAAAAGATACGAGATCTCATGTCGAGCCAAGCTTCTGAATCTACACGGCCTAACTCTACTGACCCTAAGTTAAACAAATTCTATATACCAGTAAATATTATGTATGGCTTCGCCGTTTTGCTACCGTCGCAGAAGTGATGCGAATATTTCGGATCTGATCTGAAGTTAGTAACGAAACAGCCGAGCTATACATATTGACTGATATGTAAAATGTGCTTGGCTCGACATGACATCTCATATCTTTTTCACAGGGTAAATCTTATGTGATCGTCTCGGCAACATTTTACAAAAAATGTTTTTGGTGGGATTTCAGTTATTTTTGTAAGTTGGTTCTTGTAAGTACTAATTTAAAGGTTTTTTCTCTATGAGGGTTCAAAAAAACGACGGAACACTTCGATAAAAGGTAGGTAGTCCCCTTGCGCTTTGCTTGGCTCGTCTCGGCAGGTGCACTACCGTGCACCCAGACTACTGAGTACTGAGTACGGACTGTCCAGTTATGTCGATAACGTGTGAGGTGGGGCTAACTCCACGTTGAATGAATCATAATTATTTATTCGTAACAAATAACGTTAGTTGATTAGCTTCAGAAGGAACAATATTGTTATTATCCTTATATTAATTACATAGAAATAGGAATACTCTGTGGTCATGGTACATATTGTTATTTATGTTCACAGTTAGAAGATTTAATTCAGTGGTTTTCCTCTCTTTATTAGGAACACATACTAAAAGATAGTCCGTGTGTATTAAAATGATATTGTTCGTGGTAATTTTGACTTTGTGGCCACGATTAGGCTTAACTGTTAGCGCTTCGGATTCGTCTAGCCCCGTCAGCTACGTTGACCAAAGCGAAAGTGCCATAATATGTACCAGCAAGACCTGTATTAACAGATGCTGCGCGGAAGGAGAGTATTTGCAGTGTGACAATGAAACCTATGTGTGTAGTTGTAATACCCGTGATGTTGTTTATGACTTCTCGACTGTACAACTGTACAGCAACAAGATTTACGGTGAAAAAGTGGATACAAAATTTACGGAGGCTTTCGTTGTTATACCATCGTTTTTTTCCAATGCAAGTGATGAATTCAAGACGAACGGTATATCTTCGTCCAAATTACCACAATCAAGAACATACCTCGGAATGGCAAGTTGTTTATTAATAGATACCATATTTTTATTTTGAACTGGCATTTTCTTACCATGAACGTCATACATCACTTATTGTTATAGCACAGTCCTCAGAAGTACTTCAGCTTTTAGATTAAAAGCCGGCGACAGATAGACTTTCGTCATTTTATAAAAGCTGAATGTTTTCCTGTTTATGACTATAGAGGTAAGGACGCCCAGCAGCTATTGAGTTTCAGTCGCGGTTACTTTGGGAGGTATCCAGTTCTGAAGGTCTACCTTACCTTGGATATAGTATAAAGCCCAATTTTTTTATCTTATTTTCTTCGGGATACCTGTAGGAATCTTGTCTTCCGCTGAAGGACATTTTTGACAGTTGGTTCCCACTACCAAGACACCCTTCAATTATTATTAGACATTGATGTAGGTTAACTTTTAAGTTGTTATGTGTGACCCAAAACACCATTCGAAGACTTTACTAAATGACGTTTGGTCAAAACGTTAAACGTAACAGTCAACGACTTGACGAGTTGTCCTTTGGTTATTCAATTAAACGGTGGAATTCAATGAACGCGCTAGGAATTCAATCAAATAGCAGATTGAACCAGATGACTGCGACATTAATACCAATTCATCCAATACACTAGTGACTAGTCTATTGGATGAGTTGGTATCAATTAAGTGATGTAAAAAAATTAGTATTGAAGGTCTACACCAAGGCTGATCAACTCCAAGCCCGCGGGCCACATTATGGCCCGCGAATGAATTTTAAATGGCTCGCACAAGTAAGTTTTGAATATCCTGCCAAACTGAGAAATCCCACCTAATTGGCTGCCGCGAAAGATAATATACAAATTTTTATAAATCCTTCCTTAATCAGTTTGACTGACATATAGAAAGTCATGACAGGCGGGAAAATTTTCTAAACGTAATCACGCTTATAAGGTGTATTTTTTTCTTTGTATTTTCACAGAGAACGCTTAATACATTTTAAATATTGTCCACCTTGCACATTTTTATCTCGAATTAATAAAGTTCTCATATTTTTAATTTCATTTAAAAAATTTCCCGCCTGTCATGACTTTCTTGACAGACTATAGTTAGTTACCCTGCCAATATTCAGTTAGAACTTGTTGAACTGCAAAATCATCAATCACTGAAAACCCTTTTGTCGAAAAAGTGTCGAAACCTCAAAATTCTTCAGAAGATTTTGCAGATTTCTGGAAATTGGTACCAAAAGAAGAGTTTCCTGCAATAACCGATCTAGTGTTACAGTTTTTATGTAGTTTTGGATCAACATATTATGACTGTGAAAAAATGTTTTCAGACCTTAATTATGTTAAAAATAAATACCGCACATCAATAACTGAGCAACATATTTGTGGCTTGTTGATACTGTCAACATCAGATTTATCACCCAACATAAATAAATTGTTAAAAGACATACAACTATTTTTACCAGAGGCCCAATCCCCTACCCTATTCCCTTCCCTACCCTCCCCTATTCCCTTCCCTTCCCATCCTTACCCTCCCCTATTACCCTATTCCCTCTTAAAAGGCCGGCAACGCACTTGCAGCTCTTCTGATGCTGCGAGTGTCCATGGGCGACGGAAGTTGCTTTCCATCAGGTGACCCGTTTGCTCGTTTGCCCCCTTATTTCATTAAAAAAAAAAACTGCAAAAATCTCATTAACCCTTCGATCGCGGATTCTTGGAAATGCTATTGTATTCTATTGTTGTCGCGACCACCGGTGCCCGTATGGGGCTTGATGAGTTAATATCAAAAAATTAATTTATGCTTATATAACCCATTGAAGTTTGATTGGTATTATATTTAATCAAGCCTAAGTTAATGGCCCGTTATAAATGTCGAAATCCACCGTTTGGCCCCACTGTAAAAAAGGCTGAGCAGCCTTGGTCTACACCTTTACACATTTTCTAAAAAGGAATAGGTGTAGGTACTAAATAAGTACCTAGCACAACATTATTCCTCATACTACAAAATTTTCATGGACGATTCTAAGGATGCCACATCATCGCAAGGATCCATGGGTGTAGATGTCTTCGATCCTCAATTTAATATTTACATTAAATTTAAAACCTGCGATAACATGACGTCTATTTTGTACCTAGAATAAGTAGCTATTTTAATAGCGCTTAAATCATATACAATCTGTTTAATTATAAAAAAAAATCAACTTTAAATTATTCCTAAAAATTTAAACTCTTTATAGGATGGGAAGCTTCAACTGGAAAGTCCGAACGCTTACGAGAGATGGACTATTTATGGTACTGACAACTATTGCGTTGATTTCGTGGATACTGATTACGACTTCTATGTTCTACTTATGTCACTTCCGGAAACAGACAACACGATTTACGTATATGGTAAGTAACCAAAAACACGTGTTCTCAAAACCATAAGAGAAATTAATAAATTATAGTCAGTAGTCGGACCTACGTTATTTGGTCAGGTTTTGTCAGCTCCAGTAGACAAAACTTAATCATTGACTTGAAATAGCCCATGTACTGTTATTGATTTTAATGTAGAGATAGTAGTGGAAGAAGTCTTTTTAGTATTAGTGTTGACATAACCCGACCAAACTACATCCACCATTTGCCTATAAATCAATGTCCCTTATAGTAGACCTAATTTACGATGACTGTGAAAGTTCAGTTATATTATTATTGTAGTGTAAAGTAGTAAGGTTATTCAGAGTATGAAAATAGAACATAATATAGATACCTAATAACAGATTTTTATTTTTCAGCAATGTTTGTTTCGTCATTTTTTCTGATGTTGGTACTTGTGGTGTATGCGGTTCTACCCGACCTGCGGAACCTCCCCGGGAAGATTCTTATGGCCTACGTAGTTAGTCAAATAATTGCATTCATCTCCCTCAGTATGATACAAATTTTATCTTTCATACCACCTATCTCCTGTGTAATTCTGAGTAAGTAAAATAAAGATATTTTAAATTAGTTATACACTTGTCTCATTTGCTCTGCTTTCTGTTGTCTTTGGTTTTTTATGAAGATGGAAGGGACTAGTATTTTACTAAACATATACCATTCCATTTCAGCTGCAATCGTATACGAGAGTTTTTTGTCGAGCTTTTGTTGGATGAACGTTATGTCTTACGACATATTTTGGACGTTTCGGTGAGTAGAACTTAAATTATAGCAAGTGCCTATTAATAATAATAACTAGATGACTCAGAGAACTTTGCATCACTTCCCTCCTAACATATTTTCTCACCGTACAAACCTTCCCAGGACTCTCAAGTATAATTCAAGTCTAAAATAAGCCAGATCAGTTCAGCTGGTATGTTGATGGTAAGAGTCTTAAATATAGAGGGGTCGGGTTCAAAACTCGGGCCAGGTGAAGTTTTATTTTTTTCATGTTTCTTCTTTTGTTACAAAAAGTAATATTAGGGGCTCATTTTCAACACTAAGTTTTTTACCAAAAAAAGCTCGGTCATTCAGATATCTATATAAATACATTTATATTTTTAATTTAGTCAGTCTGTAGTTAGTCCCGCTAAAACGCGAGAGCGGCTGGACCGATATAGCTAATTTTACTCTTAAAATGTTCGTAGAAGTCCAGGGAAGGTTCATAAATGGAGGAAAGTGATACGAATTTCACCGAGCGATCTAGATAGTGAAGAGTGTTAGCACTTTTGGCACAGAGGTCTGCAACTGTACAAGCTAGATCACGACCTTAAAATTAATTTAACCTGACAGGAGTTACGCGAAAGCGCGCGTGCACCGGACCGGGGAGAACTTCAAGTTCGCGATGTACTGCCTGTACGCGTGGGGAGTCCCGCTGGCGCTGACCGCCATGATGCTCATGATGCATAACGCCGACTTCTCTGACAAACCTTGGATTATAAAACCGCTAATAAACGATAGGGGATGCTTTTTAATGGGTATGTGAATTCTATTATCTCATCATTTGAAAATATCTCTAGCCCGTAAAACTGAGGTTTGAAATACACGCTAATCTGCATCGCTATGAAGCATCTACTGTATCCTTTTGTAGCAAGTACACTGATTTTTAAAGTGGTTAATTCTAATCTTTAGAGTGTTTATGTCTGTGACCGTTGTCAACTTTTGGTGTTTTTACTTGCAGAGGGTCAAAAATTTGTGTACTTGTATCTGCCCATTCTGATACTGATAATATGCAATTGGGTGTTCTTCTTGCTGACCGTGTTCAACATCTGGCGAGTGAGCCGCGCCACGGCGGTGGTGCGCTCTCCTGCGTCCGGCAACGCCGCAGCCCATCGCGCACACAAACTTAGGTACCTAGGCTTACTCTACATAATTATTAAGACTATAGTTGTATCGTATACGATCAGAAGTGTGCTGACTATTACCGAATCAGTGCACTTCTTGTTCATTCATATCTGTTCTGTCCGTGATTGAAGCACACGGTTTGGAATGAAGACGAATGAACGAATGAATGAATAAACGAAGATGAATTGTGCATGTGTATCGTTGTCGTAAGTTCTGAGGTTAGTTGGCGCTTTATAAATTTTTTTTAAAATTTCTCCAATTAACTTCTCCAATCAGTTATGTAGTAGTGCATGGTCAATTACCATAATATTATCATTTGCTCAAAATTTCATTTATACCACGGCCCACGACTCTTGTTCATTACGTAAGTGTTTCAATTTAAAATCGAAGTTCAAAAAATGTTGTTTCGTTCCAGGTTCGTCCTCTACATCAAACTGTCATTGATAATGGGGGTGAACTGGCTTCTCGAAGTCATCAGTTCATTCTACCCTGAGCTCAACGGATGGTGGGTCACCGACATGTACAATCTTCTCATCGGCTTTTTCATATTCCTTATATTTGTACTCAGAAGGAAAATTTACAAGGACCTCCAAGCAAAGTGAGTATCTCTTGCACTGGTTACTTTGACTTGTCGTCAACGTGTTTTATAAACAGTATAGGCTATTTGTATCAGTTACTTATTATTGTTGTGATAAAACCATCATTCATTTGTGAGTTTTCACTATCACTATAAAATTACTTTTGCTTAAAGCAGGGCCTGGTTTTAATAAAACCGGTCAGCGCCACCGAAACTGGTGTTGGAGACGTTATTATGCTATTATTGTAAACGAGTAATAAAGATAAACGCATTTCAGGTTCAGCAGCGTCCGCCTGAACCGGTGGTCAGCAACCAACAGCACTATCAACAGTACCACGGACGTCAGTCAGGACATCACCCTGCAGGTGTCGCAACATCCTCGCGGTTCTGGTCGAGACAAAAACTTTGATAGAAATATTTGAAAATAAAGTTATGGCGCGTTCAGACGTGCTCGTTTTCTGCACGCACGGATTCAGATCGCGTGTTTTACCAGTAACTACAGCAGACCGCGGCCTTAAGTGCGTTTTACTGTAACTCTTTCTCTCACAGAGAAGCTCTTTTTTCTTTATAATTGATTGATATTTGAATGTTGATTGATGCAAGAAACAATTATGTGAACTTGATAGGGATGCAATCATGCATATATCAACGTTCTGCTTTAGGCTATAAATATTTAGGAAATACGGTTAAGAATTTGCATTTTGTAATTAGTAATAGATTTTTAAGTATAATAAAATATAGACTTAAAAGTTTATTTTTATTAATTTTTAAAGTAGTTCTGCCATTCTGAAAATTTCAGACAGGAACCGCTACAGATATTTAAAATCTGTAGTAGGTTCCTGTCTGTAGCGGTCATTGACTTTCTGTCAAAGAACTTGTCTCAACTCTCATGTCATCGTTTTCTATACAAACTGCGATTGAAGTGACAGATGTTTCTATTTTGCATACACAATGAGAACTCAGTGTGAAGTATATCACTTCGAAGAGTTCGAACCCATAAAAAGTTGAGATTATCATGCTAAAAGTTACCAAGAGGTGTTCCAATGAATCAATTATTATAGTATGTATTTTAATAAGAGTTATTTTTTCTTTTTAAGCCAATTACTGAATACAGTGCGAGCATATTTCATATAGCTCCAAGACTAAAAAGGTCGACCTTTGAGGCTGGGGACACCTTATTTCATTTTGACTATATTAGAATTCATGCGTACACCACAAGTAATTAACAAAAGTGTGTGGGAGACAGCCTCATATTACAGTACAAGGAATTATTGCTTGCACCGGAATAACTGGCGTATGACAGTGATGTGGCAGTGTGGCCGAGTAATTGCTTTTCGCCCCGTTCGTCGGGAATTAATTAAATGTATTATCTGTGACAGGTGAAAAATTATGTACGGTTTCGAAATGATTTATGGTTCACTTGAAACTTAAGTATCAATAGCCAAATTATAATGCAAACTGCAAAGGTTTTTTGTTCATATTTGCAAATTGAGGGCGAACTAGATTAACCACCTAATAATATTATCATCATCTTACTTTCAGTAAGACAAGGGTACGAATGCTTAACAAAATATTTAGCACTTATTGCCTTTGTTTTACCGAAGGTGCGTTATGTATTTTATGCTCATCCAGGTTGTTGTCGTTATCATGAAAGCTAAAAGCACGTTTTTGACAGTAACATACAGCAGCCGGTATAAATATTATATTGTATTAATAATAATTAGGCAATATTACGAAAAGGTCGGAGCAAAGGGGGCTACTAGCAAATAATATACAGTAAATAATCCGACCAAAATCCGACATGTTGCATACTCATATCAGAATATAGAAACGTTGTCAGACGTCGAACAAAATTTTTATGTACTGTCTAGACTCTATGCTGGTGTTGCCTCTAGCTTGAAAACATTGCAATAACATGTCCTATTTCCTGAATAACTAATTAACCGTCATAAAACTAACACCAATACAATAACTGTAGAGCTTAAGACTACATAAACTACATACTATAAAGCTTATAGGTCATTTTGTTATTGGGTATAATTTAAACGGTCACCAGAAATATTTTTATCGCGGTCAGAGAATTACCTAAGGTCAACTGGTACTAGTCTCGATCAAAAACGGATTTTTGGAACCTATCATGACTATTTTACCACCTGCTCCTGATGAATTACTCAATGCAATATTCTGTAACTGCAAAAATGGCCGTAGCTCAAGATATGTATGCAGGAAAGCGGGGTTACAGTGCTCTTTAGTTTGCGGCTAGTGTAATGGACTAGCTTGTCTCAATGCTGTACCACATCAGACCGATATCTAAATATCTATATTGATGACTAAAACAGGTACATAACATGTTTTATTACAATTAAATCCAAAGTAATATTATGTCCGCCAGAGATAAAAATAGTTTTCGGAATGACATATGAACGATGCACGCGCCATATTGAAGCAAGTGTAAACTTGTACTGAGAAGGCTCTACAATGAGTCACTTGTTACTCTAATAGACAGCCTAAAGTTCAATTGTTACTACTTACATTGCTGATTTACTACTAATATACTGCTGTTGTACGGCGAGAGTGAAATTCGGGCTGACTAACTTGTGCCCAAACTGGTAGTTTAAGAGCATAATATCCGGAAATAATGCTATTGTATGGCCGGGTTATACATCTTGTAGAGTACATGTGAACCATTAAACTTACGATATAGATCTTAAAATACTACTTGGGATTTTATGTGAGTTTTGAATTTTTTTTTTATGAAATAAGGGGGCAAACGAGCAAACGGGTCATCTGATGGAAAGCAACTTCCGTCGCCCATGGACACTCGCAGCATCAGAAGAGCTGCAGGTGCGTTGCCGGCCTTTTAAGAGGGAATAGGGTAATAGGGGAGGTTAGGGATGGAAAGAGAGGGGAATAGGGGAGGGAAAGGAAGGGAATAGGGTAGGGGATTGGGCCTCCGGTAAACTCACTCACTTGGCGAAACACAGCGCAAGCGCTGTTTCACGCCGGTTTTCTGTGAGAACGTGGTATTTCTCCGGTCGAGCCGGCCCATTCGTGCCGAAGCATGGCTCTCTCACGTATAATATATAAATTTTGATATAAAATATAAATTGTGATATCTTGAAGAGTTTTTAAGCTATCAGAGTCATTTTTTTTTATTTGTAACAAATAACGTAAGTTGATTAGCTTCAGAAGGAACAATATTGTTTTTATCCTTATATTATTTACATAGAAATAGGAATAATCTGTGGTTATGATACAAATAGTTATTTTTGTTCATAGTTAGAAAATTTAATTCAGTCGTTTTCCTCTCGCTATTAGGAACACATACCAAAATATAGCCAGTGTATATTAAAATGATATTGTTCGTGGTAATTTTGACTTTGTGGCCACAATTAAGCTTAACTGTTAGCGCTTCGGATTCGTCTAGCCCCGTCAGCTATGTTGACCGGAGCGAAAGTGCCATAATATGTGCCAGTAAGACCTGTATTAACAGATGCTGCGCGGAAGGAGAGTACTTGCAATGTGACAGAACCCATGTGTGTAGTTGTAATACCAGTGATGTTGTTCATGATTTCTCGACTGTACAACTGTACAACAACAAGATTTACGGTGAAAAAGTGAATACAAAATTTACGGAGGCTTTCGTTGTTATACCATCGTTTTTTTCCAATGCAAGTGATGAATTCAAGACGAACGGTATATCTTCGTCCAAATTACCACAATCAAGAACATACCTCGGAATGGCAAGTTGTTTATTAATAGATACCATATTTTTATTTTTAATTGGCGTTTTCTTACCACGACCCCATGCGTCACATATTGTTATAGTACAGGCTACAGCTACTTCAGCTTTTAGAATAAAAGCCGGCGACAGCCAGACTTCCGTCATTTTATAAAAGCTGAAAGTTTTCCTATTTATGAGTTTCGGTCGCTGTTACTTAGAGAGGTATGCAGTTCTGATGGTTACCTTGGATATAGTATAAAGCCCAATTCTTTTATCCTCTTTTCTTCGGGATACCTGTACGAATCTTGTCTTCCGCTGAAGGACATTTTTGACAGTTGCTTCCCACTACCAGACACCCTTAAATTATTAGACTTTGATGTAGGTTAACTTTTAAGTTGTGATTAGTCTCCCAAAACACCAATCATTACAAATAATAACATCCTTATATCGGCTATATCCCATTCGATGACTTTACTAAATGACGTTTAGTCAAAACGTTACAGTCAACGACTTGACGAGTTGTTCTTTAGTCATTCAATTAAACGGTGTCATTAAAATTTCAATGGACGCGCTAGTCATTCAATCAAATAGCAGATTCATCCAGATGACTGCGACGTATACACTAGACTATTGGATAAATTTGTATCAAATTAAAAAAAAAATACGAGCGGTTCTAATAGGGACCCTAGACGATCATGCAGCATGACATGCGTTACGTGCTGTCACGCACCGTTTTTGAACATATTATTTATGAATATAAATGGCTATTATTTCAATAATAGAAATGAAATAATTATTTTTGGTAACAATGGTCGTTATTTTAGGATTTTTAACCGACTTCCAAAAAGGAGGAGGTTATATGTTCGGCTGTGGTTTTTTTTTTATATTTTTTTTTTGTTTGTTTAACTATTACTCCGCCGTTTGTGAACCGATTTTCAATTTCTTTTTTGTTATATTAGGTTTCACTCTAATTTGGTCTCATTTTCACAAAATCTGATGATGGGAATGGATCCCATCATCAGATCACCACTAATCGAGGGAACCAGTAATCGAGGGAACTCCTCAAAATTTATATGGAAACATATGGTGATTTTGGTTTTATGAGAAGTATCCTAAGCATATGCTACCAAAACGTAGGATTTTGTACCAAGGTATACTATGGTTCCGAAGATACTAAGAGAACTCCGGATTCCTTATAGATACAAATTTGGGGGCTTAGGCGCTATTTTAAGAACTGAAAGCATATGCTACTATGCAAATTACATTCATCATCATCATCATTACCACGTCAGGGTCACCAATGTCACATGGTTGTACATGGATACAATATGCTCCCACAACTGACAACACCATAATTAATAATTATATTATCACGTTATGTCCTTATTATTGGTACTTTTCATAGCGATTTTAATAAAAATATAATGTTGTTTCAAAATAAATGATTCAAGTTTTAAGCGACTTATGTACCACAAAATTGAACATAACAAATTCAACCTTAACTCCAGAGCGTAAGGCACACATTTGACATTACTTCTGAGATTCGAAAGAAAAAAGAGAAGTAAGTTGTTTCGATACTACAATAATATAAATTGAACCCTTAGTATGAAAATACTTACATAGAAAAATAATCTACATCGTAATAGGAATGAGAAACACAATCGCATTTATGAGTAAAAAAATACTTCGTACTTTAATGTATTTTTATTTATTTACAAGATTTTGCTCCTTATTACCATACATATACAGATCGAATTCCTGTGCAAGTTTATACAATTTTAATCTGATAGATTAAAATTGTTAAATTACCTAGCACGTGTTCACTTCGATATTTTTTTTTAAATGTATTGTTTAAAATTATCTACCTGATATTTGTGAGTGTGACTCTTAACAAATTGTAATAAGATACGTAGAATATAATAATATTATATGCGATGGTTTACTAGGTAAGTAGAAAGAGTGAAATTATTATTTTTAACAAAAAATTAAAACCGACTTCCAAGGTAAAAACAATTATAACATCCTTATAATATGAACTAAAAAGTATTTAATAATTTTTCCTATCTAATAGTGCCTTTTTCCGAATTCGGCTAAACCTCAACTAGGTATTTCTGTACTCAATCTTCATAATTTTGAAGTCGGTGCCAGTTCCAAAAGTTTCAAATATTCTGTCAGAGAACTAAAGATTCAGCTATCTGGTACCGACTTCAAAATGATGAAGATTGAGTACAGAAATACTTAGTTGAGGTTTAGCCGAATTCGGAAAAAGGCAATATTAGATAGGAAAAATTATTTAATACTTTTTAGTTCATATTATAAGGTTGTTATTATTGTTTTTACCCTGGAAGTCGGTTTTATTTTTTTGTTAAAAATAATTCTTATTGTTTTGATATTAATTAACATATTGTTTAGAAAGCAACTTTTAAATTCTTATGAGAAGAACTTAATTCAATAATTAATGTGAGTTGAACTAATTATTATTAATAATTAATTTATGATATTTGGATGACAAATATAATATTATAACATTTTATCTTTCAACAGACATTATTGTTATGTTTTCCGGTTATGATACTTTTGTTACGAAAAGTATAGTAAACAAATTAATTACAAACGTAAGGTGATGATTAAATACTAAATTAATAATGATTTTTCAAATCATTGTTTCTAATATTCATTGTGTTTATAATATTAGTTTCAACAACGGTAGTCAGAGGCGGGGCAAGAGTGGCGGAAGTGGGGTTGTTTTTGAAGTAACTGTATATAAGGCGGGTTATGTGATGGAATGGGCTCTCTCTCTAGGGCTATCTCCTGTCAATGTGAATTGGCTCTGAGTACTTCTTCGAATAAAGATCATTATAAGTTAACCCCCTTACTAATAAACGTTGTATAAGCTTTGAATAGTTATACAGTGTTTTGTTCCTGTCACACAAGTGACATTTTTAATTGGATTGAAAACACTGTAAACATTCAAAGCTTATACAGCGTTTATTAGTAAGGGGGTAAGTATTTAAAGTATTAATTGGTTTAAACGCTTCTAGGCCTTTTGGCTATGATCAAAGTGTAGTAGTATATGTTCTTTTCAATTGATTTTTTAGAAAAGTTGTTGATTGCTTATGAAAATGAGGAAAAGCTAAGTGAATTGTACTTGTAAAATATTAAAGTGTTTGTATTGTATTTACTAGCGTTATAAATCATGTTTTATTACTGCTGTTTAAGATTTAAACAATACTTTTATTTTTTAAACTAAAGCCATTTCTGACACACGCATGATCGTTTATTTTATTGGTTGATGCGAATGACATGCAAACTACGTGATGTACGTTATAATATATATAATATCTATGGACGCTTCACACCACGTCAGTCTGGCCCCGTGCTAAGTACGGAAACGGACGGAAATATATTTAATACTTTTATATTATACATATATTTAAGATTTTTATTATATCATACATATATTTAATACACATCCAAGACCCAGGAACATTGTACTTTTTGTTCCGTCGGCGGGATTCGAACCCGCGACTCCCGGCTTGCGCTACCAACGCGCCACCAACTGAACCACAGAGGTCGTCTAAACGTGATGTACATTGATTGACAAGTTGTTTAATTTTTCGTCATATTGCGATATGTGCATGACATGCACGCATGATCGTTTCGCGATCGGCATATTGTCATGCAACAATTAATACTGGCACGTAAATGCATGTCATGCTGAATTACCGTCTAGGGAGCGCTTTAAGAATACCACATCAACGGCCAACGCAAGGTTCCATGGGTGTGTGTAGGTATCTTCGATCCTCAGTCTGAAATTTACATGAAATATAAAATCTGCGATAGCATGTCAATTTTGTACCTAGAATAAGGTAGCTATTTTAAAAGCTCTTAAATATAAAAAAAATCTGTGTAAAGAATTTTCAAATCGTAACTAACAATTCAACCTAAAATAATTCCTAAAAATTTAAACTCTTTATAGGACGGGAAGCTTCAACTGGAAAGTCCGAACGCTTACAAGAGATGGACTATTTATGGTACTGACAACTATTGCGTTGATTTCGTGGATACTGATTACGACTTCTATGTTCTACTTATGTCACTTCCGGAAACAGACAAAACGTCTAACGTCTATGGTAAGTAACCAAAAACGCGACGTGTTCTCAAAACTATTAATAGAGAAATTGATAAATATAATTATTATAGTTAGCGATCGGAATTCAGACCTACGTTATTTGGTCGGGTTCTGTCAACTCCAGCAGACGATATCCAATCATTGTCTTGAAATAGCTCATATGGGCCTATGGTATAAGCCCATATGGGCCTTATACTATATCTACATTACAATCAATAACATAATATGTTATTGATTGTAATTTAGGTATAGTAGTGGAAGAAGAATTTTTAGTATTAGTGTTGATATACTCGACCAAACTGCATCCTCCATTTGTCTTGAATCAATGTCCCTGATACGACTACTGTGTGAGTATTATATATATATATATATATATATATATATATATATATATATATATATATATATATATATATATATATATATACATATACAGGGTGCAATTTAACCTTCCTGCCAAATTTAGTTATATTGATCCTTGTTAAAAATAAAAATACACGTATTTTTTCTTTTATACTCACTCAGTACTAAATTATTGAGAAATAGCTTCCAAAAGTTATCCTAAAATACACTACAATTAATGGACACGATGCGTCGGCTGCGCGTGACATGCCCCCGCGCGCGCGCCTCATCCCGGCGTTACCCCCTCTCATTCCCCCGCGCCGCGAGTGACCGTTCTGCAACGATTTTAAATGGGATAAAATATGTCATTGAAAAAAATAACACCCAATTTTTTTTGATTAAATGGACTCTCCTAATGATACTTAAGCCCTGGAAAAATTTTGGCAGGAAGGTTTAATTGCACCCTGTGTATATATATATATATATATATATATATATATATATATATTGGTGGGATAGTATATATATTTAAATATATATATTATCCCACCAAAAACAAAAACAAAAAGTGGTAAGTAAGTGGTAAGGTAATTTGGAGCTTGAAAATATAATATATAATAGTAGTGTAATATAGATAATATGTTTTTATTTTTCAGCAATGTTTGTTTCGTCATTTTTTCTTCTGTTGGTACTTGTGGTGTATGCGGTTCTACCCTACCTGCGGAACCTCCCCGGGAAGATTCTTATGGCCTACGTAGTTAGTCAAATAATTGCATTCATATCCCTCAGTATGATACAAATTTTAACTTTCATACCACAGGTCTCCTGTGTAATTCTGAGTAAGTAAAATAAAGATATTTTAAATTAGTTATACACTTATCTCATTTGCTCTGCTTTCTGTTGTCTTTGGTTTTTTATGAAGATGGAAGGGACTAGTACTTTACTAAACATATAATACCATTCCATTTCAGCTGCAATCGTATACGACAGTTTTTTGTCGAGCTTTTGTTGGATGAACGTTATGTCTTACGACATATTTTGGACGTTTCGGTGAGTAGAACTTAAATTATAGCAAGTAGGCATAAATTATAATAGTGAACTTTGTTACATAATGTTTCTTCTTTTGTTACAAAAACTAATATTAGAAGCTCATTTTCAACATTTTGTTTTTTTATACCGAGCAAAGCTCGGTCATCCAGATATTATATTACATAAATGTGTAAACACTATAGGCACAAAGGTCTGCAACTGAACAGGCTAGATCGTGGATTACAGCCATAAAATCAGTTTAAGGCGACGTGATAATTTGGCTGTAGCGATATCGATTTTTCTCAGCAATGACTAAAGCTAAGAAATTAAAGTTCATTGTCAGTATTCATCATGTATTTGTCTTTGAATTACCCATAGCGTAACACGATTGGTCAACTATTATAACACAGAATAATCAATCAAAAAGACCTCTGTAAAAAAAGGGATTCTAATTTTGCCAACAGAGGAGAGTGATTTAAGCTTCCAAAATTTGTACATAGATTGGTTTAAGCATACACTTTAATTTGCCCATAGCTTATATGGAATATATTTATGGTTTTAAAATTACGCGATAAAAACCATTTTGTCGCTTACGCCCTTTCCATTTCTTGCTGTTCCATTTCTTGTTTTCTATGAGAGGCCGGCCCGCAACAAGTAATCTAAAACATATCCAACACAGTTTTTTACTTTAACGCGGCGTCACCTTAACTTGACAGGAGTTTCGCGAAAGCACGCGTGCACCGGACCGGGGAGAACTTTAAGTTCGCGATGTACTGCCTGTACGCGTGGGGAGTCCCGCTGGCGCTGACCGCCATGATGCTCATGATGCATAACGCCGACTTCTCTGACAAACCTTGGGTTATAAAACCGCTGATAAACGATAGGGGATGCTTTTTAATGGGTATGTGAATTCTATTATATCTTGATTAATTTGGAAATATCTCTAGTCCGTAAAACTGAGGTTTAAAATGTAAGCTAATCTGCATTACCTGTTTTAGCCGGAGTCTTACCCGTTGACCTTGAGATACAGCGTCGTGCGACAATGTACTATCATAGCAAAAACGTTACGAATCCCTACTTTTTAAACGCCCGCGATAAAATAAAAATCACAAGATTGTTTGAACCTTTAGAGGATTCGGTACGTAGTCTAATCTCCGAATGGCAGACGCGTTGGGACAAATCTACTAAAGGGAGACTAACCTCGACATTCAAACCCAATAAACTCCAATATTACCTTAGCTTCAGCTTAGGAGTCACAACTTTTAGCCTTATTTCCATGATTCTCCCCCTTAAGTTCTTTGACTTTCGGTCATTGCAACTTTGTGCTTTCTCCCGCTTTGTATGGGGAGGGAAACTGGAATTCTTCCTACTCCTCCTATTCTCTTCTGATTAATTTCGTTGCGGGTCCCAAGACAGTTTTAGCATGTCCCTCGGGCTCCCTGAGATCATATCAAAGGGTTTTCGTGGTCGGATACTGCTGTCGATCCTGGTACACAGGAGATACAGTGGTGGGAATGTGTGGTGGGCCAAAGCCCGTTAAAAAAAAAAAAGCTAATCTGCATTGCTATGAAGCATCTACTCTATCCTATTGTAGCAAGTATACTGATTTTTAAAGTAATTAATTCTGATCTTTAGAGTGTTAATGTCTGTGACCGTTGTCACGCCTTTTTTTATCAACTTTTAGTGTTTTTACTTGCAGAGGGTGAAAAATTTGTGTACTTGTATCTGCCCATTCTGATACTAATAATATGCAATTGGGTGTTCTTCTTGCTGACCGTGTTCAACATCTGGCGAGTGAGCCGCGCCACGGCGGTGGTGCGCTCTCCTGCGTCCGGCAACGCCGCAGCCCATCGCGCACACAAACTTAGGTACCTAGGCTTACTCTACATAATTATTGTTACGTGCTAGGGTTCGAAGGATTTGAAGAAAAAGACCTGCTGACTCTTAAAAAGACTTTACTAGCACTAACACTAGCTCACACAAATCACTAAGTCCAAACACTAAGCACTAGATCCAAATCACTGATCACTATCACTGTCCTAGGTCGTAGCCGAGTCGTAGGTTCACTGGTTCACTCACTATTGATCACTCGTTTTCACTTCGAAGTCGCCTCGAAGATCGCTCAGATGAAACTGAATTGCCGGCCGTCTACCTGCGGCTATTTATATGGCGAGACGAATTCCAGAAAGTTCCTTCGCCCGATTCACGTAAACAAGTAAACAAGTGTGGGAACTTTCTAGAAAATACGTGTAAGTAAACATACACCTAACGCCATCTAGTATTAAGTAGGGGATTTATGTTTTCTGTGTTTCCCTGATCAGTTTCGCTGGTTTGACGCTAGATGGCACTACGTGTCCGTATCATTATTAAGACCGTTGTATCATAGTAAAAGTAGGGGAAGTAAGTTATCTTCATACAAAGGCACCGCGCGCGGCTTGTACGTGTGCGCCATAGTATCAATGCGTCGCCGGCCGCCGCACGCACACTTAATAAAATCTCAGAGTGTATTCGGAGTGTACCAGTCGGGGCTAACACTGCACGAGCTTCGCGCGTCACGGCTTTTCGGCGGCGCAGCGCCGCGGCTAAACGAATCAAAAAATATGTCTGATAATTATCGCAGCCCGCAGGAGAAACTATTGCTGTGTTTGGGTGTTTTATTATAATAATTCAACAATTCCAGAATTTTTTCTCTTCAGATTACGTATTGAACAGGAAAGGTACTACTCACTTATTCTAGCATAATATTATAATTTTTACTTGATGATGAGATACCTACTTGAACTACTTACTTCTTTTTTATTGTATTAATTTTCTATCACACAGAGGAAGTAGGTAAGTCTACTTTCCCACTAGAACATAGTATATGAGAATGTTTTAGGTACTTTTGATCCGTCAACTAATTTGCCGCTATTGCTTTGTTTACGTTTAGTAATGCCGATTTCTCTGTATTGTAGGTATATTAACTAACTACTTACAGTCAATTACTTATTTTAAATCATAATTAAAAATAACTAATAAGTAATTGAGTTATTGTAAATCAGATATACCTACACATAAAGCAAAGTTCGAATCATAACAGATTTGTTTATAGTACCTATAAGAGATAGGTGTTAGTTGTTTTACAGAGTTTTTTATAATTTTATTTAGACATCGGATTATATGCACGATCAAAGTGCCGAAATATGCATGCAAATATGCACAAAATATGCACGATCAAGAGTTACTTTTTATTTAAAGTCGGGAGACCGCGACGTTGCCGCTGTTCATACGGTTGCGAACAAAGCGCGGCCAGCCGCTCCCACACCTCCCCGCCACCACGCCGCCGCGCCGCCGCCTAAAATTGACAACCCTAAGACAGTTGGTAATTATATCGCGGATTGGGCCGGAGTTAACCTACTTCCCCTCCTTTTACTATGGTTGTATCGTATACGATCAGGAGTGTGCTGACTATTACCGAATCAGTGCACTTCTTGTTCATTCATATCTGTTCTGTCCGTGACTAAAGCACACGGTTTGGAATGAAGACTGAATTGTGCATGTGTATCGTTGTCGCACGTTCTGAGGTTAGTTTGGCGATTTATAACATTTTTTAAAAATTTCTCCAATTAACTTCTCCAATCAGTTGTGTAATAGTCATTTACCATAGGCAATTACCATAATATTATCATTTGCTCAAAATTTAATTTATACCACGGCCCACGACTCTTCTTCATTACGTGTTTCAATTTAAAATCGAAGTTCAAAAAATGTTGTTTCGTTCCAGGTTCGTCCTCTACATCAAACTGTCATTGATGATGGGGGTGAACTGGCTTCTCGAAGTCATCAGTTCATTCTACCCTGAGCTCAACGGATGGTGGGTCACCGACATGTACAATATTCTCATCGGCTTTTTCATATTCCTTATATTTGTACTTAGAAGGAAAATTTACAAGGACCTCCAAGCAAAGTGAGTATCTCTTACTGGTAACTTTGACTTGTCGTAAACGTGTTTTAAAAGCTGTTAGTTTGGTATATTTTTATCAGTTCTCATTGTCGTGGTAAAGTCATCATTTTGTGAGTTTTCACTAATATTATAAATAAATTATAGACCAAAACTTTTTGAAAAAAGCTTTTATTTAAATACTCCAAAAATAAGAAAATAAATTTCTCCTTAAAAAGTTTAACTATTAAGTTATAACATCAATATAAATTATACAATTTGCATGATAATAAAAGCTTGTCGCGCGATTTGTAAATAAACAAGTACCAATTGAGTAAATTGATATTATATTTTAATAAATTTATTAAATACTGACAGATTGTTAAGTCTCTATTTTAAAAGCTTTTATTTAACTTGAACTAAGTTAAATAAAAGCTTTTAAAATAGTTTTGCTAATAGCAGGGCCTGGTTTTAATAAAACCGGTCAGCGCCACCGAAACTGGTGTTGGATACATTATTATGCTATTATTGTAAACGAGTAATAAAGATAAACGCATTTCAGGTTCAGCAGCGTCCGCCTGAACCGGTGGTCAGCAACCAACAGCACTATCAACAGTACCTACCACGGACTCCAACGTCAGTCAGGACATCACCCTGCAGGTGTCGCAGCATCCTCGCGGTTCTGATCGAGACAAAAACTTTGAGCGAAATATTTGAAAATAAAATTATGGCGCCTTCAGACGTGCGGAGAAGCTCTTTTTTCTTCATAATTGATTGATATTTGAATGTTGAATGATGATAGAAACAATTATGTGAACTTGATAGGGATGCATTCATGCACATCAACGTTCTGCTTTAGGCTATAAATATTTAGGAAATACGGTTAAGAATTTGCATTTTGCAATTAGCAATAGATTGTTAAGTTACCCAAGTACTACGAATAATAAAAAACCGGCCAAGTGCGAGTTGGACACGCCCATGAAGGGTTCCGCAGCAGCAATAAGGTTTATTTTTATGAAATTAAAAGGTTTTTGATTTATTTTTATTTGAATGTTGATTGATGCAAGAAACAATTATGTGAACTTGATAGGGATGCAATCATGCATATATCAACGTTCTGCTTTAGGCTATAAATATTTAGGAAATACGGTTAAGAATTTGCATTTTGTAATTAGTAATAGATTTTTAAGTATAATAAAATATAGACTTAAAAGTTTATTTTTATTAATTTTTAAAGTAGTTCTGCCATTCTGAAAATTTCAGACAGGAACCGCTACAGATATTTAATATCTGTAGTAGGTTCCTGTCTGTAGCGGTCATTGACTTTCTGTCAAAGAACTTGTCTCAACTCTCATGTCATCGTTTTCTATACAAACTGCGATTGAAGTGACAGATGTTTCTATTTTGCATACACAATGAGAACTCAGTGTGAAGTATATCACTTCGAAGAGTTCGAACCCATAAAAAGTTGAGATAATTATTCTAAAAGTTACCAAGAGGTGTTCCAATGAATCAATTATTATAGTATGTATTTTAATAGGAGTTATTTTTTCTTTTTAAGCCAATTACTGAATACAGTGCGAGCATATTTCATATAGCTCCAAGACTAAAAAGGTCGACCTTTGAGGCTGGGGACACCTTATTTCATTTTGACTATATTAGAATTCATGCGTACACCACAAGTAATTAACAAAAGTGTGTGGGAGACAGCCTCATATTACAGTACAAGGAATTATTGCTTGCACCGGAATAACTGGCGTATGACAGTGATGTGGCAGTGTGGCCGAGTAATTGCTTTTCACCCCGTTCGTCGGGAATTAATTAAATGTATTATCTGTGACAGGTGAAAAATTATGTACGGTTTCGAAATGATTTATGGTTCACTTGAAACTTAAGTATCAATATCCAAATTATAATGCAAACTGCAAAGGTTTTTTGTTCATATTTGCAAATTGAGGGCGAACTAGATTAACCACCTAATAATATTATCATCATCTTACTTTCAGTAAGACAAGGGTACGAATGCTTAACAAAATATTTAGCACTTATTGCCTTTGTTTTACCGAAGGTGCGTTATGTATTTTTTGCTCATCCAGGTTGTTGTCGTTATCATGAAAGCTAAAAGCACGTTTTTGACAGTAACATACAGCAGCCGGTATAAATATTATATTGTATTAATAATAATTAGGCAATATTACGAAAAGGTCGGAGCAAAGGGGGCTACTAGCAAATAATATACAGTAAATAATCCGACCAAAATCCGACATGTTGCATACTCATATCAGAATATAGAAACGTTGTCAGACGTCGAACAAAATTTTTATGTACTGTCTAGACTCTATGCTGGTGTTTCCTCTAGCTTGAAAACATTGCAATAACATGTCCTATTTCCTGAATAACTAATTAACCGTCATAAAACTAACACCAATACAATAACTGTAGAGCTTAAGACTACATAAACTACAGACAGAGCTTATAGGTCATTTAGTTATTGGGTATAATTTAAACGGTCACCAGAAATATTTTTATCGCGGTCAGAGAATTACCTGAGGTCAACTGGTACTAGTCTCGATCAAAAACGGATTTTTGGAACATATCATGACTATTTTACCACCTGCTCCTGATGAATTACTCAATGCAATATTCTGTAACTGCAAAAATGGCCGTAGCACAAGATATGTATGCAGAAAAGAAGGTATGAAGAAAAGTTACAGTGCTCTTTAGTTTGCGGCTAGTGTAATGGACTAGCTTGTCTCAATGCTGTACCACATCAGACCGATATATATTGATGACTAAAACAGGTACATAACATGTTTTATTACAATTAAATCCAAAGTAATATTATGTCCGCCAGAGATAAAAATAGTTTTCGGAATGACATAATATGTCATATTATGAACGATGCACGCGCCATATTGAAGCAAGTGTAAACTTGTACTGAGAAGGCTCTACAATGAGTCACTTGTTACTCTAATAGACAGCCTAAAGTTTAATTGTTACTACTTACATTGCTGATTTACTACTAATATACTGCTGTTGAACGGCGAGAGTGAAATTCGGGCTGACTAACTTGTGCCCAAACTGGTAGTTTAAGAGCATTATATCCGGAAATAATGCTATTGTATGGCCGGGTTATACATCTTGTGGAGTACATGTGAACCATTAAACTTACGATATAGATCTTAAAATACTACTTGGGATTTTATGTGAGTTTTGAATTATTTTTTTTATGAAATAAGGGGGCAAACGAGCAAACGGGTCACCTGATGGAAAGCAACTTCCGTCGCCCATGGACACTCGCAGCATCAGAAGAGCTGCAGGTGCGTTGCCGGCCTTTTAAGAGGGAATAGGATAATAGGGGAGGGTAGGGATGGAAAGAGAGGGGAATAGGGGAGGGAAAGGAAGGGAATAGGGTAGGGGATTGGGCCTCCGGTAAACTCACTCACTCGGCGAAACACAGCGCAAGCGCTGTTTCACGCCGGTTTTCTGTCAGAACGTGGTATTTCTCCGGTCGAGCCGGCCCATTCGTGCCGAAGCATGGCTCTCCCACGTATAATATATAAATTTTGATATAAAATATAAATTGTGATATCTTGAAGAGTTTTTAAGCTATCAGAGTCATTTTTTTTTTATTTGTAACAAATAACGTAAGTTGATTAGCTTCAGAAGGAACAATATTGTTTTTATCCTTATATTATTTACATAGAAATAGGAATAATCTGTGGTTATGATACAAATAGTTATTTTTGTTCATAGTTAGAAAATTTAATTCAGTCGTTTTCCTCTCGCTATTAGGAACACATACCAAAATATAGCCAGTGTATATTAAAATGATATTGTTCGTGGTAATTTTGACTTTGTGGCCACAATTAAGCTTAACTGTTAGCGCTTCGGATTCGTCTAGCCCCGTCAGCTATGTTGACCGGAGCGAAAGTGCCATAATATGTGCCAGTAAGACCTGTATTAACAGATGCTGCGCGGAAGGAGAGTACTTGCAATGTGACAGAACCCATGTGTGTAGTTGTAATACCAGTGATGTTGTTCATGATTTCTCGACTGTACAACTGTACAACAACAAGATTTACGGTGAAAAAGTGAATACAAAATTTACGGAGGCTTTCGTTGTTATACCATCGTTTTTTTCCAATGCAAGTGATGAATTCAAGACGAACGGTATATCTTCGTCCAAATTACCACAATCAAGAACATACCTCGGAATGGCAAGTTGTTTATTAATAGATACCATATTTTTATTTTTAATTGGCGTTTTCTTACCACGACCCCATGCGTCACATATTGTTATAGTACAGGCTACAGCTACTTCAGCTTTTAGAATAAAAGCCGGCGACAGCCAGACTTCCGTCATTTTATAAAAGCTGAAAGTTTTCCTATTTATGAGTTTCGGTCGCTGTTACTTAGAGAGGTATGCAGTTCTGATGGTTACCTTGGATATAGTATAAAGCCCAATTCTTTTATCCTCTTTTCTTCGGGATACCTGTACGAATCTTGTCTTCCGCTGAAGGACATTTTTGACAGTTGCTTCCCACTACCAGACACCCTTAAATTATTAGACTTTGATGTAGGTTAACTTTTAAGTTGTGATTAGTCTCCCAAAACACCAATCATTACAAATAATAACATCCTTATATCGGCTATATCCCATTCGATGACTTTACTAAATGACGTTTAGTCAAAACGTTACAGTCAACGACTTGACGAGTTGTTCTTTAGTCATTCAATTAAACGGTGTCATTAAAATTTCAATGGACGCGCTAGTCATTCAATCAAATAGCAGATTCATCCAGATGACTGCGACGTATACACTAGACTATTGGATAAATTTGTATCAAATTAAAAAAAAAATACGAGCGGTTCTAATAGGGACCCTAGACGATCATGCAGCATGACATGCGTTACGTGCTGTCACGCACCGTTTTTGAACATATTATTTATGAATATAAATGGCTATTATTTCTATAATAGAAATGAAATAATTATTTTTGGTAACAATGGTCGTTATTTTAGGATTTTTAACCGACTTCCAAAAAGGAGGAGGTTATATGTTCGGCTGTGGATATTTTTTTTTATTTTTTTTGTTTGTTTAACGATTACTCCGCCGTTTGTGAACCGATTTTCAATTTTTTTTTTTTGTTATATTAGGTTTCACTCTAATTTGGTCTCATTTTCACAAAATCTGATGATGGGAATGGATACCATCATCAGATCACCACTAATCGAGGGAACCAGTAATCGAGGGAACTCCTCAAAATTTATATGGAAACATATGGTGATTTTGGTTTTATGAGAAGTATCCTAAGCATATGCTACCAAAACGCAGGATTTTGTACCAAGGTATACTATGGTTCCGAAGATACTAAGAGAACTCCGGATTCCTTATAGATACAAATTTGGGGGCTTAGGCGCTATTTTAAGAACTGAAAGCATATGCTACTATGCAAATTACATTCATCATCATCATCATTACCACGTCAGGGTCACCAATGTCACATGGTTGTACATGGATACAATATGCTCCCACAACTGACAACACCATAATTAATAATTATATTATCACGTTATGTTCTTATTATTGGTACTTTTCATAGCGATTTTAATAAAAATATAATGTTGTTTCAAAATAAATGATTCAAGTTTTAAGCGACTTATGTACCACAAAATTGAACATAACAAATTCAACCTTAACTCCAGAGCGTAAGGCACACATTTGACATTACTTCTGAGATTCGAAAGAAAAAAGAGAAGTAAGTTGCTTCGATACTACAATAATATAAATTGAACCCTTAGTATGAAAATACTTACATAGGAAAATAATCTACATCGTAATAGGAATAAGAAACACAATCGCATTTATGAGTAAAAAAATACTTCGTACTTTAATGTATTTTTATTTATTTACAAGATTTTGCTCCTTATTACCATACATATACAGATCGAATTCCTGTGCAAGTTTATACAATTTTAATCTGATAGATTAAAATTGTTAAATTACCTAGCACGTGTTCACTTCGATTTTTTTTTAAATGTATTGTTTAAAATTATCTACCTGATATTTGTGAGTGTGACTCTTAACAAATTGTAATAAGATACGTAGAATATAATAATATTATAATATGCGATGGTTTACTAGGTAAGTAGAAAGAGTGAAATTATTATTTTTAACAAAAAATTAAAACCGACTTCCAAGGTAAAAACAATTATAACATCCTTATAATATGAACTAAAAAGTATTAAATAATTTTTCCTATCTAATAGTGCCTTTTTCCGAATTCGGCTAAACCTCAACTAGGTATTTCTGTACTCAATCTTCATAATTTTTAAGTCGGTGCCAGTTCCAAAAGTTTCAAATATTCTGTCAGAGAACTAAAGATTCAGCTATCTGGTACCGACTTCAAAATGATGAAGATTGAGTACAGAAATACTTAGTTGAGGTTTAGCCGAATTCGGAAAAAGGCAATATTAGATAGAAAAATTATTTAATACTTTTTAGTTCATATTATAAGGTTGTTATTATTGTTTTTACCTTGGAAGTCGGTTTTATTTTTTTGTTAAAAATAATTCTTATTGTTTTGATTTTAATTAACATATTGTTTAGAAAGCAACGTTTAAATTCTTATGAGAAGAACTTAATTCAATAATTAATGTGAGTTGAACTAATTATTATTAATAACTAATTTATGATATTTGGATGACAAATATAATATTATAACATTTTATCTTTCAACAGACATTATTGTTATGTTTTCCGGTTATGATACTTTTGTTACGAAAAGTATAGTAAACAAATTAATTACAAACGTAAGGTGATGATTAAACACTTAATTAATAATGATTTTTCAAATCATTGTTTCTAATATTCATTGTGTTTATAATATTAGTTTCAACAACGGTAGTCAGAGGCGGGGCAAGAGTGGCGGAAGTGGGGTTGTTTTTGAAGTAACTGTATATAAGGCGGGTTATGTGATGGAATGGGCTCTCTCTCTAGGGCTATCTCCTGTCAGTGTGAATTGGCTCTGAGTACTTCTTCGAATAAAGATCATTATAAGTTAACCCCCTTACTAATAAACGTTGTATAAGCTTTGAATAGTTATACAGTGTTTTGTTCCTGTCACACAAGTGACATTTTTAATTGGATTGAAGAAGACAAAAACATTCAACTGTAAACATTCAAAGCTTATACAGCGTTTATTAGTAAGGGGGTAAGTATTTAAAGTATTAATTGGTTTAAACGCTTCTAGGCCTTTTGGCTATGATCAAAGTGTAGTAGTATATGTTCTTTTCAATTGATTTTTTAGAAAAGTTGTTGATTGCTTATGAAAATGAGGAAAAGCTAAGTGAATTGTACTTGTAAAATATTAAAGTGTTTGTATTGTATTTACTAGCGTTATAAATCATGTTTTATTACTGCTGTTTAAGATTTAAACAATACTTTTATTTTTTAAACTAAAGCCATTTCTGACACACGCATGATCGTTTATTTTATTGGTTGATGCGAATGACATGCAAACTACGTGATGTACATTATAATATATATAATATCTATGGACGCTTCACACCACGTCAGTCTGGCCCCGTGCTAAGTACCTGAAGGACTTGTGTTACGGGTGCCAGACAACGGAAATATATTTAATACTTTTATATTATACATATATTTAAGATTTTTATTATATCATACATATATTTAATACACATCCAAGACCCAGGAACATTGTACTTTTTGTTCCGTCGGCGGGATTCGAACCCGCGACTCCCGGCTTGCGCTACCAACGCGCCACCAACTGAACCACAGAGGTCGTCTAAACGTGATGTACATTGATTGACAAGTTGTTTAATTTTTCGTCATATTGCGATATGTGCATGACATGCACGCATGATCGTTTCGCGATCGGCATATTGTCATGCAACAATTAATACTGGCACGTAAATGCATGTCATGCTGAATTAGGTACCGTCTAGGGAGCGCTTTAAGAATACCACATCAACGGCCAACGCAAGGTTCCATGGGTGTGTGTAGGTATATTCGATCCTCAGTCTGAAATTTACATGAAATATAAAATCTGCGATAGCATGTCAATTTTGTACCTAGAATAAGGTAGCTATTTTAAAAGCTCTTAAATATAAAAAAAAAAATCTGTGTAAAGAATTTTCAAATCGTAACTAACAATTCAACCTAAAATAATTCCTAAAAATTTAAACTCTTTATAGGACGGGAAGCTTCAACTGGAAAGTCCGAACGCTTACGAGAGATGGACTATTTATGGTACTGACAACTATTGCGTTGATTTCGTGGATACTGATTACGACTTCTATGTTCTACTTATGTCACTTCCGGAAACAGACAACACGTCTTACGTCTATGGTAAGTAACCAAAAACACGACGTGTTCTCAAAATTGATTGTAATGTAGGTATAGTAGTGGAAGAAGAATTTTTAGTATTAGTGTTGACATACCCGACCAAACTGCATCCTCCATTTGTCTTGAATCAATGTCCCTGATACGACTACTGTGTGAGTATTATATATATATATATATATATATATATATATATATATATATATATATATATATATATATATATATACAGGGTGCAATTTAACCTTCCTGCCAAATTTAGATATATTGATCCTTGATAAAAATAAAAATACACGTATTTTTTTCTTTTATAGTCACTCAGTACTAAATTATTGAGAAATAGCTCGGCTGTCCCATTTCAAAACCTAGTAAGGGCCAAAAACAAAATTTTGCAGGAGAGCTCATAAACGAAATATATTTCAGTAGTGGCTAGTACGCTTACTCGGTATCAAACTTTAAATATTTCAACTTTTTAGTGACTTTTTAGCACTGGTGTTTTTGTATTCGGTAGGGTAGGTTAGGTAAGTGAAGTTTATGCAATAAAATGA
Organism: Cyaniris semiargus; assembly: GCA_905187585.1. Classification (NCBI taxonomy): domain Eukaryota; kingdom Metazoa; phylum Arthropoda; class Insecta; order Lepidoptera; family Lycaenidae; genus Cyaniris; species Cyaniris semiargus. Next base: position 7,013,527 of record LR994555.1, read on the forward strand.
TTTTTGTAAAAAGTGTCCCTTACTAGGTTTTGAAATGGGGCAGCCGAGCTTCCAAAAGTTATCCTAAAAAACACTACAATCAATGGACACGATGCGTCGGCCGCGCGTGACGTGCCCCCGCGCGCGCGCCTCGTCCCGGCGTCACCCCCTCTCATTCCCCCGCGCCGCGAGTGACCGTTCTGCAACGATTTTAAATGGGATAAAATATGTCATTGAAAAAAATAACACCCATTTTTTTTTTATTAAATGGACTCTCCTAATGATACTTAAGCCCTGGAAAAATTTTGGCAGGAAGGTTTAATTGCACCCTGTGTATGTATATATATATATATATATATATATATTTAAATATATATATTATCCCACAAAAAACAAAAACAAAAAGTGGTAAGGTAATTTGGAGCTTGAAAATATAATATAGGTAATAGTAGTGTAATATTGATAATAGGTTTTTATTTTTCAGCAATGTTTGTTTCGTCATTTTTTCATCTGTTGGTACTTGTGGTGTATGCGGTTCTACCCGACCTGCGGAACCTCCCCGGGAAGATTCTTATGGCCTACGTAGTTAGTCAAATAATTGCATTCATATCCCTCAGTATGATACAAATTTTAACTTTCATACCACCTATCTCCTGTGTAATTCTGAGTAAGTAAAATAAAGATATTTTAAATTAGTTATACACTTATCTCATTTGCTCTGCTTTCTGTTGTCTTTGGTTTTTTATGAAGATGGAAGGGACTAGTACTTTACTAAACATATAATACCATTCCATTTCAGCTGCAATCGTATACGACAGTTTTTTGTCGAGCTTTTGTTGGATGAACGTTATGTCTTACGACATATTTTGGACGTTTCGGTGAGTAGAACTTAAATTATAGCAAGTAGGCATAAATTATAATAGTGAACTTTGTTACATAATGTTTCTTCTTTTGTTACAAAAATTAATATTAGAAGCTCATTTTCAACACTTAGTTTTTTTATACCGAGCAAAGCTCGGTCATCCAGATATTATATTACATAAATGTGTAAACACTATAGGCCTAAAGGTCTGCAACTGAACAGGCTAGATCGTGGATTACAGCCATAAAATCAGTTTAAGGCGACGTGATAATTTGGCTGTAGCGATATCGATTTTTCTCATCAATGACTAAAGCTAAGAAATTAAAGTTCATTGTCAGTATTCATCATGTATTTGTCTTTGAATTACCCATAGCGTAACACGATTGGTCAACTATTATAACACAGAATAATCAATCAAAAAGACCTCTGTAAAAAAAGGGATTCTAATTTTGCCAACAGAGGAGAGTGATTTAAGCTTCCAAAATTTGTACATAGATTGGTTCAAGCATACACTTTAATTTGCCCATAGCTTATATGGAATATATTTATGGTTTTAAAATTACGCGACAAAAACCATTTTGTCGCTTACGCCCTTTCCATTTCTTGCTGTTCCATTTCTTGTTTTCTATGAGAGGCCGGCCCGCAACAAGCAATCTAAAACATATCCAACACAGTTTTTTACTTTAACGCGGCGTCACCTTAACTTGACAGGAGTTTCGCGAAAGCGCACGTGCACCGGACCGGGGAGAACTTTAAGTTCGCGATGTACTGCCTATACGCGTGGGGAGTCCCGCTGGCGCTGACCGCCATGATGCTCATGATGCATAACGCCGACTTCTCTGACAAACCTTGGGTTATAAAACCGCTTATAAACGATAGGGGATGCTTTTTAATGGGTATGTGAATTCTATTATATCTTGATTAATTTGTAAATATCTCTAGTCCGTAAAACTGAGGTTTAAAATGTTAGCTAATCTGCATTACCTGTTTTAGCCGGAGTCTTACCCCTTGACCTTGAGATACAGCGTCGTGCGACAATGTACTATCATAGCAAAAACATTACGAATCCCTACTTTTTAAACGCCCGCGATAAAATAAAAATCACAAGATTGTTTGAACCTTTAGAGGATTCGGTACGTAGTCTAATCTCCGAATGGCAGACGCGTGGGGACAAATCTACTAAAGGGAGACATCTTTATAATTTTTTCCCTAATATTCGTGAACGGCTGTCCAAACACTGGATAGATATTGATCACAGCGTATCTCAATTCCTGACCGATCATGGAAATTTTAAAGCCAAACTTTACGGATTTAAATTGGTTGCATTACCTATGTGTGAGTGCTCGACCGAGGGCAGTATGTTTGAACAAACCGCCCATCATGTTCTTTGGGAGTGTAGTCTTTGGCAAGAGGAACGAACTACAATGCTGAACAACCTATATTGTAAATCTGGAGTCGCATACTACACTGATCTCGTGGACAGCGCTAGGAACTTCCGTGCCTTCAAGCGTTTTTGTCACAATTATTATTGGCGACATTCAAACACAATAAACTCCAATATTAACTTAGCTTCAGCTTAGGAGTCACAACTATTAGCCTTATTTCCGTGGTGCTCCCCCTTAAGTTCTTTGACTTTCGGTCATTGCAACTTTGTGCTGTCTCCCGCTTTGTATGGGGAGGGAAACTGGAATTCTTCCTACTCCTCCTATTCTCTTCTGATTAATTTCGTTGCGGGTCCCAAGACAGTTTTAGCATGTCCCTCGGGCTCCCTGAGATCATATCAAAGGGTTTTCGTGGTTGGATACCGCTGTCGATCCTGGTACACAGGAGATACAGTGGTGGAAATGTGTGGTGGGCCAAAGCCCGTTAAAAAAACAAAAAAAGCTAATCTGCATTGCTATGAAGCATCTACTGTATCCTATTGTAGCAAGTATACTGATTTTTAAAGTAATTAATTCTGATCTTTAGAGTGTTAATGTCTGTGACCGTTGTCACGGCTTTTTTTATCAACTTTTAGTGTTTTTACTTGCAGAGGGTGAAAAATTTGTGTACTTGTATCTGCCCATTCTGATACTGATAATATGCAATTGGGTGTTCTTCTTGCTGACCGTGTTCAACATCTGGCGAGTGAGCCGCGCCACGGCGGTGGTGCGCTCTCCTGCGTCCGGCAACGCCGCAGCCCATCGCGGGCACAAACTTAGGTACCTAGGCTTACTCTACATAATTATTGTTACGTGCTAGGCTTCGAAGGATTTGGAGAAAAAGACCTGCTGACTCTTAAAAAGACTTTACTAGCACTAACACTAGCTCACACAAATCACTAAGTCCAAACACTAAGCACTAGATCCAAATCACTGATCACTATCACTGTCCTAGTCGTAGGTTCACTGGTTCACTCACTATTGATCACTCGTTTTCACTTCGAAGTCGCCTCGAAGATCGCTCAGATGAAACTGAATTGCCGGGCCGTCTACCTGCGGCTATTTATATGGCGAGACGAATTCCAGAAAGTTCCTTCGCCCGATTCACGTAAACAAGTAAACAAGTGTGGGAACTTTCTAGAAAATACGTGTAAGTAAACATACACCTAACGCCATCTAGTATTAAGTAGGGGATTTATGTTATCTTTGTTTCCCTGATCAGTTTCGCTGGTTTGACGCTAGATGGCACTACGTGTCCGTATCATTATTAAGACCGTTGTATCATAGTAAAAGTAGGGGAAGTAAGTTATCTTCATACAAAGGCACCGCGCGCGGCTTGTATGTGTGCGCCATAGTATCAATGCGTCGCCGGCCGCCGAACGCACACTTAATAAAATCTCAGAGTGTATTCGGAGTGTACCAGTCGGGGCTAACACTGCACGAGCTTCGCGCGTCACGACTTTTCGGCGGCGCAGCGCCGCGGCTAAACGAATCAAAAAATATGTCTGATAATTATCGCAGCCCGCAGGAGAAACTATTGCTGTGTTTGGGTGTTTTATTATAACAATTCAACAATTCCAGAATTTTTTCTCTTCATATTACGTATTGAACAGGAAAGGTACTACTCACTTATTCTAGCATAATATTATAATTTTTACTTGATGATGAGATACCTACTTGAACTACTTACTTCTTTTTTATTGTATTAGTTTTCTATCACACAGAGGAAGTAGGTAAGTCTACTTTCCCACTAGAACATAGTATATGAGAATGTTTTAGGTACTTTTGATCCGTCAACTAATTTGCCGCTATTGCTTTGTTTACGTTTAGTAATGCCGATTTCTCTGTATTGTAGGTATATTAACTAACTACTTACAATCAATTACTTATTTTAAATCATAATTAAAAATAACTAATAAGTAATTGAGTAATTGTAAATCAGATATACCTACACATAAAGCAAAGTTCGAATCATAACAACAGATTAGTTTATAGTACCTATAAGAGACAGGTGTTAGTTGTTTTACAGGGTTTTTTATAATTTTATTTAGACATCGGATTATATGCACGATCAAAGTGCCGAAATATGCATGCAAATATGCACAAAATATGCACGATCAAGAGTTACTTTTTATTAAAAGTCGGGAGACCGCGACGTTGCCGCTGTTCATGCGGTTGCGAACAAAGCGCGGCCAGCCGCTCCCACACCTCCCCGCCACCACGCTGCCGCCGCCTAAAATTGACAACCCTAAGACAGTTGGTAATTATATCGCGGATTGGGCCGGAGTTAACCTACTTCCCCTCCTTTTACTATGGTTGTATCGTATACGATCAGGAGTGTGCTGACTATTACCGAATCAGTGCACTCCTTGTTCATTCATATCTGTTCTGTCCGTGACTAAAGCACACGGTTTGGAATGAAGACTGAATTGTGCATGTGTATCGTTGTCGCACGTTCTGAGGTTAGTTTGGCGTATTATAACATTTTTTAAAAATTTCTCCAATTAACTTCTCCAATCAGTTGTGTAATAGTTCGTGGTCAATTACCATAATATTATCATTTGCTCAAAATTTTATTTATACCACGGCCCACGACTCTTCTTCATTACGTGTTTCAATTTAAAATCGAAGTTCAAAAAATGTTGTTTCGTTCCAGGTTCGTCCTCTACATCAAACTGTCATTGATGATGGGGATGAACTGGCTTCTCGAAGTCATCAGTTCATTCTACCCTGAGCTCAACGGATGGTGGGTCACCGACATGTACAATATTCTCATCGGCTTTTCATATTCCTTATATTTGTACTTAGAAGGAAAATTTACAAGGACCTCCAAGCAAAGTGAGTATCTCTTACTGGTAACTTTGACTTGTCGTAAACGTGTTTTAAAAGCTGTTAGTTTGGTATATTTTTATCAGTTCTCATTGTCGTGGTAAAGTCATCATTTTGTGAGTTTTCACTAATATTATAAATAAATTATAGACCAAAACTTTTTGAAAAAAGCTTTTATTTAAATACTCCAAAAATAAGAAAATAAATTTCTCCTTAAAAAGTTTAACTATTAAGTTATAACATCAATATAAATTATACAATTTGCATGATAATAAAAGCTTGTCGCGCGATTTGTAAATAAACAAGTACCAATTGAGTAAATTGATATTATATTTTAATAAATTTATTAAATACTGACAGATTGTTAAGTCTCTATTTTAAAAGCTTTTATTTAACTTGAACTAAGTTAAATAAAAGCTTTTAAAATAGTTTTGCTAATAGCAGGGCCTGGTTTTAATAAAACCGGTCAGCGCCACCGAAACTGGTGTTGGATACATTATTATGCTTTTATTGTAAACGAGTAATAAAGATAAACGCATTTCAGGTTCAGCAGCGTCCGCCTGAACCGGTGGTCAGCAACCAACAGCACTATCAACAGTACCTACCACGGACTCCAACGTCAGTCAGGACATCACCCTGCAGGTGTCGCAGCATCCTCGCGGTTCTGATCGAGACAAAAACTTTGAGCGAAATATTTGAAAATAAAATTATGGCGCCTTCAGACGTGCGGAGAAGCTCTTTTTTCTTCATAATTGATTGATATTTGAATGTTGAATGATGATAGAAACAATTATGTGAACTTGATAGGGATGCATTCATGCACATCAACGTTCTGCTTTAGGCTATAAATATTTAGGAAATACGGTTAAGAATTTGCATTTTGCAATTAGCAATAGATTGTTAAGTTACCCAAGTACTACGAATAATAAAAAACCGGCCAAGTGCGAGTTGGACACGCCCATGAAGGGTTCCGCAGCAGCAATAAGGTTTATTTTTATGAAATTAAAAGGTTTTTGATTTATTTTTATTTGAATGTTGATTGATGCAAGAAACAATTATGTGAACTTGATAGGGATGCAATCATGCATATATCAACGTCCTGCTTTAGGCTATAAATATTTAGGAAATACGGTTAAGAATTTGCATTTTGTAATTAGTAATAGATTTTTAAGTATAATTAATGATAAAACGAACTTGCCTGTACGTGAAGTTCTATCATAATTATGCGAGCTGCTCAATTCGAAGCGATTAATATTTAACCTGTCTTCATTTACCGGCCTTAACACGAAGAGTTTAAATCATATTTCAAATCTGCAACTAAAAATAAGTCAAAAAACAAGTCATTTACAGTTTAGTTTCATAACACTCCCACATTTCCCTCTCTACAACGAGTTAGAGTAGGGAAGTGGGGAGAGTAGGGATCGTTCTCTCAGTGGCATTCGGACTTCATTAGTTTAAAGATAAAGAAAAATCTAAAATACAGACTTCAAGTAGGGTGGGAAATTTTGTGGAGGGAATACAATATTAATCGCTTCGAATTGAGCAGCTCGCATAATTATGATAGAACTTCACGTACAGGCAAGTTCGTTTTATCATTAATTATGCTTCGCTGCTCAATTCTCGCGATTAATATTTAACTTGTAGATGTTTAATTAAAGGTATTTGAAGTCTGTATCCCTTAAATGAAAAGAGATCACATAAAAAATCAAACAATTTTATTATCGTACATACAATACTAATAATAATTTACAAGTAAGTAGGTATGCATACAACTAACTTGTTTGCGAATCAAGAATAGATCTAGCAAAAGAATTATTTTCTATAAGTAAAATCTCTCTATTATAAAACCTTGCAAAGACTGAAGACGACGTGCTCCAACCAGCAGTTTTCCTTATAACGTCTATGCTTACTCCCAAAGATTTTGCCTTAGAAGTAGAGGCGTGGCGAGTACTGTGAGAGCCGAATATGCTTACATCGACACCACTCTTTTGGAGCACGTCTCTTATCCAATGACTCAAGGTTTGGCTACAGACTTTTTTGTGTGGTTTTCTGTAACTTATAAATAATTTATCACAGGAGTTTCGAATTACTCAGTTTTAGATCGATAGCTAGATAATGCACGGGCTGGACAAATATTTTCATTAACATGATAAAACGGTATTTTTAGTATAGGTTGATTCATATTTGGTTTTGTAGTTTTAATTATATCAGAAATTTTGATAATGATTTGATCGTTTTTAAACAACATGTTACTTAATTTAATGTTTGAAATGGTTTGAATTCTATGACCAGTGACGAGAGCTAGCAAAGTAATAACCTTTTTTGATAAGATTTCCAAATTTAAATCATCATTAGGATAAAGAGTCGAAAGATAATTTAGGACAATAGAGGTATCCCAAGTAAATTCATATTTCGGCTTTGGGGGTCTGAATCGAAAAATTCCTTTCATAAATCTTAAAATCCGATCGTCGTTCATTATGTTAGAACTAAATAAAAAAGATAAAGCAGATTTACAACAATTTAGATTGCCGTAGCTATAACCGGCATTATACAACTTAGTTAGAAAATATAGTATGTTAGGCACTGATGCGTTTAAATAATCTATGTTTTGCAAGTTACAGAAGTTAAACCATTCCTTAAAGTGAGAATTGTATTGCTTCTGAGTATTAGGAGCTAAAGAATTTATCATTATATCTATAGAAGAAGGAGGTACGCTTCTTCTTAATAACGTTTCCCTGATAATATTCCTGTAACCAGGGTAAGGTTTCGGTGTAGACTGTGTGGATACCTGGAATATTCACATAGTAACAGGTTACTATTTGGCTTAAAATAAATAATTTGTGATATTATTAAGCGTTTAAAAACAGGAAACCAGGGCTGTGTAGGCCAATAGGGCACGACAATAATCCCAGTAGCCTGGTCAGCAATGATTTTACTAAGCATTTTTAAAATTATAGCAAACGGAGGAAAAGCGTAGAAAAAATATTCACTCCAGTCTATAGTAAAAGCGTCAATACAAAAAGCGAATGGGTCTGGCTTCCACGATACATATTTACCACACTTTGTATTAGAACGGCTGGCAAATAAGTCTATTTGAGGTGTATCAAAATTTTTGATTATATGCGAAAAAGCAAAATCAGCGAGTTCCCACTCGGTATCAGATTTTATTCTACGTGATTCAAAATCTGCAATACTGTTTTCAGTAGATTTTATATATGAAGCAAAAATAAATAATTCCCTTTCTTCACAAAATTTCCAAATTTCTTTCGAAACATTATGCAAATGTGGAAACTGGACACTACCCATTCGATTTATGCACGCGACAGCAGTTGTATTATCTATACGAAATAATATTTGACGGTTACAAATATCTTTTGAAAATATTTTTAACGCAAAGAAAGCTGCTAGTAGTTCTAAAACATTAATATGATAATGTTTTTCTTCACTTGTCCAGAAACCATTAGCTCTGACACCATTAGATGTAGCACCCCATCCAGTATTGGATGCATCAGAAAATATGACTAAATCATAATGACTTTTCCTAATATGACTTACAGAAAGATCAATATTCTTACTCCACCATTCTAAGTCTTCACTAATAATTGATTTATTTAATTGTATTATATAGTCATAGTTATTATGTATTTTTAAATGTAAATATTTCTGCCTTTCAAAGATTTTTGTGTGTAACCATCCATATTCTATGCCAGGACAAACAGATATTAGTAAACCAATAAACTTAGCAAAGTCTCTCAGACTACATTTATCTAAATAATTAAATTTATGTAATTGTATTCTTACTTTCTCTATTTTATCCTGTGGTAATTTCACACAAAAATGTTTGGTATCTATAATGAAACCTAAAAACTTACAGGAAGTATTAGGTACTAAATTACTTTTATTGTAATTAACTATAAAGCCCAAATTACTTAGTAATAGGATAGTATTGTCTAAATTTAGTTTACATTCGTTATAGGTATTACCAATCAGTAATATGTCATCTAAATATATTGTAGAAATATAACCATGTAAACGTAAATGTTCTATAACCGGTTTCATGAGCTTAGTAAAAACAAGAGGTGCTGTATTTAGGCCAAATGGTAAACAATTAAATTCATAAGTTAATTTTTGAAATTCAAAATCTTAAATATTTCTTATACAGTGGATGTATAGGAATTAAAAAATAAGCGTCCTTTAAATCTACCGACGCTAAATAACTATCTTGATTTATTAATTTTATGGCAGTTCTTAAGTCCTCCATTTTAAAATGGGGCGGTTTTATAAAAAGATTGAGTTTCTTTAAATTTAAAATTAGCCTGTGCTCGCCATTTGGCTTAGGTATCAGAAAAATTGAAGATAGAAAATCACCTTTTGACCTAACACAAGGTGAAATAGCACCCTTATTTAAGAGCTTCTTAATTTCAATTTGGATATTTTGTATGTTTTCCAATTGATTAAAATTATTTGTTGGATTACTTATTTGAAAAGGAGCACTTGTAAAAGGTATTTCATAACCCTCAATATATGATAATATTACAGGATCTTTTGTAAGCTTGCGCCAAACTGTAGAAAAATATCTTAGTCTGCCAGATAAAGTGGTTACCTGTGACGTTAAGACTTCCTGGTTTTGTAAGGGGCATTGCCCCGACTGACATTCCTCGAGTTGTGTCTGTGTGTAGACTCCTGATGTGGAGGCAACGTCGTCTGGCCCGCAGTTCGTTGTACAGTCGATGCTGGCCTCCGGTTCTTCACCTGAGATTTGGACTGCGGGCGCTTCCAGTTTAAATTGCTCGTAGAAGGCTGAGGATTTGTTTTTGCTGTATGGTATCTAGATTGGAAACCTTTTAAGTCTTGGCTCGATTTTTGTATAGCCTTATTAGTTTTCAATTTTTCAGCCAAATCTTCACCGAATAAGTACTTATCACGTTTCGCATCCTTCAATGTATCCTTAAGCTTATCATTCAATGCAGATAACATAAAATTTCGTCTCAATTTCGTGTCGATGCAATGAATATCGCATAAAATCTTAGAGGCATCACTTATATGCTTAATTATACTTTGGCTCGTATCAGACGTATTAGAAGCCAGCGTCTGTATGGCGTTAGTCAACGCTGATAATGCGGCACCTATTTGTGATTGACGTTCGGCAAATTGTAAATCTTTTTTATACAAAACATTTGATACTGCGGCTTTTACTTCCGCGTTTAAAATCGGTGCTGTAAATAACAAGCAATTTCCAGGTATTGGATAATCTTCTTTAAGTTTTTGTTTATCTTCCTTTTTTAAACCATTTTGTATAATATTCTGAAATCTAGTAGCTATATCTTTATGTATATCTTTGCCTAAAGGAGATTCATCTTTCGGAGAATCCCCTAACAATGCCAAAATATTTTCATCGAGGCTTATTTCCGGTTCCGATACATTATTTTTGTCAGTTGGGACCGGAGCTGACTCCACATGCTGAGGAGTAGTTGGCACAATAGGATCCTCCATTTCATTTGATTCGTTACCGAATATTTCACAGTCTGACCGAGATTCATTTTCCGGTATAAATTCTTTTTCAGAATCTAGGAAGAAATAAAATAATTTTTGTTACGAATAACATGACTGTGCAAATAAAATATCAGTTTTACTTTATTTATTGAAGGTAATGGTCCCAAAAACCATTCGCATCAATTTATTTAATGAAGGTAATGGTCCCAAAAAACCATTCGCATCAATTATCCGTGAAGGCAACAGTCCCAATATTAAATAAATAACGTACTGTTCGCATCACCTTTTACTGATATATTAATTATTAGGTCCTCGTAAAATTATGAACTTTTCGAAAAAGCAATAAAAAACCTGTAACAAAAAAGAAAAGACTTACCGAGACTGCTTGAATCACTCGAGAAACGTCTTTTCAATACTTTTTTCTCCAATTTCCGAATTTTCTTAAGTAAATATGCTTCCGTATCACGACTCCTTTTCCTTTTTCCCATCTTCAAAGCTTTCAAATTCACTCACTGCACTATTTCACTATTTTCCGTAATTTACGTGTTGCGGCCGCTGCACGAAAACAGATAATGAAGTCCGAATGCCACTGAGAGAACGATCCCTACTCTCCCCACTTCCCTACTCTAACTCGTTGTAGAGAGGGAAAATGTGGGAGTGTTATGAAACTAAACTGTAAATGACTTGTTTTTTGACTTATTTTTAGTTGCAGATTTGAAATATGATTTAAACTCTTCGTGTTAAGGCCGGTAAATGAAGACAGTACTACAAGTTAAATATTAATCGCGAGAATTGAGCAGCGAAGCATAATAAAATATAGACTTAAAAGTTTATTTTTATTAATTTTTAAAGTAGTTCTGCCATTCTGAAAATTTCAGACAGGAACCGCTACAGATATTTAATATCTGTAGTAGGTTCCTGTGTAGCGGTCATTGACTTTCTGTCAAAGAACTTGTCTCAACTCTCATGTCATCGTTTTCTATACAAACTGCGATTGAAGTGACAGATGTTTCTATTTTGCAAACACAATGAGAACTCAGTGTGAAGTATATCACTACGAAGAGTTCGAACCCATAAAAAGTTGAGATAATCATTCTAAAAGTTACCAAGAGGTGTTCCAATGAATCAATTATTATAGTATGTATTTTAATAAGAGTTATTTTTTCTTTTTAAGCCAATTACTGAATACAGTGCGAGCATATTTCATATAGCTCCAAGACTAAATAGGTCGACCTTTGAGGCTGGGGACACCTTATTTCATTTTGACTATATTATAATTCATGCGTACACCACAAGTAATTAACAAAAGCGTGTGGGAGACAGCCTCATATTACAGTACAAGGAATTATTGCTTGCACCGGAATAACTGGCGTATGACAGTGATGTGGCAGTGTGGCCGAGTAATTGCTTTTCACCCCGTTCGTCGGGAATTAATTAAATGTATTATCTGTGACAGGTGAAAAATTATGTACGGTTTCGAAATGATTTATGGTTCACTTGAAACTTAAGTATCAATATCCAAATTATAATGCAAACTGCAAAGGTTTTTTGTTCATATTTGCAAATTGAGGGCGAACTAGATTAACCACCTAATAATATTATCATCATCTTACTTTCAGTAAGACAAGGGTACGAATGCTTAACAAAATATTTAGCACTTGTTTTACCGAAGGTGCGTTATGTATTTTTTGCTCATCCAGGTTGTTGTCGTTATCATGAAAGCTAAAAGCACGTTTTTGACAGTAACATACATCAGCCGGTATAAATATTATATTGTATTAATAATAATTAGGCAATATTACGAAAAGGTCGGAGCAAAGGGGGCTACTAGCAAATAATATACAGTAAATAATCCGACCAAAATCCGACATGTTGCATACTCATATCAGAATATAGAAACGTTGTCAGACGTCGAACAAAATTTTTATGTACTGTCTAGACTCTATGCTGGTGTTGCCTCTAGCTTGAAAACATTGCAATAACATGTCCTATTTCCTGAATAACTAATTAACCGTCATAAAACTAACACCAATACAATAACTGTAGAGCTTAAGACTACATAAACTACAGACTATAGAGCTTATAGGTCATTTTGTTATTGGGTATAATTTAAACGGTCACCAGAAATATTTTTATCGCGGTCAGAGAATTACCTGAGGTCAACTGGTACTAGTCTCGATCAAAAACGGATTTTTGGAACCTATCATGACTATTTTACCACCTGCTCCTGATGAATTACTCAATGCAATATTCTGTAACTGCAAAAATGGCCGTAGCTTAAGATATGTATGCAGGAAAGCGGGGTTACAGTGCTCTTTAGTTTGCGGCTAGTGTAATGGACTAGCTTGTCTCAATGCTGTACCACATCAGACCGATATCTAAATATCTATATTGATGACTAAAACAGGTACATAACATGTTTTATTACAATTAAATCCAAAGTAATAATATTATGTCCGCCAGAGATAAAAATAGTTTTCGGAATGACATATGAACGATGCACGCGCCATATTGAAGCAAGTGTAAACTTGTACTGAGAAGGCTCTACAATGAGTCACTTGTTACTCTAATAGACAGCCTAAAGTTCAATTGTTACTACTTACATTGCTGATTTACTACTAATATACTGCTGTTGTACGGCGAGAGTGAAATTCGGGCTGACTAACTTGTGCCCAAACTGGTAGTTTAAGAGCATTATATCCGGAAATAATGCTATTGTATGGCCGGGTTATACATCTTGTGGAGTACATGTGAACCATTAAACTTACGATATAGATCTTAAAATACTACTTGGAATTTTATGTGAGTTTTGAATTTTTTTTTTTATGAAATAAGGGGGCAAACGAGCAAACGGGTCACCTGATGGAAAGCAACTTCCGTCGCCCATGGACACGCGCAGCATCAGAAGAGCTGCAGGTGCGTTGCCGGCCTTTTAAGAGGGAATAGGGTAATAGGGGAGGGTAGGGATGGAAAGAGAGGGCAATATGGGAGGGAAAGGAAGGGAATAGGGTAGGGGATTGGGCCTCCGGTAAACTCACTCACTCGGCGAAACACAGCGCAAGCGCTGTTTCACGCCGGTTTTCTGTGAGAACGTGGTATTTCTCCGGTCGAGCCGGCCCATTCGTGCCGAAGCATGGCTCTCCCACGTATAATATATAAATTTTGATATAAAATATAAATTGTGATATCTTGAAGAGTTTTTAAGCTATCAGAGTCATTTTTTTTTTATTTGTAACAAATAACGTAAGTTGATTAGCTTCAGAAGGAACAATATTGTTTTTATCCTTATATTATTTATTTATTTATAAATCCTTTATTTGCATGTTACATATGCACCCTCTATGAAAACCGGACTTAGCACAGATTTGCCGAACACCAGTATAAGGACATCATCATCATCAGTCAGCTGCAGTCAAACATCTCTTGGACTATAATAAACTTGAAGCATACATAAAATGGTGCCGTCTCTCAGACTATACAGATAAGACCACTCAAGCAGTTTCTCAATAAAATTGCGAAAGAACAAGGAATACCGAAAATGCTGTCGCCGTATCGTCGTGGTGGTCCCAACTCCGTGGGACCTGATTTTGGTAGCTAGTTAGCTCACTTTAGATCTTACATCGATCGGGGTCGGTAGCTTTGTAATTTAGGATATAGTTTTGTTATACAGAATAGTTCAGTTAGGAAAAGTGTTTCAAGTTAAAATTAATACTGTAATATTATTTTAATAAATGATTTAAAATTAATCGGTTTTTTTTGGAACTCCCGTCCGAGAACACTATAATTGGCGCAGTCTTGGGGATTTTTCCAAAATTACGGAAAATCCAGAACCTACGAAAGTGTTCCGGGAGTAGTGAAATTCGGGTGTGTGTGGAATCCAGAAATTGATCCAGCAGATACCAGAATGTACATGTAAGTGCTTTAGTTTCTATCTAGAGTTGCTTCCTCTCTATCCTATAAGTTTTACTATAATTTTCCAAGATTTTCCATCCAAGGCAATCACGGAATCCTAGAGTTAGTAATAGCAGTAGAAATAATTTAGTAGATACAAATAGAAATTTAGGAATTTTGGACGAGTCGCAGGAAAATTTAATTTCTTGTGAAAACTTTTCAGTAGATTATAATTTATTAAATATGTCGAATTTAGATGATATTTTTAAAGCTTTACGGTTAGTGCCGGAATTTGACGGTAACCCAAATGTTTTAACTAGATTTATTAAATTATGTGACCAGTTAGTGCAACAATTTATTAGGAATGAAAAAGGCTATGAACTTAGTAATTGTGCTTTAATTAATGGAATTTTAAATAAAGTAGTAGGCTCAGCTTCTCGTTTGATTAACTCTAATGGTATACCTGAAAACTGGGATGGCATTCGATCTGCCTTAATTAATAATTTTGCCGATCAGCGAGATGAAACATCGCTCTATAACGATCTAGCATTATTGAACCAGGGTTCCCTAAGCCCTCAGGAATTTTACGAAAAGTGTCAGAATTTATTTAGTACTATTATTACATATGTCAGCCTGCATGAAACGGTGCCGAGCACTATAGAATCTAAGCGAGCGCTATATAAAAAATTAACGCTTCAGTCATATTTACGCGGACTCCGCGATCCACTAGGATCTCGTATCCGTTGCATGCGCCCTGACACAATAGAAAAAGCGTTAGAATATGTTCACGAGGAGATGAACACCCTCTACATGCAGCAGCGCAGCGAGCGTCCGTCGGAGAAGAAATTGCAGGTAAGTGATAGTATATTTAAGCACGGTACGCAACCTTCTATGCCCTTATTACCAGCGCGACCATTTAATTCTATGTCAGGTACACCATACCGCCCTCAATTAGGTACACACCTCCCACGCCCAGATCAGGGTTGGAGAGTACAGCCGCAGCCGTTCCATAGACCGTCTAGGACGCAGCAAATGTTTGCCGCGCCCCCACCGAATTATAGACCTCAAAGTCATTTATTTAGATTACCTAAACGTCCCTCACAAAATGAACCACAGCCTATGAGTGGTGTAAGCCATTTCGTGACTAAACCATTTGGACAGACGAACAGACAACCTCATGACTGGAGAAAATTCGGTAACCCTCCACCAAATAATTATTTTAAGACTCGGGAAATGAATTTTAACGAATGTTACGACTCATACTATGACTCCGACTTTGACGAAAATTACTACTATGACTATGACTATGACAGATATTATGATAATTTTAATTGCGAATACCCAGTAAACACGGAACCCCAATCTTCTCAAAATTGTATAATAGAAGAGGCACAGGATACGCCAGCCTCAACATCAAATAATGAGCAGGATTTTCAAAAAATAGCCAAGTCAGACAAGTTAAAATAGAATTAAATTTACAAACCCAAAGACAGTTGCCCTATATTCAAATAAGTAATCCGCCCTTAAAACTTTTAATCGACACCGGGGCAAATCAATCTTTTATCAGCCCTGATGCCGTAGAAAAATTTTATTCACATATTGAGTGTAATTATGACCCATTCGAGGTGACTAACATTCATGCGACCACCAGAAATAACTATTCTATAACCGTACCTAGTTTCCAGGAAGTTAATGACAGAAATAATATTACATTATATATTTATAAATTTCATAATTTTTTCGACGGGTTAATCGGGTTAGATTTATTAGAAAAATGGGAATCTAATATTGATATTAAAAATAAATTATTAGTAACAAAATTTTCCAAGATCCCCTTACACATGTATGATTCGCGTAATTGTAATTTATATGAGGTAATAATTCCAGCAAATTCTTCAAGATTAGTTAAAGTACCTATCAATTTTCAGGAAGGCGAAGCCTTTATACCTGAACAAATAATTTGTAACTGTATAATTTCTGACTGTGTGACCACAGTAAAAAATAGTCGTGGCATTATAGAAATAAAAAACCCTTCTCGTCATGACATAGTTTTTTCAATGGACCGTCCAGTTAATGCCGAAATTTTTAATTTAAATTTTCACAAAAATACTAAACCAGACCGTGTTCTGTCCCGTTTGCGAACCGAACATTTAAACCCGGAAGAGCGTGCTAATTTAGAAACTCTTTGTTCTAGATATTCTGATATATTTTACATAGATGGTGAACCGCTCACATTTACAAACCAAATTAAACATAATATACGTACAACTGATGAAATGCCGGTTTATACAAGAAGCTATAGATATCCTTTTATACATAAGCAAGAAGTTGAAGAACAAATTTCAAAAATGTTAGAGCAGGGTATAATTCGCCCCTCTCAGTCAGCTTGGAACTCCCCCATCTGGGTGGTTCCCAAAAAAACAGATGCCTCTGGAAAAACCAAATGGCGTTTGGTCGTAGATTTTAGAAAGTTAAACGATAAAACCATAGACGATAAGTATCCAATTCCACATATTTCAGATACCCTTAATAAATTAGGAAATTGCCAATACTTTACCACCCTAAACCTAGAATATGGACTTTACCAGCTAGAAATTAATCCTAGTGATATCCCGAAAACAGCATTCAATGTAGATCATGGACACTTCGAATTTTTACGAATGCCCATAGGCCTAAAGAATTCACCTGCCACGTTTCAACGCGTGCTGGAAAATGTATTGAAAGGCCTCCAAAATCATATTTGCCTAATTTATCTCGATAGTATAGTAGTATTTAGTACATCTTTACAGGAACATATGGTTAATTTAGAGAAAGTATTCCAAAGACTCAGACAGTCAAACTTCAAAATTCAAATGGACAAGTCCGAGTTCCTCAAATTAGAAACCGCGTATTTAGGACATATTATAGGCAAAGACGGAATTAAACCGAACCCAGATAAAATTACAGCTATTCAAAAATTCCCAATTCCGAAAACCGCGACAGAAATAAAACGATTTCTTGGTCTATTAGGCTATTATCGAAAATTTATACCAGATTTCGCTCGTATCACAAAACCAATGACAAAATGTTTAAAAAAAGGCTCTAAAATTATAATAAATGACCCTGAGTACACAGACTGTTTTGAAAAATGTAAAACCCTGTTAATCAATGACCCTATCCTACAATATCCAGATTTTAGTAAGGAATTTATCCTGACTACAGACGCCTCAAATTACGCAATAGGAGCAGTTCTTTCCCAAGGACCTATCGGTAGTGACAGACCAATAGCTTACGCATCCAGGACCTTAAACACTAGTGAGATTAATTACAGTACAATTGAAAAAGAGCTTTTAGCTATAGTTTTTGGTACAAAATATTTCCGCCCCTATTTATTCGGTAGAAAATTTAAAGTAGTCACAGATCATAAGCCACTTCAGTGGATTATGAACCTTAAAGAGCCCGGTTCAAGACTCACTAGATGGCGTTTAAAACTTAGCGAATACAATTTTACACCTATCTACAAACAAGGCAAATGTAACACAAATGCCGACGCCTTATCAAGAATAGAAATTAATAATGAGGACGTCAGTTCTATCATAGTAAATGTGTCTGAAGCAGAAAGACCTCAATCCCCATCTGGCTCCTCAACACTTACCGCTCACAGCTCCTCCACAGTCACCGTCCACTCCAGCGCAGAAGATCCCATCCTAGAAATTCCTATATCTGACGATCCGTTAAATAAGTTTAGTAGGCAAATATCTCTAGTAGTAGTAGGAGACATTAAGAAACGACCGACAGTTACCAAACCATTTGAGACTCATACAAAAACTACTGTTCAAATATCAGAATCCAATTTGGAAAATGACGTAGTAAATGCAATAAAAGAATATGTGGACCCAAAAATTAAAACAGGACTGATCATAGACCCACCTTTAGCCATGTATAAAATTGTCCCTATTCTGCAAAATAAGTTCAAAAGTTCCGCTATGAAATTAGTTCTTACAAAAACTGAATTGGAAAATGTTAATGATTATTTAAAACAAAATGAAATTATTGGAAAATACCATGTGGGAAAAACTAACCACCGTGGTATTAACGAATGCTTTCTTGCTCTTTCTCGTAGATTTTATTGGCCAAAAATGAGAGAATCGATAGCTAAATTTATAAATGAATGTGGAATTTGTGGTCAAGCAAAATACGATAGGAATCCAATTAACCAAAGATTTTCAGTAGTGCCACCTCCAACAAAGCCGTTTGAAATCCTTCATCTTGATCTTTTTACAGTCGAATCTGAAAAATACTTAACTTTAGTTGATGCTTTCTCAAAATATGCCCAGGCCTACCATTTGAGAGATGGAACCGCCTTAAGCGTCGTCCAGGCCCTTCTTAAATTTTGTACCCATCACGGTTTACCCTTAACCATTGTAACTGACCAGGGGACCGAATTCACAAATGCATTATTTTTAGAATTCGTTAGACTTCATAAAATTCAGCACCACAAGACTCTAGCCCATGCTCCAAATGATAATGGTATAGTGGAAAGGTTCCACTCAACAATTCTCGAACATTTGCGTATATTAAAATTAGAAAGAAGAACTGAATTAAGTGTCAATCTTATGCCCTACGCCCTTTTGGCCTACAATAGTTCAATTCACAGCTTTACTAAATGCCGACCAATAGACCTTATTTCTGGACATTTTGACCCTAGAGACCCTACTGACATTGACTTAACGCAACATCTTTTACAACAATATATAATAGACCATAAGCTTAGGATGACTCAAGTATATGACATAATTAACGAAACCTCATTACATAATAGAACCCAGTTAATCGAGAATAGAAACAGAGACCGAGAACCAGAACGTGAATATACCCCAGATCAGCAAGTGTACATACGGAACCCTATGGCATCCCGTCAGAAACTCGCCCCGCGCTA
Source organism: Cyaniris semiargus (assembly GCA_905187585.1). NCBI lineage: Eukaryota > Metazoa > Arthropoda > Insecta > Lepidoptera > Lycaenidae > Cyaniris > Cyaniris semiargus. Next base: position 7,032,920 of record LR994555.1, read on the forward strand.
TACGCAGGATGTAGTTTTAGCTGACCTTCCCATACATATTTATACTAAAAGAAAGCGAGGTCCAGTAGCAAAATCACGACTTAAACGAAGTACTAAGGACCCTGTATTGTTACAGGATACTTCTACTATGCCTACTGACACAACTGACTCGAGGACAAGACGTAACGATCGACAGCCTACAAGACGGACCAGAAGTACTTCCGTTTAAATTAGGAAACGCTAAAATCATATCCCACTACCACTCTTTTCTTAGTAAAATAGACTTATCCCAAATACACTCACAAATTAAATTAGTAAAAGTGCAACTTCATCAAGCACGTATCGATCTAAGTAATCAGACAATTTCCTTATACGAACCCCATATAGAATATCTTACATCAAAATTGGATAGAGTTTTAAGTCAGTTATATACATTTGAAGCCGACCGCAAAAAAAGAGGTCTCATTGACGGACTTGGTTCAATAATTAAAAGTATTTCAGGTAATTTGGATTACACCGATGCAATTAAATATAATAATGCCATTGAAGTTTTAAGTAAAAACCAGCATAAGTTAGAGTTAGAAATTAATAATCATATAAGCCTAAATAAAGAATTCACCTTAAGAAATTCAGAACTTTTAGGAAATCTTACAGCTAATCAAAATAGAATAGCTAAGACTCTGGAGTTAATAATTAATAGTGACAGTAATAGAGAAAACGAATATATTAAATACTCCCATTTTGCGCAACATTTAATTATTCTTAGTGACAATATAGATATGTTATCAGAAGAAATATATAGACTCGAAAATACCTTAGCTTTTATTAGAATAGCCAGTGCACCTCACTTTGCATTAAATATTAATGAATTAAAATTAATGGTAGATAAATTAAGTATATTATATTCTAAGATTCAACTTATTAACGTAGATACTAGATATTTTTATGATTTTATTAGGTTAGCATATTTCTATGCAGATAATTATATAGTTATAGTATATAAGATTCCGATTGTCTTTCCCTTAACATATGACTTGTACAAGCTATCCCTAGTACCTAACAAATATAATCAAATTATCCTACCTGTATCTCCCTACCTAGCAATCTCTGGTGACGATTCTAAGTACATGGAGGCTGAATGCCCGAAGGTAAAAGAATGGTACATCTGCCCAATATCACACAATAAAGCAACAGAATACCCCGAATGCATCCATCACCTGATCACCAAGCAAGAACTTCAAGCATCGTGCAAGATAACTACAGTCACCCTCACCCAAGGAGCAGTTGAACAACTTGACGACAGGCATTTTACTATGAATTTTCCGAACATCACGAAAGTGAGAACATCATGTGGACAAGAACAATACAGAAGCCTTCAGGGAAGCTATTTGACTACTGTTCCAGTAAACTGCTACTTCAAGACGTCTACATTCACAATCTTCAACTCCGATGATCACATAAAAGGTCACCCCTTGAAAATAATAGAACTACCGAAGTATCAAGAACGTAATGGAAGCACATATCACACCCATGCAACCTTAAACTCAATGGATCTTCAAAATCTTCATTCCATTAACGAGAAAATCATATTTCAAAACCCCATACAACTGGACAAAAATTTACAATTTAGTTTGTACCATACAACCATCCCATTTTATATAATATCGATCGCAGTTATACTATGTGCATCATATATCCTGTACAAATATATGCACTGAAGCAGCATCCGCAGAAGTCGTCGCGACGGAGAAGAAAACTCCCATATACCTCTAGAAGAAAGAAGACCGCACCCTGCTGAAATAGCAATAGATCACAGCGATATTTCGGCAACTTTATCAAAACTTTCGAAATAGTCGCCGAACTGTGGGGGGAGGTGTTACATATGCACCCTCTATGAAAACCGGACTTAGCACAGATTTGCCGAACACCAGTATAAGGACATCATCATCATCAGTCAGCTGCAGTCAAACATCTCTTGGACTATAATAAACTTGAAGCATACATAAAATGGTGCCGTCTCTCAGACTATACAGATAAGACCACTCAAGCAGTTTCTCAATAAAATTGCGAAAGAACAAGGAATACCGAAAATGCTGTCGCCGTATCGTCGTGGTGGTCCCAACTCCGTGGGACCTGATTTTGGTAGCTAGTTAGCTCACTTTAGATCTTACATCGATCGGGGTCGGTAGCTTTGTAATTTAGGATATAGTTTTGTTATACAGAATAGTTCAGTTAGGAAAAGTGTTTCAAGTTAAAATTAATACTGTAATCTTATTTTAATAAATGATTTAAAATTAATCGGTTTTTTTTGGAACTCCCGTCCGAGAACACTATAATTTGCACATAAACATACAAAATGAACAACACAACAAAAGAGACACAAAACAATGAAAATACAATTACAATAAAATTTACAATTAATAAAAATGTGCAAATTGGCGGCCTTACCGCTGTAAGCGGTTTCTACCAGGCAACCATCAATATTTAAAAATAATTGAAAAAACAATAGTATAAAAAACTGTTACTTACAATAATGTGAGATAAAATAAACTACATAAATTTTACATAGGTATAATAAGGCAAAATATGAAAAAATGACAGAAGATAAGAATTTTAGGATAATTAATATTAGTACACCAAAATTTTCATATTGAAGGAAATAGGTCTAAGTAGTGTTTTTTGACACGTTTCTTAAAGATATTTATGGATTCAGAGTTTTGTATAGAATCAGGTAAAGAGTTCCAGAGGCGAATAGCGGAGATGGTGAAAGAAGAATCATAGAATGAAGTTTTATGGGAAGGGAAAGCAAGCGTAAGTTTCTTTGCAGAGCGAAGAATAGGATTGCCATGACCTAGAAAATTGAAATTTGATTTTAGGTAGGCAGGAGTTGAGGGATTAAAAAGGATATTGTAAAGTAAATGCAGCACGTGAGAATTTCGACGCATCTTGATCGGAAGCCAGTTGAGCTGAGACCGGTATTCAGACACATGATCAAATTTTCGAGGGCCAAATATAAAACGGATGCACAAATTTTGAAGACGTTGAAGGGAAAAAAGTTGATTTTCGTTTAGATTACAGTAGCAAACGTCAGCATAGTCAAGAATTGGAAAAAGTATAGTTGTGGCTAGTTTTATTTTGGTTGCAACTGGCAGGAAATTGCTCAATCGCCTAAGAGATGCAGTGGCAGCATTCAGCTTTTTGCGTAGTTCTTGGACCTGGAAATCCCATGAGAGGGTGCGGTCAAAGTAAACTCCAAGATTACGCACGGAGGAGCTGTAAGGAATAACATTTCCATCAAGCAGAATGTCAGGTAGGGTCTTCCAGTCTACTTTCGCAGTAAGCTGCCTGCTGCCAATTATGATGCATTGAGTTTTTATTGGGTTGAGGACCAAACCATAGGCATTGCTCCACTCCAAAATTTTCTCTAAATCAGCATTCATTTGGGCAATACCGTGGGATAGTAAGGGAAGCAGGACCTGAATATAGATTTGAAAGTCATCGGCATACATATGATAGGAAGAGGAGATTTTACGAGAAATAGAGTTGATGAAGATGGAAAACAGGAGAGGGGATAACACACTGCCTTGAGGCACACCGGCAGAGATATCACACCAAGATGACGATATGTTGTCAATTTTAATGCGCTGCCGGCGTCCCTGAAGGAAACTGCGAAACCATTCAACTACGATAGGAGATATTTATTATTGAGCGAGCTGAGAAGAAGTAGTAGAATATCATGATCTACCGAATTGAAAGCGTTACTAAAATCTAGGAGTGTAAGTATAGTTAAGTAATGATTATCCATCCCCAGACGAATATCATCGGCAATTTTCACCAGGGCTGTGGAAGTGCTATGTCCGAAACGAAATCCTGATTGTAGTGGATTTAATAGATTGTGTATGTTGAGGAAAGATTGAAGTTGATGATGTACAGAGCGTTCTAATATTTTTGAAAGAAATGGAAGGATAGAGATCGGACGATAATCAGAATAACTATTGGGAATCGGTTTTTTGGGTAGCGGTATTATATTTGCATCTTTCCAGGAAGAGGGAAAGACCCCGGTAGTAAGAGAATAGTTAAGGATGTGGACAATGATTGGAGCTAAAATATCTAACAGTGGAACTATCATATTTCGACCAGTGCAGTCACTGCCCACAGCCCTTGACGAAATTGACACGATAGAATTCTTCACCTCGGTGACAGACAGTTCCCTAAATGAAAAAGAAGCATGAGCAGAAGCAGGTAAGTTGGATAGATTATGGGTAGTTTGAGCTTTTCTTTGTGTGTCAAAATCTTGTGCCGGTCTGGCGAAATGGGAATTCAAGTGTTCTAAGTTTATGTCGGAAGGAACAGATGCTTTGGATTTTTTGCCTACACCCAATGACTTTAAAAATTTCCAAACTTTGGCCTGGTCGGCATTTTCAACACATGAATGAATATGGCGCCTTTGCGCATCCCTGCACGCGGTGTTACATCTATTACGTAGTTGGTTGTAGATTAACTTGTCTGATTCCAGGTGAGATTTCTTAAATCTAGCTTTCGCTCGGTTTTTCTTGTTAATTAAGGTTCTGATTTCGTTTGTTAACCAGGGTGCTGGTAAGTGTTTTATTTTAACAGGACGCAAAGGGGCATGGCGGTCAAAGAGATTAATGATAGTGTTGTTAAAAAAAATTACTTTGGCGTCAATTGTCGGAGCATGAAGAAGCTCGGTCCAGTCCACCTTATTTGCGTCCTCACGAAGGTTATCTATGTTCATATCTTTAAAAGCTCTTTGCATAATCACTTTTGGTTTAGTCTTAGAAGTTCGCCATTTATAGGATAAATAAATACAGTCGTGATAGGAGAATCCGTCGGCTGGGTGCTGGCCGTGCGTGTCAACAAGATGAGGTGACGACACCATCATCAGGTCTAGGAGAGAGGGGGAGGAGTGGGGATAGTGATGCGTAGCTTGGAGAGGAAGTAAACTTAAGTTAAAGGAGTTTATTAAGGAAGATAGTTTTTTGGAACGGTAGTCGTCTTTTAGAAGACAAGTATTAAAGTCTCCTATGAAGATAATATGGTCGTATTGAGGAGTGAATTCGTCTAGGATTTTGTCAAAAGAGGGAAAGTAGTTTACGGTAAGATTGGGGCTATAAAAGACACCTAACAGTAATTTAGATTGGCCATTTGTAATTTCTATTAGAAGATGTTCGGTCTCGTCAGCAGGTGGTGGTTGAGCAGAAGTTTTTACGATTTTATAGCTGATATTGGAACGGAGGTAAATAGCTACCCCACCACCGGATCTGCCAACTCGATCGTTCCTGATCAGTTGATAGCCAGGCAAGGAGTAAGACGTAGAGGACAGACATGGTTTGAACCAGGTTTCAGAAACTAAGATAGCATGAATACAGGATTGAGAATCAAAACAATTAAGGAGGTCGGCGTAATGGGCAGGTATACTTTGGGCATTTATGTGGATAATATTGAAATTTTTCTGTTTAGTTGAAAAGTGAAAGGTAAGTGTGGAAAGTAATGGGTTCGAAGCAGAACAGCTATGAAAGCTTTCATCGCCGCTATTTGAGTCAGAGCAGGAAAAAAACTGTCATCAAGACTTAAATTAGAGGATGACATAAAAAGTTGGTGTAGTTATATTTATCTGCTTAAATATAAATTAAAAAAAATTCGCAATAAAAATAATAAAATGTAGGTATATAAAATATATATATATATATATGTAAATATAAAATTATAAAAATTAATAAAATATACAATCAAATGTAATATAACAAAAATAACTAACGTACCAATCGACTTCGTTGGCGTTTATAGAATTTGAGTAAAAAGTTAACAAATACAAAAATCTCAAAAAAATAAAAAATAGCCTTAATATCAAGTTAACCATACAAAAACAGACAGTGATAGCAAAAACAAGAGGACGGAAACCTATTCGACTTACTTTAAATTAAAAAAAAATATTAATTGGAAAAACACGATACCAATAACTATGGAATCGTTAACCAAAAAAGAAGGAGAATCAAATATCAGTGTCAAATGTGACATTTTCAGTTTACACTCATGACATTTGCAATTTGCAACAATGAAAACATGAAAACAATGGCTACAAGAATATCTACGAAAATAATATTACTTATATGCTAGATTTAAATAACTACAAAAGGTTTAGGTATTAAACGTACAAAGAGAGCTAACAAACACTTTCGTGAGCGAGATCTTATAATAAATAGTGTTTTATAGTGAAAAGTATCTAATTACTAAGATTCAGGTTAATATGCTACGATTGATCAATAAAAACTAATAATATGTGACACAGATTAGGGTATATATAGTAGTATAAGTGATAGTTCAATTAGCATAGTTAATCTATTTTACAATTTACAGCTGTCTCATAAAAATAAGTGTTATCATCACATTTTACTTTTGACAAACTTACTTTTTAGTATAATATACAGTGAAAACATAGTATAATAATTGAAAATTTGAGAGGTTTCTCTCTATCTTAGAATAAAACTACTTATGCTAAAAATAACTTAAATATATTATGGCAAAATAAAATACATTGTGTTAGTAGGCCCAACATAACATTTTGACAAAACCATAATTATTTTAATTAGTAGTAGACTTATATATAACTATTGGCCTACTGAATAACTGAGAAAAAGATCAATAAATACAATCTATCAGTTGCAACTCAAATGTAATTAAAATATGTATGTTTATTTGGCCTTCTAGATAAAAAGCAAGTTAAGCTGAATAGAACATTTAAACAATTAAAAAAGAGATTTAAAAACTAATCTTACAATATGTTTCAGCCTGAATTAAACACAGCTAGGAGTGAGATAATAAGTAATATTTGAAACGCATAAAAAAACAAATTATTTCCCTTTAACTGTTCTTTTGGGCCTTTTAATTGTACCAGTTGTGGCAGGAGGAGTATCATTGGGTGTGCTGCTATGTTCTAGGCTACACGGTGGCAGGTCATTTGTATTTTTGGCGAGGGGGATTTTCCGAAACTCTTCTATAGTAGTTATCTTATGCCGCTTGCCATCAGGGGCAGATATGATTATAATGCCATTGCGCGTCCAACAGTTTGAGACCCCAAAAGTTTTCCTAGCTTCCATGAATATGTCATGCCTGCTTCTGTTGAGAAACTCGGACATAGTAATGCCTGTTCCTTTAAGGCGAGTTTTGGTAAACCAGATGGTGTCTCTTGATTCAATGTTTTTGAATTTTACTAACATTGGTCTGGGTGTGCCTTCTTTTACTCTGCCAATTCGGTGATACTGTTTGATACAGGTAGACTCAAAGGATGGAATGTCAAGATGCGAGGAGATAGTTGATGTTACAACTGATGAAGAATCTTCTTTGCTAACCTCTGGTATACCATGGAGCAGAATCATTTTTCTTCGGCTGCGCATCTGCTCTTGGTCATGCAGCCTTGCAAGAAGAGAGACCTGTGACTGCAGATTATTGAGCGCTGTCAGAATGAATGTCTTAAATGCTTCGAATTCGGCGGCTATATGAGAGGTTGAAGAAATAGCTGTTGTGGAGGGAGTAGCGGCTGTAGTGGTGGTGGCTCGGGCTAAGTCCTTCTGGAAACCATCCAAGCCTGACTTAAATACTTGTGCTAGATCATCTAAGGTTTTCTGTATGTCATCCATCTTATTAGTTTGAGTTGAGTGAGTTTGTGAATAAATCAGTTTAGAAAAGGAATACTTAACGAAATGCTGTTAGGAGTATGAAGTCGTTGGTACCAGGTATTTATGCTGTCATAATGTTATACATGGCATCCACAATGTTGCTATTTCTAGCAACTTGTACTATCTTTACGGTACATGGCACCAGGCAGATGTAAAAAAATATTCATGTAAAGTTTTGCACAAAATGGCGCGTTGCTCTGTGTTTACAGTAGGCGTCCTCGATCACTTTCACAATTCACACAAAATAATAAAAACACTTTAGTCCACGTAATTTACTAACTATTACTTGTGGTCACTTAATTACGTTTTTATTGCGTTAAAGGAGTCCATTAACAATATTATCACGATTAAATTAATTTAAATACGACAGCGCACGAAACGACGTGTTGCGCGTCCGCCGATCTAGGCGCGACTGAATTATTTAGATAGAAATAGGAATAATCTGTGGTTATGATACAAATAGTTATTTTTGTTCACAGTTAGAAAATTTAATTCAGTCGTTTTCCTCTCGTTATTAGGGACACATACCAAAATATAGCCAGTGTATATTAAAATGATATTGTTCGTGGTAATTTTGACTTTGTGGCCACAATTAAGCTTAACTGTTAGCGCTTCGGATTCGTCTAGCCCCGTCAGCTATGTTGACCGGAGCGAAAGTGCCATAATATGTGCCAGTAAGACCTGTATTAACAGATGCTGCGCGGAAGGAGAGTACTTGCAATGTGACAGAACCCATGTGTGTAGTTGTAATACCAGTGATGTTGTTCATGATTTCTCGACTGTACAACTGTACAACAACAAGATTTACGGTGAAAAAGTGAATACAAAATTTACGGAGGCTTTCGTTGTTATACCATCGTTTTTTTCCAATGCAAGTGATGAATTCAAGACGAACGGTATATCTTCGTCCAAATTACCACAATCAAGAACATACCTCGGAATGGCAAGTTGTTTATTAATAGATACCATATTTTTATTTTTAATTGGCGTTTTCTTACCACGACCCCATGCGTCACTTTATTTTATTGGTTAATGCGAATGACATGCAAACTACGTGATGTACATTATAATATATATAATATCTATGGACGCTACACACCACGTCAGTCTGGCCCCGTGCTAAGTACCTGAAGGACTTGTGTTACGGGTGCCAGACAACGGAAATATATTTAATACTTTTATATTATACATATTATATTTAAGATTTTTATTATATCATACATATATTTAATACACATCCAAGACCCAGGAACATTGTACTTTTTGTTCCGTCGGCGGGATTCGAACCCGCGACTCCCGGCTTGCGCTACCAACGCGCCACCAACTGAACCACAGAGGTCGTCTAAACGTGATGTACATTGATTGACAAGTTGTTTAATTTTTCGTCATATTGCGATATGTGCATGACATGCACGCATGATCGTTTCGCGATCGGCATATTGTCATGCAACAATTAATACTGGCACGTAAATGCATGTCATGCTGAATTACCGTCTAGGGAGCGCTTTAAGAATACCACATCAACGGCCAACGCAAGGTTCCATGGGTGTGTGTAGGTATCTTCGATCCTCAGTCTGAAATTTACATGAAATATAAAATCTGCGATAGCATGTCAATTTTGTACCTAGAATAAGGTAGCTATTTTAAAAGCTCTTAAATATAAAAAAAATCTGTGTAAAGAATTTTCAAATCGTAACTAACAATTCAACCTAAAATAATTCCTAAAAATTTAAACTCTTTATAGGACGGGAAGCTTCAACAGGAAAGTCCGAACGCTTACGAGAGATGGACTATTTATGGTACTGACAACTATTGCGTTGATTTCGTGGATACTGATTACGACTTCTATGTTCTACTTATGTCACTTCCGGAAACAAACAACACGTCTTACGTCTATGGTAAGTAACCAAAAACGCGACGTGTTCTCAAAACTATTAATAGAGAAATTGATAAATATAATTATTATAGTTAGCGATCGGAATTCAGACCTACGTTATTTGGTCGGGTTCTGTCAACTCCAGCAGACGAAATCCAATCATTGTTTTGAAATAGCTCATATGGGCCTATGGTATAAGCCCATATGGGCCTTATACTATATCTACATTACAATCAATAACATAATATGTTATTGATTGTAATGTAGGTATAGTAGTGGAAGAAGAATTTTTAGTATTAGTGTTGACATACCCGACCAAACTGCATCCTCCATTTGTCTTGAATCAATGTCCCTGATACGACTACTGTGTGAGTATAATATATATATATATATATATATATATATATATATATATATATATATATATATATATATATATATATATATATATATATATATATATATATACTGTATATATATATACTGTACTAAATTATTGAGAAATAGATTCCAAAAGTTATCCTAAAAAAGACTACAATTAATGGACACGATGCGTCGGCCGCGCGTGACGTGCCCCCGCGCGCGCGCCTCATCCCGGCGTCACCCCCACTCATTCCCCCGCGCCGCGAGTGACCGTTCTGCAAGGATTTTAAATGGGATAAAATATGTCATTGAAAAAAATAACACCCAATTTTTTTTTGATTAAATGGACTCTCCTAATGATACTTAAGCCCTGGAAAAATTTTGGCAGGAAGGTTTAATTGCACCCTGTGTGTATATATATATATATATATATATATATATATATATATATATATATATATATATATATATATATATATATATATATATATATATATATATATATATATATTTAAATATATATAATATATATATTTAAATATATATATTATCCCACAAAAAACAAAAACAAAAAGTGGTAAGGTAATTTGGAGCTTGAAAATATAATATAGGTAATAGTAGTGTAATATTGATAATAGGTTTTTATTTTTCAGCAATGTTTGTTTCGTCATTTTTTCTTCTGTTGGTACTTGTGGTGTATGCGGTTCTACCCGACCTGCGGAACCTCCCCGGGAAGATTCTTATGGCCTACGTAGTTAGTCTAATAATTGCATTCATATCCCTCAGTATAATAAAAATTTTAACTTTCATACCACATATCTCCTGTGTAATTCTGAGTAAGTAAAATAAAGATATTTTAAATTAGTTATACACTTATCTCATTTGCTCTGCTTTCTGTTGTCTTTGGTTTTTTATGAAGATGGAAGGGACTAGTACTTTACTAAACATATAATACCATTCCATTTCAGCTGCAATCGTATACGACAGTTTTTTGTCGAGCTTTTGTTGGATAAACGTTATGTCTTACGACATATTTTGGACGTTTCGGTGAGTAGAACTTAAATTATAGCAAGTAGGCATAAATTATAATAGTGAACTTTGTTACATAATGTTTCTTCTTTTGTTACAAAACTAATATTAGAAGCTCATTTTCAACACTTAGTTTTTTTATACCGAGCAAAGCTCGGTCAACCAGATATTATATTACATAAATGTGTAAACACTATAGGCACAAAGGTCTGCAACTGAACAGGCTAGATCATGGATTACAGCCATAAAATCAGTTTAAGGCGACGTGATAATTTGGCTGTAGCGATATCGATTTTTCTCAGCAATGACTAAAGCTAAGAAATTAAAGTTCATTGTCAGTATTAATCATCTATTTGTCTTTGAATTACCCATAGCGTAACACGATTGGTCAACTATTATAACACAGAATAATCAATCAAAAAGACCTCTGTAAAAAAAGGGATTCTAATTTTGCCAACAGAGGAGAGTGATTTAAGCTTCCAAAATTTGTACATAGATTGGTTCAAGCATACACTTTAATTTGCCCATAGCTTATATGGAATATATTTATGGTTTTAAAATTACGCGACAAAAACCATTTTGTCGCTTACGCCCTTTCCATTTCTTGCTGTTCCATTTCTTGTTTTCTATGAGAGGCCGGCCCGCAACAAGCAATCTAAAATATATCCAACACAGTTTTTTACTTTAACGCGGCGTCACCTTAACTTGACAGGAGTTTCGCGAAAGCGCGCGTGCACCGAACCGGGGAGAACTTTAAGTTCGCGATGTACTGCCTGTACGCGTGGGGAGTCCCGCTGGCGCTGACCGCCATGATGCTCATGATGCATAACGCCGACTTCTCTGACAAACCTTGGGTTATAAAACCGCTGATAAACGATAGGGGATGCTTTTTAATGGGTATGTGAATTCTATTATATCTTGATTAATTTGGAAATATCCCTAGTCCGTAAAACTGAGGTTTAAAATGTAAGCTAATCTGCATTACCTGTTTTAGCCGGAGTCTTACCCGTTGACCTTGAGATACAGCGTCGTGCGACAATGTACTATCATAGCAAAAACATTACGAATCCCTACTTTTTAAACGCCCGCGATAAAATAAAAATCACAAGATTGTTTGAACCTTTAGAGGATTCGGTACGTAGTCTAATCTCCGAATGGCAGACGCGTTGGGACAAATCTACTAAAGGGAGACATCTTTATAACTTTTTCCCTAATATTCGTGAACGGCTGTCCAAACACTGGATAGATATTGATCACAGCGTATCTCAATTCCTGACCGATCATGGAAATTTTAAAGCCAAACTTTACGGATTTAAATTGGTTGCATCACCTATGTGTGAGTGCTCGACCGAGGGCAGTATGTTTGAACAAACCGCCCATCATGTTCTTTGGGAGTGTAGTCTTTGGCAAGAGGAACGAACTACAATGCTGAACAACCTATATTGTAAATCTGGAGTCGCATACTACACTGATCTCGTGGACAGCGCTAGGAACTTCCGTGCCTTCAAGCATTTTTGTCACAATTATTATTGGCGACATTCAAACACAATAAACTCCAATATTAACTTAGCTTCAGCTTAGGAGTCACAACTATTAGCCTTATTTCCGTGGTGCTCCCCCTTAAGTTCTTTGACTTTCGGTCATTGCAACTTTGTGCTGTCTCCCGCTTTGTATGGGGAGGGAAACTGGAATTCTTCCTACTCCTCCTATTCTCTTCTGATTAATTTCGTTGCGGGTCCCAAGACAGTTTTAGCATGTCCCTCGGGCTCCCTGAGATCATATCAAAGGGTTTTCGTGGTTGGATACCGCTGTCGATCCTGGTACACAGGAGATACAGTGGTGGGAATGTGTGGTGGGCCAAAGCCCGTTAAAAAAAAAAAAAGCTAATCTGCATTGCTATGAAGCATCTACTGTATCCTATTGTAGCAAGTATACTGATTTTTAAAGTAATTAATTCTGATCTTTAGAGTGTTAATGTCTGTGACCGTTGTCACGCCTTTTTTTATCAACTTTTAGTGTTTTCACTTGCAGAGGGTGAAAAACTTGTGTACTTGTATCTGCCCATTCTGATACTGATAATATGCAATTGGGTGTTCTTCTTGCTGACCGTGTTCAACATCTGGCGAGTGAGCCGCGCCACGGCGGTGGTGCGCTCTCCTGCGTCCGGCAACGCCGCAGCCCATCGCGCACACAAACTTAGGTACCTAGGCTTACTCTACATAATTATTGTTACGTGCTAGGGTTCGAAGGATTTGGAGAAAAAGACCTGCTGACTCTTAAAAAGACTTTACTAGCACTAACACTAGCTCACACAAATCACTAAGTCCAAACACTAAGCACTAGATCCAAATCACTGATCACTATCACTGTCCTAGGTCGTAGCCGAGTCGTAGGTTCACTGGTTCACTCACTATTGATCACTCGTTTTCACTTCGAAGTCGCCTCGAAGATCGCTCAGATGAAACTGAATTGCCAGGCCGTCTACCTGCGGCTATTTATATGGCGAGACGAATTCCAGAAAGTTCCTTCGCCCGATTCACGTAAACAAGTAAACAAGTGTGGGAACTTTCTAGAAAATACGTGTAAGTAAACATACACCTAACGCCATCTAGTATTAAGTAGGGGATTTTTGTTTTCTGTGTTTCCCTGATCAGTTTCGCTGGTTTGACGCTAGATGGCACTACGTGTCCGTATCATTATTAAGACCGTTGTATCATAGTAAAAGTAGGGGAAGTAAGTTATCTTCATACAAAGGCACCGCGCGCGGCTTGTATGTGTGCGCCATAGTATCAATGCGTCGCCGGCCGCCGCACGCACACTTAATAAAATCTCAGAGTGTATTCGGAGTGTACCAGTCGGGGCTAACACTGCACGAGCTTCGCGCGTCACGGCTTTTCGGCGGCGCAACGCCGCGGCTAAACGAATCAAAAAATATGTCTGATAATTATCGCAGCCCGCAGGAGAAACTATTGCTGTGTTTAAGTGCCGAAATATGCATGCAAATATGCACAAAATATGCACGATCAAGAGTTACTTTTTATTAAAAGTCGGGAGACCGCGACGTTGCCGCTGTTCATGCGGTTGCGAACAAAGCGCGGCCAGCCGCTCCCACAACTCCCCGCCACCACGCCGCCGCCGCCTAAAATTGACAACCCTAAGACAGTTGGTAATTATATCGCGGATTGGGCCGGAGTTAACCTACTTCCCCTCCTTTTACTATGGTTTTATCGTATACGATCAGGAGTGTGCTGACTATTACCGAATCAGTGCACTTCTTGTTCATTCATATCTGTTCTGTCCGTGACTAAAGCACACGGTTTGGAATGAAGAATGAATTGTGCATGTGTATCGTTGTCGCACGTTCTGAGGTTAGTTTGGCGATTTATAACATTTTTTAAAAATTTCTCCAATTAACTTCTCCAATCAGTTGTGTAATAGTTCGTGGTCAATTACCATAATATTATCATTTGCTCAAAATTTAATTTATACCACGGCCCACGACTCTTCTTCATTACGTGTTTCAATTTAAAATCGAAGTTCAAAAAATGTTGTTTCGTTCCAGGTTCGTCCTCTACATCAAACTGTCATTGATGATGGGGGTGAACTGGCTTCTCGAAGTCATCAGTTCATTCTACCCTGAGCTCAACGGATGGTGGGTCACCGACATGTACAATATTCTCATCGGCTTTTTCATATTCCTTATATTTGTACTTAGAAGGAAAATTTACAAGGACCTCCAAGCAAAGTGAGTATCTCTTACTGGTAACTTTGACTTGTCGTAAACGTGTTTTAAAAGCTGTTAGTTTGGTATATTTTTATCAGTTCTCATTGTCGTGGTAAAGTCATCATTTTGTGAGTTTTCACTAATATTATAAATAAATTATAGACCAAAACTTTTTGAAAAAAGCTTTTATTTAAATACTCCAAAAATAAGAAACTAAATTTCTCCTTAAAAAGTTTAATTACTATTAAGTTATAACATCAATATAAATTATACAATTTGCATGATAATAAAAGCTTGTCGCGCGATTTGTAAATAAACAAGTACCAATTGAGTAAATTGATATTATATTTTAATAAATTTATTAAATACTGACAGATTGTTAAGTCTCTATTTTAAAAGCTTTTATTTAACTTGTTCTAAGTTATATAAAAGCTTTTAAAATAGTTCTGCTAATAGCAGGGCCTGGTTTTAATAAAACCGGTCAGCGCCACCGAAACTGGTGTTGGATACATTATTATGCTATTATTGTAAACTAGTAATAAAGATAAACGCATTTCAGGTTCAGCAGCGTCCGCCTGAACCGGTGGTCAGCAACCAACAGCACT
This sequence comes from Cyaniris semiargus, assembly GCA_905187585.1. Taxonomy (NCBI): domain Eukaryota; kingdom Metazoa; phylum Arthropoda; class Insecta; order Lepidoptera; family Lycaenidae; genus Cyaniris; species Cyaniris semiargus. The sequence goes on from LR994555.1 coordinate 7,048,193, forward strand.
ATCAACAGTACCAACCACGGACTCCAACGTCAGTCAGGACATCACCCTGCAGGTGTCGCAGCATCCTCGCGGTTCTGATCGAGACAAAAACTTTGGGCGAAATATTTGAAAATAAAATTATGGCGCCTTCAGACGTGCGCGTTTTTTGCGCGCACGGATTCAGTTTGCTTGTTTTGCCAGTAACTACAGCAGACCGCGTCCTTAAGTGTTCACAGAGAAGCTCTTTTTTCTTCATAATTGATTGATATTTGAATGTTGAATGATGATAGAAACAATTATGTGAACTTGATAGGGATGCATTCATGCACATCAACGTTCTGCTTTAGGCTATAAATATTTAGGAAATACGGTTAAGAATTTGCATTTTGCAATTGGCAATAGATTGTTAAGTTACCTAAGTACTACGAATAATAAAAAACCGGCCAAGTGCGAGTTGGACACGCCCATGAAGGGTTCCGCAGCAGCAATAAGGTTTATTTTTATGAAATTAAAAGGTTTTTGATTTATTTTTATATCTCAGTTGATTTAATGAAAGTTAAATTAAGTTTACCATTTATGACGTATAAAAAAAACTACTTGCTAGATTTCGTTCAAACCAATTTTCGTTTTTTATAGTAAAGTACATCATATATTTTTTTTAAACTTATCATGCCCCTACTTTAGAAGTTAGAGGGGGGGGACACACATTTAAGCACTTTGGAAGAGTCTCTCCCGCAAACTATTCAGGTTAGAAAAAAAATATACTATAAACCTCAATATGATTTTTTAAGACCTATCTATAGATACCCCACACGCATAGGTTAGGTGAAAAAAAAATTTGTTTCAGTTGTACCTATGGGGACTCCTAAAATTTATTGTATTTTTTTCCATTTTTGTATCAAAATCTTAATGCGGTTCATAGACTACATATACTTACCAAGTTTCAATAGTATAGCTCTTATAGTTTCGGAGAAAAGTGGTTGTGAGATACGGACGGACAGACAGACAGACAGACAGACAGACATGACGAATCTATAAGGGTTCCGTCTTTTGCCATTTGGCCACGGAACCCTAAAAACTAAGGAAATGTAACTCCCATACTATTACCGTTTTAAATTTAATTTTGGTTCCTTTCGAACTGTCATGTAACGTCAGCCTGATACCGCTGAAGGCCACCTAAATATTGCAAATGTATTGAATATGTGTACCTAGACGGAGTTACTTTTCCTGAGTTTTTATTATTCGTAGCCTAAGTATAATAAAATATAGACTAGATAGTTTATTTTTATTAATTTTTAAAATAGCCTTTCTAAGTCGTTGGTTCCTGTCATCGTTTTCTACACAAACTGCGATTGACAATGAAGTGACAGATGTTTTTAGTCTAAGGGCCAATAAGATCTCAGTGTAAATTATATCACCTCGAACTCATAAAAACTGACATTGTCATTCTAAGAATTACCAAGAGGTTTTCCAATGAATCTGTAATAGTCTGTGTCTTTAAAAGAGTTCAATTTTTTTAAGTTAACTGAATACAGTGCGAGTATTTTTCATATAATGCACCCGTAGCATGGCTACAGTAGAAATACGAAACTATAGTCTACGTCATAAAGTAGGATTTTATTTGAATTTTTAGGACCATGGTCTATGTCATAAAGTGGCATTATATTTGATTTTTTGTCGATCGCGGCTAGCCGCGGTAAAGATCGGAACGGCACCTTCAGTTTATCTCCGCTGTTTGTCTTTACTTTCGTATTTCCACTGTAGCCGTGCTACGGGTGCAGGAGACACCTTATTTCATTTTGACCATAGTAGAATTCATGCATACACCACAAGTAAGTAACAAAACCGCGTGCGAGACAGCCTCATATTACAGTACAAGGAATTATTGCTTGCACCGGAATAACTGGCATATGACAGTGACGTGGCAGTGTGGCCAAGTAATTGCTTTTTACCCCGTTTGTCGGGAATTCATTACATGTATTTATTAGATATCTGTGACAGGTGAAAAATTATGTAAGGTTTCGAAATGATTTATGGTTCACTTGAAACTGAAAGATCAATATTCAAAACATGCAAAGGTTTTTTGTTCGTTTTTGCAAAAATACGGAGAACTGGAATTAACTACCTAGTAATATGTTATGCTCATCTATCAGTGTAGTTGTCGTTATCTGATACGTTGACAAAGCAAAAAGTACGTTTTTATTTATTTATTTTATTTTATTAAATTCGGAAAACTTACGGCTACATACAAAATATATAAACAGAAGAACACATACATGAAGGCCAATTAAAAGTTTTCACATATAGACAGAAAATCTAACAATAAATATAAAGTCGGTAGTTATAGGTCTACCAGAATCTGATGGCAAAAAGTGAGAAAGTAAATTGACTCTAGGAATACCGGGGTAATTGGAATAAAAAAATTTGATCCTTTTTTTTCTTATAGTGGCTGATTCTGTGAAACATCCAAATATATAAATTTATCCAATGATCAAGGATATTTTTTTAAAATCTGCTGTCAAAATTTGCCATCAGATTCTGGTAGACCTATAATATTAATTATACACAAAGTGTAACAAACATAACAAAATATTAATAAATCACGCACAAAAGAATTTTTTAGAAATACATTTTGTCATTTTTTTTTTGACAGTAATTAACAGCAGCCGGTAAAATATTATATTGCATCAATATGAAAAGGGAATTTTACTCAAAGGTCGGAACTCGGAGCAAGGGGTGCTCCGTGCTAGCACATAAACCCCGCGTTCCACTTAGGCTGCCTTCACATTAAGTCGCGAGTACTGCGGCTGCCGCACGGCAGCTTCTCTTCAGACTTCCATACTAAAGACAGTCGCGCGGCTGCCGCAGTACCCGCGACATAATGTGAAGGCAGCCTTAGCGTTCGTTTTTAACGCTAAGTGGAACGCCGGGAAAGTAAATAATCCGAACAAAATCCGACATGTTGCACACGTCATATCAGAATATTAACAGAAACGTTGTCAAACGTCGAACAAAACTTTTTTACTGTCTATGCTGGTGCCGCCTCAAGCGTGAAAATACTGCAGTAATATGTCCTATTACCTGAATAACTAATTCATCGTCATAAAACTAACAGCTATTACAAAATTCAGACTACATAAACTATAGAGCTCCAGACTACATAAACTACAGACTATATAAGCTATAGGTCATTAAGTTATTCAACGTGCTCTATTTGGTTAAACAGCAATAAATTATTCCGTGCCAATTAAATTAATGCCATATTTAAACTAACGACGTAACGTTGATACAGTCGTTAAAGTTATTACCTACCGATAAATTTTAATAACATCATACTATAAATGAATAATTAATTATTTTTTTAATTTGATTAAAAATAATAATAATAATAATAATAGTGTAGTGCCTAAATCAAATTATTTTTTAAATATCCGTATGGTTATCAAGCAGACACGCTAGATTCTCGCTATTACATTCTATAGTCGGCCTAGTCCAAAAGGAAAGGTAAATGAACTGGTCAATATATCTAGGACCAAACATGTGCGAGTTTTCTCGGTATTTTCCTTCAACTTACAAGTGGCTCGTAACGATTTGATAAATAAAAATTATTCAGATTTGGGAAAAATGGTGTTTCGAGAGTCATAGGCAATTTGTTATAACTTCTAAACTATCTGACTGAGAGCAAAGAGCACATAGTCAGGGATCCCTAGAACATTTTTTTTTATTACTATCAAGCAAATTTTTGTGAGTAGTTTCATTTTGATAAAACGAACAACATTTTTATCTGCGAAAAATTTCGAAATTGGTAGGTAACAGAGGTAGAAAGGATTTCATACTTTGATTTGATGGTTCTAAAATATGGATTGTTCTATTTGTAGGACAATATTACTCTTAAATTAAATAACTATATACAAAAAATCAGCTGGTCAGGGTTTCCGTTTTAGGGCTCCGTAGTCAACCAAGTTTTGTTGATTACAGAACCCTAAAACGGAACACTAACCAGCAGATTTTTTGGTACATTGGTAGGTTATTTATTAGTTCTAATATATTTTAAGAGTAATATTCTCCTACAAATAGAACAATCCATATTTTAGGACCGTCAAATCAAAGTATGAAATCCTTTCTATCTCTGTTAGCTACGACTTTCGAGATTTTTCGCAGATAAAAATATTGTTCGTCTTATCAAAATGAAGCTACTCACAAAAAAATAGCTTAATAGTATTCAAAAAAATTTTTGTTCTAAGGAACCCGGACTAACATTGATACAATCCCAACCCCTCTATTTCGTCAAAGGTATCCACTACACCACTCGATATTAGAATACCGATTTATTGTAATCCGGTGGATTACAATAAACCGGTATTATCCTAATCGATGTATCGCTCGATCGGAAAATGTCCTCGATGTGGAGTTCATTTAGCTTTTTGCAGTGGACCGTTTAACGACTGTCATTTATCTTACAACTGGAATTGATTGCTTCGTTTATTTTTAAGGACCTAAACAAAATATATTGGTATAAATGGGGCCCAGTATTGCAGTTGTTACGGGAATGGATGTGAGAGGAACGAGTAGCCAGGAGTCCTATTCTCGTACCTGGGAAGTTGGTTGGATTTCAAGCTGTCCCTCTCTGTCAGAATTACAGACATAGATCAAGATAGATACCGCATATCCCTCCATTTGTATGAAAACAAGCGTGCCACTTTTATTCCTACCTACTGTGACGTACCGATGATAATAAACGTGTCCATTATCTAGGCCAACGTTTCTACTTGAATTTCTACAGCTCAATACGGCACAATTAGACATTTAGGCATTTTTAAAATTCCGATTGACGTCCGCTTCCGATAGCAGACTAAAGAACAGACTTTCGAAAGGCGAGCATTGCTCGTCGTTTGGGAACGCGATATGGCACGCGAAGTACATACACATGCGGTATCTATCTTGATCTATGTCTGTGGTCAGAATAATACTTAATATAATTTTGGCGGGGTGTACTCGAAGCGACATTCGAGGTGGGAAAATCGCACCTCTCCCTAGTACATTCTAAAAGTTATGACTTATGCAGTACAGCTCATTGACTATAATTTATACTTTGATGATGTATAAAATATTTTTGGAGGCTGATTATTAAGTAAGCTTATGCACACTGCTTCACTTTCCAAGTTTCATTCCAAGAATCGGCTTTCAGATCTGAATAATACCAATGAAAATAGACTTTAAAGTACATCGTCCCTATTCTAAGCGACAATATTCTAGCTTTTATTTATCCGATTCGAATTTCAGATTCGGAACTTCCACAAATTCCTATCCATTTCATCCCTGAATGGCAAAAGCGGCGTCATCTGACTGATATCGTCCGTACAAAGCTCGCTGGCATGAAATATGTTTTGCTATCAAAGGGGTCTGAGCACTTTTAGATTTTTACCAGCAGCCATCAATCAAATTGGGTAGCCGTGTAGAAGATCAGTAAACAACGCGTAATCTGCGATCTGAAGTGATTTTGGACGAAAATTTGTTCCGTTTAGGGTAATGTTTATAAATTGTTCCTAAAGCGTCTCGTTTTTAAACGAGGGTTTCAGGGTATGGTATAAGTAGCGTAGGTTCTTTTGCTCAAGCATACAATTTGTTTATTGTGATAATACTTTTGGGTGTGTATGTGTCCCTTATCAAGAGTTCACTGTGAAAGTAGCAGCGCTGAAAGACAACAAATTTTTTGAGATTTGTATGGGCAAGCGCCCAAGCGCGATGAGTTTCCCACACAAAAGTTTTTAAAAAAAGTGGCTCTTTCAGCGCTGCTACCTTCACAATGAACTCCATACTCATACGCACCCTAAAATATTAACACTTTGTTTTGTTAGGCCTTGTATATAGGTATTAGGTACTGTGGAGTGTAGTGCTTCGAGAAGAAAACATTTAATAAATGTATAGAACGTACATATTTTCTTTACAGATAATGCCACAAACCAGCGGCGTTACCTAAAACAATAACAAGACATTTGACAAACGATACACCAATCGTGCTCGTACAATTAGGGTCTTGCAACATTCGATCTCACAAATTACGTTCAATCAAAAACTTGTCGGCGTTTTATAATTGATTGATGCCCTCATTATACTCCCGGGACGGGCTTTTTGTACAGCATTTTTGTACGAATTCCCGACATTTTTTATTCGGGAAACTTCACCGAATGAAAATTAACAGGCTCATTTTAATTTCAAATTTCATCAGTAGCGCGGCCCCGGATAGTTTGAAGTTTTAAGGTGCTCGGTAAAAACTTTGATAGAACTACGCGAACGGTGTTAATATTTAATACAGTAGCTTTATATTGCTCTAACCTCTTTTAGCCGCTTGCAAAAATATGCATAATTTTAGCCGGCGTTCCCGAGAATTTTCAAAAAGTTTTCATGTTACGGTGTTTTTAAAAAGATCAAAGGTTCGCCCTTTGTTGAACATGATAAGAAATACTAGTAATGGGATTAGTAACTTGTGAATTTGTAAAATAAGGCATTATAAAACAATATCTTTGAAACACCGACAAAATTGTAAGTAACCAACTGAAATACTTAATAAAGTGTATGTAGTAGCTATTTTTTTCCGTAATATAATAAAACATTTTGTTGTAACAGTTAGCAACGATTGAGCGTAATTTGCTTCAAGGGAAAACCGTATTTATCCTCAAAAAAACTTTACCAATACTGATAAATAAGTAGAATTGGCATTTAATTTGCAATCAGTAAAGTGTTGCTTAGTTGATATTTTAACATAAATAAAGCTGGTGAACGCCACCTCTCCCGCTCGACTTTGAGATATTAATTTTAAATTAGTCAAAAAGGTCGGAATCCGCCGAAGGAAATTAACGTCAAAGCAATGCTTATTCTAATCTTCTAGCTAAGCCATTATTATAACCCATAAGAAAATTGCAGTAAACCAGTACACTTACCTACTTTATAGGAACGAAGTTCCTTATCGCGCGTTGCGAAAGGGGGCTAGACGGAAAAAATTAAGACCAAAAATTTGTAACGACACTTTTTGCCACAGACATAGATCAAGATAGATACCGCATGTGTATGTACTTCGCGGGACATGCGGTATCTATCTTGATCTATGTCTGTGCTTTTTGCTATAGTTGTAAGCCGTGCGTAGGGCATCGAGACCGGGTTTTCCCGAAACTCGAAAACCCGGGAAAACCCGGGTTTTTGGGATCACGAAAAAACCCGGGTTTCAAAAATGGAACCCGGGTTTTTCGAGCTTTTCGGGTTTTTCATTTTTTTGATTATTATTAAAGGCAAGACCTGATTTAAGGTATTTATAATAAACTAACATACAAATTCTTTATCTTTATAACATAAGTATAGATTTAATTATTTCTATTATTCATAATGAAACAAACTATAATATTTCAAAGTAAAAGTTTCGTTTTTAGAGCGTCACAGATTAATTGTCACAAAAATATTTATTAATATTTTGAACATCCTACCAAAACTATTCAATGTAAAAAAGCAAAGTCTCTTCAAGCAATCTATCCATCGCAAAAAAGTTTTCAAATCTCATAGAAGTATAGTTTTCAATCAACATTCAGTGACTGACCACAGTTTTCTTCATTTTGTGATCAAAGGCTTACGAAATAAAGAAAACAATGTCAGAAGAAAACAGCTTCAAAGGGTGTTAAGTCTGCTGAAAGTACCACTGAGGAAATTGATTCCTAGGCAGTCGACAGACCAACGTCATTTGGTCGGATCATGTCAATTTAATGTTGATTGTGATCTGTCGGCTAGGTTTGACGTAACGCGACCAAACTATGTAGGTCCATCTGCCTAGGAATCAACTTCTCTGATAGTACCTTAGACTTTTGATAGTGGGCAAGTCAGCCGCTAGTTGGTAACAAAACGTTGTAACTTGGATCGACCGTTGCTGATAAAATACACCCATCAACAAAGTCTCTATGAAAGAATATCTAAAAACCAGTCAGGAATTTTTGAAGACAGTAAATGGAAGAATGATAGCTTATGTTTTGGTCTCTAATAATGTTTTATTGTGTTTATTAAAACACTTTTCCGAATTTTATTGTTTCTAAAACAATCACAGATTTTTCTAAGGCTTTGTAAAAAATCAATGATATGTCAACAAATCATTATTTCGTTTTATAAACTGGAAATTTAATTCGAATGGGATATTTTTATTGCTGATTGTCAAATTTATTATAATAATTAATCAGGGCGAGCGAAGCGAGCCCTAGTATATCCCACAACCTGAGCATTTTTGTGGTACACTTTACCGAAACCCGAAAAAACACGGAAAAAGTACCACGCCTATTGATTTAGATGTGTTATCATCGGTTAGTCAAGGTTTGGTAACTATTAAAATATAAAAAAAAACTGCTTTAAAGATTATTACCACGGAAAAAAACGACGCGAGCCACAAAGCTCGGCTTTTAGTTAGTACTAATAATAATTGATGTTTACCTAAAAATACATTTTTGTGCCTTGCTGTGGTATGGGGCCCAGTCTTCATTGCAATTTAAAATCTTTTTTTACACTCGTCTAACTTACTAAAAAACCTCTTAAAGCTTTTTGTCGTTATTTGATATATATTCACAATAGTCAATCATATCAGATAACTGTAAACTAGCCCTAAGTTAAAATAATCTGGTTAAATTAACCCAATATTAAGACAATACAACCAGTAAAAAGGCTCCAGGAAAGCAGCCCCTAGAAACCGATAAAACCATCCAGAGGAGTTTCCATCAAGTTTGTTCTTATGATGTGAAATCATTTTATATTCCATCATTACAGTCTGGTAAATGCGGCAGATTGCTTTTCATGGGCTTCGGAGACTGATGATGGTAACACATAATAGGTCGAATGATCTTTCCATAGCCGATCGTGGATGGCATACTCACTGCGGAATTATTAATACAGTGATTTTAGTGAACCCAGATGAAATACAAGTCGGGGTTGTTATCAGCACCAGCGCCAGAGACTATTTCTTGTGTGTTGTACCATGACACCATGGTTTATCTTCCAAACTCATAAAAAAAAAACCTTCCGCATTTGCCGAGTGATCTGGTCTGGTCAAATAATGGTTATCTGACATGAATTCTGTCACAATATACTAGAACAAATAACGACAAATTCTTTGAGGGATTTTCCAGTAAGTTAGAAAATTAACTTAAATTGCAAGAAGAAGAATCGACCTCATACCGTAGCGAGGCAGAAAAAATCAATTTAAGGTAAAAACTATGGCACAAAAATTTTGTTACAAGTATACCAAACATCAATTAGGACTAAATAATTATTAATAATTTGACAATCAATAGTAAAAATGTAAAAGATTTGCTGGCAAACGTTTTATATTAAAGTTTATTCTTCAATTTACTGTATTCAAAAATTCGTGATGGATTTTTATACATATATTTCATAAAATGCAAATACATTTTAATAATACATGTATATTTGGGGGTGAAGCTTGTTCTAACACGTAATTTTGGCCCGAAAATCTAAATTTTTAAGCTTTGATAAGATCCAAAATATAGAAGAGGTAAAATAGTCGCTTGAATAAAAGTATGATACGGCCGTGCCCGTTTACCCGAGACTGGGTTGGGCACTGCTGTGACCCGAAACTATGGTATTTAAATAGTATTTAACTGGGTAGGTGCTGGCAATCGCAGAAAATCATATGTAACGTATTTTCGCATTGTTAATATTTGAATTGTAAAAAACCCGAAAAAACCCGAAAAACCCGGGTACCCGGTTTTTATTTAACAAAAACCCGAAAACCCGGGTTTTGAAAATTGGGTCCGGGTTTCGATGCCCTAGCCGTGCGGTAGCGCGTGTTTCTCTCTCTCTCTCTCTCTCTCTCTTATTTTTTTTTTTGTAGTTGAGTGTATACAGGTTTTTTGTACATAAGAAATAACTTCGTTCCATCCGGGTGTCCCTCGACACCTCTCAAGTTTTTCTTCTACTTTTTTCTTCGTTCTATAAATGCTGTGTATTGCATAATGATTTGATCCTTGTTCGATATCACTGATACTTAGATGATATTGAGTGTAAAACAGGTTTCATTCCAGTGAAAATTCACAAGACGGTATCAGTTCCTAAATGGATCACATTAATTTATAATCATTGTACAGCTTACAAAGAAAATAATTGTAGAAATAAATTTACAAAAATCAATATTAAACACAAGCTACCGAATCGAGTTTAAATTTTTAGAATATGCAATAATGTCTTAGAGCTGGAAGTTAAGTTGGAGCATCTCACTATTATATCTAGTATTAAACTTTTACTCTGTTCCAACAGCTCGAAAGTCGCACTCTTGCACCTGCAAGTTTCCACACCTTGTCGCAGTAAATTGTTCAAAGAGAAGCGTTTTATTACTTAGAAGATTTAGAAAATATTTTAGAACCACCTTGACGATTTGGATGGCAAAATATGGTAATTTAATTTTACTGGAATAGGATATATTACTGCTATGCTGCTATGCACTAGACGTCAGCACCAGCATAGATAGTAAGCAAAAAGTTTCGTTCGACGTGTGTGTCAATATTCTGATATGACGTGTGCAACATATTAGTAGGAGTCCTTAACTTAAAATACGGTCCCATCCTGAAGAAAACATGAAACTCTCTACAACATTGTTTTGGACGTATGTTGATAGAACTTATATTTTACAAAATATGTACATGTAAAAAGGTAAAAAAACGAGTACTTGAGTCAGACGCGGTAAGCTGTAACTCTGGAGGTAATGCATCTACGATTATGAAATAGGTATCATTTTGTAGCTCAATGTATAAGGTATCTAACTTTCTTAGCCTATTTTATCACCACTCTTGTCGTTTTACTATAAATGGAGCAAGAAAAAAAAAGTTAGCCTGTTTTTACAATTTCACAATACGTTGGTGGCTGTAAACAGAAATATATTAATCTTACCACTATATAATGTAGTATCGTTTTGTAGGTAATTCATCGACGATAATTTGTTCTCTGAAGAGTAAACTCTTCAGTCTTATCGTTTTCGTAGAAAATTCGAAAAACCGGAATGAGGGAGATAAAAAGGGGGGGAGGGGGCGAAAACATTATTTCTGGACGTGCTTCCATATCTACATTGAAGCACATACATTGCAGCTACATTCATGCCAAGTTTCATGCTTTCTTCAGGATGGTACCATAAAATTGATTTTTGTTAGGACAAGGAGCCGTACTATATCGGATTTTGGTCGGATTATTACTGTATGTACTAGTAGTGCTTTCTGATCCAACCTTATCGTAATATTCCCTATTCAAAATATAACTACGGTAGAAAGAGCAAACTCTTGTAATTATGTAGTGGAAAAAGTGTCTCTTAACTTTTTCAGCTTTTGACGAATTTTACAAAGAAGCAATTACAAAAAAAAGCCATAGCTTCACTGTTAAATAATAGTCGTGCTATTTATTTACAAAGTATAAGCGATTGTAGATAGTCAACAGCAGTAAAAAGATCCCACGAGAAACTAAAGGACATTATGCAAGCCTTTGAATAAGTCAAGAAGCAGCTAAGTATCACAAGAAATTTCTTTTAAGCTCGCTCGTGATACTCATAGAATTTGTTCAAGACTCGTATTACATTAAAGACTGAAAACTTCAGGTTTCAGGCATTGAATTACCACAATATAAATACTCGTTACGATGATATTTTAAGGGCAGGCCGACTATGCTACGAGATGCTACGAGAATGCCGTTTGCGTTTAGGCAACCACAGGGACATAATATTTTGAAATCTTGTCTCAGGCACAACATGATTTGAAAAGTGGTGACTTCGCTCTTAAAATACTGTACTGATCATCCACAACGTATGGAAAGGCCTTATTTTTAAGGTCACATCGGAGACACTATAGTGCCCCGAGTTTAATTTTTTCATTAGTCATGTTTTTATTGCTGGCCGTTAAATAGCGATACCATTTATTCAAAGACCAGCCAGCCGTCTTTTACAAATATTTTATGTCGCGTCACATAAAAATTGGTTAAGCTATCAGTCGTAAAATATATTACCAAAAGTACGCAATTTTATACTCGTGGTTTCATAGCAATATTCTTCTTCTAGAGAAAAAGATATGATCTTTTAGAAAAAGACAATTTAGGTAACAACTAACGTGAATTGTCCGTATAGGGTAACCTTTACCAAAGTGGGCGATAACGCCCCCTTGTGGGCGCTGAAGGTCTAAAGGGGGGCGGTGTGGGACCCAGAAAAAAAATGAGGGCGTTTTGTAGAGACTTGGGGGGTGGTTTATTTCAACTGGATGCGTTTTAAATTGAAACAATGGCCAATGGGGGCGCTTAAACATATTTTTTTTTCTTAAAGTGGGCAGTAGACAAAATAAGTTTGGGAACCCCTGGTATAGGGCAATGTAAAATTGGGCCTATGTCAGACTGGAATCAACAATTTCAATGCTTAGAAAATTAGAAATACTTATAATTAAAAAAATTACGTATAATATACTTTCATAATAATACTTATACATATTATATAATATATTATGCGTTTTATGTAATTTATTTTTCGCTCTGGTGACATTGTTCTTAAACTTAAAAGTAAAGAGTAAACATTATTATTATAAATTATTATTGTTATCGGTGGATACGCCTATGGTCAAGCTTTCCTGTTCGTCGAATACCAGAATCCTACATTATATTATTATCTTTTCCTGAGCTCCCAAAACTGTACCTATATCATAATGACGATTAAACATAAAGGTCATCGACCAATGGGAATGAGAGTCACGTTTCAGAAAATGCAATTTGGTTAACCGTCTTCCATTACGGATAGCCCATCATCCTTACGAGTCTTCGGACGGTCGTTCCAACTTTCCTCGCTTTCAGCTGACGGTGAAAATATATTCGTGGAAATTACTGCATTAATATGGAGCTGAAGTTTTCGCAAACGCTTATAGCTTAGTCTAGATTTAGCATAGAGAAATGGCAATTTTGATTGCTTTTTGAAATGCAATCTTGACACCATAATATTATGTTAAAAGGTGTGTAGAGAAAAAAAGAAAAGCTACAAAAATTTCTTTCCTAATCGTTTACGTTTGTCATTGCATTCGCAGAATGACGCGATTAATCATTTCAAGTTTTAAATAATTGTAGATGATGACCTTCATTGCTTGTAATTATCATAGTTTAGCTTAAAACGCTTCTAAACTACATTCATTCAACCGTGATCTTAGTCTTCCCAGACAATTTTTAATGTTCCTATATCTAAAATAATTTCCTCGTCCATTAATACCCACATCCGGTTCGGGATTGTTTCGATATTTCTGCTATAAATACCAACATTGCAATAAATATCTGGACGGATATCGGGGGCTGTCACTTCGTAAATTCTCCCCGAATGTAGGTCACCTTCCTTGAGAATTCTTGTATCTGTTCAGCTTCTAATAGTGAGGGTGAGAATTGTTCGCAAAACGGTGCGCTCCGCCTTCTCTTTAGGGTTGTCTATGATTTCCATTGTTATAGCTATCAAAATCATCAAAGTGTAATATTATGTAATAAACATAGACTCATAATCGTCATGTTAGAATGGAGGTGTGACTATAATATTATTATGATGTTTAAGGACATTGAGTTTTTATTAAATCAGTTACCGATATTTAATTTTAGATATAATATTTTGATCTACTATTTATATTTTGAAGAAAAAACTTCATATAAATTGATTCTCTATCAAGCTGTTTTTAAGTGTAGACAAGCGAATTCAGAAAATACCTAAATGCAGGTGTACTTAAAATACTTTATAAATCTCAAGACATTATTATAGAGACTAAAATATACAATTAAAACAATACAGCAAAAATAGGATATAACGTAAGAGGCAGCCCTAATGTTGCATGATGAAGTAGAGTAAATCAACATCATTTTCGGGTTTTCGTTGTATCAAATACCATTCGTTTCCGGTCCTTAACGAAGAATTTCCTTTTCGAAATTCCTCAGCAAAAGTCCCTTCCAGTTCAGTATTGAGTAAATGAAGTGTATTTGCGAAGTCTATAAAAAAGAATTAAGATATCAAATATCTAGTAAAACTAATATGGTGTTAATAATCCGACGACTGATGAATAAAGGTTAATATATTATAGGGCGACAACATAAAGGCGTACCTCTATATTTGAAGGTTTAAGGACTTTAAGATCTGTCTGTCTGTCTGACTGTCACTTGTTATCCGATCAACGGGATGAGACAGCCACGTAATCGTAAAGTTAACGAAACTTGAAAATCAAATGTATGAGAGCTGTCAACATTTTCGATAAGGTTCTCATTATTATTATTTCTGTATTCATAATGATGGAGACGTATGGGATTTCTGTAACACTAACCCATACTCGTCTGTTGCATATGTCTCGTCTGTTTATGGAATGGATTTGAGAAAGCAGATGTTTGGTAATTGGTATATTGGCTCAGTTCACAATAATTTCAGTGCACAATGTATACAATAGATAATAGTATTTAAAAAAAATGTAAATGAGCGTATCTCGCCGATAAACCTTGGTTTGGCGAGGTTTTAATGTATTAGTTTTTAAGTTTTTTGAAATGAATAAATATATTTAAAAAAAAAAAAAAATATAGCTAGAAAATTCGTCGATAAGTTATAGGCCAATTTTCTAACTACAATACTGTCCAGTTACTTCTAATCAAGCCAGTTTGTACGCGCAATATAAACTAGCACCTCGAAATAGCACGAATATGGTTCTAAACTGTACAGGCGTCAGGCAATATACCGAAAGATTTTCACAATGCGTTTACAAAGTCAAAATAACTTTGATCACTCCACGCCGGGAGCGATACGTGGAAAGCTATTTTGTTTACCAGTTTACTGCGAATCGATACCCAAAAACCTTTCCTACGATATTTGAAATGTTATGGAAATTAATGGTAGAGCAATTATTATAAGCATAGCGATGTTGTTTTGGATTGTTACAATTAAGGCGCGGATCCACCGCGGCGCACGCTGTGCGCGGCCACGCGGTGCAGGAATTTATTTCTTTGACTACGTGGGTCAACGTTTCCACTGCAGCACACGCTATACAAATACGTTACTCACGACTATGTACACAATTGTTGTTACGTAGTCTACAATTTCTTAGCTTCCGTGTATCCCGTGCACAGCATACGTAGCATGGCCAGCGTTGAGCTACGTGTGCACCATATTCGGGCAAGCTACGTAAGTCAATTCGTACGTAGCGTGTCCGTGGATTGCAGTGGACACAGTCACATATATTATTTTCTTGTAAAGCGAAGCTTGACGCACGTGCGTAGTCTCCCAGTGCGCTGCGGTGGAATCGCGCCTTTATATAAGTATGTGTTAAATGGATTTCTAGGTATTTCCATATATTTTTTTTGGGATGAAAACTATCCTATATCCATACCCAGGTTCCAAAGAACCTACATATTGAATTTTATAAAAATGTAGAGATGTGAATGAGAGAGATGTAAATGAGAAATGTAAATGTGTAGAGGTTAGACAGACACACTTTCATTCATCATTTATAATATTAGTATGAATTTTTCAATATTTAATACCTATATTCTTAAAACGTAACGCTTATGTGTCAGCATTCAGGACAGAAAATCTTGCGATAATATCTGAAGGAAGCGCCTGCATTTTCTACGTTCGAGCTTCGATAGCGCGTCAAAGCGCCTGTCGGATTTATAATAACAATGCACTGACATGCTTCAGCACACTCGCGACAAGGGGCGTAGTTAATAACGATTTATGGAGCCCCTTTTGTTCCATCCTCTTATCGTGTCGCGTTCACTTTTCACGCCTGATTTATAACGTGTCAGGACTTAAAAGTATGTGAATATACTTTGTGCTACGTCACGTTAGGACCAAGGACGATGTGGTAAGCTGATTTTGTAACGATTCCGAGTTTCAAATTTCGATCAAAATCCAAAGCCTTAAATAAACTAGAAGTACAATGATAGTAAACTTTTTTAAATGCCACTTTGAGTCTCATTGGCTTTTCACCCACATCCTTTTTAGTCGCTTACCGTACCGAATAATTTCAATGCTGTGATATTATTTATTTCTTTATTCAAATATTTACAGTTATAGTGTAAGATATAACCAGTCGATCAATAGCGAAATGGTGATGATAATATCATTAGGAGGAACCCCGAAGCGCGCTTCAAAATGATCTCATAATATTCAGCTGACACGGTCCATAAAAATATATCACCGATATAAACTCCGGCCGACCCGTATTACGGGTTCACTTAATCTGAAAACACCATAGGCGCTACAAGCGTTGACTTGTAGCTTTAACTAAAAAGAAACACTAAAGAAGGCCATTACAGCACATAAAAGAAATAAGTATAAATCAAGGGCGCGCCATTACCGCGAGCCCAACATTATTGTGTACGCTGTCACATTTTCGGGATACAAATGTTACAGAATAATCGTTGAGGGACACGTTATTTTGCACTTTTATTTCATCTTTACATGTTTAGGTCGCTCTACGTTGGTTCATCATGGATCAATACAAGCAATTACGCACATGTAGAGGCATATTCGTCTATAATTGCCTATTGGCGATGTCGCATGTTCATTTTATAGATAGCCTCACAATCGTGGCGGCAATTATGATTATCCACGCCTTTGGGGCCTTTTCACTTTTAACAACATAATATACTACTACTTCCACAACATTTTCAAGCAGACTAAAACCCAGAGACGGAGCCCAAAATTTTACGAATATGCTTCTTGCGTTCGTCGTTTTACGCCTTTGTTTTAAAGGCCCATATAGAGAATGGTTTCCGCTATCATGACCCTGCTTATGCAGTAATCTTTTAGGGTTAGGGTCTTGAAACCATTTTCTTTGTGTTTTAGACAATACTTATCCAAAAAATAATGGAAGTATCTACTAGAATAGCTAAATAACAACGAGTACAAAAATTGCCATGTATTTTTAACCGATTTCAAAAAAGGAGGTTATCAATTCGACGCGTATGTATGTAATATTTCCAGAACTGCCCAGTTTTCGTATATGTTAGTCTAATTCAGCATCTGAACAAATGTGCAAAATTTCAAAAGTGTATGTATGTATGTATGTTTTTATGTTTGTTTTCGCATATCTCCGGAACTACAAGTCCGATTTCAATGCTGCAAGTTTCATCAAAATCGGTTAAGTAGTTTCTGAGATAGGGAATTTTAATTCTTAATTTCGTACAATTTTGAAGTCGGTTTTATCTTTTTAAAATACTATAATTATTATTTAACAATAATTATGTTACTATAGTGTCTTATATCAGAGGTACGAGTCACAGTGAGGTCTTATGTCACCAATAGAATACAATGACTTTATGATATTCAAGGAAATTTGAGAATTCACTTGACATTTGGAATTTGTATTTCGAACAGGAAATAACATTCGCGCATATGAGATAGCTTTGTTCAAAGCAAACGCTAACATAAAAGCTCCTCTTAATTAACAGATTGGAGTAATAAAGCGTTATCTTAATAGAAGTGTTGCGGCGGGGGGAGAGGAGGCGACGAGGGGGGAGGGAACAACGCGACATGATATTAATCAAAGCGGCGAAGCAGTTATATTGTGACCTTGGGGAGTTAGTGGATCGTTTAAAATGTAAGCATTGTTGAATGATGAGACAGAAAGGAGACCGAAACAATTACATACAATTCTGGGCCCTGTATGTAAAGACATGAAAATGGTGTGAATTAAAAGGTTCAAAATTAAGAGTTTCCTTGCTGAAAATTCTATAGATATTGACAATCTGAAAGCTGAGATATTCGAGGTTTAGAAAAAGTGAGGTTATGTTGCAATCTTTAAGTGTCAGATGAATACATGTAAAAATATTTATTACATCTAGTAGATAATGTCTGATAAGTCATCACAAGTCGATGAAGACTCAAACAAAGACACTTTAATGGTACCTTTCCTAAAATAAATATCTCATTATAAAGTACAATAACTATTTAGTCTTTTGACTTAGAATTTTCTTTGCTTTAATTGTAAATCATCTGCTTATGCCTTGTAGATGTATGTATTTTAAGTCTATCAAGGTAGTACCTACATAGGTGAGTTTGTATTTACTTACAGACTGAGGTGCAAGCCATTGCCGAATCACTGATAGAATTGTTTCGTCGTTTAATGGTCGTCGACCTAATGTATTGCAGTGACTAGTTGCTATCCCACAATTCACACAGCAATCCATCGTTTCAACAACATTCAATCCACAAGCTGGCGACAAAATCCAAATAACAATTCCAAGTCAAACTTGCAGGCAATCTTCGGTGTCTAATATAATAGAAAGCAAGGGTCGTACAACGTAGTCGGGTTCGGAGTCCGTAAAAAACAAAGCAGTGGTCGTTGAAAATATAAAATAATCGGGAAAGCACTCAAAAGGCATCGAAAAACACAAAACAAGTGAGACACAGATAACGGCAAAAGCAAGTCAATGTCATGTTGCCACAGACTAGATACTGAATGATTTTGATTGATATGAAATCGATAATCGAAAAGGATGTTTTTAAATACAATATACTTATATTATGCGTTATGTTTTATTGAATTGTAGACATATATGGTGTAGTTTAATATATTTTCTATAAGTTTAATACCTACTGTGAAGTTTTTATTCTGTAAATAAATAATTGAAATATCATTTTTAATTCGATTAATCGTTAATCGATTATTTCACAAAGACAGTTATTTGCATAATATTTCTCCGCTTGTAGATTGAGAATTTATGTGGATTTTTGGTATTTCATATAAAAAAAATAACTAATTTTTTAAACCAACTCTGAACTTATTACATTTGGGCCCACCAGTTTCAGTCTCCTTTGATATATTGGTTCTATGTGGTATACAATCAATATAAGTAAATATAAAGATCAGTAGTGGCGTTATCGATGCTAGGCGACCGCCCAGGGTGCCGGAAAAAGGGGCAAAAGTGCCTAAGGCAAACAAAAACTTTTTAATTTTTTTAACCCTACCAGCACCCTGGGCGCCAAAGAAATCAAACCTAGGGCGCTGGTAGTCCTAAAACCGGTACTGATAAAGATGATAACGATACGGTATCTGAGATGACATCAGCAACCAAAAGATGAAAGCAATCAAACTTTACCAGAGAGAGATGAAACCGCTAAACAAGAATGCACTTGTACTGGAATAAAGCTTACATCTGTTTCCCCGCAATTAAAAGTCACAAACATTCAAACCATTACTCCAACAAAACTCTCATAACTGTTATGTACTTAAATCTTCAACAAAGTCCCAATCTTCAGGCGAGTCCTTGTCTCAAATGGGTCAAGTTTGTTAACATGCCGAAAGTAACAAAGCGAACATCGTGTAGACATTTCGTATAAAACTTCGCCCTCACTGTAAACAATTTCCTATTACCTAGACTATTCCGTGTCATTCAAGTGTGGAGTTCCCACATAATGCTACGTCTTATTTTCTACGGTAACTTTGATTTGAATATTATAATAGATCTTTTTGAAGAGAACGTAAAAAGGTAAGTAGCAATTTATAAATAGAGAAAGAAAGTAATGAAAATTTAAAAGTCGCGATGAGATATATTATGGGTAAAGATAACTGAAATCACGCCTTAATAATGATTTAAAAATAAACAAAGATGCACCTTCTACCTTATTTAACCAAATAGACATTTCATAATAAATTTAAGTAGAGCTCAGGTATTTTGATAAATAAGACCGCCAATAACATACAAACGAAGCTGCGGTTGTGAGATTAAAGGATTATCAGGTCGTTAGTTAAAAGACCAGTCATTATGTTAAGACGATTAATTATTTTGTTTAACGCCATCGAATTGAACAAAATTAGTCGTCTGCCCCAAGAAGCTGTTATCTTAATTTGAGTATATAATCGTGCATAAATCAGCTTAGCATAATTGCCTGTTACGGGCTTTAAAAGCAATTTTGGACTAACTAAATTGATACGTATATTGAATTATAACTACAATAAAAGAAAATGACGTCGAAATAATGGAAACATAATATTATGAGGAATTAAATATTAACTTTGGTTAATATATTTATTCAATAAAATATACAAACTTATGTATATTACAGTATTACATTTTAAAACACAATTACTATAAAAATACAACGACGTCGAAATAATGGAAACATAATATTATGAGGAATTAAATATTAACTTTGGTTAATATATTTATTCAATAAAATATACAAACTTATGTATATTACAGTATTACATTTTAAAACACAATTACTATAAAAATACAACTACTTAGTAAATCATTGATTAAATAAACACTATAAGTAAAAAATTACATCTAAATCGGAGGCTGCGGGCAAAGTACCAATATTAACTTAATTTGTAAACAATACTAAATTTTATACGTGGGAGAGCCATGCTTCGGCACGAATGGGCCGGCTCGACCGGAGAAATACCACGTTCTCACAGAAAACCGGCGTGAAACAGCCCGTTTGCTCGTTTGCCCCCTTATTTCATAAAAAAAAAAATACTGTACATAATTTGGCACATCAGACATTGAGGTATTCCCAGAAAGTCCTATTGTACCAGAAAATCTTACACATGTCGTCAAATATGTACGAGAAAATACTATTATTATAATATAAATAAGTAAGAAACGACATAAAGCTTACAGGAGAAGTTTTATTCCAGGCCACAATTACGAACAATAAGACTTCTCATGCACGTCACGTAAGAATAAAAAGAAATAGGAAAGTTGTCCCAAGTAAACGTAACCTAATTTACGTAGACGTTCGCCAACGGCGGCTGCTGTTTGCGGAAATTTGTTCGCAAACGATTTTTGAAGCGGAGTTAAAGTTCGACAGTCCAACAAAAATAACTCTGCCTTAAAATGTTCGCGAAGATTTTTTCAATATTCCAACATCTAACTTATGTGCTGACACGTCGGAACTTTGGAGTGGAGAATTGATTTTGTATATAATACTTGATACTGATATAATGGTGGACAATGAGATACTTAAAAACAAGCATAGACAACAATATAAGGCTGCATTTCGACCAGAGATGTGTTGCAAGGAATGTGTTTTTAAGATCCAATAGAATCGCTGCGCTGAGCGAGGTTACGTCAATGAAGCGATTCTATTGGTTCTCAAAAACACATTCCTCGCAAGACGTCTCTGGTCACGTCCATACCAAGCGCAGCCTTTAACAAGCTGCGCTTGGTATGGCATTATTTTGAGTGCTGGAAAAGGACTTGGAAAAACTTACAGACTACAGTTCCAGGTAAACCTATTTCAGTGCAACGAAATTGCGGAAAACGTCTAGTGACCTATACAAGTTTTTATTATTCGTAGGACCTATAAATTAAAATTTCCCATAGAAACTAAAAGGTTCTCCGATCGACGGTAAATTATTTATCTCTTCGCGTATTTTTCTGCAAAATAGCCTCAATAAAACTCGAGGTGAAGTCTTTTACTTTTTGCAACCAGGTGAATTATATTATCGATATTTTCAACTACACAACTGCCCCTAGCTAAACCATGTTACATTCGAGCCATTAGCTCCAAGTTTAATTTACTTATTGTTCGATTCAATAGGGGATTTGTATTGACATTATGTTACTAATGAATACTCTGGCGTGCATTTAAATAAATAACGAACGATTTATTTAATTCAGTCCTAACTGGGTCCGTTTCAGTAATGGTAACATTTGTTTATCTCTGGTTCATTTGTTAGGTTTTAAATTCCTTATTTGTTATTGTTGAAATATTTTAAGCTTTGAACACAGTAATCATTTAGATTTCTTTCTCATATTTGTATAAAGTTTTATCTTTAAAATTTTGTCTCTTTTTTAAATTTATTTAATACCTCCCCGGCAATATTTTGTGTTAAAGCTAACTTTGCTATATTGCATTATCGCGATCTTTCACATTTTTTCATAAAACATTAAGTTATGTGGTTGAAAGTTTGAACTATACCCATTTAACTTTAATGAAACATTTCCTTGCATGCTGCAATCCACAAATCTCACTAATAACAGTTAGACTTATCCCATTGAGAGTGATGATACAGGGATACAGTTGATCCCTGCGTCAGCGAGTTAATGGCACAGATAATTCGGAGACGTGGCTCAGGGCTCATGCAGAAAGATACAGGGGATTATGCCAACCTTATTACCGCCGAGTCACGTTACGTAAACCTTACGAAGAACAATAACATCAAAATACACACAATTTTCATATACATGTTCTTAAATATAGTCCAATCCTTTTCTTGTGTTCATAATAACTTGCAGTCAATCGATTGCTTCTAAGATGAAGCAACATTTTAAATCCAAAATATAGTACAATCCTTTGCTGCTCTTGTTAAAAAAAGTTGCCAATCGGTCGACTATTTCGAAGTATGCCTATTCATACAAACAATTATTTCACGAGTAAGTGCTTGAAAATCGGTCGATTGTTTCTAGGCATACCTAATACTTATAGATGACCTTATTTATATTATTCTTACAACACATTTTACGAATAAGTGCTTGAAAAGGCGAAAACATCCGAAGCATGTGATTCGTTGATTGAAGCTAAGTTCTCATTCAATTTAGCATTGGAATCGATTTAGACTCGGCCGCCACTTCACCCGACGAGAGAAACGATCAGAAACGAAGATAAATGGACGACACCAGAATAGAATACAATACCAGCTGAGCAATAAATAAAAATTGTCAAACGCCACGTGCTCACTGCTCAAACTAGGGAACACGGAATATTGGTTTACATAATAATGAAGTAATATGTGAATAAATTGGTTTTTGAAACGACACCAGTTGTTTCTGCTTCTCAACAATTCTGGTATGAAAAAAGATCTATTTCTTTGGTCATATTTTTCTGTTTTCAAAACTCCATAACCATACAAAGATTGCACACTGTGTAAACAGATGTGTATAACAAGTGTTATAATATAATGTTTTATTTGTCATACACATTTTCTAACGTTTTAGACAAGGACAAAACATTGTATAATTATATAGTTTTCACTGTGTATGACACAACAATGTTGATCTTTTTTATAATATTTATGGGGAGGATAAAGTATAAGACGCCAAAACGATAAAAGCTAGAATATCTCAAGGTATCATTCATTTAACGCGAATGGAGAAGCGACGAGAAAATCTAATCAGATTCCGAATATTTTCTACCGGCGCCATTACCATTTAAGGCGGAGGGTAAAAATTTAGCATAAAATCATGCAAATCTACTGAGCTACCGCTCCTTTATTTGCTTTCTGATCTACGTACTAACGTTTAATCTTGTGCTAGTTATCTTTATTAAAACAATAAACTGATAGAGTAAATCTAGAGTGGTTAAGCAATTCTTATATTATAGCACGAAATGATTTTAAAGAATTAGGAAGCTGATAAAAGTTTCAAACATAATATTTAATATTGTAAGACAATACTGCCAGTAAGACCGACTAGGCAAGAGTATTACTACTCTTGCCTAGTCGGTCTTACTGGCAGAGACTAGTTTACATACAGAAGATTCCGATTTCCTTACAAAAATTAATGTGATGCTCGATACATCTTTATACACAGTGCAAAATGGAGCAAAAAATTGTTGTTATTCCAAAGAAAGTAAACCAAATAGGAATTTAGTGTGTATTTAAGATTTTTTCTTATTTTAAGTTTTTACAACGATGTAGATAAAAATAGAAAAAAGGATAAGAATAAAGATAGTTTCCGTGATCACTGTTTCGGGAATGTTGCCAGAAATGCGAGTTGAGTATGACTTACGTTGTCGCTGTTGTGAGCAACATTTAGCAGCTCAACAGAGATTAAGTTGTTAAATTGTAACGTACCTGAAATTAAAGAAAATAAAATTTAGTTAAGTATTTATTTTATACACAATACTGAACATAATTCTCATTGAATTTTTGAACAAATCATCATAATTGGAGAAAATATTATATTATTCAACAACAAGGTATCCTTTAAAGTCTTGCAGTCCTGTATAATTGTATCGTCATAAAATAATTTTGAAACAAATATTATAACTGACGAGCGACAATTTCTAGCCACAAAACATTAGCATAAAATGATCATAAAACAAAGCTATAAATGTAAAACACGCTGTGCAACAAACACGTATAAATAGTTATTGTGCATTTACAACAGAATTATGAGTTTTTCTTTTGTAATTGGGTTAGCTCCGTAAATTCAGGCAGCTGCGTACAATTTTACAGCATGGCAACCCCTCGGACGTGACTCGACTGGCGATGTTTCCTGCCTACAGTGTCTCCATTACAACCTTCAAGTACATTTGAAAATCTAAAGCCTACTTCCCTTAACTTAATGTTTGCTACAAAAAATATAAATTTAAAGTTACTATACTTAATAGTAATTTTTGAGTATGTTTTTTAGCAAAGTACAGCAACGCAATGAACATATTTTATTTTTATAAGTACAAAATGCAATTAAAATAATTTTATCATAGACTTTATGTTGACCCGTGTGGCTTTGACCATGTAGACATAAGCAGGATTTCTAAATTTGGATAAAATCTCTTTAATCTTATTTATTTAAAAAAAACCGTATTGAAATCCGTTGCTTAGTTTAAAGATCTAAGCATAACATAGGAATAAACAGAGAGAGGTAATTTATTTTTAAACTAGCTGTTGCCCGCAACTTCGTCCGCGTGAATGTATGTTATTATAATCGAGATTTAGAAAATTGAACACCCATCTACGACTATTTTATTTGGATCTATATAATTACACACAATTTTTTTTTAATTTTCATCAAAGACCCAGAAAACTTGAACTACAGATACTTATCGTATTGAAAAAACCTTTCTTCGAAGACCGCTTGGCGTGGACAGGGGATGGGGGCCACAGGACAGGGGAAAGGAACATGTGACGGAGATAGAGGGTAGACTACAGAAGACGGGATTTAATGTAGGCATCTATCCCTCTTTAACCTACCTCTTACTCTCAGATTCCTAACCTACAGTTAAACCGAATAAAATAACACTTGAAGTTGTTTACTTACTTACCCAAAGGGTAATTTCTTTATAGGCGTTGGCCCACCGGCCACCACACATTCCCACCATCTCCTGTGTCACCTGCAGGATCGACAGCGGTATCCAACCATGAAAATCCTTTGATATGATCTCAGGGAGTCAGACGGACATGCTCAAACTGGTTTGGGACGCAACGAAATTAATTAGAAGAAAATAGAAGTTTGAAGAATTGTAATTCCTCTTTCTATTGAAAGCGGAGACAGAAAAAGTTGCAGTGACCGAATATCAAATAACTTAGGGGAAGCACCACGAAAATAAACTAAATAATAATTGTAACTACTTAGCTATAGCTAAATTAATATTCGAATTTGTTGTGTTAGACTGTTGCCAATAACAATTGTGACAAAAACGCTTGAAGGCACAGAAGTTCCTATAGCGCTGTCCACGATATCACCGTAGTATGCGACATCAGATTTACACTGTAGGTTGTCTAGCATTGCATTTCTTTCGTCTTGGCAGAACATGATGAGTGGTTTATTAAAACATACTTACTGCCTTCGGTCGAGCACATATTGTACGTATGTGCTCGATCGATGCTAGTAATATTTAAGATCCGTAAAGTTTGACTTCAATATTTCCATGGCTGGTAACGAATTGAGATACGCAATGGTCAATATCCATCTAGGGTTTGGATAATCGTTTACGAATATTAGGGAAAAGTTTTAAAGATCGACCTTTGCTAGAATTGGTAATCAGTTAATCACTTTGGTTGTCGTTGTAAATTTCGAGGAGTTCCTTCAATTACATTATTCATACTTCCTATTACGAAATTTCCACCTTCGCGACAATAACTGCGAAAGTCACACTTTCTAAAATTTGAGGCATTTCTTCAATACCTCAAGGATCCCATTATGAAATTTCCACTTTCGCAACATCATCAAATACAAATTATAGAACTTAAATTAAAAAAATCAGCCAAGTGCGAGTTGCACTCGCGCACGAAGGGTTCCGTGCCAATACAGAGCAAAAATAGGCTAAAAATTTAATATTTTGTATGGGAGCCACCCTCAATTATTTAATTTATTTAAATTTTATAATTAATTATTAAAGTACAAATACAATTAAGTATTTTGAGAACATTTCAATTGCCTATGTGTTGCCGTTATTGATTAAGAGCAAAAAATAGCAAAAAAAATCACGTTTGTTGTATGGGAGCCCCGCTTAAATATTTAATTTATTTAATTTTTAGTATTTGTTGTTATAGCGGCAACACATATACACAATCTGTGAAAATTTCAGAAGTCTAGCTATAGCAGTTCTTGAGATACAGCCTGGTGTCGACAGACAGACGGACAGACGGACAGACATCGAAGTCTTAGTAATAGGGTCCCGTTTTTACCCTTTGGGTACGGAACCCTTAAAAGAATAAATTTACAAAGAAATCGCACAGAGACGGCGAAATAATTATTATCAATTTCGATTCTGATCCTTTTAATGCAAAAGAATAAAAAAATAATCGGCCAAGTGCGAGTCGGACTCGCGCACGAAGGGTTCCGTACCGTTATAGTGCAAAAATAAGCCAAAGATTATGTTTTTTGTATGGGCCCCAATAAAATTGGATTTTATTTAAATATTATTATTTATTATTAAAGTACACATAATAATATATCTAAGTGAAAATTTCAAGTGCCTACCTGTTGCCATTATATTGATATGGAGCAAAAAAATGCCAAAAAATCACGTTTGTTGTATGGGAATTGGGAACCCACCCTTAAATATTAATATTATTTGGTTTTTAGTATTTGTTGTTATATCGGCAACAGCTGCTGATATACACAATTTGTGAAAATTTTCAGAATTCTAGCTGTAGCGGTTCTTGAGATACAGCCTGGCGACATACAGACAGACGGACAGACGCACAGACAACGAAATCTTAGTAATAGGGTCCCGTTTTTAACCTTTGGGTACGGAACCCTGAAAAAATCAATAAACGCATCATATTGTGGTTATGGATGGTGTAATGATGGTGATCATGATGATTAATATAATTGACATAGCGGCATACGCTTCCAGTGTTTTAAACAACGCT
The DNA here is from genome assembly GCA_905187585.1 of Cyaniris semiargus. NCBI lineage: Eukaryota > Metazoa > Arthropoda > Insecta > Lepidoptera > Lycaenidae > Cyaniris > Cyaniris semiargus. The sequence goes on from LR994555.1 coordinate 7,075,237, forward strand.
GAACCCCCTACATAATATATTATCTTCTTATAAGGAATCAGGAGCTCCGTTCAGCAACGGAACCTTCGGAAGCCCTATACCATGGGATATGTCCTCGGATACATATCCCATGTGCAAATCTTACTTTTTGGTGGCATGTTATGTTAATTTTACTTAAAAAAGTGAAAATTACTCTAATGTTTTTGTTGTAAAGGAGTTTCGTCGATACCTCCTGATCCCGAAATCATTATCAAGTCACAGTTTTTGTAAACATGGTATCAAATTCGGGTTAACAATTTATACAACAAAAAAATAATTTTGAAAATCTGACCACAAACCGTAAAGTTAACATTACCTCCTCTATTTTCGGAAGTCGGTTAAAAAAATATAACTTATATGTTGACCAGGGATATAAGGTATCACCATGCCAAATTTCATTGAAATCGGTCCAGCGGATTCAGAGATTAGCCTGTACAAACAGACAAACAGACAAACAGACAGAGAAACAAAATTTTCAAAAACAGTTAAAATGTGTTCTACTACTCTTCTAACATGCCCCTGACTCGTTTTTTCAAGTTTATTTTCAATGTACAAAAATTTTACCTCTACGATTTTATTATAAGTAATAGATAATATCATGTACTGACATAATACAAATATATTAATAACTAGCTGACCCGGCAAACGTTGCTTTGCCATATAAATTATGTGTAGTTGTAATGTAATGTAGTTCTTTATTTGTAAAGAATATTTATAAGAAGACAAATACATCGGCGAAGACCGTATTCAAATCGGATCAGTAGTTTTTGTGTTAAAGAAAAAAGTTTGATACAAAATCTTACCCCCTCTTTGGTCCCCTTAGAAGGGTGGGGGGAAAAAATTATACACCAGATGTTAAGTTGGAAGAAGACAAATATATCTGCGAAAACCGAATGCAAATCGGATCAGTAGTTTTCGTGTTAAAGAAATAAGTTTGATACAAAATCTGACCCCCTTTTTTGTCCCCTTAGAGGGGTGGGGGGAAAAAAATTTATACACCAGATGTTAAGTTAGAAGAAGACAAATATATCTGTGAAAACCGCATTCAAATCAGATCAGTAGTTTTCGTGTGATGCTGGAACAAACATACAGACAGACAGACAGACAGACAGAAAGACAGACAGACAGACAGAAAGACAGACAGACAGACAGACAAAAAAACTAACCACATTTTTGGCTTCTATAGCGGTGTAGTGACACCCCCCGCTTATTATTTTTTGAATATCTTTAATGTACAGAATTTTCATTTCTACAGTTTTATTATATGTATAGACTAGTTACTAGTGTCACAGTATTATTGTAATACTGTGCTAATATATTGTTTCTCATTTTCCTACCTCTAGAGTTAGCATAAAAACTCGAAGGAATAAAGCACTCCCACGAGTAATTCCTGGAACTTTTGTGAAATCTTGCCCTCCTTTGTCAATGATATCCAAGCTTTAATACCTAGAACTAAAACGAAACTGACAGTAAAGGTGTAGGTATAATATAGACATACATACACACAATCCATACTAGTATATTTTAAATTCGAAAGTCTCTGGGTCTGTCTGTCTGTATGTTACATCTTCATGCGCGATTATACTAAAATTCGGTATGAAGATACTTCGGATCCTGGGAATGGACATAAGATACTTTTTATCCCGGGAAAATGTACCGTTCCCGCGCGACAAAGGAATTTCTGCGCAACGGAATTGCGGGCGTAAGCTGGTTGACTACATAATAAAGAAAAACGAAAAGGGAGTGTCTCACCATGTTTTGGTAAGACTCCAACTGCTAGAGTTTAATATAGGTACGTAACGTATACAAGAAGATACAAATTCTATCATACAATCAACCATGTTCGCTTCCCATAGGGTACCTACAGAACGACCACCATTAAACATCGTAAGTGATCCAAATTGTCTGTAAACAGTTTCATTACCTTGCAACAGATGCGGTTAGTAATGACTAATGAGATGTGATCTTAGTCTATTAAAGGTCAGTTCTTTCCAAAACGATAAAAATAACGCAACTCTGCAATATAGCAGTACTAAATTAAGTAGAAAACGTGTATGATAGATGACTGTGTGACAAAACGATAAAAAATTTGAATTTTTTTAAACCACAGAGTGCTTGGAAAGTGTTTTATTGTTTTTTCCATGTCTCCCGTAGAAAAATAAATTTAAACAATTTTCAGCATAATAATGGCCACCGCTACTGGGAATGAGCTCAGAAAACCTTTAATCAAAAATCTTTTAAACCATAATATTCCAGTTTTAACGCAATTGTTTTAGGTTGACAATTAAATCTAAATAAAGCTAAAAATTCAATGGCATTTTTAATGTTTCAATATGAAAGTCACTAGCAATTTGCTAAGTGTTTCACTAATAAATTGAATTTAGTTAGGACGTACTCAAATTCTTGATATCCATACTAATATTATAAATGCGAAAGTGTGTCTGTCTGTCCGTTACCTCTTCACGCCCAAACCGCTGAACCGATTTTGGTGAAATTTGCTATGTAGATTATTTGCAGCCCGGGAAAGGACATAGGATACTTTTTATCCAGGAAAAAACGTACGGTTCCTGCGGGATAAACGAATTTTGGCGCAACGGAGTTGCGGGCGTAAGCTACTTAACTACATGATATAAAGAAAAACGAAAAGGGAGTGTCTCACCATGTTTTGGTAAGAGTCCAACTGTTTGCTCACATTTTCAAAATTCTTGTTACACCAGCATTAAATACTATACATTAATTCCTTTCTCCAACATCAAATGCTGTATAAGAGGAATTGATTCATAGGCAGATGACCTGCAAAATTTGGTCGGGTTATGTCAAACCCAGCCGACAGATCACGACTAACACCACGAAAAACGTAGGTTCACGATCTGCTTATGAATCAATTTCTTTGATTATATGTACAATATTATCTAGGCCAGCGATTCTCAAAGTGTGCTCCGCGGAGCCCTGGGGCTCCAACACCAACGTGGAGGCAATTCATGCAAAGACAAAACATTATATTTTTTGGGGGTCCGTCAAAAATATCACTTCTTAAAGGGATACCAGTAACCAACACCGAAAAAGTTTGAGGACCGCTGATCTAGGTTATAGGAAAGAACAATATGGCTTACTTAAAATTAAAAAAAATTCTGAACCAAATTCAACTTGGTGAACCAAGTTGTTTTTTGATCGCTATACATTCAAAAATCGCAGCACACAATGAAGGCCAACCCAAGAAACAAACCCAAACTTATTTTGTCTACCGCCCACTTTAAGAACAAATTATATTTTAGCGCCCCCATTGTTTCAATTTAAAATGCATCCTGATGAAATAAATCACCCCCCAAGCCTCTACACAACGCTCCCATTTTTTTCTGGGTCCCACACCCTTCAGACCTTCAGCGCCCACAAGGGGGCGTTATCGCCCACTTTGGGAAAGGTTGGTTTAAAGCTATTCGAAGGACACTATCTCTTTGTTAGCTTTAAATCCAAATTCATGAATTAAAATCCAAATTTTCCCCATTCCGTACACGTGTGCCGGAGGGCGGAATGCGAAACCGATGTACCTTTGAATGTGATCTTTTAATGGAGGGATGGAATCCGAACGCGCTTATCTTGAATTCTGTTGATATCAGCCAGATGGAAATAAACAAAGGTTTACGTGGGCTATGTAGGTCGCCGCTGAAATATTTAAAGCCGGCCCGGTTCGAACAGCTACAGGCGGTACAGCAAAATAAGCTAAAGGGGTATGTTTAAAAGGTAGAATTATAGAACGTACGAGGTTGAAAACTTTCACAAGAATATTTTCTCTGAGATTCCGACATGGAGCAAATCTGAAACATTGATGTGAATATTCTTCAAATGAATATTTTAGTATCGCTAACGTTTTCGGGATTTATTCGCAAGTTAAAAAATATAGATTCAGAATTCGGCAACCTAAAATCTGGGTAGTAAAATTATAAGATAAGAGTGAGAAAATTTTGAAATCCTCGGTTGTGCCAACGAAGTTTAATCAATGGGAATGATAACCACAATTTTCAAAGAGCCATAAAACGCAAAACCAATTTCGTAATATTCAAGAGTCAAGACGAAGGGTAGCGACTACCGCAATGAAATACTGTGTCCTGATCCGGGCTGCGAGCCACCGATATTAACTTTTACTACTCCAAGTTTTTGACCTTAAATTCTATTGGTTCCATTTGTTTAACTAGATTTCGTCCCAGATTTGAAGCATCTGACTGAAACTATTCTTGCTCGGAATAAAAAGTAACGTCTATAGATCAGTTAGTAAAATTTAAGCTTACCATCAATGTAACAAATATTCGTAATACGTTAGAAACAAAATATCTGAAGGATCATTCTAATTGCTTGTGACAAAACACTATTTTTAAAGTAAAATCGATATAACAAAATAGTTTAAGCTTCGTATTACAATGTAACAAAATATTCGTAAAACGTTAACAGGCAAAACCATTAACAAATCAAATTCTCTTTTAAAACAGATTGATCAAATTCTCTCAAACATTGCCTTTACGAGCAATTCCACAATTGATGTTGTTACGAAGTTCCACAAAAGCTTCATTTCGTTTATAACTCCTAAGTGTGTAATTATCGAAAGTATCAGTCCCCTTTGAAAATGGGTTCATTATTTAATCCAACATTTGCCCTTTGACTAAAACTTATAATTTGATAGGTCAAGTTAAACTAAATTTTTTTTTCAAGGAACACTTATTAGTTATAATACTTTTATTTTTTAAATTTTCTGGCCGTAAGAGCTTTTACAGTATCTAATATCTATAAGGTAGATACATTATTTTGGAACTTAACCAACTTAAAGTACAAGTTGGAACCGAGCGACATGCGACAACTGCAGACGACGTGTGGTCGCGACACTACAGGTTTCTATGTAGTTCTATGAAACACCCTGCGCAGCTAGCGACACTTATTCATAGAACTACATAGAAACCAGTAGTGTCGCGACGACACGTCGTCTGCTGCCGCTTCATGTAGCCGGCTTCCAACTTGTACCTTTACTCTTGACAACATAGTAGGTACATAAATTGCCAAATTTCTAATATACGTACGTCTCTTACCAATCTCCATACAGGTTCTATTTTTATCAGCAGTCAAACCAAATCATAAAATAAGATAATCCGGTCCCATTTTCCCAAAATCCTCCTCCATTTTCTATTATAATAATGTTATTTAATTCATTCCATACAAAAGCCAATAATAAACATAACCCGTTCAGGTAGAAATTCTCGTTACCATTTTTTGAGATCCATTGTTCTGAGGAAACTCATCACTCATACTCCCCAATTCATCACCGATGCCATAGGAGATATTATGAATGTGTATTATGAATGTATGAAATGGCCAAAGGAGTAACTAACTTAGCACTTTTATTTTATGGTTGAAATTTCCTTATCGCTTCCTTATCTTAAAGTATGTTAAGTGTATGTTGATAACGGTCGCGGGGATAAAATTCACGGTTGCTATTGCTTCAAGGTTTTTAATAAATATTAATGAAGCAATTAATAGTTGAAGAATAAAATAGTGCTCTTTTAAGTTAAAGCTTTAGGGGATGATCTAGTAGAGTATCTGCAGCCAACAGACTTTTAGTCGGCCGATATTCTAATCTACCACTTAATCGGTAAAATATGCATGGAGGTCAATGGTTACTTTATGGGATTTTGTTTTTTAATCTCTGAACGCTTCACACCACGTCAGTCTGGCCCCGTGCTAAGTACCTGGAGGACTTGTGATACAGGTTCCAGACAACGTAAATATAATTATAATAACAATCAATATAGTGATTAGTGACTATGGCTTGGTACTTCTAATATATATTCTGTGCTATGGCCTTGATTCTCATCTTTTTTCGTTTTTGTGTTTTATAATTTTAAAAAGAATTATAAAATACCAAAAAACGTCGCGTCTCCCGAAGAGCTAACCGCCGGTACAAAAACAAAAAGCCAGCAGCGCATATTAACAAAACTCCAGTAAACTTGGAATTCAACAAAAAAGGTTTCGCCACACCAACAGCACGGAAAATACTTTACATTTCACAACCGCAAACCCTTGAAGCCAATTGTAAAATAAAGTTTACAATTATCCAGCGAACCGACTGAGAAATAAATTGCTTTGAAAATTCGGAATAACGGACAAGGGTACTTAGTTGTATTGCATTCGATAGTTTCCATAGCAAAATTAGATGAAAAGGTTATAAAATTTCAGTACATAAATACACATAAACAGTTTCATAACGCTCAATGCGATGCTTTAATTCCAATAACAAGACTTTTATTTCTAACTTCGTCATCAAAAAAAAATATTTTACTAGATGACGAAAATTCATTTATCTCACGGGAACCGTGCATTTTTCCGGTATAAAAAGCATCCTATATCCTTTCCCGGGGCTCAAAGTGTTTCCATACCAATTTTTTACAAACAAACAAATATTTTTAAACTAGCTGTCCCGGCAAACGTTGTTTTGCCATTTAAAGTATTTAAATCCTACCCCCTCTTTTGTCCCCTAAGAGGGGTGGGGGGAAAATTTTATAAGTACACCAGATGTTAAGTTGGAAAAACAGTTAATAATATGAAGTAAGTCCATTAAAGAAAAAAGTTTGATACAAAATCTGACCCCCTCTTTGCTCCCCTTAGAGGGGTGGGTGGGGAGGTTGATTTTTATACACCAGATTTTGAGTTGGAAGAAGACAAATATATCTGCGAAAACCGTATGCAAATCGGATCAGTAGTTTTCGTATTAAAGCAAAAGTCTTATACAAAATCTGACCCCCTCTTTCGTCCCTTTAGAGGTGTGGGGGGAATTTTTTTTATACACCAGATGCTAAGTTGGAAGAAGACAAATATATCTGCGAAAACCGCATTCAAATCGGATCAGTAGTTTTCGTGTGATAGTGGAACAAACATACAGACAGACAGACAGACAGGCAGACAAAAAACTGACCACATTTTTGGCTTCTATAGCGATGTAGTAACACCCCCCGCTTATTATTTTTTGAATATCTTTAATGTACAGAATTTTCATTTCTACAGTTTCATTATATGTATGTATAGATTTTAATACTCCTTTGTTTTCCTCGAGGGTTAAAATATATGTAGTACACGCCTATATTTTCTGTAAAACGAGTACATAATATGTACCCCGCGTTCCATTTAGCGTTAAAAACGATCAAAACGCTCAAAATAGGAGGCATTTTGAGCGTTTTGATCGTTTTTAACGCTAAATGGAACGCGGGGGTAATCGTTGCCTAAAACATGTTACATCCATTGTCAAACCCTCGGAATGGCTCGCCTGAGCGCTTCAGCGAGCATTTAGTAATCAAGTTGTATAAAACAGCCTGAAACGGAAAAATATATTTTAAGCGAAACCGCACTCGAATTGAAGGACTTTACTTAATTATATTTTCATTATTGTTACTTCAGTTCAGAGTTTCTGGATCTAAGTGAAGACCAATTTGTTTATGCGTAAACTCGTTGTTAAAAGTTAATACTATTTCAGAAATTCAAGAAAATCATTTAACTGGGGGAATATCACCTGATATGAAAAGCCAGAAGGTAAATACTGAAAGCCAGACTAATATCTGCCTATTTAGTGATGAAATAGGAAGAGACTTGGGTACGTATCTTTATAGAATGTGTGGACAATTGGTCACTAACTTTTGTATGCCCGGAGCTACTTACTGTGAGATAATAGACAGGGCATCAACTATGACTTATTGTCCTAACACCACTATAATAATTCTAGTCGGGAGAAGGGGTAAAGTAAATAAGAAACAGATGACTGATCTTTTAGAATGTTTATATAATATTATAAATGTAACAAACATTATATTATTCACTTTACCCTATATAAAAATGTTGCCAAAAAGCTGTGCTTATGAAAATCAAATTAGATTTAGGTTGAATAGCATATTGTATAGTGCTGTCAACAACAATTGTATAGTTCTAAGCGACACACAACCAAAATGTCAGGTTGTCGATATAAAGAATTTAGATAATAAATTTATTAATTATATAAGTATAGATAAGTATTACTTATCTCATTACTGTAAGAGACATATAGCAAAGATGCTATCAAGTTTTTTATTTTCTTTGAAAACCAAGAATTTGGCTTCTTTGACTACTGCTTCTATTGAGCAGTGTTCTAGTTATAGTAACGAATTGGAATATGTTCCAATTAATTATTTAAATTAGACCATAAGACAATGGAGGATGTCTCTTGCACTAATAGCTTAATTGTAAAAAATCCTACCAAAACTTACTCCAATATAAATAGCAAGAATGTTATAAGCTTGGTGCATCAGAATTTTCAAGGAATGGTAGGTAAAGAGCTTGAAACTGAGTTGTTTCTAAAACAATTTCAAATTGATATTATTTGTATTTCAGAACACTGGTTTAGAAAACATGAACTCATTTTCAATCTCAATGATCACCAGGTGGCTAGCTCGTTCAGCAGAGAGAATGCCATTAGAGGCGGATCACTTATATTAATTAGAAAAAATTTAAAATTCAAAGAACGTAAAGACATTGTGAACCTCTCTTCTGAACGGATAATAGAAGTAGCCTGCATAGAGTTAAGTCAACTAATTATTGTATACAGGCCACCATCAGGGTTATATGACTCCTTTGAACAAAGCATGGAATAAATATTATCAAAGATATGTGCATCTAACAAAAAAGTTATCGTTTGTGGTGACTTTAATATTAATTTATTTGACTTAAACTCTACTAACGAAGTTAAAACCAATATACTATTAAATGATGAGAAGATGGATTTGGTGGACACCACTGTATTCTTAGGCATTACACTAGATAGTAAACTACAGTGGGGTCCTCATATTGCTAATCTTGCAGATAGGCTCAGTTCTGCAGCATACGCAGTCCGAAAAATACGGGAAATTTCTGACGAAGACACAGCAAGACGAGTTTATTTCAGTTATTTTCATAGTAGAATGTCGTATGGCATCCTCTTATGGGGAAACGCTGCCGACATTAATACGATTTTTGTGCTGCAGAAGCGAGCTATACGTTCAATTTATAAAATGTCAGCTTTTGAATCTCTGAGAGAAAAGTTTAAAGAAATTGGTATTCTAACTGTTGCTTCTCAATACATTTTGGATAATGTGATCAGACTTAGTAAAGTTAGTAAATCTTTTAAAGGTCAATGTATACGCCTTTACAATAAAATCCCAAAAAACGTTCAAAATCTCTCCATTAATAAATTTAAAAAAGTAGTCAAAGAGCGTTTGTGTGCCAAAGCCTATTATAAGGTCAATGATTTCATAAACGATGGCACATCTTGGGAGCAGGATGGCTACTTGCAAGGCTGCTTCTACATTATTTTATGACTTACAATAATTATGTATGTATGTTGACATTGTATAATTTTAAGTTACAGATTGTAAACTTTATTTTAAAAGATTAATTTTTTTCTCACTTTTTTTGGTAAATAAAGTGGGCCCCGTGCGAGTTTCTTACGCCGGTTCTTCTCGCCGGGTTAGTTCCCGAACCGGTGGTAGGCATCATGTAGACTTTCAGAAAATATTTGCAAAAATTTATTCTGAATAAAAAAAATTTGAGTTTGAGTTTGAGTTTGAGTTTTGGTGTTTTCTGTTTCTATAACACTCGAGATCTTAATTTAGATAATGGCGTTTTGTCTTTTAGACAAAAATAATAATTCAAGGCTTCACTTTCTTGATATTTTTAGCTCGACCAACATCAGTACGTAGCAGGGGTTAGCATGCACGTCATGACCCAAAAGGTACACGCGACGTCACCTTGACTAAAAATGTCACGTCTTTATTCGGCAATCGGCATATCCGACATAAGTAAAAGCATAATATTATTATGAACTCTACTTGGTTACAAAATCTTCGAACCTACATTCTTAATCAGGGTTAGACATACCCTTAATTTTGACAAGCGCTGACACAGCCTATTTAAGGGACACAGTACCATCCATTTATTATTAATACCCAACTTATTAGCCCATTTGTAATACGATTCAATGTTTATACGGGGCTTGAGCATGCGCGACGCTGGCGCCACGGCGTCGCCATCAATATGAAGCCAATGCCAATCAGCGGCCATACATTCCTTTGATAACCTCGATCTGACGATAAGGTTTCAGGATACGTGAGGAGGAGCTTTAACGTGACACATAATGTATTGCAGGATTATCAAATGACAACGTCTACGGGTAAAGATGTAGTGTACAAGAAGTAATATTATTATTTATTAAAATGTCAAAAAAAATATGTTTTCCAAAATTATGATGAACTTTCCACGGCTACGCACCTGATAGGTGCTAGTCAGTCAGAATATTTTTGAAAATGCGGCATACAATAATCTAAGTACCTAAATAATATACTTATAATATTCGTTGCTATACGCGTAACTTACGCTCGTATGCACCAATACTGCCTAATCTTTAAAACTAAGACTCGTAATGAAATCACTAGCGAACACTAACAGGTTAATATTGGAAATATTTGCTAGAAGCTAAGCTAATCTAAGATAAAGCTAATCTAAGATTTTGAAAAACAGAAAAGAGAGGGAGAGTGTCAACCCTCTCTTTTCTGTTTTTCAAAATCTTTTACTCTATGAAAAATATTAATAACTTGTCCCTACGAAATTCCCGGAGCTGAAAAATTAACAGAAGTCACTCAATATTAAATATCCCACCAAAAACAAATTTAAAAAAGGAGAGCCAAGTTCAATACAAACATTATGCTTGTCTATGGACTTCGCCGTAAAAGGAATGGAGATCTAGTGTCAGTAGTGAGTGCCAAGATCTATTGAAAATCGAAAAATGTATTTATAGGAGCAATTGTTATAGATATTCAACAAAGCAAAGAAATAGACTTTATTATTTGTTCATAATGTTATTTGGTTCCTATAAATACATTTTTCGATTTTCTGTAGAACTTGGCACTCATTTAGATCTCCATTATTTTTACGGCGAAGTCAATAGACAAGCATAATATTTGTATTGAACTTGGCTCCCTTTTTTTACATTTATGTTTTTGGTGGGATATTATTACTTTTTGTAAAGAAATCTTTCCGAGCAAGTGTAGATACCTAAATCTTCCCAGTTCAAACTTATGTAAGTTCGACAATAGTCGCTCGCAACCTGAAGGAGCTGTTTCACCACTTCCTGATAAGTGTCGGATATGCTATCCACAAATTATCTGACAGATACTCCATACTTTATCTATCAGATAAGTTGTGGATAGCCTATCCGAAACTTATCAGGAAGTGGAGAAGCAGCCCCTAAGGCTTGTTGAGTATCAGTCGAATTAAACAAGGAAAATCCAAGCGAATGGAATATATTATGCAGCTGCCATATGAGGCATTGGAATAATACGGTGTAACACAAGTGTATTTTCAACTATTAACTTCGGTACAACATATTGTGCGAAAGTTAAATAGGTATTAAAATACAGTAGTACTCAGACTGTCAGACAGACAGACAGACAGATGTCAATCGCAACTCCATTGCCCCAAATTCGTCCATCGCGCGGTAACCGTACATTTTTCCGGGATTAAAAGAACTATATGTCCTTTCCCGGGACTCTAACTATATCTCCATACCATGTTTCAGAACATTCGGTACAAGCAGTTTAGGCGTGAAGAGCTAACAGGCATACAGACACACTTTTGCATTTATAATATTAGTAGGAAATTATAGTGTGAATTAAAGTATGAAATTATTGTGTGTTATTGTATTGCTCTGGAGCGTTTTATCTTATTTACTTCTGTTCTGTGTATTATTACGTTGACTGTTGTTGGCTGTTGACCGGTTGCTTAGGCTGTATTATAGGGTTTTTTGTATGGGTATTGGGGACAACTTATTTTTGGGCTTTATAAAGGATTTCATACCCAAACGGTAAAAACGGGACCCCATTACTGAAACTTCGATGTCTGTCCGTCTGTATGTCCGTCTCTCTGTCTGTATTCAGGCTGTATCTCAAGATCCGCTGTAGCTAGAGTTCTAATTTTTTTTTTAATTTTATTATATACTGAAAACAAAATGAAATTAATATACAACAAACGTGATTTTTTGGCCTTTTTTGCTCATAATCAATAATAGCAGCCGGTAGACACTTAAAATATTCACAAAATCTTTAATTATATTTTTACTTTCATAATTTATAATAAAATTAAAATCAAATAAATATTTAAGGGGGGTTCCCATACAAAAAACACAATTTTTGCCTACTTTCGCTCTGTCCGACTCACATTTGGCCGATTTTTTTTTATTTTTTGATTTTTTCCTGAGCTTACACACAATTACCGAGGTGGATTCCAAATTTCAGCCTTCTAGGTCTTCTGGAAGTGGGTTAGAATTTCGATCTATAGGTCAGTCAATCACGCAGTGATAAAAATGTCGATTTTCGGACGTGATTATCTAAATAACCGTTTGAGATGTGTTTATGAAATTTAGAGCATATATTTATCTCGCAAGTCTCATTATATGAGCCAAATTTTACACGTTTATGTTTAATAGTTTTTGAATTATGAGGGGGTCAATAGTGGCTCCAAATGCTTCGTATAATATTACACACGGTGTCGCCAGTTCTGTTATACTTGAACTTGGCTTGACACGCTTGACGCTACCGCGTGTCTAGATTACAAAGCCGACTGTCAAAAATTGGGGACCGTCCGCCGTCATATTACGCGGTTGTTTCTTCAATAAATATTAATAGGCCACCAATAAACCTTTGTTAACGGTTCAAAGAGATTTTTTGACGGTATTACATTTTGGCCGCGATATAAATTGTCTGTTTACCGCGATGTCTTTTGGTAGAAAATACTAGGTACTTCGCCTTAATATTTTGTTGACTGTTTTTAGGGTTCCGTACCCAAAGGGTAAAAACGGGACCCTATTACTAAGACTTCGATGTCTGTCCGTCTGTCTGTCTCCAGGATGTATCTCAAGAACCGCTATAGCTAAAAATTTCTGAATTTTTTACAGATTGTGTATATCTGTTGCCGCTATAAGAACAAATACTAAAAACAAAATAAATTAAATAATTAAGGGGGGCTCCCATACAATAAAGGTAATTATTTTGCTCTTTTTTGCTTTATATCAATAATGGCGGCACTTGAAATGTTCATAAATTATTATTTTTAACAAAAAATTAAAATTGACTTCCAAGTTTAAAACAATAATAACATCCTTATAATATGAACTAAAAAGTATTAAATAATTTTTCCTATCTAACAGTGCCTTTTTCCGAATTCGGCTAAACCTCAACTATTTCTGTACTCAATCTTCATCATTTTGAAGTCGGTACCAGATATTCTCGAGTTCTCTGACAGAATAGGTATTTGAAACTTTTGGAACTGGCACCGACTTCAAAATTATGAAGATTGAGTACAGAAATAGTTGAGGTTTAGCCGAATTCGGAAAAAGGCAATGTTAGATAGGAAAAATTATTTAATACTTTTTAGTTCATATTATAAGGATGTTATTATTGTTTTTACCTTGGAAGTCGGTTTTAATTTTTTGTTAAAAATAATAATTTCACTCTTTTTAGTTACCTAGTAAACTATCGTATCTTATTACTATATAGTATCTTATTACAATTTGTTAAGTATGACTCTTAACAAATTGTAATAAGATACGTAGAATGCGATTGTGTTTCATATTCCTATTACGATGTAGATTGTTTTCCTATGTAAGTATTTTCATACTAAGGGTTCAATTTTTTACCTCGATCGTGGGAATCGCAGAAACAATAGATTTTTAATTGTTATGCGGCAGCCGGGTGCCGCTTGGGGATTGATGGGTTAGTAATAGTTAAACTAGTGTAGTACCTATCGAAGCAACTTACTTCTCTTTTTTCTTTCGAATCTCAAAAGTAATGTCAAATGTGTGCCTTACGCTCTGGAGTTAAGGTTGACTTTGTTATGTTCAATTTTGTGGTACATAAGTCGCTTAGAACTTGAATCATTTATTTTGAAACAACATTATATTTTTATTAAAATCGCTATGAAAAGTACCAATTATTATAAGGACATAACGTGATGATATAATTATGGTGTTGTGGGGGCATATTGTATCCATATACAACCATGTGACACTGGTGACCCTGACGTGGTAATGATGATGATGATGATGAATGTAATTTGCATAGTAGCATATGCTTTCAGTTCTTAAAACAGCGCCTAAACCCCCAAACTTGTATCTATAAGGAATCCGGAGTTCTCTTAGTATCTTCGGAACCATAGTATACCTTGGTGCAAAATCTTGCGTTTTGGTAGCGTATGCTTAGGATACTTCTCATAAAACCAAAATCACCATATGTTTCGATATAAATTTTGAGGGGTTCCCTCGATTACTCATGGATCCCATCATCAGATCACCACTTTTGTGAAAATGGAACCAAATTGAAGGGAAACCTAATAGAACAAAACAAAAATTTTGAAAATCGGTTCACAAACGGCGGAGTAATCGTTGAACATACAAAAAAAATATATATCCACAGCCGAACATATAACCTCCTCCTTTTTGAAAGTCGGTTAAAAACTCAGTTGTATTTATAATTTAACCCACCAATCCCCAAGCGGCACCCGGCTGTCGCATAACAATTATTGAAACTATATTGTGTCTGCTATTCCCGTCGATCGAGGTATTAATAATTATTAATAATGAAATTTAAATAAAATAAATAATAAAGGGGGGCTTTCATACAAAAAAAACACATTTTTTAGCTATTTTTGCTCTATAATCATACGGAACCCTTCGTGAGCGAGTCCAACTCGCACTTGGCCGATTTTTTGTATTTTGTGATTTGTCCCTACTTTACGATATATTGATGGACTATAAACCGTTATAATTCTATGCTATAAACTGTATATGTATATTGTATCTAGATATTTAAATATTTAACTTATACTATATTATGTCTAAAATTCATTAGAGGAAATTTTAATTAATTGAAGTCTAAAAGAACCTACGTAAAAAACACCAATCGTCCATTTTGAATATATAGTAATACATTCAATTTGCACATTTCAGCAAAATGTCACAACCATTTCCCTCGTCACTAATCGCTGCGAATACATTTGTTCCCCAATACAAATTCACAAATAAATTATGGTACAATTTCACCGCCCATCGCCAGCCTGTCCGATGTCCATCAGAATTGATCATTTGTTATTGGATAATTTGAAGTGACAAAAATATTTTTTTGAAGTGAAAACTTCTTTAGTAGCGTTGTACACTGTCTTGGATGGTAAATTGAATATCGTAAGATAAGAGATAAGACAGGGAGGTAGAATTTCAGCGCCAATTTCTTTTCTGCCGGCACTCCCGAAGCGCAATCCGTTGTTTATTATTGAATTATATTTTGTGTGACAAAATTATATTATGTATACTTTTGACCCTTTACTCATCTTTCATTTCTCAACACTAATGTTTCACTACAGGAAAAATAAACTATTACATTTAATAATTGAAGCCTATTCACAAATAATATATGCTATGACTACTCGTATCAACGTAAAAATACTTGACAAATAAAATCAACATTAAATCTAAATATGTTGCAACTTAAACCAAGGTAAACATAAATTATTTTATGCTTCAACGTATTTTAATGGTATTCTATTTGCTGGAAAAAAAGATTATTCAAAATTAAACGGTAGTTAACGCATATTGTGAAGTGCTATATAATTCACTAGATGTCCCGCGCGGCTTCGCCCGCGTAAATTAGGGATTTTACGGAAACCGTACATTTTCCCGCAATAAAATAGCTTATGTCCCTTCACGTGGTCTACTCTATATCTGTGCCAAATAACATAAAAATTGCTCCAGTAGTTCGTGAGATAAACCCTTTATAATAATTTTCCTCGTTTTTTCCACATTTTTCTGTTTCGTCGGTCCTATTAGGTTTAGCGTGATAATCTATAGCCTATAGTCTTCCTCGATAAATGAGCTATCTAACACTGAAAGAATTTTTTAAATCGGACCAGTAGTTCCTGAGATTAGCGCGTTCAAGCAAACAAAGAAACAAACTCTTCAGCTTTATAATATCAGTTTAGATTTTTTTAATCGTTTGACAAACTCGAGTCTCAATCTAAAAGACTATGAAAAGTACCAATGATAGGGTAATAATAGGCTCGACATAATCAGGGGACGATGCATAGTATAATATGGTAGTGATGATGATGATGAATGTAATTTGCGTAGTAGTGTATGCTTTCCGTTCTTAAAACAACGCCAAAACTCCCAAACTTGTATCTATAAAGAATCAGGAGTTCTCTTAGCACCTTCCGAACCATGGAATACCTTGGTGCAAAATCTTACTTGTTGGTAGCATATGCTTAGAATACTTACTTCTCACGAAACCGAAGTCACCACATGTTTCTATATAAATTTTGAGGAGTTCCTTCGATTACTTATGGATCCCTTCATCAGGTCACCACTTTTGTGAATATAGTACCAAATTGGGATGATACCCTATACGCCAAAAGAAAAATTTTGAAAATCGGTTAACAAACGGCGGAGTAATTGTTAAACATAAAAAACGAACATAACACCTCCCCCATTTTGAAAGTCGGTTAAAATTGTAGCCTATGTGTTATTCTGATGTTATAAGCTATATTATTGTAAAGTTTTATTAAAATCCATTCAGTAGTTTTTGCGTGAAAGAATAACAAACATCCATACATACATATCCATACATCCATACAAACGCCTTTATAATATTAATTAGTAAGACTAGTAGGATAGTGAGGGCTCTCGAGACCGGCCTCATTAGTGCGAGGGTGAACTAAACTTATTACATTTCGCCGCGGCCGCGGCTCGATTAACGCAACTAAACGGAAGTAGATCATTCTAATTATTAATTAATCTGAGTGCAAACGGGATTTCAATTGTGTGGTTTTTTCCTGTGCGTACATTCGCCCTTAGAAAAGTTTAATTTTTTCAGTATTCTGATATATTATCCTGAAAATATTTATCTCATAATTATCGTAGTTCTCAGGAAATAATTATTATGATTATGATGTATTTAAAAGTTGGTGTTTCATCTTGAGATGATAACTTCCAAAACAGTTATATTTATCGAGTAGTACCGAAAAAAAGTCTTATTATTATTATAGAATGAACAAGGTAAGTCACATGATTTAACATATCTATTTCTGTGTCATAATGTAACTTACATCATCTTGAAATCATAAACCTTTCTTTTGACGTAGTAGTCGGGTAAATGAGAACGATTGTGCTGCAGCTGCATTTGTATTTTTCAATAAACATTTCAATAGTCAAATCAGCTTCGTCTAATTTTCAGTCGCTACGCGGCGCGCATATTTATCAACACTGCTAATACGAAATGGTAACATAAATAAATAATAATTAATAGTTCGGGAGAAACAGAAGGTAAATTTACAACCGTTAGCTTGTGTAAGAGTCAAATAACAGATTACATTGCAACAAGACAGCATAGTATAGTAGCAACAGACAGACAGACAGACAGACGGACGGACGGACGGACGGACAGACGCACTTTCGCATTTATAATATTAGTATGGATATTTAATTCATACTTAGGTATCCAGCTTATAACAATAGTATAATATTATTATGACATAGGGATCTAGACACGCGGCAGCGAGTCAAGGCCAAGTTCAAGCAAAGGAACTGAAAAGAAATAACTTTATGAAATGACTGATGTAATGAAAGCTGGCCGAGTTAAATCTCAAAATATCCCGATACCAAATTTCAGCAAAACTGGTTCAGCGATTTGGGCTTTAAGTGGTAAGAGACAGACAGAAAGACGCACTTTCGCATTTATAAAAATAATTATGAATATTTTACCGTTAACATCCATAGCATTTTTAAGTCATTACTTTACAATACATTATCAGAACTTATACATATTAAGCAATAAATATCGTAAATAATCGTATTTTTCCGTTGTTTACCATACCTACCGTATTACTTGTACCACAAGCCTTGCAAATAAAATTTAATATTACTATTTTTGCAAGCTTATTACAAGTTCAAAACACGCACAGTATTTAACGTCACGAGTGTACTCAGCTATTACAATAACTAAATACTGTACACGTGAGTACACTTAAGTGTACTCACGTGTACAGTATTATCCACGAATCCCCTATGTTCAACATTATAATATGTATCCTTTATTTATTATTAATAATCCATACTAATATTATAAATGCAAAAGTGTGTACAGACACACAAAGTAACAGGCAGAGAGACAGACAGACAGCTGTCTATCTCTCTGTCTGCCTGTTACTTTTCAGACCCAAACCGCTGAACCGATATTTTTGCCGATTCATTGGTATGGAGTTATTTTGAGTCCCGGTAAAGGATATAATATATTTTTCATCCCGGAAAAATGTATTAATTTATGAAACTATCCCAATCTCTCAATCAATAGGAAAACCCTAATATAATACGTCACAATATGAACGCGGAAAAAATTAATATTTTCCTAGTTCCCGTAGCTTAGGTACGCCAAAAGTGAAATTCCCAACCACACTAAAATCTAAAGCTTTAACTAATTTAATGATTACTTAACTTTAATTTAATACATTATTTTAAAATCTTTATTAAATTAAAAGTAAAAGTAGGTAAAGTAAGGTAATTAAATTAAAGTTAGGTACTCACTACTCATAAACTCTGAGTGCGGCTGTTACAGTTCTAAAATAACGATACGGTGTACTAAAAATAATATGTCTGAGTAACTTAATGTTGTACTACAAAATCCACCTAATTGTCTTTATTTAAGGATTATGCTGAGAGATTTATACACATACAGGATGTTTAATAATCGAGAGCTAAGAGGAGCACGTTGTATTGCGGTATTCTGAGGCTCCAGTAAGGTCTCACTTCTCAACGTCAAACAATTTAATTACTACACTACAGGAATTTAGACAGCGACACATAAGGATTTATAATTAGATTGAGTCGTATAAGAATCTTACAAAATGTGCTAAGGCAACATAATCCGCACCAAAAGTTTTGAACCGTGTTGAAATAATGATAACTAAAGATTGCCCAATGGTCGAAATTAGATCTCAAATTAAAAATTAAAATATAAGTTTCAAAGGACATCAGGCATTCTGGTCTTAAAAATAAATTATAAACAAAAAACGTTTGAAAAAAAGCTTTTATTTAAATAGTCTAAAAAGAAAAAAATAAATTTCTCCTTAAAATTTTTAACTATTAAGTTATAATCCTCAATATATTATACAATTTGCATGATAATAAAAGCTTGTTCGCGACAACTCGCGAGACTTACCAATCTATCAGTACTTGATAAATATATTAAAATAAAAATATAATATCAATTTACTCAGTTAAGTTTTTAGACTATTTAAATAAAAGCTTTTTTCAAAAAGTTTTTTGTTTATAATTTATTTTTTGTTTTTTAGTTATCTCTGGCTAGATTTCTTAGTCTGTTTGATAGTAATTTGTTTTGTTTCAAGAATTTGTTAAAATCTGGTTAACTTAAGTCCTTAAAAAATCGTACTCGACTTTGACCATTGAAAAATCTATATTTAGCGAGTTGGTATATTCCGTTTATTTCTGCATGACTAAAAAGTTAAATTTCATTTAACAAAAGTGACCGGATTCAACCGGGCATTTTCTGAAACCCGGCTGGATTTGACTTGAATTCACGTCACGTTATTTCACGTCACGTCACGTCACGTCATTTCACGTCACGTCACGTGACGTCACGTAAAGTCACGACACGACACGTAACGTCATGTCACGTCATGCCACGTCACGTCACGACACGTCACTTCACGTCACGTCACGTCACGTCACGTCACGCAACGTCACGTCACGATACGACACGACACGCCACGTCACGTCACGTCACGTCATGACACGACACGACACGACATGACACGTCACGACTTGACTATTACTTTTCAATTTACTCTCAATGATCCCTTTTAGTTGATACCCATATTGCAGAAGTGCTTTAAAAAAACTATTCCCCTATCTTGGCTAAGCTACCATATTGGATATAGAATGACAATTACATTCGTTTTCGAGTTACTTTCAATGAGCCCTTTCATTTGATACCCATATTGCAGAAGTGCATTAAAAATAACTATTCCCCTATCTTGGATGAGCCGCCATGCTGGATGTAGAATGAAATTACATTCGTTTTCAAGTTACTCTCAAAAAGCCCTTTCATTTAATATCCATATTGTAGGACTGCATAGAAAATAATTATTTAGCCATCTTAGATGGTTGGCCATATTGGATTTAGAGTGATGTCACATACCATATCGTGCATTGTCATCCAAACTAAACGTGTCTGCAAAATTTCAGCTCAATCGGTTAAATATATTTACTTCAAAATTGAGTTCCAAAATTCTACCGTAACACACATACTTACATACATACAGAGCAAGTTAAATAAAAGCTTTTAATAATATGCGCGGCCAGAACTAAAAATATTTCCAATAGCTTGGCCATATTAAGAACTTAAAAAAATATATGGACTTAACTCTGTAACTGCATTTTCTGAGCAATTATTTAGTTAGGAAAAAAATATTAAAAGTATTACATTTAAAGGGGTCTTCTACGCTTTTCTATTGATATTCTATTATCAAAATATTGACTTTATTATTTTTTAGACATAATTCCTGCGACAGGCTCTGATTAATAAAGTCAAATGATAACAGACTGGCCGTGTAATAATTGTCTAATGCAGTATTTAAGATTCAATAAAAAAAAACTAAATCTATTTTCAATTTGACTGAGACTTCAACCATAATTAAAAGAGTACAATTCGCTGTGACAATTCGAGTGTATAGGCTTCTCAACCAAAATCTCCTAGTGTGTGTGTTGTAGTGCGTGTAATGTTTTATTTGTTAAAAAAATTTATGATAAAAGCATAATTTCAAAACAATATTAGCTGGATGCACTCCTTCATCATACAAACTATAACTGTGCAAAATTTCATTCACCTACGTTTCCGCATTTTTCGTCAAAAGGGATCCAAAGTTTTTCGCTCGCGTATTAATATATAGATATTAAAACTACTGGTTACGAATCAGTCATTATTTACACATATCGAATATATTATACTTTATAAGATATAACTTTGTTTATATATCAGAACATCGCCTTTTGAAAAAGTTCAGACGGACTTCGAATCAAGTGAAGCAAAGTAACACGCAGAAGCCTATTGAAGGAGCACGCAGAAGGTTTCTAGTTAATTTCCACGTGTTGTACTATCAGAGAATTTATTTCACGCAGATCTTATTTAGTTAGGTTACTAACTAACCCGACTAAATAACGTAGGTCCACTAGGCATTTGATTCAATTTCTCTGATAGTAAAGATAGGACCTATAACGCCCTAGCGGGCAGCTAATATCTGACACTAAATTAAGCCCTACCTTTTTTACATTCGGCGATGTTTTCGTCCGAGTTGTCGCCACAGTCGTTTTCTCCCTCGCACACCCACGCGAGCGATATGCACTTCCCGTTCGCACACTGGAACTGCTTCGCCGTGCACACGTCTGAAACAATGATGACGAACCATGAGGAACACCGAACAACGATTGTGATTTGACAACAATAATAGTACTACAATATTAATGGCTATAAGAATCCAAATGCACTTTTAACCTTTTTAATAAGCGCTTGCTACGAAAGACATTAAACACACTCAGTATAAACCCTTTATAAGACTGGTTTTATTACCAACACCGTTATTGAAAAAAACATAAACAAAAAACTTTTTGAAAAAAAGCTTGTATTTAAATAGTCTATAAAGAGAGATTTTAACAAATTCTTGAAACAAAACAAATTACTATCAAACAGACTAAGAAATCTAGCCAGAGATAACTAAAAAACAAAAAATAAATTATAAACAAAAAACTTTTTGAAAAAAAGCTTTTATTTATATAGTTTCCGTAACGCTTCGTTTACTGCTGATTCGCGGGTAAGTCGCATACGCAGCCTGCGAACGTGTCGGATCGTGTTTTGGTTATGTTAATGTCATGAATCATGATACAGTTGATGGTTTTCAGGATATGTTTTTACTACAATTCATGTGTAACATGAAATCTTGCTTTATTATTTATATAAAATCTGAGTCTTTTATATTTTAAATAGGAATACATTTTCGTTATAAATGTTCATTGAAGAAGATATTATTATATATACAATATATTTAATCAATATCTAAATACAATTTTTATTTGTATACAATTGTATATCAAATTTAATGTCATACATTTATTATTTCCTAGCCAGCAAGTAATTTCAGAAACAATTAATTTAATTTGAACATTTAAATCAAGATTTTTCTTAAATGCAATTTCAATAATAGTAAAATAATAAAAAGCCGGATAGTCGGCGGTTTTTGCCGACTATTCGCCGACTAGTCGCCGACTACAAAAGTGGCCGGATAGTCGGCTTTACCGACTAGTCGGCACATCTCTAAAAATGATCTTGTTTTATTCGCCAAACAAAGTCGCAGGCGAAAGCTACTGAACAATATAAATTAAAGCGTCCTTATCAGTACAAATTATGAATGCGACTACGTTGTACGACAATACAAAAACAAACAGTAGCTTTACTCTGGCGTTTTCTATGATTAAATTCAGGACTTGTACTAATATGTATTCTGTGATTCAGGTTACATAGAGGCAAGCTACAAGCTCGCCTAATAAAACTGCACTCTTTTGCGTTCTTAATTTGTCTAATCTGATCAGGCTTATGTGTGTATTTTTCGATTCTGGCTGTCTGATATGAAGGTTGCTTTTTGCGATAAAACCGCCTTTTGTACTTTTACACTTAGTTTCTATGATAGAAACTACATGTAGAAGTACAAAAGGCAATTTAATCTCTACAAACGAGCTTTCTATGTTCTGTGTGACTATGTCCTGTATGTTTTGGTGCAATAAAGTATATTCATTCATTCATTTACGTTAGTCTACTGTATATTCATATGTGTACTGTGGTACTACGTCCTATATTTCTCTTACATTTACTACATTCTACACTCGACAAGGACGTAAAGAGAAACGCTCACTAAATTAAATCGCGCTCGAATATACAGCTTGTTTACAGTCTATATGTTTGGGAGACGCAAAATTATACGGGTGGTATTGTTCTGGTAAGGATGTAGGATCAAGGATGCAAATGATAATTAGGTATTTTAGTTTATAGTCTCGCTTTTAATTATTTGCTTGTTATGCAAACGTATCCTTTATATGATAGAAACAGGGGCTCAATTTTGACCAACTTATTAAAAGAGACGGTTATATTTAAAAATAACAATTTTCTACTTTTTTGCTTAAAACTGGCCCCGTGCGAGTTTTTTAAGCCTTTCCAGAAATAGTTACTTTGTAACCTAGTAAGTATTCGGATTTTTTTACTTGATTGTTTTTATTTATGTTTAGCTGCGCTTTTTTGTTAAGTATATTATTTTATGGTTATTTTTTTTAAAAACAATATAATATATGTATATTATTTTTAATTTTATACAGTGACCCCATTATAGTGACCCCCAATTGAACTATGAATTGGTCTTTTCTGTATTGAGTCCTCCGAGATCTCGAAACTTGTATACTCGGCCCTCAATAGTTTTGATAGCACCACACAAGATATAGTTTACAAGTAGCAATAAATCTTAACTTTGGTTCCATTCGGCCATACATTAAGCTTTCTTTTGTTACTGATAATAGCTACAATGATACAAAGCACATCGGAAGTGTATTATGTTCTGATTTATTACAGCCTTGTGAGTTGCAAAAGTTTGGCCACAATATTATACAGGATGTAATAAAACTAAGTGATAATACTTTAGGGCAGTGTTTTTCAACCTTTTTCATGATGTGACCCTGGTATAAAAAATATATCGCGACTATTTTTTTCAATATTAATAATTTAAATATGTTTATTTATTATGTACTTTAGGTTTGGGTGACTGCGTCAAACCATTAACCGACATAAAATATAGGTTATTCAATGAAAGTATTATTGAAAGGATCAATTTCTATAGTTTGCAGAATGTTAATAAGTAGTCCGAATATTGTACTATCAGAGAAGTTGATACCTAGGCAGATAGAGGACCTACGTAGTTTGGTCGCGTTATGTCAAACCCAGCCGACAGAGCACAATTAACATTGAATTGACATGATCCGACCAAATGACGTTAGTCTGTCAACTGCCTAGGAATCAATTTCCTCGATGGTACATAAAGGACTGAACATCAGAGTACGAATTTCTACATTATATTTTACTAGCTGTGCCCCGCGGTGTTACCCGCGGTTTAAGTGATATATAATAAAAGACTATGAAAAGTACCAATAAAAGGGTCAAAACGGGACGATACATGGTTCTATAATGGTTTATGGTAGTGATGATGATGATGATAAATGTAATTTGCATAGTAGCATATGCTTTCCGTTCTTAAAACAACGTCGAAACTCCCAAACTTGTATCTATAAAGAGTCAGGAGTTCTCTCAGCACCTTCCGAACCATGGCATACAAGGTATGCAAAATGCAAAATCTTGCTTGTTGGTAGCATATGCTTAGAATAATGCTCACGAAACCGAAGTCAGCACATGTTTCCATATAAATTTTGAGGAGTTCCCTCGATTTCTTATGGATCCCTTCATCAGGTCACCACTTTTATGAATATGGTACCAAATTGGGATGATAACCTATACACCAAAAGAAAAATTTTGAAAATCGGTTTACAAACGGCGGAGTAATCGTTGAACATAAAAAAACGAACATAACACCTCCTCCATTTTGAAAGTCGGTTAAAATTGTAGCCTATGTGTTATTCTGATGTATAAGCTATATTATTGTAAAGTTTCATTAAAATCAGTTCAGTAGTTTTTGCGTGAAAGAGTAACAAACATCCATACATACATACATACATACATACATACATACATACATACATACATACATACATACATACATACATACATACATACATACATACATACATACATACATACATACATACATACATACATACATACATACATACATACATACATACATACATACATACATACATACATACATCCAAACTTTCGCCTTTATAATATTAGTAGGATTAGTAGGACTAGTAGGATTTCGTAAGCTCTTTATAAGAACTTGAATAAATAATGTATGAAATATCAACTTGCCAGACGAGGTTTATAAAGGTGACTCCCAGGACGTTGATAAGAAAAAAATAAATAAGTTATAAACATCTAAGCATATTTGTCTATCCGCAAAATATTTATTTATGCAAGACAAATATAAGAACGTGTAGTTTCAAAACAAATTCTCTTGAGTGGCGTCAATGTAAATAATGCCTCATATTATCACACAACTCAATAAAAATCGGCCAAGTGCGAGTCGGACTCGCGCACGAAGGGTTCCGTACCATTTAAGGCCAGGTAGTCCCTAATTTACATGATTTTGAATCAATAATAAACAAACAAATAGTGACTATTAAAAGCCAAAAATCGGCCAAGTGCGAGTCGGACTCGCGCACGAAAGGTTCCGTACCGATACAGAGCAAAAATAGGCTAAAAATTGTGTTTTTTGTATGGAAGCCCCCTTAAATTTTTATTTTATTTTAATATTATTATTAAATATTAAAGTACACATATAACAAAAGAATATGTGAAAAATTCAAGTGCCTACCTCTTTCCATTATTGATATAGAGCGAAAAAGGCCGAAAAATACACGTTTGTTGTATGGGAGCCCCCCTTAAATATTAATTTTATTTTGTTTTCAGTTTTTGTTGTTATAGCGGCAACAGATATACATAATCTGTAAAAATTTCAGAAGTCTAGCTATAGCGGTTATTGAGATACAGCCTGGAGACAGACAGACGGACAGACGGACGGACAGACAGACGGATAGACAGACGGACAGACAACGAAGTCTTAGTAATAGGGTCCCGTTTTTACTCTTTGGGTACAGAACCCTAAAAAAACTACACGCCCGCGCCACAGACATTGAATACGAAATAAGAATAAAATAAATCAAACAAAATGCCTAGAATAAATAAATGAAAATGAATAAAAAATGAATGCAAACAGAAAATGGATACACCAAAAAATTAAACATTTTATTAAAGGCGGTTCCACGGTTTAAGAGTGAATGAAAACAAAATCATAATTAAGAGGGATAAATCAGGATTTATAGAGATATCATTCATTCCAGCTAAACCAAGTACTGCAGAAGTCATTTAAAAGAAAATAATGACTAAAAGTTTGGAGGAAACGGCCATTTTTATTCCTCCAACTCGGAAGGTCTCGGGCCCTGATCGAATTTATTTGGGACCAGCCCTGGAGGTATAACCTGTCCAATAAACATCGACCCATTTAAGATTTGTCGACCCAAATACATTATATGGAAAACATGTAAAATACATATATATGCCTCGAATTGGGTCGGCATTGAGCACATAACATCAAAAAGAATATTTTCCAGCGTAATGAGTATCGGTTAATACTTACTTAGTAGCAAATATTTTATTCATGTCGAGACTTGGGAGATGATCAGTATAACTGCATGGTAAGTTAGGTTAGTAGTAACGGAGCCCAAATTATAAACTCAAAGCTAAATACATAAAAAACGAAAAACATTAATTATTTCTTTTTCGAACGACAAGCCTGCAATTAGTGATGAGCAAAATTGGTCTTGGTCTCTCTCGGTTGGAAGATCTTCCTTTTCGGCCGCCACGTATATTCCCAAAATTTTAGTTTAAATGCATGGTTACATAATCAAAGGGTAAAAACGGGACCCAATTACTATACACATCGCTGCCTGTTCGTCTGCCTGTTTCCAGGCTGTATCACAAGAACTTGAAATTCATGTTAAGTAGATATATTGTTATAAATATTTTATCTCATAATAAAGTCACTGCGACTGAGTCAAATTTTTAGCAAGAGTCTTGCATGGAGCAAGACTCTTGCATAGTCGGTCTTGTTCTTGCACACCTAGTATTGGTCTTGGTCTTGCTAGTCTTAGGGTAGTCTTGGTCTTGGTCTTGCTTTGCTCATCACTGCAATGGTGTCACCTTCAAATCCCAGACTGAAAGACAATACCAAATACTAAACGTTTTAAATCATTCTGAAAGCTCTAGAATCTAGATTCTAGGCCCTAGACGTGGACAGCGAGATTGAAGTGCTAATTTATTTAATTGATTCTTTGAAAGGCACTTCATAGCATGACGGACAGTGCGGGCCTGACAGCCAATCTGTGAGAGGACCCTTGTTTGAGCCATTCAGCGTCCGAGGGATCGACCCGCACAAAATTGTATTTCGATGACTGGGGACATTTTCGATTTTTTTTTAATTAACCGAAAAATGATTTTAAACGGATTTTTCAACAAGGGCTGCATGATTGATGGTGATGGAGTACGTCAGAGCATAATTTTGATCCTTCGTTAAGTGATACTTAATCAGCTATTCAGTCTCCTCTAGAAGAGGTCCTGGAACGAAGCATGTCTATGTGTATGTATGTGTGCAATAGTTTTTTTTTTTTTTTTGTATTCCTCGTTACTATTTATTACAATCTTTATTATTACCAAGTGTTTTCAATACCTAAAAGCTTTAAATAATTACTTAATATTTGTATTAACAACTGCTTAAAAATATGTATTTAATTAAAGTAGTAGTTTATGAAATATCGTGTGGCATATTTAAGTACTTCTTAAATCCTTCGGTCGCGGATTCTTGGAAATCTATTGTAAATCTATTGTTCTCGCGGCCCAAGTGGGCCTTATCGGAGTTGAAGGGTTAAAAAAAGACTTAGATGAAGGCAGGATAAATTTCACGTTTAAGATTAAGGTGACGCCTTGATAATTTGGCGCCTCGATATCGATTTTTCTCAACAATGACTAAAGCTAATAAATAAAAGTTCATTTTCAGTATTCATCATGTCTTTATCTTTGAATTACCCATAGCATAACACGATTGGTCAACTTTTATAACACAGAATAATTAATCAAAAAGACCTCTATAAAAACAGGGATTCTAATTTTGCCAATAGAGGAGAGTGATTTAAGCTTCCAAAAATTGTACATATATTAGTTCAAGCATACACTATAATTTGCCCATAGCTTATATGAAATATATTTATGGTTTTTAAATTACGCGACAAAACCATTTTGTCGCTTACGCCCTTTCCATTTCTTGCTGTTCCATTTCTTGTTTCTTCAAGCGATCTAAAACATATCCAAAACGATTTTTTACTTTAACGCGGCGTTACCTTAAGTGAAGATAAGCCTAGCTCTCCAGTTTTAGGTTAATTTAATTATTCTTGAGCGACTACTAACTTAATAAAATACAAGGTTGTTTTTCGTTACAAATATACAGGTGAAATCTTTTCATTATCTAAATTAAAGTACCTACTTCACTTAACGAAATACAACAGAAACATGATCATTTCTTCGGAACGAAGAACAACTAGGAATAATAAGTAGATAGTGAAAACTGTGAAATAATATTGTGACATCGTATTCATGTTTTCAAAAAGAAAGTTTAGATAGGTCAGCCCCCCTTGCATACGCCAACGAGATATCTCGTGGATATCTCACTCTCGAGCGTAGTGATATTGTCGATATCGATATATATCTCTTTTTCGCTAACATGCGTACGTCAAGACTCGAGAGATAAATTTCTCGTTCGTAATTCGTATATAGTTCGTTAGTATATAGACAAAATTAGCACATATAAAAAAAATATCTCTAATTTTGACGACAGACGTACGAGAAAAAATGTATGTCATGTTAGGGTCAATAGAGATAAAGAGATAAACCAGTTAACATCGAGAAAACGTGTAGACAAAATTTTCTCGTTGGCGTATGCTAGCGCGGCATAGAACTAATGGGCACCCTAGTTACTCACTTGGTTAACTATAAATTAGGGATTATACAAATTACAAGAAGTAATGACGCTAACAACATTGTGCGTCGCGTTCTCAGACAAATGGAGGCTGTTAAGCATTTCTGTAGGTACCATCCCACAAAAAAATTACGTATTGAATTATGAATGCAGTTATGTTCTTTTAATCATTTATATTTTAGAACAAGACTGCATTCATAATTTAACAAAAAAAAATTATGGGTTAGTAGTCGTAGTAAGTACACAAATGCTTAAATGTGATTTAATATTCTACGCTGAACAACGCCTATAGACTTTGAAATAGAAAATAATTAGAAGCAGAAAAATAAGGAACGAGAAGAACATTTTTCGAAGCGTGGGACAGGACAAAATTTACAAGCTAGAGGAGCAGCTGAAACGTTAAATAGCTCGGAAGACATCGATATCCGATAAGAAAGCGATACGGTTTAAATCGGAAACTGGATAAATACTGAGCCACTGAGCTGAGTTCCTGTGGTGGAATACAAATGAAGCGTTTATCCCCGAAAGCCAATTTGTATGCAAATTACAGGTCCGTTTAACTATTCTCGTTAGTTGCTCATTTTCAAAACGTCTGCTTTTTCTACCTTTTAAATCTAATTAGACACAATGACCGCAGATGAAGGAAACGAGACCCATTTCAGTATTTTGCGTTAAAGAGATTAGTGCAAGTTGATAAGGTAAGTTGTGATTTTTGGATCTAAATAATATTATGATCATTGTTTAGAATTATAATATTGTTAAGTATATTATACTATCAGAAACATTGATGATTCAAAGGAAATAATTTGGTCAGGCTAGAAAATATTACCGCTTTGATTGACAAAACATAGCCCGACCGAATATGAAATAACTTATGAATTTAAATCAATTTCTCTGATAAACGTCGTACATTCATAGAAGGCATTCATGATAAATATATGAAATTAAATGATGTCATCAAAATGAACAAGTACCAAAAATCGGCCAAGTACTTCGCGCACGAAGGGTTCCGTACCGTTATAGAGCGAAATAAATGGCCAAGTGCGAGTCGGACTCGCGCACGAAGGGTTCCGTACGGTAATAGAGGAAAAATAGGCGAAAAATTGTGTTTTTGTATGGGAGCCCCCCTAAAATATTCATTTTATTTTAATTTTATTATTAATTATAAGACTACATATAAAATTAAGGATATTGTGAAAATTTCAAGTGCCTAGCTGTTGCCATTATTGATTACGAGCCAAAAAGGTCAAAAAAATTACGTTTGTTGTATGAGAGCCCCCCTTAAATATTAATTTTATTTTGTTTTTAGTAATTGTTATTATAGCAGCAATAGAAATACATAATCTGTGAACATTTCAGAAGTCTAGTTATAGTGGTTATTGAGTTACAGCCTGGAGACAGACAGACAAACAGACGGACAGACAGACGGACAGACATCGAAGTCTCAGTAATAGGGTCCCGTTTTTACCCTTTGGGTACGAAACCCTAAAATCAATACAGAATAAACAACGAAAACGACTAAATTAAAACATGAAAAGTTGTCCAGTGAAACGTTTAGAATGCGACCGTGTGGAGCAGAGAAACACAGTATTTTGTTGACAGCTTAACTATTTTACTCTATTAACATATTCGGAGTCGCATCATGCTGGAATATTGCGCTGAATTCCCGCCTCAAAACATTCACAGTTATTAGAATTGTGGAAATACAACAGACACTAGTGGCATTAAAATAAGAAATAGTATTCCTTTGCGCATAATGTCATCTGAACGCAGGCATAAGAACATACCTACTAGCCTACTTCTATGCCAATCTCTTACTTACTCTACATTATGAAGAATTATAGATGGACATTAACTGTTGCATTTTCACACAAAAAATGACGGAATGGTTTTGATAATAATTAATCTTTAGAATTGATGTAGGAGCCATTATAGGCTCTGGATAAGCAGTTCCCGTGGAATACCTTAATGGAACTTCTTCCCAAAGGTAATATTAACGCTAAGAATTGTTAAACTAACAAGCTAATGAAGAATATTAAAATGATCCTTACTTACTATACTTGCTAATATTATAAATGCGAAAGTGTGTCTGTCTCTCTGTCTGTCTGTCTTTCTGTTACCTCTTCACACCCAAACCGCTGTACCAATTTTGCTGAAATGTGGCATGAGGATACTTTAAGTCCTAAGAACTCCTTGGCGCAACGGAATTGCGGGCGTCATTTAGTTATTGCAGAAATACGCAGATAAAACCACAGGAGACCACGATTTCCGCAATCACACGGTAGTATTGGTAACACTAGTCTAAGCTCTTACTTATGGCTAATTTCTTATATACAACCGCATTTTTTATGCCTAACTGTTCAGTAAATTAAAGTTAAGTTATCATTAAATGCCCCTGGCCGTTAGACCACAAGAGACTACAGACGGTAGTTCTGTAATGCTAGTCTGTGCTCTCACTTATGGACAATGTATGCAAAGCCAAGAGGCAATGAATTGGTTTAATTGAACCAATAAGACAATAGTCAAGGTTAGTTATCTCCAATTCCTTGACTAAACATCGTGTTGCTGACACGAGTCAGGTATCGAATATGTTAGTAATTACTCCTATATCTGTGAAGGTATCCTTACAAATATTATAAATGCGAAAGTGTGTCTGTCTGACTGTTATCCCTTCACGACCAAACCACTCAACTGATTTTGCTGGGCATCAGTTCCGGAAAAGGACATAGTTATACTTTTTACCCCGGAAAGAATTATGGTTCCCGCGCGATAAACTAATTTGGCGCAACGGAATTGCGGGCGTAATCTAGTATGTTAGTAATTACTACTCCTATATTACTCTTGTATCCTATACTACTCCTGTATTTCTGTAGGTAGATATCCTTACTAATATAATAATTGCGAAAATCTTCGGTCCGTCTGTTATTTCTTCGCACTTAAGGGCCTTCCCCTACGGAGATTCCGTAATTTACTGTATTTAGAGCCTTATAAACTCAATTTGAAAGCTACAAAGTTATAATAAAAATACAGCAATAATCTTCAGTATATCAACATTCCTTTCCCCGTTTTAAAATTTCTATTTTTGTTTATAATACTCATGATATTAGCTTCCAAAGTAATAACAATTTATTAAAATTGAAGCATACTTTCAGCATCTCCCTAATATTTACAAATTACGTTTATTTGAAACACACGACAATAGATAGACAATTTCACTAACTACATATTCCCCGTTTTTAAATTTTTTTAGATCAATTTTGAACTAAGATAAGTAAAAAACCGGCCAAGTGCGAGTTGGACTCGCCCATGAAGGGTTCCGCAGAGGCAATAAAATTTATTTTTATGAAATTAAAAGGTTTATGATTTATTTTTATATTTCAGTTGATTTAATGAAAGTTAAATTAAGTTTACCATTTATGACGTATAAAAAAAAGTACTTGTTAGATTTCGTTCGATTACTTTAGAAGTTAGAGGGGGGGGGGGGGGGGGGGACACACATTTTAGCACTTTGGAAGAGTCTCTCTCGCAAACTATTCAGGTTAGAAAAAAATGATATTAGAAACCTCAATATGATTTTTGGAGACCTATCCAAAGATACCCCATACGCATAAGTTAGATGAAAAAAATTTTTTTTGATTCAGTTGTACCTATGCACCGACTGGATAGCCAACGACACCCCACACGATAGGGTGGATGCGAAAAAAAATCACCCCCGCATTGTTGTCTAGGGGAAGTACCGTATTTTTTTTTTAAGATTTTATATACTATTTTGTCGGCATCATTAAGACATGTGCATTCATGCCGAATTACAGCTTTGTAGGTCTTATAGTCTCTGAGCAAAACCGCGGATAGACAGACGGACGGACGTACAGACAGACCGAAACTATAAGGATTCCTTGTTGACTACGGAACCCTAAGGTCCGTCAACAGCTGCCTATGAATCAATTTCTTCGATGGTACATTTAATAGAAGTAATATTTTTACTAGTTTTTCCGTACCTAAAAGGTAAAAACGGGACCCTATTACTGAGACTTCGATGTCTGTCCGTCTGTCTGTCTGTCTGTCTCCAGCCTGTATCTCAAGAACTGCTATAGCTAGACTTCTGAAATTTTCACAGATTGTGTATTTCGGTTGCCGCTATAACAACAAATACTAAAAATAAAATAAATATTTAAGGGGGGGCTCCCATACAACAAACGTGATTTTTTTGGCCTTTTTTACTCGATATCAATAATGGTAACAAGTAGGCAGTTGAATTTCTCACAAAATCCTCAATTATATTTGTACTCTAATAATAAATAATAAAATTAAAATAAAATAAATATTAAAGGGGGGCTCCCATACAAAATACATAATTTTTGGCCTATTTTTGCTCTATAACTGTACGGAACCCTTCGTGCGAGAGTCCGACTCGCACTTGACCGATTATTTACTATCACGTCATGTTCTAATAGATAAATTATTAAGACTCATAAACGATGACGAGGATGTCGAATCAACTGACAAATTTAGTAAAATTCATTTAGACTGTAATAATATTTTATTCATTAACTAAGCCCTGAATAAACAACACTAAAGTTTTATTTATAACAATGTGTGTTTAGTCAATTATTCTGACTTAGATCGTTTCATCAAATCCAGAACGTTAGGTTTTATAGAACAGGTTCTTAAGTTTAAAACTAACTGCTAACAAAGTCGCTACTTATTGAAAATACTTTCATTGTTTCACGGAGCACTTCAATTGCATTTTACTTAGGAGCTTTTCTCATAAAGCTTATCTCAACATCAAAACAACTCTAAAGTTTCTTGATCATTTCATCAAAAAAACTTTGTAAATAGTAGACTTTTCTATAATGCAAGCTCTTGGATATAAAATGGATATAGAACTAGCTAAAAGCCGAGCTTTGTGAGGGCTCGCGTCGTCACACCTTGACTGACTGATGATAACACATCTACATACTTATAAATAAAAATTAGATACTATGTTAAAACACAAATCAATAGGCGTGATAGTTTTTCCGTAAAGTGCACCACAAAATGTTCAGGTTGTGGGATATACTAGGGCTCGCTTCGCTCGCCCTAATAATCAAATATATTTAGTTAGACTAGAGATCGCCCAATGGTCGAAATTCAACCTCAAATAAAAATTAAATTATAAGCTTCAAAGGGGTACGAACCTTTGTGGCATAGGCCATCTTGATTTTTTTTTCAAAATTTCCGAGCACGATAAAAGTCCAAAGGACACAAATGGCGATCTTTACTTCCAAATATCTCGGAAACTTGACACTTTAGGATACCATGTTATTTAACATTTTTTGTTTGTATAAGTGTCCTCTATCCACTTTTATCGTGCTCGGAAATTTTGAAAAAAAAATCAAAATGCCCGGCGGCTAGATATGCCAGGCTCCATACAGTCCGACAAGGCTTTATATGAATGTGTCAAACTGTCAATGGGCGCTGCTGCTGGTAAGGAGAACTGTCAAAAATGACGTTTTTGTATGATAGAAGCATTAGTTCCTTTTCTCGCCACGTTCATAAAAACAGCCTTGTCGAACTGTACAGTCCGACAAGGCTTTATATGAATGTGTCAAACTGTCAATGGGCGCTGCTGCTGGTAAGGAGAACTGTCAAAAATGACGTTTTTGTATGATAGAAGCGTTAGTTCCTTTTCTCGCCATGTTCATAAACAGCCTTGTCGAACTGTACAAAAATGTTCGAGCCCCTTTCAACGTTTTTCTATTGATATTCTATTGTCAAAATGTTGACTATTATTTTTTAGACATAATTCCTGCGACAGTCTCAACTCTCAGATTAATAAAGTCAAATGATGACAGACTGGCCGTGTAATAATTGTCTAACAATATTTAAGATTCAATAAAAAAAACTAAATCTATTTTCAATTTGACAACAGACTTCAACCATAAATAAAAGAGTACAATTCGTGATCATATAACCTCATTGAATTCGTGTGTATAGGCTTGTCAATCAAAATCTCCTAGTGTATGTGTTGTAGAGTGAGTAATGTTTTATTTGTTAAAAAATGTATGATAAAAGCATAATTTCAAAATAATATTAACTCGATGCACTCCTTCTCCATATAAACTACCTTCACCAATAACTGTGCAAAATTTTAATCACCTACGTTTCCGCATTTTTCGTCAAAAGGGATCCAAATTTTTTCGCTCGTGTATTAATATATAGATACTAGATGACGCCTGCACTCCGTAGCGCCAAAATTAGTTTATCGCTAGGAACCACATATTTTCAGGGATAAAAAGTATCCTATGTCCTCTCCCGGGACTTAAAGTATCTAAATACTTTTCAGCAAAATCGGTTTTAGCAATTTGGGCGTGAAGTGGTAAACAAAACACACACTATCGCATATATAATGTTAGTAAGGATTTTACTCATAACTTACAAGAAAAATGTCCTTCCAAATCTGTGTCTTATATTTAGCATATCTCGGCAAAAACATATCGTTAACCTTCAATGGGTCTCGCATTTCTCACTGCAGGTCAAACGACAGACGTTTCCTCGTTAAAAACTATCGTAACCATAGATCGTAACTTTATTTTTCCCTGACAGGTTGAAATTGAAGACATGAGTGGATAAAGTGGGTAACTCAACATTTTACAACATAAGAGCAATTATTACTCATTTTTCCCTTATAACTTGTACTAATAATATGTATTCTGTGCTTATAACAGGGGTTCCCAAACTGTGCGCCGAGGCGCCCTGGTGCGCCGTGGAAAGGCAAGAGGGGCGCCTTGAGTCGATCCTCCATCATTATCCGAAACCACAAATATTATAAAATTAAATTATAATACTTATAATATTAATAATTATGTAAAGCAGGTAGATGATTGAATATTTGTTTATTACTATTTAGTATGTACCTGCTTAACCTAACTATAATCATTAAAGGTATTTATTTATGTATCTTTTTCTAATAGCTACGTAGTAACTGCGCCGCAGGCTGTAAAAGATTGGGAACCCCTGCCTTATAATTTGAACAAACCTCGTAACTTACCTAAAGTAGGTATAATAGGTATCATCATAACTTATACATCTAGCTATTTATAAACTCCACACTTTTTTATTTCAAATCATTTTCCCGGTCCTGAAGCCTCAATTTATGCAAAAAAATGACAGTTTTCAAATTATTAGTTACCCACTTCATCCACTCATGTCTTCAATTGCAAAATCTTCCGTAAATCGATCGACGCCACCGTAATAACTAGGACTAAATGTGACAAGTGCAATTCCTTTTTCATTTTTCATGTTGACGGCTCCTTTGGGCGGAAAGCCGGTTTTATAGCCTCACAATTCGTTTGTGCTCTTTTCATCTTCTTACTTTTATTGCAAAACGAAAACTGGAATACTAGCAGATATTATGTATTTTGTACCTTCAACGTTTAAAGAAGAAGGTTTGTCAGAGAATATTGGACTAGCCGATGTACAATAATTAACTGCAGTTTCTCTCGCTGCAAACTTATTATGATGTCCACCTGAACTTGAAAATCTGTCTGATAACAAATATATACCTGAAAACTGTATCAAAATATCTGAGAATATCTCAAATTATCTCATAATAATGATAGCATTTATCAACGGCATTTTTCGACCAGGAGCACGACCTATTTTCTCTTCCGATCCTTAATTTCACTCCACAAAATACCCAAGAGTCTTATATTTGAAAAAATTATGAAAGAATGCCGCAAAAGCGAACGAAATTACTACTGAAACCACAGAATATATATTAGCTGAAACTGAAAACTGTATTGTAGCATTAGCCCACTCAGGCTCGCTCGGAGATACTGGGAATATTTCATCAATGTAACAGCATGATAAACAAGAAGAGTTTTGAATTGGCTTCGAGCCACGCATCTATTGAACTTTGTACTGTTTCAGGAAAATATAATATCTTCATTTACTTTCGGATGTTTATGTATTTTATTTTGGTACTTTGGCAAGATGCGCCGATGTGTTTTTGGACGCCCAATCAGTAGTACTATGTAGATAAATTAGGATCTTAGTACAATGTGCGC
The DNA here is from genome assembly GCA_905187585.1 of Cyaniris semiargus. NCBI lineage: Eukaryota > Metazoa > Arthropoda > Insecta > Lepidoptera > Lycaenidae > Cyaniris > Cyaniris semiargus. Next base: position 7,112,193 of record LR994555.1, read on the forward strand.
ATAATGTCTGGTATTATGTCACATTAATGAATCTTTTAACATATGTATCTAATTTTTCGTAAGGGTATTACTTATATTATGTTGTACTATTACACAATCTGATTCCCAGGCAAATGACGGATCTACTTTTGGTCAGGTTATTTCATCAAGCTACAGATCACCATTAACATTGATCTGACATAACCCGACCGAATAACGTAGGTCTGAATCATATTCCTTATAGTACTTTATTTTCTAACGTCACTACAATGTCTTTTGAATTCAAGTAAAACGCGCGCGCTAAAATTCGTGTATCGCACGGGAACTGTATAATATTATTCCGAGATAAAAGGTAGCCTGTGTCCTTTCCCGGGACTCAAAGTATCTCTATACCAAGTTTCAGCAAAATCGGTTCAGCAGTGTGGGCGTTAAGAGGGAAGAATAGACAGACGGACGAACAGACAGACAGACACACTTGCCCATTCATAATATTAGTATGGATCTCACAAGCTTAAGTATGCTAATAGCATATGCTCTAATATACGATAACTCCAGACTGAGCCAGGCTGCGGCAGCCGGATAACGTGTTTAGTAGGTATCTTTAATTATGAACTAACAAACCATAATAATTGTATGTAGCTTCCTCGGTTAGTTTAAGTTCGCTTTAGACGAACTTCCTTATTACTATAATTTGTATGTACCATCGTTTTTGCTAAGATATTATTGTAAGCCCGTTTATTAGCTACTAATAACAGTTGTGTATTTTATCTATGTGTACGGTGTGTACCTTACTGATAACAATAATTTTGCTATTACAATGTTCTCTTTGAAGTTTTGTTCTTCTACTTTCATAACACAAGTATTCTGTGTAAAATATCTAATACCAGACGTTCCGCGCGGCTTCGCCCGCGTAAATTAGATATTTCACAGACAAATCAATCTACAAAAAATAGCCTATGATCCTTCACGTGGTCTACTTCTTATCTGACCCAAATAACAGAAAAATTACTCTAGTAGTTCGTGAGATAAGCCCTTTCAAATAATTTTCCCCCGTTTTTTTCCATATTTAATTCTATTTCTTCGCTCCTATTAGTCTTAGAGTGATAAAATATAGCCTTTCCCCGATAAATGGGCTATCTAATACCATAAAGTTAATATACCTAGCGGAAGGTATTCCGGTAGGTAGGTATATTAACTTTATGTCTAATACTGAAAGAATTTTTCAAATCGGACCAGTAGTTCCCGAGATTAGCGCGTTCAAACAAACTAACAAACTCTTCCGTTTTATTATATTAGTATGGATGATTTTAGTTGATTTGAAATTATTCTCGCTTCTTTCAATTTTTTTATTTAATAAAATAAAATTAAGATTATTATAAAAAATCCTAGGAATTTGCGTGAAATACAACGCGAGATGTGAATAAGCCATATATTTAGGTAGCTGACAATTTGAACAAGTGCACGATCCAATTTACAACGTCATCCGTTGCGCGGAGGCTTAAATAAATTAATTCATCAATCGTTTGTGTTTCCATGTCACATACCGAAGTTATTTGGTTTGAATCTTTTAAATTGGCTTCCAATTTTCAAAAAAAGCACAGATCTTTCTGATCTTTCAGTTATTTGCCTAGTTCATTCCTGAAATTACTGATAAGAAGAATGCGTTGAGAAATTATATCATTGCATAATTTGGCGAAATTAATGTAGTAATTGAATTCAAACATAATATAAAATTGTTTCTAGTAGCAGTTTTACAACAAAAAGCTAATTACGTCTAGTGCTGTAAGCATAAGGTAGATAAAGATAATGTACCGTACATCTAGAATTAGGAACTTATTTCAGTCTACAGAATAATTTCATGCATTCCTAACATTGCCATTTGCCTGATCATTAAAAAAACCACGTTATCCGTTACATAAAATGTTACGTTTCTAATTTTGTCAGCATCATAAGATAAGATATTGAATGTACTGTCACTTCTTGGTGGAAATTCATGTTCAATTTAATAATTATACACTTTCCTTGCACTTATTCCACTTTATTTTAATAGATTTATTACAAAATTATTATTATTATATACACGACCGGTTTCGAAAAAATCATCATCAGGTGTGTCATCAAAAATCAACACCTGATGATGATTTTTTCGAAACCGGTCGTGTATATAATAATTTTGTAATAAATCTATTAAAATAAAGTGGAATAAGTGCAAGGAAAGTGTATAATTATTAAATTGAGCATCATAAGAACACACTTCAGTAGCTCATTACACTATGAACAAAATTAATTTCGATTGTACATTTACAATAAATTTCTCCAAATCAAACTTAAAGAAAACAAGAAGATCACAAAATATAATTGATAGGATCACAAAATATTATTCGAAGATCTGGAACGTGTCGGGTATGTTATTACAACTCGCTCCCCCCGACCCCCCGCTAAGCTTACCTGTTCAAACAATAATACACGTGTAGACAATACACATTTTATACTGATAAGTGATAAAATTATACTTATTGCGCTACAGCGGTGATAACAAACTTAAAAGTCTTAATGATGATAGCAATAATAGTAATAACAGTAATAAAAATGTTAAAATACTATTAATGATAGTAATATTCTACGTCACAGGATTCAGACCTCGTCTGTAATACACATTGGGCATTTGCAAAAGAAAAAAAAAACTAGATTGTGCAAGCCGTTACCAGAGATGTAAAACATAATATCAAGCCCTACATCGGAAATAAAACAACGATCACAAAAAAACTAATTTGCATATAACCCCAATGACACCATTGTTTCTGCGGATTACCACACAAAATAACAAACAATACGAAAAGTGGCGTGATTCCTTTATCTTATCAATCAATGGCAAAAATCCGCAAATTGATAAAAAGTCTTATTATCTGGTAAACGTGAAATGTAAACACCACGTAACAAACCTGTTTTGATAGTAGATGACATTCTACTTATCGTACGATACAAATTAAAAATATTCATAAAATAAACAGTACGGTTCGGTTAAAATCAACGATGACGGTGTCTTGTTTATTAATAGTCAAGGATACACTAAACATAAACGTAAAGATACGTAAACATAAAATTATCGTTTAATTAAATTATTATTCAATGTTAATGAAGGTGTACTCACTGCCAGGTAGGACTCCAGTGGTGTTGTTAGCGGACACTCCAATTGTTTTGAAATAAACAGCACATAATACCAAGTACCACCACATATTGGCGCAAAATTTGGGGGCTGCCCGTCGACAGCCCTCCAAAATGAACATTATTTCAATCCGAAGTAACTTTCGATATCGAGAATCACACACGAATCACACACAAATAATTTCTCCGACTCCTTTTTATTTCACCACTCGCACCGCACTCGAATCCTGGATTTTAGTCACTGTCTACGTTGATAATTACGAGTAATATGCGATAGACGGACGATTTCTTGCTTCTCGATCGGAGGTTTCGTCTTTTTGAGGTTATTTTTACGCGCTACTAGTGGGAGCGCGACGGCGAATGTCGGTCTTGTTCGAACAAGCACCGCACGGGGCAGGTGTGCGGCACGCGGTGCGCGGCGCCGCGGAGAGATGGCGCTAGCGGCGCGGGCGTGATGTTGTTTAGTTTCGGCGGGCGAGCCGCAGCGCTGCGCTGCTGATTCTAGAGATTTTTCCAACGCATCGCGTGAGCGATGTGTCAAATAAAGACGTGTACTCACTAGAGCGATAGACAAGAGCCTAGAACTATTGCGAAGTTAGCGTGAACATAAGGACGTTAAAAACGTAGGTCACGTACACGCTGTAAATGGATCTAGGTTGGATATTAAAATAAAAATCAAATAAAAATACGACATTGATAATATCGCATTTTTGATATGACATAATATTAATAAATCTTTTAGGATTAATAGTAATAGCATAAATAATAAAATAAACAATGAACATAATAGATAACAAAACGATGACGTAGTATTAAAACGTAATTTAATCGCAAATACTACACTAATTAGCAATTACTTATTTAGCGATAAGGATTTTAAAGCTCCAAGCTTATTTATCATAGTAATCAATAAGTGATTCGCAATTTAGTTATCAATCAGCAAACAAAATTACACACAACTATTGAAATACATGATATTAAAAGTAATATTTCACTATTTAGTTCCAATGGTGAGGATTCAGCTTTAAAAGAGGGAAGGATGCGCGCGCATCTTCCCAGCTCTGACTTCTAAGCCAGAAGACGCGGGGGCGTGGCTGTTATTGACAACGCACAAACACTGATTACTGATAAATAAGAAACAGACAAGTTCATCTGATGAGATGAAGGTGATTCTAGACGAGCCTCGCAACCCATAAAAGGCGTGTCTAACAGTAATAAAAAGAAGCTTCTAAAGAAGAAAGTATTATTGTTTTCAGTCGTAATATTTCATTGGAGAATGGGCTTATACCTAGGAATAATAAATAGTTTTTATTATTCGTTGAATTATACTAATATATATAATATGTACTAGATAACAATGAAAATAATGTTTAATCAGTCACATGCTCAGTTTTCGAAGTAAAATTTTTGGGAACGTAGATAATAAATATTTGTTAGATTCGAATACGTGCTATAAAATACTTACGATAATTAAACTTCAGATAAACTCGACCTAGAACCGAGCATTGATGATAAAAAAAGTCATTTCATCCTAAGAATTGAAGAATACACAGAAACATATTTAATTACAAAATGAAGGTCAATGCCAAAACCTAGTGCCCACAACGAATACTTTTTGGAACTTTAATGAAAAAATTTATTACACGTCTGGAATTCTAAATTAATTGAACTTTTCAAGCCTTACCGTAGTGTAATTGAGGTTAGACTTTGAAACGAGGTTTTTGCGGTCAAAGTTATGAGAGCTTTATTATTCTCTGCGATAAATCCCGTAATAAATCAATTGATTTTTATCAACTTTTGTTATTCAATTCTTTGTCTTGTTTTTTACCTGAAAAACTGGCCCTTCAATGAACATAAATTACACAGAAGTGTATAGATACGGTTAACATTTGTGCATTGTAATTTACAATACAAAATTATAATATTATGAAGTAGTCATCGACTGGTACGATATTAATTATCCTTTTTCCAGAAGGCTGAAATGGGCCTAATTTATACAATTTATTTAAATCTATTTATATTAATTACCCCAATAATTTTTGATTCCCGTCCTAAAGTTAGAAATTCCAGCTTGATAAAATTTTATTGATTTGTGTCTTTTGTGTGTATACTGATGTATCTTAGACAAGCTACTCTGTAGGAATCAAAAAAAAATAACGACTAACTGTAATACTTTTATTACACCCTTCTAATTTGCAAGCAAATTCTCCCTTAAGCCTACTCGCAATATTACGACTAATTTCAGTTACATTACTGTTCATGAGTGTACCTATTTCTCACATTTTAATCCGGTGTAATGAATATTTATGTACAGTCAAATACACATTAGTATAAACTCAGCTAAGCGGTAATCCTCGGTTAATCTCAGGTAAACAGCTAAACACTCGCACAATATACGCTAGAAATTATCACGAGCGGCGAAAGTTTAATCCACTTATTTTAAATTTAGCCAATTATCATTAAGTCAACAGAGTTGTTTACTTAATTTTTCCTGGAACGTAAGTTTCTGGATAGTGTAGAATGCATAGTCAAAATGAATTAGTTATAGTTTCGATAGCGAGACGACAAAATGTAGTGGATTTGACTTGACGCATCGCAAGCGCAACGACACTTAGCTATGTGTTATTACACCACCTACCAATTTCTAATTTGGGCATTACACCACCTACCAATTTCTATCTGGCGCCTTGTTTAATGCATTATTATGTTTTGTTTTATTAATATTATTATTATTATTGTTTTTTTTTGCATTGTTGTTTTTTGTGCTTTTGTTTACTGTCTTATTACTTGTATTGTGTGGTGTTTTTAATTTTAAATGTAGGAACTCTATGTAATGTCCAAATTACTGAAAAAACGCTTATTTATTTAATTAAATAAATTAAGTCAAAGATTTATTGGCATGAGGCAAAAAAACAAAATTCATTACCTACCAGCTCTGAATCCAGACAAACTTCTACGATGGCCTGGTCATAAAAACCTTCAATTATACTTTGTAAAGTTTTCCTTCTTTCACAATATTATTGAAATAAGATCCTCTGGTTCACTAAGCACACATTAATTATTGAATTATTGCTTAACTGTCTCACTCTTAGTATGTTTATTGTTTACACGATTTCACACTGCATTTAATTTTTACACTATTTCTTTGTTCGTACTTCACTTTATTTTAAACATAATATCATTTTACTATTTTCACTTACACTTTTTATTTCAACTTGTTATTTTTATAAGATAGTAAATAAACTATTAAACTGTCATTAACTTAAGGCGAAATACACCGCCCCCTTGAGTATACTTAAATTGAATTTTAACGAAAGTTCTATGAGTGCTCTATTGCAGTGCTTTTCAACCAGTAGGTCGCGTCCCCTTGGGGGTCAAAACAAAAGGATTATAGTTCATAAGAAGATCGCGAAATATTTTTTTATACCAGAGGGTCAAAAAAAGTTTCAAAAACACCGCTCTATTGCTTGATATTGGATGGATGTACCAAACTAATAAAACCTTAGGGGGGTATGTGTGCATAATCTACAATATGGTGTGATATCAATGCGTCAGTATAATTATTATTGTTATTACAGGCTTAAATACAACATAATAATGTTGTGACATAAAGGATAAGCTTGATTGGATTCCCCTTACAAATATCAAAATCGATTCTATAAACACCTTACCTCTCTAGTGTGAGCGTTCTCGACGTGAGTGCTGACTCGTGATGTTTTCTTGATGGTAGTACAATCCAAAGTTACGGGAGCCAAGCCATCATGTAAAGGAAATATAATTATAAAGTCTAGAAACATTAAAAGCTCGCCGTACAAATTTCCAAGCAGTTATTTGTAAAAAAAAAATTAACACTCCGACTGAAAATAAAATACAAGAAAAGCATAATATAGAAATGATGATAATAAAGGGCATATGACTTTATGTGGTCCTTGTATTGAATAAATAGAGTTCAGGGCTACTACTTTCACAGTAAGCTCTATACTAGAGACACATAATATTACACCCTTAAGTATTATAATTATTTTTTTATGTTTACATTTGATCGTTATTTTTTTTTTAAATTTTGATATCGACACTGTATGCTATTTCTGTGTTACCTGTAAGTTCTGACACGTTCTCTAATTTTAGAAAAGAGAAAATTTGTGGCTGTATAATATTAAGTTTTTGATTTCGTAGTGACTTTGGTACCTCACTTCTATTATTTTGAGCTAGCTTTAATTACGAATTTAAATAGTACTATTGAAATTAAAGGTACAGGACTCGACCATTACCTGTCTTCGATCACAAGAAAATGTTTCAAAAGCATTTTCCGTAGGCAATTTTCCAATGGATGTTTGTGGGCACATAATATACGACCTTGAAAACCACAGTTCGTTGGTTCGGCCCTTTGGGAGTGTGGTGATAAAATTGCCCGTCACTTCGAACCCGAACTAACCTAATTAGTAATTACAGCTTTACGCCGAGGGCTCTCTTCTCATTTATAAGTTACGAAATCACATTATTTAAGTGTAAATGGAACAAGAAAAGAATAATTAGGTGAAATTTTAGAGTAGTAAGTCCGGTATTTCAGGATATTTATAGCACTGTCTAGTGATAATAAATTACATAATTGTTCAAGGGTTGCTTTAACGACTAATTTTATCGCGCCTTTTTAATCCATACGGTCTAATTAGTAATTTTGTTTTTTATTCATTCGGAGAAATTATGAAAAAAAAACAAATTATAGGTCTACCAGAATCTGATGGCAAAAAGTGAGAAAATAAATTGACTCTAGCAATACTAGTCCCCAGTACAAGGAACTAATTTTTTTTTATACATACAAATTTACCACTTTGTGAGTGACTTGTTTGCGATGAGTCCGACAAACTTTTCTATGCGAAAAGTTTCGGCGCTGCTGCGTTTTCGAATGCTTGACTCCTGGAATTGTCGATATGACGTCACCATGGCTCTTCGTACATACAACTTTCATTTTTTGGAATTTGTTTAATAAAGTTAATTTAAAATCTGTGGTCAACTTGTCCGACAAGAATCACGCTGCGTATAGAGTGTCCACCATCCCAAAGATGTCGATATGACGTCACTATGACTCTTCGTACATACAACTTTAATTTTTTCAAATTTGTTTAATAAAGTTAATTTCAAAACTGTGGTCAACATGTCCGACAAGAATCATGCTGCGTATGGAGTGTCCACCACCCCAAAGATGTCGATATGACGTCACTATGGCTCTTCGTACATACATTTCGGACAAAAATAGCAATGATAGATAAAATTATTCTAAATGCCAATATCAACTTGTCCGACAAATATATTGAGTTAAATAGTCAGTCCGACGAGAAAATTAAAAAAAAATCATTACTAATGGTAAACTTCTTTTTGTCAATTTCTGACTGAATAAACTTTAAATATATTCACTTGTATATTATTTAAATATTATATTATAGTTAGGGAGGGGAAGAGGGGATTTCGCGACAAGTTCGAGCGTGTCAGATTAAGCTTGTATAGGCTTCCGACATGTGTCTAGTTATCATGGTATAGAAATCAGATTTCTCACGTGGTGAGTTAAAAAAAAGTCATTTTCTAATATTGAAATTTCATTAGATCTGATCTTACGGCAGTTCCCAATATTCAATCTATCTCTGGTTTGACATACGACTGATCGCAGCTAACATTGAATTGACATCAAATATATGTCTCTAATGTCTAATGAGAGCTATTCCTATCTCTAGTAGGGCAAAACCAGAAATAGACCAAATATTGGGAACGGCCGTTAATATGTTAAGATAGGGTATGTTAAGTTTACCCCAAAAAGCTTCCATATAAAGCACTAGATGACGCCCGCAACTCCGTTGCGCCAAAATTCGTTTATCGCGCGGGAACCGTACATTTTACGGGATAAAAAGTATCCTATGTCCTTTCCCGGGACTCAAAGTATCTCCATGCCAAATTTCAGCAAAATCGGTTCAGCGGTTTGGGCGTGAAGAGGTAACAGACAGACAGACACACTTTCGCATTTATAATATTAGTATGGATTGACGATTCCAAGGTTAGATAAGCCGTAAGCCTGTAGAGATATTTTATAATATAAGAAAATAAATATTCATATTTTCCTAACTAAGCTTCGCAGATATTTTATGTTGCACTATACTAAATGATTTAGTCATTTTGTCTAAAATCTTGTTATAATTTACCTAAATAAGCAATTTTCTGAATATATTTTCTTTTTCATAACTTTAAAATGGCTGCAGTTTCTGAACACACCGCTAAAATAAAAAACGCTCTTATTATTTTTGTATCAGTTTTACCTAATGTGAAAAACCTACTAGGTCTCCATGACGCTCGAGTGCACCCTGGGCTCCCCTACAATCATTGAATCGGTCATTTCAAAAACCTCTTCACAGTCACTCAAATTAAATTTTTCAGGAATCAATAAAAACTATTTTATGCTCAAACAAATAACTTGTAAAGGACTTTTTTGTTCTCAATTTACTATCTGGGTGGTAAACAATTTAGAAGAAGAATTCCCTGGGAAGTAAAATGTATATATGAAGACGCTTTTAACCCTCAGGCTCCATCACCCATGTGCACTGGTGATAGACTATAAAAGAAGATCACTATAAAACTCCAATTACCTAGGTGGTCAATAAATCGTACTATGCCTGATTAAGGGTTAAATTTCCGTCGACGAAAACGTTATAACGTGCACGTTAAATGTCTTGTTTAGGGTTCCGTAGTCAACAAGAAACCCTTATAGTTTCAGTATGTCTGTCCGTCTGTCTGTCTGTCTTTCCGTCTGTCTTTCCGTCTGGCTTTCCGTCTGTCTGTCCGTCTGTCTGTCCACGGTTTTGCTCAGAGACTATAGGGCCTACGATCCGAATCGTTGCAGGATTTATATATGATTTTTCTAACTTTGCGACCTTTGTTGACGTCGTCTTTGGTTTTCAACAACATTCTACAGACGAGCTCTTCAATAACTTTAAAAACTGTGGTTGTGGTGTTGGTTTGAAAGCCTCTCGAATTTTGGCGTTTTTTAGGGTTCCATACGCAAAGGGTAAAAACGGAACCCTATTACTAAGACTTCGTTGTATGTCCGTCTGTCCGTCTGTGTGTCTCCAGGCTGTAACTCAAGAACGGTTATAGCTAGAGATTTAAAATTTTCACAGATTATGTATATCTGTTGCTCCTATAACAACAAATAAGAAAAACAAATAAAAAATAATATTTAATGGGGGCTCCCATACCACAAATGATATTATTTTAGCCTTTTTTGCTCTATATTAATAATGACAACAGGTAGGTACTTGAATTTTTCACAAAATCCTTAGTTATATGTTAACTTTAATATTTAATAATAATATTTGTATAAAATAAAAAATTAAGGGGAGCTCCCATACAAAAAACACAATTTATGGCCTAATTTTGCTCTATAATGGTACGGAACCCTTCGTGCGCGAGTCCGACTCTCACTTGGCCGATTGTTTAAATATTTAAGGGCTTTCTCTTCCCCTTCCCCTCTATAATATTTACTAAGGTTGCTTAAAAACTGCTTGTTTTTCTTTAAAATCAGGCGTTCTATTACTTTAAAAACAGGCAGTTTTTAAAGCAACCTTAATAAATATTGTGTTTTTGTGTTTTTTCCAATGACTGGCACTGTCCAATCACTAATCATTTACATTACTTTATTTTAAATCGAAAACTACTAAATTTAAAGTTGTATGTACAGGGAGACATACTGACGTCACATCAACATTTTTGGGGTGGTGGAAACTCCAATATGCAGCGTGATTCTTGTCGGACAAGTTGACCACAGTTTTTAAATGAACTTTATTAAACAAATTTGAAAAAATTAAAGTTGTATGTACGAAGAGCCATAGTGACGTAATATCAACATCTTTGGGGTGTCGGACACTCCATTCGCAGCGTGATTCTTGTCGGACAAGTTGACCATAGTTTTTAAATTAACTTTATTAAACAAATTTGAAAAAATTTAAGTTGTATGTACGAAGAGTGATAGTGACGTCATAGCGACATCTTTGGGGTGTCGGACACTCCATACGCAGCGTGATTATTGTCGGACAAGTTGACCACAGTTTTTGAATTAACTTTATTAAACAAATTCCAAAAAATGAAAGTTGTATGTACGAGGAGCCATGGTGACAGTCAGACATTCCAGGAGTCAAGCATTCGAAAACGCAGCAGCGCCGAAATTTTTCGCATAGAAAAGTTTGTCGGACTCATCGTAAACAAGGCACTCACAAAGTGGCAAATTTGTATGTATCAGAAAAAAGTTAGTTCCTTGTACTGGGGACTATACCGGGGTAGTTGAAATAAAACATGTTGATCCTTTTTGTTTCTTATAGCGGCTGATTCTGTGTGTTAAACATGCAAATATAAAAATTAATCAAGGATATTTTTTGAAAATCTGCTGTCAAAAATTGCCATCAGATTCTGGTAGACCCATATTTAACTTACAAGGTCAACATAGAGATTAAACTTCATATAAAATTCGCGAACTAAGAAATTATATTTTGCGTTATACGTAACAGTAATTTAATATTAATTGTTCATAGTTAATTTATAAATGATAAATTAAAAAAGCGCAGTAAAAGTGAGACAATAAAACACTCGCGAGCTCGGAAGTCTATTATCTCCAGAAGTAACTGAGAGTTGAGACTGCGTTATTAAAAATTAAAACGAATGCATACTCATTAAGACATGCTTATTATTTTCCATTATTCCTCAGCGTATTTTGATAAATGTTTAGAATTTCCAACGGTGAAATGGGAAATGGGTAACATATTATTTTAAAGAGAAGATTTTTTTTACCGAGAAATCTCATATTTTCAATCCCTTAAATTTAATTTATTGTGGGTATATTGTGGGTAACCGAAAATCTATGAAATATTTTTTCTTAAGGTAGTATGACGCCTGCATTATTTCGCAATTGTAATGCCATTAAGGCGCCATAATGACGACACTGTGAATTCATTATAACGTCATAAAAGCACATTTATGGCGTCATTGAAATATTTCCTAAATAACCTCATCTATTATATGATTTTAGATGTGACTACCGATGATGATGACAGCGAAAGGTGGCATTAAGAAAACGTAAAAGCCTTTTACTTTCCGATCTAATAAATTCACTCGCAATCGAAATTAACGCAATATATAAAGGTTTTAATTTTATGAAAATAGCATCAGGTACCTGGAAACTTCAATTTAACGAAAGCAAAATGGGTCCGACTGCCATTACTGCGTTAGAAAAACGGAAATGGAATTCTTTTCTGGATTCCAAACTAAGCTCTGAGTAAAAAATATATGGATGATGCCGCTGAATTAGTAGAAGAAATAGAATGGAAATTACGTCTAATGAAAAACCGTGTATTAATCACAAGACGTATGAAACATCGTTATTCATAATTAATAATAAACTAATGTCCTTAGCATCCCATAATAAGTACACTATGAAAAATACTTGTATTGTGTTAATCGTCTAAAAAAATCACATGACCGCCAGCTGTGTGCTTAGTCAAAATGCAATGCCTGCAGCTTCGAAGAATAGAAGTTAGATGTCTAAAATCAAAAATATATGGGGATTTGACGTAGCTTATCGCTAATAGTACGGGAGCCCTAGAACAATTTTTTTTTTAATACTATCAAGCTAATTTTTTGTGAGTAGCTTCATTTTGATAAGACGAACTACATTTTTATTTGCGAAAAATCTCGAAAGTTAACTGAGATAGAAAGGATTTCATACTTTGAATTGATGGTCCTAAAATATGGACTGTTTTATTTGTAGGACTATGTTACTCTTAAATTATATAACTAATAACCTATCAATATAAAAAAATCAGCTCGTTAGGGTTCCGTTATAGGGTTCTGTAATCAACAAAACTTGGTTGACTACTGAACTACGGGAGCCCTAGAACATTTTTTTTTATTACTAAATAAAAAAAAATGTTCTAGGGCTCCCGTACTATAAGTGTCATAGAGCTTGCGATGCGATAAGTCAAATACGATACATAATGTCCAAATACAGCCTCATTTGATCTGCACATCGTTTCACTAATTACTTTAGTTATTTCCCGAATGTTGCATGATTCCACATAATTAATCGACTTCTCCGCTCGAAATGATCCTGTGATCACTCATTCTGCATAATGCAATTGGCTCTGGCGTCATACGCGACTACGTCACTGGCTGACTAGCTCATTGGCTATGTATGGTAAGCCGATTTTGCTCGGACGATACTGGGAAATAAATATATTTAATCCTGAAGTCCATTGAATTCGAAAAAAATCGGCGTAAGTCGGTAATTGGTAACCACGCAGAAATCAGGGTATTTATTTTACGATCTATAAATCTCATTAAATCACACTTCGTATTACTATCATACGAATAATATTATAGTTTATAAATCGTAATAAAGGCTTTTGTATGTTTTTTAGTTCTTTAAGCAAAAACTCCTTAAGTCACCAAAGGCTTAAAATCGATCCATAATCTACATCCAGAGAAAGTAGAGGGATAATCTAATAACTTGGTTTTTCTCGCGTCTGACAGTCTGAGACACGGGTAGAACCTAGTATTATAGTGGAAATTATGAAGAGAATCTACTATAGGGCTCGACATCTGCCGCGGCCGCAGCCGCAAGAGTGTTCTTCATAAAGTAAGTGTTGGACTTCTTCCACCATCTCAATCCTCAAGTGATTTGTTCTCAATGTTCTCTCTAATTTTATCTTGTGATGTCATGTGCCATAATATGATAGCCGATAGGATAGCGTTTTTAGGTTTGTTAGTTGCGTCTGATAGATTTTCGAGAGTAGTAAAAGTCTTGAATTATATATTGAGTGGTACTCGTATTTATTCGAGCAGAGTCTCAAAGTTAATTGGTCCGGTCGCATGCGACCGGTTGGGGATTGAGAGGTTAATTACAGAATGAAACAATCAATGCAATATGGCTGGCTTTTATACCATTTTACACAAAAGAAGCGAACTTCCCTTGACAATTCAAATATAGTAAAATCATACAAAAATACATTAAAAATTAAGAATGGCTAAGAATAAGTTAAGTACATGATTCTAAGTATTAATTAATGTACTTCTCATATTTAAGATAATTAATTACTTAAATATGAGAAGAGGAAGTTATAACGGAAGTAAATAATCCTCCCGCCCTTTTATAACTAACTAACATAATATACCGATTTAAATAAAATAAATATAATATCATGTAGCTTGTCCATTGACAACTTTTTGGTCACACAGACTTTTTGGTCACACAGACTTAGGTCACACAGACTTAGGTAATACAGACTAGAGGTAAGGGTCACACAGACTTTAGGTTACATAGACGACTATCTAACCCCCTTCACTTTTGTACTAAATAATACTCTTATGATAGACTTCATTTTAATTTAGAACTAAACTGATGCTTTGACTATGTTTTTTAATATTTTTGTAACTGTTTGGTCACACAGGCTTGAATTATGTAGTAATTTATTTATTTTTTTCTTTTAGGTGCAACTTCGGGACCAGTTTCTTATTAATAATATCAATAATTGTGAAGAATATAAAAGTAGAAAAGCTAAAGTGTGATTATAAAAAAATAGTTATTATACAAAAATTATATTAAAATTAACTTCCTAATAAATCAATTAGATCATCCCTGTCTACCTCAGCATCGCTAGATGAACTGTCAGTATCAGAAGTTACGGATTTATAAGGCCTTAATACCTCACCCCTTACTACAGCTGAAAACTTTTTACTTTTATTTTTGCCCACTTTGGCATTGGGGTCATTAGTAGCTCCCCCTTTCCACAATACACATTTTTCGTGAGTTTTGTCAAATCTATTTTTCATAACAGTCATATAATTTCAATCAATTCGTAGTTTTGCTGTTGCCCTTCTTTCAGTAATTGCCTGTCGTTGCGAAGTATGGTCACTAGGACCACTGGATGAAATAGCTGGTAATTTAGAGTTATCATGGCTAAACATAAGTTTGAATGGAGGGATAAGGAAGTAGTAGAATTAGGTGTATTATTTATACCCCATACTATATCCATTAATTTGTCATCCCAAACAGTTTCATTTTCAGACATAGTGTTCAGTCCATCAATAATGGTACGATTTACTCTTTCCACTGGACCATTTGGTCTGGGACTAGCTATACCATTAAGGACATGTTTAAATTGCATGTCTTCTGCAAATTGTTTAAAGTATCGGCTAATAAATGCTTTGCCTCTATCTGTTATTATGCGGACTGGGTGTCCAAACTGGGAAATAATATCTTTTAAGTGCTTTATGGTTTCTATGGAACTAGAGTTTTTGACGGGCTTAGCAAAAACAAATTTTGTGAACGCATCAATAACGACAAAAACGTATGTGTTGCCATTCCTAGTTTTAACAAATGATCCTAAGTGATCGGCATGCATAGATACAGGTACTTTTTCTATAGGATATAAATTTTCTTCTTCAGATTTTCCATAATTACCCTTACCGAAAGACATTACATTGAATGCAAGAATTGATGAATTTCCTTATATATCGGGTCATTTTAGGAAACCAAAACGGATTTTATCGTCGCTTCTCACCTATCAAACCCAGGGTGTCATTCATGTCAGGGGGTCATGATACTTCTGCAATAAGCCATATTTTGCCAATTTGGGAACTACAAATCGTTCTCCATTTAGAGTTTTTCGGAACAGTTTATCCTCTTTAACTACATAATTATTAACTTTATCAGAGTTGTCTGTATGCCCCTTTAACTGAGAAATAATATTTTGAAAATTAGACTAAGTCAGCTTCTTTTCGGGCGTCACGTCGGGGGCTTGTCACATGGCTTCTCGGCGTGTTCTTTAGCTTTCTCTTCCCGTCTGAAACATTCGGCCACATGTTCCCGCGTTCTTTTTTCTCGTCGGCGAAACTACTCTCGCTGTTGCTCCTCGTCTCGTCGCCGCTCGTCATCTCGTCGCTGCTCCTTCTCGCGACTGGCTTGCAATTCTTTCTGCAGGGTGTCTTGCGAACCAGCCATAATTAATTTGGAACCGAGCAACTTGTATGGACGAGGATACGTAGGTGACTACACGAGGGTTCGTTGCAAAGTGAACCACTTATGGTATTCGAGGAATTAATTTTAACTGCCTTTACTGAGAAGAAAATTTACAAATTAATGGTCATTTCGATAACTTTTCCTGTTTCTACTCACCCGCTACCGCGTCCCTTGATTACCTATGTCAATGAATGAAACAGAGTAGTTTTACTCTGCCCCCTTCCTCTCTATAGTAGAAATTATTTTTAACAAAAAATTAAAACCAACTTCCAAGGTAAAAACAATAATAACATCAACAATAATAATATTTTGAAGTCGGTACCAGATAATATAGCTGAATCTTCAGTTCTCTGACAGAATAGGTATTTGAAACTTTTGGAACTGGCACCGACTTCAAAATTATGAAGATTGAGTACAGAAATAGTTGAGGTTTAGCCGAATTCGAAAAAAGGCACTATTAGATAGGAAACATTATTTAATACTTTTTAGTTCATATTATAAGGATGTTATTATTGTTTTTACCTTGGAAGTCGGTTTTAATTTTTTGTTAAAAATAATAATTTCACTCTTTTTAGTTACCTAGTAGGTAAACCATCGCGTATATTCTACGTATCTTATTAAGTTATTACAATTTGTTAAGAGTCACACTCAATGCGATTGTGTTTCTTATTCCTATTACGATGTAGATTGTTTTCCTATGTAGGTATTTTCATACTAAGGGTTCAATTTATTACCTCGATCGTGGGAATCGCAGACACAATAGATTTTTAATTGTTATGCGGCAGCCGGGTGCCGCTTGGGCTTGATGGGTTAATAGTTAAACTAGTGTAGTACCTTTCGAAGCAACTTACTTTTGTTTTTTCTTTCGAATCTCAAAAGTAATGTCATATGTGTGCCTTACGCTCTGGAGTTAAGGTTGACTTTGTTATGTTCAATTTTGTGGTACATAAGTCGCTTAGAACTTGAATCATTTATTTTGAAACAACATTATATTTTTATTAAAATCGCTATGAAAAGTACCAATTATTATAAGGACATACCGTGATGATATAATTATGGTGTTGTGGGGGCGGGCATATTGTATCCATATAATACAGCCATGTGACACTGGTGGCCCTGACGTGGTAATGATGATGATGAATGTAATTTGCATAGTAGCATATGCTTTCAGTTCTTAAAACAGCGCCTAAACCCCCAAACTTGTATCTATAAGAAATCCGGAGTTCTCTTAGTATCTTTCGAACCATAGTATACCTTGGTGCAAAATCTTGCGTTTTGGTAGCATATGCTTAGGATACTTCTTATAAAACCAAAATCACTATATGTTTCCATATAAATTTTGAGGAGTTCCCTCGATTACTCATGGATCCCATCATCCGATCACCACTTTTGTGAAAATGGGACCCAATTGGAGGGAAACCTAATAGAACAAAACAGAAATAGAAAATCGGTTCACAAACGGCGTAGTAATCGTTGAACATACAAAATATATATATATATATATATATATATATATATATATATATATTCACAGCCGAACATATAACCTCCTCCTTTTTGGAAGTCGGTTAAAAAAGTGGAAGCGATAAAGCTCTTTGTTTACTTTAGCAGATCTACACTGCTTTAAGTTTAGTCCGCAGCCACCACAGCCTGTGTTAACGCTGAACAGCTGCCGTGCAGTATCTATATGCCAGTAGCTTCAGCATAATCCAGAGTCTTGTGAGCTTAAGGTTGCAAGCGGAGTGCTAGAATGTTCACTGTTCAGAGTTTCACTCATTTTCTGCAGAACGCTCTCGCGGCTGCGCTGCTGCTTGAGCCCACTCTTTACCTCTCCGAGCTTCGGCGGCATGTCGCGTGGCTGCCTTGAGTTGTTCCTGAGCTTTTTCTTCCTGTTTGCGACATATGACCGCATATTAAGGTCGCGTTCTTTTTAGGATTCCGTAGTCAACAAGGAACCCTTATAGTTTTGGTCTGTCCGTCCGTCTGTCCGTCTGTCCGTCTGTCCGTCTGTCCGTCTGTCTGTCCGCGGTATTGCTCAGAAACTAAAGGACCTACAAAGCTGTAATTCAGCATGAATGCACATATTAATGATGCTGACATAAATGGTATATAAAATCTTAAAATATTTTTTTTTTATAGTACCTCCCCTACACATCAAGCGGAGATGATAATTTTTTTTTCGCGTCCACCCCACCGTGCGGAGTATCGTTGGATAGGTTTTTTAAAAATATTACGAGCATTCATACATCATTTTCCGATTTAGGGATCCATTTCTGAAATATGAAGTTTTAAAGTGTAAAAAATCGAGAGTCCAGTGTCCTCCCCTTCTACCAGCCAAACGGTTGCTTCTGGAAATGTGAAAAAATTCACGGGAGTTGAAAATATGCTATATTTAAAAGAAAAACTATCACAGCTAAGCAGACTTCATAAGTTTTTGAGTAGGTAATAGTCATTCAACTAAAAAAAATGTATTCGGCGAAGTATAAAGGAACTTTCCGTTCAAATTCCTTTGAACGTAACTGAAATGATGTTGTTGGTAGTGTAAAACTATAATATGTACATTCATTGACCATACAAAAATTATCAAAAACTAGCGGTACTACGGAACCCTATATTGCGCGTGGTCCGACACGCACTTGGCCGGTTTTTTAAATTTAACGCGGGTGCGTTCTGTTACAGTATAAATTATATGAATAAGTAATAAATTGATATTTTTTTCAATACGAAAATCTTCACAGCAATTCAAAAATCTGTTGAATATTTTTATTTATAAACCCTGACATCTCAATGAGGTTACACAAACTGCTATTCAAATACATTTTAATTAAACCGCTGTTCGCCATTCGCGCCAAGTGCTTCCCAAATTCTATAAAAATTCCCCCGAAATTCGTATTTAACAGATGTCGACGGTAATAAATCAAAGCGGACCAGAATCGTCGGAAATAAAACTTAAAAACTAAAAAGTCGTTAGGGGTCAAGTACATTACCCAGTTCCCGTGCTCGGGGGAAATCAGGGGCACTCCCGACAGTACTTTGAAATATTACTTCATTTACCTCACGTATTTGTATACTGTATAATTAATTTTTACAGCGGTTACTAGATTTTAAATATTAAGTTTCTAGATTTTAATTAATGCTATTTATTACTCGTTTTTCTTAATTAATATTCAGTCTGGAAAAAAGTTAAAGTTAGGAAAAGTGCATGCTGCACTGAATCGTAGGGAAATTCTTATTTTTGTCCTTTCCTTTACGAAGTAGTGATTTCTTCAATTTCAGGTGGTAAAAGACTGGTACATTATGCGTAGTATTAGTACCTTCTCGGGTGTGACCTATTACCCCATGTTCAGGAGTGAGGAAGGGAATTACGTTATAAATCGACACTTACGCTTTTACGACCTAAAGATTGAAGGAATAAAATATATTTTATCACTCCTACTTTATAGCTCAGGCCAGGCAAATTGGGGTATTAGGATCGGCATATTGCTATATTCTACTGTCTATAGGATCCTTAACTGCGAAATTTCATTACTGACGCTTTAGACTTATGTAATTGTATAAAATAAATTTTATTTTCATTTATTTTATTTCAAATATAAAATATTTTTAATGGTTAAACAAATTACCTTAAGTGAAGTTTGACCATAATTATGAGAGTCGCTGCATCCGAAGAGACTTTATAATTAACATGGTAGTCCGCCCCTAGCTTCCGGCATCGAACACTTTTCAGAGCTTCCTGAAAAAATAAAATAGATGGCGCGGCAATGGCGCCATTTCCGGGCGGGATTTTTACCCCACCACCACCGGTTTCTCCCCACCAGTTTACCTCGGAGGTTCACTGCAGATCGGTCCTCATTCATTTTAGAGAAGGTACAATTAAGTAAATTACGATTTTCCAAAGACATTTTAGGGTTTTGGGTGGGAGGGTAATAAAGTCTCTTCGGATGCAGCGACTCTCATAATTATGGTCAAACTTCACTTAAGGTAAGTTTGTTTAACCATTAATTATAAATCGTCGCTGCATCCTCGAGACTTTATAATTAACATGGTAGATGTTCAGCGTTCTTATGGAAAATCGTCATTCAAATCTTTAATACTGTAATATTAAATATTTATTATATTGTAGAAATCAAATTTTTATATTAATTATTTGTACCTAAATATAACAGTGTATAGAACCATACACTAAGGAAAATAATTTCTCTATGATATATTTAACTTAAGTCTGAGATGTATATTTTATAATAGTATTAAATATTAACTAATAGTAATTAGTTAGTCAAAATTGTATTAGCAAAAGCATTTAACATTTATAGGTAAAACATAGGTAAAAGAGGTCTATTATTGAATTTATCAACAACGAGAGATCTACCTGACCACCCTATGACTCTATTCATGGTCTCAGCGGAAATGCCGCCACGACAATCCGCCGATGTAGAGGCATGATGAGTGCACTGTGCAATGTGCCGAAAACTGACGAGTGCCTTTTTTTTTTTTGTCAATATTAGTCTATCAGCTTTATCTCTATTTCTAAGTGATTGTGTTTTTTGTAAGTAGAAAGGCTGGACAAATTTCTTTTTTATGATTATAAAAAGGAACGATTAAGTAAGGTTGATTTTTTTTAGGATTAGAGGTTTAATCAATAATTCGTCTTGGATAGGTATTTGAAAAGTGGAGTTGCATTTATTTATAATTGAGACTTTTATAAGTGTCTGCACGCGTTGAGCAGTTGCCAGTGCGAGTAGCTTTACCATTTTTTTTTATTTATTATTATTGTTTTATATATATATATATATATATATATATATATATATATATATATATATATATATATATATATATATATATATATATATATATATATATATATATATATATATATATATATTGTTATTGTAAGTGATAAAATTTCATTTGGATACCAATTACTCACAAAATCAAGAACTATATTAGCGTCCCAAGTGTTCTGATGTTTAGGAAAACATGGTAAGGATTTGAAGACACCTTTAAGTAATCTACTGACATTACAATCTGTGCTAAACCTTTTACCTAACATGAGAGAAAGCGCCGAGCGTATGGTATTCACTCCTGAATAGCTAGATCCTAAATTCCTAATCTTGATTGTTCAGTTATAAATTGTAATGCTATTTGATTTGAAATATTGAAACAATCAGCAAGCTTATTTTCAGTACAAAATTTCCAAATTTGTTTTTATGTCGTATCGTATTGCTAAGCGTGTTACTAGATAAAGACGAAATCATTAGATCAATTGTCTCTAGATTGCACGATTCATGTGAAAACGCTTCCCTGATAAACGGCACGACACCAGGGTAAGGCTTCACCACAAGGGGTCTGCGTTTCTGAAAGGTGATAATAAAGATCATATTCTGGTCTAAAATAGATAACCTCGTACGATAATATAAGTTTTAAAAATAATGGATACCACGCCTGACTAGGCCAGTAAGGGAAGACGATAATGCCAGATGCCTGATCGTTGATTATTTCACGTACCTAAAAATTTTAATATTAAAGAAAATGGGTGAAAACAGTTGAAGTAACTACTCCAGTAATTTATTGTAAAGGTGTCAATATTCTATGCGTTAGGATGTCTTTTCCAAGAAACATAATTATAACATTTGGCATTAATATGGGAGGTAAATAAATCAATGTCTGTAAGACCAAATTTGTCAGTAAACTTGTGTTAGACTTTAATGGACAAACTCCATTCAGTATCTATATTACTGCATCTTGACTCCCTGTCTACGTCAATTTTCTCTTTAGAATTGATATATGATGCAAAAATAAAAAAGTGGAGTTACTCGCACCATTAGCCATTTTAAAATTAGCTGTGCTTCATCATTAAGATGTTCGTACTACACTCCTCCCATTCTGTTGATGTAGGACATTGCAGTCCATATTATTATCAATTCTCAAGAGAATGTTTTTATTATACAAGGAATTTGCAAAACATTTTAATTTTTAATCATTTTAAGGCTGCCCGTAACTTTTATAAATTAATATAACACATTGACTCTTCTTCGTTCCAAAACTCATTTGATGTTTCCCCATCGCAAGCTATTCCCCATCCTGTGAGGGAAGAATCCGAGAATATTTCAATATAATATTGCTCACAGCGAAGATGTTTGAAAGTAGTCAATATAAGTAATATTGTTTTGCCACCAAAAAAAGTCTAACTTCAAAACTGGTATTAATGACATTACTTTATCATTATAGTAATAATTATTATTTGATGTTCTAACTATTTCTCTCTTCCAAACCGCTTCCTGAATACTTGTATACTTAGTTATCCATAATCCGTCAACCATAATAAGTCAGTAGGCCTAAAAACTTTGCAGTCTCTAATAAATATCGAATTTATATTGTATATATATTTTTTTATACTAATTAAGCTTAAAATTTTAAGTATTTTATTATGGGGTACCTAATTCCAAAGTCATTTTAGCTGTATTTATTTTGAAACCTAAAAATATTTTTCTTGTGCTCAGAAATATGTCACTTTTCTGTTCATTGATTACAAAGACAATTCATTAACGTTATCACTGCAGAAATAATTGGAAAAATTGTCTACACATAATATGTCATCTAAATAGTATACTACCCCGGTTTTTTAAGTTAGTTATGACAGGTTTCATAAGATTTGTAAACACGAATGGTGCAGAACACAGAAATAAATCTGCAGAGACCAAAGGGCAAGTATTTAAATTCTTAGGTCAATAAATTTAAATCTCAAAAACTTTCTGCTTGATTTGTGTATGGGAATACAAAAATAAGCTTTTAAATCAATATTTGTAACGTCTAGTTTCGATACTAACTTGATAGCAGTGGTAATATCCTCCATTTTAAGGGACTAGTTTTTATAAATAAATTTAGCTTTTTAAATTCTGAATAAATCTGTAACTTTCATCATCCTTAGGAATGAGAAAGATTATAGAAATAAATTGTCCAGGAACATCCTGACATTCAGCAATAGCGCCTAATTGTAATAATCTAGTGATTTAATTATTCATTGGCCAAAAAAGATTGATGTGGCTCGTAGACTTCAATGAGAAAAAGGAATTATATATATCCAGATACATATTCGAGAACGACAGGATCGTTAGTGATAACTTTCCAGTTATTACAATGATGTGGCAGTTTTGCTAAAGTAGTTACCTCTAGTTCCTGTGGTTCTGTCCGTATGACTCATTCCGATCGGCGTGCGTCGTCGTAGTGCGTGGCCGTTTGTGCGTCTGAGCTGGTTCCGTATTCCTGGGCCCACTCTTTCTG
This sequence comes from Cyaniris semiargus, assembly GCA_905187585.1. Taxonomy (NCBI): domain Eukaryota; kingdom Metazoa; phylum Arthropoda; class Insecta; order Lepidoptera; family Lycaenidae; genus Cyaniris; species Cyaniris semiargus. Next base: position 7,135,672 of record LR994555.1, read on the forward strand.
CCTCTTATTTGGGTGGGCCCCGAGAGTTTACCGGCCTGTTAGGCAGCGGTTGATTATGCTGATATTACGATGTAGATGGTTGTTGTGGATCATAAGACTTTTTAAACTTAATCTGTAGACCCGAACGTTCTGCCATTTTAGTAGCAATCGCCGCAATACACTGCCCAAAATAATTGTGCTTTTTTCTAATCGTTTGTCTATTTTAAACTGAATCAGTTAAAACTCAAGCTAGTTCCGGATTAAGAACTGGAGCTTTTAATAAGGTTAAATTTTCAGGTATATGGATGTTTTCCATTCATTTTTACATACACTCCCAACGTTCAGAGATCTCATCCCTAATCTTCGGCGCCAAAAACCTCCACTTTGTTTTTCAAAGAACCCAAAGCTTCTAAAATATCATTTGATAAAGATGGGATGGGTTCGACCGCATTGGGCACTGAGTCTGTCACCTTGAGAGGTCGAGACAGGTAAATTATTATTTAGTAGCTCCGGTAGAGCGTCATGTTAATTAAATCACTTCCGGTTGCATCAGCCTCAAAAGGCATACGCACAACGGATCGAACACTCCGTACGGATGAAATTAAATACTCGCATTCACTATCAGTCTGAAAGACTGAACAATAAAACTTTCATCAGCCCCTAAAAAGGGGTAGCCAATTGGTATATATGGTCAAGATCGCATCAAGACTCTTTAAATATACCTTTGAAAAGAGTATGTGTGGCCATGATCGCATCATGACTCTCTAAACATACCTTTGAAAAGGGTATGTGTGGCCATGATCGCATCATGACTCTCTAAACATACTCGTACATATTTTGTTTTTATTTTATGTTATTTAGTATTCCAGTTTATGATATTTTCGAAAGATTGCCCATATTCACTTTAATATTCAGGATGAATTCCAATTAACATCCTAAAAATTAACTGTACAAAAAAAACAGATCTGAAAAAATAAGTGACCAACCTTCTTCACCAACTTCCGATCCATTCATTTTTTCAAACGACGTTCCAAGCAACGAATCCTCCTCATTTCTTCCTCCGATTTACGGAGTTTTCGCTTACCCTTGATATTTAAAATTACCATGAACTTATATTCACTTAAAACACTTTAATAAATTATTATTTCACTGTTCACTTCACAAAATTAAAGCAATATAACCTAGTTAGAGATGTTTAGATGCTCGAACACTAGAAACGAATGAGGACCGATCTGCAGTGAACCTCCGAGGTAAACTGGTGGGGAGAAACCGGTGGTGGTGGGGTAAAAATCCCGCCCGGAAATGGCGCCATTGCCGCGCCACCTATTTTATTTTTTCAGGAAGCTCTGAAAAGTGTTCGATGCCGGAAGCTAGGGGCGGACTACCATGTAAATTATAAAGTCTCGAGGATGCAGCGACGATTTATAATTATTTTTAAATATTTACCACCATAGTAACAAAATATTAACACTGCGAACAAGTATACAAAGTCTGCTGTACGAGATCGTACGTTATTTTATTCAACTATGTACCTCCTTGAAAATACATACGTACCGTAAGTAGATACTTACGGTACGTATGTATTTTCAAGGAGGTACATAGTTGAATAAAATAATTTTTATATCCATTTATTTTATTTTAAATATAAACCCGCATTTCTTTAAAAATATTTTATTAAAAACTACAATTTAATTTGAGATAAAAATGTGTAGTGAAGACTAGTAATGCAAAGTTTGGAACACTTGAAGCTCTCGTTAAAGTGTAGTGCACTTCTTGTTAGAGATGAAAGGGCATCGAATTCTTAATTAATAATTCTTTTACAGTCCAAATGACAAATCCTCTTCTAATAATAGTTGTGGGAACCTTAATAATGTATTATGTTATAAAGATGCATCGTCTTTTCGAGTAGTAGAGTCTTTCGTCTCATAAAAACTCGTCCCAGTCTAATGGAACGAATCGCTAGGAGCTAATTTTTAATTTTTTTCGTCGACTTTTTTTCTGTTGCTAACTTCGTTGTCGAAATTATCAAATCGGTCATTCTTCGGTTTGGCATTATTTGCCTAATTGCCGTAACCTTTTATTTTCTTCGTTGATTTGACTTAAACACATTAAAATATGTAATGTAAAATAAGTAATGAAAGATACAAATACAATAATAAATGAGGCATGTAACAGTTAATTATAGTTTTTTAGATAATAAGACTTAAAATGTTTATGGGTACGGTAATTAGACAAATTTAATATTTTATGTAACAGTAATTAGAAAGCATTATAATTCTATCTGAAACATGATACAAAAACACTGATTAATAAGTTGCACATTTATAATTGTAAAAAAGGGGTAGAATTGACGATGTCCTATTATACAACCATAACCTGCCAATAGTAAAAAATAGACACTTTCAAATAAAATCTGAAAAATGAGCTAATAAAAACTCTTTCTCGATTTTTTCCATTTTTTTTCCTTTTGTCTTTTGTAGTAAGCTCTAAAGTTTAACTCATTTATTTTTTGAGTTTTCTTCCGCCGTTTTGTTGAAATTTCGCTGATAAGCAGTATTTTTTTTTTATTGTACCTTTTTTTCACTTTTTCCTTTAATCTCTAATATAAAACTGGGTCATTTTAAATTTTTACTAGATGTTGCCTAGAAACAAGCCTCCTTTTCTCTAATTTCTTCTTTGGTCTTTTCCATCCTAAAAAATATATATTATATTATAACTCAAAGGTGACTGATTGACATAGTGATCTATCAACGCACAGCCCAAACTACTGGACGGATCGGGCTGAAATTTGGCAAGCAGGTAGATGTTATGACGAAGGCATCCGCTAAGAAAGTATTTTGATCAATTTTACCCCCAAGTAAAATAGGGGATGAAAGTTTGTAAGAAACTTTGTCAATTTTAAACCGATTGGGCTGATACTTTGCATGTGTCAGAAATGGCTTAGGCTTGCAAAATAAAAGTATTGTATAGATCATAAACATCAGTAAATAAGACGTAGTTTAGACGTCTTGTAAATACACAATACTTAGCTTTTCCTCATTTCCAATTATTAAGCTAAAAAGAACAGATACTACACTTTGATCTTAGCCCAAAGGCCTAGAAGCGTTTAAACTTTAAACCAATTAAATACTTAACTTATAACGATCTTTATTCGAAGAAGTACTCAGAGCCAATTCACATTGACAGGAGGCAGAGTGACAGGGCTTACGACAACGCTTCAACCAGAAAGAGCCCAAGAGAGAGAGAGCCAATTCCATCAGATAACCCGCCTTATATACAGTTACTTCAAAAACAAACCCACTTCCGTCACTCTAGCCCCGCCTCTGACTACCGTTATTGAAACTAATAATATAAACACAATGAATATTAGAAACAATGATCTGAAAAATCATTATTAATTAAGTAGTTAATTATCACCTTACGTTTGTAATTAATTTGTTTACTATTATACTTTTTGTAATAAAAGTATCATAACCGGAAAACACAACAATATTGTCAGTTGAAAGATAAAATTTTATAATAATATATTTGTCATCCAAATATTATGAATTAATTATTAATAATAATTAGTTCAACTCACATTAATTATTGAAGTAAGTACTTCCCGTAATAATTTAAAAGTTGCTTTGTAAACTATGTTAATTAATATCAAAACAATAAGAAAAATCCTAAAATAAGGACCATTGTTACCATAAATAATTATTTCATTTAAGACTATTATTGAAATAATAGCCATTTATATTCATAAATATGTTCAAAAACGGATAATATCTCACACATGCATAAAGCTACTATGATACGTAGGCATCTCCTAAGAAAGGATTTTGATAACCTTGGATGATGATTGATGGGGATTGGGGACACGTTACGGTAATTAGAAAAACACGGTTTTTGAACACGACTTAAATTAATTTAGTCTGAATTACTTAAATTAGAAGCCTTTGTTTAAGTTTGTAGCTAGTTACGGATGCTACCTACCGTTTAAGAATATTGCATACTTGAATAAGATAATATTACAGAGTATACAAGCCCGGGACACGTAAATTTTGCTCTCCGGAGAATGACCGAAATACAAGTTGTCAATTTAAGTAACCTGTACATTTTAGTATCCACATCCAAATTCTCAGAACGCCGATTGACTAATGTACTTAGTCACAAAGGAATGCAAAACGAATTCAACTCGACTTTGGCATTTTATTTCGTTTATTATATTTTGACTGTTTGATTGTTTTTTAATTAGTACCTTTGTCTTATAAATTATTTTGTTCCCAACTTTGTTTATCGAGGGAACTGTATTTTTTATGTTCCTTTCCGGGACTTAAAGAAAGTCCAAACCAAATTACATCAAAATGAGATAGACAACAGTTTTATATGAATTAGTATGTTTTGTGGTATAAGTTATCGTAAGATTATATAGCCAGTATACAGGGTGTATCAAAACTAAGTGATAATACTTTAGGGCAGTGATTCCGAACTCGGGGTAATTAACTAATTACCCCCGCGGGGGTAAAACAGCTATTCTATTGACGACCTCTGTGGCTCAGTTGGTGGGCTGTTGGTAGCTCAAGCCGGGGGTCGCGGGTTCGAATCCCGCCGACGGAACAAAAAAGTTTTCAAAGTTCCTGGGTCATGGATGTGTATTAAATATGTGTATCATATAATAAAAATCTTAAATATGTGTATAGTATAAAAGTATTAAATATATTTCCGTTGTCTGGTACCCGTAACACAAGTCCTTCAGGTACTTACCACGGGGCCAGACTGACGTGGTGTGAAGCGTCCATAGATATTATATTATTATTATATTATATTATAGGGGTAACAGAGGTGGTACCTAAAATAGATGGATAGGCAGAAAAAAATATATGTTTTTGTGTTTAAAATAAATAATAGTAGGTAGATACGCCGCGTGGCGATCTCTCGCGTTCATAAAATTGCGGTGAAGCGGGAAGCGAGATTTACACTAATATTCACACTAATTATTTTTAATTCCTGTATTGTTTTCTTGAAATATTTTAAGGGGGGGTAAAATCAGTTTCTCTAACAGGCCATAGAGGTAACAGCTCTGAAAAGGTTAGGAACCACTGCTTTAGGGTGTGTATGTGTTCCTTATAGAGAGTTCACTGTGAAAGTAGCAGGGCTGAAAGACCAAATTTTTTTTTCACTTTTGTATGGGCAAGCGCCCCAGCGTCACGAGTTTCCCCATACAAAGGTGAAAAAAAAATTTGGTCTTTCAGCGCTGCTACTTTCACAGTGAACTCTCTACAAGGAACACATACACACCCTAAAGTATCATCACTTAGTTTTGTTACATCCTGTAGTTACTGTTTATACATTGATGTTTTCATCTATAAAAGCGACTTCTAATAATTATTGCAGTTCAAAATAGCCTTTATAAAGCAGAAACAAATATATTTTAAAACCTTAAAAGAGAATTCAAATTTGTCCGTGACGGGGAGGAAATAAATTGTGAACACAGAACAGTGCGGTTGTTGCCTAAGGCGGTGTTAGTAAATTAAAATAGTAACATTTCCCGAATTTACATGTACTATGTCACAATAAATTACTGCTGAATCGGCAAAACAAAACAAAGGACATGCGATGTCTGCCGTTACATAATTTCAGGGCTAATTTCATCGATTATTTTTTTAACACGCTTCACTTGTGTAATAAAATCTTGGAATCTTAATTTGACCCACTTCCCGGTCTTCGATTAGGATGAAATTTTGCTCTCTGAGTTCTGATGACAATACATGACTAGCTAAGAAACGTCATTACAAATCCAATATGGCGTCATCCCCAAGATGGCGGACAAGCTATTTGAAATGCACCCCCATGATATGGATATCAAATGAAAGGGTTTGCAGTCAGGAATACGAAAAAAAATAGTCAAGTGACTTAAATCCAACATGGCGGACATCCAAGATGGCGGATTGGCTATTTGAAATGCACCCCTATGACATGGGTATTAAATGAAAGGGTTTGCTGAATGCAATACGAAAAAAATAATCACGGGGAAAACTCCTTGCAACACTGACGCATTGGTACTCTGGTTCACAAGTGTCATTTTCCTCAAAACCTGATCTCCACCACCGAAAATTTTGATTTTGGGCTCATTCGATTCGGCATACAATCTAGAACATTCTATCAAAATTCCAAGAGGGGCTGAAAAAAAAATGCAAAAAAAAAAAGTTGGCTTTATTTACATGAATAATTTTTGAATGCTTTTGATTGTTAATAAAAAAGTGAAAAATAAAATTTTTAAATTTTTCCAACGGGGATCTCTTCTAAGCCCTTTTAAGATTAGCTCAAAAGAATTTTAAAAAATCTAGATTTCTTGTTTTAAAATAATCAGCGTTTTTATGTTAACATTAAAATGGTGAATATTAACAAATTAACAAAAGCATAACAAAGAAACAAATTGTGATAAAAAATTTTTGCTGACGGATTATTGTTTATTGATATGTCTACTTAGTACCCAAATTTTTTTATTCCTTAATATTAATATTTAATCAGTTCAAATACTTTTTTTAGTTCACGTGGCAGATTAGGGCGATGCACGCGAAATCCAAACTACACGTTTTTACCGCTATTTTCGCCGCTCAATTAAAATTATAAGGATAAGGACTTTTTTTAGGAAATTTCTTGCTCTTTAAGGATCTTTTTTGAAATTTTGATTTTCTCAAATAGTTTCTGAAATATTTAAAAAACCAAACCCTTCTTTTTTTACTTTATTGTTTATAACTTTTGAATTTTTTTTCACAATGTTCTTGATGGTATTCCGAATCGAATGAGCCCAAAATCATAATTTTCGGTTGTGGAGATCAGGTTTTGAGGAAAATGGCACATGTGAACCAGACTATTGGCGGAAATGGAAAGAATGCGTGCTAACGCCGCCGTTTTGTCCAAAAAGAGTAAAGATAACATAAACGCTCCACCTTTTCTTTCACTATAAATCATAGTAAATATTTAATAAAGATGATTACCTACTTATAACCATTTCGCATGGGTAATTATATTTTATCGTTCGTCACGAATGAAATTGTTTATGTTTACCTGCGATATAATGAAGATTTGGCAAAGGGAAAACTTGAGTCATCAAACTAAATGTCCGAATTATTTGGAAATTTTAGTGCGTGCTAAAAGCGTGTGTTTTAGTTTTTTAAACTATTATTTTTTATTAGAACAAACTATATAAATTATTTCAATAGATTAGTTACAAAGGTTCTTTACGACAGGCAACAACAATTTTTGTTTTTTAATTTTAAATAATTGCTTTTTAATTTTAATGACTCCATTTCGCTAACAATAATTTAATTATAATGAAAAATATAGTTTGAAAGTTGGCGAGTCTTAATTTACAAATATGAAGCCAGTTGAAGTTAATATTGAAGTTTACTACCAAGCCGCGTTTGTTCCCGCACTTGCTGTAATAAACAAAAAGTTACTGCAAATTAAATCCTATGAAAGTTATGAGAATAGACAAACAGTGAACTACGGAGAATATGTTTCCTACAGTGAACTAACTTTAAAGCTTTATGTACCTTCACAAGACAGCCCTTTGGAAATTACTTGTAGCGTAAATAAAACTTTGATAATTTTCTGCTTCCACCATAATCTCCCAATCAATATAATATGTTTTATTTACAGAATTTTATAACAAGTATAGTATAGATACTTTTTAGGCGATAATCTTGACGGGCTAAACAGCTGGAGCTTTGTTGGCTAGTAAAAGATTTGGGTAGGTGCAAATCCTAACTTCTTAGATATTTTTGTCCTTTGGATTTTTTTTTTGTCTTTATATATGACTTGTATATCAAGCAAAGCTCGATAATAACTTGATGCTAGCAATATATTTTCCTTTTTTTTATGAAATAAGGGGGCAAACGAGCAAACGGGTCACCTGATGGAAAGCAACTTCCGTCGCCCATGGACACTCGCAGCATCAGAAGAGCTGCAGGTGCGTTGCCGGCCTTTTAAGAGGGAATAGGGTAATAGGGGAGGGTAGGGATGGGAAGAGAAGGGAATAGGGGAGGGAAGGGAAGGGAATAGGGTAGGGGATTGGGCCTCCGGTAAACTCACTCACTCGAAACACAGCGCAAGCGCTGTTTCACGCCGGTTTTCTGTGAGAACGTGGTATTTCTCCGGTCGAGCCGGCCCATTCGTGCCGAAGCATGGCTCTCCCACGTATAAATAATACTTATAGATAATATTTGTCATGGCCATGACAAATATTATCTATAAGTTGTAAAAGAGTTTCAGTATTCTTTCGGTAGAGTTCGTGAAGATTGATGATTTCATCCTCCGAACTAATCTCAACTTCCAGACATCTCAGGTCTAAGTTTAAATGGATTTTTCCTCTTGCACGTTACCGCGACTGCACGAAGCCAAAATTGTTACATATTGTCTCCTCACTTCACCGTTTAAGATAAGACAAAATTGCAGCCTTCATTTATCAACAGGGGTTTATCTGCAGAACTAACTCCACATGGTATAAGTTTAAATACATAATTATTTTTGTCAATGCTTTTAAAAAAGTTTAAGTATGGTGGATGAGAATGGAATGAGAAAAAAATATTCTGCAAGGGCACCACGTGATCATGATTAGTACCTACTATAATTCGTCCAAGGTGCAATGAACTATTAGAGAAATTGATTCGATAGGCATATACTGATACTGACTTGACAAAAAACGATAAAAAAACGTAGATCCGTCATCTGCTGATGTATTAATTTCTTTGATATTACATACCACATGGTATTCACCGAACACTGATCGTCTATATTAGTATTAAACAATCTGAAGTCTGACCATAAAGGAACATCCCAACTACTTTGTAGAACGTGTGACAGTAAAAATAAGTTCTGAATGTAGTAAATTAGCAGCTGTCTTCATAAAGTGTCATGGCGGCCTGATAAACTTTCCCAGGGACAAAACGTCCAGGGAAGCGGCGGGCGGGACGGAAGTCCGAGGGAATTTACGACGGGACGGGACCGAATTACGATCCACGCTTCTAATTAACACAGTTCATATTCGCAAAGAAGTGTAAAAATGTTGAGGATGATTATATTACTTTCATAGCGTGGACCCATCCTCGATAAGTCATAACCGAATTATACTTATGTGTCAAAATGAATAAAGCTCTGTAAAAGAGATTATAGAGTTACTGACCTGAGTACATAGTCAAAAGGCATTCACCAGTTTCAATAACTAAACGAAGTTAGATGTCAAAAATATATGGGATTTGCCTGTGTATTTTTTTAACACCGCTAATTAGATGAAATGTGGTTGTGGAGGGGACATTAAATAGTGGTTGGTATACTGCGTAAAATGTACAAAAATAAAATGATGTGTTATGAAATTATGATTTATGAAGTTGTTGGCTGTTATTTATCTATATGAATTCATCGTACGTAAGTGTTTGCAGCTATCAAAAAACATTATTCAGAGCTTAGCATTTTACAAGGATGCCAAAAATAAAGGTTTTATTTCGCTGAGACACCGTGCCATCGCAACCAGTGGCCGCTTCCAAAGAATTATATAGAGATAGAACCAATAACCTAATACCCTAACACCCTTAATCAAAGTGCATTGAAAGTAAATAAATTTTTGACATTTAACTTCGTAATCGAAACTAGCGAATGCATTTTAACGAATTATTCATAAGGTAAGTTAAACTCTATAATGTCTTTTACAGAGCTTTTTAGGTAGCCAATCGCCATCATGGTATCTCGGTGTATAGTGCCGTAAGAATATTTTCCAGATTTCAAGAAAAATGAACGGAGACTTCTGCTGTGGGGAAGTTTGCAATAAAAGCCTTAATATTGTAGACCAAATGGCAGAATAGCCGTTTACTAGAATTTTCAATTATCCTTTTGAGCAAATTTTACACTCGAGTCTGGACAAATCGTCGCAGACGTGGCCGGAAATGAGTTACCGTCTCCTCTACAAAGGCCACTGTAGGCTTTGGAGTTACGGGGTTAAGGCTAAGTACACTATACAGTTTTTAATATCCATACTAATATTATCAACGCGAAAGTGTGTCTGTCTGTCTGTCTGTTTCCTCTTCACGCCCAAAACGCTGAACCGCTGAACGAGATAGGTAAAAATCGTGCTCAAAGATTCTGTTACAAACGTACAGTACGTACCAAGCTAATAAAAGCGAGTTAAAAAGTGATGATAGATTAAGAACTTTTAGCTATCTAAATCTAGTCACCATTTTTCATTTTTGAAAGTGACAATGCCGATGCGTAATCTCTGTGGGATAGCACCGGTATAGGCTTTAGCACAGTTTTTAATAAAAATATTTTATGTAGACTTTGTAGACATTTTTTTAGGGTTCCGTACCCAAAGGGTAAAAACGGGACCCTATTACTGAGACTTCGATGTCTGTCCGTCTGTCCGTCTGTCTCCAGGCTGTAACTCAAGAACTGCTATAGCTAGACTTCTAAAATTTTCACAGATTGTGTATTTCTGTAGCCGCTTTAACAACAAATACTAAAAACAAAATAAAATATATATTCAAGGGGGGCTCTCATACAACAAACGTGTTTTTTTTTGCCTGTTTTGCTCGTAATTAATAATGGTATCAGCTAGGCACTTGAAATACTCACAATATTCTTATTTATATTTGTACTTTAATAATTAATAATAAAATTAAAATAAAATTTTAAGGGGGACTCCCATACAAAAAACACATTTTTTGCCAACTTTCGCTCAATAACGGTACGGAACCCTTCGTGCGCGAGTCCGACTCGCACTTGGCCGTTTTTTTTTTTTAATATTACCATTTTTTATATTTTCCCCTTGAAATGTTGACTCATGATGAAACCTGAAATAGGTCAGTAAAGTAAAATGCAGTTACATCCTAAGCTGTATCTGGGGGTAGTGTCCCTGCCGAGACGAGCCAAGCGAAGCGCAAGGGCACTACCTACCTTTTCTCGAAGTGTTTCGCTTTTTTTTTTAACCTTCATATAATTGGTTTCCATTGTATCAGATAGTTCATATTTTAAGGACATCATAATTTCATCAATAGACTTATTAAACATACAAAGACTCAATTGAATAGCTCTAATTTTATTGATATCTAGAATACGCCAATTTCGTCACTGACTCACTGACACACTGATGATCATCAAAATTTCGGCTATTTCCTGAAGTGCTAGAAAGCTGAATTTTGGTATGTAATCTAAGTTTAGTTATACAACCACCAAAAAAATTCATAAACTTGTAATTTTCGTCCCCCATCCCCTAAAATGGGAGGGGGGGGGGGGGGGGGGGGGAAAGTTGACCCTCACAGAGTTGGTTTCCGATGTACCAGATAGTTCATATAATTCTCAGGATATGATGTCAATAATAGACTTATTAAACATACAAAGTCTCAATTGAATAGGTCTAATACTTTAGATTTGATTGATATCTAAAATACGCCGAAATTTGGTTATACGCCGTAAAGTTAGTTTAGTAGGGTAGTAATGGAAGTTTAAATATATGAGACTTTCACCAGTTTTATGAATTAGGATATGAAAGTTTACACGGGATGGACATTAACTAAAAACCTCTTAATAAAAAATATAAATAAAACACTAAAAAGACTGCCTAGCAACTTACAAAAAGGACTGAAATCCCACCAAAAATATTTCATGTAAAATGTTACCTCGACGACCACAAAAGGTTTGCCCTGTGAAAAAGACATCAGATCTAATGTAGAGCCAAGCTTTTGAATCTACGCGGCCTAACTCTATTGACCCTAACTCCAACAAATTCTACATATCAGAAAGTATGTATGGCTTTGCTGTTTCGCTACCGTCGTGGAGGTGACGCGAATATTTAGTTTCTGATCTGAAGTAAGTAACGAAACAGCCAAGCCATACATACTTACTGATATGTAGAATTTGTTGGAGTTAGGGTCGATAGAGGCAAACCTTTTGTGGTCGTCGAGATAACATTTTACATGAAATGTTTTTGGTGGGATTATATTATTAGTATAGGGGGTTAAAATATTAGTATCGGGGTACTGAAATAAATAGTATTTTTTTAAGTAACTTGAGAGCAAACAACTGGGTTTATGTCAATATTAAAATTAACGCTCATCCGGTTGCAAAAAGTTTTAGGAACGGGTTTTCAGAAAGCCTAAATTGGCTGTATATTGTTTAGCCAACTTCTGTATCAGTTAAGTCAAGTCAAAATTAATCAGAAAATAAAACCAGTAGAATTGTGTAGTTTGGGAACAACATTCTACGCATGAATGTGGGAATATACCTCTATAAGATGTTCTAAATGGACCATGAGCCTGCGGCGGCCAGACTTTCCTCATTTTAGAAAAGCTGAAAGTTTACCTGTTTGTGACCTTTACAAAGGTAAGAACGACCAGCAACTATGGAGTTTTGGTCGCGGTTACTTTAGGAGGTATCCAGTTCTGAAGGGCTGACCTTCCAGAAAGAGTAAAGCTCAATTTCATAACTTATATTCTTCGCGGTAAGTGGAGGGATCTCGTCTTCCAGTGCCGGATATTTTTGACAATTACTTCCCACTGCCAGACACCCTTAATACTTTAAGAAAGTTTAAGGGTGTCTGGCAGTGGGAAGACATTATAATAAATGATAGATTTCGGGTTTGGGCCCACCACATATTATTACCACAACTGTATCTCCTGTGTCGCCAGGATTGGCAGCGGTATCCAATCCATGAAAACCCTTTGATATTATGATCTCAGGGAGCCCGTTGAACATGCAAAAGCTTGTCTTGGGACCCGCAATAGAAATCAATCAGAGGTATAAAAAGTATATGAAAAAAAAATACGCGTGGCACTCGGGTATACTGCCGCGGTAAAGCTATTGCATAGAATTTGATATCAACTTGTGGAAAAAATATATTTTTAATTTATTTTATTTATATGCAGTATTTTTTTCTTTCGAATACTTACGTCTCATGCACATAAACACCGTACCGAAGTCTGTCGAACTGAAACGACGTAAGGCGATGCACGGTTTACAACGCCACACCTGTGCCGGTCGGAGTGGGGGGAGTTAGGTTTATTTTCGTTACGGAATTTCCTGATTCGGTCGCCGCGCTCGCGCCCGCGATAAAAGCTTTGCAATGGCTTAATAAGAAAATAAGAGGAGGCGGAAGTATAGATTATAGATTATACGATAGACGTAAGCAGTTGAGATCGTTCGCCCCAAATATCTGGAGTTGATTAAAAAAACTACTCATAGAAGTTACGGGAACCTGCAGGCTTAGCATGACCACAGTAGAAAAGCGAAAGAATATAAACGCTGACAGTTTTTGCGGATAAACTGACAGATTTGTTAATCCATCACTTTTTCTACTTTACCGTAAGAATAAACGTCTCAATGGTGACCATGCTAAGCCTGCTGGAGTCTGGACGCAAAAAAAATCCGGTTATATCTTTTAGTTTTTCACAAAGCCTAAATCTAGCCTGTAGACTCAAATGTAATGCAGAAGCTGAATGTCAGCTTCTGCATCAGTTCAACATCATCATCACAACACAATCCAGCGGAATTCAGGTGTAAACAGTAGACGTTTGGGAACAATGTCTGCGCATTAATTACCCCGGCGGCGCACCGTGCACAATTTATTACGCTTCCTTCCTCTAATGCAGTTACGTGTAATATAATCACAATGCCTCGGTGCATAAAACTTACGAGGAACGTGAGTTATTTGTTTCATTAAAATTTTCTGAGGTATTTGACTGAAGTTGGTCTATCCACTACCGCTTGTAGGAACAACTAACTGTCTTATCACCACCATGCAGGTTGAAAACCTCGACGCGCGTTTCGCCCCAACACCGGAGCATCCTCAGGATGCGGACTCTACGAACAACATCCGTCAAGTTGATGTGTTGGGGCGAAACGCGCGTCGAGGTTTTCAACTTGCATGGTGGTGAGAGGCCTTGCACGAATTTGCTAGGCTTTTGTCAAAATGTTCACGAATCAACGACGCTGTTGAATGGATAAACTCCTTTCAAAAACTTCAGAAACTGCAGAGCTATAAAAACTACAATTACGATGTACCATCGGTGAAATTGTAGAGGCAGATGGCGGACTTTATTTGATTGGGTTATGTCAAGTCAATGTACGTGGTCTGTCAGCTGGGCTTGACATAGCTCGAACAAGTTACGTAGATCCACAGTCTACTATACGTATCAATTCCACTGACGACATAAAGTACAGGTGAGCGTCAGGATCCCTGGATCTGAAGAGATTTTCTCACGTACTTTATCTTCTACTACTTGGTATGCACATTGCACAACTTACTTTAACAACTTAGAGCCAGTCTACACGGCACGTTGCGTCAGCGTTGCGTCGACGCGGCGCTGCCGTTTGACGCATAGCCGGCCACACGGGCGCTGCGTCATCGCAGCGTCATTACGAAGCAGTCTTAACGTCAACACCCCCTCCCGCTTCGTCTCGGGGGCTGCTGTCCGTCATGTGTGCGTTGCGACGACGCAGCGCGCCGTGTGAACACCTTGGTTATTTGTATGTAAAACAACGCAACGGCAGCGCTGCGTCGACGCAACGCTGACGCAACGCGCCGTGTGATCTGGCTCTGAGACTTTCGAGTGACCTGATATTACTGTACGGTAAAACCACGTTGGTAATGGCTATATCGATGATAACTTTCTATATCGATGACATGCTGTACTTTTGAAGCCATGATTTCCATATCAGTATGAAATTCAAAAGAATACAAGCATACCATAACCGATGGAAGAGGTCCCTACAAACGTTATTTAACGCGATCATAACTTTCGTGTGATATCCAATTTCGATAACAAAGCTCCTGGCTCAGTTTCGTGTTGTGTAGAGGAGATGAGATGCACAAAATGTTTAGGGAGCATGCAAAGCAGAAAAATGTATTTCCTTGAACGTTTTACTTGAGTTTAGGCCTATTAAATGCTAGTAATTACAAAAAATATTGAATTGACTTATTTTTTTCTATATGACTGGTAATGGTTTTATGTATTTGAAATTATCTTTGCAAATATGCACTTCAGGTTTTAAATGATTTGGACTTAGGAAATTTAAACTTCTTATATTATTAATAGTACGAAAATTTACCTTTTTTTATAAAATAAGGGGGCAAACGAGCAAACGCGTCACCTGATGGAAAGCAACTTCTGTCGCCCATGGACACTCGCAACATCAGAAGAGCTGCTGGTGCGTTGCCGGCCTTTTAAGAGGGAATAGGGTAATAGGGGAGGGTAGGGATGGGAAGAGAAGGGAATAGGGGAGGGAAGGGAAGGGAATAGGGTAGGGGATTGGGCCTCCGGTAAACTCACTCACTCGAAACACAGCGCAAGCGCTGTTTCACGCCGGTTTTCTGTGAGCCCGTGGTATTTCTCCAGTCGAACCGACCCATTCGTGCCGAAGCATGGCTCTCCCACGGTTATTTACCTATTCATTAACAAGTAGCAAAAAGTCAAAAGCTGCATATTAAATTAGGTACCAAGGTACCCAATAAACACAGGATGAAACTGGAAAAAGCGATTAAGGAACTAATATTCATAAATAAATTGTTACGGAGCGGAGTTCACTTTGTAAAATCCTGTAGCGAACTGGCCCGTATTATCGGCAATTTAATGGGTCATAAAAGGCCAAATTTACGAGTGCCGTCCAGCCTCGCGCCTCGACTAAAAGATCGATAGTCGAACACTGTTATTGCTTATTAGATGCACAGTACCCAAATCAAGTGATAATAATTATTTCTCACCTCCGGGCGGAAAACGTCAACTTTCTTCCCGCTGCGCTTAACGATGTTGCCGTTTTCCGCCTCCGTCGATAAGAAAAATAGTATACGCACCATGGGCAGTAAATAAAAAAGCCTCAGATCACATGTTTGATTACATGTGATCTGAGACATTTCTTATTTTCCTGCCCTAGGTGCGTAATGACTAATGACTTTATCCTAATAGCAGTTGAAACAATGGTTTTGGCTTTTATAAAATATAAGAACAGAGCAACCCTCCTCGTTACAAACATTTTGATAATTCAAATGTATTATTTTAAATCTCTTTCACTTCTTACTAAGTTTAAAGTGTTGTAGTAGGTATTGCTGGTAAGTTAGCATTCTTTGGTTGGATAGACATCAACATTATCTTGCTTGCAAGTTGCAGTGAAATATTTGCTGAATTAGAGTCACCAGATAGACCGAAATCAAATTTACAGAAAGACAAAAATCTAATCACTCTTATCTGAAACTAGATACCACTATTTTTAACCGTGTAAAAAAGACAAGCATCTATACATCAATGAAAGAATTACTAAATTATTATTACTTTTATATGACTATACTGAATCAATCGAATATTATAAAAACGGGCTATCTAATAATCTATTCCAAGCTCCAACATATTATTGAGTCATGTATGATATGATGAAAATAATGGAAAACCACTCGGTATAAAACCACTTAGCAAAATAGACAACACTATCAACTTTAACGTTGTTATTTTATAAAGTGTATGTGCACCGCAAACTCGAGTTTAATCTTTGCGCCACCAACAATACAACAGACTTGATACGCAGCAAAACATGTTCCTAATTCATTTAGAGTTGAGTAACTCTGAAGTTGGAATTGAGAGTGGTTTGGTCCACTTTAATAACCTTTTACCTGAATTGTTATTACAGCCATGCAGCCATGTAGCATTACAGGTCAGATGACGGAGACCCCAAACGCTAATCTCTCTCTCTCTCTCTCTCTCTCTCTAAGTTTCTCTTTCTCTCTGCTAAATCGCTAAATCGATTTTGATGAAATTTGGTATTCACATACTTTAAATCTAGCGAAAGACTAGGATAAATTAATATTAATATTTGCGTGCAATATTTAACGTTGATCTATTAAGGCGACGCCTTAATAATTTGGCTGTAGCGATATCGATTTTTCTCAGCAATGACTAAAGCTAAGAAATTAAAGTTCATTGTCAGTATTCATCGTGTCTTTGTTTTTGAATTACCCATAGCATAACGCGATTGGTCAACTTTTATAACACAGAATAATCAATCAAAAAGACCTCTGTAAAAAAAGGGATTCTAATTTTACCAACAGAGGAGAGTGTTTAAGGCTTCCAAAATTTGCACATAGATTGGTTCAAGCATACACTATAATTTACCCATAGCTTATATTAAATATATTTATGGTTTTTAAATTACGCGACAAAAACCATTTTGTCGCTTACGCCCTTTCCATTTCTTGCTGTTCCATTTCTTGTTTTCTATGACTTGTTTCTATGACTATGGCCGGGCCGGCCTCTCATAGAAATAGCAATCTAAAACATATCCAACACGGTTTTTTACTTTAACGCGGCGTCACCTTAATCGATTATTCTACAAATATCCATACTAATAAATATTATAAATGCGAAAGTGTGTCTATCTGTCCTTCGGTCAGTTACCTGTTCAGTGTTCACGCCCAAGCCACTGAACTGATTTTTCTAAAGGTGCGGGCGGGCGTCACTTCGAGTTCATAACTAGATGATGCCCGCAACTTCATTGCGCCAAAGTTCGTTTATCGCGCGGGAACCGTCCATTTTTTGCGGGATAAAAAGTATCCTGCGTCCTTTCCCGGGACTCAAAGTATCTCCATACCAAAGTTCAACAAAATCGGTTAAGCTGTTTGACCGTGAAGCGGTAACAGACAGACAGACAGTCGGACATATAGACACACTTTCACGTTAATAATATTAGTATGAATATTTATTCGATATATTGACAAAGAGCGTGCCTATTCAGAGCATGTAAATCCCCAGGCAACAAAAAATCAACCGCCGAATGTGATATTGTTGTAAAGGATACTCTTCGATATTTTATTTATCCTTCCACTACAATGCTCTCGAATAGTCGACTGCGTCCCCTTGTTAGGATTTACGATAACAAATAGGGAAAATCGAAAACGTTACGGTTACCGTGGGTATTCTTATTGTTACAGACGATACAGGGATTTGTCTCATGAAGGGAAAATATATGGCCGGTTTTCGATTGGCCGATACCGCTCCGGCTAGTTTGTTCTGGACCGTTTGACTTTAATCAAATATAGTCTTTTTGGAGAGGACCAAAGTGGACGAATACAAATAAAACGTTACTTTTACTGTTATTACGCGGACCTCAGACCCTAGTCAAGGCGTTTTCTTTATCGCTTCTTTATAGAATTTCCAAACAAAATGTATGGAAATCCTCAACAAACATTAATAAGTATTATCAAAAGTAATTTATCCTGCTAACGTCAAGCGATGAAAAATGTTCCAATTTTCGTGTGCGTAAAAGGAAATTTCGTCAGCGTAAGACGATTTGGTATCGTTGACAATATTATGCAAATATGGTCCCTACTTCCATTTTCGTAAGCTGATATACTCTTGGATATAAAAATTCTCCTGTCACAGTAAATCCTCCCCTTATTCGGTTTTTTCATCTCGTCAATTTTTTATTTGCATTTTGTATTAGATCATAACTATTTATAGTACAACAAAAATTTATTTTATTTTATTAGGTATTTGTTAAAATAAATATATTTCAAACATATTACACACTTATCGCAAAAACTTAATAAATAATTATTATAAAGTTACAGCTAATTAGTTATGGGATCGTTGGTCTTCTCAACCAGTCTTTGGGATAACTCTTTGAACAGTAGCTTGGCACCAGGGCCCCACGGACCCAGGGTTTCAACGCCGCACAGTGGAAAATTTGGGTCCTTATCGGATCAAAAATCTGTAACTTCAAGGTTTTTCATCGTATTGAATTGAGATTTGGCACATGTATACAGTGATATACAAAGATTTTAAAAATAATCAATTTTTGTATTTTTTTTCATTGTATACATATTTATTTTAGGTTAAAAAAAAAGAAAAGATAAAAAAGTAATACGAGTAGTTTATTTTTTATAAATAAGTAGTAATATGAGTAAAATTATACTTATCACACAAGCATAATAAAATACATAAAATTATAAAATCGTATAGTACCTATCTATGCCTCACACCAAACTAATTTATCTTAGATTAGACAAATCTTATAATATTATTGGTTTTATTCTAGGTTTTAGTTACTTATAATGTTATATCTAATTGTTATTATCCTCGCTATTTCTAACTAAAATTACTTCCGGTGTAAATGTAGGATCACCTTCAGGTACCACCTTCAAAAGACTTAGTGCCTCTTCATCAAGATCCTTCACATTTCTCACATAAGGTTTTCTTAAACTTGAAACGTATGGATCTGAAGTATATAGAAGCGTTTTAAATACGTCTTCATTTGTAGCTATACGGGAACATTTTCTGGCATGGTGCAGGCGCATATTTCTGTAGTCTTTATTGCGCGACTCTTGTGCATCTTCCGACAGTTGCCCAATAGGAAGAACAGAAAAATGTTTGATCACGCTTTCTCCGTGTATAAGTAATTTGTGCACGGAGGATGGCATGTAGTACCAATCATAGTTACTAACATAAATTCGCGCAGTTTCTAAGGCATAAACTCCAAATTTTTCGGGATCGATCATCATTCCAGAAGAGAGAGCTTGTAAAATAATATACAAGCGTTTAATCAATGTTTCATCAACACCTGTTATGTTCGCCGAGCAAGTGTAATTGTAAAAGAACCTTCGTGCTGTATTTCCATCACTTGAGTTTCCACTTAATTGACGAGGTTTGTCGATAATTAATCCTAGCTCTTCCCTGAAACGTTTTTGAACAAATTCCTTCTTTTCTTTCTTCAATTTCTTTTTTTCTTCTGTTGTAGCAGACCAAGTCTTAAAGTCAAGATTGTAGCAAATGTGTAATACCATTTCCATGCAGCGAATCCAGGCATGCAATGTGGATAATCCATATTGGTAAGCACTTTCATTTTCAGGTCTAGCAGTCACTTTTAATAGGTCATTCATAAGTCGAGGAGTAGCCCCACATATCGTGCACGTAGAACCCGATGGAGTTTCTGTTAGGACCTGAGCCACCTTACCATCAATCATTGTTAGAAAAAGTTCGTGCTTCACATTTACTGCAACACCATCTTTGTTTATTAATGACGGGCGTAAAGATTCAATTTGTCTGGTAATTTCGTCTACAACTGCCTTAGTTTTTTCAGGAGTTTCTTTACAAAATTCAATAGAAATGGGTCTACAATAACGAACAGATGAAGGTACTGGATTTTGCCAAATAATGGCTTGTGAGAGGTCATCAATTAATCTAATGGGAACTAATGAAGTGACGAACAGATTGGCATCTGAAATAGTTTCCGATTCTTCTGGCAGTTTCTGCTTGTATTGACTTTGGCCAGATGAACCATCACATCCCCATTTACAGTAAAGGATTAAATTTCTGTGTTGTTCTAGGAAAACTGGATTAATTTTTAAAATTCTGGCAACTGTGTGGTCCAGTAAGTCTTGTATATTAATCACTTTAGCATAAGTATTTGTGATTTCGATTGTAGAAGATGGTGGATAGCAAGTTTGTTTTATTTCTTGTATTTTGTAATATGGGGGAAACATTGTACACTTTCTTTCGTTGGTTAAATTTCTTAGGTACATATATTGTGCTTTAGTTAGATCCAAATCAATAAAAGCACTCAATGCTTCTGTATCAGATAAAATCTTCATTTGGTTTGACTCTTTCCACATAGTCGAGAAAACTTTTTTCTTTTCGCTCTCAGAGTTTCTTAGCTCTTCAACAAGATGAGCCTCTGCATACTCACCTAAGGCCCGCAGTCCTTGCAAAAATGCGTTACAAATGTGCTCAAACCCATATTCTTCTAGTAAAAGAGTGTTTTTCCTTTTCTTTGTTGATTCTGAGGAGTCTCCATAAGCAATGCACGGTCTTCCTCGTTTACCAGAAGTTGATGGCAGTGAATGTGCTTCAGACTCCGGAAACTGTACTGAATATCCTGACTCCAGCCAGCTTGTATTATTTCGAATAAATTCGTCCTTTTTCCGTGATGCTTGAGCCCAGCGCTTATTGAAAGAAGGCAGAATATTTCTTTGAATGTCACCAATTACAAAACACAAGATGTTTTCAGAAACATTTAATGTTTGCTGTAGAACTATGGACAACGATTCCAAGGTTCTGCCACGCTCGATATAGGGAATGATGAAATCGCCCTTAGTACAGTTGAAAGTTGACATTTTAATGGAAATAACCAATTTAAATAAGTGTCACTCAATATGAAATACACGCTGAAGTGTGCAATTTGAAGATATTTGCTTCCCCTTATATACTAGTTTTTTAGATATGAAATACGTACTAATATGAATGTTATGCATATTTACTCATGCACGACGAGTGCAAAATAGATGATAAGCTATTGCTATCAAAATATTGTGGTTAATATAGTTTTTGTAAACTATGTCAGCAGTAACCGCAAAAGATACCGAATTATCTACTCCGACCGCTATCACATTTTTTCCCATAACTTCCAGGACCGCAAACTTCCGCAGCTGATTTTTTTAATTTTTCATTTATAAATAGTTAGGCTATTAAATAACACATAAAGTTGCGCGTCGCGAGCCGTCGGTAAATGTGAAAACCTTCGACGAAAAAAAAAGAAAAGTGAAAAATAGGGTATGTCAATTTTTAAGTACTTACTCAAAAATAAAAAGCATATTAAAAAAAGTTAATAGCTCATTATTAAGAACATAAAATATCCTTTTTAAAAATGTATAAAACCGCATGCATGTGCTAAATACTTTTTTCACAATATTCATTTGAATTACGTGTATGCAAACATTTGAATGAGCCATCCGCTACTTCAACTTACTTCAACCTATGAAAAAAAAATATTTATGCAGTTTTAGAACAAAAAAATGTCTGATTAAGATTATTTGGTTATTAGAGTATCGAATGCAATAAATATTTCATTCAAATTGTGATATTTTTAAAATCCATTTATGATATGCTCTAGTTCTACCATTTTCCATAGTGCGCCGCCGCGCCGTTTTATAGTACAATCTTGTACAAAGAAAGTTGAAACGTTTTGTTGGAGTTTTTAAGGTTAAAAAAACAGAATTATAGATCTTTAAGTAATACTTACTAAGTGTCAATTAAATACTTGTTCCCATATTTTCATCGATTTCATACGAATAATCACAAAGAAAGCAGTTGAGTTATTTTGCAGAGTTATACACTAAAATCTAAATAGGGAAGATGCGATATTTTTATTTTTGTGTTTATTTTAAAGAACTCCATGTAGAATAGACCACAAGTATATAAAAAAATTAAAACACTGGAATTTATTGCAAAAAATGCGGTTTAAAATTGTCAATTTAAATTTTGCGCCAAAACGGATCTATAGTCTGTATGACGTCACTACTGTTCTGCCCCGCGTTCCATTTAGCCTTATAAACGATCAAAACGCTTAAAATAGGAGGCATTTTGAGCGTTTTGATCGTTTTTAACGCTAAATGGAACGCGGGGATAGCAGGTATGAGTCTAGAGATTGCAATCCGGATACTTCGAAATCCGAAATATCCGGACAATCCGGATTTTTAGGGCTACGAAAAATCCGGATATTTTTTTTCGAATATCCGGATTTTCGGTTTTTTCGAATAGTTGGTAAAATTATGAAAAATAATATTTTACGTAATATAAAATTAATTTAGATGTATTGTGTAGTATCTGACATACAAATTCACATTTGTTTAAAGGCGCTATCACAAATTTGCGTGGTTAATAGGTACCTCAGTACCTCGTATGTCCAACATTACAATGTTTAGTTATTTGGCGGTTGTAAATTATTTATTAAAATTTTTGAATCTTATTTCAAAAAAATGAACATTTTTTTAATTTTTATGACCTACCGTTTATTATGTGACCGTGTGCAAGGCTGCGGTCTTTGCAATCATCGGTTGCTCACTAGAGAGCCAAGAGGTGGCCCTAGTTAATAAAAATATTTTTATCTTCTCTGACAGTCAAGCTCCACTTAAAGTACTGACTGCAGAAGAAACGTCCAAATTGGTTCCAGATTGTGGTGATACGTAAAACATGCTGGAAGGCAACAGCAACGTTCGACTAGTATGGGTCCCCGGTCACAGTAACGTCTTTGGCAACGAAACCGCTGACGAGCTGGCTAGACTTGGGGCAGAGAATCTCATATACGTTCCAGAAGCGGTCTGTGGAATATCTCCCATTACTACAAAGCAAGTGCTCGAAGAATGGGATCGCAGACTAGAGGGAAAGAGGGAAAAAAATGCCTCCAAAGCATCGAGCTATCTTTTCCTAGGCCTAGATACCCACTTTGTCGATATCCAACCTAGATGCATGCGGATAACATGACCTGCCCAGTATCACTTTAGCTTGGCCGTCTCGACTCCTACGTCAGTGATTCTTGTTTGGATGGATTTTTTTGTTTTCTCGAGGAGACTTACTTCCAACTTACTGCACTCCATTGCTCTTTGGCAGACCCCGAGTTGGATTTTTTGTAAATCGGTCAATGGCCGAGTTTGTGCACTGTTGGTTAGGACGAGCGAAATACACAATATGTCGACAAATCTGCGCTTCACTGAGATTGGTACCATGTCTTCCTTCATCAGCTTCTTCATGGACTAGTTTCTTTGTCTTTTCTTGTAAGTTATGAGAAACTAACTGGCTCAAGTAGTCATAGTAAATTTTTTACCCTACCTCGACCCTACATCTCGTGCTGTTGGTCATTGTTTGCTAGGCTTGCATTGCTAAGATCTTGGAACATAACTTTATGATGTGCGGCTGTAGGAGCAAAAAGGGCTTAGTCGTCCATAAAACGGAGATTGTTTAGGCGTTTATTGTTAACTTTAATTCCACTTATTTAAATAGTTAAACAAAATCAAGGTATTTTTAAGTTGTTATTAATGTCTTAACTAACAGATACTATTATTTTAATTTCTTACATTATTACACTCATGTGAAAATCACTAACATAAGAAAAATGTAATTTTTTTAAGATGTTTGATTTTGCAATTTTAAAATGAATGTTTAATAAAGAAATATCAAGAAAATAACTCGCATTTAAAGCTATTTATCAAAAATATTAGAAAAATTTTAAAAAATCCGGATTATCTGGATAATCCCGATTTGAGCATGTCAAAATGTTTTGCAATCCCTAGGTATGACGTCAATGAACGCTGATTGATGTTTTGAAATCCGTTCCGTTTCAAGTTACTTTTAGTTCGTAATTTTTGTAAAAAAAAACAATATTTTATAAAATAATTAACCTTGCAGTGGCCCTCTTTTTATATTTTTTTAACATTTTAATAGCAAATTTTCATAAATATTAACTGCATGTTCCCTATTAAATCCGGCTTATGATAGTTTTCACAAGTTTGAGAACGAAAAGCGTATATCTCGATATACGTATTTAAAAGTTATTTAAACTCATAACCTAAAGAAAAATTTGTAATTTTATTTAAAGTGAGAACTGGAAACTGCATAAAACGTGAATTCCGCGCTAATTAATTAAGATGGTAATGAATTTTTATGAACGAAATCTCAGTCCGTTTCTACGGCTACTTCAGTACAGTTATTCACATTGTTTTCACTTACTCATTTTCTGTATTATTCTTCTTCTGGAATAACTTTTTTTATGTGTATTAAAAACATCGTTTCCTACAGGCATCAATCTTTAAACTACTTCAAATTTTACCCACAAATCCTAATGTTTTCAAGCAATAAAACGTAATAAATAATTTACAAATTTTATATAGGCCAGCCACATTACACATACTCAAAGGGTACTCCGCGGAGCCCTGGGTCTTTGTAGGGTATCCGCAAGGGACTTGTATTGGTTTTAGAAATGTCACTAAACACCAGTATGTAGTCAATTTAGGAAATAATGCCAGTCAATGATTTTTAATTCAGAATCCGTGGTGAATGTCCACTTCTTGTCACAATAGCTTTGACTTTATCTTTTATCCGTTCCGCCAAAAATTTATTTTCAAGGTTCCGCCACCATAAAAGTTTGAGAACCGCTGGTATAGGTATACCGTTATCTAAGCGTTTGTCATTTTCATACATATTACAAATTCCACCACATTTTTTGTGCGACAAGTCTGCAGTATGCGGAGGCTCCAAATCCTTTTTTACGTGAAATCGTTTTATCATCCTCCGTGGAAATAATAATTTTTACCGAATGTCTGCCGCGCTCTTAATGTAAATATACCGTCACGGCAGAAAATAAATTACCGTAGATAGGACTCATGTATTTTAATGGTCGCATTTTTAATTTCGGGGAACCATTGCGACTAATGCAGAAAACACATATTTTGTAATAATTGTAATCTTCAAACTTAAATCCCTAACTTGTAACTAAATATTGAAAACACTAGAAATTTCAAATTAGTAATTTCAAATTACCCGCAGACCGCAACGTCGTTCGCGCAGAAATCGTAAATTTTCCGGGATAAAAACTATCGTATGTTGTTCATGTGACATGTCCCTACCTATTCAAAGTTTCATCAAAGTTGGTAGCGCTTCTAACGTGAAGAGGCATAACACCTTTGTATTTATCATATTATTATGGATTTTTTGTGAGCCCTGGAAATAAAAAAATAATATTTGTATGGATTTTTTGTGGCTAAAAGTCCTGGAAATGAAAATTCGTTGTACACAAACGAAGTTGACGGTAATGGGAAGCCTGATGTAATTAAGCATGAAAAAAGTTTATGGAGGGTTGAAATTTAATATCTCAGCATGACGGGTCCTCTGTCTTTACGATTTAAAGTGCCACTTGCCACCAACTGCCGCCGTCCAACTTCGTCTTAAATGAAAAATTGTTATCTATACGACTTTTATCTAGATTTCTCGAATGTCTTTATTGCTTAGAGTTTTTATGATGATTTTCGGAGGGGGTTACATGAAAAAAATTTGGAAACCAGAAACCATCGGAATTCGGAACATCAATTATTATTATTAAACTTTAATGAAATCCGATAATCCTGTGATATTGTAATTACGTGAAAAATCGTTGTCTTTGGTTAAAAATGTTTGCAATTAATGACGACGCACTACATTAGATCTGTAATTTTATAACACTAACAAACTAAAAAGTTCTGTAGGCTTCTAATTTTTAAGACTGTACTGAAATTTGGTACAGAGATACTTTGAGTCCTAGGAAGGGACATAGGATACTTATCATCCCAGAAAAAGGAAAGTTCCCGCGCGATAAACGAATTTTGGCGCAACGGAGTTACGGGCACCAACTAGTAGGAAATATGTTATAGAATTCCAAGACTAAACCAAGCCCGGATTACTTTTCGCCAAGATTAAGTCGGTCCAAATCAAATTACGAAGTTACCAGTACATAGATTGATAAAGTTGGCGCACAACCGCCAGTATGAGAAATTAACAAACTTAGATCCCGTCCTTTGGTGCAAACTTCAACTGTATCGCGCTGCCTGCATACAGAATTACAGATAGAGCATACGCTTCATGATTATTTGTAGTATCCGGCTTTTAATCTCCGTAATATTTTGTATTAACATTATCGTTCTTCAGTTTTTTGATACTGGACAAAAAGTTTTTATATTTACAGAATTACAGAGTTTGATAAATTGAGGTTCTAGTTTTTTATTTACTTCTTTCGATCTAAGGATCAGGAAACGAGCAGACGCCGCGCTGATGTATGCGATTGCCGCCGCCTATGGATACTTGCAACGAGTTTAAATCTGTAGTTCAATTCTGCTAAAAATCTTACAATTATTCAGTTTCAATATGGATTCTAGGGGCTTAAGGCCATCCCCTGAGCAAACGACCTTGACCATACATTTGCCGCGTTGCCGAGATCGCGCCAAAATCCTATTTTTTTACTTAGTTCAAAATTTACCTTAAAAAATTCAAATGTCCAGTATATTAGTTAATCAAATTGTCGATCTGTTGGCGTGTGTTTCAAATAACCGTAATTTGTAAATACTAAAGAGATGCTGAATGTATGCTTGAATTTAAATAAATTGGTATTACTTTGGAAGCTGATATCACGAGTATAAAAAACAAAAATAGGATATTAATAACTATGAAAGGAACGTTCATAATATGACTGAAGATTATTGCTGTATTTTTATTATAATTTTGTAGCTTTCAAATAATGAGTTAATAAGGCTCTAAAAACGGTAAATCGCGCATCTCCGTAGGGAGAGCGTCTTAAATCAGACTCGATAAACCAAAACAACAAATTCTTTTAAATGCCATACCATCTAAGGTAACGTACTAGGCTTGTGTAAACATACTTTGCTAATGCATACAACATAATATCTGGTTTCAGGTTAAACATAAAAGAGCAAGACATTGTCACGTATCTAGTCACAACTCAGAAGCTCCTCGAACTTGTCTTTGTGTTCGTCGACTTTAATTTTAAGGACACAGCTTACTCACTCTACTGTATATTTTTATATTGTGCCAGTACCATAATCCCTAGTGCGAGTGGATTCAATTATATGCACTCAGGTAGCAGCGATTAACTGGCGCTCCTATTGTTCCAAATCTGACCCAACTTGTAATATTCACTGAAAATTGACTGTCAGAGTTCACATGCGGATTTTTTATGCGGAAGAAGATTTGAAAAGAGGGTTCTAACTTTTGAAAAATGTTAAGCGTTCTAGTTAAACGCGCTATAGGTACTCATGTTCTATAATATGAACAGATCTAAGAAAAATATTCTGATATTTTTCTATAATACATATTGATTTCAGACCATTCGATCAACAAATAATAGGAATTATTTGTTATTTAAAAGAATATTTACCCATAGGATGATAAAAATATATTTTGCCTGCGGCATAAACCCCAAATATAATTCGAATATCCAATTATAACAAATCCCTATAGCGATTGTCCACCGCGACCCCAACAGATCAATATCCGGATAAAATAGATCCATCAAGTAATACAAGTCATTTTTAATTAGGTTTATTAATGGCTAAATGAAGCGATTGCAATCTGCCATATTAATTTGGCTGGTGCAAATTTCATATTTACCGGACTAATACGATAGTTTGTTAATCAGATATTTGAATGAATAATCAATATTTAATTAGCTTTTTTTTGTAATAAAATCCGTTCATGTCTCCTGTACCAGTTTATTAAAGGAGTGTGGCGTACCAACTAGTGCTACGATCCTGCATCGCGCTATTGAAGTTTCCTAAGTGCGACAGTATCACATGACAGCTGGAACAAATGTATCTTCTGTAGGAAGATCTACCTTTTCAACCTCCACTTACTTCCCCACAGGAGTAAAACGTGGTCAAATTTACATATAAAAAATATTAATAATCTTCCAGTGTTGTTAGTGTAAGTATAAATAAATAAAAACTGTAAATTATTCCAGCGGCCTTGAGTAAGCCGTATTCAACCAGCATCAAAAGAAATAAAACTGCATTGGATTTTGTTCGTTTAATTTACGCTGAATGCAATTTCGCAATACAAAAGGATCACTTAAAACCTTAAAACTCTCAATAAATTTCGAAGGATTTCGAAGGCTGGAAGATGAGAGTATATAGCCGCAGAGGCGATCATACAAAACAAACAGTGTTTTATTGGAAAGTTATGCACGATGCATGCAAATAAATGATAGAGGCTGAAATTATAACGTTCGAAATTATTAGTTCCTTAAAAGCCAGGCACATAGACTTTGAATGTAAAACATATTTCAAGATCGTTTGATGGTATAGTAATGCCTCGCGAGTAGAGTTTTCATTCCCTTCCAGAACTATTGTAACTCTAACAGGAGAAGACTGTCCTGCCAACCTTAAACTATACTGCACCCTTTAACTTCTTCGCTCTCTCCTTAAGTCCTTAATAATTCCTGGGAAATTCCTCCGTGTGGTCACTGTAGACTTTTTCTTTTTAACAATATTTCGGTATAAAATATATTATAAGAATAATTTTTAAATCTACTTTCGTCTCCTCCTTCGGTACATAACTTAATCCATTACTGGTAACGCGACAGTGCAATTCGGTGACTTTTTCTCATTTAAACGGCTTCATTCGTTGACCAAACGTTCAATAATAGCAAAAGATCATCATCGGCAGCATCATCAGACAACCTCTACTTGGGCCAAGGTGCTAATGACATTTTGTAAAGCTATAGCTTTCATCGCGGGCTTTGAGCGCGACGACCGAAACAAGAAATTCCGTAACGAAAAAAAAATAACCCTCCACCCGGCACCCCCCACCTCGGACCGGTCGGTGCGGCGTTGCCAGACGTCTGCACGGTGTTTTATGCGTGCGACTAGGCGTATACGAATTATAATTGCATAAGTTGATAAAAAAATGCTATGCAATAGCTTTTAAACGCGGCAATCCCCGAGTGCCACACTTATTCTTCTTTAGTTTAACCTCCTTGCTCTCCTACATTAAAGGGGGTTGAAGGCTTAAACATAACCAAATAACCAATAAACTCCCTATTCTCTTTAACCCAAGTGTTTGTTTTGCTCCCAGCGTGGCACAACAAGAAACTGGCCAGTGTTGCCGCACTTACATTTATAAAGTCCACCTTAATATGTACAACAGCGGTGCTAAATTCTGAGAACTCACACGATATATCATATTAAATATTCATATTAGAATTCCTGGGTCCATGTTGCGGTAGTGTTAAATACGGCCAAGTTAAAATATGAGATGCGCGTGAAAGAGTTATTTAATCCTTGTTTCATTACTTTATGTTTGCATAGAATGAAAATGTCTTAGTTTGTAACAGCGATGCATTTTGCAAGGATCAGGGTCTGTAGCCTACTGAGTACTGACCCTAAGAGTCTAAACATCACAGTAAGTTTCGATTCTTAAGGCGACGCCTTGATAATTTGGCTGTAGCGATATCAATTTTCTCAGCAATGACTAAAGCTAAAATTGAAGTTCATTGTCAGTATTCATCATGTCTTTGTCTTTAAATTACCCATAGCATAACACGATTGGTCAACTTTTATAACACAGAATAATCAATAAAAAAGACCCCTGTAAAAAAAGGGATTCTAATTTTGCCAAGAGAGGAGAGTGATTTAAGCTTCCAAAATTTGTACATAGATTGGTTTAAGTATACACTTTAATTTGCACATAGCTTATATGAAATATATTTATGATTTAAAAAAAAAAAAGGCCCAGCCTCTCATAGAAAACAAGCAATCTAAAATATATCCAACACGGTTTTTTACTTTAACGCGGCGTCACCTTAATAGTTTCTTGCAAGTTTTAGCTACATAGTATTCTACTTTTTAAGAAATCGAAGTAGTAAATGTTCAAACGGCGAATTGAGGTACAAAACTTCAAAAACTATGAAATTCTGTGCCTGATTGTTTTGATTATACCTGGTATTATAGTGTCAATAAATCGAAAAACTCCAATCAAATACCCAATTCACCGGGATAAATGGTAATGGTATGAAAAAATATATTCGTGATATTTTGTTTACGGGAATGGATTGGAACGGGATTTTCTTTACGAGCCGAGGCGAGGAATAACTCAAGGTATAATCCGTTCGTAATTATTCTACCTGGAAATTTTCATTACTACAATGTAATCCTTATGCCAACATCATAGAGGTGGTCTTAGGGGTAAAACAGATGCGAACGGGTTTAGGTAAGAACCTTTGTTACAGGCGCGGTCGAAGGAGCAACAATACAAATACAAATACTAGAATGAACTCTTTTGAAACAGCTATAAGGCTTCAGTATTTTCGGTTGTATGTTTCTTATTTTAGGTAACGCTTGAAACAATTTTCGTTGTGTGTTAAAATTGTATTAAATACAGTATAAACCGGTCACCGACCGAGTGGCAGTCAGCTTAATGCAAAGATGATCTCCTGGATTGGACCATAAAGAAGTTAAAAATTTACTGCTTCTTGTAAATAGAAAAAGAATCTACAATAATGATTCATGATAAAGTTGAGTAATGTGAATACAATATGGCGGTTAGACAAAATCCTAATTAGGTTCTAATCATGGCATAAAAAGGCTCCCGCACACAGGCGCGTTATATTATCGGTCGATAATAACGCATGCGTTATTGCGATATTTGTTTTCAGTACATTTTGTATTAGGATAGTCATGTAGTTACACACTGCTGCGATAATAGCGCCGCAGTGGAAATATATCGCAACAACGCATGCGATATTGACTTTTCTTGCATACCTGAGAGAGATGGTATAATAGTGCCGTCGCAGCGCGGCGCTCTCTCGTAAAAAATATCGAACGATAAAAACGCAACTGTCTGCAAGGAATCGGAACGCATTATCGCAATAACGCATGCATTATTATCGACCTGTGTGCGATAATGCGCCTGTGTGCGGGAGCCTTTATGATTTTAAAAAGAGTGTAAGGACCCTGGACCATGTAAGGCCACTCTAACGGTAAAATACTTTTTATTCGTTAACTAACTAAATAAATTAAGGAAACAAATTATCAAGTAATGCTCTTTTTTATCAGGTATCATATTAAAAATCAGTTTTTACCTAGCTTGAATAGCTATTTCATAAACTTAAGTTTTGTTAAGCTCTTCCAAATGGCCTTGCAAGAAACACAGCTCCAAACAAGGCCAATATTATACATCAGCCGTTGACTGACTTGAAACTACAACTTGACAACTTGAAAATAGAGTTACAAGTATTTATTCATCTGCTTTTACTAAAACTATATTATAATCTCTTTCAATTAAGCAACACGTGAAATGCTCAATATATTTATATCATCTAAAAAAACTTTAACGAACATTGCTTGAACATCATCTTATAACTAAGAATATATTATTGGGAATTCTTTAAAACTAGTAGTAATGAGTATCACATTGATACCTTATAACTAATTGCCAACGCGTTTTATAATGCAATCAAAAAAAATTTTTATCTAAAATGGCCTTCTTATGGGCCGTTCCGTCCAAAGCCAAAATGTTCAATATGAGTGTATAAGTTTAATAATCATAATAAGTAAAGATGTTATATAAAAAAAACATTTTTAATTATTACGATACGCATTTATAACTAAAAAATAACTGTTTATATGTTAATGATTTTAAGATGTTCCTTGTAAAGTCCATGTAAGTACCCTAAGCAAGGCCAACCATCAAATCTTTGGTTGGGCCTTATCGAGGCATAAGTAGATTTCCTTTTATTAGTACCATACATATATCCTTATACGACAATTCGCTGTAATAAAATGTGAGTTAGATATAGGTTATGTAACTAAAAACTTAAGTTTTGTAGTGTGCGGAAATTACAATTGTAACCTCGACAACCAAAGTCTATAAACAGTGAGATCACACAGCCACAATTCCGGCGCGATCGACTCGCCGCCGCGTTTGTGGCCTTAAGTTTGATGGATCTAAGTGTGTAGCAGAAATAATATGTACCATGACGATAACTATGACTTTTTAATAGTGACCGACCGAACTTTCGGTTTCGGTTTCGGTTTCGGCCTGTTTCGGCCAAAAATTCTAGTTTCGGCCTTAGTTTCGGCTTCGGCCAAAATATAGCCGAAACTTTCGGCCCCGCCGAAACTCCACTATTCGTGAATTTTCGTGCGTCGTTCGGTAAACTTCGCAGTTAACTCGTGCTTGCTCGCCGGCGAGGCCCCGGCTCATTTCGCCACCGTCCATTTAATCGTGTTTTGAGGTTATGTTTTGCATATTAGTGCCAAATTACTAAGTATTTATTTTGTTTTTTATTTTAATCAAATTGTCTAAACTTACTCTTATCGAACATTAGAGGTATAATGTTGAATTTTATTTCTAAACGACAAACGCACGTTTATTTAATATAATATGTAACCGTTGATGAATTAGGTACAGCTTGGCAAAGAAGAGTCTGACGCGGTGACAGCTTCTTTGCCAAGCTGTACGGCCTATGTTCTTATTTTAACAATGTTTCCCAAACAAACGATTAAGTAAATGCTATGATAAGTTGATTATATTGTGTGTGAACTTTATTTACTTAATAATTTTGTGTGACTATGAGATATAGCTTGCGAGATTTTTCTAGTCAATATCTCGCCTCATTCTTTTCCTTTTACCACGTTTTATTTATATTTAAAATAATTAACCTTTAAATATGGAAGCGCAATCTCACAGACCGTTCCTACCCTGCTAGAATCTTATCTACCCCACTTCCCCATTAGCTTCACACTTGCGGCCCTCATTACACAAGTCGACAAAAAAATATTTTTTTCTTGTGCCTGTTACTTAATGACTATTATCGGATTATTTGCATTGAATATTAACCAGAAAAATAAATAAAAAAAAGTTTGCTTTTATTATCTAGGCGAAGATAAATAAAAATATAAGATTTTTTCAAAATTCTTTGAGACTAACGCTCGTCGTGACTCGTGAGTCGTGACCAAGATTGAAAGAAGTATGCCGCTGACACTTACTGTGCGTATTAAATTTTTAGAGAAATTATGAGTTTTATGTACTTTAAAGCGTAAAAATATTTTCAAAAATATGTAAAATGGACGTAAAAAGTTTTTGCTGTATTTGCGGAAAATGTATTAAAGTAATAGCGAAAAAGTTACTTGCACCGACAAATAAAAGGATTTATCAAGCCTTTAAAACAAATTTTAAACTGCCTATTAAAAACCAGAAAAAAATATTTGTAACACATATCTCATGTACTTATTAAAGAGGCATGCTACAAGCTATGTTTGGAGTATGCTCGCCTAAATACAAAAAATATCAAATTTTAAACCTAATTTATTATTTTAACACCTAACTAAACGAAATAAAATATAACCTGCATATGCATATTTTACAAAATACACGAGAAAAGTTTTTGCTACATTTTCGGAGAATTTATTAAAATAAGAGTTAAAAAAAGTTAGTTGCATCAACAAATAAAAAACTTAGTCAAGCCTATGAAAAAATCACCTAGATACAAAAAATATTAATTTTTTATTTAAGTATACATATTTTTTCCGTTTCAAATTTATTTTGGGAATATAAGCAACGATATAAATAAAAAAATATATTATATTCTTTTGATACGTATAACTGAAAGAAGAAAATTCAGGTTTTCTTCCAAATTTGAAAGTTTCTATAAAAGCAAACTTTATGAGTTAAAATCATTGTTTCTCTAATTAATTAAGTGTAAGACATTCAAATTGGGTACACAGAACTCAGGTACAAAAATCGTGTTGACTAGTTCTTTGGTTTAGTGGCAAAACGTCTTCTGAACCAAAAAATTGTGACGCCAACTGCAAGTTTACTTGGTAATTTCGTTTTGAACTTCGACCGCGGTCTGTGAGACTGCATGTCCGTGTTTCCTATGCAAAGAATATGACTGCAATTGATTTTCAGTAGTAGTAGTAGTTTTTTAGGGTAATCCTTCGTTCTAATATGTTAAAAACTTGGAATCGGATAAAAATATCGGAATATGATACTGAAAAGTTTCTAGGGAACATATTAGAGTCTAAGATTAATAATATTTATTTTAAGAAATGTCACAAAAATTTAAAAATCCAATTTGGCACTATTTCTTATGTATTAACAAATGTTACAGAACAGTAAATTTCAGTAAATAATCGTCATTTTCAGTGTTTTATCAAGTTTCGGTTTCTCAGCCGAAACTGAGAGTAAGGCCGAAAGTTCGGTTTCGGTTTCGGTTTCGGCTGAAAAATCAGTTTCGGTCGGACACTACTTTTTAATATTTGGCCTTCAAAGGAGCGTGGCCTTCCATAGTCCATGGTCGTTACTATTAAAAATAATTTTAAGACGACGTTATATTGTAGCATAGATATCGTCTCTCTGTTCTCATTAGCTTTTAAACACAGAAGTTACATTAATATCGGTTCATCTGTTTGATTTTTGCTACAACACTATTTATTATAATACAGACAATTAATGATAATAATTATTGAAATGTAACAAATACAAATTCATCACGTTTTAATTATCATTACCATACCTCCACTCACACTGTACTTGTAGGCTAAAAATATTCACAGCCGAACTCTATGTAGGATCTTTTTTTTGAAGTCGGTTAAAAATATAACAGCTATTTCGAAATTTAGGTGAGTTTATATTTAATTTAGTATTGCATAATCATTTGGAATGGACGGAACGGATTTCGGAAACATTCAGCCAGATTAATGAATATTTATTAACTCAGAGCAATTTCATTTATGGCTCTCATATGGTTTTGTTTAATAAGTTGGAGTAGTGATTTGAAATACTCAACCACTAAATACAGCTGTTTATAACGCAAATTAATAACATTATATTGTTTATTTGTATTTACAATAACTATGATAATTATCTTTGTGTCGCTGCCACTTTCACAGTGAACACTATATGGGTCCATAAACACCCTAAAGTATTATCACTTAGTTTTGTTACATCCTGTATATATAATAATATTTGTTTTATTATGTACTATCGAAGAAATTGATTCATAGGCAGTTGACAGACCTACGTCAATTGGTCGGATTATGTCAATTCAATGTTAGCTGTGATCGGTCGGATGGGTTTGACTTAACACGACGAAATTACTTAGGTCCGCCATCTGCCTAGGAATCAACTTCTCTAATAGTACTATGTACTGCATTGTTACTTTCTTTCTCCATTTCGAAAAGCAATCAAAGCTTATACATCATTTGCCCATTGCTCGTTGAAAACTGTCAGGAATTACTATTAAACTAATTTTTTCTGCTAATTATTTTGGAAATGGTTCCCTTTAAATACTTATGACTAATAATTGCTATTATTTTCAAATAAGATTATGTTTTGCAAGCGTCGTTGCGTTTTGACATCTACGCTGACGAGAGTTAGCGCAAAATGACTTGTATAAGTTGTATTGTGCGCACTGGTGTTTTATAACGATTAGTGATACAAAATTGTTTGCGGCTGTTGTCTTCTTACATGGAAACCACAAAAACGTAAGAAACCACAGCAAAACAGTATTATTTTCACAATGCAGCTTGTTAGGGTGGGTTGCACCAGCACCCGTAGCATGGTTACAGTAGAAATACGAAAGTATAGACAAACAGCGGAGATAAACTGAAGGTGCCGTTCCGATCTTTACCGCGGCTAGCCGCGATCGAAAAAAAATCAAATATAATGCCACTTTATGACATAGACTATAGTCCTAAAAATTCAAATAAAATACTACTTTATGACGTAGACTATAGTCTATAATCTATATCATAAAGTGGCATTTTAATCGAATTTCTGTCGATCGCGGCTAGCCGCGGTAAAGATCGGAACGGCACCTTAAGTTTATTTACGCTGTTTGTCTATACTTTTGTATTTCTACTGTAACCATGCTACGGGTGCAGAGGCGTTTTTATAGTTAAGGTTAAGGTCATCTCTGGCTAAAGTCAATAATGGACAATAACGTCCATTATTGACTGTAAGTAGAGATTTGACAGTTCACTTGACATTTTGTTTTAGTTAAAGTCATAGTTATAGTTAAAGTAAGTTGGTGCAACCCACCCTTTTTTTTATGAAATAAGGGGGCAAACGAGCAAACGGGTCACCTGATGGAAAGCAACTTCCGTCGCCCATGGACACTCGCAGCATCAGAAGAGCTGCAAGTGCGTTGCCGGCCTTTTTAGAGGGAATAGGGTAATAGGGGAGGGCAGGGAAGGGAATAGGGTAGGGGATTGGGCCTCCGGTAAACCCACTCACTCGGCGAAACACAGCGCAAGCGCTGTTTCACGCCGGTTTTCTGTGAGAACGTGGTATTTCTCCGGTCGAGCCGGCCCATTCGTGCCGAAGCATGGCTCTCCCACGTTTTAACCCTTAACAAAATGATAAAATAAGCTGAGAAATCCTAATAGGTCGTATGGTAATTAATATTAGCAATTATACAAAACATCTAATATCTATATAATAATATTAGTACATTACAGACAGGCAGACAAAAATTATGTATTATTTGTACAAGAATTTTTGTCTGTCTGTTACTTCTTCACGCTCAAACCGCAGAATAAATTTAGTCAATTTGGTATGGACATAATAATATTATATTGAATTTCGGAGTAGGACATAGAAATTAGAATAGTTTTTATGGCCGAAAAATGTACGATTTCCGAGATAAGAAAATTTTGGAGCAATAAAAATGCAGACAATATCTAATTTAGTGATAAAACATATATTTTATGGACTGGTAGAGTGCGTGCACGATAACTCTGCGCACGATTGGCGCGACAGGTGACAGGTGCCAGCGTAGGGATTCATTAAAAAAATGGGTAATCCCAATGATATTTTATTAAATAACATTGGTAGTTTTACTTTAATATCTTACTTACTTATTTAAATTATGTATAGGAATAGGCGTATCGATTATCATGCAAACGTGGCGGCCCGACAATTAGTTCCGATTTCAGCCGCGCGCAAAATTATCGTGCGCGCACTCTAGGTAGTTTTTCCCAAATGTAACGTGTAAATAAGTTCTTGAAAAATATTGTAACCATTTAGTATGTTCTGTTTACTTACAGGTGGCTTATGATAGGTAAAGGACCTAAAAGCAGATTTTTTTATAAACAAACGCGTATTTTTCTTATCTGATGACCTATTTGATAAAAGTACCCTGAAAATTTCATCAACCTACTTAGCATTTCGTTATAAGTTTATAACCTATACCTACGTTTTTATTCTTGTATCTCGATTTTTGGAAACCAACTTAGAATACAATTCGAGGAAAAAATCATAAGAAAAAATATAATTACGAGTATAATAAACTTATTTTGTCTACAATTTTTTTTTTCTTCTTCATACTTCAAGATTTTTTTTTTTTGACAAGAACTTGTTGAAATTTAGAAGAAGCTATATTAGCAAACTTTTCGAATCACATCAGCGTCAGCACCCAGCACCAACGGATTTACCATATTTACTCATAATATTATTTATTATCAGCAACTTCCAAATTCTGTGATTCTGCTTAAGGCGCTCCCCCTACGGAGATCGCGTAATTTACCGTTTTTAGAGCCTTATAACTCATAATTTGAAAACTAAAAAATTATAATAAAAATATAGCAATAATCTTCAGTACATGAACATTCCTTTCCTCGTTATTAATTTCCTATTTTTGTTTATTATACTCATTATATCAGCTTCCAAAGTAATACCAATTTATTAAAATTCAAGCATACTTTCAGTATCTCCCTAGTATTTACAAATTACTTTTATATGAAACGCACGCCAATAGATCGACAATTTCATTAACTACATATTCCCCGTTTGAATTTTTTTAGGTCAATTTTGAACTAAGATAAGTGAAAAAAAAAGGTTTTGGTGCGATCTCGGCAACGCGGCAAATGTATGGTCAAGGAAGTTTGCTCGGGGGATGGCCTTAAATATTTGACAGCGATCCATTTCATATTATTGCCCAATCATTACAATACTTCACTAATCAGTAAGCTCAATATCACGTAGAAGTGTCTGATAGCGTCATGACTGGAATTACATCTCGATTTGCCACTTGTTAAGTAGTGAAAATGTACAACAATGGTTGTTTGTGTAGGTGACTGTATGTATCTTGTTGACAAAACAGTTTTCCAGGTAAAATAACTGATTTGAGGCATTCAGTTTCGATTGGTTAGTTAAAAAAATCTCAATTTTACCCGTGGAAAATCATTATTTAAAAAATCGAGGTTAGAATATAATAAGGGGAGTTTTGCCGGGAATGTGAATGAGTGCTGTTGTGTTTTTGTATTATTTTCCTAAAATTGTGTTAAGACGCTGACAACTGCCAATGACCTTGATCTCGCATCACTCTCGCACCACTGTCGATTTTCATGCCAGAGAGACAGAGATGTGAAGTGTTCACTCGGTAGCGTGGATACATTTTTCGTTTGTTAGAGGAAAAAATAAATATTATGGGAAATCTAGATGTCAGAACCGAAAATTAAATCTGGCAATCTTTGGATTTTTGTAAAAGGTATCAAAAAAACAATTTTTAAAGCATAGATTGTATTATTACTTTAGTTAGAACTGTTTAAAGTTCCTGAAAGATTTGACTTTGGTATGTTTTTTCATCCAGTAGGAGTACATTATTTTATTTTATTATCTAAATTAGGCAAGCTTTTCCAAATATAATCAAAAATCACATATATTTTTTTTGTGCCAATCAATGAAATACATACGTCTAGAAAACTGCACAAAGATGTCGAATTGGCAGATGTCTTCGCCTTAACTGGGTTTTTATGTGTCATATTGGTAGGATATTACCCATTAGATATATTCGTTTTCATGCACAAGTGTAGGAAAGTGATGTAATATTCAGAAACGTGCTATTTTGTGTTCCCTCCAAAACTCCATCGAAAGGTAAAGCGTCACTTTACTGAATCGACCGACTTGACTCCTTGACTGTATTGACTTTTACTTAGACTTTGACTAAACTTTAGACCTGACGATACATGAAAACGGTGCTAAAATTGTACTATACTAGAACATTGTTTCCCGCCATTTACTCGACACTGGCCATGGTTTTATAGCCGAAGTGCCACAATAAGAAAAATAGCCTCAAATTTGTCTGTGGCACAACATACGCATCATTTGTGTCAAGTTGCCAAAAAAGAAGAAAAGGAAAATATAGGTCTACCAGAATCTGATGGCAAAAAGTGAGAAAATAAAATCACTCTAGCAATACGGGGGTAATTGGAATAAAACATTTTGATCCGTTTTTCTTCTTATAGCAGCTGATTCTGTGTGTTAAACATGCAAATATAAAAATTTATCCAATGATCAAGGATATTTTTTTAAAAATCTGCTGTCAAAAATTGCCATCAGATTCTGGTAGACCTATATAATAAGGTCCTTTTTTTTAAGTCGGGAGATAAAATACAATGCCTATCCATTTTACCAACCCACAGCTAATGGGATATAATTTTCCTTAAGGAAAACGATTTTGGCAGTTATTAGCCGCAACATGTAAAACTTGTAGTGATGATTTAATTTTTTTTTTTCAAATCATCTTCTGATAATATTATGACTAGCTGATCCCATTTTGCCGTTATAGGAATTTGCTTCAAAAGCCTCAGAGGAAGATCTTTCGACAACAAGATAGACATAGACCACAGCATCCCTATCTCATCAAAACGCACGTGTCAGAAATAGTATAAGGTGGAATATTAACGCAGCAACATTGTCAGAAACAAGTAACTACTAACTAATAAGCAATAAGCCACGTTTGACATAATATAAGGAAACGAAAGTATTGGAAGTGAGCGATACATACAGACCAGTTATCATACGGAAGTCGACATTTAGTTCATGGTCGTAGCGCTAACCTCTGTAATAACTAATTCCATTGTTTTTACATATTAACCGATTTTTCACACTACTAGTTACTACAGTCATCGTATATAAAACGTCTATTGATGAATTATCACATTTTATGTCGATCATCGAATGGGTTTTTGTGGCTAATAGTTACGTAGGAACTATATTTTAGTAATCTGTACTAATAGTGTGAATTGACGTAACGCGCATTTAGAAGACCCTTCAACGTAATGCAATACAAACATGGCAGGTTCTACATACATTTTTTTGTACATTTTTGAAGTGTTGACTGGACATTTAGTCGAAAATACCATCGTCAATGCAAACTCTAAAATAATGATCGTGACTTATCTATCTTTTAGACTGTCTGAAACCCGAAACACACTGTTGTATGCAATAACCACTTATTTGTACAACTTTCCTTCTTTTGTAGTTAATTATTGTTATGTTTTTTATTGATTGTGCAAGTGTTTCTGTTATATTCTTGTCTACCTCTGCATTCAACTCATATATCCAACTGTGCTAATGCTGTAACACTGTAAATCCTTCTGCTCTATAATCTATTCTATTCTATTTAATTCTTTTCCAACTCTGCATTTAACTCATATATTCAATTGTGTCAGACGTCAGTGTTGCAACACTGTTCATCTGTTCTTCTCTATTATATTCTATATATTTATTTTCCACCTCTGCATTTAACTCATATCCAATTGTGCCACTGTTAGTAACACTATTCTGCTGTTCTGTTTTTTTTCAACCCCTGCATTCAACTCATATCCAACTGTGTCAGTGTTGTAACACTAAAGATAAGCTTTATCAAAGTGCGTTATGCGGGGGTCGATGATTCACGTACTTCGCAACCTAAAGCAGATAATACAGGATTGTAACCAACTCGGTTAAAAGTATCCTTGTATGATTGTAAAAGTTGTATAGGTCTACCAGAGTCTGATGGCAATTTTTGACAGCAGATTTTCAAAAAATATCCTTGATCATTTCATAAATTTTTATATTTACATGTTTAACACACAGAATGAGCCGCTATAAGAAAAAAAAGGATCAAAATGTTTTATTCCAATTACCCCGGTATTGCTAGAGTCAATTTATTTTCTCACTTTTTGCCATCAGATTCTGGTAGACCTATAATATCATTAACAAATTATTCATTCTGCACATATTGCATCGGAGATCTTCCCAATTTATAATAATCAATATTATTTTTCAATATTTGGGTACTTTTTTACTGAATAATTACTAAAAATCTATTTTGGGTTATCAAATTACCTACATAAGAACTTTAATCAAAACCTTATCCTTATAAACATTTATAGCTTATATGTACTTATATATAATATTTTAAAACTTATTGGGATAAATTACTTATAATTTAAAATCTTTTAGATTCAATGTGATCCCTTGGTGTTTTCTGTGTGCTGTTAAAAAAAGTGCCGACCAGTGTTGAGCGAATTATTCAGCAAGTTAGATCGACAATGAATTTGATAAAATACGGTTAATTTCCACACTTTGATAGTGCAGTATAAACATCGCTGGATAAAAAACGGCAACTGGCCGTGACTCCAATACGATACAAAGGTCAACAGCATGGGCGCTGGGCAAATCGGCTATCGTGTAAACACAGCCATATTGTGACGTTCCATCTGTGGTTTGACAACTGAAACCATAAACGCGACGCGGGAAATATCAGCACGACCATTCGTGCTCGAGACGAAACGCGGGCGGCACGCGACGGCCGACGTGACGCGCTGCCTATTTATACTCGGTGTTGTGCCATGTGTTGTTCGCCGGCTGACAGCTAAATGTTGATCAGCCATCGCCATGCCCGTCAGCCACAAGTGGAGGGAGTATGGAGCCGCATTCAGTGGTTTGTGTTTTTTTTTCAACGTGTCATATTATGATTTTTGTTTTTTTTCGTATACCTATATAAGTTTGTGTTTGTGGAATTCGATCCACGTCTGCCAGATATCGATAAGACGCCATGGCCCATGCATATTAATTATGATGAGATTAATCTGTTTCGCTTATCGTGTGTTGCCATAGGTTTGCAGATACGACATCCTCTGTCGACAACTCGGTACTTCATTTGTCGAGATTTAAAATATTCTATTCTATTTTTAAAATGTGCGAGTTTTGAATCCCCAAACTTTTTTAAAAGGAATGAAATTATTAGCGTAGTATGCATTTTGTACATACAAAAAATCTATACAAATTGCTTTAATAAAATATGACATCACCAGATACAAAGTGAAGAACTAGGGAAAAGGTGCGGCTTCATATTGCTAAAAGAGGCCTAACTTAATTTATTAACATCATAAGTAGGTATTTAAAATATCGTTTCGTTACAAGAATTACCACAACGAAATATTTTATAGTCTATCAGCTCTTTCAAAGCATCTTCTTTTAAAACGGACGAAAAAATTAAATGTGAAATACAGAAGCATGCATACACACTTACCAAAATTTATGTGAATTTGAAAATGTCTAATATTCTGAAAGAAACTACTAACAATAATTTGGATGTTGAAATAATCCTGGGATAACGGATTAACCTATATACATTATCAGCGCATACTTTAACAATGAATTATCAAGTAGATAAGATTAAACACTGTCCCCCTTACTAATAAAAACTTCTTACACATCCGTGTAACGCATGAATAGTTAAACACAGTGGTTGTGTTTACACAGGGTTTATACAGAACTCTACTAATAATCAAATGATAATGACATTTATGACTTGTGTAACTAAAGTCGTGTTATATACCATAGACTGTAGACTCAAAGGAAAACGTTCAGGAATTAAGTAACACGCTATCTGATGTTCGGGTGTTGATGACAAAAATTGATATAAACGTTATGTTTTTATGAACCTGGTAATTATAATTGGACGCAAGATTGATATTTAAACATTTTTAGTTAATATTAATCAGTATAGTACGTGAATTTTGTAAATAACATTATAATGTTCTACTTCTACATTTACTTTCAAAGTTTTTGAACGCAACGCTAATGTCAAAGTTAATAAAATTTCAAATTGTCAAAATATTATTTTGTCACTTATGACGTGTTAGGGGCGCGTTCCACTAAGCGCTCAAACGCTGAAAATACTCCTTCAGCCGTTTCACATGTCGACCGCGATTGTTGTGATCGCGGCAAAAGCGTCACTCATGACGTATATTTTCGCTAATGCAAAGCTAAAAACGACCCATCTTAAAGGTGGGTCGAAGTGGACGTTTTAATAAAACCGCCATCTTATTATATGCAAAATAAGCGGTTTAATT
This sequence comes from Cyaniris semiargus, assembly GCA_905187585.1. NCBI lineage: Eukaryota > Metazoa > Arthropoda > Insecta > Lepidoptera > Lycaenidae > Cyaniris > Cyaniris semiargus. The sequence goes on from LR994555.1 coordinate 7,179,113, forward strand.
TAAATTTTAAAAATAATAATAAAATAATAATAATAAAGTTAGTAATATAAGAGGTAAAAAAGGAATAAGAATGACAATGATAATATTAAAACTAAATAAATATACATAATTTATAAAATAAATGTAACAATAAATAATTATGACTTAAGAGGAAAATAAAACTATACGATAATATCTTGAAAAAAGGCTATAAAAACTAGAAACTATTGAAAGCCGTTCCTAGACAAAAACAATATAAAATGCGATAAAATTATAATTTGAAATGAACGCTAGAAACTCTCAATAATCCATTCCACTTGAGTTTGTATCATTGACGCAATTTGTATCATGCGAGTGGACCGTCAAAAACCACGGTCGTGACTCGTGAGCGTTATCGTTGTAGGTGCTTAGTGGAACGCACCCTAAATAAAACGATCGCGATGTATGTTATATTTCGTTTCGTAAAGAAATAAAACATATTAAATAGTTCTTTTTATGTTTCTTTGCTAATAAGATGGTAGATGTCAGCAAACGCACTCAAAACTACATATTCAAAATAAAATATAATCAGCTGATCTATTGAAAATCCGCCATCTTGATCTTATTCGCACTCTATACAAGGGTGATGCCTTATGTAAGCGTTGGGTAAATTTGTATGGAAGTTACAACAGCATTATACAGGCCATATGTCAAAAAAAATATTATTAGTAGAAAAAAATTTACGCAGCCTCTAAACACCTGTGTAGCTTTTTATTAGTAAGAGGGACCATGTTTTGGTAATATTAAACACTAGCGACCCGCCCCGGCTTCGCACGGGTATAAAAATTAAATATATAGCCTTACCTATGTAACTCACTGAAAAAATATTAAAATCGATTCAGTAGTTTTGATTTATATTCATTACTACCCGTGGCCCGCATTGGTCGGTACCGCCGCAAAAGCTACGTCCCTCAATTTTTAAATCTGGAATATCTTCGAAAATATTCATTTCAATCATATGCTATGAAGGACCATATAGATCTACATTAAATTAACAATGTATTTAAGGTATTTAATTGGATAAGGATTGATGCTGTATTTATTAAAATTGCTTCGAAAATTATCCATTATTTGTCGTAAAAAGTAAATGACAAAAAAATGTTATTGTGGGATATCTATAAGAGATAGACATATTATTATACCATCGCGGAGTTTTCTGTAGACCCTTTTCATTGTGTACAATACTTGGTACATTATTTTGATATATCTCGTAGGGTTTAGCCTGCGTTTGCAATGTAAGCGGAAAAAAATGTAATTATTTACGACATCACATTAGAAACCCCAATAATAACAGTATTTCTCCACTATTTAATTAATGTTATTAAACTTAAAAACCTTCCTCTTGAATCACTCTGTCTATTAAAGAAAACCGCATCAAAATCCGTTGCGTAGTTTTAAAGATTAAAAAGAAAAAAAAGAGACATGAGGGAAAAAAAGCGACTTTGTTTTATAATATGTTTATAACTCCACACTCAGAGACGATTATTAATTGCTTAATTGTAGTCAATTGAAGATTTTGATATAGGTCTACCAGAATCTGATGGCAATTTTTGACAGCAGATTTTTAAAAAATATCCAGAATCAGCCGCTATAAGAAAAAAAACGGATCAAAATGTTTTATTCCAATTACCCCGGTATTGCTGGAGTCAATTTATTTTCTCACTTTTTGCCATCAGATTCTGGTAGATCTATAATAATCCCCACATATTTTCTGTCAAACTCTTCATTAAATTGAAGTATAATCATCATTAAATATCACGGAGTGCGGCCGTTAGTCATTTTTTTTATTCTTTATTTTATAAAAAATTAAGATTAAGCCGGCCTTAACAAAGATTTAACAAAATTAGACGACATACATAATATAATTATCTAATTCCCTTAAAAATAGGAAATGTATAACAAAACCTATTAACCTATCACTATGTTCAGCTTTGAAATTCGAACTTACAATATTATGTATAAAAAAATAAAATCTAATTTGCATCATTTGGTGTCCATAATAAATTCGTTTCTGAGGGATTCGTTCCTATCACACTCCAAAAGAACATGATATAAATCTTTATAACGATCACATACTATACAATTTGGGCTGGATTTTTTTGCGGCCGTTAGTCATGCTGAAAAAAAGAATGGTACTTGAGACATTGTTACCGAGAATGACCAACAAAAGTATCAAAATATTTTCTCATCGAAATACAGTACGAAATCTTGTACACACAATATAATCACAGAATAGATAATAGTACAAGTAACATAATATAAGCACAGGTACTTACTGAGATTAATATTATAATGTTCATTTATTTTTAATAAGTAGTATTTGATTTGTTATCGAGAAATGCCAACATAAGGATTAAAATCTTTTTCCCAAAAATAACAATATGCTCTATGAAATAGACAGTACCTACTTACTGAGGTTAATTTTATAATTTCCGTGAAGTTAAAAGTTACTAAATATAACTTGAAGGTGTCACAACCAAGATGTGATCTATATCTTAATTCTTAAATATTCCCGGAAGAAAAGACATATATTATATCCCTAAGATTTGTAGATCAAGTCAGTCGTTTAGGCGTTCATTACACTCGTTGTAAAATTAATAACTGTGTTTTTATTACGCTGCCAAAATTTATAACAATGTGTATCCGAAAATATAAAAATGTTAACGTTCCTAATTATTATTTTACAAACATTTTCCCTGAGTTTATACTTTATGTTATTCATTTTTTGCTTTAGACACTTTAAGGTAATCGCTTCCGCTTTCTTTAATTTTGAAGCTAGATCAATCTTTATCTTCATTATTGCTTCTATCTTAGCGGGCCATCTGCTCGTCCAAAAGAACGACCTACTGCAAAAGGAAATTTTCCGCTCGGTAAGCAATGACCATGTTAAGAAGCTTATCCAGATAAGGCTTATTCTTACGTCCGGTAATCTTTCTACGCAAAATTTCGTCAATTTACCCAACTGAAGCAGGAAGGTTATGTTTTTCGAGTATGTATTTTTGTTTGGCTTTTAGCGGGTTTTCGAATTTGAGTTTGAGAGGTATCGCTAGATTCTTCTTGATTTTGGGACTGACTGAAATGTACTATCAGCGAATTTTTTCAAGACCTACTTTATAGTTATGCACCAAGCATTATGTCAAGTCCAGCCGACAGATCGCGACTTACTTTGACTCACCATAGCCCGACCAAATAAGCTAGATCTGTCATCTGCTTATGAACCCATTTGATAGTACATCGTTGTCAAGTAAAAAATTATTAGATTACTTGTAACCTATGCGGTGATATTACATGGCTATATGATATATCCTTCCCCATGCTTCAGCATGATTAATGTACTTGAAACATAACTAACCGATGGTAATTAATTGAGATGTGCCGACTAGTCGGTAAAGCCGACTATTCGGCCACTTTTGTAGTCGGCGACTAGTCGAAGGCGAATAGTCAGCAAAAAGCGCTGACTATCCGGCTTGTTACTTTTTTAATTTTTGCTATAATTATAATTGAAATTACATTATAGAAAAACCTTGATTATTTATAATGTGTTCATATCACACTTCATTTAAAGTCTTTTACATTTTAAACAATACATTTTAAAATTAACTGAGAAATTGAATATAGTTTTTGACAACAAATTAGGTATGCAGGTATTATTAGATCAAGATTGCATGTTACAAATGCAATATTTCATCAAAACCATTAATTGTATCATAAAAAGAGAAGTAACGTACGCGAAGTAAACATAACACAATCCGACACCTTCGCAGGCGGCGTGTGTTACCCGCGAATCAGCAGTAAAAAAAGTGTTACAGAAACTTCCGAAACCATGATCGGCTTGGCCGACTAGTCGGCCGATTAATCGGCTTCTTTGCAGCCGACTAATCGGCTAGTCGGCTAGTCGGCCAAAGTCATGATCGGCACATCTCTAGTAATTAATGAATCAAACACTGTGCTTCCTGTCGCCATACGTTTGGCACAAGAACTGAAACATGAACTTGTGATCGAAGCATTATTACAAACAATTCTTAAAACCACTTCTTGTTTATTGTTTAAATTACTAGTATAGGGAGTTTAGGGACTATTCGCGACTTCCTTTGTTCATTTTAACTTACACTGCTTTTTAATTAATTTTTATCTCAATGTAGACAAACAATTAATCCTTATTTAATACTGCTTAACATTTGCTAGGTTTTATCACGATTCAGTTATAACCATAAAGTGAATATACCTAGCGGAATAGAGAAACAAAGGCCTGAGCAAGCGAGATGTCACTATCAGTAACACTGCGTGGTAAAAAGAGACGTGTGATACATGACAGCAGAACTCTTTTTTTGACGTCCAGTCGGCACTTATCGGCACGATGACAATTTAATCTCATAGAATTCATGTTCAATCATGCTTGTGTAAGTGTATACGTACACATATTTTACACACAGACGTAAATCAATTTCGGTTTCATTTGACAGCTCGAGATTGTTGCTCTATTCCGCTAGGTAATTTATAATTTAATTTATAATTAATAATTTCTATGGACGCTTCACACCACGTCAGTGTGGCCCCGTGCTAAGTACCTGAAGGACTTGTGTTACAGGTACCAGACAACGGAAATATATTTAATACTTTTATACTATACATATATTTAAGATTTCTATTATATCATACACATATTTAATATACATCCAGACCCGGGAACATTGAAAACTTTTTGTTCCGTCGGCGGGATTTCGAACCCGCGACCCCCGGCTTGAGCTGCCACACACTCAACCAATTGAGCCACAGAGGTCGTCAAAAGGTATAATAACTTTATGGTTATAACTTACGTACACCTAGTCACCTACATCTATATAATACATACATTGCTTCAAACAGTATATAATACGAAATAATATTAATTAACATTGAAATAATGTAAACACATATATAATTATATTATGTGTTTACTATATTAATAAAGATGAAATATAAACCTCTGTTATTGAGGGAATAGGTAATATGGAATAATTAATTTTCAGCCAAATCATGGCCGCATGATTTGACGAGAAATCCATCATTTGGCTATCTCCATTGCCCTAAAAGACTAAAATATATTGACTGATCGCAAATATCATTAGGCTTGAGCTTCGGCTATTTAGCGAAATTGGACGGATTGGACATGCGAACACTCACAATCACAAATCACAATAGACATGCGAAAGAAAAGAATTCATTTTAGCGAGAACGGCCCTGTCCTTATGCTTATGAACTACACAGGATGTACAGGATGTAACAAAATGAAGTGATAACACTTTAGGGTGTGTATAACTTCCCTGCATAGAGTTCACACTTCACTGTGAAAGTAGCGGCGCTGATACAGATTTTTTTTTAAACTTTTGTATGGGCAAAATTATGATGCTGGGGCGCTTGACATACAAATCACAAAAAAATTGCTCTTTCTGAGCTGCTACTTTCACAGTGAACTCTACAAGGGAGACATACACATTCTAAAGTATTGTCTCTTTGTTTTGTTATACCATTGAAATATACTGTTGTACTGGTATAGTGGTAGTAGTTTAATGTTTGTATACCTTACACATACTAAAAGAATTAATTGGAGCAATCCCAAAAATTAAAATACTGACACGTAGTAAATAGTGATAATTAAACAAATAAAGTAAGCACCAAAATATTTACACTGATGAGAATGGATCTTCTAATGACGTGTTTGTTCCCCGCTATTGTTCTTCTCATAATCGAGGTTAGTAGCACAGAAGACGTCTTTCACAGAACTAAAAAAAACTCTAAATCTCTGAAACGGGCTTGTAACAATTAACTAAGGTTACTTTGGTTGTAGAGATAATAAAATTGTTATAATACGTAGGGGGCGTCCACAAATTACGTGAGGTGTTTAACCCTCTACTACCTGACCATAATTTCTCATACGTAACTACCTACCCGGAGTCTCTCAGACTCCCGTATTTTGAACTCTTAATATACAAAAATTATGCTATATGAAAATAAATTAAAAGAAACTTATTATAGCTTAAATACTTCTTTATTTATTAATAATAATAAAAACACTGTAACCTTATGTCTAATACTTAAAAACTACACATTTTTTCAAAATGAACAAAATTTTTTCAAAATTCTAACACTTTTGCTAAACGAGATCTTAAAAAAAATTAACAAAAAATAGGAACTTTCTTTATAAATTATTTCAAGATTAGTTATTGAGCACGTCGTGTAGGAGCTTGGACTTGGTCGCAACTGACTCAAAGGCTGATATGCATCTGACGAAGAAGAATCTAGGATCGAGCCTAAGGGTTGCGATGAAGCACTCTCTTCTACGATTTCATCACCTTCGATCTCTGTATCCGATGCAGAATCACAAGAAAGGACAACATTTTCATCGATATCTGGCTGGTTTTCGCTGCATTCTTCATCAAAATATTCCTCTTCATTCGAAGAAAGGTCTTCCTCCAACCAACGCTCAATATGTTTATTATTTGACGTCATTTTCAACTAAAACAAAAAAGAAAAGTTTCCTAAAAAAGTCGCGTAACTACCTACCTGGAGTCTCTCAGACTCCAGGTAGGTAGTTACGCGTTAGGGAGGGGGTTGAATAAAATCTCACGAAATCTCACCAGAGGGGGAGGGGGGTTGTTAGAAAATTTAAAAAAACACCTCACGTAATTTGTGGACGCTCCCTTATCTATGGCCGCTTCACACCCCTGATCACGTCACTCTAACCCCGTGGTAATTCGAACCCAGAAGAACCCAGGGAGATCAATTAAAAAAAAAGCTATTGAAAATCCATTCAGAATAAAATAGATCCGTTTAAGATAAACTAAGATGCAAATAACAGCTAGTAATATTATCACATATTTAACCCGTCATATACACAATAACACTTTTTTTTATTTTTTTGATTACATAATATATACACGTTTTGTGACTTAGTGATATGCTAATAATTAAGTGTGGCAGAAAATCCATTCAACTTTGTTCATTGTCGAGTAAACAACGCTATTGTCTATGGCACTTATCATTTGCCGGCTTAAACTATTATCATAAATCATAATATTATAATAAGTATTAAAGGTATTCGCACAATATAGCGGGTTCACATTATTTGAATCCAGTGATCGAATCCCGCGCTGGAGTACTACTCTACCCTGTTACGACAAAACGATGCAACACGGGTTACATCGTTTTGTAATAATATAGTCTAAATTTATCTATTTGATGTAAGCTTTGTATTGATTGAACCTAAAAAATTGAGGACAAGTTTTTAACCGAAATATTCTATGTATCATTTTGCTGTAACCCAAAATGTGGATGAAATATTTCTGCAAAACGCTGTAAGCCACCATTAAATATTGCAGCGTTTTGTACCCGTAGTAGGATAACAATCGCCCAAGTTTAAGCTTATTTTCATTTTTGCAAAACGCTGCAAGCTGAGTTTGCCCCTTAATATTTTATACTGGCACATGTTTTTATAGTATTTTAAGATAATTAAAAAAAATACGATAAAATAATGTTCTAATGAAAATTTGGAAATATTATAAGTAATAGCTCATACAAGAACCATGTACCTATCTTCACTGGATAAAATTTGGTAACGAGCTTAAGTTAAAAAAATTTTAACTCATTTTTTGAAAGTTGACGTGTTACAGGATACAGCGTTTTGTCGTAACAGGGTGGTACTGGAATAATGTAAATGGGCACTGTAATGCTTTGGGATGCAATTCAGTGCATTCCAGTGCCTGTTTACATCATTCCAGCGCTGGATTTGCTCACTGGACTGGATTGGACACAACTCAACTGTTGTGCTATTTAATGTATAATATTTTACTAACACTAGTTGCTATAGGGCCCATACGAAGAGCGAACTAGAGATTTTTTTTATTCTGTTCACTAGAACTATGCTCTGAATCTGCTAGGGCCTTCCCCTACGGAGATTCCGTAATTTACCGTATTTAGAGCCTTATAAACTCATAATTTGAAAGCTACAAAATTATAATAAAAATACAGCAATAATCTTCAGTATATCAACATTCCTTTCCCCTTTTTAAATTTTCTATTTTTGTTTATTATACTCATAATATTAGCTTCCAAAGTAATACCAATTTATTAAAATTGAAGCATACTTTCAGAATCTCCCTAGTATTTACAAATTACGTTTATTTGAAACACACGACAATAGATAGACAATTTCATTAACTACATATTCCCCGTTTTAATTTTTTTTTAAATCAATTTTGAACTAAGATAAGTAAAAAAATTAGGATTTTTGTGCGATCTCGGCAACGCGTCAAATGTATGGTCAAGGTCGTTTGCTCGGGGGATGGCCTTATAAGCCTTATAATGTTTCCATATTGTAATTCGGTAATGGACCCCAAAAATTCATTGTATAATGTTTAAAAAATATTAAAATTAATTCAGCACGATGTGGTAGTTTGGCCCTGGATTAAAAAGGTCACGAATCACGATAAAAATATTCATTACTTTACATAATAAAGGTATGCTCGTTGAATATAATTAAATTATATGTACAAATATTACCAACTGTAAACATATTGCGTCAAGACTGTATTTTTTACCTGCTGAATTGTATTGATTTCATGAATTTTTTTTTAAGTTAGATAAAAAAAAAGGTCAAACGTGACAGGTAGCTTACTCAGCAGACTTTTTGAGGGTGATAAAGATATACTGAGCAACAAAGACAACACTTCCGTATAAGCTGTTTGTGACTAATAAGTCACAAATAGCATATTATTGCAGCATGGATTTTCTCTATAGCTAAACTATGTCTTAAAACAAGTCTTGTTTCAGGCCTTTTGGATAAATTACAAAAATCAGAACTATTTTGAGCCATGCCAATAATTTTATGGCATCTGTGCTGGTACTACGCAAAATGCGTCTTTCTGACAAAAATGTTTTTTTTTAATTAATTTTACAATAAAGGAAGCGCGCATCATCTATTAACTGAATATGAAAGTTTTTGCTACAGACAAGTAAGTAGTGAACTAGTGAGTAGTGACGCACAAAATTGCGTCTATAGCCTTGCAAGTTCTCGGTTGGACTCTTCATTTAATTTGGTAATGTACAGATGATAAGCAATTTCGGTTCAACTGTTTATAACATTTCATATCTTATATAGGTAATTATTATTATACAGCTTGTCAAAAAACAGTGGATATCGAACATAATTTCAAATAAAAAATGTGTCAAGGTGTTTAAAGTATACCAACGATGTCTATAAAAATACGAGGTGAAAAAAACCCAATCGTTTGATTTGATTTATTAGTAATAATTGTGTTCAGAAAATTTTGTTCAGCGTTTTTAACCGACTTCCAAAATGGAGGAGGTTATATCTTCGGCTGTGGATTTTTTTCTTTTTTTCTTGGCAGATTGTAGGGGAAACTGGGGACACTAGATCCCTGTGGGACACACGGTACACTCAATTTACGGAAATTCTACCGAAGCAATGCTTATTAATGCTAGCAAAACTTTTTGTCTATGGTACAAGAAAACTTTTATTCACAGTCGGATGTATCAACTATTTCACGTTTCAAAGTGACAGGTCTTTTTAGATTCTATGGCGGTGCAAGCCCATTTTGATGAGTATTTACAGGCTTTTATTTATTACATAAAGTATGTATTTGCAAAAGAAACAGTTTAATTATGTAAGACATTTGATTAGCTATGCATTTTGATTGAAAAATAACGGATAGGTATCTAAAGTATAAATTCGCTTGCGAAATTATTTCTAACCTAATACTACAAAGGAGACTTGGTACATTTTTTTACGGGAGACTTGATTCTATTTTTTGTATGTATTTCTTCCTATGGGAGATATGATCCGCTACTGTTACAAAAGTTAAAAATTTTATTCATCTTATTACTGATTATGAACGGTTATTCCTTTAGTTCCTTAAGTTGACTTATTTTTTTTTTATTATTCTTGGAGAGAAAATAAAACTAACACTTGATAAATAGCCATTTACTTCTGTCTAATGACCCATGTGTCCCTGACTATGGAATACATGATCCTCTCCTATTTATGAATCTAAACCATGTCTCCCTTACTATGGAAGACTGGATCCGCCCCGGATCAAGTCATCCAACTAGGAGGATCATTCTTCCCTTACACACGGGACACTTGGTGTAAACCTGTTTTACCAGTTTTATTTCAATAACTTTTACAAATATAGTTTAATCCTAATTACCAATACACAGATAGTACTTGGTTAAATTATGCATCGTTTAGTCTAAACAGGTGTTATATTTCTCAAGAAATGTACACGTGAGATCATAAAATCAAAGTGGGGGATCAAGTGTATCCAGTTTCCCCTACATACCTAACTACGGTCATAATCATAAAACTGCTGATCATTCGGCTTACTTTCTAGAATAAAGTCATTTGAGTAAACGATAACCCGCATATGTGTGGCGAAAAAGTTCACGGTCTTTTCCTTAACAAAGCGCTTACCTATTTCAGTTGTCATGGCAATACCTGCCTAAGCCTGCCTGAGCATAAAATTAACGTTTTACCTGCACAGGTAACTTCTTAGGTCTACCTGCTACGCCGTAGCGCGCTACGAAAGTCGAAAATTACGTAAAAAAAATTAAATTGGGACTAATCAACATTCTACCTGGCATCAGACATACGACCGCACTCAGAGACATTTAATCATCACTTAACTTCAACTTAATGAAGAGTTTGACAGAAAAATTATTATGCCGTGTCATTGAAATTGAATAACTCATTAAGTCTTAAGTACCTAATAAATTAATCTTTCTTAGTGTGTCTATAATATGCATGCCCTGTACTTATTTACTTTTATAATTCTTCAGTAACTTACTGTGTATGTAATTTACCTACTCGTCAACGTTGAAATAGCGCGTTTCCAAGTAGCAAGCGATAACATATTTCAGTAAAATCACGTACAAAAACTTGTATTCATCATAAACATTTCAAGGTTCATTATAATCAAAGATACCTTTTACCTACTTTTCTTAAAGACCAATAAATTATATTTCTTAAAGACGTCTAAAAATATTAGTTAATGACCAAAAAATTATATTTATTAAACTTAAGTTTTATTTGTGCATGCCCACTATATTTTGCCTTTCGAGTACGATAATCCATACTAATAATTTATGAATTCGAAAGTGACGTGTCTATCGACTATCTGTCTGTTACCTCTTGACGCTTATACGGTTGAACCTTAGTTCTGTCTACTCTGGTTAAACTGAGTTGCGGGCGTCAAAAATTAAAAATAAGGCTCCAATTCTTATGCCTTGAAGTGAGACATCATGAAAAGTGATGTTCGAGATATAAGAATTCATCCTCTAAATGATAGTTATGTCTTGTGCTAATTTTGTTACTGTATAGAATCATTTTATTACTTTGGACTTAGTTGGTGCTCTTTAGGTATAGGCGTACTAGCTAAATTAAACCGGTTTGTTTTTATACGCCTGAGCTACTATCTTACATGTTTATTCTTAGGTACATTACTGATTCTTGCACTATTATATCTCATTTACAAACAATTAGTCTGCCAACTTACATGAAGATACGAATAACTGATAAGCATTGGCATTATGTTAGTAGGCACTTCAAAGTACTATCAGAGAATTTGATTCATAAGCAGAAGACCTACGATAGGTGGTCAAGACAGTAATAATAATAATCTGTCGGCTAGGTCCGAGATAACTTAACCGAATTGCGTTGATCCGCCATCTGCCTATGAATAAATTTATTTGAAGTACGTCAATTTGGGTAACTTTGATCATTTTTTACAGCATCTGTGATATTACAAACTGATTTATACTCGTAACACTTTCATTTTATCGAATAAATAGTGTTCTTTAGAATTGTGTTAATTTTCTAGTAAGAATTGTAGTGTGTTGATAAATAAAGATGGCCGTTTACCAATCATGGTGGGGGCTGGGAAAATATGGCCGCCAGACGGAGAGCTGTCGTCCACTTCTTCACCAGCCGCAGCCGAGAGTAAAGTGTTCAGTGATACAGTATTCTGTATTTAATTTACTCCTCCTACAAGAATGTACAAATTGTACAAGAATAATTTCCGGAAAATACAATAGAATTAAGTACCCAAATTTTTTCCCAAAAGTAAAATTCAAAGTTACCTTAAGTTTTGAGTAACTTTGAATTTATTTTTGTTTGGATGAAAACCCTCATAATATTCGAATATTTGAAGGTTTTAGTGCTTTCAAAGAATTTCTCGATCATTTCTCGAGTGACTTGAGCCCTCTTTCTGGATATGTTGTGAGCAACTTTTGCTTTAAGTTCTGGATGTCTTTCCAGAAAAAGCACACCCCATTCATAGCCGGGCAGTTATTTTTAAATGAGGCTGTGTTGTTGGTATCTAAACTATGTCTAACATGCTGATCGGTATGCCCAGATCACTAAGTAGCAGCAAATGGGCTTTAAAGGTTGTTTCTTCTTCTGGACTGATAGTTACGGGCTTGCCCATGGGTTAACTATGCTTGCCTTTTAATTTATAAAAAAGGTCACTGCGGGTATTTTGTAAAGTTTCAACGCACCAGTTCGAATTTTGCTCAGGGCTTCCTCGAGTGTTTCAGGGGTGAAGTTTCTTTTTAACCCATACCTCCTAATGCCGGGGTTAACTTTTTGGTTTTTTCTGGGCATATTTGCATTACAACTGTAGAAATGAAAATTTTGATGAGAACCGAGCAACATTATTTTTGTAACAAAACAATATTTTTATGATACGGGTAACTTTAAACCATTCAATGTTACCCAAACTACTTCGATTTTGAACGTCGTCAATACTTTATCAGTCTTTAGCAAACTTTAAACACAAACATGTATAACGATTTCAAAATAATAATATATTTACTATATTTTAAAGATAAACACAAAAACATACCTGTTTACAGAAAGTTTTATGTATTTAATCACGATTTCAAATTCGTGCAACAAACACATTCAACAACTTCATTCACTACGGAAAGGCGGGTTTTTTTTTTTTCAAAACTATTATATTATCAGTTTATTTATTTTTTTTCTTCTCATTTGCTACAAAACATTTTGGCGATTCATTTAACGCAGTCTCTATAGTGAGACATCAAAAAGTTTACATGTAAAAAAATAATAAATCTTTTTCACAACTTTGTTCAAAGTTAAACCGCAATTCAAAGTAACCCATAATGAGCGTACTTTCTATATTAATGTTAAGGCTTACTAGAATCTATATTATAATATTATTATGTTTCATGTATCTTCGTCCAGATATTCGGTAACTCTTATATTCTTTCTCCCAATTTCACACAACACGCAAAATCATAGTAAATATTTAAATATACTGTAAACTACATCAAATAATGAAATCGAATCGATTATTCACAGAAGTGATTAAATAAGTTTATTTTATTTTGTATTCAGAGTAGAAAGGATGGATTTTTTTTTTGTAAATAGGGAGAAATTAAAGATTTCTACTTTCTTGGGACTCAAAATAATCTCCCATATAATTATATCAACACTTTAAAATAATATTATGTTATTGTTAAAAAAGTTATAAATTTAAGTTGTGTAATATTATATTTTTTATATTCCTTTTACACTTTTATCACAACAAACACTTTTATTGCATCATGCCATTTATGGTAAATCGATCAATTAGTTCTACCGGGTATGTGACATTTATAAATTAAATACTCCTTATCATAAACAATCCAATCATATTTCATACGTTAAAGGTTACAAAATAATGTATGTACATTTGTAGAATACACATCTAATATTTTGTATGAAGTTTATAGGTTGGTTGACGTGGGTACATTCTTGTTTTTCTTATTGACTTAATAAGATGAACTAAGTGGGTACATAAATATTTTCAGTGTATTTTGCTACCTAGCTCAATAAAGCTGTTCTTTCGTAATTTAGTGTTTTAATACTTATTCTAGACATAATAGTGGCGACGAAGTGTAAAATTTGTGAAAATGGATCGAAAATGCGTAAAATTTAGTGAATACAATACACAAACAGACAATTGGGACAACTATATTGATAGACTAAAGTTTTGTTTTGAAGCAAATGGAATCATAGTGGACAATGTAAAACGTGCCAATTTTATTACGGTGTGCGGTCCGCAAGTGTTCGAAACATTACTGGCGTTAATTACTCCGCGAAAAGCAACCGATGTGTCATTCAATGAAATCATAGACATTCTAACCAAACATTATAGTCCGAAACCAAATGAGATATCTATGTCGTACAAGTTTTATAAACGCGATCAAAATCGCGGCGAATCCGCTGCCGAGTACATAGCTCAACTTCGACGGATAAGTGCTAATTGCAATTTCAGCGACTTAGAACGAATGTTGCGGGACAGACTCGTGTGTGGCATGAAAGACGAGAAATTGCAGTACGAGTTGCTGAAAAAAGACAATCTTACTTACCAGGACGTAGTCGACGCCATGTTATCATCTGAAAGTGCCGTAAAAGACATGCGTATGATACATGTAGTGGAGAGCACCAGCTACAGTGGCGCGCAGGCGCCGTCACTAGCAACCGCGCTGGCTGCTGCACCCGTTGGGTCGCCGTTGCCGCCGCCGGAACCTATGGATTTGGATGTCAACGCGCTGCGCCCCCGCCCTGCTCCGCGAACGTCGGCGCCACCTACTGCAGCACTGCGGCCGGCTCCTCGAAATTCTTTTCGACTGTGCTATCGCTGCGGAGACAGGCACGGTGGCGAATGCCGTTTCATCAATACGACGTGTCGGTTCTGCAAGAAAGTCGGACACCTGGAAAAAATCTGTATGACCAAGAAAAATGCAAACAAAATGAACTTTACGGAGGAGGAGGAAACTGCAAATTTGAATGGCATCTATGCGGTACAAAGTACAATTCGAGTGCCGCCTTTCATCATTCGGGTGGTGCTTGCGGGCGCACCAGTGGAGCTGCAGGTGGACACGGGCGCGTGCCACACGCTGATCAACGAGCGCACGTGGTGCGCGGTACGGCCCCGCCTGCCGCCGCCGCATCGCCTCCAACCTGCGCCACTGGCACTGCGCACGTGGACCGACACGCCTGTTCATCTGCTCGGGCGGACAGTGGTACCTGTTCGATACATGGACGCCGACCACAAGCTCCCATTGCTAGTGGCCAAGGGTACTGGACCCAACCTACTAGGGAGAGACTGGCTCGGTCATCTTGGCATAAGTATGAACATAAATTTTCTTTCTAATGGAGATTCTACTGCGCTGGAAAGTATTATCACTAAACATAGTGAAGTGTTCAAGGACGGTCTCGGTACCTACCGTGGGGACCCTGTCACCATACATTTAAAACCAGGTGCTGTACCAAAATTTTTGAAAGCTCGCCCGGTTCCATACGCTATTAAGGAACGAGTAGAGAATGAAATTGACCGGCTGGTATCTGAAGGCGTCCTACGACCAGTGGCATACTCGGAGTGGTCAACACCGATCGTACCAGTTATTAAAAAATCTGGTGAAGTCAGACTCTGCGGGGACTACCGTAGTACCGTCAATGAAGCCACTGAATCAGATACCTATCCTATGCCTACAGCGAATGAGGTGTTCGCTGAAATAGGTGGCGGGAAATTCTATACAACACTTGATCTAGATCGGGCATACACTCAAGTTACTGTCACCGACGAGACATCAAAACTTTTGACTTTGAATACTTGCAAAGGACTGTATTCCGTACACAGGCTAGCATTTGGCGTAAAGGCCTGCCCGGGCATTTTCCAAAGAATGATGACAGCTCTACTGGCAGGCATCAAAGGAGTAGCAGTTTTGATAGACGACATTATTGTCTCTGGTAGCACCATACAAGAAATGCTGAAACGCCTGGACAAGGTACTAGTACGCATCGAAACAGCGGGACTACGTCTTAATAAAAAGAAATGTAAGTTTGCAAAAGAAAAAGTTGAATTCTTGGGGTTTGTCCTTGACAGTGATGGCATCCACCCGTCACCGAGCAAGGTTGAATCCATACAGAACACCCCAGAGCCCAAGAATGTTCAGCAATTACAAGCATTTCTCGGCCTGTATAATTTTTACGAGAGGTTTATCACTCACAAAGCTACAATTCTTGAGCCCTTACATCGGCTTTTGGATAAATCACAGACATGGCAGTGGACGGAACGGGAACAAATTGCGTTTGACACAGCTAAACAAGCTCTTACATTTGACATGACACTCGTACACTATGATTTAAATAAACCTCTCTTATTGACGTGTGACAGCTCGGAGTACGGTGTTGGAGCGGTTCTCATATTATTGATGGTGGAAAAGAAAGCCCTGTTGCTATGAGCTCACGAACATTAAGCTCAACAGAGAGACGATATTCACAACTTGACAAAGAAGCAACAGCTATTTTATTTGGCATACAAAAATTTCACAACTATTTGGCTGGCAGGTCATTCACTGTGGTCACCGATCATAAACCCCTTCTTGGTATATTTCACCCCAAAAAACCGATGCCGACTATATTATCACCCCGTTTGACCAGAATAGCAATCGCTTTAACTGCACACAACTATAATATAGTATACAAGCCTGGAGCACAGATAGGTAGCGCTGACAGTTTGAGTAGGTGGCCACAGCCTGTGCCTGAAAAGCCTGAAGAGGAAATGAGCGAAATATTATTAATGGCTGAAAAACCAGAAGACTTCCCGTTTGACGCTCAGCATATTGCGACAGAGTCACAAAAAGATAAAACACTGTCTCAAATAATTCATTATGTCCTACGAGGGTGGCCTACAAAAGTAAGGGAGCCAGAGCTACATACCTACTGGCTACATCGCTCTGAATTATCATTACAAGATGGCTGCCTTTTGCTAGGTAATCGCGTAGTGGTACCACCACCTTTGCGTGAAGCTACGTTACGAGCACTGCATAAGATGCATAGTGGAATTGTGCAGACCAAAGCACTAGCAAGAAGTTACGTTTGGTGGCCATATTTAAATGAAAATATAGAGGCACTAGTGAGTCAATGCAACAAATGTCTTGAACATCGGCATATGCCACCGAGAACACAGCACGAATGGATAACACCCACTAGACCTTGGTCCAGGATTCACATAGACTTCGCTGGCCCTTTTCAGAACAAAAATTTTTTGATCATCGTGGACGCGTACTCAAGATGGCCTGAAGTATTTATCGTTAACAATATGACCTCGGCGACAGTGATCCGACATCTACGAACAGTCTTCGCGACACATGGTCTGTGTGAGATATTGGTGTCTGACAATGGTACAGCTTTTGTGTCTGAAGAAATGAGGCAGTTTTTAGACTCCAACAAAATAAGACACATCACCACAGCACCATATCACCCTGCTACCAACGGATTGGCTGAAAGGATGGTCCAGACTGTAAAAGATAAAATACGTAAAATGGATTACCTAACATGGGATGTGAAGATACCCAATATGCTACTAGGTCTCCGAGCAACACCTTGTGCTGGAACACAAAAGAGTCCTGCAGAGCTCTTGATGAATCGGAGGATACGTACCTTACTGGATACCCTACATCCAGACCATATACAACGAAGTAGAACCGATAAACAAATACATGACAATTGTCAGAGACGGAACAGAGAGACTAATGTTGGTTGTAAAATAAGATACCGAAACTATGCCTCTGGTCCAAACTGGTTACCTGGAGTTATAGTGGAGAAAACGGGTCCATCCAGTTATAAAGTGCAGACAGAAGGTGGGCTTATCATCGACAGGCATATTGATCAAATTATAAAAATCACATCACATGATAAGGACTCATCTCATGATACGGATGGAGGGAGAGATTCTAATATCTCAAGAAACGATGAGTCGCAAGATGTTATAGAAATTCCTAGTGAAGAATCTTGGGCTGAGATGTTAGGAATACCAAAAAATTAAATTGTTATTTTGATTTATATATTTTATTGACTGCTGCTTACATTGTATTGTTTAAAAAATTACTTTTTTTTAGTTCAATATTATTGATGATGTAAAATGTTAAATTATTAGTTTGTTTTTTATGCTATACTTATTTACATACTTAAGGGGAAGGTATGTAGAATACACATCTAATATTTTGTATGAAGTTTATAGGTTGGTTGACGTGGGTACATTCTTGTTTTTCTTATTGACTTAATAAGATGAACTAAGTGGGTACATAAATATTTTCAGTGTATTTTGCTACCTAGCTCAATAAAGCTGTTCTTTCGTAATTTAGTGTTTTAATACTTATTCTAGACATAATAACATTAAAAGTTCAAAATAAAAATAAAAACTTAGTAATAAATCCTTAAAATATCCAGTTTCAAAACCTTGTAAAATAATTTTTTAATAGTACAAAAACTAACTATTGGTAGGGATTGAAATAATTTTAATCAACTACATTCCTTATACAAAGGATGCTCTTAAGTTTCTTAACGTCGATTCTGCTAAATAACCTTGCCATAATACAGTTTCAATATGGTTTCAATCACAGACATTTATCAAGTTTCAATGCAGTCTTGGAGTAGTAGAACTACAAAATTATATTCCCATGAACCTTCGAAGTACCTGTATTGGTACTGGTAGTAACTATTATAATGAATTTGATAACATATCGGCGTCAGTGTTATCTAGACCAAGACTTTTATTATTATTATTAGTGATGATCAAAATTGGTCTTGGTCTTGGTCTAGGTCTTGCAAAAAATGCAAGACCAAGACCAAGACTACCCTAAGACTAGCAAGACCAAGACTAGGTGTGCAAGAACAAGACCAAGACCAAGACCAAGACCGACTATGCAAGAGTCTTGCTCCATGCAAGACTCTTGCTAAACATTTTTACTTAGTCGCAATGGCTATAATATGAGATAAAATATTTATAAATAAAATATCTACTAAACATGAATTTCAAGTTCTTGTGATACAGCCTAGAAACAGGCAGAGTCAGCGATGTGTAAGTAATTGGGTCCCGTTTTTAATTTCCTGGTCGATTCCTGAAGGTCGATGTCTGTCAGTACGAATATCGACGTAAATGACATTAAAATATCATTCATATCAGCGCGCCTTGTACAGTGGCGGTTACGACGCTCGCCGCGTTCTTGATAGTGTGAAATAGGAAAAAATTATACATTTTATTTTATTTTTTTAATGACCGAATCATTTATTAAAAAACTATTCGGTTATTTTGTTAGAACCATAGAGATACTATGAGTGGTTAGGACTATAAAAAAGCTATCCTTTTTTATGGTGATATTCAAGATTTATTTACAGTATTACCATGCCATTTTTCAATATTCTGTTCGATTATTTTGTTACTTTGTTCCTTTTTGAGTCTACGTCAATTTTGGTGTAAGAGGGTGAATTTCCCAAATGGCTTTTTTTTGTCTTCGTTGAAATTACTATTAAAAAAGGGAATATTGTTGTAAATTATTTGTTTTAGTATTCAATGGGTAGCTATAGGATTGTGGAAAAAATATAATATGACTAGGACTATTACAAAGGTAGAATAAATAACTTAAAGATCTATTTTTATCAAATCGGTGCTGTCCCTCTACTTTTTTTACAAACAAAAACGCTTATATACTAACAAATATGAATAAGTTAAAGGTATAACTTATATTATTTCATAGAATATTAGTTTGTCTATTATTATATACCATATTTTATTATATAATTAACGATAATAGTTACTTACAGACGCAAATGTACTTGTCCTGAGAATTTTTCTCATATCGCTGGATAAAAGCAATTTAACCCGTACTGTTCATTGACGAGTCGGACAGTCTCCCCACCCCAATTTTATTTTACTCCTTAGTGTGTGCTTCCACGCAGTCAAGACGGACGTGTGTCAAAGCGCTGCATATTCCCGCCAACAACCTAAGTACGCCATTAAATATGCTCTCGGACAATAATTTCATAATATCGGTGATAGAATTTTTTAATGTAATGAATAGTTTTAAAATTGTTGTTTGGTTCTAATGAATGTAGTAAGTGATTAAGCTTCATTATCTGTAACCAAATTTATCTTAGATATAATGCATTTTTTATAATTTCCTAAAAAGTGTGTTTTTTCTCACGTCGCTGCTCTCATATCGGTGTAATCGGTGGTCATTTTAACCACCGATATGATAATTTACACCGAAATTATAAGAAAAAACCAATCGGTGTCTTAAATCTAATATCGGTGTTTGGAATCATGACCAACCCACAGTTTTGTCACATCGGTGGATTGCTTTATCATATCGGTTGATAATTTTACCATATCGGTGAATCGTTTTATCATATCGGTTGATCTAGTGGCATTTCGTTAAGTAATATATTAAGTACATTTTAAAAATATTTTGATTTAATTTCAAAAACTCTGTTCTTGATCAATATAAATAGTTACATTAAAATATAATATTATGAAGATAATATTATCATATCGCTGGATTAGTGTGTCATTTCGGTGGTTAAACTTATCACTATGTTATTTTATACGTGGGAGAGCCATGCTTCGGCACGAATGGGCCGGCTCGACCGGAGAAATACCACGTTCTCACAGAAAACCGGCGTGAAACAGCGCTTGCGCTGTGTTTCGCCGAGTGAGTGAGTTTACCGGAGGCCCAATCCCCTACCCTATTCCCTTCCCTACCCTCCCCTGTTCCCGTCCCTTCCCATCCCCACCCTCCCCTATTACCATATTCCCTCTTAAAAGGCCGGCAACGCACTTGCAGCTCTTCTGATGCTGCGAGTGTCCATGGGCGACGGAAGTTGCTTTCCATCAGGTGACCCGTTTGCTCGTTTGCCCCCTTATTTCATAAAAAAAAAAAACCTATCCCCATACGCATGGGTTAGAACGAAAAAAAATAAAAATAAAAAAACAAAAAAAAATCATAACTGGTTTGCTTTCTATGAGAGAGAGAGACAGACAGAGAAACACGCGCACACCGCACGGCTTACAACTATAGCAAAAAGCACAAACATAGATCAAGATAGATATCGCATCTATCTTGATCTATGTCTGTGGCAAAAAGTGTGGGTCAAAAAGTGTCGTTACAACTTTTTCCGGCTAGCCCCCTTTCGCAACGCGCGATAAGGAATTTCGTTCCAAATATTTTTTTTGTTTCAGTTGTACCTATGGGGACCCTTACAATTTTTAATATTTTTTCTATTTTTGTATCAAAATCTTAATGCGGTTCACAGACTACATCTACTTACCAAGTTTCAATTGGTATAGCTTTTATAGTTTCGGAGAAAAGTGGCTGTGACATACTGACGGGCAGACAGACAGACGGACATGACGAATTTATAAGGGTTCCGTTTTTTTCAATTTGGCTACGGAACCCTAAAAATACTCTAGAAGAATTCCGAGGGAAAGTTCTATTTTGTTCAAAATTTTCATTTTTCTTAAGGACTTATTTTTGGCTTCGAAAGGCTTTGGCTCTGATATTGGCTCTCGACTTTTCATTAGTATTTTCAATTCAAGAATCATTCTCTTAACAAGTTAAGGTAAGATCATGTAGCTAGTCTAATAATTTAGGTTTGAAAATGTTTTTTCGAGAAAATTAAAACGTTTACAAAAAGTTTTGAAAAATGTTTGCAAGACCAAGCCTTTTTGCAAGACCAAGACCAAGACTAGGCGTGCAAGACCAAGACCAGACAGATTTGAGCAAGACCAAGACCAAGACTGGTCGAGTCTTGGTCTTGCTTTGCTCATCACTAATTATTATAGACACTCGTGCCTATAAACAAACTACAGGGGACGTGAGCAACGATGGTTCTGCTAACTGCTGAAGTTGTTGCCAATCCGAAATTTAAAACTGATTATTTACTTTACATGTAAACCTAGTTTCACCAACTCTGTTTGAATCATAAGGGGAAAAATGAGTAATTTTCCGTATGTTATAAAATGTTAGTTATCCACTATATCCACTTACATCATTAAATCTGAAACTTAGAATGTAAAAGTGTACACAGCCGTACCAAACTAATGAATCTGAAAAAAATATATAATCACCAACTGACTCCTGACTCCTGAGGAAACAAGAAACCTCATGGCTCAGTAAAAAGGGCAATTAGTACAATCTAATTCATTGCATTAGCTTCTGCAATACCTTGATATTGAACTAGGTCAGAGTTATTAGCACTAAACGTTCCACTTTCCTTCCCAGGCACCTTGACGTCGAAGATTTATTGGACGTTTTTCCTCCAGTTAGAATAAATCATTGATAAGATACTAATAGGGAATATTAAGCAAAGGTCGGAGCAGAGTACGCTACTAGCACGTGTATACAGTAAATAAATAAAAATCCGACCAAAATCCGACATGTTTCAAACAAAATAAAATTAAAATTTAAGGGGGGCTCCCATACAACAAACGTGTATTTTTTTTGCTTTTTCGCTCGTTATCAATAATGGAAACAGGTAAGCACTTGTAATATTTAAAAATGTCTTACATATATCTGTACTTTAATAATTAAAAATAATATTAAAATAAAATAAAAATGTAAGGGGGGCCCCCATACAAAAACACAATTTTAGCCCTGTTTTTGCTCTATAACGGTACGGAACCCTTCGTTCGCGAGTCCGACTCGCACTTGGCCGATTATCTTGATAAATACCTGTTACGTACTCTGTAAATCATGTGTAATGTTAATGATTTTATTAAACCTGTAGTATTTATTAAGTACTAGACGTTCCGTGCGGCTTCGCCCGCGTAAAATAGATATTTCACAGACAAATCAGTCTACAAAAAATAGCCTATGATCCTTCACGTGGTCTACTTCTTCTCTGACCCAAATAACAGAAAAATTGTTCTAGTAGTTCATGAGATGATAAGCCCTTTCAAATAATTTCCCCCGTTTTTTCCACATTTTCTTCTATTTCTTCGCTCCTATTAGTCTTAGCGTGATAAAATGTAGCCTTCCTCGATAAATGGGCTATCTAACACTGAAATATTTTTTTAAATCGGACCAGTAGTTTCTGAGATTAGCGCGTTTAAATAAGCCCTTTCAAATAATTTCCTCCCGTTTTTTCTACATTTTCCTCTATTTCGTCGCTCCTATTAGTCTTAGCGTGATAAAATATAGCCTATAGCCTTCCTCGATAAATGGTCTATCTAACACTGAAAGAATTTTTCAAATCGGACCAGTAGTTCCTGAGATTAGCGCGTTCAAACAAACAAACAAACTAACAAACTCTTCCGCTTTATAATATTAGTATAGATATACTTTTTAACTCTAAGGACCTGTTTCACCACTTCCAGATAAAGTAATAGGCTATCCACAACTTTTTTGACAGATTCTCCATACTCTATCTGTCAAGTGGTAGATAGTCTATCCGGCACTTATCAGCAAGTGGTTAAACAGACCCTTAGACTCTTTTGCTTGACTGAACAGAAAATTCTTAAGAGCCATAAGTGCCATAACATGTAAAAACGTTAAGTGTTAAGATAACTGAGTCTCCTAATTTACTAGTCTATCGGCTATTTCAAGAACAGAACAAGAATAGAACAAATATTATGTTGCAATCGTATTGCAAAAGTAGGTGGAAACTATTTTGCGGCCTTTTTAAGTTAAACTTTTTAAGACAAGAATCGAATATGATTTCCTTTTTTGTTACTAGCCAGTGGCTACAATAATCGAAAAGAATACCACATAGATGCTCATGTGGCACCTACATAAATGTGCAGGTGCTACAAATGTATTATCTGTTTTAATTTAACCAATTAAGTACACATTAAACGTGTAATTACTTTTACAAGTCTAGGTACCTACTGTGCGATACTGGGCCGTGACTTCGCATAAAAATAGTTGAAACTGTTTACATCAGCAAATTACTTTAATATTGTGTAATCTTCCGAACGAGGCTACAGCATTAATAGCTGTAAATTGCTGTGACATGTGACAATACTCGTTATCTGAAGCGACTTGATTATTTCCGTTCATATGAGGGTCGACAGGCATAATATTCGAGAAAAAATTTCATAATTTTTGTACCTATCTCTTCGTCATTATCAGCAATGTTATCGAATAATGTTCTGCAGGTTAGCTCTGTTTTAAAAATGGGCAGTTTGATTCCTAGCTAGTTTTAAATTTTCCGAAAAATGCCGTGTCATGACTCATGATGCAGTTTTAATTTTTTTGCGTTATCTATAATAATTTGTACAAGCTAAGTGCATATTACGATTAACGATTAACCCCTGATTTAATAACGATAATAGCGAATATGGCACAACAATTTTGCCGGGTCAGTGCAGCGTAATGCGGAAGATTTTGTGACCAGTGAGCGCTATTTATATGATCTATATATACAACCAATCAAATGATATTATGTCGCTCCGATATTACGTCACACGCCAAATAACCAATCAGGATAAGCGAAACGGATCATAATAATCGAGGCATCTAGCGGAATAATTTGGCAAAAATCGTCGTATATAATTTTTTATCTTTCTGGCTACACAATTTGCACTTTTTTCCGCTGGAAATAACCTAGTTTCTACGGGTTTTTGTCCTTCTATCATCCATGGTCAAGTAATGACCATGTTTCCAGTGTGTACGCTTACTACTTTTTACCGTCGGAAATTTTCCGGTCGCAAGAGAATTTGTCGTTCTGTCCTCAATCAACCACCACGTTTCCAGTGTGTACACTGGCAACTTTTTACCGCCGGAAAATTTCCGATCGCAGCAGTCATGTCACTCTATCATCATGATCATCATATTTCCAGCGACCCTGATAACGGCGGCGGCGGGGACGACGGTGGCGTGGACGTCCCCCACCATCCCCATCCTGACGGCGCCGGACTCCCCCATCGCCACCACTCCCGACGAGAGCTCCTGGATCGCGTCCATGATGATACTGTTCTCAGGTGAGCATACACTCGCTTATACGGCCTAACCCGGACCCACTTAAAGTATGTATAAAGCCCTGGCGAAAAAATACGTGTGGCACTCAGGGACTGCCGCGGTAGCTATTGCATAGCATTTTTATCAACTTATGCAATTATAATTCGCATACGTCTAGTCGCACGCACACAAACACGTTAAACGATGCACGGCAACGCCGCACCGACCGAGCGACCGGGAGGGTGTTAGGTACCAAAACCATAATATGTCGCAATTACTATCGCAACGTCACAGTACAGCAATAAACACATAAATTGTCACCTGCCAAAATGATGATGGATTAAAATATATGTTACCGTTAATGTGCGTAAACCAGTTAGACTGCAGATTTACAAGGTATTCTGCAGATTATCTGGGTGAGTCAGTTAAAGTGCAAAAAGTTTATTCTATTCTCATTAAATTATATAAAACAAGTTCTTGTTTGAATAAAACATATTATTTAGTTGTAGAGAATTATTTAATATAATTTTTTGAACATAAACAAAGGAATAAATTATTAAATTAAGTAAAATGTTACTCCAATAATAAAATATCAGATCGTATCAACTAGAAAAAAACCTATTAAAACAACAACAGTCTTAGGTTGACAAGCTTAAGTCAAAGTTTTTAGGACTTTTACGAAGGAAGAGAATGCAAATTGGTTAATTTACAAATATAAGCTTTTTTATTTAAAAATGTCACACTTTAATGGATGGTATCAGGGAATCTGCAGATTACCTAGGTAATGTGCACGTTAACGTATTCTGTATTCTAACGGTAACATATTATATAGGTATACTACGAAGAACGTAGCACTCCGCCTGCCAATTTTCCATTACTTCTATAGATTAAAACCGAATCGATGTATTCACACAAGTTTACAAAGTAATAAATCTCCTAACGCTCGACTGGGAGTGGTCCGTGCTTGTAAAAGTCAGTTCCTGAAGTGCTATTTCAATGTAGATTGTATGCATTGGAGTGCGGTCTATATTGGTCCTTGGACAAATATTAGTATGTATATCACTGACATATAGTACTACGTACTAGACTTGACACCGCAACGCAATGCTTGGTCACATTCAACAGAATCTATATAGCCGCAACGCACTTAGTCGGCCGCAAACTCTTATGCGCACTAGACGTATGACATTTATAAAAAAAACAAAATAAAAGTCACAAAAATGCCTTGGTGTGTCTTAAGATACTGTAAAAATAATTCCAAAAACACTTCCAAATGCGACGGAATAACATTTCATCGGT
Source organism: Cyaniris semiargus (assembly GCA_905187585.1). Taxonomy (NCBI): domain Eukaryota; kingdom Metazoa; phylum Arthropoda; class Insecta; order Lepidoptera; family Lycaenidae; genus Cyaniris; species Cyaniris semiargus. The sequence goes on from LR994555.1 coordinate 7,205,231, forward strand.
TATTATTCTTATTTAATTATTTTCAATTAAAATACGAACATTAAATTACTAGGCGAAGACGCGCGCCATTTCGCATTGTCATAGAGTAGTAGATTCAGAGGGGAATGTAGTCAGACCGCAGAATACAGATATCTATGATGACACGACGATGATTGAAGTATTCACGTAGACGAGTTTGTATTTTGGTAATATAAATACGGTATTACGTGTACATTATACATGCGTACATTATAATTGTATTTATAAATATATAAGTAATTTAAATAAGATAAGTAAATAGTGGACTTTGGGGCCATACTTATTATAATATAATTATTATAAATGCGAAAGTCTGTCTGTCTGTCTATCCGTCCGGCTGTCGGTCTGTCCAGCCATCTGTCTGTGTGTCCGTCTGTCTGACCGTCTGTCTATCTGTCTGTCTCTCTCTGTGTCTGTTACCTCTTCAAGCCCAAGCCGCTGTAACGGTTTTGCAAAATTTTGGTATGCAATATTTTGGTTTTTGACCGACTTCAAAAAAAGAAGGTAATACGTTTGGCTGTATGTATATTTATTTTTATTATTTTTTGTATGTTCAACGATTACTCAGCCGTTTGTGGTCCGATTTTCGAAATCCGGACGTACAGAGTTAACTCGACCGTTTGTAGCTCCAAAACTGGGGGGTTTGTATAAGTATGGCCGCCAGGTTAACTACGGTTACGAGTACGAGTTACGGAGTTAACTCGACCGAGTTGTATTCACCTTTGAAATTTTCGGAATTTTGAGGCTACGTCATATTCTATTCTCGGTAATTTGATGATGTTGTTTTTTAACTGACTTCCAAAAAGGAGGAGGTTATATATATTGTATGTTCAACGATCACTTCGCCGTTTGTGGACCGATTTTCAAGATTTTTTCGCTATTGTATCGGGTTTAATCCGAATTTGATACCATGTTTATAAAAAAGGTGACTTGATGATGGGATCCATAAGTAATAAAGGGAATTCCTCGCTATTTATACTAAAACCCCATTTATCTGGATGATATTGTGATTTTGATTCATAATCTGAATTCTGAAGTATTTCAAATGAAAACTTATAGTGATTTTGGATAAATAATTAAGTATTCCAAGATAATCATACCAAAAAGTCAGATTTTGAACCAAGATATACCAAGGTTCGAAGGTGGTGAACAGATCTCCGGCCTCCTTATACGTTGTTTTAAGAATTGAAGGCATATGCTAATGGTACATTAGATTAATCATCATCATCGTCAAGACACCAGTCTGTGCGTTCACCACTTAAAAGTAAGGCCAAGTTAGCCTCGAAGAATCTTAGTGTTTTTAATAGAACGAGACAGTATTTCAGTCCGGACCAACGCCTACAACTCTGTAAGATTTGACCATATAAACAGCAAAGATCTGAATTTAATGAGGGATGGTGCTGTTCATGGTTTGCTGTACAAGAATAAGGCTCAGGTCAGTAAAACAAATTGCATTGTGTGCTGTGAAGGGAAGCAGGCCAGGTTACCTTTCAGTAATACTGGTAACAGAGGTAAGGAGCTGCTCGATGTTGTACATGCAGATATTTGTGGGCCGATGGAGTCTAGATCAATTGGAGGAATGAAATACTTCTTGCTGTTTGTAGATGACTACAGTCGAATGGCATTTGTTTATTTTTTAAAAACAAAGGATGAGGTATTTTCCAATTTTAAGTCATTCAAGCAATTGGTTGAAGATTTTCAACCAATTGCTTGCCTGTCTGATTAGACAGGCAGAAAGCTGAAGGTGCTAAGGACAGATAACGGAACAGAGTTCTGTAATAAAGTTTTTGAGAAATACTTGCAGGATGCAGGAGTTATTTACCAAAAAAACTTGCCCTTACATTCCGGAACAGAATGGTCTCTGTGAAAGGCTTAACCGATCAGTTGTAGAAAAAGCCAGTAGATGTCAGCAACCTGCGAATTTTTGGCAGCAAGACAATGGTACATGTCCCAAAAGAGAGAAGACAAAAGTGGAACAAGAAGGCTTATCAATGTATTCTTGTTGGATGCGCGGACAATGTGAAAGGCTACCGTGTATACAATCCCAACAATGACAGTGTAACAATAGCGAGAGACATTGTTGTGATTGAGGAGGGGATTGAGCAGAAACATGAAGAATTATACATTGATATAAGCGGAAGTTCAACTAACACGATAGTGAAGAAAGAACAAGAAGATATCCAAGAAGTGGGGGAAACAATAGACACGAGAAATCTAGAGGGTCAGGAGCAGAAGGTAGAAAAGCCAAGCATGGGAGAGGAAAGTTCAAACTCGGAAGAAGAGGACTTTCAGGATTCTTCAGCAGTGTTAGGGGCTGAGCCTGAGATGGGGGCTGTCCCTATGACGGCAGCAGAGTGCTTTAAGGGCACTGAGTCTACTACAGGGTCTGCAGAATCTCCAGACTTGCCTTCAAAACGATTACGTAAATGTCCTAATCGGTTTGGTTTCGGTAATGTGTGTGTGACAAGTGAATTAAGTGCTAACGAATTATCTCTTCATGAGGCAATGAACGGTTCTGAGTGTGAACAGTGGAAACTAGCGATGCAAAGTGAACTTAAATCATTTAAGGATAATGATGCTTGGGAGTTAGTGAGTGTTTCTCCTAGGCGTACCATTGTGCAATGTAAATGGATTTTTAAAAGAAAATTTGATAATAATAATAAAGTTATATACAGAGCACGATTGGTGGCTAAGGGGTTCATGCAAAAACCAGGCATTGATTATGATCAAACTTTTTTACCTGTTCTAAGACATTCAACCTTGAGATTGTTATTCGCTTTAGCTGTTCAACTTAATTTAGATATTTGTCATCTAGATGTTAAAACAGCATTTTTAAATGGTTTTCTAGATGAAAATGTTTACATGATGAAGCCAGTGGGACTACAGTGCAATAATGATGATGCTAACAAGGTTTTGCGACTAAAACGGGCTATTTATGGCTTCAAACAGTCATCAAGAGCATGGTATCAACGTGTCGATGAATTACTATAATCTTTAGGTTTTAAGAAATCAGATTTAGAACCATGTTTATTTATTAAAGTTAACAAAGATATAAAAATCATTATTGCCTTGTATGTCGACGATTTTTTTGTTTTCTCCAATAATGAGAAGGAAACTGATGAATTAAAGAAAGCTTTGTCATCAAAATTTGAAATTAAAGATTTAGGTTGTATAAAGAATTGTTTAGGAATGAGAGTAATTGTCAATAAACAAGAGGGAATTATAACTATAGATCAGGAAAGCTATATTGAGGAATTGTTGTATAAATTTAATGTTTCTGAATGTAAATCTGCTGATACACCTATAGAATCTAAGATAAATTTATTAAAAAGTGAAACATGTGATGCTAAGTTGCCTTATCAACAATTAATCGGCTGTCTTATGTATATAGCAGTATTAACTCGTCCTGATATTGTATTTGCTGTTAATTTTTTAAGCCAGTTTAACAACTGCTACAATGATGAACACTGGGCCTATGCTAAGAGGGTTCTTAAATATTTGAAGAAGACTAAAACATATTGCCAGAGTTTTTCTTCTAATGGCAATAGTCAGTTACAAGCGTTTGTAGATGCAGACTGGGCCAGTAATGTCATTGACCGCAGATCTTATACTGGATATTTCTTCAGGCTGTCAAACTGTGCTATATGTTGGGAAACCAAAAAGCAGACGACAGTGGCTCTTTCAAGCACAGAAGCCGAATATATGGGCATATCAGATTGTTGCAATGAAGCTGTATACTTACGTAATTTCTTATTTGAAATTACAAATGATTTGTATCCAACTCAAATTTTTAATGATAACCAATCTGCCCATAAGTTAGTTGCTAATCCTGTGTTCCATAAAAGATCTAAACATATAGCAGTTCGATATCATTCTTGTAGAGAGAAATTTGCTAGTGGTATTGTAAAAATTTCATATTTACCTACTTCAGAAATGCCTGCAGATATCTTAACAAAAGGATTGTGTAAAAATAACCACTACAAGTTTTTGTCAATGTTTGGTTTATATAATAATAAATAAATTATGTTTAATTTTGTTAAGTGGGGGTGTTGTGCTTAATAACAAAATGATACTTGTAATGCCATCTGTTGATACATTAGTGTACTGTATGTACGATGTCCATAGATACTTGTACTAATATGTATTCTGTGCCATAGATGAAAACTATGAGGTAAAAAAAAAAGGTTAATACAATTGTCAGTCTGTGCCAACCATTCTGCTGTTTCATTATACCCTATCTTAGATGAGCCGCCACATTGGATGTAGAATGACATTACATTCGTTTTCGAGTTATTCTCAAAAAGTTCTTTCATTTAATATCCATACTGTTATTATAGGACAGCATAGAAAATAACTATTCCGCTATCTTGGATGGTCGGCCATTTTATATTTATAGTGATGTCATACTGTATCGTGCATTGTCATTCAAACCAAACGTGTATACAAAATTTCAGCTCAATCGGTTAAAATATTATACGTACATACATACTTCGAAATTGAGTTCAAAAATTCCACCCGAACTTACATAATAATATGTACTAATATATTTAATAATATGTACATAATAATATACAGAGCAAGTTAAATAAAAGCTTTTAGTAATGTTTAGTAAAAATCTTCGTTTTATTTTATCCAGTTACTCAAATAGAGTCTGCGTTCATTCGAGTGTAGGCACAAAACTTTGTCACTTCTGCGGTACTGATCTATAGCCATCACCGCCCCGCCTCTCACCCCGCTCATGCCTCAAGTGTGACATGTTTTTTGTTTGCAATGGCGCCTCCAGTACGTAGTACATAATATCTCTATGATGTATATGGACATAATATATTGGAGAAATGGTCAAAGGGGCATATCCGAATAGGATTGTCTATGATCGACGTAAAATGTAGATTGTGAATAACTCTAGATATACTGCAGCTATGATGGCAATCATGTAATCCATCATGGGCCAACTAGAAGAGAAGTCTTTTTGCAATATATTTAACACTGTAGCTTAGTTTTATTAAATCCGATTTTTAAGTAAGTAATGTTGTACACACAATAAACATTATAACTAAATTATTTTACTCAAAAAAGAATTAGATAAGTTATGACTTGAATAAAAAAGCAATAAAACTAATCATTCCCTTATTATGTATTTAATTAAAACTATTGTAATATCATATCGCATCTCTTGTGTTTATAAACGATTCTAATTTTAATATCGTACCAAGTTTCTAATAAATACATTCGAAATAAACGAGGAGCCGGCCATCGCCAACGCTCGTGATTAAACCATTAAATATTAAGTAATGATAGCCACTGTCAGTCTGTCCGTCTTTATTGTTTTTATTGGATATTATTAAGCCCAATTGAGACTGAGTTAAGTCTCGCTATTGTGCCAATGATTTTTCGTTTATGAACTTAAATGGTATAATTTGAGCGACGGAAACGAATTGCAGAATGATTTTACATAAATTACGTAGTATTTATAGAGTTTCTTGTGTAAAATTCATAAGAATTTGGTAAACAAATCTACTTGTAACAAAATAAAAATAAAAATATATGCATGCCACATAATAAGATTAAAAATGAAGAAAAATTGAGGAAAATCCTCTTCGCGCAATAAGAAAGCCAATGTTTAGACACATTGACACACATACAGATTTGTCAAACTTACACCAACATTTACCTAAGTTCAATATAAATAATTAGGGATTATAATATTATGTATGTCACCAAGAACTTCACTTTTACCACCACGTGTTATACACCACATAGGTAATCAACCAACCAACGAACAACAAATAACATAATTTTTATCAATTCCAGCCATAAGTCCGATCCCGGCGGCGTACCTCGCTGACAGGATTGGCAGGAAGAGGACTTTACTTCTGTCCGCGATCCCCTACATCATTGGCTGGATCCTGGTGATGCTGGCCAAGAACGTGCCCACCATATACGCTGCAAGACTGTTCTCCGGGCTAGGCTATGGGATAGCCTACACCACGGCGCCCATGTACCTTGGGGAGATTGCGTCGAACGAAGTCCGTGGTGCCATGGCCACTCTCATCACTGTTATGTCCAAGGTAAGCAATTTTGTAAGGCTGATTTCGTTGATACAGTTGCTGATGCATCTTCAAATTAAGGCCGTGGAGCAGCATTATATTCTGGCTACCTTTGAACATGGAAAATATCCAGTTTCTGCGATAGTTTGTCATTTTATTATCTTTCATCAAGTATTAATTAATCTAGCCCAGCAACAAGCATTCATCCTTTAATGCTTCTACGTATTTATCTAAATCAATACATAGAATAGAGCTTTAAATACTAGATGCTCTGCTAGATCGAAATATTTTTACATAATATTCATGGATCCTGGACTAAAGTTATTGATAGTAATATTAGTAATAATCTTAAAACGAATCTAAAATGAATCTAGTGATGCTGGCGCCCGCTACTATGTCAATGTCACAAAAGCTAATTTCTATGCGACAAGTTGTCGCATAGAAATTAGCTTTTGAGAAAACATAACCCGGAAGTATGTATATGTTGTCGCCGACAACATATACATACTTCCGGGTTATGTTTTCTGAGTGTACGTATGTAGTATATTTTGGCACTCCACCTACAGCTTAAACGACTGTCTCGATTGTCAGAATGAATAGAAACGAGATTTTGAGATTTTAAAATCATGTCTAAATACAATGCGCAGCAACCTAACTAGAAGATGCACTTATGATATTGGCATAACAAATAATAATAGTTTAAAAAAAACACGCTATTCACTTTTATTTTTTTTTCAGTTTTAACAAATTATTGCATTTTCAATTTTCATTGGCTTTAATATAAGTTTTAACAAATTATTGCATTGTCATTGGCTCTTAATACATAATTTGCAAAGTTTCGAATTAATTAGACTACTGGAGATAGGTAAAATTTGTGCTTAAAGATGCCGTTACATACATACAGCCCAAGCTTTAAATAAAAGCGTGTTAAAAATCCGCTTCAGTGTATCTAAACAATTTAATATAGTTGCTTATAATAATATGATAATAGTTGCAATTTAATCCATTACAGAGCAATTAATTACTTAGGTACAATACATACTTACATTACAAGTAATACGGTTAAAATTTATTCTACACGTTCCGTGTAATGATGTCTGTAAGAAAAAATTTTATATTACTTAAATAAATTACAATACTTAAGTTCTTCTACCTAATACTTAATAGTCATGTTTTATGTTTCAGCTCGGGATCCTGTCTCAATACTGCATCGGACCGTACGTGTCCATGTTGATCCTCGCCAGCTTCAACATCACCATACCGATACTGTTCTTCGTCACATTCAGCGCGATGCCCGAATCTCCCTACTACTTCCTAAAGTCTAACCAGTCGAGTAAGGCCGAGCAGGCGCTGAAACGGCTGAGAGGCAAGGATTATATTCCCGAGGAGTTGGACAGCATGAGACACCTGGTCAACGAGAACATGAGAGACACGAGCCAGTGGAAGGATCTGTTCACCGTCGGCGGAAACAGGAGAGGTCTCATCATCCTACTGGGAATCTACTTCACGCAGCAGTTCTGCGGAAGCACTGCCGTTATTGCGTACGCGCAGCAAATTTTCAAAGCCACCGACAGCGGCTTGGATGAGAAAGGAGCTTGCATCATTGTTGGCGTGGTCCAGCTCATTACGTCAGCTATATCCTGCCAGCTGGTGGATAGACTGGGCAGGAAACCTTTGTTAATAACGTCAGCCTGCGGGGTCGGGCTCGCCAACATCATAATCGGCGCGTACTTCTTCATGCAGCACGAGAGCAGCGAGTACACCGTCGCCATCAAGTTCATTCCTATTATTGTGATACCGATATTCATATTCTCGTATACTATAGGCCTAGCCACGGTGCCCTTCGCGATCACCTCGGAGATATTCCCCACGAACATCAAGTCGAAGGCGACCTGCGTTATACAGATATTTGTAGCGCTCATGACGTTTGCAGTGACGAAGTTGTACCAGGTGGTTGCAGACAACCTCGGCAACTACGTCGCCTTCTGGGGCTTCGGGGTGCTGTCAGTGGGTGGTGTGATATTCATACTGTTGCTGTTGCCAGAAACGAAGGGCCAGTCCTTCGCCGCGATACAGGAGAAGTTGTACAGCGAAAAAGTTGTATACAAAAAACAAGATGAGGGCAAAGTGATGATTAACTTATAGTGAATTAGATGCAGTAGTTTATCTGTAGGTACTTAATATTTCCGTCCGAAACGTGTCAACATTCCTCCGAATGCAAGCGTAACAGAATTTATTCCTAATATAAGATCACCACAAGCAACTCATCTTAGCAATTTGATATTGTACGAATTTTAAAGCTACAAAACTTTGCGCTAGAAATATTATGTCATAGTATAAGTTCACTTAAAATTATTATTATCTATTAATTGGAATACCTTTACCATTAACATAATACACTTTAAAAGTAATTTAGCCCTTTAAAATAATTGCGATTTGCGAAGCAAAACAGTTTACATTATTTGTTTGTCTTAACAAACAACCGAATTAAAAAATATCTTGAATAATAAGGATTTCTTGATTGTTTTTCTCATGTTATATTTTAGAAATTATCCCTACAACTTTCAAAAATTTTAATAGAGGTGAACGAAGCAAAAGTAGGAACCTACCAGTCGTATTGAAAGTTGGCATTGTCTTCTGAACTAAGTATTACTGGGGGAACTTTCCAGAACACCTCGGTAACTTTTACTGTGTCTTCATCTTTATGTCAGTTCTGTTGAATTTCGTGATACATTGTGATGTTTACAGTAGTTGCAATATCAGTATTTAGTTCTAAGATCGTTTGTCTGTCTGTCTGTCGAGATATATAGTCGTGATAAGATATAGGGTAAAACAAATCAAAACACGGATTGCCGGAAAAGATAACAATAGGATTACAATGCGTTTGTAATTTTATTTGAATTTTATAATCTGGCCCTTTAAATTGACGTTATCTTGACTGACAAGGTTTGTTAGGTAATTTGAAGATATTTTAATTACAAAATGACTCAAGAGTCAAGATTGCTTAATTTTTTTATGTACCATCAAAGAAATTGATTCACAGGTGAATGAATAGCGGACCACCGTTATTTGGCAAGATTATGTCTAGTCAACGTTAGTCGTGATCTGTTGGCTAGACTTGACACTGTCCGGCCAAATTACGTACGACTGCCATCTGCCTATGAATCAATTAATTATCTAATAGTTCTAATAGTTACTATACTGTACTCGACGAAACATGGCGGTAGCGGTCATCGACTCCCTGTCAAAAACTTGTCATTTTCTATATAAACCGCGCTTGACAATGAAGTGTCAGATGTTGTCAATCGCGGCTTTGTATAGAAAATGACAAGTTTTTGATAGGGAGTCAATGACCGCTACCGCCATGTTTCGCAGAGTACAGTATAGTAAACCAATCATTTAGAATCTCTGACAGGATTGTCTGTAAGGTTTTATTGAATTTTCTTAATATTGATATCGTCTTTGCCTAAAATTAGCTTGCGTAGTTGTTAATGATATATTCTTAATTAAATTTTAATTATATTTGTGTGTGATGTACTTATAATTAATTAGAAATTATCGTTAGAAATTGCATCTCTCAAACAAAGATACTCATAAATATTTCTTATTGGTATAATAATGTTTCTGGCAACATGCAAAATGAGTGATAAAAAATATAATGTTACCGAATAATATTTAAATATTATACATAAATAATTATTGTAACTAAACCTACTTGAACACCGGTAATTTCAGCAAAGTAATTAATATTTGGTTTAAGTAATTTTATTTACAATAATTAATTAATTTTGTTTTGCATTAAGCATCACCTATAATAAGTTGTTATTAATTTCTAGCTTTAATACTTTTAAGTTCTGTTTGTTTTTAATTTTAGTGGTGAGAAGTTCTTAAATTTTAATTTTATTTTTACTTGTGTTTTTAATGAGTGTAAAATGGTGTTTAAACTTGAAAACGTACAAAGAAATATTGTGAATGAAAGTATGAGGAACTGTGTAACTTTATATTCTTAAGTAGATAGGTACTATTATAGTGTAAAGTAGGATATTTTTTATAATTTGAATTTGAATTTAATAACCATTACTTAAATATAATGGTCTCAGCCAAAGTAAAGATTTTTAAAGTTAATTATTTATGTACTTATCTATACAATAAATATTACCCTGTCTTATTTTAATACTATGAGACTCTTCGAATATAATGTTCTGTAAAATAATGGTCACAAATATAAATAATAATTATAACAATAATTTAAAAACATTCCGAGTGCCTTAAAAGTAAGACGTGATTTTTACATTTAAATATAAAAATAATAAAATATAATGTCTCTACAATACAAAATATATTTACAGTGATGGAAAGGAAAATATACATTTATAATTATTGATATTATGTTTTGTTTCATTTGTTAATAAAAAGTTTGCAGTTTATACAAAACCAAAAACATATAAATTAATATTATATTAACTGGTCGACATACTACATAAAACCACCTGTAATTTTTTTCATAGCCACCGTAGAACTGAGTTCTGGCTACCTAAGAATAGAAATGATAGACATTGTCTGAAGTGTTCATTTGAATAAATGAATGTTTCAATTTCTTTTCATACACATCACTTTAAAACCAGAATTAATTTCCAATGAAAAGGGTAAATAAACAAAAATGAACCGTTATTAGCTTTACAGTATAAAAGCGCTAAAATGACCTACAAACATAAATCGCTATTTTCAACTCATATTAAAATGTTACTAAAGACATATATTAATATTTCAAACAGATATGTCATTCATCAAAATTAGGCATTGTAGAAAACATAAACATAGACCACCAACATCAATACTTCTTTTTGGCTGCGTCGGGTAAAAAGATACATGATGCAATCATCATTCATACACATCGTGTTTCACATGAGTCCGATTCATGACAAACGGACTGACGAGACGATAACACTATCGTGGGTGTGTTTCAGCGTCACAGTGTACTCAAACCCTAAATTCGTGATAAAAGATAGCGATAATGTGCTAAATAAAGGATAAGATTCATAGCGTGAGTCGGCGGTTTTCGTCTGTGATGCGCGCCTCGTGATCTTAGCTACAATGTAAACATATTATCTTGTTTATCTAATACCTTAATTGACTCGATAATGGATCATTTCCCAAATCCGCAATAGGAATATCGTTATTACAATAAAGTGATTATATTGTATCGTTTTTATGTAGGTATATTAGAGAGAGCCATCGGTTTCTGCTGTGGGATGTATAGGATCCAAATATCTTAAATTAATTAGTGGCATCATTCTGTGTGTTAAGACAATTTTGTTATGTGTTCTCGGAAATTAACGTTTTTCACATAATATGGCAAAACGAAGATAGCCAAACATTGTTTTGATGCAAGCTTCCTATGATCATTTTCATAAGCCGCTCCCAACCTCAGGAGTAAGGACTTACGCGGCCTTTCCATGTTAGTCCATAATCCATATTGTACAAATACAAGCGATTATGGCGTGTAGAGAAGCATAATATTCGTTTACGCGATGTTAGCCCATGCTCAAAGTAGATTGTCCATATTTGTAAACAGCTATGCAATAATTTTTGGTTATACTTCAGTGGAGGCTTTGAGTTGACACATCAGCGTTGATGCGGTCGGTGACAGCATACCTTTATATTCTTTTATATTTGGAGTTTCCCAATTTAATGAAAATGTTCAATTTGACCTTACAATCATCCCGTCAGTCGACACACATGGTCGTGATCAATTTATTACGTATTGTACTATGTCATTGTTATATTCCATTGTGTCTGTTGCCTTGATTGTAGTCTACCACATATCGCATATTACGATAATTTTCATCTAGATTCTAGAACATATTTTATACATTACATTATGATAAAATCATTTAGTAAAGCTAGGGCCTACAGGTTAGTTAATAATATATTATTCATCATCATCGCCGAAACGAAGTATATAGATAATGATATAATATTCATCGGCTTTTTACTACCATGAAAAGCCTTAAAGCAGTTAGGCATTGAATTACTGCAGAGGTCCAAGTTGTGGAGGGAATTTCTTAAACACGACAATTATTAACAAAGTAGTTATTTGTGCTAATTGTTTTGTCTTTCTCAGGACACAAAGTTGCAATCAGATGACTCGTATAATTTCCAAGAGAGTCTAGCGACTCATCAAATATGAAATAATAAACATGTATTGTGTAATTAAAAGTCCTTATCGTAAACGTAAACGACAGTAGTTCGTTCGTTTTCGTTTTCCCGCAGAAAAACCTATGTTGTCCAAATAATAATCATCACTACATTTACAAAAATACAAAGAATAACAAAGTAAATTGTTAGCATTAAATAGACTTCTAAAGTACAAAATATCATCTAGAACTAAACTAAAATATAACTAAAATATGTATTCTTTGGTGTGGGTTAAGTGTTTATCACTTCTAAATCTTAATTAACACTTAAATTTACTTAAATTAACAAGTTTCTAATTCTTAATCGTGATAACTAAGTTTTAACATTTAACTGTTTTTTATTCATAATAAAGAAAATAAAGAAAAGAAAATAAAATATGATTGAAATGATCATTTCAATCATATTTTATTTTCTTTTGTTTCAGAAAGGATACAGCATATTAATTTAATGTGTTCACATTAAATATGCTGTATCCATTCTGATCCTATAAAGGCGCGTGGAAAGCAACTCTACCTACGTGGGATTTTTTACTTTTCTGCAAAAGTAAATAATAATTTTATTATTCCTTTATAATAAAGTCCCAGATTTGTGATAGAGTGTAGGTGTGGGTCACATAGAAGCCTAAATGTTAATACAGCAAAGGTAGAAAGTAAAAATGAAACGCCTACGTCTTGTTTATTTTTAGCATTTTCAATATAAACGCTCCAGCCATTTCCAAGTAACAATAAGGACCCTTAATGTCTCAAATTCCTTACTTTAATACGATAAAAATAAATATGAAAATTACATTTTTGTACACGCATGAAATTTAATATGAATGATATACTTAATAGAAGCTGTTCAGGATCAATTAAACATAAGAATGTACTTTGAACAAGTAAAATAGATATTATATTACGTAGTTTTCATGATAATTACTTCATTGAAAATTAAATTAGTGGTATAAGCACAGATTATAATGATAAGTTACAACGAAGCCTTTAATAAAAAAAAATGATTTCCAAATTATTATTAACAAGATAATTTATTCTGTATAAATTATCTTGTTAATAATAATTAATTTGGAAAAAATAATATGAATTTGTAACAAAACAAATTGATAATACGTCTTATAGTGTTTTAGCTCCGTGGTACCTACCTACAAGTGCGCATAGTGAACTCTAGTCTATAATAAACAAGGCCGTATATTATTATTATACAGGATGTAACAAAACAAAGGGATACTTTAAGGTGTATATGAGTCCCCTGTATAGAGTTCACTGTGAAAGTAGCAGCGCTGAATGAGCATTTTTTTGTGATTCGTATGGGCAATCGATCGCCTCAGCGTCATGAATTGGTCCATACAAAAGTTTAAAAAAGTTACTCTTTCAGCGCCGCTACTTTCACAGTGAACTCTATACAGGGGCCCATACACACCTTAAATGGTCACTTTGTTTTGTTACATCTATACTTAATATTATAAAGCGGATGAGTTTGTTAGTTTGTTTGTTTGTTTGTTTGTTTGTTTGTTTGTTTGTTTGTTTGTTTGTTTGTTTGTTTGAACGCGCTAATCTCAGAAACTACTGGTCCGATTTCAAAAATTCTTTCAGTGTTAGATAGTCCATTTATCGAGGAAGGCTATAGGCTATATTTTATCACGCTAAGACCAATAGGAGCGAAGAAATAGAGGAAAATGTGGAATAAACAGGGAGAAATTATTTGAACGCGCTAATCTCAGGAACTACTAGTTCTGTATAATAATAATAATGCATTAATTATACAATAAGTATGGGATAATATTAAGAGTATCATATTCTGGCGCACAGACACAGTTGAAATGAGAAATAATGGAAACATTTATATAGATTAGGGACAAACTGAGATATATTTTATGTCAGCCTGTCTATCGGCATGCTATCCATGCTGGTCAAATCACACTTGACCAATTTTCCGATGTAACTTTAATAAAAATATTTAAAAATCGGCCAAGTGCGAGTTAGACTCGCGCACGAATGGTTCCGTACCACAAAAGATCAAAAATAGGCTGAAAATTGTGTTTTTTGTATGGGAGCCCCCCTTAATTATTTAATTTATTTAAATTTTATTATTAATTATTAAAGTACAAAATATACAACTGAGTATTTCGTGAATATTTCAAGTGTCTATGTGTTGCCATTATTGATATCGAGCAAAAAATAGCAAAAAAATTATGTTTGTTGTATGGGAGCCCCACTTAAATATTTAATTTATTTGTTTTTAGTATTTGTTGTTATAGCGGCAACAGATATACACAATCTGTGAAAATTTCAGAAGTCTAGCTATATATTGTATAGCCCGCTTTGTATGGGGAGGGAAACTGGAATTCTTCCTACTCCTCCTATTCTCTTCTGATTAATTTCGTTGCGGGTCCCAAGGCAGTTTTAGCATGTCCCTCGGGCTCCCTGAGATCATATCAAAGGGTTTTCGTGGTTGGATACCGCTGTCGATCCTGGTACACAGGAGATACAGTGGTGGGAATGTGTGGTGGGCCAAAGCCCGATTAAAAAAAAATAAAAATAAAAAGTCTAGCTATAGCGGTTCTTGAGTTACAGCCTGGAGACACATAGACAGACAGACAGACGGACAGACATCGAAGTCTTAGTAATAGGGTCCCGTTTTTACCCTTTGGGTACGGAACCCTAAAAAGGAGAGGTGCGTTTTATCGGTTTGATTTACGGTGTTGTTATTTATTTATTTTAATGTCGTGTTTGCATTTCAGATACGCACTGAAGTTCAATATTTGGTTTTACTTACGATGATATATTTTTGTATTTCGACCTTTAAAAATTGAATGTGCCTTTCGGTATTTATATATGTACATGTTTGCATAATATATAATAATTATTATGATCAATATCAGCGGGGTTGTGGTTTCTTTGGCCAATCAAAAACGCAAAAGGGCATCCCCCTTGAATTGAGAAAAACAACTCATGCATTTTATTCCTATACACTTAGAGTACAGTATACGTATTACATACATACAAATGTAATTGCCATAAAATAGTCATAAAATTTTATGCGACAGTGTCTCTCGACAGTCTGTCTGGCTGGAAATTCTTTGCGCTAAAACCGATCCACCGATCTTGATGAATACTCTGGTTAACAAGTGCCATTTTCCTCAAAACCTGATCTCCAGCACCGAAAATTATGATTTTGGGCTCATTCGATTCGGAATACCATCTAGAACATTCTATCAAAATTCCAAGAGGGGCTGAAAAAAAATGCAAAAGTTATAAACAATAAAGGAAAAACCTACCTTTTATAAAAAAAAAAAAACCTTTTATGTCCAATTATTGTTACTATTTTGTTTTGTTATTGTTAAAAGTAGTGACCGACCGAACTTTCGGTTTCGGTTTCGGTTTCAGCCAGTTTCGGCCAAAAAATCTAGTTTCGGCCTTAGTTTCGGTTTCGGCCAAAAAATAGCCGAAACTTTCGGCCCCGCCGAAACTCCAGTGTTCGTGAATTTTCGTGCGTCGTTCGGTAAACTTCGCAGTTAACTCGTGCTTGCTCGTCGTCGAGGCCCCGGCTCATTTCGCCACCGTCCATTTAATCGTGTTTTGAGATTATGTTTTGCAAATTAGTGCCAAATTACTAAGTATTTATTTTATTTTTATTAGTACTTCGTTTTATTTTCATCAAATTGTCTAAACTTATTCTTATCGAACATTAGAGGTATATTGTTGTATTTTATTTCTAAACGACAAACGCACGTTTATTTAATATAGGTAACTGTTGGTGAATTACGTGCTATGTTCTTATTTTAACAATATTTTCCAAACAAACGATAAAGTAAATGATATGATAAATTGATTACCTTGTGTGTGAACTTTATAAATTGTACTTAATAATTTTGTTAGACTATGAGATATAGCTTGCGAGATTTTTCTAGTCAATCATCTCGCCTCATTCTTTTCCTTTTACCACGCTTTTTATTTATATGTAAAATAATTAACCTTTAATTATGGACGCGCAGTCTCACAGACCGTTCCGACCCTGGCCCTGCTAGAATCTTATCTACCCCACTTCCCCGTAAGCTTCACACTTGCGGCCCTCATTACACTAGTCGACAAAAAATATTTTTTTCTTGTGCCTGTTTCTTAATGACTACTATCCGATTATTTGCGTTTAAAAATAATCAGAAACATAAATTAAAAAAAAAGTTTGCTTTTATAGTCTTGGCGAAGATAAATAAAAATACTTATAAGATTTTTTCAAAATTCTTAAGAGACTAACTCGTCGTGACCTAGATAAAGGGGTTTGGATATCAGAGTTGGAACGGGAAGTTTGCCGCTGACACTTACTGTGCGTCTTTAATTTTTAGAGAAATTATGAGTTTTATGTTCTTGAAAGCGTAAAAATATCTTCAAAAATGTGTAAAATGGACGTAAAAAGTGTTTGCTGTATTTGCGGAAAATTTATTAAAGTAAAAGCAAAAAAGTTACTTGCACCGACAAATAAAATGATTTATCAAGCCTTTGAAACAAATTTTAAACTTCCTATTAAAA
Organism: Cyaniris semiargus; assembly: GCA_905187585.1. NCBI lineage: Eukaryota > Metazoa > Arthropoda > Insecta > Lepidoptera > Lycaenidae > Cyaniris > Cyaniris semiargus. The sequence goes on from LR994555.1 coordinate 7,222,017, forward strand.
ACCAGAATAAATATAGATGCCACACGTACTTATTGAAGAGGCATGATACAAGCTATGTTTGGAGTATGCTCAACTAAATACAAACAATATCAAATTTAAAAACTTATTTTTATATTTTTTCCTTCTAATTATTTTTAGTGAATGTTAGTAATTATATATAAATGAAATAAACAAATATATTTTTTTCTTTTAACACCTATCTAAAAGAAATAAAATACAACCTGCATATTATGCATATTCTACAAAATACACGAGAAAAGTTTTTGCTACATTTGCGGAGAATTTATTAAAATAAGAGTTAAAAAGTTAGTTGCATCAACAAATAAAAGACTCAGTCAAGCCTATGAAACAATTTTAAACTTCTTATTTAATACTAGAAAAAAATAGGAGCGCCACATACCGAAGCACACAACAAGCTATAATATTTGGGGTATGCTCACCTAGATTCAAAAAATATAAATAATAAATCTAAATTACATATTTTTCTATTTCAATTTTATTTTGGGAATATAAGCAACGATATAAATAATAAAATAATAATATTTTATTTTATTCTTTTGATATATAACTAAAAAAAGAAAATTCAGGTTTTCTTCAAAACTTGAAAGTTTCTATAGAATCAAACTTTATGAGTTAAAATCATTGTTTCTCTAATTTATTAAGTGTAAGATATCCAAATTGGGTATACAGAAGTCAGGCACAAAAATCGAGTTGACTAGTGTTATCTTAGGTTTAGTGGCAAAACGTCTTCTGAACCAAAAAATTGTGACGCCAACTGCAAGTTTACTTAGTAATTTCGTTTTGAACTTCGACCGCGCTCTGTGAGACTGCATGTCCGTGTTTCTCATACAAAGAATATGACTGAAATTGATTGTATTTTCTGTAGTTAATGTCTTAAAAAAATTCTGATCAAGTTTTTAGGGTAATCCTTCGTTCTAATACATTAAAAACTTGGAATCGGATAAAAAAACGGAATATGATACTGAAAAGTTTCTAGGGAACATATTCGAGTCTAAGAGCAATAGCGCACTAGTGGCTAGGCCGCAGCGGCCAGGTCGCGGGGGCCATCAAGAGCTCGGTGTGGCCGCTGGCCGCGTGGCGGCCAGGTGTGCGTGGTCTATGGCGGTTTCATACTAATCTACCTATCTAATCTACTACCTAGCCGGTAGTGTGCTATTGGAGTAAGATTAATAATATTTATTTTAAGAAATGTCACAAAAAGTAAAATATCCAATTTGGCACATTTTCTTATGTGTTAACAAATGTTACAGAACAGTAAAATTCAGAGAAATAATCGTCATTTTAAATGTTTTATCGAGTTTCGGTTTCGGTTTCGGTTTCGGCCGAAACTGAGAGTAAGGCCGAAATTTCGGTTTCGGATTCGGCTGAAAAATCAGTTTCGGTCGGACACTAGTTAAAAGCCATATAACAATATATGTATATGTTTTTATTTATAACTCATATTATTTAAATAATATTTTTTATTTTTAAAAATTTCGTAATGGCTTTATTTACATGAATTGAATGCCTTTGATTGTTAAAAAAAAAGAGAAAAATCAAAATTTTTTAATTTTTCCAACGGGGATCTCTTCAAACCCCTTTTAAGATTAACTGAAAAGAATTAAAAAAAAATCTAGATTTGAAATAATCAGCGTTATTATGTTAACATTAAAATGGTGACAATTAACAAATTAACAAAAGCATAACAAATAAACAAATTGTGATATTTTTTTTGTTGACGGATTATTGTTTATTGATATATCTACTTAGTATACAAATTTTTTTACTCCTTAATATTAATATTTAATCAGTTAAAATATTTTTTTAGTTCAGGTGGCAGATTGCGGCGAATCACGCGAAATCCGAGCTACGCGTTTTTACCGTTATTTTCGTCACTTAATTAAAATTATAAGGATTGTTGATACAGTTCCGAAAAGTAGGTTTTTTTTAGATAATTTCCTGCTCTTTAAGGATCTATTTTCAAATTTTGATTATCTCGAATAGTTTTTGAAATATTAAAAAAAAACCAAACCCTTCTTTTTTTTTACTTTATTGTTTATAATTTTTGCATTTTTTTTCAGCCCCTCTTGGAATTTTGATAGAATGTTCTATCTAGATGGTATTCCGAATCGAATGAGCCCAAAATCATAATTTTCGGTGCTCGAGATCAGGTTTTGAGGAAAATGGCACTTGTGAACCAGACCAGAAATTGTATTTGAAAACACTTTGAGTTCTTAAAAACAACGTAGGGTAGTTTTTATTCCGGAAAAAATTAGGTTTTCATCGCGATGATGTAATGAAAATATATAATTTTATTGTTAATTTTTTCTGGAATAAAAACTATCCTTTGTTCTTTAGTTGCCCGCCACTTCGAAGTTTCGGATAACATCTTTTGGGCCATATTATATAAAATTATCTTGTGTCCTACGAATAATAAAAACTAAGGAAAAGTAACTCCGTCAAAAAACATGCTCCACAATACTTGTCAAAAAAGTGTACCTTACGTACACATTTCAATACATTTGCAATATTTAGGTGGCCTTGAGCGGTACTAGGCTGACATTATATGACAGATCGAAAGGAACCAAATTTAAAACGGTAATAGTATGGGAGTTACGCTTCCTTAGTTTTTATTATTCGTAGCTTGTGTCATTATAATTATGTAGCATTATATCAAATCAGTCGGTAACGCGGGAAAATTACTCGCTTGTTATCGCATCGATCAGTTGCTAGGCTAGACTTTGTCACGTTTAAATACTATAGTCCGGGTTCCCTAGAACATTTTTTTTTTACTATCAAGTTAATTTTTTGTGAGTAGCTTCATTTTGATAAGACGAACAACAATTTCCCCTGCGAAAATTCTCGAAAGTGGTAGCTAACAGAGATAGAAAGGTTTAATATTTTGATTTGATGGTTCTAAAATATGGATTGGTCTATTTGTAGGACAATGTTACGCTTAAATTATATAACTATAAACCTAGTATCAATATACAAAAAATCAGCTCGTTAGAGTTCCGTTTTAGGGTTCTGTATTCTGTAATCAACAAAACTTGGTTGACTACGGAACAAAAAAAAAATGGAACCCTAACCAGCAGATTTTTTGTATATATATTGATAGGTTAATAGCTGTTAATATTGATAGGTTAATAGCTGTTAATAGTTATATAATTTAAGAGTAACATTGTCCTACAAATAGAACAATCCATATTTTAGGACCATCAAATCAAAATATTAAATCCTTTCTATCTTTGTTAGCTACCTGCACTTTCGAGAATTTTCGCAGAGGAAATTGTTGTTCGTCTTATCAAAATGAAGCTACTCACGAAAAATTTGCGTCATAGTAATAAAAAAAATATTGTTCTAGGGAACCTGTACTACCAACAATTAATCTCAATCATGTAATTGCACGTGTAATATGGACACGCACGAGACAGACTATTGTTATTTTATTATTTGATAGACATTTGTTTCGCTACTGTATAAGCACATTTATTAATGATTTTAGAATTTAGTCCTTTAGTCATGGTTTTATTCTTTTCTACTGATGGATTGTATGATGTATCCTATCCATATTATAATTTTCTTCGTATCGTCACAATCTTTAGATCTAATTTGTTATCTGTGTTATGTTATTACTTACGCGGGAACCGTACATTTTTCCGGGATAAAAAGTTTTATTTTTTTTGTATAAGATCCTGCTTTGATCATTTATTATTATTTTAATTTTGTTATGAACTAGTTGATGACCGCTATCTCGTTGCAAAAAAATCGTTCATCGCGTGGGGACCGTAAATTGTTTTCTAGGATAAAAAGTATCCTATGTCCTTTCCTGGGACTTACTGTATCTACATACCAAACAGCAAAATCGGTTCAGCAGTTTGGGCGTGAAGAGGTAACAGACAGACAGACGGACAGACAGACAGACACTTTCGCATTTATAATATTAGTATGGATGGTAGGTAGACTAGGTTTTGCCAGCGGCTTCGCCCGCGTGAAACCACACTTATACCATACAAATTATGATCCCTTTTCGATCTCCTGTAGCCCTAGCACGGCGACCAGTGGAAATGCGAAAGTATAGACAAACTGTGGACATAAACTTAAGGTGCCGTTCCGTTCCTTTTTTCGTTCCGAAAAATTTAATTAAAATGCTACTTTATGACAGACTATAGTCACAAACTGTGAAGATAAACTTAAGGTGCCGTTCCTATCTTTTTTCTTTCCGAAATATTCAATTAAAATGCCACTTTATGACAGACTATAGTCCTAAAAATTCAAATAATATCCTACTTTATGACATATACTATAGTCTGTCATAAAGTGGCATTTTAATTGAATTTTCGTCGGTCGCGATTAGCCGCGGTAAATATCGGAACGGCACTTGTTTATGTCCCCAGTTTGTCTATACTTTCGCATTTCTACTGGTCGCCGTGCTAGGGCTACTGGTGGAATTTTGAAACATGCACCAAAAGACAGATAAAACAGGTACATAATTTTCTTTTGGCACAAAAAATAATAAAAATCGGTGCAGTATGTTCCAGAAATTACCGCCTACAAAGTCTACACCGTCCGTATATTATATCGAAAGAAAGTCTTTTAGCTTGTGACTTGTGAGTCCTTGAATAGCAAACCGGCAGATATTATTATTATTAATACGTGAACAAAAAACTTTGGACCCCTTTTGACGAAAAATGCGGAAACGTAGGTGCATGAAATTTCGCACAGTTATAGTTTATATGGAGGAGTGCATCGAGCCAACTTGGAGCCAACATTGTTTTAAAATAATTATGCTTTTATCATACCTTATTTTAATAAATAAAACATTACACACACTGCAATGTGCACACTACGATATTTTGAATGACAAGCCTTTACTCACGAATTATATATACTCTTTTATATTTTATGGTTGAAGTGTCAAATTAAAAATGGATTGTTGTTTTTTTTATTAAATCTGAAATAGTCAATACTTTAAACGGGGAGCCAAAAGAAGAAGACGCAAGTAAATATTTTGGTAATTATTAAAATATTTTTTACTTAAGTTTCTGTACACTATTGTTATTGTAAATTTTATATTCTGAATAGTGTACCTAATTATCTTAATATTATTGTATTAGTCCCAATTTTTAACCTACTTGTGTTATTTTTTTAAATGTTTACTTTAGTCGTATAGAAATCGTATAGTTTAATTAAATGTTATTTAATATAATATTTCAAATAAAATTATTATTTTGGTAATAGAATATTAATAGCATGAAACTTATAATTTAATTTAAGGTCGAATTTCGACCATTGGGCGATCTCTAGTTATTATTAATATCGGTAATAAATAATAATAATAATAATATGTCCGGCGGAAGATACGTCTACATACCATACGATCGAACTTGGTTTGGAGTTCAGAGTGTTTGTTGTCTTGAGTTTGTTATATTATTTTAACAATAAATAATAAGGTCTTTTAAAATATAGAAATATTTTAAATGACCTTATTATTTATTTTTAGAATAATATAATATAGCAAGTATAATAACAAATTAGTGGAATTGGGAAGCCGCGACCAGCCTTGACTCGATGTCAAGTGATAATGTTGATTGATACTGTCGTAATGCGACGTTCATAATAACGTAAGGATAGTAAACATGCGTAGTACGTGGAAATTTTACCGGCAAATATGATAGCTTACCTGCGAGTGGTGTAGCTACGGCTTCGGCTTGGGCTCGAAATTACGGCCGTAATTAAGTAGTTTTGCCGAAAGTATATTTTCTAGAAAGCGAATATTATTAAAACTGCTACACAAACCACAGTTGTAGTCTAGACTACATAATATGTAGTTTATTTTCTTAACATGCCTATTGTTTCGTTTATCCATCTATTGTTTAGTTTAGTACATCTGTATTTTTCAGTGAAACTTAATGATTTGATATAAATTAAGTTTTTTTAACATTAAAAGCTAAATTAATTATTTGTAATCTGTATGTAAAGTAAGTTTTTTTTTTGTAAAACGAGGAAATGGGTCACCTGACGGAAAGCAACATACCGTCGCCCATGGACACAATAGAAGAGTTGCAGGTATGTTGCCAGCAATGCAATAATTAACCATATAAAAAGTATATCTATTTGTGATATCTTATAAAAAACATTTAATTTTATAATTAATATTTAATTGTCATAAATAACATTTCAAGCATCAAAACCTGACCTATCATTAACATTATATAACTTAATTCAACGATAATGCTCATTATATTATGAGGAACTCATTTTATGGTATTTTATATTATGTAAAACTGTAGCAGGTGCCAAACTGGTAGTTCGAAATTGTTGCCAACCCATCTTGATTTTATTATTTAGTGAAAAATTATCATCTGCTACAAAAGGCTCTAAAATCTATACTAATATTATAAAGCGGAAGAGTTTGTTAGTTTGTTTGTTTGTTTGAACGCTCTAATCTCAGGAACTACTGGTCCGATTTAAAAAATTATTTCACTATTAGATAGCCCATTTATCGAGGAAGGCTATAAGCTATATTTTATAACGCTAAGACTAATAGGAGCGAAGAAATAGAGGAAAATGTAGAAAAAACGGGGAAAATTATTTGAAAGGGCTTATCTCACGAATTACTGGAGCAATTTTTCTGTTATTTGGCAAAGATAAGAAGTAGACCACGTGAAGGATCATAGGCTATTTTTTGTGGACTAATTTGTCTGTGAAATATCTAATTTACGCGGGATAACGCTTGAACATGAGAGAGAGAAGAGAAGAAACTTTACTCCTACGCGTCGCAGGATAAGTGGTGAACATCGTAGGCATATCATAGCAGGCATAGGGGCTTGCTTAGGCATTTGCCTATGCAAGCCCCCATGGAGCCTCTATTCGACATAAGGGGCGCTTGAACGCCGCCATCAGGATGGGACTACAAGCTCCACATCGCGGGAGTCAGTCGCTGCAGGTGTCGCGGTATAGTCGGAATACTGCCGAAAACATGACAAGGTCCGTTCACCAAGTCCTTCGGAGCAGCGAGTAAATTGCCTATACACGTACCTAACCTAATCCCCCGCTGATTGCGGAACGTTTTTGTCGTTAAAGGCTTCTTTAGAATGTCCTACCATAACTAAAATCGTATCCTGTATACAAAAGAAACTAAGTATATAAAAAAATTTGTATTAAGATCGTCTACCACTAAATAGAGATACTTTCCAAAAATACAATGAATGCAATGAAACATTTCAATGTTTAATTACATGTATTGTTCCTAAAGCGTTAATATTTTCTGAAAATTATGTAAATGTCATCGAGGTTCATACATTTACAAGTTCCGACTCCAACACATCACAAACATGATGTCACTGTGTGCGTTTCGTGTGTCATTCAAAACAAACATGCAGCGTGCGATATTATGCGCTAGTGTGAAAATTTACATGTGTGGAATATGAGTGAACGAGCTTGCGTGTGTGGAAATGTGTCGCTTGTGAACTTTTTGCGGTTGTGTGTATATTTATGTGTATGTGTGCGTATTAGCTCCACGCTTCAAGTGACTGATCGGAGATCACGTGTCCGCATTCCGAATGACTTATATGAAAACGAACACTGCGTGGCGCTTTTTATAGTTTAATTTCCCTGTAAGCATTTAACTCCATAATTATGCTCTATAAAAATGAACAAGGTCGTTTTTAAGGTCTGCAATAGCTTTTATGTGTTAAAGGGACTTCGAATATTATGTTATCAAGGCGTATTAATTTTTTGGTTAAGTTTAAACTTAGTTTTACCGTAAATTTTACAGTAGGTACAACACTTTGAACCGTCATTGACAGATATAGAATAAATTAAATTATGACCTTTTTTATTATTAAAAGTTAGTAGAAACGGTCGTCTTACGGTAGAAGAAATAATAAAAGCGATATTTTGAAAAGTTTCAAATTTAGTGGTTAAGAGCGGGCTGTGTAATTTTGCTGCGTTTTCTAATAAGTATTACAATCCCGGAAGGCGATTGACTCAAATGAAATTGAGATTTATTTAATCATTGTATATTTATCTGATATTTAGCTAACGGAAAACACGATTCACTTATTTTGACTCGATAGTTTTATTTTTCGAAATTATGAATCTTTTTGGGCATTTCAACAAATATCTGTTACACTTATTGAGTTACTATCATTAAATAATTTGCACTACTACAATCACACACTTTATAAAGAATAGCTAAAGGAAATATTAGTATTGTATTTAGTTTTTAAGTTATCATCAAAAAACAGTTTTGGGACTTACGCCCTTTACTTTCGTGCTATAATGCGGGAACCGTTGTTACGCGATATTGTTCACTATTAGCTGCGGCCCACCTAACAGAAAAAGACAGACATATTGAAAGACTTATACGCTGCAGGCAGGGTTGCCAACTTTTCCAGCCGCCATAACCGGACAACAAATTAAATAATAATAATTAATAATTAAAATAGTTTATTGCGCCATAGGAAAAATTTACAAATTTTTGAACCCACCTAACTGTAGAACAGTTTGTTAATGTAGTCTAATCGAAAAAAAAAAAGCATTAATGAAAGTTTTATTAAAGATGTAACAACATACCTACGCCGCCGCGTCGCCGGCGAATTAGCAATGTCGCGGTAACATTTTTTATGTGACCGGATTTGTCCGGTCGGAAGTTAGTGACCCCAACAATTTCTTCTTAAGCCCAACAGTCCGGTCGAAAACCGGACGGTTGGGAACCCTGGCTGTAGGTATAGTTTTTCTTATAGAGGGTTAGACTGTAAGGCGACAGCTGATAGTCATCGTGCTTAAAAGATAACCTCAGTGCAACCCGTTATCCAACGATAATATAACGAAATGCTATCAAAACGACGTCGTTCCCATATAAATTAATGAACGTATATAAATTAATTCGAATTTTCACCGATAGCGAAGTTTTAATGAGCCCGTTTTGCTGCTGCATTGAAATCAACTGGCTATCAACAGCTTTTACGAGATATCACGTAAAGTTTTAATAATTAAAAGAGAAATGACGTCTGTATTATCGCTTTTACACGGATAATGAATTGGTCAAATGTTAATGACTAGAGAAAGTAGGGCCACGTTATCAGGTAAGAACTCTCGTTATAAATACCTAAATAATAAAATGAAATAAAAATGCTTTATCTCCAAATTGTTTTAGCAACTAACTCTTTCTGAAAATCCCGGTGAGAAGAATCGGCGTAAGAAATTCGCGTTTTATGTATATACTTACATAGTAGAACAAGACGTTTCTTCTAGCCATATAGAATGATAGATCTTTCTGAATATCAAGAGGAGGAGGATGAATTATTAATATATATTGATCGCTTATAATCATTGAACTGTCACTGTTTGTATAGGTCTACCAGAATCTGGCAAAAAGTGAGAAAATAAATTGACTCTAGCAATACCGGGGTAATTGGAATAAAACATTTTGATCCTTTTTTTTCTTATAGCGGCTAATTCTGTGTGTTAAACATGCAAATATAAAAATTTATCCAATGGTCAAGGATATTTTTTGAAAATCTGCTGTCAAAAATTGCCATCAGATTCTGGTAGACCTATAGTAAGGTGAGTTAGGAAGAGAAAGAAAAAGTGTGGAAGTCTAAAACGCAGGAATTTTCTACCCGCCAATATATCGATAATAATAATCACACCTTTATTTTCTTAAATTTAAAGTCATGTTGACCCACCATAATTAACATTATAAGTCGGTTTTCCTCTATTTGTAATGAAAGGGGAAGGTAGAGAGAAAGTTTGCCTGAGCTATATACTTTTTAGGTGCCTATGAAGAAAAATTTATTCATAGGCACCTACTTCATTTGGTCAGATTATATTAAGTCCCAAGTCCCAACCATTGCCCGATCAAATCACGTAGGTGCGCCATCCGCCTATGAAGTATGAACCACAGCCTATCTCAAGGTACAAGTTCGAAGCCGACTACATGAAGTTGCAGCAGACGACGTGTCGTCGCGACACTACTGGCTTCTATGTATTTCTATGAAGAAAACAAGTTATCAACTGAATTGTACTGAAAGATGCAGTGATATCATGCACTGTGACATCTTATTGTTCACGTTGGCAGACTGGCTGCATGCCAGAGATAGCCAGGGCCATGGACCCAATGTAATCAATTACAATCACAATGTTTATTACTTTTTAGGAATGAATTTGATGGTTTAATTAATTATTGATGTAAAATAATAGTGGTAAGCCTAGGACATTAATAAAAGTGAGAAAATGCGTCTTTTAATATTATAAGCAAATTCCTAAAAGAAGTGCACGTAGTTATTCAAAGCATAGAAGATGCTACGAGAACCTAAGGCTTCATATGTTTAAAAATAGTTGAAACGTCTGATGGCCTTGGGATCTAACTCTGAATGACCGACGTATTCCAAGTACTAATCAAGGAGAAGAGAGACCATGAAGCATACTCTACATTAAGACTTTATGCCGCAGTTAGAGTAAATAAGTATCTAAATGACGATAATAGGTCATTTTACTCAATATCATATTGATTGGAGCTTTGATCATTCTAGTCTCTATAATTTATCATCACTCTATAATTATTGTTAGTTGTTTGTCAAATTTCCTTTTATTAATTCATAATAAAAGACAATTTGACAAACAACTAACAATTATAGAAAGAAAGGAAGAAAGAGGGGAATAACATTATTTGATGCTTAATAAATATTTACTTAAACCGTTACTAGCACAAAATATGATTAAAGACACCTTGTTAGTTATAAGCCACAGGTTGTAATTTGTAACCTCTACATCGCCAAGATATCAGAGGTCTGCATAATAAGGTAACTTGTGTGATGTCTCCACGCAATAAAACTATAAAAAACTTCCTACTTCCATGAATGAATATTTGATACAGCATAACTCAAGCATAACACATCAAACTTCCAATTGTTTTTTACTTGTCAAATTGACCTGCTTCACCTTAGCGATAAAATCATGACATGGATACTTGGAATTTATATAGCACGCGGTGATTATACTAATAATTTTTGAGTTATCAACGATTCCAACAAAAAGAATATTATGACAAAATTAAAAAACTTAAGTAAGTACTGAATCGTCAACCAGTGAGCAAGCTTATGATGATAATGAATTATACTTTCTATCTTGACAGCTATCAAACAAAAAAATATGTAGATCAAAAATCAGTTCATTCGTTTGAAAGTTGCAATCCATCTGAAAAACACACACAAAGCCCGTCACTCCTTTTCCTCAATGAGTATGTGGTTTGTACCAAAAATACTTAGCTTTACAGTGTTTTGTACTAGGTAAAGTTCTCACCCTTACAAAACCTTACATGACGGCTGCCAAATAACTCCAGTATAAATGATAAGCTTATAAAATTTTGAAACAAAAAATGTAGTGCAGTAGAATAAAATTGAACATTTCACACCTTTTCGTAGATATAATTGTATCTGGCACCTACTCTAGTTCTTAGAGCAACAAATACTTACTGTTCGATGTAGAGACATAATACGATTTAAAAACGTAATAAATGTAGGTGGATATTTACAATATAACACCTCCTACTCTATATTTCAATACGGCACACTTGCAATACGAATTGCGTTAAAATATTATGCCTGTTATAAATACAAAGAATGGGAGAAATGATAATATAAACTTTAGCCTAGGATTAACATAAACCCATAGTGGCTCAAGTGGGCCAAGAAGCCAATAGAACGAATTGAAATTGCGATTAACTCTACATTTTTAATAAGTGGGCAGCTTTTTAAGAATCATCAATTTTATATCATATTAAAACTGTATCTCAATGAACACAGCTCAACTCATTCTAAAACCTCAAAAGTACCATTCATTTTAAATTACCAATTGTTTACCGCACCGAAATGACCGTCAATTGCAGTTCGCAAAATGTAGAGTTGCGAACGTAAAATTTTATGTCGCCGAGCATTACACTCTGTTCCCAAATATTATTAGATTTGTGAGACCTATTTACCACGAGCAACTTGGCTCGAGACTTAACAATATTAAAGTTCTCGTCACGTGCTCGGACGAGTGTGTTAAGAAACAGCAGTTTGAATGTCGCCCAAAAAGTGGACGATTTCTTGACAATTTTACTCGCGATGAAATATGAATTATGAATTACGGTAAACGTACATAGTACATAGTTTCGTATGCAATATGGCATTGGATGGTGCCAACTATCAGAGCATTGTCTCTACATGCGAGTCGTATGCAAACTGCTTGGGGTTTTATTTTTGAAACACGAGGACTAAAAATAACGTTGTCACTACAAATACCCAGTCGTCCGAAGCCTGCGCGTGGACACCGTGCAGAGCTGCGGGTGTGGACTATACCGACCTTTTTCTTATCAGTTATAGGAGCTATTTGACGCGCCAGCCGACGTATCGGAGCGATAAAGTAAGAGCAAAAGCGTGCGCCCGCGCCGTTTCGCCTCATTCCGTTTCGTCGAGTGTTATCCGTACAGTTCGTTCGCCCGCGTTCAGCCGGTCTCGATCGTTCACTGTTCACAGTTTCTCTTCAGTTGTTCACTCGCCGCCGCCGCGCTAACAGTCTCCGTGTTTCCTCGCACTATGAACCAGCAGACCAACAACACATAAACCTTCCAAAATGAAGCCCCATCGGTTATAACGTTTCTTCAAACCCATAATTTTTAGATCGAATATTTTATTTTGTGATATTTAGCTAGTATTCTTTGGTTATTTATACCTATCATGGGTTCTTATTTTCCATAATTTTTGTTTGTAACTTTTTCTTTTTGTTTAATTTTAAAGTATACTTAAATCAGTGCTCAATCTCATTCCAAAAGCCCAGTCTGTAATTTAGTTCGTCGTAAAAGAATTTAATAAAAATGACATCGAAAACTCGTTTACATTGGAAGGAATATGGAACAGCTCTATGTGGTGAGTAATATGTATTTCTAACCTATCGCTTTTTATTGACATCGACCATGTGCTTCGTGCGTTTCATATTTACATCGATTCCCCCATCATAAACATTGTTTGTGAATTCTGTTTCGAAATAAAGTCGCATTATTCGTTCACGTTCCTTGGAATTATAAAATCATGTCGACTGTCGAGTACGTTCAGCGTGTTATGTCGGTCTATAGTTCAGCTGCTTGTTTACACAAATGCAAATTTCATCCTTCGAGTTCCATGTAACGGTGATGTAATGTATGATTTCCAATTACTGGGTTTTTGCAACCGATGTAGAGTTCGGTGGTTTCACTATTTATAACCTGTAAATAAACTCAAAGTGCAAGCGTTTGCAACTTGTGCTCTATTCTGTTCTATTTTTAGCTTAATAAGATCAGGCGCCAATTAATTACAAAAAACTCGGCACGTCGCTTGTTAACGTTCATTTTATATCAGTAGTTTCAAACACAATGTCAGTAGGTACCGTGTGTTGCTCGATATAGAGTTTCATGTGTATTAGTGTGAATTGCTGGGAAACATCAGATACAAATTACAATATGGACGTTATTTTCCTTCCTATCATTTATTAACTGTAGTAGTATCTTGTATTAACATATAGAGTTGATTGTGAAAGTTTATTTAAACCAACTCGGGAACGTATTACACACATAAACTGCGATAAAACTAGCATAAACCAGATACAGTGTACAGCCTTCACGTGAGCTGTGAGAAATTTCACGTGATTTAATAACTTTTACACGGCTAATATCCATAAAGATATTCGCGAAAGTGCACTCTATGTAGAGAGATTTTCTACAAAACTGTAAAACGCATCATTGCCACGTGTAGAGTCGCAAAATCGTCCGATTTGAGCATGTGTTTCACTAATGAATATTTAATTTACAACAACAACTATACTCAAAAGCGCCGGTCTCTTATCACACTCTACTAACAGGCTGACGTATAATTTAAAGGTCAAATGCAAGAGATTTAAGTACGTCATGTACATTTTGTGAATGTCTTAAAAAAATTTTGCTACCAAAAATACCGTTTATATTAAATCTAATTTTGAGGGCCCCGTATCCAAAGGGTAAAAACGGGACCCTATTACTAAGAATTCGTTGTCTGTCCGTCTGTCTGTCTGTCTGTCTGTCTGTCTCCAGGCTGTATTTAAAAAACTGCTATAGCTAGACTTCTGAAATTTTCACTGATTGTGTATTTCTGTTGCCGCTATAACAGCAAATACTAAAATCAAAACAAAATTAATATTTAAGGCGAGCTCCCAGACAATAAACGTGATTTTTAGGGTTCCGTAGTCAACAAGGAACCCTTATAGTTTCGGTCTGTCCGTCCGTCTGTCCGTCCGTCTGTCCGTCTGTCTGTCCGCGGTTTTGCTCAGAGACTATAGGACCTATAAAGCTGTAATTCGGCATGAATACAGATATTAATGATGCCGACAAAATGGTATATAAATTCTTAACAAAATATTTTTTTTATGGTACCTCCCCTACACATCAAGCGGGGATGATTTTTTTTTCGCGTCCACCCGACCGTGTGGTTGGATAGGTTTTTTTTAATTATTATGAGTATTCATATCTATATTTTCCGATTTAGGGATCCATTTGTGAAATAATATGAAGTTTTAAAGTGGAAAAAATCGTTAGAGTCCTCCCCTTCTACCAGCTAAACGGTTGCTTCTGGAAAATATGAGAAAAAATTCACGGGAGTAGGAAATATGCTGAATTTAAAAGGAAAACTATCACGGCTAAGAAGATTTCATAAGGTTTTGAGTTATAGTCGATCAACCTACGAATAATAAAAACTAAGGAAAAGTAACTCCGTCAAAAACATGTTCTACAATACTTGTCAAAAATGTGTACCTAGTTACATATTTTCAATACTTTTGCAATATTAAGGTGGCCTTCAGCGGTATCAGGCTGACGTTACATGACAGTTTGAAAGGAACCAAATTTAAAACGGTAATAGTATGGGAGTTACGTTTCCGTAGTTTTTATTAGCGATCAACTAAAAAAATGTATTCGGCGAAGTATAAAGGAACTTTTCGTTCAAATTCCTTTAAACGTAACTGAGATGATGTTGTTAGTAGTGAAAAACACGTTATAAATGTACATTCATTGACCATACAAAAATTATCAAAAACTAGCGGTACTACGGAACCCTATATTGCGCGTGGCCCAACACGCACTTGGCCGGGTTTTTGGCCTTTTTTGCTCAATTTTAATAATGACAACAAGTAGACACTTGAAAATTTCACAAAGTCCTTAATTATATTATGTGCACTTTAATAAATAATAATAAATAAATATTAAAATAAAATATAAATTCAAGGGGGGCTCCCATACATATTATATATGTGGCCTATTTTTGCTCTATAACGGTACGCAATCCTTCGTTCGCGACTCGCGAGTTCTACTCGCACTTGGCCAATTACTTCCTATTCCTGTTTGGAATAACTTTTAAAGTGCGACAATACAATTAATTTAAACTGGTTAAACGTTTGATATTTTGCAAGACCCGTTTATTTTAACTACACTAACATTTATTTCAACTAAACGCTATAGTTAATTACCTTATTAATAAAATTATGATTATAATGAACGGAACTTTACCGTGATTTGTTTGACATTTTAGCACACTTAATGAAAATTAGCACATTACGTCATAATGAAACAATAATCGCTTCCGTAGTAAAAGTGAGTAAAGGGACAAAAACCTCCAAATATTCGGGTCCATTCATTCTGTTTCTTTGAAGGACCATTGTCAGGTAGAGCGGTCATATAAAAGGTATTGGCTAATACTCAGGTATCTCAGTTATTTTAATGATTGTTTAAAAATGGAATTTGATTCTATCAGTTTGAATAGCGGTGCTTCATTTTGGAGTGGGATAGAAATAATTTAAAAAAAATCAAATATTTAAATTGTCTTTTCGAACGTTTGCAAAATACTTAATTCTTTATTGAAAAAATTGTATTTCGAAATGTGGTTAGGCCAATGATGAAAAACTCAAAGCAGATATGTTACTACCGCGCGCGTTGTGAAGATTCAAATACGGCCCAATTGGGTCGTCTGTTATTTAGTCTGCATCGAGCGCGGTCACGAACGTGCCGCGTCTTGTCTTACCTAAATAAATTGAAAATGACGTCGTGCGTGTTTCGAAAATGTACCAATTATGACTTAAAAGAAAACAAAACACATGGAATCTCTTACCACATGTCTTGATTGCAATAAATACCTCGATTATTTACATTTTCAATTATTTTTCGAACAATCTGGAAAAAATCTAATTTTCGTCATAGCTCAGGCGAAGAAAGAGACAGCGATACGATTCGACGTTTAAAAATAGAACTGTCTCTTTTATGTAAATGGTTTTTCGTATCTTTTGTTTCACTTATCTGTCAAATTTGTCAATGTTTGCAATTTTGAATTTGAAAATTGTTCGGAAGAGATTTAAGCCGGAAAATAGTATGGACGTAACAGATCTGTATAAGTAGAATATCATTGGGTTAGGCATTTATCATCTCTATTATATTTTAGTGGTTTGAAATATACACATTTCCTGCATACGATAATGGCTTTATTTTACAAACAACCTACTAGAAATAATATAACAAAAATCTGAAAAATAAACTTACCTTGTAAATACCACATTTTTCATTGGAAAATTCCTAATCTTTCTCATTTAGTTATGGTAATAAGGTATCTTACATAATTCCATCGAAATACCTTAAGTAGAAACTTACATAAAGTGGTGGACATCAGTTTTCTTGATAACATCATATTCATTATTTGAATCCAATAATTTGGTTTTTTAATAAAATGGAACTTCAAAAAGGTTTTCCAAACATTTATAGTAACCCTAATCAGCTGATGTTTTGTATATTGGTAGGTTAATCAAATCAAAGTATTAAATCCCTTCTCTGTTAGCTACCACTTTCAAGATTTTTCGCAAATAAAATTGTTGTTCGTCTCATCAAAATGAAGCTACTCACAAAAAATTAGCTTGATAGTAATAAAAAAAAAAATTGTTCTACGGAACCCGGACTATATTATAATATATTGTTACATATTTTAAAATATTAAAACAACAACATGTTTACTTTTTGCGAACAATTTCTTAGAAATGTGACGATGCGATAAATAAAACTCTACATTATAATATTGTTTATAAGGTTTTCCGCTTATATATTTATTTTATTGATCGTAGACATAATAAAAAATATAAAACCTGGACATTGCATACAAAGAGTAATTTAACATCTTATTAATAGTTTCAACTCCTTTTAGAATAATAATACTTAAAATTCTAATAATATAATGGTCAAAAAGACTTTAGACTTTAGAGAAATAGCCACACAGCTACCTCAACATAATGTTAAGTAAAACTTAAACCTTCCAAATCTATTTCAAACTTATGTTACTTATTATAATAATTAAGTGAAACATAATACAATTAAGCATCCGGATTGCAGTGCGTCGAAATGAAGGAAAAACTAGTTAAGTGCGAGTCGGAATCGCGCATGAAGGACTCCGTACAGCGACCAAAAATACGGTTATAAAGTAGCTTATAAGAACATTTATTTTATTCCACGTTCTCGGTATTCCTTGAATCTTTTTTGGCGGTAACGGAATGCATCGGCAACTGCTAGTTGAAATACTATACCACCACATTGTACATCTGGGACAGTTCCCAGATATACAATGTGGTGACAGATCGACGTACAGACAGCAAATCTAAATAATAGGTACCTACGGTCCTGGCGATTCCACTGGCTGGCATCTGGTAGATTCGACACAGAACCATATCTCTTCAACACCCTAGAAACTCCATCCAGCTTGAGTGACCCCTCTCCACCAAGCCAATGTCACAACATCTAAAGGCAAAAGGTGGAGCAGCATAAAATCTAAGGAAATCGAAAAATGTCGGATCTACTGGCCGCCACACTGGGACCACACCGTTCAAAACATTAATATTATAATTATGTAATTTATAAAACAATAAATAATTATTTATTTATTATATGTATATATTATAATCTATTATATATATATATATATATATATATATATATATATATATATATATATATATATATATATATATATATATATATATATATATATATATATATATATATATATATATATATATATATAATAATCTTTATTGTACACCACGAACATATATACATTTATAACATACACATCAGTTAAATAAAAGTACAATTTTGGCGGCCTTATCGCTAAAAGCGATGTCTTCCAGGCAACCATCAAAACAATCACATCAAAGGTTTTATATATATATATATATATATATATATATATATATATATATATATATATATATATATATATATATATATACATATATATATATAAAAACTCCATGGCGTGATGGCTACAATTAATTAAAATTAATAATATTATTTCAATTAACCTTGGTGCGAAAAATCTTAATAATAAAATAACAAAAAAGGATATGGGCGAACAGCCCCTAGACGGCCCCAATTTTATTAATAAAAATAAATAATAATAGGTACCAATTTCTTCCTACAGAATTGTGTAGAGAACCTTAAAAATCTAAATGAGCTCAATTAGATATTGCTGCAGGAGCAAAATTTCATGGGCTACAAAATTATATGAGCGTAGAATATTGAGTAATTAGTTCATACTACAATTTTGTTCTTTGATTGAACAGAACAATGATCGCACGCTTCCGTTTAACGTGGTGTGTAATGTCAACGATAATACGCCAATTACGTAGAATTCCATTAATTATGGTGTTCCATTTAAAGATAAGATTTTTTAGGAATTTTAAAGCGCATACCGATAAAATCTTTTATTATAAAAAATCGCCAGGTATGTATAATGACATCTTATATAAAATACATTATAATATATGCATACCTGGTGATTATTTTATATAATTATATTTTTACTAAGGGAGTTTTGTCGGTAACCGACTGTCACACCGGTGTTAAAGGACACCCGGATGGAACGAAGCTATAAAAAAAACGCCATCTAGTTGACGCCCAGGAATACTAACAACGACACTTTTGTGGAATTGTAGTAATATTTATTTAAACGTCCGGTAGATGTCGCTGTTTATTCTCAAAAACGCCATCTAGTAGACGCATAGGAATACTATCAACGCCCTCTGCCCCTACAGCGCAGGAACTAATAAAAATATGTCGTTACAACTTTTTCCGTCTAGCCCCCTTTCGCAGCGCGCGATAAGGAACTTCGTTCCAAAACAAATAATATACTACTTAGGTACTACTTATGCCTGACGATTAAGCCCTAAAGTTTTAATTAGTGGCAGATGGGAATCAGAAACCACGCCTATAACACCTTGGAAAATTAACATTTCAGCAATGTTAATTTTCCTAGGTTTAAATTAAGTGGTCAATCTAGTTTCTATTTTAATTTTAAAAACTTAAAATTCGAAGATGTTTGAATTTTTAAAATTTAAACAGTTATTTATAAATGTAGTGCAATCCAGGCTGAAATATGAATCACTTTCAATGCTGCAATAAATTATTTTCCTAAACCAGTTTCCTCATTTAACAGGGACAAGGCAGAATCTTCATCTTGCCAAAACTTCCTCATGACTAGCACTTCTCTGGTTACTACGCCTATTTCTTATATTAGTGACATACCTAAGAAACAGAAACATAAAGAGTAAATATATTTTATTCCAATAGAAGACAGTATGCTAATTCTACAAAGTCTTAAAACAAAATAAGTATGTATTTCCCGTGTAATTTCTCATAACCATTAAATCTCTCAATGTATTAAAGTATGTACTTTATCAGTCATGCAAACGTCCACATCATTAATTTAAATAGAATGATCCGATATAATTTATAAATGATCACTTTTTAAAGTCTTACATTTAGGCGTTTTGCAGACGACGGGGCGGGGCGGGCTTTTTGTCCGCGAAGCAATAAAGACCGCGTCTGCCCGTCTATGTCCGCGGCTGCCCTCGCCGCGTACACAAAGCACACGACGGGCGGAGGCAGTCAGTTCAGCGGGGCTAAATTAATCGTCGCATAGCAATTCCTCTCAATCAATTCACAAAATGAATTGTCAAAACTGTCAAAGTCACGAATGTCAAATTAGTACGAATTTAGACCAATTGAATTGGTCAAACTCACGAATGTCAAATTAGTACGAATTTAGACCAATTGAATTGGTCTAAATTTGACATTCGTGAGTTTGACAGATTCGAGAATTCATTTTGTGAATTGATTGAGAGGAATTGCTATGCGACCATTTTAGCCCCGCAGGACGTTCGTTCGTACTACGTCCATCACTAATATTAACAAAAAATTAAAACCGACTTCCAAGGTAAAAACAATAATAAAATCCTTATAATATGAACTAAAAAGTATTAAATAATGTTTCCTATCTAATAGTGCCTTTTTCCGAATTCGGCTAAACCTCAACTATTTCTGTACTCAATCTTCATCATTTTGAAGTCGGTACCAGATATAGCTGAATCTTCAGTTCTCTAACAGAATAGGTATTTGAAACTTTTGGAACTGGCACCGACTTCAAAATTATGAAGATTGAGTACAGAAATAGTTGAGGTTTAGCCGAATTCGGAAAAAGGCACTTTTAGATAGGAAACATTATTTAATACTTTTTAGTTCATATTATAAGGATTTTATTATTGTTTTTACCTTAGAAGTCGGTTTCAATTTTTTGTTAAAAATAATAATTTCACTCTTTTTAGTTACCTAGTAAACCATCGCGTATATTCTACGTATCTTATTACAATTTGTTAAGAGTCACACTAAATGCGATTGTGTTTCTTATTCCTATTACGATGTAGATTGTTTTCCTATGTAAGTATTTTCATACTAAGGGTTCCATTTTGTTACCTCGATCATGGGAATCGCAGACACAATAGATTTTTAATTGTTATGCGGCAGCCGGGTGCCGCTTGGGTTTGATGGGTTAATAGTTAAACTAGTGTAGTACCTATCGAAGCAACTTACTTCTCTTTTTTCTTTCGAGTCTCAAAAGTAATGTCAAATGTGTGCCTTACGCTCTGGAGTTAAGGTTGACTTTGTTATGTTCACTTTTGTGGTACATAAGTCGCTTAGAACTTGAATCATTCATTTTGAAACAACATTATATTTTTATTAAAATCGCTATGAAAAGTACCAATTATTATAAGGACATAACGTGATGATATAATTATGGTGTTGTGGGGGCATATTGTATCCATATACAACCATGTGACACTGGTGACCCTGACGTGGTAATGATGATGATGATGATAATGATGATGATGATGAATGTAATTTGCAAAGTAGCATATGCTTTCAGTTCTTAAAACAGCGCCTAAACCCCCAGACTTGTATCTATAAGGAATCCGGAGTTCTCTTAGTATCTTCGGAACCATAGTATACCTTGGTGCAAAATCTTGCATTTTGGTAGCATATGCTTAGGATACTTCTCATAAAACCAAAATCACCATATATTTCCATATAAATTTTAAGGAGTTCCCTCGATTACTCATGGATCCCATCATCAGATCACCACTTTTATGAAAATGGGACCAAATTGGAGGGAAACCTAATCGAACAAAACAAAAATTTTGAAAATCGGTTCACAAACGGCGGAGTAATCGTTGAACATACAAAAAAAAATAAAAAAATCCACAGCCGAACATATAACCTCCTCCTTTTTGGAAGTCGGTTAAAAAAGCGCGTGGCGCGGACTGAGCTAGCCGCCCCGCGCCCGCGCCGCCGCCGCGTCTGCGTTACTGCATATAAACTGGTTTGTGTGATCCCCGGTGGGCAGCCACGGACATGCCGCGCCGCCAGTGCCCGTCGGGTACCTGCAGCGCGGTCTTTTTGCCCTCTGTGTGCGTAAAGGTAATATAGGACAGCGGTCCGCAACCCTGGGAAATATATTTATGGGGTCGCCAAAAAAGTCAACAAGGTCCTGTACTTATTGAATTTTATTTACGACGAAGTTACCTGAACCAACCTTTGCACTTGTTAACTTAGTGATTTTTTTTCTGGGATCGCTCATAACTCTTTTTTTAATTTTGGGGTCGCAATATCAAAAAGGTTGCAGTCCGCTGATATAGGATTCCCTTTGTGCTATCGCGATCGTTCGCGGCGAAATTGACCGGCCAGCCCCGCCCCGTCGTGTGCAAAGCGCCTAATAGTCAAAATCATTATCCTTCTTTTTGATTTCGTCGTAGTAAGGTATGGGAGTTCCTATGCACTTAGTTAAATACGCATATCTTAGAAAAACATGTGCTAAACATACATTAATGTAACTGTACATATTGTCGCTTTATCATTTTCACTTTTCCGACCCACGTAATTTCTTATCTGAGTATGTTAGCATTAAAGATTAAGCTATTTATAAACACATTCTCCAGCACTCTAGACTCTAGTTAACATTAAAGCAATTTTATCATTATAATGAAATCACTTCTAGTGCCCTAAGAATCAAATTATATTGCAGCTGCAGCTGCGTCTCGAGGTATTATGATGTTATTTTAATGAGCAATTTAAATTTGGAATAGGGCAGGCAAAAATTCATCGACATTGCAATGTGAATTGGCCCTAGACATAATACTTAATTCTAAAGGCTTCTAAGAGGCCTATCTCTTCTTTTCTGACTCTGACACATGTTGTCCCTGACTGGACTCGTTTGGTGCATTGCCGCGTGCACGAGTCCGGTCAGATTGGCAAGTCTGACCATTCGATCGGTCTCCTCGTTTAAGGGGTCTTTAAGAACATGACGCAAATGCTTAGTTAATACATTTAAAGTTATAAGTTTCAACGTTAAAAAGGCTGGCAACGCATCTCCAACTCTTCTGATGTTGTCCATGGGCGACGATATGAGTTGCTTTCCATCATGTGACCCGATTGCTTGTTTCCCCCTAATTTTATGTAAAAAGAGGTAATTTAAAACGTCGCCAACTACAAAGCGTCCTGGTTGAGTGTCATATAAATTATAGGCAAAAAACTTTTTGAAAAAAAGCTTTTATTTAAATACTCTAAACGAAGAAAATAAATTTCTCCTTAAAAATTCTAATCTCAATATATTATATTCCATTTGCATGATAATAAAAGCTTGTCGCGATACTTAACAATCTGTCAGTATTTAATTACTTAAATAAAAAATATAATATCAATTTAGTCTGTTAAAATGGCACTAGTTTTCTATTTTTAGTTTCTATTTACAAATCACGCGACAAGCTTTTACTATCATGCAAATTGTATATATTGAGGTTATAACTTAATAGTTAGAATTTTTAAGGAGAAATTTATTTTCTTCTTTTAGAGTATTTAAATAAAAGCTTTTTTTCAAAAAGTTATTTGCCTATAATTTATTTTTTGTTTTTTAGTTATCTCTGGCTAGATTTCTTAGTCTGTTTGATTGTAGTTTGTTTTGTTTCAAGAATTTGTAAAAATCTGATTAACTTAAGTCCTTAAGAAATCGTACTTGATTTTGATTAGTCAAAAAACCGTGTCTATATTTAGCGAGTTGTTATATTTCGTTTATTTCTGCGTGACTAAAAAGTTAAATTTAACTTTACAAAAGTGACCGGATTCAAACGGGCATTTTCTAAAACCCGGATGGATATGACTTGATATAACATGAAACGACACGACACGACACGGTTCGACACGTCACGTCACGTCAGGTCACATGACACGTCACGACACGACACGACACGACACGTCACAACACGACACGACACGATACGACACGATACGACACGACACGACACGACACGTCATGACACGACACGACACGACACGATACTTCACGACACTTCACGACACGACACGACACGTCACGTCACGTCATGACACGACACGACACGACACGATACTTCACGACACTTCATGACACGACAAGACACGACATGACACGTCACGTCACGACGCGACACGACACGACACGACACGACACGACACGACACGACACGACACGACACGACTTGACTTCCTTTTTTTTAATCTTATTTATTTTATAAGCCTTACATCCTGAAGATTAAGTCGGCTTAGGAGTTACATTTTACAATTATATTATAACAATTACTTTAGGACATTAGGGTTAACATATTATGATTAAGGACTATTTTTATAGTATTCAAATCTTAGGCTCAGATAATGTGTAATAAAATTTAAAAGATTGTTACTGTGTTTGTCAGTGAACTCTGAGGCTAAGATTCGATGGAACAAAAAGAGGAGGTCCGCGGAAGAACACCCACTGTCTCTTAAAAATACCAACCTCGGTGACACGACTTGACTTGACTCTATTACTTTTCAATTTACTCTCAATGAGACCTTTTATTTGATACCCATATTGCAGAAGTGCTTTAAAAATAACTATTCCCCTATCTTGGATGAGCCGCCATATTGGATGTAGAATGACATTACATTCGTTTCCGAGTTACTCTCAATAAGCCCTTTCATTTGATACCCATACTGCATAAGTGCATTAAAAATAACTATTCCCGTATCTTGGATATACCGCCATATTGGATGTAGATTGTAGAATGACATTACATTTGTTTTCGAGTTACTCTCGATGAGCCCTTTTATTTGATACCCATATTGCAGTAGTGCATTAAAAATAACTATTTCCCTATCTTGGATGAGCCGCCATATTGGATGTAGAATGACATTAAATTCGTTTTCGAGTTACTCTCAAAAAGCCCTTTCATTTAATATCCATATTATAGAACAGCATAGAAAAAAACTATTTCGCCATCTTGGATGGTCGGCCATATTGGATTTAAAGTGATGTCACATACCATATCGTGCATTGTCATCCAAGCTAAACGTGTATGCAAAATTTCAGCTCAATCGGTTAGCTCAATCTACTTCAAAATTGAGTTCCAAAATTCCACCGTAACACACATACTTACATACATACAGAGCAAGTTAAATAAAAGCTTTTAAAATAGAAGTAATTTAAGTTATTAACCCTTCGATCGCGGATTCTTGGAAATGCTATTGTATTCTATTGTTGTCGCGACCACCGGTGCCCGTATGGGGCTTGATGAGTTAAACGAACAAAGGATGTAAGGCAAAAAGTCTGACGCCCCATTACTAATTCAGCCTTGGGAGCATTGTAATGTAGCCAGTCGGACCATAGCAAAAAATGTTAGTCCTAGGAAAAATACGCTTAAAAATATATACTTAAAACCGAATATAGTACCTTCCTTCATTTTTGGAAATAGTGGAGTGCCTAGAGCGTAAAAATCATGCAAACCTCCGATTTCCGTAATAGTGGATGAAAATTGAAAATAAAAAAAGGAATGTATAGCTGATAACATAAATAAAAAAGTTTAACTATTGAAAAGTTGTGCTTTTGATTTTTAAATTATTCTCTTCCACTACAGTTACACTCATAAATTTTAAAATTTTGAAGAAAACCTGCATTTCTTTCAGTTCAGTTATGTAGCAAAATAATAAAATAATATAATCATTATTTTGATTCATGTCGTTGCTTATATTCCAAAAAAAGAAAATAACTGGAAAAAATATAATAATTTAGATTTCAAAATTAATGGTATAGGATCCTCCCATAGAGCGACCTTCACCGAGCTGGTTAATGGATGAAAAGTATAATATTAACTATAGGTCTACCAGAATCTGATGGCAAAAAGTGAGAAAATAAATTGACTCTAGCAATACCGGGGTAATTGGAATAAAACATTTTGATCCTTTTTTTTATTATAGCGACAGATTCTGTGTGTTAAACATGCAAATATAAAAATTTATCCAATGATCAAGGATATTTTATGAAAATCTGCTGTCAAAAATTGCCATCAGATTCTGGTAGACCTATACGTATGTCAATAAATTTATTGCAAGTGGGTTGCCTAAAAAATTTCATAGGAAGTTTAAATATATTTCAAACGCTAGAAAAAGCCTTTTATGTCTATTTTACACATTTTTGGAGATATTTTACAACCCTGAAATCCGCCCAAACCCTTTTATCTTGGTTACGACGCGCGTTAATCTCTAAAAACTTTGCAAAAATCTTATAGTTTTATTTAGCTTAGCAAAGCAAACTTTTTTTTAAAAAATTGTGAAGTAAAACAAAGTACACATATAATTGAATACTTTGTGACAAGTGTCTAAATGGTTCCATTATGGATTATGAGCCAAAGAGGCTAAAAAAATGACGTTTGCCCCCCTTAATTATTAATTTTATTTTGTTTTTAGTATTTGTTGTTATAGCGGCACCAGAAATACACAATTTGTGAAAATTTCAGAAGTCTAGCTATAGCGGTTCTTGAGATACAGCCTGGAGACAGACAGACAGACGGACATACAGACGAACAGACATCGAAGTCTCAGTAATAGGATCCCGTTTTTTTACTCTTTGGATACGGAACCCTAAAAAGGACTCGCCAACTTTGTTACTTTATACGTTTTTAGGGTTCCGTACCCAAAGGGTAAAAACGGAACCCTAATACTAAGACTTCGATGTCTGTCCGTCTGTCTGTCTGTCTCCAGGCTGTATCTCAAGAACGGTGATAGCTAGGGAGTTGAAATTATTATTTAATATCACAGATTATTTATTTCTGTTGCCGCTATAACAACAACGAATACTAAAAACAGAATAAATCAAATATTTAAGGGAGGCTCTTATATAACAAACGTGATTTTTTGGCCTTTTTTGCTTTAAGTATATCAACTATGGCTACACAATACACATACACACTTGAAATATTCACAAAATACTTAATACTAAGTATTTGTAATTTAATAATAAAATTAAAATAAAATAATTATTTAATAACTACGAATAATAAAAAACTAAGGAAACGTAACTCCCATACTATTACCGTTTTAAGGTTCTTTTCGAACTGTCATGTAATAATGTCAGCCTGATACCGCTGAACTGCGAATTATCTGCTAAGCTGCAAAATCATTTAAAACGGGTGCTAAAATAGCTGATAAGGCATCGGGCTGAATAAATGTCAATGACACCTAGCTAACAGTTGCTTGGTTGCGAATTGCGAGTGGCCACACGGAGAGAGGCGACTAAACTATTTGCAATGTTCACTTCGAACAGTTCACGAGAAATTGACGACGTCAGTGGATGAACTAACAATTTGAAAATTGACGTTTTTTGCATAAATGGAGGCTTTAGGGCTGAGAAAAAAAAAAGAGAAATAAAAGAAAGTGGATTTTATGTACAGCCAGATTAGCCAGATAATGAAGTACCTTACTACAGATAAGTTAGAAAGTTTGTTCAAATTATAAGGGAAAAGACTTCAGAAAAAATGAGTAATGCCGTACGTTTTAAAATGTTATTTATCAACTTCATCCACTCACGTCTTCAATAATGTTATTAGTGTATATTTAAGTTTTTTGGGCTTTTCAATGTCGTCAACTGTATCTATGACAACTTTTAATCTTATAAAGAGGTTAGGTTTTGTCATAATATTTATTGTGTGCATTGAATTAGGTGTAGGCTCCGAAACTACAGGATATGCCGGAAAAATGATAATGTAAGGGATTTACTATTTCTTATTTAATTCGTTAACTAGAAACATATTTTTAAACAACTCCTCGGTTGTAATGCAAAATAAAATTTCTGAGAAAGTATTCAATCGTAACAAGTTGATACATCACGCGCGCATTTCCTTAGTATTCTAGAATCCTCAGCTACATGAGATAAAACCTACGATAAAAGTAAAGAAACCTATAATATCTAAATGCGACATAATAAATGCATTATATTATTGCAGCTATAACAAATAATTGTAATATTATAATATCTCCTTATATGTAACACCAATAAATAAGCAAATAACATAATGATTTAGATAAAGACCGTTTGTCGATGTCTATAGATATGACGGAACGATCACTTTGATGTTAATATAACATCTTGAAAAATCACATAGAAATACACAAATCAAGCACAAAAATCAATTTATTACACAAAACATTAAGTAATGAAACAAACAAAACACGAAACCACGAAATCACATCACATAACCACGAAATGAAGCATGGGAGAAAACAATTTTATGGCGTGTCTCCTTGTGGTTATTGTGGGTAGTAAAAAAATATAATATTTTATAATGTACCCATAGACCTAAGATGTTTCTTAGGTCCATGTACCATAACATGCTTTGTTTCTTGCTCCTAACGTAAAATAAAACAAAAATTAGACTATCCAATAAAGTAACGAAGTTTAAAAATTGTGTTCGAATATGCCGGGCGATATTGTTAAAGGCGAACACTTGCTTTCGGCGCGTGCTTCGATTTATTTATAACTTTTTAAATCCAATCTCTTCTAAACTTAATAGGTTACGAATACAAGTTTACCGAAATTAAAAAAATCTTCAATGAAAAAAGTTAGTACAAAATTCGTACTTTCACAGAATATTTTGCTGTTTTAGGTTCCCCATGGGTTCCCCACGTCACCTATAAAACAGATTTTTTTTTTCGAGACTTTTTTTGTTTTTTTTTTTCACTTTTGGTCTTCTTTCATAAAAGGTTGCTTCTCTATAGATTTTTTTAATACTCGAGGCACTATGCAAAGCATTACTTTTATTTTTTTATGTTAATTCCATTTTAAAATCGGAATGCATGCCGGGAACATTTATTTATTTTCTATATTGTTCCTAGGACAGTAATAAGACGAGAGACGCGCGCTTACCCACTATTTGTACAAATGCTGGTGAACGCGCGCCTCTACAAATATATAATGATCACTTTACTAACATAGATATTTGCAAAAGGTAAAAATGTATTTAGAAAAGAAATTAAAAAAGTTTTAATGCACTGTTAGCATTTAAGTATATTTAACATTAAGTAAGTATATTGTTTTTTTTTTTTCCCTAGTAATATGTGAAAACTTAGTGGAGTATACTTACTATTGTTTATTTTAAGTTTAGTATGTAATTTTCTTCTGTAATTTCTTTGTATACTTGTTTCTGTTAATAAAATAAAATAAAACATTCCTAATTAAACCAAGAAACAATTAATAATAATAACTTTTATGAATGTTGTGAAAAATTTAACAATTCATTTTAAAAGCGTTCCTTTTGTCTCATCTGAATTTTGTACGTGTGTACAAAATTTCTGAATTTTAGTTATTACTTGCATTTGCTTATTAATTATTACCTATGTTGTGGTATAAAGTTGTTACAAATAAAGGAGTATGTTTTAAAATATATGGAGTCTGGTCCAAATTTCCACCACTAACGAGACCTATATAGTAAAATTGTCTACTAAATACTGAATCATTATAACCAGACCGCAATCGAAAATACCCTCTCAGTGAAAAGTTATGGCTGAATGAAAAGTCGTGTTTTTCACCATTTTGTATGAAAAATATTGTAGATGTAATAAAAATGTATTGAGTTTGGTGCAAATGTTCACAACCAATACTTTACACTTACGTAATGGTTTGCTAAATACGGAATCATTATAACTGGACCGCAACCAAAAATATCCTGTAAGTAAAAAGTTATGACGGAATGAAAAAGTTTTCTACCATTTTATTACACAAAATAGTATTAATATGATCCATTGACTTTTTAACTACTCTATCTATGTTATGTCATGTCGCTTGGCATTTCCTATTAAGTTTTCACTGAAATATATGAATATCAATATCAATATCTTCACTCAAAAAAATATTTTTTCATATGGTCATTCATAACTTTTTACTGACAGCTTATTTTTAATTTGTCTCCTAGTGAATGTTACTCTA
The DNA here is from genome assembly GCA_905187585.1 of Cyaniris semiargus. Lineage (NCBI taxonomy): Eukaryota > Metazoa > Arthropoda > Insecta > Lepidoptera > Lycaenidae > Cyaniris > Cyaniris semiargus. The sequence continues at coordinate 7,251,698 of LR994555.1, forward strand.
TATTTAATAAGTACTCTATATTAAATAAGTCAATATGGGTCTCGTAAGTGGTGGAAATTTGGACCACTTTATTCATTCTCCTTTTATCCTTGAATATAACTCTATTGTTACCTATAATCGGACCTAGTTTAAAATTCTACATTACAATACAATGATGACAACAAATTCGAACATCTTATCTTTAGTCCGTTTCAACTTTCGAACAATATGTGCGCAGTTGCAAACATTATTTGAACACTTTTAAAGTAGGTAACCTGTTTATCACGGTTGTTTATTCTACTGTTCTTCGAAAGACATAATTGTACAAAGATTAGAGAATAGAATATTTGTGTAAAATCATTGTGTCGCGCTGTGTTGTGTTTGATTCAAAATTCTTCGGAGTAACATCCCAAAATAACGTATAATATGGCAAAAAACATTTACCGAGCCAACTAAAATTAGTACTTATAGAAGCCGCATTTTTCACACACAAATCAATATCTTTTATATAGAAAATGTTTAAAAACGATTCTAAAAGATTTCAGTTTTAAGAAAATCCGACTTAAGCCGTGAAAAAAACTTTTATTCAAACATTGAAAATAACTAAAATGTACATTTTGCAAAAGAAAACACTCATCGAAACAGCTCGTATTGGCTACTGTTTGCGTCATCGCTCAACAAGTGCCGGCCCCTGCTCCTCTCAACCCCCGCCGCTGACCTCGCCCGCGGGTCAAAAACATCAGACATTGATTTTATATGTATATCATAATATTATAGCGATTTTGTGAAAAGCAAGTCGTTTATCAAAATGTGTATTTCAGATCAATCCATATCCATACTAATATTATAAATGCGAAAGTGTGTCTGTCTATCTGTCTGTCTGTCTGTCCGTCTGTCCGTCTGTCCGTCTGTCCGTCTGTCCGTCTGTCCGTCTGTCCGTCTGTCCGTCTGTCCGTCTGTCCGTCTGTCCGTCTGTCCGTCTGTCCGTCTGTCCGTCTGTCCGTCTGTCCGTCTGTCCGTCTGTCCGTCTGTCCGTCTGTCCGTCCTGATATTGTAAGCATAAGCAGTATTTCGATGATTCACATTCGCATTGAAAATAAACAACATAAGCAGATTATCACACTATTATACAATATTATTTCTTTGGTTTTTCGTTCACAGCAGACCAACAGACGGACCTAAACATACAATACTCAATATTATTTTTAACAAACGTACGAAAGTCTCTTATTTTTATCGTTCATGAAAACCTAAGGTACTTATGGGTAATAGTGGCAGAGCTTTTAAGCACTATTTAAGATAGCCTTGAAATAGGGGTTTATAGTTAGTATAATATCTCGTACGTGTTAACGATCAGCATAGCACTTGATAGGGCCATTGATTAATCTAATCCAAGAGAATTCCCTACGTAACTACATTTACAAGTGCGCATAACTCATAATAATAATATATCCAAAGTAATATTATAAATGTGAAAGTGTGTATGTCCGTCTGCCTGTTACTGCTTCTAACTTATACTTCTGTATAAGTATATCTTATAAACGATTTTGATAAAACGTTTGTAACGATACCTCGAGCCTTTGGAAAAACAGAGTAGTTTTTTATCCTAAAAATGTAAGATTCCAGGTCTATTGATTCCTAATTTAACAGTCAGGTCACAAGTGCCATTTTACAACGCAAATATTCTTTCATTCGATTGCGTTATTTTCCCGACATCTCAATTGAGACTGAATGTAGTTCAAAAGAAGTTTTATCATGATTGACGGCAGATTCCGTTTCGTTTCCACTACAAACACTCGATACTTATGTCACAATAATCACTGATAACTTGCAATATTTATTCCGAACCCGCCTAGAATAATGCTCCTGCAGTGTTACAGCTAAATGTTATGATGACTCATTCTTACACCGTAAATCGTCTAAAGGTGCTCCCTCCCCGGGAGCATTCAAGTGTAATGTAAGTTGTAACATTATAGATTCGTCTTTGAGCATTACATAATACATTACAATACTACCTCCCTGACCGACGAGCATTCGCGTGTAATGTAACATAGTATTCCATAGCACTTCACTGTCACGTAGCATTGATGTTACAAGTTGTATCAAGATATTAGTATTACACATTGTATCATTACAAGGTGCGCATTGTAATGCTCGGTTCTCCTCCCTCACTGATGTAATGCAATACTAATGCTCGACTCTGTAACGTTACATTACAAGCGAATGCTCCCGGTGAGGGAGCACCTTAATAGACATAATAGTTGATATACTATCAAAGAAGTTGATTCATAATTCATATGCATGTGGCGGGTCTACGTAATTTGGTTGCGACTTGCGATATGTGAAACCCAGACGCAGGACGCTACCATATTATGTGCAATGTGTGCAATGCACACGGGCGCCACCCCTTAGGGGTGCCAAATCGAATGAACAATATCGCGTAACAGCGGTTCCCGCATTATAGCACGAAAGTAAAGGTCGTAAGTCCCAAAACTGTTTTTTGATGATTACTTAAAAACTAAATACAATACTAATATTTCCTTTAGCTATTATTTTATAAAGTGTGTGATTGTAGTAGTGGAAAGTTATTTAATGATAGTAACTCAATAAGTATAACAGATATTTGTTGAAATGCCCAAAAAGATTCATAATTTCGAAAAATAAAACTATCGAGTCAAAAAAGTGAATCGCGTTTTCCGTTAGCTAAATATCAGATAAATATACAATGATTAAATAAATCTCAATTTAATTTGAGTCAATCGTCTTCCGGGATCGTAATACTTATTAGAAAACACAGCAAAATTGCACAGCCCGCTCTTAACGGTACGGAACTCTTCGTGCGCGAGTCCGACTCGCACTTGGCCGATTTTTATTTGCTTTATTTCACCTAACTACCATAAAAAAAGATTCAAAATGCCAGGGGCGCCAAAATCCTTTTTTGCACACAGGCGCCATTAGCCCTTACGGGGGCCCTGCCCAGACGACAGATCACGAGTCACGACTCACGAGTCACGACTAAAATTGAATTGACATAACCCGACCAATGACGCAGGTCCGTCATTTATCAATCAAAGAAGACTTCTGTATTTGACATGGCATTGTTAATAGCTATTATATTGATGACGATGAAAATGATAGTGATAATATTGATAGTAAGTAATAATGAATACTAGAGATCGCCCAATGGTCGAAATTCGACCTCAAATAAAAAATTAAATTAAAAGTTTCAAATTTCAACGCTTTTCTATTTATATTGATATTATAGTGTCAAAATATTGACTTTATTATTTTTTAGACATAATTCCTGCGACAGTCTCAGATTAATGAAGTCAAATGATGACAGACTGGCCGTGTAGTAATTGTCTAACAGTATTTAAGATTCAATAAATAAACAATCTTTTTTTTTTTCTTATTATGGCACTTCAGCTATATAACCATGGCCAGTGTCGAGTATAAATATGGCGGGAAAACAATATTCAGCATCGTTTTTCTATATTGTTAGTTCTAAAGTCTAGTCAAAGTCGATGTAAAAGTCAATACATACAGTCAAGAAGTCAAGTTGGTCGATTCAGTAAAGTGGTAGACGCTTTACTGAAACTTTCGATGGATTTTTGGAGGGAACACAATATAGCACGTTTCTGGATATTGCATCACTTTCCTACACTTGTACACGATAACTATTATCTAATGGTTAATATCCTACCAATATTACACATTAAAAACCCATGTAACACAATTTTAGGAAAATAATACAAAAACACAACATCACTCTTTCACATTCCCGGCAAAACTCTGTTTCCTTTTTCATTGGGCAAAACTCCCTAAATCTTTTTTCAATTATTTAACAACAGACTTCAACCATAAATAAAAGAGTACAATTCGTGTGTATAAGCTTGTCAATCAAAATCTCCTAGTGTGTGTATTGTAGTGTGTGTAATGTTTTATTTGTTAAAAAATCTATACTTTTTTATTTAATATTATAAAGCGGAAGAGTTTGTTAGTTAGTTTGTTTGTTTGTTTGAACGCGCTAATCTCAGGAACTACTGGTCCGATTTGAAAAATTCTTTCAGTGTTAGATAGTACATTTATCGAGGAAGGCTATAGGCTATATTTTATCACGCTACGATACGACTAATAGGAGCGAAGAAATTGAGGAAAATGTGGAAAAAACGGGGGGATATTATTTGAAAGGGCTTATCTCACGAACTACTAGAGCATTTTTTCTGTTATTTGGGTCAGATCAAAAGTAGACCACGTGAAGGATCATAGGCTATTTTTTGTAGACTGATTTGTCTGTAAAATATGTAATTTACGCGGGCGAAGCCGCGCGGAACGTCTAGTGTATGATAAAAGCATAATTTCAAAATAATATTAGCTCGATGCACTCCTTCACCATATAAACTATAACTGTGCAAAATTTCAATCACCTACATTTCCGCATTTTTCGTCAAAAGGGATCCAAAGTTTGTTGCTCGCGTATTAATATATAGATTTACTAGAAAGATCACGCAAATATTGAATTGACATAACCCGACCAATGACGCAGGTCCGTCATCTGCCTATGAATCAATTTCTTCGATGGTATACTTATTAAGAAGACTTCTGTATTTGACATAGCATTGTTAGTAACTAATATAAATTGATGATGATGATAATGATAGTGTTGATAGATATTGATGGTAATAATGAATATTTATTAGAAAGATCACGCAAATTGATCATAGATCCACGAAAACGATAGGGACTTATCTAGAAAGTTGTGGCGCGCCCCCGAAACGATAACTAAACATTAATTAAGATTAGACTAAGCTTATTTGTATTGATTTAATCGTTTGTAGATAAAGATAAGTAATATAAATGTTTCATTTTGTATGGTTAGATAGGTAGGTCTCGTATTTACGCGCGGAAATAAAATGAAATCACAGAAACTAACTTTACCACAGTTTCTTCTCACCAGGCTACTCAAAATAATCTTAAAAGATTTTTTTTTTTACTGTCTGTTTTCCCTCATGACATGATTCCCTTGATATGATCCGCGCGCGATCAGAATGGGATCGGAATGACAGTTTTGTTTGCTAATGAAGTAGCGTTAGCAAAAAATTTCTGAACATTAATTTAAGTAGGTTTATACATAATAGTTAATAAGAAAATACGTAGTACGTAATCGACATATTCTGTACATTAAAGATATTACTGTGTTTTTGAACTCTTTCAGTTACTATTTTCTTATTCAAATTTTCATGGAAAAGATTTCTTGGTAATATTTCATAAACTCCGTTCTTCATCGAAATATCATGTATCAATTGGCAGAATAATTTGGCGTGAATCGTGATTGACCATTCAAAATCTTACCCCTTTTTCCACTTATTATTAATCAATTACTGTAATAATATAATATATTACCTATTATTATCACAAAAAAATTAAAACAAAACTTGAAAGAAATGTACGCGAACAAAAACGTTATTTTGTTAGCCGACCCTACGGCTGGCCTGTCAGCGCGCGTGTCAGACGTATCCCATTCAGTTAGCGCGCGGATAAATGATAATATAGATATTATAATATAATCATAATTCATTCATCATCAGTCATCACATAGGGTGAACATGACTAGTGATTGGACAGTACTAGTCATTGGACAGAGCACAAAAACACAATATTTATTAAGGTTGCTTTATAAGGTTGTTTACTACCTGTTTTTCTTTTAAAACAGGCGTTATATTATTTTAAAAACAGGCAGTTTTTAAAGCAACCTTAATAACTTTTGTGTTTTTGTGCTTTGTCCAATGACTGGTACTGTCCAATCAATTACTAGTCATTTACCCTATCTAATTAACAGTATTACATTTTTATATTTTGTGATTACCACCATAAACCTAACATAGCTCTATAATACCGGGCCGTGCCGAAAGAAATTTTCCGTCATTTTACCTTCGTCGTGGTTGACTAATTATGTACAATGCGATACTGAACCAATGCCGGCCGTGTACAGTTAGTATAGAGCAAACATCATGTGCCAACTGGCAAATGGTAAAATGCTAAAATATCTCAAAGAAAATAAATTTACATTTTGGACACGTTTTGATATTTTCATAAACGTAATGTCATTAGCTACGCGGGATCTTTGTCTTGTCTCGAGAGTCGAGTTGGACCAATACAAGCAAACTTCTATGAGGGGCATAAATCATAATATTAAATATTGTATCGATTGCCCATGATTGAAGTACAGTTCGCAATCAAGGTAGAGAAGTTGACTGTGGCATTCATTTTCTTGCCTCTTCTCTAAGCATGATAATAATTTATCGATAAAACGTTTCTGCGTTAAACACAAATACTTTTGCTATCTATACTTCGTCCCAATTTGTTGTAGTCTAAATATAAACACAAAGAATTAGGTTCACTAGAATCGAGAATTCAAACTCTACCAAATATCAATGTGACACCTATGGTGACACCCTGAGCTTTGTTCACTTTTCGATCATGATTTGAGGCGGAGTATCAATGAGGTTATATACTTTACTTGATCTGTGCGGAGTATAAATTATACTCATTATAGACGACAGTAGAAGCACTTGAAGTATCGACAACGACAACAGAATGTCTCATTATACTGGAGCTCTCGTTTCCGCTGTATGTGAAGATTTAAGTAATTGCAACTCGCTTGCAATGGAAGTCATCCGCTTTCGTCTCGTTGCCAATTATTGGATAACAACCTATTATACCTTCCACATTTTTAGCATTAACCGAGCCTCCCTGTACTTTTGAGAAACATGTTTCAGATTCATATCGATCCAAAAACGAAAAATGTTTATTTAAATAGCGATTCATTTATACAATTTTTGTGTTCATTTACTTAGGTAAAATAAGTTTATAGTGCGCAGTGGTTTAGAGTTTAGATCTTGGTCGTGTGCTCTATTTCCGTGTAGAAAGAACAAAAATGGTACCTCCTATGTTTTGTCTATTTTATCAAAAACTTCTTCAAGATATTAAGTTGAAGTTAGCTCGTATCTATTGTCGCTTTTCAGAAAACTAATAAGTATCACGTGACCTATTTTATGAGTAAATGATCCAAATCGAAAAAAGTCTTTAAAAAGTTTAAAAATTTACAGAAATTTCCACTAAAACGGTCGAAGATAACGCCCGATAACCGCGACACAAGTGTTTGTGTGACAACATGGTGTCGTTAAAATTATATTTTCCAACGCAATAAATAAACATTTGGCTTCTGGAATTTTTGTTTGCACTGGAAAAATATTTCCATGTTTTTGTAAATAAACTGTAATCTAGCCAAGCCCTGTTGTCGCTGAAGTATCTAATCACGAAGCCTTGAGTCTTGTCTTAACTTCCATTAAAACAAAATGAGGTCATAGTTAAACATGACTGTTAATATTATTTATCATTATGCAACAAGACATTGTTTATTTTATAATTATTGGAATGAAGTTCCTTATCGCGCGTTGCGAAAGGGGGCTAGACGGAAAAAATTAAGACCAAAAAGTTGTAACAACACTTTTTGCTACAGACATAGATCAAGATTCAAGATAGATGCCGCATGTGTATGTACTTCGCGGGACATGCGGTATCTATCTTGATCTATATCTGTGCTTTTTGCTATAGTTGTAAGCCGTGCGGTAGCGTGTTTCTCTCTCTGTCTCTCTCTCTTTTTTTTTTTTGTTGAGTGTACACAGGTTTTTTGTACTTAAGAAATAACTTCGTTTCATCCGGGTGTCCCTTGACACCTCTCAAGTTTTCTTTTATTATAAGAGAATTCAAAAAATTTCGATTTTGGATTCATCTGTAGACAAATCATTTTAAATCCTGATGGACTGTTATTTAGCATTGATTACCTTGATGACCCGACTTGTTGGGAATTGGAGCAGCCTCGCCCACCTCGTCATAAAAACGTACTCATATTGTATTATCTGCAGACAATCATTTTATATCGCTAGTCTAAGCTGTGTGATTAAATTTATTAAACATTCAAAACGCTTATAAACAAGTGAACAACACTGTTCCCTAGAACAATTTTTTTTTTTATTACTATCAAGCTTATTTTTCGTGAGTATTTTTTTTTTATGAAATAAGGGGGCAAACGAGCAAACGGGTCACCTGATGGACACCCGCAGTATCAGAAGAAATACAGGTGCGTTGCCGGCCTTTTAAGAGGGAATAGGGGAGGGTAGGGATGGGAAGAGAAGGGAATAGGGGAGGGAAAGGAAGGGAATAGGGTAGGGGATTGGGCCTCCGGTAAACGAAACGGTGTTTCGCCGAGTGAGTGAGTTTACCGGTATTTCTCCGGACGTGAAGAGAACGTGGTATTTCTCCGGTCGAGCCGGCCCATTCGTGCCGAAGCATGGTTCTCCCACGTATAAGAGCCATGCTTCGGCACGAAGCTTCATTGTGAGACGGACAACAATTTTCTCTGCGAAAATTCTCGAAAGTGGTAGCTAACACTTAACAGAGATAGAAAGGATTTAATATTTCGATTTGAGGTCCTAAAATATGGATTGTTCTATTTGTAGGACAATGTTAACTACTCTTAAATTATGTAATGATTAACCTATCAATATACAGAAAATCAGTTCGTTAGGGTTCCGTAGTCAATTTGACTTATCAAAATTTCGTCTTATCAAAATGAAGCTACTCACGAAAAATTAGCTTGATAGTAATCAAAAAAAATATTTTGTTCTAGGGAACCCGGACTACTAAGAATATCATAAAAATACGTGCATCACTTAACAGAAGTATTTGTATTTTTCAGCAACGCTCATCACTGCAACAGCTGGAACCTGCTACGGCTGGCCATCACCAACATTGTCGTACCTGAAATCTAAAGACAGTCACATACCGACGCTAGACGACGAGGGGTCATGGATAACGTCAATCATGATCCTCTGTTCGGCACTAACGCCCATTCCCTCCGCTTACTGCGCCGACCGGTTCGGAAGAAAAGCTACGCTGCTCCTCGGCGCTATACCCTTCATCATCGGCTGGGTGCTGGTGATCGTGGCCAAGAGTGTTGCGGTGCTGTACGTGTCCAGAATGTTCTCCGGCCTCGGCTACGGGATCGTCTACACGGTGGCCCCCATGTACACGGGCGAGATTGCCACGAACGAAGTCAGAGGAGGACTATCAACTCTCATTACGCTAATGAATAAGGTGCGTTATCTTTGCATTTAGGTTAAGTAAATATTTAAACAAGCCTCATAAATTTGTTATTGCTAAGTATATCTTTATTTGCATGCAATTTCAATATTAACTTTCTTACCAAGATTTTATTATTAGGAAAGTGGAATAAGACTATGCTATCTATAACATCAAGGTACCGAATTGTTACAATTAATAAACAACTGTGAACTGGATATATCTTACAACTAAAACAAATTTACGTAAAGTAAAACAATATTAACTCTTTAATTGTTCTGGCATGTTCAATATTTTTAGTTCTCATGACACAAAATATTTGCATGTAGACGATATATATCACTACAAATATTTCACGCAAGCTTCGAGAAAATATCTGGTAGAAACTAGGCGTATAAATTGTAGAATACTTCTCACAATCCTGCCCATCAATCTTTAGCAGTCAAGATGAACAAACATTAATTCATCTGATAGCACTGCGGGGTTAACAGCATGGTATACTCGGCCGTAAAAACTACACGTGCACAGAATTCCTACACATGAGGAATACGCAATAAGAGTACCTGCCTAAAATAATTTCCCCTTTTCAAAGGAAAAATATGGACCTCCATTTATTATAGACGAAGACAAAAAATAATGTAGTTATATCTCAAAATATGAAGGATTGCTCAAATGTTGTTCGTGCTATCAGTTGATTAATAGGCAGATGGCGAACCTGAGTAATTGGGTCGCGTTATGTCAAACCCAGCCACGACGAGATACTATGCGACGAGCATTGAATCAAACATTGAATTGATCAAATGACAATCATAGGTCTGTCAACTGCCTATGAATCAATTTCTTCGATGGTACATATCCAATTAGAAATTTTAATAAAAAATATAATTTTCACTAAATTAAAATATTGTAATTTCAGGTCGGCATCCTCGCCCAATACTGCATCGGACCGTACGTGTCGATGCAGACCCTGGCCGGCATCAACTTGATCCTGCCCATTAGCTTCGTGCTCACGTTCATCTTCCTGCCCGAATCGCCCTACTTTTATCTCAAATTCGAACGCTCAGAACGAGCGGAGCGGGCCCTAAGAAAACTTCGCAGTGGAGACATCAGGTTGGAGCTGAAAAACATAGAAATAAGCGTGCAGGAGGATATGAAGAATAAAGGAACGTGGGGCGACCTTATCTCCGAGGCGACTAACAGAAAAGCCCTCTGGATAAGTCTCGGCGTTTTCACGATCCAGCAACTCTGCGGAAGCGCCGCAGTGGTAGCGTACGCGCAGGAGATTTTCAAAGTCACGGAGAGCAAAATCGATCCGAGCCACGAATCGATGATCTTGGGAAGCGTGCAAGTAGCGACCTGTTGCCTGTCAGTCGCTCTTGTGGACAAACTGGGCAGAAAGCCCCTGCTCCTATTCTCGGCCGGTGGCGTTGGATTGATGAACGCCATCATGGGAACCTACTACTACTTATACTTCACCAACAAAGACCTCGTGACTTCCCTCCACTGGCTGCCTATTACTTGCCTGCTCGTGTACATCGTATGCTACGCTATTGGACTTTCGACGGTTCCCTACGTGATCATTGGAGAGATGTTCCCTACGAACGTCAAATTGTACGCATCTTGCGTGGCGCACATCTACACAGGAATATCCATGTTTACTGTTCAAAAACTATTCCAGGTAATTAACCTTCTTATTCTTCTAAATTTCTGATATATTATCTGATCCTAGCGGTATTTACAGAGGGGTTTTGTGTCGTGTACTACAAGGCAAACTGAGTAACGCTCTATTCTGATTTTCACAGTAGAGCAAATGACCTTGAATCTGACAATACTTTAAATTCATTAAAATGTCTTGTAAAATCGATTATTTTTCACGTTAAATTGATTCATTTATCACTTGGATAATGACACCGCGCAAGCTCATGCTAACCGGTAACATATAACCTCCTCCTTTTTGGAAGTCGGTTAAAATGATTGTTTTTCCATCCATATCATCGACTTATCATAAATCTTGAAAACTTTAAAACGTAACAAAATATTTCTTTGATGCCCGGTGACATTATATTGTGGCCTTTGGCATTAAATGCAGCAAGATCATTAAAATCTCATAAGCATTTGAGACAAGTCTAATGCCGTTTGATAAATATGGCGAGAGATTTGAATGACGCACATCATGTACTTATTTAATGCTTCGAGGCTGCAGTCTGTAGATGGTTAAATTTAGCTTAGGACACTTCAAGTATAATCCGAACATTTGTTTCACAAACGCCATAATTTTTAATACTACTACAAATACTTATTTCCATTAAAAATATTCCAACCTTCAAAGTAATACAATATCTTCTTCTAATATATAAAATTCTCGTGTCACAGTGTCTGTGCGCGAACTTCTCCAAAACGACTCAACCGATTTTAATGAAATTTTGTGTGAAAATTCGTTAGGCCTGAGAATAGATTTTTATCTACTTTTTATATTTATACTAGAAATAATTTATATGGCAAAACAACATTTGCCGAGTCAGCTAGATTAAATATATTTTTGTCGTTTCAGGTCTTCAAGGACTTGTGGGGCATTTACACAGTATTCTGGGGATTCTCGCTGTGCTCCTTCCTGGGACTCCTGTTCATGCTGCTCGTGCTGCCGGAGACCAAGGGCAAGTCCTTCTCGTCCATCCAAGCCCGCCTCAAGAGGGACGTCGCCCGCGACAGTGCCAGCAAACTTAAAACCGTCGAGTATTAAGCCGTCTAGCTTAAGTTAGCTTAGGGATCGAGTTGAAATAAAACATAAGGATATTAAATATTAATATAATAGCTAAGTTACGTTAGTGACAGGAGGGTCACGACTGTGAGAATAGAGGGAAGGAGGATGTTGGAACTGGAGAAGGCGGAGAAATCTGTCGGGTCGAAGTTATCGGGGAGGCTGCGCGACTTGATGACTTTGGCGTACATCTTGGCCGAGTCTTTGGGAGTTCTCGTCTTGTTGGGGCTCTTGAAATCCACCAGGAAAAGACCGAAGCGGGACCTGCAAATGCATTTACACATGACGAGTGAAATTATAAACACGTTTAAAACACGCTTTGTTTTATTTCAGACCGTAATGTTTAAGGTTAGAGCGATACTGGGAAATAGGAACATATCAATATTGGAAAATTTCTAACAAAATAAAATGTTTTATTATCTGTGTTGAAATAATTCTAAGCCGAGATCAATATCTACATTTAAAATAACTGTAAGATGGGGCTCCTAAAAGCAAGACAGAGTAAGTTAATAATATAATATTTTATGTTCTTGTAATTTAGGAGCATCAATATGCTTTAAAATATGCATTAAAACAAATAATGTTATATCAGTTTATGCAATAATGCAAACACCTTGGTCTTTGTCAATAAATAATGCATCGCTATATTTACATAAATATTAGTAAAGATAAGATGAACTGATTTTGATAAGAACGACGTATGCATATTTGTAACAAGTAAGGTTAAACTAATGTTATTTCAATTGTTAAACATTTAAAGTGATATAATATTATGTTTAACGTTTTAATGCATTTTATGTAAGTCAGCAATTAGCATTAGTTTTCTTTACCTACACTATTTGTACAGAAGTGTTAAAGTGGGAAAGGCGGAATTAGAGACAGACAGAGTCAGCGCTAAACTCTACCTTGTACTTTGTAGCTATGGGACCAAAAAATATTCATAAGTACCCCGCAAACGATCAAATTTGTTTGACAAACATGTTTGATGTAATTTACGTTTTCATCAAACAGCAGCGCAGACGATCAAACGTGCATCACACAAGTTTGTCAAACAATTAGCTAGAATCGGTTTTAGATCATGAGATCTTGTTTGAGAAATACAGCGGAACACGTTCAAACACGTTTGTCAAACGCTACGCAAATCCGGTCAAACACGTAGTTTGTTTGACAAACGCTTCTGTACACTATCAAACTGTTTGACAAACACGTAAAATTTGACAAACAATTTGATCGTTTGCGGGGTACTTTAGTGCTCATATTTTGTCAACAAGAACTTGTACTATTTACGTAGTACTATACAAAAAAAATTGTTATTACTTTATTAGGGTCCCTTCTATACAATAGTTCACTGTAAAGTGTAATTGGCAGTGCTGGAAGTGTTACTTTTGACTTCAATGTTTCTAAGAAATGACCCAACATTATGAATTTGTCCATACAATAATCATTAAAAAAATAGAGTTGTTATTTTCACATGGAACTCTATACTAGGGACATGTTATACACACCCTAAGGTACTCAGTTTTGTTATACAGGGTGCAATTAAACCTTCCTGCCAAATTTTTTCCAGGGCTTAGGTATCATTAGGAGAGTCCATTTAACCAAAAAAAAAATTGGGTGTTATTTTTTTTTTTCAATGACATATTTTATCCCATTTAAAATCGTTGCAGAACGGTCACTCGCGGCGCGGGGGAATGAGAGGGGGTGACGCCGGGATGACGTCACGCGCGGCCGACGCATCGTGTCCATTAATTGTAGTGTTTTTAGGATAACTTTCGGATGCTATTTCTCAATAAATTAGTACTGAGTGACTATAAAAGAAAAAATACTTGTATTTTTATTTTTAACAAGGATCAATATATCAAAATTTGGCAGGAAGGTTTAATTACACCCTGTATATTTAGTAATCGGTGGTACAATAGTAGCTTTACTAATGTTTAAAGGTAATTTGAATAGTCAGCAAATAAAAAAAAATTGAGGATAAATTATAAGGAAAAGTCATAGAAAGTTAATGCATTTAACTCTATTACTTTGTGGTTTCCCCACTTTCCCATATAAGTACTAACGCCATTTAATTAACTTGTTCGGAATTGATTAAAGGTAAAGCGTACAAGTTTTACCTTGTGCCGTATTTGGTACGTGTTAGGTGACTCAATACGAATCCCATGTGCATTCAAGGTGAAAGGAAACTCCTTGCGAAAGGGGTCATTGAGCGTTGACCAACAGGAAAATTGTGTGGAAAATACTCGGAAACATGCTTTTTGGAAGGAAGGTGAAATGTCACACACCTTAATCATGTTATGCTGGCACTTCACATGGCTATTTGTATTTGCTATGGCTATTTGCTGTATTTGGCAACATTATTGACGAATACGCAAACAAGCAAATAAAGGCAAATACGACCTTCCACACATGGCCGTCAAATACCAAACTTTTACTTGATTTTGTTTACTTGCCTATTTGACTCTTTTGATGTGCATCGAAAACCGACAAAGGTATACGTGTATTTGGTATCAATGGTCATATTTGTCAAATAGGCAAATAAGGCCAATACATTGTCAAACATACCGTCCACACCTGGTGATTGTTTGGGGAATACATCAAATACGCTAATACAAATAGCCATGTGAAGTGCCAGCATTAGGCTGACCACATACAGATGTTTTCCGTATTCGCCAGTTAGTGTATTTTCTACTGTTTCCATGCATTCGGGTTTCCGAATACGGAAAACGAATTAGGAAATCGCATACGGAAACGTGTATATTCGGCAAGCCTTAGGAATGTGGAGTGTGTAGGTACTACAAATTTCAGCACTAACCATAAGCATTACGAAAGTTAGATATAGAATTTTAGTTTTATACTCTTGTTGAATTATTATTTTCTATTTAAGAACTACAAGATTGAATATTGATCTACTAATTCATTTTAATGAGATATAATAATACCCCCAAAATTTGCAGAGTATACAGGATGTAACAAAACTAAGTGATAATACTTTAGGGTGTGTAGGTACGTGTTTCTCGTAGACCAGGGATGGCGAACCAACCGGTGGCACGCGACACAAAATTTAGAGCACGTCACTGGTCCCAAAAGTAGTATCGAAATAATGTTAACCAACAATGCAGGTTATAGATGCTCCTCTGCTTAGTGGGCACCAAATTAGACTAAAAATAGAATAAATTTTAAAATTCACAAAGGATCACAAAAAATACTAAATGGCACGTTAATGACTTAACTGAACATTTATTTTGAAAAAGCGCACATTAATACGAAAAGGTTCGCCATCCCTGTCGTAGACTGTAGAAAGTTCGCTGTGAAAGTAGCAGCGCTGAAAGGCCAATTTTTTTCACTTTTGTATGTGGAAACTCGTGACGCTTTAAGGGCCTTCCCCTACGGAGATTCCGTAATTTACCGTATTTAGAGCCTTATAAACTCATAAATTGAAAGCTACAAAGTTATAATAAAAATACAGCAATAATCTTCAGTATATCAACATTCCTTTCCCCGTTTTAAATTTTCTATTTTTGTTTATTATACTCATAATATTAGCTTCCAAAGTAACACCAATTTATTAAAATTGAAGCATACTTTCAGAATCTCCCTAGTATTTACAAATTACGTTTATTTGAAACACACGACAATAGATAGACAATTTCATTAACTACATATTCCCCGTTTTAATTTTTTTAGATCAATTTTGAACTAAGATAAGTAAAAAAATTTGGATTTTTGTGCGATCTCGGCAACGCGTCAAATGTATAGTCGAGGTCGTTTGCTCGGGGGATGGCCTTAAGTATTATCACTTAATTTTGTTACACCTTGTATAATTAGCATTCTTACATTAGCACCACTGCTAAAAACTAAAATAAAGTTAAAAAACACTTACGTCAAACCATCATCCCATTCCCAGTTGTCCATCAGACTCCAAGCGAAGTATCCCTTCACGTTGGTCTTGTCTTCGTACATGGAGTGGAGTAGCGCGTTCAGGTAGTGGCCGTAGTATGAAACCCTCTCATCATCATGGACCCCACTGAAGTCCGCGTAGCCATTCTCAGTAACTAAGATGGGTACGTTGTTATACTCGTTGGATACCCATTTGAGGAGACGACGGAAGCCTACAGGTACAACCTGAAATTAGTGTTCGATTGATTATGTGGTTATGGACTATGGTTTATTGTTTGGTTTAGATCCTTTTTTAGGGTTCCGTACCCAAAGGGTAAAAACGGGACCCTATTACTAAGACTTCGACGTCTGTCTGTCCGTCTGTCCGTCTGTCTGTAAGCAGGCTGTAACTCAAGAACGGTAATAGCTAGAGAGTTGAAATTTTCACATATTATGTACCTATTCCTGTTGCCGCTATAAAAACAAATTCTAAAAACAAAATAAAACACATATTTAAGGGGGGCTCCCATATAAAAAATACTTTTTTTTGTCTATTTTTGCTCTTAAATGGTACGGAACCCTTCGCGCGAGTCCGACTCGCACTTGGCCGATTATTTTTTAATTAATGTTATGGTTTGTTGTTTGGTTCAGATCCTTCTTTTAAATGTGAATAAATTAGAAAGGAAAAAAATGAATATAAATATTGTAGTTAGTGGCATAAACTATAGAGCACTTGACAGTTGACAGATTGTTAATGAAATACCTGATATAATAATAATAATAGAGTAAGAGCCTGCGATGGCCAGACCTTCCTCCGTTTCGTAAAGCTGAAAGTTTCACTGTTTTTATCCTTTACAGAGGTAAGAACGACCAGCAACTATGAAGTTTTGGTCGCGGTTACTTTAGGAGGTATCCAGTTCTGAAGGTCTACCTAACCTTCCAGAAAGAGTAAATCTCAATTTCATGGATTATATTCTTCGCGGTAAGTGGAGGAATCTCGTCTTCCAGTGCCGGACATTTTGGACAGCTGCCAGACACCCTTAAAATTTCTTAAAGTATTAGAATTTGAGGGTGTCTGGCAGTGGGAAGCAACTGTCAAAAATGTCCGGCACTGGAAGACGAGATTCCTCCACTTACCGCGAAGAATATAAGTTATGAAATTGAGCTTTACTCTTTCTGAAAGGTCAGGTAGACCTTCAGAATTTGATACCTCATAAAGTAACCGCGACCGAAACTCGCCATCGCAAGCTCTTGGTCCATAATGATTGGGTAATTTATTTTGTCGTTGATTGTTTGGATCTAATCAGAGTGTTAAATCACATGACGATATTTTAAAAGAAATTATACACTCTACTTTTCACTTAGCCTAAACAAAATATTAGGCTCCTGACTTTCAAGCAGACGAAGTCGTGACTATAGTGTTAAATATTTTAAAAGACTTTTAACGAAAGGATGCTTTGTTACTTGCAAATTTCAATCAATAGAGCTATTCTTACCTTCAGCCAATTTGACGAAGATTTGGACGGCCATTTTGGATTTTGGAATCTGACGATTCCACAGTCGTTAGCATGGGACGGTATGGCTCCTACTTGCTTATCAGCCATCGTCAGGTAGTAAGTGGTATAATGATTAAGGGCGAAGAAATCACCAGTTCCTTTAATATTATCTATTTCTTCTGGAGTGAACTTTGGCAGACGGGACTGGCTGTAATTTTGTTGTCGGCTCTTCTCGTCAATAATCCTGATCATTTCCGCAGGATAGTTCCCTTCGGCTGCGTAGATTGGGTGGGTGTACCAGCCTAGCTGTAAATATAATAGATTCTATTATGCATCGTAATAGAAGTGCGTAAAGAAGGTCAAGCTTTTAAGGACCTTTTGAAGGAGATACCAAGATCCTCCTCTTATTCCTTAAAACGGCTCCCTTAAGGGAATACTGAGACAATTTCTCAAAGGAATCATTTAAACCGGCTTCCAAAAAGAAAGAGGTTCTGTGTTCAACTGTGGATATTTATAAGCATATGAAACGCCATCAACACCTGGTGGACTAACAAGTAAGGACACCTATCACACTCGAGCTCCTACAAATGCAATACTGATCTCTCAAAAACTTTTGCAACCTACAGGGTTACTAATGCCAGGCTTATTCATCCTAATAGTCTATTATCACGGATACAGTTGTGCATTTACAGAGTAATAAAATAATAAATTAAATACTATTAAATCCAATCAGTAATTAGACGTGGATCACGTGAATCACGACATCATGACAAACTGTCCATGCAGAATATTTTGTTACTACTTTTAAGGATAATAATCTTTATTTACTAGGCCTTAAGGTCCTGTGACAAGAAAAATAACTCTGAACGAATTGTAAAGGCTAAGTATTACTTGCTGGTGGAATTCAGCTAAAAAACTGTCCTAGTATGTACGAGCAAGCATGTCAAGGCAATGCCTTGATATCGGTATAATTTGAATATATTATCTGGTTATAGTTTTTCCTTATCTTGGTCAAATTTTACCATGCCATGGCACGAATAGGTTGCCTTCGCCGAAAGCATGATGAATAAAAATATGGTCTGACATCATTATTTGAAATAGGTATTTAATTCGTGCGTATAGTTTTGTATAAGCCTAAGCCCATTCAGCCCATATGGACTTAGCAGGAACTCAAGTAAAATCCGGAATAATTCGACAGCAACATTTAACGTTCGATAATGTTATAAATATAATCAATTGTTCCTGTTAAGTTCACAAATTGGCAAATCTAAATCATAGCGTATTCTATTAGACAATGATGTTCTTCAGTCCAATCTACATATTTGCATTTTAGAACTCCTGCGATGAATAGAGCATATTATTATGTATACTATGCACACTGACCTCCATTATACAAGTACGCTGGACCTATGATACCCACTTTTTTGTGCCTATTTGAAGCGGAATCAGCGCCCCCAGTGAGAGGGAAGAGAACTAAATTTGACGTAACTTGCAAATGGCCGCTTAATCGTTATTGGTTGTCATCACTAGTATTAGTTCCAAATACTCCCACTACTGCTATCAGCGCCAATATGGCGACTTTCAAACGTCATTTTAAGTCAAATTTAGTTCCTATCACTCACATTGGGGGAGCTGATTCCGCTTCAAATAGGCACAAAAAATAGCTGTCATTTCAAGGGTATCATTAGTCCAGCGTACTTGTATAATGGAGGTCAGTGACTATGCAGCTTAAATCCTCTTACAATCGGGTGATCCATCATCTGTCTGCTCTTTTATCGATCGTATTCCCAAAGTAATTGGATTTATTCATGAAATTATTATGCATGTCGCTAACACTAAAATATTATACTATGAATTTCGGATGAAAATAAATAAGAGAGAGTTTTATGAATAAGCCCTGTTGAAGCCAAACAGTGAAATTGTGGGAATATGAGTCATGAGTGAGAGTGAGAGAGGCCGCAAAGGAAGAACTTACGAGCGAGGTGTTATGCTCGGTCAGGCCGAAGCCCACGTGATAGATTTCAGCTGTCGTATACCGACGCACTTAGAAAACTTCGATAGCGCGATGCAGGATCGTGGTGCTACACGGTACACCACAGTGAATATGTTGCTCACAAGTCACAATTTTATATCATGCGGAAAACTATGTTTCCCCAAGACTTAAGGTACCTCTATGGCCATCTCAATTGGTTCAGCGGCTTAGACGTGAAGTGGTAAAACACAAACAGACACTAAGTACAATGTTAGTATGGACTTCATTAATACATTTAACACATTTAAATAATTAGACAAATTATCATACCAACATTACAAAGCTGAAAGTTTGTGAGGTTGTACTATGTTGGATGTAACGGCTGGAGCGATTTTAATAAAATTTGGTGTGGAGCTAGTTGATATCCTGGATTAACACATAGGCTACTTTTTACTGCAGGAAAATATCACAATTTATTTTCCCTACTAAACCGTGGGTAGCAACTAGCACCACGGGACACAGCTGGTGATTAATATATCTATCACGTTTGGCGTATACCAATTACTAGCAAGTGTCTATTTTTGACCATCGTTAACAGCTTAAATATTATTAATGGTTAAACAAACTTACCTTAAGTGAAGTTTGACCATAATTATGAGAGTCGCTGCATCCGAAGAGACACGAAATTGTGAAATAAGGAAATAAATTATTATTATTATTATTATTATTTCTAAGTGATTGTGTTTTTTGTAAGTAGAAAGGCTGATTTCTTTTTTATGATTATAAAAGGGAACGATTAAGTAAGGTTGATTTTTTTTACGATTAGAGGTTTAATAAATAATTCGTCTTGGATAGGTATTTGAAAAGTGGATTATTTGGATACCAATTACTCACAACAATCTGTGCTAAACTTCACTCCTGAATAGCTAGATCCTAAATTTCTAATCTTAATTGTTCAGTTATAAATTGTAATGCTATTTGATTTGAAACATTGAAACAATCAGCAAGCTTATTTTCAGTACAAAATTTCCAAATTTGTTTTTATGTCGTATCGTATTGCTTAAGCGTGTTACTAGATAAAGACGAAATCATTAGATCAATTGTCTCTAGATTGCACGATTCATGTGAAAACGCTTCCCTGATAAACGGCACGACACCAGGGTAAGACTTCACCACAAGGGCTGTGCGTTTCTGAAAGGTCATAAAGATCATATTCTGGTCTAAAATAGAAGTAACTACTCCAGTAATTTATTGTAAAGGTGTCAATATTCTATGCGATAGGATGTCTTTTCCAAGAAACATACTTATAACATTTGGCATTAATATGGGAGGCAAATAAATCAATGTTTGGAAGACCAAATTTGTCAGTAAACTTGTGGTAGACTTCAATGGACAAACTCCATTCAGTATCTATATTACTGCATCTTGACTCCCTGTCTACGTCAATTTTCTCTTTAGAATTGATATATGATGCAAAATTAAAAAAAAGTGGAGTTACTCGCACCATTAGCCATTTTAAAATTCGTTCCAAAACTCATTTGATGTTTCCCCATCGCAAGCTATTCCCCATCCTGTGAGGGAAGAATCCGAGAATATTTCAATATAATATTGCTCACAGCGAAGATGTTTGAAAGTAGTCAATATAAGTAAAAATATTGTTTTGCCACCAAAAAAAGTCTAACTTCAAAACTGGTATTAATGACATTACTTTATCATTATAGTAATAATTATTATTTGATGTTCTAACAATTTCTCTCTTCCAAACCGCTTCCTGAATAATATATATATATATATATATATATATATATATATATATATATATATATATATATATATATATATATATATATATATATATATATATATATATATATATATATATATATATATATATATAATTATATATATATATATATATATATATTTAAGCTTAAAATTTCAAGTCTTTTATTATGGGGTACCTAATTCCAAAGTCATTTTAGCTGTATTTATTTTGAAACCTAAAAATATTTTTCTTGTACTCAGAAATATGTCACTTTTCTGTTCATTGATTACAAAGACAATTCATTAACGTTATCACTGCAGAAATAATTGTGAAAATTGTCTACACATAATATGTCATCTAAATAGTATACTACCCTGGTTTCTTAAGTTAGTTATGACAGGTTTCATAAGATTTGTAAACACGAATGGTGCAGAACACAGAAATAAATCTGCAGAGACCAAAGGGCAGGTATTGAAATTCTTAGGTCAATAAATTTAAATCTCAAAAACTTTCTGCTTGATTTGTGTATGGGAATACAAAAATAAGCTTTTAAATCAATATTTGTAACGTCTAGTTTCGATACTAACTTGATAGCAGTGGTAATATCCTCTATTTTAAGGGACTAGTTTTTATAAATAAATTTAGCTTTTTAAAATTCTGAATAAATCTCTCACTTCCATCATCCTTAGGAATGAGAAAGATTAAAAATAAATTGCCCAGGAACATCCTGACATTCAGCAATAGCGCCTAATTGTAATAATCTAGTAATTTCATTATTCATGTGGATTACTATTTCATTGGCCAAAAAAGATTGATGTGGCTCATAGACTTCAATGAGAAAAAGGAATTATATATATCCAGATATGATATATCCAGATGCCGTTTGTGCGTCTGAGCTGGTTCCGTATTCCTGGGCCCACTCTTTCTTATTTGGGTGGGCCCCGAGAGTTTACCGGCCTGTTAGGCAGCGGTTGATTATGCTGATATTACGATGTAGAAGGTTGTTGTGGATCATAAGACTTTTTAAACTTAATCTGCAGACCCGAACGTTCTGCCATTTTAGTAGCAATCGCCGCAATACACTGCCTAAAATAATTGTGCTTTTTTCTAATCGTTTGTCTTTTTTAAACTGAATCAGTTAAAACTCAAGCTAGTTCCGGATTAAGAACTGGAGCTTTTAATAGGGTTAAATTTGCAGGTATATGGATGTTTTCCATTCATTTTTACATACACTCCTTACTTAGGAGTCCACAACAAATTGGTCCCCAACGTTCAGAGATCTCATCCCTAATCTTCGGCGCCAAAAACCTCCACTTTGTTTTTCAAAGAACCCAAAGCTTCTAAAAATCATTTGATAAAGATGGGATGGGTTCGACCGCATTGGGCACTGAGTCTGTCACCTTGAGAGGTCGAGACAGATAAATTATTATTTAGTAGCTCCGGTAGAGCGTCATGTTAATTAAATCACTTCCGGTTGCATCAGCCTCAAAAGGCATACGCACAACGGATCGAACACTCCGTACGGATGAAATTAAATACTCGCATTCACTATCAGTCTGAAAGACTGAACAATAAAACTTTCATCAGCCCCTAAAAAGGGGTAGCCAATTGGTATATATGGTCAAGATCGCATCAAGACTCTTTAAATATACCTTTGAAAAGAGTATGTGTGGCCATGATCGCATCATGACTCTCTAAACATACCTTTGAAAAGAGTATGTATGGCCATGATCGCATCATGACTCTCTAAACATACTCGTACATATTGTTTTTATTTTATGTTATTTAGTATTCCAGTTTATGATATTTTCAAAAGATTGCCCATATTCACTTTAACTCATCAAGCCCCATACGGCCACCGGTGGTCGCGACAACAATAGAATACAATAGCATTTCCAAGAATCCGCGATCGAAGGGATAATATTCAGGATGAATTCCAATTAACATCCTAAAATTAAACTGTACAAAAAAAAACAGATCTGAAAAAATAAGTGACCAACCTTCTTCACCAACTTCCGATCTATTCATTTTTTCAAACGACGTTCCAAGTAACGAATCCTCCTCATTTCTTCCTCCGATTTACGGAGTTTTCGCTTACCCTTGATATTTAAAATTACCATGAACTTATATTCACTTAAAAACACTTTAATAAATTATTAAGTTATTTCACTGTTCACTTCACAAAATTAAAGCAATATAACCTAGTTAGAGATGTTTCGATGCCCGAACACTAGAAACGAATGAGGACCGATCTGCAGTGAACCTCCGAGGTAAACTGGTGGGGAGAAACCGGCGGTAGTGGGGTAAAAATCCCGCCCCGGAAATGGCGCCATTGCCGCGCCACCTATTTTATTTTTTCAGGAAGCTCTGAAAAATGTTCGATGCCGGAAGCTAGGGACGGACTACCATGTTAATTATAAAGTCTCGAGGATGCAGCGACGATTTATAATTATTTATTATCATTATGCAAGAAACTTGTTTCGCACGAGTTTGACCAGCTATTAATATTATTTGTTTTATGATTTCTGATATTTTTCATAAATAAAAATAACAACAGCTACAAAGAACAAAAGAGAGCAAATGTACAGATTTCAAAAAAAAATATATAGAAAATTCGGAAAATCTAGAACATCAATAGATATAGTATTTGATAGATGTAGTCTTATTCTAGAATTTACTAAATTCAAACTTACGTGGAATTGTAAATATCGTTCCGCAGCTTCGCGGTCGCTAGCTGACTCCGTCTTCGGTTCAGCCCAGTTAGAGTCCAAAGAAATGGCCACTTGTCCTGAAAAACAGAGGTTTTTTTTTTTAAATAAGGGGCAAACGAACAAACGGGTTACCTGATGGAAAGCAACTACCGTCGCCCATGGACACTCGCAACATTAGAAGAGCTGAAGGTGCCTTGTCAGCCTTTTAAAAGGAGATTCCTTCTATTACCCAATTATTATTAATATTTATTGTGTTTTAAATTAATAAGAAATTAAAAAGTCATTAGTTTTTCGAAGAAAATGGACCAAACAACGAACAATATATTCGATTAATAAGCAAAAGGAAAAATTAAGTATAGTCTAACTTAGAGCCTAATTTGACTTATAATCCTTTGACCCGACTATGGCGAAGCATTACAGAAAGGATAATGATTTTGTCATTACAGGTACGGTAGAATTAGAAGTATTTAAATATATATATATAATCTATTATAGAGTCCATTATAGTGTGAGTCAGAAAAAGTAACAAGCAAACCGAAGTAATAAACGACATATATTAAAATTACATTGAGTCAAGGCAAGCACGTTTTTTTTCACTGCTAAGCCCCTTACATGGCCCTACTTACACTTCCGATATGAGAGAGGAAGTACCCAATGATTTAAGATTACTAAAAACATAATATGACGAACAAATTCCTGCATAGGAGAAGGGATAAGTAAGACCCTGGCCCGGTCGAAGTAAACTTGGCCAGCTGAGGCATTTTAATTAATAAATACCGCAATGATATTTAGGTAGCTAGGACATTCTTTATGGAACCTTTTGCAATAGTAATTGCTACAACTGTTTCTTATTGCATATAATTTGTCAATTAAATTTTAGTATAGCTAAATCGGTTTCACATTAACAATTACGCGAATTCTAATGAGCACAACAGCTGATGGTTTTAGAAGACTTGGTCATGCTTTAGAATAGAAAAAAAATATAGGACTATTTTAGGATCGTATTCGAACATGAACCAAATTAACCCTTCGATCGCGGATTCTTGGAAATGCTATTGTATTCTATTGTTGTCGCGACCACCGGTGCCCGTATGGGGATTGATGAGTTAACTTTAAACCTTTTAACTTATATCTCACCTCCATAGGTTGGCCGGTAAGTCGTATTGTAAATGTGGTAGGCTTTAGCGTGCGCCTTCAACAGATTGTGAGTGCAGAGGTAGTCAGCAAAACCAGTTTGGTTCAACTGTGGAGCTCGGTACGTGTTCCCGTAGCCCTCGAGACAGACTTGCATAGGCTCGTTGAACGTCACCCAGTATTTGACTTTATCAGCATAATTATCGTATAAAACTTTGGCGTAATCAGCGAAGTAGTCCACGATGTTCGCATTAGTCCAACCACCCATCTCCTGTAGGGCCTGCGGTAGATCCCAATGGTACATCACGGCCATTGCAGTGACGTTGTACTTTTCCAGCTCCATCAAAAGGTTTCTATAGTACTCCAAGCCTTTCGGGTTGATATCGTTCTTTAAACCCTTCGGCATAATCCGTGGCCAAGATATGGAGAACCTATAAATGTTGACGCCCAACTCGTGGACCATTTCAGCGTCTCTTTTGTAGTTATGATAAGAATCCGCTGCCACGTCCGGAGTAGAACCATCTTTGGCGAATTTGGGATTTTGGACGTGCACCAAATGGTCCCATATACTTTCTCCTTTACCTGGAAACAAATGTTTATCATTATAACTTACTATATAATTGACGATATCTGTGACTCAGTTGGTTGAGTGTGTGGCAGCTCAAGCCGGCGGTCGCGGGTTCGAATCCCGCCGACGGTACAAAAAGTTTTCAATGTTCCCGGGT
Organism: Cyaniris semiargus; assembly: GCA_905187585.1. Taxonomy (NCBI): domain Eukaryota; kingdom Metazoa; phylum Arthropoda; class Insecta; order Lepidoptera; family Lycaenidae; genus Cyaniris; species Cyaniris semiargus. The sequence goes on from LR994555.1 coordinate 7,277,261, forward strand.
CTGGATGTGTATTAAATATGTGTATGATATAATAAAAATCTTAAATATATGTATAGTATAAAAGTATTAAATATATTTCCGTTGTCTGGTACCTGTAACACAAGTCCTTCAGGTACTTAGCACGGGGCCAGACTGACGTGGTGTGAAGCGTCCATAGATATTATTATTATTATATTATTATTATGTTTGTATAAGGCATTCCTTGCTCACGGGCAATTAAATCCCGGACCTTTGGAAGCATGCGTGCGGCGTTTTAATCTAAATGTAATGTGACACTGGCCGGCGACTCTCCCTGTCCGTACTATGGGAGTACAATCAAGGAGAGCCAGCGGCCAGTGTAGGACTATTGCAGAGAATGGATATTAGAAATGATACCGGGCTATGGGGGTGAGGTGCTAGTGGACTGGGTAACTGGGACTATGGAAGGACTATGGCGTCTGCCGATACAACGTGGTAACTCTTTGAATGGGCCCCTCAAAATGGCCGCACGCACGGTGCGCCGAGGCGGCAACATTGACCGGCTTGAGGCAGGAGAGGTGTCGCTGGACTTTAAACGCCGATCATTTACACCCTCAGAGGGGCCCATCACGTCGCCCACTCGCCACTTACGCTTCACATCCTCCCTCCGAGCCGAAGCTCTCGCGACTCCACTCTGACCGGCCGGTTAAGGCAAGGCAGAGGTAGGGCCTGATTCTCCGTCAGTGTTCACTCCGGCCGGCCGGTGAAGGCAAGCCGGAGATGGAGAACAGGGGCTTCCCTGGGAGCACTCGAGTACGTGGGGTCGCTACTCCCCAACAGCTTGCCACAAGCTGCCCTGCGGGCTTATTATTATTATTATTGTTTTTGCTTTTTTTCACTCAAATGAAAATGAGCTGCACCAAGAGCATCTATTGGTATGTCTCATCGTAAACTGTAACAATTTACAAAGCCTTTGCCTTGCGCTTAACTCTAGCCTACGGGACCACTAGCACCGAGGCATTGCCTATTCTAGTACTAGGAGTTTAACCCGTTGCGGGTCCTAAGTCAGCTTTAGTATGACCCTTGGACTTCTTGTAATCACGTCAAAAGGTTTTAGCGGTTGGATACCGTTTTAGTGATGGAAGTGTGTGATGGACCAATACCAATCCATTCTTATATTATAAATGCGAAAGTGTGTCTGTCTGTCTGTTACCTCTTTACGCCCAAACCGCTGAACTGATTTTGCTAAAATTTGGTATAGCCTTTAGGATACTTTTTATCCCGGAAAAGATATACGGTTCCCGCGCGATAAACAAATGTTGTGGGCGTCATCTAGTTAAAAATAACAACGTATGATTGTCATTACCATCAGCATCCCATCCTCCTTCAATTTGTAACGCTGCCGTAGTTACTCCAAACAGGAAGTCCTTTGGAAATGTATAGTTTTGTTTTGGGCCAGCGGACACATTGAGGCCTATTGTATCAGCATTTCTGTAAAAAAATTGACTATAATTTGCTTACTTTTATTAAAACTTTTTGTTACAGGGCATTGAAACTGTGAACTACTTGAGTCAGGAGGCGGGAAACTTAGAATTTTGTCTCTTTCAATCGAGAACTTTGCGATACTAATATCATACGTGTAATTGTAATCTGTAAGTGATTGAAAGAAGTAGATTTAAGTACTAAATGTTCTCTGTCGCCAAACTTTACGTTGTAAACGTTAAACACGTGACCTAAGCTTACTAATAATAGGCATGATGACATTTTTTTTTCTTATTGATAATTGAAAGACCCTTAAAAAATAGAAACATCGCTGAAAGAATGACTTTGATAGCTTAAAAATTCACCAAGATATGATAATTCAAACATCTCATAAAATAGACCTGCCCGAAACGCTCCATACAAAGTGCTACGAAAGAATAACGTCACTCTTTCGTAGTTTGTACGCATCGGGAGAGAACTGTGTTCGGTAGGTATATTAAATATTGCGTTTATGAAAGTGGTTTTATAACAAAAGTTGCTTTTAATTGCAAAATGTTAAGGTATTTAATTGAAAAAAAAATCGACCTGATTATCCAACTTTGAAGGCGCATGACAAAAAAAATACAAATGCTATCGAGCTGAAATTTTGGGAACACTTATTTTTTACCGTGATTTCTTTATTTTATTAACAAAATTCGCTAATCTTTGACCTTGTCATCATCCCTATTGTTATAGTAATTTTCTTTTCCACTAACCAGAGTCTATTAGCACAATGTAGAGCAGGCTAACGATGAAAATGTTTAATCATTATTAATAAAGTTATCAAGACATTGTGTTCCCTCTTCAAACTCTAGATTTTTAAACTTCATCATAATGGAGACAAGAAAAAGTGAAAAAAACTGGGGAATGAATTAGTGTTAGTTTCTTTTTAGCTGAGAACTATATGAAATATAACCAGAATTTAAGACGTCTGGCAAATTTATGCAATTTCTCACTAAAACCAGTTTCAGTAAAAATAATAGGTAGGTATCGTGATCTCGTGACCATCTCGTAATAAGTATGATCTTATTATTTTGTCGAGGAAAACCTGACTTAATACAATGGACAATTTTAGTAGGTTAATTAATTTCGACGGAGGTCATATTTTATAATTCTGTGTTTCTAAAGCTACTCTCTACATTGGGCCATTAATAATTATTATATTATTATGATGACATTTAAAGCATGAGACATCAATCATGGAAAAACTAGAAGAATATTTGTCCACTATAAACGGTGTAACAAAAGTAAGTAATAATACTGTAGGGTGTGTACGTGTTCCTCGTAGAGAATTCACTGTGAAAGTGGCAGCGGTGAAAGGCCAATTTTTTTCACTTTTGTATAGGGAAACTCGTGACACTGGGGCGCTGGCCCATACAAAAGTAAAAAAAAATGGTCTTTCAGCCCTGCCACTTTCACAGTGAACTCTCTACAAGGAACACATACACACCCTTAAGCAGGGGTGGCCAACCGGTCGATCGCCGACCGGTCGATCAATCGAAATCGAACACAGATCTTAGGTCTAATCAAGTTGGCCACCCCTGCCCTAAAGTATTATCACTAAGTTTTGTTACACCCTGTAGTACCAATAATATGACAAGAAGAAGAAAATTTGGCTAGATTACCATAATAATCACGTATCTGATTTTTGATAGAAAAGTTATAAAGGTAAGACAATCGCTCATGTTTGACCATCATTGGCCAACGTGGAGGATCCTCATTATATCGAATACCAAAAAACAATGTGACTAAATTAAAACTTCATGTCTGATTATTTAGAGCAAAATTGTAAAGAGAATACATGACTAGAGATAGGTACGGACTACGGTATGTTTAAATAGTAAGTACCTATTATTATTTTCTTCTTATTAGTAACAATTACAAAACATAGATATTTAATATTTATCTCCCTGAAAAATATAAGAAGAAAAAATCAAGTTTGTCCTGAATAGCTTACAATACTAATCCTCTTTGGGAACTACATAGGTATAATTTAGAACATTCCTACTAATTCGAAAATAGTCATCGTTATTCATACATCGTCTGTCACTAGGTACTACAGCTAACGATTGACGAGACCCATTAGCAAATTGGTTCTGAATCTACCGCAGAGTATTGACTATTGACAGCTGAGCAAACTCCTTAAATAAAAGAATAAAAACGTTGCCTTCCAGTGAATGCAAATCCTTAATTTGAAGGTCGACTTAAGTTTCGCGCTCTTACAAAAACCGCAAATTGCATTACTTACCCTTTAAAAACAAAAGACGATAATAGGAACAAAAATAATATTTTGAATATCACTTTGGCATTGACACTTTCAGTTATCTTTTTCTCATTAATTATGGATCTACACTGCAGTTAGCAAGCTAAGCAGCTAAGAAGCGTGCAGTGCGAATGTCTACCTTGCGCACACTGTGACCGATAACTCATAATTTCCTGTTATATTGTTATAAGAAGCTGACAGTGTTGCGAATGATAAGAAGCTAATATTAAGTCTCGTTTGAGGATAACGTCTTAATCAGTTGGCTTAAAATATATTGAGAAAGGCTTAAAAGAAGGGAAGAAAATTCTGCATTATATACTTTGTTTACAAATAACTTAAAATACAAAACGGTTACTACTTACGGCTTGCGAAAGAAATATAGAGGTTGTTTACTTTGACTAGCCTCTAAAATTACTAGATAGAGTTGGATGAGATTTGGCAGACATAGAGTTGACCATGGAGATGGACATAGGCTTATTGGAATTTACTTCGTTTTTCGGAAAACGTATGGTTTCTTATGGGTATGGTTAATGGTAAGAAGAAATTCTTTTGCGGGCAAATTCTAGTTTTCAATAAGATAAAATAAGCATATTTTTTAACGGGCAATCGGCCAACCTTCTATTCCTACCACTGCATCTCCTGTGTCGCCAGGATCAACAATGACCTTTTTATTAATATATATATATATATATATATATATATATATATATATATATATATATATAATAATATCTATGGACGCTTCACACCACGTCAGTCTGGCCCCGTGCTAAGTACCTGAAGGACTTGTGTTACAGGTACCAGACAACGGAAATATATTTAATACTTTTATACTATACATATATTTAAGATTTTTATTATATCATACACATATTTAATATACATCCAGACCCGGGAACATTGAAAACTTTTTGTTCCGTCGGCGGGATTCGAACCCGCGACCTCCGGCTTGAGCTGCCACACACTCAACCAATTGAGCCACAGAGGTCGTCAAAATTTAAATATTATATATATATATATATATATATATATATATATATATATATATATATATATATATATATATATATATATATATATATATATATATATATAATAAAGGAATCAAGGGGCAAACGAGCAAACAGGTCACCTGATGGAAAGCAACTTCCGTCGCCCATGGACACTCGCAGCATCAGAAGAGCTGCAAGTGCGTTGCCGGCCTTTTAAGAGGGAATAGGGTAATAAGGGAGGGTAGGGATGGGAAGAGAAGGGAATAGGGGAGGGTTAGTTAGGGTAATAAGGGAGGGTAGGGATGGGAAGGGAAGGGAATAGGGGAGGGTAGGGAAGGGAATAGGGTAGGGGATTGGGCCTCCGGTAAACTCACTCACTCGGCGAAACACAGCGCAAGCGCTGTTTCACGCCGGTTTTCTGTGAGAACGTGGTATTTCTCCGGTCGAGCCGGCCCATTCGTGCTGAAGCATGGCTCTCCCACATATGAATCATCTCCCTTTGATCAGTTTTGACTAAGCTTGGGCATTATTGAGCTTAGTGGTTCTGTGACGTGTTGTTAGTCTCTGTAGTCTGTGCTTCTGTTCCTGTGTAGACTATAAAGTCTTTGGTATTAAATTGTTATTTTTCACATTCACATAAAATACACTTTAATTTTACTGTTATTTACATTTTAATTTTATCCTTATTGAACTTCAGAAATCATTTTATTGTATTAGATTATTATGGGTCATAACTCATAATTCCAGAAATAACTTGTACCTATGCATTGCACGAGGAAGTTAGTAGCATAATATTATTATAGTTGTAGCTATATCTCTGCGGTTTCGTTAACTCGACGTAAGGGGAAGTCCCGAGAAAGTTCCCATTTGGATTTCCCCACGTCGGTTTTGCTGTAAGTTACTCTAAGGCCCAGTTGCTCTAGACCCGGTCTATGTTAATTTTTGGATAAATATCATGTTGTATACGTCATTCTTCAAATATTATACACAAGAAAAAGATAATAGAACAAACGATTACATTGGTGCAACTAAAATGAGCCTATATTAAGTCAGTCTAGAGTATAGACATAGTTTAATTAAGCTAACATTATCATATTTTATCAACATGATAAAGCATTTGAGTAAATATCAAGTAGGTATTCCTATAAGTAATTTTTTTTAGGGTTCCGTAGCCAAATGGCAAAAAACGGAACCCTTATAGATTCGTCATGTCTGTCTGTCTGTCCGTCCGTATGTCACAGCCATTTTTCTCCGAAACTATAAGAGCTATACTATTGAAAATTGGTAAGTAGATGTAGTCTATGAACCGCATTAAGATTTTGATACAAAAATGTTTTTTTTTTTTTTTTAATTTTAGGGGTCCCCATAGGTACAACTGAAACAAAAAAAAATTTTTTCATCTAACCTATGCGTGTGGGGTATCTATGGATAGGTCTTCAAAAATCATATTGGGTTTCTAATATCATTTTTTTCTAACCTGAATAGTTTGCGAGACAGACTTTTCCAAACTGGTAAAATGTGTGTTCCCCCCCCCCGCTCTAACTTCTAAAGTAGGGGGTAAAAAAACTACCAATGAAAATTGGTTTGAACGAAATCTAGCAAGTAGTTTTTTTTTATACGTCATAAATGGTAAACTTAATTTAACTTTCATTAAATCAACTGAAATATAAAAATAAATCAAAAACCTTTTAATTTCATAAAAATAAACCTTATTGCTGCTGCGGAACCCATCATGGGTGAGTCCAACTCGCACTTGGCCGGTTTTATAATCTTTTGCGATTATTGTGATGGTTAAAACGTATTTATGTGAAAATTTTATATGCGGCTATAAATTTTTTATGGTGTAGACGTGCGCGTGGAGATGAATATATTATATTTCATTTGAAACCAAAATATCCTCGCAGTGTGACTCCTAATTCTTTAAAATGGTACTTACCTGAAAATCGCTGATATTTGTGAAAAAATGTGATAGCGTCCATAAGAGGAATTTCGCCTTCCACTGCTAGATACCTACGCATATACAATAATTATTATTTTTGTCAAAAACAGATATTTAATTATCAAGCATCTACCGTTCGCGTTGTCCCCTAAACATATGAAATAGTATAATTTATAAAATTATTCACAACTGCAAAATATGTACCTAAGAAACAACGCTTAGAGAAACTGTAATAGATATTTTATTTAACCTACTTCAAAATCAACAACAATAATAATATTTAACAACATTTATGCCTGCGATACCAGACCTATTGCACGACATTCGGTCGTGAATTCCGGTTTATAATAATAATTAATTAATAAGTACTTAATAACTAGCAACTAGAGACTAGTTTATCAACTACGCCATTATGAAAAATTTTATACGAGTATTCATACTTTGTTACATACATTCTGTTTCAAATTATTAGGCAATTAAATTAAGAAATTAAAAAAAAACCCGCCAAACAACTTTAAAAAGTAATGAAATAATATTTACTGACTTTAAGTTCAAATAATTCCTTGTAAAGTAATATTTTTCAAGGTGTATCGGGCATAAAGTTAATGATGGTATTACCGATAGTTGTCTACCCATACGCCATCTAGTTACTAAAATGAAAACTGTTTGACAATCAAATTAAAAAAATAAGAAAATGCCTCATTTGGTTGAATAGTTGTTCATAGTTCACAGACAGAACCGTGTTATTGACATTGGAAACAGCTTAAATAAAAGCAACAGCCTACAGGTTCTACATACAGTACAAGAGAAAGTATGTAAATGATAAAAAATATAATAATATATTTATTTTTCTCACATTTATCACTTGGAAATTTATTGTAAAGAGGAACAAGCTAAAATTATATTAATATCGATTAAAATTTTAAATGATCATTAACGCAGTCCCCTTCCTTTTTAACCCCCGACAAAAAAGAGGGGTGTTATAAGTTTGACGTGTCTGTCTGTCTGTCTATGTGTGTTTGTCCGTGCCATCGTAGGATCCAAACGGGAGGACCGATTTTGATCTAGTTTTTTTTGTTAGAAAGCTGACATTATCGAGAGTGTTCTTAGCTATAATTCATCATCATCAAAGGCCATTAGCAACTTGCAGTCGTTTGATGGGTTAATTACTACAAAACTGGGCAAAAGAATGTAAAACTTGATACATTTCAATTTGAAAAAGACGCAATAATATTCCAACGAATAGGATAATAAAGTTATTATAACGATGTTTTAGTTAAAACTCACGGAAGAAATAGCCCTATTTACCGTTATTCACACCAAATGTCACAGGAATTATACATTTTGGTTTTGACAACATCTTACCTGCACTTCTGCAAGATAACGGATATTAAATGGCTAATATTTTACCAATAATGAACATCAAAAACCCAAATAACACAATTTGGGAAAAAATAATAAAAACCACACCAACAATAAAAAGTAGAAGAAGTGTCAATGTAACATCCCGCCAAAACTCTTTCAGTTGTCAGTTTTCAGTTTGACAAGTATTATATTATGTCAGCGTGTTCCTAAACTGTTACTAGTATACTGGCCTAATCGCTTAGGCCAATGATCGCTTAGCTTTTGATTTATGTCACACTTGACAGTACACTGAGATTTTTTAGAAACAACCCATATGTAGTCAGTGATGACAACCTGCAGATAATTTCAGATCGGTGGGGAACCAATAGAAAATCTAGAAGTGTCTATCGTCGCGCCGTCTGGTGGAGATCAAAAAAAAGAAAACAACCCATTATAATGTTAGATGTTTTTTGTATGAAATAATATATCTCCTAGATGAATAATAAGCCTTCATAATAAGATTTCGTTTAAGTCTTAGGCGTAAAGTTCATAAAAAAAATTATATGTCAACTGTCATATTGACAGTTGACGTTTGACAAACATACGACAGATGATTCTCCCTTTGTAATTTTTTATATTTTTACTACGTCTGAAACTGCTGATACGTTAGATCTGTTTTTGTGCTTTAATCGCTTAAATGCAACTTTGAGAATTAAACTGTGGATGAATCTCGCATAATAATGCACGATAAATCAGTGTTTCTGTGGTGCTAGTTTGTAAACGAATCCTTTGTGAAGTGTCCGTAACAAAATCGATTTTTCGTGACATGATAACTACAGACGTTGTGCAAGAATGAATCCTATTATTAAATCAGCTAGTCTCCTAATTTACTTCATAGGAGCCTGTGATGCATCAGGCACCGACATCGCCCTTGACGCGAAGGCCACTCTTTTACATCGCATCGATAGTTTGAATCTTCTTATTTACACTTGCCTGCTGACCCTAACGGTTCTAACTATATGGGTATTCAAACACCGTCGTGTAAGTTGGCTGCATGAAACCGGTCTTGCAGTAATTTATGGTAAGTTCGATATTTTGTCACAAAATTAATTCAGGGTTTTTCCCTTCAACAAAAACATTTAAATTTTCCAAACACGTAATTAAGTTTTTCCAATCCCTATGAGACGTAAACATTTAAATATTTTGGAAGAATATTACTTACATTGAATAAAAATTACAAAAGCAAGGAAATAACTCAGAATATAATGTCATAAGTTAATTACTCCCACATTTTCATCAAGACTGTTATTTATTTTATTTATAGAATTATCACTTATCAATGCAGAAGAATATCATTATTATGACCCTGAACTTAGCAGACAGCAGACAAAATAAAATTTCAGAAAAGGATATGTACGAGCTAAATTATTTTTTCAAATTTAACAAAATGGGAATTGTTTGTTGCTGAATTGCCTACAGGTCATAAACAATAAGCAAAAAAGTCATATTAAAAAAATCTATGATATAAGAAGAAAAATCATCTTCAGAATTTTTACAAATAAATACAAAACAATGATTTTTATGAGTTTTTCACTATTAATTTTGAAGTTTTTGGGCCAAAATTTCAAAAAATCAAAACAAATAATAAATGAGCAAACAAAAAAATAAAAAATCCGGAAAATATCATGTTTAGATCTTTCAACAATAAAGACATGATATATATATTTTTTTAATTTGGATTGTTTTTACCCCTGATATCTGTCTCCAAAATTTTAAAAAAATCTTAAGTTACAGATATTTACCAATTCCATGACAAAATTCAAAATAAAAAAATATCATGTTTAGAATTTCGGCAAATACAAACATGTTAATTGTTATTTATTTTCTTTATTAATTATTTAATGAGCCCCAGAATTATCAAAATAAAAAATATAAAAAGTAATCGATATCATCTTTAGACAATCAAAAATTGAGCATATTATAATTTTTTATAAAATTTCAACAATAAGAAATTGCTTGAGAGCTTCCCAAATTTTTATTTTTCAAATAAAAATTTTCTCAGAACTTAAATTTTTTTTGTTTATGGCATCTATAGGCAATTCAGCGACAAACAATCCCCGTTTTGTTAAATTTGAAAAAAATAATTTTGCTCGTACATATCCTTATCTGAAATTTTATTTTGTCTGCTGTCTGCTAAGTTCAGGGTCAGATTACCTGAAGCTATATTTATCTAATCCAATAATAGTTTTATAATAATAGTATAAACGGCTTTTTCTCTAAAATCTTTTGACTATCACTATTGTTTATCTCAGGGCTTATTGTTGGAGCCATCATTAGATATGGAGGCAGCACAAATGAAGTCACTTACATTGATGCTCACCCCGCGCCGGACACTACATACAACCTGTCAGTTCCACCTGATATTGTGCGATTCCACTTTCCTGACAAAATACAAATATCATCTGGAGGTAAGCAAGCATAATATATCACATTCATGTAATGAAAAATATTAGTAGTTTACGTCCTTTGGCAATCATTAACCCTATTTACCATCATCAATTGATAAATAGGGTACTTGAAATACATTGAAAATGTAATCCTACCAAATATGGATGTTTGTTATGTTATTGAAACTTATAGGCAAACATAAGTTACATTACAAATCTATGTTTCAGAAGCACCAGTTCCAAACAAGACATATGCTTACAGTTTTAGAGGTGAAATAGTTAATGTTGAACAAAATGAAATAGACTTAAAAGCAACTTTTGATCCAGAAATATTTTTCAACATTATTCTTCCACCCATTATATTCCATGCAGGATACTGTTTAAAACGGGTAAGTAATTGCTATAACTTATAAGCTGCCTAGTAATTTAAATAAAAAAAATATATTTTTTTTTTGCATTTTCACTTTCACTTATTTTTACAGAAATATTTTTTCCGGAACTTGGGTGCGATTTTAACATTTGCCATGGTGGGAACAGCACTATCAGCTCTTGTGATTGGTGCCCTCATGTATGGGTGTGTGCAACTGATGCCTGCATCCCTAGCGTCTAGCTTCACATTTCTGGACACCCTATATTTTGGTGCTTTGATATCCCCAACTGATCCGTTGACAGTTTTAGCTATATTCTCCCAGCTAAAGGTAAATGTACTTTTCCTATTGATATCACAGGTTTAGTTACTTTAATGCTCAAATGCAGTTGTTATTAATTTATCAAATTTTCAGGTTGATGTAAACTTATATGCAATGATATTTGGAGAGAGTGTTCTCAATGATGCTGTGGCTTTGGTTCTGAGTGGGTAAGTAAAAAATTCCTTAAATCGTATTCATAATTTGTTATTTCGAAAACTTTTTGTTGACGCTACCTAGCTGATATAATATTACATAGATCTATTCTCGTAACGCGAGTTGTTACGATGATGCATAAAGTCGCAACATAACACATTTAGAACGCTGGAGACTGGAGTATAAGAACATTATTTGAGTTAATATGCTTTCGTCATCAAAGTTAAATATGAAAGTATTTAGTTACATGTTTTTTTATTGTTAAGAGGCGTTCTCATACAACGTATGTTTTAGCGATAATGTTATGTTAGCAAAAAACACTTGGCTGGGTTTATCGGATTCAGTAACCTTTAGGTTTTGAATTTCAAAATAAGTTAGTAGCACACGTCATCCGTTTTCGACACATCACACAGCCATAGCATTGAGGGATTCCTTAAACGGTTTCTTTCGCGGAACATGGAGTAGAGTCTGAGTTCGCTCGAAATAATTTCTTTTAGATTGTAAGTACGTATTGCGTTCAGCTACGTATTGCGTTCAGCTACTAATGTAGCAACATAAAATATCTTCCGTTTCAAATTTTAAAAATATTTGTTTAGTTATTACTGATTAATATTCTGTTTTCTTTAAGAAAGTTTGGGAACTCACATTAAGGCCCGTATAAAAAGTCAGTACCTTAGATGCGACCCGGTCTCAAGACGCGGTTCGGCTCTGTGATTGGTCCAAATTTTGACAGCCAACCAATCACAGAGCCTGAACCGTGTCTTGAGAACGAGATGCATCTTGAGTACTGACTATTTATACGGGCCCTAAAGAATAAGCAAGTTGTAAATTCACTGGCCTTAATTCAGGAGCATAATATGTGGCGGCATATTCAAAAAAACGATGTATAGCAACTCTGTCTATAGCTGGAATTATAGTTTTGATCTACGAACTACGAATAATAAAGTTCCTTAGTTTTTATTATTCGTATTTCATAGATCGAAACTATAATTCTGGATATATATAGGATTGCTACACGTCGATTTTACTAAAAATAAGAACAAGTTAGCAATACCAATGTTCAGACTAGCCAAAGTAAGCAAATCCTTTAAAGGCCAATGTATACGCCTATACAATAAAATCCCAGAAAATGTTCAAAATCTACCTTTAAACAAATTTAAAAAAGCAGTTAAGACCGCGCGGTCAAATTTTGCTGTGTTTTCTAATAGGTATTACGATCCCGGAAGACGATTGAATTAAATGAAATTGAGATTTTTTAATCATTGTATATTTATCTCATATTTGGCTAACCAAAAACACGATTCACTAAAATAAGTGAATCGATAAAACTCGATAGTTTTATTTTTCAAAATTATGAATATTTCTGGGCTTTTCAACAAATATCTGTTACACTTATTGAGTTACTATCATTAAATAATTTGCACGACTACAATAACACACTTTATAAAATAATAGCTAAAGGAAATATTAGTATTGTATTTAATTTTTAAGTAATCATCAAAAACATTTTTGGGACTAGCGAACTTTACTTTCGTGCTATAATGCGCCGGACCGTTGTTACGCGATATTGTTCACTATCAGCTGCAGCGCAAAATACAATTCATGCGGGCACAATTCATGGAATCATTGTATCACGATTGGAGGATAGCGGGGTGTGTAGGCGGGGCTAGCGTGTTTAGATAATTTTGGGAGCCCGGTCTTAAAGAACGTTTGTGTGCCAAAGCGTATTATAAAGTCAATGATTTCATCGAGGACGGGTCCATGCAGGTTACTTTTCTTTTATTTTTGTGACATAGCTGTAAGCCATAACATTATTTTATTTTAAAATTGTAATTCTCCATTTTTTTTAGTAAAAGATGGCCTCGTGCGAGTTTCTTACGCCGGTTCTTCTCGGCGGGGTAGTTCCCGAACCGGTTACCCATTTTGAATAAAAATATATTTTATTTTATTTATTTATTTTATTTGATTAAGGGTAAATCCGTCACTGGTGACGAGTATTGAATTTACACTGTAGTTTACACCCTAACACACTTCATTAGTTTTTCAGTCGACTTCACTAAAGGGGGCCTAATCCGACTTTGAGACTTCGTTAAAGAATTAGTCTCGACTCTCGAAGCCTCGCTAACGAAGTAATTTTATCCGTATTTTAAAGACTTATACTCAATAGGATTAAAAACCGCAGCAACTATACCAGTTGGTTGGTACAGCTGTAGTAACCTTGCTTACAGAATATCATTTCAAGTTCATTGCTGATTCTTTATTGTAACGTAAACTGGTTTGGTCCAGTAAATAACTTTTCGTACGGATGTTACTTCTAAAGTGTATTATAATAAACCTGACTATTATGTATTGTAATAGAGATCATTCAATATGGAAATAAACCAGACTTATATGGGTTGTGGGCTGTGGCTTGACAGTTTAATAAAAAAATATCTGGGAATTTTGGCACTGACCTCCATTATACGAGTACGCTGGACCTATGATACCCACTTTTTTTGTGCCTATTTGAAGCGGAATCAGCGGCCCCAGTGAGAGGGAAGAGAACTAAATTTGACGTAACTTGCAAATGGCCGCTTAATCGTTATTGGTTGTCATCACTAGTATTAGTTCCAAATACTCCCACTACTGCTATCAGCGCCAATATGGCGACTTTCAAACGTCATGTTTACGTCAAATTTAGTTCCTATCACTCACATTGGGGAGCTGATTCCGCTTCAAATAGGCACAAAAAATAGCTGTCATTTCAAAGGGTATCATTAGTCCAGCGTACTTGTATAATGGAGGTCAGTGGAATTTTGGCCTATTTTGGCGTTAAATGACAATTGACTGTAACAAGTACGTCTTTCGGCAATACATTTAATATTCCATCAACTAAACATGAATAAAAAAATAACACATAATGTATCTACAGGGATCTGAATTTATTTTACAGAGCAATACAGAACTACGAGAAGAGATATTCAAGCGATGGCGGTTTTGAAATAAGAGGGTTTTTGGGAGCGATTGGGGATTTCATTGGAATTTTCAGCCTCTCTCTCCTTGTTGGTGCTTTGATGGGGTGCTTTACTGCATTGATATCCTTTTTAATAAGAATATATTTGCCGCATTTATTTATTGTGGTACAGGTGGTTTGCACGCTGACGCCACAAGACGCGAAAAAAGGCGATTAAAGCATGGTAATGATTGATGATGACGAGAGAAGATATCGAGGCAGTCTTCCACAGTGCGTTTTTCGCGTAACTTTCTGCCGCGCACTGTAAAACTCTGGAACGAACTGTCACCAGCAGACAGCAGTATTTCCGGACCTATACGACCTGCAAACCTTCAAGAAAAGAGCGTATTCCCTCTTAAAAGCCCGGCAACGTACCTGCAGCTCTTCTGATGTTGCGAGTGTCCATGGGCAACGGTAGTTGCTTACCATCAGGTGACGCTCGTTTTCTCCCTTATTTAATTTAAAAAAATCGACGTCTGAGACAGTAGATTTGTCAGCCGCTTTTTCGCGTTTTTTTGAGACGTCGGTGTGCAAAAAGGCTTATAATTTATAGTATTGAAATTATAGTAATATGGGCTGCCCGATTTTAGTAGTTACTACTACCATTTTTATTGGTAAACTTGTACAAAATAGTCCTTCGACACACACTTGTGTCTTTAAAATTGCACACTTGAGAAAACACGAAGCGTTTATTAAGATGCTTTTCAGCCGTTCCGGAATCCGTCAGTTTCAAAGTATGACTCCTCCACGTTTAAAATACTAAAGCCGCATTATACGCAAAAATCATCACCTTGCCTATATCAAATCTAATCATTGCTTAGAAATAAGCATTTCGACATTTGTACTAATGGTTTACGGGCTTCGGCAAACCTGAATAGTTTATCTGGGTGACTATAGTTTCCTTAATTCGTGAACACATGACCAAGTTTACTCACGTGCGTGACTGGCCGCTGCTGGAGTCAGCGCTGTTTGTGCTGATGTCCTACGCCGCCTTCCTCATTGCCGAAGTCTGCGAACTCACAGGTATGGTATCTTAGTTTAGGTATCAATGTGTCTTTTTCTGAGGGCATTTAACATATTCCAAAGGGGTAAAACGGGACCATGTACTAAGATTTCGCCTGTCTGATCGTCGGTCTGCCACCAGGCTACATCTCCGTTACCATAATAAATAGATCTTAGTTATTTTTTATATTTTTGTAGTATTTAAACAAGCCAACAACGTTTTTAGTCAAGTTCTAGCTCATAGTCCGTGACGGTGTGAAATATTGTACAATCAAAGAAGTTGATTCCTAGGCAGGTGGCGGACCTACGTAGTTTGATCGAGTTAAGTCAAACTCAGCCGACAGATCACAACTTACATTGAATTGACATGATCCGACCAAATGACGTAGATCCGTCAACTGCCTATGAATCACTTTCTTTGAACTTTCTTTCTTCATACATCAATTGGTATTCCTTTTAGTCTTGAGTTTTTTGAGCCGACTGTCCAGTAGCCCTAGCACGGCGACCATTAGAAATGCGAAAGTACCTACTGTGGACATAAACATAAGGTGCCGTTCCGATCTTTACCGCGGCTAATCGCGACCGTCATAAAGTATATGTCATAAAGTAGGATATTATTTGAATTTTGAGGACTATAGTCTGTCATAAAGTGGCATTTTAATTGAATTTTTCGGAACGAAAAAAGTTCGGACCGGCACCGTAAGTTTATTTCCACAGTTTGTCTATACTTTCGCATTTCCACTGGTCGCCGTGCTAGGGCAACAGAATAGTTTAGGAATTATATGTATGTTTCTGAATTCATTCCAGGCGTAGTAGCGGTGCTGTTCTGCGGTATATGCCAAGCGCACTACACTTACAACAACCTATCAGCGGACTCTCGCAACCGGACCAAGCAGCTATTCGAGCTGCTCAACTTCTTGGCAGAGAACTTCATATTCACATACATCGGAGTTTCCATGTTCACGTTCCCGAAACACCACTTTGACCCGTGGTTCATCATTGCTGGATTTGTATCCTTTTCAAACCTTTAAAATTTCATATACGAGTGTTACGAGCTTTTACTATGACTTAGGACTCCCAATGTCTCTCTGATTCAAGGAGCCAAATCAAGTTATAGGATATCGTAAGGAGGGTGAGGGATTTTCGATCTGTAACCAGGATGTTTTATATGCCGTTTTACATCGGTCTTAAATTACCGTTCGACTCATATTCTACAACATACCACACGGTTATAGTAAATGCTGAGAGTCAAGAAATAAAAACAAATAGCTGCCGAATTAAAATTTAACTGTTTTTAACAAAAAGACGTTCAGTGCATAGTAGGTAAGAATGGTTTAATGTGGAAAATCCAAAATGTGCCAAAATATTGGTTTCATCTTTCAAGGTTAAATCGTAGCTCACAAAAATAACTCGTGATATTAAAATGTTTTTTTTTTTTTGTATGTAAATAAAATAACAATTTTGTTACTAATATTTAAGATGATAAGGCAATTTATGTTAATTAATGGCCCGTTATCGATGTCCATTATCGTACAATCATAATGACCTTGCCAGGTCATGTGATGCCTTTGAGTATTGATTCACTCAATTTTTTTATTATTATTACTCAATAATTTGAGCTATATTAATGTATCGTCCAATCTTGATAAGAAGGCAGTGAATTATAGTACGATAAGTATCTATCGATTGAACTTAGCCAGTACCCGACCAAGTTACGAAAAAATTGTCTAAGCTAGTAAATGTCGGACCTAACATTTACTAGCTTTAGACAATTTTTCTCATAGTATACAAGTGTAACAAAACTAAGTGATAATACTTTAGGGTGCGTATGGGGCCCCTATATCGTTCGCTGTGAAAGTAGCAGCGCTAAAAGAGTAACTTTTTTACGTTTGTATGGAAAAAGTCATCTCGGGCGTTTGCTCATACAAATCGCAAAAAATGTGCTCTTCGAGCGCTTGCACAGTGAACTCTATATAATATTATGTATAAGGGACACATACATACCCTTAAGTATTAACACTTAGTTTTGTTAGTTGTTACACCTTGTATAGTTTACTTTTATTGGTCATTGTAACAATTGTTTGCATCATTTATTGCCTTCTTAACGCAAATAGACTTTAGCCGTAGATGATAAAAAATAATGCACCTTAGCACAAAGCAGTTGACTTCGACTCTGGGGCGGGCGGTGAATATCTATCCGCTGTCATTTTTGCTTAATCTTGGACGAAAACCACCGATCCCGATGAATTTCCAGCACATGCTGTTTTTCTCTGGTGAGTAGCAGTTGAGTCTGTTGAAATAAAGACTGGCTTGTATGAATGTCATAATGTAAAAGTGGCTAGTCAAGTCATGAATTCTTTTTCTACAATTGCGAATAAAACGTAACGTAACGTTGAAAGAAATTATTCTTTGTTTATGGTTTTATATATACTAAATTTTCCTGCTTATACCGCACCCGAGATAAGCGCGTTTGAGCAACCATACTTTTCAGCCTATTGTGTTAATTAAAATTCATTGGTCAACATTTTTTTTTATCATTTATTTTCGAACGTATTCATATTTTGTGTGTTAAATTAATGAGAATTTACCGCTTAGCAGATATGCGATCTTTTCCGTTATATCAATCATCAAGACGCTAGCATCTAATCTATTTTTGTCATTGGACATTATAGTTCATTATTTTATAGTAGCCCAATGTCTTTTTAAATTTTCAGGTCTGCGCGGCGCTATGTCTTTCGCGTTGGCCATCCGCAATACAGTGTCGGAGGCGCGGCAGGCAATGTTGACTACGACGTCGATGATCGTCATCGCGACTGTTGTGTTGCAGGGCGGCGCCGCGACTCACGCGCTAGCGTACCTGCGTATACCCACCGGGTAGGTGTACCCAACCTTTCATAACGTGTAACGCGTTGCAGTCTGAATTCACCCTTATAGGAAATGAAAACTGGGCCCATAACCTGTTAGCCGTTGATCAAACGTACTAGGACTGTTGTAAGCCTTCTTCCTTTATTTTCAAACAAAAAGAAAGACCAATGAGATCCCATCTTGTCATCAAATTTAAATTGAAGACACTTTTTAATAAGATTACGCCTTGGATTTTAACATGTAACATTGAATAATAATAATGTGGTACTAGTATCTATGGTTTTAAAACCTCAAATTTATTTAACTTAGGATGTAATAACCAGAGTTCATTATGTTAAGAGGATGGTAAAAGAATAAAATAATTACATATATTTTTTTTAATAATCTTTATTTGAGTCGGATTTTTTTCAGTTTTATATCAAAATTAGACAGTGATTCATTATTCCAATATTTTTTTGTTATTTTCTTATAGTTCATACTACTTTTTCCCATAAGGGCATTCCCACTTTTCTTGATACAATACGGTGTTAACTCGATCGAGATTATAGTAGTTATGTTTGAACCTGAAAAAACAAAAAATAAATCAGTATGTTTCAAAGGCATCAATTGTAACATGTTGGCAACCCGATTATCTTTTGCAAGTCGCATTTTGTACAGCAATTTAGAGTGTCGGAAAAAATAATTAAAAGGAAAATTTTATAACAAAATGACTTATTCTGTTAATTTGTTTCTTATTTATTTTTCAGCGAAGGCCAGAATGACGAGAATGAAGCTCTGCCATACCGCGACGTGAGAAGCGTACGTTATACTCATTTCTTACCCTTTTTACTTCGTTACACTTAAAATTCTTACACGCAATTTTGTAGAGGTTAATGAACTTAGTATTTTGCACCAAACGAGACACTTTAAATTTCATTAAATGTATGTAACTATGAATGCTGGTCACTGGTGCGGTGGTAAAATCATGTCTTGATACGCTTTTCTTGTAGATATGCTTATACTTGTAGTACTAGAACTACAGACTACAAACATGATCTCTCACTTTAAATACTGACTAATTGAAGTTTGCTTTTAGTTATAGATAAATATTTATTATAGGATTAAAATCTCATAAATGTATGGTTCACCTTATTTATGACCGTTAATACTACATATAAAACACCAGCCTTATCGTTAGTGTTCCGCCTACCATAAGTCTATGTCAGTATTTAAGTGAAAACAATATAAAGAATACATTTTCACCTATCATGCTGTGTACATGTATTCACAAATTCGACTACCACCCATCTCATTGATATAAAGGACACAAAATTTGCTTAACGCGATACACTATAAGGGGTATTGGCAAGAATCATGTCTTTCTTCCTCTCTTTCTTTCCATCATACTGTCACATATTGTGGATGTCCATCGTCCATTAAAAGCTTTGTGACAAAATAATATGTCCTGCTTGAGATTGTACATACGAATGGGTGACTGAAAACTCTTGTGCTAACTTACTGTCTTGATACTTGGTTATTAATAAACTGAATGCATTACAGTGTTAAATCATATTGATACTTGGCAAATATTCACTTTTTCATACTTGAACATATGTAACGAACGGGTCTAATTGGCAGACCCCTCGCTGGAAGCAGAGCTATTGGCATGTAATTAATAAGTAAAATTTGTGGCAGCTCTACCAGGCCACGGATACGGGCAGATCGGTATGTATACATACAGCATTACGCTTGGGGCTAGGGGCTTAATACTACTAACATGAATAACATATCATCCATAAACGCCATAACACAACGTCGCGCGCTGCTTTGAGATTGCCAAAAATAAGAGTGCGCAGTATTCGATTCTTCGGTCTGCATGAAGTAGGCGGAGCGAGAACATGTCGACGGTGACACGTTATGGGCCGTTTACATTCAGCCGCGTTGGGTAAGTAAGTGAGCAGTGAAGTGGGCAGCGCGATAATGTAAACAGTCACTCGCGCTGCCACTCGTCATGCCGCTGCCGCTGCCCGAAGCGGATTTGAAGAGGGCTGAGCGTCAACGCTCACTTGCGTCGTTACTGCCGCAGAAGTATGCAGAGCAATTGCCGGCAGCGCGAGGAGCAGCGGCAGTGGCTGAATATAAACAGTGCTTTATTTGTAGATCAGCGATCAGACAACGACACGTTTTTGTTAGATCTGCAAACAGTGTTATTGGTTTTTTTTAAACTAATATTCTACATTTCTAGATTTGCCAAACGACCTTAAAGCATCGCGCGACCTATGACATCTAACATGCTATGTGAATGCTTATTTTAATCGCACATAATAATGAGAGCGCCGAAGATACAGACGTCGAAAATGTATAAATTGTTTTAATGAACGAACTAAAACTATGCTAAGCTAGTTTTTCCTAAGACTTCTGTATCATTGGTGTATTGCTAAACTTAGCAAAAACAAAACTTTGTTAAGTTACAATTTTACAGGAAGATATATTTTAGATTTGTTTTTGTTTAGCCGACTGATCTAAGCTTCGGCCTCCAAAACATGGACACATCACAGACACCATGTTACGAAAGGGTAACAACAGTAAGGGAGTTTATTGTCCGCATGCAAACATAACAATATGATAGCATCCACCTACCTAGTTCCAAAGTATAAACTTAGCATGGAAATCTCTTTTATTGTTCCTTAACAAAATTAGTCAATAACCTTACTCAAGTAAAAACTAACATTACAGTAATACATCGACTATTATAAGACAATTATCTAAACAGAAATTACTTTTACTTACAACGAAAAGGCCTTCTATTATTTTCTTTAAAAATACTTGCCATTAACCTTTTTCCTTATCCTTAATGCATGTTATTGTATTATTTTTATTTTATTTCGACGTTTAGAATGGCCGCATGGTAGTTAAATGGGGGAATGGCGAGAACGAAGTGGTTATGCCTTGGCAACTGAATTATAAGGAAGTATGTATTTCTTTATTTTGCACATAATTGCATGATCACCACACCTGCATGCATTTCGCACGATGCAGTGCACGCTATGCACATCGTAACATATTATAATTCATTTTTTTGTTTTTTTTTATTGATGTGTGTACAGCCAAATCCAGAACTGATCATTATGAAGTCACTTTTAGAAGTAACAGCATCTAGTATGTAGCGACAACATTTTGAAGCTGCACACTAAATGAAGCAAATACGGAGACAGTACTTTGATACTCTGGTAACATTACTACTGATTTCACTGAATAACGAACGGAATTGAGCTTCATAAGGGCCCGCGGTGACTTTTTGCAGCGATGCAGTGGCGATAATGTCGTGCGTTTGAATCGATACAGTCGCGAAGCGGTCGCTAGCTATGTGCCCTAGCATACTGGGCGCTCATTTAATCGCAATGCAAACGCTACAAAAAGTTGCCTTGTGCTAGGAACCTAGCACACGGCAACGTTTTTTTGAAATTGTGAACACAATAGACACGTCCCACAGAAGATATGTTTTTAATTATATCGTTTTTTAGGAGACGCCACGCGGTAGCACAGATGGTGGCAGCGAAAAGGCCCGACTCGCTCGTCTTTGGGGCGCGCTAGACAGTCGCCTACTTAAGCCCCTCCTAACCCACGCCCGACCACCGCTCACAGAGACTCTACCGGGATTCATGAGACCCGCAGCTCGTCTGCTGACTACGACAAGACAGTATACGCAATCGGTAAGACTTGATGACTACATAGAGGTTTATAAATCATTATAGAATCATCATGCGATTTGTTGCTTAGGTAAAGCGGCTAGATAAAAGTAAAATTTAAATAAAGAATCTAGTGAGTAATAAATTTTTGTCAGCATATTCATCCACAATATATTTTGAATTTGAATTTAGAACGTATAAGTTTAATGTTTTCTTTTTTTTTTTTCTTTAGGACAACAGCCTTCGTAGAACTGATTCGGATTCCGATTTATGTATTGACGAGCCTCAACCCGTACCGACGAGTATCGACCCTCAGGTACACTTCATTCCTTGAATTGGTGCTTGAAATATAAAATTTTTCGTTTACTCTTTCATTGATCACTTAAATTTTGAAAATCTCTATTATTTTTTCACGGCTATATATTATATTTAAAACTTTATTATTTTAATTGTATATATTTTGTTCTGTTGCAGCTGTCTTATAATATACGGAATGGCTATGGCAATGTCTAAGTTTTGTTATTTTTAAAGACCCTTGGCTGTGATATAAGGTCGACATAAGAGTGTCGTAGCTTGTAAGTATTTAATAGAGATTTTTGATAAATTGCACGCAGCAACTCTGGCCCGGCCTCGTGGATACGAGAATATCGGTAGAAGGTATCACGGGAAGTAACATCTAGATAATGTACAATATCCATGCTCCTTGTGCCACACTTTTGTAATGTGATCACCGTCAGAATAAATGTATTTTGCTACTGTGAATTTGATGTAATATTTACCTTGATATAGCTTAGTGTAGTTATTATAATCGATTAGCAAATTTTTACACTTCACGATTCACTACCGATGGTGCCATTTCAGTTTCGAACCATGCATACTAAAAAAATTGTTGATTTTAAAAAGAATTGTTTATATTTTTAGGTGTTTTACATTGTAAAATAATTTAACAAATTAAAAATTAACGAATTACGGTTAGTGTTATTTTTTAAATATTCAGGGAAGCAAAGTCTATGAAATAGCACCATAGTATATAGCGGCAGGCCGCATTCTAAAACTAAGTTTGTTCTAGTGTTAAGTTTTAAATATAGTAGTAAAATATTAATTGTGGTGACCAATAGCATAGCTAAATACACTGAAAAAGCGTCATTTTGGCGAATAAAGCTTGCAACTGGTCCCAACTATCACGAAATAATTGCCAATTTATGTAAAATTCTTACTTTGGCCAAACAATGTTTAAGCCACATTTCTGAATTTCCTAAATGCAACATAAGATTTATAATATATGAATAATATTATTTATATTATTATACTGTCCAATATAAAAGATATTTTAGTTATGTCCTTATTTATTATATTGTAGGCTCATAGACTTTAAAGCGATTGCATGATAAGTCAGATGATTTTTTTATTCGTTTGTTATATTTTTTTAATAGTGCTATAGGTACTGTACTCGGCGAAACGAGGCGGTAGCGGTCATTGACCTTTTTAGTCTAGGCGCTAAATGAAAAATGGTCGCACTGTATTTAGAATATTTAAGAATAAAATTGACCTCTTATATAAAGACACAGATTATTACAGATTCATCGGAAAACCTCTTGGTGACTCTTAGAATGATAATCTCCAACTTTTTATGAGTTCGAAGTGATATGCTTCATTTATTCAGTTCACATCGAATATGCAAAATTCGATATCGCCCTGACTAGGAACATCTGACACTTCATTGTCAATCGCGGTTTATAAAGAAATGACAAGTTTTTTGACAGGGAGTCAATGACCATTGACCGCTATCAGTGTTGCCAATTCAGCTCTTTTAGAGCTAGATTTGGCTCTATTTATCAATTATCAGCTCTAAAAAAACCGTTTAGCTCCTTAGTTTCTTTTTACGACTATTCTAGCTCTTTTTCAGTTAGCCATACGACGGTGGCTTTTTGGTTCGAATTTGCTTCGAATCCACTACCGAAGTGCAGGTTAATTATTATTGAACGCAGCCATTTCGTATTGTACCTAACCATAGACACTGACCTCTACGCCGCGGTGAGCGTACTGTGAACTAATTACATAGAAAATTGACGTAAAATTTATGTTCCAAGTACACTCACCACTGCTATCGCATAGCTATCAGCGCCAAAATGGCGACTTTCAAATAGGAACATTTTTTGATAGCGATCGCCGGTCCAGAGATTATAGAGGTCAGTGACCATAGATCATAAAGGGATTTTCCCCGCACGCCCGAGGGAATTCCCCCACATTTGCCGTACACGATTTCTTTCTTGCGTAAAAAAAATAGGGACCATGGCTTCATAGAACAAGGCTGCAGCAGGCCCAAGTGGAAGTTCCTTGGTGATTGATTTTCACGATGACGACAACATAATATTATGTTTCTTATGGTCAGATGAAGATTAATGATACCTAGTGATATTATTAAGAACAATGTTTTTTATTGATTAAAATATAATAAGTTCGAATGGTTTTATTTAGCTCTCTTTAGCTTATAAAGTTAGCTCTTTTTCAGCTCTTTTTTGGCACAACACTAGCTCTAAGCTTGACTACCAAGTTGGCAACACTGACCGCTACTGTCTCAATTCCCCGAGTACACCTTAGACTATAGATTTTTGAAAATTATTCACAAAATATACCAACAGAGACGGTATACTTATTATTGTTTAATAATATTATAAATGTGATTGTTTAATAATTTGGCATGTCTTTGTTTTTTGTTCTCCTTGCTCCTTACAGTACAAACACAACATGCTATTTCTTACAAATCTTAAGGCCCGTATAAATAAATAGTCGGTACTTAAGATGCGACTCGGTCTCAAGACGCGGTTCCGCTCTGTGATTGGTTGGCTGTCAAAATTTGGACCAAGATGCATCTTGAGTACTGACTATTTAGGGTGGGTTGCACCAACTTACTTTAACTTTAACTACAATGCCAAATGTCAAATCTTTGGTTAAAGTTAAAAATGGACGCCATCAAGACGCCATATTTAACCATAACCATAGAGCTCGACAAGGTTTTAAATGCATGTGGCGAGAAAAGGAACAAAAACGCCATTTTTGACAGTTCTCCTCAATGAGGTTACATGATAGGAGGGCGCCTTATATTTTGATAGCTGATAATGTTACTCTTTCTAACTAACGATTCAGTAAGTTGGGTGAAAGAGCAAGCTCATATCGGTGTATAAACGTCAAAAGCATGTAATGTTATGTCCTACCAGCCAGGACATAACAAAGGCGTAGGTCTGCATATTTCATGTTTAAAAAGTGATAATAAAAGTGTTTAGTGAACGTTTAATGCAATATCTTGTTGGGTTTTGTGGTTCCGCTATATAATAAACCATAAAAACGGTCAAGGAATGCCTCAAACACGTGGATTTAACATAAAATACGTAAGTTTTCAACAACGTTTTTTGGGCTTATCAATCGGTATTTTTGTAAGCTAAAAAGAAAATTTATAAGTTTAATAATCCCTTAATCATGCTGTTTATGGCATTAGTGATAAAAATGTCACATCAAGTAATAATTTCGCTACAAATATGGCATAGCTTTATACGTGTACTTTAGGGATGCACCTTGCTGTTGTCATGGACTAAATGTTTTTTTTTTTCAGGATTTGAAAATGCTTCAAAATAAACGACGAACAGAAATATTTAGACGCAAGTTTCTTACTCCCTTAAGAAGTCATCACAATATTGGGATTATCATTTCAAACGTAAGTTTGAAACAATGATTTTATTGAAATGAAAAAGTTCTAACGGAGAGTAAAATGATTAACAGCTCTCACACCTCCCCCCTGTAAGTACTCAAATCGTTACTTGGATCTACTTTTTGTATCCTGGCATTATTATTTTTTAATAAAATGTAAAATTTTAATAAGGCTAAAGTCATAATCATTTAATAAAATAAATTTAATACCTCGATCGTCGAATACCAGACACAATAGATATTCAGTTGTTATGCGGCACCTGGGTTCCACTTGGGGCTTGATGGGTTAAGTATGGAAAACTTACATAAAGCATATTGCCCCGTATACAATATTATATATGTATATATTTTATAGTATTAAGTACATTTAATGACACTAAACCAACTATTTTTTTTAGGTTTTTGGAATGCTTCTAAAAAGAAGAGTTCAATATGATGGTGATGACGGAGAGACCTATAAGATAATATATATTATTTTAAGTTTAGATTATAACCGAGTATTCTTCGAGGTGGTGAGATGGAGTGAGGAGGGATGGTTTAAGTGAGGAAAATCCCCCCTTATCACTACCACCTTCAGGAGACCCCCCCATTAAGGAGACTGTTGTCAACTGTTTTCAGTGTTTTCGAGGCATACTAAGGTTAGCTAAAGTTTATATTTTTATAATATGAATTTAAGTATTCAATACTCGTATACTCGCAGTTAAGCATTAATTGTGGGTCAACCCACATTTTTTTAAGTTATGGATGCCGTTTTAAATGATCTAAAGAACATGACTGCATTTATATCTCAATAGGTAATTTTTTGTAGCATGATACACAAATGCAGTCATCAAACAGAGTCCAATAATTATAAAGCAGACAACCTTCCCCGTAAACCATATTTAAAAATTGCTAATTTCATATTTTTTCATTTAAATCTTGACATGTCCAAATTTTGTTATGTGCAAAAAATGGAATAAATACTTTTTGAATATTGATACTAAACAAAATATTTTTTAGGTTAAAGAAATGCTCCTAGAGAAGAGGTCAATGTGATGATGATGTCGATTGAGAACCTATAAGGAAGTTAATATTATATTTACTTACTTCAAAAGCTGCGACTAAGAACATATTCAATAAAACCTTATGTTTGAATATTTTTCATTTAATTTCAAATTTTTTCAATATGTGTGTAAATATATTATTCAATGTGTCCTAACACCGGTGTCCGATCCTTACATGTTATGATGTATGGCATATTTTATTGACTGAAGGATCGGATACTGGTGTTGGGACAGTGGACACATTATATTATTATGTGTCCCGCCACCAGTATCCAATGCTTTAACGTCTTTATTTCTTCGATAATACATAGTAATTGTTATTTTACAAAATTGTTGCTTAATAGTTAAGAATAATAAAGTATATTGGTTCTTCTGTAGTTTATGTAAAAACTGTTGATTTTATTGATATTACACTCCGGACAAGCCTTCGTGGCTTATGGAGTATACATATTATGTATATTTTTAACTATTATATAAGAGTGTAATTATATATAGGTCTACCAGAATCTGATGGCAATTTTTGACAGCAGATTTTCATAAAATATCCTTGATCATTGGATAAATTTTTATATTTGCATGTTTAGCACACAGAATCAGCCGCTATAAGAAAAAAAAGGGATCAAAATGTTTTATTCCAACTACCCCGGTGGCCGGTATTGCTAGAGTCAATTTATTTTCTCACATTTTGCCATCAGTTTCTGGTAGACCTATACTTACTTAAATATTTTATAGATAAAATAATATATTTTCACCAAATTGAAAGCGACTTCTAATTTAATGAGCATAATATATCCTACATTGAACATGCGGGTTGAATTGATAGCCTCCTTTTTTTGATGTCGTTTAATAAAAATCTATAACATAAAATTATGGTCGACTATTGGTCGATAGCTGTAGTCTAATTTTATATTTTTATCGATATACAAGCAGATATACCGCCCATCCCTACACGCACACTACGGCAATTGCACACAAGCATAAAATGGCCACGCGCTGGCGAGCTAAGAAGCCATCTACCTATATCCTTAATCTGTGGTTCTCCTTTACCAGCAGCGCCCCCGCCCACGTTCATTTATAACCTTGTTGGACCAGCTGTCATCTGTCAATTTCTCCGGTCCAAGTTAAGGTTAAGGTTAAAGTTAAAGTTAAATTTACCCTTAACTATAACCATAACTTTAACTTTAACCACGCCTCTGGTGCAACCCACCCTTATACCGGCCTAAATAACTTTACGACCCTAAGTCACAGAATACATATTAGTACAAGTACAGAAGACCCACTCCAAAAACCCGTGTAAACCCTAGAAGCCTAATCTATCTCAGGAGTTCACAAAGCCTTAACATACGTCTCAGAGGCGTACACATATAATTCACAATTTTTATGTAAACATAGCAGTATTTTGTGTTGTTTTGGACTAAATGTTAAAATTTGGAATATAAGCTAAAATAACGACATTTTATGAATAATTACTATAGTTACATTTAGTTATCACAACAATAAAAATATGTGCAAATAATGGAACAAAAAATCAGCTTTGTCAAAAATTAGCAGAAAGATATTTTTTTAAAGAATCCCCCTTTGGGGGGAGGGGGGACCCTCCCCCCAAAGGGGGAAAGTGAGGAAACTAATATTTATGGAGAAAAATAAATTTTCCTATTCTAACCTCAAAATGTATGGAATGTGATATGGATTACTTTTTAAAAATAAAAAGAAATTAATAAATTTGAAAAAAATGTTTATTGAAATTTATAAACATAATTTATAGCTTTAATGAGCTCATAAAATGCATCCAATTTATTTCTTTGGACCCATCTCCGCCACTGGTATTCTACAATAATGTCGCCGAAGTTCGACGGGTGGTTAAAATTATCTTTTTTAAACCACCGTTTAACCACCCGCCATTGGGACTCAATACGTTGTGTATGAGTCCCATCTGGTGCCACAAATGGATTGTCAGGGTCTGAGTGGTTCACTTTTTTATGGATAAAACCATGCTCCGACAAACAATCATACGCCCGCCAGTAATCCGTATGGATTGTAGTCCCTTCAGCAACATGCTTTTTGATGAGGGGCACCAGAACCTCCGCACTTCTAATATTGTCCGGGCACACCTCTAATCTAATGTCCTCGCTACCGTCTTCGATAAGCCCCAACACCCAGTGGCCTTCCACTCGTCGACCTAAAACAAAGAAACACACTTTATGAAGAAGTTGTTTCCGGGTGGCAAAAAAAAAAAATACCCGAAGGCTAAGGCTCCGCTCCGCTGCGCTTCGCTCCGCCTTAGCCTTCGAACCTAACCTATCCGTGTCGGGGTGCCCCGAATTAGTATATGAAGTAGAAGTTGTTTCTGGGTGGCAAAAAAAAAAAATACCCGAAGGCTAAGGCTCCGCTTCGCTGCGCTTCGCTCCGCCTTAGCCTTCGAACCTAACCTATCCGTGTCGGGGTGCCCCGAATTAGTTTATGAAGTAGAAGTTGTTTCTGGGTGGCAAAAAAAAAAATACCCGAAGGCTAAGGCTCCGCTCCGCTGCGCTTCGCTCCGCCTTAGCCTTCGAACCTAACCTATCCGTGTCGGGGTGCCCCGAATTAGTTTATGAAGTAGAAGTTGTTTCTGGGTGGCAAAAAAAATACCCGAAGGCTAAGGCTCCGCTCCGCTGCGCTTTGCTCCGCCTTAGCCTTCGAACCTAACCTATCCCGTGCCCTGAATTAGTTCTGTCAATTAAGATTTCTATAAACTATATACGTAACTGTAACTGTAACAGCCTCAACAGTTCACTATAATATAATTATAATAAAATAGTTCTTACCTTTATTGTATTTTCTGACTCCAAATTTCGACTCATCAATTTGTACGATCTTGCCAGGGCCCCCTATCTTCCCGATGAGTTCTTGTTTTTCAAGTTGGTAAATGACCACAGTCTCCCGACAGTAATTGTACCAATCGGCGACTGTAGCCATAGATAGGCAATGTCCTCTGCTCATATCTAGGTCCTCTTCGATTGCCATTTCATAGCTCCACCGGCGTGTAAAGCAGTACATTAAATGGAAGACCCGCGGCAGAGAAATATTAGCTCTCTCGAACCACGTCCCTCTTGCTCGTGAAATTCTTGAACGGGTCCGACAATTACCTTTGTTGCACCGAAAATATCCTACATTCTGACCACTATTCGCAATCAGCATTGGTGTGCGGTGTGATCTGCATTGTTTTTGCACTGGGATCATTTCATTTACTTCTGCAAAAATTATGCACTGCTCCCTCGTGCCACATTCCCTCACTAAGCGGGAATGATTCATTCTTCTCAGAATTTCCTCGACGTATAACCTTCTTGGAACGTATTCCCCGTACAATTGTCTATTTTGATCGTCGGGGTCCAACAAAACAGCTCCGTCCTGTTCGTCGTCTGCACGGTTAATGGCGTCCGCGAAGCCCGAGGGGCCCGCCAAGACACCGTCAGCAGGCGGTTGATCCATTTCAAACAAAGCAGGGGTCGTCGTTCGGAGAAGGTCCAAGGTCCAAAAAAACGTAAGCCGGGTTGTCAGGGGAAGCAGGTACAGGTCCAAGTAGAGCGCGGGGGTCGTCAAAAAGGGCACAATGATACAAAAAACAGTTGAGCACATTCCAGGTACGCAAGCGCAAAAGGAATGACGCAATTTTTTTTTCATTGTAAATTATCTCATTACGTTCCATTTATGACAACTTAATTTAGTTCAAATTAATATACCTATATATTTTGACGCATCAATGCACTAAAAAGTCACAGAAGAGTGAAATGGAACGTTTGAATGCGCATTTTTTTTTTATTTTAACTATAGAAAGGATAGGGGCATATTACACGCGTCAATATTATCATGATTCCGTGATAATATTGATGGTGTAATAGGCCGAATCGCAGTATCGCAGTAGTAATTTGATACGCGTGATACTAGAATCATGATAATATTGACGCGTGTAATATGCCCCATAAATTGCACTTTTTTGTTCATAAAATCAAAAAACTTTAAAAATTAATATCTAAAAAACTACGCGTTTCCGCGCATTGATATTTTGGAATTATAATCTGGTATCTAATAACTATCTGCAAATATAATTATTTCCAACAAATTCGTGCGTCACTCAACTAAAGCCAACCCTACCCGAATCTTCCAAAGAAGGATTATCTTCCCCTTTTAGGATTGCTAAAATATCGTCTTCATTTAATTTTTGAGACTGTGACATTTTACGTCTAAAACAACGCCAAAAAAGACATAAAAAGTACGAAAAACAAGCAAAGTAAAATCACATAAACCAAGTTAAAACTCACACAAAGCCTAAACATACGTCTCGCAGGCGCACAATCCTTCGATAAATCAAAAATGGCGGGACTCATTTTAACGATTTATACATCGTATGCTAGGTCCAGACCTCCACTGAGTTGGCGTAAGAGCACGACGCACTAGCTTCAATCATTAGGAAAATACAAATGATATTTGTTTTCGTGTACGCCTTGCAGACGTAGATTAGGCTACTAGGGTTAAAGAATTATCGACTCATGCTACGATATAACGATACTATAAAGTACAAATTTCGACCGCGCAATGCTAAGTGCCTACAATTATATGGCTTATGATTAACTGATCACCAGAAATAGTAACATTTCACAGACAAAAATAGTAAACAATCACCAAAATACAGACCACCATTTTAATGTAAAATGATAACCAAAGATTTAACATAGCTCGCTATCCTATTTATGCAAAATGACTCCAAATAAATCATTGTAAAACCAAAAACATCCACAGCCGAACATAACCTCCTCCTTTTTGGAAGTCGGTTAAAAATAGTAAATGATCACCAACATTATACTAGCATTTTGCAATAATCCACAAAGCAGAAGTAGTAGATCATGTTGTATTCCTTGCATCTTTCTGCTACCTGACTGACCACATGTATGTGATCTATCGTTGAAAACGTACTTCTGAAGGCAGGCGCCTGTTCTCTAGGCTGATTTTCGTCTAAAGTTCTGGTGATTCTTTCTAATATAATTCTTGAAAATAATTTATATATGCTGGACATCAAACTGATGGGCCTATAGTTCCCAATATCATCTCTATTGCCTTTTTTATATAGCAATGTTATTGTTGAAACTTTCCATTGGAGTGGTATTTCTTCTGACCTCACAATTTCGTTTAAAACTTTGGTTAATACTGGTAATAACAATAACAATAATATTGAGTTATAATACTTCTTTGTTAATTATATGCTTACATTTTTTGTCAATCGTAGTGATTTATTTGGACAGAAATATTGCATTGATTTGCTCGCAAGGATTTGGTGATCATTTACTATATTTGGTGATCATTTACTATATTTGGCGTTCGATTAAAATTTGAAGTGCAGTCGTGACTAAAATAGCTGGTAGTATTGCAATTTTAGACTTTCCTTTTTTGGTGTTAAGTATCTTTTTTTAGTAAACAGGTTTAGGGCATCAGAGCATTTTTTAGTGGTCATTATATTTTTTTGGTGGTCATTATATTTGTTCACTTAGAAGTGTGCTCTCTTTCTATCGCATAACAGGTACCTTTTCTGATGATATCAAGGTTGTCACCTTTTAGAAAATAAAATAATCTTCTTTTAATTACTATAGTAGTAGCAAACCTTTTTATAGTAATATCAAATTTTAGTTACCCAACCTATATTTTACTATAGTTTTATATTCGATTATAGTGCAGGAGCTGGTCAGGAAACTTTTACAACTTAAACATAGTAACTTAATGTGTGTATTTCTGTGTAATGTGTGTGTTTGTTTGTAAGAAATTGGTTTATTTGCTATGTTTGAGTATTTTTTATCTTCTTTTATATTTCTTTTCCCTTTTTTTTTAATTGTTCATTTTTATCAGATTAATAATGATTCTGTCACAGCTGTTAAATCAGTATGTAGATATATAATATGCGACGAAAAATTTTTGCGTGTGCAGACGTCACAACTTGCTTGCGAGTCCCTAGTGATTTGCCCCTTACGAGGGGTACTTACAGTTCCATACCTACACGCGCGAGTGGGACAGGCCTGCCTAAGTACAAAATCTACTATAATATTAAACCAAAATCAACAACCTGCTTTTTTAAAGCTTCTCTGATTTCCTGTGTTACTTTAAACATCGGACCATGTCCTGGTACTATCCAGTCTGCTAAATCGGCAATCATGGATCTGTTCTTAGCTTGTTTCAACTGATCTTCACTGCCAGCATCCACCCATATTGTAGGGTCATCAATATCTTCATACTTTTCAAATAAGTCACCTGCAATTAATGAAGTAAAGGAAAAATTTTAAGAGATAAGTAGGGATAAACATCACTCTAGTATTAAAAATGTTTTATTTTAACCCATCAAGCACAATAGATATTCAATTATTATGCGGCCCCCGGCAGCCGCATAACAATTGAATATATATTGTGTCTGTATTCCCACGATCAAGCATTAAATCCCATTCCCAACCCAACAACATATTTTTTAAATATTTTTTGTCATTGTCATTAATTCAGGTTCTATAGTTGCAACTGTACCTGTAATGGCATAAGTTCCGTATCCTGTAGTAACTATCACTGTAACATCAGACAAAGTGTGACCGGGAGTTGGAATTATTCTAATATTTTCATTTAATTTTAATTCTTCACCTGTAAATCATAGATTTGTATGGAGTATTATTTATAGCCGCAATAACAACAAAATTATTTTTTATTGATAGTCAAAAATATTATTTTTTATGGGTTTTATATTTTCATACAAACTACATATTCAAAAGAGGAAATTACCTTTATCAAATGGATGCATAAAATAAGTATCTTTGTAAGAAAGACTAAACCCAACTAAATGTTTAGCTTCAAGAAATAGGTTATTATTTCCTGTATGGTCTGAGTGACCGTGGGTTGATATAACATAGTTAATATCTTTAGCAGTCAGATTATGCGCCATCAAAGCTACAAAGAATAATAGATTACACAATCTCGTCTTATTATAAAACTTAGTCTGAAAATATGTGAAAAAGAAGCATACCATTAACAATTTTATCAGAATCCCATGGTGTCATTGTATCTATGATAACATTCAATGATTCTGCCTTTATTAATGTACAAGTACAATTGGCTATCATTTCATTCTCATCCTTTATTATTGAATAACCATTAAATAAGACACTAACTTCGCTCATTTTACAATTAAATGTGAAAAACTAGAAAATTATAAAAGTAAAAAATTTTGCCGCCATCTTATTTGAATTTTGATTTGAATTTTGGCATTGACAAATGTGAAATGACTTTTTTTTTTTTTTTTTTTCTTATTATGGCACTTCGGCTATATAACCATGGCCAGTGTCGAGTATAAATATGACGGGAAAACAATATTCAGCATCGTTTTTCTATATTATCAGGTCTAAAGTCTAGTCAAAGTCTAAGTAAAAGTCAATACATACAGTCAAGAAGTCAAGTCGGTCGATTCAGTAAAGTTGTAGACGCTTTACTGAAACTTTCGATGGAGTTTTGGAGGGAACACAAAATAGCACGTTTCTGAATATTGCATCACTTTCCTACACTTGTGCACGATAACGATATCTAATGGTTAATATCCTACCAATATTACACATTAAAAACCCATCTAACACAATTTTAGGAAAATAATACAAAAACACAACATCACTCTTTCACATTCCCAGCAAAAGTCAATGTGAAATGACGCAAATGAGAATCACGCTTTCCATTTTTCCACAATAATACAAACTTTTTTGCCAGATACTAAGGACCTTATAATACATTATATAAAGGTGTGATATGTGAATTGTGATCAGTGACCATCTTTATCTGGCATATTAAAAAAATTCTAATACTATATAGCTAAAAGCCGCGCTTTGTGAGGGCTCGCGTCGTCATACCTTGGCTGACAGATAATAACACATCTACATATAACATCTCTTTCAAATCAATCTAGAAAAAAGGGATGACACTACGATGTTGCCACTTTTTAATTTCTTCACTTTCTTGACAGACTATACATATAACATACTACGAATAATAAAAACTAAGGAAACGTATAGGTCTACCAGAATCTGATGGCAAAAAGTGAGAAAATAAAATGACTCTAGCAATACGGGGGTAATTGGAATAAAACATTTGGATCCGTTTTTTTTCTTATAGCGGCTGATTCTGTGTGTTAAACATGCAAATATAAAAAATTATCCAATGATCAAGGATATTTTTTAAAAATCTGCTGTCAAAAATTGCCATCAGATTCTGTTAGACCTATAACTCCCATTATACTACAGCTCGACAAGGCTTTAATTTTTAAATGAACGTGGTGTGGCAGCTACTGCAACTTAGAACAATGTATTAGTATAATATAGTATCTATAAACATGTAAATCAGATAATAAAAATTTCATATATAAAATAAATAAGTACCTAATAAATAATATTACATTGTACATAGACTACGCCGCCAAAATTAATTGCGCACTACTTTTTCGGGCAGATTTTGTATGGAATAATTTTTCATTGTTGGCGACACCGGCAGTCTCCCTTTAAACACGCGTAATCTGTGGTCGTTACCTATATAAGGTCTTGATGTACTTAAATTATTGTTAGTCAGTCGAAATAATAATTCGTAACAGTGAGTCGAAATAATACCTCATAACAGTCGCGCGTGAAATACTAGTTATCTATCGTTATTCACGTACATTTTCCAAAACACTATCGACCGTGAACCGGTCTCGGCAGGGGAGTGATGTGGCAGCTACTGCAACTTAGAACAATGTATTAGTATAGTATAGTATCTATAAACATGTAAAACAGATAATAAAAATTTCATATATAAAATAAATAGGTACCTAATAAATAATATTACATTGTACATAGACTACGCCGCCAAATTTAATTGCGCACTACTTTTTCGAGCAGATTTTGTATGGAATAATTTTTCATTGTTGGCGACACCGGCAGTCTCCCTGCCGCGTACCAAGACCTTATATAGGTAACGACCACAGATTACACGCGTAATCTGTGGTCGTTACCTATATAAGGTCTTGATGTAAATTATTGTTAGTCAGTCGAAATAATAATTCGTAACAGTGAGTCGAAATAATACCTTATAACAGTCGCGCGTGAAATACTAGTTATATATCGTTATTAATTATTAGTGCGCAGTTAGTTTTCTCGTACTTGCGGTAGTAGATCGAATTGTAACCATTGTAAAGTAACTTCAATCCTTAGACGATTATTGTGTCTGTGTGTACAAACTAAGTGTATTTATATGAATAAACTAAGTGGTTCTGTAATCCTGCATTTTTATTTGAACTGTAACGTAGGTACCTAACAAGTACCTTACAGTGGCAAGAAAAGGAACTGACGCTTCTATCATACAAAAACGTCATTTTTGACAGTTCTCCTTTAAGCTGCACATCCACTGGATCGGAATCGAAGCGTACGCAGCGTTCGAATTTGTTGCTTTGTATTGATTTCTATGGTACTGCGTCCACTGGATCGGCATTTCTGCGCCTGAGACCGGTATTTATGCCGATGACGTCATCCGCAGTGAACGCGTCATTCGGATTCCGAAGGTTTCAAGTTGCGACGACGCGACGGCTATACATAAATACTTATTCACGATGAATGACGATATTTTAAATTTTAATTACTTCAGTAGAAAAATATGAAGAACTTTACAATCTAAAACATCAACATTATCATAACCAACTGAGGAGAGACAATATTTGGGATGAAATTGGGCAAATAATGAATGAAAATTGTTCTGATAAAATACAGCTAATTACAACAATATCCTCGTCACTATCCTCCATAATGCAAATGCACGTTAACAGGCTATGACGGACTAAAAATAACTAAATTGCCAATGCTGAATCCGAATGCATTGGACGCACCCATCGGCATTTCGTAAATGACGACGCTCCGTCCGCTCCGTACGCTCCGATTCTGATCCAGTGGACGCGCAGCTTTACCAGCAGCGCCCCATCATTTATTTAAAGCCTTGGCTTGGAGCACTATACTACCGTTTTAAATTTGGTTCCTTTCGAACTGTCATAATATTATAATGTCAGCCTGATACCGCTCAAGGCCACCTAAATATTGCAAATAAATGTATTGAAATATGTTGTACACATTTTTGACAAGTATTGTAGTGCCGCGGCCGCATAAGCGTCTATCGTACGAAGCTTCGTGCTGTGAGTTATGACTCTATGAGACGATCACGATACCATTGGACGATACACGCAGATCGTCCAATGGTATCGTTTTAAGCACGAAGCACTACGCAGGTGCGGCCGCGGCATTAAACGCTTATTCCATTTCACTAAATTTAGAGTTCTAGCTAGGATCCTAAAAAGGAGACTAATTAGAAGCTTCTTATTCCACATGTCCTAATTTAGTAACTAAATCAGTTGTGACCACGCGGCGATTTTGGCCAGACGTCTTCTTAATGGCTCCAGGTCCGTCAAAGCAACAAAAAATTGGTCTTCTCAGCTGTTGGCTCAATGAAAATCGAAATAAATAAAAGGCGAAAAAGATGGTTGACAGAATTTTTGCTCCACGAAAAATTATGAATCATGAACTTTCTGAACTACTTGGACTTTAGAAATTGCCTACGAATGCTACAATCTAGATTCTAGAGATTGATGAGCAGTTGCTGTCAAAATTTAACAAAAAAAATTACAAATGAAAATAATATACATATTTCTATCTTATTGCCATGTTTTTATTTTATTTTATTATGTTAAGGGCCTGTTTTACCAGTTCCTGATAGTGCCGGATATTCTATCCACAACTTAACTTGACAGCTGATAAAGTATGGAGAATCTGTCAAAAAAGTTGTAGATAGCCTATCTTGCACTTTATCAGGAAGTAGTGAAACAGGCCCTTAGTGTGTTCAATTTTTTTTATTAGATTTTATTATGTATTTTTACTTAAAATGAATATAATTTAAGTATAATTTTATTTATTATACGATTATCACCTTATCAAGGCAATACGTATCCCTTTTTCATAAAAAAAAGCGTAGATAATGATTAATAGGTTATTCTATTGTTGACTTTAATACAGATTTAGCAGTTCCCACTACAGATAAAAGGTTAAAACCATCTGGCAACACTGATTTAGTCAGAAGCCACACTTTTTCCGATTTAGTACACTAATTAGGATCCTAGCATTCTAAATGTTATTTCACTTGTCTAAATTTAGTCACTAAATCATTTAGAACTTCTAAATTTAGTGAAGTGGAATCAATGAAAAAGGAAACAGAAGAGTCTGTGAGTGGAATAAGCGCTTTAGACATGTTTTTGACGGTGTTACTTTTCCTTAGTTTTTATTATTCGTAGTCTACATATAAATAAAAATTACTATTTTATATACTGTTAAACTGAGTATTAATAACAGTGTTAACTCTAACGGCCGTTCCCAATATTTGATCTATCTCTGGTTTTGCTCTACTAGAGATAGGAATAGCTCTCATTAGACATTAGAGACATATATTTTATGTCAATTCAATGTTAGCAGCGATCGGTCGTATGTCAAACCAGAGATAGATTGAATATTGGGAACGGCCGTAAGATGTTGCGTGGCGTGATAGTTTTTCCGTAAAGTGTACCACAGTCCACAAAATGTAAAGTAGTGGGATATACTAGGGCTCGCTTTGCTCGCCCTGATTATCGCATAACAGACAAAGACAGTGGACCTTGAATAGTTAAGCAATGCTTATATTATAAATATTATTATAGTTATTATATACTTATTACGAAATACGAGCC
The DNA here is from genome assembly GCA_905187585.1 of Cyaniris semiargus. Taxonomy (NCBI): domain Eukaryota; kingdom Metazoa; phylum Arthropoda; class Insecta; order Lepidoptera; family Lycaenidae; genus Cyaniris; species Cyaniris semiargus. The sequence goes on from LR994555.1 coordinate 7,315,618, forward strand.
AAGAGGGTAAAAGTTTTTAGCCATGCGACAATAACAGAAAAAAAAGATTAAACGTCAGTTGGATTGTCAATTGTCAAATTTGACAGCAATTTGGGAATTTGCCTTGAATTTCCCAGCTGTCTTTGCCGGTTATTTTTAGGTTAAATTCTAAAATAAATTTACGAAAGCGGCAGTGGTACTTTGTTAGGTAGGCTATTTTCATTTCTTAACGTGACCATACATTTAATAAAATTGCGCATTATACAATTCGTACGCATGTATTCAAATAACTGAAAACAAGGTCTTCATTGTCCTCATAAACTTTACACAGGTGTTATGAAACAATAAAAGTAAATCTTCTGCCGCTGGTTTAGCGTCAGATAGATAAAATTTAACCATGTCTGGTGATGTGCAACCAAGAAAACGAAAAGATAAGAAAAAGAAAAAAGGTAAGTTAATCTTTGTGATTAGTTGTGTTTTTTTTCATGTACTTCATTCCTACTTTAAATCTTATGCATTATTTAATATATTACAGAGGAATTAAGTATCGAGGAACCCCGTGGAACGGCAGCTACTCTTGGTGAAGGAGATGTGTTCATGCACTCACATCATGATCATGGCACGGGAGGACACTGGTGTGCCAAAATAATATTCTTTTCTCTTCTAGCGGTATTAGTTACGCTTATTGGATTAATTATTCTAGAAAATAGAGGATTGAGTGAATGTGAGTTCATCTAAATATTTTTATATACAGTAACTGGTCAATTTGTTCTTAAAAAATATTATTTCATAGCAGATTTCAAGAATCAACATTACTTATAGTTTAATGAGTAAACTTCAAGGATAACATTCATATTATGTACCTATCCTTGAAGGTCAGATATTGATAGCATATTAAATAATTTAACATTAAAAACTAAGTTACTATATTTCTGTGGCTACAACACAAACATTTTCATTAGAACTAGGCTAATTGGTTTTTTCTAGTTGATACGATCTGTAATATTTTATTAGTGGAGTAATATTTTACTTAAAATTTAATAATTTATTCCTTTGTTTATGTCCAAAAAATAATATTAAATAATTCTCTACAATTAAATAATATGGTTTATACAAACAAGAACCTGTTTTATGTAATTTAATGAGAATAGAATAAACTTTTTACACTTTACCTGACTCACCCAGATAATCTGCAGAATACCTTGTTAATCTGCAGTCTAACTAGTTGACGCACATTAACGGTAACATAATATATCTTTATCCCAAAACATGAATTATGCTTATGAATTTTATGATGATGGGTAAACATCTGTTTTATTTTTGACAGTGGAGGCTAATTCTGTTGAATCACGATATTCTGGAGTATTGGAAGGTTGGATAGAAGACACTATTGATGATGATCACCATGATGAGCACACACTGGAACTTAAACATCATGTAAGTTTACTTATTTATAAGAGACAATATGCTGAAATTTTTTGTGCTGTAACCATACATTTCTCCGCAGCAAAAACTATCCTATGTCCCTGCCTCACAAGGTATATCCATACCAAATTTCGCCTAAATCTGTTCAGCCGCTTAAGCGTGAAGAGATAACATACAGACAGATACACTTTCGAATTTGTAATGTTAGTCATAAATCAAAATATCAAATATATTAGTAATGATATCAAACAAAATTCAAATATCCAATAAATTGGAAATCATTTTGTATTTTTTCATACTTATATCAAAATTTAGGCACACAGTTCAAATCAAAAAGAAGATGAACTTGGCAATGATGAAGAGAGTGCTGAGAAACATGATATAGACGAAGATGATACTGAAAATCATGGCTTGGACCATGAGGACGATGATGACCACGATGATGATGATGACCACGATGATGGTGATGACCACGATGATGATGATGACCACGATGAAGATGATGACCACGATAATGATGACCCCAATGATGATGATGATGATAATGAACAAAATGAGATAGATGAAGACAATGAAGACGATGATGATGGAAATGATGAAGAAAATGAAAGGGAAGAAGGTGAAAATTATTTGGATCACAAAGAAGATGACACTGATGGTCTTGATAATGATCAAGATGATGATGAAGAAGACAAAGATGATAATAACGAAGTGGATAATCCTTATGGTAGTGAAGAAGAAGATAAATACACAAATGATTTTAATTCAAATGAGGTGTGATAAATGTTGTATTTCAATGCATTTTTTCTTTTTAGCAAAATTAACTTTGTTTTCGTAACTTAGCTTTAGGTAATTAAGTCTACATGACTTATTCCAAATAACAATTGCAGCTTAAAAATAACAAATAAGTATATTTAAACTTATTTTGAGATTATTTTATAATTTATATTTACTGCATGACTATTATTTTTATTTATTATTTTTATACATTTCGGTAAATTTAAATTATTATATGAAAAAAAAATATTCAGGAAGCAGAAGAAATTGGTAATAAATTCTATGAAAATGTTCAAGAAAGTCACACTTATTATAGTGACAAACCAGAAACTGAAGATTCTACAGAAAACCCTTATGATTCATATTATGATGCCAATAGTGCAGAAGAAAATAAAGAGGACCATATTAATAGCAAAGAAGAAAATTACAGATACATCAGAGAAACTAAATTTAGTGTAAGAGACAAAATAAGTAATACAAAAGGCAAAGTACCTGCTTAATGTTGGTGTGCTATAAATATTTAATTTGATTTTAGCAGTTAATGATGACAACTATTAAAAAAACTCTATAATAATTCTTCAAGGTTTAGCAATGTATACTGTTAGCACTTATTTACTTACAGACTTTACTTTTACTCTTCTAGGACTACAAAATTATATAAGATTAATGCTGATTTTTTTTTTTTGTGTTTAAGTGACGCTTCATTATAACAATTTATAAATTACAGTGTGTTATTTCAAAATTAACAAAAAATGAACATATATTGGCTTTATTAATCTGTAGCAACAGACTCATACTGGACTGGAATCTGCCTTTTTTAATTTTTGTTTCAGGGAATATTATTACAAACTCTAAAAAAATATTTACATTATTATTTATTTTTAGGAAGAAGACGAACATGAAGATGACGACGAAAAAGATGACGAAGAAGATATAGAGGTGGAGAAAATAGAAAGGGAAATAACTGATGATGCAATATTATCTGCCGAAACTACATTAGACCGAGACAGTCGCGAAGATAATGTTGAAGGTATGAAACTTGCACAAGTATCGATATTGAAAGCTATTCTGTTTATTATGTATATTGTTTTAATGCCTTGATCGTAGGAATCGCAGACACAATAGATTTTCAATTATTATGCGGCAGCCGGGCGCCGCTTGGGGATTGTTGAGTTATTTATGCTACTGTGTACAAAATGTCTTTAAAACAAAATAAACTTTCGTTATAGCATGTTTCATGATATGGATGATATTATAATAAATGACAGAGATCCGTCTTTTACTCTATGATAAAAGCTGATAAATACACAAGATTTTAATTTATACCACTACCATCAAAAGATCATAGTGTTTTATAATAATAGATGGTAAATATCCATTTTTTTCTGTCTCAACAGATAAATCAAAGGAAGAGGAGGATGAGCCCAAAGCAGATGAGAGTGGTGAAGATGATGACTTCCTTGAAGCTATCGATAATGGTGATGAACCACCAGTGGAAATAATAACAGCACCCAGTGGCGCTGCTTTTGATGAGGTGAATTGACTGAATGAAAAAATTGAGCAATAACACAGCCGTTTCTATAGTATGACTTACTGGAATTAGTGAATACAGAACATGAACATGGAATAATCGTTATTGATTATTGCGTTGATGATTTCTGAAACCCAATAAACTGTAGAATTTAATTTAATACAGGATATACAGCTGTTATGTAAAAATGAAAGAGTTGCAAGTATTCATCCATCATCAATGTCTTTTGCATTAGTTTCAGGATTCACCACATTTGTAATATAACTGTGAGTAACAAAGCTCACATTAAGGTGCCTGCTTGCACATACTTAACACTCATATGCCCGTTGCAGACGATGCGCAGTAGCTTGCGCGAGTACTAATACTAAGCATATATTTTCATCGTGTGAACGCATTTTGCTTAGTGAAAGTGCGAGCGCAAGTTGCTTAGTAGCACTCGCTTTGGTCCTCGCGCAAGTGCGACTCATTTGCCCCCGCTCCGTCTACTTCACCCCCGCGCTACTTGCACTGCTCATCGTTTGATGCGTTGACAGTACTAGCGCCAGTACTAGCGCCAGTTCAGTCTGTTTGTTGTTTTTGTTGACACCGATTCTATTCAATAAAAAATTGAAATTTTCTATTGTCAAACGCATAACTTTCTGGTATTCTTTTGTATCCTCCAAAGCTAGTTCTCGCATTAATAAATTTGACCCCCCAAGTAATTTCCTTCTTGCAATCCATTTTCTCACCCTCAATCGTTTTCCTTTTTCTAAATTCTGTATTTCCTGCATCAGTTCCTCTTTTATAACTCCATTTAGCTCTTGAATTGGGCACTTAAAAAGTTTATTCAAAACCATACGCTTGTCCATGGTTGCCTACTATGCACTGGCATACATTACTTTTGAACATTACGTTTGAACGCTGGCGCAAGTACCTGCGCAAGTACTCGTGCAAGCTACTGCGCATCGTCTGCAACGGGCATAAGTGCAAGCTTATTATATTTGTAATTGTGTGTTAATAAACCCTATTATTGCAGATTGAAGAAGAAACGGTGATTGTGAAACCTCCAGATACATTAGCTGACGAAGAAGAGTATGAGAAACGTCAGGAGGAGCTACGTAAAGAAGTGGATGAGTCCTCACACAGTGAGTAGAACATTTATTATTGTGTGTTGCTTCTGTAATGTAGCTCTGATTATGTCATCGGCATAGAATACTGACAGAGGCAAAATATAGTCTGTAAAGTCTAGCTAGGAAAAATGAAAAAAGTATGAAGCAATCACAAAATTTCATCCAAATTCATTTAATACGAAGTTTCGTACGCTCCTGGCCTTGTACCATGAAACTGTTTTGAGACTCAAACAATCGGACGAGAATGCTGCGTCCTACTCTAACAAACGTGAATTGACGTTGTTAGAGCAGGACGCGGCATTCTCGTGCGATTGTTTGAGTCTCAAAACGGTTTCTTAGTAGCCCTACTGATTTGAAATAAATTGCCAGTAATATTATATCTTCGAGATTTTTAAGCCGTTTATAGGCGTTTAATTATAAGATGCTAATGTGGCTGAAAACCCTGGCTTTCGACTTGCATTTGATGTTCTTAATTTAATAATGTTTGAGGTTTTAATGTAAGAATGTCTGATTGAAATATCTCGTTTTTGTAGTGTAAGTTGGTGCATTAAAAATGTATCATCCTCAGTGAAGGTTTTTTCCTAGGCAGACTATAATATATTATTGTGTGGGTGTAATGCATACTAACACATTGCATGTTGGAGAAATATTTGAGAGTATAATATAGAGGGGGCAAGCCTTCCCTTACCAGCATTAAACCAGTGCGAGCTCACGTCTTGTTAGCCAATGAAATATCGTCAAATCATACGGTCCCTGCCCAATATACTGGTACAATAACCAATAAGGGAACACAGGTTACGGCCGTTCCCAATATTTGATCTATCTCTGGTTTTGCCCTACTAGAGATAGGAATAACTCTCATTAGACATTAGATATATATATATATATATACATATATTTTATATCAATTCAATGTTAGCTGCGATCGGTCGTATGTCAAACCAGAGATAGATTGAATATTGGGAACGGCCGTTAGTGATGGCTATTTTTCATGGAAGACTGCCAAACAAGTAAAATATGATGGCCTCATTGGATTCTTTGACTGATATTGATAATAATTAGAAAATAAGAATTAAATTCTGTTAAATATTAATTGCTCCATATAACTCTATTCTAAGTACATACAAGTTTGTGGTATTATGACTAAAAACCAATCTTATTAGGTACTTACATAATTATATTGTAAAAAAATATTTAATTAGGTAAACAATGTACATATTCTATTATTTTACAGTTTGTTCAGAGTTATTTTACGTTGAGGTTTTAATGAGATTGATATTTATTTCATCAATATAAAGATCAACGGTGTTGTCTGAGTAAAATATCTCTAATGAACTGTAAATGTGTGTGTGTATTCTGTTATAGATTGATTGTCAAAATGTAATACTTAATGTATTGTTAGTATTAATACCTATTCAAAACTCTTTGATATTCACAAATACTTGTCTTTACTGTGTCTATTCAACAAATAGTTACAATGATAAAAAAAAACCCGCCAAACAACTTTAAAAAGTAATGAAATAATATTTAAGTACTGACTTTAAGTTTAAAGAATTCCTAAGTGTAAAGTAATATATAGTCCATAATTGTTGTCACGGTGTGTTGGGGGACCGCCAAGTAAACTACGACAAAAACGACTTTTGCATTTTGTATCGCCAAGTCGCTGATTGTCTCGATTCGGGACAGACACACACACACACAGACAGACATACACGTCAAACTTGTAACACCCCTCTTTTTTGTCAGGGGTTAATTAGATAGGGTACATCCTACAGTACTAGGGTGTTTTTCAGCAGTTTTCTTAGTAGTCGCTAGATGGCGATATTTATTGTCTTGATAGTTACTCTCTTACCAATACTCTCTTCTCTAATCTCTTACTAATCTTCTCAAAAAGTGCCAACATGGTGCCATCTCTTAATGATTCTAAAAACAAAAATTCAGAAAAAAAGAGATTTACTAGGCCACGGTGAAGATCAGATTATTAAATCAAAGTCTGTCCAGTCGTTTTAAAATCAGTTTAATCTAAACAAACCAAGGAAACAAAAAAAAACTTGAGAGGTGTCAAGGGACACCCGGATGGAACGAAGTTATTTCTTATGTACAAAAAACTTGTATACACTCAAAAAAAAAAAACGTCGCTACACCACACTGTTCAATGCGAAATAGAAAGACGAAACGAAAATAACTTTCTATGAGAGAGAGAGACAGAGAGAGAAACACGCGCTACCGCACGGCTTACAACGCGACGTCACAACGACACAAAAAGTGTCGTTACAACTTTTCGTCTTAATTTTGTCTGTCTAGCCCCCTTTCGCAACGCGCGATATGGAACTTCGTTCCAAAAAATTCTAATTCTACATAACATTAGCATTCTGTATAGACTACAATGACTTTCTGAATTCCATACTACATGTAACGACACTCGATAGATAGGTATAAATACGTCGCGAGCTTTGCCTGACCTCGCCTACGCGTTTTCACTCCAAAAATACGTTATTCGCGCTTATCGCTACACCACAGTAGCACGTCTCTCGCTTTTGTCAATAATGACTATGAATTTACTTAATCTTGATGTTTTTCATGGCTTCGGCCAAATGGGAGGTAATAATTAAAATTTACGTAACACGCATATAACGTACTTTAATAATAGTCTCAGCTAATTCGTATTTAGAAGCTTCTAAATGCTGTAATCGGTGCTACAGTTAATTTGTGGCGTGATGTACAACAAATGTTAGATGTTGGTACATTCTATTTATGATCTAGACATGTTATTGCGTCTAACTTTGTTTTGTTTCCGCTCATAATGTAAAGCTACCTTACAACTGAATTTGTATGTGGTGGCTATAGTTGGGACTAGGGAGAGCGTTTACCAAGAATATTGGATATATATTGTTGAGGTCTGAATGTCATACTGAATTCTAGGAATGTAATATACATTATCAGCCTAGATTTGGAATTTAGAGATGAAAATTCATGTTTTAGGCTCGCCATAAATGTTAATTGTTAACTAACATGATATTATGATTTCTGTCTATCTAGATTCTAGGCTGTCTTAAATCATTATTATTAACAATGTCAATGTAATTAAATAATATTTAATATTGTCGTTACGTTATTTAGCTAGAATACAATGGAAAGTAGTAGCTACATCAGACAATTTCCTGTCATTAATTTTTGTAATGAGTAAATAGTAGCTTTAAAATAAATGTGCTTCCCTGCCCTGTACCCCATTTCTACTATTTCAATGCAACATAAATACAGCTTTATCCTTGTTCAATCCAGCCTGTAACCTATCAAACTATGTCTCACAATATTAAAAAATCGTTGCTTTATTATTTCATGAGAACAACACTTTGATAGGAAACGGACTTGGTCGAATAAGAAACGACGCTACATTGATGTTATATTAAAAAGTGGTATCAGGTTGTATTAGCTAATAGCTAGATAATGCTTGAGCTTCTGTACACTGATGACGTCATACGTGTTACAGTGTGGCTGAAGCTGGTGGTAGGCGGGGCGTTACTGGTCGCCACGCACGCTGTACTGCGGCGCTGCGCGGCGCCGAGGGGTGGGTAGCTTGAGTTTTATTTGCAGATGTACAATTTTTTATTCAAAACCATTGATTAAAAACACAAATCAATATATATTATCCAACCTAGAATTTTTTTTTGTAATTTATATTATACTGTGAAAAGTAGTTGATGATTTGAACTGACATAATCTACACTCAAATGAAATAGTTACTTTTTTATTGCAATCATAAAATTCAAATTTTGTAACGTTACTAGTACTTATAGGAAAACAGTTAGTTCTTTGTCAATATATTACAATATAAGAAAGCAATAAAACTTTTAAACAGATGAAGCCGAAGAAGAAAATGATGATAATGAAGAGCCTTTGCTCGCTGATCGACGGATGACTCTCGTACCTCAAGATCTAGATGATCAGGAAGCAGAAGATACTGAAGAAAATGCTCCCCCGGAAAAAGAAATCGTCGAAGAAGTAGTACAAAAAATTAAAAACATTGATGTTGCAGCTCCCAAAAAATTTGTACCAAAAGAAGAGCCTAAGCCGGTTGTAAAAGAGGTAAAAGAAAAACTTTTGAAAGTTATTAATGTAGATAAATCGTTCATACTCAAGATTTTAATTATCATTTAGGAACCGCCAAAGCAAGTAGAGAAAGATAAAGAATTGTACAGCGACGAAGACGAAATCGAAGAGGACGAAGACATCGAGCAATCGAAAAACACTAACGTTATCAAAGACGAAGAAGTTGAGCCGGACGATGATGTGGAAATAGTGGACGAGGAAATTGATGAAGAAATCGAGGAAGAGGAAGTAGATGAGGAGGAAATATCGGATGTAGATGATGCGGAGTTGCTGAGCCGGCTCGATGCTAAATATGGCCGCTTGCCGGAACCACATCGGCCTGGACAGAGTAAAACCGCGTGCTCGCTTACTCGTGTCGTTAGAGCATGTATAACATAAAGCATGACTAATGTGAGTTCTACTAACATTTTGTGTTATTTTAGTTTTGTTTGTCGTTTTTTAATTTTTAATATAACATTTTTAATTTTCATTAAATTTTGCATAGAAAACATTAATTATAAACAAGATTGTTTATAAAATATGTTTTCTGCACTATGATGTACTTTTTGGATGATAGATATTAAATTAGTAATTCCTATATCATCTAAACTCCGTTCTGTTTCATTATAATTCAAATGTGTTGTCGGTTTTAAACCAAATTTTGAGTTTCAAAATTGAATCTGAACGAAGTAGTTTTAAAACGTTGTTGTTGTCTTTAGCTATATTATTATATCTCTCAATCATCAGTGTATTCCGAATTTCAGTCACTGTGACTTCTGCGAGGTTATTCCTAATACTAATTCGATTCGGACTCATAGAGCTGTTATTGGCTAACGCTTGGCGCGCCGAGTGTTTATTGGCTGTTGCGCAAGGAATTTGTCAAATCCCAATCGAATTTCGCATTGTGAATCAGGCTTTAATTAAATGTTATTTATTTAATTTTTCAGAGGATGGTGGCAACAGTGTAGAACACTTGTGGCCGGGCGAGCCGAGCGAAGCGCACTGGAGACAGGAGCTCGACCGTGCCGAGGAAGAACTCCGCCAGGTATTATTGCTAAGCTACTTTATTCATTTATTAGACCTACTTAAGTCTGGGTTAATCCATAGTCAAATAATAAATATCCTGCTATATCAAACTCAAACTCAAATTTTTTTATTCAGAATATTTTTTTAAATGTTTTCTGAACGTCGGTACTATTGGTGCCTACCTCCGGTTCGGGAACTAACGCGGCGAGAAAAACAGGCGTAAGAAACTCGCACGGGGCCATCTTTTACTAAAAAGAAGAAAATTTATCTTTTTATTTATTATCTCTCTCGATCTCCAATATATGTACATGAAAGAGCCATTAGTTTTTAAACAGGATTAACGATAATCGCAGGAACAAATTAAACATAACAAATGGCACAAAACAAACAGTCATTAAGAAACTTCCAGAATAAAAAACGGTAAACCATTTAAAAGCCTAGCCTATCATTCAGAAATTAAGTTCAACCAACGTAGTTTTAGTCGCCAATAAAAATATTAAATTACGATTTCGGTCTTCTGATATAATAATTTATGTAATTTCAGGAATGGCTTGACTAATGTTTTATTTTGTAGATCCTACTAAGTTTTAATTTGCTCGTTGTGCCATTTAATAATAATAACTCGTCGAAGAAATCGCCTGGCTAAGAACTGCGCCCGCACCCCGCGCTTTTCTTCCCTAACGATTTGTCGATGACTTTTAGTTTATACCCTTCCATATTAAATAGCTACCTACTTTAAGATAATGCAAAGTTGCCACAAACTTTCCAGAAAATTGCATTTAAATTTTAATCGACCCAAAGCATTTCTGCGACAATTTATTAATAACAATTTTATAATTTTACGATCCAATGAAAGATTTGAAGCAACTTCGCATTTTGTGTGCTTCGTATTTAAGGTTGTGAAGTTTTTAAGACCCTTCATATAATAATGTAAGATTGATAATTAAGAAGTCCGAAAGTTTTAGTTTTGTCCCTGCTGCTATATTCCAATAATAATGTTATATTCCCTCATAACTTCTAATTTAGCTGTCAGGTTGTATAGTGTACTACTGCGTTTCTAAACTATCTTCCTTTCATGACAAAGTTTCGCCCCTATAGGCTATAAACGCATGAAAGTCTCATGATCGTTGTTTGTTCGCTTCACGACAGCGTAGACCTAATCTAACAACTATGTGTTTGAACTTGCGTGTGATTGTTGTGCACTAACCTGCGGAGGGGGCGTGGCAAGCATGCGAGCGTCGAGTTGGCGTCGCGGCGCTGGCCAATAGCGCGCGAGCACGCTGGCTCACCGCACAAGCGCTCGACATGGGCGCTGAGAAGAAAAGAGACAACACGCTTCTGTCTCGAGCTATCAACGCGTACCTGCATCTCCTCAAAATGAACGAAGGGTTCAGCAATAAGAGGCTCAAAGAAATTGCACTAAGGACAATAGACAGAATGCAGTTTGGAGGTAACTTTCAACAATGTTATAATATATTAATTTTTGTAAATTAATTATTTTAATCACATTTAACTACAAAGTAGTTAGAAAAATCAAGACACTCTGAAAATTTTGAAACCCTTTACTAATACATAATTATAATGTACTAGCTTTTGCCCGTGGCTTCGCTCGCGTGGAATTCAAAAATCGCGTAAAATAGAAATATTCTTGTAAACCTCCTTTGGAAATATGATGTTTTTCCAAGACCAAAAGTAGATTATGTTATTCTACATCCTTTCAACTAAGTATATGCCAAAAATCAAGTCGATTTGTTGCTTCGTTAGGCCGTGAAGGAAGGACAAACAAACAAACACACTTTCGCATTTATAATATTAGTATGGATAGTCATGAAAAGCTTATAACCAGCAGTGGACGGTAGATATACAGGAAGTATAGTAATACAGTATACTAATCAAACGATGAAAAACTGTATGTTCAGTTTAGGTTAGAATAAATTCAGTTTTAATTATTAACTTAGTTTGTTCCCAAAGAGGAGGATTGAAACTCAACACTAACGACGCGACACCATTTTGATATATTAAGCTGCATTACCTGGGGGGGGGCGGGGGTTGGCAGCCCCCCCAAGTAGTGTCCAGGGGCAAAGCCCCCCGCATTATAATCAAACGACACTCAAAATCTGTATGTTTAGTTTAGGTTAAAATAATTTCGTTATGATATTTACTTTTAATAATTAATACCTTAGTTTGTGCCTAAAAAGGATAATTACAACGCAACACTAACGCCGCGACACCGAATTGTTATAAGCAACATTTCCAGGTGCGGGAGGAAGGAGGCGCAGTAAGTAGGGGGGCTCGGGGGGCGAAGACCCCCTCATAGTAATTAAATTACACTCAAAAAGTGTATGTTTAGTTTAGGTTAGAATAATTGCACTTTTAATTATTAACTTAGTTTGTTCCTAAAGAGGAGGATTAAAACCCAACACTAACGACGCAGCAACATTTTGATAAAAGCTACTTTTCCAGAAGGGGGGGGGGGGTCGGGGGGGGGGCGCAGCCCCTCAAGTAGTGTCCGGGGGCAAAGCCCCCAGCATGATAATCAAACGACACTCGAGATCTGTATGTTTAGTTTAGGTTAGAATAATTTCGTTATGATATTCACTTTTAATTAGTACCTCTGTTTGTTCTTAAAAAATGAGAATTACAACGCAACACTAACGCCGCGACACCGTTTTGTTACAACCATCATTTTCAGGGAGGAAGAGGGCGCGGCCACTAAGTAGGGGGGCCTGGGGGGGCGAAGCCTAGTAATTAAATTACACTCAAATAGTGGATGTTTAGTTTAGGTTAGAATAATTTCATTTTTAATTATTGACTTAGTTTGTTCTTAAAGAGGAATCAAAACTCAACCCTAACGACGCGACACCATTTTGATATAAGCTGTATTTCCAGGAGTGAGGGGGGGGGGGGGGGGGTTAAGGGGGCCCCCCCCCCCCCCCCCCCCCCCCCCCAAGTATTGTCCTGAGCCATTACTCCCCCTCCCCCCATATTAATCAAATGACACTCAAAAACTGTATGTTTAGTTTAGGTTAGAATAATTTCGTTATGATATTCACATTTAATTAATACCTTAGTTTGTTCCAAAAAAAGGAGAATTAAAACTCAATACTAACTACGCGACACCACTTTGTTATAAGCAACATTTCTAGGAGAGGGGGGGGGGGGGGTTTGGGAGGGCGCAGCCCCCCCAAGCAGGGTCCAGGGGGAAATTCCAGGTGCGGGAGTTATAATATATATGACGCGTTACCATTTTTGTTATAAGCAACATTTCCAGGTGGAAGGGGAGGGAGTGGGGGGGGGGGGGGTTGTTAAGTTGGAAAATACAGTAAATAACATGAAGTAACTCCATTAAAAAAAAAAGTTTGATATAAAATCTGACCCCCTCTTTGGTCCCCTTAGAGGGGTGGGGGGAATTTTTTTATGCACCAGATGTTACGTTAGAAAAAGACAAATTTATATGCGAAAAGCGTATGCAAATCGGATCAGTACTTAACGTGTTAAAGAAAAAAGTTTGATACAAAATCTGACCCCCTCTTTTGTCCCCTTAGAGAGGTGGAGGGAAAAAAAATTATACACCAGTAGCCCTAGCACGGCGACTAGTAGAAATGCGAAAGTATAGACAAACTGTGGACATAAACTTAAGGTGCCGTTCCGATCTTTATCGCGGCTAATCGCGACCGACAAAAATTCAATTAAAATGCCACTTTATGACAGACTATAGTATATGTCATAAAGTTGGATATTATTTGAAAATTTAGGACTATAGTCTGTCATAAAGTGGCATTTTAATTGAATTTTTCGGAACGAAAAAAGATCGGAACGGCACCTTAAGTTTATCTCCACAGTTTGTGACTATAGTCTGTCATAAAGTGGCATTTCAATTGAATTTTTCGGTACGAAAAATGATCGGAACGGCACCTTAAGTTTATCTCCACAGTTTGTCTATACTTTCGCATTTCCACTGGTCGCCGTGCTAGGGCAACAGATGTTAAGTTGGAAGAAGACAAATATATCTGCGAAAACCGCATTCAAATCGGATCAGTAGTTTTCGTGTGATGCGGAAATAAACATACAGACAGACAGACAGACAAAAAAGTAACAACAAACACAGAATTAAAAGTCAATACTAACTACGCGACACCACTTTGTTATAAGCAACATTTCTAGGAGGGGGGGGGGGGGGGTTTGGGGGGCGGCGCCCCCCCAAGCAAGGGTGGGGGGAAATCCCAGGTGCGGGAGTTATGATTTATATCACGCGTTACCATTTTGTTATAAGCAACATTTCCAGGAGGAAGGGGAGGGAGGGGGGTGGGGGGGGGGTTTGTTAAGTTGGAAAACACAGTAAATAATATGAAGTAAGTCCATTAAAGAAAAAAGTTTGATACAAAATCTGACCCCCTCTTTGGTCCCCTTAGGACCAAAGAGGGGGTGGGGGGAATTTTTTTTATGCACCAGATGTTACATTGGAAAAAGACACATTTATCTGCGAAAACCGTATGCAAATCGGATCAGTAGTTAACGTGTTAAAGAAAAAAGTTTGATACAAAATCTGACCCCCTCTTTTGTCCCCTTAGAGGGGTGGGGGGAAAAAAAATTTATACACCAGATGTTAAGTTGGAAGAAGACAAATATATCTGCGAAAACCGCATTCAAATCGGATCAGTAGTTTTCGTGTGATGCGGGAACAAACATACAGACAGACAGACAGACAGACAGACAGACAGACAGACAGACAGACAGACAGACAGACAGACAGACAGACAAAAAAGTAACCACATTTTTGGCTTCCATAGCGATGTAGTAACAGCCCCCGCTTATTATTTTTTGAATATCTATAACGTACAGAATTTTCATTTCTACAGTTTTATTATATGTATAGATTTATGTACATACCTAACTTTACTATTTTACTACTATTTTCTAGGAAAGTACTTGAGCGCCGAGCCTGTCTATAGACTGTTGATCAGAAGATTTCCTGACGTGGTCGGGTATCGCAATAACTTAACAATATCCTTCCTAATGGCCAATCGGTATGTCCAATTAAATATTATCATTTTCCAATTAATAATGTCTTGTCCGCAAAATGTTAAACCTTACTTTTCTTCGACAGGGCAGATTTAGCTGAAGAAGTTCTTAAAGAAACCCTAAAGTTGTGGCCCGATGACCGCGTGGCATTGGCCCACCATGGCTTCGTTCTGAAGAATCAACACAATAAACTAGAGGAAGCCGTCTTTGCGCTCCAGAAAGCCCTAGAAGGGGACACGGGGCCCGCCAATCAACCCAGATTCTACTACCACCTCGGAGATGCCCTGATGCTGCTAGGGCGAGTAATCGAGGCCCACGAAGTGCACAAACGCGGGGCCAAACTCGGCCACTTCCTGTCTCCGTCCCAGAGGTCCCTCTATAACGTTCCACGGCTAAAAAGCCGCCCCTGGTGGCGGGTTGAGGATACGCCGTACGCGAACATAGCTCGAGCCTTAGAAAAATCCTGGAAAGAAATACTAAAAGAGGGGGAGGCGGCAAAGGAGTTGTACGAGAAAGAGAAGGAGGGTCTGAAAGAGAGGGGCGATTGGACGCAGATGGATCTGTTCGTGCGCGGTCGCGAGATCCCGGGGCGGTGCGCCCGCGCGCCCGTCACGTGCAGCATCGCCCGCGCCGCTGCCTGCCGCCGCGGTCAGGTACTGTTACCATGTTCTTTTTATAAAATAGAAGGCAAACGGGCTAAAAAAGCAATGGATCACGTAGCACAGTGTTTTCAACGTGTGGGTCGCGACCCCGCTAAGCTTCTGTGGGGGGGGTCGCCAGAGGTCTAGAGAACTATTTCTAAATATTGATCTATTAAGTAGGGGAATTTTAACTGAAAGATAAATATTCTTAAACATTCATACGTGATAAAAAGCAAAGGGTGGGGGGTTAGGGGGGTCGCGAAACATTTTTTCATACCAGGAGGATCGCATCATAAAAAACACTGACATAGCACATTAATATAGCAATTATTATCATCGTGACACTAGAAGAGCGGTGACTACAGCGAAGACAAAAGGAAGAGTAATGATTTTAGCAGTCTATGTATGTATGTATATTTTATGTACGTAGTGGCTAAACTACTGGTCCATTTTTAACTAATTAGGTGTCAATAGATCTGTAATGATGCCGATGGTGACGTAGGCACTAGGCTATTTTTACGTAGTTGCGTTACTGCCGCAATCACAGACGAATGTTAATTACTCAACTCTAATTAAATGCTGATTTTGACATAAGCCCCATACATTCGGCTGCCCCATTTCAAAACCTAGTAAGGGACACTTTTAAAAAAAAATAATTTTATTGCATAAACTTCACTAACCTAACCTACCCTACCGAATACAAAAACACCAGTGCTAAATAGTCACTAAAAAGTTGAAATATTTAAAGTTTGATACCGAGTCAGCGTACTAGCCACTACTGACATATTATATTTCGTTTATGAGCTCTCCTGCAAAATTTTGTTTTAGGCCCTTACTAGGTTTTGAAATGGGACAGCCGCATTATAAATTATCTATCAAACTCTTCATTAAATTGAAGTTTAATCATCAATAAATGTCTCTGAGTGCGGCAGTTACAGTTTTTTAAACTAATTACTTGCTAAATTGGAAGTCTTAATGGTTTTTGCTTTCGAAAAGCAAAACTTACTTACTTTTACTACTTTCAAACAAAACAAGTTTTTACTATTATCCATTGACCTTCATCAGGTGAAATTCAGCTCTATGGCTGCGGGTACGCACGTCCGCGCGCACGTCGGTCCCACCAACTGCCGCCTGCGCATGCACCTCGGACTGTCCAACACACGCAACACGTTTATACGCGTGGATAACGAGACCAGGTATACTGCTATAAATGATTTATTTTTTTATAAAATAAGGGGAAAACGAGCAAACGGGTCACCTGATGGAAAGCAACTACCATCGCCCATGGACACTCGCAACATTAGAAGAGCTGCAGGTGCGTTGCCGGCCTTTTGAAATTTTGAAAACGAGTACGCCATTTCGATTTACACAAAATCATTGTCACGTCAAGTCTGGCCAAAATTATAATGACTCGTATTAATCCGTCAAGGTGCTTAAGCCTCAGAGCTTACTAAACAAATATGCATACATACGCTGACCGGAAACCGTAACCCTAGTGACGATATCATTGTTAAATTACCATATAGTAGGGCTCGGAAACCTGGTTAATCTTCGCGATCCTGTTCGTTAGAAACGCCATACATTTTAACATTTGGAGAGCGTTTTCATTTCGATTCCGCTCTGAACGGACCGAAATTATTCCTAGTTTTGTTCAAAGATCAAAATGAAACTGCTCCTGCTCAAAATACCGGTTAGAACCGTTCGCGATTATTGTTCGCCGCGCCCACTCACACACACCACGACCCTCACCCATTGTCCACACATTCAAAACAAATAAACAAGTTATGGCCTATTGGCTATTAGATGGTGCACTAGAAAGGGATAGAAGATATCACTGCACTAGTTACTTTCCGCGAGGAATTAATCAGGTTAATTTCAGAAGTAATACCGCTCGCATCTCGGTTTCGCTCCGAGAGAAAACTTATCCAAAAACCTGGTTAAAGAGCGTTTTAACCTGGTTAAAAAAATACCAGTTCCGAGCCCTGCCATATAGTCAAAACTGTGATATGCATAAAAAAAACTAATAGAAATTATATGACTTATCTCAACAATTGCGTTACGCTGTAAATATTAATTACAAAGGCGTTACGTAAAGGTCACAGCACACATATCAACTCGGAAAGGGATCGGCACCGTATCGCCTCGAGCCGTTCAATATTGTTTGTATGAAACTCCCTACTGCAACGCACACTAAGCGGAACCGTAACGTAATCGCCTCGCCTCGGAACAGGCTCCGAACCGCGATGCGACGCGTGGTCAACTAGCAGTCCCCCCGCTTACGGCTCGTCGTCCCCGTGCTTACGTCTCTCCGTACACAAGCTTACGTTTCTTCGTCAACCCTTGCCCCTTTCCCCTTCCCCGAGCTGTAAGCGAGGCGTCGCCTAGCCGTAGCCGAGTTGACGTGCAGGCGCTACTGATACGCTTTGGTTACGTGCATACGTTAGGTTGACGCCTGGTTGACGGCGAGGCGAAAGGCGATACGGTGACGATCCGAGTTAATATGTGTGCTGTGACCTTTAGGCGTTTTTCGAAATATTTTTTCCAAAACTATTTTATTCTAGCTAGCAACCTGACTAAACAATATCTCTTCTTACAGACAATGGGAGGTGGGCAAAGTCCTGATGTTTGACGACAGTTTCGAGCACGAGGTGTGGCACAACGGCACGGGCGCGCGGCTCGTGCTCATCGTAGATGTATGGCACCCCGACCTCACGCCGCAGGAACGAAGGCAGCTGCCCGCCATATAATGTAAAAACCGAGATCACACCACACTTTCTCAGACTCAGTTCAGGCGTGGCCCTTGCAGGATTTAAGGGTTTTCTCGGCCCTATATCAGGGTAAGGGTCCCTGAATACAGTGTGGTGTAATACCGGCTTAAGGCGAGACCGCACAAGCGTAACTACATTGCAGCAGAGCGACGCTCCACGGCAAGGGCAAAATTAAATAATCCCACCTCATGCCCTCAGAACGTCTATCTTATGAGTAAAACTACCGATAGTTCATGCATAGCCGCAATAGTATCGGCCTATTGAGTGCGGTTTGAATAGCCCTGCTTTAATAAAAGATGAAGGCCCAATTTCACCAACGACTGTTAACATCTCCATCGTGGGTATCGCAGACACAATAGATTTTCAATTGTTATGCGGCAGCCGGCTGCCTCTTGGGGATTGATGGGTTAAAGTTAATGCTGGAATTAGTATCACATTCCCTCTTTCGTTTTAAATATGAATGAAAGAGAAGGCATGACTTTTTAAAAAGCTGTTAACACTAAGGCCGGTATAAATAGTCAGTACTCAAGATACATCTCGGTCTCAAGACGCGGTTCGGTTCTATGATTGGTCCAAGTTTTGACAGCCAACCAATCACAGAGCCTGAACCGTGTCTGAGACCGAGATGCATCTTGAGTACTGACTATACCGGCCTAACAGACGTTGATGAAATTGGGACTAATGAAGATAGTAAGGCTCAACTAAACCACTACGTTGCGGCGTCGGATCGTAATTATCTAAATCACCATGCAATTATTGTTTTTGCGATACAACGCCGCCAAGTGTTGTGGCTTGGCCCTTACTGTTGAAATAAATGTGTAACACCTTCACACAATTTAGCAATGCATAGTAGTGTAACATATTATATTGAACGGTTAAAGAAATAAAAAAAAGTAATTTTAGAGGCCTTATTAACACATTTGTTTATATTAAATTTTAGAGGAGAATAATCTACATAATTATGTAACATATTGTATAACTTTAAATAAAAGATCTTTCTAAGATTCACAATCTTAGAAAGATCTTTTAAACAAATTATTTTAAGCTACTACCATCACATAATATTATTTAAATGAAATAGACATCTTATTTTTATAAGATACAAGCAATGGTAAATTTTAATAACACTGTATTACATATTATGTTAAGACTTAAAATATGTTTTTAGAGATTATATAAAAATACTTTGATATATTATTCTATTTTCTAGTGTAAATAAACTTACAATGCTCTAAAATGTGTTTTTTATTATTTTATTATAATACTAGCACCCGCCCGGCTATAAAATATATAGCCACTGAAAAAATGATTAAAATCGATTCAGCAGTTTTGATTTTTTTTTTTTTTAATTAAATAATGGGGCAAACGAGCAAACGGGTCACCTGATGGTAAGCAACTACCGTCGCCCATGGACACTCGCAACATCAGAAGAGCTGCAGGTGCGTTGCCGGCCTTTTAAGAGGGAATACGCTCTTTTCTTGAAGGTTTGCAGGTCGTATAGGTCCGGAAATACTGCTGGTGACAGTTCGTTCCAGAGTTTTACAGTGCGCGGCAGAAAGTTACGCGAAAAACGCACTGTGGAAGACTGCCACTCATCAAGGTGATGAGGATGGTATATTTTTCGCGTGGGACGACGGCGAAAAGTTGCAGGTGGTATGATTCCGAACAATTCCTCAGAGCACTCCCCGTGATACAACCGATAGAGGATGCAGAGTGAAGCTACATCTTGGCGTAATTCCAATGGGTCCAAGCTGTTTGAAACACTATAGCAGTCAACAATTCGAGCGGCCCTTCGTTGGATACGATCCAGAGCGAGCAGTTGGTATTTTGGCGCCCCTGCCCAGAGATGAGAACAATATTCCATATGAGGCCGAACCTGCGCCTTGTAGAGTTGTAGGCGTTGGTCCGGACTGAAGTACTGTCTCGCTCTGTTAAGAACACCAAGCTTCTTCGAGGCTGATTTGGCCTTACCCTCTAGATCAGCGGTCGGCAACCTTTTTGCAGGGAAGGGCCATAAGGTGGCAAAATAAACCAAAGGCGGGCCGCAGACCTCATACTCGTATTAACCCTAGAAGCTCAATATACCTACACATAATGAGGGGAAATAAGTGTTTGTTATAAAATGACACAAACAGCTAGGTTATTAAGTGGCGACTGGCGATAACTACTGGCAATATTAGAAAACATTGTTTTTGATACAAATAACTTTAATTCACAAAACATTCACGGGCCGCAAGTAAGACGTTCGCGGGCCGCATGCGGCCCGCGGGCCGCGTGTTGCCGACCGCTGCTCTAGATGATATCTGAACTTCGCTCGATATGTTGACGCCAAGTATCTCAATGCTAGGGGAGATGGTTAAAGATGTGCCCTCGAATTTCGATTTATATTCATTAAGTTTTGATTTATATTCATTATTACTACCCGTGGCCCGCATTGGTCGGTACAGCCGCAAAAGCTACGTCTCGTATTTTTAAATCTGTAATATCTTCGAAAATATTCATTTAAATCATAATATGCTGTAAAGTGTAAAGGGCCATATAGATCTACATTAAATCAAAAATGTATTTAAGGTATTTAATTGGATAAGGATTAATGCTGTATTTATTAAAATTGCTTCAAAAATTAGCCATTATTTATACGTAAAAAGTAAATGACAAAAAAATGTTATTGTGGGATATCCATAAGATCTATACATATAACCATCGCGGAGTTTTCTGTAGACCTTTTCATTGTGTACAATAATTATACTTGGTACATTATTTTAATAAATCTCGTAGGGTTCAGCCTGCGTTTGCAATGTAAGCGATAAAATGTAATTATTTACGACATCACATTAGAAACCCCAACAATAACAGAATTTCTCCACTATTTAATGAATGTTATTATACTTAAAAACCGTCCTCTTGAATCACTATCTATTAAAGAAAACCGCATCAAAATCCGTTGCGTAGTTTTAAAGATTAAAGGGAACAAAGGGACATGAGGGAAAAAAGCGACTTTGTTTTATAATATGTATTGATATAGGTCTACCAGTTTTCATCATTGTCTACCAGAATCTGATGGCAAAAAGTGAGAAAGTAAATTGACTAGCAATACCGGGGTAATTGGAATAAAACATTTTGATCCTTTTTTTTTTCTTATAGCGGCTTATTCTGTGTGTTAAACATGCAAATATAAAAATTTATCCAATTATCAAGGATATTTTATGAAAATCTGCTGTCAAGAATTGCCATCAGATTCTAGTAGACCTATAGTAATGATTATTATAATAATATTAATATGTGGTCTTAATTATGACCTAATATAGGCTTAATAAACTAGGATCATAAAGTGATATTATTTAAATAAAAATAAAACAAGTAATAGAAAGTGTATATTTGGTATAAAATTAGTTTGGATAACTGTAAACTTAAAGAGTAGAGGAATTCTTAATCTAGTAAAGCTCGATGTTTTATTTTCACAAAATCATAGTAAAAACACTTCAACATACTATAACATCCAAAAGTGATATATAGATAGAATTTTTAATACATCTACAAAACTTCAAAACTTTTCTGTTGCTTTTGAATTCATAAAACACTTCTGACATCTTGTTAAGATATTTTATAACACAGAATAGAAAAAATTTATAACTAGGTATAAAATGTAGTAAAAATAGGTACAAAAAAATGTTAAAATAGTTATAGTTTAATATTCCCTATTAAGGCAAGAAAGAGATGGAATTACATAAGGAATGTTGTAAATAGTAATCATAGATTTTTGAAAATATATTCTTATAGTATAATGTTTATAGGTTTGGACGGAAAGAGGATGGTCCCTGTCATACATAATATTATTATACTCCCTTACTAATAAAAATGATGCTTAAAGGGGATTTTCCGATCTTTGCCCGAAGCGACCGCGACCGACAAAAATTCAAATAAAATGCAACTTTATGACATACACTATAGGTTTCATTCTCTACCATAAAGTTAATATACCTATCGGAATAGAGAAACAAAGGCCTGAGCAAGCGAGATTCACTATCAGTAACACTGCGTGGTAAAAAGAGACGTATGATACATGACAGCAGAACCAATTTTTTTCATCTGTTTGACGTCCAGTCGGCACTTATCGGCACGTTGGCAATTAAATCTCTTAGAAAGATGCTTGTGTAAGTGTATACAGTATACGTAAACAAATTTTTACACACAGACGTAAATTAATTTCGGTTTCGTTTGACAGCTCGAGATTGTTGCTCTATTCCGCTAGGTATTATATTAATTTTATGTTCTCTACCGACATTGGTCTAGGGACCCATGTCGCCGCCGTGGCATAGACTATAGAGCAAAATCGATTGCCGCGTTGATCGGAACGGTACCTTTAGATATGATATTATACAATTATATATCCTTGTCTAAAACAATGAAAAAGTAGCTTCACAAACAAGAACAAAATATTGTAAGGCTTATCCATTCAGTAACTTTTTTTTTAAGGGCATTATACTTTCATGAACTACTCATTGTGAGCAAAAATAGCACTAGTGATTCGGTCATAGATAAAAATCTTAAAACTAAAACTACATACTAAAATGGCATAGAGGCCTCGATCACATATTGATTGAAGCATGGAGACATAAAACTATCATTACAAAGAGTATTAAAAGATCGATAAAAACAATTACTGAATAATCCTAAAGTAAATAACAGGTTACAGATATCAATATAAGAAAGATGTATGCTTTGGAATGTGCATAATTATATACCCTACATATTATGAAAAAATCTTAAGAAAATAGAAGGTAGGTACATAAAAAATAAATTAACAATGATATGGCTGCAATTCCTTATCACACTAATTTAAAAGTGTTTAAAAGTTTATAACAGTAACAAATAACTAGTTGTATTGTTAGGTGTAAATAGAATTTTAGGGTTCCGTACCCAAAGGGTAAAAACGGGACTTCAATGTCTGTCCGTCTGTATGTCTCCAGTCTGTATCTCAAGAACGGTGATAGCTAAAGTTGAAATTTTCATAGATTGTTGCCGCTATAATGTTAGCATTGAAGTCTGTTGCCGCTATAACAACAACAAATACTAAAGACAAAATAAATCTAATATATTTTTTTTTCTCATACAACAAACGTGATTTTTTGCCTTTTTTGCTTTATATCAATAATGGCTACACGTAGGCACTTGAAATATTCACAAAATACTTAATAGTATTTGTACTTTAATAATAAAGGCAAGGATGTTCCTAAAATTAGCAGGTCGATGTCTGTCAGTACGAATATCGACGTAAAAGACATTAAAATAACATTCATATCAGCGCGCCTTGCACAGTGGCGGTTACGACGCTCGCCGCGTTCTTGATAGGGCGAAATAGGAGAAAATTATACATTTTATTTTATTCTTTTAATGACCGAATCATTTATTAAAAAACTATTCGGTTATTTTGTTAGAACTATAAAAAAGCTATCGTTTTTGTAACAAAAATCATATCATTGTCATTGAAAATTACGAGATGTTCGAATTTGAAGTGTATTTTTATGGTGAAATTCAAGATTTTTTTACAGAATTACCATGTCATTTTTCAATATTCTGTTCAGTTATTTTGTTACTTTGTAGTTTGTTCCTGTTTGTTATTTTGAGTCTACATCAATTTTGGTGTAAGAGATTTCACATAATTTCTTCAGACTGGAAGCTTAAAAATCAGTCTTTTCGAACTGGCCTCGTCTAATAATAAAATTAAAATAAAGTAATAATGTAATCACCATACAAAAAATACAATTTTTTGCCTATTTTTGCTCTTAAGAGCGTTTACGCATAATGTCAACTTTCCATACAAGCCTCGCGGCGGACATTTGAATTGCTTTGCGCGCAGCGATTTATAGTAGTTTTAAAATATTTGTAGAAAAAAAATAATAACAAAAGATTTGTTGATATTTAAACACTATTTTTTAAATTAAAGTGTTCTTCTATGATATGAAGCTATTATTATATTGAATTAAGTTAAATAAATAGGTAAAAAAAAGTTTTAATTCCTTCATATTTCTCATTCTTTGAATTTAACTTTTATTACTAATAGTTAAATACCTAAATGAAATATTTTTTTTTAAGTAACTATTTGCTTAAGGATCTTGTCAATAGGTAATTATTTTTTTCTAATTAGATCTGTCGCTGGTTTCGTAAATTTTAAGCTTCAAAACTGTTTCTAAAACAGAATTTAAGAAAATCTCTGTTAAGGTATTGAGATTTAATGTACTCGTTTTTTCGTAAATTACTATACTTCGATTTAACGTAAATCGTATTTTTTTCTCTACTCACTATATAGACAGTGAAATTTCCTATAAAAATAAGTAATCAACATTTTTATAAAGATAAGTGGACTGGTTGATGATTTTTTCAAGTGTGAAAAGTACAGTTTTAAGCCAAATTGAGCGTGATCGGCGTAAATGCCCTTAAATGGTACGGAACCCTTCGTGCGCGAGTCCGACTCGAACTTGGCCTCTTTTTTGTTATATTTTGAACTAACCAAAACTTATATAAAGATAGAAAATATTATATCACCGACTGTCTATTTTTTACTTGTAATGACATACACATTCATAATATAATTAAATAATTAGATTTTTTTGCAAAGTACTTCAGTACTTATAAAACCTTTTACATATTTTTTTTCTGCCTCGTTATAAAATAATGTTTTTACTTTTAAGTACTTGCCTTTATACAAAGTAAATTAAGTACATAATACATATGTATTTCCCTATGATCTAAATAAGTCAAGAAAATTTTAACGTCAGATAGATTTTAAAATTTTTCAATTCACTCAGATCTATGTGCATTGTAAACAATATTATATAAAATACAAAACTAGATAATATATTTGAGCTTATTGCTGAGCGATTATAGAGGAAATAGAAGAGTCCTAAATTATAAAATATTTTATTGCTAAGGTTAGGAATTAAGATCGTTGTACAATCGTGGCTTACTACACCTATATAAGTAACTAGGTGGGTGTGCTTATGGATTTAAGACTTCGCCTTCATCCTTTAGCTAAATCGTACAAGTTGTACTATTATCATAGCTCGAGTCTCCTAAGACACTTACTTGTTAGTGTTAGTTGACATTATAGATGTCGTTGGTGGGATGATATGCTGGCGGGCCGGGAGCCTGCGGGGTGGCGCGCGGGGAGTACGGCGGCGCGGGGGGAGGGGGCTCCCAAGTTTCCCCCCCGCTATACCCGTAAGCCTCACCCCCGTACCCCGGCGAGTCCCGGGCGCCCTCGTGACGGTTCTCGTAGTTCCTATCGTATCTCCCGATGGTCTCGTACGGTGCTACCGTCTCCTTCGGATCGTAGGTGTCATTATACGGCCCGACCACGTCGCGTCCGCTCCTACTGCGGCTCCGTATCGTGTCGTATCGGTTGGTTATAATCGGCACAGATTCCACAGGGGGCGGAGAGTCTATTTCGGGTGAGTTCGCGGTCGTCTCGCTTCCCGGCGCCTGGTATGACACGGGTCGGGCGGCATGGAAGTTCGAGTACGAGGAGTGAGCGGACGTCGGTCTCGGCTGTCGCGACTCGCGCGGCAGAGAGGTGTTGGAGGCCAAGTAGCCTGCGTTTCTGTAGGACCGTCGGGATCGTCTCACAGAGGACCCGGCGCTCCTCGAACCCGACCGGCGCTTCACCCGACGCGGTGTCATGGGCTTCATGGAGCTCTCGCTTATGTTTGTATCGTTTGTTTTCACCTTTTCGATTGTGTACACTGATCTTATGGGCATTTCATAGTTTTCTTTCGCTGTAAAATAAAAAGAAGTTTAAATACTGTTTTATACAATATTTTAGATACTCAATTTTGTGGAATAAGATACCACTTTTTATTTTTTATGTACAACATAAAAAATATTTACCGAACGTTGGTTTTGAGTAGGATCTATACGTAAGGATCACAGAAAATGGCAGTGCTATGGCAGTGAGCAGTGCGGCAGTTGAGGATTGAGCTAACTCAACATGATGCCACTGAAAGAAGCATCCATCGACACGAGCCGGTCTCAACGTGCCAGGCCCATCCACTTCACCCCAGACAGGCTGGCAACCCCACCCGTTGCTCTCCCACCAGCTGACACTTCCAGTTCCCAATGACAAAAGACCACCTTCCTAAAAATACAATATGGTGAGGATACAGTTAACCCGTCGATCATGGAAAAACGAGACACAATAGATATTCTATTGTCTCGGTCACCGGTGACCGTATGGGGCTTGATGAATTAAATTATTATTATTAGAAATGTTGAGTTTCTCTTTTAAGCATCTTAAGAACGCATACCAACTGTCTGTCTGTCTGTCTGTTACCTCTTCACGTCTAAACCGCTGAACCGATTTTGCTGAAATTTGGTATGGGGATACTTTGAGTCCCGGGAAAGGACATAGGATACTTTTTATCCCGGAAAAATGTACGGTTCCCGCGAGATAAACGAATTTTGGCGCAACGAAGTTGCGGGCGTCATCTAGTTGTTTAAAATTATGATTAATGTAATTTATTTCATTATTTGTTTTTTTTTAATATGTTGTTCTGTATTATAAATTCTTTTTGACAGTAAAAGCAGAAATAGGCGCCGGCTAAAAGTCTTTTATCCAGAGCTGTCAACCGTCAAAAAAAATGACATGATGTTTTATTTTGTTTGTTTTCAACTTTTTGTTTCACCTTCACCACACTCACTATCCTCATACGAAACCTTCCCAAAATCTTTTTTTAACATATTGTAATACACTAAGAAGCCTTTCCAAGGTAGTCACGACATGAATAACTACTTTTCTGTGTATAATATAATAATTCAACATGAATTATTCTTTCAGATATTTCAAGCTATTGAAGCATCTGATACATTTTGATGACTGATGTCACTTTATCTTCCCTCAATATCTATGTTTCTCTCACTTACTATTCATAAAGTTCAAGTTATTAATAAAGTGATTACCAATCCAAGTGGGATCCACATCCCAGGTTGCTTAACTTGTGTTATCATCAATAATCTTGCATAGCAATCGTAACCTTCATTTCCCCATCGGTTTCTTTAATATTGAATATTAATACATTATTGTTTAATGCTACATGCATTTTATATAAGCCAAATAATTACATAACCTTCAAAACTTTTAAGTATAATAACTCAAAAACTACAATTATAATATGTAAAATATATTATAATATGTAATATGTATAGTATAAAAATATGTAAAATCACAATTATTTTTTTCTTAAGAATCAATAATAATGCTCTTTAAAACAAAGTATATTTCATTTATAGACGCTTACTTTATTTATGAACTAAATTCATATATGGGAAGCTGCCCTAGCTCTTTGTAATGCAATAGATGACTTGTCTATTGTTATTTTCTACAGATTCATATATATTTATGTGGTAACACCTTAATGTTATGAACTTACCCTATCTAAGGAGCCAGTGTTGAGGTAGTAGCATATAAGAAATATGTTCCAAGTTAACCACATACAGCTCCAAATTCCGTACTGAAAAAAAAATCCAAATTATTTAAAGAAAATGGAACTTGGCTTGCACACTTAGATTGATTATTAATCAAATAATAAATTATTTTAATCAAGAATTTTTTTAATGAAGATAGACCAATTTCTATCAAAACATACTACATATATTGCAACAAAACCTATGTGTTTATTTGCTGTCAACATTGAGTACTTTAACAGCATACCTACTTTATGAAAGAAATAGTATAATAAAAGGGTGTAGAAACAAATGGTAACTTGAGATACTTACAGCAACAAGATATCTTGTAACATATTGCACAGCACCAAAACAACCAAATATTATGAACAAAATGTTGAGGAAGTTGGCAATTATAGGCAACCACATATATCCCAAGAAATCAAACACTTGTCTTTGTGCTGTAAATATCTGGAAAAAAAAAATTAGCTCAATATACATAATATATAATCTGCAAATATTAATTCATCAAGCCCCATACGGTCACCGGCGTCCGAGACATAATAGAATATCTATTGTGTCTCGTTTTCCCATGATCGACGAGTTAAAAGTAAAGAAAAGGCAAAGGCACTAGTACATAATTAAATGCATTTATTTGTAAACCACAATTGTATAACACAAAGAAAAGTATTATTTATTATGTCAATAAACTATTCTATTTGATCAAAGCATGACTAAAGCATCCACAGTTGGACTGCCAAAGTTGTTACCATTATGACAGAACTATTTTATTCAATGAGTTATTACAAACTTTAATATTATTTTAAATAACTTGTAGGTTAACGATTGCTTTGTTTGTTTATTTTAAATTTTAACTAACCATTTGTATAATGCAGACAATAAGCAGAATTGTCCTGAGTCCACAAACTGCCATGGTTCAAGATATTTAAGAAATTGGTAGTGTTAAAAATTACATTATATTTGCTAAAATTTATGAGCAATATCTATTCTTTTTTAATTTAGCAAAGTTTTTTACATTTTAATAATGTGAAAACAAAACTACGTTGCCCATTTTGTGAAACTGACAGTTCGCAAGTCGCAACTGACATGTCACTTTTTTTTTATTATGGCACTTCGGCTAACTTTATAGTAGGAACTAGGAACAGACGTCCCGACCAAATCGGCTCAGTCGCATTTGTAACGCCGCCATTGTATGACGTAATGAGGCATTTTCTTATTTTTTTTTTGATTGTCAAACAGTTTTCATTTTAGTAACTAGATGACGTATGGGTAGACAACTATCGGTAATACCATCATTAATTGCTACAAAACTGGGCAAAAGAATGTAAAACTTGATACATTTCAATTTGAAAAAGACGCAATAATATTCCAACGAGTAGGATAGTAAAGTTATTATAACGATGTTTTTAGTTAAAACTTACGGAAGAAATAGCCCTATTTACCGTTATTCACACCAAATGTCACAGGAATTATACATTTGGGTTTGTGCCTGCACTTGTGCAAGATAACGGATATTTAATGGCTAATATTTTACCAATAATGAACATCAAAAACCCAAATAATACAATTTGGGAAAAAATAATAAAAACCACACCAACAATAAAAAGTAGAAGAAGTGTCACAGTGTCATGCCCGCCAAAACTCTTTCAGTTTGACAAGTATTATATTATGTCAGCGTGTTCCTAAACTGTTACCAGTATACTGGCCTAATCGCTTAGGCCAATGATCGCTTAGGCGTATGTTCTTCGTGAAATTGAAACTAGAGGGACGAAGCAAAAAAACATAGTAATATATGGAAATATATAAGTACATACAGTTTTATGTTAATATTATGCTAACGCAAACTAGGTTCAAGATATTTTGACTTATGTCACACTTGACAGGACACTGAGATTTTTTAGAAACACAACCCATATGTAGTCAGTGATGCCAACCTGCAGATAATTTCAGATCGGTGGGGAACCAATAGAAAATCTAGAAGTGTATATCATCGCGCCGTCTGGTGGAGATAAAAAAAAGAAAACAACCCATTATGAACGCCGAGGTAGCGGTCGCAGAGCGGGAGATAATAACAATAATTTTAGAGTTTTACAAAGACTTTCCCTGTTTGTGGGATTTATCTCACAAGGACTACGCGAATAGGGATGCCTGGCATCAAGCATATTATGTATAGGTCTACCAGAATCTGATGGCAAATTTTGACAGCAGATTTTCAAAAAATATCCTTGATCATTGGATAAATTTATATATTTGCATGTTTTACACACAGAATCAGCCGCTATAAGGGAAAAAAAGGATCAAAATTTTTTATTACAATCACCCCGCTATCGCTAGAATCAATTTACTTTCTCACTTTTTGCCATCAGATTCTGGTAGACCTATAATTACTAATTATGCTGGAGGTTTTAAATAAATGAACAGTACGGCAACTTTGAACTTTGAACAATGGTTGCCGCAACCAACGCTATTTTAGCATTTTAAGGGTTCCGTACCCAAAGGGTAAAAACGGGACCCTATTACTAAGACTTCGATGTCTGTCCGTCTGTCTGTCACCAGGCTGTAGCTCAAGAACAGTAATAGCCAGAGAGTTGTAATTTTCACAGATTGTGTATATCTCTTGCCGCTATAATAACAAATACTAAAAACAAAAATAAATATAAAAAATAAATATTTAAGGGGGGCTCCCATACAACAAAGGTGATTTTTTTTGCCTTTTTTGCTCTATATCAATAATGGCAACAGGTAAGTACTTGAATTTTCCACAAAATCCGTAGTTATATGTGTGCTTTAATATTAAATAATAATATTAGAATAAAATAAAAAATTAAGGGGGGCATCCCATACAAAAAACACAATTTTTGGTCTAATTTTGCTCTATAATGGTACGGAACCCTTCGTGCGCGAGTCCAACTTGCACTTGGCCGATTTTATTAGATAATACCGGCGGCATGATGTTTAAATTCATCGACGGCAATAGGTGGCAAGACGTCCGTTCACTACTTCATACAAAGTCAACTGACGGTTGGAAGGCCGACCGTCGGACAATCTGTAGCAATGTCGGAATGATTGGTACAGCTTGGCAAAGAAGAGTCTGATGCGGTGACAGCTGGAACTAAGAGTTTTTTATTTATGACAACACTACATTACTTGTCAACTCTAGTATATATTGTGTCAAAAGCGAAGCGTAGGGTTGCCAGTATTTATGCACCGACCAAATCAGGGCGTCTGTTCCTACTATTAGAGTTCACTAGAGGTAAAGTGCGCGCACGATAACTTTGCGCGCGGCTGAAATCGGAACTAACTCTCGGGCCGCCACGTTTACATGATAATCGATACGCCTATTCCTATACATAATTTAAATAAGTAAATAAAGATATATTTAAAAAAATATCATTGGGATTACCCATTTTTTTAATGAATCCCTACGCTGGCACGCCACCTGTCGCGCGCAGAGTTATCGTGCGATATAGGAGGAGTATAGAGTAAAACTCGATAGAACAATGAGGCATTTTCTTATTTTTTTAATTTGATTGTCAAACAGTTTTCATTCTAGTAACTAGATGACGTATGGGTAGACAACTATCGGTAATACCATCATTAATTACTACAAAACTGGGCAAAAGAATGTAAAACTTGGTACATTTCAATTTGAAAAAGACGCAATAATATTCCAACGAATAGGATAATAAAGTTATTATAACGATGTTTTAGTTAAAACTCACGGAAGAAATAGCCCTATTTACCGTTATTCACACACACCAAAGGTCATAGGAATTATACATTTTGGTTTTGACAACATCTTACCTGCACTTCTGCAAGATAACGGATATATAATGGCTAATATTTTACCAATAATGAACATCAAAAACCCAAATAACACAATTTGGGAAAAAATAATAAAAACCACACCAACAATAAAAAGTAGAAGAAGTGTCAAAGTAACATGCCCGCCAAAACTCTTTCAATTGTCAGTTTTCAGTTTGACAAGTTTTTATTATGTCAGCGTGTTCCTAAACTATTACTAGTATACTGGCTTAATCGCTTAGGCCAATGATCGCTTAGGTTTAAGATATTTTTTTATTTATGTCACACTTGACAGTACTCTGAAATTTTTAGAAACACAACCAATATGTAGTCAGTGATGCCAACCTGCAGATAATTTCAGATCAGTGGGGAACCAATAGAAAATCTAGAAGTGTCTACCGTCGCGCCGCCTGGTGGAGATTTAAAAAAGAAAACAACCCATTGTTAGCGCGCTAAAACCCTTTGATGTACCACCAACCGCGCGATAACGAAGACGCAGCCCGAATATTCGCGACGATACCCGATAACAGCCGGTCACATTTGCGTGTATCGTCTCATAGCACGAAGCTTCGTGACGATAGACGCAAGTGCGGCCGAAGCATTATGTTAAGCCTGGTCCTAATTTTTTTTTCTTGGAAAGCTGCATCCTTAAAAAAAATCTGTCAAGTGTCATGACTCATGTTTTCTGTCAAAATCAGCTGTCATTTGTTAGATTTTATCGGTCGGCGCGGCGTTGCGAAGCGAATTTTTCGTAATTTCATACATTTTTTAAACTAGAATTTTTAACTTTCTAGTTTCCGAAAAAGGTGCGTCGTTAGTGTTTAATTTCATATATATGACATTTACTATATTCGGACTTACTTTAATAATTATTCGAGTTTTCATAGCAATTAGCAACAAGTAAAAGCCGGTACTGTCAGGTACTGACTACTGTATAATTATCTACTTTTTATTTTCAGGTTGAAATGGCGTCTGAAGTTCTTATTCCCTTAGAATCGAACCCCGATGTTATGAATAAATTCCTCCAGAAACTCGGGGTTCCTGCCAAGTGGAACATAACGGATATAATGGGGCTGGATCCCGAATTGCTCGTGTTCGTTCCCCGCCCAGTTCTCGCTGTGACATTGCTATTTCCCGTGTCTGAAGCTTACGAGGAGCATAAAAAGAAGGAGGAAGCCGAGATTTTATCTAAAGGTCAAACCGTATCCAATAATCTTTTCTATATGAAACAAAACGTGAGAAACGCTTGTGGGACCATAGCACTTGTACACGGTGTCGCCAACAACACCGATAGAATTCAACTAAACGATGGTATTCTTAAAGATTTTCTAAACGAAGCCAAGCCCTTGGATCCAGCTGCACGAGGGAAGCTGTTTGAGAATTGTGCTGGAATAGTCAACACTCACAAGGAGCTGGCTCTGGAGGGTCAGACCAACACGCCGAGTGCCGAAGATCCTGTTAACCATCATTTTATTACTTTTGTACATCGCGATGGAGCTTTGTATGAGCTGGATGGTAACAAAGCTTTCCCTATCAATCACGGCCCGACCACAGAGGACTCGCTTTTGGAGGATGCTGCCAAAGTGTGCAAGGAGTTCATGGCGCGTGACCCCACCGAGGTCCGCTTCACAGTTGTGGCTTTAACTGCTGCTGATTAAAAATATAATCAGATGATGCAAAGTACGAGCTTTATTTAGCTTTCACAGAAAGTGCTTTTGGTTTTGATGTTGTGATGATTACTGATTATTTATTGCTTTAAATTAAGGTTGTAGATAAAATCTTGTCATAAAGCAGAGGACAATATTTTTTTGTGCATTATAGAATTAAAATTTAATTTAACTTTTTTAGTATGTTTTATTTACAAAACTAGAATTGCACCTGAAAGACTGCATAGTGCATGATAGTGCATACCAATTACAAATTCTGCATTATAAATCAAACAAACAAATTACAGTATTTCACATTATTTATTTACATGTTACTTGGATCAAAATATAATAATAAATAACATATAATATTTGCTTAGCTCAGTTAATGAAATCTCAAATTTCAACTATAATTACAATATTGTTAAAATAAACTCAACAAACAATAAAATAACAAAATTGAGCCTTTACCTAAATCAATATGTCATCTGTTTACAATCTGGAAATTGGAATTGATATAATATTTTATGGGTAGAATTTACATACAAATACTAAGAAGTTAAATAGTATTTAGATTTCCAGAGAGCTTTTCTGCTAATTAACATGACAATTATTGGATTGTGCCTTAAGATTAATAACATTTATAACTTTTACTGTCTAATACAGCTATCCTCAACCCGCAGCCCGCGGGCCGCATGTGGCCCGCCGGGACTTTATTTGTGGCCCGCGTGATGTTAAATCATTTTGAAATTCACGCCCACCGGCAAAATAATGTAGTCTTCGTGAAAGTCGTGAATTTTTCTTCACTTTTAAATCGTTAATTTTGAAGAACGTTATTTTTTAAACCTAACAATTTTTATTGCGGCCTGCGACACCAAGACCAAAACTTGTTTGTGGCCCGCATGAAGAAAAGGTTGGGGACCGCTGGTCTAATGTCTTCTGATAAAGTTGATTGCACATTGGTCAGCACCATAAGCGTCGAACGCAACGCATAGTAACGCATGCGGCGCATACGGTGGAGACGAATGTGCGAGGTTTCTCATTTCATATTCTAAAATGTGGGGCGTTCAGCACATGCGTGCTGATAAATGTGCGATCACCTTAATTATCTTAAGGCGAGGACTTATCTCAATTCCAAAACGATAACCTTGCACACAACCAAAGACCAAGCGTGTAGGCATCGCAATAAGATTCATTTTAGCTTAGCATAAAATTGTAGTTTCTAGGAGCGGATCTTCTCTAATTTTCATGTGTTTTTTAAATGTCTTTCTAAATAAATATTAAGAAAAAAGATTGTTCGGTTCAGACCTTTTTAAAATAGATTCATTAACAATTTATTAAAATAAAATGTACTTAAGTTATTCTTGTTAATACTTATATTTCGATGACAAAGAGTTTTGTCGGAGGTGAGTTTGTAAATTAATTACAGCGAAAGTATTATTTTTTATTAAAATGTTTTTGATTTAAGCCCTTTTAAATATTGTGCTCTAATCTCATATTTTTTTACATTTCGTTATAATATTGGAAGTAGGTAAATCGGGTATCAAGAAATAACATTAAGAAATTAAAAAAAAAACCCCGCCAAACAACTTTAAAAAGCAATGAAATAATATTTACTGACTTTAAGTTTAAAGAATTCCTAAGTGTAAAGTAATATTTTAGTCCATAATTGTTGTCACGGTGTCGGGGGACCGCCAAGTTAACTACGACAACAGCGACTTTTGCATTTTGTATCGCTGATTGTCTCGATTCAGTTCGCTGTGAACTGACCTTTAAACTATAATGTTATGTGAAATCAAACATCTACATTAGCGGTCCCCCGACACACCTTGACAACAATTATGGACTAAAATATTACTTTACACTTAGGAATTATTTAAACTTAAAGTCAGTAAATATTATTTCATTAATTTTTAAAGTTGTTTGGCGGGGGTTTTTTTTTTAAATTTCTTAATTTAATTTAATTTTATGTTTTTTAAACTTGTATTGGTTATAGTGCAGAATTGTTCCTATCAACAGGATCACATCCCAATGAATACGATCTATAAATATCCTCATGGATGAGGCCGTCAATATGAGCCCAAACATGAAACCTCCACCCTTGGTTCATACGGAGCTCGGCTCCTATACAATCCAGGTGATGCAGCAGCATGCAATTATTTACTGCTTATCTACGTCTTATTGGTTGTCGCAATTAAAATGAGCCCAAACACGAAACCACTGCTCTAAGTTGGTGAGGAGTTGGGTATCCTATTGATTACCAGGTGATGCTGCAGCACCAGGGTCAACTTTCCATTAATTCATAATTAATTCATAAGTGTCACGAACCAGAATGCAAAATATAAAACCCATCAAACGACTGCAAGTTGCTAATCGGCCTATCACGAACCAGATAAACCGTGATATTTCAGCAATGAGCAGGCTGATGATGATTAACTATAGCTAAGAACACTCTCGATCATGTCAGCTTTTAAACAAAAAAAAACTAAATCAAAATCGGTCCACCCGTTTGGATGCTACGATGCCACAGACAGACAGACAGACAGACCTCCTTATTACAGAATACAAACAAAATATTTTCTAGACTTTTATAATAATATATTAAATTGATATATTGTAATCCTACTAATATTATAAAGGCGAAAGTTTGTTTGGATGTATGGATGTGTGTATGTATGGATGTATGGATGTATGGATGTGTGGATGTATGGATGTATGGATGTTTGTAACTCTTTCACGCTAAAACTACTGAATGGATTTTAATGAAACTTTACAATAATATAGCTTATACATCAGAATAACATATAGGCTACAATTTTAACCGACTTTCAAAATGGGGGAGGTGTTGTTCGTTTTTTTATATTCAACGATTACTCCGCCGTCTGTGAACCGATTTTCAAAATTTTTCTTTTGGTGTACAAGTCCCAATTTGTTACTATATTCACAAAAGTGGTGATCTGATGAAGGGATCCATAAGTAATCGAGGGAACTCCTCAAAAGTTATATGAAAACATGTGGTGACTTCGATTTCGTGAGAAGTATTCTAAGCATATGCTATCAACAAGTCAAATTTTGCACCAAGGTATACCATGGTTTGAAAGGTGCTGAGAGAACTCCTGATTCTTTATAGATACAAGTTTGGGAGTTTCGGCGTTGTTTTAAGAACGGAAAGCATATGCTACTATGAAAATTACATTCATTATCATCATCACTATCATATTATACAGTGCATCGCCCCATGATTATGAGCCTATTATGGCCCTATTATTGGTACTTTTCATAGTCTTTTAGATCGAGATTCGATTTTGTCAAGCGATTTAAAAACATCGATACCTACTAGGATTATACCTATATAATATATAACCTGAAGAGTTTGTTTGTTTGTTTGATTGAACGCGCTAATCATACGAACAATTGGTCCGATTTAAAAAAAAAACTTTCAGTGTTAGTTCATTTATCGAAGGAGGCTATAGGTATAGGCTATATATTATCACGCTGAAACAAATAGGAGCGAAGAAACAGAGGAAAATATTATCTCACGAACTACTGAAGCAATTTTTATGTTATTTGGCACAGATATACAGTAGACCACGTGAAGGGACAATAAGCTATTTTGTTGCGGGAAAAAGTACAGTTTTCGTAAAATTCCTAATTTACGCGGGCGAAGCCGCGCGGCACATCCAGTTGTTTATAATTGTACGACGTACGTCAAATATTCATTCAATTCCATGGTGTTCTTCTATTTCGCTATGGTCGCCTACAGATGAGCTTTCTGAAACAAAAATTAAAATTTAGGTGTAAAATTATACTGGCCACACGTTTCCACCACTACAACTTCTGTGAGCTAGTGTCAACAATACAATCACACAGGGCCAGACCGTGAGATTAGAGGGCCCTGGGCTGATACTACTTGGGGCTATAACATTTAACTATCAGTTCAAGACTTCACCGAGACTTGAATTACATAAATTAAATGGGTTTTATTGATTGTAGGATTCGCATAACTCCAATCCAAGTGATCTTTTTAATTTAATAAAATTATTACTTATTCTTTCGCAATATCCTCTATTTTTTACTTTGACTTAACTTGGCAGGTGCCCCTTAAATTCATGGGGCCCTGTGCTTAAACCCAAATAGCCATGTGGTAGATTCGGCCCTGCAATCATACTAACCGCTCTTCTCAGAAAAATAAATAAATATATATATATATATATATATATATATATATATATATATATATATATATATATATATATATATATATATATATATATATATATATATATATATATATATATATTTTATAACAGTGTTGCATAATGCATTTTGCTGATCCAAGTCTGACTGATAGTGGGGTTAAAGGTTTGTTTCTAGTTTAAGTAAACTTTGATAGTAAGGTACTTCTGCTTTATACCATTACATCGAGGAAATTGATTCCTAGGCAGTTGACAGACCAACATCATTTGGTCGGATCATTTCAATTCAATGTTAATTGTGATCTGTCGGCTGGGTTTGACATAACGGACCAAACTACGTAAGTCCCCAATCTGCCTAGGAATCAACTTCTCTGATAGTACATTATATACTTGTATTTTATAATGTATTAAGTATGGGGTGAGTTATCAGTAAAAATGTAAAATTGCTAACTACCTTCATTTACGAGAATATTGTGCGTCTGATCAGGCAATAATAATGTAAGTGCAAGTCCAAGTATTGTAGCTCCACCGCATACGCCGGCCAAAACAATTCGATAGTAGTCGATTCCAGATTGTTCTGCACTGAAAAAAATATATAAATACATAATACAAATACATACATGGACCAAACATTACAATATTATGTAACTTCAAAATGAGTTCAGCCGCATCCATGTTTAAAAAAAGCCTACACTCATTTCGCAACATTTTTAATAGATCGTTGGAGCTCGCGCATTGAGTAGTTATAGGAATATTCTAGGCAGATGACTTATAGATGACATGAAATCTTCATGGAACTATGCGATCGACGCGTTAATATTCAGCAGGAGCGTGAATGCTGTTGCAATAATCAGCACATTGTTTGACAGACTTCCCGAAATTCTAAGGCAGTTCTTTTACTTACAACATCTGTATTACTGCAATTGTTAGGCCACATGACAGCTTATCCGTGAAACTCATGATTCCATATATAAATGCTGAAGCATGAGTACTCTCTCCAACGAGATCGGCAGTTAGCGCCAAACTAGTTACTAGCATTTGTGCACCACCAAAACCTGCAAAAAAGAAGTTGAACATAAACAAAATTGTGCTTTGTAACCAAGTCTTAATAAATAATATTGTTTTGTTTCTGTTATTAACCCATCAATCCCCAAGTGGCAGCCGGTTGCCACATAACAATTGAAAATCTATTGTGTCTGCGATACCCATGATGGAGGTGTTAAAGTAGAGTTTGAATTACATCACTTTTAATGTTGTGACTTTAATTCATCAAGCCCCAAGCGGCCAGATCCGGCCGCGAAAACAATGGAAAAGCTATTGTGTCTTGTTTTTCCACGATCGACGGGTTAATATATCAATTACTCTAAAAACCCAATGGCTAAAATTTAAACTAACCTATTAAAACAGCTACAAGATAAATGTAATATATCTTATACATTTCATCATAGTCAAGGTAGATCCATGCAAAACAACTGACAGAACATGCAGAGCCCACAAAATAGTTAATCTTGCGAGTGATAGATCTCGGAGCTAATCTTTGAACACCGGCAGCAACAAGACTTCCAATGTAAATAGCCAGTGGCACCACGGCTAAAGTTCGAGCAGGGAGTCCCAGGGTTCGGTGTAAATATAGTGGTATCAACATTTGGGACACATTAACAACTAATCTTGTGCTCATATAAATACCTGCAATCTGAAGAAAAATTCTTGACGAAAAAATTTTGACAAGTTCTTTGTGTTACAAACATGCAGGGGCAAAGTTTGTTAAACTAATTTATAGTTAGTTAATAGATTGATATTAAATTAAATAAATATTTAAAATTTTTGTTCAAAAGTTGCAAACTCAACCAATGTAGTCATAATACCTGATATAAAATAGGTTTTTTGAACATAGAAGTGTGTAATGTGTCAGTTCTCCTCTCTTCGTAAGTTAAGGGAGTCCTCGAGGGACGCTCAGAAACACCACAATGAAACACTATTGATGTAATTGTACCAACTCCAAGGACAATCAAGACAATATGTTTAAACTTCCATGCATCAGTTGGTCCAATTTGCTGAAAGAAATGTTCAAAATAAGTAAACCTAAAAATGTTTAAAGTATTATGTTAAAAATTGTAAAAGAAAACCTTCAGTATACCTCTGTATCACATTTTCCTGTTAAGTGCAGTACTAGCCATGTGCAGATGTATACAAAGAGATTCGAGAAAACTGTGAAGCCATATCTGTAAAAATAGGCACATTATTATATATTAAGTTTGAGAAAAATTGTAAGAACACAAAAAAAATAATATTTTTAATACCTAATAGCTGTAAGATGAGTTCGTACATGTGGGTCCTCTGCTAACTCTGGAATTAGGCTAAGGTGTGATATTTGAACTGAAGCCCATCCTATTTGAAATATTATTATAAAGGCTGAATAATAGTACATCTGTGCCCATTTATGTGTAGTCGAGCAGCCTATGCACTCGACGAAAATAAAAGGAAATGATATAAGTACACACACTGTACCTGTAACAATACAATAAATAAAACATAATATTAATTAGCAAAATAATTAGAAAAATGGGATAAAATGGGGTAAAAACCAAAAAAATACACTTACCAAACAAGTGCCAAAGTTTTCTTTTTCCATATTTTGCACTTATGAGATTATCTGTGTGGTCAGAATGGTATCCAACAAAGGGAGTTGCTAAAGCATCAGTAATTTGGCCTATTAACATAAGATATCCCGCCTGAGAGGCAGAAAACTCTAATACTAAATGAAAAAACACTAAAAAGTACGTAAACCAGAGACTGGCACAAACATCGTTTAAAATATGACCAATCCCAAACGCAAGTTGCAATTTATTACTAGTGGATATATCAAGAAGTTCACTATCCATTTTTATATTAGCTAATCCTCCCACTAACTCCAACACGTCGATAGCCGATAAATACCTAAAGTATATTGTTTACTTTATAGGTTGTTAACCATACAACAGTCAGTCTTATTTCCATGTTAAAGCTGCCAGTATCAAGTAATTGATTAATCTCATATGTTCCAGTTATTGTTTCACAATAATTAATTTATATAATCTAATAGCAGGAATTAATAAATAAAATAAATTAAAATTGTGAATGAAAACAATGATTGTAGGTATTTAGGCTTTGACATTGACAGCTTGACCGTGTAGTGCCATAGAGTGCTACTGAATGACATCTAATCATTTTAATTTCATCAAAAAGAATTATTTTCTTTCCATAATCCCGAGTCACCAGTCACCAGTTCACAAAATAGGTATGTCATTGCCATACTGTAGTGGTGGTTAATATAACGTATAGCTGAAAAAAGTAGCGCGCTATTTCTTCGCAACGAATAGCGCGCGCTATAAATCTATGCATAAGACGCTACGTTATAACGTATCGCGCGGTCACTGACCTAGCACGTCGCCGCCCGCGCTGCCGATCGCGCGCGATTTTCGTTCGATCGTTGTCGTGTCGTTTCGTTGCCAAATCGGGTGATTTCGGCTGTCATAATTTTTGCAATGTTGCGTTGCGTGCATAAATTATGAATGACTGACAACTAAAAAGTTTTGGCAGCCATGTTACTTTGACACTTCTTCTACTTTTTATTGTTGGTGTGATTTTTATTACTTTTTTCCCAAATTGTGTTATTTGGGTTTTTGATGTTCATTATTGGTAAAATATTGGCCATTAAATATCCGGTATCGTGCACAAGTGCAGGTAAGATGTTGTCAAAACCAAAATTTATAATTCCTGTGACATTTGGTGTGAATAACGATAAATATGGCTACTTCTTCCGTGAGTTTTAACTAAAACATCGTTATAATAACTTTATTATTCTATTCGTTGGAATATCATTGTGTCTTTTTCAAATTGAAATGTATCAAGTTTTACATTCTTTCGCCCAGTTCTGTAGCAATTATTGATGGTATTACCTGGTATTACCGATAGTTGTCTACCCATACGCCATCTATTTACTAAAATGGAAACTGTTTGACAATCAAATTAAAAAAATAAGAAAATGCCCCATTATTGTAGACGTTACGAATCATCATGTTGTCACATAACGAAAGAATTCAATAACGTCGGTAACTTTACAACGCGTCCAATCGACTCGTTATAACGTATCATTCGTTATAACGTAGCGTCAAAAATAGCGCGCTTGAAAAATGTAGCGTATTCCATCTAGCGCGCTATGAAAATATAGCCGTTAGGAACACTACTACCATACTGTACTCGGCGAAACATGGCGGTAGCGGTCATTGACTCCTTGTCAAAAACTTGTCATTTTCTATACAAAGCCGCGATTGACAACATCTGACACTTTATTGTCAATCGCAGTTTTAAATATAGAAAATGACAAGTTTTTGACAGGAAGTCAATGACCGCTACCGCCATGTTTCGCCGAGTACAGTATAGTTAATCAGCTTGGAAGTGAAAACAACAAAACTGAAAATTTTCTGGGTCTGTAACTCATGAATTATGAGTCGTACTCATATCGTGTAGAAATAACGCGGGAGATAAAATTTTCTAAACGTAATCTTGCTCAAAAGGTGTTTTTTTTTCTCTTTGTATTTCCACAGAGAACGCTTATACACTTTAAATCATAGATAAAGTATTATAGTATAGATGTAATCTTAGCCCGTCATCGCGTGGCCATTTTGTGCTTATTTTCATACAAATAGTATGCGTGTATTTTCTTGAATATTTCTATTTGTCGATTATTTCGAAGCACATTATAATCCAGAAAAGAAAGTCATTTAGTTCATGATATCGATAAACTATAGTTCAAGTAATGAGAATCCGTAAACACACCAAAAAAGCTATGCAATTTTTGTAGCCAAATTATTAATAATTAATAATATATAATAGCAGGAAAAGCTAAAAATGTGACATCAATTATTGATGTGACATTTTTAGCTTTTCCTGCTATATAAGGAATTAGCCTTATATAGCAGGAATAAGGGATTATTAAACTTATAAATAATCTTTTTAGCTTACAAAAAAAAACCGATTGAAAATCCCAAAAAACGTTGTTCAAAACTTACGTATTTAATGTTAAATCCACGTGTTTGAGGCATTCATTGGCCGTTCTTATGGTTTATTATTTAGTGGAATCACAAAACTCAACAATATCTAGCATAAAATGTTCACTAAAAACCTTTATTAATACTTTTATTACATGAAATATGCAGACCGACTCCTTTGTTATGTCCTGGTAAGTAGGACATAACATTACACGCTTTTGACGCTTATACACCGATAGGTTCTCTCCTATAGTCTATCTCAATGCTTTAAATATTATCACGGACACATTTTTATCTCGATTTTTATACTTTTTATATGATTTCAAAAATCAAAATTGTGTTTTCAGTGTCTACTCTTTTTGACAGGCTATATTTTTGTAAACTCTACCTTCTGCCTTTAAACTATTCTCAAATAAAAAAAGAAATGTCATAATCTGCACTCTATGGTGTAGATGGCTGTATGGGCAATGCTCCCTTTGCCTGTCCCGACCGGGACGAATTAACAAAAAAAAAAAAACTCTATGGTATAGAGGCGTTACTGTCAAATTGCTGTCAAACTTGAATGTCTCAATTCTCATGTTTATCAAATGTTTATCTCTAAAATTAATACCTACCTATCATGTATTATTACTCTCTATAATTAATACCGTTTTTGCCTAGTGATAGAACCTACCAAAAATCATTTTTATTTAAGAACGGTCAGTTAAGATGAATATAAAAAATAGTTTCTGATACTTCACAACATTAATAGAACCCCTTGAAGTCTACACTACAAAAATGAAGTGGAATAGTA
The DNA here is from genome assembly GCA_905187585.1 of Cyaniris semiargus. Taxonomy (NCBI): domain Eukaryota; kingdom Metazoa; phylum Arthropoda; class Insecta; order Lepidoptera; family Lycaenidae; genus Cyaniris; species Cyaniris semiargus. The sequence goes on from LR994555.1 coordinate 7,358,913, forward strand.
CTTTTTGTGTGCTTCTGCTGTTTAAATTTATATATCGGGCTAGTTGTGATGATTTTAAAGAAGAAATATTTATCAAGCCACTCCCACCAAGTCATCTTTATGTAAACTTTAACTTTATTACAACATTAAATGGAGATTCCTGTAAGTTTCCTTTATTTAACTTCTTACACTTATAACATTAATTATCCTATTAACAATAATTACAATATAATATTACGACGATACCTCAGCAACTTATAATTCATATTAATGACATTCTGGTTCACATACATATTTCATAAGAAATTTTGAAGGTTATAATGTATTCCATAATACACTACCTACTTGCTGCATAAGCTTTAAGGATTTTCTAAGATTCAGAATCGGTACAGTGCATCTTACTGACAACATACTCCATTTTCCTTGCTTTCTTTGCTTGTTAGCTTGGAGCTAAAATTCCTTAGGTTTCCTGGTACTAGATTTTGCTAATAATGTAATAGCGTCCACTTCACAAATAGACAATAGTAATATCAACAACATTTAAGATGTTGTTGATAAAATGATAAAGTATTGCCTAACTTATTAGTGAAAACCATTTCTACTTTACAGTTGAACATACTTACTATGCACCGAGATCTCTGGGAGAAGTTATGACTAGACATAATGTAGAAGAACTTCATTTGACTTTAACAGAAGGACAATGGAGGCACAACCAGTGGGGCTATCCTATAGCCGATGCGGCGCCTGGAGCTGAATTGTATGCATGGTTTAATCCTAATGTGAAAGATATTGATGTCCAATGGGCCAAATTAAGCTCAACACTGTCTGGTCTTTTTTGTGCATCATTGAATTTTATTCAACATGCAAATACTATTACACCACGCATGGCAATGTGGCCTTCGGGAGCTGTTGACAGTAAGCGGAATATAACATCACACCTAAGATATTCATCACTGCCAAGAGAAATAGTATGCACTGAAAACTTGACCCCATGGAAGAAACTGTTACCGTGTGAATCTAGTCATGGATTTTCCTCTCTACTTAATTCTAGAATGATACATAATACCAATTATCACTCCATAGGAGTTCACATGAGGAAGATATGCCTAGATAATGGTTGCTCTCAGGTGGGAATTGAAATAAAACAAACAGTTGCACTTGTGTATGATTTCAAAATAATTAATACAATGGATTGGTCCTTAAGGAAATTGTTTGGTCAAGGGTTACCAGGAGGATGTCCTCTCGCAACATCCAGCAAAATTTATATTGATACAAGTTCAGACGGTGCTTACCCGTTTGCTTTGAATCCAAAACCTGATAGCACTGTGCTTTCGCAGAGAGGAGGGAGTGAAACCACACTTGCTATATACAACATCAAACCCAATGGCACAATGATAAATATTGCAGTGAAATATGAGGCCAAGGATAAGATACTTGTTGGCATTCCTCCACCTCTGACTTTTACCCGCCATGTTCTTGGTTATGGTAAAGAGTTTGGTGGTATAGTAACAGAAATAACTAATAATTACTGGGCACCTATCAACATTGTGCTTCTAGAAAATGCTCCATGGTGGCTACCGTTACAGCTGAGTTCTTTGAGAATTAATGGAGAAGCAGAGAGTAAACTTATTCTGTCTCAATACTACTCGCCAGGAAGGAGTAGACAGAGACCTTATCACTTGGAACTGCTCCTAAAATTACCACCCAAGTCAACAACAATAGTCAGCATTGATTTTGAATTTGTGTTTTTGAAATGGCAAGAATATCCGCCTGATGCTAATCATGGATTCTATATTGGCTCTGCTTTAATTTCTGCCAACTTACCCACTGCTAGAAACTACACCAGTCTTCCAGTTTCGGGAATCACTTATGATTCTACTTTTAATGCATCAAGGCCTTGTAAGTATGAAATTGTGAAAATAATAGTAACACAATACCATAATCTTTACAACCATTGCAGTTTAGCTGTAGTTTATGTGAAATATTTCATAAGTGTCTTTTACTATAAGTAACAATGTAAAGTATTCTTACTAAGGTTATAGATGTTATTTAAAACTTTTTTATTAATTTCAGGGTATCCCATAGTACTTAGAACAAATGGTGCCATGGTGTCTCTTCCTACACCAGACTTCAGTATGCCCTACAATGTGATATGTCTTGCATGCACTGTAGTTGCTTTAGCATTTGGACCTCTACACAACATTTGCACGAAGCGACTCATTTTGAAGACCTTGGAAAGTGAGCCGACATTGAAACAGAGGATACTGAAATTCTTCAAAAAGAAAAAAGACTAAGCAGTTAAATAAATTTGTCAGTATTTATATTTTGTAATCATTCCAATAAATAGGATCTTTAATAGATCTTATATGGGATTAGGTACTAAATTAAGCCAAAAAATTTAATATAGAATGGATCCAATGGTAATCCATGAAAAAACTTGAGAGGTGTCAAGGGACACCCGAATGGAACGAAGTTATTTCTTATGTTCAAAAAACCTGTATACATATTATTATACTCAATTTAAAAAAAAAAACGCCATCTATGACGCCCAGGAATACTAACAACGCGTCGCTGTTTATTCTCAAAAACGCCATCTAATTGACGCACAGGAATACTATCAACGCCCTCTGCCCTACTATGCAGGTACTAATAAAAAAGTGTCGAGGTCAAATATCGTTCTGTCTAGCCTCCTTTCGCAACGCCGAACGCGCCATAAGGAACTTCTTCCAATAATTGTCCATAGATCTCACTGACCTCCATTATCTATATATCTATACATTAAAACTATAGAAATGAAAATTCTGTACATTAAAGATATTCAAAAAATAATAAGCGGCGGGTGTTACTACATCGCTATAGAAGCCAAAAATGTGGTTAGTTTTTTGTCTGTCTGTCTGTCTGTATGTTTGTTCCACTATCACACGAAAACTACTGATCCGATTTGAATGCGGTTTTTGCAGATATATTTGTCTTCTTCCAACTTAACATCTGGTGTATAAAAAAATTTCCCCCCACCCCTCTAAAGGGACGAAAGATTTTGTATAAGACTTTTGCTTTAACACGAAAACTAATGATCCGATTTGAATGCGGTTTTTGCAGATATATTTGTATTCTTCCAACTTAAAATCTGGTGTATAAAAATCAACAATCGTTCCAATTTTAGTATATGTACTGTCGAAGCTAGTACCAGTGATAGATCTGTGTAGAGTTTTTATTTTGAGTTTTTATTACAGAATATTTTGTCAATCTGACTGGAGGTGTAGACAAAAGATTTTAATTTGTTATAAAAAATATTTATATTGTTGTTTCAACTTCGTGTTAAATATTTTTAAGGATTTTTTTATATTAATTTGCTATTGTCCTCAAGATTTTGCCTAGTGCATAGATACGAAAAAGTGATTCTAATAATTATATTCAGACGGAAATTGATACTGTTTAAAGTTTCATTTAAGAAATTTGCTTACTATTCAATTATGGGTAAGTACATTATTGTGATTTGAGAGTCAGTCTATACTAATATTATAAAGCGGAAGAGTTTGTTAGTTTGTTTGTTTGTTTGAACGCGCTAATCTCAGGAACTACTGGTCCGATTTGAAAAATTCTTTCAGTGTTAGATAGTCCATTTATCGAGGAAGGCTATAGGCTATATTTTATCACGCTAAGACTAATAGGAGCGAAGAAATAGAGGAAAATGTGGAAAAAACGGGGGAAATTATTTGAAAGGGCTTATCTTACGAACTACTAGAGCAATTTTTCTGTTATTTGGGTCAGATAAGAAGTAGACCACGTGAAGGATCATAGGTTATTTTGTAGACTGATTTGTCTGTGAAATATCTAATTTACGCGGGCGAAGCCGCGCGGAACGTCTAGTCTTTATAATATTATTTCATTGCTGGACAGAATTACGTACCTCTTAATTATTACCCGTTATTAATCTGCATTTTCAGATAAATATGTTTCTTGTTCACGGTGCAAATACAAACTATCATTACAATATAAACCACTACAAAAAATAGCTGGAGCTGAAAGAATAGATTTTCTTGATTTTCTTTGTAGTCACTGTAAAAATGAGATTCTTCGAAAACATGAAAAATATATCATTGATGCGCCAAAGCATGTTGTCTCACAAAGCAACAGCATCAAAACTACTCGCAGCGTGACTGGCATTCCTCCAGTTACGCAGTATGAAAAAGATGATAAGCATCTAATTTCCACACATTCACCAAAGAAATTTCGAGAATCTAAAACGAGCTTACCAGGTGATTCAAATGAATCAGTAGCTACATACGACACTGATGAAATGCGAGAAGAATTAAAAAATACTTATTCGAAATTTAAGCTAAAAGAACCTAGGAATGAAGATGGATACGTCCTAAACCAAATTAGGGATACCAATGAAAAGCGAATTAAACGTCTTGGATATACTTTATCAGAAAAAGAACAAGAATACTTTCGATTCTGGTTTCCGGAGAAAGACTTGGATAAAAATGTGCCAATGCAATACTCTAAAAATAGGAGTTCAACAGAAATAATAAGAGATATTTTCGAAAAAGAAGGCCTTAAACTCGCTAAAACAGACACAGAAACATCCAATATTGGAGAATTTAGAGGCGACGTTGATTGGTCAGCAAAAATTGCAGAGAAATATGCTACTGAAAAAAAATTAAAATGCTTCGATGCAAAAAGTTATGAAATATACGAGCAAAACAAAAATGGGCAGTTTGATACCGCAAACATGAACGGAAAACATAAAGCAGTAGATATTGCTAAAGAAAATGTGAAAACGGAAGAAGTGGACAATACTAAAAAAACTGTAAGAACGAAAGAAGTGACTAATGCTAAAGAAAATGTAAATAACAATAATAAATCAATAACGACAGAGAGAAAATTATCAAAAGAGCCAAGAAGCATACAAAACTACGAAAAAGCTAAGAAAAGTCCTGTATCCCGGGAAAAGTCGAAAGTAACGAAAAAACGAAAAGAAGAAAATGATAAGAAAAACATCGACTATGAAGACGTCAGGTCTCGGAAAAGTGAAGAAGATCAAAAACACCAAAAAGATCCTCATCCGAAACAAACGTTCGATAACGCAGATGCAGATAGTTTAAAGGAAGATAAACGTAGCATTGAAGATTTAGAAGAAAACTATGATCAGGAATTAATTACTGAGATTAAATCTGATGAAGATGACAAAAAAATAAAAGATGAACAAAATAATGGCGAAGGTGCAGTCGATGAATTGTTTACTGCGAGTAAAAAACTCGTGGAAAGTAAAAATAAAATATACAAAAAGTCTAAAGAACCGAAAGGAAAAGTAAGTAATATAGATGTAAGAGATCCAAACATTAGCAATAAGACACAAAGTCTTTTAAAAGATATAATTAAGCGACTTGAAGAAAAAGAGAATATATCTCAAGACCTAAACCCTAAAGATACCAAAGTAAGTAAAATAAATGTGCTAGATAAGCGAGATGTTAAGAAAGTGAAGAAAGAAGTAAAAGTAAGTGATAAGATTAAAGTTAAGGATAGCGAATATGACACACTACAGGTAAGATTTTTAAAGTTTATTTACATTTATGGATTTATTATCGAAATTAAAATTTTAAAGTTTGGGCATAGATATTAATAAGGACTAGCTAGATAAAAGGAAAATAATAAATTGTACGTAATCATACACAGATATTATCCTAGTACCGTTACAATGTAGAATCTTACTAGTTATAATAATATTTTGATGTAAGCTACTCACAACTTTGAGATCGTTTATCGAAACTGGAAGGGGTAGTGCCTCCGTGCCCACACACCCGCTTTTCTTTTCTTACTCCTATTCGCCCCACCAAAGAGGCCTAAAATTCAACTGTATACCTATGGCGATAACCTCCTATTACTATGGGCCTGTATTCACTTTGATTAGTGCGAGTGCAGGTGACTAGTGATTAGGAGAAAATAAAGGACTTGCACTAATCAGTCGCTGTCCACACTTTCTCATGCTACGAGTAATAAAAACTAAGGAAACGTTACTCCCATACTTCTACCGTTTTGAATTTGGTTCCTTTTCGCACACTAATATAATATTATTATGACAATACCTACGAAACAAACACTCAAATTTATAGTATAGGAGGTAGCAACGTTTTCGAGAAAGTATTTTAGGTCGGCTGATTTTGTGATATTATGTCGTCATTCTTGCTCTTCTGGTTAGAGTCCCGGCGGTCTGGCTGCCAGTAGTGGTTGCGTTTATAAGTGCGCATCCATCATTTTAAAATCATTTTAGTATGTATGTAATTTTAATATTATGTTATATTTTAAAGATAAAAAAAACTTAAAATTAATTTGACACACATTAATTCGGTCGCTAAGCCTTGAAATACGTAAAATAAAAAAAATCATGAAAATATCAATTATAGTATTTTCATCATTAATTATTGTGTGCTGTATACGACGAGTGATATTAATGTTGTTTGTTGTGTTTGTCCGTGTGACTGTCTAATTTCTGTCTTACTTCTTCACGAATTCTAATGAATGAGGTGGTCGTTAGTTAAAAGCTGCTTATTTACTATAAACTTTTCGTTGATCAGCTGCAATTCTGAATAGAAAGGTGGGCTAATGAAGGACATAATATTATGTGGTTAAATCAGGCCCTTTTAGCCAAGACGTTTTCTATATTTTTATTTTAGATTTCTCTTTATTTTTCTTTATGGAATCGCCACGCCGTTCAAAATCGATGGAATTGACATTAATCGAGTGGAACATCAACATCGTTTGTTGTATGGAAGCCCCCTTAAATATTTTTTTTTTTTAGTATTTGTCGCTATAGGCGTTAACAATAAACAATCTGTAAAAATTTCAGAAGTCTAGCTATAGCGGTTCTTGAGATACCAACAGAGTGTCCATCTGCCTGGACCCAGACAGACGGACAGGTATCGAAGTGTTAATAATAGGGTCCCGTTTTTATCCTTTTTTTGTTTTTTTTTTATGAAATAAGGGGGCAAACCCTAAAAATGGAACGATGTTGGGCTAAGGGCGATTGTAGGGTGAATAGAGCCTAGATGTCGGGCTTCTTGACAAATCGAGTCCCCTTCTGCAGTCCTCGATGACGAAGCTGGTAACGTGAGGCGGTGAGGCTCGCCGATCCTAAATCCTTTAATAGGAGTGCCTGATAAAATGAAATTGCAATCTCTCGCTGCTGGCTCTTGTCATATTTAACTTTAGGCTTTAACAATTTATATTATTTTCATAATTATTACTATTATAAATTATTATTAATATTTTATGTACAATAACAAGACGAAATTTACTTTTTAGATGCTTCTCTGTCTCGTTCTCGACTTATACTGCAACCGTCTCTCTCGGACTACTAGCACAGTACTGCAGTACTTACTTTTCATGACTTTTTCATTTTACCTATGTATTTCAATTTTCAAGGCTTAGCAACCGAATTAATGTCTGGCAAATTAATTTTACGTTTTTTTTTTATCTTTAAATAACATAATATAAAAATTACATACTTACTAAAATGATTTTCAAATCCAGGATTATCACCTGGACAAGAAAGATGCGCACTAATAAACGCAACTAGGTACTACCGGCAGCCAGACCGCCCAGACTCTAACCAGAAGAGCAAGAATGACGACATATCACAAAATCAGCCGACCTGAAATACTTTTTTTTCAAACGTTACTACCTCCCGTACCATTACGAAACAAAGCCGTTGACAATAATTATTGTCACTTCTAAAATACACAAAATTGTGTACCGAATACATGCATAAAGTATGCATGTATTCGGGTCTCATTTTGTAGACTCGCGGATCTTGACACAGTTACTCTTCCTTAGTTTTTATTATTCGTAGTTCCCATGTTTACTAATCACATGCAATAATCACCTGCACTTATCACTAATCAAAGTGAATTCAGGCCATATGTCATAATATCACGATTCAAGTAGGTCTCAGTAGGCAAATAAAGTAAACCCCAATAGTTATATTTACTGTCGGCACTCTTCTGAGCAACCTTTCGCTTTCTGCTAAAAGATATGGCTATGAAAAAGAACGTAAGAATTTTGGATAAAGTTTTATCAATATCGCGTAACATTCACATTTGACCTAATACCTAATTAGAAACTTTATATTTTTTACTCTTTGCTTTTTAGCCTGACTTTTTAGCTTCATAGATAACTGTCATTATGTAACTGTCGTTTATTTTTGATTTTCTTTTAATATACATTTTTATTAAGTACTATTTTATATGTATTTTCTAATTCATACACTTTTATTCTAAGCCCTAATATATTTGTACCTATAGCCTTATGATGGTAATACGTAAGACTGTTATAGTCAAAGTCAAAGTGTAATCCTTACAAAATAAGTGTAAAATATTTTCATACCTTTACAGGCCGATCTAGAGCCATCTAAGGGGACAACAAGATATGCTTTGTCTAATCAAAATTATATTGATAAAGGCTGGACTAAACTGCCGACTGAGAAAACTGTTCGAAAGGTGATGATGTACCCTTAATTTAGGGCTCCTCCCAGGGTTGCCAGGTCTTTTTCAAATAAATACCGAACAGCAAACAAAAAATCGGCCAAGTGCGAGTCGGACTCAAGCACGAAGGGTTTCGTACTATTATAGAGCAAAAATAGGCCAAAAATTATGTTTTTTGTTTTATTTATTTATTTAATTCAGGCATTTTGGCTCATATTATAAATACCTTATAGACTAACATACATACAATTATACTAAAAACTAACACTAAACACGTATTGTCTGCGACGTGGGGCGCGACGTGTTCGGAAGTCGTCCTCGGAACCTCCCGTAGACGACTCCAATCGGCCAGAACTCCTCCTTCTCGAAGGTCGGTAGACGATGCGTCGGGACTCTCACCACAAAGGAGCTAAAATTCACTTTGTGGCGGGACTCCAAGCGCTCGACCCTCAAGACGAAGTGGGTCTTGCTCCTGATGTAGTCCACGACCTGTTCGGCCGTCGTGGACCAGTGCAGCCTGGATACAGCGGCGTCGCGGGAGTCTCACGCCGCAACAGCTGCTCGGGTCCTTCGGGTGCGGTGCCGCGATGGTTGCGGACGACGGGTTTCCTCTTCCTCTCGAATTTTTGTATGGGAGCCCCCTGTTAAATATTAATTTTATTTTGTTTTTAGTATTTGTTGTAGCGGCAATAGATAGATATACACAATCTGTGAAAATTTCAGAAGTCTAGCTATAGCGCTTCTTGAGATACAGCTTGGAGACAGACAGACGGACAGACAACGAAGTCTTAGTAATACCTCTAGGGCCCCGTTTTTACCATTTGGGTACGGTATGGAACCCTAAAAAAGAGTTATAATAATTTATTTACATATGTACCTATATTATTAACTTAAAATACAATGAATCATTGCTCAAGAGCAACTAGCTAACCTAATTACTTATAAAAAATATATTTTTTCTCACTTACTGCCCCATACATTTCGCGAGTCGCGACCGGCGACATGTCGCGACTGAAATTACATTACATCGGATACAATATAATTCAGCCTTCACCATGTCCACACTTAATTTATTACGGCTGTCGCACAGACTAAGTAAGTAAGCTGATTGCGTCAAATCTGACAATGAATCGTTTATTAGGGAGACAAAATAATCAAAAAAAAAAAAAAATACCGAACCTCCCATACTTTGGTATTTTTGTCATTCCGAACACCGAACACGGTGCTAAAATACGGAACCGCTCGGCAGAATACCGAACACCTGGCAACCCTGGCTCCCACACAAAACTGCGAATTCGCACCGCATAGCAAATATCTGCGACAAAACTCATACTTACTAAAAAAAAATGACATTGCGATGCGAATTCGCAGTTATGTGTGGGAGCCCTTACACTTCTATTTCTTGTCGAGTTAAATCTATCGTATTATTGAAACTTTATTTGAGAAGCTATGTAACGAATTTCTAAGTTAAAATTACCATATTACAATACCATTTCTCAGGTTATAAAATACTCAATATCTCTCTGTAATTATTATTTTACTAAGCAGACAAAACTGTTAACTGTTACTGAGCAATCAGCGGACACAGCTTTAGGGTCTATACAGACGGACCGCATTTCAACTGCAATTCAACCGCAAATTGCAGTTTGAATGCAGTTGACACGACAATAAACGTGTCAACTGCATTCAAACTGCACTTGATGACTTATAGGTCGTAGGTTTCCAGGTCAATAAAAAAACTTGTTTAACAGATGATTCGTTACAAAATGAAGCAACCCCACCCCGAATTTGATTGGTTTAACCGTAACAAACACAAAAAACAAATGTTTTACAACACCGGCGAAAAACTAGCGGACTTTGAGGATAGTAAGGGAGATTATTCGATGGAAGGAGACGGAGCTCATTCGAAGAAAGGGGATGGAGGTCATGCTACGTCCAAGAAAGGGGAGGTAGCTCATTTGAAGAAAGGGGAGGAAGATCGTTCTAAGAAAGGGGAGGGAGGTCATTTGAAGAGAAGAGAGGAAGATCATTCGAAGAAAGAGGAGGGAGAAGGTCACTCGAAGAAAGGGGAAGAAGATCGTTCGAAGAAAGGGGAGGTAGGTCATTCGAAGAAAAGTAAAGGAGATTCGAAGAAAGCGGAAGGAGGTAATTCGAATAAAAGCGAAGGAGATCATTCGAAAAAAGAGGAGGAAGATCATTTGAAGAAAGGGAAGGGAGATCAGTCGAAGAAAGGGGAGGAAGAGCATTCAGAGAAAGAGAAAGGAGGTCACTCGAAGAAAGGGGAGGGAGATATAGCGAAGAAAAAAAACAAGTTCTATTACCGAAACGGCAAAGTGGCGCTCGAACACTATGTGCCTGAAGGTAACTAATACAACCAAATTATTATTACACCAATAAATATAAAATAGCTTAAAAAATGCCTGGTTTTCCCAAATAAACCTAGAGACTGAGAATAAGCAATGTTCTATGCTATTGTATGTAGGCTAAATAGCTGGCGGATGCGGGTAGTTGGGCACTGTATGATCTCCCCTCTGCAACATTCATACTTCCCTACTTTACTTAATATTATAAATGCGAAAGTGTGTCTGTCTATCTGTTACCTCTTCAGTCTTCACGCCTAAACCGCTGAACCGATTTTGCTGAAATTTGGTATGGAGATACTTTGAGTCTCGGGAAAGGATATGGGATACTTTTTATCCCCGAAAAATGTACGGTTCCTGCGCGATAAACGAATATGAGCGCAACGGAGTTGCGGGAGTCATGTAGTTCTTTATAATTCCTAGGAGCTCGCGCGCAGTATGGTTTATAAATTATTTAAAATGTTGCAGAAGAGAATAATGAAAAGCGCATAGTAGTGTATAGTAAAGGTGAGACGGGTCCAAGTGGTCGCCTCAGGCCTTCGACCGTTTTGGCCACTTTTGACCACCTCGGCAATGGAGTCGTCTACGACCACAACGGGAATATTCGGTAGGTATAGTAGTCGGCAATAATTCAACGAATTTAAGCATTTTGAATTGTTAATATTCGTAGAATTTACTTAACTTTTTTGAATTAAACTGCTTACTATAATATCTCATCCTATATATCACATGTTTTAATCCCTAGGTTTGTAATAAGTCAAATGAGTCTGGGCTCTGGCAGTCCTTGGCAACATAGCTCCCATACATATGACCTAATTTTTAGCTGATGTTATCAAAAGTGTATTTCATAATAACTAATTTATAATCATTCGCGTTTCGCTTGACAATTCGGAGGCTTCCCACAGATATTTATTTTGGTTATATTATTTTCTTTATCGTTCACAGGCTCAAGTACAATCAAACTGAGGGTGTTTTGCTAGACAAAACTTTGGGACCAGTCACGCGTTGGAAGTGGCACACCTTGAATGATCCACCCGAACTGAAAGACGTAACGAACGAAACCACGCTCGAGCCCAAAGACATGAATATAGCGAAACTGGGCAAACCCAGCGAGGTAAGGAAGATAAAAGACGAAGAAATACAAGCTATAGCGATGCAAAACTTTATCAAAAGCAAGCAGAAGAAATTCAAACCATACCCCATAAAGATGAAGGCAGTTAAAATAAACGAAAACTTTTCTCTGAAAGTTGTCGATCAAGCCACGATTTACCTCAATTTTAAGGATCAAGAAGTTAGCATGCGGACGAATGTTGGGTTGGTTTTGGATCAGAAGGACATAGTAGACACAGAACTGGCGGATATAGGGGACATTTCTTATTCAGATAGAGTTCCTAAAACTGCAAGTTTGGCCATGTTGCAGTCGCAACGAAGACATGTGCAGCGCCTTCAGCGAAAACGAAATGAAAGAATGAAACTGTTGCGTTTGAAACAATCCAGTATTGACCGACTTTATGCAGGAGTTTCGAAACCACGATATAAAGTTATCAAAGTAAAAGTTGATAAGGTGTGCCAATGTGATCTGCTTTGTGAAGATTATATTATACTATGATTTATTTATTAATAGAGTATTTTATTTTAGAATGCAAGGCTGGATTTATATGCGTCTGCCCGAACGCGCGGTTTGGCGGCTACACCGCGAGGTGCGACAGCGCGACCGCGCCGCTATTTAAATAAATCGTAACATTTTGCTTGTGATCTCGCGATGTAGCGGCAAAACCACGCGTTCGCGCCGCCGCATATAAATCCCAATAAGGGTGGGTTGCACCAGAGGCGTAGTTAAAGTTAAAGTTAAGGTTATCGTCAAATATGGCGTCCATAATGGACTTTTACTAGGGATTTGACAGTTTATTTGACTTTTTGTTATGGTTAAAGTTAAAGTTATAGTTAAAGTAAGTTGGTGCAACCCACTCTAAGCCTTAGCTGACATAACTGCAGTAAGTATGTGGATTGTGAACTGAATTGAATGAAGCACAAAGCTGCATAATTTTGTACTGAGTAGAGCAGCTATACTCAACCTGCGGCCGATAAGACTTTATCGGTGGACGGTGTAACCCGCCTAAAGATAAAGATAATAATAAAAAAATTCATATTTTTTTTTGCCCCTAAGTAATTTTGTTTGCAGCCCGCGACACCAAGATTTGTGGCCCATATAAAAAGGTTGAGTACCACTGGAGTAGAGAATATGACTAAGATTGCTTAGTATCATAAATAATAAACAATTGATTTAATAAAAATAATATATTTTACGCATATTTATAACAAGAGGGAAGTATTTTATAATAAAATGAAAAATATATTTTTCCTTTTCGCTTTACAAATACAGTATTATATTGTAAGTAATATATATTATTATGATATAGTTCTACAGTTTAAATAATATACAGTAATGATTGTGCTAAGGTACTTGCAGGTGCTCGTTAGATTTGTCCGCTGCTTGGATTCCATTGTGTAAGTATTCCATGTCTGCCCGAGTCTTGATAGGGCTTTGAGATTTGTTTCTTAATTCAAAGACCTGGGTTATCGCGTCCCGAAAGCATAGGAAGTTGTAATCTATCACACCTGTAATATAATAAACTTTTATGTAAGTATTAAAAACATAATAAATCATAGATAGATTTATGTTGCATCTATTTTAGGTTGATCGCTTTGGTGATTTATAATGTATGTGCAGCAACGATGGAATGGGCAATCATAGTTTTATTTAAAATTATATTACATAATTTATCTTAACTTAGAAATGTTTATATATGGAATACCTATAAGCATAAGCATATTTTACAATCTTGCGCCGAAACTAAGAAATTATGTGAAAACAATGATAAAAGTTTAACATACCTTGTTTTTGGAAATTCTCTTCTCGGAGGATGCATACAAGAGCCAAAAACTTGTTAACTTCTCTCAAATATAGTACAGTGCCATTGTTTAGTTTGATCAAACTTGAGCTCTGACTGTTAAATGTATTGATATCAGTTTCGTCCACCATCCTAAAAACATTGTCATTCTATCTTTAATAATCAAGTTTCTAACAGAAAAAGGACTTAACATATTTCTAATTTAGTATGTTTATCTTATGCATAAGTTACAAAGTTTCCTCAAAATTAGTTCGTATATTACTTAGTGCAAGCCACTAGGATGTATAACTGGTGCAAAATAGTTCGTATATTCGTCAGTTTGTATATTACTTAGTGCAAGCCACTAGGATGTATAACTGGTGCAAAATAGTTCGTATATTCGTCAGTTCGAATATTACTTAGTGCAAGCCACTAGGATGTATAACTGGTGCAAAATAGTTCGTATATTCGTCAGTTCGAATATTACTTAGTGCAAGCCACTAGGATGTATAACTGGTGCAAAATAGTTAGTATATTCGTCAGTTCGAATATTACTTAGTGCAAGCCACTAGGATGTATAACTGGTGCAAAATAGTTCGTGTATTCGTCAGTTCGAATATTACTTAGTGCAAGCCACTAGGATGTATAACTGGTGCAAAATAGTTCGTGTATTCGTCAGTTCGAATGTTACTTAGTGCAAGCCACTAGGATGTATAACTGGTGCAAAATAGTTCGTGTATTCGTCAGTTCGTATATTACTTAGTGCAAGCCACTAGGATGTATAACTGGTGCAAAATAGTTCGTATATTCGTCAGTTCGTATATTACTTAGTGCAAGCCACTAGGATGTATAACTGGTGCAAAATAGTTCGTATATTCGTCAGTTCGAATATTACTTAGTGCAAGCCACTAGGATGTATAACTGGTGCAAAATAGTTCGTATATTCGTCAGTTCGAATATTACTTAGTGCAAGCCACTAGGATGTATAACTGGTGCAAAATAGTTCGTATATTCGTCAGTTCGAATATTACTTAGTGCAAGCCACTAGGATGTATAACTGGTGCAAAATAGTTCGTGTATTCGTCAGTTCGTATATTACTTAGTGCAAGCCACCAGGATGTATAACTGGTGCAAAATAGTTCGTATATTCGTCAGTTCGAATATTACTTAGTGCGAGCCACTAGGATGTATAACTGGTGCAAAATAGTTCGTATATTCGTCAGTTCGAATATTACTTAGTGCAAGCCACTAGGATGTATAACTGGTGCAAAATAGTTCGTATATTCGTCAGTTCGAATATTACTTAGTGCAAGCCACCAGGATGTATAACTGGTGCAAAATAGTTCGTGTATTCGTCAGTTCGTATATTACTTAGTGCAAGCCACTAGGATGTATAACTGGTGCAAAATAGTTCGTGTATTCGTCAGTTCGTATATTACTTAGTGCAAGCCACTAGGATGTATAACTGGTGCAAAATAGTTCGTGTATTCGTCAGTTCGTATATTACTTAGTGCAAGCCACTAGGATGTATAACTGGTGCAAAATAGTTCGTGTATTCGTCAGTTCGTATATTACTTAGTGCAAGCCACCAGGATGTATAACTGGTGCAAAATAGTTCGTATATTCGTCAGTTCGAATATTACTTAGTGCGAGCCACTAGGATGTATAACTGGTGCAAAATAGTTCGTATATTCGTCAGTTCGAATATTACTTAGTGCAAGCCACTAGGATGTATAACTGGTGCAAAATAGTTCGTATATTCGTCAGTTCGAATATTACTTAGTGCAAGCCACTAGGATGTATAACTGGTGCAAAATAGTTAGTATATTCGTCAGTTCGAATATTACTTAGTGCAAGCCACTAGGATGTATAACTGGTGCAAAATAGTTAGTATATTCGTCAGTTCGAATATTACTTAGTGCAAGCCACTAGGATGTATAACTGGTGCAAAATAGTTCGTATATTCGTCAGTTCGAATATTACTTAGTGCAAGCCACTAGGATGTATAACTGGTGCAAAATAGTGTGCCAATACTACATAGGATGTGTTCCTATACAGCCTATAGTATACCAGTATACTGGCCAGTATGATTTGATAAGGTGTGATTGGCTACATGACTAATTAGCTTGCACTGCCCATTACTGAGCCAGCGAAGGACTGGAGTTCCTTCACTTACAAACTTATTTTTATTTTTTATTTATTTATATACACATTATTGCACACAAAACCATTAAAAAGTAACATAATATTAGAAAGACGACACAAGAGGTACTGCTTATCCCTAAAAGAAATTTCTTCCAGCAGTCCTAAGTAGAGAAATTTGAACAGAAACATCAGATAGGGCGTGCACAGATAATAATTAATATTGATGAACAATTTAAATTACAACATTAAAATACAATAATTATATTATGCTATTATACTGCAATACTTAGATACTAATAATATTATACTATAATTTATTACATACTATATCAACATATATACCAATCCTACTTCCTACTAATATTATAAAGGCGAAAGTTCGGATGTATGTATGTATGTATGTATGTATGTATGTATGTATGTATGTATGTATGTATGTATGTATGTATGTATGTATGTATGGATGTATGGATGTTTGTTACTCTTTCACGCAAAAACTACTGAACGGATTTTAATGAAACTTTACAATAATATAGCTTATACATCAGAATAACACATAGGCTACAATTTTAACCGACTTTCAAAATGGAGGAGGTGTTATGTTTGTTTTTTTATGTTCAACAATTACTCCACCGTTTGTGAACCGATTTTCAAATTTTTTCTTTTGGTGTATAGGTTATCATCCCAATTTGGTACCATATTCATAAAAGTGGTGACCTGATGAAGGGATCCATAAGAAATGGAGGGAACTTCTCAAAATTTATATGGAAACATGTGGTGACTTCGGTTTCGTGAGCAGTATTCTAAGCATATGCTACCAACAAGCAAGATTTTGCACCAAGGCATACCATAGTTCGGAAGGTGCTGAGAGAACTCCAGACTCTTTATAGATACAAGTTTGGAGTTTCGACATTGTTTTAAGAACGGAAAGCATATGCTACTATGCAAATTACATTCATCATCATCACTACCATAAACCATTATACTAGAACCATGTATCATCCCGTTTTGACCCTATTATTGGTACTTTTCATAGTCTTTTGTTATATATCGCTTAAGCCGCGGGTTACACCGCGGGGCACAGCTAGTTATAAATATTTAAACATTATATGGATACATACTATATGTATATTTAATAATAATCTTAACTGGATTCAGTATTGAGGTAGTGTTCCTTCAAGCGTCTTTTAAAGACAGTGATTGTGGGACTATCACGAATGGTGTGGGGACTTACCCATATATACAGGAAATATCAATAACCACATCTATCATATCACAGCATAGCTCGTAACTTTGCATATCAACTGGAGAACTATCTGTTGCTATGTAAATTTTTGACACCACATCAAATAGGAAGGCCTTCTCAATCCCAGAGTTCTAAAAGAAAAAAATGAACAGCATGCTTTAGATGGCTACCATAGAAAGATGATGAACCTTATACAGAAGATTATAAGGTACATACTTAGACTATCTAAGAGACAGATTGACAAAGGTAACCTCACATTAAGTCCAGAAATTTGTGCATACTTGTAATGCAAAATCATTTTTGTTGTAGGTTTGCTAAAGCTTGTTGCTGTGGAATGAGTAACATATAGGAAAACTTACAGATATCAATATGTTAAGCAAATTTTCCAACGTGGGCAGCTGCGGTATAAGTTTTTGCACTACTTTGCTGAAGGCTTCGAATATTGAGTGGTCATAGATAGATGTGAGATGGAAGGAGACATGGACATGGTCCAGGCTGTTGTCTGCTAGGTCCTCTCGCGCTCGATGATGTATGTCTCTTTGTGATTCCATTTTGTAATCATCATTCAAACCATCAACCTACAAAGATACCAATGGCAAAATTATCAACTTCATTGCATTGTTTCTAGAAAAAACTATCCAATAATCCTAATCAATAATAAAAAAAAATATCCAAAACAGTTTAGCAGCTTAGGTGCAAGTAGGTGACAGAGAGACAGATAGAATATTTTCATATTTAAAATATTAGTATAGATTTTGTTACCTTATGAATGAAAACTTCAAACTTAATATTGCTGTTTACTCTATAGGCTTTTGTGACAGTTAGCAACAGTTTCTCCAATGCTTCTTGGTAATCATCCTGAAAAATTCATTTAAAAAACTTAGCTAAGCAGCTTATTTTAAAGCTATAGAAGTCATTATAAAATAGAAATCAAATTTATATATTAAATACCAAGTCTAATAAACACTTGTTCATTAACAACTTAACCCGTGGACCGTGACGACATCTGTCAAAAATAGTAATCCAACACAAGCAAAAAAAAAAATGGCGCCCGGCCTTACCCCCTTTTTACAAATAATATAATATTTTTACATCCAAACCATATTTTATGTTTGTGTGAAAAACATTAATAGCTATGTTAAATTTTCTATCTATCAACGCACCATAATATAGTATTTAATCTGAGTTAATATTCTTTTCACAAGTATATATTTTGAAAAATATTTTTCTGACTGTTTCACATGAAATAAGTTAATATTTTGTTATAATCTACACGACGGAACCCTAGTGCAGACCCACAGAAATACAATTCATTGTAACAACTTGAGATGTTTATAAAAACAAGTCATAAATATTACCCGAAAAAAATGGGTTTCGTATTACCCACAAGCAAACTTCGTCATTAGGGCTTTACAAATAAAGTTCAAAATGGCCGCGGCCGGCAGAATATGGCCGTTACCTGCGCACTTTTGTCTCAATTGTTTTAGTAACGTAATGCATACTATCGATATAAATCGTCTTGCAGACGTTGTGTAATAACTTCTATAAGCGTTTTACGTAATTAGTTTACAAATATATGAAGCAAATTGCGTTCAAATAACATAAATCACACACAACTTTTCGAGTGTAACCTAGAAATCATTACGATGTATTTCTTGCAAATGATTATCTAAATTGTCTTATAATTAATAAATTAAACTATTTTACTACTTACATTCGTTAAATCCATCAATTATTTCAAACAAATCACACAAAATGGCAGAACACACACGAAAAAATTCACGAATTTCTAATGACTGAAAAATATTCGTCGACCACAGATTGTATAATATTTTGCATTCAGAATGTGGCAAATGTATCATAGATTATAACTAACCAAACTTCTTCATACAAAAGTAGTCTCTAAGTGGACGAAATACGTAACTCAATCGAATGAAAGAGAGCGGTCGCATGCGACCGCTTGGGGTTTGACGGAATATTTGGTCCGGTCGCATGCGACCGGTTGGGGATTGAGAGGTTAATACCATGTATATGTTGAAGAAAATAATTACAGCAACAACAGAATTATAGCATCTGCCTTTTTCGCAGTTAGTTAAAATAATAATACCTGCGCATCAATAACAAAAACCAGAGCACCACAGCCACCAAACACCGACTCTGAATCAAATGCTGGGTCAAAGAAATCTATTTGTCCAGGAAAGTCCCATATTTGAAATTGTACAAAACTACTGTTGTTTATATCATCTTTGACTATTTTGTTTGTAGATTCCAGGAACAACGTCTCGTTTGGGGACATTTTATGAAAAACCACTTTTTGAATTGAAGATTTCCCAGATCTGAAAATAACAGTTTTCACAAATACATTTTAAGAATATTCGGCAGATGTGGCTAAAATAGAACGAATGTGAACGTATTCAGTTAGAATGACCTATGTGTTAGAAACATTAAGTTACGCCTCACCTTCTTAATCCCATTAAAAGAATTCGAGGTTTCGGGTCCTCTTGTAGAGAACTAGTATCGTTATCTCCATTCTGTTCAAATGGTCCATAACTAAAAACCTTGGGGAAAGACCCCACATATTCATCTTGATAACTCTACGAACAAAGTAAAACATTCAGTGACATTAATGGTAAACAGTTTTTAACAAAAAGTACAATTTTCTTACCATATTTGTGAAAAGTTCTTGATTTTTAGACAGTGATACAGTGCAAAAAATTTACTTCATAGTTGCTATTTATTAAATTACTTTAGATCGTTTGTAATAATATGTTATTTCGAATTTCGATGAGAACAAGTAAATTGATAAAAATTTACGACTTTATGTTCACTATTTGACATTGATTTGACAAATATCAAGTGACAGTTGACAAGTGACAACTTTCAAAATCCTTTTCACAACTGTCCCTATACCTATTAAAATTGCCAACAGTAGACAGGCGACCCGCGACAGGCATTTCCGAGTTCCGACTCGAAAATTTCGAGGTGAAGTGAATCACGTTGTGGAACTTGTGGAGAACGGTGACGGGTGGTGTCACTAACAAGTAAGAGCGTTTTCACATTATCCGATCTGATATCGGTGTCGGACGTCTATCCGATACCGGGGTAAGTAAAATGTATGAATCGATGTGTAGCAGTCTAGCAGACTAGCAGTACGTTCGTCGCGATTGAAACAAAGATATAGATATGAATAGCGCATCTGTCAAGCGCCCAAAATGGGCGTCTTACTCTAAAACTATTCAAAAGTTCTTCTACTTGGCAGACCACCGATTTAGTATTTTGTTTCAAATATTAAACTATGTGTATTTGCGACTAATAGGTTATTTATTAAAAAATCTAATTATATAAAAATTATATATAGCTTTCATGGTAATTTCTTTAGATAATTTAATCAGTTTAATGAGAGTAATTGGAAATTGAAAAATTTTCGAAAATGGTTTGACAGTTCGTGACAGATGAAAGGTTAACTACGCTCTGAAAAGATTCATACTTATTACTTACCCCGAAATCGGATCGGCGTCCGACACCAATATCGGATCGGATAATGTGAAAACGCCCTAACAGTTAACACCTTACACCACCATTCTATGGTCCAAAGTCCAAACTCCAAACCATAAAGTTAATATACCTAGCGGAATTCCGCTTTAATTTAAACTTAATGCTCCAAACAGCACACCTGACACCGCGACCGGTGCACGGTGTGCTGTTTGGACCATAGTCCATAGAGTGATAGAGGCTGGTCTTGGGGCTGGGGATAAGGCCAAGGCCCAAGGAAATAGGAATGCACCGACCTTATAGAGCTATTATATTTTGTCTACATTTTGTTTATTGAAGTGATTTTCATATTATATTTTTGTACAAAAATATAATGTCGTTGTTACCTTTGATAAATGTCATTAGAGACTAGAGTTAGCTTTATACATAATATATTAATCTGTGATTATTATTTTTTATGAAATAAGGGGGCAAACGAGCTAACGGGTCACCTGATGGAAATCAACTTCCGTCGCCCATGGACACTCGCAGCATCAGAAGAGCTGCAGGTGCGTTGCCGGCCTTTTAAGAGGGAATAGGGTAATAGGGGAGGGTAGGGATGGGAAGAGAAGGGAATAGGGGAGGGAAAGGAAGGAAATAGGGTAGGGGATTGGGCCTCCGGTAAACTCAGTCACTCGGTGAAACACAGCGCAAGCGCTGTTTCACGCCGGTTTTCTGTGAGAACGTGATATTTCTCCGGTCGAGCCGGCCCATTCGTGCCGAAGCATGGCTCTCCCACGTATAATTGGACCAATTTAAGCAAAAACGATCCAAACCACAACCTCCTCCTTTTTTAGATTTTGACACGTATGTACTCCAAATAAGGTATATTTTAACATATCAAAGACTCATTACTCTATGTTGACAAATGAGCGAAAAACGCAGTAATCCAACCCACAGTAGTCATGTCAAAGACTCTTTTTGAAATGCAAAAGTGTTCCATGTCATTTGAAACATTTTAGCAATTTCTTGGTTGCCCTAGCTTACACAAATTTGTATTTTGTTGTAATGATCCAAGCTGTCTGGAACAGTTACGTTTTTTTTTGCTAATACTTCTTTACATCATTGCAATAACGATTCATGAGGTGTGGATCGTTCTTGTAAAATTAAGTGCAGTGAATTTAATTTTTTTCTTTTCTACAATAATAATCCACATCACGTGGATCATTTTTGCAATATAGCTTTGCAACAAAATTTCTTGATTTAAATATTACCGATCCGAATCTCAGCACTTGAATCATTTTTGCATATTTAAAATGAAATAAAACAACTAATTTTAATGTAAGTAAATAATGAATAACAACAGACAAGTCTTAAGTAGGTAGGTACTATTAAATTAACGAATCAAAAAGAATCTACTACTTACGTAAAAATACTTGATAATAGGCTACTTGACCTACTTTTTTTCTTCATGCTAATCGCTTCTTAATCATTCATTTTCACCAAAAAAAAACTAATAATTTAATATTTCAAACAGTAGAAACCCATAAAAATATTGATTGAAAAATATGCCTTTTAAATGGCGCCGAAAACACTGTCCGCCATAGTGTAACGTCATATTATTTGTATTTTATACTTTTTTTATTGAAAAAAAATTTATGTGCTAAACGTACGAGTCTAACAGTGCCAAAAAATTAGAAAAGAATTTAGAAATCATTTGTTATGTTGAAAACTTTTAGAGAAAAGTTTTGGCCATTTCATTCCCCAACTACAATAAATGGAGATAATATATAAAACTGATGTTTTATTTGAATTATTCAAGAAAATATATTTTACAAATCTTTCTAGGCTTATTCTTATTATTTATGTACAAATAAACTTACATATTATAACGAGCGCGATAAATAAAAGATATTAAATTACTAGTGTGATGACGTCACATCCAAATCGGAAGTACCGCAAAAGCGTTTTCGTCAGTACAAATTAAAAAATAAAAATCATATTTTCAAATCGACTTTATTTATAAATCATAAGCTTTTATTTGACGATAAGGGTGAAATGGTGAAATACGGTTTCCTAGGCCAAGTTCTACTAGAAATATGCATTTGTTCAATGAAATTGGATATAGGTCAAGTAGCCTATTAATTACTTATTAAATGACAAATCAACAAATATTTTTTTAAAACGAAACTGCCTAGGTACATTGAAAACATGTCTAATTGTGAGTATGTATAGGTCTACCAGAATCTGATGGCAAAAAGTGAGAAAATAAAATGACTCTAGCATGAATACGGGGGTAATGGGTTGTTTTCTTTTTTAAATCTCCACCAGACGGCGTGACGGTAGACACTTCTAGATTTTCTATTGGTTCCCCACTGATCTGAAATTATCTGCAGGTTGGCATCACTGACTATTACATATTGGTTGTTTCTAAAAATTTCAGTGTACTGTCAAGTGTGACATAAATAAAAATATCTTAAACCTAAGCGATCATTGGCCTAAGCGATTAAGCCAGTATACTGGTAATAGTTTAGGAACACGCTGACATAATAAAAATTTGTCAAACTGAAAACTGACAACTGAAAATGTTTTGGCGGCCATGTTACTTTGAAACTTCTTCTACTTTTTATTGTTGGTGTGGTTTTTATTATTTTTTCCCAAATTGTGTTATTTGGGTTTTTGATGTTCATTATTGGTAAAATATTGGCCATTAAATATCCGTTATCTTGCAGAAGTGCAGGTAAGATGTTGTCAAAACCAAAATGTATAATTCCTGTGACATTTGGTATGAATAACGGTAAATAGGGCTATTTCTTCCGTGAGTTTTAACTAAAACATCGTTATAATAACTTTATTGTCCTATTCATTGGAATATTATTGCGTCTTTTTCAAATTGAAATGTATCAAGTTTTACATTCTTTTGCCTAGTTTTGTTGTAATTAATGATGGTATTAGTTATTAGTTATTACCGATAGTTGTCTACCCATACGCCATCTAGTTACTAAAATGAAAACTGTTTGACAATCAAATTTAAAAAATAAGAAAATGCCTCATTATATCATCACGTTATGTCCTTATAATAATTGTTACTTTTCATAGCGATTTTAATATAATGTTGTTTCAAAATAAATGATTCAAGTTCTAAGCGACTTATGTACCACAAAATTGAACATAACAAAGTCAACCTTAACTCCAGAGCGTAAGACACACATTTGACATTACTTTTGAGATTCGAAAGAAAAAAGAGAAGTAAGTTGCTTCGATAGATACTACACTAGTTTAACTATTAAGTATTAACCCATCAAGCCCGAGCGGCACCCGGCTGCCGCATAACAATTAAAAATCTATTGTGTCTGCGATTCCCACGATCAAGGTAATAAATTGAACCCTTAGTATGAAAATACTTACATAGGAAAACAATCTACATCTTAATAGGAATAAGAAACACAATCGCATTGAGTGTGACTCTTAACAAATTGTAATAAGATACGTAGAATATACGCAATGGTTTACAAGGTAACTAAAAAGAGTGAAATTATTATTTTTAACAAAAAAAAACCGACTTCTAAGGTAAAAACAATAATAAAATCCTTATAATATGAACTCAAAAGTATTAAATAATGTTTCCTATCTGATAGTGCCTTTTTCCGAATTCGGCTAAACCTCAACTATTTCTGTACTCAATCTTCATAATTTTGAAGTCGGTGCCAGTTCCAAAAGTTTCAAATACCTATTCTGTCAGAGAACTGAAGATTCAGCTATATCTGGTACCGACTTCAAAATGATGAAGATTCAGTACAGAAATAGTTGAGGTTTAGCCGAATTCGGAAAAAGGCACTATTAGATAGGAAACATTATTTAATACTTTTTAGTTCATATTATAAGGATTTTATTATTTTTTTACCTTGGAAGTCGGATTAAATTTTTTTTTAAATAATAATTTCACTCTTTTCAGTTACTTAGTAAACCATCGCGTATATTCTACGTATCTTATTACAATTTGTTAAGAGTTATGTTGAACATTTTTGAGTAAAAGAGTTTGGATCGTTTTTGCGATTTTATTTTAGCAACCTGTACAGCTTTGTCCATATAAAATGTATATTGCAATAATGATCCAAGAACAAGTTGTGTTGAATATCTAATAAACTGTAACTATTTTTTCACTACGTAAGTAATGGTTTATTAGATTAGTGAACATACAATTACATCAAATTAAAAAAATTCAACATTTTGCATTAAAAGATAGTTAAATTCCAAATTAAACTTAAACTTCAAATATCTCGGAATGATGTTTTTGTGGTTTGGATCGTTTTTGTTTAAATTGGTCCAATTTATTTTTAGAGTTTTGCCGGGAATGTAAAAGAGTGCTGTTGTGTTTTTATATTATTTTCCTAAAATTGTGTTAACTGGGTTTTTAATGTGTAATATTGGTAGAATATTAACCACTAGATATTCCTTATCGTGCACAAGTGTAGGCAAATGCTGCAACTTCCAGAAGCATGCTTTTTTGTGTTCCCTCCAAAACTCCGTCGAAAGTTTCAGTAAAGCGTCTACCACTTTACTGAATTGACCGACTTGACTCCTTGACTGTTTTGAGTTTTACTTAGACTTTAGACATGACGATATACCTAGTTACCTAGTAAAACGTTGATGAAAATTGAAAATTATTATTATACCTTTGTATGTGGCAAAGTACACCCCCGGTGTCAGTACCAAAAGGGCCCAAAAGCCAACAAAAAAATATATCATTACTCTACTGTCAACTGTCAAACTTACACAAAAAAAATCAGCTGTAAAATAATAAAATTAGAATATTTCCGATTTGCTTGGCATTGGTAGTTTTGTATTTAACATTATTACTTTATAAATTAATTATTACTGTGTTAATTAAGTATTTAAATAAACCAACACATTCAGCACCTGAACTTCTGGTAAGTCAAATTTACATTCATCGTGTTCTCGAATTCAGACTAAGAGCGAAGGGGTGAAAGCCATTGTTCCTGAATGATTTTTAGTCTTTATAGTAGATATTCCGATCTAACAGAGCCTTTATTGTTGTTCATATAAGTTTATATGTTGTGATTTCGTTGTACCGTACCAGCTTTAAGTCTGGCACAGCTGTAACGTCTATATTATCACTGTCTCTATAAGTATCCATTGTAACCATTCACCATAATGTAAAAACCCAGAGATTTACACAGATAACCATTGTTATATATAATCAATATTGGTAGTCAGTTTTCCTGTATTCAATTTTTATAAAATAAATAATAATAAAGTACTTATCTCCAATGCTTTTGTCTGATATTGTTAATTGTTACAATTCCACTAACCATATCATTAAGGGCGTTCCTTACGGAGATTCCGTAATTTACCGTATTTCAAGCCTTATAAACTCATAATTTGAAAGCTACAAAGTTATAATAAAAATTCAGCAATAATCTCCAGTATATCAACATTCCTTTCCCCGTTTTAAATTTTCTATTCTTGTTTATTATACTCATGATATCAGCTTCCAAAGTAAAACCAATTTATTAAAATTCAAGCATACATTCGGCATCTCCTTAGGATTTACAAATAACTTTTATTTGAAACACACGCCAATAGATCGACAATATCATAAACTACATATTCCCCGAAAAAAAAAGGGTTTTGGTGCGATCTCGGCAACGCGGCAAATGTATGGCCAAGGTCGTTTGCTCGGGGGACGGCCTTAAACATATTATTATGAAACATACACTTACAACATCAATGCTTTTCTAATATTTACATTTTTGTCAAGTTCCTTCATAACAAATTCCTTTATTCTCAGAGTGAATAATTTTGGTGCAGGCTTTTTTTATTTTTATTAGGGTTCCGTACCCAAAGGGTAAAAACGGGACCCTATTACTAAGACTTTGATGTCTGTCCTTCTGTCCGTCTTTTTTTTTTTTTTTTTTTTTTTATGTAATAACAAACGAGCAAACGGGTCACCTGATGGAAAGCGACTTCCGTCGTCGTCGCCCATGGACACTCGCAGCATCAGAAGAGCTGCAAGTGCGTTGCCAGCCTTTTAAGAGGGAATAGGGTAATAGGGGAGGGTAGGGAAGGGAATAGGGTAGGGGATTGGGCCTCCGGTAAACTCACTCACTCGGCGAAACACAGCGCAAGCGCTGTTTCACACCGGTTTTCTGTGAGAATGTGGTATTTCTCCAGTCGAGCCGGCCCATTCGTGCCGAAGCATGGCTCTCCCACGTAATCAATAAAGGCCCCCCTTTAATAATTATTATATTATAATTTCACTATTAATTATTTAAGAACGACAGACAGACGCATGGAGCTAATACAAAGAGGAGGTGTGGTAATCAAATTTCCTTGTGAAACGACGCGTGACAATTTGCGGGGTGAGGGGGTGTTAAGCTCCGCCCACTTATCAATATTTAACTATCGGCTAAAAGCAAAACTACTAGCTTAGGTTGATGTTGATGTTACTACGTAGTTCAGCTATCTTACACTAGATGTCAAAAGTCTTGAACATTATGGGACATACTCAGAACTTTAAAAAATGTATATTAATTATAATAAGGTCAATAAATAAAATTAGGGTTAGCATTTTGACCAATTTTTTAATGTAAAATAGGGGACAAACGAGTAAATGGGTCACACGTGGAAATCAACTTTTGTCGCCCATGGACACTCGCAATATCAGAAGAGCTGCAGGTGCGTTGCCGGCCTTTTAAGATGTAAGGGTAGGGGAGGGTAGGGAAGGTAATAGGGTAGGGGTTGGTAGGAAAGGGAATAGGGTAGGTACTAGGTACTCTTTCAGTTACTTTATTTTTTTATTTTTGAGCGAGCCCAAAATTTTCTCTCATTGGTACACGCCTCCACCCAGGACGAACCTGCACCCTCTGCGAGTGCGAACCAAAGGTCTATCCATTAGGCTACGGACGCTCTTAAATACATAATAGTAAAGTGGCTAAAACCGTTAAATTATGATGAGACCGAGAATCTGTTGGTAAGAACAGAGTAGGACTATTGGTATTTTAACTGCAATTTCTGCTATCTTTGCACCCTAGCAGTAGTATAACTGATCCCAAGACTTCTGTCGTAGGGCTAGGGTGTTGTAGCATTTGGCAAACATCTTGTACATCAAAGACGACAAACTTTCACTTTGTCACATTGCCTTATTTAATTAGTCCCTACCAGTGCACCCCAGCAGTTTTTCAACTGATCCCAAGACAATAGTCGTAGGGCTGGGGTGTAGGGTATTAACTTAATACATTACACACACACAAACACACACACACACGCACGCACGCACGCAGGCACGCACACACACACACACATCATACATGTCTTAGAAGATGCTCTCACAACTTGTGACTTACCTCTAAATGATGTTAAACACGATTCAAAATGAATGTAATATAATATATTACCTTCTGAGGGTGGGCCTGGTGACCCCTTAACACAGGGCAACCTAGTTAGGGCAACCTAGTTAGGGCACCAGTCTCCTGCTATAATTTGTAACTACATCATAATAATTGTATATGTGTTTTTTGTATTGTGGGAGAAATTAATAAAGATTTTTGATTTGATTTGCTCTTCCTTAACCCTTGAGCACACAGACACAGACGAAATAATAGATAGGTACTATTAATTCATTAAGAACAAACGGAGCTGCCGGATGGGATGGTATTACTTCCTCTTTTAAAAGATATTCTGTTAAAAGATATTCTAAAAGATATTCTGTTATTCTGGCACCCATTCTTTGTCACCTGTTTAACCTCTGCTTTGACACGGGGGTGTTTCCCACTGCTTTTAAGAAAGCAGTTATACATCTCATATTCAAAGGGGGAGACAAGTCCCTGCCAAATAACTATCGTCCTATTGCCGTCTTGACTGCCCTATCTAAAGTCCTTGAAAAACTCATTAACAAACGCTTATTTAATTATCTCGAAAGGTTTAAACTCTTATCTAAATATCAATTTGGATTTCGACACCAAAAATCTACCAGTAATGCTGTCCAAGAATTGCTTGATTTTGTGGTTGATAATTAATTAAACCTAAATAAGAAGGTTTTAACTATATTTATCGACCTTACGAAAGCGTTTGACACCGTTCCTATAGCCTCACTTCTAAATAAACTTGAGGACATGGGTGTTAGGGGCAAACAGCTTGAACTTTTCAAAAGTTACCTAACGGATCGTTCTCAGCTGGTTAGTATTAGCGGCCACAAGGGTGATGAACTTCCCATACATTACGGCGTTCCACAAGGCAGCATTTTAGGGCCTACATTATTGTGTTGCATGTTCATGTTCATCATGTTCATGCCTTGTGTTCATAAACGACTTGTGTAACCTCAAAATTCCCAATACTAAAGTGATCTGCTACGCGGATGATACCGCACTCACCTTTGTCGCAGATACCTGGAAGGATCTAGAACAAACGGTTCAACATGGCTTTTCAATGACCTCAACATGGCTCCAGTCCAACACCCTAACACTACCAAAACAAAATTATCGTATATTCTGTTAGTTCGAAATCTCGTCCAACATCACCACTCACAATAAAATCTCACTGCTGCGTCCCTCAACCGAATTTAACCCAACCTTCGTGTGACTGTAAAAAACTGGAGCCAGTTGATAACATTAAATACTTAGGAGTTAATATCGACCAATTCCTTAACTTCAAAAGCCACATAAATGCCTTGGTAGCCCGTGTGCGAAAATTAATTTATATATTTAAAACCTTGCGACATGTTGCGAACCAGGCAATAATTCGCAAAGTTTATCACGCCCTGTGTCTTACCTGTAATCACATATTGTAACACCTGCTGGGGCGGCTCAGCGAAAACCATACTCAGGCCTCTAGAAATCGCCCACCGAGCCGCCCTAAAGGTTGCTACCCATCAACCAATACGTTTCTCAACATCTCTTCTTTATGAAAAATTTTACGTCCTTAACATTCGTTAGTTGTTTATTTCTCATACAGTACTCTTTACAACATAGAAACACCCCTTTTGTAGAACTCAGCAAGCGACGCAGAGATAAAATTATGTCTGATTCCAAAACCAAGGGTATCATTCACCAAACGTTTCTTCTATCTAGGCCCTTACCTTAACAACAAAATTAATTTAAATCTACGAATAAAAAATTGAGTTTTTTGTATGGGTCATGGGAGCCCCCCTTAAATTTGAATTTTATTTAAACATTATTATTTATTATTAAAGAACACGTATATCTAAGGCCTTTGTGAAAATTTCAAGTGCCTACCTGTTGCCATTATTGATATCGAACAAAAAAGGCCAAAAAATCACGTTTGTTATATGGGAGCCCCCCTTAAATATTAATATTATTTTGTTTTTAGTAGGTATTTGTTATAGTGGCAACAGATATACACAATCTGTGAAAAATTCAGAAGTCTAGCTTTAGCGGTTCTTGAGATACAGCCTGGCGACATACAGACAGACAGACAGACAGACGGACAGACAACGAAGTCTTAGTAATAGGGTCCCGTTTTTACCCTTTTGGTACGGAACCCTAAAAACTAAGGAAATGTAACTTCCCATACTTCAACCGTTTTGAATTTGGTTCCTTTTCGCACACTAAAATATGGCAATAGCTTATAGCAACGAAACACTAAAGCTGGCTTCTCACGGCGTGTGATTATGTGATATCACAATTCACAAGCCGCGCCGCGCCCGCTCAAGAGTCAAGCCACGCGCCGTGTGGATGGGTGGCTCGGGCTCGCTAAAGTGTGGAGTGTGGAGTGTGGAAGTGTTCCACTTTAGTATGGAAGCCGCCCGACTCCGTTTAGTATGGAAGTCGCGCGGCTGCCGCAGTAATGTGAAGGCAGCCTTATAATTTTGGACGTGGCGGTAATATCGTGGACGTCCGCAGTAAAACGATAACATAGGGAAGTAAAATGTATGGAAATAGTGGACGTCGGCGTCCAACGTTTAATTTCCTGTTTAGGGTTCCGTAGTCAACATAAGAAACCCTAATAGTTTCAGTATGTCCGTCCGTCTAGTCTGTCTGTTTGTCTGTCCGTCTGTCTATCCGTCTGTCTGTCCGCGGTTTTGCTCAGAGACTATAGGGCCTACAAAGCCGTAATTCGGCATGAATGCACATAGTGATATATTAAAATCTAAAAAAAAAAAATGGTACCTACTACCTACCCTACGTCATATCGAGCGGGGAAGCTCTATTAACGTTACTATATCATATTATTTAAACGCCATTTTTAGGGTTCCGTAGTCAACAAGGAACCCTTATATTTTCGGTCTGTCCGTCCGTCTATCTGCCTGTCTGTCCGCGGCTCACGACTAAGAAGACTTCATAAGTTATTGATTAATAGTTGGTCAACTAAAAAAAATGTATTCGGAGAAGTATAAAGGAACTTTTCGTTCAAATTTCTTTGAACGTAACTGAGATGATGATGTTAGTAGTGTAAAACACGTTGTAAATGTACATTCATTGACCATACAAAAATTATCAAAAACTAGGACCTTTGACCTAGGAAACCGTATTTCACCCTTATCATCAAATAAAAGCTTATGATTGATAAATAAAATCTATTTGAAAATATGATTTTATATTTTTTAATTTGTACTGACGAAAACGCTTTTGCGGTACTTCCGATTTGGATGTGACGTCATCACACTATAATTTAATATATTTTATTTATCGCGCTCGTTATATGTAGGTTTATTTGTACATAAATAATAAGAATAAGCCTAGAAAGATTTGTAAAATATATTTTCTTGAATAATTCAAATAAAACATCAGTTTTATAATATATTATACTAGACGTTCCGCGCGGCTTCGCCCGCGTAAATTAGATATTTCACAGACAAATCAGTCTACAAAAAATAGCCTATGATCCTTCACATGGTCTACTTCTTATCTTATCCAAATAACAGAAAAATTGCTCTAGTAGTTCGTGAGATAAGCCCTTTCAAATAATTTCTCCCGTTTTTTCCACATTTTCTTCTATTTCTTCGCTCCTATTAGTCTTAGCGTGATAAAATATAGCCTATAGCCTTCCTTGATAAATGGGCTATCTAACACTGAAACAATTTTTCAAATCGGACCCGTAGTTCCTGAGATTAGCGCGTTCAAATAAGCCCTTTCAAATAATTTCCCCCCGTTTTTTCCACATTTTCCTCTATTTCTTCGCTCTTATTTGTCTTAGCGTAATAAAATATAGCCTATAGCCTTCCTCGATAAATGGACTATCTAACACTGAGAGAATTTTTCAAATCGGACCAGTAGTTCCTGAGATTAACGCGTTCAAACAAACAAACAAACTAACAAACTCTTCCGCTTTATAATATTAGTATAAATTATCTCCATTTATTGTAGTTGGGAAATGAAATGGCCAAAACTTTTCTCCAAAAGTTTTCAACATTACAAATGAGTTCTAAATTCTTTTCTAATTTTTTGGCACTGTTAGACTCGTACGTTTAGCACATAATTTTTTTTTCAATAAAGAAATTATAAAATACAAAAAATATGACGTCACACTATGGCGGACAGTGTTTTCGGCGCCATTTAAAAGGCATATTTTTCAATCAACATTTTTATGGGTTTCTACTGCTTAAAATATAAAAATACTAGTTTTTTTTTGTGAAAATGAATGATTAAGAAGCGATAAGCATGAAGAAAAAAAGTAGGTCAAGTAGCCTATTTTGGAGTGTTACTCGTTTTTGAAATTTGATATGCGTCGTGGGTCCTCTT
The DNA here is from genome assembly GCA_905187585.1 of Cyaniris semiargus. NCBI lineage: Eukaryota > Metazoa > Arthropoda > Insecta > Lepidoptera > Lycaenidae > Cyaniris > Cyaniris semiargus. Next base: position 7,391,208 of record LR994555.1, read on the forward strand.
GCACCTTTGTAATATTTTTGTGCAGAATTTTCGATATCGCTTGTATGAGTTGATAAGAGTTTCATTATTTGGTGACTGTTACACAGTACACACTACACACATACAGCGCAGGAGACCGGGAGTAATCCACGGTTTTAAAATATTTTTGTGACTCGGTTTTTGTTTACATGTTGTGTTAGCTTTAATTGCATTCGTTAATAGTTCAACAATATTGTGCGCTAATTTGTTGGGGTCTGAGATAAGGAAGTAAGGTTCTAAGTTTATTTGGGATATCGAAGAGTCAAGTGATTCGTAATTGATTCTTTTAGCAGTAAGATAACTTACACAAAATAACGTTGTGTAGTGATCCGTTACTGTGGACTCAAAGACGAACGAAAGTGATTGAGACTTAGTTCGTATGAAAGGGTGATCTAGACAATAATTGCTATTTCGCGTCGGAAGAGTATGAGTGGGCAGAAAACCATTTGCGGCTAGCTAGTGTATTCAGATATTCGTCTGCTCGGGAGTCAGTTGTATTTGGCTTAAATCTTAATGTCAATGTTCATGTCTCCGGTCACAATAAGTTTTAAAATTGGAGAAGTTACGGAGTATGTGGCTAAGACTCGTAAGAAAGACTTTTATGTTTTCACTAGCCGGTGAGCGATAAATGCATATTATTGCAGTGGTTCCCTCGATGTTGATTGCGATACCTGATGCTGAGCAATTAAAGTCGAGTTGTTGGTAAGTGACAGATAGGGTTGATTTGACGTAGGCAACAACGCCGTCACTTTGGTTTAAATGATTAGTTGTCTTAAAAGTAGAATAATGATCAAGAAATGGTAAGTTAGTATTACTGGAGAAGGACAACCAACATTCAGTCAGTAATATAAGGTCGCACTGAAAGGAAAGACGCTGTAGATACTCCTGTAAGCTTAACAAATTACAATCAATAGAGCGAATATTTTGTGTTATTATTTTTAAATAGTTGTTTGGGTTTTTCATAATACTCGTGGTTTGTTCTGGGCCACAGGAGTAAACGTCAGAAGTGGTCAGTAGGTCAATACTATCTATTAATCCGTTGATGGAAAAACGAGACACAATAGCTAATCTATTGTTATCGCGGTCGCATTCGACCGCTTGGGGCTTGATAGGTTAAATCGTTTGTATCATTAGCCATTTGGAAGTAATTTTAAAACAGGAGTCACAGGTATGATAATTTGGCAGGCAAGGTTTACATTTAGCGTTGAGTAAATACAACGTAAGGATATATGATATAGTGCCATCGTTGTGTGATTAGTAGATAGTTCGACTTGCTTTTGATAGACGCGAAAGCAAGTTAATGCTTTCTTTTTCATTGGCCCAAAGGCAACTTAAGGACGCTATCACATAAAAATTAGCAGGTCTATGTCTGTCAGTACGAATATCGACGTTAAGGACATCAAAATAACATTCATATCAGCGTGCCTTGTACAGTGGCGGTTACGACGCTCGCCGCGTTCTTGATAGGGCGAAAATGTATGAAGAAATTTGAGAGCGTTTTAGCTATTCGTATAGGGGACTAAATAAGCAACAATTTTTTTGTATATTTATTTTCCTTAGTTCAGTGTATTTAGCTATACTGGTACCTAATCAAACCCCATTTTTGTAATTTTTTTGCGATTATTGTAATGGTTAAGGCGAGGACTTATCTCAATTCCAAACGATAACCTTGCAGACAACCAAAGACCAAGCGTGTACGCATCGCAATAAGATTCATTTTAGCTTAGCATAAAATTGTAGTTTCTAGGGGCGGATCTTCTCTATTTTTCATGTGTTTTTTAAATATCTTTCTAAATAAATATTAAGAAAAAAGATTATTCGTTTCAGACCTTTTTAAAATAGATTCATTATCAATTTATTAAAATAAAATCTAAGTTATTCGTGTTAATACTTATATTTCGATAAAGAAAAAAAAGAGTTTTGTCGGAGGTGAGTTTGTAAATTAATTACAGCGAAAGTATTATTTTTTATTAAAATGTTTTTGATTTAAGCCCTTTTAAATATTGTGCTCTATATCTCATATTTTTTTACATTTCGTTATTATATTGGAACTATAGGTAAATCGGGTATCAAGAAATTACAAAATGGGGTTTCAGCCCGCCTTAAAACGTATTTATGTGAAAATTTTGTATGCGGCTATAAAATTTTTATGGTGTAGACGAGGAGATGAATATATTATCTTTCATTTGAAACTAAAAATATCCTCGCAGTGTGACTCCTAATTCTTTAAAATGGTACCTAAAAATCGCTGATATTTGTGAAAAAATGTGATCGTTCCCACCACGGCAACTTCTCTGTACCATGTTGATACTTTCAGAATTCTATGTATGGTCAAAAACGCAACATTTTTAAGCTACTTTGCCTTAGCTTCTCCTGTTCTTTTAAGTCGTTTCTTTATGCAAAAAGCCTGGAATTTAGAAATAAGTATGGCTAACCTCTTGGTCGCAACATAATATTATTAGATAACTGCAATATCTTCCTCTTGCATGACATAAGTGTTACTTGTTAGATAAACAATTATACAATAACAATAAACATGTTGTTTTTCACATTGCCAATTTAATCTCGATTCTCGTAACAATTTATGCGTAGTTGAAAATGCGTTTGCTGCGATAAGCTGTTGTTTTCACTACTTCCGCGACCACCTATAGTAGCCTCTATTGCATTGGATTATGGTCTCATATTGTTATCTACTCTGACATTTGAAATGGCCTTGTGTGACTTAAATAATACGCAACGAACATCGCGCCACCGCGGCGGGCTCGTAAACGTTATGTTACGTCAGGACACACCCATTGCTAACCCAATCGTGTTTGCGGAACTTAAAATGCAGCATATTTTATTCAAAGATCTCTGGGGTTAGGAAGTGGCAGCATAATATTTCCATATGCGAAGATACGTGACATTCCTTCAGTACATGCTTCTTGCTCATATTGATGAACATCTACAGACCTCAATAATAATAATCAAATCTTATAAATATTGTAGGGCTAATGAGGGATTAGTAATCTTTGTTTTTATGGAAACAATTCGTCTCCTTTTATAAGGTATCCTCTACAAGAAATGCTCGAGGAGTGACGACTTTTTGACGACCTAATTGTGACTGGCCCCAGGCCCTAATAGATTGATTTGTTTCGGAACAAGCGGATTTCTCTAATTGTGAATTTTGATGATTTTTATATTTTCTTCTAAATTATTCAGATTATCTTCCATTTCCTGTATCACGCCAGACTTGGCCGCCACCACCACCAAATAATCTGTCGCTCTCTGATCTCTCTTATATTATCTTAATTTGATAAGATTGAACTTCTCATGTATAAGTTTTTTAGGTCATTACTTTGAATCTTATTGTGTAAAGATTTCATAATCACTACATAAATATATCATTGATTAATTTCCTAGAGTTCACTAGTATTGTCCAATCGTTATATCTACCTACTACCTAGTCGTCTGTCTAGTGACCCGTCTGCAATATTTGTTTTGCAGCTCGCAAAATTTAAATGCCAAAAGTCAAGACAAATGGTGCCGTTACTTTTACCCCCCCAGGTGAATATTTCACGGTATTGAATCTATAATATTATGTTCCACTTTTCCGCGCGATCAGGCGACATCACGCCATGCCGCGCGATCGACTTGTTGCTCCATGCTTTGTGCGAGTGGCATACGTCACGGCCAGCTAGCAACGAGCCACACACTGCCACTTGCCACTTGCCAGTGACGAGCGGCGAGTACAAATACAATTTAGTTCGAAACTTTATTCAGCGCAGATAACACGTGTGTACGTTGTTTGTTTCTGCGTGATCGAAGCGTGGAATACGCTATCTTCAATTACCAAATAAATTAGGCAACAGTCTTTCAGATTAAGAGTGGAGTGCATCATTTATTTGGGATAATCTTGACAATTCGAGTGCCTTGTTGATTCCTGTGCTACTCATCTTTTATTAGTAAGCATTTCTATACTTAAAATAAAACTATGTCACATAAGTTTTTATTGCAGCATTATCTTTTATATTATTCGTGAATATTTCGAAGCTGTTTATGATAATTTTACCACAGATGCTATTAAAACACATTTATCTACTTTTAATAGATTTAAGAAACATATTGTGTTTATCTAATTTATTATCAACGGATGTAATTTCTAATCTTACATGCTTAATATGTAATTTTCTTGTATTGATCGGTGCAGTGGGGTTTTCCTTCATAGCACACCTCACTATAATTATGCGCGAAGTGATTATCTTTTGATTCACTACCTTTGTAATTACCTCTACAGTTGTTATTTTCACTTTTACCTAAGCTCCCGAGCGAGCCTTATTTCATAATGGCTCGTTATCTTTTGGCTATATTTTATCGGTAACTTGTGGTTTTATGTGATAATCATGTCACACAATTTTTAAATATGAATGTTGTTTTCTTTCTAGTTGTGAGTCATACTATTTGTTTGCTTGGCTGTTATTGTTGTAACTGATTCTGCATAAATAATGCTGTATTTTTCAATGAAAACCTACGCAATATATAAAATATTTCTTTTTTTCAGTTTTATTGCTATCTAATTTATTAATTATAGCAGGATATAATAAGGTTGTTTACGATTATTAACCACGAATTTGTTGTGTAAACTGAGGTCAACAGTTTTAAGCAATGGTCATAGGGTTAACGTTTATCTACTTGGATAACTATTGCACTCTTTGTTTTTCATTTTTTCTAACTTACAATCGTTTATATATTGCTGATGATAATATTATTGTTTTTATATTTTTTTTATTACTTTTATTTGTTTTCGAAACCACAATTGTTTTTATCTGTTGGACTCTTATGCGGTCGACCACATGATTTTAGTTCTGCCTTGTGGTTATGATATGACGTTACTACTTTGCCGATAAGGTTTCATTGTTTTCAATGTTTGGTTAGAGAATAGATAATAGTACAAGGTTTGGTCTACATTTGTTAATAAATAAGGATGATAAGAAATGAGTTAGGCGGGTGTTTTCAAACTAAACATTGTGACAAAGGAACTAAAACTGACGTTAGCTTCATAAGTCCTAATAAAATCTTTACTTACCTACGTCTTATTACATTTTACCATCTGCAAAAAGCTGAATTATTCGTTCGCAAATACTTTTGTTTCTTAAATATACACATATTACCGTGGATTTTCACGTATTTTTAGTTTGACTTCTACCATATATTTTAAGATTTCCATTTTTAAGTTTTCTTTATATTTGGTATCACAATAACTTTGTGCAGTTTAGATCCGGTTGATCGAGTTGATGCAAATCTAGTTTAAACGTACCTACGTGTTTGAATTCTCAGATATTGCATTTGTAGACCAATCAGCCGGCAAATGTTAAGGCTAGCAAAGTAGCAATTACCAAACGCACAAATAATTACTATGTGAAATCATAATACGCTCGGGTGCATGAATGGATCGGATGTGACGAAGTAACTATATTTTTTTCATTACAAATTGGAAGTGTAAGTCATGCCGACGAAAATCAATTTCATCAATCAACAATTGAAATTTTAATTAAAAGTAAACATCTAGTTGAAAAGGTTGCTGAAAACTTGAACATTTCTGTCTCGAATCTTGAAGATATCTTAAATTCAGGCAGAAATGGGCAGGGGTTTTCCTTGTTCAATTTAAATGTGAATACCCTTACAACAAGCACACCTTGTTCACAGACAAGTGTAAATGAACAAAAAACCATTACGTCGCACATTTTACTGGCTTATTTAAATATCTTTTTGCTGTCTACTGGTATAAAAACACCGGTCAAGCACCTGCTAGGGTGAACACGTTGTCTGGTCACGTTGCAGGCCAGGGAACTTCTCTATATTATATTATTGTCACTTGTCACCCGTGGCTCCGTGCCAGAGTATAGAGTATAAGGAAACAATAGATCATAGTACAATCATAGAATTAGTACAATAATGGACTTACCGGGGTTTTTTCCTCGGCTTCCACCCTTGCGTAATTGTACGTTGGAAAAATTAATCATCACAAAGGTTATCTGCAATCGTTACCAGGGGTTAAAAATTATGTACTTATGTATAGTGATTAATTGTAGGCAATAAGTAACAATAGGAAATTATAATTCCTAGATATCATTATCTACAGCATAAGCTGTTCTTAGTATGTGCAATAATTGTGTACCGAATTTAGATAGTAATAATATATATTTTTAGCTTTAATTTAATTAATGTTGATGAACCAATGACACACAAAAAAGTCAATTATTGCGACGATTTGATTTGCAATACATATGAAATATTTCCGGCAACGATGCTCATTTAAACTTAATGCATGCAACCAAAAGGTCAAAGCAGTACAGCGCTAGTGATAACAAAGTAAAAACATAAAGAACTAGTTTTATGATACCTGTCTCTAGAATAATATTATGGAAATGAATTGAAAATGTGTTCTGTGGATAATTAGGCTTCCAACTTTTTCTCATAGTAATAGTCAGTCAGCAAAGAGGCAACAACAAATAGAGATGAGCATAATTTTATACATATTATATATGCTTCATGAAATCATGACTAACGTGACCAGACGTCCCGTTTTGAACGGGACTGTCCCGTTTTATAGTTACGTTTCCCGGTGTCCCCGAAATGATCTCTGGGACGCCAAATTGTCCCGTTTTCTGAAACCGCGAGAAAATTTCGATTTCGATTCGATTGAGTATTCTGCCATATTTTTCTCGACATCAATAATGGTAGATATACAGGATGTAACAAACGTAAGTGATAATACTAATTATGGGTGTGTAATGTCTATGAGTACCGCGTAAAAAATAAATGGTCCCGTTAATCATGACCCAAATCCCTCGAATCAGATAGAATTTACTCATTCGTACCTTGTAAAGGCCCCTTCTGAAAGACTCATCGAATGTTGTAAAGACTCCTTTCATCGTCTTGCAAGACGACCCTTTGTAACGGTGTTTCGATAACTGTATTCTTACGTATCTACACGAGGGAAAGGTTGTTAAAATTACTTTAATTGCAGTTTGCAGACCGTTCCTTGTGTTGCAATTCGTTTACTCCACATCCGCTATGTGATGACTCAGGAATAAAGTTTCATGTTGAATAATGATAATATTTTCTTTTGTATATTATATAACTAAGTACTTTTGTTTAGTATAGAGTTGTTTCTTGTATGAAATGAATTTATCGCTTGAATAAAATTTAATTTACCTGGGTTGATGAACAAGATACACTTGTTTGTCTTATTAAACTTTTCGTTACTCACAGAACTGATTATATAAACATGGTTTTGGTAATCTTGAATATCATTAGACCACCAATGATTTAGTAGGTCATCTAAATATCGATTTGCATTAAATATTATCCATAATCTTTTACACGAGGATTTAAATGTTAACCATTTTTGTTGCAGGTACTCCTTTACGCCCGGACATCAAAATGAGAGAGTTGGCGAAGGACTAATTTAAAACTTGTGATAGTGGACTTTATAGTGAATCAAGTGAACGTGAATAAACCGCCAAGATGTATTCTATGAACTATATCGGCAAGTTCATTGCCAACTTCTACGAGTTCTACAACGAGATTAACGGGGCTACCCTCACTGGAGCCATCGATGTGGTGGTGGTGGAACAGCCGGACGGGAGCTTCACGTGCTCACCTTTCCATGTGCGCTTCGGGAAGTTGGGCGTGCTGCGATCCAGGTTCAAAGTGGTATGTATCGGATACCTATGGGCATGAGGTAAATTGAATAAGCCGGTTACCCACCATGATAGATAGTCATTGTCAGTTTTCGTATGTACCTACTACTATAGTCTATACTTACCTACCAGCGAAAAATTCTTAGTAGTGTGTTTTCGCGGATTCTGGATCACGATTTCTGGGTCCACCCCTCCCCCCGCTCGTGGTTCGCAAACTTTCTCGATCACTTTTTGTCGGTTCGAGCAGCGACATCGCCTAAAAAAAAAAAAAAAAGAGTTTGGTGTCAAAATAGGGGTTTTGGACCGTGCCCGATCGATATATGCGGTCCGTTTCTGCGTATTTGCACTACTTTCAAAGTTAGCTTTTGTGTTTAACCCTCATTATCTACTATCGCCACGCTCCATTGTTCCTTCATAATTACAATCGCTACTTATTGCATTGTTATGCTCGCCTCAGTGTCCTATTGTTCGTAATGACTACCTGGGCTTATCGCTTACGTCACCTTAATTTCTTACAAGATTTTAAATAAGTAAATAAAACTTGATCAGTTTTTTCATTTCATTTCTTTAATTTAAGTAATTAAAACATGTAATAATAATAACTCCCATAGTAGTATGTTTTCGTGCATTGTGAATCACTATTCATATAAAGTTACCCCCTCGGTATCTAATGAATATTGACAATTCATTCCTGCTAATAACATTTTGCTGTGTCGCAATCCTCGTAAACAACATTCCAAAGTCTTTTTTTAACAATATAATTAAAGCTAAGGTTAAAATAAAACTGGTTTACTTTCGAACAAATTATTTATTTCGTATTACATACCACAGTTCATAAAACAAGATTCAAACATTTTATTCAAAAACATATCATTTTTAAGTGTGTCACTACCAAATTCAGTCTGAAACTCTGACAATGATTTGTTATGAAACTTGTATAACAAGTACATTAAACAGTACTCCCCACACACAGAAGTCCATTCATTTTGTAGCCTGATAGTATTATAACGCCATTTCCTTGCATTTCTATTCAAAAACATTTTGTGCATTCCCGTAGGGAAGCGACCATATGTATCAAAATATTCACCGATGCCATGTTTGTCTATGTGAATAGCTACCCAGTGAGATCCTGGTTTTGAGTCCGGGTCCAAATTGCTTATAAGATATGTAGGAGTCGTTATATGCATTGGCAATTGATTCGCGGCATATACGCTATTTTTTAGACTTGGATGAATCTTTTTTAAGTATGATTTTAGTTGTAAAGTATCCATAATCCGTTAAAAAAAGACTTATTCATTCACTCTATCATACAATTCACACGCAAGTGAAATAAATAAGGTAAGACATTCTTATTTAACATGCAATTGACTGGGGTTTTTAATAAAAATGAAAGCACAACTTTACAGTAATCATTTATTTGTACATTTAAAACATATTACAGATTAAGAACTTAATAATACTTAGAAAGATAATACAATGTTTATTTCTTAGCTACTATAGTCAACGTTTACATTACGATTTTTATCTATTTCAATAACATTATCAAATTCCGCATAGACAACGCAATTTATCGTTTGAGTAAGAGCAGATTCAAAGCGAACTTCTAATCTAACACTACCATGTCTAATAAGATTCCAATGACCAGAAGAATTGGCTGATAAATCAGGAGTGAGATCAAATGCTAACAAACAATAACCTTTCGAATACATATCGTGAGATATACCATTCCCTTCGTTAAGAAAATGTATTCCTGTTCCTGAGAATAATGTATGATAGGTTGCAGTAAAAATATTATTATCGAAAGATGGTTGTAAAGCTTTTGAAGGAATTTGCTGACCGTCAATATATAAACAAAAGGAATTCATTTTATAGTTCTCAAAATTGAACGGATTTTTAGACAAACAACCATTAAATGCTGAATTATTTACAAATCCAACTATACATCTCTTAGGTACTTGGCCCAAAAATATATTGTCTAATGTCTTGCCCTGAACCCCTGACGGTATCGTTAGAACTTTTACTTCGGCTCGAGTTATTGGATATTTTGCAGTTGTGGTGGCTAAAACTTTTTGGTGGGCAAGTAAGACGGAAGGGTTAATTTTTGTCCTTCGAACAAGGAGAGTTGCATCTGTAATGTTTATTTTGTATTTAACGTCATCTGTTGGAGCCATGAGGTTAAATGATTCACGTGACCTAACCAATTTAATATTCATCTCAACACCATTAATTAAAAACTTTGATTGATTGAATATGTCACCATGGAGATGTCCTATCATTTCAACTTCCTTACTTTCTGAAACTAATTTTTGTCTTGTAATAAAACCTGAATTTTTTTCATCGGTTGAATCCATTTTACCAGCAGTATCTTCATACCAAAGGCTACAAGTCAAATGAGATTGTTTAGCGTCAGGTGAATAATTCAAAAGAGTTTCAATGTATGCTCGATAAGCATATGTATTGTTTGGAGGTGAAACTAATTTTTGATTCAAATAAACATCGAGTTGACTAAAAACTGAATGAAGCCAATTGTTTGTAGGTGCTACAACAGTTGAAGCTGCCAATTTTGAAGAATCTTCGTTTAACACTTTCGCTTTTAAATGAATGAGTGTATGAGATAAGTCTATATAGTCATCACCAGTTCCAGGAACTTGAAATTCTATGGGTCCATCGTCGGCTAAAGATGATATTGGTTTGTAGTGCACCCACATTCCACTTTCGATGCTTGTTTGTGTTGATGGTAAAGCAAATAAATCTAATTCAGACTTTATACATTCACAAGAGTGACTATGTAAGAACGACATTGTTTTTAAATTTATGAAAATATATCTCCTTGATATTGACGAGTTAACTTTCTTTTCTTAACACCTCTTCCTTTAGCACTCGATGAAGGAATGACTGCTCCAAGACATTTTCTTTTAGTTATATAGCCTGTACCAGACATATTTAATTTATCAATTTTTTGATCTGCCCTTCTTTTCAAATTTGAACTAATTCCCTTAAGTCGTGATTTTACTGATTCATCCAAGGGTCGTGCTTTCACCATATCAGATAGGAATCCAACACCCGCACTCAAAGCTTCTTTTCCTATTGCTTTAGCACCACTCGAAAGCAAAGGTAGGACGGATCGAAACAAACCCCCCAAAAAGCTTCCAACACCATGACCACGTTGATAAGGAACTCCTTTATATATTACACCTATTCCAGAACCAGCTTGATGAGTATAATAATTTTCATATGGGCAATTTATAATATTATTGTGATGATGCATTATAACTTATAACTTTCTGAAGTGCAGTTTAATACACGCTGTTCCAAACTGGAATGGTATCTTTTGACCAGTGCTTGATCTTATATCTATTTCAATTGTATCAAATTCTCTGCGCATGACTGGTAAGTAGTGAGGGGGAGAAAACACATGCATCTTATTTGCTCCATATATATATTTTGAAGGGTCTAGTGGTATAATTCTAAGTAAAGAGGTCATTACATCTCCAACAATCTGTGGTTCCACTATATCACAATAAACAAAGAGCTGTGATGGAAGTCCCAGATGTAAGTTTGCAGGGCGTTTGCCAAACGTTTTTTCTACCAAATTCCTACTAGGCTCAAACCCTAATTGAATGCCTAACTTGGGTGACAATGTTAAGGACTTTAATGAATCATCTGCGATTGTCACAGATACAAACTTAGATATTTCATCGTAACGAAAGGTAACATTTTCTCTCATATTATTTAAAGCTTTTAAAATGTGATTAATATTATCATAGTTGGTTGCAGGAATGTGTTTTTTGTAGTGAACAATAGAAGGATATTTTTCATTAGGCATTATCATATTCTTAGAAATATAGACTATGTTTTCTTGTTCTTGAACAGTAAACATTGTACATGGATATTGAAATTCAACAACACCGACAACCCATTCTCCTTCTAATTTAATTGATTTTGGTAATTTTGTTGAAAACTTTGTTGTCATATTATCTGGAAAATATTGTATTGAACTGTTGCTCAGTAACGTTAGATAAAAACTTCCTTTCATTATATCTGTTTTAAATGAGATGCTAAAATCCAACTATTAAATTTATCAGGATAACCTTTCCACTTGACAAGCACTTGCCTTCTGCTACCGGAATATCGAGAAGTTATTATTTTATCTATTTTGTAATCTGATGTTGGGCTAGGAGGTGTAATTTTTTGTAATTCTCGTTCATAAAAAGTACCTTCTATGTCTTCATTTTGCAAATCCCTCAAGGTGTATACAACCCATGGTGATCTTAGGATGACACTTGAAATAATAAAGATTTCATCGCTCCAGTTTGATTCATATCCCTTTTGGAATATATGTTTATATTTTGTGATTCTTACATAATCACCGACGTGAAACTTTGGTAAGAAGGTATCTTGTGGTGACCTTTTATTTTCTCGAGCATACAAATTATTCCAAACAGTCATAATGTTACTAGAACTTACATCACATGGAGACATTTTAATACTTGAATGAAAACTATGGTTATATGCATATAATAGATCTTGTAATATATCTATATATCTGTATGTATTTTTATATGTAAAATATCGCCACATTTTTGACTTAAGTGTTCTTTGAAATCTTTCTACAACACTAGCCTTAATGTCAGGATTATTTGTCGTGTAATAATTTATACTTTTACTCTTAAAATATTGACGAACATCTTTGGAAACAAACTCAGTACCCTTATCAGACTGTAAGTGGGTAGGGACAACATTAGCTTCTTCAAAAATACTCTCAAAACAAGTTTTGGTTGTCAAAGAATTTTTATTTTTCATGGGTCTAGCATAAGCATACTTACTAAATACATCAATAACACACAATATATAATTATAACCATCATTATATTTACTATATGTTCTCATGTCACTTAAATCTGCTTGCCACAGTTTATTAATATCAGATACAATATATTTGTTCCGAGGAAACTTTTTATAAACTGGTTTGTGGAGTGTGTATGTTTCTTGAGATTGTAACCATTTCTTGACTTCATTTTTATTCATTTTACCTGCCATAGCTTTTGCAAGTTTTTCAATACTGCTATAACCTGCAGGGTGTGATGCGTCATAATAAATATTGTTAATCTCTAGTAGGGGGTCCATTTTTCCCAATCAATTTTCTTTTTTATTTTCCTTAAATACTTATGTTCAGATGTAGGTGTAGAATATTCTTCGTCACCTGATGTTTCTTCAAAAGATTTCAGTCGAAGTTGATTAATATACTCGTTTCTCTTTGGATTACCAATATAAGTGAGTGGCACTTTTATCTCCTTCAAAGCTTTAGCAAATTTTTCCCAGCCTATTGGATCACTTTTTTTTAATGGTCTTAAAGAATCATTGATTAAATCTATAATATTGCTGCCAGTTATTTTATTATTATCCACGAGAACTGTACCATCATCATCCCAGTGTACTTTGTTTTGTCTTGTCAATAAGAAATCTAACAAAGACTCACCTTTTTTAGTGTAAGATTTAGGAATTAAACTTAATATTTGTTTTTTGGAGTATATACATTTATCTTGAATAATGTCACTTTCTTTGGGTCCAACTTCTTTATTCAATGTCTGATCAACAATAAGATCCTTATTGTTTAAATCACTACTTTTATCATGTTCTTTTTTCAAAAGTGTTTCAGGTAAATCATTATTTGAAGTTATTATTGGAAGTTGATAAGGTTGGCGATCCTCACCGGTGAAGTGCAAATACCTTTGTAATGTTTGTAAGTATAAAATCCATTTTTTTCTGTCATCATCTTTACTGTCAAGAATATTTTGCATTTCAGCATCTAATCGTGATTTAGGATTTTCATGACTCTCATTTCTTTCATTTATTTTATCAATCAAACTTGGGTCGATCAGTAACATTTTCTTAGCGTGTTCCATTTTAAACTAGACCGCTGACTAACCCACTTAATATAGAACCTAAAATGATAGGTAGAAATGCACCACCTTTTTGAACAATTATATTTTTTCTTACTTTGGTTGTAGTCTTGCGAACAAGTTTGCGGAGTATCTGTATATATTGTTTTAAAGATTTTTTATCCTTTTCCTTTAGTGGTACTTTCCCTTGTAGCACATTATGAACACATTCACATAAACAATTTATTTCTTCTTCATCGCATGATTTTAATAAAGCTTTTTGATACTTTGGTTTTAATGTTTGCAAAGCGATGAGTAGGTCTTTATGCGTCTTTAAGCTTCCAAGCATTATTTATAAATGATATGACTTTGCAAGTTCTTGTTGTATTTAAACCCTCTTTTCGGTACATAAACTGAACAGTTATTGTCAGCGGGGAATATATTAGTCTTAAAACGAAACATATCATTGGTATTTTGTTTAAGATCTATCATTAAATAACCATGTGCTTCTGTTGTAGCATCTTTATAAGCTTCTTGAACAAATTTTACATTATCTGGTGAGACTTGGCGTGCTAAGTATCGAATTTGAGTTTTGTCACGAGGGTTTTTAAAATAAATTATGTAACTTGAATTTAGAGAAATATCTCTTTGACCTTTTCCTTGATGAAAAAGATTTTGTGTTATATAAAATACGCTTAAATTTCTATGGTGACTACCTTTTGTAAATATATCTACAATCCGACCATCAGATTCTCTCATGAGATCATCTATTATAATCAAATTAGCCTCTTTGCCATCAAACATGTTTAAGTCAGGTAATCCTTGAAAGTAGTTAACATTTTTTAAATTGTATAATGGTTGCATTTCATCAAAACACCACGTTACTTGAGCAAAAGTTGTGTTACATATTTCTTCCATATTATTAATAAATGTTGTAACAAAATTTGATTTTCCACAACCACTAGGCCCCGCAACTATTGCGGTGAATGGATGAATAAAATGTTTCATTTTTTTTTCTTTACGTGTGTATTAGACGGGGTACAAGAAAACAATAAAAATTTTTCGTTTTTAAAACTGTTTTATTAGTTCTTAAACTAAACATTACAAAAAAATGGCGGGTAAGAAAACTTGTAAATACTTCTAAAAATAATTTTAAAAATCATTGAAATCGTATAATTAAATTACAAAATAAAATACAAGAATTAAAATAAAAAAATATTATCAACTAAACAAACTTTATACCTATAGTAGTTTTTTTAGTTTGAAATGGCCCCACGCCAATGTATCAATTTGATTTGGTAAAATGTAGCGCTTGGTATCTTGGTATGACAAAGAAGATTTATTGATTTCTTGAGTAAATATTGTGTGTTTAATCGATCTAAATCTAAACATACTATGGTGTTGGATATTTTTATTAAAAAGACAAGATTTATAATTTCCTAATTCCAACTTTTTTGTAACACTTTTGTTTACACCTTTGGCTTTCGCAACGAATTTTTCACCTACTGTAAATGCGTACATTTTTGATCGAAGTCCTACAAATTCCTCTAAAATATCACCGTTATTTTCATCTTTAAAATATCCTAACTTTTTTTTGTTTATTCTAGGGTAACCGAATAAGTTGTTGGGAGGATAATCAGATGTATCGAACCTATCCATCAAATCAGGTTTGAGATCTTCATATAAATTATCAGTAAAAAAATGGTATATAAAACTATCAGTATCAGTGTACAATAATTTTGTATTTCCACCAAACTTTTTTAAAATGTAATCATAATGAAATTCATACATAAGTGTTTTTGAAATATCTAATATACAGAATCCTAGATAAATGGGTTTATCATGTAAAATCTTTGTTTTCCGTAATTGAATTGCTACTAAATTTTCTGAAAATATTGATAGACTGTGGAATTCTGGTTTGGCTATCAAATCTTGTGCCCCTAGAGACTTACCCCGATTTTCCCAATGTGTTAAAAGTTTTACGTTAACTCTTTTTTCAATATTTTCCATTGTTTTACCAAAAACTGAATTATTCATTAGTTTGTAAAAATCTTTTTCAAAATCTGAAGTCGCCTTCGTTCTAAGTTGAGTATTTAAATCAATGTACTTTTGCAGCCAAGGACTTTGATTGAATTTTAAAATTCTATGAACTTTTTGTAGTTTAATACCTAACTTTAGACATTGCTTTAAATTTCTGTAGTGAATTTTATATTTTGTTTTATTGTTTAAATTTGAAACTAATTTTTTATTTTTCGTATCACCCACACAAATATTTTCAGGACAAAGAGGTAAATCAGAGTGTAAATTGTGAAGTTCATCGGGATACTTTAAATCAACTTCCAAAATGAAACCATATTCAGATGTATCAGGAATATCAAAGTTGGTGTCAGGGTCTACCCACTCAAACCCTCCCACAGGAAGATATTGTGACATTGCCCAACCATAAAGATTATTAGCATCAAAATATGCTAGAAAAGATTTAGGTTTTGTTTCATCATAACTATTCAAATACTGATTATTTGCCTTAGCATATCTATTACTACATTGCGATACGCCACCTCGGATACCTGCCCTGATAAATGCTATTTTATCAAAGTCTGTTAACAACTCTAATTCTATTTTAGTGTACTTTAACATGGCATCCCAACTTAGACCAGGCGCAGTATAATAATATGCTGGATCTAAATTGTACGTATTAATACAAAGATCCCTAAAATTTTCAAATATGTCGGTTAAAAGTAATACATCAGTTTTTTGGTATAAATTAGAATAATCTAGCATGTTTGAACATTTGAAGTGATTCCAAACATCTTGTGCATGATGGTAATCATCATCAGAAACATTTGAATCTGTGAGTGTGCTATAGAAATGTTCTTGGCTGGGTAACGATGTTAGTTTTAAACTTTCATTGGATTTCATAAATTCATAGGGATAAATACCTTTTTTCCTAAGACGTATAAAATCTTCGTTGTTGGGAAAAATTTTTTTGAGTGTGTGAAACTGTTCATCCTTAAGATTTTTAGTTAGTTGATCAAGACTACAAGACAAAAATTTTAACGAATCGACAAATCTCAATTTAAACATTTGATTGTTAATAAACAAGGTTTTAGTAAAAGAAATGTATCTCTCTTTGTTTTGAGGTATTAAATCGACTTGTCCCTCGACGGTGTTAAGTGCATGAACTATAAAATGTGCATCATAGTGACTTAAATTATGAAAAAATACTGGAACGAAATTCGGTGCTCTAAACTTTTTCGTGCAAAGTTCATGTGCAACACCTCTGAAATTTCCAGTATACCAGTCAAAGTCTAAAATTCTATTTTCATCTAAACCAGTTTCACAAATATGACAAACGGAACAATTATCAATTTTGTTTTTATCTTTATTAGTCAGAGTATTAGGAGCTTTCTGAAAGTTATTTTTACTACAAATTGATCGTATATCCGTGTATAATCTACCCATAAAGATTTGTGCACAATTTGGCCCGCTGTAAAATTCATATTTTGATAAATTATCATCATAAGAACACTTTAAATAATATCCAAAACTATAAGGTTCGTGTTTATGAATGTTATTAGTATAAGACCTAGATGGATCATTGGTACATGAATTTATTGGATTTAAAAAAGCTTCAAAATCTGCATAAATTACAAACGGAATTTTTAATTTTCTTTCAAAGTGATCAAACGTGACTCTATCGTTGGATGTTGGCTTTGCAAACCAATTTTTAAATTTTTTCTGACTACTTGGCAATTCGATAGTAACGTGTGAGCAATCATTTTGTTGGTGATTTGATAATCTCTCTTTTGTAGGAAAATATAACAAACACCCGTCACAAATGTAAACCGTACTCTTGTGGTTTGAAAGTTGTTTGCTTACCAAACGTGATAAATTCTTAACATAACAGTAATGACTATTTGTACCATTTGTTAAGTATAATAAGTTGATGTGTACGCTTTTGCGGCTTTTAGTAAAATACAATGGACCTACAATACAATTTTGTTTAGTTTCTCTATTAAATTCCAATCCATAAACGTTGATACTTATGTTATTTAAATTTTCAACTTTATGGATATCGGTTAATTTCATTGGAAAAGATAAACCATCAAACTTTAATTTATCTACATGTGCACTGTATGAAGATACTCGTCCAACATTATTGTTGACTGGGTATAAAGCTGAGAGCAATGCCCACTTAAAACACATATAGTCGGCATTTTGTACATTAACAACTGCCTTCTTTGCTTTAATATCATGAGGTAAATCAATATAAGAGGTACCGCGAAGGGGATTAAACTTATTAACATTCATGTCTAAGCTTATAATTTGTTTAAGACTCCATCCACTGTCTTTTTTCTCAAAACTACTTACTTTATTCGTTAAAGTGTTACTAAGTGATGCAAAAAAGATATCTAGATCATCTCCGCGAAAAATTATAAAATTACTAGTTTGAAAATCAAAAGTATTATGTACATCATTTTTGCTTTGTTGAATGAATTCAGCATGTAAAATAAAATTTACTTTAAAAATGTTATGAGTTACAATTGAACGTTCAATTAATTGAAATATAATGTTTTTGATAGAATTCATAAATATTTCAGGGGTTTGGAAAGTTGTTTCAAAAGTTTGATTAGATTTATTACAAATTCTATACGTGATAATTCTTTGACCGAAAGCAGATTCAATTACGGAAACATTTTTTAGCGAACCCTCCATTCTAAGAACATTGTTTTTGTGAACGTTGCTTTTTAAATGATTTGTATAATACCGTCTACGTACTTTTTTTTGACAAGCGCTACAAAAAACATCATCTGAATTGGTACCTGCGTGGGGCTTTGTGAGTATACTATCCGGATATGAAGCAACGGCATTATGGGATCCTTCCGTTGCTATACCCGAAGTTGATGCTGCTCCAGTACAAAATTCTCCGGTTGTGCGAAACGAAGTTGATGTTGCTTTTTCCATTTTTTGACGTTTATGATATTCTGAGTTGTCCCCACTTTCAGACTTCCTTTTTAGTGACCCGCCAGCTTGTAGTTGTGGTTGACTAAAACAAAGTAGAAAATTGTTAGCTACAATAAATTGTAAAGATACTTCTTTAATGTATAAATATAAAAGTTTTACACTTTATAGATAATATTAAAATGATGTTTTTATTAAGGTTTACTTACTTGCTATGATTTTCAACAGCTACTTGTTGACTATCAACAAAATCTTCAAGGAAACAATGTGAGAACAAATCAGCTTCTTCAATTTCCTTACACAATTGAATTGGTTCTATGTCTTCCTGAATTTCATCAATTTGTGACTCAAAAAAAATACTCGTGCATGAATCCATCTTTTTAAGAAGGTAAAATAGTCAGATCTTATCCTTTATAATATCATAGTCCAACTGATGAGATTTATACAATTTATAGAATATTTGTAGGAAAGCACAGGTAAAAATACATAAACCCTTTTTTAGCTAATGATCATTTAAAACCAAATAGCTAACAATCTTGAATAGAACAATAGAGTTACTTAGTTATTGTTAAAATTATATTTTTTGCAATTTTCAGTTGTACAAATCTCTTTTGTTAAATCAAAAATTAATCTTTGAATGGGTTCAAAGTTTTTGTTTGTTTTAGAAGTGTATAATTTGATTCTGGTTTCGGTATTTTTCCAATGTTCATTCGTTGGGATCTTTGATATTTTCTTCAAATCGTAAACCTCAATTTTTATTAAATGTGAGGAACTTTGTTCATCATCTGCATTGGTAGAGACGAATGCTGTGCTCCCATTCTTTTGCATCCGTGAAACTGACGACGATAGCTTTTTCTTTTTGCTTTTTTGAACGTCAAATAGATCATCTAGCCTTGCAAGTGGTGATGCTGATCTTTTTTTACTCGGATTGGATATTATTTCTAAGTCGGTTGTTTCACTATCAGGAGATGTGAAGTAGAAGGCTTTGTAAGTATTTTCTTCAAAATTGTTCTGTAAAATTAATTAAAATAACTGTTAGAATACTAAAATTAAAAAATACATGAGTCATATGAAACAAAGAAAAATAAATAGGTAAAGATATCTTACCTCCATATTTATGAACACTAAAATTCACAGACACTGAGTATAAACTGTAATAGTTATAAGCAGTAGCTTCACTGTACTGCACTTAAATGTATCGTTCTAAAAATTATTTCTCTCTTATATACTTTAAAACACAACTATTAGTCACTGTAGATCAGTGGTGCCCAACTGATATTGCTCCAAGGACTATTTTAAAAATCCCGATAAGACATGCACATTTATTTATTTTTTGACCCATATTGTTCACGAGCGTCTAGATAACAGGCTGTGGACTACCAGGTACCCGTGAGCTACCGGTTGGGCACCACTGATGTAGATAGTAAACGCATTAGCTTATCACGTAAACCATTAAGTATCTAGTTTAAATAACTATTGCACATTATCTAGTTCTATGAACCCAAAATACTTTAAGATCTGCGGTTCCTCTTGTGTATGACACAGTCAAATTAACTTGACGCATCGTTGGAATGTAATAACATGTCTGCTCCATAATGATATTATCAAACCATGCGTCAAGTTAATGTGACCGTGTTATAAATACAATATCCCAGTGTAATAGTGCATTTTTCTATGATTATTGAGTTAAATATCTAAAGATATTATGTTTTGAGTATAAAAGTATTAAAAACCCCAGTCAATTGCATGTTAAATAAGAATGTCTTACCTTATTTATTTCACTTGTGTGTGAATTGTATGATAGAGTGAATGAATAAGTCTTTTTTTAACGGATTATGGATACTTTACAACTAAAATCATACTTAAAAAAGATTCATCCAAGTCTAAAAAATAGCGTATATGCCGCGAATCAATTGCCAATGCATATAACGACTCCTACATATCTTATAAGCAATTTGGACCCGGACTCAAAACCAGGATCTCACTGGGTAGCTATTCACATAGACAAACATGGCATCGGTGAATATTTTGATACATATGGTCGCTTCCCTACGGGAATGCACAAAATGTTTTTGAATAGAAATGCAAGGAAATGGCGTTATAATACTATCAGGCTACAAAATGAATGGACTTCTGTGTGTGGGGAGTACTGTTTAATGTACTTGTTATACAAGTTTCATAACAAATCATTGTCAGAGTTTCAGACTGAATTTGGTAGTGACACACTTAAAAATGATATGTTTTTGAATAAAATGTTTGAATCTTGTTTTATGAACTGTGGTATGTAATACGAAATAAATAATTTGTTCGAAAGTAAACCAGTTTTATTTTAACCTTAGCTTTAATTATATTGTTAAAAAAAGACTTTGGAATGTTGTTTACGAGGATTGCGACACAGCAAAATGTTATTAGCAGGAATGAATTGTCAATATTCATTAGATACCGAGGGGGTAACTTTATATGAATAGTGATTCACAATGCACGAAAACATACTACTATGGGAGTTATTATTATTACATGTTTTAATTACTTAAATTAAAGAAATGAAATGAAAAAACTGATCAAGTTTTATTTACTTATTTAAAATCTTGTAAGAAATTAAGGTGACGTAAGCGATAAGCCCAGGTAGTCATTACGAACAATAGGACACTGAGGCGAGCATAACAATGCAATAAGTAGCGATTGTAATTATGAAGGAACAATGGAGCGTGGCGATAGTAGATAATGAGGGTTAAACACAAAAGCTAACTTTGAAAGTAGTGCAAATACGCAGAAACGGACCGCATATATCGATCGGGCACGGTCCAAAACCCCTATTTTGACACCAAACTCTTTTTTTTTTTTTTTTAGGCGATGTCGCTGCTCGAACCGACAAAAAGTGATCGAGAAAGTTTGCGAACCACGAGCGGGGGGAGGGGTGGACCCAGAAATCGTGATCCAGAATCCGCGAAAACACACTACTATTCTTTCATAGGCCAATGGCGGATCTACGTTTAATTTGGTCAGGTTATGTCAATTCAATGTTAGTCGTGATCAGGCTTTTGGCGTAGCCCGATCAAATTACGTAGACCTTCCATCTGCATGTGTGATAATACTTATCTACCTTTTGTGATCCACTCAAACATTTGATCAACAATGAGCTTCATCTCTTCTTTGGATCGTCACATATTCTGCGTTAAATTTTTCTACGAAATGTTTTTTATACCTGATGAATTTAACCAATGTAACTTTATTTAAACTTTGATACATACTTGTGATTTCCCTTTACAAACAATGAGTAACGGCTTTTTGTGGTAAGCCAATGATGTGTGTTTTGTAATCTTTGGAACTGACTTTGAGTCCGTCTATTCAAAACACATTAATTTTTACAATAATTACATTTCGTATGATCAACAAGTTTATGTACTTATAATTTACATAATGTTTACACGTTTGTTGCATAGTATTATATGTAATAGCTACATTCTGTAAATTTTATTAGCGATAAATGTGCAAACAAAGAAGTATTTGCTATAAAAAATATGTTTTTTTTACAATAATTTATGCTGTCATCAAGGCTAACAAGATGTATCAAAGAAGATTATGTTTTACGTTACGTAATATAATATTGTCTTATGATTGTTTAATGAAAATAATTTACGAAACAAAATCGATTAATTGATAACGTAATGAACTTCCTTGATCTTGATTGGCGTTCTTTTGTGCTCGTTCTATTCAGAAGTATGTTATTCAAATATATCTTACGATCTCCTTCCAGCTGTAATGACATCCAAAACCGGACTTACTACTTTTTAACCGACTTCTCTCAACGATTATTTAACGAACACTCGACGAGTTCAAGTATCAAGATTGAATGGTCACTATAATTTTTTAGGATATTATAAATGATCAAACGAACTTACCAAGTGAAGTTCGATCATTATTATATGAGTCGCTTCATTCAAAGATATATAATTAACCAGGTAGTCCTTTGCTTATCTGCTAGGCAATCGCGTTTTTTTAAAGACGTATGTGGGTACTTGAAAAAAATATAATACTGTCGGTCACTCGCTTACCAGCGCGCCTCATTATGTTTAGAGAGAGGTAATGCAAAAAATCATTCTTTCTTTCTTTGGGTACTGCAGCAAACATACTTTCGTGCAGACTGGGTAGGAGGGAGATTATATCTTTGAATGAAGCGACTCATATAATAATGATCGAACTTCACTTGGTAAGTTCGTTTGATCATTTATTATATTTCTTCGCTTCATTTTTCGATGAACGCTAGCCCCGCCTACACACAACGCTATCCTCCAATCGTGATACAATGATTCCATGAATCGTGCTCCCGGGCAATGTACTTTAGGCTGCAGCTAATAGTGAACAATATCGCGTAACAACGGTTCCCGCATTATAGCACGAAAGTAAAGGTCGTAAGTCCCAAAACTGTTTTTTGATGATTACTTAAAAACTAAATACAATACTAATATTTCCTTTAGCTATTATTTTATAAAGTGTGTGATTGTAGTAGTGCAAGTTATTTAATGATAGTAACTCAATAAGTGTAACAGATATTTGTTGAAATGCCCAAAAAGATTCATAATTTCGAAAAATAAAACTATCGAGTCAAACTAAGTGAATCGTGTTTTCCGTTAGCTAAATATCAGATAAATATACAATGATTAAATAAATCTCAATTTCATTTGAGTCAATCGTCTTCCGGGATCGTAATACTTATTAGAAAAAACAGCAAAATTGCACAGCCCGCTCTTAAAGGGGTACTTACATTTCGATACCTACACGCGCGAGTGGGACAGGCCTGACAGAAGTTTATACGTTCAATAACGAGTTTGATTTGTTAACGTTTTAACGATTTCTGTCAAAAAGCCTTATAAACCGGGCTTAAGCAACTTTGTAGAAGGTATTGCCGCAGATAACTAAAGTGGCTACTCGCTTCCATTGAGCTTGAAATTTTATTGATCATATCAAAAGTATGACTTGTCCACGTGCATACTGCATAGTATCACATGAATCCATACCTAATCGCGGGCTTAGCCCTTCGATCGCGGATTCTTGGAAATGCTATTGTATTCTATTGTTGTCGCGACCACCGGTGCCCGTATGGGGCTTGATGAGTTAGTATCATCAGAGTGTTGCGTGCGCGAAAGGTTGTAATAACATTAGCTAGGTATGTGACATGTGTGGAGTGTTCTAGAACATCACATGTTCCGCAAACACTTTCCGAGCGAACGTTTACTTTTAACGCAACGAAAATGGTTCGCATTTTTGTGTCCATTTCACCCAATATTTGTAGTTATGTCGACTGTTTATTTTCATATGAGCGAGGTAGCTATTGCCAAAACAAGATAGAAAATCTGCGACTGATTCACAGAGTGCTGGAACCCTGCCAAAGTGGTATACAATTCCCTTCAAAATTGTATTAAAATTTTGGCACAAATTCCTGCATTCAGGAAGGCACCTGTTATATAAAAAACTTTTTATCGGAGTATGCTTTTATTGTCTCTGATAATTTTGCGATTAAATAATTGCACGAATTTATTAATCTTTTCCGCCTTTTGAATCATCAAAAATGAAGCACAAAATTAGGCGAATAAAATAGTGAATAAGCTTATTTCTTTTCTATATAATACTGAAAATAATTTTGCCGTGTGGCAACAACAAATATGTATAGTACGGAGTACCAAATTAATGAGGAGTACATGATATCTTAGAATTTACGTCACACCCACTTTGAATACATAAAATATGTTAATTAGCTCTACTCAGATTTATTTACATCTCTACATTTGGGACCGAAAATGTTATCACACTTTAAGATGGACCAATTGCTCAACCACATTCTGATTATACTACTAGTAGAAGTTAATAAGTTGAGCGAAAGAGAGACTGGATTTGGTAGAGTAGAGCTGATGTACGGAACAGTCTTTTTGCCAAGTCGAATATTTTTAAAGACTCCAACTGCAGGCGTAATCCTTCCTAGAACCATCTTTTAGTCGAAACCACGAATCACGTAATTTTATACATAATATATTTCTTTTTTGACTCGCCTCGTGGAGACCCATATATAGAGTCTCTTAACACAGGATGTCTATCTTTTCCAAGCATTAAGTATCTCCCTGGATCACTCACCTATTTATACTTTTGTAGGTTGACCTGGAACTCAATGGGGAGCCCCTGGACATTCACATGAAGCTGGGGGAATCTGGGGAGGCCTTCTTTGTCGAAGAAATAGGCGAGAACGAGGAGGAATGTGCGGCGCATCTCGCCACTTCCCCCATCCCCGCGTCGAGGTTCGAAGAGCTGTATGAACCTCGACGGAGAAATTCCCTGTCCGCTGTCGAGCCTGACCACGGACAAGCCTCAGACTACACTAAGAGAAGGTAACATCCTTTACGGTTATAACAGTGTACAGTCAACTTTGCAAACGAAACTGTCGAATTTTGGAAGCGAAGTTCGAAATTATAGTATGAGATTTGACAGTTAAGCATCGTTACATCACAATTTCGTTAAAAGAGAATATAATCACTTGAAATTATGGAATACAAGTTGCCTTAGGTTTTTAGTTGAAATCGAAATAAAAACTAAGTGCATTCAATAGATTTTTCTGGAATAGCCGGTAAGTCAGCCTTGCAGGATATTGCTAGAATGCTCAAGATTTAAAAAGATAACGATGCTGTTTGGCCATTGGCATGTGGCTCGGAAGATTGTGTCGTTAACATCAGCAATTTGTATTCCAAATGTAACTACCACAACAATGGCAATTTTCTAATTCACTGCTTACATATTCCATCGTAACCCAACATTTCAGCGTTTGAAGGTTGAATTGCAAATTTCCTGATACCAATACGAACCGTTTTTCCGTATAAGCCGTTTCCTTTTGTTCGGATAAGACTATTTAATCATTTCCTATTAAACACCATCGCGTTGGATGATCGGATGTAAAAAATAAGGGCAACGTCAGAATAAAAATGCTGGCAGCCCAGTGCCCACGAAAAATATAGAATAATAACATCCAAATAAGATGATCATCTACTGCTAAATTCTAATATTTTTGATCATGAAACCCATTATTCTTCTAGATTTTTATTAGACTGAGTAAAATTGTGAACTTCTGCAGCATTCAATGTCAATATCGTCTTTACATCATAATCAAGTTACCGTAAAATAAAGTAGAAAGTGAACACGCAATGCGGCTCAGTAATTTGCTTACATACGTATGTACCGAGCCGCACAAGTTTGTACCCGACTATAAATAACAACGTACAAACATTTTAGCACCGGTTTTACCATACGGCTGAGGTGTGGGGTTCTTGTATCCTGTAACTCCATTCCTCGACTTCTCTTACCTCTTACATTTCAAAAATCGTCAAATCTATTATATACAGGCTAGGGTTTCCTCCGAAGAAAAACCATCTATTTGTATGGTGAATTAAAATTATTTCTTTTGCAGGTACACGGCTGACATGCAGAGCATGCAGAAGCCAGATTTGAGCAAACTCGCCAAAAGCAAGGAGGAGAAAATAGCCAGGCACGACCTTGACAATGATGCCCTATTCGAAATGGACGGGTTGAACGAGGGGTCCGCCGATTGGACTGATTCAAAGCCGAGGACGTTCGCAGCGACGCAGCTGGGCTCGGCGGAGAGCGAGGCCAACCAGGCCGTGCTGAAGATTAGCGAGCACAACGACTTCCGGCCCATAGACGCGGCGCCGCAGGAGGAGACCAAGACTAACGGGAACGGCAAGAAGAAGAAGAAGACGAGAAAGACCAGCTCCAAGAAGAAGCACCAAAGAAAGTCGTCCACCAGCTCGGTATCTAGTCAGTCAGATCTCACCGGCGCGGAGCGAACCCAGCCCGCTGCTATACGCAACCCGAATGACATCAATTTCTTCAGCGACACCGAAATCGCTGACTGCGCTCTAAGGTAAATAAAAAACTTAAACATTGGGATTGCATGTCTGGTAGCAATTAATTCCCCCGTTCCATGCATTGAAATTGGTCAATGTTCGCGGTGAATCAATAATGTGCATACGTTATGTCTCTTTTCTACCCACCACAAACGTGATATTCCATCTCTTCTGACTTGGGTTAACGGTTGCAGCGATGAGATGTCCAACATGAAGCTGGACGGCGACAATCGAATACCCCTGGCGTTGTCGGACACAGCGTTCGAAGTGCACGCTGCATCCAGACACTCGTAATGACTCATACTTTCTTACGCCTCGCTAGCTACTGTAGTTTGGTCAATTACTAGTATAAATAGCTGCTTGTAAACTAGGAAGCTTGTATTCACGTATAATTCGATGCGCCTATTCATTTCGTTGCGTTTTGCGTAGATATAGACGGGCAAACGCCCAGGCACATTGAGCGTCGGTTGTAAGGGTTTTCTGACAGAAGTTTATCATTTAACGTTAACGTTTTGACATTAACCAATCAAAAGCGCTAACGAAAAAAAAAACTCCAGGCGAAAAACTTCAAGTTGGGAAAATGTCCAAAAGTTTTCGGAATATATGGACACTTTGCCCATGTTCATGTTGTTTTTCATTAGTTTGAAAAGTGCATACCATTAATTATAAGTATGATAAAAATAATTAATATTTAAAATCATTACAATTTACAACAAAATTCTTTGTTCCTCAAATAATAGAAATATTTTTAATCAGTAATGAGCTTTGACGTCAGACTTTTATTACTTGATACGCTTACACCGCTCATTATAATATTATGATTTGTTTAGGTATATAACTAATACAAGAAATGAAATAAAACCTACATTGTTGCCTAATGTCTGATAATCGTATGGCCTGTATACGTAATACTCCTGCATTTTGTTCTATATTTCTATCAGCTGTTAACAATATTATGTTATAATTATGTTTCCTGTTTTGTCAGTTGTGTCAAAAGTTCATTGTATCTAATAGATAAATGCTAAAGTATAGACAAGAAATGTGTCAGTATTACAAGAAAAAAACATACATAGAGCAGCATCTACATTAAAGCTCAAAGCTATGGCTTTGAAATGAAGTTATCTTTCTTAGAATAATTCTACTCACATACTCAAATTATGTTCAGATTTATTTCATCAAGCTTATAATATTATTAGAGTGATTCTTATGTTGTTGGTATTAAGGTCCTGACTCTTGTAAGAGGTAAAATAGCTCTGAACACAGTTTTAATCGTAGCTATACCTAAAAGTTAAAATGCTTTACATTGCATAACTAGTAAGCCTCTGTAGTGTTGTTGAGACTCACAATATGCATCATGTATAATTTTATTTCACAAATTAACTCTTCGGGAATGATTGCGAAATTTTGCCATAGACTATACGCTACGTGTCTCTTTTACTCTTGCATGAGAATATACCTTTTTTGCACGAGTGAAAGAGACAATTTATAGCGAATGGTCAATAGCAAATTTTCCTATCATTGCTGTGCCGAATATAGTTACGGCAGATCATGATATTTATGATGTAGTTACTAATCACCCACAAGCTACTAGTATTTCAGTAGACGGCCCAATAAATTAAAAGAAAAATAATAATTATATTATACTTATTAACGATTGACAAAACTTTAACCTCCCAATTTATTGCCAATTTGCTCAAAACTAGAATGTAATGGAAAACTACTCGATAATCGTGAGAAGTACCAAAGTACACATTAAAGGTTAGTCCTTTGTTCGAAATTCCTAATTATGTGAATTTAGGCAACATAAAGAAAAAAATAAATTGTAGTTAATAAGAAAATGTTTAAGTATACAGGTTGTTACAAAACAAAGTGATAACACCTTAGGGCAACGGTAGGCAACAGGCGGATCGCGGTCCGTTTGCGGACCGCGAAAGGTCGAATGACGAATCTCGGACCACGAAATATTAATGTAATGTATTTTATATCAAGTATCAACTAACACATAGATAAGGTTTACGTGTACCTTTATTAATTAAAATAATATTTTTAAGCTACATAGGACAAGTGTGTTTTTTCCTGGACCTCGGTAAAATTTTACCACAGTATCCGGACCCCACCTAAAATTACTTGCCGACCCCTGCTTAAGGGTATGATCTATCACATAGCTTTGTTGACCCTGTACAGTCGGACAGATTAAATAATCTTTTCATTTCTAATACAGCAAGGAGGCCCGGCTCGGGACACCCATACAGTCGGATACAGAAGTGGAGCTATCGCGAGCGGGACAGACAGACAACTCGCAATCCTGGCGGTGGGGGGAGCTGCCGGAGCCTCCAGTGAGGGCTCAGGAGGCAGCCGAGCCGCCCTGTTCGCCCGCCGAGCCAGCAGAACCCTCTTCCCCAGCAGAACCCCTGAGTTCTGACGAGGAGAGGAACCGAAGAGGGGTCCTTAGTGGCATGTTCCGCTTCATCTCGTCGAAGGAGACGGAGGCGACGCAGGGGATATATCTAGATGACCTCGATCGAGGACAGGTGGACCCGGATCTGTACTTCCCCAAACACACTGATCGGTATCGCCCAGGTAAGTGTTTATGAATTTCGTACCTTTGGTAAGTCAAGGGCACAATTTGTCTTGAGAATATTTCCCATTCATGCCCTTGTCTTGCCAAAGGTACTTTTTATACTAATTAGGTATGTATTAGGAAGTTTTTTTCTTCCCTTCGAATAGGCTTAAAATACTTTTCCTGTGTTGATTTTGGCTTAGTGTTACTACAGTTGCTCCACATGCAATGCTTTTGATGTTTAGTTCATAGCAGATATAAAAGAATTGCTGTCCATTAGGGCCCGGCTTCTGATGTATTTTGACAGAAGTTTATTTAGTCGCTAACGTTTTTGATTGGCTAACGCCAAATCATTGCCCAAACGACAACGCTGTTGGATAGATAAGCTACAGTGAAACTGACGATTCACAATTGGAACTCATACTTAGACTGCATTTATTCTAGCTTGAATTAAATGACTCATTTTGCAGAATTTGTCCTATTAAGGTTAGTCCTATGACTCAAGATAATCACTTTGAAAAAGGCTATGAAAATTTTCCAATATGTGCAAATGTTATTTTGCCTTTAGGTATTTGTTTGTGTACGTCCACGTGCACATATTACTACAAATATCATAAAAAGCTGATCGCACATTTGTCAGCACCGTATGCGTCGAACGCATCGCATAGTAAAAAAAATAAAAATTACTCCCCACACCGGTTTCGGTGACCGTGGCCGGTTTCATTTAAACCAGACCAGGTACGCAGGAGTAATTTTATAGTGCCCAGGTGTGTGCGCAGTACACAAGAGCACTCTCTATTCCTTTACTCTCATAGCCCAGTGGGACGGAAGACCGACACGACTGGCGAGAGATTAGGCGCAGGCCCGACTTTTTACATGCCCATCCAACGGGTGGATCATCTTACTTGTCAGACAATCAGGTGATCAGCCTACATTGTCCTAACCAAACTTGGAAATAATATGTTTCCAACACGGGAATCGAACCCACGACCTCCGAGTCAAGAGCGACGCTCTAGACCACTGGACCACGGAGGCGTTAACGAAATGCGGCTCGTACGATGCGGACGAATGTGCGAGGTTTCACATCATTTCATACAACGAATTCTAAAATGCGGCGCGTTCGGCGCTTGCTTGCTGATGAATGTGCGATCACCTTTAAGGTAAATGAATAAACATGCACTTTGGTTAGTTTATCAGTACAGATTACACAGTAGGTAATGAGACGATAAGATTTTAGAATATTGACTTTGTTATGCTATTTAAGCTGGAAATCGTGTGAATAATACTGAAATAATCACGATTGTGATAAAATCGAATTATCACGTTGAAGCAACCGATCACGAAATTGTGTCGATATTTACATTTATATTATGCTTAGACGATCGTTACATAACCGTTCAATTCTGTTTAGCAAATGTTAGCGTTTCCGACTAAACATCTAACAATCCTTTGTTTGCGCTACAACAATTAATTACAATGAATTTCAATTACATATTAACAAGAAGGAAATAATGATTATAACAAAATAGACTACTTAGAAGTTAGAATAACATGGTCTGATTTTTTCTACAAACTTTGTTGGTTTAACTTTGAGTTCCACTTACGAGGGGTTATGGTTAATTGTGGTTTAAATATTAGCTATCCCTCTCTTTTAGGTATAGGTATGTTGGCAAATGACCTAACTACTAGGCCTAAGACCTAAGTAGTAATTTCCCCAAAGCTGCCAAAAAAACCAGATATGCGCACGGCGCACCCCTGTCGTCAAAAGCCAAAGCTAACTCGCAAAAAAGCTTCCACATTCAACTCCTTTACCAATAAAATTATCCACACTTTTCATACCGACTTTATACTAAATCTCTTATTAAATTTACTTATACTGCTATTAATTTTGCCCTCTTTAGTCTAAATGTCCCCTTTTCTCCGTAGTCCCCGGCAGCAACGCGGGCGCAGGGCCCACGGAGGAGGAGTACGAGTCCGGCAACGGCCCCTCCCTCCCGCAGTCCCCCGCATCGCCCGCCTCCCCCGCATCCATGGACGCCCCCGTGTTGGACTCCGACGACGATGACAAGCTGCTGGCCAAGTTAGTAAAAAAAAATGTTCTATTTTTGAATAAATTTGGAATTTAAATGTTTGTAGAAGAGTCCTACTTGTTGACCTACTATGTATGTAGATGTAAAAAAATAAAAACTGTTCCATTTTTTTTTAAATTTAAAAAAAATGTTTTCGCTCTACTTGTTTGTACCACCGGTTCGGGAACTAACCCGGCTAGAAGAACCGGTGTAAGAAGCACCGCTCACTTTTTGTCGTCTGTGTGAATGAGATAGGAGATGTGTAAGTCGGAAAGAAGAGGTGACGAAAATGAGCGAGCGAGGTGACAAATAGTGTATCCATTACTGAAAACCCTTACTAATAAATATAGGTAAGTAAACAATTAAATATTTATTAGTAAGAAGATGTGGCAGATTAACATTATTAAAAAAAACTTTAAGAGCCTGTCCACACGGGCGTTCCGTCAGCGTTGCGTCGACGCAGCGCTGCCGTTTGAGTTTTGACGCATAGCCGGCCACACGGGCGCTGCGTCATCGCAGCGTTATTACGAAGCAGTCTTAACGTCAACACCCCTTCCCGCTTCGTCTCGGGGGCTGCTGTCCGTCATGTGTGCGTTGCGCGCTGCTGTCACGACGCAGCGCCCGTGTGAACACCTTGGTTATTTGTATGTAAAACAAAGCAACGACAGCGCTGCGTCGACCCAACGCTGACGCAACGCGCCGTGTAGACTGGCTCTAACAAAATTAATTTAGCATGTATGACCATACGTCCCCCAATTATACTTTGTGTAATATACTTCATTAGATGACGCCCGCAACTCCGTTGCGATAAAAATCGTTTATCGCGCGGGAACCGTACATTTTTCCGGGATAAAAAGTATCCTATGTCCTTTCCCGGGTCTCAAAGTATCTCCATACCAAATTTCAGCAAAATCGGTTCAGCGGTTTGGGCGTGAAGAGGTAACAGACAGACAGACAGACAGACACACTTTCGCATTTATAATATTAGTATGTATTAACACGACAAGGACAGCTGTTGGTTGGCTGATATGGACTATGGTATTATTCACTAGGTATTGTTATACAGATAGAAAATTAGACTTTGGATGGTGACGAAACGACTAAAATAGGTATTGAGTGACAGTCACGGATGTGTATTATCTTATACATTGTATCGTGTTATTTACGGTGAAATTATTGTACACGGTTAACTTGTTCTATCGCATATCCTTTACAATAAGTGAATATTTTTTTCTTTGTTTTCAAAAACTTCCGGTATGTTTTTTTGTATTGGGGGTATACACACGTAACATGTCAAATGAAAATTGACGGCTTAAAATTACAATACGGCTCATAGAAACAATAATATAATGTTAATTTCTCTTTCTAACCTTGACTGGTAGACAGCCAAAGCCCGTAGGGTTCTTGTTCTTTCGTACCAACTGCTATTTCCAAACAGTTCTTTATGCCAGTGGGCCTGTTTTCTAACAGGCCCACTGGCATAGAGGGTCCTTGCCAACTCCTATTTAAAAACTGTCCTAACTCGTTGACTGCCATAGTCCTTGCTTATATCCTACCAAATGGTATTTCAAAAGTATTATTCCAAACCGTCAAATGTCATGAGAGTCCTTGACAACAGCTACTTCAAAAATTCCCTGTTCTTTAACCTCTCAACAGTCAACTGCCATCCAACTGCTAATTAAAAACTGTTCTTCTAACCAATAGGGGGCAAGTGGATGTCTACATACGTGAAGGCTCCGTGAGCCGCGCGCTCAGCTACGCCGAGTTCTGCGCGGAGGGGCTGCGAGCCGCGCGGGAAGGAAGGCTCGAGGTGCGCCTGGGCACGCGCCGCTTACCCTGGAGAAGCGCGGCACCGCTGCTGCTGACCCTTATTGCATACCGCCGACCACTGCCTAATGTGAGTATTGCTGTCTTTTTCGCACTCTAAACATGGTGGGAGAGGGAAAGCTTGAGGCGCGCAGGCTTGCGCCGACCGCTGCCTTTTGTATTGCTATCCTCTTAACACTTATACGTTCAAAACGTGGTGCAAGAGGGACAGCTTGCGTAGCGCGGCGCTGCTGATGCTTAGTGTTTGCATATCTTTGTATTCTACATTGTTTTATGCCGCGGCCGCACATGCGTCTATCGTCACGAAGCTTCGTGCTATGAGACGATACCATTGGACGATACACGCAGATCGTCCAATGGTATCGTTTTTAGCACGAAGCACTACGCATGTGCGGCCGCGGCATAACAACAACATGAATGAAGTTTATTAACTACCGTTGCGGATGGATGGGATAAGTGTTAAGACACGTTTAGTAACATCTGGCAAATGTAAACTTTACTCACGTGCTTTGTAATAGGTAAATTCTAATCAATTTCCCATTCATTGTTTCAGCTGTATTTGTTTACTCAATATATTTTAATCAGCTACCGTTTGTTTGTAAACAAAGTCGTTTGGCTTTCAAACTAAACAAACAGATTAAAGATGCCAAATGGAGCTACATAATATTATGTGGTTACACAAGGTTACTTTCTTAACGGAGATTAGTGAAGATGTTTTACAATCGCACTAGACAGCTACAGTCATATTCAAAACATGTTTTTGCTAAAATGTATAAATACTTTTTTATATAGTTCAAGGCTGAAATTCGTTCCTGCTATGCAGATTAGATAAAAAACGGGCGTTAACACTAGAAAGACCGGAATTCTGAACTGCCTAGAAAGACCAAGATCGGTCAAATGACCCATCGTATGTTTTAACGTTTTTTTGTGTGTCTTACTATTTGGCTTTTGCATTTTATTGATCATGTAATTGTTTATGAATGTTACTAAATTTAATTTTAGAACAAATATTTAAGATAATTATAAAAAAAGCATTTTATAGACCTACTACTGATATAATGACATTATAATGACTCCACAAGACTTATTGTTTTGTTCCTGTATTTGAGCATAAAATACAGTTTTTTTCACATTATATATTTTATCATTTTAGCAATAGAATGGTAAAGTTACTTCATTTTCTTTAGGAATTTTATTCAAGCGGTCTATTGACCGCTGCGGTCTTTCTAGGTAGGTTATTATTTAAAACTTATAATTATTGAGCCATCATTAAAAACATGTTATCACAATTTAAACAATCGAAAATTATTGAATGTCACGAAAGGAAAACTAATACTAAAATTAAATACCAAAATGCGGTCATTTGACCGCTCCGGTCTTTCTAGTGTTAAGTCTATATGTTATTTTGCTATATCATAAAATTATTGAACGTCTATTCGAGAGGTGTGTCTTTAACCTTGACAATGTTTTCGTTATATGTTAATACTGACATAAATTTATAGTCGAACGTATAAGATCCTTGTATAGGCTTGAGGCCAGTTGTGCAAGCTTAGCTAATTAAATACGGATTGAATGTAAATGGAATAACCGACATAATTTAAATTAGCATACCGTAACTTATAAGTGAAAACTTGTAATTGGCTGACTGTTGACTATCACTATTTTTATTGTAAGATCGTAGCTGTAAGTTTTCCATGTAAATAAATAAATAAATAAATAAATAATGTTTTCCGTAGCCATACTTTATTAAATTGTTTTTGCAGTTTTATTTAACTGTTGTACGTTATGTCTTCTATATCTAAAAGTTAAAGTTTAAACATCAAATTCTAACAATTTATAAATACAGATGAGGAACATCTGCACTGACTTGTGCCATTCTAGGGTTATTAACTATAATCGTTCCTACTCTTTCATCAATGCGTTATGCGACAGACTAGATATATCTTGATAAATGGGCGTAGCTGTCGCTGTATCAGTATTCAATAAATATTAAGACCGGGCTCCCAAAATTATCTAAACACGCTAGCCCCGCCTACACACCCCGCTATCCTCCAATCGTGAATCGTGATACAATGATTCCATGAATCGTGCCCGCATGAATTGTATTTTGCGCTGCAGCTAATAGTGAACAATATCGCGTAACAACGGTCCGGCGCATTATAGCACGAAAGTAAAGTTAGCTAGTCCTAAAAATGTTTTTGATGATTACTTAAAAATAAATGCAATACTAATATTTCCTTTAGCTATTATTTTTTAAAGTGTGTTATTGTAGTTAGTAGTGCAAATTATTTAATGATAGTAACTCAATAAGTGT
Source organism: Cyaniris semiargus (assembly GCA_905187585.1). Lineage (NCBI taxonomy): Eukaryota > Metazoa > Arthropoda > Insecta > Lepidoptera > Lycaenidae > Cyaniris > Cyaniris semiargus. The sequence goes on from LR994555.1 coordinate 7,426,432, forward strand.
AACAGATATTTGTTGAAAAGCCCAAAAATATTCATAATTTCGAAAAATAAAACTATCGAGTCAAAATAAATGAATCGTGTTTTTGGTTAGCCAAATATCAGATAAATATACAATGATTAAATAAATCTCAATTTCATTTGAGTCAATCGTCTTCCGGGATCGTAATACCTATTAGAAAACACAGCAAAATTTGACAGCCTGGTCTTAAGGAACCTCAGGCTACGGCTATAGGGACCGTGCAGAAACTATAGAGGGCGTCGTAAATCGTAATTCGACTGTAGCGACACGGTGCGAGTAAAAAAAGTAACTTGTGAGTCATATTGGTTTCGCATTCTCTTTGACACCGTCTAGTCTTTATGTGATTTTTTAATATTTTAGAATATAAAATGATTAAAATTTTATTAAACACTAGCTGTTGCCCGCAACTTCGTCCGCGTGAAAGTGTGTTATTATAATCGAGATTTAGAAAATTTAATACCCATCAAAACTATTTTATTTGGATAAGAATTAATATCAGGTACAATACACTCGAAATTTTTAATTTACATCATAGACCCAGGAACATTGAAAGTTCTTTTAAGTAACTTTCGTCGGCGGAGCTTGAACCATACTTAGATATCGTTTTGAAAAATCCTTTCTTCGAAGACCGCAAGGCGTGGACAACAGGGGCCAGGAACATGTGACGGAGACAGAGGATAGACGAAAGAAGACGGGATATTTAATGTAGGCATCTGTATATACCACTTCAACTTTTACCTCTTGCTCTTGTAGGTCAGGAATCGTGATGTTTCCCTAAAATTTGATATTATGATCTTAGGGAGCCCGAAGGACATGCTCAAACTGGTTTGGGACTCACAACGAAATTAATCAGAAGAAAATAGAAGTATGAAGAATTCTTATTCCCCTTCCCATTAAAAGCTGAGATAGCACAAAGTTGTAGTGACCGAATGTCAAATCACTGAAGGAGGAGCACCACGAATATAAACTGTATAATTGTGACTACTAAGCTATAATAGCTAAATTAATATTGAAACTTGCTGTGTTAGACTGTTGCCAATAATAATTGTGACAAAAACGCTTGTAGGCACGGAAGTTCCTAGCACTGTCCCAATATCACCGTAGTATGCGACATCAGATTTACAGTGTAGGTTGTCTAGCATTGTAGTTCTTTTGTCTTGCCAGAAAAAAACTCTCCCAGAGAACATGATGAGTGGTTTGTTCAAACATACTGCCTTCAGTCGAGCACATAGGTGATGCTATCTACTAATTTAGATCCGTAAAGTTTGACTTTAAAATTCCATGGCCGTTAAGGAATTGAGATACGCAGTGGTCAGTATCCATCCAGTGTTTGGTTAATCGTTCATGAATATTAGGGAAAAGTTATAAAGATGTCGATATTTGCTGGAATTGATAATCACTTTGATTGTCGTTGTAAATTTAGAGGAGTTTCTTCAATTCCATTACTCATATTGATCCCATTAGGAAATTTTCACCTTTGCGACCATAGCATCAAATACAAATTATATCCCTTTAAGTAAGAAATCTATCTATATCAATTTCGATTCTGATCCTTTCAATGCAAAAGAATACTTACAAAAAAAAAAAAACAACAATAGCATAATAATCTGGTTATGGATGGTGTAATGATGGTGGTGATATGGCATGTGCTTCCAGTATTTTAAAAAAATATAAGGGGTCAGGAGTTCCGTTCAGCAACGGAACCTTCCGAAGCCCTATATACCCTAGGATATGACTTGGTTTGAATCTTACTTTTTGGTAGCATATTATGTTAATTTTACTTAAAAGAAGTGAAAAATTACCGTTTTTCTAAACATGGTATCAAATTCGGGTCTACAATCTATACAACAAAAAAAGAATTTTTACAATCGGACCACAAACAGCAAAGTAAACATTTACTCCTCCTTTCTTGGAAGTCGGTTAAAAAAAAGTATCTAATATGTTGACCAGGGATGTAAGGTATCACCATGCCAAATTTCATTGAAATCGCTCCAGCGGATTCAGAGATTAGCCTGTACAAACAGACAAACAGACAAACAGACAGAGAAACAAAAATTTCAAAAACAGTTGAAATGTGTTCTATTACACTTCTAACATGCCCCTGACTCGTTTTTTCAAGTTTATTTTCAATGTACAAAAATTTTACCTCTACGATTTTATTATATGTATAGATGGGTTTTTACCCGTAAACAATGATCGAAAGCGGGGAAAAAATGTATCAAAAAACCAAAAGCTGGTAAAGTCAGGACATGTTTTTGATGTCACCGAAATAGTTGATCATGTCAAAGATTCAATAATAAATGGCAAAATTATTGTTCAAACTAAAGTTTCAAATGTATATGATGTACTGAAAAAGCTTGTGACTTAATAAAATAAAACAAGTTCACTGAAATATTTTTTTTCATTTATACTTTTCTAATTACCAAACTTACAAAATGGAATTATGCAGACTTTTACAAAAATTTAGCTTTATGATAATTACATTTATTGTTTAATAATTGGGTTTTCAATATTTACTGACGCACATACAACATCATGTTCATCCCTGTATTTTTGACAAAATGGTTCAAGTATCGATTGTGCAGTTATAACAAAACGAAAATATTTATTTTTTATGCACGTCGCTACAAGGTTAGGTTGTGCAATTTTGATGAACTGTCAAATGTTACCTATTTGGTTAGTTTGTATGTTGATGTTCTCCCAAACACTTTTTATACAGGGCTCTCCCAAACACTTTTTGTACAGGGCTATTATAAATAAATTTTTTTTTATGCTTAATTATAATTTCTAACCAGTAATATAATTACAGCGCATCATGGAAGAACTGGAGAAAGAGTCTGAGGAGTCTCACACGAGCTCTGACGCCGCCAAGCCGCGCGCTTACTCCTGGTGGAACTGGCGGAGGTCCAATGACGCTAAGCGGTGAGTTGTGACGTCACTAGTGTAGCAAGATGGCGTCCCTAAGTCCGGCCATAGACGGACCGCATCTTGCAGCCGAAACCGACTGCAAAATGCGGTCGCCGTACGGCGATCTGCAGTTTTTATACTAAATTCATATCCGCAATACACGGACCGCTCCAGTAGTTCTTGAGCGGTCGCAAATTTCAACGCGACCGCTCTAGAGCAGTCGGTCCTGACTGCAACTTGCGGTCAGTCTATGCCCAGTCTAAGGTTCAGAATACTTTAGAGATTATATTCTAAATAACAGTTGTTGTTTTTGGAGAAGAAGGATAAAAGCATAATAGCTCTTGTTGTGTTGTTGATAAGAGACTTTGATATATAAAGGAATGGATTAAGATTTCTTTTTACATGACTACAGGGCTGTAACTATGTCTGTAATATATTCATGTTTGTATATACTGGGAATTTTAGTGAGTTATTTTAAATTAAAACTTGTTTCCAATACTTGAACATCAAAGTGTTGTGTGTAGAGTCAAATTTCAATGTCAAAATCTGACAATTCGATGTAAGAACCATCCATATTCAGCTCATACATCACATCAACAGCATCACAACGATATTGTAACATAGAGTTCTATTTTAAATTTTCTGAATTTTCCCGAACTTTTGAAGTCTCGCATCTTAGCAACTAGATTTTACCTACTTCTATATAATATCTAATACTTTTTCGTCTCTTTAGGAGTGATTCGTCGCCGCCAAAAGAAAAAGACCTAACAAAACCTGAGGGGACAGACACCAAGACAGAGTCCACTGACGAAGACCAAACGGACCACTGGATGGACGACAACGTGGAGAAGAAAGTCATAGTGGATGTGACGGAGCCGATAGAAACTGAGGCGGTGCCAATACCGCCCGAGCCCCAAGATCAAGGTAGTCTATATTTAGTCTGACACGAGTTGTCCTGATATTTGTACTGTATAACTATATATTGTGTATTGTTGTGTGGGCTTATAAATGTGACGCCGGTTGCTAACATTATTAGGCTGCCTTCACATTAAGTCGCGAGTACTGCGGCAGCCGCGCGACTCAACGTGAAGGCAGCATTAGCCAAGCGGCGAGTAACGACTTTTTTGGCTTATTATCATTACTAGCGATAAATAGCGGCTGGTAACAGCTTGTTATATTTCATTGATATAATCACATGAGTTCGTTTATTTTTTATGGTTTTTCTTCTGATTTACTTACAATAGGTTACATTTAACTTAAATAGACATAAACGATGACATTTGAATCTGTGTTAGTGTTAAATACACTATTCTCATACAAAAGGTGACATAACACAACAAAGAAATACTACTATTTTAATAATTGGTATTTATTCAATAAATAAGTGTGGGTGGGGGTCACTGACCTCCATTATACAAGTACGCTGGACTAATGATACCCTTTGAAATGACAGCTATTTTTTGTGCCTATTTAAAGCGGAATCAGCTCCCCCAATGTGAGTGATAGGAACTAAATTTGACGTAAAAATGACGTTTCTGTAACGTTGACGTCCTATGTAAAAGACCTAATGACAGTAGTCCAATCAACTGAAAATTGAGAATAACTTGATAGACAAATAGCGATGGGTCAATGTACGAAAGCCTGGACTTTAGCCTGATATTTTTTCGGTGCCAAAATCCATGATAGTTCAATCTCTAATATTTAATAGTTTCGTAATGTTTCTCTGTCCTCTGTGTTAGATAGAAATTTTGAAGAGTTAAAGAGCCATAAATTGAAATTTTCGTTTTCAAATAACATCTACATCGTCGTGGCATTAAGTATGACTACGGAATGGTATTCCTGTGTGGCACACTTGACTGGTTTCTACTAACACTAAATGTTGCTTGCAACTTGATTGCTTCGAAATTCGTTTATCGTTCAGAAACCAAACATTTCTCCAGGATACGGCTATCTTTTGTCCTTTTCGGGGACTCTTATTTCATCAAAATCGGAAAGGTGGTTTAAACGTGATGGTAATATACAGAAAGACAGGCATTTATTAAACATAATATTAAATACTATGTATATTTGTGTACAGTATGTCACGAGCACAGCTCATCGGATTCTGATAACGAGAGCAACGTCAAGTCCAACAGGCGACAGTCCTCCTTCAGGAAAACGTTGCGGCTATCGTCGGAGCAGATCGTAAGTTTAACTTTTATTCCATCCTCATAGTATTATCTATTATTATTATGTCTTTAAATAAGCAGATTAAGGCCCAATTCCAGCAATGTCTGTTAGTGATAACAGCTTGTTAAAATACCATTTCTTCTCTTTCATTCATACGATGAAATTATTATTTTTAACAAAAAATTAAAACCGACTTCCAATATGAACTAAAAAGTATTAAATAATGTTTCCTATCTAATAGTGCCTTTTTCCGAATTCGGCTAAACCTCAACTATTTCTGTACTCAATCTTCATCATTTTGAAGTCGGTACCAGATATAGCTGAATCTTTAGTTCTCTGACAGAATAGGTATTTGAAACTTTTGGAACTGGCACCGACTTCAAAATTATGAAGATTGAGTACAGAAATAGTTGAGGTTTAGCCGAATTCGGAAAAAGGCACTATTAGATAGGAAACATTATTTAATACTTTTTAGTTCATATTATAAGGATTTTATTATTGTTTATACCTTGGAAGTCGGTTTTAATTTTTTGTTAAAAATAATCATTTCACTCTTTTTAGTTACCTAGTAAACCATCGCGTATATTCTACGTATCTTATTACAATTTGTTAAGAGTCACACTCAATGCGATTGTGTTTCTTATTCCTATTACGATGTAGATTGTTTTCCTATGTAAGTATTTTCATACTAAGGGTTCAATTTATTACCTCGATCGTGGGAATCGCAGACACAATAGATTTTTAATTGTTATGCGGCAGCCGGGTGCCGCTTGGGCTTGATGGGTTAATAGTTAAACTAGTGTAGTACCTATCGAAGCAACTTCTCTTTTTTCTTTCGAATCTCAAAAGTAATGTCAAATGTGTGCCTTACGCTCTGGAGTTAAGGTTGACTTTGTTATGTTCAATTTTGTGGTACATAAATCGCTTAGAACTTGAATCATTTATTTTGAAACAACATTATATTTTTATTAAAATCGCTATGAAAAGTACCAATTATTATAAGGACATAACGTGATGATATAATTATGACACTGGTGACCCTGACGTGGTAATGATGATGATGATGATGATGATGATGATGAATCTAATTTGCATAGTAGCATATGCTTTCAGTTCTTAAAACAGCGCCTAAACCCCTAAACTTGTATCTATAAGGAATCCGGAGTTCTCTTAGTATCTTCGGAACCATAGTATACCTTGGTGCAAAATCTTGCGTTTTGGTAGCATATGCTTAGGATACTTCTCATAAAACCAAAATCACCATATGTTTCCATATAAATTTTGAGGAGTTCCCTCGATTATCATCAGATCACCACTTTTGTGAAAATGGGACCAAATTGGAGGGAAACCTAATAGAACAAAACAAAAATTTTGAAAATCGGTTCACAAACGGCGGAGTAATCGTTGAACATACAAAAAAAAAAAAAACCACAGCCGAACATATAACCTCCTCCTTTTTGGAAGTCGGTTAAAAAACGAAAGTGGTAGCGCCGTGATACTAAATAGAGCATTAACTTTTAACAGTCGTTGGTGAAATTGGGCCTAAGCTTCATAATTATTATAAAGATCTATTATGAGACGTAACTTATGCTTCTGTGATTTTTTTGTAGTAAAACACCCATATATTCTATGAAAATCAAAAAGTATAATATAAATTTAAAAAAAAAAAACTACATCAATCAATCTACATAGGAAATGAGGAAACTCACAAATACGAATGTAGACGTAATATAATTGTCGTATCATTTTATACAGACGCATTGACAACGAATATACGTTGGCGGGCCCAGGAAATTACGTAATTGATCTATCTCATAATCTTCATACGTGTAGATCAAAGTTCACTTTATCGTTTAACAGGTAAAATAAACTAGATGGATGACGCCCGCAACTCTATTGCGCCAAAATTCGTTTATCGCGCGGGAACCGTACATTTTTCCGGGGTGAAAAGTATTCTATGTCCTTTCCCGGGACTGAAAGTATCTCCATACCAAATTTCAGCAAAATCGGTTTAGTGGTTTGGGCGTGAAGACTGAAGATGCAACAGACAGACGGACAGACATACGGACATTAAGTAAAGTATGGAAGTATGGATATACATAAACCATTATATATCTTATCATTCTAGAGAACAATTTTCTTTTTCTTGTGAAATGGATATGACTTATGAGTCATGTAGCATTAAAAACTACGTATATGAAGCTCGCATAAAATTCATTTAAATAGAAAAGCGAGTAGCATAATGAATGTCGTCCATGCATTAAAATTCCTCTTTGTCACTTTGACCTTTTAAAATTTCTTTGTGCATTTTAGTGCGACCTACTTACCAAAAATAGGTCAATGACAGATTGGATCGCTAGAATCATAAACAGCTTAACGGATTCAAGACTCATTACATTGTTTATTAATTACTATGAAGGTTTTTTGAGAATTCTAAAGTAGGTGGAATACATAGAATTACTTTAGTATTGAGTGTTGTTTATTACACTGTTTTAAGTTGTACTTAAGGCTTTTTAGGTTCTATAGTTGGGTCACTGGATATAAGAAATTTGCGAACAAAAATATTGGTATTTTGCTTCCATGTTTACATTATACAAGCCGGTTGCCAATGTAAACATAAATAAATGGACGAAATTCTCCGTATTTGGTAAAGGACTTTATCTTTATTGCAAGGAAATTTAAATATACCCATTCACAATGTTAAATGGTCGTCCAAGCCAGTATTTTTTATTATCTGCCTTAGAAAATGCATATTCACTTTTACACTTAGAAAATGCATATTCACAATTAACAGAGTCTAAAGTTATGAGGTTTGGATTTAAGTCGTGCTCTGTGCTCATATTTTAGGTCACTGCCACCGCTTTACATACAGCACTTTTAACAGTTACAAAATTTGGTGATACGGGCACTGGCATGGACCTATCCATGCCAGTCATTGTCATCTCATGACACTGGTCCTATCAGTGACTACTTTTCTGGTTTTCGCTGTATCCTAAATTTACCCATTATTTTTTTTCAGAAAAAGCTAAACCTGCGCATGGGCATGAACGAGATGGAGTTCAGCGTGACGACGGCGTACCAGGGCACGACGCGCTGCAAGTGCAACGTGTTCCGCTGGCGGCACGACGACAAGATCGTCATCTCCGACATCGACGGCACCATCACCAAGTGAGTGAAGACCAGTGTTCCGCAAACTTTTTGTGTTCGAGGTACTATCAGAGAATTTGTTTCCTAGGCAGATGGGGGACCTACGTAGTTTGGTCGCGTTACGTCAAACCCAGCCGACAAATCACAATTAACATTGAATTGACTTGATCCGACCAAATGACGTTGGCCTGTCAACTGCCTAGGAATCAATTTCCTCGATAGTACATCTAGGAAAATGAATTTTTTTTTAAGGTACACCACAAAATAATCAGTGTGTCTGAGTTCCCATCCGCTCGTCGATCATTCTGAGATGTTCCCATTTTGGTTCTCATAAACTAGGAATAAGGTTGATGGCTTTTTCCGAGGCACACCAACTACTGACCACGGTACACCAGTGTGCCGCTTCACACCAATTGCGGAACACTGGTGTAGACCACTTCACCCCTGCCTCCCCAGTCACCACCGCAGGCTGGGGTAAATGGCGCCTATCGATGTTAAAGATCTCCCGCAACATACCTTATAATTTCTCGGAGCTCGTGCCAGGGATGTATAATGACGTCATAGTGTCACAAACTCATCATCTCATCATCACGCGGAGTGGCATGCGATATCTATGGAGATCTATTGCATGCTTGACTTAAGACTTGCGTCATGGCGTCAATACTTCGGTACTTCACTTCTAAACTTACGTCATTGTATAAATACTTGGATACACGCCTCCGTGGTCTAGTGGTTAGAGCGTGGCTCTCGACTCCGGAGGTCGTGGGTTCGAATTCCGCGTTGGAAACATGTTATTTCCAAGTTAGGTTAGGATAATGCAGGCTGATCACCTGATTGTCTCAGGAGCGTGCACTCCTTAAAGGCAGAAATGCAGTGCATTACTTGCCATTCACAGATATTTTAATTTAACTTTCCAACGTTTTAGATGACGTTTATTATTATTAAAATTTAAAAAATGAATACACTTAAAACGCCTAAATTTATAAAATAGCAACAACTAATTTGCAAAACTATGACATTATACCAGATACGCACTGGGCGTCTCGCAGACCCTGGGGTTATGTGTGCGCGTATCGGCAGTCGGCATACAGTTTGCAACGCACACAGACAAATCCGCTTTGTAGGCGAAGTCCAGCGGCTGTACCGGCGCGCGGCGCGGTGTTCGGGAATGATCGGATATGTTCGTTGCCTATAATCCGAATAAAAATAATAGACGGAAATCTAATTATTCACGTATGCACATTATGCATTTTTGTTTTGTAAGGTTTATAATTGTTTACATAGCTGAAATGTTTTGTTTTGAAATGGTTGATTTTCTATCATAAGTGCGTTTTTGATTTCTTAAAAATGTTATTTGACTGAAGTTTGTGTTGACAATGTGTGTTTATTAAAAATTAAAAATAACAACTTTTCACAATTGTCATTCAGTGAAAAGATTCTAATTGTGATTTGTGTCTAAAGGTATGTGTGTACTGTGTACCTGAGTTACAACAATTAAACCAGCAACAAAAAGGAAATGTAACTCGAAAGTTTCATGTTAAAAGTTATCCATATTCATAGTAATTTATTTTATTATTTTATATACTTATACTTAATATTAAATGCGAAAGTATCTCTGTCCGTCTGTCTCGCTTTCACGCCAGAACTAATTAACCGATTGTAATAAAATTTTGTACTGCCCAGTCTAGAGCCTGAGAAAGGACATAGGCTACATTTTGATGAGGCAAAAATATATTAAGTATCTAATTTCCATGGAAATATCGATGAAAATGAATTCACATTGTATTCTAATATGTAACAATTTACAATAGATGGCGTTTTTATTTATTTTAGCTTAGCACACGTCATGTTGGTCTATTTCCATGGAAACATCGATGAAATGAACTCTCATGACTCATTGTAGTTCCAACATGTGACAACAGATGGCGTTTTTTTATTTCTTCATAACAGAACGTAATCTAATAGTTTTGAAAACATAGTTTTTAATTTATATCAACACTAATATTATAATTTATGCAAAAATATCTCTTTTTGTCCGTTTGTCTGTCTGTTTTGCTTTCACGCCAAAAATACCGAACCGATACCGCTGCATACCTAGTGTCAAAATCCTGTGCACGCCGCTGGATTGTCTGATAAGTAAAATGATCCATGGGTCGGATGGGCATGTAAAAAGTCGGTCCTGCGCCTGATCTCTCGCCAGTCGTGTCAGTCCTCCGTCCCACTGGGTTATGAGAGTGAAAGGAATAGAGAGTGCTCTTGTGTACTGCGCACACACTTGGGCACTATAAAAACTACTCCTGCGTAACAGGCCTGGTTTCAATGAAACTTGCCCTCGTCACCGAAACCGGTGTGGGGAGTATTATTATTACTTGGATACACTAGTAGGGAACTGATGTCATAGTGTCAACAAATAGTACAAAAATTATTTCAATAAGTCATGTGTGTGTGTGTGAAAAAAATTGGCTACTGCTCATGACTGCAGTCATTCAAACGTAAATTTTTTTCATGCATTAAAAAAATTTATAAGTCTATAAAGTAATGTTTAAAATCGTTTTAATTTGATAAAATAAAACGACGCTGTCAATTAAAATGTATTACATAACATCATAAATACCTTAAACAAGGTGTAACAAAACTAAGTGATAATAATTATACTATAGGGCGTGTAACTGTGTATGAGTCCCCTATATTGAGTTCAATGCCAAAGTAGCAGCGCTGAAAGATAAACTTTTTTTTAAACTTTTGTATGGGGAAATTCCTGACGCTGCGCGCTGGCGTACTTGCCCATACAAAACACAAAAAAAAATTGTTTTCAGCGCTGCAACTTTCACAGTATACCAGCTATATAAGGGACACATGCAAACCCTAAAATATTATACTGTTTGTGATTATAACTTGGTGAATGTGTCAGGTCTGACGTGCTGGGTCACATCTTCCCGCTGGTGGGCAAGGACTGGGCGCAGTCGGGCGTCGCGCAGCTCTTCACCAAGATCAAGAACAACGGCTACCAGCTGCTGTATCTCTCCGCAAGAGCCATTGGACAGGCTAAGGTAACTGCAGGCTTACTTAAAATAAGTCGACGGAACTGGTCCGTTTTCATTTAGATAAAATATACAAAGCTCAGTTTAGTAAATCCATACTACGCCTCCGTGGTCCAGTGGTTTAGAGCGTCGCTCTTGACTCGGAAGTCGTGGGTTCGATTCCCACGTTGGAAACATGTTATTTCCAAGTTTGGTTAGGACAATGCAGGCTGATCATCTGATTGTCTGACAAGTAAGATGATCCATGCGTCGGATGGGCATGTAAAAAGTCGGTCCTGCGCCTGATCTCTCGCCAGTCGTGTCGGTCTTCCGTCCCACTGGGTTATGAGAGTAAAGGAATAGAGAGTGCTCTTGTGTACTGCGCACACACCTGGGCACTATAAAATTAGTAATTACTCCTGCGTACTTGGCCTGGTTTCAATGAAACCGACCACCGTCACCGAAACAGGTGTGGGGAGTATTATTATTATAATTACTAATATTATAAATGCGAAAGTGTGTCTGTCTCTCTGTCTGTTACCTCTTCACGCCCAAATCGCTGAATCGATTTTGCTGAAAGGTATGGAGATACTTTGAGACCCGGGAAAGGACATTTATTAGGATACTTTTTATCCCGGAAAAATAAAGGATTCCCGCGATAATTTTGGCGCAACGGAGTTGCGGGCGTCATCTGGTATAAAATAAGACCTTTGTTTCCTTTTAAATCATTTATACAATTCTCGAACAAAGTAGCCAGCTACTTTTAAAATTCTCCCAACATAGCCGTCTTGTCCAGAGAAATGAAGTGATCAGTATCTAATACCATCAATATAGGTATTAAGTGTTTAACTCACAATAAATATCAGCACGTTAATTTTATTAACAGTAATATTTTTCTGTCAAAAATATCAATTTTTAACAGACATTTTTAGTTTGCACATACAAATTTTATTAAGGTCTAAAACTAATTGGATTTAAATGATACAATAAAATTTGTCAGCTCTTAAAACTATTCTTCTATCTTCAGGTAACACGTCAATACCTCCGTTCCATCAGACAAGGGGAGGTGTGCCTACCGGACGGACCACTACTGTTGAACCCCACGTCCCTCCTGCGCGCCTTCCACAGAGAGGTCATCGAGAAGAAGCCAGAAGAATTCAAGATACAGTGTCTGGCGGATATCAAAGCGCTGTTCCCGACCGGCTCCAACCCGTTCTACGCTGGATATGGCAATAGAGTTAATGTAAGTAGATATTATGTGCGTTTACGTTAATATGTAAGTATTAGTGTAAGTGATGAAATATTTTTTGCAAGTACATACTATAAAATTTAATAAAGCAATCGACCGTTAGTCAGGTAGTATGGTATTCAAAAAGTATAGTAAAGTAAGTAAGAAATAGAATAGCGCGATTTTTTTAGAGCTTACCGCCATCTACATTTGGCACATCGAACTAATAATATGATTTTGATTACGGGGGTGACTTAATCACTAAGTGATCAAACCCCTTTAAAAATAAAGAATTGAATAAAAAAAAAACTTATATTATGCTATATTCCTAAAGGCTTTAACTACTGCAACGTGTGTATAAAATTGACATGTCTTATAGGACGTCTGTGCTTATCAAGCCGTGGGCATCCCAATAGTGAGAATATTCACCATCAACTACAAGGGCGAGCTGAAACACGAACTGACGCAGACATTCCAATCCACGTGAGTACTAAACATACTACCGTCGTCACGCGACTAACTCCCGTACGTGCATTGCTACATGTACCATATTTCTATTTCAGCTACCACGTGCAAAGTGACATGGTCGATGATTTCTTCCCGCCGAAAAACGATAAAATTGTTAGCTAGCGTTAATTGTTATAACTACGCGACGTTTCTGGTAAGCCGTATGGCATGAGCTTGACGCGCTGTCTTCACTCTATGGCATATTAACCTCATCGACAAATAACAGCAATCATCGACATGTCATCTCTGTTTCTGTTTTTCCGTGTTGTACTCTATGTCTGGGGTTTTTTTTTATAAGAAAATAAAATGTGTGCCATGCGTCGCTTTTCGTGTTTGTTTTTTGGGGAAAAAAAGAACGCAACTGTTATATTGGATAGGCAATAATCTAAATTTGAATTCGACTGATAATAAAACAAAGCAATTTTATTTACGCCGCTTATTTGCATTTAATTAATCTAAATAATAATTTACAAATAAAAGATAATAGAATTAGCACAAATACGGTCAATAATTTTAATCTAAATGTTTAATTATCTACAACAAGTAAGACTGTATTATTGTAAGTCGTTGGGTACAAACTTCAATTTTATCAGTCCGCGATTTATAAGTATTGATATCTGCAAAACCTTGGAACTAAACATTACTATCCGGGATAGATTAATCTTTAGGGTCATAAACTACTACATCAAATGCCTCCCGCGTTTAGAAAAAATAATATTAGTAGATAAAACAAAATAATAGCTTTTCTAAATCATGCTTATGAAACTAACTTTTCAATAATCAATAATAATAAATCAACAAGATAATGGTCAAGGTAATTATGGTGAATGGACTCTGGTGTTGGCAATGTTGCAGGCTAAAATCATGGTTCTCGGTATAAACGGATATCTCATTTTTATATTAAAGTCTTTGGTAAAAGTTAATAAATAAATTTAACTTAAGATATAAAGTATCAGTTAAATATTTAACCCGTCGATCGTGGGAAAACGATATATAACGACGAATAAACGAATAGATATTCTATTGTGTCTCGGTCACCGGTGACCGTATGGGGCTTGATGAATTAAGAGACACAAATAGATATTCTATTGTGTCTCGGTCACCGGTGACCGTATGGGGCTTGATGAATTAAGAGACATAAATAGATATTCTTTTGTGTCTCGGTCACCGGTGACCGTATGGGGCTTGATGAATTAAGAGACTGTATAAAATTTTAAACAGTAAAAAGCCTTAGTGCCTGCTTTTTGTGGCACTTTACTATGTTCAATTGATATTTTGTATCGGTTTGAGAAGTGCTAATATAATTGTGATTTATGATTTTCTCACGCAAAGGTATTTTACTAAACAAAAATAAAAGTGCCAACAAAAGTTAGTTATCCAAGTCTTATTTAGCGAATATGCCTATTGTGTAACCATTGTGCACAATAACTCGAATCATTTAGACATAAGTTGCAACTGTACTTAACGTTACAGGTACTCGCACATGTCCGTGCTAGTGGACCAAGTGTTCCCGCCAGCGGATGAGCCTTCTGACGAGTTCTCCGCCAGCGTTTACTGGCGCGACCCACTGCCAGATCTGCCTCCGCTGCCGACTGTCGCCGCTAGTGCTCCCCCCGCTCACTAGATACCGCTGTATTCCGCCGCCATTTTGTGAGCGCTGACGCCATCTTGTGACAATCCTTGTCAAGTGGCGCTGATTAACTAGTGAATTGCGGTTGCGGGATGATTACACCAGTTCAGCAAATAAGACTGCACGGCCCTCTAGTGAGCCTGATAAAAGGCACCGTTATATTAGTATACCGGTACCGGTATATTAGTTCGGCAAAGGCGTTATAAAGAACAAGCTAAAAAGACTGCTACCGCCCTCTAGTGACAGCTCATTAAATGTGTGTAATTCGATGCCCGCCGAATTAAAATGTAATATGAACTTACTGTGTACGTTGTGTTAACTCTTAAGCGACTTGAATGTTTAATTCCAATAGTGCTTATTAGTTTACAATGTTTAGTAATGATTGTGATTTATGTTTGACTGTGTAGTATGTTGTAACACTTGAAACTATGGAAAAACGCTAGTTATTATACTGGCCTAAGAGCATCCTTGTTTTGTAAGGACCCATTTGGCACTAGGCAAAGCGCAATAAACTACGACAAAAATTTGTCTCACACATATTATTGAAATTGTCGCAGGCGACAATAATAAAAAACTGAAAAAAGAAGTAAAATGTAACTTTTGATTAAACAATGCCTATTAATCTAGTGCTATTCATGCCTGCGATTCTGCACATACGTTTTATGAACCAAATGTGAAACCAATCGTTATGGCATGTAGAGTAGTAATGATATCGTAATTTTGAATCCCAGCAATTTCTTAATATAGTAAACTGCACGGACGAAGCCAAGTTTCTTGTATTTTGGCACTGACGTTCGACACGATTACTATAATTTTTGGCACTATTTGGAATGTCATCGACAAAAAAAACTTGAGTACTTCAATACACACAATATAAATTTCCTAAAATAAAGAGCTTCGTAATAACCCACGCACAAATATACCAAAGAACCTCCAACGATATAACACTATGTATAATTAGCAAATATTTTATTCCAAATAAACCTTTTATAGCACGTAAAGCAATACTAAATACATTTTTGAAACATCATTCAGAAAAAAAAAAAACTAAGCATTAACTTAATAAATGTACAAAAACCCTAAAGATCACCTTGTATTTTCAACAAACTTGTGGAGCCAAAACAAACTTGCATATTAACGATTTTTTGCACATACAATGTTTAGGACTATGAATGTATTAATATTGTCTAATGTCTGGCATTTATTCTGATTAGACGTGGATTAACGTGATTTGGTAAAACCAACTAAGGAAGTTTGGGCACATGATCTACTGCTTATGTTACATAGATGGTTAAACATTATTTTGCTAAAACTTCTAAAATTAAGCAGTAGGTATTTCAGAGTTGATTTTACTAAATCTTATATTATGACCATGTATCATAATAAAGTTATTGTAGTTAAAAACTAAGAGTTTTTACCTTACAATAACTAGTATTTTTCTTAAAATTTGTTTGATGTTTATTTGATTAAAGACTGTCCATTAAGACTGGTATAGGTCTACCAGAATCTGATGGCAAAAAGTGAGAAAATAAATTGACTCTAGCAATACCGGGGTAATTGGAATAAATCATTTTGATCCTTTTTTTTTCTTATAGCGGCTGATTCTGTGTGTTAAACATGCGAATATAAAAATTTAACAAATGATCAAGGATATTTTTTGAAAATCTGCTGTCAAAAATTGCCATCAGATTCTGGTAGACCTATATACACACGTTTTCCGCATTCGATTTCCTAATGTGGAATTTCGATTTGGAATTCCGTGAGACTATCGCAAACGTTCGCCGGCTTGATCTTGAAACGTACGTGCGGAATTCGTTCCATGTTCGTTCATTCGTTCGTACTGATTCCATGCATTTGGATTTCCGAATGCGAAAAAGAAATTGGAAATCATGTGTATGCGGCCAGCCAAAACTTGGGTTTGCAATAGCTTAATTTTTGTAAGTAACTGTCGTAGTTACCAGTGGCCAGTGCAGTGTAAGGAACTACATATGTTGTTAAAATAAATAGGAGTGTTAATATATAGTTAGTGTGCACTACGGCTTAGCTTGTTTGATATCATGCTGTGATGTACCATGATCTCAATTTCATTTGTACATATCACCATGCAATGATTGGGAGCCCCAGTGTTGGGAGTTGATATGATTTTAGCTTCATTATATTTTGTAATTCTGGACCATCAGAAATTTTCGTCAACCAATTGTAAAAATAGATTTACTTTTGGAAAATCCATAAAAAATATTTTATTTATTTAATTGACATACAGGTTGCAATTAAACCTTCCTGCCATTTTTTCATTTATTTATATATTACCTACAGAGCATATTTAAATTAATATTTGTATTTTCGGAATGAGTCGTGAGTGGTATATTAATTGAATTTAGTGTAATATAACCATTCCCATTGTTTCAAAACTTAATTCCTTGGAATGGCTATGCTACTAAATGAACTTTGCATACCTATTTTGCTGAATGTATTTACTGTGATGTCGTCATATGATGAAGCAATGCTTTACTTTTGTACTGTGATTATCTGTAATTTGTATAAGTTAACTGTGTTGCAGATGGTAGATTCATTCATGAGTGAACCATAGTATAAATATCATATAGTAACTCGGCCGTATTCTAGATATTAATCTCGCTCAACACAGTGACTATTACTTCAAGTTCTCTGAAATCACACTAATGTATACGTGCGCCGGATTCGGGCCAGCTAGCACAATGATGGTCTACTCACTACTGTATGTTATTTATATTGTGGTCACATTCCTCTAAGGCAAAGCCTTCTAAGTTGAAAGGTTTATTTTTCTAGAAATGAATGTTGTAAAAGGACATTTCTATTTTACTTTTGATAAGTTGAGTTTCTTTGATTGCAGCAGGTGTATAAACAATTTAATATGTTAATTTTTATTACAAATAATTTATTCTGTGATTATTATAACATTTTTAGAATTAAAAAAATAAATGATTAAAATTCTTTTAACTCTTATTTACTAACCTACTACCCCTAAAGAAAACAGCATCAAAATCCGTTGAGTACTTTACAATATTTTGTGCAGCCAAATCCTCAAGATCAAACACAGGGGTGTAATAGGTTTTATATTATGTTTATTTGACATCACAGCTCTTGAGCAAGTGAGCTAATTGTGACCTACCACCTATCTCAATTTTCCATTCATAACATCAACAAAATATTATTATGTGTTGAAAATGTTACTAATTATAAATAATCATTCTGGTTGTTATAAAAGAAGTAATATTTATGATGTTTATGACTTTACAATTTTTATAACTATAGTGAGATAGAAAAACTTGTTTTCTTATTTTTAATTTTTATTATGTTTCATCTTCCTCCATGGCCTCTACATCATTCACATCATCATCGTCTGCTTCTTCATCACTGGGCACATCAACATCTTTATGAAATCCTTTCCCTTTGGTCCAGTGACACTTTATCACAACTTTAAATGTGGCCAATTGCATGCCCAATAGTTTTAATATACTTGCTTGCTCTGGAGTCAGAGGAACACCCTTTTTACACACCTGCAAGCAAATACAGAAGGTAATGAGAATCAGTCAATGAAAACTCAATGAACTTTATTTGGACAGCTGTTTACTGAGTTTTAATTTGCACAAGTTATTTCAAAAAAGTAAATAAACAATCCAGAAGGTATATAAAATTTTTGTCATACCTGATATTCTTTTATGAGATGTATAACACCTCTTTCTAAAGTCGTTGGGAGCCCTAAACGTCTTAAATGGGGTTCAATAGTGTGTGAAAAGTCTTTGAGTGGACCCTGAGGTAGAATTACATCCTTGGTTGCAACAAATCCTGCTCTTGCATATTCTTCTTCTGTGAAACCTTTAAACCATTGCAATACATCCAGCACATCTCGGTTGGTCATAAGAAGTCCACATTGACCTCGTAATTTTTTTGATAACTGAAAATTTTAAATGTTATGTTGTTAATTATGTTTTAATGTAGATAAGATTCAGTTCCTTGTATTTGACTCCAGAGCATGTAGCTAAGATGTTTTCTCCATTGCTTCTTTATGGACTCGGCGATCAAAACGTATGGATAACATTAGATGAGTTGAATGTCAACGTCATATTAACGAAATTAAGTCAATTCCATATATTTTGAACGGCGATTCTATAAAGAAGCGATAAGGAAAAAGTCTTGGCTAAAGGGCCTGAGCATAATTTACCATATGCTAAATAATACAAACCAAATTAAGTTGATCTTCCATTTCATCGCTTTTATTTCTTCCAAGAGCAACTGCCATTACTTTATTTTTTCCGAAAAAGAATCTTGAATCTTTCCACTCATTTCGTAAATCTTTTAACTTTGTGTTACGCATGTTATCAACAGTGAAAAGGAAAATGTGATCATATTTGGATAAACTATTTCTAACCTCTTCTATAATTTTTTGCTTAAGTTGGAGTCCTTTTTTATTTGTTTTCGTTAAAGAAACTGAAATAAATAACGATATTTAATAATTAGCACTGAATTATTACAAGCTATACACATTGGAATGAAGTAAGAAAGGTTATATTGTGTGTCTCACCTTTTTTATCGCGTTTTGATTTAGGCATTTTGATAAAACAGTATTTTCTTTACGATTTAAATGAAATATTTAATCTTGTTGAGTTTTTTAATTCTTAAAACATTTATTTTTATAATTTCCACGTGTAGTCAAATTCAGTCAAATTGTTTTGACTTTTGAAATTTGAAGTTTTTTTTTTCTTATTATGGCACTTCGGCTATTTAACCATGGCCAGTGTCGAGTATATTATGGCGGAAAAATAATATTCTATAATACAATATTCAGCATCGTTTTTCTATATTGTCAGGTCTAAAGTCTAGTCAAAGTCTAAGTAAAAGTCAATATAGTCAAGAAGTCAAGTCAGTCGATTCAATAAAGTCGTAGACGCTTTACTGAAACTTTCGATGGAGTTTTGGAGGGAACACAAAATAGCACGTTTCTGGATATTGCATCACTTTCCTACACTTGTGCACGATAACGAATATCTAATGGTTAATATCCTACCAATATTACACATTAAAAACCCATTTGTAACACAATTTTAGGAAAATAATACAAAACACAACATCACTCTTTCACATTCCCGGCAAAACTCCAAATTTGAAGTTTGAGCATACAGTTCGACAAGACATGGACAAGACTTTATATGAACGTGGCGAGAAAAGGAACTAAATGCTTCTATAATACAAAAACGTCATTTTTGACATGTGTTTGACAGTTCTCCTTTACCAGCAGCGCTCCCGTCAATGTAACCCACGTTCATTTAAAGCCTTGTCGAGCTGTATATACCTTACAATAGGTATTGTTTTAAAACGTTAGACACTCGACTCTCGAGTGGTTTTGACACTTGACTTTTGACTGATCACGTGATCAAAGTACTGCGAGTACCTTACCTCGAAAACGCCAGTGCTCACAGTAGAATATGGCGACGATTGATGACGTCATACATTTCACTAGGGTACTGCGGCAGTATACTGGCAGTCCATAACGGAACGAATTTTTCTACAGTGATAGCACTGTGCAGTGCTCGCAGTGCATATCGGAACGTAGCCATAGGTATGGCATGAGCACTGTATAATGGAGGTCAGTGGGCATGAGCCATGAGGCATCCCGCTTCAGGCATACTATAATTTATAAAAAAAATTAGTCAGTTTGGGCCACTGACCTCCATTATACAAGTACGCTGGACCTATGATACCCACTTTTTTTTGTGCCTATTTGAAGCGGAATCAGCGCCCCCAGTGCGAGGGAAGAGAACTAAATTTTACGTAACTTGCAAATGGCCGCTTAGTCGTTATTGGTTGTCATCACTAGTATTAGTTCCAAATACTCCTACTACTGCTATCAGCGCCAATATGGCGACTTTCAAACGTCATTTTTACGTCAAATCATAGACAAATATATTTGGTCAATGGTCAAATTTAGTTCCTATCACTCCCATTGGGGGAGCTGATTCCGCTTCAAATAGGCACAAAAAATAGCTCTCATTTCAAAGGGTATCATTAGTCCAGCGTACTTGTATAATGGAGGTCAGTGGTTTGGGCGGAACCTAGAGATAGATCATAGAATACCCGCTTCATTATGTAATAAACAAGACCTATTTACACATTATTTTCAACATCAACATTATCAAATGGATGAAATTTTAAGGCTCCCGCACACAGGTGCGTTATTATCGGTCGATAATAACGCATACGTTATTGCGATATCTGTTTTCAGTACATTTTGTATTAGAATGGTCATGTAGTTACACACTGCCGCGATAATAACGCCGCAATGGAATTGACATTGACTTTTCTTGCATACCTGAGAGGGATGGTATAATAGTGCCGTCGCGGCGCGGCGCTATCTCGTAATACATGATTTACACTCGCGCGCGAGCCACGAGCCGAGCCGCGAGACGCTCCACGAGCCGAGAGTGTAAACTGTAAACTCGAGCTCGCGGCTCGGCTCGCAGGGCTCATGACGTCGGGAGCGGTTTACAAAGGAGCTAGAGGGGGCAGCGAGATTTGTGCTTCGACGTGAGCCGCGAGACGCGCCGCGAGCCGAGCCACGAGCCGCGAGTATAAATCTCATATAAGAAATATCGGACGCTAAAAACGCAGCTGTGTGCAAGGAATCGGGACGCATTATCGCAATAACGCATGCGTTATTAATTAATATCAACCGATAAAAACGCGCCTGTGGGCTACGTGCAGGAGCCTTTATTCATTGATTTGTCATAGATAAGTTAGGCGTCTTATCATAGACAATCTAATTTCCGTATTTCGAGCAAAATGGCCGCCTACTTTGTGAACCCTGTTCCGGTATTTTGTTTCCCCTCTGGCCCCGCTGCCGTCAGTGTAGTATATCGTTTACCGCAAGAAAAAAACTGATTTTGTGTCGAAATTGCTGGCTTATTTACTTTATATCCCTTCTAACAAGTAAGTGAAACGATTATATATAAGTGAAATATACGTTGTGAGCAATTATAGTGAAATTGCTTTAATTTTAAACATGGTAAATGTGTGACTGTGACGCATAAAAGGAGTGTCCCTCGCAGCAGCCATTTTGCCTGTACCGGCTGCACGACATTGCGGTGTGGTTAGAGTATTTTTAAAAATTGATTTACAAATATAATTCTAACAGTTATGTTTGTTGCTGAGGACAAGTGCTTACTTTGGTGAACGATTGTGGCTACGTTACTTCGTTGTTAACATTTCTAGTAAGTAGGTTATTGATGGTGTTCAACTTGACCATGGCTTAGGGCTGTGGCGTTTATGCTCATAATGTTCATTATCTTCTACATGTAGATTCGTTGTAATAGCGTGTAATGGAGAATCCAGTCCGCCTACCTGCTAAACCTCGAGAAATCTTTTTTAGTTTTCGTACGTTACGTTAATGCGTAATTGTAGTTTGTGACTAAGCCCTTACTCGCAAAGGTAGTCGCTAAAAAAGTACACGCCTAAGAATAATGTCTTTAAGAACTTACAAGTGAGAATGATGTAAAATTTCAATGCTAATTAGATGTTGTTAAGTTCTCACATAATAGCTTCACCTTGCAGCACGAGTTGCTAGGCAGACACGTGCTGAGGTATAATCTAGAAACTTGCAGATGCAATTATAGCCGAGTAGAAAGTAGATCGTAATGAAATTGTCGTGAACGGCTTTATGTTCTTCTACTTCGAAAACCAAATAGTAGATTTCACCTTCAACAGAGTCCTTCGGTTTTGACAGGAAACTGAATTAGCAAATTCAAAGTTTTATCGTTAAATTCGTATATTAATAGCTGATTAGAGCAATGTCTTTGTCAAGGATGTTGGGTGACGCACTATCGGTGATTAAAGCGACGAAATAGTTGCGTGTAGTAGATTTGAATAATGAATCATTTGCTTCATTCAGTAATGTCAGTTTGAAACTGCTGAAACTCCAAGATGTGGTGTGTTTTCCAAACTGTCAAGGAGTGAGTCACACCACACTCACCCTCTTACTAATAAAAAGTTACACAGCGTGTATAGAGGGTGCATAAGATTTTTTCTACTAATAATAATTTATTGATATAAGGCCTGTATAATGATGCTGTCATTTCCATACTAATTTCTCTGTATAGACTCTGTGTAACGTGTGTGTAACTTAAAAACTCCTGTTTAACTATTCACACATTGAACGCATGTTTAACAAGTTTTTATTAGTAAGAGGGTCAATGTATTAGCAGCAAATCAAGAAAAAAAGCTAATATTTCATCTCATTTTAAAATAAATTGTATCTAACCAAATCTTCAATATTGTTCAGTTATTTAAATTTATAATCATGCCTTGTTTTGCTGCCAGGCAAGTGTTATCTATTAGATGAAAGATTCAAGGTCAAATGAAACTAAATTTAATGGCCTAATTGATTACTAGTTGAAAATAACAACTAAACCTTTAGTTATAATTAATTTTACTAGTATGTAAAACGAATACTGTATACAGTCTATCTCTATCGACTCTGACTAAGTTACTATTGCAAATCTTTAACATGCACATGGTTGATAACAATGTTTTATACATCTCATTTTCATACCCATAAAATTACAATGTAAGAAATGCTTCTCTTCGTCAATGGATTATTATTCTCCAGGTCAATCCTGGAATACTAAATAATCAAAATATTCTTGTTTTTATTAGTAGTACATATTACATTATTAAAGATCTTAGTCTATCCCTCTTACTAATAAAAAGTTACACAGCGTGTATAGAGGGTGCATAAGATTTTTTCTACTAATAATCATTTTTTGACATAAGGCCTGTATAACGATGCTGTCATTTCCATACTAATTTCTCTGTATAGACTCTGTGTAACGTGTGTGTAACTTAAAAACTCCTGTTTAACTATTCACACGTTGAACGCATGTTTAAGAAGTTTTTATTAGTAAGGGGGTATAAGTCTAAACAGGTCTGGTATATCAGTTTTCTACTGTTTTACTTTGCAATAATAACATTTAACAGCAGTAGAACAGAATATTCTATCTGAGACTGTAAAATAATTTTATCAGGGAAAAGGGCATTCAAATAAAAGGGAAAAGGGTTTGATCAAACGTCTGTCCAGGTTTACTTGAGTATTTCATCAAATTGAATTTCTCTGTCTTTTGAATCTGATTTTTTGTTATTACTGGTATTGATATTAACATGCTATTTTATTAATACTGGTACCTATTGGATTGTGATTTAATACCAATACCTTCAAATTAGGGATTTTTACAGATCTCAGGTTGAATAACCTTGGTACTTGTCAATTACTTATTTTAAAATATTTATCCTCATAACAATTAGTTTTGTTGTGTAAAATTTTCTTATATTAACCCATCAATCCCCAAGCGGCACCCAGCTGCCGCATAACAATTGAAAATCTATTGTCTGTGATTCCTACGATTAAGGTATTACACAAATGTGTTCATTTGAATCCTAACAAGTTGTTTATTATTTTAATGTAGTAAGGAAACATTTTCGAGTGGTGCTCGAAAATACTCATATGGAAATTGTTGTCTCTGCCACACCCACAAAATTTACGATTTTCTATTGACCTTTTGTGTTTAGTATACTCAGCCAAAATAAATAGCTGATGTCATCGTTATAGAACTGTCGCAATGAGTTCATAAATTTTAAATATCGCAATTTATCTAGACATTATAATGATACCCAACAACTGTAGTAGTAAATGCCCAGATACACGATAAAGGCAATAAGGCGCCGAGCCGGGTGGGTAGGGGGCGGGGGCGGCGCCGGGGTAGCGCAGGGCGGCGGGGTGGGTCGCCAGGGCGAGGGTGGCGAGGGGCGTGTGCGAGCGTCGAGCTAGTCGTATTTTGTCTGGAGTGTTTATCCCGTGCCGGTGGATCAATATCGGTGGCGCAGTGACGGTGGGTCGACGACGGCGCGCACCTCGCCACCGGAGCCGAGTCTGTGAGATGCTGTCGAACCGTGCGGACGCCGCGTCGATGTCGCGTTTGGCGTGAGGGTCGCTCTCCGAGCTGCGTTCAGTCCTGACGTTGCGCCATTGCGCTCGCTAGCCTCCGAACGAGGTGCGCCGTTTTTCATGATGACTCATTTACCCGATTGGATTCGCTTCGGTGAAAGTGACGCCTAACGATTAGTCTTTCTGAGGAGAGCCCTGCTTCTCCTTTTTACGAAGTTAATTTTCATTTTATTTGATCTTTGGTATCGTTGGTTGCAGGGGCGTCCGTAATATAGCCTTCTCGAATCATCAAAGATGTCCGTCGACAAGGAGGAACTTGTGCAACGCGCCAAGCTGGCGGAGCAGGCGGAGCGATATGACGACATGGCGGCGGCGATGAAGGAAGTCACCGAGACCGGCGTCGAACTCAGTAACGAAGAAAGAAACCTCCTCTCCGTCGCATACAAAAACGTCGTCGGTGCACGACGGTCGTCATGGCGGGTCATATCCTCAATCGAACAGAAAACCGAGGGCTCCGAAAGAAAACAACAGATGGCAAAAGAATATAGGGTTAAAGTAGAGAAGGAGCTCAGAGAAATCTGCTACGATGTCCTGGTAAGAAAATTATCGACTCGTAGAGATCCGAGACGTTTGCAGTCTCGACATATTTTAGTTTCGGTCAATTTAAAACCTCAACTCGTTTGAAATTACGCGTCGGGTTAGTCGGATAATCTTCCTACGCGTATGACGTCATCGTATTAGCACGTTGCCAATTTGAAGAATGATGCAAGCGCTCAGTCGTCGCAGTAGTTTCCTTTTGCGTTCCTTTCGATTAGGGAGTAAAATTTTATTAATACCACTGTGTGCGGGCGACGGGCTGGCAGGAGACGGGCAGGGCGCGGTGCGCGCGGCGGTGACGTACTGCGCCGCGTCACTGCGCGCGCTGCTATCCCATCTTCGTTCGTTGCCCTGCCTTTATGCTGCCTAATATTTAATTCCAAACGAATTACTATCGCCTAATTAAATCGTACTAAGCATTCGGTTACGCAATGCCGAAGTACACGCGTGGGGCAACGGAACCGCAAAAATCAATATTGAATATGATCTGTTGGAATGAACACGACTATGCGCGAAGTTTATTAGACATTATTAGAATTAAAGTATTTTAAATAAAATACTTGATAAATTATTAGATCAGAACTTAAAATACGTCGAGTACTTTTTCTTTTATATTATAATATAAAATTTGATAACTTTAAATTTTATGTTTAGAAATCAATAACTAATGTCATTGTTTCAGGGTCTACTCGACAAACACCTAATTCCTAAAGCTAGTAATCCAGAAAGTAAAGTATTTTACCTTAAAATGAAGGGTGACTACTACAGGTACCTCGCAGAAGTGGCCACAGGTGAAACCAGAAATTGTAAGTGCACCGATGACTACACATACATATTTATAAGCACTGAGTTAAACTTTTACTATTTAAGCTAAAACTGTTTTTGTATTACAGCTGTTGTAGAGGACTCACAGAAAGCATACCAAGACGCCTTTGAAATCAGCAAGGCGAAAATGCAACCAACACACCCAATAAGGCTTGGGCTGGCATTAAATTTCTCAGTCTTCTATTATGAGATTTTAAATTCACCCGACAAGGCGTGTCAACTTGCCAAACAGGTCATTTTTTTGTGTCAGTTTAGCAAACGTTCTGTGCTGGCTGGCGCGAGGATACCGCTCAGGCTAGGGGTACTAACTCAGACAATCGCTTGTCCTCAGCTGTCGTCGAGGACTCGCAGAAGGCATACCAGGAGGCGTTCGACATCGCCAAGTCCAAAATGCAACCCACACATCCCATCAGGCTCGGCCTCGCGCTCAACTTTTCCGTGTTCTATTACGAGATTATCAACTCGCCTGCGCGAGCTTGCCACTTAGCCAAACAGGTTCATTCGAGTTGCATAGAGTGATGCAGAGTGAAGTGTTTAACTCGTGACTAATTTTGCCGAAGTGTAACGATACTTACACCGCATGAGATACGATGTGTTGCATCTGTACTGTAATTCGTTAGGACATCTAATTAGCAAGCGCATGGACGTGTTTCCGCAATTAACATTTAATCCTCGACCGGCCAGCAAAGAATCGTTAACTTTTTTGTATGAATTTATTCGTCGAAGGACGACGGGACTCGAACTAACGATCGCTTCCATTTGCAGGCGTTCGATGACGCGATCGCGGAACTAGACACACTGAACGAGGACTCGTACAAGGACTCTACGCTGATCATGCAGCTGCTGCGGGACAACCTCACGCTGTGGACGTCGGACACGCAGGGCGACGGCGACGAGCCGGCAGAGGGCGGCGACAACTAACGCGCCGCCGCCGCCACACGCATTTGTTCTCATCAGTGTTTTATAACAAAACGAGTAACATTCGAGAACGTCGCGCGGCGCGGCCGTCCGCAGCCGTTGCGAACCGTCGCTTGTAAAAAAAATGTTAAAAATGTCGTTCGCAGCGGACCTTCACGTTCCGTCTAAAATTAAATGTTATGTGTCATCTTTGACGGTTTTGTATTTCTGTATTTACACTGGATTACAGATATCGAGCTGACCTGATGAATATAAATATTTATAACTTAAGTTATTAAAATTACGGTTTCTTAAGTTAAAAGTGTTTTCCTTTATTGAGTATGCAAGTATCGACGACAGCCCGGTCGGCCCCCGAGTAACATTCCCCTCGCCGCCGCTCGTCCGCAGGGACGGGAAGACCGTGATGGTGACTATTTCGGAACACGCAATTAGATATACCGATTGTTGATATACCTGATACACCCAATTTTAGATTTTTCATATATAAATCGGCAAAATGTAATGGCTGTATTTACCGCGGGCACAAAAAACTCGTTAGTGTCTTTGTGGTTTTGTGATGTCCTAACTGTTAAGTGTATTACCAAAGCGAGTTGACGACATTAACCATTTTGTTGTGCCCATATTTACCGATATCATTGACTATTTCAGGCATTTATTAGCGAAACAGTTTGTGATGGACAAATATTGTAACATTTCAGCTGCATTTTATCAGCCATTAATCTATTATATTTTTCATGTTTTCACCAATAAACTTTTGTATTAAATACAATTTTTAGTTTTAGAACCAATATCTAAATAAACCGCCACCTATTAACCCCGAAAAGATGTTTGTCTAAACTATGTAACTTTCGACGTAGTTTTAACCTTTCCAATAAGATAAGAGGGGGCAGGTGAGATTTTTTAAGTATTTGCTAACGTGTCATAATACAGTTAACAAACTAGTATAGGCAACTGAAATTTTGCTACAATAAATAACTGTAAATACTTTCTGAAAAGTAGTCTTCTTATTTCATGAGTCTGATTCTTTGACCTTAG
This sequence comes from Cyaniris semiargus, assembly GCA_905187585.1. Taxonomy (NCBI): domain Eukaryota; kingdom Metazoa; phylum Arthropoda; class Insecta; order Lepidoptera; family Lycaenidae; genus Cyaniris; species Cyaniris semiargus. The sequence goes on from LR994555.1 coordinate 7,454,406, forward strand.
TGATAACACGAGGGGTCGTTATTCATATCTCACAAAGATCTTAGGTCAGTTATTTTATCGATTAGAGAAATACATAATATCCCATCATTAATTTCCTTATGTCAAACATAGGCTACATCATTATGAAGTTCCATGACTATGTAGGTACCCTATGTAAACACCGTATTGAATTTCTATGAAATAAGAAGTTTAATAATAAAGCAGATTAAGCTCCAATTTCAACAACGCCTGTTAGTGTAAATTGTTATAAGGATACCTACGGAGAGCGAAAGAAATAACAAGAAATGTAATGGAATATAACAGGCTTTGGTGAAATTAGTAGATGCTGTCAGAGTCTTGATATTAACTTGACAGAGTGATAGTGTAAGGCCCGTATAAATAGTCAGTACTCAAGATGCATCTCGGTCTCAAGACGCGGTTCAGGCTCTGTGATTGGTTGGCTGTCAAAATGTACCTACTGACTATTTATATGGGCCTAAATAAGAACTAGGTGACTAGTGGTAGTATTCTATTCAAAGACCAAAAAGACTAGGTTTGATCTAAGGCTCAGAGTAAAGATACTTCTGTGGGCCAATCATGCAAGTTATCAATCTCCAAGCGACAGCCGGCTGCCGCATAACAATTGAAAAACTATTGTGTCTGCGATACTCACGATGGAGGTGCTACAAGTAATATTACTATAATTATTATTCTAGCAGTGAGCTGCCCGCCCGATTAGAAACGGGCCACTAAATAATAAGTCATTCAGTTTTCCGCTAGGGGCGCTGTTGATTCACTTTATCCACGTGACAGCTAAAACAAAGAGGTGTGGTAATGAAATTTCTATAATGCCACGGCCGCACATGCGTCTATCGTCACGAAGCTTCGTGCTATGAGACGATACACGCAGATCATCCGATGGTATCGTCTTTAGCACATAAAGTTAATATACCTAGCGGAATAGAGCAACAATCTCGAGCTGTCAAACAAAACCGAATTTGCTTTACATCTGTGTGTAAAATATGTGTACGTATCCACTTACACAAGCATGATTGAACATGACTTCTAGAGATTAAATTGTCAACGTGCCGATAAGTGCCGACTGGACGTCAAAAAAAGAGTTCTGCTGTCATGTGTCACACGTCTCTTTTTACCAAGCAGTGTTACTGATAGTGACATCTCGCTTGCTCAGGCCTTTGTTTCTCTATTCCGGTAGATATAGTATTAACTTTATGCTTTAGCATGAAGCTTCGTGACGATAAACGCATGTGCGGCCGCGGCATAAGTGGATTATTATTACATCATCAAATATCTCTGATCATTGATCATATTATGTTTGATCCAATATAATTGACTATTTGAGTCATATCTGTGTATTACACTATGAAAGTTCATTCATTGATCCTATTTTACGTCATATTATGCGGTTGCAATGGCCAATGGAGAACGCTCGCTGACGGGTATTGAGTATTGACGCCAGGGCAGGGTTACTAGATCTCGGAGAATTCGATTTGCCAAAATACATCGTCATTTTTAGTATGGTTTGTTTTTTGTCATTTCAGCAAGATTATGCAATTGTATATAATTAGAAAAAGAATTACATTACATTATTTGAAACATATTAACGAACAGGAAATTAAAAACTTTTTTTATATTAAATAACTGGCAACACCTGTTTCTATGACCGTATTGGATCCAATCTCTCAGCAAATGTCAAAAATCTATGATCAAGGAGAAAATGAATCATATTAATATGTCTATGTCGCAGCCCACTGGTTAAAATAGCCGTTGAATCAAACAGCTAGCCCTTTGACTGAACAACGCCATTCAATCACACGGCTATACGTCGTTTAGCCGACTTGTTGACTGCAACGTTCAACACTACAGCTAGAAGACGCTTAGCCAACTGGTTAAATGGCAATTGGCAAATTAACTTAAAGGTAGCCTAGCCTAGCTTAATTAGTTTAGTATGTAATTTGAGATAATAGGAAAACTTTTTGTAATTTCTTGGGACTTGGGAGATTATTCTTGGATCAAGTTTAAAAAGTGACCAAAAATTTGATGAAATAAGTAATAATGAAAACCACGTTATACCTACACGTTAACATATTAAAAACTAGACGTTCCGCGCGGCTTCGCCCGCGTAAATTAGATATTTCACAGACAAATCAGTCTACAAAAAATAGCCTATGATCCTTCACGTCGTCTACTTTTTATCTGACCCAAATAACAGAAAAATTGCTCTAGTAGTTCGTGAGATAAGCCCTTTCAAATAGTTTTTCCCCGTTTTTTTCCACATTTTCTTCTATTTCTTTGCTCCTATTAGTCTTAGCGTGATAAAATATAGCTTATAGCCTTCCTCGATAAATGGACTATCTAACACTGGAAGAATTTTTCTAATCGGACCAGTAGTTCCTGAGATTAGCGCGTTTAAATAAGCCCTTTCAAATAATTTCCCCCTGTTTTTTCCACATTTTCCTCTATTTCTTCGCTCCTATTAGTCTTAGCGTGATAAAATATAGCCTATAGCGTTCCTCGATAAATTGACTATCTAACACTGAAAGAATTTTTAAATCGGACCAGTAGTTCCTGAGATTAGCGCGTTCAAACAAACAAACTAACAAACTCTTCCGCTTTATAATATTAGTATAGATTAAACGCACCTAGCGCCGCGGTGGTGAGCGCCGAACTAAATAGACCTAGATTTAGGGGGTTTTCGACCAAGATAGGGGCAAAATAGGGGGAAAAAATATTTGGGGGATTTTTTAGGGGAAATTCAAAAACACGTCAAATACAGTTTTTTTGCCATATATCACGTTCCTAATGTTTTTTTACCATCTTTAAATTACTTGAGCGCCACAACAACTAATCGAGGTCGAGATTCGAAATCTTGAAAAGATGAGGAATAAATTTAGCTATAAGTAACAAAATGCAGCAATAATAAAGTTTAGTAATATATTTTTATTGAATATTAGAAGAAAAAGTAATCGCGGCGTCTTAATCAGGAAAACTGAATAGTTATATCAAGCCCCTCAATGAGCATGTACCATTTTCCTTAACTAAACTTCACTTGTCAATCAATGTTCTATTATAAAATATACTTTTTGTAATATCCCCATCATTTCTCAACATGACCGCCTCTTCAAAAAATCGCGGCATGCCACCATCCGCTTGGTGAGAGTATTCTAGGGGATTTCTGGGGGGAAATCAAATTAGTTCAGGGGTACGTCACAGTTGCATGCGACCGATTGGGGCTTGAGAGGTTGCATTATGCCGCATAATGCGCTATAATGCTCTTGTGGGAATATGCGTGGAGCATAACACCTTGCTCGGTCGGAAGATCTTCCTTTGCGGCCTCCACGCATATGCCCACATTGGTGACCCCGACTGATACATATGAGCTGTCGTATATATACCGACGCATTTAGAAAACTTCGATAGCGCGATGCAGGAGTACCGCCACACTCTTATTGGAAAACACCCTTTATCTTACAAAAATGGCGGACACACGAGGGTTTCCACTTTCCTGTTGATAAGATATTATTGTACTACTTATATTATTATCCGCCTCAATATTTAAAATATTATCCCCACGGCGTCCAAGAACAAAGTTGCTTCTTTCTATTCCAGATGTGTGTAAAGGGCAAATGATGAAATTATTTGGATAAAATAAAGTAATTCAATGCTTTGGTAAAATTAATATAAAAATATAAAAACACATTATTGGAACATTTTTATCAAACTAGTAAAACTTAATGCTATGTTGATAAATCCTGTCGTCACCTTATAATTAAAAAACCGGCCAAGTGCGTGTCGTGCCACGCGCAATATAGGGTTCCGTAGTACCGCTAGTTTTTTATAGGTCTACCTGAATCTGATGGCAATTTTTGACAGCAGATTTTCAAAAAATATACTTGATCATTGTATAAATTTTTATATTTGCATGTTTAACACACAGAATCAGCCGCTATAAGAAAAAAAAAGGTACACCGATATAAGGCTCTCTCCTAGTCTTGTACACCGATATAAGGCTCTATATAGTCTTGTACACCGATATAAGGCGATATAGTCTTGTACACCGATATAAGGCTCTCTCCTAGTCTATAGTATGTCAATGGTCCAATGCGGCGTTATTATCGCAGCAGTGTGTAATTACATGACCGTCCCAATACTCCCAATACAAAATGTACTGAAACCGTATATCGCGCGTTATTATCGACCGATAAAATCGCTCCTGTCTGCGGGAGGCTTAAGGGTTCCTTGTTGACTATGGAACCCTAAAAAATAGAAGATCAGCGACACACTTTAAGGACCTCTATTGTAGTGGATGTAGGTAGGTGGCACCAACTGGTGATCAGCTCGCTTTCCAGGCAGAGTATTCCTTAATAATAATTAATCATCGATAAACCAAGTTAAAATTCGAATAAGAAAATATTTTACATACTTACCTAAGAATTTTTTTCTTCGTTTATAAGAAACGAATCGTAAGCGCCTGACTTGAAACAAATACACATTAAAAATTAAAATATTAATGAATAAGTACTGTACACAAAAATACGCGGTTAAGTTATAGACTACCTCATTACGGTTCCTTTTAGTTTAACCGTAGTCTGGTAAAATTAAAATCAAAGTATCAGCTTTGCATGAAAGCTCCTTAATATTTAAATTAGTTTAATACTAGAAATCGTCTTTGCATCTTTTATTTGCGTGGCCAAAAACTAACATTATATTGTATGTAGAGCAAGTTTATATAGTTACCTAGGTCCTAGTTCTTATATAGGTAAACCTATTTATGAGCAGTCCCCTGTCCGCTGTGACCTTTAATGCCAGGATGCACTCAAATTATTAATTATTATAATGTAATCAATTCTAATATTAATAGCAGAGTAGACAGAACTAAGTTAATAGTCACCTATCATACATCAACTGTTGAACCATTTGAATAAAATACGAAATATTTTCTTAGCTTTGGCGTTAAAATTATACACAATAGAGGTCTTATGAGACATGCGAGCAGATTTGCAGCGCATAATATTAAGTTAATTGACAAAGGACTATGAATAATTTGTAAATCATTATTGTACATTGCATGCAGTCCATATGCGTAGAAAAGTGAGCGCGGGGCGCTGAACAAAAAGTATACCACAATAAGACTGAGCGACAATTTTAGTGCGGCAACTGAATCATTGGCAGCGATTCTTACTAATTTTTTTTTGCTTCTTAATTTGCAAACGATGAGAGCAAAACTGGTCGACAAAATCAGAAGTGGAAGGAACAAGTTGAAAATGGAGAGCATCGAATGCATGTAGCGCTTGTGACTGGAGTCCGATAGAGTACATTCTATGAGGTCGTTTTCGTTTTTGACTGTCGTGGATAGTATAAATTCTGGTACGCTCAGTGACGCAGCGAGAGTCCACACGAAGACAGTCGGGAGAGCGATCGGGACCTTCGTTTTTACGAGTCGATAATCTACATTCATCGTCCGAGGTGTGGAAGTGTCACTCGCTACCAAGCTGTGCCTGGAACACTTTATTTCTTCGTCGTCATCGCTTCTCTTGTTCTTCTGTGCTGTTCGCTGTTCTAGATTGATGGTGGCCAGCGTGTGGAACGTCACAGTGATGACCAGGTACAAAGAGGCCGAGGAAGCGAAGACACTGAGCCCGCGGTACGCTATACAGATGCCGGTCCCGAAGATCCATGTCTTGGTGTTTGAGGACCAAATCTCCAGCCATAGCGAAGTGCCCAGGAGCAGGATGTCAGCTACGGCCAGTTGTATAAGGATGTAGAAGAGCCCTGAAACGGAAATAAAAAGTTTTGGAGTAAAAAATATACAACGATTCACTAAGTAGAGCTAGGTACCTAGTACATAAAATATAATTAGTTGTATGTGCGATGCAGAGTTTCTTGATTTTCTAGTTACCACCTTATAATAGAGACGAGCATAGGAACACATTACTCAACTCAACCTAAACTTAAATAAATATTTTTTAAAGGACTAAAAAATTTTGAAGTTAGATAAGTTAACTAACTCTACATTTTTTTTTGTCTTAGCACAATTATTTATTTGAAAACCACTTTGGTAGTCGTAGGTACCTACGTTTCTACGGATTTTTTTTTAACGGACGGATTTATTTTTTTATACGGATTGATCTATGGACCAAAAACCCGTAATCGATTCAAACCATTTATATGTGGCATAGTAGACTACATAATATACTATCCGAATTACAATGTCTTTTTTGGATTAAACAATCACAGAGTACTTTAAAAACGATCGTAACTAATTGACTTTTGTTATAGGAATCTATGATAGTTAGGACTACAAACGATAGTGTGGCGATTAGTACGTAGTAAAAACATTATACATCTAAGATGTCTAGTGATTATAATATATTTATGTATTTAATATTAAAATATTTATCACTTTTATATATGACAGTATAGAATGTTAGTTTGGCATAGAAAATAATCTGTATATTATGTACTGTTTTTAGGATTATTACCTACATAATATCGTTTATATATGATCGGTTTTTTCATAATATAAGAAGTCAAACGAGCAAACGGGTCACCTGATGGAAAGCAACTACTGTCGCCTATGGACACTTGCAACATTAGAAGAGCTGCAGGTGCGTTGCCGGCCTTTGAAGGTTTGTAGGTCGTATTGTAAATACTGCTGGTGACAGTTTGTTTCAGAGTTTTACAGTGCGCAGCAGAAAGTTACGCAAAAAACGCACGGTGGAAGACTGCCACTCATCAAAGTGATGAGGATGGTATATTTTTCTTGTGGAACAATAGCGAAAAGTTGCAGGAGGTATGATTCCGAACAATTCCTCAGAGCACTCTCCGTGATACAACCGATAGAGGATGTAGAGAGAAGCCACTTGTGAATTAGTTTATTCTTAAGATATATATTTGACATCTCTTTTTTCCTCTTTTTTCCTCTAAATTGTAAAATTCTTATCTATCAACATCGCTTTCACGAGAAAGAAAACAAAAACAAAGGAAGTAACTAGTTGATTCGAAGTACTGTGTATCTCAGATTTATTTTTTCAAATTATGTTTTCGGTATTCGGTTATGGTTTTCAAAAAAAGAAATGCGTTTTACAATCTACTATTTATGGTCTACTTTGCTGTACATAAATTATTTTAATCGACTACGGGTTTTTTTGGGCATAGTCCTTTATTATATAGGTCTACCAGAATCTGATGGCAATTTTTGACAGCAGATTTTCATAAAATATCCTTGATCATTGGATGAATTTGTATATTTGCATGTTTAACACAGAGAATCAGCCGCTATAAGAAAAAAAAAGGATCAAAATGTTTTATTTCAACTACCCCGGTATTGCTAGAGTCAATTTATTTTCTCATTTTTTGCCATCAGATTCTGGTAGACCTATAATTATTATTAATGAAAACAGTGTACCTATATTTACTTATTATCTAAATTCTAAAGTAAGGTACTATGTGCCCTGTGACACAAATCACAATAAATTAAATAATAGGCATGATGACTATTTTTTTTTTTCTTATTGGTAATTGAAACACCTTAAAAAATAGAAACATCGCTGAAAGAATGACTCTGATAGCTTAAAAATTCACCAAGATATGACAATTCAAACATCTCATAAAATAGACCTGCCCGAAACGCTCCATACAAAGTGCTACGAAAGAATGACGTCACTCTTTCGTAGTTTGTACGCATCGGGAGAGAACTTTGTTCGGTATGTATATTAAATATTGCGTTTATGAAAGTGGTTTCATAACAAAAATGGCTTTTAATTACATAAGTTATCGAATGGTATACAAATATTAAGAAATTTAATTGAAAAAAAAATCGATTTGATTATCCAACTTTGAAGGCGCATAACAAAAAAAATACAAATGCTATCAAGCTGAAATTTTGGGAATACTTATTTTTTACCGTGATTTCTTTATTTTATTAAAAAAATTCGCTAATCTTTGACCTTGTCATCATCCCTATTATCATCAATTCCTACTACTATTTAAGGAAAGTCTTTGACCGATTGTGTCACACAGTCTGTTTGCATACTGCATTCTGCATAATGCATTGTTCATCTACTAATATAGTTAATATTATAAATTAACTTTCTTTAACCAAGGCAATGAATGTTCTTTGAATATATTGTTAAATTTTTGGTAGGTTGCAATTGAGTAGAAGAATTGCTTTGTGTTTTTAAGAATCTGTCCAATGTTATGATTGACTTTGCGCATTTAAATATAGAAAAGAAAGGAGGTGAATGTATATCTATCTGTGTTTACTTTGAATCTTATAAAAGGTTAGGAAGTTTTTGATTCGGTAACTTTTATTACATTCACCAAAAGGACGTCCCATTAAATAATATTGTGTAGGTATTCAGGGCACTCTGTACCTATATTATTATTTGCTTTGTTACTTTAGTAGAGCTTAAAAGCTCTATGCTAATTCAGGTGTTTATAGAAATCACTTGGTACACTTTTATTCTTACACTGTGTGTCTTAACAGAGTCGTAAAATGTGTGCACACTGTTAATTAACGCACTTAGCTCCTCGCTTTGTTTGATAAACATTTCGATCTCACTTCTCTCGCCGTACGAGTTGGGTCGAAAAAAAAAACAATGCATTCCTATACGATTTGCCAGCTGATTAAAAAGTTAATGAATTTACCGTTTTTCGTGGTCTTGAAGAGTACGGCAAGGAGCGCGAAGTTGGCAAAGGTGGCTGCGCACGCGACGCTAGCTGTGAAGACCGCGAGCGCGAGCGGCGGGATCGCGCCGTCGGCCATGGCGGCGACTGCGGGAGCAATGACTCGAGCCCGACACATTCTCAGCCCCTTACCGTTTTTTTGCCAGTGAATCATACATGTGCAGGGACGCTCAAGATAGCGGCGAAGGAAGGCCGTCCGTTTTGGGATATAAAGTTCAATTTACTAGGACAACTTATTGATGTTTACTCAGTTGTACTTTTTAAGTATCGCTTGACGCTTACGTACTTATGTAGAGTACATTAACTTTGAAAATTCAATTTCCTCAACATATTGTACCTAAGAAGTGATTACAAGAGTAAGTAGTGATTACAAGAGGAAATTTTATACCTACCGTATTTCCGTGCTAACAGAATAACTACATTTTATAATAATATTGATTCTTTAGGTATCGAGCCTTTAGGTGGAGCCCTGGGTAGGTTAACTAGCGAACCCTAGAGACTAGAAATGTGAAATGTGTTTAATATATTGTGAATTGCGATCATTATTATTCCAAGCTCGTCGGCGACAGTCGCAGACGACATAGGCTGTCTACATTACCCAACTTATATTAAACTTCATAATATTTATTGGCTATTGCTGCAATAAAAATGTTTCTTAAAAATAATAAAGATTGGACTTTATAATGCAATTTACGAATTTTGTAAATTGTACCTAATAGGTAAACATCTATTTAGCTGCTATCGCCTATCTTACTACCTATTGGAAGAAGGTGCTTTAAGCATTAAGACCGCTTTGTACAGCTTCCATACCTACTATTGTTGTAGTTACAATAGTAGGTATATTTCTCAGAACAGTTATACACATAACACAACCTGCGGCCCGCCGGGGCTTTTTCAGTGGGCAAAATAGAGCAGTCGTCGTGAAAGTTGTAATTATTATTCTTCCTCTTCTAAATCGCTAATTTTGGAGACCATAATTTTTTTAACCCTAAATTTATTTTTTTATTAATAAACCCGAAACCTAGACCAAAACATGTTTGTGGCCTATATAAAAAAACCGGCCAAGTGCGTGTCGGGCCACGCGCAATATAGGGTTCCGTAGTACCGCTAGTTTTTGATAGTCAATGAATGTACATTTATAACATGTTTTACACTACTAACAACATCATCTCAGTTACGTTCAAAGGAATTTGAACGAAAGGTTCCTTTATACTTCGCTGAATACATTTTTTTTAGTTGATCGACTTTACTTTAGAATTACTCAATAAAACTTATGAAGTCTTCTTAGCCGTGATAGTTTTTCTTTTAAATAATTTTTTCACATTTCCAGAAGCCACCGTTTAGCTGGTAGAAGGGGGGACACGTTACTGGACTCTAACGATTTTTTCCACTTTAAAACTTCATAATTCACAAATGGATCCCTACATCGGAAAAGGTTCTTTGAATACTCGTAATATTTTTAAAAAACCTATCTAACGACACTCCACACGGTGGGGATTGGGGTGGACGCGAAAAAAAACATCCCCGCTTGATGTGTACGGGAGGGGTACCATATATTTTTTTTTAAGATTTTTTATACCATTTTGCCGGCATTATTAATATGTGCATTCATGTCGAATTACAGCTTCGTAGGTACTATAGTCTGAGCAAAACCGCGGACTGACAGACGGAGAGACAGACAAACAGACAGACGGACGGTCAGACCGAAACTATAAGGGTTCCTTGTTGACTACGGAACCCTAAAAATTTTGAGTACCTGCACTGTCTAAGAAGCTTTATAAATAGGCGGTATTAATGTTTATTGTTTACAGCAGCAATGACAACACATTATATTTATTAGTCAGCACAATATTACTGACCAAATAAAACTAATACCGTTTGAGCTAGGGCAAGTTATTTACAGCTTCAAGGCTTCACCGGAAGAGTAAGTTCGACCACACAGGCCGATCACGCACAATCGGAATTACGTTCGCAATGCCTTGACCCGCCATTAAAAAAACGGAAATACTCGTCATAGTAGGTAGGCATATTAGATTTACTTATTGAATACTAATTCTATTTTACATCGTTACCTGAGGAGTACACAAAAATATAATATATATCTAGAATATCTAGTATCTACACTAGAATCTAGATGTTGTTAGCTTCGTGCAGAGAGCACGAAGCGCACCGGGAACCGTAAATTTTTGGGGATAAAATTGCCCTATCCTATAGTATGTACTTTCTTAAGGCTCGTATCCATACCAAGTTTTATCTGAATCGGTTCTGCGTCTTATGCCTCAAGAGGTATCAGACAAACCGATACACCTTCGCATTTATCATTTTAAGTAAGGATAACTGTATAATATTAAGAAAGTATTACGAGGGACGACCTAGCGTTATCAAATTACAAATGTTTATGTAGATGTCGCAGACAACTGGTTAAAGTAGCCGTTCAATCAAACGTCTAGCTTTTTAATTGAATATTTGAGTCGCTCAAAACGTTCAACACTACAGCTGCCGTTTGATTGAATTAGTTCAGCTCTCACCACTGCGGCGCTAGGTGCGTTTTGTTTACAATAATATGGCGTCAACTAGCCGGTGTTTTGTGGTTGTATTAAGATATTTTTCGTAAATATACGTTACAAATGTTATTAAAGACACAGAAATTATGGGGGCACATACGAGTGAATCAAAATTTAAACAAATATTCGAGGAGAAATTACGGGATAATGAAATGCATCACCAAGGTATTTATTGCAATTGTGTTCAAAATGACTTAGAATACAATTTATTCTGCTTGTTATCATTACGCTTATGTAATAATAACACTAAACTAATGGTCACCTTAGTTAATTTGCCATTTAACCAGTTAGCTAAGCGTCGTCTAGCTGTAGTGTTGAACGTTGCTGTCAACAAGTCGGCTAAACGACGTTTAGTCGTGTGATTGAATGGCGTTGTTCAGTCAAAGGGCTAACTGTTTGATTGAACGGCTATTTTAACCAGTCGTCTGCGACATAGATATAAGCATGTAAAACTACCACCCTCATGTTACTGAAGAATATTTCTGTTATTATGTTATTTAGGTTAAGGTACATGTTAAAAATTGAATTTTATTACTCCAATTGATTGATTTTATCACCTAACGGAATGTTATGTTTTATTATAGGGGCAGAACTCAAAACCTTCGCCATTGAAAACGCTGCCAACATCAAAATAAATAAAAATACTTCGAAATCTTTTCACCTGTAATATTTACATAAGGGTCGAGTTTTTTAAACATTGGAACACTTTGTAAATACTTTATCAGCGAGATAAAAAGCCCATGTGAACAACCATCAATTTTTGGATAAAATAAGGCGCGCTTTTAAAGGTTTTAAACCTAAAATAAGTCCATGATCCCGTTACGGGCGATACGCAGTAAAATCTTAGAAATGAAACAAGTTCTTAGTACTCATTTACTCGATACTTATACGGGTCAGTTGCCGAAATGTTTCATTTCATGTTAAGTGTCAATTAAGCCGATTCCCGTACCGTTATTTCGATACTCAGTCCTCCAAATGCCGTTACCGCATAAACTACATAATATTATTACGTAAGCACAACTGCAACATCGTGTTATGTAACTGTAGTCATTTGTACATAATATCATCCCAGAGAGTCTGTAATAACTAATAACCAATAATTACCTACTTTTGGTGAGTGTGCCTTATAATAGACTAGATGATGCCCGCAACTCCGTTGCGCCGAAATTCGTTTATCGCACGGGAACCGTACATTTTTCCGGGATAGAAAGTATTCTATGTCCTTTCCCGGAACTCAAAGTAACTCCATATTATGAAATTTCATAAAAATCGGTTGTAAGCTTGAAGAGGTAATAGACAGACAGACTGACACACTTTCGCATATTTATAATATTAATTAGTAATATGGATCATAATTTGATCATTGAAGTCAATTTTAAGCAACCATCTTATTTGGTATTCCGTTGTGGTTCCGTACGAACGGGAATCATTACTGAGATTTCGTTATCTATCCTTTCGTCAGTCGGCATGATAGCTAAAAATTCAAATTTTCATAAGCTTAAGGTGCGTATCGATTTAGCGCGGCAGCCGCGCGAGCATTGTTCGACCGCGGCAAATCTGTGTTTTGGTTCGCGAGGCATTTTTTGCGCACTATTTCATTATAGCGAGGCAGCCGCGCGCGGCAGCCGATCCGTGAACGAGCGTTAATTAACCAGTTTTAAGTTAACCAGTAATAACTAAGGCTTTTGTTTATTCTAGACTTCTCCCTTCTATAGGACGCTACAAGCCTAGTCATTTTCTTTTTCAGTTCATGTACAGGCATGCCCATTTCTTAGATACTGATGTCGTTCCATGCATCTTTTCTTAATGTTTTGTTGTAATAATCACTACATTTACTGTTCTATAGAAATTGTTTAGTGCCATATAATCTAATTAAAGTACGACACTTCTCGTTGTCCATTACATGTTTTTGACGCGCGTATCCACTAAAAATCCATCCCAATTGCGCGCGCACAACGCACTGACACTCCTTTGCCGCGCCGTCAAAAACGGACACAAATTGGTTCGTCGCGCGGCACGTTCGAGCGCGCAGATGTTCGAGTTGCCGCGCGCGGCGGCGCAGTACCCATAGGCCATAATGCGTGGCCGCCGCGCGAGCCAATGTTCGTTGGTTTGCCGCGCGAAGTCGATACGCACCTTTAGAAGTATTTTTGTTTTTTATATAAACTACTGCCAAAATAGGTACCATCAAGGAAATTGATTCCTAGGCAGTTGACAGACCAACGTCATTTGGTCAGATCATGTCAATTCAATATGTCAATACTTAGGGTCTTTCCAAACGACGTATTATTTGTGCACTGACGACGCGCGTTTCTGATGCACTCGTCTTCTGCGAGTTTTCATCGCGTTTTGGCAGATATAAAGTTTAAAACGTGTCGGCTTCCTTCCGTTTGCTGAGCGTTCAACTTGCGTTTGTATTGATACAAACGAGCGTAAAAAAACGTCGTTTGGAAGCCTTTAATTGTGCTCTGTCAGCTGGGTTGACGTAACGCGACCAAACTACGAAGGTCCCCCATCTGCCTAGGAATCAACTTCTCTGACAGTACATTAGAAACAGTAGAACAAGTAGGTACTATAAATCCTTGTTTTCATCCATTTGGAGCACCTACTACTTGCCAACAAAGGGCGTTAAGGACTAAAGTATGTCGTTGCAGTGAATCTGACTAATTACGGTCACAAATCACAATGCAATCAGATAGGTACCTAAAAATATTATTATTGCAAAAACAAAGGTTGTATTAAATTTGTGTCCATTCTTACTTGCTTCAGTGTCTGCCTTATATTATAAGTATCTACTGAATATTTTTGTAGAGTCGGGTGTTTTAATTTGTTGTATAGTTTAGACATGAGTAATGAGATCAACAGACTTTATATGCGACATGTCATTAGTTCATGGAGATCTTAATCGACATTGGTCCGTAAAACAAAACTATGACAATCACGATCAAATAAATATCGAGCGTGTGATGCATCGCAATGATTTCGTCATTTACGATCCCGTGAATGACTTTCTAATGATTGTTGTATTTGTCTAGTGAGTCAGCGTGCGTGTACATGACCGGGTCAAACGGCTGATATCGTTATGATGAGCGGAAGACGGTCCCGGAGTGGGCGACACCACCAAAATCGCGCTTTCCTCACTTTCTCTCGCGAGAGGTGGCGAGTACTCAGCCCTGCAATTGTCGTTCGGTAGCGGAGAGGCGCGGATCGATACGCGATAAAGCCTGCATGACACTTCCGGAGTAGGCGCCCGCGTCGAACATGGCTCGGTTGTGGCTTGTGCTTGTGATTGTGCTCGCGCTACGAGCGGCCAGCCCCGCGCGTTTTCCGGTGAGTTTCCCGCGTAGGCGGGCGGATTCTATTCGTTATTTGAATTTAAAGGGTTCCGAGATATATTTTTAATTTTTTTATGTTGAATACAAATTAAAGCATAGCGAAGTCTGTTAAAGATGTTGACGATAAAAAAATTAAGTGTGCGTTCCTCTCAGTTCCTCTTTTGATTTTTTTATAAAAAGCAAAATATTATTGTAAAATTACAAATAATGTAGAAGCATCTTCGAAGGCATAGTTAATCAATCAAAGCCTACAGGTAACTTTTCCTTCAACAGTGATATGACAAATGACAAAAACAACACAGCGGCAAATGGGATTCTTTGTCGATCCCATAACACTTTGTTGTATTTGTTCTGACATGTCACTGATGGATTATGAGTTTTTACATTGCAAATAACTCACAACAAAGAGTACTGAGAAAGTTTGCTTTAGCTCATCACCAGAGGACATGCGTTATTCATGTCCTAACGGAGAAACTTTGCTTTTGGAAAAATATTGGAATCCCGTCTTTTGTACCTAAACCGTGTCAATAAAAAACCGTTACTCGCTTTTCACAAAAACAGCAGTCAAAAAATTATTCTTGTAAGTTTTCGGTAACAAATGAAAAGGGATTTTCCGAAATTGAAAACTGGCTTCGTCCTTTGCTTAGTGAATACTTAAAATTCTCAAATGTAATTATCCTCATAAGTAAAGAAACCATAAGGGTTGTACTTAATTCCAACATAACCTTTAAAGGGTATAATGCTTTTATCTTAATGTAATCAAAATTTTAAGAGGTGGTACTTGCTACTGGGTATTAAAGATATAATATTTAATAATTGCGATATATTTCAAGGTAGGCTGTCTTTCGTTTGACTTTTCCAAAGTACCAGATAAAGACAAGCAGGTTTTGTAAATATGTTGTGTAAATATTTTTATTACTAAGAGGGTACATGCATATTGTACTTTCTCAAATATCCATACTAATCATATAATAAATGCGAAAGTATGTCTGTATGTTTTTACCTCTTCAAGCTTAAACCGCTGAACCGATTTTGCTGATATTTGGTATGGAGATAGATTGAGTTCCGGGAAAGGATATAGGATACTTTTATCCCGAAAAATTTACGTTTTCTGCGCGATAAATGAATTTTGGTGCAACGGAGTTGCGGGCGTCATGTAGTCTTAATAAATATTTTAGATGCACCATTGCACAAGTGCTTAAGTTTTGTTGGCACTGTGCCAGTATTTCGCCGGGATAGAATATCTTTAGCTCGTAGTTCGATCGCAAAGCTTCCATCGTAACCTCCATACTAATAAAATATCTAAATTTCAGTATAACTCAATACATGCACTGCAGTTATTGACTTAATTTGTTACGTTAGAAGAGTCAATATGATAACTCCTATTGTATGTGCCAGTAACATCCTCCGACCTCTGACCTCCATTATACAAGTACGCTGGACTAATGATACCCTTTGAAATGACAGCTATTTTTTGTGCCTATTTGAAGCGGAATCAGCTCCCCCAGTGGGAGGGATAGGAACTAAATTTGACGTAAAAACACAGAATACAAATTGGAATACAAATTACTCACGGCCGTAAAAATGACGTTTAAAAGGCGCCATATTGGCGCTGATAGCAGTAGTGGGAGTATTTGGAACTAATACTAGTGATGACAACCAATAACGATTAAGCGGCCATTTGCAAGTTACGTCAAATTTACTTCTCTTCCCTCTCACTGGGGGCGCTGATTCCGCTTCAAATAGGCACAAAAAAGTGGGTATCATAGGTCCAGCGTACTGGTATAATGGAGGTCAGTGGACCTGTGCGATATATTATTCTGTTTTGACAGCTACGTTGTCTATATCAGTGAATTTGTTTAAGAGCAGGCTGTCAGAAATATCAAAGCACGCTAGCCCCGCCTACACACCATTCATACATTCCAGAATCGTGCCCCCGGGCATTGTGCTTTGCGCTGCAGCTAATAGTGAACAATATCGCGTAACAACGGTTCCCGCATTATAGCACGAAATTAAAGGTCGCAAGTCCCAAAAAGTGTTTTTGATGATTTCTTAAAAAATAATTTATACAATACTAATATTTCCTTTAGCCATTATTTTATAAAGTGTGTGATTGTAGTAGTGCAAGTTATTTAATGACAGTAACTCAATAAGTGTAACAGTTATTTGTTGAAAAGCCCAGAAATATTCATAATTTCGAAAAATATAACTATCGAGTCAAAATAAGTGATTCGTGTTTTCCGTTAGGCAAATATCAGATAAATATACAATGATTAAATAAATCTCAATTTCATTTAAGTAAGTAAATCGTCTTCCGGGATCGTAATACTTATTAGAAAAGATATTAAAAAAAAAACAGCAAAATTTTACAGCCCGCTCTTAATAAGTTATAACTGCTTTTAGTAACAAGGGTGCTAAGTCTGATCAGAATATTATAAGTAATGTGTGGTTCGATAAGGAAGTAAAATGCATGGTATATGGATTATGCATAGCATTATTCACATCATTTAGTCATATTATATCAAAGTGCTATATTAGTAGGCAATAAGAGTCTGATGTTTATTAAATATTGTAGAGTTTCAAGATTTTGTAGCTTGTCTAGACGAAAACTCTACGTCTGCTCTATATTATGTCTCAGTATTACTCAGGTATAAGTAGGTGAGTAGACAGTAGATATTATAGATATTATTCATAGACTAAAAAACTCGTGTTTATTTTTCCGTTTTATGCGATTATAATATGTAAGTTATCGTCACCATAATGGCCTGTTTACATTATTCCAATCCAGTGATCTAATCTTTTATTGAAGTTATATAAACGGGTACTGGAATGCAATTTTGCAAAAAAGCACCGGATTGGATTGCTAGGTTGGAATAATGTAAACCGGCCATAAGTAACAAATATTAATTATCGTTACTTTTAACAGGTGACAATTTTTACTGTGCTTTAAAATTTATGATATTTTTATGTTCTTGAAAGTATTTTTTTACTTTCGCACCTTGAATTTCTTTACTGGAACTCAATGTAGGTCAGATTGGTCATACTAATTTGGAAGGTTTTCTTTCAACGAAAATTTAATGTACAGGTTAAAATAGTAATAATATTTTGGTTAACTAGAATTCGCATAAGTATTTTAACAACGTACCAACAAGTAGTAAATGTGTAATTGGTTTATATATTAATGTCACTTACTTAGGAATGGAACTTTTCTAAAAATTCTCAAAGAAAATTGTTTTTTTTTAATTACTAGCTGTTGCCCGCAACTTCCTCCGCGTGAATGTGTGTTATTATAATCGAGATTAAGAAAATTAAATACTCTTAATCAACAACGTATTTATCTTGATGAGGATTAATATTATATTATACGCATATTTACATACTTAATACACATCAAAGACCCAGGAACATCGAAGTAATAGCCTTCGACGGCGGGATTCAAACCACAGATATCCTTAAAAAATATCCTTTCTTAGTAAAATATGACTTGGCCTGGACAGGGTATAGGGGACACAGGACAGAAGACAGGGGATACAGTATTAATTACTGTACTTAGGTGGTTTTAAAAAAGTCATACTATGTCTTATAAGCCATACACTACCCTAAATATGCATTACAGACCTACTATGATATTATGTTATATTGTTGTTGAATTATGATGAACATAATTTGCACAGTAACATAATATGCTTTCCATTTTTAAAACAACGCCGAGACCCCCAAACTTGTATCTATAAGGAGTCAGGAGTTCTCTCGGCATCTTTGGGACCGTGGTATACCTGGTGCTTACTTGTTGATAGCATATGCTTAGAATACTTCTAATAAAACCAAAATCACTATATTTTTCCGTATACATTTAAAAGAATTCCCTACATACCACATGGATCCTATTATCAAATTGCCACCTTGGTAACCGTCGCTTAATACCAAATTGGAATCATGTACTTTAACACAACAAAATAATTTTCAAAATCGCTAGTCAAACGCGAGACTCGATCTAAAAGTACTAATAATAGGGCCATAATGTGATGATGATGATGAATATAATTAACACAGTAGCATAATATATGCTTT
The DNA here is from genome assembly GCA_905187585.1 of Cyaniris semiargus. Classification (NCBI taxonomy): domain Eukaryota; kingdom Metazoa; phylum Arthropoda; class Insecta; order Lepidoptera; family Lycaenidae; genus Cyaniris; species Cyaniris semiargus. The sequence continues at coordinate 7,473,064 of LR994555.1, forward strand.
TCGTTCTTAAAACAACGCTGAAACCCCCAAACTTGTATCTATAAGGAGTCAGGAGTTCCGTCAGTACCTTCGCACCCATGGTATACCTACCTTGATGCAAAATCTTACTTTTTGGTAGCATATGCTTAGTATTACTTTACATAAAATCAAAATCACCATATGTTTCCATATAAATTTTGAGGAGTTCCCTCGATTACTCATGGATCCCATCATCAGGTCACCACTTTTGTGAACATGGTACCAAATTCGAGTCAGACCCTATACAACAAAAAAACAATTATGACAATCGGACCACAAACAGCAAAGTTAACATAAAGTCCTCCTTTTTTGGAAGTCGGTTAATTTTTTTTATCTAAGATGTTGACCAGGGATGTAAGGTATCACCATGCCAAATTTCATTAAAATCGGTCCAGCGGATTCAGAGATTAGCCTGTACAAACAGACAAACAGACAAACCGACAAACAGACAAATAGACAGAGAAACAAAAATTACAAAAACAGTTAAGATGTGTTCTATTACTCTTCTAAAATGCCCCTGACTTGTTTTTTTAAGTTTTTATTCAATGTACAAAAATTTTACCTCTACGATTTTATTATATGTATAGATTAGACTAAAGAGACTAAAGAGACTAAAGAATTAGACTCTAGAATCTAGAGTTTACACTCTAGACTCTAGAATAGAAGAATTATAGTATCTAGAGTCTAGAGACTATAGTTCTTCTATTCTAGACTATTATTAGGTCACACTTGTGTTTTCATTACGACAAGTCCTCGTAGATAATTTTATCGCTCGATCGTTTCACGTTCGTCGATCAGCCAGACTGTCTCCGATCCAGACGATGAGCATTCCGTTCCCGTTAGATAAAACAAAAACCGCGTTCAATAAAATCCTGAAACTGTCTACAGGAATCTATACTGTACTCGGCGAAACATGGCGGTAGCGGTCATTGACTCCCTGTCAAAAACTTATCATTTTCTATACAAAGCCACGATTGACAACAAGAAAATAAGAAGTTTTTGACAGGTAGTCAATGACCGCTACCGCCATGTTTCGCTGAGTACAGTATAGTTGTACAGTTATGACTAACCTTTTTCGCTGAATTGGTGTTGTATCATATAATCTTTAAGTTATTATGAATGTTACAGAAAATACAATAAATAGTTAAAATATTATGATGCATTTAACTTCTTTTGCACATTCAAAAGTGTGATTATTATTAGTTTCTTGGATACTTCAAGAGAGAGAGTTTTACTCGAAGTTTCATGAAAAAAAAAGGCATAAACGACTGGTACATGTGTGGGATAAGGCCTAGTTTTTCTAAACACATGCAGCCGTTGCTCGTCGCAACTCGCAACTCGCAGAGCAATCGTATGTATAAAAATGCAACATTGTAGATTTACAGAAGAAAAGTTAGATTATGTCTATCAGAGTGAAGAGCCCTTCATTTTTAAAAGCCGTAAAAAAAGCCTAATTTCCTCCGCTTACCTGCTCAAGCACATCACAGTACGTAACCATCATGGAGCACAATTCCAAAGGTTACATAATAAGATCACTTTCTCCTCACCTATTTTTTGGGTGCGCAAAAATGCGATTTAATTTAGACGATTATATTACATAATTTGATGTTTTGTTGTCGATGGTGCACTGGATCACGTACTACGTTACACAATACTTTACGTCACGTTATTGGTGTTTTTCAATCGATAAGTCACGAGCTGTATTGTCCTCTAAAACAGTCATTCATACTTCTTCTAATACAATGTATATTGGGCTTTGGAAGAAATTATTCTAAATCTTTGAGAAGAGCTGCGAAAAAAACACTATTTTTTAATGCATTAGGCTTTTAAAATTGATTATACTTATGCTTTATCGATGTAAGGTGCTGCTATTTAAAATAAAAATTAACTCTCTTTTTTTCACTCTACCTGATCGTTTCCAAAAATAGGTATATAGGATAGGCGGTATAGGGAAAGTAGAGTCTTTATTTTCCATTACCTTCGTTGATCGTTTCGTGACATTTTCATAAAAATAGGTCGAAGGTTCACTATTAAAACGAAGGGAAGCACAAGGAATGACGTCACTGAGTGACGCCATAAGAGCCGCGTAGAGCCTTTGCAAGATCGATAATTATATTTCACCTGATTTACGCGTAGTCGTGTATTATTTCTGAGAAGTACCTACAAAGATTCCCGTTCGTTGGCTTATATTTGGTATTCTTAGGAAGAAGGATTAAAATGTAACATTTAGGCTCGAATTATATGCGTCCGCGCGCAAGAGCGGTTTGGTCGAGATCGCGAGATCACAGGCAATTGTATGAAAATTGTTACATACAATTAATATTATCGCTTGTGATCTCACGGTGCAGTGTAGCGGCCAAACGTCGCTCGCGCGGTAAATCGAACCTTAGCTCTAAGTTTTGCTTAGCAATACTAACACTGTATTAACAGCTAGATAAGTATAGACAATAATGAATACATAACAGTTTTACCAATGTTTCTAATCCTACAATTAATAGCGACTGGGCATATCTAAGAAGCACTACATACAGCTTTAGTACTTTGATACTTTCTAATAATAAGGATTATACGTAATCCTTTCCTTACATAGAAGTTAAAGCATTTCTTTCGTAAATCTTTTCCCTTTTCGCATTATCAGACTTGTAACTGAAGATGACCGAAAAAGTAATATTTATTCGGCTTATTTTTGTAGTAGGTAACATGTTATCATAATTATTATGTTTTTCTGGGTTTTAATTTCACATTACTCATGAAAACACATTTCATTGTTGAAATATAATAAGAGTAATCCTACTAAGCACTGTAATTTTGTTCCGTTATTCTTTTGTTTCGAGATTCATTTTTGTCATATTAACCTTGAGGCTATCAGACGGGTATATTATAGTCAAAGAAATAGCTTTACTTTCCCTCACAGCCGCTAATATGTGCTAATATTATGATATTGACACGTCCAACACATACGTTTTCACTAACTACACGAAGCAGGTATAGTAAATATAATATTATGGTAAAATCTACAGAAAATTTTGTGTTTCAAACGGCTATAATTTTAGGAGGCATACGTGTAAAGAACTTACTGTTTAGTTAAATATTTTACTTACTATTATACTTTAATAACTTTATATATATAATAGGTTATTTTACTTTTAAGTTAAACCACAATCGGAAATCTTTATAAACATTTCAGGCGTATGTCTGAGGGTAATAACTAATAGCTCTATGTAGATAGAGCTACGAAACAAAATATAATATTATAAACGAGAGCAAAAACATTATTGGAAGTCGGTAAAATGATTAAGTGAGTATATTTCCGCTAACGACAATAATACACTTCAATTGAGTTAATTAAAATGTCTGGGCCTAAATAAAATATTCATGAAAGCAATTAATTTGTAACTGTAAACAAAATAAACGGGTTTGACGCTTTGTGAGTTCAGACTTTACATTGCCTTGTGTATTTCACATAATTAGGCATATTTTGTTATTTTCTGTTTCTCAAGAAAATATAGGTGATGTTTTTCATGTTTCTGGCTGCGTTTTTTGGCCTACTCTTAGGACTTAGTACCTACTAATGAACCACTTTTTAGGTAACAGTATAATAAGCAATAATAATAACTGAGAGAACTAATAAAAGACAATAAATATTGTAGGATGTAGGTATTTTTCAACCTAGATTCATACACAAAATAACCAATACCATTTTCTCGTATCGCAAGGGAGACTCATGCACAAACTATTTATGTGATTAATGTTCAACAAAAAACTGATTCCATTAGCAGGAGCGGTTTTTGTGGATCCCGGGGTCTGTCAGACTCTGACCTCGTGATGAAATAGGTCGCCATTGTTAAATTGCCTGTTCGGGCATTATTTAATTAAACCGTAGAATTAAACTTAGAAAGTAGAATCTAGGTGTTTTTGAGTTAAGTTGCCGATTTAACACGTTTGATTGGTTAACTCGAAATTATTTTACAAAAAATCTAATTACTAGTTTTTTGTTTTAATTCAAAGCAGCGTTACTTCTTTACGTATGTTTAAAATATAGGACCTATGCAATTTTGGAATGGGGGGTAAGATGGGTTGCAGAATTTTCTCGTTTCTCTCATCTTGCCTTGCTGACATGAGTTTAATGAGTACGTTGTGAACGTGTCTAGACTATCTAGCCCAATTGTAGAGCACCTTACAACTTTATAAATAAGGTACCTAATTTATTTTTTGACTTTTTAATGAGGGCCAGTGGTAGAGCACCTTACATTGAATTAATGGCACTTATTTGGTATCATTTGACTTTTTTTAGTAGGTATACCTTACTGTCTTCTTCTTTTGACCTTCCAGAACATTTTACCTACTGCTGGTTGGTGGTCAAGCGGTGCTAGCGAGGTGCAGGTGGTATACTTGCCAGCTTTACTTCCTCGCGAGGCGCAGGCGGACGGGGAAGACCAGCCCAATGACGTCCCCCTGCCGTATAGCTTTGATGCTTTTGGAAGGTATTTCTAATTTTTAACTGCTTTAAGCCTATTAATTACAGTATCTCGCAGGAATTACTATGTAGTAATTCAACTACATACGTTTAGTATACATATGCGCTTGGGATACAAAGTAGAATAATATTATGTTACAGTCTACAGAGTCTAATTACTACAAAATTCGTTTAGTAGTTTTTGTGAGAAAATATAATTATGCAAACACGTAACCTATAAATTATCGCTTTAATAACATTAGTGTAAACCGTGATGTACTGTTTCAGTTTTCAATGTTAACACTTAGTAGTGACAGTTCCTGAAGGGCGCAAGCCCCGAGTGGTAATTTTGCTCTCACGTTTAGCACTCTGATAAAGAGAACATTTCTCTTTTTCATTTCTTCATCTTTATTCTCTACCTCTAGTCTATACGTACGAGTCTATTCGTAGGTGTAATAACACCTACGAATAGACGAAAAAAAACGAATACGTTATACTATGTAAATGTGTTTACACAATATGAGTATTGCGTATAATGTATACCTACTATAGAATATAATATGTATATTGCCTTGGATTATATTTTTCAATATGACGACACTAAACTAATTTATTTCAGGAAGTTTGATTTACAGCTGGTGCCGAATAGGCGGCTGTTGTCGCGGTCGTTCCGCGTGTTTGCCGGCGCGGGGGAGGAGGGGACGTTGTCGGCGGTGGACGCGACCTGCCACTACATACACACCTCCCCCGGTGCGGTCGCCGCGTTCAGCGCGTGCAGGGATCATACACTTGTGAGTTATTTTTAAACTAGATGACATATGAGAATAATCCTTGTATCGTTTGCATAGTGGGCTGTTGTTCTGTTAATTCCTACTGCTCTTATCTTTCTTCCAAAATAATTAAAAACGGCTATAAAATATAGGCTTCTTCCCTTGTATCCTTAGTCAATCTCTCTTGATAAACAATAATAGCATGAAACTAAAGAAGCTTTATAGCTATCTACAAAAGTTTTATAATAATTACTAGATGACGCCCGCAACTCCGTTGTAACAACTGACAAAATTCGTTTATCGTGCGTAAACCGTACATTTTTCCGAGCAAAAAGTATCCATTGATATTATTTTTTATATATTTTTTTTTTCATCTAATATAATAGCCAAATATCACGTCCTCGAGTATTGAACATGTCTCACCAGTCATGCTGTATATTAAGTACTAGATATGGATATACTAGAATTAGATCGTAACAAAAAGGGGAAATGTACATTTTTCAGAATAATAATACGCTATTTATCTTCCCGAGACTTCGAGCATTTAATTCAATTTTCATAGTCGGTTTAGCGGTTTATGCACTTGTGAGTTTTTTTAATATACTAGAGCAAGAGCCTAGGTGATAAAATTCGATTGTAACCAAAAAGTCGAAACCGATTTTTCGGGATAAAAATACGCTATTTTCCTACCCGAGACTTCGATTTTCAATTTTCATACTAAGCAACAAGTCGGTTTAGCGGTATAAGCGTAAAAAGGTTATACGTGGGAGAGCCATGCTTCGACACGAATGGGCCGGCTCGACCGGAGAAATACCACGTTCTCACAGAAAACCGGCGTGAAACAGCGCTTGCGCTGTGTTTCGCCGAGTGAGTGAGTTTACCGGAGGCCCAATCCCCTACCCTATTCCCTTCCCTACCCTCCCCTATTCCCTTCCCTTCCCATCCCCACCCTCCCCTATTATCCTATTCCCTCTTAAAAGGCCGGCAACGCACTTGCAGCTCTTCTGATGCTGCGAGTGTCCATGGACGACGGAAGTTGCTTTCCATCAGGTGACCCGTTTGCTCGTTTGCCCCCTTATTTCATAAAAAAAAAAGACAAATGGACACACTAATTTCTATCAGAGCAGGTATCAGAGCAGTTTCGATCGAAATTTTATATTAATGCAAAATAAACATAGTCTTTACCTAGGTTCATGATAGTTCACCGCTTTGTAGCGACTAGCGATGTACCTAGAGCACTTTGATGGAAGCGCAACGACAAATTATAAATCGATTACACTGAGTTGCCAAGTACTGAGAACAGCGGAAATCGAGTTACTTATAAGCTAGATCCTCCACGTGGAAGTAATATGATACTATTTACCTTTCAATTCTGCTTTAAGACCCTTCCTATTAATTGACACTATTTGTTATCACACGGGGACAGTACCTACATTTTTGTGATAAAAGTTACATTATTTACCAAGACCCAAAGTAACTCCATACCAAATTACATTAAAATCGGTTTAGCGGTTTGGTCTTGAGGTAACAATTAGACAGTCACTTTGGCATTTATAATATCAGTATTACCTTTTTCTAGCACGGCCTGATCGTCACCAACAACTCGGCGTACGAAGTGCAACCACTGAAGTCTGGTACCGGCAGAGCAGCGGAAGACAATGGACGGACGGCTCACATTATCCGTCGGGCTACTCCTCCCACTCCCCCTCATGATGATGACAGGCCCTTACGGTACAGGGTCCGACATCCAAGAGCCTGGCCTAACAGACCACCCCCCAAGTCCTATACTGTGGAGGTAGCACTCTTCGTGGATGAAGCCGCCTACAAAATATTCTATCCGTTGATGAACTACAATGAGGCTGATCTTCGGGATATGCTGCTGGCTTATATAAATGGGGTATTTATGATTTAACTGTTTAACTGTATGACCTATTTAAAGATATTAAAACCTCACGAGTACCAAACCTAGAACTATATAAGTGTAATGAAAATCGATATATACAAAAGTCTTGGTCTTCTATGTTTGAAAGGAGCGTTTAAGTATGGAGTAAAAGTCGTAAAGCGCAGTCTTAGTTGCCTTAATATATCCTATACTGTACTCGGCGAAACATGGCGGTAGCGGTTATTGACCTTTTTAGTCTAGGCGCTAAATGAAAAATGCTCGCACTATATTTAGAATATTGAAGAATAAAATTGACCTCTTATAAAGACATAGATTATTACAGATTCATCGGAGAACCTCTTGGTAACTCTCAGAATGATAATCTCCAACTTTTTATGAGTTCGAAGTGATATGCTTCGTATTCAGTTCACATCGAGTATGCAAAATACGATATCGTCCTTAGACTAGGAACATCTGACACTTCATTGTCAATCGCGGTTTATAAATTAAATGGCAAGTTTTTTTTGACAGGGAGTCAATGACCGCTACTGTCTCGATTCCCCGACAACCCTTACAACCTCAAATCCAAAAGAATAAGTCTATTTGATCCGAACACCTTCCTTACCGTATAAATACTACTTCCCTACTCCAGTACTGTCTTTATCACATTATAATAATTTATACCTGTTCATCTAGTCTTCTAGAGACTAGAATCTAAATGTTTCTCTACAATTCCAGGTGCAAGCGCTATACCACCACTCCTCTCTGGGCACGGCGATCCAGCTCTCACTGGTACGACTGACACTACTCCGGTCCCAACCCAGTGCGCTACCGGCACACGCGGAGCGCGGCCGCCTGTTAGACTCCTTCTGCGCGTACCAGCGTGACCTGAATGTGGAGGATGATGATGACCCGCAGCATTGGGACATGGCGCTGCTACTTTCTGGGTATATAATTTTGTATGGTTTAAATTGTTTGACTGGGACGGTGTATTGGTGTAAGGATATAGTCCAAACTCCAAAGCTTGACCAATATAGGCTGAAGCAAGTTTTCGAGACTCCTTGACAGATTGATGAACCCTCAAGTTACCACCTTAACTTGGGGATGTTTTATTAGCTAAATGCGCAACAATAACTTAATTGTATGACTTTAAGGCCGCATGCACACTTTTTCCGTATTCTATTTCCTAATGCGGAATTTCGATTTGGAATTCCGTGAGACTAGCGCAAACGTTCGTTTTTCTTGAATCGCGAACTCGCCGGCTTGCACTCGAAACGTACGTGAAGAATTCGGTGCATTCGGATTTCCGAATACGGAAAACGAATTCGGAAATCGAATCTTCATTTGCGTCAGCAAAAGAATTCACATTGCAATGTGAAGAGGCAATGGGATTCATGCGGCCCATTTAAAAATGCAACCCCATCGTCAAGTTGCAATCCTTACGGTGACGCAAGACCCTCTATAGCTCACTCCACATCACAGTAAACTGACCCTTATTGTTATGCTATTTCAGGCTAGACTTCTACTCCGACGAGGGTGGTTCTATAAACACGGTGACGATGGGCCTGGCACCAGTGGGCGGCGTGTGTCTGCCGGCGCACGCGTGCGTTGTCTCCGAGTTCGGGACGACGGACCGCCACAATCGCCCATATCCTTCCGCTGGGTTTACTTCCGTGTACATCCTGGCGCACGAGATCGGACACAAGTCGGTTAACACCTTACTTCTTTACTCTACTATAAGAAGAACGAAAGAACTGATCTGAGAGTTATATGTTTTTCTAAGAATAGACTTGTTGCCACCTGAAATCAATTTTAAACTTTAGGAACTTTCTAACGAGCGCCGGTATATTGTATCCATTGGATACAATGGAGCAAGATGTTAAAAAAAATCAAAACACAACACAACTCTTGTGTTACTGATGAGATCAATTTTGTTCTGATCCCCTGTAAAGCGAATGTGTCTCTACCTGTCTTTTTGTTACTTTTTCACGATCAAACCGCTGAACCGATAATGAAAGGTATAATTAACGAAAACCTTGAGTCCTGGGTATAAACTATAAACTATCTTACGACGTCCTTAAAGAAATAAAATAGTTTATACCCAGGACTTCCTTTACCTGACTGACTTGATTCCCATTTGTTCCACATTTTACCGTGGGAGAGCCATGCTTTGGCACGAATGGGCCGGCTCGACCGGAGAAATACCACGGGCTCACAGAAAACTGGCGTGAAATAGCGCTTGCGCTGTGTTTCGCCGAGTGAGTGAGTTTACCGGAGGCCCAATCCCCTACCCTATTCCCTTCTGTACCCTCCCCTCCTACCCTATTCCCTCTTAAAAGGCCGGCAACGCACCTTCAGCTCTTCTGATGTTGCGAGTGTCCATGGGCGACGGAAGTTGCTTTCCATCAGGTGACCCGTTTGCTCGTTTGCCCCCTTATTTTATTAAAAAAAACAATATTGTAAAGTTATGGGAAACTTCATATCTCGTATTTCTACTGTACTTCTCGTTCCAGCCTGGGCATGCACCACGACGGTTCCGGCAACTCGTGCGCGCGAGACGGATACATCATGTCGCCGTCGCGCGGCACACATGGCGAGGCCACGTGGTCGCCCTGCAGCGCCAGGGTCGCCGCTGATTTGCAGTAAGTTGTTATGGATGTTTGTTTTTTTACATGAGCATAAAAAATTACCTATCTTACTACTAAAGTACACGACGAATCCAAAGGAAAGTGACATTTGGCTCTCTATATACGTATGTACGACTTACGAGTATGTTTGAAGGTGCTCCCTCACCGGGAGCATTCGGGTGTAATGTAACATTATAGATTTGACTTTGACCATTCCATAGCAAGTTGAATTCACTGTCACGTAGCATTGATGTTACTGTGGGGATAATGCGTGGCGGCCAAAGGAAGATCTTCCGACCGAGCGAGGTGGTATGCTCGGTCAGGCCGAAGCCCACGTGATACATTTCAGCTGTCGTATATATACCGACGCGCTCAGAAAACTTCGATAGCGCGATGCAGGAATGTTAGGCGAATTGTGGGTACCGCCACATCACTCCCCCCCGAAGACCGGAGGTCGAATCTTGAAGTCTTGTCGCTTGAGTCGCCAGTGCCAGAGAGTTCCAGTGAGTCGGAACTGTTGCAGTGAAGTCCCAGTGAGTCGGAACTGTGATGCTGCTGCACGGGATCCAGTAAGTCGGATAGCTGCCGTGCGGGGCCGATGCTACGTGCTGACCAGGAGAGACGTGCTCTGCTTGCTGACCGGTCCGGTGTAGTGAGAAAGCCCGATGATGCCGATGCGGAGTCGCCCAGGCCGCGGTACATTGCGGCTAGTGGAAGAGGTACCCGATGAGGCGATGCTGGCTGGCGCGGTGCGGGGGGGCGGGGAGTGATGATGATGAAGGACGTGTTCTGTCGAGGGTCACCAATGTGGGGATAATGCGTGGCGGCCAAAGGAAGATCTTCCGACCGAGCGAGGTGTTATGCTCGGTCAGGCCGGAGCCCACGTGATACATTTCAGCTGTCGTATATATACCGACGCGCTATTGTGGGTACCGCCACATTACAAGTTGTATCAAGTTACATTGTATCATTACAAGATGCGCATTGTAATTCTCGGTTCTCCTCCCTCACTCATGTAATGCTCGACTCTGTAACGTTACATTACAAGCGAATGCTCCCGGTGAGGGAGCACCTTTACGTACCGTATCTCCTAAGCTCCTACTTAGGTTAAGATAATTTTTACACCACTGAATTACAAATAATAATGTAGCAACATTATTAATAGTAAAATATAAGAAGGTTACACACAGGCTATTTTTTATTATTATCAGAAGAAAACTTCTTCGGCTTTAGCGCCCACGGCCCAACGAAGTAGGCTAGGGTCATCTAGTTTTTAAGATTCCCATGGAGCATGGACACACAAAATATGAATTAAAGATTAATAATATGGATAACCGGGTCTTTGACGCTTTGGAAAAAAGACAGTGAGATAGTTTTACTAACTGTAATAAAAATTATGTTATCATCATGTTCTGCGCTTCGAGTTTTCTCTTATAAGAAAAATTTCATTTTGTATAATGCTCTATTACATTGTATTTATAAATAATTCAACGTATTTTTTTACGCTGAGTGATTAGATTTCTCAGACCATTTCTTTGCAATAATTCGCACGTTGTTTGAATAACAATAATGTATTTATTAAAAAAAAAACGGCCAAGTGCGAGTTGGACTTGCGCACGAAGGGTTCCGCACCATTATAGAGAAAAAATAGGTGTAAAAAATGTTTTTTTGTATGGGAGCCCCCTTAATTATTTGTTTTATATAAAATTTATTATTAATTATTAAAGTTTAAATATAACTGAGCATTTTGTGAAAATTTCAAGTGCCTACCTAATGCCATTATTGATATATCAAGCCAAAAATAGCAAAAAAAATACGTTTGTTGTATGGGAGCCCCCCTTAAATATTTAATTTATTTTGTTTTTACTTTTTAGTATTTGTTGTTATAGCGGCAACAGATATGCACAATCTGTGAAAATTTCAGAAATCTAGCTATAGCGGTTCTTGAGATACAGCCTGGAGACAGACAGACGGACAGGCAGACATCGAAGTCTTAGTAATAGGGTCGCGTTTTTACCCTTTGGGTACGGCACCCCAACAAAGATAAAATATTCAGTATTTTTTTAATCTCATGCAAAAAAAAAATAATAATGGATTAACTTTTAGTGCCAATAAAATTTATTAACATATGTTTTATGACCATTTATCAAAATTGGTTAGCTTTAATTTTTTATGGAATAAAAAAGTACATACCTACTATAATAACTTGAAGAGAGCTATATTAAAATATAAATTAGAAAAAAAACAAAAAAAAATCATCGCTTATGCGAGATAGAGGGACAGAGAGAGAAACACACGCCGACAAACACAAACGACACATACGACACTTTTGTGTCGTTACAACTTTTCGTCTTAATTTTTTCTATCTAGCCCCCTTTCGCAACGCGCGATAAGGAACTTCGTTCCAATATTATACAATATACGGTATACCTTAACCTTACTTAATATATTTTTCAGATGGGCGACATGCCTGTTCGATGGCGACGACGAGGCCGCGCCGAGCGAGTTGGCTCACGAGCGGTACCGCGACGCGCCCGGACAGGTGTGGGGAGCCAAGAAACAGTGCGAGGTACGTTATTCGTTTACTACATCCACTTGTGGCTACTGGCTTGTCAGTGACAAAGAGCAATTTAGCGCTTCCGTGGTCCAGTGGCTTAGAGCGTGGCTCTTGACTCTGAGGTCGTGGGCTCGATTCCCGCGTTGGAAATATGTTATTTCCAAATTTGGTTAGGACAATGCAGGCTGATCACCTGATTGTCTGACAAGTAAGATGATCCATGCGTCGGATGGGCATGTAAAAAGTCGGTCCTGCGCCTGATCTCTCGCCAGTCGTGTTGGTCTTCCGTCCCACTGGGTTATGAGAGTATAGGAATGGGGAGTGCTCTTGTGTACTGCGCACACACTTGGGCACTATAAAATCACTCCTGCGTAACAGGCATGGTTTCAATGAAAGCGGCCACCGTCACCGAAACCGGTGTGGGAGTTATTAGTGACAACGACACTCCTCTATTAGTCGTACTTATGCTAAGGATGCCAGTGCAGTAGCATCTTTTACGTTTTCAGTTACATACTGTGTGCACCAATCATAAATTTCCATTTTATTCATGTCTCTTGGGTGTCGTGACTCGTGAGTCGTCCCTTTTCATCAAATATTTTTTTATTTTTGTCATTCTCACTTATGAGTATTCTTAACTCGAATGTAGTTAATCCTATAATAATTTACGACGAAAGAAACGAAAAGACAGCGTGAAAAATCGAAAATAATAAAAGTTGATTGTTCTACAAATAGGATATCTTACCTTGCTACGTCGTAGCACCACTACGTCGTAGCACCGCTACGAAATCATAGCTGAGCTCTACGAAGTTGGTCTACGACCACAATAGTTGGGATTTTTAGTTTATTTTCTTTTCAATTACTTTAATATTTTCCTGCGGCTTCACTCCTTAAACAGTATACAGCATACAAACTTTGATTTTGGAAAATCCTTTCTTGGTACCTACAATATCATAAGAGGAACACGTGTGTGAAATTTCGAATTTCTAGCTCTTATGCGTTATTCTTTCAGACCTTTATATTTAGAAAAAAATACCTACTTTAAATACTAGATTGTAACACAATAACGTAACATTCCAGGTGTTACTGCGGGACCGCGACGCGGCGCCGGCGGGCGGGGGTCAGTGCGCGCAGCTCGCGTGTCGCTCCCCGCACCGACCCGGACACTACTACGCCGGCCCCGCGCTGCCCGGCACACCCTGCGGCCCGGGGAAGGTATGTTACAGTCCAGGTGTTACTGCGGGACCGCGACGCGGCGCCGGCGGACGGGGGTCAGTGCGCGCAGCTCGCGTGTCTCTCCCCGCACCGACCCGGACACTACTACGCCGGCCCCGCGCTGCCCGGCACGCCCTGCGGCCCGGGGAAGGTATGTCACAGTCTAGGTGTTACTGCGGGACCGCGACGCGGCGCCGGCGGGCGGGGGTCAGTGCGCGCAGCTCGCGTTTCACTCCCCACACCGACCCGGACACTACTACGCCGGCCCCGCGCTGCCCGGCACGCCCTGCAGCCCGGGGAAGGTATGTCATAGTCCAGGTGTTACTGCGGGACCGCGACGCGGCGCCGGCGGGCGGGGGTCAGTGCGCGCAGCTCGCGTGTCTCTCCCCGCACCGACCCGGACACTACTACGCCGGCCCCGCGCTGCCCGGCACGCCCTGCGGCCCGGGGAAGGTATAGTTTAGCGTAGTCATAACTATGAACATTTTAAAGGAAGGGAAGATTTAGGCGTTATGATGAGGGTCTCATATCCTCAGTCACAGCTAGGCTCTATTAATGGTTTAGTGGGAATTTGAGCTATAGTTGACTTTGAAACAGTGTAATGTAACAGCTTTTGAGGTATAGTTGAATTTACAACACTTTAAATACTTTAATGTAGCAACAGCGCCTAACGGACAACAGCTGCACAGTGTCTGTAGACTGTTAGTTGTTAGTGTTACCTCCTGCCATATTATGTAAAATGATATTTCGAAAAATAAACCCTATAGAATACTTAAACTAACCAAACTCATATTTCAAAACTCATATTCCAGTGGTGTCAAGGCGGTGAGTGCGTCGCTCAGTCCACCGAATCTCGACCATCTACAGAAAAAACTCCCACTGGCAATTGGGGGTCTACAACCACACCTGGCACATGGGAGTCCACAGAGACCCCAGCGGGCACGTGGGGCGAGTGGCAGGCGAGCGCGTGCCGGTCGGGGTGCACGGTGCGCGGGCGCGGGGCGAGCGAGCGCCGCCGCAAGTGCCCCGACGCGGAGTGCCAGGGCTCCGCATATGATGTTGTGTTGTGTGATGATACTAAGGTAAGGAAGAAACTTCTCAAAACTCGTTGACAGTGTTTTAAGTGTAGACAAAATTTTAGATTTAAATTTTTAAATAATTATATTTTACTCTTTGTCAAAAAACGACGGCAAAGCCAAATGGAAGGATAATGACCTGGCAGTCTATTTGTTCTACCGTGGCGCCGTAGTGCCGTACTGTTTCACACAGGATTTTAATTTAATGCAAATTGAAAACAATTGCAAATACACACGGCGTCTTTCTATTACAACATTCAAAGGCGCTTAATATTAAGTAACTTATTAGTATTTTAAGAAAAACAGAGTTTATGATGCATTGAGCTATTGCTAACCATTAAGGTTGAGGCGTTAAAATTGATAATTCTCTATAGTCCTGATTAGACCCCATTTACATCGCCGCGGAATGAAGCAGAGGCGACTTTTTGCAACGAAACTGTGACAAGTGACAAGTCAAGATAGGTCATATTATTATTTGAGTTAAAGACCGTCACTAATACATGCTCTTAGACTTGTCCAACAATAAATACACCGTCATTTTGAATTATTACAGGTGTGCGGCAAGAAGAAGCGGTCAAGCGCGAACGAGTTGGCTGCACGACGCTGCTCGGAGTACGCGGCTAAGCTACCCGAGCTGGACCCGCGGGGTGGGGGTCTGCAGGCACCCCACGATCCCAGTTAGTATATTTTGTTTATTATAACCATGGACATTTTGTGAACAAGTAGAAACAATTATCTGATGATAACTTAGAGAGCCAGAAAATGAGCCCAGTAGACGTTATTCAGTAGCATATAAAAATAGTCACCATCTCAAGGTGTTAATCACCCCTATTAATAATATAGAACACACCTCGTTGTGAACAGGCGTTTATTTACACTATAACATACATAAGTACAGTCTACAGAAAAAAATATCATTAGCCCTACAGCATCCATGAGGCTCGAAAACCTCTTTTCTCAAAATTATAAGATTTCCTGCTTTTAATACTCCACAGCGCGCATGTGGATGGGTTGCGCGGTATTCTGCCGGCGCGCGGGCGGCGGGGGTTTCTACGCACCCCGCGTGGAACTCAACGGGGTCGGCCTGGACCCCTACCTGCCCGACGGTACCTGGTGCCATCACGACGGTCGGACACACTACTACTGCATGCAGCATCACTGTTTACCAGAGGTAAGTGCATATACATATATTATTATAGTGGCATAAGACCTATGACGTCATAACAAAATATTTGCGTATCGAGCAGTAATTTAAAGGTACCATCGAGGAAATTGATTCCTAGGCAGGTGACAGACCAACGTCATTTGGTCGGATCATGTCAATTCAATGTTAATAGGCCTGACGATTTTTTTTTCTTGTTAGTAAGTAACGGACCATTCAAAAATAGAAATATCGGTGAAAAAATGACTCTGATAGCTTAAGGATGTACCTGTATAAGGTCAAATTCCGTAGTACATCTAATTAAATTATCAAAGTACTAAATAATAATAATATAATTTCTCTCGATATTTAATTATTATTGAAAAAAATTGAGATGTAATTTGACTACCGCTACTATAGTACAAACACAATAGTCGTATTCATTTCGCATGAGCAAAATTAAAAATTAGTGTCAGTGTTGGTGTCATGTGCCAAAATCTGACAGAAATTTATGATATAGGTCTACCAGAATCTGATGGCAATTTTTGACAGCAGATTTTCATAAAATATCAGATCAGCATAGAATCAGCCGCTATAAGAAAAAAAAAGGATCAAAATGTTTTATTCCAATTACCCCGGTATTGCTAGAGTCAATTTATATCGCGAAAGCTGCACATGCGTATTAAAAAATGAAACGAATATCGCCATTACCCTTCGAAGGATAGTTCTTCAATTTCAATTTGAAATATTTTCGCAGATTTACTGGTGAAACCACCTTTTTTGGGCTTACAAAATCGCAAATCGTACAAATAAATTGATAAGAAGTTTTTAGCATTAGGCTACTTGACCTACTTTTTTTCTTCATTCTAAACGCTTCTTAATCATTCATTTTCACCAAAAAACTAATATTTTAATATTTTAAACAGTAGAAACCCATAAAAATGTTGATTGAAAAATATGCCTTTTATATGGCGCCGAAAACACTGCCCGCCATTGTGCCGCCATAGTGTGACGTCATGTTTTTTGTATTTTTATACTTTCTTTATTGAAAAAAGTTTTATGTGCTAAGCGTTCGAGTCTAACAGTGCCAAAAAATAAGAAAAGAATTTAGAAATAATAATATAAAAATAAATTTAAAAAGAATTTTGGCCATTTCATTTCCCAACTGCAATAAATGGAGATAATATATAAAACTGATGTTTTACTTGAACTATTCAAGAAAATATATTTTACAAATCTTTCTAGGCTTATTCTTATTATTTATGTACAACTAAACTTACATATAACGAGCGCGATAAATAAAAGATATTAAATTACAAATGTGATGACGTCACATCCAAATCAGAAGTACCGCAAAAGCGTTTTCGTCAGTACAAATCATATTTTCATAAAATCATATTTTCAAATCGACTTTATTTATCAATCATAAGCTTTTATTTGATGATAAGGGTGAAATACGGTTTCCTAGGCCAAGTTCTACTAGAAATATGCATTAGTTCAATGAAATTAAATATAGGTCAAGTAGCCTAAAATTCTCAAAAATTGTAACACTTCCGGCAAAAATTACGTTTGATAAATGGAAATTTTAAAATGAATTATTTTACATAATTTGTCGGTAAGGTATTTATTTTTTGGTATCAATCGATGCAGGATATTTTATTCTACTATATATTTCGAATTTAGGTCAGAATCTTTGAATTTATAAATGTTATATACAGGGCCGTCTCTAGCCCATGTGGCGCCCGTGTGCAAATATTACCCTAGCGCCCGCGGTCAAAATGAAATGGGTACAGAGTATACAGTTGGTCCGGCCGGTGAGGACCAGTGCCGGTCCCAGTCAAATTTTCAGGTGGTGCGAAAACCTAGTGGCGCCCTTCTAAAAAAAATCGGCTAAGTGCGAGTCGGACTTTGCGCGAAGGGTTCCGTACGATTATAAAGCAAAGATGGGCAAAAAATTATGTTTTTTTTTATGGGAGCCCCTTAAATGTTTATTTAAGTACAAATACAATTAAGTATTTTGTGAATAATTCAAGTGCCTACGTATAACCGTTATTGACATATTTAATGGCCAAAAAAATCACATTTGTTGTATGGGATTGTGTCCTTAATTATTAAATTTATTTTGCTTTTAATATTTTATATTAGAGAGGCAACAGAAATATATAATCTGAGAATTTCAACTCTCTAGCATAGATAATATAATAGAATATCATAATGAATACCATCTATGACTAGAATAAATATGAGGTGAGCCGTAAGAGCCTTAAACTGCCTAAAAGTTGATCAAGACCACCTCAAAGTCTAATAAATAAAATAAAATAAATAAAGACTTAGAGATCTCCGTGGGCTACGTTTGGTCTGCTATCCAGACGACACATACATGCTGGCCTACGGAAACATGTTTGAGGAGACAATACGCCTGGCGAGAGTGGGTGAGTCTCAGGTTGTGGCGCTTATAGAAGCGTTGGGGCTGCGAGTCGCAGTCGAAAAGACGTAGGCCATGTTTTTCTATGGGCCCTGGAAGCACCGCCCCCGCAGAAGCAGCACTGTGCATCGCAGAGATGTGGAGGAGAGTGTGCCGATCGGCGCTGAAATGCAGTACTTGGGTTTGGTCCTGGATTCTGAATGGACTAAAACTGAAGAAGATGGCCATGGCCCTGAATCGCCTTCTGCCAAAATCTGTGGTCTAGGGCCCACCTGCAGACAGCTTTATACAGGGGTCCTGCAGTCCTGTTTGGGCGGAAAACATAGGCGCCCGGAATAGACAGCTGCTCAGAAGCCCGCAGCATGCTGTAGCGCTGCGGATACTACGCTGCTATCGAACCGTTAGCTGGCGAAGCGGCGTTGGCGCTGACAGTGTCCCCTCCGTGGGATCTGGAGGCTCGCGTGTTGTCGGAGGGGGTATCAACACACAGCCGAGTTTAAAAAGCGAGGAGAGCGGGTGCTACCAGACCTGGCAACCCGATGACGTTCTCAACTGCCGGCCGCCGAACTGTGAAAGCGATTCGGTCGATATTACAACAGTGGATGGCACATTCAAGGGGAGCCCTTACTTTCGGTCATTACCTGGACCATACGGACAGGAGGAAACCATCGCCTAGGTGCCACCACAGCCTGAGAAAGACGATAGGGCGCAGCATAGGCTCATTGAACGCTCTGCTTGGGCTGAGCAACGGGCTGAGTTTTGCGCCGTCCTTGGATTGGACTTTACTACTTGTTGGGAGGCAGTAGCTTATTTATACCCTCTGCGAAACTGTTATGTCGCAAACGGAGGCTGCTGGCTGCATAAAGAGAGCGTGAAGCAAATTAATACGCAGATCCCATGAGAAGGAGGCACGGAGGGCGTAGGCTGCACGGCGCCCGGTGCGACCGCAAGGGCGCCGTCAAGAGTACATTTGCTTGTGATCTTGTGGTTTAGCGGCGAAACCGCGCTTACGCGCGGACGCATATAGATCCAGCCTGACATAAGTCGCGCGGCTCTCATTTTGGCGCCCACCTTGACGACAAATTATATAATCTTCATTTATGTGTTTTAAGGTTCATTTAACTTTGAAAAAAATATGTTTATATGTATTTATATTGCAAAAGCCGAGCCGCTCGTGGCGCCTTGCTTTGCTGTAATTCGACAAATATAAGAGGAGCTCCAGATGCTACACAATATGTATGCAAACTGGAGTTCTTTTTTCGTTGGTCATTAAAGCGCGGCGGCCGGCCAAAGTGGGCGCGCGCCGAGTCCGTTGCGAGCGGCGCTCGGCGCCCCTAGGACCGCGGCGCCCGTGTGCAACGCACACCCTGCACCTAAGGGAAAGACGCCCCTGGTTATATACATCCTTAAAAACCCTCCAAGATATCACAATTCAAAACTCACATAAAATAGACCTTCCAAAAACGCTCCATACAAAATGTCAGCTAACTATGACGTCACGCCTAGCTAGTTTGTACGGATCGCGGGAAGATATTGTTCGATAGCTATGTTAAATATTGCGTTTATGAAAGTGGTCACATAAGAAAAATTGTTATAAATTGCATAACTTATCGAAAGTAAAATAAAAAAAAATCGACTTGACTATCCAATTTTTAAGGCTCGACATAACAAAAAAAAAAATACATAAGTTATGAGGCCGAAATTTTGGGAATACTTATTTTTTATCGCTATGTTTTTATTTTATTAAAAAAATCAGCTAATCTTTGACCTTGTCGTCATCCCTATTGTGATCTGTCGGCTTGGTTGGACATAACGCGACCAAACTACGTAGGTCCCCCATCTGCCTACGCCTAGGAATCAACTTCTGGTACATAATATTATAATTAACGTTAGGTACCTAAAGAAAATTTTATGAAATTTGTCATTTATGAATCACGATGCTCTTGTGAGGTATAAAGGTACAAGTTGGAAGCCGGCTACATGAAGCGGCAGCAGACGATGTGTCGTCGCGACACTACTGGTTTCTATGTATGTATTTCTATGCATAAGTGTCGCTAGCTTCATGTCGCTAGCTGCGGAGGGTATTTTATAGAAAAACATAATTACAAACCAGTAGTGTCGCTGCGACACGTCGTCTGCGGTCTGCGGTTGCTTCATGTCGCCCGCTGCCAACCGGCACCTTAAGCTGTTATTAATTATTGTTCTCGCTTTACCCCAAGGGGTGTATCTGCGCAGCTTAGATATGTTCGGATAGCGCCCTTCCCAAGAGGGACTGTGATAAAACCAGTCGCACACACAATTTGTTTGTGAAATCACAGTAATTAGACCCTATCATATATTTTAATGGTGCTTAACTACTGAAAATCAGCATTGCAAAATATTATGCAGATCAATTTGGTAAATTTTGGTTTTGAAATTTTGAAATTGTGCTAAGTATTTGTAATATTTTAACAAATAAATTTCTAAAATTTAGATCATACATGTCTTACTAAAACATCACTAAAATGTTTTAGTAAGACATTTAATTGTTAGGAAAATTACAGTAGATAACAAAGCAACAAAAAGTCTATAAAGTAAATTAGTTTCGGACATCATTACAAGTTTGAACAAAGAGTACGAAGTTTAGCGTAGAGTGTAGAAACAATGTAGAGAACGTTCAAGAAAAGTATCAGTTTTTTAGTCAGAGAAACAGTAAGTTTTCTCGTTACCACCAAATATACCTAATAGTTGCAGGACATTTAAGTGCCCTCATAAAATATAAGGATTTGTTTTGTTTCTCCTTAGGTCGTAAATTATTTATATAGTCAGTCAATATACAAAAACCTAAAGTAGTCAAAGAAACAGGCTAAATCAGTATGGTTAGTGGATATTTAAAGCTTTCAAATTAGGTTTCAAGGAGCACGGGGCAAATACCATTTTTTGCTTCGTTTATTATTTTTTTAACTTCATTTGACTTTTAATTTAACACCTCCATATAAGCAACGCTCTTCTTAACCGACTTCAAAAAAAGGAGGTTATCAATTCGACGCATATGTATGTAATATTTCCAGAACTGCCCAATTTTCGTATATATTTGTCTATATCAGCGTCTGAACAAATGTGCCAAATTTCAAAAGTGTATGTATGTATGTATGTATGTATGTATGTTTTTATGTTTTTATGTTTGTGTTCGCATATCTATGGAACTACCATTCCGATTTCAATAATTCTTTTTTTGTTCTACTAGGTATTGTTCAACTTAGGGAATCATGCAAGTTTCATCAAAATCGGTTCAGTAGTTTCGGAGATAGGGAGTTTTGATTCTCAATTACGTACAATTTTGAAGTCGGTTTTATCTTTTTATAATACAGTTATTCCATCAGACGATTGGGTGTGCTCTTTTGCCTTTATTATAAAAAAATATCTCATAGTTAATGCTTAATCACCCTGTATACCTCGCAGACGATCCGTTTGTTCGTTTGTTTTTTTTTTTATAACAAAAAACAAAAATAGTTAATCACCCTGTACACTAAGTCCTTGATACACAGTATAATTTAGTCGGTGCGACGTTTTCCATTGTTTGTCAACAGTGCTGCGTCACCCCGCGTGCTCTCAATCAAGCCGCGCACACAACATAAAGATAACCGATTACCGCTACACTGTGATTTACTAGACACGAGTCTAGTACAATTTTCAAGTCGTTCCGTATATAAATTACAAGATGTTGCCCGCAACGGTTTTGCGTCGAAATTTGTTTATAACGCGGGATTCGTAAATTTTTTCGGGGTAGAAAATTCTTATGTAATTTTCCGTGGTCTACTCTATATTTGTGCCAAAGTACCTAAATAAAATCGTCTTAGCCTGAGATTAGAACGTTGAAAAAACAAACTCTTCAGTTGTAAAATATTAGTAAACATTTTTCGACTTGGGCACAGTTTTCGAACCTGGAATCTTAGTTTCATTCTCTACTCTTCTCTTGATTGTAGTGTGGGGTGATTTCATTTTCAGGCGAGATTTGAAATCCAAAGTCTTTACCAGGAAAAAGGTTAAGAGATTTGAACTCCCGAATCTGATAGTCAAAATAATAGCACGAAGCCGCTTTGTAAAAATGTGTATTACCACACAATTATTGTATTGTATTTGGGTGCATTACATTTTACATAACATTTTTGCAGGAACATTGACCTGTGAGTATATTTCAGTAAATTACACAGAAATGGAAATAATTCTTTTGCGACGTTATAATTCAAATTAAATATGAATTTTCCCATGAAACATAAATACGTAAGCACATTATTATTTTAATTAAAACATATATTTGTGAGAATATCCAACAAAAAAAAAAGAAAACAAAAAATCACACAATATTTTCGTGCCTAACTAAACAATACTTACAAAATATAGAAAATATATAAAAAATAAAGGGTAGTGTTGTCTGCAGTTTCCCAGAGGCTACAGGCTACAGCCTGAATGTTCTTAAATTAAGAGCAATTTTAAACACTTATTGAGTGCACCCTGAACCTACACACACAAACGGATTCCTGTGTTTGGAGAGCAAACATCACTGTATAATGCTTCGTGTGTCAACTTGAGATAATCGGCATTATATATGGTGTTGTTGTTCAGTAATTAGTCAAAATTATCGCGACGTTTATTCGTCGATGATAAATCAACTGACGTACTATTAGTTTAGTCCACATATTTTACGTAAAAATCATGTGACGTCCAGGCATGATTAATTTAATACTTTAAATTTTCTAAAATATCCTAGTATCCTACCTGATTTCCCAGTAAGTCCTATCAAATATATACTTTAAACAGCGGCCTTACTTAAAGTCTTCTGAAACATCCATCAAATCGACCTAATATTGCCTAAAAGCCTTTTAAAAATACTTTAAAACACTTATAATATTACCTTAAACATTCTAAGTATCCACATAGCCTAGTCCGCTTCGCTATAAAAATCGGGAGAGACATCCGTATAGAAATGTTATTAAAAATATGTTGGCCTGTAGATTAGTACCAATCGTATCGCTTTAGCAAATTACTCAAGATTTTCGGACTTATGGATTCCGATCTCGTTGGGTTTAATAGAAATATAAAGTCTTTGCCTCTTTGTTCACATTCAATTACATTAACTAATTAGCAAGACAAGTCAAGCCTTTTCAGCAAGACTACCACACATAATTTCTTGAAAAATTGTTAGCTACCTGCCGGACAATGAACATACATTGTTATTTGTGAGTTTGTGACAGGCGTTGAAGATTTATTTCCACTCAGGCATACATTTTTCTTGGCAGACCAATTACATATTCTATTTACATAGGAGCATAACTTTAATACGATATAAATTATACATTTTATAACGACGTGTATCTTAGCTATAAATAGGGAATAACAATATTTAAATTCACACATTGTTCAAGCAGGTCACGTCAATTTCTAGGCAAATAGAGATTTAAAAAAAGAATTTATTTTTATTGCAAAGTAAAATCGTGACGAACATAAACTAACTTGTCGTCATCCGGTCCATACATTGTAGCAAAGAATTATTATCAAGAATGATATTGTTACGTTACTTGCTACAGCTAGGTAACTCCAAGCAAAAAATTGTTAAAAATTCTTTTCAATGCGCTGTAAATAACTTGCCTTCATATAAACAATAACAATTGAAATATTATATTTTCAAAGAATTCTTCATTTGTAAATTGTATTGTAAAATGCATACGTTTACTATGCCGTACCAACACCTACTGCTAACCCTTGAAACATTTTTACAAAAGTTATCATAGACCCGGTCGAACGCAAGCCTGAACGGCCTCGTGAATGGACACGGAGATGCACAAAACGAGTTCGGTCAATTCGGCCTGCGATCAGTCCGACCTAATAATTAGGCTTCCTTAATTTGGGAGTTATCCATATTATGGTATGTTATCTAGTGTTATGGCGCTTCAGCACTTTCATGCGAAACAGCAGATTGTTTTCAAGTAGGAAAGTTGCATTGACAGCAGAAGTGTCTTATATTTCGGAGTATATTAATTATTCTGCAAAGTCTCGAAACGGAATAAATTATCACCTTGTATGTATATGGGGTAAATAACAAGTAATATTGATGTGGTAGGAAGTATGCGACTCATTGACATTCGCCTCATCCCACCGGTACCAGTTAGCTAATACTTTACAATTTACCGTCATTAGCCTGAGATAATTAAATGATTGCTAGGAAAACTCTGTTGGAAATAAGACGACTATACGCAAATCTCTTAGTATCATTGTTAGGCTATTCTTACTAATGGTAACATAATTGTAAAGATTTGATTTTTTTGATTGACAAGAAATTTTGCACAGTAGATAAGAATCTAGCCTGGATTATTCAGGCTGAATGTTCTGAAAATTATTACTATGCATGAACTATCAGAAAAAAATATTCATAGTCAGATGGCGACCATACTTTGTTAATCAAGTTATGTCAAGTCCTGCCAACAGATCTCCATTAACATTAACATTGACTTGACCCGACCAAATAATTCGAAGGTCCGCCACCTGCCTATGAATCAATTTATGTCATACTATGTTATGTTTTTTAATGACATTCCCACCACTGCGTCTCTTTGTCGCCAGTCGCCACGTTTGACAGCAGTAACCAACCACGAAAACCCTTCGATATAACTTCAGGGGTGCCACAGGGACTTGTTCAAGCCGTTTTAGGACCCACAATAATCTAATAATAATAAAAAAGCAGTCTCGGAATTCATAATAAAGTAACATTCCTTTACAGAACTTCAAGATATCCGCCCAGTTTCACATCTGGGAGCTACCGAGCGAGGACATCGGGGGCTCCTTCAACGCCCGAGCCCGGTCAGATGACAGCGAGATGGCTGCATATAGGAGCTACTTCTCATTGGACGAGAGCGGGAAACCCTTCGCTCGGTCGGTAATGCCACCTCAAGTGCCAGAGGAGTCGGAGAATGACTGGGAGGTTATGGACTATGTGGAGATTGATAGGAATGACACTATGGTATAATGCTAGTTGACATTGGTACAGTAGTGGAGTCGGTATCAATGTATTTCGGCGCTGGACCAGCATATAGGTCGCGCATAACTTTGAGATCATTAGCAAGATGGCGTATAACTTTTGCCATTTGATCGCTGATTTACCAATAATAATTAAATATAGTAAATAAGCTGATCTACCAATAACGAGTCTCCGGCAATGTGCACCCACCCGCCCTTCCACTAAAGAGATTTAAAAATCGAACACTGAGAATTTTGCCTAGCGATAGCGATCCTAAAGTTTTGCGTCGACTATATCTATGGAAATATGTGCAGTGCAATGAACATAATATTTAAAACGTCCAACGTCCGCTACTATATTGTATCCGCTTTTGTAAAGATCACTTAAGAAAAAATCTTGCCATTGAAAATGGATTACCATAAGCAGTGATAATAAAACATGCATTTATTAGTTGCAACTTGCATTATACATATGTATAGTAAGTACCTAATTTAAAGAGTATTGTTTAAGTTTTATAATTTATGATGTTGTTCTAAAATTGAATGCAAATTAAACAAAAACAATTAATGCACAAACAACAGAATAACAAGTAATAATAGTGAGTGTTACAGCTAGACTGTTAGAGGTATAGCTGAAATAAATTTAATTGTTTTGCGGAACTTTTATGAAAGTCTATTTTTTATAAATATATACAATAATTTTTAGCGTTTCATAAAAACATAACTCTTATCTCGTACAGTAATATTATTTCTTTGCTATTTTGTTGTTTAGCGCAGTTAATTTAGATTACCTTTAAGATGCTAGTCATGGGTGCAGCAGTAGCATTAATTTAAATAATTTATTTTAATATCAAATTAAGTTACCTGTCCGTGTTTCGCGGTAAACATAATTTTACTTTATTTAAATTATAGTTTAATATATTTTTATACTTGCCTAAATACATATTTTTAAGAATAAATACTTTTAGACTATTTTCCTCGTCCTTAATTATTATTATTATTAATGTTCATACTTTTTTTCCGACTTTGTTTTTCAAACCACTATAATATATACAAATAGACAAATACACTATATAATTTTTTCATAATCGTTTTAGTACCATATTACATTAATAGCATAAAGTTTTAGGCTAGGCTACATTTAGCTGACTTTACCAACGAAAGAAGCCGGAAAATTTGACGTCATACTTATCACATGCTATAAAAGGATACTGTATGTAGCATACAAGATTATTTAACTTATGCATGCTAACAGCATCTTACGTGTGATTAATATACGCTCTAGCTGTTAGCACAATATATGTACTGATTATATTAATTCAAAACACATTGTACAGCTTACAAATTTTATGCACAACTTTTAAACCTTATCGTCTTAATAATAAGAGCGAAGTGAACTCGTTTTGTCGCCTACCGTATAATGTAAATCAATGTAGTCATCAGATCAGCTTGTTCTATTGTTTTTATATAGCCGCTATAATTTATAGAACATTTTATTATGTAATTTGTGTCGCTGATGACCAATTGTAAGACAAACGGCGTCCGAACAATAGTCTATAGAATGGCGAAGTTGAATGGTAATTCTATTCGAAATTAGAATTTATTTAAATTTATAGCTTTTTAATTTTTACATAATGCTAGAAGTAATAAAGGTACTCAGTTGTTGAAAATAAATGAAGTTAACATGGAGCAATGAAAACTTGTATAGGAGGACACTAGGCCTACTAAAAGCCTGCGTTGTTCAAAAAGTGTTTAGGACTTAAGAATTATAAAAGACAACCACCCCCTAACGTAAGGTGTATCCTATTTCCTAGCTGACATAAGAAAGTTGGTGAAATCTTAAAAAATAGGTCCTCTCAATGGCCGCCACTAGGACCTATTTCCTATTTATTACCTAAGTGATAAGTCTTTAGTTAGAACAAAATATAATAAAACTAGCCGACCCGGCAAATCATTTGCCATATAAATGTTTTCTAGTATCAATATAAAAAGTAGATAAAAACCTATTCTCAGGCCTAACGAATGTACATACAAAATTTCATTAAAATCGGTTGAGTCGTTTTGGAGGAGTTCGCGCACAAACACACAAGAATTTTATATATTAGAAACATGAACCTTAAATATTGAACAGCTAGTGAATATTTTTCCTTAGCGAGTTGGTGAATATAGGTATGGGATTTTTATAGTTTTTATTATTCGTAGGATTTTTACATGGGACGCTATAACTATACACTTATAATCAGCTGATCTGCAAGCTTGGATTCCGCTTTTTTTTTCAAAGAATATTAAATAAAATATTACTGCGCATAATTTTATGACTGGAAGCAAGTGAACGATTTTCGTATAACAAAGTAAACTGTCACGGATCACACGAAGATTGAAGAGATAATATTTGTCCAAGTGACGGCTTAACACTCGTCACATTAGCACGCTGCTAATTAAACTGTGTGACAGAAGACAATAATGTATTTGTGAACATAAAAGCGTAAGGATGCGAAGTGGCTTTAACTAACTAATAATAATATAATAATAACTCCCACACCGGTTTCGGTGACGGTGGCCGGTTTCATTGAAACCAGGCCAGTTACGCAGGAGTGATTTTTATAGTGCCCAAGTGTGTGCGCAGTACACAAGAGCACTCTCTATTCCTTTACTCTCATAACCCAGTGGGACAGACGACCGACACGACTGGCGAGAGATCAGGCGCAGGACCGACTTTTTACATGCCCATCCGACGCATGGATCATCTTACTTGTCAGACAATCAGGTGATCAGCCTGCATTGTCCTAACCAAACTTGGAAATAACATGTTTCCAACGCGGGATTCGAACCCACGACCTCCGGAGTCAAGAGCCACGCTCTAACCACTAGACCACGGAGGCGTATAACACTACTGATAACACTTTTATCATAAAAGTGGTCGATACTTGCTATTTTCATAGGAAATCATTAATTTAAACCATAAAGGTGCTCCCTCACCGCGAGCATTCACGTGTAATGTAACACTTTAGATTCGACTTTGAGCATTACATTACAATACTACCTCCCTGACTGACGAGCATTCGCGTGTACCTAATGTAACATTATAGATTCGACTTTGAGCATTCCATAGCAAGCTGACTTTACTGTCACGTAGCATTGATGTTACAAGTTGTATCAAGATATTAGACATTGTATCATTACAAGGTGCGCATTGTAATGCTCGATTCTCCTCCCTCACTGATGTAATGCTCGACTCTGAAACATTACATTACAAGTGAATGCTCCCGGTGAGGGAGCACCTTAAAACTCTGGATTGTTCGACATTCAACTCTAGAATTAAGATAACTCATAAACTAAAAATGTTTTGCTATATTTTGCTCTATAAACTTTATAATATATTTTAAAAAACCTATCCATGTTAATATTATAAATGCGAAAGTGTGTCTATTTAGTATTTAGGTGCCTTTCTACTTTGAGGGAAATGTATGTCCTTTCCCTAATTAATTTCTCTGAAAATTTTTCATCGTTACAAAGTTACGGGCAACATCTTGTAGGTATAAAAAATTAAGAAACGCACCTTAATTTAACGTATCTTCCTAAATTCCTTATATTTTTACATAAGAATTTCAGCACTAGCATGTAGTAGGTCAAAGTTCACCTGGCCAGTGACCTGCGGTCTGGAGCTGCAAACCGAAGAACCACAGCGCCTGGCGCCTGCAGCCACGATAGCGCACCTTCCACCATCAGCGCTAAACGACTTACGGGAAAACTTTTATCCATACTCATGTTAGTTACACGCCAAAGTGTGTCTGTCTGTGAACTCCTCACGCTTAAATCGTATGGGTATGAAGATAAATTGAGCGGCCAGCAGGCTTAGCATGGCCACCGTAGAAAGGTTTATTCTTACTGTAAAGTAGACAAAGTGATGGATTAACAAAGGAAATCTATCAGTTTGTTCGCAAAAACTGACAGCGTTTCTATTCTTTCACCACAGTAGATGTGGCCGTGCTAAGAATGCGAATTTTTATTGTATGACATTTTGAGGCAGTTCTCTAGGCATTTGTAAGTAGTGTGTTTTCGCGGGTTCTGGATCACGATTTCTGGGTCCACCCCTCCCCCCGCTCGTGGCTCGCAAACTTTCTCGATCACTTTTTGTCGGTTCGAGCAGCGACATCACCTAAAAAAAAAAAAAAAAGAGTTTGGTGTCAAAATAGGGGTTTTGGACCATGCCCGATCGATATATGCGGTCCGTTTCTGCGTATTTGCACTAGTTTCAAAGTTAGCTTTTGTGTTTAACCCTCATTATCTACTATCGCCACGCTCCATTGTTCCTTCATAATTACAATCGCTACTTATTGCATTGTTATGCTCGCCTCAGTGTCCTATTGTTCGTAATGACTACCTGGGCTTATCGCTTACGTCACCTTAATTTCTTACAAGATTTTAAATAAGTAAATAAAACTTGATCAGTTTTTCATTACATTTCTTTAATTTAAGTAATTAAAACATGTAATAATAATAACTCCCATAGTAGTATGTTTTCGTGCATTGTGAATCACTATTCATATAAAGTTACCCCCTCGGTATCTAATGAATATTGACAATTCATTCCTGCTAATAACATTTTGCTGTGTCGCAATCCTCGTAAACAACATTTACTAAATAACTTTTGAAACTCTACTAAACTTTCCCCATTGAACTTATAATACAAATACATTAAACAAAAAATGTAGGTCACCCGATCATTCGATGGACTTCGTAAACACACGGCGACACGGCGCGCAAACTGACACGTTTTGCTCGTCAGCAAATCCGACGAGTCAACGACCGCCGCCGCCACCCGCTCGCCGCCTGCGGTGTCGAGTCGAAGCCGAGTCCAACTCAGCAGAAAAGCTTCGCAAATGTTGCTGTTCACCCCGCGGCGAAAACAAGGAGGGTAGTGGATGGCCGCAAGGCAGAACCTCCTCGACTCAACAAGGATGAGAGCAGGAGGTGCGATGAGGAGGGCTTCACACTAGTGGAGAGAAGAAAGAAGAGGCAACCCACCGTCCGCAACCACTGCGGCACTGCACCTTACGTACCCGAGCTGCGTCTGCCGACGTCGCTCTACATGTCGCGCCTGCACTGGTCCATGGAAGTCGAGGACGTCGTTAACTACATCCGCGAGAAGACTACCTTCACTTTGAGGGTGGAGCGTCTGTACTCTCGGCACAAAGTTAACTTCGGTTCTTTTGTGGTGAGAGTGCCGACAAAACTTATGTCCACTCTCGAGGTGGAGGAGTTCTGGTCGGCCGGTGTAGTTTACCGAAGGTTTCGGGGAAGGCTCTCCAATGAAGCGCGCATCACGTCGCCGCCAAGAAAGACAACGTG
The DNA here is from genome assembly GCA_905187585.1 of Cyaniris semiargus. Taxonomy (NCBI): domain Eukaryota; kingdom Metazoa; phylum Arthropoda; class Insecta; order Lepidoptera; family Lycaenidae; genus Cyaniris; species Cyaniris semiargus. Next base: position 7,503,573 of record LR994555.1, read on the forward strand.
ATAATAGTGTGAATGTGAGAGTTTTGTGAAAATAATAATATGCTGTAGGATAAGACTGTTCGGTGTGCATCCGTTGTCTGATTGTCATAAAGTTCAACTTGTGCTGTTGTGTATTATTGTATGAGTGGAATAAAGAATTTGTATAATTTGTAACCTTTATAATAAAACTTGATAATTTTTTCATTAAATTTATTTTATTTCATTAAAACATGTATTGAACATACTGTACAATATTATATCACTACACAAAGTGTTGCTACTAAATAACTTTTGAAACTCTACTAAACTTTCCCCATTGAACTTATAATACAAATATAATACAAAAACTATACTCTCCACAAACTGATGTGAAATCATTTTGTAATCTCCATTTGTTAATATACCATCTCCTACAGTTACACCCCATAAAGCGCGCCCGCAGGAATCAAAGTATTGATGTCATTTTCATTGATGTGTATGGCTATCCAGTGGGGTCTAGGTGTAACATATCAGGATCCAAGTTGCTAATAAATGTATGTAGGGATTTGAACATATATTATATAGACAGACGATTCGCAATGTACATTATCTTCTAAAGTCTAAACCTACACAAATTCTTCTCAAATAAATAAGGATCTCTATTGTGTTCATACTGTATTATCACAGAACCAATCTGGTTTATGGATCTTGTATAACGTATCCGTATTATGTATACTTTGTGTATTTACTAAGAGGGGTATTACATAATATGAACAAATAAAAGAAACATAACTTTGGTACAATATTTTATTTCATAATATTCACACACTATTAGTTTCACACACGTTACACATTATAACTCAAATAGATCATACATGTGACTTTTCTTAGCTACTATAGTCTACAGTTACATTACGTTTCTATCTATTTCTATAACATTATCAAACTCTGCAAATACAATACAGTTAATCGTTTCAGAGAGACTAGAATCAATTGATATCCCATTTCCTTTATTAAGGAAATGTATACCAGTGCCGGAAAATAATGTATGATAGGTTGAAGTGAACATAATATTAGATACCATTGAAGGATGGTTGTAGTGTTTTTGAAGACACTTGTTGTCCATCTATGTATAAACAAAATGAATTCATACCATAATTTTCAAAACTGAAAGGATTCTTACTAATGATTAAATGCTGCGTTATTTACAAATCCTATGATAAATATTTTGAGTACTTGCCCCAGGAATATTATCAAGTGTTTTTTTTTCTCACCAGTGGAAAGTCGTAATATCATAAACGTTATTCACAATTATTGAGTCATCCTAAACATCCATTTAATGGTAAAGCATACAATAGTTAACAAACTTTCAAATTCTTTACTGATTATTCCTGTGAGTCGTTAAAAGAACAGGATAACATTAGATAAGATTGTAAAACCTCATATTATCATTTTTAAATAAAAAAAAAAGTATAATAATATTTATCAAGTTTTCCTATAACAAAAAAAAACATATGATAATTCTATAACTAATTATATTCTGAATCGTATAGCATATATGTTCCTTTATTATAGAGTACAATAATATATTTTCTTAATCCTTATAGTTACCTATACATTTACATTTATCATCTTTGAATTCTATCAACGTTGGCCTTCAGCCACATACCGAAAGCTACTACCTCAACCCCGCTGCAATGACAACTTCTCTTAGATGTTTTAGAGAAGTTGGTATGACGATGGCAGTTTGACAGTTTTGAATTATTCCAGTCCAACTCTGCCATCACCTTTTCCACTTTGGGGCACCCAAACATTTCAATGTTTACATGTCTGAAGCCCAACGTTGATAGCAATTTTTTTTCAACTGTGCCCCCTTTATACGCCCATAAGTATTGTTTATTTGGATCGAGGGAGTGTAAATGCTCCACTAAAATTTCTTGGGTTATGTCTCCATCGGAATTTCTGAACGCCATTCCATGAACATGGCGTTCACAAAATGCAATTTCCTTACTTTTCCCCAGATGGAGAAACCATAACGGTAATTTAATATAGTGCAGGTACATCACCTCTTTCCAAATATCATAAATACCAACCTCTTTGAAGTATATGTCACTCTTAAGGGGGAAGCCATCGATGTCTATTACATATCTAATGTTAATCTCCATACTATCATTATTATTATTTCTCGACATTATGGCACGCACACACACTATTACTACTTTAAGTCTTTTTAAAACTATAAAATTATACAATAATTGTCTTTTACACTTGTTTTTTGTCTATCTGTCCGCACAGTCTATTGTTTTTGTATACGTCGCACAGTCTATACCGTTAACACTAATGGTACAAAATACGAAGTTTAACAGTTCACTTGTCAACTTGTCCGTATGTGATATCAGATATGGTGTGAGTGAAATACTCTGCCGACACTTCAACCAACCGTAACCACTCTTCGTGATCGGTGTTTACACACCCCCGTTGTATCCTTGAGATGCTCTGCGATATCATCCCGAATCAGTGTGTAAATGCTATCATCACTCAGCCCACTCCCTTCGTACACACTGGTGAACAGTATATGTACGTCTTCATGCAATTTATGTAACGGGATAGGTCACATCCACAGCTTCAACAACCTGTTGGTTGATAAACATTTTTTTCATTTAATCATGATCACATGGAAAAGTTAATTGCCCATGTATTACCCTCTCGACCCCTGTTAATTATGTTTACACCCTGATTGAGTATTGCCAAAATATCTTCATCTATGTCGTTATATCTCGATGGTAATGCCACAACGTATCCATTGTCGAGATGTACCACTGTCTGCAATGTATCGGCATGAAACTTTGATGGAAATTTTAAAGCTCTAATGATTTTATAAGGGATGTTTATCTCAAGATCCTCCAAATTTGTCCATGTCTTATTTAAATAATTATTTAATTTTTTCAGAGCTTCCCCCATTGATATTTTTAAACTAAAACACTTTTTTATACTCACAATATTCAAAAACTTCTAGCGGAAATATTAATTACTGTATTGCTGACGAGTGCAGTGGTACTGGTTAAATGTGATTTCAAACAGAACCTTTAGGGCTATTTATAGTTAAAAAAGCTCAATAAATTTTCTCTATTGATCCCCACCACCACCTGATAATATATGTATACGACAGAAACCACTTCCTGTGATAATATTTTGTTAATAATTATATTTTTAACGGTATTTTGAGATTACATTCACCATCTGTATCCCTTTTTTATTCACATTCAGACTTGTCGTTATGTCCTGAAAATATATGCATAGGTAATACTAAAGAGATTAAATTGGTTACAAATCTTAATAATAAAACTAAATACAAAATTCATTACAGGAATCTTAAACAATGCATAAAAATGGGATTGATAGAATATTAAAGTTTAGACAGCTACCATGGTTGCAAAAGTATATAGAACCAAATCAGGTTTCGATAAAGATAATTCATTATTTGACAAAACAATGGAAAATATTGAAAAAAAGAGTTAATGTTGAATTATTAACACATTTGGAATAATCGTGGTAAAGTTCTACTAGGTGCACAAGAATTAAGGCGGGCTGAAACCCCATTTTGTTATTTCTTGATATCCGATTTACCTAGTTCCAATATAATAACGAAATGTAAAAAAATATGAGATATAGAGCACAATATTTAAAAGGGTTTAAATCAAAAACATTTTAATAAAAAATAATACTTTCGCTGTAATTAATTTACAAACTCACCTCCGACAAAACTCTTTGTCATCGAAATGAGTTTCAATCAAAATTTGAATATACCTAATATATTTCAAATTTATTAAAGCTTGTTTCATTATTTTCAAAAACCCTTTAGAAAATTACAAAACGTGTTTTTTTGAATAAAATATATAATTTCAAATTTATTAGTTTTTTTCATTATTTTCAGAAAACTTAGAAAATTATAAAGTGTTTTTTAATATAATATATTTCAAATTTATTAAAGCTTGTTTCATTATTTTCAAAAACTTTTTAGAAAATTATAAAACGTGTTTTTTTTTTTAAATTTAATATATTATCTTTAATTTATTAAAGCTTGTTTCATTATTTTCAAAAACTTTTTAGAAAATAATAAAACATGTTTTTTTTTTTTTTAATTTAATATATCTTTAATTTATTTAAGCTTGTTTCATTATTTTCAAAAACTTTTTAGAAAATTATAATACGTTTTGTTTTTAATTTAATATATCTTAATCCTTCCAATTTGGTATTTTTTTTTCTAAAAGGTTTTTGAAAATAATGAAACAAGCGTTAATAAATTAAAGATAATATATTAAATTAAAAAAAAAAAAAAAAAACCTTTTATAATTTTCTAAAAAGTTTTTGAAAATAATGAAACAAGCTTTAATAAATTTGAAATATATTATATTAAAAAAACACGTTTTATAATTTTCTAAAAGGTTTCAGAAAATAATGAAAAAAACTTTAATAAATTTGAAATATATTATATTAAAAAAAAAACACGTTTTGTAATTTTCTAAAGGGTTTTTGAAAATAATGAAACAAGCTTTAATAAATTTGAAATATATTATATTCAATAATATATTATATTCATGGTTGCCTGGAAGAAATTACTAATTAGTAATAAGGCCGCCATTGTGTGTTACCTGTGTTTTAAAAATGTCTTGTATTTTAAATTGTTATATGTGTGCACAATAAAGAATATTTATCTTATCTTATCTTCAAATTTTGATTGAAACTCATTGTAACATAATTTAAAACTTGACGTTTTTAAGAAAATCTTGATTTAATATTATATTTTACAATGTTGTAATACAACGCAACTTTAAAAATTAAACATTCAGTACAATATTATACATATAAAAGTATAATATTATAAAAGTATGGCTACTCGAAACAAAGTATTACAATCTAGTTTAGAAAAGAAAAAAAATCATTAGTATAAAATTATCTCATAACAAAGTACGTTTTACAGTTAATAACAAGAAAACAAATTAATCTTATTGACTAAGCTTAATAAAAACAATAATAAAATCCTTATAATATGAACCAAAAAGTATTAAATAATGTTTCCTATCTAATAGTGCCTTTTTCCGAATTCGGCTAAACCTCAACTATTTCTGTACTCAATCTTCATAATTTTGAAGTCGGTGCCAGTTCCAAAAGTTTCAAATATCTATTCTGTCAGAGAACTAAAGATTCAGTTACATCTGGTACCGACTTCAAAATGATGATGAAGATTGAGTACAGAAATAGTTGAGGTTTAGCCGAATTCGGAAAAAGGCACTATTAGATAGGAAACATTATTTAATACTTTTTGGTTCATATTATAAGGATTTTATTATTGTTTTTATTAAGCTTAGTCAATAAGATTAATTTGTTTTCTTGTTATTAACTGTAAAACGTACTTTGTTATGAGATAATTTTATACTAATGATTTTTTTTCTTTTCTAAACTAGATTGTAATACTTTGTTTCGAGTAGCCATACTTTTATAATATTATACTTTTATATGTATAATATTGTACTGAATGTTTAATTTTTAAAGTTGCGTTGTATTACAACATTGTAAAATATAATATTAAATCAAGATTTTCTTAAAAACGTCAAGTTTTAAATTATGTTACAATGAGTTTCAATCAAAATTTGAAGATAAGATAAGATAAATATTCTTTATTGTGCACACATATAACAATTTAAAATACAAGACATTTTTAAAACACAGGTAACACACAATGGCGGCCTTATTACTAATTAGTAATTTCTTCCAGGCAACCATGAATATAATATATTATTGAATATAATATATTTCAAATTTATTAAAGCTTGTTTCATTATTTTCAAAAACCCTTTAGAAAATTACAAAACGTGTTTTTTTTTTAATATAATATATTTCAAATTTATTAAAGTTTTTTTCATTATTTTCTGAAACCTTTTAGAAAATTATAAAACGTGTTTTTTTAATATAATATATTTCAAATTTATTAAAGCTTGTTTCATTATTTTCAAAAACTTTTTAGAAAATTATAAAAGGTTTTTTTTTTTTTTTTTTAATTTAATATATTATCTTTAATTTATTAACGCTTGTTTCATTATTTTCAAAAACCTTTTAGAAAAAAAAATACCAAATTGGAAGGATTAAGATATATTAAATTAAAAACAAAACGTATTATAATTTTCTAAAAAGTTTTTGAAAATAATGAAACAAGCTTAAATAAATTAAAGATATATTAAATTAAAAAAAAAAAAAACTTGTTTCATTATTTTCAAAAACTTTTTAGAAAATAATGAAACAAGCTTTAATAAATTAAAGATAATATATTAAATTTAAAAAAAAAAACACGTTTTATAATTTTCTAAAAAGTTTTTGAAAATAATGAAACAAGCTTTAATAAATTTGAAATATATTATATTAAAAAACACTTTATAATTTTCTAAGTTTTCTGAAAATAATGAAAAAAACTAATAAATTTGAAATTATATATTTTATTCAAAAAAACACGTTTTGTAATTTTCTAAAGGGTTTTTGAAAATAATGAAACAAGCTTTAATAAATTTGAAATATATTAGGTATATTCAAATTTTGATTGAAACTCATTTCGATGACAAAGAGTTTTGTCGGAGGTGAGTTTGTAAATTAATTACAGCGAAAGTATTATTTTTTATTAAAATGTTTTTGATTTAAACCCTTTTAAATATTGTGCTCTATATCTCATATTTTTTTACATTTCGTTATTATATTGGAACTAGGTAAATCGGATATCAAGAAATAACAAAATGGGGTTTCAGCCCGCCTTAATTCTTGTGCACCTAGTAGAACTTTACCACGATTATTCCAAATGTGTTAATAATTCAACATTAACTCTTTTTTTCAATATTTTCCATTGTTTTGTCAAATAATGAATTATCTTTATCGAAACCTGATTTGGTTCTATATACTTTTGCAACCATGGTAGCTGTCTAAACTTTAATATTCTATCAATCCCATTTTTATGCATTGTTTAAGATTCCTGTAATGAATTTTGTATTTAGTTTTATTATTAAGATTTGTAACCAATTTAATCTCTTTAGTATTACCTATGCATATATTTTCAGGACATAACGACAAGTCTGAATGTGAATAAAAAAGGGATACAGATGGTGAATGTAATCTCAAAATACCGTTAAAAATATAATTATTAACAAAATATTATCACAGGAAGTGGTTTCTGTCGTATACATATATTATCAGGTGGTGGTGGGGATCAATAGAGAAAATTTATTGAGCTTTTTTAACTATAAATAGCCCTAAAGGTTCTGTTTGAAATCACATTTAACCAGTACCACTGCACTCGTCAGCAATACAGTAATTAATATTTCCGCTAGAAGTTTTTGAATATTGTGAGTATAAAAAAGTGTTTTAGTTTAAAAATATCAATGGGGGAAGCTCTGAAAAAATTAAATAATTATTTAAATAAGACATGGACAAATTTGGAGGATCTTGAGATAAACATCCCTTATAAAATCATTAGAGCTTTAAAATTTCCATCAAAGTTTCATGCCGATACATTGCAGACAGTGGTACATCTCGACAATGGATACGTTGTGGCATTACCATCGAGATATAACGACATAGATGAAGATATTTTGGCAATACTCAATCAGGGTGTAAACATAATTAACAGGGGTCGAGAGGGTAATACATGGGCAATTAACTTTTCCATGTGATCATGATTAAATGAAAAAAATGTTTATCAACCAACAGGTTGTTGAAGCTGTGGATGTGACCTATCCCGTTACATAAATTGCATGAAGACGTACATATACTGTTCACCAGTGTGTACGAAGGGAGTGGGCTGAGTGATGATAGCATTTACACACTGATTCGGGATGATATCGCAGAGCATCTCAAGGATACAACGGGGGTGTGTAAACACCGATCACGAAGAGTGGTTACGGTTGGTTGAAGTGTCGGCAGAGTATTTCACTCACACCATATCTGATATCACATACGGACAAGTTGACAAGTGAACTGTTAAACTTCGTATTTTGTACCATTAGTGTTAACGGTATAGACTGTGCGACGTATACAAAAACAATAGACTGTGCGGACAGATAGACAAAAAACAAGTGTAAAAGACAATTATTGTATAATTTTATAGTTTTAAAAAGACTTAAAGTAGTAATAGTGTGTGTGCGTGCCATAATGTCGAGAAATAATAATAATGATAGTATGGAGATTAACATTAGATATGTAATAGACATCGATGGCTTCCCCCTTAAGAGTGACATATACTTCAAAGAGGTTGGTATTTATGATATTTGGAAAGAGGTGATGTACCTGCACTATATTAAATTACCGTTATGGTTTCTCCATCTGGGGAAAAGTAAGGAAATTGCATTTTGTGAACGCCATGTTCATGGAATGGCGTTCAGAAATTCCGATGGAGACATAACCCAAGAAATTTTAGTGGAGCATTTACACTCCCTCGATCCAAATAAACAATACTTATGGGCGTATAAAGGGGGCACAGTTGAAAAAAAATTGCTATCAACGTTGGGCTTCAGACATGTAAACATTGAAATGTTTGGGTGCCCCAAAGTGGAAAAGGTGATGGCAGAGTTGGACTGGAATAATTCAAAACTGTCAAACTGCCATCGTCATACCAACTTCTCTAAAACATCTAAGAGAAGTTGTCATTGCAGCGGGGTTGAGGTAGTAGCTTTCGGTATGTGGCTGAAGGCCAACGTTGATAGAATTCAAAGATGATAAATGTAAATGTATAGGTAACTATAAGGATTAAGAAAATATATTATTGTACTCTATAATAAAGGAACATATATGCTATACGATTCAGAATATAATTAGTTATAGAATTATCATATGTTTTTTTTTGTTATAGGAAAACTTGATAAATATTATTATACTTTTTTTTTTATTTAAAAATGATAATATGAGGTTTTACAATCTTATCTAATGTTATCCTGTTCTTTTAACGACTCACAGGAATAATCAGTAAAGAATTTGAAAGTTTGTTAACTATTGTATGCTTTACCATTAAATGGATGTTTAGGATGACTCAATAATTGTGAATAACGTTTATGATATTACGACTTTCCACTGGTGAGAAAAAAAAACACTTGATAATATTCCTGGGGCAAGTACTCAAAATATTTATCATAGGATTTGTAAATAACGCAGCATTTAATCATTAGTAAGAATCCTTTCAGTTTTGAAAATTATGGTATGAATTCATTTTGTTTATACATAGATGGACAACAAGTGTCTTCAAAAACTCTACAACCATCCTTCAATGGTATCTAATATTATGTTCACTTCAACCTATCATACATTATTTTCCGGCACTGGTATACATTTCCTTAATAAAGGAAATGGGATATCAATTGATTCTAGTCTCTCTGAAACGATTAACTGTATTGTATTTGCAGAGTTTGATAATGTTATAGAAATAGATAGAAACGTAATGTAACTGTAGACTATAGTAGCTAAGAAAAGTCACATGTATGATCTATTTGAGTTATAATGTGTAACGTGTGTGAAACTAATAGTGTGTGAATATTATGAAATAAAATATTGTACCAAAGTTATGTTTCTTTTATTTGTTCATATTATGTAATACCCCTCTTAGTAAATACACAAAGTATACATAATACGGATACGTTATACAAGATCCATAAACCAGATTGGTTCTGTGATAATACAGTATGAACACAATAGAGATCCTTAATTATTTGAGAAGAATTTGTGTAGGTTTAGACTTTAGAAGATAATGTACATTGCGAATCGTCTGTCTATATAATATATGTTCAAATCCCTACATACATTTATTAGCAACTTGGATCCTGATATGTTACACCTAGACCCCACTGGATAGCCATACACATCAATGAAAATGACATCAATACTTTGATTCCTGCGGGCGCGCTTTATGGGGTGTAACTGTAGGAGATGGTATATTAACAAATGGAGATTACAAAATGATTTCACATCAGTTTGTGGAGAGTATAGTTTTTGTATTATATTTGTATTATAAGTTCAATGGGGAAAGTTTAGTAGAGTTTCAAAAGTTATTTAGTAGCAACACTTTGTGTAGTGATATAATATTGTACAGTATGTTCAATACATGTTTTAATGAAATAAAATAAATTTAATGAAAAAATTATCAAGTTTTATTATAAAGGTTACAAATTATACAAATTCTTTATTCCACTCATACAATAATACACAACAGCACAAGTTGAACTTTATGACAATCAGACAACGGATGCACACCGAACAGTCTTATCCTACAGCATATTATTATTTTCACAAAACTCTCACATTCACACTATTATCACGTTGTCTTTCTTGGCGGCGACGTGATGCGCGCTTCATTGGAGAGCCTTCCCCGAAACCTTCGGTAAACTACACCGGCCGACCAGAACTCCTCCACCTCGAGAGTGGACATAAGTTTTGTCGGCACTCTCACCACAAAAGAACCGAAGTTAACTTTGTGCCGAGAGTACAGACGCTCCACCCTCAAAGTGAAGGTAGTCTTCTCGCGGATGTAGTTAACGACGTCCTCGACTTCCATGGACCAGTGCAGGCGCGACATGTAGAGCGACGTCGGCAGACGCAGCTCGGGTACGTAAGGTGCAGTGCCGCAGTGGTTGCGGACGGTGGGTTGCCTCTTCTTTCTTCTCTCCACTAGTGTGAAGCCCTCCTCATCGCACCTCCTGCTCTCATCCTTGTTGAGTCGAGGAGGTTCTGCCTTGCGGCCATCCACTACCCTCCTTGTTTTCGCCGCGGGGTGAACAGCAACATTTGCGAAGCTTTTCTGCTGAGTTGGACTCGGCTTCGACTCGACACCGCAGGCGGCGAGCGGGTGGCGGCGGCGGTCGTTGACTCGTCGGATTTGCTGACGAGCAAAACGTGTCAGTTTGCGCGCCGTGTCGCCGTGTGTTTACGAAGTCCATCGAATGATCGGGTGACCTACATTTTTTGTTTAATGTATTTGTATTATAAGTTCAATGGGGAAAGTTTAGTAGAGTTTCAAAAGTTATTTAGTAAATGTTGTTTACGAGGATTGCGACACAGCAAAATGTTATTAGCAGGAATGAATTGTCAATATTCATTAGATACCGAGGGGGTAACTTTATATGAATAGTGATTCACAATGCACGAAAACATACTACTATGGGAGTTATTATTATTACATGTTTTAATTACTTAAATTAAAGAAATGTAATGAAAAACTGATCAAGTTTTATTTACTTATTTAAAATCTTGTAAGAAATTAAGGTGACGTAAGCGATAAGCCCAGGTAGTCATTACGAACAATAGGACACTGAGGCGAGCATAACAATGCAATAAGTAGCGATTGTAATTATGAAGGAACAATGGAGCGTGGCGATAGTAGATAATGAGGGTTAAACACAAAAGCTAACTTTGAAACTAGTGCAAATACGCAGAAACGGACCGCATATATCGATCGGGCATGGTCCAAAACCCCTATTTTGACACCAAACTCTTTTTTTTTTTTTTTTAGGTGATGTCGCTGCTCGAACCGACAAAAAGTGATCGAGAAAGTTTGCGAGCCACGAGCGGGGGGAGGGGTGGACCCAGAAATCGTGATCCAGAACCCGCGAAAACACACTACTTTTGTAAAATATATTAGAAATATTTAAAATATTTTTCCTTATTCAAAGACTTTCTTCTAATCTGTTATGTCCACAATATTCTGTTCATCGAGTTGAGTGATCCTCAATCAGGAAATATATCGTAATCAATTATCCTTATTTGGATTCTCGTTGTCTTTCGGGGAATCACCGGGCCTTATTCTCACGAGGAGATTTTTATTTATACTTATTATATTAGTTTAGTTTTACTTTAATCCATACTAATATTATAAATCCGAAAGTGTGTCTGTCTATCTGTCTGTCTCTTGTCGAAATTTGCTGAAATTTGGTACGGAGATACTTTGAGTCCCGGGAAAGACATAGGATACTTTTTATCCCGGAAAAATGTACGGTTACTGCCCGATAAACAAATGTTGGCGCAACGGAGTTGCGGGCGTCATCTAGTGTATTAAAATATTGTGTTTGAATGATCTCGAATGCGATATCTTCACGTTGGCTTGTGGTGGATGGCCAATAAGAGCGATTACGAATTTGTCAATATATTCGCTTATGATTGCCCATGATCGACGTCGATTGAGCGCGATATCAGCACCTTTACAATCTCATCATCATGGTCATCCAACATGACCCTATAAATAATAATCTATATGAAGCCTTAACATCGTTATCGTCGTTATCAGGATTATCCATGATTGCCACCATGATTGAAAATGCACAATCGACGTCGATCATCTAGGCAACCAATAGTCATCCATATCCATTATCCATCCATACTAATATTATAAATGCGAAAGTGTGTCAGTCTGTCTGTCCGTCTGTCTGTCTGTCTATCTGTCTGTTACAGGACATAGGGGTACTTTTTATCCCGAAAAAATATACGGTTACTTCGCGATAAACGAATTTTGAGATTGCGTTGCGGGCGTCATCTATAGTACGAATATAACCTCTCGACATGTTAGTAACCCCTTGCTCTATAATGACCTTAAACATGGAGAAACCGCATAAGATTAAATAATAATATCAGTGGACAATCTAGATGTAATTCTCGGAATCACTCAAACGTAAACCCACAAGGTCATTCAGTTAAAGCAAAAAACAGAAAACTGACTCAAACTCATTTCAATGTTAACAGATCTATAATTACTATAGGTCTACCAGAATCTGATGGCAAATTTTGACAGCAGATTTTCCAAAAATATCCTTGATCATCGGATAAATTTATATATTTGCATGTTTCACACACAGAATCAGCCGCTATTAGGAAAAAAAACATCGGCCATGTGCGAGTTGTACTCGCGCACGAAGGGTTCCGTACCACTACAGAGCAAAAATAGGCTAAAAATTGATTTTTTTGTATGGGAGCCCCCCTCAATTATTTAATTTATTTAAATTTTATAATTAATTATTAAAGTAAAAATACAATTAAGTATTTTGAGAACCTTTCAATTGCCTATGTGTTGCCGTTATTGATTAAGAGCAAAAAATAGCAAAAAAATCACGTTTGTTGTATGGGAGCCCCCCTTAAATATTTAATTTATTTTATTTTTAGTATTTGTTGTTATAGCGGCAACACATATACACAATCTGTGAAAATTTCAGAAGTCTAGCTATAGCGGTTCTTGAGTTACAGCCTAGTGACAGACAGACGGACAGACGGACATCGAAGTCTTAGTAATAGGGTCCCGTTTTTACCCTTTGGGTACGGAACCCTAAAAAGGATCAAAATGTTTTATTCCAATTACCCCGGTATTGCTAGAGTCAATTTACTTTCTCACTTTTTGCCATCTAGATTCTGGTAGACCTATACCTTATTAATTTACAAATACATATATCTAAGATAACACTTTTAACGCATGTTTAGTTTAGTTTTTAACTTTATTCTTAAAAAATAAGAAATATAACGCCGCGAAACCGTTTTGTTTTAAGCAAAATTTTCAGGAGGGGAGGGGGGGGGGGGGGGGTTTGGGCCGGGAAATGACCGGCGCGCTCCCCGCATATTAATCAAACGATACTCGAAATCTGTATAGATAAGATAGATAAAAGCTCATAGCAAGGCAAGGAGTGAAGATAGATATAAAGTGTAACAGACAAATTTGTAGGAAATTTTATGAGCTTTCATTATATACGGGACATTTTTTCTCTACAACGCACCGTCCATTCAGTACTTTCTGAGTTTATCCCGGACATACATACAGGACAAAAATTCCAAAAACTATATTTTTGGCTTCCATATCGATTGTAGATCACGTCCCAAGTATTATTTTTCAAAAATATTCAATGTACAGAATTGACTTTTCTACGATTTTATTATATGTATACACCACATTATCGAACTCTGGCGAGTAGTTTGGGCGCTATGGTAAAACAACCTACATAATATTACTGCCGAAATAATTACATACCATTCCTTTTGGCTTCGCCGTGCTAGCAAGTGTATATAGGCTCTTTGCAGTACGTTTTTATTAAGATTATTGGTTAGAACATTAATTACTTAATAGCAGTCCACCATATAGGTAAGCTATTCATAGATTTTTTGTTCTCCTACATCCGCCAGTTACCAATGATGACATCAGTACCCCGATTGTAACTATTTTAAGCAGTATTGATGCAGCTTCGACCCTATAACCTGCCCATGCCCATACTGGGCAACAAAACAAGAGTTCAATAGCGTTGTTTATTGGTTAGTATTTTAACGATAGCCAATCAAAAGTGCTAGTTATTAGATAAACTTCAAACCATAATCGTTTTCTATAAAACAGCAAAAAAAGTAGTTTTCCCTTTTTGTTTAGTTTGTCATTTCATTAGAATGAAATGGGAAACAAATAAAATACAATTAGTACTTTGAAAATTAATAGGATTTATTATCAAAGAAATTAGGGAACAGATTGACAGCTTTATCGATGCTTACCTCATCAGGCAGAATTAATTGTAATATTTAAGTGTAGTTTGTGAGGAGCAATGGCTTAATAGAAAAAATAGCTTATACTGTATTATATTTACGTGATTATAAAAAATTGAGTTATTACAATTATTATACATACATAAAATTGCTGCAGGAACTGCTGATACGCTTTGGTTAAGTGCATACGTTAGGTTGACGCCTGGTTGACGGCGAGGCGAAAGGCGATACGGTGACGCGGACGATCCCTTTCCAAGTCGATATGTGTGCTGTGACCCTTAGACGCCTCTAAAGTCTACACTAGACTACAGAGGCTAATTAAATCGATCCATAGCCTAAGCGACACATAAATCACGCTTGTCGCTCTTCCAAAAATAATGTGTCATAGCAGCTATACAAGTATACAATTAGCACACAATGCCTAACTCCATACTCGACAAGAGTGGATGACCACATTAACATAAAAATTGCGCGTAGGCTTATATACCTGCGAAGATTATATAAGAACATGATTCCCATGTTAAATATACGCTGCGCGCATATCATACTAGCACAACATTGTTCGTACTGGCTATAGAATTTTTAATAGCGCGTGTTAAACTATGTTTACATCTCAAGCTCTCGAATAGAAGCAATATTTGAGGTTTGGGAATTGGGCCTCTGGCCTTGGAAACTCCTCTGTATTTTTACATGTTGATAAACAATCCTTAAAATACATTAGAAGAATTGAAAATATTATTTAGAAAATACGAGCTACGCATCTATTATAAGTCTCTACTTTTTAATGTGGAGCTATTTTTGTGTTTAGTATCACGATTTTTATATTTATACTAGCTGTCCCGGCAAACGTTGTTTTGCCATATAAAGTACTAGCTGTGCCCCGCGGTGTTACCCGCGGTTTAAGTGATATATTATAATAAAAGACTATGAAAAGTACCAATAATTGGGTCAAAACGGGACGATACATGGTTCTATAATGGTTAATGGTAGTGATGATGACGATGATGAATGTAATTTGCATAGTAGCATATGCTTTCCGTTCTTAAAACAACGTCGAAACTCCCAAACTTGTATCTTTAAAGAGTCAGGAGTTCTCTCAGCACCTTCCCCAACCATGGTATACCTTGGTGTAAAATCTTACTTGTAGGTAGCATATGCTTAGAATACTGTTCACGAAACCGAAGTCACCACATGTTTCCATATAAATTTTGAGGAGTTCCCTCGATTTCTTATAGATCCCTTCATCAGATCACCACTTTTATAAATATGGTACCAAATTGGGATGATAACCTATATACACCAAAAGAAAAATTTTGAAAATCTGTTCACAAACGGCGGAGTAATCGTTGAATATAAAAAACTGGCCAAGTGCGAGTTGGACTCGCCCATGAAGGGTTCCGCAGCAGCAATAAGGTTTATTTTTATGAAATTAAAAGATTTTTGATTTATTTTTATATTTCAGTTGATTTAATGAAAGTTAAATTAAGTTTACCATTTATGACGTATAAAAAAAACTACTTACTAGATTTCGTTCAAACCAATTTTCGTTGGTAGTTTTTATAGTAAAGTACATCATATATTTTTTTTAGACTTATCATGCCCCTACTTTAGAAGTTATAGGGGGGGGGGGCACACATTTTAGCACTTTGGAAGAGTCTCTCTCGCAAACTATTCAGGTTACAAAAAAATGATATTAGAAAACTCAATATGATTTTTCAAGACCTATCCATATATACCCCACACGCATAGGTTAGATGAAAAAATTTTTTTTTTGATTTAGTTGTACCTATTATATATTTCCATTATTGTATCAAAATCTTAATGCGGTTCACTGACTACATCTACTTACCAAATTTCAATAGTAAGCTCTTATAGTTTCGGTGAAAAGTGGCTGTGACATACGGACAGACAGACAGACAGACATGACGAATCTATAAGGGTTCCGTTTTTTGCCATTTGGCTACGGAACCCTAAAAACGAACATAACACCTCCTCCATTTTGAAAGTCGGTTAAAATTGTAGCCTATGTGTTATTCTGATGTATAAGCTATATTATTGTAAAGTTTCATTAGAATTCGTTCAGTATATTTGCGTGAAAGAGTAACAAACATCCATACATACATACATACATACATACATACATACATACATACATACATACATACATACATACATACATACATTCATACATACATACATACATACATACATACATACATACATACATACATACATACATACATATATACATACATGATACATACATCCAAACTTTCGCCTTTATAATATTAGTAGGTTAGTAGGATTTCGCCCATATTATTTTATCGACTAGAAATGTTAGACTAAATAAGTATGTCACCATGGTAACGTCCATCGCTATCCCGTCGCACAAACAATGGTCGCCGTCAGTCTCGAGTTGTAATAATTTACTATTATTTATTTTTATACGTGGGAGAGCCATGCTTCGGCACGAATGGGCCGGCTCGACCGGAGAAATACCACGTTCTCACAGAAAACCGGCGTGAAACAGCGCTTGCGCTGTGTTTCGCCGAGTGACTGAGTTTACCGGAGGCCCAATCCCCTACACTATTCCCTTCCTTTCCCTCCCCTATTCCCTTCTCTTCCCATCCCTACCCTCCCTTATTACCCTATTCCCTCTTAAAAGGCCGGCAACGCACCTGCAGCTCTTCTGATGCTGCGAGTGTCCATGGGCGACGGAAGTTGCTTTCCATCAGGTGACCCGTTTGCTCGTTTGCCCCCTTATTTCATAAAAAAAAAAAAATTCAACAAATGCACTTATCAATATAAAAAGTAGATGTTGTCCGATTCTCCACCCTAGCCGATATGCTCGCTAAGATTCACGAAAATCGGTCGAGCCGTTTCAGAGGAGTTCAACCACGCACACCGTGACACGAGAATTTTATATATTAAAGATAACGTTGTGTTGACACCTAACACTTTATTTATTTGAACACGTAGTTCTTATTTACATTCAACCGAAACTGTCTTGGTAACAGATTTTTCACACAAACAGAATCACGAAAAAGTTGCAAATTGAAACGTGACACGAAGGAAGCGAGAATAGACTTATTTGTTTTTTACGTAAACGCCTTTTTTCTGAAAAACTTGTGACGATTCTAGAAATTTCCAAGACGCAAGACAATTCGGGAAAAAATAAAATTTTTAGTTGCTGCGAGCGCATATTATTATGTGATGGTACAAAAATAAGTTGTTTTGCATGAAAAACATATTAAGCTGAATTTACGATGGTAGCAGACGATAATTCATGGGACCCGAGCCAACATACTGAGTGCTGAACATTTTTATTGCTGGCAACACCTTAAACCATTTTACGAGTCCAGTCTGGGAGCAGATGGGTACAGAAATGGTCTCTGACGCACAAAGGTGATAGTTTTTGATAAGCTGAATTTCATACTTTCTATCTTTCTACGAAAAATATCGTAGTAAGTAACTTATACAGGCTTTAATATTTGCGTAAATGAATCAATAGTTTACATAATATTTTGGTTGGTTAGAAGATATATTAGCAAGGAGTAAACTCCTTAAAAGGATAAACATTCTTTTTTTATAAAGAGCCTATACTAATAATAACTCCCGCACCGCGGTTTCGGTGACGGTGGCCAGTTTCAATGAAACCAGGCCAGTTACGCAGGAGTAATTTTATAGTGCCCAAGTGTATGCGCAGTACACAAGAACACTCTCTATTCCTTTTACTCTCATAACCCAGTGGGACAGCAGACCGACCGCGACACGACTAGCTAGAGATTAGACGCAGGACCGACTTTTTACATGCCCTTCCGACGCATGGATCATCTTACTTATCAGACAATCAGGTTATCAGCCTACAATGTCCTAACGTGGTCCTAACCAAACTTGGAAATAAAATGTTTCCAACGCGGGAATCGAAGCCAAGACCTCCGAGTCAAGAGCCACTCTCTAAACCACTGGACCACGGAGGCATAAATAGCCTACTAACAGTGCGGGCGAATAAGTCTAGTAGCACAATATATATTCTGTGGTGGCACATAGCTTGTGCTACGGGCCGGCCGGCCGTGGCCAGGCGTTTTTGGGGCCTTAACTTAAGGGCCTTCCCCTACGGAGATTCCGTAATTTACCATATTTAGAGCCTTATAAACTCATAATTTGAAAGCTACAAAGTTATAATAAAAATACAGCAATAATCTTCAGTATATCAACATTCCTTTACCCGTTAAAATTTTTATTTTTGTTTATTATACTCATGATATTAGCTTCCAAAGTAATACCAATTTATTAAAATTGAAGCATACTTTCAGCATCTCCCTAGTATTTACAAATTACGTTTATTTGAAACACACGACAATAGATAGAGATTTTCATTAACTACATATTCCCCGTTTTATTTTTTTTTAGATCAATTTTGAACTAACATAAGTAAAAAAAATGGGATTTTTGTGCGATCTCCGCAACGCGTCAAATGTATGGTCAAGGACGTTTGCTCGGGGGATGGCCTTAAACGGCGATTTCGTTTAAATGAGGCCCACTACTAACTTGGACGTAGTAAGTTGGAATGAAAATATTTCTATAACAACGAATATTTTGTGTTAAAAATTCTGTTAGGCTCAGGCCTGTTGAGAACCGAACTTTAACTAGTGGGCTCGCACAATAATATGCTTCGGGCGCGTTATCAGAATGCGGCACTTCTAAGTACCAATCTCGATCATGGTTTGAGAACATGATACTTAAGTAGATTGTATAGCCACAATAGCAAGTTACGTGTTTGTTTATGGCCCGTAGTTAACGCCGATTCGGTCACATGACTCCTTATCAGCTCTTAATTCATTAAAAACTAATTAGCGTAAAACTATTAACAAACAGGTAAATGAGAATTATGCACCATTATCTAATGTTGTATGAGGAATTTAGGTTATTTAAGGTTTTGAAGAATTACTACGGCTACAAATAACTACACTAAGTTTTATACATTTAGATCTAAATGTAAACAAAACATTGAAATTTGAAAGTCTACCAAAGAATCGAAAATTGCATTCCTTCGTGATGAGGTTAGTGTCAGTAGGGGAAATATTATTGTCACCCTTACTAAACTATATTCACGAAATTTTTAGGAACAAGATATTATAATATTACGATACGATATAATATACGTGCCTAAAACTACTTACTCCATTTTTTAGGGTTCCGTACCCAAAGGGTAAAAATGGGACCCTATTACTAAGACTTAGATGTCTGTCCGTCTGTCCATCTGTCCGTGTGTCTGTCTATCTGTCTGTATGTCTTCAGGCTGTAACTCAAGAATGGTAATAGCTAGCTGCTAGAGAGTTGAAATTTTCACAGATTATGTATTTCTGTTGCCGCTATAACAACAAATACGAAAAACAAAATAAATTAAATATTTAAGGGGGACTCCCATACAACAAACGTGATTTTTTTGGCCTCTTTTGCTTAATATCAATAATGGCAACAGGTAGGCACTTGAAATTTTCACAAAGGCCTTAAATATGTGTGTACTTTAATAATTATTAATAATACTTAAATAAAATAAAAATGTAAGGGTGTATCCCATACAAAAAACACAATATTTGGTCTATTTTTGCTCTATAATGGTACGGAACCCTTCGTGCGCGAGTCCGACTCGCACTTGGCCGGTTTTTATTCAATTTCAGAACACAAGTGAACGTGTTTTACGTATAAGTTTGCAAAGTTCATTAAACTTACTCCACCTCGTTAACTGGTACACGGTAGCATGTTGCGAAGTTGGAGTACAGTTGATTGCGGCCCATCGGCCATCATCGCCCTGAAGCACTAATGACTGCCGTACTACTTACTAGTTTCATACTTGCACTAGAAATTCTGTTAGGGACATAGAATACAATAGAAAATGCGTTTCGAGGCAAAAAGTGTATTATATAAACGGCACCGTTCGGAGTTTAAAGTGCTATCGCTGCTATTTGAATATTATGATATTCAACGGCGTTCCTTTTTCAAAATGTTGAATTTTTTATTATATTATTGGGAATATCAATTAAGGCGAGGCCGGTTCGAAAAAACTGATTTTTAAGCGTCCAGTCTGAACAAATTATGTGTAATTTTCTTACACCAAAATTGATGTAGACTGAAAAAGGAACAAAATAACCGAACAGAATATTGAAAACTGGTATGGTAATTCTGTAAAAAAATCTTGAATATCACCATAAAAATACACTTCAAATTCGAACATCTCGTTATTTTTAATGACAATGATATGATTTTTTTTACAAAAAGGATAGCTTTTTTATAGTTCTAACAAAATAACCGAATAGTTTTTTAATAAATGATTCGGTCATTAAAAAATTAAAATAAAATGTATAATTTTCTCCTATTTTGCCCTATCAAGAATGCGGCGAGCGTCGTAACCGCCACTGTACAAGGCGCGCTGATATGAATGTTATTTTGATGTCCTTTACGTCGATTTTCGTACTGACAGACATCGACCTGCTAATTTTAGGAACATCCTTGCCTAAGTGTTTAATATCTTGGCAATATTGTCTCGCGATCTTGTTAAAATGATATTCGATCGAATATTGATGATCATCAATAATCACGCACTTACGTTATATGTATTTGGGTGGTCCTTTAAAGCTCAATTTCTTTATTCAGTTTCGTTCAATAGATATTTTTTATTAAAATTAAAAATGAATCCCCATGATTGTAATTTGTAACCGAACAGTTTTTCTAATAAAAATTTAAAGGCTTTCTACATTTAACAATTACTTCCTACCGTTTTATCGATATTACTAAACGATGAAAAGATAACATTTATTTATTATATCGACGATGTAATTTGTAAAGAATATAGTAATCACAAGTTAAAATTTTCATTTTCCTCCTACGTAACTTGAGAAAAAAATGTTCAGGTAGTGAATTTCACATGGTTTACAGCTAGCATGTGACTACATGTTGCCTGTTTGTTATATTTATGTGAGAAAACACATGTATAACGTTAAAATTATTGTCTCTAATTTTTTCATATTTGTACGGGTTTTCCTTTACTAATTTAGCATTCAGTTACCATCGTATTTTATTTTTAAATGAAGTAAAATTAAGTGCAATGGTTCGTTTGTATGAACTTGCTAATTTCAGAATAATTTACTGAATAGTGTAGTAACATTTCTTTGCGTAGTTTTATGTCACCACTTTGAGGTACAAGTATCTGGTATCTATTATTGATCAAGAGGATTTTTACAGATTATCCTGAAGTTGTTTAACTTATAGTTCAACTTTGTCCCTACGCGATCGAAAACTAGCATGTATAGGTCTACCAGAATCTGATGGCAAAAAGTGAGAAAATAAATTGACTCTAGCAATACCGGGGTAATTGGAATAAAAGAGCCATGCTACGGCACGAATGGGCCGGCTCGACCGGAGAAATACCACGTTCTCACAGAAAACCGGCGTGAAACAGCGCTTGCGTTGTGTTTCGCCGAGTGAGTGAGTTTACCGGAGGCCCAATCCCCTACCCTATTCCCTTCCCTACCCTCCCCTATTCCCTTCCCTTCCCATCCCTACCCTCCCCTATTACCCTATTCCCTCTTAAAAGGCCGGCAACGCACTTGCAGCTCTTCTGATGCTGCGAGTGTCCATGGGCGACGGAAGTTGCTTTCCATCAGGTGACCCGTTTGCTCGTTTGCAACTTTATTTCATAAAAAAAAAAACATTTTGATCCTTTTTTTTTCTTATTCTGTGTGTTAAACATGCAAATATAAAAAATTATCCAATGATCAAGGATATTTTTTGAAAATCTGCTGTCAAAAATTGCCATCAGATTCTGGTAGACCTATAACTCTCTAATTTTCTGATTGTGCTCCGTTCTAAAATCAAAAATCAATTTCAGAAAAACACACATTATTAAAGTGTCACTTAAGCTCATGAGTAAGATCAAGATTGCTTGAGAATCGGTGTTGGAACAATTACATAACAATAGGATAATAATACTCCGCGGTTGTGACTGCGGTCGAACTGACACAGACCTTGAGGACGGTCTTAATTGATGCTGTAACAACCGCATGTGGAGGAAAAACTGTATCATGCGAATTTGATGTTTGCCTCGTAAACTTTGTTTGATAGCTAAAGCCATAAGAAGCTATGATAAAAGTACTAGTATTTGTGTTTATGAGTAATAGTCAACAACAGGGAAAATAACAATAATCAAGTGGTGATTTTAAACGTCTAGAGATATTATACCTCTGTTTCCTATGATTTTTTTTATGTCGACGTATAGAGGTCCTATCATTATTATATTTTAATAATAGTGTAAGATAGTCCATTTTTCATAGTGATTAAGAATAATCGCTTAACGGTATCTGCCTCCGGCATCAAATGTTCTATGCGATGAAAATGCCTATTAAAATATGAATAAAATGTGTGATTTTTGATGACTAAAATGAAATTACTTAATACATATAGATACAAAGAGTTAAAATTTGAATTAGATATTGTCAAATGCTTGACTCCTGTATACAGAAGATAAGATATCAATATTTTGATCATTATACTTCATAATTATTGACATCATATTATTTTTTATTGTTATTATCTGTATAGGTACTATTAATAAGTGGAAGTGGAAATCTTGGGCGTTAATGAGGATTTTATCTCTGAAGGACCGGCTGCTCTCTCAGTGCAATGAACCAGTACTAATTCATTTGTATAACTTATTTTAATACAAGAAATAATAGCACCAATAAAAGTTTTGCTGGATACTATTCCAAGACTTCTCAGATTTACTAGCAGTCATAGCAACAGTAGAAATGCGCAAGAGTAAAATTACGTATTTCACAAAATACTGATTTCCTTAGTTTAATATGTCATTTTGTTTAATATTCTGTAGAAATAAACTCTATGACTGGTATCCATGCTAGAAAAACATACCTAATTTTTCATTATAAACAGCTAATATTTAGAAAAGGAGTTAACTTCGAGAAACAGCGTAAAACATAATATTATGTAAAGAAAGATAAAATAATTTAATAAGCGTATACACATACTTATAGGTCATAAAAATATGAAAAAAGTAAAAAAAAAAAAACACCAGTTACTCCTGAAACAACCTGCAATTTCGAAATGTCGTAGTGTTTTTCGAAAGCGTTGATGTCTTTTTGTCGTATATCTTTCTTCGGCGCGTATTTATATTTTTACGGCGCCTTACATTCCGATTGCTACAATAAAATCTTTGAAAAATACTGTCGTATAAAATATTATTTTTAGAAGTCCAAAGGTTTATTGGATTTATTTATTTTTGGTGATAGTTTATTGCTGGTTGCTAAACGAAGTTAGACACAGACCACAGTACGACTGACGACTGTGCATGTAACTCTACATTTCAAACTATTGTTAGCTCTGCAGTAAATAATATCATGAAATGAAGATTTAATTTAAAGACATAATATAATTATTGTAACAATATTACGGTTACGTAAATTACCATTTTTTTTAGATTAAAAAGTTATTTATTGCAACAAACATTCTTAAAAATGCGAAGCGACTGAACGGAACGCAACTTGTTTTGATAAAAAATATGTTCAATGTTTTATGATAACACCATGTCATTATTTCGTGCTTATAACGGGGCCTGTGATTTTCATTATTTCATTTGAAGCGTCATTTAACTATAGAGACTTCCTCAATCATGTAATAAAAATATTATCAGTTGTCTTTTTATACAAATAAGGCTGGAGTTTTTATCATAATTTACGGGTTGTTTTGGTATAATTTTGGTTTTTCTCCGAGGAAATGCACGTCCGCCGGCGTCGGTCGTCATTGACATTTGATACACATTTGTTGTGTAAATAGTGTAATTACAATAGATTAGAAAGCGTGGAGGGGCGCGCTACAGTCGCGCTGTGACGCGCCAGGGCTGTCGCAAGGAAATACGAGTAATGAGTATTAGATTATCGAATCATTAAACAAATTATTCTGTCTGTAATACTCGAATTTGTTTCTATGAAATAGCAGACGAAGAGGTAAACAAAAACCTCAGTAAGCTTGCTGCCCTAATAATTCCACCTTCGATTGTCTGCGCATGCTAGTACTAATTGACACAATATAGACGTTTTAACAGCCAAAACTCCAAAAAACCTTATTTTCTAATAACAGCAAAATTAATTTGCCTGATTAACAGCAACGGTCTGCCTGCCAGAAAGCGTCCACTATAATATGTCGCTACATAACGACCGAGTCCTGGGGGGCTCAGTTAAGTTCAAGAGTTTAAATTATAGCTCTTGTCGACAATACTGCAGCGATTCAGTTTAAGACTGACTAGAGTGATCTATATGCACATTTTGATCCACCATCCAAAAAAAAATTTGCAAATGAAATATCTTGACGATTGGCAGCCCTAACGGATGAGGCACAGGTCGCGGTGCGCGAGTGTCGCGCGGGCCGCGGCACTCGGGCCTCACTCCGCGCTCCGCCGCACAGTGGAAAATTTGGGTCCTTATCGGATCAAAAATCTGTAACTTCAAGGTTTTTCATCGTATTGAATTGAGATTTGGCACATGTATACAGTGATATACAAAGATTTTAAAAATAATCAATTTTTGTATTTTTTTTCATTGTATACATATTTATTTTAGGTTAAAAAAAAAGAAAAGATAAAAAAGTAATACGAGTAGTTTATTTTTTATAAATAAGTAGTAATATGAGTAAAATTATACTTATCACACAAGCATAATAAAATACATAAAATTATAAAATCGTATAGTACCTATCTATGCCTCACACCAAACTAATTTATCTTAGATTAGACAAATCTTATAATATTATTGGTTTTATTCTAGGTTTTAGTTACTTATAATGTTATATCTAATTGTTATTATCCTCGCTATTTCTAACTAAAATTACTTCCGGTGTAAATGTAGGATCACCTTCAGGTACCACCTTCAAAAGACTTAGTGCCTCTTCATCAAGATCCTTCACATTTCTCACATAAGGTTTTCTTAAACTTGAAACGTATGGATCTGAAGTATATAGAAGCGTTTTAAATACGTCTTCATTTGTAGCTATACGGGAACATTTTCTGGCATGGTGCAGGCGCATATTTCTGTAGTCTTTATTGCGCGACTCTTGTGCATCTTCCGACAGTTGCCCAATAGGAAGAACAGAAAAATGTTTGATCACGCTTTCTCCGTGTATAAGTAATTTGTGCACGGAGGATGGCATGTAGTACCAATCATAGTTACTAACATAAATTCGCGCAGTTTCTAAGGCATAAACTCCAAATTTTTCGGGATCGATCATCATTCCAGAAGAGAGAGCTTGTAAAATAATATACAAGCGTTTAATCAATGTTTCATCAACACCTGTTATGTTCGCCGAGCAAGTGTAATTGTAAAAGAACCTTCGTGCTGTATTTCCATCACTTGAGTTTCCACTTAATTGACGAGGTTTGTCGATAATTAATCCTAGCTCTTCCCTGAAACGTTTTTGAACAAATTCCTTCTTTTCTTTCTTCAATTTCTTTTTTTCTTCTGTTGTAGCAGACCAAGTCTTAAAGTCAAGATTGTAGCAAATGTGTAATACCATTTCCATGCAGCGAATCCAGGCATGCAATGTGGATAATCCATATTGGTAAGCACTTTCATTTTCAGGTCTAGCAGTCACTTTTAATAGGTCATTCATAAGTCGAGGAGTAGCCCCACATATCGTGCACGTAGAACCCGATGGAGTTTCTGTTAGGACCTGAGCCACCTTACCATCAATCATTGTTAGAAAAAGTTCGTGCTTCACATTTACTGCAACACCATCTTTGTTTATTAATGACGGGCGTAAAGATTCAATTTGTCTGGTAATTTCGTCTACAACTGCCTTAGTTTTTTCAGGAGTTTCTTTACAAAATTCAATAGAAATGGGTCTACAATAACGAACAGATGAAGGTACTGGATTTTGCCAAATAATGGCTTGTGAGAGGTCATCAATTAATCTAATGGGAACTAATGAAGTGACGAACAGATTGGCATCTGAAATAGTTTCCGATTCTTCTGGCAGTTTCTGCTTGTATTGACTTTGGCCAGATGAACCATCACATCCCCATTTACAGTAAAGGATTAAATTTCTGTGTTGTTCTAGGAAAACTGGATTAATTTTTAAAATTCTGGCAACTGTGTGGTCCAGTAAGTCTTGTATATTAATCACTTTAGCATAAGTATTTGTGATTTCGATTGTAGAAGATGGTGGATAGCAAGTTTGTTTTATTTCTTGTATTTTGTAATATGGGGGAAACATTGTACACTTTCTTTCGTTGGTTAAATTTCTTAGGTACATATATTGTGCTTTAGTTAGATCCAAATCAATAAAAGCACTCAATGCTTCTGTATCAGATAAAATCTTCATTTGGTTTGACTCTTTCCACATAGTCGAGAAAACTTTTTTCTTTTCGCTCTCAGAGTTTCTTAGCTCTTCAACAAGATGAGCCTCTGCATACTCACCTAAGGCCCGCAGTCCTTGCAAAAATGCGTTACAAATGTGCTCAAACCCATATTCTTCTAGTAAAAGAGTGTTTTTCCTTTTCTTTGTTGATTCTGAGGAGTCTCCATAAGCAATGCACGGTCTTCCTCGTTTACCAGAAGTTGATGGCAGTGAATGTGCTTCAGACTCCGGAAACTGTACTGAATATCCTGACTCCAGCCAGCTTGTATTATTTCGAATAAATTCGTCCTTTTTCCGTGATGCTTGAGCCCAGCGCTTATTGAAAGAAGGCAGAATATTTCTTTGAATGTCACCAATTACAAAACACAAGATGTTTTCAGAAACATTTAATGTTTGCTGTAGAACTATGGACAACGATTCCAAGGTTCTGCCACGCTCGATATAGGGAATGATGAAATCGCCCTTAGTACAGTTGAAAGTTGACATTTTAATGGAAATAACCAATTTAAATAAGTGTCACTCAATATGAAATACACGCTGAAGTGTGCAATTTGAAGATATTTGCTTCCCCTTATATACTAGTTTTTTAGATATGAAATACGTACTAATATGAATGTTATGCATATTTACTCATGCACGACGAGTGCAAAATAGATGATAAGCTATTGCTATCAAAATATTGTGGTTAATATAGTTTTTGTAAACTATGTCAGCAGTAACCGCAAAAGATACCGAATTATCTACTCCGACCGCTATCACATTTTTTCCCATAACTTCCAGGACCGCAAACTTCCGCAGCTGATTTTTTTAATTTTTCATTTATAAATAGTTAGGCTATTAAATAACACATAAAGTTGCGCGTCGCGAGCCGTCGGTAAATGTGAAAACCTTCGACGAAAAAAAAAGAAAAGTGAAAAATAGGGTATGTCAATTTTTAAGTACTTACTCAAAAATAAAAAGCATATTAAAAAAAGTTAATAGCTCATTATTAAGAACATAAAATATCCTTTTTAAAAATGTATAAAACCGCATGCATGTGCTAAATACTTTTTTCACAATATTCATTTGAATTACGTGTATGCAAACATTTGAATGAGCCATCCGCTACTTCAACTTACTTCAACCTATGAAAAAAAAATATTTATGCAGTTTTAGAACAAAAAAATGTCTGATTAAGATTATTTGGTTATTAGAGTATCGAATGCAATAAATATTTCATTCAAATTGTGATATTTTTAAAATCCATTTATGATATGCTCTAGTTCTACCATTTTCCATAGTGCGCCGCCGCGCACGCGCCCGCCCGAGCCCCGCGAGTCCGCGACGCCGCGACACCGCTATATACCGCCGCACGGTCCACTCACACGCAGTCTCTCGCGCGCCTCGACATCCGACTATCCTTTCACATTCTTTTTTCGAATTTAACTCGGCTTTCTTTTTTTTTAATCAGTGAACAAGTGCAATGGCGAATCAAGAGTGGGGTTACACGCACGAAAACGGTCAGTCTATTGTACGAGTATTACGAATGGAAATACCGGTTTGTTTACAGCACGTGACCTATGTAAATACAACAGAAAAATTGTAAATAAATTGCATAAATGGAAATAAATCTTGCGGTCATTGGCTCATTGCAGCGGGTTATTCAGAATTACTTATAACCTTGATAATAAAATTATTATTATGAATGAATCACAATTCGCACGTGATAATAAAGTCGTGAATCCTCTTTTGTAAATAATATTATTTGCTGACTGTAAAGTTTCAGCTGTTAAAATATTCAATTAGGTACTTAATATTAATGTAAACAAACATGTATTTCCATACCTTTAAATTTTTCTACCTATGGTCCAAAGTTCCAAACCAGGAGACGAGTAACAAAATTTAGTCGTTTAGTCCGCAGCATTAACAAAAAATATAATTTATGAGGTACTTAGATTTTAATTTACTTCGTTAATTAATTCCACAGATGATTTTAACCTACGCGTAATAGCGTCAGTATCTTAATATAGGTTATGTACAAATAATATTATTATGATAAAGTTACGTATTATAAGATACAAAGTTAGTAAGTAGTAAATTCATGATATAATATACATCAGCTAATAAAGTCACACATAAATAACATTTCAATACTGTAACTATAAGAACTAAGATATTAATATGGAAATATAGAGTCGTTTCCATTTTTACCTAGCCGTATTGAAATACTTACCTTAGATACTATTAATATAGCATTTTCCTTTAACTTAATGATAACGCTGAAGGAAAATTTTCTTTTTGATCATTTTATGCCAGCAATAGACAACAGCCGCAAAGTCGCAAAATATAACTCCGTCAATTTTTCGCGACTACACCAAAAACTTACTTTTAAAGTATACACTGTATTCTGATCAAATTCAAATATTTTAATATTAACTGTAGACATTATTGTAACAAGAAAAAAAAGCTAATAAAATAAAGGCCAATAAGCTAAAACACATGAAAATTTATAGTTTCAGAGTAGGTTTCAGACGTTTCAGACGAGAACGTTTTGCGATGCGCTAAAATTATTTTTTCGCAGGTGGATTATAAATTGACGGACATTTATATGTTCCTTAATATGCTCGTTATTTGTAAGATCACGGAAGTGTAAATATTGTAAAAATTTTTGAAGAAAGAAAGGAGTGTTTTAGAATTTATTATAATAGCTCAATATCTACTTCTCATCATTGAAGCTTCCGGATTTCGAAAATTAATTCTTAAATCTTGTGTGAAGATAAAATATTTTTAATATTGTTCGATACAACACAAGTAGGTATACTATTCTTCACCTATAAATATTTTTACGTAAATAAAATCAGTCTGCAGGGTTAGCCCATAAAAATTTTAAAGTTTTTAGAGATGTAAATTTATCAAATTGTTTATTAATCCCTTATTTAAATTGTTTTAAAATCAAGTATCGTAAACAAAGTCACATGTATATTTTTTTCTTTTATTTTGGCAACTTGAATGTAATATTTGTGTAACTTTAATGATTGCTCATTAAAAACCACAAAGGGCAGAAATGGTAAAGTGATGGACAATGACCAGTTCAGAAGTGGTAATGGCCAGACATCGCAAGCCATATATTTATAGATACAATGGAACAGCCTTTACATAGTCTGTTACATATGTATAAACCCTTTCATTCTCATTTAGGCGAAAACAAAATCTTTTTAATACAGTAACACGAATATGCTAAAATATGAGGACGATATCCCAAGCATTTATTTTAGTATGAGTCGATGTCGGTCAAGTATTCCAGAAAACGTACTTGTTTTAAATTTGGAACAACATCATAAGTATGTACAGCAAACATTGTAGTAATGGTGCGTAAGAATCTTTGGTTTTCTATGGAAATAACCTACTTAGAATGATTCAGCCACTCCAATTTGGCCTATGATGGACCAATAAAAGCGATTACGATTTTGTAGAAGCTTTATTCGTCTATGTTTGCCAATGATCGGCGTCATGGTTATCCAGTATGGCCCAACGTGGAGCATCACCAATAGCAAAATAGATATTATCACATAACAGAAAACTCAAACTCAAAAATTTTTATTCAGAATAATTTTTTTTCAAATATTCTCTGAACGTCGGGACTATACTGGTGCCTACCACCGGTTCGGGAACTAACCCGGCGAAAGAGACTCGCACGGGGCCATCTTTTACTAAAAAGAAGTTTCAAAGTTTCAAAGTCTAGTAAGAACGGTTCTAATTTTTCTACGGCTCTAGAACTCTACAATAAACTGTTGATACTAGTAACAACTATTGTTAACTAATTGCTACTTTTAGCTTATTACTAAGCTTATTATTAGTTACTAGATGATGCCGGCCGGCCGTTGCGCCAAAAATTATTTATCGCACGGGCACCGTACATTTTTCCGGGACTTTTTTTCTTTATTCTTCTTTCGCATTTATAATATTAGTATGGACTACTGACTGAATTATTAACAAGTAAACATCTTCGCCTGATTATAATAATAATAAATCTGTTCTATAGATACAAGATAGCGCAGTTTCCCACGAAACTCTTATTGTGTGTTTTGTAATTTATTTCAACAATTTTATTAAATTGACCTTCATTTGTGTCTTTATAATTCTTGTGGTGGTAATTGTTGTTCTATAAATCTATAGGTATCTATATTTAAATAGAAATTAATTTTCAATTTTGATGAATTTGGAAGGTTTAGCACGGTAAGAAAAAGGAGTTTAGTGATACGAAGTTCGCGGGTCATATAGTTTAAAGAAATTTAAAATATTTTCAATTAATTAGGATAATTATTTAACTTGTTACCCAAAGTGGGTAACTTAAAAAGCGGCGAGTAAGTATATTGTTCGCCTGGCACCGTGCACAGTAAAATAAAAAAATCTAAAATTTCCGGACTTTCTCCATGTCCGAACTTACCCACAACAGCCTATAATATTATAATATCAGAGATTATTATATTATGTCATCTAGATCCCAACAAAAACATGACATGTAAAAAAGACAAGCCTAATGCCAATCTATCAATCGTAAAAAGTTTTCAGATGACATTTATCAAAATGTCATGTAATTTGTAGGTTAAGCTAGTTTTAATACTTGCTTCTATACTGTACTCGGCGAAACATGGCGGTAGCAGTCATTGACTCCCTGTCAAAAACTTGTCATTTTCTATATAAACCGCGATTGACAATGAAGTGTCAGATGTTATCAATCGCGGCATTGTATAGAAAATGACAAGTTTTTGACAGGGAGTCAATGACTGCTACCGCCATGTTTCGCCGAGTACAGTATATTCGCCGAAAATCTAAATCCCTAGCTTTTTTAACATCGAAGATATAGGGGGTGTGAAATTGCCGTGAACCGCTTCGAGAAAAGTATGGTACGGCCGTGCCTTTCTAAGGCTTGTCTGGGGCACTGCCGTGCCCCCAGGTTACGTCTACGAGATTGCCTACGAGTCGTAGATTTCGTAGTAACCATGTCTACGAAATGGACATTAAATAATATTTTTTATTCATATATTACATTCTTAGTTTAATTGTATTTATTAAAGTTAAAAATAGGAATACTAAACGCAATTTATATTAGGGAATTTATGCACCTAGATAAGTATTTCTTATGATATTTGTAGGTGTATCAAATAAACAACAAACATTAGATCATTTGCTATAATATTAATTTCAAGATGACGTTTTCTGCACAAAATGCAACGTAATCAAATCTTTGAACAATGTACTATAAAACAATGTCTGAGTTTTATGACGTAAAACAAAAAGCAAATAATCACTGCTTTTTAAGAAATCCCTACAATTATTATTACTATAGTCCAAACCACAAGACGAGTCATAAAACTTCGTAGTAAAATATGTCAAATTTTGTATGAGTGGCTACCTAACCTAACCTAACAATGAAACAATGTAGTAAGGTCCATACACTTTACTATATTGATTCATATGTAACCTATAATATCTTCATAGGTATTCAAATCCCAATTCATGATACCAGCTATGACTTTGTGAGTGATTCCAATTTTTTATTGTTACAAAATATAGGTAAAATCGACAAAAAAACCTATCACTGATAAACCGCTGAATGAATGTTGATGGTTATGGAGATACTTTGAGTCTAAAGAAAATACGGAAAATGTACAATTACCCCGTGATAAACGAATTTATATAAATAAATAGTTTCCACTTGGAATTAATATTTGACAATATAACTTTTTTTTTTGATACATTAGCTTTGCATGACATACTTTATGTAGGTATATATTTTATAGTTTATGAATAATATATTTATTTAAGTATTAATATAATATGTATTTTATTGTTTATGTATGTTTATTGTAATTAAATTTATATAATAGTTTTATTAATTATTTATATATAAATCCATTTATTTTATCGTTAATCCTTTGTGTCTCATTAACACGAATGCGCCTGTACATTCTCAGTATCACCCTAAGGTTGGTTGGTAGAGAATGCCACAAGTTTGTAAATTGCATAAAGTGTGAATAAATAAATAAATAAATAAATTTCTAGACAACAAGTTCCGTGCAACAAAAACCGCTCGCGCTAGTGTCATTTGTCGAAATTCTATTTGATTTTCATTTTCATTTCCTACACAAGCCAAAGCGTGCTGACTGCTGGACAAAAATATAATATACTTAGTTTTATGTGAGCTTGAAATAAAGTAGTAAACCTCATACAATAGATCTACGTACGTCTAAATATTTGCTTTTGCTGGGAAAGTTAACAGTTTTCAATGTAAACAACGTAAATTTATGGAAGACGTAAGGTTCTTGAAGTGTAGAATATTTAAAGTGCGAATATCTATTTGACTAACTTCCTAACTCCTTTCGTATTACAAATCTACATATTTTATTTTCTTACTTGTTTATTTAATAAAAACCTGTCTAAAAATCCTCAAAAAATGTTCTAGAAATTTCAGTGGCCTAGCCAAAATCGTTGGGGATACCGGTTTCGAAGAAACGAGCCAGTTGCACAATATAGTGCTAAAATGTGTTTGTAGAACACAAAAACCGGTGTGACGATTCCACTAGCTTTAGGCTATAGGTCGAAGAGATCACTTTTTACAGTGGCAAAGAATCAGACTCGGTTTGTATTGCCCATGACTTCGTACACGTAGAAAAAATATGCCTTAATATCTGGGAAGTCGTAGATTTTTTCTGTGATATTCTAAAACTAAATGACCCAGGCCATATTAAATTAGTTAAGTCTCTTAGTCCTTTGGATGAAAAAATACTTTGAATTGAACAGATGCGATAGTTAAAAATGTGTTCCCAAATAACGGTTTGTCTGTTCTCCGAGAAAATTCTTGTTTCTATAATATCTAGAGGCTAGAACCAAAATAGTTGGTAGACAAAACAACTAATGATAAACAGAGGCGTGTAGCAAAATAGCAATAAAAGACATTGTTTTTTTGTGATTAAACTTTACATTAAACAAAATTATATATATCACTGTGCCTATAATTTGTTATTTTTAATGAGGTGCATTTACACTATCAGGAAAAATATTTACCATTATAACCTCTCATTTCCATATAATTTCTCGACATTGACATTTAGTACTTATCGTCAAGTCAAAAAGGTTTATCTCAATTTAAATCCAAAATAACATGTTTTTTGGCCTTTCATATCACCGAGGGCAAGTGTGTCAGGAGTTGTGTAACAAGCGGGAAAAGTTTACTTAATAAAATAAATATACGTGCATTTCACAAAAAATAATAATGAATCACTAACATAAAATCGAAATAACCAACTACGATTTAATCGAACAAAAGGTTTTACTATTCTTCTATTGTTAAAAACACACTATCATTTTAATTCTTGTAAAATCGCGTGGGATGCGTTGATCAAATGTACGAATTTGTGACAACGACCTCGACACTGTAAAGCAGATTAGTGCAGTTCTCGGCCATATTAGGATGTGATCTAATAACTCTACCAGGATATAGAGAAACTGGTACGAAAGCATGTATAAGTCAAGACAGGATTCAACTAAAAAACGATCTTCATATTTTCTTTTTGGGTCATGTGGCCATATCTATCTATCTACTATCTACTCTATCTATCTATCTACATAAACAGTTAACCATTTGGCCACTGACAATTGATTAAAAGGTAACTTACTAAAGGTGCTTAACAACTTTAGAACATAGATAACTTCAGTGGATATTCTCAATTCAAAATGTTCTACATACAGGCCTATGGTCCAAAATCACTTTTTCCTCGACAAATATGGATCATACGGTAGGTCACAAGTGACCAATGAGCAAGTTCTCTATGAGTTAACCTTACTGTCCCCACTTCCGGTCGTTTAACAACCATTTCCATACTTGAGGTCACGTCCGGACATTGCAATAGTTTCATAAGATTTAGAATTGTTAATAGTTTCCTTATTGACTATAATTGTTGCTGTTCGTGATCTCGTATCTAAGATGGAATATAATAAACTAGATGACGCCCACAACTCGCGCCAAAATTCGTTTATCGCGCAGGAATCGTGCATTTTTCCGGAAAAAAAAATTCCTATGTCCTTTCCCCGGTCTCAAAGTATCTCCATACCAAATTTCAGCAAAATCGGTACAGCGGTTTAGGCGTGAAAAAGTAACAGACATACAGACTAAAACACTTTTATAATAATACTAGATGACGCTCGAAACTCCGTTGCGCCAAAATTAGTTTATCGCGCGGGAACCGTAAATTTTTACGGGATAAAAGTGTCCTATGTCCTTTCCCGGGACTCAAAGTATCTCCATACCACATTTTAGCAAAATCGGTTCAGTAGTTTGGGCGTGAAGAGGTAACAGACAGACAGACACACTTTCGCATTTATAATATTAATTAGTATGTATGCAGGTATGGTAGAGACTGTAGACATCTCGATAATGTAGCTATACTAAAAGAATAATGTCCGGTTCCTGAGGTCTTTTGATAGGGTTTGTTTTTTTTATGGCTTTTTTATTTGTCCGCGTGCTTTATAGTACGGGAGCCCTAGAACAATTTTTTTTTATTACTATCAAGCTATTTTTTTTTTTGAGTAGCTTCGTTTTGATAAGACGAACAACATTTTTATTTGCGAAAAATCTCGAAAGTAGTAGCTAACAGAGATAAAAAGGATTTCATACTTTGAATTGATGGTCCTAAAATATGGACTGTTTTATTTGTTATTTGTTTGTTTTTTGTTTTGTTACTCTTAAATTATATAACTAATAACCTATCAATATACAAAAAAATCAGCTCGTTAGGGTTCCGTTATAGGATTCTGTAATCAACAAAACTTGGTTGACTACTGTACTATTAGGTTTAAGATTTAAAAACTTGAATAACTATTAATAACTATTCTATTAAAAGAATTCCCGACAAAAAATGTTAAAAGATCTTCAGCATTTTAAACTTATTGTATTGATCGATATTATATCTTAATAGCGGGTTCACATTATTCCAATCTAGTGATACAATCCAGCACTGGATTGGATTACTGCATTAGAATAATGTAAACCGACCATAAGCATAGTCAAATGACTGTAGTCTGTACCACACGGACAAAAACCACATTCGCCAATGCAAATTTCACAAAGAGAAAGTTACGCGATTATATTAACTAACAGTGTTTAGTTAAACCTATTTTATACACCTACGTTTACATCACGTAACATGACAACTTAGGGTGGGTTGCACCAGAGGCGTTGTTATAGTTAAGGTTAAGGTTATCGTCAAATATGGTGTACATTATTGACTTTAACCAAGGATTTGACAGTTCATTTGACATTTTGTTATAGTTAAAGTTATAGTTAAAGTAAGTTGGTGCAATCCACCCTTTTCCTACCCACCAATCGGGCAGTAGCGAATTATTAGCTAACTAGGTACTGCCCGATTTTTTAAGTTTTGAAGACTTACGCAGTACGCTTTTGAATGACCAACGTCTAACACATTAACCAATCCAAAACTCAAAATCAAAAATGTTGTCAAAAATCTTTTTCTACCCGTTAATTTTTTTTCTTATACCTATCACAAATGCTTAAGTGTTAATCACCATAATGTTATTTTCTTTTTCTATCTGTCGCGGTAACTTTGATGTTTTTACTGTGCCATATACGGATGCGTGTAAATGATACTTAGCTCAGTAGCTTTGATCTGATTAATTTTGATTTTATTATTAAACAATCGTTTTATTTTTCATGAATAAATTAGTCATTTTATCTTTTTCGGCGCGACCTTTTAATGGCATTGACATACTAATTTAGTTACTTTTTTGTTCGATAACATAAAACATTTTATGATCAATTTAATTAGACATTGGCAATAGCCGGTAAGGTCAGGTTAATCCGACTTCAGAGGTACGACCTTTGAAAAATAGTATTTATATTTTATGACGTCATTTTAATTTTGTCTACGTTATGAAATTGATAGGGCCCCTCTATGTTGGCTGATAATGGAGAGTAGAGGAGCGTGTTCGTGTAAGATTTGTCGTCGATGGCGATTGTGCATATTATAACAACCACGGCTATTCAATACCCTAAAATTTTTAAACCCTCGCGTCGGAGTAAACAAAGTCCTACTTGTATTGAATTTTATAGAATATTGAAAAAAGGGATACAAGGAAAATTTCATGTTTTTAACTCATATTTAGGTGTGGAAAATGTGTGCCGAAGCAGGTCGTATCAATTGCCTCAATAAGCTATTGATGTGCACAAAGAACTGAATCGCCAATTGTGCCCTACTACGTCACACATCAGCTGTACTATTCCAAATTAAAAACAAAAACATACTATCGTGGCCATTTTAAAAATTAAAATGCTGTCACGCTTTGGTATCTATATACAATATGTCTTGTATTGTATTGTAATGCAAAGTTCGTTTTCAAAGAGTAGAAGTCATTGGATAGGAGGTACAGACGTAAGTTGAGGCATCAGCTCTTTCTAATGATTACTTATATTTAAGTACTTAAATTAATATATTGCAGTTAAGAGTAGCTTTCTAATAAATAACTAAAGCACAACCAGGGAAATTAGCTGGGTCAACGTCATGATTTTAACGTTTTACTCTTGCGAAATAATTACTGAAGTATTTATGCACACATTTCCCCGCCCGTACAGTCAACTCGACCGCGTGCTCGAGTAGTGCTTGCTAGCTTGTGTCAAACATGCGAACAACTGATTACGCTGCCTTACTAGACAGAGATTACGCGCAGCCATCGAAATACCATCGCTATGGAATAGAGTAACTGATTAAAAAAAGATGCTTGGTTGGTTGGTTGATGGATCCGTGAAATGCACAACAATCACCAACGCACGTACTTGTAGTTGGTTATAATCATAAATATTTAGATTGGTCATAGAACTTTCGTAGCTCTAGTTACGTACATAAATTACTAGATGACGCCTGCAGCTCCATAGCGCCAAAATTCGTTAATCGCGCGAGAACCGTACATATTTTCGGGATGAAAAGTATCCTATGTCCTTTCCCGGGACTCAAAGTATCTCCATACCTTTCAGCAAAATCA
This sequence comes from Cyaniris semiargus, assembly GCA_905187585.1. Lineage (NCBI taxonomy): Eukaryota > Metazoa > Arthropoda > Insecta > Lepidoptera > Lycaenidae > Cyaniris > Cyaniris semiargus. Next base: position 7,541,511 of record LR994555.1, read on the forward strand.
GTTTAGGGTTTTTAGCATGAAGAGGTAACAGACACACACACTTTCACATTTATAATATTAGTATGGAAGTTCTCGTTCTATAGTATGGTATTTCGCGCAGGTATATGTTGACAGGGAATTACAGAGGAATGTTTTTCTTTATCAACTGAGGCGGAACACGAAGATGTTACCTAATCAACTCTCCATGATAAGTCATTCGTGTGATCCAGATTTTTACTTGGATGTGATAAAATCAGAAAGTTTTATACCGTTTCGAGAATCGTATCGATTTGTTTCAAACCCCTTATTTGAAGTAAACGCCGGCAACGCACTTGCAACTCTTCTGATGGTCACATGCTAATAGTAATTGCTTTCCATCAGGTGACCCGTTTTTTCGTTTGCCTCAAATTTTATAAACTGTTCAAAAATTTTGTTTGCTCGGTCTATTCAATACAACAGTAATTATAGCGCAGTAAACATAATCTACTAAAACGGTAGTACAGTCATTACGAATCTAATTGTCTAACTTTTTTGCCTCCGTTTGTCAACTGGTGAACGTTGCTTGTTGAGTGTCAGGGTTAAAGCGACTTACTTAGGCTTACATTACATTGAATAATTGCTGTTATCGAGAAGTAGTTGATAACACAATTAGATGTAATGTAATCAACAATTGATTAATTGATAATATAAACATTTTTATTTACGTACATACTTTTTTACTGGCAGACACTTTTACAGACTACGCGCGGTTAAAAAACATAGAAACAATTTTTGGAACGTTTTGGACTCGTTTAACTCGAGTGCGACTAAAATCAGAAGATTACATCTAAAAACCTGTATAGTCTGAGAACTACATGGCCTAATAAATAATAATATAAAAAGTCGTATTTTCTTTTCGTTCGACGTTCACCATCGGAGAGCAATGTTTAATAAGGTCTCATTTGCATTCAATAAAGATTCAATGGACTATTGTGTATCGTCTTTTGATAAAATAGTTAATAATAAAAATAAACTTAATAAACTACATTAATAAACATGTTTATATTTAACAGGTATATAAATTGCTAAAGAGTAAAAAATTAAAATATATTTTATAATGCTTGGAGTATGATGAATAATATTATATTATATGTAGAGTGGAACTAGTTACATGACAAAGGTTCGTCTTGCCGTCATATTCCAAACTTACGAGCATACAAAAGTTTTAGCGGGAGTTTTACGCAAGGGGTAAATTTTTTCAGTCAGTGTTTAAATTTTTTTACCTACTAAATCAGGTGAATATTTATTTAGGATAAACTAGTCTCCATCTGCTGAATATCCTCTCGAAACAGTCCAGAAGAGAAATAGCGTATCTGTTATGTTACTACTTCGGATTTCCTTCATCCAAATCCAGGTCAATGACTTGTGTAAATCATGTCAAAACAAAAATACATATTAATAAGAAAGACTAAAAATGTTTTAAACAAACTAAAAACAGTACTGAAGAAATTTCAGCTTTCATATAATGACGAAGGTCTGGCTGCCGCTGGCTCTTACTCTAAGGCTGGTTTTAGTGTCACGCTCACGCGGACCGTCGGTACGGATCGCTTCGTAGACCAATCTGTATGAAGTTTTAAGGAGTAATGCGGACGGGTCCGTACGGACCCCTCCGCATTACTTTAAAACGCTCCTTATAGTTAATGCATATTGCATTTATACGGAGCAATCCGTACCGATGGTCCGCGTGACACTAAAACCAGCCTAAGAATAGGTTGCACGGTGCACCAGAGGCGTGGTTATAGTTACAGTTATGGTCAAAGTTATGCTTATAGTTAAGGCTAACTTAACTTTAACCTTAACTTTGACCACAGAATTTGACAGATGTCTGTTGCGTTTATTTTTTTTGGTAAGCTACTACAGTAAAGCAGTTAATGGGATTGAGAGTATAAAAAATTTAATTATCCGTAAAAATCGACAGGAAAAATATTTGTTATAACAACACTGTGAGCCATAATAAATTTTCACGAAAAAAACTCGATATAAGTATAAGCGGTTATGGTTATCGTTAAATATGGCGTCCTTAACCAAATATTTGACATTTTGCACTGTAGTTATAGTTAAAGTTACAGTTATGGTTAAAGTAAGTTGGTGCAACCCACCCAAAGAGTACGGAATACGGATGTTGCCCGCAACTACGCTCGCGCAGAAAATTGTTTTCACTGGAAAACTTTTTACTTAAGAAACTAATATTTGTCCTGTAGAATATTTACGCTCTTTATTTCGTCTCAATCGATTTAGCTGTTGTTAAAACAGAAAGACGTGCGCTGCGTTCAAACTTTGACTGCTGAAAAAGCTGAAATTCTGACTGCAGCAGGCATGATTATTATTGTATATCTTAAAAATAAATAATACTAAAGAATATAAATAATGACAGTAATAATGAAAGATCATAAATTCTGTAAGTGCTACTAAAATTTATAATTATTTTCGTCTGGCGTCAATTGGTTTACGTTGATCAAATATTATTCTGAGTGATTGATGAGCATCGCATCCGGCCTGAGAGATCCATTGATCAATTTATAGGCTTATAGTTGACAGAAGCTTTCATCAATTTTCCACGCTAAAATATCTCAGGATATATAAATAGAGTACGTAAGCAAAACCCTAACAATTTTTAGTGGCACACTTAAATGATTAAACCGACTCTGATGAAAAGCATAGTTTTTCATGGAAAATGTACGGATTTAAAAAAAACAATCATTAAGATAGATACAAATCTACAAAAAAATGCATCAACAACTAAAAACAGGAAAAAATAAAAGACAGTCTCCAAAAGGTCCTTCTGGTTTTCATAACCTGGCGAATCTTTACAGTACAAAAAACTTTATCGGCAAGCTATTTATAACTGGTTCTGGTCTCTGGAAGAGATCTGGAAGTTAATTATATGCTTCGCGACAGGAAAGTATAAAGATCCGCTTTTGTAGAGTCACAATTGCACGCTTGTCACGACTCCGTGTTTAGTAGATAACCAATAAACTTTATAATGACACTACGGTTGTAGGCTGCAAGACATCCATGAAATATGTTCAAAAATATTATAATTATAAAAATTAGTTGTAAAGAAGAAATGGTAAAAATTATCCGATAGCATATTTTTTTTCAGTAAGTACTCAGATATCCAATACTTTGAAATCCAATATAAAGATCACCTACCCCACCGAATTTGGATGCTTTTTAATATTTGTACAATCCCTAAAAACGGTTGTAATTATATAAATAAATTTCCTTTTTTTATTTTAAAGTTAGTAGAACAGAGACCTCACGAACTCTACCTTTTCATTGCAACGAGGACTCCAACTTTTGTTACTATGTATCGAAAAACACATCGATAATTAAGCTATATCATTAATTCGAATACCTATTTTACAACAAATTATAAGCAGCTTAAGCGGCAAGGTCAGGTGACCCTGATTTTAAAGTAAAATGGCTGTGGAACTTTAAATGCAAAATGTTTTAATTGACTTAAATTGAATTTTGGTATTGGTTCCTAACACAAAACATGCAAAGATTTAGGTAAATTATGTAAACATCATGTTATTTCTCACTATGAAGAACAATTAAGATCTGTAGAAACATTATTTAATTAAATTTTAATAAACAATACGGCTAAGAAACCAAGCGCTATCATTTTACGATTAAAAAAGTATGTTATTACTAGATGACGCCCGCAACTTCGTTGCGCCAAAATTCGTTTATCGCCCTGGAACCGTACATTTTTCCGGGATAAAAAGTATCCTTTGTCCTTTCCCGGGACTCAAAGTATTCCCATACCAAATTTCAGCAAAATCGGTTCAGCGGTTTAGGCGTGAAGAGGTAACAGAGAGACAGACAGACACACTGTCGCATTTATAATGTTAGTATGGATTTGCAATGCAAATCATAAAAACTGTTGCATCGCAGCTCCATAGTATATTGTATTGTTACGTTTAAAAAAATACAGTGCATTTCATTTTTTTATTATAATTTTTACAATTTACTGTACTAAATGAAACAACATATTTTATTCAGTTTTGGTAGCTGACAAAAACAATTTAACTACTCAGCGGTGATTTAATTTTAATTGTTAAACGTCGATTTGAACAAAACTTGTCATTACTTAAATTGCACCGTTATTATCGAATTTGCTATGCAAACCTGCAAAATAAAACGATTGAAGTTACTATTAACTTTTAAAGATACATATTGCTTACAATCTTTGTTACTTATTCAGCAACGATTACTTAGGTTTCCTTTAGAGATCAATTTTTATACAATCTATATTTAAAATAAAATCAAATTTTAAGTTTTGTTAGGCTCGCTTAAACTCGAGAACGGCTGAACCGATTTTGTTAATTTTAGTATTGAAATACATATTCGTGGAGGTACAGGGAAGGTTTATATTAAGAGGGTAGTGAAACGAGGTTTACCAATTAATCTAGATTCTAGTGGGTTATAAAAGATTAAAGAGCCAACCAGATTCAATCGTACCACCAGAGGACATAAAGTTGCGTTGCCGACCTTTATGTGATATGTCAATAGTAGAAGTGAACTGTCAGATTGAAAATAACCTCTATATAGAACATAATAATAATGTATTTTATTATTTATTGTTTTAAGTTCTTTGAACCTTTGAACTTTGTACATGGTAATTAGAAGTATATTATAATAAGTAGGTTAGCGCGATGCTTGTATTGTTTCAAGATCTTTCTTTTAATTATTGTTACTGCCGCACTCAGAGATAATAACAATTAATGATGATTAAACTTCAATTTAATGAAGAGTATGACAGATAATGTATGGGGGTTATTTCAAAATCTTCATTTAATTACAGTTAAGTAATTAATATTCATCTCTGAGAGCGGCAGTTATGTTTCTAAATTAATATTGATTTATTATAAACTATCATAATTTAATTTATTATTGCAAATGTATATAGTAACTAGTAACTACACCTACGTCGATAAGCGATTACCGAATGCGTCCTGTTTCCTACAGGAAAACGTTTCAGTTTATCACGGCCATAGTATTTACACAGTGTAGAGTGTAGACTGTAGACTGATAATCCGATTCAATACCGACCTAATTTAAAGGATGAAAAAAATCCATACTTTTATTATTACTAGTCTTTCCGCGCGGCTTCGCCCGCGTAAATTAGATATTTCACAGACAAATCAGTCTACAATAAATAGCCTGGATCATAGGCTATTTTTTGTTTTTTTTCACGTGGTCTACTTCTTATCTGACCCAAATAACAGAAAAATTGCTCTAGTAGTTCGTCAGATAAGCCCTTTCAAACACACACACACCACATTTTCCCCTATTTCTTCGCTCCTATTAGTCTTAGCGTGATAAAATATAGCCTATAGCCTTCCTCGATAAATGGACTCTCTAACACTGAAAGAATTTTTCAAATCAGACCACTAGTTCCTCAGATTAGCGCGTTCAAACAAACAAACAAACGAACGAACAAACTCATAAAACGGGGGGAAATTATTTGAAAGGGCTTATTTGAACGCGCTAATCTCAGGAACTACTGGTCCTATTTGAAAAATTCTTTCAGTGTTAGATAGCCCATTTATCGAGAAAAGCTATAGGCTATATTTTATCACGCTTAGACTAATAGGAGCGAAGAAATAGAAGAAAATGTGGAAAAAACGGGGGAAATTATTTGAAAGGGCTTACTCACGAACTACTAGAGCAATTTTTCTGTTATTGGGGTCAGAACTCAGATAAGAAGTAGACCACGTGAAGGATCATAGGCTATTTTTTGTAGACTGATTTGTCTGTGAAATATCTAATTTACGCGGGCGAAGCCGCGCGGAACGTCTAGTACCCATATAATTTCGCATTAGGTTGTACCTAACTGGTAGGTCTACAAATAGACTCTTTATTCAGATTTTTTTATTATCTACTATCTACCCCCGCTTTTACTCCCTACACATTCGATAATCGAAACAACTCGATCTCTCTATGGGCGATTACACCTACCGAGTAGAGTGGCAAGACAGTGCCCTCGGCATTCGGCACGTCTATAATAAACATACCGAGTGCTTGGCCGAATGCACTGTCTCGCCAGTCGCCACTTTACTTGGTAGGTGTAATCATGACATATAGCTTTGAATACTCCTGACACCTACGATCGCGATTGTGCAGTTATATTTGTATTTTATCAGAATCGAGAACTTCTCACATGATCTAACGGGATATCGACTGCAATTCGAGCTTGTGGAGTACGAGAGTACGCATCACATCAACATCGGATCAGATTCGTTAATCGAATTTATTTGAGTTTCGGGAATAAGGTTATTGTTACTACGTGTTCATTTGTCTTTTATAGTATGTTTTAAAAACAACTGTTTTATCTTAATAATTATGGTGACTGCTTTATCTTGATTCCGTGATTATTTTACCAACAAACAGTCAAAATGTGATGGGCGGAAGCTGTGACATTGTTTATACACGATGACGGTTACACTAAACATACTTTTGGTTTACACTATGAGTGTGTGTCACTAATATTTGTCAAAATGTGAGAACACTAATTCTTTTCAAAATGATTACGGGTAGGTAGGAAGAGTAAATATTTTTTCACCAGTCAACTCTCTGACTGGTGAAGTATAAAGACCGAAAGAGAAGTTTTATACACAAATTATGATCCTTTTGATAATAATATGTAGCCCAGGCCGAAGCAATACTCAAATAAATTTTATTATTGCGTATTCAATTTTCATAATGTTCTTGTTACTATAATAAAACAGTTGAATTCAGGCAATAATAACATATTATGTGGCATTTATTGTGTTAGGTAATAGGACATTGTCAGTCTTCTACAACATACAGCATTGATGTCACGTTACTTATCTCATTATATTATGCTATTTTCATGCTGTATCTTATTATATTACATTTTAACTCGTGCCGTTCATGTTTGTCAATAATTTATTCATTATTAACTGATAACATTATCTTTCTTTTAACAAGATTTTCGTTAGTAGGTATAGATAGAAAAATGAATAGCCTAGGTTTTCGTCTCTTATTTCGATTCGTTTAATTTTTAGAGGTACTCGTAGAACGGATTTTTCTTGTCACCAAAGCCACTTAAAAAGTCAAAAATTTTGTGTACATCTGTCGCAGAAATTAATATTATTTATTTTTTGTATAGATTCGTATAAGATTAAAGTTCTCGAGATTGACACAATCTAAGTCAAATCACAGATGGCACACAATCGAATATGACACGTATACATCTTGTATTTAAGACCATATGAGTTAAGTGTTCTAAATAAAACTCGTTTGAGAACTGCTTGCTTATCCGTATACCTAAAGATCGCTGCAACTACAAGCTCACTGGAATACATATTGAAAGAGACATTTAAGTAAATTGGACCGGTTTATTTCATAACCCGCTGTACGAATACAAAAATTAGTATTAAAATTAAAAACACAATTATTTTTAATTTTAATATAATTTTTAACTTATAAGTAAATGATACGAAGCATAATAGATCTGTCATGTAATTGCAAATATAAATTATAGTGTAGCGTGGAAATACGCATCTTGTATTAGGTTTTATCATCCAATACAGAGAATTCGCTTCATTGACCATATATTCAGCAGTCTATATCCAGAAACAATAAAGAATGAATGTTATTGTCTTATTTGGGAAGAGGGAGTGTCGGCTGTCGACCTTCGAACGTTTGAACTTGGAACATGTGGGCCGAACTCTATGCACTTGAATACAAACGAGCATACTTACAATACGCAAAAATTAACTTGGCACTTGCTTCCTATAGTTTTCTTAGAATAAGGAGCCTAGTTAACTTCTGCGTGTTACAATAATATTGATAACGTTTGATTAATATCTTTTATTTATTATAAACTACTAATAACATTGTCTAAAATAAGTAAAGAACGACAAATGACAATAATTAATGTAAAGCTAAAGTACACGTAGCCTATGTACGTATGTTTTTTGGGATATTGGGACGCTCAATAGAACGTTTTGTATGGAGTTAGATTTTCCATAGATTATATAAGTAGTTTCTCACAAACAATAACCGTAGGTCGTTGCATAAAATTAGTAGTTTTATTTCAGTGTAGTTTTATGGAAATTTCTTGATAGTGACTGTTTCTCTACTTCTTTGGCCAGCGTGGCTACGGCCAGCTTTTAACCTCAAAACTCAGAAGCCTCTCTATTATCTCTTCTTATCTCATATTGACAATCTCCTTCCGCTTTCCAGGCCCATCAACATGGATCGAGAAGTTTCCCGAAGCCCGAGGCGCGCGGCAGAGCCCGGTGGACATAGACACGACGCGCGCCTGCAACCGCGGGTGCGCGCCGCCGCTGGAATGGCAGTACTCCGTCAACCACCCTCGCTCCGTCGTCAACCCGGGGTACTGCTGGAGAGTCGATGAAAATGGCTATAATTCAGGTAAATATCTATGGTTTTTATGTGGCTGATCCTGCTTTGGTTTCTTGCAATTTCGCATCTATGGTAATGGTAAGAGAGTGCAACCGCGGGTGCGCGCCGCCGCTGGAGTGGCAGTACTCCGTGAACCACCCTCGCACAACCTCGAACACATGTAACATAAAAGAAACAACAATCCTACCTCTAATAAGTGACAATATGTATAGTCTATCTGGAAGTTTCGTCTCTGTAGCTCTGTATAAAGTAAGAAGCTACAAAATTTCCGCAGGGTGTGTTTGTATCTTGGCTCGATTGCGATAGCAATACGGCAGGCAAAAATTGTACAAAATGTGATGTCAATCAAAAATTTTATTTAAGAAATGTTGCCTGCCGAGTATCGGGCCACTTTTTGAGGCAATTGAGAAACAATCGAAAGTAAAGCATTCGTTTGTTGAAACAAGTACTTGGAGACAGAAATTTCGTTAAGTGAACGTGTCAATTTGCGATACACATCGTTAATTCCGTCGTGCGAATGTGACTCACACCCCCGGCATTTGCAATTTGCCATTAACAGGGTGGTTTGATAAGACGATCTTAGTCATTTCGTTAAATAATTGTACCTATAAAATGGCGGATATAGGTACTTTGACTACTTAATAAACTAACTAAAGATTCGTCTAACAAAATGTTTAAAAACATTACTTTTGGTAATGAATTTTTAGTACGTAGATTTCACTATCTTTATTGTAGTTAATGAACTTAATCTTAAAGTGACGATGAACTGCAATAAAATATGATAATTATATGTATTGTCAATCTGTACGTAGATAATATGGTAGAGTATGGCAGGTAAAAAGTTTCTTACTGGAAATCAAAACATACTTTACTTTGTGAAACAGCTGTCTTTTTTTTTTGGATATAGACTGTTCTATATTCAAAAAAAATATAGTACTTAAGTTGTATGAGAAAACGGAATAAGAGTTTATAAGTGTAACATACTTTTACATACTTTTCAACTTATATTAATAGTTTCGATATCTTTGAGATTATTAGAAAATATGACTTTACTTATTTAGTTCTCGGTGAAGTAAAATCGAGTTGTACCTCATGTCAAACCGTTAGACTACGGACCGTATTGTACGATGTCTATGACCCCACATCTCTAGGTCATTCAGACTAGAACTTTCGGTTAAGTGTAGTTAAAGTGTAGTTATATTGAACATTTTTTGCAGACTATTAGATTGCTTCATTATTGAAATCACGATTAGTGTAAAAACTATAAGGACTGCACGCGGCAGCCTGAGTTTAAATAAATCATTAAATAATTACTAATTATAATATTGTTGTAACTCTCATTCTTACGAAAGAGAAAGCATATATTTTAACACAAGAATCAAATACTTATAACTTTGAAAGTCGCGATAGTTCTGTGTTTTTAACTTTAATAATTATTATCCTCAAAAAGAGAAAATTATTTCCGATTGGTCTTTTTAGGGTTCCGTACCCAAAGGGTAAGAACGGGACCCTATTACTAAGACTTTGTTGTCTGTCCGTCTGTTTGTCCGTCTGTATGTCTCCAGGCTGTATCGCAAGAACCGCTATAGCTAGATTTCTGAATTTTTTACAGATTGTGTATATCTGTTGCCGCTATAACAACAAATACTGACAACAAAATAAAATTAATATTTAAGGGGGGCTCCCATACAACAAACGTGTATTTTTCGGCCTTTTTCGCTCTATATCAATAATGGCAAGAGGTAGGCACTTGAATTTTTCACACATTCTTTTGTTGTATGTGTATTTAAATATTTAATAATAATATTAAAATAAAATAAAAATTTAAGGGGGGCTCCCATACAAAAAACACAATTTTTAGCCTATTTTTGCTCTGTATCGGTACGGAACCCTTCGTGCGCGAGTCCGACTCGCACTTGGCCGATTTTTATTTGTGATAAAAGGAAGGCTATTGGCGATATATTCAAATAACTCTCTCTAATCCCTTTAATCACTGAATATCATTCTCATTATCTTTCAACTCTAGTTCGTTGATTCTCTAATCTCTACCATGTGAACACACTTCACTTACATAATTGCACAGAGATAAGATTCATTTTCTCTTTCACTTAGCATACACAAGTATTAATCTCGCTGTGTCATGTCGGAAATAATATGTAGGCTTCTATATCGTGTATTAAATGTATGTTATGAGCTGACATTTTGATTTGTTCGATAAGACGCTATCAAGGTGCTAACACTTCCGTAAATATAGACGCCGGAATTGCATGAGTCGAGTTAATCATTTTTATATCCTGTAACTTAAATGTTACTAGTACAGGGAGATTAAATAGATATGTGTGTCAGTCCGCTGGTGTTTCGATCTGCCCCAAAAATCATTCCAAACTAAAAATTCACAAAATTTTAGGTAGCCTTTCATCGTAAATGAGAGATGATGTTGATGAATCTAACGAAACTGTCGAACCACGTCTGTTTTCAAATAAAAAACTACTAGTTTTTTTTATGAAATAAAGGGGGCAAACGAGCACACGGGTCACCTGATGGAAAGCAACTTCCGTCGCCCATGGACACTCGCAGCATCAGAAGAGCTGCAAGTGCGTTGCCGGCCTTTTAAGAGGGAATAGGGTAATAGGGGAGGGTAGGGATGGGAACAAAAGGGAATAGGGGAGGGTAGAGAAGGGAATAGGGAAGGGTAGGGAAGGGAATAGGGTAGGGGATTGGGCCTCCGGTAAACTCACTCACTCGGCAAAACACAGCGCAAGCGCTGTTTCACGCCGGTTTTCTGTGAGAACGTGGTATTTCTCCGGTCGAGCCGGCCCATTCGTGCCGAAGCATGGCTCTCCCACGTAATTATAGTATTATAAGGCATTAACACGGACAGACACGTAAGCACAGAAACATATTACAACCCTTCTGTTTACGTCAGGTTTAACTTGTAATAGAGGCCATTAAATTAATGATTTAAACGATAAAATTATCTTATCTTATTGTATGTAACGTATACTCGGGCTTACGTTTAGACAACGAAACATAACATAGCAGTCTATATTCAATGAAAAACCTCTAACTTCCGCTATTAATAACGTTTCAGAACTCCGCGGCGGTCCACTGGGTAACGATGTATATAAGCTGCAACAGTGGCACTGCCACTGGGGGGCGAGGGACGGGGAGGGCTCTGAACATACGGTCGACGGCAAGGCCTACTCCGGGGAGCTCCACCTGGTGCACTGGAACACCACCAAGTACCACAGCTTCGGAGAGGCGGCGGGACAGCCTGATGGATTAGCTGTGCTTGGCGTTTTACTGACGGTAAATATTTTTTATTGGAATGACACCGGCATTATCACATTAGTTAAATTGTAATTCCTTAATTGCAATATTTTGTAATATGTTGCAAGAAATTTTATGCACTTATGACTTATCTAATAGAGACCAAGTGGAGTCTTAGGTACCTACTGCGTTACACGTAGATATTAGTCATTTGTAGGTACGTTTATTTTTCTACAGGCCTTTACTTGCCTACGTTATTAACTTCTGGACAAATTTAAGTTTAAACTTAAGATTTATACTGATCCTAAGAGGTAAATGATACAATAAATCTGTGGTAAATAAAAATGCGCGTCTCATCAGTTTCCTCATCACACGTAACAGATTACGTAAATGGTATGGGAAACACGCGATCATACACGTAAACTGTCCATCTGTCTGTCATAGTCCCTAACACCTTTAACGCAGGATGCTCAGATTAGTCAGATCCTAGCCATAGATCACATAGTCAGAAATGTAATCATTTCTAGTAGTACTGTTCTAGTTCTCAAAGACTGATCTATACTTAATATTATAAAGAAGGAAGAGTTTGTTAGTTTGATTGTTTGTTTGTTTGTTTGTTTGTTTGTTCTAACGCGCTAATCTCAGGAACTACTGGTCCGATTTGAAAAATTCTTTCAGTGTTAGATAGTCCATTTATCGAGGAAGGTTATAGGATATATTTAATAGGAGCGAAGAAATAGAGGAAAATGTGGAAAAAACGGGGGGAAATTATTTGAAAGGGCTTATTTGAACGCGCTAATCTCAGGAACTACTGGTCCGATTAAAAAAAATATTTCAGTGTTAGATAGCCCATTTATCGAGGAAGGCCATGGGCGTACCCAGGTAGGGGCAGGCCCCCCCCCCCCCCCCCCTCCTAGAAGATAAAATAAACGTCAATTTTCCTGGCAAGTGGGAATCAAAAACTTGTTACCTACTCTGCGCAAAATGAAGTGTTGGAAACAAAATATCTTTTCAGTCAGATTAATAAGAGTCAATTTTCATGATTTTTTGTTTCAATATACCAGACCGACCATCTTCTCGAAACGTATGCTGCCCCCCCTAGCTTAAATCCTGGGTACGCCCATGAGGAAGGCTATACGCTATATTTTATCACGTTAGGACTAATAGGAGCGAAGAAAAAGAGGAAAATGTAGGAAAAATGGGGGAAATTATTTGAAAGGGCTTATCTAACGAACGACTAGAGAAATTTTTATGTTATTTGGCATAGATAAGAAGTAGACCACGTGAAGGATCATAGGATATTTTTTGTGGTGGCGCGGAACGTCTAGTTTTACAATATTTTGCAATAGTAAAATAGCATATTATTTATTTGTGGTAATAAATAGGCAGTACATATTCCCATTTCTTAACCGAGCTACCTGGGTTTCAGTAGTGAGATTGAATTTAACAACAAATCGATTTCTCTCTAAGATAAGGTTAAAGTCTAGTGTATGTTTGAGTTTATTCTTCCAAGTTCTAACTGCAGTTGAGGCATATCGACACAACTGGTTTGAACGCGCATCGCTTTAGTTTTAAATATATTGATTAATGAACCCTCAGCGAGAATTGTTTGATTGAGAGCATCCGTGCAGAGCAGCGCGTTTGAGTTGTGTGATCGCATTAGCTCCACGGAGAAATACAAGACAGAACCCTAATTCTCGTGCTTATTATTTACTTTGATGAATCTGAGTTTCTGATCGTTGAGTGTGGACCTAAAATGCTCAAAATACAAAATGTAGAGCAAACTCAGTATCTTATGATCCAGTGTTCTCTGTTAGTTGTCACAGTCCTTTTATTTGAGCAAGCCCTACAATAATTTTAATAGCTTACGAAGAAGACTTTAGATGACTTTTTGTCTACTTCACAATGCAAATTGTTAAAATAAAATATGAGACTAAAATTATGAAATTGAAGTGATTTTACAATGTAAGAGTGGTAAACTTGAAAGCATCCTAAATATTTATTTTTAGTATCTACGATAAGGAGTACTTGAGGGTAAGAGGTTCAGTAGAAATTTACGCAAAATTATATATTTCTGTATCATGAATCATCGCGTTTCCACAAATGTAGGAAATCACGCTGGTACTTGACTGGAGTGTATTATGATTTATGAGTAGTAAATTGTAACAAAGTACATCACAGCCATAACGAATTTCGGTATTCGGAACGTACTAGCGGCATAATTTTGCTATGACAAAGTTGCATCGTGATTTTAATGTATTTTTTGTCCATGTGACGTCATATTTTGAAGTCGAAATGATAATTACTTGTTAATTAAAATTTTCGTAACTGCGTAGTGATACTCTTCATACTTATTTTCTGCCTGTATCATATGTGTAAAAAGACGATTACACGTGTAAGGATATAAGCAAAGAAATTTGAAAAAAATGTCGTAAAATAAGATAACGGATGAGTATAGGAAGGTCGCCATAAGCGAGTTGCACAATAAAAGGATTGATTTGCAAGGCTTCGCGCAACATAGGTACACCTTGTAGGTCTTCCAGCTTAGGCATATATTTATATAAAATATTTTAAAAAATGTATATTGCTCGCAGTTCATTTATCCAGGTTTTTTTAACAGAATCGTACATATTGCTGCGACAAAAGTAATCTTTTGTTGTTTCCCGTGGCTAAAATATTTTGCTATTTAATAGCATGGAGAGATTCTTTCGCATTTATAATATTAGTATAGATAAATTAAAACGCAAGTAAAACGTACAGTGCGTGTAAAAACGCACAAACACTCTTCATAAGTGACTATAAATCCTATTTATAAATATTAATTACATTAAAATATGTTAGATAATGGAGTTTATCAGTTATATATGTCAGTTATTCATCTTAGCTACATGGTGTAAGATCGTCATGACGCTGATAGCATATCAAACACAAACATTAAGTTACTTATCAAAGCAACGCACACTTGCTAATCTGTTTGCACAGAATAAGCATATGCGATAGAAAGTTGATACGGAAATAACTTGTGTAAATTGTCACAGAGTCTAAAGTCCAAAGTAGGTGAAATATATTATATAGAGAAATGTTACTTATAATAGAAAAACTGTAGTGGGATTTTTTCATAGGTGTAGACTGAATCCAGGTACTTACATATAATAATATCTAAGCTTTACATGTAACCCAATATTTCTAAAATAGTGATGAGCAAAACAAGACTCAGACAGTCTTGGTTTTGGTATTTCTAGTACAATATTGGTCTTGGACTTGGTCAAATCTGCCTGATCTCGGTCTTGGATTTAGTTTTTTTAGTTTTAGGATAGTCTTGGTCTCGGCATTTCTTTTTTGCAAGACCAAGACTGAGGCTGCAAGACCGATTTTGCTCATCACTATTCTAAAACCGCATTTAAAGCCGGCGGACGCATCTGCTGGTCACAAAATGACAGGTTCAGATGGTGTCTACAGATGCGTCCAAGGTCCACCGACATGCAAAGGCATAAGAAACGTGAAAAGACGTCAGCACATGCCTGAATCTAAAATGTTTCCAAATATGTCTACGAAAGATTTCCTCCAAACTTATTACAGTTTATTACATATTATAAAACTTAAAAGTGAAGACTGCTTTAGGGTATTTGCTCCGTTGCTTTGGCCCTATGACATGTGAAAGGCGTAAGAAAGACCCAAAGACGCACTTATCTAAACCTAAAATGTTACAAAACAATACTGAAAACTTCTCTGTACTCATAAGCTACTAATTTATTCCAGGTCGGCGCCAGTCACCCCGAGCTGGAGAAGGTGGTCCGTCTGCTGCCGTTCATCCAGCACAAGGGCGACAAGGTGACGATGTCGCAGCCGCTGGACCCCGCCAACCTGCTGCCCGCCAACCCCGGCTACTGGACCTACCCCGGCTCCCTCACCACGCCGCCATGCACCGAGTCCGTCACTTGGATACTGTTTAAGCAACCCGTTGAGGTGTCTGGAGAACAGGTAATTACTCTACATACAAACAATTTTCTACTGTCTTATTAGGTGTCTGAGCCCTCAGACAACATTAGTTAATGAAACCTATGACACAAGAGGAAAATTAAAGACTAGCCCAAACACTTAATGAATGACCATGCAATAAATACATTCATTTAAATACTTAGTTTTAATGCCAGTAAAATGTACGGTTTCCGCTCCATACATGAGGTTGCGAGTAACATCTAGTATGGGATTTTGACAAGAACTAAAACTCTATTACGTTAAATTTTTAAGTTTCTCATTGCTAACATAAAAAGTGATTTTAACCTGTATGTTAGTAACACTAACTTCAATAATACTTTCAGTTGGCGCTGATGAGGAAGCTACGATGCGGTGAGGCATCCTGCGGGGAGGAGGCCATGGAACTCCTCCACAACTACCGCCCCACCCTACCCCTCGGCAACCGCGAACTCAGAGACTATGGTGGCAACTAACACCATGTAGAAGAGAAATGGTGTATACAGTCCAACACCAATCACCACGTAGAAAAGTGTATACAGGGCGCTGTAATGCAAACACCCTGTATGTTGAAGAAACACCCTGTACACAAAATACTATACAGGGCAGCATTCAGCAACAACACTGTAAAAATGCTGTAATACCCTGTATGATGAAGGAGCACGCTGTATAATATATTATACTTAAGTATGTACAGTGCAGCAACAAACACTGAAGAAATGCTGTTAGCACGCCGTATTCAAAATAAATACTGTACAGAGCATAAATGAACACTAAAGACTAGCTATTAACATCCTGTATGTTGAAGAAGTGCCCTGTATTCGATGTGAAAAATACGTATAAAGTAGTGCAGCTACTAACACTGTAAAGAAGCTAAGACCATCGAGTACCCTGAATATAAAAGACATACAGTGTGAAAACTACAGTACACTTAGCATGAAGCATGGGAAGGATACAGGGTGTCTACAACAAGTATACACAGTGGAAAGCAACCTTATACATACAGGTGGTCACCAACGCGCTGAAAACAAATCACGGGCATATACTTTATTATTTATATGAGAGAATTATTACACATACAAATCGTACTTGTTGCTTTAAATGAGAAATAAGTAAACAACTCTAGGGTGGGTTGCACCAGAGGCGTGGTTAAAGTTATGGTCAAAGTTATGGTTATAGTTAAGGCTAATTTAACTTTAACCTTAACTTTGACAGAAGACGTTGCTGGTCCGACAAGGCTTTAAATGAACGTGGGCGGGAGCGCTGCTGGTAAAGGAGAACTGTCAAAAATGACGTTTTTGTATGATGACAGCGTTAGTTCCTTTTTTCGCCACGTGCATTTAAAGCCTTGTCGAGCTCTATGGTTATGGTTAAATATGGCGTCCATTTTTGACTTTAACCAAAGATTTGTCATTTTGCATTGTAGTTAAAGTTAAAGTTACAGTTATAGTTAAAGTAAGTTGGTGCAACCGACCCTAAAGAGTTAGGATTTTTTTGTGTTGAGAGAGAGTTTAGTTTTACCTTGTTAAAGTTTGTTAAAAGGTTTTTTTATGCGTAATAATTTTCAGCTCTACATTAGACTACATATAAGCAGTAAGCTTCATTAGTTTAAAACGTAAAAGATCTTTGCTTACATAATTTTAGTATGTAGCTATTTTATTTATTACGCATAGATCGTAGAAACTTTTATACTACTCAACATTTAAAGTTGTATGTTTTAAATACTATTTTAAATGTTGGTGTAGATACAGATATTATAATATACTTACTTGATAATTATATATAGGGCCTGTACACGTAGAAAGTAACTGAAAAATACTAAAAAAAAAGAAATTCGAGCTTATATAACTAAACATTATATTGTAACTAAATACGTATTTATGAATGCCTTAAGTACTTATTCAATAATAAATCATAGTTTAATACGTACATGACAATGTGAAATCAGCCTTACCTAACGAGTGCCTTATTGGTTGAGCCTTAAGGTTTCAATACAACCCCTTTATAAATATTTTTATTATTAAGGGGTAAGAGTTTTACATGGTCTATAAGAAATGTGTGTATCGGTATCGTGTGCTATATGATTACGGTGTTTTGGTAATCTCAACATTATTGTTAGTTCCATATTCGTAATATTTGTGATAAGCAGCCTCTTCACGTTGCTTAATTATGAACATATACAGGAGATCATGAATCTGATAGGCATATATTGTCTTTGATTCCACTTGGTTCGATTGTGCATACAGTGTCCGCTGTTAGGTACCATCGAAGAAATTGATTCATAGGCAGTTGACGGACCTACGTTATTTTGGTTGAGTTATGTCAAGTCGCGATCTGTCGACTGGGTTTGATATAACGCCACCAACTTACGTAGGTCCGCCAACTGCCTATGAATCAACTTTTCTGATAGTACCTTATCATGGTTTTTCATCATAACCCAACGTAAAGAGATGCCTTAAACTTAAGTACATTGTCCGTTTAAACTTATTTTATCTCGGAGCTACTAAGAAAGATCTTTGTGTCCTTGCATACAGGTCCTATCGAGGATAAAAAAGTTTAGAGTTTTTTGAGGACCTTGTACTGCCTTGTAGCCGTAAGCATGCAATTCATATGAATTGGTAACGATCAGTTTTCTGATCTTAAGTATCTAAACACACTAGGCCGAAAATAAGCGGCCGAAGTTCGGCAAGATTACGCTTGCAATGCGCTACGCATACAATATAACGCGACGTAATTTCGGCATGGTGTGTCATCGGTAATTTAAAATACATTGCAGGCGTAATCATGCTGACCTTCGGCCGCGTATTTTCGGCCTAGTGTGTTTAGACACTAATATTACCTCAATGTAATGTTAGATGCTATATTGTTTTATATAAAATCATTTTTTGCGTAGTTTTTTTTTCAGTTTTTTCATGACACAAGGCAGCCACTATAGCACTTCTAGTATACCTAATATTACAGTCAGCATCAGTTTGACATAGTCATATAGATCGGACTTTAAATGTTCGCTATAAGATCTCATATTATAAATCACATATCCTCATAATACTTAAGAATCAAATGTAAGATCAAATCTGTAGTTAGAAGACATGAGGCAAAAGTATAGAGTAGGTACCTTATTGATAAGTCAGGTAGAAAGGATATTTAATTTGTCGTTATTATGGGACTATATCAAATAATTAGCATAAAATGCAAACTATAATATATTTATCTCGAATATACGTAGTTATGTTAACTATGTCTATAAAATATTTTGTGTTTTGTGTTGTTTGTTAAAAATATCATAGTTTCTTATAGATCTTAAAAATGCAGATGTGATTTTTTAAATTGTGCAAGGCAAGGTATTGGCACCTCGATTTTTAAAACACCGCAGTGTCAAAAAAAACAAAGCCCATAAAGTCCTAAGGGCTAAGGCCTTACCTAGACTATAACAGCTTTGCCTACGCAACTTAGGTAGGTAAGTATATATCTGTATTTTAAGACCAATAAAATATTAATTTCTGTTAAAACTGGTTTCATTGGCACTATTTTACTAATAATTAAGTGAAGGATATTTTTATATTAAAATGAGTCCATTATGATAATAAGAATATAATATACAATAAACGTTAATGTTAATGTATGATGTGTTTTAATAAATTTCCTTTTTGCATCAGTTCTGATTCATTAAAAGGAAAATTCACTAATTTTATATTTACTGAAAATTATTTTTGATTTTAAAATTAATAGAATATTATTAAAAAATCCACGAATTGGAACCTGAGTACAAACATGCAATCGAAAGAGTGCTCCTTGTTACGCGCACATTATGCCGGAATGCAGCGAAATGGGTCGCGTTCCGTAATGTAATTTATTATATATGTTACGCTCAAAGACCGAAAACGCTCAGTGAGCGAAAAAATAGCTCACAACGCGTTGTGGTTACAGCGAAATTCGCGTTGTGGCTCTAATGAAAACGGCCACGACGCGTTCTGGCAATCACAAAAAGACCATAAGGGCCAGCGCAGACAGAACGGAGCGCAGCGGAGAGGATTTTATTAACGCACTTGAAAATAAACTTTATATTTTATAAATTTTAACATTAATATTATAAAGCGGAAGCTATTTTTCCGCTCATTGAGTAAACAAGTGTGGAGTGTTTCTACAAAGTTCGAGCATGTACTCGCGCGCCTAACGCCATCTAGTATCGAGTAGGGGATTTATGTTGTTTGTGTTCCTCCGATAAGTTTCGCTGGTTTGACGCTGGATGGCACTATGTATCGTAAGTCCGTAACACTATTAAAGAAAAATGAACCAAAAAATCATTGCTAACCGGAAAATAATAAATAATGAAAACCAAATTTGAACTACATTTTAATTTTAAAATGAGAAAGAAATGAATTACATCTCGTTATTTGACTATCGTAAATAAATAATAATATTATAATGATAACGGGACTTAGTATAAGTATCTGCATACCAAATTTCAGCAAAATCCGTTCAGTGGTTTGGGCGTGAAGAGGTTACAGACAGACAGACAGACAAACAAACTTTCGCATTTATAATATTAGTATGTAAAACTCTCATCATCCATGATAATATTTTAAATTGGAAAGGGTAGGTGTCCGTCTGTTATCTCTTCAGGTCCAAACCGCTGAATAAAACAATAATATGGAGTTATAATACTTCTTTGTTAAATATTATGCTTACATTTTTTGTCAACCGTAGTGATTTATTTGGTCAAAAATATCGCATTAATTTGCTCGCAAGGATTTGGTGATCATTTACTATATTTGGTGATCACTGATCATTTACTATATTTGGCGTTCGATTACAATAGGGGTGTAGACTATTTTTAGGAAATATATTTATTTTACAGATGTACAATATTTGCTTCACCTAAAAATATATATAAAAAATAAGTACTCTTATTTCAATTTAAGAAAACCACTTATTAAATTTCGTTTTAAAATTTCCCGCTAAAGCGCTTAAGTTCATCATGGCGTCGCTATGACGTCACGGTCCTCCAAACAACAAAAATATTTGTATGGGTTTGACATCGAAATGTCACTGTCACACACAATGTTTTGGAGATCGTGACGTCACATCCTGTCATGACTGTTTGCGATCACGTGATATTACGGATTAAATAATATTTACTTTTTAATAAATAAAATAAAAAATATTATAAAGTTTATGAGTAAAAATATGTCATTTTCGGTAATTCTATAATACAAACTATCAAAAAAACAATAATTTGTATTATATTTCGTTTACTGTCTACACCCCTATTTGAAGTGTAGTCGTGACTAAAATAGCTGGTATAGCCGGTATAGGTCTACCAGATCTGCCCCCCGATTCACGATCGTCGGAAAGTTCTCACGCGGAAAGTTCTCATATTCTGTCGGTATCACAGCGATTCACAAACTTTCCGCCGCGGGAATGAATCCGAAACCAAAGAGAATAATTGACACTACTTTTTTTTTGTCAATAAGTGCTACGGCATATTATATAGCCTTGGTTATTCATCGCTGTCAGTATCAAGATAAAAGACGGGAAAATAATTGTCTCCAAATTTTCCTGCACCTCTTAATTTACTGAACAATTTTTTTAAGACTAAGATAAGTCTTACCTTACTTCGAAAAAAGTACAAGTTATAGCAACACACACTAAATAACGCACAATATTGAATACAGCTCGACAAGGCTTTAAATGAACGTAGGTGACATTGACGGGAGCGCTGCTGGTAAAGGAGAACTGTCAAACACATGTCAAAAATGACGTTTTTGTATGATAGAAGCCTTTAGTTCCTTTTCTCACCACGTTCATATAAAGCCTTGTCGAACTGTAGCCGAAAAGACACTAATCGCCCACAGACTATATTGTAATATTTTTCATTCAGAATGTAGCCAATATATTATCAAAGATCGTACCTAATGAAACTTCTTTATACAAAAGTAGTCTGTAAGTCAGCGAAATACGTTACATAATTGAATAAAAGAGCGCGGTAACCGGCTGCCGCTTGGGGTTTGAGTGAATGGCGCACCGCGCAGTACAAACTACAAAGTACAAAAAATAGCGTGGCAGCCGGCTGCCGTTGGGGAGTTGAGTGGAATTAAAACAAAAAATATTGTCTATGTGCCGACTGCCGAGTGACAATGACAATCTGTCAAATCTGTAACTTGTGTGTTGTGCTCCGGTAAATCACAGAGTACTTTTTATAATATATCGGTAAATCTTGTTGTGTGAGAATACCTTTTATTTATGTGTAAAAAACTTATTACTTACTTGTTAGTTTTTTTTTGTTTTAAACTTGTTTTTCATTTAATTTTAGTTTTTATTAGATACTAGCTGTGCCCCGCGGTGTTCCCCGCGGTTTAAGTGAT
The DNA here is from genome assembly GCA_905187585.1 of Cyaniris semiargus. Lineage (NCBI taxonomy): Eukaryota > Metazoa > Arthropoda > Insecta > Lepidoptera > Lycaenidae > Cyaniris > Cyaniris semiargus. The sequence continues at coordinate 7,563,542 of LR994555.1, forward strand.
ACATAATAAAAGACTATGAAAAGTACCAATAATAGGGTCAAAACGGGACGATACATGGTTCTATAATGGTTTGTGGTAGTGATGATGATGATGATGAATGTAATTTGCATAGTAGCATTTTAGTAGCACAACTTTCCGTTCTTAAAACAACGTCGAAACTCCCAAACTTCTATCTATAAAGAGTCAGGAGTTCTGTCAGCACCTTTCGAACTATGGTATACATTGGTGCAAAATCTTGCTTGTTGGTAGCATATGCTTAGAATACTGCTCACGAAACCGAAGTCACCACATGTTTCCATATAAATTTTGAGGAGTTCCCTCGATTTCTTATGGATCCCTTCATCAAGTCACCACTTTTATGAATATGGTACCAAATTGGGATAATAACCTATACACCAAAAGAAAAATTTTGAAAATCGGTTCACAAACGGCGGAGTAATCGTTGAACATAAAAAAACGAACATAACACCTCCTCCATTTTGAAAGTCGATTAAAATTGTGGCCTATGTATTATTCTGATGTATAAGCTATATTATTGTAAAGTTTCATTAAAATCCGTTCAGTAGTTTTTGCGTGAAAGAGTAACAAACATCCATACATCCATACATACATACATACATCTAAACTTTCGCCTTATAATATTAGTAGGACTATGGAAGTTCCCGGGTGGTGAGTATGACCTTGGAATTATAATGATACTAGCTGACCCGACAGCCTTGTCCTGTCTTACCGATGATTATTTAATTCAATTCGGTATAATTAAGAAAAAAATAGATTAAAATTAGTATCTCCATGCCAAATTTCACCAAAATAGATTAAATAGTGTAATCGAAAATCATAAAAGTTTATTGTGCAGGAACCGTACATTTTTCGAAACAAAAAGTATCCCTTGTCCTTTACCGAGACTCAAAGTATCTCCATACCAAAATTCATCAAAATTGATTGAATAGTTTACGCGCAAATCGTAAAAGTATCTTGTGCAGTAACCGTACATTTTTCCGGGACAAAATGTATCATTTGTTGGTCTTCGGGACTCAAAGTATCTCTATGCCGAATTTCAGCAAAATCGGTCTAGCCGTTTACGCGTGATGTCGTGACCACGCGAAAATGGATTCATTTTTATTTAAAGAGATTTACATAAAGAACTATTTAAAAATTATTGTAAAAGCACAATAATGTTTTAACATAATACATAAGTATTAATACAAAATTTAAGTACCAAATAAAAAATTGTGTAGCCCGCCGACAAACCGCTATGTGGTTTATTATTATTATATTAATACAAATAGCTACTGCATTTATAAATAAAAAATATTTATTGTTCAATTAACACTTCCTAAAGATTTAACATATAATTATTACAGTACGACATTTATTTAATATTATTATATTTTAAACAAGACACGACTAACTGAGTATTAATAATTGCTTTGTTTTATTCTTATCATTAAATAATTTCATCTAACAATATCCGCCATGACACAGTTCTCGAAGTGAAAAGATTTCACGAGTCTCGGAGGTGGCGGTAACATTCCGCGAAAACGGCTCTAATCCTCGGATAATTTTCCGCCGTCGGATGTCAAACTCCCATCCGCGGTGAGATGTTCTCGAATCCATGGCGGAAACTATTTCACTCATACAAAAGAAATGTCACTACTGTCAAAATGACAGCAAAATCGGAAAGTTTTCACTTGTCATTTGCTTGAAAGTGAAATAGTTTCCGCAATCGTAAAGATTCCGCGGGGAATCGCTTAGTGCATCACCCCGCAGAATCTGATGGCAAAAAGTGAGAAAATAAATTGACTAGCAATACCGGGGTAATTGGAATAAAACATTTTGATCCTTTTTTTTCTCATAGCGGCTGATTCTGTGTGATAAACATACAAATATAAAAATTTATCCAATGATCAAGGATATTTTTTGAAAATCTGCTGTCAAAAATTGCCATCAGATTCTGGTAGACCTATAGTATTGCAATTTTAGACTTTCTTTTTATGGTGTTAAGTATCTTTTTTTGGTAAACAAGTTTAGGGTATCAGAGCATTTTTTGGTGGTCATTATATTTGTTTCCCTAAAAAACACTATAAAAAAAATGAAATAAAAAAAAAACATCTTGTCACTGTCAAGTGTCAACTGTCAACAACAAGCAGTTTGAAATTTTAACGGTGCAAAATGTTTTAAAATAAAACATATTATAATGTTATAGCCTATCTTATAATAAAGATTAAAATATCATTTTGTACCAAAAGTGTTAAAAAGAAGTTTACTGCTTTTTAAGTTACGGATAAAGCAATAATGTCTTTACGACACACCTGTATTAAAACCGTTCCAATAGAAGAAACGAGTTTCAAAATACAAGCCGAGTTCTTTTATCCAAAAATAGTGGTAATTGAAGATAAACTTATTCGTATTTTGGATTCAGTAAGTGAAGATAATTCTTGCCAAAATGATGTACAAAACTTTGAAACTAAAATTATTGATTATATGGCATATGATAACAATCTATGGCTCGCACTTAAATCTGGGGAAGTTGTTGTAGCTAATCCTCACAACAACTCTATTCTGAAACTCGAAAATATTGGCTATTCTACATACATAATCCACCAATTTGTACAGTACAATAATAAACTTTATGTCCTCACTGAAAGCGGTGAATACCTAACATTGTCGGTATCTCCAGAAGACATAAAAAGTAACTTAAATAATGGAACTGCAAGTTTGTCTATGTCATATGAAAAAGTGCACATACCAAAAGTTAAAAAGGATGAAATGAAGATTTGGTCTAATGGAATTATGTATCAATTGTGTTCTGGTAACATAAAGATGCAGTGTCCAGTTACTGGGCTCTGGGAAATTTTGTCCCTGAATGTGGAGATCCAGTATCTACGTTTATGGAGCAACATGATGGTCTTGGCTAATCACAAAAAAATGTGGCTTATTGATGCTAAAACTTATAACATGCTTTTTGCCTTTGATGAAAATAATGGCAGATTTTTACCATTAGTAGCTTATGAAAACACATTTTATTATTTAAATTGGTATGATAAAGAGGTGGGTTTCCATGCTGCATTTTTTCTATACTTAAATATATTTTATTTTAAGTTTGTCAATTTTTATTTACATCTGATGATCTCAAATTTACATTTTTTACATGCAATTTACAGATTCAAATTTGCTGTGCCAGCATATCTCAAGATGAAAACCAGCTTTCAACAGATGTCTTTTACCCTCAACAGAAATCTACAAGTCAGGATTTGTTAGTAAGGGAATTAAAATCATTGGTTAGTAAAATAATTTCAGAAAAACAGCCTCAAACAGAAGTATTTAACAAGCTCAAGGTATATTTCACTGAGATAAAAGACATTGAATTTCTCATAAACATAGCTACGCAATTATGCCACCACAATATTGCATACAAAATTGTGTTGTACCAACTTCAAAAGAGAATCTTTGAAAACAACTGTAACCAATATAAAGACCTATTGTGCGACATCATGATAAAAGTGGATCTTCTAGAATACATTTATTTTAAAAGAAATGGGTATGAGAATTTAAACATATTTGAAAAATCTTTTATAGAATTGTGTTCTCTGTTTATATCCAAGTCAGATATGGATTTGGCTTCTATATGTTGGCTGAAGTATTCAGAGATTAAGCAAGACATTAGTCCCGAAGACATAGTTAATATATTAAATGCCATTCCACAGAATATCAAAATGAGCGCACTCGTGATATGGTTGAGAAATTTTGCTCCTACACTGCTTGAACAAAATCCATTCCATATTGACTTATATGTCAAATGGACAACAGAAAGAGTTTTTCTCCTAGAACAATCATCATACTGGCCAAAGATAGGCCTGAAATTTATAACAGCAATAGTAGAAATACTAGAAAAATCAATTAAAACTGTTAACATTAGACTTATCTCAATAGATGATTTGGATTCCTTAAAAAGCCACATTAGTTACATTTCGGATTTAAAAGAAAAATATAGAATTAACATGCTGTTAAATGAATTCAGTTCCTTGAGCCCCATGGAAATTGCTCTCATAATGTTAAGGCGATGTTACACAGAAGATTTGGCAGCTTTCTTACAAGAAAACTTGACGAGTTATGCTTCCCGTAATTTATTTGAAATGGATGATGCACTGAGGTCCTTTATAGAAAGTGAAACGGCTAGCAGTGGCGGAAGTGTGGATGGCCAACGGTTAGAAATTTTGCTTAACGCCTTTCATTCACCTAGCAATAAGTTGGACTGTTTGTTGCAAGTTCTAAAAGTATTAGATGTTCCTTGGAATCCTACTGTTCTGAATATTGCGACTGAAGCTGCTCTTTTGGCCAATACTGATTTTACAATATCTGAATCAGATAAATTTATAGCTCAGGAAATATACACTGAACTAAATTTTGCAAAAATTAAGGTAGTTTTAAAAAAATATAACTTTCCCCTAACATGTACAGACTACATGTTAGTTATTCATAAAATAGTTAATGCCTCTGAAGTCAATTTGGAAGATTTAAAGGTGATTGCAAATATAATGACTTCATACACTCATTATGCAAACACTTTGTATATTAGTAGATGTTTGCATGATTGTGAAACAAAGATGGCACTGGACTATTTTAAAGACCTATCAAATTGTAACAAAAGAGTCCTCATTAAAACTATTGAAATGAAATATGAACAAGTAATTAACGGCGTTACAAGCAACCCCTTACTAGAGAGAAACTATCTGGATTTTTTGAAAGGAAGTAATTTGTTACATAAAGATAAAGTAAAATATCTTGAAAATTTGTATCACCTAAAAAATTCGTATGAATTGAAGACCAGCTTAAACAATATGTGCTCTGAAAATAGTTGCCAAAGTGTACTGAATACTTGGAAAACTGAAAAGGGTAATATTATTAGTTCCAGCAGTGGCAGATGCATTACACAACTTGTTGATGAACACTTTTCGCAACACTCGGAAATTACAAAATTATTAAAAAGGGCAGCTACAAGTCAAGAAATCCGAAAAATAATTGAAGACCTTATATTTTCTGATTCTGATGGCAATAAGAAAAAATCTATACTATCTTTATTTATTGATGGACAGAATTCGGAGCTATTGTTAAGCTCATACGATATTTTATGCGAAATAGTTATTCACTGCAAAGAAGAGAACATGCACTTCTTATTGCAGAGCTTATCTATACTTAATTCTCTTAAAAATGCTCATTTTATACTTAAAGACCTTTCAGTGGCTTGGAAATATCAGTATGTTTTCCTTCCTATGACTTCAATTAGTGCATTAAATGAATTGATTAATTTTTATAGTAAAACACCTATAGAAGATACAACTGAGGTGGAGCTGGCTAATATTTTCAATACAAATGATTTCATTCCGTTCAGAGTCTTACCACCCATTTTAGAAGATTCAAAATCTTTGGTGCAAACAATCAATATGCTAGAAAAGTTCACAAGGAAAATTATTGTTAAACTTATTTCTTCTCAGGAAATTGACTTTATTTTGCTGACATCCTTATTATTGCTATTAGAAAATACTATTGCTGTTGAGGACCAAATGTGGATTTTAGACTTGCTTCGTGGTCAGTCAGATTCATTCCCTCCTCTAATTATTAACTACCTCTCCTTGCCAGTGATACGAAAAACATTCTCATTAGAAGGCATCTTACCACGAAACATTATGTCATATCCACCACAGTACATCTTAAAATTGAAATTCAGTATCAATTTAGATGAAATTACTCTTCCAGAAAGTAATGAAGAGACTTGGGATGTTAAGGTTTTATTATTCTATATCATGAGAAACGTTCCCAATATGCCTTTTGAAAAAATAATAGATTTGTGCCATACATTAAATATTTCTGAAAGTGACGGCCTGTCCTTGTACCTTATATCATTATTAAGCAATTGGGAACTTAAATATAAAATGGTAGTTAATGATGTTGGGTACAGGAATATACACATAGAAAATCATGAACAAGAGCTAGCCACAAAATGTAATGTTATTTGGCAAAACATAGAAAATAAGGATTTTGTGAGAGATATACTGACAGACTTCTGGAAAAGTGGTGAGGTGATAATACATGGTTGTCTTGTCTCAGTCAATCCTTACTATTATGAAGTGTTTCTATGTATTTACCAATTATTATATGCTTCATCTGCTGAGTCCCGAAATATGAAAGAGTACTATTTACTTCATTTTCTTAGACAGTATAAACGAAAGAGTCCTCCAAAACAATATGAATTCGAACTGTTTTCTGAAAAGGGCATATTTCCAGAAATTGGCCACTATCGCCTACCGTTCCATCTATTTATGCGCGAAGATATGTGGTCCAATTTGAAATCAGAAATCACATTAGAAACATATGAATCCTGGTTACCTGTCGTTTCTCTGCTCTCGTTGGATCCTGATTTACAGACTGCTAAAGACATGATTTGCAGCAACGCCGTTAAACAGACAATGACGAATCGTAAAAGAACTGATAGCACTGAAGTTGAATCAAAGGACAGTGAACCCTGGCGTTTGACCACACGTGAAGAGCCTCTGCTTCGCACCGCCCACAGGTGTGTCCGACATATCGCTAACATGGAATGGGCAGGAGCGTGTCTTTTCTATGTGCTTCAAGGCTGTGCAAGAGGAGCGGATCAAGTAGCTGCAGCGCAACTTTGTTACCAATTTTCTCAACGCTGGGCCTCGCTGCAGCCGGGAAATCGTGCAGTTAGACAGATGGAACGCTTACACTCGACGCTTTCGACACGCCACGCCCTCCATAAAATAGAATGGGCGTGCGAAGATTTACTCAAACTTGTGTCTGAGCCGACTCAGCTTATCCACGCTCTATACAGCCATCCCAGTTTCATTGATAAGATCGGCCGACATGACATAAATCGCGTGGCTAATGAAATAGCCGATAAAAACGCTATAAACATAAGCTCTATTAGAATTCAAATCCTTGAGAATATTTTAAACAAAACAAAAAAAGATCAAAAGTTTTCACCCGGTTTATCCACCACAGACTTGATAACTGCAAAATATATTCTCAAAGCCACTCATCCCAAAATGGGCGCTATATATCTTTCTAGAATAGCCTTTGATGAGGACACTGAATACAACAAATGCAAGAAGTTAAGAGCACTCCAGTGTCTCCTGAGCGTAATAGATCCTGAAAATGCAGTGAAAGTAACAAATCGTAAACGTGACGAGCTTTGGTCGTCATTATTAGATCTATTATACATTGTGCACATTGAGAAAATAGATATGCCCTGGGTGATATCCACTTACACTCAAAACAAGCAACTTGCTATAAGTCAACTTTTGCAAACGTCCAGTGGTAATTTGGAATCTCTAAAAATAGCATCCGAAATGGCTCATAGATTTGGTAATGCACAAATTATAAGAGAGATGATTCCATTAATGCTTCGTCATGGTGTCTATGAAGAGATGATCCCACTACTATTGAAAACCTTGTACCCACCAGACAAGTTGATTTATATGGCATGGCGTGTTGTTATTTTGAGCCCTTTCCAACAAGCCGATTACCCTATTACTGATCGTCAAAAGGCCAAGTGTCTAAATGCTTTGAATCTCTTACCAATTTGTCCCGTGATAAAAGACGAGGATCTAATTGAAATCTGGAAAAATTGTGTCAGGTGTAAAAATCTAGGTCTCGGGTGCTTAATTCTCCCATACATGACCTCCCAAGCGAGACAATCATTGGTGGAGTTAAATAAAATTGATAAAAGGAATTTAATCATTGCTCTAAAGAATTTACACACAGAAAGTTATTTGGTATCAGGGGCAATGTATGTTTTAGAAAATTTAACATCCAAAGTACACAGAAAATGATGTAATTAAGTAATACGATTCTAAAAGCATAATAATATTAAAGCAATAAATATTAACGTAAACATTGAAACTGAGCTAAGAACTAGTGCAACACTGGCTTGTTGCATGGTGATAAAATATTAGTTTAAGATTAAAATATGGCTTTCTTTTATCTTGTTACAGAAATACAATGAGAGGTTGTCAATTCAATATTTTTCATTTGTCTACTGTATTAGGAATTAAAAATATTGTACTGCATACTCTATGTGATAAATACAGAGTGTAACAAAACAAAGTGATAATACTTTAGGGTGTGTATGTGTCCATTATAATACAGAATTCACTGTGAAAGTAGCAGCAATTTTTTTTGTGATTTGTATGGGCAAGCGCGTCAGCGTCATGAGTTTGCCCATACAAGTTTTTAAAAAAGTTACTCTTTTAGTGCTGTTGTGCAAGTATCTAGACTTCATGAACACGAGTCCCCTATCTATACACGGGATTCATGTACACCCTAAAGTATTATCACTATGTTTTGTTACACCTTGTATATGAGAAAATATTATATACCTACTACTAGATTTAATTTTTTCTAAAATAAATACATTATTTTTATTATAATTTTTTTATTTCTGATAATATAGAGTAGTAAAAATGCATCAAAGAGAGTTCACTTTTTTAAACACAACATAAATTTTAAACAAAACATTTAAGACTAGTGACAAACATTATAATTTAGACGTTATAAATTTATACCTTGTTAGTGATTAATCTTCCACTTTCATATAAGGATTAGAAGTAAATGCAATAGATTTAATGTATGAGGCAGCTGGTAAGACCATTTCAAACAGGGGAGCGTATATTCCATGACCTCTAGCCAACTGTTCTGGTGTTTCATCAGAATTGTTAGGTCTCTTAGCAATTTTAACAATATCTTCTCGTAAAAATAATATGAGCAGAGTTGACTTGCAATGGCTTATGGCTGCTGCTAGGTGCAGTGGAGTTTGTTCTGTAAATGACAAAAATATACATTAGTAGAGCAAATGGTCAAAACAAGTTATGAAAGCTTTAAAGTGCAAAACTTAAACTGTAACCCCCTTACTAATAAACATTATATAAGCTTTGAATAGTTATACAGTGTTTTGTTCCTGTCACACAAGTGACATTTTTAATTGGATTGAAGAAGACAAAACACTGTATAACTATTCAAAGCTTATACAGTGTTTATTAGTAAGGGGGTATGTCTCAAAAGTAATATCCACTATGAAAAGTCAATATTAAACTATTAAATCATTTAACAGATCCGGGTTGAAATGTTTAATATCATGTTATCTATTTTATACATGAGGGAAAAATTACACATTTAATTCAAATTTTTGACTTTTAAGCAGATCTGTGCAAGTGGAAACTTATTAGCAAATTTATATTACAATACACCATTTAGATGACAATTTTCAGTATAATATTAGTAGTAAACTTCAAAGTATTTTAAATTTTTTCTTTACCTCCTTCTGAGAGAGCGGCCGGATCTGCACCACCGGCCAATAGCCGAGCAGCAGCAGCATAATTATTCCAGTTGCATGCGGAATGTAACGGTGTCCAACCCAGCTCAGTTTTGGCCAGGATATTAGCACCTTTGCTCAGCAAGTATGATATTACATGCACATGATTGCTGTATGCAGCTCTATGTAGTGGACTGTATCCATCTGCATCTCTTGCGTGTACTAATCCAGGCTGGGTTTTCAACAATTCCTTTACTATGTCGAGTTTACCATTTTCAGCAGCCCACAGAATGTAATCTACAGGATTATCTAAAACCCAAACAAACATCAACTGTCAGTTTCAGAATTGCAAGAAGAAAATCCAATATAATATTTAACAAGTGCAAAATATTTACCTTTAGGATTTTTCACAACATTAACATCAGCATCGGCGTCGTCCCAGCCAGAAACAAACATTCCAGAGGTTTCTGGATTTTTTTTACACCTATCAATTTCATCGGCGATATCATTAAAGTCCCTCTTGAATATATCATCATCTTCAGAGTCAGACATTTTGCTGATTATAAGTTAATTGGTAACGAGATAAATTTAGTTGCCTACCTAGATTATTGATTAAGTTGGCAGGCACCGAAGTTTCCTGAAAATAAACAGTACCTGTTTTACCAGTGCAGCGCTCTCAACTTATTATCTACACATTTGTGACTTGAGTAAGGAAGATAGCTCTCAACAGGTATTTTATTTTGTACGATGGTTAATAGCGTATTACTGCAAAAATATAATAATTTTACTTACTTTTTCCTTTCTTTTTGCTATGTTTTTGGCTATGTTTTGACTACCTATATTTTTCGTGTATTTTTGAAGTTTTTTTTTTCTTATTATGGCGCTCGGCTTTTTAACCATGGCCAGTGTCAAGTAAAATATGGCGGGGAAAAAAAAAAACGTAAAATATTTACAAAATTTAAAGTCGTTTTTCCAGATTATCGTCAAGTCGAAAGTCTAGTAAAAGTCTAAAAAAGTAGTCAGTAAAGTCAACGAGTCAAGTCAGTTGTTTTAGTAAAGTGGTAGACCCTTTACTAAAACATTCGATGGAGTTTTGGAGGGAACACAAAATTGCACGTTTCTTGAAGTTGTATCACTTGCCCACACTTGTGCACGACATCGAATATTTAATGGTTAATATTCTACCAACATTACACATTAAAAACCGAAATAACACAATTTTAGGAAAATAATACAAAAAAAACACAACGTCACTCTTTCGTATTCCCGACAAAACTCCTATCTACAGTCCGACAAGGCTTTATATGAATGTGTCAAACTGTCAATGGGCGCTGCTGCTGGTAAGGAGAACTGTCAAAAATGACGTTTTTGTATGATAGAAACGTTAGTACCTTTTCTTGCCACGTTCATAAACAGCCTTGTCGAACTGTACCAAAACTTTACAGTCCGACAAGGCTTTATATGAATGTAAGGAGAACTGTCAAAACTGACGTTTTTGTATGATAAAAGCGTTAGTTCCTTTTCTCGCCACGTTCATATAAAGCCTTGTCGAACTGTATTTTTGAAGTTTGGTTTGACAGCACAGATTAGTATTGTTTGACAGCCATTGAATTGACTTTGACAAGAATTGTTTTTTATTATATAGATACTAAAATTTGTACACAAAAAGTAATTCAATTAATTCATTTTTTTTTGTTGGCTTTTGGCATTGACACCGGGGGTGTTCAGTGTTCTTTGCCACTTACATGATACAAGGGTATAATAATAATTTTCATCAACGTTTTACTATATCGTCATGTTTAAAGTCTAGTCAAAGTCTAAGTAAAAGTCAATACAGTCAACTGTCAAGAAGTCAAGTCGGTCGATTCAGTAAAGTGGTAGACGCTTTACTGAAACTTTCGATGGAGTTTTGGAGGGAACACAAAATAGGACGTTTCTGGATATTGCATCACTTTCCTACACTTGTGCACGATAACGAATATCTAATAGTTAATATCCTACCAATATTACACACTAAAAACCCAATTAACACAATTTTAGGAAAATAATACAAAAACACAACATCACTCTTTCACATTCCCGGCAAAACTCCCTAAAATCAACTTGTCACTCCTTTTCATTGCTCAATACGTGGGTGGAGGCAGGAGGAGTAGCTAGAGGAGTAGGGTCCTCAACGTAGATCTAGGGATTTCTTTAGCTAAAGCACTACTTTGATTACAAAACAAGTTAGAGGCCGCAGCTTTTGGAAATTGGATGATATGGCGTCAATATTTCCGTCTCGCCGTCTCGCAATAAAATTTTTCTATCTTTAGATAATTTTATACCGTAGCCGCAACCGCAAATAAAAGCTAAAAGAAATATTCTAAATAATAATATAATGATAAAATTTTATTTAAAAATATTTTCTTAAATGGCTACACTAAATGTCGGCCATGATTTGGTTTGGTATTATTTTCAACATGGCGCTCAGCCTGGTTCAGAGTGTGTGTGTGTGAAAGTGTAGTGAAATTATGTATTGTATCAAGTGATTTTAGTGTTAAATTTAGTGAATAAGTGATAAAAGTGTGCATTAATGCAGCGATTACTTTATCATGGCTTTGGATTTACGCTTGCATTCTCCTGCAGGCGCAGAACCTGTTGTTTATACATGGCCCCTCACATCAGGTCATGGCTCGGTAAGAAAACTATTTTATATTAGCGTTAGATCGCAATAGCATTACAACAAAAGCATAAAGGAATATCTAAAGCATAATATCTACTTTAAATTGCCTAAACTTTCCCATAAAATAACATCTAAACTCCTGTCATAGTTGTTAGAATAATTAGATACACTATACCTCCACTATACCTAGATGTTATGCATCAAGTTTAGTTGCGGTACATCTATTCGTCGGTCTAAAGGGCCACTGTAGATTATAAATATCCCAAAAAAGTGCACGTTAAAAATAACAAAATAAACCAGTAGATTTGTAATTTTGTAGCTCATCACATGGTTCTTGTGTTATGGAGTGTATTGACCTCGTGTTTTGTCAAGGTGTCGGCTTTTTTTAGATATGTACACACTGTTGCGTATTATTTTTATCAAATTAATTTCAAATTTGTATTTTTTTAGATGTTTTGTTGTTGTGATAAGACCAATGTCTTATTGACACTATACCTGCCTATATATGTATAGTACTTTCAAGTAGGTACACACTTCTAATAAAGGTGCACAAATTCATATCAAATGGAACATGATTATCATCATAATATTATATATAAATCAATCTTTAAAAAAACATAGTTATGTTAGGCTTAATTCTGGTCTAATTTTTTTTTACACAAGAACCTCAGTAGTTGGTGTTATGTATAATAAAAAAAATATATTTAAAGTTCAAATTTATTTAAATTTTGTCTTTATCACTCATAGAAATCAAGTAATGTAATAATTATAATAAATGATTTAATTATTTTAAGTACACAGAATAGAAAATAGGTTACATAATAAAGTTTACAAAAAAATAATTGGATAATGTTATCAGTTATCACTTATCACTGATATTGTTGTTTTGACAGGTAACCTATATTTTACATAAACATTGTTTGAGGTTATAGTAGTGAAATTATTATTTGATTCATGCATCTTGGCCCATAATGTTATAAATACCTTTCAGACTAACATTAATTTAAATAGATATATACAGAATTAGACTGTAACTGCCACACTCAGAGATGAATATTAATTATTAGTTAATACTTAATTGTAATTATAGGGTGATTTTGACATAAGCTCCAAACATTATCTGTCAAACTCTTCATCAACCCATCAATCCCCAAGTGGCACCCAGCTGTTGCAAAACAATTGAAAATCTATTGTGTCTGCTATTCCCAAGATCGAGGTATTACATTGAAGTTTAATCATCATTTGTTATTTGTTTGTCAAAAATCATTATATATTTTCTTGAAATTATAAGAAGATCGAAATACACGACAAGACATTTAATCTCAAAAAACATTTAATCATAAAAGTATTTAACCCGTCGATCGTGGGAAAACGAGACACAATAGATATTCTATTGTGTCTCGGATGCCGGTGACCGTATGGGGCTTGATGAATTAAAAAATCTTATGGTGCGGATTTCCTATTTGCTTACTACTATTATTTTGTATTACTGCAGTGTAGTAGTGAAAAGTTTATATTATAAAAGTGGCACTTATTTCAATAATGACATTCATTTGTAGTATTGATATAAATTTTTACATAATATTTAGAAATTAATTTGATAAAATATTTTTATGCTTTGGCATACTCTTTGAGTGTGAAACATGTTTTCATGATGTATAATTTGACCAATTTGACTATTTTTCTACCGATATAATTAAAAAACGAATTTATTGTTTCAGGACAAACACGACGGAGCCATAGAAATAGTGGAGACAATAAGGTAAGCCAGTTTGTACTATTTTAACTCTAAGGGGCGAATTCACCAAAGAAATGGAACGCATTCAGTGCACACTGAACTGGTTCTACTTAACTTCATAAAACCCGTTCAAGTCCTGTCAGTGTAGTGTCCAAAATAAAGTCCCAAATGTGAAATAATATACATTTTTCTATAATTTCGAATTTGGATCATAAACCTATATGAATGATATATATATATATATATATATATATATATATATATATATATATATATATATATATATATATATATATATATATATATAATATATTAGTAATTTCTTAAACGGTCCATCAGATAATATCCCATATTAGGACTTCTGATGGTTTTTTTTAAATAATTTATTTTATTTTCTATAACTGCTTTGGAGTCCAAGGCTCTGTACTATACAATAATTCACATAAAAAAACCACATTATACATAAACCTGTAACCCAAATTTGCTTTTTTAATCATAACATCAAACAACTGATTATTTTTATTTTCTACTGATCAGAATGTGTTTGATGTTTGTCTGATATAAAAATATACCATTTTGTAGTTTTCATAAATAGAGATTGTAATAAACCTATCTAAGCTGTATTAATGTGATTCCAAATTTCAGAATTGGGATACAGATTTGATTTCTTTTGATTTTTGTATCTTGTATCAGCATTTTTACCAAATGATGTTTAATAATGATGTAATCTTTTTTTTTATTAAAGCAAAAAAGTATTTTTAGATGTACATACCTAATAATTACTAAACTGCACATTAAACTTAACATATTTATGTTATCTTATTTAAGCTTACTATAATTTTAATTACGCATTTAGTGACTATGTTAGTCAATACAAATCTTTGACCCAGTGACATAAAAACTATTTGGCGGTATTTGAACTCGCAAGTCGCAACCCCTGACCCAATTCGCCGCACTATCACCACTGAGCCACAGAGGTCATTCTTATGCCATATTAGCTATTATTACTCTTTTAATTTTGTAAGCTATTTTTACTAGCTATTATTTTATTAGCTATATTTTTTATTAGCTATTATTACTCTTTTAAACACTCTGTTTCAACACTTTCAAGTCATTTTAAGGCCATCCCCTGAGCAAACGACCTTGACCATATATTTGACGCGTTGCCGAGATCGCACAAAAATCCTATTTTTTACAAATCTTAGTTCAAAATTGATCTAAAAAAAATTTAAAATGGAATATGTAGTTAATGAAATTGTCTATCTATTGTCGTGTGTTTCAAATAAACGTAATTTGTAAATACTAGGGAGATGCTGAAAGTATGCTTCAATTTTAATAAATTGGTATTACTGTGGAAGCTAATATCATGAGTATAATAAACAAAAATAGAAAATTTAAAACGGGGAAGGAATGTTGATAAACTGAAGATTATTGCTGTATTTTTATTATAACTTTGTAGCTTTCAAATTATGAGTTTATAAGGCTCTAAATACGGTAAATTACGGAATCTCCGTAGGGGAAGGCCCTTAATGTAACTGTAAACAATACGTATGGGCGGCTATAATGGCGCCAATTTAAATGTTACGCGCAATAATCGAGTACAATGCATGCACAATGGCACATTATTTTATTCGACATAATAATATGATATATTTTAATCAAAATGTATTGAAATGGAGTATACAAAATTAATACGCAGTATACACAGTGAATTGATTTGATGTTATGAATAGAAATGTTTGATGTCATCGTGCGGTGCAGGTCTAGTGGATATCAGTTGCGTATGTGCTTGTTGCCGCGAAGGACGTTGGGGCGATGACCGACCGAAACGGTTTCGCGCGCTTTGATAATATTATAAACTAGTTTCCTAAATTCTAACCAATTCATCCATTAATAAACATGTTTTCGTTACGTTGTTTTGTGGTATTTGCCAACCAGTTATTCCAGGTCACAGACCACAGTTCGCTTCACTCTATTAAGTTGGCTCCACTCATCTCGTAAAGCTCGATATTTAAATAAAACCTTGCATGAATATGATATAATGGCGAAAATGGGTATAACGTATAGGGGACCGTCCATAAAGCCGGTGGGGGGGTCGTGATATGGTGTGACAAGAAAGGGGGAGACCGGAGAGGTCCTAAGTTTTGTGACATCCAATGATATTCTACTTATACAGATCTGTTACGTCCATACTATTTTCCGGCTTAAATCTCTTCCGAACAATTTTCAAATTCAAAATTGCAAACATTGACAAATTTGACAGATAAGT
The DNA here is from genome assembly GCA_905187585.1 of Cyaniris semiargus. Taxonomy (NCBI): domain Eukaryota; kingdom Metazoa; phylum Arthropoda; class Insecta; order Lepidoptera; family Lycaenidae; genus Cyaniris; species Cyaniris semiargus. Next base: position 7,579,542 of record LR994555.1, read on the forward strand.
GAAACAAAAGATACGAAAAACCATTTACATCCAATGATATTCTACTTATACAGATCTGTTACGTCCATACTATTTTCCGGCTTAAATCTCTTCCGAACAATTTTCAAATTCAAAATTGAAAAACATTGACAAATTTGACAGATAAGTGAAACAAAAGATACGAAAAACCATTTACATCCAATGATATTCTACTTATACAGATCTGTTACGTCCATACTATTTTCCGGCTTAAATCTCTTCCGAACAATTTTCAAATTCAAAATTGAAAACATTGACAAATTTGACAGATAAGTGAAACAAAAGATACGAAAAACCATTTACAAAGAGACAGTTCTATTTTTAAACGTCGAATCGTATCGCTGTCTCTTTCTTCGCCTGAGCTATGACGAAAATTCGATTTTTTCCAGATTGTTCGAAAAAATAATTGAAAATGTAAATAATCGAGGTATTTATTGCAATCAAGACATGTGGTAAGAGATTCCATGTGTTTTGTTTTCTTTGGTACATTTTCGAAACACGCACGACGTCATTTTCAATTTATTTAGGTAAGACAAGACGCGGCACGTTCGTGACTGCGCTCGATGCAGACTAAATAACAGACGACCCAATTGGGCCGTATTTGAATCTTCACAACGCGCGCGGTAGTAACATATCTGCTTTGAGTTTTTCATCATTGGTGACATCGCATTGTAAATTTAATAAATTGAATAGCGAAGTTTAAATTATGAAGGTGGTTTTAATTTTTAATAAGATCTAAAATTGCAACTGACGTGGTGTGAAGCGTCCATAGATATTATATTATAGATATTATTATTAATTAATTTGTGACGTCAGTGTCACACAATGGAGGGGGGGGGGGTCTCACAATGTGACCACCAGTCTCAAAATCATGTAACGTACTTTATGGATGGTCCCTAGTAGGCAAAATCTGAAATTCAGATTCTGAAGGATATATCATTCATTATTAATACATCGATCGTGGGAATCGCAGACACAATATATTTTCAATTGTTATGCGACAGCCCGGTGAATTTATTAAACTAACTGCTATCCTGAAATGAAGGTCATTGTTAGGTTAAATTAAGTCTGCCTCAATGACGAACATTCGTTTCGCAACTGTCAGATAAGAGTTAAGAGCGCGTTCAAACGTGCGCGTTTTCTGCACTGTTTTCCCAAACGCTATAGCAATTTGAGGTTCTATGCTCAATTACATAAAGCTTATTTTCATACATTTCCACAAACTGCGTACGCGCATTAAACGCGCCCTAAACCCCCAGGACGTACTGCAAGTTGCAACTTGCAACTAATGTCCATTCCATCATTTATAATATAAATGCAAAAGTGTGTCTGTCTGTTTGCCTGTTCGTTACCTTTTTAAGCGACAACCGTTGAACAACTTTGATGGAATTTCGTATGGAGATAGCCCCGAAAGAAATGGGAACGTCTTATATCAAAACAAACAGTAGCTTCTTAATCATTTTCGTGTTTCACATTATAATCATGTAGCGTGTGAGTTTAACTAGATTTAAATAGTGATTTAATTTTTGACGACCTCTGTGGCTCAATGGTTGAGCGCGTGGTACCAGCTCAAGCCGGGGGTCGCGACTCGCGGGTTCGAATCCCGCTGACGGAACAAAAAAGTTTACAATGTTCCTGGGTCATGGATGTCTATTAAATATGTGTATGATATAATAAGTCCTTCAGGTACTTAGCACGGGGCCAGACTCAGAGTGACGTGGTGTGAAGAGTTCGTAGATATTATATATATAAAATGTATAAAAAAAAGATTAAGTAATTGAGGATCATCTAAATTCTAATTATTGATATCCCTTAACCCTTATCAATCTGTCATATTTTGATCATTTCATAGAATGAATATGCGATAGTCAACCGCCTGCAGCGCGCTTAGGGCTGCTACAGTAGAAAATATGCAAAAGAATAGAAACACTAGAGACAAGCTGACAGATTTAATTTGTTAACCTATCAATTTGTCTATAATACCACTGTGAAAAGAAACTTTTACTTTAGATGTAGATTGAATAAGCGACAAGTGGCGTTCGGCACGCCATAAATCGTATATATGAAAGTGATACGAAAACGAGCGATAATCTGTGTGGGCCACCTGTTTCGGTGGAAATAAAAGAACTTGTTTGGCGAGCGCCGGGTCCCGGCAGGGCCGAGGTGACCTCCTCCCGACCGGACGCGCTCCTGACCTTGACGGCCTTCCCTTTGTGCCTTTATTACTTCATAATATCTTTGATTTTGTTTGTTTGATGAGCCTTTATTACTTCACTACATGACGCCCGCAACTCCGTTGCGCCGAAATTCGTTTATCGCGCGGGAATCCTACATTTTTCCGGGATAAAAAGTATCCTATGTCCTTTCCCCGGGACTCAAAGTATCTTCATACCGTTCAGCAAAATCGGTTCAACCGTCAACGGTTTGGGCGTGAAGAGATAACAGACACACAGACACACTTTCGCATTTATAATATTAGTATGGAACTATGGATATCTTTGATAGATTTTGTTTGTTTGACGAGCCTTTATTACTTCGTATCATTTGGAGTTCATGGACATTGGCGTATTTATCGGGGGCGGGGTGGGCACGGCCTACACTAGCATAATACTAGCACTCCTGTCGCAGGCGGATTGTATATTTCGCCGTATTACATTACGGCTAGCCGTTTTGTAATGCGGCGTGTCGACGATTAGCCGGATTGAATGCGGCTGAATAAAAAACCGCCGCGCCGGAATGTATTCGGCGCTATACGTCATTCAATACTGCTAGCCGTGTAATAAAGCGAGAGACTAGTCGCCTTTTTGACAGTTTTAGTTCCGTTTCTTAACACTCATGGCGCTGCCGGGCTGCCCGTGTCATAACAAAAACAATGGCGTTGGATACGGAATGTGTGGTGCTAAATTGCGAAGTTTTAAGTGAATTAAACAAAGAAAACAGTGAATTCAAAAACGATTTTCAGTTGCAATTAAATAATGTTTATTCTTCTCAATGTGAAACAGTAAGAAAACTATGTACTAAGGACTAGCCTCGTGGTTTCTCATAGCAAGTGGCAACTGTTACTAGTGAGGAAAAATTACAAAGAAATAAAATTATATTACAAAAGTAGAAAAATGCTATTGTAGAAAGTTATCATTGACCGATTAGCTATCGCAAATTACACAGCAATTTGTGTTGATGTTTAGAAACTCGGGTATGCAAAATTTTAAACTGATACCTTTCTGGTATGCATGGTAGATAACGCATATTGCATAGGTACTTCAAGGCGTTAGAAAAATCTTTCTATAGTAATTTAGTCAAATTAAGACGAATTCTGCGCAAGTGAGGTTGCAGGCAGCGCTTAGTTATTCATCAATTAATACAGAGGCAAAAACAAGACCCTTTTCGGATTATCGAGGCGTCCGGATTATAGTATGCAATATTTAGACTGCCTTCACATTATGTCGCGGGTACCGCCGCAACCGCGCCGCCGCGCTGCGGCGGTACCCGCGACATAATGACTTCACATTGTGAAGGCAGCCTTAATGTTAATAAAACACATGTTTAACCTTAGTTTCTTTAATCAATTTTTAATTACTAGGCTAGGCTATTACTAGACTAGGCTAACTTTTTTGTTTGTCTTTGTTTTTTTTCTTTATGTCGCCTACAGTTGACCTATCTATACCAAACTTCCGAGCAATGACAGGGTAGCTGTTACCTTTGTCTAACACTAGACTTTCCGCGCGGCTTCGCCCGCGTAAATTAGATATTTCACAGATAAATTAGTCCACAAAAAATAGCCTATGATCCTTCACGTGGTCTACTTATCTGTGCCAAATAACAGAAAAATTGCTCCAGTAGTTCTTACATAAGCCCTTTCAAATAATTTCCCCCGTTTTTTCCACATTATCCTCTATTTCTTCGCTCCTATTAGTCTTAGCGTCATAAAATATAGCCTATAGCCTTCCTCAATAAATGGGCTATCTAACACTGAAATAATTTTTCAAATCGGACCAGTAGTTCCTGAGATTAGCGCGTGCAAATAAGCCCTTTCAAATAATTTCCCCCCGTTTTTTACACATTTTCCTCTATTTCTTTGCTTCTATTAGTCTTAGCGTGATAAAATATAGCTTTTAGCCTTCCTCGATAAATGGGCTATCTAACACTGAAAGAATCTATTAAATCGGACCAGTAGTTCCTGAGATTAGCGCGTTCAAACAAATAAACTTCCGCTTTATAATATTAGTATAGATTTGTATAATCCGTAATAATTTGTCTTTTATTGTCAATGTCGACTGTTTACGTGGCGGCGCCTTGCATGACGCGCTAAATTGACACTGTAGGTACGTATTACGTACACGAAAGGCGATAAATAAAAGACTGACGGCGCATTGGTTCATGACAGCCCGCACATACACTCGCCGGCCTTCCCCGCGAATCCCATTGGCCGGCCGGATTACAGCGATCGCCGAACAAGCGGGAGTCCGGATTAACGAGGCCCTACTGTATTAATAACTTCACCATTCTATGCAAATTGAAAACAATTTATTGGCTTAGACTAGCAAAGGGGCCGCGCGGACTAACGATCCTGCCAATGCCACTCAGCTTATGACAGCAACAGGTGTGGATAATGGCTATCCTACGAGCTCAAAACACCTGCCATTAGGTGCATAAAGGTTAGGCAGTTGTGTACGATTGAATAGCGAAGCGCAGGTGCTTCGGAAACTATGGGTGACTTAGGGTGAAGCCAAACGAGCGTAATTTGTGAGTTGTGAGTCGCAGAATTTCGGCTGGCAGAAATTCTGCTGCATTCAGTTTCATAGAAAATTCCTACTTCATTCACACGAGCGTAATTTTGTGAGTCATGATTTGTATGAAAAAATATTTACGCGACCGACTACGACTGACTCACAAAATTACGCTCGTTTGGCCTCACCTTAATCAAAGGTGATACGGGATGTTATAATTGAATAGGAAATAAGCATTTCTTTCCGCCAAGCCTAATGTAGAACTCGCGTCTTTTGCCCTTTTTATACATATCCTACTAATATTATAAAGGCGAAAGTTTGGATGTATGTATGGATGTATGGATGTTTGTTACTCTTTCACGCAAAAACTACAGAACGGATTTTAATGAAATTTTACAATAATATAGCTTATACATCAGAATAACACATAGGCTACAATTTTAACCGACATTAAAAATGGAGGAGGTGTTATGTTCGTTTTTTTATGCTCAACGATTACTCCGCCGTTGGTGAACCGATTTTTAAAACTTTTCTTTTGGTATATAGGTTTACATCCCAATTTGGTACCATATTCATGAAAGTGGTGACCTGATGAAGGGATCCATAAGAAATCGAGGGAACTCCTCAAAATTTATATGGGAACATGTGGTGACTTCGGTTTCGTGAGCAGTATTCTAAGCATATGCTACCAACAAGCAAGATTTTGCACCAAGGTATACCATGGTTCGGAAGGTGCTGAGAGAACTCCTGACTCTTTATAGATACAAGTTTGGGAGTTTCGACGTTGTTTGAAGAACGGAAAGCATATGCTACTATACAAATTACATTCATCATCATCACTACCATAAACTATTATAGAACCATGTATCGTCCCGTTTTGACTCATCATTGGTACTTTTCATAGTCTTTTATTATATATCACTTAAACCGCGGGTAACACCGCGGGGCACAGCTAGTGTAACATATAGATAGATAACTAGCGGTGCCCCGCGGTTTATTAGGGAAAATTGTGATATTTTCCCGCAGTAAAGACTAGCCTATGTGTTAATCCAGGGTATCAACTATCAAGTAAGGAGTTACTTGATAGTTATGGAGATACCAAATATTAAAAGTCGCTCCAGCCGTTTAGACGTCAAGAAGTAACAAACATACAAACTCACAAACTTTCGCCTTTATAATATTTGTATATTCAGTATGATTTCGGAAAGATGTCGAATACACGTCTTTATCAATAAACAAAAATGTAAAACGTTGTTTAATTTAACGAGACACGATCACTCAACATAAAAACTCCGGATCAGCTGTTGTTATCTCGACAGCGATCATAAAATATAAAGCCCAGCATGACTAACTGTACAAGTGTATAATCAAGCGCTGTTGCCGGTTCCACCTTTATGGCCACTGTGGGCATGCCATAACTGACTTGTGACGTCAACATTTCAATACTTAAGTTATCTATATGTTAAGATTTTAGAACGCAGTACCTACAGCTTAGGGTTTAAAATTTTCTACGAATAAAGTCAGCTATAGTTCGAACGGTCGTCCTCTGAACCGAAGTCCCCGTCCATCCGCTCTTTGTGCATTACCTGCCAACATTTTACCGGTATAAAATTTACCGTATGTTCCGTCTCGGGATCTATGTTAAATGTCAGCCAAAATTCAAATAGGCTCAGTGTATTGCTCGTGAACTCGTGAAGAGGTAATAGAGATACACTTTGCAATTACAATATTAATATCGATGACGGCATTTAAAAGTAACTAGGTAGTAGGCACACAAATGCTTGTTGCCTAAAGTAGACTACAAATGAAAAAGTATCATGTACCTACTCGTAGTAGCATTACTACTAGAATAAGTCCCGATTAATAAGTTTTAATTACAAATGCAAATGTTGAATGAAGCAATTCGTGAATATTATCACTGCACCGTGGTCTGTGTAGGATGGCCGTGGGAAAGGCACAGTCTCGAGATAACTCACGCCCCTGCAGAATGCTAATTACCAGTTATGTACAGTTTTTTGTTAACAAGCTTTAAGGTGCAAACAAAGGAGTTTTGTGTGGGCGCTAAGCTAAAATCCTAAAGTCCGGTTTCTGTCTTTTTTCAACTGAAGTTTATCTATTCGTTTGCGCTTTTAATTAATTGGCTAACGTCAAAATATTAACCAATCAACAAAACTGTTGCATAGATAAACTCCTCTCCAAATGCACAAATCACGTGTCTTTGTAGAAGTTTTTTTTTTCGAAGACACATTGTGCAGACATTTAGGTAGGCATGGAATGATACAAAATATATAATATATTTGAAAAATGTGAAATCTTCTTAGTTTATTACATGTTGCATTTGTTCCCAAGGAATAAGTTCTACAAAAACGTACATAATAATATTATGACGTTTGCACGTCGATTACTCTCGCGTACAAAAAATAATACCTGTACTGCGCTTGTTCACAGATGGGTGTGCGACGACCTGCCGGAGATGAAAGGGGCGTTAGAAAAAAACATCCTGTGCGATTACGACACCCATTCTTACGAAAGCATGCGGGCCCTCTGCGACCGTTTCAACCGCGCCATAGACTCCGTCGTCGCTCTGGTAAGTGATCTTTGACTACAGACTACAAATTGGATGTTCTACCTGTATTGTGACCATTATCTCTCGTATCTTTTCGAAACTCGAAAGAAGTAAGAAACCTTAGAGAACCCTAATTCCGCTAATTAAAAACAACACTAACCCTTAATCTAGTCTGAAAATTATGAGTTATTTGTTTATTACGTATGTAGTTTGCCGCAATATACATAATACATAATTATGTAGAGTAGGCCATGTCCTTCCTCAAAGCCTAATTAATAAAAAATCATAGCATACCGCTTTCAATGTTATGTTTCTCATTTCTACGAATTCTTTGAGAGAAATTAGTAGGTGAGCGATTGTGGCGTCGAATCGCTTTTTACCAGGTGCCAGATTTGTTGACAGCCAGCCAGATGCTAACAAGTTTACCAAAAATGTTCATAATAATACGATTTAAAAGACATAAATAGACAATAATAATATGGGCTGCCTACACAAGTTATTACTCATTGCATGGTCCCCGTAAAAAGCTATAACAAACCAATAAAGCAAAACAATGTTTGCGCAATACAAACAATAGAAAGCTTCTAGCTTCGGTGCAAAAGCGCCGACATTGAAATGTTTGTTTTGAAAACAATTTATTGCACTTTTCTAAATAAATACATCATAAAACTACCCAACAGCGTGTGAAAACAAAAAGTGTAGAAACTAAGATCGCCCGTTTACTACCAACTTTAGCTGGAAATAAACGTCCTTTGCGTCTATTCATAAGGGCTACGCCCTTTGTGCGATCGATATTATTTGTGCTATTATAAGCAAAAGCGTAGAAAGGTCGCTGCATTGTACAGTCCAACCCTTGTTTCTCTAGTCAGTACGGTTGACAATAAAAAACCTGTTGCATTGATTGTATAATGTATGTATGTACATAATATATTGATTTTTTAAATCTGCAATAGACCGTATAGTCAGGGTTCCCTAGAACAATATTTTTTTATTACTATCAAGTTAATTGTTTGTGAGTAGCTTCATTTTGATAAGACAAAACAAAACTTGGTTGACTACGGAACCCTAAAACGAAACCCTAACCAGCAGATTTTTTGTATAATGAATATTGATAGGTTAATACTCAATAGTTATATAATTTAAGAGTAACATTGTCCTACAAATAGAACAATCCATATTTTAGGACCATCAAATCAAAGTATGAAATCCTTTTTTTCCAAGATTTTTCGCAGATAAAAATGTTGTTTGTCTTATCAAAATGAAGCTACTCACAAAAAATTAGCTTGATAGTAATCAAAAAAAAAATTTGTTCTAGGGAACCTGACTAGTCATTTTGTTGAAAAAAAAAATTACAATGTCAGAATACCTTAGTAGTTAGGACACCACAAATATTAAACGGCACAATAAAATAAGCACGTCGAAAACTCCAGACGTACTTGCGATTTTTAAAACCAGTTGTAAATTGAATGAAATCAGCGCGCGAAAACATTGTACGAGTTATTTTTATTTGACCCGAACGTGAATCTGGAATCCACGCGGATTGTGGTCAATTCCAATCAACCGGAGCTCCCAGAAAATTCATTCACAATTTTATTTGTTCATTCATAAATTCACCCTAGGCATGTGGGTTGCTACTTTTATGAATTTAACAATCTCTACATTATTATTGACAGAACTGTACTACATCTGTACTCCAATCTAAATATTATAAACAAAACATGTAAAGTAGAGCAAATTAATGTGCTCTGTGACTTTTAAATTGGTAGCAATATAGCCACCAATAGAACATACTATAAGCCTGGTTTTCGTTTGAATCAACGTGAAGTATTGTAAGTTGTAACGGAGCTACAATATAGTATGTACAGCTTGGCAAAAAAGAGTCTGATGCGGTGACAGCTGAAACTAAGAGTTTTTATTTATGTCAACACTACATTACTTGTCAACTCTAATATATATTATGTCAAAAGCGAAGCGTAGGGTTGCCCATATTTAAAGAAAAGCGTCCTCATTTAATCCACACTCTTTTTTGCCAAGCTGTAAGTGAACCTAGTAATTGTATCTATCAAGAATCAAGATATTTTGATTTGCTAAGAACTAGCTGGTATGTAAAGTTATCATGGCACATGTACCATGTGTGTCATTAGCGCTATTATGTTATCTGAGGAAGGTCAATTATCTTCCGATGTTCACCTTCAGACTTCGTAACTTTTGTCTACTAGCTGTGCCCGCGACTTCGTTCGCGTGGAATAGTTGTTATGGGCATCATATTTATTTTGGCGAACAACTTCCTCAGCTTTACAAATTATAGCTGTTACCCACGACTTCGTCTGCGTCTATTTCATTAAGGCGACGCCTTGATAATTTGGCTGTAGCGATATCGATTTTTCTCAGCAATGACTAAAGCTAAGAAATTAAAGTTCATTGTCAGTATTTATCATGTCTTTGTCTTTTTACCCATAGCATAACACGAGTGGTCAACTTTTATAACACAGGATAATCAATCAAAAAGACCTCTGTAAGAAAAGGGATTCTAATTTTTCCAACAGAGGAGAGTGATTTAAGCTTCCAAAATTTGTACATAGATTGGTTCAAGTATACACTATAATTTGCCCATAGCTTATAATATGAAATATATTTATGGTTTTTAAATTACGCGACAAAAACTATTTTGTCGCTTACGCCCTATCCATTTCTTGCTGTTCCATTTCTTGTTGAAAACAAGCAATCTAAAACATATCCAACACGGTTTTTAAGGTTCCGTACCCAAAGGGTAAAAACGGGACCCTATTACTAAGACTTCGATGTCTGTCTGTCTGTCTGTCTGTCTGTCTGTCTGTCTGTCTGTCTGTCTGTCTGTCTGTCCGTCTGTCCGTCTGTCTGTCACCAGGCTGTATCTCAATAACCGCTATAGCTAGATTTCTGAAACTTTCACATATTGTGTATATCTGTTGCCGCTATAACAACAAATACTAAAAACAAAATAAATTAAATATTTAAAGGGGGCTCCCATACAACAAACGTAATTTTTTTTGCTATTTTTTGCTCGATATCAATAATGGCAATAGGTAGGCAATTGAAATGTTCACAACATACTCAGTTATATTTATATTTTAATAATTAATAATAAAATTTAAATAATTATTTATTATTAAGAGGGGCTCCCATACAAAAAAACACAATTTTTACCTATTTTTGCTCTGTAATGGTACGGAACCCTTCGTGCGCGAGTCCAACTCGCACTTGGCCGATTTTTTTATTTATTTTAACGCGGCGTCACCTTCATGCATTCATTTCGACCAAATTTGATTTTTAGACCATATACAAACGATTATTGTGAGTTAATCTTAAAATTTAGACATGTACATTCTACTATCACGGACTTTTTTTTAGATCATTAATTAAAGAGGAATAATTCTTCCATACATATTTTTGGGCATCTTGGACCGTTTTTGCAGCGCACGCAACGGAAGCTCTCAAAGATGAATAATTTCCTCGCTTTTTTCCACATTTTCCTCTGTTTCTTCCCTCCTAAAAGTCACAGCGTGATGTTATATAGCCTATAGCCTTCCTCGATAAATGGGCTATCACTGAAATAATTTTTCAAATCGGACCAGTAGTTCCTGAGATTAGCGCGTTCAAACAAACAAAAACTCTTCAGCTTTATAATATTACTAGACGTTCGCCCGCGTAAATTAGATATTTCACAGACAAATCAGTCTAAAAAAAATAGCCTATGATCCTTCACGTGGTGTACTTCTTATCTGACCCAAATAACAGAAAAATTGCTCCTATTAGATTTAGCGTGATAAAATATAGCCTATAGCCTTCCTCGATAAATGGGCTATCTAAGACTGAAAGAATTTTTCAAATCGGACCAGTAGTTCCTGAGACTAGCGCGTTCAAATAATTTCCCCCCGTTTTTTCCACATTTTCCTCTATTTCTTCGCTCCTATTAGTCTTAGCGTGATAAAATATAGCCTATAGCCTTCCTCGATAAATGGACTATCTAACACAGAAATAATTTTTCAAATCGGACCAGTAGTTCCTGAGATTAGCGCGTTCAAACTAACAAACTCTTCCGCTTTATAATATTAGTATAGATAAGTATCTAGACAAGTGTTTGTTGGTTTATATTCATACAAACCACATTATACAAGTACCTCAAATCCCAATTATTTATTTTGTTCCGCCATTAATACAGTTTCTATCCAGCAGATCCTATCAAACACCAAAATAGTATTCTGAACTTACCGTTTAAATGTTGACTTTTCAAAACGCGTTACATAAAACGTAAATCAGTTCTCATGTCTTGATTGGAGGCATATTGAAGGTCTAACCTTTAGTCTTTGACTTGACCACAGATAGCTAGCTAGTAGACATCATGACTAAGCACGTTTGCTTCTTACCGATTTTAATGAGCTGCCTCGATCAACCAGTAAATGGAAAAAAACCTTTTTTATTTTAGACGACATGCCTGCTGTTAATTATAATAATTTGCATTGACGATAATATGTCTAATGTCCATCCATCCATTGCAACGACGATGACATTCCAAATTCCAAAAGTTTTAGACCTGTATGGTCTAAAACTCTACATTATATTATGTGTTTTAGACCTGTATGGCCTAAAACTCTACATTATATTATGTTGTTCCTACCTTCGTTTTTCAGTATAAGATTGACCTAAATTGTATGAAATATCAATAATTTACACCCCATTCGCTAATGTTGATCTGTTTATAGCGCTCGCGCTAGTAGTAAGTAAACATTAATTTCCTTCGTGTGAAGGTCGACACACTCAGTCATGTGGTTCGATTTTACTTCCGCGCTATCCGCGCTGACGGCAAAAGTGAGTTCTATTTATCTGGTACTTTACACTGTAACTGCTTTGTACCTTCCAAATGCATGTAGATACTTTGTTTTATAGGACTTTTTATCAGTTCACTGAGATAGGTACTGTTAACCGTCAATATTTAAGGAAGTTGAAAGAATTATGTTCTCTTCTCACTAGCATCTTACTGATCTTACCAAAAAGCTCCTAAATGTTAGCCAATTAAATGGAATTGTGGGTAAGTATATTTTTAAAGCTAACTTTTTGTTGCCGTTTCCAGTTAGACTTTCTACCTACATTTAAATAAAGACAATGTTTTCCCAGCCTCCAACGTAAGCACTACACTTGGCATAGTTTTAGCTTCAGATCGCGGAAATATCTTCAATGCCATCTTGGTTTATTTATACCTTCCTTTTAAAAATTTTTACTGAAAAATAAAACATTTTTCACGCTACGTTTATTTATGTAAGTACGCGATATGCGGCTGCGTTTTCTTCGAATAATCCATCGAAGTTTAAACGAATTTAGAAAGTGCCGGCTTCTATAATATACGTCCAAGGAAATATTTAAAGCAAAATTGCTATAACAATAGTTTTAGAAAACGAGAGACATGACGTTATTACAGCATGTGCTAAAAGAAACGCGAATGTGGGGCAGTGAGGGGAAACGGCGGGGCGGGGGGAGGGCGGAGCGCGGACTGCAGGAGGGAAACGCGAGGCCCAAGATGGCGGCGCGCGGAGGCAACGATCGATGGCCGCGCCGCACCAGACATCGCGCGGGGCCACTCTATTTATACGCGTTACATTATACATACTATTTCACACTGCGCCGTGGACGATGCCCGATTGCCCGCACATGCCCGTATTGTAATTTGTAATGCGGCAATGCCTTATACGACTAACCTTATGCAATGTTTATTTATTTGTGTCCTTTGAGATTATAGACGCATAGAAAAGACACGTTCGCGTTGATATTTTATTAATAACTTGCAGCTCTACTTCCTAGTTAGATAAGAAATATAAACAAGAAATGTAAGACGCAATAGAATCTTATACCTACTTATGCGTTTCGAATTATACAAATTTATTTGATTTCAGATCCATTTAAAAATGATCGTACTATTGGAAACTGATTTTAGATACTAGTCAAATCTGAAATTAAATACCAGTCTAATTTAGCGACCGGCCAATGGCCATTCAAACGAAATTATTTAAGTTCAAGCTCTGGAATGAGTATTAGGACTAAGTCCTATTTTTGTACAAAGATATTCTTAAAATACACTGCCGCCAGGAAGCGGCAGTATGTGCCGTGAAAATCCGAGCTAAATAAATTAAATTCATTTGCATGGAGCTCGTTGCCGTGTAGAAAAAGCGTGCTCCATTTTATTTTGAGAGAAATACTTTCACAAGTAGTGCGCTCTATAAATGTAATGTAAACGTAAATGAGGTTGCCCTAGTTTAGCGTGACCGAGGCTGGCTGAGCAACAAGCCAAGTTCACTCAAATCAGCATAATATGAACGATGGGGCCGCACACAGACGTGACCCGCGTGCTCGCTCTGTTATTGTTCGTTCCATATTTAAACAATCATTTTATCTCCCTCTTTTCATCGCTGTTTAATAAATACGGAAGCGGCATTAATTACATTTTAATTATGTTATGACGTCAGCGTCTGATGTTGTATTAACTCACAAGTAACATTATACAATATATGGATGGACATTCGACGCATGTACATAACGAGGAACAAGACGTGTATTAATTTAGCGTGGAGATCACCGGGGCAGAACGCACATAATATACGCATAGTTTACTAACATTTACTACTAGCGGTTAATGATTTATTTCCCGGTGTTGCCATAAAAAAAACCCGAGCCCAACAGAACCTTCTTTTTGGAAGTCAGTTAAAAATACACTTTAATTTTACAGTCATCCCCCGCTGAGCCAAAAAATCACGTGCGTAAGATTACACATGACCGAACCGCTTTATTACGGCTATAATATAGGTTTAAATTGCGATTGACAAGGTGTGAACTGATAAGTATTTTGATTTGTGTCTGAGTTTCAACGTGGCAACAACATTCGTAATTCGTATGACTGTGACCTAAATATTGTTGTTATACTTCTCTACAGATAGAAAGATTGCGCTGCAGAATTTTGTAAATGCTTAGTTCTAATAATTGGTATTATAATTTATAATCATAAAATGTTAATGTCGTTGGTTTCATAAGAATACAATTTTGAAATTTGATAGGAAACGGACTGGATTAATGATGCATTAAAATAGAATTGGTATACTTTTATATTATCAGGTCATGAAAACCTCTTAATTGATAGAATCTGGGTGCTTGGCAAAACAAAACACCAAGCAATATCAGTAGAGCAGACGACACTAGAGAAGATCGAAGACTTGTAGAGTTAAAACTTTACTCTACCTATATTATGTATAGTCTGTCTCTTTAGTCTTGACATTTTATGGGGTATTTTCAGATAGTTGCTTAATATCTCTCAATTGTATTGTTAAAATTTTTGTGAACATTAATATGTAACGTGTTGACTGTTGATGATGTCACGCGGATCGATGATGGGCGCATAGTAACACGTCCGTAACCTTGTACAAAATGCTCACGATGTAGGAACTACGTGCACGTGACAATACGTTAATCCCAACTACGACTGCACTATTCAAACTTATCGTAGATGGTCGAGATATGATAAATGTTCACATAAATAAATGACGATCGACGTCAAGTCGATCGTCATTATGTGAACATTTAGGTAAGCAATGACCTAGGAAGGGATTTAGGAGTATCTTTCACAAGTTCTGGATGTATTTTTCCTACGTTAAAATTATGCGATTCAGTAACAACTACTAAGTAGAAACTGTTAAACAAAAATAAAAAGTAGGAATAGTTAATCGTAAAAATACTTCTAAGTTCAAAAATGGTTACCGTACAACAGAGCACTAACATAATAAGGTGTAGATGGAATTCTAGACAGTAGGAGTGTACAGCTTGTGAAACTGGCATAGTTAAAACGTATAAAGTCTGAAGCCCGACTGTACATAATTTCTAATAACCCTTTTTGACTGTCCTAGTCAGTGGTTTTGTCTTACCATGACTATTATACGACGTCAATGCTTAGCAACTATTGAATATATGAATTATGAATGGTCGTTAAGTAGTAGCATAAAAGTTTAAACTTTCAAGTTAGCTAATTAAAGGTTGATTCAAATTGATTAAAAATAAAAGTAATTATTTATTATTTTTCGTAAAGTATGATTAACCTTATGCTAATAATATCCAGAATTAGGTCATAGTTTAGCCATAAACATTAACTGATATTCTATATAATTCAGTTGAAATAAAAGTGCATTGCAGTAAGGAAATTGGACGTTACGAAACTAACAAGTGAAACTCGTAGTTACGTTACCATGTTTATTCTAACTAATACAATATGCTTACATTATAATATGATAATAATTTAAAAAAATAGGTTTACTTCCTAAATTGTTATTAATACTAGCTTCAAATCATTTACGCCGAGTTTCTTACGCCGGTTCTTCTCGCCGGATTAGTTCCCGAACCGGTGGTAGGCATCATGTAGACTTTCAGAAAATATTTGCAAAAAATTATTCTGAATAAAAAAAATTGAGTTTGAGTTGAGTTTTTTACCCCGGTCCCCAATGCAGAACTCTACCGTATAAGAATGTAGTTACGAATTGAGATAGTTTGGGATTTAAAATTATCCATGTTACAAATAACTAGGGCATCGAGACCGGGTTTTCCCGAAACCCGAAAACCCGGGAAAACCCGGGTTTTGGGGATCACGAAAAAACCCGGGTTTCAAAAATGGAACCCGGGTTTTTCGAGCTTTTCGGGTTTTTCGTTTTTTTGATAATTATTAAAGGCAAGACCTGATTTAAGGTATTTATAACAAACTAACATACAAATTCTTTATTTTTATAATATAAGTATAGGTTTAATTATTTCTATTGGTCATAATTAAACAAAATATAATATTTTAAAATCCTACCAAAACTATTCAATGTAAAAAAAGCCAAGTCTCTTCAAACAATCTATCCATCGCAAAAAGTTTTCAAATTTCATAGAAGCAAGTCTTGCTAAACTTATTTTATAGTTTTCAATCAACATTCAGTGATTGACCACAGTTTTCTTTATTATGTGATCAAAGGCTTACAAAATAAAGTGTGGACAGCTTCAAAGGGTTCTAAGTCTGCTGAAAGTACCGTAGACTTTTGATAGAAATAGAAATCGTTTATTTGCTTAATGATGATGATGATGGGCAAGTCAGTCAGTTAGTGACAAAACGTTGGAACTTGTATGGACCGTTGCTGATAAAATACAACCATCAACAAAGTCTTAGGGATATTTGTATTTTTGGAATATCTAAGAACCTGTCAGGATTTTTTGCAGGCAGTGTGTATGGAACAATGATAGCTTATTTTTTGGTATTTAATAAAACATATTATTAAAACACTTTTCCGAATTTTATAAAATTCGGAATTCTACAGTCATAAAAAATCAATGATAAGTCAACAAATCTTTATTTCGT
Organism: Cyaniris semiargus; assembly: GCA_905187585.1. Lineage (NCBI taxonomy): Eukaryota > Metazoa > Arthropoda > Insecta > Lepidoptera > Lycaenidae > Cyaniris > Cyaniris semiargus. The sequence continues at coordinate 7,596,256 of LR994555.1, forward strand.
TTTATAAACTGAAATTTTCATTTGAATGAGATATTTTTATTGCTGATTGTCAAATAAATAGTAATAATTTATACTGATCGATGTTTGGCATACAGTATTTTTACTAAAAAATATTTTTTGTGCCCTGCTGCGGTATGACGCCCAGTCCTTTTTGCAATTTAAAGTCACTATTTTCAGTCGTCTAACTTACTAAAAACCTTAAAAGAGATTTTTATTTGTCGTTATGCTTTTTGTCATTATTTGTTATATTCACAATATAAAAAATAACGACAATATTAAGACAATGCAATCAGTAAAAAGGTCCCAAGAGAGCCCCTAGAAACTGACAAAACCATGCAGAGGAGTTTCCATCAAGTATGATGTGAAACCATTTTGTATTCCAGTATTGCAGTCTGGCAAATGCGGCAGATTGCTTTTCATTGCTTGAGAGACTGATGTTGGTAACACATAATACGACGAATGATGGGTTTCCTTAGCCGTCCGTGGATGTCATACTCACTGCGGAATTATTAAAACACGTGATTTTAGTGAACCCAGATGAAATATAAGCCGAATTTTTATCAGCACCAGCGCCAGAGACAATTTCAAAAAGCATCCTTCCGCATTTGCCACGTGGTCTGTTCTGATCAATTACATGGTTATCTGACATGAATTCTGTCTATTGTGACTAGAACTAATAACTACAAAAAGCTTTGAGGTGTAGTGTAATGTAAGATTTTTCAGTAATGTAAGATTTTCCAGTAAGTTAGATGACAGCGAAAAGTTACGTTAAATTGCAAAGAACATTCCGCTTCATACCGTAGCAAGGCAGACAAAAGGCAATTTCAGGTAAAAACTAGGCACAAAAATTTAATTACAGATATAAAGTATGCTAACATCAATTAGGACTAAATGATTATTAATAATTTGACAATCAGCAATAAAAATGTAAAAGATTAAATAAAGATTTGTTGGCATACGTTTTATATTTAAGGTTATTTCCATTTAATGTCTTCAAAAATTCTGGATACATTTTTATATATTTCATAAAATACAAATACATTAAATAATATATGTAATTTAGGAGGTGAAGCTTGTTGTAATACTTAATCTTGGCCCGAAAATCTTAATCCCTAGCTTTGATAAGATCCAAAATATAGGAGAGGTAAAATAGTCGCATCGATAAAAGTATGATACGGCCGTGCCAGCTTACTCGAGAATTGGTTGGGCACGACCCCAGACAATGGTATTTAAATAGTATTTTACTGGATAGGTGATGGCAATCGCAGAAAATCATGTGTAAAGTATTTTCGCATTGTTAATTGTTGAATTGTTAAAAAACCCGAAAAAACCCGAAAAACCCGGGTACCCGGTTTTCATCAAACAAAAAACCCGAAACCCGGGTTTTGAAAATTAGGTCCGGGTTTCGATGCCCTACAAATAACATCTTACCATATAAGTTAAGTAGCAACGTTTATACGATAATCGTAAAATTCTTTAAAAAATAATAATTTGTTGATGAAAATTCGTGATAGAGTTAGCGGCCTCTATTCGGTGAAGGTGACAGTCGTTGTGTGATTACAGCAATATTGCCCTTGTCTCTAGCCCGAGTTGACGACCTCTGTAACTCCAGTCGACTTTTGGAGTTCATGTCTCCCTGACCTTGGAGGTGTCTGGAGTTCATATTGACCTAGGCAAGATCGATCTGGCGGTGCTCTACCAAAATTTCTAAAATTGACATATTTTGCCAAAAGATAATGTTTTAAATTTAATTTAAACCTCTGTCAAGTTCTGAAATACTGTTTAAGGCATGGATGTCCCTAAAACTAGCAGGTCGATGTCTGTCAGTACGAATATCGACGTAAAGGACATTAAAATAACATTCATATCAGCGCGCCTTGTACAGTGGCGGTTACGACGCTCGCCGCGTTCTTGATAGGGCGAAATAGGAGAAAATTATACATTTTATTTTATTTTTTTAATGACCGAATCATTTATTAGAAAACTATTCGGTTATTTTGTTAGAACTATAAAAAAGGTATCCTTTTTGTAAAAAAAATCATATATCATTGTCATTGAAAATTACGAGGTGTTCGAATTTGAAGTGTATTTTTATGGTGATATTCAAGATTTTTTTACAGAATTACCATGCCATTTTTCAATATTCTGTTCGGTTATTTTGTTACTTTGTTCCTTTTTGAGTCTACATCAATTCTGGTGTAAGAGAATTCCACATAATTTCTTCAGACTGGAAGCTTAAAAATCAGTCTTTTCGAACTGGCCTCGCCTTAATTCAATATTTCTGTGATTGGGAAGATATTAACCGAAAGCACAGAATACATATTAGTACAAGTACCGAAAGTGAGCACGTAAGTGGTCATTGGTATCTGGTAAAGATGACTCATGACTCATGAGTTCATGACACGGATAAAGGATTTTTTGATGATTTATGTATTTTTAAACAAAAACTGTTTTGAAAAAACTATAGTCGCTCTTACATTTTTCAGTAATTTCAGATTATCTGCAAATATGCACATTGCATAATCAAAAATTTTCAACGACAGGCTATAATAAATTTATTTCACGTAGCATCATCAGCTTTGCGCAACTAGCATCCAAAAATATCCCTCACTTGCTATTATGCTACAGGTTTGTAGACGTAGAAATACCTGGAATCGAGGTTGATCCACTGCGAAAACAAATTTCTAATATTGTGCCTACAAAAAATAAATCAATAATTCATTTGTTGATGTTAAATAAACAACAAACGGTTTATTAACACGATATAATATTATGTACTAATAACAATAACTGCGCAGCGTTCATTAGAAAGTATACGCCATAAGTATGCATTTATTATCAATGCTTGTGAAAGTTTATGAATAACAAACTCTCAACGACGTTAGTGTCGATCTTCGAGTTTGTCGACCTCGGGCCTCACCTCGCCGCACTCGCCCGGACACTAGCTGATCACTTCCATTCATTGTTCAATTACACTTCTTTTACCTATAATTAATGGCTCAATAAATTAATGAATCGAAAATATCAATAATCAGTATACTATGTACATATAAATTGAACGCTAACGCAAATCGTGATAGATGTTATTACGGGTCGAATTTGAGGGGCGTTGACCGCGATATTGAGTCAGCGCGAATGTCTCACGTAGTGTTAATGACCTTTTTTTGATCAACACCGACTCTAACTCGACAGAGAATTAAATTGCGTAGTTTTGATTCTTGCATGGAAATATGACATCGGCTTAAATATTAAGATTTTAAAGTTTTGAGTATTATTTATAAACGCTAAGTTTTCTTATTAAACAATTTAAACCACGAACAACTAAAATGCCAAGCGCCATCTGTGTTTACAGTAAATGTCATGTATTTCTAGATCGTGTGTCCAGTTTAGAATACCGCTTTGTGAGCTGTATCGTCTTGAAAAATGCCATTTTAGTACTGTACCACAACCACGAGAAAAAGTGAACTTTTTTATGGCGATGCCCGATGCAAAACACACTGAATGAACGCTCTCGGAACGTAAATAACGCAATAGGGCACGCGCCTACTGCCCTGTCCGTAGGTGGGCCGAGTGCCGACTACATTGTGTGGTTTTTACTTCTACAGTATCTTAAGAAACATATTAAAATGACGCAATGGAGTAGCGAGTATGATTCGTTCTTGAAATCGGTTTTTAGCTGCTGCGGCCTGCAGGCTATTGAACAAATCGTTTTTAGGGTTCCGTACCGAAAGGGTAAAAACGGGACCCTATTACTAAGACATCGTTGTCTGTCCGTCTGTCTGTCTCCAGACTGTATCTCAAGAACCGCTAAAGCTAGACTTCTGAAATTTTCACAGATTGTGTATATCTGTTGCCGCTATAAAAACAAATACTAAAAACAAAAAATATAATATATATTTAAGGGGGGCTCACAACAAACGTGATTTTTTTGGCCTTTTTTGCTCGATATCAATAATGACAACAGGTAGGCAGTTGAAATTTTCACAAACTCCCCAAATATGTGTGTACTCTAATAACTTATAATAAAATTAAAATAAAATTTAAATTTAAGGGGGGCTCCCATACAAAAAACAATTTTTGGCCTATTTTTTCTCTATAACGGTACGGAACCCTTCGTGCGCGAGTCCGACTCGCACTTGGCCGATTCTTATAGTATTATTCTCGCATGCATTGTATTTATAGTATAACCTTTCTCGTTCCTTCGCCATTCATTATTATCAAGCATATGATCTGGGGGATTACGGTACATTACACTGAAGTATCTTCTTTGCCCTTATGAAGATTTTTATCAGGTTATTATTTGAAGTTAAATCATATTATACTCATTTGATAACTCGATAAGATTTAAGAACAAGGAACATAGAGAGCGCTACATACGAAGCCTCTATTTTGCATAGTAGCTTATGTGTTCAGCTTATTGTTCTGCTAAGCTATGTACTAGTACAGGGGTCACCAATTAGTTTCGCTCGGGGTCCATTTTAAGAAATCAAATGACCTTCGCGGTCCACATATTTAATTAAAAAAAAAAACATTTATAAAACAGAGGTAATTACGAAAATTACAAAGGTATTTATTTACATATCAATGATAGAAAAGTGAAAATTTTTGTCTGTAATTTGCAGTGAAATTGGTGCAAGCTATTGACATAAAATTCTGGAGATGTTCTTCCGTAATTCGAGATCAGTCAGAGAAATTTATTTTTAACGAAGTTCGACATCTTCGAAAATGCTTGGTCCGCACACAATAGGTCGGCGGTCCGGATGCGGACCGGGGTCCGCCATTTGGTGACCCCTGTACTAGTACCATCTAGTACTATGTAGTGATGCCACGATAGACAGGTCATGGTATGTACAGTCCCCGCATAGCTGCCATCAATGTCAACATAAACAATGGCGTACCTTTGATGGACGCGCCGTAATCAGTATTGATTTCGGCCGAGCTGATACCTTTGTGTAGATATAATGACATTGTCGTGCCAATTACAAGCTGTGACGTTCTTGACCAGCCTGACCCCGGCTGCCGATGTTTAATATTCAATTTGTAAGCAAAACAAACAAACATTCAGAAGCAAAGGACCCATTGTTGGACTATTAACGTACGTAATCGAAGACAAGGCTAACTGGATTATTCTCGGAGCTATAAATTATCGGTTTTTTAAAGCGCCAATGTCAAGGTTACACTGATTGAGAAGTGATATCTGAATGCTGCCGGCGGCTCGCGGCTCCAATCAGTGCAATAACGGCACATTCGGTTGAACTTGAATGTTAATGGTTTTGGCCGTCAGTTGATATGTATGTTGAGCTCAGCCACAGCCCACATTAATCATAATATGATATACTCTGTATTCTTTTTAATCATCAGCTGTTTATTTAAAAGAGGTTACTGATATACCTACGAAGATTTTTAAGAACTTTCTCAGATTTCTCGTTGCTCTATCATTGAACAATACATACGAATATGAATGTACAGAAGGCATATTCCTCTATGATTGCACATTATCGACGTCGATTTTGCATGCTATAGGAAACTTTGCGATGGTAATGGCAATCACGTTTATCCATCATGACCCAACATTAAAAGGGGCCTTTATAAACTTTTGATAAAAATCAAAGTGTCAATATTATGTCAACAACTTTAGGTATCTTGCACCACCGTCCCATCCACTACCATCTAATTAAGCTAAATTCTACACTTCATCGTCCATCCACAAACTAAATATTCCATTTTGCACTTGTTACAGGAAAAAGGAACGTCACTGCCAGCTGCACGCTTGAACAAGTATCCGTCGCGGGGTCTGTTGAAGCACATATTGCAGCAGACCTACAACCAAGCCGTCTCTGACCCCGACAAGCTGAACCAGTACGAGCCATTTTCGCCTGAGGTTATTTTTATTCCAATTATAAATAGTGTAATGCCCGATTTCACCAATCGCCCCTGTACGCTAGTCGTTATGTGTCTAATCACTAATGTCTCCTTGCAACCACTTAGGTGGTCCTAGGTCCTATGATTATCTTAAGATTCTACCGATGTTCATATATCATTTCAGTCCTTAAGGTGACACATAAGGGTTGGCAAAATGTTTTTTCCTAAAAGATGCTTGACCTTAAAAGACTGCTAGGGGACACTTAGCGTTTGCTGAAAAGTGAAAACATAATTAATTATTTGTAAGGTGCCCCCTAATAGCTGTGTTCTGAAGAAATACTACCACATTAAACCAGTGCGTATTGACGCTTGTGTTGATTTCGCCAAGTGGTACAGTAAGCCCATATATGAGACTTGTAGAACACACTACTATTTGGGGTTAACAATAGCCACTTAATAGGTGTTGGTGGTCATTACTTGCAATCAAGATGGCAGTAGATGAATATTATTTAAATGTTCATCGCTATCAGTCATTACACTCACCAGGCAGCTGATGTCTGACCCTGACATTCAACTTTATCTCCACTAATGCAATTCATCCAAGATAATACTGGTTATGTAAAAACATGCACAATGTTATCAACAATCAAAGTTCTGTTCGTAATTGAATGAATTTGATTATTAATAACAGCTTATCAGCTGTTAAAAAATGTAAATTTTGAATATTTGTCAGAGATGATGAATGGATAAACAAACTCTATGGAATGATAAATAAATTAATAGGATTCATGAAATTAAATGCAATCTAAATAAAAGATTATTCAAACTTAAAGGCCCATACATGCTCTACTAACTATAAAATCTCCATATTTCAGGTGTACGGTGAAACTTCCTATGAGCTGGTATGCCAAATGATAGACCAGATCGACATTGGGGCTGAGGATGTGTTCGTGGACCTCGGCTCTGGAGTGGGCCAGGTTGTACTCCAGATGGCAGCCGCTACTCCGTGCCGGGTCTGCTTCGGTGTGGAAAAAGCGGAGGTGCCTAGCAGATATGCCGAGGTGGGTCGTATTTTGTCTTGCCTGTAACTAAAATTTGGATATATCTAGATGATTGTTAAGCTGGAAATTGCTGCCAATTATTAAGTAAAGTCCTGTGGTGGAGCATGTAGAAATTCGTTTTTATGTGATAGCAATATAATTGTTAGTGATGAGAAGATTCCAGTAGGCACTTAGTGATGGGTCAGTGTACGAAATTCTATGTACTCCACAACCAAAGTGGTACATATAATTGGACGCTGTTAAGCATTCGTGTACCCACAAAAAATTATGTATTGAGTTATGAATGCAATTATGTTCTTTAATAGATGATTTAGAACAAGACTACATTCAAAACTTAACAACAACAAAAATTGTGGGTTAGGAGACTATAATGTTTAACAGCGACCATATATTGTAATGCAATAATACATATACTGGTTGCTGTAATGGCTATATAATCAGTTATCATCTAGCAACAGGCAATATTTAAATATTTCATTCATTATAATATTTAAAATGGCTTTATTTTGATACAGTGGATTATTCTTATCTAGCACATTTAAATTATTAATAAAAAACTGTGTATATTGTATAGAGTTGTTTCCTACACTGACTGTGTTTTTATTGATAAACGGAGGATGAATTTATCTGTAAACCACATCATTGTAAGTAACATGTTATATTGTATCATAATCAATATTATTTACGTTAATATTCAATTATTTTACAATATTCAAAATCGGTACAATAAACAATAGTTTTTGTTTAGACTTTTAATTATTTTACTAGAGGTCCTCTTAAGTTTTTGTATATTTCCTTTGCAATGTGTTTTATATTATATAAGGGTTTTTATCATAACAGACTCAGTTGTCAAATAAGTAAAAAAAAATCCCTCGAAGCTTAAAACTTACGTTTTGCTTCATTGTAGTCCAGTTTCTCCAGATTTATGGCGTCATTACCACAACTAATCGTTCGTTTAATTTTCCGCAGAGTATGGATTTGCACTTCCGTATGTGGATGAGGTGGTACGGAAAAAAGTATGGCGAGTATAAACTGATAAAGGGGGACTTCCTGATGGACGAGCATAGGGAGAAGATCAACTCGGCGACGATAGTGTTCGTCAACAACTTCGCGTTCGGGCCCCACGTGGACCACCAGCTCAAGGAGCGGTTCGCTGACCTCAAGGACGGCGCCAAGATCGTCTCGTCCAAGAGCTTCTGCCCGCTCAACTTCCGCATCACCGACCGCAATCTCAGCGACATAGGCACCATCATGCACGTCAGCGAGATGTCACCACTCAAGGGCTCCGTCAGCTGGACGGGGAAACCCGTCTCCTACTACCTGCACATCATAGATAGGACTAAATTGGAGAGATACTTTCAAAGACTGAAAAATCCGAAACTCAAGGTCAGCAAAAGGGTCTGTTTCCAGTTACGTTTACTATTGATATATCCTCACCCCGTCATGGATATCAACAACTATGTACATAGATGGTTCTGGTATGCCGACTGCACGGGTAACTACCGATAATCTGAGGCTATCTTTACGTCATATATTTACATATTTTATTGATATGGCTATCTCGTATCCATATTCCGGTCATGCCGCGGCCGCACATGCGTCTATCGTACGAAGCTTCGTGCTATGAGACGATACGGAGATCGTCCAATGGTATCGTTTTGAGCACAAAGCACTACGCAGGTGCGGCCCGGGCATCACAAGCATGCATGATGTTTTGTTATCATTTTTATGGGTTTTTAAGTACTAATTAATTTTCTTGCATTTAAAAACATTTTAAAGCATACAGGTATAAATTAAACTGTCAATATTTGAAATGTTAGACAGAGAAAAATACTGCTTAGCTAATCACAATATCAAAACACTGGCAGTTTATATTATCAAGTTATATTTTTTGTTGTCTATGGATAAGTTCCAATTATAATTTCAAATTCTAATTAAAATGTATGGCATTTTTTTTAAAAATAAGAACACTATTTAGGGTTGTCACCTGTTCCACAGGGCTATCGCTATACCGTTGTAGTATTGACGATATTCGCAGGGTTGTCAGGAGGAGGGTGACGGCAGTAAGCGGAATCTCAGCGCGCCGCCGACGCGTCAACCGACCCCGGACCTGCTGAACGGCAACAGCAACCACAGCACCGGCTCGTTGCCCGAGCGCCGCCGCAAGGTCGCGAGAACCACGAGACCCATCAGGTGATACATCCATTTGTGAGTTTTTTACGCCGGGTTAGGTCCCGAACAGGAGGTAGGCAGCATGTAAGATAGTTCCGAAAGTGTAAATTTCTAATAATTTGGAAATAAAATATTGTACACATTTATTTATCGAAGATATGCGTTTCCACACCTACAGGGTCACTGACCTCCATTATACAAGTACGCTGGACTAATAACTACCTTTTGAAATGACAGCTATTTTTTGTGCCTATTTGAAGCGGAATCAGCTCCCCCAATGTGAGTGATAGGAACTAAATTTGACGTAAAAACACAGAATACAAATTACTCACGGACCACTGACCTCCATTATACAAGTACGCTGGACCTATGATACCCACTTTTTTTTGTGCCTATTTGAAGCGGAATCAGCGCCCCCAGTGAGCGGGAAGAGAACTAAATTTGACGTAACTTGCAAATGGCCGCTTAATCGTTATTGGTTGTCATCACTAGTATTAGTTCCAAATACTCCCACTACTGCTATCAGCGCCAATATGGCGACTTTCAAACGTCATTTTTACGTCAAATCATAGACAAATATATTTGGTCAATGGTCAAATTTAGTTCCTATCCCTCCCATCGGGGGAGCTGATTCCGCTTCAAATAGGCACAAAAAATAGCTGTCATTTCAAAGGGTATCATTAGTCCAGCGTACTTGTATAATGGAGGTCAGTGTCACGGACGCAAAAATTACGTTTGAAAGTCGCCATATTGGCGCTGATAGCAGTAGTGGGAGTATTTGGAACTAATACTAGTGATGACAACCAATAACGATTAGGCGGCCATTTGCAAGTTACGTCAAATTCACTTCTCTTCCCTCTCACTGGGGGCGCTGATTCCGCTTCAAATAGGCACAAAAAAAAGTGGGTATCATAGGTCCAGCGTACTTGTATAATGGAGGTCAGTGTACAGGGTTAACTTGGTCAGAAAAAAATGCGGAAGAATAAAAACTTTACTTTTGTCGATCTCTCACTAAAAAAGTAACTTGTTATTTGGAATTATCGCCTATGTAGATGTATATTATGACGCCTATGTAGGTGAATGAACGATAGCGATGATTACAGAATATCTGAATAATAAATGCTACTACTAATCTTTTTTAAAGTTATTGAACTTTGTACCCATTTAGTAGGTATAAACGATGTCTGGGTCTGTATATATACTGGGTCAATATTCAGTAAAATGACGTAGATGGCGTTAATTACTGGACTGACGTGACGACGACGACAAAGTTTTTTTTATAATACATACATAGGTAAACTTGCTTTTATACGCGGCTTCGCCAGTGGAAAATAGTATTCGTGGCATACAAACTTTGATAATTTTGTATAACACGGGTAGTAGAATTTTAAAAATCGTTTCAGTAGATCTAAAGAATATGGCCTACAACCTACCTATCCGAATTTTGTAAACTGTGGTGTTAGATGTATGTCATAGCTTATTCTAATTTTGAAATATTACAGAGGCGACAACGGTCGGACGCGTCGCGCGGCGGTGAAGCGTCGTGCGGCGCGACGGTCGAGCGACGACAGCGACGAGGAGTCGAGCGGCACCGACGACCCGCCGCCCGGCCCGGAGCCCGCGCCGCGCGAGTGGGGCGCGCCATGGGCTTCCTCTTCTGATTCCAGTAAGTATTACAGTGAAATACAGTATAGAACGGTCGGACGCGTCGCGCGGCGGTGAAGCGTCATGCGGCGCGACGGTCGAGCGACGACAGCGACGAGGAGTCGAGCGGCACCGACGACCCGCCGCCCGGCCCGGAGCCCGCGCCGCGCGAGTGGGGCGCGCCATGGGCTTCCTCTTCTGCCGTGCTAGCATACGCCAACGAGAAATTTTTGTCTACACGTTTTCTCGATGTTAACTGGTTTATCTCTTCATCTCTATTGACCCTAACATGACATACATTTTTTCTCGTAAGTCTGTCGTCAAAATTAGAGATAATTTTGTTTTTTTTATATGTGCTATTTTTGTCTATATACTAACGAACTATATACGAACGAGAAATTTATCTCTCGAGTCTCGACGTACGCATGTTAGCGAAAAAGAGATATATATCGATATCGACAATATCACTACGCTCGATAGTGAGATATCCACGAGATATCTCGTTGGCGTATGCTAGGGGGGCTGATTCCAGTAAGCATACGTATACGGGGTGTAACAAAACTAAGTGATAATACTTTAGGGTGTGTATGTGTCTCATATACATATAGAGTTCACTGTGAAAGTAGCAGCGCTGAAAGAGTAATTTTTTTGCCATTTGTATGGGAAAGAGCCCAAGCGTCATGAATTTTCCCATACAAAAGTAAAAAAAAAGGTTATACAGTATAGAACGATAACTTTAATTTATTTGATCGCTCAAATATAGCTCTAGTTACTGTCAAAAACGAGTAGCTAGGGCAACGAGAATTATGAACGTCCCGAGTATAACAACCAACTTGCAGTCGTGTAAATTTCGTGAATTTTTTGACTTAGTTACATAGTATTTATATTCGTAATAACACTAGTGACGAGACATTTACTGTGATTCTGAACGCGCATTATCTTCCATATTTCATTCCTTTCTATATCGGGGCCGACTTACAGTCTCACATATAATTTTAGGAGCTGTAAGTGAACATGTTTTAATCGAGTCCAGCAATTCTAGTCTACTTTACCTTGGCCAAATCATCACAATCGGACACAACATACGACTTTCCCGCTTCCGTCACGAATATATGAATTTCTGCGTCAGCAAAATAATTATGGGCAACTAATAATAAATGAAAATGAAAAGGGATAATCTTCTAATAAATAAAATTCTCGTGTCACAGTGTTTATGAACGAACTCCTCCAAAACATTCGTTAGGCCTGAGAATAGGTTTTTATCTACTTTTTATATTGATACTAAAATAATTTATATGACAAAACAACGTTTGCCGGGTCAGCTAGTTCACTATATGACCAACTTATAGTGAAGTGAATTATGACGACCTCTGTGGCTCAGTTGGTGGGCTGTTGGTAGCTCAAGCCGGGGGTCGCGGGTTCGAATCCCGCCGACGGAACAAAAAGTTTGTATAATATAATAAAAATCTTAAATATATGTATAGTATAAAAGTATTAAATATATTTCCGTTATCTGGTACCTCTAACACAAGTCCATCAGGTACTTACCACGGGGCCAGACTGACGTGGTGTGAAGCGTCCAAAGATATGACGAAGGAAGAACACCAGTATTGTTTTTAAAATGTGTGATGTCAGCATTGCTGACATCACTTTCTTTGTCTAAATTATTATCAAATTCAGAACTCATGCTGATATAAGTAGAAAAGCACTCACCAAGTAAAACTGTTCTTAGTAAATTCAAAAACACTTTTATTCCAACTATTCTTAATATAAATTCCAAATTTCTTCTTAAAACTTAGCGTAACAGCAATATTATTCGATCCTTACTGCTCAACCGCTCAAATCAAACTGAACCGATTGAGTGTTGTGCAGCAGGTTTTATAGGGTTTGAACTTGTTTACAAAATAATGCAATTTTAAAGAAACAAATGTTATGAGTTGTAATTATTACATCAAAAATCAATATTTAAATTTACAAATTAATAAACTTAATTATTTTTATTATTTAAGCTAAACAACAAATAGTGTTATTCTCAATTGTTACAAATATTGTAATTTTTAAACAAACAATTATAAAAAGTAATAACAATAATCTAAATCATGTTTTAAATGCAATAGCATTTAAATTTTTTATAATTAAAATTTGCAAATTAAGAAAACTTAAATGAGACGTTTTCATTTTAGTATTAACACCGGAAGTATTTTATTATTCATAATTTTAACATTTCAAAAATAAGAATCTACACTTAAAAAACCAATAAATAATATTTTAATCAATAGTTCATTGTAATTTTAATTGTTATTAAATAGTAAGTAATTATTTGTCTATAGTTCTACTTTTATAATTTACTGTTGCGCCGATACGGCCATACTGACAGGCGGTGCGTGCTCTGCACCAGCCTTGTTGCAGGAAGAAAGATAATCTCGTAGTTTCTCGTAGTTTCTCGGGATTTCTCGTAGTTTCTCGTAGCAGCGACCTGTAAATTCATAAATAATTTTCTGATGAGTAGATGATCTGTTTGTAATATGGTTTCAATAAAAATTATATTTCCATGTTATAAATAAGAATTCAATTATCACTCAAATAAGCAATTTAAATACTTTAAACATGGTTTCTCGAAGATTCTTGGAGAATATCAAAGCTATAGAGTAGGTAATATCATTATTAACATCTCGGCGAGTCTCGTAGAATCTCGGAGAGTCTCGTAGGATCTCGGAGAGTCTCGTAGGATCTCGGAGAATCTCGTAGGATCTCGGAGAGTCTCGTAGGATCTCGGAGAGTCTCGTAGGATCTCGGAGTCTCGTAGGATCTCGGAGAGTCTCGTAGGATCTCGGAGTCTCGTAGGATCTCGGAGAGTCTCTTAGAATCTCGGAGAGTCTAGTAGATATAAATCTGAATAGATAATTTAAAAGAGTAATGATAAACTTACCCATTATATTGTGTCATGATGTTGGTGATTGTCAATTTATTCTGTTAGCGTTTCACCTCGAGAAGTAGATGGAACAGGTTCGGTGGGGATACCAATGCAGTTTTGTTGAGTAGGTTGTCTATTTTCTGGCGCCGATACGGTTAACTGATCACCAGGTTGTGGAGCCTTTCTAAGTTGATCATGTGCTACCTTTCGAGGTCGACCCCTACCGATAACTTTCTTCACTAAGTATCTGTCATTATCTAAAACTCGAAAAATCTCAAAAGGTTCACTAAATTTAAGATCGAGAGACGTTTGGTTACGAGGATTATTTTTAATGAGCACATAGTCGCCTCTTTGAAAATGGCGAATTTTAGCTTTGTGCTGATTAAACCTCCTTGTATCCTGTTCACTGGATTGAACCATTCTTTGCTGCACTTGTTGTGAAAGAGCTTCAATATTAATAGTTTGGTTATCAATATCTACTAAATGAAGTAGTTCAGGAGGTACGCAATGCTTTCGTTGTGTAATGAGAGTTAAAAGAGCTACTCCAGTAACCCGATGAGCTGTGCAATTCATTGCCAACTGAAGTTCCTCGAGAGCAGTATGCCATTGTTCGGTTTCGTAATTTTTTATTATAATTAAAGCATTCTTAAGAGTTGCCACCACCCTTTCAACTTGGCCATTAGCTCGGCTAACTCCTGGACTGATTGCATGAATTTCTATACCAATTCTGTCACAGTATTCTTTGAACTCACCGAGGAACTCTCTACCGCCATCCACTATAATTTGCACTGGTGAGCCAAATAAATGTATTGTACGTTTGAGAGCACCCAATGTACTATGTGGGCTCTTGTTGCTGGTGAAGTACAGTAAAACATACTTTGAAAATGCGTCTACAGTTACTATCACATACTGCTGGTCTTGTGGAGTACCTAGTTTGCCAGTAATATCCATGTGAATAACTTGAAAAGCAGCCGTTGTTTTACGTATTGGATGCAACTGAGCTTGTATTGCACCAGATCTTCCTTTAGAAGTTCGACAAATAACACAGTTGTCCACGAATTTTCGTACAATAGAACTCATTTTATCAAACCAATATGTCTCTCTTATCTTCTGCAGTGTCTTTTCCCAGCCGGGATGTTTGAGCGCTGTATGATACGAGTTTATGATACTCCATTGAAATGATTCAGGTACAACTGTACTAAGCTGCTGACCATGAACTGAGTCATTGACCTTCTTTTTTAAAACATTGTCTTCCAAAACGTAACGATTAACAGAATTATTATTATCACTAAGGCTGTCCATAATTGGTCTTAGTTTCTCATCTCGCCGCTGTTCAACCTTGAGCCAATCTAAATCTCTTGTCATGACATTCACTGCAAATTCTGTGGGGTTCCTGCTAAAGAAATCAGCGTGCTGCAGGCGTTCACCTTTTCGGTATTCTATATCGAAGTCATAATTTTGCAGAAATGCCCACCAACGATGAATTCTAGGTAAAAGGTCTTTCTTATGTTTAGATGCTTTCAAAGCATTGCAATCCGTTATCACTGTAAATTTCCTCCCATACAGATATTGCCGAAAATGTTTTATAGCTCTTACCACTGCAAGAGTCTCCAACTCATAGGAGTGATAACGACTCTCAGCTTCCGTGGTCCTCATGCTCATAAAAGCAACAGCATGTTGACGTCCATTGATGACCTGTACTAGGACAGCTCCAAATCCAAGGCTACTGGCATCTGTAAAAAGTTGGATAGGTGCTTCTTCTTTAAATATGGTAAGTACAGGTGTAGATGTTAAGGACTCAATTATTGTATTTCGTGCTTTCTCATGTTTTTCGGTCCACTCCCATTTTGCGCCTTGTTTAGTGAGTGTATATAAGGGTACCATAATGCGAGAAAAATCAGGTATGTACTTCCTAAAGTATCCTGCCAAACCATTAAATTGTCTAACCTGTTTGACCGTTTTAGGTATTGGAGATTTGACCAATGCCTGTACTTTTTGGGGACTCGGTCGAACTTGACCATCAGCTACTACATTTCCAAGGTACTCGATTTTCCTTTTAAAAAAACTACATTTATCAGCATTAACAGAAAATCCTGAATCTTGAAGCGCTATAAGAATCTGTTCTAAATATGACAATCCTTCAGCAAAATCACTACTTTTGCTTAACATATCATCCACATACACCTGTGCTGCAGTTCCAAGTAATGATTTAAGGGCTCTGTTAATGCAACGTTGGTAAACAGAGCAGGCGTTACTCAAACCAAATGGCATCGTAAGGTACTCGTACAGGCCATCTGGTGTGACGAAGGCAGTCTTTTCTATTGAATTTGCAGCAATAGGGATTTGGTGGAACCCTGCCGCCATATCCAGGCAGGTGAAGTAATGACCATTAGCTAATTGATCAATTTGATCATTAATCAATGGAAGCGGATAATGGTCACGTAATGTATTTGAGTTAAGTTCCCTAAAGTCCACGCAAAGGCGATCATCGCCGTTCTTCTTCTTCACTAGTATAATGGGACTTGAATACGGTGATTTACTTTCTTGTATTATGCTGTGTTCGAGCAGCTCTTGTATAATATTGCGAACCTTTTCTCGTTCCACTGGACTTAAACGATATGGTCTCCTTTCAACATATTTATCAGGATTTTTAAGTCTGATCTCTAATTCACCAGTATTGACTCTGGTTTTAGGATATCCACGGATAAACAAATGTTCGTATTTATTTAGAAGTCTCTGTAATTGTTTGACTTCATTTTCATCAGAAAGGTCGCAGTCCAAATCATTGAATAATGGAGAGTGCATTGTAATATTATTAATCACTGATTTGTGAATAAGTTCTGTTCCACTGGACGTAATGACCACACTCAAATTTGTTCCATGAATTAAATTCATACCAACCAAAATATCTGTTGACATTTCATAGTCGGGAAGAATAAAAAACTCCAATTCAACACTAATAGTATTTATGGTACACAGGGCCATAAGTTTAGTTAAAGATAATGCAGGAAACTGACCAATTCCCTTAAGGTAATTAACGGCTGAAACCCTTTGTCCAGGTAGCGTTGTGGCAATTGACTCCCTTATAACGGAACATTCCGCCCCGCTGTCAAAAATAGCCTGTAACCACTTTTCTCCTATTTTGATTGTAATAGGAGCAAGTTTATTGCCGACTACACAGTTAACATTAGAAGTCAATGATCGTTCACGCTTAAAGCATGTATCATAACTATGTCCTGGTTTCTTGCAAAATGTACAAATTATTGCTGGTGTTTTGATAGTTTTATCGGCGTTTTCAGGTTTGTTATCGGGTTGTTTAAATCGGCAATCATTAGTAGAATGATTTGTTTTCTTGCAAATACGACAGCTTGACGTTGATTGTGTATGGTCTGAGAATCGTGGGCGTTTATTCTGAATTGCCAAACTTGAATTGGGGTGAGAACGTTTCTTACGTATAGATGATGCAATGGAAATCAGTTCGGGGACTGTAGATGCCCTTGCATTCAACAATTCAATACGCTTACGTTCATCGTTAATACATCCAATGACAGCTTCCACAGCATATTCATCTCCAAGTTTTTCTTTGGTAATTCTTTTCCAAAGAATCCATGCACGTGACAAAAATTCTGCAATATCCTTGGTGGAGTCATAAACATGTTCCCTAAACATGATGATATCACGGGAATATCTATTCTCTGGTTCGAAAGTTGTAATGAGGTTTTTGCGCAGCTGCTCCCAATTGTTTGTGGTTACCATCCAATTATCGGCCCACATTTTTGCGCGTCCTTTCAATAAACTACAAACTTTCATGCGTACATCAAAATCATTTAATTTATATGCAACAATTGCTTGGTCAATATGTTGACACCACTCACGTATTCCCACATGAGTATCTGGATCAAATGATGGTAAATAGACATCACTGACCTTGATTTTTGATTCACTCGGAGCAGAACATAAACGTTCCGACATTTTCTGCATCATTTCCATCATTTGCATAACAAATTGTGGTGGAATACCATCCATCGGTACTCCATGTTGAATATTTCGCACAGGTTCATCAGCTATTACTTGGGCAATTACAGAAGGTTGCTGTATTTCAATTGATTCTAGTTGTTCAGGAGCTGAACGATCTGATGAGGAAGTGGTTTGGATCGCACTTGGTTGCGATCCCACTTCTGATGACGAAGGAAGAACACCAGTATTGTTTTTAAAATGTGTGATGTCAGCATTGCTGACATCACTTTCTTTGTCTAAATTATTATCAAATTCAGAACTCATGCTGATATAAGTAGAAAAGCACTCACCAAGTAAAACTGTTCTTAGTAAATTCAAAAACACTTTTATTCCAACTATTCTTAATATAAATTCCAAATTTCTTCTTAAAACTTAGCGTAACAGCAATATTATTCGATCCTTACTGCTCAACCGCTCAAATCAAACTGAACCGATTGAGTGTTGTGCAGCAGGTTTTATAGGGTTTGTACTTGTTTACAAAATAATGCAATTTTAAAGAAACAAATGTTATGAGTTGTAATTATTACATCAAAAATCAATATTTAAATTTACAAATTAATAAACTTAATTATTTTTATTATTTAAGCTAAACAACAAATAGTGTTATTCTCAATTGTTACAAATATTGTAATTTTTAAACAAACAATTATAAAAAGTAATAACAATAATCTAAATCATGTTTTAAATGCAATAGCATTTAAATTTTTTATAATTAAAATTTGCAAATTAAGAAAACTTGAATGAGACGTTTTCATTTTAGTATTAACACCGGAAGTATTTTATTATTCATAATTTTAACATTTCAAAAATAAGAATCTACACTTAAAAAACCAATAAATAATATTTTAATCAATAGTTCATTGTAATTTTAATTGTTATTAAATAGTAAGTAATTATTTGTCTATAGTTCTACTTTTATAATTTACTGTTGCGCCGATAGATATTATATTATTATATTATAATTACAACAAACATCAATAATCAATAGATCGCAGTCGTCGTGCGACGAAGCGTAGCTCCAGCGCTAACGGCGCGAGGCGTCGAGCGGCGCGGACGAAGCGGCGGCGCGCCCCGCCCGCTCCCATCGCCGGCCTCGACTTGCTGCACTCTACGACGCTAGCGTCCACGCTGCATAATGGCTCTGTGAGTATACTTATTATGACAATAGCATGAACCCCGTGTAAAAATTTTATTTGGGAGTCCCTGGCCTTGTTTTCTTAGTTTGGTGTCCTCTGTAGTTCAGGGACCCTAAAAATTTGAATAATACAGCAGTAGCTACGCCTATAAAATAAAGACCGTATACGAACGGCAATCACTGTCTGAAAAAAAAACCTAACAATATTAAATAACACCCAGTACAGTTCAGGCATCTTAAACATTGTGTAGTTAATAATAATTGTGTTAGCTATGTACAGCTGTTTGTCTTATTTTTCGAACTTGATATTCCGTCATACATTTGGTGCCGTGGCTGGTCTACCTATTGCTTATCCGCTCTTTTATTCTATACTGACATTTTAATAAAACAATGTGCATTGTGTCATCCAGGTGACAGCGCCGCCGCCGGGGTGCGTGGAACAACGCCTGTCCGCTCTCGGCGCATTACAACCGGCGGAGCGTCTCCACACGGAGCTTGACATACCGCGCGCGCCCGCCGCGCCGTACTCGCTGCAACTGCTGCTGGATATGCTGCGAGACCAGTACCTAGCGCTGATAGCTCGTATGCCCACGCCCGAGTATGCGGCTGAAGTGAGACAGCAGATACACCGCGAACGGGTAAGTACATGCAACTGTTACTTGTTAGTGTTGGTAAAAATAGCATTAGCAATAATAATTAATTGTTAAATGCCCATTAGCAATAATTATATTAATCGTACTTGCTAAAAATACGATTGCTAATATTATCGTGCGCAGCAATAGTCTACGATCATGATAAAAAATTCACGTCCGCGCTATTAGTATAGTATATAGTTAGTATAGAATAGCATAGTAATTTATACCACTCATTCAAAAGTAATACACATAAGACTTATAATATTATTGTTATTATTCTGTTGTTAAAATTGTAAACTGATTGTGTTGATATCTTCCTCGCCTTCTTTTTTATTTATGACTTATGTCCATAATAAGTATAGTTAAATTTTGATAATTATTGCATATTTACCTGATTCTTTAATAATGATCCTTATTTTTGTTGAAATAATGGAGATCTGGGACGGCTGTGAGGTCACAGAATGGGTCAAGCGGAAGATCGGCGTTGGATACCCGCTAGGTGTGCCAACACTGCCGAGCTTGGTCCAATTTGCGGCTGATTATTTAGGAATTTTAATGTCATTATTTTGTTTTACTCAAATTTTAAGTTAAGTATATATACTATAAGATACAACAAAGAAAATGTATACCTATATATATTTTCTTTGTTGTATCTTATAGTAATAGCTGCAAATAAACAATTATTCTATTCTATTCTGTTACGCACCGCGGCGCTAACTGTTAATGAATTGCTATTTTTCACTCGATGCCAGTGATGCCAACACTTCAAAAAATTTCCTCCTAAAGCAACTTTAAAACCCACTAACTTTCAAACAAAACTCCCCGAAAATCCAAATATTTATCACTTGGGGTGCGTTCCACTAAGAAATCAATGACGTCATTATTTTCGCTCATGCAACGCTCAAATGGCACATCTTAAAAGGTGGGTCGAAGTGGACATTTTTACATATTATGCAAAATAAGTGGTTCATTGAATAATTAGAATACAATATGATCAAATAATATTAAAAAAACAAGGTAAGAGTAAAAAATAAATAAAAAAGATAATAATAGTACTTAAAACGAAATAAATATATATTTACGCTGTAAAATGTTTACCCCCAAAAATATCCCCAAAAAAACCCACTGTTTTTATTTTTTCCCACTAAATTTAGTGAGAAATCCCCATGGTTGGCAACACTGCTCGATGCGAAATATAGGTCTACCAGAATCTGATGGCAAAAAGTGAGAAAATAAATTGACTAGTGATACCGGGGTAATTGGAATAAAATATTTTGATCCTTTGTTTTTCTTATAGCGGCTGATTCTGTGTGTTAAACATGCAAATATAAAAATTTATCCAATGATCAAGGATATTTTATGAAAATCTGCTGTCAAAAATTGCCATCAGATTCTGGTAGATACTCGACGCGAGCGGTGCGATGCGAACCGATAATTCACGATGCCGCGTTTTTAGCAAATAGCAAACCAATAACACGTAGCATGCTGACATCAAAATTAGCATGTTAATGAAATGAATACAAAATAACATTAATTCCCATTACTATTACTTGTATAAGGTAACCGGTCGTAACAAGCTAAAAAAAAATTTAAATATAAGGTAATGTGTAAAAAGCCCATGAAATCTGTAGGAAATACACAAAACTAATAGACATACTATTATAACAGTTCTTTAGTAAGAAAGTTACTAATTTATTGCTAAATTAATTAGCTACCCAAAACGAAGTTTTCTGAAAACTATGTAAGCTGTGGATGTGAAGTAGAGCCAATTTGGTTCTACTATTTGTGCACAGCAAAAACTAAATAATGGAACTGTTTAATGTGGAGTCATAGAACATTAATTCATAGCTTTAATGCTATACGAAAACACTACTCAACTTTTTGGTTATATTTGCAGGAGAGAAATCAGAAGTTGAAATCGCGCGCTTCACAACTTGACAAGCAGATCAGCGTGCTGATTAGCGACAGCGTTGCTCTGCTGAAGGCGCGTATGAGCGAGCTGGGGATACACGCTAACAATACTGTTGATTTGCTGGCGAAAGCCAAGGAGATAGTCGGCCGACATAAGGAGCTGCAGAGCAAAGCGAGTAAACTGCAGGCACAGGTATTTTTTTTTTCAAGAATGACCGTGTTGGTTGGTGCATTTGCCAAAAATTACGCCGATGTCCAGACCCATGTTTTGTAATAATAAAAAAAAAACTACATAATTTATATATTCATCAAGATATAATATCTAGATTTCAGCTCACACATTTAATTGTTTTAACAGTAGTTTAAAATTAAATTGCTACTTCTGTCAATAAGTGCCATGGATTACCAACTGCATAAAGATAAGGTTAAATTATGCTAAGATCATCTCGTGTATCTATAGGTCTACCAGAATCTGATGGCAAAAAGTGAGAAAATAAATTGACTCTAGCAATACCGGGGTAATTGGAATAAAATATTTTGATCCTTTTTTTTCTTATAGCGGCTGATTCTGTGTGTTAAACATGCAAATATAAAAATTTATCCGATGATCAAGGATATTTTATGAAAATCTGCTGTCAAAAATTGCCATCAGATTCAGGTAGACCTATATAATATGATATTATGATAATGAGATTGTTGATCTGATGACTAGAGCAACATTGCAACAATAATTGAATAATGTAATTGTTATATATTGTGTCCTACTGTACTCTTTTATTGACATTGAAAATAGTATTGACTATTGTCAATTTTTTAATAATATTAAAGCAAAAAAAATACATATTATTAACTTAAAAAACAGGTAAACAACATAGAAGCGGAGCAGGCGTTGCTCGTGAAACAGCGCACGTTCGAGATAACGGAGAAGTACAGACAACTCGGCCACATACCACCCGACGTGGAGATTACGCAGAACATCGCCCAGGACTGCATACTGAAGGAGATATCCGCCACGCTGGCGCATCGAAAGAGGTTGCACGCCCAGGTCGGCCACCTACAGAGCGAGATCGTCCAAATGGAGCGGGCGGGGGAGCAGAAAGTACCTCCCTCCACGGTCCCCGTAGCCACAGTTAAGCCGCACAGCGTCAACTCCAAGCCGCGGAAATCCCGCGAGCACAGATCCCGCTCGCAGGACTGGCCGGACGTGCCGGACGTCGGCAAAATCGAGGAGCAGAATCCGGAGATACTCGCACAAAAAATACTCGAGACCGGCCGGCAGATTGAGGCGGGCAAGATATCGAAGCCGAACGTCATCGTCAACGGATACGTGAGGGAGCATGAACGACATCCGGATCATAGGTAAGTTGCTGGATCCAATTATTATGCTATTGTTGTTGTTAAAGAATCACTGACATATAAGTACTACGTACTAGACTTGATACCGCAACGCAATGCTTGGTCACATTCAACAGAATCTATATAGCCGCAGCGCACTTAGTCGGCCGCGAGCTCTTCTGCGCACTAGACGTATGACAATTATAAAAAAACAAAATAAAAGTCACAAAAATGCCTTGGTGTGTCTTAAGATACTGTAAAAATAATTCCAAAAACACTTCCAAATGCGACGGAATAACATTTCATCGGTTAGTATTATTATTGAATTATTTTCAATTAAAATACGAACATTAAATAATTACTAGGCGAAGACGCGCGCCATTTCGCATTGTCATAGAGTAGTAGATTCAGAGGGGAATGTAGGCAGAATACAGATATCTATGATGAGACGACGATGAATGAAGTATTCACGTAGACGAGTTTGTATTTTGGTAATATAAATACGGTATTACGTGTACATTATACATGCGTACATTATAATTGTATATATAAATAATTAAGTAATTTAAATAAGGTAAGTATGTAGTGGACTTTGGATCAATACTTATTATAATATAATTATTATAAATGCGAAAGTGTGTCTGTCTGTCTATCCGTCCGTCTGTCGGTCTGTCCGTCCAGCTGTCTGTCTGTCCGTCTGTCCGTCTGTCTGACCGTCCGTCTATCTATCTGTCTCTCTCTGTGTCTGTTACCTCTTCACGCCCAAGCCGCTGTAACGGTTTTGCAAAATTTTGGTATGTAATATTTTGGTTTTTGACCGACTTCCAAAAAAGGAGGTAATACGTTTGGCTGTATATATGTTTATTTTTATTATTTTTTGTATATTCAACGATTACTCAGCCGTTTGTGGTCCGATTTTCGAAATCCTTGGTACGGAGTTAACTCGACCGTTTGTAGCTCCAAAACTGGGGGGTTTGTAGCCCCAAAACTGGTCGAGTTAAACTGACTTCCAAAAAGGAGGAGGTTATATATTTTGTATGTTCAACGATCACTTCGCCATTTGTGGACCGATTTTTAAGATTTTTTCGCTATTGTATCGGATTAAATCCGAATTTGGTACCATGTTCATTTAAAAAAAGGTGACTTGATGATGGGATCCATAAGTAATCGAGGGAATTCCTCACTATTTATACTAAAACCCCATTTATCTGGATATTGTGATTTTGATTCATAATCTGAATTCTGAAGTATTTCAAATGGAAACTTATAGTGATTTTGGATAAATAATTAAGTATTCCAAGTAAATCATACCAAAAAGTCAGATTTTGCACCAAAATATACCAAGGTTCGAAGGTGGTGAACAGATCTCCGGCCTCCTTATAGATACATGTTTGGGGGTTTCTACGTTATTTTAAGAATTGAAGGCATATGCTAATGGTACATTAGATTAATCATTATCATCGTCAAGACACAAGTCTGTGCGTTTACCACTTAAAAGTAAGGCCAAGTTAGCCTCGAAGAATCTTGGTGTTCTTAATAGAGCGAGACAGTATTTCAGTCCGGACCAACGCCTACAACTCTGTAAGGCGCAGGTTCGGCCTCATATTATGGTGCGCCAAAATACCAACTACTCCCTCTGGATCGTATCCAACGATGTACGCTGCCTAATAAGTGCTATTGTGTATTATTGTACGAGTATTGAATTTGAACAAAGGGCCGCTCGAATTGTTGACCGTCATAGTGTTTTAAACAGGCTGGACCTCTTGGAATTGTGCCGAGATGTAGCTTCGCTCTGATCCTCTATCAGTTGTATCACGGGGAGTGCTCTGAGGACCATCCCATCACCTTGATAAGTGGTGGTCTTCCACCGTGCATTTTTCGCGTAACTTTCTTCCGCGCACTGCAAAACTGTGGAACGAACTATCGCCAGAAGCATTTTAAGAAGAAGGCATATTGCCACGCATCTGCAGCTCTTCTGACGTTACGAGTGCCCATGGGCGACGGTTGTTGCTTTCCATCAGGTGACCCGTTTGCCCCGCTATTTTTATATAAAAATTCTAAATAACTTCTATGTCCTTGAGAAATCGTACTTGATGTTGATTACTGAAAAAACCGTGTCTATATTTAGCGACTTGTTATATTATTATTTCGTTTATTTCTGCATGACTTAAAAGTTGGATTTCACTTAACTATTTTTAAATGAAATCCAATTCTTAAGTCATGCAGAAATAAACGAAACTTTGTTTGTATTCCCCTATCTTAGATGAGCCGCCATATTGGATGTAGAATGACATTACATTCTTAGATGAGCCGCCATATTGGATGTAGAATGACATTACACACGTTTTCGAGTTATTCTCAAAAAGTTCTTTCATTTAATATCCATACTGTTATTATAGGATGGCATAGAAAATAACTGTTCCGCTATCTTGGATGGTCGGCCATTTTATATTTATAGTGATGTCATACTGTATCGTGCATGGTCATTCAAACTAAACGTGTATACAAAATTTCAGCTCAATCGGTTAAAATATTATATGTACATACATACTTCGAAATTGAGTTCAAAAATTCCGCCCGAACTTACATAATAATATGTACATATTTAATAATATGTACATAATAAGATACAGAACAAGTTAAATAAAAGCTTTTAATAATGTTTAGTAAAAATCTTTGTTTTATTTTATCCACTTACTCAAATAGAGTCTGCGTTCATTCGAGTGTAGGCACAAAACTTTGTCACTTCTGCGGTACTGATCTATAGCCATCACCGCCCCGCCTCTCACCCCGCTCATGCCTCAACTGTGACATGTTTTTTGTTTGCAATGGCGCCTCTAGTACGTAGTACATAATATCTCTATGTAAAGAATATAAAATTTTGATAAACAGTACTATTTAAGAATGACTGTTTGCTTTTTATTCATTGTTGTTATTTATTGTGTTATATGTAACTTTTAACCTTTCTTTGCAGACAAAAATTGGCCCAAATGAACCGGGCGCAAGGTCAACTCCCGCGGCCCGGGCAACCGTCGCCGCTTGCGAGGCAGTCGCCGGTCAAGTCACAGAAACCGCTCAACGTGGTGGCCAAAGTGCAGGAGTCGCCGAAAGTCATCAACTTCGAGGACAGGCTGAAGAGCATAATAACGTCAGTGCTGAACGAGGACCAGGAGCAAAGAAAGGCGTCGCGACTAGAGGTAAATTATAATTTTTTTGCCAAGGATTTACTGTCAATTAATAACGTGTCGTCCTTTTTTTCACTTTAGAACATTAAACGTCGGTTGTAGAAGAAATTGATTATATTTTTCGAATTTTTTAGCCAAGACAACCGGTAGCCAATCACGCGTACGGGAACGGGTACGTGCGGCCGGGCGTGCCGGCGGTCGGGGTCAACCCCTCGCACGCGTACCCGCAGCGCCCGCCTCCCACCAACGCGCCGTCGCCGTACGCGCGCGCCATGCGGGACGTGCGCGACATGCGGGAGCTCCGCGACCCGCGCGACATGCGGGACATGCGAGACGCGCGCGACATGCGGGACCCACGTGACATGCGGGACATGCGTGACGCGCGTGATGTGCGCGACGCGCGCGAGATGCGCGACGTGCGGGACATGCGCGACATCCGCGACGTCCGCCGCGAGCGGTACGCATACGAGCGGAACTCGCGGCCCCACTCGCACATGGACGCGCGCTCCGCGGAGCTACGTCATCACGCCTCGCAGCCAGATTACACGCAGGTAACAGAATCCCGTCAACTTGATTGAGTTAATTCCAATTAAATGTCACTTTAAATATTCACAAATCACACTAATACGAAGTTTTAATTGACAAAAGCATAATGACATAAGTCGTATATGGTAGTAAAGAATTCTTACATTTTCTAACTATCCACGGAAATTTTTTAGTATTTCTCCCCGTAACAACCTTCCTCCGACATTAACAAACACAAAAAAAGATTAGCGAAATCGGTTTAGCCGTTATCGAGATTAGCGCTTAGTGCTTACATATATGTACATTTGGTATTATACTATATCACTAAAGTACATTTATAACTAATATAATCAACCATCGAATATTCTATCTCTCCGTGTATAAGGACGATTTCCTTGTTAAGGTGTCACCAGCAAAATTAGCACTTCGGCGTCACCTCTCGCAGGAGAGACTCGCGACGCCGGCGCCGGTGCGGACTATCGGCGACCTGGTGAATGGCGAGATTGAGCGCACCCTCGAGATATCTAACCAGAGCATCATCAACGCGACCGTCAACATGAGCGCGCGATACCACGACACGCACCCGCACCCGCAGAATGCCGCGCAGACGCAGCCGCAGCCGCACCAGCCGCTAGAAGGTACGTCTCGCTCTTATCTAAAGCCCGGCAACGCACCTACAACTCTTCTGATGTTGCGAGTGTCGGTGACGGAAGTTGCTTTCCATCAGATGACCCGTTCGCTCGTTTTCGAATTACCAAGTTTAAATGTATTGATTAAATTCGAAATATAAAGAGATTTTCTAGGGATGTCGTTATAACTTTTTATTATTCAGAAGAGGTTCAAATTATCGCAGGTTTGAATTAACGAGAATCGATTGTAATATAAAATACATGAAAACGCTAATTCGCCCGTATATAATACTACGGTGACGCGATCTTTACATGTGCTAGTTTAGCTTCTAGTCAACGTCAGAGAGGTAATGCTTTAGAAATCTTATCTTAGGAACAAAAACAGAAAACTGATTGTTAGGTATGCCATTTGCCAAGTAACCAAATGACTTGTCTTGTAGAAGTCTGAGTAGTAATTGTCGTGTTATATTAAAATGTAAATAACGAATTCCTTTTATTTTGGTTTTTAACTTGGGTAATCTGATACTAATTTATAACATGGAAATAGTCTTCTCTTACCTTTATCTGTTCGTTTGTTTCTTAAAACTCATCGTTTTATTAGTTTCTATATTTTATTCTCAATTTTGAAGGGCTATAAAAAAATGTTATAAACGTCGTCATGTAACCACATCAATGTGGTTATCAAATCTTCGCTATTCATACAGCTTCATTAGTAGCGATTGCTTTGTCTTGTTTCTTATTAAAGAAAAATAAATAAATTTTCTTCAATTAATATAAACCTTTCTTTGATTAATATTGTTTGTCCTTGCATGCTTGTTTTTGCAGCAGTTAATGCTTACATGAGAAGTCAATATTACATAATATTATTAGATTCTAACTAGCAAAATGTGTATTAACATGTATTTAATAAATATGTTGTTTTCTTGTGTGATTTCTATATGCTGGACTTGGAACCGTACTACGTCAGGCCCAGATTATCACTTTCGATTAAAGTTTTTATTGATTTTCTGTTTCAAAATTGTATTCATAAATGAATCACTTTCTCATATTCCTAATAATATTGATCCGAAGTCAGTTGTATGCCATCGATTTGGCGTTTCTTTACACAATTCTTTAACTAAAGTGATGTGAACCAGCCTATATAATGCTATGGAATATGGAGGGCGCAAGCTACGTCTAGAGGGTCCAGAATCCAGAAATCTACTCTGTTACCGTTTTTCAATCGTCCCACGATTTGCCAGGGCGACAGGACTGTAGGAAATTGAACATAGAATCAGGTATTGCCGTCGAGGTCAGGGTTTGCCAACCTTTAATAAGTCAAATACTATCAAAAGATGTGTGTTGTATAAGCTAGGTCCATTCCCCGGGTTGGTAAACCCTGGTCTAAATCATAGGTCCCTTCGCACTGAATCTCCAGTTGCCCGCTTCTAATTAGGCCAAAAGCTCGCAACTATCCAGGTATTTGTGACACACACACACACTGGTATATAAAACTATCCAAATGAGCAATTTTCCATGGTGTTCATTTTTGAAATATGATTAAACTCAAAATAATTTGTAATCATTGCTTAAAGTTTACTCTGGTATTTTTTATACTTGCTTAAACCGCAGAAGATTCCTCATGGTGTTTAACTTTGTCCTAGTTTATTAAAAAAAATAATTGACAGGTCTGGCGGCGTGCCACACACACACTGGAATAATTATAAAACTATCCAAATGAGCAATTTTCCATGGTGTTCATTTTTGAAATATAATTAAACTCAAAATAATTTTTAATCATTGCTTAAAGTTTATTCTGGTATTTTTTATACTTGCTTAAACCGCGGAAGATTCCTCAGGGTGTTTAACTTTGTCCTAGTTTATTAAAAAAAAAATTTGACAGGTCTGGCGGCGTGCCTGCAAGCGCGCGTGCTCGCGTCCGAGTACTGGCGGGGGCGAGCGGGCGGCGCGGGCGGTGCGGGGGTTGCGGGCGCGGCAGGGGCCGTCGAGGAGGAGCGGCGGCGGGGGGAGGGGCGCACGCCGCCCGCCGACCCGCACTCCAACACATCCACGCCCCTCGTCGATGAACTACCCGACGGCGCGCGCCCACCAGGTACTGTGTTGTTACCAATAGTAACTAGTGAGGCATGCGAATGTTTTTTTGGTAAATTATAAAGTTAATATTTATAAAGTAATAAAAATAGCAATTAATTTCATATATTTTTAAAACGTTATATTTTGTGTGATATCCTGCTGTTTAATAATCAGTATAACAAGTTAAAATATATTGATATTATATTAAAATAAATAAAATTTGAAAATAACATAGTACTCTGTTTTTTAGAATGAAGGTATAAGAATACGTTTACAGCTACGATTATTGCATAAATTTGTAAACTACAGTAACGTTTATTGTTCCAGAAGGAGAGGGCGGTGAAGAGGTGGAGGAGAGTAAGTGGCAGGACCGGATCGCGTTTCGCTTCGACCAAATAATATCGTTCGCGTCCACCGCCATAGAGGACAAGCGGCGGCGCTCGGACGAGGCGTGCAACACGTCGCCGGACTCCGGCATCGGGCATGGCGTGCCGGAGCCGGCCGCGGCGCCCGGCGCGCCCTCGCCGCAGCCCGCCCACTTCAAGAAGCGCTTCTTCCGCCGCGAGCGCTGGGTCGGCGCCGGCGCGTGGGCCGGGGCGCCGCCCCCCGCCGTCGAGTGGGAGCGCCCGCCCGTGTGACACCGCCCCGCGCCCCGCCCTTCGAGCGAACGTTTCACATTCAAATGTAGCTCGTCGAGAGTTTATTCTTTTTTAGCGTTTCGTTTTACGTTATCGTGTCAATTCACACTTCGATGACCAAATTAATATAGCAAAACGTTTAGTTTCTATACATAGGACCACGTAGGGACGTGTCGGCTCGACGTATTTGCCCTGGCCGCACTGGCTACACCGGCTCGCGTCTACGAAAGAAGAGTGGCTTACGATTACGTTTTTAATATTTATCGTTCGTCGATGCGGGTTTTTTTTATTTGTTATTTTTTTTTTTTTCGAATAATATGTAATTATGTATATTATTGAGTTTACATTACGTTAAGTGCTGTAATTATTTAAACTAGATTAACGCGGTCGCTCCGGACGGGCGGACGACGCGGCGCCGCGGTGTCGTATCTCATGTGTTCATTTAGCTATTAGTGGAGGTACGCGGGCCGCCGGCGCGCGCCGCTCCGCCGGATCGTCCGATGGATGTTTGTTGTTTTGTGTTTCGTTTTCGGTGTTACTGAGAGCTCACCTGAATAATGATTATCGTTTCCTTGGGGCCGTCGTTTTAAGTCGTGTATCGAGAGTTGCATGTGTATATATTGATGAAATGAAATCCGATTTGTAACGTCAGATTAATGAATTGCGCTTCACGGGGAAGTATATCGATTAGTAATCACTGCCTTAATGGTCTATACATTTTACTATTATGTAACACGATGAATTTAAATAAGATACTGGTTATATCTTGCACTTCACGTCGTATGTGATAGTCGAACGTTTGTAAATATGGGGTTTTTATTTTTACTTGTATTTTGCGATTCACGCTAGACGATATATTTTATTTTTATACAAACTTAAAAGGAGGTACCGATAGGTATACACTGTTAAAATGTGCTTAATAGTAGTAGTGGGGAATGTCATTTGTGCCAAAACGTGCATGTTATAGGTGTGAGAATTCAACAGGAAAATAGTTAAGCTACGTGATGCTTTAATAATAATAATATTAAACGAGAGAAAAACCGCGTAGGACAATAGTAGTAATTTTGTAACATTAAATCTAATTTAACTCATAATATACCTAGAACTTAGTAGGCTTGCATTCTCAATTGAATCTGATGCAACAAATTTGATCCTACACCTAAATTCATGACTACAAGTTAAAAATACGTTTAATGGGCATCACAAATAAAAACGTTCGTATAAGTTAAGCAATAAAGAATCATGCATAATACATACTAATAAGATTTGTTGAATGCAAGCCTCATACTGTAGATAGTCATTGCTAGAACAGGGTCTATTTAAAGTTAACGTTTTTGCAATTTGTCTTTGAATCTTTGATAAATCATGTGGACCTTTTTGGATACTTTGGATGTCTCTGATTTTGATACAACGTTAGGCTACTTAAATTATTGTAAGTGTTCTGTTGTTCACGCCACGAGATGATATTGTAAATTTTGCAGTTAATATTATAGCTCACGAGTAATATCCGCCTTCTAGATATAAGGCTTACAAAATAATCCTTTAATCACTAGGATATTTTATATAACCTTATAGTTCCTTAAATAGTTAATGTATTTTATAAGTTTTTTATTTGAAATTCGAAGTATTTTTATAAAATCGGAAATGTTTGCAAAATATTTTATGAAAGTATATTCCAACAGATGATGTGGAATTTTATATTTTATTTGGCATGTTAAATATTGTTACTTTTGTTTTGAATTCATTTTTAAATATTATTTTAGTTAAAAATTTAAAAAAATATTTTAAGGAATTACTTAATCTGTCGGTATGGACATGATTGATTTCAGTAATCAGCATGTTTACTTCAATATGTATCGATCAGAAGTTTGGTCCATATCTACTTGGTGCACTATATTATGTTAGGTATGTAACAAGGTTATAATTTAATTAGAATGTACTCATGAACATTGGAAATTAATTTGAGACCGTAAAATTCGTGCAGTGATCGAGATAATGATTTAATGCTTACAATACATGAAGGGAAACAATTGGTGGCCTAAATTCACGATCTGCCTCGGATCACAGGCGTATTTATCTAACTTATATACACCTTTCATGTATTCTAAACATAGGAGAGCACTGGTTTGATTGTGCCTGAATTCACCAATGCCGCTCCAAACCTCAAAATTATGTAAATGACTAATTAAAGTAAGCTTGTAAATTGGTTTTGAAATACTAGTAAGGTAGCATTAAATTGGTATTAAATTAGATAAAATTGGTTCTCAAGGAACGGTAACGTTATTCAGTTTTGACTAACTTTTATTTTTAATTGGGGAAAGAGCTAATCAGTGTGACGTTAGTGTCTAAAATAGTACAAATGTGAAGACTTATTGTCGTAAGCTTCGGACTATTCAACATTGAAAATGCTAGGTTTGAGATGCATCCCTGTGTACTAGTTTTATTTTGTACTAAAAGTTAAATAAATGATTAAATATATACTATGATTTTTCAATAATTATTATCCTCAATTTTAAATATTATATTTGTCTACGCGCACACACAGTGCAATGCATGTGCAGTCATGAATATGGTTGGCGAACGGCAAACCACTATCTGCGTGGGTTTAGTAATATTATGTTATTTTCCTTTGGGGTTGTTTTGGAAACAATTTGGGAACAATTATATTCCATAACTAGCTATTGATGAATGTATTCGTCATCGTTTGATATATAGCTACGATTTACGAATAATAGCCCCTCAAGCTAAATTGTAATAGTATCTAATGCTGGCACTTCACATGGTTATTTGTATTTGCTATTGGCTAATGGCTATTTGTTGTATTTGGCAACATTATTGACGAATACGCAAACAAGCAAATAAAGGCAAATACGACCTTCCACACATGGCCGTCAAATATCAAACTTTTACTTGATTTTGTTTACTTGCCTATTTGACTCTTTTGATGTGCGTCAAAAACCGACAAAGGTACGGATACGTGTATTCATTGCACTGACCTCACTGACCTCTATTATACAAGTACGCTGGACCTATAATACCCACTTTTTTTTGTGCCTATTTGAAGCGGAATCAGCGCCCCCAGTGAGCGGGAAGAGAACTAAATTTGACGTAACTTGCAAATGGCCGCTTAATCGTTATTGGTTGTCATCACTAGTATTAGTTCCAAATACCCCACTACTGCTAACAGCGCCAATATGGCGACTTTCAAACGTCATTTTTACGTCAAATCATAGACAAATATATTTGGTCAATGGTCAAATTTAGTTCCTATCCCTCCCATCGGGGGAGCTGATTCAGCTTCAAATAGGCACAAAAAATAGCTGTCATTTCAAAGGGTATCATTAGTCCAGCGTACTTGTATAATGGAGGTCAGTGACTGACCTCCATAAAACAAGTACGCGTACTTGTATGGAGGTCAGTGTGTATTTGGTATTGGTCATATTTGTCAAATAGGCAAATAAGGCCAATACTTTGTCAAACATACCGTCTACACATGGTGATTGTTTGGCGAATACATCAAATATGCAAATACAAATAGCCATGTAAATGCTGGCAGCATTATATTATGTATAAAATGTGAAAAGCGAAATGAGCGGTAGGTACATTTAAAAACTATTCTGTGAAATGAGCCAAACTTAGAAGATCAGAACTGGCGAGCAGCACCGTGTTTTTATTTACTCCAACTTATTCACAATTCAAGTGATCTAGAAGTTTGAAGTTTGAATGTTAATTTTGAACAATGATAATGGATTTTTATTTATATATTTCGCTGCGGATAATATAATCAAGATACAAAAAAAATTGACGGAGTTTTGCCGGGAACGTGAAAGAGTGATGTTGTGTTTTTGTATTATTTTCCTAAAATTGTGTTAACTGGGTTTTTAATGTGTAATATTGGTAGGATATTAACTATTGGATATTCGTTATCGTTCACAAGTGTAGGAAAGTGATGCAATATCCAGAAACGTGCTATTTTGTGTTCCCTCCAAAACTCCATCGAAAGTTTCAATAAAGCGTCTACCACTTTACTGAATCGACCGACTTGACTTCTTGACTGTTTTGACTTTTACTTAGACTTTGACTAGACTTTAGACCTGACAATATAGAAAAACGAAAAGAATATTGTTTTCCTGCCATATTAATTATAGTTTATACTCGACACTGGCCATGGTTAAATAGCCGAAGTGCCATATAATAAGAAAAAAAAAATTGACAATGACGGATAATATAATGCGAAGATTGAAGAGGAAGAAGAAGAAAATTAATTAATGACAATTGACATTCGAAATCGAAGCAAATCATAAATCTACGAACCTAAAAATGGAAATAAATCATCTATTTCAGGGATAAGGATGAATTCTGTTTATTTATAGTAATATTGCGTGTTAATATTAAGACCTTGACACAAGTCAAAACAGTAGAACTTTTTGTTTATCATTACTTTGATGAACAGGAATTTGTGATTGTGTAGTTCCATGATCCATCACATCCACAGAGTACTTTGATCACATCAACACTATTTTTCAAATGAAATGCAATACCAGAGAACTTGCTCTTTTGAGCGATCAACCGTGTATTATCGAAGGAAGATTAAACTACAAAAAAGTTTACAATGGAAGCTACAGAAATCCTGCAGGTAGAGTACAGAGAAACTAACTATTTGCTTAAATTCAATGTTACTTTTATCAAATTATCTATTCTATGATAAAACTTATGATAAAAAATATCGACCTAGCCAAGGCTAAATAAATCTAAAATTAGTTGCTTCACTTTAAATTTAACTATTTTTACCACTTCTGTGGTCAAGCTAAATTTCCTGGCTTTGCTGGCAGTATTTGTATTTGTTTAACCCTTCGATCGCGGATTCTTGGAAATGCTATTGTATTCTATTGTTGTCGCGACCACCGGTGCCCGTATGGGGCTTGATGAGTTAAGGTACCTATTTGTTATATGGGCCTCTGATGCCCAAAATAAAGATGATTTTTTTTTAATGTAACTTTGCTGAACATGTCTCTTTTAATATCTATAACTGAGTTTATAAATAGGAATATACTTCTTGATTTCACTCTTATGCTTATAATTTATTTTTCTTAACCCGTTGATCATGGGAAAACGAGACACAATAGATTTATTATTCTATTGGGTCTCGGTCACCTGTGACCGTATGGGGCTTGATGAATTAATTTATAAATTCTTATTTAAGCATTCAAAGAGAGATGGTTTCGCCTGATCAAAAATTACTTGTTCTACTTTAAAATAAGTGAAATGGGAAAATTTGATACTAAGAATCCAGCAGGTGTATTTGTGATGGAAAACTCTTCTATACAAATGGAACACGGCCAAAGCATATCTTTCTCATTCTCTATATCATTTATGTAAGTAAAAGTTACATGAAGTGGTGGATTTTTGTATAAAAAGATTGTAATAAATTCTTATGATTGATATTTATTGAATTTGTATAATAAAATTGCAGAGATGAACCTGAAAAAAGGCATATATTTGCCGCCCGGTGTGAAGACAATGTTGTTCAGTGGGTTATGAAGCTGCGGCAGTGTACATACGAATACCTGAGAAACCAACTGCATACATTACAGTCTAAAATATACTCCATTACTGGCAAGGTATGGTATAACATAAAAATGTAAAGATCACACATACATAACTTTGGTTTGTGGTTATTAGAGCAGCAAGCAAAATTGTTTTGGCCCCAATTTCTATTTCGTTTGTACCCAGAGAAATTTCTTTTTTACTTACACATTGTGTTCTTGGACAACAAGTTTTCAAGTGAGATTGTAGTTAAAATATATTTTGAATTTAGTAATATGACTGAGAGTACCAAAAACCTATTTTTCACATAACATAGTACTTTTATTTACAGGATCCACTATTGATGGTACCTAGAAATGATGGAGCATGCTTGTGGGCTCCCTCAGTTCCATTTTCTACTACAGCTGCATGCACTGTCAATACAAGTTCCTTTGTCTGCCATCTTCACACCAACGGTGCATTCACTCTCGAACGAAGCAAGTCAGACGCCCAAGCATACCAACACTTACGGGGTGAACAGAAAAGTAACACATCATTCTATGTCGAAAACAACACAAGTGATGAAGCAAAGGAGGTTAAAAACTACTCCCTAGAGAAAAGCCAAACATCTGCATTATTTAATACTAGTCTTAATACAGTAAATATGTCCATATTTGACAATAGGCCTCAATACTCTAGAGCAGCACCGAGCCCCCCCGTTCGGAATAAGTTGTCGCCAAGATTAAGGAGAGGAGAGGTTAGTGAAGACCACAAGGTGTTTACAGATCAAGGAAAATTCCTCGGACAAGAGAGTATATTAGGTATTGTCCCAATTCCGCCTAGAAGGAAAGTTTCACCTAAGCAACACAATGTAGGCAAAGAGTCTAATGGTCCAGAGAGTACCAAAGATGAGGAAGTGGAAACTCAAACTGAAGATCTTATAAAGTTTTAGTTTTTATAGTTAATTTATTTACTTACCCACCAAAATTTATTTATAATAGATGTGCTAGTCTTTATAGATATAAAATACTGAAAAGGTCCATGCAGTGGGTATTTGTTAGTTATATTATGTCTACATCTAGTTACATTAACATAAATAATAATAATCTCCATCTTGTACCTTTTGTTAAATTTAACCATATAGTAAAATTATTCATATTATTGTGAGATAATATCTCACAATAATATGAATATATATTATATATTGTGTGGTGGCCACAAAGGAAGATCTTCCGACCGAGCGAGGTGTTATGCTCGGTCAGGCCGAAGCCCGCGTGATACATTTCAGCTGTCGTATATATACCGACGCGCTTAGAAAACTTCGATAGCGCGATGCAGGAATGTTAGGCGAATTGTGGGTACCGCCACATTATTGTCATAATTGCGAAAATATGTTTGTGTGTCTGAAAGACTATGTACTTGCCCCAACATGTTTAACTAATCAAATTAAATTCGGCATTTTATCTTCATTGCCATCATCCATCAGATTCCTGGAAAAGAGTATGAGACAGTTTTATAACGGTAAAATATACGGTACCTGCACGAAATCTGAAGTTACGGTCAAACTAGTTTAATACGATGAGTTTGTAAAAAAACAATCACATAAATAGGGTAAGTGAGTGGTGTACTATCAGAGAAGTTGATTCCTAGGCAGATGGGGGACCTACGTAGTTTGGTAGTGTTACGTCAAACCCAGCCGACAGATCACAATTTAACATTGAATTGACATGATCCGACCAAATGATGTTGGTCTGTCACATCTAGATAATACAATATATGATCTGTCAACTGCCTAGGAATCAATTTCCTCGATGGTACCATTGGACCTAGTTTTTAGTTAATAATGAGTTTATATTAAGTATAGTATTTGTAAATGTGTACTGTAAAGTACACATGCATGACGACAGTTGTTTTTCACTATTTCTCATCTTAATTTGGATTGTTTTACCACCTTGCCTCATAATTTTAACTATTTAAAAAAAAATTTAAGTATAGTGTAAAACACAGAATTATAGTACTTAACATCACAATGACTTTGTTACATATGTATTTTATACTTAAGTACACCAAATGTGTTAAAAAAAACTAACATGGCTATTCACAAAATTATTTGAAAACTGTAAATCAATAAATAGCTACGAATAATAAAAACTAAGGAAACGTAACTCCTAATACTATTACCGTTTTAAATTTGGTTCCTTTCGAACTGTCATGTAACGTCAGCCTATAAATACCGCTGAAGGCCACCTAAATATTGCAAATGTATTGAAAATGTGTACCTAGGTCACAGAACAGATATTACTCAGACCTAGGTACACATTTTTGACAAGTATTGTAGAACATGTTTTTTGACGGAGTTACTTTTCCTTAGTTTTTATTATTCGCAGATAAAAAGGTAGTAATTTTAACAAAAAAAAACAACTTCAAACAGTGTTACAGTCATCAAGGGACCACCTGTGAAGTATCCTCTTTCCAAAAAAACCGGCCAAGTGCGTGTCGTGCCACGCGCAATATAGGGTTCCGTAGTACCGCTAGTTTTTGATAATTTTTGTATGGTCAATAAATGCTCATTTATAACGTGTTTTACACTAGTAACAACATCAAGTTACGTTCAAAGAATTTTGAACGAATAGTTCCTTTGTACTTCTACGAATACATTTTTTTTAGTTAATAGACTATTACTCAATAACTTATGAAGTCTTCTTAGTCGTGATAGTTTTCCTTTTAAATTCAGCATATTTCCTACTCCCGTGAATTTTTTCACATTTCCAGAAGCAACCGTTTAGCTGGTAGAAGGGGGGGGGGGGGGGGGGGGGGGAGACTGGAATCTTAACGATTTTTTCCACTTTAAAACTTCATATTTCACAAATGGATCCCTGAATCGTTAAATTATTTTTGAGTACTCGTAATATTTTTGAAAAACCTATCCAACGACACCCCACACGGTGGGGTGGACGCGAAAAAAAACATCACCCCCGCATTGATATGTAGGGGAGGTACCGTAAAAAAAATTATATTTCAAAGATTTATTATACCATTTTGTCGGCATCATTAGATGTGCATTCATGCCGAATTACAGCTTTCTTGTACAGGTTCCCCGTTGACTACGGAACCCTAAAAAAGAATTATCATAATCAGTTCACAAACGGCGAAGTTAATCCGCAAACAAACATAAAAAAAATACATAGGTCGAATTGAGAAATTCCCTTTTTGAACATTTTCGAAGTTGGATAATAAAACAGAAAGAAGTTTTCCGAACTGCATATTGGTGCTATTTTTAAAGCAAATAGAAAAATTAAGTTGCTTGGTTGTCATGAAAATGGCTAGATCATATAAAATTAAACTGTTAAGTATCAAGGAAAATATTATTCACATACCTACTGCATTGTGTGAAAAAGCTTAAACTATTCTTTTAATACGTAAGAAAGAGATTATTTACATTATCTACATACAAATAAGAATACCTACCTACTTACCATAAGCGCGTTAAGTAAGGCCCGTATTTTTGGTCAGTACTCAAGATGCATCTCGGTCTCAAGACAGGTTCAGGCTCTGTGATTGGTTGGTTGTCAAAATTTGGACCAATCACAGAGCCGAACCGCGTCTTGAGACGTCGCATCTTAAGTACTGACCAAAAATACGGGCCGTTTGAAGTAACTAATTAGTGGAAATGCCAACATTGACTACCTAGTGGCTAGTACCTACTGAACTAAGTTTGTTCACATTAACATTTGCACTTATTATTTACTTCAAAGAAGGAGGGGCATTTCGTACCCACTAATGTAGCACTTTGAGACATATACAAATGAAAGGGCTTGAAAAGTTGAACATTTTATTGTATGACGATAAATCTCTAAACTATGGGAGAAAAAAGTTAACGAGGGTAGAACTTAGAAGGTAAGAAAAAATTACACAAAAAAAACATTCTGTATTATTGCATCAATTTATAGTGTTGCTAGTAAGGAATCATTTCTGGAAAGTAATCGTGTATGGAAAACTTGAGGAAAGTGTTGTATTTTAGTATATTGTTTCAGATTTTAAAGAAATGTATGAGAAAACAATAACCCAAAATCTAAGCTTTCCTGGATTTAACTGTATATTATCACCTTGGGGAAATTGTTTATAATTATACCAGCGAATGGTGTAATAATACAGGATGTTTTATTATTCCTAAGAAAGAAAAAAAACATCCTTTATTATTGCACCATTCGCTAGCATTGCTAATTATAAACAATTTCTCCAAAGTGATAGTAAACGAAAAAATCAGGCAAAGGTTCGACATTCAGCATTTTATTGTTTTATCATACATTTCTTTGAAATGTGAAGCAATATAATGAAGTACAACACTTTCCTTGAATTTGCCATATATGGTTACTTTTCAGAAATTATTCCTTACTAGCAACACTACAAATGATATATGAATACAGTTCTCTTTTCATGTTCTTTTTTCTTTTTTGGAAAAAATAAAACATCCTGTGTTATTGCACCATTCGCTAGTATTGCTAATTATAAACAATTTCTCCAAAGTGATTACATATATACGATAAAATCCAGGAAAGGTTAGATTTTTAGCATTTTATTGTTTTCTCATACATTTCTTTAAAATATGAAACAATATACTAAAATACAACTTGAGGAAAGCTCAAGTATGCCATATATGATTACTTTTCAGAAATGATTCCTTACCAGCAACACTATAAATTGATGCAATGATACAGGGTGTTTTTTTGTGATTTTCTTACCTTCTACCCTCGATAACTTTTTTCTCCCATGGTTTAGAGATTTTAGGTCATACAATAAAATGTAGAGCTTTTCAAGCCCTTTTATTTGATATATTATGTGTGGATGTGCTACAGCTTGGGTACAGGTTCCATACAAAAATGCCCCGTGTTCTTTACACAATGTTTACACATAATATGACTATAGAAAGAATGTGTGTAAAATGCAATCCTTTTGTATTACTGTTGTTGCCCATTTAAATGTGATATTGATGTTTGATTTGAGATTTTGCATTAGGCATTTATAGAATGTATTTTTATATGATAGTTTTGTATACTTACTTGCAATAAATGTATATTTTTTGTACAGTAATTGTTTATTTTTTTGTACCGTGACTTATAATAATCAGTTGAAATCCAGACTTAAAATGTGTGTTTGAAATAAAATAAAATTTAATACATATTTTATTTATTCAACAAGTTTTCAAATGTAGGTTGTCAAATATATTCTAGGTCATTAGTGAGCACTAGCTCCCTTGGGATACGACTGTCTTAAGATTGACTATTGGTAACAAACCTACGAATAATAAAACTAAGGAAACGTAACTCCCATACTATTACCGTTTTAAATTTGGTTCCTTTCGAACTGTCATGTAACGTCAGCCTGATACCGCTGAAGACCACCTAAATATTGCAAATGTATTAAAACTATAGGATAGAGCCTTATATCGGTGTATAAGCGTCAAAAGCGTGTAATGTTATGTCCTACTCACCAGGACATAACAAAGGGGTCGGTGATCGGTCTGCATATTTCATATAATAAAAGCGTTAATAATGGTTTTTGGTGAACATTTTATGCTAGATATTGTTGAGTTTTGTGGTACCGCTAAATAATAAACCATAAGAATGGCCAAAGAATGCCTCAAACACGTGGATTTGACATTAAATACGTAAGTTTTGAACAACGTTTTTTGGGCTTTTCAATCGGTATTTTTGTAAGCTAAATGGATTATTTATAAGTTTAATAATCCCTTATTCGTGCTATATAAGGCATTAGTGCTAAAAATGTCACATCAATAAATAATTTGGCTACGAAAATTGCATAGCTTTTTACGTGTGTTTACGGATTCTCATTACTTGAACTATATCGATATCATGAACTAAATGACTTTCTTTTCTGGATTATAATGTGCTTCAAAATGATTGACAAATAGAAATATTCAAGAAAATAAACGCACACTACTTGTATGAAAATAAGCACAAAATGGCCACGCGATGACGGGCTAAGATTACATCTATACTATAATACTTTATCTATGATTGAAAATGTGTACCTAGGTCACTGACCTCCATTATACAAGTACGCTGGACTTATGATACCCTTTGAAATGACAGCTATTTTTGTGCCTATTTGAAGCGGAATCAGCGCCCCCAATGCGGGGGAAGAACACTAAATCTGACGTAAAAATGACGTTTGAAGGTCGCCATATTGGCGCTGATAGCAGTAGTGAGAGTACTTGGAACTAATACTAGTGATGACAACTGTTGTTATTGGCTGTGGTTACGTCAAATTTAGTTCTTTTCCCCGCATTGGGGGCGCTGATTCCGCTTCAAATAGGCACAAAAAGCAGGTGGGTAGATATCATAAGTCCAGCGTACTTGTTTAATGGAAGTCAGTGATCTAGGTACACATTTTTGACAAGTATTGTAGAACATGATTTTTGACGGAGTTACTTTTCCTTAGTTTTTATTATTCGTAGTAACAAACAAACATTTTATATTGCAAAAGTCTGTCTTCAGACTGCCGTGTCACAAGTGAAGACTCACCCTTAATAGATCATAAAATCCAGACTTAAAAATTAAAATATTTTACATAAATTACAATTAATTATGTTTGAAACTAGTTATTACTTTTACTATTTTCAATTTTGCCTTCACTGTGTTTTCTTTTGCGAGGCTTTGTCGACCTCTTGAGTTCCTTAGATTTTGTTACTTTCGTATGAATTTCGTTGTTTATTAACATTTTAGTTTCATGTATTGATCTCTCGTAGCTCTCAACTAGGTGTTGTAATGACTCAGGTTGTATTTCCATTTGTGTCACTTTATTGTTTTCGTCGTTTTCTAGAATTTCCTGTAAAAAAGTAATATACGTTGTTAAAAATTCTAGTACTTAATGCAAGTTGCAACATACAAATAGTATCTTTAGCTGTCAGCTAAGGCAAAAAACTAGTTTGAAATTACCTTAAACATTTGAAGTTGATTCTGAATTAAGAATGTTACAGCTCTTCCTTTTCTACCTGCCCTTCCTGTTCTGCCAACTCTATGAATGTAAGTTTTTATGTTTCTGGGTGGGTCATATGAAATGACATAGCTACATTCGGGTATATCTATACCTCTGGCTAAAGCATCTGTGCTAATTATCCTGTAAAATGAATTCATGTTAATATATTTTATCTATTCTGAACTAATATTACACAGTATTGAGTATTTGAAATAATTACTGCAGAGTGCTCTCTTTTTTAGAAACAACATAAAATTACATACACATTTATTTCAGACTGTTTAAACTTCTTTAAAACAGTGTCTCTGCTTGTCCTGTCAAGTGCAGAGGACAGCTCAGCCACACGGAGATTATCTTGAGCCATACTGCTCATGAGGACTGTCAGCCTGTGTGCCGCTTGCGCAGAATTTGTGAAACATAACACCTTATCCCACTTGAGTTCTACTAAGAGGTGGTATAAAACTAGTGGTTTCTCCTCTGGATTACACACAACAAACTCTTCTTGTAATTCATCTGGTGTTGAATATTTTTTGGCAGATTTCCCATTTGGCCTATCATTGACGGGAGCAGCAGAGAAGAGTTTTGGTTGGAACAGCCCCCATTTCTCTAGGAGCTCCGGATCAGGAGATAAAGTTGCCGAGAACAGCAGTTTATGTAAAGGTGCTTTTTGATTGTTTAAACTGCTCCAATTCAAATGAGGAATTTTGCTTCTTGTTCTATTTTTAATGGTGATATGTTTTTCTAAGTAGTACAGCCAGTCATTTTGTATATTGTCCATGATCCTATCAGCTTCATCAATAACAAGGAACTTTAAATGTTTTAACGAGAACCCTTCAGTGTTTTGCAAATGTTCAACAAGTCTCCCAGCTGTGCAGACAATGATGTCTGCTTCACTTATCCAGCCCATCGTTTCAGCTGAAATATATAAAATGTATGATTACTTACACCAGAGCTTCCAATTTTTTTTTATTACTTTACATTAAAAAAATTTAAATGTAATAAATACCTTGATCATGGGAATCGCAGACACAATATATTTTTAATTATTATGCAGCACCCGGGTGCCGCTTGGGAGTTGATGTGTTAATAATTACAGTAGTAAACAGATAAATTAAAAT
The DNA here is from genome assembly GCA_905187585.1 of Cyaniris semiargus. NCBI lineage: Eukaryota > Metazoa > Arthropoda > Insecta > Lepidoptera > Lycaenidae > Cyaniris > Cyaniris semiargus. Next base: position 7,639,635 of record LR994555.1, read on the forward strand.
GTTGTTGAGTACTTACTGTATCTCATAATTTGTTGTTGTTCTTTTTGTAGAGGTACAGATCCACTCAACAGAGCCACTTTGAGGCCAGTGTTGGTGCTGTACTTCTTGAATACTTTTGCCACTTGCACTGCTAACTCTTGAACTGGTAACACAACTAATGCTCTTATGTGGTGACCAATACTGTTCAACAATATCTGAAAATTATTAACAAATCTTAGTGACCATGTTTAAGTAATGGTTGGAACGTAAATAGATTACTTCTTACAACTTAAAGACAACAACAATAATAATTTTGTTGTATTAAGATTACTAATTCTCAGAATATTTATGTTAATTTTGTTATTTATGTTTGTTTAGACGTAGACGTTTTATTGTAATTCGGTAAAAATTCCCCCATAGCACAGGCTGCGCCTCCTAAATTGGGGGACTGCCACTTTTTAAAAATATTGTAAATTAATTTATGACAATTATAGATTTGTATTTGTATTTGTAATAATAATATCTATGGACGCTTCACACCACATCAGTCTGGCCCCATGCTAAGTACCTGAAGGACTTGTGTTACAAATTAGTTACAGTATTAAAGTTACAATATTCAAGCTATGTTTTTATACACCCATTCATAATATTTTTCTATAAAAAAGAAGGTTGTAGAGAACTATTATCACATTTTGCTTTACCTGAATTATTGGCAGCACAAAACATAATGTTTTACCACTACCAGTAGGAGCAGAGACACAAATATCATGTGGAAATATTGGCTCAGGGTGCTTGTGCTCTTGAAGAATGAAAGGAATCACTTTTTCCTGGACTGGAAACAGGTGTGTTAAACCTTCACTTTTTAACATAGACTTTAACGTCTCATGTAACCAATCTAGATCATCTACGCAACATGTTAACTTCTGAAGATTTTTAGAAACACTAAATGCATGTGAAAGCCAATAGGGTAAGACTCTTTCCACCTGAAAACAAATTTTACTTAATTATCAGTGTTTATTGAAATAAATGGAATAATGCTTTTTAAAAGTCGACTGATTACCTGCACTTTCTTTTCAAAATCATTACTTCCTAAAACTTTAAAATCATGTGCAGGTTTTTTTGTTTCCTTTTTCTCAGATGAAACGCTGCTTTCAGTTTTATTTTCTATCCGTTCCTGAGGGTCGGGTGATGACTGGGCTATTTCTTCTAATTTATTTTCACTTTTTTCTTCTTTTTGCTCCTTCAATACAATAGTTTCTGGTTGCACACGAGTGGCTGTAAAAGTTTTTCTTCTTTCTTCTATTTTTTGTTTAAGCCTTTGCAAATGCAGGTTTTCATTATCTTTTTGCTTTTCGTCATCATTATCATCAGTGTACCTGTTATAGACGTAAAAAAAGAAAAGAATGAACTATATTTAAGAGCACAACACTGTGGAGTGTAGATGGTAAATATGTAATTATATTTACCTGTTTATAATGAACAAATCCATGTTGACTGAAGCTTAGTGACAGTGTCAGATACAAAATATCAATTTGGGTAATTATAATCTACTTGTATTAATTATTAACTATATAAAAATCGTGTGTTATTTTAAAAACAAATACACACTTTATAACCTCAAAATATTTTACTTCTTCTTTTGTCAAATGTCAATGTCATAAACGTCATAAAGACAAAGGATTGTACAGATTAAAAAGCCTCTTACTTAGGTTCGATTTTCGAATCGGTCAAAAGAAGTCTCGCAAGTAGGGTTGCAAAATTACGTAATTTTACCGAAAACGCTGGTAAAATACGCGTATTTTACGGTAATTTATATAAATTACGGTAAAATTACCGGCTACGTATGTATGCAGAATGGTGGTATGACGGCGGGCGGGGCGAGCGTGTTGCAAGTTGTAATTTGTGTACTGCGTGCGCGTCGCACGGTGTGAGTTGTGACGTTGCCGATTAATCGCATGCTTAATGGAACACTGACCCATTACTAGATAGGTCAGAATTGAGTTACGTTTTGAAGCAGGCGTCTTTTAACGCCATCTACCGTCTACAGTTTGAATTAAGTCGAAGTTACGCATGGTTCCTGTCCAAGCGATATATGCGTCTCTTTCACTCTTATAGGATCTCTCAGTGTGTTTGCGTCGAATAGCGACTCATGCCAGTTTGCGTCAAGCATTTGTGCAGTGAACATATTATTATGTAATAGAACGAAGACCCAATAGTTGTTGCGTCAATTTACGACTAAATTCAAAGGTAAGTTTCTTCAAATTGCATAATCTTATACTGTCAAATTAATATTTAGGTCAGTTTACTACTAATTTTCGTTATATATTACGTTAAACATTCAGTTTTAAGTCAGTTTATCATTAAACGATTTCATATTTTTTGAGGCCCATTACGAGATTAGTCAGTTTACTATTAAAATCTATCCATTGTTACTGATAACACTGTGTAACATTCAAGTATGAGTCTGTTTACTACTAAAAGTTTTCCTTACTTTGGAGTTGCTATAGTAGTTGAGTTTTTGTTTGATAAAAGATAATGTTACATGATGCGTATTTTTTTTTTCTTTTCTGTATTTTTAAATTTTAGGTCATTATTTCTTTAAAAACTGGGTACAATCTTTTAATTATAAATGGGGCATAATTATATTAGTCTGTATGTTTTAGGTATATAATGGCATCCAACAGGTCGAAAAAGATGATTGAGCTTGCTCAGACTCGAAACCCGGTAGCACGAACGGCAACAGAAGTTATAGAACATGAGTCGGGACCATCATCTTTTTTTTTTTTTTTTTTTTTATTTTGTTCAATATCTAGATACAATAATATTACAAAAATTACAAAAACCTTGCCGCAAAAACTACAATGAGTTTATCTGGACAAGATGTGGTCGCATCATTAATTATTAACTTTACTTAATAGATGTTTTTTAAGTTGCCGTCTATATTTACACCTGTCCCGATACAACTTTTGCAGGTCTTCCGGCAGCTCTTCTACAAACGAAGGTATTAATGTCTTAAGCATTCTGCTTCCGTAATAATTATTACAGTCAGGCTTGATAAATTTTGTTTTACAAGTTTGTCTTAAAATGCTAGGTCTTATTTTTTCTATTAATAGTGTAGGATCATTAACTTCATTTAAAACTGCAAATTTAACAAGATCAAAAATGTGCATAACATTACAATACTCAAATAAGCCTTCCTCATTTGTTTTAAATTTATTTTTTACAGGTTTAGGTACAATTACTTTTAACATGCGTAACATTAATGAATGTATATTAAGTAAGTGGCTTTCAAACGATCTTCCATAACTACTCAGTCCATAGTTAACAACCGACTGGGCCAACGATAAATAGAATAACCTTAAGGTTCTGTAGGGTAACTTGTATTTAAGAATATAGATTTTACTGAGTACAGATCTTAGTTTCGAGCATACATGGTCTATGTGTGGCTTCCAACTCAGTCGGTTGTCAATTATGAGACCCAGGTATGTATGTTGATTTACTTTTTCCAATGCTGGACAATTACAGGCATTAATATGTACTACATTTGAGTGAAAACAATCGTGAGTATGTGCTATAATCGTGGGGGAGGTGAGAGGCACATTATGAGCTGAATGAATATGTATAAATTTAGTCTTTTGTGAGTTTATTATCAGCCCCACATCATGCGCATATTTACAAATAAGATTGAAATTTTTTTGCATGGCATTTTGAGCTTCATGAATCGATTTATGAGCCATTAAGAGACACGTATCATCAGCAAATTGATAAATATCTCCTTCTATTATTAAATTGCACATTTCGTTAACGTAGGCCAGGTATTCGTCTGGGCCGATCGTGGACCCCTGTGCCGTGCCCTCCTCGGTGCTATGCAGGTCACTATACTTATCGAGAACTTTAACAGCCGTAAATCGGTCAGTATGATAACTTTTGAGTATTTTCAACAGAGGGCCTTGAATCCCCGCGTTCGATAATTTTTGGAATAGTGTTTTAAAATCCAAAACGTCGAAAGCTTTGGAAAAATCAATAAACAGCGCGATTACCTGAAATTTTTGATCAAGATAGCCGTTAACCCTATCAGTGAAATCTCGTAGCAACTCTGTCGTACTCCGTTTTCTTTGAAAGCCATACTGTTTATGGTTAATAATATTATTATTTTGAAAGAAGGATGATATTTGATCATCGAAAAATCTCTCTATAACCTTGTCTATACACGATAATATAGTGATGGGGCGATAGTTATTATAGTCGTTATGGTGCCCCCCTTTATATATAGGTCTAACAATTCCTATTTTAAGAATATCTGGGTATATACCCGTATCAATACAACGGTTAATCAGGTGCGTCAGGACAGGAACCAATAATTCGGAGGACGTTTTTATATCACGGGCCCGAATGCCGTCGCGCCCGGGACTTTTGTTTATATTTATACTTTTAATAATTTTAGCTAGTGTATCATGAGTAGCACGCTTTATTCTAATTGACATTGTAGGTTTATTTTCGTATGTTCTTGGATCTAATAATTTAGTGTTACAAATATTTTTAATTTTTTTGATTGAGTCCTCAAATTTCTTCGCGAAGTTGTTAGCTATAATTAGGGGTTCGAGTTTGAAATATTTAAGTAGGATATCATCAATACTTTGAACAATTTTTCCAGAAATTTTGTTTATTATTCCCCATATTTTTTTCGGATTGTTAAAATTCTTACAAACATTGGCCATAATAAATCTATTTTTAATATACTGCGCATATTTATTTGTTTTATTCCTATAGCAATTAAAGTAAAGGCGCTTAGTACAATTATTTTCATCTTTTTGCCACTCCTTATATAGTCTGTCCCTCTCAGCACACATATACTTTAAGCGCTGATTCGCCCATGCACAATAGCTACGTTTTGAGTTTGTGTAATCTGCAATGGAGGTATCAATTTTAATAGTTAGCTACCACTTTTGAGATTTTCTGCAAATAAAAATGTTGTTCGTCTTATCAAAATGTAGCTACTCACAAAAAATTTGCTTGATAGTAATTAAAAAAAATTCGAGGGCTCCCGTACTATTTGTATTAGTCTTATTATTTTGTTAGATACTAATTAAATATTATGTTGCTTTATAGATGTTTGCTGATATTATAACAAACAAGCTTGAAAATCAGCCTTACCCTAATGTAAATGAATGTTTTGAAACTGTGGAACCGGCTTCAGCCATGAACGAAAATCATCTTCATAATACCACAGTCACCCACGATTTTACTGATGAGAGACATTCAAAATCATAAAATAGCGATATCGACTTAAGTGATCATGATTCATCGTACAAGCCTCCGTCTAAAAAGCGAAAGCCAAAACCAGTATATCCAAGTAGATCAAATTCATCAAGAAGTTCCTCGTCTTCTACGTCATCTTCTTCCTCATCGTCTTCAGGATCTTCCAGCGATATTTCCGATACAGATTCTAGTGATGAACAGAACAAAACACAAGCAAATATAGTTCAGGTAACTGCATAGATACAATCAGAGCAAACAAACATTGATGAACCTGCAACAACAGAAGCTTCATTAAATCAAGAAATTCCAGAAAATACTACACCACAAGAAGAAAAAAAGAAGGGAAGAAAACGTAAACGAAATGAAGAAAGTTGGAAACAGAATAGAGCTAAAAGTCTGAGAAATTCTGGCAAATCATACGTGAACAAGAAAAATAAAGCAGTAAAACCTCGTTCTGTTCAACCACCCTGCGGTGATAAATGTAGACTCAAATGCTGTGAGAAGATAACTGTAGATCAAAGACAAAATATTTTTGATATGTATTGGAGACTCGGCCACATTGATGCTCAAAGAGCTTTTATTATGTCTTGTATGAGCAATATTACTCCAAGATATAAATATACAAACGCTCGTAATCAAAGAAATTGTAATCAAGCATTCCATTTTTTAATAGAAGGGCAGATGGTACGAGTCTGTAAAACGTTTTTTATAAAAACTTTGGATATTTCTGATCGAGTTAATATACGTACTGTTAAGAGCAAAATAAATGAACATGGAATGCTAGCACAAGATCTAAGAGGACAGCACGGCAACCATGTGAGGGTTGATGAAGAACTTATTAGCGATATCAAACAGTTCATTGACGCAATACCGAGAATAGAATCTCATTATATTAGGCAATATTCTACTCGTGAATACATTGATGGCAGTAAGACAATTGCAGATCTCTACAGGGATTTTAAAGACAATCAAAACAAAAATAACAAAATAGCTGGTAGGTATTGTACTTTTTATAAAGTGTTCACAGAAGAATATAACATTGGATTTTTTCGTCCTAGAAAAGACCAATGCGATTTGTGTTTTCAATACCAAAACTCGACGCCTGAACAAAAACTATTGCTCAAAGAATCGTATGATACCCACCTAGAAGAAAAAACACTTAGCCGCGAAGAGAAACGCCATGATCGCTGCAAAATAGACGATTATGTTTTTACCTAAGTGAGTTTATTTTTATAAAGTAACAGAATAGAAGTTAAGTATTAAGTTTATAATAATTATAATATTTTGGATACAACGTATTTTTCAGACTGATTTATAGAACTTAAGTTTAACTCATCAAGCCCCATACGGGCACCGGTGGTCGCGACAACAATAGAATACAATAGCATTTCCAAGAATCCGCGATCGAAGGGTTAAAGAAGACTGATCCGTTAGCATTAATTGTTATTTTTATCTGCTAAATGTGAAGTTTGCTGTAATAAAAGACTGATGATTGTATTTTTGTCTTTTGATTAATTAAAAAACAACAATATTTTGTTTATGTACAGTCCGCTAATTTGAATAAAGTGACCCAATTTCTAAATATGTTTTCCTCAAAAAATCATATATCGGCTAAATACTGAATTGGTCATCATAATTAGAACATTATTAAAACTGAAACAGACTTAAAACTCAATGAGACATTTGGATTTTAAAATGTTTGATTTACTTTTTATAAAATAAAGACTTAACTCAAAACATACTTTTTAAAATATTTTTTTAAAATAGATAGAAGTTATTTCCAGATTTTTTTTATATCAGATCTCTTCGATAGTAAACTGAAGATGTTAAAAATACAACCATTCATGATTTACATAAATTCGTTTTATTATTATGCATCAACAAGTACGACAAGTCCTCATAACAAAAACTTCTTTTGCGATTTCCCAAAAATCATCTTTTTAGAGTTAAGTCACTATTCCACCAAGCATGCGATTAGTGCTGTTTGCCATAATATTTTGCGCTGTTGCGACTTGTTGACAGTTGACGACACTCGACAGAGCATACAGCAAGCCGGCAGGCTGGCTATTTTGTTTTGACTTACTGCTGTCTAGACTTGCATTAAGTAACCTGTTTAATTGTTTATATCCACATTCTTAATGAAAATTATGCCACGAAATCAAATCTTTTTATACCCAATTTTACCGTAATTTACCGTAAAATATAATATTTTACGTAAAATATCGTAATTTACCGAATTTTACGAAAGTAATTTTACCGCTTTACATCCCTACTCGCAAGTCGCAAGTTGCGACTTGTGACACTCGCAACTCGCAACGCATTACGATTTAGTATTTACGCAAGTCCAAGTCGCAACTAGCACTTGTCTTGATCTTGATTCTTTCTTGTAAATCTTGAATCGCGTGATTCATGAATCATGACGTAATCGTTTCCTTTCGTCTTCGTTTCGTGTTTCGTTTCATATTAGGCCGTTAGTTCATATCACACCAAACCGACTGTGAGCCGCCGAATGTGAGCGAACGTTACGCAGTTTATTGTATTTCCATACGTCATATTTACTTTTTCGTTCACACCAAGTCCTAACCGACAATACGCCATTACGCTAGGCGTAGGCGCGGACATTCGATACCGTATATTTATTTTCACGTTCACACTGGGGCTCACACACACTTCACAGTGAGCCTGCTGACTCATGACTGCTCACAAATCACTTTGGTCTGAAGTCTGAACACGCACTTATTTTTACTTGTAAAATAAAAAAAATATATTTGACGTAGATGACATTTGTCAATGTCATTTACGGATTTATCGCCTGTCGGTTGTGGAAGCTTTTTCATTGTATTTTCGGTGTGCCTAAAAATTTCAGAATCATTTTAGATGATAAATTTGTGTAATTTTAGGGCGAACAAAACAAAAATCATATGAAATACTTACGATCCCTATTCCTTAATTAATTTTTTGTCAGTGCCGCTAAAAATCTCACCATAATGGCTAGTGGATATCAGATCGCGAATCTTCTTGAGAAGGTAACCGGTGCATGAAAGTCTTCAATAGATTTTATTATCTTTGTATGTACAGTATTTTTTGATCGTGATATATTTTGTTTTGAACTCTCTCAGATGACATCAATCGACAAAGACTTCAGGTTTATGGCTACAAACGATCTCATGACTGAACTGCAAAAAGACAGCATCAAGCTCGATGATGATTCGGAAAGAAAAGTTGTGAAAACACTTCTTCGACTTCTGGAAGATAAAAATGGCGAAGTTCAAAATCTAGCTGTCAAATGGTAAGATCTCAAACTCACATAATAAATACATTAGGGTGCATTTCCACTGACGCGGAGCGGGGCGGGCATTAGCGGTGCCCGAATTGACCAATTGTGCTGTTCCATTGAAGCGGAGCGAAGATTTCGAGCATGGTGATTGGTCAATTCAGCACCGCTAAGCTCCTCTCCGCCCCGCTCCGCGTCAGTGGAAACGCACCCTTATGGACTTTTTTGTAAAGGATTTACCAAAAAAGCCAGCATCAGTACTCAGCAACAGTTTTAATCCCTCGATCCGCGATTCTTCGAGATCTATTGTTATTCTATTGTTATCGCGGTCGCATGCGACTGCTTGGGGCTTGAGATGTTAATACAACTTAAGGGAGGTTTACCATGAAATTAATTCATCAAGCCCCAAATAGTCACTGGCATCCGAGACACAATAGAATATCTATTGTGTCTTGTTTTCCCACGAACGGGTTAATATGTATAATAGATTAGATATTAGTTATTACATAGTAAAAGGAGGGGAAGTAGGATAACTCTGGCCCAATCCGCGATATAATTGCCTATGAGTCTTAGGGTTGTCAATTTTTGCAATATAACACGTTGTCAATAAAGTTCAACAATGGTTTTCCTATCAAATATAGAAAAGTATTTAAGATACAGAGCAGCATTATTGATATAAAAATTCGGCCAAGTGCGAGTTGGGCTCGCTCACGAAGGGTTCCGTACCGTTATAGAGAGAAAGTATGCAAAAAATTGTGTTTTTTGTATGGAAGCCCCCCAAAATATTTAAATATTTATTTTATTTAAATTTTATTATTAATAATTAAATTACAAATATAATTAAGGGTTTTGTGAAAATTTAAAGCCCCTATAAATATTAATTTTATTTTGATTATAGTATTTGTTGTTATAGCGGCAAAAATAATCATATCAATACACAATCTGTGAAAATTTATGGGCGCGGCTGTCCGCGCTTCGTTCGCAACCGCATGAATAGCGGCAACGCGTGCAACTTCGCGGTCTCGACTCTCCAGTCATGTGTTAGCCCTGACTGGCGCAGTCGGAAACGGGCTGAGATTTTGTTAAGTGTGCGTGCGGCGATGCATAGATACTATGGCGCACACATACAAGCCGCGCGCGGTGTGTTTGTATGAAGATAAACTTACTTCCCCTCCTTATACTATGGTTATTATGTATATGATTTCAGTCTTGGTCCATTAGTGAATAAAGTCAAAGAGTATCAAGTTGAGGGGATTGTGGAGACTTTGTGTGCCAACATGCTGTCAGATACAGAACAACTGAGAGATATCAGCAGTATTGGCCTGAAGACTGTAATCTCTGAACTACGACTGGGATCTAGTACCCTCGCTGCTAATGTGTGCAAGAAGATCACTGGACGACTTAGCAGTGCTATTGAAAAGGTTTGCTTTGTATTAAATCATAAAAAAGAAAACCTAGCAAAATAACAGTATTTTTAGTAATGTATGATATTTTAGCTAGTGTGCTTTTAAAGTTTAAAAGTTTTTATGTTTGAGTGCATTATAAAGTTTGTAGTTCTAAGATTGCTTTTCTATAATATAATATAATTATAATATTATGCTCTTAATTTCCAGCAAGAAGATGTATCTGTCCAGTTGGAGGCATTAGATATTTTGTCAGATTTGCTCAGCAGATTTGGTGGTCTCCTGATATCATTTCACCCCATGCTACTTAATTCATTGCTCCCTCAACTTGCATCTCCACGTCAGGTAATTAAAAAACATTTTTCTCACCTCCGGGCGGAAAACGTCAACTTTCTTCCCGCTGCGCTTACCGATGTTGCCGTTTTCCGCCTCCATCGATGAGAAAAATAGTATACGCACCATAGGCAGTAAATAAGAAAGCCTCAGCTCACATGTTTGTTGACAATTACATGTGATCTGAGACATTTCTTATTTTCCTGCCCTAGGTGCGTAATGTACTACTTAATAAATAATAAAATGTTTTTATGACTGAAAATACATATTTATTATTTTATGAAGTGCATGTACTTTAAGCTTTAATTTGTTTTTTTTTTTTGCCTTTAACATGTTTTAATTTCATCTATTATAAGTATAATTATTGTGTAATGATCAAATACATTTGTAAATTTGAATTTCTCTTAAAGTAATAAAACACCAAACTTGCAATGTAATTGTATAATTATATATTTTTAGGCAGTAAGGAAGCGCACGATAGTGGCTCTGTCCCATCTGGTGATGTCCTGTAATGCTGCACTATACAACAAACTCATTGACCACCTGCTAGAAGGATTAAGTGCATCTACATCTTCTAGTGTCAGCCGTACACACATACAATGCATAGCTTCTATTTGGTAAGTTAATAACAATAAAGATCTTCACACTATTGCAAAAAAATATTTTACTGAAAATGCGTTTAGAATTAAAGCACAGAGGTAACAAAACTATTAGAAAGTATTTCTTAAATGATCCAAACTTTAGTTCAATTTAGCATAAAATTGTGCATTGATTTATGTCTGCATATAATTACAGACATATAAGTCTATTTCATTAACTGTTTTTGTTTTATTTTCTAGTCGTCAAGCTGGACATAGATTTGGTGAACAACTGTGGAGAGTAGCTCCTCAAGTCCTCAAACACTCCACGGACGCTGATGAGGAGTTACGTGAACATTGCCTACAGGCTTTGGAGGCATTTGTGTTGAAGTGTCCAAAGGAAGTCCAACCACATATTCCAACTGTAAGTGGTTGTTTTTCAAATTTGTTTTTCAATAAAGAGAGGTAATTACACAACCTTGGTTATGGAGCATCTATAAATCTCATACAATAGAGTAATAGTCAGGGTTCCCTAGAACAAATTTTTTTTTTTATTACTATCAAGTTAATTTTTTGTGAGTAGCTTCATTTTGATAAGACAAACAACATTTTTATTTGCGAAAAATCTTGAAAGTGGTAGCTAACAGAGATAGAAAGGATTTCATACTTTGATTCGATGGTCCTAAAATATGGATTGTTCTATTTGTAGGACAATGTTACATTTAAATTATATAACTATTAACCTATCAATATACAAAAAATCTGTTGGTTGCGGTTCCGTTTTAGGGTTCTATAATCAACAAAACTTGGTTGACTACGGAACCCTAAAACGAAACCCTAACCAGCTGATTTTTTGCATATTGATAGGTTAATAGTAACTAGTAGTTAATAGTAACTAGTAGTTAATAGTAGTAGTAGTAGTAGTTAATAGTACTCACAAAAATGTGTCTTTGGAAGCAAAATCTTTCAACAAACACAAGTTTTACGTGTGTGTGTGACGTAAGTCTGTATTGTTTTGCTACTTCAAGATATCTGAAATCACACTAATGACTTTATGCAGGTGTGAAAAAAGTCTACTGTATATTATATTTAGGCTGCATTTCCACCAAAGCTGAGCGGAGCTGTGTTGCGAGGAATGTGTTTTTGAGAACCAATAGCATCGCCGCGCTGAGCAATGTCATGGCAAAGTCATGTCAATGAAGCGATTCTATTGGTTTTCAAAAACACATTCCTCGCAACACGGCTCCGCTCAGCTCTGGTGGAAAGGCAGCCTAATGGTGGTTATACGATTTGAAGTTTATGAAGAAAACTCATAGTACTTATTACTACAAATGACATAAAATTATTACATTATATTGTACGAAGTAACTTTTTACAGATAATTGATCTCTGCCTCAAAATGATAACTTATGATCCGAATTACAATTACGAAGATGATGAAGACGGTGTTGGTGAGGATGAGGAGATGGAAGATGAGTCATTTGAGCCTGATGCAGAGCCGGAGTCAGACTCCGAGGAGTACTCTGATGATGATGATATGTCATGGAAGGTAAGTAATTACTAATTATTGTAGAAGAGGTTTCTTATTAATTAGGGTTCTGTTTTACAACCGCCTAATAAATGATAAATACTAAATAGTTTATGATGCGATGGGACTTATTTATTTTCGAATTTTTAATATTGTTGTCTGAAATATAAAGTTATTTATAACATGCTGTTGAAGAAAATATATAACACAGTCAAGACAGTCGACTGCAGATCTATAAATACAAAAAATATGTAGCAATAAGTTATTTATTTATTTATTTATTTTATTTAACTCTTTATTGCACACAAGAAAAAAACACATAAAGATACAATTAACATGGAAAGACGACACAAAGGAACTGCTTATTTCTAAAAGAAATTATTGTATTATTTCAACCAATAAACTTTTTAGGTACGACGCGCGGCAGCAAAGTGCTTGGAATCCGTAATATCCACCAGACACGAGCTCCTGGCAGAAATGTATCAAACTGTGTCTCCTGCCCTTATTGCGAGATTTAAAGGTAATTTTAGATGTATTTCAAGCAATTGTTATAATTTTAAAACTATCTCTATTAATGTGGTAAATCGTTTTCAGAACGAGAAGAGAATGTGAAATGTGACATACTCAGTGCGTACACCGCTTTACTGAGGGCTACAAGGCCGCCCCCCGCACTACAAATACCCATCGCTCCGGCTGACGACTCCCCACAGGCTCTGCTTTTGCAACGGGTATGTTCACGACAAGTTTTTAACCGACTTCCAAAAAGGAGGAGGTTATATATTCGGCTGTGGTTTTTTTTGTGATGTCAATATACAAGTCGTTACCACTTCATAGCTGGGATATTTAGTATCATTCATCAGCAACTATTTCTATAATACTCATATATATACCTTTAACTAAGACGACTCGCTCGTAAGTAATAACCCAAGGAACGTAAACTCTCGCATAACGGTAAACTTGAGGGGGTAATCGGCGCATGTGTACAGTCTCTATCAAACATATCATTATAATAGCTACCAAAAGCTTTAAATCTGATCACTGATTTACCAATAGCGTACACCCACTCTGAATCTTGCATATTCCTTGACCTACTAAACAGACGTAAAAAATCGGCCAAGTGCGAGTCGGACTCACGCACGAAGGGTTCCGTACCGTTATAAAGTTAAAGTTGGTAAAAAATTGTGTATTTTGTATGGAAGCCCCCCTTAAATATTAATTTTATTTTATTTTTGTAATTAATTATTAAAGTACAAATACAATTCAGGATTTTGTGAAAATTTCAAGTGCCTAGCTCATTATTGATTACGAGCAAAAAAGGCCAAAAAAATCCCGTTTCTTGTATGGGAGCCCCCTTTAAATATTAACTTTATTTTGTTAGGGTTCCGTACCCAAAGGGTAAAAACGGGACCCTATGTGCGCTTTTATAATTCTGGGCGTCACGTTATCGTGGACGCCGACTTCCACGATAAAACGTTGGGTACGTTAAATGCCCTTTTAATTTCACGCACCGCAGTTTGCTTCTAAAATTCTGGAAGTGATGGAAATATCGCTGACGTCTGCGGTAAAACGATAACACAGAGAAGTAAAATGCCTGAAGACGTTTTAACGTGAATGTCCACGTCCATAACGCTACGATAACGAGGCACACTAAACTTCCCTCTAAAACCGCCCGATATTTTTGCTATGTAGTGCGTAGCTACAAGAATTATTAATTGATGTGTGAGTGAGACCACGTGCTCGCACTTCCTAGAAACGGCCCCCGCGCCCTGCTAATACGCATGCCTGTCAACAACAACAAAGCTGTCTTCGCTAGTATGAACTATGAAATAAAAAAAAAACCCCAAGTGCGTATCGGACCACGCGCTATCTCAGTTACGTTCAAAGGAAATTGAACGAAAAGCTACTTAAAGGTGTCGGTTTGTTGACCGACTATTATTCAATTATTACTCATGAAGTCTTCTTAGCCGTGAGCCGCGGACAGACAGACGGACAGACAGACGGACAGACGGACCGAAACAAAACAGGACATTTAACGTTGGACACCGACGTCCGCGTTTTACCGTGGAAATCGGCGTCAGCGATATTATCGTCCAGAATAATTATTATTATAAAAACGCATGATGTTATTGCTCCTCTACACGATGGACCAGCGCTGGCCCATCAAATGGCGCATGCGATGGATATACAATGGTTGCAACGCCTCTACATGATGGCCGCGTTCAGATGTGAATTGTGATCTAAACGTCTTTCAAGATGGACGTGTAAGCATTAGCCATTGCGGGCAACGATGTCAATACTTGGATATGGCATACGCCATCAAAACTGTAGCAATGTTTTTGCATGCAAAATGTGTATCGAGAAAATATTGTCGTCCTTTTTTGTCTTACAGTAATAGCATATACTACTTTCTCTTTCACTCATTCACGCTTTCAATGCATATTTTACGTAATCAATGCATTAAATACGTCCGACTGTCACCGCGTCCTAAGGCACACTGCTCTCAGATGAGTGAGCTCACTCATTTCGAGGGTGACACATTTTCGCGCTGACGATTGTATGGAATGCCTCTTCTAAAGGTTATAATTCTATGATTGCGGGAATGCAAAACGTACATTTTTCAATAATTTATAACTTCACCAGATGATCCGGTAAACTTCGTATCACTTCCCTCCTAATATGAACCTTTCCAGGACAAACTACGAATAATTATTTCGAGACTAAAATTAAAATAATGGTAGTAATGATGATGATAATGATGAATGTAATAATAGCATTATATGCTTTCCGTTCTTAAAACAACGCCGAAACTCCTAAACTTGTATATTTAAAGAGTCAGGAGTTCTCTTAGCATCTTATGAACCATGGTATACCAGGTACACCTCGGTGCCTTACTTGTTGTTAGCATATGCTTAGAATACTTCAAACGAAATCTATGTCACCACATGTTTCCATATAAATTTTGAGGAGTTACCTCGATTACTTAGGTATATATTCCTTCATCAAATAACCAATTTTGTGAACATGGTTCCAAATAAGGATGATACAGCAAAAGAAAAATTTTGAAAATCGGTTCGCAAACGGTGGAGTAATCGTTAAACACAAAAAAAACGAACATAACACCTCCTTCATTTTGAGAGTCGGGTAAAAGTGTAGTCTATGTATTATTATGATGTATAAGCTATATTATTGTAAAGTTTCGTTAAAATCCGTTCTGTAGTTTTTGAGTAAAAGAGTGATAAATATCCATACATCCATAAAAATATCTCCTTTATAATATTACAACTTCATTCAATAAGAGACCACGTACTCGTTATTTTGAATGAAATTCGTAAATTCTCATACGACTTCCTCACTCGACCGCGTTCGGGCTCAGACTGGTATGGGCCACGTGTAGATGCGTACCGTCATCTCTGGGCCATTCCCTTTGATGTGCGGCCGAAAAACCGACACCGCCGCCATCCCACGACCATCGCTGGCGCCATCAGCCATCCTACCACTACGTCCTCCACACGCTGGGCCATCGTGATGGGCCACTACGATAGGCCATCGTGTAGAGGCGCAATTATGTGTGGTTCAGAAGAGTGTAGACATCGTCATGGCCTCTAAAGCTGGAAACAAATTATCGGACGCGTCCGTAAGCCGCGGCCGTGGTTCAGAAGAGTGTAGATATCGTCATGGCCTCTAAAGCTGGGAACAAATTATCGGACGTTGTCCTTGGACGTTTTCCTCGGATGCGGCTTGTTTCTATCTGGTTAATACAAAATACACTAAACTGTGCACATTGTCTGACATAAGTCGCGGACGCGACCTTGAGCGTTCGGACGTCCGAAAAGAATCTGGCTAGCGGGATGTTTTTGCATCCGCGGACGTTATGAACGGGGCGCGGGGACGCATCCGCGGACGGCGGACGGTTTTCTGAAATGACTGGCCAGACATCTGAAGACTCATCTTCCTACAAACCTTCCTGCATCCGCGGACGTCCTCGTATGAACCGTGAACATTGTTAAGCCGCATCCATCAGCCGCGGCTTACGGACGCGTCCGATAATTTGTTTCCAGCTTCAGGCTGTAACTCAAGAACGGTAATAGCTAGAGAGTTGAAATTTTCACAGATTATGTATTTCTGTTGCCGCTATAACAACAAATACTAAAAACAAAATAAATTAGATATTTAAGGGGGGCTCCCATACAACAAACGTGATTTTTTTGGCCTTTTTTTGCTTGATATCAATAATGGCAACAGGTAGGCATTTGAAATTTTCACAAAGGCCTTAAATATATGTGTACTAAGTGTATCTATAGTGTTTCTAACTTACAGCCTGGAGACAGACAGACAGTCAGGCAATGAAGTCTTAGTAATAGGGTCCCGTTTTTACCCTTTGGGTACGGAACCCTAAAAAAAGAGACTTTCATCTCAATTTATGCGCTGCTTATAATAATCGATATTTTTTAAAACTTTGAAATGTCGTTATAATCTAGTTAATTTGTACTATAGCTGTAAGTTTTCCTATGAAATAAATATAAATACATGTATGTCAGGTCCCGAGCGTTGTGCGCGGCGCGCTGCGCGTGATCAGGGGGCGGAGCGTGCGGGCGCGCGCCTGCGCCCTGTCCCTGCTGCGGGAGCTGTTGGTGGCGGCGCCCGGCTGCCTCGCCGACCACGCCGCCCGCGTCATACCCGCGCTCACGCCGCCGCTCACGTACGTACACGCACAAAAAAAGTGAACATTTTTTTTATTATTTTTATATTAAATTCCCGCGCTCACACTGCTCACGTACGTACACGCACACTGTGGGCGTATACGTACGCTGAATATCTAAAAAACAACGACGTTACAAAAAAAAAAAACGTGTAGTAAATGGCGGCTTACAATTATAGGGGTGTAGACTATTTTTAACCGACTTCCAAAAAGGAGGAGGTTATATGTTCGGCTGTGGATATATTTTTATTTTTATTTTTTTTGTATGTTCAACGATTACTCCGCCGTTTGTGAACCGATTTTCAAAATTTTTGTTTTGTTCTATTATGTTTCCCTCCAATTGGGTCCTATTTTCACAAAAGTCTGATGATCTGATGATGGGATCCATGAGTAATCGAGGGAACTCCTTAAAAATTTATATGGAAACATATGGTGATTTTGGTTTTATGAGAAGTATCCTAAGCATATGCTACCAAAACGCAAGATTTTGCACCAAGGTATACTATGGTTCCGAAGATACTAAGAGAACTCCGGATTCCTTATAGATACAAGTTTAGGGGTTTAGGCGCTGTTTTAAGAACTGAAAGCATATGCTACTATGCAAATTAGATTCATCATCATCATTACCACGTCAGGGTCACCAGTGTCACATGGTTGTATATGGATACAATATGCCCCCCTCAACACCATAATTATATCATCACGTTATGTCCTTATAATAATTGGTACTTTTCATAGCGATTTTAATAAAATTATAATGTCGTTTCAAAATAAATGATTCAAGTTCTAAGCGATTTATGTACCACAAAATTGAACATAACAAAGTCAACCTTAACTCCAGAGCGTAAGGAACACATTTGACATTACTTTTGAGATTCGAAAGAAAAAAGAGAATTAAGTTGCTTCGATAGGTACTACACTAGTTTAACTATTAACCCATCAAGGCCAAGCGGCACCCGGCTGCCGCATAACAATTAAAAATCTATTGTGTCTGCGATTCCCACGATCGATTATGAATTATGAATTATGAGGTAATAAATTGAACCCTTAGTATGAAAATACTTACATAGGAAAACAATCTACATCGTAATAGGAATAAGAAACACAATCGCATTGAGTGTGACTCTTAACAAATTGTAATAAGATACGTAGAATATACGCGTTGGTTTACTAGGTAACTAAAAAGAGTGAAATTATTATTTTTAACAAAAAATTAAAACCGACTTCCAAGGTAAAAATAATAATAAAATCCTTATAATATGAACTAAAAAGTATTAAATAATGTTTCCTATCTAATAGTGCCTTTTTCCGAATTCGGGTAAACCTCAACTATTTCTGTACTCAATCTTCATAATTTTGAAGTCGGTGCCAGTTCCAAAAGTTTCAAATACCTATTCTGTCAGAGAACTGAAGATTCAGCTATATCTGGTACCAACTTCAAAATGATGAAGATTGAGTACAGAAATAGTTGAGGTTTAGCCGAATTCGGAAAAAGGCACTATTAGATAGGAAACATTATTTAATACTTTTTAGTTCATATTATAAGGATTTTATTATTGTTTTTACCTTTCCAAGGTAAAAACGGTTCGGTTTTAATTTTTTGTTAAAAATAATAATTAGGAAATATATTTATTTTACAGATGTACGTTTGTTACACCTAAAAATATATTTAAAAAATAAATACACTCTTACTTCATTAAAAAAAACCACTTATTAAATTTCGTTTTAAAATTTCCCGCTTAAGCGCTACAGTTCATCATGGCGTCGTATGATGTCACGGTCCTCCAAACAACAAAAATCTTTGTTTGGGTTTGACATCGAAATGTCACTGTCACACACAATGTTTTGGAGATCGTTTTAATAAATAAAATAAAAAATATTATAAAGTTTATGAGTAAAAATATGTAATTTTCGGTAATTCTATAATACAAACTCTCAAAAAAACAATAATTTGTATTATATTTC
This sequence comes from Cyaniris semiargus, assembly GCA_905187585.1. Taxonomy (NCBI): domain Eukaryota; kingdom Metazoa; phylum Arthropoda; class Insecta; order Lepidoptera; family Lycaenidae; genus Cyaniris; species Cyaniris semiargus. The sequence continues at coordinate 7,658,653 of LR994555.1, forward strand.
GTTTACTGTCTACACCCCTATTTTATTTACGCATGATTTGGTAACACATGCCACGCCCCAATAATCTCATCATCAACGTTAATGTAATTTACAGTGACAAAGGCACCGCTTCGTCGATGAAGATCGAGACGCTGGTGTTCATAGTGTGGATGGTGCGCGGTCACTCGCCGGAGGTGATGCGCGTGCACGCCGCCGCCCTACTGCCCGCAGTGCTCGCCAGCGTGCACGACCCCTTCTACAAGGTCACCGCTGAAGCGCTCAGAGTTCTACAGACGCTGGTTAAAGTCATGCGGCCGCTGGGTTAGTTGAATGGTTTTATAACATGTATTTCTTTTTTATGGTTCCGTACCCAAAGGGTAAACACGGGACCCTATTAATAAGACTTCGATGTCTGTCTGTCCGTCTGTCTCCAGGCTGTATCTCAAGAACCGCTATAGCTAGACTTCTGAAATTTTCACAGAATATGTATATCTGTTGCCGCTATAACAACAAATACTAAAAACAAAATAAAAGTAATATTTAAGGGGGGCTCCCATACAAGAAACGTGATTTTTTGGCCTTTAATAATGATTTTTTATAATTGATTTTTAAGGAATTATTCGATATTTCATTATTATTGAAAAAAAATTTAGATGTAATTTGACTACCGCTTTAAATGAACGTGGCGAAAAAAGGAACTAACGCTGCCATCATACAAAAACGACATTTTTGACAGTTCTCCTTTACCAGCAGCGCCCCTGCCCACGTTCATTTAAAGCCTTCTCGCACTTTAACAGTTGTATCGCCATTACCCTTCGAAGAATAGTTATCATCAATTTCAATTTGAAATATTTCCGCAGAATTACCGGTGAACCCACTTTTTTTTGGGCTTAAAAAATCGCAAATCGTACAAAGAAATTGATAAGCAGTTTTTTAGCCGTATAACTTTAATACAAAGTTCCCAATTCGTCTGCCTTCTCAAAAATTGTAACACTTCCGGCAAAAATTACGTTTAATAAATGGTAATTTTAAAATGAATTATTATTATATATTGTTATTATAACTTGTCGGGAAAAAAAATAATTTTTTGGTGTCAATCGATGCAGGAAGGTTTTATTCTGCTATATATTTCGAATTTAGGTCAGAATCTCTGAATTTATAAATGTTATATACATCCTTAAACTACACAATAGACGGCTACGAGAACCGCGAAGGCGAGGAAATCCACGTGGAACCCCCGCCGGCGGAGCTGCGGCAGTTCGTGCCCGCCATGTACGAGTGCACGCTCGTGCGCCTGCGCGCCGCCGACATGGACCAGGAGGTCAAGGAGCGCGCCATCGCCGCTTGCGGACAGCTCATATGCCACTTCGGCGACTACCTGCAGGTACGCTGACATACATATGCCATCACCGCCATGTACGAGTGCACGCTCGTGCGCCTACGCGCCGCCGACATGGACCAGGAGGTCAAGGAGCGCGCCATCGCCGCCTGCGGACAGCTCATATTATGCCACTTCGGCGACTACCTGCAGGTACGCTAACATACATATGCCATCACCGCCATGTACAAGTGCAAGCACGTGTAGGCTTATACCTAATTATCATTAATTTCAATTATTCATTGTTTTTTTTACTATGCCACTGTGAATATGTTTATCAGCTTTGATATTATGTCATTATTGCTAGTATTATTGTTAAAGCCGAGCCCGCACTTAGCGAAACTACGCGGCAGACGCTAGTTAAAAGAATATTATTGGCTGTGACATGTCACGTCCAATAATTCTATGCAAGAAACTGTAAAAAACGCAGCACAAAACGTCAGTTCTATGGAATGTGAAGCGTCGTGGAGTATCGCTTAGTGGGGTCTCTAACACTTAAAGATACTGGACAGTGGATATACTTACAAAATTGTATGTTTTTGTATTTACAGAATGAGTTATCTGTCTGCCTGCCCATATTTTTGGAAAGATTACGCAACGAGATTACTCGTCTGACAACAGTGAAAGCGCTAACTAAAATAGCTTCGTCGCCTCTACGCATTGATCTTAGACCGATTTTGGTGAGTTTAAAATTAGAATATATTCTTATGTTAGTATTATTTATTTCAATGAAAAACATATAGCTAGTTAAAGTTTGGTTAAGCAGAATATCAATACAAAAGCCAATTATAAGTTTTCGCGACTAGGTATCTGTATTGATTACTGTACATGTATACTTACTTGAGTATTAAATTGTAAATCTAACTAGCGACCCGCCCCGGCTTCGCACGGGTATAAAATATATAGCTTATGTCACTCACTGAAAAAATGATTAAAATCGATTCAGTAGTTTTGATTTGTATTCATTAGTACCCGTGGCCCGCATTGGTCGGTACCGCCGCGCCGCAAAAGCTACGTCCCGCGTTTTTTAAATAAAGGGCTATATAGATCTACATTAAATCAACAATGTATTTAAGGTATTTAATTGGATAAGGATTAATGCTGTATTTATTAAAATTGCTTCGAAAATTAGCCATTATTTGTCGTAAAAAGTAAATGACAAAAAATGTTATTGTTAGATATCCATAAGAGATAGACATATACCATCGCGGAGTTTTCTGTAGACCTTTTCATTGTGTACAATACTTGGTATTTATTGTATTGTATTTAGGTATTTTGATAAATCTCGTAGGGCCTGCGTTTACAATGTAAGCGGAAAAAAATGTAATTATTTACGACATCACATTAGAAACCCCAACAATAACAGTATTTCTCCACTATTTAATGAATGTTATTATACTTAAAAACCTTCCTCTTAAATCACTCTATCTATTAAAGAAAACTGCATCAAAATCCGTTGCGTAGTTTTAAAGACTAAAGGGAACAAAGGGATATGAGGGAAAAAAAGAAAGTTTGTTTTATAATATGTATAGATTAACTTTTTCACTGTAGTCTGATGCTGTCCCCATCCTTGGCACATTCTTAAGGAAAAACCAACGTGCCCTGAAGCTCCTTAAAGATTAAAGGGAACAAAGGGACATGTGGGAAAAAAAGAAACTTTGTTTTATAATATGTATAGATTAACTTTTTCATTGTAGTCTGATGCTGTCCCCATCCTTGGCACATTCTTAAGGAAAAACCAACGTGCCCTGAAGCTCTCTACGCTCGTCCTGCTAGACACACTGGTGCAGAACTACAGCAACGATATCAGCATAGAATTACTCAGCAAGGTAGGATGTTTTTTAAATTATTTTTAACCATACACATAAAAAATACTGAATAAGTATATTCAGTAAACCCTTATTAAAAATATTTAAACGGGAGGTCCCAGGACCAATTTTTTACATATTCATTTGACCAAAGGAGAAAGAAGAACCCAACATCACTACACAAGAAGATAATAATTATTGAATTGACAGACTTGCCTTTTGGGGTTGCGTATTCCAATTTTGAATTTAATTCATCAAGCCCCATACGCTCACCGGTGATCGAGACACAATAGAAAATCTATTGTGTCTCGTTTTCCTACGATCGACGGGTTAAATTTCATTGCAACGCCTCGTCACATTTTGAAATACTGACCCTTAGACTGGCCATGGTCGGACCGTAAGTTGCAGTCGGGACCGACCGCTCAAGAACTGCTGGAGCGGTCCGTGTATTGTGGATATGAATTTAGTATGAAAACTACACATCGCCGTGCGGCGACCGCATTTTTCAGTCGGTTTCGGCTACAAGATGCGGCCTGTCTACCGGCCTAAAAGTGAATGTTTTATAGGTGCTGCTGGAAGTGCCAGCGTTAGTGTGCGAGGCGGACCTGCACTGCGCGCAAACCGCTCTGACGCTAGTACAGCACGCCGCGCTGTGCCGCCCTGCCGCACTCACGGCGGACGCGCGCGCCGCACTCACGCCGAATATACTGGCGCTGGCCAAGTCGCCGTTACTGCAGGGTATGAGATTTTTACATACTACTATTTCATTAATTTTGATCTGAACGTAAGCCAATCATCTATCGATCATCGATAATCAATTTACATTAATCAATCATCGTAAAAAGTTGTGCTAACTTTATAGATGGTGGTTTTATCCTTGTCGGTTACATTGAAAAAAATGCTTGCTAGACAAGGACAATTGTTTGGCGTATCTATTTTGTAAATGTTTTGTTAGAAAGGAGAAAAACTTATAAACAGTCTAAAACTTCAAATAACAGAAAGTATTCATTTGAACACATGACACTCGATAAAACAATTATCTAGTCTGTTGTAATATTTTACTTATCTTCAATTGTCTTTCTAATAGAGGCAACGATTTTTCAGCTAAAATAGGAAATGTTACGTAAAGGTCGGACTAGCCCATGCAGTAAATAATCCGAAATGTTGCAAAAACGTTGTCAAACGTCGAACAAAACTTTTTATTTACTGTCTGTAGTGGTGTCACTTAGCGTAAAAAAATTGCAGTAATATATATACTATTCGCATTAAATATACGTTATAAGTTGTTTTTTAAAAATTCAAACGTCAAAATGATTAATGACTAGACGTTCCGCGCGGCTTCGCCCGCGTAATTTAGATATTTCACAGACAAATCAGTCTACAAAAAATAGCCTATGATCCTTCACGTGGTCTACTTCTTATCTGGCCCAAATAACAGAAAAATTGCTCTAGTAGTTCGTGAGATAAGCCGTTTCAAATTATTGCCCCCGTTTTTTCCACATTTTCTTCTATTTCTTCGATCCTATTAGTCTTAGCGTGATAAAATATAGCCTATAGCCTTCCTCGATAAATGGGCTATCTAACACTGAAATAATTTTTCAACTCGGACCAGTAGTTCCTGAGATTAGCGCGTTCAAACAAACAAACAAACTAACAAACAGTTCCACTTTATAATATTAGTATAGATAGTGTAGATTAATAAAGTGGTGATTGCGTACAGGTGGCGCTTTAAAGGCAATGCTGGGTGTGCTGTCGGCGCTCGTGACGGCGGAAGTGGCGGGCTGTTCTCGACGCGAGCTATTGGCATTGCTGGTGGCGCCGGTTCAACGCGCAGACACTACTGCTACCGCGCACCATATTAAGCAGGTAAGTGGGCACGACCAGGGGCTATATATTCTACAACGTATGTCGACTCGAACGATTGTGAGACAGCATGTGTACACGCGAGCGAGATAGCCTGTTTTCGAAGTGACATGACAGTCATTAGAATATTATTTGCATTTACCCGCTACAGAGTACAGAATATTATTTTGTTCACGGAATTGTAGATGTATCACGAAACTGACAGATTAATTGTAAGTTAAATATGAGATAAATATAGTTATAGAGCTCTAAACAGTATAAAATGATTTATATAGTTAATGTGAAAATTCAGATGACAGCCCTGCCAAGCAGATGCACTCTATGTACTATCGAGGAAGTTGATTCCTAGGCAGTTGACGGACCTACGTCAATTGGTTTGGTTATGTCAATTCAATACTAGTCGTGATTTGACGGCTAGATTTGACGTAACCGACCAAATTATGTACGTCCGCCATCTGCCTAGAAATCAACTTCTCTGAATATACCATCGAGGAAATTGATTCCTTGGCAGTTGACACTTGACAGACCAACGTCATTCGGTCGGATCATGTCAATTCAATGTTAATTGTGATTGGCTGGGTTTGACATAACGCGACCAAACTACGTAGGTCCCCCATCTGTCTAGGAATCAACTTCTCTGATAGTACGTAATAATAAGGTATATATTCCAGGCGTACCACTCTCTGGCGAAGTGCGTGGCGGCGGTGGCGGTGGGCGGGGCGGAGGCGCTGGACATCACGCGGGGTTTCCTGCGCGACGCCGCCCACCCCGCCTCCGACACGCACCACATGTTCGCGTTACTTGCGCTAGCGGAGATCGGACGACATCTGTAAGTTTGTGTATCGTCTTTTTGTAGCAATTTCAATAGTTTTAGTCCCTTCGGTTCGGTTGGACTTGAGAATCTCAAGCAACTGAGTAAATTAACTAAGTATGTTGCAATGTTAAAATATTATATTGTAAGAGTAGCCATAAAATATACTAAAGTAGTTTAAGAATATTATATTATTGTAAACAAGATGTCTCTCCCAATCTTTTAGGTTTTTGCATGGGAAATCATTTTCATATAACATATTGTTTCTTGTACAATTATTGTAACGTCTTGAATAAATTTTTTTTTACAGGGACCTTAGCTCGATACCTAATTTGAAGGAAGTCCTGCTGAATTCGTTTACGCCGTCATCTGAGGAGGTGAAGTCAGCAGCGAGCTACGCGCTCGGCTCCGTGGCGGTGGGCAACCTGCCAGAGTTCCTGCCCTTCATACTCGGCGAGATTGAGGCTCAACCCAAACGTCAGTACCTGCTGTTGCACTCGCTGAGAGAGGTGGGTACTGTTAACCTACCTGGCTTTATAAGCTGACGTACGTTCGCATCGTAAGCGCCGCAAAGTTCACAAAATGCGGCGCGTACGGTGCGGACGAATCTGCGAGGTTTCACATCATTTCATACAACGAATTCTAAAATGCGGCGCGTTCGGCACGTGCTTGCTGATAAATGTGCGATCACCTATTATAATAATCGGCAATGCGATTACGTATCTTGCGACATCTATGTGACTGGCGTTTGACAGCAGATATTTATGACTCAATATCTGCTGTCTTTCAAAAGTATAGTAGATGTTATTCTGCTGTTAAATGCCTGGTGCAAAACTGACAGCCTGCCTAGGCTTCACCCTTCGCAGGTTAGGTACCAAGCCTTAAGACATCTTCCATTAATGGTGGTAGTCTGCGGAACAAAACTGTAGTCACTGACTTCAGTCTTGTTCTGATACTGACCTCCATTATACAAGTACGCTGGACTAATGATACCCTTTGAAATGACAGCTATTTTTTGTGCCTATTTGAAGCGGAATCAGCTCCCCCAATGTGAGTGATAGGAACTAAATTTGACGTAAAAATGACGTTTGAAAGTCGCCATATTGGCGCTGATAGCAGTAGTGGGAGTATTTGGAACTAATACTAGCGATGACAACCAATAACTACTAAGCGGCCATTTGCAAGTTACGTCAAATTTAGTTCTCTTCCCTCTTACTGGGGGCGCTGATTCCGCTTCAAATAGGCACAAAAAAAAGTGGGTATCATAGGTCCAGCGTACTTGTATAATGGAGGTCAGTGTGTTCTGAAGACAACAAGTCAGTGCCAGTTTTAGCACTACCAGCGCCCTGGGCGAGATTTCTTCGGCGCCCTGTCAAGTTCTCGGCGGCGCGCCTTTTTGTTTGCCTTCGGCGCCCCTTTTTATCCGGCGCCGTGGGCAGTTGCCCAGCGTCGCCGCCCTCTAACGCCGCTACTGACTGAAGCCCATTGTAGTAATTTCAGTGGCTGTATGTGAGGAGCTTTATTTAAATTCGAAGGTGCGATTTAGAACTGTGTGCCGTTTTACAGTCAAACTCAAACTCAAAATTTTTTATTCGGAATAAATTTTTTCAAATACTTTCTGAACGTAGGTTGTGGTGCCTACCACCGGTGCTTTCGTAATTAAATGTCAGGGAAATACAAAGTATGAAAACGCGACGATTTTGTTTCGCTTTAAAAATAATATTAAAGCTAATTTGTAAATTTTTAATGTTGTTTTCAGATCATTGCCTGTGAGTCCTGTACACCCGAAGGGGTGGAGGCATTGAGGCCCTTCATACCGGAGATTTGGGTGCAGCTGTCCAAACACTGTCAGTGCGCTGAGGAGGGCTCGCGTAATGTGGTATGTAAATACTAAATAATTATTATTGTTAAATTTTTGTTTGTTATTGTTTAAATGACATTTAACATTATAAAACAACAGGGAAGGTTAAGTTAGGGGGATTTCATATTTTTGTTTGATATTACAATGAAATAGAAATATGTAGTTGGCCGTATTAATTTACAAAGTATAGGCATTGTATGACCATATTATGCGACGCATTGTGTTCGCTTAATGCGTACATTACGGTATTAAATTAAAACTTATTTAAATTTTTACTTATTTCAGGTGGCTGAGTGCTTAGGAAAATTGTGTTTATTGGAACCACAAGATTTGTTGCCACATTTGAAGGAATTCTTGAAATCTTCGGAACCACTGACCAGAACAACGGCCGTCACAGCGGTCAAGTTTACGATATCAGACCAGGTTAGTTGTAAATGATCACTCATTGAAATTCTTCAATTGGTTTCAGAGGTTGACAATCTACACAATCTTATGTGTTATAATCTAAAACATTTTCAGTTTATAAGTAAGAAATAACTTAGGTAATAAGAACATACTATGGTTTGTTCCTTTGAAGGCCTGAATTGTTAGAAACATATAAAGTATTTATTTATATACTAGTAAAATCGTTTATCGCGCGGGAACCGTACATTTTTCCGGGATAAAAAGTATCCTATGCCCTTTCCCGGGACTCAAAGTATCTCCATGCCTTTCAGCAAAATCGGTTCAGCGGTTTGGGCGTGAAGAGGTAACAGACAGACAGACATACACATTTTCGAATTTATAATATTAGTATGGATTAGTATGGATTGCCATTTAATCAAAAATCTTTGGTCGCTCAAAAATACATTTTTTTTTTCAGCCTGCAGCGATCGACGTGATGCTCCGCTCGTGTATGGCGGAGCTGCTAGTCCCCCTCCGCGACCCGGCGCTCGGAGTGCGTCGCGTCGCACTCGTGGCGTTCAACTCGGCCGCACACAACAAACCCTCGCTCATACGAGATTTGCTACCGGAGTTACTGCCCACTATATACGCTGAGACCAAGATTAAGGTGAGCGTTTTACACTATTACCACGTTGAACCGTGAAAAACGAATGTTTTTTTTTTGCATTGTGAGATAGTAGTTACCGATGATTAAAGTCATAACATGATGTCTCTCGTTCTTCGTGGCATGAAATTTGGTCAACAATAAGACTGGCTCAAGTGGAGCTTAGTTTATTTATATTCAAATTCAAAATTATTAATATTAGCTTTATTTAGAAAGTTTCGTATTTGGTATCGACTTCTACAGTCAAGGTGTACTACATATTTTATGAACAACATAAAGTCCAAATACAAGTATTAAAGAAGCGAAATGTTCTCGCACATATTACGATTTCCATTATTCACAATAACTATAAAATCTATTCGCATTCCAGAAAGAGCTTATCCGCGAAGTCGAGATGGGTCCGTTCAAGCATTCAGTCGACGACGGCCTCGATCTTCGCAAAGCGGCGTTCGAGTGTATGTACACGCTGCTGGGGACGTGCCTCGATCGGATCGACGTGTTCGAGTTCCTACGACACGTCGAGGACGGCTTACGTGACCACTACGATATTAAAATGTTGACTTACCTCATGTGCGCGCGCCTTGCGCAGTTATGTCCCGCCGTGGTGTTGCAAAGTGAGTGTCCTATTGATTTGTGTATCTGTTTATTAAGTGTAGTGGATTATGTAACTGTTATTTAGGTCTCTTGTGAAACGAATAACATTGGCTGAGTTTGGAGAAAATAGACGCCAACATGTGGTAACAGTAAACGCTATTGATGCTTGCGAAAATGGGGGGTTATCGTCGCTATTAATGTGTCCTAGAACTCCTGACTTCCGCTAAAAGGAGCAATTTTTAGGTCTTACACATGAATAAAAATTTAGACCTTTAAAGGCCCTTGATAAATTTACGAATTCAAGATGTTTAATGCTTTTCGCTAATTTGTCCTTATTTTTTTAATGTAATTTCGATATTGGAGGGTATTGTTTGGTTGTTTTTTGGTAAAAGTGACGTGACAATTTCTCAGGGCTGGAGAGTCTGGTGGAGCCGCTGCGGGCGACGTGCACGCACAAGGTGAAGGCCAACTCCGTGAAGCAGGAGTACGAGAAGCAGGACGAGCTCAAGCGGTCCGCCCTGCGCGCCGCCGCCGCCTTGCTGCATATACCTGACGCGGGTGAGATATATTATACACATAAGCACACATACACAGAGATTCGTACGCAAATGTGCGTGCACACGAACGCGGACATGCATAGTGCATACGCAGGCAGACGAATACGCACACATAATCGATGAGTAGTATATACCGGTAGTTAAACATTTTCATAACTATTTGTGCCCTTGTCTTACCGAAGGTACGACATGGCCCCGATGTTGTTCAGTGTTTAAACCAGACGCGACCGAGCTATACACACACATTCACACACGCATATACTTGCCATAAGGCCTTTACAAGTTTACAGTTCACAACCTCGCATAGTCGGGTTTGCAGAGCGCTTAGAAATGCAATACGTTAATCGATGCATACTTGTCTCTTTCATTCACCCACGAATATAATATTATAATAACTCCCACACCTTCATTGAAACCAGGCCAGTTACGCAGGAGTAATTTTATAGTGTCCAAGTGTGTGCGCAGTACACAAGAGCACTCTATTCCTTTTACTCTCATAACCCAGTGGGACGGAAGACCGACACGACTGGCGAGAGATCAGGCGCAAGACCGACTTTTTACATGCCCATCCGACGCATGGATCATCTTACTTTTCAGACAATCAGGTGATCAGCCTGCATTGTCCGAACCAAACTTGGAAATAACATGTTTCCAACGCGGGAATCGAACCCACGACCTCCGAGTCCTTGAGCCACGCTCTAAACCACTGGACCACGGAGGCGTTTATATAATATTATGGCGCTTATGTCTCTTACTCATGGAAAACGCGACCGTACTTTATTTAGCAGCATACAAACAAGTTAAAAACTATATGCCTAATGTTATATAAATATAAATGTGCTCTTTTACAACCATATAACGTATTGTATCTCATTTCAGAAAAGAATCCCCATCTCATGGATTTCGTGACGCAGATCAAATCGTTCCCGGACCTGCAGCCGATCTTCGAGTCGATACTGAAGGACTCGTCCGGCGCCGTCGACTCCAATCTGATGGACCAGAGCTAGCCGCGGTCTGTCATCGTCTCCACGTCGACACACCCTGGTTAGATTTCATACATACGCCCTATTACATAAACCTCTTTACTGATAAAAATATTTATACGTCCATACCAGATCTGCTTGTCTCTGTCTGGCACATTGGAAGTGAAATGACAGACAGCGGAGCTTGAATAGCTGCGTAAAAAATAAAAATCTTTATTAGTAAGGAGGAAAAGACTTTGGTAACAACCTGAAATGACATGGACATTTAGAAATACTCAAAATAGTGTTCTCGTAATATAATTTATATATTTTGTTGTTGAAACAGAAAATAATGTTTAAGCAAATCTTTGCTTCCATTTTACTCAGTGAATTATTAATGACGAGTATATTTATTATATATGTGTGTAGTAAATTTAAAATGAACCGTCATAATAGTTCATGGAATACTATTTTTATTCATTGATGTTTTTATGCGTAGCCTTACAAGTAATAGGGTCGTAACATCAATCGGAGGTAAAACTATTATTTCTATAAATAAAAAATCTAGTTCGTCTATCGATTTAATATAAAAAATTACAAATACATAATATAACAAACATTTATAAGTGGCATTTGAGGCCGGTTCGAGCGGTCAGCATTTCAAGACTTTAGTTTTCCTTTCGATATCTGATATGTATTGTGATATTACATGCTATGTGGAATATTCATAGAAGGTTGGATATAAATACAATTTTAAAAAGCACAACGGTTTTGGTTATTTCCCTTTTCTCTTGATGCCGGGCGTGACGCTTGTCGCTCTTGAGCTGGGTGAGTCGGCCTGAAAATTATGTAGTTTGATATAAAAATATGTTTAAGAAAATACTGTTGTTAGAAAGTTTGAGCATGAAAATATTTCCTCGACTAATTTTCTGAACGTTTATATTTTCTCAATATCCCTTTTTTCATTCATAACTAGCAAGCTTGGCTTGGCTGCAGTAGAAACATTGTCTTAATTGAAGAACAAAATGACAGACATCTTCTTTTTCACTTTTAAGCCTACTGCGGTACTTACCGGTTTGACGGGCGAGGCCCTTGTGAGCGCGCTGGTGCTGGCGTTGCGCAGTATGGGGCGTGTCCCGGCCGCGTTCACTGACGTACTCGATGCGTTAGACGCGTTCGACGCCCGCTCCGGACTTTGCTCCTTACTGTAACACGTTAAGATTGTAACTAAGTCTGGCTATACCTGTAAGAAATTGTACAGTTAGGTCGCTGGAAACATGTGAAAGACGCTCGTGTAGCCTATTTTTGCGGTCTATGGTAAAAATTCTGTGACTAGCCTAGATTTGGACCGTAGTATGAAGCGTAAAATTGTATAGTTATTACTTATTACTATGTCAGAAAAATAATGGCACTGTCGATGTGGGCGGGACGCACACACCAAACGTTTTCTACCGGCATATTGACGAAAGAAAGCGGAAAGCGTATTTGTCTAAATTGTCGTAAATTTAGTATTTAATTGATTTCCCCCCCGTCAATATTGTTTTAGAGAAATACATGCCTGTCATGCGGTAAGAGCAGGACCAAATAAACTTTAGGACTGTAAATGAAAACGTACCTGTTGGCTCGCGACGGAGGTTTGTGTCGGCTGAACATGTCGGACAGTCGGCCGCGCAGGTCGCGTCGGCTGCCCGTCGTACTCATGTCAGAGTCCGAGCCCTGGAAATAATCGACCATATTATTTTATATACTAGGAACTGAAGATAGCAACGAAAACTTTGCGCTTTTATCAAAGATCTTAAAGTTGTGCACGGCCTTATTCACAACGTATATTAAAAGTCAATATGACCTACTTTATTTATTCGAGTGTGAATAAAATTTAATGCAAACACCTCTTCATACGTTATCCTGGTACTTGATTGTTTAAAACAAATGGGCTACCCCTATTAATTATTTTTCGATTCACGAAAATTGAAACAAAATATTGGGGGTAGTCACAAGAAAAATCTTAGAATTAGTGGGTGGGACGAAAAAACTTAATGCTTAACCTCTTTATACGTTATGTGCTCCTGGTACTTCAATACTAAATAACAAATGAAAATTGTTAGAATTTTCTAGAATAATCTCGAAAGTCCTGAAATTCTACACTGACCTAGAACATTTGAAAATTATAAAAAAAGCTCTAAGATGTAGGCATGCCGTTTATGGTCAATAGGCAACAAGTCAGAAACTCGCGACTTTCAACACAAAAACCTGCGAAGTTGTTCTTTTTCGCATTTCCAGTGTTTTTAGTTCATTACTTATTCACGGTTGAAGGTGTCATCTCATTTAACACCTCTAGCATTTTTTCCTTTCTGCTACAATTTCATTGGTATTTCATATTTTAATCTTTATAAAAGACAAGGAAGTAGGTAACGGAAAATGAGATTAACAAATAAATGACTGAAGGTGGACCACTTCTGAGATTTCCAATAAATAGGCAGTTGGTGTACAGTTCTACAATTGTGCTAAAACAGAACCTTAACTGTCGATTAGGAAGACACTATCCACATGATCTCGAAGACATTGAAAACATGACGTCAGTTTAACCATATACGTAGGTTACACTGTCAAATTTTCATCAATCTGCCCCCCTACCATGAGCTCAGAGCAGTATTACTTAATATTACTTTCAGATTTGGCACAAACAAAAAACATAGTTTTGTTTACATAAATAGAGATCATGTTTGCTTATACGAAATCCAAAAGTAATATTAAAGTAATACTGCTATAAGAGCTCATGGTAGGCTCGCAGATCCATCAATCCGGTAAAGATTGACGAAAATTTGATCGTCTAACCCACGGATTGATGGATCGGATTGACGGATTTTTAAATATTTTGAAAATTTTCATCAATCTCGGTGATATTATTGCCAGATTGACGGTGTAACCGCGTTCATCAATTTTTCGCCAGTCAATCAGGTGGTCGCGGTAGGCGGTCGTTCGGCAAATCTGTTTTATTGTTTAATATACCTCAATTAAGATATTATGTATAATAATTTTTGGATGAAATGAAACATTTATTTGAGCTCATTTCTTTTTTGGGTTCCGTACCCAAAGGGTAAAAACGGGACCACATTACTGAGACTTCTATGTCTGTCCGTCTGACCGTCTGTCTGTCTCCAGGCTGTAACTCAGTAACCGCTATAGCTAGACTTCTGAAATTTTCACAGACTGTGTATTTCTGTTGCCGCTATAACAACAAATACTAAAAACAAAATAAAATTAATATTTAAGGGGGGCTCCCATACAACAAATGTAATTTTTTTAGCCTTTTTTGCTCGTAATCAATAATGGCAACAGCTAGGCACTTGAAATTTTCACAAAGGCCTTAGTTATATGCCTACTTTAATCTTATATATAAAATTCTCGTGTCACAATGTTAAGCCGCGTACTCCTCCAAAACGGCTTTACTGATTTTAACCAAATTTTATATGCATATTCAGTGGGTCTGAGAATCGGCTACTGGGTACTTTTTATATTGATAAGTGCATTTGTAGAAAAAATAATAGTAAATTATTACAACTCGAGACTGCCGGCGACCATTGATTGTGCGACGGGACGGGACGGGACGTTACCATGGTAACATACTTATTAAGTTACTTCAATAAAATAATAATATGCTCGAAATACTTTATATTATTATGGGAAAGCAACGTTTGCCGGGACAGCTAGTGTTATATTATAAAAGAAGTGACATGCTATAAAAGTAAACTACAATTAAATATTTGAGTATTTTTTATTAGAATATATCTTCATTTAAGTATTATTTATTCAAGTATTCTTCTATTTTCTATTTTTATACATAATTGTTTGTAAGTAAATATATTTAAATGAGACTATAATAATCAATCAGTCTTTTTATAAGATAAGTAATAAAGTAAGTATTTAGTTATTTACTGACAAAAAATCGACCAAGTGCGAGTCGGAGTCGCGTACCAAGGGTTCCGTACCGCTATACAGCGAAAGTAGGCAAAAAAAATAATTGTGTTTTTTGTATGGGAGCCCCCCTCAACACTAAAAAAAACTATTCAAGGTCCACTGTCTTTACCTGTCATATGACTTTTCCAATATGCCAGACAAAGGCCAGACCTCGTAAACATAGTTACTCACTGTTAAAACATTTTTATTAGTAAGGGTTTACCCTGGACACGGTTCCGATGGGTCTGAAGCCGTCGTCGTCGACGTGGTCATCAATGGAGCGCGACTTGGTCAGCTTTTTCAGTTTGCCGAACAACCCCTTCTTCTTTTTCTTCTCGTTAGGTAGCACGTCGCTTGCAGCTGAACCTCCCGATAGGCGACTGAAAAAAATATATTTGCCTTTATTTAGGTTGAGATTAGGTTAATTACTTAGTTCGATGAAAACTCTTACTAATTTATGTGTTTTATACGTGTCACGCAAAATAGTCGATTACAGTGATTTTTCCCTCATAAGTCATATTATTAGAAATCTGTCCTAAGGCGAACGAGGGAAAAATCCACTGACCTCCATTACACAAGTACGCTGGACCTATGATACCCACTTTTTTGTGCCTATTTGAAGCGGAATCAGCGCCCCCAGTGAGAGGGAAGAGAACTAAATTTGACGTAACTCGCAAATGGCCGCTTAATCGTTATTGGTTGTCATCACTAGTATTAGTTCCAAATACTCCCACTACTGCTATCAGCGCCAATATGGCGACTTTCAAACGTCATTTTTACGTCAAATTTAGTTCCTATCACTCACATTGGGGGAGCTGATTCCGCTTCAAATAGGCACAAAAAATAGCTATCATTTCGAAGGCTATCATTAGTCCAGCGTCTTGTATAATGGAGGTCAGTGGAAAAATCACATTTCATAGAGACGTCATATAAGATAAGCCGATAGTTGTATGGACGATGTTATACAGAAGTCAAGGTCAAACCGAAAGGAGTTGGTTTGGATTCGCCATACAAACCTGTCGAGGCTGGCGTCTCTCTGCACGGTGTACCGCGCGTCGTCGTCCAGAGACTGCATCGACGATACGCTGCTCTCGTCCACTGACTTCCAAATCGCGTTCTGAAAAAAAAAAGTATTAAAATATAGCTGTTACAGTACACGGCGGTAGGTCACACATATTATATAACATTATATAACTTTGTCGGTTCTATACAGATGTTATGTCTACGACATATTTATAATGGTGTGTCTTACATAATATAATAGTATAATATACAAAATTGCAAAATACAAACTTTGAACTACCCGTCAGTGACATTTTGCTAAGTTCGTTGTTTAAATCTTTAATAAAAATGTTCTTTTTGGATACCTTTTTTTAAAAACTTCATATTAGTAAAATATTTATTTTATATTACCTGATCTTTGGTAGTCTGCTCTAGCGATATGGATCGTTTCTTGAGTGAGGAGGTGCGCTGCGCCGGTCGACTGCTCGCCACGGATAGCGCCTCGCGGGGCTCCGTTGACATCGCTCTATATAATATAAAAAGTAAGATAAAATACTTTCGCCCTCTTACTAATAAAATAATTTTAACGGCGACTAGCTAATCAAGGTCTATAAAAGTCTTCAGTCAATGTGCCAGAAAAAGACAAGCAGATGTTGTCTAGTTATTTGCGGTGCAATTTCTCATACTTAAGAAACTAACGCCGTTAGTACACCGAAATAGAGACATAACGCATTGTCGCATGACGGGCGAGACAATGAATCTGTTCGCCGCTGTTACACAGTTCGCAGCGTCAGTGTACTACTACTACAGTGTAGTAACAGCGTAAGATTAGAACAAAATTAAAATCGTAGTACTCTCACCTGCGAGCGCTGGCAGCATGACGTCGTTGTCTCTCGGCGATGCGGGAGGCGCGCAGCTCGTCCGCCAGGCGCCGCAGCCGCGCGCCCGCCACCGCCCCGCCTCCAGCCCCGCCCTCCGGCGTCGTAGACCGCGAACGAGATGCAGATGACTGTAGAATGTAGATGGTATTTTATTATTACACTTTATTAATGTCAAAGGCTTAGAACCGATTCAAAATCAAACTGAAATGTAAAATATTAATAAATAATGCACTAGGGGCAAATTGTTTAATGATAACCTTTATCGGCAATGTTTTCAACCTACGCGCGCGACCCACTGGGAGACTTCAATTTGAAACTTATTACGTGATTGGTTAATAGCCCCTTAATCTTCTGAAAGAGGCACCCTAATTATTCTTTAGTAAGTTTTATCGTTTCCCCAAAAAGTAAGGTCCTAAATCTTACCCTATTTCGTCTGGGCGGTGTGGGTGTAATGAGCCGCTTCTCCGGCGGTTTGGGCTCGTCCTTAGGAAACAACTCCGGTGTCTGGGCCATCATCTCATCTATAGTTTCCAGTAACTGTGTTATTACGTTGTCATCGTCCTGAAATAATGTTTAAAAAAATTAAGAATATTTTTCACCCGAATTTTAAGACACAATATTATGTCTGCAAGTCTAAATAGCGACGTCGGGTGAATCGTACAAGGTTTAGGAAGAAGTCACTGAACAATAACTTCTAACAACACACACGCATATATCGACATTTCAGCAGTACAACGTCATTCTATGGAAATCTTTAAAAGTTTATATTATTTACAAAACATAATATATCCTTTCTGTGTTGTCGAAAAAAATGAAATCTAATACGAAACACTCAATGTCACTGTTTTAGACCATCTTAACTGCCGCTTTATATAAAACTACATAATACAAATTTATATAACCTGTTGCGACCGCTTGAGCGATGACACCAGCAGCCTGTGTTGGTCGCGGTCGCGGTCGTGTCGCTCCTTGTCACGCCGCAACTTCTCGTTCGCGGTACGCAACTTGGCGTGCGCGTCGCGCAACTCCAGCAGGTCGCACTGTAGCTCCGTCACCTGATGACAGAGAGAGATGTATATCGCTTTCTCCTCATAACAGTTGTTTTGATGGTAAATTCAAAGTTAAATTCAAGCCATGTTTAAAAAACATACTCGAATGTTTTTTAAACGCTGCTACTTTCACTGTCATATAAGAGACACATACACACCCTAAAGTATTATCACTTTGTTTTATTATACAGGGTGTATAGCTTTCTCTGTCTTACGCTATTTTTGCAAACTGCAAAAAAGCGGTTAGCAGATCTTCTGTCTCACATGACAAACAGTAATGCGTGATCTTGCATCTCGCTCATTCGCGGTTCGCAGCGTTGGTGAACTAACTTTACGTTACGTGCGTTAAACTTGACCGTAAAAGTAAAATATACTTATTTTAACGGTCAAGTCAAATTGATCATTAAAGTTAGATATAATTGTTGATTTTACGTACCTTTTTCTTAGCATCCTCAGTCTCCTCTTCAGTGGTTCTCTTGAGCTGGTCGATGCGTCTCTTCATGTCCAGACGTTCCTTTTCTCTCTCACGCTCGACCTGAATTTAATATACTTTTTATATAACAAGTCATAAGTTAGTTATAATTATTGCTTATAATTTCGGTATATTGGTATATGTATTACGTCCGAGGCATGGATGGAGCGAGATCGGATTATGGCGCCCTTTTGCTTACTTGAATGGATCAAATTTGAACACTGAAACGTCCTCTGGTAGTTGGCGCCTTGAGCGGCTGCTCAGTTCATGCTATAATAGGGCAGGCCCATGTATGTGCATGTACTATCAGAGAAGTTGATTCAAAGGCAGATGGCGGACCTACGTATACAGGGTGCAATTAAACCTTCCTGCCAAATTTTGATATATTGATCCTTGTAAAAAATAAAAATACACGTATTTTTTCTTTCATAATCACTCAGTACTAAAATTTTGAGAAATAGCTTCCGAAAGTTATCCTAAAAAACACTACAATTAATGGACACGACGCGTCGGCCGCGCGTGACGTGTCCCCGCGCGCGCGCCTAACCCCGCGTCACCCCCGGTCACTCCCCCGCGGCGCGAGTGACCGTTCTGCAACGATTTTAAATGGGATAAAATATGTCATTGAAAAAAAAATAATACCCAATTTTTTTTGGTTAAATGGACTCTCCTAATGATACCCAAGCCCTGGAAAAAATTTGGTTTAATTGCACCCTGTATTTGGTCGCGGTATGTCAAACCTATCCGACATATCCACTGACCTCTATTATACAAGTACGCTGGACTAATGATACCCTTTGAAATGACAGCTATTTTTTGTGCCTATTTGAAGCGGAATCAGCTCCCCCAATGTGAGTGATAGGAACTAAATTTGACGTAAAAATGACGTTTGAAAGTCGCCATATTGGCGCTGATAGCAGTAGTGGCAGTATTTGGAACTAAAACTAGTGATGACAACCAATAACGATTAAGCGGCCATTTGCAAGTTACGTCAAATTTAGTTCTCTTCCCTCTCGCTGGGGGCGCTGATTCCGCTTCAAATAGGCACAAAAAAAAGTGGGTATCATAGGTCCAGCGTACTTGTATAATGGAGGTCAGTGGACATATCACTGATAACATTGAATTGACATAAGCCGACCAAATGACGTAGATCCGCCAACTGCCTATGAATAAATTTCTTCCATGGTACCTCGAACAGCGTCTGGCGCAGGTCCCTGGCCAGCGTGGAGGTCTCCTGCACGAGGCGCTGCAGCTCGTCGCGCTCCTTGTGCCAGGCCAGCTCCATGCGCGTCGCCATGCCCGTCACGCGCGACCTACCCGAGTTCAGGAGACGCTCTTCCTCGTACTGTGAGAATAGTTTAAGTATAAGATTTGGTAAAACGCTATTCTAATCTATAGTCTACACTATATTTTATATAGGTGGCAAATCACGTCATAACAAATAGCTTTGCGTATGTCGCAAATGCGACTTAATTGGTTAATAATATGATTTTATTTTTATTTTTGATGCGACACTTCTCCTTTCTTTACGAATGTCTTTTTTTCCGCCGAAAAATGCCGTTTCTCATTCCACGAAGGATTGGGGATTTCCACCGCGGTGGTGGTAAGTGGCGATAGTAGGTGGCGAAGAAGCGATATTTCAACTGTATATACCTAATACCAGCTACGGGAACACCAAGACTCCCGCGACTCCGGCAAAACTTCAAACTTTACGACGTCCTAACTATAAAAACAAGAAACCTTGCCTCTTTCAAAATGTATTAACGATTACCTCGTTCAACCTGGACTGCATCTCTGACAGTCGCACTTCAGCCGCGGATCGCTCGCTGACGAGCTCCGTGTTGAGTTTGGACGCCAGCAGCCGCGACTCGCACAGCTCGTCCTCGAGACAGGCTAGCTGTTGTTCCAGCACGGCTACCTTATTGCGGTACTCGTCCTGAATGTAAAGAGTCGTATGTTTGTTAGGCGGCCCCTAGACGATCAATTTTATTGCCCAATATTACGAATTGTGCAATATTATTGACCGTTTAGGGTTAATATTGAACATTGCCGCGCCTTTCAACCTTAATTTAAAATAAATTGTACAATAAAATATTGTTCAATGTTATTGTAGGTTTATAGTCTAGTTGACAAATTGAAAATGGTACAAAATAGAGATACTGCTCTTAAAATTATGTGCGATAGCTCATTGGATCCGGAATGACGCCTAGAAAAATGTGCCAAAAGCGTGTATTAGCACATTAATTTTTTTTGTTACTTCGTTCCATCCGGGTGTCCCTTGACACATCTGAAGTTTTTATTAGTTATTTTTTTGGTTAGGCTCGCTGGGATATTTGTCGTTATGGCGGTAGGGCAAATGGCTTTCAGATAACATTTTTAAATAAAATAAATAAATTAAGATTTTTTTTCATTAACGTTAAAGATATAAGTAAATAATTACATATTACTCTAGTTTTCCAATAGTGATGAGTGGTTCTTATATGTTTATTTTTAGATGTTTAACCCTTAACATTTTTTTTAAATTTTCTTTTAAAGTTCTTTCTATACCTCGTCAGTACTTGATATAGAAGGCCGTGGTTTTTTACCGCCCCTCTCATCTTTAGCAGATTTCTGCGCCTCCTCCATCATTTGCTTGTAATTGTCTCGCTCTCGTCTGAATCTCGATACCTAAACAATAAACAAATGTTAAGTTTAAGCAATAGGAACGTTATTAAATTTTGTGCGTTGCCGTTGTTTCAAGCTTTTTTTCCAGCGTAACAGACACACAAACTTACAAACTCTGTATGGATAGTGTGTTATTTATTATTTGTGTATCTCTATTACCTCATTGCGCTTTAACTACTACTCGTTGAGATAAATTTGAGTTACCGGACATATTAAAGTTGTTATACCGGAAAATGTACGAGGAATAGGCATGACGATTTTTTTTTCTTGTTGGTAAGTGAAGGACCATTCAAAAATAGAAATATCATTGAAAAAATGACTCTGATAGCATAAAAACTCTCCAAGATATCACAATTCAAAACTCACATAAAATAGACTATCCTAAAACGCTCCATACAAAATGTCAGCTAACTGTGACGTCACGCCTAGCTAGTTTGTTCGATAGCTATGTTAAATATTGAGTTTATGAAAGTGGTTTCGTAAGAAAAAATGTTAAAAATTGCATAACTTATCGAATGGTACACAAAAATTAAGGAATTTTATAAAAAAATATTCGACTTGACTTAACTTGACGAAAAAACTTTGAAGGCTCAAAACAAAAAAAAAAAAAAAAAAAGTTATGAAGCTGTAATTTTGGGAATACCTATTTTTCATCGCTATGTCTTTATTTTATTTAAAAAAATCAGCTAATCTTTGACCTTGTCGTCATCCCTATTGTAAATAACATTTGTTTGCTGCTAAGCAGTTGTGTTCTAACCCATTTTTTTTGTTATATTTTGAATGCATTCTTGTAAATTGTAATCATCTAAAGAACATAACTGCTATCATAACTCAATACGTAATTTTTTGTAGGTTAGTACACGAATGCTTCAGCGTTCATTTATTACTACCTGATTGTGCAATGATTTCAGTTCTTCCCTCATTGTGTCCATTTGTCCTTCGTAGCGGGATTTGATATCTGCAATTTCAGTCTTCCTTGCCTTTTCAGATTGTTCTAGACGTTTGTTTAGTGACGAAAGTTCTCGTTCTAGTTCTTCGTTGTCAGCAGTTAATGTCCTTTGTATTTTTGTTACCTTTTCATAGTCGTCTAGTTTTCTGCGAGCCTCTTCCAACTAATAGGAGAATAAAGATTTTGAGCATTGACTATTTTTAATGTGTTAACTTACATATTATAACTGATGTAATTATTTAAACCTTTATTACTTTTAAGATGAGACGAAGATGCATAAACGTAACATTTGATATTTCTAATCAATATTATTTAATATTACTTAACTTTCATTTAATAAAGATTTTTACATAAATTTCTTCATAAAACACATTGTTCATTAAAGTTAAGTAACGATTTATAGTCTCTGGGTGCGACAGTAACACCACTTCTTAAATAATAGATAATAATAATAAATAGATAGAATAGAGATATAAACATAATAGACATAAACTCACCTCTTTCTTAGTGTATTGGTGCGTGTCACGTAAAACATCCAATTCATCTGTTGCGTCACGTAGTTCCTTTTCTGTCTGTTCCATCTTCGCTGACATACGCGATCTCTCTACTTCCCAACCACCACCGCACAAACGCTCCTGTAGACTGCTAATTTGTTCCTAAAATAACTTGATTTTTAGCACGCTTTTATTAGCTTGGGCTGTATGTATGTTACGGAATCTTTGAGTACGATTTTTACCTATCTCCAGTAGTTTGCATACGTATTAGGAGCCAATGACAATGTTATAATTTGTTTATTTGAAAAAAAAAAAAACTAAAAAAAGCGTGTTTCTTAGATTTTTTAAGCTGGTTGCGATGGGTATTGCTATACCCGCAACATTGCCTTAAGACGCTGACAACTGCCAATGACCTTGATCTCGCATCACTCTCGCACCACTGTCGATTTTCATGCCAGAGAGACAGAGATGTGAAGTGTTCACTCGGTAGCGTGGATACATTTTTCGTTTGTTAGAGGAAAAAATAAATAATATTATGGGAAACCTAGATGTCAGAACCGAAAATTAAATCTGGCAATCTTTGGATTTTTGTAAAAGGTATCAAATAAACAAATTTTAAAGCATATATTGTATTATTACTTTAGTTAGAACTGTTTAAAGTTCCTGAAAGATGTGACTTTGGTATTTTTTTTCATCCAGTAGGAGTAAAATATTTTATTATTTAAATTAGATTAGACAAGCTTTTCCAAATATAATCAAAAATCACATATATTTTTTTTGTGCCAATCAATGAAATACATACGTCTAGAAAACTGCACAAAGATGTCGAATTGGCAGATGTCTTCGCCTTAAGCGGGACCTTTTAGTAGGTAGACCCAACGTTTGGGATAGGGAGTCTCAAATGCCCCGGCCGATCCCCAATCCGCCGGTAATGCAGAAAACAGTGACCCATGTAAAAAAGGCTTGATACAGCAGGCTTATGCAAATTCCTTAAATAGATCATTTACCTGTAATTCAGATTTCTCTTTATTCCATGCTGACGACTGATTTTCATAATTATTTTGGAGGCTCTTCATTTCTGCTAATGTAGTAGCTAGTTCTTGTTGTATGTGCAGCAGGTCACTAAAAGAAAGAAAGATCAGATTAAATACGTGTCATAAAACCAAGAACTACATAAAAATATTTATAAAGAGCTTACGCTTGTGCCTTCTCTTTCTCAACTGTTAGTCTCGCCTTTGTAACAACGTGCTCTTCTTCTAAAATTTCGTATTTTCCTGTTAGTTCTTCATACTCGGCTTTTTCAACAGCCAGAGAATGTTCTAGCTCTGAAAATAAAAGTTTATTTACAAAATGAAGTAAGTAATGAAATAATGTCTACTTTGTTATTGATATTGTTTAACTGAGATTTTATACTTTTGACTTTCTCTTCGTGGTCTTGTTTGAGTTCAGCTATTCTCTTTGCTCCTGCTCCTGATGTTTGTTCCAGAACTTTAAGTTTGCCTTTGAGGGTCGCTAGCTCTGCTTCCTTGTTTTTGATATCTTTGTCGTGACTGATTCGCATACGATCAACTTTTTTCCTTTCAGCCTAAGCAATAAAAATAAATAATTATTCAATATACATATAACCGATATAAATATTTAAACCGACTTTAATTTTTATTCTGTTTATATTTACCTGCAAATCTGTATCCAGATCTGACGCCTTGCTTTCCCAATACGTAGCATCTTTTTTTTCAGCTTGTATTTTAGTTTCTAAATCTTTCTTCTCATTTTCCAACTTGCTCGAAACAGATTTGACGTCAGCATATTCTTTTTGCAAATTCATCAAACTCTCTTCAGTTTTGCTTAGTTTTGTTTTTAGAGATGATAGTTCGTCCTCCTTTTCTTTGAGTTCTTTAGATGCGGCCTCGCATTTATCTTTAAGCTGAGCAATTTCTACGGAAGAAATAGCTTCATCGTACTTTTGATTTGAAGTTTCTCTAAGAGCATCTTCCTGAAATTTTAGTGATGATTAATTTTTATAGTTAAGTATATTATGATAGGTCTGCAGGGGCAATTTCTAGGCGAGGTTGGCACACAAGGGGTTTTGTAAAAATTGTAAATATAACAAGGGAGACATTAGGGTCGAATGTTTCTATTACAGCGCAATTATTATTAGTGGGGATTGCTAAATTAGTCACTATGTTATACTTTGTAATTCATAATACCAGCTGCTTTATATGAGTATCTTTTGCAGCGATAGTTGACTCCAAAGTTGTGATCTTATTATTATAGACTGCCTCCATTAGCTGAATATTCGCTTCAAGTGTTGCGACCTTGCTTTCAGATATACTCAAAGATGTTTGTATTTCATCTTTCTCGTTAGATAAGTCTATAGATAGTTTCCTATTTGTGTTAGCTAAGTTTGCAGCTTGCTGTTTTTCTTCCGAAAGCTAGTATCAATTGAAAATGTATGTTTAAATATAAATAATATTCTTCTATATACAATCTTATGTAAGCCATGCACGCTACAGTCTACCGGAGAAGTCAGTGGTCACCCGTGCAGGTATGCCTGCGCAAGTGTCACTCGAAAGAATTGATTTTCGATTTTGCACCGGTCGCCTGCGCAGGCTCAAAAAACTGCACAGGTTTATTTCCACACACATTCCGGTCTACCTGCGCAGGCATACCTGCACAGGTGGACATCTCTGGTAGATCGTAGCATGTATGGCTTACATTACAGATAGACCAAGATAAAAAAATGAAAGAACTTCAAATATGAGTTACATAATAGCTTATAAATGGATTAATCGCAATCAAATATACCTCTTTTTCAAGCTTAGATACTCGGTCTTTACGAAGAGTCAGTTGTTTTTCGGTGCGCTTGCATTTATCTTCCGCTTCCTTAAGTTTTTTCTCCAATTCATTAATCTTCTTTGTTTTGTCTCCTATCTGAAATATATCATGATGTTATTTTTTACTTTTTTAACTTAACAGTAAATATTTTATCTATTTAGATTTTTCTATTTCTATACCTCTTTAAGAAGTTTGCTTTTATCTTGCTCTAACTTATTAACGTTTTCGACCTGTTTTTTCAGTTTGTCTATTTCCTTGTCCTTAGCATCCATTTCTTTTTTCAAGTCTTCTACCTTCTTCATGCAATCTGACACTGCAGTTTGTTGGGTGGAGAATTTTTCTACAACATTTTCATTCGTGATTACAACAATATATATTGATATTACATTGTATACTGAGCAAAGTAAAAAACTTACTTATTTCGGCATTTAATTTAGTAATTTGCGTTTCCAAGGTTTTGTTTTCGTCCTTTAAAGTTTTACATTCGAGAATGCTTTTGTTACTTTCGTCTTCTAGGGTTTTGTATTTATTAGATATTGATGTTTTATCTGCTTCCAATTTTGCATTAATGACTTTAAGTTTACCGATTTCATTTTGTAACTTATTCTTTTCATTAGTGAAATCAGTCTCTGCTTTGGATAATTTTACTTTAAGATTTTCTAATTCCTTATCATTCGCAATTTTCGAATTCTTAACATTGTTGTCTCCTTGATCATTTTTCATGATTACGTACAATTCCCCTAAAAATAAAGAACGCAATTGTAATTAATAATATTTTTTTTTAATTATAAGATCGAAAATCAATGAATGACTTTAAATGAAAGAAAATTTAGAACTTACCAATTTCACTTTCTAAGTCATCAATCATCTTCTTCATTTGCAATTTCGTAGTTATATCTGTTACGATTTTCGGTTTTCTAGGTTTAAATGACTTGATTGCGTCTTCTTTTAACTCTTTTAGCGTTGTCTGCAACTTAACTTTTTCTTTCTCTAGCTAAAAATAGATAATGTTTTTATCAATTGCTGACTATTGTTTTGATTTTGTACATTTTATATTTTTATAACGTACCTTATCGAAATTAATTTTAAGCTTATCTAATTCATCTTGTTTTAATTTTAGCGCATCGGCTTCTTTTTTAGAATCAGTACCAAACCTAACTTTCTTCTCGGTTTTGTCTTCCCTGTCTCTACTATTTGATAATGATTTGATTTTGTCTAGAGCTTCTTTGAGTTCGGTCTCTAATTTTGTTATTTTAGTGGCAGATAATTCTTGAGATTTGTCTGTTTTCAGAGTTTTAACATTTTTTAGAAGCTGCAATAAAATCTAAGGTTAAGATCAAACACTTTTAGAACCCACAACTTTTAATTTTTATACTATTTCGGTAGATAAAACTTTACCAAAATTTGACTAGGACGAGAACATATTTTATTTACTACCTGTAATTTTTTATTTTCTGCTTGTAGTTTTTCATTATCCGCTTCCAGAGTTTGTGTTTTTGCTCTGAGGACACTAGCTTCTTGTTCTATTACTTGAAGTTGCCGTTTCAGGTCTACATTTTGTGCATCATTTGATGCATCTAAGGACCTTAAACGAAAAAAAGTTGTAAAGAGTGATATCACAATATTAATAATAATTCAAAGAATATTTTTTCGACTATATTACTAATCATTGTATTGGATGTAAGCTAATTACTTACTTGCTCTTTATGAGTGATGCTTTTGGTTTTTTCTGTGCCAAACTTAGTTCAGCATGAAGCCTTTCACAATCTCTTTCCTTTTCTATTAATTTTTTCCTTAGCTCAGCAATCTCGTCCTCTAAAACCTGCAAATTAATATAGTAAATGTATAATAATAGTATTGCCTTTATTTTATAAAAAATATATAAATGACAAGTAATTATTACCTTAACTTTTTCCTCAGCTAAATTGTTAGTTTTGTTTACATTTCGACGGAATGTTGCAGTAGGAGCACTAGTAGTTTTAGTAGTAACATTTGAAATTTTATCAGTAAGTTCTTTGACTTGTTTCCTCAAAGAATCTCTATCTTGTTCCAAATCTTCTACTTTTTTCCTCAAGACCGTAGCTTCCTGTAAAAGTAATAAAATTATGAAATATAAGTATAACTTGTATTAAGTCGTAATCAGTGTTACATGTTTTAGGATTTTATTATGGTGAAAATTAATTGACCTATTTTGTGCAAATTACATAGTATGTGATCATAGTAAATGTTTATTTTGCATTACTTGCTCATTAAGTTCCAATAATATTCGCAGTTCTGCCGGGTCCTCTTCATCGGAAATTCCTTCATCCTTCTCATTTGGAGCTTCAATTGCTAATCTGTTGGTAGGCGGAGTTGGTGACAATTTTCTACCTAATAAAACAATTGAAATTAGTATATATTTTTCCCTTGAGGCAATACCAAAATATTTAGTAAAACAAAGCTAAGACAATGTTATGGTTATAATGTTAAGGAAAATAAAAAGCGCGTGGAAATTCATAAACTAATGTATTTACACAATTTTAACTGTAGAAAATGGCTACCGTAAAACGCCAGGACAGTTCTTTCTTCTAATGAAGACTTTGTATGCCTAGTCTAAATAGGTTAGTAACAAAGTCAATAGTTTCAGGCTTTAAGGAATTCAGGTACTGACCGACTATGCATGGAATAATGGAAATGGAATATGTTACACAATGTGATGCAGGTTTGAATCGATACGGGTTTGCAGTTACAAACGGAGTATTCTCAATAGCAATTGGACGTACTTCTGGCCTTGGTAGCCATTTTCTTCAGCTGAAGTAGTAACGACTCATTATCGTCCTCGACTCTTGATGCAGTTTTACGTAAGTTATTTGCCTGAAAATATTAGTTCCTTTAATATAATCTTATTGGTGCTTGTTTGTTAGGACGAAGTATCTTAGAATAATGTTATAAACGAACAAGTCACTACGCTATTATGATTATGCAAGAAAGTACCTACAAAAGGCAACCGTACTGCCAATGGATTGAATAATGCAAATGGAAATTGTAACTTATTAGTTTGCTGATTTTTACTGTCTGAAGATAAAGGAGGACTATCCGACTTTTGTCGACATTCTTTGTGGTTGTCCGTTTTATCATCCGTAGCCGTTTCATTTTCTAAACAAATTTCGTTTTCGGAGAGACCGCTGTCATCATGTTTTTTGTCTTCACATGTTAATGCGGTTATATTATCTACAGAAAAATCTGTTTCAACATTCTTGCTGATGAGATTTTGTACAGTTTGTACACAAGCATTTCTTGTTTTAGACTTTTCAGTTTGTGAATAGTAACTATTAGTATATTTTTCTGTTTGTATATTTTTATTTTTTCTAAAAGCTGTTCCTGTTTGCGTATACATTTCTAACGTTTCAGTTAGAGCTTGTATACAAGAATCTAATGTTATTTTTCGAGTGTCAGTACTGACATCGTGACACAAAACAGTATCAGTCTGACAACCCTCGGAATAAAAGCTAACATGATCTTGCGGCGATTGCGATATCTCATTAACACCTATCTGCAAACTAGTGATGCTAAAAGATGATAATTGATTTTCTAAATCTAATTGCTTAGCTATCAATTTTTGCAAAGTTTTTCTTTCAAATTCATTGGCAGTAGGGTAGGATGAGAGATGATGTTGAGGTGCCGACAGGTTATTGTTCGAAGGATTCCTTTTGCCACCGTAGCGTTGTCTGTACCGATAAGCCTGTTTAAAAAGTAATATATTTAAGGCAGCCCAAAATTAATATACTTGAAATAGTACTCATTATGAACGTATTTATTCTGGTTGAATTATTTTTAGATAAAAGTATTCTCGTTACGTTTATTGACTTCGGGATTGGACGTATGCCAATAGGTTCTAATTTATTACATGCAATAATTTACCAATAAAATGAAATGAGTAGCACTCAGACTAACAATCCATCAATGATAAGCAATGAACTCGTAGATAAAGACGTTGGATTACATTCTGTGTATAAGTTAGTTAAATCGTTGAGGAGTCTTAAATAGTTTATTACCTCTTCTTCAGCATTCCGTAGTTGTTCTCTTAGATCTGCTTCGCGTTCTAATGAATCTTGTAGATCGCGTAACAGTTGTGCCGGGTCCTCTTGACTACCACCCCGAGTCAACGATGCTCGTGATACCTTCTGAAAAATAAAAATTTGATTCACAAATATTTTTATTTGCTACAGTATCTCATTAGGTAGCTACTTCGTAATATTTTTTATTTATGTTATATATTATTCTGTTGTATCAATAATATCGAACTTACATTGTTAGCTGTTTCTGTAGGCTTTTTGGCATTTGGAGCACCCGTAGCAGAAGCTAGCTTAGAGTTAGCCTCAGCCAGTTCACGTTGTAACCTCTGGGCCACTTCGTTAGTTCGTGATACTTCTTTCTCTAATTCCTTTATCCGATTTTCACGTTGAAGACCCTCTGCTCCGCCGACGATCTGAAACAGTTGAAATGTAGAAATTAAAATAAATTAAAGTTAAAAGTTTTTTATAAGCACAATAATAGTGAAAAATAAACTATACCTCTAAAAGTTTTTTCTCTTGATCGGCCTTTTCTTGTTCTAGCTGGTCGGCTCTACGCTCAGTCTTTTTGAGTTTAAAGGACAAAACCCGACAATTCTTAATGGTCTGTTCTAATTCCCTTCTCAATGAAGAATATTCGTCAGCTTGATCTTCTCTGTAAAGAATAAACAGTTTAAACGTTTAATACATACTCCAATAAAAACATGGCAAAAGCAAGGCAATATTTTTTCATGTATGATCACAAACCTAAAGTTATCTTGCATTTCCTCTATTTCTTCTTCTAGGTCACGGAGCTCTTTCTTCATATCCTCATTTTCATCCATCAGCTCCTCACATAACGTTTCAGCTGCTAATAGTTTTGCTCTCAGTTGTTCAATTTGACGAGTTTGAGATTCAGCTGATGGTCGTGACTAAAAATAAATGCCATTTGAAAAAATAATAAACCCAAAATATATCACTCTTTCAACAATTATTATGTTATGTAGATGTTATGTCGAGGAAATGAATTCCATGTTAAAATGAATAATTATGAACAATTATCCTACCTCAACTTCAGCTTCCATTTCTTTGATTTTGAGCGATAAATGTTTTTTCTCGTCTTTTAGGTCTTCGTTTTGCGATGTCAGTTCATTTACTTTTTGTTGTAGTTTAAGAACTTCTGAGGACCGCCCGGTACTATATTTAGAAGTCGTGTCTATATTAGCCAACCTTCGCAGAAGAATATCACTCTTTTCTTTTTCTACCCGTTCACATCGCTTCTTCATAATATCTAGTTCTTGTTTTAAGCTCTCGATTTGTTCCTGAAAATATTATAAGTATTTAAGCACTTCATTCCTACTCTTCC
Organism: Cyaniris semiargus; assembly: GCA_905187585.1. Classification (NCBI taxonomy): domain Eukaryota; kingdom Metazoa; phylum Arthropoda; class Insecta; order Lepidoptera; family Lycaenidae; genus Cyaniris; species Cyaniris semiargus. The sequence goes on from LR994555.1 coordinate 7,689,214, forward strand.
CTTCAATTGTTCTAAATATTTTATAACTTACCTGGTATTCTTTGAGGTTATGATCAACCAGGGTAGTGTCAGTATCTGTTGTAGTTCCTGTAGTGCTAGCTTCGTCGTCTGATGCTTCCTTCTCGTCTCGACTCGGACCACCACGGATTGGAGGTTTAGAATACGAGGAACTTCGATTATTTTTAACCTAAAATATTAACCATTTCATTTTGTACAGAAAATTATATTCTTGTAGTAATTGGTCGGTAAAGTATGTAACTATGAAAAAGCGATAGTAATTTTTACCTGTATTAAGAAAGTGACATCTTCTTTTGGAATACGTTCATCTTTTTTGCTACCCTTTTCATCTTTTAATTTTTCTTTCACTTTTGGCTTTTCTTCCGGGGTCTTACTTAATTTTTCATCATCGATGCCTCTCGAAGAGCTTCGTCCGAGTTTATCCTCGTCTTTACTTCGTGAAGAACTTCTTCGTTCTCTTTCCTTATCGACACTGGATTCCTTTTCAAAACTATTTTGTGCTTTTATTAATTGCATCTGAAAAGCATAAATATTTGGCACCTCAATACTTTAAACAATATTTGTTCTTTAAACAAAGACATAAATTTTGTCTTTGTTTAAAGAAATGCATCCCTATGCTATGAAACCTAAATTCTTTAAACTATATTTTTTCCTTTAAAACAGCGTGATAAATGCATCTCTGCTATGATACCATAAAATTATATTAGATCGAAAATAGTAATATTAATTCTGTGAAAGCTTTAAATAAATAATAGAGCATTTCCTTAATTAATTATAATGTCTAACGCACCGGCCCAGCCAACAGTAATGGCGACCTTTAGGTTATTTTGGGCATCGCAACGTTGCGTTGAATTGAAAGATATACGTACGGTTCCTTCAGAGTTCAGGCTGACCCACTTAAAGAGCTTAACATTTTTACTCTGAATTCCGTACTCACTTCAAAAATTCTTATCTAATTAATGTTGTCTTGTAAACAATGTAGATGGATTTTAAATAGTCGAGATATAAAATTTAAAAATTTGAAAACATAGAAAAATTACAGCAGCACACGTAATTTAATAAATTCCCATATTTTCTAATAAGGATTTATCATCTGTAAATCCTAAAGATATAAATAAAAAATAAAAAATTAAAAAAATTACCTTTCTTACTCTTTCGGCGAGAGAGTCATTTTTGGTGATGACGATAGAAGCTGTGGTAGACGGAGGCGAGGGAGACTGCCGTCGTAACGTCACTGTCTCTGATGCTCCTGTTATAAAAAAAAAGTAAAAAAAAATATCCACATTCTAACCACCAAGAACATGGAAGTCTGTGAAAAATGGATTCCCCCTTCTGACCTCATCTTCGCCAAAACCTGAGACTAGGTACTTGTTTTCATCTGTTCCCTTAAAAACATACCTAAGGTAAATTAAGGGAAACCAATACCTATTATCGTGAATTTGCTATTAAGCTAGGTAGAAAAAGTTAAAATATTAGGTTTGGATTAACTCTCTTAAATTTTTCCTAGAGTTCACAGTGCCACAATTCTTAAAGATATATCTAGAAAAAGTTAATAAAATGCATTGAATTTAATTTGTACAAATTTAATCTGTTTGTACATAATAATAATAATTATTAGTATATCCCCGAGATGGAAGAGATGGGAATCTATACTCTAATATTATAAAGCGGAAGAGTTTGTTTGTTTGTTTGTTTGAACGCGCTAATCTCAGGAACTACTGGTCCGATTTCAAAAATTCTTTCAGTGTTAGCTAGGCTATAGGCTATATTTTATCACGCTAAGGGCTGATTTTTCAATCGTAAGATAAATTTTACCCGTGGAATAAATTTGACGTTTTGACAGATTTTATATGGAAAAAAATGTAAAAGTGTCATATTTATTTTTTAGGTAAAAGTTATCTGACGATTGAAAACCGGCCAAGTGCGTGTCGGGCCACGCGCAATATAGGGTTCCGTAGTACCGCTAGTTTTTGATATTTTTAATGGTCAATAAATGTACATTTATAACGTGTTTTACACTACTAACAACATCATCACAATTATGTTTAAAGGAATTTGAACGAAAAGTTCCTTTATATTTCTCCGAATACATTTTTTTTAGTTGATCGACCATTACTCAATAACTTATGAAGTCTTCTTAGCCGTGATAGTTTTCCTTTTAAATTCAGCATATTTCCTACTCCCGTGAATTTTTTCACATTTCCAGAAGCAACCGTTTAGCTGGTAGAAGGGGGGGGGGGGACTGGATCCCTAAATCGGAAAATATTCTTTGAACACTCGTAATATTTTAAAAAAAACCTATCCAACGACACCCCTCACGGTGGGGTGGACGCAAAAAAAACAATCATCCCCACTTGATGTGTAGCGGAGATACCTTAAAAAAGCTTTGTAGGTCCTATAGTCTCTGAGCAAAATCGCGGACAGACAGACGGACGGACAGACCGAAACTATAAGAGTTCCTTGTTGACTACGGAACCCTAAAAATCGGCCCTAAGACTAATAGGAGCGAAGAAATAGAGGAAAATGTGGAAAAAAAAGGGCAAATTATTTGAAATTGCTTATTATCTTAAACACTACTGGAGCAATTTTTATGTTACTTGGCACACGTGAAGAATAGACCACGTGAAGGACATAGGCTATTTTTTGCGGAAAAATGTACGGTTTCCGTGAAATTACTAAATTACGCGGCCGAAGCCGCGCGGAACATCTAGTGTAAAAAATTAATGAAAAAATATTTTAATTTAAATTCATCAGATATAATATTTATAAATACGTAAATTTTTATGAAGTTATTAGTAAATAGTTATAGATATCTGTTGTTGCTAACGTTATCACACACTTGTATAAAATCTTAGTGATTTGTTACAATGATGCATGATCCAATGAATGTCTTGGATGACAAAAATATTGATTCTTCTAGTGCTATCACATCTAATCTATTACGATAAATACAATTACAATTAAAACGTAGCATTTATTAGGATGCTGTATAGAGTCTAGACGACTGCCATTTAAATTTAAATTTAAGACTATCAGAATTTATAGACGCTCTACTTACCTGGTACCAAATTCCTTTCAGACAGTCAAGAGACTCTTATGAAAGACGAGTATTGGATTTTTATTGCTTCATTTTTACGATTATTGCATTAGATTGATTTGTGTACTTTATATTGTTACATTTAAAATATCACTATCAAAGGTCAAAATTTTGGTCCAATTCTTACTCTTTCTTTGTCTGAGAATAATTTATCTGAAAATACTTATTTAATTGCTTACAGATGCCCATTCTTTGTTACTATTCTAATTTGGATATATAATAGAGAGTTTTACCAAAAAATAAAACTTACCTATTATCTTTTCATCAATATCCGGAATCCATCTTGAGTCAAGCGCCTGTCTTTTCGTTCACAAGTCCTTGCTATTGATTGCCTCCCCACCTGCCCCACTCTTACCGCCACCTACCTCTCCCACCAACGGTCTTTGGAGGAGTTTCAGAATTTGTTCATCATTATAAAACTCATGATGCACCAGGTAGCCATTACCTGGATTCCGGATATTGATGAAAAGATAATAGGTAAGTTTTATTTTTTGGTAAAACTCTCTATTATCTGTTTTGTATCAATATCCGGAATCCATCTTGAGTGATTTGTTTGTTATCACCTGGTGTTGTATGCTGTAAGCTACAGACGCTATAATGTGTTAGGAATTAGGATAGAATGAATAATTTAGGATTATAGAGAAACCCCAAAAATATTACAAAATATTATTTTATTACTATTATGCTATTATAAAAGTAAATTTTATAACAAAACTTCAATATAACAATTATATTATATTAATCAATTTAATTTACAGGATCAAAATAATTAGATAATGAAACCGACTGATTTGCATTATTAAAATCAACTATTTCCTTTTGGTAATAATTCCTAAAAGTGTGAGCACATCTCCAATTACCAGTTTTAAGAATTTGATCTATAGAGAATTGTTCTACAAAATTAAGGGAAGCCACAGCTGACCTTACAGAGCCAGGGGTAGCCTGAATTCCAGCTTCAGACAATAGAGACTTAACCCAATTCCCTATAACTGTCCTGGAGGCAGGTTTAACATCACCTCTGGCGGTAATAAATAAGTGGGTTATATTATTCCTTCGATCTGCACCTAACTCTATCAACCGTTTTATCCAAAATATAATATTTAACCTTTTAATGGGATGAGCTTTTATTCTCCATCCTGACTGTCTATAATTATAATTATCAGTTTTAGAACCAAATACTGGCCATAAAATCATTGTATTACCTTCGTCAATCAATCTTTGATTGTCCACGCGCAGCAAAGTAAGGTCGTGAACTCTACGGCAAGAAGCCAGCAGTAAAAGTGTAGCTGTATGCCTTGACACTTGATATAAATTATTTTCATCTAAATTATATACACCCATATGGACTAGCAATTGTCTTGGATTCCATATTGGTGGTTTAGAAGGAGTTTCTCGAGCTACTGATATAGCTTTTAGTATATGTTTAATAAAGAAATTAGAAGATAAATATAGAAATAAAGAAATAAAGAAAGTAGATATAACCGATTTATGGACTAAAATAGTTTTATATGAGAGACCTATGTCACAATGTAAATGGGCAAGGTAACGTGCAACTTGATCGGCATTTGGATATTTAAAGTTAATAGAATTTGACTCACACCATTTTTTCCATCTATCCCACGCTGGTCTATATGTTTTTATTGTTGATGCTCGCCAACTTGACATGAGCAGTTTCTGTTCCTCCTCCGTCCTTTCGGTCAACATTTCTTGCCACCCAAAATTAGCCAAGCCTCCAGCTGCAGGTCTTGGACTTGTGGAGGGTGAGTTCCCGTCGTCGTGTCCAGGAGAACGTGTGGTAAGTCCGGAATCGTGTATGGAGGCCGAAGAGCACGGTGGCGAACATCGGCCTGCCAAAACACTTTGTCCCACCTCGGGGCAATCAGTATGTACTGACCCTGGGCCTGGTTCAAGTGTTGCAGTACCCTGGGGATCAGACTCGGTGGAGGAAAGATCCATGCCAATTTGTACTGCCACTGGTGACAAAATGCATTGAGACGGTGGGCGTCCTCGTCTAAAACGTCCATCGACACATACTTCTCTACGACATGCGCCGTTTTGGACGCAAAAAGATCTATCTCTGGTGTGCCCCACATTTGAAATATCGGCTCGGTTGCAGTCGCCGTCAGGTGCCATTCGGGACAAACTTTCTGTCGAGATAGAGCGTCCACTTCGCAATTGAATCTGCCGGGAAAGTACTGAGCTACTAAATGCACATTCAGCTTGTCCAGGAGCGTCAACAGTTGTTGGGTTTGTTTCAGGAGCTTTTTTGATTTTGTTCCTCCCTCCTTGTTTATATACGAGACTACTGTCCGATTGTCGGTTTGCAGAAGAATCTGGGCATTTCGTATATAAAGCTGTTCGTGTACGATTGCCCCGTAAACTGCAAACATTTCTTTTTGATTAACGTGCCAGGATTGCTGTTGCTCTGTCCACGTACCTGTTATTATCGTGTCGTCTATCTGTGCTCCCCAACCGATGTCGGATGCGTCTATGGTCAGTAGATGTGTTGTTCCACTCATGTGTATTGGCATGGATCCCCCCAATGCTTCGGTCCCCCAAATCATTTCCTGGCGAACGGGTTGTGGAATACTCACCAGGCGATAAGGGTGTTGTTTGGATAGCTGGCGACTGCAGTATTGTATCGCTCGACAATGAAGACGACCCCTTCGAGTAACGAATGTTGCGAAATTGAGTCTCCCCATTAGCGATTGATACTGTTTGAGGGACAATTTTTTGGTTCTGAGCTGTCGTTGAAGTACCCTGCGTAGCGATAGGCACTTCATCTCGGATAAGGACTTTGCGATAAACACCTTCATTATTTTTATCGCGAATGCTATGTGCTCTTGGAGTTGAGCTTTCGATTGGTGTGCGAAAAGAAAGTCGTCGAGATACACTACACATCGTATTCCGTGGGTCCTTAAATATTCGGCCACCCAGTTGGTAATTGTGGCAAATGTTCTGGGCGCCGACGAAAGGCCGAAAGGTAAGCATGTCATTTGTAACAGTTGATTTTGATGAGAATCTGGATGATAGTTCATTCTTAGAAAACAACGGTGCATTTGTAATATAGGTACGTGAAAATAGGCCTGGCTCAAGTCTAATTTTACCATCCAATCTAAGTGCTGTAGGAATGTTGGGACCCGGAAATGGTTGAAAAGTTGGAACGGTTTTATTTCTACAAATTGGTTTAACCTCTTCAGGTTGAAGATTGGGCGAAAAGTTCCGTCCGGCTTCGGAACCAAAAAGAACGTCGACAGGTAGCTGGGGCTGTGATCTGCTTGTTCCAGGACCCCCGATTCTAACATATTCTGAATTTGTTCTGTCATATTCGTGGAAGTTTTGGTACGGTAACATTGCATTACCAATTGACTCGGGAAAATTAGAGGCGGCTTGATAACAAACGGAATTCGTATTCCATTGAGAAGTTGGCATATTTTCTTTGGTGCCCCTAAATTGCTCCAAGCACTTATGAAATGCTTTAGACAGCCGCCTCGAAATGTCCGCAAGTCATTGGCGATGTTGTTTATTTTTGTAGGAAGATTTAGATTGACCTTTCTTACTTTTTTGTTTTTCGTGGGCATTACTCGGTCTATTTCTAGGTTGGTTTGGAGGATTTGGTGGTCGTCTACCCTTTTTTGAGGAAGCATTTCGACGAAAAAATGTTTCGTCGCTTTGTTTACTAGTAGACGGCCGTTGATTGCGATAAAAAATTTCTTTGTTGTATAACGAATTTGATTTATGCGATGTATTTAATTTTTCCGCCCCCCCCCCCCCCCCCCCAATTTTTTGTAGGTAAGTTTGAACTGACTCTTCATTAAATAAATATTTAGAGCTAGGAGGTATTTTATGCAGAACATCGCGATGGTATTCCTCGGGTATATGGCGAAGTAAGCTATCCCGGCGCAAATTAATCAAATCAGCCCGCCTACCACATACTATTTGCAAAATGTCGTCCGATAGCTTGCTATACGGAGACTCTTTAGAAAAAGATGTTTTTATTTTGTCAAACAATGAATTAGGTGTTAACGAATTTTTCGTGTCGCTAGCCCAATCGACTAAGTCTTGCAAAGCATTTTGTAAGGCCTGCTTTTGCTGAAGAATAGCATTAGTTAAACCGGCAAAGGAACGCTCCAACAAATAAGAGCGTGAGTCGTCTTTTAACATGTGCGACTCGAATTGTTTTAATTCGTCGTTTACAGCGAGCTCGACAAAACCGGGGGTAGCTAAATATTTCTTTTGTGTATCAATGAAACGAATTGCATACCAATCACTGCATTTAAAACGTTGTAACTGATTTAATTTCGTCAAAAAAGAATCGTCTGCTTTTTGGTAAATTGGATCTTTAACAGTTGTACTTATATCAGAAAGTATACTAAGTTTATTATTCTTAACGCTTTCCGGACGTCGTAACAGTAAATCATTAAAAGTAGTGGATTTCTCGATGTCGACCACAGCTTTGTTCGGATTATTTGAGATTTAACTATTTCTTGCAATAAGATCGGTTAAATATGCAACTTGTTGTGATAAAAATTGAAAATGTGCAGCATCACAGCATCAGGTTGTTTTCTTACTTTTTTAGCCGGGCTTGAAGAATCACTTTCACTATTTGAAGAATCACTTTGATCACAAACTATATCCGGTGACACTGAACGAACACGTTTTCGAAAATTATTAACGTCAATTGCACCATCCACTATTTCACCATTACTATTAAGCAATTCTTGATCTTCCATGATTTTAACGGAGAGGCAACTATTTATTTAAATTTAAAAAAATTAAATGTAAAAATTTTAATAAAGCAAGTAAAACTTGTAAACGGCGTGAAAAACGACGCTATAATGATGAACGAATTCTGAAACTCCTCCAAAGTGAGACCGTTGGTGGGAGAGGTAGGTGGCAGTAAGAGTGGGGCAGGTGGGGAGGCAACCAATAGCAAGGACTTGTGAACGAAAAGACAGGCGCTTGACTCAAGATGGATACCGGATATTGATACAAAACAGATAATATGATTAGTTTTAATGTCAGTGACTATGTTATATACCTCTACACTACACATTAAGTACCTGTACTGTTTTGCCCCGTATCCAACGATGGCAGTGGCCCGGTACTTCTTCTCTTAGGTAGCTTAAGGCTTACTGTTATTTCATTTGTGGAATCGTCCGCTATATCGGGCGTCGACGTCCACGCAGTTTTTGTATTACTCAAACCTAAAAGTATATCTCTGGTACATACATTTATATACCTCATACAAGCGTTGACTACTTCTTCATTATTTTTTGTTACTAAGCAGAAAAAGTCAGACAAATGGAGTAGGACCTTTTATGATACAATTTTGACTCAGTCTTCAAGAGACGTTACATCCAATATTGCCTACATATTTACCTACCTTGTGAGTAGTTATAATTTACTAACTGGATAAAAGCGTGCGAAAACTTACCCGTGGAGAAGACATCCTTTTTAGACGGATCTATCGTGCTAAGATTGGAACTGGAAGCCCAACTGCGCCCTACCTTATCCCCGACTGTGCCATTCTCTTCATCACGATTCCTGTGACAAAATAGTTTGTTAACAATATTCATATCTTCTCCGGTAATGATCAACAGTATCAATGGATCTTTGGAGAGGCAACTAAGGTGGCTGTCACAATCACCTATGATGATCATTTGTAAATATTATTAAAAGAAAACAAATAAATAAGTTGATACTATAAACAAACAGCCTAGCGATTTACAAACTACTCAACTGAATGTAGGTAATTGTTTAAAAACTAGCCATAGAAGCAAGTTAAATGGAACTAAAAATCAATTTAATTTACTTTAAAGTTCAAGCCCGACAGAAGCTGACCATCAGCGATTTAAGTTTAACGCTATTGCTATGGAGCTTCAACTAAAAAGCTCCGATGACTAAATATTGAAAACTGATACATCAATTGCATGAGTAAAAAGAACAGTGCACTATGGCTCATAAGTCATAACGTGAAACAAGCGAAATCAAATAAACAGCTAATCGGTGTTCCAAAAACAGTAAGCGTACCTAACCTTAATAACAAAGCAAGAGCAATAGGTACAATACTGATGTGGTGACTTATTTTTTTTCTATAATCCTACCAAACAGTGCTGATCTAAAACAGAGAACAAAGTCCACAACTAATTCAGTCGGTGAAATATAAATCGCAGTAAATGAAAATACTAATATATTTAGATATAATCAAAATTTAAAACAGTGCGCAACAAAGACAGGGAATTGCAACTAGAACTAATTAAGTTGTCACAACCAAATTTTCAAATAATAGAAGTAACTATAGATGTTACTTAAGGCGTAAATAGATAACTATGTAAAACTAAAAAACTCAATTTCACACATCCTTACACTTGTGGTTTAGGCGATGTTTCGACGACAGGTTTGTGATATGAGGTTCTGGCAAACACATAAATGTACTGATGACTACTGCAGTATATTATCTCATATAATTAATATGATTATAATTAAAATATTTAGTTAAATCCAAAAGCAAGGCTATCTATCCTCTTGATACTATTATATTATTCCAAAACCATCAACATAATATTATCTGATATAATATAGTGAGAAAATTTCTAAGTCAAGAATAATCTTGAAATTTAACTCCGCACTGACATTAGGTAAGACCTAAAATAATTTTTTGCTAGTTTCAAGAATCTAGGATAATAATTATTGGTCATGCTTATCTATATTTAATGCTATGTATGTAAGGATGTTGTTCTGTTTGCCGTTACAATGTTGGTTATTTATCATACGAACATGCGAAATCCAACTGAAGGCGTTTTGCGTCAATTCATGTTTGCCGGCACGCTGCAAACATTACGCGAAATTGTTTAGATATTTGGAATGCTGCCATGATACACTTTTTATAGTTTGATACACGCAAGCACGTCATCTCTTTGTTGTCTGTTTACTCATAAACTCATAACACTAAAACGTGTAGGTGGTGATAATCGTTGCTCTACTTCACTTTTATAATCAGCTAATGACCAATAAAGAGACGTTATATTGCTACTACAGTTTAATTAGTATGCCATTTTTTAATAACGAGCGTTAGAATGTTTACGCATCTATAATAAGTAAACGATACATTTTACCATTGAAAAAAAATATATATTTACACAAAAAAAAACACCACAAACTTCTTTAGATTACGTTTTTTTTATTGTCAGTAAAAAACTTACTGAGCTAACAAGCTACATCAAGAAAAAGGTTGATCCCAGGAGGGAACCTTGTAGTACACTAAAACTTTTTTATTTTTATTTTAAGTTAATTACATTTTTTTTAATAATGCTTCATTATCAGCTTAATGTTTGTTGTTTTGATAAAAATATTTTTCCTTAAAATGTTTCAGTTTACCTAAAAGCTTTGTCCAAAATGATAACCTTTGTCAAAAGGTGTAGGTTAGAAATTGAGGGTTGATTTCCGGACAATTTGTAAAGAGATTAGATATGTAAAATGTTTTCTAAAATCATGATTAATATCTTTGTTATTTGCAACTGCCATTAACAGGCAGAGCAAAACCATCCTCTAAATCTGTTAGTTGTGTTATTCTAAAACTATAAAAAGAAATTATAGCAGCATCAAACAAATGTTCAATAATTTTATAATCAATAATTTTGTGGCATCTAGATTACTAGCAATGAAAAAGTTATTGCTCGTAAGACTAGACTCTAACCTTGAGCCTCAATCAACAAAATACATTTGCCGCCTTACATTGAACACTGAATTCTATTTCTATGAAATAACTGTAGCTTTGTATTTCCACATACAACACGATTAGACTTATGAAACCTTATGATATTTTGAACATATTCCTACTTTGACAATCTCCTTACTTAAGTAACTTTCAAGTGAATCACTTCTTAAAAATTCCCTTACTAGTTACTCCTAATAATGAAATTAAATTTATATTTGCGTTTTGATTGATTTCTTATGGAAAAGTATTAGTTTTTTAAATTCATAATTATTATGATAACGCGAATGATGATTTTACCAATGACTATAAAGTTCAGCTAAGTATTTGTTTTGTTAGGTTCACACATTTTGAAACAAAGAGAATTACTCTTTGTATATTCTCTACCTTACTTAAAAATACGCACCTAATAATAGTTGCATATATTTTGTTAAATTAATTACGCAATTTGGCAGGAGCCGGTACACGCATAAGATCTCAATTATTTGGATTTGGGCTAAAAGCCAAATTGACGTTTTTAATTGTTCTTAACTTTGCTCTCCTAATAAAATTATTATTGCTCCCTTATTTTCTTTATAGTACTTTAGTCTTTATGCCTCATTAATTTAAAAATATTTTCAAATCAAATGTTTACTGTTGCAAATCTAAAGTAACAGGCAGATATCTAAATCTCTAGACTTACTAATCTCTATAAGTCACTATAGCTTGGTTATACTTATACTTAAGAAAGGGGCTCGGCAGGATACTTTTTGACTAGATTAGACGAAAGAGCAACTAACCGTGACGACGGCGAGTTCCAAGTGGATAGAGTGGGCGTGGAGGCAGCAATGTCATCCTCTTTCTTGCGACCTCCGTGCTCCTTGTAGTCGCGGAAGCAGCGCTTACAGCGAGTCGGCCATCGCACCTGAGGATGGAATCCCAACGGGCACAGCGGATCGCCCTTGGCCAGACCGGGGTACATGTGATGCATCTCGGCACCGGATCTCGCAAATGCAACCGATAAATGTCAATCTAAATGCCGATACCCTTCAGTTCGTTGCTCGTAAAATGCGTTCACAGGATAGGGGACTTATGGAATGAGTTATCGTAACAATTAAACTAGCAACGTGACCGCAGTCTGCACCGCACACCGACAATAAAAATATCTCGCTGCTTGCACTGAACCGGGCGACCTATATTCCGCGGGTCGGATAGAGGAATCTCGCGCGCGGTCCCTGAAGGTTTTTTCCCGTTTACTGTTGTTTATGGTGAGTGATTAATCGTCACGTGGATAAAATTATTGATTAATGGTGGTAGGTGGGGTGGTTCGCGGCGCAGGCGGCGGGTCGGCCGGCTCTTATGGGACTGGCGGCGGCGCGGGCAGCGTGCCAACGCCCGCTCCTACACTCCTACTCGCCCGTAATAAAAATAACCGAACGCAGCGAACCCTCTAACCCGCCGTTATAATTCGCCCATCTAAATCGGAAAGTAAATACACTTCCGAGAATAATATTATTAACGTCACATGTCAGATATTCCAAACGTATGAATGAGCGCTTTACGTAAATTACTACCAAATGTTGGTTTTCCATACTTGTCTGAGTCGGAGTTTCATAGCCAAGGGTACTTCTACTATCGATGATCCATATTATTATTTTTATTTTCAAAATATTAACTAAATTATAAGTAGCTACTTACAACCACTAGCAACCCATCTATGTAGATACTATCAGCAATTATACCTCTACTCTCTACTACAATACACATCTACATACCTTGTGCAATGGGCTCCTGCGATATTACTGCCTTCTTATAATCATTAATGTCTTCCTGTAATAACTAGATACTTAAACTTTTTATTTTTCTTAAACAGCTGCACTTGTTAGGTTTAAGAGTGCTGTAGTAGGTATGTTTATAAAGTTGCTATAATATTCTGAGCTCAGTGCCACCAATTGCTGCTTAATTTGTAAGATCACAATTCAGTTCATGTTGTCTTCGTTCATCTTAATAATAATGAAAAAGAAGACAAGATATTTGACATCATTTAAAACTAACATCGTCAGTCAGTTCAGTTAGTAATTACAAAAAATCCCCTAAAAACTTAGACAAAAATAAAACAACAATACTTTTTATAAGTATATGGAGTATTTATATTTTTAGTTTTTTTTCATAACATGTAATAGATACCTATACAGTATTGTCTTATTAGCTACTGAATAAATTCGTTGCTTGCATAATATTTTTTACATTAACTCATTTTATGTTATTTAGAAATACAACTTGAACTTATAACTAAATTTTGATTGCACGTTTGTGATGTATAAGATTTAGAAAATAAAATTAATATCACCATGTAGCATAGTTTTCTTATAGAGATACTATTGTCAAGTTTTATTCTTTGTTAAATGATTATAGGTACAAAATAAATGCTACTTTCCTGAAATTTTGTTAATTATAGTTTCTTATATTTTGAATATACATAATTACAAACATATACATAGGCATTACAGCCAGCCTCACTGTTATAATATGCTAAATGCCAAATAGGCGAAGGGAAGTATCTTAGACTGGCCATAGACGGACTGCAAATTGCAGTCAGGCCTTGTACCATGAAACTGTTTTGAGACTCAAACAATCGGACGAGAATGCTGTATCCTACTCTAACAAACGTGAAATGACGACAGGACGCGGCATTCTCGTCCGATAGTTTGAGTCTCAAAACAGTTTCGTAGTAGGCCTACAGGACCGACTGCTCTAGAGCGGTCGCGTTGAAATTTGCACCGACCGCTCAAGAACTGCTCGACCGGTCCGTGTATTGCGCATATGAATTTAGTATGAAAACTGCAGATCGCCGTGCGGCGACCGCATTTTGCGGTCGGTTTCGACTGCAAGATACGGTCCGTCTATGGCCGGCCTGAGAGATAAAGATATAGTAAAATGTATGGTATTTACTTTTTAACCACCAGTCTCATACGCTTCTGGAAGTTAAGGGGTACTTAAAATTTGCTGTTTGGCTGGATGACAGAAGCTGTACTCCAATTCTACTTTAATGCAACATTAATGCAGGTTTGTTCCTTGTTCGATCCAGTCCGTTTTCTATCAAATAATAAAATGGTATTCACATAAATTATGGAACCAACGAAATTTTATTTTTTGACTCATGTAGTTTGATAGTGAACGACTGGACTGCATTAATGTTGCATAAAGTTATTAGTACTACGGTTCAGGATGTAACTTGAAATATCTTGATAGCATCTCAATTTATAAAGCGTTTGAGAAGTTGATCGTTTGTTAAATACAATGTTTTTTTTCTTCATATATTGTCATAAACATGTGGATATAGTTTTATACGAGATAGTCAGTCTTAGCAGAAATCTCCTTCGTTCAAAGGTTCGTCCTCCTTTTTATCATACACCAGTGTCTTATAAATGACCTCTTCGAAATGCAGCGCATTTAGTCCCTTAGGCTCGGCCACTTTGATTTTGACATCGCCAGGGTAAAGTATCTCTCCTTTGTTCTTCGTGCAGCCCATAACTAGAGATTTCTGGAGCTTGTCGATGCATGGGATTTCTGGAATTAATAATTTGGCGTTAGATTTTGGTACAAAAAGTTAAAGGGCTACGGAAGAGTATACATTAGGAAAAATGTTACTCAGATTAATCAAAACAAGCTCTCTCTCTATAACTTATCCTTTCTTTAGAAAGTATTGCTGCAATTAAAACTGAAGCACCGTCTTTGCAAAACTTGTTACGTCTTCGTGACTAGTCTTTAAATTTGCAGCAGCGTCTCAGAGTAACTAAGCACACGCTATCGCAGTCGCACAATTTAATTGTGATTCGTGAATGAGCAGACAACATCATAAAGTTAATATACCTAGCGGAATAGAGAAACAAAGGCCTGAGCAAGCGAGATGTCACTATCAGTAACACTGCGTAGTAAAAAGAGACGTGTGATACATGACAGCAGAACTCTTCTTTTGACGTCCAGTCGGCACTTATCGGCACGTTGACAATTTAATCTCATAGAATTCATGTTCAATCATGCTTGTGTAAGTGTATACGTACCATAAAGTTAATGTACCTAACGGAATAGAGCAACAATCTCGAGCTGTCAAACGAAACCGAAATTGGTTTACATCTGTGTGTAAAATATGTGTACGTATACACTTACACAAGCATGATAAATTGTCAACGTGCCGATAAGTGCCAACTGGACGTCAAAAAAAGAGTTCTGCTGTCATGTATCACACGTCTCTTTTTACCACGCAGTGTTACTGATAGTGACATCTCTCTTGCTCAGGCCTTTGTTTCTCTATTCCGCTAGGTATATTAACTTTATGATACGTACACATATTTTTACACACAGATGTAAATCAATTTCTGTTTCGTTTGACAGCTCGAGATTGTTGCTCTATTCCGCTAGGTATATTAACTTAATGGACAACATATTATTATGTTGAACAATCCGACAGCATGCTGCATGACATTGGTCACTGACACTTTCGATCTCATTAACGCATCAAATTGTGTCATTGCGGCAAAATATGTGTAGATCCAGTAATCCATACAACAAATTGAACAGAATTAAACAATCATCAAACGTCAATCAATCCGCTTATTGAAGACGAATGTTCAGGTATAGACAGCAGCGGGATGATAATTAGTAGACCCACGTTCAGCAATGATGGACAGTAACAGGCTGCTGCAGGACCCATTTGCCCAGAGCGGCACAATTGACTTAATCGTATCTTCCAACCTAGCCATTAGGCATCCACAGTCCACCAATCAAGTTTGAGAATTGTACATTCCAAACTACTTCAGGTTGTATAGGAAATATTCAAGTATTTTACTTAAGTATGACAAACCCCTTTACCCCAAAAAAATTAGATCGGGCCCTGGGCTGCTGATAATCCATACTAATATTATATGTAAATGCGAAAGTGTGTCTATCTGTCTATCTGTCTGTTAATACCTCTTCACGCCCAAACCGTGGAACCGATTTTGCTGAAAGGAGACTGAAACTGGTGGGCCCAAATGTAATAAGTTCAGAGTTGGTTTAAAAAATTAGTTATTTTTTTTATATGAAATACCAAAAATCCACATGAATTCTCAATCTACAAGCGGAGAAATATGCAAATAACTGTCTTTGTGAAATAATCGATTAACGATTAATCGAATTAAAAATGATATTTCAATTATTTATTTACAGAATAAAAACTTCACAGTAGGTATTAAACTTATAGAAAATGTATTAAACTACACCATATATGTCTACAATTCAATAAAACATAACGTATAATATAAGTATATTGTATTTAAAAACATTCTTTTCGATTATCGATTTCATATCAATCAAAATCATTCAGTATCTAGTCTGTGGCAACATGACATTGACTTGCTTTTGCCGTTATCTGTGTCTCACTTGTTTTGTGTTTTTCGATGCCTTTTGAGTGCTTTCCCGATTATTTTATATTTTCAACGACCACTGCTTTGTTTTTTACGGACTCCGAACCCGACTACGTTGTACGACCCTTGCTTTCTATTATATTGGACACCGAAGATTGCCTGCAAGTTTGACTTGGAATTGTTATTTGGATTTTGTCGCCAGCTTGTGGATTGAATATTGTTGAAACGATGGATTGCTGTGTGAATTGTGGGATAGCATCTAGTCACTGCAATACATTAGGTCGACGACCATTAAACGACGAAACAATTCTATCAGTGATTCGGCAATGGCTTGCACCTCAGTCTGTAAGTAAATACAAACTCACCTATGTAGGTACTACCTTGATAGACTTAAAATACATACATCTACAAGGCATAAGCAGATGATTTACAATTAAAGCAAAGAAAATTCTAAGCCAAAAGACTAAATAGTTATTGTACTTTATAATGAGATATTTATTTTAGGAAAGGTATCATTAAAGTGTCTTTGTTTGAGTCTTCATCGACTTGTGATGACTTATCAGACATTATCTACTAGATGTAATAAATATTTTTACATGTATTCATCTGACACTTAAAGATTGCAACATAACCTCACTTTTTCTAAACCTCGAATATCTCAGCTTTCAGATTGTCAATATCTATAGAATTTTCAGCAAGGAAACTCTTAATTTTGAACCTTTTAATTCACACCATTTTCATGTCTTTACATACAGGGCCCAGAATTGTATGTAATTGTTTCGGTCTCCTTTGGTATGGAGATACTTTGAGTCCCGGGAAATCCCGAATCCCGGGACACAGGATACTTTTTATCCCAGAAAAATGTACGGTTCCCGCGCTATATACGAATTTTGGCGCAACGGAGTTGCGGGCGTTATCTAGTAGTTAATGATTACCTGAAGTGACGACTTTCTTGATGGGCGTGCCGAGCGACGCCTCGATGACTCGCACGTCGCGCACCAGCTGAGCGAACTCCGTCGGCGTGAGCGAACACACGTGGTCCGTCCCCTTCATCGTTTTGTCCAGGGTTATGTGTTTCTCTAATACCTGGAATACAGAAATAATAAGGTTAATAATAGTAACGAGTAACCAGTAATAGGATTTAGGAATCTTATAAGATGAGACAAATCGTGTAGCTATTGTCGGGTCGCGTAGCAAATCGGTCAATGCATGAAATTTAAAGCGATCCGCGACCGAACTATAATAACCACCGATCCTAGCTGAGACCATAGAATTATAACATAGAAGAGGCATTCCATACAATTGTCAGCGCGAAAATGTGTCACCCTCGAAATGAGTGAGCTCACTCATCTGAGAGCAGTGTGCCTTAGGACGCGGTGACAGTCGGACGTGCTTAATGCATTGATTACGTAAAATATGCATTGAAAGAGTAAATGAGTGAAAGAGAAAGTAGTATATGTTATTACTGTAAGACAAAAAAGGACGACAATATTTTCTCCATACACATTTTGCATGCAAAAACATTGCTACAGTTTTGATGGCGTATGCCATATCCAAGTATTGACATCGTTGGCTGAGACCATCTTAGTGGCTACAAGAAAACAAGTTTCAAGTTATATTAATTAATATACTTTAGTACGGAAGTTAGATGATGATGTCGAAACTTTAAAACCTTATCTATAAAATTTTCTTCAACATTGTATTCTGCTAAATATGTCATTTAACGTGGTCCATGAAGGAGGTATATAGTTCTTAGCATACACTTAGGGTTGTCAAATTAAAGCAACGCGAGAATCTCTAACGTAGTATGTTTGTGACAATCCTAATGCGATACATGTGGGACATGGCCAGACCTTTTACTCTAGTCACGTGACTCGTGAACGCTCTATGATGTAATTTCGCCACTAAATTGTCTGTTAGCAACAATTTGTATTGCCGACTTGTATATAATTAGTCAACAGACCAAACCCCCATTGTTTGTTTTTTCCAACTACCACAGAGTACTATAATACTGGCGTAACTACTGGCGCAACTACTTATTTTACTTTTAATCTTATTATAGTGTACGCAACTATTATTATTATCAATTGTTATGTATCTACATATAACATATTATAGTCAGAGATATTATAGAGTTAGGACTACATATTTTAATATACATAATATATTATGGTCACCAGAGTTGATAATAATAAAAATCTTTGAAAAAGTATTGTAAATGTAGTTAAACTTGTTTATGATAAGAATGGTAAATATAAAAATAAATTATTTTATTTTATTATTTATATTTCTGGTCTAAACCAGTTATGGCGTAAATGTCTGCTAAAACGACTTTCGGTTTCATTATAGTATCTGAAACTTGAAAATATGTTAATGATTCAAATAGCGAAAAAATCGTACCACATATAAAATTTTTGATAAACTACTCCGAGTCAGTGAGGCGGATTGAAAGCAATTGAAGATAAGTATGGTCAATAAAATTTTGATAACGAAATGAAGACTGACGATTATTTTTAAATTGATCCAATCAGATCCCATTTTCCGAACATATCTACATCTTGAAGCCAGTCGGTGTAGAGACGAAGTGTTTTTTCTACCGTTTCATGAACTATACTTCATAAACTAAATGGAAGAAGTTTCTTTTGTTAGATCTAGTTAGATCTAACAAAAGAAAATTCTTTAAAATAGAGATCAGATCATTATTTACCTTACGAACCGTTCCTTCTACCGTTTAATGAAAATAGACTCCACAATTTGAATGGAAGAAACAACATCTAACGAGAGAAAATTCTTTAAAAAGTTCAGTATTTACCTTAGCACCCAAAGCCACTGCGCCCAAAGCCACCGCCGTACCGACTTCCTGACCAGAGTAACCGACCGGTATATCGAAAGTGTTCTTATAGTCTTGCAGAACTGTCAGATTGCAGTCCTCAAATGGTACCGGGTACGCTGATATGCAATGTAGCAGGCAGAAGTTCTTGTGCTGGGCCGATACTATGTCGTAGATAGTTTTGACTGCCTCCTTGTCGACCATCCCGGTTGAAATGATCAGAGGGACCTTCTTGGATGCGGCGTATTTCAGGAAGAGGAGGTTGTTGGAATCGCCAGATCCGATTTTTATGAATGGCACCTTCATGTTTACTAGGAAGTCGAATGATACCTGAAATTGAATTTGTTTTAATGCACATATTATCAACACAGATATGTAAAGGCTTGGCCAACAAATTTTTGCAAATTTAAGTTGCAAAAATTCTGAAACAAAATTCCTTTTATTTGATTTGATTTTATTACGCTAATCAGGTTTGAAAATACCTTCTACTGTTTTGTCCCAACCGCTCGTTTATTTGCTTTATAAATACAGCGGAGCCATGCAGAGCATTCAAGGAAAAATTACTCGCATCAGCTGGTCAATGACAGAAAGGCCTATGTATTTTAAAATCGTCCGAAAATCTGGTCGATCGACAAGAGAGTTAGGCTGCCTTCACATTATGTCGCGGGTACCGCCGCAGCCGCGCTGCAGCGGCGGTACCCGCGACATAATGTGAAGGCAGTCTTAATGTCCTATTTCGCGCGTCCTATGCGCCTCCCCAAGCTGCCGCGCTAGCCCATGAATCATGATGGACTAACGTGCACATTCGTCTACGATTACCCATAATCAACATCGATAGGGCATGCTATAGACCGCTTCAAATTGTATAAAAAAACTTACCATGTCCATAGCTGAGGCAGTGAACAGTATCCCAACTTCATGGGCATATCTGAACAGTTCTCTGTATTGACTCTCCGAGAACTCCAAATGTTGTTTGTGGTCTCCGTACGTCTTGCCCCAAGAATTGGAGTTGTCGTAGGGCCTTTCCAAATATTTCTTTGTGAATTTTTCTTTGAGACATGTCTTCTGGAATTTTACGCAACTGGCTCCTGCTTCCTGAAAAATAAATAGACGATTTGGTAGCTTAGAAGATAATAGTACGGGAGCCCTAGAACATTTATTTTTTGATTACTATCAAGCAAAATTTTTGTGAGTGGCTTCATTTTGATAAGACGAACAACATTTTGATTTGCGAAAAATCTCGAAAGTGGTAGCTAACAGAGATAGAAAGGATTTCACACTTTGAATTGATGGTCCAAAAATATGGACTGTTTTATTTGTAGGACAATTTTACTCTTAAATTATATGACTATTAATCTATCAATATACAGAAAAATCAGCTCGTTAGGTTCCGTTATAG
Organism: Cyaniris semiargus; assembly: GCA_905187585.1. Classification (NCBI taxonomy): domain Eukaryota; kingdom Metazoa; phylum Arthropoda; class Insecta; order Lepidoptera; family Lycaenidae; genus Cyaniris; species Cyaniris semiargus. Next base: position 7,709,659 of record LR994555.1, read on the forward strand.
GGTTCTGTAATCAACAAAACTTGGTTGACTACTGAACCCTAAAACGGAACCCTAACAAGCTGATTTTTTGTATATTGATAGGTTAATACATAATTATATAATTTAAGAGTGACATTGTCCTACAAATAGAGCAATCCATATTTTAGGACCATCAAGTCAAAGTATGAATCCTTTCTATTTCTGTTAGCTACCACTTTCAAGATTTTTCGCAAATAAAAATGTTGTTCGTCTTATCAAGATAAAGCTACTCAAAAAAAATTAGCTTGATAGTAATAAAAAAAAATGTTCTAGGGCTCCCGTACTATGTTTTCAGGTGTCAAAACATTTTAAATTAAAAAAATACTCTAAGTAAGTATATTAATTCATCTTATCAGTTATCTCATAATTCACAAATTCATCTGCAACAAAGAGTGGCAAAGTTTAATTGTTCACAGCTCAAAAACAAAACAAAATAAATGAAGCAAAGCTATCCAGCTACATTAATTGTATAAATACTGCAAGTACTTACTGCAACAAATGCCTAAGAATTTCATTGAAAAGTGACGTTATTAAAAATACTTTAAGCAAAACCAAATTTTATTAGGTTATGGACCCACTATTAGTTAACATAGAGTACGGAACCAACAAAAATATCGTTTTTGTTTTGCCAGATTTTCCACCACCTTATGATAAGCTTAATGAAGTAAATTATACTGGTTTGGTCCTGTATGTGGATCACAGATCGATCACGCTCCACTTATATTTGCTTTGGTTTTATCAAAAGCTAATTACTAATTAGACAATGTAATTCTGACTCGAGTGATATCTGTATTCTGTAGCGTCTCTGTTACGCTCCTTTTACGATTCATTTGAAATTTAAGGTCAGATATTATAAGTTGCATCATCAGGTCAACAGTCTGCTTCATTTTAGGCACTTTTGCAGGAGACAGGATTGGTCATTGTTAATTGGCAAGACTAAACATTATGATGTGCTTTGACAAGTTAGGCTTATCTCTTTTCGAATTACAAAATACTTTTCCTCAAAGCGAGTGTTTCGCACTACAAAGTAGGGTACAGTAATCTTTAAGGAAATATTTATATTTTATCCCATATTAATGTGACCTTTAGGGGTAGAATAATAAAAAGCAGTCATGTAGACAGTCGAAAATCTTACTTTTTAAATATCGAAGATTCTTACACGATTCTTTAAGACTTAAAATAACAAACAGTTAAATTTAATAAGCAATAGTTCTAATAGGATATTTAAATGTATGCAAACATTACGAAATAAATTATTCTGGAATGTCTTGGCCTTTGTATCAAAATAATAACAAGCTATCGTTTATTAATAGCGAAAACATTCTTGTTGATTCCTTTACTCAAGATAAAATTTTATTTCACATTTTCGTGTTTAGGTACCTATTTTTAAGACAAAACCGGATTAGATTAGGGATTGTTTTTATCTTTATCTATTACTACCTACCTATTGTTCTTATTGGAATTGGTAGCAGTTACCGGTAGTTAGTGTATTTCATTGTGAATGTTTCCTCTATTTTATTGTTCAAGAGCTACAATTTAACAATGTAAAACAGAGCAAACAAAAGCAAACTTAAAATAAGTTCGACGCTTCCGCCACTCTTTGTTTTGCTTCCATTCAAAACAAGCGCCTGTTTATAACCTTAAACTCTCGTAAAAACATAAACGATACTAACCTTTGCCGCTTTGATTAGTTTTTTCGCTATTTCAATGTCACCTTGGTGGTTTTGGCCGACTTCGGCGATTATGAAGCAGGGGTTGGTCCCGCCGACTCGGATGTCCTCGGTTATCTTCACCTCGACCATTTTCACTCTGCCATACGAACACGTACCACGGGGTTTATCGACCTAGCCGGGGGCCGGACTAAACAGGGCCAATTGAATATACTCGGTCCGCGGTAATCGCCGGGCGGCGCGGTAATGCCAGCCGCTCGCTCGTACCCGCTCCACACTTGATAAAAACCAGTATGGCACTTACGACCTTTCTTACGCAGGGCGCGGCCGATTAAAAACAACAAACACGCTTTAATCATAAATTTTATTTTCAATAATGTTTACAAGCTCGTCGTTTAAACGTTGCAGGCGGCCGTGTCGATGATTGCGCGGTTGTCCTTGAACTTGTCGCCGAGGGCGCGATTGACTCGGGACTCCGGGGGCTTGGCGAGGAAGTTAGAAATGAATCGGCCGGCTTCGACCAGCTTGAGCAGGTCTATATCGGTGTTGACCCCTAGGCCGTAGAGGAAGTAGACGAGGTCCTCCGTCGCGAGATTCCCGCTCGCTCCCCGCGCGTACGGACACCCGCCCAGCCCGGAAATTGACGAGTCCACTGTCCTCACGCCGAACTAAAAAAAACATCAATTTACCATGGATATTCTATAGTCCTTAAGCCGTTAACATAAAGGTCCTGTCAGCGGCAAAATATCTAAACAGACTGTGACGTCATCGAAAATTAACGGCTGTTGTAGGCGTGTTCGCATTTGCACTAGCATATTTTTTGTGAAGGTCATTTCGAAATGTTCGCAGATATGAAATGGTATCTATTTTTATTAGTTTTTATGTTGCCGTTATCTGCTCAATCCGATAGCGCAATCTTGAAATAATATTACGCAAACACTTGACATTTTCGTACATAAGAAAAAACATCGGTTTATAACAATAATAATATCAAAATGAATAATAATTTAAAATCACGAACAACTTTATACCAAAGGGAACCAAGTTTTAAGCATATGGACGCAATACTAATAACTCCAACATCTTTAAATTTATTCTACCTATGTAAACCTATCACACAAATAGATCTACGCCGTTTTTGAGTACCTGCCAGCTAGTAGTCAAGAGTAATATTCATAACATGAATAGGCAAATATTTTAAAAAATCCCAGTTTCAGACCCCTAACCATCTATTGGCAAATATAATCTTTCACTTTTGACACAAAAGGCCAGTACACTGCATAAAACGTATGGGGCCTATTTATGCGAGCAAGTCACGCGTTACAGACTAGTTCTAGACTATGCATATGTGCATACACAAGGAAGACCTTTGTACATCATTCTTATTCAGATATACGAGTAAAGTTTACAATGTTAATCCAACGGTATAGACTGTAGAGTGTAGACAATATTTATAATAGAGTTTGGGGATAATTAACTAACCGTTAAATTAAATTGTCAGGGATTATAACCGTTCATTATATTAAAGTTGGACAATCGATTCGTAGTACAATAGTACCTAGTGAACAACTAGGACCACTGGGTGAGAGAAAGAAAAAGTATAGGAAATACTTATAAAGGATACCCAATAAATCTTCAGTGCTGCAGAAGTGGTAAGCTTTAAAAACAGGTCCAAAAGATTGTACTCTAGGGGACGAAGCAATCTCTTGAGCAAATTGAAAATATGAAGAGTGACATGCGGGCTTATACAATATACAGAATCTTATACAGATCCTGATAGTTAATAAGAAATGATTGATGATTCGCTATTTAAACTACTAGGGTTTCCTAAAACCCAGAGGTTGCGTGGAGTCCTCTTAAAACTTTAGAAAGCCCTGCATTATCTAGCGACTAGCAAAGGGGATCCCACAGACATAGATCAAGATAGATACCGCATGTGTATGTACTTCGCGTGCCATATCGCGTTCCCAAACGACGAGCAATGCTCGTCTTTCGAAAGTCTGTTCTTTAGTCTGCTATCGGAATCGGACGTCAATCGGAATTTTAAAAATGCCTAAATGCCTAATTGTGCCGTATTGAGCTGTAGAAATTCGAATAGAAACGTTGGCCTAGATCATTGATTCCCAAAGTGGTCCAGGTGGACCCCCAGGGGTCCACGCTTGCGTGGAAAAAAATGGGGGTCCACAAGTCGTTAAAATGTATTAGGTGACTCGACTTGACTTCCCTGTATGATGATTTTAAAATCAGATTTGAAGATATTCTGTCCATGGATATACCACCATGGATAATAAATCCATATGATGAAACTGAAGTGGAAAATGTCGTACTGCAAGAAGAGCTACTCGAGCTTAGCACTAATGAGGAGCTAAATGTAGGATTCAAAGGAGGGTATCAATCATTTTGGCTGCAGGCACAAAAACCTGAAAAATATCCAGGACTGTGGGGAATTGTGGAAAAATTTCTCATAGCATTTCCTTCGTCATATCTTGTCGAACTCAATTTTAGTGCCGTAACAAACTTGTTGACAAAAAAACGGAGCAGATTAAATACATAATTTGGGAACCTCTGGCCTAGATAATGGACACGTCTCTTATTATCGGTAATTCGGTACGTCACAGTAGGTAGGAAAAAAGTGGCACGCTCGTTTTCATACAAATTGAGGGGCATGCGGTATCTATCTTGAACTACGTCTGTGGGGGATCCCAATCTTTTCTTTGTCGGGGAACACGATGAAGGCATAATAAAAATAAACTATGATGAATCTTTAACCTGACTAAAAAACTCAGTAGAAATTAATACATCAAAAATTACCAAAAAACTGGTATTGTATATGTACCTATATGACGTGATGTCTGCTTGCATCTTCACAAGGTCGGCTATTATAGGACTAATATTGTTGAGTGAGTACCTCTGTATCTGTTATGTTATATGTATGTGATCTGCTAATTATTTACACTATAGCGTAAATAATTAGCAGATCACATTTTTTGGCTCTTGCGGACCTCTGGTGGTCCACGTATCACTGGTTCACCATTAGGCAAAAGGCCTTCCTTAGAGGAAAATGGCATGCAAAGTCAGACGACGAGAACGGAATTTCTTGCTTTAATCTATCTTCTTAGTTCTAAATCCACTTTGTAAGTAGGTATATAAATTTTCGAAAAGTATTGATGAGAGACATCCATACTTCCATACTAATATTATAAATGCGAAAATGTGTCTGTCTGTCTGTCTGTTACCTCTTCACGCCCAAAACCGCAGAACCGATTCTGCTGAAATTTGTTATGGAGATACTTCGAGTCCCGGGAAAGGACATAAGACACTTTTTAATCCGGAAAAATGTACGGTTCCAGCGCGATAAACGAATTTTGGCGCAACGGAGTTGCGGGCGTGATTTAGTGTTTCATATTTTAATCAAATTCATTCTTTAATGAATCCAAAAAGGTAAAAAACTCAAAAAAGTTATTAAATATGTTTTCAACTTCTACGCAAACGAGCATACTTATTTCGAGATGTTCTGCGATATCGCTGTTGACAGCGAAGTCATTGTCCTTTCGTTTGCACTTTATTATGAAGTTGTTTACAATTTACATTGTAATCGTTCGCGAACCTTCTAAAATAAGGGCCATTATTTACACAATACCTATGACCATGAATGCAAAATAGGTATGTTAGGTGACAAACCGCGTAGGATAGTCTCCAGTTGCCTTTTGAACTATAAATATTTAATACTCATTCGACTAAGTAACTTTGTGATTCAAATTATGTATTTGACTCCTTATAGGCTAAGAAATACTTAAAGGTATTTTCAAAGTAAAGTGTCTCTTAGGTCCTAATGGACACTTAAGGGACGTTTCAACCAATGCTTATTATTGGTGAAAACGTTTTTGTCTGCAGCAGAGTTACATGACCCTAATATACTGCTAGGGGACACTTAGCGTTATAAGACTGTAAAAAAAAATAAACAATGCAACACCAAGTAAGCCAATAGTTAAGAAAGTTATTTAATTGCTCATTACAGCATAATAAGACGTAGACATAATAAGTCAGTCTTATGATTAAAACACGCAACGTCTAGTGACCCAGCATATTAACAAGGTAAAGATTATAAACTGTACTTTGTCGTGTTTCAATAGAAACGGCATAGGATGCACGAAAGTAAAAAGTAGCAGTAAAAGATTACCTGAAGGCATCACAATTGACAACCATGTTTGTACTGAAGGAAATTGATTCATGTATGGTGGTACGTAATTTTTTCGCGTAAGAGTCAATCACTGATCACAACCAATGTTGAAGTGACATAGCCCAGCCAAATAGCATAGGCCTGCCATCTGACCAATATGATCAGTCCAAAATGAACCACATTATTTTTGGCATTAAGAAATTGTATTGAAGAAAATAAGGATAGTCACAAATATTCCAAGTGATTATTATTAGAGCATTAAATCTCACTCAACCTACAGAACCTTTGAAGATTGGTAATTAAAGAAAATTATAACATTGCCTGAAGCCACCGCCCACCAAGTTTTATAAGGGGCCATGGAGTCCCTTGGGGTATCCAAACCATATTATATTATTTCCTGACAGTAAATTAGATCTCAAAGACCATTTTTAGAATTATTTTGCAGGAAAATACATACCTCTAATCCAGCTAGTAGGTTACTCAGTCCCTGGCCATATGTATCATGGAAGTGTAAAGCTAACTTATCAGGAGTGGTTACAGTGAGAACTTCCCTCATCAGCTTCTGTACAGAGCCAGCGGTACCCACACCGATGGTGTCACCCAGGGATATCTCATAGCATCCCATTGACAGCAACTCCTCAGTTATCTGTTTTAATTCAAAATACTTTTAATTTAAATTTAGTACATAAAATTGGGCATTTTATGTTATAAAAATCATTTATATGTAAATCTAACACTTTTAAAAGTTCAAGTGTTTTAGTATTAACTTGTTTAGTTGGTAAGAAGGCCACTTCTTACCAGCCAGTCTTCCATTTGTTTTATTATAATAAACATGTTAACTTGCCTTAGCTATAGTTTTTGGACTAATTGGACCATCATAGGGACAGCCTAACACACACGAGATGTACCCTCGTACCCGCACACCATCTTTTATTGCTACATCAACCACATCCTTGAACCTTTTCAGTCCTTCTGCTACAGAACAATTGAGGTTCTTCTGAGAAAAACCTTCCGAACCCGCTGGAAATATAGCAATCTCTTCAATATTGCACTTTTTCTGTAAATAAGTTTTAACGTTTTAACTTAAGTATCCATACTTTAATATTATAAATGCGAAAGTGTGTGTCTGTCTGTTAACTCTTCATGCCCGAACCCCGGAACCGATTTTGTTGAAATTTGGTATGGAGATACTTTGAGTCCTGGGAAAGGACATAGGATAGTTTTGATCCCAGAAAAATGTACGGTTCTCGCGCGATAAATGAATTTGGCGCAACGGAGTTGCGGGCGTCATCTAGTTATCTAACTAGATGACGCCCGCATATAATTTTATAAGGGTGGGTTTTCACTGACGCGGAGCCGGGTGGAGAGGAGCTTTGCATTGAAGCGGAGCGAAGATTTCGAGCATGGTGATTGGTCAATTCGGCACCACTATACTCCTCTCTGCCCCGCTCCGCGTCAGTGGAAACGCACCCTAAACTTGGTAATACTCAGAATTCTATTCATACATAAAACTCCACTCTGTTATCATATGTATAATATTGCTTTGTAACAAGATTAAAACATTATTTTTTGTTTGTCTTTTTTAGTAAGCTTATTTTAAAACAAAATATGTTATTGCAAATACTAAGATCATAAAGCAATTAAGGTCAATGTGTGGAAGTCCATCTGGGAGGTAAGTCCGTCTAGCGGCAATAACTTCCATATTTGAATGACTAGTTTCATATGGCTCAGTGGATAAAACAATATTGCAGAGTTAGTTTGACCTAAGAAACAAACATGTCGCTACTAACTACCTGTTACGAAAAAAACGTTCTGCCATTTTTTCCCGTTTTGTACTCGCAGTCGGAGTGTAAGTCTCTGCCAAAAAAACTCCCCTGGTGATACAGGTGTCCAACAGCGACTGTAGTTCACTTACTATCAGGGGATCCGTTTCCTCGTCTGCCCCCTTTATCATAAGCAAAAAAACTTGTAAAAATAACTTTTTTTTTGTAATGCCATTTATTCGTTTCAGATTTATACACGTCATGAAGAGATGCCAGATCTACTAGATGTTGATTGTTTTTTGCAAAAAAAAAGATTGAATAAGTTTGAACCAACAAAATTTAAAGTGGCCTTGGCTAACAACTCACTTCATACTAATTGTAGCCTGGTTCACAAGTGCCATTTCAAAACCTGAAATCCACCACCGAAAATTATGATTTTAGGCTCATTCAATTTGGAATGGCATCTAGAACATTCTATCAAAAGTCCAAGAGGGGCTGATAAAAATTATAAGTAGAGGAGTATGTTGAAAAATGTCTTATCGCATAAATGATAAACAAACTACACGCCGAGTTTTAAAAAAATACCACGTTAATAAAAAAATACTGCAACTAAGATTATTTTTAGATCATAGACTTCGACACATAGACCTTACTTATTTCAAGGTTATAAAAACATTCAAATAATACTTACAGCAATTTCATAGCCTTTAATATTGGGCATTAATACAGGATAATTAACACTAGGGGTCCTCTTAATTGTCTTCATTACATTTAAACCGTCACTCATTTGTTTAACCCATTTTGGACTGACAAAACTGAAGAAAACACTGAATATTAAAACTATTTTACAGTATCTTTTGTATTAAAAAAATATAATATGTATTTAAATATGATAATACCTGGCACTCTCTATGTCTTTTATACCTGCATCTGCTAATCTGTGGATCAGTTCAACTTTTACCTCTGTTGGTACGAATTTAGCTTCATTTTGGAGGCCATCTCTTGGCCCTACTTCGTAAATGCGAATTTCTGGTACTTTTACACTCTGTAAAGAAAAACACAATTTTATAAAATTACTATAACCTTATAAATGTTATACAAAAAGTTTTCTTACAATTGATCTGATGTGGGATATTTGTATAAGTTTCATAAATTTCTTCTCTAACAATGTCATTTTGTTGTTCACTTGGTTCTAAAGTTAGTGATAAAATTTATGTAATAGTCAACCATTGAAAAGATCAGTTAACAATGAAGATTCACAAATTAAACAAAGTACTTGATCAGTACTAGTTTGCATTTCTTATCAGTTGGTTTATAAAGAGTCTAGGACTCTAGAGGTCAATAAGAAATAAATTTATTGAACTCATTGTTGTTTGGGCGTCAGATAAAGTAGGTACAATGCTTTTGGTTGCAAGATTAATTACGTTAGTATTTCTTAATTTAACCTTAAATATGTATTGTATATGATTTGATTTAGTAGAATATAAAAATAACTTAAGTATTTGTCTTTTTCTAGAAAATCATGAAATACAAACTACCTAGTGCATTTTATATGTCCCGCGTTTTCCAGTCCACCAAATGTCACTGTCTAAGTGTCTACTGACTTTATTCCTTTTTATTTGTAAATTACTATTGGCATTTGCCAGAGCTGAAAAAAAAATTACCTCTACAGTAGTGAGTTATGAGTAGTAGAGTCAAATGCTGAAGCTGATCTAGAGTTCATGCTCACCCACTGATCTCCATTATACAATAATGGAGGTCAGTGTGTTCACCATAATACATATATAGGTCTACCAGAATCTGATGGCAAAAAGTGAGAAAATAAATTGACTCTAGCAATACCGGGGTAATTGGAATTAGGAATAAAACATTTTGATCCTTTTTTTCTTACAGCGGCTGATTCTGTGTGTTAAACATGCAAATATAAAAATTTATCCAATGATCAAGCATATTTTTTGAAAATCTGCTGTCAAAAATTGCCATCAGATTCTGGTAGACCTATTTTTTGACCTTATTTTGACCTGTTTCAGAAAATAAACAAGTTGTCAAATTTCAAAGAAGAAGATTGAGTTTTGCCGGGAATGTGAAAGAGTCATTTATAATCTGTCAAAAAAGTGAAGAAATTAAAAAGTGGCAGCATCGTAGTGTCATCCCTTTCAAATCAATTTAATAAAAAAGGGATGACACTACGATGTTGCCACTTTTTAATTTCTTCACTTTCTTGACACTGTTCCAAAGACCTTTAACCCTTCGATCGCGGATTCTTGGAAATGCTATTGTATTCTATTGTTGTCGCGTCCACCGGTGCTCGTATGGGGCTTGATGAGTTAAACCTGTTTCTTACACGTAAGAAACAGGTTTAAAGGTCTTTGGAAAGAGTGATGTTGTGTTTTTGTATTATTTTCCTAAAATTGTGTTAACTGGGTTTTTAATGTGTAATATTAGAAGGATATTAACCATTAGATACCTATTCGTTATCGTGCACAAGTGTAGGAAAGTGATGCAATATCCAGAAACGTGTTATTTTGTGTTCCCACCAAAACTCCATCGAAAGTTTCAGTAATGCGTCTACCACTTTACTGAATCGACCGACTTGACTGTATTAACTTTTACTTAGACTTTTGTATTATAGAATATTGTTTTCCCGCCATATTTATACTCGACACTGGCCATGGTTAAATAGCCGAAGTGCCAGAATAAGAAAAAAAAAAAAACGTCTGATTGTCAAATTGTCAAAGAAAAAAGCGTTGTTGCAGATGAATACAGAATACCATTTATTACCGGCTTTAATTAAATAATTTATATACTTAAACTTATTTGTTTAAACTACACTCAATATTTAAAATGGGTAGGAAAATAGTTTAACTTTTGAAGTGCACTTGAGAGTTCTTAATTTAATCTTTATGTGTTATTTTTCAGCTGTAAACAGTGCCACGTCCTTCGTGTTATCATCCATATTAACTTTGTTAATATTTTCTGGAATGCAGATGTACAAACCCATTTTAATAAGCTCACCAGCAACAATCATACTTGGAGGATACCTTGGATCACTTTTATTTATGTTTATCGTTACTGTATCCTTTATTAATTGAATCATCCAGCGAGGCCTTTTATTTCTAAAGCAACAGCCAAGTGATTTGAAAGGAACCTGTAGTTTAAAATTTAAATGAATATGTAGTTTAAATGACTGATGATGAAACTTCATATTCTTGATTTCTCTTTTACAATACTTACTACAATTGTAAAAGAAAAATGTACTTAAAAATAAAATCTCTGTAGTGATTTACTGATACTGTTATAACACAATGATATCCTGAAACTACCACAGGCCGTTGGAAATTTAGAAGCCACCTTGTTTGGTAAAAACTTCCAGCTGAAGTTGCCAGAAATCGTCCTTTCTATGGCTATTTCACTTATAGCTGCTGGAATGGTACACAGAATTTGTTTTACAACCTGGTAAGTTTGTTTAAATCTGTTGCTAAGTTTTATTTCCTGTTTTCAAAATTATAACATACTTTTGTATTTTTCAGCTTAATCTTTTCGCTGATCACAATATACTACATGAATAAGTTATCTCAGAAGACATATGCTGCGGCAGTTGCTGCACCAGTACAAGTCAAAGGCAGACGTCACAAATAATCTCCAATACATAAAGAATCTTTTTATAAATAAAACAAATCTTATTAACTTTCACATTTTATTTATATAATCACCTAACATGAGTACAGTAATAATCAGAATAACCATATTCACATGTATTGTGAACAATTATCTATGATTAAATGAAATTCTTTAAAGTGAAATCACTTTTTAAACATAAACATACTTTTCTCTTATCTGTTAGACAAACATAACATAAGAGTAAGTAGTCCTTATAAATAAATTTTAAATAAAACTTAAGTCATTTGAATAACATAACATGCTCCAAGAAGAAGGCATGTAATAGTTCCATGAAGTACTTAAAATAAATGAACTATAAAAACATTGTAATCAAACATGCAAGGAATGTTGTAAAGGAAATAAGTTAAGGAATTTTCTTCAACATGTAGATAACGATGTGTGTGATATGGAAGTTGTCATAATAATTTAGCATTTATACATAATATAAGTATTATGTATAACTTATTCTATACAACCATCAACAAAAGAAAAAAAGGAAAATATTTTTATCATTATAATATTAAGGACGGATGTAAAAACAAATGTTACGTTCTATATTTTTTTGTTATACCTACAAAAATCACTTGGCCATTGTATTGTACATTCTGCAGGGTTGATATGATTGTGGAATCAGTGCCTCTAATTAATTAAATTAAAAAGATTATAGTTTTCTGATTATATTAAAGACAACCCAACCATTTATATCTTAAATCACGACTCCATTATCTAATCTACATTTGAAAGTATTGCTTATTTCAATCTACAAAGTACCTATCTAAGATAATGTTTATGAAATAGAATAATATTATAATTCGTCTGTCAAGAAAGTGAAGAAATTAAAAAGTGGCAACATTGTAGTGTCATCCTTTTTTCTTAGATTGATTTGAAAGGGATGACACTACGATGTTGCCACTTTTTAATTTCTTCACTTTTTTGACAGACTATCAACTGATTTTAATTGTTATCTTATACCTATTTTAAAGAACTTTAGAATGGTTTACATAATTTTTTAAATGAGAAATTCAACAAGTCCCTGTACAAAAATGTTTTAACTATTGACTTATAATGATATTGCACAAGGTTTCTTTGATCCCAAACATTTGAACTCTTTTTATTCTTCTTATATATAAAAGTAACAGTCCAAAAGAGGCTAAATTATTGTAACATGCTTCTTTAAAATAAAGAACACTACACTTTAGTAAAATTAGTTTTGCTTTAATAATAATTAGTCAGTGTAGCCTCTTTTGTTCTGAAGGCATGAGTGATGACTAAAAATATTTTTCCTTATACTAATTTTACACACTGAAGATAACAATGAAGGATGGAATATCACCTAACTATATGTAGCATATTTGTTCATGCATTGCTTAATTCCATTAAAATATTATGTTGTTACACTATCTTAAATAATAATGGACGATAAAGTAAACTTTAAACAAAACATGCCTTTAAATAAACCCTTAGCCGTAGTACAAATCTCAAAAACAAAATATAAGAATCATTTTAATTTGGCACTTAAGAGTTAATGATTTTTATAATTGATATGGTTCAGTGCTATAAAGCAGAGCTCTCCTTGAGTATATCTTAATTTAATTTAACTTAAGTTTATGTGACACTGGAAACACTGCCAGGGTTGCAAGGTATACTTTAGAAAGACCTGCTATAAAGTATATTTATAATACTAGCAGTACAATTTTTGTATAAGCTTAAATCTGACTTTTGTTGCAAAGTAAGGCACTTAATTCTTCACTCTGCTGAGTAATTGACATTCATTTACTATTTAATTGTAATCAATAAATAAATAATCTTCCTTTTTGGTTTCTAATACGAAATTGCTCTTATTAATCTATTTAAATAATTTGATTTATTTAATACTTAAGGTACATAAAACTCTTAATATAGGTTGGGGCCCAATAAACAACCTATACTTGCTTGTTTCTAATATGCATACTATTGTTTCTCACATATGGATTCTGCAAGATTCTTGGAGTAGTCTCCATAACTCTCAATAGAAGATCATCTAAATAGTTTTCAAGATCCTTGTTCTTTTTCTTCTCAGATTCAACATCTTTTTGTAAGTTGTAAATTGTTACAATTAAATCTTCTCGTGACATATCTTCAAATTGCTGTAAAACTGTTTTGGGTAAATTGTTAAAGGCTGGATTAACAGAATCTTCCTCTACTATGTTCTCTTCTCCAACTATTATGCGTTCTTCGAGGAGCTTCTTAGGTTTGCTGTTACCAAACTTTTTGAAAAACTTAGGGCTTGGTTTTTCTTTAAGGGAATTGGGGCTATCAAGTTTTTTGTTCCTTTCCAGGCTTGATGACTTTTCTCTGTCAATCATAGTTTGGCTAATTGATTTTCTGGAATACAGTTTTTGTGACCATTCATCATCTTTATTCAGAGCCTGTGCGGGCAGTTGCGGCGCAGTGAATGTATCAAGACTTAATCGTACTGGTTTAAGCGGGGCTTGCTTCTCTGAGGCGACCAAATTGCTGCTTGTAGATCTTCTGAGAAATTCTCCACCACCCAAATTCTCTAGAGAGGCATTTACAGGAGATGGTGTATAATTTTTCACGTTTCTTGGTAAAAATGAATTGTTATTTACATTCAGAGAGCTGCCTGAACTTTTATGGGACAGATCATCAAATGCAAACTCGTCCTCATCCTCGCTGATGACCCCGGGATCTGCTTGATCAGTTGGCAACCTCTTTGGTGTAGATGTGTCAGGAGTAGACAGAACAGAATTTCTTAAGTTACCCACACTACCACCTAGAGACGATGAATCACTTTTCTTATCTTTTTTGTTGAGATTGATTTTTGATCCCAGGTTTTTAGCAAACTTTTTGAGGCCCTTACGTTTTTCTATGCTTCCTATGCTCATGAGACTGCCGCCGACGTTTTGGGCGATGCTCGACAAAGACGACTTGTGTTTATCTTTCTTGCTGAGGTCAGACAAACTTCCTTCTTTAACAGTGAACGCTATTTTAACCTCTAGCTCACCTCTATTTTTATCATTCTCCTTGCCAGTTTTCCCACGCAAGGGATACGATCGGTTTCTCGGTGTTTCGTATATATCGAGGTCTTTTAACGGAATAGATACTTGACCTAGTAAATGATCTTTGACAAAGTCTTCATCGTATACTTTCAAAACGATTTCTGCAGTGTTTCCCTGTGAAGGTATCCGCAATTCGCATTCCTCAAACCACTCTACGTTTTCTGTGGCCTTATGTTTAACAGAAGTTTGGAATTTATCTTTACCGAGTGATATTGTAACGAAACAGTTATTTGTACCGTTTTTACCCTTTATAAGTAATCCTTTAGCTCTTTGGACAATAACTTGGACGTGAGTTGGATCCCACATATTTTTCTATATATTATGGGTATTTAACAATAACAAATCACATAAAACAGCACAAAAAACGAACAAAAACTCGAAACGTACACTGACACTCAAACAAAAATCTGAAACAAGGCGTAGACACAAATTACGAACTGTCAAATCTAAAATGATTCATCAATCATCGCTATGGCCACAGAGAATATAATCACTATGGCCTATGGCTATGGCTTCGAAATCCGAAACATCACCTTTGAGTTGAAGTGAGAAGTGCGCGCACGATAACTCTGCGCGCGACAGGTGGCGTGCCAGCGTAGGGATTCATTAAAAAAATGGGTAATCCCAATGATATTTTTTTTAAATAACATTGGTAGTTTTACTTTAATATCTTTATTTACTTATTTAAATTATGTATAGGAATAGGCGTATCGATTATCATGTAAATGTGGCGGCCCGACAATTAGTTCCGATTTCAGCCGCGCGCAAAGTTATCGTGCGTGCACCTTAACAGTAGGTATAGGTCCACTATAGGTCTACCAGAATCTGATGGCAATTTCTGACAGCAGATTTTAAATAATTATCCTTGTTCATTGGATAAATTTTTATATTTGCAAGTTTAACACACAGAATCAGCCGCTATAAGAAAAAAAAATGATCAAAATGTTTTATTCCAGTTACCCCGGTATTGCTACAGTCAATTTATTTTCTCACTTTTTGCCATCAGATTCTGGTAGACCTGTATGTTTTGCTACTGTTTAAGACACAGATTAAGGATATTTAAGACATCACCAATCGAATAGGTATAAAATCAATTTTATTTTAAAATAAAATCGGTATCCAAATAAAATCGTATCTAAGGTTAATAAGTAAATATTTCTTTCAGAATTGGTACCACATAACGAAAAAGAAGCTTTTTGGCATTTAGAACTTTATTGCAATTCAATAGAGTTTAAACTCCGAAAACAATTCTACAAATGTCATTCCGGTTTGACATTTATTTGGACGGACCGGGTTCGTTCGTGTGTGTTCGAGTATATAAACGATATACAGTCCGACAAGGCTTTATATGAATGTGTCAAACTGTCAATGGGCGCTGCTGCTGGTAAGGAGAACTGTCAAAAATGACGTTTTTGTATGGTAGAAGCGTTAGTTCCTTTTTTCCCCACGTTCATAAGCAGCCTTGTCGAACTGTAAATGGTTATAAAGGACGACGAACCGTCAAAACTGTCAAATTTGTACAACCTGAACACGAGGCACATATCACATATCAAAGTTGCGAAAACTATCTTCACTCTGGACCGGGTCCGCCCAATCTGTACAGTGTACAGCTCCACAACGACAAGGCTTTAAATGAACGTGGCGAAAAAAGGAACTAACGCTACCATCATACAAAAACGTCATTTTTGACAGTTTTTGACAGTTCTCCTTTACGAGCAGCGCCACCGCCCACGTTCATTTAAAGCCTTGTCGCACTTTAGAAGCCTTACAGTTCGACAAGGCTGTTTATGAACGTGGCGAGAAAAGGAACTAACGCTTCTATCATACAAAAACGTCATTTTTGACAGTTCTCCTTACCAGCAGCAGCGCCCATTGACACATTCATATAAAGCCTTGTCGGACTGTAAAGTAAAACGTACCGTAAAAGCACCAGTCATTGGACAGCTAAGTTTTTTTTTACAAAAATAGCTGTAAAAAATTAATTACTTCGCATGAAATAGAAATAGATATTTATTTGTGTTCATAAATTATCTAACTTAAGATATGCAAACATAAAAATGCGGTGGTTTTTCAGTTTATATTGATTTTTTGGTAAAAACTTAATGGTAGGTAACAGTTATTGGACAGAATTTCAGTAATTGGACACCCAAAACCAGTAAGTAATTGGACAAGCAAAGTTTGATTGAAATTTGGTTTAAATAGGTATTGCAAGTAGGAAACATTATAAAATAAAATAATTGTTGTTTTAACACATAATTTTATTATTTATTACAAAATTAGGTATTTTTAATTAAATATTTAATAAAAATGGACTTGAAAAAATTAAAATTCTTACCAATATTACACAGTATTATTATAACATATCCATACTAATATTATAAGTGTGAAAATGTGTCTACCTGTCTGTTCGTCTGTCTGTCTGTCAATTTCTTCTTCACGCCTAAACCACAGAACGGATTTTGCAAAAAATTGGTACGGAGACACTTTGAGTCCCGGTGAAAGGACAAATAGTACTTTTTTTCCCGGGAAAATGTACGGTTTCCACCCGTTAAACGGACTTTGACGCAATGGAGTTGCGGTCGTCATCTATTAATATTATAGATGTGAAAGGGTGTCCCTCAGTTTCTTTATCTGTATGTCTGTATATTACCTCTTTAGGCTTAAACCACTAAACGAGTGTTCAGGTATAACGTAACTCAAAGATTTCAGATTGTCCTCATCGAGCCAATCGGCATACTCAGACTAATATGGAGCACAATGCAGAGCAGCTCATTTGCCCTTCAGGTAGAATGTCGTATTAATATTATAGATGTGAAAGGGTGTCCCTCTGTTTCTTTATCTGTATGTCTGTATAATGTATAATGTGCCAACTTTCAAAAGTGTATGTATGTATATTGGATGTAAGTATGTATGTACGTATGTATGTTTTTATGTTTGTGTTCGCATATCTCCGGAACTACAAGTCCGATTTGAGTAATTCTTTTTTTGTTTTACTTGGTATTGTTCAACTTAGGGAATACTATAAGTTTCATCAAAATCGATCCAGTAGTTTTTGAGATAACGTAATTTTAATTCTCAATAACGTACCATTTTGAAGTCGGTTTTATCTTTTTAAAATATTATTATATTGTAGCATGAATGGAAAATTCCATTATTATTTACGTCATATAAAAACCACAAACTTTTATTTTTACTATCAAAGTGTAAAGTGTCCCACTAATGATAAATTCTAATTACTGGTATTTTACCCTGCTTAAATCCTTATTCTCTTTAGCTTTGGAGTAACGAGTTAGGATTTAGGAACTATGACATAGGTTAGATCTACGGTTAGATACATAATAATAAGCCTAAAAATTAAAATCAATCAAACAGTTTAAATTAGAAGATTATATTAATTTTATTAACAAGTAATTAATTCTATTCTCGTCTTTAGAATTCACAGAATTTCTGTAAATTATATAGGTTAGGTCAGGGGCTCCCAATCTTTTTCAGCCTACGGCGCAATTACACGTCACGGGTGGACGCGAAAAAAATAATCATCCCCGCTTGATGTGTAGGGGAGGTACCATAAAAAAATATTTTTTTAAGATTTTATATTATACCTACCATTTTGTCGGCATCATTAATATCTGCATTCATGCCGAATCACAGCTTTGTAGGTCCTATAGTCTTTGAGTAATACCGCGGACAGACAGACGGACGGACGGACGGACGGACGGACGGACGGACGGACGGACGGACAGACGGACAGACGGACAGACGGACAGACGGACGGACGGACAGACGGACAGACGGACAGACGGACAGACGGATAGACGGACAGACGGACAGACGGACAGACGGATAGACGAACAGACGGACAGACGGACAGACGGACAGACGGACAGACGGACAGACGGACAGACGGACAGACGGACAGACGGACAGACGGACAGACGGACAGACGGACAGACGGACAGACGGACAGACGGACAGACGGACAGACGGACAGACGGACAGACGGACGGACAGACCGAAACTATAAGGGTTCCTTGTTGACTACGGAACCCTAATATACATAAATAAACACCTGTAATGATTATAGTTACGTTATACAGGTAAATAATAATAAAAAAAAAATTATAAATCTGCTTTACATAACTAATATTTTGATTTTATTTTACAATATTTGTGGTTTTGGATAATGATGGAGGATCGACTCACAGCGCCCCTCTTGCCTTTCCACGGCGCACCAGGCCGCCACGGCGCACAGGTTGGGAACCCCTGGGTAAGGTAATAGAACCGAATTAAATAAATCCAAGGTCACCAGGGGACAAAAGATCTATGGTCTGGTCTTTTGACCCAGGTTCATTCAACCGCGAATCCTAAGACAAACAACTCATCCCGAGTTGCTTGTCCTCGAATCTTTTGATCCCGGATCATTTAACCACGAACTGAAGTCATCAACAATACGTCATACGGGTTCAAACGACCACGTTTCTCTAATGGATCTTTTGACCCCAGAGGCCAGATCGTTTGACCCCGTATCTTTTTACCTCGAAACTTTTGATCTTTTAACCCCGTATCTTAATTTTACCACGGAATCTTTAATAGCTCCAAATAACTATATTTTATCGTCCAAATATTTTTTATAATAATAAAATATGAGACGTAGCTCTTATTTAAAAGATTCATATATTATTATAATTTATGAATCTTTTCATAAGTATTTTATTATATAATCTATCCATTTTATTATGTCAGTGCCGAATTTATATTTTTTATGAGTGTAGGCCACTTATTATTTTCACCGCCCCATGTACGAAATCTGCCGGTCCCTATAGGATGCTGCCGCACCTAGGCCGCGGCCTATACGCAGTGTTTCCACTATAATGATTTCGTTTCCCCATGCCTCAATACAGATTTCCCCTTTATAGGTCTTTTTTCCCCCTCAAAAATTATTTATCTGTAGGCTGTAGTTTAAAGTTTTGGCACTAGTATATTATCTAAATCGGCCCCCCAAACATTCCCACCACTGTATCTCCTTTGTTGGCAGGATCTACAGCGGTATCCAACCACGAAAACCCATTAATATGATCTCAGGGAGCTCGAGGGACATGCTAAAGCTTTCTTGAGACCGGTAACGAAATTAATCAGAAAAAAATAGAAGAAATAGGAAGAATTTCAGTTGGCAATTTCCCTAGGTTTTATATAGGTATGATTTCCTGCAATTTCCCCTTTTATAGTCTTTCCCCTTTTTCTTCCGCTCTGGACCCTAATTTCCCCTTAAAAGGGGGATTTCCCCTCACTGTGGAAACACTGCCTATACGGCTTATTTTTAAATCCGGGGCTATATTATGTCCATTTAATATGGACACACACTTTATTTTTCGCTTAAAATATTAGAAGTGTTTTCAGCGAAAAATAAAACATAAAACTTTTAACACCTGTTTCATGACAATCATACAATGATTAAATTATTGCAACTACAAAATTGATTAAATTATTGCGAACTTTTAACCAACCTAAAAATATGATAAAATTGAAATACGTGAAGCGTACGATATGCACAAAAATTTCGCCGGACAAAGCTTTTACAAATACAAAGCATTCGGAATTTAAAGTAAACCGTGCCTCCGGGCAGAATGGAAACTAAAATGGAACTAAATGGAAATTTTGATTGAGGATTAAATTTATTGGAGGCCGATTGAACATCGGATTTATCTTCGGCGGACTTTGGGGCACCAGGATCAAACACGGATTAGTCGAGTTCTTGACCTAATTGTTTGTGTTTACCACTATAATTAGCTAGGTATATAGGTCTGTATTCACTATGATTAGTGATAAGTGCAGGTTATTATTGCAGGTTATTACTAAATTAGGAGAAAGCAAGTGTGGACAGCGACTGATTAGTGCAAGGCCTTTATTTTCTCCTAATCACTAATCACCTGCAAGTGCATTCGCACTAATCAAAGTGAATACAGGCCCTACCTATAAGATATTGTAGTAGGTAAGTTGATAGTTTTAAATATTCAAAAGCAAATTAACCCGACTGAGTCAGGTACGTACCTACTACCTAGGTTTGTCACCATGTACCTAACGTTGTTAAGGACATGTAACCAACATGTACCTAATGTTCTAAAGGCAAAGTTGTCGCAAACAGATGGACCAAGAGCCCGCGAGGGTCAGACCTTCCTTCGTTTCGTAAAACTGAAAGTTTACCTGTTTGTGACCTTTACAGAGGTAAGAACGACCAGCAACTATGGAGTTTCGGTTGCGGTTACTTTAGGGGGTATCCAGTTCTGAAGGTCTACCTGACCTTTGAGAAGGAGTAAAGCTCAATTTCATAGCTTATATTCTTCGCGGTAAGTGGAGGAATCTCGTCTTCCATTGCCGGACATTTTTGAATGTTGCTTCCCACCCTTAAACATTCTTAAAGTATAGACTTTGAGGGTATCTAACAGTGGGAAGCAACTGTCAAAAATGTCCGGCACTGAAAGACGAGATTCCTTCACTTACTGCGAAGAATATAAGAATATAAAGAGTAAAGCTCAATTTCATAGCTTATATGAAATTGAGCTTTACTCTTTCTCGAAAGTCAGTTCAGAACTGGATACCTCCTAAAGTAACCGCGACCGAAACTCCATAGTTGCTGGTCGTTCTTACCTCTGTAAAGGTCACAAACAGGTAAATTTTAGCTTTACGAGACGAAGGAAGGTCTGGCCCTCGCGGCAGGGTTGCCAACTTTTCCAGCCGCCATAACCGGACAACAAATTTATTAAAGATGTATCAACATAATAAATACCTAAATTATAGGTGTAGGGTAGGAAAGTCCGGTCGGAAGATGACCTGACCCCAACAATTCCTTCTAAAACCCAACAGTCCGGTCGAAAACCGGACGGTTGGCAACCCTGCCTCGCCGGCTCTTGCTCTAAGACGAACAATGGTTCAATATTTTAAAATCTTTTTTAATTTTTATTTTTAACTTGTTCTGTATGTATGTAAGTATGTGTGTTACGGTGGAATTTTGGAACTCAATTTTGAAGTAGATATAATTAACCGATTGAGCTGAAATTTTGCATACGCGTTTAGTTTGGATGACAATGCACGATATAGTATGTGACATCACTCTAAATCCAATATGGCCGACCATCCAAGATGGCGAAATAATTATTTTCTATGCAGAACTACAATATGGATATTAAATGAAAAGGCTTTTTGAGAGTAACTCGAAAACGAATGTAATTTCATTCTACATCCAACATGGCGGCTCCTCCAAGATAGGGGAATTCTATTTTTATGCACTTCTGCAAAATGGGTATCAAATGAAAGAACTCATTGAGAGTAACTCGAACACTAATTTAATGTCATTCTACATCCAAAATGGCGGCTCATCCAAGATAGGGGAATAACTATTTTAATGAACTTCAGCAATATGGGTATCAAATGAAAGGGCTCATTGAGAGTCGTGTCGTGACGAATCGTGTCGTGTCATGTGTCATGTCGTGTCAAATCGTGTCGTGTGTCATGTCGTGGCGTGTCGTGGCGTGTCGTGGCGTGTCGTGTCGTGTCGTGTTGTATCGTGTCGTGTCGGGTCGTGTCTTGTCGTGCCTTGTCGTGTCTTGTCGTGTCGTGTCGTGTGTCATGTCGTGTCGAATCGTGTCGTGTGTCATGTCGTGGCGTGTCGTGTCGTGTCGTGTCGTGTCGTGTCGTGTCGAATCGTGTCGTGTCATGTCGTGTCGTATCGTGGCGTGTCGTGGCGTGTCGTGTCGTGTCGTGTCATGTTATGTCAAGTCAAATCCAGCCGGGTTTTAGAAAATGCCCGGTTGAATCCGGTCACTTTTGTTAAGTGAAATTTAACTTTTTAGTCATGCAGAAATAAACGGAATATAACAACTCGCTAAATATAGACACGGTTTTTTCACTGATCAAAATCAAGTACGATTTCTTAAGGACTTAATATGTTAATCAGATATTAACAAATTCTTATAACAAAACAAACTACAATCAAATTGACTAATAAATCTAGCCAGAGATAACTAAAAAACAAAAAAATAAACTATAGGCAAAAAACTTTTTGAAAAAAAGCTTTTATTTAAATACTCCAAAAATAAGAAAATAAATTTCTCCTTAAAAATTTTAACTATTAAGTTATGACCACAATATAAATTATACAATTTGCATGATAATAAAAGCTTGTCGCGCGATTTGTAAATAAACTTGTGCCAATTTAACTGAGTAAATTTATATTATATTAATTTATATTTTAATAAATTTATTAAATAATGACAGATTGTTAAGTCTAGCGACAAGCTTTTATTATCATGCAAATTGTATAATTTATATTGAGGTTATAACTTAATAGTTAAAATTTTTAAGGAGAAATTTATTTTCTTATTTTTGGAGTATTTAAATAAAAGCTTTTTTCCAAAAAGTTTTTTGCCTATAGTTTATTGTTAGTTGTGCACAAATCTTGTGCAAATAAATAAATAAATATATTTAGCAGCGCTGCGCTGTTTTAAGCCGGACGCGTGCACATTGCACATATATCACGGATGATAAAGAATACTGTATAACTACAAAGATGACCATAAAGGTACTCAAAATTTATTATTATTATTTTATCTCGCACTCAGGAAGATATTTTATCGATAACTTTTTATGAAGTTTTCGTCATAAAATCCATACATTTTCTGTCAAAATTTAAGTTTTAACTTTGTTTTATATTTTCTTTCAATTTCTAAAAAGTGCGCTATAAAATGTAGCTGTAGCGAACCTTAAAATTAACAGACGGGTTCCTAACAATGAGTGAAATGGGTCATTAGTTAGCCGGCGGGGAACAAAGGTTCTTTCCTTGTTTATTATTATGAAACTACTAATGAGCTCACGTTATCTTTATGTAATCCTACTAATATTATAAAGGCGAAAGTTTGGATGTATGTATGGATGTATGTATAGATGTTTGTTACTCTTTCACGCAAAAACTACTAAAAGGATTTTAATAAAACTTTACAATAATATAGCTTATATATCAGAATAACACACAGGCTACAATTTTAACCGACTTTTAAAATGGAGGAGGTGTTATGTTCGTTTTTTATGTTCAACGATTACTCCGCCGTTTGTGAACCGATTTTCAAAATTTTTGGTGTATAGGTTATCATCCCAATTTAGTACCATATTCATAAAAGTGGTGACCTGATGAAGGGATCCATAAGAAATCGAGGGAACTCCTCAAAATTAATATGGAAACATGTGGTGACTTCGGTTTCGTGAGCAGTATTCTAAGCATATGCTACGAGTACCAACAAGTAAGATTTTGCACCAAGATAGAAGTTTGGGAGTTTCGACGTTGTTTTAAGAACGGAAAGCATATGATACTATGCAAATTACATTCATCATCATCATCATCACTACCATAAACCATTATAGAACCATGTATCGTCCCGTTTTGACCCTATTATTGCTACTTTTCATAGTCTTTTATTATAATATATCACTTAAACCGCGGGTAACACCGCGGGGCACAGCTAGTGAGAAATAGCTTTACTTGGTAGTTGGTTCTAATAGGTATATTTACTATTTACACTGCAGACTACACACGGTCTGCGGTCTTTGTCTGTCTTGTAACATTCGCAATGTGACTAGAGAATAGAGGACCCTCCATAATTTGTTAATCGTGTAAATTGTGAAGGAGCACTGACCTCCATTATACAAGTACGCTGGACTAATGATACCCTTTGAACAGACAGCTATTTTTTGTGCCTATTTGAAGCGGAATCACCCCCCCAATGTGAGTGATAGGAACTAAATTTGACGTAAAAATGACGTTTGAAAGTATTGGCGCTGATAGCAGTAGTGGGAGTATTTGGAACTAATAATAGTGATGACAACCAATAACGATTAAGCGGCCATTTGCAAGTTACGTCAAATTTAGTTCTCTTCCCTCTCACCGGGGGCGCTAATTCCGCTTCAAATAGGCACAAAAAAAGTGGGTATCATAGGTCCAGCGTACTTGTATAATGGAGGTCAGTGTGAAGGAGACTCATCCGCTGTCCAAAATTTTTTTGTTCTTTTTCCAGATGTTGCCTTTTGCCTTATAAAAAGTATACCGTACTCTAACTATGTTGAGTAGGCACTATTTAGTAAACCCAGTCGACACATCACGATTAATATTGAGTTGAAATAACTCGACCAAATCACGCTTGTCCGCCATCTGCCTATAAACTAATTTCTCTGATAGTACGAACAAGGAAGATTGCCGAAACTTGCAATGTGATATCCATATTCACAGTGTTTGCTAGGATTTAGACATTATCATATTATTTAGTAGGGTTTTCCATTAAATCAACGCGTAGATAATTCGGTTGTAAGCCTCTGTCAGATGTACCAGTCGGAGGAATTATAAGGGTATCGTTTTTGCCTTACGAACTTGTAAACCCAAAGCCTTTAAATATTTTAGATACGGCTATCTTGAAGATACTACAATATATTTTGATATGAATTATTTTTGTAGATGTAAACGTGAGGGTGAAAAATGAAAATGTAAGGAGAACTTATGTCTATAAACCTCCCATATTCCAGAATAAAAATGCTAAATGAAAGCCCTAATTACATGGCAGTTAAAATATATAACCGTCTACCATAGGAAATAAAAAGTGAAACTAAACTAATTTTATTTACTTTAAAATTAAAGAATTATTTAATTAAAAACTGTTTTTACTCCCTGGAAGATTTCTTTTCTAAAGATAATTATTAAGGCAGTAGAGCATCAGAACAAAATTAATGTTAATAATAAAGTTCATAAAATATATATTAGTTACTTATACTAATCTTGATATAGTTATATATGTATAAATAAGAAATTACAAAATGTATAAGATATAATATAAATAGAACTATTTAAATTCAACATTTTCTTTTTAGTAAGCGCCTGCACAAGGTACTAAGTTTGTACTTACAATTGGTCACTGTTAAGCATTAGTGTTTTTTTTGTAATTAATAACACAATTTTTTTTGCAGTTAAATTTTGAATGCAGTCTAGATTGTTCTAAATCATCTAAAGAATATAGCTGCATTCATAACTCAATACGTATTTTTTTATGGGTTAGTACACGAATGTTTAACAGCGTCCAATTATTGTTTGTATACTTGGTTTGCAAATAAAGTATTTGAATATTGAATATACTTATTTGAATATTGAATATTGAATAAATAATTACACTTTAAAAAGACGTAACAATTATATTGTTTTGCTCTTGTTCAATAAGCGACGAGGAAAACCACATAACATGTAACACACAATTTACAAGCAATGTCTGTTTATTTTTCTCTACTTTTTTCCTTTCAATGTATGGCCTTCAGCTAGGTATATTTATTACTAGAAATACTGTAACAAAATTAAGTGGTAATATATAGAAATGCAAAATTTTCAAAAATGTAATTACAATTTTCATTTTTAAGCTGGAGAAGCGGGAAAAAACACAGCAGAAGGTAATAAGTGACGGTTTTATATTTTTTGGCATTGATTTATATATTACTAGCGTTTTTGGACATTCACATTAAACGAGGTCTCGTTTCGGTCGCGCTACATTTTTACCGCTTTTGAAGATTTCATTCGCCACAGATTAATTATGGCTAAATGTTAAGGTTTTGACAATTTTTATTCAGCGCACATGAAGACGATGAAAGCTGAATGAATTCTGGCCTCGCATTGCAGACACCGTACCCAAAAAAAAAGGTCTCATTGGTGGCGCGTACCTATTTATTGAACCTTTACTACCATACTTTACTTTTCCACTAGGTACACTTTTCCAGGTATCATATTCAGAGAATCACGACCACGCTATTTTTATCAGTATCGCTTATTTTGTTTTACAACAAATAAGTAGATAAAACAAAGACTGGAAAGGTTGCTATAGTTATGACGATGATCATAATTTTGTGATAACAAATTTTTTTCGTGTTTTACAACGACCAAATGAATTAAATACTATCACATTATCCACACAAAACAGTGTCACAAAATCGCCCTTATCTTAATTACAAAGCCTCATCAGTAAATGTATATTTCTTGTAGTACAGGCTACAGGATAGCTGACGTCATTAAAACGTCATTACCGAGGCACGTGATCCGATAAAGTAAACTTTGTCCGTCTGAACTAAGTACCGAAATACTTAGGAATAAAACTTCCATATTTGATTAATTTTAAGCCGAGATTGTTTTACAAGATCATCTCAGAAAGTTGAGTAATTATCGAAAATTTCGTTATCAATTTTGCGGTCATAAATTCATTACATTTTGCGGCATGTAACCTTTGGAGGAAGAGGTTAGGGTTCCGTACCCAAGGGGTAAAAACCCTATTTCTAATATTTCACTGTCTGTCTGATCGTCCATCCGTCTGTCTGTCACCAGAGTGTATCTTCAGAACCTCTGTTGTAATTTACACAATTTCTATAACAACCAAACAAAATAAATTAAATATTTACGGATTCCCATAATATAGCAAACGCGTTAAACTAGACTGGATTAACTCATAGGTTACTTTTATTCCAAAAACGTACTGTACGTTTAGCCCGGGTAAAATCTACTTTGAAATGACATTCAATTGTGTTCCAACAAAAGCTTTTCACCGTTAGTCGGCTGGAACATAAGATATCGCTGCAGGCTCGAAAACGGAATCTTTCCACGATTGGATTTAAGAAATTAATGAAACTTGGAATTAGTGTGACTTAAAATTGTTAGGCACGTTTGAACTTTATCTTCCAGTATCCATACTAATATTATAAATGCGAAACCTCTTCACGTTCAAACCGCTGAACCGATTTTGCTGAAATTTGGCACTTTGAGTCCCGAGAAAGGACATAGGATAGTTTTTAATCTCGAAAAAATGTACGGTTCCCCGCGATAAACGAGTTTTGGCGCAACGGATTTGCGGGCGTCATCTAGTAGGTAATGTAATATTATGCAACGATGTCAATACTTGGATATGGCATACGCCATCAAAACTGTAGCAATGTTTTTGCATGCAAAATGTGTATGGAGAAAATATTGTCGTCCTTTTTTGTCTTACAGTAATAGCATATACTACTTTCTCTTTCACTCATTCACGCTTTCAATGCATATTTTACGTAATCAATGCACCGACTGTCACCGCGTCCGGTCCTAAGGCACACTGCTCTCAGATGAGTGAGCTCACTCATTTCGAGGGTGACACATTTTCGCGCTGACGATTGTATGGAATGCTAAAGGTTATAATTCTATGATATTATGTATTACTAGCTGTCCCGGCAAACGTTGCTTTGCCATAATATAAAGTATTTCGCCCATATTATTTTATTGAAGTGACTAAATAAGTATGTCGCCATGGCAACGTCGATAGCTATCCCGTCGCACAAACAATGGTCGCCGTCAGTCTCAGGTTGTAATAATATTACTATTATTTATTCAACAAATGCACTAATCAATATATAAAGTACCCAGTAGCCGATTCTCAGACCTACTGAATAGGCATATAAAATTTGGTAAAAATCAGTAAATCCGTTTCGGAGGAGTTCGCTGACTAACATTGTGACACGAGAATTTTATATATAAGATGTTACGGGAAATGCAAGTATCTACCTATACCTAATCAGTATGAGAAGTACAGCCATTAAATGGTTTGGTTTACGCTTAGAACCTTTTTGCTAAGTTAGATATAATTCTTAGAAAGTTATAAGTTAATTGTATAACGGGGTTCTACCTACTTTACATAATTTATATTGTGCTAAAATATACAATATTCATCTCCAATATTCCCAAATTATTTTACAAAGCCTCTTATACTTGCTTATAAAGATAATATTTACGCAACGTACTTATACCTATTTAAGGTGGTTCATTTCCCATACAAAAAAACAATCGACATTAATTAGCTAATTTCATACTATCTATACTAATATTATAAAGCGGAAGAGTTTGTTAGTTTGTTTGTTTGTTTGTTTAAACGCGCTTATCTCAGGAACTACTGGTCCGATTTTTAGATAGTCCATTTATCGAGGAAGGCTATAGGTTATATTTTATCACGCTAAGACTAATAAGAGCGAAGAAATAGAGGAAAATGTGGAAAAAACGGGGGGAAATTATTTGAAAGGGCTTATTTGAACGCGCTAAACTCAGTAACTACTGGTCCGATTAGAAAAATTATTTCAGTGTTAGATAGCTCATTTATCGAGAAAGGCTATAAGGCTATATTTTATCACGCTGAGACTAATAGAAGCGAAGAAATAGAAGAAAATGTGGAAAAACGGGGGAAATTATTTGAAAGGGCTTATCTCACGAACTACTAGAGCAATTTTTCTGTTATTTGGGTCAGATAAGAAGTAGACCACGTGAAGGATCATAGGCCATTTTTTGTAAACTGATTTGTCTGTAAAATATCTAATTTACGCGGGCGAAGCCGCGCGGAACGTCTATTACTACATAAATTTATATGCACATCTATAATTTATTTTGCAATACCATTCCCGCTAAATATATTTAAAATACTTTATTTCACACAGAACTTCACAGAAGTCACATTTTTATTGATTTTTTAAAAAAAAGTGACATAAGCCACAAATGTCACTTTTTATAAAAAAAACAATAAAAATCCTCTTTTTTGTCATATGCTTATATGCTTTATTGTGCTTGTACAAACATAATAAAAGAAGTTACATGAACTTAGCATGAGCACTTGTAATATGAATTACTTAGGGCAGTGTTTCCCAAACTTGTCGGGACCGCGACCCATCTACAAGAAAGTTTAAAGGTCGCGGCCCACCTTGTGTCCTGAAGACAAAAAAGCAGCGGTATGTTGCTGCCGCAGCATTTACCCGTTAATTCTTATCGTAGTTCACCACCATATCATCATCGTCAGCCTTACTTACTTACAAATTACAATGCCCTGCTGCCCCCGTCCCGCACGCACCCACGATGACGAACGAACGAGTAAAATAACAATCGAACGAGTACGACAATCGTCCTATAGTTTCAGCCTTCAGGGCCCACCCAAAATCTACCCGCGACCCACCGGCCACCAGTGGGTCGCGACCCACACTTTGGGAAATACTGACTTAGGGTATAATATAAAGATATTACAGGATCACAATAATAACTGATATAGTTTTCTATATTACATAGAGTAAAATGCACCGTATTCAAATTCTAGTGTTTTCTGCTGTATTTTCAGAACGATGGAATAAAATAAGTATTCTCTTTTTATAGCACATTTAGAAAACGCAAAAATTCAAATAAATCAAATGAAATATGGAACATACAAGTAAAAATGTATCGTCAAGTTTTGTACGTATCAATCACTGTCGGGTTTTTGCACGCATTTAAATGGCGTAGCTTGTAGTATGAGGCGCTTTTAAAACGTCTAAATTGTTAAATTGTGCAAAAAGTATTTAAATTTAAATAACATAGCATTCATAATGGTTTAAAAGACCACATAACTTTAGAGGGGTGGTAGGTTTGATAACTATTTACAGGTGAAGGAGATTGAGCACGCATCATTTTTTAATTCTTCACGACTCTATAATTTGTAACAAATTTTACCTTTGATCGAGTAATTCTCCATCCTTGTAGCCAGTATTCATAAATAAAAACAGTAAAAACATCTACATTTCCACACAAAACCCTAAGTACCAATTTCTTGAAATACTTTTAAATTCTGATTCTCTGCTATTTCAATGTTACATTATAATAGCAACATCAAGCTACTATATAGCATAATATAAGACTTAGGGTGGGTTGCACCAGAGGCGTGATAATAGTTACAGTTATGGTCAAAGTTATGGTTATAGTTAAGGCTAACTTAACTTTAACCTTAACTTTGACCACAGAATTTGACAGATGTTTGTTGCTGGTCCGACAAGGCTTTAAAACGTGGGCGGGGGCACTGATGGTAAAGGAGAACTGTCAAAAATGGCGTTTTTCTATGATGACAGCGTTAGTTTCTTTTTTTGGCACGTTCATTTAAAGTCTTGTCGAGTTATCGTTAAATATGGCGACCATTATTGATTTTAACCAAAGATTTGACATTTTGCATTGTAGTTATAGTTAAAGTTACAGTTATAGTTAAAGTAAGTTGGTGCAACCCACCCTTAAGTATCATCATATTGAGTGCAGCCTGCATTATAAACAGTAAAGTTAAGGCACGCTCGTCATAACGTAGTTTGATTATAGGGCACGTGCTCATGGAAAATATTTAGAGGGCCCTTCACATCATTAATGCTATAAGCGTACGAGGGCGTAATAGATTACGCTAGAAATTAGTTTTAGATAATGTTTAATACATAGGGTATATTTAAAATTGTAATGGAGTATATCACGTCATTTTATGAATCTTCCTAAATGATGCCCGCAACTGCGTTGCGCCGAAGTTCATTTATCGCGCGGGTACCGTACATTTTGCCGGTATAAAAAGTATATTTTCCCGGGACTTAAGAGGGCGACTATCACAAAAAATCAAACATCGTCCTCCTCTCTTCACACTCACGCCCGTCTTTCATATGCCAGGTGAAAAAGGACGACGCGGATTCATCGCCAAATTAGTTTTTTTTTCAATAACTCGATAAATATACAACATTTTTAAAATCCGCTAGGTCAGTTTCTAAATGATAGAATTTTATACAATGTGTTAAAATATTAACTTAGTTTAATGCACGGTTATGGCAATATATGAAAAATTCGTGAAAATTAGATGCATCTTTGTGATTTTTTTCTATCGAGAAAATTTTAAGATACTCGTCGTATTTTCGCTAGGTCGGATCCTCGGAAATATAATGTAGTATCTATGTTTTGAAAATGAAATAATTAGGGGCTTATTTTCAAGTATAAAAATGAATTATAAAATCGACAATTGAGGGTTAGTCGCCCCCTTAAGTATCTCCATACCTAGCGGAATCGGTTATGCGGTTTGGACGTGAAGAGGTAACAGCTACAGACACACACTTACATTTATAATATTAGTACCTATTAGTTATAATTTTTATGAAACGTATTTTATAATTTTTGTTTAACAATAATGTTATGTAAGTATTACATTATTTACACATGAAGTCTTATAATATGTATTTAAAATTTATTTGCCCTACATTATGCTTATAACTACAGTTTTGTGCAAATTGCAAAGCATTATTATAGTTACAGCAAAGTATTACATACATGTCAGATATATTACTACGTATTGAGGTACCCTAAAGTAAAGAACTATTTTATCTCTATTTTTCCTCTAATTTTCCTATCCTTTCGTTCCTGAGAGGGTCTGCTCTAACCCTTTTGAAATATGTATTGACAGAGGACGCTTTGAGGATCTATTAGTTGAGTCCAGAAACTATTTCAACTTTCACGATGAAGAAATTGAAGAATGGAAAAATTTGTATTATAATAATAAGGAGCAGGCTCTACAGTATCATTTTTGAGTAGGCAGAAACAAAATCGCGGTCTACCGCTCTTATCCAGTTTTTCATTTCAACTCAAGGCTTGATATTATACTGCCTAAATCAGTTTATCTATTATTTTTCCTTTCCCGACACTCAAAGCATCTCCATACCAAATTGCAATTACTTCATCCATGCAGGTTATGATGCGACAGACATACCGACACATCTGCACACAGACACGTCAATTACATATGACACCTCATATAATTATTTAGCGTCGATGGGTAAAAATAAGTTTCCAAGGTTACCTACGTAGCAGTTAGCACCTGTAATAAATATTATTGTAAGTAATTTTGATTTTAAGTTATATAATCTAAATATATATACATTATACAGTACTACCAAGTACCCACCCGAGTACAGAGTACCCACTTGGAGTCTTCATTCTAGCATAGCGGTTTAATAATGTAGAGCTTGATGTCAAGTTAGGCAATTTAAGGGGGCGACTAACCCTAAATTGTAGATTTTTTTAATTTATTTTTATACTTGAAAATAGGCCCCGAATTGTTTCATTTTCTAAACATAGATAATACATTATATTTCCGAGGATCAGACCTAGCGAAAACACGATACCTAAAAATTTACTCGGTAGAAAAGAATCACAAAGATGCATCTAATTTTCACGAATTTTGCATATATTGCCATAACCGTGCATTAAACTAAGCTAATATTTTAACACATTGTATATAAAATTCTATCGTTGAGAATCTTACCTAGCGGATTTTCAAAATGTTGTATATTTATGGAGTTATTGAGAAAAAACTAATTTGGCGATGAATCCGCGTCGTCCTTTTTCACCTGGCAAATGAAAGACGGGCGTGAGTTTGAAGATAGAAGGACGATGTTTGATTTTTTGCGTTAGTCGCCCTCTTAAAATACCTTGGGGCGCCAAAGTTACAGAATACGTAGTGCATTTGCACTGTGCAAAGGAGCGCCAATGCAAACTGAGCAGAACTGCAACCGTAGAGAGAACTGCAAATACCAATACAAACAATGTAGAGCTAAGGCCCGTATTAATAAACCGCTCTAACCGCTAAGATAGTGCTTAAGATCATCTTGGGATGCTGTTTTATTTAGTACATATACTATATTAATATATATTATTATATACTATCAGTCAGCATCAGTATCAGTCAGTCAGTACAGATGTGTAGCGGATCAACGGAAAGCGAACGATATTATTATTAATCAAATACCATTTGAAGATGCCGAATGCCTTAATACGCTCTCAGCGTCTTTATGCTAAGATCAAAACTTTAATACTAAAATCACAATGCCGAGCTTGTTATTGAGTAGGACTATAAGAGCGGTTTATTATTACCAGCTGTTATTACAATATAAGAGCCTAAGCGTTTACTTAAAAAATACAATTTACTACAATTCACTACATCCAGAAGTAATAAATAGTGGTAATTTAAAAATATTTCTATTCATATTGTAGGGTAGTAAAATTTTGTATTTTAAATGGATCTGAGCTCCAGCGATTTCCAGAGCCCTTCTGTCGGATATTTATTCAGGTTCTTTATTATGCCGCAGTCGATCTATTATTCATTGCATAACTTCGTACCCATGGGCCTGTTGGTTCAGCGTTGAATAGACCGCATTCTACAGCTATTGTAGAACAGGAGCGAGAAACCGCTTGCTTCCTTAGAATGAAACAAAGTAAAATGGGTTTACGAAAAGTATGCCAATAGGAAATGTTACGCAAAGTTCGAAGCAGAGAGCGCCACTAGCACATATAGTAAATAATCCGACCAAAATCCGACATGTTGCACACGTCATATCAGAATATTGATAGAGACGTTGTCAAATGTCGAAAAAACTTTTTGTTTTCTGTCTATGCTGGTGCTGCGGTGGCAGTGTGAAAACAATGCAGTAATATGTCCTACTTAAGGGAATTTTCCACTCATAAAGTCTCTCTTTGTGGCTCCCCGGAATGCACAATTCCTAAAAAATCTGTATTCAAAATATCAAATTAATATTATTCAGAATATTAAAGTAATTAATGAGATTATTGACTTGAATACGATTTACTGTATAATTTTTATTTTAAAATATCTCATTGTACATTATTATAAAGCTAATACCTAATGTGTAAATTAAGGCCGGGTAATAATTGCATTACGATGCTTTTAAGATATAATTTCGAAATTCAACGCAAATCTAGTGTATAAAATATTGCAGACAGGGGCGTAGCTACCGACGTATCTGCCGT
Source organism: Cyaniris semiargus (assembly GCA_905187585.1). NCBI lineage: Eukaryota > Metazoa > Arthropoda > Insecta > Lepidoptera > Lycaenidae > Cyaniris > Cyaniris semiargus. Next base: position 7,743,669 of record LR994555.1, read on the forward strand.
ATCAATTGTATGGGGCCCCCAAGTCAAAGAGCCCACAACGTCCGTCAGCAAAAATAACTTGCAGAAATACTCGTAGAATATTGTTGATTCTTAATTACTTTTTCTAAAAAAAAAAAAAAAAAAACATTTCCGTTTGCTTAACGTTTTAACATAAAAAAGTTATAGTAACAATAAACATTTTAACTTCGCTACGGTTATTGTACTGCAGAGGGAAGTAAGAATAACCATTTACGCTGTCTACGGAGGTTATTGTGTAATATATCACCACGGAGGTTCGTTAGCAAAAATCTCTTTGAGGGATAAACTTGGCTTTGCAGTAATTCGAGGTTTTATTCTACTCTTTTTCTCGGAAAATGACGAAATTCTAAAACTTTTTTCGATTAGCTAATTGAAGACATGAGTAGATGAAATCGATAACTAACATTTAATAACACAAGTACGTACATACTTATTTTCTTTCTTTTTATAATTTAAACAAAACTTGTAACTTACCTTTTTCATCATCTGGTTCTCTGGGTCCTAAAGCCTCCTATTTGTGCAATAAATTGAACATTTTCAAATTGCTAATTACCAACTTTATCAACTCAGGTCTTCAATTACCAATAAGTTTTTTTTTATTTAAGTTTATTGTATGATATAAGTTTATTCAATCTTAATTATCTTCTCAAGTAAAGGTGCACAAGTATTTTAAAACCTGATTAAGTACATTATTCTTTTAGCATTATAAATTGCGACTTTTTAGGATTAATATGCTGAATTACATAAACAAAAAGATCAATTTATTACCACATTATACAAGAATAAAAACTTAGTTGCGGAAAATATTTTCTCATTTGATTTAATGTCTGGAAAGCCAAGCTCAGCGAAATTCGTAATGACTTCGTATTATTCTCTTGATATAAATTTCACATATTTAATATTAAATATCGCTATTTTCGCTATACGTTTTAATAAATATTACTCTTTAAACCTAACATTTTGTGGGAAAATAAAGTAAAGGCATTTTACTATCTAACGCATAATACCAAGTAAATTAAAAAATATTAACTTGTTTAAATAATAATTTACAGTCCCATGAAAGTTTAAAGATTTATTATACAACAGACTGCTAATACAATTAAGTATTTATATCACAATAATTATTAACAACGAATATTGAGAAAAGGTTGTAATGTGGCCCCTGCATAATATATATTGGCCCCCTTCAATATTTTAATGTTCTAACAACGCTATCTAATATAATTTTGGTGCAACGGGATGCTCGCGTCATGCTGCTAATTTAGTACCGTACACAATTCCAACAGAGGCTGTCACGTTCGATTGTCATATTTTGATCGAGTTCAAACTTGCGACCGGCGGAACTTTGTGTGTGTGATTTTATTTCGATAGTTGTTAAAAAATAGAAAGATTTGGCTTTTGGGTTCGAACAACGGATACATAAAACTGTTCTCCTGCGGAATTTAAAAGGTAAATATAAAATTAGACATTTAATAAATATTTTTGGTACGTTTGTTTAAATATTAGCAATAACTGTAATTTGGCCTCGGGGGTCACATTACATGTAAGAAAGTTTCATGACGTGGAAGACATAACCACTATGTAGTAGGAATGCTGTTTGACGCCATAGAGACACTACAATATCCAGCAGTTGCTTTAAAAGTGACGAAGACGCCGTAAATACCGATTATGACGACTCATATTATACAAATATGGTTCCTGAAAACGCGGACGTGCCGTGTATGTTCTGCGACACAATTTATGCCAATGACAGAGCTGGAGAGCCATGGGTACAGTGTCAAAGTTATGACTTATGGGCTCTTGTAACCTGTATAGGATCTGAAGGTGACTATTACATTTGTGATTTTTGCCGTTAAGTTTCACTTCTGCAATACATTTAATGTGACCCCCCAGGGGGTCACATTACCACCACTTGATCTCTAGATACCAAATGTGATTAGTTAAGAATAAATAATATTTTCGATTATCCTGTACGAGTTTTATTTATTTCCTATTATGACATGTTTAAACAAATTAATAAGAAGTCCTATAATGTACTTTTCAGGTTTCTGACTCCTGTATTTTTTGAATAAAGCTTGGTAAACAAAGTGAGGGCCACATTACCACCTTCTCCTATATCTGAGATACTTTTCAGGAAGAGAAACGAATTTCATAAATTACATTTATGATTTTTGAGAAAAACGGGACACCTAAGAATAGTTTTGAAAATTGAAAGCTATGTAAAAGGTGTCAGGGGGATCGTAAAAGGCATACAAAGTATGCACCATCGAAGAAATCGATTCACAGGGAGATGGCAGACCTATGTCATTTGGTCGGGCTATATGATGTTAGTCGTGATCTGTCGGCTGGGTTTGACATAACGCGACCAAACTATATAGGTCTGCCATCTGCCTATGAATCAACTTCCATGGTAGTACTATTGTTAATATTAACATTGCTATGGTAATTTGCCACTTGGCCCTACAGCTAATATAGCCTTCGACACAAAAACTTAACTTGCGTCTGGACAACTGCCAACACCCCAAGAACACCACTAAGAGTACTTAGCCTGTAACGGAAAAAAGTTTGATAATGTACATTCCTTTAACATTTGGATATAATATATTTTTTCTTCAGCGATTTGATGGATAATATTTTTGAAAAGTTGACTCTTTTGAAAATATGTTTCGGATTTCTCGTGAATCCTAAATTTCAGTTTAATATAATATTATTTGTCATTTTGTTTGTGATGTAAATAGCTTTTTCGATATTTAGTACGTACGAGAGAAAAGCATAAATACGAAATCTGGCGAAATTTTGTCATATTTTTTACAAATATGCACAATAATTTGAGGGCCGCTGCGCCGCGCCGCTGCACGGTTGTCATAATATTATTTCATACAAATAATATAATAATAACCTTGCAGCTGCGCGGCGGCGGCGTTGGACGCTGCGGTAAGCAATAGATTAACGTTTTCATGAAATAAATTGCCTACGGTCGATTAAGGCACTAAAAGCTGTTTAGTGTTTAATAAATACAATATGTTTTAGTCCAAAATTATTCTACTCGCATATAAGATGTTTTAAAATAGAATATATAGACTGTAATAAATTGTATGATGTTGGGATCATTCATAATATTTTTACTTTGTAGTCAAAACTTCTAATTGGATCTGCTAATTGGTCTGCCTTATTAGAATTAAGATTGACTTGACTAAAACATATTTTGAGTGTTGTTTTTGTCATTGCGTGTCTATCCGACACGCGCGTCGTCAACATTCTATAACTTTTCGATTTTATTATGTTCGACTATAAAATATTTAAAAAATGTCATATTATTATCTTCGCGTGAATAAATTCCACATATCCAGACTAGTTCTCGAAGTTATTTCGGGTCATGAACTTCGGGAAACCTCTAGAGGTTGCTTCAAAGTGGTCTGAGGTGAACCGCAGCGTAGTAAATACTTTGAAAAATCTGATAAGAAATAATTAATAACACGTTTAATATACTTCGTAGTAAATGCTCCGAGCTGTATTATTTGTGGCCAAGTTTTTCGTGCTTAAGGTCGGTAACATGAAATATAGTGAAATCCATTAAACACACACGCAAGGGTCTTGTTACTATGTTTCACTTTGCATAATGTTTTCACCTTTATGCACTGAATAATGTCTGAACAGAAGTCAGGACTTTTGTTTTTACGCTTTAAGTGTAAGTGAAATCGTCTGTTCGCGGTCGTCTTAATACAAATCTGAACAAGAAAGTAGGCGGATAATAATATTAGTATTGGGCCGCGTAAAAGTTTAATATCATTCCTAAAAAATGTGTAATGTTTTTGGTTGGAAGAAGCGTCTATGCGCCGATCCCTCCAGTTTCGCTGACCGATTTTAAAGCTATGCCTAGTCTACATCCAATAAAGTTTTATTCACAAGAGTTTTTATTTTTATTTTATCTAAAATTGCAAAATATAATTCCCAAATGCAGAAAATGCTATAACATTCTTACAGTTAGCATATAAAGAATTTTCGAAGCTTCACTAATGTATTTCGACATCAGCAAACTATCATTTTGAACTTCTTTAAGCGTACGAATCTGCATTGCAGAATGTTCTAGAAAATCGGTGCAATATTTAGATGAATGAATGGAATAATGGTTTCCTTTTGAAACCCCCCATCATAGCGCGATGTGGACGAAATTCTACGTGAATTTCATCGCAGAATGTTAAAGATTTAATAACTTAGGATATGGCGTGATAAATTGCACTGTCACAGTTTTGGAACACGCTCATCTGTCTGGCACGCGAAAGGTCTATAGCAATATGTAGACCTTTTAGTGCATGGTGATTGCCAGACACCCTTAAACTTTCATAAAGTATTAGACTTTAAGGGTGTCTAGCAGTGGGAAGCAACTGTCATAATTGTCCGGCACTGCAAGACGAGACTCCTCCACTTACCGCGAAGAATATAAGCTATGAAATTGAGCTTTGCTCTTTCTCGAAAGTCAGGTAGACCTTTAGAACTGGATACCTCCTAAAGTAACCGCGACCGAAACTCCATAGTTGCTGGTCGTTCTTACCTCTGTAAAGGCCACAAACAGGTAAAGTTTAAGCTTTACGAAACTGAGGAAGGTCTGGCCGTCGCAGGCTATTGGTCCATAACCTCACTAACAGATACACATAACTTAAATGTCATAATGGCATCAAATCAAATTTTTGTCCTCACATTTTGCTTCAATTTGGTATAAAATACACAATATGCCTCAAAAGTCAAAATGGCATCGATTGTCAAAGTGGCCATTTTTGTCCTCACTTTTTGGCTCCATTTGCCATGTCTACCAAATAATACGTCTACAACAGAACGAACTGCAAACACAAGGTACAAGTAGCGCGTCGGTGAGTTTACTTTATGCTCGTTTGTTTCCGAATTTATTTATCGCATGAATTCGTTGTCACTACTGTATTTACATTACAATACCTAGCTTGTGAAGTGAAACATTTTTAAAGTTTGACGACCTCTGTGGCTCAATTGGTTGAGTGTGTGGCAGCTGAAGCCGGGGGTCGCGGGTTCGAATCCCGCCGACGGAACAAAAAGTTTTCAAAGTTCCCGGGTCTGGATGTGTATTAAATATGATTATGATATAATAAAAATCTTAAATATATGTAGAGTATAAAATTATTAAATATATTTCCGTTGTCTGGTACTTGTAACACAAGTCCTTCAGGTACTTAGCACGGGGCCAGACTGACGTGGTGTGAAGCGTCCAAAGAAAAATATAAATAAATAAGAAGACTATAATATTACAAAATTATTTTCAAGTGATTTCTTTCTAATTTTAAAGCGCTAAAGAAGTTTAAGCGCAACGCCGCTACTTTTTTGCTTTTCTTTTTTGGAATGGGTAAAAAAAAAAGCTTGCTTAAGGACATATTGTCACATGACCGAAAATTCGTAAGACTGGAGAAACATAGCGGCATAGGGGAGGCATGTCACCTTCTCTTACTACGGTACCCTTCGACTGCGCGACGAAAATGTATGATGCTTGTGGTACTGTTTCACTTCCGCCGGCACTCCCAGAGTGCAACCCGTTGCTTTTATGCAGTTTCGAACTAATCTATATAATAATAACATAGTAGTAGTTAATCATGTATAATGTTAAAGCCCACAGCTGGCGCGTGGCGGCCGGCCAACTAGCCTAAAGGTACATTTTATAGCTGATTTATTGTAAATTTAATCGTGTATCATACTTACGATTGTACTCCATGTTAACAATATTTAATATACAAAATTGTAACCGTCTGCCTGTTAAACATCTTTGCGCTTTAACTACTGAACCAATTTGTATGAAATTAATGTAATAATTGTGTTCAAAATGTAGAGCGTTCTTAAAAAGAAACGTTTGGCCTGATTTCGATGCAAAGATTGCGGAGATTTAAAAACTAAGAAACTACGTAATAACGTAGCAAACTATTTAGCTACGTAGCAAGCTGCGTAGCTTCGTAGCAAACTGCGTAGCAACGTAGCAAACTACGTAGCAACGTAGCATACAACGTAGCAACGTAGCAAACTACATAGCAACGTAGCAACTAAAATCAAATGACTAACTATACTTCTTTAGACTGATGCGTTTTAAATAACTTAAGTAAGCTTAGAAATATCAAATTATTTAAATTTAGAAAGATTTTAATTCCATTATAACAAGGTATTTCTGATAAGAAATTAACCCTCTAAAATTAGCAGTCCCGTCTTATTTGGGGATTTAAGTGAAGGCTTCGTTATTATATTAGGCGTTAGATGGAAATCTTGAGTTATGCGGCTTCTCTATGTTGGTCTGTGATGGACAAGTATAGGCGATTACGATATTGTAGAGATTACGGCATGTTTGTTTAAAAATTAAATACTTACCCCAATTAATGTTTATTCAAATGTAATATTAAGATGATTGTAAATACTGTAGACAACTAAAGCGTGGTTGCTACGGTTATCTATCATTGGAAGACTTTTAGGCTTGGAGCAGACTGGCCACAACATACTTTGAGTTCTAAAAAAAAGTCTTAAAGTGCTAAAAATTTGGTGTCTCAAACACCAAATTTTTAGCACTTTAAGACTTTTACATCACAGAAAGTCCTATTATTGGCATTAATAGTATTTTGAAATAAAAACCAAACCTGATGAAAAAAATATGAGTTTCAGTTTTAAGTATACTCTGAAAATTTATTTTCTATTTTTGTGTGTGTGTGTCCACGTAATATGGACATCGCATAAGTGCGATGTCCCTGGCGCACGGACCTCGCGGACCTGCGGGGGTGCCGGGGGACAAGGCGGAACGGGTTTGGAGCGACGACGGCGGCGAGCTGCGCGGCGGAGCTCGCTCTCTTCTGCCCGAACCACCGGCGCACGCGCACGTCCACTACATACCTTAGTTACCAACATTGTAATTAGTCTAATAATATATCGGAGTTCTATCGCTTGCATCTTTCATTTATCTACCAGTAGATAGGACCCGACAGTGTGAAAATCTTTTACAGTTCGGTCTCGGTTTTAGATGTATTCGGTTCACCGAGTACATTAACTTACCAAGTTTCAACAGTATAGGTCTTACATTTTCGGAGAATAGTGGCTGTGACATACGGACGGAAAGATAGACAGACATGACGAATAAATAAGCGTCCTGTTTTTGCCTTTTGGCTACGGAACCCTAAAATATCAAAGTTGTGAAGCCGCGTTGTGGTCAGGGTGCGCTGAGCTTTCGAAGTTGATTTAATTAGCGTAATTCAATAAAATGGGTCTACACGATGTAATTATAATCTCCACTCTTCGTTAGCCGACGAAAGTTTTATCTCGTTCAATTAATTTTTTTTAATTCTATTTTATTTATAGAACCCTTATAACAATACATGTCGGTCCTGTTAGTTAAACATAATAAATAATATAAAAACAAACAAAAAGAAAGTTAATGCCTACTAATTATGTGATGACTCACACACAGATTTGCCAATAAACTATTAAATAACCCAACATCATGCTGATTTAAATTAAATGACAGTATAATTGCATGTCTCTCTTATTAAAAACGCGTATATTCTGTAAGAAGATGATGTACATAAAGTACATTGTTATAATATGTGTGCACAGTAAAGAATATTTATCTTATTTATCTTATCTTACATCCTCCACTACTCCACAAGTGTCACAATTAGGCGAGTCCTACTTTTTCATTAAAAAGGCAAATTTATTTAAAGGCATATGGCCCGTTCTCAACCTGAGAGCGGTTACAATAGTCGCTATTAAAAGCTTGGTACGCAAAAACCAGGGTACATGAGGGGACTCACTTTGAATACATCTATACCGAATACCTTTTTCCATAGAACTTCGATTAAAATATTCCTTCCAAAAACTATAACATGTTAATCTAACTTTGGCAGCAATTCTGAATATATAATGAGTTTGGAAAAACATTATACTCTAAATCGTACACTGAAGCTATTTTCGCTAGAAAGTCAGCCCTCTCATTACCCTTTAAACCTACGTGGGATGGAACCCATTGCAATTTTATATCTGGGTGAATTTCAATATGTTTAAAATAATTGTAATATCAGTAATGATTAAAGTTTTATTAATGTGTAATATAACTTATATCATTATATAGGCTTTGTCCTGAATAACATGAAAACCCAACTAACATTAGGCGTTAACAAAAGCGTTAGAACACATCTACAAGAGAGCTAAACACATCAAATGGTGTTTAATAAGTGCTATCACATGGAGTTATAGCTCGCTATACTCCATGTGATATGTCTACTATACCCTTGAATTGGGCACAAATTCTTATCGCCTTATGATCCACTATGACGATATAGTAGAGCTGTAGAATGAATTTTAGAGATACAGTAAAGTTATTGTGGATCTACAATAGCGATAACTGAGCTTAAAGCGTTTTAAGTGAAGTATTTAAGTGACTAGTGACTCTTTAAGCGGTATATTAGAGTTACAGGCTACCTAAAGACACTTTGAGTGTTACAAAGGAAGCAAATTCACGTATATTAACCGTTTTAGGGTTATAGTAGAACTATTATGCATCTTACTAACTCTTTAAGAACCTTAAGGGTGGTAATACGGTAAATTGAAACCTAATTATGATATGTTTTTAACTTTTTTTCTAACCGGCTTAACAATATTGTGTTTATGTATATGTTACACATATACTTACACTATAACCATTGATTTTATAATGGCGGAGATGAGTAGTGAAATAATATTTTGACTTGTTAGTGGAAGGCTGAAGCGGAATTTTCTTTGCGAAGATGAGTTTACTGTGAATGTGACTATGTATTATAAGCAAATAATGAAGGGGCCCACTCTTTGTTGTGTATTTTAAGTAAAAAAGTGTCGTTTCAAATAAAGCAAAACATTTTTTATTGATAAAATTGTTTTAATGTTTTACCTATTGTCTTAAAAGTTTCGTGACCCAGGCATCAAAACGTTACAAAGACAAGTAACTTCATTGTAATAAGTTTTTATTTTGTACTTTTTTTTTATTATTTTTGTGAATTAAGTTTGTACTCAAAAAATGGTGGACTTATGAATTTTGGGTTTTAAAAGGGGAAAATAACTCTAATATACAGCCCTAAATAACATAGAGGAGTTTTGCAACCCTTTAGGAGTTTGGTTATGCAAAAGAGTTAAAAAACAGCCTTGTAGAGCTAGTAGTATTAATTGCTTCCTTTGTGCAACTAAATGCGCTAAAGGAGTTAATAGGAGATGATAATTTCTTATATAGATCTTATAGTGGTATGATTCGCTCAAAGCTATAACACAGAAGCTCTGGTCTGTACTGTAGGGATAATAATCGCTACAGTTCCACTTTAGCCTTCATAATTGCTCTTATAGACCCGTTATGTCGCTATAAGTGTTATTATTTTATTACTATCTCTGTTTTGTCGCCATAGCCTGTAATGACAGCTCCAAGTCAAACTTTATAACACTTCAGGTTCTAAAGTAGCTATAGTTGCAGCGGTAATGTTTGTTGGGAATGGAATCACGCTACAGCCTAAACCACTGATAGTAGAGACTTGAAATTTGGGGGGAGTGTTCTCCGTATAACGTAGGCGTGCGATAAGAAGAGATTTTTCAAAACTACTCTCCCAAGGGGGTGAAAAGGGGGGTTAAAGTTAGTATGCTGTATGGGACAACACGATTCCTTCGCCCGATCTACTCCAAAATTTGCATAAACATTATTTGATATATTTTATGGAGGATTTAATTCATAGTTTCTTGAAATTTATCCTTAAAAGTAGTTAAAAAGCATAAACAGTTATTGTGGGACCGATATAGTTTTAATTTGATTAAATACTCTTTACTGCTTATGAAATAATTCCCCCATTCACGATCAATCGATCGTTACATTCTGTTAGTAAATTATTTAGACTTGTACATTTAGATGAAGTTATTTACGTTCATGAGTATATTAATTCTGAAAAGTCCTAAAATTGATTATAACATAATTTATGTAGCGGCATGTAGCTCATATAGTTTATTAGGATTAGGGGCGTCGCAGACGTCACACTTTTTGTGTGATCGAGTCTGCGGCGCACAAAAAGTCTGCATGGCGCGCAAAAAGTCGTTCGCGGATTTTTTACAGACTAAACGCACACGACGCACATCTTCGATCATTTTGTCCGCTGAACTGTAGGGATGTAGACGCTATAAAAATCGTGCAGAGATCGCGAAGTATTATTTTGTACTTGAAGTACAGAAAAAGAAGAAAAAATAGAAAATTTTGGGTACATCTTATAATTTCGGAAAGATTACTGAAGGGACAGTTCCATATTAAACATTCAATTCTGAAACAACATCCGGATAAATTTACGTAAACGATGTCCAAACAGGAGCTGCATATACATTACAGCACACTTCTTCCCACAATTTTCTTTTTAAATGTCTATTATGATATTCTGCCTTAGAAGTATCATAAATTGCTGGTCTGTTTTGTATTTCTTGAATTAACATCGTTAGATTGATATCTGGCGCCATGGTAATTAAATAGATCGCGTACGTTAGGTACGTCACTACAAATGCAGATTGCAGACTAAAAGTGTGCGCCGTCTGCGTCAGCGCGTGTTGAAGCAAACGTTCAATTTTTTTCGCACACTTTTTGTGCGGCGCGGCGCGAAGCGGCGCGATACGGTCTGTCCAAATTACACGGATTTTTTGTGCGCCGGACTTTTTGCGCGTCGTGTGCGTTACTGCATATAATTGCATAGGTTCTATTTCCACAGACTAAAAAGTGCGTCACGGATAGTCTGTCGTCTGCGCAGCACTTAACCTATAATATTAACTTTTGTTGATTAGTGAATTAGCAAAAACAGTAAGAGTCTATTGTATTATATATAATATAAGGTGGTTAATTATTATTAGAATTTAATGAATCCTATCGAAAAGTAGTTTTGGTTATTATAATGTTAGAATAATTACTAACTTATTTAAAGTTTCACTTTAACTGTTTAACTTAAGCATATTGATTTTATAACGAAATTTATTTTTAATTAAGCACTAGAAGATACCCCTTCAAAATAGTAAAAGCATAATTTATCCATTGTCGAGTGGAGGTGGAGCGTGGTAATTTTTATTTAAAGCAAATGTGTCAATTATTTGCCAGTACCAATATTTGTTATTTGAAATTAAAATCATTTGTAATTTGAAAAAAAAAATGTAAAATTTTGAAATAAAAGTACATTGTTCTATCTCATTGTTGTTTAAATGACCATGCCCAGGTATTTACCGTAGATGTAACTTAATACTTCGATCCTGAGAATTACGGACACGTACGTAAATAGAGATTATTTTGCCCATACAAAATGAGTAGCCATCGCTCTTATTTTTGTTTCGTGAGCGTAGCGTACAGGAGGCAACAGGTTATTTGAATGGGTTAAAAATAGTAGGAATTGCCTAAAACCGCGATAAGAGCTGTGCAATAGCTGATTTCACCTACGGAAAGCTACATCCTTTGTGATGAATATAGGCTATGTTTTATTCTGAAAAATATTAGAGATCCTTCCGAAAATTGCAAAAGTGTAACCCAAAGTGGCAAAAATTTGCCATAAAATTACATTATTTCGCTTGCGCTGCAAAAAGTATTGATGATACATAAAAATGATGTTCTATATATTTATAGCATTTATCATTATATTCAAAAATGTCACCGATATCATAATATGTCTATTTTTTATGGTGAACGAACAATAACAGTTTCTTTCGTTAAAAATTTAACTTCAAATCAACTCTTAACTGTGAGGCTTTTTTTGCTTATTCATTATTAATCGTTAAACGTCAAAGTATTAATTGGCAATATTATGTAAAGAATAGAATTGTCCTTTACAGCATTACAATTGAACAAAATATATTACAGAATTTAGGGCAGTATGATTGAAACTTATCAACGCGCCGACGACGGCGCGACGGCGGTTACCGCGAGTGTGTCATGATAATATTTTCCAAGTCGAACGACCGGCTACCGATCTCATTGAGATCTTCCAAATACGCTAGAAAGGTGTCCAAATGTGTGCCCTCTCTATTCCATCACTCTCTCCCATCAGCTGGAATGGCTGACCGACACGACCGGTGAGAGAACTGGCGAATAACTGACTGCTTTGCATTTTCGGTCTACGTATGGATCGACTTTCTTAGAATAGCGGAACGAAGTTCGGGGGGTCAGCTAGTTAATTATATTTTAGATACGAATTTATATAATCACGGATTATTTAAAAAAAAATTTAAACCGGGTGCTTGTTTTACAATCATGCTGTATACTATTTCGGTGAATTTACATTTCGGTGAATTTTTTTTTTATCTCAGTGACTGACTTTTGCATCTCGGTGACAGCAAAAATAGAAATGTGTGTGCTTCGTTTGTTTATTATTTAATTTTTATGTCATTATTTTTGTAATCATAAAACATTAAAATTGAGAGGAAGCTTCCATAAAAACTCAAAAAAACATCAGTCTCTACGATCAGTGGTTTAGGCTGTAGCGTGATTCCATTTTCATTTTATATAATGATATTTAATGATATAAGTAAGCCTTTTATATAATGATATAAGTTATATTACACATTAATAAAAATTTAATCATTACTGATATTACAATTATTTTAAACATATTAGATTATTAATTTTAAAATATAACATTACATACCGGAGCATCCTCAGAATGTGGACTCAAGAAGTCCACATCCTGACGATGCTCCGGTGTTGGGGCGAAATGCGCGTCGAGGTTTTCAACCTGCATGGTGGTGAGGGGCCTTGCACGGATTTGCCAACATTATTGCTTGTGTGGTGGTGGTGTTTGCAGGTTCTTGCATGCGAGTCTACGCATAGGCAGTGTGGCAGAGGAGGGAGGTGCTGTACGCATGCCTATGCGTACACTCACCCATTTACTTAAAGGTTGAGGTTTATTTCGCGGAATATTGCTAAAAATAATAACAAACTAAATTTTAATCTATACACTCTTCTTCTTCGTTTTGGCTTCTTAGCGCTTCCCATATGGCATTGTGTTCTAATGAGTCGAAAGCCTTTGTAAAGTTTATCAAGTAAATATACAAGGTTCTTCCATACTCATTACATTTCTCTATTAGTTGAGTAACCACGTGTACATGGTCAATTGTTGAATAGTTTTTTTAAACCCTGCCTGTTCTCGTGGTTGATTCTCATCTAAGGTCTTTGTGAGTCTCTCAAGAATGATTTTGGAAAATACCTTGTAAACATTGCTTATCAGGTTAGCTCTATCTCCCTTTTTATAAAGTAAAGTCATTGTGGGTTTTGACCATTAATGGAGTCTTTTTCTTTTCCAGAAGTTATTAAATATGGAATGCAATGGTCTTTGTAGAGATTCTGACAGATATTTTAATAGTTCATTTGTTATGAGGTCTTCTCCAGGTGCTTTGTCGTTTTTTTGGGATTTTATGGCTCGTTTTATCTCCTCTAGCAATATGGAAAGTAAGGTGTCGGTTTCAGGTCTCCTATTTTCTGAAACATAATCCTTGAATGTAGATCTTGCTTCAGTATAGTAAAGCTTTCGATAAAATTGAGTTGCTTCTTCTATTATATCTTGCCGGTTAATTATTCTATTCCCTGTATGGCTTATGAGATTTGGCGTCCGCTTTGTTGTTTTGCATAGATCTTTATAGGCTTTTTTCACAGCTCCTGTTTTTTTTTTAAATAATTTTCTAGAGTTTTCTTTCTGTGTGCTCTTTTTCTTTCTGTAATGTTTCTATTTATCATTTTGCTCAGCGTCGTTATTCTACTTTTGACCTTTCTTGTTCTATTTTATTTGTATAATTTTCTTCTTTCATCTAGAAGTGCCTCTAGGTGATTATCGTCTGCGTCCGTTTTGATTTTCTGATTCTTAGATATCTGTGAAAATAATTTAGTTATTTCCTTCTAAAATTATCATATGGTATTTGAACATCAGATGATCTTTTTATGGCAGTGGTAAGTTGTTCTTCCCATCGGATCCCACTTTCTCTGGTCAAAGTTGGTAAATTCTTGGTAAATTGTATGGTTGGTTTTATATACATTCTCTTAATTTTCTTTCCAGTAAATAATTTGTATCAAATCAATTTGTGGTCCGTATTAAAATTTAAATTTTGGATTATGTCAAAATTTTGTATTTTTAAGTTTTGTGATGTGAGTATGTAATCTATTTCGGTATGGTGTAAGCCATTTGGTGAACAACACGTCTATTTTCTGCCTTTTCTTATTTTAAATAGGCTATTTGTAAATTTCAGGTTTTTTTCTAAAGCAAATTCTACTAACCTTTGTCCGTGTCTTGATCTTTTTCCATGTGAGTACTTTCCAAAAGCTAATTCTTCCCCTTTTTGTGCCTCTCCGATCTGAGCATTGAAGTCACCCATTATTACTTTTTTGTATGTGTTGTTTCCATTGCTGTTTCTAATATTTTGTAAAATTTATTTTACTCTTCTTCTTTGCTTTTTTCAGTGGGTGCATAGCACTGGATTAAAGACAAAGGATCTTGATCTTGTAGGGCTAGTACTAGAGATGCTACTCAGTCGGAATAGCTTTTTAAGGAAATAATGCTGCTTTTCAAATGTTTTTTTAACTAAATAGCCAACTCCATATAGGGCATGTTTAGTATCTGTATGGTAAAGGATACATCCAGGATATTCTAATATTTCTTCGTTTTTTCTTCTAGTTTCGCAGATGCCCAACACATCCCATTTTATTTTTTCTATAGCATACTCGAGTTCTGTCGTGCATCTGACATAAGGGTTCTTACATTGAGGCTCGTGGCAATTAAACTTTGTTCATGTTTTACTACTAGGGGGCTGTAGTCTACATCCTCCACCGAAGCGTACATAGCGTATAGCAAGCCAATAATATATAGTGCAGTACAGTGTGAACGTGTCCATAACAATGTGTGGTGTGCGATATTCTTGTGCTATGAGCTATATACTGCTATATTATATTATAGCGTAGTCTGAAACCAGCTTAACTCGACTAAACTACGTAGGAATTTAGTTTACGTATGAATAAATATACGCATGTCAAATTATTATTTCCATATGAGTGAACCAAAGTGCTTGGGGTAATCTGCATAACTTCAAAATTACTGTTAAAGGAATGTCTACGGTCTTAAGCAGGCGAATATGTTTTATAGCCACTCGGCACAATATTCATAATTTCGTGGAACTGTATCTAGATTAGGGGTTTGAAAAAATAATTTTTCCACAATTTTTAAGTACTTAACGAGAAGTTCACGATTGCACGAAACTCCGAACTTGGCTTTGATTAAATTATTTAAATACGTGCACGAGAGGTGCGCCGCTAAAAATTCAGTTTAAAATTCCCTCTGAAGCCCGTGTACAGATAGACATTTTAATTTTTAATCTTTGTCTATTTCAATAACTGTGTAGTTTCAACAGAATACTGAAATACGTCGCTACCTTGAGCCCGGGCTCAAAAGGGCATTTTGTACTTTTTTTAGGGTTCCGTAGTCAACAAGGAACCCTTATAGTTTCGGTCTGTCCGTCCGTCTGTCTGTCCGTGGTTTTGCTCAGAGACTATAAGGCCTACAAAGCTGTAATTCGGCATGAATGTACATCTTACTGATGCCGACAAAATGGTATATAAAACCTTTAAAAAAAATTTTTTTTACGGTACCTCCCCTACGGGGGTGATTTTTTTTTCGCTTCCACCCCACCGTGTGTGGAGTCGTTGGATAGTTTTTTAAAAAATATAATGAGTATTCAAAGATCATTTTCCGATACTTCATATTTCACAAATGGATCCCCCATTTGTGAAATATGAAGTTTTAAAGTGGAAAAAATCGTTAGAGTCCAGTGACCCCCCTTCTAACAGCTAAACGGTTGCATCTGGAAATGTGAAAAAATTCACGGGAGTAGGAAATATGCTGAATTTAAAAGGAAAACTATCACGGCTAAGAAGACTTCATAAGTTATTGAGTAATAGTCGA
Source organism: Cyaniris semiargus (assembly GCA_905187585.1). Lineage (NCBI taxonomy): Eukaryota > Metazoa > Arthropoda > Insecta > Lepidoptera > Lycaenidae > Cyaniris > Cyaniris semiargus. The sequence continues at coordinate 7,759,646 of LR994555.1, forward strand.
TCAACTAAAAAAAATGTATTCGGCGAAGTATAAAGGAACTTTTCGTTCAAATTCCTTTGAACGTAACTGAGATGATGTTGTTAGTAGTGTAAAACACGTTATAAAATATGTACATTCATTGACCATACAAAAATTATCAAAAACTAGCGGTACTACGGAACCCTATATTGCGCGTGGCCCGACACGCACTTGGCCGGTTTTTAATGTTTAACATAGAAAATTTTATTTGAGGGTAAGATTTTTTAACACGGAAAAATGTACGACTAACGCTCTATAAACGAATTTCAGCTCAAAGAGACGATTTTCTTGAAGGTTAATCTATATTTGTTAGTGTCCGACCGAAACTGATTTTTCAGCCGAAACCGAAACCGAACAGTCGGCTTTACTCTCAGTTTCGGCCGAAACCGAAACCGAAACTTGATAAAACATTTAAAGTTACGATTATTTTCTAAAGTTTACTATTTTTTAACATTTATTAACACATGAGTGCCTAATTGGGTTTTTTCCTTTTTGTGACATTTCTTAAAATTAATGTTATCAATATTAGACTCGAGCTCCCTAAAAACTTTTCAGTACCGTATTCCGTTTTTTTATCCGATTCTAATTTTTTAATATATTATTACAACGAAGGATTACCCTAAAAAACATGAGCAGAAGTTATTTCAAGACACTTTATTTAGATATTAAAGACGTACTACTGAAAACGCAATCAATTGCAGTCATATTCTTTGTATAGGAAACATGGATACGCAGTCTCACAAATCGTGGTCAAAGTGCAAAACGAAATTACTAAGCAAACTTGCAGTTGGCATCACATTTTTTTGCTTCAGAAGACGTTTTGCCACTAAATATGAAGGTACAGAGGGCCGCAAGAGTGATGCTTATGGAGAAGTGGGGTAGATAATATTCTAGCAGAGTAGGAACGGTCCGTGAGACTGTGCGTCCCTAGTTAAAGGTTAATCTCTACTATTATATAAAGAGGAAAAGTTTGTTTGTTTCAAGTATGTATTGAATAGGCTCAAAAACTACTGAACTGATTTAAAAAAAAAATTTCACCTACGGAAAGCTACATCTTTTATGATAAACAAAGGCTATGTTTTATTTCAAAAACTTTAGAGATCCTTCCGAAAATTGCAAAAAAGTGTCAAAAACTTGCCATAAAATACGCATTATTTCGCTTGCTTTGCAGAAAGTATTGATGATACATAAAAATAATGTTCTATATATTTATAGCATTCAACATTATCTATAATAAAGTCCGAGACAGCATATGCCTTATCTTTTATGGTTAACATTATTGTGCTTTGACAATTTCTTTCGTTAAAAATATAATTTCAAATCATCTTCTACTTGCGAGGCTTTTTTTGCTTATTCATTAATAATCCTTAACTAAATTTATGTCAAAATATTAATTGGCAATATGTAAATAATATAATTGTCTTTTACAGTATTTCAAATGGACAAATATGTTATAAGTAATTTTTTTTAATCGGGCTTTGGCCCACCACACATTCCCACCACTGTATCTCCTGTGTCGCCAGGATCGACAGCGGTATCCAACCACGAAAACCCTTTGATATGATCTCAGGGAGCCCGAGGGACATGCTAAAGCTGTCTTGGGACCCGTAACGAAATTAATCAGAAGAAAATAGGAGGAGTAGGAAGAATTGTTATAAGTTAGTGAAGTTTGATTGAAACTCAAAACAACGCGCCGACGGCAGCGGCTACCGCGAGTGTGTAATGATAATATTTTCCAAGTCAAACGACCGGCTACCGATCTCATCGAGATCTTCCAAATAAGCTGGAGAGATGAAAGCTCCAATATGTGTGCGCAATATACAGAATGAGAGTGCATTTATTCCATCACTCTCTCCTATCAGGTGGGACGGCTGATCAACACGACCGGTGAGAGGAATGGCAAAGTATTGACTGCTTTGCATGCCCGATTCACTCATGTATTTACTTTCTTAAAAGAGCGAAACAAAGTTCGCGGGGTCGGCTAGTTTTGTGGTATAAGGAAAATAATAAGGAAAGATGATTGACTTGATAAACTTCGCAAGCTATATCCTCCTATTACCTTTTTTTATAATAATATCTATGGACGCTTCACACCACGTCAGTCTGGCCCCGTGCTAAGTACCTGAAGGACTTGTGTTACAGGACAACGGAAATATATTTAATACTTTTATACTATACATATATTTAAGATTTTTATTATATCATAAACATATTTAATACACATCCAGACCCGGGAACATTGAAAACTTTTTGTTCCGTCGGCGGGATTCAAACCCGCGACCCCCGGCTTGAGCTGCCACACACTCAACCAATTGAGCCACAGAGGTCATCATAATATATACCTCATAGTCAAACAAAATTGATTAAGTAAATAAACAGTCAATATAATCAATTTATCATAGCATTTACTTAATCGTTTTTTTGGGAAACGTTGTAAAAATAAGAATATTGAACGTAATTCACCAACAGTTACATATCTATACTTACTAATAATATAAAGCGGAAGAGTTTGTTAGTTTGTTTGTTTGTTTGAACGCGCTAATCTCAGGAACTACTGGTCCGATTTGAAAAATTCTTTCAGTGTTAGATAGCCCATTTATTGAGGAAGGCTATAGGCTATATTTTATCACGCTTATACTAAAAAGAGCGAAGAAATAGAAGAAAATATGGAAAAAACGGGGGAAATTATTTGAAAGGGCTTATTTCACGAACTACTAGACCAATTTTTCTGTTATTTGGGTCAGATAAGAAGTAGACCACGTGAAGGATCATAGGCTATTTTTTGTAGACTGAGTTGTCTGTGAAATATCTAATTGACGCGGGCGAAGCCGCACGGAACGTCTAGTATTAAATAAACGTGCGTTTGTGGTTTACAAATAAAATTCAACAATACGCCTCTAATGTTTGATAAGAATAAGTTTAGACAATTTGATGAAAATAAAGTGAAGTACTAATTAAAACAAAATAAATACTTAGTAATTTGGCACTAATTTGCAAAACATAATCTCAAAACACGATTAAATGGAGGGTAGCAAACTGAGCCGGGGCCTCGCCGGCGAGCAAGCACGATGTAACTGTGAAGTTTACCGAACGACGCGACGAACAAAAATTAACGAACACTCGAGTTTCGGCGGGGCCGAAAGTTTCGGCTATATTTTGGCCGAAACCAAAACTAAGGCCGAAACTAGATTTTTTGGCCGAAACTGGCCGAAAACGAAACCGAAATTTCGGTCGGTCACTAATATTTGTACCGTATATAACATCCTATTTCACGTCCAAATATTGACTAATGGCGGCCAGGACAGGTTATCAAACATCAATACAATTTAGTAGGGTTCGCTTGTCGGTAATATTATGTACTTACTCTAGACTTGTTGCACCTGAAACGTTTTATTGCTGAAAAACAGAAAATTAATACCAGAAGGACGATTACGTATCTTGCGACAGCTATGCAACAGGAATTTATGAATAATTTTGTATACGAAATTCTAGACGGCAGATATTGTTCAGTATCTGCTGTCAAACGCCTGTTGGATAGCTGTCGCAAGATCTCTCTACCGATTTTGTCAAGCGGAGTGAAGATGATGAATTAATAAAGTGCACAGTAAATGAAAATAATAAACAACCCATAAAATTAAAATTCGATAACTTCTTTTCATGATGTTTTTCAATAATTCTCGCAGAATAGAATTTCAGGATGACTGGGCACCATATTTTATTATTTATTCCGGTCAAATAGTTATAGAATCAGATAAGGAGGCAATTGGAATCGGGTACAGAGTTATAGAGAAAGTTTTATAGAGACGCTAACAGTAGGTGTATTTTATTGAATAATTTAATTCTATAATTTCATTAATATTCTGACCATAGCAGTGAAGAGTTTTATAAGATACGTATAGATTTAAGACCGGTTCTTAAATCTATACGTATCTTATAATAACTCTTCACTATTATAACTCCATTTTGGTTCACATCGAATAGGCTCCAAAACTACCGGATAATTTTTATAAAATTAAGATTAAAAGCTATAAAATAGAACACAGAAAGGCTTATTTTAATTGCCAAAATACCCGCGGAATTCTGTATTCAAGCGGGTGGAGCCGCACGTTTAATGTAAATTTTAATTCTATTACTTTTTTATCTAATATATAAAAATAAGTCGGGGTTTCCTTCCTGCGGGGCTAAAATGGTCGCTTTGGAGAATCATATTATGAATCATAATATAATTCATTTTTTAAAAAACGCAAAATTGACACTCTGTTTGCAATTCAGATGTCTGTCTAACGGCCGTTCCCAATATTTGATCTATCTCTGGTTTTGCCCTACTAGAGATAGGAATAGCTCTTATTAGACATTAGAGACATATATTTTATGTCAATTCAATGTTAGCTGCGATCGGTCGTATGTCAAACCAGAGATAGATTGAATATTGGGAATGGCCGTAATTCGTACTAATTTGACATTCGTGAGTTTGACAGTTTTGACAATTCATTTTGTGAATTGATTGAGAGGAATTGCTAAATGTGACCATTTTAGCCCCGCTGACGTTATACCATTTATACGTGGGAGAGCCATGCTTCGGCACGAATGGACCGGATCGACCGGAGAAATACCACGTTCTCACAGAAAACCGGCGTGAAACAGCGCTTGCGCTGTCTTTCGCCGAGTAAGTGAGTTTACCGGAGACCCAATCCCCTACCCTATTCCCTTCCTTTCCCTCCCCTATTCCCTTCCTTTCCCTCCCCTATTCCCTTCTCTTCCCATCCCTACCCTCCCCTATTACCCTATTCCCTCTTAAAAGGCCGGCAACGCACCTGCAGCTCTTCTGATGCAGCGAGTGTCCATGGGCGACGGAAGTTGCTTTCCATCAGGTGACCCGTTTGCTCGTTTGCCCCCTTATTTCATAAAAAAAAAAACAATGCACGAACCGATTTCCACGGTTTTGCATTCGTTGGAAAGGTCTTGGGCTCCGTGAGGTTTATAGAAAAAAAAATCTGAAAAAACTTCAAGAGAAAAGCAGGAAAACAGGCAAAACAACGTTTGCCGGGACAGCTAGTGCATTATAAATAGACATGCTGTATGTCGCGGCTACTCAATGTAGTTGCGGTTTGGGCGGTCTGCGCCGGCATAATTAGTTGGATCGTGCGGATTTTTCAATGTGACCGCGCCGCTAACTGCGGAAATGAAGTTTGTGGGGTGGAAAATTTACTGAACAATCCTCGGCGAGGTTTGTTCCGCAAACTTTGGTAACTGTTGATACATATTTGTTGAGGCACGTTAGAAATGTTTCTTCCGCTTCCGCTCGTGTGAAATTTTGCAAAGTTTTTCGAAACTTGGAAAATTTAGGCTTTGTTAGGTATGTTATAGGTCTACCAGAATCTGATGGCAATTTTTGACAGCAGATTTTCAAAAAATATCCTTGATAATTGGATAAATTTTTATATTTGCATGTTTAACACACAGAATCAGCCGCTATAAGAAAAAAAAAAGGATCAAAATGTTTTATTCCGGTATTGCTAGAGTCAATTATTTCTCACTTTTTGCCATCAGATTCTGGTAGACCTATAGATACTTATTCTTAGGGTCAGTTTACATTACAACTCGACGAGGCGATGTGTGTGAGCTATATTTATGATAAAATAACATTTTTACCATAAATATAGTTCACATCACATCAACAACACAAGAATTGACTGACTTGCTGCCGCGGTGCTGGATTGCCTATTTCTATTATGAATATTGTGTCAAAGTCAAATAAAACTGCATCGCATCCATCGCATCACTCCAAAACTAAGTATACACCCAGATAATATAGTTGTGATACAACTGTGTTAATGACCTCCTGTACTAAATTTGTTTGAATTCTGAGAAAAAAATTATTATTACTAGAGATCGCCCAATGGTCGAAATTCGATCTCAGATAAAAAAAATTATAAGTTTCAAATTTCAACGCTTTTCTATTGATATTCTATTGTCAAAAAATTTACTTAAAGTATTATTTTCAGACCATAAAGGAGCCATCGCAAACAGTGCGACTTGTTTTGCGTCTAGTCGTTGCGTCTAGTCGCCGAGCTGTCGCTTGCATCGACGACTAGTCGTTGCGTCTAGACGCCGATCTGTCGCTTGCATCGACGACTAGTCGTCGCGACAGACGCCGTGCAGGAAGCCATCATTAGTAGTAGAGAATTCGAGAGAGACGGCCGTGTTGTTCATCTTGTGAGTGAATATGGATGAGGTTCTAGTTGCACTTGCCTTGGTGCTTAGGCATAATTCCTCCCAAGCCTGTTTTTTCTTCCCTCGGTCACTATACTCATTCGAACGTAAGTCCCAAACAGCAGAACGCGCTTCGACGTCCGAAATGAACACATCAACATCGAACGTATCCATTTTGAGATTATCAACAGACGTGCACCTTGGATAGCGCTCACAGCGAGACTGACGCGCGACTGTCGTCGTGTGTGCGCGTGTACGCGATTCCAGACGCAGCGACTTGACGCGAGCGTGCGCGGCTCCCCTAGCTTGTCGTTGCGACTCTGCGACTCTGACGTCAAGTGTGCGGAGCTTCGAACAAAATATATGAAAATTGTCGGCCGTAGCCTGTCGTTGCGTCTAGTCGTCGAGCTGTCGCAGACGCCTGTCGCATCGTGTGCGCCTACACTTAATATACTTACCTAGCGGAATAGAGAAACAAAGGCCTGAGCAAGCGAGATGTCACTATCAGTAACACTGCGTGGTAAAAAGAGACGTGTGATACATGACAGCAGAACCAATTTTTTTCATCTTTTTGACGTCCAGTCGGCACTTATCGGCACGTTGACAATTTAATCTCATAGAAAGATGCTTGTGTGAGTGTATACGTAAACAAATTTTTACACACAGGCGTAAATCAATTTCGGTTTCGTTTGACAGCTCGAGATTATTGCTCTATTCCGCTAGGTATATTAACTTTATGTTTCAGACATAATTCCTGCGACATTCTCATATTTAAAGTTAAATGATGACAGACTGGTCGTGTAATAATTGTCTAACAGTATTTAAGATTCAATAAAAAAAAAACTAAATCTATTTTCAATTTGACAACAGACTTTAACCATAAATATAAGAGTACAATAATTCGTATGTATAGGCTTGTCCTCCGTGTGTGTGTGTTGTAGTGTGTGTAATGTTTTATTTGTTAAAAAAATGTATGATAAAAGCATAATTTCAAAATAATATTAGCGATGCACTCCTTCACCATATAAACTATAACTGCGCGAAATTTCATGCACGTTTCCCCATTTTTCGTAAAAAGGGTTACAAACTTTTTCGCTCGCGTATTAATATTATGATTATTCTATGAAAACAAACCACTGTTCTACACAAAAAGGAAAATAGATATAAAGGAGAGTTAAAAAAAAAAACAGCAACTCAGCGATTTAAATTTTCTATTAGGTACATTTGTTTCTATTAATTAGAGTATATCACAGTCTTCACTTTAATAAGTGCATTTATATAAATATCCTGTTTTACAATTAGGTACCTATGGGTGTATAAATCGAGTGTTTGTAAATTGTAATGGCTAGTTCACACTAAGATAGTATTTTACGTTGTAAGTAATGCTAGTCTGGAACTAAAACATATTGTTTCTCTCGTCCTTTATATTTATGAAAGAGAAGGTATGATGATTTCGAAAACTATAGAGGTAAGGAACCCAGACTCTTACACGTGAGTGTATCTTAAGAATCAACCCACACTGGGGCAGAGTCGATTTAAGTACAATAGTACAGGTTCCCTAGAACATTTTTTTTATTACTATCAAGCAAATTTTTCGTGAGTAGCTTCATTTTGATAAGACGAACAACAATTTCCTCTGCAAAAATTCTCGAAAGTGGTAGCTAATAGAGATAGAAAGTTAATAATATGATTTGATGGTCATTATATAATTTAAGAGTAACATTGTCCTACAAATAGAACAATCCATATTTTAGGACCACCAAATCGAAATATTAAATCCTTTCTATCTCTGTTAGCTACCACTTTCGAGAATTTTCGCAGAGGAAATTGTTGTTCGTCGTCGTTCTTCCATGCTAGACGAAAGTAAAAGGTTTTGAACAATTTTGATTGTTGGTTGGTTTGAAACGTCCGAACATCAAAATGTTTAAACTACTTCGTTATTACTATGTTTAATATAACAAGGATAGTTATACAATTTTATAATTTTTTTTTAACAAATAATTAAGTGAAATTTTGTTTGTAGTTTGATTCATAAGAAAATACTAGCTTAGTGCGAAGAAGGCATTACTGTTTTTAAAACTAGAATACAGTTTCTACTTGCTATGAGATGAGTAATTGATAAAATTTATGAAAATACTTAGGATCAAATTGGAATGGTGCTGTAAGAAACAAGTAAAATATTATTTTACAATAATTAAAGCATTATTTATGTAGGTATTTTCTATTCAATGTTGAAATGTTTTAATTATTTTATAATCTTATTAAATAATAACAAATTTTTTTACAACTAAAGCAGGTACAAAATTTATAATAAAGTAAAAAAGATTATTAAAACAGTTACTGTTAAGTGATTGATAAAATCTTTAGTAGTTTAGAATGCTTAGCATAATATTTTTAACTAAGCTATTATGATTTTGATTATTAAACATTTCTTAGTAATTGACTAGAATATGCATACTATGTTTTACAATTTTGACTAGGCCACTTTACATATCTAAAAGCATATGGACTTAATAAAATGCTATATCTCTAAAATTAAATTAATTCCTTACTCGTTTAGTTCCGAAAACGATGATACTATTACATTATTTTATTTGGTAATATGCAAAAAAGTTTTATTAGTATTACATCTATTTATTGTTTTACAATACGTATTGCCTTAACTAAGTGTATAAGTAGGTGTACAAATAAAACTGAGATCATAGTTGTTCGAGGTTGGAAGACAAGCTCAAATGCTGGACATTATTTAAATTTACAGTTGCGAAAAATTAATATTTTGCAGTCGAGATTGATTTCATGATTTGCGCGCGAAATGGTAACTTGTTTTTTGGAAACATTTAAATTCCTTGGCTTTGCTATGCCATATTTAAAAAATATAATTTTTGAATCCGATCCGAAAAAGATTCAAAAAAAAATGTTTAGTTAACTTTTATTTACCAAGATTTTTTTGTAATTTCCTGAAAAGCACAATATTACAGAAATGAAGTAGTAAAGTGGCTGTATGTAAGAATAGTTTGGCTACAATCTTCAGGCGACTGGTACAAATGACGGCGCTAGGCAGGTCATTAATCAGGCGGAGGCTGTCCGGCTATTGATCCGCACTCCGCCATCGATTAACCGATCTTTGCCTTTGACACTTCCCAACAACATTTTTTCTTGGACTTCGTTGGCATGCAGTATAATATTTTATACTGCGTGACAAAAAATCGTGAAATGCCCTATCCTTATATTTTGCCACAAAATATGCAACTTTCATTGTATAAGGTAAAAAAATTAACAACAGATTATCTGTTGTTAATTTTTTTGAGTGAAATGAGAGTGAATGATTTAGGTAAGTACTGCTTTTATTAGAACATTTAGGCAGTAAAATATACCTAGTTGTCGTTCTCTATCTACGAAAATCAACTCATGCATAGGTTTCCTCAGCCCAACGCAAGTACGCTCATGTAAAGGATTTTTTTGTAGTGTGACAGTTTTTTAGGGTTCCGTACCCAAAGGGTAAAAACGGGACCCTATTACTAAGACTTCGTTGTCTGTCCGTCTGTCTGTCTCCAGGCTGTATCTCAAGAACCGCTATAGCTAGACTTCTGAAATTTTCGCAGATTGTGTATATCTGTTATCTGTTGCCGCTATAACAACAAATACTGAAAACAAAATAAAATTAATATTTAAGGGGGGCTCCCATACAACAAACGTGATTTTTTCGGCCTTTTTCGCTCTATATCAATAACGGCAAGAGGTAGGCACTTGAATTTTTCACACATTCGTTTGTTATATGTGTACTTAAATATTTAATAATAATATTAAAATAAAATAAAATTTTAAGGGGGGCTCCCATACAAAAAACACAAATTTTAGCCTATTTTTGCCCTGTATCGGTACGGAACCCTTCGTGCGAGAGTCCGACTCGCACTTGGCCGATTTTTATTTTCCTAACTAAACGACTTTATGTTAGCTGAAGATAAAATGCCCAAAATCTGAATCTGATTTCACTCCATTTTATGTAGAAAGCTGTGCCGTTAGATAATTCTATTAGATACTAATTCTATTTAGTATTGTTTCTCTCTGTCAGCAAACAAAGAAAAAACAATATAATCTCTGTCGTAATAGTCAAAAGTCACTTTTTAGTTTTCATTAAAATTTAAAGTTAAGTACTGCAAAAGTTTTCAACTAGAAGAATATTTCAAAGCTATTTTTATTTTGCACAGAGTTTTAAGTAGCTACTTTTAGCCACAACTAAATAAAGTACCGACAATTAAGTTAATGAATAGCTAGCTAGCTAGAGAATACCTCGCTTTGCTTCACTTTTTATATTTTTTTGAGACCCCTTTCGTAACTAAAACAATTTTATTAGTAACCAAGAAGCAATGAACTTGAGATTCTTCTCATAATATAATTTAGTTATATTTGTGAACGTTTGTGTATGTTAGAATACCTAGCATAAATCTTATTATTAAGTGTTAAAGTTATTACCTCCGGCAACAAAGTCTTTTTCTACCTCATCAAATTACTGACACTGGCTATTCCTTATGGGAGGCCATTTTTAAAGAAGAATAAGAAGAAGAAGAAGAAATGAATGAAATTGAGGTGGAAGTTAAATCTTCATTTATAATTTAAAGCCGAAATCGTGACGCTCGTGAGTCGTGGCACAATCTGTGTACCGATTCTTCAATTTAATATTGCTGTTTGTTGGAAAACGGCAGGGCGGTGATATTGTATCTTGAGGTTGCGACAGGCAAGCAAGAGACATTTGATAGTAGATAGTGCATCCTCTCCTCCTCTTATCTCCTGTTTGTACAAAATTTTGTATAAGTACAAGATTTTTATCAGACAGCAGATAGTGTGGAATCCTCCATTGGCCGTTGTTTATTTTGATCGGAATTTCATCAAAATACCGTTTTGTAGTTTAATAGAAAGCGGACTGAATCGGACAAGAAACAAAGCTACAATAATGTAACGATAGAAGAATTGGGGTCCAAACATGAAACGACTTTCAAATTACACTCTCAACGCGCAAGTAGTTTTATTTGAAAACAGCAACTTATATTTCGAAATAAAATAATTATTTCCCAACTATCTGATAGCCTTTTACCGAAAGATGTACTGAATATCAAAGTAATGAAATCCTAGCTTTGGTCCGTTTTTGGCCTTTATCAAAACTTTTCTCTTTGTTAAACGAATGCGTAACATGTAAAGTCCCAAATGAAGGTACAAACCTAAATTTTTTATGTATTGTATACTGTCAACTGTGTCAAACCCTTAGAAATTACAGTCATTAAACAAGAAAGTAAAATGTACAAAATAGATCTCCTTAAATTGATGAAACAGTAATAAGAATTTTAGTAACGAGAAATTCTTTTGACTTTCTATAAATAAAAAGAGTTTCCTAATTGGTGAACACATTTCAAAGTGTGTATGATTCCTTTCATGTTATAATAAGGAAGATGATTGAATAGGATGTGTTGAAAAGCTACATGTTATGCCTCATTTGCAAGCTGCCTTGTAATTTCAAAATATAAGTCCGCACTTTATATTATTAATGTGAAAGTGTGTTGTCTGTGTCTATTTATCTGTCTTTTTTTTTGATAAAATTTTATATGAGATGCTTAAAATCCGGGGAAATTATGTTATAGGGTAGTTTATATCGGAAAAATGTATGATTACTTTGTAAACTGATATCGATATCCAGTGTAATTTTAAAGCAAGATGTCGCAAACTCATAGATATAATAACGTCTATTTCTTAAAATGGGCGCTAAAGTAACTTAATATTATGAGCATTGAAGATCACATGTTTTATGTTCACATGATCGATTTTAATAAAAACTATTAAACGAAATTTAATGTTATCATTAAATTTTACGTGGCAATTTATATATTTACTGCCGATAAATTATTATAAAATAATCATTTATCTATTATAGTTAACAGTAATATAATGTCCAACATGAGAATTATCAAAGATCAAAAAAAAAATACCGTGTTTACTAGTATGTGACTTAGCCTTGCTTAAAAGAATCAAGGTTTCTTAAAATGTAAAATTAAAGTTATTCCTATGCTAAGTACTCACATACGGTTTTACTCGATCGAGCAATCACTTCGAGCAAAACCCGCGGCTTGGGCTTTCGTCCACACATTCAGCATTACTCTATCGAGTAAGCTCGCCGTTCAGTATTCACCGAACCGTTCGAGCCAAAAGATGTCTGTTCAACTAAGGAGAAGGTGGCTATATTTAACAAGTCTCGCAATTCTTAATTATAAAAGAATTAAAGAAAATAAACAGAAAAAACGTAAAAGGAGATACTGGGTCAAATATTGGTTAGATCGCCGCTCTGATTACAGCCACGTGAACTTGATTACAGAGCTTTGTCCCGAAGATTTCAAAAATTATTTAAGAATGCCTGCAGCGGTATAGAAAGAATTACTTTCTATGATAACGCCATTAATAATAAAAAATCGGCCAAGTGCGAGCCGACTCGCGCACGAAGGGTTCCGTACCGGTATAGAGCGAAAGTATACAAAAAAATGTGTTTTTTGTATGGGAACCCCCCTTAAATATTTAATTTATTTTAATTTTATTATTAATTACTAAAGTACAAATATAACTAAGGATTTTGTGAAAGTTTCAAGTGCGCAGCTGTTACCATTATTGATTACGAGCAAAAAAGGCCAAAAAAATCACGTATCTTGTATGGGAGCCCCCCTTAAATAATAACTTTATTTTATTTTCAGTATTTGTTATTATATCGGCAAAAGATATACACGATCTGTGAAAGTTTCAGAAGTCTAGCTATAGCGGTTCTTGAGTTACAGCCTGGAGACAGACAGACGGATGGACAAACGGACAGACGGATAGACAACGAAGTCCTAGTAATAGGGTCCCGTTTTTACCCTTTGGGTACGGAACCCTAAAAAGAAAAGACACTCATATAAAACAATCTATTTCTCGTCACGAAAGATTGATTGTAACATTACGATATTTAGCGAGTTAATAAATTCTTCTATTACATCTTTGGGATAAATTCGTAAATCCATTTTTAACACGCTATAAATAATTTTTTCAAACAAAAATCGAACTTTGAGTTTTGAAATTTTTCTACTTCGTCGGTTTTTATCAGCCAATCACAGTCGATCTTGCTTAAAAATTTGCACAGATTATCCTCTGTGTTTGTCTCGTTTAAATTTGTTACCCAATTTTATTTTTTATGACAGCGTTCTGAAATCTGACGCTCGACTCGCGCCACTCGAAGTCATCAATCAATCAACTCGACGGCTCGCGTCGAGTAAGTTCGAAGGAAACATCGAGCCGGCTCGATGCGAGCCTTTGAGCTGTGAATTTTGCGGTCGACACGGTGGTTTTTGCTCGATTTGGAAAAACTATCGAGTAAAACCGTATGTGAGTACTCAGTACTATTTAGTATTCAATATATAATATTTTTCACAAATTCTGTTGCTCTTATTTAATGACTAGTATTTTAAGTGTTCATTTTATAAGCCTTACTGCTACGAAAAGTTGGTTAAAATAAACAATATAACAGTAAAGTGACAAAACAGAATATTAAAAATTGATTTAAAATATATTTTTTAAATTTGATCAAACTAATATATACTTATGTTTTTTTCATTAAAATGAATCTTCTAATTTCTACCATGCATTCGATAATATTATAATCTACTTAACACAGTTGATCCCGTTCCAGGCAAATTACACTTAAGATGTTATATAATACATAATAATACTTATACATAATTTACAATAGCGTGAAGTTAAACTGTGAACTGCACAAAAAAAAACACGGAAATATTACGTGCAAGCACGTCATATTGTTAAACTAAATGTATTTCTCAAAATGGAAACTCATGATGCTCCTATCATAATGATGTCATAAACAGTACATCAATATAATAATTAATTATGTTTTAAACACTTACCTACGTATTTTGTCGCAGAACACTTTTCTTATTCCCGACGTTTCAGCTGCTTTCCAGCGGCCGTGATCACGGGTGGTGCACTGAGGTGACAGATTTCAAACTCACTGAAGTTGTTCAACTACCCGCATATTCATCGTGCATGTCCGTGACAGCGGCCGCTGGAAAGCAGCTCAAACGTCAGGAATAAGAAAAGTGCTACGCGACAAAATCCTTAAGTAATATAAACATAATATTATTTGTAATACTAGCATAAACCTAGGAATTTATTATATTGTTTCAATACAATATATCATCGACGAAACTGAAGATGTTTTATAATATGCTTGTTTAAATTTTACGTTGTTTGGGGTATTTTCAAGCATAGGTTGAAATGTGTAAAATGGGTTTCGTTTTAATTTTAATCAAAATTTCCTAAAATAAATAGTTATCCTCCTCTTTCATATAAAATATCGTATTCACAGTTTAATTTCATTCTCATATCATTATTCCTAGGCACAATTTGACAAAAACGAGCATTCAAGGCATAGCTACATAATATCTAATAATACGGGTTTCTTAGATTTCATTATTTAATTCTGCAGAACGAGGAATATCATAATCATTTGCAGATCTTGAATAACTCATTTGTGCCAATCTAAAGCTAGAAACGAACGTAAGTCCGTTAGGAAACGAGCGTTTTAGGCCGTGTTCAAACCAAACTGACTGTCAGCCGCCGAATGTGAGCGAACGTTACGCAGTTTATTGTATTTCTGTACATATTCACTTTTTCGCTCACACCTAACCGACAATACGTTATTACGCTAGGCGTAGGCGCGGGCATTCGATACCGTTTACTTTCACGTTCACACTGGGGCTCACAGTGAGCCGGCGGCGGATGACAGTCAGTTTGGTTTGAACACAGCCTTAGAGTTTTATACACCACGTCGAAATACCGCGACCGAAATTCCGTGGCTAATTTACGTGATGGTTACATTTTCGGAAAACCTTGCTTGGAAGCTTGGTAATTGTGGAAAAATCTCTTTGGTAACCAAAGAGATTTTTCCATAATTTACTTACTGAGTAGATCTTTCTTCGTAAAAATATTAAATAAGAGTCAAAATGATGTTTTTAAAGTTAAAAATAAATAAATTAAGATTTTTTTCCTTTGAAATTGATCGGTTAATTCTATACCTAAATGAAATATCATCGCCATGCTGAAATTAGGTCATTGACCTTTATAGACTTGATTTTATTCGATTATCAATTATTAATATCGGTAGCTATTAAATTTTTCAGTAACCATTTTTGCGTAGAATCGGGAAATTCTCTTAAAGAAATTACCATTACAAAACACTATTGCAAATAACCACGCTGAAATTCGGTCGCGTATTCGATCTAACACTGCCTTAATCCTCGCATAATGGACCCTTTCATTCACTAAACACCAAGTTTATTGTGACAGCCGTATGCGGGCCTCGTCGGTGAGACCCGTCACCCTCAGAGGTAGTTGGGCCTCGACATACAGCAGAGGACGCCCATGCCCTTGTACAGGGAGCCCCGGCGCTTGCTCCTCCATAGGCCGTTCATGTCGTCGTCCTTGAGGGCCCCGCTCGACTCTGGAACGAAATTCAAATTGAAAAGAGAAGCAAGCGCGTACCAATGTATAGATTTATATGGATAAGCTGTCTAGTACGCCGCACGGCGCTCGGTTTTCGAGGTCTGTCCATATAAGAGCCCCCGCAGACTGCAGACTTTCTATTGGCCGATAGTTTAGTTTGGCTCTTGATCAGTATGAAGCTGTATGGAAGTACGCATAATATTACAACGATACCGAGTCGGCCGATAATTAAGTTTGATGGGCTATACGATTGCCTTCAATCTTAACCAACGGCAAACTATCGGCCGATGCTTAATCAGTACGACGTTGTTCCACGCGCGCACATGACGCCGATTGTTTGGTCAGCCGACTTGGCAGGCATCCGAATCGTGTAAAATTTTCCATTCAAAAATCTATCACTATAAATGGAACCGTGCGAGAGTAATCGGAAGACTGTTGTCTAGTCTGCGCACTCACCACCAACCAAACTGTTTAGTTGGCGTAGTGTGCGCGCTAATAGCCCAACCCGACCAAACTATCGGCCGATTAAAAGTCTGCAGTCTGCGGGGGCTCTAAATCCATACATTGAAACGCGTCACCGCCGCTCCCGCCCCGCTGCCCGTTGATTTCGAGACTGAAGCCTAAGAGCACCTTTGGGGGGTGTGCAACTTTGGGGTGGGTAGAATAAGCAAAACTCGCAGGACATATTGTGATCTGATCAGGAATTCGTAAGACGGATATAGTAGATCGCCGGCGCGGCGTGGTATCTCTCTATATCTACCGTGCGGAGAGAATGTATATCTCTGCAGGCTTAGCATAGCCACAGTAGAAATGCGAAAGAATAGAAACACTAACAGTTTTTGCGGACAAACTGACAGATTTCCTTTGTTAATCCATCACTTTGTCTACTTTACCGTAAGAATAAACCTTTCTATGGTGGCCATGATAAGTTTGCTGCTGTTTTTCACTTGTGCCGGCACTCCTGCACTGCAAACCGTTGTTTTATTTTATTTCTAAACATATTATTCAAAAACACTTTCAGAATAGTCTTATTTGGTGCCTGTCGATTCAAGAACTAACCAGACGAGAAGAAAAAACTCAGGCCTTTTCATATTCTATTGTGGATGGTTTATACAGTATTATACGAGCAAAGTAACCACTCTACAAATACTGTAGTGCCTGGGACAAGATTTTTTAAATGTCCGCATGGTTGAGAGAAGAAACTGCGTCAGAAGCTCACCCGGCCCTTTTAGCTATAAGGAATGAAGGAATGTTCATTTCTTTTGTCCGGTTACGACGGTTTCATTTAGCGTATTTAGGGTACGCGATTATACAAGTATTTATGGCCTCATAAAAGTACTAACTGCGTTTGTTAAGAATTCATTAATTTTACTGGTTTTTAGGGAGCAGCGTAGAGGCTCTACGCCGTAGAACCTCTACACATGATCTTTATGAATTTCTTATTAATAAAATACTGGGACTGCCGCGGTAAAGTTATTACATAGCATTTTTATCAACTTATGCAGTTACATACGCATGCGTCTAGTTGCAGGCACACAAACACCGTGTCGAAATCTGGCAACGCCGCACCGACCGGCACATCCGTGTTAAATTTCGTTTCGTTTCGTTCCGGAATTTCTTGGTTCGGTCGCTCCGTTCAAAGCTCGCGATAAAAGCTATGCAATAGCTTAATAATACATTGATTTTTAGGTTTACTTGTAAATATGTGACTACGCCTCTAGCAAGCAAGAGACAAGGCATAAAATGTGTATCAGTGTAGACCTAAAAATTTCACCAAGTTAAAAATATTATTATAACGCTTTTGTTACACTCATTTTGATGCAATTTACCGATGCGATAAAAAGTGCCTACCTGCGCCCACATGTGTACTTTAGGGATAATTATAGTCGAGACAAACTACAAAGGAAATATAACTTTATAGTTCATATAGTATAGGTCCTCAGACCATTGCTGATATAATTTAATCAATATAGGAATAGTTCCTAAGCACTCTTCAATGGTTAAAGTGCTGAAAATTATACACGTCTATCGTTACGGGCCTCCTGATATTTCACGCCAGAGAAATTCCTTCCCAGGGCCGTCTAACAATGCCCTTGATTATTTATAAAGGAACTAATAACATGCTGGAGATAAAACGAGCTAGCTTATAAAGAAGGTATTTTTATTAAGAACCGTGTGAAGAGGACATTCTTTGAATATTGAAAATAATAAGATGTTTTTTAATAATATTATTATAATACTACTTGATGCTCGCAGCTTTTTATGCACTAAAATTAATTTAGTGTACATTAATTTGCGATAAAAACTATATTATTCTCTTATGTCTTTTCATGGGGCCCAAAGTATCCCAAATTTCATCAAAATATTTTCGGCGTTTTACTTTTATTTTTATTAAACGTGTAGATGTAGCAGACAGACTTTGCTAATAATACCATTATCATTACTACTACAATCCAAGGAAGGTCAGTCAGGCTGGGTCTGCGAATATGTCGCATTAGGATCGATTCGAATTGTAACTTCGCGATGCATGAATGAATTTTTCAATGACCCGTTCATGGAGGTAGCTTTACACAGCGGGCGGCAAATCAACCCAATGTGTATCTTCAAGTAGTAAAGAGATTCAGTTTTGAATGGCTCATTTACCATCGCATTGCATCGATGCGTCACGTGACCTGTGAGGGCTCTGATTCACCATGTGCGATTCGACTCGGATTCGGAAACTTCATCGCGCGACATCCATTAGACGCTCGCCGCGCTAGGCATTAACCAATGACGGCAAAGTTTCCGAATCCGAGTCAAACGGAAATCGCCCTGCTGGACGAAGATTCTCACCTAAGTGATTGAGGGTCTCATGCTGCGGCAGGTAGTCCTGTATGTCGGTGACTATCCGCGTGATCTCCTGCGTGTCCTTGGCGATGCTGCACAGCTCCTCCTGATTGAAGTCCGGCGTGATCTGCTTGCACAGCAGGATTTGGCTGATCACGTTGCCGAAGTTCGACGGCCCCGCGCGGTTCTCTGCGAATGGAATGTATTGTTAGGTATTTTTAGTTAAGTTGAATTTTTAAATCCAATGAGGGTGTTTGATATTCTATTTGCCACCAGATGCCGCAATGTAGCCTTAGGGTCTATCGAGTCAAACCGCTGTCATATGTCACGATATAGCTGTCACGTGTCACGATAATATGCCTATTTGACACGATAGATCCTAAGGCTACATAGAGGCACCCGGTGGCAAATAGAATATCAAACGCCCTCATTTTACTGAAGCCAAAAACGAATTGTGTATTGGCAGTGTGGTGCTTAAGCGGTTGAACCGATTATTAGAAATGTGATGTCTATGTCGTTAATATAATTTTTACAATGTCCTCAGTAACATTCTTCTTCTGATTGTTTTTCACGTTTATAAATAATATTTCGCAATAAATTAAGTATCTATGAAAATAATTAAAATAGAGTCAGTTCACATCACTGACCTCCATTATACAAGTACGCTGGACCTATGATACCCACTTTTTTTGTGCCTATTTGAAGCGGAATCAGCGCTCCCAGTGAGAGGGAATAGAACTAAATTTGACGTAACTTGCAAATGGCCGCTTAATCGTTATTGGTTGTCATCACTATTATTAGTTCCAAATACTCCCACTACTGCTATCAGCGCCAATATGGCGACTTTCAAACGTCATTTTTACGTCTAATTTAGTTCCTATCACTCACATTGGGGGAGCTGATTCCGCTTCAAATAGGCACAAAAAATAGCTGCCATTTTAAAGGGTATCATTAGTCCAGCGTACTTGTATAATGGAGGTCAGTGGTTCACATCGAAACGTGATTTGAAGCTGATGTGATAATATTATCCTCTGCGCTGTGGGACACCGTGCGCAATTTAGAATCATTGTCTTCATTCTTCAAGAAATGTCGCGACATCGTGTCAAGTTTTGATGTTAATGGAGCCTAATAAAACATTATTATGGTGCTATTTAGGAATTTAAAACCAAAATAAAAATTAAAATTCAACTCTACGAATAAAATCTGTTGGTGGCGTAAGCTTGTTAAATAAATGCGTAAGTTTATTTCAAACTCAATTCAGATTTACAATTTAAATTTAATCCGAAATCCGTACAGCTAGTTTCTGAAACTGTATCCTAATGTTCGCTACACACTACGCTCCGTTCACATTTTATTTACCTCTGACAGAACCTTACTGCAACTACATAAAGCTCACTATCATAGAAACTCTAAGGTAAAATGACTCTATAGTTGCCTGAATTTTGTAGCGGCCCCAGCAGGGATCTCTCTAACACTATTACGTCGGCAATGAAACTATTATACAGTCAATTATAATCAAAACTCCTAGATGGAGTTAGTTCGTCTAGGGTTTTGACGTTGCATGGTGTTTGCCTAATTTAGGTATTTAGTGCACGCTAGTATGCCTACTCATACTTAGTTACCTGTATGGATACTAACTAGTAACTTTGAAATGTTTTTGAATATAGTTGTGGATGTTAATACTAAGGTCTGACGTAGTGGATTTTACGGTATAATTATTTTGTGGTAAGTATAATTTATACTACAAAATAATACTACTAAAATAATACTAAGTTCTTACATAGAGGAAATATATTTACTATCGAGGTAAAAAATACTATTTATTATTATTTATATCTATGGACGCTTTACACCGCGTCAGTCTGGTCCCATGCTGAGCACCCAACGGACTTGTGTTATGGGTACCAGACAACGGAAAATAAATTTAATAGTTTTACACTATACATATATTTAAGATTTTTATAATATTATACACATATTTAATACACATCTATGACCCAAGGACATCGTACCCGTCGACGGGATTTGAACACGCAACCGGCATGAGCCACCAGAACACGATGATTCCTCAACCACTGTGCTACAGAGGTCGTCAAACTATTAAAAACTGTTTTCCATAAGACAATTTATTTAATAAATATTTCAATAAAATACAGAGTTAAATTCTTGCTATAAAAGCTTAAATTATTCTGTAATAGCATTGTAGTTTCGCAGAATTTTATGCTGTTTGTGCATGGCGCGGTTAAACTAGAATATAAATAAAATATTTGCATAAAAATTCATCAAATATTTTGCTCACTCCCATGGACTGGGGCTGGACCTAATTAAATTTACAGTCCGAGTAATTTCGTGTGCACAAGTCATAAAGTGCAAAAATTCTTGTGTTTTGCATATTTTTGCTTGCTGTTATGTTTGTACTTATTAAAGTGAGATCAGTGCAAACGAGCTACTAAAGACCGTTCGGTGGAAGTATCACTCTTATGACCAGTTGCTATCCAGGAATGCGATTTTTTCCCAAAAAATAGACCGAATGCCGCCAAGTTGTAAAGTTTCGGTTGAAAGGCAGTTGAAGTCATTCAAGTATAATTTAATATGTGACCGATTTATGAACGTACTGCTGGTGTAATTTGGAGTAATAGCTCTTTCTCACCCAAGGCCCAATGACGAAGTCCTGCATGGACTACTTGCTACGGACTAAAACATCTTGTCTCTATTGCCACTTATTATATGTTAACATTCTGTATAATGACAATCTGTGGTAATATCCACAGAATGCATACATTTAACTGTGGTGGTGATACCGGCGAGGTGGTCACTGTACCTTAAAGAGAATATCGAAGCCAAGGCGACCGATAACGATCAGTACCCTATCCCATCCCTAATAGCACTTATAACACAAGTTTTCTTATTATTTATTCGTAAAATGAATGTCGGTCTCTGGGGAATTCGTAATGAATATTGAGGAGGCTGTAATGGCTCCTAACTGTCTTAGATATCGGGACAGGCATGTTCACGTAATGGTCCCATCACGACCTAACGTTATGTATATCGATTTTCATTATCCTTAAGAATCAAGCTAGAAAGTGTCCCCGAAGGATATTTATGCTTCAGCGATTCCACGCCCCAACTAGCGTTCTCTTTATGAAAGGTTAGCTTTCGTACAGGTAGCTTATTTAATAAAGTGTAGATATAAACAATTTCTTTGTTTTAAAGTTTCTATGGATATATTATTCTTTCTCTTAAGCAACTCTGAATTACATATTTAAAACCTGTTTTTGTAAAAAAGTAAATGGTCCTGTCGCATTCTGTATATCAATACATGGAACAATAACTAGCAAACTATATATACAAGGTGTAACAAAACTAAGTGATAATACTTTTTTTTTATGAAATAAAGGGGGCAAACGAGCAAACGGGTCACCTGATGGAAAGCAACTTCCGTCGCCCATGGACACTCGCAGCATCAGAAGAGCTGCAAGTGCGTTGCCGGCCTTTTTAAGAGGGAATAGGGTAATAGGGTAATAGGGGAGGGTAGGGATGGGAAGAGAAGGGAATAGGGGAGGGTAGGGAAGGGAGTAGGGTAGGGGATTGGGCCTCCGGTAAACTCACTCACTCGGCGAAACACAAGGCAAGCGCTGTTTCACGCCGGTTTTCTGTGAGAACGTGGTATTTCTCCGGTCGAGCCGGCCCATTCGTGCCGAAGCATGGCTCTCCCACGTATAAACCACCACTTTAGGGTGTATATGAGTCCCATGTATAGAGTTCACTGTAAAAGCAGCAAGCGCCCCAGCGTCACGCGTTTGCCCATACAGAAGTGAAAAAAAATATTGGTCTTTCAGCGCTGCTACTTTCACAGTCAAGTATTATCACTTAGTTTTGTTACATCCTGCATATAAAATAACACAGTATACCATAGTAAGAGGACATGTCCATGGGGACGAGCTGCACGAGGCGGTGGCACTTGGCCAGCTCTCGCAGCAGCAGCTGGGACATGAAGTACAGCAGCACCAGCTGTGGCTGGTCCGCGCACCCCTCACTCCCAGACCTGCACAAACAAACGGTTCACTAAACTCCAAATGGCATCCAAACACACAACTTTTTATACAGGGTGTAACAAAACTAAATGATTATACTTTAGGGTTTGTATGGGTAATGGGTATATAGAGTTCGCTGTGAAAGTAGCAGAGCTGAAAGAGTAACTTTATTTCACCTTTGTATGGAAAAATTCATTACGCGCGGGCGCTTGCCCATACAAATCACAAAAAAATTTGCTCTTTCAGCGCTGCTACTTTCACAGTGAACTCCATACAGGTGTAACAAAACTAAATGATAATACTTTAGAGTTTAGGGTGTGTATGTGTTCCATGTGGTGAGTTCACTGTGAAAGTAGCAGCGCTGAACAATCAAATTATTTTTGTGATTTGTATGGGCAAGCGCTTCAGCGTCACGAGTTTTCCTATACAAACGTGAAAAAAAAATGCTCTTTCAGCGCTGCTACTTTCACAGTGAACTCTTTATAAGGGACACATACACACCTTAAAGTATTATCACGAAGTTTTGTTACATCCTGTATAAGGGACACATACACATAACACACCCTAAAATATATTATATTATCATCGTAATATATTTATATTGTAATATCACATAGTTTTGTTACACCCTGTATAGTAGGTTTGTATATAATTCTGAGCCTCGTATCGTAGTAATTTGGTTATAGAATAATTTGTCTAGCTGCCACACTATTAAGAATATTAACTACTTAATTAAAAAAAATCGGCCAAGTGCGAGTTGGACTCGCCCATGAAGGGTTCCGCAGCAGCAATAAGGTTTATTTATATGAAATTAAAAGGTTTTTGATTTATTTTTATATTTCAGGTGATTTAATGAAAGTTAAATTAAGGTTTACCATTTATGACGTATAAAAAAAAACTACTTGCTAGATCTCGTTCAAACCAATTTTTGTTGGTAGTTTTTATAGTATTGTACATCATATATTTTTTTTAGACTTATCATGCCCCTACATATATATGAAAGATATCCCACACGCATAGGTTAGATAATTTTTTTTTTGTTTCAGTTGTACCTACCAATTCACAGCGTACATTTTGAGTGCAGTTTGATATTGTTGATGATAATAATAATAAAAATAATAATATCTATGGACGCTTCACACCACGTCAGTCTGGCCCCGTGGTAAGTACCTGAAGGATTTGTGTTACAGGTACCAGACAAGGGAAATATATTTAATACTTTTATACTATACATATATTTAAGATTTTTATTATATCATACACATATTTAATATACATCCAGACCCGGGAACATTGAAAACTTTTTGTTCCGTCGGCGGGATTCGAACCCGCGACCTCCGGCTTGAGCTGCCACACACTCAACCAATTGAGCCACAGAGGTCGTCATGATGATTCTTACATCAGCGTTCTATTTATAGATTTTGGGAATTGTTCGTAATATTTTCAATGTAAAATGTAAAGAGAATCGCTTTTGTTTCAAGCCCATTTGCACCTTTGTATCCCGACCGGCAAGTCCATTCATCTCGTTACTACGAGAATAATGCACGGAGTAAAATAATGGAACATCTTAGGGGTTTTAAATATATTTAGTAAATCGTTTAAAATGGCTGTAATTTCTGACTGATCTATTGGTATACTGTGTTATTTATTGAAACTTATACAGGGTGTAAGTTGTAACCAAACTAAGTGATAATACTTTAGGGTGTGTATGGGTCCTCTGTATAAAGTTCACTGTGAAAGTATCAGCGTTGAATGAACAAAATTCTTTTTCACTTTTGTATGGGGAAATTCGTGACACTGCGCACTGGAGCGCTTGCCCATACAAATAAAAAAAAAAATTGCTTTTTCAGCGCTGCTACTTTCACAGTGAACTCTATATAAGGGACACATATTTAATTACAGTGGGGTCCTCACATTGCTAATCTTGCAGGTAGGCTCAGTTCTGCAGCATATGCAGTCAGAAAAATTAGAGAAATTTCTGACGAAGATACGGCACGATTAGTATATTTTAGTTATTTTCATAGTACGATGTCATATGGAATCCTTTTATGGGGAAACGCTGCCGACATTAATACAATATTTGTGCTGTAGATGCGAGGCATATGTTCTATTTATAAAATGTCTGCTTTAGAATCTCTGAGAGATAAATTTAAAGAAATTGGTATTCTAACTGTTGCTTCTCAATACATTTTGGATAATGTAATATATGTTAGAAAAAATATAAGTAAATTTAAAGTTAAAAGTGACATTCACTGTAGAAATACTAGAAATAAGCACAAGCTAGATATGCCGGTGATCAGACTTAGTAAAGTCAGTAAATCCTTCAAAGGTCAATGTATACGCCTTTACAATAAAATCCCAGAAAACGTTCAAAATCTTTCCATTAATAAATTTAAAAAAGTAGTCAAAGAACGTTTGTGTGCCAAAGCCTATTATTATAAGGTCAATGATTTCATAAACGATGGCACATCTTGGGAGTAGGATGGCTGCTTGCAAGGCTACTTCTACATTAGTGTATGACTTACAATTATGTTGACATTGTATAATTTTAAGTTACACCATTGTAAATTTTATTTAAAAAGATTAATTTTTTTCTCACTTTTTTGGTAAAAAAGTGGGCCCCGTGCGAGTTTCTTACGCCGGTTCTTCTCGCCGGGTTAGTTCCCGAACCGGTGGTAGGCACCATGTAGTATCAACATTCTGAAAGCATTTTTTTAAAATCTATTCAGAAATAAAACTATTTTTTATTTTATTTATTTTTATTTATTTTATATTATGACATACATACACACTTTAAAGTATGTACGTATAGGTATTAGGTACACCCTGTACATATAGGTATTAGGTATAGTTATGACTTATGATATATTTTTATGTAATTCTACTCCTATATTATACTGGTTAATTTCTTTGCGTATCCCAAGACAGCTGTAGCATATCCCTCGGGCTCCCTGAGATCAAATCAAAGGGTTTTCGTGGTTGGATACCGTTGTATCTTCTGGCGACACAGGAGATACAGTGGTGGGAACATGTGGTGTGCCAAAGCCCGTTAAAATAATAAAAAAATAAGTATTTATTTGTATGTTAACAATTATTTAAATTAATCCACTGGGTTTAGTTTTGATTCTGATAACAAATAATTTATGTTTGATAAAACTCATCTGGCACAGATAGAGTAACAAATTCCACCCTAACGAATCCACTTAAGCTTTGTAAAATAAAGAAGAACGAGTATAAAATTGGGCACGTTTTAGCATTGTAATATTAAGAGTAATGTTAAACTGTAAGAGAAGTGACGAGTCTCATGGGAGGATGTATAAGAAATATATCGCTGCCTCGCCCGCGGTGCCGACCGCGTGGATTTACGTTACATCGTACTCTCCCCTTGGGCCAGAGAGATGTTTAAAGTATGCATTATCCCAGCAAATAATTGTTGGCTGAAGTTTTATTTAAAACCACTAATCATTACTTTATCATGAGTTTTTTTTAATCAAATAAGTTGCATGGTTAGTCTGTGTTGAATGGAAAATAGTTACTTACTCCAATTTAAATCTATTTACACGATCTTTTCTCTTCACGCTAACTAACTGATGATTCAGATATAACAATTACCTAATTTTGTTTTTGTGAAGATTTTAACACAAACTCCAACGATTTTCTGTCTCTTTATTACATTAAAGTAAATCATTAATTAAAATATTATGTTTCTGAATATGGGCGAAAGAAAACGAATTACTAACAATAACAAAGTTTTTCTCTAAATAATTGCGGTACAAACAAAAATGCAATCAATTGTAATGGAAAAGTGATTGTATCTAAAATCATACGAACATTATTAGATATAAGAATAAGTTTCTTTGTGGCTATAATATTATGTACGTAGTTTACAAGCGACTATCCTAATTCAATATTATGACAACTTTTAAACCTTGTTCAAACTTTTATAATTTTTGTGACAAATAGTTAGCAGCATTGCATTGGTATACTCGTAGTGTAATTAATACTATTGTGCCTATTTTTTACAACTATTTATTCATATTAAATACTAGACTACACTTAGCGAAGAACTAATAAACTTCAAGTTGTAAGAAACCCTTCACAAGAAAACTTCCAGATAAATTCTTCAGTGAGCTCTAAAGTTATTTGCTTTATTTAATTTCAACGGGATTTAACTCAAGATTCCGAGTAAATAGTGACACTTGGAGCGCATATTTCTTAAAAAGGCTGAGTATTGCGACACTATTTTTTGTTTGCTATAACGTAATTAAGTGTGCAGTTCGAGCAATATTAAACTTTTGAGGCTAAAGTTGAAGCAATGCTGGCGATATGAAATAATCTAGTTCAGCCATTCTCATTCTCAAAGTGTGCTCCGCGGAGCCCTGAGGCTACGCAAAGCCTTCGTAGGGGCTCCGCGAGAATACTAGTAATAATGAAAAACACCTCTGCTTCATAGTGTCCCAATTTAGTTTTTTAATAATTTGATTAAGCCTAAATAACTAACGTACGCAAATATTCACTTAAAAATTAATTAATGCACATAACTTTTTCTTCTTTTTTGGGGGGTCGCCAAGAATTGCGCATTTCGAAAGGGATCCGCCACCAAAAAAGTTTGAGAACCGCTGGTCCAGTTAAATTTGTGGGTAAGAATTTTACTGACTTTGCCCCAATAGTCTTCATAGGCTTTGGGACGGTTCGTTACTTTTACATCAAAATATCTGCATGTTCATATTATATTCACACACGGATAGTTCAAGTATATCATGAGTTTTCCTAACCTACTTTTGTAACTATAAAAGAGTCTATTCTATTTATATTTCATATTTACAAAATATAACATCGTTCAGGTAGAAATCTGAACGAAATCGGGTGAAGCAAGTATGAAGTAATACAATTATTAGAAATACAAATAGAGCAATTATGAGGCCAATTTTGGCAGATCAGTGGGTTGTTAAGGAACAAGCGGCCAGGAAAGGAGGGCGAAGTGAGCTTAATGGTTGCCCCACAATGAATTGATTTATTTCTCACGTTTTCTTCGCTGGAAAATAAAATTGAGAGCATTTTGCCGACTAAATTGGATCCTTTTAATAATTGATTCGAAGCATCCCCGCTCACCGGGATCCGAACGCTTTGATTGCAACTTTTGGTTTTATTTGTATCACTGGGCACGAATTAGATGTGTTTGAACTGTGGTTTTGAATAAGATGCTACGACGGTTTTAACTGTAGCACCTCCATCGTGGGTATCGCAGACACAATAGATTTTCAATTGTTATCGTGGCTCTTGACTAGGAGGTCGTGGGTTCGATTCCCGCGTTGGAAACATGTTATTTCCAAGTTTGGCTAGGACAATGCAGGCTATATTCAAAAAATTGTTCATGTATCTGATCCATAGGACTTTTATACGGCCGGGTCTCCCACTATGTGTCTCGGTTCGACATATTTTCGATTATACTAGAAGAAAAGTTTGTGGTACACTTTACGGAAAAATTGCGGTAAAATTGTTGCAATCAAAATTATTGTTCTCATAACTTTAAATAGAAATAAAACATGCTTCTTCTGTTACCAATTTCCTGTACAGGGTTATATTTTTATCCATTTCGACACCAGGATACAGAAACCAAGACCATTTTAAATTTAGATGTAGCATTGTGAGATAATGGTCTTGGTTTTGGCTAATTCCCAAATTGGTCGCTCTTAAGTATGCTGGCTGGAAATTCGAAGCCAAATTTGGGTTTAAAAGATATTTACTAGGCCAAACATATTTGTTTTAACTGGACAGGTCTAAAAGCACACGAGGAGGAAATGCGCCAATTTTGTAATGAAACGATAATATGAGTTTTTAGGAGTCTGTAGCCAAAGGGTTTATCAGACTCTATAACTGAGACTTCAATATCGTGACCGTTATGCAGTAAGTATTGTCAACAGTATAAAATAAATATAGGGCTCCCATACGACAAACGCTTTTACGGAACCTTTAGTTCGCAAGACGAAATAATGCAATAAGGTTACCATTTAATTAACTCAGTTAAATACGTAGTGGCAAAAGCTAGTTGTTTACAATCCATGCTAATATTACTAGCTAAAAGCCGAGCTTTGTGAGGGCTCGCGTCGTTTTTCTGCGTGGGAATAATCGTTAAGGCAGTTTTTTTTATATTTTAATAGTAATCAAACCTTGACTGACTAATGATAATACACCTACACATAAATAAAAATTACTACGTTAAAGCACAGATCAATAGGCGTGATAGTTTTTCTGTAAAGTGTACCACAAAAGTGCTCAGGTTGTGGGATACACTAGGGCTCGCTTCGCTCGCCCTGATAAATGCTATCTGTCTGTCTGTTACCTCTTCACGCCCAAATCGCTGAACCATTTTTGGTGAAACTTTAAGTCCTGGGAAAGGACATAGGATACTTTTTATCGCGAAAAAATTTACGGTTCCCGCGCGATAAACTAATTTTGGCACAACGGAGTTGCGGGGGTCATCTAGTAATTCTGTATAGCATTTTTCGTTAGCCACGTTTGTTGGTACTCGTTAGTTATATGCCGTTTGGGATTAGTTAATATTAAAATGTGACTCATGGAAAGATAAGTCACAAATTATCATTGATCTTTACTTATCTATCACAAGATTTAGATCTGCAAAAAAGTTCCCAGCTTTGGAAGCAATTTACCAGGCTTTTTGTCCTGATCAACAGTGCCTTTATTAGCAAATACCTTACAGTAACAAGAGTAACGACGCTCAGTGCTGGCGAGTAGCCAAATGGTAATCGTATTGACACTTATTGGGCATACCATTGACATAACAGATGTGGAAGTTTCAGCTGTGTTTTAAAAATTAGGGGCTTTGCATTCGAGGATCTCTAAGTTGCTTATGTATTATTAAAATGGGTAGACCGAAAGAATAATAATTGTAATCAAGCACAAAGCCCCAGCGTCATCGGTTTGCCCATACAAAAGTAAAATAATCGGCCAAGTGCGAGTCGGACTCGCGCACGAAGGGTTCCGTACAATTATTGA
The DNA here is from genome assembly GCA_905187585.1 of Cyaniris semiargus. Lineage (NCBI taxonomy): Eukaryota > Metazoa > Arthropoda > Insecta > Lepidoptera > Lycaenidae > Cyaniris > Cyaniris semiargus. The sequence continues at coordinate 7,789,282 of LR994555.1, forward strand.
GCAAAATTAGGCCACAAATTGTGTTTTTTGTATGGGAAGCCCCCTTATTTTTTTATTTTATTTTAATATTATTATTAAATATTAAAGTACACATATAACTAAGGACTTTGAGAAAAAATCAAGTACTTACCTGTTGCCATTATTGATATAGACCAAAAAATGCCAAAAAAATCAAGTTTTTTGTATGGGAGCCCCCCCTTAAATATTTGTTTTATTTTGTTTATTTGTTGTTATAGCGGCAACAGGAATACATAATCTGTGAAAATTTCAACTCTCTAGCTATCATCGTTCTTGAGATACAGCCTGCTGACAGACAGACGGACAGACGGACAGACAGACATCGAAGTCTTAGTAATAGGGTCCCGTTTTTACCGTTTGTGTACGGAACCCTAAAAAGTGACTCTTTTAGCGCAGAGACTCATACGAACACTAAAGTGTTATCACTTTGTTTTGCTACACTCTGTATAATTCTTTGGACGTTGTTTTGCACGTACAAAAGAAGTATAACCAACCCAATGCAACTTAAAGGGCCTCAATATAAACACCATTAATTAGGGTTCCGTACCTCAAAAGGAAAAAACGGAACCCTTATAGGATCACTTTGTTGTCCGTCTGTCCGTCCGTCCGTCTGTCAAGACCCTTTTTCTCAGGAACGCGTGGAGGTATGAAGCTGAAATTTATATCAATTACTCAGATCTACTGTCCCTTGAAGCTGTGAAAAAATCAAACTTCTAAGCCAACGCAATCAAAAGATACAGCCGTTTATGCCGCAAATTTTCGACACTTGCAAGGGAATCAAAACCTACAGGGTGCTTCCCGTGAACTCAGAATCTTGAAATTTGGTACGAAGCAACGTCTTATAGCATAGATAAAGGAAAAATTACGAAAACCATAAATTTTTAGTTACATCACATAATATATTTTTTTTTAATAATTTTAAACTTACTACCCATTTCCTCAAAAACGCGTAGAGGTATTAAATTGAAATTCATACCAAATACTCAGGTCTATAATACCTTTAAGCTGTAACAAAATCAAACTTTGTAAATCTTGCAGGTTTGTACGGAACCCTCGGTGCGCGAGTCCGACTCGCACTTGGCCGGTTTTTTTATATAAAAAATAATACTTAGTATTTATATAGGTATTTAACCCATCAATCCCCAAGCGGCAGCCGGCTGCCGCAAACAATTGAAAATATATTGAGTCTGCGACATCAGTATATTATGCACGTGTGAATCCTACCAGCCTATTAAAGTATCTCAAGAATGGTAAATAAAATATAAGTGTACGTTTAAAATGGGTCACATGCATCATGCATACCAACATGCTGCGCATCTCTAAAGCTCGCATTTATACTCAAATGGGTCACATGCATCATGCATACCAACATGCTGCGCATCTCTAAAGCTCGCATTTATACTCAAATGTCACGGGGTTTTTTAAATTATGATGCTATATTCTGATTTATGTTATTATTTATCATGATTTACGGTACATTAGTTCACAGCGCTGTTTGTTTGGGTTGAGGTTAAACTTCGTTCTAATATAATAATAATAATTGGTCTATTACTAGCTAAAAGCCGAGCTTTGTGAGCGCTCGCATCCTCACACCTTGACTGATTGATGATAACACATCTAGACATAAATAAAAATTACTATGTTAAAGCACAAATCCATAGGCGTGATAGTCTTTCCGTAAAGTGTACCACAAAAGTGTTTAGTTTGTGGGATATAGTAGGGCTCGCTTCGCTCGCCCTGATTATTGCTAGCTCATCTGGCAAACGTTGTTTAGCCTCTTAAGTCATTTCGGGAATGCTATCAGCCTACCTATTTTGTATTCTTGCTGATTCTTGGACCTACACGGTCAGCACACAAAATTACAACAAAATCGGTTTGGCCGTTTCGGAGGGCTTTATCAGTAAAAAGCAACAAGAGAATTTTAAATTAGATATAATATGGCTCTTAATAAGACATTATGAAAGTTATTAATAAAGTAGGAGCTGGTATTTTAACGTTTTCAAGATAGCACGCCACGTGGCGTGATGCTTTTTCGTTCATAATATTAGCGCTGTGACGCACATGCTAAAATATTGCAGCTTTAAAAATACTCTACTTTTTGCTTATACTCGGGCATAATGTTAAAAATAGTGTTTAAATTATTTGTTCGACTGAAAATTTTATTTGATTCTGGATTAAACCAAATGTAGTTTGAAATTTGATTTGTGAATAAAAGTCATGGTTTTAATTTTTTTTGCATAATATTTGCTGGACTATAGTTATCTAATATCTAGTCTGCTCGTATATTTCTTGTGATATGATAATAATTAAGCAAAAGTTTTAAAATTTTTATACTTACAATATAAGAGTTATAGCTCATAATAAACTAATAAAACTACTTGTTACTATATATCATCGCTAAAAAATAGGATAATTGTGATAATGTAAAATAATTATCACAATTATCCTATTATCTGCACCTAAAATACAAAATACACACTAAATTCTAAAAATATGATTATTAAAAACTAGAGATGTGCCAACTAGTCGGTAAAGCCGACGGCGAATAGTCGGCAAAAAGCGCCGACTATCCGGCTTTTTATTATTTTACTATTATTGATATTACATTTGAGAAAAACCTTGACTATATTGAAATTAACTACATTCGGTCGCTGTGCTCAAAGCCCGCGATAAAAGCTATGCAATAGCTTAAAATTTATTCTTATTTAAATAAAATACTCGGATTTTGTATTAACAAATTAGGTAATTATGTTACACATGATGTACCGTACCTACAGTAAAAATATATCCTGAAAACCATCAACTGTATCATGGCGTTAACATAACCAAAACACCCGACACGTTCGGAGGCGGCGTATGCGACTTACCCGCGAATCAGCAGTAAATAAAGCGTTACGGAAACATCCGAAACCATGATCGGCTTGGCCGACTAGTCGGCCGATTAGTCGGCTTCTTTGTAACAATCGGCTAGTCGGCCAAAGTCATGATCGGAACATCTCTATAATAAAAACCTTCTTATTGCAGCATCCAATTTTAACTAATAGAGATGTGCAAAACCAGTAAACTCACTTTTTACAATTAGGCAGCACCAGTTGGCTGGTCTGCTTGGTCGCCTCGACGCAGGTCCGCCGCAGCCGGCGCACGCGCTCCCGCAGCTCGGGGCAGTCGTGCGGCTGACCGATGTGGATCAGTAGGTCCCGGAACGCCGCCAGCTGCACGTTGATCTCCGTTATCAGCTGGAACAAGAGAGAGCGTTTTATGTGAGGAAGAAAAACAGAACTTAAGGCTCATTTTGTCGCGCTGACCGTCGCCGCGGTGAGCGGTCACCCAAATGTACGACACAACGCGTTATTCAAAAATACTTCCCACCATTTCATACATATTGGGCTATTAGCGTCGAGGTGCGACCAGGGTTGCCAGGTGTTCGGTATTCTACCGAACGGTTCGGTATTTTAGCACCGAGTTCGGTGTACGGTATGACAAAAATACCGAAGTATGGACGGTTCGGTTTTTTTTTTTTTTATTATTTTGTCTCCCTAATAAACGATTCAATTGTTAGATTTGACGGTATTACTAAGACTTCGTTGTCTGTCCGTCTGTCTGTCTCCAAGCTGTATCTCAAGAACCGCTATAGCTAGACTTCTGAAATTTTCACAGATTGTGTATATCTATTGCCGCTACAACAACAAATAGAATAATAAAATAAAATTAATATTTAACAGGGGGCTCCCATACAACAAACGTGATTTTTTTGGCCTTTTTGTTCTATTTCAATAATCACAAAGGCCTTAATTAATGATGTACTTTAGAAATCAATAATAATATTAAAATAAAATATATATTTAAGGGGTGCTCCCATACAAAAATCATAATTTTTTGGCCTATTTTTGCTCTATAATGGCACGGAACCCTTCGTGCGTGAGTCCGACTCGCACTTGGCCGATTTTTTGTTTGATGTTCGGTATTTATTTGAAAAAGACCTGGCAACCCTGGGTGCGACGGTGCGCGTGCGGTCGATATAATAATAAAATCATTTTTATACATATTAGGAAAACTATTATAATAGCGACCCGCTTGTAATTACTGTTTGGCACAACTTTTAAATCATTGTTAGGCACAACTGCACTGCAATCACATTAGTCGGAAATAACTACTTCGAGATATTATATAGAAATGGAACCTTACTAATGAAGACAATATACGTCTGAAGTCTCAGCTTTCCAGATAAGTATTGTAAACTCACTAACAATAATTATTTTATTACTGAAATAGTTATATTCATTTCAATTTCAGCAATAATTTTAATCATGTATATTAAATTAACTACAGTGTTGGCAATACAATAATAATTATTTCGTAGCTGTTTGTTTGAATTTCGTGAAACTTTGGTTAAATTTTTGGTAGCAACAATGCTAGGTTAGAAACAGTCGAGTGTAATTGCATTTAATAGTGATTTTTATGACTTCCTAAATGTTTGTCACTATAATTATCAGTAATATCGTAATAGCCCACTGACACAGAGATATCGATCGCGTGCGACTGTCAATTACTGTCGAGCGACAATTGCACGCACGCAACTTTCGGACAAGCTCGACAGGAGTGCTTTGTTTACGTTTGATTCTCACCTGTTTGGTAATAGGGATCACGCAAAGGTCGGAACAGAGGGCGCTGCTAGCACATACAGTTAGGGTTGCCACCTTTATTTTTTGCAAATTAAGTACACCTGTTGCTTTAAGTAAGAAAAAAAGTAAACAGTATCAAAATAAAGTACAATTCAAGCAAGCTAAAAGACTCAACGAAATTCGAAATCCCGAAATTAAATTATGTATATAAATAATAAATAATAGTTTCAAAGAAACTAAAAAAAGACATTTTTTTCCAAAAAAATTACCAAACCATTGCATTGTCATTGGATCTTAACCCTTCAACTCCGATAAGGCCCACTTGGGCCGCGAGAACAATACATTTACAATAGATTTCCAAGAATGCGCAATCGAAAGATTTTAATACGTATGCAAAGTTTCAAATTAATTAGACTACTGGAAATCCTGCTCAAAGATTCCGTTACATACATCCCAAGCTAATAAAAGCGTGTTAAAAATGAATTCTGGATTTTGTTTGTCATGTTAAAACTCGAGGATGGATTTGGCTTTGGTTTTGAAGTATTCGTGGAAGCCCAGGGAGGGCTTATGTTAGGAGATAGGTGATACGAATAGTTTGAAATAAAGTATTTTCGTGTACTTTATTATTCCCATAAAGTATAAAGTTCAATTACCTGAAATAACGTAAATTTCTTTATAATAAAGTACGGGTGACAACCCTACATACAGTAAATAATCTGAACAAAATCCGACATGTTGAACACTGACAGAAACGTTGTTGTTATAATAATAGCACGATGGCAAAAACTTATTATATAATATATATTAAACTAGATGACGCCCGCAACTTCGTTGCGCCAAAATTCGTTTATCGCGCGGGAAAATATAAAAAGTATCATATGTCCTTTCCCGGGACTCAAAGTATCCCCATACCAAATTTCAGCAAAATCGGTTCAGCGGTTTAGGCGTGAAGAGGTGACAGACAGACAGACAGACAGACGGACGGATGGACGGACGGACGGACGGACGGACGGACGGACGGACGGACGGACGGACGGACAGACAGACAGACAGACAGACAGACAGACACACTTTCGCATTTATAATAATAGTATGGATATGGATTGAAAGTGCTTAAATAAAAAGTTTTAGAAAAATTGTGTGCTGTTAAGATAAAAATTAAATTCTTGAGTTATTGCACAAACCCTCAAAAAACTCGTAAATAATAAAATGCGTATAATGTAATATGCGAGAGAATAAGCAGATAAATATTTTATGTGAGTGAGTTATCGCTTAGCGTAGAATTGGCGTGGCGTATCGCGGCTCGCTTAAAGGTACAATTCCGTGCATCGTGATCGATCGCGGCCGCGCGCGGCCTACGACTGTCGTCGGCCGCTCGCGACAATAGTCAGTGTATGAAAATGTATGGCACCGCTTCCGAGGCCCGCGACAGACGCGCGCGGCTGACGAATGTCGTAGGCCGCGCGCGGCCGTGTCTTGAAGTTATATTAAGGTACAATTCCGTGCATCGCGATCGATCGCGGCCGCGCACGACCTACGTCTGTCGTCGGCCGCTCGCGACCATAGTCAGTGTATGAAAATGTATGGCACCGATTCCGAGGCCCGCGACAGACGCGCGCGGCTTACGACTTTCGTAGGCCGCGCGCGACCGTGTCTTGAATTTTATAGAAGTCGCGCTGCTTTAGCACTACTCGCGACTTAATGTGAAGGCAGTCTAACATACAGTAGCGACCACGTCTCTCGGCAAATTTCGATATTTTATGGAAGTGGCAGATGATGTCTGAAAGACGTTTGCCAAAAAATAATAACAAGACGCAAATGGACTTCAGTGTACATAAAGTTATAGTTGCGAATATACATAATATATAGCGACACATATTTATGTGAGTCATTTGGAAGATGCACCGTAACAGCGCGAACACGGGTTAGTAAAGTTCAATTTCGCCTCGTTATGTTGCAATATTTATATTATTATCTTCCAAATGGCTCATATAAATATGTGTCGCTATTCGAAACGCTTCTTGCAATGTGAACTGACCTTAACATTTCAGAAGTCAAAAGCTTGTGGATGTGCTGTACAGTTTACATTTATAGACCTCTGTGGCTTAGTTGGTGGGCTGTTGGTAGCTCAAGCCGAGGGTCGCGGGTTCGAATCCCGACGACGGAACAAAAGTTTTCAAAGTTCCTGGGTGATGGATGTGTATTAAATATGTGTATAATATAATAAAAATCTTAAACATATGTATATTATAAAAGTATTACATATATTTCCGTTGTCCAAGTCCATCAGGTACTTTCCACGGGGCCAGACTGACGTGGTGTGAAGCGTCCATAGATATTATATTATAGATGTCCAAGCGATCCATCCTGAGATCGTATGTCCATTGCTTATCTTACTAACTCTTGAAAGATTTTCAAATATTAGGGTTTGGAATCGCTGAAAGCAGTGAATTAATAAAATCTAAAAGCTCCAAATCTAAAACCAGTAATCTAAAAGACTTTAAGGCTTTGTAATTGTTTCGTTACGAAAGACGACCTAGCTCCAAAATATCTGTTTATTCTGACATTTATCCCGAAAACCTTGTAAAACCTCAGGATTTATACGGAATTTTTATAAGATGTGTTATATAAATAGGGCCGTGTCGGCGGCGAGGAATCGCATATTCAAGTATCAAGGGATTTTATTTTGATTCCCACTAGATCTGGTTATCTATTTCTGTCACAGAAGCCTGAAACATTCTTGATATTTGCTACATGACGAATGATATAAAGTTTTTTCTACCAAGTACTAACTCTAAGCAAAAATAATGAAACAAGTTACACAATGAATAAGCTATACAATGCTTTAATATTATGTTTGTCTTTCGAGCTACTTTTTGAATATGTTAGAAAAGGATAAAGCATTATAAACGTATTCATTGTATTAAAATTTCTATTACTATGGGACCTATCAGACAGAGAGCGGTCACGCGTTCAAGCGTTCTGCGTTCGCATTCTGCGTCCGATCGGTCAGTCTCACAGCAGGAATTCTGACGCGGTCAGAACGCCCCTTATGTGGGTATCTCTATATAGCGTAATACAACACATGGAACGCAAAACTGACCGCTTGAACGCATGACCGCGTGACCGCTCTCTGTCTGATAGGTCCCTAGTATCCGTTTTGAAATCTATTATTAGCATATGAAAATTAGTAAATCAAAATATGTTAATACTTAAGGTATACTTTGAATATGTAAAAAGGCATTTCCCCGGTAAAGACGCGTGATTCATGAATATACAATTTTCTTTAGGGAGTTTTCTTTTGTTCGAAATTTTACTAACTCATATTATGTTTAGTTAATGAGTAACGTATAGGTAAAAAATACTTAAAAATATTCGGTAATGATGTGCCGCAGCCCGTAAGCTAAATGTGATTTAGCTTTAAGCTTGGAGAGGAGCCCTAATAGTAGTTTAATAGTAGTAAGTAGGTATTGTATGTAAGGTTAGATGATTAAAATAAATGTTGCAAATAAGACATCCATACTTCTTAATACATATACGACCTCTGTGGCTCAATTGGTTGAGTGTGTGGCAACTGGCAGCTCAAGCCGGGGGTCGCGGGTTCGAATCCCGCCGACGGAACAAAAAGTTTTCAATGTTCCCGGGTCTGGATATGTATTGAATATGTGTATGATATAATAAAATCTTAAATATATGTATAGTATAAAAGTATTAAATATATTTCCGTTGTCTGGTACCTGTAACACAAGTCCTTCAGGTACTTAGCACGGGGCCAAACTGACGTGGTGTGAAGCGTCCATAGATATTATTATTATTATATATACAAGGTCTTTGTCCAAGACCATTGATTGTGATATGCAACATTTAAAATTACACGAAGTGTGAAAAATTATGATTTTCAAAACATAGTTTTGTTATGTTTGGACGCTAAATTCATCATCATAATCAGCTTCTTTACTGTTTAAACTTAAAAGGGTTTTAATAACGCCTACTAACCCCACATATCCTTCAATTTTTCGTTTTCGTTCGTGCAAAAATAATTGAATTACAGATAAAGATCTAATATTTTTCAGATTAAGATCTTGTTTTCGTAATACCTAATTAGTAGCCATAATTGTATCCGTGGTATACCTGTAATAATTTGTTTCGGTTGACGGTCCGGTAATCTGGAGAAACGTAAGGCTGATGTATCGTCGCGGCCAAATTGGTTATCGCCATAATTACACCTTCGCCTGAGTAATGAAGGCCGGCCGATTTAAATAAATTTATAACCTTTTTATTATTGCGTCATTATAATAACATATTTATTAATAGCTCGATCGCACGACTGTACAGCGAGAGACGTATGATACTCGTTTTGTATGAAATAAGCAGGACGGAGCATCTGCAGTAAATTAACTCTGAACAAGCGGTTCAAAATTGAAATATGGATGACTACACCAATGTGGCCATAGTGAGATGACGATTATTGTATTCATTATAGGTCTACCAGAATCTGATGGCAAAAGTGAGAAGTAAATTGACTCTAGCAATACCGGGGTAGTTGGAATAAAACATTTTGATCCTTATTTTTCTTATAGCGGCTGAGTCTGTGTGTGAAGCATGCAAATATATAAATTTATCCAATGATCAAGGATATTTTTTGAAAATCTGCTGTCAAAATTTGCTATCAAATTCTGGAAGACCTATAATTTGAACATGTACGACATGTAGTCAAATAGCAGTCGACAGGCAAATAAAACAACTACACATTATTATTGTTGAAATTCTAAACTTATTTTCTGAAAAAAAAAAATTGAATACACAGCAAGTTTACAAAATTGCAGAGAAGATTTTTTGATGTAGCAATTATTTAAAAGGGCGTTTAACAAAAAACCCTAAGCCTCATTAGAAATATCATCTATCATGCCATTACGCGACCGCGGAGCATTTTTCAAAGGGCATAACTTTTTGTGAGGAAGGGCTGAGTCGAGTGGCCCTATTCGGTAGGGTAAAAGCTAGGTAGTCGACTTATTTATTTATTTATTTGTTTTGGAAAACCAACAGCTTATGATTATAATAAAATAGAACCAATACTATATAAAAAGAAAGCCAATAACAGGTTTTAAAACATGACATAGTTAGCAACCTCACAGTATGCACACAACATTATCTACTGATACAACATTATATCCTTATTCTAAATATAAGTATATATATTTTTTCCTTATTTAATTACTCGAAATATTATCTATACAAAAATACATGAAAAATTAAGTATAAATATTTGATATAGAAGTCCTATCAAATCAAATCAAATCAAATTCTTTATTAAGCATACAATAATATACAATAGTATAAAAGCTAAGTAGCGTACATCACGTCGTCTAATCCCATGCTAAGTAAAAACTTGTGTTATGGCAATCAGACAACGGATGCACACCAAACAATTTTATCCTAATATATATTATTTACACATTCACACACACAATCACACTACACTTTATCACGTTAAGTCTCTTTCGGCGACGTGATGCGCGCTTCGTTCGGGAGCCTCCCCCGGAACCTCCGGTAAACTACACCGGCGGGCCAGAACTCCTCCACCTCGAAGATGGATAAAACTTGAGTCGGCACTCTCACCACAAAGGAACTGAAATTCACTTTGTGGCGAGAGTGCAGACGCTCCACCCTCAAGGTGTAGGTGGTCTTCTCGCGGATGTAGTTTACGACGTCTTCAACCGTCATGGACCAATGCAGGCGCGACACGTAGAGCGGCGTCGCGGGCACCTCGCTGCGCAGGCGCAGCTCGGGCACATAAGGTGCGGTGCCGCGGTGGTTGCGGACGGTGGGCTTCCTCTTCTTCCTCCTCTCCACCAGAACGAACCCCTCCTCATCGCACCTTCTGCTCTCGTCCCTGTCGAGTCGAAGATGTTCAGCCTTGCGGCCCTCCTTTGCACCCCTCGCCTTTACCCGCGGGGGCGGTGCGGGGCAAGCAGCGACGCTTGCATAATTTTTCTGTTGAGTCGATCACTTACTAAAAAACCTCTTATTATAATCCGATCGAAATTTAGTACTTTTAGTGGTGTAGGGATCTAAATTAAGTTCTTTGCAAAGATAATTAAAAGATCTACTTGCTCGCAACAGGAATGAGTTACATCTATAGTTAGTGCTGAAGGTTAGTGACTTAGTTGGAAACATATCTTGATTTTACTAGATCGTTAAGAACCTCAATGCCGCTCTTAAAAAATAATATTAATTACTTAACTGTTATTAAATGAAGATTTTAACATAAGCCCCATTATCTGTCAAACTCTTCATTAATACCTCGATCGTGGAAAAACCAGACACAATAGCTTATCTATTGTTATCGCGGTCGCCGGTGATGGGGCTTGAGACATTAAATTATTTAAGTTAAATCATCATATGTCTCTGAACGCGGCCGTATGTGATTAATCTGAAAATATGTCATGTACATAGAGCAATTTGTTTTCATTAATTCGGGTCTGGTAAAACTGGATCCACTTTAGGTTATTGTGATTTTTCATACCACTCATAAAACGGTTCAGCGGTTTAAGCACGTATCGGTGATGATAGACAGTCGACAGAGGCACTTTTGTATTTATAATAGTAGTATAGATTAGTACAAATTTGCAAAAAAAGTAAGCATCTTCCCGGCGTTTACCCTATAATATAATTTGTCATATTATGAAATATCGTTTCCAATTTCTCCATACGGGTCGGCAATTTTCATCTCGATAAAACATTAAGTTTATGACGACAGATCGCGCCGGGGAGGGGGGAGGGAGGGGAAAACACAAAATTCTCACCAATTTCCATTCTGTTTGTCTTTCAATTTCCCGCTATTATCGCGTTTACGTTTCATTTGTTATGTTTTCAGTACAACTTGAAAACAACGAATGAAACATTGTATATTTATAAAACATGCAACTTCTAAATTGCAACGAATTAGGTAAAGTTATAATATTTTAGGGTGGTATGAGTAACCTGTATAAACTTGACTGTAAAAGTAGCAGCGCTGGAAGTGTATTTTTGTGATTTGAATGGGCAAGCGCCCCAGTGCGGCGCCATGAATTAAAAAAGTAATTCTTCCAGCGCTGCTACTTTCATAGTGAACTCTATAATATAAGAAACACATACACACCCTAAAGTATTAATAATTATCACTTTGTTTTGTTACAGCCTGTATAAGCTGTTATTACCATGTAAGTCGTTGCTATTTACATGTTAAAGTGCCTCCCTCACCGCGAGCATCACTTGTAATGTAACAATATAGATTTGTTTTTGAGCATTACATCACACGTGTAGTGTAACATTAAAGATTCGACTTTGAGCATTACATTACAATACTACTTCCCTGACTGACGAACATTCGACTTTGAGAATTCCATAGCTAGTTGATGTTACAATTTGTATCAAGATATTATTACACACTGTAGCATCACAAGGTGCGCATTGTAATGCTCGACTCTGTAACGTTACATTACAAGCGAATGCTCCCGGTAAGGGAGCACCTTTATTTGTTGCTCCAAATGTATAGGTATACGATATCGTCAACTTTCCTCCTCGACTGTTTTTTTTTTTTTATGAAATAAGGGGGCAAACGAGCAAACGGGTCACCTGATCGAAAGCAACTTCCGTCGCCCATGGACACTCGCAGCATCAGAAGAGCTGCAGGTGCGTTGCCGGCCTTTTAAGAGGGAATAGGGTAATAGGAGAGGGTAGGGATGGGAAGAAAAGGGAATAGGAGAGGGAAAGGAAGGGAATAGGGTAGGGGATTGGGCCTCCGGTAAACTCACTCACTCGGCGAAACACAGCGCAAGCGCTGTTTCACGCCGGTTTTCTGTGAGAACGTGGTATTTCTCCGGTCGAGCCGGCCCATTCGTGCCGAAGCATGGCTCTCCCACGTAAAAAAATTTAAGCCCAACCGATAGATCATAATTATTAACTAACATTGACTTGACATATTCCAACCAAATAATGACGTATGTCCGCGCGCTCTATGCCTATTGATCTATTTACCTGATGATACAAAGTTTGCTAACTTATTATTTTTAACATAATATTACTTTTTTTTTCTAGAAAAGAAATTCGATCCCACCGGGACAGTTTTTAAATAAAACTTTGCTCGAATGAAGACAAGAGCTAGATTTAATTATGTAGTTTGAAATACTTCTATATTCTTTAGTCGTAGGCGCCATAAAACAATTTCATTACAATAAAATATAACAGCTAAATAACAACTTTGTCTGAATATGAACAAACCATTTATCGTTTGCAATAAGTGAAAATAAATGAAAATATCTTGGCAAGAATATTTCCATTTATCTTGAAAACTAAGTGCTGGATCATAACTGATGATGTCATAGAACATGTTTTCGTTGAGACATTCTATGACCTTTAAAATAAATGTAAATGGCTATGGTCTAAATCAGGCGAGTTAAAAATTCATTTTAAGCGACTGAAATATAATATGTCTACTATCACTACATAGTTTAAAACAAAGTCGCTTTTTTCCCCTATGTCCCTTTGTTCCCTTTAATCTTTCAAACTATGCAACGGATTTTGATGCGGTTTTCTTTAATAGATAGAGTGATAAAGAGGAAGGTTTGTAAACTATAATAACATTCATTAAATAGTGGAGAAATACTGTTATTTTTAAGGTTTCTAATGTGATGTCGTAAATAATTACATTTTTTTTCAGTTACAGAGTGTCATAGGCTATATATTTTATACCCGTGCGAAGCCGGGGCGGATCGCTAGTACTGAATATTTATATTAGCTAGCCTCGTACTTCTTAAACTGTGAGTTAAATTCTGAAACTATAAAATAGAACGTATATTATTTAAAATTTTTAAATGATTCTACATTTTAAAGTCAATAATTAAATCATCCAAATGAAACATTTGAAAGTGATACTTAAACATAATATTTTCTATGAGTCCGGAAAGCTGTCAGTTTTTAGTTTAAGTCAAAGGTTACGGTGGTAACTGAAGAACCAGTTTGACTTTAGCCTCCGCTAAAAATCGAATACTTGGCCAAAACACCGAAACCCTCTTGACCCTTATTGGTTCGATGTTGTATTTGGCCCCACACTAACATATCATATCCTCGGCCTCATTTCCCGTGACAGGTGAATAATATTGCCCCATAAATAAGTGCTTCCTTATACAGTCTTCATCGAGCGTCAATAATTACACATCCTTCCTGAAGAAAAACTGTTAACGAACAAAAGTGGCGTAACTTTTTAAACTATTTTTTTCTATCTGCAATATCTTCCTATTAATTGTTTGTGGTTGTCCTATGATGAAAAATACTTGTAGTAAATAAATAAATTAAAAATGTAATCTTGTGTTGGATAAATATTGCCTAGTTTTGCCTGTTGTCTTTGACTAGACTATAAATTGACTAGAAAATATATCTAGAATTAAGCTAGACTAGATGGACTAGAGAATATATCCAGAAATACATTATAGCTACCATCTAGAAAGTATAGCTCGTCTTTAGAGAAAAGCTCTGGCATGTAATTAATGAGGATTGTAGGAAAATGTAAGATTCAGACAACGCTCTCAAAAATAAATGAGGTAAATTAAGCCAATTGGAACATAAACCGCTAGTATATATTTTATAATATATTAATATTATGTATAAAAGTAGGTGAAATTAAAAGTGGCTAAAACAAAGAATTAGAAATTACATTATGTATAAGTACTATTCTTAGGTTGCTGTCTAGCCTAGAACTTAACATTATGTTTGTACTACCATGAAATGACTATGTATCCTGTCTGTATACTAAATACAAATAAATAAATAAATTAGAGACAAAAGTCTGCATAGATGAATCTATTAATAAATACCATATGGCGATTGAAACTTTTTTTAGTTTTTTTTTATTTAAACGCGTAGTACTCAAAAGCGAGAGCAACACGTGGGAGCTGTATAATAAAAGATTGCAATCTGAAAAATGTCACAATAATTGAGTACAATAGTCTGGTTTGGGTTTCGAATTCCAATTAAAATACTTCGATAACGAAGATTGTTTCCACGAAATTTCCAACTTTATTTGGAAATATTCATTCCGTTTTCAAATAAAATAACGCAGCGGGAGGAAGTTGATGAAAAAAAAAACATTATTAGTAGCAGTGTTTTGGGTTTCAATATGAAATTCAGTTACATATTTTTTAATAATAATAATTCTTCGTTACATTCGTATGGGTGTTAAATTGTCATAATATTATACACTTAAGTTATTATAATTGAAAGTTGCGATAATATAACTAGCAATAAACAAAATACAAACATGATACATTTCTGACTGTCAAATACATTCCTCTGGCCGTACAGGCGTTATTGATGAACTGAAATAAAGAGCGACGCGAGAGTGAAATATAAGGAGATATTTATGATCATGTCGTGACGATTTTACTGAGGGCATAACAATATAATTCAGCATGTATTCGTATTCAATGGCCGCCTTATTATATCGCGCGGCGGAATAAAATTTAATATGCTCGGGGCCCCATAAAATTATTTTATTACAACATTCATTGAAATTAAAGGCTACAATTGAATTGGTTAATTAAGCATTACTTCGGTATCTGTCGCTAAAGGGCGAGAAGACCATCTTAAACTAAGGTAAAAAAATACTGTTTGCCTTAAGGCAGAAGCGTAGCGTGCCTTAGCGGGGCCCCATATAAAATTTGTTTGGGGGCAAAACGTAAAAAAGGCAACCTTAGGAAAAGGTTGCCTTTTTTACATTTCTCATATTTTGTGAATTTCATAAAAGAAATGGAAAGTTTCTATTCACTTTGGGGGCCCTTGTGGCCCGGGGGCCCCGTATAATTGATACGGCATATACGGCGGTAGCTACGTCCCTGCCTTAAGGCCAATGAACTTTATATGTTCGAATTCGTCTGTAGTTTGTCCAGCATGGCCCAAAAAACGCATTTAGGCAGTATTATTGTGTACGTTTTTAGAATTAATGGATGAATAATAATAATAATAATCGGTATTGCTTTTGCGGCAAACGAACACTAGCTAGGCCCCAGGATAACTAATACATAGGCTACGTCGAATCCCAACTAGTAGTATTTTAAAAAGATAAAAGCGATTTTAAAATTGCAGTACGTAATTAACAAATTTCCCTAAACTACTGAACCGATTTTGATGAAACTTGCGGTATTCCCTAAGTTAAACAATACCTAGTTCAACAAAAAAAGAATCACTTAAATCGGAGTTGTAGTTCCGGAGATATGCGAACGTGGGAGAGCCATGCTTCGGCACGAATGGGCCGGCTCGACCGGAGAAATACCACGTTCTCACAGAAAACCGGCGTGAAACAGCGCTTGCGCTGTGTTTCGCCGAGTGAGTGAGTTTACCGGAGGCCCAATCCCCTACCCTATTCCCTTCCTTTCCCTCCCCTATTCCCTTCTCTTCCCATCCCTACCCTCCCCTATTACCCTCTATTCCTATTCCCTCTTAAAAGGCCGGCAACGCACCTGCAGCTCTTCTGATGCTGCGAGTGTCCATGGGCGACGGAAGTTGCTTTCCATCAGGTGACTCGTTTGCTCGTTTGCCCCCTTATTTCATAAAAAAAAAAAGAACATAAACATAAAAAAATACATACACACATTACACTTTTGAAATTTAGCACATTTGTTCAGACGCTGATACAGACTAACATAATCGAAAACTGGGCAGTTCTGGGGATAATACATACATATACGGGTCGAATTGATAACCTAATTTTTTTGAAGTCGGTTAAAAATACACTATTCCCGTGGAACATTCACGAGAGCGGGACAGCAGGCAAATGCTATTGGTTATAAACGTTTATAAATATCCAGAATTAACGGTATAAAAATCAACGACCATTTTGAAGAGTTTTAAGAATCGTTAAAAACTTTTTAATAAACGGTCCTTAGGGATATAGAGCTTAGCGCAATAATCCCCAAATCCTCTATAATGGGGAATTTAGTGAATTACTTTGAAGGAACGTTTGACGAAAGTAATCTGTTACGTCGTACTACGTTATATATCTTAAGTTCTTCCAAAGCTTTTTTGCTATCAAATGTTATTAATGTAGAGGTATCTATAGGTCTACCAGAATCTGATGGCAATTTTTGACAGCAGATTTTCATAAAATATCCTTGATCATTGGATAAATTTTTGTATTTGCATGTTTACCACATAGAATCAGCCGCTATAAGAAAGGAAAAGGATCAAAATATTTTATTCCAATTACCCCGGTATTGCTAGAGTCAATTTATTTTCTCACTTTTTGCCATCAGATTCTGGTAGACCTATAATTACTTGAATAAGTATAATATTAGGTACAGTTTAACTAATTTGATAAAAATGTTTAAGCATTTTTTACTTTGAAAATGCCTAAATATATTTTAATATTATTTTCCGTGCGAAGTTGCGCTAACTTGCTAGTTTATATGAAATATAAAATTATATTATGTATTTTGATTTATATCTTCTGTCGTTGACACAATGTTTATAAATGAGTTTCAGTCGAAAGTTACTAAAGGCAATTTAGGTCTTAAGAGGGCTACTGACCCAAAAAAATCAAACATCGTCCTTCTCTCTTCACACTCACGCCCGTCTTTCATAAGAAGGTGAAAAAGGACGACGCGGAATCATCGCCAAGTTAGTTTTACTATGAATAAAAGACGAACTATAATGATTATGAAAAGAGTATTTTGAGCAAATTTAGGTTTTATGCCTTTTAGATATTAAAAAATATTAAAGAAAAGACAGCAAACTTCGAAGATCCAAGCAAAAATGTGTATAAAACAAGGTTTTTTGTAAAAAAGAAACTATCAAGCATATTTTCAGTAATCGTGTTTTCGTCTTGAGCATTTAATCTTCATAAACTGAAGTTACTTGTGTAAAAAAATCAGTTTTCTAGACCTTACAGATTTGGAGATCTATGTAGTCAAGTTAGGGTCAGGTGCATTCTTAAGTATTTTGTGTGAGCTTTAAAATCAATCTTAAGAAGCCTATTCTCCTTCAACGGCAATTTGTAGTAACAAAATATTACATGAAACTTTTATCTTAAACTAATAGGAGTAGCAACTATAGTTAAGGTGACGCCGCGTTAAAGTAAAAAATCTATTTGGATATGTTTTAGATCGCTGGTTTTCTATAAGAGGCCGGGCCGGCCTCTCATCATTTTGCCAACAGAGGAGAGTGATTTAGCTTCCAAAATTTGTACATAGATTAGTTCAAGCATACACTATAATTTGCCCATAGCTTATATGAAATATATTTATGGTTTTTAAATTACGCGACAAAGCCCATTTTGTCGCTTACGCCCTTACCATTTCTGGCTGTTCCATTTCTTGTTTTCTATGAGAGGCCGGCCCGGCAAACAAAGCGATCTAAAACATATCCAAAACGATTTTTTACTTTAACGCGGCGTCACCTTAAGCCATTTTGAAATTCACATTCATTTCATTCTATTCATTTTTCAGGCATTTGCGTCTTGCAGTGATAGATGGCGAATGAAAGAGGACCAACAAAAAATCCGTCTGATATTAGTTCAATTCTTATTACTATCATCAACAAGGGTAAAAATGGGGATCATTAGAAATGTTTCGTATTCTCAAATGAAAATTATTCATTAAAATTCTCATGCTCGATGTATTTACATAGTTTATGAACGCCTCCGTGGTCCAGTGGTTAAGAGCGTGGCTCTTGACTCGGAGGTCGTGGGTTCGATTCCTGCGTTGGAAACATGTTATTTCCAAGTTTGGTTAGGACAATGCAGGCTGATCACCTAATTGTCTGACAAGTAAGATTATCCATGCGCCGGATGGGCATGTAAAAAGTCGGTCCTGCGCCTGATCTCTCGCCAGTCGTGTCGATCGTCCATCCCACTGGGTTATGAGAGTAAAATGAATAGAGAGTGCTCTTGTGTACTGCGCACACACTTGGGCACTATAAAATCACTCCTGCGTAACTGGCCTTGTTTCAATGAAACCGGCCACCGTCACCGAAACCGGTGTGGGAGTTATTATTTTTATTATAGTTTATGAAACAGCAACTCTGTTCTGTTGTCATGAATATATGAAGCCGGAGTAATGAGCATAATAATGAATATTTAAGGAGAATATTATAATAGCATATTATAGGGTATTAAATACGGTATTAACCGATGGTGAAGTACAGGAATGACATTGCGCATCAAACACTTCAGAAGTAAGGATTAGAATAAATGTATTCAGATAAATTGATTAATATGCCAATGGTTACGTTACTTTGTTGGGATATTTAATCAAAGTTGGATTTCTTTAGGTAAATGTTTAATTATGTGCGAGTTAATGTACTTACTATCAGAGAAGTTGATTCATAGGCAGATAGCGGACCTAAGTAATTTGGTCGCCTTATATCAAACCCAGCCGACAGATCACTTGATTTGACATAATTCCACCAAATGACGTAGGTCCGTCAAGTGTCTATAAATCAATTTCTTCGATGGTACAATTTAGGATGCTATCTTAAAAACTTCGCTTTTTGTTGTGAGCTGACCCTAATAAAGGTGATTGTTAGGTGAGCAAGCAACATGTTGTTAGCTGTCATTCTCCATGTTCTAGTTTTACAGTCCATAAATTACTATTTACCAATTTGTGACCAAATTATTGCATTAACGTCGCTACAGTATTTCAAATATCTAATTTGCAATTTGTGTGGTGTGTAATCAAACAAAATTATGTCGGTCCATCGGCTTGGCTTGCTTTATGAATTTGGAATATTCAGTTTAAGTTTATTGCATGAACAAATTGTTTGGTAAAAATATTCAACCAAAGAAGCTTGCTATATACTAAATTCTAACTCTCTTATTTGATGATAATAACATAATATTGCTATTATGTTCAAAGACCTAGTTGCAGCTTATTACTTTTACAATATGCAGGTCCAAATGTATGGTAAAATTCATTGTAATCATATTTTGTTCACTTGTAAAATGTGAAATCATTAGCATATTTCAGTAATATGCAGCGTGTTCAAATATTGGCGAGGCCGAGACCGACGCTTGACACGTTCCCCCAGGAACGAGAGGTCAATATTAAATCATGTTGCTTATTCAATTTCCAACGAAATCACACGTAAATATAAAAAAAAAAAATATTCAAATGACATAAATATTCAATTACGCGGAGAGGGAGAGAGCTATGAGATCGAAAACAAGGTGTTTAAAAAACGGAAAAATTTGCTGTGCGGTTGTCCTACAGGCGGACAGACGGACGGACGTGGCGAATCTATAGGGCTTCCGTTTTGGCTACGGATAATAATAAAAATAGGTGATTATAAATAGGTTATTATAAAAATGCTGAATGGTATTTTAAAAACCTCAAAGCTTATTTATAGCAGAATTATATGACGCCCGCAACTACGGTACCTACGCCGAAATTAAATTTAAATGGCCGGATTCCGCGCGATAAACTAATCGCGCGTATCCGTAAATTATTTTGCATACATAAGTAACTATCCTATGGGCTATATCCTTTCCCGTTTCTCAAAGTATTTTATTAACAAGTTTCATATAAAATCTGTTCACCCGTTTAAACGTAAATAGGTAACAGGCAGACACATATTGTAGACGTACTTATTTCATTTAAAATATAAATGTTTTGAAACCTAAGTTTTTTGCATCAGAATTTCTTTCTAAAGACTTAGAAACAAATTCTGATGCAAAAAACTACTAAAAATATAAAGAGAAAATAATATAATCGGAAAGTAATGGAGCTCACGATAAAGTAACTGCTGACCTGAGCGACATAAAATCATAAACACAAGTCGTAAAATACACACATTGGTTTGTTGCTTGTTAGTTCATGCATTATATTCCGGTACTTATTTCTGTGATTGTTTTCTTCTGTTAATATTATGAAAAAAAAAAATTTTAATTATATTTTGAGATCCATACGTATTAGCGCAACCACTTATTAAACCTATGTTATGCTTAATCTAACAACAAAACTATACAAACAGAATATTGCGTTCATTATTTTTATGCTTGTTAAACTACCACTATTGTATTTCGAATAAATTTTGTATTACTGTATTATATTCCAAGATGCAATGTCGCTCATAATAATTTTGAGTTTGAATATGCAAATGATGCTTGGATGATATTGGGAAGAGTGAGTGTAAAGGTGTTCCGAGACGATCAAGCAGCCTGTTGGCAAGCACGTAAATTTTTGCTTGCTTTAAGCATATTGACCATTTATAATGTTTGGTTGATGCTTGAGTCAAGCATTTGCGTGCTTGCTCCGCGATTGATGTGATTTTATATTTTTGCTTGACAAGACGGCTTGATGCGGCGTTTTGACGGTGTTCGCGGTCGGCTTGATAGCATAGCTCAGTCGCGTGCGCGATAAGATAAACACCTCTTGCTGTGCTGGATCAAACTGCTTGATGGGCGCATCAAACTTCTTGAGCAAGCTACACATGCTTGTCGCCAAGCTGCTTGATCGCTTCGTAATTTAAATTATCACGTAGCAGTGGTTCAAATTTTGGCCTCGTGCCAAAAAAGCCTTGTAGACCTGTATTGCAAAATATTAGACACGCAATATAAATGGAAGAAGGTCGTTAAAATCTGACAGCGTAAGCATCGCAAGAAACAATGAAAACGGATTTGCGTTTTAAACCTCCTTTTTAGTCTCGGAAAGCAGTTAAATCGCAACAAAAGAAATTATTTGAGTCGTAAACGTTTCTGCCAATTCAATCAAACTTAGATTGTCTTAACTTTTTTAATTTATGAACTGCATTCAGCTGAGGTTTAGAAAATATTTTAATGAATGTAAAATGAGCACTATCGAATAACTTGGAAAATAATAAAAACGTCAAGATTAATAAACAAAAGCGTTGCGGACTGCGGCGCATTCCAGTTTGAATTTTTAAATCACAATTGCTGATTTTAACGTGAATATTGAAATTTTCGACGAAACTAATTCGTTACGTGGTTCGTCACGAAAAATATTAATTAGGTTAAAACATTAATTTAATCCTGCTAAAATAATAATTACGTTTTAAAATTTGAAATGGATATGTTTTATGTTCATGAGAAGGTAATTAAAATAAATCTAGAGTATCATAATTATAGCATATCTAGAGCATTTTAAAATAATTATAACATGACGTTTAGGAGGTCTGCGAATTTCTGATATAATATTGAGAACATATTTTGTTACCCTATAATAGGTAAAAATGGTATTTTTATAGGACCACTTGCTTTGATCTCAATTTTACCTTTGGCATCACAATGAAAATAGTAAAGACAAACTTTATAAGTGGTAATTGCTTCCCGGCTATTAAATACGACGTTAAGTGATCTTACTACGACTTAGTTTGTTGAGATCATAACGTTTTACACTTCGGAATTTTTTTCACGGAGCACTTTCTTATTCTCATGTTTCTCTCGGTGGCCACAGGTAGACTGACAACTGAAGTGACAGATGTCCAAAATGCTGAGGTTATTTAAAAGTACCCGAAAATTGTACAGCTATGACATGTCAACAGTGTGGATCTTATTATTAGTAAGGAACAATAAAATTACTCAAATTCATTATTTTTAACAAAATTTTAAGAAAGAAAGGATTTTGTTTGAATATATTATTAAAAAATCATCCGCACTAAATGTTAAAAATGCCGATTTGTCTGTCTATTTCTTTGTCCGTATGTCTGTCGATTAAACCGTATAACCGATTTTAAAGAGTATGGTTATAAGTTATAACTTATATAATATATTATGTATAATAGTTTTCTTATCGAGATCTAGAAAACATACGGTTTCTACGTAATAAACGAATTTCGGATGTTACGGGCAACATCTTGTAGGATCGTGAATATTTAAAAATACTTTATCACTTTAGAAAAATATATAAGACATAAAGAACATCCATCAAGGGTATAAATGAGAAGACAGATCACCTGATGTAAGAGCTTATTCATGTAGACATCCATTATAGATATTGATGCTCTAAGCGACGTCTGAAGCTAGATCATGCGGGATACAAACACTAATTTGATGGCCAGTACATTAGTATTATGTATCATGTGTAATCCATACTTCCATACTAATATTATAATGCGAAAGTGCGTCTGTCTGTCTGTTATTTCTTCACGCTCAAACCGCAGCACCGATATTGCTGTTTGGTATGGGGATACTTTGAGTCTCGAGGAAGGACATAGGAAACTTTTTATCCCACAAAAATGTACGGTTCCCGCGCGATATACGAATTTTGGTACAACGGAGTTGCGGGCGTCATCTAAGTATACTTATCACAAAATTATTTATCTACTAGATCAGGTGTCACCAAATGGTGGACCGCGGTCCGCATCGGGACCGCCGACCCATTGTGTGCGGACCAAGAATTTTCGAAGATGAACTTCGTTAAAAATAAATATCGGTCTCGATAAACATCTCCAAGATTTAATACCAATAGCTTGCACCAATTTCACTCCAAACATCAGATAATAAGCTACAAAAATTGACACTTTTCTCATTGATATTATGATAATATGTAAATAATCCGTCTTTGTAAATTCCGTAATTACTTACCTTTGTTTTTTTTTTTTATGTGTGGACCGCGAGGGTAATTTTATTTCTTTGTAGATATTTATACCAGAGACTTAAGCATAAAGGACATAAAGAATGGCGTATTTTCGTATTTAAAAAATTAGCATGCATATGGAATAAAAAGTCTACCAAGTTCGAGTCGGACAGAAGAAGAGTAGTCTTAGTAATAAGGTTTTAGAAGTGAGTTAGCAAAGATATTAGTTTTATGTTCTATAGGCTGGTAGCAGCCAACAAATATAGTAATATTAAAAATTCGAAAGTGTGTCTGTTGGTCTGTTTGTTACCTGAACTAATTTTTAATAAAATTTGGATGATGGAGATACTTTGAGTCCCGGAAAAGGGCATAATATGATACTTTTTATCCCGGAAAAATGTACTGTTCCCGCGCTATAAACGTATTCCTTGTTGCGGGCATCAATTAGTAGGCATTTTAACTTTTGTCTCATTTATGTAAACTTTATAAAAAAAAATAATAAAAAAAAAAAAAAAAAAACTCTAAGAACTGTACATCTAATTGCTCGTAGCAACAATTTATATAGACTTTCGTAGCACTATGTAGGCGTATATAGCGTGGGAGTATATAGCGGGTTTGCTTATAAAAGTGCGCTAAGCTTGTACGTGTAATGTGTAGGGTATATTTATTATTATGTTTTTTCTTTTGTATTTATTATAAACGCTATTCAACTGGTGCGCACACAATTAAATTAATCAACTTGCTACACAAATAAAATAAGTATACAATGAAATAAGCAAAATCATTCAATCAATCAGCATAGTCAATCTTTAATCGTTTGCAGTTTTTAAAGTATATAAATGGTAAGCAATTGCGTCTTTAATACAGTTTGAAGTTTTCTTATTTCAAAAGAAATTGTGCCAATAAAAACCCGCAGCACTTGGGAATAAAAGTAATAAGTTTATCTCTTAGGGTCAATTCACATTTAAACGTGACGAGGCGAAGCAAAAACATTTTTAAATGAGCCATTGAAAACTGAACTTTACTAGCAACTACACAAGACTATACACATTGAATTAAAGACACCATAAAATTAGTGATTGCAGTGTTCGTCTTCTGAGACAAGACATCTGTGTCTTGTTTCATTACCTACTCACCGACGGCTCAATTTACACCGCCGCGGAATGGAATAGAAGCAATTTTTTGCAACGAAACTGTACATAGCACAATGAACTTTATATCAACAACACAAATTAAATACGAACTAAAAAATTGGACGCGCGTCTTCCGCGGAATTCTCGAGAATTCTCTTGTGCTAATTCCTGCAGCATGAGACGAAATTGACGCTTCCATTACATTTCATTCCACGGCGGTGTAAATTGAGCCTTAACATTAAGCTTATTTCAAGGATAGATGAACTCTATTGAGTTGGTGGATTTTAAACACACAACTAAGTTATTCTACTGTAGATTATAGATATTATGTTATGCTCAAAGACCGAAAACGCTCAGTGAGCGGAAAAATATCTCACAACGCGTCGTGGTTGTGGCTTTAATGAAAACGGCCACGACGCGTTTTGGCAATCACAAAAAGACCATAACGTGTTCTGAACATTTATTCTTATCATATCGCAAATGCAATAGCTTAAAATTAAAATCCCTAATCGTTTTAAGTGAATTATAAGTATTATTGACAAATTATTAACAATTAAATATTATTTTGTGTTCAGTAATATTTTGTTACTTCATATTATGTTGTTTTTTTAATAAGTAATCTGAGCTCAATTTAATAATAAAAATATAGCTTTATTTTAATTTATATCATTTAAATATAATACTACTAGTTGATGCCCGTAACTCCATTGCGCCTGACAGACAGACAGTAATAATATTCGTACGGATGGTATGGAATTATGGATATTTTATAAATAATAATGATTAACACGTTATGCAGTGATTTAGTAAAAGAAAAAATATTTTATAGTACGCGTGGTAATTCAAATATAATCTTCCATACCTATGGACTTCAAATCAGACTTACAATCAAGAACAACGAAAAGCATATCAGCCACGACACGAATTTCGCTTTTTGGTCTTTTTGTGATTTCCAGAGCGCGTCGTGGCCGTTTTCATTAGAGCCACAACGCGAATTTCGCGTTGTGACTGTTTTACTGTGACCACAACGCGTTGTGAGCAATTTTTCCACTCATTGATCGTCTTTGAGCGTAACAGATATACTATGTATGTTCCTGTTTGTGACTCACCGAGTTGGCGTTGGGTTCCGGTTCGTGATGGTAGGATATATGAACTCTATCGAGTTGGTTGATTTTAAACACACAACTAAGTTATTGTATCTACTGTTGATATACTATGTTCCTGATTGTGACTCACCGAGTTGGCGTTGGGTTCCGGTTCGTGATGGTAGGAGAGATGGCGGATGGTGCCGGACATGACACCGCCCCGCTGCATGGCGGTCTACGCACCACATCGAGTACCCACACTATTACGCATACACTAGTTCATTTTGGTGTGCCATTAGCTCGAAATTCGGTTTTCAAAATTCGATTCGATTCGAAATCACTAGTTCATTTTGACTCACTCATTGGTTCACTTAAGTTGAGTCTAAACATATGCAAATATTTTAAGCGGTGTTTAAATGGCCGGTTTCCGAGGTTAGAGTAAATAAAGTCATTATTATTTATTCTACAGCGTTACGATTAGTTGGCATTTTAACATAGACGATAATTAAACTATT
Source organism: Cyaniris semiargus (assembly GCA_905187585.1). Lineage (NCBI taxonomy): Eukaryota > Metazoa > Arthropoda > Insecta > Lepidoptera > Lycaenidae > Cyaniris > Cyaniris semiargus. Next base: position 7,815,218 of record LR994555.1, read on the forward strand.
GAAATAAAAAAATACATGAGACGCTAATCGAGCGCTAGTGAAACTCCTGGTAAGATACCTAAGAAATCGACCATAAAAAGAGTATTGCATGATACCCATATTATGAATAATTTTAAGTAAGCGATATTAATTATCAGGTAATAAAATAATTAGAGCAATATAATATTCCAAATAAAAAGGAATTTTAAGAACACGGTGTCCGCAAAATTATTTTAACAATAATTATTTACAAATTACCATCCGCCTACATAAATTTATATTGAAATAGCTATATTAAAGTCAAACAACGTAGAGGCTGTATCGTGAACTAATAACCCATTTAGTGCCAAAACCACCTAATGTAAGTTTAAAACCATTTGCTTTCAGGCGAATACATTAGTGCAGTAGCTTATATAGCGTTAAACCGGATATTAGCGTTACTAGTTCCGCTGCTCTACCGTTGGTTTGCGTAACTACTTTCGTTGCTGTATTGTTATTTTACGTTGCTAGTGCCGTTGCTGTATCGTTATATTGAATTACTACTTATGTTGGCGTTGTGTTACTTTACTGGATACTGCGTAGTTCATGGTAACTAGTGCCGTTATCACTTATCCATTGAATGACTAGGGCCCGTATTTTTGGTCAGTACTCAAGATGCATCTCGGTCTCAAGACACGGTTCAGGCTCTGTGATTGGTTGGCTGACAGTCTTGAGACCGGGTCGCATCTTAAGTACTGACCAAAAATACGGGCCTAGGATCCGTTGCTACGCCGTTTATTTGCGTTACTAGTTCTGTAGCTGTAATTTAAACTATTTTCGTTACCAATTGCGTTATGGGTTCCATTTTGAATGTATTGCTTGAAAACTTCCGTTACTATGCCATTATCACAGAATAATACAAAGTGACATCTAATGTTAAAAGCACACAGTGTAGAAGATCAGCAGACCATCTTCATATTTTTTTTTTTTTTTTTTTTTTTGTTTTTTTTTAATAATAATAATATCTATGGACGCTTCACACCACGTCAGTCTGGCCCCGTGCTAAGTACCTGAAGGACTTGTGTTACAGGTACCAGACAACGGAAATATATTTAATACTTTTATACTATACATATATTTAAGATTTTTATTATATCATACACATATTTAATACACATCCAGACCCGGGAACATTGAAAACTTTTTGTTCCGTCGGCGGGATTCGAACCCGCGACCCCCGGCTTGAGCGGCCACACACTCAACCAATTGAGCCACAGAGGTCGTCAAATTATCTCATATTAACACGCCATAATCGGTTTTTCGAGCTGCTTTCGCATATTTCGCTGGCTGAGGCGGACGTACGGAAAGGCGCCCCGGCACATTCAACCGATCACGCTGCGTTTGTATAAATATATTTTTCCGTTTTATACGGGTTTGCTGTTATAACAGAAAAAATTCGTTACCATACAGAGTTTGATAGTTTCATTAACAAAACTGGAGAACTGTTTGACAATACAGAGACGAAAGTATTCTATCTATTCTATACTGTCGATGTTTGCGTTAGGAGATCTAATAGTATTTAGTCATATCGTATTACGATAGCTGATTCACTGCGACGTTTGCATTTGATAATGGACTCTACTCATAGGATGAGTACTCGTTGCTTACATAATAATATTATGGTCGCTGTTAAGCATTTGAGTACTAATCCACAATTTTTTATGAACTATGATTGCAGTATTGTTTTAAATGATATAAAGAACATAAGTGCATTCAAAACTCAAATGCTTACCAGCGTCCATATAAGGGTCAGTTCACATTTCAACGTGACAAGGCGATGCTGTAAGAAGATAAACAATTAATGTTGGTTGTGTTTTATCTTCCAGTTTTGACGTTGCACTGTGAACGGACCTTATACCCTAACATATACAGGGTGTAACAAAACTCAGTGATAATACTTTACGGTGTGTATATGTGCTCTTTACATAGAGTTCACTGTGGAATTAGCAGCGCTGAAAGGGCATTTTTTTTGTATAGGCAAGCGCCCGCGCGTTATGTATTTTTCCATACAAACTTACAAAGATGAAAAAAAGTTACTCTTTCAGCACTGCTACTTTCACAGCTAACTCTACATAGGGGACACATGAACATCCTAAAGTATTATCACTTAGCTTTGTTACATCCTGTATAATATATTTTGCGTCACTTTATTCGCTTAAATAGAGTACGCGAAGGAACCGTAAAGTTTGTCACAGTAAATAGTAGCATTTGTACTGCCTAGAGGTCTACTCTATAATTTTATAATATGTATTAAACATCAAAATCGGTCTACTCGTTCGGAGCCTATTCGAAGCCAACAAACAAAACTTTCCTTTCCTTTAAAAATATAATTATTTATGTAGAAAACCAGTGCGAATAAAATTGGAGTAAATCCATTAACATTTTCCTTCTTATATCACTTTCGGCATCTTATTAATTCTATGAATGGGCCTTTTATACCCCATCAATTCATAATGTCACGCTGAGAGGTGGGTTTATAATAGATGTATCTAATTAGTGTATCAATTACCACGACGCTGGCTCTGACAGGTTACATTACGCAATTAAATTGAATGTCAACGCGAATTACGCTTGGACGTGTGATATTATTTTTTTGCGACCATTTTCTGTAATGTTATTATTCGAGTTTTACAGTTTTTTTTAAATACGAAGGCAAACTAGCAAACGGGTCACCTGATGGAGAGCAGCTACAGTTGCCCATGGACACTCACAATTAAGGTGGCTTTCGGATCTTTGGCGCAAGCGACCGCGACTGACGAAAATTCAAACGAAATGCCACTTTATGACATAGGCGATAGGTTTCATTTTACTCTACCTACTAGCTTTTACGCCACCGCCGGCGGCAGCGTGGGTCGCCACGCTAATGTCAGTAGAAAATAATACTTATATTGTGTCATAACATAATGTCATAAAGTAGCATTTTATTTGAATTTTTACCGGTCGCGGTCGCTCGCGACAAAGATCCGAAAACCACCTTTAGGGCTTATCTAAGTGTCGCCTCTATCGCCCGTACCAGTGTATAGAAAACAGACAAAACTCCCACATAAATTAAGTACTTATTTAATATTGTAATAAACTATTTTAAAACACTAATATTATTATTTACAGTTAAAATTTACAGTAAAAATATGGTGAGTAAGTTGTTGATAGAAATTATTATTTCATACCCATTACCGTGTTTTATACAGCCAGGGTCAAACACGTTGCTATAAAATAAAGGCGTTTGAACGTGTGGGTCGTTATTATAAATTTCTGTTGAAAATCTCGGCTTAACCCTCCCAGATCGAGCTTTGATGTTAAATGTTTAAGTTTGATTTCACTTCATATAATTAATTATTCAAGTTATCGAAAATGTTTTCAAAAGACGCGTTTTCATTATTTCATAAGCTTGACGAGTTCATTGAGTTTGTGTTAATTATGCCTTTGTTATTTTTTGGCTCATTTGTACGGATTTTCAACCTATTTTAACAACAGAAGGAGGTTCTATAACTACATGTTATGATATTATACATATTTAAATTTTACTTTTTTATAATTTAACAGCCTTACACTTATAAAAATTCTTTCCTTCACCTTTAATAATAGTATTTTCTACGCATTCTGCGAATTTCATGTATATCTGAAAAACGACATTACACTCGTAAGTAATGTGAAAAACTGATGCAAGAGCATTGCAAGACTCACAGATGATTTGAAATCTATTAAACTCCACTCAAAGTTTGTTTGGAGTCGGTTAATCGGGGAATCGTTTGACAATTATAAGACAGTTAACAATCCTCGTTAGTTGAAGTTCAAGTGTGAGTTTACGTGTCTCCCCTCCTCGACGTCGAGCGTTAACTCAAACAGCTCAATGGTAATGAGTTATTAGTTCACAGTTTACGATCCACGAATTAGATATTGTAAGTTTGTATATGTTTATATTATTTAAGTTAAATATTTATTATTAACGAATAGTTTTTTTATTAATTATTAATGACTTGTTTATGAATAATGCTTAGTATGTCAAATATTAGTTGTTCAATTTTCAAATATCAAGTATTTTTTTATTTATCACTTGTTTTAAAAAAAAAATATTTAGTACCCTAAATATTAAAATATTTATTTAAAATTATAAAGGAAATTATTCAATTCACACATTCATAATATTATTTGAAAATTCAAATTACACTTTAATTTCAATTACAACACTTATGCTCTTGCAAATTTTGCAACACAAGTGTGTATGCTACGAAGTGTCAGCGCCATGTGCTACGCGCTACGAGCTACGAGGCGCTACGAGCTGCTACGCGGCGCTACGAGCTACGTACGTCCGTAGCGGAGGCCCGCGCGAGACTGCCGCAACTCGCGCACCGCCCCTAATGATTGACAAAATACTTCACCTGTATCTCAAAAAAACTCATAAACAATATCTTCATTCATTATTATTCATAGTACCGTTAGGGCGTTAATTTGCTACGCCAAAATGGTGTTTAATGACTTTAAATTTAATTTTTATGTCACGCCCTCTACTATCTGGTGCTTCAAACCAAATGTTTTAGTAGTTTTATATTCAATTACAAAATAGAGGCTACCGTAGCCTACATAAAACAGGTTGTGATATTATGCAAGGAGTGTATGTAATCCATAGACTATATTATTTCCAGTAAACTTGTATAATATATACTTATGGGCCCATCTTTAGGATTCTCCCGCCCTCATTCATGGATATAGCTTACTATACTGTACTTGGCGAAACATGGCGGTAGCGGTCATTGACTCCCTGTCAAAAACTTGTCATTTTCTATATAAACCGCGATTGACAACGAAGTGTCAGATGTTGTCAATCGCGGCTTTGTATAGAAAATGACAAGTTTTTGACAGGGAGTCAATGACCGCTACCGCCATGTTTCGCCGAGTACAGTATATAATAAAAATGTCTTAATTAATAGTAGATTACTTATCTCATTGCTGTCAACCCTATTGATCTGACTACAAAATATGTATACCTAAAGTATGAACTAAATAATGTCTTAAATTATTATATCCTACAAACTAATCTTACACCACAATATCCTATCAACAAAGTTTACCATAATGTCCTACGAAGTTTACCATAATATCCTACGAAGTTTACCATAATATCCTACGAAGTTTACCATATTATCCTACGAAGTTGGCGTTAACAATGGTGTTGTCGTGGAAGTCGCGACAGTCGACACATGCGACAATTTCCGCCCTCCACTAACTTGAAGATTGGAGAAACACTTTTAGGATTCCGTACGTGAGGGGTAAACGGGAGCTTAAAATTTAGCTGCCGAGGTGTTTGTTACTTAAATTAAACAGTCGTATTTGACCTCTCTGGCTCAGTTAGTTCATCGTTTTAGCTCGAGGTTACGGGTTCAAATCCCGCTGAGAGGACATAAAGTTTATAATGTTCCTGGGCAAGGGTGTGTTAACAGCATGGTGATTTCGACAGTAAAGCATTAAAATAAGTGTATAGAATAAAAGTATCCATACTAATATTATAAATGCGAAAGTGTGTCTGCTCCGCTGAACCAATTTTGCTGAAATTTAGTATGAAGATAATTTGAGTCCCGGGAAAGGATATATGATACTTTGTTACTTGTTCTTGCCCGACAAACGAATTTTGGCGCAAAAAAGTTGCGGGCGTGATCCAGTTAAGTATAATATTTTCGTTACGTGGTACCCGTAAATCGTAATGTTCGCTCTTCGAGGACTTACCACAGTGTCAGACTAAAAGATGTGATGTTAAGCATGTATTTTATTATTATTATAGACATTTTAATCACGGATTTTAAAACGAAATAATATGAATTTTTAATCCCTTACAACAAAGGTATTATAGATGTTTTGTACCTCTAAAGAACTCCTAATGCGCGAGTCCCTCTCGCACTTAGCCGGTATTAGACACATCTTTGATCTTTCAATACGGCATAAACGACTGGCAATATAAGGCTTCAGCCTCACAATAATGAATGAAAGATTACGTTTAAATTAAATTTCTATGTATTTTAATAACACATCCGGCGAACATTGTTTTGTCTTAGGGCCAATCCACACGTACCACAACCACACCACAACGACAAAATTCCACCAAGCAGTGGTTACGTGTGAAGGGTGTCGCTGCAGCTTTTTGTAGTTGCGTTGTGGTACCGACAAAATATCGACGTGGTTGCGTTGTCGCCAGTTGTTGCGATGTGGTTACGTACGAAAGTCAATGAAACGGAAGGGGGGAAGAGCGCGGGCGGTGTGCGCGCACCACGGAGCAAAAACAAAGTTTTTGATTTTACTCCGTGGCGCGCACTGTCGTTGCATCGACGCAACGTTGTGGTTGCGTTGTGGTCGGCCACTAGTTCGCTTGTGGTTGCGATGTGGTCGGTATCACACAAGCGGTCGACAACGACTGCAAAAAGTTCATTTACAATACGAAATATACGCCCGACCACGTGGTGTGGTTTTGGTGTGGTTGTGGTTGTCGTGTGGTTGTGGTACGTGTGTGTTAGCCCTTAGGGCCACACGACAACCACACCACGTGGTCGGGCGTATATTTCGTATTGTAAATGAACTGGACCATTCACACGTACCACATTTTGCAGTCGTTGTCGACCACTTGTCAAATACCGACCACATCGCAACCACGGCCGACCACGACGCAACCACGTCGCAACCACGTCGCAACCACATCGCAACCACAACGTTGCGTCGATGCATCGACAGTGCGCGCTTTTCTTTTTCGAACAAAAAAATTGGGTTAGAAATTTAAATGAGGCGTGGAAATAATATAGTCCGGGAGCCCTAGAACAATTTTTTGTTTTTTGATTACTATCAAGCAAATTTTTTGTGAGTAGCTTCATTTTGATAACACGAACAACATTTTTATTTGCGAAAAATCTCGAAAGTGGTAGCTATCATCAGTCAAGGTTTTTTTTATATGTAGATGTGTTTTCAATTTTCATATTCAGTCAGTCAAGGTGTGACGACGTGAGTCCTCACAAAGCTCGGCTATTAGCTAGTTTAATCACAGTTAAGTAATTATTGATACTCGTCTCTGAGAGCGGCAGTTAACCATTACCTTTTTAGTCTAAGCGATAAGTTGAGAATGGCGAAATATAGAAATAAGGCTCTTAAAAATACGTGCGATAGCTCATTAGATTCGGAATAACGTCTAGGAAAATGTATCGGAAGCGTGTATTAGCACACAAAAAATTGCAAAAGTTATAAACAAATTAAGTTGCAAAAAAAAGGTATTACGTTTTTTGTTAAAAACTCCGAAACTATTAATATTTAAGAAATTAAAAAAAAAAATCTTAAAGAGGAGGAAATTTCCATAAAAAAAACTTGCGACTCCCGGAATTCTATCTCTATTATTTATAATTTTAATTTAACGCTGAAAATAGCTTCCGGCATTTTAAGGTAGCGCACGCCGCTTCAAAACCGAGCACGTCACAATAATTATTTTTTTAAGGTATTAAATATTAATTTAAAAACTTATAGTGTATTCCAAACACTTCAAAGAATTTGCTCCCGTTAGAAATTTAACTTGAAGTTAATTTTTCAACAAATTAGACAAAATATGTTAACTAACGAAATTTTCTCGAACTTCCGTCCTCATTGTACATTAAAAAAAATGTTTAAATAATTTTCCTATAAATTTTTCACTTCGTGGAGCCCTTGATATAAACATACAACAAGATCACGCCATAAAAGTTTAAAAATTTTTAATACTTTGTTTATAATAATTTTAAAACTTGAACAAAAAACTAGAAATCCAAGTAATATTGTCAAAAAAAATTTTGTTTTATTTATCATCACATAATTGTTTTTATATCAATGAAAGACATGTATTAACTAAACTATAAAACGTGTTTCCGCTATAAAAGCCGGAGTCGAACTATTGTCTGCACACGACGCAACCACATCGCAACCACTGGCGATAACGCAACCACGTCGGCATTTTGTCGGTACCACAACGCAACCACAAAATGCTGCAGCAACACCACGTTCACACGTAACCACTGCTCGACGACATTTTGTCGTTGCGATGTCGTGTGGTTGTGGTACTTGTGGGTTGGCACTTATACATAATTTCGGGTATAAAAAACAGATGTTACAAGATAAGCATATGAAATACAGCAAACACTGCGATACGATAATGTATAAATAAAATAAAAATAAAAAATATTTATTTCAGGCTTCAACCCATAAAATATTAGTAAGTAAATGTGTTAGTAATAATCCATGACCTAACCTATGTTAGTATTGTTAGTATAAGTTTGTGTTTTTATTTTTAAGCTATTGTATAGATTTTATCGCGCGTTTTGAGCGTGGCGACCGAATCAAGAAATTCCGTAACGCAAAATACCTAACACCCCCCACTCCGACCGGCACACCGGTGCGGCATGCCGAAGTCAGTGCGACGTTGCCAGACTTCGGCACGGTGTGCGTGCGGCTAGACGTATGCAAATTATAATTATTGCATAAGTTGATAAAAATGCTATGCAATAGCTCCACCGCGGCAGTCCGCGAGTGCCACATATATTTTTTTTTAATCTTCTATTTTAATGAGGTCACATCCTTATCAAAATGTGCTTTAATGAAGTTGAAAGACTTAGCGAGTTGTGAATTTAATGAAACTCCAAACTGAAGAGCCGGTCATATGTTGTCATACAAGCAGATCATTAATAACTTGAGAGGAAAATGTATGTCATATAACACGTGTAGAGCGAAGTGTCATCTCATTCGACGAGTGGGTGTCGCGGCTTAAATATCTTGATATATGCTATCATAAGACAACATATCAAAATTATATACAAAGCTTGCACGGTACTGTATTCTGTTAAATAAATGTTCCAAGCTTAAATCACTGTTATTATAATCTTCCTAATCCTAAGGTTCCTTAATCGCGCGTGAACGGCTGGACTGATTTTGATGAAATTTAGCGTAGATATAGAGCAGACCACGAGGATGGAACGGTTCTTGTGTGATTCAAACCAAAATTACGAGGGTTAAAAAATACGACGAAACGTTTTGAGAAAAGGTAGGTAGTGCCCATGCCTACCGTGCACCCAGATTGATGACTTGCGATGAATATTAAATTCTATCTATATAGTAACACACTTCCCTATATTAACACTAGATAGTATTATAATACATTAGATGACGCCCGTAACTCGCGCCAAAATTCGTTTATCGCGCGGGAATAGTACATTTTTTCGGGATAAAAAATATCCTATGTCCTTTCTCGGGTCTCAAAGTATCTCCATACCAAATTTCAGCAAAATGGTTCAGCATTTTAGGCGTGAAGACAGGCTAACACACTTTTACATTTATAATATTAGTATGAAATTATGGATATAAAATATCCATAGGATATCTTCATAACGTTTCTATGACAAATGTACAAAGAGTAATTTTCGTATTTTACATTTCAGTAAACTTTTTCGATACACGTCATGGCAGCTTTTGAATGCCAACATAAATTCTTGTTATTTAATGTCACGTTTTAATTAACTTTTTCTCGAAACTGTAGTTAATTACGTGTGTTTTTCGTTGAAAATCTCATAAATAGAAATGACCAGGTGCAATTTTTCACGAAGGTAAATAAATGCAAAGCTTGTTAAATATGTACATTGTACAATCACTGGTAACACTGGTTGAACATTTTTAGTCCTTTTTGTCATAATAATAAGGTCTATATTATGAAGTAGAGCGTGTATGGCGGTGACCGTACGCACCTCCCATAAATCTTTCTTTAATCTCGCGGGATACGCCTGCACTTGTACAGCCTACCTAGGTATTGCAAAACCTATAATTAAGGGACCCTAAACCCTAAATATGATAAGGATTTTATAATACTTGTGACATTAGTTATGCATTTGTGGGATTTTTTATCGTATATGTTTTTACGTTTCTATGATTATGGAAAATTGTTGTTTGCCTTTAAAATAAAAAGGTGAATGCGTAGAAATAAACGTTACGAATAAAATTTAACATATTGATAGATAACAGCATGTAATTAGAAAATGAAAATTGTATTTGTCTCACAATATGTTTTTGTTTGTTTGGCTTTAAGAAGGGGGAGATAATATTTAGATTGAAAACATCAGTATTCAGGCTAAGTAAAATTTAAGCAAATTAATAGCGTAGTATGTAAACATAATATTATGTTTATGTAAAATTTCATTCATCATTCTAGCACCTATTTGGTAAATTTGGTTTTGAAATGTTTTTATTTTTTTAAATTTTTTTGTATTGTTTTACGAAATAAAGTTTCTTTCTTTCTTTCAAATGTGACGTACATCGACGATGGACGGATGCACAGTCAGCATAAATGTCGAAACTTTAAATTCACGAGACTGAACTACGGAACCTCAAAACCTATCTACGAATACTGCCGCCGCTTTCGTTCACGTTTGATCAACTCATGGTTCCCAAAATTATTTTAATATTTACGCTTCGTGTGTATCAAAGGCTTTATAAAAAAGTAATAACATCCATCGAGGGGTAAAAAGTGGAGCAGCTGTAATTCAACCTTACTCGTGATTTCGGTGACACATCCACGTATTGAAAGGTGTTCAATATTAAAGGTACGACTGTCACCTGTGCCCGGACAGGGACAATAAATTTAGACTAAAAGAGAGATAAATAAAAGAGAAGTTACAAATTTACAAATTTATTTAAAATTAAAAGAATATAACTAGCGGAAGAGCGGGAACGCGGGTACGAAACCTAGCCTCAGTCTATTTCCTAGCCTCTGGAATTTACGGGTCTTTAGGAACACTACACTTATCTCGAGCTAATCAGCAACGAGCGGGACTCTAACTCCGCAGGTCTCCGTTGAAACTCGAGCTAGCTCAGTGAAGTTGGCCGGCTGTTGGTGGCCAAGATGGTCGGGTCCCCGTAGGCGGTAGCAAGATCAGCGTGTGGTTCTAGATGGGTAGCAGACGTCATAGGCGGCACGTGGTCGGCTTCAGGAGGCTAAAATTTGCCGCAAGGTAGCAGCTCCAGCCGTAACGTGGCAGTAGCGTGAGCCGTGACGGAGTTGTCCGGACGTAGTTGTCAGCCGGAACGTAGTTCCCCTGGAATATGTCGAACCAGAGTCTAAGAGAGATGTTCGCTGTTTGCTAATGGCCGCGTGCACGTGTCCCGAACCTGAAGAGAGGTTGGAGCACGTGATTGCGGAGTCCATCACAAACATTTTAAGCAACACAAATCACTAACTATACAGAAATTTTGAAATGAAAATAACATACTAGAATAAAAGGTTATGGAACTTTTGACACTGACAGCCATTACTAGGTCAGGGTCAATTTTGTTATGTCATCAAAATTGTCAAAAACAAAATAATATTACCACGGTAAAAAAAACTAATTTTGCAAATTGATATTAAAAAGAAAATCTACTTTTACAAAATAAAGATTGTCTACTTAGTGAGACAAAAATTCAACATGAGCAAGCACGTGGCCTGTCATAAAACAGATTTAACAATTTTGACCAAAATACATATGCTTTTCGCCACACAATAAAAGCGAAATACAGGATAAAAGCTGAATTATATGTTAAAAAAATGTATGATAAAAGCATAATTTCAAAACAATATTGACCCTGACTTGCTTAAATTTAAAAACACTGAAATTGAATCTGTAAATAAATGTAATAATTACTTTTCTTTGGTTGGTATAGATTTAGCTAGTAAAATTCTATCTGAAACTAATGAAACATTAGAAAATATACTTACCAAGCAACAGCCTAAGGAGTCCTTTTATAGCAATTTCTTTTTACAGCCAACTGATCCTTTTGAGGTTAACAGAATATTAGCAAATTTAAAAAATGACAGTTCCCCGGGAATTGATGGATTTGCCTCAAAAACAATAAAACTTATAAAATCGGAAATTTTACTTCCGCTCACACATATAATTAACCTCAGTCTTAGTACTGGAACTTTTCCTACTAAATGGAAAATTGCGAAGGTCATCCCGATACATAAAAACGGACCCAAAGATAACCCTGCCAACTACTGACCGATTTCTATTCTGGGAACATTTTCAAAAATTCTAAAAAAAGTTGTTAATAAGCGCCTTATATCATATCTTGAGTCCAACAATATAATTTCCCAACAACAATTTGGTTTTAGACAAGGTAAATCCACAGAAGATGCTGTATCTCTGTTGACTAAATTAGTGACGTCTTATCTAGATGGCAACAAAAAATGTATTGGTGTTTTTCTAGACTTAGCCAAAGCATTTGATACGGTTGCGAAGCCAATATTATTAAAAAAGTTGGAGAATATCGGTATCAGAGGCCTCCCACTTCAGTGGTTTAGGACATATCTTTACGACAGAAGTCAATGTGTCAAAGTGGGCGATTACCTTAGTGACTGCGAAAATATAGAATTTGGAGTTCTACAGGGAAGCGTACTAGGCCCGACCCTTTTCACTATTTATATAAATGACATACAAAGTGTCCTCAAAGGCAAGGCTGAAGTAATCTCCTATGCGGACGACACAGTTCTTATATTCCATAATACTACCTGGGAAAAAGTCATTAAGGAGACCCAAATTGGCATAGCTGGCATGAAAAAGTGGCTAGATCTAAATCTTCTATCTCTAAATATAAAAAAAAACTAAATACGTCTGCTTCTATAAGACTCAGGCAACAGCCCCAAAACAATCATTACAGCTTAGAATCCATCTAGCCACATGTAGTTCATTAGCATGCTCTTGTGAGATGATTGAAAAAGTAGATCACATTAGGTATCTCGGAGTCTTGATAGACGAACGACTCACTTTTAAACCCCACATTGAGCTTGTTGCTAAACGAACAAGAAAAATTATCTTTTTGATGAAGCTTTTGCGAAATTCAGCTAGCAGAAATGTACTACACCTTGTTTATATGTCCTTGTGTGAATCTATAATTTGCTACTGTCTTACTGTATGGGGTGGTGCTGGAAAGTCTACTATGATACACCTGGAACGAGCCCAAAGATCTGTTTTGAAGGTAATGTTGAGGAGACCACGTATGTATCCCACAGATTTACTATATAAGGAACTATCACTACTAAATGTGAGGCAACTATATATTCTAAAGCTGGTTCTAAAACAACACCGTATATGTATTCAACGTGGTGAATTTCGTAATAATACATCAAGTCGTCGAGTTTTCAGGTGTCAGAGTATTAGAGTTAAAACTAATTTTGCCCAACACATGCAGGAATTCATGCTTACTTTTATTTACAATAAAATCTTAAAGGCTTGTAATCTAAAGCAGTGCACACTAAAACAGCGAAAAAAGAAGTATATAAATGGTTACAGAGTAAATCCTATGACGAAACCGAATGTTTCATAATATTATAACGCACACACACACAGACAGACACACACATACACACACACACTCACAGACATGCACAGATAGATAATTGTTAATATAAGTTTGATATTGTTAATAATACATAATCTGAAAATAACTAAAATTTAAATAATTAAATTCATTCATTCAAATCATATATTGATTTTCTGTAATATAATTTATTAATTTTAAAAGTACACCAGCTAAAAATATTGTATGTAATCAAATAATTTATTATTATTGTAAGACCACTCCTGGACTCCACGAGACAGGTCCGACCTTGTGTGGAGTCCTCTAGTAATAAGTTATTGTTTGTAATAATTAATGCAATAAAGAATTTATTTATTAAAAAAAAAAAATTATATATATATATATATATATATATATATATATATATATATATATATATATATATATATATATATTGTTTTTAGTACTTGTTGTTATAGCGGCAACAGATATATACAATCTGTGAAAATTTCAGAAGTCTAGCTATAGCGGTTCTTGAGATACAACCTGGTGACAGACAGACGGACAGACAACGAAGTCTTAGTAATAGGGTCCCGTTTTTACCCTTTGGGTACGGAACCCTAAAAAAACTGCCTTAAAGATTATTACTGTTACATTGATTATTACCACGCAGAAAAACGACGCGAGCCCTCACAAAGCTCGGCTTTTAGCTAGTTATTATAAGGTATATCAGAGTAAAAGGCCCATTTTTTAAATAGAGGCGTATATAGTAGTGGTACATCTGCAGTATGTGAGAGTAGCACGTGTGTTTGTTCATTTGTTGCGGGCTGCGCTATCTGAACAGCTGCCAACTAGAAGAAATCTCTCCGCTTTAGTTATAATCAGACTGTGTCAAAGATTTCCAACAAATTAGAATTTTCATCGGAAAAAAAGTATAATGCTGTTTATTATTTTTTTAATTATTATGATGGTGTTTAAATATATATTGTGACAACAATAAGGGAACTATGCAGGCTTGTTATTATATAATGTATATTATAGTCCGTGTCACGAGATGAGTTTATGTATTATTAATATCAATTTATGTGACTAGTCCCGTGGTTTATACGATAGACAGCTTAGTCCTAAAATAGATGACCTAAATAATGTAGCAAAATATGCCCATGGGATAAATTTGCGTCCAAAGCAAACAGAGACCTTGGCTCATGTTAGTATCTATGTAAAACTCGATTTATCGACCCAACCGAACCGTACATCTTCTAGATTCAATTTACTTTAATTATCTCCCCACTGTATTGAATGTACAATAAATCTTATTGTGAGCGACTCTTACTTTGTACGCTTGGCGTAAGGACAGGCCGTATCTACCTGCAGACTTTAAAAGTGTCCTAAGAGAGCTTGTAACTTACTTTCGGAGAGCAAGAATTGCAATGATTAATTTCATATTTAAGCTCTAGATTTTTTAATCCTGTCCCTATAACAAGATAATTATCATGAATTAAAAAAATAAAATTTGTACATGAAATAAACCGGACTTTTTCTGGTTTATTTCATGCGACGTTAATAAGAAAAATAAATAAAATTGATTTTATTTGCATAACACAAATGATTCGTTGGGGCTTATCCTTAGTTTCAGAATCATCGGTTCCTTACTTTCTTATTGTGAACGCTGCTCCATTTACTGACAGTATCAGATAAAGATGTAAGGCCGGAACAGCTGTCATTAAGGTATTCTTTTACCGCTCTACAGTAGACGTTAATCCATTATACAAGAAATGTTTTCTTGTATCTTGATACTTCGGAAAATTATATATCCGACATTCTAATAACATAATATTAATCGTATTATAATTTGTAAAATATAATTAATTGTTATATTTCGATGAGTTTTCAAGCTCGTTCAATACAATATATTAAAATCCTAATTATTCTGTTGTGTTATACATTATTGAGCACAAATTTATGTCCGATTATAGAGGTATTATTCAGTTTTTATAAAACACAAGACAGTCTTAGTAAAAAGCACTTTTACTATAATATTTCATAACAGTTGAGTCTACTTCAATTTGGACTTTAAGTAATTAATCTCCATTTGTGCTTAAACTTCAGAACGAATAAAATATTACTGATGCTTCTCTTTCTGAGCACCTGATTAATACAACATTATTGTTTTCAACATTCAATATGTACTGGAATGAAAATCAGTTGTTATATCAACGGATTAGTTGAGCAATCAACTATAGTTACTAGTTAAATATGACTGCTTGAAAAAACCTGACCATATAATATATTTGATCAGGTTTTTTCAATCCTGCCATCTGTAAATACTACGTCAAAAACTCTAATGTTCAAAAGAGGTTAATCAAATGAAAAGGTGATTATCAAAATAATAATAGCTATAATAATATATAAAATTTTAAATTAAAATTACAGTTAACGGCTGTCATCCCATTATTTCCTAACGCAATAATAAAATCGATCTTCGAGTCACTTTAAATATATAAGGTAAATTAAGTCTGAACCGTCTGCATTCACCCACCCACCCTGGGTAGGAAATTGAAAATTTCACTTATATCGGTTGCTCGGAATCGCTTAAAATCCAATTACCGTGCTCCCCGTACGATGATTGCATGTGCAATATTTACGACCCAAAAATAAGCATTCCCTTTGAAACCCTCACCTTTGTACGTTGCCATAGTCAGCGGACATATAGAGAGCTACAAGGATGTAAACGATATTGATATTAGGGGGCGTGGGTGGCCAATACACCTGCAAGGATGTAAATGGTATTGTCATGGGGATGTGGATGCGAAATAACTATCAACAAATAACGCCTTTTTTGGGTGTAAAATGATACTGGAGCTATTTGATAAAAGAGCGTTAGTATGTCTGTTGCTTCTCAAGAGACATTTGACGAGACACTGTTATAATTCTAACTTGTGCCACGTCCCAAAACCATCCTTGTAGGATTGTAACATTTAATAATAGACAAAAAAGTTTAAAGGTTTTATTTCTATTGTGTGAATAAAGGAAACAATCTGTTATTTTCCTACGCCTTAACATACAGAACCATAAAGTATACAGTACATTACAGTACAGTACTTAATAAAGTTATTTGCTTAGACCAGTTTGAGTTTGTGAAAGTTATTTCTAAACATTTCAAACATATTTTGTGTGACGAAAAGTTACGATAAATTCACACGTAGGTTTTATGGGCAATGAAAACGTAAGGAGTTTAAACCACGCGACGGCTGAAGTGGTCTCTCGCACGCACGAGACACAATGACGATTATCTTTATTGACTGTTGACGTACTAAACTGAGGGACATCGCAGCCGAAATTAGGATGAGTGATTAAGGCGGGCTAAAACCCCATTTTGTTATTTCTTGATACCCGATTTACCTAGTTCCAATATAATAACGAAATGTAAAAAAATATGAGATATAGAGCACAATATTTAAAAGGGTTTAAATCAAAAACATTTTAATAAAAATTGTGACGACCTCTGTGGCTCAGTGGATAGCGCGTTGGTAGCTTAAGCCGGGGGTCGCGGGTTCGAGTCCCGCCGACGGAACAAAAAGTTTTCAAAGTTCCTGGGTCATGGATGTGTATTAAATATGTGTATCATATAATAAAAATCTTAAATATATATATAGTATAAAAGTATTAAATATATTTCCGTTGTCTGGTACCCGTAACACAAGTCCTTCAGGTACTTACCACGGGGCCAGACTGACGTGGTGTGAAGCGTCCATAGATATTATAGATATTATTATTATAAAAAATAATACTTTCGCTGTAATTAATTTACAAACTCACCTCCGACAAAACTCTTTGTCATTGAAATATAAGTATTAACAAGAATAACTTACATTTTATTTTAATAAATTGTCAATGAATCTATTTTAAAAAGGTCTGAAACGAATAATCTTTTTTCTTAATATTTATTTCGAAAGATATTTAAAAAAAAAACACACGAAAAATAAAATAGAGAAGATCCGCCCGTCGTAACTTACAATTTTATGCTAAGCTAAAATGAATCTTATTGCGATGCGTACACGCTTGGCATTCGCGTTCGCAAGATTATCGTTTTGGAATTGAGGTAAGTGCTCGCCTTAAAGATATGGCTAATGTTTTATTCTGTTTTGATGGTTGAATAATAATTGTTGCATTCACTAAGTATGTAAGTTGTTATATAGTAATGACAGACATCCATACCAATATGAAAATGTATATGAGAATATTCGTCTATCGCTCTGTGTCCTCCACGCTTAAACCGCTGAACAAATTTTTTGAAATATGATGAGGAGATATTCTAATTAAATAATAGGGAAAGGATTTTTTTTTAAAATGAAATAAGGGGGCAAACGAGCAAACGGGTCACCTGATGGAAAGCAACTTCCGTCGTCCATGGACACTCGCAGCATCAGAAGAGCTGCAAGTGCGTTGCCGGCCTTTTAAGAGGGAATAGGGTAATAGGGGAGGGTAGGGATGGGAAGGGAAGGGAATAGGGGAGGGTAGGGAAGGGAATAGGGAGGGGATTGGGCCTCCGCTAAACTGACTCACTCGGCGAAACACAGCGCAAGCGCTGTTTCACGCCGGTTTTCTGTGAGAACGTGGTATTTATCCGGTCGAGCCGGCCCATTCGTGCCGAAGCATGGCTCTCCCACGTATAAAATATAATAATTATTTTTGCGTTAAAATTAATTGTTTATAAAGGAATTGCTACAAACGAAGTTGCTTGCGAATGATTACATTATTAGTACTTACAGCAAGTGTTGTAAGCGTGCAAATAAAAACAGAATTAAAACAGAGTTAAGGGGAATAGGACAATAGCAGCATAATGAAGATATTTGAGTGGTTATTTTTAATGCATTCGTGCCAAGGCCCCGTCCTCTGTAAGAATTTCATTAAGGGTCGAGTCGTATTAATTAAAAAACGATGTGCTAGGACCGCTCATAGTATTCATACTCTGTGTAACTTTCCTGATGAATTAATGACTGAAATTATAAGTATGAATTCATTGCTTGAAAAATGTAATGGTAATGAACGACTGAACTGGGCATTGTTGTAAATAGTTTTATTTAGATTTTTGTCTGTTCGTTTTCGAGTTTTATTATGGTGAGTTTATTATTGTTTAGTTTTGAGGAAATAGCAAATTAATATAACAAATAAGTGTTGAAGAAATCATGTTGTAGTATTTAGGGTCTATTCACCTTGCAACATGACATGAGTGGATGAAGTGGCCAACTAATATTTATTTTACCATTTATTTCAGGCATCTAGGCCCATAATACAAATACCTTACAGACTAACATACATATTCATATTATATTAAATACCTTAAGGACTAACATACATTATTATTATTATATACTTTAAAACTACACTTTGTCACGTGTTGACGGCTACGTGACGCGCTTCGTTCCGGAGTCTCCCCCGGAACCTCCGGTAGACCACATCCGACAGAACTCCGGCGCCTCAAAGGTCGAAAGAAGATTCGTCGGTACTCTCACCACAAAGGAACTAAAGTTAATTTGGTGGCGAGACTGCAGACGCTCGACCCTCAGGCGCAGTGTCGTCTTCTTCTGGATGTAGTCCACGACGTCTTCGACCTCCATGGACCAGTGTATTATATATTGTACAACATAAGAGCAATTTTTTTTCCTTATAATTTTGAACAAACCTATACATATTATATTCCACATTTTTTCCCGCTCATAAAGCCTCCATTTATGCAAAAAAAAAAAACAGTTTTCAAATTGTTACTTACCCACTTCATCCACCCACGTCTTCAATTAGCAAAACTTTGTTGCAATGTGAACCAACCCTTAGAATAGATTTGTTGTCCCACTACACACGAGAAAGAACAAATCTATTGTTTGAAATTTATTATCTAAAACATATTACTGAACTAAAAGAACATTAAACTTTCTGAAGATCGTATCAGGTATTTTCTGCGGAGCTTTTTCTTTCTCTGCCAAGTTTTGATAATATTTTTTTACCAATATCAGGTTAGCGTTATTTGATGTTGGGTATGAAAATCCACAAAACTAAAATATCTTTTGTAATGCCCTGCGGTAATTTTTAGGGTTCCGTACCCTAAGGGTAAAAACGGGACCCTATTACTAAGACTTCGTTGTCTGTCCGTCTGTCCGTCTGTCTGTCTGTCTGTCTGTCTGTCTGTCTGTCTGTCTCCAGGCTGTAACTCAAGAACGGTAATAGCTAGAGAGTTGAAATTTTCACAGATTATGTATATCTGTTGCCGCTATAACAATAAATACTAAAAACAAAATAAAATTAATATTTAAGGGCCCCCATACAAATAACGTGATTTTTTTGGCCTATTTTGCTCTATATCAATAATGGCAACAGGTAGGTACTTGAATTTTTCTCAAAGTTAGTTATATGTGTACTTACTTTAATATTTAATAATAATATTAAAATAAAATAAAAAATAAGGGAGGCTCCCATACAAAAAACACAATTTTTGGCTATGAATAATAAAAACTAAGGAAAAGTAACTCCGTCAAAAAACATGTTCAACAATACTTGTCAAAAATGTGTACCTTAGGTACACATTTCAATAGATTTGCAATATTTAGGTGGCCTTGAGCGGTATCAGGCTGACGTTACATGACAGTTCGTTCGTTCGGTAATAGTATGGGAGTTACGTTTTCTTAGTTTTTATTATTCGTAGATTTTTGGCCTAATTTTTGCTCTATAATGGTACGGAACCCTTCGTGAGCGAGTCTTACTCGCACTTGGCCGATTATTTATTTTAAATTAAAAACTAGATGACGCCCTTTATTGCGTGGAAACCGTACACTTTTCCGGGGTAAAAAGTATCCTATGTCTTTTCGCGTGACTCCATACCTTTCAGCAAAATCGGTTCAGCAGTTTGGGCGTTGGACATTAGTATGGATATGTCGTACGACCCACATATCCAACTTTCCTAGCTTCGTTTATACACAAACTATCATCTTGTTTAAATAGTCAGTAAGTTATTTATACTAGGCAGATGTGCTAATATTTATTTTCGCTCCGACTTGTTATAGAGAATAATTGAATGTTTACAGCAAACAGTCTAATTGATGAACTAGGAATGTGTCTGGAGTATAACATCAATGACAGTATACAGCTGTAAGTATTACATGCAGTTGTTTAGAGTTACTCTTTATTTTTTTTCTTTTTTTCTTTTCGCCGCATATTACACGAAATGAGGCGCGTACGGTGCGGACGAATGTGCGAGGTTTCACATCATTTCATAAAACGAATTCAAAGACGCGGCGCGTACGGCGCGTGCTTGCTGACTAATGTGCGATCACCTTTAACCGACTTAAAATAATCGACCAAGTGCGAGTTGGACTCGCGCACGAAGGGTTCCGTACCATAATAGACAAAAATTGTGTTTTTGTATGGGAACCCCCCTTAATTATATAGTTTATTTTAATTTTATTATTAATTATTAAATTGTAAATACAACTTAGTATTTTGTGAACATTTCAAGTGCTACCTGTTACCATTATTGAGATCGAGCAAAAAAAAAGCAAAAAAATCACGTTTGCTGTATGGGAGCCCCTCTTAAATATTTAATTTATTCAACAGATATACACAATCTGTGAATGTGAAATTTCAGAAGTTTAGCTATAGCAGTTCTTGAGATACAGCCTGGAGACGGACAGACGGACGGACAGACATTGAAGTCTTAGTAATAGGGTCCCGTTTTTACCCTTTGGGTACGGAACCCTAAAAACGAGTTGAACTCCGACATTCCTTCATCTCCTACGCCGTACTTGCCATCTACTCAATTAGCTCACAAGTCCGGAAGCTATTACATATATAACATCTTTTTTACACCCCAAATAATGCATGGTGTAAAGAAGTTGCATTTCAATAAGAGATCTCAGTTTGACCTTCTCCCTAAATTAGCAGGTCGATGTCTGTTCAGTGCGAATATCGACGTAAATGACATTAAAATAACATTCATATCAGCGCGCCTTGTACGGTGGCGGTTACGACGCTCGCCGCGTCCATGATAGGGCGAAATAGGAGAAAAACCTTTTTACTTAGATAAAAAATATTATAACTAAACATGTATCCAATCATTTCCCTGTAAAATTTTAATAGTAATCGAACTGTCCAAATTATTTTTTGATTGCGTCCCTGTAAGTCCTATAAAACTCAAAATGTTTTTAAAATCGAGGTTGTTTCGGATTTTTTTTTATCGAGTAAAATTATCTGTATTGTGTTTCTAACGAAAAAAGTCACTAGTTAAAAGATGTATCTATACATGTATATATTTTTCAGTTTTTTTGAATGGCGCTTTCTTTAAAAATTACTCATTCTAGAAACGTGAATTTGGAAGAAGGTGCCCTTAAGTTTGTATGTTTCATTTTTAGTAAAGACTACTAATTCTATTTTGAGAGGATTCAAAGTGATAAATAGGGTATTTAGCAACGACGGTTATTGATATAAAAGTTTCAAGGTTTAATTCTTTAGGGAGAAACTAGGAAAACTAACATCGAGTGGCAAGTAACTGTAACTATATTATTACACAGTCTTATTTGTTTTTTATTTAACAGTAAATTTTTATAGATTTTGTACTGTAGTTAGAGTTATTTTAAATTTGTTCAGAGTCTTTTCCAATCGGTCGTAATTTAAAACAGGACGTTGTAGGTAAGTTAACTAAAGACTACGTAAAACATGTTTGAAAAACTTGAGGTTCTAAGACGGAAAAGTTTTGAATTTTCCTAATTAAGTACAAAACTGTAATAACAATGAATATTAATTAATTAACCTAAGATACATATTAACAAAATTTGATTATGTTAATATCTTATGGTTATTTAACAGAAAACGTCAACTTTATTTAAAATAACACGTTAAATAATCTAATTAAAATGTTGAAAATTTGTTTAAGCATTTTTCAAATTCTCCGAAGATTTTGCTAATTAAAATTTGAAGTCCGTTAAAGTTATTTTTTAATTTCACGGCACAGTTACTTGATGATATAATTAATTATTGTTTAGTGTAGTGGATACTGTTACTGTGATGAAGATTATGCGAGTGACAACTTAATTAAACTGTTTTGTGTTTATTTACATTGTTTTGTACATAAAGGATTGTAAAGTAGGTCTGAAGTGGTATCCAATGCTATTTTGTTTCATACTTATATAATTATGTTACCGCTAATGTGCGTAAACCAGTTAGACTGCAGATTAACAAGGTATTCTTCAGATTATCTGGGTGAGTCAGTAAAAGTGCAAAAAGTTTATTCTATTCTCATTAAATTATATAAAACAGACTCTTGTTTGAATAAAACATATTATATACTTGTAGAGAATTATTTAATATGATTTTTTGGACTTAAACAAAATAATAAATCATAAAGTTTTAAGTAAAATGTTACTCCACTAATAAAATATAACAGATAGTATCAACTAGGAAAAACCAATCAAAACAAAAACAGTCTTAGGTTGAAAAGCTTAAGTCAAAGTTTTTAGGACTTTTACGAAGGAAGAGAATGCAAACTAACTAGGTAAAATGCAAATATAGGCTTTTTTATTAAAAAATTTCACACATTAACGAATGGTATCAGGGAATCTGCAGATTACCTGGGTAATGTGCACGTTAACGTATTCTGCATTCTAACGATAACATTTATAATAATATGTCAAAATATTGTTTCATTCTATCATTTTTATACTAGATCGTTAGTCGGCTTCCATCCACTCCTGGCAAAACAATGCACCATCGCGTAGCACCGGAAAAGTTAAATTTATGTCTATCTTTAAGCTTATATTGTCTGTTTTTTCGGCATGCTCGATATGCGTAAGTAGACTATGAGGTAAATATAACAAAAAATAAAAGTTAACGGTAAAGTAAAATCAGTAATGTGTTCAATAAAAATGATATTAGTGTCCAGCATAAAAAAGCTGTTAGCAAAGCTTTTAAATTGTTTATTTCACGTGAAATATATACTAATAAGGATATTTTGGTGCTTGGGTGAAATTGTCATGTGAAATGCTCAGATTAATGACTATTGGGAGGATGCGAAACAACTGTCACTCAAAATGACGCCAGTATTCGCTTTCATTTTTGGTATGCGGAATAATATTCGGATTGACAGGAGAGTGTGGCTGTAAATCATCTGTCTTTTAGTGACATTTCACAAAATAGCGGCGCTAGTTATTATTTCGGCCACGCACCAAATCATTCTTGCGGCATAGTATATTAGGATCCAGCATAAAAAAGCTGTTAGTGAAGGTCTCAATTTCACGTGAAATAAACCTTTTTATTACCGCGCGAATGTCTATATTTTGTTTCTTTCGCGCAAGTAATTTTGAAAGGCCAAGTTTGAGCAAGGACGATGAGCATTACTGAACTTGGCAAAGTTTCAACACAGTATAAATATGTACAGTAGAGTAAGATTGAATTCGCACTACGTCTGATCTGAGCCCGTAACAATACGGTGGTAGTAGACGTATAACTGTTTATACCATGATAGCTTATACGTTAAACTGGCTTCGTTTTAAATAATATCTTCGTCTCCTATAAATTTCAGGTTCGAATCGGACTGAGTGCAAAATCGCTTAACGGATTGATTTCAATATCTTTGAAATCAATCTGTGTGATACGATTTTAGTACGAGCGTGCAACCTGATTCTACATTGTTTAGTTTTTTCTACTTTTCTGAAATCACTTACATATTTTGTGCGTTCCAGACTCAAGTGCACCCAGTGAGCAAGTATGAATAAGGTCTACTGTATTCTATTTATATTGTGGTTCCAGCCAGATCCACCCGTGCCAGCTAGTTTGTGAGATTGTTTAGTTTCTTAGATTTTCTTTAATTTACGCTGCAAACAAAAAGTTTAGATTATAAAAAATTTGAAGAATTGATTGATTTAAAAGTTAAGCCATTTTATATTTAACTTTTATAATATTACTAGTAGACTTTATATTTAACTATTAGTGTCTAAACACACCATGCCGAAGATACGCGGCCAAAGTTCGGCAAGATTACGCCTGCAATGTATTTTAAATTACCGATGACACACCATGCCGAAAGTCGCGTTTTAGCGTACAGCTGAACTTCGGTCGAGCGTGAGTTCGGCAGTGATTCAACGGTAATGTTTTCGGCGTCAATTGGGCGGCGTTCGAGACACTGAATACTCGGACAAAGTTACGCAACTGAATTTCCGCCGCATAATTTCGGCTCTTATCGCCGAATGCCGAATGCGTTGGAACGTAATATCGGCCACGGAACTTCGGCCGCGTATCTTCGGCATGGTGTGTTTAGACACTAAGGGCAACCCACACGAACCACAACCACACGACACTCACAACCACACCACGTGGTTGGGCGTTTATTTTGTATTGTAAATGAACTGGAATATTCACACGTACCACATTTTGCAGTCTTTGTCGACCACTTGTGTGATACCGATCACATCGCAACCACAAGCGAACTAGTGGCCGACCACATCTCAACCAGAACGTTGCGTCGATGCAATGACAGTGCGCGCACACCGCCCGTGCTCTTCCCCCCCCTCCGTTTCATTGACTTTCGTACGTAACCACATCGCAACTACTGGCGACAACGCAACCGCGTCGAAATTTTGTCGGTACCACAACGCAACTACAAAAAGCTGCAGCGACACCATTCACACGTAACCACTGCTTGGCGGCATTTTGTCGTTGCGACGTGGTGTGGTTGTGGTACTTGTGGGTTGGCCCTTAGAATATTATAGTACTAAATACGGGAGCCCTAGAACAATTTTTTTTATTACTATCAAGCTAATTTTTTGTGAGTAGCTTTATTTTGATAAGACGAACAACATTTTTATTTGCGAAAAATCTCGAAAGTGGTAGCTAACAGAGACAGAAAGGATTTCATACTTTTGATTGATGGTCCTAAAATATGGACTGTTTTATTTGTAGGACAATGTTACTCTTAAATTATATGACTAATAATCTATCAATATACAAAAAATCAGCTCGTTAGGGTTCCGTTACAGGGTTCTGGAATCAACAAAACTTGGTTGACTACTGAACCCTAAAACGGAACCCTAACAAGCTGATTTTTTGTATATTGATAGGTTAATAGTTATATGATTTAAGAATAACATTGTCCTACAAATAAAACAGTCCATATTTTAGGACAATCAATTCAAAGTATGAAATCCTTTCTATTTCTGTTAGCTACCACTTTCAAGATTTTTCGCAAGTAAAAATGTTGTTCGTCTTATCAAAATGAAGCTACTCACAAATAAATTTGCTTGATAGTAATAAAAAAAAAATGTTCTAGGGCTCCCGTACTAGTACTAGCAGATGCCCGCTACTTCGTCGCGCATAAATTCGTTTATCGCGCTGGACACGTACTTTTTCCGCCACGAAAACTATCCTAATATATCCTTTCCCGTCTCTTAAAGTGTCTCCATGCCAAATTTCATCTAAACCCATTCAGCCCTCGTATGTTAACTGTTAGTGTATAGAGGCACTACTGACTGGCAGACTAGCTGGCAGAGCACAAACAGACATACACAATTGCGCATTTATAATATTAGAAAGGAATCAAGTACATCTAGACACGCGGTAGCGTGTCAAGCCAAGTTCAAGTAAAATAGAACTGGCGAGCAGCACCGTGTGATTACACGAACCATTTGGAGCCACTTTTGACCCCCTCATAATTCAAAAACTATTTAACATAAACGTGTCAAAGGCTCATATTATGTTACGAGTTATGACAAATCGCAAGCTTTTGTATAATTTCATGAACTGTAAATCTAAGCAAAAAAAAAAAATGTCACATCAACTTTATTAGTATTCTGTGGCCTGAAAACGTTTGGATTTAGAACAGTGCATCAACAGTCAACTTTAGATGAGAGCGATCACATGCGAAGAGCATCGAGATGAACAGAGGCGGCGGTGCGGAACGACCAGGTCGGCTCATCAAACAACAACCCAGTCCAACGACTCATCACGTTTAGTTCACTTCATTTTACAGCACTACTTTATAACTACTAGGTGCTTGGAAAACTCGCAATGGATATTCGTACGGCATTTAAATTTGTTTGATATATAACATAAGGCTTTTCTGGGTGCTTAGACAACTTGAATTAGATAATTTTATTATATTATTAAAAAAAATTATGATATATTTTGACATAAAGCGTCGCTAAAGGCCCAAATACACGGGAGGCCGATCGAATCACATCGGACTGACACTAAACGAATCGTCGCGATATACAGTAGTCGTGACAGAGGCCGCACTCCCGTGGGTGTCTACAAGTTCTGTTTGTTTGGCCTACGATTAGTTCTACTGGATTCGTTAGGTCTTTCCGTATACAGAGTCCTTCAGCCCCCTTTTTTATGCTTTTGTTACGGAAAATCCTTGTGTCGTCATCATTTTTCACGATGGCAACTTCACTATTGGTTAAAAGCTATTTATTGGAACGAAGTTCCTTATCGCGCGTTCGGCGCCGCGGTGTTGCGAAAGGAGGCTAGACGGAACGACACTTGACCTCGACACTCTTTTTAGTACCTGCGAAGTAGGGGCAGATGGCATTGATAAGTATATTGAGTGGTACTTAGTATTCCTGGGCGTCAATAGATGGCGTTTTTTTTATAACTTCGTTCCATCCGGGTGTCCCTTGACACCTGTCTAGTTTTTATTTAAGTATGTTAAGCCAAAGAAAAACATACTGTTAACATTAAGGTACTCGAAAGGCATCAAAAAGTATAAAAAGGTTTTTAATGCTTCGGCTTTTGGTACATAAATTAGCACTTCGCAATCCGTGGTCGTGGTTAAGCCAGAAGTTTGACTGCAAACTTTTTGATGTCTAAAGCTTTTTATATAAATAAAAGCTTTTTATATACACTTGAATAATATAAAGAAAATATGTATTTACAGAAACATTTACTAAACGGTTAAATTTCTTTCTAGAACTTTAAAAAATGAGGCTCTATAATAAGGTTTAACTGAATAATAGCACTTTCATCACTTAGTCATACTCCTACATCGCACTATCGAAAACTTAAGCTGTGTGATGCACTGAATGTTTTATATCAATATCGCGATGATATTATTATTGTGCTTATAATATGTGGGACCTATCAGACAGAGCGTGGTCACGCGTTCCAGCGTTCTGCGTTCGAGCGGTTAGTCACACAGGAGGAAATCTGGCGCGGTCAGAACGCCCTCTGTGTGCCTCTATACAGGGTGCAATTAAACCTTCCTGTCAAATTTTTTCCAGGGCTTAGGTATCATTAGGAGAGTCCATTTAACCAAAAAAAAAATTAGGTGTTATTTTTTTTGATGACATATTTTATCCCATTTAAAATCGTTGCAGAACGGTCACTCGCGCCGCGGGCGAATGACCGGGGGTGACGCGGGGTGAGGCGCGCGCGCGGGGACACGTTACGCGCGGCCGACGCGTCGTGTCCATTAATTGTAGTATTTTTAAGGATAACTTTCGGAAGCTATTTCTCAAAATTTTAGTACTGAGTGATTATAAAAGAAAAAATACGTGTATTTTTATTTTAAACAAGGATCAATATATCAAAATTTGGCAGGAAGGTTTAATTGCACCCTGTATAATGTAAATACAACACAACGAATAATACAACACGATCGCTTGAACGGTTGACCGCGTGACCGCTCTCTGTCTGATAGGTCCCTTAGAGTTGGTCGTACTTCATTCCTTGTAGTTAAATGTCGCAAATACCTATGCAACCCTATACAAGGCATATTTCGACATTTAAAGTAGAATAAAGGGGGAAAATCGTGAAATGATTGAAGATAAAATTCTCAGGCGATCTGAATGAAATATGGCGTAATAAATGCGTTTAACGGCAAACTCGTACATAAAACTGCGAATTAAAACTAAAATCTTACGAGACCGTAGAAAATTATGTGGCAATATTTTTTATTGCGCACGAAATTGCCAGTCACATTTTTACCGGGATTCCTTAGGACACAATGTGTTTTAATAAAACGGCCAAATATGGTAATGGAACAAATCCTTTATTATACCTCTTCTTGTTTATAACATACATAACGTGCGTAACATATTTTGTAATATCGCGGTGAACGAATAAACGAAATAGAGTTTATGTAAGTTATTTGGAATAAATTGTGTTGTGTATATGTAGAAGTAACATATACTTACATGATAAATAATTAAGAGGGCGACTAACCCAAAAAATCAAACATCGTTCTTGTCTCTTCACACTCACGCCCGTCTTTCATAATATGTCAGGAGAAAAAGGACGACGCGGAATCACCGTCAAGTTAGTTTTAATGGTTTTACTATGAATAAAAGACGAACTATAATGATTATGAAAAAAGTATATTGAGCAAATTTAGGTTTTATTAATGCCTTTTTAGATATTAAAAATAATAAAGAAAAGACAGCAAACTTCGAAGATCCAAGCAAAAATGTGTCTAAAACAAGGTTTTTTGTAAAAAAAAAAATAACTATCGAGCATTTTTTCAGTAATCGTGTTTTCGTCTTGAGCATTTAATCTTCATGAACTGAAGTTTCTTGTGTAAAAAAATCAGTTTTCTAGACCTTACAGATTTTAAGATCTAGGTTTAAGTATGTAGTAAAACTTAGCAAGTAAAAAAAAACATAAATATATAGAGTGCTTATGAATAAGGATGATTTTGTATAACATAATATTATTACCACAATATAATATTCACTTTTATTGCCTGGACTTAATGGGTAAAAACTTTAAACTCGCGTCAGAGAATGTGACCATCGACAATTCGTAAGACTTTTTTTACACCTTTGCGTTTTACTGGCTGGAAGACTCAAGCACTCTCAGGGTGGATTTATAATATGCGTCCGCGCGAACGCGAGTTGTGGCGGCTACACCGCGAGATCACAAGCAATAGTATATGTAACGATTTATCGCGGTAATAGCTTGTGATTTCGCGGTGTAGCCGCCAAACCGGGCGTTCGGAGTTCGGAAGGACCCGTATGTTTTATCGAGCCTTAATTACTTATTTGGTCTTTGCTTGATATACCCTTATTTTCGAAGTTTTTGAGTATTTAGTATTTACCATTCAGTCCAAGTCACTTATTCGTGACATTTTCTAAACAAATATAAGTTCTCGAGGGCTCGAAATTCAGGGAACTCGTTAAATTATTCAGTTAATTGTGAACGGTAAATAATTGAGTGACCTTTAGATCTAGTTCTGCTATTGTTATATTGAGCTCCTCAATTGTGGGCAAATACCTTGAGAGTATCTCAATATTATTGTCTCAACTCAATATATCAAGTATCGTGCCTTTTAAACCCAAAGAATTTCTGTGTTGTGTTATTCATAGTAAATGTTTTCATAGGCATGTTGAATGTTTATATTTAAACAAGCAGGGCCGGCAAAGTTGTTTTTTTTTTCTATCTATTTATTAAAGGGGTTTTGTCGGTGACCGACTATGCCACCCCCATGAAACAAAATATAAAATCACAACATAAGATACTTAAATACTACTTACAATAAAATCAAAATATATGTCTAGTAGAATTCGGGCCTCTCTTGAATTAGGTGAGGATAGAAAACTATTACAGACTCCTATGTTTCCTAAAAGGTCATCACCGAGGCTACTACGTCGGGATTCGCCCCGACCACACTCCATCAATACATGTTGTACATGTTCCGGTGTTCCACATAATGCACAATTTGGAGAGTCAACCTTACCCATCATAAATTTGAAAACGTTTGATGGAATGTGACCGGAGCGCAATCTTAACATTGCTACTATATCTTTTCTCGGCATTGATAATCTGTCAAACCACGGGTAACGAGGAGGCTCCCATTGTATTGTTTTGTACCATATTCCCTTATTCAGCGACCGCTCATCAAAATATTCCTGCCATAGTTGTCGACAATATACCTTAACCTTACCTAAGCAGTTGTATACGTTATTTTAGGTATGCAGAATTGTTAGTGATTCTTAGACCAACCCATATGGGTTGGTCTAAGAATCATTTTGTTAAGTATATACTCCCCCATCGGCAATTTAACAAAATAGGTCTAGCCGTTTCCAAGGGGTTTAGCAAGAAACACCGCGGCACGAGAATTTTATAAATAAGAAATTAAATAAATAGATCCAATAAGATCACAAAAGAGATTCTTTTCATAAGTTAAGAAATTATTTAAATGAAGTTATATCCAAGCAAATACCCCTTGCAGCCAACAAGTTCCCAAGAGTAATTAAAAGTTAGAATAATGAGAGAGGGTTAGGGCCGCGCTACACCGGAATGGCAGCGGCGAGGCGAGCGCTTTCAGTGTCAAATGATTTTAAACTTTATCTTCATTATTGTAATACATAGTATCGCTTAAAAGCCTAGCGGGCGCCCGTGGCCGCCGGCGGCCGCGATTTCTCAAGCGATAAAGCGTATTACAATAATGAAGATAAAGTTTAAAATCATATGACACTGAAAGTGCTCGCCGCGCCGCTGCCATTCCGGTGTGGCGCGGCCCAAAGATAGTTTTATTATCAAGGTGGTTCGCTTGAGGCTATTTTAAGTGGCGGTTGCACTCTTTGTTGCATGCAATTAATGTTATGGTATATTTTTACTGACATAGGTGCAAAGTGGTTTTAAGTTGATAATAATTATTTAGGGTGGGTTGCACCAACTTACTTTAACTATGACCGTAAATTTAACTATAACTACAGTGCAAAATATCAAATCTTTGGTTAAGGACGCCATATTTAACGATAACCATAACCGCTCATACTCATATCGAAATTTTTTCGTGAAAATTTACTATGGTCTATGGCTCAAAGTGTTGTTATAAAAAATATTTTTCCTGACGATTTTTACAGATGATTCAATTTTTTATACTCTCAATCCCATTAACTGGAGCTGTAATAAAAAAATAAACGCAACAGACATCTGTCAAATTCCGTAGTCAAAGTTAAGGTTAAAGTTAAGTTAGCCTTAACTATAATCATAACTTTGACCATAACTGTAACTATAACCACGCCTCTGGTGCAACCCACTCTTATTGTATCAAAATATGGAACAGAACTATTTAAAGCAGCCATACTCAAAATATTATTTTTTTTATTTTTTTATTTTATGCTCCGCCCTGGGGCCCTGGGGCTTCGCAAAGCCTTTGTAGGGGCTCCGCGAACGATACGATTCATATATTTTTTTTTAAATGTCATCAGACACAAAATTTTCAGGAAGGTTTCGTCAAAAATTTTCGTTTTTAAAGGGGTTCCGCTACCAAAAAGTTTGAGAACCGCTGATTTAAAGTATAGCGAAAAAAATAAGTACAAGTAAAAGTCAAAAACTGGATAATTCCAGGATATTTAATGGAGGAATGGTTCAAGACGTTACGAATAGGAAATGCAATCTCGGCCTTTTTTAGCGAGATTGATCTCGGACGAAAAAAAGGCGAGATCTCGCGTGTTCGACGAGATTGTACTTGAGCATAAAAACGTCTTATTCAAAGTACGGACTGACACGGACGGAGTTGCGGTCACGGAGTAAAAACAAAGAGGAGCTGGCCAAAGCAACGGTGCACTGTGATTTTTAACTAGGTCCTGATAGTTAGGGAGGGGAAGAGGGGATTTCGCGACAAGCTTGAGCGTATCAGATTAAGCTTGTATAAGCTCCGACATGTGTTTAGTTATCATGGTATAGAAATCAGATTTCTCACGTGGTGGATTAAAAAAAAGTTATTTTCGAATATTGAAATGTCATCGACGGATCTGTCAGATTAAGATAGGGGATGTTTAGTATACCCCAAAGAAGCTTCCATATAAAGCACTGACGATTCAAAGGTTAGGTAAGGCTGTAGGGACATTTTAAAATATAAAAAATAAAGCTTCATATTTTACTAAGCTTCGCAGATATTTTATGTTGCACTAAACTAAATGATTTAGTCCTTGCTGTCTAAAATCTTGTTAAAATTGACATAAGTAAGCAATTTTCTGAATATACATATTTTCTTTTTCATAACTTTAAAATGGCTGCAGTTTCTGAACTCACCGCTAAAATAAAAAACGCTCTTTTTATTTTTTATCAGTTTTACCTAATGTAAAAAACCTACTAGGTCTCCGTGACGCTCGAGTGACTACACGAATACCACCCTGGGCTCCCCTACTATGAGTACTTAGAAGTTTATTTAAAAAATTATAGACAGATACGTTAAACAAGGTTTGATGCATAAAAAGCTATTGGAAAAAATCGTGAAAATAAATGTTTATCTTATAATATTCATAATATTTATTATTTTTTTCTAAATTTATTCAAATATTGTGATTATTTGCAAAAAATAAAAAAAAACCACCAAACTATTAATCTCGCGAGATCTCGAAATTGGCGAGATCTCGCAGTATTGTTATTCATAAACTCGCGGGATCTCGCTTGAGCCCCAATCTCGCGAGATTTGCATTCCCTAGTTACGAAATTATTAAATAGAAATATTAAATATTCTTCTATTTAATAATTTCTTTTCGTTTCGTCATTTAAACTTCAAGCATACATTTGTATAACAAAAAATAGTTTGTATATGGGGAAGTGACTCCGTTCTTATTTAAAATTATGGGGTTTGATATGAAAAAAGTTGCTGGCCTTTGTGGCGAAACTTTTTTTGACCATCATCTTTCGAGCACTAACGAAAAAAAAAATATTATACTTACTCGAACGTATGATTTTAAGTAAAATCGTCACGTTGAAAATATTTCAGCGCACATTTCTTTTGCCATTTGGTGCCGTAGAGTAAATGTTGTGTGTTGTACTCTGCATAATATTCCGCTCTACATAATATCAGGCGTTCATTGCAGCGCCATTGTCGTGCGTTGCCAATTTGTAAGTCATTCCACGCATCTGTGTGATATGAATTAGGTATACGCAGCCCGGATATACCATAAAGGCCCCTATACACGGCTTGGCTTATATATTCGGTCAAGCTGATTGCAGGCTAGCCGGCATTTTCGTGTGTGCTCGAATCCGGTAAAGTCGGCCTGGGATCAATCCAACCGGATCGATCGGCCTGCCTGTATATTATGATCGTTGATTTTAAAATCTCGTGAAACAATTACAAGTTCCTTCTTAATGTAAACGTTTTTCTTTGTGCTAATCTACATTTACTGCGAGAATAACGTAACATACAATTTACATGTTTTGGGTAAAGGCCTAGGGGTGACGATAATAATATCTATGGACGGTTCACACCACGTCAGTCTGGCCCCGCGCTATGTACCTGAAGGACTTGTGTTACAGGTACCAGACAACGGAAATATATTTAACACTTTTATACTATACATATATTTAAGATTTTTATTAT
Organism: Cyaniris semiargus; assembly: GCA_905187585.1. Classification (NCBI taxonomy): domain Eukaryota; kingdom Metazoa; phylum Arthropoda; class Insecta; order Lepidoptera; family Lycaenidae; genus Cyaniris; species Cyaniris semiargus. The sequence continues at coordinate 7,848,870 of LR994555.1, forward strand.
ATCATACACATATTTAATACACATCCAGGACCCGGGAACACTGAAAACTTTTTGTTCCGTCGCGTCGGCGGGATTCGATTCGCAAACTTAAGTGAAGTCGCTGGCAAAAGCTTATATAGCTATCATTCTATAAAGTATGTGACGTATGGACTTTTTCAATCCCTGTGAGTGGTAAGTAGATAATAATTGTCTTTTATTCATTTGTAAAAGTACACAACCCTAATTACTGTTTATATTTTAAAGCTCTTGTTGTGAAAGCCCTAAATGAGTCACAATTGTTTTTTCTAGGTCAATGTTAAAAGTAATAATTAACATTTCTCAACTACTAAAGCAGATTCATTAATATTGATAAGGCTTAACTCTTCTAGATTTTAATTAAGATTCAGAATTGTAGAACTAGACGAGTAGGTTTCATAGCAGGTAAAACGTTTAAAATAAGTTCTACAATATAATAATTCGTATAGCGCGATACTTATTACTACATTTATTGCGTAATGTGCAACTAATTATAATTTTAGAAGTTAAAACTTCTAAAATTATAATTTAAATTACACGATATTTAAATTACAGCGACGATATTATGCACTTTTTTGGGATCAATTCTTCAGGAGATAAGAGAATCGTGTCAGGATAGTTACTGACCTGTACGAATATTCGTAAGACATAAAGTAGAGTAGGAGAGAAAATAATATTCCAAAATGCAACTCCCTTTCCACCGCGCAACGAAAATGTATGCCTGCCTGCTGTTTCGTTTTCACCTTTGTGTAATGTCTAACCGGTCGTTTTTTTTATTAATATTTATCACTAAAATGACATTCAAAAATTTGTCTAACTACACAACACTTATAAAATCAGAATTATTGCCTTCCTTCAGACAAGCAGCAGCCCCTCGAGCAGATGAAGAAGGCCAAAACATCCTGAAATGATTTTGCCTACTATAATCTGAATAAAACTCGTATTATTAACATTGACTTTGCGAAAAAGTATTAAGTACCCCCACAATATTTTTTTACTATTTTTCAAAAATTCAAAGCGACATCTATCGTAAGTGTAGAGAGACTCTAGTTTAACATAGGTGCGTGAACCGTAGCTAGAATAGCCACACATATTCCTCCCCATCACATTTCAGTGTTGTGTTCTGTAACCGGCAGATGGCGCTTATTGGCGTGGTGAAAATTCGCGTCTTAAACCGCACTCAAAGATTAATTATTAAGTACTTAACTTTTATTTAACTAATATTTTGAGATGAACTCCATAAAAGCTCTTAAATAGAAAAATAAGTTTATTATCATTATAACAAAAGTGATAGAAGTATTATATATTATAATCTCAATTATTACCAAAGCCTCACTCTTTTTGTATTACGTTCGTCGGCCCAGCCGGCCCAGCACTACACATTGGTCGGTAGGATGACACTTAAATACGAACTGCTACATAAAACAATACATCTCAAGATTGATCTTGAGCATAATCAGCGGTAAGAGCGTTTGAATACGGATGTGTCGGTATATTTTGTCTTGTATTTATCGAACTAGTACTTTAATGGGTGTCTTCATCTGTCACGACCCCTACATTTCCGCAGGCGGGGGTTGAGAGCCTAAAAGGGTATAACATTACCGCATCAGATCGTATTTGTAAATAGTTTTGGTAGGAAAAGCAAGTGCGGGTTCTATTGGCTATGTTTTAACATTATTTAGATAATACTAATGTCTATAAATACAATAATTTATTTTTTAAACTCTTTTTGTCTGTCTGTTATCTTCTCACGCTTAAGCACCTTAACTGATATACATGGATATTGTATGGAATTACGAATCTGAGGCCCGGGAAAGGACATAGAAGAAACAAAATCGAGTTTGAAACAAAAATATTAAAAACTGACGCTTCTACACAACTTATTAATTTTTGCAATTGATGTGTCAATTATTTCTACTCAAAAATACATTCGATACAGTGTAACAAAACAAAGTGATAATGATTTAGGCTGTGTATATGATGTTCCTTATATTGTGTTGTAATATAGTTCACTGTGAAAGTATCGCTGAAAGAGCATTTTTTAACCGACTTCAAAAAAAGGAGGTTATCAATTCGACGCGTATGTATGTAATATTGCCCAGTTTTTGTATATGTTAATATATAGCAGCTTCTGAACAAATGTGCCAAATTTCAAAAGTGTATGTATGTATGTTTTTATGTTTGTGCACGCATATCTCCGGAACTACAAGTCCGATTTAAGTGATTCTTTTTTTATTGTACCAGGTATTGTTCAACTTAGGGAATACTGCAAATTTCATCAAAATCAGTTCAGTAGTTTTTGAGATAGGAAATTTTAATTCTTAATTACGTGCAATTTGAAGTCGGTTTTATCTTTTTAAAATACTATTTGTGATTTGTATGTCCAATTTCCCTTGTGTCATGTATTTGCCCATACAAAAGTTAAAAAGTTCGCTTTTAAAATTTTCTTTCAGTACTACTACTTTCATAATAAACTCTATACAGGGGACTCATACATACCCTAAAGTATTATCACTTTGTTTGGTAACACCCTGTAAAAGTTTTTTTCTTATAAGGTCTAATTATATTTTAAACCCTCCACCTCAGGTCACAAATATACTGGTCGACATTGATTGATCTACAACCTGTTAGAGAATTCATCAGATAGCGCAGGCGAACGGGCCGGAAAAAATGAGACAACCGCCTCTTCCAGATAAAATTTATTGGCTTTGGGAAAATGTCGAGTTCTACGTAACAAATACTGTGTGAAGAGGGATATGATTTTTTGTGCTCCGGATCGCGAATTGATAAGTTCCATGTATCAAAGGGAAGGATTTTATTAGATACGCCTTTTGTTAATATGTTTGTTGTTAATATTTCGTCAAAATATTACGCGGTGGAAAGATAGATACTTTGAGCCATACACACGTTCTGATTTCTGATTTTGTTTTTTTGTGGAATATAAAAAAAAGCAAAAGAGTAGTAGTCTGCTTGTTTGCCGCTTATTTTAAAAAATCTCACTATGAAAAAAAGCATCTCACGATAGAAAGTGATTGCCATATTATGCCAAAGGACACCCGAAACACCGGAGGACCCGCTAGTTTCTGGCTTTTTACAAATTGTTACTATGCATTTCATTTGCCTACTGTATCTATTTACTATACTGGCTAGTGGGGTTTGAAAATACTATCAGAGAAGTTGATTCATAGGTAGATGGTGGACCTATGTAATTTGGTCGCGTTGTGTCAAACCTAGCCGACAGATCACGATTAACATTGAATTGACACAATTCGACCAAATGACGTAGGTCCGTCAACCGCCTATGAATCAATTTCTTCGATGGTACATAAGTTTTACTTCGGTCTGGGGATTTTGTATAATGTCCGTCTCTACATGGGTTATCGATGGTATAGCTATTGAAACTAGTTTTCTAACATGAAGTACCAAGTAGCTTTTTGCTATTGTGATGTAAGTATGTCAATAGCCTTCCACTGTTGATGAGATCTCTTGATGCTGTTTTTTCGTAATTAACAGCAAATAGCCACTTTTTGCGTTTTCATGCAAGGTATACATAGATACAAGGATTAAGATCATACCTACAAGGCTTTTGTGACACTTTATCATAGAGGCTTGGATTTTTACTCAAAATGACCTCAACGTCCATAATTCGGCCATGTGTCACACGAGAAATGATATTTCGATGACATCGACAGAAAAACATGGTTATAATGGAACTATCACTTAAGTGGCACTACAAAATAAATCCTAGTATTCAGGTATTGTATCAAAACATTATTGTAGGATTTTAATTATTATTATTGAGAATGTTATTCAATCCGTCACAAAAATCACAGCAAAGAAAGATCATTATAACAACAAATAACCTAAACGTTTCTGAGTTGTTTGTGCATTACACTTGAGTGCAGACGTTATATTATTGTTATCCTGTTTAATTTCCGCTGTGTTAGTCTTAACATACCACGATGACGTCGGCATCTTAAATTTTGATACGTAACATGTTGTGAGATAAACTGTGACATGAAGGATGAGGTCATGTATTAGAATATATCTGCCTTAACCATAACACCTGGTTATTACATAAGAGGCACATAGATCTACAAAATATTTTCCATTGGCGTTGTTTGGGGCATGTTAGATTTGGCATTTTTATTCTTGACATTTTTACAATTGTTTCGATTAATCATATTTTATCTATAATTATAGTGTACATAATATTGTTACTGATTTTTATACGTGTTATACATTGTGTTTCAGAAACTTACACCTTAAAACTTTCCTATTTTTCTGAACGAGCGTAAGACGTTGTTAAGCATGTAGTCGTGCCGAATTCATTTTTACAACATCTGGTTATGGCCGGGTCTATCGTTACACCCTTTGCCGAACTCATAAAGTACCCTATACCTCGATAGCATAGGACCCTTTATTTCATTACCATGTGTCGCCGGCCCATAATTTTGTAGGTTCCAACCCGAGTCCTAAGTAAAGCGACTAACGGAATTCAAAATAATATCTTCAAACATAACTCCATCTCCGTCAAAAATACGCTGAATAAGCGGGGTTGAAAGTTTTGATAAATACCTCCAAACACTATCCCCGTCTTTATCTGACGTAAGGTGAGTGAGCGAGGTTGAAGAAACTTTTGATTATTGAAGCGTGAAGTGTCAAAAGTTACTAATTACTGCTCGCGTTCCCAGATCTTATATTATCTTAATTGGGAGATGGCAATTCGAGTTTACCTGAAGTCGCAAATATGGGAACAATGTTAGTAATTAATATCTTTGAATTGAAAGTTCTAGTTCCAAGTAATAGTAGAAGGGTTTACTAATTTATTTAGACGCTTTTGTGAGTTACATGTTTAGTGTAGGGTACAGACGTCTTTCTCTAATTGTTCTGGGCCCTAATTGGGTTTTGGAATAGTATCGAGTTATAGTTTTGTTTTCACTTATGTGTAACGTAGTAAATAATCGTAAGTTCTACAGGCTATTCAAAAACGAGACACAGGAGCTGTGGCGGCACTGCTGCAGTAGAAATTCGTTCAGAGATCTGCGGTAACGTTTACAGTGGCTATTATTGCTAAGACTAAACTAACAGTAGTAAGTAGCTAATGGTGCCACAGCTCATGTGGTTTTACTTTCACAGCCCCTTAAACCCGAATACGTTTAGACCTTAAGCCTATGTTACTTGGGCCTCTATACCCAATCTTTTCACGGATCTTTAGTTATGGCACTACGATTAAAGAAAATTACATACAATATTAGCAAAAATTTCAAAATTTAAAATTATTTTTCTCCGTTGTCAGTAAGAAATATTTAGAAGCTACTCGAGGGTTAATTCTGTTAGGGCGAAGCCGCAGGCTTCAGATATATTTTAAGGCTTTTAAGGTTTAGGGAAAGCTCGTGACATGTCATTAAATACAAGGATTACAAGTATTTAACACACCCGACCCTTTGAGACGCTGATTACGTAATACAACGGTCATTTAAATATATATATATATATATATATATATATATATATATATATATATATATATATATATATATATATATATATATATATATATATATATATATATATATATATATTTTTTTTTTTTTTTTTTTTTTTAATATTTATAAAATGTTTTTTTTTTTTAATAAATGAATGTTTTGTATTTGCAGTAATAGAGTAAGTAGTGGTAGCTTTTTCTTTCCTGATATAATATTATTTATATGAAAGGTGCTGAATTGGGAGATCAATTTTGGTAAAACCTAAAAGTAGGCAAAAAGATTTTCCAAAAAGTCCGACATTACTTTTTGGAAAATCATTTTGCCTAGTCCGGGATCGAACTGGATAATTTTTAAATGTTTTGGATTTTTCGTATTAAGTTATTAAGTAAACCCGTTTTCGAAATTCACTGTACATTTATAACCTAGGTATCATTAGTACGCTGTAGAGTGTGGGTGTCTGCTTAATGAAGTAATCAGTTCTGCTTCATTAGCATTCAGGTATTGGATGCATTGGATATATCAATAGACATATTGGATATATTATGGTATAGATTAGGGGTCACCAAATGGCGGACCGCGGTCCGTATCCGGACCGCCGACCCATTGTGTGCGGACCAAGCACTTTCGAAAATGAACTTCGTTAAAAAGAAATTTCGGCCTCGACTTACCGATGAACATCTCCAGGATTTAATATCAATACCAATTTCACTCCAAACATCAGAGAGATAATTCGCTACAAAAATGGTCACTTTTCTCTTTGATATGTAATTTATAAATACCTTTGTAATTTCCGTAATTACCTTTGTTTAATCAATATTTTTTTTATACTCTAAGTTGGTTTTACTCTAATGTAAAACCAACGGCGGTGACCACAGATGAATCATTAATACTTATAGGAAAAAAAAGAGATCTAGAGAGCAGATATATATAATAATATAAGGGTATGTTCGTGTGTCAATTGTGTGTTAAGTGTGTTTGCTAATAATAGTTGAAATAGTAGTAAAATTCAATTTAGTATAATTGTAAGTGTAGTGCTTGTAAATTATTTATTGAAGAAGAATGCAAGGTTTTAATTATTTATATGTAAATTTTTAAGTCTATCGATAATACATTTTCGTCGGGGTTACCCCGTAAAAATAGTAAAAATTCCTTTACACATCCAGTAGACATATTGCAGACTCTATTGGCCACTACGTCAATAGTTTCCATTTAAATTAAACTAGTTTACGAACACGTCGCAGTTGGCCGATATGAAGTCCGCAGTCCGCTGGATATTTCTAATATATCGAACAATAGCGCCAGCTGGAACAACATACACATAGTAGAAATATGACGGAAAAAAAAGAGGTTTGTACCGTAGGAGGGCACCGTATATTTTTCGGGGATAATAAGAATCCTATGTCCTTCCCGGGACTCAAAGTATCTCCATACCAAATTTTAGCAAAATCGCTTCAGCAGTTTAAGCGTGAAGAGGATAACATACATACAGGCAGACAGAAAGATAGACAAACAGACACACTTTTACATAATATATAATATTAGTATGGATATTATGGATATGAGGATACATTTGTTTAAAAAGAATTCCCTAAATTCACCCCGCAAGATAAAACACAGGGTCGAATCTTCGAGCGACGAAATTTACTTCGAATCAAGCGAGGCGATATAAACCGCCCATAATACAAAAAACCGGCCAAGTGCGAGTTGGACTCGCCCATGAAGGGTTCCGCAGCAGCAATAAGGTTTATTTTTATGAAATTAAAAGGTTTTTGATTTATTTTTATACTTCAGTTGATTTAATGAAAGTTAAATTAAGTTTACCATTTATGACGTATAAAAAAAGAACTACTTGATAGATTTCGTTCAAACCAATTTTCGTTGGTAGTTTTTATAGTAAAGTACATCATATATTTTTTTTAGACTTATCATGCCCCTACTTTAGAAGTTAGAGGGGGGGGGGGGGGACACATTTTACCACTTTGGAAGAGTCTCTCTCGCAAACTATTCAGGTTAGAAAAAAATGATATTAAAAACCTCAATATGATTTTAGAAGACTTATCCATAGATACCCCACACGCATAGGTAAGATGAAAAATTTTTTTTTTTAATTTAATAATATTAAAAAAACTACTTGCTAGATTTCGTTCAAACCAATTTTCGTTGGTAGTTTTTATAGTAAAGTACATCATATATTTTTTTTAGACTTATCATGCCCCTACTTTAGAAGTTAGAGGGGGGGGGGGGGGGGGGGACACATTTTAGCACTTTGGAAGAGTCTCTCTCGCAAACTATTCAGGTTAGAAAAAAATGAAATTAGAAACCTCAATATGATTTTTAAAGACCTATCCATAGACCCACACGCATAGGTTAGATGAAAAAAAATTTTTTTTGATTTAGTTGTACCTATGAGGACCCCTAAAATTTTTAATATTTTTTCCATTATTGTATCAAAATCTTAATGCGGTTCACAGACTACATCTACTTACCAAATTTCAATAGTATAGCTCTTATAGTTTCGGAGAAAAGTGGCTGTGACATACGGACGGACAGACAGACAGACAGACATGACGAATCTATAAGGGTTCCGATTTTTGCCATTTGGCTACGGAACCCTAAAAATGGCTAAACCGAATCAGATAAAATATTCGTATAAAGTACACGAAAAAAATGTGACGTAGAATATTTTGTTCCTTCAATCGCGATGTGTCACACATGGTTACGAATAAATGGGGGTAGATTAAGGGTCAGCGCACACCGGCGTCTGCGACCGGTGGCCAGCGACAATCTCATACATTCTAAGCTGTTTAGTCGTACATTTTGTATCTGGGAGGAATTGCACTGTCGTGCGTACGAAAGAGTAACCTGACTAGTGAGTAGTGACTACGTATACGAAGCAGAGAACTATAGCATACTTGTTATACATTTACATAAAAGAATTAATTATTGTATCTTATAGGAGTCACTTATATTTTCCCCGAGGCTGGAGACAGGGTCTTCAAAATACCGTTGTACAGAATGATAGCTCTCGTACATTGAGCCGCTCAAATATTGCAACGAAAATTGTATGACTGACTTGATTAAAAGTGCACCTGAGTATGCATTCCGTGAAATTATTTTATGTCACACTCTTTCATGGCATAGTAGTTCGATTCACACGGCTAACCACTCGCGGCAATCAAATTTTTGTCGCGACAACAAAAATCGCCAGTCTGCGCCCAGCAACGCCGAAAAAGGGTGAGCACATTAATCTGATATCTCAAGTAAATAAATAACGTGTAGATAAAGTACAAAGGATTGATATACTAAGCTCTCGGGAAGAAAACCATTAACACTTGTTATTATCAACACCGTTTACGAAGATGTATGAAAAGTTACGTACTTAATATACGCACAAAAGAAAGTATATAACGTTTACAGAAAAAACGCTAAAGATATATTCAATTGTTTTATCGTTTGGGGATCTTATTTATCTCATATATTTCTTTAGATAATGCTCTATGATACATGAATGTGGCAGTTATAAAATAGAATAGAGTTACTAAAACAATCGTTTAATTAACACCAAATTAATTAAAAATTTGGATAATACTTACAAGTACTCGTATTTCTTTTATAGGTAAAATAAGATAAAATAAATTTAAATTGCTAGATGACGCCAGCAATTCCGTTTTCCAAAAAAAAAAAAAAACGATACATATTTGGGACTGACATATTGTATCCTATGTCCTTTCCCGGGATTCTAAGTATTTCCATACCAAATTTTAGCGAAATTGGTTCAGCAGTTTGGGCGTGTAGAGCAAACATGTCTGTCTGTCGACAGACAGACACATTTTGTGTGTGAATATGGATTAATATAATATAGTGGAAATCAAAGATTTTCTAAAGACTCTTTCTTAAGAGGTTAATACATACTATTTTTGGTACTGTATTAGAAGGCTCAGGACTCGGAATAAAAGGATATTAGGTTATTACCGAACAAGCCGATATTACTTTCTCGGATTCGGGAGACACATGGAGGCCATAACGCCTGTACCATTACGGACAAACCCCTAATTGGAACATAAAACTTTCAACTTTGATTAAATCATTTCATTGTAATGGATTAAGTTACTGAAGATTCTTCGGGTGAAACTTAACCAGTGTAATATTTTAAAACTTTGAATTTACTTACATATTTCAATGCGTTATATACTTTTAAACGAATTTTAAATGTTTAATGTAGAGTTTTAAGTAGCACTTACACTGGGGTTAAAGTTAAACCTAGTTTTAACATCATGCAATCTTTGTCGTTTTAGGGTTCCGTACCCAAAGGGTAAAAACGGGACCCTATTACTGAGACTTCCGATGTCTGTCTCCAGGCTGTAACTCAAGAACGGTAATAATAATAATATAATAATATTTATTTGGTAATAGCTAGAGAGTTGAAATTTTCACAGATTATGTGTTTCTGTTGCCGCTATAACAACAAATACTAAAAACAAAATAAATTAAATATTTAAGGGTACCATACAACAAACGTGATTTTTCAAACATTTTTCGCTCGGTATCAATAGTGACAACAGGGCACCTGAAATGTTCACAAAATACTCAGATATTTAATAATTAATAATAAATAATAATAATTAATAATAAAATTTAAATAACATAATTAACGGAGGGCTCCCATACAAAAATACTTTTTTTTTACTATTTTTGCTCTATTATGATACGGAACCATACGTGCGCGAGTCCAACTCGCACTTGGCCGATTTTTTTAATTTACGAGAGAGATATTGTGTTATTAACTCAAGGTTAACTTAACCCATAATATCAATCGCACAAAAACACGTGTATTATCAAGGTCCATCTCAGTTTCAATGTTAATAATAATGTATCACAGATGTATTAATCGCAGCACTGTACAAACCCTACTACAAACCTTACTACGATAGTGCTACGATTCTGCTACGCCGCGCTACGAAAAGCTACGGAGCTACACAAGTCTTTAGGGTCAATTCAGAACGCAACGCAACGCGTAGATGCATTTCTAAATTTGTACTGAATCGACAGATTTCGTGAGACGTCATGCAAAGCTGTCAAATCCATACAAATTTAGAAATGCATCTACGCATCGCGTTGCGGTCTGAATTGACCCTTATACGAGTATGTTACGAAGTTACGAACATTGATAACACCGTCACCGAAACAAGTATGAAAGGCATTGTATTTTTAATTCGATTTTATTAAGAGTATGTTGTTTTAATCATTTCAATATACTCCATTTTCAGTATGATAAACGTAAGCATAAATTTAACTGTGCTAACTTCTCGCCGGGTTAATTCCCAAAGCAGCAGTAACTTATGTTTATAAGTACTTTGAATAAAAGTTATTCACTTTGACTTATTTTGATTTGTCACTATATTCATTCATCTAAAACGTACCAATAGAAATGTCAACGTTGATGAACAGTAGTGAATAGTTGAAGGGCTCGGGGCTAGGACATCGTGAATTATGTAGCTCGCTCACAGCCATTCCCATTCACGACACGAGCGGGGAGAGCGCAGGTAACGAATACGTCTTTGTTACCGACTAACTTTGATTTCTGTTCAACGTGATCGTTACTATAGCTACTTTTTTCTTACTTAGACTTAAGGCTAGTTCGCATTAGGCCAGTATTTTAGTTTAGTACCGAGTGTTTTAGTAGCTAAAATTCTCGCTTCTGCCCCTAAATCGTTCGCACTTCGTTCGAGTACAGTTCACAAGTGAGTGATGTTTTGTAAGATGAACAGCTTACAGCGCAATAAAGTATAAACTTTCTTAACGTAATCACGCTTAAAAGGTGTATTTTTTTCTTTGTATTTTCAGAGAGAACGCTTATAACATTTTAAATATGTCACCTTGCACATTTTTATCTTGAATTAATAAAGTTCTCATACGAAAATGGATCGATAAAAGGGATAAACTAGGAGCTACTAATTGTCTTCTAAAGGAATTAGCATTGGAAGATCCCAAAGAATACTTCGAAAGATTGAGAATCGTGGAAAAAACGAGACACAATAGATTTGTATTGTTATCGCGGTCGCGTGCAACCGCTTGGGGCTTGAAGCACTAATGAACTCGACTAATTCGACTGGGTCGGACTCGTTTAGCCGGCGCGCCAGTAGCGCGGACGCGTGGTGGGGGGTGCTACTCGCCCGCGAAAAATAGAATAAAATGGATTGACTCGACTAAATTACTTACTAATCTACTTGACTAAATTAGTTAAAAAAAATAGTGTTCAGACACGTTTAGCTATTAAAATACTCGCTACTTAACTAAAATACTGGCCTAGTGCGAACTAGCCTTTAGACTTAGTAAAAACTTACTTCACTTACTTAACATACTAAAATGTGTGTGTCTGTACGACTATAATACCTCTTCACGCCCAAACCGCTAGACCGATTTTGATGTTTGGTATGGAGATATTTTGAGTCCCTTGAAAGGACATAGGATAGTTCTTATTCCGGAAGAATGTACGGTTCTCGCGCTATAAACGAATTTTGGCGCAACGGAGTCGAGGGCGCCATGTGGTAAATTAAATGTGCGATAGTTAATAGTAGATATTTAACGAGATCAAGACTTAAGAATAATGTTGATGTAGTCATTAACTTATTTAGTTTTATAGTAATTAATTTGTTTAATTCTTTGGAATGCTTAATAGCGTCCAAATATGGTATTTCAATTCCCGTTTTGTTTTTAATTTTGCACCCTAACTATAGCCTTAGACTAGGGTTACACGGTCAGTCTGGCATCCGTTCAGTCCATCAGTCTGATCCAGACTGACGGGACAATGATCGTGTAACCGTGTGATTGATGGACTGATCATTTTTTTATTATGTACTTTCCAGCCATCATTCTGGCATCAGTTTAAGACTGATGGACTGAACTGATGCCAGACTTACCGTGTAACCCTAGTCTAAGACTATAGTTAGGATCTAATATTAAAAACAAAACGGGAATTGAAATACCACATTTGGACGCTGTTAAGCATCCCAAAAAGAAAAGAACGAAAGTGCATTCATAACACAACAAAAAATTATTTGTGGATTAAGAGACAAATGCTTAACAGCGACCATTTGATATTATTACTACGGCAATAGGGTCCAAAATGTAAGTACTGGATCCTTGCCCAGTATAAGGGACTTCACATTGCGTAACCCAAAACAAATTAAGTGCCAACTACAATATTATCATTGATATGATATCTCAGAGCAATACCATGTATTACCGCGGCGCTTATCACAAACTGATAATATCGCTTAATGAACTTTCGTGGATCTAGTTAATATAGCAATCGTGCCTTTGGTGTTTTGACTTCATTATTGTTTTCATTTTTAACCGACTTCAAAAAAGGAGGTTATCAATTCGACGCGTATGTATGTAATATTTCCAGAACTGCCCAATTTTCGTATATGTTAGTCTATATCAGCGCCTGAACTAATGTGTCAAATTTCAAAAGTGTATGTATGTAAGTATGTATGTATGTATGTTTTTATGTTTGTGTTCGAATATCTCTGGAACTACAATTCCGATTTCAGTAATTCTTTTTTTGTTGTACTAGGTCTTGTTCAACTTAGGGAATAGTTTCATCAAAATCGGTTCAGTAGTTTTGGAGATAGGTAGTTTTGATTCTCAATTACGTACAATTTTGAAGTCGGTTTTATCTTTTTAAAATACAGTTATTTTTCTAGCAACACTCAAGAGATTCATCTATATAAATAAAAAAATAGGGACAACTTAACATTTTTTGGGAACTAAAACTTCTATACGCTGTCATTATGTTAGCATACCACAATTTCGTTACTTACAATGGTTTCTTAGTTATCCATAGTGCTAATATTTGCTACTGCGTAGTATTTACTGCTACAATGGTAATAATATAATATTATGCCACTTAAACTATCAATACAAAATCAATACGTGGGAGAGCCATGCTTCGGCACGAATGGGCCGGCTCGACCGAAGAAATACCACGTTCTCACAGAAAACCGGCGTGAAACAGCGCTTGCGCTGTGTTTCGCCGAGTGGGTGAGTTAACCGGAGGCCCAATCCCCTACCCTATTCCCTTCCCTACCCACCCCTATTCCCTTCCCTTCCCATCCCTACCTTCCCCTATTACCGTATTCCCTCTTAAAAGGCCGGCAACGCACTTGCAGCTCTTCTGATGCTGCGAGTGTCCATGGGCGACGGAAGTTGCTTTCCATCAGGTGACCCGTTTGCTCGTTTGCCCCCTTATTACATTAAAAAATATAAAAAAAAACAAAACAGAGGTTTCGGTAACGGCAGTTGGCTAAAGAACATAACTAATGCAATACTAAGTAACTGCTATATGGTCCAATCTTGACGTGTATAATCGTCAATAAAAGCAGGACATTGAGTGCATAAACACAATATCATGTTCATACAACATTAACTATCATAAAATTTCACACCAACAATAACACGGTTAATGCATAAATTATCATACCGTACACCAAATCAAATTTCGAATTCATTCCCATAACCATTGACTGATAGTAGCCGTTGTATTTGTATGACAACATCCAATAATAGTTTGGGATTTTGGGATATTGCGAGCAGATGCCAATGAATAAAGGCCTACAGACTGCTATGACAGAGCGCTGTTTGATTAGACAGGGTTCCGAATAATGCTCCAACTCTGCGCCAAACTACAATAGTGCGCCCGCACGGTTTGGCGCATTGTAAGCGAAGCAGAATAATTCTAATTATCCGAAAAATTCTGTCTACAAGTCAAAAATATGATAAAACAAAATTAATTGCTGCTACGGGTATGTATGTGTTACTTCTATAGACTTATATATATATATATATATATATATATATATATATATATATATATATATATATAAGTCTAAGACACATACCCTGAGGTATAATTACTCTGTTTTGTTACACTCTGAATAAAATACAGAATGAATCAATAACGTTGTTGAATGGATAAACTATACTTAACTGTCTAAAAACCTCACAAACCGGCGTAGTAATCTTATTAATTCTAGAAAGCAGACATCAATATGTTTTTTAAAGTAGCATAATAGATACGCGTTTATGCAAACACCTTCTTTACTTTATCCTTGCGCTATTTAAAAATACTGAATATTCTAACCTGATAATCTGTACTAAGTAGCAAGAAAACCTCGACTCTCGTAGAGGGTTAATTGATTAAAATGCAAAGATTTTAGCTCGCCAAGACTTCGCTAGCCGACGTAGCCTTATTATCCTATTCTAAACGACCTCTTATCCCATTTTTAGGGTTCCGTACCCAAAGGGTAAAATACATATATATATATATATATATATATATATATATATATATATATATATATATATATATATATATATATGTATTTTACCCTTATATATATGTGTATATATATATATATATATATATATATATATATATATATATATATATATATGTATTTTACCCTTATATATATATGTGTGTAATATATGTGTGTATATATATATATATATATATATATATATATATATATATATATATATATATATATATATATATATATATATATATATATATATATATATATATATATATATATATACACCTATACCTATATAAGTATAATTATATAAAAGAACATAATATATATATACATACACTCAAATCATAAAAGACAACTCAGTTTTCAAATTTTGGATATTTGAATAAGAGTAAAAAATGTAAATTTGTTTCAAGTCCGCCATTGAAAATTGTGTTTATGTCAGGGAAGGTCATTTTCTCACACTGCGCTTCATACGAAGTTTTATAGCAAATGCATATATTCAGGCTAATAGAATCCTCGAGAAATTGGAAAATTTTCACTATGATTTTTCTACTTAGCGAACGGAAACTCGGAAAGTTTCTTCATCGTAAAATATATGTCGAAATTCATTTCCGATCAGTCGAGATTGTAGGAATAGATAACGAAGAGTTATTTGAAGTTTCCATCTTGATGAAAACTTCCAATGCTTTTAGCTCCGCTATACGTTGGACTATGATGAAATTTGGAAAGCCATAATTGCCTGCATAATTTCCTGTCTAGGTACGCACAGGAGACGTCAATCATGGGCAAATAAAAATAAATATTATCCTTTACACCAGCTATACTCAACCTGCGGCTGCGGACTTTTTCAGTGGTACGCGTGAAGTTAAACCATTTTGAATTTCACGCACACCGGCAAAATAGTGCAAAGTAGTTGTGAAAGTTGAGAAAATTTTTCCTCTTTTAAATCGCTAATTTTAAATAACGTTTTTTTACTAATTTTTACCCTAAAAATGTTGCTTGCGCCACTGCTCTACACGTTTCAGATCACCCATTTTTATCCAATTTGGGGCAACTGGAGTGGAGAGACCTCACGAGTATACAATAGTATTGTAGCGGACCTTGAAAAAAAGTTACAGGCTGCGTTAAAATCTTAACTCATATCATTATTAGTATGGGGGTCAAATCTTTAACCCCCCCGCTGTCAACTGACAGCTATTAAAATAAAAGTGGTAAATAACTGTATAATATAATGTTAGTGAAAAAAAAAATTACAAAATATATGTTCGAAGGTCGATCGTTGTATAAAGCTGGGTCATACATAAAGCGGTTTTATCTAGTCCAAATTTATTAGCCATCAAAAGTTATGTTCAGTTGATTTTTCTACACGATTTATCGAAGCCAATAATGGTGTGATATATGATCTTTGTATCACGTTGTTAAGAAATGCCATTGACATAAGATTTTCTAGATCAACTTATATTATCAATCAAATCTAAACTTATATTATATTTGCGAAAGTATATATGTTTCCTCTTTAGCCCAAAACCACAGAACCAATTTTGCTGAAATTTGGTATGGAGATACTTTGAGTTTGAGTACGGTTCCCGCGTATATATATAAAACGTAATAGTATTATCACAGTATTTTAATACTATTCATGTAGAAAAAAAATCTCTACTTAGTTTTACACTATATTTTTTTTTTCAAAGGATGAAAAATTGACTTCTACAAACGTCGATCACAAACAGTATCGTAAAAATGGCGCAAAATAACTCGCCCGCTAAATACCGTACTAAAAAGGTGAAAATATAAGCCCAAAACGGTGAATTTGCACATATTTTACGTATAGAATGCGTACAAAAATTCCATTGGCCCGTGAAAATTGTGTTTATTTCGCGCCTCCCGTTTGTGATTCAACAACGCGCGCAAATGAGTTGGAGGTGCTCTAAATAGGTCTGTAATTTTGTTTGCCGTATTTTTGGGGCCTATTTTCTCCCGACAACTTTCTGTATTTGAAATTGGAACAATCCTTTACATTAAATGGTGATTGTTAAAGGTAAATATTTAACTGTATTAAGGTGCCATAAGCACACAAATAATTTCAAATACACACAACTTTTGACATAGTGTACATGTTCTACGTGACTTTAGGTCTACCAATACCTACGAATAATAAAAACTAAGGAAACGTAACTCCCATACTTCAACCGTTTTGAATTTGGTTCCTTTTCGCACACTAAAATATGACAATAGCTACGAAACACTAACACACAAATTTACGAAATAAAGCCGTTGACAATAATTGTCACTTCTATAAAAACCTCTCTCTTATTCTCTTATCTTATTACCCAGGAAAAATGAACGGTTTCCCGCGATAAACGAAAAACTTAAAGCACCAAGAATTTAAAGTTTATGTTACTTTAACAAAGTTTAAAAACACGATATCACGCAACTTAGCCTGATGCCTTAAACTACTAACTAGATATAATAACTCCCACACCGGTTTCGGTGACGGTGGCCTGTTTCATTGAAACCAGGCCATACGTAGGAGTGATTTTATAGTGCCCAAGTGTGTGAGCAGTAAACAAGAGCACTCTCTATTCCTGTACTCTCATAACCCAGTGGGACGGAAGACCGACATGACTGGCGAGAGGTCAGGCGCAGGACCGACTTTTTACATGCCTATCCGACGCATGGATCATCTTACTTGTCAGACAATCAGGTGATCAGCCTGAATTGTCCTAACCAATCTTGAAAATAACATGTTTCCAACGCGGGAATCGAACTTACAACCTCCGAGTCAAGAGCCACGCTCTAACCACTGGACCACGGAGGCGTCACTAACTAGATAGCTATATGCCTCAAAAACTAACTACGTCTAGATATTATGTAGGGTTGTAAATAAAAGGTAACTAGGACGTCCTTGCACCAGACAAACAGTTCAGCTAGTTAATTTCAGCCATGGAACCACTAACTAAACAGAAATGTGCTGTATTTCTGACTCAGCTGGAAGCTTAAAAAAATACTAACTGGCAATTTCATCATATATACAAAATTATTGTTTTTGACAAACTTTAGTAGGTTTAGTGAAACTGGTACTTAATTATTTGTAAACATTCGAATAATTTGACTGAAAATGTTTGTGAAAAATGCTTTTAAGAATTCATTCACATTCAAATGTTTTAACAAATATTTTCAAAACTTAAACCTATTCCACGTATTAATTTACGCTATGACTATTCTAGTTTCGTTCATGAGATTTTAATTCATAAGTTTGTACATTAAATTCAGAACTGTACTCCAAATTATACATGATAATTTATTATCTCAGGTGCTGACTGTTTGCGTAACATTACAAATTTTCATGCGATCAATAGCTTACAGTTTGGAAGTTTAAGCTGAGCTCAGAAGGCTATCCTGGCACAGACGATTTCAGAGATATTCTACCCCTAATATGACCTTAATATCGAAGCCATAAGGATCATTGTCATAAGCTAAAGGTAGTATAAATCCGAATGGTCTGTAGCTGCTGAGCTCATTCACACCAAATATAAAACAACATTCGCCAAACTTTTGCATACATTTCCATCTGCTTATCAATGTTTGGTTTGTTGTCCAAAATCATTATAAAATATGCTTGTCTAATATAATGTAAATATTGAAGCATAAACTTGCAAAAAATCCATACTAATATTATAAATGTATGTCTGTTTGTCTATGACCTCATCACGCCCAAACAGCTGAACCGATTTTTCTGATGATTGGTTAGGATATTATACTTCGGATCCCGGGAAAGGACATAGGATACTATTCATCCCGGAAAAATGTACAGTTCACGCGCGATAAACTAATTCTTCTAGGCGTCACCGTAACAATAAAAATGCTACAATATTTGTCTAAAACGCTTTACTAAGTGCGGTTTCACCACACATCGGATCCGAATACGATTTGAGTACAATCACGGATGACCGATAGAAGTAAAGTAACCGTTCTTGAGAATAAAATGTTGTACTTTTAAGTTTTATTACATCGATTCTTCATAGAAACTAATCAAAGAACAATAATGCATTAGCATCAGGGTAGTAAAGAGTGCACCACAAATAAACAACCATAACAAATACCAATCACTATAAGTTTTTATCTCGTCATTAACTTGCCACTCAATTAATGGAGGGAATGAAAACAACTGGCCATAACTGAGTCATTTGGGGCCATCGTAATGCGGTCATTAGGGTGGGGCTGTCATAAATTTAAATTATTTTGTGTTCTTTTAAGGCTACGCGTCGACGCTAAAGGGGAAATGCTACTTTGTAGATTTTATTAGTGTGACCATGATAAGGCGCATAGGGAAAGTGAGAAAGGGTATTCGATACCTAAAATTGATTATTTACTTGAGTTGTCCTGCCACCTTGTTCTTAGGTTTTCTAGTACAAAGAAAGTACTTCCCGCTGGCGTTATGTGCCCTATAGGGCACATGTCAGCTGTTCCTGCACTATCGCCTATGTGAAGTAATTTTCATATGGGACAAAAATAAAACAGACTTTTCTGATGATAAGCGATTGCAGTTAGACATAGCCTGGAATTATTTTATTGTACATTTAGTTTTATCTAATTTTCACGAAAATTGAACCCCTGAAGAGGGGTTTAATTTTTTCAAACCCGCGAATCATAGCCAAATCGGATGTATGAGAATCAGGCCGTCATTTTACCCGTCACTATTTATAAGTTTTATGTCGTGATAAGCCGGTGAAAGTTTTTCACAACAATGAAGTTACCCCTGGGGAAATATTTTCTCGCGATATGAAGCATCTTTGTCTCGTTAGCGGCGCGGCAAACCTGATAATCAGTTATAGAATACTGCAATCTTTTTAATATTGTTTACCTCATCGAAATCCTTTAGAAAATTATCTTAGCTTTCCAGTATTTACTTTCCACCTAATAACGGTAGTTCGAGACATGAAACGTGATTTAAACAGTCTCGCTTCTTAAATATCTCCATATAATAAATGAGAAGAAATATCGTACTTAAATACTATACAGAAACCTTTTTAAAGCCTCAAACAAATATTCTAGTTGAAACAAATTGAAGAGTGGAATACTCGGGGAACATAATCGCGTAATAAACGTGAGTAGATGTCATTTGTTTTGTTTGTAAGAAATGTTTTGTATAGGAGGCGAGGCCTTTTTTGAGGTTGAATTTATATGAGCCAAGAAGGGCCTTATTTGAAGATGTCTATTAAATATAAAGTGAATCATTGGCACACTTCCAGTTCTTCGCTCTTTTTATTCCTAAGGCAGCTCCCGCCTAAAATATAATGATATATCAATATTATCTTTAACACGTATTTAAATGTCAAAGCTTCATAAATATAAAATAATAAAAACAATTTAACATAAAAAAACTCTAACTAGATAAAGCCCAATTTTTTCGCAGTCAGCGGATGTAGATGAACTATTGCTAAGGACACTATCGATCATGTCAGCTTTCAAACAAAAATAACTAGATAGAAATCGAGACCACCCGTTTGGATACTACGATGCCATCACACAGGCAGTCAGACACGTCAAACTTATAACACCCCTCTTTATGGTCGGGGGTAAAAAGGACAAAGCCACAAATATTTCATTCAATCATACTCCGCATTAATAAAAATCTTGGACGTTATTAAAGTGCAAAATGGCATCATAACTTTTAAAAGCTTACAATGGCAGACATAAAATAGTCCTATAATGTGGCTTTCATAAAGAAGCTTATAAAAACCTATTTAAAGACATCAGACGTTCAGAATGCTACAAACTTAGACATTTGCAAAAACATAAATCGTACTGAACTTAAAAAGTTCACAAAAACTTTGGTAACATTTACAGTAGTAGTTTTGAATTAAAAGGAAAATAGGAGTATTAGAAGTTTGTTTCAAGTTGTTTTCTTTATGTTAAAGTTATAGCGCCCACACATGCTATGCGGTTGTCATAGGTATGCCTAATGATCGTGGCCTCTTTATTCATGTTGATTGTTGGGGTTAAGACGACGCCTTAATAAATTGGCTGTAGCGATATCGATTTTTCTCAGCAATGACTAAAGATAAGAAATTAAAGTTCATTGTCAGTATTCATCATGTCTTTGTCTTTGAATTGCCCATAGCATTTATACATGGGAGAGCCATGCTTCGGCACGAATGGGCCGGCTCGACCGGAGAAATACCACGTTCTCACAGAAAACCGGCGTGAAACAGCGCTTGCGGTGTGTTTCGCCGAGTGAGTGAGTTTACCGGAGGCCCAATCCCCTACCCTATTCCCTTCCCTACCCTCCCCTATTCCCTTCCCTTCCCATCCCTACCCTCCCCTATTACCCTATTCCCTCTTAAAAGGCCGGCAACGCACTTGCAGCTCTTCTGATGCTGCGAGTGTCCATGGGCGACGGAAGTTGCTTTCCATCAGGTGACCCGTTTGCTCGTTTGCCCCCTTATTACATTAAAAAAAAATAGCATAACACGATTGGTCAATTTTTTTAAACACAGAATAATCAATCAAAAATACCTCTGTAAAAAAGGGATTCTAATTTTGTCAACAGAGGAGAGTGATTTAAGCTTCCAAAATTTGTACATTTCAAGCACGACTATAATTTGCCCATAGCTTATATGAAATATATTTATGGTTTTTAAATTACGCGACAAAAACCATTTTGTCGCTTACGCTTGCTTGCTTGCTTGTTTTCTATGAGGCCGGGCCGGCCTCTCATAGAAAACAAGCAATCTACAACATATCCAACACGGTTTTTTACTTTAACGCGACGTCACCTTAATATAACAAAAAATACAGCTCAGTTTTGCTTATAGAATCGCCAGGTCAACATATCTTATAACAGTTATGACTACTAAACATAAAGGGTGTAACAAAACTAAGTGATAATACTTTAGGGTTTGTATGTGTCCCTATTATTAAGTTCACTATGAAAGTAGCAGCTCTGAAAGAGCAAACTTTTTTTTTGTGATATGTATCGTCAAGCGCCCGAGCGTCAGGAATTTTCGCATACAAAAGTTAAAAAAAAGTTGCTCTTTCAGCTCTGCTACTTTCAAAGTAAACTCATTACAGGGGACTCATTTTTTTTTTATGAAATAAGGGGGCAAACGAGCAAATGGGTCACCTGATGGAAAGCAACTTCCGTCGCCCATGGACACTCGCAGCATGAGAAGAGCTGCAGGTGCGTGCCTTTTAAGAGGGAATAGAGGGTAATAGGGGAGGGTAGGGATGGGAAGAGAAGGGAATAGGGGAGGGAAAGGAAGGGAATAGGGTAGGGGATTGGGCCTCCGGTAAACTCACTCACTCGGCGAAACACAGCGCAAGCGCTGTTTCACGCCGGTTTTCTGTGAGAACGTGGTATTTCTCCGGTCGAGCCGGCCCATTCGTGCCGAAGCATGGCTCTCCCACGTATATGTGATGGGCATGGCATGGATATTATGCTGTTTTGTAAGTACTAGTTATTTTGTTGTACGTGTACCTAATACTCGATATTTTGTTCCCATGGTTTGTAAATATAAATTGTATGGATAAATTGTATGAACAAGAAATAGCTCCTGTAATTTTAAAAAAGTAACGGCTCAACTTAAAGAGATTTAATATGAAGTTAAGAGCGGGCTGTCAAATTTTGCTGTGTTTTCTAATAAGTATTACGATCCCGGAAGACGATTGACTCAAATTAAATTGAGATTTATTTAATCATTGTATATTTATCTGATATTTGCTTAACCGAAACGATTCACTTATTTTGATTCGATAGTTTTATTTTTTGAAATTATGAATCTTTCTGGGCTTTTCAACAAATACCTGATACACTTATTGAGTTACTATCATTAAATAACTTGCACTACTACAATCACACACTTTATAAAATAATAGCTAAAGGAAATATTAGTATTGTATTTAATTTTTTAGTAATCATCAAAACCATTTTTAGGACTTACGACCTTTACTTTCGTGCTATAATGCGGGAACCGTTGTTACGCGATATTGTTCACTATTAGCTGCATCGTAAAGCACATTGCCCGGGAGCACGATTCAAGGAATCATTGTATCACGATTGGAGGATAGCGGTGTGTGTAGGCGGGGCTAGCGTTTTGACCTACTGTCAAATATAATGTATAATGTAATAGAGGCTTTTAACTAAACTATCTTATGTAATTATCAGGTAAATTGTTTAACCTCAATTAAAACTTAAATGGACATTGGACATGTTCGATTCATTGAAAAACGTACCAAAGACTCAATCGACTTGCTAATACAACAAATCAATTCTACAGCGGCCCTCAAAAAGCAATCTACATACTATTAAACGACACTCTTTAAATGATTTACATTTCGAGAGAGCCTTTGAAAAAATCCGTTTCAATTTAAAAACTCGTTAATAAGATGTATGAGGCTGTTTTCGTAATTCTATGCGCTTTATTACCTAATAAATTAGTTTGAAGCATTTAACATAATAGGTTTTCTTGGGGATTTAATTGAAAATTTATATGGGAGGGAAAAGTGCATTATAAAATTAAGACTAATTTTAAATATACTAGCCCCCTTACTAATAAACGTTGTATAAGCTTTGAATAGTTATACAGTGTTTTGTTCCTGTCACACAAGTGACATTTTTAATTGGATTGAAGAAGACAAAACACTGTATAACTATTCAAAGCTTATACAGCGTTTATTAGTAAGGGGGTATTTGTCTACTATAGTATACATGAGTATAATATAGTAGACACATTGTATTTTGTATCTTGTCTATAATAATGCGTATAATCTACTAAATTGTAGGCAATGAGACCTTAAAATATAATAAGATCTTAAAAGAAATCGAAAATTCAACGATGGTACTGAGCGTCTATCGAAAAATTTTGCGATGAAAATTGGGTAAAAGTAATAGCAACATCTTAGCACGTAATCTTCAATGTCGTACCCTGAATAATGTAATAGAGGTTTAGTAATTTATTGCCGTTTTACAGACATTATAACGTTATTTTTAACTCCAGCCGGCCTAAGATGCGCAAACGAGAAAATTTTGTCTACATGTTTTCTCGATGTTTGATGGCTTGTCTCTTCATCTCTATTGACCCTAACATGACATAAATTTTTTCTCGTGTAGATCTGTCGTCAAAATCTATCGACATAATGTCAAAAAATGATTTTGACATTATGTCCATATCGACAATATAACTACACACGAGAGATGACGAGAGTGAGATATCTCGTTGTGCGCGCATGCTAGCTAGGCAGAATTAAAACAAGTACTTCCAACTTATCCGCACCAAATTATTATTACAGAAACATAATTTAGATTTTAGAATTTAGTTTTTAGTTTATACTTTTTAAACTTACAAGTTTATGGTCACGCTATTTGTTATTGTTGTTATTCATACATAATGTGGTTCAATATGAGTATTATTTTTTGTCAATAACGGACCGTTTAATAATGTAGCTTGATCAAAACTCGGGTAAATATGCTTCATATGCCGAACACGTCACGTAATATATGAAATAAACTACGTAATAATTCAAATATGCCACGTAATATGTCAAATATGCCACGTTACACGCAGTGCTGATTTTAGCACCACCAGCGCCCTGGGCGAGATTTCATCGGCGCCCCTTTTTATCCCGCGCCCTGGGCGGTCACCTAGCGTCGCCCTCCCATAATTCTGCTACTGATTACATACCAATATGCTTACCTTAGCGGGGTCCTGGTGGTTGCCGGTAACGTAGACGGAGGCGCGCCGCCCCAGCAGCGTTCTGCTGACGATGGAACTGCTGCGTCGACCAGACATACGATCCTGAGGTACTGGCAACATCTTCACTTGTTTTTAATGCACTGGCATAATATTATTACGTTGAATGCACTGGCATATTATTTTAATTTTTAATGCACTGTCATATATTTTTTTTAATGCACTGTAATTATTTTAATGCACTTAATGTTTTACTTTTTAACGCTCTATAATATTTTAATGCTATGTTATACGTACTCGTTTAAACTTTAATGCACTATATTATTTGTTAACAACACGTTGACGCACTGTCAATTTTTTTCTTCTAATATTTGATATCTAATAATTGATATTCTTAAATGCACTATTCGGCGTAATCTATAAACTTTTGTTTAGTACTTAGTACTTTTTTAATATTTACAAATTTACTTAAGCTAGTAGGTATTTGATGTTTCCGTTACATTGGCACTATAATTAAATAATATTTCTTATTTTCTATTTCTATTAAACCTGAAACAAAAGAAAAAATATATTATTTAAATATTAGGTATGATAAAGAACAAAATGTAACATGAAGTTATTGGTCGCATAATATTATATTTATAGTCTCATTTGGAGTACAAAAAATGTTTCATATATTTGTATCATTCAACTTAAACTAAAACTATTTCATTGTTAAAGGTTTTAAGGTATAATTTATGCGTAAATAAATCATCTACGGTTTCAGACTTTGAAATACTTTGCAAAAAACTTTCCAGTTATGAGGGTTTCTTTGGAACGTTTCTTACGTCGATGCTAGTTTGATATGGGATCTTTTAAGTTTCTGGCATGACCGGTAATTTTTTATCAACATATCAATACAAATGGTATATTTTTTCTTAAGTTTCATTAAAAAATATTACGCTTAGAAAAACGGCTACAGGCGGACTTTTTCAGTTTACGTAGGTATCATGATGGCAAGATGCGAATGACGAAAAATATGTGAATAAAAAGAAACATATGTTCCTGCTACCTCATGTAATTATGTCGCAGTTTAACATATGTTCAGGAATATCAATTTTTTTTTTCAAATTCTTTATAGAATAAGTGAGTTCAACACACTCTTGCACTTTTTTGCTAAAGAGTGGCCCCGTGTGAGTTATTTATGCCGATTCTTCTCACCGGGTTTGAACCGGTAGTAGGAAGCAAGTAGGATATTCCGAAAGTGCTGCAGATTAGTAACCAATTTGGAAATAAAACATATAAGAATTATAATTATTCTTTCAATTGTTTTTATTTTTAAACATTGCAACTCTGCATGTTCCAGGCGAGAGCAGCATAGCACACGACTCAAAACTTTTTTTTTTAATTTGATAACAAAACATCACGACGCGACGTAACGACATCGGACAGGCTTTTAGCGGTGTGAAAAAGCGTCTGGTCAAATGAGTTTGGACTTAAGACCCCGGGGATAGAGGAGTCTCAGGGGACAGATTGACGCTTCCGCAATCTTAGGGAAAAACTGATTGTTCTATAAATATTTTAGTAACCCCGAGCCCCAGGGCGCAACGATATAATGAAACATTCACGTATTTTATATACTAAGAGATCTTACAAGAATCTAGAGCTATGAAGGCAGTAAGACGTGAGCTTCACAATTCAAGATCTAAAATTTTAGAGTCAGATAGATTTATCGTTAATAGTTCTAGTTTTATACGCATACTTATTATACGTAAGAAACTTTTTTTATTGAATGTCAAAGCGTTTTGAAATAGCAATAATAATATGTATCGTACTGTATATTATATTATAGCCTATAACAATCTCAGCTAATGCACAATATTAATTATTTTAGTCTACATTTAAAAAAAATCGGCTCAAATTAAACCGTTTTAACAAACCTTACTTATGCCGTAAAAACTATATAGTTTTTATAGTAAGATATAGCTAAAATACTATACACGTATATTTAGCCAGCTAAAATCCCTTAGCGTATTTCCCTTGTAAAAGTGTAACAAAATGGCTAAAAAATGTGCGTTATTTCGTGTGAAATTAATTAAAATTTACCGAGCGGCCGGGGTATCACGTCCACAGCCTCCTGAATATTAATTACAGCGTCAAAACAGCTGGCCAGTTAGCCTTCGAGATAAACACATGCTCTCTTCTTAAAAAGGCTACGGAAATTTTTTGTAACATTTTCATAATCATTCTCTATATTTTAATCCAAAAGATATAGCTTAGATTGGCTGCCGTCTTTGAGGGTCTTAGCCAAGATAGGTCGTTAATTAAACTGCCGGAATTAGAAATTATTGTATTATCAGAGAAGTTGATTCCTAGGCAGATGGCGGACCTAAGTAATTTGGTCGCGTTAGGGTCAATTCAGACCGCAACGCGACGCGTAGATGCATTACACTCTATTGTATTAGGTTTAAACCTGAAATGATAGAAGTTGTAAGTTGTAAATAAATAAATTTGTACTGAATTGACAGATTTCAATTATTGCGTGAGACGTCTTGCAAACCTGTCAAATCCATACAAATTTAGAAATGCATCTACGTTAGCGTTGCGGTCTGAATTGACCCTTAAGTCAAACCCATCCGACCCGCAATCACAGCTAACATTGAATTGACATAAGCCGACCACATGACGTAGGTCCGTCAACTGCCTAAGAAACAATTTACTCGACTTTACAACAATAAGGGCCTGTTTCACCACTTCCTGATAAGTGCCGAATAGGCTATCCACCACTTAACTTGACAGATGTATGGAGAATCTGGCAAAAAAGCTGTGAATAGCCTATTCGGCACTTTATCAGAAAGTGGTGAAACAGGCCCTAAGTATGGATAATTGAGTGTTCACTATAATAATTATATGGTATCTGACATTCGATATCGGTACATAAAAATTATAATCATGTGCTGAATTTATGCTAAATTCGATGTATACAGCGTGTAACAAGACATAGTGATGATACTTGAGGGTATAATATCATATTATCCCTTACATTACAGTTCACTGAGAAAGTAACAGCAATGAAATATCAATTTTATTATGTGTTTTGTGTGGGCAAGCGCCCCAGCGTCATGGATTTGCCCATACAAAAGTAAAAAATTACTTATCTATACAGGAGGTTCATACACACCCTAAAGTACTATCACTTTGTTTTGTTACACCCTGTATAAGCATCTAGTTTGACATGAAGTGACATCTAGATTGTAGCATAATCTTATATATAAAATTCTCGTGTCACAATGTTAGTCAGCGAACTCCTCCGAAACGGCTTTACTGATTTTTACCAAATTTTATATGCATATTCAGTAGGTCTGAGAATCGGCTACTGGGTACTTTATGTATTGATAAGTGCATTTGTTGAATAAATAATAGTAAATTATTACAACCTGAGACTGACGGCGACCATTGTTTGTGCGACGGGATAGCGATCGACGTTGCCATGGCGACATACTTATTTAGTCACTTCAATAAAATAATATGGGCGAAATACTTTATATTATGGCAAAGCAACGTTTGCCGGGACAGCTAGTTATAATTATCAATAAGCCCTATGTGCCCTAAATCTGTCGGTAACTGCTAACGCAATTGCCCAGGGCCATTAGGTATCATTGGACATCGGATTGCGACGTGGATTAGATAAACACCGGATTATAGCTGGACTAGTGCCTTGAGATTTGGGAACTTTAATATGACATACAATAATATGAACACCATAGAGATATTATGCACTACGTACTGGAGGCGCCATTGCAAACAAAAATATGTCGCACTTGAGGCATGAGCGGGGTGAGAGGCGGGGCGGTAATGGCTATAGATCAGTACCGCAGAAGTGACAAAGTTTTGTGCCTACACTCGAATGAACGCAGACTCTATTTGAGTAAGTGGATAAAATAAATCAAAGATTTTTACTAAACATTATTAAAAGCTTTTATTTAACTTGCTGTGTATATTATTATGTACATATTATTAAATATATTTGTACATATTAATATGTAATTTCGGGTGGAATTTTTGAACTCAATTTCGAAGTATGTATGTACGTATAATATTTTAACCGATTAAGCTGAAATTTTGTATAGGTACACGTTTGGTTTGAATGACAATGCACGATACAGTATGACATCACTATAAATATAAAATGGCCGACCATCCAAGATAGCGGAATAGTTATTTTAATAACAGTATGGATATTAAATGAAAGAACTTTTTGAGAATAACTCGAAAACGAATGTAATGTCATTCTACATCCAATATGGCGGCTCATCTAAGACAGGGGAATACAAACAAAGTTTCGTTTATTTCTGCATGACTTAAGAATTGGATTTCAGTTAAAAATAGTTATATAAACGAAATAATAATATAACAAGTCGCTAAATATAGACACGGTTTTTTTCACTAATCAACATCAAGTACGATTTCTCAAGGACATGGAAGTTAATTAGATTTTTTATATAAAATAACGGGGCAAACGAGCAAACGAGTCACCTGACGAAAAGCAACAACCGTCGCCCATGGGCACTCGTAACGTCAGAAGATCTGCAGATGCGTGGGAATATGCCTTCTTCTTAAAATGCTTCTGGCGATAGTTCGTTTTTTCGACAGTTTTGCAGTGCGCGGAAGAAAGTTACTTATCAAGGTTATGGGATGGTCCTCAGAGCACTCCCCGTGATACAACTGATAAAGTATGCAGAGCGAAGCTACATCTCGGCACAATTCCAAGAGGTCTAGCCTGTTTAAAATACTATGGTAGTCAACAATTCGAGCGGCCCTTCGTTTAAATTCAATACTCGTACAATAATACACAATAACACTTATTAGGCAGCGTACATCGGTGGATACGATCCAGAGGGAGTAGTTGGTATTTTGGCGCACTATAATATGAGGCCGAACCTGCGCCTTACAGAGTTGTAGGCGTTGGTCCGGACTGAAATACTGTCTCGCTCTATTAAGAACACCAAGATTCTTCGAGGCTAACTTGGCCTTACTTTTAAGTGGTGAACGCACAGACTTGTGTCTTGTCGATGATAATGATTAATCTAGTGTACTATTAGCATATGCCTTCAATTCTTAAAACAACGTATAAGGAAGCCGGAGATCTGTTCACCACCTTTGAACCTTGGTATATCTTGGTGCAAAACTGACTTTTTGGTATGATTTACTTGGAATACTTAATTATTTATCCAAAATCACTATAAGTTTCCATTTGAAATACTTCAGAATTCAGATTATGAATCAAAATCACAATATCATCCAGATATAAATGGGGTTTTAGTATAAATAGCGAGGAATTCCCTCGATTACTTATGGATCCCATCATCAAGTCACCTTTTTTATGAACATGGTATCAAATTTGGATTAAACCCGATACAATAGCGAAAAAATCTTGAAAATCGGTCCACGAACGGCGAAGTGATCGTTGAACATACAAAATATATAACCTCCTCCTTTTTGGAAGTCAGTTAAAAACATCATCATCAAATTGCCGAGAATAGAATATGACGTAGCCACAAAATTCCATAAATTTCAAAGGTGAGTACAACTCGGTCGAGTTAACTCCGTACCTTTCAGCCATACTTATACAAACCCCCCAGTTTTGGAGCTACAAACGGTCGAGTTAACTCCGTACCAAGGATTTTGAAAATCGGAACACAAACGGCTGAGTAATCGTTGAACATACAAAAAAGAATAAAAATAAACATACATACAGCCAAACGTATTACCTCCTTTTTTGAAGTCGGTCAAAAACCAAAACATTGCATAATAAAATTTTGCAAAACCGTTACAGCGGCTTGGGCGTGAAGAGGTAACAGACACAGAGAGAGACAGACAGATAGACGGACGGTCAGACAGACGGACAGACGGACAGACAGAAAGATGGACGGACAGACCGACAGACGGACAGATAGACAGACAGACAGACAGACTTTCGCATTTATAATAATTATATTATAATAAGTATGGCCCCAAAGTCCACTACATACTTACCTTATTTAAATTACTTAAATATTTATAAATACAATTATAATGTACGCATGTATAATGTACACGTAATACCGTATTTATATTACCAAAATACAAACTCGTCTACGTGAATACTCCATTCATCGTCGTCTCATCATAGATATCTGTATTCTGCCTACATTCCCCTCTGAATCTACTACTCTATGACAATGCGAAATGGCGCGCGTCTTCGCCTAGTAATTTAATGTTCGTATTTTAATTGAAAATAATTAAATAAGAATACTAACCGATGAAATGTTATTCCGTCGCATTTGGAAGTGTTTTTGGAATTATTTTTACAGTATCTTAAGACACACCAAGGCATTTTTGTGACTTTTATTTTGTTTTTTTATAAATGTCATACGTCTAGTGCGCATAAGAGTTTGCGGCCGACTAAGTGCGCTGCGGCTATATAGATTCTGTTGAATGTGACCAAGCATTGCGTTGCGGTGTCAAGTCTAGTACGTAGTACTTATATGTCAGTGATGAACACAAGATTTATATTACCTTTATACTGTACTTAGCGAGAAGGTATATTGATTCTTGAATTTATATTATATTTGCAAAAATATATTACTTAGAAAAGTTTCAAGAAAATGACTATTTTCCATCATATTTTTGTATGTGCACTGGTCGTTGGCCAGCTATAACAAAAACTCAAGAGACCATTGTGCTTATAGCTACATAATATTATTATAAAGGCACACGTTTGTGATTGGGTATAATATGTTACATCTACACGCAATAACTACTGAACTGATTTTCATTCATTCATTCATTTTTTAACGGACTCCAAAAAAGGAGGAGATTATTGTACTAAGCGACAGGCGGCATATTATGAGACCTTAAATATAACACTGTTTTGTGTCGGGGGCAAAATTATTGATGTTAAATCTACAAAAGCATTGAACTGTAAAAGCCGAAGTGGAGTTCAAATGGTACATTTTTAACAAACAATTTCATGAAATACACCGGCAGTGAAGTAGAAATGTCGCATTTTTGCCATTTCGGCGGTATACTAAACGGTTTATAGTTTACTGACACCACAGTATAAATAGCATACGGTAGATCAACTCACTCGTGTCCTTGAAATCTAACTCTTTCAATACACAATGGAGTTTTACGAGCGTGCGATGTGATATTGCATAATGCTCCTTAAATTTATGCTTGAAGATATAAGTGAGTGAGTCTAGTCAGGCGGTCCAGTACAAATATGGTGTACTGTATATTATTTATATTGTGCT
Organism: Cyaniris semiargus; assembly: GCA_905187585.1. Classification (NCBI taxonomy): domain Eukaryota; kingdom Metazoa; phylum Arthropoda; class Insecta; order Lepidoptera; family Lycaenidae; genus Cyaniris; species Cyaniris semiargus. Next base: position 7,880,666 of record LR994555.1, read on the forward strand.
GACATTGTAAAACGATTTTAGTCGTTTAAGAAAACTTAAAAGTTTTGTCAATAAAATTTTATGAATCAACTACCCGCGTGCTCGCCTTACATCTTTGTAACGTTTCGTTGCTTTCTCTAACATTTACAGAGTGCAAGAAAACAAAGCGATATAATAGTTTAGGGTGTGCAATAAGTATGTGTTCCTTATATGTTACTGGCAATCTGTACAATGCTGCTTTGTATAAAATTCCTAGGTAATGTATAGAATAACTAAAAAATCGGCCAAGTGCGAGTCGAACTCGGAAACGAAGGGTTCCGTACCGTTATTGAGCAAAAATGGGTCAACATTTTTGTTCTTTAATTTTAATTTTATTTTACTTTTATTATTAATAATTAGAGTACATGTATAATTGAACATTTTGTGAAATTCTCAACGGCCTGTCTGTTGCTATTTTCGATGAAGAGCAAAAAAGGGCAAAAAAATCACGTTTGATGTATGGGAGCCCCCCTAAAATATAATTTTTATTTTGTTTATAGTATTTGCTGTTGTAGAAGCAACAGATATACACAATCTGTGAAAATTCCAGAAATCTAGCTAAAACGGTTCTTGAGATAGAGCCTGGAGACAGACAGACAGACAAACAGACAGACGGACAGACAACGAAGTCTCAGTAATAGGGTCCCGTTTTTACCCTTTGGGTACGAAACCCTAAAAACGCGGAGGCAATGTATGAAATATTTTTTGCCTGGGCACTCTTTACAATATACGCGCGCTTTTATTTCCCAACGCTACGGCAGAACACGGGCACGTCTGAACGCGGCCTAAAAGTGGTAAGTAAAATCACCTTGTTTTATAACACCCTGTATATGAATAATGAAGAAGAAAGGTTTGCATCAAATAGGCTCCGAAACTACTCAACTCATTTAAATGAAATTTGGTAAAGATGTAGAGTAGATCACGAGAAAGGACCAAAGTTGATACAATCAATCATATTTTTACGAAAACAAAAAGTTGCAATAGCTATATAAATGATAAAGGCGCCTTTTTTTTCGTTGTTACATTTTAAAGTCACGATTTCCTTACTCTACTTCGGCATGAATATGAAACTCTATTTCCATACTAAATAAGATTGCCAACTTAGCAATTTGAAGAATTGCAGAATTTACGTTACATCGAACCATTTTTCAAATTTAAATGTTTTTAGGGTTCCGTACCCAAAGGGTAAAAACGGGAGCCTATTACTGAGACTTCGATGTCTGTCCGTCTGTCTGTCTGTCTCCTGGCTGTTTCCCAGGAACCGCTATGGCTAGACTTCTGAAATTTTCACAGACTGTGTATTTCTGGTGCCGCCATAACAACAGATACTAAAAACAAAATAAAGTTAATATTTTACGGGGGCTCCCCTTTTTTGGATTTTTTTTGGCCTTTTTGGCTTGTAATCCTTTATGGCAACATGTAGACACTTGAAATTTTCACAAAATCCTCAGTTATATGTGTACTTTAATATCTAATATATAAAATTCTCGTGTCACGGTGTGCGTGATTGAACTCCTCTGAAACGGCTCGACCGATTTTCGTGAATCTTAGTGCATTTGGTGAATAAATAATAGTAAATTATTAAAACTCGAGACTAATGGCGACCATTGTTTGTGCGACGGGATAGCGATGGACGTTGCCATGGTGACATACTTACATTATACTTTATATGGCATAACTACGTTTGCCGGAACAACTAGTTTAATAATAAAATTAAAATACCTAAAATAAATAATTAATCCCATACAAAAAACCCATTTTGTCCCTACTTTCGCTCAATAACGGTACGGAACCCTTCGTGCGCGAGTCTGACTCGCACTTGGCCGATTTTATTTGGATTTTACATAGTTCAGAATCTTTTACATTAACTTTAGTGTTCATATTAATAATTCTATTCCTTTTAAGAGTTTCCTTTCGTTGTACCTAATTCAACTTCTATGCTTGTTTTCTAATCAAATAAAAATATTCATGCAATGGATATAATATTATACGCTATTCAATAAGACAGATAAAAACACAACATTATATTACTAATTATTATTGCGTAACTTTTTTTATTAATAATAAGTGGCGCCGAATAATGCGCACACCTAAACTTCGCGAAAATTACAAGGAATATTGCGGTATCCATACTAATATAAATGCGAAAATGTGTCGCATTTATATTAGTATGGATACCGCAATCCGCTGAGCCGATTTTGCTGAAATTTGGTACAGAAATATTTTGAGTTCCGGGAAAGGACAAAGGATACTTTTTATCCTAGAAAATGTACGGTTCCCGCATGATAAAGGAATTTCCGCGCAACGGAGTTACGGGCGTCATCCAGTACTTAAACGTGCCACACACTAAGCCATCTCGAAGGTGATAATAGATTAATTTCTAGCGCTATTGAGAGACAATATTCACATCGCTTTATGATCGGAAACTTTAATAATATTTATTCGTCGCTTCCCCGCGGCGAAGTCCACTTTATCTTTAGAACCCTTGAGAATTGCGTAGCTGTTTATACAACTTGTTTCTTGCGCCGGTTCTTCTCGCCGGGTTAGTTCCCGAACGTATGGTAGGTCAACAGGTAGAATTTCGAGAGGCGAGATTCGAGAACCGAACATTTTGCTGACATAAATATAAATTATATGCTGTGCTTTCAACCAAAATCTGTTAAGTTCCCTCATAAGCAAATACGAATAACCAGACAATAATATTTTAAACAATAAGTTTCAAGGAATATTCTTTGCAGAACCCAAGTATTGGTGGTTAAAATACAATAAAAATCAGTTATAACGCCATGGAAAAGTGTCGTTAACTATAGTCGTAAGCTACATATGAGTTGTTAAATCTGATATTAAATGTTCGTATTTTTGTATAATGCATTTCAGCATTTGCTCGTCATACTAAACTATTTAGTAAATATATATGTATGGTAAACACATAAAACTTATATGTCATATATGTTATTGAAACATTTTTCTTCATTTTTCAAAACAAAATTGAAAACTTTGTACTTTTTTGCTACGAAATCAGAAGTTTCAAACTGTATTGTATCATAGTATACAAAATAATATGAGCAATGTAACACAAAGCTCTTTTGTATTTAACCCATAATACTATGAACAATTACTCATTGACCAGGACGTAATATTCATGAATAAATTTCACCCAGAACAAATTAAAATTAACACGCAAATATTTATACGTGGCCATTGTAATAACCGAATGGCCGGCGTAGACGAACCACACCTCGCGACCACGAGTCACAACCGCAGTAGATGTGTGATGAAAAACAACTATCAACCACTGCCTATGTATCATCCGCCTAGTTTCACAAAGAGTATTACAGTAGTAACTGAAGTACCTAGCAGTTCTGTAAAATACATCTTTCAACCACTGCCAATGCATCATCTGCCCAGTTTAGCAAAGAATCTAGCGGTAAAAGAAGTACCTAGCGGTTCTGTAAAAGAATCACTGCTTATATTACGTCATCTGTCCAGTTTCACAAAGAATCTTAAAACACTACACTTGATTGCCCATTTCTTCCTAATGTAAAACTTTAAATAAAATGTATTATTATTTTCATATTCTTTTAACTGTTTGCTATTTGTTAATATTTATGACAAAGGCCCGCTTTAAAAGGCGACACTTAATGATTTTTTTCAAAGCACAAACGCAAATTAGCAGATTCGTCGTGTCTCGTCTGCACCGAGCCTCAATATTATACGTTGCATTTGGTGAACCACAATATTGCATCTATAATGATGCTATAAATGCATTATACTAGTCTAGTCAGTTTCAACAGTCATATTAAACTTTAAGAGTAATTTTAACAGATATAATATTTAGGATTTGCATAAAACTGGAATGAGACTTTGCGTCGTTAAAAAAGACATAAATTTTGAGTTTAAGAGATCGGAAATACATTTTAGTTCCATTTGGACAACTTGTTTTCGATTATATTTGGACAGCCAAGTTAGAAATCAAAATAATACGGGATGCGACGCGTTTTTGACTGACACGTGGCGCTTGCAATGCGCTTCGTTTTTTTTAGGGTTCCGTACTCAAAGGGTAAAAACGGGACCCTATTACTAAGACTTCGATGTCTGTCCGTCTGTCTGTCTGTCTGTCTGTCTCCAGGCTTATTAGGTATCTCAAGAACCGCTATAGCTAGATTTATGAAATTTTCATAGATTATGTAATTCTGTTGCCGCTATAACAACAAATACTAAAAACAAAATATAATTAATATTTAAGGGGGCTCCCATATAAAAAAAAACGTGATTTTTTTGCTCGATATCAATAATGGTCCTTGAAATTTTTACAAAGTCCTTGATTATATGTGGACTTTGTTAAATAATAAAAATTTTAAAATAAAATAAACAATTAAGGGTCCTATACATAACACACAATTTTTGGCCAATCTTTGCTCTATAACGGTACGGAACCCTTCGTGAGCGAGTCTGACTCGCATTTGGCCGATTATTTTCTTTTATATTTAAATTTATAAAATAAGGGGGCAACGACACTCGCAACATTAGAAGAGCTGCAGTTGCGTTGCCGGTAGTATTCTCTATCATGCAGTAATTGTTTATTATCACATGCCCAGCTGTCCACTCATTTCCTTATTTTTTTCCGTCAAAGCGCTCTATGAAAATAAACAGGAAAGTCACCTGCACAAATAGCTTCATAACAAGCTACAATGAAAATTTATTATCACACATCACCATCACTCCCGAAGTTAAAACAATAATTAAGATTTTAATTAAAGTCATGGCGAAAATAAGGAAGTAAATTTCTCCAAGAGACCCGTGCTCTTTTATGTTATAGCCTATAGGTAAACTTCATTAGCGTATTTTCTTTGATATTCTTCTACAAGGAAAACCGACATATTATGATTTTTATGTACTTACAAACGCTCTGTACAAAATGTACAGATCCCATGGAAATTTTGACGCGAGAAAGTTGTGGCCAATTTCCATAAGAGTAGGTAAGTCACAAAACATCAAACTAACATTAAATTTTATACCTCGCCTCGTAGCTAAGACTATATTTAAATGATAATATATTACAGTAGATAATTCATAATATCCATATTATACCAGCCGAACAAGGCGAACGCACACATTTGCGTTTTTTTCACGAAACTTAAAGAAACAAAACCATGGTTAAGAGCGGGCTGTGCAATTTTGTTGTATTTTCTAATAAGTATTACGATCCCGGAAGACGATTGACTCAAATGAAATTGAGATTTATTTAATCATTGTATATTTATCTGATATTTAGCTAACGGAAAACACGATTCACTTATTTTGACTCGATAGTTTTATTATTCGAAATTATGAATCTTTTTGGGCATTTCAACAAATATCTGTTACACTTATTGAGTTACTACCATTAAATAACTTGCACTACTACAATCACACACTTTATAAAATAATAGCTAAAGGAAATATTAGTATTGTATTTAGTTTTTAAGTAATTATCAAAAAACAGTATTGGGACTTACGACCTTTACTTTCGTGCTATAATGCGGGAACCGTTGTTACGCGATATTGTTCACTATTAGCTGCAGCCTAAAGTACATTGCCCGGGAGCACGATTCATGGAATTATTGTATCACGATTGGAGGATAGCGTTGTGTGTAGGCGGGGCTAGCGTTTTCACAGCGCGCTCTTAATGGAATATCACGTCGCACGCGCATAAATCTTGTCTCTTGCTTGCATTTTGTCTCGAAACTGTTGAGTCTACTCTATGATATTACAGTGGTAATACTATACTATAATGTAGTGTCTATAAACGCTGTCGGCAGTACGTTTAAGCCATTAGCAACGAAGCCTGCATCCTAAACTTGGGTAGACGTTAATTTAACGCCAGTTAATGATAACTAGACGGGGCAGGAACTAACGCAACGTTAAAGGCAAACTTAGCTTCGAGTGCAGCTTTTAGTCTACTTTAATAATTTGGTACTGATATAAGCATTTAGGTTCGATTTACAATCGTCCACCCGAATGCGCGGTTAGGCGGCTACACCGCGAGATCACAATCAATCCACTAATATAACAAATGCGAAAGTGTGTCTGTCTGTCTGTCTGTTACCTCTTCACGCCCAAACCGCTGAACCAATTTTGCTGAAATTTGGTATGGAGATACTTTGAGTTCCGGGAAAGGACATAGGATATTTTTTATCCCGGAAAAATGTACAATTCCCGCGCGATAAACGAATTTTGGCGCAACGGAGTTGCGGGTGTGATCTAGTTGTATATAAATGACAGCGCGATCGCGCCGCTATTTAAATAAATCGTTACATACTTTTGCTTGTTACCTCGCGGTGTAGCCAAACTGCGCGTTCGGGCGAACGCATATAAATCCAGCCTTAAATCGACGATCATCAATTTATCGCGCGAGCATTTTTTCGTTATTGAACTAGGTACTTTTCCAGAACTACAAAGTATCTACAAAATTTTATTTAAGTCGGTTTAGCGGCTCAAGCATGAATAGGTTTCGGACAGGCAGATATATCCTACTCACTTTTACGTAGCTTTTACATCTATATTACTAGTATGGTTGTTAGATAATATTTATAGACCAAAATATGTTTGTTCATCTCGATAATTATAATCTTTATGATATAGACCAAATATAATATCTATGGACGCTTCACACCACGTCAGTCTGGCCCCGTGGTAAGTACCTGATGGACTTGTGTTACAGGTACCAGACAACGGAATTATATTTAATACTTTTATACTATACATATATTTAAGATTTTTATTATATTATACACATATTTAATACACATCCATGACCCAGGAACTTTGAAAACTTTTTGTTCCGTCGGCGGGATTCGAACCCGCGACCCCCGGCTTGAGCTACCAACAGCCCACCAACTGAGCCACAGAGGTCGTCAACCAAAGTTATCTTTGTCATAAAAACTTAAGTTTACTTATAATTTCAATTCAAAATACTAGCTTTTAGCACCTCAAAAAAGGGATAAAACTATTTCCGTATACATTGCCGTAAGCGGAACCCTAGCACATTAAATTAATAGCACTCAGAGTTTGTGATTAATTGCTTATAGTCGTAGTGCGTCAAACCGTTATAGGGCGCTTGTATGCCGGAGGACGAACCATTATCTAATTAATGTTCAGGATTCGCACACGTTAACTCATATCTTACAATTGTATTTTTACACCATTTCTGAGTTCTCAATACTATTTATATTTTTGTAGAATATGTGTAAATATTTCATAAATAGAGTTTACTGTGAAAGTAGCGCAGGAGGACTTAATGTTTAGTGTTTTCCTTAAAAAAGACTTAGTAATAGAGTCCATTGCTAAGTCTTAAGCTGTCCCTCCGCCTGTCCGTCTGTCACCAGGCAGTATTAAAAGCTAGACAGCTGACATTTTTACAAATCAAGTATTTCTGTTGCTACTATAATAATAACGCGCATCGCGCGGACGTCTAATTATATTAAAAACTTTAAAACTCAAAACCGATTTTTATGAAAAGCTCAAATAAAACCATGAGTATTCCTAAGTTTTGGTAAGAATTTCCGAGGGTTTCCGTAAATATGTGTCAACGAAACGTGCTCCTTGTATGATAGGCGTGTGTTTAATTGCTCCGCAAACGATGACGTCACACCCTGGCCTCACCACGTACAAGCAAATGCGAAACTATTTCCGTTTATGGAAAACTTAAGTGATATTCCAACAATAAACTGTTATTTAAGAAAATCACATATTTGCCCGCCCTTGCCCACATCTCTGTTTTAAGTTTAGTTTTTGTAACATGATTGTACCTAATTTAATGTAATGGTGCTCCCTCACCGCGACCATTCGCTTGTAATGTAACGTTACAAAGTCGAGCATTACATCAGTGAGGGAGGAGAACCGAGCATTACAATGCGCACTTTGTAATGATAGAATGTGTAATATCTTGATACCACTTGCAACATCAATGCTACGTGACAGTGAAGTCAGCTTGCTATGGAAAGCTGAAAGTCGAACCTATAATGTTTCATTACAAGTGAATGCTCCCGGTGAGGGAGCACCTTAAGCGATTAGGTATCTATATATTATCTCTATTAACGGCCACACATCATTAAATATCTCTGACATTTAATTAATTTAATGAAAAGTTTGACAGAAAATATGTATAAAATGGAGTTTATTTCAAAAATTTCATAGAGTTATAGTTAAGTAATATCTCTGTGTGAGAGCTTCTTATTTCTCTTTTTTTTTCCTTTCACGCGCATATATCTCGCAAAATAACTTACGCATAACTAACTCTCATAGGAGAAAAAATAAGCATGAAGACTGAAGAGTCAATAAGAAATCGATGGCCATGAACTTAAACAAAGGTGTTCTATAACATAGTCATATTTTAAAAATAGCCAGAAAATCACATCACGGCACTTAACACGTGCCTTGTACTTATAAAAGATAATTAAATTTCTCTAGAAGCCTGCGAAATTAACCTTTTGAGACTAGCTTTACCAGTAGAGATATACTTGGCTATAAAAAAGTGACATCTTTATTTACTACCTTAACGCTGATAATAGAAAGATTGATACTATAAATGCGAGTTTAACACCCGTTTGTTAATCAACACTAATAAAATGCGAAAGTTTGTCTGTCTGTCTGTTACCTCTTCACGCCCAGACCGCAAAACCGATTGTGCTGAAATTTGGTTTGGAGATATACTACTAATACTTTTTTCCCGGAACATGTACGGTTCCCACGCGATATACGTATTTTGGCGCAAAGGAGTTGCGAGCGTTATCTAGTTTAAAATAATTAAAATACAACGATTCGCGGGGAACAATCATGATGATGGAAAACTTAATGAGCAAACGTGTACTGTACAATACTCGCACATTTAGAATAGCGTACAGTTTTTCGCAATGTTTCATACCAGTCCCGACATTCTTGAAGCGGACTTTTGTTCCACACATTTCTTAGCTGCCGGCCCTGTCGCTATTGCGAGTGTATTCAAATTCTTCAAAAAACATTCGCTCGTGAGACTCGGACTTTTCCGGAATTCAAAAGTGAATTTTGATTTTTTCATCGAGGAATACTTAATACTGTGTTCCAAATTGTTGAACCTATTATTTTATTAAAATTGTAATACTACCAATTAAGATGTCGCGTATTAGCCGCACAAGAAACAAACAGTTTTTACAATGTCCCTCGGAAACAATTTTTGAGGCAAGAGTTGTGTTACTTCTTCTCGCTTTTGATCAAGTAAGCCTTAGTTGATCAAAAGCGAGAAGAAGTAACACACATACACACAATCTTTGGCCATACAAATATTAGTATGATGTGATGCCATGTCTGATGCCACTTCTGAATTGTAATTTACGCAGTACTTCATCACTACATAGTATAAAACAAAGACGCTTTTTCTGTCCCTATGTCCTTTTGTTCCCTTTAATCTTTAAAACTACGCAACGGATTTTGATGCGGTTTTCTTTAATAGATAGAGTGATAAAGAGGAAGGTTTGTAAACTATAATAACATTCATTAAATAGTGGAGAAATACTGTTATTTTTGAGGATTCTAATGTGATGTCGTAAATAATAAATTTTTTTCCGCTTACATTGCAAATGCAGGCTGAACCCTACGAGATTTATCAAAATAATCTACTAAGTATTGTACACAATGAAAAGGTCTAAAGAAAACTTCGCGATGGTTCGCGATTCTCTTATGGATATCCCACAATAACATTTTTTTGTCATTTACTTATTACTACAAATAATAGCTAATTTTCGAAGCGATTTTAAACAATACGGCATTAATCCTTATTCAATTAAATACTTTAAATATTTTTTTGATTTAATATAGATCTATATGGCCCTTTACAGCATATTATGATTTAAATGAATATTTTCGAAGATATGACAGATTTAAAAATTGCGGGACGTAGCTTTTGCGGCGGTACCGACCAATGGGGGCCACGGGTAGTAATGAATATAAATCAAAACAATTGAATCGATTTAAATCATATTTCAGTGAGTGACATAGGCTATAGTATGTATATTTTATACCCGTGCGAAGCCGGGGCGGGTCGTTAGTTAATTAATATAACGTTAATTGCCCGTTATTGCGTAAACTGATCATTAAAAGTTACTGTCATTGTTAAAATAGTTAGTTTTCGATGGAGTTACGAAACAAACAATAACAATATACATTAAAAAAATTAAATGTATTTTAATTTAGACGTTTTCTTTTTCTGAAAAAGTGAATTCTGAAAAAGGGATAATATATTTCAAAAGAATAAAAATTATTTGATAATATCATACAGAGTTAATTATAAAAAATATATTATTATCTATAGTTTTAATTTGGAACTCGTTTTTTTAATAATGAAAAAGTACAAAACGGTTACCAATAAAATTTTTAGTATTTTTACTGAACCTAATAAAACCTATTCTTTGATCTTTTTACTTAGTCCCCTTAGATCGCGTTCTTAAATAAACAAGCCTTAATCCAAGGTAAGAAACTTCAGAGCTGCGATATAAAAGTTCTCAGCTTCAGCTTATTATGAGTAAGTTAACCAGTTAAGGTTTATAATTTAAACTTCAACTTAAGTTTATTTGTCATGTGTATGTTAGGAAACCTGGGAATGTTAGGAAATTTTCTTTGAACAATTTATAACATGCTATGAGTTAGCTCTAACGCTGATTTCGGTGATAGTGGCAGTGATTTTATTACAACAAAGTCAGCTTTACAGTCGTTATTTTATGATGGTTGAGTGTGTGCGCAATACACAAGAAGCTTTCTTACTCATATAACCCAATGAGACACATAATCCTACCTCGGCCTACACTGTCCTATCCAAATTAGGTAAAACATTTTCGTTCTTGCCACCAGCCAAGCTAAGCCAAGTTCTAAAATTTTTTATGTAACCATAAAAACTAAACAAAACATTTTTTCTGTAAAAGAAGTATACATTCTACAGAACTAAAAAAAAATCGTCTCATCTGCAAAATGTTACAATATAAATAGGGGAGGCTTCATTGACAAATGAAATAGAAAATATATGAAAATCATGCCCCATCATTGTGGTCCAGGAGGTGGAGGTTTATCAGAAGCGCTTCATCACGCCTCTTTGAGTTCCTCACAATGTACAGGATGATCCATTATGGGGTTTACACAAGGGAGTAAATAGAAGTTCGATTGTTATGTGGTTTTACGTAAAAAACTGACAACTACAGAATAGTTAGAAGGAATATGTATAGTGAGAGAAAAATATATAAAATCGGCGTGAGAAAAACTTGTATCAATAATATCTATACCTAGAATGCGGAAGCTAATAGTAATTATTTACTTTTTGATTTCAGGACTAAAATTTCAAAGCCTCTAATAAAAAAAAAAAAAATAATTAAGGTGTGTTGATGTCTATGTATTTTTATGCAATCAACGGAAATTTCAAGCAGTTTTACCTGTACGAAGTCTTTAATTTAAAAACTTTTTTGCTATTCCATATATTTTAAGCAGAAACTTAAGTAAGTATAATCTTCTTATATATAAAATTCTTGTGTCACAATGTTAGGCCGCGTACTCCTCCGAAACGGCTTTACTGATTTTAACCAAATTTTATATGCATATTCAGTGGGTCTGAGAATCGGCTACTGGGTACTTTTTATATTGATAAGTGCATTTGTTGAAAAAATAATAGTAAATTATTACAACTCGAGACTGACGGTGACCATTGATTGTGCGAAGGGACGGGACGAGACGTTACCATATGGTAACATACTTATTTAGTCACTTCAATAAAATAATAATATGCTCGAAATACTTTATATTATTATGGCAAAGCAACGTTTGCCGGGACAGCTAGTGTTAAATAATAAAATACTAACTGCTATTTAAACTTAACATACTCTAAGTTTGATAGAGCCCTCTAGAAATTCTGAATGTGTGCAATCAATTAAAAACTTTTATGAGCTGCAGTACTAAGCGTACAGGAGTCTACACTCACTTAACATAACTTAAGGCGACGCCTTGATAATTTGGCTGTAGCGATATCGATTTTTCTCAGCAATGACTAAAGCTAAGAAATTAAAGTTCATTGTCAGTATCCAGAGTATCTGTCAGATAAATTGTAGATAGAGCAGGCACTTATCAGGAAGTGTTGAAACAGCCCCTTAAAGTCTAAAAATACTTCCAAAACGCATAAAGAAGTTGTACTTTAATACTTCTTAAATTTCTCCGGAAGCGCCTTCGGGTCAGCTTACATTGCAACGTGACGAGGTGATGCGTATCGACGCATTATTAGATGGGCCATTCAAAACAGAACTTTATGTACTACGTAGAAGATACACATTAATAGACAGATCTGCTGCCCCGGTGTTGAGCTGCGTATTCCAATTATGAATAGTTCACTAAAAATACATCGCATCACCTTCTAACGTTGTAATGTGATCTGACCCTAAGCGTAAAGAAGTTGCACTTCAAAAAGAAGAAAGGTAATAATTTTACTTAATGCAATAAATTAAAATTATTCATTGTTTCCCGGCTACCATTTTTTTTTAAATGTAATAAGGGGGCAAACGAGCAAACGGGTCACCTGATGGAAAGCAACTTCCGTCGCCCATGGACACTCGCAGTATCAGAAGAGTTGCAAGTACGTTGCCGGCCTTTTAAGAGGGAATAGGGTAATAGGGGAAGGTAGGGATGGGAAGGGAAGGGAATAGGGGAGGGTAGGGAAGGGAATAGGGTAGGGGATTGGGCCTCCGGTAAACTCACTCACTCGGCGAAACACAGCGCAAGCGCTGTTTCACGCCGGTTTTCTGTGAGAACGTGGTATTTCTCCGGTCGAGCCGGCCCATTCGTGCCGAAGCATGGCTCTCCCACGTATCTACCATATTTGAGCTTTGAGCCTCTTAGTTCTAATTTATGGCATAGAAAAGAGATCAAGTTTGAGCGACAAATCAGGAGTTCTCCAAAAAAGGTACGAAATAAATCAAGTCCGTGTCATCTTGTCTACATTTCCATATAGAGTGAATCATATATTGCCAACTAAAATAGTTTTGAGAAAATGTTTTGGTCGTTAGCTTGAGTACACAGTAGCTATTCCTACTAAAAAAAGTTTTTACACTACGATCTTGATGATTAAATAATATTCTTATTGATTTAGTTTTAAAGACAATTAAAAATAATTAATTTAATTTTTATTCACAAGTTCTACACCTTATACATAGTTACGACCTCTGTAGCTCAATGGTTAAGAGTGTGTGGCAGCTCAAGCCGGGGGTCGCCGGTTCGAATTCCGCCGACGGAACAAAAAGTTTTTCAATGTTCCTGGGTCATAGATGTGTATTAAATATATGATATAATAAAAAACTTAAATATATGCATAGTATAAAAGTATATTAAATATATTTCCGTTGTCTGGTACCTGTAACACAAGTCCTTCAGGTACTTACCACGGGGCCAGACTGTGGTGTGAAGCGTCCATAGATATTATTATTATTATTATAGTTATGTCTTCATACTTCAGTTTTACCTTATTTATAGAGTGCATGCGATATTAAAGACAACCAAACGTATACTATAATCTTACATTTTTTTGGTGAAGGCAAGCATAATAGAAAAAGAAAAGGCCTTTATAAAGATGGACATTATCTGTTATTTTTCATGAAAGCAAGAAACAAAGATGGCACGAAAATCGATTATCGGCATCCATCAAATCTTAATGGGGTTGATTGATCTAACTACCACAATAACGAAATGAACCGGCTCCTTTTGTAGCGAGAAAATATTACCCACGAAAAGCCTAAAAATATGTGCAGTCACGGCCACTTTAGGAGCTAAAGGACGTTGACTATGTACGTACAGACTATTGACGCTGGAACAAGTGTAATTTAGAATCGATGTATTGTATTATAATTTAACTTTTTAACTCCCAAGCGACCACATACGGCCGCGAGAATTTTTTTGAAGAAAGAAATTGGAAATCTATTTTCCAATAATCCGCGATCAAAGAATTAAGTCAAAAAAACTCCTATTTTTTGACTAATATTATATAATATTAAGGCGATAAGCGATATCCTAGACTAGGATACCGTATCTATCTACAGTTCTGTCTACTCTGCCGCTAGGAAGGAGCTGAAAATGCTAAACCGAAAACCTTTTATTAGATACACTTTGAATTAATTTGCGGCACTGGTTGTTGACTACCTATTTCAAATTTACATTTAAAAATGCATCGTATCGCCTCATCACGTTGTCATGGCAATGTGAATTAACCCTTAAATATTCTGCTAATAGCTAGTTAGCAGCGTCCATTTTACTGTTAACGCCGGTGCTTCCGCATGCAAAGTTGTTTTAATAGTTAAAAGAAAAAAGTTTATCAACTCATTTTACTCTTCATATTGAAATTTGTTGTTGTATTTTGTATGGTGACAAAATAGAAATGTTCTTATTCTTATTATATTTTGCTATTACTAAAGTAGTACCTTAATTCATAATAAAATTTATTACAATATGTAATAAATTTTATTATGAATTAATGTATGCTCGGAGGACTAGCTTTAATAAATTTTAAAGTGTATTTGATAATTATTAACATATCACATAAGTGTTTAAATGTTATCTGTTATTTTATAAGCCGTTAACGTAAGTCAATTTTCTAGGGTAAAGCCCATTAGTATGATCGTGGAAAATTGTTTAATAAACATTTGATTTAAAATAAACAACAAAATGAGATACGGTTTCGTAAATTATAATTGTAAGCAAACGTCAATGTTTGCTGCTTTTTATTCTATTTTAAATATTAATTAGTACTCAGAATGTTTGAGAAAAATTTGCTTACATTCGGAATTGTATTTGCGCTTCATTTCTAAACTAGAACAAGCTATAATTGCGAACTCCAAAGGCAAAACAATGTTATTATTAGGTACATGTTAAATAAAAGTGGATGTAAGGCGAGTTTCATACAAACACGGTCCGGTATGAAAATTAACATTTAATTTGCTAAATTATGAACAAGAAACATAAATGCTATCTTCAGTTTTTTAGTTAAAAGTAATTTTCGTTCTGCAATATTGATTGATATTTTTCTAGTATAGATAATAATAATAATAGGTGAATGTAGCAATATTCCATAGCAATTTTATGGCCCAAAATATTATGCTTTTGAACATTATCGTTAAGAAAAATGCAATATCAAACAACGCATAAAATTTTAAAATATTAATTTCAGTGCAGAAGCTCTTTGACAAAATTCTCCATTGGCATTATTAAAAATATTAGATTAGATTCCATGACCCATATCAGAGTTATATAAGATGATCCAGTTTGGAAAATTGTAGAGTACTCGGAGGACCAAGTACAAATAAAAGTTGGCCGCCGTATAAGTGGCCAATATTAGACTGTTTGAAACGATAATATCGAATTTGAAAATAGAACAAAACAAAAACAATGTCTTTAAAAATAGAACAAAACAAAAATATTGTTTTTAAAAACAGAACAAAAGAAAAATATTACTGTTCTATTTTTAAACGGTATATATACCTATACCTATACCTAGTGGATATATTAATTTCCGCTAGGTATATTAACTTTATGGTTTAAACTAGGTTTTATGTTTTAATACCGGAAAATGACTGGTTTCCTGGCGGTTAAATACGAGCCTTAAAGAGCATAAAATTGAATTATTGCATTTAGTTTTATAAAGTTCATATTTAAACTTAATTACACCATTCCAACTTATACAGGGTGTAACAAAACTAAGTGATAATACTTAAGGGTGTGAATGGGTCCGCTATATAAACCTCGCTGTGAAAGTAGCAGCGCTGAATGAGTAACTTTTTTACTTTTTATGGGGCGCTTTCCCATACAAATCACAGAAAAACTCTTTCAGCGCTGCTACTTTCACAGTGAAGTCTATACAAGGGACCAATACATACCCAAATTATTATCACTTTGTTTTGTTACATCTTGTATAATGTTTGTTAATCTTTCACACAAAAACTGATGAACGGATTTTGATATTTAGCATGGTAGTGTTTTGGGCTCTGGAGTCTGGGTTACACATATTTTGTTACTTTTATTTTTGAATTAGCAATAATAAAGGCATTGCCAGCGACGGAGCTAGCATAGTACTTTATAATAACAATAATTGTAATATGTAATTACTAAATACACAGTTAGTTAAATAAACCACATACGGGTTAGTTTCCGAACCGGTGGTAGGCATCTTAGTTTCTACGTTCTTTCTATGACGTTCAAAAAGTGTATTCATGATACCTATTTTGAATAAAAAGATATTTTATTTATTTATTTATTCATAGTTTGTTATGTCCATGAAGATCAATCAAAAAGTTATTCCCATAACTTCGAATACTATCGTGTGAGAATCATCTCGTTTTGATGAAATGCTTTGACTTGCTAATTAGATCAAATTCGTCTGGGCATATAACATTGATTCGCACTTTGAAGAGTAATATTAGACAGACTTTCAGTTATGTAAATGTCTTTCTTTAAAAGCCTAGTTGAAGATAATTGTTTACAATTAAGATCAGTTTAAACCTATTATTATTTAAACCCATTATTATTTCTAATAGACATAATTTAGTATTAGTCAGCAAACCTTTTTGGTATAACTTTTATAGTAAAAAAATGTTATTTTAAAAGTCACATTCATATTTTGGGAGACAAGGCCAGTGGATAGATAATATTGTGATTATTTCTAAATTCGCGAAATAAATATTAATTAATTTAAAGCAATTACACAGGCCATCATTCATATGTTTCATTATATCCCTTTCATGGGGTACAGTAATCGCTTTACATTAGGTCATCTATCTGCTCATTAGATACGTGATCAGTAGTAGTGTAATTGTCATGAGCGACAGTAAGCTCTCGCAGTTACTCTGAAGAGATAATCTCTAAAGAGGTCACATGAAGGTCGTTCCGAAACGGCAGAGTTTATTGTAAGACCTTGTACCATCGAAATACAATGCACTAGAAGGATAACTCTCATATATTGGACCTGAAATATAGTTACAGTTTTTTTAAGAGCCTATGCTGTCCCACTACTGAGCAAAGGTCTCCCCCAAGTTTTTCCATTCATCACGCTCTAACGCCACCGTAGGCCAACCTAGCTTGTATGTGTCAAGTTCGCCACGGTGGCGTCGTCCATCATCAGGTACCCAGTCTTTGGCGATCTTTGCCCAGATCGATGCCTTAATGCAAATTTTAAAACCATTGTTTGACTCTTTTACTCTTCCATAGGGCGGTATATGGCGATGGCTTGCACATACGCTTTTTAGAATTATTTCTTAGAGTTTTACCATTCGATTTGAGCACGATGCGACGCAAAATTTCTTCAATGTGCTGTCGACAATGCTTTTCAGCAACTACAAATATTGTGTTTTCTATATTATGGTCACTATATGGTCTATACTCATATAATAAATAAGCGATTTTTTTGTACAAAGGAGTTGCGGGCGTCATCTAGTTAATATCTAAATGTTTTTTTAAATTTTATAGAAATAATAGCACTTTGGTAGGACTTGCACTAGTTTCGCTTTATTTAAACCTTTTAAATTTTAGCACGTAACGCGGTCATTATGTTAAGTGTTACATTTATTTTTATTTTCCAATTTCATTACGCGCCCTTTAATTACATTTTGTGGCTAAAGCTCGTGGTTTTCGCTTAAAATTCTTTTCAATTTTGAGAACCTTAAACACACTTTTCAGCAATTAAGAAACTAATGACTAAAATGAAAATACAACATTTCGCGGCAAAATAGGTTCTTTCTCTTTCAAAGATGTGTTTAGTGAACTATTGAGAGACTTTAAGGGCTGTTTGAAGTCGCAAACGCCATTGGTTACGGTATCACGGACAAACAAAAACTATACTTTACAACGAAAACGTCTATTGACGATTTTTAGGGTTCCGTACCCAAAGAGTAAAAACGGGACCCTATTACTAATACTTCAATGTCTGTCCGTCTGTCCGTCTGTCTGTCACCAGGCTGTAACTCAAGAACCGTTATAGCTAGACTTCTGAAATTCACAGATTGTGTATATGTGTTGCCGCTATAACAAATACTAAAAATAAAATAAAAAGACGTGCGTGTTTGGGAAAACGAAAGGGGTCTAACTGTAAAGTTTCTTTTTTAAGTCGATTAAACACATTTAAGCTTAATATCATAATTTAACTACTTTGACCAGATTCAGAAGCTTTTAAGCTAGCGACCTTATAAGAGACTCAAAGCATTTCAAAGTAAAGTTTTGAAACAGAACTTTACATTTTCATACAAACCTATTGTTAAGGCTTTCAAAGCATTCCAGTTGAATAGTCATCAAGGAATTGTGATTTGTGCTCAACTAATATTCTTGAAAGTAACTTTGTATTCTTATATTTTTCTAATATAACAATAAATAAAAATAAAAAATCAATATAGTCAAAATATTATATTCTGAATCAGAATTGTTTAACAAAACTTGTCAACAAATAATATGTTAATTAGTAAAATACAATTAATATCAATTGTCAAACAGAATGCATAATATTGTGAAGTAACAATTTAAAAAAAAACCTAAGTTTTGTATATCAATATTTCAAGTTTTTGCGTTAGCGCCAGCAACTTTGAGAAGATTAGCAAACAAGATTGACATATTTAAAAGCGTCATTATTATGTATTCAATCTCACATTTATCACCGTTCACATTTATATCTTTCGTTTTATAGCTCTCGATAATGTCAATCATTGCCTAAGTAATAAGTACTATTGAAAAAAAAAAATATAAAAAAGTTAAAAAAAAACTTGCCTATTTGTTGAGTTAAGTGTGAATTGTCACTAACATCTCCATAGTAAAAAGTACCGCAAACTGGCGGGCGGAAGACGGTATGACGGCGCGAGCGACCGCCGCCGATGTCCAACAGTTACTGGCTACGAAGTGCTACGAAGTGCTACGCGCTACGGAGCTACGAGCTACGCGCTACGCTTTGGCCACTATAGAAAAGTGCAAAAGTTGATGTATTATTTCCTCTTACAACTAAGTCGAAAATTTCCCATCCATTCCCGCGAATTTTTTGTTCACCGGATGACCTAGATGTATTTAAAACTGTGACTGGAAATATGAAATAACTTTCGTTTTTCATTTGAAAATGCTTAGTCTCGATTTTTACTCGTAGTCGCCAAACCAATTGTTATTATTTTCCAATATCATTATAATCAGTTATACATATACTGGGTAACTGTTGGAGAATTTAGTTTTGGGAAAAACTTCATATCATAATATCAGAGTAATATTTTTGCGTTACGATCAAAGTAGAAGTACTCAAATCTAACAAAAAATTGTTGTAAACTATACCTAAACGAACATTTCACTTGAAAAGGCAAACAAAAATCGTGATACAGAACCAAAACGCGAACACACAAAAGCTTTCTCGTGCGGATTGTTGAGCAAACTCCGAGTCATTTAAAAACACAAACTGAATCGAAAAGTTCCTTCGCTACTGAAAAAACTAAACTCACTTAAGGTGTGTATTCGTTTGCAAGAAACGTAATGTAGGACTTAGCTTGTCAGTTAGTTACCTAAAAAGTAAAAAACATTTTTTTTCTTAAGGTTACTGAGATTTTTGGCGAAATAATAATAATAAAGGATGTTTTCTGCTTAGTAAATAATATACTCACCAAACCTCTAATTGTATTCTAATTTCTAACATTATAAACTGATTACAGTGCTTCTCAGCTTTCTGCGATTGTGGCCAAGTTTATCAAAACCAGGCCAACTAAGCAGGGATAATAATTTTAAAGTATGAGAGTGCATAGTACACAAGAGCACTCTCTCTAAGAGATTACTCAGTGGGACGGATGAGCGACTCGATCCGAAGTACGGATCATAGATCTTGTCAATCAGGTGATCAGCCTGCGTTGTCGTAATGAAGATCAAAACAACAATTTTCTAACGCGGAAAACTAAATTACGAATTAAGAGTAAGTAGCTAGACTAAGTTTCGGTGGTGTCCAGCCATTTAATTATCCACTAGATGACGCCCGCAACGTTTATCGTTTATCGCAAGATTCGTATCGCGCAGAAACCGTAAATTTTTCCAGGATAAAAAGTATCCTATCTCCTTTTCTAGGACTCGAAGTATCGTCATACTAAACAGCCATATCGGTTCAGCGGTTTAGGCGTGAAGAGGTAACAGACATACAGACAAACTTTTGCAATTATAATATTAGTATGGATTAGAATAACCATCGACGATTTAGGTCGTTGTATGTATCTCACTTAGCTTCATAATTCTTCCAACTCGACCAAAAACCAAAGGTTTACAGAAAACCGGCTTAAAATAATGCATCCTTCGATATAACGAGGGAAAGTAAATAGTTTGACTCTTTTGCAGTTTATAATAACGAATATTAAAAGATCAAAGAGTTTAGTTTTATGACGGACTAGTATACTTTATTCTAAAATCCAGTGTATTGTTAGAAGTTAATTCTGTACTTGTTGATAGATTGGCTTTGAAATGTTTATGATCACCGATGGATGAAAAAGATTCTTTATAACTATAATATTATTATTGTTTTATGGGAGTATGTTTGTTTACGTGTGGAGCAGACACCTGCGCATTCTTGAAGTTTATTCTAGTAGTTTTGGGTATCAAGTTTATCAAAACCAGGCCAGCTACGCAGGAATCATTTTAAAGTATGAGAGTGCATAGTACACAAGAGCATTGAACTTATAGGCCAATGTAAGTAACTAATACACTTACTTTTAATAGTATTTTGCACATTGTATCGTTTCAAATACATAATAATAATATTATATGATGTTTCTGTGTACAACACAAATATTTTATTTTTATAAAAAATTTACACTTTTTTAATTCATTTACGCGTAAACTATGTCACCATTTCCAAATAAACCGGTTGATACATTAAAACATAGGCAACTTTCAATTCCGACAAAACGTACGGCTCCCGGAGGACAGATAGACCTTCGCTCGCGAAGTCGCGTAGTTATAAAAACTAGTTAGCTCCAGCGACACAGCAGAGCCTGGCTAATTAAAGGTCTCTTTGTTACTTCCTCCTTTTATATGTCGACGTTTCTAGTTTCCCTTTTTGGGGTTCCGTAGCCAAATGGCAAAAAACGGAACCCTTATAGATTCGTCATGTCTGTCTGTCTGTCTGTCTGTCCGTCCGTATGTCACAGTCACTTTTCTCCGAAACTATAAGAGTTATACTATTGAAACTTGGTAAGTAGATGTAGTCTGTGAACCGCATTAAGATTTTGATACAATAATGGAAAAATTATTAAAAATTTTAGGGGTCGCCATAGGTACAACTGAATCAAAAAAAATTTTTTTTTCATCTAACCTATGCGTGTGGGATATCTATGGATAGATCTTCAAAAATCATATTGAGGTTTCTAATATCATTTTTTTCTAACAAGGGGGGTGTGCCAAAATCTTTTCGTTTTCGCTTCGTTATAGAATCGCCGATGAAAATGTATGGAATTGACATAAGCGTTCGTTAGTATGACGTTGACGTTCGACTCGTCTTATGTCAATTCCATACATTTTGATCGGCGATTCTATAACGAAGCGAAAACGAAAAAGTTTCGGCTAAATGGCCTGAATAGTTTGCGAGAGAGACTCTTCCAAAGTGGTAAAATGTGTCCCCCCCTCCCCCTCTAACTTCTAAAGTAGGGGCATGACTAGTCTAAAAAAATATATGATATACATTACTATAAAAACTACCAACGAAAATTGGTTTGAACGAGATCTAGCAAGTAGTTTTTTTTATACTTCATAAATGGTAAACCTTAATTTAACTTTCATTAAACTAACTGAAATATAAAAATAAATCAAATACCTTTTAATTTCATAAAATTAAACCTTATTGCTGCTGCGGAACCCTTCATGGGAGTGTCCAACTCGCACATGGCCGGTTTTAGTCTTTTTGCAGTGGTTTCAACAGTGTGTTGTTGTAAATTATTTCATGTAAGTTTAAGTAAATACATAGTAATTTCCCGTCTTAATCAGTTTGTTACTTTTCTCATACATAAAAATTAAAAAAAAAAGTTGTTACTAATAGGAACAAATTTAGTATTTAATGTAATAATTATACGAAAGTTTTATTTACCAGCCCCCTGATTCATGACGCGCAATTCGATTCGGATTCGAAAACTTCACCGCGCGACATCCAATAAGCGCTCGCCGCGCTAAGCATTGATAGTACGGGAGCCCTAGAACAATTTTTTTTATTACTATCAAGCTAATTTTTTGTGAGTAGCTTCATTTTGATAAGACGAACAACATTTTTATTTGCGAAAAATCTCGAAAGTGGTAGCTAACATAGATAGAAAGGATTTCATACTTTGAATGGATGGTCCTAAAATATGGACTGTTTTATTTGTAGGATAATGTTACTCTTAAATTATATAGCTATTAATCTATCAATATACAAAAAATCTGCTCGTTAGGAATCCGTTATAGGGTTCTGTAATCAACAAAACTTGGTTGACTACTGAACCCTAAAACGGAACCCTAATAAGCTGATTTTTTGTGTATTGATAGGTTAAGTTATATAATTAAAGAGTAATATTGTCCTACAAATAGAACAATCCATATTTTAGGACCATCAAGTCAAATTATGAAATCCTTTCTATTTCTGTTAGCTGCCACTTTCAAGATTTTTCGCAGATAAAAATGTTGTTCATCTTATCAAAATGAAGCTACTCACAAAAAATTAGCTTGATAGTAATAAAAAAAATTGTTTTAGGGCTCCCGGACCAATGGTCGCATGTAAAGTTTCAGAATGCGAGTCGAACGGAAATCGTGCATCAGCTCTCAGCTGAAGACTTGTTATAAATTATGTATGTTTATAAATAATAATATTTCTCTAGTACGCTCTAGCGCCTAAGCGGCTGTTTGGATTTCGTTAGTTTTGTCTTGGTCGTAACTCGTAAGGGTCAATTCAGACCGCAACGCGACGCGTAGATGCATTTCTAAATTTGTATTGCGTTGCGGTCTGAATTGACCCTAAGAGTGATAGCTATATAAGTAGTATATCGCAAGTGGTTTTTTCTTATTTAAATAAAAGAATGGGTGATTTTACTATTGTACCTCAGACAATTAAACTGTTGCACTAAAACTGAAACGATTGCATTGGAGCGCTTAAGGCGAAGACATCTGCCAATTCGATATCTTTGTGCAGTTTTCTAGACGTATGTATTTCATTGATTGGCACAAAAAAAAAATATGTGATTTTTGATTATATTTGGAAAAGCTTGTCTAATTTAAATAATAAAATAATGTACTCCTACTGGATGAAAAAAAATACCAAAGTCACATCTTTCAGGAACTTTAAACAGTTCTAACTAAAGTAATAATACAATCTATGCTTGAAAAATTTGTTTATTTGATACCTTTTACAAAAATCCAAAGATTGCCAGATTTAATTTTCGGTTCTGACATCTAGATTTCCCATAATATTTATTTTTTCCTTCACATCTCTGTCTCTCTGGCATGAAAATCGACAGTGATGCGAGAGTGATGCG
This sequence comes from Cyaniris semiargus, assembly GCA_905187585.1. Lineage (NCBI taxonomy): Eukaryota > Metazoa > Arthropoda > Insecta > Lepidoptera > Lycaenidae > Cyaniris > Cyaniris semiargus. The sequence continues at coordinate 7,904,206 of LR994555.1, forward strand.
AGATCAAGGTCATTGGCAGTTGTCAGCGTCTTAAGGGGCAATTTCACCAAAGAAATGGAACGCGTCAATGCACACTGAACCGGTTCAAAACCAACATAAACTGAACGCGTTCACAGCAAATCCGAGTTTTATCTTCTGAACGCCCAAAGTCCGAAGTTTAACGACATAAAACCCGTTCAAGCCCTGTCAGTGTAGTGTCATGGCGGAACGAAAAACATAGACAAAAGAAATGTCAAGATGACAGTTTTGACACATACGTTTGGTTAATTTATGTGTTGTTTCTTGCTATTTTGTTGTTAAATTAACGGCTCCAAAATTATGAAAACATGTAAAATAATCCCGTGACGTCACGTAAACTTAGATTTATTAATCGCCATCAAAAGAAGTGTGTGAAATCCATTTGAAACAGAACGAGATTTACGTCACCGCGAGAACGCGTTCAATGAGAACTAAGTTTTATAAAACGAAGTTTTGAGTGTGCCTGGTGAAATCCCACCTAAAGCTCTGAAGTACTAGGAGTAAACTATTATTGTTATGATTTTCACTCGGTTTGATATAACTTATTCAAATGCAAAGCTAGCTTCGAGCTATAAAGCTATAGTACTCTCGACTGTTATGCTTACTAATGTATTAAGCAACCAAATCATTTAAGCATAGTACACAGTGTAGATGCAATAAGATGTCATCATAAGATTAACCTATCTTAAGATTAACATGTTTTATATTAAAGAATGCGAGTAATATAAAAAATATAATACTAGAGCGTCCGTGACCTAATGGGTAGACCTTTGGTTGGAGTTTGGTTTGGGTGGACGCGTGTACCAATGAGATATTTTCTGATCTCAAGTACATAATACGGATGCTCGTACGGTGAAGGAAATCATCGTGGGGAAACCCGCAAATAGTTGGTCCCAGACGTATTGACTAGTTCTTTCCTCTGGACTAGGCCGACTATGTTGCGAGAATGCCGTATGTGCTTGGGCAACCATACGGACATTTAAAAATCTTGTCCCAGGCACTACAGTATTTGAGGAGTAGTTACTTCGCTCTGAAAATACTGTATAAATCATCCACAACGGATGTAAAGGCCTAATAATAATTCTATCTTCTCATGCTCATACCATTTTCTATCTTAAAATAAAATCTTTACTAAAGATGGTGATTACGTTACGTACTACGTTGATGTACTATCAGAGAAGTTGATTCCTAGGCAGATGGAGGACCTAAGTAATTTGGTCGCGTTAAGTCAAACCCATACAACCGATCACAGCTAACATTGAATTGACATAAGCCGACCACATGACGTAGGTCCGTCAACTGCCTAGGAATCAATTTCCTCGATGGTACTAATATGTACACTAATGTATACAGTTTAATATTATGTATTATCAGAGAAACGTTGATTCATAGGCAGATGGCGGGCCAACGTTATTTGGTAGCGTTATGTCAAACTTAGCTAACAGCTGTTCATGACTAATATTGAATTGACATAATCCGACCAAATGACGTAGGTCCGTCATGTGTCTATGAATCAATTTCTTCAATGGTGCCTTTTTGAAATTATTCTAATATTCGAAATTATATTTATTTTTCTATTATATTTATTTTGTTTATTTAAATATAGCTTCGAATTTGAAAATACAAATGCGGAAAAACATTTGGTGACACAGCTGTTAGCAGATGTTCTCGTTTGGAAAATTTAAAACAAAACTTCTCGTGTACAGATATTTTATATTTACGTTTCTATGTTCTGTTGATACATTTCAAAGTTTAAACCATAATCCTCAAAATCGTACGTATTTTGGAATTCAAATTTTAGAATTACATCTGTAGGAATTGTAATTCTAAATTTCGAATTCCGAAATGCGGACAGTCGAAATGAACGTAGATATTCCGAAGTTGCGAGTGAAAACTAATCGTATTGTGTATGTCAGACGCTCTGTAGCAGAACATTTTGATCCGGCAACTTTAAATGGATTTTGCGACGCACGGCGACGGTTAGCGCAAACGGGTGACAAGCGGCCACGAGTCACGATGTGATACGCGACGCATTCAATAAAATTCTACAACAATACCGCAAAAGTCCAAGTACGGGGTTTAACATAAAGGTTTAATATCGGATGCCATTGGAAGGCCCAGATCTGTAAGCAATTAACAGCTAAGTAATCGTAACATAAGTTTTTTTTTAATGAAATAAGTGGGCAAACGAGCAAACGGGTCACCTGATGGAAAGCAACTTCCGTCGCCCATGGACACTCGCAGCATCAGAAGAGCTGCAAGTACGTTGTCGGCCTTTTAAGAGGGAATAGGGTAATAGGGGAGGGTAGGGATGGGAAGAGAAGGGAATAGGGGAGGGTAGGGAAGGGAATAGGGTAGGGGATTGGGCCTCCCGTAAACTGTCTCACTCGGCGAAACACAGCGCAAGCGCTGTTTCACGCCGGTTTTCTGTGAGAACGTGGTATTTCTCCGGTCGAGCCGGCCCATTCGTGCCGAAGCATGGCTCTCCCGCGTATAAAGTAATCGTAACTTCGATGCATAAAAAATGTCGCAGGCTTCGGACGCTCGTCTGCTCCAACATTATAGACTGAAAAAGTTGCCCTACGTGAAAAATCGCTCAAATAAAACTTGTGATGAGCGTTTGCAGTTTATTCTTATGAAAATAATATTCGGTCCGTTTCACGAAGAAAGAACCGAAGTAAAATGGAATGAACGGTATATTTTACATTCTACGTTTGCAGAATGTCGTAAATTTGAGTTTACTAAAATATGTTAAGGTTCCCCGCGTTGCTTTATACGGTGTGCGACGCGAAGAATTTTAATGTAGGTATGGCTACTGCGTAGAATTGATGTAGTAGGTGATATAAAAGTTTAATTTGCCTATTTTAATGAAGAGAAAAGCATAATATAAAACATAATTTGACAAGAAATGTTCCAAAATAGTTTTTTTTTTTGACGAATATGATACTTCATGATTTATGATTTATTTAATGGCTCTTCAGAATATCATACAAAGGTGTGGCATGGCATTGGCCATTGACAATAAGAATGGATATTTTGACAAATCTTACCCAACTATGCTAGAAGGTAGGCAAAAATTTTATTTCTCTTGTACGCTCTAGATTCTAGCGTCCATTTGAATTAATAGCAAAAAATATTTAATAAACTTATTATTTTTTCGGCAAGAAGTTTAACCGATTAGGTTGTTTTTCGTAACGGAAGACTACAGTATAATATATTTCAGTATATGATTTTTAATCGCATAATTTGTTTACTGTAACGTTATAATTATAAACGAGTCCATTACATTTGCGAATCACAAGCTGTGTTCAGTTCGGGCGCAAACAACATGACGGATGGCTTGATGGATGGCGGGATGGATGGCGGACCTTCTCCGAGATTTACCTTGCAGTTATCTTTCGGACATCTTACTGTTAAGTTTTCGTAAGTTACCGTGTATTCTATGTCACCGTAAAATTGTAAATACCGGTACATTTTAATATAGCGAGACTATAAAATATCTACAGATTATAAAAGGAATTAAACTAGTGCGACGATTGTCAGAAATTTATGTTTTCGTAAATTTTCATCTATTATAATTTATAACTAATAAGCAAACAATTCAGTTGAGAAAATCAGCACGCGAGTCAAATTGATTTATAACCTTTCATCTGTCACGAACTGTCAAACCATTTTCGAAAATTTTTCAATTTCCAATTACTCTCATTAAACTGACTAAATTATCTAATAAAATCACCATGAAAGCTATATATAATTTTTATATAATTAGAATTTTTAATAAATATGCTATTAGTCGCAAATACACATAGTTTTATATTTGAAACAAAATACTAAATCGGTGGTCTGCAAAGTAGAAGAAGAACTTTTGAATAGTTTTAGAGTAAGACACCCATTTTGGGCGCTTGACAGATGAGCTAATAATATTATGTCAATGTAATCTTGCCAGTTATATTACAATCTAGCGGTATTGCCAATTTTACGGTGACGTATATAAATAATAAATATATGGCAGTTTCGATCGACGTCAGTCAAAAAGTAATCGAGTTTGAATTCATCATAGAGTATATCAAGAGAATGGTAATTTTGTACCACAGGAAGTAGGAATAACTTGTATTTGACTGAATTCTGATGATAATATTATTATGATGATAATATGACAAACTGTCATGATAATATGACGCATTACAGAATTTTGCACTATTTAACGCTTGGTTAAAATTTGAATTGTGTATGTAAAATCGCGAGGTCGAAACTTATACAATAGCGCACTAAAAGTTTTACTAGCGCCATTTTACGACTGAATTATAAAATCACATTTATATGTAGGTACGAATTTCGGAGAGCGACTTTCGCACGGGCGCATTTGCAATACTTATTTTGTACTCAGTATCTACCGACAATGTATCTGTAAGCTATCGTCGGCAAGTACTGAGATTTTTGTCTAAAATCTTAATTTTTTTCTCTAATGTGGATACTCAAAAATGTAAATCTGTAAGTCTAAATCTTTACTTAAGACTCAAAAATTAGCATTTCGCAAAATTGTCAATAGTGGAAACTTAAAAAAAAAAAAACTAATTTGTTGCTAACGCTACATCCCTTATTGTAGACGTAAGTGTATTGTTACGGACACACAGAGCCATCTAGCGTCAAACCAGCGCAACTTATCGAAAAAACGCAGACAGCGTAAATCCGCTATTCGATACTAGATGGCGTTAGGTGCGCGAGTACATGCTCGAACTTTGTAGAAACATTCCACACTTGTTTACTTGTTTACGCGAATCGGTTAAGGAACTTTCTAGAGTTCGCCTCGGCCCTATAAATAGCCGCAGGCAGACGAGCCAGTCAATTCAGTTCAGTTCGAACAATCGTCAAGGCGACTTCGGAGTGAAAACAAGGGATAAATAGTGAGTGAACCAGTGAATCCTACGACTTGGCTACGACCTAGGGTATTGATAATGCTTATTGTTTTGGACCTAGTGCTTTGTGTGACCTAGTGTTAGTGAATAAAGTCTTCAAGAGAGTCAGCAGGTCTTTCTCTACAAATCCTTCGAACCCTAGCACGTAACAGTATGAAGTGAATAAATAACACTTTATAACATAAGGGAAATTACTCATTTTTTTACCTTGTAATTTGAACAAACCTTGTAACTTATCTGGCTTGTAACCATTTAGCTAATATATCTGGCTATATATAATTTCCATATTTTTTTTGTTTCAAATAATTTTTACGGTCCTAGAACCGGTTTTAATTTATGCAAAGAACGACAATTTTGTAAGTGTTAGTTGACCCACTTCATACATTACGTCTTCAATTACTGTACTTTATTTAGGTGTGTGCATATATAAATGTATGTCTTTTATTGGCTATAAAATACATATTTTATTTATAACATCTATAAAAACAGCACAAAGGTTTGCCAAATGAATAGGTTTCGAAAACTTCATTGCAAAGCGCAGGCTTTCACGGTGTTTGACGCGCTTTAGTGCCATGATACGGCATACCGGAATGGATGGTCTCGGAATAGATGGCAATTTGTCATTCGAACATACACGGGAAGTGAAGCTAAATGAATGCATGCAGTGGCAAAAGTAAGGGTATTTATATCGATGACATTTAGATGGCGCCAATGTGCGTTATCCATACTAATATTATTATTTATTATAAATTCGAAAGTGTGTCTGCCTCTCTGTCTGTCTATCTGTTACCTCTTCAGGCCCAAACTGCTAAACCAATTTTTCTGTAATTTGGTATGAAGAGACTTTAAGTTTCCCTGAGCAATCTTAAACTCGTACGAGGGACATACCAACGACTTAAGGATAACTCTCATAGAAAATCCAAGGTAAAATAACTGTAACCGGAGAAAAATTACAATATTTTACACGTTTAAATGCAATATTATGAAGAGTTACGTAACCTTCACCCTTCCAAGTTTTTATCACGTTGTCTTTACGTCATTGTGAATGGAATCCTAAAGCCGAGGGTAGGCGCATAAAAGCTTATCAGAAAATTCTCTAATAAAACATGCTGTTTAAGACATAACGCTCCTAATATCAAACCTTTCGCCTGCCTCCTTATCCTTACTTAATACTTCGCTAACTACCCTGTGTATATAATATAAATGGTAAACAGTAGACCGCACCTACATAAAAGACTGCTCAAAGTGAGCGCACGCACATAATATGAAAATGCAAGATTTTAAATAATATGAAATAACAAAACACGTCACACGCGCGATATGTTATGTTACGCGAGTTCGATTTGGACATGGCTAAGTCACTCTACTACATGATATTTATACTGTACACACTTTGGTTCTTTGTCTTAACTGAAACGTAGGCTTAGCAAACTTTAAAACAGCGCTTTGTGCTGAGACAACTCATTTCAAAGTGAGTTCGTGCTACACATATTACTCGTACTCATACTAGCTTTGACTGCGGCTCCGGTGAAAAACATTAAATTACCTTTGTTGAATTTCTTCTTACTTTTGTCACTTCTATAATCACACTAATATTATAAAGGCGAAAGTTTGTATGTTTGTTACTTCTTCACGTCTAAACGAGCGATTTTAATAATGTATGGAGTTAGTTGTTACTCTGGATTGGCTACATCCGGCTATATACTGTTACATGCTAGGGTTCGAAGGATTTGGAGAAAAAGACCTGCTGACTCTTAAAAAGACTTTACTAGCACTAAGTCTCACACAACTAAGCACTAGATCCAAATCACTAAGCACTATCACTATCCTAGGTCGTAGCCAAGTCGTAGGTTCACAGTGGTTCACTCACTATTGATCACTTGTTTTCGCTCCGAAGTCGCCTCGAGGATCGCTCAGATAAAACTGAATTGCCGGGCCGTCTACCTGCGGCTATTTATATGGCGAGACGAATTCCAGAAAGTTCCCTCGCCCGATTCACGTAAACAAGTAAACAAGTGTGGGAACTTTCTAGAAAATACGCGTAAGTAAACATACACCTAACGCCATCTAGTATTAAGTAGGGGATTTATGTTTTCTGTGTTTCCCTGATCAGTTTCGCCGGTTTGACGCTAGATGGCACTATGTGTCCGTATCCGTAATAATACTTTTTGCTGCGGCCAAATGTCACATTTTTTTTCCTAATAAGCCGCGGGTAACACCGCGGGGCACAGCTATAGGTCTACCAGAATCTGATGGCAAAAAGTGAGAAAATAAATTGACTAGCAATACCGGGGTAATTGGAATAAAACATAATTAAATCTAATTTCAATAAACATTGTAAATCTTGTTTCGCTACTAATAGCACCTGATACTTGTGTCACTATTTCCCTTGTCCACTATATTATTCACAAAAACTGGATATCGGTCTAGTTTATGAGAACCGTACATATTTTCTAGGTTTCCGAAGCACGTGTCATTAGTTTCGCAGGTAGTATACAGATTATAGGTTGAAGGACAGCTAACACGCAACGCGGCTCTCCATGTATTCTCTCGTATAGTAAACAAACTGCAATTGGTCGCTGTTAAGCATTTGTGTACTGACCAAAAAAATTTTTTTTTGTTGAATTATGAATGCACTCTTTTTCCAAATGATCAAAAAAACATAACAATATTCATAACTCAATACGTAACTTTTTCTGGGATAATGCAAAAATGCTTAACAGCCTCCAATCGCGATTTCAAAATGGAGTGCTTAAACTATTATGCCGCGTCGCGTTCTCATTTCGGTGTTAACTCAAACTTTTTAACTTCGTAACACGCATGACGCACGTAAGATTTGTTTGAAACAAATAAGTTCAATTCGGTTCAGTATGATTTCATAACTTACAGAGACCCGTACCTGTCCCTCTTGCCGGCTCAACACGTGATCGGCACGTGATCACAACATGTGAACCGCATCAAAGAAACGTGCCTAGAAACGTGGGACCGCCTAAATTCGACCTTTTTATTTGAGTTTCGAAATGTAAGACGGACTTAAGCGGTATTTTTTTCTTCAATAAAAGATTTTGAGACGTATTTAATCTCCCTATTCACGTGGTTCTGAGAAAATGATAAAGATCAGTAATTCGTAATAGGCATTCAGGTGGGAAAAAATCGGTAACCAGAGTAACCTCATTTGGGATACTTCCAAAACCAATAGCTAAGCCATTCAAGAGTTATTTTAAGCTATTGTATAGCTTTCATAGCGGGCTTTGAGCGCGGCGACCGAATCAAGAAAATCCGTAACGTAACGTAAAAAGCCTAACTTGTGGGGGTGGTCCCCACTGCAGCGATGTTTATTTGTTTAAACTATTTGTTTACTTACACATTGTTTTGCCCTGCGTAGTGCTTATATGTATAAAAAAAGTTGGCACAAGTCTGAATCCTGCTCCGCGTATGATCAATTAATAAGGAAAAGCTATATGGACTTCGCATACCTCGGAACCCCAGTATGATAATGCCAATAAAACCAGGTTGTATCTCAGGTGACCCATTAAACCGCCCGCCTTACTTGACATTTACGGACAGGAATATCCGTGACGTCATGAATTCAAGTCGCCATATTTATACGTTATCAAAGTTAATGCTCTCATTTATTAGCTGTGGGGAACATGAACATTTTATTTGACCATTTTAATGGCGACAGTCGATAACATTTTTTTATGTGAGCTGGGTTATTATTTTTTTTATTTTATTAATTTATGCACTGCATATTCGTGCGTGCTTTGAGAGCACTGATTTTTTCACTGGTTAAATGCCGCCCAAAAAGAGATAGAAGGGTTTTGTTTTTTTGTATGTATAAGAGTAACACTGCAGGGTACAGTTTAAGATCGTCAAGTTGTTTAAGTATTAAAAGGTAAAATATTGCATAGCATTTTTTATCAACTTATGCAATTATAATTCGCATAGGTCTAGTTGCACGCACACATACACCGTGCCGATGCACGGCAACGCCGCACGGAGTGGGGTCTGTTAGGTTTTTTTTGTTACGGAATTTCTTGATTCGGTCGTCGCGCTCAAAGCCCGCGATAAAAACTATGCAATAGCTTAAAAACCAGATACTTAGTTTTATAGGAGACGAAAAACTAAAGGATTATAGTTCAATGTAATGAATAATTCGCCTCAGAATTTTGTTGATTGGGCAATGGGCATGAACTAAGGCAGATCTTTGCGTAGACAGATTTGATCAAAAGGATGTGAGATTAACATACATAATTAATGCGTACATACAGTATGACCACTTTTTGTGCTTGCGCCAATCAACATTATTTGCTTGATTTGACGATGTCATCAATTTCCTAGAAAGTATGATCAATAAGAAAATTAATTATACTGAACCTCTCATGCTTATATTATTATGAAGTTTGGTAAGGATCTACTCCTTATCAAACTTCAAGACTTAAAAAGGACATCTAGAATAGTTTTTTATCCCGAAAAATATTCGAGTCCGGCGCAATAAACGAATATAAGTAGTCGCAACTAATTAGGGTCAATTTATATTAGAGCAGAGTCGAAGCGCATCGGAGCGAATTCTCAAAAACTGAACATAGAAAATTCAACCTTAACTCCAGAGCGTAACGCACACATTACTTCTGCGAGACCAATCAGCGTTGGTCGAGCGATTTCGCGCGCATTCGCGAGGATGCGCGCGCCTTTTTTAATTCTCAGAAGTAAATATGTGCGTTAACGCTTTGGAATTAAGGCTGAATTTGTTATGTTCAGTTTTGGTAATTCGCTTCGATGCGCTTCGACTCTGCGCTAGTATAAATTGACCCTTGGATGCGGATAATACCTGGTACCAAGTATATAATCTTAGATAACAGTATGCATAGTTTTCAATTACCTTCAAAATATATAAAAATATTCTTGGGTCTTGTACTTAGTAGTCGATGATTATCGATGCATTCACTTTTTGAACTTTGACACAAAGCCATGGATCGGTTACTTCGTTAAAATATTCCCAAATTTTCGAGTAAGAGTGAATATTAAATGACAATAGCTGTATTATTATAGGATACTTTTTAGGGTTCCGTACCCAAAGGGTAAAAACGGGACACTATTACTGAGACTTCGTTGTCCGTTTGTCTGTCTGTCTGTCTCCAGGCTCTAACTCAAGAACCGCTATAGCTAGACTTCCGAAATTTTCACAGATTATGTATATCTGTTGCCGCTACAACAACAAATACTAAAAACAAAATAAAATTCATATTTAGGGGGGGCTCCCATACAACAAACGTGATTTTTTTGCCCTTTTTTGCTCTATATCGATAATGGCAATAGACATGCACTTCAAAATTTTCAATAATACGTGTACTTTAATAATTAACAATAAAATTAAAATTAAAGGGGGCTCCCATACAAAAAACAAAAATGTTGGTCCATTTTTGCTCTATAACGGTACGGAAACCTTCGTGCGCGAGTTCGACTCGCACTTGGCCGATTTTTATACTCTGTATTGCTTATTGACTATTGAATCTTCGACAAAAAAGACAACGGCTGCACTTACTGAGATTGAATGATTATTCATTAATTAAATTCAGTGTGAAGTTTTGACAAATTATCCATAGATTTTTTGGAAAACTTTCATTGGGTAAGGTATTCGTTAAGTCTCTGCCTTTAGTGTTATTAGTTATGAGTCTGATATATTGTCAGTGATTGGCATTAGCCCCCAAACGGGTTTAATCCTATTTTATTTTAAAGTTTACAGATATATCGTCGTCTGCGGCATCATTTTAAGGGTTATTCTTTTATTTTACAGCAAGTACATCTGTGGCATCATTTTTATCTAATACAACATTTTGTTGTGTTGTATAAGTACACACTTGTGCATAGAGTAGTTGCAAAAGTAATATAAAGGTCAAAGTACTCAACGTTATTTATTTGTGACGTAAATAAGGAAGGATCGCGCGGAAATCAAATACATCTTATACGATCCAAGGAGCTGTAGTCACGTTTTTTATTTGAACCGCGTCCTTCAATAACAGACCTCGCGCTGCTTTTATTTTTAGATCTTTTTTTTTTATATAAATAGTACTAAAGTAAATTCAATTGTTTTTGTTAATAATAACACACACACACACACATTCACACACCTCTTCCAAATAGAATATGTAGCAAACTGTTTTATCACTTCCTGTAAAAGTTTACAAAAAATATTCAAACAGACAGGATTACTTACTACGAATTATTATGGTATATCGACTGCAATAAATACTTCATAATAATATATTTTTCAGCTAAACTTTATATTAATATGACTGTGACGAAAAAAATAGATTTTCTCCTCACAAACGGAGGCACCATGGAAGATATTCAAATAGTAACTCACTAGACGTTCCGCGCGGCTTCGCCCGCGTAAATTAGATATTTCACAGACAAATTAGTCCACAAAAAATAGCCTATGGCCCTTCACGTGGTACACTTCTTATTTATGCCAAATAACAGAAAAATTGCTCCAGTAGTTCGTGAGATAAGCCCTTTCAATTAATTTCCCCCGTTTTTTCCACATTTTCCTCCATTTCTTCGCTCCTATTAGTCTTAGCGTGATAAAATATAGCCTATAGCCTTCCTCGATAAATGGGCTATCTAACACTGAAAGAATTTTTCAAATCGAACCAGTAGTTCCTGAGATTAGCGCGTTCAAATAAGCCCTTTCAAATAATTTCTCCCCGTTTTTTTCCACATTTTCCTGTATTTCTTCGCTCCTATTAGTCTTAGCGTGATAAAATATAACCTATAGCCTTCCTCGATAAATGGGCTATCTAACACTGAAAGAATTTTTCAAATCGGATCAGTAGTTCCTGAGATTAGCGCGTTCAAACAAACTCTTCCGCTTTATAATATTAGTATATTAGTATAGATATATATAGCAGACACAAGATTCGAAATCAATTTTCCAATTCAACAAAGGAGTAACAGAAAGGATTGACCGGTACGTGCTTTGCCCTCGATAATTCCAACAAATCGTATTTCTCCTTTATCGGTAGTTACCGCTGACCCTCCGACTTTACTGACTGCTTCACAAAGAACATTCTAGAACCCATTCACCTCAGTCTTTCTAACGAATCTTGTTTGTGAAATTAGGTGCAATTTTGTCAAAGATTTTCGTCTGCAGCCGACATTAATAGCTTGTAATGTTCAAAGAGGATTTTCGAACTAAGGCATTAAACAATAACTTGTGGAAACTTTTCCGATATTTTAGTTTTTTTTACTTTAATCAGCTCAGAAACTGAGGTTTTATTAACTAACAGCAGTATATGAGTATCTTTATTCTTTATATTATTACGAAATGTTGCCCGCAACCTCGAGAAACTTTAAAAAACAGTTAATTTTCGGACATGCATAATTTCCGATGTTCTTTTCCGTGATTCAAAGCTCCTTTCATCAAAATCGAATAAGCAGCTTAAGCGTGAGATGTAGAAAACACTCAGAAATACATACACACACACTTTCACATATTTATCTATACATATATAATAAAATTGTAGAAATGAAAATTCTGTACGTTAAATATATTCAAAAAATAATAAACGGGGGGTGTCACTACATTGCTATAGAAGCCAAAAATGTGGTTAGTTTTTTGTCTGTCTGTCTGTCTGTCTGTATGTTTGTTCCAGCATCACACGAAAACTACTGATCCGATTTGAATACGGTTTTCGCAGATATATTCGTCTTCTTCCAACTTAACATCTGGTGTATGAAAATTTTTCCCCCCACCCTCTAAGGGGACAAAAGAGGGGGTCAGATTTTGTATCAAACTTTTTTCTTTAACACGAAAACTACTGATCCGATTTGCGTACGGTTTTCGCAGATATATTTGTCATTTTCCAAGTCAACATCTGGTGTAAAAAAAAATCCCCACACCCCTCTAAGGGGACCAAAAAGGGGGTCAGATTTTGTATCAAACTTTTTTCTTTAAAGGACTTACTTCATATTATTAACTGTGTTTTCCAACTTAACATCTGGTGTATAAAATTCCCCCCCTCCCACCCACCTTAGGGGACAAAAGAGGGGGTAAGATGTTGTATCAACTGATGAAGTAGAAATACTTTAAATGGCAAAACAACGTTTGCCGGGACAGCTAGTTATAATACTAAATGACGCCCGCAACTCCGTTACGTGAAAATTCGTTTAATGCGCGGGAAATGTACTTTTTCCGGATTAAAAGTATCCTATGTCCTTTTACGGGACTCAAACTATGTCCATACCAAATCTCATCAAAATCAGTTCAGCGGCTTAAGGGTGAAGAGATTACAGACAGGCAGAATACTTTCGAATTTATAATATTAGTATGGATGTACTATCAGAGTTGATTCCTAGGCAGATGGCGGACCTAAGTAATTTGGTCGCGTTAAGTCAAACCCAGACGACCGATCACAGCTAACATTGAATTGACATAAGCCGACCAAACAACGTAGGCCTGTCAACTGCCTAGGAATCAATTTCCTCGGGTATACATTAGTATGGATGTAGGGAAACTAAGCCTTACCACATTTTAATATTTCGCATATCCCAAAGTATATTTCACCGTGAAAGGCGTTATCTGCAGGTTCCCTCGACCTCTGGCCACAAAGCCTCAGCAGTTTGTTCACTCGCCTGCCCTCGAATCCCTAGCGCACTAAGCACAGATAAGCATACTTGAATAATGTTAGTGTAAATACTATGTGTTTGCGAACGAAAAACGGTTATTTTTGCAGAATTTTTAAAATCAAGGTACGCCAACAGAGCTTGGGTAACGTACAGCTTTTACTAAACCAGCTTATTACAGTATCCCACGGGCATGGGAGCCGGCAGAAATAATTTCCAAGGGGTGCAGATTTCAGTTTTCTTTCTTTTCTTTTTACTTTTTACGAACAAGTGACTGTCTATTTACGTCAACAGAATACATTTAGTGCCGAAACATTACGAACTATCTTTGTACGGCATGGTAATAGGGTTACAAAATGCTTTTTTTTTTCAATAATTCCTGTTGATCCCGAGATTCCCAAGGGGTGCAAGTGCACCACCTGGCACCCCCCTGCCGGCGCCCATGCCCACGGGAACATCGAACTTTTTAGAGATATTTTTTTTTTATAAAATAAGGGGGCAAACTAGCAAACGGGTCACCTGATGGAAAGCAACTTCCGTCGCCCATGGACACTCGCAGCATCAGAAGAGCTGCAAGTGCGTTGCCGGCCTTTTAAGAGGGAATAGGGTAATAGGGGAGGGTAGGGAAGGGAATAGGGGAGGGTAGGGATGGGAATAAGGTAGGGGATTGGGCCTCCGGTAAACTCACTCACTCGGCGAAACACAGCGCAAGCGCTGTTTCACGCCGGTTTTCTGTGAGAACGTGGTATTTCTCCGGTCGAGCCGGCCCATTCGTGCCAAAGCATGGCTCTCCCACGTATAAAGATATTAATATGAAGTAGCATAATATTATGTGTTAATTTTGAGCGTAAACTACAACCATATCTTTGGACAAAATCTGTGCATTAGTTTTTGCGTAAGTAACAAACGTACACCCTTATAAACTTTCACCTTAATAATGTTAGTAGTAGCAAATTACGGTCGTTTTAGCGGGCCCCTATACGATCAATTTTATTGCCCAATATCACGTATTGTGCAATATTATTGACGGTCTAGGGTTAATATTGAACGCGCCCGCCTTTCAATCTTATTGTCAAACAAATTGTTCAATGATATTGTTCAATGATATTGGACAATAAAATTGATCGTCTAGGTGCCCACTTATGTGGAAAACATCACAATTTCGTCCACATAATGAATTGCTTACCTGTGAATCCTTCATAAAATATTTACGACATCGTTAACAAAGGTGTTCCATAATCGCTTACTTTTCTTCGGGACGTCTAGTCTGTCTTACGTAATTTTCTACAAAAGTGTAGCTACAGTGAAAATTTATAGAGCCTATATCAAGTTTTTAAATGACTTAGGCTCTAGTTTCTCAGTCAGTTCAGCAGGATTTCCTATTGGTTACACATTGCGTACGAACTATTCCTCTTAGAAATGAAAATATTTATGCAAAGTATAACAATTCAAGGTACCTACACGTATTTGTCTTTTAGGTGACATTTCCAATCAACCAGACCACGACATGCAGACTTTGTACAGTTATACAGTGTTAATATTTTAATAAGTACTCGTAAGGGGAATGTAAATACTTAGTAGAGTTTTATCTACTCTTTCTTCCTTCTTTGCAAAAAAAAAAAACATCGCTTAAATCGATTCTGTAATGAAATACTGCAATTATTGTACCTAGTATAATAAAATGTTTTGGTGTCTGCCATTTAATATCTTTAGATGGGATATAAATGAAAACACATTACACAATAGGTATCTATTATAACAAATGTGAAAGATATTATGGCGTGCCACCATTGTTTTGTCTGATTCATGTTTTTGGATAAAATGAACAAAACAATATTATTTGTTTCTTGCCCTTTGTAATACACGAAACGAAATACGTATCATTTTACAAGAGCGTAATATTTTTAACAGGACAAAGTATGAAATAAAAATGCAAAGGTATAAAAGTCTACTTATTAAATAGGTATAGTTTGAAAGAATAATAATAATAATATCTATGGACGTTTCACACCACGTCAGTCTGGCCCCGTGCTAAGTACCTGAAGGACTTGTGTTACGGGTATCAGACAACGGAAATATATTTAATACTTTTATACTATACATACATTCAAGATTTTTATTATATCATACACGTCATATTTAATACACATCCATGACCCAGGAACATTGAAAACTTTTTGTTCCGTCGGCGGGATTCGAACCCGCGACCCCCGGCTTGAGCTGCTACACAGTCTTAACCATTGAGCCAAAGAGGTCGTCGAATGAATCCATACTAGTATTATAAATGCGAAAGTGGCTCTGTCTGACTGTCTGTCTGTCTGTTACCTCTTCACGCCCAAACCGCTGAATCGATTTTGCTGAAATTGGAGATACTTTAAGTATCGGGAAAGGACATAGGATACTTTTTATCCTGGAAAAATACAGTACGGTTCCCGGGCGATAAACGAATTTTAGCGCAACGGAGTTGCGGGCGTCATCTGGTTAAACAAACTTTAAGCCTACGATCTCATGTTATTAAATTGCTTAGAAAAAGACGATTTTTCAGTAACACACAAAGTTTGTAGTCTAAACTTTATACTACAAACTTTGTGTGTTCTTGAAAAATCGTATTTTTCTTCAGTATGACAGGTAGTTACTTTAGTTAACTTCTGTGTATTTTGCACACACTACATTTTTCTACACGTAAACTACAATAGATCCCCTGGCTCTGTAGCTTTAAATTTATTTACTAAATCTTAACTATTGTTGAAAATGCATGCTATTGGTGAAGCACCAACTTAAGCCAGTAGCATTTTATGATAGAAGATATTCTGCAGCCGGTAATCCGAAGATTAAATGTGTCAGCATACGAGCTCTATGCGGACATCCAGTGTCCTGTGTCATAATATTATGTGGAATCTCTTAATTCTTGTAGTGAATTTTAATATTAAGTGGTTTCAATTTTGTTTATTTAATTTTCTTTCTTTTTTATTATTTTGATTTCATGGGCTCGAGCCTGTATTTTAAACGAGTTTCGAAAAAAGAAACTTCTGTGTTCGGCTGTAGATTTTTATGAAGCTGTATTAAGTTTTAGTAAAATGGTGGTCATCGTTCTGTACATTTATTGTAGGAGCATTGGTGCGTGAAACAAAAAATGAATACGAGAGAATTGGTGTGTTGCCAAGTTGATGAAATGATTTCATTTATTATTAAGTATATATTCTACTAGCTGTCCCAGCAAACGTTGCTTTGCCATAATATAAAGTATTTTGCCCATATTATTTTATTGAAGTGACTAAATAAGTATGTCGCCATGGCAACGTCGATCGCTATCCCGTCGCACAAACAATGGTCGCCGTCAGTCTCAGGTTGTAATAATTTACTATTATTTACTCAACAAATGCACTTATCAATATATAAAGTACCCAGTAGCCGATTCTCAGACCTACTGAATATGCATATAAAATTTGGTAAAAATCAGTAAAGCCGTTTCGGAGGAGTTCGCTGACTAACATTGTGACACGAGAATTTTATAAAGAAGAATATGTCAAAGACCAAAGTTTTCTTTAGGTTTCAGCAATAATCTAGTTTCATAAGGATACGCTCTAAGCATTTCTAGACGCTATTAAACTGAAGTCTGCAATTGGAAGCAATTTCTGGTCTAGGAATAGCTCAAGTTTAAATCCTTTAAGTAATTTCTTCAATTCAGCGTTAAAGTGTACTATTCCTTGGAACTATTTGTCTTCATATCGCTTTACAAAACGCTCGTTAATCACGCGGGCTCCGGCGGCGACGTACAATGGTTTTTTGCTCAAAACTCACTCGAGCGAATAAAATGTATCCATATGTTGGTCTGCGATAAAGTCCTTTTAATTGATTTCATTCGTGTCATACCATAGAAATTGATTCATAGGCAGATGACGGTCAGTTACGATAATTCAGTGGTAGCTAGCTGGCTATAAAATTGCCCGTCTCGGGGCCCAGACGGGCAATTTTATTGTGCAATATCACGTATTGCGTAATATTATTGACAGTCTAGGGTTGATATTGAACATTGCGCGCCTTCAATGTAATTGTCAAATAAACTGTTCAAGAAAATTGAAGCGTGATATTGCACAATACAATTGATCGTCTAGGGGCCGGCTCAATGATATGTTGGCTGATTTTGATATACCGCGACCGATTTATGTAGATCTACCATCTGCCTATGAATCAACTTCTCTGACATTATAATACTGCTAGAAATACATAGTAACTTCGTTGCGCCAAATTTGTTTATGGCGTGGGAATTGCAAGTTTTACTGACAAAAAAACTATTGTGTGTCCTTTCCCAGGGGTCAAAGTATCTCCATAGAAAACTTAATTAAAATCGGTTTGGTAGCTTAAGCGTGAAAAGATAATAATAGACAGACACCTTCAGCTTGTAAATAGTACATTTTGACATGACGTAGATTAGCTTACATTTTTTGTGATTTTTCAGTTATCAAGTTTGATTTTTAGGGTTCCGTAGTCAACAAGGAACCCTTATAGTTTCGGTCTGTCCGTCCGTCTGTCTGTCTGTCTGTCTGTCCGTCTGTCTGTCCGTCTGTCTGTCCGTCTGTCTGTCCGTCTGTCTGTCCGTCTGTCTGCCCGCGATTTTTCTCAGAGACTATAGGGCCTACAAAGCTGTAATTCGACATGAATGTACATCTTAATAACGCCGACAAAACAGTATATAAAATCTTTAAAAATATATTTTTTTGTGGTACCATACACATCAAGCAGGGGTGATTTATTTTTTCCGCGTCCATCCCACCGTGTGAGGTGTCGTTGGATAGGTTTTTAAAAATATAATGAGTATTCAAAGACCACTTTCCGATTTAGGGATCCATTTGTGAAATATGAAGTTTTAAAGTGGAAAAAATCGTTAGAGTCCAGTGTCCCCCCCCTTCTACCAGCTAAACGGTTGCTTCTGGAAATGTATAAAAAATTCACGGAGGTAGGAAATATGCTGAATTTAAAAGGAAAACTATCACGGCTAAGAAGACTTCATAAGTTATTGAGTATGAATGAATGAATGTGTGGGAATATGTGTGGAGGCCACAAAGGAAGATCTTCCGACCGAGCGTGGTGTTATGCTCGGTCAGGCCGGAGCCCGCATGATACATTTCAGCTATCGTATATAATTATAACGACGCACTTAGAAAACTTCGATAGCGCGATGCAGGAATGTTAGGCGAATTGTGGGTACCGCCACATCAATCCCCCCCGAAGACCGGAGGTCGATGCTTGAAGTCTTGTCGCTTGAGTCGCCAGTGCCAGAAAGTTCCAGTGAGTCGGAACTGTTGCAGTGAAGTCTCAGTGAGTCGGAACTGTGATGCTGCTGCACGGGATCCAGTGAGTCGGATAGCTGCCGTGCGGGGCCAATGCTACGTGCTGACCAGGAGAGATGTGCTCTGCTTGCTGACCGGTCGGTGTAGTGAGAAAGCCCGATGATGCCGATGCGGAGTCGCCCAGGCCGCGGTACATTGCGGCTAGTGGACGAAGTACCCGATGAGGCGATGCTGGCTGGCGCGGTGCGGAGGGGCGGGGAGTGATGATAATGAAGAAGGCGTGTTCTGTCGAGGGTCACAAATGTAGGAATATGTGTGGAGGCCACAAAGGAAGATCTTCCGACCGAGTGAGGTGTTATGCTCGGTCAGGCCGGAGCCCACGTGATATATATCAGCTGTCGTATATATACCGACGCACTTAGAAAACTTCGATAGCGCGATGCAGGAATGTTAGGCGAATTGTGGGTACCGCCACAAATGAATATTCTTTATTGCATTTACACATACATATTATATAGAAATTAAAACTTAGTACTATTAATAACTAAATAAACACAAAAGGCGGCTTTATGGCTATGCAGCAATGAGTAATAGTCGATCAACTAAAAAAATGTATTCATAAAGGAAATTTTCGTTCAAATTCCTTTGAACGTAACTGAGATGATGTTGTTAGTAGTGTAAAGTACGTTATAAATGTACATTCATTAACTATACAAAAATTATCAAAAACTAGCGGTACTACGGAACCCTATATTGCGCGTGGCCCGACACGCACTTGGCCGGTTTTAAATCTTTGGTTTGCATGCAAACAACTTTACTTTTCTATAATTATGCTATCACAAGAGAAATTCTCTCAAGTAATGCCATTCGGTGCAGCGACAACCTTGAATTGGCAAAGTTTGACGATTGCGCCGCTGCCACGCTGAAGCATCTAGAACACTTGAAGTTAGTTTAGAACACATTGTGTTCCAAAACCCGTGGCGACTTCCAGAATATTCCGAGGATGGTTTATGTACCATTTTATGATCCTTTTATCAGACATCGTAACAGATTAAGCGCTTTCCGGTCTGGGACCATTAAGGAGCTCCGACTATGTACAGTTCAGCAGTTGCTTTACTTCCGAATTTTTGTAAGATGCTTACGCCGTTGGAACAAAGGTTATGTACGAACTGTAGCTTCAAACAATGTTTCGACGTTTTTATTTCTAAAATCGCTTTCAAAGGTTCTGTAGGACTTTTATAGTTTAAACGTCTTTGGCTCGCTAGAGGACAATAAATATTACATAGTAATCGTTTATCTAATCACCGAAGAGCAAACCAATTCAAGCAAGGGCTTCATTACACCTACCGAGTAGAGTGGCGAGACATTAAAATGTAACTCGGCCGAGACAGTGCTGTAGCCGAGTGAGTATAAATAAACACGTATTTTTGTTGATTGTGGCGACTGGCGAGACAGTTCAGTTTAGTGCGAGGTCCAAAGACAACTGAGGCTCAGTTTTACTATAGATGTAATCAGGCTCTTAGAGATAATCTATCCTATGAACTATCACGCTACTCGCTACGGTACTTAGCTACTAATAGTTGAGTGTAACTCTAACTGTCGAAAGTACCTAAGCTGAAAAGCTTAGCTCTTGAAATTCCAGCTCTAAACCACTGACCGAGACATTACTTCAGAAATTTGTTTTTAATGTTTGATTTAGCGGCGACATATTATCAATCGCTTTTGTTTAAAAAATTGACAGCTTGTTATTTGTTTTATACAAAACTAGCTGTTGCCCGCGACTTCGTCCGCGTGGACTTTAGTTTATAGTTGTTCCCGTACATCGATTGAATAGTTTACGCGCAAATCATAAAAGTATATTATGCAGTAAACTTACATTTTTCCGGGACAAAAAGTATCCTTTGTCCTTTCCCGAGACTCAAAGTATCTCCATACCAAATTTCATCAAAATAGATTGAATAGTTTAGGCGAAAATCATAAAAGTTTATTGTGCGGGAACCGTACATTTTCCGGGACAAAAAGTATCCCTTGTCCTTTCCCGAGACTCAAAGTATCTCCATACCAAATTTCATCGAAATAGATTTAATAGTTTACGCGCAAATCATAAAAGTATATTGTGCAGTAACCGTACATTTTTCCGGGACAAAATGTAGCCTATTTTCTTTTTCGGGACTCAAAGTATCTCTATGCCAAATTTCAGCAAAATCGGTCCAGCCGTTTACGCGTGATGTCGTGACCACGCGAATATGGATTCATTTATATATATATATATATATATATATATATATATATAGAAGATTTGCCCGCGTAAATTAGATATTTCACAGGCAAATTATTCCACAAAAAATAGCCTATGATCCTTCACGTGGTCTACTTCTTATCTGTGCTAATTAACAGAAAAATTGCTCCAGTAGTTTGTGAGATCAGCCCTTTCAAATAATTTCCCCCGTTTTTTCCACATTTTCCTCTATTTCTTCGCTCCTATTAGTCTTAGCGTGATAAATATAATTTTTTCTGTCCACAGGCCTAGATGGCCCGTGCTCTTGTTTAGTATTTCCTTTATTTTCATTATAATTTTTTAAGTAACATTGTACGCGTCAAACATTCAGTATTTTGCCCTGAAGGGGCTCTAAGTGTCGTGCCCTCTGATGTTGTTGAGGGTCTTTGGTATGTTGGCCACCTGGTTGGTGGCTGCTGTCATCTGCCCGGAAGTCATCTTCTTGACTGGGATGTCATCGAAGTTTTGATCTTCCGGGGTGATGTCATCTTCTTGATGTTCTTATATTTGGACCTCAGTTGGAACCCAGTGGGTAAGTCCGGCATTTTCCAATTTCCTCTCGATTTGCGTCCACCCTTTGCCTTTCGGTGTTGTGGCATTGGCTCGGGTGTTAAGGGGTCACCAAAGCTGGGTGGAGTTTCTTGGGATGTTAAAAGGTGTTGGTCCATGCCGGTCCCGCTCATTGGGTGAGGCTTGTTGTTTCGTCTTTTGTCTTTGCCACCTATTGGTGGCTGGTGTCTTCTTCTTGCTAGTTGTCAGTCCGATTTTTATTGTGTTGGCCACCTGTTGGTGGCTGATGTCCTCTGCCCTCTGTTGGTAATGAGCGCATACTCGTTGGCCACCTGTTGGTGGCTGGTGTCTTCTTCTTGATGCTTGTCAGTCCGGTATTTTGTCAGTTTTATTGCCATCATGGAGCTTTCACCGAGACCAGTTTTTTGATGGTGGTATGGTCCCGGTTCTTGATTGCCATCTTGGCGTTATAATCCATGATAGCCTGAGCAGATGTTTCTGTCACTCCCTTTATGAGTTTGCCCAGCGCGTCGTCCGTGTCGTCTGTGTAATAGACGAGTCGTTCCGTATGACGCGTCAGGGCAACCACCGCATGTGATGCACTGTGATGTAGCTGCAACTTCCTCTTCTGGTGTTTAATAACGTATACTCTCTTGTAGCACAATCCCTGGGCCTCGTGAATTGTGAGTACTTTTGAGGCCTCTCCAGTTCCATAACCCGACTTCCTCAGCATTGATTTCTCCAGCTGTGTGTAAGTCAGGTATAAGGTGTTGGTGTCAGTTTTAGGGATCTCTGTCCCGGTCATGGGTGATATTGCCAGGGACTTGACGATGTTGCTTGAGGAGTAGATGCCCTTGTGTATTTGCTAGAGCGCCATGGCGACATCTTGCGGGCACTTATGTGTACAGAGAAGATCTTCGGTGACGTCTGCGAGGTGATGTGGGCGATAGCAGGCGTGTCTCACTTCCATACAAATGGCCCGAAATTGCCGAGATATTTACCTACTATTCTGTAAAACAATCTAATTTCAACCTTTTGCATTGTGCTTAGCGTTCATAGTACAATAACTGTCTGCCGTCTCGCTTCAATCTGCCAGGGCTGTCAAGCGAGCGGCGCGGCGGCGCGGGGCCGGGTACTATTACTTTTGTATCGCGGATGCGTGCGTTGCGTGTACGACAAGTCGAGCGAGTGCCAGCCTATCGAGACTAGGCCGGTGACCAGACGCTTGCGTTTATCATACCTAAACTCGGGAGTGAGACTTCTGTACCGTAAGGTACTATTATATATTCTGTGGCGATAGTAGTACAGCTCGAAGAGATTATCCCGGTCAATGTAGGGGAGCTGGTTTACGTCCCCTATTAATAGCAGGCTCTCGGCTTTCGTGATTTGCGCCATCAGTATTATGGATCCGAAGTGACTCATGAGTGCTTCGTCTACAAGCAGCCTCTTGCGTTCCAGGTCTTCGAATCCCTTCGGTCCATTTAGGAGAGATGCAATTGTGCGCACCCTCTTCGTCGCTTCGTGGCCTGCCTTTTCCCGGATTCTCTCCACGAGGTCTTTCTTTGCCTCTATCGTTGTCGTTGCAACTACATCTTCTTTGGCGTTAAAGTTTTGGACTATCCACGTCGTTTTCCCGCAACCCGGGACTCCATTTATCCAAGTTATTGCTGGGATCGTCCATTCGTCGGGGGGCTCTACCTCAGACAGGATCTGGGATGTTTGTAGGATCCTGTCTTCCAGCCATATTTCTGTCCCCCTGGTGGTAACGACGATGGGGTCGCGAGAAGGGATGTTAAAGACGGGTTGTCCTCTCCTTTTGGTCCGGTCTTCGTCCAGGAGGACTATTCCTGAGGTGGCGCTGTACGCCGCCATGTGGGTAGTCATCTCCTGTCCCCTAAGGACGGTCGCCGTGTTGTTATTATAGACCATTGCATGGGCCTCCTCTAGTTGGATTTGTAGGAGGCCATCTTTGCCTTTTTGGTACGACTGCATGATGTCTTCGCATTTCTTGATCCTGATGGTCTTGTTGGCCTCTAGTACGGCTACATATTCCAGGAACGCGTTGATCATATGATCTTCTTGTCGTACCACTTTCCTTAGGGTTGGACTCTTGACCAGACCTATCTGTGCCTTTGTTGGGTGTTGTTTTCTTGATGTTCTCTGCGGTGGTTTGGGGGCATTGGTGAATCTGCTGAGCGCGTTCGCTTGGGTGTCCGGGCTTCGGAATGTGTCCGGTCGTAAGGGCGGCTCTTCTTCGAGATCTTCTATAGATATATATAGCTAAATATAGCTTATAGCCTTCCTCGATAAATGGACTATCTAACACTGAAATAATTTTTCAAATCGGACCAGTGGTTCCTAAGATTAGCTTGTTCAAGTAAGCCCTTTCAAATAAATTCCCCCCGTTTTTTCGTCATTTTCCTCTATTTTTTCGCTCCTATTAGTCTTAGCGTAATAAAATATAGCTAGCCTTTCTCGATAAATGGGCTATCTAACACTGAAAGAATTTTAAAAATCTGACCAGTAGTTCCTGAGATTAGCGCGTTCGAACAAACAAACAAACGAACTCTTCCGCTTTATAATATTAGTATAGACTAGAGATCAATGGTCGAAATTCAACCTCAAATAAAAAATTAAATTATAAGTTTCAAAGGGGTTCGAACATTTTTGTATGGAGCCTGGCATATCTAGCCGACGGCCATTTTGATTTTTTTTTATCGTGCTCGGAAATTTTGAAGAAAAATCAAGATGGCCTATGCCACAAAGGTTCGTACCCCTTTCAACAATTTTCTATTGATAATACAATAGAATATTGTCAAAATATTGACTTTATTATTTTTTAGACATAATTCCCGCGACAAGTCTCAGATTAATAAAGTCAAATGATGACAGACTGGCCGTGTAATAATTGTCTAACAGTATTTAAGATTCAATAAAAAAAAACTTTTTTCAATTTGACAACAGACTTCAACCATAAATAAAAGAGTACAATTCGTGTGTATAGGCTTGTCTTGGGCTTGTCAATCAAAATATCCTAGTGTGTGTGTTGTAGTGTGTGTAATGTTTTGTTAAAAAAATCTATACTAATATTATAAAGCGGAAGAGTTTGTTTGTTTGTTTGTTTGTTTGAACGCGCTAATCTCAGGAACTACAGGTCCGATTTGAAAAATTATTTCAGTGTTAGATAGTCCATTTATTGAGGAAGGCTATAGGCTATGTTTTATCACGCTAAGACTAATAAGAGCGAAGAAATAGAGGAAAATGTGGAAAAAACGGGGGAAAATTATTTGAAAGGGCTTATTTGAATGCGCTAATCTCAGGAACTACTGGTCCGATTTGAAAAATTCTTTCAGTGTTAGATAGTCCATTTATCGCGGAAGGCTATAGGCTATATTTTATCACGTTAAGACTAATAAGAGCGAAGAAATAGAAGAAAATGTGGAAGAAACGGGGGAAATTATTTGAAAGGGCTTATCTCACGAACTACTAGAGTTATTGTCTGTTATTTGGGTCAGATAAGAAGTAGACCACGTGAAGGATCATAGGCTATTTTTTGTAGACAGATTTGTCTGTGAAATATCTAATTTACGCGGGCGAAGCCGCGCGGAACATCTAGTGTATGATAAAAGCATAATTTCAAAATAATATTAGCTCGATGCACTCCTTCACCATATAAACTATAACTGTGCAAAATTTCAATCACCTAGACGTTTCCGCATTATTCGTCAAAATGGATACAAAGTTTGTTTTCTTAGGAAAAGTTGAACAATCAGTCTTTAGATAAATATTGGTACGCTATTTTATTACAAACTAGCTGTTGCCCGCAACTTCGTCCGCGTGAATGTGTGTTATTATAATCGAGATTTAGAAAATTTAATACCCATCAAAACTATTGTATTTGGATAAGGATTAGGTACAATACACTCGAAATTTTTAATTTACATCAAAGACCCAGGAACATTGAAAGCTCTTTTAAGTAACTTTCGTCGGCAGGGCTTGAACCACAGATATCGTTTTGAAAAATCCTTTCTTCGAAGACCGCTTGGCGTGGACAACCGGGGCCAGGTACATGTGACGGAGACAGAGGATAGACGAAAGAAGACGGGATATATTTTAATGTAGGCATCTATACCTCTTTAACTTTTACCTCTTGCTCTTGTAGGTCAGGAATAGTGATGCTTCCCTAAAATTTGATATTATGATCTTAGGGAGCCCGAAGGACATGCTCAAACTGGTTTGGGACCCGCAACGAAATTAATCAGAAGAAAATAGAAGTATGAAGAATTCTAATTCCCCTTCCCATAAGCTGAGATAGCACAAAGTTGCAGTGACCGAATGTCACGACATGCAAATCACTGAAGGAGGAGCACCACGAATATAAACTGTAATAATTGTGACTACTAAGCTATAATAGCTAAATTAATATTGGAACTTGCTATGTTAGACTGTTGCTAATAATAATTGTGACAAAAATGCTTGCAGGCACGGAAGTTCCTAGTACTGTCCCAATATCACCGTAGTATGCGACATCAGATTTACAATGTAGATTGTCTAGTATTGTAGTTCTTTCGTCTTGCCAGAAAAAACTCTCCCAGAGAACATGATGAGTGGTTTGTTCAAACATACTGCCTTCAGTCGAGCACATAGGTGATGCTATCTACTAATTTAGATCTGTAAAGTTTGACTTTAAAATTCCATGGCCGTTAAGGAATTGAGATACGCAGTGGTCAATATCCATTGTCGTTGTAAATTTAGAGGAGTTTCTTCAATTCCATTACTCATAGATCCCACTAGGAAATTTTCATCTTCGCGACCATAGCATCAAATACAAATTATATCCCTTAAAGAAATAAATCTACAAATCGGCACAGAAACGGCGAAATAATTATCAATTTCGATTTCGATCCTTTCAATGCAAAAGAATACTTACAAAAAAAAAACAAAAGCATCATAATGTGGTTATGGATGGTGTAATGATGGTGGTGATATGGCATGTGCTTCCAGGGGTCAAAAATATAAGTCAGGAGTTCCGTTCAGCAACGGAACCTTCCGAAGTCCTATACCCTAGGATATGACTTGGTTTGAATCTTACTTTTTGGTAGCATATTATGTTAATTTTACTTAAAAGAAGTGAAAATTACCGTTTTTCTAAACATGGTATCAAATTCGGGTTTACAATCTATACAACAAAAAAACCGGCCAAGTGCGAGTTGGACTCGCCCATGAAGGGTTCCGCAGCAGCAATAAGGTTTATTTTTATGAAATTAAAATGTTTTTGATTTATTTTTATATTTCAGTTGATTTAATGAAAGTTAATTTAAGGTTTACTATTTATGACGTATAAAAAAAAACTACTTGCTACATTTCGTTCAAACCAATTCTCGTTGGTAGTTTTTATAGTAAAGTACATCATATATTTTTTTAGACTTATTATGCCCCTACTTTAGAAGTTAGAGGGGGGGGCACACATTTTAGCACTTTGGAAGAGTCTCTCTCGCAAACTATTCAGGTTAGAAAAAAATGATATTCGAAACCTCAATATGATTTTTGAAGACCTATCCATAAATACCCCACACGCATAGGTTAGGTGAAAAAATTTTTTTTTTGTTTCAGTTGTACCTATGGGAACCCCTAAAATTTTTAATAATTTTTCCATTTTTGTATCAAAATATTAATGCGGTTTACAAACTTCATCTATTTACCAAGTTTCAATAGTATAGCTCTTAAAGTTTCGGAGAAAAGTGGCTGTGACATACGGACGGACAGACAGACGGACAGACAGACATGACGAATCTATAAGGGTTCTGTTTTTTGCCATTTGGCTACGGAACCCTAAAAAGAATTTTGACAATCGGACCACAAACAGCAAAGTAAACATTTACTCCTCCTTTCTTGGAAGTCGATTAAAAAAAAGTATCTAAGATGTTGACCAGGGATGTAAGGTATCACCATGCCAAATTTCATTGAAATCGCTCCAGCGGATTCAGAGATTAGCCTGTACAAACAGACAAACAGACAAACAGACAGAGAAACAAAAATTTGAAAAACAGTTGAGATGTGTTCTATTACACTTCTAACATTCCCCTGACTCGTTTTTTCAAGTTTATTTTCAATGTACAAAAATTTTACCTCTACGATTTTATTATATGTATATATATATAGACTAGATGACGACACCCATAATTCCGTTGCGCCAAAATTCGTCTATAGCGCGGAAACTGTAAAATTTTCCGAGTTAAAAAGTATCCTAAATATGTCCTTTCCCGAGACTTAAAGTATCTCAATACCAAATTTCAGCAGAATCGGTTCAGCGGTTGGGGCGTGAAAAGGTAACAGACAGACAGATAGATAGACAGATACATTTTCGCATTTATAATATTAGTATGGATATATAGATAGAGCAATCATGCTAATCTTAATCTTGGTGCTGTATCTGTCGAAATGCTGAGAACTAACAAAGTGCAAAGTTTGATCTGATCACAACTTTGCTACTTTACATCTGGGTCAAAGTCGCATCAACCTATTAAGTCACTACATCCGTTGAGTTAAAACTAAGTTTTGTTTTCTAAATCTATTTATACGTCCGTAACTCGGTTCAGTTCCGGGTTCAAATTAATCCAGCCGTGCTAGCATACGCCAACGAGAAAATTTTTGTCTACACGTTTTCTCGATGTTAACTGGTTTATCTCTTCATCTCTATTGACCCTAACATGACATACATTTTTTCTCGTACGTCAGTCGTCAAAATTAGGGATATTTTTCTTTTTATATGTGCTATTGTTGTTTATATACTAACGAACTATATACGAACGAGAAATTTATCTCTCGAGTCTCGACGTACGCATGTTAGCGAAAAAGAGATATATATCGATATCGACAATATCACTACGCTCGAGAGTGAGATATCCACGAGATATCTCGTTGGCGTATGCTAGAGGGGCAGGTAAACGAGCCAGGAATTTGCCAAAAGAAGCATGATTGACAAACTTACTATTTAATAAGTATTTAACAAATTGCTGTCTACAAATTCTTAAAAGATAATGAGGGCAAAAATCAGTTTTGAGGAAATTATCTCGTTTTGCTTTATCTATCCTCGTCTTTTTAATTTGATTCCCTTCCATTTGACCTCTTCTTTAAACGAATTCCAAAAAAGAGAGAGTTTCTATGTTCGTTTTAATGGTAATTTGACCATAAAAATTTATCTAAATAAAAAGTAATGTTACATAGAATAATTTATTATACAATATTTTTTTCAGATGAAACCAAAGATTGGGTAATTATTTTTTCACAGTAGTTGGACTATCCTCAACAATGCATAAATTACTGACGCCTCATCAAATTAAAGAGGTGCCAGTTTTGTCTTACTGGCAACTCCCAACACAATTCATTATGTTCCCTCTTTTGGGCATTCTCACATTTCTTACATTCGTTCCGTACATAATATGTCATTTAAAGCGAAAAAGGTGTACGAATTAAATATTTAGCTGGCGTTTTATTCCATCTGTTGAGATTTTGTCGACAAAATTAAATATTTACGTGTATTCTTTTCGTCTGCCACTTGCGCGTAAGTAATTTTGATTTTGTTCACATTCCTTATACTTATTACTTACATTCCTAATTTTAAGCCTAAACTAACAAATCCGTTCAATTTAAACGAGAAAGTGTAGCAATTAAAAAATGTGCTTATTTAAATCACTTAACAAACTTTTAAAATTGTTATGAGAATTAAATTATTATGCATGTTCTATTTTTATATAACAAACAAATGTTATAAAATACCGTATCAAAATCCTAAGCCTAATCCTACGACCTAAACTTAATATATATGATGTGTCCAGTGTCGCCAAAATTTTGTAACCAATTCAGTTTTGCTGCCTAAGTTAATTAGTGTACAACAATAATATAATGGTTTAGTAGGACAAACAATTTTATCACAAATTAAAACCATAAATTGTCGCGGCCCTAAACGTGCATTAATGAGGTCGGAACCGATGTCTGCTAACAATTAACATTTGCGAATGCAATTACCTTGCTCATTATTAGGGCTGCCAAATTGCTATGCTAAACAGGACGGAAAAAATAGGTTTTAGTTAATTATATTTTAAGCTCAAACAAAAGGCTATTCTTCAACGGCACAAAACACCATGGCGACGCAAAAAGTTGTCGTACCAATGATGTGTATACAGAATGTAACAAAACTAAGTGATAATACTTTAGGGTGTGAATGGGTTCCCTATAAA
Source organism: Cyaniris semiargus (assembly GCA_905187585.1). Lineage (NCBI taxonomy): Eukaryota > Metazoa > Arthropoda > Insecta > Lepidoptera > Lycaenidae > Cyaniris > Cyaniris semiargus. Next base: position 7,934,084 of record LR994555.1, read on the forward strand.
TAGTTTGCTGTGAAAGTAGCAGCGCTGACAGAGTAACTTTTTTTTAACTTTTGTATGGAAAAATTCATGACGCTTGGGCGCTTGTCCATACAAATCACAAAAAAATTTGCTCCTTCAGCGCTGCTACTTTCACAGTGAACTATATATGGGGAACTCATACACACCCTAAAGTATTATCACTTAGTTTTGTTATATCCTGTAGAGATAAAGTACAAACAAATTAAAAAGCAGAAGAATTTTATTGGTAGCAGCAAAATATTATGTTTGCCTATCTGCAACAAGATGACAGTTATCTTTTGATACAATTTACTATCGATAAAGTTTTACTACTAAAAAACTTCTAACTTATAAAAAGACAAAGACAAAAACTGTTTAAGTAAATGTAAAACGTTAAACTAAAAAAAAGAACTTTTTTTAGTGTGTTTAATATTCATAAATGAAGCAAACGATTATACCCGAAAAATAATTAGCAAAGTTCAATAAACATAGTTAAACCTACCAACCATTTAAAATTAGAGATTAAAGTTATTTTAAACTAAATTTCAAGCATTTTAGAAAAATAGTAAAGGAAACTCCCTGAAAATTTAAGTATCCGTACATTTTCCGGACAGCTTAAGCTCTCCTCCACCACTTCCTATTTTTTGACGGTAATTTATTTGTCTTAATCATTCTCTCCTTCTGAAGGCAATAAATTACAATTAAATGATCACGCCGAATACGCTGCCGAAGAAAGAAGACGAGCCGCGAATATCAACGGCTAGGAGCTAGAAGACTAAATAGACGAGTAGATGGTACATTTAATACACCGCCACTAAGAAAACGCCTCCGTGGTCCAGTAGTTTAGAGCGCGGCTATTGACTCGGAGGTCGTGGGTTGGAAACATGTTATTTCCAAGTTTGGTTAGGACAATGCAGGCTGATCACCTGATTGTCTGATAAGTAAGATGATTCATGCGTCGGATGGGCATGTAAAAAGTCCTGCGCCTGACCTCTCGCCAGTCGTGTCGGTCTTCCGTCCCACTGGGTTATGAGAGTAAAGGAATAGAGAGTGCTCTTGTGTACTGCGCACACACTTGGGCATTATAAAATTACTCCTACGTAACTGGCCTGGTTTCAATGAAACCGGCCACCGTCACCGAAACCGGTGTGGAAGTTATTATTATACTAAGAAAGTAATTTTGTTAAATATAGGTATGTTTCAAGTGCTAGTAGGACCACCTTTTAGGGTTACAAAAAATAACAGGTGGCACTCCGAGAGTGCCGGCAGAAGTGAGAATGTTAATATTAAGAAGAGAGGTATACCTACTGAATAGGTAGGCATAAGCATTTTCACTTCTGCCTTGTATATTATTATTACCTTTCCTACTCCGCGCCAAAGATGTACTCTCCCTCCGTCTCTTACTATTTACAAATTTTTGATTAGGTCGTGACTCGTGACTCGTGGTGCCTTGACGCCAGTTTTACTTTTTTTACTCACCAAAAGATGTGCTCTTTGTTTGAATTGACCTCTGAAGTCTGACCTCTCTTTTCGATAACTACTCATCACCTTCTAATGCAGCACACGCAGTAAAATACAAAAAGGATATTATGGCACGTGTGCCCTCGATATTAAAAGTTAATACGCCATATGAAGTTAACACGACGTCTAGTCCTCTATGTTACGTCTTTAATATAGATTTGTTCTTGTCTGACTTTTGCTTAAACGGTAAAAAAAATTGTAGACGCGTATAGACGCCGCTTCTACGCTCGAGTACCAAAGGAAACATATTTAATATTTCGCATGTTTCGTTTTGTAAGTTATGTTTAAGTTTCTTTCAATATAACTTAGGGCCTGTCCACATCTCCACGTCACGACGTCGTCAACGTGGAACGGTGCGGTAAGGTGGCACGGTACGTTGACGTGACGTGCAAATGTACGTTGACGTAACGTAAAATGCACGTCACGATATAGCAACATTGTACGTCGCCATGCCTTGTAAAACTGCTACATTCTTCACTACTTATCTAGATGTGGACCGCACAATACGTATTCTGCTTTTGCTATTGTTCAAAACGGAGAAAAATAAGAAAAAAAAACGTGCATTTTTACGTTACATTGACGTAAATTTGAACGTCACGTCAACGTACCGTGCCACGTTACCGCACCGTTCCACGTTGACGACGTCGTGACGTGGAGATGTGGACAGGCCCTTATTCGCCTACTTGGACCGTCGTCGCACCACCAAATATTTTTCGGTCAAAATAATGTAGGTCTATGTCATACATAGCACATCTTCAGGTCGGATTTATGTGTATCCGCGCGAATGAGCGGTTTGGCCGCTAAGCCGCGAGATTACAAGTAATAACGATTTATTTAAATAGCGGCGCGGTCTCACTGTCTTAAACATACAAAATATACTTGTGATCTCGCGGTGTAGCCGCCAAACCGCGCGTTCAGGCGGGCGCATATTGAGCCTAACTTTTAAAATCTTTGCTACACCATACTCTCAACTAACCAATGACATCGTATACACTTGTATAATGTCCTACACACTACACAGTAAATAAAAAAACTAGGCCTTTGCATCCGTTGTGGATGATTTATACAGTATTTAATTCAGAGCGAAGTAACCACTCCTCAAATACTGCAGTAGTGCCTGGGACAAGATTTAAATGTCTGTATACGTCACGCTATATATATGTCACGCTATATAATAAAATCCCAGAAAACATCAAAAATCTTTCAGTTAATAAATTTAAAAAAGTTGTTAAAGAACGTTTGTGTGCTAGGGCTTATTATAAGATAGCTGATTTTCTCAATGATAGCACACCCTGGGAAAAATGAGCTGACTGACTGTAAGCTGCTTCTATATAAATATAACATATTTTTACATACTTTTTGTAAATTAGTATATGTTACTTTTGTAATTTTCCATCTTTTTAGTAAAAGATGGCCCCGAGCGAGTTTCTTACGCCGGTTCTTCTCGCCGGGTTAGTTCCCGAACCGGTGGTAGGCCTCATGTAGACACGACGTTCTAAAAGTGTTAACTTTGTTAACCTATTTAGAAATAAATATTTTTGATTTTGATTTTTGATTTTGTATGGTTGCCCAAGCACATACGACATTCTCGCAACTTAGTCGGCCTAGTCCAGAGCCCAGAGGAAAGAACTACTCAATACGTCTGGGACCAACTATGTGCGCGGGTTTCCTCACGATGTTTTCCTTCACCGTACGAGCGTCCGTATTATGTACTTGAGATCAGAAAATGTCTCATTGGTACACGTCTCGCCCGGGATCGAACCTGCACCCTCTTCGAGTGCGAACCAAAGGTCTACCCATTAGGCCACGGACGCTCTACAGTAAATAAAGATAAAAGAAATAAGAATACATCACGAGCTCTTATGTGGGATTTAAGCTCTTTATCCTCTGCATTTCACTCCGAATTCGTATAAAACAATTTAAACAGTGTCAGTGACAGTTTAATCCGTCCGAGTGCAGCTTCGTGTGAACAAAAAACTTCATAAAACCCCGGCTTTATGGCCCGAGAGCCATTCTGGAGCGTCTCAAATGCGTAAGTTCGTTAAACGCACTTTATAGCGTCGTTATCATAATGTTGGACGCTTATATCAATCTGTTTTCACGATTTTAGTAACGAGTTTCACGCGATTTCGTGTGTATATAAAATGCATTGTTTACATCAAAATCGGTCGGATTTTTATTTGCTCTGATCACAAAGTCAGGTCCAATACAGATAACCTTGATCTGATATGACTTAAGAGGGCGAACTGAGTTTTATATAATTGAAGTATCGTTCTGTAAGTCTTTGATTTGAACACTTTAATGAGTAATGTGTATTTATCGGAAATTTTCTGCCTCGTCTGGTTACCATAGATTTATATGTGCTGAACCATTGTGCTGAACCCATTGCAACGTACTATCAAAGAAGTTGATTCATAGGCAGATGGCGGACATATGTATTTTGGACACATTATGTCAAACCCAGCCGATACATGACAATTTACAATGAATTGACATAATCCAACTTAATTACGTAGGTCTGTCAACTGCCCATCGATGGTTCAATGGTAATGATTATCTCTAAAAGCGTAAGTAATAAAATTTGGGCGCGGCTTTATTCCTATATCCTGGGATTAGACTTCCCCAGTTCCCCACTCCCCACCTAAGCTTCGGCTCGCTGCTGAATTGAACACTTACTTTTTATTGCTCTCTTTCGGAGATCCGCGATGCATCAATGTAAGCGACTTCATCACACAGCAACATAACTGCACAGTTCGGACGTTATGATCACAGTGCTTAGACAAATATCATTTGAAGACGTGAGTTGAAGAACACGATAACTAACATTTTGTAACATACGGACATTTACTCATTTTTCCCATATAATTTGAACAACCTTTGTAACTTATCTACTTCATCACCTGGCTAATGTATCTGGCTACACATAAAATACACATTTTTTTTATTTTAAAAATATTTTTCTGGCCATAAAGCCTCCATTTATGCAAAAAACGGCATTTTTTTTACTCTTAGTTATTGTGTTCTTTCACTCATGTCTTCATTTAATATCTAACTTCGCTATCAAAAGTAGCGAATGCATTTCGAGTAAGCACTCTGAGTACCCACTTGGTCAATTGCATTTTATAGTGACAACAGCGAAGTAGAATGTTATATCAAAAATGTCAATTATTAGCGATGCCTTTATGCTGGATTTACTTGCGTTGCGTCCACGCGAACATTTAGGGTCAATTCAGACCGCAACGCGACGAGGCGAGGCGTTGCGGTCTGAATCAACCCTAAGGGCCGAAACACATAACCGCATCACAGACCGCGTTGCGGCGCGGCGCCGCAAATCCAGCGTTATGACTATGACGTCACACTTGTTGACAATGATTCAGTTTGTTTCTGGGATTCCTAGTGTAATAAATATCAATAAAAAGTATTTGTTTTATTTTACCTTATAGTCAAGCCCAGCATTTCTAAAGTAGTAACGGGTTTCCTTCCTTTAACATTATTTTGCCTGTATATACTTTGATAACCCGCTTAATAGCTCTTCAAATGATGATATTATAATACTCATTCTAAAGTAGGCGAAATTTTTTGTTTTTTGCTTTAATGCTTTGTATTTTCGAGAAAAGTACTCGCCATCGGGATTCATAGCCTTATTTAATGACATCCATCCATCCAGTATATTTTGTGTCATATATTTAAAACCGAGTAATGTCTTCTTAATAACAAATAAGCAATAAGTTTCTTTCGACGATCCATGCCAGAGTCACGTCCATTCACAATAAAAAATCACGAGGAATTGGTTACCCTGCCGAAACGCTGTTTTCGCGACGGTGGCGCCACTGCCGATTTCAGCGGCGCGATGCCGCAACGCGGTTATGTGTTTCGGCCCTAAATGCTTGTGACCTCGCAGTGTAGCCGCCAAACCGCGCGTTCGTGCGAAGTGCGGACGAATATAAATCGAGCCTTATTTAAGAGGGAACGCGGGTGCAGAAGAATTTAAATGCAGAAACTATTGCCATCACGCTTCACCCTGCGCCGGCACGTGTATTGTGATAGAGACAGATACAGTAAATTGAGGTAACGTAGTCCTCTGATTCCTCCTTCAAAATAGAGCATATCTAATTTTTTTTTTTTAAATATCTTCAGGAAGAGTGAGTGATGAGTCTATGCCTCTACATTTTTATTTTATCTTAAAGATCTTTCAAATTTGTTTTATGGCCAGTGGATTGGCGGGGTACGGGGCATTAATTTTTTGCGATTTTTGAAGGGTCATATTTTTTTTTTATAAGTAAATTTAGAAAAAATCGAACGTAGAGGCATAGCTTTAACAGATCCCAATATTGTATAAAAAATCATTTGTCTAGACGCATTGTCCAGGGAGTAAATTGGAGAATACGTTTGTATGTAAAAAACAGTGCTAGCGTACCCTCTTAAGAAGGCGACTAAGGCAAAATTGTCGATTTTATATTTTATAATTTTATACTTGAAAATTTCCCCGAATTGTCCTTGAATAGCCCCGAATTGTTTCATTTTTAAACATAGATACTACATTATATTTCCTAAGGTCTGACCTAGCAAAAACACGATATCTTAAAATTTTTTCGATAAAAAAAAATCATAAAGATGCATTTAATTTTCACGAATTTTTCATATATATTGCTAAAACCGTGCATTAAACTGAGTTAATATTTTAACCAGTGAAAGTATAACCCATTTATAAGGATAATCTGAATAAATGGTTACAGATTAAATCGAAAACCTTTTAAAACGGTTACATGTTAGTACTGTTAATACTCGGTACAGGTTACTTTACCAACATAGTTAACAGTTTAAAATTAAGTATTTGATAATCTTATGAAACGGATAACCCATTCAAAGTGGTAACCCATATAAAAGGTTAACCCATATACAAATAGGCGGCAAAAACTGCAAAAAGTAAACAAGTGCATCGTAACATACGTCATATATTTATTTCTTTTTATCGTATGCGTGCTTTTCTTCGAAGAGAGAGAGATGCCTGTCGCGTGCGATGATCAAACGATGCGCCGATAAAGTGCCGGCAGGTTGTACCTTCTTTTAGTGAAGCCGAGCACGTGCGCTCCGAGCGACTAAGCACGTTAAAACATGAAAAATAACCTATATCATTCGGTTAGGCTTCACAGTATGTGATACTGTAACATATTTATCCTGTTAACACATTTAATTCTGTGATCAATGTTTACATTAACCATATTGATAATGGTAACCACAATTATTTCGTGTATACTGTATATTGTTAACAAATTTTTATTGGGTTAATAACATATTTATTTCGGTTATTAACCCAACCGTCACTACACTGATTTTAACACATTGTATAAAATACTATAACCGAGGGACTGGCCTGGCGGATTTTTTAAATTTTATATATTTATCGAGTTATTAAAAAAAAACTAACTTGGCGATGACTCCGCGTCGTCCTTTTTCACCTGGCATAATATGAAGGACGGGCGTGAAAGTGAAGAGAGGACGATTTTTTATTTTTTGCTTTATTCGCCCTCTTAACTTCGAAATTTCAACAAGAGAATAATTCGAAATCCAAACTCGAGAATAATTGTACAGAAACTAGTGCAGTAAGACATTTTTTCAGTTTTTCTATTGAAAATTCAACAAATCAATTACTCTTTTTCTGCATTATTCCAAAAAACATCACCATATTTTCTGGACATTAGACACAAAATCAACAGAACATATCTCATCAATATCGCTAGTTAATAGACAATGCCCAGGGCGCATCTTCTCGTTATGGCCGGGGAAAAATACTAGATGAAATAGAGATGTCCCCAGCGGATTCTTTACCCTACATGCGACAACACAACATAATCCAATCACCTAAGAATATTACTCGCCAAATAAACTGGTATTTTATGAGAAAATAAAGTTAAAATCCTGCATAGAAATAAGAAATATTAAAGATACAATTTTTTGGTAATTAACAAGGATCATCGTTACGCCATCTCACGATTTTATGACAGATTTACATTATTCCAATCCAGTAATCCAATCCATTATCCAGCACTGGAATCCACTGGAATGCGATTCAGTACAGTTGCATTAGGATTTAGGATAGATCGGCCATTAGGACTAGGCTTCCAATATTTTGATATTATCGCGGCAAAGGGTACTGTTACTGTGTTAAATTTCGGGCAACATCAAATTTGACATTTAAAGTCCTGTAGATGCAAGGTATACTAATAGCAATATTGATGCTCATTAAAGAAATTTCGATATAAAAGAATCCATTAACAAGTTTTTCTGAAGTCAGGTCACGGGCGGCTGGAGCGATTAGACAACAAAGTTGCAGCTGTAGCTTCGATAAATCCGGAGAAATACTTTCTAGAAAATCTTAATTACAGAGAGAAATCGAAATAAACGTGAACACGACGTTAACATTTCAGATAGTTACGTATATTGTAACTACGAGATATTTTATGCTCCCTTTAAAGAATAACGATTGCATGCATACTATAAACTATTACGTGAAATACTACATCGTTGAATAATATTATGTTATCTATTAAGCGTGATATGTACAAAATACCTCACCGAGTTTGTGCTACTGTAGAGCCGAAGCCTAAGCCCTAGGTTCTCTACAACCACTTTTTCTTAATAGTACGGGAGCCCCAGAACATTTTTTTTTTTTTATTACTATCAAGCTAATTTTTTGTGAGTAGCTTCATTTTGATAAGACGAACAACATTTTTATTTACGAAAAGTCTCGAAAGTGGTAGCTATCAGAGATAGAAAGGATTTCATACTTTGAATTGATGGTCTTAAAATATGGTCTGTTTTATTTGTAGGATAATGTTACTCTTTAATTATATGACTATTAATCTATCGATATACAAAAAATCAGCTCGTTAGGGTTCCGTTATAGGGTTCTGTAATCAACAAAACTTGGTTGACTACTGAACCCTAAAACGGAACCCTAACAAGCTGATTTTTTTCCGTTTCCGTTAAAGTAAAAGTTCCGTTTCCGTAAAAGTTCCGTTTTAGGGGTTAACCAGGTTTTTGGATAAGTGTTCCCTCGGAGCGAAACCGAGATGCGAGCGGTATTGCTTCTGAAATTAACCTGGTTAATTCCTCGCGGAAAGTAACTAGTGCAGTGATATCTTCTATCCCTTTCTAGTGCACATCTAATAGCCAATAGGCCATAACTTGTTTATTTGTTTTGAATGTGTGGACAATGGGTGAGGTTCGTGTTGTGTGTGAGTGGGCGGGGCGAACATAATCGCGATCGGTTCTAACCGGTATTTGGAGCAGGAGCAGTTTCATTTTGCTCTTAGAACAAAACCAGGAATAATTTCGGTCCGTTCAGAGCGGAATCGAAATGAAAACGCTCATTTGGAAATGTATGGCGTTTCTTACAAACAGGATCGCGAAGATTAACCAGGTTTTCGAGCCCTGAGTTACCACCCAATGAACGTATGTTAGCGCAGTGTTCAGAGCGGCATCTAGTTAGCACTTGGCAGTAAACTACTGTCCTGTAGTAACGTATATTTAACGGATGTTGTTAGCTGTAGCCTGTAGGTACAGTGTACACTCGCTAACAGATACTGTAAAGCTGCACTGTGCACATTGGGCCATAACTGACGCATTGAGCCAGCGCTTTGGACCAACGTGTAGAGATAATATGATATTGAATGTACTGTAACTTCTTGGTGGAAATTCATGTTCAATTAAATAATTATACACTTTTCTTGCACTTATTCCACTTTATTATATTAGATTTATTACAAAGTTATTATTTTACACGACCGGTTGCGACAAAACACCTGCACCCGTAGAATGGCTACAGTAGAAATACGAAAGTATAGACAAACAGCGGAGATAAACTGAAGGTGCCGTTCCGATCTTTACCGCGGCTAGCCATCAGTTTATCTCCGCTGTTTGTCTATACTTTCGTATTTCTACTGTAGCCGTGCTACGGGTGCTGGGGGATGAGCCAAGATCTTTTCTTTATCGCTTCTTAAATAAAATCGCCGATCAAATAGCGTTTTCGGCATCTAGAACTGCCGGGGCCTACCCTGCCTGTCGCAGGCCGAACGGATACAGAAATAGCTAGTGTTGGTAAAAATAGCATATAATAATAATTCATTGTTAAATGCCCATTAGCAATAATGAAATTAATCGTACTTGCTGAAAATACGATTGCTAATATTATCGTGCGTAGCAATAGTCTGCGATCATGATAAAAAAATCACGTCCGCGCTGTTACGCACCGCGGCGCTCACTGTTAATGAATCGCTACTTCGCTAGACGCTATTTTTCACTCGATGCGAAATAATCACTGACCTCTATAATACACTGGACCGGCGATTACTATCAATAAAATGTTCCTATTTGAAAGTCGCCATATTGGCGCTGACAGCAGTGGTGAGTGTACTTGAAACTAATACTAGTGATGTACAACTGTCTTTTCTATTATCGATTAAATGTTTCTAGATTCAGATAATGTCGACCATTAGGACAAAAATATTACGCTATTTGTGGAGCGTAGACTAAAGAACAGACTTTCGAAAGATTGAAATTGCTCGTCGTTTGGGAACGCGATGGCACGCGAACTACATACACATGCGGTATCTAATCTTGATATATGTCTGTGTGCTATAGTGTATGGTATTTAATGTTAAACATTATTTATTGAATAACATAATAATATGTTCGTTTAAGTACAAAAAATAATGTCGCTATAAATGAATATTATTATGATATTATCGATATCAATTTTGACATCCCTCAGAAATGTCATTGATAATGAGAATTTTGCAAATGGCCGCTGCATTTTATGTCACAATTAGTTCACAGTACACTCACCGCGGCGCTTCAAATCGGCACAAGAAATTGCTGTCATTTTGTACGGCATAGCCAGTCCAGTGTATTATAGAGGTCAGTGGAAATAATACTCGACGGCCGACGCGAGCAGTGCGATGCGAACCAATAATTCACGATGCCGCGTTTTTAGCAAATAGCAAAGCAATAACACGTAGCATGCTGAGACATCAAAATTAGCATGTTAATGAAATTAATAGATAACCGACTTCCAAAAAGGAGGAGGTTATATGTTCGGCTGTGGATATTTTTTTGTATGTTCAACGATTACTCCGCAGTTTGTGAACCGATTTTCAACATTTTTTGTTTTGTTGTATTAGGTTTCACTCCAATTTGGTACCATGTTCACAAAAATGGTGACCTCATGATGGGATCCATGAGTAATCGAGGGAACTCCTCAAAATTTATATGGAAACATATAGTAATTTTAGTTTTATGAGAAGTATCCCAAGCTACCAAAAAGAAAGATTTTGCACCAAGATATGCTATGGTTCCGAATATACTAAGAGAACTCAGGACTTTTTACTTATTCTTAAATGAACTAAAAAGTATTAAATAATTCTTACTCATAATCTTCATAATTTTTTAGAAGTCGGTTAAAATAGCATTAATTCCCATTACTTACTAAAAATAGCCGAACAAAACCGGTGATCCACGAAGCACTTAGACTAATTAGTACTAGTAATACGTAGTTTATGTAGTGATTTAAACTTCGGCTATTTTCGTATCCATTCGGCCCGCCCTGCGCCGGGGCAGTTCTAGATGTCGAGAACGCTAAAAATTTATGGAATTGACATAAGACGAGTCGAACGTCAACGTCATATTAACGAACGCTTATGTCAATTCCATACATTTTGGTTGGCGATTCTATAACGAAGCGAAACAAAAAAGTTTTGACTAAATGGCCTGTTGATGATTTTGTCGAAACCGGTCGTGTAAAATAATATCTTTGTAATAAATATAATATAATAAAGCTGAATAAGGTGCAAGAAAAGTGTATAATTATTTAATTCAACGTGTAGAGGCCTGCTTGGCCAGAAGTTAGGAAGGACATTCCGTATTCGGCACTGTACAGCGGGCTTAAAACTTTTAATCATAAGGCCGAATAGTGGCGCATCCACCGAATATGTAGATTGTAGGCTACCGTACATCTGGTGTAATCTTAAACTTAAAAACTCATTATTGACTGATGTTGAAAAAATTCACGTAAAAGTGAAAAGTTTTTCAATTACCAAGCAGATGGAGAAGCTTATTGGCCATTAGGCTTCATCATAACGTTCGTGCCAAATTACCATACGATGATAACTAGTTCAAGCCACGAGAAACAAAGTTCATAATAATTTAAGTGTCAAAAATATTTATTTTTGTGTGTGTGTGGATTGAGGATATTTTTGGGACCAGAGGCCCGATCCTCAAGCCTCGATTTTTTTTTCGATTACAGGCTATCACACTCGTGCATCAGACAGCTCACAGCACGTGTGCGTGCAAGTGAGACGCAGTGACGGATTAACCCTTAATCAAATTAAGCAATTGCCTAGGGCGTCACGTCTGAGGGGGCACCAGAAGAGTAAAGATTCAAAGACCGATTCTTGTTGACATACGGATAGGGGGGCCCACAGGCATGGTTTGCTTAGGGCATCAAGTAGTCTTAATCCATCACTGGTGAGTGGTGAGACGGTGTACGATCGAAGGCTTGAGAATGGGACCCGTGGATCGTAAAATAATTAACAGTCAGTATGAAATGTACCCTAAAACATAAGAGCGAAGTAGCCTCTACTGTAACAAGTATCTGGCTGCGCGGTAGTCGCTTACCATCTTGCTTTGCCTCCTCTCATTTCCTGGAGCAGGAATGACACATGATAATATCCTAGTAATAAATCCGAAAGTGTGTGTGTTTGTATGTTTGTTACTTACACGGGTGAGCTGATTTAGATAAAGTTTGGTATGGAAATATTTTGAAAGACGGTAAAGGACAAAAGATAAATATTTTTACGCGTACAAAACTATGTACGCGGCAAAATGAACCATCGAGGAAATGATGAACGTCATTTGGTCGGATCATATCAATTCAATGTTAATTGTGATCTGTCGGCTGGGTTTGACGTAACGCGACCAAACTACGTACAGTCGGGTCATTTTAATAGTTAAGTTAACATTTGACATCTGTCAGATTAATCTCCATAGTGAGGTGAGCTGCTTAAAAACATCGATCAAAACCAATAAATCGATACGGACTTGAAATAAAATATTTGAATTTTATATGTTATTTATAAAACCATTAGACGAATTCATGTCCCATTATTACTTTTTCTTTTGTAAATTCAAGGAGCAAAAGTACATAATTAACAAGAAAAATTGCATATTTTATTCACTTGAAATATCAAAACTGTTAATTTTTTTATTATCATTATTCATTTCACATAAATATGTAGGTATTACTTTTCACAACGTGGTTATTAATTTATGGGGATATTTCGTTACAAGTAATCGATGCATCTGATTCTATGTCGCTTTCGATTTTTGGAGTAACATCCCTAGAGTTTAAAAAGAAAAAAGGTCAGCTGACGTAACATTGTAACGACGACGTACAATTATTAAGATCAGAATTTGTTTATTACGTTTAGAATTATTTATCAGTGAAAGAAAATAATTAAATAATTCGTATCGGTCATCTTTACAATAAATATTATGTAATCGTAATTGAAAAAAATTTTATCAATTGTGCAGTTATAACAAAACGAAAATATTTATTTTTTATGCACGTCGCTACAAGGTTACGTTGTGCAATTTTGATGAACTGTCAAAATATGTTCCCGACTATTATAAGTCCCCCATCCATCTGCCTAAGATTTAGGAATCAACTTCTCTGATATTACATTTCCCGCACGATAAACGTTTTTCTGCGCAACGGTATTTCCGGAGTCGTCTAGTGCTCAATAAATATTAGAGTTAGACCATCATTCCGAACGGCAAAATAGCCGTAGGTAAACGATAAACATAATGAAATAATTTTTATATCATCGTTCAGATTTTATCACCGCTAAAATAGTAAAACTTGATGCGGTAAATATAGGAGAGAAACTATTAAGCATCCGCGTATATAGGGTGTTACTAAAATTCTAACTATTCTTGACGAATAATACTTCGGCAGAACTTTACCTAAACCTATTTTTACCTTTACCTGTTAGTCTGTTTAGTTTGCATACAGAGGCGGGCGTAAGACGTGGGCGACGTGGGCGACCGCCAACGGCCTTGGGGTCTAAGGCGCCTCGCGCCCCTTGGACTACGAGGCTTTTTTAAGGATTTACGAGTTTTGATACTTACTCAAATATTCATAAATAAAAAGTTTTATAAATAAAAGTTTAAGTATCAAAAAATTATTTCTCTTAACAAATCCGTACTCTTGCGTCATCCATCAGGGGCCTCGCAAAATATATTTTAGGGGGCCTCGCAAGGTATATCTTGCCCACATCAAATTTAGGTTTTGCCCCGCCACTGTTTGCATATTTTTGTAATATGAAGTAGAAAATTGTGCTATGTGTATAAATCAAATATCATTTCTTGATCAATTTTTTAAATAGGATTTTAGTTTCTATTAATCTAATATTATACAATCGTAAATACAGATAAAAGATTAGGTAAAAGTCTGCCGAAGTATTGTTCGTCAATAATAGTTAAAATTTTAGTCTTGGTTTTCATTTCAGAGACAGGTATTTAACCTCAGCTTTTCTTATAAAAAAAAATCTAGCTAAAAATGATTCATTCGGAACCATATCCGACATAATAATTTTAGTAACACCTCGTAACTCAGCTGCGTCGTAAAAGAGCAATAAAATAAACGAACCGACAAAGTATCGGTAGCCTTTCTATCTAGCACTCCATATTCATACTTAGTAACGATTTATTTACTAACTATACTGATGGGACGAGATTTCTCATCAATCTGGGCTTCCACACAAAACTTCGAAATTGGAATTCGCATATTTTAATTTTTATTGTGAGTCTTTTGCTAGCAGCATAATAGACAGTAAGTACTTTTTATGTTTATTATATTATGGTGGTAGGGAGGAAAATTAGAAATATTGATTTTTTTAGGAATTAACTAAATGTTTTTGTAATAAAGCAAATTAAATACATAATCGTTAAAATCAAACAGTTTTTTTTTATTTTGAATAATATGAATTGTCACATATTTTATACAACTTTTACATCAATTATATCACAAAATACAACAAGTATCATTATGCATTATGTGTGAGAAAGGCGACCTTAATATGAACGCTGCGTTAATATATTGTTATATATTAACGCAGCGGATCACAAGGAAAACATTTTATATACGTGTCATTTGAGAAATTAGAGCTACAAACCGTGAAAAAGTCAGCGAAAATGAGCGACTTGACATTTGTGATTTGGCACAAAAAAATTAAATGGCAACATTGAAATTCGCGACAGCAGGTAATTCCAAATGAGGCCATAAATTGCATAAGACTTTGACTATGCGATAATTTATTTCGATTCAAGACTTGCCAGATTTAACACCCTTTACAAAATAAACAACTTATTTATGCCAGCAATTCTCCTTGAAAAAAATCTGCCATTTCAGATAATAGAGGATTTTTTGAAGTAAAATAATTGCTCTAATATAAGTTGGCTAATTTTTGGAGAGCATTTATTCAGCAAAGTCTCTAAAAGGAATGAATTAATATTAGCCTGTTCAACTCACTGCAACAGAAACAAAATTGTTTTTCATTTTTGTTATTATTTTAAATTTTGTAACTTGCCATAGAATTATTATTACCTTGTTGTTCCTATAAGTGTAATTCATTAAAGTCAGGTTTAATCACAGGTGAAATAACGTTTAATACATATAATAAAGGCTATAATAAAAATCAAACCACTAACCAATCTTGTTTTATTGAAACAACGCCATCTTTTCGCAAATAAACAAAAAAAACTATCTTCAATAGTTAAAAAAATACCCATTTTCTAAAGCGAATAGTGCTATTGTAAGAATTAGATAAACGTTTGTCAAATTCACCAGAAACCATGCAAAAACAATATTTTGCCACGAATACGAGTCAAATGCCTTGCTTTGTTTCGCAAGAAAACATTACGTACTTACCTACCTAAAAGTTCTTACTTAATAAATGCGTTTGTATGATTTTTAGATATTCCCAACAATTAACAAAAAAAAAAAAAAGATAAATACTCAATATCTCTCAATGAGAAAGTCCAGTGGTATGAGTCATTTTGATTTTCCTAAATAGTAGTTACATAAAATTATATAGCCTAATATCAATGTTCAGTTCCTAATCGGTCATCTTTGTCTCCATCAATTCTTCTGTCTCTGACTGTAACGTTTCTTCTGCTTTTGTCTCCATCGTTACTTGTGTGCACTTATCCATTTTTTCTGTCTCTTTCAGAGAGTTATTTTCGAGTCTTTGGGCCTGAAATAAATAGTAATGACATTTAGTAAATGTTTGATTTCAAGAACAGCATACGTACTGTACATTCATTAATAGTATGCGTATTGCGTAAGTATGTGGGTATGTCTGTCGGTCTGTCTGTCTGCCTGTTACCACTTCACGCCCACTAAACCGATTTTGATAAAATTTGGTATGGAGCAGGGCCGGATTTATATTTTTTATGAGTATAGGCCACTTTAATTTTGCCGCTCCTATGTACGAACTCTGCCCCTAGGACGCCATAGGACGCTGCCGCCCATAGGCCATGGCCTATTTCCTATACATAAATCCAGAGCTGGTATGGAGACACTTTGGAGTTTCGGGAAAGGACAAAGGATACTTTTTATTCCGGAAAAATGTACGATTCCTACGCTAAAATGAATTTCTGCGCAACGAAGTAGGCATAAACTATACTGTACTCGGCGAAACACGGCGGTAGCGGTCATTGACTCCCTGTCAAAAACTTGTCACTGTGAAGGTCAGATGTTGTCAATCGCGGCTTTGTATAGAAAATGACAAGTTTTTGACAGGGAGTCAATGACCGCTATCGCTATGTTTCGCCAAGTACAGTATAGCATAAAATACATCACTAAACGTAAAAATAGGGCATTTTAAGTATTTTTACGATTAGTGATGTATTTTAGCAAAGAATTATCATCCCTGGCAATCATTTTACCGATTGAAATAAAAAATTCGAGTAAAGACTGACCTCAAGTTTATCTAGTTCCATACTCTTAGAATGTCTATTCTTTTTCTTCCTTTCCATTTCATATGCAAATTTTTGGATGAAGTCCTTTTGGTTTGTATAGTCCTTTGGCTTTTCTTCTTCATAGAATGGATGTATTTTAATATCTGTAAAAAGTAAAAAAATACTTTTTGTAAAAAATACTACTAGGTTACAATAAAAAAATCAACCAAGTGCGAGGCGGACTCGCACACGAAGGGTTCCGTATCATTATAGAGCAAAAATAAGAAAAAAATATGTTTTTTGTAGATACCCCTTAATTATTTATTTTATTTTTTTGTTATTAACCCGTCGATCGTGGGAAAACGAGACATAATAGATATTCTATTGTGTCTCGGTCACTGGTGACCGTATGGGGCTTGATGAATTAATTATAAAAGTATTAATACAGTCAAATATTTTGTGAACGTTTCAGGTGCCTACCTATTGTCATCATTGATACCGAGCAAAAAATGTTAAAAAAATCACTTTTGTTGTTTGGGAGCCCTCCTTAAATACCATTTATTTTGTTTTTAGTATTTGTAGTTATAGCGTCAACAGAAATACATAACCTGTGAAAATTTCAACTCTCTAGCTAAGGGGTCACCAAATGGCGGACCGCGGTCCGCATCCGGACCGACCCATTATGTGCGGACCAAGCATTTTCGAAGATGAACTTCGTTAAAAATAAATTGCGGTCTCGACTTACTGATGAACATCTCCAGGATTTAATGTCAATAGCTTGCACCAATTTCACTCCAAACAAACAACAAAATTGTAACTTTTCTCATTGATATGTAAATAAATACTTACCTTTATAATTTCCGTAATTATCATTGTTTAATATTTTTTTTATGTGTGGACCGCGAAGGTCATTTCATTTCTTAAAATGGACCCTGAGCGAAACTAATTGGTGACCCCTGCTCTAGCTATTACCGTTCTTGAGTTACAGCCTGGAGACAGACAGACAGACGGACAGACGTACAGACGGACAGGCACCGAAGTCTCAGTAATAGAGTCCCGTTTTTACCCTTTGGGTACGGAACCCTAAAAAAACAAAACTAAGAACCAGTGACAGTGCGAATAGAACTTGCTCACACAGGGACGCAAATGGTAAAAAATCGCGCCAATGAGAAAGTACTTTTAAAAACTAAATATTTTTTTATAGAGTCATATTATCCATTACATTATACATACATACAGCCCAAGCTAATAAAAGCGACGTGTTAAAAATAATTATTTTCTTAAGTGTATAAACTCTTGAAAAAAAATCTAAGTTACTAGTACTAACCTTTATCAATGATCTCCGGCACCATATAAGGAAATAACCATCCCACCAATGGCGTCTCGCCCGCTACGTAGTGTGCCCTCCTGTGATAAAACAGCAGCCCGTCCAGATTCGTTGGCAGCATGGGGTATCGAGATAGATGTCTGGAATATTCTTCATTTGAATACGCAAAATGGGATTTATAGATTTTTTAAACATTAAAATAAAAGGTAATCATTTTGAGAAATGAACATAATTATTTTAAATAGATTATTAGTAAATATAGCTGTTGTCTGTAAGTTTGTTGCTGTTTGTGTATGTTTTCAGTACAAAAATAATCTTCTTTCTCGGGACTCAATTTCATATTTCATTCTCTATTTCAATCAATCTGATAAATAAATCAGCGATTTAAGACCGGGCTCCCAAAATTATCTAAACACGCTAGCCCCGCCTACACACCCCGCTATCCTCCAATCGTGATACAATGATTCCATGAATCGTGCCCGCATGAATTGTATTTTGCGCTGCAGCTAATAGTGAACAATATCGCGTAACAACGGTCCGGCGCATAATAGCACGAAAGTAAAGTTCGCTAGTCCCAAAAATGTTTTTGATGATTACTTAAAAATTTGATACAATACTAATATTTCCTTTAGATATTATTTTATAAAGTGTGTTATTGTAGTAGTGCAAATTATTTAATAATAGTAACTCAATAAGTGTAACAGATATTTGTTGAAAAGCCCAGAAATATTCATATTTTCGAAAAATAAAACTATGGAGTCAAAATAAGTGAATCGTGTTTTTGGTTAGCCAAATATGAGATAAATATACAATGATTAAATAAATCTTAATTTCATTTAAGTCAATCGTCTTCCGGGATCGTAATACCTATTAGAAAACACAGCAAAATTTGCCAGCGCGGTCTTAACCCGTCGATCGTGGGAAAACGAGACACAATAGGTATTCTATTGTGTCTCGGTCACCGGTGACCGTATGGGGCTTGATGAATTAAGACTGAAGACGTTACAATAGACACTCTTTTGCATTTATAATATTATTTAATTATAATTTTTGCATATATAAACTTATTAAAACACTTTTTTACTTACTCTGTCAAATTTTCATTTGTGCATGGTATCTTGGGTAATATTTCTAACTTTATTGAATTGTTGTTACTTATCTTTTGCAGATCCACTCCAATCTCGTTGAACTTGCCTTCTAGCCAGAAATGCCTAAACTCTGTCTGCAAAAAAAGGATTATTATTAAAGGAAGATTATTATTAAAATAGTTTGATAGTACCAATTATGATGTGTTGTTTATGGATAAAAAAATATAAACATTGTTTGCATAATATAATAAAATCGGCCAAGTGCGAGTCGGACGCGCGCACGAAGGGTTCCGTACCGTTATTGAGCGAAAGTTGGCAAAAAATTGTGTTTTTTGTATGGGAGCCCCCCTAAATTATTTATTTTATTTTCATTTTATTATTAATTATGAAATTACAAATATAATTAAGAATATTGTGAGTATTTCAAGTGCCTAGCTGCTACCATTATTGATTACGAGCAAAAAAGGCAAAAAAAATCACGTTTTTTGTATGGGAGCTTCCCTTAAATAATTATTTTATTTTGTTTTTAGTATTTGTTGTTATAGCGGCCACAGAAATACATAATCTGTGAAAATTTCAGAAGTCTAGCTATAGCGGTTCTTGAGTTACAGCCTGGAGACAGACGGACAGACGGACAGATATCGAAGCCTCAGTAATAGGGTCCCGTTTTTACCCTTTGGGTACGGAACCCTAAAAAGCATAAAATTAAAAAAAAAACTTTTAATTATAGAGGCATTATGTTCAGTGCTTACTTATGTATATGGACATCGGGCAATATAAAATTTTAAATACCTCTCCATCCGTCATAGGTTGATCTTTCCAAGCCAGCAGGTCCAAAATGTAAACAGTTTGTGTGGTTTCAATATAGAAACCGTCTAACACACAACAACCTCTCTTACTCTGATGACTACCTCCAGGCAGCAAAGTTTTATGTTCAAACTTAAAGTGACCATACTTGGTGTAAAACTTTGTTTTACCCTGAAAAGGTGGAAAACCTTATTTTACGACAATTTGATCACAAAAACAGATTAATTCATTGATTAATAATAAAAGCATTTATAATTGTTTGCTGTTGCTTTAATAGGCATGTTGACTACCGTACCATACAATGGTTTCCACTGATTAGTATGTTTGTCAAAAAGAATTGAAAAGTTGTTGAATAGAGAATTATAAATCTAAAAGATAGTTTTTACTTTTAACAATTAAATACAGAATATATTATTCAAAACTATTTTTTTCACACATGTACTATCAGAGAAGTTGATTCCTAGGCAGATGGGAGACCTACGTAGTTTGGTCAATATATACAACTAACATTGAATTGACATAATCCAACTTGACGACCTCTGTGGCTCAGTTGGTGGGCTGTTGGTAGCTCAAGCCGGGGGTCGCAGGTTCGAATCCCGCCGACGGAACAAAAAGTTTTCAAAGTTCCTGGGTCATGGATGTGTACTAAATATGTGTATAATATAATAAAAATCTTAAATATATGTATAGTATAAAAGTATTAAATATATTTCCGTTGTCTGGTACCCGTAACACAAGTCCATCAGGTACTTACCACGGGGCCAGACTGACGTGGTGTGAAGCGTCCATAGATATTAATTATTTTTTTTATATTAACTAAATGACGTTGGTCTGTCAACTGCCTAGGAATCAATTTCCTTGATTATATCAACAGGCTATGCAGTAAGTGGACCAAAAAGTAAGTTTTGCTCAATAAATTTTCTTACCCCATGTGAGACAATAAGGGTCCGCACTCCTTTGGGACAAGGTACAAGGTACCAATCATTAGCAAAATTCTCAGGTTTTTCAATCATCCATTCTGACAGCATTAATACATTACTGTATGTTAAGCTTGTTTTGTGAAACCCGGCTACATATATACTAGGTCTGTAGATGACCTGAAAGCATTGAACAAAAGGAAATATAGTAACTCCTTTGCTAATGAAAACATCTGCAGTACATTATACAGATATTATCATTGTGCATTATTTTGTCCTTATCTGTCAAGCAAATTTTCTTGTGGATCAGACAAAGACTAAGTATGGTACAACTACAATGCATACAAAATATACACTTTGTATAATACAAAGCGTGGATTTCTTTATTAGTAATGTATGTCTAGGAACTCTAGAAAGTTACTAAAGTAGTAGAACTTTTTTTAGTGATTTTGTTTGTTACTTAAAATATTAGTGAAAAGTATTATTAATAAAAATGATGTACAGGATTCTTTACCTTTTTTTTAGACTGAAACACATCATTTTCTTCCACAGCATTAACCAACTCTAAAATTCCTCTAAATGAATCTATTTTATTGCTCCTATTACTGTAAAAGAAAGGTTTATTATGAACTGATACAAAGTTTATACAAAAAACTTACCTACATACACTCTTGTTTTTGTAAAACCAAAAGTTTTTGTAGTGAATAAATTTTGTCTGTAGTTTTTATTTATAAAAGATAGGATTGCCTGTTTTAGGTAATTAATTGGACTATAGGTGTATCTTTTTACCAATAGCTAGTGGACCTTTAAACCTCTACATTTATTATTCCTATGCATCCTTCTCCTCCAAAGACTGTCCTACTTATAATAACAATACTAAAAATTTACCTCTTTTGAATTTCTAGAAGCTCTTTGCGCCTTTCTTCTTGGTTTCCTAAACGGCCCCAATTTTTGTAAAGATCTTCATGATTAGGTTTTGTAGCAGTAGAGGTAGCTTCCAACTGGGATATAGACTTTTCCAATTCGTCTATATCGACTTGCATTCTGCTAGTATTTCTACAACTTGAAATAGTCAGTTAAACAAGCAACTTGAATACAATTTAGAACATATTCATTCATAACTCGAAATGTGTTGGTAAATGGTTTTGGCAACGTGTGATAGAATTCAGTACAACATAAATAAGTCATAGCGCTAAAGTTAGGCTTTAAATTGCAATAAATTTATTTATAATATTTGCTTACCTAGTTATTTATTTAATATTTTAAATTACAATATTTAAAAGACCGGCAAATAAATACAGTTTTTTCTGTACAGCTGACAATGACAATGTCAGTCAGGTTTGACAGATCGTTATCAATGACAGTGCCAGTGTTGCCTGTGCTATAAAAAAAACTGATGATAACACAATATCTACATATAAATAAAAAAGACAATGTTAAAGCACAAATCAATAGGCGTGATAGTTTTTCCGTAAAGTGTAACACAAAATGTAAAGGTTGTGGGATATACTAGGGCTCGCTTCGCTCGCTATGATAAAGAGTTTATGGCGGTACCCACAATTCGCCTAACATTCCTGCATCGCGCTATCGAAGTTTTCTGAGCGCGTCGCTATACATACGACAGCTGAAATGTATCATGTGGGCTCCGGCCTGACCGAGCATAACACCTCGCTCGGTCGGAAGATCTTCCTTCGTGGCCACCACTCAATATCCCACATTGGTGACCCTCGACAGAACACGCCTCCTTCATCATCATCGCTCCCCGCCCCTCCGCACAGCACCAGCCAGCATCGCCTCATCGGGTACCTCGTCCAATAGCCGCAATGTACCGCGGCCTGGGCGACTCCGTATCCGGCATCAACGGGCTTACTCACTACACCGACCGACCGGTCAGCAAGCAGAGCACATCTCTCCTGGTCAGCACGTAGCATCGGCCCCGCACGGCAGCTATCCGACCCACTGGATCCCGTGCAGCAGCATCACAGTCCCGACTCACTGGAACTCTCTGGCACTGGCGACTCAAGCGACGAGACTTCAAGATTCGACCTCCGGTCTTCGGGGGGGAGTGATATGGCGGTACCCACAATTCGCCTAACATTCCTGCATCGCGCTATCGAAGTTTTCTGAGCGCGTCGCTATACATACGACAGCTGAAATGTATCATGTGGGCTCCGGCCTGACCGAGCATAACACCTCGCTCGGTCGGAAGATCTTCCTTCGTGGCCACCACACATATCCCACAAGTTCTTTACAGCTTTATCATACGACAAGGATATCCGATAAAAGCTGCAAGCTTTCTTAAAATATTATTATCAACTTTATTTACGATCCAATAATGACGTATTATATTTCACATTAGAACAATAAATAATTAAAAAGATTTTAATTATGTAAGTACATAAAACAAGTTTTTGAGTGAAACTTCTTTAGGCGCGTTGAGAGTAACATTCATCACACTCAAGTCTCAACGAGCAGCTGCGTCTGCGTCATGAACAAGAGCGTTAAAAGACTAATAATATAACGTTACAAGTAACAACATAGGGTCAATTTATAATAGCGCAGAGTCGAAGCGCATCGAAGCGAATTATTAAAACTGAACATAACAAATTCAACCTTAACTCCAAAGCGTTAACGCACTTTATTACTTCTGAAAATTTAAAAAGGCGCGCGCATCCGCGCGAATTCGCGTGAATGCGCCCGACCAACGCTGATTGGCCTCACAGAAGTAATGTATGCGTTACGCTCTGGAGTTAAGGTTGAATTTTCTGTTTTCAGTTTTTGGAAATTCGCTTCGCTTCGACTCTGCGCTATTATAAATTGACCCTTACGACTTACGGCACCGCGGCGCGCCACCTTCACTATTTTGGACAGAAATTTCACTTCTAAGTTCTGAACTTCTCATCTGAGTGATCTAATAAATTTAAAAAGTTTATTAAAAGTTCGATGGCGCTTGCAAAATATAGTGAATACAAGAATGTTATTTTATAAAAAATATTGTCCGAAATCGTACAGCAAATTAATTAAAAGACAGGTTAATGGCTATACGTTTGAATTTCGGTACTAAAACACATCCCTGTCCTTCTAATACCTATATTTTGTGTCCGATATCGTATCGTGTGATGTGCAAAATCTTCAATAATTTAATTACTTCCGTGCACTGGTTTCGGTGACGGTAGTCGGTTTCATTGAAAACAGGCCAGTTACGCAGGATTACTTTTTATAGTGCCCAAGTGTGTGCCGACTTTCACATGTCCATCCAACGCATGGATCATTTTGTCTTGTCAGACAATCAGGTGATCAGTCGATGCATTCTCATAACAGTCTTATCCAAACTTGGAAATAATATAATATTTCCAACATGGGAATCAAACCCACGACCTCTTAACCAAGAAATCAAGAGTCAAGAGCCACGCTATAAGCCACTGGACCACTGAGGCAAAGCTTTGAAAAAACTCAACCTAACTTATTATTAAAGGCCATTAAAGTAAGAGCCTGCGACTGCCAGACCTTCCTTGGTTTAGGAAAGCTGAAACTTTACTTATGGTGGTTAAGTGGTGGAATATTATAATAATATATCCCCCATTCACTGGGATCAGGGAAAATAATATATTATTATAATATTGTACAGTTGATGATTGACGACCCTCTTTAAATATTTTGTTACCAGTAGGCAGTAACTACATAATAAGGTCGAAAGTTGTTTATTATATTAATATTATGATTGCAACGGATGTGATTTCGGCTTTTGCTGACATATCGGGCAGAAATGTAAGAGGCCGTCGGCTGCAGATAATTTTTTAATCATTTAAATAGTTGTATTTACAAGATAGCACGTATATTTAATATAATTATTTAGTAATTTTAACAATAAATCGTACAACTTAAAAAATATTTATAGAAAATGGAAAATATATTTTTTGTGCACTGACAACATTGACTGCGTCGCCGATCTTTGCCGAACGTTTTTCTATTGGATGCCGAGAATTACCGAATAAATGATTAGGTCACGTGGTACTTTTGGAGTCTTCGTGGCGTAGCTTGTTCAGCTGCTCGTCGAAGCGGCTGTCGGACGGTTGCCTGTCAACGAGTTAGCGTACAATGTAGCAGCCATATTTGTTCTTAGTTCATAATAGCGTGCGCATATTTTAATGTATAGAAGAATAATTAGGGAAAAATACCAGGATGACTATTATAGTTTTCTTAATTGATACTTCAGCTTCTATGAACCAAAGAGCTTATTTGGGCGGACGCCCAACGTTGCTCGATGTAGCCAAGGGCGCTGTGGAAACATTCGTAAAGGTACGTGTAGTGTCATCGACTTCAAAACCGCTTTAGTTTGTGATCGATTTTGTTTATCGAGTGTTTACTTATTGGAATTCAAATTATGTCCTAGGTTCGGCAACGATCTCCCGAAAGCAGAGGTGATAGATATATGCTTCTAACTTTCGAAGAGCCACCCGCGAACATCAAGGTTAGTAAATCTAAGTGAACACGTTTTAATGAATTTATTCTCGTTGTTTATGCATATTATGTAGTGTAATTTGGGGCCGGTCGCATGGAGGCAATATGTGTTGCACTATACTCTGCTCCCTGGAACATTAACATGCTTCGAAAGTGCAAAATTAACTAAAATATACAAGACGTAAACAGGACGAGCCACCGCCGTTACCTCCTCCGCGATGTCGCCCCGCGCCTCCGACTCGCGACTGCGCTTTCGACGCGTTCTTATTGGTCGACACGGCGCATAATATCGAAATGGCGAATTGGTGGGAAATACGAAATACGCTTGTGTGCAGGAATTCTTGCTGTGGTCTTAACTCGATTGATAACGACGATATGAACGTTAAACAGCATTTTTTTGTTTATCTCTGTCAATTTTATAAACAATGTTATTATTTTTATGTTATTTCAGGCCGGCTGGAAGGAAAATTTGGCTACTTTTATAAATGAACTAAAAAACTTGCAATGTCTCGGCTTAACTACTATGGGTGCTGCTTTAAAACATGCATTCGACGTGCTTAATATTAATAGAATGCAAACTGGCATTGATACTTATGGCCAAGGCAGATGCCCCTTCTATCTGGAGCCATCAGTAATAGTTGTTATTACTGATGGAGGCAAACTCACTAGCAATGCTGGGATACAGGAAGAAGTAAGTTATCAACCAGTTACAATCACTGAAATGTACCATCGAGGAAATTGATTCCTAGGCAGTTGACGGACCTACGTCATTTGGTCGGCTTATGTCAATTCAATGTTAGCTGTGATCAGTCGAATGGGTTTGAGTTACGCAATACGTCAAACCCAGCCGACAGATCACAATTAACATTCAATTGATATGATCCGACCAAATGACGTTGGTCTGTCAACTCCCTAGGAATCAATTTCCTCAATGGTACATACACTTTGTCATAACATTATTATCTATGCAAGGTATCACTCATAATATTATGATATACACAGTCTATATTTATTTTATTAAGTAAACTGAGTACCTGACCACTAGGCACTACTTTCATGACCAAGATAAATTAAAATCATAATATCATAACACAGTCAAGTAAAATCAACCCAAATTATTATTATCAGCAAGCAAATCTCATAAGACAAAAATATGGTTTATGATTTAGCATTATTATGCATATTGTGGTCCGATAAGAACTTCTAAAATATGTCTCTATTATATTAAGTATAAATGCAGATATCATTAATTGTCATTAAAGACAAATCCATATTAACTTTTGGGATTCAAGAAATTTTTTGATATAATAACTTAGCCCTACTTTAAATGTATTAACCCATCAATCCCCAAGCCGCATCCGGCTGTCGCATAACAATTGAAAATCTATTGTGTATGCGATTCCCACGATCGAGATTCGAGGTATTAAGAGTGATTACTCGGGTCCGCCCCGGCTCCGCCCGTGGTACAAACGTATCCTATAGCACTCAGGGACATCTTTGCTATACATTGGTGAAATAATTTTTGAAATCGGTCCAGTAGTTCCTGAGATTATCGCGTTCAAACAAACAAACTGTTCAGTTTTGTAATATTAGTATAGATTTTAATTATGTCTTCTATTCAATCTTATTTTCAGTTTAACTTGCCAATGAATTGTCCAATACCTGGTTCGGAATTGACACGAGAGCCATTTCGTTGGGACCAGAGATTGTTCTCTCTGGTGTTGAGGTTGGCCGGAACACCTGCTGTGGAAAGAGACATTGGACTTGTGCCTTCGGACTCCTCACCTATAGATGCTATGTGTGAAGTCACTGGAGGTAAGAAATTTTATTTTTAGCAATATGAATGACAAAGAAAAAAAAACATGTTATGCTTACATAATATTGAATGAAACAAGAAGCTTTTCGATGACTCCCGCGTTGACGATAGTGGGACTGGGAAGGGGCCCCTTAAGTAGGCCTTCTGTTAATTCTTTTCTTTAATAATGAAATGAAATAAAAAGGATGCGCTTGATACGGCGCCGGCAGCGGAGGCACTCCCTATTAAGTAAGTAACACATAAACACCAGAAAACAGATGACCTTATCTCAAGATTACGAAAATTAATTCAAATGTAAATTTCTCCTAAATGGGGGGGGAGTTTTCCGGGGCTGGAAGTGGCACGAGGAGGTTTTTCTCACCCAAAACATCCTTCCTCAACCCATGTGAGTACCAAAAAATTGGGGTAGGTTTGTAAACCTTAGTCAAAAGCTATGCAATAGTTTCAAAAACATTTGTTTGCATGTTGTAACAACTGTGTGGGTGTCAAACTCTATTGTCGTAAATTACTGTAAGGACTTTTCAAGGATTTCTTACAAACTTTCGTCTCAGTTATATATTTTTAATTTGCTTTTACCGTCGGTGGCCAAATTATTATACTCACTTGAATAAATAATTTATAATTTTTTAGCCTTACGGTAAGGTTCATGGTCCTGCATAAATAGGTACATGCAGGTGCCGTCTGGCTACTGTTCAGCCATCAGGGGATGAAGATGAGTTTGTAAAACTCGCAAGTATTGGTCTTGCGACTTGCAGCTTGCTTGACGCATGGTTCCTTCAACCAAATGTAGTCGACCATTCGCCATTTAAGCTAATCTCGCCCCATATCGTAACCGTCGAAGGATGTGACTCGTTCAACAACACAGCTTTCATCAAATTTTTCATGTCGCCTACGGCGAACAAACTGGGAATTGAATTATTGAACTGAAGGATCTGAATCAATTGGGTCATACTTTAACTTCATAATTAAAAAAAAAAAAAAACCGGCCAAGTGCGTGTACCGCTAGTTTTTTTTTAATTTTTGTATGGTCAATGAATGTACATTTATAACGTGTTTTACACTACTAACAACATCATCTCAGTTACTTTCAAAGGAATTTGAACGAAAAGTTCCTTTATACTTCGCCGAATACATTTTTTTAGTTGATCGACTATTACTCAAATTAGAAGTCTTCTTAGCCATGATAGTTTTCCTTGTTAATTCAGCATATTTCCTACTCCCGTGAATTTTTTAACATTTCTAGAAGCCCCCGTTTAGTTGGTAGAAGGGGGAGGGGACACTGGCCTTAACGATTTTTTACACTTTAAAACTTAATATTTCACAAATGGATCTCTAAATCGGAAAATGATCTAAGAATACTCATAATATTTTTAAAAAACCTATCCAACTACACCCCACACGATGGGGTGCACGCGAAAAAAAAAAAAATTCATCCCCGCTTGATGTGGGAAGGTACCATAATAAAAATATATTTTTTTATGATTTCATGTACCATTTTGTCGGCATTATTAATATGTGCATTCATGCCAAATTAGAGCTCTGTAGGTCCTATAGTCTCTGAGCAAAACCGCGGACAGACAGACAGACCGAAACTTTAAGGGTTCGTTGTTGAGTACGGAACCCTAATTCGCGTTATTTAAAAACCATAAATATATTTCATATAAGCTATGTGCAAATTAAAGTGTATACTTGAACTAATCTATGTACAAATTTTGGAAGCTTAAGTCACTCTCCTCTGTTGGCAAAATTAGAATCCCTTTTTTTACAGAGGTCTTTTTGATTGATTATTCTGTGTTATAAAAGTTGACCAATCGTGTTATGCTATGGGTAATTCAAAGACAAAGACATGATGAATACTGACAATGAACTTTACTTTCTTAGCTTTAGTCATTGCTGAGAAAAATCGATATCGCTACAGCCAAATTATCAAGGCGTCGCCTTAAAAGGAAAACTATCACGGCTAAGAAGACTTCATAAGTTATTGAGTAATAGTCGATCAACTAAAAAAATGTATTCAGTGAAGTAAACAGGAACTTTTCGTTCAAATTCCTTTGAAAGTAACTGAGATGAGTACATTCATTGACCATACAAAAAAAATCAAAAACTAGCGGTACTACGGAACCCTATATTGCGCGTGGCCCGACACGCACTTGGCCGGTTTTTTCTGTTCTCAACAGTAACACGCCTTATTTCCTCTTCTGTTCAAGCAGTCGTAAGACGTTATCTACTACTTTTATCAACTCGTTATGGTGTAAAAGATTTTTATAGGTCTAAAACTTTTCTACATTTCAAAGTGTAGACTGGGAAACGCCTGCAAATTTCGCAATTTTTCTCTGGGAATGATTGGTATGCTTTAAAGGTGTCTAAATTTCAGATTTCTTCTTAGCTGAAATGTCTGAATTCTACTCCATGGCAAAATCTTTCATTATGTTAGCTTAAAATAACATTATTACAAAAAAATAACCAAGAAATACTAGAAACATGTGTTAATACCTATTATTTATAAATTATGATAAAACAGATTTAAAGACGTAGGTTTTGATTTTAATAACAGGTTTCACGCCAAATACATTTTTAGCACTTTTGTCTAACTCCCTATTGCACGCGCTAAACGCAGGAAAATATGGTTAAAGTGACTGTCGTGACTCGTGCTAAATGGTGTTACTAGATATTATAAAATTATTATTGAAATATGTCACTAACTCACAAAATATAGAAGACAGCCTAAAGTAACAAAAAATAAATAAAAAAAACCGGCCAAGTGCGAGTTGGACACGCCCATGAAGGGTGCGGAACCCAATAGCAAGCAATAAGGTTTATTTTTATGAAATTAAAAGGTTTTTGATTCATTTTTATATTTCAGTTGATTTAATGAAAGTTAAATTAAGGTTTACCATTTATGACGTATAAAAAAAACTACTTGCTAGATCTCGTTGAAACCAATTTTCGTTGGTAGTTTTTATAGTAATGTACATCATATATATTTCATTTCACATGCCTCTACTTTAGAAGTTAGAGGGGGGACAGACACACATTTTACCACTTTGGAAGAGCCTCTCTCGCAAACTATTCAGGTTAGAAAAAAAATTTTCCTTATTTATTCAAATATCGTGATTATTTTCAAAAAATACCCACCAAACTATTAATCTCGCAAGATCTCGAAATTGGCGAGATCTCGCAGTATTGTTATTCATAAACTCGCGGGATCTCGCTTGAGCCCCAATCTCGCGAGATTTGCATTCCCTGGGCATGATGATAATAAGATAAAATTTCGAAGCTGCCGTGGTAGGCGGCGCTGCAACTTGCAGCGCAACATAGCAATGTATGCTACATCACGCGCAACGCAACGAAGAAATAATTATGTCTTCTATAATTATGACACATCATTCATACGCATCATAAATTATGTCTTCTTCTATAATTATGATACATCATTCATACGCATCATAATCCACAAAAATTTTAACGCGATTAGACGGTCATGTCAGAATTTGGGACGCTCACAGCAAAAATGGGGCCACGGTAGTCAAACCACACAGTCTTACTTTAAAAAGATTAAACCAGTATTATAGACTAACTATATTTGCCAGCGCTAACGCAAGATATGAATGGTCGCTATTGAATTGTGTTTTTATCGTTTACACTATTGCAAATACATATTATATTGGTAATCAACATCGTAAAACAAGTAGGCAATTCGGTCATAAAAGGCCGAGCTACGAATAATAAAAATCGGCCAAGTGCGAGTTGGACTCGTGCACGAAGGGTTTCGTACCATTACAGATCAAAAATAGTTAAAAATTGTGTCTTTTTGTATGGGAGCCCCTCTTAATTATTTATTTTATTTTAATTTTATTATTAATTATTAAAATATAAATAGAACTGAGTATGTTGTGAACATTTCAAGTCCTACGTATTACCATTATTGATATCGAGCAAAAAATAGCAAAAGCTATAGCTAGACTTCTAGAATTTTCACAGATTATTTATTTCTGGTGCCGCTATAACAACAAATACTAAAAACAAAATAAAGTTAATATTTAAGGGGGGCTCCCATACAACAAACGTAACTTTTTTGGTCTTTTTGGCTCGTAATCCATAAAGGCAACATGTATTTAGACCCTTGAAATTTCCACAAAATCCTCTATTATATGTGTACTTTAATATTTAATAATAAAATTAAAATAAATTAAATAATTGAGGGGGGCTCCCATACAAAAATCACAATTTTTTCCCTATTTTCGCTCTATAACGGTACGGAACCCTTCGTGTGCGAGTCCGACTCGCACTTGGCCAATTTTTATTATTCGTAGGCCTATAGTGTAAAATTGTTTAGTGCATTAGCGGACGTCGCTCTTGGATGCTGCTCTAGATTTAAACATGTTTGTTACTTTAACCACCTTTTTTTTTTTTTTTTTTTAAAGTAGGCAGGTCGCTGTAGCCCTGACGTCACTGCGACCCATGAGGATCTATTGTGACTCCTTCGCACTAGAGTATCATCCCCAACCCAATACTGCTCATAAATTGAACGATATGGTTGGGGTTGGTGTCACGAATTTCCTCTGTGGATGAGTATTTGTGGCGACCAAGATGTCTGTTCCTGCTCTGTAGTAGAGCAGGGCAGTCGAGGAGAAGGTTAATAGGTGTTTCATCCTCCTCCTCACAGAATCTGCAAGTCGTTGTGCTACAAATGCCCATTCTGTTTAGGTGTTTGTTGAGCTTGCAGTGCCCAGTTAGGCTTCTGGTAAGGATTCTTAATTGGGTCCTACCCAAGGTGAGCACTAATTCTGATAGTTTCTTGTTGAAGTCAGGAATTAGTGCCTTGGAGTGTTCAAGGCCAGGGGTCTCAGCCGATTGCTTCCTGCATAGTCTGTGACCCCATTCCTTGAGCACTTGTTTTGTGGTACTGGGAGTTATACCACAGACTGGTTCTGGGCCATATATGAGACTCTCGGCCCCAAGCCTAGCCAGTTCGTCAGCGGTTTCATTTTCGGGGACGTTACTGTGGCCCGGGACCCATACTAGGCGGATGTTGTTGTTCCTTCCCAACATGTTCAACGTCTCAATGCATTCTAGAACTAATTTGGACAAGACTTCTGCGGCAGTCAATGCTTTAAGTGCAGCTTGACTATCGGAGAAGATAAAAACGTTTTTATTAACTAGGGCCATCTACAGGCTTTCTAGTGAACAACCAAGGATAGCGAAGACTTCAGCCTGAAACACGGTCGCAAACTCCCACAAACAGGCGTATTTTCCTTTTGGTGGCCTGCCTCCGTAGAATCCGGCTCCCGCACGGTTGTCTTTCCTTGATCCATCCGTGAACCAAACTATGTCGCTAGGGCGGACATCGATTGGGATTTTTCTATCCCAGTCCTCCCTGGAAGGTATAAAAACCTGGTATAGCTTCGAAAAGCTATGCACCTTGATCATGGCATCTGATGGTATGGCCATGACAGGTGATTCATTGAGAGACTGTTCCAGTTGTCGAAAAGGGGTAGAGGCCCAATTAGTCCTGCCCGCCGTCCTGGCCCTGAGAGCCACCTTTTTAGCCTCCATCTGAACAAGCAGAGGAAGCGGAGTTAAGTTGATCAGGGCCTCGAAGGAAGCGGTGGGTGTTGACGAGAGTGCACCCGTGATTATAAGACATGCCAGTCTCTGTACGCGTTTTAGACTTTTATTACAGCTTACTTGTTCAGCCTTTTTATGCCACACTACGCAGCCATATGTGGTTATCGGTCTCACCACGGCTGTATATAGCCATAGCATTGCCTTCGGCCGAATACCCCATTTAGAGCTGACAAGCTTCCAACAGGAACCCAGAGCACATCTAGCCTTTTTCGTAATATACTCGATGTGCCTATTCCAAGTGAGTCCTTTGTCTAGGATTACTCCTAGATATTTGACATCACCCGCAAACTTAATAGTTTTTCCGAAGAGTGTTGGGGGTCTTAGTCACTCCAACTTTCTCTTTTTGGTGAAAGGTATCAAGACTGTCTTATCAGCGTTTACTGTTAGGTTGACCCTTTGGCACCAATCCTCGACGACTCTTAGTGCTGACTGCATCAACCCAGCGACCACCGATGCGCATTTTCCCACCACCATAATCGCCAGGTCGTCAGCGTACCCTTGAGCGTAGTCTAAGAGGTTCAGTTCCCTTAGTAGCTCATCCACTACCAGGGACCATTCCAGGGGTGACAGCACACCTCCTTGTGGGCACCCTTGTGTCAGCCTGATTTTGAGTGTCAGGTCCCTAATAGTCGATGAGGCTACCCTGTTGTCGAGCGTGGCTTTGATCCATTTCCTAGTAGTTGGATCTATATTCTTTGAAGCCAGGCCATTTGTGATAGAGCTGGTTGAAGTGTTGTCGAATGCGCCTTCAATATCAAGGAAGACACAACGCAATCTCTTTATATTTAATTGCTCTATCAATCCGATCTACCAAGTCCATTAGGGCCGTCTCGGTAGATTTGCCTTTTTGGTAGGCATGTTGTCTTTCATGCAGCGGCATTTTAGTGAGATAGGTGTCCCTTATGTGTAGGTTGACCACCTTCTCCATTGTTTTAAGCATGAAAGAGGTGAGGCTAATTGGTCTGTATGACTTTGGTAGAGCTTTGTCCCTGTCCCCGCTCTTGGGTATGTAGTACACCCTTACCTTTGTCCATGCCAATGGGATGTAGCCCCACGCGAAACTTGCTCTGAATATTTTCAGTAGCAGAGGAAGGATAATGTCCTTGCCCTGCTGTAGGAGGGCCGGAAATATATTATCCTCGCCGCCGGTCTTGTAAGGCTTGAAACTGTCAATTGCCCATGTGACTCGGTCAGGCTTAAAGATCACGGAAGCTCTCCTCCAATCGTCAACTGCTGGTCACGTTTTAACAATCGTATGAGAGAAGGCTTCGTGATTTTCGAGATGGATACTGTTGGGGAAGTGGACTTCGGCTAGTAATCTTATCGTTTCTTC
Organism: Cyaniris semiargus; assembly: GCA_905187585.1. NCBI lineage: Eukaryota > Metazoa > Arthropoda > Insecta > Lepidoptera > Lycaenidae > Cyaniris > Cyaniris semiargus. Next base: position 7,967,997 of record LR994555.1, read on the forward strand.
CGCCGTTTTAGTATAAGTACCATCTGGCCTCTTCAGAGTGCTGGGATGAGAGCAAGGGGCCTTAGATATGACTTTATATAGTCTGGAGGTTTGCGAGGTGTTATTCACTTCCTCACAGAACCTTGCCCAAGAGCGTCTTTTGGTCCTCCTTAGCTCCCTATTAAACGTCGTCAGGGCGGTTCTGTATGCGTCCCAGTTCCCGTCTCTTTTGGCACTGTTAAACAGAGCTCGGGTCTCTTTTCTGAGTTGCGCCAGAGTACCGTTCCACCAAGGTACGTTGCGTTTACTTGACGTTTTCTTAACAGGACAGCTTCTGAGGTAAGCATCATTCAAGCTATGCTCCAGCTCTCCCACCGTTAGTTCCAGTTGTTCTACGGTCTTGACAGCTTTGTTGACTGCTGCGAGGTTTATCTGCAATTCCTCTCTGAATACACTCCAGTTTGTGGCCTTTGGATTTCTATAAGTTACCTCTTTCCCAGGCATACTGTCATGTATATCAAACCTAATGTAACAGTGATCGGACAGTGAGTTATTGTCCGATACATGCCAGTTACAGGCGCGATGTCGTATAGGGCCTGTACATACTGTTATGTCAAGGACCTCCTGTCTCAGTGGGACCACCACCCACCAGATTAACCACCTTACTAATAAAAATGTTTTTTCGAGAAACCATAAAGTGACAAAACCCGATAAGATAGTACGTTCCCTAGAACATTTTTTTGACTTTATTTCTATCAAGCTAATTTTTCGTGAGTAGCTTAATTTTGATAAGACAAACAAAAATTTCCTCTGCGAAAATTCTCGAAAGTGGTAGCTAACAGAGATAGAAAGGATTAAATATTTCGGTTTGATGGTCCTAAAATTAGTGATGAGCAAAACAAGACTCAGACAGTCTTGGTTTTGGTATTTTTAGTACAATATTGGTCTTGGACTTGGTCAAATCTGCCTGATCTCGGTCTTGGATTTGGTTTTTTTTAGTTTTAGGATAGTCTTGGTTTCGGCATTGCTTTTTTGCAAGGCCAAGACTGAGGCTGCAAGACCGATTTTGCTCATCATTACCTAAAATATGGATTGTTCTATTTGTAGGACAATGTTACTGTTAAATTATATAAATATTACTATCAATATACAAAAAATCAGCTGATTAGGGTTCCGTTTTAGGGTTCTGTAATCAACAAGTCCTCGTTGACTGTACTATTAGGTATTTCACTTTAAAATTACTTTCCTTAATAATGCTGACGAGAGTTTTTCCTAATTTTATGAAGTTAGTATTTGTTCATAAAATTAGGAAAAACTCTCGTCAGCATTATTTCCGGACCAAAACTTTTGCGGCTATAAAAGTTTAAGAAAGCAGCGTTATCTTAAAAGGCTGCACCGGTAACTCCGGCGTTGCTCATGGCCATTGCTATATATTAGTCTACTGGTAATCGCTTTCCATCAGGCGATCCGGTTGCTCGTTTGTCTCATATATAAAAAAGTAAATAATTCATAAAGTACGTTACGCAAAATGTGTTACAACTTACAAGTATCGAAATTCTCGCAGGCATCCATTGTTGATCGTATGCCTACAGAACCTGTCCTACCGGTTTTCGTATGTATAAACTTAATTTGAAAACAATATTTACACATGCGCTTTTTAAAAAGGCTGACCTTTCTATAGTATTAGTAGGCACTTACTAGGTGTGATAGGTTGTTTGATATAATTGGTACCACGCTAGTGCCCGCGTCAAGTTTTAATTGTTAACGTTGTTGTTTTAGTTGATTTTATTTTTCACGTTTTGTTTTGCATAAACAAACAAAAACTACCTTAGACGATTTAAATATTTGAAAAAAAAAATAATAATGTCTCGAATGGCCGATTGCAGACTGATACAGTAAGTATTGAACAGGGGTCACCAAATGGCGGACCGCGGTCCGCATCCGGACCGCTGACCCATTGTGTGCAGCAGACCAAGTATTTTCGAAGATGAACTTCGTTAAAAATTAACTTCGGTCTCGACTTACTGATGAACATCTCCAGGATTAATTCATCAAGCCCCATACGGTCACCGGCGTCCGAGACAGAATAGAATATCTATTGTGTCTCGTTTTCCCACGATCGAAATAGCTTGCACCAATTTCACTCCAAACAAGCAAGAAAAATTGACACTTTTCTCATTAATATGTAAATATGTATTAAAAAATACTTTTGTAATTTCCGTAATTATTACCTTTGTTTTTTAAATATTTTTAACCGACTTCAAAAAAAGGAGGTTATTTATAAAATGTGTGGACCGCGAAGATCATTTCATTTCTTCTTTTCTCCTTCAATGGACCCCGAGCGAAACTAATCGGTGACCCCTGGTAAAGAATATAGATGCACAGTCGTAACAATTAGTATACAACAGCCAAGCAATTTTGAAATTATTGCACCCCTTAAATATTGAGATGAGGTTGAAAATTGTATGACATAAATCAATCTTTTTAGGGTTCCTACCCAAAAGGTAAAAACGGGACCCTGTTACTAAGACTTCGTTGTCTGTCCGTTTGTCTGTCTCCAGGCTGTATCTCAAGAACCGCTATAACTAGACTTTTGAAATTTTTACAGATTGTGTATTTTTGTTGCCACTATAACAACATATACTAAAAATATTAATATCCCATACAATAAACATGATTTTTTTGGCCTTTATTGCATGATATCAATAATGGCAACAAGTTGGCACTAGGCACTTGAAATTTTCACAAAATCCTCAATTGTATGTGTAATTTAATAATTAACTAGCTGTGCCCCGCGGTGTTACCCGCGGTTTAAGTGATATATAATAAAAGACTATGAAAAGTAAGTACCAATAATAGGGTCAAAACGGGACGATACATCAAATCAAATCAAATCAAATCAAAATAGTTTTTATTCAGAGTAATTTTTTTACAAAAAAAATTCCGAACGTCGTAACTAAGGTGCCTACCACCGGTTCGGGAACTAACCCGGCGAGAAGAACCGGCGTAAGAAACTCGCACGGGGCCATCTTTTACTAAAAAGATGGAAAATTACAATAAAAAAAAATCATATAACAATATTATGACTTATAGCTATTTACAATAGGAAATATAAAAAAATAGCCTGTAGGAACCACCCTATTCCCAAGGTGTGTTGTCGTCGATGAAATCATTGATTTTATAATAAGCCTTAGCACACAAACGTTCTTTTACTACTTTTTTAAATTTATTGATAGAGAGATTTTGAACGTTTTCTGGGATTCTATAGTACAGGCGTATACACTGGCCTTTAAAAGATTTGCTGACTTTGCTAAGTCTGATTACTGGTATTTCTAGTTTATTCTTATTCCTAGTGTTAAAACAATGATTGTTAAATATTGAGTTTATGAAAGTGGTTTCGTAAGAAAAAATGTTAAAAATTGTATAATTTATCGAATGGTACACAAAAATTAAGGAATTTTATAAAAAAATATTCGACTTGACTTAACTTGACGAAAAAACTTTGAAGGCTCAAAACAAAAAAAAAAAAAAAAGTTATGAAGCTGAAATTTTGGGAATACCTATTTTTCATCGCTATGTCTTTATTTTATTTAAAAAATCAGCTAATCTTTGACCTTGTCGTCATCCATATTTACCTACATGTGCGCTCTCTTTCTATCGCGTAAGAGGTACCCTTTTATTTAGCTATTACTATAGCTATAACTAATAGCAAACTTTTTTTATAGTAATAATCAAATTTTAGTAACCCAACCTATATTTTATACTAGTTTTATATTCGATTATAGTGCAGGAGCTGGTCTGGATTTTTTTACAACTTAAACATAGTAACTTGTGTTTATTTCTGTGTAGTATGTGGTTTGTTTATTTGCTATGTTTTTGTATTTTTTATCTTTTTTTTTTGTATTTTAAAGTCTTAAATTACCTTATTGAAATATTTCTTTGACCTTTTTTCAATTGTTCATATTTATCAGATTAATAACGATTCTGTCACAGCGGTTAAATCAGTACGTAAACATATGCGACGAAAAAATCTTGCGCGTGCGTCACCGCTCGCTTGTGAGTCCCTAGTGATCTGCCCCTTTAAAGGGGTACTTACATTTCGATACCTACACGCGCGAGTGGGACAGGCCTGCCTATGTGTTATTCTGATGTATAAGCTATATCATTGTAAAGTTTCATTAAAATCCGTTCAGTAGTTTTTGCGTGAAAAAGTAACAAACATCCGTATGGATCCATTCATACATACATACATACATACATACATATATACATACATACATACATACATACATACATACATACATACATACATACATCCAAACTTTCGCCTTTATAATATTAGTAGGATAATAAAATTAAATGATTATTTGAGCGGGGCTCCCATACAAAAAACACAATGTTGGTCAATTTTTGCTCTATAGCGTGTGTACGGAACCCTTCTTGCGCAAATCCGACTCGCACTTGGCTGACTTTTTTTTCTAGAGGACACTTGACGTTAAAGGGCGGATGGTTAAAAGTTAAAACGAACAATAATCTTCTCGTCTTTTCCTACTTCATTATCATTTATCACCAGAGCTCGGGGTTAGGTAGTGTGATTTCGGGATTGAAACACGAAAAATTAATATGGACATTCCATTCCGCGGGATTCACATAATTGTTTTTATCGACCTCAAATAAAATACGGGATGTTAAAATGTATTAAATAAACATTAATATTGTCAGAAAAGAACACTACTACTACAATTAGCATAAAGGAACTTAAATATAGTAGGTATAGAGGCAAAACTTCAAAATGTATGGAAGGTGGCGCCGTCTGGAGGTATATGGTTCCAACTTTGAACCAGTAGCAGTACAGGGCCCTCCCTTGATTTTAATATTTATTTGCTTTTCCCAGAGTAATTTTCGACAGTCAAATAAATAATGTCTTTATTAGGGATGCCACGAATAGTGAATTGGCCGAATACCGAATACCGAATATTCGGCAACGCTGTCGGCCGAAGCGCCGAATATTCGGCCGCCGAATATTCGACACGAAACACATACTGTTCGGGGGCGCGGTAGCTGGATTAAGATAAGTCGCAACCTGTTTTCCTCGTTGCGTTTTCAAACGAGTCATTTGCGTCAAACGAGTTGGATTTTTATTTGAAAACAGTCCGCTTAGATTGGAAGGCCGATCCTTACAAGTGGTGGTTAGCAAACAAAAAACAATACCCAAACCTTTCGAAATTTCCCAAAATTTATCTCCTGGAAGTAGCGTGTATAGTGAGAGGTTATTTTCTGAGGCTGGTAACATTTACGATGAAAATCGTAATTGTTTGCTACCAAAAAACGCTGAAAAAGCTTGTTTTTATCCATCACAACTTACCACTGGTCAATTTTAATTACTAAAGTGTTGTAATTTGGAAATAAATGCATAACTTTGAGTAATATAACGTGTTTTATTTTTACATGATTTGGTATTCGGTATTCGGCCGAATAGTACGTATTATTCGGCCGAATACCGAATAGCAAAAAAAGAAGCCGAATAGGCCGAATACCGAATAGTTGCCGAATATTCGTGACATCTTTAGTCTTTATATTACTTTAATAATAAAATAGACAATTTGACTGTGAAAATTACTTTGGGATTTACTTACAAGGAATCGATAAATAAAAGAATCATGTAATGCTTATAATGCTTTTATTGTACAACTTCAAAGCATTAATCTGTATAATATCTTCATTTTCCACCTCCGTCCTGGTGCTATTTATTATATTAAGTATCAATATCAATTCCAATAGCTTGAGTTCATGCGATATATCACTCTGTTTCTTTACCAAGGTTAGGAGATAAATGCAAGACAGTACTCTTTCTTCGCCTAAAAAAATGAGATAAATTAAAATTTTACTTTTAATAATTTATGTAAGAGAAATTCTACAGGAGATACTTGCAAGATTGCTAAAGCTTAGCCAGAAAATTGTATAAAGAGGCCACACTCTCTGCTACATTTTAATAAACTCGGTATATTAAATAGATTCGGATTTGAAAGTACAATACTAACAAAATGTAAAATTTTCGGACATAAGAATTTATCACTATAATTGATGCAGAGACCTTACAAAAACTTTCTTTAATTTTAGACAGACATTCAACGAAAAACATTGTTGGGCTTTTCCAGGGTCACGGCCCTTTTATAATCATTGTATGTCTGAACAGTTCATTATATTAATCATAAGGATTAAGTACTTAAATGTAAAATAACATAACAGTATAAGACGAAAACTCATAAGTTTCAAAGGTGGTTATTTAGGTTAGGTTAGGTTAAAATAATTGACTTTACTTACAGCTTGGCAAAGAAGAGTCTGACGCGGTGACAGCTGGAAATAAGAGTTTTTATTTATGACAACACTACATTACTTGTCAACTCTAGTATATATTGTGTCAAAAGCGAAGCGTAGGGTTGCCTGTATTTAAAGAAAAGCGCCATCATTTAATCCACACTCTTCTTTGCCAAGCTGTACGTGTTTTACCTCATCTAGGTGACTTTTTATTTGGTCCGAACACTCCGAGCACACAGCAAGATCCGAGATCGATCTGAACCACCAGTATTCCAGATTCCAGGTCAACAAACTTTATATTTAATGTTTGATGGCGCAAGCACACTGGGCTGCATTTTATTTATTGAGCGTTTTTCCAATTGCCGTCACGGCACCATCTAAAAAAAAAATACTCCTCTAAAAACCCTCTTATCGATACTATTATTCCTCTTACGCGGGAATTTAAAAAAAAACCCCGATTAAAACGATTTCAATGAACCCTTACTCGATTATTATAAGTACCTACTTTAAGTTTAAAAGCTCCATCAGGTCACCTGGATAATCCCATAATTATTGTGTCATCACTGAAATACATACAGTTACGAGTTTTATATCTAAGTACCTAGTTATTAAAACAATGATAAAGTATGGTACCTGAACAAAATCAGATGTTAATATTTTTGGTGGTAGCCAGCGATTTCGAATATAACACATATATATTTGAGTTATCTTTAAAATAACAAAAATTCTGAGATATGTCTCTTTCATGTCGGGTCTGGGTCTCAAATGGTAGTTCTTCTTTAGAAATGCATCTACGCGTCGCGTTGCGGTCTGAATTGACCCTTATGCTCAATTTTTCTTTCTCAGGTCGCTCCTACTGCATCACGTCTCACCGTATGCTGATGCAGTGCATCGACAGCCTGGTCCAGAAGGTGCAGAGCGGTGTCGTCATCAACTTCGAGAAGATAGGCCCGGATCCGCCGCCCATTGACGCCGGGAACACCAAGGAGGGCGAGGACGAAGTCAACCCGGAGGGAGATAAGGAGATGGATGTGGATGGTGATCGGAATGGGGTGTGTATTCAGTCTTTGGAAAATGACATAATATTATGGTCGCTGTTAAGCATTTGTGTACTAAACTACTAACCCAAAATAATATTGAATTATGAATGCAGTTCTAAATGATGATCTAAAGAACATAACTGCATTCATAACTCAATACGTAATTTTTTCGTGGGATTGTACACAAATGCTTAACAGTGTCCAATTATAAGAATGGCCATTTGGATGAATTGCGGCACAGTGAAAGTACGGCGAAAATCGACCTGTTGCCAGTTTTCTGAGGGCTGTTGATAGGATTTTTTCACTAGAGCTTTCGATTAGCCTCAAATACCTTAACCGAAGCTATTGTAAATATGAATTCATGTTAAAACTTCAGAAACTGGTCATTGAATGTTTATGGTAGACTCGAGGAAAACTAAAAACTAAATCGACTAGTATAAGTCCCCATGATGATGATGATGAATTTTTAGAGGGCTCAGGGCCTGATCTTGCTATATAATTAAAAACCTATCATGAGCTAGTTTTGTTGGGGGATAATGGGGGAATATTTAAGTAAAACACTTAAACATTTCTACTATCCAACCTTGGGTGGCGGACCGTGGATGGCTAATGGTTAGATGGAAGACAGGAATAATTAAATTTTTCCGCCCCTCATTTTTGCCCCTCTGGGCAAAAGCCCGGCTCGTCCTCCCTCAAATCGGGTCGGCTCAGTCCCATCCTAAGTCGTAGGTTACACGCTCAATCTGGCATCAGTTCAGTCCATCAATCTGAGATTGACGCCAGATTGATAGCTAAAATGTACATAATAAAAAAATTATCAGTCTATCAATCCGTGGGTTAGACGTTCAGTTTCGCGTCAATCTTACCAGATTGACGGATCAGATTGACGAGAAACTGAACGTGTAACCTTCGACTAAGAAAATGTGTGCTAACATGCACAAATTACATTTAATATGTTTTCAGTTTTCACTGCATATATTATAGTAGTCAGTAGAAGTACGGCCATGACAAATGACGTCACAATGACATCATTGTTATGACTTCATTGATTTTAATGAAACGTAACAAATTGATTTTAATAATATCATCGCAAGAACTGACATTACAGTAATCTATACCATACAAACAGATGACGCGCGTTGGCCGGAACTAAGATCCGCCGAAATTAGTTTATCGCGCGTGAACCGTACATGTTTCCGCAACAAAAACTGTCCCATTTCCTTTTCTGTCGCAAATATTTCCATAACAAATTTCATAAAAATCGGTTTAGCCGTTTAAGCGTGAAGGTGAAACTAACAGACAAACCCACTTTCGCACTTATAATATTAGAGGTAGTAAAGATAACTACCATTGGTTAATTTGATTTCTAAGCTTTTTCATATTTTTCGTGATTATAAAACAGGAAAAATAATTCTCATTAATTATATAGTAAAAATACATATTTTTCATTAATATAAAATTTAATTACAGCGGTGGAACGGCGGGCCTTACCAAACTGGCATGCCACCTAATCAGCCGTCAAATGTACCACAAGCTTGGCACTCGTGTCGTCGCCTCATATACGTGCCCCGAACTGTCTCGCAGAAGGGTTTCGCTGTCGGCTTCTGGCCTATACCGGAGTCCTTTAGACCAGATCCGAATGCTCCTACTTTGGTAAGTAGTCGTATGTCTGGACGTGTTGGTAGAAAGAGATAGATGTAGGGAGGGAAGGAGATAGAAATTTCAATTAATATACATAAATCTACAAATTGCAAATTGTACAATCAGACTGCGCCATCACTACGCGCAAGTCGCAACTAATGTCATAAAAAGTTTCGAGACGAGTATGCCTTTCTCGTTAGTACTAGTTGTAGCGTCCATCACCCAAAATGACGTAACCTTTTTAGGGATGGCGAACCTTTCCTTATTTAAAAAATATTTTTCTTTGTAATCCTGAATTTAAAGATACTAGAGATCGCCAATGGTCGAAATTCGACCTTAAATTTTATTATCTTCTTCTCTTGGATCCCCGTTTAAAGTATTGACTATTTCAGATTTAATTTAAAAAAAAACAACAATCCATTTTTAATTTGACAACAGACTTCAACCATAAATGATAATCAAAAGAGTATTATATTCGTATGTATACTGTATAGGCTTGTCATTCAAAAAGATGGTAGTTTGGACATTGTAGTGTGTGTAATATTTTATTTGTTAAAAAAATGTATGATAAAAGCATAATTTCAAAATAATATTAGCTCGATGCACTCTTTCACCATATAAACTGTGCAAAATTTCATTCACCTATGTTTCCGCATTTTTCGTCAAAAGGGATCCAAAGTTATTCGCTCGCGTATTTTAATAATATATGATAATGCCACAAGCCTAACTTGGCGCTTTTGTAGAATGATCACAATAATAATTTTGAGATCAAAATGTTACGTCCCGTGCCACTTCTGGCACGCGTGCCATTGATTCGCCATCCCTGGACTATAACATGTCATAGTAAAAGAGAAAGGAATAATGAGTGAACGATAAATATGTATAACCAATTGTTTAATTACAGCCGCCTCGCTCTGCTCACCCGGTCGTCAAGTTTACGTGTGCAAGCCAGGAGCCAATGGTGATAGACAACTTGCCGTTCGACAAGTACGAGTTAGAACCGAGTCCGCTTACGCAGTTTATATTGGCGAGGAAACAGCCTACTGTGTGTTGGCAGGTTTGTGTTCTATTTCTATTAGCATTAGGTTTATGAGGATTTTTGACAGAAGTTTATCTATTCAACAGCATTGTTAAAATATAATATAATGTTAAAACATTAGTTAAGTTAGCATAGTTTTGACTTTGGTAAACTTTTAAAAGGTTTATTTGATTGTAGTTTATCTTTTCTCTACAAAAGATATACTACAGTAAAAAAAACATCAGAAATCGGGCAATACCATCGAATTACTGTGGAACTTGTAAATAGCTACGACATTTAATTAAAATAATATTCATTCAAAACGTCCTCTATTTTATGTGAACTTATTGTTTTTAAGAAATTTTAAAATACTTGTTACTCTGATGATGATTAAAAATCTGTTACTCGCACTGACCTCCATTATACATAATGGAGGTCAGTGGTTACTCGGTAATGGGGTTACTATACTGTACTCGGCGAAACATGGCGGTAGTGGTCATTGGCTCCCTGTCAAAAACTTGTCTATACAAAGCGGCGATGGACAACATATGACACTTCATTGTCAATCGCGGTTTATATAGAAAATGACAAATTTTTGATAGGGAATCAATGACCGCTACCGCCATGTTTCGCCGAGTACAGTATAGCCGGAAATAATAGATAAGATATAATATTATATTATCATTGTTTTTCTGAGTAATGTGAGTTATGTCATATTATGTGACTTTTAGGGCCTTATCACACCGGTGATTTTAGGTGAGATTGCGGCGGTTGTGCAGCAACCATACATTATATTATTGTCAATGATTATGTGCAATCACCCGCTCAGAACTAGCCCTTAAATGTTATAGACGCCCTAGATCGTCTACGGTGTTTATAAACCCGTAAAAACTTGTTGGGTTGCAACCATGCAACTGGGATAAAAAATACCCTATGTTCCCTCTGGGGACACAAAGTATCTTCATACAAAATTTCATCAAAATTTTGCAGTGGTTTAAGTGTAATGTAAGAGACAGATACATTTGTAATAATACTATGGATTGAAAAGTTTAGGACAACATGCTTTAAATTGTTGTATAATAATAATTGTTAATGTTGTTTTGTATGAATTACTTTGCTACATAAATAATCTATTTTTCAACTTTTTCCAGGTCTTTGTAGCTAACAGCGGCTGCAAGAACTCGGAAGTCAGTCATCCATTCGGCTACCTCAAGGCATCAACCAACTTGACATGTGTAAACCTGTTTGTCCTGCCGTACAACTATCCAGTGCTGTTGAGACTTCTAGATGATCTGTTCAAGGTGCACCGATGCAAACCCACCCCGGAATGGAAGTTGGCATTCCAGCAGTACCTTGATAGGATGCCATCGTACTATGTTACGGTTAGTATTGTTATTGATTAAGTTATTATAGAGTTTTATTATAAATTATAGTTAGGTCCACTTGTGCTTGGGTTAGAGTTAACTGTGGATTCAATATAGTAATATTTAATAATTCATGGTTAAATAATTATAGCCTCGCTAACAATACAAAGAACTTATTATATGTAGAGAGATATATGTAACATGATGATGATGATTTTTAGATAAACGATTAGCAATAACTGGTGTAAATGGATTTATACATTGCACATTTAATAATTATGTAAGTAATTTAAGTATTGATAACATTCAACTTATACAGGGTGTAACAAAACTAAGTGATAATACTTTAGGGTGTGTATGTGTTCCTTGTAGATCGTTCACTGTGAAAGTAGCAGCTATGAAAGACCAATTTTTTTTCATTTTTGTATGGGGAAACTCGTGACGCTAGGGCGCATGCCCATACAAATGTGAAAAAAATTGATCTTTCAGCGCTGCCACTTTCACAGTAAACTCTCTACAAGGAATACATACACACCCTAAAATATTATCACTTAGTTTTGTTACACCCTGTATATTATAACAAAAAAAAAATATGTTTTTAATATAATGCACTCCCAGAACAAAGTATTTAAATTTATTGAATAAATTATGTAGATGATGAAAACATTAACATATTAGATGTTTGCGATAAACTAAAACTGTGTGACTAATATAAACAAAACAATGTTTAATGTAAGTAGATATTTTATTTAAAACAATAAAAATGTTAAGTTGGATCATATTTTGTACATTTTCTACATTCTCTATAGTTTATTTATTTTAAAATAAGAAGGCGATTAATATAATTTCTCTTTTTCTATTATAATTGTAGCGATCCCTAGGTGCTCGATAGCAATATAATATAATAACGCGTGCAGCTTGCGAAGCGAAAAACCAATGCATAAACTTATAAGGATGTGGTTACTATAGTCTATACTGTACTCGGCGAAACATGGCGGTAGCGGTCATTGACTCCCTGTCAAAAACTTGTCATTTTCTATACAAAGCCGCGATTGACAATGAAGTGTCAGATGTTTTTAATCGCGGCTTTGTATAGAAAATGACAAGTTTTTGACAGGGAGTCAATGACCGCTACCGCCATGTTTCGCCGAGTACAGTAAAGTTATACTATAGTAATAACTAATATGCTAACGCTGGCAGCAATACAGCTTGCACTGAAGTTGCAAATTTTTCCTTTTTCCTTAGCACTTTCCATATAATTAAGTGTACGAAAGAATTTAGTTCAATAAAAATTGGTTTTTCTGTTACAGCCTCTGCGACGAGCTCTCACGAAAATGGGCGCTTCGGCGCCGCTAGTGCAGAGTCTAATACCGGACACGCAGGACAACTCACTGAGTTTCTCCGTACTTAACTATCTGAAAAGACTGAAGAACCAGGCGAAAATCGAGTTTGAGAAGCTTTGCGCTGACGTCATCAATAAGGCGTCCAGTAGCAATAGTCAGAAGGTAATAATTATGATTGTAACTATTATAAATTATCGTAGGTCAATTTTGGGAAGGAAATAAATTGTGTCCTGTGATTTAAAGTTTTATTTTATTTTTATTTATTTAGGAAAACTTACAGTTTGGCTCTAAAGGTCGTGGATTCGAGTCTTGCGTTCGAACAAAAAAGCCGATTGTCTGACGAGGAAGATGTATCTATATGGTGAATAGACATATAAAACCCACCATGCGTCTCGTGTCTCGTCAAGAGTTGCAGAGGGGTTTGATTTCTTAAAGTATATGCGCCCTATCTTACCATAAATATTTTTCAGGTGGCAGAGAGCGTCCGCGTGATGCCGCGGTCCCCTCTCAAGAAGGATCTCACCACGCACCCGTGTTTACAAGACAAGTTTACGGCTCTGCGCGACCAGCTGAACGAGTTCGGTGGATTCGTGGTAGGCCTCTCCCGCGGGAGGAATAAGGCGGCCGCGCATACATACAGGAACCCCTTCGATATACAACGACGTGATTTGTTGGATCAGGTCAGTGCATGATTGATGCTAGAGATAATATTAAAAGTAAAAAATAAATAAAAGTTTAATTCTTACTAAGCGTCTCTAAGCGACAAGTAAGCGTCTTTTACACTCCGCTACTGTAAGCTGCCGCAATCAGAGATTTAATGATTAAGAGGTTGATAGAAAACGTATGGATCTTTAGATAAGATCTTTTAGTTAATATAATGTGATCATTAAATGTCTGTTAAAATGCGGACGAAAAAAGGTTGTAGGATTTTCGCTAGATTGCCGGACGTGCAAAAGGGTAAATTTTAATCAGACAGATTGGCTTATATTTAAACACGTAACAGCTAATTTGTCTCCAGCCATAATGTTATCAGTTATTTGTTTAGACAAGAAACTTATAATGCTGGCACTTCACATGGCTATTTGAATTTGTATTGGCTATTTGTTGTATTTGGCAACATTATTGACGAAGACGCAAACAAGCAAATAAAGGCAAATACGACTTTCCACACATGGCCGTCAAATACCAAACTTTTACTTGATTTTGTTTACTTGCCTATTTGACTCTTTTGATGTGCGTCAAAAACCGACAAAGGTACGATACGTGTATTTGGTATTGATCATATTTGTCAAATAGGCAAATAAGGCCAATACTTTGTCAAACATACCGTCTACACATGGTGATTGTTTGGCGAATACATCAAATACGCAAATACAAATAGCCATGTGAAGTGCCAGCATAATATTGTTGTATTCAATGAGTCATGACTTCCATGATTTATTCTTGGCCCTTTGCCAGTTTTACTGTAGAACTAAAATTGTCAACACTTTAATGCTGTCAACACTTTAATGCTAGTTTTATATTGCTATCTGTGTTGTCAGTATGTCTGTTAATACTTTCGATGTTCGTTAAGTTCTTGACTACTATAATGTTGTAATGGATATGACATTTCAGTATCAATCAATTACAACTGCTGACGGATTACGGCCCATAGAAAATTACACCACGTCCTACAGCAAAGTGATGTACCTGAATAAATAATAAAAAAATAATATAAAAATATGGCATACTTTCGAACGCCATCCTTACTGTCTGACATACGAAAAAAATGCAATGCAATGCATGAAAATTCTTTCAGGCGCAATATAATATACATAAATACTAATAAAACTAATAAATAATAATAATATAAAAAATAATGACGGCTATGAACCAGCCGGCAAGTTTTTTAAATGATACATACATGATGCAGAGAATGATTAAAAGTTATTCAAACAAGGTTGTTATTTTTTGTATGATATTTTATGTAAATATAATAAATGTTTTGTATATTTTAATATTATATTAGTAGAGTAGTCTCGCTTTATTAAGTGAAATGCTTGCTCATGACTTTAGTTATATGTATTTAGATTGCTCTTCGTTTATTTTTTCATCCTCTCGCACTATTGGCACCTACACAATTTTGTTTCTGAACACCTAAAGGTTGACTGATAGAGAATGCCATTTGGCATTAAGTCCGCCTATGTACCATCGAGGAAATTGATTCCTAGGCAGTTGACAGACCAACATCATTTGGTCGGATCATGTCAATTTAATGTTAATTGTGATCTGTCTGCTGGGTTTGACGTAACGCGACCAAACTACGTAGGTCCCCCATCTGCCTAGGAATCAACTTCTCTTATAGTACCAGCATTGTGAAAAAGTATAAATAAATAAATAATTATATTGCGCCTGAAAGAATATTCATAGCATTTTTTCGTATGTCAGACAGTAAGGATGGCGTTAGGAAGTATGCCATAGTTTTATATTATTTTTTTATTATTTTTTGTGGCACATCATTTCTGTAGGACGTGGGGCAATTTTAATTCTTCTTCGTCTTTTATATCAAAAATTGCATTAGCTTTACTGTATCATTCTTAGTATTTTGTATCAGAATGAGATCCTTGCACATTATAGACTAATTTGAAAAGGAAACCTTTTGTTTAATTTTTACAAGCTAGGCCGCCGAATCAAATGTTTTTGCTTGCGTGGGTAAAACCATTAAAAAGAAGACGACATAATATGCTTATTATGTCATAATGACGTCTTCTTTTCACTACTGATTTGTTCGTATTATTCTATTAAAAACACAAAATCCTTTTCCTTCCTGTATAAATCGAAATAATACATAGGCACATATAGCGGGTAGCGTCTTCGTTTAATGTAGTAATTATAATATTATTTGTCATGTATAACGTTACAGGTGGTCCGCATGCGAGCGAACTTCCTCCAGCCGTCGCTGGCGCACACGCGGCTGGTGGACGAGGACAGCGTGCACTCGATGCCCGTGGCGCAGATGGGCAACTACCAGGAGTATCTCAAGCGCATGGTGCCGCAGCTCCGCGAGATCGAGTCGCAGCCCGTCAGGCAACACATGTTCGGGAATCCGTTTAAGATCGACAAGGTGGGCTTTAAGGCGACAAGCAAATACAGACCGCATTTGGCTTTAAAGTTACAGTACTGAACATTGTAATTATTGTAGATAATCTTCGTTTTTGTATGGAAATCCCAACAAAGTTAACAAAACTAAGTGATTAATACTTTGGGGTGTGTACTGGGTTTATATGTCCTATATAGAGGTCATTGGGAAAGTAGCAGCGCTGTTAGTTTTTTTTTCCAAATTCATGATGTTGATGCGTTCTCATAGAAAGAAACATAAGTCAAAAGTAACTCATTCAGCGTTGAATGCTGATACTTTCACAGTAAACTTGTTTCACTCTGTATTGTAATATGACGTATAGTTTGCGTACCTTATTATAAGGTAAAGCTTATTGTGTTGTAAACAACACAATAGTAAATTTCAACAAAAAATTTACACTATAGAAAATAAAGTGATAGTTTATATTATGATGAATTTTTTGCTTACGATATTTAATATTAAATTGTAATCAAACTTTTTGTTCTTTACAGAGAATGATGATGGTGGACGAGGCGGACATCGACCCGCTCGGCGCCGTCCGCGGCGGCGGGGGCGCGGGCGGCAAGCGCGGGGCGGAGTCGCCGCGCGCCGCGCCGCCCAAACGCAAGGCGGGACCGCTGCCGCATCACATCACCGCCAGAAGGTAATACATAATATTATCTACTGTTGAAGCTAGATTAGAATTATCACGCGATTAACACCGCAGAATTGACTACTAAATTTTAAGGACACAAAGACATTCATACAAAATATACATAATATAAATCCTCAAGATATTTGCTGAGCCTCGATTGCGTTCTGTTATAAATTGAGATCTTATTAAAAACAAACACTTTCCAGACCCTCCACCCCGAAGTCGCCCCCAACTGTGGTGTCGTCGTCGCCGCCGCTGTCGCCCGCACCGCCCGCCGCGCCGTCGCCCGCGCGCCGCCCCGCCTCGCCGCTCGCGCCTGTACCCGCTGACTTACCCTCTGGGCGACCGCCTGAGGTAAATATCGTCATTATTAAACTAATACAATCACAAATAACTATATAAATAGTAAGGTGTAACGAATGGCATGGTTTATATTAAGAAAGAGGCCAGTGATAAGAAGTTCACCGGGTCTTCTAGTACATTATAAAACGGTATACGGTACATTTAATACCTACTAAAAAAATTAGTCATATTATTTAATATTACTTCTTAATATTTCCAGGAGCCCATGTTAGTGGATACCGGGGGGCCGTCAGTGGCGGCCGCGTTGCCGCAGCCGAGCGCGCCGCCTAACCTGCCGCCTGTTGTTAAACCATTCCTCAACGGAGGTAACACGGAATCCGTACTTACACACTGAAAATATGAGATACGAAAGTAGAAGATATCAGACGGTAACACAGGTGTTAGGTAGACATACTACCTGTGTGACCATCTGTTACATCTTTACGATTTAGGCCCAATTTCACCAACGTCTGTTAGTATTAACAGCTTGTTAAAATGTCATGTCTTCTCTCTTATTCATATGAAAAGTGAAAGAGGTAACGTGATACTAATTCGAGCATTTACTTTAACAGTCGTTTGTGAAATTGGGTCTTAATGTTTAACGAGATAGATACTCTGAATCCCAGGATAAATCGAATTTTTTCTTGGAACAATTTACAGTTCCCGCGCGCTAATCTCTGCGCAACTAAGTTGCGGGTAACATCTGGTATTGCGTAAATGACATTTGCATTTGCAGGTGCGATAAATTATTCTTTAAATTTCGGATTTCAAATTGTTACAAGGAGAGCACAAAAGTTAATAACATTTGTTGTATTCCAGACGCGTACACGACGATGGGCAAGATGGCGCGGTCGCCGTCGCCGCCGAACGGCACGAGCGCGGAGCCCGACACGCGCGAGCTACAGATCAACGCCATCTTGCAAGGTGTCGCCGCAGAGAACACGTCGCACGCGAGACGACGACGACGACGAAAGGTGGGGTGTTTACATTATGCTAAATGACGCGTACACGACGATATCCAAGATGGCGCGGTCGCCGTCGCCGCCGAACGGCACGAGCGCGGAGCCCGACACGCGAGCTGCAGATCAACGCCATCTTGCAAGGTGCTGCCGCAGAGAACACGTCGCACGCGAGACGACGACGACGACGGAAGGTGGGGTGTTTTTTACGTTATGCTAGTGCCTAGTGGGCAATGAAAATAAAGTCAAGATACTAACTTTGGAACACATGAACCTACATGGCCAATATTTTTTGCACTTCAAGTCACATTATTTTCCTGCATGCAAATATCTAGCTCAAGTTTTTATGTGCTACATTTGCCAGCACAAATACTGTAGTAATGCGAAAAAAATTGTATATATTATATGTAATTGGATAACAGATTTCCTTTGTAAATATATCACTTATTTTCTTTCAAAAAACCTTTTTTATGAAGGCCGATTCTACGCGTGCAGAGTGAGACCTCGGGTCAGATTTTTATATTTTTGCCAGTCTACGTGACTAGACTAAAAATATATTTTATATAAAATTATTTTACTAAAATGACTACACAATGTTTTCAGAGCGAGAACTCGTACGTGCCGCCGGTGTTACCGCCGCAGCCGACCCGCAAGGAGTTGGCGGAGATAAAGAAACACAACATCACCGTGCGTACCGACGTGTATCGGGAGGTCAGGAGGCCCGGCAAAGGTGAGTTTATAATAATTATGAGTTTATCTATATATTAATACACGAACGAAAAACTTTGTATCCCTTTTGACGAAAAATGGGGAAACGTAGGTGAATGAAATTTTGCACAGTTACAGTTTATATGGTGAAGGAGTGCATCGAGCTAATATTATTTTGAAATTATGCTTTTATCATACATTTTTTTAACAAATAAAACATTACACACACTACAACACACACACTAGGAACGATGACAGATTGTTGAGTGACAAGTCTATACATACGAATTATACTCTTTTATTTATGGTTGAAATCTGTTGGCAACAAGTTGACAAATTGAAAATGGATTATAGTTTTTTTATTTATTGAATCTTAGATACTATTAGACAATGATTACACGGCCAGTCTGAGATCTGCTGTCCTAGCATACGCCAACGAGATGTCTCGTGGATATCTCACTCTCGAGCGTAGTGATATTGTCGATATCGATATATATCTCTTTTTCCCTAACATGCGTACGTCGAGAGAAAAATTTCTCGTTCGTAGACTAGCTTCACAGATAATAGGTATATATCGACAAACTACTCATTCTCATTTATCAAAATCTTGACAAAACTCGATAAAAATGTGCTGTCATGTTAAAACACACAATTATCTCTAATTTTGACGACAGACACGAGAAAAAAAGTATGTCATGTTAGGGTCAATAGAGATGAAGAGATAAACCAGTTAACATCAAGAAAACATGTAGACAAAATTTTCTCGTTTGCGCATCTTAGGCCGGCAGCTGAGTCCCAGAAACAAGAGTTGAAAAAAAATTTATGATAAAGTCAATATTTTTTTTACAAAATATAGCTAGTACTCATAATGTCGTTGAAACTAAGGTCGAATTTCGACCATTGCGCGATCTCTAGTAATAATTATTATCTGAATTCTAATATCAGTATGCTAAACGTTGTGGAACATTCTCATACTACGTGACCTATTTTTTATGATTTTCTGAACCCTCCCTCCCCACGGTAACCACGTGTAGTATATGCCAATACCCCTCCCCCTCCTTCAAGTAAGTAGAAAGTGTAGCAAATGAAAATAATGTGACGTTTTTCTCGGCGAAATCGATCACGTGACAAAATTTTAAGCCCCTCCCCCCCTCTTGTAACTGATTGTAGTATTTTTTTTTCCAGATTACTCCAAATTGTTCGAACACTTAAAACAGTTGAAAGGTGGGGTGGACGTTAAAAAGGAAGTGATACGCGACGTCATAAGCGAATCTTTGAGGTTCAAGCGGAAAGCGCTCGCGAAACTCCTAGAAGACTTTCTCGCGGGATTAGAGAAGAACGGGAGTAGTGCAGTGATAAAGTCTTTCCCCAATGACTACGCGATAAGTAATCACAGCTAGTGCTCGCTAATGGACCGGTGGACTCGAGTGTTGAACCTATAGCGGTGTTAAAGTATTACGTCACAATTGATAGAGATTGTTCCGAAGGGTGAGGCCTTTTCATGCTAATAATGAAGTGAAGACGTCTATCTTAGATTATAAACGACACAATCTTGTATTTAAATGTTATGTAATTGGTTTCTCAGCAACGGCTGCAAGTATGATTAAGAAATATAGTATTAACATCTACCTAGGTATTTTTCCTGGGAAACCTTGCATTTTTTATTTATTTCTGTTGAAGTATAATTCTTTAAAATCAGAGGCAGAAGTTAAACAATAGTCTTGGTATGGTCAAAGTTGATGGACTTTTTGAGGTTATTTAGCATGATAAGGCCTTTGATAATATAGCAGTGGATGTTTTGTTATTGATGTTTTTAATTCCGGACTGTGTATGAACTTACATCAGCACAATTTGTATGTATGGTTCGCCTTGTTTTGGCTGTGAAATTCATTATGGCGGACATGTTGTCAAACGAATATCAGTGATTAACTTCGAATTAGCTCGTCTCATTCTATGTGCTAAGGTAAGACAGGGACAGAATGTATTTTGGTGATTACCGTTTTTGTTATATCGATGGCAAAGATCTCCATATTTTGTCTCTGCCTTGTAAAGAGAAGCATAGATTATATTTCAGATCATTATTAGATACCTAAATGCAATATTATTCCTACGTTTACGGAATATAAGATTTATTTAAAGTGAACAAAGTTATATATGAACCTGAAAGGCATTTAATTTTACTTTTTCTTGTAAAATCTTAGGTTATTTGGAAGCAATATGAATTCTAAAGAGTGGTGTTATACTAGAAGTGACTTGGAATTTATTAAATGTATATAGCACTGTATATAGCCTCTAGTATTACCAAAATGTGCGTCGCACACCGCATATAGTGTAACGGGACGCGTGGCTCCGACGTTTTTGGATGTTGCCTATTTTTAAGTCCACTCATTGTTCGAATCGGACCGTGTGAGGTGCCCGTTACGCTAAATGTTTGGTCAATTGTAAAGTGTAAATAACGTTTTATAAATAAATTATGATCCTTGTTGGATTTTTATATGCTGTTTTATTGTAAACTTTTAACCTTTCCTATGTAATTATTTATATTTTTTTTTATTTAATGTCATAGAACACTTTAATCGCCCGCCGTTCCGGTGGCGATATCATCCAGTAGCCCTAGCACGGCGACCAGTGGAAATGCGAAAGTATAGACAAACTGTGGAGATAAACTTAAGGTGCCGTTGATGTAGGATGCGCGAGAATGCGCGCGCACCAAAAAGTTTTGTCAAGAAAACGCGCGCCTTTTTAAATTCTCAGAAGTAAGGGTCAATTTATACTAGTGCGGAGTCGAAGCGCATCGAAGCGAATTATTAAAACTGAACATAACATATTCAACCTTAACTCCAAAGCGTTAACGCACTTTATTACTTCTGCAAATTTAAAAAGGCGCGCGCATCCGCGCGAATTCGCGTGAATACGCCCGACCAACGCTGATTGGCCTCGCAGAAGTAATGTATGCGTTACGTTCTGGAGTTAAGGTTGAATTTTCTGTGTTCAGTTTTTGGGTATTCGCTTTGCTTCGACTCTGCGCTATAATTATAAATTGACCCTAATATGTGCGTTAATGCTTTGGAGTTAAGGTTGAATTTGTTATGTTCAGTTTTGATAATTCGCTTCGATACGCTAGTGCGCTAGTATAAATTGACCCTAAGTGTCTAAACACACATGCCGAAGTTACGCGGCCGAAGTTTGGCAAGATTACGCCTGCATGTATTTTAAACATAAAGTTAATATACCTACCGGAATAGAGAAAGGCCTGAGCAAGCGAGATGTCACTATGAGTAACACTGCGTGGTAAAAAGAGATGCGTGATTTGAGGTGTACGAACTGTTTTTTCATCTGTTTGACAGTCTGTCTGACCATGTCGGCACGTTGTCAATTTGAGCTCTCAGAAAAATTGTAATTTTTAAGTAAAATAGTTTATAATTTTGAGAAATACTGCTCTAGAAACATGGTTACTTGTTCAGTGATTGATTGTGGTACAACACAACGAAAAAACCTGGACAAATATTAATTTCGCAGGTGAATTATTCTACATCGACAGGACCTAATTTTAAGTTTATTTTTGCAAATTTCCTACGAGTTATTGGTATTGATTTTGATAATTCGCTTTTATATATGTTTATTTATATGGAAAACATAACTTGACTAGCCACTGTGCACAATTTAAGGATATTTTGTGTAAACAATTTTCATCTATTTTACACTAGGGCTGCATCAGGTTATCGATAAGTAGTATCGATATGAATATATTTTTTTAGTTATACTAATTATCTCGGAATGTTGACATGATAACATAACATATACGTAGTTTATTATTAGTTTATAGTAATATACTATCATAATTCATTCATAATTTATCGTTTTTTCGGTTCCGCACCCAAAAGGTAAAAACGGGACCCTACTACTAAGACTAGTCTGTCCGTTTGTCCGTCTGTCCGTCCGTCCGTCCGTCCGTCCGTCCGTCCGTCCGTCCGTCCGTTTGTCCGTCCGTTTGTCCGTCCGTCCGTCCGTCTGTCTGTCTCCAGGCTGTATCTCAAGAACCGCTATAATATTAATAGACTTCTGAAATTTCCACAGATGTAATGTAATTCTACATCCAATATGGCTGCTCATCCAAGATAGGGGAATAGTTATTTTTAAAGCACTTTTACAATATGGACATCAAATAAAAGGGCTCATTGAGAGTGAATTGAAAAGTAATAGGGTCTAGTCAAGTTGTGTCGTGTCGTTATGTGACGTGACGTAACCTGTCGTGTCGTATCATGTTGTATCGTGTCATGACATGTCGTGTCGTGTCGTGTAATGTCATGTTATGTCAAATCAAATCCAGTCGGGTTTTAGAAAATGCCCGGTTGAAACCGGTCACCCTTCATGCGCGAGTCCGACTCATACTTGGCTGATTATTCAGATTTCCTGCTGACCCGGATACCAGAAATTCATGGCTTAAAGTAATTAACCATCCAAACTGGACTCCGAAGAAAAAATCATGCATATTATGCATTATGCAGCAAGCATTTTGAAAAAAAATATCTCCGGATGCAAAGAACGAAGCGGATATTGATCAAAATGCAATACCAACCAATTTTGTTCCGGTAATAATAAATAACATATACATTAAATCAGGTATATCATTCATTCAATAGAATATGAGCTCGGTGAAGGGCATGGTCAGTAAATAAGCTAGATATTCTTCCACACATCATAAATATTTGTATGAATAAACGAACCGATTTGTTTGCCTTGTATTGTACTATGCCATGAATAATAGTTATGGTTTTACAAAACAAAAATCTTTTAAAATTTTACAAAAGTTTTTTTTAGTTTAGTTTTTATATCTCCGCATATTGATTTAAATTAAAAAAGTATGATATATTATGTTAAAAAAAGAAAGTAATAAGTAACAGTAATAGCCATTTTTTTATTATAGATCAAGATAAAGCCTAGGCGCACTGTGTCATCCTACGTTTACAGAGACACTGTACCACCAGAGTTAGCCACATGTATACCGTCGTCATCGCATTCTACGTTCTCACCAACGCTGCCACAACTGTCTTCACCATCGACCTCCTTTCAACTAGAATTGATATCAAGAGAAAAGAAGCTTAATATATCTAAATGCACTAAGTTACAGGATAAATTAAAAAAGAACTTATTCGAAATCTAAGGGCATAAAATAAACGCACAAAAAATAAAGTTATACAACAATCAGGTGATCAGCCTGCATTGTCCTAACCAAACTTGGAAATAACATGTTTCCAACGCGGGAATCGAACCCACGACCTCCGAGTCAACCACACCGTCACAGGCCACAACACTGCGTTGCGGCGTCGCATCGCAAAAACAACCTTAGAAAAGCAATGTAGTTTTTCGCAATGCGACGTCGCAACGCAGTGTTGTCACTTGTCGCCTGGCCCAATGATTTTATAAACGATTTTTTTACTACAAAAATTTTAATGATAAAAGTCATATTTTACTCCAAAATTACAATTTTGTTATATAATATCTATGCAGTTTTATTTTATCCCATTTTATTATTTTAATTATCTTACTATAATTATTATTCCACGATCGATATTTTTTCGAATTACAAGATGTATGTAGGTACATAACTAACACGCACACGTAAACATAATTGTATACACAGATGTAAATCAATTTTGGTGTCGTTTGACAGCTCGGGATTGTTTCTCTATTCCGGTAGGTATATTAACTTTATGATTTTAAATTACCGATGACACACCATGCCAAAATTACGTCGCGTTATATTGTATGCGTTTGACATTGCTGACGTAATCATGCCGAACTTCGGCCGCGTATTTTCGGCCTAATTTGTTTAGACACTTATAATTTCGCTCCGCCCGTTCGTTCCGAAAAATGAATGGAATATACAAGGAACGAAGCTACATTAATATCGCTTAAAAACAGTAGTAGTAGTGCTCTAACTCACATTACGATTTACGCCATTCGACTACGGTAGGTATACCAGAGGGGTTAGTGCGAGTTTTATTCGATCATACGTATCGAGCGCGTAAACGCGAATTTATATGGGATCAAAGCAGTATCCACGTTAGCCAGTAGATGGCGCTGCTTTGATCCCATATAAATTCGCGTTAACGTGCTCGAAGCGTATGATCGAATAAAACTCGCACTAAGGCCTCAGATATATTATCCATACTAATATTATAAATGCGAAAGTGTGTCTGTCTCTCTGTTACCTTTTCACGAGTCACGACCAAACTAGCTGAACCGATTTTGGTGAAATTTGGTATGGACATATTACGATAGTTTTTATCCCGGAAAAATGTACGGTTCCCACATGATAAACGAATTTCGGCACAACAGAAAATGCAGGCGTCATCTAGTACTTAATACTACTAAGGTAGGTAGTATTACCGTGATTATCCGACGAATACGGATGGTAAATCGTGAACCCCAATATCTCACAATCGTGTACAAATTTGTTTAACCACTTGCAAATTAATCGGCGTCCCGTTCAATAAATAATTTGGTACGAATATTATGTGAGTTATTATCTAACGCCGTGTAATTAATTTTCATTACGCGGGTGTTTACAAGGGTATTAAATTTGTTTTGAGCCGACCGCGGAAAGGAGGGGTATGCCTTTTGAACTTATTTTGAACTAGCTGTGCCCCGCGGTTTTACCCGCGGTTTATTAGGGAAAATAAATTGTGACATTTTCCCGCAGTAAAAAGTAGGCTATGTGTTAATACAGGGTATCACTTACTCTATAGATACCAAATTTTATTAAAATCGCTCCCGCAGTTTAGACGTGAAGTAACAAACATACACCCTCACAAACTTTCGCGTTTATAATATTAGTGTGATTAAAAGTAGCCTATGTGTTAATCCAGGGTATCAACTAACTCTATACCAAATTTTATTAAAATCGCTCCCGCAGTTTAGACGTGAAGTAACAAAACAAACATACAAGCTCACAAACTTTCGCGTTTATAATATTACCGTGATAATTTGTTATACACACGAGGTATACCTGCTAATAAAAATTATATTTATTGGCTTAAATTGGGAATTGTCAGTGTTTTTAGTAAAAAATATAAATTAAATAAGAAATGTACGAGTAGCATAGAATGTTGCACACAATATAGGTAAACCCTTATAATATTTCTCGCGAGGCTAGTTCCCGAACTGTAGCTATTATTGCTGCATTGTAGTAGATACCAACTTTGTAAAATTATAATGCATAATATTAACCCTCAATTCACTAGGTGAATTAATGTACATTGTACTCACGTAAATACCGTCTATGAGTCCCTGGGACTCACATATTTTAAATTTAAGTATGTTTTTATGAAATAAAACAAATTTCATCAACATTTTGTTTAACAATCTTCTTAAGTACTTAGTAAATTATAAGAATAAATAACAAAACTAACCTAACTTCTGAGATCCTCTTGAAAATTAAAGAAAAGGCACCAGTCTTTTAAAACCATGATAATATTTATAAGGTTTTTCTAAACTAACAACTATTTTAAAAATTAAAAAGAATTTAAACCAATAAAGGTACACAAAATAAAATAAACATTTATGTATGGTTCTATACAAAGAAAAAAAACGTGTGGAGTGGGTTTCTACCACTATCTAAAAGCTACGTCGGCATAATATCTTTTTTGAGCAAGTAAAACATATCGGCTTCAGACATTTTGTGCACAGATGAGCAGTTTTTGTTCTCTTTTTGTAGTGGCATAAATAGTAATACTTTCCCTCCAAGCTAACTTGTTTCAGGGTAGCTCACATCTTCAGGAATTTAATTTTTTCGTCCAAATCTTCTTGAAGCCAGGCTCCCAGAATGGATAATCTGCTCCGTCTTCTCTTAGATTGATAAAGTCATGTTTTTTTGAGCCATTTTACAATTCTACAACAGAAAAATAAAGCATACAAGCATTAAAGAGGGCTACTGACCCAAAAAATCAAACATCGTCCTTATCTTTCTTCACACTCACGCCCGTCTTTCATATGCCAGGTGAAAAAGGACGACGCGGAATCATCGCCAAGTTAGTTTTACTATGAATAAAAGACGAACTATAATGATTATGAAAAGAGTATTTTGAGCAAATTTAGGTTTTAACTATGCCTTTTTAGATATTAAAAAATATTAAAGAAAAGACAGCAAACTTCGAAGATCCATGCAAAAATGTATCTAAAACAAGGCTTTTTCGAAACAAGAAACTATCGAGCATTTTTTCAGTAATCGTGTTTTCGTCTTGAGCATTTAATCTTCATGAACTGAAGTTACTTGTGTAAAAAAAAAATCAGTTTTCTAGACCTTACAGATTTTGAGATCTAGGTTTAAGTATGTAGTCAAGTTAGGGTCAGGTGCATTCTTAGGCCCGTATAAATAGTACTTAAGATGCGCCCCGGTCTCAAGACACGGTTCAGGCTCTGTGATTGGTTGGCTGTCAAAATTTGGACCAATCAAACAGCCGAAACGCGTCTTGAGACCGGGTCGCATCTTAAGTACTGACCAAAAATACGGGCCTTAAACTGTCGTTACCTACTGATATATTTTATCAGGACATTTTTAATATAAGTATCACCATAATATAGTGGAAAAATAATTCCTTTACACTCGATGCCTTTATTCTAACCCGTCTACGCACCAAGATGTATAGATTTCGAAGCCATCGGCCAGTAGATAAATTGGCTAATAAATCTTCGTTACCATAAGGCCTAGATTGGCCTGACCATAGTCAATATTATGTGAGCTTAGCGGGATTTGCTGTAATACGGACACAAGTATATTGATTTTATATTATGTATAGTATCAATATAATTAAAATAATGCGACCATGTTACAGTTATTTAAAAGACATAATAATAATAATATCTATGGAAATTGCACACCACGCCCGCGCCAGTCTGGCCCGGTGCTAAGTACCTGAAGGACTTGTGTTACAGGTACCAGACAACGGAAATATATTTAATACTTTTATGCTAAGTATAAGTACATATATTTAAGATTTTTATTATATCATTTAATAAACACCCAAGACCCAGGAACATTGAAAACTTTTTTGTTCCGTCGGCGGGATTCGAACCCGCGACCCCCGGCTTAAGCTACCAACTAGCCCACCAACTGAGCCACAGAGGTCGTCATCTGTATTTACGTATTTTGAAAAACGCCGTATCTTGTTAAAGCGATAACTTTTTTATTGTTTATTGTGGATATTGATATAGCTACAGAATATAATATAATAAATAATAATATGAAGTCTGACAAAAGAAACGTAGAATTAAGAAGAGAATATTTAAATAAAAAGCGGCCAAGTGCGTGTCGGGCCACGCGCGATATAAGATTCCGTAGTAACGCTAGTTTTTGATAATTTTTGTATGGTCAATGAATGTACATTTATAACATGTTTTACACTACTAACAACATCATTTCAGTTACGTTCAAAGGAATTTGAACGAAAAGTTTCTTTATACTTCGCCGAATATTTTTTTTTAGTTGATCGACTATAACTCAAAAACTTATGAAGTCTTCTTAGCCGTGATAGTTTTCCTTTTAAATTCAGCATATTTCCTATCCCCGTGAATTTTTTCACATTTCCAGAAGCAACCGTTTAGCTGGTAGAAGGGGGGGACACCGAACTCATTCACATAAATTGACGATTGGGTCAATTTATACTAGCGCTAGGGCATCGAGACCACGTTTTCCCGAAACCCGAAACCGTTTTAGGGTCACGAAAAAACCCGGGTTGCAAAAATGGATACCCGGGCTTTTCGAGCTTTTCGGGTTTTTCGTTTTTTTTTAGAGATGTACCGACTAGTCGGTAAAGCCGACTATCCGGCCACTTTCGTAGTCGGCGACTAGTCGGCGAATAGTCGGCAAAAAGCGCCGACTATCCGGCTTTTTATTATTTTACTATTATTGATATTACATTTTAGAAACACCTTGATTATTTTAAAATTAACTAGATTCGGTCGCCGCGCTTAAAGCTCGCGATAAAAGCTATGCAATAGCTTTTTTATTCTTATTTAAATAAAATACTCGGATTTTGTATTGACAAATTAGGTAATTATGTTACCATTGAAAATTGAAAACCATCAACTTTATCATGACGTTAACATAACCAAAACACGATCCGACACGCGAATCAGCAGTAAACGAAGCGTTACGGAAACATCCGAAACCATGATCAGCTTGGCCGACTAGTCGGCCGATTAGTCGGCTTCTTTGCAACCGACTAATCGGCTAGTCGGCTAGTCGGCCGAAGTCATGATCGGAACATCTCTAGTTTTTTTGATTATATTATTAAAGGCAAGACCTGATTTAGGGTATTTATAACATACTAACATACTAATTCTTTATCTTTATAACATAAGTATAGATTTAATTATTTCTATTATTCATAATTGAATCGGTCATTTCAAAAACCTCTTATGTCACTCAAATTAAAATTTTCAGGATAAAAACCCCTTTTTTCATCTGAGTTCACTAAAATCACGTGTTTTGATAATTCCGCAGTGAGTATGCCATCCACAGCCAGCTATAGAAAGCCATCATTCGTCCTATTATGTGTTACCATCATCAGTCTACCAAGCTCATGAAAAGCAATCTGCCGCATTTGCCAGACTGCAATGCTCACGTACAAAATGGTTTTACACCATATTTTAAGGACCAACTTGATGGAAACTTCTCTGCATGGTTTTGTCGGTTTCAAAGGGCTGGTTACTCTTCTGGAGCCTTCTTACTTTAATTAATTTAACCAGACATTAACTTGGGTTAATTTAACCAGATTCTGATCTGGTCAACTAACTACATGGTTATCTGACATGAATTCTGTCTTTTGTGACTAGAATAAATAACGACTTTTTGTCGTTGTCGTTTCGTCGTCGCTTGAGGGACTTTGCAGTAAGTTACATGACAGAGAAAAGTTACCTTAATTTGCAAAGATAATTCGGTCTTACTCTTAGTAAGCCAGGAAAAAAGGAATTTTAGGTAAAAACTATGGTGCAAAACTTTAATTACTTACAGGGATAGAGTATGCCAAACATCAATTACGACTAAATAACTATAAATAATATGACAATCAGCAATAAAAATGTAAAAGATTAAATAAAGATTTTTTGGCATACGTTTTATATTAAAGGTTATTCTTCCATTTACTGTCTTCAAAAATTCCTGATAATTTTTTATATATTGCATAAAATACAAATACATTTTGTTAATACAATATGTAATTTGGAGGTGAAGCTTGTCCTAATACTTAGTCGAAAAAATCTTAATCCCTACCTTTGATAAGATCCAAAATATAGGAGAAGTAAATAGTCGCTTCGATAAAAGTATGATACGGCCGTGCCCGTTCACTCGAGACTTGGTTGGGCACTGCTGTGACCCCACACTATGGTATTTAAATAGTATTTTACTGGAAAGGTGCTGACAATCGCTGAAAATCATATTTAAAGTATTTTCGCATCGTTAATCTTTGAATTGTAAGAAAACCCGAAAAAACCTGAATAACCCGGGTACCCGGGTTTTCATTTAACAAAAACCCGAAAACCCGGGTTTTGAAAATTGGGTCCGGGTTTCGATGCCCTAACTAGCGCAGAGTCGAAGCGTATCGAAGCAAATTATAAAAACTGAACATAGCAAATTCAACCTTAACTCCAAAGCATTAACGCACATATTACTTCTGAGAATTTAAAAAGGCGCTCGCATTCGTTCGAATTCGCTTGACCAACGCTTTTTGGTGCGCGCGCATTCTCGCACATCCATGCGCCCATAAGCGAATCTATGCGTCATCACTGTAGGCAATAGGCATTCTGGCGAATTCGCGCGCATTCGTTCGACTTGTTGCCAATTTGACGCTTCGATGCGCTTCGACTCTGCACTATTATAAATTGACCCTAAGGACTCGTTTTAGTAACCAACCCTTAAATGGATCCTGGCGACACAGGAGATAAAGTGGTGGGAATGTGTGGTGGGCCAAAGCCCGTTAAAATACGTATGGCACTCGGGGACTGCCGCGGACCGCGGTAAACAGAGGCGGCGTAAGGCGTGGGCGACCGCCCACGGCCTCGTGGGCGGTCGCCCACTCCTTACGCCGCCTCTAACCTAGCCTAAAACTTCATATTTCACAAACGGATCCCTAAATCGGAAAATGGTCTTTGAATACTTACTCATAATATTTTTAAAAAACCTATCCAACGACACCCCACATGGTGGGGTGGACGCGGAAAAAACAAATCACCCCCGCTTGATGTGTGTAACTTGTGTGGGAGGTACCATAAAAAAAAATTAAAGATTTTATATACCATTTTGTCGGCGTCATTAAGATGTACATTCATGCCGAATTACAGCTTTGTAGGCCTTATAGTCTTTGAGAAAAACCGCGGACAGACAGACGGACAGACAGACGGACAGACAGACAGATAGGCGGACGGACAGACCGAAACTATAAGGGTTCCTTGTTGACTACGGAACCCTAAAAATCAAGACATATTTTTGGAAGTTTCACTTCTGTCGCGCGTGATTCGCACTGTAAGTGTAATTTTTGGTCGTCAATCATAATTAAAAATTCTGTTATCGTGTTGTTGTCTAACTACTCCGAATCGGCTTGACTGATTTCGAATGAAGTTTTGTGAACCGTTTGATTATAACCAGATTGTTCGAATCGGCCAACATTAATTTGCATGCCTACCCAAAAACAATCAAAATTTAAGGCAAAACAGCGTTTGTCGGATTAGCTTTTTTGTTAATTTCTCTGCCTGTTTAGTCACGAATATTTTTATTTTATATGTACGGAAATACAATAACGTCGAGCGGTTAAGTTTCCCACCTACCCTAACCTTTTCTCAGTACACAATTACTATTTACCATACGCGGCGACTCCGCGCGCGTCATATTCGCCGCATATTCGCTTTATTCGTCAAATTCGCAAATCACATTGGATAGTCAGCTGGAACTGGCGCAAAACCTGGTGGTTTTAGGCCAGTTCCAGCTACAAATAAAACAGTCCACATTTTAGGACCATCAATTTTATTCAAAGTATGAAATTCTTTCTACCTCTGTTAGCTACTTTCAAGATTTTTCGCAATTAAAAATGTTGTTCGTCCTATCAAAATGAAGCTACTCACAAAAAATTAGCTTGATAGTAATAAAAAAACAATGGTTTAGGGCTCCCGTACTATCCGAACGGGTCAGAGAGGCGGATGTGGCCGCAGACCCGGTTCGAAGACGGCGCGGAGGGCGCAGGCGCGCCGAACACGAGCGCCAGCTCCCGCCGTAGATAAGACTCGGGCGACGGATTGGGGTATCCGCCGCCCATTGCACGAGTCTTTCCGGTTACAGAGCGCCCAGTGCCTTGGGCAGCTCTCCCGGAGTAAGCGGCAGCAGAATGCCGCGCGGAGAAGCTGCGCTGGAAGCAGACGCCGCTGACTGGGCCGCTGCAGTTTTCGTCTCAGACGGGTCCAGCGACCCAGCACAAAGCGGAGGAGAAGGCACGGACGGGTTTTAGTGGTTAGAGCTGCGGCCAACTTACCATCTTCTCGGCCGCAGCGAGTCCCACATACCCCGGTGGTCCTTCCCCAGTGCTGCCGGGGATGCTTAAGCGCATTTCCCGTCTTTAAAAAAAATAAAAATAAAAAAAAAAAAAAAAAAAGGGCTCCCGTACTATTAAGTTTATTTTAAAATTACTAAATTGCTTAAACTAACTTGTTTTGAGTGAGTGTACATCAGACAATACAATATATAAATAAAGTGCATTTTAAAATATATCAATCTACATGCATAGAAAGTCAACTAGGGAACGAGTCTTATTGTACGATCTTCAACAAAACCCTAAAAAATCAAAATAATTGTGAAAAAATTGAGCCATTTAACACATTTTGTGAACATTTCAAGTGCCTACCTGTTGCCATTATTGATATCGAGCAAAAAAGGCCGAAAAAATTACGTTTTATGAGAGCCCCTCTTAAGTATAAAATTTTGTTTTTAGTATTTGTTGTTATAGCGGCAATAGATATACTGTATACACAATCTGTGCAGAACTCTACATACAGCCTGGAGAGTGGAGACAGACAGACGGACAAACAACGAAGTCTTATTAATAGGGTCCCGTTTTTACCCTTTGGATACGGAACCCTAAAAAGGACTGTGTTTACTACTCGCTTAATTTTATAATTCAAACTCCAGTGCCTACGAAACCATTTCTAGCTTGCCTTGGTAGGTTCTAGCTTACCTAGGTACCTACCACTGGCTTTAAAGATGGATTTTTTTAAATCTTAAGCATTCAGTACGTACCTATATAATGGTCGATTTACACGGGTAGTCACCCGTGTAAATCGGGTGGCGTTACAACGGGTTGATTTGATTCAACCGGCAAGTCACCAGTCGAATCGCCTGTCCAAGTCGAATCGTCACCCTAAAAACGTTCGTAACACTCAAAAAAATTTATAATATTATTTTTGTCCATGTTTTCGTGAGTGCCGCCCGAGGTCTGCGCTCGCTACAGTAGTATTCGCAGCAAGCGATCGCTTGCGACTGAGCGTTTGCACGGTCGATTTTAGTCACCAGCCGCATGCGGCCATTGGCCGCACGACTTTGGGGCTTGCGACTTTGCCGCATGCGGCGTAGTCGAATTGCCAGAACTTTTGGACCGATTTTCTTGTAATTTGGCAAATATACAGAGTAGATCACGGGGAAGGCTACATTTTTGCGGGAAAATGTACGGTTCCCATTTATTTACGCGGGTGGAGACGCGTGGAATGTTTAGTAATAAATAATAATATCTTATAATGATCCCTGTTCTCTGTCCAAGAAAATGTCCGTCGATGGAAAATCTTTGCTAACTTTGGGATGTTAAGAAACTTATAATAAGGTTTTTATTTGTATTGTGCGGACTAAACAAGATATTTTCTCGGGTTAGAGATCTATATGCAAATTGGTATCGGACCTTTGCGATAGGGTTTTGGTTCAATTGAAAGTTATTCAAATAACGAAAGTTAGAATTATATTTGTATAATAGGTCGAAAATATTGTAGGACTTAGCTTATTTTATAGGTATGAAGGGTTAAGAAGTTTTTGGTAATTAATAAGTAATAACATACAACAAATAGGATATAATATCACTGTAATGTTTTGAGGCTAGAGGCAGCACCAGCAATCATACACAGTAAACAAAAAGTTATGTTCGCAGTTCGACGTTTAACGTTTCTGTCAATATTCTGATATGACGTGTGCAACAGGTCTGATAATATTATAATATAAAGTCTTAAGAGGGCGACTAACCCAAAAAATCAAACATCGTCCTTCTCTCTTCACACTCACGCCCGTCTTTCATATGCCAGGTGAAAAAGGACGACGCGGAATCATCGCCTAGTTAGTTTTACTATGAATAAAAGACGAACTATAATGATTATAAATGAAATGAAAAGACAGCAAACTTCGAAGATCCAAGCAAAAATGTGTCTAGAACAAGGTTTTTTGTAAAAAAAAAAAAAAAAAAACTATCGAGCATTTTTTCAGTAGATAATCGTGTTTTCGTCTTGAGCATATTTTAATCTTCATGAACTGAAGTTACTTGTGTAAATCAGTTTTCTAGACCTTACAGATTTTGAGATCTAGGTTTAAGTATGCAGTCAAGTTAGAGTCAGGTGCATTCGTAAGGCCCTCAGTTAAAACGCGAGGCCCTTTAAGCTGTCGACGATCAGTAATGCTCAGCCATCACTGTGCATACATGATACCTCCATACCTCGCGAAAATCTCCAACGAGTCTGCCGCCTTTTGAATATATAAACTGTTACCGGAATAAACATGCAGGATAGCCTCTAAAATTACACTGTAAACTGTAAAGTATAAAGTAACACAAGCGCACATCGTGACGGGGTGCAGCGGGCCGCATAACGCATTTTGATACAAGTTTCATGACTCAGTGCGAGATGTGTAGACTTGTAAATAATATATTACTTTAAAAAGATAAAACCGACTTTAAAATTGTACGTTATTAAGAATTAAAATTCCCTATCTCAGAAACTACTGAACCGGTTTTAATAAAACTTACAGTATTCCGTAAGTTGAACAATATCTAGTACAAAAAAAAGAATCACTTAAATTGGACTTGTAGTTCCGGAGATATGCGAACACAAACATAAAAATATACATACATACTATTGATACTATTGATAATCTCCTTTTTTGAAGTAGGTTAAAAATGCGGCCCGCCCCACTGCGCACCGTCACAATGTGCGCGAAGCTGGGCGTGTGAGCACTATACTTACACTACTCCCAAATTAATAATGGGCATGCAAATCTTCGCTAATGATCGAAAAAATGAAAAATCTTTTTGGATATGTTTTAGATCGCTTGTTTTCTATGAGAGGCCGGGCCGGCGTCTCATAGAAAACAAGAAATGAAACAGCAAGAAATGGAAAGGGCGTAAGCGACAAAATGGTTTTTGTCGCGTAATTTAAAAACCATAAATATATATTTTCATATAAGCTAGGGCAAATTATAGTGTATGCTTGAACTAATCTATGTACAAATTTTGGAAGCTTAAATCACTCCTCTGTTGGCAAAATTAGAATCCCTGTTTTTATATAGGTCTTTTTGATTAATTATTCTGTGTTATAAAAGTTGACCAATCGTGTTATGCTATGGGTAATTTAAAAATTAAGACATGATGAATACTGACAATGAACTTTAATTTCTTAGCTTTAGTCATTGTTGAGAAAAATCGATATCGCTGCAGCCAAATTATCAAAGCGTCACCTTAAGCATTATTTACTACGCATTATTCATTTAGAGAAAGATATACGTTATATCTACTAAATTATAGGATAGAGTCAGGCAAAAGCTTGTCATCTATAAAATTCAACTCGAAAAAAACTGAAAAAAAAAAGACAAACGCAGACTGAATTGGAATTTCGAACAAATTGAAAATCTTTTTGAAGAGCTTCCTCTTTTGCGGTATCAAGTTTTAAAATAATATCTGCGGTGTAGTCGCCCCTGGCTAACTGTCTAATTCTTCTCGCTGAAGGCTGTACAACGCAATAAATTCTTGCCATTCAAACGAAGCAGCCAAGCGTGAACCACGATAAAAATAGGATGACACTGCTCCTGACGTCATTTTTTCGTTCAAAACAATAGCATTGATAAGATGAGGGTTCGATTTGTGAGATAATTTCTCCTTCCTATGTTGTTTCGTTTTAGTTTTTAGGGTTCCGTACCCAAAGGGTAAAAACGGGACCCTACTACTAAGACTTCGATGTCTGTATGTCCGTCTGTGTGTCTCCAGGCTGTATCTCAAAACCGCTATTGCAAGACATCTGAAAATTTCACAGACTGTGTATATCTGTTGCCGCAAAACAATAAATACTAAAAATAAAACAAATTAAATATTTAAGGGGAGTTTCCATACAACAAACTTAATTTTTTTGCTATTTTTTGCTCGATATCAATAATGACAATAGGCACTTGATATGTTCACAAAATACTCAGTTGTATTTATATTTTATTAATTAATAATAAAATTTAAATAAAATATATAATTAAGGGGGGCTCCCATACAAAAAAACATATTTTTTACCTATTTTTGCTCTATAATGGTACGGAACCCTTGGTGCGCGAGTCCAACTCGCACTTGGCCGATTATTGTTTTCACTTTATGTGTTAAAGACACTAACCTCCATTATACAAGTACGCTGGACCTATGATACCCACTTTTTTTGTGCCTATTTGAAGCGGAATCAGCGCCGCCAGTGAGCGGGAAGAGAACTAAATTTGACGTAACTTGCAAATGGCCGCTTAATCGTTATTGGTTGTCATCACTAGTATTAGTTCCAAATACTCCCACTACTGCTATCAGCGCCAATATGGCGACTTTCAAACGTCATTTTTACGTCAAATCATAGACAAATATATTTGGTCAATGGTCAAATTTAGTTCCTATCCCTCCCATCGGGGGAGCTGATTCCGCTTCAAATAGGCACAAAAAATAGCTGTCATTTCAAAGGGTATCATTAGTCCAGCGTACTTGTTTAATGGAGGTCAGTGGTTAAAGACGTTAAACGTCTGAAAAATTAGCCCGAAAGTCTTGACTTATTTTTAGTTCAAGTTCTTTATAATATATCTGGACCCGCACAGAATCATACTAGGTTTTGTATTTTCTTGTATTTAATTTTTTACAGTGATAGGTAGGTATTGTTTGTAATGTAATTTGTATTGTTCTGTTGCGTCCACACACATAATTCTTTGACAAAAATTTGTTTTCTTGTAAGAGCAACAGAACATACAAACACTAAAAACGACGATTCCCGAAAGACATTCAGATCCTAGTTTCATCTCACATTTGAACGTGACACGGCAGTAGGCTGCATTATTAAACGACCCATTCAAAACTGTACTTTATTTACTACACGGGAAGTTACACATTGAAGTTACAGACTTACCGCACGCAGGGTCGTGCCTGTTTTTTAACTCCCGACCAAAAAGAGGGGTGTTATAATAAGTTTGACGTGTCTGTCTGTCGGTCTGTCTGTCTGTCTGTCTGTGGCATCGTAGCATCCAAACGGGTGGATTGATTTTGATCTAGATTTTTTATTTGAAAGCTGACATGATCGAGAGTGTTCTTAGCTATAGTTCATCATCATCAGCCTGCTAATTGCTGAAATATCACGGTTTATCTGGTTCGTGATAGGCCGATTAGCAACTTGCAGTCCTTTGCTGGGTTTTATATTTTGCATTCTAGTTCGTGACATTTATGAATATATACATATTAATAGGAAGTTGACCCTGGTGCTGTAGCATCACCTGGTAATCAATAGGATACCCAACTCCTCACCAACTTAGAGCAATGGTTTCGTGTTTGGGCTCATTCTTACTGCGACAACTAGTAAGACGTAGATAAACAGTAAATATTTGCATGCTGCTGCTGTAGCATTACCTGGATTCTATAGGAGCCGAGCTCCATATGAACCCAAAGTGGAGGTTTCATGTTTGGACTCATATTGATGGCTTGCTTGGATGAGCCAAGAGGACATTCATAGATGGTAATTCATTGGGATATGATCCTGTTGATAGGAACAATCCTGCACTATAACCAACACAAGTTTAAAAAGCATAAAATAAAATGAAATTAAGAAATTAAAAAAAAACCCCGCCAAACAACTTTAAAAAGTAATGAAATAATATTTACTGACTTTAAGTTTAAATAATTCCTAAGTATAAAGTAATATTTTAGCTAATGTAGATGTTTGATTTCACATAACATTATAGTTTAAAGGTCAGTTCACAGCGAACTGAATCGAGACAATCAACGATACAAAATGCAAAAGTCGCTGACATTGTCGTAGTTTACTTGGCGGTCCCCCGACACACCTTGACAACAATTATGGACTAAAATATTACTTTACACTTAGGAATTATTTAAACTTAAAGTCAGTAAATATTATTTCATTACTTTTTAAAGTTGTTTGGCGGGGTTATTTTAAATTTCTTAATTTTTTAAAAATGCTTCGCAAGTCGCAACGCCTTATGACATCGCAATGCTCGCGCAAAACAACGAATCACAAATTAAAACAAACGAACACCACGGAAACAAAATAGCGGAAACAAAGGAAAACGTGCACTTATTTGGCGTCTCTTAACGACAAGTACCAGTGCATTTGTACCGTGCGTGTCCCCAGTCCCCGGACGCCGGTGAAATATCACAACTATTGCTCGACAGTCAGATAGCTAGGGCTGTCACTCGCAAATTGCATTGTCAATCACAATCCGTCGACATGCCGACTGATATAAAGGTTGTAGTCAGTTGAAATGCTAGCTTCTGCCCGGGATTCGATCCGTCAAATGTTTTTTACATCTACATACACACTAATATTATAAAGAGGAAAGATTTGATTTTTTGTTTGTTTGAATTGAATACGCTCCGAAACTACTGGACCGATTTGAAAAATTCTTTCACCATTCGAAAGCTACATTATCCACGAGTAACATAAAAATTTATTCTGGAAAAAAATAGGGTTCTGTAATGGCCCGTCCGCACGTTTGCCAAGCCTCAACAAATCATCACAAATGGTCACAAATACAAACGTGTGGCTTGGGTGTTTGGCTTGGTTTGTTTAAGTTTGCAAAGACTTGTAGCCGATCCGACCCAGTGTCGGTTTTTGAACACAAATCAAAGAGAATTTGCCGCAAGCGTTTGCCACTCGTCCACACGTTTGTGCGCGTTCATTCTCATCGATGCTCTGTAAGCGAACAGACGTGCTATACGTAGTATCCCGTCTGTGTGTGCTTTCGATAAAAATGAATGACTGGTGTCTGGTGGTCTAATGAACACGTTTTAAATTTCCTGGAATGTTACCAAGTATTTGGGATCCTAGCAATAGTAACCACAAGGATAAAAAAAGTAGCCGATGCATGGAGTCGCCTTAGTAAGTTATTAAATAAATCAGTAAAGGAACTGACGTGGTCGTTTTTTTTTTTACAATCGTTTTCTTATATTTATAATAAAAATAACTTAAGCCTAATGTAATAGCCGATACAGCAACTTCGACGTCCGTCATGCTTGCCGCGTCAGAACAAACTAACTCACTCGCAAGCGTGTGGATGGATTTCGAAAATCAAACCAAACGTTTGTGTCCATTTGTGGCGATTTGGAGTTTGTAGCAAACGCCAAACGTGCGGACGTAGCATAAAAGATAGAACCATAAAATGTTCTAATCAAATTAAAAAATAAAAAAAAAAGTCCGCGACATACTATACCTATCTATGTCGAGTGAGGCACAACAACCATTTTTTTATATAAAAATGTTGAATTTTTTTTTGGACTACATTTAAACGCGTTTATTTTACTCATGCTATTAACCCTTATCAAAATAAATTATTTCATCACTAAGTACAGTTTATGTAGATAATATTTGGTCTTCGAATGATTAAAATTGAAAGTTTGGTTTTGAAGTTATGGCGAAATTAAAATATTACGATTTCTGCTGCACGGCCCGTTGCGAAGTGGGCGTCACCAAGGCGGGGGTGCGCGTGCGGGAGCCGGGAGGGGAGTTTAGATCTATGAGTAATGCGTCATCGATGTTAGGGTCAATTTATACTAGGGCAGAGTCGAAACGCATCGAAGCGAATTACCAAAACTGAACATTACAAATTCAACCTTAAGGGCCTTCCCCTACGGAGATTCCGTAATTTACCGTATTTAGAGCCTTATAAACTCATAATTTGAAAGCTACAAAGTTATAATAAAAATACAGCAATAATCTTAAGTATATCAACATTGCTTTCCCCGTTTTAAATTTTCTATTTTTGTTTATTATACTCATGATATTAGCTTCCAAAGTAATAGCAATTTATTAAAATTGAAGCATACTTTCAGCATCTCCCTAGTATTTACTAATTACGTTTATTTGAAACACACGACAATAGATAGACAATTTCATTAACTACATATTTCCCGTTTTGAATTTTTTTTAGATCAATTTTGAACTAAGATAAGTAAAAAAAATAGGATTTTTGTGCGATCTCGACAACGCGACGCGTCAAATGTATGGTCAAGGTCGTTTGCTCGGGGGATGGCCTTAACTCCAAAGCGTTAACGCACATAGGTATTACTTTTGAGAATTTAAAAAGGTGCGCGCATTCGCGTGCACTCGCGCGAATTCGCTTGACCAACGCTTTTTGGCGCGCGCGCATTCTCGCGCATCCATGCGCCCACAAGCGAATCTACGCGTTATCACTGTAGGCATTCTGGCGAATTCGCGCGCATTCGTTCAACTTGTTGCGAATTTGACGCTTCGATGCGCTTCGACTCTGCGCTATTATAAATTGACCCTTAGTGTCGGTGTCTGTGAATTGACCTGGGAATCATTTTGCTGACCGTGTCTTTCCTGGGTAGGCTTTTTGCAGCGGTAACCGACATCCACGCAGGCGGAGCTGCGGGCGACCGCTAGTATCAAATAAGTTAATAAGTGTAGTGAGAAAATGTGCCCAGCCGATGGATCACAAATACCTTAAAAATGGATAGTGACAAAACAATGACACGACAAAACGTACTATCAGAGGTTGATTTATAGCCAGATAGAAGACTTACTTAAGAATGC
Source organism: Cyaniris semiargus (assembly GCA_905187585.1). Lineage (NCBI taxonomy): Eukaryota > Metazoa > Arthropoda > Insecta > Lepidoptera > Lycaenidae > Cyaniris > Cyaniris semiargus. The sequence continues at coordinate 8,008,547 of LR994555.1, forward strand.
ACCTGACCCCAACTTGACTACATACTTAAACCTAGATCTCAAAATCTGTAAGGTTTAGAAAACTGATTTTTTACACAAGTAACTTCAGTTCATGAAGATTAAATGCTCAAGACGAAAACGCGATTACTGAAATAATGCTCGATAGTTTTTTTTTACAAAAAACGTTGTTTTAGACACATTTTTGCTAGGATCTCCGAAGTTTGCTGTCTTTTCTTTAATATTTTTTAATATCTAAAAAGGCATTGATAAAACCTAAATTTGCTCAAAATACTTTTTTCATAATCATTATAGTTCGTCTTTTATTCATAGTAAAACTAACTTGGCGATGATTCCGCGTCGTCCTTTTTCACCTGGCATATGAAAGACGGGCGTGAGTGTGAAGAGAGAAGGAGGATGTTTGATTTTTTGGATTAGTCGCCCTCTTAATTTGGTCTGGTTACCAAGTCCAGTCGACAGATCCGCAATCTGCCTATGAATTAAGTTCTCTGATGCTACATTCATAAGAATAATAATAATATGATGCTGTAAATATTATTAAAAATATAAGTTAAACACTTGCTGTTATGACTTATGATATTTCAGGGCATTTATCAACAAAGCCTATCAAAAAATCCTAAAGCTTAAAAATGATACATGTAACCACCCAAATGCTATAATAAAAAAATATACGTGTTCTAAAAATAAACTACCTAAGACTACACGTACCTAGATAAACTGGAAATTTTATCAGCATAGATAAGGCAGCCCTACAGTTGGCGTCTATTTTGAAAGCCGAAAGCTCCCTCATTTTATTTTCACGCCTGCAGCTCGGCGATACGATGAAACTTTCATCGGCGGCTTTCGCTGGATACGCTGAAACATAAATTGCAGATGGACAACCCTACTCGTCTTCGTTTATTTTTTATGTACGCTTGAAAATGGTAAAAGTTTCCTAACTCTCCATTTGTTTTTTTAATCATCAACAGATAACACACCTTATTAGACGTAGTTCATTTGCAAGATATGAGGGTAAAGTTCAAGACAGTGCATAATATTGTTATATACCAGAAACAGATGCTGCATAGGCACATAATGGGCCTTCGTAAGGTGGCCGGGTTACATAATTAATAGAATCAGGCGTTACTTTGCGGAAATCCATAGCTTAAAATTTAGTAAGTATGTTATTATTTTTAGCAATATTCCGGGAAATAAACCTCAACCTTTAAGTAAATGAGTGAGTGTACGCATAGGCATGCGTTACAGCACCTCCCTCCTCTCCCACACTGCCTATGCGTACACTCGCATGCAAGAACGTGCAAACACCACCACCATACAAGCAATAATGTTAGTGAATTCGTGCAAGGCCTCTCACCACCATGCAAGTTGAAAACCTCGAGGCGCGTTTCGCCTCAACACCGGAGCATCCTCAGGATGTGGATGGACTCTATGAACAACGGCCGTCAAGCGACGTTGAAAAACGAAGTCAATGAACCAATTTACCTATTTGGTATGCTTATGTTATGGCCAAGCATACCGCGCAACTTCGTCTGCTCATATAAGACCAAGAAATAATGATGACCAAGATTTTTAAGTACCCATAACGATTATGACGTCACGATATCTCCGCTAATTCCGCCATAGTGTGGGCCCATTAGAACCATAACCCATTAGAGAGGGCGTAATGCGGATTAGATGACGGTCTTATTGTCGGTGGAATTTCACGATTAGCTCGTGCTTCGCTGATACCCTGCTGAACGGATGCCGAGTAATCCTTAGATTTTGAACCCCCGTCCTATGTAATGTCATGAGAAAGAAGGCAGAAAATGTAAGAGTCGAACACAGCAAGAACCCGAAATGCTACAGCGTGTTTGTATGTCTGTTACCTTGCGGGCGTCATCTAATATATAAAAATCGGCCAAGTGCGAGTCTGACTCGCTCGAGGGTTCCGTACCGTTATGGAGAAAAAATAGGCCAAAAAATGTGTTTTTTGTACGGGAGCCCGCCTTAATTTTTTATTTTATTTTATTTTAATATAATTATTAATTATTGAAGTAAACATCTAAATAAGGCTTTTGTGAAAATTTGAAGTGCCTACCTGTTGCCATTATTGATATCGAGCAGAAAAGGCCAAAAAAATCACGTTTGTTGTATGGGAGCCCCCCTTAAATATTTAATTTATTTTATTTTTAGTATTTTGTTATAGCGGCAACACATATACACAATATGTGAAAATTTCAGAAGTCTAGCTATAGCGGTTCTTGAGTTACAGCCTGGTGACAGACAGACGGACAGACGGACAGACATCGAAGTCTTAGTAATAGGGTCCCGTTTTTACCCTTTGGGTACGGTACCCTAAAAATAAGTCGCGTTTTCCTTCCTGACGCTATAACTCCAGAACGCACGAACCGATTTCCACGGTTTTTCATTCGTTGGAAAGGTCTCGGGCTCCGTGAGGTTTATAGAAAAAAAAAAACAAAAAAAAACTTCAAGAGAAAAGCAGGAAAACAGGGAAAACAGGCAAAACAACGTTTGCCGGGACAGCTAGTCTAGTATTTCTATATTTTGCTACTCTCATTTTAAATGGCAAAGGTGGACTTTGACGTAAAACCAAAGTAGAATAATATGTAGTAGGAAGTATGTTTCTTTTTTTTTGCTACTAAATGGCAAAAATGTTCATTCTAAGTGGCGAATTGGCAAAAGCGGCAAATGTGGCAAAGTGGCAAAATAAAAAATTCTTTGATCATTGTACAAAAACTGTTTTAGGTACATATTGCTAGTTATGCTGTTAACACTAATTTACTCCTAAGCCGCTGAACCGATTCAAACGAAATTTAGTCCAAAGAAAAGACAATAGAATAGTTTTTAAACCGGAAAAATGTCCCGCGTTAAACGTAGTTACAATCAACATATATTATAATACAGTTTTCCTCTAACATAATAATAACAATAACTTCCACACCGGTTTCGGTGACGGTGGCCGGTTTCATTGAAACAAGGCCAGTTACGCAGGAGTGATTTTATAGTGCCCAAGTGTGTGCGCAGTACACAAGAGCACTCTCTATTCCTTTTACTCTCATTACCCAGTGGGACGGAAGACCGACACGACTGGCGAGAGATTAGGCGAAGGACCGACTTTTTACATGCCCATCCGACGCATGGATCATCTTACTTGTCAGACAATCAGGTGATCAGCCTGCATTGTCCTAGCCAAACTTGGAAATAACATGTTTCCAACGCGGGAATCGAACCCACGACCTCCGAGTCAAGAGCCACGCTCTTAACCACTGGACCACGGCGGCGTTGTCGTAACATAATAATAATAGAGGCCTGAATACACTAAAAACAAGATTTAATTCTATTTCCCGCGTAACTATTTCGGGGCAGACAGACGCAATTCTGTAGTTCTCCTTAATTGAAAACTGTCGCACTTGAATATAACACACGTGCCTATTATTATTATAGGTAACATTATATTACCTACTTCTTCAAACTGAGAAATTATATTTCATATGCATTATTATTTCTCTAATATATAAAATTCTCGTGTAACAGTGTTTGTGCGCGAACTCCTCCAAAACGAAATTTTGTATGTACCATCGAGGAAATTGATTCCTAGACAGACCAACGTCATTTGGTCGGATCATGCCAATTCAATGTAAATTGTGACCTGTCGGCTGGATTTGACGTAACGCCCCATCTGTCTACCATCTAGGAATCAACTTCTCTGATAGTACATTCGTTAGGCCTGAGAATAGGTTTTTATCTACTTTTTATATTGATACTAGAAATAATTTATATGGCAAAGCAACGTTTGCCGGGTCAGCTAGTTTATTACAAATTTAATGTATCTTCTATGTAATTTAGTTACAAATTTTGTTAGTCTCCCCAAAGCTTAGTCTTGAAACATTCGTGGAAGTCCATGGAAGGTTTATATTAGGAGGGAAGTGAATCAAGGTTTACCGGGTTATCTAGCAATATTTTTCGTGAATTTTGATTCCATTGTGAATGTGAAAATTTTAATAGTTATTGGAGTAAAAATGCTAGACATACGGAATACACGGACGGACAGACGGACAGGCAGCTGACAAAGTAATTTTGTGAGGTTTAAATTTTTGTTAGAACAAAAAGAAAGGGGTCGTTCAAGAGTTCCATTTTAAGGTACAAAACCCGTTGGCTACGGTCTACGTAGAGTCTACGAAAATTCGTAGACCGTAGTGCATAGCAAATACGAAAAGGGAATATTAAGCATTTCATTCCAAATAAGTTTAAATAAATAAATAAAAAATCTTGATACTAAGTCATAATCATTTTTTTTTAGAAATTATATTTCTTTTCATTTTAAACAAGAACGAGAGAGATAAAATTTAATCGTATTATAGCCAAGTAAGCGTAGCCCGAAGCATAAATATGAAAATAATTACCTTAAAAACAAAAAGGGAACGAAACAACTCAACCATTTACTTTAATATTTCAAACATTTTTACGTTTGAAGGGTTTTTGTTTATAAATAATTAAACAAATTCATGGATTATAATCCATTGGGCAAAAGTTGAAGTGGGCAGTTTCCGGGAGATAAGCCGACCGAGTCGCTGACCGCGGAAAGAGAAAAACATTTCCGAATTTATTCGAGTATTTAAATATAGATTTACTTTATAAAAATTACAAAAACAATAATTTCATATTTGTGGGTATTACTCAGAAAAGTAACTTTTCTGAGTAATTATAAAGTAGATTTTGAAATGCGAAATTAAACGATAGTAACAGTAATCCACACTAATCTTATAAATGAGTAAGTGTGTCTGTTTGTTATATCTTCACGTTCAAATCACGGAACCGATTTTGCTGAAATTTGCTATGGAGATACTTTTTATCCCGGCAAAATGTATGATTCCCGTGTGAGGAGCGAGCGTCATCTAATGATAAATGAGTGGTTAAATATATATTTTTAAATATTTTTTTTCTATATACTTACTCGATATTACGCTATTATTTCATTACGTTGTTTCTAGTTTAAAACACCATCTTCTGTTCATATTTTACTATTAAATAAGGCATTGTCCACATAAATTCTCATGTAGCTGACACGCACCGTGTGAACCGGGCCTAATTACGGCTGATGTCATTAGGGCAACTACAGCGTCTACTCTGGGGAACATTACCGCGCGTAGTTTTCTCCCCGAATGTACCCGCGATCCCAAAGGTACTAAGTCATTAAAATTTCGTATGGACTCTACTAAAATTTTAAGTTCGGTATTAAAACTTTTTACACCCCACGCCGCTCGTAAAAACGTCTTACAAATGAAGAAACTGAGTGCCCGCCGTGATTTAGGAGTAAAAAAATATTAAGGACGTGCAAATGGCGGCTATTAATTTAATTTTTTAAGGCAATTATTTATTTTATATTCCATTATGGAGCTCCCCATTAAGGGACATAAAATAAATACTCGCTGAACTTATAAACTATGAAATATAATATACATTTATTTTATCTAATTAAACACAATAACTAAATATATAATTCATTACTAAAAATACAATCTAAAATATACAGATATATATACAAACTTATATATATATAAGCTTAAAATATAAAACTATAAAAAGAAAAACTACCCCAGGTCGTCCCCATCTGGCAGTGCCCAGCAAGCTGACAGCATTGCCACGTTGGATGGCAATTGCTATCCGCTGTGCCAGGTAGCTCCCGGCTCTGGGGTCTCGGGTGGCTTCAATAAGCTTCTTAGATATTTCTCTAAAAAGCTTATGTGCTCCCGGACCCCATGCGCCTAGGGTTTCTACCCCAAACGGTTCACATATGATTTCTCCGCTGAGGTTCTCATATTTGCGCCGCTTTAGGTTCTCGTAGCGTCCCACACAAGGGCCCGTCCCACATTCCAGGGGACTAGGGTCATTCCATCGGGTCTCTTGCCATCGTTGCGCGCCAAACCGGAGGGCTCCAGTATCGCTGGCACGCCGGCAGTGACAAGAGCCCGACGAATAAGGTCGTTCAGGCTGTGATGCCGTGAAAAGCGTCCAGCGCTTCGCGAGCAGCACAACCCGTGGTGACCGTAGCTATCTACGTTCGTCAATTTTGATATTTAAATTGTGGAGAGCGTATGTTTTAGGGTGTCATCTAAGCTATGGAGAAGTTGTGGAAACTACCAGAGCTGACAACACAGCAAAACATATTACGTAAATTTGAGAACGAATAAACAATGCCGAATCAAAGTAAATGCCATGTGACTGTTAGTTTGGAGAAGACAGACGGTTAATTGTTTTTTCTAAATATTACAATATGATGAAGTTGCTACGAAAACTACTGCCACAACCTTTAGAGTTGTGCTATCAAAAAGTTTACAATTTTTCCAAGATAATATTATACAACGACGCTTTTTATCTTACAAAACTCAAAGCAAAGCCTTGCCTTTTAGATATTTTTTCAGAAACACATTTTTTCGGCATCGGTGGCTGGTTTCAATGTAACCAGGCCAGCTGTATGTTTATTTTATAGTGCCAAGAAAGTGTGCAACATATAAGGATTCTCGGCTCGTTTCTCTACATGACCTAGTAGAACATATTACATAATATAAATATTATTATAAGCAAAAGTATTCGAACCAGTGCCGGATTTATATTTTTACTAGCTGTCCCGGCAAACGTTGTTTTGCCATTTTAAGTATTTAAATCTTACCCCCTCTTTTGTCCCCTAAGAGGGGTGGGGGAAAAAATTTATACACATGTTAAGTTGGAAAAAACAGTTAATAATATGAAGTAAGTCCATTAAAGAAAAAAGTTTGATACAAAATCTGACCCCCTCTTTGCTCCCCTTAGAGGGGTGGGGGTTGATTTTTATACACCAGATTTTGAGTTGGAAGAAGACAAATATATCTGCGAAAACCGTATGCAAATCGGATCAGTAGTTTTCGTGTTAAAGCAAAAGTCTTATACAAAATCTGACCCCCTCTTTCGTCCCTTTAGAGGGGTGGGGGGAAAATTTTTTATACACCAGATGTTTGGAAGAAGACAAATATATCTGCGAAAACTGCATTCAAATCGGATCAGTAGTTTTCGTGTGATAGTGGAACAAACATACAGACAGACAGACAGAGAGACAGACAGACAGACAGACAGACAAAAAAACTAACCACATTTTTGGCTTCTATAGCGATGTAGTAACACCCCCCGCTTATTATTTTTTGAATATCTTTAATGTACAGAATTTTCATTTCTACAGTTTTATTATATGTATAGATGAGTGTAGGTCGCTTTATGCAATCCGCCGCCCCCTAGAACGATGCCGCCCTTCTAGGACGCTGCCGCCCCCCCTAGGACGCTGCCGCCCCCCTAGGACGCTGCCGCCCACAGGCCACGGCCTATACGGCCTATTTATAAATCTAGGGCTAGTTCGAACACACGATTGACTTTTACATCTTTCTTGTAAGATAGTACCAGTCCGGAAAACCAACCCACTATCCAAGTCGAAACTCCAAGCTAGTAGACCTCGTAGGCGTTTTAACGATACATTACGACATAATAGCTTAAATATTCTAAAGTAGAGCCACCTGAACCAACTAGTTACGTCAGAAAGCTTAACCTTTTTAAGAGCAGGGATGATTATATTTACAATATAATATCAGGTATACTCCATGTGTCTCATTGTGTGCTGAAGCCTCCACTAAGGTTCTATTGTAAGGGGCCAAAATCTGATCTACCTTCCATAATAGCCTTAGAATATTAAAGGTTATATAAGATTTTCCGTCATAAAATTGTAGTGCACAATTTTGTTATTAAAAAGGAAAATTATAGTAGCTGGTCCCATCTTTTTATAAACTTCTCATCTTTTTATATATACTTAGTAGTGAGTCCAGAATCTGACACAGACATACGTCAAAGTGATTCTGTATGTACGGCCGAACCGATTTGATTGAAATTTAGTTTGGAGATAGATAAAGTAACGGGAAAGAACATAAATATTGTTCCTGTTGCGGAAAATGTACGGTTCTCGCACGAAATTATTAATTAATAATTATTCTATATTCATTGTGAAGAATTCGCCAGCGGCGCGGCGTTATGTCGTGATATGACACAATGACATTATGATGTGACTAACCTGTCAAATGTATGTGTTGCTCAATCCATGAACATACTCTATATCTATGACTCGAATCACATTCGAATGGAAGAATGAGTCCAAATTATAAGTAGAAAATCGGCCAAGTGCGAGTTGTACTCGCGCACGAAGGTTTCCGTACCACTACAGAGCAAAAATAGGCTAAAAATTGAATTTTTTGTATGTGAGCCCCCCTCAATTATTTAATTTATTTAAATTTTATAATTAATTATTAAAGTACAAATACAATTAAGTATTTTGAGAACATTTCAATGTGCTGCCGTTATTGTTTAAGAGCAAAAAATAGCAAAAAAAAATCACGTTTGTTGTATGGGAGCCCCCCTTAAATATTTAATTTATTTTATTTTTAGTATTTGTTGTTATAGCGGCAACACATATACACAATCTGTGAAAATTTCAGAAGTCTAGCTATAGCGGTTCTTGAGTTACAGCCTGGTGACAGACAGACGGACAGACGGACAGGCATCGAAGTCTTAGTAATAGGGTCCCGTTTTTACCCTTTGGGTACGGAACCCTAAAAATGAGTAATTGCTCTAATGTTGTAAAATGCTAGTTACCCACTTCATTCACTCATGTCTTCAATAATTATTTAAACCAAACTCGCAATTAATAGAAATCAATTAGGCTATAATTCGAGTGTAATCGCAAAAAAGTCGGGAGCAGGGATTGGATCCGACCTCGGGCAAGGTAATTAATTACCAGTGTTTTTGCGATGGCCAGCCGGAAGAAAATAGCAAGATTTATTGTTAGCGCCACTCACACTGACATATTAAACTAGATGCAGCATCTTAAGTCAACAATGTATTTTTGCAGTAGTTCAGTCGTGATAAGGATTTATTTATTTATTTATTTTATTTTAAAAACTTTTGCACGTTGTTGTACAAAGGCGGGCTTAATGCCTTGTGGCATTTTCTTCCAGCCAAACCTTAGGGTGTAGCAGAGATAGTGAGGTAGATGCAAACACATAGAGGACAGAGAGATTTACTAAGTATTACGGTATGGTCTATGAATCTCCGTAGATTCTAAGTAGGTCACTTTATGCTGTAACCTGTAAAATAAAGTTTTGCACATTATTGCCATGGTAATAAAATAAGTAATAATATTATGTAACGTATTTGTAATTGAGAACTGACTGACTTAATAATATATATATTTTTTATCAGGAACATTATCCAATAATTGACGCGCGAGTATTGGTTACCGTTATTAAATTAAAATATAATCTTTTTAAATTGTAACAATTTTCATTTGGTAACGCTTCGTTTACGTAACGTTTTAATTCTAGTTTTCATTTAATTTTATTAACTGACCGATAGTACGTTTTGTGTTGTGTGAACAAATGCTATGCTTGCTCTTAAGGGGGCGACTAACCCAAAATTGTCGATTTTATTATTCATTTTTATACTTGAAAATAAGCCCCGAATTGTTTCATTTTCTAAACATAGATACTACAGTATATTAAGTATACCAAGAATTTGATCTGAGCGAAAACACGATATCTTAAAAAAAATTCTATAGAAAAAAATCACAAAGATGCATCTAATTTTCACGAATTTTTCATATATTGCCGCAACCGTGCATTAAACTAAGTTAATATTTTAAAACATTGTATAAAGTTCTATCATTGAGACATTGACCTGGATTTTTAAAATGTTGTATATTTATCGAGTTATTTAGAAAAAACTAACTTGGCGATGATTCCGCGTCGTCCTCTTTCACCTGGCATATGAAAGACGGGCGTGAGTGTGAAGAGAGAAGGACGATGTTTGATTTTTTGCGTTAGTCGCCCTCTTAATACAACATAGCGCATTTGCAGCATCCACTAATACTATGTCTGTGGATTTATCGTTAGCGGCACTTCAGTCGTTGGAATTACTAATCTTTCCTTTAATTCTTATCCCTTGTTTTCTTAGGCGGTAATAGAGCCGTGAGCCGGCTTAAAGAAAATTCCCATTTCAGCCTCGTCTATAATGCATTGAGCTGGATGAAATCGTATAAATAAATCCCAACTAGCACATTAGTGATAAAAACAGCCAACGTTGCAACTTTTAACTGTACTATGGCGCTTTAGGGAATCTTGAAGCAGTTTTTAGTTCTACTAATGCTTCCGTTACCCTTTAAGACCGAAAATACCACTAGGGGTCGCAAAACCTGAACCTAATGCCACTCTATGCTAAATAGGAGTTTTTTGGAACCCATTTGGAGATTATAGATTTAAAACAGAGCTACAAATGGGTCTACTGCCGCAGCTGTACGCTTTAGAACTGGATAAAGACAGATAATGCAGACTCCTTGAAGAAATAGTTTAAAAGGTTTTTTTTGTCACTTTTCTGTAGTTAAGAGTTTCATTATAAAAATAATTTTCACTTTTGCGCAGGTTTAAGTAGCAGTTTGATCAATTGTCTTTACAATAGAAGCAGTAGCCTAATATTAAGCGTACTGATTACTCATTCGATTTCTACTGTTTCCATTACATAAATCATATTTTATAACATATTTGAGACCGCTCAAATAAATATGGATTTAAAAAAGTGGAAGAATAAACAAAGAATGGGTGGATATCGCAACAAAGTGCATTATAAAGTTTATAAAAATTATAATCGTAATTTGGTAGTATGGTTTTCAACTAAAATGCTGCTTACTTATTTGAATATGCATTAATAAGTAAAATAAAATAATTTGACGTATTTTTAAATTTTATTCACAATATTATTATTAGTACGTAGGGGAGCTCGGTACTTCTTTTTGTCATAACTCATCGTAATTTTACATAGTAAATATATCGTAATATTAAAATATTAAAAACATATTAAAAACAAATGAGGAAATCAAATAAAATATTATAAAATTTAAAAATATTTGTCCGTCCGACTGGAATCGATCCTATAGGCACTCTAGCGTGCTTCTCAGAGGTTATACCGTTGCGCCACGACGATAGATTATATATGCTACCAAATTAGCGTCATCTAGTTATAATCTAGTTTTTAATATAAAACCGACCGCCGATCGACTCATGGGGCATATGGTTTCCAAAAGGTTCCAGGTTGCGCAGAGAGATGGCGCTCTGACAAAGAGAGATGGTGAAAAAAAAAAACAACTTTCTTAACCGTATGGTGTATTATATTGAAAAAAAAAACATATATATATATATATATATATATATATATATATATATATATATATATATATATATATATATATATATATATATATATATATATATATATATATATATATATATATATATATATATATATATATATATATATATATATATATATATATAATTGAGGGTTTTGGTTATTCTTGGGTTGGTTTTTTTATAAAATCCCATCGTACGGTGGCACACCGCTGCCGTCGCTAGCGCAGCGTCTCCAACGTGGCGCAGGAGATGGCGCTTTCCGGACTTGATCGCTAAAAACATGGCGGTAGATTATTATGACTGCTAGATTATGCATAGGTGCTATTAGGGGATAAGATTAACGCTCAGACCCGCAGTAAGGAACTATTAAGGATCATGTAGCTGCCTTTTGTGACGCTATTTTAACAAGACAATTATTGAACAAAATTAAAGGTTTTTATCACAATTTATAATAAAATGCATCTAAATATGGAACCAGAACATCACAAAATATTATTTAACTCAACCATGTGGTTGCTATATCGTTAACGGGGTATTCTAAAATATTGTGTAAATATTTACATTTCTCATATTTTACGATATTTTGAGGTAGTTATGAAGGCGCGTTAAAAATACTCCAATAATATCAACTATATAGACGATAGACATACCTGCGTTTTTAAAATAAGTCACATTGTTGAAAAACACTTCACTTCACTGATTAGTTATTTTATTTGTATTTAATAATGGCTGATTTCGTAATGCACACGTCATAATAAAAAATGTGACTGAGGCCGGTGAATGATCATATTTTGTTTACTTACTCTGCTTTGTAGCTTCTCTTACGCTATAGGCGCCGCAAGAGGGTCAGTGTGGTGCTGACAAATAGTTGCAGCTCATATATCAACGTAGTGCCACTATTCTGGAGTTCCAATGGAACGTAGGGTTACAAAAGTTGTGCCTATTTGGCTGCAGAGTGCCTGCTCTAGGTCTGCAGAGGACGTTCTAGTCCTTGAGCTTGGCGTCTTTGGAAATAATCGGATTAGCTCCGAAGCTCTTATGCAGTAAGTTGTGCTCAAGTGCTGAAATTAGTAATATCGAATCTTATTAACACTTGCCAGTTAGGTCTACTTTAGAATATTAATTTATACACTCTTCACTTCATTTGCGTACTTACGTTATCCATACTAATACTATAAATGCGAAAGTGTGTCTGTCTATCTGTCAAACCAACAACCTCTTCACGCCCATACTGCTGAATCGAGTTTGCTGAAATTTGGTATGGAGATACTTTGAGTCCCGGAAAGGACATAATGATACTTTTTATCCCGGAAATATGTACGGCTCTTGGGCGATAAACGAATTTTGGCGCAACGGAGTGCGGGCATCATTTAGTTTAAAAATAAATATATTTTTTCTCGATTACAACGCGTTATGCCTGAAGATTAGCCCATTATTTAAACTCTTAGATAAGCATACACTCATTGTTAGTATTGAAACTATAGAAGCTAGTCTAGCGAGCCTCGGCGCTATAATACTTAACAGATCGCTATTATATTTATAGCATTTGTACACATAGTTGGGCGTTAATTTGCAATTTAAAACGCAAAAAATTACGCAACGATATATCGCTTTTCAATTCACCATTTATCAAACAATAAAACAATTGGCACAATTAAAAACAAAGTTCCAAATAAACAAAAACAATTTTAATTATGCGAAGCGGAATTGATAAAAGCGGTCAAGTTATCGTTGGCAATATTTTACCATTAAGGCTTATATGTCCCACAAATACCAAAGGGACAAATATCCAAATAAACTTGTGCAAATGGGTTAGCCCCTTTGGACTTAACTTGTTATGATATTGAGATTGCTCACATCCATGGGGAATTAGCTGTAACGAATTATTAAACTTTTAATTAGTAGTGTTTGTGTTGTAATTTGTATGTTGGTATGTGGGCTTTGTTCGATGCAAGAATAATATAAATGGTGAATCTAGATACAAAACTTCATATAAAATGTCCTTTGTATTAAATTATGTGCCTCGTTATTTTGATTATAGTATACGCAGATTTTTCAGACCATCTGTAGGTGACCTTCTTTTACTTTAACTTTCTTCCTTTGTTTCAACGCATTCACTTTCACACATAATATTATGATAAAAGAAAACAACGTGTTGTACTCTGGTAGTGCCGGAAAAAGTAAAAACAAAACAGCAGGATAATAATAATATCTATGGACGCTTCACACCACGCCAGTCTGGCCCCGTGCTAAGTACCTGAAGGACTTGTGTTACAGGTACCAGACAACGGAAATATATTTAATACTTTTATACTATACATATATTTAAGATTTTTATTATATCATACACATATTTAATACACATCCAGACCCGGGAACATTGAAAACTTTTTGTTCCGTCGACGGGATTCGAACCCGCGACCCCCGGCTTGAGCTGCCACACACTCAAACAATTGAGCCACAGAGGATAGCAGTAGGCATACACTTACGCGCAGTAGGAATGTTAAGGGAATATAACAATACTTACGCCGCGCCTGGGTTTCCCTTCGTCTTACGAATCTGCAGGTCACGTGCCTAGACGCAAAGTTGACATTTTTTTTTCTATCCAGATCCGCGATATCCAAACCGCTAAAAAAAATTAACCTAAACAATATCACTCCTTTTTAACAATAAACTGAAGGAAAAAATTACCTTAATGTAAAAATAAATATGGAAAAAATTAATCTGTTTCAGCTTAAAAATTCATCTCGAAGCCTTCAAACTTCGCAAAGAATATTTCGGTTTCCCTTGAAAAACTTCGGAATAATTATATCTCAATCAGAATGTAATAATTTGATTACATTCTGATTGAGTTTCGACGTTTTGCTCCATTTTAAATTTAATGAGGCTTGTTTAGGATAACTTTGCTCATTAATTAAACTAAGAGACGACGGCACGTGTTTCTCTTTCGCCCCAGGTGGATTGCGCCTTGCGTCTAAAGGTACCGATCGGATCAACTCGACAAGCGACCGTGACCGACAAAAATTCAAATTATGCCACTTTATGACCTAGGCTAAAGGTTTCATTTTGCTCTACGCCATTACAAAGCAGCGGCGGCATGGGTCACTAGACCAATGTCGGTAGAAAATGGAACCCATAGCCTAGGTCAGGGATGGGGAACTAATGGCACGCGTGCCACCAGTGGCACGTGACATAAAATTTGGAGCTCTCTACTGGTCTACAAAACTATAGTATCGAATAATCATTTTACCAACAATGAAGATTATAGATCCACCTCTGCATAGTGAGCTTGGAGCTCACTATGCAGAGGTGGATTTATAACCTTCATTAGGCAAATTTTGAAATACGCACTGAAGCACAAAAAAAAAAATTGAATGACACGTTTATTACTTCTTCAGAAATATTTCTTTACAAAAGGGCACGTTGATACGAAAAGGTTCGCCATCCCTGGCCTAGGTCATAAAGTGGCAGTTTTTATTTTATTTTTGTCGGTCGCGGTCGCTTGCCGCGTTGATCGGAACGGTACTTTAATTTTCAACATGTGAAAGTTGTGCAGTTGAGTGTAAATTAGTGTCTCTGTAGTGGAACGCAATACATGGAGTGAAAAGTTTGGATTCGGAATCCTATTTGGAACTTGTCTCCTAACTTATGCCGCAAACAGCGCAGGTGTATCAAACAAATTACTTCTGAGAATAGTTTAAATTTTTTGATGTCATTCATTTGTTTACTTGCTGGAGATTGTCTACATCTTCGGCGCAAAAATTCGTGTATCGTGCGGTAACCGTACAGTTTGCCAGAATAAAAACTATTGTATTACAAGATAGTTTTTGCCACAGAACAGGTCTTGGGTTTCAATTTCTCTCGATGCCACATGAAGAAATAATTCAGTGGCGCGTGAAAAGGTAACTGACGGACAGACACACCTTTATAATAGACAAGATGACGCCCGCAACTCTGGTGCACCAAAATTGCGCGGAATCCGTACATTTTTCCAGGATAAAAAGTATTATATGTCATTTCCCTAGACGCAAAGTATATCTATAACAAATTTCAGCAAAATCGGTTCAGCGGCTTAAGCGTGAAAAGGTAACAGAGAGACAGACTTAGATTATAATATACTTTCGCATTTATAATATTAGTAATTAGTATGGATATAAGATTTTGACGACCTCTGTGGCTTAGGGGCTGTTGGTAGCTCAAGCCGGGGGTCGCGGGTTCGAATCCCGCCGACGGAACAAAAGTTTTCAAAGTTCCTGGGTCATGGATGTATATTAAATATGTGTATAATATAATAAAAATCTTAAATATATGTATAGTATAAAATTATTAAATATATTTCCGTTGTCTGGTACAGCTGTGACACAAGTCCATCAGGTACTTACCACGGGGCCAGACTGACGTGGTGTGAAGTGTCCATAGATATTATTATTATATTATTATATTATTATATTATTATAAGTATGAAATAACTTAGAAACTTACAAAGCTCCTGATAGATATATATTCAGCTAAAAAGCATCTGCTTAGTAATTTTTTTTTAATTAGTCATATCAAAGCCAAATTAACAACCTAATGGACAAAGGTGACACCAAGCGACCTTTTCGAATTCAATTCGAAATTCAAACTTTATAGTCCAGGGAATAAAAAGGCCAATTACGTGTTATTGGTGTAACCAGTTTATACTCTAATTGGCTACGAATAAAAGGCTTTGTGTTATGAATAGGTAAATTTGTGTTTGGACACTAACATTTTCAATTCCCAAAATGTAACATGATAGTTTAATTATTATTTATAGCTTTAAACGCAACTCACAATGAGTATTTCAAATAAATAAAATGTCAAATTCAAGATAAATTATAACAAAAATAACTGTATGAATGTATTTTGTAGTGATAAAGGCATCTCTAGTTGCATTCCGTAAACTCTCTTAAATATTATGTCTCCATGCATAAACCGAACCGAATCAAATTTTACTGAAATATATGGAAATACTTTGAGTCCCGGGAAGGATATAAGATATAGGATACTTTTTATCCCGGAAGAATGCACGGTTCCCGGGTTTTAAACGAATTTTATGATATTATACGTTTTATTATCGAATAAATTAAATGATTACTCAATCATTTAAGATTACGTTTACGATTACGTTTCAAATGAAATCATTACAACTTTAGTTACTAAAGAAGAAAATGAAATACAGAACACGCTTTAAATCAGCTAAATGAACAAGATCTAAATGGAACAAAACAATGTGTAAATGTTTTGTTAAACCTTAACATTTCACTTGTCAAATAAGTTGGGTTAAAGCGGGTCAGATCTGTACATCGAACGAGATCTAATGGGTCGTTAATAATGCCCGCCTGGCTCTGTTAGCAGCCATACTGTGTGGCCACGAATATAAACGCTAGCGTCCTTGGAAATCGCAAATAATGCGGATTGCTGTAACTCTTGCAAAATTAGCAATCCAAAATCATCTATCGATGAGACAGATCATTGCGTTGAATCCTTCTAGATGAAAGCTTTGCTACTACTAAATAGATTTTGTTGGGAAAATAAAGAGTTGATGACCATTGTCAAAGAACATTTATTTACTATCAATTTAAATACGTAAATTTTGGTGCGTTACACATAGATTTAAGCACATAATACTGAAACAAATCACCAGTGCCGGATTTATATTTTTAAGAGTGTGGGCCACTTTATTTCCGCCGCCTCATGTACAAAATCTGCCGCCCCCCTAGGACGCTGCCGCCCCATAGCACGCTTCCGCCACCAAGCCGCGGCCTGTAGAGCCTATTTAATATTTATAAATCTAGGGCTACAAATCACGAAATGCCTTACTCATATACGGACCCAGACGATAGTTAAAACGGTCAAAATCGCTACCGCCGACGCTGTCGCGTTCGCGCAGTCCGTGGCCACACTGCTAAGAATTACGACTTGGGGTTCACTCAGGATTTACACTATAAGGTGAGCTTTAATGAGCCGTAGTGGCCGCCATGATTAGACGTTTGTATCGCCAAATTCATGGTTGAAAAATTTGCACTTACTGTGGAGTGATTTATGAGTTTAGGTTTATTTTTCTGGGGTTGTTTTGTAGAAGGAATTGAGATATGAATTATTTCTTTATTTTTCAGTGCAGTAACTATTCAGCAGAATAAAAATCTTTTATGTCCTCTAACAGTGAGATAAGTGTTAAATTTATTAATCTTGGCATATCTTAAAGGTGCCGGTTGGTAGCGGGCGACATGAAGCAACCGCAGACGACGTGTCGCAGCGACACTACTGGTTTGTATGTATTTCTATGAAACACCCTCCGCAGCTAGCGACACGAAGCTAGCGACACTATTCATAGAAATACTAACCAGTAGTGTCGCGACGACGTCTGCTGCCGCTTCATGTAGCCGGCTTCCAACTTGTACCTTGTACCTTATGTGATTTGTCAAAAGTTACAATAATATTATAAGCTAGTAGTTACTAGACTAGTGGACGAGTATTCTAAATCTATTGATTTCTTCATAATTAAAATTCCATTAGAAATTTATGTGCTAGTGGAACAATTATAGATTTTTTCGCCTTAGTCGACTAAACATCACTTTCTTGTAACATTTTAACATTATTTTACCGGAAATATCATTATTTATTAATATTAGACGTCTCGGGGTCTCGATTTGATCCGTAACGCGCACTTTTAATTGAGAGGTTTCCTGCTGCCTTCGGAGCAACACGGTAATAACTTCTCCCGCGCTCGCCCAAGCGAAAGGACGCAGATAAAAAGATGGTTTCTCAGCTCTTTTGTCCTACTGTGTAATAAGTGGAATCCTGATTCGCTGAGGGTTGACTCAGTCGTCTGATTTCTTTGTCAGACTGCGGTTGAGCGATGAAATTCCCGAGAACTCACTCGCATCGAAATATTAACTTAACAATTCGCTGTATCTTTTTCTACGTCGGAAAGGGTAAATTTGAAAGGTCGAAATTGCCAGTCATTACGGCTTTAATATTTTATCGGAATGAGGAAAAACTGGCGGCCACTTATTGCCGAGCACAAAGTTTCTCGAAACTAGGTTAATCTTAAATTTTGGAGGTGCTAGCTTTAGTGCATTTTAATAGCTTTTTCGACACATAACTTTGGTACCGACATTTAATATAACATAACTAGCTTTAGAAAGAAAAGGCATAGTTATTAATTATGGTTATCTGTCTTGTATTTAAAAAAAATGTATAGCTAAATCGACAAACATAATATTAGTGTAGCGAACTTACATTCGTACATTTATTTGTGTCCCTTAATAACATGATACATTACTGTTTAATAAGCATGTAAAGCATCAATCTATTGTAATAACCGGAGATGTATAACCCAACAAAAGGTCAGGCCGCGATAAATCGCGCACGTCCCCGGCGATCGGTGAACTGGGACAAAGACGTTCAATAAAATTAAGATAAGACGTCGGGAACGTCCCGTCAGTGGGACCGTTTATTAGTCATTAGATTTATGAGCTTAATCTAGACAAATGCAGTCAATATTAGCTATCAATTGATAAAATATGCCAGATAATAATCACTAAAATATTAGTGTCATATTAATCATTGTAAAATGTTACTAAAGTGTACTCGGCGAATCTAGGCGGTAGCGGTCATTGACATTTTTAGTCTAGACGCTAAATAAAAAATGTTCGCACTGTATTTAGAATATTTAAGAATAAAATTGACCTCTTATAAAGACACATATTATTATAGATTCATCAGAAAACCTCTTGGTAACTATTAGAATGATAATCTCCAACTTTTTATGAGTTCGAAGTGATTGCTTCATATTCAGTTCACATCCAGTATGCAAAATACGATATCGCCCTTAGACTAGGAACATCTGACACTTCATTGTCAATCGCGGTTTATATGTATAGAAAATGATGCAATATGACAAGTTTCTTGACAGGGGGTCAATGACCGCTACCGTCTCTATTCGCCAAGTACACCTTAGATCAGAGGCTCCCATACTTTTTTCTCATAGACCACTTTAAACATTTTGCTGGATCCTCTCTCTGTAATATTTAATCTGCTAATATAATATTGTCTGCATATACCACCTAATTTTCATAGACCCCCGTTAACGACTCGTGGACCCCCATTTTTCTTCCACGCAAGCGTATACCTGTGTCGGGCTCCCGTGGACCCCTGGGGGTCCACCTGGACCACTTTGGGAATCAATGCCTTTGATGATGCTTGCAACTTTATTGCGACAAAATTAATTTTTCCGTAATAAGAGCATTCTATGTCGTTTTCTCGTTCAGTGGTGTAATCGTGAATTGGTAACAGACAGGCAGTCACACGACCGCATTTAAATATTTCCACAACACCTTGTGGCTACATAAGTTTTTATTAAGATTGAAATCTGCAAAATGTTAAATAAGTTTCTGCTAAATACCTAAGTTTTAATAGTTTATAAGAAGTGCCAGAAATATATAACACCTTTTGTGCGACATTGTAACTTGATTGTAACTATAATATTATAGTATCATTTCACCCTTCGCAATTAAAATGTTTTAGCACTTGCAAAAATTGTATTAGATTTGCCCATTAAAATAAACATTAAACACTAAAAATAGAAATGTACTAACAAAATGTTATGTTAGGCTTATTCATTAAAATAAACACTGTTGTATGAATTTTATGTAGTTTAATAATATCTAGTTTAAAATGTATGTACCTACTTATAAAACTTATATTTTTGCATTTCATAATAATTTGGCGTGCAATAAGACTTATGAGATTAAAACTCTCCGCAGATAAGGGAAAAGACAGAAAAGGCAGCAGATTTCGCTGAGGATTTTAATAAATTAAAATAATATGATATAATTTAAGTGTAAGTCAGCGAAAAGGGTAAGGCATGGTTCGCAGACGGCTCGGGCCAAGATAAATTGAGGGTAAAATGTATTAAAGTGTTCTTTGTGAAGCAGACACCCGCAAAGATATTCTGTATTCATCTTTAGACGAATTAGAAACTTAACTGCAGCGAGTCTATTGGTTTTCTTGTTTTTGTTTTTGGTAGGTTATGAAAGCAGGTATACATTAAGATGAGATGTGGCAAGTATTCTAAGGAAAATAGAAAATAAGTATGTGTGACAGCAAAATTTTGTCAGAAAATTATTTATCAAATATAATATTTTAACAATACTTATAAATATCATAACACAGACTTTGCACTGACATTACTATAACAATCAATATTACAATAACTTTTTTATAAAATTTAGGTTGTGTTCTGAAAATGTGTGACAATATTTTCCAGCTTTTCGTATTATAAAACTGCCTAAAACATAATTACAGCACAAATCTATTACCTACCGAATATGAAGGTATAAAAGAAGTTGTTAAGAATAAATTGGAAAAAAATATGGCTGCGTTTCCCTTTATTACCTGCCGTAATCGTGTTATGATTATTTGAACGGTGAAAACGAGTGATAAAATTTAAATGGCTATTTGCGGTAAATCTTATTTGATATCCCTCAATAAATCCGGTTTATTAAAAATATTCCGGTACGCCGTAGAGAAATTAGACCCGGCAAAAGTTGTTTTGCCATATAGGTATGTTGTGGAGTGATATGCTTGAGAGACTCAAAGGAAGATATTCCGACCGAGCGAGTTGTTGTTTCAGACGTTGCTTCGTTGGTCCGCTACAATTTTTTTGGTACATAAAATAAAGATGTCAGCCAATTCTCAAACCAAATCGGCCAGCATCTGTTTTTAAACGAAATTACAACAAAATTGTTCCAGCCGTTTCGAAGGACTTTAGCAACAACATTACGACATCAAAATTTTATTTATTATGAGAAGTATATTCTGATGTACAGTAACACCAAAATATGCCATCCAATAATAATAAAGCAAAATAAGAAGATTCTTATTTTGCTTTATTATTATTGGATGGCCTAGATAGGCGTAAATAATTAAGTTCAGTTTTTATGGCTTATTTAAAAATGCATCGCATACCACCGTCTCGTCACGTTGCATTGTGTATTCGTGTAATCCTTTATCCATAAATTACGTAAAAATTAAAGAAAATGTTAGATGTATCCCTATGTTGACGATGGCTGCTAAAATGAGTTAAGGCCTCTTCACAACATTAATATAATCCATAACAGTATTCCCTTAATTGTCCGAAAAGTAATAACAGTATATTCCTGAGATGAACAATATGATGTTTCATATGTAGGTATAGCCAAGTTTCTATATGATATTATATCTCCTTCAACAACTAATAATGGACTCCTCCTCGGCGCTTAACTTTAATTAAACGCATATTATGTTTTGTTCGCATAGTTCTTAGGGTTCGGTATCTAAATATATGTTACGTAAGAATGTGCGCTTGGAAATAATTATATTTATTGGACTTATATTGGTGTTTTTTGGGAGCCAGCCTTCACAGCTCCTCAGACCTCGATTTCGCAGAGCTCGCGCGTAAAGTATACCTTAGTAATAAATACATTATTTTACACAATTGAAGACGTGAGTGGAAGAACCAGATAAGTAACAGTTAAAAAATTGCCGTTTTTTTGCATAAATGGAGGCTTAAGGGCCCGAAAATGATTAGAAAAAATAAAAAAAGGATTTTAAGTATAGCCATGATATATTAGCCAGATGATGAAGTAGGTAAGTTACAAGATTTGTTCAAATTATAAGGGTATATTTTAAAAAGATAAAACCGACTTCAAAATTGTACGTAATTGAGAATTAAAATTCCTTATCTCAAAAACTACTGAACAGATTTTGATAAAACTTGCAGTGTTCCCTAAGTTAAACAATACCTAGTACAAAAAAAAATACTAATACTTAAATAAAAATATACGTGGGAGAGCCATGCTTCGGCACGAATGGGAAGAAATACCACGTTCTCACAGAAAACCGGCGTGAAACAGCGCTTGCTGTGTTTCGCCGAGTGAGTGAGTTTACCGGAGGCCCAATCCCCTGCCCTATTCCCTTCCCTACCCTCCCCTATTCCCTTCCCTTCCCATCCCTACCCTCCCCTATTACCCTATTCCCTCTTAAAAGGCCGGCAACGCACTTGCAGCTTTTCTGATGCTGCGAGTGTCCATGGGCGACGGAAGTTGCTTTCCATCAGGTGACCCGTTTGCTCGTTTGCACCCGTATTTCATAAAAAAAAAAATATCTTTTTATTCAAAATAGGTATCATGAATACACTATTTAAAAGTTGTAGAGAGAACGTAGAAACTAAGATGCCTACCACCGGTTCGGGAACTAACCCGGCGAGAATAACCGGCGTAAGAAACTCGCACGGGACCATCTTTTACCAAAAATATGGAAAATTTATCTTTTCAAAATAGTGTGCTATCTTCGATAAAATCATTGACTTTATAATACGCTTTAAACGTTCTTTAACTGTTTTTTTAAATTTATTTAAAGGTAAATTTTGAACGTTTTCTGGGATTCTATTGTATAAGCGTATACAATGACCTTTAAAGGATTTGCTAACTTTAGCTAGTCTGAACATTGGTATAGCTAACTTGTTCTTATGTCTAGTATTCACATTATGATTATCGCTTTTCTTTTTGAAATTATTTGGGTTCTTTCTAACATATAAAACGTACACAGCACAATTATTCTATTAATGTCCGCAGCATTTCGCCACAAGAGTTATATTAATTTCTCACTATATTAAATATATTATTAAACGTCTTGTCTGGGTCATTTGACACATCCAAGCATTGACAGCTTGATAATAATTTACTTCTAAACTACTCAATACGTTTTGTATTTAAAGGTATATATTCAATTAATTCTTCTAAATTATTATCACAATTAATATTAAATGAAGCTAACTGTCCACAGTGATCAGAGCTTAATACATTAATTATTTCCTTCCTATGGGGAGTCATGTTAGTGAAAATATTATCTATGCAAATAGCAGTTGTATCACATAGTTTCTCAAACCGGACTTGTAGTTCCGGAGATATATGCGAACACAAACATAAAAACATACATGTACATACATACATACACTTTTAGAATTGGGCACATTTGTTCAGACGCTGATATAGACTAACATATACGAAAATTGGACAATTCTGGAAATATTACATACATACGGGTCGAATTGATAACCTCCTTTTTTTGAAGTCGGTTAAAAAATGAGTAATTGTCCTTATGTTATAAAATGTTAGATATCTGGTTCTTCCATTCACATCTTTAATTAATGGTTTTACACAGTCTGCTTGTCTTTGGCATTATTACAAAACAGATTCTCATATGACAGACAAAGACAGCGGACCTGATGATATTATGATGTAATATGTACGTATAACGTTAAAATTTATGTCTACGACAATCTAATATATTTCACTTTACTGCAACTATTTATAATCATCAAATGAACTTTAATATTTACATGTGATCCCGTCTTTATTAAAATAAATATAATTCAAAAGATAAACTGATTTTTAACAACCAAATTGAGCTGAGTTTTCACGAAAAATCACATATTATACAATAAGCAAAAATAACTTTTAACAAGTGGAGTTTTTGAATACAGCACGAAAATTCCATCCATCGTGTGTCAGAAACCTTCATTATATTTCATATGCAAAAGAAAATTTTGCACCGAACTAAAGTTTGTAACAATCGGCGCCGAATTAAAAAACTTATTTTCATAAAAGGAATGTCGTTCAAGATTAATACTTACCATGCCTTGAGGGTTTACCTACCCCTTGATAGAAATAGAAGTATTATTCAATCCATACTTCCATACTAATATTATAAATACGAAAGTATGTCTGTTTGTCTGTTACCTCTTCACGGCTAAACCACTGAACCGATTTTGCTGAAATTTGGTGTATATACTTCTCAAAGTATAAAAAGTATTTTATGTCCTTTCCCGGGACTCATCCCAGGAAAGGACATAGAATACTTTTTATCCCGGAAAAATGTACGGTTCCCGCGCGATAAACGAATTTTGGCGCATTCGAGTTTTGGGCTTCATCTTATTAATTAGTAATTCAACTTTTGATTTTTTTTTTGTAACAAAAAAATAATAATTATATTAGTTTTAGAATTTACATGCCTTTAGATATTATTTATTGTTCGTTTGCTACTTCATCCGAAAATGAAATCAATGAATTATTATCTCTGCTTATATCTAAATTTTTGTGCGTCCTTTAGATAATAATAATTTTTATGCAAACAAGAATAATGCATTCAGAAAATTACTGGATTTTAATAATTATGTATTTATCTTCATAATAAAATCAGTTTGGAAGTTGGAGCAAAGAAAGCAGAAGTTTTGTGAAATTTTGTGGAAACGTGAACTTCGGTAATTGTAGTTTAATTACTGCCATTTCGGAACTTCTGCTGAGGAATTGATGAGGTTACAAATACGAAATTTATTTAAAACTCGTTAAAATTGAAATATTTAAAACGTTGTAAAAGGTATTTTAAATTATTTATTGTTTCATCAGAAATATGAAATTACGTTTTATCTTTTTGTTCTGATTTTTTTTGTAACCAGTATTTTACAAAATACTTTTATATTTTTGATGTAATAAACTGTATACGAGATAATTTTGTTTTTATTATGAAAGAGCGATTCGGTTTATCAATTTACATTTAAGTTCACATAAAACATTTTCAACAGTACGAGTAAATACACAATTAAGCACACTTAAAATTATATTCGGAGCCGATTCATTAAAAAATAGCCACGTTCCAATTCCACGAAAACATTTTATGAAACAGTAAGCTGTAACAGTTGGTTCGAGCGACTGCAAAGATTCCGCAA
The DNA here is from genome assembly GCA_905187585.1 of Cyaniris semiargus. Classification (NCBI taxonomy): domain Eukaryota; kingdom Metazoa; phylum Arthropoda; class Insecta; order Lepidoptera; family Lycaenidae; genus Cyaniris; species Cyaniris semiargus. The sequence continues at coordinate 8,033,588 of LR994555.1, forward strand.
CTATTCTATCCCAAAGAGTAATATTGAATATATTTAGGAGTTCCAGTGCGACTCCATTAAAAGTTTGGTTGAAATCCGGCGCGCCGTTGTTCATACGTACCTTGTTAATCCTTATCTTCTGTAAAAACTTCTCATTATTCACTATTCAGTTTACTTTTAGCTCAGCGCGTCGTAGCTCGGGCTTTCTACTTTTTTATTTTCGCTCTCGTTTTCAGTTGTATTTGTTGGCGGTTTTTTGGCTTGCGTCACTTTTTGTTATCTCAAAAATACAGCGGTGTAGTTGCACGAAGGAAATGGTGACCTGGATCAGCATGCCCAGTGCCCACAGTAGAAATAACACATTTGAGTGCTAGAGATGTACCATCAGAGAAATCGATTCGGTAGGGTTGCAAAATTACGTAATTTTACCGAAAACGCTAGTAAAATACGCGTATTTTACGGTAATTTATATAAATTACGGTAAAACTTGTTGCGACTTGTTGACAGTTGACGACACTCGACAGAGCATACAGCAAGCCGGTAGGCTGGCTATTATGTTGTTTTGACTTACTGCACTAGACTTGCATTAAGTAATCTGTTTAATTGTTTATATCCCCATTCTTAATGAAAATTATGCCACGAAATCAAATCTTTTTTACCCGATTTTACCGTAATTTACCGTAAAATATAATATTTTACGTAAAATATCGTAATTTACCGAATTTTACGAAAGTAATTTTACCGCTTTACATCCCTATTCACAGGCTGATGACGGACCTACGTTATTACTTATTTGGTCGGGTTACGTCAACTCAATGTTTGTCGTGACTTGGTCTTCGGCTGGCTTTGACATAACGCGACCAAATTACGTAGGTCCGCAATCTCCCTATGAATTAACTTCTCTGATAGTTGGTTCTAAAGATGCTGACAGATTTTATGGACAAAATGATTTTTTAGTTTATCGCTTTATTTATTTACAAAAAATTAGCTCGTTAGTGTTCCGTTATAGGGTTCTGTAATAAACAATACTTGGTTGACTACTGAACCCTAAAACGGGACCCTAACAAGCTGATTTTTTGTATATTGGTAGGTTAATAGTTATATAATTTAAGAGTCACATTGTCCTACAAATAGAACAATCCATATTTTAGGACCATCAAGTCAAAGTATGAAATCCTTTCTATTTCTGTTAGCTACCACTTTCAAGATTTTTCGCAAATAAAAATGTTACTTCGTCTTATCAAAACGAAGCTACTCACAAGAAATTAGCTTGATAGTAATAAAAAAAAAAAAAATGTTCTAGGGCTCCCGTACTATTAGTGTTGTTTATTGGCGATAGTAATTTTTAGGGTTCCGTACCCAAAAAGTAAAAACGGGACGCTATTACTAAGACTTCGATGTCTGTCCGTCTGTCTGTCTGTGTGTTGTGTGTCCAGGCTGTAACTCAAGAACCGCTATAGCTAGACTTCTGAAATTTTCACAGATTGTGTATATCTGTTGCCGCTATAGCAACAAATACTAAAAACAAAATAAATTAAATATTAAAGGGGTCTCCATACAACAAACGTGATTTTTTTGCTATTTTTTGCTTGATATCAATAACGGCAATACATAGGCACTTGAAATATTCACCAAATACTCAATTTTATTTGTACTTTAATAATTTATAATAAAATTTAAATAAATGAAATAATTTTTGGTATGGGAGCCCTTTCCATACAAAAAACACAATTTTCAGCCTATTTTTCTCTATTGTGGTACAGAACCCTTCGTGCGCGAGTCCAACTCGCACTTGACCAATTTTTATTTTTTATTTACTTTCACTATATTATACAAATATTTACCCTTCATAAACCACTGAAGTTTGTCCGGAGTGTAATGTTTAACAATACTATAGTAACATTAAATTTTTTAACAATACTAGTTGACAAATGCTGGCTTCACAATTTGCTATGTTGTTTGCCTTCTCATTATAAATCGTCGCTGCATCCTCGAGACTTTATAATTAACATGGTAGTCCGGCCCTAGCTTCCGGCATCGAACACTTTTCAGAGCTTCCTGAAAAAATAAAATAGGTGGCGCGGCAATGGCGCCATTTTCGGGGTGGGATTTTTACCCCACCACCACCGGTTTCTCCCCACCAGTTTACCTCGGAGGTTCACTGCAGATCGGTCCTCATTCGTTTCTGGTGTTCGGGCATCGAAACATCTCTAACTAGGTTATATTGCTTTAATTTTGTGAAGTGAACAGTGAAATAACTTAATAATTTATTAAAGTGTTTTTAAGTGAATATAAGTTCATGGTAATTTTAAATATCAAGGGTAAGCGAAAACTCCGTAATTCGGAGGAAGAAATGAGGAGGATTCGTTGCTTGGAACGTCGTTTGAAAAAATGAATGGATCGGAAGTTGGTGAAGAAGGTTGGTCACTTATTTTTTCAGATCTGTTTTTTTTTTTGTGTACAGATTATTTTTAGGATGTTAATTGGAATTCATCCTGAATATTAAAGTGAATATGGGTAATCTTTCGAAAATATCATAAACTGGAATACTAAATAACATAAAATAAAAACAAAATATGTACGAGTATGTTTAGAGAGTCATGATGCGATCATGGCCACACATACTCTTTTCAAAGGTATGTTTAGAGAGTCATGATGCGATCATGGCCACACATACTCTTTTCAAAGGTATATTTAAAGAGTCTTGATGCGATCTTGACCATATATACCAATTGGCTACCCCTTTTTAGGGGCTGACGAATGTTTTATTGTTCAGTCTTTCAGACTGATGGTGAATGCGAGTATTTAATTTCATCCGTACGGAGTGTTCGATCCGTTGTGCGTATGGCTTTTGAGGCTGATGCAACCGGAAGTGATTTAATTAACATGACGCTCTACCGGAGCTACTAAATAATAATTTGTCTGTCTTGACCTCTCAAGGTGATAGACTCAAGAGTGCCCAATGCGGTCGAACCCATCCCATCTTTATCAAATGATATTTTAGAAGCTTTGGGTTCTTTGAAAAACAAAGTGGAGGTTTTTGGCGCCGAAGATTAGGGATGAGATCTCTGAACGTTGGGGACCAATTTGTTGTGGACTCCTAAGTAAGGAGTGTATGTAAAAATGAATGGAAAACATCCATATACCTGAAAATTTAGCCCTATTGGAAGCTCCAGTTCTTAATCCGGAACTAGCTTGAGTTTTAACTGATTCAGTTTAAAATAGACAAATGATTAGAAAATAGCACAATTATTTTGGGCAGTGTATTGCGGCGATTGCTGCTAAAATGGCAGAACGTTCGGGTCTACAGATTAAGTTTAAAAAGTCTTATGATCCACAGCAGCCTTCTACATCGTAATATCAGCATAATCAACCGCTGCCTAACAGGCCGGTAAACTCTCGGGGCCCACCCAAATAAGAGGCAGAAAGAGTGGGCCCAGGAATACGGAACTAGCTCAGACGCACAAACGGTCATGCACTACGACGACGCACACCGATCGGAACGAGCCATACGGACAGAACCACAGGAACTAGAGGTGGCTGCTTTAGCAAAACTGCCACATCTTTGTAATAACTGGAAAGTTATCACTAACGATCCTGTCGTTCTCGAATATGTATCTGGATATATATAATTACTTTTTCTCATTGAGGTCTGCGAGCCACATCAATCTTTTTGGCCAATGAAATAGTAGTTCACATGAATAGTGAAATCACTGGATTATTGCAATTAGGCGCTATTGCTGAATGTCAGGATGTTCCTGGACAATTTATTTCTATAATCTATCTCATTCCTAAGGATGATGGAAGTTACAGATTTATTCAGAATTTTAAAAAGCTAAATTTATTTATAAAAACTAGTCCCTTAAAATGGAGGATATTACCACTACTATCAAGTTGGTATCGAAACTAGACGTTACAAATATTGATTTAAAGCTTTTTTTTGTATTCCCATACACAAATCAAGCAGAAAGTTTTTGAGATTTAAATTAAATGACCTAAGAATTTCAATACTTGCCCTTTGGTCTCTGCAGATTTGTTCTGCACCATTCGTGTTTACAGATGTTATGAAACCTGTCATAACTAACTTAAGAAACCGGGGTAGTATACTATTTAGATAACATATTATGTGTAGACAATTTTCACAATTATTTCTGCAGTGATAACGTTAATGAACTTATAATTAAAAAAAAAATGTCTTTGTAATCAATGAACAGAAAAGTGACATATTTCTGAGTACAAGAAAAAGATTTTTAGGTTTCAAAATAAATACAGCTAAAATGACTTTGGAATTGGGTACCCCATAATAAAAGACTTAAAATTTTAAGCTTAATTAGTATAAAAAAAATATATATACAATATAAATTCGATATTTATTAGAGACTGCAAAGTTTTTAGGCCTACTGACTTCTTATGGTTGACGATTTATGGATAACTAAGTATAAAAGTATTCAGGAAGCGGTTTGGAGGAGAGAAGTTGTTAGAACATCAAATAATAATTATTACTATAATGATAAAGTAATGTCATTAATACCAGTTTTGAAGTTAGACTTTTTTTGGTGGCAAAACAATATTACTTATATTGACTACTTTCAAACATCTTCGCTGTGAGCAATATTATATTGAAATATTCTCGGATTCTTCCCTCACAGGATGGGGAATAGCTTGCGATGGAGAAACATCAAATGAGTTTTGGAACGAAGAAGAGTCAATGTGTTATATTAATTTATAAAAGTTACGGGCAACCTTAAAATGATTAAACACAGTGCACTCGTCATGCCTCTACATCGGCGGATTGTCGTTGCGGCATTTCCACTGAGACCATGAATAGAGTCATAGGGTGGTCAGGTAGATCTCTCGTTGTTGATAAATTCTATAATAGACCTCTTTTACCTATGTTTTACCTATAAATGTTAAATGCTTTTGCTAATACAATTTTGACTAACTAATTACTATTAGTTAACAGTTAATACTATTATAAATAATACATCTCAGACTTAAGTTAAATATATCATAGAGAAATTATTTTCCTTAGTGTATGGTTCTATACGCTGTTATATTTAGGTACAAATAATTAATATACAAATTTTATTTCTACAATATAATATATATTTAATATTACAGTATTAAAGATTTGAATGACGATTTTCCATAAGAACTCTGAACATCTACCATGTTAATTATTATAAAGTCTCGAGGATGCAGCGACGATTTATAATTAATGGTTAAACAAACTTACCTTAAGTGAAGTTTGACCATAATTATGAGAGTCGCTGCATCCGAAGAGACTTTATTACCCTCCCACCCAAAAACCCTAAAATGTCTTTGGAAAATCGTAATTTATTTAATTGTACCTTCTCTTAAAAGAATGAGGACCGATCTGCATCCGAACCTCCGAGGTAAACTGGTGGGGAGAAACCGGTGGTGGTGGGGTAAAAATCCCGCCCCGGAAATGGCGCCATTGCCGCGCCACCTTATTTATTTTTTCAGGAAGCTCTGAAAAGTGTTCGATGCCGGAAGCTAGGGGCGGACTACCATGTTAATTATAAAGTCTCTTCGGATGCAGCGACTCTCATAATTATGGTCAAACTTCACTTAAGGTAAGTTTGTTTAACCATTAATTCTTTTTAAAAAACTAAGATACTATAAACAAAATAATAAAATACTCACAAAAATATTATAATAAACCAGTAGAAGATGTGCTCATATAAAATTACAAATAGGTGTCTCAAGTCGGTCGACACTTCATTAAGCATATTTTTAATATAATTCCAGGCAAAGCTCAGGAGGTAATAAATCTCCAGAAATATGCTCAAATATCGCAGTAAATGTAAATTCATTCGTATTTGCTTTATTAAACTTTACGCGTAAGTCTTCAAGGGGAAAATTTATTTGGCTGTCTGAGAGCAATTCATTATTCCTCAGGTGGATCGAGGATAGAATTAGCAATCTGTGGTAATACTTGTCAGCGATGCTATTTAATTTATGATCCGGAGGTATTCCGTGCACCTTAACTATTATGGGTCAGAATCGCTAAGCTGATAAACACTATTTGGTAATTAACCTAGAACTATAAAACTATGCTAGGCTATTTGTGAAAGCAGAACGTTAAGCTATTAGTACCAGGCCGATTATGGTCTAATTACTGTGTCTATATTAATCGAAACCAGAACCTTTTTTCAATGCATTAAATTTATAATATTAGCATGGATGATGAGAGTTATACATACTAATATTATAAATGCGAAAGTGTGTCTGTCTGTGTGTTACCTCTTCACGCCCAAATCACTGAACCGATTTTGCTGAAATTTGTTATGGAGATACTTTGAGTCCAGTTATCATTATATTATTATTTTAAATTAAAATGTAGTTAAAATTTGGTTTTTATTATTAATTTTTTCCGGTTAGCAATGATTTTGTTGGTTCATTTTTCTTTAATAGGATAGCAAAATAAAAATACTTTGGTCATAATTTTACATTAAAGTGCTAGTATAATGTTGGTGATTATTAACTAATTTTGTTGATCATTTACTACTTTTGGTTTAACTTTAACAATGATTTATTTGGAGTCATTTTGCATAAATAGGGTAGCGAGATGTTAAATCATTGGTTATCATTTTACACTAAAATGCTAGTACAATGTTGATGATAATTTACTAATTTTGGTGATCATTTATTATTTTTGGTTTAACAATGATTTATTTGAAGTCATTTTGCATAAATAGGATAGCGATATGTTAAATCTTTGGTTATCGTTTTACATTAAAATGGTGATCTGTATTTTGGTGATCGTTTACTATTTTTGTCGGTGAAATGTTACTATATCTGGTGGTCAGTTAATTATAAGCCGTTTTTTTCGTGATTAGGTAATCCAATTGTCAATAATGTTACAGCAGAAGTATATTTTTTTATCATGAACAACGAAACATCTCAAGGCAAGTCAACTTCTATAACTCCGCTAAAATTTAATAAGTTCCTCTGACACGCTGTCGTTTCAAAGTAACTGGGAACTCTTTACAGTAGACTATGAATGTGCCAAACTTTATGTTTGAGAAACAATACATCAATCACGACGCTTCTTACATTTTAAATTAATTCTATAACATTTACAATTTTATTGTGATAATTTCTTAATAACAATAAAATAAATAATATATAATGCTCATAATAATATTATTTATATGCACTCACATTATATAATAATATTATTACGTTGATATACAGGGTGTAACAAAAATAAGTGATAATACTTTAGGGTGTGTACGTGTTCCTTGTAGAGAGTTCACTGTGAAAGTAGCAGCGCTGAAAGACCAAAAATTTTTTTCACTTTTGTATGGGGAAACTCGTGACGCTCGGGCCCTTGCCCATACAAAAGTGAAAAAAAAATTTCGTCTTTCAGCGCTGCTACTTTTACAGTGAACTCTCTACAAGGAACACGTACACACCCTAAAGTATTATCACTTATTTTTGTTACACACTGTATGTATCTTGTGTTTTTCTAGCATATTGAAAATTGAAAATTTTGAAGTGTCTGGACGTATTCGTATTAGAATACGACAGATTATTACTATCACAAATCAAGCATACAGCTTCAGCAAGCAAACAAGTTTAGTTCTGATTGTTTAACCTCAAAGAATACTCAAAGATAAAGAACCATAATATGTGCTTGATAGTCCCTAACTATTGTTTGTAGCAATCAAATTATATAATAACAAATTCAATTCAAGAGCAAAATTATAGGATAAAGATATTCCACCTTGATATCAAGATTAAAGCATTGCTCTTTGGAAAATGACAAAGGGAATTATTTGACTTAAATTTGAGGAAACACCCAATTATATAAAGAATTCGTATAAATGGGACAGCGGGGCGTTCATCCGGGACATAATATTCCATTTCAATTATGTTTGTGGGCTCGTCGCGGTGGGAACAACATTATGTCGAAACGCGAAACAAATAAGCATAAAAACCACAACATTCTGTATACTCATCTAAAATAAACACTGCGGCTATTTCGAATTTGTTCGGTATTGTAAGTTACCTAGGTTGTAAGGTTTTCTGAATTTTTGGTTAATATTTTTATTTTTACAATAACTTGTTTCCGAAAACCTTTGTAAGATATATATATATATATATATATATATATATATATATATATATATATATATATATATATATATATATATATATATTTTTATATATATATATATATATATATATATATATATATATATAGAGAGAGAGAGAGAGATTATATTAGAGATTAGGCAATCTAGTACGATGGAAGAGCTAGCGTTGTTGTTATGCGGTAGGTATTAAGTTACTTTTTTAAAGGAATTAAAAAACTAAGGCCGCGCAAACTAAAATATACTAATTATGCTGTGTTCAGTGATTACTATTTAACAGTTTTGTAAACATTAACTTCAGTGTTTTCTGACTTTGATTACAATATTTTTCTTCAAAATAGCTCCCGATTACGCAGCGTAACCATTTAAGATCTGCTATTATTGCCAGTCTTTTCAAATAAGCCAGAGAAGAGAAGCAGGTGATTTATTAGAGTGTTTTAGCATTATTTTTATTAGTAATGGGACATCTATAATGTGAGAAGTTCAAACTTGGTTACAACTGGCAACCGTCATTGAAACTCTCCGAGGATTTATATGAATATCCTCATATTCCTCATAATTTCGACTATAAACATTTGCAGGCACAGGTAATAAGGCTTGCATATATTAGGGGAATTCAATTAACACGGCGGCAGGTGACGCCGTGACGTAGAATTGTTCCTGCATCTGACGACGTGCCACGGGCATATGGCATTATGTTTACGTAAACTTTACTGAGCGAGTTAAAAATAGAATTCGCTAACATTTCATATGGACGCTGTTAATCATTTGTGTATCATCCCATAAAAAAATACGTATTGAATTATGAATGCCGTCATGCTTAGAACAAGACTGCGTTCATAACTCAACACAATTTTTGGATGGCTTAATATACAAATCAAGCGACCATATTATTATGATGTAGTATTAGAACATAGTATAACAAAGTCGCTATCCGCTGTCCCTTCTTATAATATACACGGATTTTGCAGAAATTTTGCGCAGATGTAGACTTGGCGACGATTTTTAAATAGAATAAAAGCTTTAAAAAAAGTCGGTTTCTGCGAGATTTTATTTTGCGTGTACTATCGTAATTTAATTATGTACAATTTTCATTTAAGTTCATCATCAGCCTCTTATTATCGTAGAAAGTAAGCAATATTTCATGAGCACAATCAATCTTGGCACTGGGCAGCCCTCATATTCGTATAGTTTACTTGTACAATGTACAACAAACAGCAATAAACAGGAAAATGCTTACGCTTATTTCATGAAAGCCCGAAAATATTTGCGTACGTCAACATAAGCAAAATCAATTCGGTCCTTTGTTATTTTTTAATTCTATTTTTTATCTCGTCAAGATGTCCCCCTGACATTAATCACCAGAAAACATGACAGCAATTGTACGAAAAGGTATGAATACGAAATATAAAGTAATTCTTGCGTTTTATGGTGGATATTAAAATGTAAGCAAAATTTTCGTAGAGCCGCAGTGCTACGACGTAGAAAATGCTACGAAGTGCTACGACGTAGAAGATGCTACGGAGTGCTACGACGTAGAAGATGCTACGAAGTGCTAAGACGTAGAAGATGCTACGGAGTGCTACGACGTAGAAGATACTACGAAGTGCTACGACGTAGAAGATGCTACGGAGTGCTACGACGTAGAAGATACTACGAAGTGCTACGACGTAGAAGATGCTACGGAGTGCTACGACGTAGAAGATACTACGAAGTGTTACGACGTAGAAGATGCTAAGAAGTGCTTCTACGTCGATCTGTTACGAAGTGATTTTACGCAGGTCTTCTACAACGTAAAAGCTACTACGACGTGCCGTTTTGAACTACTGATTTTAGAAACCGCGCTGCGTCGCTTCCCATTAGGACTAAAAACAAATCAATTTCACTAACCGAAACCAAATATGGGGTAAAGGGAAAAGTCACTGGGTTCAACAAGCCCTAACCTTATATCGTTTCAGTGTGGCTGACCCTAACCTTTGCATATCCTCAATTATTGTCTTTTGAATAGCTGCTTAACGTATTATTGTACGCCTTTTACCGGATATTTAACACATAAATTAATATCACATTAAATATACAACTAAAGTTACATATTTTACACTAAACACAAATATGAAAGCAAATTCATAGCACCTTTGAGATGGCAACCCTTATCAAAGGCTCCGATTAGGCCAGATTAACGAGACAAATGGAATGCGTAATTATCAGAACCCACAGTTAATCGCTTTTGGCGTTGTTTACGTATGGGCGGAGCCAAAAATATCCGCCATGAACCGTTTATAACTAATAATTATGAAAACTTATATTATTACTGTCGCTGTGTAAAAAGAATAAAATTTTCATGCCACATTTTTATATAGTTTGCGTTCTGCCATATTCTTGTATTACTCTAGTCCAGGGGTCCCCAAATTGTGCGCCGCGGCGCCCTGGTGCGCCGTGGAAAGGCAAGAGGGGCGCCGTGAGTCGATCCTCCATCATTATTCAAAACCACAAATTATATTTAATAAAATATAATTATATAATTAGGTGAAGCAGGTGGATGATTAAATACTTGTTTATTATTATTTACCTGCAAAACGTAACTATAATCATTAAAGGTGTTTATTCATGTAAATTTTTTTAATAGCTAGGTAGAGTAGGGCGCCGTGACAAAATATTGTGACGTGCAACTGCGCCGCAGGCTAAAAAAGATTGGGAACCCCTGCTCTAGTCAATAGTGAAAGCCGACATAATATAATAATTTGATGTTCAGGCTTTCTTACGTTATATGTTACTCTGGTGTTTATTATCTTCCTTACAATTCTTTCACTTGGCGCTATTCTTTTCTCCCTTCTTTTTCCAGCAACACTCTAAGCTTCTTGCCCGTCTAGATAGGAGAAAAGAATGAAACAGAAAGTTGTACTCAATCAAAAATAGTTAATATGCTTAGTAATAATTTTCATCGTTTTTGTGAAATAAATAATGAGAATATAATATTATTAATGTCCATAGTAAAATTATGTTCGTTATTGTCTGAAATTCCTGTACAGGCGCCCCCAGAGGATAGATATACTAATTATATTGCTCTCATTCTTCTTCATTACACGAAAACACAATTCATTATAATTTATTATACAGCGAGATAATTTGTTGTATGTATTTTATTTTTAACCGTTATTAACACAAACATAGATCAAGATAGATACCGCATGTCCCTCCATTTGTATCAAAACGAGCGTACCACTTTTTCCTACCTCGATGATAAGAAACGTGTCCATTATCTAGGCCAACGTTTCTATTCGAATTTCTACAACTTAATATGGCACAATTAGGCATTTAGGAATTTTTAAAATTCAGATTGACGTCCGATTCCGATAGCAGACTAAAGAACAGACTTTTGAAAGACGAGCATTGCTCGTCGTTTGGGAACGCGATATGGCACGCGAAGTACATACACATGTGGTATCTATCTTGATATATGTCTGTGGTTGTTAATGTTTTGTGTCCTGTTGATATGATTTAATACCAATGTAGTAAGGGGTCAGTCACACTAAACATGATGCGAAGTGGTTTTGTATTTTTAGGACCGTAAAAACTACTAGAGTTACAAATATATACTTTTTAAAGTTATTGTGTAAGATAGACGGTTCCTTGCCAAAAAGCGCCACGTCACGTCGCGTACCCTATTTTGTAAATGACAGTTCACATAATGCAATAATTTTACGTGTAAAGTATTTAAAAAAAATTTGTTGTAGATTTACATTAAAATATTATCTAGATACTCTAGACCTTACTAGCCTAAAACATGGTAAGAAAAAGCTGTGGTCCAATTGTATTAACTTGTATAAAGTATAAGGGGCAAAGTTTGATATCGTTAAAAATATTTGAAGGGTATCTCCATAGTACATACCTACTTCAAAAGCACTCGAACCACGAAATTTATTATGAGGTTTCCTTTCAATGTTCTTTCTCATACAAAAGTATTAGCTATATTTACAATTATGATTGCCATAGAAATCTTAGTAAATAATATTTTTTTAAATTTAACATAAATGCATTTAAATACTACTCAAGTACGAGTTGGACTCATGTTAAATTAACTTTGTATGAGATATCAAAAATGAAAAAAAAAAAAAAATTTAAGACGCTGATAACTCCCAATGACCTTGAGGATTCGCATATCTCGCATCACTCTCGCACCACTGTCGGTTTTTCATGCGAGAGAGAGAGTGATGTGAAATGTTCACTAGGTAGCGTGGATACATTTTTCGTTTGTTAGAGGAAAAAATAAATATTATGGGAAATCTAGATGTCAAAACCGAAAATTAAATCTTACAAGCTTTAGGTTCTTGTAAAAGGTATCAAATAAACAAATTTTTAAAGCATAGCTTGTAAATTATTTTAGTTAGAACTGTTTTAAGTTCCTGGAAGATGTGACTTTGGTATTTTTTTTCATCCAGTAGGAGAACATTATTTTGTTATTTAAAATAAAGAAGCTTTTCCAAATATAATCAAAAATCACATATATTTCTTTTGTGCCAATCAATTAAATACATACATCTAGAAAACTGCACAAAGATGTCGAATTGGCAGCTGTCTTCGCCTTAATACTTTATTCTATTAAATAAATAAATAAAACAAAATACGTTTATTTCAGGTAATAACCCATAGAAAAATTCTTAAAACTAGAAGGAAAAAATAATTATTATTAATTTAAATATTTGCCACCCTCTGGCGCACCGGATACATGCACGTGTGCATGGACCCAGTGCTTCAGGAGGGGGCTGTCCAGCTTATCAAGCTTCAGCTTCCAGCTTAGCTATTGGTAGGTTTTGGTATGCTTAAGAAAAAAAAAATCTGCTACCTAGCTATGCCATATTGGTTCATGGAAAACAGTCTACAGCCTAGTGAGTGTGACAGACAGGCTGACTTGGAAAGTGGAGACTTACTCGTAGTGTGAAACCTAAAGATTTTGAAATTCAAGATATGGCACGAGGTATATGTGTTAGTAAAATGGTAATGCATGAAAAAAGTAACGCCACTGACGTCAATCTCATATCTTAAATATCGAAGTGCTTCAAGGAATTTGGAAGTGGACCATTTTTTTACCATTATTTTTTTCTCAATATACTATGTCTGTGTTAGAAGCTAAAATAAAACAACAAATATTCACAATCTGTGAAAATTTCAAAAGTCTAGCTAAAGCTGCTCTTGAGATATAGCCTGGAGACACACAAACAGACAGACGGACAGACATCGAAGTCTCAGTAATAGTGTTGGTAATAATAGCATTAGCAATAATAGTTAATTGTTTAATGCCCATTAGCAATAATTAAATTAATCGTACTTGCTAAAAAATACGATTGCTAATATTATCGTGCGCAGCAATAGTCTGCAATCATGAAAAAAATTCACGTCCGCGCTGTTACGCACCGCGGTATTAACTGTTAATGAATTGCTATTTTTAACTCGATGCGAAATAATACTCGACGCGAGCGGTGCGATGCGAACCGAGAATTAACGATGCCGCGTTTTTTGCAAATAGCTAAGCAATAGCACGTAGCATTCTAAGACATCAAAATTAGCATGTTAATGAAATTAATAGAAAATAGCATTAATTCCCATTACTATAACTCAGTAACAGGGTCCCGTTTTTACCCTAAAAAGTGTTTTCTTTAACGTTATATAAAAATTGATTTTTGTTTATTGATTCATAAACCTACTTAACATATAAAACCCAATGCTAAGACCAAATTGATCTTGAGTCATAACGACGATTTAAATCAACTGCAAAAGCCACTTTGTTTGGTTTTAAACGCTGCTACCCTGGTAACTCAATATTCCACAAACTTGCAAATTCGCGAAAATCTGACAGCTGCAACCCTAGTCGCAATTAACTGTCGCCATATTCCAATTTCAATCCTCATTGTAAAATCCTGGCTATATTCTAAGCTTCCACAATTATCATTCATTCAGATTTAACATTTTGTGCATGATATACGGCAGACTAGAGTAATGCTACCTAAAGTTTGTATTTATGAATGGCAAATAAGCTTGTTAAAACAGCGTGTAAAAATATTGTTAGGACTTAGGAGACATTATGAAATATGGGGTATGTAATTTTATTGTGAATTCTTATTGATTTTAATGATAGAAAATTAAAAGGGTAAGTAATTTAATTTTAATAACTTTTCGGCGTATACCATATGGCTCAATTTATATTGTCGCGGAATGGAATGGAAGCGACTTTTTGCAACGAAACTGTTCACAGTACTATGAACTTTATGTGAACAGTACACACAAATTAAATACGAGCCAAAAATTTGGACGCACGTCTTCCGTGGAAGACTTTTTGGCTTTCATTCCATTCCGTGGCGGTGTAAATTGAGCCTTAAACATGGCGTCTGGTCATGTTACACTCGCTCAAAATTATTCATCATAATTTTGCATGTGGCCGAAATTAAAACTAGCGCTGGTGTAATTTTGACCATTCTGCTTCGTCCCTGTGACAAAATCCTTGTCGATCTGTATTACCAGTGGCCATACTCATCATGACAAACTATTACTATTAAGCACTACAAATGCGTCAACTGTTACCAGGAACCAATCCCAAATCATAATACTAATTAACCGATATTGTTTAACTGAAGGCATCACGTCGCAAGGGGAGGTCGGGTCAGATTATCCTCAGACGGATGTAGGGGACTCTCGGGCCTGGACGCAATTAACTGAACATGTTTCAATTTACACTCGCAAATACACCACAGCCATTGTGACGTCATAATGCAGGACAGATTAACCTATTGTCTCGATAGTGATGATGAACAGTATTAAATCTAGATTCAAAGACTGGATATGAAAACCCAAAGTTGTAGAACTTTAAAAATTATAGCGTAGGCAAAACGATGACCTCATATTCTGTTTACATATTTTTTGAAGTACTTATTACCCAATCAAAGAATCCAGTATTTTTAACTGGTATTTACTTAATAGGTACTCCTGTAAAACAGTAGTAAGCGACCACGAAAATAAAATTACTTCAGGGGTCTGAACTCTAAAAATCATTAATATTGTTTTGCTACGCAGGGATTAGAATCAAAATATTTTATGGAACAGCAGTATCAACTTATTGCACATGCAGTACAATCACCTGTAGTAAAACTCCACTATTTTATTGCACCGATCCCTAGGACCAATCAGACGTTGGTCAGAAACTGTTATGCCCATCGCACCCAAGCTGAATTCAATTTAAAAACTGATCTAGGTGCGAGACTGCGATCAAAAAACTACATGGAGCTAGGTACCTACTACTACTACTAGCTAGGTACACATACAAAGGCTTGATAATAAACAAAAGAAATACAACGTGTACAATATTTTTGTACAAATTGTATTTCTATTGTAATTGTGTTGTTCAGAAATCGGCATATTAAATTTCCATAGTTTTATATTGAAAATTGAAAATATTTTAAATTGGAACTTAACTTTAACTAAAGTTAACATACTTTAGTTCAAATCGTTAAATGTAAGAGAGCCATGCTTTGGTACAAATAAGCGTGATCTACCGGTTAAACACCAACGCCACAGTAATCACTTAAAATTTGTTACACGTGTCTGATAGTTTTTATATCATAAAAATGCACAGTTCTCGCGGGTGAAATTAATTTCAATGCGAACAAAGCTGCTGGCAAACATCTATGGTCCAAACCACAATACGAGTTCACACTTTATATAACATTTTAAATTTTGTGGAAAATTTCATCACTGGCTTTGATCAAAGTCATATATAAAATTTTAGCTATAGTTTTATCATATTATGTATTTTGAGTAAAAGATATGAGAAGTAGCTATTTTCTAATATTCGTGAATGGTGCTCAGCACTGTACAATGTACATTCTCAACATAATACGTAACAAAGTTTACCGACTTGCCTTTAACTTTAGCATCTTGTGTATAGTTTACTGTAGGAACTAACTGCTATTAGCAAGGGGCATAATTATTTGAATAATGTATATCGGTCCACAAACGCCAATCAAAAAGGGCTAAGATTTCTGTTTAGTTTTAACCCGAATTCTGAACTAACAAGGAGTAGGCTAATAGAAATAATATTCTTGTTATAAAATTTTTCTAGCGCTAGAAAGAGACGTATGTAAAGGTTTCGGGGAAACATTGGTCTAGCGGTGCGACAACATAATATCTTTAAAAAGTTTCATAAAGTCAGTAAAGATCATTGCAATTTATTTTATGTACTGCCAGGGAAGTTGATTACTAGGCAGATGGCGGACCTAAGTAATTTGGTCGCATTAAGTCAAACCCATCCGACCGATCACAGAGTAGCTAACATTGAATTGACAGAAGCCAACCAAATGACGCAGGTCCGTCAACTGCCTAGGAATCAATTTCCTCGAAGGTACATTATGCAACGTCAAACGTTCATATAAGATGTTTCTGTCCAAAATTAGCATTATATTTATATTGGCTGTCCTTTATTTATACCAGTAGATATTACATAAAAATAGATATTATATTTTGTAGAAATTTGGTTCGTACAGATACTTTCTGTGTAATTCTATTCTATATTCTCAGCTGGCTGAGATACGAAGCACAGTAACCACAGGAGAATAACATTGTTTTCACTTTGTTTTTGCTCATTTTGACAAATATACCGTGGGGATATAACGCGACTGAGTTTTTACTACAAAATAAAATCAAAATTGATGTATAACTACACCAAAGTAATTGCTTCGGTTTCTACTTTGATTTAAGGAATTTTATCAGTACTAGATGACACCCATAGCTCCTTTGCGCCTAAATTCATTTATCGCGCGGGAACCGTATATTTCTCCGGTATAAAAAGTATTCTACATCCTTTTCCGGTATCCAAAATACCTCCATATCAAATTTCAGCAAATCGGTTAAGCGGCTTGGGTGTGAAGAAGTAACAGACAGACAGAGAGACACACTTTCGCATTAATAATATTAGTATGGATAATATTTAACTTCTTGTTTGTACCATTATCGGCTTTTGATACAGTAAAATTATATAATGCTTATTCTATTCGGTAATCAATGTTTTTCTACGGAAAAGATAGTGAAATGAGCCGCTGATTCTATTTTCACTGAGATTAATTTTTAAAACTGTTATAACTGATACCCTAAGTACACGAAACCGCTGAAGTAACCTAAATTAGTTAGAGCTTACAAAGAACGACCGCTGTAACAGCATGTATGCTCGTTTATTGCAAAATAAATTTATGATAGTTCCTTGTATTTTTACTCTATATTTTTCGAGCTCCTTTATATTCTTCATGAAATAGAAAACAGTTTTGAAAAATTACTTTTAAGACCGCGCGCAGGCAACCTCTTGTCAGGCGCGGAGCCTTTATAACGTGTGATATATCGCTGTACTGTGCATTGTTGTATGTCTCACCTTAAATAATCTAATTTGATATATTTCTATCTTATACAAAAAAAATAGCTAGGGTAAACACTGACATGAAAGAAAGTTTCTTTTTCTATGGTAAGCGATTACGATTTACAACACAAGAAATTATAGAGTCATCAAACTTCTCAACATTACATTTTTCTTGAGTGTATCATGGGAATTGCATATTGTAAATTATATTAACTATACAATGTCTGTCCTTGTTGGCAACGTCATACGAAGACAAGGGTCCTTGATCAGTTATAAACTGCTGAAATATTATATTTATTAGTGCGGTGGATATAGTTTAGCAAGAAGAAAAATAACGGAAAATTTTAAACATGGTTGACGATAACGCTTCCAATTTAAATGTCACGTATTACCCAATAAAGAAATATTTAATAGCTTATAGCACAATGGTCGAGTTTAATTTTTGTTTACATTAAGAGGGCGACCTATGATAGAAAAAAATCGGTTTTCACCCGCGCACTTCACACCCCCCGCACTCGTCCAACTCATTCAATATGTCACCGCGGCTATAAATTTGTGTAATTACTCTCGTAACCACTTTTTGTACGAACGTAGTATAACCAAATATATCACATAAAATTTTGAGAAGTTCAAGTCACATTTTCCATCTGTACTTTGAGAATCAAATTAATATACTTCTTGCCTTATACACTAGTAATACTTTATGATATGTTTATTTATCGAAATCGAATAGGCTCTGACACTACTGGATCGATTCTGGTTAGAATTCCTAAGCTGTAGTTGTTACAAAAATATAATAACTTTATATTTTAATATAATATACTAGCCACGTCTTCGTCCACGTCCGAATTTGGTTAGTTTTTGTGTGTATTTGCGTAAAATATATTAACATTTGTCAGTTTGAAATACACAAAATTCTCATGTCACAATGTTTGTGTGCGAACTGCTCAATCGATTCAATGAAATTTTGCATACATACATTCGTTAGGCTTGAGAATAATTTTTTAACTGCTTTTTGATATAATATATTGATGCTAGAAATAATTTATATGGCAAACTAACGTTTGCCGGGTCATGTAGTCAAATATGTATATATAAAATTCTCGGGGCACAGTGTTTGTGCGCGAACTCATCCAAAACGGTTCAACCGATTATAATGCTATGTACATTCGTTAGGCCTGACAATAGGTTTTTATTTACTTTTTATATTGATACTAGAAAAGAAATTAAATGGCAAAACAATGTTTTCCGGGTCAGCTAGTTTCCTCCTTTTAGTTCCCGTCAATTTCTCATGAATTGCACCATCAGATCACCACTTTTATTAACATGTTACGAAATCATGAAACTACATCTTATACAATAACAAAAGAATTTTGGAAATCCGTCAACAAACGGCGAAGTTATCCGCCACGGTATCACTAAAATCGTCTCTGATGCTGGTGCTGATAAAAACCCCAGCTCAAATTTCATCTTGATACACTAAAATCACGTGTTTGGGAAATTCTGCATCGATTAAACCATCCTCATCCTCTGGAGAGCCATTATTCGTCCCATATAGATGTTACTATTATTAATTTATTATCAATCTTCCAAACTCGTGAAAAAACAACCTTTCACATTTTCCAGATTGCAGTACTGGAATACATTTCAAAGATTTTGGGAAAGGCTCAAAAAATGTATGTTTAGGTACTCTATACCAAGTATCGAATATTTGTTATTTAATCTATTGGCAAGAAAATTTCAAAGATTTTGTCTTTTTCGAATAAATTTTCAGTTTCATAAAACCAAATAAGATTTGTTGGCTTATAACTTTTCTTTAGCCATAGAAAGACTAATGATTTTTTTATAGAAATAAAACTATCCGGAAGTTTTAAAAATAAGCTAAAATTCTTTCATTTACGGTCTTTCAAATAGATTCTTAGATATTTTCAGATATTTTATAAAACACAAATATCATAAGACTTTGTTGATTTGTGTATTTGAAAAAAATCGGCCACAATGCTCATAGCAAGGCAATGATTGGAGTTAGATACAAAGTTTGAAAGACAAAATCGTAGTAAATTTTAGTAGCTTTCATAAAGTTCTTTACGACTCACTCTTTTTAAAGAGCTAAAAACTTAAAAACAGGAACTTTTGGCCTTAATTAGAAACTCGTAACTAGCTAGATTTTTTTTTTCTATATAAAGTGCTTTTATTCATAATTCGCCTAAAATTCATGTATTTTTGAAAAATGGTATTCGGTTGACACTTGAAAATGCTCAGCAAGTTGGTACGATCCTGGTTTGACACCAAAGCAATGTGCAAAACGAAAAATTACCGCTAGAAATGTGATGGTTACACTTTGGTGGTCTAATTGCCGGTGTGATAAGTCACAGCTTTTTACAAAACGGCAAGAGCATTACTGCAGATGTGTACATTGAAAACTGCCCACAATGATGGCGATGGTCGTACGTCTGCAACTAGTTTTTGTCAATTGATCGTCTCCGCTGCTCCTCGATGACAACGCGCGACCCCATTTTGTTTGGAAGCTCTCCCTCATCTGCCATACCGACTGTTACCTTTTCCAAAATTGGGAAAACTTTTACCGGGAAGAAAATTCAACTCGCGAGAGAGCCTCTCAAAATGCCTTAGAAGTGTAGTCTGCCGTCCGGCTGACATTTTCAATAATGGCATCTATACACTGCCACTGCGTTGGTGAACGTGCATTGATTGCAGGGGTGATTACTTTGAATAACAGAAATAAGTAAGTTCGAAATAATCAGCCAAGTGTGAGTCGGACTCGCGCACGAAGGGTACCGTACCGTTAAGGTTCGCGCACACTTTGTCGGCGCGTGCCGGGGCGTGCCGGGGCGGGTCGGGGCGCAGCGCAGCGCAAAATGCACTATAGCACACTATTGCCGGGTCGGGTCGCATCACATTGAAACACTCACTGTGCCGGGGCGTGCCGGGGCGGGTCGGAGCGCAATGCATCACATCACATCCATCGCATCACATCCGCGCGCCGCTTGCTATAGCACACTGTTATCGGGGCGCAGCGGGTCTTGCTGGGGCGCAGCGGGTCTTGTCGGGCCGTGTCGCATTGACGGAAATCTGCCGAGCAAAAATCCGCGCCAATGCGCCCCGGCACAGTGTGCGATACGCGCATCCGCCTCCATACAAATTGTATGGAGGCGGATTTTTGCGATGCGCCCCGGCACGCTGAGCCCCGGCACGCCCCGTCTCAGTGTGCTCACTCCTTTATAGAGCTAAAAATAGCCCAAAAATTGTAATTTTTGTATGGGAGCCCCCTTAAATATTAATTTTATTTTATTTTTAGTATTTGTTGATAAAGCGGCAACAGATATACTTACACATTCTGTGAAAATTTCAGAAGTCTAGCTAGAACCGTTCTTGAGATACAGCCTGGAGACTTTCAAATCGCTGTCATACACTAGTTTTTGTCAAAACTATATCGATTTAAAGCCGATTTATTTTTTCAAACTCTATTGCCGCGGCCGCTGATTCGTCTATCGTCACGAAGCTTCGTGCTATGAGACGATACCATTGGACGATACACGCAGATCGTCCAATGGTATCGTCTCAAGCACGAAGCACTACGCATGTGCGGCCGCAACATACGGGTTTGACAAATTATTTGTCATGATAATATTATCATATTTGTAAACAAATATACGTATTTTATTTAAATTAAAAAGCCTTTTACAATTGTTCATCGGCTCCCGTTTTCTCCTGCAAAGGTTGCTTTTAGTGTATTCATTTAATTTTTGTTTGTTTCCCATGGTTTCGATTAAATATTTTCTCAATCCGGAGTAAAGGCAAAGGAAGTACGTCCTCTCTTCAGGCGCGCGCGAACGCGACTATTGGCGACTGAGAGGTGAGACAAATCTAGCGGTGAAGCGCGAATGTGGTTTTTCTTAAATATCTTAAAAAATATAGAGAATATTAAAAATCCGCTAGGTCGAACCCTCGGTGATAGAATTTTATATGATGTGTAAAAATATTAACTTAGTTTAATGCATGGTTTTGGCAATATAGGAAAAATTCGTCAAAGTTAGATGCATTTTTGTGATTTTTTTCTATCGAGAAAATTTTACGATATCGTGTTTTCGCTCAGATCAGACTCTTGGAAATATAATGTAGTATCTAGGTTTAGAAAATTAAACAATTCGGGGCTTATTATCAAGTCCAAAAATGATTTATAAAATCGACAATTTTGGGTTAGTCGCCTTCTTAACAACGAAATGAATTGTAACGGAGTAAACATTGTATTCTAACATTTATAAACACATAAACACTAAAGTTCTGTTTGCTAGGGTTTAACTAATAACTGTAGGGCTTTTAGTTCTACTCTGAACGAAATCAAAGTTGCAAGGCTGTCGGAGTTTACTAAATTGAAATTTCAGTTGGAGTTCACACTGTGTTTGTGATCTGAATTTTACTCTAAATAACACAAATGTTTCACCTTAACTTCATTGCAAACAGTTTTTTAAAACTTCTGTTACATTGGTTTTTGTTGATTTGTTACCGTGTTAAATCTATTAAGCTCTATAATAGATTCTTAGTGTTATTATTTGTTATTGTTGGAATTGTGCGAAATAACACAATGATTAACTAAGTAAACTGAGATTTTATTCGGACACAATATTACAAGATGTTACAAGATGCAGCTCAGATGACAAAGAGACCATAGATCAGTGATCACGCATAGACAACAGAATATACTTTTAAAACATAAAGCACAGACGCACGGCATAGAGTATAGACATTGGCTCCAACTAGCTATTTACACAACTATGGCAAATTACATTGTTTAGTTTATACTAACTGTTCTAACAGTTATTTTGTTGAGTTATAATTTAACAGAACACGGTTGATGTGTTACTATTGCGTATTGTACGCTAGTTGTGGGTACAGCCATAGAACTAGCTAACTAAACATGCTAGACAAGCTAACAGAAACATGTGATTTTGTATATCTATAGTTATCTATATCACATATTATACCATTGGTTTTTTATTTAATTTTCTGCACACTAAATAAATACGACACAGTACTTGTACGCAGTAGAATCTAATTATTTTATTTTCGTTTAGATCAAATCAAAATAGAGTATACATTATGTGGAATCGGCTGTTTCGGTAAAAGCTGATATTATATCTCGGACAGTATGCGGATCGGACACAGATATCGGACGTTACTAATCATTCATTACCCGACACCTCAGTGTCGTACAAATCTTTCTTTCGCTTCAGGGATTACGGAATATTTCCGTCCCGAATCATAGTTTATCCTCTACCAATAACAGGAAAGATTTGATACGGGACGAGCATTGATGAGAGTAATTGGAAGCTGAAATACGGAGATGAAATATGTTGCAGGTTGATCGAGGGCATTTCGGCCAGTTATATTTTTATCAGTTATTTTCAGCACTATTTATTATGTGTAGTCTTGGGGTAGTTAATAGAATCAGGTGTTACTTTGCGGAAATCCATAGCTTAAAATTTCGGCTCGTCCGGACGTGGAACGGAACACTATTATTGAGACTTCTTAGGCTGCCTTCACATTAAGGCGCGAGTACTGCGGCAGCCGCGCGACTTCCATACTAAACAGAGTCGCGCGGCAGCCGCGCGACTGTCTCTAGTATGGAAGTCGCGCGGCTGCCGCAGTACTCGCAACTTAATGTGAAGGCAGCCTTAGTAATGAAACTAATTTTCTTATTCACATGACGTTAAGCTATGAACTAGTCACATAGCTGTATATGACCCTTAGGGTCAATTCAGACCGTAACACGACGCGTATAAATTTGTGTGGAATTGACAGATTTGCAAGACGTCTCACGCAATTAAAATCTGTCAATTCAGTACAAATTTAGAAATGTATCTACGCGTCGCGTTGCGGTCTGAATTGACCCTTACAAGCAATAGCAACAATGAACAAACACGTGACACTCCAACACTTCAAAACTCTTCTCCTAACACCATTCGAATCTGATGTATTATGTATCACGATATCTTTCATGGGACCCCAAACGTTTAAGCCGTATCAATAATGTACTTTACGCTTTACATGCGAGCCACGGTAACACCGGTGCGCCCTGTGCCAGCCACTTAACAATTCAATCAGTCGCCCGCTCCCGTGGGACGCACAAACAGGGAAATTGGATTGGAACAACAATAATATTAATTACTTGAAGTTACTGGAAACTTCTGAAATCTTGGGAAAATTTTACAAGGATACAGAGCCTGTGGACCAATTACTGCTAAAATTCTGCATCGCAACATCGAAGTTTTTGAATCGCGGCGGTATATTAACGCTGGAATTATCATAGTAGGCTTCGGCTTGACGGAGTTGATCTTGCTCGGTTGGAAAATCCTTCTTTTGGTCATCCATACTACCTACGTCTTCCTTATTCGTCTACTCTATGTTTCTTCTTAAAAATATTAGTATCATCTCGTTCCTCCTCCTCGTATCATGCACACATTATGTAAGCTGAGAAATTACTCTCTATCCGGTGACCGAACTATACAATACAACATGAACATAAAATGTAAAATCTCCTACAAGGTAAAACTGCTACTTGAAAAAAGTAAAAAGTGTACCGAGGTCAGTTCGTAATAAAGTTAGGAATGAGCCATAGGAGTTGGAGATTTTTTGATTGCTGCACCCAGCAATGCACAAACAAACCTAGAGACGGAATCGGCTTTGCTTTTACAAAGGAAACATAGTACAAAGGAACGATAGTTTGTCAAGCGACCAACTTTACTATTGACTATGGAATGAAATATTATAAAGGTATCGTGCGTGTACAACTTTGTAAAAGATTATAATTTTTCTTTACATAAAATAAGGGGGCAAACGAACGAACGGGTCACCTGATGGAAAGAAACTGGACACTCGTAACATCAGAAGAGCTGCAGGTGCGTTGCCGGCCTTTGAAGAGAATACGCTCTCTTCTTGAAGGTTTGCAGGTCGTATTGATCCGGAAATACTGCTGTATTGTATTTTATATTATTTTTCAGCATTTATTCTACTATATTATATCCCCTATTTTTATTTCGGTATAAACGACTTGCATGCAAAATTGTATAAAAACCCGGTTAATGGTGTTTGAATTTTTCTTGAAAAATTAACAAACATACATTACAAGTTTTCAGCTACATATTATAATCAGGGTTATAACATTATTATTTGAGTAATCATGTATCTCCAATTATTAATTTATCTTTTCAGTTTCGCAAAGTTGTTAAAAAATGTGTTCGCTGAAGATCTGTAAAAATTCTAATACTCTTGCCGTCAAAAATTATTTCAAAACCAAAACGGAAAAATATAAAAGGTAAAAAAAATGCATGCAGAAACTTTTAGAGCTAATAACTGCCTTGAAAATAAAAACTGTAATTTCTGTACGTATTCAGATTCCAGGGTAAAATGAATTCTATTTTTGCGAATGACTTGCTCATTAGTGTTTTATATTTTTGGTATTAAGAGCCCCCGCAGACTGCAGACTTTCTACCGGCCGATACTTTGGTTTGGCTCTTGATCAGTATGAAGCTGTATGGAAGAGCGCATTGCGCATATTACAACGATACCGAGTCGGCCGATGGTTAATTTTCGACGATTGCCTTCAAATTTAACCATCGGAAAACTGTCGGCCGATGCTTAATCCCGTACGACGTTCTTCCACGCGCGCACACGACACCGATTGTTTGGTCGGCCGAGTCGGCAGAAATCCGAATCGTTTAAAATTTTCCATTCAAAAACCTATCGCTATGAATGGAATCGTGCGAGAACAATCGGCCGACTGTTTGGTTGGCGTAGTGTGCGCGCTAACAGCCCAACCCGACCAAACTATCGGCCGACTAAAAGTCTGCAGTCTGTGGGGGCTCTTAAACTTCATTTTCACCACAAGTCCGACTTGAAACTGTATGTGAATTCTTCTTTTAAACTGTATTAATAAGAAGAATTCACTTAAAAATATACACTTTAAAGTTCTAGTATTCAAACCAATCAAAAACAGTAAAACCAAAGTAATATACTAGTATTATGTTGTCGCGCATTTATCTCGCGGGAATATTTTGCCTTTCCCTTTCTCGGCACAATTATTTTGTTTGCTGTCCTAAGTATTTGACAACTTAATCCCGTATATGAAATAAACAACTTCGCTCCTAAATGTTTCTATTGTTCTAAATGATTAAATTAGCACTAATGACCATGGCAATTAAAGCCCTCTTAAAGAAGTGGGGCCATAAGACACGGGGCGTTAGGTTCGGCGGACACGCGCGGGAAATTGGGAGGCCGAAAAGGCCCCAAATAATCCGATAAACACTAGAGAAATTCGAGACTTTTTATACATAAACAACCCTTTTTTGCGACCAATTTGTAGCTGTCACGGTCTGTTTTTTATGTTTTTATACATTTATGGTGTCTAAATTACGTATAATTTAACAATTTACTTATTTTTATTGTTTAGTGTTTACTTTACGTAACTTATAACATCAAATATTTTCAGCTTAAGAATAAGTACAACTTCTTAATGTATTCTCAAATTAAAATGTTTTAAAGCTTCCTGTCTATTTATTTAACATAATGGAGCTCCAAGTAATATTGAGAAAATATTGATATTTAGAATATTTAGAAAACCTATTAAAATAGAGTAAGATATCAAAAAGCCATAACATCCGCGCGTCCGAAGTTGTTATAAAATTTTATGTTACGGCCGTGTTCCCACTAAACTCCGCAGCCCGCTGATATGGAACTTTATGTTTTTATGGACACTCTTAAACAACTTATAATCTTAATAACATGGACGATGTTTATGATAATAGAGTTTTATAAATTGCATTTAAAATTATGAAGGAATCGAAACTCATGTTAGCTTATATCAAGTCTGCAGGATATTGCATGTCAACCTAGATAAAAAAATAGAGTTTGGAATTTTGGTATTAATACATAATATGCCATTATTTCACCGCTAATTAGTTCGAATTAACCGTCAGTCGGTAGGTGGTCAGAAATCGTAGTTAGTGGTTAGAGACTATTAGGGCTTGTTTGCATCCAATGCAAATGTAGTAACTACTTTATACCAGTACTTTCGCTATAAGCCGCTGGAAGGACACAGGATAGTTTTTTTATGTCGTCGTGTACAGTTACCGCGCGATAAACGAATTTCGGCGCAACAGAGTAGTCGTCATCTAGTAATTTTATAAGACACAAAAAGATACGGACGGAAAGTTAATTGA
Source organism: Cyaniris semiargus (assembly GCA_905187585.1). Lineage (NCBI taxonomy): Eukaryota > Metazoa > Arthropoda > Insecta > Lepidoptera > Lycaenidae > Cyaniris > Cyaniris semiargus. The sequence continues at coordinate 8,060,320 of LR994555.1, forward strand.
ATTGAAATCACCGTCTCAAATGAGTATCTCCCCTTAAAGTAATCTTTGTGATTGTGGGAATATGACGCAAAGGAAGATCTTCCGACCGAGTGAGGTGTTATGCTCGGTCAGGCCGGAGCCCACGTGATTGATTTTAGCTTTCGTATATATACCAACGCACTTAGAAAACTTCGATAGCGCGATGCAGAAATGTTAGGCTTATTGTGGGTACCGCCACATCACTCCCCTCCGAAGACCGTGAGTCGGAACTGTTGCAGTGAGTCCCAGTGAGTCGGAACTGTGATGCTGCTGCACGGGATCCAGTGAGTCGGATAGCTCCCGTGCGGGGCCGATGCTACGTGCTGACCAGGAGAGATGTGCTCTGCTTGCTGACCGGTCAGTGTAGTGAGAAAGCCTGATGAAGCCGATGCGGAGTCGCCCAGGCCACGGCACATTGCGGCTAGGAACTAGGTACCCGATGAGGCTATGCTGGCTGGCGCGGTGCGGAGGGTGGGGAGTGATGATGATGAAGGAGGCGTGTTCTGTCGAGGGTCACCAATGTGGGAATATGCGCGTGGAGGCCGCAAAGGAAGATCTTGCGCTCGAGCGAGGTGTGCTCGGTCAGGCTGGAGCCCACGTGATTGATTTCAGCTGTCGTATATATGTCGCAGCTAACTGGTTTAAATAGCCGTTCAATCAGACAGCTAGCCCTTTGACTGAACAACGCCATTCAATCACACGTCTAGCTTTTTAATTGAATATTTAAGTCGCTCGAAATGTTCAACACTACAGCTGATTCAAAAGCCGCCGTTTGATTGAATTAGTTCAGTGTACACCACCGCGGCGCCTGGTGCGTTTTGTTTACAATATGGCGTCAATTACTTACCTGTGTTTTGTGGTTGTATTAAGATATTTTTCGTAAATATATGTTACAAGTATTATTAAAGAGACAGATCTTATGGGGCACATACGAGTGAATCAAAATTTAAACTAATATTCGAGGAGAAATTACGGGATTTGCATACCAAGGTATTTATTGCAATTGTGTTCAAAATGAGTTAGAATACAAATAATCTGCTTGTTATCATGACGCTTGTGTAATAATACCACTAAACTAATGGTCACCTTAGTTAATTTACTGTTTAACCAGTTGGCTAAGCGTCATCTAGCTGTAGTGTTGAACGTTGCAGTCAACAAGTCGGCTAAACGACGTATAGCCGTGTGATTGAATGGCGTTGTTCAGTCAAAGGGTCGAGTCGACTGCGACATATATACCGACGCACTTAGAAAACTTCGATAGCGCGATGCTGGAATGTGGCGGTAATTGTGGGTACTGCCACATGATAATAAAGAATAATAATTATTTGTTTTGTAGTCTGAAGATAGGACAAATTAAAAAATATGAAAGTATACAATTTATACATAGAAATCCACATAAATTTTTACAATCCTTCACTTGCTAATAATTAAGTTTTACCCCAAAATGATAAATCTATAAGAGGATGATGAATCTATAAGAGAATCTATTACTTGCAATTTGGCAACGGAACTCTAATAATAATAATAATATCTATGGACGCTTTACACCACGTCAGTCTGGCCCCGTGGTAAGTACCTGATGGACTTGTGTTACAGGTACCAGACAACGGAAATATATTTAATACTTTTATACTATACATATATTTAAGATTTTAATTATATTATACACATATTTAATACACATCCATGACCCAGGAACTTTGAAAACTTTTTGTTCCGTCGACGGGATTCGAACCCGCGACCCCCAGCTTAAGCTACCAACAGCCCACCATTTAAGCCACAGAGGTCGTCAAATAATCAATCAATTACATCACTATCAGACTTAAGTGACTCTGCTATTGAACGATTTCTATTATCAATAAAAAGTGCATAATCATTGCCAGGGGGCATCTTGCCAGGACCCTGTAGCGGTAAATCTCCAGGACTCCACTGAATAGCGTCTTGTGGAAATTAGTAACAGTCGATTAGTTTGGCGTCTTTAGTTACGTCGATTCCGACTGATACGCCTACTGGGTTAATTGATTTAGAAGTATTTGCTTTAATGAACATTGTTCTAAGGAATATACGTGTTCTTTTTAAGTTAATTTGTCTTTAATAATATATAATAATATCTATGGACGCTTCACACCACGTCAGTCTGGCCCCGTGCTAAGTACCTGAAGGACTTGTGTTACAGGTACCAGACAACGGAAATATATTTAATACTTTTATACTATACATATATTTAAGATTTTTATTATATCATACACATATTTAATACACATCCAGACCCGGGAACATTGAAAACTTTTTGTTCCGTCGGCGGGATTCGAGCCCGCGACCCCCGGCTTGAGCTGCCACACACTCAACCAATTGAGCCACAGAGGTCATCGGTCGACTTTCTCTTTCAACAAAAAAAAGTTTTTAAATGCATATTTGTTTTGGTTATAGGCTTTCCGCCTATATTATTGTCTCTTATAAATGCTATTCATCCAAAGAAATTTATTTTCAATTTTTTAATTGCTATTAGGTATATTTATCATCATATTCTTACCCTATGTTCTTATGACATTATCTCACACTTTAGTATGAAATCATTTCATAAGATCAATTTAATCAGATTCTTACGACTTAAATCCTACTTATATTATAAAGGCGAAAGTTTGGATGTATGTATGGATGTTTGTTACTCTTTCACGCAAAAACTACTGAATGGATTTTAATGAAACTTTACAATAATATAGCTTTTACATCAAAATAACACATAGGCTACAATTTTAACCGACTTTCAAAATGGGGGAATGTTATGTTCGTTTTTTTTATGTTCAACGATTACTCCGCCGTTTGTGAACTGATTTTCAAAATTTATCTTTTGGTGTATAGGGTATCATCCCATTTTGGTACTATATTTATAAAAGTGGTGACCTGATAAGTAATCGAGGGAACTCCTCAAAATTTATATGAAAACTTGTGGTGACTTCGGTTTCATGAGAACTATTCTAAGCATATTCTACCAACAAGTAAGATTTTCCACCGACGCGACGTATATAATGGTTCCGAAGGTGCTGAGAGAACTTCTAATTCTTTATAGATACAAGTTTGGGAGTTTCGGCGTTGTTTTAAGAATAGAAAGCATAATATGCTACTATGCAAATTACATTCATCATCATCACCACTACCATATTATACGATACCATGCATCGTCCTATGCTTATGAGCCTATTATTACCCTATTATTGGTAATTTTCATAGACTTTTAGATCGAGACTCGAGTTTGTCAAGCGATTTTAAAAAATCTATACTTATATTATAAACCTGAAGAGTTTGTTTGTTTGCTTGAACGCGCTTATCTGAGGAACTACTGGTCCGATTTGAAAAATTCTTTCAGTATTAGATATATATTATCACGCTAAGACTAATAGGACCGAAGAAACATAGGAAAATGTGGAAAAACGGGGAAAAATATTAGAAAGGGTTTATCTCACGAACTACTGGAGCAATTTTTGTGTTATTTAGCACAGATGTAGAGTAGACCACGTAAAGGGACGGATAAGCAATTTTTTTTGCGGGAAAATGTACGGCTTCCGTAAAATTCCTAATTTACGCGGGCGAAGCCGCGCGGGAAATCTAGTATTTACTATTTACTATAATAATAATAATAAAACTCCCACACCGGTTTCGGTGACGGTTGCCGGTTTCATTGAAACTAAGCCAGTTACGCAGAAGTAAATTTATAGTGCCCAAGTATGTGCACAGTACACAAGAGCACTCTCTATTCCTTTACTCTCATAGCCCAGTGGGACGGACGACCGACACGACTGGCGAGAGATCAGGCGCAGGACCGACTTTTTACATGCACATCCGACGCATGGATCATCTTACTTGTCAGATAGTCAGGTGATCACTGATCAGCCTGCATCGTCCTTACCAAACTTGGAAATAATAATATGTTTCCAACGCGGGAATCAAACCCACGACCTCCGAGTCAAGAGGCCCGCTCGAAACCACTGGACCACAGAGGCGTTATTTACTATAAGTTATAGCGCAGAAAGCTTAAAATGTTTAGGAATTATCTCCTTTATACATAAGTAGCACTAATTAGAAGGATTAACAAGTTTCTACCTAGATTTCTTGCGAAGATTAATAAAATGAAATAACTAACCAGACACCAGTAGCCCAGCCCTAGCACGGCGACCAGTAGAAATGCGAAAGTATAGACAAACTGTGGACATAAACTTAAGGTGCCGTTCCGATCTTTCCCGCGGCTAATCGCGACTGACAAAAATTCAATTAGAATGCCACTTTATGACAGACTATAGTATATGTCATAAGTAGGATATTATTTGAATTTTTAGGACTATAGTCTGTCATAAAGTGGCATTTTAATTGAATTTTCGGAACGAAAAAAGATCGGAACGGCACCTTAAGTTTATCTCCACAGTTTGCTAATACTTTCGCATTTCCCCTGGTCGCCGTGCTAGGGCTACAGTAAATCCGTACTAATATGTCTGTCTGATTCTATATCTAATAGATTCCTCCTTTGAGTGGAGACTAGTTTTTATCACGTAAAAATAGTACAGTTACCGCGAGATAAATGAATTTTGTCGCAACGAAATTGCAGACGACATATAGTAAAATATAAAAATAGTATTTTAAAAAGATAAAACCGATTTCAAAATTGTACGTAATTGAGAATTAAAATTCCCTGTCTCAAAAACTTCTGAACCGATTTTGAATAAACTTGCAGTGTTCCCTAAGTTAAACAATACTTAGTACAACAAAAAAATAATTACTCAAATCGGATTTGTAGTTCCGGAGATATGCGAACACAAACATAAAAACATACATACATACATACAATTTGAAATTTGGCACATTTGTTCAGACGCTGATATAGATTAACGTATACGAAAATTGGGCAATTCTGGAAATATTACATACATACGGATTGAATTGATAACCCTCTTTTTTTGAAGTCGGTTAAAAATATAATATATTTTCGGACGAGACATCTTTGATCTTATTTTCCCAAGGCATGCAACTTTTTAACGTTACTCGTAAAATCTTACAATTTCGATTTATACAGCAACGTAGACAGACTGCTGGGATGTAAAATTTTAACGAACGAGATAGGAAACTCTTACGAACAACATGTTACGGCTTAATAGCAGGCAGCATTACCTCAGAAGTTCAACTTGGTTTTGGATAAATCCTCAATATTATTAGGTTGCAAACAAATTTAGATGGGTATGGTGTTACTTTGGGAAATGCAAAAGTACTATCAGAGAAGTTGATTCCTAGGCAGATGGGGGACCTACGTAGTTTGGTGGCGTTACGTCAAACCCAGCCGACAGATCATAATTAACATTGAACTGACATGATCCGACCAAATGACGTTGGTCTGTCAACTGCCTAGGTATCAATTTCCTCGATGGTACATAGGATAGTTTTCGTCTCGTATTAAATATCGTTGACACTTTTTAAATGTCTTATCAACGTGATATCCCATTTAATTTTACTTAAGTTAATATATCCGTCTGTTACCTCTTCACGTCTAAACCACTGAACCAATTTTGCTGGGTATGGAGATAGTTTGAGTCCCGGGAAAAGACATAACATACTTTTTATGCCTAAAAAATGTACGGTTCCATCGCGATAAACGGGTTTTGGCGCAACAAAGGTGCGGGCGTCGTCTAGTCTGAAAATAAAGTCTTCAAATTAAAATTTTCATAGTCGGATTATAATTTTTACGTTTTTATCATTAACGCCCCTAATAATATAGTTTAAGTATATAAGTCTAGACAGTAAGAGTGACAAAGTGGAACGGTCCAAGTGGTAAACGACACAGGGGGAGACCACTAACAAGATGGACGAACGAGTTGGTAAAAACGGCTGGACCAAATTGGATGGAAACAGCTGAAGATAGAGAAAAGTGGCATTCCTTGGAGGAGGCCTTCACCTGCGGAGGGGTCCTTGCAAACCAAACAAGAGAGAACTAGATGCTAGACTCAAACTTACTTTATAATAAATAATATTTTAAAAATGTACATGTTAGAATTGTTATTTTGTCTAGTTTATTCTTCTACATTAGACAATATTGTGTGTAACGTTAACCTAAAAAACTGTAAATTTGTAAGGAATAAAGGCTTTTTTATTTTTATTTTATTTATTTTTAATTTTATTTATTATATAAGTCTAGAAAGCAATATCTAGTATAATAAAGTGACAGTAGTCCAATCTCCAGCTTGCTTGGCTAAATCTCTATGCGGCGATTCACCAAAGCTTTTACCAGTGCTAAAGCTTATTCGAGCTCACTGAACTCGCCCTGTCCATTATCCTCTGGGCGAAATATTGTGAATTGCCGCTTATGCCGCTCTCCATAAAAGTTACAACCTGGACAGTGAAAGGCAGTAGATCAAAATTCAAATGTAGAGACCAATGGAACTATAAATTAAGATTTAACTCAATAAGTAACTACTTATATAATGAATCTGTGTTAGCATCAAACCGTTTTATTTATATTATCTTATATTTTCCATTATATTATCCTGGATAGTCATGAAAAGCAATAGATAAAACTGTATAATATGTAGAGAGGTAGGTAAGCCTCAGAAATAATGAAATCAAAATCTTGTTATGAATCAGTGTTAGTGCCAAACTAATAATAATTTATACTAACTACGATATAAAAATTTCTGTTGTATTATTCATCCCTGGTAGACCTTTAACAAAATTTTACTATAGTTCGTGTACAACTAAAATTAACAATCAAATGCTAAAGATTTAGGCATAACACCAATGCCAACATCCTAACTCTTCACACTCGAAAATTATCACCCCTTATAACCAATTTAAGCTACCCAAAGTCAATCCATCATTAAGTATTTAAGTGACAATATCCAAAAGATTGGCTCGTCATATGAATTCCTGTTTCCATGAAAAGGACTCGGTGGATTATGTTCGCTCCATTAGTTTGATTCTCGCTTTTGTGCGGTGCATTCAAAGCTTAAACCAGTCTCGAACTCATTGTGATGCCGAAGGGATTGCGACCGGGACAGACCTAATTACGTGTCACTGTCGATATTTAAACGGCTATTGTTGAAAAGGTTTAGTTTATTAGACAATTAGGAGCAAACCGCAACCTTTATAACACCTTCGTGGTCCAGTGGCTTAGAGCGTGACTTTGGAGGTCGTGGGCTTTATTCCCGCGTTTCAAAGTTTGGTTTCGGAAAATGTAAGCAAACAGTCTTAAAAGAAAGATGATCCGTGCGTCGAATGGGCATGTAAAAATTTGATCCAGCATCTGAACTTGCCAGTCGTGTAGGACATTCGTTTTTGATCGGGGGTTGTATTTAATAATTTCTTAACTAATCATTATTTTTCCCTTAGGTCAGGTATTTGGTGACGTTCTGTTATCCTGTGTAAGGGCACAGCAAGAGTCTCGATTCGTATAGGAGAGACGCAGACTAAATGATCTTACAGTCTCCATTTCAATAAAAAAACTAGGTGGATGATTTATACAGTATTTTCAAAGCGAAGTAACCACTCCTCAAATACAGTAGTGCCTGGGACAAGATTTTTAAATGTCCGTATGGTTGCCCAAGCACATACGGCATTCTCGCAAGTTAGTCGGCCTAGTCTAGAGGAAAGAACTAGTCAATACGTCTGGGACCAACTATGTGCGGGTTTCCTCACGATGTTTTCCTTCACCGTATGAGTGTCCGTATTATGTACTTGAGATCAGAAAATATCTCATTGGTACACGCCTCCACCCGGGATCGAACCTGCACCCTCTACGAGTGCGAACTAAAAGGTCTACCCATTAAGCCACGTACACTCTCCATTTCATGTCATTTCAATAATAGCCGATGTAAAGCGTTAATTATCATTTGATGATGCTGCGGATTTTTATTTCGTGTTCATTATAGTCTTTAACTAACTTAACTTAAATTACGAAGCTACATTAGATAAACTTTCCTTTCCTTCTATTACTGTGTTAGTGTGTGATAAACTAACATTTCCCTGAGTGTGCAAGTGTGTAAAATGTCAAGCGGCACAGCGAAGTAAGTTAGGTCAGGTCAGGGCAGAAGTTGTATTAAAGAGATCTGAGATTAGTCCCCACAAACTGTGAACAATGGGCATGCTTGATAAGGCGATTCCGAGTTGCCTTGTGACTCGGAGAATATGTTCACTTGTTCATTCGTTCACTCGTATAAGTGACCTCTTATAGCTCGTTCTAAAGTGGACCTATTTATAATACAATTACAATACATTCAGAATCAATTGGCACTTCTTTTGTAATAATTATTAAAAAAGTCATAGCAATCTATAACCAGTCAAAACTAACCATAAACCTACGGCCACCAATTATTACCTTTTCTTATTTGTATCGCCATAGTCGCAACGGATATGGGGATATATTATACAATATAGGTTTTGTAAATAATTAAAATCTAATTGGTATTATTGGTACGGATTTATTATAGTTTTTATTACGGAAACGGGTTCCGCGTATGTTTCTTTAAGATTAAACGACTCATGGATTAGGTTTATCAGAAAGCCAGGTGATCAGCATTATTCTAACCGAACCAAAATTTTTGTAATGCGGAATCAAACCCAAGAATTCAGTTAACTACGTAACAGCTACAGGAAAAGATTAATAAATAGTAAGAAACTTTATAGTAGCGTAGCGGCCTTATTTATTTGCCTATCTTACCAGGCTATCTTGATGACATATTTATTTATTTACTCACGTACAGTAATCAATCGTGTTAGCAGTTTGCCGAGTGACTGGTTTTCACTAATCGGTCCCAGCTCAAGTTGCCAGGTATTCCAGGTCGCATTTGCACGTCTGGACCACAGTATAGATATCAAACAGTAGAGTAAATCAGCCGTGTCATTGAAATCACAATTCTTCGAGAAAATGACAGGTTTTTAACGCTCGTGATGCGATACTGCCTTATTTTGTACCCGATGTTATTTGCAATCATGATGGTGTGCGTGGACTGGTTTTGGCGGTCATGTAAAAAGATGGTGTACTGTATGTATTTATATTGCATCTAGAGGCTGAATTGGGTCGTTAGATGACAACCCCCTGAGGTATCGGAGTGGAATTTCTACAAATACGCCCGTGTAGTTGCATTTCTTTTTGCATCTGTTTCGCATTGCAATAGGTGCCACTTAGTATTTGTAGTAAAATTACAGCGGCAGGAGGAAGGTTATGTTTTTTTCAATTGTATTTATATTTCTTTAGCAGGCCTCTGGGGTGTACTCGTCAGATTTAAGCCTAAGCGGTATCATTTTTTTATTCGTCTTGGACATGTGCAAATTGAGATACAATAAACGGATGCACTTAGAAACATTTAATTATTACTTATCTTTAATCTAACGATTAATTTTAATATCTATCTAATCTAATTAAATTTATCTTTTGTATGGGGATTACGTAAAAACCTTCATTAAAAGAAAGTTAATTAATAATTGAATTTCTCCGAGTGCGGAGGTAAAAGAGCCAACTGATTGTTGTTTTTTATGGTCTTTTATATTAGGTATAGATTACAGATATCTATACTAATATTATAAAGCGGAAGAGTTTGTTAGTTTGTTTGTTTGTTTGTTTGTTTGTTTGAACGCGCTAATCTCAGGAACTACTGGTCCGATTGGAAAAATTCTTTCAGTGTTAGATAGTCCATTTATTGAGGAAGGCTATAAGCTATATTTTATCACGCTAAGACTAATAGGAGCGAAGAAATAGAGGGAAATGTGGAAAAAACGGGGGGAAATTATTTGAAAGGGCTTATTTGAACGCGCTAATCTCAGGAACTACTGGTCCGATTTGAAAAATTCTTTCAGTGTTAGATAGCCCATTTATCGAGGAAGGCTATAAGCTATATTTTATCACGCTAAAACTAATAGGAGCGAAGAAATAGAAGAAAATGTGGAAAAAACGGGGGAAATTATTTGAAAGGGCTTATCTTACGAACTATAATAGCAATTTTTCTGTTATTTGGGTCAGATAAAAAGTAGACCACGTGAAGGATCATAGGCTATTTTTGTAGACTGATTTGTCTGTGAAATATCTAATTTACGCGGGCGAAGCCGCGCGGAACGTCTAGTATTAGATATTTATTAACTCATTATAAGAACAAGTTCCTGTACAAGACTGTATTCTTAATTCTTGAGTTATGAATACATTCTGATGCGGAAGAATATATTCCAAAAGCTGATATAGACTTAATCCCGCAGTTACTGTAATTACTGCATAAGTCTCAGCATTAAATCCTTATAAAAAAGATGGCCTCCACATGAAAATATTTTATAGGAACATAAAAAGTGACCCAGTTAAAAATTAAAATAGCAAACTACTGAAACAGATGAATTGGTAAGCTGTCTGACCGACATGAAAAACATTTTACGGATTAATTCATTGTTATTTTTTCGCTCGCCCACATACAACTTAATTAATAATGTTTATTAAAAACTTTTATGAAAGACTTGCAGCTTGTACCTTGTATAAAAAATTATAATCCTACGTCTATCCTACTAATATTATAAAGGCGAAAGTTTGGATGTATGTATGTATGGATGTATGGATGTTTGTTACTTTTTCACGCAAAAACTACTGAACGGATTTTAATGAAACTTTACAATAATATAGCTTATACATCAGAATAACACATAGGCTACAATTTTAATCGACTTTCAAAATGGAGGAGGTGTTGTGTTCGTTTTTTTATGTTCAACGATTACTCCGCCGTTTGTGAACCGATATTCAAAATTTTTCTTTTGGTGTATAGGTTATTATCCCAATTTGGTACCATATTCATAAAAGTGGTGACCTGATGAAGGGATCCATAAGAAATCGAGGGAACTCCTCAAAATTTATATGGAAACATGTGGTGACTTCGGTTTCGTGAGCAGTATTCTAAGCATATGCTAGCAACTAGCAAGATTTTGCACCAAGGTATACCATGGTTCGGAAGGTGCTGAGAGAACTCCTGACTCTTTATAGATACAAGTTTGGGAGTTTCGACGTTGTTTTAAGAACGGAAAGCATATGCTACTATGCAAATTACATTCATCATCATCATTATCACTACCATAAACCATTATAGAACCATGTATCGTCCCGTTTTGACCCTATTATTGGTACTTTTCATAGTCTTTTATTATATATCACTTAAACCGCGGGTAACACCGCGGGGCACAGCTAGTATGCAATATGTGTTGTATCAGAGACTACGCCACCATTGTCTAGTGGATTAGAGCTTGGCTTGCGGGTTCGATTGCTATGCTGGAAACATTTGAAATGTTTCCAAGTTTCGTTAGGAAAATTGTATAATGGTAAATGTTTCATGCGTCTGGTGGGCTTGTAAAACGTCTGCCTAGCTCCTAAAGTTTAGCCGTTCAGGTCAGATTGTTATTGTAAGTATTACTTTTTGAGTTATGACAAAGAAATAAATGTTTTGTACTTTTTCTCCAAGTTTGGTAAATGATATTGAAATGATTAATTTAAGTGTTCTACCATCAAGAAACTGATTTATATACAGACTAGCTGTTGCCCGCGACTTCGTCTGCGTCAGTATAAAACATCAAAAATAGATAATTTTCCCCATATTACACTATTTTCCATAAAATCTTCCATCGATTCGTCGCAGTGTGATATTGCATTATGGCCTAGAGCCCTCCTTATTAAATTGAATATGCAGAGTTCCTAGGAGATTAGCGCGTTAAAACAAAGTGTACAATTAAAAAAATCTCATTTCCAAGCATTAAGTCCTTAACTGTACAATGTGCGTAATGCGAATAAATCCTACTGCAAAACGTACAGTACTACACAATTTTTGAATTTGGAATAAACTCACTGGTAAACATTTATTTCATTTCTACCAAAATTTACTGCCAACCAAAATTTAATGCATTTCCTTGACTTTACAATGTGCGTTACTTTAATAAAACCTACTGCCAATCATTAATTTTCCCAACTTTACATTGGAGCATTATTTGAATCCAACCTACTGCGAAACTTTGCATGAACAAAATTTAAAGAAATAACCCCATGGACAACCAACCATTTCCCTGACTCACTGAAAAGATTAATTTCTCCGACTGTACAATGTGCAACATTAAAAAAATGAATTACAAAACATTTATTTACCCTACCGTACGATGTGCTAAATATTGCTAATATGCAACCCACTGACAAACATTAATTTTCCCGACATCATAATGTGCGGTGCGTAATTTGAATAAAACTCACTGCCAGACAATAAACTCTATGGCGGTTTAGGCGGCGCACGCCAAAATAGCTCGCAGACAATAGATTTTTTCTACTTGATATTTTTGATATAATAATAATATGATATGATAAGCTATATTATTGTAAAGTTTCATCAAAATCCTAACAGTAGTTTTTACGTGAAAGAGTAACAAACATCCATTCATACATACAAACTTTCCCGCTATAATTAAAGACGTGAGTGGCAGAAGCAGGTAAGAAACAGTAAAAAAAATACCGTTTTTTGCATAAATGGAGGCTTTAGGGCCGGAAAATTATTTGAAATAAAAAACTTTGTGTTTTATGTTTAGCCAGATATATTAGCTAGATGATGTAGTAGGTCAGTTATAAGATTTGTTAAAATTTTAAAAGAAAAAATACCTATTATTTTTTCTTTTAAAATTTTCTTTATGTTCTAAAATGTTAGTTATCTGGTTCTTCCACTCACGTCTTCAATTATTATTTAATAGTATGGCTGAAATATTAGGATTAGGATTTGCAAATCACAACAGAAAGATGGTGCTCGCAGCTCCATTGCACAGAAATTAGTTTATCAAGGAATCGTACATTTTACTGAAGTAAAAACCACGCTAAAGATTGAATAAATACCCATCCATCCCGAATCTAAAAATATCTCTATGCCGAATGTTATCTAAATCGGTTTAGCGATTTAATTAACTTTAAAAAAATAAGGTTTAACGCATAGAAACCATTTCTCCTTTCCCAAGATTAAAAGTTTGCACATACTTTACCTTACCCATTAAAATCGGTTCAATAGTTTTAGGCTTTAGCGAAGGGGTTCCCAAACTTATTTTGTCTACTGCCCACTTTGAGAACAAATTAGCGCCCCCATTGTTTCAATTTAAAATGCATCCAGATGAAATAAGTCACCCCCAAGCCTCTACACAAAACCCCCATTTTTTTCTGGGTCCCACACCGTCCCTTTAGACTTTCAGCGCCCACAAGGGGGCGTTTATCGCCCACTTTGGGAAATACTGCTTTAGCGTGAAAGCAAGAATCACAGACAGACAGCGTTTCTTTAATTTTTAACTTTGGCACTTTAGACAATCTTTTGTGCTTAAACGTAAATTATCTCAATAAAAAAATATTAATTTAAATCTAAATTAAAAAAAAAACGATTTATTTCATTTTTATTTGTTCATACTTCCAAGTCCTGATTCTTAAGAAGTAATTTTACATACTCGTTGATTTTTAAAATAAGTTTTTGACAGAAATTATCGTATACACGTTACACGTAATATAATTAACTACAAGAATAATTCATTTTGAATTTCGAACGCCTTTATTTTTTTTAACATGATGACATCGCGTCTGTCAGAACATAATGTAAAGTGCCCCATTCAAGACAGTCTATCTTAAGAGCCTACAGTCAAAACGCTAGCCCCGCCTACACACACCATGAATCGTGCTCCCGGGCAATGTGCTTTACACTGCAGCTAATAGTGAACAATATCACATAACAACGGTTCCCGCATTATAGCACGAAAGTAAAGGTCGTAAGTCCAAAAAATGTTTTTGATGATTACTTAAAAATTAAATATAATACTAATATTTCCTTTAGCTATTATTTTATAAAGTGTATGATTGTAGTAGTGTTATTTAATGATATGAACTCAATAAGTGTAACAGGTATTTGTTGAAAAGCCCAGAAAGATTCATAATTTTAAAAATAAAACTATCGAGTCAAAATAAGTGAATCGTGTTTTTGGTTAGCCAAATATCAAATAAATATACAATGATTAAATAAATCTCAATTTCATTTGAGTCAATCGTCTTCCGGGATCGTAATACTTATTAGAAAACACAGCAAAATTTGACAGCCCGCTCTTAATTCTAAAAAAGTTGAAAATAAAAATATTATTATTATAACAATTGAACTGTTGCAAATAAAATATAGCTAATAATTACATTCAACAACTAATTGTTACGATTATATTATATTACTTATGACTACATAAGTTGCAATTTCGATCTTTCACTCATAAAAACATAATAATTATTATAACCTTTCATCTGTCACGAACTGTCAAACCATTTTCGAAAATTTTTCAATTTCCAATTACTCTCATTAAACTGATTAAATTATCTAAAGAAATTACCATGAAAGCTATATATAATTTTTATATATAATTAGAATTTTTAATAAATAAGCTATTAGTCGCAAATACACATAGTTTTATATTTGAAACAAAATACTAAATCGGTGGTCTGCAAAGTAGAAGAAGAACTTTTGAATAGACGCCCATTTTGGGCGCTTGACAGATGAGCTAATAATAAGTGTAGAAAGTTATAGTTAATAGAATCAGGCGTAACTTTGCGGAAATCCATTGCTTAAAATTTAGTTTGTTATTATTTTTAGCAATATTCCGCGAAATAAACCTCAACCTTTAAGTAAATGAGTGATTGTACGCATAGGCATGCGTACAGCACCTCCCTCCTCTCCCACACTGCCTATGCGTACACTCGCATGCAATAACCTGCAAACACCACCACCACACAAGCAATAATGTTGGCAAATCCGTGCAAGGCACCTCACCACCATGCAGGTTGAAAACCTCGACGCGCGTTTCGACCCAATACCGGAGCATCCTCAGGATGTGGACTCTACGAACAACGTCCGTCAAGTCAACGTCAGTCTTGACGCACGTTGTTCGTAGAGTTAGTTCGTAATGTTCGTTCGTTCGTAGAGTCTCCCCTTAGGAGAATAATTTCAAAAAATTCCTTTTTATCGCACGCCTACGTCATACGGAGAACACTCCCCCAAAATTTCAAGTCTCTACGATCAGTGGTTTAGGCTGTAGTGTGATTTCATTTTCATGTCATTCAGGACAAATACTTTTATAATTTAAATAACCTTACCTTTAATATTATGATACTAGCTGTCCCGGCAAATGTTGTTTTGCCGTATAAAGTATTTCGATTTTCGCCTATATTATTTTATTGAAGTGACTAAATAAGTATGTCACCATGGCAACGTCCATTGCTATCCCGTCACACAAACAATGGTCGCCGTCAGTCTCGAGTTGTAATAATTTACTATTATTTATTCAACAAATGCACTTACCAATATAAAAAGTAGATGTTGTCCGATTCTCAACCCTAGCCGATATGTTCGCTAAGCTCCCTAGGAGTTCAACCACGCACCCCGTGACAAGAGAATTTTATAATTATATTATAGATGACGGACGTACATACATTGGCCACGATGTCAAGCTCAGCTGACATAATATCATGACTAATATGCGACTAAAATTGCCTTGACATAGCCCGACTAAATAAGGCCCGCCATCTACCTAAGAATTTATTTTCTGATGGTACATTGCTAGCTTTAACTACTTACTAGTTTTGTTCTTACTAATCTGTAGCGCAGCGCAGGGTTTAGGTTACGTAGTAACTATTTAATAATCTGTGGCATAGGTGTTGAAACACAAACTCACTATAAAGCTATAAAGTTAAAATAATAACTTAGTTGGGAAAGTATGTGTTTTTCATTTATGTTCAGTGGAATCTATGCTAATAGAGACTAACGCAGCCCTCTGAGACTGTACTTCACCTGAGAGCCGAAACATAGAATAAGTAAAGAGAGAAGTCTACTTTTTATACTTATTCGTTTTAACGACGCATACGATGTTTAGGTTGTCGGAAAATCCTTCTTGTGCAGGATCTATAACAGGGGTTCCCAAACTTATTTTGTCTACTGCCCACTTTGAGAAGAAATTATGTTTTAGCACCCCCATTGTTTCAATTTTAAATGCATACAGATGAAATCAATCACCCCCCCAAGCCTCTACTCAACGCCCCCATTTTTTTTCTGGGTGTCACACCGCCCCCCTTTAGACCTTCAGCGCCCACAAGGGGGCGTTATCGCCCACTTTGGGAAAGACTGATCTATAAGGTGATTAGATCGAAAATTTCAAAAGTTTTTATTTTTTTAAGGATTTTTACGGATGATAGTAGGTAGTATAATATTACAATGGAAGATAATAATATTATTATAATATTAAAAATCCGAATGTGTGTGTCTGGTTACTATAAATTAATAGGGTTGTTTTAATTGCGAAAAAACCGTTTTCGCGTGGTATTGCTCTACGAAGCAGTGGATAACATCTAGTACTTACTGAAATATTTTCATTCATAATAATAATTTATTTCATTATAAATTTTAACCCATCAATCCCCAAGCGGCAGCCGACTGCCGCATAACAATTGAAAATATATTATGTCTGCGATACCCACGATGGAGGTGCTACTAGATAAATCTTAGGCATTCTAATGACTTGCTTAAAAATAAATGAGAAATGTTTGTACTATACTTACAGTCTGTTCCGTAATCCCGAGCTTGCAGAGCAAAAAATCACTAAAGGCTTCTGCGTGTATTTACTCTGTGGCTATAATGTGTTCTGTAGAGAGGTTGTTGAGAGGCGTAACACGTACTAGCCCGAGTGTTTGTCTGTTCATTATACGCTTAGGAAATATTTACCAACTCCGTAGGCTGTAGGCAAATGATATTTCACTGATGCCATTTGAAACTTTAATTATTTCGCGTTGCTCGCTATGATTTCGTATTTTCGCTAAGGTATAGCTGTGTTGGTTTACTCCCTTTATTACCTTTGATTATATACTTTATCTTTACTAATATTATACATCTATAAGTGTGTGTATCTGACGGTTACATTTTTCGCTTAAAGCGCTGTTTAACATAATTATTATTACAGTAATTAAAGTTGGCTTACGAATCAGGAAAGCATTTATTACAGAAAATTCACGATTCTCGCTTGCCTTGCTTACTCGCTGCCACATTAAGTGTACCTTATAATCAAGCATTGTGCATTTTCCTGCCACTTCTGCCAAACGATCTAAAAGTGTTGTGGGACTTAAACCAAAAACATTTTATATATTACTTAATAAAACATTGAAGTAAAAGGTAGCAGTGAAATAAAACAACCGTATATCATATCAACGCATTATTTCCGAAGCCCATTAAATTAATGAATTGAGGTAGGGTTGTTGCCTTATTAGAATATTAATTATCCTCATTTCATCCCTCTCCGGGACGAACGTATCAGTTACAGGTGTGGGGAAACTTTTGGGTACAATTCGCTTGTTATGTACGATTCGTACGAAACGCATTATGTTACAAGCCGTGCGTACGTGTATATTATGTATAAATATTTCATAAAATATGAAAAAATAAAGGATGAATGAAAGACTAAAGTCATAATGTGTTATAAACCTTTAGGTAGGAATCTGGTTATTTTTTTTTAAATCAAATAGTATGCAATATGTAAAGGGCAATGTCCAAAACTATGTTGTGTACCTCCATATTTATTGTTCAGGAACTGAAAATTTTCTCTATAGTTCCTTGAAGTTATGCGTGAAGATATAACCGACAGAGCTTTTCCATTTATAATATTAAGGGTATAATAATTATATGCCAGAATTACAAAAAAATACAACACAAAATATCTTACAGTGTTTTACAAAACAAATGACAAACGCGAGGAAAATGTTGCGAGCTCGAAACAGGGAAACGATAGCATCGCCATTTTGAAACAAATCGTCAGCCATCAAGACTAATAATATAACGCCAGACTGATGATATGAAGGACTGTACAACAGATATAAAAAAGCTCATTTCCCTCCCAAATTAGATCGCGCATCTTCATTTAAAGCTCTGTGCTCAATGCTCAATTTTAGATGAAAATTTTTTGAATAACTTTAAAATTGATTTGAATTGAATTTTTACCATAAAGAAATACAGATGTTTCGAAACAGTTTAGCAATAAATACCACGACAAGAGAGTTTTGTAAAAAGAACAATAGTGAAATTAATTTAATGTCATTTTTGATTTTTCTATTAAAGTTTTCATATTATATTTCGAGGTTTTAAAGATACAATAAATAAAGCGTATAGTATTCTCTTCTTCTGTTTTATTCCTTTCTCCGAAACATTCATGGAATTATTTTATTGACGTCAAAACTCAAAACATGGTTCCATGTGAGAGGATCAACAAAACTTGGTTGACTACGGAACCCTAAAACGGAACTCTAACCAGCTGATTTTTTGTACATTTATAGTTTATTAGTTATATAATTTAAGAGTAACATTGTCCTACAAATAGAACAATCCATATTTTAGGACCATCAAATCAAAGTATGAAATTCTTTCTATCTCTGTTAGCTACCACTTTCGAGATTTTTCGCAAATAAAAATGTTATTCATCTTATCAAAATGAAGCTACTCACAAAAAATTAGCTTAATAGTAATTAAAAAAAAAAAGTTCCAGGGAACCCAGACTATTAACAATAATAATTAATATATTATTTGGTATTCTTTAAGCTTTCTAATTATTCTACTAATGAAATATTTTAGTAACAGGGCATTTAAATAAGTTGCATTCGAAAGTTCAACAACGGTGTAAGAAATAAAATAAAAAAAAGTAAATTGTCTCTGAGTGAGGCAGTTTTAGATTTATCTTTCCTGTATACAGGTTGAAAAAAAACTGTTTGTTTTCTAAATATCTTTTCAAAAAACAAACAAACGGATTTAAGATAAAAAAAAAACGTTTCGTCGAGATTGAATCCAATAAAGCAAAAAAGGCGGATTATAGTCACGTAAAAACACTTGTAACGAGGGGGAGGGGGGACAAGGGGGGGACATCAATCACACTTTCGCCATGTTTGGATTGCTCAAATTAAGGGCGATGTGAGATGACGATAACTCTTCCTTGTTAGCACTTTCAATTGGAAGGGCTTATGGTCAAGTGTGTCATTACCTTAATAATGACACATTATAAGTAGAGTAAACAGAATTAACGAGTAGGCCGACTCAGAAGAGATCTCGAAATTTATACGTTTGACGTAGTATGTCATATCGGCCGGCGCGCGCAGTTCTAATGCGTTACCCAGCATTGTGAAACATGTCGAAAGTGACACTCGCGCCCAACTCGCGTAGATTCGCCCGTTTGTTTGAAGTCGAAGTACTCCTTAGTTCTGACTACTCTGTTATAAGCGTTGTACTCTGTCTACTTTGTACTATTGT
Organism: Cyaniris semiargus; assembly: GCA_905187585.1. NCBI lineage: Eukaryota > Metazoa > Arthropoda > Insecta > Lepidoptera > Lycaenidae > Cyaniris > Cyaniris semiargus. The sequence continues at coordinate 8,079,657 of LR994555.1, forward strand.
GTGTATTGTATGAGCATAATTGAAGACGTGAGTGGAAGAATCGAACAAGTAACATTTCGTAACATACGGACAATAACTCATTTTTCCCTTATTATTTTCATAAAACTATTTAATTATCTACTTCATAACCTAGCTAATATCTATAATCCACAGTTTTTCTATTTCAAATAATTTTTCCGGCCCTAAAGCCTCCATTTAAGCAAAAAAACGGGAAGTTTTTTCATGTTACTTACCTTATTCTTCCACTCACGTCTTGAATTAAGAAATTGAATTTTAATCATAATTTTTCTGGCGACAACGATAATAATGTTAGTTTAGTACTGATTTTCATGCACACACTCACAAACGTTTATTTATGTATTATTATTTTACTGATAAGATAAGTTTAGATGATTACGATCGCGATATTATATTTTATCAAGAAATGTAATAGTTTTTTTAATAGGCAAGTGGCAAAAAATTTTCAAACAGCAATACAGCAATGCGTCCTATATTAAAAAAAAAACCGGCCAAGTGCGTGTCAGGCCACGCGCAATATAGGGTTCCGTAGTACCGCTGGTTTTTGATAATTTTTATATGGTCAATGAATGTACATTTATAACGTGTTTTACACTATTAAACAACATCATCTCAGTTACTTTCAAAGGAATTTGAACGAAAAGTTCCTTTATACTCCTCCGAATACATTTTTTTTAGTTGATCGACTATTACTAGTTTTAATTATTCGTAGACTATTACTCAATTACTTATGAAGTCTTCTTAGCCGTGATAATTTTCCTTTTAAATTCAGCATATTTCCTAATCCTGTAAATTTTTTCACGTTTCCAGAATCAACCGTTTAGCTGGTAGAAGGGGGGGACTGGACTCTGACGATTTTTTCCACTTTAAAACTTCATATTTCAGAAATGGCCCGCTAAATCGGAAAATGATCTTTGAATATTCGTAATATTAAAAAAAAAAAACCTATTCAACGATACCCCACACGGTAGGGTGGACGCGAAAAAAAAAACATCCCCGCTTGATGTGTAGGGGAGGTACCATAAAAATAAATATTTTTTTAAGATTTTGTATACCATTTTTTCGGCATTATTAATATGTGCATTCATTCCAAATTATGGTCTGTATAGAGCAAAACCGCGGACAGACAGATGGACAGACGAAGGAACGGACGGACAGACGGACAGACGGACGGTTCCTTGTTGACTACGAAACCCTGAAAAATGGGACAGTGCGACGCGTATAATTTCATCATTATCATCATCAGCCATTGCCGTCCACTGCTGAATGAATAATTCAATCCTACTTAATTCAGTAGTTTCTAAAAATATCCAGATATTAGATTAAAATGTTTATTACAATAGGTTGCTTGGTATTTTAGTAATCGTAGATTAGATCTTAAGATAATTTCCTTCGCTCTTAATTATTTCTCTACGCTATATCTTTGTCTGGTGTTTCTATTTTAATTAAAGGGCTTTTATTCAGTCACTTCCTACAATCTAACATATACAGGGTCCGTTTAATTTGGCTGAGTACAAGATATGCATCAGTTCCATGTCCAAGTATGAGGACTGACGTATCTCTATTAGCTGATTACAAAATCACTTACCAAAGTGTTGAGTCAGCGATAGAAGTAACAATGATTAATCTTTGGCGTAAAAGTTTTTTGAAATATCTGAAAGAGATTAAATTTTTTTATCTCCATCATAAGTAAAACCTTTCAGTTAGTCACAACCTGTCAGTTAAAGGTTGAAAATCTAGGAGGTGAAGAGAAAAAACGCTGTTTTATTTTAATCAATTTCTGAAGTTAATATTATAGTTTTTAATATTGCAGGGTACTGGTAGATAAAATATAGTTAGCACATAACAGCCAGTAACAGCTTAATTATATAAATAATGACCCAATAAACTGTCATTATATAAATGCAGAATTAATTGACATAATTTTCAAACGCAAAATCGACGCATTACAGATCGTAAATTCATATTAAAATTATTGAAGCGCCTTTGTGTTGGACCACGTAAATTACTTTTCCTGACAATGATCTATCGGCTCTCTTACTAACAACTGAATTATCTGTTATTGTTATATCGTTGTCGTTATTATGAATGCCTTATCTTTGCAATTTTTAACTCTATGCAACTACCTACAAAAATAATAATTGAATTGACGGGAGACTTACTAAAAGTACTAGTTCATTTAACATTACATCTTTTTTATTGTATTTTTATAAGTAGTTACATAATATTATAATGTATTGAATATTATAACTTGTAAACTTGTGAAAAATTTACATATAAATTTTTTATATTTTTAAATATTCATTTTATACAATTAATGTAAGCAATGTGATTATTAATATTTCTTACACAATATTCATAAAAACCTTTTAAAATGTAATTAATATGTAATTACTAATCACACTTTAAAAGGCTTTTGTCAATATAAAAATAATTAATTTGGTACTCATTCAGAATACTTATATTTATGTAGATATTCGGAGAATTCCAATTGTAATGGCAGTACACGTATTAATAACGTACAAAATGCAACAGTGTCAAATGTTCAGTGGAGTGGATGCAGAGGACTGTTCAATTTATTATTCATATTGGTGGTAGAAATACTATAAATATGTATAGGGCCGCTATCACCTAAATTGCCGTCGCCGGTAAGCACGACAAAAATCCCGGACATATAGCCGAAATGTGGTTTTTTCCCCGGATACCTCTTAAAAAGTATTTACGATTACGTTTTGCCAATTTTTGCTAAAACATCTTTCTTTTCCAACAATAATTTGTTTAAATCTGATTACCTTAAGTCCTTAAAATCGTATTTTTCGATCAAAGAAGAAACCGTGTGTATGCTTAGCAAGTTTTTATCCTTCGTTTGTTGCTGCATGACTAAAAACTTGAATTTCTCTCGACAAAAGTGTCCGGATTTCACCCGGACACTTTTCAAAACCCAGCCGGACGGTCCCGGGATGCCCTTCAAACTAGGCTAGGACAAATCCGGGGAAATCCAGACGGATGGCAGCCCTAAATATGTATAACTTATTATAAAATTGTAAAGTTAGCTTGGTTGCTGATCTCTTTTCTTATTGTGCGGTTACGGTTTTTGTAAGTACTTACCTGGTCAGTATGGTCACCTCGGTGAACACTTTACCAAGATCAGAACATATTTTGTGCCTAACAAATAATCTGTTCGAGGTAAAAAAGTGAATTACACCTTAATTTTTGTACCTCCTGATTATAGTCCAGGTTCCCTAGAACAAATTTTTTTTTGATTACGATCAAGCAAATTTTTCGTGAGTAGCTTGACGCTTAACAATTGAAGCTTAAGCTTCGCTTAAGAATCGAAGACGAATAACAATTTTATCTGCAAAAATTCTCGAAAGTGGTAGTAGCTAACAGATATAGAAAGGATTTAATATTTTGATTTGATGATCCTAAAATATGGATTGTTCTATTTGAAGGACAATATTACTCTTAAATTATATAACTATTAACCTATCAATATACAAAAAATCTGCTGGTTAGTTCCATAGTCAACGAGGACTTGTTGAATTATATAGTCTTGCGATATAAAAACTGCTTACAATAAAATATAATTGATACGAGACATAGCGTTCTAGATTTTCAGAAATATCGGAATTTTTACTGCGAAAATTCCGGGAATAAAGTTTCTGAGTCGCCTCGTCTTCGAAAACAATGAAGAAGAAAACAAAAGCTTGAAAGTTAATAAAAGAGCAACAATTTTATACACTCGGTTTTATTTTGTAACGACGATATTTACGTATATTGTACAGAAGAAATTGTATTTATGTAGACAATATTAAGACGCAGAGGTCTTAGCCCGGCAACACATGACAACTGCATAGTTCGTACCCAACAGAAATACATGACTTTCGGGACATATTACGTAGGTAGAAAGGAGTGACAAATACCATAAATACAAGGATCTTATTTGGAATGGTATTTCTCACCCCTAGGACTCACCATAATAATAAATATTATATTATTCAATACTGAATAATAATATCAAAGTTAGACCTCAAAATACAGAGGTGATGTCAAAAAATGTAAGAAAAAGTAAAAAGTTTTCAAAATTGAATAATCTTAAACCTTTGGAAAATGTACTGATGTGGCGCGTACAGTTTTTATTGCGTGTTACGTCCGAAACAAACTGTGCAGTTACATCGTGTGCAGCGGGCCTTATGCAACTTCAAGGATTAGCTTACATCAGTACTTCTGCTGAAATGAAAAAGAAATAAACAAAGAGCTTAGTTCGCACTAGCTTTGTTTATGACTTTTGTTATTACAGTTATTAAATCAGAAAGAACATCACTGCTAGAAAATGAGGATTCTTTCTTGGCGAAAACTTTTTACATTGAATATACATGGAGGTTTTATTAAACTATTATTTTAGTACTGATATTTCAACAACAACAAACCGTTGTTAGAAAGTTGATTTAAAATTAGCTACAACGTTTTTAACCGACGAACATACGAAGTTTTAAGCTTTGAAACAAAAAGTTATGAAAAAAGCCAGCCGTGAATCCGACATGTTGTACAAAATAATTTTCCGCTGATTGCTCAAAAGTTGAATAAATGAATATATTAAAAAATATTCCGTAGCATAATATTTGAAGAACTTCATTGGAAGTATCCAATAAAGGCGCGGTTGTGAATATTTGTTAAAAGTACTATACATAGTACATATTGTGCATTTGTATCCTGTTTACTAACAATACAGTATGAAAATGTACATTTCTGTAAACAAATAAGAATAAAATAAATGTTATCCCATTATTTTCATTTCTCGTTAAATAAATCATAAAACGTAATCGGCACTTCAGGGATTCTGGTGGTAACATGTCTATGTATTAAATAACATGTCTACGTTAAAAGCACAATGAACTTTTTCGTTGTAGTTCGGTAAAGAGGTAAAAATTGCAAAATTAACATTTTACATTTTTCTTCATAAAAAATCTATACATCCACAATGTAGAAGCATGATACAGTTCTATAAACAAATACAAAATAAGCACCAAGTAAAATAACATTCACTATTTTATTTACACATCTCTGCTCCATAGGATATACTTCCGAACGTTATGCTATATTATTTTCCTTATACAATATAAACAATTCTACTTTATATTTGATAGCATTTACATGGCGTTTTACTATGAGTATCGTTGACAACAACAGTAAATACTTCGAAACCTTCAGGTGAAAAGTTGACTATTTCAAGATTTTTCTCCACGTCAAGTCCTCAATAAACAGGAAGACCGATTGATTCGGTCAGACTGGTCGCAGGCGGATCTGATCGGATTCGTTTTGTGCATTTCCGTGTGTGTGTGCATATCAGATCGGCCTGCGTTCAGTTCGACCGGATCGATCGGCTCCTTATATAGGCGGCCTTAATAGTTTTGCTTGAAAGAGCTAACTGTTCCTTTCGTTATAAGCTTATGTTAAAACTATGTACACATTTTATATCTAGTTATTATCACGTTGCATGGTGATTGAGGAATGTAGTACATACGCTGAGTCTCCTGAGAGAGTTCTGAGAATAATTATCCCTTTATAAAGGTAAGTTTATTCCAAAATGAGACGTAATGAGAGGAATGCTATGTGCGTTGAGATACCGATAAAATACTGAGATGGAAAACGGCATCACGTTATTTGACATGTTTTATTGCTTCTTTTTATTTACATAAGCTGAGTTTGGCCTCGTTTTGTCTTATTTCGGTATGAGATGAGCTTCAGTTTATATAAGTGTTTATCGTTGATATATCTATTACATAAATACATTTATAATGGTACATAATATACGTTGAGGATATTTTTATCAAGTACCTAAGTAAACTGTCAAAGGTCGAAAGGTAATTTTGTCCCCTCCCAGGAGACTCGCTTCCAAATCAAAACCATTCGTAATTTGAACTACAGTCTCACTAAATAGCCGTAACAAAGGCCACAAATGAAGCCTCAAATTAAAATAGGCCGTTCTATCATTTACAGAATTAAGCGTAGGAAGAGAGTAGTTAGCGCTAATACCGCGGTTGGCGCGCAATTCGATGACATGACAATGATTTTGCCGTCATTTGCGTACCATTTGTTGGCGCGGTCGGGCACGCGATTGTCTTTCTCGTCGAAATCGTCCTCGTACATTTCGGTTTTGTAGTCGTCATCGAATGGCCTCCGTTCGTCAGGGTATTGCAGCACTTGTCGGTCGTTGCCGGGAATTTCTAGAAATAGCGACATTAAATTGCGGGTGTGCTCCTAAATTCTAAGCAGTACACGGTTGGTGCCATCTGACATTTTTCTTGCCAATCTCATCAAATCGCGCTAGCCAGTATATTGTTAGAGTTATATAGGATGTATTGCAATATATAAATTTATATATCGAAATACATCCATATATAGGTTTTGACAATATTATATAGTCAAAACCTATTAAATGCAAAAACGATGGTGAAGGGTTATATAAAAATTATCAAGAACACAAAAAACTGGACACTGACATGTTATATTATATTATACGATAGGCATATTATTATAATATTATCCTTAACTAAAGTAAAATATTTAATTTTTACCAGTATTTCATATTTTAAGCAGTATTTCGGATACTTACAAAGGCAACATAAAATCCATAAGAGTAGTTTTATTACAAAGATTTTGTGTGGGCATTTTTGACAGCGTTACTGAGTTCCGAGGCCTTTGTTACAGGGCCACAATATTCTATTGTGTCTCATGGGCAGCGCATGACAAGAAAATTAATGTATCAGTTCGGTCATAAAAAAATAATTGACTATGTAAAATTACGACCGCATTTTTTGTTTCATTATATTTTATGAAACAGAATGACTGTGGACCTATACTTCTTATTATGGCCATTAAGCAAAGTATGTTACTAAACCCTCGGCGAAAATCATGAACTAAAGTCTTCTCGTAGTTTATAAGAAGAAATTCAACAATAGAACTTTTATAGCTGGTTGTTAATTCACTCGCTTACAAACATTTTTGGTTTCGTTTTTATGTTCACGTTATTTGCATTAGATCTCATATTTTCTTATGCGTGTGAAAGAGAAGTAGCAATAAGTTCAATGGCCGAACTTTTCTCTCTCCGGTGACTAGACTTTCATTCGCGGCAACTCAAATAATTAAATTTAGTATTTGCAATTGAGTGTCATTTTTACTCCTTGCTAAAAGTACTTAGTATAAATGAAAAATTTTATAAACTTACCATACAATCTTATTTTGCTCTCGACGTCGCCCAAAGAGTTTTTCGCAACACAAATATAGCTGCCGAGGTCCTCCCTGCGAATGTTCTTGATAGTCATAGACATCTCAGTCTCAAACATTGACTTTTGCCGCACAGAAGTCTCGTGTTTCTCTGACGGTATAATGAGCTCACCTGCAAAATAATTTATTACTCGAGACATTTGCTTTCAAATCCAATATCAAAATTTCATCTTCTCCACGGAAAGTTTTTATGAAAAATGTAGAAAGTTGGCCCTTTTTCCGAATCCGCGTTATAATTTGTATCGTTATTATTCGTGATTCTTTTGTAACTCCGTAATTGTTTATGAGATTTATAAACCTCTGATAAAACACCCATTGAGTGCTGAGTACATTTTCAGTTTTAGATTCTTTGCGTCATCTGATTCTTTATATTTTCTTCAAAAAGTTTTGTTACTTTGCGCAAGATAGTCTGTAGTAGAATAATATCGCTGTGATATAATTAATTTCATGTCTATCTGACTAAACGTATTAAAATATTAAATATAAGTGATATAATAAAGTTAGTGCTCACGAGTTGAAAAAGTATTTTAGAAAATTGGTTTTAGAAGTCTAAAGATGATCTACGACCACTTTCTGACTACAAAAGAAATATACTAATCCATTTTTAAGAAGAAAATGGCTGAAATATAAGTTAACGAAGTGTAGTAAATCTCCCAATAGGTGGTCTGATACCTGAGAGGAATCTCTTCAGCGGGGGATAATAAAATAAAACAGAAATAGCGCAATTAGTGAGTAAATAAAAATATTCATCATAATAGGAATATTACCTACCCTTTAGGGCTAAGTTGGTACGTGAAGTATGATTTTATTGAATTAAATAAACGATCTTATCGATATTATTTCTATCGAATTGACACACTTTCAATGTAATATTATTATGTAATGCATATTATAATATGCATCATAACAGAAGAGTTCCTTGAAATTGTAAGGCTGCGTTTCCACCAGAGATGTGTTGCGAGGAATGTGTTTTTGAAAACCAATAGAATCGCTTCATTGACGTGACCTCGCTCAGCGATTCTATTGGATCTTAAAAAGACATTCCTCGCAACACACCTCTGGTGGAAACGCAGTCTTATAGTACGTAAATTTTATGCTCTAAAAATACCTGGCTAAAAAAATTGTGATGTAAACTCAATTCTAGCATACTAGAAAAACCGGTCAATTGTGTGTCGGGCCACGCGCAATTTAGGGTTCCGTAGTACCGCTAGATTTTGATAATTTTTGTATGGTCAATGAATGTACATTTATAACATGTTTTACACTGCTAACAACATCATCTCAGTTACGTTCAAAGGAATTTGAACGAAAAGTTCCTTTATACTTCGCCGGATACATTTTTTTTTTAGTTGATCTACTATTACTCAAAAACTTATGAAGTCTTCTAAGCCGTGATAGTTTTCCTTTTAAATTCAGCATAATATTTCACAGGACACTGGACTCTACGATTTTTCCTCTTTAAAACTTCATATTTCACAAATGAATCCCTAAATCGGAAAATGATCTATCAATATATGAGTATTTAAAAAACCTTGAAATTGTTTTTAAAAAACCTATCCAACGAAACGAAAAAAAAATAATCATCCCCGCTTGATGTGTAGGGGGTGGTACCATAAAAAATATATTTTTTTAAGATTTTATATACCATTTTGTCGGCATCATTAATATGTGCATTCATGCCGAATTACAGCTTTGTAGGTCCTATAATCTCTGAGCAAAACCGCGGACAGACAGACGGACAGTCAGACGGACAGACGGACAGACGGACGGACAGACCGAAACTATAAGGGTTCCTTGTTTACTACGGAATCCTAAAAAGATTTAATCTATTATAGATTCAACCTTTTTCACAAGGATGTAAAATTGTATGCCACTAATAATGTTTTTTTGATAAACGATAATTATTGTTATATCGCCACTATTTGATCTCTGTGGGTAGCGTGTACGTTACATACAGTATTGTGACAAAACAAATATTCTAGAGTGTGAATCTACGAATAATAAAAACTAAGGAAACGTAACTCTGTTTTGAATTTGGTTCCTTTTCGCACACTAAAATATGGCAATGGCAACGAAACACTACACTCGAATTTACAAAATAAAGCAGTTGACAATAATTATCATTTCTATAATGCACAAAATTGAATACCGAACACATGCATAAATTATGTATGTATTCGGTAATCATTGTAAACTCGTGTAACAATTTTTTTGACACAGTTACGTTTTTATTATTCGTAGGAGTGTGAATAATATGTTACTTGTACATAGAGTTGACACAGTGAAATTGGCTGCTGCCAATGTGACTTTTCAGTGCTCTGAAAAGTCACTTTGTTTAAATTATTTTATAGGCAATTTCATGAAGTTTCAAGTTTCATTTCTCATAGAAACATAGAAGTTAAAAGTAAATTTTATTCGCTTTCATATCCTAAAGTGTTATAACTATGTATATAGCGTATGTATATTTACCAATGTAGTAAAAAATGTAAGGTACATGAACGTAAGTATGTACCTGGTGGGTCTTTGACCCAGTAGTTGATGGACTTGGGCGAGGACTCGACGTAGCACTCGAGCGTGACGTCGGTGCCGAGCGGCGCGCCCACCAGCTGGTTTGGCACTTGGATCACCGGGTGAACTGAAACAAACATGGTTTGTGTACCATCCCACAAAAAAAAAATGACGTATTGAGTTATCAATGCAGTCATGTTCTTTAGATCATTCAGAACAAGACTACATTCATAGTTCATCAAACAAAATGTGGGTTAGTCACAAATGCTTAAGAGCGACCAAAATATACAAGTCACTTAATGAGGGTGTTTGAAATTCTGTTTGCCACCTGGTGCTGCTATGTAGCCTTAGGCTGCGTTTCCACCAGAGATGTATTGCGAGGAATGTGTTTTTAAGATCCAATAGCATCGCCGCGCTGAGTGATGTCATGGCAAGCTCACGTCAATGAAGCGATTCTATTGGTTCTCAAAAACACATTCCTCGCAACACATCTCTGGTGGAAACGCAGCCTTAGGGTCGTGTCAAATAGGCATATTATCGTGACATAATATGACAGCTATATCGTGACATAATATGACAGCAGTTTGACACGATAGACCCTAAGGTTACATAGCGGCACCTGGTGGCAAATAGAATTTCAAACACCCTCATTAAGTGACTTATATATTGTGATCACTGTTAAGCATTAGTTGTGTACTAACCCACTTTTTTTTTATAAACTATGTATGCAGTCTTGTTCTAAATGATCTAGAGAACATGACTGCATTCATAACTCAATACGTAATTTTTTTGTGGGATGGTACACAAAATATATTTAACAGCGTCCATTTAATAGCCGAGGATCACGTTGTTAGTGCAAACGATCGGAACGGAAAGTATCTTAATATACTTCCAAGTTGGGAAGTTTCGCAAAGCATTATGCTGCGCCATCTGGATCATAGTATGCAAAAGTATATAATAGGTATGCTGCAAAACACTTAAAGAAGGCAAAAATGTTACATAATATAATATTATTGTGTGAACAACATACGTTAAGGATGACAAGAATATATAAAGCTATGCTTAATAATTAATATACTGTACTCGGCGAAACATGGCGGTAGCTAGTAAAGCTCAAATGCCTAAATGAAGTGTCAGATGTTGTCAATCGCAGCTTTGTATAGAAAATGACAAGTTTTTGACAGGGAGTCAATGACCGCTACCGCCATGTTTCGCCGAGTACAGTATAGTATCATTTATGATTTCAATATTTTAGCATCAACAGCTGTTATTTTAGACTTAAATTAATTACTAGATGATATCCGCAACTTCGTTGCGCCAAAATTCGTTTATCTCGTAACCGTACATTTTTTCGAAATAAAAAGTATCCTATGTGCTTTCCCAGGACTCAAAGTATCTCCATACCAGATTTCGTGCAAATCGGTTCATTTCGGTTCGGCGTGAAGAGGTAACAGACAGACACACTTTCGCATTTATAATATTAGTATGGTTCCGTATTTATTTTTATACATACTTATACTTTTTTTATATAAAATAAGGGGGGCAAACGAGCAAACGGGTTACCTGATGGAAAGCAACTACCGTCGCCCATTCTCTCACTCACACTCGCAACATTAGAAGAGCTGCAGGTGTGCTTATTTCTATTTCAGATAATCAAGCTTACTCACAGTGAACGCTGATATGGATGCGCTTGCTGACGGTGGGCGGGACGCCATTGCCGGCGATGCACAGGTACGTGCCCATCTCCGACCGGGAGATCTTCGACAGCTTCAGCACTTCACCTTGATATGTTAGCACTGGAATGATACTATGATTGTAGGTGGAAAGATAGAGAGCTTTACTAGTTTAAAGTAAAAAGCAAGGAAGGAGTTATGATAGGGATCAAATAAAATATAAGATTTAACGTCAGCGGCTTTTTTGCGACTGATAGCACTAAATTACTAATACTCATTAATTTGTAGCTTATTATACACGCTATTATTTGCATTATGATAATAAATAACATAGCGAAGCCGCGCTTGATTATGATTATTATCGGAAAATGTTCCGCACTTCCTCCCCGCAACTTTTTGTCAATTCCTTGTAGCTCGCGCGCAGAGTAATCCAATAGTCCATTCACACTAAAAACCCATGTTATTATAATGTAGGTTAGACTTTCTTTCACGTAAAGATAAATAGATTTGAATCCGAGAAAATGTAATCCCTGAGGATGTATAAATCCTATTTTACGCAAACATCAAGACGCCATAATCCTTCAATTTCAGTAATAAGTATCAATAACTTTCTACAACTTTACTTACGCGAACTCGGACTTCAGTTTTACTAATAAATGATTAAGAAAGGTACTATTAACGAGAAACTTAAAAAAATATTTAGAAAATATATTATTATATGCCATATAATAATCATAACTGAAATCCTGATAAAATCCCGATAATAAAGTATTATAACTTTCTTCAGTACTACACACAAAATGTGATGATGACATAGTTTTACCATTAGCCTTAAAAATATTCAATAAGTTTAATTACAACGTAAGTTGACAGATAATTTTTAGCAACAAAGGAGTTATCCGTACAATGCGACCTAGGTCCATTCAGTGGAAGTACTAATTACGACAAACTTTAAACAATACTGGACGCGAACTCGACGCGGACAGCCGCGCCCATTGTAGCACGAATGCGGTCACACAGACACCAGTATTATACATAATACATATTCAGAAAAACAATGCCGTCCTTGCTCCATTCAGATAAACTAAGACAAATGAAATATTTTTCCTGCAGCTCCCAGCTGTAATTTGAGGTCACCGGGCACAACATTTTCCAATTAACTGTTTTAAAAAATATATTTTTCGCATTCAACGCCTCCGCGCGTTCTAAAATTTATTACTTATGTTTTAACCTATTTTAAAATATAAAATGTATTTTAGCGGCGCTAATTAGCGGATGTGCGAGCGTGGAGTTTGACTTTAGAAATAGATAGACGGGTAAATCTGCGTTACTAGCTGGGATGTGTTCTGGAATGGAAATCAATCAACCTATTTTTCTCGTGGGGATTCCAGTAATCAGGACGATGTTAATTTGCCAACGTGTCATGGACTTGTCATGTCTTGTGTCCCATGTTACTGTTGTGTTACCTCCGGCTATATCCTAGTATGGGCTGAAGATATTATTACTAATTAATAATCTCGCAGATCGAAACAATTCTTTCCTATCGAAGATAGAACATTTTTTTTATTTTATACACGTATAAAAGTATTTTAAGTGAGTTACCTTAAAACACATAATATTGCATCTACGAATAATAAAAAGTATAACACACAATCGAATTCTGCATTCAAAAATTCAACAGGCTTAAATCTCGGAAATGAATGTACCTACTCAAAAATATTCACGCATAAAAGATTTTTCTTTTAATTTTCTTCTTTTATTGTTACATGTGATATGAAAGGATGTATCGGCAGAGCACATGGCATCGAAATGAAACCCATAAAGTTACACCCATAAAACACCAGCACCCTTATAAATTCGTCAGCGTCCTTATTGGGGTGTTGCGTGTTTTTGTTGATTATTATTTCGGTACAGTATTAGCTTTATAGTGGTCATTTATAAAACAGAAGGAGTAAAAATCGTAGCCGATGATTGGTTACGGTCAACCGCTATTTGGTCGAGGGTTACGTGTAAAAAGGTAAATAATGTGAATTATTTTGTGTCATGTTAAAACATATAATATAAAAGCATTGGTTAAAACATCATATTATATGTATATAAAGGGCACGTAAATCACTATCATTTTCACAATGCAAATTATTTTAAATATTCTTAGTGGGCCTCAACACCCACAATAATATTGAACAATTTTTTATTTAACAATAAGTTTGAAAGGCGGGCGCGTTCGATATAAAGCCTAGACCGTCAATAATATTGCACAATACGTGATACTGCACAATAAAATTGATCGTCTAGGGGCCTGCTGAGAGATAATTTATGGTTACATTAGTAGCTAAAATGCTACGAATAATAATAAAACCGGCCAAAAGCGAGTTGGACACGCCCAAGGTTTATTTTTATGAAATTAAAAGGTTTTTGATTTATTTTTATATTTTAGTTGATTTAATTAAAGTTAATTTAAGGTTTGCCATTTATGACATATAAAAAAAACTACTTGCTAGATTTCGTTCAAGCCAATTTTCGTTGGTAGTTTTTATAGTAAAGTACATCATATATATTTTTTAGACTTATCATGCCCCTAGTTTAGAAGTTAGAGGGAGGGGACACACATTTTAGCACTTTGGAAGAGTCTCTCTCGCAAACTATTCAGGTTAGAAATAAAATAATATTAGAAACCTCAATATGATTTTTGAAGACCTGTTCATAAATACCCCACACGCATAGGTTAGATGAAAAAAATTTTTTTTTGATTTAGTTGTACCTATGGGGACCCCTAAAATTTTTAATAATTTTTCCATTATTGTATCAAAATCTTAATGCGGTTAACAGACTACGTCTACTTACCAAGTTTTAATAGTATAGCTCTTATTGTTTCGGAGAAAAGTAGCTGTGACATACGGACGGACAGACAGACAGACATGACGAATCTATAAGGGTTCCGTTTTTTGCCATTTGGCTACGGAACCCTAAAAACTAAGGAAACGTAACTCCCTTACTGTTTTAAATTTGGTCTGTCTGTCTGTCTGTCTGTATGTCTTCAGGCTGTATCTAAAGAACCGCTATAGCTAGAATTTTGAAATTTTTACAGATTGTGTATATCTGTTGCCACTATAATAACTACTACTAAAAACAAAATAATATTAATAATTAAGGGGGGCTCCCATACAGAAAACGTGATTTTTTTGGCCTTTTCTGCTCGATATCAATAATGGCTACAGGTAGGCACTTTAAATTTTCACAAAAGCCTTATTTAGATGTGTACTTCAATAATTAATAATAATATTAAAATAAAATAAAAAATTAAGGGGGGCTCCCATATATTGGCCTATTTTTTCTCTATAACGGTACGGAACCCTTCGTGCGCGAGTCAGACTCGTACTTGGCCGATTTTTATTATTTGTAGCTCAAATGTATAAACTCGTAGCAAACTGCTACGACGTAGCTGCGTAGCGCTATTCCGTAGCTCTGCGTAGCACTAAGCCGTAGCCATCGTGAAATCGGAAAATTGGGACTTGTAATATTATTGACTGTTGTAATAATATTATTTTCAAAACATAATAATTACACCTATGACAAAAATTTACTCTATATTAATATTTAGACTACATTACATTCACTTAAAAAAATCATAACAATTTTTAGCATATCGCAACTTACCTTTAGTCTTTGTTCCCATATTATCTCTAACGACTATGTCCTGTCCATCCTCCCTCTTCCACATGACCCTGGGGGGTGGGATCCCTCGCGCTTTGCACGATACCCTCGCGGTGCCACCTTCCGGCACCATGGTGTCACCAGACGTCTCCTCGGGGACGAAGTCAGGAGGTATCACCACATCTAGGTTACCCATCTGATGAAACAGAAAAAAATTAAAAATAAATTTCGGTCACGTTAATCTTATTAAATAGGAATTATTGTGATATAAACAAATTTTGAAACTATTTAGTTTTTTTAAGCTATTACACAGCTTTTATCGCGGTCTTTGGGCGCGGCGACCGAATCATGAAATTCCGTAACGAAAACACCTAACACCTTCCTTCGGCGATGCTAGACTTCGGCACGGTGTTTATACAACGTGACATTTTAGTGGTTGTTTTCCCGCAGCAGAACGATTTACCTATAGTAGTACTATCGAATCATGCATCAATGCAAGTTATTTTTTGAAAATTAAAAATATTTGGTATGACCTACTACGGCAACTTTATGCTGATAGGCGCGAGCGGCTATGACCCAACCGAATTTTATTTATGATTTCAATAAAAAAATCCTCACAAATCTATTGTGCTACGAAGATAGAATCATTTTACTGCGGGAAAACAACCAAAAAAATTTCACGCAGTATGCGTACGACTAGACGTATGCGAATTTTAATTGCATAAGTTGATAAAAAATGCAATGCAATAGCTTTACCGCGTCAGTCCTCGAATGCCACACGTATTTTATTTTTATTAACAATTTAACTTAATATTCTTATGATAAATATGCATATAATTAAATTAAGGTCTTCCATACATAAAGGAGATAGTACCAACTAAATAAGACAACAACAGGAAAGCTAATAATATTTTAGATTTTTTTACTCTTACAGAAAACTAGAGCGAGGATCTCGTGACGCGAAGTGATTTTCGCTGCTGACCTAAGCAAAATAAATAGACAATGTTTCACTGTTTTCTGTTATAATAAGCGCAAAAAAACTAGAAATTACACTTAGTAATTGTTATAAACACTCTGTTTTAAAATATTTACTAGTATTATACACGTGAAAGCATGATATATGATAAAGGCAAGCACCTTCATGTCAACAGACAGAATATAAAGACATTTACCATAACTAAGCGGATCGCACATATTTTGTGCGCGTCGCATTTCGTGATGTCATTTCATACAACGAATTCTGGAATGCGGCGCGTACGACGTGTACGGTGCGTACGGTGCGGACAAATGTACGATCACCTTAAGTATACGTTTTGAGTCACTTCAAGATTTTCTTCTTATCTTCACTTCAAGCATCAATTACGATCTGACCACACGCAAAAAGATAAATACTGTTAAGTTAAGACGCCAATCCACCGCAGCGCACGGAGAGACTACGCACGTGCGTCAAGCTTCGCTTTGTAAGAAAATATATGTGACTGTGTCCACTGCAACCCACGGACACGCTACGCACGAATTGACTCACGTAGTTTGCTCGAATACGGTGCACACGTAGCTTAACGCTGGCCACGCTACGCATGCTGTGCACGGGATACACGTAAGCGTGTACATAGTATTCAAAACTGTGCTGCGCTACAGTTGCACATAGTCGTGGCATAGCGTGTGCTGCAGGAAACGTTGACCCACGTAGTCAAACTAATAAATCCGTGCGCCGCGTGGCCGTGCACAGCGTGCGCCGCGGTGGAATGGCGGCTTTAGTAAAATTCCTTTTCACAGCAGAGGGACAGCTAAGCCTTTAAAAAAAGTTAGGAATAGTCTTATAATACTATAGGTAGTTTGTATACTATATGACTGTAAATATAACTATAACTACTAATGAATTCCAATAATCTTCAAATGCGGAATAACAAAATTTACACAAAAAAGGTTTTTAATTCTCTCTAAATGTTTCTTTCAACTGGCTGGATGTAAATACACAAAGAAGATTAAATTACGATCGACTTACAGAAAATGAATAATTCCGAATAGCTTTTCGGCTCAATAATCACATTTTAAATTAATTGAAGCCTTTTCACTTGAGTTCAATACATCAGAGTGAAAGCGTCGCATGTTAAATAGGGAGGCAATTTGCTTTATACAACACTGGCCCGGTTATGATACTTTAAAGATGCGCTTGTATGATAATATAATATGATTTTTCATAAGAGTATATTTAAGTGCATAATATGGCTTACGTTACGTTATAAATTAATTGTGTGTCAGCCGATAAACACGCGCCTAGCGTTGACCAATAAGCGCGCAGTAAGATACCGAATCTGAGTCCAATGGGAATTATTAAAAAACCGTGGGTATTTGTGATTTTACTTATGGACAAAAAATTTATTATTACTAGCTTATCTACTAAACTCTTTGTGATATTGTTTTAAGTGAGATTTATCACAGAAATTTACAAAAATAAGACGTTATCTATATATTAATACGCGAGCGAAAAACTTTGGATCCTTTTTTTACGAAAAATGTGGAAACGTATGAAAATCTCTGACCATGCATGAAATTTTGCACTGTTATAGTATTATATGTAGAAGGAGTGCATCGAGCCAATATTGTTTTAAAATTATGCTTTTATCGTACATAATTTTAATAAATAAAACATTACACACACTACAATGTGCACACTACCAAATTTTTGATTGACAAGCCTTATTTATACACACGAATTATAATACTCTTTTATTTATGGCTGAAGTCGGTGATCAAATTGAAAATGGATTGTAGTTTTTTTATTGAATCTGAAATAACATATATTATCTGTGACACCGATAACGGTTACCACGGTGTCTACTTTGTTTATCTAAACAAAGTAAAATTATTTTAAGTAAGAATCTTAATAGCGTTCAAAGTTATAATTTAAACAATTATTTAAGATCGAATTTCGACCACAGGGCGACCTCTAGTACAGTATAAATATAATTAAAATACAATAACAAGTAATAAATAAAATTAGGAGGCAAATGAGCAAACGGGTCACCTGATGGAAAGCAACTACCGTCGCCCATGGATACTCTGAACATCAAAAAAGTTGCAGGTGCGTTGCCGGCCAATAAGAGAGAATACGCTCTCTTCTTGAAGGTTTGTAGGTCCGGAAATACTGCCGGTGACAGATAGCTTCAGAGTTTTACTGTGTGTGGCAGAAAGTTTTCCGAAAAACGCACGGTGTAAGACTGCTACTCATGAAGGTAATGAGACATAATATATCTTGACTTCGGTAAATATAAATCATTAAAAAAATATTGCCTATATCACCACGGCGCCATCACTAATCTAGTAACACCTTATATTATGTTCAAAACGGACCAGTTGCTTAGCCGCTACGAGGGTACATTCATACCATCAAGGAAATTGATTCCTAGGTAGTTGACGGACCTACCTACGTCATGTGGTCGACTTATGTCAATTGAACGGTAGCTGTGATCGGTCGGATGGATTTGACACGCGACTACATTACTTAGATCCGCCATCTGCCTAGGAATCAACTTCTCTGATAGTACATAAAGTGCCAAAATGACTACCTTTTTTGACTATGTCGTAGTAGGGTAAAATCTACGGTATTGGGTATCTATATAACTTGATATTTCTATAAAGGCGATAAAACCGAGCCGGATATTACTGAAAGGCTTACAAAAATATACATCATGATATAGCTTAGAGCATTTTTGCGCGTTCCTATTCTTTAGGTTTTATATGAATACAAAGTACGTAAGAGATCTTCATAAAAGGTTTATTCACCGTTGTCTTGCATTGGAAAACATTATACGCCAGCATAATGGGCTCTTCCTACGATAAATACATTAAATATTCAGCGAACAGCAAACAAGATATTGATAGTAATTCTCGATACGAACGTTATGAAAAGGATTGTTTATGTTCCAAATATTTAACATACATTTTCTAAGTGCTTTTACGTTGTGTTAGTGTAGGGGAAATAAGTCAGAATGCAAAGCTTTCGTCGACGACATACTTATCAGTATTTTATCGATTCCACATGAAGTGACAACGTTGTAGTATGATATTATGTTGGATCTTTTTAACTTTACTTTAAGGGTATATCGCTACGAATAATAAAAACTAAGGAAGAGTAGCTGTGTCAAAAATTTGTTCCGCAAGTCTACAGAATGAGACCCGAATACATGCATACTTTATGCATGTATTCGGAACACAATTTTGTGTATTTATAGAAGTGGCATTTATTGTCTACGGCTTTATTTCGTAAATTTGAGTGTTTCGTAGCTATTGTCATATTTTAGTGTGCGAAAAGGAAACAAATTCAAAACGGTTGAAGTATGGGAGTTACGTTTCCTTAGTTTTTATTATTCGTAGGTACGAGGGCGGCACTGAAAATTTCGGGAATCAAGGAAGTGACACAACATTACTATTTAAAAAATATGTATTTATTGCTTTTCGAAGTATTCTCCGCGAAATTTGACACATTTTTCCATACGATGGAACCAATTATTGAAGCAATCATTCCATTGGGAAGTTGAGGTCTTCAAAATGGCCGTTTTGTAGGCGTCCACAGCTTCTTCAGGTGATGAAAATCTCTGACCACGCAATTTATTCTTCATTTTAGGGAAAGTATCTAAGAAATCATTAGGGCTTAGGTCGGGGCTGTACGGCGGATGGTCTAATAATTCTATGTTTTCTTGCTCTAAAAACTCTTTTGTTCTGTGCGCGGTGTGAGAACTCGCATTGTCGTGATGAAGGATGATGCGGCGGTTACAGTTCTCTTTACGGAGTTCAGAAACGACCTGTGGCAAACAAATGCTAGCATACCATTCTGCATTAATTGTTCTTTGTCCCTCAAGAGGAATAGTCGCAACATGGCCGGTTTTGGAGACAAACGTGGCCACCATTTTTTTTGCCACACTCCGTGAACAAACAATTTTTGTTAGCTTTAACTCATTTTCGAACACCCAAACTCGTGACTGGTTTTTTGTTTCGGGTTCGTACGCGTATATCCAGGATTCGTCACCTGATACGATATTGTATACAGCATTTGAGGATCCTGCGTGGAATCTTTCGAGAGTTCTGACGCGCTAAGTAACGCGTGCCGCTTTTTGCTCTTCACAGAGCAAATGCGGTATCCATCGGGAAAACAACTTTTTAAACCTAATTGTTCATGCAAGATTATCTGTATTTGACTCATGCCAATGTATAAAGTTGCCTGAATTTCACGGTATGTCACATGTCGATCTTCCTCAATCAGTTTACGCACAGCATCAACATTTTCTTGGGTGACTGCAGTTTTTGGACGACCTTGACGGGGATCACCACTAAGCTTGACACGTCCACGTTGAAATTCAGCAAACCAGCGATAAATTGTGGTTTTGGATGGGGCTTCATCACCAAATGCAGAAATCATCCGGTCATAACACTGTTTTTGTGTTAAACCATTTCGAAAGTCATAATAAATCATCGCTCTAGAATTTTCTCGAGTCAATTCCATTTTCTCAACGACTAGACAAGTTTGACAAGACCTTGTGACAAGACCGACAATCTTTTTTAAAATAAATAAATGGTATTCGATTTTTAAAACCAAGGAGTTTTCAATTAAAAAGATTTTAATATGACAGGAACAGTGGAAATATTCCATTCCCGATACTTTTAGTGGGCTGCTGATGTATATCGTAATCTTTACTAATATTGTTCTAAATACGAAATTCTGTCTGTTTGTGTGTTTATCTCTTAAATAGTTAAACCAATTTGGATGAAATTTGGTATTTGATATACTTTTAAAGACGAAAATGAACATAGGATAGTTTTTGTTGCGGAATATGTAAGGTTTTTGCGTGATAAACGAATTACGGTGCAACGGAGTTGCGGTCATCATCTAGTTTTATATAATATTTAGTAGGAAATAGAGTATTTTAACATTTCTGCTACATAATAAGGTATGATTTGCTTTTAAAAATAAAATACCAAAAAGTTACAACTCTGTTCCGAAAGCTGTTTGTTTGATTTTTAGGCTCAATTTACATCGGCGCGTAATGGAATGGAAGCGATCTTTTGCAACGAAACTGTACATAGCACTAATGAACTTTATGTCTGTGTATGTGCAATAGAACACACAAATTAAATACGAGCCAAAAAATTGGACGTCTTCCGCGGAATTCTCGAGAATTCTGCGGTACCAATTACTCTTGCATAAGTCGAAATTGACGCTTCCATTTCGTTCCATTTCGCAGCGGTGTAACTTGAGCCTTAAGGCTTGTTTCCACTTTGATTAGTGCAGGTGCGAGTGTTAAGTATTTGTGTTAAGTGATTAATACAAAACAGATGTGGACAGCAACTGATTAGTGCGAGTGATTAATAAACAGCCAATTCGCACTAAACAAAGGGAATAGAGCCGTGTTCTATTTTTTTGCGAGTAGCCCCGTCCCGCGCGCCTCCCCTTCCCCTGCACTCGTAGCATGCCTGCTACTAAACACGGCGGGACACGTTTGTTTACTGTTAAGGGTTTAGTGCATTCACACATTGAAAGGAAACTCACTACCGTCAACCGTTGTTTAGTTGCGCAGCAACTTAACTATATTGGACAGGTACTCCCACGAGCACTAAATACTAAGCACTCGCAATAAATACTAAACACTAAACACTCGCACCTGCACTATTCAAAGTAGAAACAAGCCTTTAGTTACATTTGAACTATCAAAACTAGTCCAGTCGCAGTATGTACTCGTAGTTCAGGACCGTGTCCAAGTAGGTAATAAGCTTATAATATTTCAGAAGCCGCAGTGAGGAACGGGTGCCAAAATTAATTACTGTTATTAGTGGTGTGTAGACTGAGGACCGACATTTCCACTGTGTCAATATATTTTAGTTTACTGAGGGGATATATTATATTAATATTTTATAGCTTACTGAGGACATCCATCCACTAATATTATAAATGAGAAAGTGTGTCTTTCTGTTGTATCTCTTCACGTCCAAACCACTGAACTGATTTTGCTGAAATTTCAGTATGAAGATAATTTGAGTCCCGGGAAAGGACATAGGGTAGTTTTTATACCGGAAAAATATACGGTTCCCGCGCGATAAACGAATTTTGGCGCAACGGAGTTGCGGGCGTCATCTAGTGTCAATATACTTTAGTTTACTGACGACAAAGATTATAATATTATAAAGCTTTTATAGACGATTTAAGGAAAACAAAGTTATTTTAATTATGTAAGCCTTGAATATCATTAGACTTTTTAAAGCCTGAACATAAACGGTTATTACAAAAATGGAACTACTCATTATTTCAAATTCAATACATGAAACCTTGTCTTACCTTACCAATATTAATACTTCTTTTTATTTTTTTATTCGCTCATAGTACAGAAGCTTCATTTTGATGTATCATAATGTAATAGGAACGTTAATTGCTAAATAAATGTTATAATGTTTATTGTTAAATAGTTAAATACTTGTTTGTGAAAAGTATCAATAAGAACTTTGTATAGGTTTTATATCATAAATACGTACAATATCGTTCTTCGTAACAATAATAATATGATACATGTGCTGTCTCAAGTGCTTCTTATCCATACTTAATGTTATAAATGCGAAAGTGTGTCTGTCGGTTACCTCTATACGCTTAAACCGCTGAACCGATTTTGATGAAATTTGGTATGGAGATTATTTGAGTCTCGGGAAAGGACATATAATAGATTTTGTTGCAGAAAAATGTACTGTTCCCGCGCGATAAACGGCTTATGGCGCAACGGAGTTGCGGGCGTCATCTAATAATTATTACTAGAGATTGCCCAATGGTCGAAATTCGACCTCAAATAAAAAATTATAAGTTTCAAATTTCAACGCTTTTCAATTAATATTCTATTGTCAAAATATTGACTTTATTATTTTTTAGACATAATTCCTGCGACAGTCTCAGATTAATAAAGTCAAATGATGACAGACTAGCCGTGTAATAATTGTCTAACAGTATTTAAGATTCAATAAAAAAAAAAACGAAATCTATTTTCAATTTGACAACAGACTTGAACCATAAATAAAAGAGTACAATTCGTGTGTATCTCCTAGTGTGTGTGTTGTAGTGTGTGTAATGTTTTATTTAGTAAAAAAATGTATGATAAAAGCATAATTTCAAAATAATATTAGCTCGATGCACTCCTTCACCATATAAACTATAACTGTGCAAAATTTCAATCACCTACGTTTCCGCATTTTTCGTCAAAAGGGATCCAAAGTTTTTCGCTCGCGTATTAATATATAGATAAAGAGGAAAAGTATGACGTTTGTTGGCATCCAATAGGCTCCTTAACTACTGAGCTGATTTGCTGAAATTTTGTATCTACGGTATAAAGTAGACTATGGAAAAGGATAGAGGATTACTATTCATTAAATTAAAGTAAAGTAATCATATCTCTGAGTGCGGCCGGCAACGCACCTGTAGCTCTTCTAATGTTGCAAGTGTCCATGGGCGACGGTAGTTGCTTTCTATCAGGTGACCCGTTTGCCCTCTTATTTAAAAATAAATATTTGTAAGCCCTTACCTGACTTTTCATGGGGTCGGTGTTGATTTGGCACATGTACTGTCCCTTGTCCTCCTCCTGTACGCTCTTGATGTGGAGGTACCAGGTGGAGTGGTCGGTGTGGGATACCGACACGCGGTGATTGTGTGTGATCACGTGCTCGTGGATCGCCTGGATCGCCTTCGTATCCGCTTTCACCCAGCCGACCTGGAGAATAAGTGAAAGCGGTGATTAAAAAAAAAAAAAAAAAAAGAATCTGTGATAGTCGGATTTTTAAGTTTAAGTGACACCCAATGTTGTTTGCCTTGTATATTTTTTATTCACTTAACCATGGTACTTAATCGATCATGGAAGTTGATAATTTCAAAAGCGAAGTAAAAGACAACAACATAATTGTGGGATATGTGAACACGCATATAGTTATGGCACAGTTTGCGATGTCTTCTGTTTCATCCCATACATTTTTGATTTATAACTTATTTTTTGAAATCAGTAATTGCAACTTCACCAATGCCCGGATTCTACGGTTTGGTGTCTACATGAGTTTATGTTTTCAATAGAGATGTTGAATTGTGTTCGTTTTGACGTTAGCCAATCTAAACTCCTCTCAAAAAACTTTAGTAATCGATCATAAGTACGAAAATTTCACTCTACATAATTATTATTATTACGCTGTTTGGCTTTTTGTACACGCTTTCACCCACACAATTACTTTGATAATTATTATAAGCTTTCATTAGAATTGTTATTTACTTTATCCTATTATTTATTTTGCTTAGATCTCTCTTAATTATTTCCTAACTCAATTATGTCGTCAGCTGCTTCAATTAATTACAATCATGGAATCTCTTTTGTATCAGATTCACCCACACAACTTCATCAGATGTACCTCCTTTCCCGCCCATTCAGACCCAGATTATTTTTAGATTTCTCTTCATTTTACCGTAAAGTTTTTCACAATTTTTATTATTGAATAATACTATCTGATTTTTATTTATATTTTCCTTTAAGCCCCTTTTTGGGGTTCCGTACCCAAAGAGTAAAAACGGGACCCTATTGCTGAGACTTCGATGTCTGTCCGTCTGTCCGTCTGTCTCCAGGCTGTAACTCAAGAACCGCTATAGCTAGACTTCTGATATTTTCACAGATTGTGTATATCTGTTGCCGCTATAACAAAAAATACTAAAAATTAAATAAAGTTAATATTTAAGGGGGGCTCCCATACAAGAAACGTGATTTTTTTTGGCCTTTTTTGCTCTTAATAATGGTAACAGTTAGGCACTTGAAATTTTCACAAAATCCTTAATTATATTTGTAATTTAATAATTAATAATAAAATTAAAATAAAGTAAATATTTAAGGGGGGCTCCCATACAAAAAACACAATTTTTTGTCTACTTTCACTCTATACCGGTATGGAACCCTTCGTGCGCGAGTCCGACTCGCACTTGTTTAACTAGCCGTAATGGTTTTTAACCATGATGGTGAAGTTGTAGAATTCACAACTGGCCAGCATGAGCAATCATAGAGGAATACGCCCCCACATAATCGTTCTTGATTGCCTTGGTCCATCATGGGCCTATCTGATGTGGTTACATTATGATCTACACATACCTTATATCATCTCATATTTCATCATGTTTAACTCAATTTCAAGCCAAATAAGGTATGATCGTTTCTCGAGAGCTCAAGAGAACTCTCGAGAACTCGAGAAATCTAATCACATTAATAGAGGTCTAGGTGTAATCAACTCTCCGACTCACCCGGTAATTGCCTAAATTGACGACGATACACTTGAACGTGGCGTCGCGCCCGATCGGCACCGTCAGGTTGGCGATAGGCTCCCCGAACTCCGGCACCTCCACACCACCTGTCAATCAATTAATGTTATTTCGTCAATCAACTTTATTTCTGATTGTCCATCAGCTTTATTTGTCAATATTTTACATCATAATCATTTGTTTTTTTGAATATCATGGCTTTTTTGTCTATTCAGGTTCACCCAATATTGGTTAAAATTTTCTTGTAGATATTGCCTCATAAACTTTGGCTTCGTATGTAAAAGCTTCATAAAAAGCAATCAGAAGTTCGAAATGTTAATTATTAGTCATCTGCGTTGCTGAACCGATTGTAGGCGGAACGTCTGAGAAGAACTTTATGTAATTTTTAATCAGTAAATATGCCAAAGCTCGGCATATTGACCCATTGAAAAATTATAATTAGCTATGTAACAAGCCTCTATTTGTCTGTTTGTTTTATAAATCGCGGCTAAATAACACTAATATGACTTAAAACTGTATAAGTCAAACATCACATAGCGTTTGTGCTACCTGGGAGGTACAATAAAAAATATTAAATGTTTAATATTTTTTGACGTTCTTTCTAGGTGAAAAGTTTAAAAAGATGCAAACTGGAAAAGTCATTTTGTATCTTGCGACAGCAATGCAAAAGGCGAAAATTCTACATCATCATGCTATGAATCATAAATTCTGTATACGAAATTTTGGATTGACAGCAGATATTGTGGAATAAGACTAATGTCAATCACCTGTAGCGCATAGTATTACAATATTTATTGTAATACTGTGGCATCGGTGTCGCAGGATACAAAATTGTCGACGTATGTGTAATGAATTAGTGTCCATAAAAAGAAACGCCGCAAATAGTTATTAAATATCTGAAATATAATAAAAATAATGTTTAAATGTCCTCTCAGCAGTAAAACAGAATACTTTTATTCCATTAGGACATTCAACACCTTCATACTTTACTGCCACGTAAGACACATCAGCCGAATATAAAATATCAGATGAAGTACGATACAGACCGTAAAAGTGTTTATGACAATGAGTGTCATACGTGCTACGGAAAATCTTTAGGGTCCATTAGGATAGGGGTTATGTCTATTACGTCTGAGCCATTATGAGGCCATTATGAACACATCATCACTAAAAGACTGCCACTTAGCAAAACTATGGGAGTCACGAAGAATCAAGATTTTTACTGACATTCATACTCATATTATAAATGCAAAATGTGTCTGTCTCTTTGTCTGGTACTTGACGCTTCAACCACTTAAGAGATTTTAATGAGTGGTTTAAAGGAACCCAATATAGAATCTTCTTTTGTTAGCTCCTATGCGACAACCAAATTTATGCAGTGCAGGCAACACTTTACAGGACATTCCTTCCTTCCAATTCCTAACCTCTAGGCTATTCTATTAAATTTATAATTTTTCATTGAAGTCTTAAATTTTCATTATAAAGATCATATTTTCTATTATTATTATTTGTTAATTATTATCGTTTAGCTTTTATAAACTGGCACTAGCATATTTTTATAATAATAGTATTTTCGTTAATATCCTTAAGTACTCATTCAAAACGCCTAAGTCTTATTGTTCTAAAAGGACAAGACGTGGAAAATTACTTAATAAGACAGAATATTACGAAAAATGAAACACTCATATTTTATAAAACAATAGAATTTCTTACAAAAATATTTTTATCTCAAAATAGAAACAACGACTACTAAAACTTGAATCCTTGGTTGGACAAGTGTCTTTTTGTATTATATTAAGTAGTCAAATGCAAAGAAATGCGTCTAGCTTTTTACTTAATGTCTTATGACTGATTTTAAGTAATTTAATTGGAAGTATGTATAAATATGAATTAAGTGGTATGTGCTTTGTTTTATTAATATTAAGTCTTTATTTCAAAATAAATGAATACAAAAGTGTGTCTCTCTTTTTTATTCAGCTAGGTCCATCAATTTGTCTGTATGTCTACTATCCGATGGTATTAGATACCTAGTCGTTATTACAATGATTAACTTAATAAATAAATTCCTTATTAAACAAAGGTATCATAATAAAAGACAAAAGCACGATTATTATAGATGGTATCTCGAAGAGCATAAGAGTTTAGTTGTGATTACAAAAAGCAAATCGCTTGTCGGTAGTAGATGCGTCATCAGAATCATCTTCATTAAAGAAACATAGGCCTCTATAGAAATAGGTCTTCAAGCTTCAAAGTCCCTTTAAAATATGCAAAATAGATTCGAAGCGAAGTGAATCAGATATGGAGTTTTAGTTTGTAAGTACGCTCGAGCTTATCAGCGGTGTCAACACAAAGTTACTTCTTGTCTTAGCATTCGTGATACTGTCAGCTGCAGTTGCTCTCCATGCAACAAAGTGTCAACTCACCACCGAGTTAGTTTACAAGTTGCACGGTGAATCTTAATAGGAATAACTTTAACACCCGCTGGTACCATTCGGATTTCCGTCCAATCCGCTTTGTTGCTGTTTCACTCATCCAATTCACTGAAAATCATTGGTCGATTTTGGTGTCCTTTTACCATTGTCTCTAAAGACTTGATAATAATGAGAACTAAATATATATTTTTTTTTACAATCTTCGCATACTCCGGGCTTTTAAAGACCCCACCCGATCTACCGAAGGTTACTTAATATCAACTACAACCAAGTAATAATAATAATATCTAATAATAATAATATCTATGGACGCTTCACACCACGTCAGTCTGGTCCCGTGGTAAGTACCTGATGGACTTGTGTTACGGGTACCAGACAACGGAAATATATTTAATACTTTTACACTATACATATATTTAAGATTTTTATTATATTATACACATATTTAATACACATCCATGACCCAGGAACTTTGAAAACTTTTTGTTCCGTCAGCGGGATTCGAACCCGCGACCCCCGGCTTGAGCTACCAACAGCCCACCAACTGAGCCACAGAGGTCGTCAAGTCACTGTAATGTAAATTTCTAGGCATTAACCTACGCATTCCATTAGCAATATTTTTTTACTTTACACTACTATGTGTCTAGTACTCGGTAAAACAATGATACCATTGTAACAACAAAAGCATTTCTTACAAACAGCCCAATCTTCATTACGCTTACACGAAGTCCCTCGACATAATCTAACAAAAACGTACGCAATTACATCGACAATAAAGCTCGTAAGACTCTCCGTGTCTTAATTTTACCATAATGTCCGCAAAGTGCACAGTCCTGGCAGTAAAAACCACCATCCGCAGCAGGCCGGCCCGCAGTAAAATGTTTAGAATATCCACCGTTTGTTTGCTGTCACATTTGTTATTTTTTGCTCGGCTAACGTTATTGTGTAATGCAGTCATTACTCTTCATAAAAGAGCGTATCTTGTAAATAAATAAAGTTGTGATTAATGTTTGTAAATTTAGGATACTAGGTACAGTTGATGAGAAAAGAAATGCGTAGTTACGTGATATTTCTCATACGCAGTACATTGAGATTAATTTTGGAAATTTCGTCAATAAAATCAGCGTGAAGTCTCTAAAAGTTTCTTTTGATGCGGTTATGTTTATTTTTAACTGTAGTATGATTTTAATATAAAACTGATACTAAACTACAGAGATGACATCGTTTGCATGACATTGTCTTTGACAATGTTATCTACAACCACCCTGAAATGAATGAAAAATCAGTAAAATAACACCATATTCTTTATAATTTGACCACATGCAAAATTATACTTAATGAAGTTGACAGAAATTAACAGATCCCTCTAAAGTTTTTAGAAACGATTTACGAGACTGAAATTTTGACCACGAGCAAAAACATTCTTGTAAAGGAAACATCCATAGCACTATGGATGTGTCAGTGAAACAAATATAAGTTTGGAAATAATTATTGGAGGATTGGAGGATATTTAATAATAAAACCACTGTATCAATTCTATTGTAAATATTTTATAATTAGTCATTAACTCTTTTAGCTAACTGTACATGAGCAGATCGATCCATCTTGGTATACAATTTGTATCGTCAAAGTTAAGACAGATTCGATTATGCAGGAAACACGGCGTTGTCCATACACTATCGGTTGTATTTAATTATCATCATCGTCATCTGTATCTCCCGTAGCTTGTACGGCGTTTATTGTTGTTGATTACTGCTCAGTTCTATTGATTAAAGGTGGGCTATAATTGTTTCTAGACAATTAAAGTCCGATATCTAAGCTGCTCGAAATAGAACATAGACCGTATTATATTAGCAACAAACACTAGTCTGTGTTTAAAAATGTTTGTAGGAGTCCGTAAGGGACTTAAATACATCACACTCATCAGTTTAAAATAACCTGTTCGATTACGTAAGTTATCTTAAACTAGTGAAAAATTTGTACTACTAGATTTTTTGCTAGGAACTACCTTGCAATGAATATCGTTCGTTTCCGAGGTTCAAACTTTCAAAGTATCTCGTTACAATGTTTCATCCATTGCGACTCAACGATTAAAGTGAGAGTATATCTTCCGTATACTATGATAATATGTAACTCCATTAAACTGAAATATAACAATGTAACAAAGATTCCATTACTGCATCATATCCTCGATCAAAAATTCAAACTCTCCACTACGCGTAATGAACTGATTTAAATATTTCGACTTAAGAATTCATGAAGTCTGGGTTTTTGCTCCATATTGCCGGGGCACTGATTTATCATTCGCGTGATGGTCGACATCGCGGGCCCGTCTCTACCGGGAGATATATAGCCTCTTTGAAGCGCAGAAAGATGGGTAATTTCATCGAATTTATGAACGTATCAACGTTGAAATTGCGAGGTCGGAAATTCGGACGAAATTGTGATAAACAACGAAACATTATACGTAAACTTGAATGTGCAAATCAGTTGAATTATTGTGATTTAAATGGAATGCAAATTTTACTTATCCGATGCCGTAATGCGTAACACGTTCGCGATTTTAGTGTTTTCGATGTATTTATAGCGCTAATTGTTTGGAAATGGTGCTTTAATTTGATATTGCTGGAAACTAATGAGATCTATGGTCGGTGAGCTTATTTTGAGCCCATATTTCTATTGATAATAAAAGTATATTTTTGTTGGCATTGATAATTTTAATTGTTTAACGTTTTTAATCAGCCAATGGTATAAAATAAAGCAAATATTATGTTATAATGTGTTAAATGTGAAATACGTACTTATATATTACGTCAAACGTATAACCTAAATCAATTATAAAAAAGGCATTTTAAAGTTTTCTAAAACGTGGAGCACTATTCAAAATGATTTCTTTTTTTAGGGTTCCGTACCCAAAGGGTAAAAACGGGACCCTATTACTGAGACTTTGTTGTATGTCTATCTGTCTGTCTGTCTGTCTGTGTGTCGCCAGGCTGTATCTCAAGAACCACTATAGCTAGACTTCTGAAATTTTCACAGATTGTGTATATCTATTGCTGCTATAACAAAAAATACTAAAACCAAAGTAATATTAATATTTAAGGGGGGCTCCCTGTTCAATAATCAATCATCAACCACCGATAACGCCATCTAGCGGAGAGTTGCGTAACGAAGCAGCGACGTGAACACCGCGCAGTTTGCGGCAGCGTGACGACATCACGACATCCGCATCGCCGCATCCGAGTCAACTTCACTCCTTTTCACCGCTGAACGCGTAATGGCCGCTACAGTCTTCTCGTTAATAAAATTTTAATTTTGTAATTTTCTCGTACAATAAACGTAGTAATCAACAAGTTAATAAAGAACTTCATTGAAGAGTTCCTCCTGCTCCCCAACAAGTTTGGTCCTTCGAGCCGGATACATAAGCTACAAAGAGCCAGGTGGCAACGTGGAGCGTTACTTTGGAGAAGAGCATTATCCAGTCCAGGATTGTCGTCAAGTCGCATCCGGTCAGGTTACAAAACCAATTCCCCTCATCCTTATCCAATATTTGCGTTAATATTGTGTTTTTTCGTCTTAGTTGCGGTATTGTGCGGCGCCGGTGCCGCGTCAGGGCGTCAGGGCGTGGCCGAGCGGGAAACTGTAAGTACTTTTGCTTCCTATAACTTTTCAAAATGAGTGACGATGAATTTAATGCGTTAGAACCTACCCAGGGGCCTATGAAAATAACTGAAAGGGCTAAATCTCCTCGCTTAGGTATTAACACAACCTCAAATAAACGTCTCGCTGATTTAAAAAAGCAGCGAGGTACGCTAAAAGGCAGGCTTACGTTATTTGAGAAGTATATTTCAAAATTAGACAAATTAACACTAAATTTTAATATGAAAACTGAATTAGATTTACGAATTCAGTCAGCTTGCAGTTTGTTCCAAAGTTTTAATGATATTCAATGTGAAATGGAACAACTAATTGATGAGACCGATTTACCTACTCAATTAGAATATCGGGAATCATTTGAACATCAGTATTTTTCCATCATGGCTGAAGCGAAGTGCTTGATAAATTCTAGCGATAGTGAACGAAACCAAGTTCTTTGTCAAGTTTTACATAATCCTGTGTCTATTAAGTTACCAGAAATTAAGCTACCAGTATTTGACGGTGCCTATGATCAGTGGTTAGAGTATAGAAACTCATATCTCACCATGATACATAATCGTGAAGATCTCAACGATATACAGAAATTCCATTATTTAAAATCATCTCTTAATGGTACTGCTGCTCAAGTTATTACGGCTTTGGAATTTACTGCTGAAAACTACTTACATGCATGGGAGCTAATAGAAAATAGGTTTCACAACAATCGTTTACTAGTGCAAAATCATGTTAAAGCGTTATTTACTGTCCAGGCTCTTCAAAGTGAATCATATATTCAAATAAGAAAATTGATAGACTCAACATTACGTAATTTGCGTGCCCTAAAGTCACTGAACGAGCCGACAGATGCTTGGGACACATTAATTGTCTATCTTATTGTCTCTAAACTTGATCAGTCAACTGAACGTGAATGGGAAACTTATAAAGGTACTCTCGTGTCTAAGAATGATTCAAATAACATTAAATTAAATGATCTGTTGGAATTTTTAAGAAACCGTGCGGATATGTTAGAAATGATTAAGTCTAGTAATAATAAAGGTGTTTCTACAATTAAGCATAATTACAGTGATACAATTAAGTCAAATTCTAATTATAATAAAAAATATATAAGTAAATCAAATCACATAAACTCGCATTCATACGTTTCTAATTCAAGTTCTAATAAACATAACTCCGAAAATAATAAATCTAGGCGTAATTGTGTTAACTGCAGTGGAGATCATTATTTATATTCATGTCCAAAATTTTTAAATTTGTCTGTGCAAGATAGGTATATCATTGTGAAAAATAAAGGCCTTTGTCAAAATTGTATTCGTTCTAATAGTCACTCAGTAAGCGAGTGTTCGTATGGCCCATGTAAGATATGTAAAAATAATCATAATACATTACTTCATAATAATAACAGTGATAATGTAGGTAAAGCTGCATCCACGACTATTTCGCATCCGTCGGCGAGCGTAAACAAATCAGCTGACGCGCAGAGCCTACGGCCCGAGCGCAATGTACTTACGTGTAGTGCCGCTGTACAACCGGTTTTGTTATCAACGGCACTTGTAGATGTTCCAGATACAAATAATTGTTATCATACAGTTAAAGTACTCCTCGATAATGGGAGTCAAAATTGTTTTATTACAGAATCGTTATGTAATCGTTTACAATTACCTATTATACAGTCCACTATTCATATTTCAGGTGTAGGACAAAGCGTTTCAAAAAGTTCTCACACTTGCAAAATAAATATTCGTTCTAAAGTTAATGATTTTAATACTAATATTCAATGTTGGGTTCTTTCTCGTATAACATCGAAGTTACCTTCGTTAGACGTTCACTGTAAACGTATACAGATACCTAAATATGTTTCGCTCGCGGACCCTACGTTTAGCGTCTCGTCGGACATTGATATATTGTTAGGAGCGGACATATTTTGGGATCTTTTAAATAATAATAAGATTAAACTCAGTAGTGGTCCATATTTGTACGATTCCAAATTAGGATGGATCATCTCTGGCCCTCTTCATATTAATAAGTCGTTTAAACCTGAAAAAGTTCAATGTAATTTAGTTCAAATAAATAATCAATTGCAAAAATTTTGGGAGTTAGAAGAATTGACTGACTTACCGAATATCATGTCGAATGATGATCGTTATTGTGAGAAGTTATTTACAGAGACTACTAAACGTGACGAATATGGTAGATTTTCCGTTCGTATTCCTTTAAAGGAGTCACCCGAATTGTTAGGGGACTCATACACTATGGCAAAAAATCGTTTTTTATGTCTAGAAAGAAAGTTAGATCGTTTACCTAACTATAAAAAACTTTATTTTGAATTTATGCGGGAATATGAGGCACTCGGTCATATGACTCCAGTTGCATCAAAGGATATCCCGGATATACTAAGTAAACCGCATTATATCTTACCTCATCATGGTGTTTACCGAGAGGATAGTGTCACTACTAAATTGCGCGTTGTGTTCGACGCAAGCGCGAATACGTCTAATAATAAATCATTAAATAATATACAACATGTAGGTCCACCATTACAAAATGATATTTTGTCTATATTACTTAGATTTAGGCAGTATAAATATGTAGTGTGTAGCGACATCCAGAAGATGTACAGACAGATATTTGTTGAACAGGATCAACGTGTCCTGCAATTAATATTATGGCGGGAAGGTCGAGATTTACCTTTGCAATTGTATAAATTGAACACAGTTACGTATGGTACTGCGTCGGCTCCTTTTCTAAGTATGCGATGCTTACAACAATTGGCTTTAGAATGTGATGATGATTTAGTAGCCAGGGCTATTAAGGATAATTTCTACGTAGATGACCTATTTACAGGATCCGATGACCTTGACTCGTTATTACAATTGTGTAATAAAATATCTGCAACTTTAAAAAAGGGGTGTTTCCCGTTACATAAATGGACTTTCAGTCATGACGTTTCTCTTGATAAGTGTAAAGACCTAAATGTCGGTGAACATCGCTTGTCAAAAACTTTAGGGTTAGGATGGTGTACAAAAAATGATGAATTTTATTTTACAACTAAAATTACACATAGTGATACACTCGTTACAAAGCGTTTAATATTATCGACAATTTCACAAGTGTATGATCCTTTAGGTTTACTCGCGCCTGCGGTAATAACAGCTAAATTATTGTTACAAAACCTATGGTTACATAAACTAGATTGGGATGACGAAGTTCCTAAAAATATTATGAATGCATGGCAAAGCTTTCTTTCAGATTTAAAATACTTACGCGATATTAAAATACCTCGTTACGTGGTTCGCGGTAATTACATAGAACTTCATATTTTTACCGACGCGTCGCAAAGTGCCTACGGTGCGTGCGCGTACGTTAGATCGTGTCACAATGATTGTGAAACTACTATACCTATTTCTGTGCATTTGTTGTGTGCTAAAAGTAAGTTGGCGCCGATAAAGACTGTTAGCATTCCCAGGTTAGAGTTATGCGGAGCTTTAATAGGTGCGAAATTGTATTGTAAAATAAAAAAGTCTTTATGTTTAAATTTTAATAAGGTTTATTTTTGGACTGACTCGACAATCGTGCTGGGGTGGCTTCGTATGTCACCTCATCTACTAAAAACGTTTGTACAAAATAGAGTCGTCGAAATTAATGAATTGACAGGTGATACTATCTGGCGACATGTTAAGGGCACGGAAAATTCTGCTGACGTCATAACGAGAGGTGCTACATTAGACACCTTAAGGTATGATATTAATAATAAATGGTGGTGTGGCCCTACGTTTTTACGAGAACCTGTGTCTAATTGGTCAATTTTTAATAATAATATTGAATCGTCATCTATCGATTTACCCGAAACTAAGCCTGATACAATTAATTTACATTCCATTCAAATTACTTCATTGATTGACTTTGAACGTTTTTCGTCATTTATTCGTTTGCAAAGAAGTTGTGCATATTTATTGCGTTTTATAAATAACGCGCGAGCGAATTCGCGCGGCGGTATAGGTTCGCGGCTAACCGGTCCGTTATCAGTAGACGAGCTGCAGCGGTCGCTCGATGCATTGACGCGGCTCGTTCAACAAGAATGTTTTAGTGAGCAATATCGTGAACTAAAAAATAAAATACCGTTGAATAGTAATAAAAATAACAATAAAACTAATAAATTCTTATATAAACAAATCTCAGGCTTAAATATATTTTTAGATAAGTTTAATATAATTCGTATAGGTGGAAGGTTATCTAACGCGGTTGGATTTAATTATGAAAAGAAACACCCTGTATTGTTAAGTAATACACATCGTTTCTCGAGGTTATTGTGTGAATATGAACACAAACGACTCCTTCACGCTGGACCTCAACTTTTAGTGTATTCTCTGCGTGAAAGGTGGTGGATTTTAGGAGCTCGTAATTTGGCTAGACAGGTAGTACATAACTGTGTCATATGTAAACGCATGAAAGGGAGAACATTGACTCCTCTCATGGGTAACTTACCTACTGAGCGACTGGAGCCCAGCTTTCCTTTCATGCAGTGTGGTGTTGACTATGCGGGACCACTGCTCATACTGGATCGCAAAGGCAGAGGTGCTAAATTAATTAAAGCATATATTTGTTTATTTATATGTTTTACGACTAGAGCTATACATTTAGAATTAGTAGGTAGCTTGAGCACGCAGGATTATATTTTAGCATTAAATCGTTTTATAGCACGACGCGGAAAGCCATACCAAATATTTTCAGACAACGGAAAAAATTTTGTAGGTGCTGAAAAAGAATTGGCAGCAATTTTTAATAAAACTAAAGATATTTCTGATTTTCTTACTAATAACCAAATTCGTTTAACATTCATACCGCCCTATAGTCCTCATTTTGGTGGGTTATGGGAGGCAGGAGTCAAGTCCTGCAAGTACCATTTGAGACGCGTACTTGGTAATGCTAAATTAACACGCGAGGAGTTTGAAACAGTATTAACGCAAATAGAAGCTGTTCTGAACTCCCGCCCCCTGTCCCCTCTGTCCTCAGATTCTGACGATTTCCTCCCGCTCACTCCAGCACACTTCCTGATCGGTCGACCGCTGACTGCGCCTGTCTGCGAGAACCTCACGACGATCGAACCAACGAGACTGGGACGCTACGACCGTGTGGAGCAAATTAGACAACACTTTTGGCAACGATGGTCTAAAGAATATGTTTCAGAGCTCCAGCAACGAACAAAATGGAAGGACAACAATGAGGACATCACACCTAATATCTTGGTCCTTATCAAAGAGGATAATACTCCACCACTCAACTGGAAATTGGGCCGAGTAACAGAAGTATTCCCCGGGACTGATGGAGTATCCCGTGTAGCTGAAATTCGTACAGCACACGGTATTATACGACGATCTTTCTCGAAGATCTGCCCGCTGCCTGTCCAATTGTGAAGACGAATATGTTGGAAGATCCTGGTTCTTCCAAGGCGGCCGGTATGTTCAATAATCAATCATCAACCACCGATAACGCCATCTAGCGGAGAGTTGCGTAACGAAGCAGCGACGTGAACACCGCGCAGTTTGCGGCAGCGTGACGACATCACGACATCCGCATCGCCGCATCCGAGTCAACTTCACTCCTTTTCA
Source organism: Cyaniris semiargus (assembly GCA_905187585.1). Lineage (NCBI taxonomy): Eukaryota > Metazoa > Arthropoda > Insecta > Lepidoptera > Lycaenidae > Cyaniris > Cyaniris semiargus. Next base: position 8,116,807 of record LR994555.1, read on the forward strand.
CCGCTGAACGCGTAATGGCCGCTACAGTCTTCTCGTTAATAAAATTTTAATTTTGTAATTTTCTCGTACAATAAACGTAGTAATCAACAAGTTAATAAAGAACTTCATTGAAGAGTTCCTCCTGCTCCCCAACACTCCCATACAAAAAACGTGATTTTTTTGGCCTTTTTTGCTCGATATCAATAATGGCAACAGGTAGGCACTTGAAATTTTCACAAAGGCCTTAAATATATGTGTACTTTAATAATAATAATAATATTTAAATAAAATAAAAATTTAAGGGCTTCCATACAAAAAACACAATTTTTGGCCTATTTTGCTCTATAATGGTACGGAACCCTTCGTGCGCGAGTCCGACTCGCACTTGGCCGATTTTTTAGAAACAGCTGAAACTTAACAATCTTTCCGCAGTGTCAATGTCATCATAGTGAAAGAAGATCTTTCTAGAACTGAAAAAAAACAGATGATTGATAATATTAATGTGTAATTAAATATTCACTTTCGGACAATAGTTTTATTTACTTTTCACTAATTAGGGTTGTCTAAGTAACTTTTAATATATTTTCTGGGCCCACCTGAACTGATCTCATTTTTCTGTGCGGCCCACACACGCCTACACAGTTGGCTTTTCCACACTTAGGAAATCGGAGACATATTTTGGTATAGACGATTTATGTCACTAAACACCCTTTGCAAACTGATAATAGAAATGCGAAAACCTGTCTGTCCTTTTCGCGCTAAATCGCTGAACAATATTTAATGGCAATCGATATGGACATACTATGAGTTTTGGAAAAGTTATGTATTTTTCAAGAACTCATAGTATCTCCAGTTAGTTAATATTGAAAAAATCGGCCAAGTGCGTGTCGGGTCACGCGCAATATAGGGTTCCGTAGTACCGCTAGTTTATGATATTTTTTTAATGGTCAATGAATTGTACGTTAATTATAACGTGTTTTACACTACTAACAACATCATCTCAGTTACGTTTAGGAATTTGAACAAAAAGTTCCTCTATACTTCTCCGAATACATTTTTTTAGTTGATCGACTATTACTCAATAACTTATTAAGTCTTCTTAGCCGTGATAGTTTTTCTTTTAAATTCAGCATATTTCCTACTCTCGTGAATTTTTTCACATTTCCAGAAGCAACCGTTTAGCTGGTAGAAGGGGAGGGGGGGGGGTTACACTGGACAGTAACGATTTTTCCCACTTTAAAACTTCATATTTCACAAATGGCTCCCTGAATCGAAAAATGATCTTTGAATACTCGTAATATTTTTAAAAAACCTATCCTGCGACACCCCACACGGTGGGGTGGACGCGAAAAAAAAAAAACATCCCCGCTTGATGTGTAGGGGAGGTACCATAAATCTTATAAAAAAATATTGTAATAAGATTTTATATACCATTTTGTCGGCATCATTAATATGTGCATCCATGCCAAATTTCAGCTTTGTAGGTCCTATAGTCTCTGAACAAAACCGCGGACAGACAGATGGACGGACGGACAGACGGACATACGGACAGAAGGACAGACGGACAGACAGACGGACGGACAGACCGAAACTATAAGGGTTTGACTACGGAACCCTAAAAATATAAGCAGACATCCCTTGCGATAAAGTTTAAAGTTTTATTTCCTTAACTTAGTACCGATACTTTTTATATAGCTGTTACGTGTAATGAGAAACATAATATTATGTTTCTTAGAATCAAAGGTTCTGAAAAATGTCGTGTAGTTTCGTGGGCACACGGCCATAGGTTTTTACTCGTACCGTTATTTTGTTTCAACTATCGATATCTTGTTATGGCTGCAATTTATTATGTGCCATTTTTTGGTAGTCTACTCAACATATTATAGTATTGGTTTAAAAATATATATCATCATGGATTTATTTTAACTCAAGCAATTGTTTTTGTGAAAAGATCAATCAAGAAATAAATATACCTATTCAATTACAACTTATTATGATTATTGACATGAATTTATAAGTGTTTTTCTCTTTTTCCTTGTTATGTAGTGTAACAATTTTATTTTTAGAGGCATATTGTATACAATTAAAATGTATTGTTATTCAATAAACAAAGAGCTCGCGTTGCAGCTTATCAATTTCGGCGGAAAGAGGTTTAAATAGTAAATATTCGTCTGTAATTCAAACGAGCTAAATGAAAGTTCTGGTCGTTTGTCATAGGGCCACGCAGGAGGCGAGCTGCAGCTGCTTTTATTAATATTTCCAGCTCGAATTCACGCTTTATTAGCAAACAGCTGTCACGGCTGATAAATTATTAATGCGGTCTCCACACAGCGTGATCTGCTTTTTGCTAAACAGTTTCGGCAGACGCGTATTGATTGCTGGATTCCCGGATAATTCAATTAGCTAGTTTGCAGCTACTATATTTAAACAAGCGGACATTTCTATGTATTATTAGAGAAGTTGATTCATATTATACAGATGACGTACCTATTTGGTGGTATTATGTGAAACCTAGCGGACAGATCACGACTTATCTACTTAACTTTGAATTGACATAATCCGCCCAAATTACATAGGTGTCTATGGCTGCCTATGAATCAACTTCTCTGATAGTACTTAAATGACAAGTGGAATCGCAAGCGTCTCCTTAGTTCTAACTAGTAGTTAAGACGTTTATTTTGAAGATACATTATAGGGCTCCCCTGCAAGACGTCTCACGCTCACGAAATCTGTCAATTCAGTACAAATTTAGAAATGCATCTACGCGTCGCGTTTCGGTCTGAATTGACCCTTAAAAGAAAAGCGGGACTTAAAAATAATGAAATTCGTGTGACGTAATTTATGGATGGTCCCTTATTTAAAATACAATTAATCTACTCGTACAAGAATGTATTAAGTGAAGTATGAAATAGCAGTGGAATAGAAAAACACTAGTGCTTAAGAATGCTAGGGCCTGTTTCACTTCCACTGATAAGTGCCGGATAGGCTATCCACAACTTATTTGACAGATTCTCCATACTCTAACTGTCAAGTTAAGTTGTGGATAGCCTATCCGGCACTTATCAGGAAGTGGTGAAACAGGCCCTTAGTCGTATAAAGAATTTAATAAAAACCAAAGTCCATGATTACTTACAAGTTCAAAAATTATTGATTTTCGTTCAAGGTTTTATGTGACACAATCACTGCGGGCATAAAGAATGACTACAATATATTGTAACAACATATTTATAGCGGTCTTTCAATTTATGGCTACTCCAATAATCTTTTTAATATTGTAGCCATGTTGATGTCGTGTTTTGCCGATAAAATATTTACAGCAATTTTAGGGCATGACCTATGGGGAGACAAAATGGACTGTAAGAGTCCTTTGAATATAGCAACCTGCGATATCGTAGAAGTAAATCACTTCTTGCTTAGCCTCTTAATAAAACACCTCACTCTCTTTGTCTATTAACATAAAATTAGGTACATACTATTTTGCTACCACAATAATATCAGCTATAATATTGGAAAAAGTAGAAATAATATTATCTCTAACGCCTATGTCAAAGAACAATATTATATAAAAAATAATTTTTGAGACTTCTTTTTACTTTCTATTGTGATAATTAAGTGCAAATGATTCTTAGAAATGCCAAATCAAAATAATCTCGAAAACCGCTTTCCGAGAAGAATAAAACTTTTTAAAACTTATTATAAATAAAATGAAGTTAAATTGCGAGTAATGGAAAACCGTTATGTATCTTCCGCAATTCTCGGAAATCAGCCTTTTTAGTATAAAAGATGCCATTTAATAATAATTTTATTAGTGAGATAGCAGTAAGAAAAGTAATTTTAAAATGTAGGTGGAAATTATCTATAAATTCACAGCAGAAGTATTTTCCCTTAAAGAACTTTTGAATAGAAAAAAAGCTAAATGTATGTGTGTGTTACGAGTTACGACGTAGGGATAAGTAAGAATTCTATTTACTTTTAATATGGCAGGAATGAACACTGCATTACATTTGCACATTGCTTAAAGATTTATAGTAGAAGTAGCCAACCTTTTTTTTTTGCAAAGTTTTAATATAAATATATTATGTGGAAATCAAGACGAATGGAACCTTTTTACTAAAATATAGGTAGCAACTAGGTAGTGAGGTAGTAAACACTGAACCGTGCAGTTGAACTCGGTTTAACCGACACTTGGTCTTCTGTTAGTTTATCTGGCGTTATACCCGGGTTGTTACGGAAAATCCATCCGATATTTACTTCAATTACCTTCCCATTTAAAATGTATTTAAATTCCAAAGGTACAGAGTGTTGTTTTCCGAGTTAAAAGAATATAATTAATTACCAATTTAATATACATAGTCAGTATTGATCACAAGTCTGAGTACTTCCTCATTTAATAAGTATTATAACTTTAATGAATTAAGGGGCTGTTTCACCACTTCCTGATAAGTGCCGGATAGGCTATCCACAACTTATCTGACAGATACTCCATACACTATCTGCGGTAAAGTGGTGAAAGCCCTAACATTTTTAAAGTATATACGTTTACAAGCAATCTGGTCCCCTAAAATTATGCTATCGATATGTCGGACTCCTCTATGCTAAGCATTGGTCTCACCAGCTTAAAACTCCCGATCTTTCAAGCTTTAATCATTATCAAATTACAGATGACAGTAATATTGTCATCTTTCTTCATCCAGGATTCCCTAATTATAAGGGAAACATCTTACATCCAACTTTCAGTTGACGGCAGCCTTCAAGGCCAAACCACGCAATCACACATCAAATTTAGACCTAATTTAGGTCTAGATTTTAAACAATGTTTACTGAGTTCTGTAATCAAAATAGCAAATTATAAAATTAAATAATTTTATTTTCATCTACCCCAATAAAAAAACCTACGTAATTACTATTTGTTTAGCACTCAGGGAATATACAAACATTTAAAATCATTTCACAAATTAGATTTAAACTTTAGAACATAAAAAATGAACTCGACTCTCTTGGGATAGAATGAGATACCGGAATGTGGTACAAACTTCAAGCTCGTGCACGTCAAATTTTTATTTATGTGGTACCTTTTTTGTTTAGATTAAACATTGGTCTCTCTTCGCTTCAACCACCAGTGATAAACCAATTTTCCTAATTCTATATTCTATATATTGACTTAATATAATAGTAATAGCTCTACAGTATCGAAGTTTGCGCAGAGAATCAGCAGCGAAAAACAGTGCTTGCTTCCTTTATGTGTTAAAGAATGTGCACGTACGTTATAGTAGACGAGGTGGTTCTCATCTTGAAAAGTCATTTCATACCGAGCGAAAATCGTAACAATAATAGTATTCTATTAATACATAAGAGTTTTGATCGTCAGCTACTTCAGCATGGGTGGAATAAAAATATGTTTGTAGGTGGAAATGTCGCCTACGCGATGCCCTCAGATACATTGAGCGCGAAGTATGGTTATTAGTTATATCGCTGGCTGACGGATTCTCCATCGTCATAATAAGGACTGACGGTTTTCTTTATTATTTACAAAGTAGAAACATTCACCTGTATAAATTTTCTACGGTATAAAATGACTTTTTATTTTAAAAAAAATTACATATTCTGTAACGCGACTGACGTTGAATCCCCCGTTTGCAATACGGCTGACGGTGATTTTTTGGTTAAACATGACCTCAATAATCATCCATCAAACTTTCATAAGTATAAAATTACTTTTAGCAAAATTTTTTCCGACAACTTCGAGACACTCTCAATGTACATCCCACCACGGGTGCGGCGACTGACGCTCATTATGTTGATTAACTATTAAATATTAATCTACTACTGGACAAAAATTTGGTCGGTATGAAATGACTTTGCAAAAAATAGCATCACCTCCCCTATAACTATTACCAATATTAACTACGTTACTAATATTAGACGACCTCTGTGGCTCAATGGTTAAGAGTGTGTGGCAGATCAAGGCGGGGGTCGCGGGTTCGAATCCCGCCGACGGGACAAAAAGTTTTCAATGTTCCTGGGTCATGGATGTGTATTAAATACGCGTATGATATAATAAAAATCTTAAATATATGTATAGTATAAAAGTATTAAATATATTTCCGTTGTCTGGTGACCGTAACACAAGTCCTTCGGGTACTTAGTACGGGGCCAGACTGACGTGGTGTGAAGCGTCCATAGATATTATTATTAATATCAATTTTGAAAGAGCGTCTGTCTGTTTCTCTTCGCGAATAAGCTTAAGGCCGTGTTCACACCAAACCGACTGTGAGCCGCCGAATGTGAGCGAACGTTACGCAGTTTAGACTGCCTTCACATTATGTTGCGAGGCTGCCGCGCGGCTGCGGCCGTACCAGCGACATAATGTGAAGGCAGCCTTATTGTATTTCCATACATATTCACTTTTTCGTTCACACCTAACCGACAATACGCCATTACGCTAGGCGCAGGCGCGGACATTCGATACCGTATATTTTCACGTTCACACTGGGGCTCACAGTGAGCCTGCTCACATTCGCCGGCGTATAGTCAGTTTGGTCTGAACACGCGCTAATAGTTATGTAGATTTTTTATGTCACAAAAAAGCAAATAGAACCCTGTTTGTGTCGCGTGTTAAAAAAATCCCGATTATTATTAAGGAATTCTGAGGACACAAAGTTGCGGCCTTCTTTTAAATTTTAATAGTTAATTAGTGGTTTATAGGAATCTTATGAAGTGAGTTGTAGCCCGTGTGACGTTTTTTCAACAAAAAAAGTAATGGAATAAAGTACTTATACACAAAAGAATGCAGTTATAATATCAATACGAAATAGCAAATACAGGCTTAAAATGCGGTACATATGAAATGGGATATTTAATCAATTTCGAAGCATTGCATGGAATTGAAATAATAGTTATGTATAAGCCAATTAGTATACCACTCTAATTTTCAGAATGCATAATACAATTTCGCGATTGTTCTCATAAATTATAATGTTATTGTTATTATAAATGCGAAAGAGTGTCAGTCTATTACCTCTTAAAGCTTAAACCGCTGACTATTGGTGTGAAAATTCTCGGTAACACACAAAAAGGATATCATAGTTTTTTATGGCAGAAAAAAATATATTTCCCATAATAAATAAGTTTTAAATCTGTCTGTATAAAATCTAGGGTTGATATTTTTTAAAAAAATATTACTATTTTAGATAGGGCTCTGAACGTTTTCCACGTTCGTTATACTATTGTTTCTCTGAATTCCTTGTTCATTAAAAAACTTTCCAATAATTAAATTGTGTTCTGAGTTATTGGTTTTAACAAAATACTAGTGCCGAGAAAAGAAAAAAGAAATAGAGTTCCGTACCCAGAGGGTAAAAACGGGGGTCCCGTTTTTACCTTACTAAGACTTCACCTGTTGAAATTTTCACAGATTATGTGTATCTGTCCGCTATGACAACAAATACTAAAAACAAAATAAAATTTATATTTAAGGACCCATACAACAAACGTGATTTTTTGGCATTTTTTGCTCGTAGTCAATAATGGCAACAGGTAGCCACTTGAAACATTCACAAAATCGTTTAGGAAAACGATATATGTACTTTGATAATAAAATTAAAATGAAATAAACATTTCAAGGGAGCCCTCATACAATTTTAAAAAAACATTTTTTTGTCTACTTTCGCCCTATAACGGTACGGAAACCCTTCGAGCGCGAGTCCACCTCAACAAACTCAAATTGGTGTGCATAATAATTTAGGTACCGTGTATAATATTTAGAATGTTCCCTCTAGACCTAATAACAGGTGGTACAGGACGGGATATCTAATACTCTTGTGTTGTTTGTTTAAGCAAGTTATACTCTTATTTAACGGTATAATATTACAATAACCCTCATTTGTTTGCTCTCTAATGAGCAAAATTTAATTATCAAAACGCGAGGTTTATTCTCTGTCTGTGTTTAGTTTGCTAGCTCTTATGTTCGGGTTTTCTTATTGAACCGGGAATTTAAATGAAAATAGGCAAGCTCCGAATAACGTTAACCTTTCTTCACGTAAACCCATGATTAATGGCCATGATTGCATCTTTAGTTTTTTGATTTTTTGGTCATTGCATCTTTGCGCTGTCCATGCTTTGCGGGGGAGCTAAATAAGATTACTTCCTACCACAAAATATATTTCCTCTGATTTACTTTGTTTCGCATCCCAACTCTTAAGGGCCTTCCCCTACGGAAATTCCGTAATTTACCGTATTTAGAGCCTTATAAACTCATAATTTGAAAGCTATAAAGTTATAATAAAAATACAGCAATATTCTTCAGTACATCAACATTCCTTTCCCCGTTTTAAATTTTCTATTTTTGTTTATTATACTCATGATATTAGCTTCCAAAGTAATACCAATTTATTAAAATTGAAGCATTCTTTCAGCATCTCCCTAGTATTTACAAATTACGTTTATTTGAAACACACGACAATAGATAGACAATTTCACTAACTAAATATTCCCCGTTTTAAATTTTTTTTAGATCAATTTTGAAATAAGTAAAAAAAAAATGGATTTTTGTGCGATCTCGGCTACGCGTCAAATGTATGGTCAAGGTCGTTTGCTCGGGGGATGGCCTTAAGCATGTCTGTCGAGTGTCGACCCGGGAACATTGAAAACTTTTTGTTCCGTCGGCGGGATTCGAACCCGCGACCCCCGGCTTGAGCTCACTCAACACACTCAACCATTGAGCAACAGAGGTCATCATTACGTCATGTTTGTTACCGCATGTTTTGTCCATCATGGGTCATTATGGAGAGTCCTCAGTAGGCTCGTATAATGTTTATGTAAGACGAGATGACGTCCGTAACTCCGTTGCGTCATTATTCGATTATCACGTGGCCTGGGAACCGTACATTTTTCCGGGATAAAAAGCTTTGTCCTTTCCCGAGACTCAAAGTATCTCCATACCAAATTTTAGCATTATTATTTTATTTTTATTTATTTATGTATTGATACAAAAATGAATATATAGTTAACAAATAACAGTGTTAAAAAGCCCATACTGGGCACGGCTTCCCGGGATAGAATAAGTAAAACAATGGAGAAACTGAAATATATTCTATAAAGTACAGTTATTTATTAAATAAGCATTCACCTATTCATCACACTGTATTGCCATTCAAAATAATTGTAATTTTTTTCCATTCATACAACGCGTGCGCCCGCTATACCCCCGCAGAAGGAGTGTGCAGCTACGCTTTGCAATTTGCATTATAGGTATAGCTACTGCCAGTAAACAAGTATCGTCGGTGTTGCGCTCGCTTATACAGGCCGATAGGCGATAGTAAATGTTACACATTATTATTAATTTATAAATAGTAAAATCGGTGTAGTGGTTTGGGGTGTGAAGATTTAACGGACAGACTGACAGGCAAACTTTCGCATTTATAATATTAGTATGGATTTGAACAGCACTAGGTTGTTAGTGAATACATTGTGTATTTTAGCCCCTGTGAAAATAGAGAGATGTTAAAAGTTTGAAAGAAAATGTAAACTGTAAGTTATCATTAGTTCATCACATATCGCTTAGTGATTTGGCTATATTGATCTTAGGTAACTTTTATTCGTGTTATCGCCAGTGATTTTAAAACTTAAGAAGTGCCTATAATAAACTCTGTTTGCGTTTTGAATTCGGTTATCATTTAATAATATTTTGCATACATTTTCATTTAAATTAAAGCCGATAGTAATTGGTATAGATAAGCTGAGAGGTCTGGCTGCTTGTTCTGACATAATACAAGAATAAAATAAAATCATAATATAAGGAACGATATCAATCTATGTCTGAAAAAAATTGTAATTAGTACCAGAAAACGCTCGCAATAACACAGCAGCATAAGAAAATTATATGGTAGATAAAGGTCAGTCACTCCGAGACTTGACGCAACGCGCACTAATGATCGCATATTATTATCACAGCATCTTCAAGCAACGCCGCGTCACATTCTTTTTTTAAAAATAAGCTCCCGAAAACGCAGTTAACAGTTCAGTGTGCTCACTACAATTCAGTATGTTTTATAAACTACATGACTGGTGAGACATGTTCAATACTCGAGGACGTGATATGTGGCTATTATATTAGATGAAAAAAAATAAATATATATATATATATATATATATATATATATATATATATCAATAATTGATCAGTGAGTAAATGTAGCTTAAATTAAAGTAAAATAATTACTTACCCAACGCATGGACACCACGCGCGGGAAGGGTTTGTTGGCGCACGCCGCCGCGCCGCGCCGGCCGCATAGTTATGCCTATAATTGCCTACTTGCCTAGCCGCGTAATTAACTTAGTGTCCATGATTCATTTATTTAAAAGGAAATTTTACCATTCATGTTGTATAAGTAAGTTGCCGCCCGCCGTTTGCAGTGTATTTGTCACTAGTAGATTCTTATCATGTATTTCCACAGCGACCAGAACATTTATAAAAGAAATCCTTGACACTAATAAAACAAAAATACTTCCTCATAAAGTTAAAAACGAAATACCATTATTCATTCTAATTCTGTATTCTGAAGAGCGAAAACAAATTACATTATGAAGAGTGCAATTCCTTACGACATCTAATGACGTAATAAAGTTAGCAAAAAGAAAAACTTCGCTGTAGGTTTGTTCGTAACCATTATAGTCTGGCCCCCGCTGTCTTGTTTTCGTCATATTAGGATTCGCGCTGCACTCCGCGATGATAAATTGTTGGGGGCCAAGTTTTTTTGGATGTTTTAAATCTGTTTGTACTAAAGTCGTCACGTGCTCTCTGATGAGCCGTAGACGTGCTATCACTCACTCGTACGTGACTCTCTTCTTATAACAAATTCTAAGTAAGGGCGCTTCATGTATGCGATGAACGCGCGGCTTGCAGTTTTATTGATAAAATCTGCTGAAACTTCATAATCTTGAAACATAAAAAAAATCTCGTGTTGTGGTGTGTATTGTTAAACTGTTACCGCATTATTTCTAGTATGCAGAATAAATGTCGGCCGATTCTCAGATACACTAAATAAACCATAGACCATAGAATTATTTACATAACTTTATATATATATATATATATATATATATATATATATATATATATATATATATATATATATATATATATATATCAATAATTGATCAGTGAGTAAATGTAGCTTAAATTAAAGTAAAATAATTACTTACCCAACGCATGGACACCACGCGCGGGAAGGGTTTGTTGGCGCACGCCGCCGCGCCGCGCCGGCCGCATAGTTATGCCTATAATTGCCTACTTGCCTAGCCGCGTAATTAACTTAGTGTCCATGATTCATTTATTTAAAAGGAAATTTTACCATTCATGTTGTATAAGTAAGTTGCCGCCCGCCGTTTGCAGTGTATTTGTCACTAGTAGATTCTTATCATGTATTTCCACAGCGACCAGAACATTTATAAAAGAAATCCTTGACACTAATAAAACAAAAATACTTCCTCATAAAGTTAAAAACGAAATACCATTATTCATTCTAATTCTGTATTCTGAAGAGCGAAAACAAATTACATTATGAAGAGTGCAATTCCTTACGACATCTAATGACGTAATAAAGTTAGCAAAAAGAAAAACTTCGCTGTAGGTTTGTTCGTAACCATTATAGTCTGGCCCCCGCTGTCTTGTTTTCGTCATATTAGGATTCGCGCTGCACTCCGCGATGATAAATTGTTGGGGGCCAAGTTTTTTTGGATGTTTTAAATCTGTTTGTACTAAAGTCGTCACGTGCTCTCTGATGAGCCGTAGACGTGCTATCACTCACTCGTACGTGACTCTCTTCTTATAACAAATTCTAAGTAAGGGCGCTTCATGTATGCGATGAACGCGCGGCTTGCAGTTTTATTGATAAAATCTGCTGAAACTTCATAATCTTGAAACATAAAAAAAATCTCGTGTTGTGGTGTGTATTGTTAAACTGTTACCGCATTATTTCTAGTATGCAGAATAAATGTCGGCCGATTCTCAGATACACTAAATAAACCATAGACCATAGAATTATTTACATAACTTTTTGAAATTAAATATTACGGCTAATTAGAAATAAATGGCTGACTCTCACAGCAACGGTTTTTATTAAAATAGTATAAAGTAGGTACACCGTACGATATTCCAATCAACAGAAGTGGTAGTACCACTTATTTAAACTAACCTATAATCTACTATAATCCTATCCTATTGATTGCGTGACATTTAAAATATTAATATGATTTTCAAGTTACATGACCATTACGTGATAATTGATTATACAGACCACAACGAAAATAGTAACAATTTTAGTATCCACGACATTATTATAGTATTAAGTATAGCAATGAAAAATCTATATCATCGTCATCGTCAGAACGTGCTTTAGAGTTTAGATACATAAAATTGTCACGGTGATCAGTTACACTTACCTTCGGCCAAATTTTAACCGTTTCGTACTTGGAATTACGTTTATCCAAAATTAAAAACATATTCTCAATCTATTTAAACGTAAAAAAAATATTCTTGAAAAAATTTTAAAGTTAATTATTAGCGTATTCCCCGCGTGACGTATGAAAAGCCTTTATTCTTGAGACGGGGGTAAAAACATTAATGTCTTAAAACTTATCAGAGGCGCTCGTTATCATATTACGAGCTTAATTATAGTGTAATTAGCGTAATTGAGATATTATATTTACGTGATCATAACAACGTTGTTATGGCTGAAGCCGCGTATCCATAATCGGTTTCAAATTACAAATTAGTCTCAACTCTCATCATAACGTTTACGATAAAAAAAGATATTACATAATATGCTTATTGTTTATAATATTGTCGAGTATAACGCACGAAATTCCCTAATAACTTAGTTTTTTACGGATTAAGGCTCCGGCCAAACCTACGCGACTAAAGCGACTGCGAAGCGGGAGCGTCTACTGCGCGGCGGACGCTGCCCATGTAATCTTATGGCGCTATGCACACCTGCGCGACCGCAACGCGATATGTTCGCGTCGTCAAAGCGGGACGTGCGCCTCAAGTGTCAGACGTGTGTTTTGTAGTGTACATAACTAGATTTCTTTTTAAAACCTTTTTTATATTATTTTGTACAACTCTTTAGTTTATGATTTTTTTATTTGTTTACGTTTTGATAGATTATGTCATGATATTAAATTAATTCGACTTGACCATTGTGGACGTGTTTTATTAATCTGCACCTTCCAAAACAAAAGCAAGCTTAGCACCTCGCAACCCTCATGTCCGTTCGTCCGACCCGTCCGACTTTGATGTTAAGTACAAGGATGTCATTACCACAACAATTTCGCATTTACACCAGATAAAGTCACGCGTCTTCAGTGACTGTTCATTAACAAATGAAGTTTGACGGTTCGCACCGTCGTCTCTCAGGTGTGCACGCCCAGTTTCGCGTTGCAGACGCTCCCGTATCGCGTCCCGCGTCCCGCGTCACTGAGGCGTAGGTAGGAAGCTTAAAGTGATCATAATATTGATTCAATAGTATTTCTAAACCAGCGTAATATTACACTAGTGTAAAAAATGTATTAATTTTATTAGATAATGGTATATTTTAATTGATTGCAATTACTTTCTCCACAAAGTACTCAAAATAAAAGGTAAAACACGAGATGAAAATTTTCATCCCATGTTCAACACGCAATTTGTTACGTATGAACGGTAATACGCTGAACAAATCATCTAGGTAAGTACGTAGTTCAATTGGGCTTAATTTTGACTCTTAATCAAACACCCACAGATTCGGTTTCGTCACAAAATGGCTTCTGCCAAATTAAAATCAAGAACCTCAGTCGAAATTGCCGTAATCTCCCGGCAAATCTCATCGTAATTGAAGTACTTTCGCTGGTTACATAAATGTAAAGATTGGTTTTTAAGTGGCTCCAAAATGCTTTCTTTTAGAATATTTGTGAGTTCAAATATTATTATGAAATTATTTAAAAGCATGTGTTCTGAGTAGTAACTGCTGTAATTTGTAGGCACTACTTAGCTGGTAAGACGAAAATCGGAAAATATATATTTTAATTTATAAACTGGAATTATACTATTTGTGGTAAATACACAACAAAATATACATATATTTTACTTTTATTAAACTTATTAACACGTCGATCGTGGGAAAATGAGACACAATAGATATTATATTGTGTCTCGGACGCCGGTGACCGTATGGGGCTTGATGAATTAAGAATGAAAATGATACAAAAATCTGTTTGCACTAAATTTTGTTTTATTAAAATCATTAAGTCGCAAAGAAAACATTCTCAAACTTTTAGTGTTTTGTGAAAGAAGCGTAATAAAAGTGAATGTAAGGGTTCGTCGTTGTTTATAGCCAGTGAGGTGCACCAATTTGTTGACCTAATGTTACTAAACACCACCCAACTCTTACGTACATTTTCATAAATGAAGACGTGAGTGGATGAAGTAGGTAACTAAGAATTTGAAAACAGATTCTTTTTGCATAAATGGAGGTTTGAGGATCATGAAAAAAATTTGTAATAAAAAAATGTGGATTATAGATCCTACTAATATTATAAAGGCGAAAGTTTGGATGTATGTATGGATGTATGGATGTTTGTTACTCTTTAACGCAAAAATTACTGAACAGATTTTAATGAAACTTTACAATAATATAGCTTATACATCAAAATAACACGTAGGCTACAATTTGTGGTGTCATGTTCGTTTTTTTAAGTTCAACGATTACTCCGCCGTTTGTGAACCGATTTTCAAAAATTTTTCTTTTGGTGTATAGGTTATCATCGCAATTTGGTACCATATTCAAGAAAGTGGTGACCTGATGAACGGATCCATAAGAAATCGAGGGAACTCCTCAAAATTTATATGTGGTGTGGTGACTTCGGTTTCGTGAGCAGTATTCTAAGCATAATATGCTACCAACAAGCAAGATTTTGCACCAAGGTATACCATGGTTCAGAAGGTGCTGAGAGAACTCCTGACTCTTTATAGATACAAGTTTGGGAGTTTCGACGTTGTTTTAAGAACGGAAAGCATATGCTACTATGCAAATTACATTCATCATCATCATCACCATTACCATAAACCATTATAGAACCATGTATCGTCCCGTTTTGACTAATTATTGGTACTTTTCATAGTCTTTTATTATATTTCACTTAAACCGCGGGTAACACCGCGGGGCACAGCTAGTAGCTAGATATATTAGCTAGATTATGAAGTAGGTAAGTTGTAGAGTTCGTTCAAATATAAGGTAAAAAAATGAGTAATTGTGGTAATGTTGTAAAATGTTAGTTACCCAATTCATCCACCCATGTCTTTAAATTATATTTCACGCGAGTTCTTGTTTTGAATAAATCTGAAGTTTCTTGTGTTTCAGAGCGTAAGTAATTGAACTTTGAATTAATTCTTCGCGAACATTTCGGTAAGTCTTCGGAGGGAATTCATTACGAACGAAAAATTTTCCAATGACTCTCGTGTTTAATGAATAAATTTGGTAGACATGTAATTGAGGTGAGATAAAGCTATTGAAATTGCGTTCACCGAATTACAATATTACGGAACAAGGAATCTAATCATTTTAACGTTACATGATCATCAAAATATTTTGTTTTGTTTGTTTACTTTGTTTTTTATTGAAAATCTAGATGACCCATAAACTTCGTATTACTGAACTCATAAATTTTTATTAGGTGTATCATGTTAATTATAATTTGAGCCGCATATTTGAGTGTGTATTTAACATTTAATTAAAACAAACTAATCTTTAATTTATGAGATGCTACTCAAACACATTCGGAATTCAATAAACTTGTAAAAACACTCGTTCAGTTAATAGATAGAGTAAACAGTGAAGGCATGGATGTAGCTCTGCATATTTCATGTTAATCGCGTACATACTGTTTGAGAAGCGTAGACTTTATATACGAATAATGATAGATAGAGTCTAAAGATTTCTGTAGCAATCTCTCTAATCTTCTGTTAAAAATCACGTAAGTTTCTATACTAAAACTATTGTATTGTTATAATAATAATTATTCATTTTTTAAATATATTTATTCATCAACAAATTAAATTATAAACTTATAATATTTTGAACATCGATCGAAAATCACGTGCCATTTTACATAAACTTACATCTTAAAGTGTCATAATAACCTCATTACCAGCGGCCATTAAAATAATGATCTGGCCGTCGCTGCAACTTGGAATTACATTTACGTCTGTGTACGCCATTAAAGCACTTCCGGTGTTTAATTGCCTGGCTGGCGGTAGCCGGAAGTCGAAAGATTGCTTCCCAAATAGCGATCTTGGAAAAAGGACGGTCAGGGATGCGAATCGAAATACCCATTTTAATATCGTTTAGGATGTGAAATTTTAATTTTTCAGGGCGGGTTTAACGTTGTACTTATGTATACCTGGACATGTTTCCTGAAGATAAAATTGTGTCAACTGTCAAGCATGTATACAATATTATGATGTATATGTTACGCTCAAAGACCAAAAACGCTCAGTGAGCGGAAAAATAGCTCACAACTCGTTGTGGTCACAGTGAAACAGCTACGACGCGGAATTCGCGTTGTGGCTCTAATGAAAACGGCTACGACGCGTTCTGGCAATCACAAAAAGATCCTTACGCGTTCTGAACATAATTATTCTTACCATATCGCAAATGCAATAGCTTAAAATTAAAATCCCTAATCGTATTAAGTGAATCATAAACGTATTATTTACAAAATAATACGTTTATGATTCACTTAATTATGTTTTCGGTCTTTGAGCGTAACATATACACAGACTGAAATAATTACGTAGAAAATATAATTATTAATGGAATCCAAAAACGAATATATTATTGCAAATAAAAAAATCATTAAAATATTTTCCAGAAACCTTTCAGTAAATATTATGGTTTTATCAACGTTTAATAAGTAAAACATTTTATCCAAAATTAAAATCAAATATTACATTTCTGCACCTTTATATGATTTTGAAGCATGTTTATTTAAACAAATAGTGTAGGAAATGAACCGATTCTTTGTATGGGGACCCGGGAATAATTCCTCAGTCGATGAAACTTTGCTGGGTTATAGAATAGTATGAGCCAATACTTACATATTAAAATCCAAAAAAAAAAAAAAACACTAGGAAGTCAGTTGTTTATACTTACCTAAAAGTACAAATCTGTTTATATATCGAACGCCATAATTTCTCAGTCTAAATATATTTTACCAAATGAGTTATTTATACAAGTATGTGACACTTGATAAAAATCCAAAACTTTTTTCAAATATACGTATTGCTTTTGTATGATAATTCTTTTTTCTGACCTCATTTTCACAGCAAAATTTCTCAGTATTATTTTTTTTCGCATATGACTTAAGAATGTCAATTGGCGTCACGACTAAGAAAATCCAAAAAAAAAAAATCATGCCAATAAAAAAATATTAAAAATCTATAAAAAACTTAAAAAGCAAAATTTCTCAGCATTATTTCTTTTCAAAACTATGTTATGTAGTCAAATATAGACATAAATCCAAAATATCCAAAAGAAATATCATCCAGAACACCGAAATTTTAGAAACGAATCTAAATCTATCCCGCGTTTACGCAATAATGTACCATATTGCTTTAGTAGTTGGGTGCAGATTAGCGTCCTCGTGCATATAGTACGACCTTGATCGCGTGACCCGCACCTAAGACTCGCGGGTCGGTGTGTGATTCTTTACATTTTACATTAATTATTGCATTTTTCTTTTCTTTGTGGGTACGCAGACAACACAAAACTAATTGAGATAGATATTTTATCTTCGCTAAAAATTAAAAGTTATAGGTACCTACACGTAAGTACAGGTAAGTACAAGTAGTAGTAACACGTAAGTACCTACCTACATGACATAATATTAGGTATGTAGAATAATAAATAATTAACAATACTTATTACCTCAGTGTTAATAAGCAATTATATTTATTATTAAATTAAGTTTACGAATTGTGCAGTTGCTTGAAAAACACCATAAATAAACTATCGGCTATGGCAGGGTCGGATTAAGTCTGAGCTCCTCGAATAATAGCAAAAGATAATAATTTATTATTATAATTAGTTACATTATTTATTTATAAAAATATAAAATGAAATATTTGGTGGATTTGTTACATTAGGAAATCAAGTATTATTATTTAGGATATATTAAGGCCATCCCCTGAGCAAACGACCTTGATTTTTGACATTTGTAGCGTTGCCGAGATCGCACCAAAACCCTATTTTTTTTTACTTACCTTAGTTCAAAATTGACCTAAAAAAATTCAAACGGTAAATATTTAGTTAGTGAAATTGTCAATCTAAAAAAAATCTAAAATTGTCAAACGTAATTTGTAAATACTTGGGAGATGCTGAATGTATGTTTGAATTTTAAATATAAATTGGTATTACTTTGGAAGCTGATATCATGAGTATAATAAACAAAAATAGGAAATAAATAACAGTAAAAAAAAAGGTTATATGCTGAAGTTTATTGCTGTATATTTATTATAATTTTGTTAAATTTAGTTTGTCATTATTTTTAGCAATATTCCGCGAAATAAACCTCAACCTCAAAATAATGTCAAACTAAATTTTAGTTATGGATTTTCGCAAAGTAACGCCTGATTCTATTAACTATAATTTTGTAGCTTTCAAATTATGATTTAACCATTCTTCTCTCAAAGTAATTCAGGCTCTTTTTGACCCCCTAAAACTTCGTTGTGGATAAAACAATAAGCTTGAATTTTCAGTTGCTAAGCAAGCGTTGTATAAATACGGAATACTTGTTTTAAGAACTGAAACTTGTTAAACTTTCTTAATTTTGTCATTTACTCACTGTCTGACTGACTGACTGATTTCTGTCCAGTTTTCGAGATACACTTAACATCGTGACTAAATTTGTAATCCCATACAAATGTAGATTATAAAGTTACATTTGCCGATTATGATTATGAATCATTGTACCCGTATCATCGATATCTCCGGTATATCATCGGTAGATAGATATCTAGCTGTTAGTGCTTTGGGTCTTAATCACGGGAAAACCTAAACATTTCATAATTTCTGTCCAGTTTTCTAGATACACTAACTTCGTGAATAACTTTGTGATCCCATATAAATAAATGTATAGGATTACAAAGTTACATTTGCAGTTTATGAATCATTGTACCCGTACCATATCTCTGGTATATCATCGGTAGATAGATATCTAGTTAGTGCTTAGTGTCTTAAGAGCGGGCTGCCAAATTTTGCTGTGTTTTCTAATAAGTATTAAGATCCCGGAAGACGATTGACTTAAATGAAATTGGGATTTATATTTTAATCATTGTATA
Source organism: Cyaniris semiargus (assembly GCA_905187585.1). Classification (NCBI taxonomy): domain Eukaryota; kingdom Metazoa; phylum Arthropoda; class Insecta; order Lepidoptera; family Lycaenidae; genus Cyaniris; species Cyaniris semiargus. Next base: position 8,136,155 of record LR994555.1, read on the forward strand.
TTTATCTGATATTTGCCTATCGGAAAACACGATTCACTTATTTTGACTCGATAGTTATATTTTTCGAAATTATGAATCTTTCTGGGCTTTTCAACAAAATATCTGTTACACTTATTAAGTTACTATCATTAAATAACTTGCACTACTACAATCACACACTTTATAAAATAATGGCTAAAGGAAATATTAGTATTCTATTTAATTTTTAAATAATCATCAAAAACAGTTTTCGGACATACGACCTTTACTTTCGTGCTATAATGCGGGAACCGTTGTTACGCGATATTGTTCACTAATCACTATTAGCTGCAGCGCAAAGCACAATTCTCGGGGGCACGATTATATTATTTATATACGAATAAACTTACATATAACGAACGCGTTAAATAAAAGATATTAAATTACTAGTCTGATGACGTCACATCCAAATCGGAAGTACCGCAAAAGCGTTTTCGTCAGTACAAATTAAAAAATATAAAATTATATTTTCAATAAAGTCGTATTTATCAATCATAAGCTTTTATTTGATAATAAGGGTGAAATACGGTTTCCTAAGCCAAGTTCTACTAGAAATATGCATTTGTGCAATGAAATTAAATATAGGTCCAGTAGCCTATTGCGATATCCAACGGATATAGTCCCGAAATATGGATATAGTACCAAAATTATAGAAAAAAATATTAATAATATTATTAAAAGCTTTTATTTAACTTGCTCTGTATGTATGTAAGTATGTGTGTTACGGTGGAATTTTGGAACTCAATTTTGAAGTAGATATATTTAACCAATTGAGCTAAAATTTTGCATACACGTTTAGTTTGGATGACAATGCACGATATGGTATGTGACATCACTCTAAATCAAATATTGCCGACCATTTAAGATAGCGAAATAATTATTTTCGATGCAGTCCTACAATATGGATATTAAGTGAAAGGGCTTTTTGAGAATTGAGAGTAGCTCGAAAACGAATGTAATTTCATTCTACATCCAACATGGCGGCTCATCCAAGATAGGGGAATAGTTATTTTTAATGCACTTCTGCACTATAGGTGTCAAATTTCATTTTAAAAAGTGACATAAGTCACTTTTTATATATAAAAAAAAAAACAATAAATAGATGTGCATATAAATTTATGTAGTAATAGTATGAAATTAGCTAATTAATGTCGATTGTTTTTTTGTATGGGAAACGAACCACCTTAAGACCATCTTCCTACGAAGATTCCGTAATTCACCGTTTTTAAAGCCTTATTAACTCATAATTTGAAAGCTACAAAATTATAATAAAAATACAGCAATTTCAGTACCTATATGAACGTTCCTTTCATAGTTATTAATTTCCTATTTTTGGTTTTTATACTTATGATAATATCAGCTTCCAAAGTAATACCAATTTATTTAAATTCAAGCATACATTCAGTATCTTTCTAGTATTTACATAATATTACGATTATTTGAAACACACGTCAATAGATTATCATCATTAGGTACATATTTGCCGTTTTAATTTTGTTTAGGTCAATTTGGAACTAAAATAAGTAAAAAAATTGGTTTTTGGTCCGATCTCGGCAACGCGGCAAATGTATGGTCAAGGTCGTTTGCTCAGGGATGGCCTTAAGTGTAAAATTAAGGTTTTTAGATTCAGGGCTGTAAGGTTAGAAACTTGGTTCTACATGAGATTACTACCTTTTGACACCACGAACTATAATATTATGTACTCGTCTTGGCAACATTTTTACATGAAAATGTTTTTGGTAAGGTCTAGTTTTTTCTTTTTTAAATATTATGATTTGATAATATTTTCGTTTATGTATGCTTTTCTGCAAGAGACGTGTACGAGTAACTTTTCTTTTTCAAGTATAAGCTCTAACTTTTTTATGTTTTCCACTCCTTTTTAGGGTTCCGTACCCAAAGGGTAAAAACTGCCCGTCTGTCTATCCGTCTGTCTGTCTGTCTGTCTCCAGGCTGTAACTCAAGAACCGCTATAGCTAGACTTCTGAAATTTTCACAGAATACTGAATATATATATATATATATATATATATATATATATATATATATATATATATATATATATATATATATATATATATATATATATATATATATATATATACTCTATAACAGCAAATACTAATTTAAGCAAAATATTTAAGGGGGATCCCATACAAGAAACGTTTTTTGCTCGTAAAACTCAATAATTAAATTATATTTGTACTTTAAAATTAAGTAATAATAAAATTAAAATAAAATAAGTATGTAAGGAATCCCATACAAAAAACACAATATTTGCCTACTTTCGCTCTATAACGGTACAGAACCCTTCGTGCGCGAGTCCGACTCGTACTTGGCCGGTTTTTTTTTACTGTCACTTTCTAAGCCATTGAGGCTTTTGTTGCACATAATACAACGTTCCATAACGAGCAACAACTAGACGGTAACGTGTGTTAGTGTCAAACAACAAACCACAGCGAAAAAAAAATCCTAAATCTATGCTAACAACAACAATTTACTTATTAGCCACGAATGAAAAGCGCGCGGGGTGGCGGGCGACGCGGCGGGCGGCCTGTACCTCCCGCCCGCGCCCCGCGCATACACCCCGCTCGCTCCCGATTGCTATATTCAAATCTGTCTATGTAAAATGTTTTTATTTTTTAATTCGCTTGATGATTTTATTGGATATTTTTCTAATTGAAAAGAAAGTTAACAGTGTACTTAAATCAATAAATAAAACAGATAGAGAAATTTTGCCCTGCTAGTAAGGGAGCAATTTTTAAAAATAGTATAGTTACATGGTTTATCTTTTGGATTTTCATTTTGTGGCTAGAAAACTTCAATAAAATGTCATTCCCGTAAATAAGTTCGACAGAGCAATTTTGGCGTCCAAGTCACGCCAAAAAAACATATTTTATTCAAATTTGGCGTTTCTGCTGGGATATTCTTTTGGATATTTCATACATTGTTTCTATACGTTCCATGAATATGTCCAGTGAAAAAAGATTCGACGGAGCATTTTTGCTACAAAAGATATTAATTAATTACGAATTTAGGTAAAAATACCTAACTTCTGTTATTATTATTCTTTGGATATTTATACAAAATTTTTAATTCATTGATACTTTACCATGCTGTAAAGTTTTTTCTGACTGAGGAATTACTCCGGGGTTCACTTGGTTCGTTTCCTACACTATAAAGCAATATCAGACGATTACGACCAGGATGTAATTGCTTTTGTTAAAATAAACTTGAGTACCTAGAAATATACGCCTATTTACTTCCTAATTATATAAAAATGTTATTATCGTGGAAATAATGGAGAAAAATCAAAGCAGATTTTGTCAGATGCGGGAGACGCGCGATGGCCGAGCCCGTGATTGATGACTTCGCTAATTAATTTCATACTTTTCTTTTCCGTCTTGCATCAACAGAACGATAGGAAAAGATTTTAACAGCCGTCATGTTGAGAAATTGGCCGAAAATCCTTAGAATATTATGCATGTAATTTGTAAAATATTATACGGACGCAGAGACATGCGGGTAAGTTATTTTGTGATAGTTTTTATATGGTAAAGTTGTCATGTAAAACTACTTACCTATGCTACAAAAATATTCTATACTAGCTGTTGCCCGCAACTTCGTCCGCGTGAATGTGTGTTATTATAATCGAGATTAAAAAAAATAAATACTCTTAATCAACAAAGTATTTATTTAGATGATTATTAATATTATATTGTACGCATATTTACATATTTAATACACATCAAAGACCCAGGAACATCGAAGGCTATTAAGTAGCTTCCGACGGCGGGATTCAAACCACAGATATGCTTAAAAAAATCCTTTCTTAGTAAATGACTTGGCGTGGACAGGGTATAGGGGGCACAGGACAGGAGACAGGGGATACAGTATTAATTACTGTACTTAGACCTAAGCCACCTGCGGTTTTAAAAAAGTCATACTATGTCTTATGTCTTAAAAGCCATACACTACCCTAAATATGCATTACAGACCTACTATGATATTATGTTATTTATTACATATAGACAGTGTATTATTATAATATTGTTATTAAATTATGATGAACATAATTTGCACAGTAACATGATATGCTTTCCGTTTTTAAAACAACGCCGAGACCCCCAGACTTGTATCTATAAGGAGTCAGGAGTTCTCTCAGCATCTTTGGGACCATGGTATACCTGGTGCAAAATCTTACTTTTTGATAGCATATGCTTAGAATACTTCTAATAAAACCAAAATCACTATATTTTTCCGTATTAATTTTAAAGAATTCCCTACATACCACATGGATCCTATTATCAAATTGCCACCTTGGTAACCGTCGCTTAGCACTAAATTGGAATCATGAACTTTAACACAACAAAATAATTTTCAAAATCGCTAGTCAAACGCGAGACTCAATCTAAAAGTACTAATAATAGGGCCATAATGTGATGATGATGATGAATATAATTTACACATACATTAGCATAATATATGCTTTTCGTTCTTAAAACAACGCTGAAACCCCCAAACTTGTATCTATAAGTAGTCAGGAGTTCCGTCAGCACCTTCGCAACCATTTTATACCCTACCTACCTAGTGCCTACCTTGATGCAAAATCTTAGTTTTTGGTGGCATATGCTTAGTATTTTACATAAAACCAAAATCACCACATGTTTCCATATAAATTTTGAGGAGTTCCCTCGATTACTCATGGATCCCATCATCAGGTCACCACTTTTGTGAACATGGTACCAAATTCGAGTCAGACCCTATATAACAAAAAAACAATTATGACAATCGGACCACAAACAGCAAAGTTAACATAAAGTCCTCCTTTTTTGGAAGTCGGTTAATTTTTTTTATCTAAGATGTTGACCAGGGATGTAAGGTATCACCATGCCAAATTTCATTAAAATCGGTCCAGCGGATTCAGAGATTAGCCTGTACAAACAGACAAACAGACAAACAGACAGAGAAACAAAAATTTCAAAAACAGTTAAGATGTGTTCTATTACTCTTCTAAGATGCCCCTGACTTGTTTTTTTTAAGTTTTTATTCAATGTACAAAAATTTTACCTCTACGATTTTATTATATGTATAGATATCCTCTTTCGGAACTCAAACTACAACTCTTTTCCATCATAATCGACTTAGCGGCTTAAACGTGAAAAGGTAACAGAAATACCGAATTTTCATTTAAAATATAAAAAAATAATATTTTTATATTTCAAATTGGTAAAAGAAAAGAATAATTGAAACAAAACTCGACGCGCTATTACAATCCGTCGAAGACCATATTATTTCTCCACCCTTTTTCTCGATTTTTCCAAAGTTTTAATTAGTGCCAGAGGACATTATCCAGATTGTGAACAATTATTCGCATCTATTTTTTTAAATATCCGATTTCTCTTTAGATCTCATTATCTTTTAATGCAAAATGCAATTGAAATAAAGGGAGCAATTTATTCCTTCTCGTCGCATGGTGAGGAATTTATTCTTTATTGTTGGGATTGGGCGTAAGGATCATCGTCGTTAGGGACCCTTTCCGAGTTTTGTTGTTTTGTGGACCTTCGTCGTTGATAATTTAGTTATAAATTCTGGTCCGGAGCATAAGAATTGTCCCATGGGCGCGCAGAATCTGTACCCAGATTCTGCGATTACAAACCAATGTTAATACAGCTTCGATATGATTTTGGTAGCGTCTTAGTAAAACTAGTGAAAACCGTGCTTTTGAAATCCAAAACTACTTAATCTTAGGAAAAAGTTAAACCAACGCTAAGTGCATTCTAATTGGTCAAAACTCTAAAATAGCAGGATTCCCTATCCTGGTCGATAGAATATTGATACGGACACGTAGTGCCATCTAGCGTCAAACCAGCGAAACTGATCAGGGAAACACAGAAAACATAAATCCCCTACTTAATACTAGATGGCGTTAGGTGTATGTTTACTTACGCGTATTTGCTAGAAAGTTCCCACACTTGTTTACTTGTTTACTTGTTTACATGAATCGGGGAAAGGAACTTTCTAGAATTCGTCTCGCCATATAAATAGCCGCAGGTAGACGGCCCGGCAATTCAGTTTCAACTGAGCGATCTTCGAGGCGACTTCGGAGTGAAAACAAGTGATCAATAGTGAGTGAACCACTGTGAACCTACGACTTGGCTACGACCTAGGATAACGATAGTGCTCAGTGATTTGGATTTAGTGCTTAGTGTTTGGACTTAGTAAATTGTGTGAGCTAGTGTCAGTGCTAGTAAAGTCTTTATAAGAGTCAGCAGGTCTTTTTCTCCAAATCCCTCGAACCCTAGCACGTAACAATATTGATATATCGGTCAATTAGAGGGTACAAGGAGATATATACTTCAGAATTTTTACGTTTAATATCAAAGTTTTCGCAACATTACAACATAATATCTGAATAAGGTTTTATTCAGATATATTGTAATGTTTTTCTTATTAATGAAGTTCTCTTTTATTCTTTTTATGGGGGCGAGATTTTCTAGAAACTTTTTAAAGGTATAAATACGATGATTTTATAATTTCACATTGCACATATCGACGGAAATACACCCTATTTATGTTATAGTGAAGGTAATAACTGCGATAATAACCTGTTTTCGTAGTAGTAGTAGGAACTAAATAATATTTGTTTGGCCATTAACGCACATTTTAATTTGAGTTTTATTTTATCGTTAGCGTCTTCCACAGAAGTAGATCGGTATAGAGATACCTATTATTAACGTAAAATAAAACTCAGAATAAAATGTGTTATACGTTAATGGCTAAACAAATATTTACTTCCTTCAGCTATAATTTTTAACCAGACTACACGAATTTGAGGGTAGCAATTATTGTGTCTATATATTGTGTAATTAAGTATGTTACTTATTATTTATTAAATACTAAATAGGTTGTTATTTTCACGATAATTGATACCATTTATTAGCGAGACTTGTGAAAATATTTTCTATAATGCTTATAAACCTTTATTATTAGAAAACTCGGAAGTTTTGACTTTATAATACCCGAAAGCATTTTGCACACTCCAAACACAATCTAGATTAAGCCACAATTCAATATCATCAGTCACAATATGTAATTTAATTTCAGCGCGCTTGGGGCTAAGTCTGAAGACGCGCCCCCGTTTCTTTAATCCCCCACAGCGCTGGTGAACGGACATAATTTTCTGCACTTGACACGATGTCTACTATCATTGTGGGCTCAACTACCCCATTCCGTTTTTTATTACAATCACGCTTTGCTGTTACATAGTTTTTATTACGCTACGAATACCATGGATGTTTTCATTTGTCAGGCTTTCCTTGGGTTTGTTCTGTGTGGGTGTAAGTATACACTCTTAGTTCACATTGCAACATAATGCGATGGATTTATAAGTAAGTCATTCAAGATTGAACATTATCTATTATAAACCTTGTGCATGCGCAATGTAAATTGCAAATTTTAACGGCTCATTTAAAAATGTTGTAATGTAAACTGACTGTTAGTTCTTAAGACTTACTTACTCTAGTGTTTTAAACTTTGGCTCTAAACTTACAGGCCATTAGTTAGATTCTTGAAACAACAAACTATTGTTTTAAGAGGGTGACTAACGCATAAAACCAAACATCGTCCTTCTCTCTTCACACTCACGCCCGTCTTTCATATACCAGGTGAAAAAGGACGACGCGGAATCAGCGCCAAGTTAGTTTTTTCTTAATAACTCGATAAATATACAACATTTTAAAAATTCGCTAGGCCAGTTTCTCAATGATAGAATTTTATACAATGTGTTAAAATATTAACTTAATGTAATGCACGGTCATGGCAATATATGAAAAATTCGTAAAAATTAGATGCATCTTTGTGATTTTTTTCTATCGAGAAAATTTTGAGATATCGTGTTTCCGCTAGGTCGGATTCTCGAAAATATAATGTAGTATCTATGTTTAAAAAATGAAACAATTCGGGGCTTATTTTCAAGTATAAAAATGAATTATAAAATCGACAATTTTGGGTTAGTCGCCCCCTTAACTTTCATTATTTGGCTAGGCTAGTTAGGCTAATGCAGGCTGATTACCAAATTGTAATATTAAGAGAGAGAAGAGGCATGGCTGAGTATCATTATACTTGATATTATAATGATTTTAATAGAGTTAAGGCAATGTCTCTTAATTCAGTTAGTAACATAATAATATTATAATGAGATAAACTTAGTAATTAAGTTTTCCAATATTGTTTTGTTCAATAAAGTAGGATACTTAAACATCTTAACCATAATATTAGTAACTGTGTTATAAAATTAATTACCAAAGTTTTAAATACTTCAACGAAGCTGAAAGTTGTGTCTGCATAGTTTAAAATATAATATATAATGTGAATACAATAAATAACTTAATATTTTGTGTAAGAAACAGTTTTCGTCCCTTGACAAAAACAATCGATCTATAGTAGAACAAATCCTCAGCATTTAATACCCTATATTTGGAGTAACATCTAACAACCCATTTACAGAGTGAAAACACATAAAAAGTATTTAACAACAAAATATGTGAAAGATATCTCTCAAAATTCCATTTTACTTGCTCACTCCGTCGTTTTTCCTGCCGTTTAAATTTGCCTTCGATCACCACTTAGCTTCCACTTTCAGATTATTTGCTTTCATTGAAAGGATTAATTGATTAAGAGCATTTTGTGAGGTAACTTTGAAATTGTAGCAGCGCTGTAGCAGCTTTGTTATTTTACTCAAAATTATTAGAGGAGTTAGTTGTAAACTGCGAAGTCGAGCAGCTTAGCCCTTTGCCAGACGGTTTAAGCTAAAAATATCTATTGGAGCCACTATTTGTTTTATCTTCATTAACAGATTCATTCGGGGTACTCAAAAGACTGATGGATCAATATTATCATCATTGAATGTTATTTTAAGCTCTGAGATTACTTACGATAAGAGATTAAAATTGGAGTTATATTATTAACGTTATAGGGGAGGTTACTGAAATATTTAAATGTGACATCGATCAAGCCGATTTCAATGTAGGCTTAATAAACGTGAGCAAGAAGTGTGGGTAAGTTCCGAAATGTAATTCAGTACACTGGCCCGTGCTCATGACGTTAAGAATCTATCAACCGTACTGTTGATTTTTTTTTTCAAAATATACCCCATTACATTGACTTATAATATGACATCGTTGAAATTCATTATAAATACATCACATTTGTCTCACCGGTGGCACACTAGTACAATATGGCGTCGGATTCTAGACGTCATTAGCACTGGCCATTATACTGAGTTCAATTTCGGAACATAATATGATCCGAAATTGAACCCAGTTTTTATTAAAATTTAAAATTATGCTTTTGAGTTTCTTAAGTAAACAACGTCTAAAACCCACTAATCGTGTAAAAAGTAGTTAAATAGAAATAAAATCATTATTGTTCGCCGCTTTACAGATCTGATCGTAAATTTTATTTTCACGAAGATTAAACACGCCGTTTGGTGGCGAGCCGGTAATAAATGTAAATGACTGCAATTCCAAGATGAAATTGAGATAGAGCACTTCGGCTCATGGGAACAAGGAGATACTTCAGAATTTTTACGTTTAATATCAAAGTTTTCGCAACATTACAATATATCTGAATAATGTTTCGTTACGGTTATGCGATACTTTGTATTAATGAAGTTCTCTTTTATTCTTTTTATGGGGGCAAGATTTTTAGAAACTTTAAATCTATAATAATCGGCCAAGTGCGAGTTGGACTCGCGCACGAACGATGTTTTTTTGTATGGGAGCCCTCCTTAAATATTTATTTAATTTTAATTTTATCATTAATTATTAAAATAAAAATATAATTAAGGATTTCCTGAGTATTTCAAGTGCCTACCTTTAGCCATTATTGATTACGAGCAAAAAGGCCAAAAAAATCACGTTTTAATTTTATTTTGTTTTTAGTATTTGTTGTTATAGCGGCAACAGAAATACATAATCTGTGAAAATTTCAGAAGTCTAGCTATAGCGGTTCTTGAGATACAGCCTGGAGACAGACGGACAGACATCGAAGTCCCTATTACTGATAGGGTCCGTTTTTAACCTTTGGGTACGGAACCCTAAAAACTGCGATCGTTTTATAATTTCACATTGCACATATCGACGAAAATACACCCTATTTATGTTATAGTGAAAGTAATAACTGTGATATTAACCTGCTTTCGTACAAAAATAAGAGCTAACGTAATTTAAAGGATCGAGGATAAGTATTATTGGTTTTATGTTATTGACACAGTCCCTGCCGTGATATTAGCTCCTTAGTGAGGCTTTCCTTCAGTATTATGATTTATTATATACTTGTCTTTTATCCTCATACCTATTGACACTTTCGTCCGAGTGGTATATTAAATATCTTTTAATCAATACGTCAGATGAGTTGATATTAACGCCAATTATGGGCGCAGTCGGTATTATATATTTATAAAATTGTGTGATACCTAATCGAGTATTGAATTTACGAAATATAAGTTAATAATTATTATTTGTGATACAACGAACCGCAATTTATTTTACCAAAACTTTCAAACTCGAAGTTGTGCGAAAGCTCGTTCTTATCTTTTTGTAATGTAAAATTTTGATAGTAGATGTATGTTGCAGTATGGTTATTCTAAAATATATTTCTAGTAGATTACCCTCGTCGTCTGCTATCTATGTTCTTTGCTATCCTAAAATAAACAATATTAAGAAGTAGGTGGAACCCAAAATAACATGAGTATATTTCTATGTTTTGAAAATTCTCGAAACAGTTCGCTATTTTGCTGTGATGACACTTGTCAGGTCCACCCATGCGGCGAGGAACGCGTCATCGACTGCTGGTAATTGGTGGCAACTTTTCACGAATGCGTTGCAGCGCCAGCAATGGTGAATGCACACAGCGATTGTTACGTTCATGTTCTATTCAACGTGCCAAATCACGCGCATTTTTCGACCTAGTCATTTTGAATAGATGAAGTTATATATTTTTAAAATATTTTTAGAGGCAAATGTAAATTATTGTAGTGACATGTAAATTGTAAATCTTGTATATTTATGCTGTTACTATTTCACCAAGTTACTTTCATGCTATGGTGTGTCTTTATTTAAAACGAAAAACTGTTCACATTTAGAATGAAGTCTTTAACAGCTCACTACAAGTCGGAGTATTATGGAATTATGATTTGGCAAAATAAAAAAGGGATTCGTTGTGAATAAGTCTGCAAAATTCACTTTTGATATCTATATTTCAGTATCAGCATTCGCAAACCCGTTGCGCAATTGTGTTTAGTCTAATAAGATTCTGATCCGCGGCTTATCATGGTTTACTAGTTTATTTCTTTCTTGAGAATTTTCATCTTATCTTATTCCTAAACTTTATACGAGATGATCTAGAATGTTTTTGGTTTCTCGGTAACAGTAGAAAGGGTTACTCGGTTAAATGAAATTTAGTATTTAGAAGATTTTAGGTAAGGAATAACGATTAGTTAGGTTTTATTAAAAAAAAACTGCGAATCCTAGTTTCATATTTATTCAATTTGTCTTCCTATTTGAGTAAAAACATAATATTATAATTCTGCAAGCAGATGCCGTATGTGACACTTATCTTGCCGCGGTTTCAAATCCCGCCTGACTAGCTTTTCCAGTTGTTACTTGTATATTATCTATTAATTCGAAAAGAAAAAGCTATGAACGTCATAAAATTTACGTATGAACAAGCGGTCGAGGTAATACTCATATTTGCTTCTCATATTCGAAGGTCGCAATAGTTAATTAACAAACTTAATCAACAAAAACTTTAACAACAAAACAAACAAGAACATTGCAATTAAAATTGAATAATAACAATATGAGCAAACATATTCAAACGCGTTCTAATTTATGTAACGGAAGTTCTTGGAACTTACTTTAACTTGTAAGTTTCGTCCAATGAATTTTTAATATGTAATATGACGCTTCGATAAACCCATACGGTACGTACTTAAAATAAAATCATAACACATTTATGATATAAGTGTACTTACAAACGATATACGAATTTTGAAATTTTGTATATTTTTGTATTACCATGATCGTATAAATGTTTTAAATAATATTTTAGCCAAAAAGAATAATAGTGACGTGAAGTTGGATTTAAGTTAATAACTAAGAGAATTTACGAAAATACCTGTCTATCAAATTTATTACATTCGAAACAGGTTACCTGTTGACTATTTTAAATGTCACTTATTGTTTCTGAAACTACCTTCTAGATTTTAAAACAATAAAATAAAATGTAGGAAGAGGATTAAAGAAAATTCCAGGAGTGTATCGCTAGTTACCTTATTATTTATTTTGTATTTATGAGGAAAACGACTGCAACAACTCTAGACGGCACTGAGTAAGTCGTCGGTAATTGATTTTTACAAATTGATTTCTCTCATCGCTATAAACTCCTTACTTTAATAAATTCCCAGGAATTTCCAGTTTAGATATTTACAGGAAATATATTTTATGCGCTTTAGATTCTACTACTTGCAACCCTAAGGGTTACTTCACACTGAAATAAGATGAAACGAGGAGCAACTTAGCAGTGCATAATAGTTATTCAAAATAGAAATAGCGAAACGTCGCGCTGCTAGATATTTCGATTTTGTATGCTCTTGTGCATCATCACATCACGATTTGTCTAGTTTTGCTGATCCTAACAGTTCTTCAGTTGTGTTTAAATACATAAATTACTTAGAGAGATAGTAAGATAGCAAGACTTAGGTGGTCTATAAAGAAGATAAAAGTACTACCTCACCTTTGTAACGCTTTTTTTGAACTTGGATAAGCATTTTAGGAGACGAGGATTATAAAGAACGAATGTATTTTCGAGAAAAAATACGGGAAAAATAACTGTTTTTTGTCATTTAGCAGTTATCACCTGGCACCAACGTATGAGGCTAAGCCGAGGCTGGGTTTTATTTCATAAAGTAAATATTTATGAGGGAAAGGAGTTCTCCGCGGCCTCCGGTAAGCCGCCTGATCCGAAAATACATAAACCCCAAGGGATCCAGTACTAAGTTCACAAAGGTACTACACTACATATGTATTCCTTATCTGTTTTTATTTTTATTGTGCTACGTAATGTCTTCGTAGTACCGTTGACGGGGCGAAACGTCGACGCTATTCCCGAGTTTCTGGGTTCCGAAACACAAACATAGAAGTTGTAATACTGAATAATTCAAATGTTTACGGACTAAATACGAAACTACGTCATGCTGTTTAAACGATTATTGTAACATTTTAAAGACTTGTTACTTTAGTAGTGACCACAGTAGAGATAATCTCATGGTATTTATATTCTCATAAAATTTTAAACCAACGTTTTAAATTGGGATTAGTAAAAACATGAAAGACAGTTTTATCGTATATTATGATAATACGTTTTTACCTATTGATCCGAACTGGATCGAAGCTGTTTACTGTTAAAAAAGCTTCATCTAATTGCATCAATGTAAACGTAATTCCCATTACAGCTGATCAATCCTTCAAAGCTTTATCAAGTTTTTATACGTGGGGGAGCCACGCTTCGGCACGAATGGGCCGGCTCGACCGGAGAAATACCACGTTCTCACAGAAAACCGGCGTGAAACAGCGCTTGCGCTGTGTTTCGCCGAGTGAGTGAGTTTACCGGAGGCCCAATCCCCTACCCTATTCCCTTCCCTACCCTCCCCTATTCCCTTCTCTTCCCATCCCTACCCTCCCCTATTACCCTATTCCCTCTTAAAAGGCCGGCAACGCACTTGCAGCTCTTCTGATGCTGCGAGTGTCCATGGGCGACGGAAGTTGCTTTCCATCAGGTGACCCGTTTGCTCGTTTGCCCCCTTTATTTCATAAAAAAAAAGTTTTGAAACATTAAACAACAAACCCAAATAAAATGAGGCGAAAATATATAAAAACGTCTCCTCGTGTTACGTTGCCGGATATTACTTAGTTTACCTTATTCCGCCACACATAAATAAACGAGGATTATATTTTCACGAGAGTGACAGAAGGAGGGGCCCTTCTCCCCCATAATCACCCCTTACATTTTTTTAATTTCCATTGTCTTGTATGCTTAAGCCAGATTTTCGGAATGTAAGAGAATAAAATATGGGGCAAGATGGGTTACCTAAAGGCTAAAAGGCCCCCCAAAAACCATAATTTTGAAGCTGTCTATGGCTCGTTTTATATGTGTCCGGGCGACCGAGCGGCCTGGCCGCTACATAACGAGCTAACATTCAATAAAATAACGGTGCGGTCGCGCCGCTCTTTACATACAATTGCTTGTGATCTTGTGGTGTAGCGGCCAAACCGCTTGGTCGCAAGGACGAATATCTGATAAATCGAGCCTATTGCATGCACAATCGACGTCGATTATGGGAAATGTGTACTTAACACATTCGTCTATGGTTTTAATATTATGATATTATGACTTAAGTTATTTAGGTAATAACTGGACTACTGGTTCATCTTGGGCTAACATAGATAGGCCGCAAAAGGGCCTCACACCGAAACAATATGAAATCTGTCGTCTTTAAATATAATGTACTTAGTAAGTAGTACTTACAAAGACTATTTTAAGAAAATTCTTAATTATCGCAGTAAGGGTTTGAAGTATGTATGTAATAACTTAAGTTCGTCAGTTTTATGCAAATTTCACGCAAAATTTTTCCAGCTTACCGCGGCAAATATTATTATTTGCAAACAGACGCTGCGCGGTGAAGATATTTCGACTGGAGAACTTTAATAACGAGCAATGAAGATTACTACCTATATATAAATTTGTGTTTGGACACCAAAAATTGATGTTGTTGTTTTAGGTCTCATCACTGTTTCTCATCGTCTAAGATGGCGTTAGTGACGTCATTTTATAAAATGATGACGTCATGATTATATTTTGTTTATAAATAAGACATTGTCATTAATTTTCGGTTGCAATAGGGATGACGACAAGGTCAAAGATTAGAAGATTTTTTAAATAAAATAATGATATAACGGTATAAAATAAGTATTTCCAAAATTTCAGCTTGATAACTTTTGTATTTTTTTTTGTTATGAGCCTTCAAAATTAGATAGATATAAGTCGATTTTTTTACATAAATGAACTAAATCTGTATTTACCATTCGATAACATAATATGCAATTAAAAGTAACTTTTGTTATGACACCACTTTCATAAAAGCAATATTTAATATACCTATCGAACAAAGTTCTCCCCTGATGCGTACAAACTACAAAAGAGTGACGTCATAATTTCGTAGCACTTTGTATGGAGCATTTTGGGAAGGTCTATTTTATTAGATTTTTGAATTGTGATATCTTGGAAAGGTTTTAAGCTAACAGAGTAATTCTTTCACCGATGTTTACTTTTGAATGGTCCTTTAATTACCAAGAAGAAAAAAACTATTATTTTTCTTCTTGGTAATTAAAGGACATCATGCCTATTGATTTAAGACCCCTTTGCGCTGATCCTTGTTAAAAATGACCCTATGTTAAAATATCATGCATTTTCTTTATTAAATACAAATAATGAAAGAAACATCATAAAATTAACCAAGGGTTAATTTAATCCTGACTGGCTCAAGTATTATAAGAAAGTAAGTTGCGGACGTTTAAAATATTAATCTAACTTCGCTAAGGAAACAATGCTAGTAATAAGAAAAGGGTGTTTAATTGAATTGTTTCATGTTGTGGTGTGTTGACAATAGGACTTGTTTACGTTTTAACAACAGAGGTTTTAACACAAAATAATTAATTACTTTGTTTTCCAATAGGGTAACCTCATACATCCAAAGCGATTTATAAGTTTTATTGTAGTCTAGATGCTATAGATACTAATTTCTTTTGTTATAATTATCGCTATTGCGTTACTGAGAATTTTTCAAACTTAGAACGTTAGTCCCGATTTTTCAGTGGTTACAACTTTTCCACTACTTAAGGATAAATCCAAGGTCACAAAATTATATCTTAGATACTCTCAATATCTTAAGTATTTTTGGTGATACTTAGTTCTCAATTTCCGAGAGAGTTTACGCTTTTTAGTCCATTTCATATTATAATCTTCATTTTCTGTGATAATTTTCAGTAAATTTTCTAGTCTATTTCATAATTATTCTTACCGTGTTTTCCGCTGCTGGCCACCGCGATGGCGGTGCTAAGTAGCAAGAGCCGCGCCAGCATACTCGCGCCGCCGCCCGCACATCGGGCTGCAACTGCCGCACTGTCCTCTGTAACAGAAGTTGATTGTTCAGGGCTTTGTTTCACTAGGAGACCATGACAGAGACGTTGACTGTAAGGGGCTATATAATTTCATCAGGACACCATGGCGGCGCAACCAGTCCGACTGCAAGTGACGTAGGAACGTAGGTATAGTATTTTTTTTTTATTCGCAGGGGAAACGCTCTATGCGTGTCCCGGGTTGGGGACGTACCTCAGTTAAGCTGAGACACCCCGGGGGTATGTGGGACTGACCGACGAGATCGACAGCCGACCCACTAAAACCACCTGCCGTCTGCCATCAGCCGTTGGACGGAGAGTGTCCCGGATTTGTCTAACACAGGAGTCGATTTTGATACTATCTTA
The DNA here is from genome assembly GCA_905187585.1 of Cyaniris semiargus. Classification (NCBI taxonomy): domain Eukaryota; kingdom Metazoa; phylum Arthropoda; class Insecta; order Lepidoptera; family Lycaenidae; genus Cyaniris; species Cyaniris semiargus. The sequence continues at coordinate 8,152,774 of LR994555.1, forward strand.
ATGTAGTGTGCTGCATGGCGACTCTAGTAGGTTTGCATGGTGTCTAATTTGGTAGTTTACGGATACCACAGAGAGAGTTCCTACTCCTGCTGTTCTCTTCTGATTAATTTCGTTGCGGGTCCCAAGACAGTTTTAACATGTCCCTCGGGCTCCCTGAGATCATATCAAAGGGTTTTCGTGGTTGGATACCGCTGTCGATCCTGGTACACAGGAGATACAGTGGTAGGAATGTGTGGTGGGCCAATACCACAGAGACGTGACTGGTTGCACCACCATGGTGTCCCGGTGAAATACATTACTATTTTATTTGAATTCAGTTTAGGGCTTTAGCGTAAACAGGCAGAGGCACACTTTCACATTTATAGCATTAGTATAGCCCAAGACAATTTATACGCAAAAAATAATGTAATTAGTATTTGCTAAATTTCGTCAAAATCTACCCTATTGTTTTCGGAGTATATTCGTTTAAGCAAACAAAATATCATCCCTCTTTGTATATTATTGATATAATATATAGATAATCAAACACATACACACACTATCATAGAAAAATACTCTTATTACTATCAATATAAACATATACAGTCACGGAATCAATAAACTGTGATATTAACTTGAAACAGAAGAGCAATAACCAAAAACGTCCTCCATATTTTAATACCAAGAGAACAAGCAATTAATTTATCTGATCGTGTCAACCTGCCCCCGCCTGAGAACGCCAGACGAATATATTTGTTAAGCCCAATTAATTGAAGTAAAGGAGATTATTTTTACGGACTTTATTATACCAATTAAAATACATTGAAAATGTACTGCGGCAAAAAGATCGGCAGGGCGTATCTTACGACAGGTAAGCAAAAGGCTGAAAGAAAGGATGTTTTGTGCAATATTTACTGTCATATGTCTGTTGCTTACCTGTCGCAAAATTCGTAACCACTCACTGGAATTTACATTAGGTATGTATGTAATTCCTAAGTATTATAAAAAAGACAAATGGAGATGGACGGATGGAGAAAAACTGTATGCTACAGACATGAACACACACATAGACATGTCAAACTTATAACATCCCCTTTTTTGTCGGGGCTTAAGGTCATCCCCCGAGCAAACGACCTTGACCATACATTTGACGCGTTGCCGAGATCGCACAAAAATCCTATTTTTTTACTGATCTTAGTTCAAAATTGATCTAAAAAAAATTAAAACGGGGAATATGTAGTTACTGAAATTATCTATCTATTGTCGTGTGTTTCAAATAAACGTAATTTGTAAATACTAGGGAGATGCTGAAAGTATGCTTCAATTTTAATAAATTGGTATTACTTTGGAAGCTAATATCATGAGTATAATAAACAAAAATAGAAAATTTAAAACGGGTAAAGAAATGTTGATATACTGAAGATTATTGCTGTATTTTTATTATAACTTTGTAACTTTCAAGTTATGAGTTTATAAGGCTCTAAATACGGTAAATTACGGAATCTCCGTAGGGGAAGGGCCTTAATAACGCTTTTAGTTTTTTCTAATAGAAAGAGCTTCACTCTGTATCAACAATAAAGCACTCATTATAATAATAATAAGTATACCTAACCATAAAGTGACTTAAAGTAGCTTCAACTTTTTGATAAGTTAATGACCGATATAATATAAGTGGAATATTTTTTACTTTTTAAGAAGAAAAATATTTTTTATTTCAATATTTTAACTTAAGTAATAATATTATTAGCAGCTAACGCTCGTTGTTGGGGATAATGAATTCTGTGAATTTTAGATATTAGGTAAAGATTAGTAATCCTCTGAGCGACGTAAAAACCATCAGATATTTTTATTAGACTCCGTAACTTGGAGTTTATCTATTATATTCGCTTGCGTATGCGCTCGACATCCAAGTTTGTATTAAACTAATATTAATAATTTATTAATAATTAGGTTGTAGGATAGTCGGTAGATTAATATAAATATGGAACCGGGACAAACCCTTGTCGGGTTTAATAGTGCGACCATTTTGTTTAAATATACTGATTATGTATCTGATGCTTAAATAAATAAATACATACAATAATAAAATAAATAAAAATGATTATTTTTATTTAAATAAACTCGCTGAAACTCGAGAACATCTGAACCGATTTGACTAATGTTAGTCTTGCAATATTCACATACTAGGAAACGGTAATACGGTTAGAAAATTTAGGAGTTCAGTGATACGAAGTTTAAGGGTACATCAAAACAGGATTTTGTTTTTACAATAGTTAAGTTGTTTAGTAACTGCAGTTTGCACCTACCACGTACCAAGTATTTATCTTCAACGATATTAGAAGTTGAGTAAGTTATCTACACAAACATATCAAATTTACAGCGCTGTTTTCAGTGGCGAAGTAACCACGAGGTACGAAACCAACACGCGTGGCGCTAAAGTTATGGCGCGAAACTGGGAGAAAACAGCACCCCACATGCATTATTTACGCCTAGATCTATTTTCTAGCAAATCGCAAGCTTCTTCAGTCTACACTATTAAATATATAATAGCTGAAACTTTGTGTTTGGGTGAGCGTCCGTGGCCTAGTGGTTAGCACTCGAGAGGGTGCAGGTTCGATTTCAGGTAGAGGCGTGTACCAATGAGACATATTCAGATCTGAAGTCCCATATTAATATAATATTACGGACGTGAAGGAAAACATCGTGACCTGCACATGGTTGGTCCCAGACGTATTGACCTGCTCATTTCTCTGTACTAGGCCGACTATTTTGCGAGAATACGTATATGTGCTTCATCAACATCTCGAATCTCGATCTTAGTCAACTTTCATTAATCCAATACCTTCATCAAATTGATATTTTTAATTTTATTCATCGGAGAAACCCTGAGCGTTTCTCCTTCCAATGTCCACAACTGCGAGCATGGCAATTACAATGCAAACTGAGCAGGATTTCTCTATTTAGTTAGCTTTAGAATCGACTAACTTTTTTGTTGTGAAATGTATATGAAAAAGGTCATTATCATAATAAATTATTCGCACATCGATACCACCAGTAGTCTGGAGTGATTAATACAGCTCATTCTTTTACAAAAATCTTCAAAAACCTATTCATGAACAGGCACGTGTTGCAAACTCTTTTTCTTTGAAGCTTCAAAGATAAAGAGTTTACATAAAAACTTTCCAGTAATTATTTAACTTAACACGAGTTTCGAGTTACGCATAAGATCAGGTTCATAGATAAACGGAAGAGCAGCTGGAGGGGCAATTATGCGCATCTGCCTACGTTCAATTTTGAACAGTGGCGGAGCTAGCTCACACCGGGTCCATTTAGTAGGGTACCAAATTGCTAAACTTTCAATTAAAGAGTTGTTATTCAAACCGCCCGGGGCGTCGGACGAATTATGTTTTATTCCAGATAGATACTTGTTAAGAAACAAATCTTAAGTGGAACGAGGATTTGTTGCGATGATTCGTATAACTGTATTTGAGGGAAGTTTAAACCATTGTGTTGTTTTGAATACTAGCAACTCCGTTGCGCAAAAATTCCTTTATCGTGTGGGAACCGTACATTTTTCGGGGTTCATCCCCAAACCGAATCATTTCTCGAAAATCAGTTCAGCTGTTTGTATGTAAGTAAATATGTAAAGAGGTAACAAGACATACAGACACTTAAAATATTAGTATTAAAGTATTATATGAATTACTGGATCCCTGGATAGGACCATTACGTTTTGCTTATTAGACAGTACAAAAAATAAGTAAGACATTCCCTAAATGTAGTCACGGTCTATTTAACCAAAATGTACCATTTTATTTGGTCAATGCTTATCAAGAAATGTACCAGATACACAAACAAAGGCCGAAAGTATTTACGGAGCCAGACGCCCGTAATTATATTCACGTTGCATTTCGAAGATAACAGCGAGTTCATACCGACTACGTGTATGGGATATTAGTTCGAACTTCGAAAGTTCTGGAAGCCGTGACAATTCCGGAGTATCAGTAACGAAGCTGCATACGCCGAAAGTATAAATGGTTTGCGGGTCCGTGTCCGAGTTATTGCATAGCGTGGACTGAATACGAACGTAAATATGCGACCTAGCGCAGACACGTGAGATATTCTGTCGACTCATTCTCAATACACAAAAATGTGGCGACGCTAACGTGAATTTTGCTTGGAGTGCTTGTGGTTTGAAGCGGTTTGACGTTTCTTGTTTTAATAATCTTGCACTTGTTAGTTTTTTTTAGTTTTTGTCTCTAGACAACGACTGCAAAAATCTGCGTGATATTTAGAGGGTTTAGTTAATAAGGACTGGGATTAATTAATTAATTTATTATTTGTTTCTTTTACAAGAGAATTAAGTTTTACATGGAACATTTAATTAAATTTTATTTGCACCAACTTTTAATATTAATAATTATGATCTTCAATTTTATCAACCATTATGATATGGTTTTCATTTAATAGGTATCACCAATTATTACATGTAAATCTTAATGTACACTGTAGTACATTGTTCATTAAGATTATAATATTAGAGAAGTTGATTCGTAGGCAGTTGGCGGACCTAAGTAATTTAGTAGTGTTATGTCAAACCCAGCCGAAAAATGACGTGTTACATTAAATTGACATAATCCTTCCAAATGACGTAGGTCCGTCAACTGCCAATGAATCAATTTCTTCGATGGTACGTACAAAACATTAGCAACATTCGGCAGTCGGATAAAATATCCCCTGCAACATTTACTTTGAACCATTAATTATTCTCTCTGACACACTCAAGGGTCTGCCTTTTTATGATATGAGACCCTAAAACTATTACTGCAATAAAGCGGGGGCACATTGAAGACATCGTTAGGACTGGCGCAAGTGAATCAAACTCCCTTTATTTCTGTTAGGGTGGTTGAGATGTTCCCTTCTTGATTCAGTTTTGATGGCGGTTGGGCTTTTAGATAAATAACGCGGGCCCCCTTGTAAACTTAGACGTTTTGTATCCAAAAATGGTACCCTATTTTATTTAATATTATGGCTTAGACTTTAAGGGGTAAAGTATGATTGCAAGTGCATTTGTATGTTTGCAAAATACATTTTAAAGTGTGGGTGGTTTTTATTGACGATAACATTTGAAGACAAATAATGAGACATGAATTTTTACAAAATTGTCCTCTCGGCATTTTTTGAGATTATTATTTCAAATGGATCCATTCGTGTAACATAACTTTTTTTATATAATATAAAAAAATAAATATTTTACGCATCCTCGGCGAATTGGAGGCAGCGCCCGGAGTAGAACTTTAGGGTACTTTTAAAGTCAATTCAATAAAACCCCATAGTGCTAAAAGCACAGTCGCGAAAACGATGACGATTACCGTAAAGACGTGTTACATTTATTGGTAATTTTAATGATATTTAATTATTACTCAACTTTAATTTAATAACGAGTTTGATTGAAAACGTGTGAGGTGGTTGTCAAAGTCTCCATTAAAATTAATTTCAAGTAATCATTATTTTTTTAGTTTTAATATAGTCTATAGCAAGCTATCTTACATGCACATTATAATAACTTCATTCCGATCTAATACAAGACTAATCGAATTGTGAAAATCACGTTGAAATTCAATCAGTGGCTACGGAAATTAACTTGATCATTCATATGGATAAACATATTATTATTATTAGATAATATTACTACGTAGATCTTTATATTGCTGCTATTAGACAGTATGATTAGCATTTGGCAGATGGCGGACCTAAGCTACCTTACTTGGCAGGGTTGTGTCAAGCCAATGTTAGTCCGGCGATTTTTGGTTCCCATACGACTCGGATTAGAAAACTTTACCGTGCTGTCATTGGTCAATGGCTAGCGCGGTGAGAGTTTATTGGATGTCGTGCGATGAAGTTTCCGAATCCGAGTTGAATTGCGCATGGTGAATCAGAGGCCTGATAGTCAGCTGTGCTTGGTATAACCCAAACAAATTACCTAATTTTCACGATAGCTCTACTTAGAAACAAATACTTCTAAGTCTGTTTATGGTAAGAACGAACTGTCCTATATCGACTTAGATTATACATTTTCTTAGTGACTTATTAAAATATTTGTTTATTTAAATTGTATTTGTCTATTTTTTTAATAATTGTAATGTTGTGTATCTACTAATGAATCATTTTTTCTGATGATAATTTAAGTTACTTATTATTATATAATTCTTGCACTCGTTCCTATGTCTGCTGAGAAATTATTTTATATTTCGGTTCTTTTAATAATTCCTATTGATCAGAGTTAATAAAAAGCTGTGTGTAGGCGTCACCCAAGAGCACGCTGTAATTATAATTGAAATTATAATAGGTCTGTACTTAATTAATATGAATCACCAAAACAATGCTTGTTTATTAAAATTGTTCGTGCTACTTTTATCGATAAAACTATATTTAATTGCTGTTTAATATTATTTGTATACTGAAGAATTGAATGAATTTCTTAGAAACTAGGCATTCCTTTTATTCAAATTGGGTTAAGCTTTTAAAGCATACTAAGGTAACTAAATATAATATACTAGATGTTCCGCGCGGCTTCGCCCGCGTAATTTAGGATTTTCACGGAAACCGTACATTTTTCTGCAAAAAATAGCCTATATCCCTTTTTCCTCTATTTTCCTCTATTTCTTCGTTCCTATTAGTTTTAGCGTGATAAAATATAGCCTATAGTCTTCCTCGATAAATGGGCTATCTAACACTGCAAGAATTTTTCAAATCGGACTAGTAGTTCCTGAGATTAGCGCGTTCAAACAAACAAACAAACTCTTCCGCTTTATAATATTATAAGTATAAAGAATATAGATAGTATAGATACCGACAGACACACCTTCCCATTTGTATTATTATTATTATGCTTATGTATGGTTTTAATACACTTTGTTAGTAACAACTAACAAGTAATTGTAATTTAGTCGTAATAGTAATACTTGAGTTTGATGAAATTTGGCACAGACAAAGAATAGGACAAGCGTGCAAGACGTGAACAAATTCTTATGAGCAGTGTTAAAGACATTTACTTTTGCTCAAATGAAGTCGAAAAGAACTTGGTAAATCTTTAAAAAATATATTTTTAAAATTTATTTGAATTGCTTTGAATTTTAATGTAGCTTTAGATCTCATATGCACTTACTTAAAGCACTTGTGATAATGTTCACGAGTGCTAAAAGTGCTAATATGTTTATGCAGTGTGCAATGTACATCCATTAAGATGTGACCTATAATGTAGTAATTTGTGTTGTATGTATGTAGTAGTCTGTAGTATGTAGTACAAGTTCATTAGGGCCACTTGTATTGTGTATACTTGTGTGTACACCTAACATTTGCTCTGGTTTGAACAATTAATCTTAACTATAGGGTACTGATCCGGCAAATGTTTTGCTGAACTTTGTGGGAATATGCTCAGCGTAGCCAACCCCTCAGTTTTAACTGTAGATCTACAGTTTTTCGGAAATCCTCTCAGTTTTCAGTTTGGGCCTCGAAATCTACAGTTTTTTTATAAAATACTGGCGCCATCTATTTTATTTGCTACATAAAGTTGTAAGTCGGCTTCAGATATTCAGAACTGTGCTTGATCCGCTATAACGTTATTTTGCCTATTGCCGATTTTAGCCTATTTACCCTCTAAGCACACGAAACTTCAACATAATTAGTCTAGACCAGAGGTTCCCAGACTCCTTTGTTTCGTGGCCCACTTTTATGGTATTGGTACATACTGCGGACCCCCTGAAGCACCCCAAAACTTGCGATTATTTTATTTAAGTAACAGTCGCTGTGCTTTTCAACAAATTATGCGCCTATGCCAGGGATGGCGAACCAATGGCACACGACATAAAATTTTGAGCACGCTAGTTATCACAAAATTATTATAGTGATTATTCTACAAAAGCGCCAAGTAAGGCTAGGGTCATTATTTTTTTAAATAATAATAATAAGGCAGGGTTCGCCATCCCTGGCCTATGCTTTCTAATAACAGAAATCAATCATACACAAAAGTTCTTCACTGCTAACCAAATTAATTTACATGGACCCTCGCCTACAAAAATTGTGGACCCCCATTTTTTGTCAGGGCCAACGTTGACCCCCGTCTAGTCTCTCATGGATCCCCGTCTAGTCTCTCGTGAACCCCTGGTGGTCCACATGGACCACTTTGAGAATCACTGGTCTAGACTCTACGCGTTTCAGAGGTGCAACAAACACCGAAACACAAACCAGGAACAAGAGCAGCTTTAAGCACTAGGATGTATACTGCAATGGACGGTAAAATGCATTAATTGAATAAATTAATGTGTTATTTTCTCTTGAATGATAAATAAATAAATAAATAAATAAATAAAACTTTATAGACTCTTATTAAATAAAAATTTAGATAGGAACACAAATATTATCATAGCACCAAGGTTTACAAATTAAAGTGCGCAACCCCTACACTAAGAATACTTGTGTTGTAGGGGTTGACTAAAATTCTTAATGGTACATACAAAAGAATAAAAACATAGAGAAAAGACAAATAGAATTCAATAATTATACTTATAAATTGTTAACTAAGACGTGTCTTTGTGTGCGTGTGGTGAGTGTGGTGTGTGTGTTTGTGGTGTATGTGGGTGCGCGCATTTGTGTGTGTGTGTGTGTGTGTGCATGTGCGTGCATATTTTATTTTATTATTTCTAGTAGCTTTTCAGTTTCCTGATAACTTAGACTACTAAGCCAGCAGGTGATTGCTAACTTGGTGTCTCTCTTATTTAAGGTGGTAAGATTATCAATTTTCTTATTAGCGCGGTTGTACAATTGTGGGCCAAGAAACGGTTGATGGCGTTGTGCAGTTGTGGTTTGGATTGTAGGTATCGCAAATACTTTACAATTTTTTCTTTTACTGCTGTAATTTGTAGAATCCAGTTTACTGGTAAGACGATGTTGTGCTAATATGAGGTTTTTAATGTAGAGTTGCCGAACTGATAATACGTGGGCGTCTTTATAAAGTGCATCAGTTGGAAAGCGATAGGGTTTGGATGTGGCTACTTTGATAACTGCTCTTTGTGCTCTTTCAATCAACTTAATGTGAGTTTTGCAGGCGCCTCCCCATACAGTATTACAGTAGGTAAGGATAGACTCACATAGAGCTCGATAGACCTTTATTATAAGCTTTTTATCGGCAATACTACGTAATTGTCTGAAAATAAATATGAGTTTACGTACTCTACTACTAATCGTCATAATGTGTTCTTTCCAGGAGAGATGACGATCAATAATAACGCCAAGATACTTGATGTTTGAAACTTCCTGTATTTTAGGGCAGTTAGTGCAGTTAGTGTAGTTGCAGTTGCTATGTATAAAAATATTTAATGGCGGTATACGTCTCTGAGACAAAGTGAATTTTACATATTTAGTTTTGTCCACATTCAGTGTCAACAGATTGTTAACCAACCAATTAGCAACGACGTTTAAACCCACTTGTGCATGTGCCCGAGCCTCTTCCCAATCTTTACCAGTAAAAACTAAGGCAGTATCGTCTGCATAAGAAAAGACTCTTCCATTGATTAGATGTGTATTACAAAGGTCATTAACGTAAACTAGGAAAAGGCTCGGGCGCAAAACACTTCCTTGGGGAACGCCATAAACGCTGTAAGTAATGGTTTCTTCATCACTTATTACAGCGCCTACTTTAATTTTCTGAGTTCTATCACTTAGATAACTTTCAAATAATCGCAGTGCAGAACCACAAATACCCAGATTTTCTAGTTTTTTAATAAGTGCAGGAACAGGGACCGTGTCGAATGCTTTTGCAAGATCTAGGAAAATGCCAACAACTTTATTTTTTCTATCAAGTTCTTTGACAACTAAATTGGTGAGTACGGACACAGCATCTTCGGTAGAGCGACCAGTTCGGAATCCCTATTGCGATGGTGAGAGTAAATTGTATTTTTCTAAATATGATTTTAACCGAATATTAATGATTTTTTCTAGAACTTTGGAAATTGAGGGTAAGACTGATATAGGTCTATAATTTTCGACACGGTCTCTGCTGCCACTCTTATATATAGGGCTGATTATAGATGTTTTCAAAGCTTTGGGGAAAAGAAAATGCCTGTGGTAAGACATAAATTGTAGATATGAGTTAGAATGGGTGTCAATGTAGGTGCAGATTGTTTTAGAATTTGTGATGCAATGCCATCAATTCCTGCTGCTGAGTCATTTTTAAATCCCACAATTAGGGAGTTGACTTCAGTATTATCACTTTCTAGCATTGCCATTGAGTTTGTGTGTGATAGTTTTTTGCATGTACGACTGTTATTATTGCAATTATAATTGGTGTTATTAATTATATGCTAGTTTTTTACCAACATTAGCAAAATATTTGTTAATGTGGTTTACCGAGTCTATGGCATTGGGTTTAAGTCGAAGCAAGTGGTCATTATGACATTTTTATGTATTTCTGTGTGTGACGTTTTTTATTATTTCCCACGTTTTTTTAATGTTTCCTTTGTTTTTCTCTAATTCCAATTTATGATAGTCGTCTTTAAGTTTTTTTACTAAGTAGCTGCAAAAATTTCTGTACCTTTTATAAGATACTTTTAAGACTTCGTTATTCGGGGATTGTTTTAGGATCATATGCATTTTGTCTCGTGTACGCAAGCATCTTAAGATTCCGTCAGTGATCCATGGCTTAATAGTGCATTTGTTACGGGACTTTGTGTACGTACGTGAATTAGATTTTATTATTTCTGTAAGTTTTTGTATTAATAAATCAGTTGCAGAGTTACGGTCTTGACAAGTTAGAATGTCATGGAAATCTGTGTTTTTAATTTGCGAGGCGATTTTCCTATTGTCTAATCTTGTACAAACTCTCAGTGGGGTGAAGCAGTCTCTTAATTTGTATTTAATATTTACAAGAATAGGACGATGATCAGTAAGGTAAGTGTTTAAAACAAAAGTTGTACTTTGATATTTTGATTTTACCATTAAATGACCTAAGCAAGAGTCGCTTCGCAAAAATGTAGGTATTATATTATTAATATTTGCATGAATTTTCTCTATATATGTTACAAGTTCAGTCTTTGTTTCAGCTTGCCTAGGTGGGATTCCCCGAACTTCTATGCAGGAGCTTCTGGAATGGCGTTCTAAGTCTTCCAACTTATTTTCAATTTTAGTAACATAAACTTCTCGTTGTTTTTTTTTCTTCTTCCAATGCTTTAACTCGAGTTTTTAAGCTTTCATAGTTTTTAGCATAAAACTCCAGTGTTTTTTGAAGTTCTGTGTTAGCTTTACGTATCTCCAGTAATTCCGAGAGTACTTGTGACAGCATGGATAACATTTCCTCTTGTTTGTCTTGATATTTATCTCCTTGCTGGGGAGAAGTATTGGGCCGAGGTCGTTTGTTGGGTTTATCAGTTGTTGAGCTCTGTTTTGGTGAGTTTTTTGTAGGAGTCTTCATTATTTTACTCATTGTTAAGCGTCTTGTCGTATCCGCTACAGAACAGTTTGAACCTCAAAGGCACCGGGTTCGAGCCCAACAGTCGCACTTCTTTGTAGAAAGTGAACGTAAAATTTGCGTCGGCGGCTCACGCCTTCGTGGCCTAGCGGCGCAAGCGGTCGGACAGCTCACTCGACACCGCGGCGCTCCGGATTCGAGCCTCGCGATCGCCAAAATTTGCAAGTTTGACTGTTACAAACGACTTACGTGGGGCACACGCCTCGAGGCACACACTTGACGGGGCGAAGTCTCCAGACTCCCAAAATTAAAACAGCCTGCGATACAGGATACAGGTCGTCGCACGAGTTCACACCCAACACAACATCAGACACGTCCGTTCGCTTAGAAAGTTGAACACAGCAATGATAATATTAAATTTCTTGATTTCAGTAATATATTATAGTTGATACCCGAAATTCGTTTATCGTGCGGGAACCGTGGATTTTTTTGAGATAAAAAGTATCCGATCTTTCCGGGAAAGATCCCGGGACTCAAAGTATGTAAAGTTTAGCGGTTTAAGCGTGAAGAGGTAACAGACAGACACACTTTCGCATTTATATTATAAGTATGAATTAGAAGTATGAATTTAACTAGATAATACCTAATTTATAATGTAATTTTGAACACTGGCTCTAGAATTATCGTCTCTTCCCAAATTAAATTCTAGTTGAAGTTAAAACGATGGCTAACTTGGGCAAAGATCGGTACTTGGACAATAATTTATCGGTCATTTACAAACTTCTGTGAGACATTTCGGAATGATTATACGAAATTAATAGCGAATGTCAACTATAAATCCCTGGGGCTGTATTAAGGCCGGCATTCACGAGCGATCCATCGATCTATTTGGCACGCTGTTGATCCAAAATTCGTCCATGAATGTGAAAACACTGTCGGTCAGAATGGATCGGCTCGACGCGATGGAATTCCAACTGCGCCAAGCCAATTGGCGCGGCGCGCTCGACCGGTCCGGTCGGTCTGAGCCATCGTGCCATACGGCTCGCTCGTTCGTGAATGGTGTTACTCGCGAGCCAAAGACGCCATTTTGATTTTAGTTTGCATTTAGAACACGTCCGGTGCTGTTAACGCCTACACTCAAAATGATCAAATGGAACGGCTCGCTGGCGTGTTCGTGGCCATGAATTTGGCTCGGCGCGACATCGATTATCGAGCCAATGGCGCGAGAGCCATATGGATCGCTCGTGAATGCCTACCTTTACAATAACCCTCCTTTTGGCAGTCGGGTAAAAACGGATCGCTTAAGATAGAACGAGTTGATTTGACACGATTCCCTGAGGTTCAAAGGGTTTGTGAGTTTTTGTTGTCAAATTGAAATAGTTTTATGCCGCATTGAAAATCAAACAAAACACTAGATTTTACTAGACGTTACAATTCTAGAAAAAAAAAACGGAGAGGCGTTATTCTGTCTGTGTAGCCCAATATTTTTTAACCTGGGTGTCACGAAGCTTCTGTAAGGGGGTCGCTAGAGGCCAAGAAAATTATTTCAATAAAAAAAAAACATTCAAAGTTGTTAAAAAAAAGCAGAAGGTTGTTAAATATTTTGTCGTGTGTGGACTACAAGTACACATACAACAAGATACATATTATCTCATAATATCACATAATATTAAATTGGACGCTGTTAAACATTCGTGTACTAACCCACAAAAAATTACGTATTGAGTTATGAATGCAGTTATGTTCTATAGATGGTTTAGAATAAGACTGCATTAAAATCTTAACAACAAAAAAAATTGTGGCTTGGGACACTAATACTCAAGAGCGACCATTTATCCTGATTCCTTATCACTTACATTTTCAATCTCTTAAGTGTTTTAATTTAGTTATTTACATCTCTGTGTTCAACGGAAATTCATCCAAACAATAATTTTTCAATCACTAACAAAGAACAACCAGACAAATAGAATATTTTTCTAGAGATTTAAATCCAACGAGGAATTCTTGAAATAAGAGAAAAGATGGGAGCAAACTGGAAATTAAAATGTGTAATGGCCTTTTTATTGTTTTTGTTTTGCTTTATAATGAGATATCTAGATTTTATGGCCCTTTATCTCAGTCTTTAATAATTATAACAATTCATAAAACCTAGCTAAACTTCATATTTTGTAACTTAATTTAAAGAAGAGATAGGTTACATAATCGCTTTACATTTTCAAAGAAACCTCTATACAGATTAAGCGTAAAAAATATTGATTCGATTTTATTTAAGTTTAATAATGCCTTGTGACAAGTAAAATAGGAATTTCAGTAAATCCGAGGCACATTTTAAGGTAAGAGGTCACATAGGTCCTTTGTGGTGCGATATATCGCCGCAGCGTTGACTCGCCGACGTTACATCCATACCCATACTAATATTATAAATGTGAAAGTGAATCTGTCTATCTGTCTGTCCGAATTTCGGTGCAACGTACGCGTTGGGCTGTCACCCTGTTATATTTAGGGAATTATCAGACAGAGAGCGGTCACGCGTTCAAGCATTCTGCGTTCGCATTCTACGTTTGAGCGGTCAGTCACACAGGAGCAATTCTGATGCGGTCAGAACACCCCTAGTATGAGTAAATCTATGCATAATATTATGTAACGTAATACAACACAAAGAACGCAAAACTGACCGCTTGAACGCGTGACCGCTCTCTGTCTAATCCCTTCCCTTAGGGTCAATTCAGACCGCAACGTGACGCGCAGATTTCAATTGCGTGAGACGTCTTGCTAATCTGTCAAATCCATACAAAAATGCATATCTAGGCATCGCGTTGCGGTCTGAATTGACCCTTAGTTGTCGCACTCGCGCATAGCTGCGACGCAATTTTCGGTATACATTGCGTTGTAGCGTTCGTAAACGCGACGAACCAGTGTGCCTTCGCTCTGTCGTTTACTATTAAGGTACGCTCACTTTGTGACGGGGTGCAGTGGGGTGGGCCGCATATTTCATTCGAGTTTTATGACCCATCGCGCACTCGGTCATGTGCATATATACAATGTGCACGTACCTTTATGGTAGAACAATCTCCAGCATAAAAGGGCGCAGCAAACGTAACGTCGACACAAAAATATGCTTTTACAACTCGATTAAAATAAACAGCCTGCGAGTTGAACCCGCTTTTTTATTCTGTAATTAAAATCACGTAAAACAGCACTAATAAAAACTTTGCTAACATTACCTAAAATAACGCTGCGTCTGTATGTTAAAAAAATATGAAAATGGTAAAACACGTTTCGGTTTTATTTCTGTGACAATAAAAACATGACAGACATTAATCGCTATAAGTATACCGATTAAATTATTATTATTGATCCGTGATTTTGGTCAAGGATTAAGATTAAGTTTTTTTCGGCTAAGAGAAAATAATAATTTTTACTCTACTCAACAATTCAACTTGCCCCAAGTGACAAAAAAATCCCTGTCATAAAAGAAATTAAAATTATACCGATTAAATTATTATTATTGATCCGTGATTTTGGCCAAGGATTAAGATTAAGTTTTTTTGGGCTAAGAGAAAATAATAATTTTTACTCTACTCAACAATTCAACTTGCCCCAAGTGACAAAAAAATCCCTGTCATAAAAGGAATTAAATTTCATAACAATTTATAGTAGCCGTAAAAATAATTCAGTTATAATTAAAGCATGTATCATGTGACAAAAATTTTGACCCCTTGCGGGTCTTAACGTCACCCCTGGCTCCGCCTAGGGTCCGCCATAAAATTTTACGCTGGATACGTTTTACAAAATTAAGTAATACTGTCGCCTTGTCCCTTCAACGAAATGCGAGGAAATTATTATGACGAGATAGGATTAACTCCCACATTTTAGAAAAAAAAAACAGGTAAAAAAAACACACGAACCTGTAGTGGCCATGACAGGGCCGTAGCCCGTAGCTTAATTTCTTAGTAATATTATTTAGTACTAAGTAAAGGGGAGCCACTATATCCATACTAATATTATAAATGCGAAAGTGTGTCTGTCTGTCTGTCTGTTACCTCTTCACGCCCAAACTGCTGAACCGAAAATACTGAAAGGTATAGACTATAAAGAGACTTTGAGTTCCGTTAAAGGACATAGGATACTTTTTATTCCGGAAAAATTTACGAAGTTGCACACGTCAACTGGTTTATGAATAATACTAATTTTTGTTCGCGACTTTGTCTGCTTGCGCGTGAAATAGATAGTATTCGATCCCGCATTTAAGTATTTTTGGGTAAAATAATATCTTCTCTTTTTGGATGTTACAATTGTACGTACGTAAAGTACGTATAAGTAAATAATTTTATTCGTCGATAATATACATATTGCTAAATCAATTTTAATATCTTTTATATTATATCACTAAGAAGATAAAACGTATCACTTTTAATCTTATACCTACTACCATTTCTTAAGATTTTAAATTAACATACAGCAGGGGGAAATCATTACATTTGCATAGGGAGGCAAAGATTTTATGGCACCGGAGAGCAGTTGTGTAAAAACATTTCCCGCAAATTGCCAAACTGTTGCACAATTCCGAAATCTTGCAGCTTTCAAGGGAAATTCGGAACTTTCTATGAACGAACTTTCTCAATTACCGTTTTAATTTAAAGGATAAACGTACAGCGGGTGCAAAATTAAGTTTTTCCTCTAATTATATACGCTCAGAAGTGGGATCTTGTTTATAATAAGCGCGCCGAATTCTAGGATCGTTCTCTTCCGCTATAAACATGAATGGTGCCAAAACGTCTCTTATCTCGCGCATTTCTCAGAGGGGCGGAAGCGAAACCCTAAAAGCACCGCTCAGATTCTCGAGTATGGTTCTAAAGGAACTCGAAATAAGGGCCTCTGGGACCCTTCACACAAAATACTACGATCACAAAGCAAATGGTTTGTGAAGGAAGTCTAAAGCGATTTTCATATTGATTTTTATTTAGTCTCTTCGAGGATTCATACGTCGGCTTTAATCTGCGATCTTAGGAAAATATGGTGTACTTTAAAATTCAATTACATTGTAAATTGTAATATTGTTAAATTCTAGTTACAATGGACTGTATATATTTTGAGAATGGTATTATTTATATATATACACGCTTAAGCAAACAACAATTGTCTAACTCAAAGTATTCAAATAATTTATGTATGGGTTGCTTAATGAAGCTCGTCCTTAAAAAGGAAAAAAGTCTCACTTTTATATTTTATGCTAATAATTATTACCTATATCTAAACATCTACAATTAAGCACGGGGTATACTCAAAATACCTATCTGTGTATGTATTTACCACACTTTATATACATGCGTTTGACTGCATTCAAACGATTCAATACAGTGAAGTTTGAAGCGCCATTAATATTAAGATGTTGCCGGCTCATATCGGCCAGCCTACATATTCATAGAGCTATGCGGGGGATTAGTTGGCGTAGTCGTCACCAGTTTCACTTAGGCCAAGTTAGGCCTTCATGAATATTAAGCGGATAATACAGTTATAACACACTCTAATGATGTAGTGTAGTTTAATTATGCGAACGTCTTAAGTGTGTCGGGAATGAGGAAATGGATTCAATTTGGAGTGAAACGATTAAGGTAGTTGAGTTGTATAATGTTTTTATGTTAATACAGTCTTACCTTAAAAAAATTGTAAGATGGTATACAGGTAAGCAATAGTTTTGTGAACTGCATACCTATTGAAAGATAAAATTAGGGTACTAATTTTGGTGTGTTAATATTATTAAATATTATGTTTAATCCTAAAATTAGATACGATTATAACATTCAAATCAAAAATATCAGTTTTTAATACAAGTTTTTCTTTAATATATAATATTTAAAATTTTAAAGTTCAATGATTATATCATAACATCAAAACAGTAAATATTAATGTAAGATTAAGATTTTTAGAGTATATATTAAATTATAACGTTGTATCTTGGGAAATAATTTCTACATCTTTCAAAGGAGAAAACAAGCTTTTAATAGTTTGTCTCGCGAACATTTGCTACAGCGACAAATTAAACTTGCTTACATTAACGTAAATTAATTAAAAATGGAAAACGAGAATAAATTTACGACATCTCCGTCAGGTTGTCTGTCTGTACGTTATAATGAAATTCTGTAACAATTAAACGAAATTTATGGTCTTAACATGCACTCTATTTTGTTAACACGTCTACTGAAAATTCAGAAGACTTTAATCATTTTTAAAGTTCCGTAGTCAACAAATAACCCTTATAGTTTTGGTCTGTCCGTCCGTTTGTCTGTCCGTCTATCCATCTGTCAGTCCGCGGTTTTGCTCAGAGACTATAGGGCCTACAAAGCCGTTATTCGGCATGAATGCACATATTAATAATGCTGACAAAATTGTATACAAAGTCTTTTAAAAACATATATAGTATCTCCCCTACACATCCAGCGGGGATGATTTCTTTTTCGCGTCCACCCCACTGTGTGGGGTATCGTTGGATAGGTTTTTTTTAAATAGCACGAGTATTCTAAGATCATTTTCCGATTTAGGCATCCATTTTTAAAGTGGAAAAAATCGTTAGAGTCCAGTGTAGGGGGCTTCTACCAGCTAAACGGTTGCTTATGTAAATGTGAAAAAATTCACGGGAGTATGAAATATGCTGAATTTAAAACGACAACTATTATAGCTAAGAAGACTTTATATTAAGTTATTGAGTAATAGTCGATCAACTAAAAAAATGCATTCGGAGAAGTGTAAAGAAAGTAGGAACTTTTCGTTCAAATTCCTTTGAAAGTAACTAAGATGATGTTGTTAGTAGTGTAAAACACGTTATAAATGTATATTCACTGACATACCTACCCAAATCTAGCGGTACTACGGAACCCTATATTGCGTGTGGCCCGATACGCACATGGCCGGTTTTTTATACAAAGAAACACAATTTTTATGCAGTCTGTTCCAGGATTTATGTAGGATAAGCCAAACTTGATTTAGTCTGATATAAGCGGGCCCCTAGACGATAAATTTTATTATGCAATACCACGTATAGTGCAATATTATTGACCGTCTAGGGTTAATATTGAACGTGCCCGACTTTCAATCTTATTATCAAATAAATTATTCAATAATATTGTTCAATGATATTGCACACTATATTGTTCAATTATATTTTTTTTGATTGATTGATCGTGTAGGGGCCCACTTTGACTTATTTAATTAATTTATAAAACGCCTACTACAAGTTTTTAAGTCACAATCATAATAGTAAAGTCGTCAACGTCAATTTTCGAAATGTGACAGTTAAAAATTTACCGAAGTAATTGTTGGCAAACCGAACAGTAGACCAAAGTTATTTATGGCTTTCGAAAGTTTGCGGCCTCCTAACGGTTACGGTGAACTTACGTGTTTGCCGTAGACAAGCACGGGCTACGTGCATGCTACGGGCTACGAGCTACGGGCTGTGTGCTACGAAATGCTACGCCAAAGAGAATGGCAGAAAGTCATTCTTATAAAACGAAAAAAGTCAATATTATAATAATTGTAAAGTGTCTATCCCTACTACTATTATAAATTCGTGAGTGCATCTGTCAGTACCTGTTATCTCTACGCACTAAAACTGCTGAACTGATTTGATGAGTGTCGAAATACTACGTTCTGAATTCTGGGAAAGAACATCGAATAATTGTTATTCTATTAAAAACATACGTTTTCCGAACAAAAAAGGAATTTGAAAACATCGAGTTTCAAAGTATATATGAAATACGATTTTGACACTAACACTATTGTGGCTGTTTAAATAACTAAAAAACTTACATTATTGCTAAAGTACGAGAAAAATACCTTTATTTCTATTAGACAGACAATATATTTAATGTTTATAGCTAGTTGCCTCTGAGGGCAGGTCGTAAAATCAAATTGTATGTGATGATATATTATTATTATTCTACGCGCCATTTCTGTATTCAGAGTAAAATAGATTTAAAATAGCCAATAGATAGAAACAATAATGTTTAACAAAATATGATATGTATGATAACAACTTGAAATATTTCTTTGTGATTTAATAAATACTAATTAAACTCCTTGATTATTTTAATTTATCGATTTTACAGATTAAGTTTAATAATAATTTAAATCTATTTTTAATAATCCTCAATTAGATCATTGTTTTTATAGAAAATCTCTGCAACAACTGCTGTGTACAAAATTACGACGGTGTCATAACGTAATATTATTATTATTTCGACACTCTTTTTGACGCGATTTTGAAATTTCACTCTCAACGTGCCTAAAGAAATTTCACTTCAGAAATACATCCAAAAATCGTAAACAAAATATTTCTTGGAGGGATAAGTATGCATTCTGCATAGTAACTTGATAACATATAATTGTTAGTACTAATTTTCCTAGAAATACAGAGCGTTCTATTATGTAGAATTCTACTTATTACGTAGAGTTCTGAGTAAAAAGTTGATTCTTCAAAATTGCTACGAAGGTAGAAGCTGATATAAAACAATATTTTTGAACCTAACTGATTGGGTGTTGGTTATAACTTGAGTTATAGCTTAATATTATTTCTCTTCACGCCCAAACCGCTGAATCGATTCTGCTGTGAAGATAATAACAGTTATAAACATACTTTTAGTCCTGGGAAACAGCATAGGATACTTTTTTTCTCTCGTAAAAAATCGGCCAAGTGCGAGTCGGACTCGCGCACGAAGGGTTCCGTACCATTTGAGAGCAAAAATAGGCAAAAAATTGTATTTTTTGTATGGGAGCCCCCCTTAAATATTTTTTTTTAATAATTATCAAAGAACAAATATAATTAAGAATTTTGTAAGTATTTCAAGTGCCTACTTGCTACAATTATTGATTACGAGCAAAAAAGGCCAAAAAAAATTAGGTTTGTTGTATGGGAACCCGCCTTAAATATGTATTTTATTTTGTTTTTAGTATTTAGTTGTTATAGCGGCAACAGAAATACACAATTTGTAAAAATTTCAGAAGTCTAGCTATAGCGGTTCTTGAGTTACAGCCTGGAGACATACGGACAGACGGACAGACGGACAGACAGACAGACATCGAAGTCTTAGTAATAGGGTCCCGTTTTTACCCTTTGGGTACGGAACCCTAAAAACACGAATTTTGGGACAACAGAGTTTCGGCCGTCGTCTCGTTTAATATAACAGTAAGCACGGATTATTTATAAGTGCTTAAAATTGCAACATTAATAATCCAATAGATTTAACATATTATTATAATTATTAACGGATAAAATTCATCCGGGCCCACACGATCCCCGACCTTATAAATATTAATATTTCCTATCTCAGCTGTTAATTATCCAGACAACCCCCTGTATTCATTAGACCAAACCTAATTAGAGGAGACGGACCCTCGAGTCCCGGGATCTTTGAACCGTTCAACATTTTGTGTCTATTAAGGATTGTGTTAATTCACTATTAAATTTGTTAAATAATAATTGGCCGTAATTTGTAACAATGGAGATTGATTGTTTATTGAGTATCGATTGTATTTGTTAGGATGTTTCTGCGGCCTTTCGTAAAGGATTAAAACTTCGGTATCAAGTACGGAAGTGTTGTAGTTATAATAATATTAAAACACTAGCTGACCCGTAAACATTATTTTTCAATACACGGTATGGAGCGTCCCAGAACCCAAGCTGTTATTATCCCAGACGTTGTCATGGAGAAGTTGCTTATGTCACGTCGATCTCAGAAACACTCTAGCGCGATTGACTCTGCGTTTATTCGTCTACTACAGTTCTGTTCCGGATATTTTGATAAACATATGTTTGGCTGTTTTGAGACCTCAAGGTTAAGCACACTTAATTTTAACACAATCAGTTCAAGTAAAAAACTCACCGACATGAGAATTTATTTATTTGATTTATTAAAAACTTTATGCACATATACAAGTGGGACTTAAAAGGTGTGCCTTATGGCATTATCTACCAGTCAACCTTTGGGCGATACAGGATTGTATAGGTGCCAGTCAAGTTACAAGAATAAGAAAAAAAGAGCTAAAAAAACCAAAGAACATAATATGTATATATAAATTATACAAATAAAATATATATTAAACTATACTTATCATAAATACACTGATATATAAGATATTATATAAATAAAACTATAAATATATAAATATATATTATTACTAGCTTTTGCCCGCGGTTTCGCTCGCGTGAAATTCGAATATCACGTAAGCCTCCTTTGAGATCATGATGTTTTCCTGAGACCAAAAGTAGCCTATGTAACACTCCATTCTTTCACTAAGCCTATGCCAAAAATCAGGTCCATAGGCATGACGACAATTTTTTTTCTGGTTAGTAAGTAAAGGACCACATAAGAAATAGAAACATTGGTGAAAAAATGATAGCTTAATAACTCTCCGAAATATCACAATTCAAAGCTCACATAAAATAGATCTTCCCAAAACGCTCCAAACAGAATGTTAGCTAACTATGACCTCACGCATAGCTAGATTGTACGCATCGCGGGAAGATTTTGTTCGATAGCCATGTTAAATATTGCGTTTATGAAAGCGGTTTCGTAAGAAGAAAAAAAAATTGCGTAACTTATGGTATATAAAACTTAAGAAATTTGATTAACACATTCGCTGCGTAAGCTAATTTGCACGATCTGCCAAATTGGCATTACGAGACCGAAAAGTATTTGTATTTTTCCTTTCGCAGTGACGCAACGAGACTTTTTAGATCTCGTTCGAGTTGCTTACATAAACATACAAATTCACCTACGCACCGGACGAAAGTCACAAACGAGATTCATAAGTTCTCGTACCGTAGCGAACGTGTTGAAAAAATCGACTTGACTATACAATAATTTTGAAAGCTCATAACAAAAAAAAAACATAAGTTATGAAGCTGAAATTTTGGATATACCTATTTTTCATCATTTAATAACGATAACAATATGGTAAAATAACGTTTGCCGAGTCAGCTCGTACGAAGATAAATATGAGTCAAAATGAGGACGGTCACGTAATGAGCACGGTCTTGGCCGGGAATCCGAACTATCCAGAACTTTCTGACTTTCACCCTTCAATCGCTTTATCTGCTCAATTAACTTGTTCATGATTGTAATAAGCCTCTGGAATTCTCTGCTTTGATATACAGAGCCGTATGAATGCAATAATGTGTGCAGCTGTATGTCTGTCATTTTGTTACCTATCACTTTGGTCAAGCAGGATTTTTCATAAAATTTGGTATGGTATGAAAAAACTTTGAGTCCTGGAAATAGACAATGGATGTTTTTTTATGATTTTCGCTAGAAAATGGGTTTTAGCTAAGGTTAATGCAGGAAAATATACAATTAAAGTCCAATTATTATTATCTACTACGATCAAACTGTAGAGATCTGGTGCATGCCTACATGGTCCAAATTATGGTCCTGTTTTCTATAGCATTCAGCTCGGTATTTTGTATCGTCTATTATCTGTGGTATCGGTATGCGGCCAATCAGGACAGAATACCGAACTGTTCCTGAATTCTGGTGCTATTTAATAAAATAACAGCGCACTAAGCGAATTTTACGTGCCGGTATATATTTAAACACATTTTTGTGTATTTGAATAGTAATATAGATATTTGAATTTCGAAACAATATCTAGGATATTTAGATGAATATTTCAAAAAAAAATTCGAAGCATTAATTGCTTAATCTATTGCAGCCTTGTCTTACCGAAGTTACGATAAATATTGTCTTACCGAAGCAACGTTAAAAAAATGTATGAATACAAAAAATGTATCTATTTACTTTTACATTGCTTAGTGCTCACTAAAAAACTGTGTATATTTTCATGTAAATTGTATGTGCAACAAATTATTAAATTAAAAAATTTAACTGTAAACAACAGATTTGTGAGTGATTATAAAATAAATGAATGAACAGAATAATAATTTTGAAAAGTACAGATTTTCAATAGAGAAAAGTTTAGAAAAGGCCTATTCTAGATAATATTGTTTCAATCTTGTTTCCCTGATATTATATTAGGTCGGCGTTAGGTTTCAATGTATTTTTGTGAAAGTGACGTTGACAAGTAGCGTTAGATCTTGTTCAAATTCCTCTCAATCTGGCGATCGTACATTAGCAATAAATAAAATATTATGTACTCATTAAAATCCGTATAAACTATCTTAAATTAATTATTATTGGAACGAAGTTCCTTATCGCGCGTTGCGAAAAGAGGCTAGAAGGAAAAAGTTGTATTAGGGCGGCTGAAAAGTTTTGAGCCTAAGTACCTTAAAGTATAACTAATTACTCGCGCATCATACCACTAATTGCGGGCATCCTTAGAAACATAAATGTCAAATTTCATGTCATTACCATTATTACGCTTTTAGTAATTGAATCGTAAATTGGAGTACAGAGCTGTGATAAAATTCTTAACAAAGAAGAATAAAACGCCGACGGAAATATTTGAAGAGGTGACAGCTGTTTATGGGGAGTCTGCACCTTCATTTGCGACCGTCAAACGTTGGAACCGACAGTTTAAACTTGGCAGGGAGTCACTCGAAGATGACCCCAGTTCAGGACGCCCAAAAACCGCTGTTACCGAAGAAAATGTTAAAAAAGTAAAAAAAAAAACTTGTTCTGGAAGATCGGCGAATCAAGTTGTGGCAGATAGCTGAAGCCATGGGCATTAGCAAGGAACGAATCGGAAATATTTTGCATGATCACCTGCACATGAAAAAGGTCTGCGCGCGATGGGTGCCGAAAATGCTGACGCCGATGGACAAGCAGCGTCGAGTCACAACTTCACAGGAGTTTTTGGACATCTGTGGTGATAATCCAGACGATGTTTTATCTCGCCTTATTACTTAATGTCGATAAAACCTGGATTCGACAGTACGATAGGGAGTCAAAACAGGAGTCAATGCAGTGGATAGAAAAGGGAGAAAAGCCGCCACGGAAGTTCAAAGTGGATTAAGATCGGCGTCCAAGCTCATGGCCTCTGTTTTTTGGGATTGTGAAGGTATTTTGTTTATAGATTATCTTCCGAAAAATACTACAATGAACGGATACTACTATGCCGCACTGTTGACGAAGCTACGTCAAGTGGTTGTTGAGAAACGGAGAGGAAAACTGACAAAAGGAGTCCTGTTTTTGCAAGACAACGCGCCCGTCCACACTGCGCGAGTTGCAAGGCGTGTTTGCGTCCTCACCGATACAGGATTCGAGGAAATCAACCACCCACCCTACAGTCCTGACCTGGCTAGTGACTATTTTCTTTTTTCAAATTTGAAAAAAGACCTACGGGGACGGAGATTTTCCAATGACGAAGAAATGCAGATGGCCGTAGATGAACATTTTGAAGACAAAAACGGCGAATATTTTTTCATTGGGTTAAAAGCTCTTTACAATAAATGTAAGAAGTGCATTGAAATACAGAGAGACTATATTATTAAAAAATACATTTTTTGTACATTTTTATCAGCATTTTTAATACCTTAGGGCTTAGGCTCAATACTTTTCAGTCGTCCCTCGACACATTTTAATTAGTTCCTGCGCTGTAGGGGCAGAGGGCGTTGATAGTATTCCTGTGAGTCAACTAGATGGCGTTTTTGAGAATAGACAGTGACATCAACCGGACGTTTAAATACATTTTATTACAATTCCACAAAAGTATCGTTGTTAGTATTCCTGGACGTCAACTAGATGGCGTTTTTTAAAACTTCGTTCCGTCCGGGTGTCCCTTGACACCTCTCAAGTTTTTTAAAATCTTAATAACTCATAGCTTTTATATAGCTTATAGCGTTATAATTTTTTTCATAGACAGCAAATTTTATGGCATCTCTGTTATGAGGAGTAAAAATATTTGCTGCGGAGAATATAAAGAGATTTATGAATCAGTACTAAAAGTACTAAAATGACCCTCAGCCGTAAACGAAATTGTTGATTCTTTTGTGTAGTTTATAACATTAATAAGAGCACTTTGTCTTTATTCGTAGAAGCTTTTATAATATATTGTGTAGTGTCCCCAATTTTCTACGGGCGGAAGAAAATCTCGCGAAAAACGGACATATTGTCATTGTCTTTGTCAACTTAATTTTTTTGTTGAAGTTCATTAAAATCGATCTATATTTTATTTTGAAGCCTGTTATTGAATCCTCGGCCCAATCTTATTATTGTATCCCACGTAGTACGTTTCTTAGTTCCTTAGACAGAAAGTAGCCTATGTGGTAATCCAATTTCATTGCCTAAAATACTATTCAAAATTTGTTTAGAAAATCCGTTACAAAGTTTTGTGTAATTTACACATATCAAGATTTTAGTGTAATGTAATGTGAAGTGTTATTTCATCTTAATAAGATATAATATTACTGCAATTTTTTCACGCTACAGTGCAGCACAGCATAGAAAGTAAAAAAAAATTGTTCGACGTTTGACAACGATTCCTTTAACAGTAGGTAAATAATCCGACCAACGATCTTGGTCGGATTATTTTACCGTATGCGCTAGTAGCGCCATCTATTGCGACCTTCACGTAATATTTCCTATTATTATAATATTCGAATTACTTTTGTTACTTTTAAGTGTCAATTGTCAAAGACTCAAATGTAATGAACTGCAAAAAACAAATTCTGTAAGCATTGATTTGAATGACCAAAAAAATTTTTAAAGTTTGAAGTTTTAGTGAAATAAGGGTCACTTAAGTTTCTGTATGTTTGTTTAATAAGGAAGTCCAAAGTTCCAGTGGTCTGTCTGTCTTCGTGTTTACTTAGAGCAGAGCTGACTGGGCTTAAGTAAAGTTTAGTTTCGATATTTATTTGGCATGGGAACAAACATAAAAATAATATAAAATAATATAATATATATAATATATATTAACCATTTTGTACAATTTTTGTTTATTTATGTAATATAGCTCTCAGGAATGTATATTACATACTTTAACACAAAATAGCACAATCTAAAACTTTAAAACTACTAATATTATATTTTTTTAAGGGCCACCATTTAATAAGGAATCTATACTAATATTATAAAGCGGAAGAGTTTGTTAGTTTGTTTGTTTGAACGCGCTAATCTCTGGAACTACTGGTCCGATTTGAAAAATTATTTTAGTGTTAGATAGTTCATTTATCGATGTAGGCTATATTTTATCACGCTAAGACTAATAGGAGCGAAGAAATATAGGAAAATGTGGAAAAAACGGGGGGAAATTATTTGAAAGGGCTTATTTGAACGCGCTAATCTCAGGAACTACTGGTCCGATTTGAAAAATTATTTCAGTGTTAGATAGCCCATTTATCGAGGAAGGCTATATTTTGTCACGCTAAAACAAATATGGGCGAAGAAATAGAAGAAAATGTGGAAAAAACTGGGGAAATTATTTAAAAGGGCTTATCTCACGAACTACTAGAGCATTTTTTCTGTTATTTGGGTCAGATAAGAAGTAGACCACGTGAAGGATCATAGGCTATTTTTTGTAGACTGATTTGTCCGTGAAATATCTAATTTACGCGGGCGAAGCCGCGCGGAACGTCTAGTTTATTATAGAATTGGTAAATGTTTCCAGACATAATTTAACATTGTTATATAAAAATATTTAAAATAATTATATGTTTCTTCAAACCCAAACAATTCCAAGAAAAAATATAAAACGTAATTATATTTCCCTTTTGATGGGGTAATAATTAATCTTTCTTTAAGACGCATTCCGCATTTCCAAAATGGCGGACGTGTGGCCATAAATTACGCGATAATAAGTTCCGACAACAGGTTAACGACTGCGCTCATTTGCGAGGGAAAACTAATCTATGTCATAAAGTAGCATTTTATTTGATTTTTTACAGGTCGCGGTTGCTTGCGGCAAAGATCCGAAAGCCACCTTTACGATGGACGTTTAGTTCTATGGGTGCTAATTATAATGGGCCTCAAACATTATTATATATATATATATATATATATATATATATATATATATATATATATATATATATATATATATATATATATATATATATATATATATAATAAATAGGTCATAGTTTTACTAATAATTTGTTAGTGATGTAGGTATTAATTGTACGATTTATAAAAAGGAACTTAAAATTTTATTATGTAAATATCAGTTAGGTTTTGTTATTTGGGTTGGGTTCCTAAATGTACATTCTCTAAAAAAATATTCTGTGTGTATTAAAACTCCTTATTGACCTTCAGATTCCGCCAGAAGAAGAGTAAAACATTTAATTTAGGCAGGTTATATTAGTACAATACGTCCTACGTTTTAATTTAGTTACGGTATTAATTCCTGCGAACACGTGTTCCATACAGTTAATCAGTCTATTTAGTATGCCCGCAGTGTCTCAAAATAGGACTATATGAAATGTAGGTGGCTGTTAGGAAAATAATACACATGATTTTTATTGTGATGTTTTAGTATTCTACCAATATTATAGTTTATACTTGCAGGTATATATTAAAATAAACATAGTGTGTTTGTTCATCTGTCATTCAGCATCATTGAGCTGAAATTCGGTATGGATATTCTTTGAGTCCCGGGAAAGGACATAGACTACTCTTTATCTCGGAAAAATGTACGGTTCCATCGAGATAAACGAATTTTGGCGCAACGGAGTTGCGGGCGTCATCAAGTTTATTTACTAGCAGTTGGCGGACCTACGTGATTTGGTCAAGTAACGTCAAGCTCAGTCGACAGAATATCAAGAGTGGCCTAGTGGACAGTGACTGATCAAATAATGTAGGTCCATCACAGACATAGATCAAGATAGATACCGCATGTGTATGTATTTCGCGTGCCATATCGCGTTCCCAAACGACGAGCAATGCTCGTATTTCGAAAGTCTGTTCTTTTTTTTTACCATTTATTTCAGGCATCTAGGCCCATAATGCAAATACCTTACAGACTAACATACATATTCATATTATAATAAATACCTTAAGGACTAACATACATATTATTATTATATACTTAAAAACTACACTTTGTCACGTGTCGACGGCTACGTGACGCGCTTCGTTTCGGAGTCTCCCCCGGACCTCCGGTAGACCACATCCATCGGCCAGAACTCCGGCGCCTCAAAGGTCGAAAGAAGATTCGTCGGTACTCTCACCACAAAGGAACTAAAGTTAATTTGGTGGCGAGACTGCAGACGCTCGACCCTCAGGCGCAGTGTCGTCTTCTTCTGGATGTAGTCCACGACGTCTTCGACCTCCATGGACCAGTGCAGGCGGGATATGTACAGGGGCGTCGCGGGGACCTCGCTCCGCAGAAGCAGCTCCGGTACATAGGGCGCGGTGCCGCAATGGTTGCGGGCGGCGGGCTTCTTCTTCCTTCTCTCCACCAGTGTGAAGCCCTCCTCATCGCACCCCCTGCTCTCGTCCTTGCCAGGTCGAGAAGACTCCACCTTGCGGCTCTTCGTAGCCTTGCAGCGGCTCTCCTTAGTCTTGCGACTCTCCGGAGCCTTGCGGCTCACATTCTCCTCATTTTTTTTCGCCCGCGGGGGAGGTGCGGGGCGACCAGCAACAGTCGCGTAGTTTTGCTGAGTCGCCTGTGGACTCGGCGTCGGCGCAAGCGGGAGGGGAACGCGGGCGGGGGTGGCAGCGGCGGTGTTCGTTAACCCGTCCGATAATGCTGACGGGCTAAACGTGCTCGCCTGCGCGCCTCGACGTATGGTGACGTTTGCGGCATCAGGTGACCTACATATTGAATTACCGCTTTTTAACTGCGATAATTCAATACGTAAATCACTGATCGTACTCTGATGCCTGCAATCTAACCCGAACTTCGGCCAGCTCCTCCTTCATATTGAATTACCGCTTTTTAACTGCGATAATTCAATACGTAAATCACTGATCGTAGACTCTGATGCCTGCAATCTAACCCGAACTCCGGCCAGCTCCTCCTTCATATTGAATTACCGCTTTTTAACTGCGATAATTCAATACGTAAATCACTGATCGTAGACTCTGATGCCTGCAATCTACCCCGAACTCCGGCCAGCTCCTCCTTCAGGAACCTGATGTCCTTCAGTAGGCTGACGACGTCGACGTGGTCCAGCGTGACGGGCGGCAGCTTGTGCAGCTCTTTAGCCACAAAAGCCGGCATCTCATCCGGATCCGTCTGCTTCAGCAGGGAGATGATATCCTGCACAGTCCTTTCCGTTCCGTCTCTTCGTCGCGACGGCATGTTCGCGCTCTGGCCGAGCGTCTCATACAGCAGTTGCTTCCCCTTGCAAATCTCCTCACTGGTGAAGGAAGACTTGCAGATCTGTATGATGCTGACCTCGTCCATGGTGTCTATGGCGTGCTGGATAAACGCCAGCAACTCGTTGGCCACGAGCGCCATAGTCACGTGCAGCGGCAATATGCCGCGCGATTCGCAAAAATATTAATTACTTTTGCTGCGTGTGTAACGCGGAGCACGACCGGTCGCTAGATCGAAACATTACTCTTAGTATGCGCTCCACCGTTATCGTCAATCGGAATTTTAAAAATGCCTAAATGCCTAATTGTTCTGTATTGAGCTGTAGAAATTCGAATAGAAACGTTGGCCTAGATAATGGACACGTTTCTTATCATCGGTACGTCACAGTAGGCAGGAAAAAAGTGGCACGCTCGTTTTAATACAAATGGAGGGACATGCGGTATCTATCTTGATCTATGTCTGTGAGGTCCATCATAGATTAATTCCTATGATAGTACCTTCTGAAATTATCTACGTTTTAGCATATTTACTGGACGTGGGTGGTCCTTAGAATCTTTATAGATTGACATCGGAACAAATAGAAATTCTTAAATATAATTAATTACAGATATTTTACACAAAATCTTTTGTAACATTTTAATTAAGCGTCAAAACTTTTTTGATTAATGTTATTTCTTACTTCATGAAACTTAGATATTATCTGTATAATTTATAATATTTGTGAACTTTATAAAAATGTTTATACAAACTTATTTTAATAGAATATTAATAAAATAGGAATTTTATATTCATTCGGAAAGTTTGTTATTGACAGGTTCTCGATATTATGTTTTTATTTTACAACAAAAGTTGAAATAAAGAATTATTTCAGTGGAAGTTTTTCAACGTAGCAACTATCACATCGCTACTTGTTAATCAATTGTAGCGCCACGAATACATTCTTTTATCGCACAGGGAGCATAATTTTTATGTTCTTTTCTTCAACTAATATTAATTCAACAATCTTATATCTTTTCCCGGGACTCAAAACATATTCACAACATATTTCATCAAGATCCGTTAAGCGGTTTGAGCGTTTAACCGTGAAAATTTAACATACATACAAACGTTTGTTTGTATGTATGGGTTTCCACTATGTCATTAACTGACAAAAGGAGTCCTGTTTTTGCAAGACAACGCGCCCGTCCACACTGCGCGAGTTGCAAGGCGTGTCCTCACCGAGACAGGATTCGAGGAAATCAACCACCCACCCTACAGTCCTGACCTGGCTCCTAGTGACTATTTTCTTTTTTCAATAGTAGTTTGTATGTATGGGTTTCCACTATGTCATTAATTATAATACTAGAATCGATAAAATCTATTCACGTGGAAACTAGATAGCAATTTCATAATTTTCAACTATAAGTTATGTCCTTGTAACTTTTAACTTAAAAAGGACCTTGAATTGAAAATTATATCACTGTAATTATAATTATGAAAGTTTTCTACTATTTCACACAATACTACTCATCAAAATATTACAATGAACTTTGCTTTTAATAATAATTACAAGACAATGCCCACAAATCCGTTGCGCAAAAATTCGTTTATCGCGCAGGAACCGTACATTTTCCGGGATAAAAAGGATCCTATGTCCTTTCTCGGGACTCAAAATATATCCATACCAAATTTCAGCAAAATCGGTTTTGCGGATTAGGCGTAACGTATGAAGTAATGAAGAGGTAACAGACAGACAGACAGACAGACAGACAGACAGACAGACACACTTTCGTATTTATAATATTAAGTATGAAAGTATCAATGGAAGTATGGATTATAATTTATACTAGAGGTATTTACTTTTAATAATAAATTATCTGAGTTCTACTAGAGATTCGTGATCTATCTAGGAAAAGTGAGTGTTTTACAGCCGAACCCAATATTCGATCCTAATCCACAGATTGAAATCAATCTCGGATCGATCCCAATCCTTAGATCGATTCCAATCTCCATTTCAATAATAAAAGTTGTAATCCGCAATCTTTTTTGTGGTCGGATAGCCCGCGATCTTTTCCCTCCTACACGTTCAGTTTTGCGCAATTGCCATGTTTCTCGTGTATATTTTAATGGAAATATAAATCATATCGATAAACAAAATAAAATTCAATAGTTTATAAAATATATGTTAAATTAATATAATACTTTATTAATTAACAAATATACAAATTGTGTCTGTTTTATAATATTTTTTTAAAATCTCGATGCAATAAATGGATGGAACGGAACGGAATATTTTAAAGCCATCCGTCAATTGTCAAATCAAAAGTAAAACAATAAACTTGACGGTAACTAAGTATATAAACAACTTTGTTCGTGGCGTTGTCATGACATGACATGTTTTGGACATGCGCAATAAAAGGTTTTGCAGCGAATGCGCTAAAAATAACGCCAACGAACACGACCGTTGTGTTGATTTATGATTGATGATTGTGAACAAACTGTCAGTAATTGAAAGGCATTATTTCATTTAACAATAATTCCACAGCAGGTTTAGATAACCTAAACCTAAAAGTAAAGTCAGCTTCATCTAGACTCTGCATATAGTTCATTCTTCTCATCCTACGTGAACAGCGTCTCAGGGCATCTTCTTCATCACTCGAAATCAGTATAAGATCCTCAAAATCACTACTATCACTGCTTGAGAGTATAGACAAATCCATATTTTACAGAAATTAATTATCCAAACAGCAAAACCGAGAAATTATTAAGATTGTAGATTTGAATCAAAACACCGATTGAAATAAACGTCAAAACTGTGAGATAGGTTATTAATACACTCGAAATGTCATTTTCACACGGAGGGCTATCCGGAATCTTAGATCGAAAGATGACAACTATCAGCCGAACCCAATATTCGATCCTAATCCACAGATTGAAATCAATCTCGGATCGATCCCAATCCTTAGATCGATCTTCAATCTCCATTTCAATAATAAAAGTTGTAATCCGCAATCTTTTTTGCCGTCGGATAGCCCGCGATCTTTTTTTCCCTCCCGCACGTTCAGTTTTGCGCAATTGCCATGTTTCTCGTGTATATTTTAATGGAAATATAAATCATATCGACAAGCAAAATAAAATTCAATAGTTTACAAAATATATGTTAAATTAATATAATACTTTATTAATTAACAAAGATACAAATTGTGTCAGTTTTATAATATTTTTTTAAAATCTCGATGCAATAAATGGATGGAACGGAACGGAATATTTTAACGATAATCTAAACCTAAAAGTAAAGTCAGCTTCATCGAGACTCTGCATATAGTTCATTCTTCTCATCCTACGTGAACAGTGTTTCGGGGCATCTTCTTCATCACTCGAAATCAGTATAAGATCCCCAAAATCACTACTATCACTGCTTGAGAGTATAGACAAATCCATATTTTACAGCAATTAATTATCCAAACAGCAAAACCAAGAAATTCTTAAGATTGCAGATTTGGATCAAAACACCGATTGAAAGAAACGTCAAAACTGTGAGATAGATTATAAATACACTCGAACTGTCATTTTCATACGGAGGGCTATCCGGAATCTTAGATCGAACCTCCCATGGATGGCTTGCAACCACAGATTGTAATTTCAATCTGTGGATACATTATTGGCACACTCAAACACAAATATGGATTGAAATATCGATCTTTGATAGGTAAAAACGAATTGGGATCGCATATTGGGATCGGGCGTATGTCAGTAAAAGGTACGTAGTAAGAAAAAAACTACAAATGAAATTGTAATTTATGTACATAATATTTATTCCAGTTAGGGCCGATTTTTTAATCGTCAGATAACTTTTACCTAAAGAATAAAATATATTATGATACTTTTGACATTTTTCCATATAAAATCTGTCAAAACGCCAAATTTATTCCATTGGTAAAATTTATCTGACGATTGAAAAATCAGAATTAGAAAAAAATATTTAATTTATGTAGGGAACAAAATCAGCACCTGATTGTAGACAAAACTATAACCATTTGCTCCACTAACACTAACTTCAACTGTTCGTATTTTGTCCAGTACAGCTTAGAAACAAGGATTTGAGCTGAAACTTTTTCATCGGAATTAGGAGATTAACACACACATCGATATTTCAATAAGTAATCTGGGGGGTGAGTCAAGATCATTTCTTTATCGCTTCTTTATAGAATCGCCGATCAAAATATATGGAATTGACATGAGACGAGTCGAACGTCAACGTCATATTAACGAACGCTTATGTCAATTCCATACATTTTTAACGGCGATCCTATAACGAAGCGATAACGAAAAAGTCTTGGCTAAATGGCCTGAGCATGGGAAAGTTTCCAGAAAAGTGGGATGGAGAACTTTCGAGAAAAGTTATAACATCAACCTCAACTACAGAAAGTAATTAATCACATTATAATGTGTTGTATGCGTGATAGATTACTTGAAAACATCAACGCAGATTGTTTCTGTTGGAGGGTTATGTGTATTTTTGGTTCGGCCTTAGGGTTTTTATCAATTAATTTTTTGGTAATTTTCTAGGCTGTATACAGCTGGATTAGTTGATCAGAATTATATTTTCTTACATAACCAACGTAGTTGCTACCATTTTTTTTTTTCCAGGAGGGAGCCTACGCCAGCCTGCTACGACTGTGGCGCTGCGGAGGACACGGCCCAGCACACCCTCGAGGTGTGCGATCGTTGGGCCGTGCAGTGCCACGATCTAGTGGCAGTGCTAGGTGGAGACCTCTCGCTCCCGAGCATGGTGCGCTGCATGCTCGAGAGCGATGAGGCCTGGCAGGCGGCGGTCTCTTTCTGTGAAACCGTCCTTTCACAGAAAGAGGCCGCGGAGCGGAACAGAGAGGATGACCCATCCTCCGTTCCGCTCCGCCGGCGTAGGACGGGAGTGCGGAGGCGTCGCTATGCGAACCTCCAATAACTTCCGTCCCACGGGGCTCCGGGTCAGGATGGGAACCTGCCCGGCTTAGCTAGTCCCGGCGCCGAGGGGAACGCTTCAGTTTGCCTAAGCGCTCCCTAACTTTGGTGGAAGTCCGGTCCCTTGTGAGGTAGACCGGCCGGTCGTGGAGGGAGTCCTGTGTTAGACAGATCCAGGACATCCCTCCGTATACGGCTGAAGGCAAACCGCAGGTGGTTTTAGTGGGTAGGAGTCCCACATACCCCCGGGGTGCTTCAGCTAACTGAGGCACATCCCCAACCCGGGGCACCCATGATGGGTTTCCCCTGCGCATCAAAAAAAAAAAAAAAAATAAGTTGCTACCATTTGAAGCAAAACCACTGAACGGATTTGAATGAAGCGTTAAGCTTCTCGAGTTAGTGTTTCTGCGTGAGTGAAATCACAACACGGAGTACTTTGTAATTCTACATCAGGGCTTTGGGGCTGGTCATTTGTTTAACTTGTGCTAAGAAACTTTAACTTTTGTTTACTAACGCTCTACTTCTAATTAATGGGCACAAACTAAGAATACCTTGTTAAAAATTTAGAAATGACGTTCACAAATTGATGTTTTCAGTGTTTTCCTTACTTTCATAAGTTGGTTTTTATATACGTACGTTTTAATTATAACGCTACGTTATAATTTTAATAAATGATGCCTACAACTCCGTTGCGCCAACATTCATCGTGCTGTAACTGCACATTTTTCCGAAATAAAAAGAATCCTATATCTTTTCCTAGGACTCAAAGTATTTCCATACCAAATTTCAGCAAAATCGGTTCAGCGGTTTGAGCGTGAAGAGGTAACAGACAGACAGACAAACAGACATACTTTTGCATTTATAACATTGTTAGTATATTATAGTATGGAAGTATGGATGGGCGAATCTATGTAGATAATAGCACGTCACTTCATGCGCGAGCTCCGAGAAATCGCAAAGATGATATTTCTGAAGTGCGCATTTTGGTGCTTCATAATTATTTGGTTGATGCGTTTTGACGTCAGTCAAATCCAATTTTTACACCCCAAAGATTAGGTACTCCCCCAAAACTACATTTTTGAAACCATCTTAATTAAGTTGCTAAGAAAAACAGGAATTATATGTTTTAACATGGTAATTTTGTTTTCATATCAAACATATTTTGTTTACAACAACATTTTGTAAAAATTATAATGAAAACAATATTTAATATCAAATTACTCATAATGACGATACGCTAAATCTCAGCACATACAATAAAGTAGGTCTGTTTTTAAGACACAGGGCTTATTTGCTACGATCATTAGAAAGCAATTTACAGTATTGAATAACGATTTCCGATATCAACCTGTGGTACAACACTAGTACAGTTTAGGTGAGCTAAGTTGTTTAGTAGTTCTTAGTTTAGTAATTACATTATGTTAATTATACTATACATAGTATAATATGATTGTAAAGGTCAGTTCACATTGCAATGCGAATGCGGAATAATGGGATGCATTTTCAAATAAGAATTAGCCAGCTCTGCGGTATGGTTTGTGTAGTAATTAAAATTAGGTTTTAAATGTCTTATCGAAAATGTATTGCGTCGCATCACCATACATTCGTCAAGCGTCAGAAACGAGCCGTATCCTAAAATTAATTTTTATTTAAGAATATGGTTTTGTCATTATAAATTGTAAGGATTTGATCCTTATCAGCAATAAAAGATATCGAAAATCAATTTCCCGGCCTATAAAAATGATTTTTCAAACAATAATGCAGTTCCAACTATTATAAAATTAATATCTAGCACATAAGTTCTTTTAACATTTTTAGCTAAATCCTAGTTTTATCGACCCACGCCCAATTTACCATTTTTTAAAAACAAACCTTTTTAGGAATTTTAAATAATGTGCACAATTCCAGGAAAGTATATTAAACGCTTAACACATTTCAACAGTAGCTCATACTAATTTCCATTTTTGGGTAACTGAGTAATGTGTGACGTAAAATTAAAATCCCGGAATTCATTAATCCCATCGGGAATGTTTAAAATACCGCGAATCATTTAAAATACGTTTATTTTTATGACTAGATGACGCCCGCAACTTCGTTGCGCCAAAATTCGTTTATCGCGCGGGAACCGTACATTTTTCCGGGATAAAAAGTATCCTATGTCCTTTCCCGGGACTCAAAGTATCCCGATACCAAATTTCAGCAAAATCAGTTCAGCGGTTTAGGCGTGAAGAGGCAACAGACAGACAGACAGACACACTTTCGCATTTATAATATTAGTATGGTAGTATGGATTTACATTTCGTAATCACTAGAAATACGATTATAATTAAGCGCATTATATGCTGAATGCTGAAAACATATTGCATAATAATTAAAAATAAAATTAAAATTTTATATATTTATATTTTTGACGACCTCTGTGGCTCAATTAGTTGAGTGTGTGGCAGCTCAAGCCGGGGGTCGCGGGTTCGAATCCCGCCGACGGAACAAAAAGTTTTCAATGTTCCCGGGTCTGGATGTGTATTAAATATTTGTATGATATAATAAAAATCTTAAATATATGTATAGTATAAAAGTATTAAATATATTTCCGTTGTCTGGTACCTGTAACACAAGTCCTTCAGGTACTTAGCACGGGGCCAGACTGACGTGGTGTGAACGCGATAAACAATTTTCGGGGCAACGGAGTTGCGGGCGTAATCTAGTATTTAATAATTTATTTAATTCTAATTTGATATTTTGTATTTGACTCACAATATAGAAGGACATATTGTTTCTACTATGGATGAAAATCTAAATGAAATAATTTGAATTTGAATTAATAGGAAATATTCTAAGAAACCGTTAATAGCAAGGAGGAAAAGTTTTTAAGGCTTTGTATATCTTTAATGTTGTCCAAAAGATCAAAAGTTTGATAAAATCCTTCACGGAATGGAACTTCTCGGTAACTTTAAAGCATTTTTCCCGAATTAATCAATAATTATTTATCTAACAAAGCTTGAAGACCTATTAGCTGTAATTGTTTTCCTTTCATCTCTTTATATTGATAAAATTTACGACCTAACAAATAGATACGGAATCGCTTATTTTATATTATACTATATCAATATAAAAAATATATTTATACCATGTTGATATAAAGATAAAATGTGTTATTTTTAGTAAAATACAATGAATATACTTACAAAATTCTAATCGCGTAAATTCCACTTATTTTTATATTCCATTATCACTTCAATACGCCAAACAATTGAATACTAAATAACATTACAATGATTTTTCGTAACGGTCCGTAGGAAAACTTTTCGTAGCAGCTCGTAGGCTCAAACTTTTCGTAGCGGTCCGTAGGCGAACTTTTCGTAGCGCTACGCCGAAGCTACGACCGCCCTGGACCGCGGGGCGCCTCGCACTGAGCCGCGCGACAATCTTTCTGTATTGGCCCTCAACAGATAATAGCAACTTGTAAGCTCTCTAAAAATCCTTCGCGCTTAACGATTTGCGGAAATCATGTTTTTTGTTATGATTCGTATTCGTTTTAAAATAGATGTGTGTGGGAATGTATGGTTGTAACTATATTACTAATACTTTGATATTTTAGTAATAAAATTTAATAAACTGTTATTACAACAATACTAGCTGTTGTCTAGAACTTAGTTCACGGAGAGTTTCTTTTTTTACGTGGAAGCCGTAAATATTTTTTTTATGAAATAAGGGGGCAAACGAGCAAACGGGTCACCTGATGGAAAGCAACTTCCGTCGCCCATTGACACTCGCAGCATCAGAAGAGCTGCAGGTGCGTTGCCGGTCTTTTGAGAGGGAATAGGGTAATAGGGGAGGGTAGGGATGGGAAGAGAAGGGAATAGGGGAGGGAAAGGAAAGGAATAGGGTAGGGGATAGGGGCTCCGGTAAACTCACTCACTCGGCAAAACACAGCGCAAGCGCTGTTTCACGCCGGTTTTCTGTCAAAACGTGGTATTTCTCCGGTCGAGCCGGCCCAATCGTGCCGAAGCATGGCTCTCCCACGTATAAAATTTATGTGTTTTCCAATGTCTTAAGTACATCCAACTTATAAGAGGTTCAGCAATTTAAGAGTAATAAGGACATACAGATACCCCTTTACATTTATAACTTTTGTATAGAAGTATGGATGATAAATAGTGAATATAATACTCTAATAACTATAACTAGGTGTTATATAATATATACATAATATTAGTAGCACGTATAACGTATGTTCACGAATGATGACCTTTCCTCGTGAGTCGTGAGTCACGACTCACGAGGAAAGGTCATCAGGCTCAGGCTCTTACTTTGTCACGACTCGTGACAAAGTAAGAGCCTGTCCACATCTCCACGTCACGACGTCGTCAACGTGGAACGGTGCGGTAACGTGCCACGGTACGTTGACGTGACGTGTAAATTTACGTCAACGTAACGTAAAAGTGCACGTCTTTTTTCTTCTATTTCTCCGTTTTTAACAATAGCAAAAGCAGAATACGTATTGTGCGGTCCACATCTAGATCAGTAGTATGGAATGTAGCAGTTTTACAAGGCATGGCGATGTACAATGTTGCTATATCGTGATGTGCATTTTACGTTACGTTAACCCTCAATTCACTAGGTAAAATGTACTCACGTAAACACCTTCTATGAGTCCCTGGGACTCACATATTTTAAATGTATGTTTTTATGAATTTTATTAACATTTTGTTTAATAATCTTTTTAAGTATTTAGTTAATTATAAAAAAAATAACAAAACTGAACAAACTTCTGAGATCCTCTTAAAAATTAAAGAAAAGGCACTTATCGGTCTTTTAAAACCATGATTTTTTAGGGTTTTTCTAAACTAACAAATATTCCAAAAATTAAAAAGAACTTAACGTTTTTAAACCAATAAAGGTACACAAAATAAAATAAAATAAACATTAATGTATGGTTCTATACCAAAAAAAACCTGTAGTGTGTTTCTACCACTATCTAAAAGCTACGTCGGCATATCTTTTTTGAGCAATCGGCACAACAAACAAACAAAACATATCGGCTTCAGACATTTTGTGCACAGTGCAGTTTTTTTTCTCTGTTTGTAGTGGCATAATTAACAATACTTTCTCTCCTACCTAACTTGTTTCAGGGTGGCTCACACCTTCAGGAATGTCATTTATTCGTCTAAATCTTCTTGAAGGAATCTGCTCCATCTTCTCTTACATTGATAAAGTCGTGTTGTTTTAGAGCCATTTTACAAATCTACAACAAAAAATAAAGCATACATAATTTTAATCATAATAACGATAAATAAATCAACATTTGAAAACTTGAATGAATAAGAATAATCATAACATAATTAACTAGTATGAGTCCCTGGGACTCACTCGGCGTAATAACTCACCAAATATGGTATGTGCGCACTCATCCTCTCGGCACCACGTCGCCCGCGTCACTATAATATGAAGGTACTGAGATGTGGGGGAAACTAGCTGCTAAAACTTTTGAATTATGGCCGTTTAAAATTTTGATGTGAGTCCCTGGGACTCAGGAAGTGAATTAAGTTAACGTAAATTTGCACGTCACGTCAACGTACCGTGCCGTACGTTACCGCACCGTTCCACATTGACGACGTCGTGACGTGGAGATGTGGACAGGCCCTAAAGTATCCCGCAAACGATCAAATTGTTTGTCAAATTTTACGTGTTTGTCAAACAGTTTGATAGTGTACAGCTTTGTTTGAAGCGTTTGCAAACAAACTACGTGTCTGACCTGTTTGAAGAAAATTTGCATTGGCGTAGGGTTTTTTCAAACAAGATCTCATGATCTCAAACCGAGTCTAGCTAATTGTTAGCGCAGACGAACAAATGTGCATCTAACAAGTTTTGTTAGATGCACATTTGTTCGTCTGCGCTGCTATTTGATGAAAACGTAAATAAAATCAAACATGTTTGTCAAACAAATTTGATCGTACCCCGTACTTAACACCTATTTGAAAATAGAACATCAAATAATTTTTATTATTATTGCTACTGGCCATTAGTTTCCTATTATCTAATTAGATACTTATAAGTGATATTATTATATTAAATTATAATCAATTAGTGTATGATCAGAATATTGTGTTGCCCGCAAATTCGTTTTGCGGGAATTCGTATAATTAGGTGTTGTTTATTTTTTGTGACGAAACTATCCTTAGCAGTAATGGACATAAACAGTATCTTGGTCTATATATCCATACAAAAATCGCTTCAAGCATGAAAAGAAGAATTAATTGAAATAAGACGTAATTAAATATAAAAAAAAAAAACATTTCTGTTTGTATTGAGCTGCAGAAGAAATGAAATTCATTGGATCGAGAACTCTTCACTGTTTTCTCAGAACTTGCTCTAGCAGCGACTTTTCTGACCATTCTTATAATAATATTTTGCATTTAATACCGTCATACTTTTGAAACGGAAAAAAAAAACTATTATTTGAAGTCTCATACACACCCATATTTAATATTATAAATGCGAAAGCGTGTCTGTCTGTTACCTCTTCACGCTTAAACTGCTGAACCGATTTTGCTGAAATTTGGTAT
This sequence comes from Cyaniris semiargus, assembly GCA_905187585.1. Classification (NCBI taxonomy): domain Eukaryota; kingdom Metazoa; phylum Arthropoda; class Insecta; order Lepidoptera; family Lycaenidae; genus Cyaniris; species Cyaniris semiargus. The sequence continues at coordinate 8,193,934 of LR994555.1, forward strand.
TGGGATACTAGTTTGAGTCCCGGGAAAGGATATAGGATACCTTTTTTATACCTTTCCCAAAAAGTGTACGATTCCCGCACGATAAACGAATTTTGGAGCAACAGAGTTGCGGGCATTATCTAATAATTAATAATATATTTTATCCCTCATATCAAAGGTGTTTACGCAGCATATAGGTTCGCTATCCTTGTTTGTCAAATGACATTTACTATGTTCCAGACAAAGAAAATCAGACCTTGTACAATGTACATATATTTTTAAGTAAGTGTGTACGGTTCAGCTTGTCGATGAACTCGCACGTTGTGCCGTATCATCAATTTATTTGTATAAATTTAAACAATCGTATCAAAATAAAGCAGATCATTAATAAGCATCAAGAGTGTATCATTTGACTCCACTATCAGCATCAGCATCACTATCAGCATCAGCAGCACTATCATCCAGCATCCAACATTTATCATCAGTAGGGAACAATCCCTACAAAGTGTGTCACTGTATAAATATTTTTATTATTAATAATTAATATCAATGCGCATCGCAATAAAATGTAATTTTACATATTTAATTTTGAAAGCTTCGATGGCTAAGCAGGATTTTCAACGCTATTCTATTCTAATTAAGAATGATTCGAGGCAAGTGTTCGTAGTTCGTATTCGTATAATTCCCCCTATGTGCATATTTCAACGCGGGCAGAGCCGAGAGTAAGGGGCGATTTCACCAAAGAAACGGAACGCGTTCAGTGCATAGTGAACCAGTTCTAACCGTATAAATGCGTTTATAACACCGAATTGCATTTCACCAACATAAACTAAACGCGTTCACAGCAAATCCGAGTTTTATCTTCTGAACGCCCAATGTTCGCGGTTTACTTCATAAAACCCGTTCATGTCCTGTCATTATAGTGTCATGGCGGATGTAAAATCATAGACGAAAAAAATTTCAAATGACAGTTTTAACAGATGCGTTTGATTAGTTCATGTATCGTTTCTTGCTATTTTGCTGATAAAATAACGTGAAAAAGCTCTAAAATGATAAAAACATGTAAAATAATCGCGTGACGTCACGTGAACTTAGATTTATTAATCGCGATTAAAAGAAGATTGTGAAATCCATTTAAAACAAAACGAGATTTACGTCGCCGCATGAACGCGTTCAATGGGAACTAAATTTTGTAAAACGAAGTTTTATGTGATATTGGTGAAATCCCACCTAAGGCATTGTCCTCTGTCCATAAATTTACATAGAATTTATAACTCCGAGTCCGCGAAAGTCGATGAAATATCATTCGCGCTCAAATGAAGCCGGCCGTAGTGTTGATACAACCTTGCATAATCGTCTCGCCGATATAAATTCTTATTTCATATTAAACATAAATAGATCCCGAAAGCCTCTCCAATTTTTCTTTGTGGGAATTTCTTTGAGATGAGATTATATTTTCCGCAAGTATGCATAAAAACAAAATCACGAGACATTCTAGGACCGCGAATCTCATTTTCAATATGTTTTTATAACTCGCGGGAAATGAGGTGGTTCCACCGTCGTCGTAAACCAGCCTGTCGACTGCCGACGACCGAGCCTCCGATATAAATCCCACCGAATGTTTCACCCGTTATGCTTCTTTGGTGTACACATTCAAAGTGAAATAGGTAACAAGGTTAGGGTTATTATTGTTTTATCTTTGCATTGTTATCACCAGAATATTGTAACAAAAATATGTGACTATGTATGTATATTTTATTTTTTAAGACTTCATATGAGTTATCAATTATTATAATTAACCTCATAGAGCCGGGATCCCCGACAACTCAAAACCGGTCAAATGACGAAAGTTTAGTCATGTTATTTTAAGAAAATGATAATAAATACTAATTCATACTATAAGCTATTATATCTTACGTTCAAAAGAACGTAAGATATAATAGCTTATAGTGTACAAAAACAATGTACTTATATATTATAATATAATAATAACATAATAATATTGTAACAATAAGTATAGGTACTATTATTTTATGATTTGTAGATTCTTGACGGTCGAAAGTGACAATAGGGCTTATTATTGGCTTATTTTTTTTTTTTTAATAAGACTCCCTGGAATTATTAAAATGAAAAGACTTTACCGACATTTACTGCGAAAGAATATTCAGTATAAAAGCAGCTTCGATTATAACGTTTTTCTTCGCTGTTCAAATGTTGATATTCTTTCAGTCTGATCGTACCTCCAGTTCAATTTTCACTAGACCCAACGTAATAACCGCATGTTGACGGTTGTTCCCGCGAGCCCCGAGCACTTTGCTGGCAATAAGACAGTAATAAATGCTCCAAAGATAGGAATAAAAAGGAATAATAAGTCCAAATCGACGTCTCATGAACTCGGTACTAGAATCAACGTATAACAATGCCATAAGTTGTGAATTGTTAAAATAAGTTTTATAATGAGAATGTAAAACTAAATAAAAGTTAGCGTAACTAGAAAAACTAGTGTCCAGTTCTTCTGAGAATGAGTTAGGAAAATTGTTTATAACCCTTTATAGTGGAGTTTTTAGATTCCCGTTTCGGAAAGCTTTGCGAAGTGATAACAAAAATATTTAAAACGACACTTACGTATTTTATTCATTACATAATTACACATATCTGTATTGGATATTAAGGCATTGGCATTTCAGGCAAATATGATATTATCGTGAATTTTAGGCATAAAAAAACTGACATAGAAGAGGTATTTTCTTTAAGGTGGTGGTGTAAAACCTCACAAGTTGTTATCAAACACATCTGCACACTAAAACAGAGCTTATTAAGTAAACAAACATAATCTTTATCAGATTAAAGCAGTCGCTATGAATTTTATAGCATACATTTGAAAGCAGAGCACGTATCTCTCTGTTTAAACTGGCGACATTCAGGAGTAATCCTTCGTTATACTACCACTATTGTCCTGTCAAAACAATGCTTTCCACATATTAAATTCGACAGAACAAAGATTTACTGCATTTGGTTACTGCGTAACCAACGACACACAATAAACATGTTTACTTGCCATGCTTCGGAAAAAATTGGTAGCATGATCGAACTACTGATTTGGTGTTTTGTTTGAATTCTGGTAAAATTTGAATAGGTGCTAAACAAATAACATCAATTTTTAGGGAATATGACCTTTTTTCTTTTAAAAACTCCTCTCCATCCGTGGGATTACTACATTGCTGGTAAAAAAGGTAAAATATAGATTCTGCTTAATGATCTTACAATAACACAGTTATAATATATCGAGGTATTCTCGATAAAATAAAAACGCACACTTATTGATCAGAACTTAAAAAAACAGTGAGACGAAGACAATATCACGACAATATTTTGGTTATTATGATTAAATTAATTTGAAAAAAACTGGCCAAGTGCGAGTTGGACTCGCCCATGAAGGGTTCCGCAGCAGCAATAAGGTTTATTTTTATGAAATTAAAAGGTTTTTGATTTATTTTTATATTTCAGATGATTTAATGAAAGTTAAATTAAGTTTACCATTTATGACGTATAAAAAAAAAAAAAAACTTGCTAGATTTCGTTCAAACCAATTTTCGTTGGTAGTTTTTATAGTAAAGTACGTGTTTTTTTAGTTTTTTTAGTAAAGTACTTCATATATTTTTTTAGACTTATCATGTCCCTACTTTAGAAGTTAGAGGGGGGGGGGGGGGGGACATTTTACCACTTTGGAAGAGTCTCTCTCGCAAACTATTCAGGTTAGAAAAAAATGATATTAGAAACCTCAATATGATTTTTGAAGACCTATCCATAGATACCCCACACGCATAGGTTAGATGAAAAAAAAAATTAAATATAAAAATATAAAAAAAAACTACTTGCTAGATTTTGTTCAAACCAATTTCCGTTGGTAGTTTTTATAGTAAAGTACATCATATATTTTTTAGACTTATCATGCCCCTACTTTAGAAGTTAGAGGGGGGGGGGGGGGGGACACACTTTTGCACTTTGGAAGAGTCTCTCTCGCAAATTATTCAGGTTAGAAAAAAATGATATTAGAAACCTCAATATGATTTTTAAAGACCTATCCATAGATACCCCACATGCATAGGTTAGATGAAAAAAAAAAATTTTGTTGGTTTAAGGTTTACCATTTATGACGTATAAAAAAACTACTTGCTAGATCTCGTTCAAACCAATTTTCGTTGGTAGTTTTTTTAGTAAAGTACATCATATATTTTTTTAGACTTATCATATCACCCTTCTAAAGTAGGGGTACTTTAGAAGTTAGAGGGGGGGGGGGGGACACATTTAAACATTTTGGAAGAGCCTCTCTCGCAAACTATTCAGGTTACAAAAAAATGATTTTAGAAACCTTAATATGATTTTTAACCGACTTCCAAAAAGGAGGAGGTTATATGTTCGGCTGTGGAGATTTTTTTTTTTGTATGTTCAACGATTACTCCGCTGTTTGTGAACCGATTTTCAAAATTTTTAATTGTTCTATTAGGTTTCCCTCCAATTTGGTCTCATTTTCACAAAAGTGGTGATCTGATGAGGGGATCCATGAGTAATCGAGGGAACTCCTCAAAATTTATATGGAAACATATGGTGATTTTGTTTTTATGAGAACTATCCTAAGCATATGCTACCAAAACGCCAGATTTCGCACCAAGGTATACTATGGTTCCGAAGATACTAAGAGAACTCCGGATTCCTTATAGATACAAGTTTGGGGGTTTAGGCGCTGTTTTAAGAACTGAAAGCATATGCTACTATGCAAATCATATTCATCATCATCATCATCATCATCATTACCACGTCAGGGTCACCAGTGTCACATGGTTGTATATGGATACATCATTCAATATGCCCCCACTGGCCCCCACAACACCATAATTATATCATCACGTTATGTCCTTATAATAATTTGTACTTTTCATAGCGATTTTAATAAAAATATAATGTTGTTTCAAAATAAATGATTCAAGTTCAAAGCGACTTATGTACCACAAAATTGAACATAACAAAGTCAACCTTACCTCCAGAACGTAAGGCACACATTTGACATTTCTTCTGAGATTCGAAAGAAAAAAGAGAAGTAAGTTGCTTCGATAGGTTTTTAACTATTATTAACTAGTTTAACTATTATTAACCCATCAATCCCCAAGCGGCACCCGGCTGCCGCATAACAATTAAAAATCTATTGTGTCTGCGATTCCCACGATCGAGGTAATAAACGTAGAATATACGCGATGGTTTACTAGGTAACTAAAAAGAGTGAAATTATTATTTTTAACAAAAAAATAAAACCGACTTCCAAGGTAAAAACAATAGTAACATCCTTATAATATTCAGAACTAAAAAGTATTAAATAATTTTTCCTATCTAATAGTCCCCTTTTCCGAATTCGGCTAAACTTCAACTATTTCTGTACTCAATCTTCATAATTTTGAAGTCGGTGCCAGTTCCAAAAGTTTCAAATACCTATTCTGTCAGAGAACTAAGATTCAGCTATATCTGGTACCGACTTCAAAATGATGAAGATTGAGTACAGAAATAGTTGAAGTTTAGCCGAATTCGGAAAAGGGACTATTAGATAGGAAAAATTATTTAATACTTTTTAGTTCTGAATATTATAAGGATGTTACTATTGTTTTTACCTTGGAAGTCGGTTTTAGTTTTTTGTTAAAAATAATAATTGAAGACCTATCCATAGATACCACACGCATATATTATGTAAGATGAAAAAAAAAATTTTGATTCAGTTGTACCTATGGGGACCCCAAAAATTTTTAATAAATTTTCCATTATTGCATCAAAATCTTAATGCGGTTCACAGACTACATCTACTTACCTAATTTTAATAGTATAGCTCTTATAGTTTCGGAGAAAAGTGGCTGTGACATACGGACAGACAGACAGACAGACATGACGAATCTATAAGGGTTCCGTTTTTTGGTATTTGGTTACGGAACCCTAAAAGAACAAGGCTATTGCATCCGTTGTAGATGATTTATACAGTATTTTCAAAGCGAAGTGACCACTCTTCAAGTACTGGAGCAAGATTTTGAATGTCCGTATGGTTGAAATAATTTGAAAGTCCAACCTAAACACGCAAATAATGGATCTGGTAACTGCAACAAAATATCTCGTGGAACCGAAGATTCAAAACGAAAGGTGTTAAGGTGAAATGCTTGGATTTTTTGCTGTTAATGGAAGTTCTTTGTACGGATCTAAGCGGACGGACTCGGAATCGGTTTAGCGATATCAAGCATAGAGCGTGATGAAATCTCGGGGGCATTATCTTTGCGGACTTTAAGGCTTTATAGGCTTTAAGCTCATAAGTTAAATAATGTTATACAATGCTTTTGAGATGATAAATCAATAATAGTAAATTGATCGCATTGATCCTTAAAATATAATTAACTATTTAACAGACACATGGGATTCAAGAGAAAGATTTTTTAAATATAAATTTTAATATTAATTCTAATAAATAATTAAAATAGTATGTTTTTAAGTGACACAGCTACATAAAATAGAGTAAACTACTTATTACTTTATTTTATGTAGCTGATATTGTAATATGATACATAGGGTTATTTAATACATGATTCTTTAAATTAATAAATAAATGAGTAAAAAAATACCATTTTTTAAATCACTAAGGTACTTACACCTTATTTAATAACATTGAATTACGTATTATATAAAGTTTAATTTCGAATTTCGATTTAATTTCGGTATCACAATTTTTTTTCCACCTACAATCTACATGCATATTATGGTTTCCATGTATCATATTCAGCTAGCTGGCGACTTCATTATAAGCAGAGAATAAACAAATCATTATTTACGAAACAGTTCATTGTATTTGCGATTTAAACCAGAAAATTAAATGTTAATGAAAATAAAGTAATGTAATTTGCTAGCGGGTTGTTTGTTTTTGTGATGAGTGTATTCAGTGCTGTTATAATATACTATGAAAGTGGATGAAATAACTTCTTGGGTTTTCACACAACAACAGAGAGAGTAATAGTATAACCATCCGGTGCTCCTTGCATCTTTCTTGTGATTAGCATTTGTTATTATGGGCGACATCACTGTGGACCTCATATCGCTCCTGGGTTATGTTAGATTAGCCTCCTAACCTAACCTAACCCAGGAGCGGTCTGCTGAGTACTGAACGGTGAGAGTACATTTACATCGTAGTTTTACCAATTTTGAATGACAATGAAATAAATACACTCGTAGCTCTTTTTTTAAATCTGGAATAAACGATCTTTCATTGCTTTCTTTTAGCTTTAAATTTTTTTTATCACAATGATATGAGGCTAGCCCCAATAATAACAAATGATAGCCGAGAAAAAAACTTTCTAACAAGATACCTCTGACAGTTATTGGTGGTGAGTACACTTCCCATACATGTTTTTCCTTTAATTATGAGGTTTAATATAATATTAATAGACATACACACCTTTGAATTAAAAAATGGTATGGACTGACAAAATCAATGTGTTTGAACATTGGATGTTATTCTTGGAACTTGGGACGATTGTTGTTTTATCGCACTTTTGCGTACAGACAGCTTAAGATGGTTCCTGCATTCACACTATATGCAATGGTGTACTTAAAATTAAATACTCGTTAAAGTATTCATTATAATATACACTTGAGACAATGCAAAATAAAGTATTATTTAAATGAAAGGCAAAAGTTTGAGTAACGGTGTTTGGCTATACAAGCTCTCAGCGAGGCCGCTTTAACGATGATGTGACAGATTATACTATGTATCCTTTAGTGCCTTCAACATAAGGGCTATAATCGTGCGTGCAGATGGCTTCATGTCATTTACCACATATTATCCTTCTGTTATGATATTGTGAATTTTGGTTGACTTTGCACACAAGGTAGGTAAATAAATATGCCTTCTATAAGAGTTTTAAGAAAATATTATGTCGTACATGTTGTTCTAATATACTTAATTTTAGATTAAATTCATTCTCTTTTATAACGCTGTGACAATATTTATTAAATAGAGTATTGTTACTTGGACAGAACATCTTTGCTTGCAAAAAAATTTAAATGTTTAAAATAATAATAAAAAATAGTATCATAAACTACAGTAATATTTTTTTCCACGCGGTACTCAGAATGCTCAAGAGATTTATTGAGACAAATCACATCACAATTACATATAAATCTCCCGTAGAATCGCAACATGCGTGAAGTTTGTTGCAAGCCGGAAAAAACAATAACAAAATGAATTACTCTGAGCTGCGCAAAGTTCAGATCAACTAAGATGGATGACGTAATTTCACCCTTCATTAACCCATTTGCTTGTGTGAGATGTTACCAAATTGAACAATTTGCTCATTTATTCTACTTAGATTTTCTTTTTGCGTTGGGAATGAAAAGTATTGAGGTATACTTTTGAAGTATATTCAGAGTAGGCTAAGGAGTACCTCGACTTCAAACAAACGACATATATACGCGAGTTGGGCGCTATTGTCACTTTCAACATGTTTGTTTCCACTATAAAGTTAAAATATTTATCCGAATAGAGAAACAAAGGCCTGAGCAAGCGAGATGTCACTATCAGTAACACTGCGTGGTAAAAAGAGACGTGTGATACATGACAGCAGAACTCTTTTTTTTACGTCCAGTCGGCACTTATCGGCACGTTGACAATTTAATATCATATAAAGATGCTTGCATAAGTGTATACGTACACATATTTTTACACACAGATGTAAATCAATTTTGGTTTCGTTTGACAGCTCGAGCTTGTTGCTCTATTCCGCTAGGTATATTAACTTTATGGTTTCCACAATGCTGAGTAACGCATTAGTTCTGCGCGCGCCGGCCGATATGACATACTACGTCAAACGTATAAATTTCGAGATCTCTTCTGAGTCGGCCTACTCGTTAGATCTGTTTACTCTGGTATAATATTCTTCATGGATCATGAATTGTCATATTGTTCTTTGTCTGTCAAGTAACAGTTTCTACGTACCCGCATTTTTATTCTCTCCCGTAGTTCCAAATTTCTGTACCTTATTTATAACCTTTACTTATACCATGTAAGTAATATTAAAATTAGAGGATAAGATAAGAGGTATCGTGTGAAAGTGCAAAGTGAAGAGCACTAGAGAGCTGACCGATTTGGAAAATCACGTTACCCGGACAAAGCCTTCGGAAATACAATTCACAGTGACATGTACTTGGACCGTAGTTTTAGGATTTCGTAGTAACAATTTTTATGCAGTAAATATCACTTATAAGTTATAAATAGAAAGTGATAATACTTTGGTGAATATGTATGTCCCTTATATAGAGTTTACTGTGAAAGTAGCAGCGCTGTAAGAGTATTTTTTGTGATTTCTATGAGCAAGCGCCCTGGCGTCATGAATTTGTCCATACAATTTTTTTTTAATAAAGTAACTGTTTCAGCGCTGCAGCTGCTACTTCCACAGTAAACTCTTTATAGGAGACTCATACACACCTTAAATTATTATTACTTTGTTTTATTACACTCTGTATATGACATTAAAGAAAGACGTATTAGTTATTCTATTTTAACTCTACAGAGAATAGCTAATCAAAATTGGCTCAAAATTGTTGGAAAAATCTGAAGGAATAGGACATCGCATAATTTTTGGAGAGTACCCGCGGGATCTGTCATGTGACATAAAAAATAGGTATTTATAGATTCTACTGCTTATACGCGAGTATTATGTAAATAAGCAATATTGTTTCGAACGTAGGTATTTAATGTATAAGGCGATGTTAGTTAAATACTATTAAGAAATAAGGGGGCGTCCGCAAATTAAGTGAGGTGTTTTTTAAATTTTCTGACCCTCCCTCCCCCCCTGGTGAGATTTCGTGAGATTTTATTCACCCCCCTCGCCCATTCCCCAATCTCATGTGAGATTTTTCAAAATGTGGGTTTCTTACGTAAACGCGTTGGATTGTTTGACAGTCAGTAGATGTATAACGTCAAAGTATTAATGAAATTATTTTCTTTCGAACGAATTAGTGAATGATCTTAATCGTATTACGATAACGCTTACGAATAAATCTTAAGCATACGTACAATCTGGATGAAATGGACCAAAATAGTATTTTTTTTGTAACAATGAGAAAAAATAAATTACGTGAGATTTGCCGAGACCCCGTATCTCTCCAACGTAAGATTAGATGAGATTTGACTCGACCCCCTCCCCCCCTTAAACACCTCACGTAATTTGTAGACGCCCTCTAATGTGTATCTAGACATTTTATAAGCTGCCTGATTTACTAAATGGCTGCAACATACATCCCTTAATACTGCATAACGGATTATGGGCAATATATTTTTATATAGACCTTATAAATGCTTTACTAGTAACAAAATGGCGATGGCTAATAAAGCTGGACCTTAGTGTCACACATTAGCGCCGTAATATGATTATCTTCGGAATTGGTCGTCAAATGCTCGTGAACTCATCTTCATCGTAAGTGCACTCTTAACGCCTCCGTGGTCCAGTGTTCAGAACGTGGCTCATAGAGTTGGAGCACACGGGTTATATATTCGTGAAATTTGGTTAGGGAAATGCAGGCTGATGCGTCGGTCAAAAAGTCGGTTCTGCGCCTGTGGGTTCCATTGCAAATAAATACATACATATATTTTGAGACAGCAATTAAAAATGTTCTAACGGGTTACCTTTACTAACCTGTTGTAAAAATATTTTTTTCCAAACACACGGAATATTTATTACGACTGTTTTAAAGGTTACTCAAAATATTGTTACAAGGGGAACGAATCCATGCAAAACACATTTTAAGCGTTTGATTTCCCGGGATCAACATTAATTCCTCCCACCCTCAATGAAATGTAAACTGTAAGCGTAATTTAAAATTATACACAATATATTATAAAAAATCGATAAACACAACCATCGAATATATTACGTAAGCGCTCTTACAGACGAACGGCACTTGTCGACGGCAGTCGCTGGGTTTTTTTTGACCATCCGCCGTCTACCAATTAATCAATTTACTAACAAGTGCAGGGAATCGTGAGAACATTCATTTTGCTATATTATGGTCGCTGTTAATTCAACAAAAAAAAAAAAAAAAATTATTGTACTAACCTACATTTTTTTGTTAAATTTTGATTGCAGTCTTGTACTAAATGATCTAAAGAACATGACTGCATCAATAACTCAATACCTATTTTTTGTGGGACGATACACAAATGCTTAAACAGCGTCCATACAGATCATTTTCAAGTATAAAAATGAATTATAAAATCGTCAATTTTGGGTTAGTCGCCCCCTTAATGTCCAGGATATTCGGCTCAATGTACATTGGTCCGAATATACATATAAAACTCAAATCAGTAAGACCAGACATACAGAGACAAATCGCCCTTCACACCCCTTGGTTTCACAGTAGTGGGGTCAAAGCTGCAAAACTCAACCCCCCAACCGCAAACTAAAGAGTACGTCTGTTATACACGCTCATAGCCTGCAATGTGTTTGTTTGTTTGTTCTCTCTTTTACAAGATGTCTAAGAGCTATGGGTCAATATCAAATAAAGTTGCCAAGTTACAAAACCAATACAGCTACAGCCAAGCTTTTTAGTACTGTCGGAATTTTATTGCTTTGACCACGAGTTAGGCTGGCCGATAACGCTAATGTTTTCCGTGTTTGATTGCCGAATTCGTTTTCCGCTTTCGGAAATCCGAATGTATGGAATCAGTAGAAAATGCATTAACTGGCGTACACGTTCGTTTTTCTCCGTACGGAATGAATTCCGCATGTACGTTTCAAGTGCCAAGCGGCGTTTTCGCGCGTAAAAAAACGTACTTGTGCGCAAGTCTCACGGAATTCCGAATATGGAAAACGAATTCGAAAATCGAATACAGAAAACGTGTGTTTGCGTCCATGCTTTTAAATTGTATTTTTACAAGCCTAACCCATCGTATAGATTTTTGATCAAGTACAAAAAGAAGGAGATATATTTTTATTAAAATGTTTCTTTTTATAACATGATCTATTGTGACGCAAGGTATCTCATTATAATCCGAATATAAGTATAGTATAATAAATCTCGAGGGATAAAGTCACGTGTGTCGGACGGCTGTACGAAAATAATATAATATTTTCGTGTAGAAAACAAATTAAGGAGTCCAGAGACATAATATCGAAATATTTCTTAATAAATGCGTAGAGTATATCTGGGTGCACGGTAGTGCCCCCGCCAAGGCGAGCCAAGCGAAGCGCAAGGGCACTACCTACATTTTCTCGAAACGTTTCTTCGTATTTTTGAACCCTCGTAACTTTGGTTTCGATAATGCCAGATAGTTCAAATTTTTAAGATATAATGACATGAGGGTAATAATTAAATGCGCAAAGTTCGAATATCGTAGCTATTATACTTTAGATTTTATAGGTGTCCCACAATTTTGTCACTGACTCACCGATCATCAAAATTGTTAGGGTACTTCCTGAAGTCTTAGAAAGATGAAATTTGGTATGTAACATAATATTAGTACAGAAACAACAAAAAAATTATCAAACCCAACCTAACCTATCCCATCTCCTTGATACAGACGGTGGATGTTAGTATGAGATACCCCCGTTTCTTGTGCTAGATACAAAATTAAAAAAAAAGTATAAAATACTTCTTGTGACAAATAAATTAAAATCGGCCAAGTGCGAGTCGGAATCGCGCACGAAGGGTTCCGTACCGTTATAGAGCGAAAGTAGGGAAAAAATTGAGTTTTTTGTATGGGACCCTTAATTTTTTATTTCATTTTAATATTATTATTAAATATTAAAGAACACATATAATTGAGGATTTTGTGAAAATTTCAAGTGTCTACATGTTGCCATTATGGATTACGAACCAAAAAGGCCAAAAAAATTACGTTTGTTGTATGGGAAGCCCCCTTAAATATTAATTTTCATAAAAAGGCCGCAAACGCTCTTGCAACTCTTCTGATGTTACAGTGTCCATGGGCGACGGCAGTTGCTTTCCGCCAGGTGACCCGTCTGCTTGTTTGCCCCCTAATTTTATAAAAAAAAGGAAAGAACAGGGGAATAGGGTTTATCCCTTTTCCCTATTCCCCTTTCCCTATTCCCTCAATTAAGCCTTTTCTCTCTAAAATTAATGTAATTCAAATACATATAATCTTTCATACCTATGGGCGATTAATCAATCAAGAAAAACGAATCCCACCAAAAACATTTTCATGTAAAAATGTTGCCAAGACGAGAACATAATATAGTTCGTGGTATCAAAAAGTAGTGAGATCTCATATAGAGCCAATTTTCTAACCTTATATACTCAGCCCTTAATCTAAAAACCTTAATTTTACACTTAAGTCACGGCAAAATACTTGACATAATGTGTCAGCCGCACGAGAAAAATCTAGAAACTCTACACATTCGTCAAAATGGGTGGCTTGGCCATTTTGTTATTCTTCATTCTATGGGCTTTGAACTTAATATATTACTTTTCTGTTGTACTTAATAACTTTTATATTAACCGTAACAAATAAAAAATGGCCAGACCACCGATTTTGACTAACGTGTAGAGTTTTTAGATTCTTCTCGTGCAGCTGACACATTATATTAAGTATTTTGCCGCGACTTAAGTGTAAAATTAAGGTTTTTAGATTTAGGACTGAGTATATAAGGTTAGAAACTTGGCTCTATATGAGATCTCACTATTTTTTGACACCACGAACTATATATTCTCGTCTTGGCAACATTTTTACATGAAAATGTTTTTGGTGGGTTTATTATTTATTACTTGAAAATAGTACTAACAAAGTGATCGTTACATAAGGCCCCTGGCCTTACGCTTACGTAATTTGTTATTTCCTTTATTATTTACATAATTCTGTGTTCTTAAATTTATTTAAAGATAAACCAACCCACGACTAAATAAATTGAATCATCTAAAAAAAACGCTGAAAAACTTTTTTCTTTTGTACAATTTAAAACATTTGGACATGACAGTTTAAATATGTTTCTAGTATTTGTTTGTTGAAAAAAGTTTTAAATAACAATTTTGCACATACCTACTAGTATTTGTTGTTATACTTTACTAATATTAAAAATGCGAAAGTGTGTCCGTCTGTGTGTCTGTTACCTCTTCCCGCCCAAACCGGTGAACCGATTTTGCTGAAATTTGGTATGGAGATACTTTGAGTCCCGGGAAAGGACATAGGCTACTTTTAAACCCGGAAAAATTTACGGTTCTCTTGCGATAAGCAAATTTTGGCACAACGGAATTGCGGGCATCATCTAATAATATTATATTCTTAAAGTCTTATTTTGTGTTAGACTTATTTTACAGTTATGTAGTATTATGTATTTAATTCTATGTTATAATAAGCTAACTTATAAGTTTCTTAATAAATATCACGCGAGAACTACGAAGTGCGAACTACAATCTATATCTCTAGTAAGAGTCGAATTATCAAAAAAAGCACCAGAAATTCGTGTAAATCAGTCTGTCTCTGTGCGACATAATCTTTAAACCTTCTTTTTTCTAAACTCTGATTGCTGGATAGAGATAAATTTAGCCATTGTTGCTTACCTCTACTTACGCACACAAAAATAATGTCTACGGTTTACCGCACTGTATAACGTGTGCGTTGAAACTTACCAATTTATAAAAGACAAGCTTAGCCAATGGGTAAATTTTTTTCCATCCCATAAATAAATAAAAGTTTATTTCCAAAAAAAGAAATTGCATTAATTAAGTAGAACATTAATCACCCAGTAAGCTCACGTTTGTATCACGTGACTAGTGATATTCTTATTTCAGTTTTGTCTCTTTTATCAACGAACGGCAGTAAAAATGGCGTTTACGGCAGCAATTTGCGTATGCATGTGCTAACTCCGCCCGGAGTAGCCAAGCTCGGTGGTATTAAAACGATAAATATTCATTATGAACTTGCCTTAATTTCGTATACCTCTATATTTGCTATTTGCTTAATTTTACTAGCTTATTCGTAGATGGAGTTTTGACTTATGTTTTGTTAATGTGCGGGATTTGCTGTTCTATTATATTGGGTAATTTACGAGATGTTGATACTTCGTTTGTGCAGAATGTCTATGTATACAAATACCATATTTTTCAGTGATAAATATGTCCTTTACCGGGACTCAAATGTCATTAGAATCGACAAAGCGGTTTAAGTGCGAAGGGGTAACAGACATACTGGTTTATACATCTGGGGACACGGTAGTGTCCCCGCCGAGACGAGCCAAGCGAAGCGCAAGGGCACTACCTACCTTTTCTCGAAATGTTTCGCTGTTTTTTTGAACCTTCATAGAATTGGTTTCCGTTGTAGCAGATAGTTCATATTTTCAGGATATGATGTCATTAATAGACTTATTAAGCATACAAAGTCTCAATTGAACAAATCTAATACTTTAGATTTTATAGATATCTAAAATACGCCGATTTCGTCACAGACACACTAATGGTCATCAAAATGTTTGGCTACTTCCTGAAGTGCTAGAAAGCCGAAATTTGGTATATAATCTAAGTTTAGTATACAAACAACAAAAAAATTCATAAACTTGTAATTTTCGCCCCCTATCCCCTAAAATGGGGGGGATGGAAATTGACCCTCATAGAGTTGGTTTCCAATATAGCAGATAGTTCATATTCTCAGGATATGATGTCAATAATAGACTTATTAAACATACAAAGTCTCAATTGAATAGGTCTAATACTTTAGATTTTATTGATATCTAAAATACTTACGCCGAAATTTGGTTACGCCGTAAAATAAGTTTAGTAGGGGTAATGGAAGTTTAAATATGAGACTTTCACTAATATTATGAATTAGGACATAAAAGTTTACACGGGATAGACATTAACTAAAAACCTCTTAATAAAAAATATATATAAAAAAAAATAACTAAAAAGACTGCCTAGCAAGTAGCAACTTACAAAAAGGACTGAAATGAATGTTACCTCGACGACCACAAAAGGTTTGCCCTGTGAAAAAGATATCAGATCTAATGTGGAGCCAAGCTTCTGAATATACACGGTCTAACTCTATCGACCCTAACTCCAACAAATTCTACATATCTGTAAGTATGTAGGGCTTGGCTGTTTCGTTACTTTAGATCAGAAACTAAATATTCGTCTCACCTCCACGACGGTAGCGAAACAGCGAAGCCATACATACTTTCTGAAATGTATAATTTGTTGGAGTTAGGGTCGATAGAGTTAGGCCGTGTATATTCAGAAGCTTGGTTCCACATTAGATCTGATGTCTTTTTCACAGGGCAAACCTTTTGTGGTCGTCGAGGTAACATTTTACATGAAATGTTTTTGGTGGGATTTTATTATCTTTAAGTTCTTATTAATTAAAGCTTCTCAAGTGGTTCACAAGACTTTTTAATGGTATTTTTTTTTTCTTTTTAGTCCACCGTTTATATATTATTTTACTAAAAGCCTTCAGTATGATAAACCATATTTATAAGTAGTTTTAAATAATCATTTAATTATTATTCTTTCGCTGATAATAGTGATAGCTACAAAATCTAGAAATAACTGAAGGACACAAAACTTAAGGGCATTATATTCAGTACCGCTTATAAGTTATAAAAATTATCTCAGTCCGGAATATAATAAAAGTAAGTAATCCTATTTTCTATTGTTCCTTTTTGCTTACCCTTCATTTATTTTCTTGGTATTGGGATAAGGGGAAACCCTCAATCTGCAGCGTGATTGAAAGAAGACCCATAATTTTGGGAGTCTTTGCTTTCAATTATTGTCTTCTGGTATTTTCATAGTTGAATCTAATATTATGATAACTACTTCCCTGTATTTTAAATAGTTGAACTAAAATTACCAGGCAATACCTATCTTTCTTATATCGAATATAGTATACAGAGTGCAACAAAACAAAGTGATAATATTTTAGGCTGTGTAATGTGTATATAGCCCTTATATAGAGCTTACTCTGAAAGTAACAGCGATGAAAGAGCTTTTTTTGTGATTTGTATTGGGAAACGCCCCATTCTCATGAATTTGTCAATACAAAGGTTTTTAAAAAAGGTAATCTTTCCGCGCTGCTACTTTCACAGTAGACTCAATACAAGGGACTCATACACACCCTATAGTATTATAACTTTGTTTTGTTACATCCTGTATACGTTATAACTTATACCTATACTGTATCAAATACTACAACAATATTGCTACATGGAGAATTAATAGGATACCACAAGTAAATTGATGCAGCTTAATAGCTGAATTACTGAATGATTTAGTTCATCCATCTTAATGACCATCCATTGTTTAATGAGAATGTTTGTTTGCAGAATTCATACGGTAAATACGGATGATGTTGATATGAAATAACACTCATGTAATGAAAATGTTAAGTTTGATTTGAAAAGAATAATTCTCTATATTTTTAGTAAAATAAGGCCTCGTGCGAGTTTCTTACGCCAGTTCTCGCCGGGCTATTTTCCGAACTGATGGTAGGCATCAATGTAGTCTCGACGTTTAAAAAGAGAATATTTTATTTATTTCATTAATTTGGAAAGGTGGTTAGTTTTTATCACGAACTGTACGGTCCTTGCATCAGAAAAGTATTTCTACGCATCGATGTTTGATTTTTGTTCGAATGAATCACTTACGGATTTTGTCACGAAGAACTTTTATTCCCGACGATTCGGCTGCTTTCCAGCGGCCGCTGTCACGGTGGATTGAGGTGGATGTCAAACTCGCTGAAGTTGTTCAACTACCCGAAGATTCATCAATTTATTTGTGTTCCGATCTACGCTGAACGCACTCACAGTATCTCGAAGCCGGGGTGTTTATCAAATCAAATCAAATCAAAAATATTTATTTCTGAAATAGGTTAATAAAGTTAACACTTTTAGAACGTCGCGTCTACATGAGGCCTACCACCGGTTCGGGAACTAACCCGGCGAGAAGAACCGGCGCGGCGTAAGAAACTCGCTCGGGGCCATCTTTTACTAAAAAGATGGAAAATTACAAAAGTAACTTAAATACTAATTTACAAAAAGTATGTAAAATTATGTTATACTTATATAGAAGCAGTTTACAGTCAGTCAGCTCATTTTTCACAGGGTGTGCTATCATTGAGAAAATCAGTTATCTTATAATAAGCCCTAGCACACAAACGTTCTTTAACAACTTTTTTAAATTTATTAACTGAAAGATTTTGGATGTTTTCTGGGATTTTATTATATAGACGTACCTATACATTGAGCTTTGAAAGATTTGCTCACTTTGCTCAGCCTGGTATTGGTATATCTAACTTGTGCTTATTTCTAGTGTTCCTGTAGTGAATGTCACTTTTCGTTTTAAAATTATTTACATTTTTTCTCACGTATAACACATTGTCCAAAATGTATTGAGAGATCACGGTCAGAATTATTATTTCTTTAAACTTTTCCCTAAGAGATTCAAAGGATGACATTTTACATCAAATAATTTAAAAATTAATATTAACAAAACAAAATATATACAATTTACAAACTATAATAAAAAACCATTACAACTTAAATTACAATATAAAAATGAATTTATAGAACGAGTAAATGAAAACTTATTTTTAGGCATACAAATGGATAAATATTGCAACTGGCATGCACACGTAAACAAAGTATGTTCTAAGCTAAACAGATTCGTATATGTTTTGAGAAAACTTGCGTGGACAGTAAGTGCTCAGACTGCAATTATGGCATATCACGGATACGTTTCGTCAATCCTTCGCTATGGACTAGTAATTTGGGGAAATTCGAACCAAATAAATAAGGCATTTATAGTCCAAAAAAAATGTCTCCGAGCCATAGCAAGGGTTCCACCATATGAATCGTGTAGGCCTTTATTCAAACAATATAATATAATGACCTTGCCCAGCATGTATATCTTAGAAATATTCAAATTCGTAAGTAACAACAAGCATATTTTTACCCAATTAGTAGATCAGGTACCGACGAAATTTTTTAGAAACTCGAATAGGTTAATCATAGACAAAAAACCAAAGACAAGTGTTTTCTTAAATAATGCTTATGCAATGTGTATAAAGATTTATAACAAGGTACCTGCACACATAAAATCAATGACAACAACTCGCTCATTAAGAGAATTAAAAAAAATATTAATACGGAAAGCATATTATGACATCAAAGAATTTCTTAATAATAATAATTAATAGAACTACTGTACCTTACCAATTACATTTTATTTTATGACATTTAAAGCCTTATTTTAATTTCTTTGACATTATATCTTGCTTGTTGTATTTATGTTTTGACATGTATTAACTATTGAAATTGATATTACTTTGTGATGACTAATACCAAATGATGATTTTAACTAATACTATGTATTTAAGAATGATGTCATAATTAATTGTAATGTATAAAAAATTATGAATAAGTATTGAGTTAAAATGCCTGATTATATTTTTTTAAAGTTTAATATTTCTACGCCCCAAAGGCTGAAATTGTGATACACTCATGTCTATAATTATAACACCTTATATGTACCAATTTCATGAAATAAACGATTCTGATTCTGATTCTGATTATAAATAGATCGTATAGCTCGCTTCTGCAGCACAAGTATTGTGTTAATATCAGCAGCACTTCCCCATAATAGAATGCCGTAAGACATTATACTATGAAAATAACTATAATAAACTAATTTTGACGTATCTTCATCACAAATTTCTCTAATTTTTCGTACTGCATATGCTGCGGAACTGAGCTTATCGGCTAGTTTGGCAATATGAGGACCCCACTGCAGTTTATAATCTAGTGTTACTCCTAAAAACACAGTAGTGTCTTTAAGATCTTAAACCCGTGATCACGGCCGTGGTGTGTAATACCTACTCGCGTAAGCCTAAGAAATGATTGCGCATCGACTATTTATTTAAACACTAGATGGCCCGTGAACTAAGTTTCACCAAACTCCTAAATGTTTCCACCAAATTTTCAAGGCTAAAATTAGCCAAATCGGTTCAGCCGCTCTCAAGTTTTAGCGAGCAAAATTGAAATTCATTTTTATTTAAATGGATAATAATATTTAAAAATTTTCACGCATTTAAAATGCAAGTAGTATTTCTTTTGAAGAGCATTTAATGGGTCTATGTTTAGACCCATTAAATGCTCTTCAAAAGAAATACTTAGTGTTCTAAGTAGAGTAAAGTTCGTCACAATTAAATGAGGATTATTGAAGATTTCCGATAGTTTGGAAATCTTTCCAACTTCGGTTGTGGTTACCGAGTTTCGTCCTCACTGCAAAAACTTTTTCATGATCTTTATTACTCTGTTTGTTTAATATTTTATACTTAACGTTGTTATACACTGTATATAATATACAGTAAAGATTGTATATCTTAACTTTATGTTATAACAGGGAACAAATTGGTTGCCGTTGCGATCTTCGTCATCATCATATATTACTCAAAAAATAAAAAGATGTGTTTGCGTAGGGTACTATGATAGCCAGGTTTTGAGCGATGGCTAAATAAAAAGATAGTGGCAACAATTGAATATCTACTTATGCCTAGGTTTTTTACTGAAGTTTATCTTTAAAAGCGTTAGTAAATAGATAAACTCATAAAATGAGTATCAGTCGAACATAAATAAATAATAGTTAAAAAAAACTAAAACAAAAACCGGCCAAGTGCGTGTCGGGCCACGCGCAATATAGGGTTCCATAGTACCGCTAGTTTTTGATATTTTTTAATGATCAATTATAACGTGTTTTACACTACTAACAACATCATCTCAGTTACGTTTAAAAGAATCCGAAAGAAAAGTTCCTTTATACTTCTCCAAATACATTTTTTTAGTTGATCGACTATTACTCAATACCTTATGAAGTCTTCTTAGCCGTAATAGTTTTTTCTTTAAAATTCAGCATATTTCCTACTCCCGTGAATTTTTTTAAATTTCCAGAAGCAACCGTTTAGCTGGTAGAAGGGGGGGACACTAGACTCTAACGATTTTTTCCATTTTAAAACTTCATATTTCACAAATGGATCCCTAAATTGGAAAATCATCTAGGAATACTTGTAATATTTAAAAAAAAACCTATCTAACGACACACGGTGGGGTGGACGCGAAAAAAAAATTCATCCCCGCTTGGTGTGTAGGTACCTTAAAAATTTTTTTTAAAGATCTTTATACCATTTTGTCGTATGTGCATTCATGCCGAATTACAGCTTTGTAGGTCCTATAGTCTCTGAGCACAACCGCGGACAGACAGACGGACGGATAGACGGTCAAACGGACAGACAGACGGACGGACAGACGGACGGACAGACCGAAACTATAAGGGTTCCTTGTTAACTACGGAACCCTAAAAAACACGCTTTTTTATTTATTTTTTAATTTTAACAAATTATTAATTCGCCATCGGCTCTTAAATTCTTAATACGTATGCAAAGTTTCAAGTTAATTAGACTACTGGAGTTAGGTAAAAATTGTGCTCATAGATTCCGTTACATATATTATGTTACGCTCAAAGACCGAAAACGCTCAATGAGCGGAAAAATAGCTCACAAGGCGTTGTGCTCACAGTGAAACAGCCACTACGCGAAATTCGCGTTGTGGCTCCAATGAAAACGGCCACGACGCGTTCTGGCAATCACAAAATACTATAATGCGTTCTGAACCTTTTATTCTTTAAACGTTTTCAAGACAGAAAAAAACTTTCGAGATTTTTCGCAGATAAAATTGTTGTTCGTCTTATCAAAATGAAGCTACTCACAAAAAATTATCTTGATAGTAATAAAAAAAAATTGTTCTAGGTTTATTCACTGTGACCACAACGCGTTGTGAGCTATTTTTCCGCTCACTGAGCGTTTTCGGTCTTTGAGCGTAACATATACAGTGTATAAAAAAAATAAGTGATAATACTTTAGGGTGTGTACGTGTTCCTTGTAGAGAGTTCACTGTGAAAGTAGCAGCGCTGAAAGACGAATTTTTTTCTCACTTTTGTATGGGCAAGGGCCCGAGCGTCACGAGTTTCCCCATACAAAAGTGAAAAAAAAAAATTCGAAAAAAAAAACACCCTAAAGTATTATCACTTATTTTTGTTACACCCTGTATACAGCTCAAGCTTATAAATGCATATTAAAAAGCCAGTGACAGCAATTCAATATCTACTTACGCCCAAGTGTTTTTGATCGCAGATCTTTAAAAGCGTACTAACGCTTTTAAAGATCTGCGATCAAAAACACTCATCAATAGATAAACTCATAAAATGGATATCAGTCGTACGTAAAAAGGAATATCTCTACGACCGGGCATTATTTTTCAGTAGATTGGTATGTCATCGGGTGTTAGCGCTACTAGATATTTGTAGTTGATTGACGGCTGATCCGCCAGTCAAACTGATACATCTGAGTTGCTGTGTCAGTCACACTGTCACAGTCCATACGATTCAATTTCCGTGTACGAGTTGACCTGTCGATACAATTTAATTTGGATTTTTGAAATTCCATTACGCTGATATAAGTGTTATAGGTACAGCATCCGCACTATTTATGTTTTTTAATGAGATCAGTGTCGTATTAAAAACAGTATTATTATTTTTCCAACTACTACTGTTCTAAACCTTCCTAAGGCAATCAAGGTGGATGTAAGGAACCGGCTTATTCATAAATAAATAATTATTATTATGATTTTTAAAGTATAACAATAGGCATGACGAATTTTTTTCTTGTTGGTAAGTGAAGGACCATTCAAAAATAGAAATATCAGTGAAAAAATGACTCTGATAGCATAAAAACTCTCCAAGATATCACAATTCAAATCTAACATAAAATAGACCTTCCCAAAACGCTCCATAAAAAATGTCAGCTAACTGTGACGTCACGCCTAGCTAGTTTGTTCGATAGCTATGTTAAATATTGAGTTTATGAACTTATCGAATGGTACACAAAAATTAAGGAATTTTATACAAAAATATTCGACTTGACTTGACGAAAAAACTTTGAAGGCTCAAAACAAAAAAAATATAATAAGTTATGAAGCTGAAATTTTGGGAATACCTATTTTTCATCGCTATGTCTTTATTTTATTTAAAAAATCAGCAAATTTTGACCTTGTCGTCATCCCTATTGCCATTTTATTAATTGGCTTACCTATACTTCCATACTAATATTATGAATGCGAAAGCGTGTCTGTCTGTTACGGGTTACCTGTTCCGCCTGTTCGCGCTTAAACCGCTGAACGATTTTGACGACATTTGGTATGGAGATACTTTGAGTTCCGGGAAAGGACATAGGATACTTACAATAAACGAATTTCTGCGCAACGGATTTACCATCGTCATCTAGTCTAATATATAAAATTCTCGTGTCACGGGGTGCGTGGTTGAACACCTCTGAAACGGCTCGATCGATTTTCGTGAATCTTAGCGAGCATGTCGGCTAGGGTTGAGAATCGGATAACATGTACTTTTTATATTGATAAGTGCATTTGTTGAATAAATAACAGTAAAATATTACAACCTGAGACTGACGGCGACCATTGTTTGTGCGACGGGATAGCGATGGACGTTGCCATGGTGACATACTTATTTAGTCACTTCAATAAAGTAATGTATATGGGCGAAATACTTTATATGGCAAAACAACGTTTGCCCGGACAGCTAGTTTTTAATAAAATACTATTATTGATTTGTTTGTCTAACTAGCTTCGGTAAGTACTTACCCGGCATCAGGAACAGTCGGTCTCAAGGAAAGACTAAGAAGAAAACAACGTGAATGCAGTTTGTTCGTAATGCTGCCATTCCGAATGCATTTAGTGCAATTTAAGTATTAGTCTAATGGCGGTACTTATGTTAAGTGTTAAGAAACTTCTAAAAACTAGATTTTCTTACGTAAGCGTCTGAGGTTTCTTTAAGCTGAAGGTTAAAAAAATTAGGTGTAACATAAGTTAGTATAACCCATTGTATAACCACAAGACCAGATGTTGGGGGAAATCCTTACATACTCAGTTATTAATGTACAATAATAGTATACAGTACCAACTACAAGACACTATATTCTTACTAATAATATTTATTAAAAAAAAGTTATAATATATAAAAAAAAATGCGGAAAATTAAAAAAAAGTACCTAAATGTACTCTATACGCTATGATTTTTTGTACCTATTTAGATTCTTAAATTCCTATTTTCAGCAAAATAGCAATTCAATTTTTTTTTCAGCAAAATCGGTTCGGCTGTTTTGGCATTAAGAGGTAACAGACAGGCAGACAGACACATTTTCGCATTTAAAATATCAGTATGGATTAAAAAATTATAAATTATCGTGTAAATAGCCATAGAAAACCATTTGAGCGATATGATTCCCAAACAACAGTAGTTAGAACTCTGCGCCATTTATATTCAGGGAACGATTCCGTGAAAAACAAATTTTTAAAATTGAATCTAGGAACGAAACGAGTCTGTGATACAAACATTGCTTACACAATCGGCCGCCGAACAATAAGTAATATATTTTATTAGATTCTCTAAGAGGGTTTGGGCCTATTTTAAATAATTGTTGATAAAATTTAGGATGAAAGGATAGTTAGGTATACATACTGATATTATAAATGCGAAGAACCGATTTTGCTGATATTTTATACTTCGGGTCCTGGTAAAGGACATAATATGATACTTTTTGTCCCAGAAGAATGTACGGTTCCCGCGCGATAAACAAATTTTGGCGCTAAGGAGTTGCAGGCGTCATCTAATTTTAAATATTTGGTACCTAGTAAAATTTTGGATGAAAAGACAGTTATTAGTTACAAGTTGCATTGACGTAACATGATCGTATGACGCTACATTTTAATATTATGTGTTTTGAGACCATACTTTCTGTATATTTGTGTTGCGAAAATACATAATACAAAAGCGTGTCTCTTGTAAATTTATTATGTTGCATAGTATTTTATAGTATTACACAAGAAATGCAAAATGTAGATGCAGTTCATTAAAACGGGTAAACATTAGACCTATGTTGAAATAATCCTCTTACATTCGTGTAGACAAAGGAAAAGATTTACAGTTCGTGAGTAAGTTACAGTACAGACAGCCCACTAAATATAAAACGTAAACATGCAAATTGCAATGTGTAGATAACATTTCCTACAATCTTTGTTAGTGCCTTTATTATTATCTATACAATTATTATAAATTCGAAACCTCTTTCCGCTCAAAAGTCTAAACCGATTTTGCTGAAATTTGGTACGGAGATGAGCCCCGGGAAAGGATATATCATCCTTTTTATCTCTGAGAGCGCAGTCCGAGCGCGATAAAGGAATTTTGCCGCTAATCTAGTATTTAATACTAGTTATAAAATGTTTTTATTATTTTAAAGATAGCTGACAATGTATCTTTTTCATGGTAGACAATAGTCTACTTAACTGCTATTACGAATATAGAATACGATACCGCAAATAATCGAAACTTGCGAAGTTTGAAAAACTACATAAAAATTATACGAGTATAGACATTAAACAAGTGGATGTTTACAAAAATATATTATGCTAGAGTTTATTCATAATATGCAATGTAAATTATATTTTTTAACGTAACATTCTCAAAAATAGTAAAAAATCATCAAAAGTGTTTCTGTTCGAGTTCTTACTCTATCGCGACGTTCCGGTTCATAAATTTCCGTACATATAAGGTATATTTCATAAAACGATTTAACGCATTAATTTATTTTCCGGCAAAATTAACAGTCTGTTAAAAGCTCGACATGACAAAGTGCTCTTTCTCTTATTACTTTTAGGGTCATAAGCCTTACGTGCAGTAATTTTATTAATTACCCTTCGTCTTACGAACATAATGAAGAAACAAAGTGCTTTCAGACCCATCAAAATTCATACGAGTCCATTAAGTTGTAGTAAAAAGGGGGAGTCCGTCACGAAAGTGCCGTGTCGGTATAATTTTGTGTCTCTATACAATATTAATTACATCACATTATTGTTTAAAGATAAGCGCATATTGCGATGCTGCGCAGGGGGTCGTGTTTTTCATGCAGTTTGTCTATCGTGGATTCGGTAACGAAAAGTGTATCTGCATTTTAATGCTTATTTTTTTTTTTTTTAACGGGCAAAAGGCCCACCACACATTCCCACCACTGCAACTCCTGTGTCGCCAGGATCAACAGTGGTAACCAACCACGAAAACCCTTTGATATGATCTCAGGGATGCCCGAGGGACAAGCTAAATCTGTCTTGGGACCCGCAACGAAATTAATCAGAAGAAATGTAGGAGGAGTAGGAGATATCCAATTTCCCTCCCCAAGCAAAGCGGGAGACAGCCAAAATTGTAATGACATTGATGTCCGAACAAAAGGGGGAAGCACCACGGGAAAAATAAATAATTATGCTTAATATAATATGCCTACTTCATACTTAAAAAAAAAGACATTTATTTATAATGGCAAACTTGTGTTCGATTGTTTCCAATAGAATTTATGACAAAAACGTTTGAAAGCACGGAAATTCTTTGCGCTGCCTACGAGGTCATCGTAATATACGACTCCAGAGACACATTGGAGGCTGTTTAATAAATCGGTTCTTTCCTCATGCCAGAGACCGCACTCCCAGAGTATGTGATGAGCAGTTTGTTCTTGCGGGCTGTCTTCGGTCGAGCACTCGCAAAGAGGAGATGGAACTAACTTGAATCTATGAAGTTTAGCTTTAAAATTGCCGTGACCAGTTAGGAATTGTGCAACGCAATGATCTATTTCTATCCAATGCATGGCGAGACGTTCGCGAACTGAAGGAAAGAAATTGTACAGGTGCCGACCTTTAATAGAGTTATCCCACCGATCCTGCCACTCGGATAAAAGATTTTGTAGTGTAATGTCTAGTGGTTCAAACAATCTATTCACCTTATTTCTGTCTCTCATGCTTAAGAAATCTGGGGTCGTAATTTTTTTATTTTTGTAATATAAAGCAGCTCGGCGCTGTATTTCCAAGTCTACAGGCAAAACACCCGACAGGACAGGAAGTGCTTCAGTACTGACCGTTCTATATGCCTTACATAGGAATATTAATGCGAGACGTTGGCTTTGTAAAAGTTTACGCCGGGCTGCGCCAATCGTAGCCCTATCTGCCCAGACCGGCGAGCCGTAGCATATTCTGCCTAAGTACGTGGCTGTATATATAGTTTTTAACGTTTTGAACGAGAGACCCCATGTAGATGTCGATATTTTAGTAAAACTAATGCTTAGGCTTCAGTCTCAAAATCAGCGGGCAGCGGGGCGAGAGTGGCGGCGGCACGTTCCGATGTATAATAGATTTATAATATGAAGCCGTCTAGTACGTCGCGCGCCGCTCGGTTTTCGAGGCCTGTCCATATACATAATATAAATCTATACATTGGAACGCGCCGCCACCGCCGCCCCCGCTCCGCTGCCCGCTGATTTCAAGACTGAAGCCTTAAGGATAAGAATTTTTATCTTTGGCAGGGCCATAATTTGGGTTCTGGATAAAAACATAAGCTTAATTTTCAAAAAGTAAAGTTTTACCGTATAATCTTGGCCGCAGGAAAAAATTGTGATCTATCTCGAGCTTTAAGAATTTTCATTTAATAAAAATAGACATTACGAAAACTTTATATACATCCATACTTCCATATCCATACTTCCATACTTTAATATTATAAATGCGAAAGTGTGTCTGTCTGTCTGTTATCTCTTCACGCCCAAACCGCTGAACCGATTTTGCTGAAATTTGGTATGGAGATAGATACCTTGAATCCCGGGAAAGGACATCTAAGGATACTTTTTATCCCGGAAAAATGTACGATTCCCGCGCGATAAACTAATTTTTTCGCAACAGAGTTGCGGGCAACTAGTTCATACTTTCGCTTCTGATCATACAAATTAGTTTGGTCTAAATATTCTGTTAATTAGCCTCAAACTAAACTCAAATGGAGGTGAATGTTATTGTGATGAAAATGCATGGAAGTGACAATCGGAAGCCACGTAATAGCCAATTAATGTCAATTCCATACATTGTGTAATCAACAAAATGACAACATGGAACCAGATACAATGATTAGTCCGTGAGCTAATGCTACGTTTCTACGCTTGCCGAGGCTTGGCAAGCGGCCACAAGGCACAAGCGTCCACAAATCTCGCTTGGCATTTGCCAAGCCTCGGCAAGCGTAGAAACAAGCGTTATCTTAGGGCGACCCCTCATTTGCAATAATCGAAATACAAGCTTCAAGTCTTATGTTATGAAGCTAACAAGTATATTTGTTTGTTTGAACGCAATAATAGACCACGTGGTAGAATATAAACTAAAACGTCTTAATGGCCCCAGGCGACACAAAAGGATCTAGAGATCCTGATGATGAATATGATCACATTTTTGACACAATTATATTATAATTATTAACTAATCAAATATTATATAAACACAACTAAATTGCAAATTGAGTATTTTTATAGATCATAGTATTTCTGATATAGTACCTGTATTGTAACTTTCGTTTCGACAATTGTTTAACACCTGTGGCTATATTATTAGGTTGGTAAAACAAATAATTGTAACGAAATTTCTTTCATTTCCGATATAAGTAATCAAATTCCGCTGTGGTTACCAAAAATGTGCGTGTTAATGTGGTGTTATTGTGATGTTGTTCAATAGTAATGCAGTAAAAATATGAAATTATTTTACTAGATACGCCCGCAACTCCGTTGCATCAAAATTCATTTAACTCGCAGGAACCGTACATTTTCCGGGATAAAAATATCCTATATCCTTTCCCGGGACTCTTAAGTATCTCCATTCAAAATTTTTGCAAAATCGGTTCAGCGGTTAGGGTGTGAAGAGGTAACAGACACACTTTCGCATTTATAATATTAAGTAAGACTATTAATATTGTATTACTAGATGTTGCCAGCAACTTTGTTCATTCATTAATTGCATTAAAAGGTACATTACATAATGATGTTGGGTTAAAAATAATGCATTAAGTATTTATAAGCACAGAAAATACTGTAACTTAAAGAAAATACTAGACTGAAACTACTCAAAAAAAGAGAAATAAGTTGATATTTTATTCCTGCTAAATATTCCAAACATATTATGTACTTAATACGGTTATGTTTGAATGTACCTAAATCCCGGCGCGAACATTGTCTGAATAATAATTGTGAATGTGGACGAACACGTGACACAGACTACTAATTATTATACGTCACTATGTCGCATTACAGCCGCATACGTGGCGAAGTAAAAGTCTGTTACAATGACGTATGTATATGCAGTCGTATTAAACGATAGATAGATACTAATTACGCGTTTATATTAATAGAGAGACGTATCAAATTTTTTGTTTTAACTCAGATGTAGCCGAAGTTTAACCTTGCAGGTTTTTTCTAGTGTTGAATATAATATTTAGACTTGCAAGAGTGACATAATATGAGGGCAATTTGTAAGCATCGTTTTAAAACAATAGACACAACTAGTTTTAAGAATTAAATAATAAAAGATTGTATACTGTACTCGGCGAAACATGGCTGTAGCGGACATTGACCTTTTTAGTCTAGGCGCTAAATGAAAAATGCTCGCACTGTATTTAGAATATTTAAGAATAAAATTGACGTCTTATAAAGACACAGATTATTACAGATTCATCGGAAAACCTCTAGGTAACTCAGAATGATAATCTCCAAATTTTTATGAGTTCGAAGTGATATGCTTCATATTCAGTTCACATCGAGTATGCAAAAATCGTGGTTTATATAGAAAATTTTGATAGCAAGAAACTTGTCATTTTCATTGTGAGTCAATGACCGCTACTGTCTCAATTCCCCGAGTACACCTTAGTCAACAAAAAGTCAATCTTGATTCGAGTTTTTTAGGGTTCCGTAGCCAAATGGCAAAAAACGGAACCCTTATAGATTCGTCATGTCTGTCTGTCTGTCTGTCTGTCCGTCCGAATCTCACAGCCACTTTTCTCCGAAACTATAAGAGCTATACTAAGTATTGAATTTTGGTAAGTAGATGTAGTCTGTGAACCGCATTAAGATTTTGATACAAAAATGGAAAAATTATTAAAAATTTTAGGGGTCCCCATAGGTACAACTGAAACAAAAAAAAATCATCAAACCTATGCGTGTGGGGTATCTATGGATAGGTCTTTAAAAATCATACTAAGATTTCTAATATCATTTTTTTCTAACCTGAATAGTTTGCGAGAGAGACTCTTCCAAAGTGGTAAAATGTGTGTCCCCCCCTCTAACTTCTAAAGTAGGGGCATGATAAGTCTCAAAAAAATATTTGATGTATATTACTATAAAAACTACCAACGAAAATTGGTTTGAAGGAGATCTAGCAAGTAGTTTTTTTATACGTCATATATGGTAAACCCTAATTTAACTTTCATTAAATCAACTGAAATATAAAAATAAATCAAAAACCTTTTAATTTCATAAAAATGAACATTATTGCTGCTGCGGAACCCTTCATGGGCGAGTCCAACTCGCACTTGGCCGATGTTTTAAACTACGAATCACAATCGAATCAAAATCGACATCGGATCCGACTCGTGATCGAAATCGAATTAGTTTCGGGCTTAAGGCGGTTTCGGGTTCACAATCACTGTGAACTGTCTATAATATATGACTTTATGTGTCAAAAAAATCAGGTTTCCTAGAAACTATTGTAAATTGTACAAAGGCAAGAAGTTAATTCTCTTCAGCGGGACTCAAAGTAGGACAAAGATTTAGACGCCTCATCCGCTCTTATCATGTTTGACCTTAATTCCCAACTTCTAGCATGACGTTAACTTTTTGCAGACTAAATTAGTCTTATTAATAAAAGAATTGCTTAATTATCTGGATTGTCCTGGATAACTAAATGAAAAGAAAAGAAAACAGTTTTGTAGCTTAGGCCTAAACGAGGCTCGAGTCGTTCATAAATTAATATATCAAGCGGCTTCATACTATTAATTTTGACTTGTCAATTTAGTGTGTTATGCATCGAAGAATCACGTAGGTTAAGGCGCTTACTGAAAATACGTTACAGCGTTGCGACTTGCGACTATGGTCGGAAGGGAATACACTCTCTTCTTGAAGGTTTGCAGGTCGTATAGGTCCGGAAATACTGCTGGTGACAGTTTGTTCCAGAGTTTTACAGTGCGCGGCAGAAAGTTACGCGAAAAACGCACGGTGGAAGACTGCCACTCATCAAGGTGATGAGGATGGTACTATATTTTTCGCGTGGGACGATGGCGAAAAGTTGCAGGTGGTATGATAAGTAAGCACCTATTTAGTAAATATGGTTTTGAAATGATTTAATTTCCTTAGATTTGTATTGTTTTACCAAATAAAGTTTCTTTCTTTCTTTCATATTTCTAGGTACTGTTGAAATATAAAGCTTGATGATTATGAATAAATGGTAAAGAAATTGCCGTACCAGTAACATTGTAACTTTTGAACTAAATAAAATTACTGTTCTCGGCAAACATTAAAAGCCTAAGAAGGGGAGGTGATGGAACGTTGTAACATTATGATGATGTCTTTAACATTAAAATTTATTTGTTTCCATTTTCCTTATTTTTCCCGGCGCGAAATAATTAAAACATTACAATAATGGTCTCTCTCTTTAAGGCCTGTAATTCTTATGGTAGTCATTATGTTTTGGACTATTATGACGCAATCCAGCGAATAATATTATAATCGTCTGTAATATGTTCCAGACTCACTATTTTCTTTCAAATAATCAAATCAATTCTTGAAGCAAGATAGACCAGAATAAAATGCCTTTATCCTTTTTTGTGAATTGTGACCTAAAATTAATTGTAAAAAAATTTTCAGTCGATTATAATATTTATTAGTCCAAATGCCAAGAGTTTTTGAAAACAATATAATAGTAGTAAAAATACAATTTAAAATTCACAAGTATTAAACTATAGACTATATAAAGAGTAATTCAAACAAAATCCCAATACGCCATGAAACCGCTGCTCGAGCAAATCTTAGCATTCACCGGAAGATATGAAACGTCTAGCTGAATTTTATTGATGTTCCTATCTTAGACCGAAGATTTAGGTCATATGGCACTTGGAATTCAGAATATTTTGCCTGGACTAATTTTTTTGACTGGTGTCTTTTGAGGTTTTTGACTATTCAACAGCGTTGGTAATTGGTTATTGTTTTGATGTTCTTCAATCGAAAGCGCCAGTGATAAACTCTCGTTAAAAACTTCAGAGATCGGTATTATGATAATAGATCTAAAGGTCTTTCATCCAGACATATCCCTTAAATTTATTACTTATTTGAGAGAAAATATGAAACGTTCAGGAAATGTTTTTTAAGAAATGGTATACTTTTTCACACATATTTTAATATGGCGTTCTAACCATTCTAACCTATAAGCCAAAGTATATCAACCCAACCTAACAAAATGCGCGGCTCCCCTAAATCTAGTATCACTTTGCGTAATAAAACACACGTATTTATTGTCGAAATAATACAAATTTCAGTTCTTTTCCGAGTTTGGATACTCCGTGTCGTATTCAACTCGTTTCGTAAAATTCAATTTTGGGAATTTGTTTCCTCCGGTGAGCGGCGCGCGGAATACTGATGCGGTACACTTGAAGCAAAAAATCTTCCTAAAGACACAATAATTCAGCTTTATAGCGTCCAAATTGAGTAATACGGATCTGAATAAATAGTGGAATAGTTTTGTGACAAAGTGAAAACACGGTTGCGAGGTAAAGTTATACAAATATGAAGGTACGTGTAGAACAAAATCCGAATTGTATGATTAGAGAGTCATGCTGTGTATTTGTATGCTTAGATATTGAAACTAAGCAACATAAACTGCTGCAGTTTTTTAAATACTAGAGATCGCCCAATGGTCGAAATTCAACCTTAAATTTAATTATAAGTTTCAATGCTAATCTTTCTTATTTTTCTTCTTTTTTGGCAACTTGACACAAATGGTGCGTATGTTGTGCCACAGACAAATTTGAGGCTATTTTTCTTATTATGATTTATGGCACTTCAGCTATAAAACCATAGCCAGTGTCGAGTAAATGGCGGGAAACAATGTTCTAGTATAGTACATTTTTTTAGCATCGTTTATATGTATCGTCAGGTCTTAAGTCTAAGTTAAAGTCAATACAGTCAATGAGTCAAGTCGGTCGATTCAGTAAAGTGGTAGACGCTTTACAGCACGTTTCTGGATATAATTACATCACTTTCCTACACTTGTGCATGAAAACGAATATCTAATGGTTAATATCCTACCAATATTACACATCAAAACCCAGTTAACACAATTTTAGGAAAATAATACAAAAACACAACAGCACTCTTTCACATTCCCCGCAAAACTCCTTCAATGCTATTAATATTCTATTACCAAAATATTAACTTTCTTCTTCTTCTTTTGGCTCCCCGTTTAAAGTATTGACTATTTCAGATTTAATAAAAAAATAACAATCTATTTTTAATTTGACAACAGACTTCAACCTTAATTAATAAAATAGTATAATTCGTGTGTATAGGCTTGTCATTCAAAATATCGAAGTGTGCACATTGTAGTGTGTGTAATGTTTTATTTAAAATAAGGTATGATAAAAGCATAATTTTAAAACAATATTGGCTCGATGTACTCCTTCTCCATATAAACTATAACTGTGCAAAATTTCATGCTCCTACGTTTCCGCAATTTTAGTAAAAAGGGGTCCAAAGTTTTTCGCTCGCGTATCAATATATTACTAGAGATCGCCCGCCCAATGGTCGAAATTTGACCTTCAATTTAATTATCTTCTTCTTTTGGCTCCCCGTTTAAAGTATTAACTATTTCAGATTTCTTCTTCTTCTTCTTCTTTAAAAATGGCCTCCCATAAGGAATAGCTAGTGTCAGTAATTTGATGAGGTAGAAAAAAACTTTGTTGCCAGAGGTAATACTTTGCTCTAAAGTTGGCCTTTGTGAAAGTATAAGTGTGAGAAAAAAAAATCCAATGGAGCGGGTTCAAGTTTAAACTCGTAACTGTATATTAATCATTCTCCATATTATAAATCTGAAACAATACAAAACATACAAAAAGTTAGTTTGTTAGTATTTAAACACACAATTCTACAATCTAATGTTATTATTGTTAATAAAGTTACACAAAATATCTACAAAAGGAGTATGAACTAAAGATAAAATGGAGCGGAAATCAGTAGGACGAGGGATATTAGGGGGTAGAGAATCGTACAGCGAAGACAGACGATTTGGACAGCTGAAGAAAATATGTTCAGGAGAACCTTCGTCAAGTCCACACTCACATAAAGACGAATCTCCTACCCTAATTTTGTTGAGGAAAACAGGAGTACAGGAGTGGCCTAAACGCAACATACTGTAGAGGTTGCGGACTTTTTAGCTTTCCTGTATTTAAAAAACCAGGGCCTTGCAAGTGCTTGGCTCTGCAGAGAAAAGAAAAATTTACCCTTAACTCTTCCTGACGCAGTCCAATCCGCATTCCAATCAGCCATTAAATGTTCCTTTGCCAATGGAATAAGGTCATTGCTGAAAAGTTTGGAATATCCAGGACCACCTGTGTAAATGGCTCGTTTTGCATAAAAGTCAGCACTCTCGTTGCCTATTATACCACAATGGCTGGGAATCCAAACTAGCTCAACCCGGATATTTTGCGAAAGGCATTTAAATAAAATGTGTCTAATTTTAATTATAAAAGGATATTTGAATTTTGATCGAAAAGGGTTAGCCAAAATAGCCTGGAGGCAGCTTTGTGAGTCCGAAAAAATAACAGAGTTGTTAAGGCGATGTGAGTTGTGACTCTATAAAAGATAGAGCCTCAAGGATTGCAATAGCTTCCCCGGAGAATACTGAGGACATAGCAGGTAATTTAAAATTTAATACTACATTTACTTTTGGTATCCATACCGCTGAGCCTACACAACCTTGACAATCCAGTTTAGAAGCGTCAGTGTAAATGTGATACCAGTTTTTGTACATTGAATTGACCATATCCTTAAATTGACTGTTTGCAGAATGGGAGCTTTTGAGGATGTCGGAATCAAGGGAAATACGAGGAGATTTAACCAATGATTTATAAGGGACTTCATAAATAGGCAGCAACTTACTTTTGGTACACAGGACAAGGCAAACTTGTAAATTTTTGAAAACTTTTAAGAAGACATGGAGGGTCTTTATGAGCCCAGTAAGATGAAGAGTGGAAAAGTCGGAAGAGGGTATGTAATTTAGGGATGAGAGGGTGATGAGCTAATTGAAGAGCCTTAAAGAGGTATCTATCAGACAGATATTGTCGTCGCAGCCTTAAGAGGGGTTCTGCACACTCAACCTGTAGAGCATTAGTGGCGGTTGATTTCATGGCACCAACTACCAGACGAAGGCACTTAGATTGAATTTTGTCTAATTCCTGAGGCGCAAATTTTTGACAGGGTTCAAGAATAATAGATCCATAATCTAAGTGGCTTCTAATTAAGGCGTTGTAAATTAATTTCTGAGTGTAAGGGTGAGAGCCCCACCAAACCCCAGAAAGACATCTAATAATATTAATGTTTTTTTCACACTTTTTAATAACATGATTAATATGATAAACCCTTGTCATTTTATAATCTAAGTAGACCCCAAGGAATTTAACATTATTGGAAACTGGAAGAGCCCTACCGTCATAAGATATACAAACATCCGGAGTAGATCTACGCCTGAAAAAAACAACAATGCTGCTCTTTTCCACAGAAATACTAAGGCCATGATCATTCATCCAATCGCAGAGGTAAAAAAGAGCAGAATTAATGCGTGTTTCTGCCTCTGAAAGAACTTTGGAAGAAGCATATATGGCTATGTCGTCCGCATACTGGGAGATTTGCAAAAGGAGGAAACAACTAAATATAAATTGTAGGAACAAATGAAATAGAGGGAAGGACTAAGGAGTACTACCTTGAGGCAGGCCTTTCCAAACAAATATATTTCAGATTTAATAAAAAAACAACAATCCATTAATTTGACAACAGACTTCAACCATAAACAAAAGAGTATAAATTCGTATGTATAGGCTTGTCATTCAAAAAGATGGTATGGATGGTGTTTTATTTGTTAAAAAAATGGACGATAAAAGCTTAATTGCAAAATAATATTAGCACGATGCACTCCTTTCCCCATATAAACTTTAACTGTGCAAAATTTCATTCACCTACGTTTACGCATTTTTCGTCAAAAGGGATCCAAAATTTTTCGCTCGCGTATTAATATAATATATTATGATTATATGATAGAGTGATTCAAGAGAAAGGTTTTTG
Source organism: Cyaniris semiargus (assembly GCA_905187585.1). Lineage (NCBI taxonomy): Eukaryota > Metazoa > Arthropoda > Insecta > Lepidoptera > Lycaenidae > Cyaniris > Cyaniris semiargus. The sequence goes on from LR994555.1 coordinate 8,230,229, forward strand.
CTTGCGAAGACGCGCAGGTGGCTAGTCTCTTAGTATTACTGTGGCTAAGTTCAATAAAGTTATCATCAAATTATTTATGACTATACTATTACAATGAGAATAAATGTATATCTTCCGTACTTATCCATTCTATCATCATTTGTAGAGACACGAAATTGTTTGCAATAATCTTGACTTGTCAAAGAATAAATTGCGATACAAATCATTTGGATTTTCCAATATATTACATATGTGCATTAGCTCGAACTGTAAGGGCTTTCTTACGAGTTTCAGCATGGATCAGCCTCTCAAGCTGAAACAAAGCTTAAGAATACGAAAAGATTTATCTCGAAGAACGATTGCTCTGTACATTTTGTAAAATAGTATCTTAAGAGTTTAAGAAATACGATTATATTGTAGTGTTTCTTGATAACATATATTTTTACTAGCAAATTATTTGTTAATATATTACGTTTGATAAAACTATGGTTTACGAATTTTTGTTAAGCTTTCGTGAAGATTAACTGTGTCCATTGCTTCGTGAAAAAAATAATTACTATTATTTATATTTTAAGAGTTAACTTGGTGAACTTTTAAATATAACTTCTGATAATCATATTTTTCAAAATCAACGCGTCGAACCACATTAAACACAAAATCATACGATAACAGCGGTTAATTATATATATTTATCGCACATTCAATTCATTAGTTTGAATTTCCAATTTCGTATTGTAGGAGCGAATCGCCTGGCCGAATGAATGGAATAATTAATTACCGGCTTATAACTGGCTTTAAACCTAATGACAAGTAATTTGCAGTACATTATGGCGATACAGAGTTACCCTAAGCTGCTCTAATGAATGGTCGCCGCTGCCCATCTGAGACCTGCATTAAACGCCTATTAGTGCGGATAACGTCGTGATGATTAACTGCTAAAGCGTATGGGAGTATAGTGGCAAAACTATAGTGTCAAAAGAAATAAGTCTGGATTTATATGGGCCCACCCGAACGCGTGGTTTGGCCTCACCGCGAGATTACAAGAAATAGTATGTAAATGTCAGCGCGACCGCGCCGCTTTTTAAATAAATCGTTACAAACATTTGCTTGCGATCTGGCTGTGTAGCGGCCTAACCACGCGTTCAAGCCGCCGCATAATCCAGCCTAAAGAGTAGGTACTCGGCGAAACTGGAAAGGCAACGGCTCGTTGAGTGCAGAATATTAAGATGGAAAGGGAAGGTACGGTACGGTATCGTGGTATAATATTTTTAGTGTCATGAGGTAGATCAGACGATGATAGGTTAATGGTACATTGAATTGGTGTGAATTGGTAGACCACCAGAAAAATTTACTGACGGGCAGATGGCAGTTTTACTTGATCGGATTATGTTAAGTTGATGTTACTCGTCGGCTGGGCTCGACATAACCCGACCAAATAACGTAAATGCTCATCTGCCCATGAATCATTTGATGTGCAGAATACCACCTCACTTTCAAGAATCAAAATGATAACTTTGCGCCGGGGATGGCGCCGCGGATCGCGCAAACTACCAAATCTACACTCGCAAAGTTCGCGACAGCCGACATGTTCGCAGTTTTCAGTATTTTTAATAAAGAACCAAGGAGTTTTGAAACGCAATGTAGCAGCAATTCACGCCCATATAGCAAATAAAGTGAAGGCTATTTAGTATAGCAATTTATTGAGCTATTAGACGTACAGTTAATAGTTATGTCTTATGAACATTGTACATGAAAGGAAATATATTTCGGCGGGCTAGCTATCTCGCGTTAAATTTGCAAGCGAACTGAGGAATCTGGTTGTAGGCCTTCACTAAGTCGATGGTCGAGAAGACCTTACAACCTGCTAGAGAATGAGCAAAGTCATGTATGTGCCGTATTGGATAACGGTCTGGAATAGTGCGAGCCTAGCGATAACACACCTACAGCCACATAGTATCGCGTCGAAGGCATACGCAGCTAGCGAAACCGGTCCGCTATCCACAGCGCGCGGCGCTCGCGCCGCGAAGTAAACAGCTGATAAGTAATAACTAAATGAGCAGACCGCGCACCTGATGCTTGGTCGTAGTTATTAAGATTTTACTTGTAAATATTTTATTGATTTAAATATAGTAATAGATATAATATTGTAAATAGCTGTTTGTGTGAATAAAATACGTGTAAATATGAAATTACGAGAAATATATATGATGTAAAAATAAAATGTAAATATTAAGATGTAGGACTTAGGAGATCCCTACATTACTCCCCCCCAGAGACCGAGTCTACGGGCGATAGTAGTCAGGGAATCTTACAACACGTCCTGACCTAGTTTTTTTAATTTTATAACCCTGTGTAGTATCGGGAACGGTACTAGAAATGGGCACAGGATTAGGAATAGGTACAGGATTAGGAGTAGGGGTAGGAAATGGATTAGGATTTACAGGTAGGTTAGGGATTAGATTAGGGGAGGGTTCGGACAATACGTAGGCTGGTTTTAGGCGGTCTACAGATACTGTCATCGGCTTCCCTCTGACAAGAATTTTAAAGGTCTTGTCGCTGCGATCGAGAACCTCGTGGGGACCGGAGTAGGGAGGCTGTAAAGCGCCTCGTACAGTATCGTCCCTTAAGAAAACGTGGCTCGATTTAGGTAAATCCCTATAAATAAATATTTTATTATTATTGTGACGCGCTGCAGGTGAAGGTTGCAGCTTAGCGACAAATTGACGTAAGCGAGTTGTAAAATCGCTAATGTCACTCGAACCAGGGGTCGTCGCATGGAAAAATTCACCGGGCAGGCGCAGGGGTTCGCCGTATACTAATTCGGCAGACGAAGACTGTAGGTCTTCCTTGAAGGCGCTTCGGATACCAAGAAGGACAAGGGGCAATGTGTCGACCCAGTTACTATCGGCATGACACATAATTGCCGCCTTCAACTGTCGGTGGAATCGTTCCACAAGACCGTTACACGCGGGGTGATACGCGGTCGTGCGGCGATGTTTGAATCCGATCATTTTTCCAAGGTATTGGAAAAGTGACGATTCAAACTGCCGACCGCGATCAGTGACAATATCAGATGGACATCCAAATCTGGATATCCACGATATTAATGCCTTACCCACGGTTTCGGCGGTCATGTCGGCCATCGGAATGACTTCGGGCCAACGCGTGAAACGATCCACCACAGTTGTACAGTACCGAAAGCCTTGTGATGGGGGAAGAGGACCTACAATGTCCACATGGACAAATGCGAAACGTGCCCGAGGTAAGTTGAACGTGCCTAGAGGGGACGACACGTGACGACTTACCTTCGCACGTTGGCATGATAGGCACTTACGTGACCACTCTCGACAGTCTTTGCGCACTCCGGGCCATACGAAACGCTCGGCTACTAGCCTGGCGGTAGCATTAGCACCTGGGTGGCTGAGATTATGAAGGCTGTCGAAGAGTTGTTTCCGTAACGGCTTCGTCACGAAAGGCCTAGGGGATCGGGTGCTGACGTCACAAAATATTTGCACGTTGGAATTCGGGAGAGGCAACTTCTCGATGCGGAGTGATGAGTCACCGCCGAGTAGTTGTGCTAACTCCTCGTCTTCAGCCTGTGAGGAAGCTAACTTGTCATAATCGATACCTATCGACAGTTCATCGACACGTGACAGTGTATCGGCAACGACATTGTCTTTGCCGGAAATATGCCTAATGTCGGTAGTGAACTGCGATATGTAATCGAGGTGGCGAAACTGTCGAGGCGAGCAGTTGGCTTTTCGCTCGTGAAAAGCGTAACTGATCGGCTTGTGATCAGTGTAAACCACAAAGTGTCGAGCTTCCAACATATGGCGAAAGTACTTTATACTCTCGTAAATGGCCAGCAACTCGCGATCGTACGGTGAGTACTTCTGCTGTGATGGGCTCAATTTACGAGAGAAGAAAGCAAGTGGTTGCCATTGGTCGTCTTTCCACTGCTGCAGTACTGCTCCCAAGGCCAAGTCGGACGCGTCTGTTACCAGAGCGAGCTTGGCTTCGCTTTCGGGATGTGCAAGTAGTGCAGCATTGGATAGACTGTCCTTACACTGCTCAAAAGCCGTCAGAGTGTCGCCAGTCAAATTGACGGGAGTAGACGCTTTCACGGAGCCTGTAAGGAGAGAATTCAAAGGTGCCTGGGTTCGTGCGGCATTGGGAAGAAAACGCCGGTAAAAGTTTACCATGCCCAGGAACCTACGTAGTTGTTGGACGTTGGTCGGCGCAGGAAAGTCCTTGATGGCCTGGACCTTGGAGTCCAGGGGCTTGGTACCAGCTGTGGAAATGCTATATCCTAGAAAAGTTACCTGGTCTACTCCGAAGACACACTTGGAAGTGTTCACTAGGATGCCGTACTCCTTCATGCGGCTGAACAGCTGTTCCAGGTGTGACTCGTGTTCTTCTGGAGTCCTGGAGAAGACAAGAAAATCGTCCAGGAAAGCATAGCAGAAATCCAAGCCTCTGGTCATCTCGTCGACAAAACGTTGAAAGGTTTGGCCAGCGTTCCTCAAACCAAAGGTCATAAAAGGAAATTCATACAAACCGAATGGTGTTGTGATGGCCGTCTTCTGTATGTCACCTTCGTAGACCGGAATCTGGTTGTAGGCCTTCACTAAGTCGATGGTCGAGAAGACCTTACAACCTGCTAGAGAATGAGCAAAGTCATGTATGTGCCGTATTGGATAACGGTCTGGAATAGTGCGAGCGTTAAGTAACCTGTAGTCGCCGCAAGGACGCCAGCCATTATCCTTTTTAGGGGCAAGGTGGAGGGGTGAAGCCCAAGGACTGTCAGATGGACGAGCTGTCCCATTATTAAGCATAAGTTGGAATTCCTGCTTAGCAATTTTCAACTTATCTGGGGCTAGTCTACGAGGAGTGCAATAAATAGGTGGGCCAGGTGTAGTGCGTATATAATGAACAGTATTATGCTTAGGTATGCGCAAAGTACCGGAAGGATGAGTTATCTCGGGGTAATTAGCGAGAATCGCGTGATACCTAGTGTCGCCCGTCGAAACCTTAATAGAAAAATTACAATTTAAATTATTAGCAACACAATATGCACTAGTACCTAAATTAGTTGTACAATCTAAAAGTTTCTGATTTTTACAATCAATAATTAAATTATAATGACTAAGAAAGTCAACACCAATAATAGGTTTACTTACATTAGCTACAGTAAATCGCCAAGGAAAACTACGCCTTAAGCCTAGGTCTAAACTAAGATCTATAAAACCAAAAGTTTCTATTACACTACCGTTAGCAGCACTTAAATTAAAGTTTGTCTTTGCACGGCGTTGGCGAAGCGCGGAACAGGGGTAAACACTAAGGTCACTGCCGGTGTCCACTAGAAAATGAAGACTGGAGATGCGGTCAGCGACAAAGAGACGACCTGAAGCAGCGCAGCAGTCACCAGTCGTCATCAGTGACTGCTCCCGGGGTTTCCCGACTTCATCTGGAAGTCGCACGGTTTGATGCAGCTTCGGGCCAGGGTTCCGTACTTCTTATGGTACCAGCACAGGGGATGCCGGCGGTAGCTGGACTCGGACCTGGAGCGAGGGCGCGAAGATGAACGGCGCCGGGGTCTGGATCTGATGCTGGAACATTGAGCTGAGCGAGTGTGCATCTCGAGCTGCAGCGTGAGCCGTTTCACCATCTTCTTCAGCTCCGCTATCTCACTGGTCTGCTGGGGTAAGTTCGAGGAAACTGCTGCGACGTGGGGGCTGGTTATCTCCTGAATCCTGTCGGCGAGGTCGGCAAGCTGTTCTAGGGTCTGACCGATCTGAGAGGCTAGCACTGTCTGCAGGTGTTGAGGCAGACGGCTGGTCCAGATGGACTGGATCAAGTCTTCAGGAACAGTAGGACCGGCCAGGTCTTGAAGATGCCGAAGAAATTGCGAAGTCTTCCTGTCGCCTAGCTGCTCATGGGTCAGGAGCTGGCGAACCTTCGTTTCTTTCGACGCGGAGAGTCGCTTCACGAGTTCGGCCTTTATGTACTCGTATTTGTTACTAGCCGGAGGATTTAATATAATGTCCTTCACGGCCTTCGAGTGAGCAATATCGAGGTTATTAATAACGCTCGTGTACCTTTTTGCATCACTAGATATCTCGAGAAGATCGAACTGGCCTTCTAGAAGCGCGAACCATAGCTCAGGCTCTTCAGGTGAAAAAGGTTGCACCTTCAACACGCCTTTGATAGAAGTTGTCGCGGCGCAAGGTGTCGCCGCCACGTGTTTCTTACGGCGCACGGTAACGCCGCCCTTCTGCGAGCACGCGGTAGCCGCCGAGTCACTGTCACTTTCACCCATTTTTGTGTCCAAGGGAGTCACCAGTTATAGCAAATAAAGTGAAGGCTATTTAGTATAGCAATTTATTGAGCTATTAGACGTACAGTTAATAGTTATGTCTTATGAACATTGTACATGAAAGGAAATATATTTCGGCGGGCTAGCTATCTCGCGTTAAATTTGCAAGCGAACTGAGGAGCGCGGGCCGGCCGCGCGAGCCTAGCGATAACACACCTACAGCCACATAGTATCGCGTCGAAGGCATACGCAGCTAGCGAAACCGGTCCGCTATCCACAGCGCGCGGCGCTCGCGCCGCGAAGTAAACAGCTGATAAGTAATAACTAAATGAGCAGACCGCGCACCTGATGCTTGGTCGTAGTTATTAAGATTTTACTTGTAAATATTTTATTGATTTAAATATAGTAATAGATATAATATTGTAAATAGCTGTTTGTGTGAATAAAATACGTGTAAATATGAAATTACGAGAAATATATATGATGTAAAAATAAAATGTAAATATTAAGATGTAGGACTTAGGAGATCCCTACACCCATAACAACTTTTCATTTATCCCTTTTTTATCCCTTCAAAGGTCATATTTTAACAAACTATGAAAATTACATCTTTCATAAAATGCATCAAATAATGTTTATGCAATTTTTGGAGTAGATTGGGCGAAGGAATAGTGTTGTCTGATACTAAATTTAACCCCCCTTTTCACCCCCTTGGGAGACGAATTTCCAAAAATACCTTCTTATTGCACGCCTGCGTCATACGAAGAAAATTCCCACCAAATTTCAAGTCTCTACGATCAGTGGTTTAGGCTGTACGGTGATTCGGTGATTAGAAATCTGCGAATGTGGACTCATGACACGTTCGCGCGCTCTTCGCACCTGCGAACCCTTTGTCGCGGGATAGAAATCCAACTTTCAGGGAACGGGCCGCGAAGTGTAAAAAATATGCGAATCGGATCCACACTCATGCTTCGCAGAAATCTCGCGGCGTCGCGCACGGTCCGTGCTCGAGTGTGGATGAGGCCGGGGAACGAGCCGCAAAGTGCGAAAAATATGCGAATCGGATCCACACTCATGCTTCGCAGAAATTTCGCGGCGCGGCGTCACGCGCGGTCCGCGCGCGAGTGGGGATGCCGCCTTAAATATGAAATTCCAATCACAAAGCGTCATAAAAGTAATCTAAATGGTCATAAAGACACGACATTCATACAGATAGTGTACCATAAACACTATTCTTGATACTCGCGGGCAAAGTTAAGGTAGGGGGAGATAAGACGTCCATAAACACAGCGTCAAACCCGACATAAACTTTATCGCGATCGGACCGTCTTAGATGATGGTCTGTGTACCCATTAGTAAATTAAAATAAATTAAAATGATGATTATGAGGAGGATGATGTAGTAAATGTAGAAATAATAAATTAAGTAATTTTAGTTAAAAAGTATGTCTAATGTTAAAACTTGCTTATTTCTAGCTCTGACTTCCGCAGGATCAAAGTTATTCATCACATTACAATTATCTACATATACTTTCAATACTCTAATATTATAAATGCAAATGTGTCTGTCTATCTATTACCTCTTCAAGCTTAAACCCACTGAACCGATTTTTAATAAATTTCGTATGGAGTTACTTACAGTCCCGAGAAAAGATTTGTAACCTGAAAAAATATAGCTCTCGTGCGATAAATAAATTTCAAATAAATGAAGTTGCTAACAGCATCTAGTTTTAATAATATTAACATCATAGTTTTAATAATATTAACTAACTAATAAGGATTTAGATTTAATTTTCACATGAAAATACTACAAAAAGATTCTTATTTCTGCCTGTTGTTAGATATTATTGATCTATTTATTTCGAGACTTGTACGAGGTTCTCTTCATTCATTCTAAACTTAACAATACTAGAGTAACTAATACTATAATAACTAAACTCAATAATAGAGGAGTAAAGTTGGTACGAGTAACCTATCTCATATTTGATGATGGTCTAACTTAAATCCAACTATCCCAAGTGCACTTCGGAGTCTCTTATATTTTTATATAACCGTCTTCCCCTGATATGACCACAATATAAACATACAGTAGAGTAAATTGGTCAGTTTTTGAAGCTTTTAACAGTAGCAGTAGCTATGCACAAGAGATTTTGATTAGCTAGCGTCAAAATATCAACCAATCAACAACGGTGTTGTATAGATAAACTCCTGTCAAAAATTCTCGGAAACTGGACTTTAGTCATGATGACTCGTAACTCGCTTAAAAAGAGACGAGTTCTAAGTACCGCGTGATATTGAATTATTTTTTTACATTTCATTATATTATCTCATCGTATTTCATTATTGGGCGATAAGTTACACAATAGTTAACTGGTAGCATTATTTAATTTAGATAAAAAATGTAAAACGGAGTATATAGTACGAAGATAATATTGTACTGTATACATATTAATATTTTACATTGTGACATTACCCTGTGCTTCAGAACTTTCACAATACTTGCCACACGTATGACATAGTAAATAGATAATAAAGATGAGTTTTATTGAAAACATTTATTGCGATATGCATGTTCGACTGAGTCTTCCGTATTCTTCGTCTAACTTTTATTGATGGTGCAATTTCCTGTATATTTTTGTAGCCATTTGGCTTACTGTCCAAATATTTTACCACAAGTGTAACTAAAGATGCTAGTACAATACTTAAAATATTCTTTGACTTTTTAAGCCGTTGTGGATGAACTCTTTTGGATTTGCTGGAAGGCGATCCATTTTGGTTTTGCTGGCCTGGAAAGTAAAAAAAGGTCAGAAATTTCTTATCGCTTCCTTACATAAGAAGTACCTAAGAACATAATATCTATCCATAGAAATGCAGTAAACACATGTAAAAACATTGAGGTCCATTAACAAGACGAGTCACTAAATTTCATAAAAAATTGACATTTAAAGTTTTGTGACCAGTCACGTTTTTTGGGCTATATAGCCAATAGTTATTATAGGTCTACCAGAATCTGATGGCAATTTTTGACAGCAGATTTTCAAAAAATATCCTTGATCATTGGATAAATTTTTATATTTGCATGTTTAACACACAGAATCAGCCGCTACGCTATAAGAAAAAAAAAAAGGATCAAAATGTTTTATTCCAATTACCCCGGTATTGCTAGAGTCAATTTATTTTCTCACTTTTTGCCATCAGATTCTGGTAGACCTATAGTTCCTGTGATAGACAAACTCTAGTAAACTACAGTCACCGTTAGAATAAACCTGTTTGTTAACCTGCAGTATTAAACAGTCCCCGGGGTTATAGATTTGAAATTAGCTTTTGTTGGGTTACTGTAATACCATTTCCGTTATCGAATTGGACCGGTGTGTGCATGTTTCAATAATACACGTACAGTTTAAATATTATTACTGTATTACATGAGAATACTGATAGTAATATTAAATATATTACGTAATGGATAGTTATTTTAAAATATTGTTAAACACCATCATAGGTTATCAACTCAATATCGTTGTTCCATATTATTATATAAAAGAATACATGAGTGGAAGAACCACATAACTAACATTTTATAACATAAGGACAATTACTAATTTTTCCCTTATAATCTACTTCATTATCTGGCTAATTTATCTGCGTACACATAAAATCCACAGTTTTTTTTTTATTTCAAATCATTTTTCCGGCTCTAAAGCCTCTATTTATGCAAAAAAGCGGCAATTTTTTAACTGTTACTTACCTGGTTCTTCCACTCACGTCTTCAATTATACAGACTAATTTTATTTGTTGTAAACATAATTATTATAATCATCATCATCATAAATCATATATATATATTAATACACGAGTGAAAAACTTTGGATCCCTTTTGACAAAAAATGCGGAAACGTAGGTGAATGGAATTTCGCACAGAGATAGTTTATATGGTTTTAAAATTATGCTTTTTTCATACATTTTTTATAAATAAATCATTACACACAATACAATGTGCACACTACCATCTTTTTGAAAGACAAGCCTACATAATATATACATGAATTTTACTCTTTGGTTTATGGTTGACGTCTGCGATCAAATTGACAATGAATAGATTTTTTTTATTGAATCTCAAACACTGTTACATATTTTATTACATTAATTATCTGTTACACCGACAATTACGGTTACCATGTTGTCTACTTTGTTTTAAATATCACTTCAATAAATATTATCCTTAAGAATATACGACTACATTATTGCGAACTAATAGCGTTCAAACTTATAATTTAAATTAATATTGGTCGAATTTTAACCATTGGGTGACCTCTAGTTATTATAATTAAAACAATATGTTTAGGATTACGTTACTGAAAACATGCTTTAAGATTTTTAATAATTTATTTGTCTTCTGACGGCGCGTTCAGACGTGCGCGTTTTCTAAAAAACACACGAAAAACACGCGAGCTGAAAACACGCGCGTAAAAACGCGCAGAAAATGCGCACGTCTGAACGCGCCCTTACACTTTTTTCTGAATCTACTCATAATAATATGTGCAATGCATTCAGTGTCCAGCTTTCGCGAAATTTCATATTACATGTTATATAAAAATAATTTAATAATTGTCCAATCAGCAAAAAGTCTTCAAAGTGTGGAGTCAATGGACACTGAAAGGGTACGTCGGGAAGTTGGTGTTCCGGCGAAAAGTCTTACGGTGAAGTTATTGCCGGTTTTGTTCCGACGAAACAGAAGTTTCGCTGCCGACTCTACTTTTGTGAAACGTTCCATCACAAAGAATTATTTCTAATGAAAAATATTTAGTCTGATGGTCGAAGAAGTTTTCTAAAATATCATTTTTATACGTTTGAGTGACTATATTACTTATAGCCTTAACAAAAAATAATAACTGTAGAATTAAAAACAGTTATTTTTCAGCAGAATGTGAAACGATAATTTAACATAATACCTTCTATTTTCAATATGATATGCGACACTGAATAGAAAATATCATATTTTTTTACTACAACTGTAATAAATCTATATACATATGTTATAAATACAGTAAGTCTACCAGGTAATAATAATACACCATTTTCATACAAATCACATGAATGTAAATAGTGCGTGATTCAGTGTCAAAACAAATATGACAACATAATAAAAAGGGGACTTCAATTTTCACGGAAAATGCCGAAACAAAATCATGAGATCACGTCATATATTCAACTTAACATTATTACGTGGAAGTACACGTAGTTGTTCTTATGGTTCGTCTACATTGCCGTGACGTAGCGAGAATGGAAAAAAGACGCACTTTGGTAGCATTTGCATATGATTCGCTAAAATAATCTATATATGAATAAAAATGAATTTTAAATTACATTAGTCTCACTAAAACTCGAGAACGGCTAAACCGATTTTGATAATTTTTGTATTGAAATATTCGTGGAAGTCCAGAAGAATTATATTAGAAGGGAAGTAATACAGAGTTCATCTACTTTAAGATAAGCAAATCAAGCAACACAGCGCAACCGGCTCACGCCGGTTGCGCTGTGTTTCGCCGAGTGAGTGAGTTTACCGGAGGCCCAATCCCCTACCCTCCCCTATTCCCTTCTCTTCCCATCCCTACCCTCCCCTATTATTCTATTCCCTCTTAAAAAGGCCGGCAACGCACTTGCAGCTCTTCTGATGCTGCGAGTGTCCATGGGCGACGGAAGTTGCTTTCCATCAGGTGACCCGTTTGCTCGTTTGCCTCCTTTATTTCATAAAAAAAAAATCACACGCCCTTTAGATATCGTATTAATAACCATGATATTACCATGTCGGTTCATACAATTATCCGATTGACAGTTAAATGCGCCCGCGCAATGCAGTACCGAATGATAAATTAAACATTCCGTCAATACTCCGTGACGGTAATTTTGACTAAAAGATTGCATCTGTCAAGTTAAGTTGTGGATAGCCTATCCGGCACTTATCAGAAAGTGGTGAAACAGGCCTTACTTCCTATTATTCTTCCAGGCTTATACTTCCTATTATTCTTCCAAATTATTTCGGTCGCAACTTACGAAACAGTTGCATGTCTCTCGGCCTTCTATTACAAATAATTATTATGTTAAGTGCAATGATTGGCTATTTCAAAGATGTGACAACATATAGCCTTCTACAATTCACGTTACTTCACGTCGTTTTCACGTCACGACAATGTGGAGTGTGAATCCACCTTAAGACTCGTTATTCGCTCAAAGGCAACTCTCGACTCGAGTATATTTCCCATTTACTGTTTCACTCCGCGAAGATACGACGTCACTTTTAAGTGAAATTCGTCGGTAATTTATCTTCACCTTGTCTAGAGCCATTGATGCCGACACAAAGTTTTCAAAATTCTGTTACAGACATTGACATACTAGAGTAAAATATGTAACCAGAAGTAAAAAAAAAAAAAAACAACATCTAATATCGTTAAATTACGTAGCCAAACTTAGGCTTTACGGCAAAACTATGAGCTTACAGAATTAATTTTAATGAAAATGGGTAAAATCTGAGACAATTAATATTATTGGTAGCAAATATTCTGCAAGAAGCTGCAAATTAATTATTATAAATGCGAAAGTGTTTCTGTCTGTTACCTTTTCACGCTTAAGCCGCTGAACCAATTTTGCAGAAATTTGGTTAGGAGATACTTTGATGAAAATGTATAGGATACTTTTATCCCGGAAAACTATACTGTTCCCGCACCATAAACGAATTACGGCGTAACGGAGTTGCGGGCGTCATCTAGTTTTAATATAAATTTAAAATTCACTATTCCACAAGATCATAAAATTTATCTACTAATCTGTATGTTCTAATTTAATAATAGAAAGTATATTACTCTATGAACCAAATGTAATTCAGACATATACTCGGCTAATACAACTAATAAACCGTATACTGGGAGGGTCTTAAGGGATTCGATCGAGATTTGTATCACGCAAACACGTACCTGGCTACCTGCTATACACGAACTACATGGTAATACAATGGACCAATAATAATCATGATTATCTGATAATAGCTTATGTTGGTGAAGTTTGGTAGCTGGACGGAGAGAAATTTTGAAAGAATCCCAATGTATATTAGAGTGTTTACGTACAAGTGATTTTCAAGCCAAGCAGGTATAAATTAAAAACTTAAGTGAGCGCAACAGCATAAAAATAAAATATGGATTATTTTGAATGCACTGGAATGCAATTCAGTATATTCCAGTACTCATTTAAATTATTCAAGTAACAATCCAGCACTGGGTGGATCACTGGACTGGAATAGTCTAAACCCCCAAAACCCGGATGGGTTATTTGGATAAATAACATAAGAGAAAATACATCTATTTATCCGATACATAAACATACATAAAATTCCCTGCATCCGATGCAAAAATCCAACGTACGAACTCGTGAATAGTCGGACACATTAAAAGTACGCTGGTAAATCTCCCAAGACGTTATAGGAAATGTTCTCTTTATCTTACACCATCCTGTTCCGAGCACCTTCCGTTTTCCGCGCGGCCGCACACCGGATCTCAAGATTTATTTACAATAAGACAGCTGTGTTTCACTATAACGTTATGCCTTATTTGTTTCATATGATTGCCATATTTCATGGTGAGATGGATATTGTTTACATCTCGATGGGAACTAGTCTGACTGAATATTCGCAGCATATTATTATTGTAGAGCTAGATAGTCAATGAATCTGGAAATAGTATTTTAAAAAGATATAAGCGACTACAAAATTATACGTAATTAAGAATTAAAATTCCCTATCTCAAAAACTACTCAACTGAATTTGATGAAACTTACAGTAATCCCTGAGTAAAACAATAGGTACCTAGTACAACAAAAAAAGAATTACTTAAATCGGACTTGTAATTCCGGAGATATGCGAAACCAAACATAAAAACATACATACATACATACACTTTTGAAATTTGGCACATTTGTTCAGACGCTTATATAGACTAACATAATTATACGAAAACTGTGCAGTTCTGCAAATATTACATACATACGAGTCGATTTGATACCCTCTTTTTTAAGTCGGTTAAAAATGCATAATAAAAGACTGTTGATTGTTTAATCCGACTAAGCTAAAAAGTTTATTCTTTTAATTCATGTGTATAAAAATCAATATTCCATGATAAAATTAATTCTTCGGAGCGCATGTTTTATACAACCTAGATTATCTTTTACATATTTTGAACTTGAAAGATAACATAAAATATCGTAAGAGCTCATCAATGCCAGATAGTTTTTTTTTATTTATTTTATTACATTTACAACAAGCGTGATCAAAACCAATTCAATGAAAATACAACAAAGCAGTTGACATAATTATGGAGAAAAATGGTTACCGAAGCATTGAATGTGTATTGTTTCGGTGCAGATGCGAGATTATCATCCATCACCGCCTACGAATAGCGAAGCCTTCGTACACCCTGCGATTTGCGTGCTACCGGCCCTGGGGTGCGATTCTGAAGACTCGAATGGTGCTTTGAGCGCAGGCCGTCTCACTCGCGCGTTAGGATCAATTCAGACCGTTATGCGACGCGTAGATGTGATTATGGATTTGCATGATAGATTTAGAAATGCATCTACGCGTCGCGTTGCGGTCTGAATTGACCCTTAGAGAGCATGTGCGCGCGTGAGGAAGACACTCTTCAATCAAACCCGCATTCGAGGCTCGAGAATCAGGCCCCAGGTTTAGGCAGTATTAGGCGAATCGAATCCACTAAGCGCTCTGCAGCACCGTACGTTATGCGACGTCCGAGGTATAAATTAATTAGTTAATCGTGTAGGCACGATTCGAAATGTAAATCGACTTTATTTTAATTTAAGTTTGCCAATTTACGCTTCCTCTTAAATCTGGTTACGGCAAAGTCTATCGGTAAAGCTAGTTAGAGATAAATTTAACTTGTTTCCATTAGCCTCTCTCATCGCGGTCAGCTGCGCAGACTGAATAACATCGCTCCTTGCAGATATATTACTTGCTGTTTTTAATCCAGATAAAACTGAGATTTACTATCTAGAAAAACACTATTAAGTTAACACTACTGCTTTAGATGCTGGAATAATAAAAACTCATATTTTTAATATCATATTACCTACAGTCATTTTGGGTAACTTTGAATTGCGGTTTAACTTTGAACAATACATTTTTGTATGTTTTTTCATTATTCAAAGTTAAACCGCAATTCAAAGTTACCCAAAATGAGCGCATACTTAGTGGCCGCTTTATAACAACAGATATGAAGAAACTATAATAATTGCTTGTTAATCTCTTTGTCGAACCAAAAAAATTGGTAGCACAATCTAATTTATTTTTATGTATTTTATTTTATTTAACTCTTTATTGCACACAAGAAAAAAACATAAAGATACAATTAACATGGAAAGACGACACAAAGGAACTGCTTATTTCTAAAAGAAATCTCTTACAGCAGCCCTAAGGAGAGATACAGTGTAGAAGACAGCAGATAGGACGTGCACAATTAACAGTCATTAACTAATTAAAGTAATAAACTATAAATACAACAATATCAAAATAATTAATAATACTAAAACTATAATATAAAACCTATAAAAAATCAATAAATAATAATATGATTATAATATATAAATACTATATGTACACATAATAACACAAATTACAGTGATTGCGAGTGAAGGTAATGCTCTTTCAATCGTCTTTTAAACACAGCGATAGTCGGACTGTCACGAACAGTGTGGGGAAGCGAGTTCCATAATCTGACTGCGTGCACAGTAAAGGAATGGGAGTAGAAATTGGAACGATGGGATAGGAGATAGAGAGATATTTTTGTGCAATCATAACATTAACATAATTTACAAAAGCGACATCGAAATAATCTTATAATTTTCAGTTTAAAACAAGTAAGTTTGACATTCAATTGTTTCAGTTGGCATTTACTGAAATGCCAAAGAAAGTCAACACACGAAATACATTTTTGTAAGTTCTGTATACTATGTAGGTACTATTCGATTGTTGTTTTAATACCCGTTAATTGAATAGTAAGCAGCACATAAAACCGCGTTCTATGATTTATTCTAATAGTTTGTAAAATGGGGCATTACAAATAAATAATTCCGTATTTCTATAAAAATTAAATAGAGCAAATTAAGATTAATAAGTGCGCTTCGGGATTTTTTACACGGATCTTATGTTGATAGTTTAATAATAATTTCATCGTTAGTCAATCAAAACTGGAAGTGAACAGATAAACTTCAGTAAAAAGTAGGTTGCGTCTAGGGGATTCGATCCCGGCCGATTTTTCTAATCCCGGGATTTCGGGATTATCTACAATAAATGCCGGGATTATATTGGTAATAGAAAATGACAACTAATACTCATCGTTTTGGATCTATATTAACTAAGACTCATCAATACACTGTTATTTTTAGGGTTCTGTACCTAAACGGTAAAAACGGGACCCTAATACTGAGACTTCGGTATCTATCCGTCTGTACATCTTTATGTCTGTCTCCAGGCAGTATATCAAGAACTGCTATAGCTAGACTTCTGGAATTTACACAGATTGTGTATTTTAGTTGTCGCTATAACAAAAATACTAAAATCAACATAAAATAATATTTGAGCGACTAGAGAGCTCTCATTTAACAAATGTGATTTTTTGACCTTTTTTGCTCGTAATTAATAATGGCAACAGGTAGGAACTTGAAATATTCACAAAATCCTCAATTATTTTTGTATTTTAATAATTCATAATTAAATTACAATAAAATTATTATTTGAGCAAAATTTTTTGCCTACTTCCTAACTAGGTACTTCTTAACTTACAACGGTTCGGAACCCTTCATGCGCGAGTGTAAAATATCAATACTTACACGACGTAAAGTGGGGTTCTTACACAATTTTACTCATAAAACGATACCGGTCGTTAGCAAAAACAAATTAAATTAAAGTGTATTAACAAAATGACCGACATAACGTCAAAAAAGTAAGTGCGTTTTGTTTCACGCACATTTTTATCAACTTAATTAAAAATATTTATCAGTCCTGAAAATTCCGGGATTTATTAAATTACAATCCCGAAATTTTCGGGACTAAAATATTATCGGGATCCCGTGATCGAATCCTGTAGTCGCTTGTGTCGATGCGATGCTTTTTGGCCGAAAAGATTATTTCCCTTGTTTATAACAAAAAAATATAAACAAAGCTCGCCGTTATCTATAACTTACAGACGCAAACTAAAACAAAGACGTAATAGATCCACTTAATTATATTATACCTGCAATTAATTAAGTCCTTAACAATCGGGCTCACAAATTGTTGGTCTTAACGAATTCCCGGTCTCCGTTCATTTCGGCGTTCCCCCGTCTCAGTTCATTCGGTCTTCTTTAATTACAGTTCCTTTGCAGAAAGGCGTGCCTCGGACGGCACTTCTGAAACTATTTGCGACGGTAAATCTAGCCTGTAGTAGCAACATGCATACCCATGTAAATTTCTCGAGCAGCCCACTCGTTAATTTGATCCGTGTCGCATACTACATTTTCTTAGAAACTCACTTTAAACATTGTCCTTACTTACAAGTTTACGTATTTCTGTCTTATAGTTTTTAGTGTTAGATATTTTTGAAGCAATACCACACTTAGGGCCGCGCCATACCGGAACGGCAGCGGCGCGGCGAGCACTTTCAGTGTCATAAATCATAATATTATGATTTTAAACTTTATCTTCATTATTGTAATACATAGTATCGCTTGAGAAATCGCGGCCGCCGGCGACCGCCAGCGGTCACGGGCGGCCGCTGGACTTTCAAGCGATAATAGGTATTACAATGATGAAAATAAAGTTTAAAATCATATGCCACTGAAAGTGCTCGCTGCGCCGCATGCCATTCCCGTGTGGCGCGGCCCTTATTCTGTTATTGCTTCGTTCTTTCTGATTCGCTTCAGATAAATACTTTTTGATATTTTACTTACAACTTCGTTTCCACAGAAATCGTATAACGCGTGAAACTCGTACATTTAGCCACACCAAAACTATTCATTTTCCTTTCGTCAAACTTAAAGTATCACCGTAGATTCAGCGGTTGAAGCTTGAAATCGATAAAATAAACTTGTTTTTATTGCAAATTATAATAACTAACACTTTCATTATTATTCTAAATAATAATGAAAGTGTTAGTTATTATAATTTATTTATTTATTTAGATTACTACTCGATTAGTATTTGATCCTGAGATCGAGTTTGAGGATTAAAAGATTATATTTTATTGAGGAAATTGTGTAGGTAGATGAAATTGCTTATGCTACGCAAACAGGCACTAAGAAGTTCTTTAAAATATTCTTTAGGTTGAATTCTATAGCTGGCTCACTATCCAGGTTTCATAAATTCGTATTAGCTTACCCTTTTAATACGAAAGAATTTTTAAATATATTTAATAAAATTTTTAAATATATTTAAAAATTCATAAGTATTGAAAGTTTAAAATTCTTTGTTGTTGGAGAGCTTCAATGCTTGCGTTGTGTTTTTTAAATTAAAACTGGCAAGAAAATTGTGCTTGTTAATTAAAACTTAAGATGTAGCTCAAATACTTATTTAAATATTTTTAAATGCACCTGTTTCTTCGACCGCTAAGTGACTGAAATATAAAAATATGTTTTAAAAACTTACAACATGGTGTCACGTAAAATAATAATAATTATTATTTATACTTCCATGTTGATTATTATCTAAAAGAGTCACTTGATTTAAACTTATTGAGTAAGATTCAAATATCATGTGTTAAGTATTCGTTTAACGCTTTAAAAGATCTTCATAATTAAACCAAAGTGCACTTAGATATAATTGACACCATTAAACACTTGTGTCACAAACAAAAAAAAACTTCTGATTCTTAGTTATTAGCAATGATTTTAACCTTTAAACAAAGATTCTAGAGTCTAGACAATTCTAAATGCCTCTGACAGAAATTAATAACTTTAATTTATAACGAACGAACGATCTCACTCCTAACTTCGTAGTTCGTTCTTAAAGTGGACGGATGAATTCTAATAACTTTTAACGATTATTCTAAGTTTTAAATTTCTTGTAGTTATAATAAATTGACAATATTAACGGGGTAGTTTTTTATATCGCAGAGATAGTAAAGCAAAATAGAGATAGAGATAGGCCATAGAAGACCCGTATTATAGATCCCGTATTATTTATACTGTTATAGGGACCCGCTAGCTTGATATTGATAAAAACTAAAATTGCAATTAACAAAAGTTACCCTGTAGGTAAATTATATATCCCTGTAGATTGTATGTATGAATAACATTGCCATATTAGTTGAGAGTAATTAGGTTATACTGCTAGTCATTACGGATGATAATAATCTTATCAGCTACATCCTCATAATAAACACATAGTTTGAGCAAGATGTTTTAAATAACTCTAAAACGGATTAAGAAATTAAGAATTATCTAGTGTATTAATTTTAAAATGTAATTAAAGTCAGTTCATGTAAAACTAGATGAAGCCAGCAATTCCTTTGAGCCAAAATTCGTTTATGCCGCGTGAGCCTTACATTTTTCTGGGATAATAATCGGCCAAGTGCGAGTCTGACTCGCGCACGAAGGGTTCCTTACCATTATTGAGCAAAATTAGGCCACAAATTGTGTTTTTTGTATGGGACCCCCCCTTATTTTTTTATTTTATTTTAATATTATTATTAAATATTAAAGTACACATATAACTAAGGACTTTGAGAAAAATTCAAGTACCTGTTGCCATTATTGATATAGACCAAAAAATGCCAAAAAAAATCAAGTTTGTTGTAAATTAAATACTTGTTTTATTTTGTTTTTAGTGTTTTTTGTTATAGTGGCAACAGGAATACATAATCTGTGAAAATTTCAACTCTCTAGCTATCACCGTTCTTGAGATACAGCCTGCTAACAGAAAGACGGACAGACGGAAAGACAGACATCGAAGTCTTAGTAATAGGGTCCCGTTTTTACCCTTTGGGTACGGAACCCTAAAAAGTATCCTTTATCCTTTCCCGGGACTCAAAGTACCTCCATACCAATCATCAAAATCAGTTCAGTGGTTTGGGCGTGAAAAGATAACCGATAGACAGACAGCGAGATCGACACACTTTCGCATTTATAATATTGATTATTGGTATGGATTTGGATTGAGACAAATGCAATCTACACTCTACAGTATAAATAGTGTCAAAATTAGGGAATGCAATCTCGTTCTCGCGAGATCTCGGCCTTTTTTAGCGAGATTGATCTCGGACGAAAACAAGGCGAGATCTCGCGAGTTTGACGAGATTGCACTTGAGCATAAAAACGTCTTATTCCAAGCGCGGACTGACACGGAAGAAGTTGCGGTCACTGAGTAAAAACAAAGAGGAGCTGGCCTAAGCAACTGTGCACTGTGATTTTTAACTAAGTCCTGACCCACGACGTCATCATTGTGGGCGGGGCTTAAGTCAACTGCACTTTCAGCGTTTGTCAGGTTAACGTAACGAGACTCGCATTATATTGGTGTTTTTTTGCATTGTAACAAGGAAATAATGAAGTACCTATTGTGTTTTACAATGTCTAAAAAAAAAACTACTTAGAAGTTTATTAAAAAATTATAGACAGATACGTCAAACAATGTTTGATGCATAAAAGTCTATTGAAAAATCGTGAAACTAAATGTTTATCTTATAAAATACTTAAATATTTAGTATTTTTTTCCTAATATATTCACATATTGTGATTATTTGCAAAAAAACCAACCAAACTGCTAATCTCGCGAGATCTCGAAATTGGCGAGATCTCGCAGTATTGTTATTCCTAAACTCGCGGGATCTCGCTTGAGCCCCAATGTCGCGAGATTTGCATTCCCTAGTCAAAATCTGTTGTACAGTGTACTACGAGTCTGTAAAATATATTTTTTAATAAGTTTCGACTTGTCCAGTATTGTGATGAGATGCGAAGAGAGTAACAGACAGACATTGTCACATAATATACAATGTTATTATAATAGTGTAGATTTAAATATCGAAATTTATTTCATGCTATCAACAATTAAGTTATATTAAACCTAATATATTTAATTAGATACACCGAAACAAAATAACCAGATTGGAGATTACTCAGGTAAGTAACTCTAAGATTACTCAGGTAACTAACTCTAAACTCGGTGTGTGGTCAAACTATTTGCGCATGAATTACACCAAAAAAATAGTTCTTGAACTGTTAACACAAACTTCGAAAACAGTTGATAAGTTACAGTTATCAGCGGACTCGATAAAACATCAATTCATTGACGCCCGTGTGCTCGCGCCGGTCAGTTGTAATGTTGTAATACTGTGTAGTGTGATATCGTTGGAAAAATATACCATTCCAAGGTTAGTAGTTTTTTTGTTAAATGTTTATTCAAATGCTCTTTTATTCATAGATTTACCAAGTTGCTAAGCGCTTATCACTTAAGGCGTTTTGTGATTAGCGTCGAAATTATCATTAGTATACGATAAGTTATATCATCAATAGATTATGTTTTATGAAAATGTTAATTCATACATTTTATTCATTTTCTTCTTTCCGGATTTGTACGTCATGAATCATAATTTAAACTGGAACAATACCCTTTATTTCATAAGTTTTTAAAAATAGAAGCCATTACAGTTTCACTGCTAAGTAAAGTGCTAAAGAAAACTATGAAATAAAAAACAATTACAATAATTCATCGTCTGAAAACTAAAAATATGTGTACAAATTAGGCAGTAAATTTATTATTAATATTACTATAAGAACTATATAATTATCATACGATATATTTCCTCTTATAGATATTAATATAGTATCATAGAGTCTCTATCTGAGAAGCATAATATTTCTATTGAGGATGAGGAGGATATTTAAAACCTGCGAATAATAAAACTAGTTTTTATTATTCGTAGTTATTTTAAATATTTGGGTAAAATATTTGAAAACAGAACTAAAAAAGTTTGTTATTTCCTCAATTCATTTTTGGCATTAAAATTAAGTATTTATGTAGATTGTAGGTATACTTTGTTTTTATATTACTTTCACAAATTCTCCTGATTAAAATGTAACATCGAGCATTTAACCGGTAGTTTTAGCACAATCAAGTAGTGTGTTTTTGGCAGTTCAAGGTTAACCACGTTGCATGTAAGAGTCGTCGGGAGTTTTAAAGATGTATGTTGTTTCTAAGTCGCCATTCAAATACGTAATCTTATGTCGGTCGGGCACCTCTAAAAATATTTTAAATTAGTTTTGTTTTTTTTTCTTTGACCATTGATTACTGTAAATAAGGCCCACAGATGGCATAAAGGTTTGAAGACTGGTGATCCTAAAATTATTATTGTGATTTATGAATCACTTTAAAAGAATTTAATAGTGCATATTAGTTACATTGGTTAATAAACAATGTCACCTAGTTTATAATCTGATTTTACGCATTTCAGTCATACCTTATGATACGCATAGTTCATAAGTCATAACTGCTCTTAAATACATTATGAGACCAGCGGTTTTCTTCTACCTCTAGATTACTACTTAGCCTTTTCTCACACATATACCAATGTGTGACCAACGGGGCCAGACTGACGTGGTCTGACTCTTAGAGCATAACACTGCTGGATTGTCGTCTATGGACTATTCGGATATTATTCAAATGCCATTGCTAGTGATGATGGCTCGCCATTGATATTGGTGTTGTTATCAAACTAACTCATGGTTACGAAATGCGGGGATTATAATATTTTATCGTAGATAGGTCAATAATTTTATCTTTCGAATAAAATTCGGGTTTGATAGTCCTTAAAATAAATATACATCATTACAGGGGATATTGGTTTCTCTGATATGAAGTGAGGTTAGTCAAATAAATTTGAAAATCTTTGATGTGAAATCAAAAACAGGGTGTGAAATCATATTATTATTATGTCAAAGCACTGGAAATAAATTACCTTAATCGGCAGCCCAAGGTGGAATTTCTTGGCGCAAGTGTATTAGGAGAGCCGACCCTACGTAGAGTGGGAAAGGGCTAAGAAGAAGATAATGCAGGGTGTAACAAAAATAAGTGATAATACTTTAGGGTGTATATGTGTTCCTTGTAGAGAGCTTACCGTGAAAGTAGCAGCGCTGAAAGACCAAATTTCTTTTTGTGATTTGTATGGGCAAGCGCCCCAGCGTTACGAGTTTCCACATACAAAAGTGAAAACCAATTTCAGTTCATTCTTTCAGCGCTGCTACTTTTACTGCGAACTCTATACACGGGACTCACACACACCCTAAAATATTATCACTTAGGTTTGTTACTATTATTATGCCAAATTTAGAGGAAGAAAATAAATTTGGTAGCCTGTCACGACTATGGCAAATAAAATATCCGATGATTTAGCGTTATCTTGAATTGTCCGGATTTGACCTGTATCCAAGCTTACCCTGATTGATAATAATCTCTACATAGTTACAATATAACAGTAACAAATCTCCAATTCTATTTAAAAAAAGTGTGTACAGAATATAAAAATAAATATTATAAATACGAAGGCGTATAAGATATTCATACAGAAATTCTACCTTCAAATGTCACGAAATCGATTTTAGTTTTTCTTTTCAACGTAATGTGTTTTAAGCGTGACAAGATGCTAATAGCCTATTACTAGTAATATTTATACTTATTGCCATGCTTTATGATTAATTTGTAGGTTATTCTTTAACAAAATGTAACAATAGATCATATTTTTGTTATTTAAAGTTATGTCATTTATATTATAAATACGAAGGCGTGTCTGTCTATCTGTTACCTCTTCACGCTTAAACCGCTAAACCTATTTTGCTGAAAATATGGAGATACTTTGAGCCCGGGAAAGGACATAGGATCCTTTTATCCCAGAAAAAATGTGCGGTTTCCGCGCGATAAACGAATTTTAGCGCAACGGAGATGCGGACGTCATCTAGTATCGAATAAAAACAATACTGCGCTAGCAACGCAGTCTAGAATAATCGGCCAAGTATGAGTAGGACTCGCGCACGAAGGGTTCCGTACCATTATAGAGCACAATTAGGCCAAAAATTGTGTTTTTTGTATGGGAGCCCCCCTTAATTTTTAATTTTATTTTAATATTATTATTAAATATTAACTTTTACTAATTACTTTGAAAAACATTCAAGTACATACCTGTTGCCATTATTGATATAGAGCAAAAAAGGCCAAAAAAATCAAGTTATTTGTATGGGATTAATTTAAATATTAATTTTATTTTATTTTTAGTATTTGTTGTTATAGCGGCAACATATATATATAATACATAATCTGTGAAAATTTCAACTCTCTAGCTATTACCGTTCTTGAGTTACAGCCTGGAGACAGACAGACAGACAGACGGATGGACAGACGGACAGACGGACAGACGTACAGACAACGAAGTCTTAGTAATAGGGTTCCGTTTTTACCCTTTGGGTACGGAACCCTAAAAAGTAGTTTTTCCACTTACATAACACAAACAGATGATATTGGATTGCGGTTAAGTGGGTTTAATGCTATTATAGCCTCTTGAAGATGTCACCATATCGTGTTCCAGTAGCTGATCACGTGATGGGGACTAACCGCACTCGATGTTCAGATGCGTGATAGCATATCTTGTTACTTCAAAAATACACTGACTTTAATGTCTAAAGCAGCGGTCAGCAACAGGCGGACCGCGGTCCGTCTGCGGACCGCGAAAGGTCGAATCTTGGACCGCGAAATATTGTATTGTATTTTATACCAAGTATCAATTAATATAATATAGGTAAGGTATACGTATACCTTTTTATGATATTTTTAAGCTATATGACAACTGTGTTTTTTTCTGGACCTCGTTAAAATTTTCCCACAGTATCCGGACCCCACCTAAAACTACTTGCCGATCCCTGGTCGAAAGGAACTACATGTTGGTTCTTGGGTAGCAAAAATTATGAAACTGTCTTTGTCATGCACAATCTATGTTGATAATTAAGGGAATCAAAAACGAATGGGCTACTCTAACTCATTCGCAATCGCATGTAATGGTCAGTCGTTGGTCGACGTGGAGGAACGTTGAAAATGTTTACCCCCTTGGCGGGATTCAAACCTACCACCTCCTGCTTGAGTATCGACGCGCTAACTAACTGAGCTAGTCATGGTCATCTTATAAATACTTCAAATGTCTTATTTACTATACCGCAGTATACCGTAAGGAAGCATGTTTGTGTGCAGGCTACGATAAAATTAAAAACGACATTCGAGTAAGAATCAAGTGCCTAAATCTCGTACTTCGAATTTCCTTAAGATGCGGCTGTCTCACTCGTTTGGACATGATATTGCACTATGTTACTAGTTATTTGACCAACTTTAATGCGGATTTTTCAAATGGTATTTCATATGATTTACGACTTATAATGATATAACATATTCATACAGAAATTCTACTTATGTACCATCGAGGAAATTGATTCCTAGGCAGTTGATAGACCAACGTCATTTTGTCGGATCATGTCAATTCAATGTTATTTGTGATCTGTCGGCTGGGTTTGACATAACGCGATCAAACTACGTAGGTCCCCCATCTGCCTAGGAATCAACTTCTCTGATAGTACAAATGTCACGAAATCGATTTTAGTTTTGCGTGACAAGATGCTAATAGCCTATTACTAGTAATTTTTATACTTATTGCCATGCTTCATGATTAATCTGTAGATTATTCTCCAACAAAATATTATAACAATAGATCATATTTTTGTTATTATTTATGTCATTTATATTGTGGCCTTGACGACGGCTTTTCTGCCCAGTGCCAAAAAGTTCATAGATAAAGGTTAAACATACATTTAGGAAAAACATAAATAAGGAAATGATTTGGATGCATTGTAATATGAGAAAGTGAAATAAAAAATGTATAGCGATATTATACAGGGTGTAACAAAACTAAGTGATAATACTTTAGGGTTTGTATGTGTCCCTTGTAGAGAGTTCACTGTGAAAGTAGCAGTGCTGAAAGACCAAAATTTTTTTGTAATTTTTATGGGCCAGCGCCCCAGGGTCACGAGTTTTCCCATACAAAAGTGAAAAAAATGTTGCTCTTTCAGCATTGCTCCTTTTATAGTGAACTCTATAATCTATACACGGGACTCATACACACCCTAAAGTATTATCATTTAGTTTTGTTACATTCTGTATATGGGAAAAAGGGGATACACTATTGGTAGATCAGTTAACTGCGGGTTGTTATTGGTAGATCACATTCAGACAGTGAGTGGTCTGTTATTGAGTCTATTGTACGTTATCGCAAAAAATAATAGTTAAAAATATAATTAAGAACGAACTGTGTGATAATTCTAAATGAACTCAAAATGCACGAGAAAGATTCGAGGTACGAGAATCAGGTCCCAGAAACAAAAACACGCAAATAGAGTCTGGTTAAGTTATGCAACGCACCGCGTGCGTTACTTTACGTACACCTTGTTGTAATACATTCAAATCCAATGTATTCATGAATTAATTTAATACAAATTGCTTCAATTAAATACGCCCATTTCAGTACCATTCAGAAACAAGTTTATAAGTATAATGACGTAATCGCACTTGTTTTAAAGTAATTTTAATTAACTTAAATGTGTTAAGGAGGACGAAAACCAGTACCAAGTATTTTTCATAAGTAGTGTGGAAATTAAGTATGTATGGACTAGGGACTACCAAAAAATACCAAAATTGTATAATTTGGCAACGGTAGATTTTTTGACAATTTAACGATTTAATGATAGCAATTATACGAAAATCTGATGATTACCCCAAAATAGATAATTACTCAGGTAAATTAACAACTTCATACCGGAAGCTACTATTTACATCCTGTACTTTTCAATTAAACTAGAGTTCCCTGAATAAAAACCCCATGAAATTACATTCACTATCCTACCAAAAATAATGTTGAGTGAAAATTAAAAACCTTAAAAGAATATAAACCACTTTAAAACTGATGAATAATCACAAATTTTTATTATCTGGATAATATGATCTAGTATGTAGTATCTATTATTATCTATGTGATTTTCCATCAGTTTTAAGGTACTTTATATTTTTATTAATTTTAAAATTAGTTTATCTCGCGGGAACCGTACATTTTTCCGGGAGAAAAACTATCCTATATCCTTTCCCGGGACTCAAAGTATCTCCATTTCCACCAGACTCGGTTAACCGGTTTGGGCGTAAAGAGGCAGACAGATAGACTGACACGTTATATTCACGTTTATAATATTAGTATCGAAGTTTTATTTCAGTTTTATTTCTTACTACCTATTTGTATAGATATACTCGTGTATCAAAATTATTTTATCAAATTGGCCGCCATAAAATTCGCATTACTCACTTTTCGAACTATTTCGAAATATACATATTTCACAATATTGTTGTGATGAATCTGTATGATATAGATGCAAATTAGTTTGTCGGTTTTAAATGCGAGCGCGTGCCGCGCTGGATCCAAATATACTTCTGGCTTTTGGTTCATGCAATCATTCGAGAGATTTTGCTGTATTTTACTTTCTGAAAATAAAAGTTTCTCAAAGTAAAAGTATGGTTTATTTAGTGTTTTTAAATTTCATTAGTATACCAACGATACCTTCTTTCATCACTCTTTTTAGACATAAAATTACTCTAAACGCACTGTAGCATCTACTCAATTTTAGTAACAAACCATATAGTCAAAACAGTATATTAACACTTCTGTAATATTATGTAATAAAACTAGTGCACGCTATGAATAAACAACAGTTGGATGTAAGGTCAGCACTATTTATATATCAACTAATCAAGGTATTGTTAGAAGAAAATCAATGTTTTCTCCAACAATAATCTCCCGACTAAACCCTCACCCCTCACCTCAAGTACCACAAAGTAGCGTCAGCAACGAAATATTTCACTTAAAGTGTACAAAAATTACTTTATATTAGATGTTGTTGTTATTGTATTAGATAGAAGAAAAGATAGACAAGCAGATTTTCGATTTTAAAATATTGATATGGATAATGGATAATATGTATTTGTTTATGCTAATTTTGTTATATTATGCCGGGTTAATAATGTACATTTTTTTATAAAAACCGTTAAATGCAAAATTGTAATGCTAATTTTATGACATGCAATTTATAGACAAAATAAGCAGGTGTCGTAGGTCGAATGGCAAATATACCAAGGCCAAAGTTGCTACTGACATGGTAACACCGATTTAAAATATTATAACGGTAGATTATAGATTGAATTAACATAGATCTTAAAGGATCTTGTGACAATTTTCGACGATATCATGGAATAATATAATATAATAATAATAATAATATTAGCCACAAGCCCGCAACTTCAGTAGAACCCTATAAAGGCAAATGGAAACCCAAAAAAAAGACATAATAATAATCATAATATCTACGGACGCTGCACACCACGTCAGTCTGGCCCCGTGCTAAGTACCTGAAGGACTTGTGGTACGGGTACCAGACAACGGAAATATATTTAATACTTTTATCATTTTTTCAGTGAGTGACATAGGCTATATTATATTTTATACCCGTGCGAAGCCGGAGCGGTCGCTAGTACTATTATACATAAATGTAAGGTTTTTATTATATCATACACATATTTAATACACATCCATGACCCAGAAACATTGAAAACTTTTTGTTCCGTCGGCGGGATTCGAACCCGCGACCCCCGGCTTGAGCTGCTACACACTCTTAACCATTGAGCCAAAGAGGTCGTCAAATGACATGACACATGACAATATGACGAGGCTCAGCTATAACTCCAAAATATGTGATATCAGTGTTAGTTTTCATTTCCGTCCCATGTAAAATTATACTTGAGGGACCATAGAGATATTATGTACTACGTACACGTTCACGTACGTAGTACTTATATGTCAGTGTGAGGGACAGTTTGTGCAAATATAAAATAATATTATATTCAATAGCTATACAATGTTATATTAATTTAAGTCCATGTTGTAAAATGTTAACATCATGATCTAAAAATCGAGAATAATAATGATTACTTCTTCCATGTTTTTGCCAACGGTGGTACCGTGAAGCGACGTTTTATCGGCTTTGGATCACGAGTCGCAAATTAGTAGTAAGAACCTATTGTAAGAAGGCTATATAGGGAGCTAACAATACAATTAAAAGAAAATATACTTAGCTGGCGTACTAACAGGATAATAGTAAACCAGCTTAAAATACTTTATAAATTTAGATAAAATGTATATGTTACCGTTAATGTGCATAAACCAGTTAGACTGCAGATTAACAACGTATTCTGCAGATTATCTGGGTGAGTCAGTTAAAGTTCAAAAAGTTTATTCTATTCTCAATAAATTACATAAAACAGGTTCTTGTTTGAATAAAACATATTATTTAGTTATATAGATTTATTTAATATAATTTTTTGGACATAAACAAAGGAATAATTATTAAATTTAAAGTAAAATGTTACTTACTTAGAAAAAAACCAACCAAAACAACAACAGTCTTAGGTTGACATGCTTAATTCAAAGTTTTTAGGACTTTTGCGAAGAAAGAGAATGCAAACTAACTAGGTAAAGTGCAAATATAAGCCGTTTTTATTTAAATTTCACACTTTAACCCTTCGATCGCGGATTCTTGGAAATGCTATTGTATTCTATTGTTGTCGCGACCACCGGTGCCCGTATGGGGCTTGATGAGTTAACGGATGGTAATCAAGGAATCTGCAGATTACCTAGGTGTACCTGAATGTGCACGTTAACGTATTCTGCATTCTAACGGTAACATATACACTACTGGGTATATTATAAATTATTGAGGAGGAGGATTGCTAACATCAAAAACGTTAGCCAATGGACACTATTCAAAACGTCATATCAAAATAAGCACATGGGCCTCGCTTGTTTTAAACCAATAATTTATTTACTTTTTAAACTCCATAAAACATAAAAATAAACTAAATAGTTAACAATATTTTTGCTCTAGATTATAACACAAATCTTTTTATACAGCAATGGGTAACATGTCAACATTTTTGTACACGTCCTTCGTGACCCGAAAGTTAATTCGACCGCGGATAATATACGCTTTTCGGTCTCTATGTCACCGTTATTTTCCATGAACAGCATACACTATGGAATCTACAATCAATTGTTCCGCCTATTGTATAGTTAGCAATCTTCGGAGACTTCCAAGCGTAGACTGAATCAACATCAAAATTTCGAGTAGAGACATAAGACGTCGTGTTTGTTTGATTTTGCGTCAAATTGTACTCGTTGTAAGCCTAGAATATAATTTAAATTTAAATAACGTAAATGCAGAATTTCTAATACTATATTTTGCGAATTTTACTCATAAAAGACACATTATTCACATTTAGTGGTAATAATAATATTACACAATAGACAGTCAATGTATTTTTAACTGAACCTATGCAGATTAGGCAAGTGTTATTTTGACCGAACGTAGCGAAAACCGTAAATTTGGTCGGACACTGCCAGTAGGGTATAAGACAAAATGAGTTTAATATAGTATCCATATTCTATAGGCAACGTGCAGGTCAGGAACTACGACAAGTAGCAGCACATCTCAAGTAAATAAACGAGTACAAGTTTCTCAAATAAGCGAAACAATTTTGCACTTTCATTAGGCACGTTCCCTTATTATACATTTATGATAAAGTTGAATAGTTTGTTGGAGCGCGTTAATTTTTAGGATATATAGTCGACCACGGACGACCAGGACGTTGGTTACTTTTTTCCAAAAAATTGCTTGGTTCCCTCGCAATTTCTTATTTACGTATTCAAAGCCCCGCGGAATCTTTATCTTTCCACTAGACTGTGGAATTATGTTATAGATCAGCAGTTCTTAAACTTTTTTTGGTAGCGGAACTCTTATAAGAAGTGACATTTTTGACAGACCCCCAACAAAAGGAGGTTTTGACTTTGAATGAATTATCTCTATGCTGGTGTGTGATGACATTTCTAAAAAACTATTTATTTTTCCCTCGCGGAGCGACTCTACAAAGCCTTTGCGAAGTCCCAGGGCTCCGCGGAGCACACTTTAAGAGTTGCTGTTATACGTTGATGTAAAATTTTACGCCGTGTTGTAATCCTATCATAATAATTATCCAGTTGAGTGAGGTTCAGAGGAAGTTGCGTATGTGGAACGTAACCGTCATGCGCTGTTGCTGCGACTATTTGATTTGCAAAAAGATTATTATATTATTATTTTATCGAGTATCGAGTCTTATCGATTATTATCAAGTACCTCCATAACAGTAACCGTACGTCTCCTTAACAAATTCCAGCAAAACCGGTTTAGAGGTTTGGGCGTCAAGAGGTAACAGACAAACACACTTACGCACTTTTAAAATAAGTATGAAAACAGTAAGTCGCTTAAGCTCA
This sequence comes from Cyaniris semiargus, assembly GCA_905187585.1. Taxonomy (NCBI): domain Eukaryota; kingdom Metazoa; phylum Arthropoda; class Insecta; order Lepidoptera; family Lycaenidae; genus Cyaniris; species Cyaniris semiargus. Next base: position 8,261,977 of record LR994555.1, read on the forward strand.
GCAAAACAAAATACACAATCTCTTTTATTCACCAAAAATGTACTGAAGCGAAGTGGTTATAATATTATCATATAAAATGTATTGAGATAACGGTTTATCGGTTTTTAGATGCGTCTTTGTTTTTTTCTCTTTATCTCTGACGTCACGGCCCGGCCCCCGGGATCGCGACATCAGGGATATTACTCAATATTAAATATTACGGAACAATACGATGGAAAGTAATTATGAGGAAGTAATATAATTACATTTTTATTCTGGTTCAGATAGTATTTCCGTCGATGTTTCATTTACCTACTAGGATTTATATTATTTTTCTGTTATAATTTAAAAAATTGGTGTAGGCAACGCGTTACTTTAAGATCGTTTAAGGAAAACGGAAGAGGTAATCGCTATGCCAATTTTTGGTCTATCTAGTAAGATGAGAAATAAGCGCGATTGACCGTGATCCAAGTGATGAAAGTGATTTAAGTGAAATTTTTAAGTGATCTAAGTGATAAGACTGGTCTGCTTGTTATTATCTGCTTCTGTGTGTCATTCATAATAATATGCGCCAATCCCCACTCCAGTTTCGACGAGTGTTAAAAAAGTAGTCCGCGATATAATAGATCTCTGAAATTTTCCTTATTTTTTATGTCGACATAATATTATATTGGAAGCAAATCTATCGGTTACATAAACATAATCCCACCAAAAGCATACCTGTTAAAATTGGGCCAAGTTCCTATCGGCTAATTATGGCCTAAAAAAGACTTGAAAAGAATTTTTATCTAAAGTTCGTAGATGAGCCGACTCACGCTTGACCAATTTCTTAAATTTCTCAATTTTTTGTTAATCTACATATAACACACGAACTGTGTGCCAAATTTCCTAACGCTCGGATAATTGGAAGTGGCCTCTGAACTTTGTAGATGAACCGACTCACGCTTGACCGATTTCTTAAATTTCTGAATTTTTGTTTATCTACACATAACACACGACCGGTGTGCCAAATTTCATAACGCTAGGACAATTGGAAATGGCCTCTGAAGTTCGTAGATGAACCGACTCACGCTTGAACGATTTCTTAAATTTCTCAATTTTTTGTTAATCTACACATAACACACGACCGGTGTGCCAAATTTCATAACGCTAGGACAATTGGAAGTGGCCTCTGAAGTTCGTAGATGAACCGACTCACGCTTGACCGATTTCTTAAATTTCTCAATTTTTTGTTAATCTACATATAACACACGACCTGTGTACTTACCAAATTACATAACGCTAAGACAATTGGAAGTGGCCTCTGAATTTCGTAGATGAACCGGCTCACGCTTGACCGATTTCTTAAATTTCTCAATTTTTTGTTAATCCACATATCGTCGTATCCTAGGAATAAGGGCGCTATTGCAAAAACCCTACTTTACAGGAGAAGGTTTTTTTTGTTTATTTAAAAATATTGCTAAACAACTTTTAGAAATTAATTATGAAATTATCGCATAACTACGTAGCGGTTGCTATGAAATTTAAAATGATACGTTTAATTTGATATTTCGGGTAGATTTGTCCCTTATTTGTTTTTTCGGCAGGGTAAAATAAGTCTCGTCAGACACAAGTAACGTTATGCCTTTTTTGTACGGATTCAACGGGGTCGTGAGAGCATTTATGTCTTTTTACTGATCATTATCAAATAATTTACTTTTTAAAACCACATTGAAAAATCATCCAAGTGCGAGTTGGACACGCGCACAAAGGGTTCCGTACCATTATAGAGTAAAAATAGCCAAAAATTTGTGTTTTTTGTATGACAGCCCCCTTAATTTTTTAGTTTATTTTAATTTTTTCGTCAATTTTTATTTAAGTATAAGTACAACGGAACATTTTTTCAAGAGCTTACCTGTTGCTATTATTGACATAGAGCAAAAAATCACGTTTGTTCTATGGGTAATAGGAGCCCCCTTAAATATTTAATTTTTTTTTCTTAGTATTTGGTTGAATTTCCCAACCGCATTTTTTTCGCGGCTACTGTGAAAATGGGGGTGTGAAAAGGCTTTTAAGGGTTAAATAAAATTTCATCGCATAGTTTGTGTGATTATCCATATGAGGCAGCAGACACGTTTTTAATTCGATAACTATAACATTAAAATAAAAAATTCTAAAGGTGGAAATTTGGGCCCTCGGTGACTGTCCCCAAACCCGTTTTAGTATTTATTTCGTCAGCCGAGGAAAAAATATTAGTGGTACAATCAAACGGATTCTTTTGTTGGATTCTTAAAGAATTGAGGTATAATCAATACAGTTTTCATAATCTCTAGCGTTATATTTTCAAAACAGTGGGACAAAAAAAACTGTCCCAAGATTTTGCCTGCTTTCGGTGATTAAAAAAGAAAGATAAATTGTCGAGAACAAAAGTACTTTTGAACGTACTGCCGCTTCTTTAACTCAAGTACGAGTCACGCTTTTGCATTTGGAGCGAGAGATGGTTTGCTGTGTCGCTGCGTGTTCCCGCTAAAAACGTAAGTATATCGTCTCGGTGACACCCGACACTTTTCTCTTCATTTCGGTGACACCCGACACTTTTCTCTTCATTTCCGTGAATCAATTTATCATGTTAATTGAACCAGCCAGAAGTATTAATTTATTTTCTTACAAACACTTTTAATAATATGTATCAGTATATAATATAGATATCGGTATAAATAATATAGGTGTCAAAATATTCAACGATTTGTCGCAAATTTGCATGTCGGTGATTCCATTTCGGTGAATTCGGTGACCTATTTGGTCACCGAAATGCTTAAAAAATCACCGAAATGCCAAAAAAATCACGGAAATGGTGACTCGGTGACTTCGGTGACTTTCGGTGACCTTCGGTGACAATAGTTTTCATATCGGTGAATGCTTTTTTCATCTCGGTGATTTTTAAAGTTGTTTTATACAGGATAAATAATAATCTGCGAAATCGTAAAAAATGACAATGAATAAAAAATAAATATGCTGCTTCTTAATGTTTGAATTTTTTGAGCTATTGTACAGCTTTCATCGCGTTTATCAAAAAATTCCGTAACGTTTACATTTCGGTGAATTTTTTTTTCATCTCGGTGACTGAATTTTTCATCTCGGTGACAGCTAAAATATAAACGTGTGTGCTACGTTTGTTTATTATAAAATTTTTATGTCATTAGTTTCGTAGTCATAAAACATTAAAATTGAGAGGAAACTTCGGTAAAAAATCAAAAAAACATAGAAACAAAAAAGTTCACCGAAATGAAAAAAAATATGGACATGTTGAAATTCACCCATTTGTTGTTATAGCGGCAACAGATATTATACTCAATATGTGAAAAGTTCTTGAGACAGAGCCTGGAGACAGACGGATGAACAGACAGATATCGAAATCTTATTAATAGGGTCCCATCTTTACCCTTTGGGTACGGAACCCTAAAAAACAATATAAATAGGCATATGGAAAAAACATACTTTAAAGCGTTTTCTATTTCTCGACCCTGAAATCAATCATAATAACTATTGGTTTCCTTCAACTTGTAAAATTTATGTATGTACTAGATGACGCCCGCAACTTCGTTGCGCCAAAATTCGTTTATCGTGCGGGAACCGTACATTTTTCCGGGATAAAAAGTATCCTATGTCCTTTCCCGGGACTCAAAGTATCCCCATCCCAAATTTCAGCGACAGAGACAAGAGGTAACAGACAGACAGACAGACAGAGAGACAGACACACTTTCGCATTTATAATATTAGTATGGAAGTATGGAAGTATGGATATGGATTAAAAAAACGTGATAAGACTTCGCAGTTTTATGACAGCTATTTTAAATTACCAAATAACATTATAACTAACGACTAGTTACTATGACTATAGCATTGGTTAACTTTTATGACAATTAGATTAGCCAAGAGCCAGCGATAGCCAGATTTTTATCATTTTATAAAAGCTGAAAGTTTTCCTGTATGAATGAACAGTAACTATAGAATTTCGATCGCGTTTAGGAGGTATTCAGTTTTGAAGGTCTACCTAACCTTCGATACAGTGTAAAGCACTTTTCTTTTCTTACTTCTTACGGAAATGTAGGAATCTCATCTCAAAGTGTCGGGCATTTTTGACACTTGCTTTATACTACCAGACACCCTTATTATTCACTAAAATGCCAAAAGTATTACACTTTAAGGTGGTATGGCAGTGGGTAATAACTGGCATAAGTTGTCTGGCAGTAGGGAGCTACTGTCATAAGGGTCCGGTGGTGGGAGACGAGATTCATACAGTTATCCTTAGGAAAAAAAATTGCCTTGTATTTTATCGAAGGTGCGGTAGACTTTCAAAACTGGATACCTCCTAAAGTATCCGCGACCGAAGCTCTATAATAGTTGCATGCCGTTCTTACCTCTATTTGCCCCCGGCTTCGGCCGCATGGAATTCGAAAATCGCGTAAAAACACGAATATTTTAGGAACATGATGTTTTTCCAAAACTAAAAGTAGTCTATCTTACTCTTCATTCTTTCAACTAAGTTTATGCTACAAATCATGTCGATTAGTTGCTTCGCTAGGGCGTGAAGGAAGGACAAACAAACATACTTTCCCATTTGTAATATAAGTATAGGTTATTTAGCATATTATAGGTACAGGAAAACTTTCAGCTTTTATAAAATGACGAAAGTCTGGCTGTCGCTGGGTGGTTTAGCTGTATGAGTAGTTACAATATGACGGAGCGGTGCCTATTCTACTCCAACATCAGCTTAGCATGATAACGCCAATATTTTGTATTTTAAATCAAATGCTTTTAAAATTAGACAATAGACGACATCCCTCGTGTCGCTTTTGGTAGAGTGTGATGACTGATGATACATCATCAGCATAACACAAGATGTACTTAAAATTTTGGGTACGTTCAGTTACTAAAAGTTCGTCCAATAAAGAAAAATAATAATAGTGTATTAAAAACAGTTTCGATACACTCACTCTCGATACACCAAAAGCTCTTTTCCTAAATGTTTTAATAAAAACAAAACTTCTTTTTTTTCATTTTCTTCAGGCACCGGGGACCGTTTTCGTTTTCTAGAACCTAAAAATACAAAAAAAGCTCAAATTATAATGTGGAATATTATTTTATATTTGAATATTCTTGTAGCACACAACCTTTAACTATTTTTCTATACTACGGAAAAAGCCACAAAGCTCACTGCGGCTTTTTAACAAAATTTATAACAAAACATTATAAACTTTCAATTATATACTTTTCGAAATGGTGAATAAATAAAAGGCAAATTCATGTAATTTTTTTCCCAATAATAACTGTTTAAATAAAGAAAAATTAAAGAAATAAATTTCGTACATAGAAAAAAACAACAAAAGCCATTAGGGAAAACGATTCCCTAGTATTAGTACTAAGAGACGATTCCGTGGAAAAAGGCCACAGACGCAATGTCTTTTTTCCAGGTAATTACTTTTAAGAATGTAAAACATTTTTTGTACTTACTGTGTGTTCCCTTTAACGGTTTTTCGTCACAACCTGCTTCATTTTTAGGCACAGCTAATTTCTGTCTCCTCCGTTTCATTTTAATTTAAAGCAAACGTCTAATTTAAACAAGGAACAGTGCAATGACGTATTTCGCGAGTTCGCGGAATATTGGCGGGGTGGCGCGAGCGCCTCGTCCCCGCCCCGCGCGTCCTTTCACGCACTCCAAGAAAACGGCCACTGAAGCCTATGTTGCTTTTTTCACCGGGGAATTTAAGAGCTAACAAATGTGGCATTTAAAAAAATATAATTTACTGGTTATTAAAATTAACTTTTTATTATTTTTTCGATTTTGCAATAAAAATAAAAAGCCATAGTGACCAGGGCGCCCTTATTCCTAGGATACGACGATATAACACACGACCTGTGTACCAAATTTCATAACGCTAAGACAATTGGAAGTGGCCTCTAAATTTCGTAGATGAACCGACTCACGCTTGACCGATTTCTTAAATTTCTCAATTGTTTGTTAATCTACACAATAACACACGACCTGTGTGCCAAATTTCATAACGCTAGGACAATTGGAAATGGCCTCTGAAGTTCGTAGATGAACCGACTCACGCTTGACCGATTTCTTAAATTTCTCAATTTTTTGTTAATCTACACATAACACACGACCGGTGTGCCAAATTTCATAACGCTAGGACAATTGGAAGTAGCCTCTGAATTTCGTAGATGAACCGACTCACGCTTGACCGATTTCTAAAATTTCTCAATTTTTTGTTAATCTACACAATAACACACGACCTGTGTGCCAAATTCCATAACGCTAGGACAATTGGAAGTGGCCTAGAGGTTTTGATTACCGGTCAGTGAGTGAGTGAGTCAGTGCCAAAATTAGCTATTTTTACAGGGACATATTTCAGGATCTACCGAAGCTATACCTATGAAATTGGGTATACTGCTTAAGTACTAGTATATAATTACGTGGGTTTAATTTTATGTTTGCACTCGTAATAGGCACTGAGCTACAGGGGAGTCAAAAGTGCATCGAAACGGTTCGTGTAAACAGCGCACGGCATGCGCGCGGCCTGCTGGAACTCGGCCTGCGCACTTCCGTGCGCTTTGATATTTGTGTCAAACTACTAAGTTATCGTGTGGAAAATAATAATAACGATTTTGATAACGAATAATAATATGAAGCGGTTTTTGGACTTTGTCTTCAATAATTGGCTTACTGGAGTCATTTGATTAGTTGTGTCTTCCGTAAAGATAAGATACTGAAATGCTGAAGATGTCTTAATTTAAATTAATCGATTTAAATGACATTCAAATTAATTTATATCTCAATTCTTATCGATAAAAAGGTGCTTAAAATATTTTTGTTGTTATCAATTGCTATAATGATAGAAAATAGTTTTTCCATGATGATCATGGTTTCCATGATGTTACTTCTTATGGAAATTGTGTGTGAATATTTAGTTAAAAGTAAGAGCATATCGAAGCAAACAAATATGACAAACAATAATATTGACCATGTCAATGAACTCATTCAAAGTTCTACAATGATATCACTAATATGGACAAATAATAAACAGTATCGATTCCCACAGTAAATTATTAATATTATGTCATAAGCATTATAAAGTTACTAGCTGACCCGGCAAACGTTGTTTCGCGGTTCGCCACATATGTGGCTTGAGCTACCAGACACTCTTAACCATTGAGCCACAGAGGTCGTCGTCGGTATATAACTACACGTTATGTAATAATAAACTCACATGATAAATTTACGGAAAAATTTACCTATATCTAGTTATTATTTGCTATCATGAACCCTATGAAACGTGAGCTAGATTTCAATAATTTTCTGTAATTACAATTATTACACAAAAAACTGTATATTATTGTTAAACAAGCAATAATAAACAACAAGATAAATAATATTATGACGGTGAAGCTTCACAATTTAAATTGACCCCAGCTACAATCTACATTTATTTTTGTCTGATAAATTATGATATAAGTACGACACAGTATGATCTTAAGACCTCATTTACGAACATTTAGTAACTATTTCGTCATACTTAACCCACAAAGAAGGTTTTATAATGTTTACATGTCATGCTGTTTATGTTTGGGATCTGATTAAATGCTTGCTTAGTATAATTTCATATTATTATGTATAAAAATATAGAACAAAAAACTATCGTATAACTATGTCGTTTAGGTTATAGTCAATGCAGGGGCATAGCTACCGCCGTATCTGCCGTATCAATTATACGGGGCCCCGGGGCCATTGGGCCCCCAACGTGCGTATGCAGATTAATAAAAACGTTCCTAATATTATTTTTTTATTTCGTAAATGACAAAGTTAAAAAAAGCATTTCTTTTATTACTCGCGTAAATCGTGAGTCCAAAAGTTGGCACCCTATGCATTTTTTTGGTTTGTGATAACTGATGAGTTTTAACTTTTCTAAGGGCCTACAAAAAAAATTATACGGGGCCCCGCCAAGGCACGCTACGCTTCTGAGTCAATGCCAAAGAAATACATGGCGTTCCTACAGAGTCGCAATATTTGGTAAGTACTATGAGAGAAGTTGATTCCTAGGCAGATGGCGGACCTAAGTAATTTGGTCGCGCCGATCACAGCTAACATTGAATTGACACACGCCGACCACATGACGTAGGTCCGTTAACTGCAAAAAAAAGTATTCTGTGGACGCCATATTATAAAGCCCTTTTATGAAATGAATAAAAAACCTCCTTTTGGCGTAAACTAACAGCTGCTCTACTATTTGCTGTGTACCAACGATGTCAATACTTGGATATGGCATACGCCATCAAAACTGTAGCAATGTTTTTGCATGCAAAATGTGTATCGAGAAAATATTGTCGTCCTTTTTTGTCTTACAGTAATAGCATATACTACTTTCTCTTTCACTCATTTTACGCTTTCAATGCATATTTTACGTAATCAATGCATTAAACACGTCCGACTGTGACCGCGTCCTAAGGTACACTGCTCTCAATTGAGTGAGCTCACTCATTAGGTTATAATTCTATGATGTGTACACCCAGACACCGGAAAATTGCCACCATATTCAAGGTCCCTGTTACTACTTAACGACAACTCCAGCTGTCTATATAGGTGTTCTGGTTTTTGTCGGTTACATGGTAATCTGGCTTTTGCCGGTTACATCTTAAAATGTACCGATTTAAGTTTAAATGCCTCTCTTCACACTGAACCATGATTAGGAACCATGATTGCTATCATGATTATGTATAAGTAGTAAGTATTGGCAGTAAGCATAAACAGATTTTTAATATTTAAAACGTCTTTAATTAAAGTATTTAAATCTTAATTTTAGCAAAGTTTGTAAATTTCGTCATTTTGCGGCGTCACTGTCACGTGGATTTGTAATTTACATAATCTTAGTGTTTAGGGTTCCGTACCCGAAGGGTAAAAACGGGACCCTATTACTAAGACTTCGTTGTCTGTCTGTCTGTCCGTCTGTCTGTCTGGTCTGTCTGTCTGTGTGTCTCCAGGCTGTAACTCAAGAACCGCTATAACTAGACTTCTGAAATTTTTAATAGATTGTGTATATCTGTTGCCGCTATAACAACAAATACTAAAAACAAAGTTAATATTTAAGGGGGGCTCCCATACAAGAAACGTGATTTTTTATGGCCTTTTTTGCTCGTAATCAATAATGACAACAGCTTGGCACTTGAAACTTTCACAAAATCCTTAATTATATTTTTATTTTAATAAATATAAATAAAATTAAAATAAAATAAATATTTAAGGGGGGCTCCCATACAAAAAAAAAAAACCATTTTCGGCCTATTTTTGCTCTGTAATGGTACGGAACCCTTCGTGCGCGAGTTCGACTCGCACTTTGCCGATTTTTTTTAATTACAAAACTTTATTTTGTCCACATTAAAATTATGCTAAATAACTTCATATAACCTAAATAGGTTCGAGATCTAAACCAAGAAAGTCATAACTCAAAACCCTCCTCGCACTGTTTTTAAAAAATGCAACTGTTTATGTGATATTATGTCACCAAGATACACCTGAACACTCGCACTATTTTCAAGGCCCCAGCAATAATTCCTGAGTAATCATTAGCCCAGCTGTATCAACGTGATGTGGTTTTTGCCGGTCATATCTTAAAATATTAACCCATTTTAGTTTTAAGGTTTTATTTTTGAAGTTGGCCCAAGAAAGATAATATAATTATTGGTACCATGTTATGGTGTCTGAAGCAGAGACCATTGTGCAATAAATGTGCGGCCTCTCCAGGTTGACCTATGATGGACCAATACAATTAATGATTACTTTGTAAACATGTAAAGGGCCATTTTATACCTCTATATTTTATAATATCAAATGTCTGTGATTGCTCATGAATCATGATCGACGTCGATTGTAGAATCAGAGAAGTTGATTCATAGGCAGTTGACGGACTTAGCTACGTCAATTGGTCGGATTATGTCAAGTTATTGTAAGTCATCATCTCTCGGCTGGGTTTGATAAAACGCGACCAAACTACGTAGGTCCGCCATATGAATATAATATGAATGTGTGAATCAAGTTCTCTGATACATGACCATTGACCAGTGCCGAGATTATATTTTTATGAGTGTAGGCCACTTTATTTCCCCAGCCCCATGTTCGTAATCTGTCGGCCCCCTATAACGCTGCTGCCCCTAGGCCGCGGCATATTACGGCCTATTTATAAATCTAAATAAAATAGACAGCTTTGCAATCATGGTGATCCACCGTGATCGAACGTGAAGAGGATCCTTTAGTAGATGTTCCCCTTGACGACGTGAAAATGACGTGAAAATGCCAAGTCATACACTTCGTGATCTTGTAATTGTACAAAAAATGTCTTACGTTATATTCCATTACGTATTGGAAAATTTGAATATCGACTTTATGATTTTGCATAACTATTACCCATGTACGGTAAGAATGTTATGTCAATATTATTTACTGGATTCTCCGCTTGGCTACGCCGTGCCGTGCCTGTGTAAATAAGGAATTCCACAGAAAACGGTAATTTTCCCACCTATGCCCTTCCCCGCGGTCTACTCGTTATCTGTGCTAAATTACATACAAATCGGTCCAGCGGTCCAAAAATCTTATGGACCGATTAGGTGCGTTCAAACAAACAAACACTTTAGCTTTTTAGAATAATTATAATTCAAGAAGGAATATTTTTTCGTATATTATAGTTATCCAAAGACAGCCTTTGCTTTTTCAAAAGATTTCTCAAAATAATTTACTTTGTTTCAGGTAACATCAGTGTTCAAATTATGCAGTATTAAAGTATGTCTAAGACGAATTCCTTTGCAATGGGTACGAAAACAGAGAAAACAATAAAACTAGTCCCTCCTGATGGAGGATGGGGTTGGATGGTGTTGATAGGAACTGGTATTTCAAATGTAAGTATTTTTAATGCCTTGTAGATAAGTAGATAATAAAATCTCAGATTTTCAGACTTAAATATCTTCCTGAGAGGTCTAAAGTCTAAACTCTAAAGACTTTTTAAATTTGGTAGGAATAACTGATATGACATGAAATTATTGTTAAAGAAACTTATTGTAATGGCTTATTGTAAATGTACTTTAGTAATTAGTACCTACTTTTGTAGCTTTAAGATGCTGCTTTCTTTTCCAATTATCAAATAGAAATTAAGTTAGCTATTGATTAGATAAACCACCGACAAAAAATGTAAAAAAAACCTGGCATTAGACACTATAATATTTTAAAACGTTTCCTTTCCAGATATTCAATCAGTCCATGTTGTCATTATTTAGTTTATTATACGGTGACGCGCTAGAGTCAATGGGGTACTCAACCAGTGGTGCGGCGATAGTTATAAGTTCTATGCTGTTTGTGAGCAACTTCGGAGGGCCTATAGCGGGTGCGGTGACGAAATTAACGAGCCCAAGATTCGTTGCCGTGTTCGGAGCCTGCAGTTGTACGTGTGGGATATTCTTCAGCGGTTTCTCAACAAACATCTACCATTTGATGCTGACGTATGGATTTTTGCTCGGTAAGTTGTCCTTGAAATACAATAATTATTTAAATATTTAACACGATTTTTACTATAGTTCTGTTTGTGCACTAACAATAATTAGATTTAGTACGACCAAAATTTGAGAGTTGGTTAAGAATCTTTAACGGCTACACTCAGAAACTTTTGATGATTTCTTTAATTTAACGAGGAGGAGGAGGATTTATAAATAAATAAATAAATGCACTAACAATAATTAGATTTAGTACGACCAAAATTTGAGAGTTGGTTAAGAATCTTTAACGGCTACACTCAGAAACTTTTGATGATTTCTTTAATTTAACGAGGAGGAGGAGGATTTATAAATAAATAAATAAATGCACTAACAATAATTAGATTTAGTACGACCAAAATTTGAGAGTTGGTTAAGAATCTTTAACGGCTACACTCAGAAACTTTTGATGATTTCTTTAATTTAACGAGGAGGAGGAGGATTTATAAATAAATAAATAAATAAAAAAAGCTTTATTGATTTCCATAAAAAAATACATTAAATAAGTTTGATTAAAAAAAACATTTTTTGATTTTTACAATAATAATTCATTTACATTAATTATTATAATATTAGAGGACATAATCAGAACTTATAATTTACACAATAAGTTAGTTTTTGCATGCATTTGTTATTCATTATTCGTAATCATAATTATTAATATTCTATTCTATTATTATCATTTTCTGTTTATTATTTTTCTATGGACCCCCTGAGGGTAAAAGCCAAGGTAAACCAGTTGTCTCTTTCTTTCGTGATGCTCGGCCAATCTCTACCAGCTGTTGCTACTATTTCGTCCGACCATCTAGCGAGCGGACGGCCTCTAGATCTTTTTCCTTTTGGGCCAGGCCATTCTGTCGACCTTTGAGTCCATCTGCTGTCATCATATCTTGCTATGTGTCCTGCCCACTTCCATTTTCTTTGTAGCATGTATGTTAGAGCGTCGCTAACTTTGGTCTTTTTCCGGATGTCAGTATTTCTGACTCTGTCTTTGAGTTTTAAGCCTAAGAAGCTTCTTTCCATTCTTCTTTGGGTTGTCTGGATTTTATTTCTTGTTTTGTAGTCGAATACCCACGTTTGGCACCCGTAGCTTAGGCATGGTAGTAAAGCCACCCATATATCCATAACTATCTTTTTAGTAGATAGAGGTAATTGCGATTTGAATATATCTTTATGAGCCCAGTATTTTTTCCAAGTAATTGCTATACTCTCCGCTCTACTTCCTCTGCGTTTCGGCTTTTCTCGAATGATATTTGTTTGCCTAAGTATATATATTTTTGCACAAATTCTAGTGGTGTATTGTTGACCTTGATTGTTGTGTTAACATGATGATTTGTCATGACCTTTGTTTTTTCTAAATTCATCTCTAGTCCGACTTTTGTACTGGCTTGATTTAAATCATTTATCATTTTATTGAGCCTCTGTGGGTCTTCGGCAAATAGTACAATATCGTCGGCGAATCTGAGATGGCTCAAGAATTTGCCATTTATGTTAATGCCTTGTTCGCTCCATCTAAGGTTTTTCATAACTTTTTCTAGGACGGCTATGAACCCCCCTTTTCTCAGTCCTCTTTTTATATTTATTGGCGGGCCGATTTTATCCAGTTTTACATTACTTGTACAATTTTCATAGATGTTTTTTAGAATGTTGATGTATTTTTTGTTTATACCAAGAGACTGTAGAGCTTCCCAGATGCTTTCGTGTGATATTGTGTCAAAAGCTTTTTTATAGTCTACAAAAGCCATAAACAAGGGTCGGTTGAACTCTATATACTTCTCTATTACTTGTTCGACAACTTGTATATGGTCTATTGTACAAAACCCACTTCTAAATCCAGCTTGTTCTATCGGCTGGTATTTATCAAGATCGTTTGATATTCTTTCTAGGAGACACGAAGAAAATAGTTTATAAAAGCAGGACATGAGACTTATCGGTCGGTAATTTGCGATGTCAGCTGGGTCTCCTTTTTTGTACAACAGTATTATTTCAGATTGTCTCCATACATTTGGTACGACCTCACATTCCAGTATTTTGTTCCATAGAATGGTGATTGGTGTTAATAGTAGAGCTCTAGCAAACTTTATATATTCATTTATTATCCCGACTGGTCCTGGGCTTTTTTCAGGCTTTAGTCTCATTATCTGTTTCAGGACTTCCTCTTCTGAAAATTGTTTTATTGGGTTGGTATCTACAGAGACGTAAGTACTATTGCTAATTGTGTCTGTTACGTCTATTTGGCTATATAGTGAAGCATAAAATTTCGTGGCTATGTTTATTATATCTATACGAGATTTACTTTCGGCTGTATCAGAGCGAAGGGAATTTATCCATGTGTGTGAAGAGTTTAGCTCTTTTTGTGCCCTTTTAGTAGATCTAAATTTTTCTAAACAATGTTGTATTGTCTCTGTTCTATGAGCGTCGTAACATTTTTTTATTTCCTTGTTAGTGAGTTTGTAAAGAGCTTTCAACTTTTCTTTATCGGCTCTGTAGATTTTTGGCTTATTTTGTATCCTATTCCTTTCTTTCATTAGTTCTATCGCTTTCTCTGAGAGTATTTTTTTCCTTTCCGTACCCTTGTTGCGTTTTAAACTTTCTTTTATGCTTTGAACGATTTTCTGGTAGTATTCTTCTGCATTATAGTGACTATGTGTCGTCGTTAGCTCTGGAATGAAACTCTTAAGATTTTCAGTGTAATTTTTTTGATCGGTTGATGTTTTCAGCTTTCTCGCGGCTTGTGTGAAATTTCTTCTGCTTTTTTTGGATGGTGTTAAGTTTAGTTTGGCTCTTAGTAATCTATGATCTGATCCGAAAGAGACTGAAGATAATACTTCATACTTGGAAATCAGATGCGGTGCTGTCGTCATAATGTAATCTATTTCGTTTCTCGTATTTTTGTCTGGAGAGATCCATGTCCATCTATTCTTCGGTTTGAGTTTGAACATAGTGTTAACAATTTTTAAGTTATATTCTAAGGCATATTGAATCAATCTCTCTCCTCTTGGACTTCTACTTCCGTAACCATGTTTACCTGCAATATTTATTTGGTCGTGTTTCCTGGGGACTCCTATTTGTGCATTGAAATCCCCCATAGCGATAACATATTTGGCTGATGTAGAGTCGTGAGCTTTTCCAAGGCTTTCGTAGAAGTGCTCTATTTCTTCTTGAGATGAGTTCTCAGTAGGAGCGTACGCTTGAATTAACGCAAAGTGTAAATTATTTAGTTCAATTTCGAGAACACATACTCTATCGCTTATCCCAATAAAAGATTTGATATTTTCCTTTAGTTTTTTCTTTATTAGAAAGCCAACTCCGTACAATCCTTTTGTTTGGCCTAGGTAGTAGAAGACATACTCGTTATCCTCAATTATTTTTTCTCCAAGACGTCGAACTTCGCATAAACCTATGTCGTGGTTTATGTTTTGTAGAGCAGTCTTGAGCTCTATAAATTTTATTTCGGAACATAACGATTTAACGTTATAGGTGCATATGTTGTAGATATTCTCCATTATTTTGGGTTTCCTTGGTGGGTTGTGGTCGAGCTCTCCCGCGGTGACCGGCCGTACTGGGAGATATTGTAATACAATAAGTTTGTCGTAACGTATAAATGCAGTGTTACCTGCTTCTTTTTCTTTTTTCAATTGTGTTTGTAGCTCTCTGCGTTTATTAAGGACTTCAATTGAGTAGTCTTCCTTAATGTAATATGGAGTGTCTTTAAGATTTTGTTTGTTTCTCAGTACTTTCAACTTATAGCCCATTGTGTTAAATGTTACAACCACTGGTCTGATTTTTTCGTCTCGTTTTCCCAGTCTTCTAACTAGTTCTAAGTTGTTCGTGTTACATGAAATTTTTATATGTGCGTTAATAATTCTATTCTTAATTTCTTCAAGCTCGTGATATGATTTCTCTTGTTCTTCTATGCCAAAAATGACTAAATTTTTTCGTCTACACTGTCTGTCTAAGTTATTTATTTTTGAGGTTTGTTCTTCGATTCTTTTTTCCAATAACTCATTTTTCTGCTCTAATTTGCTAAACTTTTCGCTAAGGCTAACAATTATTGTATTTTTAATATCTTCCTTCATCTCCAACATGTCTTATTTCTGTTGTTTTAGGTCGTCTTGCATCTTCAGTAACATATTCTTTATTTCTTCCATATTGATCTAATAATGTGCTTTTAGTGCCCTCTCTCGAGAATCGTTTGCCTTTTTTGCAATCTTTGCTATCGGTCTGATGTATTAGTGTCTGACTCGGCCGCTAGGTGGCGGAACGTATTTGGTGTAATGGCTAGCTACGGAGTTCGATGATTTCGAACTAGATGTCGCACCTCTCTTTTAGTTTGGAATATTATATCGAACAATGGTAATTTTGTTGATTACTTTGCACTTTTGAGGTTATAATATTTCTTTTTCTTTAAATTCGGCACTCCTGTATCTTGATTTATAGTAGAATAATTGTGGTCTCATGCACTATTGGAACTATTTCACTTTTTGTAGTGTTTTACTTTGGTAAATACGTGTTTTTCGAGTGTATTTTGGTAAGTCGTTTTTATAACTTTTTAACACTTTTTCACTGTTTTCCACTTTGTCTTTTATACAGTTCACATTTTTTCAGTCACTATTTATCTTTTTACGCACTTTTTGGTTTATCTTGAACACTTAAATGCTTTAAAACAATAAGTATTTGCCAGAGCGATGTTGACAGTGGCACTACAGCGCTTTAGATTTACCTTATGTCCAAAACATCATACATTATAATTAAGTAATAATTAATATCTATACATATAAGTGCGGCCGTTAATCTCTAATAACATCCCGTAATCTCTTGATAAATATTTTTCGTTTAATCTGATGAAATTCCGGAAAGATAAAAAAGTTCGTGTGAAAAAGTAATCTAATCTGAAAACACACTTTTGCGTAGATACACATTGTTTGTGACGTATACGAGTACATGCTTAGAATTTGAGTCATTTTACATTGAGTAGATTCATAAATGATACTTTATTAACTATATTTTACTACACCGTGTTACTACGTCAGAGCCAGTCCACACGGCGCGTTGCGTCAGCGTTGCGCCGACGCAGTGCTGCCGTTGCGTTGTTTTACATACAAATAACCAAAGGTGCGCTGCGTCGTCGCAACGCACACAGGACAGACAGCAGCCCCCGAGACGAAGCGGCCCTCCCGCTTCGTCTCGGGGGCTGCTGTCCGTCCTGTGTGGGTTGTTTGTGTTGACGTTAAGACTGCTTCGTAATACCGCTGCGATGACGCAGCGCCCGTGTGGCCGGCTATGCGTCAAAATATTTGCGTTGCGACGACGCAAAGCAACGCAACGCGCCGTGTGGACTGGCTCTTAGGTATAGTATATCGTAATTCGTAATAAATATTTAAAGTATACATTATAATTACATACTATCTAATATTAATTAGACGTTTTATGTTTCAAACCAGACGACATAGTCAGTTAAGGTACCGGTTGGCAGTGGGCGACATGAAGCAACCGCAGACGACGTGTCGTCGCGACACTACTGGTTTCTATGTAATTCTATGAAATACCCTTCGCACCTAGCGACACGAACCTAGCGACACTTTTCATAGAAATACATAGAAACCAGTAGTGTCGCGACGACACGTCGTCTGCTGCCGCTTCATGTAGCCGGCTTCCAACTTGTACCTTTAGGGTCAATTCAGAATGCAACGCGACGCGTAGATGAATTTCTAAATTTGTAGTGAATTGACAGATTTGGTGAGCGCGAGACATCATGCAAAGCTGTTAAATCCATACAAATTTAGAAATGCATCTACGCGTCGTGTTGCGGTCTGAATTGTCCCTTTTAGTTAGCTCCGTTGCTTAGAAACTCGTTTCTTATGCGTAATTTAAACATTTTTTTCGCAATAAAAACTTCGTCTATTCACGCGACTCAAAGTATCTCTTAATTGTAATTTTAATGAGTATCTTTGCTTCTTAAACCAAAACACATATTCAATTTTTTAAATAAGTAATAATAAAAAGCCAAATTGTTTTTAAAGAACGCCATGTTATTTATCGTTAGCTATTTGCTCAATGTTCAGATAACATTATAAATTCCTATCTAATATCAAATTAAAAGCTTTATCACTTTGTTTTGAATAATAATAATATATATGTTTTGGATAATACATAAATCCTTAAAATTAATATAAAATAAGTCAATACCGACATTAAATGGCGTAAAATATAATATGAATTTATTTAAACAAGTGACAATGCAATGGAAGAATTTCACTTTAATTATCAATGAATAAATTAATAATTAGAGCTATTTCAGGAATGTTGAATAGTTTATTAGGGACTTTGAAAAGAGTTAAACGCCTACATAATTATAAAAAAACATCGGAAGCGATGAATTGCTATTGATGATTTAATTGAAACAAAAGCTTCCCGTAGTGACGCGTTAAAATTATTATCAATAATTTCTTACACGAGTAAAATATTATTTAACACCTGTCAAAGGCGACCTACAGTTATGGACACCACAATATTTATAATGTGGAATAATGGTGGAATATGAACAGATATATTATACAAATAAAATTTTGTTTCGACGTATTATTAATATTATTGTAATTACACGGGTTTCTCTATGTTTCACTTAAGTATATAGGTCATATTTATTACATACTAGATGATCCAGTGAAACTCATACCACTTCTCTCCTAAATCACACTATAAACCTTCCCTGGACTTCTAAAAATATTTTAAAACTAAAATTAACCAAATCGGCTCAAATATTCTCGAGTTTTACCGGAACTAACACAATTTAAAATTCATTTTTATTCATGTACTATCAGAGAAGTTGATTCCTGGGCAGATGGCGAACCTAAGTAATTTAGTCACGTTAAGTCAAACCTATCCGACCGATCACAGCTAACATTGAATTGACACAAGCCGACCAAACGACGTAGGTCCGTCAACTGCCTAGGAATCAATTTCCTCGATGGTACATTGTAGATAGATTTTACAATAAATTAGGCAATTTTTTTTAGGTTTAGGACTTGGTTTCATCCAGAATTCCTCATTCGTGGCAATCAATAGTTACTTCAAGGAGAGGAAAAGTATAGCGGTGGGGTTGGCCATGGTGGGGACAGGCATCGGACAGACCCTTATGCCCCATGTCGTGCGATATCTCCTAGATGAGTACGGATTTAAGGGGGCGTGTATACTGTTGGCGTCATTGAGTTTGCATGGGGTAAGTAATAGCAATTAACGAATCGTGTTACTGATATGGCGTATAGAATAAGTAGTAGTCTAGATATTGAAGTTGAGGACGTGTGCGCATTGGAAAAATATTAAGACGCTGACAACTGCCAATGACCTTGATCTCGCATCACTCTCGCACTACTGTCGATTTTCATGCCAGAGAGACAGAGATGTGAAGTGTTTACTCGGGAGCGTGGATACATTTTTCGTTTGTTAGAGGAAAAAATAAATATTATGGGAAATCTAGATGTCAGAACCGAAAATTAAATCTGGCAATCTTTGGATTTTTGTAAAAGGTATCAAATAAACAAATTTTTAAAGCATAGATTGTATTATTACTTAAGTTAGAACTGTTTAAAGTTCCTGAGAGATGTGACTTTGGTATTTTTTTTTTTTCATCCAGTAGGAGTACATTACTTTATTATTTAAATTAGACAAGCTTTCCCAAATATAATCAAAAATCACATATTTTTTTTGTGCCAATCAATGAAATACATACGTCTAGAAAACTGCACAAAGATGTCGAATTGGCAGAGAGATTGGCTTCGCCTTAAGTACCTTTTATTAGTATTTTAAGTCTTCTGATGTTGTATAATAAATAATTGTAGAGTTAATCGAAGATTGAAAAACAAACCAAATTAAATATTGAAATAAAACATGTTTTTTTATTTATTTTACATTATTTATTTGCAGATTGGTGGCACAATGTTGTTACAACCAGTAGAATGGCATATGAAGAAAGTCGAAGAAGAAGTAGTAGTCGAGGAAAAAGTGCATTTATTACAAGACTCTAATAATGTATCGGAGAAAAATAAATCGAACGGAAACGCTGAACAAAATAAAAATGGAAGACGAGCCACTGAACCCTCTATTACGGTTGAAAATGGCGTGGACAAATTCGCCAAAAGTGTTTCACAAAGTTATAAAGAACTGCCAATTGCTGAGGGCTTAGTACCAAACGAAAAATCAAACGGTATGTTTGCTATATATTCGATGAGTATGGTTACGACCGCACTCAGAGACGTTAAAAGATGATTAAACTTCAATTTAATGAAGAGTTTGACAGATAATGTATGGTGCTTTGGTCAAAATATTAATTTACAATCAAATAATTTAAATATTCGTCTCTGAGTGCGTCAGGTAGATTATTTACTAATGAAAATGAAAAACTAATAAAAAAAACTAATCAGCTCTCTTACGAATGAAAAATTCACACTTTACATACATATGTTATTGTTATGTACAGCATTTTGCTTTTGTCTGCCATGTAGCTTATGTAACGTGTTAGACAAGGACAAAACTTTGTAAACCAAAGTATAAAGTAGTATTTTTTTTTTATTAGTGAGGAAGTTAAAGTTTATTTTATATTGCAAGCTTATATTTTTTATTTAAAATGCTTTTTGTATCCGTAAAAATACTTAAATAGACGTAGCCTATTTTTAAATTGCAACGTTATATTTTCTAATCGCTATATTATGTGTATTATAAATACATTTTTCCTTTCAGGTCATGTTGTTGAAAAAACAATTCCAGAAAAGACTCTACTTCGGAAAATTTATGATTTATTTGATATATCACTTTTATCGAGTCCCCGGTTCTTAAACATTATTATTGGAACCTCCCTGACTGTTGTTTCAGTACAGAATTTCAGTTTACTCTTCCCGTTATTCTTGCAGGTAATTTTGTTTTCTTTTCTATCATTGTATCTTTTAACGAGTGTTTATTTTCTCTAACCCATGAAACTGATACTGACAACTATTAGGCATTGCAAAGTATTTCGAAATAATAAAAAAATAACCTTTTTTTATATTCCGCGTGCGAGCTCACACGTGCGAACATTTGACTGTGATAATTAAAATACGCACCTACTGTACCACCTTATAAAGCTTCTTAAATTCCTCGGAGCTCCAGCGTAAACTATAATTTTATACTAGCGTCAGAACCTTACTTTCTTAATATCTTTTCCCAATGAAACTATTATTTATGCATTACAATTTTGACCCACAAGCTCAAGCTCAACACGTTATAGGAATCTGTAAACATTTTGATCAAAACTTGGCTTACATTTTACAGAAAGCAGCTTCAATGAACAAACAACAAACTGCCTATTGCATGTCAGCTATTGCGTCAGTGGATATTGTCGGCAGAATTGTTTTGCCGATGTTCCAGAGCAGATTCAAAATTTCAGCCAGGATGATGTTGTGTCTGACAAGCGCGTGGATTATCGTAGTCAGACAGAGTGAGTCCATGTTTCGTATTGTGTTCTATTAAATTCTTTATATCGGCCCAGAATTAAAATAAGTTCGTTTGTATGGTAAAATTTTACGGGATTTTTCGTTTTGCTTGCTTGGGTTCCGCAACTTAAATGTCACTACTAAGTTGCGGATTGGTCAGTGGTCGATTTTCAAAATACTTCAAAGATAAAAAAGCACAGGGTTATTTTCATCAGAGCAAAATAATGATAACAGATAACAATCTAAACACTAAAAAATACAATCTAAAATATACAAATATTTAGAGGAAAATGTATGAGGGATGTATGAATGTATGAGGGTAGTTCACGAACCGGTGGTAGGCAACGTAGTTTCTTCGCTCTTTCTACGACTTTCAAAAAGTGTATCATGATACCCATTTTGAATAAAAATATATATTTTTTTTTTATGGTTCTTTCGAGATTTATTATTGCACGTAATTTGCAGCGCATTATTATTAGCTAGTGTATATAATATTGAGAACCTTTGGTATTGTTATGAGTTTAAAATACTTATTATATTTTCTTTTTCAGTCATGGCGAGTCAAACAGACCTGTACGTTCTTCTGGTATTATCTGGAGTATACGGTTTCGGGCGAAGTATGATTATTGTGGCGAGGAACATCGCGATATCAGAGCAGTGTAGACTAGACCAGGTACCTTCGGCTGTAGGTCTGGGCATGTTGTCGATGGGCATAATAGTCCCTCCAGCTGGTTGGTTCCTCGGCTGGATCAGGGACTACACCGGCAGCTACGTGGTCTGCATCACGGCTCAGAACCTCCTACTCTTGCTATTCCTCGCTATGTGGATCCCGGACATGCTATATCTACATCTTCAGTCCAAGAAAATAAAGCCGAAAGAGACCGCGTAGAATTTCTGGGGAGTTTGATATTTTTCGTAGAGGAACTGTATCTGTGATAATATCAAATGCAAATGAAGAGATAAGAAATTATTGTTACGCCAAAGATATGGACATTGCTCAAGATATGAAATATAATAGGAAAACTAATGGATGAAGAAAAGTACTGAAAAGATAAAATCGATATGGATGATAGAAAATAATAATAAGGATTTAAGGAAATAATTACCAAGCATATTGTGGAAAATAAAGACATTATTGACTAGATATTATAGCTGTTAAGATTAATAGTACATGATACATAAAATATTGAATATTGAACCAATGACGACAAGTAACTGTGGCTGTGAGTTTTGTATCAAATAGGCTATAAAATTAATGCATTTACTATGCAGAGACTGATGACAATGAAGTGGCAATAAAAGATGAGAGTGTACTTAGTGAATTGTGTCATACCAGTTTAATAACGTTTAGAAATTAAGGAATAAATGTTTAAAGAATTAATTTTTTTTTACTCACTCCGACGTAGTTAAAGAAATTGATGCAGAATATAGAAATAATAATGATGATTTTAAACCAGCAAATCTACGAATTAATAAAATTAAAACCCAACTACTAAACATTTACTTGTGGCTATAAAGTTAAAAAAAAATGCTTAAATAAATATTGGTATTTAATCTAACATCTAACTAATCTAACATCGTGAATTAAAAATTATTTTATGACTGCAAAGTTACATAAAATATCACTTTTAAAAGGAGTTGAACCGAGCGATCAATTGAGCCGTCTCATGTTTAATTCAGAGTGGATCGCCGAAGAATCGCACGCACTCTGAAGCCATTCCAACTGAGACAGATGTTCCCTGCAATTAGACTGGAATTATATTAATACAGACTTTAATTATTTTAGTTTTTAACAGTTATGACTTTTTAGATTATTTTTAATGCTAATTTAAATGTACTTGATAGTAGCCCTGTTGCTTTGTTTTACATTTCTCACTTGCAATAATTGAACCATTAAGTGGAGCTGCAGTTGCTGTTAAGGTACCATCTTTTACTTTCTAAAACCTAAACAAGAACCCTCGTTATTATTTACATAAGCTATTTTTAATATAATTGGAATTATTATATATTTTATCATATATATATATTTTTTTATCTTTGGATTTTCCCTTAAAAAATTTTTCAAAAATATGGTAAGTACCTATACATTTTAGTTATAAATGTTGAATTACGTCGAATAATGTTGTAATTATTCACTTTAAAAACAAAAAGAAATAATTATCACTACTTTAAATAATTTATTGGTGCTGTGAATTATTTAAGCTGCAGCGAGCGGGGGCGGTGCAGCTGAATATAAATTACTTTATTAGATGCAACTGTTTTCGCGGAATTAATTATTTAACATGTGTCGCCACGGAACGTGTCTGCTTATAATTTTCCATGGAATATATTTTTGACCCCGATTTAATGGAGTGTTATAAGCTTCACGTGTATTGTGTTCATATGTTTTAAAATTTATAGAACTCATCAATCAACAAATTATAGGGATAGGTCACAACAAAAAATTACGGCAGTGCTTTATCTTATCGTACAATGTCGTATTTGTGAAATTTTTGCGTTGCGACATCGCATCGCGTTTCGGTGCGATGTTTTTTTTTAACGCAGTGGCCTATAGAGTCATACTTCAGCTGATTTATGCTTTGCATTTCATAGCACTAATTAATCAACATAGAGGCGAAGAGGTTGTTCGTATACAAATAACGATACATTTGTTCTATATTCGATAAAGACACGATTATGACAGCTTACCACATTATCCACAGACACAAAGCAAAATTTATCACAGTTTACAAACACTGTATAAAATGAATAAATGACACCTTGTTCACTATAGTCCAACATTATGTTACCGAGGAAAATAAAGGCTCCGTCAAAAAAACATCAAAATCTCATTAGTTTCCATTCCATGCCGAAACGACACTACGGAAACAGTATAACTAATGTACAGCAATAAACAGAGACGAGTGCCGTTTTTCTTTTTATAACTTCTACGCTTCCCGTTTGGGAGGTATTTTGAAGATAATGTGACCTATTTCATGTTTTAATTAACTATTTTCGTTGGACGAATGAAAGCGTATTCCAAAACTTTCAAATTAAAACTTATTACGACTAGATTTCGCTTGTAACTTTGCGCATAAAATATTTATAAGGGCCAACCTACACGTACCACAACCACACGACAACCACAACCACATCACAACCACACCACGTGATCGGGCGTATATTTCGTATTGTAAATGAACTGGACTATTCACACGTACCACATTTTGCAGTCGTTGTCGACCACTTGTGTGATACCGACCACATCGCAACTACAAGCGAACTAGTGGCCGCAACTACAACGTTGCGTCGATTCAGTGACAGTGCGCGCACACCGCCCGCGCTCTTCCCCCCCTCCGTTTCATTGAATTTCGTACGTAACCACATCGCAACTACTGGCGACAACGCAACCACGTCGACATTTTGTCGGTACCACAACGCAACAACAAAAAGCTGCAGCGACACCATTTACACGTAACCACCGCTTGACGGCATTTTATCGTTGCGACGTGGTGTGGTTGTGGTACGTGTGGGTTGGCCCTTACACGGGAATTGTACCTTTTGCTGCAGTGGAATCTCATGTTCTTAACCCCGCTATTTCAGCGCTGTTACTTTCACAGTGAATTCTATACAGGAGACTCTTACACATCTTAAAGTATTCTTATTCATTTATTATAATTTGGTTTTGTTACACCCAGTATATTTGTTTATCGCGCGCAGAAATGTATTTATCGCGCGTGGACCATACATTTTCCACGATAAAATGTATCCTATGTCCTATCCCGACGCTCCAAGACCATACCAAATTTCATAAAAATCGGTTCAGTGGCTTAAAAGTAAAGCAGTAGCAAAAAGATAGACACACTTTCGCATTTTTAATATTAGTATGGATATGGATTGTTTATTGCATTCTAAACACTTTACATCGATCAGCTGTATAATTTATGTTAAGACTACGCATATCTCAAGCGAGTGTGACATGCTACAGAATATTAATTGACCTTAATAAATTGGTTTGAGATGTCTGCGTTTAGCAGCAGACTGTTTAGTGTTTAGGTAGCCGCATATAATTTATAATACTGAATATTAGATGAATACTATTTAGACTGTTTGACAATCATAATTGTTGTGTTACGCAGTAATTTTATAGTGTCAAAGTGTATGCGCAATACACAAGAGCACTCTACATTCCATTACTCTCATAACAGCTAGACGGACGGACGGACAAACGACACGACTGGCGTGAGATTAGACGCAAGACTGGCTTTTTACATGTCCAACCGACGCAGTATGGATTATTTTTGTCGACACGAACTCCGAGTCAATAGCAACGTGCTCTAAACCTCCGGACCACGGTGGCATCTAACTACTACTGCTTACTCTATAATTATGGCTTTAATCCAAATAGCTCCATTAGTTTTTCAGCATTTTCGATGCACAATCCTTATACCTAAAATAAGAAGAATAATGATGTAAGTATAATTTATTTCCTAGCTAAAATGCCAGCAAAAGAACAAGCAAAAGCCGAATAAAATGGAAGACTTAACAAGAAGCAAATAGTAAGGAACAAAATAAGGTTCTTATTGTAAGAGTCTCGCAGACTGTAGATAGTAGTAGTGTTTCAGGAAAAATGAGCTTCCTTTACAACCAGTTTTCGATTGAAGAAACAAATCCAATCACCCTCAAGCATTAAGGACCTTCCCTTACGGAGATTCCGTAATTTACCGTATTTAGAGCCTTATAAACTCATAATTTGAAAGCTACAAAGTTATAATAAAAATACAGCAATATTCTTTAGTATATCAACATTCCTTTCCCCGTTTTAAATTTTCTATTTTTGTTTATTATACTCATGATATTAGCTTCCAAATTAAAACCAATTTATTAAAATTGAAGTATACTTTCAACACCTCCATAGTATTTACAAATTACGTTTATTTGAAACACACGACAATAGATAGACAATTTCATTAACTACATATTCCCCGTTATAATTTTTTTAGATCAATTTTGAACTAAGATAAGTAAAAAAAAATATGATTTTTGTGCGATCTCAGCAACGAGTCAAATGTATGGTCAAGGTCGTTTGCTCGGGGGATGCCCTTAACTTGATGCAAGCACTGAAATTCATTATGATAATAAGTAAAGTATAATTATGGTATAATTATACTCCACACTAATATTATAAATTCGAAAGTGGGTTTGTCTGTCTGTTTCCTCCTCACGCCCAAACCGCTGAACCGATTTTAATGGGTATGCCGATACTGTGAATACCGGAAAAGGACATAGGATAGTAATAGACAACTTTAACAAAAAATATTATTATCAGAGTGACTTAGCGTAATGAAGAAGTAAAGGCTCACTCATAATGTAAGTTTCTAAGCAGGTAATCACCAGAGTAGAAACCTAACGCTATCCGCAGACAGGTATATTCTAAAGCTGACGTAAAATTAAGATGGCAAAACGGTGCAGCCAATTTAAAGAGCTAAGTTTTAAGTTGTCGGTTTAAGTTCTAACTTCTAACTCACTAAAATAGTATAAGAATGAAAACAGTTTTAAATGTCAAACTCAAACTTGACTAGGCATATGACCAAAAAATACTCAATTGTATTCATACTTTACTAATAATCACTACATGTTAGAAAGGGGAGATAAAGTCTGGATATGGACAGACAGACAGACGGACAGGCTGAAATATCCTTGTGATCGGGTCCCGTTTTTACCCTTTAGGTAAGGAACCATAAAAGGGGAAAAATATCCATCTTTGTTATTTTACTATGCTGAAGCGGACGAAGTCGCGGGCAACAGCTAGTAGAAAATAAATTCTTTCAATATTGTTTTCTAAGGTGTTACGTATATTAATTTAAAAATAAAAAGCATCCGACAAAAGTTTTGGCCCATAAAAATAGTCTTACACTACATGATATTAGTTCAGAATAATATTCTACAAATAATATATAAATATTAGCCACTTAAAAATAAGTAAAGTAAGCATAGAGATATTATGTACTTATATGTCAGTGAAAGTAAGACAAATTGTTAGTAAATTTTCTCACCTGGTACCTGTTCGTGTCACACGTAGAGCTCCACAAACACGCAGGTATTCTAAGTACATGAGGCACTACTAAGAACCTATGGTTTCATGCATCAGAGAGTAAGTTATATCTGATCCATATAGGATCTGTATATTGAATCCATATTTCGCGTGGTCACGACATCACGCCTGAACGGCTGGACCGATTTCACTATTTCTTATTTTGATGTATTTGTTATTGTCCGGAGAGGAAGAATATGATAGAAAAAACTTTAAAAAATGCGCGCAAAATTAGAAAATTTAAAAATTCTTATTTCTACTCTAACTTTAGCGCTTTGGACAATATTTATAAACTTTTTAATGTAACATTATGACATTTAACATAGAATTGACAGAATGCATTTTTTGTGCGACGGGATAGCGATGGACATTGCTATGGTGCCATACTTATTTAGTCACTTCAATAAAATAATATGGGCGAAATCGGAAATACTTTATCTGGCAAAACAACGTTTACCGGGACAGCTATAGGTCTACCAGAATCTGATGGCAATTTTTGACAGCAGATTTTCATAAAATATCCTTGATAATTGGATAAATTTTTATATTTGTATGTTCAACACACAGAATCAGCCGCTATAAGAAAAAAAAGGATCAAAATGTTTTATTCCAATTACCCCGGTATTGCTAGAGACAATTTATTTTCTCACTTTTTGCCATCGGATTCTGGTAGACCTATAGTTAGTTATATTTTATTTGAAAGCTAATATAAATGAGTAATTTGAAATTGACATTGAGTATCACTTTATACTCGTGAATCTATACATTACCGAAACAAAACAGCTGATCCATGCATGCACCATGCACCATGCACCATGCACCATGCACCATTTTAAAAATCACACAAATAAAGGAACACTTCCGTTCCTGTTTACACCCCGTGGGGCGTCTACGGAAAGTTAAAGACCCATTTGAATTTAACTCCCAAACTTCGCGAGTATTGCCAGTGCTTTAAAGTATGTATACGCCGCACACCGTCACCGAGATGAGCACGAGAAATCCATTATTGCTTTCCGAATGACACGTTCGCGTTTTCGTAGCAACTGAATCTTTATCAATTCCTCAGCTAAAAGTTTTCCTTACAGGAATGTGCTTTTATTTACCTTTCACGTATTTTTTATTTAGGTATCCCGCTGCATTCGATGTTTCAAGTTTCTAAGGCTGGATTGGCTGGAAAAGGCTTGGATGGAAAACTGTTGTACAGATATATGCGGCGGCGCGAAGAGCGAGATCACAAGCAATTGTACGCAACGATTTTAAATTTAAATAGCGGCCCGCTTATTATCGAGCCTAGTGCCATTATTAAGTATGAATAATTAAGGGTATGAAAAAAGGGTAAACTTTAACTGAAATCCGTACAATGGTGGGCCTTAGTTTCTTAGACCGTAATATAGTAGTTTAATGTGGATTTTTAAGTTATAACTTCTCTATCTTAGAAAAACAAAAGTTTATGAATTTATCCATTTGTTCTTTGGTTAATATAAAATGTATTTTTTACAAATTTCAAAGATTATTTTAACAAAAATATTGGAAACAACTATTTTCCATCCGAAAGAACTTTGGTCGAAAGACAGTATCAGTGAAAAATGATTCTGTGACAGTCGATAAGAGACTGAAACATGAGTTAGCAAGGAACTATCTCGCTCCCATATATAATAAATAGACACATCGTTAATAATATCTTTGTAACAGCATTTTTAAAATAGCCTTTGAAAAGCTTAGAAAAAGAATGTATCAAAGTTTGTACCTGATGGTTACAATTTACTTCCGTGTAAATATAGCTGAATGATAAGGTAAAAGGTTAGGTTAGAGATAATAATAATATTATGATAGAATTTAACAATATTAAAAAAAAACATAGCCCACCCACCGAACACATAGAAATAAGCCTTTTACGAGCTACTTGTTAATTTCACTCGCGGACTAAATCTATTATGATTCCACAGATAATAATAATTATTATTATGTTACAAGAGTGCAATATTATCTCACGTATGAATAAAGAGACAAGTTTTAGCGAAGAGCTTATACTATAACCAGTAATAAATAAACAGTATCATAGGCAATTGTTACTTCTAATACTCATTATTTAGTACTTATTTTGTATATCGAGCAATGCAATGCACATTCGCCGTTTGTCGAACAGAAAAGACGTTGTGAACTCATAAAACCGTATCTGTTCCCTTTCATGAATGTTTACACGACTCGCGTACTGGCGCTTAATATTTAAAGTTCGCCTCTTATGAATATTGCATTTCGGCGAGGTATATAATGTTTCACCGTAACTGTTGTACAGTTACATAATGTATTATGAGGCGAATGTATCGTTTAGTGTATTTAATGTTGAGGCTTGTGCTTGTGCTAATACGACCATCATTAGATACATTTTCAGTATTTTCTTGGTTAATAATTCAAATTATCTATGTCAATAGAGCTTTATATTTTTAATACTTAACATGATAGGTGCTTAAGTATTTTTATTTTTAGCTATTTTCATTTTTATGAAAGCGCTATTAAATGTTTTGAAAAAGTAATTTGAGTCATATTACGTGTTTTTTTAACCCCCGACAAAAAAGAGGGGTGTTATAAGTTTGACGTGTCTGTCTGTCTGTACTGTGTCTGTCTGTGGCATCGTAGCATCCAAACGGGTGGACCAATTTTGATCTAGTTTTTTTCGTTTGAAAGCTGACATGATCGAGAGTGTTCTTAGCCATAGTTCATCATCATCAGCCTTCTCAGTGCTGGAAAATCACGGTTTATCTGGTTCTCGAAAGGCCGATTACTGATTAGCAACTTCCAGTCGTTTGATGGGTTTTATATTTTGCATTCTTCATAATTCGTGACATTTATGAATATATACACATTAATGGAAAGTTGACCTGGTGCTGCAGCATCACCTGGTAATCAATAGGATACCCAACTCCTCACCAACTTAGAGTAGAGGTTTCGTGTTTGGGCTCATTTTAATAGCGACAACTAGTAAGACGTAGATAAACAGTAAATATTTAAATGCTGCTGCTGCAGCATCACCTGGATTCTATAGGAGCCGAGCTCCGTATATGAACACAAAGTGGTGGTTTCATGTTTGCGCTCATATTGACGGCCTTATCCAAGAGGACATTCATGGCTGGTTTTCATTAGTGTGGGGGACCAGCTTGCGCTAATTCCCCTTAGATCGCCCAGTTCAGCGTTCTTGAATGATGAGGGTGATGATGATGACACTGGGTGATGAATGAAATAAAATACTTTTTCACTTTGTTCCAGGGAGCAAGCACACAGTAGTTCCGAAGTTGGGTAACGATGGCGAGTGAGCGAGCGAGTGCCGTACTATGGCGGCCGACCCATATTTATATCGGCCCCGAGACCCAACTTCTAGAACATTCCATGCCTCACCCCCTCGTATGGAAAATTTATTCAGATATTCACAGAATTACATCTTTTTATAGAATAATCATTTGTTTTATTTACACAGTCGTTAAATCTACATAATTTGCTATTTTAAAAGTTTATACCGACCTCCATAACCGAAATAAATGAAAAAATCTCTTTTTTTGATATTTATACTACCTTGCTGCCCCCCGATATAACGGTCGTCTCTGGCTGTCCCTCTCGAACGGGACTTTCTTGTCTGGGACAAGGACAGCCCGTTCGAGATGTACACTACCTCCCTCACTTTTCGGTTACAGAGTTCGGTATTACCACATAGGCGTTATACCCATTCCACCGAATGGCACTATTTTTCACTGT
This sequence comes from Cyaniris semiargus, assembly GCA_905187585.1. Lineage (NCBI taxonomy): Eukaryota > Metazoa > Arthropoda > Insecta > Lepidoptera > Lycaenidae > Cyaniris > Cyaniris semiargus. The sequence continues at coordinate 8,292,802 of LR994555.1, forward strand.
ACACTAATTTTCACTATAATGTCCATTGTCCATACACAATTAATGTCCATTCACTATTTATTGTCTGTACACTATTGTGTCTGTCGTGCACAATTAGGATATGATCCTGTTGATAGGAATTATTCTGAACTATAACCAACACAAGTTTAAAAAGCATAAAATAAAATAAAATTAAGAAATTTAAGAAAACCCCCGCCAAACAACTTTAAAAAGTAATGAAATAATATTTACTGACTTTAAGTTTAAATAATTCCTAAGGAAATCCTTAGTATAAAGTAATATTTTAATCCATAATTGTTGTCACGGTATGTCGGGGGACCGCGCGTATAGTTTAAGGGTCAGTTCACAGCGGACCGAATCTAGACAATCAGCGACTTGTCGATACAATTATATGCAAAAGTCGCTGTTGTCGTAGTTTACTTGGCGGTCCCCCGACAGACCGTGACAGCAATTATGGACTAAAATATTACTTTATGGCGGGTTTTTTTTTAATTTCTTTATTTAATTTATTCCTTTAAATATAATTATTTTTCGAGCTAGGTGGGTCTCACTGGACCCACCTTGCTCTAAATTACTTTGTAATTAGTTTTGAAGTAATTTTTTGGTGGTAGAACAGGAACGTGGTTCTCAAAAATAGAATCTAATCAATTTCGAGTAGACAATGGGATACACATTATATGTTTAATTATTATTCAAATAAATGTGGTGCTATAACGCTTTTTAAGTTTAATTTTTTTTTCAGAATAATATTTCTAACGTGTTGTATCAAACAACGACAATGCTAGCGCTGGCGTCAAGTTCACTGGAACATTCTAACGCGGCACACGACGAGCCCGGATTGAAGTACCCGCAACAATGACGGTCTTTGGCTTTTGTAATACTTTATTACGTGCCGGCATGGATCCCTTGACAAAACTTTATTGGAACATTGAGTATGAACACTCGGGTAGATGAGGCACTCGTTATAATAGAGGATCATTATGTAAAGGATAGTTGGTAGAGCCTACATTGAATGGAATATTGTCGTGAAACTAATATTGCAGAGAATATTGAGTTTCATGCGTCCCAGTGGTTTAATAGCTTTGAAGAGTTTGGGTTCATTTTGAATTGTTTTTTTTTTGCTCATAAGAAATATACTGAGTGTTATAATATTATATTAAGCGGATGTATGTGCAATCGTGTACGTATAAAATATTCCTGTCACGAACACTCTGACTACTTGATGCTTAATTGAAACAAGCTCTTAAATATGTCTACTTGTCTTTAACCCGGCGAGAATGTGGCAGGGTATTTTACACCCTGCCCATCACTTAAACGCGCGTAGTTTTTTTATTTCGCGTTTAGCAACAACATGACTTTCAGTAGCTGCAGACAAGAGAGTGCGGAGGGTATTAGTGGCGATATCCTAGTGTTGCGCGTACCTGCGCGGGAGTTACAGGCTTGCTAACCTACTTCGGGTAAATTTCACCCTGCCACATAGCAGCTGGTGTATGTGTTTTTAATTTTGATAAATTGAAAATTGAATTTATGATAAATGAAGTTTTGAACGATTTTTTCGACGAGTCTGACTCTAAAGTCGGATCTGAAATCTCAACTTCAGCATCAAGAAATATTCCTGGAAGAGGTATCAGACATCGTGACTGTCCCTATAAGAAAGATTAGAATACTAAACATGGTTGTAAGCACTGTAAAAAAGCCATATTGTAAGGAACACGCAATATTTTTTGGCAAAAAAATAAAAATTAAGACTGATTAATATATAGTTGATTTTTTTTTTTTATAATAAGACCTCGACATTACTAATACGTGAAACGTGATATTACCTAAAAAATAAGAAGTTACTTTATGTTTTCTTTTGGTTTTCGAAGTTAATACTTTTTGTTGATTGTAAAATCTATATTTTTCTGTTTTCGGTAAAATTAATAAGTATACATATAAATATACATTTTTTTTATTAAATATCATAAAGGGTATACTAAAAGTGAATAAAATAGTAAATATTGTATAATACAGTTATAATTTACATCACAGTATGAATTATTTCATAAGGGTATAATTTACCCTGCCACATTCTTCGCGTAATTTTTTTTCACCACATTCTCGCCGGGTTAAATATCTAGTATCTAGTAATATTCTATGTAATGAATTAAAATACTACTTCAGTTTGATTTATAATTTAATTTTGTACTTTACTCGGCTTACAAAGTAGTGAAATATAACTGCTAAAAACATAATATGTTATTATATATTAATAAAGTATATACTTTATCAATATATTTTGCATGATAAAATTTGATTTTCAGTCAATACACAAATCTTTTATACCAAAATAACTTAAAAAGCAAAATCTTATAAATATAAAGGACTTAGCTTTTCGATATTTTTAAGAATATTTTCGGTATATTCCGAACCCCGAATTATTTTTGTATCATATATCAAAGACCGCCCGGTGAGTGCCCTTTATTCAATGAGATGTGTAAAATCAACCATTACCTGGTCGTTCCTCCGACGGCGACATTCTGTCACGATACAAAGGGACTCGCTATAAAAAAGTTAATCTTTAATACCTATGCATAGAGATTAGAGACGAAATTATATTAATCGGTTACCTTTATACTTTTACCAGGTGATGCCCGCAACTCCGTTGCACCAAAATTCGTTTTTCGCGCGGGAACCGCACATTTTTCCGGGATAAAAAGTATCCTATGTCCTTTCCCGGGACTCAAAATATCTCCATACCAAACAGCGAAATCGGTTCAGCGGTTTGGGCGTGAAGAGGTAACAGACAGACAGACACACTTTCGCCTTTATAATATTAAGTATGGATCAGCTACCTTTATACTTTTAAATGAATTGCATTGACATCGTTCTGAATACAAAAAAGTTTTCAGCGTTAAAATTACTAAGAACTAAGAGCCCTCGAAAGCTTTGCACAAAAACTGCAAAATAGTGAATATAAAAACTAATTAAATGTCTCTTATAATGTGTGAAAATGAAAAAAAAAGAGGACCATGAATGAAAAAGCCGTAAAAATTAAGTGCGACGAAAAGCCAACTTCAGTGGAGCGATGAATAATCCTCCCGTCAGCGCCACGCGAGCTCGCCGCCCAATTAAAATCGTACTCTTTCAACGATATTTAGCTTAGAATATTGCATAATAAGCCAATAAAATACCCCACTTAACGCCTACGAGGGCCCGTTGGGCATGAAATATGCACTCCGCTCTCATTACGCCGGCGAAATTAAATACATAAGTCCGGTTACGCTGCCGCCGTCACGTAGACTTCTTATAATTCTTTAATAGTTTTTTAATACGATTTACGAAGTTGAAGTTTGGACTGCGCAAGATTCCCGTTTATCATCTTTGACTTATATTAGACTAAGATAATACGTTGAATATGATATGCAAGATCATAAGTTACGTTACAGAAAAGTAACGTAACTATGATTGCATTACATACCTCATGATCTTTGTTCATCACGCAATTTTAACGCAAACTTTAAATTCTGTCTGTATGTTACCTTCTCACGCCCAAAACTCTAAACTGATTTTGCTAGAATTTAGTATAGAGATACTTTGAGTCACGGGAAAGAACAAATACTTTTTATCCCGGAAAATGTACGGTTCCCGCGCGATATACGTATTTTGACACAACGGTCCTTATCTAGTAAAAAGTACCTAAGAGATCGTTCTAAAAAGCTTTGCTTGTAGTTTCTTAACTAGATAATAACTCAAAAATGTATGGTTACCATGGTTATCATTCCTTCCTACGCCGTTTTTTCTCTAATGAAACTAATAATAATTACTTTTAGAAAAGAGAAAAATTATATTTTTTTTTATTTGTAAGTAAATTTAAAGCAAATGTTTACCAATCTGTGCCATACAAGATATATTCGTTTAAATACTCGTAGGTAAGGCAACGGCCGCACGACTTAGCTCCATCTTAGCTCTACCTTGAACATAATAGTAATATGTAGTTGGCAATGTCGAATCATTGGTGTGGCTAATTCCAGCCGATTACACACATAAAGCTGATACTGTCATTACGATAGTCCTGTCAATTAATGAGATTATGTGCAGACATCATCTCTCTACAATTGGCCGAGATGTAGAGAACTTCTCTCTAGTATAGCGAGAATTTGGGAGATCTCTACTAATATTGTAAATGCGAAAGTATGTCTGTCTGTCTGTTACCTCTTCACGCCCAAAACATTAAACCGATTTTGTTGTTTATAATGGATATACTTTGAGTCCCGGAAAAGGACAAAGGATACTTTTTATTACGCAAAAAGGACGGTACGCGACAAAACGAATTTTGGTGCAATGGGGTTGCGGGCGTCATCTATTATTTGCATACGTTATTTTTTGTTATCTGACACGTCATAAAATCGTGTTATTTAAATATTTTTATATTGTAACTAGATGACGCCCGCAACTTCGTTGCGCAAAAATTCGTTTATCGCGCGGGAACCGTACATTTTTCCGGAATAAAATTTTATACGTGGGAGAGATAATCTTCGGCACGAATGGGCCGGCTCGACCGGAGAAATACCACGTTCTCACAGAAAACTGGCGTGAAACAGCGCTAGCGCTGTGTTTCGCCGAGTGAGTGAGCTTACCGGAGGCCCAATCCCCTACCCTATTCCCTTCCCTTCCCATCCCTACCCTCCCCTATTATCCTATTCCCTCTTAAAAGGCCGGCAACGCACTTGCAGCTCTTCTGATGCTGCGAGTGTCCATGGACGACGGAAGTTGCTTTCCATCAGGTGATCCGTTTGCTCGTTTGCCCCCTTATTTCATAAAAAAAAAGTATCCTATATCTCCATACCAAATTTCAGCAAAATCGGTTCAGCGGCTTAGGCGTGAAGAGGTAACAGACAGACAGACAGACACACTTTCGCATTTATAATATTATTATGGAAGTATGGATGTAATTATAAGTTTCAGCATAATATGGACAAACGTGAATTATCCCGTGAGTAGGCGCTCTATGGGGATCTTTTTATTAGGAAGGTAACAGATAGAAAGTGATATTTTATTGCAATTAATCCTTTACTCTTCCTGTGCGATTTTTATAATATGTCGCCAAAAAAACTCATAAGCCAGTAGAAATCCTTTAACGTATCATCATTTAGTAGTTTGAGTTGGATCAAACATTTCAATAAGAACTTTCACGTATTGAATCTCGAGAAATGTTGCATACGAAATAGAGAATTTCAAGGGTAAAGGCATCCTGAATTTATGAGTATGTCAGAACAATTTTGGCGAACAGATGGTATTTTATAAAGGAATACTTATTTCGCCCCAACAATTGAAAAAGGTTCGACGGAAGCTTTTTACTCGTCCAAGGTGGAAAATGGCCATTTTTATAAAATTGTATGTCGATTTATCGAGATTGAAATATTGTATTCTAAAATGTAAAGTGTTTATTTAAAGTACTTACTCCTTATAAAGGCACTTAGTTAAAAGTGTTGTGATAATGTTTAATATTTGCTTAAAAAATAGGCTTTTCCCAAATAGCAAGTTAAGTCGTTACGGTTGATGAGATAATATTATACTTAGTGATTAATTTTTTCTGAATCTTCAATGTCTCTCTTGTAAAATTAGCTTTTTGCACACACAAACTTCTACGTAGATGGAGTCGGTCTAAAATCTCATTTGTGGTATACTGATAACCACAAATGAGATTTGAACAAAAAACTTACCAATAATGATAATAGACTCAAACGTTTAGAATTTTAAAAACTTCTCTTAAGGTCAGTTAGACCCTAAAATTAGCAGGTCGATGTCTGTCAGTACGAATATCGACGTAAAGGACATTAAAATAACATTTATATCAGCGCGCCTTGGCGGTAACGACGCTCGCCGCGTTCTTGATAGGGCGAAATAGGAGAAAAAACCTTTTTACTAAGATAATTAAATCAAAATGCAAAATGTAACCACAAATTATTCTTCTTTAAGTTATGAGCTTTTCGTTGATATGATTTTTGAAAGTAAAACTATCATTTAGCTTCATGAAAAATAAGAAAAATATCACAAAATTCGGAATTATTTTTGATGGAGTGAAGTTTTAAATATTATGTTTCGAACCACAAATTGTCAAAATACATTAAGTAAACAACAATGTGTATTTTTTTGCTTTTAAAAGTTACTATTTGTTTGTTTATTATTGATTCAAAGTCATGTAAAATTTGGTCTATAGGGCCTTAAACATATTATAAACGGTAGCTATTCATAATTGTACAAAAATACTTTTAAAAAACCAAACAAACGATCCAAAGAATTGTTTACAAATGCACACAAGTGGCAATGTTTACAGTAAACATAAGTCCGTATGGTATTTGTAATGAAAATGTAAACTTACTAGGGCGCATCGATGACAGGTTATAATAACAACGACCGTGTGATTGTAAAAGGGTCAAGAGCGATCTATGAGTGCTTTGTTTATAGCAGGGGTTCCCAAAGTTCTGCGGAACCCAAGGCTGCCCACCGGTGTTCCAGCAAAATTACTTAGAATTTTTACAATTTAAGTATAGTTATACGTTTTTTTTTATTAGATTTTAATTAACAATAGAAAAGACTAGTGAAAGTTTTACATTATAGACATTTCATGTAAGAAATCTAATCAAATTCTGGATTTGGAAAGCATGATTTCCAAAAGCCTTGAAAGTACTGTACGGGTTACAACTTACACTACAATTAGTATCCAACACTTCCCTTCAATATAATAATTTTTTCAGATCAACGCGCCTATGTTACAAAATTTGCCCGACCTATTTTGAATAAAGTTTTGATCGTCCGCAACATCAGCTAAATTAAACTAGACAATTTCTTTAAAAGCCTGTGCTAATATCTTTTTACGAATTCTTATCGCGAGCACAGCACTAAACAAACCTGGCTGTAAACATTACTTAGAAAAAAGGAAACCGCGAACTTCACGTTTTCGAAAAGGCAGGTCGTTCTAGCATCAGATAAGGCCAGATTTGCGGCCACTCCATTAACAAATTACCTCTTTAAAGCCGTTGTACATTGAGTACTATTTAAAAAATAATCATTCGTTTCATCTGTTCGTTGCTCCTAGTAGCGACATCTAGTGTTAGCGCACTGCACTAACTTGAAGTGTGGTTCTCAGACAGACGAGCGAGTTGACCGGTAATAAACAAAAGAGCTTTCCAGGCAAGCTTCTTTTGTTTGTTTTCGCGTTTGAAATTCTCATTCCGTTTACAAAATGTTTTTTTTATTTTATTTAATTTTGTTAAATAGTTACTGTGCAGTTTTATGCCTATTTAGCTGCAACGTTATCTATGTGAAAATGAATTTTAAATTGTGTTAGTCTCGCTTGAACTCGAGAACTTCTGAACCGATATGGCTAATTTTCGACTAGAAATATTCACAAACATAAACACATAAGAAAAGGATATTTTTCGTACTAGGGGGAAGGGGCACTTATTAAAAATTTTGAAAAACACTACACGTGTGCTCTACACGACTATAACACGTTCTTCTTTCTTTAGACTCCCACTTCTATGAAAATTGAAAGATGTAGGTAAGTATAATATTACAAGATGACGCCCGCAACTGTTGCGCCAAAATTCGTTTATGGCGCGGGAACCGTACATTTTTCCTGAAAAAAAGTATCCTATGTCCTTTCCCGGGACTAAAAGTATCTCCATGCCAAATTTCAGCAAAATCGGTTCAGCGGTTGAGGCGTGAAGAGGTAACAGACAGACAGACAGACAGACACACTTTCGCATTTATAATATTAAGTAAGTATGGATGATGATGATTGTTATGACGTAATGAATCCTAGTATTTGAATACAGTTATTCTCTTCAAAATAATATTATACGATTCTCCCTTTTGGTTTTTGCGGCCGGAACCGTAAATTAATCCTTTCGTAGCTTTTCGTAGGTACTAAGAGTGTCTTTCCGGTGCCCGTTTCAATTTCATATTTTATTAGCTCCCAAACCTAATAGAATATAAATTTATGATTCAAATTTCAAAGGTCATAGTAGCCAGAAATGAAAATGAAAGCAACGCACAAAATGAATAAATAAATGACTGGTTTTGTACACATTTGTCTGTTTAGCACAAAAAAAAACAATCTGCAATCACTATTTCAACTATGACTATTAATTAATTCTAAATTAAATAATCGGCCAAGTGCGAGTTAGACTCGCGCACGAAGGGTTCCGTATCGTTATAGAGCAGAAATAGGCCAAAAATTGTGTTTTTTGTATGGGAGCCCTTAAATTTGATTTTATTTTAATATTATTATTATTTATTAAAGTATACATATAATTAAGGATTTGGTGAAAATTTAAAGTGCCTACCTGTTGCCATTATTGATATCGAGCAAGAAAGGCCAAAAAAATTACGTTTGTTGTATTGGAGCCCCCCTTAAATATTAATTTTATATTGTTTTTAGTATTTGTTGTTATAGCGGCATCAGAAATACATAATCTGTGAAAATTTCAGAAGTCTAGCTATAGCGGTTCTTGACATACAGCCTGGAGACAGACAGACATACAGACAGACGGACGGACAGACAGACGAACAGACAGACGGACAGACAGACGGACAGATAGACGGACAGACATCGAAGTCTCAGTAATAGGGTACCGTTTTCACCCTTTGGGTACCTACAGTACAATCAATTTTTATTAAGTGTCTCATACATTTTATAAATATACTTTAAGCTCCCGAAAAAACATAATAGTTAATATTTTATACATAGTACATAGGTAGTTTTGTCACGTTAAAAGTAGTTTTCGTTCAATAAACTTAAAGTATACTATCGACAAATTGTAGGTGATAAAAAATGTCGGTATATTCGACTATTGACAATTATTGTTAATAGACAATTGTAAGGTACCTACATCTTGTCGAATACAATCGGCATTCCTTGCACAATTTATGCCGAAAAGTTACTTCCTAGGTGATAATTCCTAAAATTTTCATCCATCTTTGTTAAACAAGGTCCAAGTCCTAATTAAAACAAGTGCTCCCGCGTGACAGAAATGACGTCACGTCCGGTAGCGCAGGCGCACCGGAAGCGGAAGTTGTGGCCGCGCACAATCTGGAGGCGGCGGGAAACACTGAATCAAGTGAAGCCTGAGCTTTCTGTTTTATGCACAGACATATATCAACATAGATAGATACCGCATGTGTATGTACTTCGCGTGCCATATCGCGTTCCCAAACGACGAGCAATGCTCGTCTTTCGAAAGTATTTTCTTTAGTCTGCTATCGGAATCGGACGTCAATCGGAATTTTTAAAATGCCCAAATGCCTAAAAGTGCCGTATTGAGCTGTAGAAATTCAAATAGAAACGTTGGCCTTGATAGTGGACACGTTTCTTATCATCGGTACGTCACAGTAGGTAGTAAAAAATTGGCACGCTCGTTTTCATACAAATAGAGCAACATGCGGTATCTATCTTGATCTATGTCTGTGGTTTTATGTATGGAAGATAGCATTTTTGATAGTAGCTTATGTATGTGCACATTTAATTAAAAGTGTTTCTGTTTTGTTAAGAATTTACCCTTAGTTTCGTTGCGCGGCAATAATTATTTTATCGTGCGGAAACTGTAGATTTTTCGGAATAAAAAGTCTTCTGTAATCTTTCCTGGGACTGCCTACATTCGCTTAGTAAATTTCATCCAAATTGGTACAGCGTAAGCGTAAACACAATGTAATTATTGCTCTCATAATAATATTAATTATGCAATATCCTCCGTAAACAACTTTAAAAATTCACAAAAGTAGTAGATATGTTATTAATAATATAAGACTTGTGTTATTAGTTTTATATGAATGTTGACTGTAATTTTGTTTCATGTATTGATGTGGTTGGTTACTAAATGAAATGAATGAGTTATGTATTTTGAAAAAAATATTCCTCATTAAAATCAAAACTAATTTTAGGCTGAATACACCTCATTAAAACCGTGTTATATATAGTATAGAGGCCTTATTATGACTTATTACTCATTACTAAACTTGACACTGTTAGAAGTTGAAACATACCGCAAAGATGTCTGTCTTCAAAGCTACAATCAGCAGTCTTTCATTCTAAGAGGTGTTAACAGTTTGAACCACCGTGTGAATTTGTTACACTTACGTTTGAATATTCCTCGCTTGTAGACTAGAAAGCCGTCAAAAGATTCTATCCAATCAAAAGGAATAGATCCGTACTAATATTATAAATGCGAATGTGTGTCTGTCTGTCTGTTACCTCTTCATGCTCAAACCGCTGAACCGATTTAGCTGAAAGCTATGGAGATACTTTGAGTCCCGGGAAAGGACATAGGATACTTATCTTATCCCTACTTATCCCGAAAAAATGAACGGTTCCCGCGCGATAAATGAATTTTTGCGCAACGGAGTTGCGGGCGTCATCTTGTAGAGCATAAAATAATTTAAATTTGTGCTAAGTCATTTTGTAGGTAACGTGAGGATGTCCATGGAAGAAATAAGAATGCGTCCCACTCGACTGTGTTAAGGTTAGCTCACATTACAACGTGACGCAGCGTTGCGATGCAATGCATTTTTAATGACCCATGAACTTTATTTACTTACTAGACAACAAGATTTTGAAAATTGCCGCCCGCGGGGTCGGGCTGCCTGTTTTAAATTTGAATAGCTCATGTTATATAAAAGTGCATCGCAACGCCTGTAATAGGTAGGTAAAATAGCCTACACGTTGGAGCATCTACGAAAACTAAAGTATCTATTAATTATAAAAAATATTATAAGACATAATTAACTAAAAGTCTAACTCGGGCTTATAATTTGCATTTTTAATAATAAATTAGCTGGCACAGTTTGACAGGTTTACAAAATTACGAGTCAGTATATAACTAAATTTTTTAATTAGTATTATTTATTTATTGATATTTTATTTTTAATTGATTAATTAGTATTATTTTACGGCAACTAGTACTGAAGTACTGTAAAATCGCTTTTATTTTAAACTAGATGACGCCCGCAACTCCGTTGCGCCAAAATGCGTTTACCGCGCGGGAACCGTACATTTTTCCGGGATAAAAAGTATCCTATATCCTTTCCCGGGACTCAAAGTATCTCCATGCCAAATTTCAGCAAAATCGGTTCAGCGGTTTGGGTGTGAAGAGGTAACAGACAGACAGACAGACACACTTTCGCATTTATAATATGGGTAGTATTTAATCGAGTGACTGTAAATTACAGTTTTAAGTGTCAAAATTAATTAATTTGGGTTATAGAATTACTATTTGAGCGACTGACTGTGAGTGACGAGAAATTAACAGAACGGCACCTTACAAATTATTTATTTGAGTTACTTAAAATACAAAATGAGCAGCTTCATAATATTTGAGCGACCTAATATCTGTTTGAGTGTCAACGTTACGTCCTGCATGTTTTTCAATATTTGGCAAATATATTTTTTATACTGAGTGGCATTTTATCTTAAATGAAGTGTTTCGAATACTAAAACCACTTTGAAAAATACACTAATGAGCAGAGTATAATGAGCTCACATTAAAACAAAAAAAAATGAATATGAAATAATTATTTGATGAAACACTATTAATCAGGGATCCCTAAAACATTTTTTTTTATTACTATCAAGCAAATATTTTGTGAGTAGCTTCATTTGGATAAGAGGAACAACAATTTTATCTGTGAAAATTCTCGAAAGTGGTAGCTAACAGAGATAGAAAGGATTTCATACTTTGATTTGATGATCCCAAAATATGTATTGTTCTATTTGTAGGAACTTAAATTATATAACGGTAAAAGTTTAGAATCATGCCCAACGATTTAGGGGGGGAGGGGGAGGGGAGGAGGGCGGAGGGCGGAGGGGGGTAAACCTATATATAAATATATGTATTTATATATAAAAATCATTAATAAATTATTACATTACACAACTTATAATCCTTAACGGAACGTCAAAGAAATGGGTAAAAATTTTAATGGCGACCTATACCAAAAAAAAAACAACTGGCTTCAATTATTATGAGTCGACGGAGCCCCGCTACGCGGGGCTCCTACTTCTGGGTGGTTCACAAAAAAATAACCACGATGGCTAATAGCCATCTAACCTAACCCAAAAAAGTCGTATTGGGCCAACACGGAGTTCCTTAGACTTAGACTTTAGGCCGCGTCTCCACTGACGCGAATCAATATTTTAGGACCATCAAATCAAAGTATGAAATCCTTTCTATCTCTGATAGTAATTCACTTTCGAGATTTTCATTAAAAACACGTATCAAAATATAAAATATAAACCCTCAAATAGAATATCAGTAACCAATAATCATTAATAAAGCAGCTCACAAAAGTTTGCTCAAAGTGAACTTTTTAGTAGTTCGTAATGTATAATCTCACTTAGAAAAATTGAATCTATCTTTAATATTGAAGTTGCCCGCTATGTATTTCCAGTCGCTCACTTAGTAATACAGTCGCTCGGATAGAATTTTAATATCTGAAATAGATTAATCACAATCCACTTTTTGTAAGCTCGGTCTGGATTTTATTATAAATCAATATTAGTCGTTAGTTTAGTTTATTTTTCGCTTACTCAAATTCATACCGCTCATGTTATTAAAACAGTATGTTCATCATCTGTCGCAAAGTAATTTTTTATTCGCTCGTTTTATTATTTCCCTTATAATTTTAGTATGGATATGGATAGTACAGATAAAGTATATAAAGTAAGTATGGAAGTATGTATAGATAAATAGGTTTGTATTACCCTTTTTAATTAACATTATAAAAGCGTAGATAATTTTATCAATTCCCATTCCAACTACCAACTTATATCTAAGCTCCAACAAAAATAATCTTCATATTCCGTGAAAATTTCTAAACAGCAATATTTGTTGCATTCTTCGTATATGGAACACTATTCTTGTGGGACACATGTCGAAACTTCCACTGGAAAACTCCATCTCCACGAAGAGTAAAGCCTTGTTCCTTGTAACCTGCACTGGAATTTATACCTCACTTGCGAAATCCTAATGAAATATTCTAAGGCGTAGTGCGTCAAGTTTCGTTAATCGTTTTACTTTGATGCATTATGATATTATAATATTGTTTGATGTATTATTTCGTGCATGTCGTTTATAACATTTTTTCATTAAAATATATTATCTCGTTTTATAATCCATACTAATATTATGAATGTAAAAGTGTGTCTGTCTGTCTGTAACCTATTCACGCCCAAACCGCTGAACTGATTTATAATATTATAACTTATACAATAGGCATGACGTTTTTTTTTTCTTGTTGGTAAGTAAAGGACCATTCAAAAATAGAAATATCGGTGAAAAAATGACTTTGATAGCTTAAAAACTCTCCAAGATATCACAATTCAAAACTCACATAAAATAGACCTTCCCAAAACGCTCCATACAAAATGTCAGCTAACTATGACGTCACGCCTAGCTAGTTTGTACGCATCGCGGGAAGATTTTGGGCGATAGCTATGTTAAATATTGCGTTTATGAAAGTGGTCTTATAAGAAAAATTGTTATAAATTGCATAACTTATGGAAGGGTAGGTACCTACCTATACAAAAATTAAGAAATTTTATTAAAAAAAATCGACTTGAATATCCAACTTTGAAGGCTCATGACAAAAAAAATACATAAGTTATGAACAATGATATAAGAAACAGGTTATGAAGCTGAAATTTTGGAATATTTATTTTTTATCGCTATGTCTTTATTTTATTTAAAAAAATTAGCTTATCCTTGTCGTCATCCCTAAAGGAACGCTAAAGATGCGCTTACACGTGCAGTAATTGCTCGGCGACACAAATGGACCGATCTGGAGCAATAAGTGGAGCAATATGGAGCAATTTCAATAAATTGCGGCAATTATTTCGGCGATATTGCTTCTAATTTCTCCAGATTGCCGCAATTTATTGAAATTGCTCCATATTGCTCCACTAATTGCTCCAGATCGGTCCATTCGTGTCGCCGAGCAATTATTGCCCGTGTAAGCGCATGTTTATATTTATATAGAAGTTCTGCAAAAACCATAGTGATCAAAATCTTTATAAAAAAATAACGTGCCAAAAATCAAAATAACTGTCTCGGTGTCAAAATAAATAATCCCAATGAATTTTTCGCGATTGTTATTTAATAAACATAATTCGAGCTTGAAGCGGTTTCTTCATAGAAATAATCAACAATGGAATAAGGAACAGGAAAAAGAAAATCCGTTTTGCTTAGAATCCATCGACCAAGCGGCTATCACTTTGCGAAAACATGACAATAGGAGGCGGCAGAGTCTGTATAACTTCGGTGTGTATGTAGCGTCCTGCATGCCGAAGTACGTCCAAAAAATCCAGCTGCAGCACACAGATGAATTAGAAATACTTATTGCACCAGAGGGTTTGTATCCCGTGCTGAGTTTCATGGCCCACCATCAGAATTCATGCTTCAATCAGTGCTCCGAAGCGACCGCCATAGATGTACCGAAGCGTGCTTATAGATTCGAAGTGGTCTATAATCTTCTCAGCTTAAGGTACGGCGAACGGGCTCGAGTGAAGACTTACACCGACGAACTGACGCCTCTACATTCAGCGTATTCGCTCTGGAAGTGCTGCAATTGGTACGAAAGGGAGATTTATGATATGTTCGGGATAGTTTTTACCAATCATCCGGACTTAAGGCGGATTCTCACTGATTACGGGTTCAAAGGTCATCCCCTAAGAAAAGACTTCCCACTAGTTGGGTACACGGAGGTTCGGTACGATGATGAATTGAAGAAAATCGTGTATGAACCAGTGGAATATGCGCAGGAGGTGCGATTGTTCAATCTCGAATCCCCTTGGAATTATATGAAAAATTTCCATGAAGGCTATTCTGATCCACCTAAGAGTAAAGAAAAATCGAAAAATGTAACCTCTTCAGTACAGACAAAATAGTAATTGGCCAAAAAAAGTGTACTTAGGTTAGAAAGTATTTGGTCCTTGGTGTTGTCCCTTTGCTATAACACCATTTTTTAATTTGATACTCGGTAAGTAGATAGGTTAACATTAAAAAATTCTTGACAATACCCTGAAGATTTTGATTATTGTATTTTGAAATGTTCCTGACCATCTAGGGACTTAATAATTTACATTTTACAATGCAACACGGATTTACATATCCAAATTAGATGTGAGATTGCATGTCTAGCTAATAATGAATAAATTCAGATTTGGTACTTACATTGTTTTATTCAACTCTAACCTAAGCTAGCTATAAAGAAGATAAAGAAGAGTACTAGTACTCTTCTGTATTAGTTATTCATAATTACTATTACTTAATTGTAAAGACTTTAAATAAGGTACAGAGATGGTAAAAGAAATCAAAAATTGGGCACCCTTAGAGAGCAAATTAAAATTTAAAACGATAATATAAATAAGTACCTAAATAGATTTTATATGTCGGTTACAATGTATAAAAATTATGCTAAGCTTGTGGCTCTATACTTTAGACTTGTATATGTATTCTGTGACTTTAGACAAAACGTATTATGGCTGATTCGTCACACCTATTATTATTATTGTTCCAACTACTGTTGTTAAAAAAGTAAATTTTCAACTATAGTACAAGCCATTATACCTCTACTATACAAGCCTAGCGTTTAAATAGTTAATATTGTTAGAGTTACAGCTTATGGAACTGTAAAAAAAATGTCGCATTCAGGACAAATAATACTTTAAAACATCATATTTTGTGTCATAATAAAGACCGGATTGATAAAAAATATCAGTCCAGTGTCTATAAGATCGATTGTCCTGAATGCGATAGTGTATACGTGGGTCAAACTGGACGCAGCTTTGAGATTCAGTAGAACATATTATCGCGGCTTATAGGAATGGTCATCCTGATAAGTCACATTTTGCTAAACATCTTTTAGATAGTAATCATACCGTGCCCGATGGCCATTCCTATAAAATTTTACATAAATGCGACTTGCTTGCTTGCTTGACTACGTCACCGCTTATTAATATGTTCGGGGGTACTGGTGAGGGTAGTGGGGGTAGTGGGGATAGTAGTAGTAGCGGGGATCGATAGGGTATAAAAGGCGGTGATTTGGCCGGTGGCGGCACTTGACGGACGTTGTTCGTAGAGTCCACATCCTGAGGATGCTCCGGTGTTGGGGCGAAACGCGTGTCGAGGTTTTTAACTTGCATGGTGGTAAGAGGCCTTGCATGAATTTGCTAACATTATTGCGTGTGTGGTGGTGGTGTTTTCAAGTTCTTGCATGCGAGTGTACGCATAGGCATGATTGTGGGAGAGGAGGGAGGTGCTGTACGCATGCCTATGCGTACAGCGTTCACTCACTCATTTACTTATAGGTTGAGGTTTATTTCCCGGAATATTGCTAAAAATAATAACATACTAAATTTTAAGCTATGGATTTCCGCAAAGTTACGCCTGATTCTATTAACTATTTATGGAACTGTCTCTACATTATATTATATTCTTATGCTAAGTACTCACATACGGTTTTACTCGATAGTTTTACGCCAAATCGAGCAAAAACCACAGTGTAGACTGCAAAACTCACAGCTCGAAGGCTCGCATCGGGCCGGCTCGATGTTTCCTTCGAACTTACTCGACGCGAGCCGTCGAGCTTTACTCAAGCGTGTGGACGTGACTTCGAGTGTTTTTATTTTTATTTTTTATTAATGGCGTTATCATAGAAAGTAATTCTTCGTATAGCGCTTCAGGTATACTTAAATAATTTTTGAAATCTTCGGGACAAAGCTCCGTAATCAAGTTCACGTGGCTGTAATCAGAGCGGCGATCTAACCAATATTTGACCCGCGTTTTACGTCTTTTCTGTTCATTTTCTTTAATTCTTTTATAATTAAGAATTGCAATATAGCCACCTTCTCCTTAGTTTAACAGACATCTTTTGGCTCGAACGGTTCGGTGAATACTGAACGGCGACCTTACTCGATAGAGATTTAATACGTGGGAGAGCCATGCTTCGGCACGAATGGGCCGGCTCGACCGGAGAAATACCACGTTCTCACAGAAAACCGGCGTGAAACAGCGCTTGCGCTGTGCTTCGCCGAGTGAGTGAGTTTACCGGAGGCCCAATCCCTTACCCTATTCCCTTCCCTACCCTCCCCTATTCCCTTCCCTTCCCATCCCTACCCTCCCCTATTACCCTATTCCCTCTTAAAAGGCCGGCAACGCACTTGCAGCTCTTCTGATGCTGCGAGTGTCCATGGGCGACGGAAGTTGCTTTCCATCAGGTGACCCGTTTGCTCGTTTGCCCCCTTATTTCATAAAAAAAAAAAAAAAAAAATAGAGTAATGCTGAATGTGTGGACGAAAGCCCAAGCCGCGGGTTTTGCTTGACGTGATTGCTCGATCGAGTAAAACCGTATGTGAGTACTTAGAGATAGTTTTATAGTGGCAGTTTTCAATACAGCCCGTTTGAATACGTCTAAAATAAAACGAGACAGAACCCTGCAGCTGAAAATGAAGTAAATAAATGTAATAATATTATAGGATACAATTATTTACTTACTTACTGTGCCTCGCGATACTACTCGCTGTGTAATACCTCGATCGTGGGAATAGCAGACACAATAGGTTTTCAATTGTTATGCGGCAGCCGGGTGCCGCTTGGGGATTGATGGGTTAAAAGGATAAAATTAGTATGATTTCCCATAAAAAGTTTTTCCGCAGTTAAAAATGTAGCCTAAGAGGTATGTGTTAATCCAGGATGTCAGCTTACTCCATAGTCCATACCAACATCAAAATCCCTTCAGCCGTTTAGACGTGAACAAAAATACAAACTTTTGTATTTATAATATTAGTATAGATTATTATTTAGTAACTTTTATTAATTTTTATAAGTCAGGACTCAGACAAGTTATAAAGTACACGATTAATTATAATAATATGGCCTCTACAGGATCAAATTTCAAAGAAATATAATCTCTCCTACGAAATGCAAAATGTGAAATAAGATGGTACCTATTAAATTGCTCATATTCAATTCTAACCAGATGACGCGGACTCTTTGAAAAGCCTTTTCAATTCATAACTAAAATTGGCACAAAACGCTAATTGTTCTATTCATTTTTGTCCGGTTCGATTAAGATTTGTAAAGACAATGATCACTATTTGATTTCGCGATTAATTAGAACTAAATACAGGGTGTAACAAAACTAAGTGATAATACTTTAGGGTGTGTATGTGTTCCTTGTAGGGAGTTCACTGTGAAAGTAGCAACGCTGAAAGACTAATTTTTTTTTTTCACTTTTGTATGGGGAAACTAGTGACGCTGGGGCGCTTGCCCATACAAAAGTGAAAAAAAATTGGTCTTTCAGCGCTGCTACTTTTACTGTGTTTTGTTACACCCTGTATTATTTTATTAATAAAATCTTGAGAATACTATTGAATATTTTTTATAATATTATATACTATTACTTACACTTTCGTTAAAAAAAGTATTAATATTTATAATTTTTAAAAAATCGGCCAAGTGCCAGTTGGTCTTGCTCACGAAGGGCTCCGACTTCCGTACCATTATAGAGCAAAAATTTTGTTTTTCGTACGGGAGCCCCCCTTAATTATTTAGTTTATTCTGATTTTATATAAATACTACTCAGTATTCAGTAATTTGTGAATATTTCGAGTGCCTTATTGTTGCCATTATTGTTATCGAGCAAAAAATAGCAAAAGATCACGTTTGTTGCATGGGAGCCTACCTAAATATTTAATTTATTTTGTTTTTAGTACTTTTTGTTATAGTGGCAACAGAAATACAGAATCTGTGAAAATTTGAGAAGTCTAGCTATAGCGGTTCTTGAGATACAGCCTGGAGAAAGACAGACGGACAGACATCGAAGTCTTAGGAATAGGGTCCGATTTTTAGGGTTCCGTAGTCAACAAGAAACCCTTATAGTTTCGGTCTGTCCATCCGTCTGGCCGTCTGTCTGTCTGTCCGTCTGTCCGTCTGTCTGTCCGCGGTTTTGCGCAGAGACTATAAGACCTAAAAAGCTGTAATTCGGCATGAATGCACATATTAATGATGCCGACAAAATGGCATATAAAATCTAAAATTTTTTTTTCGTTATGGTACCTCCCCTACACATCAAGCGGGGATGATTGGGTGTCGTTGGATAGGTTTTTTTTTTTAATATTATGAGTATTCATAGATCATTTTCCGATTGAGGGATCCATTTGTGAAATATGAAGTTTTAAAGTTGAAAAAATCGTTAGAGTCCAAAATTCACGGGAGTAGGAAATATGCCGAATTTAAAAGGAAAATTATCACGGCTAAGAAGACTTCATAAGTTATTGGGTAATAGTCGATCAACTAAAAAAATGTATTCAGCGAAGTATAAAGGAAATTTTCGTTCAAATTCCTTTGAACGTAACTGAGATGATGTTGTTAGTAGTGTAAAACACGTTATAAATGTACATTCATTATCCATACAAAAGTTATCAAAAACTAGCGGTGTTGACCCTGTTACAACTTTAACAGCTTATCTCATTCCCAAAGACGGAATCTATAACCGAATAGCGTATGTTTGTAATCTCGCGGGAACCACAGTAGCAGTCATCAGTGTGTGCCGCGCGGGCTGCCGAGCGCACGGCTCGGGACCGTTACACCCGCGACCAAACTTCGCACGAAAACTTTACGAGGTACGTTAGTATTATTATTTTTTTGGAATAAAAAGTATAGTGGTATTGTAAAAAAAAAGTTTAAAGGCTGTATTTTAAATGGTATAGACACCAGTGTAGTCACTTATATAGCTTTAAGCTTTGTTTGACTGAAAAAGTGTTTAAAATTATTTACAACGCGATTTTTTTTTATTACAGGATAGAAGTGTTTTTTATTTATTTATTTGTGCTGTAATTATTATAGCTTATTAAAATGAGTGAATGTGTGTAACCTACCGTATATGTTTGCTTTAACTTTATAATATTTCGAAATATTTTTTCGTCTTATGAAACAAATATTCCCTGTTTTATAATCTCTTTTTATTTTTATTTGTATGTAGTACTGGCTCAGTTTTGGTACATTTGTAATAATTATTTTTTTAATCCCCATTAATTATTATAGTTGAAATTTAGAAACTTTTCGAACTCCTGATATACATAATACAAAATCTTCAATTCAGATGAATGAATTTTGTACGAAAACGATAATAATCTAAAGTTGATTTAAAATCGGTAGTTTTAATATAATATTTATAAGTTCAAAAGTTATACCTAATTATTGAGTTTTATATTTTAAATAGGTTTTATTTTTTAGTTTCATATTTTTTCCCAACTTCGTTTGTTCAAAACTTAGTTTAACGTGCCGAAACCATATCTTTCACATTTTCCGACATAAAAACTATTCTATCATTATGTCCTTTCACGGGACACTGAAATTAAAACCTCGTATTTATAATGATGAATGTATTGTTGTTTTCTTAAATTTTATTTTTATATTACCTAATACAAAATTATAAAAATGCAGAAGCATAACATGTCTGCCTGTTACCTCTTTTCGCTGAAGCCGCTTAACCGTTTTAAGTTAATTTTAATTATTTTGTAATAGATATACTTTATATTCCAGAAATGGATAGATTTTTTCACTGAAATTGCGCGAAGAAGTAATTATCATCAAAATCTTATGATAAAGATTATCATTAACAACATATTTTCTAATATATAAAGTTCTCGTGTGACAGTGTTTGTGCGCGAAATCCTCCAAAACGGCTCAACCGATTTTAATGAAATTTTGTAAAATCAATATAAAAAGTAGATAAAAACCTATTTGTTAGGCCTGAGAAGTGAGAATAGGTTTTTATCTACTTTTTATATTGATACTAGAAATAATTTATATGGCAAAACAACGTTTGCCGGGTCAGCTAGTGTATGTAATTTGCTCATACCATGAACGTAATAACTTAATGTAAAAGTAATTTAATTAAAAGCATTTAGTTCAATGGTTATAAATTTTACTAAAAGCTGTATGCCTATAAGTAGAGACTAAGTGGTACTTGGCTCAGGAGTGAGCTTAAGCTTAAAAATGCTTATTGCGCCTAGCCAAAGTAATTACTATTTCGTGCTTATATTTGTATTTGCTTTTAAAGTACATACTTTCAGAGGCAGAAAAGAAGAGCTAGCTCACGAAAAAATTAAAAATTTGATGGCAGAGTCGTAACATAATGCTTCTGGAAGGCGGCTACAAAATTTTCCGATATAATCCTCAGGGAATACTTCGAAAACATGAAAAAACGTAAAAACATACACTAATGGAATAAAAATGGGTGAAGGTAAAAATCTAGCGCTCCACAAAAACGGCGTTGTTATGGAAATTTTTACGGAACGAAATGTAATCGAAACCGAAACGTCTTTTTCGAATACTCCTTAAGATATTTGTTTGGTTTTTAATAAAACTACTATATTATAGCACCTGAAGGACTTCGGAAGATGTTTCAATTTATGAGTTAATTCCTAATAGGGAACTAAGAACTGAAAGTAAAGATTGGGCGTCTTAAATGTCATAATATGAACGACTGTTGCGTAAACGCAGATTGCAATTCCAATTTTTGTACTGAATCCATACTTTCGAAATATGTTAACATACTTACCAAATGAAAAAAATGAAATATTACTTACCAGACGTTGTCGAAAAAAATGGTTTATGGCGTGCAAACCATATTATTTTCTGGGGCTCAAAATATCTTGAATCCAAATTTAATCGAAAACAATTTAGATATTAAACGTGAAGAAGTACTTACGAATTCATAATGAATAAAATATAATAGAATTATAATGTTGGAAAAGCTACAGGCCACCAGTGCGTCTAGCATTCGCGTTCAACGAGATATCTCTCGAGGTTATATTGTCGATATCGACATAATGTCAAAATCATTTTTTGACATTATGTCGATAGATTTTGACGACAGATCTACACGAGAAAAAATGTATGTCATGTTAGGGTCAATAGAGATGAAGAGACAAACTATCAAACGTCGAGAAAACATGTAGACAAAATTTTCTCGTTATGCGCATGCTAGGCGCACTGCGTTCACATTAAAGCGAATAAATAATAATATATTATATTATTAATACAGTTGAATGATTAATTTTAGTATTAATCTCGTTCTTGCAGCTCAGATGTGGTATAACTTTATTATAGTGCGTTCTTTCGTTGCTTCAGAGCGTCCGTAGCCTAATGGGTAGACCTTTGATTCGCACTCGTAGAGGGTGCAGGTTCGATCCCGGGTGGAGACGTGTACCGATGAGACATTTTCTGATCTCAAGTACATAATACGGACGCTCGTACGGTGAAGGAAAACATCGTGAGGAAACCCGCGCACATAGTTGGTCCCAGACGTATTGACTAGTTCTTACCTCTGGACTAGGCCGACTATGTTGCGAGAATGCCGTATGTGCTTGGGCAACCATACGGACATTTAAAAATCTTGTCCCAGGCACTACAGTATCTGAAGAGTGGTTACTTCGCTCTGAAAATACTGTATAAATCATCCATAACGGATGCAAAGGCCTAGTTTTTTTTTTTTTTTTCGTTGCTTCGATACGACTTATTATACTTATTATATTGATAATAATAAAAAGGTCTCAAATATTCCACGAAAAATAAAAACTAAGGAAGAGTAACTGTGTCAAAAAATTTATTCCATTTCTAAAAAAAATGTGACCCGAATACATGCATAGGTACTTTATGAAAAAGAGACCCGAATACATGCAAGAATTTTGTGTAATTATAGAAGTGACAATTATTGTCAACGGCTTTATTTTGTCAATTTGAATGTAGTGTTTCGTAGCTATTGCCATATTATTTTAGTGTGCGAAAAGAACCTTGAGAACCAAATTCAAAATGATTGAAGTATGGGAGTTACGTTTTCTTAGTTTTTATTATTCGTAGCAAATATTATATTTCCTATTAAATTAAAACTGTTGTGTGTTATTTCGTGAACTGTAATACTATTATTGGCTGGGTTTAATAAAGAAATGCGATAGTTTAAAACTTGAATATTGAGCATCGGAGTCGCGATCTGTAGACTGTAACAAGTAACCAGCGAATTTCGCGGCTTCGAGATAGTTTGTGTTGCTGGTAATTGTTAACATTAATTGTGCTCTAGTTTAATTGACTTTCATCATTATCAGTGATGTATACTACAGAGCACCATTATAAAAATGGTATACGACACACCTGGAATAGAATGATACATGGATTCAAAGTTTATCTGAGCCGTATTCTACTATAGCAACGACTAGATGAGGCCCGCAACTCCGTTGCGCCGAAATTCATTTATCGCGCGGGAACCGTACATTTTTTCTCGATAAAAAGTATCCTGTGTCCTTTTCCGGGACTCATAGCATCTTTATACCAAATTTGAGTAAAATCGGTTGAGCGGTTTGAGCGTGAAGAGGACAGACACTACACACTTTCGCATTTTTAATATTAGTGTGTACCAGTTACCACTGGGCTACGAGAGTGAAAAGAATAGAGAAAGTAGATTAGATTTAACTTGGCCAGTTTTCATTACATCAGTCATTTCATAAAGTTATTGAACATTTTAATTCTGATAAAAACTGGCCAAGTCAAATCTAATCTACTTTAAGATCTCACATTATATTTTAAATAATAGTAATTGTTATAGATATTCAATAAAGTAAAGAAATAGACTTTATTATTTGTTCATAATGTTATTTGGTTCCTATAAATACATACTTTTTTCGATTTTCCATAGAACTTGGCACTAATTTAGATCTCCATTCTTTTTACGGCGAAGTCCAAAGACAAGCATAATGTTTGTATTGAACTTGGCTCTCCTTTTTTACATTTATGTTTTTGGTGGGATATCATTACTTTTTGTAAAGAAAATTTTCCTAGCAAGTTTAGACACCTAAATCTCCCAGTTCAAACTCACATATTTGACTATAGTTGCTCGCAACCTTAAGAGGCAGACAGACGGACGGACGAACGGACGGACAGACAGACAGACTTTAATCATAATTTTACTTTCATAATTTATAATAAAAGTAAAATAAAAGAAATATTTAAGGGGGTTTCCATATAAAAACACAATTTTTGCTTAGTTTCGCTTTGTCCAACTCGCACTTGACCGTTTTTTTCTGTTTTTTTATTTTTCCCTATGATTTTAAATTTCATCCTTCTATGTTATCTGGAAGTGTGTTAGAATTTGGTCTATAGGTCAGTCAGTCAGTGATAAAAATCTAGATTTTCGGACGTTAATATCTTAATAACCGTTCGTGATCTGTTTATGAAATTTGGAGCATATAATATGTATCTCGCAAGTCTCAATATATGAGCCAAATTTGAAATGTTTATGTGCAATAGTTTCTGAATTATGAGGGGGTCAAAAGTGGCTACAAATGGTTCGTGTAATATTTATTACACACGGTGCTGCTCGCCAGTTCTGTTATACTCTACGAATAATAAAAACTAAGGAAAAGTAACTCCGTCAAAAACATGCTCCACAATACTTGTCAAAAAAGTGTACCTTAGGTACACATTTCAATACATTTGCAGTATTTAGGTGACCTTTAGCGGTACTAGGCTGACATTACATGACAGATCGAAAGGAACCAATTTTAAAACGGTAATAGTATGGGAGTTACGATTCCTTAGTTTTTATTATTCGTAGGTTATACTTGAACTTGGCTTGACATGCTACCGCGTGTCTAGATTTGAGCCGTATTACTTAATCGCCGTATTTACGATAAATAATTTTATATCACCGACTTTTAATTAAAAAATCACAAGCATATAGTAGCATATAGTTTAAATTTGTATTTAGAAATAACAATACTTGCTATTATAATTATTTTTTAATAATTTTAACTTTTGGACTATAAACCAGTAGATACTAATTCGTACTCTACATTTTAATAGATTCAAATCAAACTATACGAAAGAATTTAAAACAGAACAGTAAAGCTTACATCCATAGTTATTCGAAAAGTAACTATTGATTTAAAAATGTAAACAGAGCCACTTCCTTTGTTAATTGGTAACCATAATCAGTCGATTTTAGCTCTTACATTCTATGGAATAAATACAATTTTTGATGTTAATCATTAGAAATTATATAAAACGGACGCGATGTTCAAAAACTGATTGAGCTCTTGTTCAAATTAATTTTAGGAATTCTGAGACTTTTTCACTTACCTGTACTGTTTTCAACAGCGTTGAACTTTGACCTGATTTGACAGCAAGTTTTTTCTTGACTGAGACTTAAATTAGGAGATTTTTGTAAGCTTTTAATATTACATAATATCTTACAATATTATTTATATTAATCTAAAATTCGAAATTAAATTAACTTACAATCAGCTATATAAAAGTTCCATATTTAAATTACACTAAGTAAAAACGTTTTGTTAATTTTTTCCACTTTCATGTCCTATCTTTTACAAATATTATTTTCACAACAAACTTATTCAAAGATAATCCAGAAGAAGAACTTAACATTTATATAGGTTGGTATATTCCCAGTAAAAATTCATCTCTATTATTTCCCTGCAACTTTATTTAAAACAGCTGCAAACTCTCAGTGAATTCTGATTTACTCAGTTGGTCACAAAAGTTGGTGTTTTTGTAGGGTACGTCGCAAAAAATGTCGAATAAGCTTTTACTTTTAACAATGATTATGTCATAATATTTGTTTTTTTAGTGAAAAAGTCGTGTAAATTGTTACGTTGCATATTTATAGCCGTTTGCTATTGCTTCAAGCCCCAAGCGACACCCGGGTGCCGTGATAACAAAAGAAATCTATTGTGTCTCGTTTTTTCCACGATCGAGGGATTATTTCAACTGTCGAATATTAATTATAATTTTAACCGGCTTATATTCGACGTTGGTTATTCGAGGGTCGAGAGTCGTAGCTCTCTTGTAACCTCTACCGCAAAAACCAGGTTTAAGCTTGAGATTTGTCTATGAGAGTGAAAAAAGGCAAAAAAAAACTTAAATTTCTATTTAAAAAAATATCTCTCTCTTCCATAAAACAATCGCAGTAGTTTTAATTAAATTAACCGGTTTAATGCCTCAGTGTTCACCATCCTTCATTCGGATAAACCTTTTTACACATGTCTGAGCAGACACTATTTAAATGTTAATTTGCGGTTGACCTGCGCCAAAATAAGTATCCGCATACATCCGCCACCGCAATTTAAAATACGATCTATTTTTTATAAACAAGTGTAGGCCACCTGTGACCGGGGCATCAATTAAAATGTTTTTGAAGTGAATACTTCTTTGTGCGCGTTTTTTTGGTATTAATAAAGATGTTAGACACGTGTGACATGTCTTGAACGAAAATTCGTAAGCGGGCCTCTAGACAATCAATTTTATTGTGCAATATCACGTATTGTGCAATAGTTAATTGACCGTCTAGGGTTGATATTGAACGCGCCCGCCTTTCAATTTTATTGTCAAATAAATAATTGTTTCAATACTATTGTTCTATGTTATTGCACAATAAAATTGATCGTCTAGGGGCCCACTAAGACGGAGGGAGAGTGGACTCTAGGCGCAGCAGGAAGTAATATCCCTCTCTTTTTCTACCGCGCTGTGATAATGTTTTGTTGGCGTCCCGCAAATGAGCAATCTACTGTAAAATAATAATAACTTATGGCAAAGCTCTCAACAGTCAAGACAATTGTCAACTAACATCATAGAAGAATAAGTTATAAAGTCTGTTAAAAAATGACGATCGGACTTAAACCACGATGAAACTATGATCACAAAACACCGAAAATTCACGTACAAAGTCACAGCTTAAGTCACTTTTATAACAAAATCGTCGCATCGTAAAAACGTTGCAAAAGCAATATCAGTGAAGTATCTAGAGAACCATAGAACTTATCTCGGTTATATTACATTCAAGAGTTTCTATACAATAAGTGCGCGGTCGAGACCATTACTAATAGTACTTCCAATATGTCGCACCGCTGTATCGATACGACTAAACCGAGACTCGAATTTTTCTCCGCATTATCGCGCCTTTGCGGAAAAGTAGTTACCGGTTTGCGATGACATCCCCCTACTACACTTTCGGCATATGCACGTAGTCGTAACTGTGAATCACTATGGGCTGATCGAATCACAGATAGTACCTTTATATCGCCTCCGCACGTTTATACCGCGATGACGTAATAATACTTGTAACTTTGACGTTTAATTTTAAATGTAATTCGTAGAATTTCAATCTTCGCATTTATACGTAATTGTTTATTGGTTGTACGTACATTTCGGAAGCATTACGTTGCCGGATATTTTAATTGAATTCATAATAAATGCTTTATTAATAATTTATTTTGCTCCTATAAAAATTACAAAAGCATATTTTATCAAAATTAAATCAAGTAACGGTTTCTTTGTTTTAAAATAATTTACTTTTTTCAAGGTTCCTTACCCAAAGGGTAAAAACGGGACCCTATTACTAAGACTTCGATGTCTGTCTGTCCGTCTGTCTGTCTCCAGACTGTATCTCAAGAACCGCCATAGCTAGATTTCTGAAATTTTCACAGATTGTGTATGTTGCCGCTATAACAACAAATACTAAAAACAAAATAAATTAAATAATTAAGAGAAGCTCCGATACAACAAACGTATTTTTTTGGTATTTTATGCTGATTCAATAATGGCAATAGGTAGGCACTTGAAATGTTCACAAAATACTCAGTTCTATTAATACTTTAATAGTTAATAATAAAATTTAAATAAAATAAATAATTAAGGTGGGCTCCCATACAAAAAACCATATTTTTTACCTAATTTCGCTCTTTAATGGTACGGAACGCTTCGTGCGCGAGTCCAACTCGCACTTGGCCGATTTTCTTAATAAGATGTCATCTTTAGATAATGTTATCTTTAGTTTCATGAGCTTGTATTTCATCTATACAAAATTTTGTCACATTAGAAGTTATAACCATCCAATTTATAATATTAAGTTAGAAACGTATCAGCCTTACGAGTCTATTACTTACCGAATACATTTCTTTACAGCCTCATGGAGACTGGGGGATTTGGGATCTGACGGCGCGCGGGATCAGAAGAAAATATGCAGCAACCTTGCTGGTTGCTATATTTTCTGGTTATTTTCATACTAGGCCTCGACACGAAGCTCGTAGGTGAGACTTAGGTTTTTCACGATGAATATTGTGTGTGTTTGGAAATGTGTTTCAATGTCATGATATATCTCAAGATATTTTATATTATGTTATCTTTTATTCAATGCTCTTTGAAATCCTTTAAAGTAATAGAATAACAGTAACTAATAATGGTTATTGATAAAAAATTAATAAATAGGATTCATTTCATATCATTTTAAATATAATTTATTACACTCTCCGTGATTCACATAATTTTAAATGAATGCATTTAATTTATGTTCATTACTTAAATGTGTAATATTTTTCAGGACTGGCGTTTCAGCCAGAGTTTGTAGAGCCAATAGCAAACCTAACAGTACCGGTAGGACGAGACGCAACATTTAGATGCTTAGTACAAAATTTAGGCGGATATAGGGTAAGTATGATGTGTAGCCAGCTTGAGTACTAAGAACTTAGAGTTGCAAAAGAGATGAACAGAACTAAAAGAAGTTGAGGGTCAATTTTTTTTGTAACGCATATACTTTATGTGCAATGTTGTTTTCTTGTCTGATTACGTTAGAGAAGTCACTTAACAAGGACAAAATAATACTCTATGTGTGAATATTGAATTACTAATAAATATGGTAATAGTAAGGGAAGCCTATCATACTCAATCTATATTTAATAATTATTACCACGTTACTATAAGCTTTGATAATATAATTTTATGTGAGAATAAGAATTTGAGAATTATTGACATTTCAAATTAAAATGCCTCTTCGCAGCTGCATTCCTAAGTAATCAATTAACTTGCAGGTCGGCTGGGTCAAAGCGGATACAAAAGCGATTCAAGCAATACATATACATGTGATAACCAATAACCACAGAGTAGGCGTGTCCCATAACGGTCAGACAGTGTGGAATCTGCACATTAGGAGCGTACAGGAGGAGGACAGGGGGCAGTATATGTGTCAAATCAATACTGATCCAATGAAAAGCCAGGTATTAACATATTTTTATTGATAGCATAATCCTAACAGGACATTTGGATCGCTTTTTTGCTTTGTTGTTTTAATTATTAAGGGTGAGGTTACATTTTAAAAAAAAACGTAGTGCGATACAATCATTGGACATTAAAATTTTAATTATAAAAAAATTGTATTGTTTTCACCCATTAGATACCTAGTCGCACATCATTTTCTCTGGTTTCGGTGTGTTATGCATTTTTCAATTAATTATTTTGCAAAACATAAAATTGTATAATATTATGATCTCAACGTTTATTTTGATTATTAATGGAAAATTGCTAATTACATAATTGTGTGCAATATGAAAACACTATTGTTTGAACTTGTTTAAAACTGATAAGCTGATGAATATCAATTCGATGTCAAAGCGTTCCATTTAGTTTTGTAAGATAATGAATCTTCGGAGTCCGTTTTCTTACAACTTCTGTTAGCAATTATAGCTTTTTTTCTATAGCCATGTATCCGGACTTGTCTGTATAGGAATTCCCGCGTCATAATTTCGGGTACGAACATTTTTCTACTTCTAAACAATACTTTGTCTTTGGGACCCCAGTTTTCTGCAGGTTCGAGTATTTTAGACAATTTTCCCCGAGAATAACAATATTGAAATTCCACAATCGCACCAATCAGTAGCAGGAGAACATACAGAAAAAGTAGGAACCAAAATAGAGTTTGATCAACCGTCACTGAAATATTTTTTATGAGAAAGGAATTCTGGAATTTATTGAAACTTTGATTGGTGATATTAAAATAAATAAATCCTAGTAAAATTATTGGATTAAACAGCCACGATAGTCTCCAAAAATGACTAGCTTTGATTCCAATCATAAAAGTGATATCGTTGGCGTGGTGTTTATAACCGTACACCCAATACAGTGCAAAGGAGTATAAAAACGAGTTTCCTATTTGAATTATTGCGGTGACATCGGCGAGGACCTCAGTGAGATCTGAACAAATGAACGGCCAAGACAGAGTCGATAAAACAAAAATCACGATGGCCGAGTACCATAGATTAGCTCTTTTGTCATCAATTTGAGAGACGACAATATGATCGTACAGAAACATGTACAAGATCCAAACGCTCGTCATCAAACATAAGTTAATCGTGCCGTACCATAGAAGAGACCACAACGCTTTATTGCTGAAGTAGCCTAGTATCTCGCTCACTTCCGCGAAAGCGTCGAAAAAAGTATTGTTTCCCTTTTCCAAGATATTTCGTTTTTCGCCGTGGTAGAATAACATAGATTTTATACCATTAGATAAAACCAGGCCAAGTAGAGAGGACGTCATCGAAGCGAATAATGTAGTGGAGATTGCACTTATTGTGGCCGGACTTCGAAAAGGTACGCCGCGCGTTAGGAACCCGATGACGCCTACGCCCGTACCGCACGTGAGCAAGCCCGATGTTAAAATGTCTAGGCAAGACTTGTAGTTTAATTTATCCCATTCAATAACTAGGCCCGCAGAAAACCAAGCTCCTTCATTCAGTAAAGAGATACACAGAAAAACGAATACGATAATAGTAAATGCAATTACGAAACTTTTCGCAATAACTCCGTAGAGACGATATCGTTGGACGCATACGACATACAAAACTAAGCTGGTAATTATAGTACACAGTACAGTTCTCCATGCGTACAAACAGTTGCCATTTTTCGTCGTGTAGTCTCCGATTTCTCGGTCGAAGAAAAGATCACTGGCGGTCTCCGTAGGAATGCAGCCACTGCCTAAATTCAAGCAGTTTTGATAAACTGACACATTCACATATTTAACTATACACGGTAAGTTTTTAAATTCCTTGCAGGAGACCCACGGTGGGCTTCCATACACCGAATAAAATGCGTACAGGAGGTACCAAGACGACAAAACGTTGAGGTATATAATCTTCAAAATCACCATGTATATAGAAGCGTAGCCGGCACCTCTGAACAGTGGAAAGAATTTCCATATATCGAGGGCATTGTTCGTCGTATATTGCACCATACATATCTCGGAATATACCAGAGGTATACCGACGAATATAATTGATAAAATATACAAAACCACATGCAAGTAAAATCCATTAAATGACAACTGTACCGGAGCAAACACTATGGAAATTTCATTTATCATCCAAGCTGTCAGCATTAATCTGTATGTGCCATAGTTGATTATATCTTCTTTGGATTCTTTACTTTCTTTCATGTTTAATAGGTTATTTTTTTATATTGTAAGACAAAAAAGGGATATAAAATGTATGACATAATAATATAACTCATGACCATCTAAATTTTTTAGATAATCGGTGATGTCCGTTCCGTGTTTTAAAAGCGTCCTTGAAATCTTTTATGTTCCTAAATTTTTACTATACTCATAAAAATGCAACTAAGCAGGCAATTTACGTTGCGTAATCCAACTAAATTATACTTCTAAAATCACTTTGCTTATGCGAGAAAAAATGTAAAGTATCGCGCATAGACCTTAGAATTAGTAATAAAGCATCGACTTCAGATGATCCCAAAGAGGGATGTTTGGCGCTATGCAGCCGTAGGGTCTTTCGTGTCAAATATCGTGTCAGACAGACATATGACAGCTATATTATCGTGACTATGTGGAAGCTATTTTGTGACATAATATGACAGCTGTTTAACACGACAATTGACACGATAGACCCTACGACTACATAGCTCCAAATATCCCTCATTGATACCCTTTATTAATATCCCGCATTGATAAAACATAAACATTGGAAAGATAAAGTGAATTAAAGTACAGCGGGACGGAAAGCGACACAGCGGGTAATGATTCGTGTATGGTCCCCCTAAATTATTGCAGTGCGGGGTAATTTACAGCCGGCTGATAACGGCATAAATCCAGCGCAGCGACAGACCAGCTGTAGCTTCGACGCTGCCGTCCGCACCGCATGACGCCCCTTCACTAATGTTTTAAATATTCTTTCGCTGTTTCCATCATTGTTTCAGTTTAAATCTATGACGATGATTTGATAAGTGAGTAATGATAGCTAATATTATTTTTATTGGGATGTGGATAAGTGATGGCGTGGCATGTGGATGAGCTATTCAATGATTTGGGTTATCATTGCTTTGCAGTGCTTTAATTAGAGGTTAACTTAGCTAACGTTATGCTTTGTAGTGATTGCCTATAGTGCTTGCAAATAATTTTAAAATGTTCAACAAAGAGTCTATAGTACAGGTTCCCTAGAACATTTTGTTCATTGATGATCCTAAAATAATAATCCATATTTTAGGTTCATCAAATCGAAATATTCAATCCTTTCTATTCTATTTCTGTCAGCTACCACTTTCGAGAATTCTCGCAGAGGAATTTGTTGTTCATCTTATTAAAATTAAGCTACTGACGAAAAATTTGCTTGAATCAAATGAAAAAAATGTTCTAGGGAACCCGGACTACTATGATTGTTTAGTATAGACGTTAAGATGCTTAGGCATTAGTAGCTGTAATAATAGACCATACCTATACTTTCGAATTTGTCCTTTAAAATGATTTCCAATTTTAGTTCCCGCTTCGTATGATTTCTAGCATTTGTGCTAGAGCAATGGGCGAGATAGTTTAAGAAAAGTAGACACGTACTTAGGATTTTGTAACGCCAGGAAACGTGCTACGGTAGCGCGTCATGAGTGATGTTTTATTCAATAAGGATATCTGCAAATATTGTGTTAGCACATCCAACGTTTTACAAGAAATATATCTTCGATTTTACTATAGATGAATTTTCTTGTGAAATTGGTGGAAGATAAAAAGGGTAGAAGTTATCAGTTAGTAGTGCAGTCTAGTGAAAACCGCCAGGCAGATTCTTACTTTTCACTTTACTTATATATTATGAGACGAATATAATTATTTTGTGGAGTATGTAGAAATTACTACGGCCTTATCAATAAACGAAGATTAAAACCACATTACATATAACGAATGATAATAATCGTCTTACTCACCCATGTTGTTGTATTTATCTTACAGATTGAAAGCCCCTTTTGACAGACTAGTTAGTCCTCGTTAGTTAATAAGGCAGTAAGTGCGTTAAACCAACTCAATATTCTTAAGACAGTACACAAATTGCTGTGGATATCCACAGCAGACTATATAGTCTACTTGTAAAATATGGCTCTTGGATCGTTACCTAAGCTAATGTTCTGTGAATTATAAGAATTATTTGCCTTAAGCCATTGCTTAATGTTTTTCGTTTAATTAGCAAATTTCATGTTTCGTTTGTCTTTATTTCCAAGAACTTAGAAATAACTAAGAAATGTACAATGGTGTACGAGTTTTATATATTTAAAATAATTCAAAATCTATTGTATAACATTAAAATGATTGTTTATATTCTCTTACAAAATTTTATAGGAATATTTAAATCTAGAACTTCTAGTCCTAAATTCAATTTACCTTGTTTAAGATGGGTTATTTAGAGGTGGTGGTACCACCGGACTTCATAATGGAGGAGACTTCTGGAGACGTGATGGTACCTGAAGGTGGTACCGCGAAGGTGTCATGTAGAGCGCGTGGCCAGCCCGCACCAAGAGTCATGTGGAGGAGAGAAGACGGATCTGACATAGTGTTGAAAGACCCTAATGGCGTTAAAACTAAAGGTAGGTATAGGGGTGAGGTGATATTCCTATAGACAGCTAGTTAATCGTAACGTTATAGAATAACAAATTGAATGTATGGAAGCTGTAGCCGCACAAAGATATAATTTTTATTATATGACGCGCGCAACTCCGTTGCGCCAAAATTCGTTTATCGCGAGGGAACCGTACATTTTCCGAGATAAAAAGGTTCCTATGTAAAGTATCTAAGACCAAATTTCAGAAAAATCGGTTCAGCGGTTTGAGCACAATTTCGCATATTTTATAATCTTATATATAAAATTCCCGTGTCACAATGTTAGTTACCGTACTCCTCCGAAACGGTTTTACTGATTTTTACCAAATTTTATATGCATATTCAGTAGGTCTGAAAATCGGCTACTGGTTACTTTTTATATTGACAAGTGCATTTGTTGAATAAATAATAGTAAATTATTACAACCTGAGACTGACGGCGACCATTGTTTGTGCGACGGGACAGCGATGGATGCCATGGTGACATACTTATTTAGTCACTTCAATAAAATAATATGGGCGAAATACTTTATATTGCAAAACAACGTTTGCCGGGACAGCTAGTATTAGCATGTATTTACGTTACGATTGCAAAAACAGGGGTCTTTAGGAACTCTTCGTCCTATTCTAAGGGCTGTTAGAATTAATTAGTCTAAGTTAAAGCTATTTGTAAGTCATATTGACTCTACAATACTTTGTTTGTGATAGAGAAGGTAGATAATAAATTCCAAATTATTAACAAAAACCACGACTGGTGCAATAGGGCCTTAGAGGCCTTAGTCATTAGTGCATTAAAAAATTAAATTATTTAACAGCAAAAGAAAGTGACATAGTTCTTAGCAAAATTGTTGCTGATATGACTCGTTCATTATGACTGTATGGCATATAATAATTTATTTTATGACTGTAAGTTTCTTATTACATATTTTATTACAGTGACAGTATACGAGGACGAAGTATTGACTCTGAACAAGATATCCCGGTCGGACATGGGCGCGTACTTGTGCATCGCCAGCAACGGCGTGCCCCCGTCAGTCAGCAAGAGAATTGTCATTAAAGTGCATTGTAAGCATCTACCATGTCTTAATATAGTTAACAGTGAATCAAAATTGCAATTTATGTACTTACTATAGTTCTACAGGATGTAATAAAAGTAAGTGATAATAATTTAGGGTTTGTATGTGTCCCTTGTATAGAGTTCACTGTGAAAGTAGCAGCACTGAAATACCATTTTTTTTTTCACTTTTGTATGGGGAAACTTGTGACGCTGGGACGATTGCCCATACAAAAGTGAAAAAAATGGTCTTTCAGCGCTGCTACTTTCACAGCGAACTCTACAAGAAACACATACACACCCTAAAATATTATCACTTAGTTTTGTTACACCCTGTATATTTTAGAATTTTTGGGAGTTCTTCGGTATTGGTTTGATATAAGAACGTTCGAGTAAAATTATGTCAAGCCATTATCAGACAATTGCAGAAGCGAAGTTTTGCTTCAATTTGTACAATAGTCATCTACCATAATAATATTCTTACAGCACATATTATACCAACCAACAAATATACCTAGGTACATCTCCATGTAGTGTGGTTTTGGGTTTTACCCACAGACATAGATCAAGATAGATACCGCATGTCGCTCCATTTGTATGAAAACGAGCGTGCCACTTTTTTACTACCTACTGTGACGTACCGATGATAAGAAACGTGTCCATTATCAAGGCCAACGTTTCTATTTGAATTTCTACAGCTCAATACGGCACTTTTAGGCATTTAGAAATTTTTAAAATTCCGATTGACGTCCGATTCCGATTACAGACTAAAGAAAAGACTTTCGAAATACGAGCATTGCTCGTCGTTTGGGAACACGATATGGCACGCGAAGTACATACACAAGCGGTATCTATCTTGATCTATGTCTGTGGTTTTACCTATTTTTAACTAGGGTTTTGTCGGTACTAGATGTTTTTAGATATTAAATGTAGACTTTTACTACATTCCTTCTCGACAGTTCACCCAGTCATACAAGTGCCGAATCAGCTGGTTGGCGCTCCTCTCGGCACAGACGTCAGCCTGGAGTGCTACGTCGAGTCCTCGCCCAAGTCCATCAACTACTGGATACGAGATTCAAGTAAGTAAATGACCACAACGACTGTCGACATTTACACTACACATTTCTATTTAAGAAGTATGCGAGCGCCACTATATTTTATTATTAAATTGAGTCGTGAAATAAATGTATTTCATCGTTTCTGATGGAGCAGTAACTTTACCAACCGTACGCAAATATGATAATAGGTAGCTGTAATATTTGCGTACGGTTGGTAAAGTAATAATTATTTATCATTCGCGGAAGTGTATGGGTGTAGACCCATACACTTCCGCGAATGATAAATAATTATGCTTTGTGATAGCAAATTGTAAATGAAAACAATATAAATGTAAGTTTTAATAATTATTTTAATTATATTGCTTCTATCGTACCAATGTTGACGACCTCTGTGGCTCAGTTGGTGGGCTGTTGGTAGCTCAAGCCGGGGGTCGCGGGTTCGAATCCGCCGACGGAACAAAAAGTTTTCAAAGTTCCTGGGTCATGGATGTGTATTAAATATGTGTATCATATAATAAAAATCTTAAATATATGTATAGTATAAAAATATTAAATATATTTCCGTTGTCTGGTACCCGTACCACAAGTCCTTCAGGTACTTAGCACGGGGCTAGACTGACGTGGTGTGAAGCGTCCATATATAGATATTATTATATTATTATAAAAAAATGTTACATTCTATGTGCATTAAATATTAATTTATATTCATACAAATTTTATCTTGCACCTTACTTGCTGACTTTTCTAAGACTTGTTTGATATAAGTTGTACCAAAAATCACAATATAATATAAAGTATTTCTTTACCTTTAACAACTAAGAACCGCTCCGTCGGAAAGCCACAGCTTATCTTCCAACTGTAAATACTTGAAACGGAGAAAATATATCCATATTCCAGGGTAATTACTAACCGCGAAGTTTGTCTGTTTGTTTGCCCCTTTCTCATCAAAAACTTTTCTTCTACCTCGACGCGAAAAGAGCTAAAAACTTTTCATGTGCTTCAAAGTAAAACAATGCAAAAATAACAAGTCCATATGCAAATTCCAAACACAGAGACAAAAGTTTTGGCGATGTTTAGACGACGGATTCATAAGCGCTTTGATGTTAAGTTTTCCCGATACTTCCTGGGAGCAAACAAGGGAGAAATTTACGAAAACAAAATACAAATTATCGCTAATTCCAAATCCGTAAGTAACTTGTTAATGATGAAACTCATGTTAATATTTTACTTGACAAATCAACTTTGCTCGGTCGCAAGACGTGTTACGCCAAGTTTATACAAATTTTACGTTATAATCATCCATACATCATGTATGTTTGTTTGTAGGAGATGAGACTAGGCTAAATATTTCACACATATTTTAACATTCCTTCTAAGTTTTGTGACCTATCTCGTGGTTTAGATCAGTGTTTTCCAACCTATGGGTCGCTTTTGTTGCTGTTGTCGCCAGAGGTTGAGACTATTTCAGTAAGAAAAAAAATAAAGATTAAAAAATTTACATATTGAGAGAATTTTAAAACAGGATATATTCACAAACAAAAATATATACAATATGATAATAAAGCAAACTGGCGGTCGCGAAA
The DNA here is from genome assembly GCA_905187585.1 of Cyaniris semiargus. NCBI lineage: Eukaryota > Metazoa > Arthropoda > Insecta > Lepidoptera > Lycaenidae > Cyaniris > Cyaniris semiargus. The sequence continues at coordinate 8,330,243 of LR994555.1, forward strand.
TATTTTTTCATACCAAGGGGGTCGCATCATCAAAAAGGTTGAAAAACACTGGTTTAGATAGTACTTTCTGACTGACCATAATCCAGCAATGCAGTTAGATCTGCGTTATCCTATATAACACTTCTTGTTTTAATACATAATGAAATCCAAAACCACAGATTCGCCACAAACACTAATTACGGCCAATTAATTCTCTCAGCCTACATCCCTATAAATTATCTGAAATATAACCAAAGCAAAACACAATATTATCGTAAGGACTTTTCCATGAAAAATGTGTATATTTATTATTATCTGTAAATGTCGTTATCATGATTATGATATTTGTAAACGTTGCTGTAGTCAGCTGTAAAAGAAATAAAAATTGAGCTGCTTGAGTTCAGTGGTGGGGTAACAGTTATTATAATTTTAAGGGTCTGTATCACCACTTCCTGATAAGTGCCGGATAGGCTATCTGCAGACATGACAGATAGAGTATGGAGTATCTGTCAGATAAGTTGGGGATAGCCTATCTGACACTTATCAATAAGTGGTGAAACAGACCCTAAGGGTTTAAAACAATTAATAAATAATCTAATGACACACTCTCATCCGTTTCTTTTTATGTAATTGGGCACTGTCACCTTTTCTTTGAAATTCAAACCATACTTAAGTATTTTCACTTCAAAAACATCACAAACCAGTGAAACGTAAAAATCTAAGTTTTTTTCCGTCACAAATCCTGTGGTCTGCTTGAAATTGGTGTAGTTTTTTGGCAAGAGTCGAACGTTGGGCGGAGCAAGGCTTGCGAGTAATGAGATATTAAGATTTAATTTACGAGGTCTTAAGAAAAGTGACCTATTGTGGTGAAATAAGACAATGCTCGTTAGTTCCAGTTGAGTGGCCCCAGCTCACGACTTCAGCGACTCACAATGCCTTTCAAATTTATATCCTAACGCTCGACGTAGCAGGAATATTCCGGAAAATTCTAGTTTTTCACCAGCCTTCTCTTAGACAATACTATTGTCAAAAATGATGAAATCAAAAGTAATTTAAACTTTAATATTCTTAAAATTTTCGAAACATGAAAATTGGTCTGATGCTGTTTAGAGAGTCTATAGCTTAGTCCAATTCCTAAACATCAGCTAACTCTGAGTTAAATGACAGTGTACAAGCTAACACTAAGTTCGGTGCAAGATCAAACATTCCAGAAACTGCAGTGAAGCTTTTGATTCCGCAAGTTTGCCGGCGGACCGCCACGCTCGCGTGACGCTATCACTTCTAACATTTCTACAGTCTTAGTTCCTGTTGCTTGGCTTAGCTAAATAAACTCTCTATTAAACCAGCAACTCAAAACTATTAAGTCAACGGTTGGTCGAGGCCTTGATTTTGTTAGTTCGGGCCTTAAGTAGTCAATCTAGGCAAAACAGAAATATTTTCGTGATCGTTGAATCAAATTTGAAGAAGTATGTAATGTATTTTTTCGTTAACATTATTGGAAATGAAAATGTTTGATACTTTGTGTTCACTAGGTTTCTCTATTTTCAAACGTCATGAATTATTATTTTCTCATATTTGATTATAAAATTGAATATTATTTATAGAAATCTTTGATCCGTGTTTTGATTGATATTTGTTGATTATTCGCAATTAGGTACTAATTTAGTTTCTGGATAAACCTTTGCTCTTTGAACCCTTTTCAAGTGTCAGTACTGCAATTATTTACACGAAATTTGATGTGGCAAACAGTCACGAGGCTATAGGGATTTTGATGTAATATTATAATAGTATCTTGCGTCGCCTAATTGTTTATTAACCTACTGACAATATTGGTTTATACTTGAATCAAAGAAGTTTGTTACAGGTACATAAATATCTATATTTCGAACGAGGTAAATATACAGGTGTGACAATACTAAATAACAAAACTTGTGTCCTTTACAGGATACTGATTTTATGTGTAAATTCATGACGTTGGTGCATTTCTCGTGGAAACCTTAAGCGCTAACACGTTCACATATTTTAACTCTATAGAAGGGACACACCCTTAAGTATTATTACATAGTTTTGTGACATTTTGTGTTAGTACTGTATCACATTTTCTTCAAAATATTGTTTGCTTAGTAGCACAGGTTTTGTGTGACTAGTGACACAAAATTATGTCGACTCACAACTATAAAAATATTACTTTGAGGTCGCATAAACTCATGGCTTGATATCGTGCAGAGTGCATTTTTAATAATTTCACCAGTCACGGATTCCAAGGTTCATAATCTCAATGCATAAAGCTGATACGCTTCAATCATACCGAAACGTTGCAGACTTTATGATCGAGGAATAATAAAATCCACCCTGGAAAATCCATTAGCAACTATTCGTGTGTAAAATGAAGTAACAAAAATTACGCAAACATTTTCTTGTTTCGTATACTAAATTTTCTCATTTCGTACAACAATACGTCGGAAAAATATGTGCGTATCGTAGACGTACATTATGTATTCACTGTTATGTTTCCGATCGTGTCTGTGTTTCACTAAATATTGAGAAAATTGTTGCCAGTGGGATCGACGCTGTCCTGTATTCTGTCCTGTCCTGGCATACAAGTGTAGATACCACATCTCAATATTTAGTACTTCTAAAGAAATAAGTATAGCTGCGTGGCTCAAATAAAACATCAATTTTCTATTTATGTAATCGTAGTTACTCGTAGTTCTAACAGAACTACTAAACTGAAAATACTATTAACATAGAAACTAAAATATAGCAAATACACAGAATAGAATAAAATATAATAAAATTAATAAATTCTAAAGCTCTCGAAACCCTCGTGTGGCGAAAATTAATAAATTTCTTTATAAATGTTATATGAAAGGTGTGAAAATGTTTTATTCGTTTAGAGCGAGTAATGAGTTACACTGGAGTACTTCGTTCTTAACCCGCGGGCGGTTTCAAACTTCTTTACTCAGTTGTCGCGAGAAATTTACGGGTTAATTTTCAATGTACTTTATGTTTAGAGTATTCTTTATTACTTTTTAGTCACAGTTTGCTAAGTCAATTTTTCAGTACTTTTTCATGGATAAGAAAGAAAAGTGTAATATTATAGTTAAATTATAGATTAGGCATTTTATGAATCGAAGTAAAGTATGTTTTGGAATATATATTTTGTGGGCATAAACATGCTAACATGAGTACGTACATTACAGTTTATAATAATAATAATAATAAATGTTATGAACTTATTCCATTTTGCAACAGAATTTTGTAACAATATATAAGTTTTTTTTGTTTGTAAAAGTATACATACAAATAATGCAATGAAATCAATATTTTAAGAGATCTAAGGAATAACTTCTCTATATGGGTCAAAGATTTTTACTGGAAGTCCATTACTAGATACGGTTTACAACGTCATAGTCGAGATACACTCGTAACATTTTCAACGACTACGCTCTTGACTTATTATTCTAGTTATCTGTGACATAATTCAAGATTACCTCGATCATTATTTAGAGTATTGATCAACAGATCTCGCTCATTAAAATTCGTATCAAAAGCTGAGGCACAATAATTGTTATACGAACAAATATTGTAAAAAGAGATCGAATTGCCGAATTTTTTTACGACTTTCTTACGCTGGTTCTTCTCGCCGGGTTAGTTCCCGAACCGGTGGTTGGCCTCATGTAGATGTTTTAAAAGTGTTAATTTTAACTGATTTAGTAGTAAGCTGTAAGATTTTGACTTTAAGCAATAGCCCTACGAACTTTGAGAAGCAAAAGCAAAGTAATATTATTCAGTAAATTTTTAGAAATCACATTAAGCAATAGCGCACCACAATAGCGTGCAATAAAAAACAAATTCAAGTTTTAAGTACAATCTTTAATTTTTGTTTTCGTCTCAATTTAACTTTTACTTTCCGGGATTTTTAGATTATAATCAAAGGGAGGGATGACCTTCAAACGCAATTACTTAAACCCGAGCCAAATGAAATGGGAGGTCGTTTCATTATAACAAGAAATTTCATCTCAATTAATGTCGGGAATAACAGTGTTACTCCTAATTACGTTAGAGTGGGGTAAATTAACACTTACACGTCGCGCTAACGTAGATTGATGACAAAGAGTGACAGTAGGTCTGCGGAACAGCCAGTCATTCCCAAACAAAGGGTTGATCGACGCGATATTATAGCCATTAAATCAGATTGCGGACACAAATAAGTTGGCTAATGAATTTTGTTAATAAACTCGACGTTTTTGCAAAGCCCCGCTCAAAACTTTTCTATTAATCTAATACAGCCTCGTGTAGCCGCGTTTGAAATAGTTTTAGCAAAGTATTAATATTAAGGTTATTGTAATTTCTTGCGTAAAAATATAATAAATTGTTTTTCTTGAATTCTACGAACCGTTGGCATCATGTAGGACTATTAGGTTTTGGTTCTAGCCAATTCCGAAATAAAACATTTTTTTTTGACTTATATATAATCACATCATCACAGTTACATTTTGTTAATTTTACTTTGGAATAGAACAAAAATTTATGTGGTGATAAGTCGCTATAGTGAGTTTTTCATGCTACGCGGTTGTTGACCTTATATTATGTTACTAACGCCTCCGTGGTCCAGTGGTCTGCGTGATCCATGCGTCGGATGGGCATGTAAAAAGTCGGCCCTGCGCCTGATCTCTCGCCAGTCGTGTCGGTCTTCCGTCCCACTGGGTTATGAGAGTAAAGGAATAGAGAGTGCTCTTGTGTACTGCGCACACACCTGGGTACTATAAAATTACTCCTGCGTACCTGGCCTCCTTCCCGAGACACCAAGTATCTTCGTACCAAAATTTCATCTAGACAGGTTCAGTGGCTTTAGCGTGAAGACGTAACTGACAGACAGACACACTTTTACCTTTAAATAGAATATAAATTTGTAAATACTATATTATATTTTTACTTTGTTACCCAAATAACAACAAACAAAGGTGTTTTTATTCTCAATATAAAATAACAACAACCCGACTCTCTGATTGATGCTGAAACTTTTTCTAACAATCCAAACTAAAAACAATGCCATACATTCAAACATTGCTTTTACTGGATCTTGTGTTATATTGGTTTATTAGTTTGATAAAATAAATTCTATTAGATTATTCAGTAAGCATCCATTTACACTGCTTTTAATTATTTCTTTTAAGTGCCTATTCAAGTGGCATAATTATGATTAGAATTTTGTAAATACTGTAAAACTCTAGGATTAAAAAAGCGTGTAAAAATAATCTGTTCTTAACGTTTAAGAAGATTCGTTTTTTTTAAGGTTTAACTTTTCGGTCTTGAATATTTCATTTTTCAATCAAACAAGGAATTACGTTAAAATAATTAAAACAAGCATAAAATAAGCCCGCCACGTTTGTGTATGACGCAACCACTTTTTAACAAACGCACAAACATAAATAACATTAATCCGCCGCGAAATACGATGAAAATAATGGCCGCCCAGATATTATTTGGTTACTTTAATAAATTCGTAAAAACGACTTTTGAAAAAAAGAGGCAACTATTCGTTATTTAACTTACACAAATGTTAACATCTCTAGATTTTCTAAACTCTACACAATTTGCATCTACTCGTAATGTTGAACAAAAATACAGAAAGTTGTAGAACAAATAGTTCTTAAAATATATTGTACTGTTTTATTTACCTGACTGAAGTAGAAAGGGTAATAGATATTATATTTATAACTTATAATTATTGTAAATATACAAACAAAATATACATTTTACACTATTTATAATAACTACTAGAAGACGACGGGATTGCGTCTTTTAGTATTTCTTAATTCGTTTATCGCGCTGAAACCGTATATTTTTTCGGGATAAAGTATTCTGTGTCCTTTCTTGTGACTCAAAGTGTATCCATACGAAACATCAAATTGGGTTTCAGCGGTTTGGGCTTGAAGAGGTAGCAAACGGACAGACACACTTTTGCATTTATAATATTAGTATGTATATTTTAATGTAACTAAGTTTCAGTTATTTATAGTACAGTCAACAATAATTCAGTACAGCTCCAGTGCCGTGCGACGTTGTTCGGAAGAACGTTCGCTTTATCATTTGCGGACAACCGACGTGTGAGCTTAGCGCGGCTCTGCCCGCACAATAACTCCTATTAAATTACTCTCCACGAAAATATTATGTAATATTAAGTTCATACTTTTTATTTGACAATATAACGTGGATATTACTTTCTTTTCATTTATCTTTAAACGCCTTCTGAAAAAGTTTTTTTACTTATTGTGTAGTTTCTATTTTGGAATTATTGTAACATTGAATTTTTACGCCATAAATTTACCATTACATTAGGCATACCATTCATCTGGCCCTTTATAGCAAATCTGGTGCATGCTTTATTTACGTTAAAACCTTACGCGCGTCTACTAGGGAGGCAGATATGCCACATTCATTAACTCAAACGGAACTTAACGAATCAACAACTACAAAAGTATATTTTAGACTAGATGACACCCGCAACTTTGTTGCGCCAAAATTCGTTTATCGTACAGAAACCGTACATTTTCCGGGATAAAAAGTATTCTATTCTCTTTCCTGATACTCAAAGTATCTCCATACCAAATTTCAGCAAGATCGGTTCAGCGGTTTGGGCATGAAAAGGTAACAGACAGACTGACCGATGGACACACTTGTACATTTATTATATACTGTTTCCTCCACAGATGAGATGGTTATATCATCCAGCAAGTACGAGGTGGTGAACTCCGTGATCAGCTCGTTCGAGAGCCGCATGACGCTGACGGTGCGGCGGCTGACGGCGGCCGACGTCGGCGGGTACAGATGCGTCGCCAAGAACTCCCTCGGCGAAGTCGATAGCATCATACGACTTTACGGTTTGTTGAGATTTTTACAACCTTACTCTTTATTATTAGATCATTATGAATGTTTATGATTACGAATGTTTTTAGATGCTTTCTCAATATTAATAATAATTTATATCGAGTTTAGCTATCGTGGTAACAACCATGGCGCCGTATGTATCACTAACGGCCGTTCCCAATATTTGATCTATCTCTGGTTTTGCCCTACTAGAGATAGGAATAGCTCTCATTAGACATTAGAGACATATATTTTATGTCAATTCAATGTTAGCTGCGATCGGTCGTATGTCAAACCAGAGATAGATTGAATATTGGGAACGGCCGTTAAATAGTTACAACTCGGTACGTTTACCAAAGCGACCTATGCGTAGAACAGAGTTCTATGTGATCATAGGACAAAATTGATTTTATTGTATATTCCTATTTCATGGAAATCAAAGCTCTACAGTCTCTCATTTTCAGAATTTTTATATCTTACTTATTTTCCGAGATACAGAATCGTAAAAAGTCCTATTTGAAGTAAGCTCCGTCTTAAAATGCACCAAGCATACATTGGACGAGGAGAGGGGAGCGCGCGTGGCGCACCATTGTCACTTCGAGCGTTGTTGTGCGGAGACAACGTTGTTGTTGCGTCATGTGCGTAGAAATTTTCGCTTGGATAAAAATTGTTTGACTATATTAATATTGGCTACTAAAAGTGTTTTGAAGTCATGAGAAATCTATATTGATATCAGATGTTGTTTTGTGGAGGGTTAGAAAAATACGTTTCTAAATGTAAAAAGTGAGAGTTGTTTAATATTTATATGTTAGGTAAATATTCGTCGTGTTATCATCAAAAATAATGTCGTATAAGTGATGATAGGACGATGTTGGACAAATACTTTAGAGCTTTTATGGGTTACATGTAATTATATGACGCTTTTTTACGGAATGACTGATGCATTTTGTAAGTCCGTTGTGCAGATGGGACGTTATCACCTGAATCATACCATAAGATAGGACGTTGTACGTTTAAAAATATTGTCAAATATAAATATATTTTTAATTTTGTATATATGAATGGTTTAAATCTGTATCACCTTACAACTTATGGTGTGTGACAAATCAAAATCATAAAATTATCACTTTTGTGCGCATAATATCATTTACCTATAGCAACATACTATTATTTTTAAATAAAATGAAGTATTAATACAATACTATAATAAATTATTATATGTATACATAAGTCAAATTTGTTTTGCTTGTAATACATTTTTTGACATTTCATTTGATGAGAACAATATAACACCGCAACATTCGCCTTTGCCTCCGGGCGTCAGCAAGCAAGCCAGCAACTGGACGGTGTTTGGCATGAAACTAATGAAGAGCCTAATCCATCTGCTGAAAGTAAAAATGGTTGAATGCTATTAACGGTGAGGACCGTTAATAGCATTCAATCATCTTTACTTTCTTTAGAAGCGCCTTCTAGTTTCAAAAATTCACCTTTAATACAGCTGGAAGACTTAGAAATTTCCGACAGTACGTGTACTCTGGTTAGTCAAGAATTGTTTGTACAAATTCCTTCGCCAACTCTCTCTGACTCTGAATCTGAAGTCTTCAGACCGCAGACAAATCGACGCCTTCGAGATGTAATGATTGGAGGAAAATGCGCCTTTCATGGACTGCTTTCAGAACCAACACATCCATTCTGGCTAAGCTGAACATAAAAACAAGGCTCTGTACCACATGCCTCAAATAAATGTATCTTAGAATATTACTATTGACACATAGCCAAAAAGGAAGGAGGCAATATTAAAATAGGCACTGGCAAGACTGGGGGCGAAGAACCGAGGGGCCGCCGTCCAATGCGTTAGTCCGATCAAATCTACACCGCAATTATTGAGTCAATCGTCTACGATGCTCTTCAAATAGACGAAGACAGGAAAAGTGGGCGTAACATCATTAGCAGGAAGGTTATAAAAGGGAAGGTCACGACCCTCTGACATGAGGAACACGACTATAGGAATAGGATCACTTAGGTTACTAGTACTAGTTCTTAAGTTTCCTGGCCGAAAGAAGAGATCATGAAATATAAACCAAGTATAATCTATATCCATACTTACATTATTGTAAATGTAAAGGTGTGTTTAGCTATCTGTTTATTCGCATGTTACCTACCTCCTCACGCCCAAACCACTAAACCGATTTTTCTGATATTTAAAATGGGGATACTTTGAATCCCGGGAAAGGACATGGGATACTTTTCATGTCAATGTTCAGTTCTCGGGCGATAAGTACGGGTAAGGCCAAGTTAGCCTTGAATAAGCTTAGTATTCTTATCAGAGCGAGACAGTGTTTCAGTCCGAGGCAAAGCGGGAACGCCTAAAACTCTACAAGGTGAAGATTCGACCTCACGTGGAATACTGTTCTTTGGGCAGGGGCCAAAGATGGGAACTAACCTAACCTAACCTAACCAACGAAGGGCTACTTGGATTGTAGACAGCCATTGTGTTTCAAACAAGCTAGAGTCTAGACTCTAGACCCTTTGGAATTACGCTGAGATGTGTCTTCGCTCTGCATCTTCTATCTGCTGAATCACGAGGAGTATAATTGTTCGCGATCACACCTCCTGCAACATTCCATCGTTCCACGGGAATATATACCATCCTCATCACCTTGATGAGTCTTTCACAGTAAAACCGAAACAAACTGCCGCCATCTATAAATTTTCCGGACCTATACGACCTACAGACCTTCAAGAAGAGAGCCTCTTAAAATGCCGGCCACGCACCTGCAGCTCTTCTGATGTTGCAAGTGTCCATGAGCGACGGTGGTTGCTTTCCATCAGGTGACCCGTTTGCTCGTTTGCCCCCTTTTAAAAAAAACCTAGGAGCAGTCGAAATAATTATACAGTTGGCACTAACAAATCTTACAGATTTGTTAGTGCCAACTATGATGAATGGTAGCAATTTTGTTCAAAACACCAACTATTTTGAGATTTTTTATTAATTAAACTTTTTTTTTAAGAAAAGAAAAACTTTTTTGTGTATAGCAAGTAATAAGGAAAGTTACATAGGACATAAAAATGGCAGATAACTCCAACAAAAAACGAGTGATATGAATATAAAACGTAATTTCATTCAGAAGTTTCCATAAAACAATGTCTGGTGTTAAATACGGACCCTCGTCTTTCCGCTATAAAATGTCTTAAGTTGACATCGGACCCGCTATCACGGTAAATATAATGAATAATTAAAAATAATATATACCACGGAAATGAAGAGGAATTTCTTAATAACATACAAAAAATTCAAAAATATAAGTCTTACAGTTTTTAAGCTATTCAAGTTTTTCAACTTGCAAATCTTCTGATTGCTCTACTGAAAAGTAGTGATTTTGCAGATCGGACTTTGTTCTACGCATAGGTCGAAATGTAGTGGCATAAAAATATTGTTTTCAAACAATAAAATTACAATAAAGAACAACATTCGCCTGGTGTCAGCCTTTAACATAGCAGAAAACTCTTCATTACTATTCGTCATCAAAGTTTGTAATGGTTGAAAATGAAGAGCCATTTACTTTTTTGCGCAATTTTTTGCATATTAAAAACTGAAGTAGAAACAATATTTATCCACAACTAGGTTCCTTGGATTTACTCAGGTCGCAACTCTAGATAGTCCAGGTTCCACCTAAAATATTTAGGCAGCAGGTAGGTCTGCAACTTTGACCAAACTAAGCTCATAAAGCTACAGTTCACCTCAGTGAATTCGAAACCAAAGCTGGATCCAACAAAACTAACATTTAAGTCCGATATATTTACAGCTAATTTATATTATTTTCACCTAAAAATGAAATGTATTTATCTTAATTAATGACGAAAAATGTTTGCCGAGTATTTTTTTATTAACAAATCTAAAAATCCTTCGAAAATAACACGTGTTTTTTATATCAAAATAAAACATATTTTATATCAATAACTGTATTCTTTTGTGGAGTATGCAACGGCCGGTTTTCATTATTATAATCCAGTGATCCAATGTAGCGCTGGATTATAATTGGAATAATGTAAACGGGCACTGTATAGTAAATTCACTAGAATGCAATTTTGAAAAAAAGTGCTGGATTGGATCACTCGATAGAATAATGTAAGCCGACCATAATGCGACATAGGGCTGATTTTTCAATCGTAAGATAAATTTTAACAATGGAATAAATTTGGCGTTTTGACATATTTTAAATAGAAAAAATGTCAAAGTGTCATATTTATTCTTTAGGTAAAAGTTTTCTGACGATTGAAAAATCAGCCTTTAATATATTATCGTTGACATAAAAATTAATATACATAATGTACCAAAAACGCTTGCACCACTATTGCATCAATATACGCACCTAATCGTCAGTGTTTAAGGGGATCTGGGTACTAAAGGCTTAGCGCTAATGGTGTGATATATGTTATGCGACCTAAATAGGAGCTAGGGCATAAACAAACCTAGCTTAAGATCCTTGCAGCTGATCCTAATACAATCGTAGAATGTAGATGCAATAATGTATTTCTTTATTAGAGGTAGGTAATTTTTCGAGAAGCCTTCCTTTCTTAAAACTTTGTATGTTATTTTACTTGTCTCCACTCGATAATAATATTATGCAGTTATGTAGAAGTCAGTATGTACTTACTAATTTCTTATGATAACGTTACACACGAATAAAATGATTGCGAATGGTAAAATTTTATATTTTCTAGCAGAAAACCGTCACAAGAAAAATTTAAATTAAATTTAATGTAATGTATCTACCTTCAATACAACAGTGTTATTATATTTTGTTAATTACAGAAATACCTGGACCAACCGTAAAGAACACAAGTCCGGCTACAAAGAAAGAAGAATACATGGACTCAACTCCCATAGAAGGACCTGACAACCAGTTCGGTTCAGCTGAGAAATCTGATGACGAAGATGACTCTGTTACTGACATTTCGTACAAAATCGACAACGCGACCAAAAATAAAGTGCCCACGTACATACAGACAACCACCAACAAATATAATTTTAGTAATAAAGTTCGTAAAGTTATAAATAAACTAGAATTTGAATCAGCAAGCTCACGTAGGTTACATCCCTGTTTTTCACTTATCTCGCTTACTTTACTTAGGTTTGTATGAAATAAATAATATTATGTAGTTAAAAAATGATTTTTTTTATGAACAGTTGTATTTTTTGTTATTTTTGAAATCAAAGTTTCTTTATAAGTTAAGGGTAATATTTTGTGGTGTTTTGATGAATCGAAAGATCATTAATTAGTAAGGGTTTTTATAGACCTAAAGAAGTCTCTTCTTTTTGATTTAATATAAGATGAAATATTATAAAAAAACTTAAATAAAGTGGTTGAATCGACGGTGACGCTAGTAAATTTATCGTGTATATTCAGATTTATAATTACATTCAGTAAAGTTGGTTTTCTTTCTTTCTTTTTAGACTCTGAATTGTACCTCTCTTTCCTTCTTTAACAATTTTTTTTTACGAGCCTATACTATCCCACTGCTAGGCAAACGCCTCCCCCAAGGTCTTCCATCTGTCTCGCTCTAACGCCACCGCGGGCCAGCCTGGCTTGTAGGCATCCAGTTCATCTTTAACAATTAATAGAGACAAAATGTATTTTTGGCCTTACCGACTTAAAAAATCTGAGTATATTATCGCTATTTCCTTAAGCAGTTAATGTATCATACTGTTAATGGTCTTCAATATTTACTTGTTATCTCAAATTAGCCTATTATCTTAAAAAAATATTATCAATTATTATTAATTGAAAAATATTTAAATCGAATTCGTATAGTAAATATTATATTCCCATAGATGACTTTGTTATATAATATTGTACAAGCTTGTAAATAGCATGATGTATAAATAATAATGATTGTTGCAATACTGTATAAACAATAATGTAAATTAACAAATAAAGTTTAAATATAACTACAATAAGTTGTTTTATTTAGAGATTAGCAAATTATGTAATAACTAGCGACCCGCCCCGGCTTCGCACGGGTATAAAATATATAGCCACTGAAAAAATGATTAAAATCGATTCAGTAGTTTTGATTTATATTCATTACTACCCGTGGCCCGCATTGGTCAGTACCGCCGCAAAAGCTACGTCTCGCAATTTTTAAATATGTAATATCTTCGAAAATATTCATTTAAATCATATGCTGTACAGGGCCATATAGGTTTATATTCAATCAATAATGTATTTAAAGTATTTAATTGAATAAGGATTAATGCCGTATTGGTTAAAATCGCTTCAAAAATTAGCCATTATTTGTCGTTAAAAGTAAATGACAAAAAACTGTTATTGTGGGATATACATAAGAGGTAGACATATACCATCACGGAGTTTTCTATAGACCTTTTCATTGTGTACAATACTTAGTACATTATTTTGATAAATCTCGTAGGGTTCAGCCTGCGTTTGCAATGTAAGCGGAAAAAAATTTAATTATTTACAACATCACATTATAAACCCCAACAATAACAGTATTTCTCCACTATTTAATGAATGTTATTATACTTATAAATCTTTCTCTTGAATCACTCTATCTATTAAAGAAAAATCCGTCGCGTAGTTTTAAAGATTAAAGGGAACAAAGGGACATGAGGGCAAAAAAGCGACTTTGTTTTATAATATGTAGTGATTTAATCATGATAAATCATTAACCTTTAAGAATCATTAACGCGTTGTTTTGGGTAACGTTCCGTCACGCGTGGGGTCTAGAAGTATCCCCAATATAAATATACATATAAATTCAGAATTGTTTAATAATTTTTAAACCCCGTTTTATATTATAAGAAAAGGTGTTATTTTATTTATGAAAAGCATTTATATATAATAAAGTAACTATTATTTATACAGTAAAGAACATTTTTATGAACTAACCAATCTCGTGTATAGAACTTTTAGGGCACATGTTTAGACCTAGTGCACCGAACTCTTCCAAAATGTTTCCAAACACTTTCAAAGTCATTAAAATTGTATATGATATGTGCAATTTGATTTTCTGTTAGTCGGCAACAATTTTTTTTATTTATACGTCATAGCCAATTAAAAAAAAAACAAACAAATAAACACATAACCAATGTGAAAAAAGTATATACGTTAAATCACGGCTGGGGTCTGCAATCTGCATGTATCCCTATTCCCCACATATGCAAAAATATAATTTCTCTTAGCAGAGAAGCGACGGACTCACTAAAAGACCTCGCATTGCATTGAGATTAGCCGAAAACATGCGATCGTAACTTGCCAATTTAAAAAAAAAAAAACCTCAAAAAACAGCGCGTGGGGTCTGCGTAGACCCCGTCCGTAATGTTAAAGGTTAATTAAGAACAATACCAAAAGTGAGACGGTCATATTAATATAATTGACAAGTAGGCCCAAGAAAAAGCTATCATAATATAATAATCATGCAACGAAATGCTACGTAAAATTACAACCATTGCCGCAAAGTGATACGTAGTGCTACGAAGTGCTACGTAAAACTAATACAGTTGCTACGAAGGGCTACGTGGTACTAGGAAGTACTATAACGTAACACTACAACCGTTGCTACGAAGTGCTACGTAGTGTTCCAAAGTGCTACGTAACACTACAACCGTTGCTACGAAGTGCTACATAGTATTCCGAAGTGCTACGTAAAACTGCAACCGTTACTACGAAGTGCCACATAGTGTTCCGAAGTGCTACGTAAAACTGCAACCGTTGCTACGAAGTGCTACGTAGTGTTCCGAAGTGCTACGTAAAACTGCAACCGTTACTACGAAGTGCTACGTAGTGTTCCGAAGTGCTACGTAAAACTGCAACCGTTGCTACGAAGTGCTACGTAGTGTTCCGAAGTGCTACGTAAAACTGCAACCGTTACTACGAAGTGCTACGTAGTGTTCCGAAGTGCTACGTAAAACTGCAACCGTTGCTACGAAGTGCTACGTTGTGTTCCGAAGTGCTACGTAAAACTGCAACCGTTGCTACGAAGTGCTACGTAGTGTTCCGAAGTGCTACGTAAAACTGCAACCGTTGCTACGAAGTGCTACGTAGTGTTCCGGAGTGCTACGTAAAACTAATACAGTTGCTACGAAGTGCTACGTAGTGTTCCGGAGTGCTACGTAAAAATACAACGTTGCTACGAAGTGCTACGTAGTGTTCCGGAGTGCTACGTAAAACTAATACAGTTGCTACGAAGTGCTACGTAGTGTTCCGGAGTGCTACGTAAAAATACAACGTTGCTACGAAGTAATACGTAGTGCTACGAATTGTAATAGTACAAATAACAAGTACAACTTTTTAATAATTCTGTAACTAAGTATGGGATTTGATGACGTGTTGTATATTACCGACTTTCTACTACTGTATTATATTGTGTGTATAAAAAAGTTGAATAAATAAAGAGCTATAATAGTAGCAAATAGTGTCTGCATAGACATTAAAAATAATAAAATAAAGATATGTTCCGAAAGTACTGTAAAAACAGACAACTAAACTACAACTAGAATATTTTTTGGGAAAGAAATAAACAAATCAAATTCCAGCATAAGTACACCAGGGACAAAGAAAGCCGAAGTGGTTTGCGGCTTCAGGCAAGTTTCAGTGAGTATTATCAGCGTCTCACCTCATGCTCATTATACGAACAAGTTTGCCAGCTCGCAGCCTGCTGTCTGTGTATGCTAATTCCCGTATGTCAGTTCCGTTTAGTTTACTAATCGTTCAAAGTATGATTGCAAAATGAAGAAAATATGTATAGTTTGTTGGATGTAAATATTCATATAGAATTAATTCTAACTTACTTTTTTATTTTTAATATAAATTATTCTTTTATTCTTAAAAATAATATCATCAAAAGTTTTTAATAATCATAAAACATTAAATTTTGGCATAATATTTTGTAATACAAACAGAAGTAAGCATAATTAAAAGTTTTAAATTGTGCCTCTCCTAGTTCAGTAAGAAACGTGATTACTTAATTTCAAGTTGAAAACAATTTCACAAAAATAATGTTGTGAAATTGATACAATATGTTTCATGTACCTCTAGTGTTGAAGGCTCAGTTACATTTTTCAGTACATTTTTTTTAATTCCAAAAAATAAACTAGCACAAAGCTTGCCTAGTAGCTTAAAAAAGGCTTCTTATAGTCATAATATGTATTGTAATACCATTTAATGGAGTTACATATTTTAGTTATTTATGATTCTGAATCTATCAAAATTGCGCATGCCGTACAATACCACACTTACAATACAACCAAGGTAACTAAGTTTGTGCGTGCCATAGCCCGGTGCACTGGTCAACGGTTGCTGGTCAGTTAATTAAAACACGTCTGAATTCGGCGCAGTATTTCACGCGGGTTTTTCACAAAACTTTTCGACAGAGCATCCAGTTTTCTGTTTATTTATGAGCTTTTGCCAGCGGCGGACGGACGGTCCGTTTAACCGACAATATTTTTACATTAATGTTAGCTATTTTTTGGAATAACACTTGCTATGCTTGCTAGGCTATGGAACAATTTTCACGGACCGCTCGCGGGAAAACCGCATTCATGACTTTTTTGAGCTAGAAATTTACAAATGTTCTACACTAACGGTGAATGTTAAAAAAACGTTTGGAAAGTAAACAATTTCACGTTCGTTGCTCGGCATTATATCAAGCGGGTTAAAAAAAGTTTTTGTATTCTGATTCTGCTGCATGATAGAAGTAAATGTTATTAATTTCATTTATACTACTAGCTGTTGCCCGTGACTTCGTCCGCGTTAACATAGTATAATAACAAAGATGGATAGTTTTCCGCTTTTTGTGGTTCTTATACAAAGGGTAATTAAAAAACTTTCATCCCCTATTTCATCCCCTTAGGGTTAGAATTTATTAAAACCCTTTTTAGGGGATGCCTACGACATAGTAGCTTTATTCATACGGTCGGTTTAAAATTGACAAAGTTTTATACAAACTTTCATCACCTATTTTACCCCCTTAGGGGTGGAATTTTTTGAAATCCTTTCTTAGGGTATGCTTACGTCATAGTAGCTTTATACATACAAAGTTTCATCCCCTATTTTATTTTCTTGGGGGTAGAATTTATCAAAATCCTTTCTTAGCGGATGCCTACGTCATATCATCTACCTGCATGCCAAATTTCAGCCCGATCCGTCAAGTGGTTTTGGCTGTGCGTTGATAGATCACTATGTCAGTCAGTCAGTCAGTCAGTCAGTTACCTTTGAGTTTTATATATTATATAGAGATTGTTACCGGCACTACGCTGATTGATCTAAAATATAGCCTAGGTAATTACTTTTATTGTCTTAAGAATATATCGTATATTTAAAACTTAGAACATAATGTGTTAAAAATTTTCTGCAATAATTACCATTATCATTCTCATGATTATACAACATAATTATATTTTAAGCTTTACACGTTTCCTAAAAAAATTTCTCAAAAATATCTCTTGACTGATAAAGAAAGTGTGAAGAATCAATACAGTACTCAACGATAACGTTCAAAACTTAATGTCTTAACTTTCATTTACACAAGACAAAGTAGCGAGAAAATAATCAATTTCCAAAGTCAACGGAAGCAATCAACGGTCTTAACCGTTGTGTCCATCAAATCCGATAAAGGGACGATATATCAAAGACGTCCACAGTCCAATTACTGGCAATGTGCTATCAGCTAGATACAGTAATCGAAAATATCGCAATGTCAACAGCAGCGGAATCAGTCGCTAAAAATTTATTTTTTTTACCAGCTGTTGCCCGCAACTTCGTCCGCGTTAATGTGTGTTATTATAATCGACATTGAGAAAATTAAATACTCTTAACTAACAACGTATGTTTTTGGATAAGGATTAATATTATGAGTATATTATACACATATTTAATACACATCCAAGACCCAGGAACATCAAAAGCCCGAAAGTATAACGTCTCGTTGGCGAGATTCGAACCACTGATATCGTTTTAAAAAATCCTTTCTTAGTGGGGCTTGGCGTGGACAGAGGACATGGGGCACAGGCAGGGGACTGGGGACAGGAACACGGGACGGAAGATAGAGGATAGGCAACAGAAGACGGGATATTTTATGTACCCTTTTTAACCGACTTCCAAAATGGTGGAAGTTATAAGTTCGGCTGTGGATATTTTTTTATGTATGTTCAATGATTACTCCGTTGTTGGTAAATTATTTTCAAAATTTTTGTTTTGTTGTATAGGGTATGATTCTTGTTTGGTACCATATTAATAAAAGTGGTGTCCTGATGATGGGATTCATGAGTAATCGAGGGAACTCTTCGAAATTTAAATAGAAACATATATGGTGATTTTGGTTTTTAGTTCCATATTATGAAGTGTTTCAAGCATATGTTACGAAAAAATAAGATTTTGCACCAAGATACCATGGTTCAAAGGTGCTAAAAAGAACTCCGACCTACTTCAAAATTATGAAGATTGAGTACAGAAATAGTTCAGGGTTAAGTAGGATTCTGGAAAAGGCACCATTGAAGAGTAAAAGTTATTAAATACATACAATATATTATTGTCTTTATTCTACATAATATTGCCCTTAAATTAATAAAACAATTTTTGAAATCAGTACAGCAAACGGCTAGATAATAATTATCAATTTAGATCCTAATCCTTTCGATGTAAAAGAATACAAAAAAAGAACCAATAAAAGCGACTCATGGTGATGATGATTAATATAATTGAGATAGTAGCATAATATGCTTGCAGTATTTTGAACAACGCTGAAACCTTACGTAATATATCTATTAAATGATTTAGGAGTTTCGTTCAGCACCTTCGGAAGCCATATATCTTGGGATATACCTTGGTGACAAATCTTACTTTTTGGTAGCATATTATGCTCATTTTACTTCAAAAAAGTCAAAATCACTGTAATGTATTTGCTGTTTCCATATAATGAGAAGTTCCCTCTATACCTCGAGGATCTCGAGAGGATCAAATCACCACTTTGTAAACATGGTACCAAACTCGGGTTTGTTATAAAAATAAAAATATAAAAATATACAACAAAGAAAGAATTTTGACAATCAGACCACAAGCAGCAAAGTCAACATAAAGTCCTCCTTTTTTGGAGTCGGTTATTTTTTTTTTTATCTAAGATGTTGACCGGGGATGTAAGGTATCACCATGCCAAATTTCATTGAAATCGGTCCAGCGAATTCCGAGATTAGCCTGTACAAACAGACAAATAGACAAACCGACAAACAGACAAACATACAGAGAAACAAAAATTTTAAAAACAGTTAAAATTTGTTCTATTACTCTACTAAAATGCCCCCGACTTGTTTTTTTTAGTGTTTATTCAATGTACAAAAATTTTACCTCTACGATTTTATTTTATTATTAATATGTATATTATGTATTTATTATGTATAGATTAAAAAAAGATTTCTTGTCATAACATTTAATTTCTTACTAAAATAGTGATTAACTTTCTTGTGTACGTTTGTATTATGTAGTTTTTCAGCATAGAGACGTTTGCTTTTTTTTTGGTTAGTGGACGAAAGAAGCGTAATAAAAAGACTTAAACTTTTGCTGAACTATTGTGGTGTATACCACAATATATATATATTGTGGTATACACCACAATAGTTCAGCAAAAGTTTCATATACATTTGAATTCTAATGTGTCAATAATACAAATCACAACCTACCTAATTTGTAATCCACAGCCTAATATAATCCTTCAGAAATACACCACAATAGTTCAGCGGCAGACAGTGATTTAATCCTATATCTTGAATATCATATTAACATATTACGGCTCATTAATAGCAGAATGAGTTATATACGGGGTGTTTATTATTATTATACTGTCTAGGGTTGCCAATCTTTGAAACTGAAAACTAAAAGGATAATGGGTGCTTCTATAATTAGCCGTGACACGGTATTCTATCTCGGTAAAAAAGGAAAGCAAAATAGAATCGTATGGTATTATATCGCTTTACAGTAACAATAAGCCGTAATTATTATAAAAATCGTCGCTTTTATAATTTGACACGCTATATCAAATTATAAAAGCGACCATTCTAATTAAAGATGCTGAACTGCTGAATGTAATTTCCACACAAGAGCAGGTCCAAAAATATTTAAACGTTAGAGCGCTTACAGACGAATGGCACGTGTCGGCGGCACGCGTCGGCGGCAGTCGACGACAGGCGACGGCACGTGTCGGCGGCAGTGGACGACACGTGTTGGCGGCAGTCGACGGCAGCCGCCGACAGTTTATCACGTTTGCAGTTGTGACGTACCGCGTAAAGGTAGGCGTCCACAGGTCGGTATCGTACGCAACGGACGTCTCGCATCAAACGGATAATTTTTTCACAGTACGTCCACTGTATCGGCAGCGTACGGATTACCGACTAGCCAGTTAGTGGAGTCAGTGAAGGTTTTCACCTTCGAATTCGTTGAACCTGCATCGATTTTCATGAAAATTGGTGAGTAGGTAGGGGATACCTTAAGAAACAAAAGTGATATAGTGCCAACTTGCGCTTTTGCCCTAGGGGTGAATGCCATCCCTTCTCGGGGGTGATTTTTTTAAATAAAAATAACCCAAGAAATCAAAGGACACACTAATTTTAAGAAAGATTTGTTATTTGAAGTTTTTGGTATGTATCAATACTTTCTGAGTTATTATAGATAAAAGATTGTGATTTTGCGTCAGAAAAATATATGTCTTAAAGCGGTTTTTCATCATTAACTAAAAAACTATTAAGTTTTTACGAAAAATGTGTAATTACCAAATCTGAAGTCAATAAAAAAATAAACAAATTCCTATTCTGAAATATCTTCTAATATTAATTCAAAGTGAGCTATAGGTGAATGTAGGTATGTATTTTGTTTTTAGGCGAGTACTTAAATTTAAGCATTCAAACTTAAATAACGGTAAACCCATGCATTTTATGGCATATACTTCCTAAAGGTGCTTAGAAACACCTTTCAAATGAGTGTTGTAGAAATAGCATGAAAATTGACAAAGTTATGATAAAAATAAAATGACACTTTGGATTTTTTTGCCAAAAACAAAAAAAAAAAAAAAATAACCTTTAGCATTCCTACAATAATTCAAATTTGTGTTTGTGGGGAAGAAGGAGAATTGTGTTACCCCTAAAGGATTTTTTTTAGCATAAGTGATGACCTCAAAAATTTTTCCTGGTTTAGAATGCATAGTTTTGAAAAAAAGATTAATTTAATAAAATCGAAATCATTCGAATTTTCCTAAATTTCATTTTGTTTTGAAAATAACTTCAAAAATATCGAATATTTGTAAAAATGATAAGGAGCGAAATTTGAGTTCTTTTTCTGAGAAATATTTTGGTTATATTTTCATTTTTATAGGATGACAAATAACCAAGATAGAGACGCTTAAAGCCTAACTTTTACTGCGAGAACCATGTAACCGGGAAATTTTAACCCTTTATCTTTAAAAAAAATAAGGGCTTTAAAAAAATATTTTAAGATAATCTTATAGCTCTTGAAAGTTCCTTTTAAATGGTTTTTGAATGAACCCGATAACTTAAAATTAACAGAGCTATTGTGATAAAACGATTTTTTTTTGTTTATTTGAAAAAAATTTTGAAGCATAGATTTGAGACGCAAATATTGTAGGAAAATGTGTCAATAGGTACATCCATACTAATATTATAAATAAGAAAGTGTTTTTGTCTATCTGTACCCTCTTTACACCCAAACAGCTCAATCGATATTGCTGAAATTTAGTATGAAGGTACTTTGAGTCTCGGCAATGGACATAGGATACTTTTTATCTAGAAAAAATGTACGGTTCCAGCGCGATTGCGGGCGTCATCTAGTCCTTACTAAGTACACGTCATGTATGTGTCTTTTCAATATTGAGAAAGTAAACGGAACGGTAAACATCTACTTGATAAGAGAGGGGCTTTTTAGAATGATGTGCGTCTATTAAATATTTCAGTTCAGCAGTTTAAGCTTTTGTGTCAATTTTTTGCACAGGGGGTAGTTTGAAATCGTAGTTTGAAAAATTTTAATTGAATAATATTAATGAAGTTTGAAATATATTAATAAAATTTATATTAACTATGAAAAAATATTTAAACTAATTAAAGCTGATAAAAAACTTAAAGCTTATTTAGACAAGGTGTAGTTTTTAAGGGTGAAAAATTTCGCTAAAAAATAAATAAAAATTATTACTTAGTAAATAAGATTTCACTTAAACTTGCTTTTTAATATACTGAAAAATTGGGTTCAAAAACTTAAGCCTATTAAGTTTTTAAACCCAATTTTTAAAGTGAATCTGCAATAAAGGGGTAGTTTTTAAGGGTCGAAATTTCACTTTCATCCAAAAATTATATTATGAAATATATTAAACAAACTGTTTATGTAATGTTAATATGCGATTTTAAAGCTCAAAAATAGATTTTTTTTCACGATAAAATGGGTGGTGTTCGCGCCCTTAGCGCAAACAACAGCGCGACTGTGTTCGCGGCCTTAGCGGGCCCTGATGGAGCGCGCGGGGCGCGGCTCGCGGACCCCTTCCACCTCACGCATACGCTGCGCGGGCGCAGCGACTACTCTTCATCGGACCGACTCGGCAGCTAGTCACGTTAAATCTTTGTAGACATATCATAATATATTCGTATATACAGTCCGCTTTTCATTTCTGGAAGATTCCCAATGCAAACAGGTGGTTTCTTAAAGGGTTGAAAAATTAATCATAAATCATGAATAAAAACATTTATTTTATCTAATTAAAGATAATTAGTCAAGCCACAATGGTTAAATCTGCACTTTTCCCATTTTTAACAAAAGGGGTGGATTTCACCCCTAAAATACAAAAAGCGCAATACGAGCGTATATCACTTTTAGAGTAGAGGGTAAAACGTACTTAATCCCAAATGTTCATCCAAATCTATGGAGGTTCAAAGAAATCGGAGGTTGTACCTCTACTACTAAGTATGTTTATGTCCTAATTAGTCCAAACAAACTTCCTAAGTCAAAATTTCAGCTTTTGACTTTTCCATCCACACCCCCCTTTTGAGCATTCATTTACTAGGCTAGTCGGTAATCTGTACGCTGCCGATTCAGTGAACGTGAAATACTGTGAAAAAATTATCCGTTTGATGCGAGACGTCCGTTGCGTACGATACCGACCTGTGGACGCTTACCTTTAGGCAGTAGGTACGTCATAACTGGGGGCCTACCACCACCTCTACTAAGCGACACCGTTTGACAGATGAGCAATATTACTTTAACGTCAAACTAGCGATCTTAAAAAAGTTGATGTTTCACAGCGGATTTAACAATGTTTTGCATTTTTACTGTTTTTAAGTAAAATTATATTTGAAAAGTGAGTACGGTAATGTTATTGTAATCTTACAACAAAGTGGAAACATGATAGTTTTAGGAAAGGTCGTGGTAGGCCCCCTGTAAGCGTCATACTGCCGCCAACACGTGCCGTCGACTACCGTCGACTGCCGCCGACGCGTGCCGCCGACTGCCGTCGACTGCCACAGATGCGTGCCGGCGACACGTGCCGTTCGTCTTTAAGAAGCCATACGACATGTTAAAAATGTTAGTGGCCAGTATTATGGACAGTGTGACAACTGACAACCCTAACCTGATTATCCATTTAATAGGCTTAGTGGGTAAACCAGGTGTGATAGTATTTTGTTTGAAATTAAGATATTCAATATGTTACTGTTCACACGTAAAATTCAAACGCAAATTTGATCGATTCTTTCAAAATAAAACAAACGGAACCAACGATTAGAGTTTTTTTTCGAGATCAAAAAGGTAATTTTCGAATAACACAAACTATTTTATACACAGTAGTTGAAGGCCATACTATAAATGCAAGGGTAAAAACCATGAGAAGAGGTATAAAGTTACGGATACATACAGTTTTTACGCATATGATGTTGAACAGGCTAATCGCACAAAAGTATGAGTCACCCATGTTTTAGTCTCCAAAAATCTCCACTAAAATGGATAACGTTTACGTAGCTCTTTTATGTAATAGTACAGGTTCCCCAGAACATTTTTTTTATTACTATCAAGTTAATTTTTCGTGAGTAGCTTCATTTTGATATGACGAACAACAATTTTCTCTGCGAAAATTCTCGAAAGTGGTAGCTAACAGAGATAGAAAGGATTTAATATTTTGATTTGATGGTTCTAAAATATGGATTGTTCTATTTGTAGGACAATATTATTCTTAAATTATATAACTATTACCTATCAAATACAAAAAATCAGCTGGTTAGGGTACCGTTTTAGGGTTCCGTAGTCAACGAGGACTTGTTGCTGAGTGGAGGAAAAATTTGTTCTAGGGAACCTGTACTATAAGGGTATGCATTGATATAATCAACCTTTTCCCCGAGTTCATACGTGTACATTGTACATAATATTGTACATATCATAACGTCGGGAGTCGGGACATATTAATGCAATTACCTGCTAAAAGCTCGTCGCCTCGGGCGCCAATCTCAAAGGCGCAGAGTGACGCCTAAATGTTTCCAATGGTCCCATACGTGCGATAGATAATTCCTTTATTATAATACTATAGTTGACCCGGTACACGTTGTTTTGCTATCTATGTTATGTTGCAAATATTATATTATATTTCTTTATGAAACCTTTTATCTAATTTGAAACTTATTAAGCTATTGCATAGCTTTTATCGCGGGCTTTGAGCGCGGCGACCGGATCAAGAAATTCCGTTACGAAAAACACCTAACACTCGTCTAACGTCGTTCAGTTCTGCAGACTTACGCTCGGTGTTTGTGTGCGTGTGACTAGACGCATGCAAATTATAATTGCATAAGTTTATACAAAATGCTGTGCAATAGCTTTACCGCGGCGGTCACCGAGTGCCAAACGTATTTTTGAGATCAAATTTCTAATTAAATTAAAATAAGAGCCATACTTCCGAAACTGATTATTTGTGTTGCGCGCAGAGAGTAGGGAATGTAGCTACAAAAATATTTTCAGAAAACTACACATTTTATCTAGTTTTTATATAGTTTTAAAACCAAATTTTTTAAGCATACATAGTTCATACAATATACAGTTCTATTTATACATATAAGCATAGATAGTACATTTAAACAACATAAAGTACTATTTTACATAAGTTTTTTTATAAGCCTGGCATTTATTTAACCTAGATCAAATCTCAAGGAAATATTCCTAACAATATTGATCCTCGATAACTGTCTCACAAACGAATTATAGTTCGATTCGAGATTAATGAGAAATGATTCTCGCAAGTCATAACGAGTGAATTTCCTACGATTCCTCTCCGTCCATCCATCTTTTGTTACAACAATTACTACATACATCTCTGTCATTATCAGGTACCTTAATAATATCTTATATCACACCCTAATCAGAGCTGCAAGACCTTTTATATAAAAACATAATAAAATTATCTTTATATCTACAAAATATTATAAAAATACAATTAAGTATTTACTTAAACGGTAGCATTAATTAAATGTCACTTTAACTAACCGATTTTTGCATAGTAAATCAATACAACAAAATTACCATATTATAAGAAATTGGTCAAAGTTAATCTTATGTTAACAACAAGCTTTTGCCCGCGGCTTCGCTCGCGTTAAGAAGTATTATTATAAATTAGGTATCAAAGTCTCAGACCGCTCGGTGTAAATTGACATAGTTTCATACAAACTTTCATCCCCTATTTTATCCCCTGGGGGGTAGAATTGATCAAAATCCTTTCTCACATGCCTACGTCATAACATCTACCATGCCAAATTTCAGCCCGATCCGTCCAGTGGTTTGGGCTGTGCGTTGATAGATCACTATGTCAGTCAGTCAGTCACCTTTGAGTTATATATATATTTAGATAAGATTAAATTTCATAACAGTGCACCAACTACATCCGTAAGAACTTTTACGAAGTTCCACTAGGTACGATATAATCAAGTGCGCCAATATTTCACACTCGAAGTTGCCGGAGTTGGGAACAATAATGTAGTTCTCTCAAGGCTGCAGTTCATCGGGACTGAACTAATGTGAGAAACAGAGCGCCTAGTTCCAACCCACGCTGCCTAAATCTGACAGCTGTACCTAATTCCAAACGTTCTAAATACGATTCTACAAATCGGTGTTTCTACACTGGGCGTTTAAAACATTAGCCAGTTCGGAAAGCTTGTGGCAAATGCAAACAAAATTATGTGCAGATGTTGTGTAGATTTAATTGTAAACATAAATGAATATTAAAATTGTTTTTTATTACATATGCATCTCGCAATTACCTACTCGTAAATTTCATGTATATTAAAAAAAGTTTCTTTACGTTTTTCTCCCCTGCGCAAAAAGGAGGGGTTGACATTTTTAATACTTAGGTTGTTAACAATAATTATGGCATATATTTATTTACGCATTGATATAATTACTTACCTATTCCAAACTGAACCCACAAAACCACGATTTCGTGTCGTTCCCAAATTGACACACTTCGTAGAAAGAGGTCCATCTGGTCCCAACCAGTAATCGAAAATTTTATGGTCACCAGCAAAACTGTATCTCGCACGAAACCAGCAACAGAACGTGACAAAAAGCCAAAGAGAACGCATCTATCCCCAAGTCTGCCGTCCCGTCTGACAATATTTTATACAGCTGCGAAAATTGCAACCACATTTCCAACTTTAACAATTTACACCGACGCGTCGCAATCGTAGTTTTGTTAACATAACTGGAGGGCGGATTAGCGAAACTGAGCCCAATGTTTTGCGCCGTAAGGTTAAAATTAAAGTTTGCCCGGAATGCTAAATCTAATTGTCTCCAAGATCAATGACTAGAAATATTGGAGATACGAAAAATAACCATTACAACCTTTGTTCAATTTGAAAGTAAAACATTACTTTGCAGTTGCATAGCAGCTGGCGGGAAAAAACAGTTTATATGGAAGAGCAATACTTCGGCACAAATAAGCCGGTTCGACCGAATTAAGGGGGCGACTGTCGACTAAATTGTCGATTTTATAATTCATTTTTATACTTGAAAATAAGCCCCGAATTGTTTCATTTTCTATACATAGATACTACATTATATTTCCAAGAATTTGATCTGAGCGAAAACACGAAATCTTAAAATTTTCTCGATAGAAAAAAAGTCACAAAGATGTATCTAATTTTCACGATTTTTTAATATATTGCACTAACCGTACATTAAACTAAGTTAAGATTTTAACACATTGTATAAAATTCTATCATTGAGACACTGACCTGGCGGATTTTTTAAATGTTGTATATTTATCGAGTTATTCAGAAAAAACTAACTCGGCGATGATTCCGCGTCGTTCTTTTTCACCTGGCATATGAAAGACGGGCGTGAGTGTGAAGAGAGAAGGACCATGTTTGATTTTTTGGGTTAGTCGCTCTTTCTCTCCTCTTTTGTGATTGTATTTATGATAATACTGGTAAACTGCTACTACTACAACCTCTATGTGCTGTTTATTCTAGATGTCGTATCTAGTAACTATTAATCTTCTTCCCCTCTATATTCCTATGATAGAGTATCTAGACACATGCCTTCTTTAAGCAGCGAAAGCTGTTGCTTTTTGAGAGGAAAGGCCAACCCTGCTTAATAAATAGGTAATTATGATATTCAATAGTAAAAGGTAAGTAAAACCGATGCGAACAGAGTTATAAATAAGTTAAGTTAAAGGGTTTTTCGCTGGCCTTCTGTATAGTAATTGTAATGTGAAATACTAAAAACGGTCAATTTTAAACCATTTGCTTAACGATACAGTCCCATACTTATGAAATAAATACGACGACATATCAAACAATGCACCTCTTTTAAAATTTATTTTCACTTTAAATGCTCTTTGTCAACTTAAACGAGTATCAAATTAAGGTCACCAAAGATATACAAATGCACCAACTTTTTGCACCAAACATTCTTACATGCATGAAAGCAAATGTATTTTGTTCTAGAAGTTCTAGAATAAAAATAAAATAACTATTCTAAAAAAATATGTGGTACAATAATTGGGGTTCATAAAGTATTGATTTTGTTTTAGATGAGTATTAAAATAACGTTTATCTAACAAAACGAATTTGATAGTTGAAGTTTCATCAAAAATAATAGAGCCACGTTAGAGGCCACATCTGGTATGCACTCCATTGTGTGGAGTTCGCAAGAGAAACAAGCTCTTGTGATTCATACTAACTCGGACACATGCTGTTAGTCGAACTTCTACAGCTGCAAATATATCATACAGTAAAGTAACTCAGCAGTATCCTTGAAATTAGAGCTTAGGGCCTGATTACACCTACCGAGTAGAGTGGCGAGACCCTTAGCCGAACACTCAGCATGTATATTATATAGTTAGGTGTAATCAGGTTCAGAGGCAATTTTTAAGCACATGACGTAATTTTGCATTGTTTCGTTACTTAAAGTAAACTAAAATTACGTAAATGTGTGGGTGCGTCCGCATGAGGCCTGACACGATGACGACCTACCGTGTCTACAATATTGTGTATTACCGCAGTTAACGTCGGTTAGAACATTCATATCGCTACTAATTTTTTAAATGCGAATGTGTGTCTTACGGTCTGTCCGTTTGTTTCTTACCTCTTCACGTCCAAACCACTCAACCGATTTTGCTGAAATTTGGTTTGAAGATAAAAGATAAGTGTGCAAATTAGTCGAACAATAAAGCAAGTGGTGTTTTTTCTTTTGAGGTACTAGAACCTATCATAGTACATATTACATTTGCTTATGTTAGTGTCAATTTAAATTGTTAAGAAAAATAATTTCATATTGTGTTCACTAGATGGCGATAAGGTACTCCTAGATCTCGCTATCGGTTGCCCGAATGTTATTCGTATAGTTTTAGTAACATGATGTTTTCAATAGATGGCGCTGAGACGCTTTTAGATCGCGCTATCGCTTGTGCGACAATTATTTATATAGCTGTAACAGATTTTTGTTAAGATAAGAATTGTGTGTGGTGACAATATACTGAGTGTTAATTGATTTATTGTTATTAATTAACCCTCCAAGTTGACCTCCGCGAGTGACGTATTTACATGGTCCTTGGTCGAGTCGGATACGGTCGCGTATAGTTCGCGAGTGTACAAGTGGTCTTCGGTGGTAGTGACCATACCACCCTACGTGTCAAATTACTGGGCAGTGGATCGCTGTCCAGAGCAGCCCCTTCAAGTGGGGTACCAGGTGAGAGGTATCCTGGAGGAGCAGCCAAGCAGAGTGAGAAGCAGCCAGTTGGAGCGTGGTGCAGCTCGACTGGACTGGTAGGAAGACATCCGCAGCACGACGCGAGGGTCAAGAGCAGCAGCAGTACTGGGTACGGTGTACCTGGTAACGGCGCCGAGTACAGTGACGAGTGACGTCACCAAGAAGTATCAGTGAGTGAAGTGAAACCGTGAGTACGTTCAAATGTTTATATGTAGTGCACAAGTTTCGGCTTCAAAAGGTTCAGTAGAAATTGAACTTCGAAGTTTGGACTTGCAATAATTTTGTGAAAACAACGAGGAACATAGTCTAAAAGTTCAGAAGAATAAGAACACTAATTGTAGTTTTTAATTTCATTGTTTGAACTTAGAATTAATATTAACTTTCGATTTAATTATAACTTAAAAATAAATTCTACTTTGCTTAATATACGTTAGTTTAAAATTAGAAATGGAGGCACTTAATGATATTCAAGAAGAGTTAAAGGCTAATATTGTTAAGGCAAGGTCTAATTTTAAAAAATGTCCTAAAGATCGTCTTACTTCAACACATATTGAAACGCGTATAGAACGATTAGAGCAACTGTGGAAATTATTTCATGAAACACATATTAAAATAATTAGTCAGATAAAAAAGGCAGATTTACAAAGTTCTAATTATTATAAATGTGGTGTTTACGATGAAGTTGAGGAGTTTTATATTGAATTTAAAAGTCAACTTAAAGAGGCTTTGAATAGTAGCAAATTATGTAGCGATTCAAATGATAAGATAGAAACTCAAAAGGAAGTTAATAATTTCAAATTGCCGGAGGTTAAAATTCCTGTATTTTCTGGTAAATACACCGAATGGCAGACTTTTAAAGATTTATTTGTTGGATTGATACATAAAAATTGTAAATTAGACGATGCACAAAAATTGTACTACCTCAAAGGATATTTGACTGGAGAAGCTGAACAATTATTGAGAAATTGTAATGTGTCGTCTGATAATTATATGGTCTGTTGGAAAAAACTAGAATCTATGTATGACAACAAACGATTTTTAGCAAACGGAGCATTAAAACGTTTATTTAGTCAGAAATCTATAACTACCGAGTCGGCTTTTGAGATTAAGAAACTATTAAATATAACTTGCGATTGTTTGCAATCAATTAAAAATATTGGGATAGACACGTCATCTTGGGACGTATTAATTATTTATATAGTAAGTGCTAAATTAGATAAAGATACAAAAAAGGCTTGGGAGTTACAATTGTCGACAGAACAAGGTGATGATTTACCAACATTTGACTATTTTTGTGATTTTTTAACTGGTAGATTTAGAGGATTAGAAAATTTGGATGAAAAACCAGATAGAAAACCAAAGCACGCTCAATCTTTTCATGTGTTCAAAGATAAATTAAATGTATGTTGTGTATATTGTTCTGATAATAATCATAAAATCCAGTACTGTCCGAAATTTGTTAAAGAATCTATCGGTAGCAGGCGTAATTTCGTTCAGGACAAGGGTTTATGCTTTAGATGTCTGGGCTCTAATCACGCAGTAAAATTTTGTAAGAGTAATGCCAGGTGCCAGGAATGCAAACGTCGTCATCACACATTAATACATGATGTTCGCGGAGACAATGTCATTTCAAGCGCCCAAAAGGAAGCGTCTGCAGTGAGTCCAATAGTGTCGTGTCATTCAATTGATAATAGAAAGAAAACTGTTTTGCTAACTACAGCGCTAGTAGAAGCCGAGTCAAAAACAGGACAATATCGGATGATAAGAGCATTGCTGGATCAAGGCTCCCAGGGTTCTTTTATAACAGAGTCTATGGTTCAATACTTAGGTTTAAAGAAAACGTCATCTAACAACACGATTTTCGGGGTGGGCGGCAATAAAAGTGTCACTGCAACGTCGATGGTAGCACTTAATATCAAATCAAGGCTGAACCCAAAATTCCAGTTAAAAATAAACGCCCATGTATTGACTTCAGTAACAGCCCTTCTACCAGCTGTGAAAGTGGCTCGTGTGGAATGGGTGGATCTGAAAGAAAATCAAGTAGCGGATCCTGAATACTTCAGACCCAGTAAAATAGATATTTTACTGGGTGCTGAAGTGTTCAGTCAAGCTATTCAGGAAGGAATAAAAAAAAAAAAAATACAAACAATACATTATTGGCACAGGAAACAATGTTTGGCTGGGTATTGTCAGGAGTAGTCGAAATTGATTCATGTAATACTTACTCGCATATTACGGTTATGCATACTACCGTCCGAGATGATGAGTTGTTGCGAAGGTTTTGGGAAATGGAGTCCGAGCCTGCTGGAATAAAACGAATAATGACGAATGAAGAGCTTGAATGTGAAAGAATATTTGCCTCTTCTACAACGCGAAATGAAGAAGGCAGATATATCGTGAGATTACCTGTGCGTGATAACAGTGTTGTTTCTAATGTAGGTGATTCCGAAACTATTGCTGAAAAAAGGCTGAAAGGTTTAGAATTAAGATTAACGAAAAATCCTAAATTGAAAAGAGATTACAAAAACGTTATAGAAGAATATATAGATTTGAAACATATAGAGAAAGTGACTGAAGATAAAGTAAATAATAAAAAGGCAGTCTACTTACCACACCATGCCGTTGTTAGGGAAGAAAAGGATACTACTAAAGTCCGAGTGGTATTTGATGCGTCCTGTAAAGGTTCAAACGGGATGTCGTTAAATGACAATTTATTAGTAGGCCCTACTTTACAACTGGAACTTCGGCATATTCTTATTAGATGGAGAAGACACAAAATATGTCTTACAAGTGATATAATCAAAATGTATCGGCAAGTATTAGTGAACCGGGAAGATACACACTTACAAAGAATCCTGTGGAGAGAAAAAGACACAATTGAAAAATATGAATTACTTACCGTTACTTTTGGTACTGCATCGGCGCCATATCTGGCAGTTAGAGCGCTGCAACAAGTAGCTAGAGATGAATGTCGAGAAAAAGAACATATCAAAGATATAATCATGAAGGACTTCTACATCGATGATCTTATGAGCGGGGCTGAGAATATAGAAGAAGCATTTCAAATATATACAGAAATTAGTAAAGTATTAGGAAAAGGGGGGTTTCAATTACAAAAGTGGAACAGTAATAGTAAAGAATTATTAAATAAAATAAAAAGTGAGAAGGGAACTGATAAAATATTAAAAATAAAAACGGACGATGTAACTAAAATACTGGGACTTACCTGGAACTCCAACGATGATGTTTTCCAATACTCCCTGGATCTCACGCCGACAGCAGCACCTGTAACAAAAAGAAAAATTATATCAAATATTTCAAGATTATTTGATCCAATGGGTTGGTTAGCCCCAACCATAGTACTAGCCAAAGTATTCATTCAAAAATTTTGGTTAGCTGGCTTAGAATGGGATGAACCAATTCCAAGTACATTGTTAAAAGAATGGAATACTTACTATACAGATTTGGCATCGTTGACTCGAATAAGAGTTCCACGTTGGTCACACACTAGCTCGAACACGGTGAAATTAGAGCTGCACGGGTTTTCGGACGCTTCTAAAATGGCGTACTCAGCGGTGGTTTATCTCAGAGCAGTTGACACAATGGGTCACATAAATATATGTTTAATCACTTCTAAAACGAAAGTAGCACCTATAAAACAAATCTCTATTCCTAGATTAGAATTGTGCGGAGCGACGTTGCTCGCGAAATTAATTCGTGAAGTTGGTGAAGTTTTGGAGATACCAAAGGTAGACTGGCATGCTTGGACAGATAGCGAAGTGGTTTTAGCCTGGATGAATGGTCACCCGAGTCGTTGGAAAACTTTTGTGGCCAACCGAGTTTCAGATATATTGACCACATTAGATTCGCATTATTGGTCTCACGTACCATCCAAACTAAATGCGGCAGATTGCGCGTCTCGTGGCGTTCCTCCTTCAGAATTAGAATGCACTACTTTATGGTGGCAAGGTCCGGCCTTTCTCAGAGATCAAATTATAGATTATAAGAGGCCAAAATATCTTATAACAAATTTAGAAGAAATTAAATCGCATACTATAACATTTGATGTTTCGATTTGGAATAAGTTTTCCTCGTTGAACAAGATGGTCAGAGTATTAGCCTATTGTCGTAGATTTGCAAACAACATAAGAAAAAAAAGAGTCAATCGATGTGAAATAGATAAACAGTATTTGTCGAGAGAAGAATTAGAAAGTATTTTGGAAATTAGTATAAAAAGAAGCCAAGAAGAAGGGTTTGAAGATGAATTAAAGGATCTGAAAAATAAAAAAGAAATTAAAAGCAGTAGTTTAAAAGCGTTGAATATATTTTTGGATGATAAAGGAATCATAAGAGTCGGAGGCAGATTGGAATTATCAAAATTGGATTATGACAGGGTACATCCTATCTTAATAGCTAAAAATTCTTTTATAACTAACCTTTTAATAGATGACGCCCACAAAAAAACTATGCATGGAGGTCCACAAATAATGGTTACTTATTTAAGGTCCAAATATTGGATCATTGGGGTTAAGTTACTCTGTAAAAAGTTTGTGCGAGGATGTGTAAAATGCATTAGATACGCAGCAAAGGCAACGACACAACTGATGGGACAGTTACCAATTTCCCGTGTGACGCCTAGTAAACCTTTCTTAAGTAGTGGAGTGGATTATGCTGGTCCCATAAGCATTAGAGTATCAAAGGGCCGAGGTAACAAATCTTATAAAGGATACATTGCCTTGTTTATATGCATGGCAACTAGAGCGGTGCATTTGGAAGCCGTTAGTGACATGTCCACTCAAGGATTTTTGTCAGCTTTTAAGCGATTTGTGGCTCGACGTGGTCGCTGTGCTGAAATACATAGTGATAATGGGACTAATTTCGTAGGAGCCGCTCGGGAGTTGTCACATTTGTTTGACCATGAAAAAGGGACATGCCATCCCGAACTAGCAGAAGAACTAGCCAACTGTGGCACAGAGTGGCATTTCATTCCACCACGTGCGCCAAATTTTGGTGGACTTTGGGAGGCAGGAATAAAGTCCACTAAGTATCATCTCAAGCGGGTTATAGGAAATTCTACGCTCACATTTGAAGAGATGATTACTGTACTCGCCCAGATTGAGAGCTGTCTCAATTCGAGGCCTTTATCATATATTGAGGACC
Organism: Cyaniris semiargus; assembly: GCA_905187585.1. Taxonomy (NCBI): domain Eukaryota; kingdom Metazoa; phylum Arthropoda; class Insecta; order Lepidoptera; family Lycaenidae; genus Cyaniris; species Cyaniris semiargus. Next base: position 8,364,508 of record LR994555.1, read on the forward strand.
AGGACAAGCTTACCATACTAACACCAGGTCATTTCATGATTGGAGAACCGTTAGTTGTGGTTCCCGATTTTAATTACGAGAAGTCTAATTTAACGTCTCTAAAGCGATGGCAACTAGGCCAACGCATGATGCAAGAATTTTGGCGGCGTTGGTCTCAGGACTATCTAAATCAATTTCTGCAACGCTATAAATGGAGTTACAGAACTCCTGAGCCAGCGGTGGGAGACGTCGTATTGGTTAAGGAGGATGATATGGCACCTGGCAAGTGGCTAATGGGGAAGGTAGAACAAAAGCATCCTGGACCGGATGGAATTACGCGTGTTGTCTCGATACGCACTGGGAATTCGATTTTCAAACGTCCGGCGTCAAAATTGATTTTATTGCCGTTGACAGTGTAACTGTAATTGTTTATTCTTTGTATTATTTCATTGTGCTATATCTATGCTATGTGTTAAAATAGTATCTTTAAGTATAATTGTTACTTTTAGAGTTTGTTTCTTAGTTGAATTTGTAAAGGTTTAAGTTTAGAATCAAAATGTTAACTATTTGTAACTGCTTAATGTTTTTTCATATTAAAGGACATCTAGCAATATGTCCTTGGTGGGCGGTATGTTAGTGTCAATTTAAATTGTTAAGAAAAATAATTTCATATTGTGTTCACTAGATGGCGATAAGGTACTCCTAGATCTCGCTATCGGTTGCCCGAATGTTATTCGTATAGTTTTAGTAACATGATGTTTTCAATAGATGGCGCTGAGACGCTTTTAGATCGCGCTATCGCTTGTGCGACAATTATTTATATAGCTGTAACAGATTTTTGTTAAGATAAGAATTGTGTGTGGTGACAATATACTGAGTGTTAATTGATTTGTTGTTATTAATTAACCCTCCAAGTTGACCTCCGCGAGTGACGTATTTACAGCTTATGATCTCCGCTCGCACCGCCCTAGGTCCGGCGCTGTATGTACAGGAGCTAACTTTCTAATCTCAATGACCTATCGAGTGATACGTAAAACAACATTATTTATGCCTTTTCAAATTATCATTTAATAAAGCATAAAAATTATGAATGCCGAAATTATCCGTTTATAAATCCGGGTTTTTCTTTTATCCGGTTAATCCAGCCTGTCACAGTCCTCATCCGCAGGTACCATTGACGAGAGAACTTGTTTTCACTCGACTTTATTACAGTTATATAATATTATGGTCTATAATAGATACATAGGGTTCGTTGGTGATTGTACCTATTGCCACGCGGGGAGACTGGGGATCCAAATGCCAAACACGCGGTTTCAAGACAGAAGTTTACGCTGTCACGTATTCTATGATAGATAGGGATGTCAGAGCAAGAGGGAAGCAGAAAATCGTGTTGTCCTTTTCAAATGTTTATTGCATAAACATTAATCGAAAAACAAAGCAGGTAATGTTCAAAATGACCAAGAAAACTTAAGAATGAAACTACTATTATAACTATTGCAGGAAAATGAATCATATTATGTATATACGTACCAGATTGTCTCTTTTCAAGTATTAAAAACGCCATCTATAAAGAAATCAACATAAATCAAATTATAAAACAGCTCCAACTGGAATCATCCAGCAATCTGTAAACCCAATTTTCAAAGCACCATCTGTTGTTTTATTTCAAAACTAGTTTCAAGGCTCACTTAACATCCGCATTTTGCCAGAACTAAAATACGTATGCCATCTACTGGATATATTTATAACTCAGAGCTAAAATAGGTAGGAACATGGGTGGGCTAGGTTGTTAACAGCGTTTTATTATTATTCACCTAGGTTTTTCAACATAAATGAAGATGGCGTGCGAGTGTGCTACAAAATATTACCATGTTTAGCTAGATGACGCCCGCATTTCGTAACTCCGTAGCGCCAAAATTTGTTTATCGCGCAGGAACCGTTCATTTTTTCGGGACATAAAGTATACTATATCTTATACTATATCTTTTCTCGGGACTCAAAGTATCTCTCTACCCAATTTCAGCAAAATCGGTTCAGACGTTTGGGCGTGAAGGCGTAACAGACAGACAGACACACTTTCGTAATTGTAATATTAGTATGAATAACATATTATAGATGTTAAGAACTCTTCAGAGGTCAGATAGCGAAACGAGAGAAGCCCATGAGTCAATGGAAAACGAACACAAAGTTTAATTTTCAATTAGTATAACTACTATATTAACATTTAAATTTGATACTAGTAAGCATTGTCTCGTCGCGCCTCGTCTCGTGTGGTTTTTGTATGAATGAGCGGTATCTTGGTTCGTATGTTAAAATAACTGCATAGTATTTGGTTTAAGTGTCTTACTTTTAAATATCAGATTATGATTATGGCTGAGGACATTAAACTTGTGCAATTGGTGAGCTGAAAATTCCAGAAAGATTGTGAAGCATTTAAAAATTCATTGAGTGGCTGCCAAATTGTTGTGTGTATCAGAAATAGATTAAGCCTATAAAAGTTCGAGAATATTGTTTTTATATTCATAAATATTTAGCCCTAATGATATCAATATTATTTAATGATAATTTGTCAAGTTCACTTCTGATTTCCAATACAAAGTGCCTTACCTCACCCTAAATACCCATGATATACCTAATGTCATGAAAAAATTGCAAATTTTGTAATGCAATTATGACCAACTCAGCGTTACGGCTCAAATGCGTCTCTGGTACAGAATTAATAATCTGTTTAGAATAATCGAATTCTGAGGATCGTGGGTTTCGGTGACCTTTGTATGTTTACCCTGGCCTGTGTACCTTCTCTGGGCTACCATCGATTTTCAACGGCTTAAAAGATTCGTTACAATCGCATAATATAAGGTTTTTTTGTTAAATCATCATCAATAAATTACATGTCTTTACGCCGTATTCGAAAAAATAAAACATCATTGATTTTATTCCTTTTTGTTGGAAATATTAAAAAAAAATTACAGAAGGTAAAAAAACTTTGGTGATTTCCTTTTAAAATTGTATAATGGAAAATAATTAAAAAATTTCTTTGCTATTTCGAGTAATATTAAAAAGCTTTCATTAGAGTAATTAGATATCAAATACCTAAAGACTTTTCAGTTTGAGCACTTTAAATTACTTACTTCTATATTTATTGGAAACTGAATTTGAATTCCATTTTAGGGTTTTCTATAACCACCCACTCGTTTTATAGCTAACTTTTATGTTTTAAGGTACACTCAGGTGCAATAAAAAATAAAAGTTAGCCACTACGGTAGTTTTCTATTGAAGAAAATTTTATCGTCATCTAGCTTTACCTCACTCTGTGTTTTCGACTGTATAACAGTCAGATCACAATACTAAAATAATAATATCAAAAAAGCTGATGTATTTGTTTTGGTGCCTCATGTAAGTATATTGTAAGTAAGTATATTGTTGTGTAAGATTATTAAACAACCAAATCAAATACGTCGTTTGACTATAAAATATAATAGTTGACGACCTCTGTGGCTCAGTTGGTGGGCTGTTGGTAGCTCAAGCCGGGGGTCGCGGGTTCGAATCCCGCCGACGGAACAAAAAGTTTTCAAAGTTCCTGGGTCATGGATGTGTATTAAATATGTGTATCATATAATAAAAATCTTAAATATATGTATAGTATAAAAGTATTAAATATATTTCCGTTGTCTGGTACCCGTAATACAAGTCCTTCAGGTACTTACCACGGGGCCAGACTGACGTGGTGTGAAGCGTCCATAGATATTATTATTATAAAATATTATAGTTTTCTCCGATAGTGCCTATGTAATACCTCAAAAACCGTATCAACCTCGTATAGATTTTGTATCAAACTTACAAAGGCATTATTAGTTTTGAACTTGACAAGTTTAGAATTTTAGGGGTGGGCAAATTCAAATTGGATGTTGTTCACTGTTTTTTTTTTTTTTTTTTGTATACATAAAGCTCAAAACTTTAAATCGTGACATTCTGAAATGACGTGTGGAAATTTTAATTTATGATTTTCATCTATAATATCTATGGACGCTTCACAACACGTCAGTCTGCCCGTGGTAAGTACCTGAAGGACTTGTGTTACGGGTACCAGACAACAGAAATATATTTAACACTTTTATACTATACATAATTAAGATTTTTATTATATCATACACAAATTTAATACGCATCCATGACCCAGGAACTTTTTATCGCGGTATAATGGTATTCTGATCGCGAGGTACGGTTTAACCCCTATCGTGTCGACAAACCGGATTCCGGACGCGATTAATTATACACTAAACAGTCGAGGATCCGGAATCCGGACGCCATATGCCGCGTCCTGGTTCCCGCTCAAAACGGCGTATTTAAATATATTTAATCCTATAAAACACATTACAATTAAAAAAAAGAAGGAAGGAACTACTTTGGTATGTCTTAACCTCGTTCGGCTTAGTAAAAAATTAAGAAAATAAAAGTCACTTTTGACGACTCATTCAAGTGGCTGACCCTTGTGTTTATTTTAAAACAAGTGTTGTGTAAATAAAGTGTATTGTGGCATGTGAAGTTATAATTTGTATCATAAATCTAATATGCTGAAGTGCAAATAAAATACAATTTGAGAATCAAATATTGTTTTATTTAAAAATAAATCAAAAAATTGTTTAAATCTCAAGCTACTTTTTTTAAGTACTGTACTAGATTTATTTTATATTTAGGCAGACATAAATTCAGAAGAAAATAAATAGTATTTAATAAACTATATGATTTTAATTGTGAATTAACATCATTCCACTTAGAATCTGGTAAAATCTTTTAAAAATCATAATGTAGCTAAAAACTGAGCTGTCAAACCCTGTGTCGCGCGTCCGGAATCGGGGTCGACACCAGGTATTTCAAAAATTTTGACAGGTCGCACGCAAAAGGTTAAGACGAGGTCAACATCATACACTAAAATAATATAAAGACTAGTAATTAATCAAATATAATATTGACAATAATAATATCACTAAACAAAGGCGCTAAAGTAACAAAATCTTATTCAACTTACTAAACACACACGGAATGCGGTAAAAACAAGTAAGATATTCTCTCTATTTTTAATCGATCGAAGGATCCACTAAAAAGAATCCGGAAGGAAGCTATCCGTATAGTCCATCGAAATTGCGGGGGATTGCCAGCTCATACGAGGACGAGGAGGTTAGCAATTAACTTGATTTATACCGGGCATTTACTTATTCAGTCATACAGCTGTATCACGCTACGCCACGAAAACATACGACTTTCGACCTTACACTCATAGCCTTAAGACAGCCTGAGAATACGCCGGATAACTCGAAATGCTCCTTAAATATATAAATACGCGACTTTCAACCTTATCCACTTGGTCTTACGACAGCTAAACGACGTTTAGAAATAGATCTCGTGAAGTTACATCTAAAATGTTCTAAAATAACATATTTTGAATATGCTAATAACGATGTTTTGCAGACCGTTATCGAAATTGCTTTGGAACTAGACGGCTGCCCCATTTCAAAACCTAGTAAGGGACACTTTTTACAAAAATCATTTTATTACATAAACTTCACTAACCTAACCTACCCTACCGAATACAAAAATACCAGTGCTGAAAAGTCACTAAAAAGCTGAAATATTTAAAGTTTGATACCGAGTCGACGTACTAGCCACTACTGACATATTATATTTCGTTTATGAGCTCTCCTGCAAAATTTTGTTTTTGGCCCTTACTAGGTTTTGAAATGGGACAGCCGTAGAACTACTCTGAGTAATAAAGCAATTAGATTTTACCGAGTTTGATATTGATTTCACTTATGAATTAGTCATTACATTATTAGTTTAGTAACATAGCAGGTAATAAAGGTAAGTACTTACCAGCTATACCCATTATTCAAGAGTTATAAACATTTGATAGATTAAATAGTAGCAGACAAGACAATCTATCCCAAACAAGATTCATCGCGTTTTTTTCTAAATTTTAAACACAATATAGTTTCATAATATTTTACAAAACATTTTTCTAATTGATGATAATTTCACTGTAATATACTATGATTTAATTTTTCTCTCTTCGCTAGCTCCGCTTCGAATTTGTCACAAAACGTCTCGAAATTAACACTTGGCGAACACAAGTTTAGCTGAAAGTGCTGCGCCGCCGGCGAGATTTTATCGATATTACAAATAGAGAAAAATTTCAAGAGCTCCGTAAATCTAGCAATACATAAGTTCAAAGATGCCATAATATTTTATTGCAGTAAAAATTTTGCAAGGCAAGTGGCTAGACATGTCAAGATAGGGGAATTTATTCATATTTTGTCAGTATTTTATAGCAAGAATTATGTTTCCGACCAATAAGTGTATAATATAATAACCAATATATTCTGGACTGCTTAATCTTGTTATTGAAAGTTAAAATTTATATTTAAAACGATGTGATATTATTTTATTATTAATGGTTTGTTTTATTATGGAACTGACTTAACTTTTGACATCTGCATTAAAATTTGCAAGTCATAATAACGCATTTTTAAATATTACGTAAACCTATAGATTAGGCTTGGTAAAAACTATTGTGCCATAAGGGTATAGCAAAGTGTTATTATTATCTGAATTCGAATTTTCAACTTTTATGCGCATGTTTATTTTTAACTAGATGTGCCGCGCGGCTTCACACGCGTAAATTAGGAATTTCACGGAAACCGTGAATTTTCCCGCAAAAAAATAGCTTATATCCCTTCACGTGGTCTACTTTATATCTGAGCCAAATAACATAAAAATTGCTCGAGTAGTTCGTGATATAAACCCTTTCTTATAATTTTCCCCGTTTTTTACCACATTTTCCTCTGTTTCTTCGGTCCTATTAGTCTTAACGTGATAATATTTAGCCTATAGACTTCCTCGATAAATGAGCTACATAACACTGAAAGATTTTTTTTAATCGGACCAGTAGTTCCTGAGATTAGCGTGTTCAATCAAACAAACAAACAAACTCTTCAGGTTTATAATATTATAAGTGTATGTTTTGAGGGTTCCGTAGCCAAATGGCAAAAAACGGAACCCTTATAGATTCGTCATGTCTGTCTGTCTGTCTGTCCGTGTATGTCACAGCCACTTTTCTCCGAAACTATAAGAGTTATACTATTGAAACTTGGTAAGTAGATGTAGTCTGTGTACCGCATTAAGATTTTGATACAATAATGGAAAAATTATTAAAAATTTTAGGGGTCCCCATAGGTACAACTGAATAAAAAAAAATTTTGTCATGTAATCTATGCGTGTGGGGTATCTATGGATAGGTCTTCAAAAATCATATTGAGGTTTCTAATATCATTTTTTTCTAACCTGAATAATTTCCGAGAGAGACTTTTATAAAGTGCTAAAATGTGCCCCCCCTCCCTACTTCTAAAGTAGGCATGGTAAGTCTGAAAAAAATAAATGATGTACGTTACTATAAAAACTAACAACGAAAATTGGTTTGAACGAAATCTAGCAAGTAGTTTTTTTATACGTCATAAATGGTAAACTTAATTTAACTTTCTTTAAATCAACTGAAATATAAAAATAAATCAAAAACCTTTTAATTTCATAAAAATAAACCTTGTTGCTGCTGCGGAACCCTTCATGGGTGAGTCCAACTCGCACTTGGCCGGTTTTTTTAAATCGCTTGACAAACTCGAGTCTCGATCTAAAAGATTATGAAAAGTACCAATAATAGGGCCATAATAGGCTCATAATCATGGGACGATGCATGGTTTTATAGGTAGTGATGATGATGATGATGATGATGATGATGATGATGATGATGATGATGATGATGATGATGATGATGATGATGATGATCATGATGATGATGATGATGATGATGATGATGATGATGATGATGATGATGATGATGAATGTAATTTGCATAGTAGTATATGCTTTCCGTTCTTAAAACAACGCCGAAACTCGCAAACTTGTATCTATAAAGAATCAGGAGTTCTCTCAGCTCCTTCCGAACCACGGTATACCAGGTATACCTCGCTGCAAAACTTTACTTGTTGGTAGCATATGCTTAGAATACTTCTCATGAAACCGAAGTCACCACATGTTCCATATAAATTTTGAGGAGTTCCCTCGATTACTTATGGATCCCTTCATCAGGTCACCACTTTTATGAATATAGTACCAAATTAGGATGATACCCTATACACCAAAAGAAAAATTTTGAAAATCGGTTCACAAACGGCGGAGTAATCGTTGAACATAAAAAACTAACATAACACCACCACCATTTTGAAAGTCGGTTAAAATTGTAGCCTATGTGCTATTCTATTAAGTAATGTAAAGTTTCGTTAAAATCCATTCAGTAATTTTTGCGTGAAAGAGTAACAAACATCCATACATCCATACATCCAAACAAACTTTCGCCTTTATAATATTAGTAGGAAGTAGGATTCACGATGGCATTAAATCCATACTAATATTATAAATGCGAAAGTGTGTTTGTCTGTCTGTCTGTCTGTCCGTCAGTCTATCTGTCTGTATGTAAGACTATTACGTCTTCACGCCCAAACCACTGAACCGATTCTGCTGAAATTTGATATGGAGATACTTTGAGTCCCGGAAAAGGACAAAGCAATTTTTTATCCCGGAAAAATGTACGGTTCCCGCGCGATAAACGAATGTTGACGCAACGGAGTTGCGGGCGTCATCTATTAATCAATAAAAATGTACTGTATTTAAAATAATGACTTCGATAAAACAATTTCTCCGCCCTAGTACGTTCGGGATGTTATAATTACAGTGACATGGAAGCCGGCGACGCCGGAGCTATAAAGTGAAGCAAGCATTACGCCGACGTTACTGCGAACAGTATTTTGAAGCTATTCTTTAAATTTTATATTCCTAGTTACAAAGTTGTAATGAAGTATGAAGGATAGTAAATGTAAATACACTTCTAATGTGAATGTAAAAATGTGTCTGTCTGTTTCCTCTAAACGCTAAATAAAAAATTTGTATATTGTATAAATATTTTATATCCTGTGTTTGTGTTTTTTCGCATATTTTTTTGGTGCTGTCACCAACGTTTCCATTTGAGACGTTTTGTCGAAAGTTAGAATTTGAAAAGTCGAGTCCACAATATAAATAATAATAGGACCTACTTCAATTATGAACGAAAAACAATTGAAAAAACTACTTCTCAGTTGTTACTTATCACATAGTCGTCTTGATACTTAACGAGCACCAGTAAAACTTTCTAACTCGAGAGTTTTGTAAAAAGAGTTGAAAACCTCATTCTCGTTAGAATTAATTTCGAAGTCAAGGTCTTAACAAAACTTGGTTCATTTGTGAAAATGCATCGTGAATTTCAATTCTTTTCTTCTGGAATTTTACTTGTTTACTGTTCATCGGGTTTCCTGTCGAACTTTGTCAGTTTTTTCCAGGAAATACGACAAATTATGACCACGAGTTATTTATTGTATATTATGTAATGTTTGCTACATTTTGAGTAGCTCTTACGTCAGAATGTTATGAATTGTTTATTTTGAAAAAGCAGAAAATGAATTCTGAAATCAAAACAGGAAATAAATCTATTGTTTAGACTGAGCGCCTATCTAGACCAGAGTGCTTAATCAAAATTACGCGGCATAAATTTTTATACATGTATATTTAAAATGTTATGCCTCGATTGGCGTTTTGGACTTTAGTAAGAATAGGCTACTTTTGTTATGACCAGTAGATAACTTTTTAAATACCCAGTAGCTGAGGCCGTAGCCAAAGTCCCTTTCGTTAAAAACGATGACGAAATTCGTTATCAAAATGGAGGATTTGACATTAGTCTTCGCAAGCGAAATGTCATTTAGCGATGACTTATGTCAAATCGCATACATTTTGATAACGAATTTCGTCATCGTTTTTAACGAAAGATACTTTGTCTAAGGTTATTTAAAATTTTTCAGTTTTACATTTACATTATTCCAGTAGCAAACCAGCGCTGGATTGCTACTGGAATAATGTAAGCGGGCACTGGAATCCACTGCTTATAAACCCGCTATCATACATAACATACAGTATTTTTGAGCTCCACTTTCTACGAAGGATCAATAAGGAAAATTTAACCTCTGTCCCTTTTTGGGTTACTAATATACAAATCAAGACTGCTTAGCGGCGCTAACGGCAAAGGTGGATTTACGATCGGCTGGGGGATTAACTTTTCGACTTCACCAATTGATCGATGTCCTTAAAATTGTGCTACTTTTTTCTGAGCAGTTTGCTCTATAAAAAATATCGACCTAAATATTTAACGGAGTGCATAATCTAAACTTAAAAGGTGGAAGGCACAAAAATACACTCAAAATTGGATAATATATTATGTCGTATATATCACAGGGTTAAAAATGGAAAAGATTGTACCTGTGTTTGTTTGTTGCTTCTTCACGCAAAAACTGTTCATCGTATTTTGATAAAAATTTGTGAAAATAGTAGTTTAGGCGTATTAATACAGTTCAAGTTATTTAAACATTTTTTTTTTAATAATAATAGTAATTGCTTTCCTAAAATTTTATAAAGTGTGTTAGAATTCGTAATAAACTAAGGTAAATAAATAACAAACCAGCTTTCATTAATCTACCAGCTAAATTATTAAACTGCTCTGTCAAAACAGCAAACGTTACATCGTAACAATTCCCATGAATAGATTTCAGACAGTAATTAGTTTACTATTCGATCAGCAAACAACGCGTGCAAAAATTAAATTATACTTCAAATCAGGTTGGACAGAATTAATATTTTAATGAAAGATAATTAGCGCAAATCAAACTAGCCAACATCAATTATCACAAAATGGCAAACAATCACATAATTATTTGCGCGAAACTGCAAAATAAGCGTACAATATTCAAAATCCTAATAAAAAAAATTATACTGTATACAAACGTTTTATTCGTATGGTTAGTGTTTTGGTATTGTCTGATACGTTACAAAAGTAACTTTAAAGAGCAAAAAGCTAGTACAACTATGACATAATATAATAAAAATCGGCCAAGTGCGATTTTCCGGACAGAGAGACGAACAGACATCGAAGTCTTAGTAATAGGGTCCCGTTTTTACCCTTTGGGTATGGAACCCTAATAACAAAGTATGGACCTTTAAGTAAGGTATTATTGTTGAGTGTATTTTGTTTTGACGTATTTATTATTTTTTAATTTAATAGGCTGGTCTTCTTTCTTTGGCGTTGAGGGCTTCTGCGAAGGCTTGAGGGGTAATCAATGTCTGATAATAGTTTTCACATTCTACTTTTAAATCCAACATTAATCTAGATTCGTTCCTAGTTCGATCTATTCAGCTTCTAATCTAACACCAAATAGTAATTTCGTATACCTAAAACAAACGTTATACATTTTTGTTTTCTTATACAATTTTGCAATTCATGATAGAAAACGGACAAAAAACGAAACTGCATTAATATTGCATGAAATAGAAGACTTTATGAACTGATTTGCTATATGTAATTAGCTTTCTATATTTTTCGGTTCAAAAATAGTTATGGCTATTAAATAAGACCTGAAAACAATGTAACTCTATGTTTTTAAACGTATAATTTTAGTGGAATAACCAATATTGTCGTGTTAGTAAGTTTGTTACATTATAAACACGCTAATTGTCCTGTTAAATTCAAATGCTAATTAACATTATGTTAGGCACATAAATAAATAACACACCTAATTTGTTAAACTAATCCGATTAACAGATTTAGAATAGCATCGAAATAAACAGTTGTTTCTCTAACTGTGCAAAGTATAATCTGTATTCTTAGCTTATATTCTTACTTGGATAAGCTTTACGGAAATTCTTGAGTTAGCAAAGTTGCTTTCTGTTAAGAAATTCATGTTTCAAAGCTGATATAAGTCATGTATTTTACACAACTGGCGTAAAAGTAAAATAGAAAGGACATTTCGTAAATATTTCTGGCTAAAATCCAAACTGTTATGACGACAAACTTCAAAATTTGTACAAAATTTAGTGGCTTGTCTCGTGGTTTGGTCCATAGTATAGGTGAGATGTGTGTTTTGTAAATTGTGTTCAGATTTATTTCGCTTTTCCCTTTATACCAATGTCATAAGGATCAATTTTATTGAGATTCCAAGGTAAAAAAATCCGAAGCAACTGGAATAAAGGCCGATAGCACAGTATGGATCTTTAACAATATAGTAGACCATCTTTGTACTTTTAACCACCCGAGTAGCAATTATAAAAGAGCATGATATTAGATAACTTTACGTTGTAAAGGATGCTCTAAAAGTTTACTTTTTTTTTAGGATTCGAAAAGATAATCTTTTATATTATTTTTATAATTTTAAACTGTCGCCAGCAGTATGGACGATGGTAGTTGCTTTCCATTAGGTAACGCGCTTGCTTGTTTGCCCCCTAATTAAAAAAAAAAAAAACACCCTGCTACATCTGACACACTGAGTTAGATAATCAGGCAATGAGTTTGCAAGTGCTAACTAAACATAATACAACTTATTTTAGATGTTTTTAGTTCATTAATTATTTTTCTTATGCGGGAGTGGAGTGTCAAACTCTTAACCACTAGACTAGATAGCTTGTGTCTATGTTTCACGACCGAGTTACCCTACTGTATACACTTATATTGTGCCGATAGTCCCCTGGGTCTCGTTCGGTCGGAGCGATTTTCGCAGCTCGTTCTTATGATTAAGTCAACTCTAGCGGGACTCCGCTGTGGAAAATTTTAGCGGACTCCGATGAAATAAATTGCGATCCGATACGTAATCAATAGTGTTACTGTAACTTGTTTGTCACTGTGTATTGAGAAATTGTATAAGATTAAACTATAAAACCCATTATATAAGTAAGGTCGTATCGAGGAATACAATATTTTTTTAAAGTCCTTACTTTATTTCACAGCATTTAATATCATGCAATTCAAAAAATTCTTAGAGATTCTAGAAATTATATTTTGTGTTGTGGGCAGTGGGAGGTATGTAGAAACACGATAAGTTTAAATTTAATTTACATTCCATAAATAATTTTATTTATCAATATTTTTTTTTATCGAAGTTGCTTTTATCTCCTGCAAGTGCAAAGTATCTCCATACCTATTAAAATCGGTTCAAGCAACAGACTATCAGACACACTTTCGCATATTTTATAATATCAGTATGGACAGCCAAAATTACTCTTCCTTTTGCCTTCTCCAGTAGGGTGAAAAAAAATTACTTTCCACATCTGTCAAAGACAGCCCGCATAAATTATGGGCAATTAAATAAATTACGTACGAACAACATTCTATTTACGATCGAACATTTCGTCCGCGCGGTAATTTTAATGAATTAATTACAAAAGTTAAAATGGCCACGCTGGATATTACAAATATTACAAATTATGTACAACTAATTTATTACGTCTACGCGACACCGGTTCGGGAGAGTCGCTAAATAAATGAGCCACGTTAATTTGTGTGACGTTTTTGGAGTAAAAAGAAATCAATTAATTAAAAATGTAACGACAAAAAGGTAATTATTTAATTATATTCAGGTTAATAAAATAATAAGGTGAGCTTGCTAAAATATCCCTATTTTAATCCATAGCCTACATTTTAACGAAACAATGATGCAACTTCAATTCGTGTTCGATTTAGACCATATCCTACCAAACTTCAAGGAATGAAACTAAATTATTGTTGCATAAAGTAGAGTCGAGGTAGTGTTACTTAAGAACACTGAAGATTACAGGTAGAGCCCAAAAAATGCTCCTTGAATTTTCAGTCTAATTTTACTTTAATTTTTATAATAATTAAAATACATCTCGAACATTTTTAATGTCACTATTCTTTTAACACATTATGGAATATATTCCATTTCATTTACATTCACGTCTACATCCACAAAATAATTGAGGAAAATTAATAAAGGAAACAAGAAATTAATACATACGACATGCAATAAATGTAAGGTGTCTCGCGTAATTAGAGTTTTGTTACACGATAAACAAATAGGCAATCATTTAAGGCTCACATAATGACTAACGCGTTAAAACCTCGCCAATCTATTTTCAACCTTCCCCCTGGAAGTCAGAGATGAGATTCGCCTGCAGTATTTAATAGAATTTGATGCTGTGTAATAGGTGTCTTGAGGGTGTAAGGGTATTATGTTGGCTTATGGCACTGTATTAATTTTGAACCGTAGTAACTTCGGTGACAGAACTAAGACGCGACGATAACTCACGAGCAACGCAAATGAAACTAGCGCGTAATTTAGAGTCATAATTTACGAAATTCCTTTACAAACGCTTAAACATCGCCTGCGGGCGCTCCGCTTAGATTTATTGTACTTTGTAATGCACTTAAGATTTAACACATGCAGTGCTATATAGTAGCTAACGTCAATTAGTCACAGTTAAGCATTTGTGTATTAACCCACAAAAAATTTGGTGTTGAGCTATAAATACAGTCTTGTTCTAAATGATAGAACACGACTATCGAACATTCATAATTCAATAGGTATTTTTTTTTGTGGGATGATACACAAATGCTTAACAGCGTCCAATTTGATTTACTAATTGGATTGGACTTTGATATTAGTAATCAGACGCTAACGTAATTTCATAATATACTGTATCCATAATATTTTGTTACATTTATAGTTCAAAAGTAAAACAAAATACGCGTGCACAATGTTTAGCTAAAGAAAATTTTATGCAAAAAAATTCAACTCGAATATTTAAATGAAAGTGGAATAAAATCGCACGCAGGCGACTCGGTTCGCGAACTACATTACACTTTACATAAAAAACATTGTGTTGAACGACAACGGGGCATCAACTTTCCCAGCGAAGACATAAGTGAAATTGAATTACACATATTGAAAAAGAAGTGTAGCTCCTTGGTGGGCGGGGCTTATGCCAAGACTCCTCCTCCCGCGGCCTCCGCGCATGGAGCGCGTAGCACTGCTACGAGGTCGCTTCGTAGCCGCGTGCGGGCGCTACGAGTCAGTGAGAAGTAAAGTTCGGCGCGGATCTGTACTCGGACTACATTCAACTTCATAACTCAACTCGGCCGACGACGCGTAATAAATATAATGAGTGATTAATAATGATTCTATCAGTGATATGGATAATTGACTTGACATAATTTTATGTGGATTTATAGTGCTTTGAGGACGTATGTTTATATTTTGTAATGAGGTATGCAAATTTTATTCTAGGTTTAATATTTTATTACTGCATATATTTGGCGTACTTCGAGTTTTATTGCCAAGTAATTGTTTACTGCAATATGCTATATCAGGGAACATACTCAAAATTGAATGATTTTCGGATACGTTACGATATAATAATCCTGAACTGATGTAGACAGTAGCGTTTACTGCAAAGACAGTTAGTTGATCAAATATTTTTATTTTATTGATATTTCTGTTTAAAGTACTAGATATTTAAAATCACAATTTGAAAAGTCTTCATTAGACACTTCAACGTACCCTAGAACTTTTCCGGACTTCTGAGAAGTGTTTACTCATATTATGATACTTTGCCACCATATTAATTTTCAGAAAAAAGTAGTTTGTGTTCAAATTTTTCAACTTTATTTGTAGGTATGTCATAATATTTTAAGGTTATATTCCCGAATAAAAATATTTCCTAAAGTATTTTCTTAGTGCTTGAGTGCTAAGTACGCGCGTATAGTTAGTGAATAATATTATTGTTTTGTGTGAGAAGTTAAAATAAATTAGGTTTTATTAAGGTTAACTTTTATTACACAAAAACTAAAAATACTACTGATATTTTTGATAAAATAAATTACACATAATATTATGTATTATGTGAGGCAAAACTGAAAAAACTCACAAAATATTACTGCACGTCTACATCACTTCAGTTCCGGCCGCATTCAGAGAGATTAACTTATTATTTATTAATTTCATGAAGATTTTGGCAACACATCCATACATTTTCCATTAAAGTTTTCATTAAACTGAAATTAACTTATCATTAAACTAAATGACGCCCGCAACTTCGTTGCGCCAAAATGCGTTTATGACGCGGGAGCCGTACATTTTTCCAGGATAAAAAGTATCATATATCCTTTTCCGGGACTAAAAGTATCTCCATACCAAATTTCAATAAAAACGGCTCAGCGGTTTTGGCGTCAGACATTCACACTTTCACATTTATAATATTACTAGCTGTCCCGGCAAATGTTGTTTTGCCTGTTTTCGCTGTTTTTCTGCTTTTCTCTTGAAGTTTTTTCTGTTTTTTTTTCTATAAACCTCACGGAGCCCGAGACCTTTCCAACGAATGCAAAACCGTGGAAATCGGTTTGTGTGTTCTGGAGTTATAGCATCAGGAAGGAAATCCCGACTTATTTTTATATATTAGATTAGTATAGTAAGGATGTCTCTAACTGCGGCCATAACGTAACTAAATTTCTAATTAATTTGATATCCATCCATTCAAACTTCTCTCGTATAAGGCACTGTATACTCCTTTTAGTATAAACTGTGAAACTACAAGGTAGCGTTACGGCTTTTCGCTCATTTCAGCTTATATCTTGCTTAAGATTTTAGACATCTCTGTAAAAGTTTTCTTAAAGTGTGTCGTACCATTTTATTTTTCTTTCATTTGTATTTTTTTTTTCTTTAATTGTATCTTCTTGATTCTAGATAATTAAAATTACATAATATTGTGTTTAGTATAAATTCAATACAGGGTTTTTCGTTTATTCCCGGTAACCGAAAAGTGTTCAAAATAAAACCTCATTTTGTTCCTTATCTCCAGACTAACTTGCATCAAAATCAATTCAGCATTTAAGGCGAGACCAGTTCAAAAAGACTGATTTTTAAGCTTCCAGTCTGAAGAAATTATGTGGAATTCTCTTACACCAAAATTGATGTAGATTCAAAAAGGAACAAAGTAACAAAATAACCGAACAGAATATTGAAAAATGGCATGGTAATTCTGTAAAAAAAATCTTGAATATCACCATAAAAATACACTTCAAATTCGAACATCTCGTAATTTTCAATGACAATGATATGATTTTTTTTACAAAAAGGATAGCTTTTTTATAGTTCTAACAAAATAACCGAATAGTTTTTTAATAAATGATTCGGTTATTAAAAAAATAAAATAAAATGTATAATTTTCTCCTATTTCGCCCTATCAAGAACGCGGCGAGCGTCGTAACCGCCACTGTACAAGGCGCGCTGATATGAATGTTATTTTAATGTCCTTTACGTCGATATTCGTACTGACAGATATCGACCTGCTAATTTTAGGAACATCCTTGCCTTAAGCTTGACGCGAAGTAACAGATACACTTACAATATATTGGCAAGGATAGTAAAGACAAGCTTTTTTTTTCAATTTTGTTTTGGTTTAAAAAGTTTCTATTAGAAAAAATCTTAATAATGACAATGTTATATTTTGGGTTTTTTGTAATTGCTATGTCCAAAAAGCAACCTACGTACGTAATTACTATGTATTATGTAAGTACTCTTTGATCCATGTTATTGTATCAAATTTTATAAAGATTTTTAGGGCTGAATATGAAATTTGACATAGAATTCAGACCACGGGGTCTGTAATTTATGTGAAATTTCATCAAATTATTAAACAATATCATTTTATACTATTAGTATTAAATACATAGCACTTATCTATTCTTAATAAATAATTAATTAAAATATCCGTATTACTAACTGTTACATGAAAACTAATTTCAGAAAACAAGAAGATTTGTTGAACAAATAGTTCCTTTTCCCAAGAGACCTGTTCCCTTTCCCGAATAGAAATTTAATGAGAATTAGGTACGTCTTACACGGTCCAACTAATTTGATAACTCCAGCCAGTGGTCATAATAAGATATACGTTCATCATTATCATGCCTAACTCACTAAAATGTCTTCAAGTCTAAAGACCTAAGCAAATTACGTCGTGGTGGTTGTTGCCTGAGTCCTGCAAAAACGGCTGGAACGATTTTGTTCAAATTTTGTGTGCGTCGTCTCATCTTGTAGATCTGTGATCGGCCAACGTCATTGTTGTTACCCTTAAATGTTAAAAATTGCGATATCCTTAAATGTCAAGAATCAGTAAATAAATTGCTATTTAGTAATAAGGCCCCTTTGTATACTATCGTCATTTTATGTTTGTTATTATTGTAACTGTGATTGTGCACAATAAAGTATATAATATTTTCATTCATTCAGTGCAAACCAGTCTTTGGCCATTTCCATGATGGGCCTGTTAGGTTAGGATGAAGTGGATAAGTAACAATATTGAAAACTGTAGTTTTTTGCATAAATGTAGACTTTAGAACCGGGAAAATGATTTAAAAAAATGTAGACTATATATATTAGCTAGATGATGAAGTAGGTAAGTTACAAGGTTTGTTCAAGTTATACGAGGAAAAATGAGTAATTGGGTATTTGAACAATTTTTTTTTAGTGTTAAATGGAAAGATCATAATATATAAATTTTATAACAAAACATTTTTTTTTTCGCAATAATTCAAGAGTTATATCAAAATAAAAATTGGAAGACACGCTGACAGCTCCCGCACAAACCCGAGCGCGTGTGACGCCATAATGTTATTTTTCACCACAGAACAATAAAAACAGTATCAGTTCTACTGCTTTTATTGTTCTTACCACGAATTGCTTAACAAACGAATGTTTTGATTGGACGCCCAAATAAGCCTTTTTAAAACACACCTTCAGTACTTAAAATAGAGTTTGTTTTACAATAAACAAAACGGGCTCTTAAGACATTATTTCGAGTCATAGGAGCATCAGTTCATTGTGGATTTACTAAAAAGTTTAGCTACGGAGATGGCATTATAGTTAGCGCAAACAATTTCGACCTTAAACATCAACGAAATAAGGTTAATATTGCCGTATAATATTGAAATGTATATAACATTATGACGTCATATCTAAATCATGACGCGTTTATAAGGCACGTGACTTTATTTAAATTTCATGAATTTTTAATTGTTTATAATTAATTGAAAAAGGTTTTAAAATAAGTACATTAAAGAAACAATTTTTTTTGTTTCAAATACCCTATTGCTCTTATGTTGCAAAATGTTAGTTCACTTCATCCACTCATGTCTCAAATTATTATTATTACGTCTGCGTTTATAACTGCATAAATGCTGAACTAATGATGTAAAATATAAGACAGTGTAATAAGTAGAGCAGGTATATACCTGTCCCGAGAGGATATGTAGAGAGGTGAGCTAAGCCACAAGAGGGTTAACTTACAAGTTAAATATAGAGTTGTACATTAAAACAAAAGTCTGGATTCCACTGCATTAATATGCCAGTTACACTAACTTTGGTTTAACTTCGTTTTCCCATTTAAAATTGGACTGCTTGATTTTTAGAAGTGAATATAATTATTATAACTATAGATGACGCCCGCAAGTCCACAACTCTGTTGCGCCAAAATTCGTTTATCGCGCATGAACTGTACATATTATTTCCTGGATAAAAAGTATCCTATATCCTTTCCCGGGACTCAAAGTATCTCCATACCAAATTTCAGCAAAATCGGTTCAGCGATTTGGGCGTGAAGAGTTAACAGACAGACAGACTCACTTTCGCATTTATAATATTATTAGTATGGATATAGATATGAATTTTTGATTAGTTAATATTAATGTAGATAAATTAAGTAAATAAATAACTTTACAGCGCCAGAACACGGTTTATAGGTGGACTCCGTGAATGTTAATTAATGTTATAAAACTAAATTCTTACAAGAATAATGTAGTTAATAATTTAAGCGACACCCGGTGTCAAATAAGGAAACAATCGAACGAGTAACGAAACTGCATTAATGTTTCCTTATATAGTAGAATAAGCTGACCCGGCAAATGTTGTTTTGCCTTATAAATTATTTCCAGTATCAATATAAAAACCTATTCTCAGCCCTAACGAATGTACTATCAGAGAAGTTGATTCCTAGGCAGATGGGGGACCTACGTTGTTTTGGTCGCGTTACGTCAAACCCAGCCGACAGATAACAATTTAAATTGAATGGACATGATCCGACCAAATGACGTTGGTCTGTCAACTGCCTATGAATCAATTTCCTCGATAGTACATACAAAATTTCATTAAAATCGGTTGAGCCGTTTTGGAGGAGTTGCGCACGAACACTGTGACACGAGAATTTTATATATTAGAAAGATTGGGGTAGAACTTTCAATTTTTCACAACACGACTATCGTATTTAAAGTATCGATGGGAACCACACTAATCAACTACCGATGCTTTATTTTTTAATCAAAGTGAAATTTTTGTAATGAAATTTTCCTCTGGGGCTTTTTTTTCAAAAATGTTTAACGGTATGGAATAATCTCTTACTTTATTCATCTATAATAAAAATGAATTTCCAACTCTTTTAGTCACGCTAAAACTCGAGAACGGTTGAACCGATAATGGACAATTTTAGTCTTGAAATATTCGTGGAAGTCCAGGCAGGGATGTGATACAAAGTTCACCGGTCTTGTCATTGTCTATATAAACCGCGATTGACAATGAAGTGTCAGATGTTGTCAATCGCGGCTTTGTATAGAAAACAAGTTTTGTGACAAGTTTTTGACAGGGAGTCAATGACCGCTACCGCCATGTTTCGCCGAGTACAGTATAGTATATTAAATAAATCCACAACTCATATAATTTTGTAAACAATCTCTCTTATTGCTTTCTTTAGTGAGGGTTATATTTACCCCTAATAATAATTATACCTCCTTTATATAAAGGGTGTTTTTTTGTTTATAATTTTGCTATGGAATATGTTTCATTGAATTTTAGTTAAATAGTTTTTGTGTGTTTGAAGTGAAGACTTTATTCTTAAACGAATATAATTTGTCAAATAAACTTTGCTTACTAGGTAGAAAGGTTAAGAAGGTAACTCTTCAGGCCCAAACCGCAGAACCGATTTTGCTGAAATAAAGATAGAAGATAGAGAAATGGTATAAAGTATCTCCATAGGTAGACTCAAAGTACAAACATACATACTTTTAGTCTCGGGAAAGGACATAGGATACTTTTCATCCCGAAAAATGTACGGTTCCCGAGCGATGAACGAATTTTGGCGCAACGGAATCACGCGCACTAACTAGTATACAATACGATATAACCTAATATTTCCGAATCTACTAGCAATATCATGCGCTTAGACGCGGCATGCATGTAGTTCTCTGAATGGAATATTTACTTTGAGAGATTTTATTTTTATCAAATAAAGGTAATGTAAAGTGAATAAACTCAGATGATTTGCAGTTCCATTTAAATAAATCTATGCTAAGTGAAGATTAACAGTTTTAAAGATGGAAAAAAATAAAAATTATTTAGGATTTCGCATTCATTTTAATAGCATTTCAGATACTTTACAATCCATGTATTAAGAGCTTTCCTTTAAGTTTCTCCAAACTAATTTAGCCTCAGTGTACACTAACACTGTTAAAAAAAATCTTTATTTACATGTTGGGTTAGTTTTCTAATTACTTTATAGAATTTAGCATGAAATACGCAAGTTCTTTGAAAACTAGCATTCCTTGGAATTTCCTCGACCATCAAATAAACGGGTGCTCGTATAACCTAGTCCTTTCATATTCAAGCTAATTGAATTACTCGACCTACTCGTGCCGACGTTGCACTACAAAAACAGTTTTCTACTTGTAAATGCCTTACATATTCATTTATTCATTCCAGCCAACACACCGAGAATTAGAAGATAGCGACGCGAGAGATTATTTTCCTCAGTTCTGTGTTCTAGTTATATTATTTCGCTGGCAACTGTTGAATATTTTACCGTCATAAACGCTGTATGTTTGTAAGCGGCTATCTCCGGCGTAACGTTAGACGGTTATGTTTTTTGTTGTTCGCCTCAATGACACACTTTTTAGTTTGTGCAATTTTACAAATGCATTCAGGATCCTGTTCCATTTTCGTTGCACTAGTTAGCTGTATTTCTTCTAATGTTTCCTTGCGTGCAACCTAATGCAAGACTATGTTGCTATAAAGGTACAATGTGGATAAAGTTTGTGCGCCACCAATTTTCTTACTTAGCCTTTGTACTATGATGACTCAAATATTATGGTGTTTTTACTAAGATGACTTTGGAATATGCTGACTCAAGGGTGTATTCACTAACTGCACATGTTATTATTCGTACTTTAACGGAAGCATAATATGTGCTTGCACACGATTCAAAAGTGCTTATTTAAAACTATTTTTATCTTAGCAGCGGTTGAACAATAATTTTGTCTATAGTAAGTAAATTAACTACTTTATTATATTAGGTTATATCATTGTTATTATGTTATTTTTAGTAGTCATTTACCCTATTTCGTTATTTCTCTTTTTTTTTCTATCTATTTATTAAATGGGTACTGTCGGTGACCGACTATGCCACCCCCATGAAACAAAATATAAAATCACAACATAAGATACTTAAATACTACTTACAATAAAATCAAAATATATGTCTAATAGAATTCGGGCCTCTCTTGAATTAGGTGAGTATAGAAAACTATTACAGATTCCTATGTTTCCTAAAAGATCATCACCGAGGCTACTACGTCGGGATTCGCCCCGACCACACTCCATCAATACATGTTGTATATGTTCCGGTGTTCCACATAATGCACAATTTGGAGAGTCAACCTTACCCATCATAAATTTGAAAACGTTTGATGGAATGTGACCGGAGCGCAATCTTAACATTGCTACTATATCTTTTCTCGGCATTGATAATCTGTCAAACCACGGGTAACGAGGAGGCTCCCATTGTATTGTTTTGTACCATATTCCCTTACTCAGCGACCGCTCATCAAAATATTCCTGCCATAGTTGTCGACAATATACCTTAACCTTACCTAGCAATTCACTGTGCAAGGGAAGACAGTGATAAACTATTCCCTCAGTCAAAGCCTGTTTGGCCGCGCGATCTGCCTCCTCGTTTCCCCCGATACCGACGTGCGAAGGGATCCATTGCAGCGTTATATTACGGTTATCTTTCTGCAGATTACTAATAGATTCTAAAATGCTATAGGCTATAGGGTGACATCGAAAACTCGAGGTTAACATAGCCAGGTGTAACAACGCACTCTTTGAATCAGTAAATAAAACACATCTATTAAAATCGTTCGAAAGAATATAAGTTATTTCTCATTACTATTAACGTTTTCCACAGCAGCTACAATTTAGTACTTTCGGAACTGCTTATTCTTCACTTATGTACTCAGTCACATGTACTGTAATATACCTTTCATTGCCTACCTATCATCGTTTTATACATCCAAATAATCGACGGAAAACATTAATCAAGTGAAACGTCCGTATCTTATGCGAGATGAACCTCACATTTAGCTTGATTGTAATTTATATAAAACCCCGTAACGTAATGATGTAGTCAATAGATTTTTTAAGTTGTTCATTAAGTTAAAAGCATCTTGAAAGCCTAACAAGAGCTCCGTCAGTTTTACACAAAATGAGGACCAACATAATTTAATATTCCTTTCATATTATATGTGGATATCTGTACGAATTTTTTTTTTGTTACTTTTGAAGATGGTACGTTTTAAAGAAATTAGATTTCGATATTTCTAACCCCCGACAAAAAAGAGGGGTGTTATAAGTTTGACGTGTCTGTCTGTCTGTCTGCGTGTCTGTCTGTAGCATCGTAGCATCCAAACGGGTAGACCGATTTTGATCTAGTTTTTTTGTTTGAAAGCTGACATGATCGAGAGTGTTCTGAGCTATAGTTCATCATCATCAGCCTGCTCAGTGCTGGAAAATCGCGGTTCATCTGGTTCGTGAAGGGCCGATTAGCAACTTGTAGTCGTTTGGTGGGCTTTATATTTTGTATTCTAGTTCGTGACATGTATAAATATTGAATTTATACACATTAATGGAAAGTTGACCTGGTGCTGCAGCATCACCTGGTAATCAATAGGATACCCAACTCCTCACCAACTCAGAGCAGATGTTTCGTGTTTGGGTTCATTTTATTTGCGACAACTAGTAAGACGTAGATAAACAGTAAATATTTGCATGCTACTGCTGCAGCATCACCTGGATTCTATAGGAGCCGAGCTCCATATGAACCCAAAGTGGAGGTTTCATGTTCGGACTCATATTGACGGCCTCATCCAAGAGGATATTCATAGATGGTATTTATTGTAATATGATCCTGTTGATAGGAATTATTCTGCACTATAACCAACACAAGTTTAAAAAGCATGAAATAAAATTAAATTAAGAAATTTAAAAAAAAACCCCGCCCAACCTCTTTAAAAAGTAATGAAATAATATTTACCGACTTTAAGTTTAAATAATTCCTAAGTGTAAAGTGATATTTTAGTCCATAATTGTTGTCAAGGTGTGTCGGGGGACCGCTAATGTAGATGTTTGATTTCACATAACATTATAGTTTAAGGGTCAGTTCACAGCGAAAGGAATCGAGACAATCAGTGACTTGGCGATACAAAATGCCAAAGTCGCTGTTGGCGATCCCCCGACACACCGTGACAACAATTATGGACTAAAATATCACTTTATACTTAGGAATTATTTAAACTTAAAAGTCAGTAAATATTATTTCATTACTTTTTAAAGTGGTTTGGCGGGGGTTTTTTTTAAATTTCATAATTTAATTTTATTATTGAATAGGTATAAAAATAGACTTTTCAAAGATAGTAGTTAAAATTCAGCATATTATATTATTTCATAGGCTAAAATATCACTAGCAAAGACATCAAACTACCTCGATTTTATGGAATGTACTTTTTAATTATTAAAAATATATTATTATACTTCAAAACATAACAGTCTTATCTAGGGACTAATAAAAAACACTTTTAACCCAATCTATGTACAGGATCAGGATGTAGTTTAAAGTAATTAAATCGGTATATTTTTTGTTATCTAAATATCTGACTGCATGTGGATTTGTTGCCGTGGGTGAGGCCCCACTTCCTGTACGTGAGTTATTTAAAGACCAGCCTGGTATCTCCTAACCTATCTATCTTCTGACCTATCCATTCACACAACAAGTACTGAATTATAGCTGAAGGGAAGCGAATTTGATAGCGAAACTAACGATATCCATAACTCTATTTCATGTAAGAATAAAAATTGAACCTTAAAATATTATGACTGAAATAATATTGTACTTTAAAACCCCTGTGGGTAACGTCTAGGTATTATCTATCCCATAGGAATGTTGTAATTTTTTATGCTGAAAAAAAGCCACTTTTTTATCCAGAGCTACTGTAATCTTGACAATTTAGTATTTGTGTCAAGACATAAGAAACATCCATACTTTTAAGTAACGCTTATGATAGATGACTGTAATTATACAACTACTAGATGACGCTCGCAACTACGGACTTTTCCGAATAAAAAGTGGCCAATGTTCTTTTCCGAGTCTCAAAGTATCTCGATACCAAATTTCAGCAAAATCGGTTCAGCGGTTAGGGCGTGACGAATTAACAGACAGACAGATAGATAGATACACATAATAATATGACATAACACTTACTAATATGACACAGCGTTATAACACATAATAATATGACATATCGTTAGTATGGAAATATAGATAGTATAGATACACAATAAAGTCTTTATACTTTTGTAATTCTTCACTTTTATTTAATTCACTCACCTTTGTTTTTTGATAAAAGAGAAACGAGTTCTTTTCTCCACAAAAATTTGAGGAGTTCAAATTGACCGTTTATCTCTGCTAATGGAACCTTCATTTTTATTTTAAGAACACTTAACCCCGAAATAGTATTAAGA
Organism: Cyaniris semiargus; assembly: GCA_905187585.1. Classification (NCBI taxonomy): domain Eukaryota; kingdom Metazoa; phylum Arthropoda; class Insecta; order Lepidoptera; family Lycaenidae; genus Cyaniris; species Cyaniris semiargus. Next base: position 8,390,298 of record LR994555.1, read on the forward strand.
TGGTTTTCCTTATAAATGTCAGAATTCTCAAAAATTCTGGCCTTAAATATTCGGGTAGGCGCAAACCCTTTTATTATAATTAACTCATATGAAATTCTGTTTAAGTTATTTTGTATTATTTTAAGGCAAGGAAAAAAATTATGAACCTCTTAAATTGCTATGCTTCTAGATATTTGATCGATAAACAAAATAATATAGCTTGATGGTCTATACATTGCACAATTATTGTGAATGCTTTCAACTTAATAACTTTAATTTACAATTATCTTCAATGTAATGGTTATTTGCTCATATTATTACGTTAGAAAATATAAAATATGTTAATCCATACTAATTAATATTCATATTTTAATATTATATTACAAAGTGTGTCTATCTGTCTGTCTGTAACCTCTTCACGCCCAAACCGCTGAACCGATTTTGCTGAAATTTGGTATGGACATACTTTGAGTCCCAGGAAAGGACATAGGATACACCAATAATCCAAGAAAACTGTACGGTTCCCGCGCAATAAACGCGAATTTTGGCGCAACGGAGTCGGACGTCATCTGGTAATGCATAAGTATTGCAATGAAACTATTCATCAGGAAGGAAATAAAAAAACTAGGCCTTTGCATCCGTTGTGGATGATTTATACAGTATTTTGAGAGCGAAGTAACCACTCCTCAAATACTGTATTGCCTGGGACAAGATTTAAATGTCCGTATGGTTGCCCAAGTACATACGACATTCTCGCAACATAGTCGGCCTAGTCCAGAGGAAAGAACCAGTCAATACGTCTGGGACCAACTATGTGCGGGTTTCCTCACGATGTTTTCCTTCACCGTACGAGCGTCCGTATTATGTACTTGAGTTCAGAAAATGTCTCATTGGTACACACCTACACCCGGGATCGAACCTGCACCCTACGAGTGCGAACCAAAGGTCTACCCATTAGGCCACGGACGCCCTAAGGAAATAAAATAGTAAAAATAAAATGGCAACATCAGTGTCTGTTCATGGGATGGACGAAAATCAATAGCCAATATGTGCCTATCATTTTGACATCTATAACGTACTCTATACCAAGAGGTAGAACTGAGCTAGTTCCTGGAAAATATACTCTATTTTCCAGCAAATATAATGTATTATTTTGTTTCTTACTTCAGGGAAAGCAATATAGATTATTATAAAAGGATTAACTTAATTTTTGCGGCTAATTAATTATACCTCTACTATTAATTTAAACTAGTACAATAAATGGAAAAGTGTGCCTATCTTTCTGCTACTTTTTATCGCTAAAACCACAAAATTTAGACCACCCTTATCTTTTAAGGCAGAAAAAAAAATAAACTGTACCTCCCATGTCTGTCATAATCATGATAAATAAACGATTCCCGGGCGACAAACTAATTTATGCGCTAACTAAATTGCAGACGTATACAATAAATACAGCCTTTTGAGTTTATAATCCCCAATTCGTCTTACTTCCCATTTAGCTGAACAAGTTATTATACTGATATTTTAACGACAAAAATAGCTGTTGACAACCCTACCGCTGTCATGAGTGACATGACGTCGGTTTTTGCCGACACATTACACTCGCAATTCATTAGGGTCACCGCCCGTGACATTAATTACATCACATTATTGATCTCACTCGCTTATATTCAACTTTTTCTAATATCAATACTATTGATTGGCGACAAGTCGTCTAAAAAAACTTAGTGCTTACACTACACTTGTAGGAAATTTCTAATTACACTTTATTTCCTGATTCCTGAAAAAAAATAAATTTTATCTTCATGTTATTATGCGGTTCATATCAGACGAAACAGAATGCATTACTGTTAATTTTTTATGTACCTAAAAGCCATTTGAAATAAAAAACAATATACAGATGCGTTTATATTATAATATACTAGAGGTTCCGCGGGGCTTCGCCCGCGTAAATTAGATATTTCACAGACAAATTATTCCACAAAAATAGCCTATGATCCTTCACGTCTACTTCTTATCTGTGCCAAATAACAGAAAAATTGCTCCAGTAGTTCGTGAGATAAGCCCTTTCAACTAATTTCCCCCGTTTTTTCCACATTTTCCTTTATTTCTTCGCTCTTATTAGTCTTAGCGTGATAAAATATAGCCTATAGCCTTTCTCGATAAATGGGCTAACACTGAAAGATTTTTCAAATCGGACCAGTAGTTCCTGAGATTAGCGCGTTCAAATAAGCCCTTTCAACTAATTTCCCCCGTTTTTTCCACATTTTCCTTTATTTCTTCGCTCTTATTAGTCTTAGCGTGATAAAATATATAGCCTATAGCCTTCCTCGATAAATGGGCTATCTAACACTGGAAAATTTTTTCAAATCGGACCAGTAGTTCCTGAGATTAGCGCGTTCAAACAAACAAACAAACAAACTTTTCCGCTTTATAATAATATTATATTAGTATAAATAGATTGTGTTTAAGATTATGTTTACTTCTTATCTTGAGAGATTTATATAACGAATAATAATAAATAAAAAAAATATGAGTTCTGTCTATCTTCTATAATATTTTTCCACTTAAATATCATACCTAGTTTTCCATTAAACGCGATTTTGTAATAGAAACGAACCACAGTACACGTCCACGTTTACGATAAAATCAGTCGTTTTAAAATGACGTGATTGATTGGCTAAATAAAAGCGTTTAATCATCCATCATTTAAATTACTTCATTGTGTTTATCGGGCAGTTAAAACTGACACAATATACACAAATTAATGAACGATCAACTGAAAACATTTACGATATCAGCTGTACAATTACACCTCATTTGTAGGAGCAATTACATATCGCGTAATCAACTGCGGTTGGGGCTGATTCCGACATTGCTGATTAGTTTAGCGACCTGTGTCATCATAACCCGGATTATGATGGATCAGCCCGTCGTATTTACGGAAACTAAATTGTACCAGCAAAGATTATTTTGTTTACTATCCCCCCACTAATAAAAATATTTACAAAGCGAAATACAAGTCACTTGACAGACGAATACAGGTAATCGATACTATTCAATTATACTTGATATTATAAATGCGAAAGTGTGTCTGTCAGTTACCTCTTCACGCGCAAACCGCTGAACCGATTTTGCTGAAATTTGGTATTGACTTTGAGTTCCGGGAAAGGACATAGGAATTTTTACCCCGGAAAAATGTACGGTTCCTCCGTAATAAAAAAATTTGGCTCGATGGAGTTGCGGGCGTCATCTAATCTTGAATTTTTATGTATCATCTAGTCTTGAAAACGAATCATAAATCATACCTGACATTTTTTCTTTCTAAAAAGAGCCCGTTCGAGTTTAAAGTATACATTATACGAACTACAATAATAATTATTATTATCAGCGAATATACTATAACCTATAGTCGGTATAGGCATATCTAGTAATTTGAACACTTCGACAAACCGTCCTTGTTGTTCTTTTGAAGATATTGTGTTACTGTTTATCCTCAGATTGCACAATTCAGAGAATACGGTATACTAATGGATTTAGACGCTACGTAAATCCATTCTCTACAACACCTACAATCTACATGCATATTAACGGAATATTACTATTAACGTACTAATAGACTGCATGTGGCGTGATTAAGTTGCTCCTAATCGATATTATAACGGAGAACAATGTTATAACTTTGTTAAACAATTACTTGGTTGTGCGGATGAAAATATATCTGATGCACCACTTTTAAACTGTAAGCCATACATGCTACGGTTTACCGGAGAGGTCCACCTGTACAGGTATGCTTGCACAGGTGGAATGTGTGTGGGAATAGACCTGTGCAGTTTTTTGGACCTGCGCCGCCTGCGCAGGTCCAAAAAACTGCACCGGCACAAAATCGAAAATCCATACTACGGTCTTCTGGAGAGGTCTCTCCGGTAGACCGTAGCGTGTATGGCTTACATTAAGGTAAATACTAATACGCTTTAAGAGCTTGCTGTCAAAAATATCAAAGCACGCTAGCCCCGCCTACACACCCCGCTATCGTCCAATCGTGATATAATGATTCCATGAATCGTGCGCCCGAGAAATGTCCTTTGCGCAATAGTGAACAATATCGTGTAACAACGGTTCCCGCATTATAGCTCGAAAGTAAAGGTCGTAAGTCCCAAAACTGTATTTGATGATTACTTAAAAATTAAATACAATACTAATATTTCCTTTAGCCATTATTTTATAAAGTGTGTGATTGTAGTAGTGCAAGGTTTTTAATGATAGTAACTCAATAAGTGTAACAGATAATGAAAAGACCAGAAAGATTCATAATTTCGAAAAATGTAACTATCGAGTCAAAATAAGTGAATCGTGTTTTCCGTTAGGCAAATATCAGATAAATATACAGTGATTAAATAAATATCAATTTCATTTAAGTCAATCGTCTTCCGGGATCGTAATACTTATTAGAAAACACAGCGAAATTTGGCAGCCCGGTCTTAAGGTGCCGGTTGACAGCGGGCGACATGAAGCAACCGCAGACGACGTGTCGTCGCGACACTACTGGTTTGTATGTATTTCTATGAAATACCCTGCGCAGCTAGCGACACGAAGCTAGTGACACATTCATAGAAATACATAGAAATGACGTGTCGCGACGACACGTCGTCTGCTGCAGCTTCATGTAACCGGCTTCCAACTTGTACCTTCACTTGGTTATAACGTTCAAAAGTGACTACTAGATCTGTCTTCTAATATATTTTTTAACTAATTGAGCTGAAAATGTAAAAATTATTTACACAATGCTTATTCTTAAAAACATCACACGTATACAGTACCAAATGCTAAGATACAATGTTTATTTAAAATTCCGATAAACATAAAGTTTCGCAGTCCAAACTTGAAATAGCTCAAGAATTTAATCCTAATTTCCTTTTTTAAGTGCAACGAATAACAAGTCATGCGAAACAACGCTTAAAACTTTATTACTTGGAAACTATTCCCAGTGCTTGAAAATTGAAATAATTCAGCCGGTTCAAGCGCATAAGTTTAAAGTAACTTATGAAGGCACAAGGGTTTATACAATACGATAATGTCTGATACGCAGCAGGAAACGCGTCGTGCAGCGCATTAATTACAACTTCCGGTTTCCAAGTGCAGTAGTTTTATTGACGCGAGGTAATCTTGCTGAATCGCTTCCGGTCAATTTAGCTTCTATTTTTTTAATAAATGTAGGAAAAGGTTCTGTTTTATCATCGAAATCGTTGATTCTTAAGAAAACTTTAATGTTAGAGTGTTATAAAATCGATTACTCTTATGGTTGTTTCATTATTAATATTCGTGGTTTATCAAGATTAAAAAATCTAACATAGCATATTTGTACTCTTTTTATAAAACTTACACTTTCATATTTTGGCAAGCAAGACTTTTTAATGTTCTCAAGTCTAGACAGAGCAGAAAGGCGATAGTAAAATTATTTAAAATAACTCAGAAAATAGTAGCAGCTCTTACAACAAAGAAGCTAATTATACAAACGAAAAACGTAAGAAACGTATTTAATAATTATAATAAGGTTCTGAAAGAGCTGGCCGAGCGCAGTACGTATTACTCTCATTACTTACACTGAGAAAGAAATTGCGATAGCCTTGACGTTCCACGCGAAGAAAACTAATCCCTAAATCACAGGAATAAAGTCCATTTCACAATATCTGAGTCTCAGCTTTTTACTAAGTACTAACAACGGTCATAAAATTGGTTTTGGTTTATCCATTCATTAAAAGTTTTAAGTAACTGTTACACAAACTTAATGTAAGACTGAATGCAGAATTTTCGCTTATCGCGGGTTTCTTTTAATTGCAAAACAAAAACAAGTACCTTGCTTTGTTTGCTCGTGGGATTATTTTGTTTAGAAGAATTTAGGTGATTTTGTACCTCCTTTATTCCTCCCTTAATATTGCTCCTTCCTACTAATATTCTTTAAAATTTCTGTAAATTTAGAATTTCTGTAACATTAGAGGTATGTTGTGATATCAAGACAATCTTATAATATTCAGGGTGTAACTAGGGCTTCACACGAGACGAGAGTAAGCGAGAGTAACAAAAATCTCGTCTCGGTCTCGTCAATCCTCAAAAAATTGAGTCTCGTTCAAGTCTCGGTCTCGTCTCGTTACCAGTTGCCTCGTCTCGTCTCGCTTAATTGTAAATAATGATCTATTTCTATATAATTAAGAGAATAAGAAATATTTTATGACTAGCGTATTTATATGATAAAATGCATTTTTATAAATAAAAGTATCATCGGAAAGGTCTTGATCTGAATTTGTGCCTTTTCAAGGTTTCATTTACAACATACCGTCCGGTCCGGTCCGTACCGATAAGAGATGGGTTACTATAAGAAGCGTTAACAAGTTGAAGTAAAAATGTGGAAAAATCATACTCGGTTATTGATTTCTTTTAAATTTACAAAAAAATATTTCACAGATGGTTACCAGATTTTATATTTTGTAAAATATATTGTTTTCTAAGAAGACCTTTTCTGATTTTTCGAATAACAACTTCATTAGAAAAAAATTAACGAGACCCAAAACGAGACTCTCGGGTTGCCCTGTATGTGGTCTCGGTATTGCCTATGATATTTTTCAAAACGTCTCGTCTCGTCTCGAAAAAGCGAGACGAGAACGAGACGAGACGAGAAAAATCTCGCTCTCGCATGAAGCCCTAGGTGTATCAAAACTAAGAGATAATACTTTAGGGTGTGTAATGTGTAGGTATGTGTCCCGTGTATAGAGTTGACTGTAAAAGTAGCAGCGCTGAAAGAGCAAAGAGTGTATGAAAATTGGACATTCTTATAACATAAAAATTGATTTCTCGGCAGTGGCTGCAAGTATTTTCAAGACATTAAGGCCGGTATAAATAGTCAGTACTCAAGATGCATCTCGGTCTCAAGACACGGTTCAGGCTCTGTGATTGGTTAGATGTCAAAATTTGGATCAATCATAGAGCCGAACCGCATCTTGAGACCGAGATGCATCTTGAGTACTGACTATTTATACCGGCCTAAGTACGTATAGGTAATATAGGTTTTGGGATAGAAGTTAATATTGCTGAGAAACGCACTTTTTTCAGTAGTTTATATTTTTTTTGCGTAACGATCGGTATTCAAGTCGATGCTTTAAACTAATTTTTTCTTCAGGTGGCAGATTTGAAGTCGCGAATGAGAATCTAGGATGGATCATCAGGAGTGTGAACTGAGGGGCGCTAGATGGCAGCAGCGGAGCGTGGCGCGCTGAGACAAGATGGCGGGCGCGGCGCGGGGCTCCCCCCTCGCGCGGCTATTGTTGCTGGCCATACTACATGTCAATTTTATAGGTAAGACAGATTATGTACGATCGAAGAAATTGATTCATAGGCAGTAGACAGATTATGTACAATCGAAGTAATTTCAGTTGACGGGCCTACGTCATTCGGTCAGATTATATCAATTATACGTTAGCTGTGAGCAGTTGGATGGATTTGATATAGCGCAACCAAATTACGTAGGTCAGCTATCTGCCTATGATAGTGCTACTGTGTAACGTAGCACTATTATGTATTACTGCGTAATAAGTGTACTACAAGCCTTTAGCCTTAGGGTGCAGGTACTGCAGCCTTAGGGTACAAGCACCGGAGCTGCGTAGCTAGGAATGTATTTTCGAGAACCACTATACAGGGTCTAACAAAACAAAGTGATAAATAATACTTAAAGTGTGTATGAGTCCCTTGTATAGAGTTTTCTGTGAAAGTAGTAACGCTGAAAGAGTAACTTTTTTACTTTTGTATGGGCAAACTCATGACGCTGGGACGCCATACAAATCACAAATAAATTGCTCTTTCAGCGCTGCTACTTTCACAGTGAACTCTATAATATTATAAGGAACACATACACATCCTAAAGTATTATCACTTTGTTTTGTTACACCTTGTAGAATAGCTTAGCCGATTTCGCGTGCAGCGATTCTATTGGATGAAAATGAAATTAAAAAATATTATGGTATTTATGAGTAATATTCATAATATTCCACAAGTAACTATTTTTATAAGTTCGTATATTTTACTAAAGCTTACAGCCCCAAGATGTTAAAACGCTCCTCATTTTAGTAGGCTAACATTACAATAAATGGAAAGAGGCGGGTACCTATCTCTTTAGTATTCTAAGGGCAACATTATTTTACGTATTCCTATAAATTTGTTCAGTAGAACCATCTGTCTGTCCATCTGCCAATATAGATGGACGTGTGCCAACCGTTGGTCAATTTCAATTTTTGTTACGGGAACCTTCGATCATTAGAATAGGAATGAGTAATGTGAATTAACCTTATATTTGCATCGTCAAATATTACAAATTTTGGAGTAGTTACTTCATGATAATAAAGTAAAGCAAGCCTCACTTACAATACAAGTAAGTATTTTTTTAAAAACCATACCACCAGTTTCCATCTCAATATCATTACGCAAAGAATCTAAAATTTGTTAAATTTTGTGAAACAATATTCGCGCAATAGTTATGCGGTGGGTTTCATTTTATAAAGTGCAAGCTTTCGGCGTTTGTGCGAATTTTCTACTTTATGACAATACGCGGCCCGTTTTCGCACTTATAAAAACATTTTGCACAAAAGATTACAGAGTCATCCAGACATAATGTAGTTTCATAACAGGCGTTTTACTTAATACGTTTATGTCAACAGGTTTTTCTACCGGGTTTTCACGTGCACTGTTGACTGTTGTAAACTAAAATGTTTTTATTCCGTAATGCATTCCTTTTTAAAGCTAATGAAATTAACGTAAAGCTGACATTAAATAATTATAGTTAAAATGTTTGAATGAAATTAAAATCAAACAAAATATAATTGTTTTCAACTCATCAAAGTTCAAACTTTTAACGAATCCGATAGCATGAGTGTTTTAAGTTGGGCCATGGTTTAAAAATTGTTTCCTATTTACTACTAATTGGTTTTTTTTTGCAGTGCCAAAGTCAAATTACGCTTTACTTTTAATCGACTTAAAAAAAACGTTATTCATGTTTTTATGTTTGTGCTCGCATACCTCCGGAACTACAAGTCCTATTTAAGTGATTATTTTTTTATTGTCTCAGGTAATTATTCAACTTAGAGAATACTTACTGAAAGTTTCATCAAAATCGGTTGAGTAGTTTTTGAGATAGGGTATTTTAATTCTCAATTACGTACAATTTTGATGTCTCTTGTATTTTTTAAATATTATCCGTAGACCGTAACTGAAAGTTGCACAACACATCATGTAATTTCATCTTTTCGATCAAAAAGTACAGCGCCAATATATTTAAGTGTTTTCAGACGTAACAATAGGCAAATAAGTATAATACGCTATTGTTACGAGTACGAGTTACACAAATGGATTTTAAGTCTTTTGACAATGATAATAATTTAAAAGCGTCGCCGAGAGACGAGGATACCCTTTCAGCATTCATAGCGCATTGAAAAACGGTCTACGGGTCAAAAAGCCGAATGTTTGTACACGCATTATGTACTGCCTTTTATATCTCCAGTGAGAGTAAAGCCACATCGCTACGTTGTATTTCGGTGCGTCGCCGCAGCGGCGCTTCTCCGATGATTTGTAAACAATTTTATGATTATTATTCTCAAATGGCGGAATTCTGTCTGTAGCAGTCATTGACTCACTTTAAAAAAACTTGTCATATTTAGTCACTTTCTATGCAAACCGCGATTGATAATGAAGTGACAGATGTTTGTAGTCTAGAGTGATATCGTATTTTGCATATACGATGTGAACAGAGTATGAATTATATCACTTCAAACTCATAAATAGTTGGAGATTATCATACGAAGAGTTACCAAGACGTTTTCCGATGAAACTATAATAGTCTTTTTCTTTACAAGAATTCAATTTTATTCTTAAGTTAACAGAATGCAGTGCGAGTATTTTTCACATAGCTCCTAGACTAGAAAGGTCAATGACCTCTGGTGCCACCTTAAATTATCCTGATTATAGGCTACATTGTTTTGCGGGTGCATCATCGTTGAATTTTTAAGGAACGCCGAATTCTTGTCCATAGTTTCTTCAAAATTCCATTTAATTTTCAATAAAGCGGGAGGGTGAATCTTGCGATTTAACCGCCTTGTATTTGTTGACGTGCGTTATCTCAACGCATGTGGTATACAAAGCGTTTTTTAGATTCGACGCAACACACGAGAGCAGTATGGCTTCGCTCTTACGCAAACGCTAAAATATTAGCGGCCATGGCTGACAGATATAATCACTTTGCGAATCGAAAATGGATTGCCTCGTACGGGTAAATAAATATTTATAACGTTGGCGCGTTACTGCGACTCTTTTTAGGTAATTTACGGATTTACGGCTGCCTATAAGACTAAATAAATGTATTTATTTCTCCCAAAAATCCTGGTAATTTTGTTACAAATTACAGTTGCGTCAGAATGTTGTGCTAATTATGGAAGAGACAAATTCTCAAACGCTTTTCGAAAGTAATCTAAAGGCAAAATTTTCTCCACACGGTATGTTTATATCTGTGACGACATTAATCAAAATCGGTCCATAGTTTTAAAGCGTTTTCGGTGAAACGAATAAATATTTCCTCTTTATAATATTAGTAAGCATAGGTAAACGTGGTTCATCTCTCACAAACACAATCTTAAAATAGCAACTATATTTTAATATAACAACCATACTCCATACAACCGTTATCTTATTAATATAACAACCATAATCAGTTCACGCAGTACCCAAAAACCGTACAGAATTCTTCACAGAGCAACTTTATTCAACGTAATATCACAGAATTGCGACTGCAAGTTATCTCGTTTCACGTATGGTAACTGACAAGTGAGATATTTTAAATATCACCTTCGATCCGCGGCGCAATTCCGTGAAACCGCAAGCTGCCACTCACACGCCGTAATGCAGACTACTTACGTGTGACAATTTTTACAACGCGAAAACTCATGCACAGTATCGGTGTTAGTAAATAGGAGTTATATACCCACCTACAGACACGATAAAAAATTACTAGAGGAATTTTCGCAGATAGTATTACCGTGCTACAGATTATTTACCTCCTAACCTATACTACTGACAAAAATACTAGGCTGATTTACAACGACTCCTGTTTTCAATTCAACTGAATTTTCTGGTAGGTAGTATTTTTAGTGAATAGACAACTGTCTATTCACTAAAAATACTACCAGAAAATGATTCATACGCAGGCGGATTTATGTAATTTGGCCGAGTTATGTTTAACCCAGCTGTAAATCAAAATTAACATGGACTTAACCTGCTGCTGCCATTTTTTTTATAAATTAAGGGGGCAAATGAGCAAACGGGTCACCTGTTGGAAAGCAACTACCGTCTTTCATGGACGCTCGCAACTTCAGAAGATCTGCAGGTGCGTTCCCGGCCTTTGCCTATCAATGAAGGATACACAGTTATTAAAAAGTGATGTGCATACTTTCTAACATTATAGCATGTCTTTGTTGGACTTATTGAATAAGAAACACAAGAAACAAGAAGTTGATATTTGACAAAATTTATTATAGCTTCTTGCTATTTACAACGTTAACGAAACTTGTACCTAACTAAATTAAGTAAAGAAAAAATACTAAAATTTTCCTTGTACTAAATTTTACCCCAAAACAGTGCTTGCAGAATCGCGAGAGCTTCAACCCTCTCGCGATAAAGTTTAATATTATATTACCTTTATAAAAGTGAGCGTATCAAGACTCAAGAATTAAATTAATCTCGGTGTTAAATTTTCACTTGGTACCTTATCTCGTGGTACTGTCGTTTTATTGTGCCTACCCTCAACCATTAGTGAAAATGTCAGGCCTCCATTGTGATCTCGACCGCTGCCCGTACAATGATGGCCCTTTCCACCCGCCACGCTATGATACCAATTTGGTAATAAAAGCCCCACTCGCATTATATTTTAGTAATTTGCCAGGTGAAAATTAACATTTGAGTACTATTTTATTGATATGAATTCGCCTGAGAGTGATGGCTTTGACCTTAACAAGATATGGTGTTTTACAACTGTCCTCAACTAGAATGATAATATATTTATTTTACCAAACTATTGTGCGCAAAGATAGATCGTAGAATTCATAAATAAATATTTTTTTTCTTACGAAGATTTAAGTGTACGTTATAGTTCTTCTTTATTTCAAAATATTGCAAATTATATACTGAAAAATAAAAACCTATATTAATAATTTAGTAAACACTTCGAGATTTTACCTTTTTCTTTGAGTGCGAGTGAAAAAATCTTCGTACGGGGCGCAATTCTCGTCACGTCGTGGCCGACAAAGGGCTCGCATACCTTATTACCACCTTTTTGTGAATCTTCAACACAAGTATAATATTTGCGAGATTTAATTAAACAAGTATGTGATGAGGATTTACATGTGAGGAATTTTTATGTGCTAAAAAGCTTTGTGTATCTTTCGTAATTTCACGAACAAGTTTGAGATGATACAACGTAGGGTATTCGATATAATTTATGTTATGGACGAAACTGAAACGATAGAATTTGACCCTACAACCTAATGCTACTAATGCTAGCGAAGAACGTGTTAAGGGCATCTTCATCTTAGATTGCCTATTATCTACGTCGATAGCGCATGCTATAGAGCTTCGTAATCATGATGTTTATCATAGTCCCTAGAGAGGGGCATTTACGCATTATTATGTGACGACCTCTGTGGCTCAGTTGGTGGGCTGTTGGTAGCTCAAGCCGGGGGGCGCGGTTTCGAATCCCGCCGACGGAACAAAAAGTTTTCAAAGTTCCTGGGTCATGGATGTGTATTAAATATATGTATCATATAATAAAAATCTTAAATATATGTATAGTATAAAAGTATTAAATATATTTCCGTTGTCTGGTACCCGTAACACAAGTCCTTCAGTCCATAGATATTATTATATTATGGGTAAGTAACAAACGTGCATCGATCCGTACAAACTGTACTTACATTTATTAACTCTTCTGTTGCAACCCGAAATTAATTATCACGAGTAAATCTGAAAGCTGAAATTTTTCAGTTTTCCGGACCTGCTAGGGGGATTTATTTTCTTAGCATATTTTTCTTTGTCAAAATGTCGCCGCGGCTTTCTTCGCAATTAATCAGTGAATCAATGAGCCGTTCTGTTTGGTCATATCTAATGAGGAATCCCCTCGCTAAAAGCGATAAAATTAAGTAATGGCACTTCATTCTTAGTTCACTGAACTAGGAACGGAGGAACAAAGCTAGTATTTATTACAGTTATCTTATTTGCATGCAATTCGAGTATTGTTACCCCCTGCATGTTTGTTTATAGAATATTTACTCATAAACATGCAGATTGCGGGTGGGTTTTTATGCAAAGAAACGGAAAGGGGGAGCTATTTTATTTATTGCCCTCTTGACTCGGTATGGCGTCAGGATGAAAGATTGTCGTGAGTGGATATCCCATATTATTTATTTATAAACGGGCAGCTAAAATGTACAAAATTAAATTTGTGCCGTTTATAAAAGTTTTCATGATTGATTCGGTCGCTGATGATTTTAAATTGATCGATTGCGAGATATTTTCATCGACGTTTACTGAAGTAAATATTTTGTCAAGGTATCTACCACAGACATAGATCAACATAGATACCGCATGTGTATGTACTTCGCGTGCCATATCGCGTTCCCAAACGACGAGCAATGCTCGTCTTTCGAAAGTCTGTTTTTAGTCTGCTATCGGAATCGGACGTTAATCGGAATTTTCAAAATGCCTAAATGCCTAATTGTGCCGTATTGAGCTGTAGAAATTCGAATAGAAACGTTGGCCTAGATAATGGACACGTTTCTTATCATCGGTACGTCACAGTAGGTAGGAAAAAAGTGGCACGCTCGTTTTCATACAAATGGAGGGACATGCGGTATCTATCTTGATCTATGTGTGTGGTATCTACTTATTTTTAGTTCTAACACTACAACTACCTTATACAGAAAGTTCTACGATTTTATACTATAGGTAGTATAAACAATGCGATAGTGTTATTTTATATCTCTCTGTGGATATGACGTAATCTTTTTCATTTTCATTATGAAGATTTTTTTACAATCAAATAAAGAACATTCAAAGGGGTGAATGAACTAAAAGAGCTCGTCTATATAGATATTAAATTAAAATCTCCTTTCATTGCTGCAAACTAAACAAACGGCGGTGACTTGTTCCCAGTACGTGATACATTTCAGAAACAAAGGACTAACTGAGATGCCCCCGATCACTGGAACCTTGATTTTGTAAACTAAATCATAAACTTTTTCCAGCGTCCTTTTATTTATTTGTTTCTATTAACGTCGTTGTTTATTGTTTTGAATTTTGTTGTTCTGTTACAATGTTTTATGTTGGTAAATTAACAAAATGTTTTTGTCGTCACAACTTAAAACAATATAATTGTAAACCCCAAAAGCATAGTATTGTTTGATTTGTATTGCTGTATTTTAAGCTAAGTGTTACTTTTTTATTCGCAGGTTCAACATCAGATAATTAACTACTTCATAAGAATAATTATATTTCGTTAAATAATACATAAGTATGAAATTTGTATCTAAAAAATTACTTTCTACTCATAATTTTCCACATTATCATTAGAATGACGTGAATTTAATTATGTAACATTTATAACATAAAACATTAATGAAATGGCTTTCTTTGTTTTCATTAAAATTATGCCATTATTTTTATGGCTCAAGTAAACAACATAAAGTGAATATCAGGGTGTTACAAGCATTCAAAGATATAAAATACTAGATAGATATCGCATTTTAACTTGTTCTTCATTGCAGTATAATATTATTCTGTAATGTTCGTTTTGTGTTCTAGATTTAAATTAATGTTATTGCATAACGTTTTATATTTATGAATATTAAAGCTTGAAAGTTACAAGTCCTATATTATATGACATGTAAATAATTTGTACAGGCCATGAAAATTATGTAACTGATTATTTAAATGAACAGATAGATTTAAAGATTATTAAATAAATAAATCTATACTAATCTATACTAATATTATAAAGCGGAAGAGTTTGTTAGTTTGTTTGTTTGTTTGTTTGTTTGAACGCGCTAATCTCAGAAACTACTGGTCCGATTTGAAAAATTATTTCAGTTTTATATAGTCCATTTATCGAGGAAGGCTATAGGCTATATTTTATCACGCTAAAACTAATAAGAGCGAAGGAAAATGTGGAAAAAACGGGGGAAATTATTTAAAAGGGCTTATTTGAACGCGCTAATCTCAGGAACTACTGGTCCGATTTGAAAAATTCTTTCAGTGTTAGATAGCCCATTTATCGAAGAAGGCTATAGGCTATATTTTATCACGCTAAGACTAATAGGAGCGAAGAAACAGGAGAAAATGTGGAAAAAACGGGGGAAATTATTTGAAAGGGCTTATCTCACGAACTACTAGAGCAATTTTTCTGTTATTTGGGTAAGATAAGAAGTAGACCACGTGAAGGATCATAGGCTATTTTTTTGTGGACTATTTTGTCTGTGAAATATCTAATTTACGCGGGCGAAGCCGTGTGGGACGTCTAGTAATAAATAAAAATTGTTTTATTTCTGAATAGATTAAAAAAAAAAATACTTTCAGAACGTTGATACTACTGGTGCCTACCATCGGTTCGGGAACTAACTCGGCGAGAAGAACCGGCGTAAGATTTTTTTACTGTATTGAATTTCATACTGTATTGGATTTTAACACCTTGTTTTAACAGTTTCCCGTTAGAATAAAAATATTAAATGGTAATCCAAAGCCTAAACTACTATACCATGTCACATTTGATCAAAAATTATTCAGTAGTTTTTTGCAATAAAAACTACCAAAGATACACAGTACAAGCTTTTGTATTTATAATATTATTGCGTATCACAATTAAATTAAATATTATTATGTATAGAAAAACTGTAGTTTCAGAGCCCGTGGTTGTTATTGTAAAAAAACCCTATGCCACATCTAGCAACATAGATCTACGGAAGTATCACAAGCACACCACCCTCTCAATACATTTTCATGGTTGACACTACACCAGTACACCCTCCCTAAATATGTGCGCTTTAACTCACGAAATTATATTATACGCGAATAGCTCTTCGTCGCCCGAGATACAGCTGAGGTCAATGTAACAAGACAATATTTTCAGATCAATATTTTGTAGTAGATTCCGTCGTTTCTCGCACGGGAACCGTACATTTTCCGAGATAAAAAGTTTCTTTAGTCCATTCCCAGGACTCAAAGTATTTTCATACCAAATTTCAGCAAAATCGGTTCAGTGGTTTGGGCGTCCAGAACTCCAGAGGTAACAGACAGACAATCTTTCGCATTTATGATATTAGTATACAGTGTGTAACAAAAATAAGTGATAATACTTTAGGGTGTGTACGTGTTCCTTGTAGAGAGTTCACTGTGAAAGTAGCAGCGCTGAAAGACGAAAATTTTCTTTTACTTTTGTATGGGCAAGGGCCCGAGCATCACGAGTTTCCCCATACAAAAGTGAAAAAAAATTTTCGTCTTTCAGCGCTTCTACTTTCACAGTGAACTCTCTACAAGGAACACGTACACACCCTAAAGTATTATCACTTATTTTTGTTACACCCAGCCTGTAGATAGTGGTGTATATTTTTAAGGGGTTATATTTTTAAAAATTTGTAAAACCTTAAAAGTTTATAACAGACCCAAGAGAAACAACGCGTAACATATTTTTTGTAAGAAACCTGAAAGTGATATATTCTGTAGTTTGAAATACGACTTTGATAAAGTCAAAAGAAACGATAATTATTTTGCTATCGTTATTTTTTCATAGCACCTAAACTGCGTATCTAGTTTTGATGAGATTCGTAATTTAACGACACGTGTTATATTATGACATGATAATCATAATCATTTATTTGCCTTGAATGTAACTTACATTAGCAACTACAAAAGTTATTATAATATAATGTGGTACAAACATTCATACTGCAAGCAAATAATATTATTATACTATAGTACAAGTGATTTTCATAACTGTTTTATTTAACCTTTTAATAATACAAATAACGAAAAGATATTAAATAATATACTTAAAGCAAAGGCTACATAATATTAAAGTGGTGTGAAATTTTTCGTTGTCTTTGTGTGTGTGTGATCGCAGTAGCATCGACTTAAAAAAAGCTTACCATCACACGATTCATCTGCTCGTTTTATTTCATGAAACTTCGTGTTTTTCTCGCCATAGATTTTCACGTAAATAGAGAAGTGGTCTTTAGAAAGAAAAACGCCGATTCATTACGCAAGTTTTCAGACTGAATAGAACCAATAAACCCTCGTACTTCTGATAACGTACAAATATTTATTAAAGACCAGGGATGGTAAACCTGTGGCACATAATATCCACGAGTGGCATGGACACATATTTTTAGGTAGTTATCACAATTTTTTTATGAAACACTAGATGACCAGATGAGCTTCCTATCACCTCCCCCTAATATAAATATTCCCCGTACTTCTATCAATATTTTAAGACTAAAATTAGCCAAATCGGTTCAGCCGTTCTCGAGTTTTAGTGAGACTAACAGAATTTAATATTATTTTTTATTCATTTACATTTTGGCAGTTATAAAATGGTGTAATAAGTTTGACGTCTCTGTGTGATGTTTGTGTGTTTGTGTGATTGCCCGAGGAATCGTAGCATCTAAACGGGACTGATTTTAGTCTATTTTGTTTGTTTTAAAACTGACACAATCGAGAGTGTCATTAGCCATAATTTCACATCAGCAGCTCGCTAGCTGCTCGAAAAGTTTTGCTGTTTTGTTTTGTTTTTTTGGAACGAAGTTCCTTATCGCGCGTTGCGAAAGGGGGCTAGACGGAAAAAATTAAGACCAAAAAGTTGTAACGACACTTTTTGCCACAGACATAGATCAAGATCGAAACTGCATGTGTATGTACTTCGCGGGACTTCTTATCTATGTCTGTGCTTTTTGCTATAGTTGTAAGCCATGCGGTAGCGCGTGTTTCTCTCTCTCTCTCTCTCTCTCTCTCTTTTTGTTTTTTTTTTAAGTGTATACAGGTTTTTTGTACATAAGAAATAACTTCGTTCCATCCGGGTGTCCCTTGACACCTCTCAAATTTTTTTTTTCAATTTATACTTATTATTTGCAAGCACGTCCACTTCACTATTTTTATAGGAAAATAACACTTAAACCCGAAAAGGTTCACCATCCCTGTTATAAACCAACTTACCTCACATTATTACTTTAGTATAAATATTGAACTATGATCCTTTTATGTGCCAATAATGCTTTTAATCCATTATCGTGGTTTTACTACTAAAGCGTTAATCGAATTTAGCCTTTGCACTACCAAAGGATGCTATATTTTTTTATTTGTTTTTTACGATACGATAGATAACATAAATTATGAAACTAATAACAAAACGGTTAAAAGCCAATAGACAAATAGATCGCGCGCGCCGTTACTTTATTCATCTGCAGCATTCCTTATTTCACTAGATTAGTGAAATGACATATTATCACTAGATATTTTTAGTAAGAAGACGTTATAAACAAGAGTATTCGAAATCTACCGGGATTTCGTGATATCCCTAGGGATTTCGTGAAATCCCTGATATCCTTATTTAGCTGCGACATATATATTTTTAATCACTTTTAACCGACTTCAAAAAAGGAGGTTATCAATTCGACCCGTATGTATGTAATATTTCCAGAACTGCCCAGTTTTCGTATATTATGTTAGTCTATATCAGCGTCTGAACAAATGTGCCAAATTTCAAAAGTGTATATGTATGTATGTATGATTTTATGTTCGCATAACTCCGGAACTACTTACAAGTCCGTTTCAAGTAATTCTTTTTTAGGGTTCCGTAGCAAAATGGCAAAAAACGGAACGGAATTATAGATTCGTCATGTTTGTCTGTCTGTCTGTCCGTCCGTATGTCACAGCCACTTTTCTCCGAAACTATAAGAGCTAGACTATTGAAACTTGGTAAGTAGATGTACTCTGTGAACCGCATTAAGATTTTGATACAAAAAAGGAACAATTATTAAAAATTTTAGGGGAGGTACAACTGAAACAAAAAAAAATTCATCTAACCTATGCGTGTGGGGTATATATGGATAGGTGTTTAAAATCATATCGAGGTTTCGAATATCATTTTCTTCTAACCTGAATAGTTTGCGAGAGATGACTCTTCCAGAGTGGTAAAATGTGTGGCCCCCTCTCTAACTTCTAAAGTAGGGGCATGATAAGTCTAAAAAAATATATCATGTACATTACTATAAAAACTACCAAGGAAAATTGGTTTGAATGAGATCTAGCAAGTAGTTTTTTTAATACGTCATAAATGGTAAACCTTAATTTTATTTTATTAAATCAACTGATATATAAAAATAAATCAAAAACCTTTTAATTTCATAAAAATAAACCTTATTGCTAATACGGAACCCTTCATGGGCGAGTCCAACTCGCACTTGGCCGATTTTTTTATTGTACTAGGTATTGTTCAACTTAGGGAACACTGCAAGTTTTATCGAAATCGGTTCAGTAGTTTTTGAGATAGGGACTTTTAATTCTTAATTATTACGTACAATTTTGAAGTCTGTTTTATATATTTAATAGTATTATAATAATAATAAGTACCTGATTTTGTTTATACCTCTGCCCGAGCAAACGCTATCCCATGGTTACATTGTTTTGAAACAAAGAAGCCAAGTGTTACTCTAAACTTAAGAATCTAGAAGCACACCACTAATAGCATTAAAGCCTGCTACGTAGGTACTTTTCTTCCAATGATACATTCATATTACAAACTATGACATTCTTAAAAATTATATACATACATGTCCAAGAATGATGCCATGTACAAGATATTAAATAGGTATCCCTTTAAAATAATTGGTTTTATATGTTTGGTAAACACACATAGAATAAAAACTAATATGAAAAGAACTACAGATAAACTCTTCTAGAATGGATTTAACTGGGTTTTTGTAACGAAAACGTCAGATCATACGGATATATTGTACACAAAAATTCAGTCACTCAATGTAAAATAACAACTCACCAAAACGTTTCATTTTTATTCCCGAAGCGATTTAAAGAATGACTAACAACTAAGTTTTATTTAAGAATCGCAACGTTCAAGCTGTTATACTTTATTTACGGGTAAATGGAAAGCTTTTAAAATTTCAAGCGTTAAACTTCTTTCCAACTTCGCAAAGCCTAGAAGTTATACAAATAATCTGAAATAGTTTCGCGCCTCGACGCCTCATAACAACATATTTTGCCTTGCTCTATTTGCCTTTAATGCTTTGCCTTCTTGCGAAGTTTCCTTAGGAGTCTATTTAAGAATTCCCCTTAAGCTGTATGCTATTATATTACTTTGATGGCGGTTAGTAGAGTAATAATGCGGCAACTAAACGCTCGACTTTACAGCTCTACTTTATACCGAGTGAGCCTTAGCAGGCGATCGTTTATCAAATTATTGTTACCCTTAATGCTGCGTAATAGCTAATAGGCCTTTGTTTGTGGCTCAGTCAACACTTTTAAGTTGACTTATAAATAATTTTATTTGATACTAGATGACCCGTGAACTTCATTATGACTTAATTCCTAAATTTTATAACAAGTATAAAAACAATAATTTTAGTCTTGAAATATAACAAAATATTTCAAGACTAAAATTAGTCATATCGTATCGGCAAAAGTATCGAAGTAAGCGTAGACAGTACCGCCTTGCTGGGGGAGCGCTGCTGGCGGCATTTCATTACAGAGTTACTTTGCGTGGCAGAATGTTAAGAATCCAAAACTACCTTTACATTTAGTCTTTTTAGCTTATCAAGAAAAAAACATCTATCTCGTACTCGACATAAAGCTGTAACTCAAGTAGCGACACAGTGAGGTAATTAAAAACGTGACCGACCGTCGTCACATGTCCGTTATCTCCCCGCCGCACGTCCGCCTGTTTATTGAAACTTTCATAATTCCTCCAAATCAAACATTTGCTCGGGCGGGGATGTTAAAAACAATAGATGTGGTATTCTATGACGTGGCTTTCTAATGACACAAGAAACCATGTATCAGAGAAGTTGATTCATAGGCAGATGGTAAACCTATGTGATTTGTTTGCATTATGTCAATACAAACCCAGCCGACAGATTACGACTAATATTGAATTGATATAACCCGACCAAATGACGCAGGTCCATCATCTGCCAGTAACTCAATTTCTTCGATAGTACCTAAACATATTTTGTTTGTGTTCATTTGAGTTTTTAGAATTACCAGCTGTCTGCGCATACAGATATTATATTAGTTTTACGCAAAAATATACGGTATTTTCGTATACGTTTTTACAATGCTAATAAATTTTGATACGCAACCAGTTTTTATGCGGTGTAAAATTGTAATGACGTATAAAGTTTGAAGACAAACACATACTTTAAATTTGTTTATATTAGATTATATATTTTCCGCTTTATAACTCTTACCCAGATTTCATAAACATAAAATCCAAGTCACAAGGGGTTACATTTTTATGAGAATATGTAACGCGATTGGCTACATTTTATAATATTGTTGTATAGTACAGTGTATTATTATGTTACCGTTAATGTGCGTAAACCAGTAAGACTGCAGATTATCTGGGTGAGTCAGTTAAAGTGCAATTAAGTTTATTCTATTCTCATTAAATTACATAAAATAGGTTCTTGTTTGAACAAATTAATATGTTATTTAGTTGTAGATAATTATTTAATATAATTTTTTGGACATAAGCAAAGGAATAAATTATTTAATTTAAGGCAACGCCTTGATAATTTGGCTGTAGCGATATCGATTTTTATCAACAATGACTAAAGCTAAGAAATTAAAGTTCATTGTCAATATTCATCATGTCTTTGTCTTTGAATTACCCATAGCATAACACGATTGGTCAACTTTTATAACACAGAATAATCAATCAAAAAGACCTCTGTAAAAAAGGGATTTTAATTTTGCCAAAGAGGAGAGTGATTTAAGCTTCCAAAATTTGTACATAAATTGGTTCAAGCATACACTATAATTTGCCCATAGCTTATATAATGAAATATATTTATGGTTTTTAAATTACGCAATCTAAAACATATCCAACACGGTTTTTTACTTTAACGCGGCGTCACCTTAAAGTAAAATGTTACTAACTTAGAAAAAAAACCAACCAAAACAACAACAGTCTTAGGTTGACAAGCTTAAGTCAACATTTTTAGGACTTTTACGATGAAAGAGAATGCAAACTAACTAGGTAAAGTGCAAATATAAGCCTTGATTAGTAATAGGCCGGGCCGGCCTCTCATAGAAAACAAGCAATCTAAAACATATCCAACACGGTTTTTTACTTTAACGCGGCGTCATCTTAAAGTAAAATGTTACTAACTTAGAAAAGAAACCAACCAAAACAACAACAGTCTTAGGTTGACAAGCTTAAGTCAACATTTTTAGGACTTTTACCATGAAAGAGAATTCAAACTAACTAGGTAAAGTGCAAATATAAGCCTTGATTAGTAATAGGGTCCCAAAGGGTAAAAACGGGACCCTATTACTAAGAGTTCGATGTCTGTCCGTCTGTCCGTCCGTCCGTTCGTCCGTCCGTCCATCTGTCTGTCTCCAGGCTGTAACTCAAGAACCGCTATAGCTAGTTTACTACTACTTCTGAAATTTTCACAGATTATGTAATTCTGGTGCCGCTATAACAACAAATACTAAAAACAAAATAAACCCATACAACAAACGTGATTTTTTTGGCCTTTTTTGCTCGATATCAATAATGACAACAGGTAGGCATTTAATATTTTCACAAAAGCCTTAATTATATGTTAACTTCAATAATTAATAATAATATTAAAATAAAAAAAATAAAGGAGGGCACCCATACAAAAAACACAATTTTTGGCCTATTTTTGCTCTATAACGGTTCGGAACACTTCGTGCGCGAGTTCAACTCGCACTTGGCTGATTATTTATTTAAATTTCACACTATTACGGATGGTATCAAGGAATCTGCAGATTACCTAGGTAATGTGCACGTGAACGTATTCTGCATTCTAACGGTAACATAATATTATACAATCTCTTCGCATATTTTAAACTTCTTACATTGTTGTAAATTAAACGGGCCATTAAACAAAGCCTCATCCATGTTTTAAGCTCCTGCTAATGTTTAAAATTCGAAATATTACAGTAAACAAAATTCACAATTATTTGGTGTATCGAGGGAAAACACATGAATCAGTAAATACAGTCTCGACATTTAAAATATGATGATTCAATATTTATACCTATAAAATATTGTAAATAAGTGCATATTACAGTTGTATCATTTCCTTAATGAAAAAAAAGTCACCAATTTTTTTTTATGGAATAACAAAAGGGTTATACTTAGTAAAAAGTGGGGTTACAATTGTTACATCCATTATAAAGTAAGCGATTTTTTAATTTTTCATCTAATATATATAATTCTCGTGTCACAGTGTTTGTGAACGAACTCCTCCAAAACGGCTCAACCGATTTTAATAACATTTTGTATGCATATTCAGAGAAGTTGATTTCTAGGCAGATAATGGACCTACATAATTTGGTCGGTTACGTCAAACCTAGCCGTCCGATCACGATTCACGACTAGTATTGAATTAACATAACCCAACCAACTGATGTAGGTCCGTCAACTGCCTAGGAATCAATTTCCTCGATAGCACATTCGTTAGGCCTGAGAATATGTTTTTATCAACTTTTTATATTGATATGTGCATATTTTGTTTAATAAATAGTAGTCAATAATATTAACTTTCTTAAAACAGCGGAACGAAGTTCGCGAGGTCAGCTAGTCATAAATAATAATACCTATCTTCTGAACCTGAATAAACTATAACTTTAGTCAAAACTAAAGCTATATCGATATTTTGAATAAAACATAAACACGATGAAAATTTCATGTAAAACAGTTTCCTAGTTGAAGCTACGCACCGAAATTTCTGAAGAAATTTATTCATGGCGCGATCCCTAAATACATTCGGGAGTTTACTGTCGTAATGAATTTGATATGGCTCCACCTTAATATACAATCTATATCTTACACTGATAAATTAAACGTGTCTCTTGAACACGAAGATTAATGATCTAGGGCTACAGGTTACGACGTTGCGAGCAACTATTGTGATATTTTTTGACTAGATATCTTGATTTTCATAATTTGAGTATGTAGCACAGTAAAAGTATGTATGTATCTATTATATTATACTATTTACTATTTTTACTTTTACTATTACTATTTTACTTCACTATTATAATATTACTAGATGTTCCACGCGGCTTCGCCCGTGTAATTTAGGAATTTCACGGAAATCGTAATTTATCCGTAAAAATAGCATATGTCCCTTCGCGTGGTCTATTCTTCATGTGTGCCAAATAACATAAAAATTGCTCCAGTAATTCTTAAGATAATTAGCAATTTTTTTCACATTTTCCTCTATTTCTTCGCTCCTATTAGTTTTAGCGTGATAAAATATCAAATTGGACCAGTAGTTCCTGAGATTAGCGCGTTCAAACAAACAAAAAAACTCTTCCGCTTTATAATATTATTATTAGTATAAGAAGTATAGATAAATGCGAAAGTCTGTCTATTTATCTGTCTGTCTGTCCGTCCGTCTTTCTGTTACCTCTTCACGTCCAAACCGCTGAACTTTGTATCCCGGAAATTAACTTTAAAATCTAAGCTAATAATAAATGGGAAAGTATATTTGTCTGTCTGTGTGCTACCTCTACCCGCTAAGCCGATAAACCGATTCAGTTTATAGATACTTAGTCCAATAAGTTTTGTCATGAAAAAATTCATTCCTGTGCAATAAACGAATTATAGCGCGAGTGAAGTTGCAAGAAATATCTAGTTATAATATGAAACTATTTTGCAGTTAAGAGGGCGACTAACGCAAAAAAACAAACATCGTCCTTCTCTCTTCACACTCACGTCCGTCTTTTATATGCCAGGTGAAAAAGGACGTCGCGGAATCATCGCCAAGTTAGTTTTTTCTAATAGATCTATATATTATATACAACATTTTAAAAATCCGCCAGGTCAGTGTCTCAATGATAGAATTTTATACAATGTGTTAAAATATTAACTTAGTTTAATGCACGGTTATGGCAATATGAAAAATTCGTGAAAATTAGATGCATCTTTGTAAGTTTTTTCTATCGAAAAAATTTTTAGATATCGTTTTTTAGCTCAGATCAAATTCTTGGAAATATAATGTAGTATCTATGTTTAGAAAATGAAACAATTCGGGGCTTATTTTCAAGTATAAAAATGAATTATCAAATCGACAATTTAGGGTTAGTCGCCCCCTTAATATTTTTATTGCTACTACAAGCTATGTGGTAAAGAACCTCTACGAAGGGCCTTAACTATTGTGAACATTCACCTCAGCCTTAGATAGTATGGTCGAGAGGGAGCCTTAATTTTAAATACTTCTATGAACAGATAAACCCACAAATCACATACCGGGGAGATATACCTTAGTTTCCGGACATCGGGGATCCTTAACCCGAACGTAACTCATGCGACACGCCACATTTCTTGCTAAAATGATTCAGTAGGATTTAATTACTATAGGCTTTCCCCATCTTAGATAAATCTATACTAATATTATAAATGAAAGAGCGTGTCTGTGTTTATTTGTTATGCTGAAATGATCTTGGAGAAATTTGGTACGGAGACTTGACTTTTGTCAATTTAAAATAAAAAATATTTTTTTATGGAATTTTCTGCCCTGAAGCTCATATTAGGCTCTCATATTATGTGATCGAGAAATTAAATAAATTGTTTCCCTTTTGGAGGCATATATAGGTCTCATATTTTTGGAGACGCATGCTTCGTTATTAATGAAAATTCCAGATTGCTATAAGCTCATATTGGAAGAAAATATTATTATAGAAAATCTAATATGGGATAATAATGTAATAAAATTTGCTTGTGTCCATAAAGATTAATTTGTGGTAGGTACGTTGTTCAATTTATCAGAGCAAAATTCTTGGTCTTGTATAAATTATTTCACGTTTTAATTTTCCGACGGCGCCAAATAACTTTTTACTTACATGTAACTAAAGTCTAACGCATTCGTATGCGTAGCTGCCAAGAGAATAAAGAAAAAACCTAAATTTATGTCCTCCCCAGCATATTTGTTTAAGCTGTTTCCTGAAGTATTTTTATGTTCAAGTGTATATTTTTTTCGTATTTAAATTACATTAGTCTAACAAGTTTTGAAATAAATTAAAATAGTGCTTATATTTTAAAATACTCTTCTCAATATTATCAAGTGACTTTTTTCTAATGATGTTATTTCTTTTATTATTATAATATGCTCTTCCTGAGATATTTGCAATTTTTCAAAAACAATTTTTTGGCAATTACGATAAACATAGATTGGTGATTCTTTTGCAACATTCCTACTTGAAAATAACAATGTGCTGCTTCTTACAACAGCGGTAAATAGTTCAAATTATTCAATATGCAACAGATTTTTATACTAAGTTGCGTATATTGATTAGGAGTTTATTAATTTTGTGAATGAATGAATAATACACCCTGCAGCGAGAAATTCCTGAACTGAAAGTAAAAATGTAGAGAATTGTTCCGCTTACAGACTTTAAACTATCCGTCGATTAACCGTCGTGTTTTTTGTTCGCAACATTTGAACTAATGGTTGTTTATTTCTTACGTGCAATTCCGGGAATCATCAACAAACTACAGTTTTTATAAATTAGAAGGCATACACTTTAAAGTTTACAATAGTTGCTGTTTATTAAATAGAGAACGATTTCTAGGGACGTAGAGTAAACCAAAACAAATACTTAAACAAGAACAATACAAGATCTAATTTTATCACTATCAAAAATTGTTAATTGGTACTTTGAATAA
This sequence comes from Cyaniris semiargus, assembly GCA_905187585.1. NCBI lineage: Eukaryota > Metazoa > Arthropoda > Insecta > Lepidoptera > Lycaenidae > Cyaniris > Cyaniris semiargus. Next base: position 8,417,287 of record LR994555.1, read on the forward strand.
TTTTGGTTAATTGTTAATAAAATATACCTAAAATTACTGAAAATCTTCAACATAATATGAACTACTTAGTCTTTAAAGGTATTTAACCAAATACTACAAAGTCAACCACAAAAGCTCGGTTAGAATCTCATAAAACTATCAATACCGTCGGCGTATTAAAATTAAAAAGTTTTAATATATTAAAAAAGATTTATTCACGGGGAGCATGTCCTATCAAAATATCTCTGGGTACACGTTATGTCGGCACATTCTTCTCCTAAATTGAAATTCTCAACGCTCTACCGTAGAGACGGGGTCAGGAGCCAAAAGACAAATAGAACGTTCGATTAATCGAATATTATTTCTTTGCGATGATCCAACTATTAATAAAAATATGTCATCGATATAAATGATAGAACGTGACTATTACTTAAAAAAAATGGAACATTTTGGGGGTTGAGATGAAATGGGTCGTAGAAATTTTGAGTCTGTGATGATCCACATAACACTGGACAGGCCCTTTCCTTTAGTTTTATTCATATGTATTTCTTATCTATATTCGAAAAATTAAGCAGCAAATTTCTTTTTGTTTATTACACTATTAAAACCCGTAACATAAGTTACAAATCACCTCGTTACTAAAACGATAGAATCCACTTTGAAAATATTGAATCTGTTCTTTACTACTTGTTTACACGAAAGGAGTTTGAAGCACTCAATCGTGAAATTACGTTCCGCATACCACACGTAAACACGTAAATGAGTTCAAAAGTAGTAATAATTAAAAAAAAAAGTTACAGAGATTTCCAAGAACAAAAAAAAATATATTATTTAATTAAACATATTTAGGTATTATCCAAGCCTCTATAAAAAAATATTCTAATTTGTAGGTATATAAATACCTACAAACCCGATTAAATTATTCGGAATGCGTCAACCGTACATTCTTAATTACCTTACTCTGTACTAAAATCATATTTTCTTGTCCTCGGAACGTGCTTAATTAAAATTGCAACAAAATATGAACGTGATTTAGATTTCGATACAAATAATTACACACAGTTATTTTGCTTTTAAATTAATGAAAATAAATATAAGACGCCCAATCCCCTACCCTATTCCCTTCCCGTCCCTCCCCTATTCCCTTCTCTTCCCATCCCTACCCTCCCCTATTACCCTATTCCCTCTTAAAAGGCCGGCAACGCACCTGCAGCTCTTCTGATGCTGCGAGTGTCCATGGGCGATGGAAGTTGCTTTCCATCAGGTGACCCGTTTGCTCGTTTGCCCCCTTATTTCACAAAAAAAAATAAAAAAATGGAACGTTATTATTTCTTTTTGACTTTCCGAACAGGTATGTCTTCTTGAATAAAAGAGCAATTTTATTTCTAAGTAATTAAACACGTAAAATAAAAACTATACTTATCGAAATATAATAATCAAAATAATGATCTACAAAATTCCCAACTGTCTGGAAACTTGTGAATTTTCGGTAAGCAATTATTACGAAATAGAAAATATTTGCAATTATTACGAAATAGAAAATATTTGTAACAAAATATGAAGCACACTCAATACTGCGCAGCGTTCACAAAGAGAAAAGAGAAATAAAGTAGAAATCTATTCAATGTAGTTTAAATCGATAGTAGTATAAAAATGCGCGAGCACACTCAAAGGATCGTCCGGACCATTTCAAAGGCCCCGTTCATACGGAACGACCCATACAGATCAATGCAGGATATAAGAGCTTGGGTTTCCTGTCAGAAATTCACTTTGTACCTGAATACGGGGTGTCTTACGTGAAATTAAAATGTTTCACGTTTGATTTGAGTAATTTAGAAAAAAGTTCTATTGATAGACTTTTTTTAACTACAGTAGCCCTAGCACGGCGACCAGTGGAAATGCGAAATTATAGACAAACTGTGGAGAAAACTTAAGGTGCCGTTCCGATCTTTTTTCGTTCCGAAAAATTCAATTAAAATGCCACTTTATGACAGAATATAGTCCTAAAAATTCAAATAATATCCTACTTTATGACATATACTAGTCTGTCATAAAGTGGCATTTTAATTGAATTTTTATCGGTCACGATTAGCCGCGGTAAAGATCGGAACGGCACCTTAAGTTTATGTCCACAGTTTGTCTATACTTTCGTATTTCTACTGGTCGCCGTGCTAGGGCTACAGATGTAGCTGTAGCTACTATAATATTATTTACTGCCGCACTCAGAGATATTTATTGATTATAAAACTTCAATTTAATGAAGAGTTTGTATAGTTACGTATGGATCTCATATCAAAATCTTCATTAATTACAGTTAAGTAATTAATGTTCGTATCTGAGTGCAGTAGTTAGTGTTATTAGATATTATCATTTAAAATTAATAATAACTTATAAAGAAAATTAAGAATTAAGGTTTGCAAAAGATTTTTGAAGACTGAAACAGAACAAACGAAGCTAGATAGACTAACAGTTATAACTTTTTTTTTTTTTATGTAATAAGGGGGCAAACGAGCAAACGGGTCACCTGATGGAAAACAACTTCCGTCGCCCATGGACACTCGCAGCATCAGAAGAGCTGCAAGTGCGTTGCCGGCCTTTTAAGAGGGAATAGGGTAATAGGGGAGGGTAGGGATGGGAAGGGAAGGGAATAGGGGAGGGTAGGGAAGGGAATAGGGTAGGGGATTGGGCCTCCGGTAAACAAACTCACTCGGCGAAACACAGCGCAAGCGCTGTTTCACGCCGGTTTTCTGTGAGAACGTGGTATTTCTCCGGTCAAGCCGGCCCATTCATGCCGAAGCATGGCTCTCCCACGTAAAAGCTCACTTCAAAGAATAACAGAGCTCATTCAAATACATACATAAATCACATCGTAAATGACTCAGACCGAATATATTAACATCCTCGCCAGTGCTTTGTTTTGCTGAAATAAAATTAAAACCGTAATGTCTTTGCATGTTCGAAGAAGTCAGCTATGAAGCTATTCAGCTTAGCTCGTGTTTCCGCTCATTAGATGTATATTTATTTAATTTACAACGGCTGAGGGTCGCAGATAAGCTGAGGGGCGTGCGCGCCTCAGACTCCGCCAACTGAATAACAATGCATGCGGGTTAAACGTTTTATCTAAGAAATTATTTGTCAAAATACGAGCGACTTGAGTTTTTTATACCTACTCGAAAAGAGCTGAACCGGTGTCGTCAAAACTTGAAATTGATTATCTACTGTGTTATCCTGCCATTTAAAGTTCCTTCACGTTCTCTTATACAAATAAAATGCTGCTACTGGCGCGCAAATAAGGCCGGCAACGCACCTGCAGCTCTTCTGATGTTGCGAGTGTCCATGGGCGACGGTAGTTGCTTTCCATCAGGTGACCCGTTTGCTCGTTTGCCCCCTTATTTTATAAAAAAAAATCCTAATATTGATTACTACACATATTGTGCTACTTACCTATAGTTCCTATATAATTACGGTTACTTTTACATTTCAAATTTCAAATTCTTTATTAAGCATACAATATATACAGTAGTATAAAAGCTAGGTAGCGTACATCACGTCGTCTAATCCCATGCTAAGTAAAAACTTGTGTTTTATCACAACATTCTTCATCACCTATTACACCAACGGGTAAGTCGTTGAAACTTGAAAGTTAGTACATAATCATAATTATTTTAACAATAACCTAAATCGTAATAATTGGTAACGTCTACTTATCGTGCCAAAATTTTAAGAAGGGAGTACATTAGTAGACTGTACATTTTATAAAGTACTAAATTACATTGCTCTCATATTGCTATAATCGGTAAGTTAATCCAGACATAAATAAAAGTTCTGTAAACATTAATCATCGTAAAAATATCCTGTGTAAATTGTCATGCGGTATTATAAAAAAAAAAAAATTTAACATAAAATATAATATTTTAAAAAGTCTTACTAAAAATACACACTAGAGTACTTTCTTTAAATAAATATTTGATTAATTTAAAGGTATTTTTAAATACTACCAAATTACTGCTTCATTAAAAGTGTTTTATCTCAGTTGATCAATTTAAGACTTAGTGCGAATTTTGTATACCCGTCAGAAGATTATACACTCCTATAGTCACTCGAGAGTGTCGAGCAAGAAGCACCATCGAATTAACTTAGACAAAAGGAAGCGTACCTTTTTACAGCCAAGTTTTATTCAAGGAGAAAATATATAAGAAGAGAAAGAAACGCTAAGAAGTTGCAAATGTAATTTTCTCCTTAATTCATTCTGCATTTTCATCGTCAACTCTTTCAACGTACCTTGGGAATGTAATTAATTATTTTCATCATGGTTTATGGTTCGGAATTTTTCAACTTTATCAATATAAATGTGATGCAAATAATTATGTAAGTTCTACTTAATCTTAAAAATAAAAATTGGCATAGTGAACCCTTCGAACGACCTCTGTGGCTTAGCTGGTGGGCTGTTGGTAGCTCAAGCCGGGGGTCCCGGGTTCGAATCCCGCCGACGGAACAAATGTTTTCAAAGTTCCTGGGTCATGGATGTGTATTAAATATGTGTATAATATAATAAAAATCTTAAATATATGTATAGTATAAAAGTATTAAATATATTTCCGTTGTCTGGTACCTGCAACATAAGTACATCAGGTACTTACCACGGGGCCAGACTGACGTGGTGTGAGGCGTCCATAGATATTATTATTATTATTATTATTATTACTTAAAATAAAACAATGACAATTATATTACAATAGGGACTAAAGGAATACAAATTAAATTTCATCGACCATAATATATAACAAAATAACATATAACAATTAATTCCATATTATCTTTTCATCGCGCATTGTATATAAAGACTAAATAAAATGTATCTTGTAAGTTGACCCATACAAAGCGTCGCAAAGTGCTCTGATAACCGGCGAAAACCGGCGAAATCCAGTGAGAACCGCCTATCGCTTTTTGATAGCATCACTTTGCCCAACTCGCCATCTGTCGGCCATTAGGTCGGGGTTATATTGAAAAAGTGAGCCACCTCACGCCACGCGTGATGCCTGACCAAATATTGAATTACTTAAATGTTTGTTTTTTATTGGTGAGAAGCTAAAGCCTACATATGTTTGTATATTCAAGGGTTAAGCTACTGTTTGATATAAGAGTTGAGGCAGGAGATTTGCCGTACTTCGTACACGATGTAAATTTTTAATATTGGTTCAAACGTTGCTTTGTTCATAGCTTTGCCGGAGTAGTGATTTGCTAATAAAATGTTTTATACAATGTTAGTGACTTAGTGACAAATTGTACTGCTTATTTTAGTCTTAAAAATACTAAAGGTAAGCTCAAAAGAAACCGCTCCAAGTAATCTTTAAAATACCACGTTAATCGCGTAACAAAATACGCGAAGATTCAGAATTTTTATTCCTGTTATTTTGTTGAAATTCTGAGATTACAAAATCCTTTTTTTGGATATCTGCAATGAATTCTTTGTAATATTCATGATATTATACTAATAATTTTTTTTATCTTTGTTTCAATGTGAATGAAAGAATATATATAAAAATCGGCCAAGTGCGAGTCGGACTCGCGCACGAAGGGTTCCGTACCGGTATAGAGCGAAAGTAGACAAAAAATTGTGTTTTTTGTATGGGAGCCCCCCTTAAATGTTTACTTTATTTTAATTTTATTATTAATTACTAAAGTACAAACATAAATAAGGATTTTGTGAAAACTTCAAGTGCCTAGCTGTTACCATTATTGATTACGAGCAAAAAAAGCCAAAAAAATCACGTTTCTTGTATGGGAGCCCCCCTTAAATATTAACTTTTTTTTATTTTCAGTGTTTGTTGTTATAGCGGCAATATATATACACAATCTGTGAAACTTTCAGAAGTCTAGCTATAGCGGTTCTTGAGTTACAGCCTGGAGACAGACAGACGGACAGACGGACAGAGAGACGGACAGACGGACAGACCGACAGACAACGAAGTCTTAGTAATAGGGTCCCGTTTTTACCCTTTGGGTACGGAACCCTAAAAAAGCAAGAATGTAGTAGATAATTTTAAATTTTTAAAAACTCAATCTTCACTTTGAAGATTCTTTTTTCAATACGATATTTAATATAAAAATAAATCGACGATTTAATTTTAGACGACGAGTTTAACTTTATTGACAAAAATAATCTTCGAATTACTGTAATAAAATTTCATGTCTACTATAAACATTTATAATTCATACGGAAGTAATTACTATAATTTACAACTTACTGTTTATTGGATTAAATAAATTGTACACGAATTTTATTCTGACCAATCGTTTCAACATGTGAGCATTTATTATTTCTCACTTTTCATTACTCGATCAGTCAGCTGCCGATGCTGCGTCGTAATTATGTGAAATTTAATTCGGTGTAGCTGATTAGTAGTAGATCGTCATTTACACTAATATATCGAATTTTAAAAAATTATCACACACTACCACTTGCTCAATATACCTGTACAACCCTTTATTAATAATGAACGTCTATTTTCGAAAGATACGAAGGATGCGGTTGAACAAACTTATGCCCTCAGACATAGATCAAGATAGATACCGCATGTCATGTCGCTCCATTTGTATGAAAACGAGCGTGCCACTTTTTTACTATCCACTGTGACGTACCGATGATAAGAAACGTGTCCATTATCAAGGCCAACGTTTCTGTTTGAATTTCTACAGCTTAATACTGTACATTTAGGCATTTTTAAAATTCCGATTGACGTTCGATTCCGATAGCAGACTAAAGAAAAGACTTTCGAAAGACGAGCATTGCTCGTCCTTCGGGAACGCGATATGGCACGCGAAGTACATACACATGCGTTATCTATCTTGATCTATGTCTGTGCTTATGCCTATGCCCGTTCAGAAGTGTGCGAATTTTGCGCGCGGATTCAGTTCGTGTGTTTTCCCAAAAGCTACAGCAGACAACGCACAGAAAACGCGCATGTCTGAACGCGCCGTTATATTGTTTATATTTACAGATACACTACAATATGTGTAAAATAGAAACGTACCTATAGACCTAATTTAGAAACATACCTACGTACAGCTCCAATTACAAACTTCAGCGAGCTATTAATTATGAAGCTAAGCTAGAAATCAATTCGTTACTAGCACTGTGACCTCAGCAATTAAGTCGCTCGAAATATTTAATGAACAGCGCTAGTTCGCGGCGGAAATGACACTTAATCGGCTTAACTTTGCCCCAAAACTTACCCGAATCAGTTCGCCCACCCTCCCCCCGGACTACTGCATCAAACGAACTCCAGAATGTGCAATTATGAGATTGTTTTAATTTAGAAACAATGTTGTTAAAGAATCTCAACTTCGACGGAGCTTTGCAAACCTCAATCGAAATTCTTGGTTTTATAAACATTGTTCTCGTTATTGCTCCTTCTATATCCTTTAAAATTTTTATCATTCGATATAAACGAATTCCTTGTAACTTTTTATACGGTATTTTTAATAAATCACTTTGATTTCTTTACGGGTGCGTATTTTAATATTGCTGTCTTTAACTTTGGGATAACATTCCTCGTAATGATAATACTTTATAAAGTACAAAAATGATAAAACAGAATTGATGGGTATATAAAAATATTTTAATTTAAGACAAAACCTAATCATAGAAACGAAAACTACCGAAATAAGAGCGTTCAAAATCGATTTCTCGGATAATCACAACATCGGACTTCGACGTCCGAAATAAAGTTTGGACCAACATTTAACTAGTTGTGGCAAACAAATCCAAGTGTGACTCTAGTGGCCCGAATGCAGCCGAATCTACCCTCCTTCGAACAACGTAACGACTTCAAAAAAGTTTTAGTTCCCTCTCCAAACGTACTTTTGAATACTTGTATAAAACGGTTGGACGTCAAGCACATTTTAATATTTTAACGATTTACTATTATAGGCGAAACGGAGTGTTGAATAAAAGTTTATGTAGCAACATTTTACTGTTTTTAACGATGGATTTTACTTTTTTAATAATCGTACATTTTTGTAAATGATTAGTTTATAATATCACCTTTACATTTATTAATGTATATTTACGTACAATTTATATATTGGCAGAAATTAATTAATTAGTTAATTAATTTATTATTATTGCCTGTGCCTTATATAAAATAAAAAAATGTATTCAGACTGAGTAAATAAAAAAACAGCATATTTCTGCCTCTCTATTATTCAAGCAAAAAAATCAATAATAAATTTTGTTCTCATTGACACTTATGGTTGTGCTTATGGTGTAAATATTTTATTTGCCGATCTTTGCCGTCCAACCATAATATCGTATACATTTATGATTAAAAGATCTTCCGATAAATTTTTAATCTCATTGCCACTTATGGTGAAAAATGTATATTTGCCAATCTTTGCTGTCTCAATGCTATTATCGTTTTCCTTTATCATAAAAAGATCTTCAATCTTCTCATTTTGTGTGCAGAGAAGAAAAGACTATTTTTATATTAATTTCATTATTTTAAACTGAAAAATGCTGTTTGTGCTGTCGGTACAAAGATTTTGGAATATAGGAATCGATCGGCAATTTAGACCGTCTTAAATTGAGAACAAGTGCCCACAACAAACGCCGCAAGCCTCCACAACTGCCCGCTAAATTCCACTTTGCAGACCATTTTATTTTAATTATTTCCTCCCATACGTACTCGTTTTAAGTACTGTTTTACTGTTTTATCTGTTTTTTTCGACTTGTTATTTTAAAAATAAAAACTGAGTCAGTTGTAAAGAATGTAATCAGTTATTATTTTCCTCTATAATTATAGTCTCCTACTTATGCATCAACTTTATTATGCATTTGAAGTTATATGCGGGTTTGATATGCGGGTTGGGATTTCGACATTTTTACGTTGTTGTATCAGCTAAACGCATATTGTTCAGTTTGATGTGGATTTCATACTTCGACAAGTTTGATCTGGCATGACCAATATGGCTTGTTAGTCGTGCCAGTGAGGACGATTCCACGTCCTCATAAAAACCGACATAAAACAACGCTTACGTCGAGTACCTTATCTAACATATAATATTATACAATGTGTAACAAAACTAAGTGGAAATACTTTAGGGTGTGTATACGTGTCCCTTTTTTTTTTTATTTATTAATAAAATTGGGGCCATCTATGGGCTGTTCGCCCATATCCTTTTTTTGTTATTTTATTATTATGATTTTTCGCACCAAGGATAATTGAAATAATATTATTAATTTTAATTAATTGTAGTCCATCACGCCATGAACCTTTTTTTTTAAATATATAATAGAATAGGTTATAATATATACATATAATAAATAAATATATATTTATTGTTTTATAAATTACATAATTATAATTTTAATGTTTTGTGGTCCCAGTGCAGTGTGGCGGCCAGTAGATCCGACATTTTTCGATTTCCTTAGATTTCATGCTGCTCCACCCTTTGCCTTTAGATGTTGTGACATTGGCTTGGTGGAGAGGAATCACTCAAGCTGGGTGGAGTTTCTAGGGTGTTGAAGAGATATCATTCTGTGTCGAATCTACCAGATGCCAGCCAGCGATCCCACTAATCAGTCCGGGGTCCACACTTGGGTTTTAACAATCTATTTAAGACTAAGTTGGTGTTATAAGGTTTACGTTTTATTAGTTGGTATTTTATTTTTGCCGACCTCTGAGGATCACAGGTCACGACCCGCTATGTGGCTTAAGACTTTATCGTTCCTGTCCTTTATAGCCATTTTTATATTGTAATCTTTTATGTGTTCGGCTGACACCTCCGTGGTTCTTTTAATGAAGCTCGCCACAGCGTCTCCATCAGTGTCAGTGTAATAGGCACAGGTGTTAGTGTGCCGGGATATAGCTACAACTGCATGAGGAACGCTGTCATGGATTGCCAGCTTTCGGGACTTGGTCTGTATGATGATCACCGAAGGACTCGTTAATCCCTGAGCTTCATGGATTGTGAGGACGCGAGAGTCCGTTCCCGATCCATAGCCTGCATAAGTGAGGGCTGCTTTCTCCTCCTGTGTGTGGACAAGATACAGGGTATTTAGATCGGTTTTAGGTATTCTCGCTCCTGTATACTTCATTAGCTTTAGGGACCGCACAATTTCCTTCGATGAATAGATGTTATTATAGATCATGCTTAGGGCGTATGCCACATCCATAGGGCTCCTGTGTGTGCAAGACAACTCCTGGGTGATGCTGGTTACCAGGTTTGGACGAGTGTAATTAAGTTTAAAGAGGTTTTCACGCTCTATAAACGGAAGTTGGTTAATATCTCCAATGAGGATGACATCGTTGGCGCCTGTTAACTGATTCGCCATGACGATTGAGCCGAAATGGTTCATGAGGGCCTCGTCAACTATCAACCTTTTGTAGGCTACTTTTGTCCCATTTACCAGCAAAGAGGCCATGGTACGAACTTTATCTTTAACTTTGTTGCCAGTTCGTAGCGATAGCCTTTGCTTTAGATCCTCGGCTGCTTCGATCGTCGTTGTTATTATAACGTCTGTTTCCTCATTGAAGTTATTAATGATCCAAGTTGTCCCACATCCAGGAACCCCATTTACCCACGAGTAGTTGATGGGTTTCGCGAATATGTCCCAGTCCATGCTGGATTCGGGGTCCCCAGATAGGACTTCTGCCGTGTCCGTACGTGTCCCTTATCACTGCTCACTGTGAAAGTAGAAGCGCTGAAAGAGTAACTTTTTTCACCTTTGCATGGAAAAATTTATGACGCTTGGGCGCTTGCCCATACAAATCACAAAAAAATTTGCTCCTTCAGCGCTGCTACTTTCACAGTGAACTCTAAAATAAATATGGGACACATACACACCCTAAAGTATTATCACTTAGTTTTGTTACACCCTGCATATAGCTAAGATAAAAATTGCTTTTATAAAACTATCTCAAGAAAACATTCTTGTAGGCTGAGTTTCTCCTAATTATAATCTGTCCTAATATTTCCGAGATGTAATCTAAACAATAAAGTGTAGCTCGACGCAACAATGGAGCATAATTCACCCTCACTCGAGGCAAGGACAGGCCAAGCGAAATCACTGAACCGAATTGCAAATACAGTTGTTGTGAACATACCTTTAAGATTTATATTACTGATTTTAATAGCATGCAGCAAGCACACACTATAATATGTTTATAATATAGCAAGCACACACATTATCTTATAGTAAGTACTTCGCCTACGCAATACGTGATACGAGATGCATTAACACATACACAGTCACACATGGGTTTATTTGGTGTTGGAAAAATATAGCTTCAAAACATATACGATTACTTTCGAAATTATAAAGAAAATTTTTGTATATGATATTGTGAGTAGTTGTTATATTTCGCTATTTAAAAGTGTACTTGTGCTTGAAAGCACTTGCCCACAGCATTGTACCGCCTATAATGTTTAATGTCTTTCGGATCATATATATACTGCATGTCGCTCTATTTGTATGAAAACGAGCATGCCACTTTTTCACTACCTACTGTGACGTACCGATGATAAGAAACGTGTCCATTATCAAGGCCAACGTTTTTATTGTAATTTCTACAGCTCAATACGGCACTTTTAGGCATATAGGCATTTTTAAAATTCCGATTGACGTACGATTCCGATAGCAGACTAAAGAAAATACTTTCGAAAGACGAGTATTGCTCATCGTTTGGGAACGCGATATAACGCGCGTGAAGTACATACACATGCGGTATCTATCTTAATCTATGTCTGTAATAAAAACTATGTCCTTTCCCGGTTATAATATTACTAGATGACGCCCGCAACTCCGTTGCGCCAAAATTCGTTTATCGCACCGTACGTTTTTCCGGGATAAAAAGTATCCTATGTCCTTTCTCGGGACTCAAAATATATCCATACCAAATTTAAGAAAAATCGGTTCAGTGGTTTGGGCGTGAAGAGGTTACAGACAGACAGACAGATGGACAGACAGACACATTTTCGCATTTATAATATTAGTATGGATTAGTATAGAGTACATTAATTTCCAGAGTGTAATAAAATTCCCTCTACCTATTTAATTTAAAGTTTTCCGCGCTGTAACTATGGGAAATGTCGGCATTTGAGCGGGCAACATTTGCAGAGCTGTTTCTATTGACCCATTTGAGCTCACCACGCATTGTCCTTTGGGACAGAACAGCACTTTACGGTTTCAACGGCATTTCAGTTGTAGCATTGTACGTTCCTAACTTACTGTTATAATATTGTTTACAACTATTCAATATGTGGTATATAAAAAATGTGGTAATACAACTTATATATCAGTGGTAATAGTATTGTTGTTTATTCGTATGGTTAGTGGTTACATCAAGAGGCCTCTTCACAAATGTTATGGATATAGGACATCTGTCGTCATCTGACGTAACATGAATAATATTCTTTTTGGCTGGTGCGATTTTATTGAATCCAATGCTTGAAGTACTATTGCATTGGAAAGTGCTATTTAAAAGGATTTCTGCATATCAAAGGGAGAATACCCGTGGCAGTGAATGCAGATCCAATCTGCTCGAGTAAGCAGCATATCTACAAATGATTTTGTAGCGCGATCGCCTCACTTTGAGCAAATAGATAGTCCTCACTTCCGACACATGTTTCCTCGGACGCGGCTCAAGTCTGGTCACGTACGATATTGACGCCCTCGGGCTACTCGACTCGAAAATATATTTTATTCGTGTACAAACCATGATAATAGAATGCCCTGCAAATCTCCGTGTACACAACGTTTATTTAAAGTAAACATGCTTTTATTATCCTTTTTCCTTCGAAACTTAGTACAAAGAGACTATCTTGAGCAGTTATAGAAGTGTTGTCAAATAGATAATTTAGTACTCAGCAAGTTACAAAATGTATTCATAGTTTGACGAATTTGTTAAAATTATGAATTTATAATCCATTAAATATCCGACATTAAAACATTTTAAAACAACATTGAAATGAAAATAAATTACTAGATCCGGTTGATTACTTGATTCAGCGGAAAACCAATTATCCTCATTTCGTTTAACTTTAATGTAAAGACATGTTTAAAATCAGATGTATGGCCGCGCTGTTCGTTAACATGGCTTTTGGTTTATTGGAGCCGACCTCAAACGTTACCAATTATAATTAATGTTTGTTTGTTTTTTAATGAAGTTAAATAATGTTTTGGAGGTATTTTTTATTTATTTAAATTATTGTATTGGTATTGGGTTGTTTACATGAATTTTATTTTATAAAATTCATGTAAACAACCGAAAACTGTCGCATTTACTAATGAAAAATGATAGGCGAGAGTGTTTGATGTAATATCAGCCGTAGCGCCTACGGCGTAGCGCTATCCGTAGCACCTACGTCGAAGTGACAGGTGTAGCGCCTACGCCGCGCCGCGCCGTAGCACTATTCGTAGCACCTACGGCGAAGTGACAGGTGTAGCGCCTACGCCGTGCCGCGCCGTAGCACTATTTGTAGCACCTACGTCGAAATGACAGGTGTAGCGCCTACGCCGCTCGCGCTGTAGCGATAGTCGTAGCGCCTACGCCGAAGTGACAGGCGTAGAAACAATAATATGAGACCAGTTTTTTCAGCGACGCGATGTTGGGCTTTCCAACACGGAAATAATATTTGGACTGAACTCTGTACGATTTTATAGTAACTGATATTATCTAGTACATATTTCTTAAATAGTATTTTAGGGAGTATTATAGGTCTATTAGTGCTTTTATAGCACCCACTATTATGTGATTTTTGTATTTGTTTCTTTTAAACATACATTACATAGAAAATAAGTTAAAGTATTATATTTAACTTATTATTTTATTTATTTGCAGAAACGAAAAGCTATTTTAAAATGAAATTATCTAGAAACATGTTTTAACTGAGAAAATATTACATTTCTGTCCGATTCCACGTATTGCAACCTAAAATTACTTTTAATATTGCTAATGAATGCTTTTACACATGATTTAAAAAATACAAAGTCCTTGAAAATAGCAACATTAATACACATTTAGATACACAAATCATTAGAAGATCTTACTTTGAGTTCATTGTAATATAAGAACTGCTATAACAACAACCAACATTTTTAGGTTTTTTCTAAATTCTTACGAAAACTGTTGCATCTTATATTGTTAAAAGGAAACTCACCAGTGTGACCAACGGGAATAGAACCGGCAACATTGTGAAATTGTGTATTTCCAAACCTATTCCAGTAGTCGTACCTAAATTGACAGTTTGAAAAGGCACATGGCGCATAGAGGTTACATTTTTAGAGTATTGGTAGTACGACGATAATAGTTTTGTTTATGGTGAAAATTCTCAAAAATGAAATGTATAATTTTAAACGTACAATTATTATATTATAGGCCAATTTTACCCTTACTGTTGTCACCACTAGTTGACAATGAATTCGAATGTCAAAAGTAAATAAAGAAACTTCTTTTCTTGGTTATTTCCCCTACATATAATTCAAAATGTCCCCGGAAAGACAAAATATGAGTTTTACCCCCTAAAATGTACGGTTCCCGCGCATATTTTGTTGGCAGTTGTAGACAACATCAAATTTTTATTGAAGCACGATTACATCCCAACTAAAAATACCCACAGCCAACCTCTTCCTTTTAGAAAATCGATTAAAAACTTTATTTTTTCAGCTTTAGGTCTGGAGCCGGACTTCCTGTATCCCCTGGAGAACGTGACCATAGCCCAGGGCCGCGACGCGACCTTCACCTGCGTGGTCAATAACCTCGGGGGTTACAGGGTGAGTGGCGACTCCGCCACGGCCAGGGTGTGTATCATTACTCTACAATATACCAGGTTTAGAAGAGCACCCCTCGTCAGATCTATAATTGTCTCTTAATTATTTAAAGGATAGGAAGGTGTGACACTATGAATTTGCGTAGTCAATTTTTACTTATCTTTGGGTGGTCGTTTGCTATATAAATTGTTATGATTGCTCGCAAATGAAGAGGTATGAACTGGTTTTTAACAAAGCATATCCTCTAATATTTTTATATTAGAGGTCGGCCACTTGGCCGTCCTTTAAAAGTGATCTCAAAGGAAGTATAAACATTAGTTTAAACAACATAATATTGAGTCTTATTTTCAATAGGAAGTATTTAAAAATAATGGGCATAAAAAATTAATCACAAAGACAGCTTTGTAACATTATAGTTTTCAATTATAGATCTGAAACAACGAGGCAATAGAGTTGCACCTACTTCTACACTTCCTGCACACTTTAGCACACTACCTTTGCACTTCTAACTCACTTCACTTCATAGTCTCTCTCTTTCTCTCTATCTAGAGCGTGACACCTAAGCACAGTGTAAATTGTTCACAGTAGCCTAGTGTCGACGATGCATCGAACACTATTGCACATACATAGATAATATTCAATATGAATATTAAGTAGCCAAGAATATAAGTAAAAAGTTTGTACAAAAGAAATAAGCATATATTACTGTCTATTTTTGTTATATTCTTGGTTTAATAAGTTAGTATGCACAATGCACATAGTTATAGGTATACAAAAATGCATGAAAACAACCGCACCTAATATTCCAACACTAAGTTTATTTTTTTATTTTTATCATGCACTTAAAAGCTAATGAGCTAAGCCACAAATCCTCTATGAGGGTATTCCATTTAGTCAAAGAGATCTTGCGAAAGACACTTTAGAAAATTAAAATAAAGCCAGAACAAACCCTCTTAGTCCCCGTTCAATCATTTCGAGTCTCATGTCCCCACACTTAATCTACATAGAACGAGCAAGTATTCGATATATTTTATCGCATACGAAGAGTGAGGTCAATATTTTATCGCATGAAAATTTTGAGAACATATTTATTTAATTAATGTAATTAAATCATTCTGAAAGGGGACTGGATGAAAGAGCCGTTTACATTGGCTCGCTTACAGAATCTAAAATGTGACCTTTAAAAATTCTGTACAAATCTTTGTACAATGTGCTTTACACATTTTTCTTTGTACATAAATTTTATTTAAGGTTTGAAAGAAAGGAGTCTCATTTTTCTTTCAGAAGATACATTTGTAGTTATAATATTATAGCTTAAAATCTTTTTAAAAAATATGAGTAAGCACCATGCTATCAACATCTATGTTTTTAAACACGTATCATCTATGATATTTTCGAGATGAATGTCACATTACGACTGTTTCTTTTTTATTTTTCTTTTGTAACATAACACACGAAAAATCGTAAAATTAAATCGAATACACATCTCCGATATGCACCGCTGGCATGGATGAGTACATTTCTGTAAATATTATCGTAAGTAATAAAAAATATTATACTTTTATTTATTAAACGTATTTTCTGGTTTATTTTAATTAAATTTCTTATCAAAAGTGTATCACAATATTCTGTAACTAATTAATATTTTTATTTATTTTATATTATATTTAGAACTACCTGTTTGTTATTAATATCTCTATCTTATGGATATAAAAATAAATACTGAAATGATAAAATTATTTGCCTCAAAATAGGAACCTTAAAAAAAAAGTAAGTAAACAAATATTTTTAAATATTTTTGCAGCATTACTCTAGTGGTTGGTAAATTATTATTTAAGGTCCCTATTCTCACATCCAAAAATGTAAATAATTAACATGTGTTGTATGTTTGGAATAAGTGTCTTTTATTTTAAGTGTAGTAAATCATTAGGCACCTAATACAGTGCACAAATTAGTGTTATAATGCACAAGCACAGTGTTAATAATATGTAGTTTCTCTAGTAATAGCTACCCTGTCAACACTTCTTGCACCTGCACTGGTAATTTTAGAATAAGTTAAACTTAAGTAATAATTAAGAATCTTATTAAAATACTTTAACAACACTATTTCAGGCAACGGATAATAATTGCAAACCACCCAAAACGCTTAGAGAGAAACATGAGCTCAGTATGAGCAATATAGCACAGAGCATAAACTTTATCATAGCCGACACTGGTAGTACATATTTTCATTACTCCAGTGACTATTAAAACTGCAGTCGCCTAAACCCAGATATTTAAAAGGCGAAGCGAATTTTACACGACATTTAGTAAACAGTTAAATGGAGTAAAATTTGAAGTTGAGAATTTTCTGGGGAGTAATATTTTGTATTTATTCGGGCTTTTTTGTTACGCGCTATGCAGGAAATTAGCTTCTATTGCGCTGTCGTCGCTTTTGGTAAAACGGGTACGAGGCCGCTCTCCGCGGCTTCGCCAGGCAAAATGTAATTAAAAATTCCGTGAGCATTTTGTGAGCGCTCCCAACAAGATAGTGTTGGGCTGTAGGATCTATTTACTTGTAATTAGACTTCCTTACACGAGTTTTTGCTTAAGAGCTGTGGAAAAAAGCTACTTACCTGAGAACTTACTAGTAGCATCCCGACTTATCTCAGTTAGGAAATAAAAAGGTCTAAAAAGTAAGCAGTAAGATGTGCTAAGAAATAAGCATAGAGGATTTAGGCTATATCTTCTTATTGAGTATAACTTTAGCCAGCAGAGTACAAGTCTAATATCGGTGATGATGATTAAAAGTATATCAGTTCATCATCAATAATCATCAAAATATTAAAAGCGCTGAATTATACGAAGTAAAATATACATTTTAATAATAAAAGACTGTATTTTCTTGGAAATTTTTCTTGGTTGGCCCCAACAAAAAGTTGATATCCCAAAGAATATTTTACGATAACGCCGAATCTAACGTTACATTTACTTAACCAGAGAGGCTATAATGTAATTGATACCACAGGTGGCATGGATCAAAGCCGACACAAAGGCGATCCTAGCGATACACGAGCATGTTATCACGAACAATGCGCGGCTGAGCGTCACCCACAACGACTACAATACGTGGACCCTCAACATACGCGGCGTGAAGCGAGAAGACAGAGGACAGTATATGTGCCAAGTCAATACGGACCCTATGAAAATGCAGGTAAATTGGATGAAGGTCTTGTTAAACTGGTGATTTGCGGACGATACATTTTGGTATTAGGTAATTTAGTAATTGAGCGCGTGATTTTTTACTGCCATGAAATAGACCAAGGCAGTGACATAAGCCAGTGTTTCATAATTAAAGACGTATTTTTTTTATGACCGTGTCACGACATTCATACGTCACCAAGGAATGCACTCTGTCCGGTTACATTCACAGTCATGTCTAATCTAAGCCTTCCTTGAAAACTGGTCTAACTCTCCCGTACGTCACAGGTGTGATATGGCCCTTATTTAGCGCAGTATACAGGATTTTAACTATGCAAACGGTAGACTTTTTATTTTTTAATTCAGCTTAAAAAGCACGTGACTATTTAAATCGATCATTAACGTTTTCTGCGGGTACAGCATTTTTTTTTCAAGTGCGGGAATATATTGTTATCTACAATACAGTTGTAACAATATTTTAACCAACTCAAAAAAATGAGGTTACCAATTCGACCCGCATGATTGTAATGTTTTCAGAACTGCTCAGTTTTCGTATATAAATGTTAGTCTATATCAGCATCTGAACAAATGTGGCAAATTTCAAAAGTGTATGTATATTGTATGTTTTTATGTTTATGTTCGCATATTGTCTCCGGATTTCTATCCTTTTTTGTTGCACAAGGTATAGTTTAACTTAGGGAATACTGCCATCAAAATCAGCTCAGTGGTTTTTGACGTCGTGCATTTTGAAGTCGGTTATTTTAATATTATTTATACACTAAACTAAAATGAAGACAACTACTAATTCTTGATAATACCTTCTACCTACGTCTTTTTCCTATTAGCATTGCATTTTCTGAATCATAAAAACTACAACTTAAGCATGATTGGAACACAAAAGCATAATCCGATTCTGTTTTAATAACTTAACCGTTTTATTGAAGAAATTTTTTGTTCTCGCATTTATTGTTTTAAAATATACTTTGTAGATTTATTGGTTATTGTAATTTATATTCATTGTGATGGTAATTGGCTTTATTACTGTTTCACGATACCCGGTATTGTAACAATCCTTTTAATTCCATCTTATACATAATCCTGAAATACTTTGAATAAATAAAAAATGATTTAATTTATCTTGTTTGTTTTAAATATGACAATGAAGAATTTCTTAACATAATAATATTAACAAATATGTATTTTCAAATCTAATATTGGTTATGTTACTCTGGATAATATTCCTTCATTAAATTTAGAAAATAACTATTTAGTCACCGCGCTGCTACAGTCACTCATTCTCTTGATTTACTATAGCCGAGTAAATGGTAGCTAAGATAAAACTAATTGTATTCTACTAATTATTAGTAAATCTAGTACTAACTATAGCGATCACATTGAAACGTACTAAAAAGCCCCCCTTTTAATAGGTGTTTCTAATATTATGTCTCATTATAAGGTTATTAAAAGTTATATTCCTTCACAGACTGCATTCTTAGAAGTAGTGATCCCACCAGACATCGTTTACGAGGAGACGTCTGGTGACATGATGGTACCAGAAGGTGGCTCGGCGAAACTTGTCTGTAAAGCCAGGGGTTATCCCCCACCAAAGATCGTGTGGAGAAGAGAAGATGGTGGTGATATCATATCGAGAGGAGGACCACAGGGGAAGACTAAAGGTGAGAGTTTAATAAAATTATTGCAAGAAATTCTGAACCTTGTTAACCCTTTTATAATAAATATATACAGCGCCTAACTTACACAAGCTATATTTTTGGTAGCTACATGAATTTTATATAGTCATTTGTCTTAATATTAATAAGTGTAGTACATATTTTGACAATTTTTGGAACGAAATTCCTTATGGCGCGTTCGGCGTTGCGAAAGGAGGCTACACAGAACGATATTTGACCTCGACACTTTATGAAGACGTACTTTACGAAGATATGATGTCAATAATAGACTTATTAAACATACAAAATCTCAATTGAATAGGTCTAATACTTTAGATTTTATTGATATCTAAAATACTTACGCCGAAATTTGGTTACGCCGTAAAATAAGTTTAGTAGGGGTAATGGAAGTTTCAATATGAGACTTTCACCAATCTTATGAATTAGGACATAAAAGTTTACACGGGATAGACATAAACTAAAAACCTCTTAATTAAAAATATATATAAAAAAAACTAAAAAGACTGCCTAGCAAGTAGCAACTTACAAAAAGGACTGAAATCCCACCAAAAACATTTCATGTAAAATGTTACCTCGACGACCACAAAAGGTTTGCCCTGTGAAAATGCCAAGCTCTGAATATACACGGCCTAACTCTATCGACCCTAACTCCAACAAATTCTACATATCAGTAAGTAGGTATGGCTTGGCTGTTTCGTTACTTACTTTAGATCAGAAACTAAATATTCGTCTCACCTCCACGACGGTAGCGAAACAGCGAAGCCATACATACTTTCTGATATGTAGAATTTGTTGGAGTTAGGGTCGATAGAGTTAGGCCGTGTATATTCAGAGCTTGGCTCCACATTAGATCTGATGTCTTTTTCACATTGCAAACCTTTTGTGGTCGTCGAGGTAACATTTTACATGAAATGTTTTTGGTGGGATATAGTATTGTATCAAATGGCTGACGACCTTTTGCCTTTCCTTTGATATTTAATATTAACATTCGTGACTAGCCACGTGGTTAAAATCATATTATCACTTCAGTAGAAATCAAAGTTATTTTGTACCGAACTTGATCGAAACTTTAAGAAATGCAGAGAATAAATCACTCAATAAAATATTCAGTATTGAAAGCTGGCGGTAAATCAGATCGCTTGGGAGCCGGTACGTCCACACCGACCCTTCTAATCCGGGATTACTTCTCAGAATAATTACCTAACTACAACCTACATGTCTTTATTGAGTGTTATGTGAATTGTAATAGTTTCACCAAAACCTTATAATAGATACCTTACTCCTAAATATTCAAATTCAAATATTTTATATCCTTCCTCCTTCCTTCAGAATATCTGTATATACGCACAAAAATTCATTGGGTCGTTTTTGAGATGTCCGCAAACATACAAACAGATAAAGATATTATAAACTTATAACCCATATAGATAAGACATAATATAGTTAGTTGAAAATTTTATAACAATCTGTATTTACTTTGATACTGCGCTTACGCATGGACGAAGAATCTACATCGTGTGGCGGAATCTGCAACAACAATTATATTAGAGATAATAAAAAAATTACGAAAATCTAAAGTCTACTAAGTAACATTGTAACTTTGTACCTGTGTAGATTTTTCTGGAAAACCTGTCATTATAATATAACACAATGATATAACGAACGGGATTATAACATTCATTATTTTCATTCCTAGAAATTTTCAATTCAAAGTTTATTTCCAGAAAAATCGTGACCTATATAGAACAAGTGATACGCTTGGCTCCGGGGATTGTAATTATAGTTACTTAAGGGAATTCGTGACGACTGGCAATTGGAAACTGCACTGACAGGGTGATTAATCGGCAGGTCTTCAACCCTACTGCCGTCCGTCAATTCATTAAACAACTATTAATGACTACATACAATTCGGATTACCATTCGAATGGTTTTTATGTCGATGCTTTAAGAATAGAACAATGTTCTATTGCCTTTATTTTACGTTAGTATCGGTATAAATATTAATTTATTACGATATCTATACTTAATATTATAAATGCAAAAGTGTGTCTGTCTGTCTGCCTGTGTGTCTGTTACCTCTTCACGTCCAAACTGCTGGACGGATTTTTATGAAATTTGGTATGGACATTATTTAAGTCCCGGGAAAGGACATAGAATATTTTTCATCCCAGAAAAATCTACGGTTTCCGCGCGATAAACGCATTTTGGCGCAACGGAGTTGCGGGCCACATAGCTATTTAAAATAAAGGCTTTTCCCGTTTTATTAAACGATTAGTTTAAACGGTTGCTTATAAAATAACAAACAATTCATGCCCTGTTTCTGAGTTAATCGGAAGGAGTTTATCTATTCACAATCGCTTTTGATTGGCTAGCGTCAAAAAATTAACCAAACAACAACGCTAGTGACAAGATAAACTCCTGTCAAAAAACCAAAAAACTGGGCATTAGTCATACAAAAATATTATTAAAACCTTTACAAATTATTTAGAAAATACGAAATAACTTACTTTTTTACTAAAAAATTACTAATTTTTTATTTGCTGCATAACTTGATTTATTTCACTTCCCTAGATAATGACATGGGATAATACTAAATATGAGAAAACATACATGATAATTATTATGCTTACGTGGACCATGAACAAGCTGATAATATTTTCTTTATTTCGAAACATTTATCATTTCACTTCCCTAAACGATGATGATGTTTGAACGGAAAACTTCTACGTATTCAGTAAGTTAATCGTTATTTAACAAAGTACCGAGTGAAACCTGTACTTACCGAATTCAAATTAACTAACGTCAAGAGCAATCATCAATTTGAGTGAAGAAGTCTAATTAAAGAAGCCGTTACAAGTTACCTCCATAAATCTGGGTGGAACAATACAGGCTATCCATTACTTAAACCAATGTTTTCTGGAATATTCCAATAAGGAAAGTTCGAGGGTGTCGGACACGTCAAATATAGTTTTTCATCCCACACCACTTTCCAATTTGTTACCGACTTCGGAACTTGCGAACATAAATCAATTTTGACTTCGATTTCATGGAATTTAAAGATAAGGTGACGTACAAGTGTAAAACATTTAAATGTAAAGTATCGAAGTTATTAAAGTAAATTAACTGCCGGCGTGCACGCGTCACGCAGAGCAGCAAGGAAGCAAGGCTTTAATTGTTTTTTTTATTCAATTAATATTTTTTTCTTTATAGTAATTTATGGTAGCGTCTACATTTTAAAGTAAAAATTAGTACTTTTAAGTTTTATTGTTTGTGTGCATGTATCGAAAAGTATGTTACACACATGGACGTAAAAAAAGTCGGACGGAGTCTCATTAAACACAGAACTATGTCTTCAGAGTCTGCCAGGCTGACTGTATGTATACGGTCTACACGCACACATTTTCACGCTAGTCGGCCATTGAGCGCAAAAAAAAATAGTTTTATTTCTGAATAGATTTTAAAAAAATGCTTTCAGAATGTTGATACTACATGGTGCCTACCACCGGTTCGGGAACTAACCCGGCGAGAAGAACCGGCGTAAGAAACTCGCACGGGGCCCACTTTTTTACCAAAAAAAGTGAGAAAAAAATTTAATCTTTTTAAATAAAATTTACAATATTGTAACTTAAAATAATACAATGTCAACATAATTGTAAGTCATACACTAATATAGAAGTAGCCTTGCAAGAAGCCATCCTACTCCCAAGATGTGCCATCGTTTATGAAATCATTGACCTTATAATAGGCTTTGGCACACAAACGCTCTTTGACTACTTTTTTAAATTTATTAATAGAAAGATTTTGAACATTTTCTGGGATTTTATTGTAAAGGCGTATACATTGACCTTTAAATGATTTACTGACTTTACTAAGTCTGATCACCGGCATATCTAGCTTGTGCTTATTTCTAGTATTTCTACAGTGAATGTCACTTTTAACTTTAAATTTACTTATATTTTTTCTAATATATATTACATTATACAAAATGTGTTGATTCTAACTGTTGCAGTTAGAATACCAATTTCTTTAAATTTATCTCTCAGAGATTCTAAAGCAGACATTTTATAAATAGAACGTATGGCTCGCTTCTGCAGCACAAATATTGTATTAATGTCGGCAGCGTTTCCCCCATAAGCGGATTCCATATGACATCCTACTATGTAAATAACTAAAATATACTAATCGTGCCGTGTCTTCGTCAGAAATTTCTCTAATTTTTCTGACTACATATGCTGCAGAACTGAGCCTACCTGCAAGATTAGCAATGTGAGGACCCCACTGTAATTTACTGTCAAGTGTAATACCTAGGAATACAGTGTTATCTACCAAATTCATCTTCTCATCATTTAATAGTACATTGGTTTGGACTTGCCTAACATTGGGCAAAGTAAACTTCATACATTTAGTTTTATTAGAATTTAAAAGTAAGTTATTAACATTAAACCAATGTACTATTTTTGAGAAAGCACTGTTTACCTTGTCGTAGTTCGACTGTTGTCGCTTCGCTTTAAAAATAAGTGAAATGTCATCAGCAAAAAGCACTATCTCATTATTATTATCCTTTGCTAGATAAGGTAAGTCATTTATATAGATGAGAGCAAAAAATGGGCCTGTGGGACACCTAATTCTATTTTGGTTCCATTGGACCTTTTACCATTTACATCAACCCTTTGAGTCCTATTTTTAAGGTAAGAAGTCAAAAGGCTGAGAGCAGAGTCCTTTATGCCGTAGTGGCGCAGTTTCCTGATCAATGTAGCATGCTCAACACAATCGAAGGCTTTGGAGAGATCGCAAAACACACCTAAGGCATCCTGCAACTCCTCTCAAGCTTCAAAAATACTACAAAGAAGTCCTATACCAGCATCCGTTGTGGATCGACCCTTAGTAAATCCGTACTGGTTATCGTGTAGCAAATTATTTGAATTAAAATGTACTAGTAATTGTTTTAAAATATTTTTTTCAAATATTTTACTAAAGGTCGGTAGAATCGATATAGGCCTGTAATTCGTGGGATCCGATTTAGTTCCGGCTTTGAATAAAGGAACAATCTTGCTATGCTTCATTAAGTCAGGAAAAACACCATTTTTTATGCAGTCATTAAAAATCATTGCTAGATGAGGAGCTACGATGTCAATTATTGATTTAATAATTTTTGTAGACATGCCCCAGAGATCAGCAGTATTTTTTATATTCAGCAATTTAAAGGTATAAATAATATCTCTGGGGTTAATTTCTCTAAACTTAAAATTGACATCACACTCCTTTACATTGTCTCTGAGTAGCTTTTCGGCAGCTTCAGGTGAATAATTTAAATTTTTAGTCGTTGAGACTGGAATGTCAGCAGAAAACTTTTCAAAGACCGTCGCAACTTTTTCTAGTTCAAAATCAGAGCTGCGACAGGATACATTTCCAGTCTCATCAGATATTACCTGCCATGATGTTTTTATTTTATTTTTAGAGTTTTTAATTTTATTTTTTATGTACAGAGCTTTTGCAGCTTTACAAACTTTTCTAAAGGTTTTTGAGTAGTTTTTAACATATGCTTTAAATACTTCACTATTGTTAATACACCTTTCATCATATAGTTCATATAATCTTTTCCTACTAATTTTAATCCCTTTTGTTGCCCATTCAATAAATTTAGTTTTTTTATTACTGTTTCTAACCGTTTTAGAAGTAAATATTGAATTAAATTGAGTTCTTATCACCTTAAATAATTTATTAAAAGCTTCATCAGAGCTATGTGACCTATCCGATAAATGGATATTTGAATTTAATTTACTTCTAAATTGCTCAATACGTTTTGTGGTCACAGGAATAAACACAAGACTTTTCTTCACATCACTGTCACATTTCATATTAAAAGAAGCTATTTGTCCACAGTGATCAGAACTTAGCTTATTAATTATTTCTTTTGTAACAGGAATAAGATTAGTAAATATATTGTCAATACAAGTGGCTGTAGTCTCACAGACTCTTGTAGGTTCCTGAAACAAACTGTTAAGGTTATACGATTGAAATAAAGATGTGAATCTAACAGTAGTGGATGTTAAATCTAATAAATTAATGTTAAAATCACCACATATAATAACTTTTTTGTTAGATGCACATGTTTTTGACAAAATTTGTTCCATTGTTACTTCAAAAGAATCGTATAACCCTGATGGAGGCCTGTATACGCTCACAATTATTAGATGGCTCAGCTCTATGCAGGCCACTTCTATTACTCGTTCAGTAGAGAGACTCACAATATCCTTACGTTCCTTAAATTTCAAATTGCTTCTGATAAAAATTCGAGAGCCGCCTCTATGGCATTTTCTCTACTGAACGAACTTGCAATCTGGTGATCATTGAAATTGAAAATTAGTTCATGCGATCTGAACCAATGTTCAGATATACACATAATATCAATGTTACATTCCTTCAAAAATAACTCAATTTCAAGTTCTTTACCTACCATACCTTGTAAATTCTGATGCACCAGATTAATTAAATTACAATTATTCTTACTTACTATACTTGAATCTATTAAGTTATTGGTAGGATTTTGACTATTTAAAGTTGATTTGTTTCTGCAAGAGATTTCCTATATTGTCTTAATATCTAATTTAAAAAAATATTTGGAACATATTCCAATTCGTTAAAACTATGACTAGTATTCTGCTCAATAAAAGCAGTAGTCGAGGAAGCCAAATACTTGGCTGATTTTATAAACAAAAAGTTAAATAGCAACTTGGCTACACGTCTTTTATAAAAATGAGATAAGAAGTACTTATCTCTTTTCATAGTAGATAATTTCAAATCTAAATTATTAATATCTACAACCTGACATTGCTTATGCGAGTCATTTAAAATAATACAATTATTATTTACAGCTGTATACATTAGGCTATTCAGCTGATACCTAGAAATGTTTTCTTTATTATATCTCTTTGGCAACATTTGTATGTAGGGAAAATTTATGTCATAGTTAAAGCCCGTTTTAAAATTTCAGTGTAAGTAGCACCGGGCATACAAAAATTAGAGATAGGTTGTCCGATACACATTCTATTCAAATATACACCTAAATCTTTACCTAACTCATCACTGACTAAAGTAATGTTTGTTGGGCATTCTGTATGTACCTTCTGACTGTAACATATATCTGCAATATTATTTAAAATGGAATGATCTACCTTATCTGAGGAACCGTTGATTGTCAATAAAGAATAAACCCGTTCCTCATTGTAATGGGTCACTTCGAGCAGATCATTCATTGCTGTTATATGCCCCTGCATTTCTTGCTGAGATAACTCATATTTCTTTTTCAAATTGTCTAAGGAGTCTAGAAGTATTGAAATCTCTGCCTGAAGGTTGCATACATCTGCCCCATAGCTACACTTAATTTGATCTAAGTCAATTTTACAATTGAGCAAATTATTATTCAAAATTTGGTTTTCTTTAACAACCTTTGATAAATTATTTAAACATTTTTTATTTTTCAGTGACAGTTTACAATATTTCTTGATGCCCTTTCTGATTTTAATATATTTCTGAAATTTCAATGTTACATGATTTAAAGATAGAATGTGACTTACTTTTACTACAGATAAGTTCATCATACAAGTTTTGTGTTTGGGTGGCACTTTGAACATGTATTTGTTCTTCAAGTTTAAAAATATAGTCCTTAGCATTATTCAGTTTAATTTTCAAGTTAGCCGAGTTCTTGAGAGTGTCTTCATACTCCTCTCGGCATTGGTCGAAGCCATCAACGATGCTCTATAGTTCCACATTTTGCTTATGAACGTCCTCAAAGTCCAAGCTTAACTTGTTAAGTTCTAATTTTAAATCCTTATTCTTTTGTAATATAGATAGCATTTCTTTTTCATTATCATCTTTCTCCCTTAACAGTATTTGGCATTGATTCTTGTATTGTTTTAGTTCAGTGAGGGCCACACGAAAGAAAATAACATGAAGGCAGTCGAGACGTATACGCGGAGAAAACATAAATCAAATTAAAATGTCTTGTGTGGTAAAATGGTGTAAAAACCGTAGTAATCGAAAGAAAAACTGTTCGGGAATTCCTTTCCACAGATAAATTAATTGTTTAATAACTTTTTACCCAATTTTAATAATTTTAAAGTCAAAATGTATTTTCAAAGCAAAATATTTCGGTACACTGACAGTGTTGCCAATATTCACGAGTGCAAATCACCCGAAATAGTGGGAGTTCGTGGTTATCATTGATTTTTATAGTAAAGTAATTTATAGGAATTTTATTTTAACTAAATTGGATTTAAAGGGCTTGTCAAAGTAAAGGGTCCCGGTATAAAACCGTAACCGTATAAATTCAAAGTGCTATAGGGAGAACCGCGGCCTCATGACCCCGCCGCCCCGGCCAGCCGGCCGGTCGGTACCGCCGCAAACGCTACGTCCCTCAATTTTTAAATCTATAATATCTTCGAAAATATTGATTTAAATCATATGCTGTAAAGGACCATATAGAACTATATTAAATCAAAAGGGTAGCATTTAAGGTATTTAATTGGATAAGGATTAATGCTGCTTTGGTTAAAATTGCTTCGAAAATTAGCAATTACTTGTCGTAAAAAGTAAATGACAAAAAAAATGTTATTGTGGGATATCCATTGTTTTTGATGCGGGTTTTTACATGAAAATGCAGACGAAAATTTTACATGCAACGCAATGTGACAACACATCAGACACACAAATACATTTTTAGGGTTCCGTAGTCAACAAGGAACCCTTATAGTTTCGGTTTGTCCGTCCGTCTGTCCGTCTGTCTGTCCGTCTGTCTGTCTGTCCGCGGTTTTGCTCTGAGACTATAGGACCTGCAATGTTGTAATTTGGCATGAATGCACATATTAATGATGCCAATAAAATGGTACATGAAATCTTAAAAAAATATTTTTTATGCTACCTTCCCTACACATGAAGCGTGGATGAATTTTGTTTTCGCGTCCACCCCATCATATGGGGTGTCATTTGATAGGTTTTTTAAAAATATTATGAGTATTCATAGATCATTTTCCGATTTAGGGATCCGTTTGTGAAATATTAAGTTTTAAAGTGGAAAAAATCGTTAGAAGACAGTGTCCCCCCCTTCTACCAACTAAACGGGGTCTTCTAAAAATGGGAAAAAATTCACGGGAGTAGGAAATATGCTGAATTTAAAAGGAAAAGAATACTTCATAAGTTATTGAGTAATAGTCAATCAACTAAAAAAAATGTATTCGGCGAAGTATAAAGGAACTTTTCGTTCAAATTCCTTTGAAATTAACTGAGATGATGTTGTTAGTAGTGTAAAATACGTTATAAATGTACATTCATTGACCATACAAAAATTTTAAAAACTAGCGGTACTAGCCCGGTAGCCCTATATTGCGCGTGGCCCGACACGCACTTGGCCGGTTTTTTTTTTTGTTATTCATATTTATGCTTGTTTCTATTGTAAGCATCAATTCGGTAAAAGTGTATTTTCGTATATTTAGAGGGTACAAATAATATAAATATAGTTTACAGTGTTTAATAGTGCTTTTCCTGAAGCTGTTTCTAGCATCGCAAATGACGCAAAGTCAGTATTTTTTTATTTTTAACTTTTTAAATAAATAAATAAACGTTTATTCAGTAATCTGGACATTACACAAAGTTCTGTACATTTAAAATTAAAAACACCACACAATACAAGTAACATGATAGTAAACAGAATACAAAAAAACAACAAGTCAAGAGAAAAAAAACATAATAATGCATTAAGCAAGGCGCCAGATACAAATTGGTTGGTGGTGTAATGCCCAAACCATTGAAGTGGAATCCACTCAGGTTCATTACTGTGGGCTCCACAGTCCCTGATATTCTGTGGACCCATTTTATCAGCGTTGGACAGACTACGTCTTGAGGCACACAGTTATTCACAGTAAACAATAATAATATTAAGTTTAATAAATGTATAAGTTGTGATTAAGATAATATATATATATATATATATATATATATATATATATATATATATATATATATATATATATATATATATATATATATATATATTGCTTGAAATGGTTCAATATACTGTAAACTATAAAAAATAAAAATATTGATGTGAAAAGCTACAGTATTTATATGACTAGGAGCAGTTTTATACCAGTGTCCCTATTTGGGGCCAGTGGGCACATAGGATGTAAATTATTCCAATCTTTGACTACCACTCCACAGTCCCTAATATTCTGTGGACCCATTTTATCAACGTTGGACAGACTACGTCTTGAGGCACACAGTAAACAATAGTAATATTAAGTGTAAGAAATGTATAAGTTGTGTATAAGATAATTAATCATTATTTTAATAAAACATGAATAAAATATATAGCCATTGACTGTAAATAATGATATAAACAATAAATACGATTATACATAATAATATAATTTGTGTGTGTAATTAAAGTAGAACAAAAAAAAAACATAAAATAATAAATTAACCCTTGGACCGTGGAAAAAAATCTGTCAAAAATAGGAATCCAACATTGCAAAAAAAATGGCCCCCGGCCTTACCCCCTTTTTACAAATAATATAATATTTTTACATCCAAACCATATTTTATGTTTGTGTGAAAAACATTAATAGCTATGTTAAATTTTCTATCTATCAACGCACCATAATATAGTATTTAATCTGAGTTAATATTCTTTTCACAAGTATATATTTTGAAAAATATTTTTCTGACTGTTTCACATGAAATAAGTTAATATTTTGTTATAATCTACACGACGGAACCCTAGTGCAGACCCACAGAAATACAATTCATTGTAACAACTTGAGATGTTTATAAAAACAAGTCATAAATATTACCCGAAAAAAATGGGTTTCGTATTACCCACAAGCAAACTTCGTCATTAGGGCTTTACAAATAAAGTTCAAAATGGCCGCGGCCGGCAGAATATGGCCGTTACCTGCGCACTTTTATCTCAATTGTTTTAGTAACGTAATGCATACTATCGATATAAATCGTCTTGTAGACGTTGTGTAATAACTTCTATAAGCGTTTTACGTAATTAATTTACAAATATATGAAGCAAATTGCGTTCAAACGACATAAATCACACACAACTTTTCGAGTGTAACCTAGAAATCACTACGATGTATTTCTTGCAAATGATTATCTAAATGTTCTTAATATTAGTAAATTAAACTATTTTACTACTTGCATTCGTTAAATCCATCAATTATTTCAAACAAATCACACAAAATGGCAGAACACACACGAAAAAATTCACGAATTTCTAATGACTGAAAAATATTCGTCGACCACAGATTGTATAATATTTTGCATTCAGAATGTGGCAAATGTATCAAAGATCGTAACTAACCAAACTCTTCATACAAAAGTAGTCTCTAAGTCGGCGAAATACGTTACTTAATCGAATGAAAGAGCCCGAGCACCGGCGCTCGGCCGGGGTTTGACGGAAATGTGCTGTCACGTGACCCCGAGCACCGGCGCTCGGCCGGTGATTGAGGGGTTAAAGATAGACTATCGATACTGGTGGTGCACCCGCACACCGCTCATGCTCCGCGCTCGTCTGATGAGCGTCGCTACAAGGTGTAAGGAAATTTTGCCCGGAGAAAGCAAGTGAGGCGGCGCGGCTATTTCTTTTAAATATATTTTTTTTTTGTTGCTTGAAACGGTTAAATATACTGTAAACTATAAAAAATAAAAATATTGATGTGAAAAGCTACAGTATTTATATGACTAGGAGCAGTTTTATACCAGTGTCCCTATTTGGGGCCAGTGGGCACATTGGATGTAAATTATTCCAATCTTTGACTACCGGTCACTTCCGCATAATCAATATAAAAATACCATGGACTTCAGGAAGCTCTTGAAGCTGCTATGAATGAAGATGACGGTGAAGGGCTGAAAGATTTAGTCGAAATTCCTCCGAAACCAAGTGTTTCTTTACCAGTTTTTCTGTACTCTAAAATCTTTGGGAAGTTGGCAATTGTGCAACTGATACTGTTGGCAAAGCCAGTACAAAGAAGTGTCTTCTTGTATCCGTCAAGGGTATGCAGAAAAAAAAGGGACGAGTTTGACTACCGTTGCGATCGAGTAAATTAGATTTTGTTTTGAATTGGCTGGATAACAGTGTCTGTGTGATCGGTCTGGCTGTAACAGCGTTTTTTTTTTCTGAGAAAAGTAAACAAATGTAATACTGTCGAGTAGAAGGTGGACGTTAGCTGCCCACATTTTTGTGAAAGCTATAACTAGGGTATAATAGGTGGGGTCATTTCCGCTGATCATTCGATTTTCTTGCACTGATATACGAAGCAAAAATTGGTGGTAGGTGCTGTTTACGCACATGCTAGCTGTAGCAGTGGCAAACGCATGGCGACTGCCCTTCAAAGTAATAAAAACAAGATGGGCCAGCTCCAATTTCGGCGGTATATTGCTCGTTATTGAGACATACAAGCGGCGGAATTCTGCGGCCAGCAGTACCTGTACTGCCTAGCCTGCAGCACGATGGGTCACTTTCCCGGAAAACGGTCCCAACAATTGCGTTGTTCTGGTGGGCAAGCAGTTTGTCATGAAAAAACTCAAAGGTAATTTAAGAAATGTGTGAAAACATGGTATATTCAGAAATAATGTCTCGAAAATTTTCAATGGCCCCGAATGAGGACGACAATTTTTTTAATCTAAAAATTCCAAAACTTTAAAGTTTTTTTGTGTTTTCCTAATAAGGCCGGCAACGCACCTGCAGCTCTTCTGATGTTGCGAGTGTCCATGGGCGACGGTAGTTGCTTACCATCAGGTGACCCGTTTACTCGTTTGCCCCCTTATTTAATAAAAAAATAATAATAATATTATTACTTTCTATTAATTAATAAAGAAATTTCACATTTTCCAAGGCTGGGTTTTATTTGGGTCTAAATGGGTTAATTGAAAAGAAATGTTGAGTGCGTAAATGCGTTTTATATATTAAGTTAAGCAATCCGTCATAAAACGCATTTACGCACTCAACATTTCTTTTCATTATCACATACATACTTCATACGTGCACCACTCATACGTGCAACTCGCGCCATACAATCTATTTGTTTCACACACATGCAATTTTTGTTCATCAAACAATTTTATATAACATCGGAAAATAATTAAATTTTATTTGATTAAAAAAAATTAAAGATGGGTAAATTTGACTGACATGGCAACCCCCAATTTACAAACACATAAATAGCCGCCGCCATGATGGTGACACAGTTTAGTCTTAGCAGGAGCGTCCGATTTTATTATTATTATTATTTTTTATGAAATAAGGGGGCAAACGAGCAAACGGGTCACCTGATGGAAAGCAACTTCCGTCGCCCATGGACACTCGCAGCATCAGAAGAGCTGCAGGTGCGTTGCCGGCCTTTTAAGAGGGAATAGGGTAATAGGGGAGGGTAGGGATGGGAAGAGAAGGGAATAGGGGAGGGAAAGGAAGGGAATAGGGTAGGGGATTGGGCCTCCGGTAAACTCACTCACTCGGCGAAACACAGCGCAAGCGCTGTTTCACGCCGGTTTTCTGTGAGAACGTGGTATTTCTCCGGTCGAGCCGGCCCATTCGTGCCAAAGCATGGCTCTCCCACGTATATTTTTTTACGTCCATGGTTACACAGTGATAAAAGAACTAAATAAGCGCGTAAAAACATACAGAATGACAAACAGATATATTTTTCTTATTATGGCACCTCGGCTATAAAACCATGGCCAGTGTCGAGTAAATGGCGGGAAACAATGTTCCAGTTGTCTTGTGTAGTACAATTTTTAACATCGTTTTCATGTATCGTCAGGTCTAAAATCTAGTCAAAGTCTAAGTAAAAGTCAATACAGTCAAGGAGTCAAGTCGGTCGATTCAGTAAAGTGGTAGACGCTTTACTGAAACTTTCGATGGAGTTTTGGAGGGAACACAAAATAGCACGTTTCTGGATATTAGATCACTTTCCTACACTTGTGCATAAAAACGAATATCTAATGGTTAATATCCTACCAACATTACACATTAAAAACCCAGTTAACACAATTTTAGGAAAATAATACAAAAACACAACAGCACTCTTTCACATTTCCGGCAAAAACTCCATGACAAACAGACAAATCACTGTGTGGGCCTTTTTTTATTCAAAATGCCCGTGTTTTTATTTTAATGTGCAAAAAGCATTGGATAACGTTTTTGTAATCAACCAATACATTTCATTATTATAATATCTACCTAATAATGCGAGTCAATTTTCAGAGTCTATATTATGTAGTATTGGACCTAATACTCAAAGCGTGTTTCTGTTACATTTTAATTTCAAAGATATCAGCTATAAAGCTTTCATAAATAAATGTTTGCATACATTCTTGTATTTTTTAAAATAAATGACTACCTTCGTACCAAAATGTTTTCCAAGGACCAAATGTATGGCATGGGAAAAATCCCCATTGACCTCTCGCTTTTTGTTAAATGGAATTCATTTGATGCTTTGCTTTACACGATTTTAAAAATATTTGACCTGACCCAAATTTTTATTTCGATTTATAACATACCTGATAATAACAGGAAGAGATTTTTGTATATTCAAGAATCTTGAAGATAAAGGTTACATGCGTATGAAAATACTTTTTTATAAATAAGGTCCATAAATTTTATACGGGTGTTAATCTGCATAAGTATTATTATTAAAACCTATAAAATCCTTCAAAACAAAACATTGAAATAAAATGGGCATTTAAAAGTACACTTTATCATCTGTGAGTACAAATTTATAACAACAATAACGAACACTTAACTTTTAATTAAAGTTCGAACTTAATAAACGGATCGATGCGAAAATGTTGGTTTTCCATTTTCCCCTAGGGCTCTCTCAAGGTATCGCGGTGAGTAACACACTTCGGAATTTAAAATCTATTACATTAGAGTGGCTGGAGGGCTGAGGTTAACTTATCTCATCCCTTTTACATTATGTAGCCCTTAAACGCTCGAATTAAGTGTCATTATATTTTGGCCGTTCGTAATTTTGTTGGAATATATTTTACACTATAAGTTTTCATGTTAAAGTTATAACATTGGGACACATAAATCCATATATTTTTCGACTTCAATAACCGCGTATTGATTGAGCGAGCAGCCTCGTGAGGCTGCCTCGTGAGGCAAATCCTCGGTCGGTCAAGACGTGCCTCGCCCGAGGCCAACGTACGCGTTGCCTCGCCCGAGCGTGCCGCGGCCCGAGCCTCGCAAGGCTGCTCGCTTAGTCAGTACGCGGCTATATAATAACGTACGCGTCTCCCCTTTCCCCTGCTTAATTCTAACACAAAATCTCCGAATGTTCAAAAAGATAGTATATCTAAAAGTATTTTAATTAAAAGATTAAATTCAAATGATCTATAATGAAAAGATGAAAATTTCAGCAAACATTTTCTCGCACCACTCGGAGTCCGAGAGCCTTAACTGTCACTTGACTTATGACACATCGACAGGCCAAGTTTATTCAACGACCCGCCGCGAAGACAGCGCAAAGATGGCGTGGAGTCGAAAATTGTTTTTATTTTACTTTAATTTATTTTAGGAAAGAAATGAATTCGTGAAGTATTCTAGATTATCTTTGTTGCCAGGTTATGGATGTCTTATAAATTAAAAGTTGGGAATCAGGAGAACAATTGTTGAAAATAAGCACAGTATAACTATTTTTTTGGAAAGAGCGTTCAGAATATACTATCTTTTTAGGTTTCCGTAGTCAACAAGGAACCCTTATAGTTTCGGTCTGTCCATCCGTCTGTCCGTCTCTCCGTCTGTCTATCCGCGGTTTTGCTCAGAGACTATAGGACCTACAAAGCTGTAATTCGGCATGAATGCAGATATTAATGATGCCGACAAAATGGTAATGGTAATTCTTAAAAAAATGTTTTTTTTATGGTACCTCCCCTACACATTAAGCGAGGATATTTTTTTTTCGCGTCCACCCGACCGTGTGGGGTGTCGTTGGATAGGATTTTTAAAAATATTACGAGTATTTATAGATCATTTTCCGATTTAGGGATCCATTTGTGAAATATGAAGTTTTAAAGTGGAAAAAATCGTTACGAGTCCAGTGTAACCTTTCTAACAGCTAAACGGTTGCTTCTAGAAATGTGAAAAAATTCACGGGAGTAGGAAATATGTTGAATTTAAAAGGAAAACTATCACGGCTAAGAAGCCGCTAAGTTTTTGAGTAATAGTGGATCAACTAAAAAAATGTATATATTTGGCGAAGTATAAAGGAACTTTTCGTTCAAATTCCTTTGAACGTAACTGAGATGATGTTGTTAGTAATGTAAAACACGTTATAAATGTACATTCATTGACCATACAAAATTATCAAAAACTAGCGGTACTAGTTACTACGAAACCCTATATTGCGCGTGGCCCGACATGCACTTGGCCGGTTTTAATGTAATACTTTGAAAAATGGCATTAAATTAAGAAATTTAAAAAACCCCCGCCAAACTAATTTAAAAAGTAATGAAATAATATTTACTGACTTTAAGTTTAAATAATTCCTAAGTGTAAAGTAATATTTTAGTCCATAATTGTTGTCACGGTGTGTCGGGGGACCGCCAAGTTAACTACGACAATAGCGACTTTTGCATTTTGTATCGCTGATTGTCTCGATTCAGTTCGCTGTGAACTGACCTTTATACTATAATGTTATGTAAAATCAAACATCTACATTAGCGGTCCCCCGACACACCTTGACAACAATTATGGACTAAAATATTACTTTACACTTAGGAATTATTTAAACTTAAAGTCAGTAAATATTATTTCATTACTTTTTAAATTAGTTTGGCGGGGGTTTTTTAAATTTCTTAATTTAATTTTATTATATGCTTTTTAAACTTGTGTTGGTTATAGTGCAGAATTGTTTCTATCAACAGGATCATATCCCTATGAATACGATCTATCAATATCCTCTTGGATGAGGCCGTCAATATGAGCCCAAACATGAAACCTCCACCCTGGGTTCATACGGAGCTCGGCTCCTATACAATCCAGGTGATGCTGCAGCAGCAGCATGCAAATATTTACTGCTTATCTACGTCTTATTCGTTGTCGCCATTAAAATGAGCCCAAACACGAAACCTCTGCTCTAAGTTGGTGAGCAGTTGGGTATCTTATTGATTACCAGGTGATGCTGCAGCACCAGGGTCAACTTTCCATTAATATGTATATATTCATAAGTGTCACGAACCAGAATGCAAAATATAAAACCCATCAAACGACTGCAAGTTGCTAATCGGCCTATCACGAACCAGATAAACCGTGATATTTCAGCAATGAGCAGGCTGATGATGATGAACTATAGCTAAGAACACTCTCAATCATGTCAGCTTTCAAACAAAAAAAACTAGATCAAAATCGGTCCACCCGTTTGGATGCTACGATGCCACAGACAGACAGACAGACAGACAGACAGACAGACAGACAGACAGACAGACAGACAGACAGACAGACCGACAGACAGACACGTCAAACTTATAACACCCCTCTTTTTGGTCGGGGGTTAAAAAAATAAAGTCGTCGTCGACGGTCATACATAAAAATTGGCTTAAGCAACGCTATCATATAAACGCGACCTACGATAATATCACCAATCTACGCAATTCTTTTCAATTTTTTTTATCAAAATATTATGTCAAAAAATAAGGACGACTCCACGGCGTCGTTATTCGGCATTGTTTGCTAACGAAGCGTGTTATGCCAGTCGACCAAGAGCTCTACACTTTAAACCATTACTCCCTTCGGTTCCTTTGAAAAATATTGCTTCTGCTTTTTATCCTCTTGTTTGAATAATGCCTGTAAATGTACTCGGGCACCATTTGAGCGAGGTGTCAGGAAAACACCGTCTCCTAACCGCTTACGCTTGTTTATCAAAGACAGTCTACTTTGGCGTTTAGAAGTGTTTTCACAAGACTCCGCTGTGAAATGTAAAGTAAACCCAACTAAGTTTGGCAAACATTTATTAAAAAGAAAATTTAATTTGCGCTGTCCAAAAGTACACTCCTTAAAATTTATTACTTTCAATATTTTAAGGGAAATTCGGTTAACCGAATCGGTTTAAATATTGAAAATTATGAGTGGATTTTAACTTGATAGCGAAGTAAATTAAAAAACGCAGTAGTTTATTATGATAAAATTATAGGGATCGTTGCTGATCAACCCTTTGAAACTAAAACGTAATCATGAAAACTACCCGTTTACCTTAATCTGGGTGTATTAAAATTACGTCCGCGGCTCGGCCCGCTTCGGTCGGAACAATTTATTAACGCCTGTTCAAAACGTCTTGAAATTAATCATACGTTATCGCTTTCTTGGCAGCGTTGATTTGTGTTTGTAGGGCAATTTTCATGGGCCCATTGCGTCAAAATATTAGAGAAAAATGCAAAACAAGGATCATAAAAGTGAATGCAAAAAATTAGGATCTGAACATGCATATTTGATGAGTTCAGAATATTTAGCTTTCGAAAAGAATTAAACGACTGAAATCTTAAATTGTTTGATTGACAATATATTTAATAAACAAATTAATGTACGCATTTTTATCTAATTATAACCACTTAATTTAAAAAAGAAAGTAATTCAACATTAAATGCTAATAATGAACACTTTATATAAAATAACGATAGCAAGAAACTTGCGGTACGTAACAAAAAATTCACCCTGTATGTACATGCTCAAATTCCATTAACATTCAACTCTTCTTCTTTCTCTCTCCCACAAAAAAGTTACAGGTTGCGTTCAACTTTCTTCTCTTTCCCAGTGCTCTCCCTGGAGGGAGAGGTGGTGAACCTGACGAAGGTGACTCGTTCTGAGATGGGCGCGTACCTGTGCATCGCGGCCAACGGTGTCCCGCCGTCTGTCAGTAAACGGATCATGCTGCATGTACACTGTGAGTACTTTTTAAATTATTACATTTAACGTGGGAGAGCCATGCTTCGGCACGAATGGGCCGGCTCGACTGGAGAAATACCACGTTCTCACAGAAAACCGGCGTGAAACAGCGCTTGCGCTGTGTTTCGCCGAGTGAGTGAGTTTACCGGAGGCCCAATCCCCTACCCTATTCCCTTCCCTACCCTCCCCTATTCCCTTCCCTTCCCATCCCTACCCTCCCCTATTACCCTATTCCCTCTTAAAAGGCCGGCAACGCACTTGCAGCTCTTCTGATGCTGCGAGGGTCCATGGGTGACGGAAGTTGCTTTCCATCAGGTGACCCGTTTGCTCGTTTGCCCTCTTATTACATAAAAAAAAACGAGAAAATTAATGCTTTGCAGATTATATCACTTAAATTAGTATTGCTATAAATATTAATAATGGTAGTTATGAGATGATTAATAAGTTAATGACGACTTAATAGTCGTACGTTGTCGTCGCTTATTAAAAATGAACTGAAGTCAAACATCAGTTTTCCTGACGATGCCTCCTTTTTTCTCTGTAGCATAACTATTTAAAAAATAAACGTCTAAATTGTACTAAGTTCATGTTACTGACACAAATTTATTCTAAGCCCTAAACTTAATTCTCTCTATTCTTATCTCAAACGCGTTTTACACTAAATATTTAAGGTATCACGAGCCGAGTACTAAATTAAACAAGATAACCCAGATCCTTAAACGCTTGCGTATTCAGTAGGCGGACCAATTTAGTGATAAAATCTACACACCTTCGATACTATCAATAAGCAAAAAGCAACTCGGGCGATAGTCTAATTTATAAGGGACTTAGCTGAGGCCCTACATCTCGTGCACGTAAGCAATTGGGAGATTTTCGTGTTATCACGTATCATCTCAGCGCCACGTCTTGAATGTCAATGATGTACACTATCAATTGGAGCTAAGTTGTTTGAAGTCGTGCTGAAGTTTGGTGTATAATCTATCGGAGTACGACTGAGCGGACGAATAATTTTAGTCGTCCACTAATGGCATATTTATTGAATGGATTTAGATATTTACATTGTATAGGTAACAATTTTTTTTTTATATAAAATTATCGTGACGCAACGACGTTGTCTTATGGGTGATTTTAATTATGTGTGCTTATTGATTAGGTCTGAAAATTGGCCAAAACCAATTATTGAAAATAAGAAAGTATATTTCCTTGTTTCGAAGGGTTAAAAAGAGTTTCCCACTTCTTCGTTATTATTATTTTAAGACACGTTTATGTTTTTATGTTAATTTATAAAAATGTGTGATTTTCAACCTATACTTATGTGACTACGTTTATAGCCTTGCTCGTGTTAAGCTGCAAGAACATAATATTTTTGGTACTTTAATTCTAAATAACTTATTTTTACTTTCTCATACTTTCAACAACATTTAACTTAATAAATTTTTATTTTTATTTTAACTAAACTAAAATAATAATTCATAAACTAATTGCTACATTTTCAATCGACAATGGCTCCATGGTTCAGTACAACAATTAGATTCTTGTCAGATAGTCCGGCACTCCGATGTATTAGTCTTATCAGATCCCCATTCACCAAGTTTGACGGTTTGGGCTTGGGATTGTGGATGTGACTACCTGAATTAAACAGAAATGTTTAAATTGATGACGCCCGCAAGTCCGTTGCGCCAAAACTCGTTTATCGCGCGCGAACCGTACATTTTTTTTTCGGGATAAAAAGTATCCTATGTCCTTTTCCGGGACTCAAAGTATCTCTACAATAAATTTCAGCAAAATCGATTCAGCAGTTTGGACGTGAAGAGGTAACAGATAGACACACTTTCGCATTTATAAAATTAATTAAATTAAGTATATATTATAAGTCTATAATAACACTGGATGCCTACAAGGCACAAGCCAGGCCGGCCTTCGATGGTCGTTAAAACGACACAAATGGTAGACCTTGGGGGATTCCTTTGCCCAGCAGTGGGATAGTATAGGCTCTAAAAAAATAACACTATAATGTGATAACAGATGACGCCTGCAACTTCTTTCTAGAGAAATTCGTTAATCTTGCGCGTACATATTATCTCATCAACAACAAAATCTATCCTATTTCCTTTCCCGTTTCCAAAGTATCTTCATACCAAATTGCATCTAAATCGGTTTTGACGATGAAGGGTGAAGAAGTAATAAACACATATTTTATTTTAGTAGCAATAGCAATGATAATAAATATTAGATACCTACAGAGCAATTAAAAATAGCCAAATATAATAGATTCCAGTAAAGCGACATATTACACCAATTTGTAAGCTTTTAGTCCGCCTAATATATTTGTACTTAATATAATTTTTTCGTTGTAACTTCGTTTCAAATAGTTTGTCCACAAAACTCCGAGTACTGAATGCCGCGAGCAACGTAAATAAAAACCAGACAGATAACTTTTTCTATTTGAGTTGCATATTTTTCTGAAAAGTTCTAGCTACTATGCGAATTACCCTAGAACAAGGTCACTATAAGAATTCAGTCCAACATGATAATTTACTCAATTGACATAAGAACAGATTTTCATAGCAGAACCACAAATATTAAGACAATAACCATGAGGTGATCATTTAACCCCTAGCTATTAAAACATTTTGGACAAAGTTAAAATTCTTTTTTATGATTTAATTTTAAAAACAAGATATAATTTATCGTTTGGTAAAATAATTACTCCACTGCGGCGAAATATCCGTCATTGTTTTGTAAATTCCATTTTATATTTTTAATACGGCTTTCAATCATCATAACTTCTCAATGTCTCGTCTCTTTGTCGATGAAATATTATGAAGTTGATTTTTAAAACGAGTTGCGGATTTTATTACGCTTTTGACTTCGTTTGTGATGTATCATGTTTCGGTTTCTTTTTCCAGTTTATATTGCTCTGGTAACAAGCGTCCTTTTCGAAAAATAGGCTTTTTAGTATATTTCAATTCAATAATCCATGATGAAACGTGGCATAAGATGTAAAGTGCCTTTTAAACTTTTTTACATTGGCATAGTAGCGGGCACCAGTATCCCAGCGTTGGGCTAGCACTATCTCAATGATATCATGTCCAGCTGATAATTTCTTTTTGGGTCGC
Source organism: Cyaniris semiargus (assembly GCA_905187585.1). NCBI lineage: Eukaryota > Metazoa > Arthropoda > Insecta > Lepidoptera > Lycaenidae > Cyaniris > Cyaniris semiargus. The sequence continues at coordinate 8,458,972 of LR994555.1, forward strand.
AAGTAAGCTTCCCTCGGGCTCTTTGAGATCATATTAAAGTGTTTTCATAGCTGGCTACGGCTGTCCAGCCTAGCGACACAGAAGATGCAATGATGGGAATGTGTGGTGGACATTGGTCCTAGATAGAAATAATATTTATTTTCGGGCATTGGCCCGAAAATAAATATTATTTCTATCTATTTCATAAAATAATAGTATTTTAAAATGATAAAACCGACTTCAAAATTGTACTTAATTGAGAATTAAAATTGCCTTATCTCAAAAACTACTGAACCGATTTTTATGAAATATGTAATGTTCCCTAAGTTGAACAATACCTAGTCCAACAAAAAAAGAATTACTTAAATCGGACTAGTAGTTCCGGAGATATGCGAACACAAACATAAAAACATACATACATACATACATACATACATACATACATACATACATACATACATACATACATACATACATACATACACTTTTGAATTTTGGCACATTTGTTTAGACACTAAAATAGACCCACATATACATAACTGTATTTTAATTAAAAAGATAAAACCGACTTTAAAATTGTACGTAATTGAGAATTAAAACTACCTACCTCCAAAACTACTGAACTGATTTTGATGAAACTTGCACTATTCCCTAAGTTAAACTATACCTAGTACAATAAAAAAAGAATTACTGAAATCGGAATAGTAGTTCCAGAGATATGCGAACACAAACATAAAAACATACATACATACATACATACATACATACATACATACATACATACATACATACATACATACACTTTTTAAATTTGACACATTTGTTCAGGCGCTGATATAGACTAATATATACGAAAATTGGGCAGTTCTGGAAATATTACATACATACGCGTCGAATTGATAACCTCCTTTTTTTGAAGTCGGTTAAAAAAAGCAAGGCCTTTGTGGTTGTGGATGATTTATACATGATTTTCAGAGCGAAGTAATCACTTTTCGAATACTGTAGTGCCTGGGAAAAGATTTAAAATGTCCGTCCGTGTCCTCTCGATTGCAAACCATGGACGCTCTTGAAACTTGAGACTATAACAATGTAAAACGCGTGGGAGCTCCAAAGAATTGACAAAAATGTTGCGGTTGGAATGCGGGGTATTTTTTCACACGTGGCCCTGCTCTCGTACACAGCCGCCGAAGCACACTTGCCACCACTAATTTTTACTTGACTCATTGTTTAGAAATCCTCCATAAAGTACGTCACACGATTTTCACATTAGTTAGACCCCCCGCCCTCCTTAGTGTAACGTCACAAATTTACAATTTTACATCAAAAAATTAAAACCACCTCAATATTTTAGGTTTCGCTATTCAATTTATTTTTAAAATGTGATGTCACAAAACTTTGCACCCCTTCATGTCACACGTCCAGGTCACACTACGTCGAACCCCTACCCCCTTTAGGTGTGACATACTTTATGGATGGCCCCTTATGTATGTCAAATAAAGCATAATATTTTATATAATGATCCTTTTATTTACTAGAATCTAGATATTATAATTTAATAAATACGGTCTTGCCTCAATTAAGTTGTAACACTAGTTTCTTTATAGTCTCTCTAAATAATAGATAAACGTTTTCATCCTTTTTCTCGAGATCCATATTGAAAGTCCTTTGTCACTTGATAATAAAGACAAATCTATTGTAATGAATTTAGACCGAGGCCCGAGCAAAGGAATAGTCGAAGCAGTGTTTTTCAATCTGTGGGTCGCGACCCCTAGGGGGGTCGGGAAGCCTTACTCGGGGGGTCGCCGACAGAAAGAAAAAGTTGAGGTATAATAGATAAATATACCAAACTAGAAAAAAAAATCATTACCTAACGTAGGTAGCCTTTAAATATTTCTTTGGCTATCTATGACACGAGGGGGGGGGGGGGTCGCCATTATATTTTAATCTGTAAAGGGATCGCGAAATCAAAAAGATTGAAAAACACTGGTCGAAGGATAGAAACTTTTATATACATAGTTAAATAATATTTTGTTCGTTTAAGACTCAAAACATTTACAGTAATACTTACAGTTATTTTTGGAGAATATTAAAAAAATATTATAGAAACACCACCCGGAACGCCTAACGTCTTATATTTCCATGTTATACTAATACCACAAAATATACTAAGTGCTTGTCTGCCGCCTCTTCACATTCAAACCGAATAACGATTAAAGTGAAAGAATAGTTAATTATCCAATCAAAAAAAGGACTTCGAGTGCCTGAAATGGACTAAAGATATCTCGTTAAGGCGAGCACTTACCTCAATTCCAAAACGATAACCTTGCACACAACCGAAGTACGCATCGCAATAAGATTCATTTTAGCTTAGCATAAAATTGTAGTTTCGAGGGGTGGATCTTCTCTATGTTATTTTTCATGTGTTTTTTAAATATCTTTGGAAATAATTATAAAGAAACAAAATTATTCGGTTCAGACCTTTTTAATATAGATTCACTAACAATTTATACAAATAAAATGTATGTTATCCTAGTTAATACTTATATTTCGATGATAAAGATTTTTGTCGGAGGTGAGTTTGTAAATTAATTACAGCCAAAGTAATACGTTTTATTAAAACGTTTATGATTTGAACCCTTTTAAATATTGTGCTTTATATCTCATATTTTTTACATTTCGTTATTATATTGGAACTAGGTAAACCGGGAGTCAATAAATAACAAAATGGGGTTTGTCCTCGCCTTAAGTTATATATATATCGTTGCGACAATGTTCTATAAGACCTGCAGAAGGAAGTTGCGTACAACATCTAGTAATTTGATATGAGATAATATAAAAAATCTTCTAGTAAAATTTCGTGAAGCACTTTTATCTTTATGCACAAAGTCTCAAACACCTGTTTTCATTAGTTGGTTAATAATTCAATTCTAGCAATCAAACAGCTAACGTACTACATACTTCGCACTAAACCGTCAGCGCTCATTTAATTAAGTGATCTAAATTCATGAATTGGCTGTGTCCACTTTCGGTTTTAGTGCAATATGTGTAAAAGTTTTTCGAAGCCTGACCGTCCAATAGGTATTTGCATTCTGTTATTGGCACTACCGATGTAAACATCCGTCTGATTGGACAGCCTGCCTACATATTTCGTATTAAGTTGTATTCGGAACTCTCTATTTTTACCCGAAACGAGCTAAAGGATATTTGACAATTGTATGCTTAAACCATCGTTAAAGTGATTATAGCTTATACCTTTTAAATTATTCATTAACTTTTGGATAGAATTTATAGAATAGAATAAATAATGATATCGATTATATTCTATTAAAATTAATCTTAAATGTTTAATGAGCTATATTGAAATCCATTCTCTGGGTTAGACAGACAAGCCGGCAGAAAATGTACCAGGTACTAAACTTATAGCAGCACAGTATTTTATAAAATAGAATGACAAGATCTTAAGTGATCTCATAAATTCTAGACTTAGGCATAAATATTCTATCCCCCTACCTAGGCATATTCAGAATTTTTATAGTTTGTCATGTTTAAAAGTAATTAACTAATAATGTAGCCCCCAAAACGGCATTACATAGTATGAAATTATTTGTGAACTAACAATTCTATTACATCTCTATTTTGACTTCGGTTTCGCTATTTCAGCTAGGACACAGGCGTAATAAATAATACTGTATCACATATCGGGCCCACCATCTACTATATTTATAGCTTTTGTTGAAATTTAAATGGCTCAACCCTTCTCATTTTACATTAGATATTCAGCGAAATAATAAAATACGTATTGGTAATAGTAATCTGCGCTTTCTTGTATTTAAACATGTACCATCGAAGAAATTGATTGGCAGTTGACGGATCTACGTCAATTGTCGGCTGGTCGGCTAGTCGGCTGGGTTTCACAAAACGCGACAAAGATACGTGGGTCTGCCATCTTCCTATGAATCAACTTCTCTGATAGTACTACTAACGTAAGTCCACAAAATTGAGAGTTACATTTTTATAACGCGGAACGTAGTTCTCTATTTTTAGTGTATTTTTTTGATAAAATGCATTATAAAACAAGCAGAATGTATTGTTTTGGTAATGCGTACTTGCATTCCTCGTCCTCATGATCTACACCTTCTGTAAGGTCTTTGCGAAGTAAGTAAGCTTAATTTATTTATACCGAAGCTGCAGCTCACTGGGATAACACAATCAGATCGTTATTTTAAACCGGTATTTTGAGAAGCCGTGGTTTAGATCTCTTAGTTTAGCACGACTAACTCATGAAGATAAAAAAAAATCACGTACGATTTATACGCCGAGCATCTTGACTCTGAACAGCAACTCGAAACAAAAGTGATTAAATTCTTCTAAGAAAGAGTCCAAAATAAAATCGCATTACAAAGCACTTAGTAAACACAAATGAATTACTCGGCTCCCTCGCCCAAAAAGTATTTTTATGTTCACACGGCCAACGAAAAGTCCATGATAGGCCATTATCATTTGTTTTCGGGGAAGGAAATTTAAATTAAATATTTGAGGACGTTAATTTTGTCTCCTCATTGAGAGAGCGACGCATTCTTTGTGAAGTAATTAAACTGAGTGTAAGGGTTCCAGCTAGTTCGTTTGTTCAGTTGAAATTGCGTTCTATGATGGAATTTCTTGAACATTTTTATTCTAGAATATTTATATTTCATTTCTCAACTTGAAAGCGTTGGAAATTTATTTCTATTGTAGATTTTTTATGCACTTGAGGCGTTAGAAGTTTATTTGCTGTAAGTATAGAACAAGACCTTTATTTGTTATCATTCTAAGATTTTACCAAATTGTTGTGGTGAATATGGATATCTCTGATTTACTGAAACACGCCCACAAAAAAAGAAGTACTTGAAGCCGTTTTGAACATTTTTACTTTCTTTTACTTCCTTCTTTTATAAACACAGTTCTGTTTTTATATATATTTAAAAAATATGACATTTTATTTCCCATCTCGGTATTTCAATATTTTTGTAGAGTAATCTAATTTCGGAACAAGTGGGACGCTTTTTATAAAAATAAAGTGGGCGTTTCATCTGATAAGAGATTATTAAAATTTTATCTCAATCTAATAAATTTTATTATTATTTAACTACCTATATTATTTACGTAATATTATGTGCTTGTCTTTTTAACGTCTCTTATCTTTAAGTAAAAATTTTTAATTTTAAAGCCCCTTGTTACAATTAAACATAATTGGTCATTACATATTTTCATTGGTCAATATACCTTACCGTCACAAAGCCTTTCTATGGTAAATGTCATCAGCAGCGAGCGTGACATGGTGACACGTTTTAATGTCACTTCATTACAACAATGACCGATGTCCTTTAGGCTGCAAACACATATGACACCTAGTGTCCCCATCAAAAATCTGTTGCCTTACTGTTTTTATAAAATACATTTTATTGTATGAATATTACAATATTATGTAGCTTTTGCGCAAAATAAGTAGTTTGCGGATCATTATTTATTTAGTTGTAATTTTAATAGGTTTTATTAATAAACAAAACAACGAGTTGCAATCTAGAAATGAAGACAGAAGTAAAAACGAAACAGGGGGATCATGGCATATAATATTCGCTGCGCGGTAGAAAAATATTACTCCCTCTTCTTCGCCGCGCCGGAGATCTTCTTTTCCTCCCGTATTATGAATTTTTTGATACGTTCAAGTGTTCTGAGGTTTTATTAATGCCAAAATGTTTTTATTTATGTTTTTAAAACGATGTTTTTCCAAATTTTTACATCCCAAATTCTCATACCAAAAAAGGTACTTATAACTAAAAATTTGTATACGCTCGTATTTATTTGAGACAACATACGGAATTTTCACGTATGCAGAACCGTAACAAAACTAGTGAAACCGCAGTTGGGTAAGATTAGTAAGGTAGCTAGGTAAATCCTGCACGTTTTTGGTGCACCAGCGCTGCGGTCAGAATCACTCGCAGTATCATATCTACATTAGGAAGCGTATCGATTTTTGGAATAGCTATTCCATTTTGTGAAAACAATTTTCGTATCAACTGTGTTCCATCAAATGATTTTTCGACGTGAATATTTTTTTAAATCATGAGTTTAAATAACAGAAATGTGTTTTTTAAATGAATAAGAAGAAAATGAAATTAAATTTATTTATTTATTTATTTGATATTCAGAAGGCTTACAGACTAATAACTTAAATTGCTAATACAGTAATTTAGATAAACAGATAGCTAATTACAAGCCTCCACATGTATGCAAAAAAGATAATACAAGTCAGCAAAAATGTGTCGAAATATATTAATCTACTTACCAATTTTGGAGCTATAAAGAGAAATAACTTAAGAATAGAACAAAAATTTAAATATATATCACTATAAATGAAGGTTATGAGCAAATCCAAAGATAGTATTATGTAGAAACAAACAAACACAATAGATCGTTACACTTCAGTAATAGGTTATTTTTCTAAGAACCATACTCACTTTAAAAATATATATAAATAAAAATTGTTTTATATACGTCCTCGCAAACGAGCGACTTTTTTGCCGCAACACTACGAGATCAAAAGCAATTCAATTAAATCATTACATACAATTGCTTGTGATCTAGCGGTGTAGCGGCCAAACCGCTCGTTCGCGCGGATGCATATAAATCGGGCCTAATCATTACCTGTCTCTGATAATAATAATAGTTGCTAAAGTTTAACGTCAACGTCATAAATACTATATGAACAAAGTGCATCAGTTTTACAGTCGCATAAATAAGTTGATTTAATTGAAAACTATCGAACGGCAAACTCCAATATTTAAGGTACACGAGTACCTCCGAGAACACCCGAGTGTGCGTTCGGTTAATCAAAGTGTCACGGGAAGAATGCCGCGCGGAATTCTCGAGAAAACTCCCCGTAACTTTTGATTGCTGCGGAAATTCCGATCTATATCTCGAAATTACTTAATTAGGCCTCCCGAAAGTAATTTGATAATCATCATGATGATGTGATGATGCTGTGTTTGAGGAACTTTATAAGACGTGTTGCTATATCTAAATACATAATATAATCTACGGCTCATTTTGTATTCACAATAATAGTATTATGATCCAAGATAATCTCCACTCCTATAATTTTTTTGATGAAACGTTTGTGTGTTCGAGAATGTTTTATAATATTCTTTCCATTAATTGGTTCAGCAGGCTTAGCTTAATAACATTAGAAACGGGAAAGAATCGGCATACTGACAGATTTTAGTGATAAAATGGCGGATAACCTTTGTCAATCTGCCATTTTGTCTATTCTTCCGAAAAAACAAACCGCTTCTATGGTGTTCCATGCAAAGCCTACAGGTTACAAAAGCTTATTTCAAAAGTGTCTGTTTAAGACATGTGTAGAAGACAATGACTGTTGTGTCAGCTACTATGGTACTACGAGGCTAGTAATGCTTAAAACCTTTACCTATTCCAAGGATAATGGCAACCAAACAATATGCTTCAACACTCACTCACTACAAAATTCCATCCAATTTCAACGAAAATTATCATCTCCAGTTAATTAGAAATATTTTGATCGTCCATATTTTTACTAAATTGGCCACTCGAAGTTGTAAAAGCCGGCCGAAGGATCTTAACGACGGTCAAAGAGAATAACCGCAAATAAGCTGCGATCTAGAGTCGATGGGAATTCCGTTTTCCTTAATTTACTCTAAACAGGCTTAAGGGGATGTCGGCACGCTCGTTTACATTTGCACAATAATCCGTCTCGAGTTTTTTTCGTACTGGTAGTTAAAGGGTACTTAAAGTTGTAAACTTTTGCGTCTTGTATTTTTATGTTGGAGTCGGAATGTTTGAGCTTTAGGATTCCTTTGCACCAATATGTTTAAATCCTTGGAAATTACAATACATTTTGAGTTTGATATATATTCGAATACAATAATTATATAAGAAGTAATAACTATGTCCGAAAAAAAAGTATTGTTCATTAGAGTCCATTTCAAGAGTGAATCAGAATTAGTAGTAACGTCTTATTATGCCTTAAAAAACTATGATATCTATAATTGAAAAATGTACTATAACTTCAAATTTGCTACTACCGCAACAGATCAAAAATATATATTTGACTAGATGACGCTCGCAACTCCGTTGCGCCAAAATTTGTTTATCGCGTGGCAACCGTACATATTTCCGGGACAAAAAGTATCCTATGTCCTTTCCCGGGACTCAAAGTATCCCCAAACTAAATTTCATCAAGTTCAGCGGTTTAAACGTGAAGAGGTAACAGACAGACATAAAGACACACTTTCGCACTTATAATATTAGTTTGGATTATCGTAGGCCTTCTTTGAATTTCAACTGAAACAACCTAACCGCAGTCATTTCATAATGAAATAACCATCTAATTAATTAAACTAACTTTATAAGTAGCCGAGGAGTAAATTCAAAGCTGAACAAACCTTTAGTTCTGCTCGGTTGTAGCTCGGAATAATGTTCTGAGTAAACACCTGACAGACGCAGTGTTTTACCACCAAGCGAAGTGGTGAGTAGACGAGCTATTTCAATAAAAACATTTAAATTAGGCGGTCTATTTTATGGCTATATAAAATCTAGATGTTGGCTTCGCGCGGAAAGTTTATCGCGCCGGAACAAAAAAAGTCTATAATTTTCTATGAAAAAAATCTTTAGCTATTTATAGTTGACCCTGTCTTAAAATATTGTGCCTCTTTCATAAATGCGAGGAACGAGGAAAAAAACATTACATTTAACTCAGGGTAAAATTTAACCCAGACTAAAATAAGCAGACAATTACTAATTCAACTATGGGTTTCTTAATTTTAAAATACTTGCATTTCTAAAATGTATCCAGGCTAAACACTACATAGTGATTAAAAGTTTATAGTCGAATAAACCATTCCAAAAACGTTAATAATTCGCATAAAAACGCGTATAAATTCTCGTTTCGGTGAAGCCAAATATATTTAAGTAGCATTTGAATCGCACGCCAAGCCAAATAACATTTAATACGTTGTGCATGTAACCCAATGTGTGAAATGCAAAAGGCTCAAGTCTGCATCTAGTAACGCATACAAACATTCCACTGCAAATAAATGCAGATGGGGAGCTGTTTAAACAAAAATGCGGCCGAAACCGCAGTTTATGTGCATTTAGAACTGCACTATATTCACAGTATATCAATGCGGCAACACAACGGTTAACATTTTCAACTTAAGCACTTTAAAAATTTTAATTTTTAAAACTTTTATACAAAAGATTCCAAGTTTAACCAACAATCTTTAAAAATACTGTAACTTTATTGGTTAAAGACAAGGCTCTCATAACCGGAGAGGCCATGGGCGTACCCAGGATTTTAGCCAGGGGGGGGGATTTTAGCCATACCTGTTTCGAGAAGATTGTCGGTCTGGTATATTGAAACAAAAATCATGAAAATTGACTTTTATTAATCTGACTGAAAAGATAATTTGTTTCCAACACTCCATTTTGCGCAGAGTAGGTAACACGTTTTTAATTCCCACTTGACAGGAAGTTAATTGACGTTTATTTTATCTTCTTGGGGGGGAGGGGCGGGGGTGTCTTTGGTCAGGTCGACCTGCGATCTGTCTGATAGATCGGTCAGTCTGATCTGATAGATCGGTCTCCTCATATTATGTGGGAGTACCTGTACCGCGTCACATATACACAAAGGAAGTTCTAGATTACATTTATAGATACAAAGCATTATAATATTATGTAAATTTAGCCTCACTTTACCCATTGTAAAGTGAGGATAACCTAACATTTAACGGTTGTGAAAGCTGCAGGTAAAAAATATTTCCATTGCATATACCAAACAGTAAACACAGTAACACGGTGACTTAGTTTACACTCATACTATAAAACCTTCTGGTTTATACAAGTTACATTCTGAAACAAAATAATATCATGCCTTTAAGATAATTTGAACTTTAAAATAATGAGTGAAGGTATATTTTCAAAGTTACCTGTTTCTGTCGGACAAGCTTGACATATTAACGTATTCGTGAGCACATTTTGCGGACTGTCGTTTGCGGAAAAATTGATAACGGTTAAATAACATAAAATTTATTTATGCATAATATGAACATGCTGTATAAGTTAAGCGGTGTGGATTCTGTGAGCGCTGCGAACGAAATGTTTGCAGTACTGCAGTGTATCATTATTATGTTATGTATTTATTTCGTCGAATTTACGTGAAATTTTACATCAGAGTAGCTTAAAAATAAGCTTAAGAAAAATATGTTTGATACAACAATATATTTTAAAATGTTTTCAAATATTGTTTCATTGGTTTAACGGAACTGGTCTTTGTAATTCTCAACTTTTCACTCACAACATATTGTAAGCGCTTTCCGTCGGTTATTTTTGAGGCTGTGGTATTTATTTGATTTATTGGCAGAGCTCTTATTAACCGACTTCCAAAAAGGAGGAGGTTATATGTTCGACTGTGGATATTTTTTTTTTTATTATTTTTTTTGTATGTTCAACGATTACTCCGCCGTTTGTGAACCGATTTTCAAAATTTTTGTTTTGTTCTATTAGGTTTCCCTCCAATTTGGTCCCATTTCCACAAAAATGGTGATCTGATGATGGGATCCATGAGTAATCGAGGGAACTCCTTAAAATTTATATGGAAACATATGGTGATTTTGATTTTACGAGAAGTATCCTAAGCATATGCTACCAAAATGCAAGATTTTGCACCAAGGTATACTATGGTTCCGAAGATACTAAGAGAACTCCGGATTCCTTATAGATACAAGTTTGGGGGTTTAGGCGCTGTTTTAAGAACTGAAAGCATATGCTACTATGCAAATTACATTCATCATCCTCATCATCATCATCATCATTACCACGTCAGGGTCACCAGTGTCACATGGTTGTATATGGATACAATATGCCCCCACAACACCATAATTATATCATCACGTTATGTCCTTATAATAATTGGTACTTTTCATAGCGATTTTAATAAAAATACAATGTTGTTTCAAAATAAATGATTCAACTTCTAAGCGACTTATGTACCACAAAATTGAACATAACAAAGTCAACCTTAACTCCAGAGCGTAAGGCACACATTTGACATAACTCTTGAGATTCGAAAGAAAAAAGAGAAGTTAGTTGCTTCGATAGGTAGACTAGTTTAACTATTAACCCATCAAGCCCAAGCGGCACCCGGCTGCCGCATAACAATTAAAAATCTATTGTGTCTGCGATTCCCACGATCGAGGTAATAAATTGAACCCTTAGTATGAAAATACTTACATAGGAAAACAATCTACATCGTAATAGGAATAAGGAACACAATCGCATTGAGTGTGACTCTTAACAAATTGTAATAAGATACGTAGAATATACGCGATGGTTTACTAGGTAACTAAAAAGAGTGAAATAATTATTTTTAACAAAAAATTAAAACCGACTTCCAAGGTAAAAACAATAATAAAATCCTTATAATATGAACTAAAAAACTATTAAATAATGTTTCCTATCTAATAGTGCCTTTTTCCGAATTCGGCTAAACCTCAACTATTTCTCTACTCAATCTTCATAATTTTGAAGTCGGTGCCAGTTCCAAAAGTTTTAACTTGCAAATACCTATTCTGTTAGAGAACTGAAGATTCAGCTATATCTGGTACCGACTTCAAAATGATGAAGATTGAGTACAGAAATAGTTGAGGTTTAGCCGAATTCGGAAAAAGGCACTATTAGATAGGAAACATTATTTAATACTTTTTAGTTCATATTATAAGGATTTATTATTGTTTTTACCTTGGAAGTCGGTTTTAATTTTTTGTTAAAAATAATTTTATATCTATATATTTTTTTTTATTAATAAAATTGGGGGCGTCTATGGGCTGTTCGCCCATATCCTTTTTTTGTTATTTTATTATTTAGATTTTTCGCACCAAGGATAATTGTAATAATATTATTAATTTTAATTAATTGTAGTCCATCACGCCATGGACTTTTTTTTTCTTTTTATATATAATAGAATTGATTATAATATATTCATATAATAAATAAATATATATTTATTGTTTTATAAATTACATAATTATAATATTAATGTTTTGAACGGTGTGGTCCCAGTGTGGCGGCCAGTAGATCCGATATTTTTCGATTTCCTTAGATTTTATGCTGCTCCACCCTTTGCCTTTAGATGTTGTGACATTGGCTTGGTGGAGAGGGGTCACTCAAGCTGGGTGGAGTTTCTAGGGTGTTGAAGAGATATCGTTCTGTGTCGAATCTACCAGATGCCAGCCAGTGGAATCGCCAGCACCGTGTCCTTCCCAACGCTGCAATATGTGAATTCTTGGGAAGGGCGAGGCTCTGTCGATCCCACTGACTAGTCCGGGGTCCACACTTGGGTTTTAACAATCTATCTAGATTGAATAATTTTATATTATAAACAACACAATACGTTATTATCGGTTTCTCGGCTATGGGTATAACAGCTACGGTGGTGCCATTAAAGTAGTGCATACTGCGTTTTGGGGAGAGAAAAAATGATCTAGATAGGCTGTATTTTTGGGCACTTATTGTTTTGTACCCGAATACACCCTGAAGGGTGGTTTTGTTTTTTGAGAGTATGTATATAATATCCTTACTATTAATATACGATAGTGTGTCTGTCTGTCTGTTACCTCTTCACGCTTAAACCGCTGAACCGATTTTGATGAAATTTGGCATGCAGATACTTTAAGTCCTGTAAAAGGTCATAACATAGTTTTTGTTGCGGAAAAATGTACGGTTCCCGCGCGATAAACGACTTTCGGCGCAACGGAGTTGCGAGCGTCATCTAGTTTTGTATAATTGTTTGGCACGCTTTGCAGCCTTAACCTCTCAGGATAAGGTCCATCCATGCGGGATGGACCTTATCCTGAGAAGTGTCAAAACATTCAGTATATTAAAATACAGTCGGGATTTTTAGTATTTTTACTTGTTTCCTCTGAGCTCCTAGTACTTAATGCTAGGTCATCTATTTGATAAGAATATTAATATATTTGTCATTTCCAGTTCACCCGCTGGTCCAAGTGCCGAACCAGCTGGTGGGGGCGCCGACCGGCACGGACGTCACGTTGCAGTGTCACGTGGAGGCGTCGCCCAAAGCGATTAATTACTGGACGAGGGAGAACGGTAAGTTCATAGGCATAAATAATAATATCTCCCACACTGATTTCGGTGACGGTGGCCGATTTCATTTAAACCAGGCCAGTTACGCAGGATTTATAGTGCCCAAGTGTGTGCGCAGTACACAAGAGCACTCTCTATTCATTTTACTCGCATAACCCAGTGGGACGGAAGATCGACACGACTGGCGAGAGATCATGCAGGACCGACTTCTTACATGCCCATGCATGGATCCTAACCAAACTTGGAAATAACATGTTTCCAACACGGGAATCGAACGCACGACCACCGAGTCAAGAAACACGTTCTAAACCACTGGACCACGGAGGCGTATATATAACATAGCATTACATCACTAGCAGCACTTTATGGTATACTAGCTGTGCCCCGCGGTGTTACCCGCGGTTTAAGTGATATATTATAAAAGACTATGAAAATTACCAATGATAGGGTCAAAACGGGACGATACATGGTTCTATAATGGTTTATGGTAGTGATGATGATGATGATGAATGTAATTTGCATAGTAGCATATGCTTTCCGTTCTTAAAACAACGTCGAAACTCCCAAACTTGTATCTATAAAGAGTCAGGAGTTCTCTCAGCACCTTCCGAACCATGGTATACGTGAAAATCTTGCTTGTTGGTAGCATATGCTTAGAATACTGCTCACAAAACCGAAGTCAACACATGTTTCCATATAAATTTTGAGGAGTTCCCTCGATTTCTTATGGATCCCTTCATCAGGTCACCACTTTGATATGATGATAACCTATACACCAAAAGAAAAATTTTGAAAATCGGTTCACAAACGGCGGAGTAATCGTTGAACATATAAAAACGAACATAACACCTCCTCTATTTTGAAAGTCGGTTAAAATTGTAACACATAGTGTTATTCTGATGTATAAGCTATATTATTGTAAAGTTTCATTAAAATCCGTTCAGTAGTTTTCACAAACACAAACATCCATACATCCATACATACATACATACATACATACATACATACATACATACATACATACATACATACATACATACATACATATATACATACATCCAAACTTTCGTCTTTATAATATTAGTAGGACTAGCTTTTGCCCGCGGCTTCGCTCGCGTTAAGAAGTATTATTAATAATTACGTATCAAAATCTCAGCCCGATCGGTTTAAAATTGACAAAGTTTCATACAAACTTTCAACCCCTATTTTAGTAGTTTTAGTGGGGGTAAAATTGATCAAAATCCTGTCTTAGCGGATTCCTATGTCATAACATCTACCTGCATGCGAAATTTCAGCCCGATCCGTCCAGTGGTTTGGGCTGTGCGTTGATAGATCACTATGTCAGTCAGTCAGTCACCTTTGAGTTATATATATTAAGATGAATGGAAATCAAGTAGTAAGTCGCCTGACGAGTGCCGATCTCGTTGAGATCAGTTCAGATTGCAACCGAACTTGTCGCTGCAATGCATTTTTAAATGGGACAAAATAAGCGTGGGCACCCACCGTGGAAAAGATGGGGGTCCAAAAAAGGCTCAACTCCGTCCAACGAAGTTTTGCCTTGAAGATCTGCAAAGCATATCGGACCGTCTCCCTGAACTCTGCGCTGCTGTTGGCTGGAATACTCCCTCTTGATCTCAGAATACTCGAGGCATCGAGACTTTATGAGATCAAGAAGGGAGTGTCATGACCGGCATTGAGGGAAAGGGAGGTGGAACGAATGGCTTCCGCGATTGAGGACCCACATCCGGCAGAGCAGGTAGAGCTGAGGTTCGGGATGGTAGATGAGAACTCGTATGCCGATGTGGTTGATAGCCACATCCATAGGATCTATACGGACGGCAGCAAGATTGAAGGTCGAGTCGGAGCCGCACTCTCCGTATGGAAGGGTGAGGCCGAGACAAAGGCTGTCAAGTTTGCCTTGTCGCCGTATTGCACCGTCTACCAAGCCGAACTTCTAGCGCTCCAAAGAGCAGTAAGTATAGCCTGCAAGAGTGGAATGGCAAAGTTTGGTATCCTTAGCGATTCCAAATCGGCTCTCCAGGCTGTCACCCTTAGTTCCCCTCATCCCCTGGCAGTGCAAACAAGGGCGGCCCTCCGAAAAGCTGCATTGCAGAGGCGGGAGGTCTCTTTGTTTTGGATTAAGGCGCACGCAGGGTTGAGAGGGAATGAGAGGGTTGACGAACTAGCCAAGGAGGCCGCGCTGAAATTGAGAAGGAAACTTGACTACGATCTGTATCCTCTTTCATTCGTCAAGCGTATCTTGAGAGAGGATACGATTGTGGAATGGAACAGGAGATACGAAGTGGGAGGGACGGCCGGAGTCACGAAGCTCTTTTTCCCAAGCGCTGCTGCTGCATACAAAATAGTACAGATAATAGACATCACACACCACACCACACAGATTCTGACCGGTCACGGCGGATTCGCCTTCTACTTGAACAGATTCAAGCTGAAGGAGGATCCGTCCTGCCTGTGTCAGCCAGGAGTTGAGGAGACGGTTCCTCACCTGTTACTCGAGTGCCCAATTTTTGCTAGCAATAGATACGATATTGAGCAGAAATTAGGCACATCGATAACGGGTGAGAATCTGCCATCCATCCTGGGGGGTAAAAAGCGGGATATCTTCCTGGCTTTTTGCAGGACGATCGTGGGTGTAGTGAATAAGCGTAACAATAGTATTTTGTGTAATAATAACAATTAGGTTCTCGTTTTAAGCCTATATAATATTAGGATAGTCTCTGTTCTTTTTGTTTTATATTTGTGCCGTTGTTTTTATTATTGTGACATTAAATTGTATTTTATTTTATTTATTATTTTAGTGGAATCATTTTATTGTATTTTTTTTTTTATTGGAATTGGTATTTGAATTTAGTGTTAATTACATCGTATATTTTATATTGGATATCATAATTTATTTTGTAGAAATTACAATATTGAACATAATTGTTACATCTAAGGCTAATTAGACAAATTGTATTTATAGACAAATAGAAAATAAACAGCCCTGATAATGTTAGGGGGAATGAATTATAAAAAAAAAAATGGGACAAAATAGGGATAGGCAGACCGTTTTACTCGTTCCAATGAGTGATGGTGTAATCTTCTTATATATAAAATTCTCGTGTCACAATGTTAGTTACCGTACTCCACCGAAACGGCTTTACTGATTTTTACCAAATTTTATATGCATATTCAGTAAATTTCAGTAGGTCTGAGAATCGGCTACTGGCTACCTTTTATATTGATATGTGCATTTGTTGAATAAATAATAGTAAATTATTACAACTCGAGACTGACGGCGAGCATTGTTTGTGCGACGGGATAGCGATGGACGTTGCCATGGTGCCATATTAGTCACTTAAATAAAATAATATGAGCGAAATACTTTATATGGCAAAACAACGTTTGCAGGGACAGCTAGTACATATTATAATATTATTTTATTTATTTTTTATTTTATTATTTGGAAAACGTACAGTGTTTATTTAATTTATAGAAGGCTATATAAAATCTAGACATCAATTAGTGTATTTTATAATAATAAAGTTATAGATCTACTTAATCCATCTGCAAAATTGCATCTCTAAGAATGTAAATCGTTTAAAAAAAACTTAAGCAATCTACAATTAAACAATAAATATACATTTACAGACAATTTTATTGTAGAACTTGTGCATCTAATAAATGGTCCTCGAGTGTAGTCTTATACGCCCTGGGAATTGGAATTTGCATCGTCAATCGTAACTCCAATAGACTAGAACGGATCGATATTTTGACAACTGTACGGCGCATAGATCTGCCTTATGATCTATACTTGACAGATCAGCTGGCCGATTCTGTATCGTACATTTGTGAGTTAATCACTGAGTTAGTAACGAAACGGAGGAGTGAGTAACAGAAAGTGTCACTTTTGTATTCACTTGCATACAAAAGTGAGACTTTCCGTTACTCACTCCTCCGGCTATTATTAGTTTCGTTACTAACTCAGTGATCAACTCACAAATGTACGATACAGAATCGGCCAGCCGGTGTATCACATTTCGATCATATTATTATATCAATAAGAATCAAGTGTTTTTGTCATATTTCACGGGAAAGGAGTAGTATTCTGTCTTAATTCCAGCTCTAAGATCATATTCTTTGTCAAAAGAACTAAATACACTTAGCCGTTCTTGAGTTAAAAATGTGTAACTAACAAGACTCTCTTATGTAGATTATAATAAAAACGGAAAAGTAAGGTTTTATGATACACCTATTTTTTTAATTACTTTTTCTTACGCAAAACCCAATAAATACATCACATAAAGCATATATTTTAAGAATATATTAGCAATAACCAAGCCCTGGAACCATAAGTCTTGCAATCGTAACACGGAATATAATAATAGATGAAGTTAAACTTAAAGAGCAGACTGACATTTATGAGCGGGCTGTAACTCACTGAGCCTATTAAGTCCGCGGAACTCAAGAACGGAATAAGCAACTAATTTCGTTATTCATAAAGCACATTGAAAGCGTTAAAGTAGTCATTAAATTGATCATTATTCATTTTTCTACTACATCCCCCGACAGGCTGCGGGGGTAGTGGCTGAGTTATAGCGATTTTATCGTAGTATTTAAAGAATAAAATATGCCTTATTGCCATGGTGGATTTTCATTACGAATATTACTCAGATTTAATAGGCGCTAAGGTATAAATTATAGGGTACGATATAATAAAACTAGACTGTTATTTCGCGCCATCAAACATAATTATGCAGCAGAATCTGAAGTAATTAAATTTTTATGTAAGGAAAGCGCTTACAGTTAATGAAACGTCTACCTGATACCAATTTGGCTAGAGCTAAAATTAAGGTATTACGTAGGTTTTATCATCCCAAAATAGACAAAAGACAAAATAAATTAAATGGGTTTTACTAAAGATAGGTTTTTCCTCGTTAAACTATTATCCTGAGTTCTCCAAATTCTGAATTCTTTAGTCCTT
Source organism: Cyaniris semiargus (assembly GCA_905187585.1). NCBI lineage: Eukaryota > Metazoa > Arthropoda > Insecta > Lepidoptera > Lycaenidae > Cyaniris > Cyaniris semiargus. Next base: position 8,477,111 of record LR994555.1, read on the forward strand.
AATGTAAAAATACGTCGATTAGTATTATATAATTTATTTCTTTTGCGGTCAATGTGTGATATTTACATTAATTTTATTATGGCACATATTTAACTTTGTTTTCGTTTATGTCGAAATAAATTCAAAAGTACTCCTTTTTTGAGCATACCAGCATTACAATTATAGTATTTTTTGCTTGTACATTTTTTTAACATTTTACCAACAAAGTAGAAGTTGCACGCGGCTCCGCCCGCTTTAAACGGTATCCAACTGTAATCCTACATTTTCTGGCGATAAAAGTATTCTATGTCCTTCTCGTTGATCACTCTATACCTTTGCCAAATTTCATCAAAATCGACTCAGTACTTACCGAGTATATTCAAAACAAACAAACTAACTTTTCTTCTTTATTAGTATTTTATATTAATGTGAGTACTTTGCTGATTTATATTATTAGAACGAATATCATCAGTTAAGTAAAACGAAAGGTAACATTACTTTTCATTACAGGGCCACCCTCAGGTGGTCCTTTGTTTATTTAGTGACCAGGTGACTGATGGAAAATAACACTTCTCGCTGGAAAACGAAATTAGCTTCGGGTCTTGTTTATTCTGTACGTCCTCATCTCACCCTGTAAGAGGATTGACTGATATTATGTTTAAGACCTTTGAGTGCGTGTTCTAGGAAGGTTCCTAGAACACGCACTCACGTAGCGTTATTACTGGAATAGGCAACAAATGGGTTATAGTAGTATATTGTTATTCCAGAAAATCATAAATAGCAAGGGGTAATTTTATACAGAAGGAGTACTTCAACATGACTTAGAGTGTTTAAGAGAAAATTACAGTAACATTCTCAAAAACTAGGCGGATACAGTAAAAGTCAGCACACTGCAATGTGATGAAGCGATGTGGTCTATTCTTATATGAGCTATTCAAAATTGGAATATGCCACCCAATACTAAAGCGAGTAGCGACAAGCCTGTTAAATAAAGAACAGTTTTCAGTGGCTTACAATTTAAAAATTCATCAAAATAATAATTATATCGATACCTCGGTCAATTCTATCCACCGTTACAATACAACATTGCGATTGTTCGATGTGCCGACGCATTACGCTAAGGGTCAATTCAGACCGCAACGCGACGCGTAGATGCATTTCTAAATTTGTATGGATTTGACAGACTTCAATTGCGTGAGACGTCTTGCGAATCTGTCAAATCCATACAGATTTAGAAATGCATCTACTCGTCGCGTTGTGGTCTGAATTGACCCTTAGTTGTCTCATTTAACGCATGTATGTTATGTTTTCGCAGCGCTTTTCCCAAAATGTTGGTATTTAATTGCATCCAGCACTTTTCCCAAAATTTAAGTATTAAATAACAACAATACACTCCCGGTGTTACTGCAAAGGCAGATCACAAGTAAAATATATTCAAGTTACAAAATCAAACTTTAAGCGAAAATCACAATACATCGGAGTTATACATAGACTATAGAGTTACACTTATAATGATAGTAAATAACTTTAATAAGTGTTCTCTCCCAATTACCATATTATCGTCCGACATAATTACTGCCTGCTGATTGCCCACTATTTCGGGTATCGTTGGACGTAAAATTGATCGGCCTATTTTATTGATTACAAGCTTACTAATGTAATAATTGTAGTCTGCGTTATTGGCGTAACAATATTGTTGATTATTAATTTACGTGTTCTATTTAATAGATGTAATTCACGCTATCATCACAATGTTATTTCGCAACTTCTTTCAACTTACGGTAAAAATACTTTTAAAAATATTTTTTTCTCGGGAGTTAGTAGTTACACTATAGGAAGGGAGTTCCGTTTCTGTAGTGTTAAAAGGTAACAGACAGATAAACACACATTGGTGGTTTTCCGCATCAACCCTCTGAGGTCTCAAAATTCCAAAACACGTCTTAAGAAACGACATTTAAACGTTCCGGTAAGATGCAATTTGTATATCGAACAAAAGAACACAAAATTTCCTGTGCGGATTCGCGTACAATTTTCCACAGAACATTCCAGAGGCGGCAATATCACCGGCCGGCGTTTAACACGCGGCCGACAACGCCCGCCCACTAAAGTCGAGTTAGGAATGGATTTACGAAGCCCGCGACATGTGCAGCTGCTTGCCCAAACCGACAAAACGTATAAAACTTTTTCGCAATGCGCCTTAAATGTGTTTTTAACGGACATGTTTGCGTATGTTCTTCGGTTCTGCTGCATGATAATTAACTTGGGATATTAAAGTTAATAATAAAAATATTTGTAGAGTGAATAACTTGGTCTACTCTTTGTCTGGCGCGAAGTCATATGACAGACAAAGATTCTGGGCGTTGAATATACACTGCGTACGTTTATTAATAAAAGAGTTAAGTGTTAATGGGCTAATAACCCTAAAGTACATGTTAAACTTTGAGTCAACCCAAGTTAAATATTTGTAGAATTGAAACATTAGCAACAAAAAGTAAAAACTAAATTGAATTCAAACATTTCCATCCTTTCAATGCATTATGTTTTTCCCACAAAAATCCGATTTTTGTCAACCAATATAGCATCAGTAAAAACACGATTGTTACGCAAAAACCGGCGGGCAATAATATACCATAACTAGGCAGATACGCGGGGGCAGATTTAGATGCAGTTACAAAGGCAACCGAGCCATTACGCGGGCCGGCCGACCGCGCAAAAAGCGGCCAAATTCTATTACCGACCGATATTCAACAAAGACCGCCAGTCTGCCCGCTTCAAATTGCTTTAGGCTATTCGCGATATTTACTCTTACATATCACAATATTCGCGTAAACAAAATTCAATTTTATACTCTCTTTCGATGTACAAAACTCCGTGTTTACGTTGAAATTGATTGGATGCATGATACAATAGATAACGGTACATTATTCTGCGTTTTGCTATTGTTCTACGTTGTTGTACAACATGTTTCGTGTGGATTTATCTGCGTGATCGTGAGCACTATCATATTATGTAATCACTATGTTTTGATACAAAAATATCATACACAACTTATAGGACCTAAGATTTCACATGGTTTTACCCTTGACTAATGTATTAGAAAAGGAGATTTGTTGAAGTTGTATTTGTTACATCTGTATACAATGTTTGGAGCTCTTTTTTCTAGTAAGAGTAAAAGTATATGTTTTTATATCTGAATTATTTTTAACGCTAGACCCTACAAAACTAAAACATACTAACCTCATTAAGATTCTAGATTTTAAATAGCTACTTTACGCCTAATAAACCGCATAAAAGAGCAGCAATGTTTCAAATACTCACGAGCAAAAAGCATTCTTCTCATGGCCGTTCAGGGATCGTAAACATTTTCAATTCAACATACACAATATAGGTGAATGCGGACGGCTCTTATGCAAGCCATAAATTGCGGCGAGTACAAATTAAATTAGGTAATACTGAGCTGTGGCGAGCAGGACAAGCGACAGGACATGGAATGGGTGTGACGGACGTCGTTCAACTTTATTTGACTTTACACTGTTTCGATGCAAATTGTTATGACACCTTATTTCTATTGATTGAATGGCAACAATATAAATCTATACCGTCAAAAGACAAACACTTTTTTTAATGTAAGTAATCCAATAGTGAGTAATTATTGTGCATCACTTTTATAAATAAATGATTCTGATTATAATTCGTGACGTGATTTAAAGTTTTAAAGAATCAATTCGTTCCCAAAATCATACCTTTGAGAAAAACTAAACCCGTATTTGTCTGGCATATTATAAGATACAACAGTATGCTAAATCACAACATTGACATATTTATCAAGTTGATATGATTAATTAGCCGGTCAATAAACAAAAGGAGGGCGTTGCGGCCGCACAAGATGTCAGTTGCAAGCGCGCCGCAGATTTGCGGTCACTCCAAAGGGCCGACACGATTACATTAAGAAGCTTAATGCGTAATTGGCTACAAAATTTCATAGCATAAAGTGTACAGAAAAAGGTTGAGGAGAAAGAAGAGTTTTTAGCGTGGAAGTTCCTAAGAACATGAGCGACACTAAATTTAATATAAGTGTTTATTAATATTGTTTCACAAAATATAAATTTCCATAGAACGTTCTTCTCGTTTTCTTCAGGATTTAAGATTTATACCATAAAGTTATCCAATATTACTCCGTACCGAAAAACAATTTAAATATTTATAATAGCTTTTATGTGCACATAAGGAAAGTTATGAAATTTCTCATATAGCATGTGAGCGAAAACAAGGAAAAAATTCCAATTAAATATCTCTGGCAAAATAAACCACGACCGCTCCGGATGAAATAAAAAAGTTGCCGCAAACATAAACGAGACAAGAATGCAAGCGATTTTTAATGTAGAGCCAGTTGGAATACTGCGTATGTCTGTACTGTGGCCCTTTGGTAATAAAACTGTTAATAAAGATGATCTGATCATGGGATGAATTGTTGATCAAAACCTGGTAAATATACTATTTTGGTACTTAAAACATTTTTTGCTATATAACACACGTCTTGGTACACTTTACAGTATAAAATTAAATTATTTACTTAAATTACTTAATATCTATAAATAAAAATTAAATTATAAACTTTTGCAAACAAAACTTTTAATATTTTTTTCGTTAGTAGTTACGTGACGATGATAAAAATTATCTTAGGAAATAAAAGGTCGCTACTTAATATTTAGATATAAAACCTTAAAGAACTTACGACGTACAAAAAGCTAAACAGTATGAAAAGCTAGAACAATGAATAAGCATAACATAGGACATAGTTCCGTCGAACATATTTCATACCGATATCGACACAAACCGGAAGTACCTGCACATAAATGACCGGAAAGGAATAACCCGTGTATAATATGCTCGATGAGTACATTAGGATGTAGTTAATGAGTTATTTAAGTAAATACCACTATATTTTATTGTTACAAATAAAGACTATAACGTTTACAGAGTAAATGAAAATATGTATTATATTTTTTTCCTTGTACGAGTTACAACTAAAATAATAATTCCACCACGATTGTAATATTATTATTAAAAAAATAAGTAAATTTTTGTCAAGTAAAAAATAAATACATATATGAATTTCAATTTGCTATCCAAATTAAATATCGCCACTACTTTAATTGCATTTTTATAAAATAAATTATTATGAACTTGGACATACGTAAGACAACAATTCTTCTTTCTAACTAAAGCAATAATGTAAGATAGGCATAGGAAGGAAAGAGAACGAAAGAAAGTTGCGAATACTTTACATAAAGCTGAATCACATTCCGATAGTCTCGGATTGAATTGATTTTATAGTTGGGTTGTAATCGAATCGCGACAGTAAGCCGCAAAACAGAAACCGATTTCGAAAATAGAAATCGAGCAGATTATTGTATAATTTGATGCACAATCAAAACGTTGATTGGTTTTCAAAAATTCTAAAATCTATTATTTACTAGCCTAGATTTGGGTATGGCACCATGGCAACGTCCATCGCTATCCCGTCGCACAAACAATGGTCGCCGTCAGTCTCGAGTTGTAATAATTTACTATTATTTATTCAACAAAAATGCACTTATCAATATAAAAAGTAGCCAGTAGCCGATTCTCAGACCTACTGAATATGCATATAAAATTTGGTAAAAATCAGTAAAGCTGTTTCGGAGGAGTACGGTAACTAACATTGTGACACGAGAATTTTATATATAAGAAGATAGATCTTGTGACATCCTTTAAATATTAAAAATGGCCAGTTTTCATTTATTTTTGACTGGCTATTACTTTAAAGTAATATATAGTTATCCTACTAATATTATAAAGGCGAAAGTTTGTTTGGCTGTATGGATGTTTGTTACTCTTTCACGCAAAAATTACTGACTGGATTTTAATGACACTTTACAATAATATAGCTTTTACATCAGAATAACACATAGGCTACAATTTTAACCGACTTTCAAAAAGAGGGACGTGTTATGTTAGTTTTTCATGTTCAACGATTACTCCGCCGTTTGCAGACAGATTTTAAAAATTTTTCTTTCGGTGTATAGGGTATCATTCCAATTTGGTACTATATTCAAAAAAGTGGTGATCTGATGAAGGGATCCATAAGTAGTCGAACTCCTCAAAATTTATATTGAAACATGTGGTGACTTTGGTTTCGTGAGAAGTATTCTTAGCATATGCTACCAACAAGTAAGATTTTGCACCAAGATATACCATCATTCGGTTCGAAAGGTGTTGAGAGAACTCCTGATTCTTTATAGATACAAGTTTGGGAGTTTCAGCGTTGCTTTAAGAACGGAAAATATACGCTACTACGCAAATTACATTCATCATCATCATCATCACTCAATGTGGAAAAAAACGAGGAAAATTATTAGAAAGGGTTTATCTCACGAACTACTGGAGCAATGTTTATGTTATTTGGCACAGATATAGAGTAGACCACGTGAAGGGACATAAGCTATTTTCTCGCGGGAAAATCTACGGTTTCCGTAAAATTCCTAATTTACGCGGGCGAAGCCGCACGGGACATATAGTTTTTTTTATAATAGGAGCTACATAATATGACATTTATTAATATTTCAATACCTAGCGTATAATGTGACCTCTCTACGTTGGCATATGATGGACCAATATAAGCAATAATTACAAACGTCTAGAGGACTATATTCGCATATAATTGCCGATGATGGATGTCGATTACACATGTAATATTCACATCACTTTCCGCTTTATGTGACATGGCCCACCTAAAAAACTTTTAAGCATTTCAACAAGGATTTCAAATTCAAAAATAAAAATAAACATTTTTTTATACAGGCGAGATGATAATCACCAACGACAAGTACGCGATGTCGGAGATCAACAGCTCGGCGTACAGCGTGCAGATGCGGCTGGTGGTGCGACACATACAGCGCAGCGACCTCGGCGGGTACAAGTGCATATCCAAGAACTCCATTGGCGACGCTGAGGGGAACATTCGGTTGTATGGTATGTGTACTATAGGGAATGTGCAGGAGCATGGCAACAATCAAGGCCCAATCCCCTACCCTATTCCCTCCCCTACCCTCCCCTATTCCCTTCCCATCCCTACCCTCCCCTATTACCCTATTCCCTCTTAAAAGGCCGGCAACGCACCTGCAGCTCTTCTGATGCTGCGAGTGTCCATGGGCGACGGAAGTTGCTTTCCATCAGGTGACCCGTTTGCTCGTTTGCCCCCTTATTTCATAAAAAAAAATAGAGAACGTGCAGTAGCATGGCAACAATCAAGTAAAATATAAAAAGCTAGTTTCGGATTGGTGACATCATCGTTGACACACAATGCAGTCACTTCTTGGGCATTAATGTCTGGTTTGTTAAAAGTATTTTATCAATTTTGGCCCTAAGTTTTGGCTAACTGAATAACAAAATAAATTATTTACTTTTCGTATCCTTTTCTTGTTTATAAACAAGTTAACTTAAATAGTTATTATCGTCATCTAAATTGGGTAAAGCAGAGTAGCATTTAGGGATAACAATATAATATTTAACACTATATTACACTAACTGCCGCACTCAGAGACGAAAATGAATTACTTAACTGTAATTAAATAAAGATTTTGACGTAAGTCCCATACATTATCTGTCAAATTCTTCATTAAATTTCTCTTGAGTGCGGCCGTAAGCTACGCTACCACAGAAATAAATCAAGATAGAACGGCTAAGTTGAAATAAGTTTTACTGATTACGAGACACTGAAGTCAAAATCGTGGAACGTAAAACTTTCCTAAAATTCTTTTAATACGAAACATCTCACGATTTCTTTATTTATTCTAATATAACACAAGTCAACAAAATTAACAAAAAATTTTGGTGCCGAGATCTTGTTAGTGGTTTAATATCTAATCTAAAAATATTTCTTATTTTTTTATCCTACGTGTAGTTTTGTGTCTATGCTCTGTTTTTTAAATTTGCTGCAACTAGTACTTTTGGGAACATGTTTCTAAGTTTTAGTAGTACTTTTTTATAAATATTTTTTATAAATTGTCATTTCTACATCGCAAAAAAGTTATATCAATGCTTCAAATATGTTTTTTGTAATTTGTGGAGAAAACATAATGAAAAAATTGAGAAACTCTACAGTAAATTGTACACAAAGTGTTTATTTTTCATTTGTTATAAAAGAGATATTAAAAAAAAAGATTGGCCTGTATGTGAGTTGTTGGAAGTGGGAAAGGAGAATAATATAATGAACTCACACTTGTAACTAACAAGAGATAAAATTATTATATTGCCCCCTTCGATCAATCAACTAGGTTTAATGTAACAAATTGTAAAGTCGTTAGATAAAACCGGCCAAGTGCGTGTCGTGCCACACGTAATATAGGGTTCCGTAGTACCGTTAGTTTTTGATATTTTTTTATGGTCAATGAATTCACATTTATAACGTGTTTCACACTACTAACAACATCATCACAGTCACGTTCAAAGGAATTTGAACGAAAATTTCCTTTATACTTCTCCGAATACATTTTTTTTTGTTGATCGACTATTACTCAATAACTTATGAAGTCTTCTTAGCCGTGGTAGTTTTCCTTTTAAATTCAGCATATTTCCTCTCCCGTGAATTTTTTCACATTTTCAGAAGCAACCGTTTAGCTGGTAGAAGGGGGGACACTGGACTCTATTTTTTCCACTTTAAAACTTAATAATTCACAAATGGATCCCTAAATCGGAAAATTATTTTAAATACTCGTAATATTTTTTTAAAAACCTATCCAACGACACCCCACACGGTGGGGTGGATGCAAAAAAAAATCACCCCCGCATTGATGGGTACCGTAAAAAAATTTTTTTTAAAGATTTTATATACCATTTTGTCGGCATCATTAAGATGTGCATTCATGCCGAATTACAGCTTTGTAGGCCTTATTGTCCCTGAGTAAAACCGCGGACAGACAGACAGACAGACGGACGAACGGACGGACAGACCGAAACTAGTTGACCACGGAACCCTAATATTGGGCAAAATTTTTTTAATAACAAAAAAATCCCTAGTCTTAGCACGGATAAGATAAAACAGGGCATTTTTAATGGCCCACAAAAAAAATATGATAAAAGATACCTAGATCATTTTCCAAAGAATCTTGGATTCTGTAGTAAAGAAACAAAAAGAGTGATTTCAACAGGACCTAAAAACTATGAAGCGGAGGCCGTTGGGACCAGCATAATATGATGGCCGACTGCAGCTGGGGGATGCAACGCGATTATCTTGCTACACCTCATTGACGAAAATCGCGTAAATTAATTTTTATGTACAAATGAACTTATCTATATTTGCTGTTTTTCAATAATATTCAGTTAAATTTCTAAAAAAATACACGTAGATTTTTTTTTAAAAGCTTTTATTTAACTTGCTCTGTATGTATGTATGTGCGTTACGGTGGAATTTTGGAACTCAATTTTGAAGTAGATATATTTAACCGATTGAGCTGAAATTTTGCATACGCGTTTAGTTTGGATGACAATGCACGATATGGTATGTGACATCACTCTAAATCCAATATGGCCGACCATCTAAGATGGCGAAATAATTATTTTCTATGCAGTCCTACAATATGGATATTAAATGAAAGGGCTTTTTGAGAGTAACTCGAAAACGAATGTAATTTCATTCTACATCCAACATGGCGGCTCATCCAAGATAGGGAAATAGTTATTTTTAATGCACTTCTGCAATATCCGTATCAAATGAAAGGGTTCATTGAAAGTAACACGAAAACGAATGTAATGTCATTCTACATCCAATATGGCGGCTCATCCAAGATACGGAAATAGTTATTTTTATTGCACTTCTGCAATATGGGTATCAAATGAAAGGGCTTATTGAGAGTAAATCGGAAACGAATGTAATGTCATTCTATATCCAATATGGCAGCTTAGCCAAAATAGGGGAATAGTTTTTTTAAAGCACTTCTGCAATATGGGTATCAAATAAAAGGGCTCATTGAGAGTAAATTGAAAAGTAATAGCCAAGTGTCGTGTCGTGTCGTGTCGTGTCGTGACGTGTCATGTCGTGTCGTGACGTGTCATGTCGTGTCGTGACGTGACGTGACGTGACATGTCGTGTCGTGTCGTGACGTGACGTGTCGTGACGTGACGTTACGTGACGTGACGTGACGTTACGTGACGTGACGTGACGTTACGTGTCGTGTCGTGACTTTACGTGACGTCACGTCACGTGACGTGACGTGACTTCAAGTCAAATCCAGCCGGGTTTCAGAAAATGCCCGGTTGAATCCGGTCACTTTTGTTAAATGAAATTTAACTTTTTAGTCATGCAGAAATAAACGGAATATAACAACTCGCTAAATATATAGATTTTTCAATGGTCAAAGTCGAGTACGATTTCTTTAATCAGATTTTAACAAATTCTTTAAACAAAACAAATTACTATCAAACAGACTAAGAAATCTAGCCAGAGATAACTAAAAAACAAAAAATAAATTATAAACAAAAAACTTTTTGAAAAAAAAGCTTTTATTTAAATAGTCTAAAAAGAAAAAAAATAATTTCTCCTTAAAATTTTTAACTATTAAGTTATAATTCCTTAATATATTATACAATTTGCATGATTATAAAAGCTTGTCGTGCGATTTGTAAATAAACTAGTAAATACCAATTTAACTGAGTAAATTGATATTATATTTTTATTTTAATAAATTTATCAAGTACTGATAGATTGTTAAGTCTCGCGAGTCGCGACAAGCTTTTATTATCATGCGAATTGTGTAATATATTGAGGATTATAACTTAATAGTTAAAAAATTTAAGGAGAAATTAATTTTTTTCTTTTTAGACTATTTAAATAAAAGCTTTTTTTTCAAAAAGTTTTTGTTTATAATTTATTTTTCTGTATGTAATTAGTATAGGCTACCGAATGTAAAAAATATAACAGCTTCTCGGCACCAAAACCACTGTTGACCTGTGTTATTAATTTGTGAAAGTTAAAATATGTGTTAACACACAGACGGACGAACTTTCCTTTTCATGCTTAAATCGCTAAACTAACGAAAAAGTACACATTTTATATTCATATTGTCATAATATTATTATATGTTTCAAAAAGTACGGTTCCTTCACGATAATCGATTGAAATGCTACGTTACTATCAATAAATAATACTTTATCTCATCCATAGAAATGGAGCTGCCGTATCGCAAGACGCGCGTTGACGAGGACCTGGATTCAGTTCTGGACGAGACGAACGACGTGCGCTCGAGCCTCCAAGGTTCCCTCCGGGAGGGCGACCGGGCCGAGGACATAGACTTTGCCCCCACCCCCGCCGCCGCCCCCTCCGACGCCCCCTACGCTCTTTTAATAACACTAGCCCTCGCCGTGTGCTAAACTTTACCCATAGAGTTTCGCGTATCGTATTTTTATTGTTCTTCCAAGTTCGTGAGCCTACCAGAATGTGAAAGCGTTTAAATCTACATTTCTGTATCGCTGCCTTATTAATAAAAATGTTTAGTAAAGCCTCATGCGAGGGTGTCTACAGCGTTCGAATCGAGACTCAAAAGACACGAGCGTAATCGCTTGTGTCTTTTCATCATGGGTCAGCGTAAAGAGTATTACAAAAATCCATGTGACTTTTCCAACTTATTTAATAAAGACAACATCTCAGGCTCAGCACACATTGCAATGTCGCAAACTGATGCCAGGTATTGTGTACGTACTCGTGTAGTAAATAGAGTTCAGTTTTGAATAAATCATTTGAAAATGCATCGAATTGTATCGACGCGTCACGTTGCAATATGAACTGACTCTTTAAGGTGACTTTTAGATTTTTGCCGCATTCGACCGCGACCGATGCAAATTCAAATAAAATGCCACTTTATGACCTAGGCCAGGGCTTCCCAAACTTATTTGTACTGTGACGCCCTTGGGACTTTGCCATTTCTTTACGACGCCTCTCAACCCAGCCCTCAAAAATACTTTCTAATTTTATAACTAGCCTACACAACATAGGTTATCATAAAACACTATTTGGACATATTTTATATTGTTATTAGGAAATAATGACCAAATCAAAACACAAGCATAAATTAAAAAAAAATATTTATGAAAGATATTAAAGCCAGCAAGGCTGGCTAATGTGGAGGATGCGCTTGCTTTTCTGAGCACAGAGCATAGCTTCTGAAACCGGGGATTTCGACTGCCCGGGATGTAAGAAAGACATAATGGGCGAGGCGTTTACTCGATTTGGTTGTGTTGACATGCGACGCCCCTGGGACAATGTTGCGACGCCCCGGGGCGTCGCGACGCACAGTTTGGGAAGCCCTGACCTAGGCTAAACGTTTCGTTTTCTACCGCCATAGGTCTAGCGACCCATGCCGACGCTGCTTTGTAGTGGCGTAGAGCAAAATTAAATCTATAGCCTAGGTCATAAAGTTGCATTTTATCAAATAAAATGCCACTTATTAATGTAAGCGCGGTCGCTAGGGGATCGGATCACCTTTAGAGTATGCATGATGCAACTATTTTTATTAATAAGGTAGAGTATGGTATAGCCGCCGATATCGTGTTTTGTAATCGTATAGGAAAATATATAACGGTTAGTTTTTTGTTGTTAAGCATAGTTTTTGTACAAAAGGTTGTATACCCGCTATGACTATTGTAATATATAGAAATATATTTAGGACCTTATCATAGTTGAAAATTAAAAACGTCGTTTCTTAACAACGAAGATTTAAAGTAATTATCCCGAAATGGTAAAGTTACGGTATAAAATTTGGGGATTTTAAGTAATGAAATACAATTATAGAAAAAACAGCAATTAATTAAAAGTCTTTAATCGAATAAAAAGCCAAATTACACTTATTATTACAATCACGACCTATTAAAAGATCGATTTAATAGCTAAAATACTTTGCTGCAGTGTAATAAATAATGAAAGTAAAAAAAAAACGATTGAAATTATGTGTTAATAAAAGCCACTTTTTTTTTGTTTACCTTTTAAATTATATTGAAACGAATGAAATTGAAAACTCAGACTTTCTGTTTTGCGAAATTAATTATTTGATAATAATAGCCCTAGAACAATTTTCTTTTATTAACATCAAGCTAAGTTTTTGTGAGTAACTTCATTTTGATACGACGAACAACATTTTTATTTGCGAAAAATCTCGAAAGTGGTAGCTAACAGAGATAGAAAGCATTTCATACTTTGAATTGATGGTCCTAAAATATGGATTGTTCTGTTTGTAGGACAATGTTACCGTTGTTGTTCGTCTTATCAAAATGAAGCTACTCACAAAAAATTTGCTTGATAGTAATAAAAAAAAATGTTCTAGGGCTCCCGTACTATATACGTGTGCTCAGTCGTAAATCTGGTCCAGACGCGTCATAAAGAACTGCAAAGCACTAAACTGCTAAAAGCCTAACTCAGAATAATTTATTATTTAATAATTTAAGCCATGACTTCATGAGTGGATGAAGTAGGTAAATAACATTTTACAACATAAGAGCAATTACTAATTTTTTGCCTTATAATTTTAATAATCCTTGTAACTTACCTACTTCAATATCTAGCTAATATATCTAGCTATATATAGAATCCACATTTTTTTATCAGATCATATCATTTTTTGCATAAATGGAGGCTTTAGAACCAGGAAAATTCCTGGTCCTAAAGCTTCCATTTACGCAAAAAATCATAGTTTTCAAATTGTTACCTACCCGCTCCATCCACTCACGTCTTCAACTATGATAACTATGATTTACATTAATTATTTTCAAAATTTAACATTACAACTAAATATAACAGTCAGTTTTTAAAATTTTATTTAACATTAATTGTTTACGTTTTAAAAATATATCATGTATTAACGTACTGCCGTTGTAAATAAAATGTATTGCCCAATATACGTAGCTAAGCGGATCTTTTCAAAGATCAAGTAAATACTTAATTAATTTCCAGTTTCTGAGGATTTTTGGCAGAAAATCTATTCACCAGCTAGAGTTTATTACTTACGTTAAAATGTTAACCAATAAACTGCGCTGTTGAAATGATATCCTTCTGTCAAAAAACCTCTTAAACCAAAAATAAATATAATATTATTGTACATTAACATTTATCGATAGTAGTCTGTAACTGTTAACTTATATTGTTGAATTTATAATTAAGTTATTAATTTAATTAGTGAATACCTTAATAGGAATTGTATAAAAAGGCCAATTTAATTTTGTTTAATGAATGTTGAAATGTATTTCACCCAACTGTATGTACGCGTTCTGTTTGTACGAATGTATATTGCCTACGAACAAACAATATATTGTATTATCCAGTAAAATTGTTTTATTTCAACTTTATGATATGAAAACTTGTAACGGATGTTAATATTGTAACAACTGATATTTGCCGTCCTATCCCATACAAATATAATAATACAATTTTTCAAAGATTGTTTCTAATCTTGAAAAAAAAAATGTAAGTAAGCTTTAGGTGCTATCAACCTTATTAAAAAGTGCTATAATCCTATGAAATTGACTGCACCAATATCGGCAACGGGGCTTTGTTTCTTTCAAAAAACGTAGCCTTATTTCTAATTTATTTACAGTTTTCTTTTTAAATCAAAAGTTTTGGAAATTTATTTTAAATTCTGTTTAAGTAATTTCAAATTTTAAACATTTCCTACTTTTATTAACTCATATATGCTTTAGCTTTAAAATGTTAATAATAAAAAAAAACGATTTTATCAAATAAAAACATTATCATTAATTATTACTAAGAGGAGTGTGGACTGTGGACCTGCTTAAGATCAATAAGAGAAGCTTTGTAGTGTAAACTATAGTTCAATCATAACAATATAATATAATAATATTATATAGCTTTCATCACTAACCAAATGAAACCTTTACTAATAAATACCCTTTACCTATCAATATCCCCAATTTGCCCTGGATAGAGCAATACGTCTGATGTGGTTTCCTTCCATCACTTTAAAATGTCCTTAGTACTTTGCCTTTAATTAGTTTTGGATACGAAGGAGCTAATTACGATCTTTGACAAGCTTGACCACATGCATTAGGGAAATTACCCGCTTTATTTTGTGAGAAACTAGATGTATTGTGAAGACCTCTTAAGTTATTCTGTTAGCCTGGTATCAATAAACTACATTACTAACCTAAAGTTACTGAACTACTTACACATAATTTACAAAAGGTATACTCTGCGGAAAATATAGTTATACTCTACGACCTGCGCGCTAGATCCAAGGAATTGGAGTTTGAGGACCACTCTTCAAATTCCAATGCCTTGGAATATATTATAATATAAATAAATAGCACGCGCTTGTAGTGTAATGTAGTAGCGTAGACTTCATATCCACTAAGAAGTCGCTGATCTATCGAAAAATAAAATCCCGCGCCCCGAGCAAAAGTTTTACTAACAATACATTAAAGCGCATACTATATAATATTTGAACAATCGTTTGTATTCATGGATACTATTACCTACTTAGGCTTGTAATAAGTTGATCCAGTCCTGATAGAGACGTCAAATTACAAGAGTATATAACAACTATAGAAAGAAAGAGCTTGCTTAAGTGTACTGCACGCACAGGCAGGTTTTATTAAAACTACTCGTAGGTGTGATGGAAGGCATTATGTAAGGAATTAATACATAGGATGTAAATATAAATCTCCAAGCAAACGGTCACAGAAGTGCGTATTGACGTGTTTGTTTCCAGAGTCGTGCGGGACGTCCGGACCAATCTGCATAACAATGGCCGCCGGACAATAATGCCCTCCATAATTCATATCTAAATGAAGTGGACCAATGAAGTTACAAGATGTACTCCGCCCAACTTTGAGTGTTGAACTTCGAAATAAATTAATATCGGATAACATCGATTCATCAGCAGCGTTTGCTTCTCACTTTTAGAAGCACAATATTATGATGAAACGTAGCTATTGGGGCCGCATTTTTCGTATATTATATTTTTATCTATCAAAGCGCACGGAAGTTCGCAGGCCGAGTTCCAGCAGGCCGCGCACATGCCGTGCACTATTTACACGAACCGTTTCGACGCACTTTTGCCCCCCCCCCCCTGTAGCTCAGTTCCTATTGCGAGTGCAAAGATAAAATTCAAAATTATACCTACGTAATTATATACAAGTACTTAAGCAGTATACCCAATTTCATAGATATAGCTTCGGTAGATCCTAAAATATGTCCCTGTAAAAATAGCTAATTTTTGCACTGACTCACTCACTCACTAACTTACCGGTAATCAAAACCTCTAGGCCACTTCCAACTGCCCTAGCGTTATGAAATTTGGCACACAGGTCGTGTGTTATATATAGATTAGAATATATTACTAAAATATATAGAACAAAAAATTAGGAAATTTAAGAAATCGGTCATCTACGAACTTTAGATAAAAATTCTTATGAACCAGAGATACAATGAAAATAGGAGATAATATTGGGTATAAAATATTGTCATGTATAATGCACACTATTAGCTTAATAAATAAATACTGTTTACTTAAAAATTTGGCTTCTATTGATAGTTTAACAAATACCAAGTGCCATCTATAGAAAGTATTGTTTATATCGGGCGTGACACAAAAAGAAAAAAAGGTATGATTTCTTGAAAAAAAGTATTGAAAGCCTACCAAAAACGTACCTGTTAAAATGAGGCTATCGGCTAATTTTTGGCCTAAAAAAGAGTTGAAATCCAAATCAATGCCAAGTTCAGATGCACTTCATCGATCGTAATCATCTTCATCAACAACCCAGTTAGTAGGAACTCGGCCCCATTTTTACAGATATTTTTGGTGGGTTACCTATAACTAAGATTTTTCACTTAAAAAAAAGGTAACGTATAATTTACAGATTCAATACAAAATCGGTTTACGTATAAATGTTAACGAAATTTATTTTTACGAACATTGCGAATTTACATCATATAATACCGCATTTATGTGCACAAAACAGCCGATGCATGCTTAACGTTCCTGTCCATGCATAAAAGCTCCGCATTTTAATGACTGATCAATTAGGTGTGAGATGAAAAGTAAAAAATCACGCGCTTTCGACTAACAGAACACAATCATACTAGTGATACTAATATACTAATTACTAATATTATTAGAAAGTTGAAAGTTTGTGAGTTAGTGAGTGTGTTTGTTTGTTACTTTTTCACGCTAAAACGGCTGGAGCTAATTCGATAAAATTTGGCATAATTAGCTGACATCCTGGATTAACATATTATAGTCTACATTTTACTCCATAAAAATGTCTTATTCCTATGTGAAAATCAATGAAAATGAATTCGCTAATTATTATTAACTGTTATAATGCGGTTTACTTTCACTGAAAAAACCGCGGGTAACACCGAGGGGCTTTTAATATCATTGGCAAGTAAGGTGCTAGTAAATTGCAACTACACATTTACCCCTATATTTACACAACACACTTGTGTGTAAGTGGGGGTAAATGTGTAATTATAATTACCAACGGCAGCCTGAATTACACGCTCATGTTTGTCCACGACTTTGATTTGATGGCTAATTGATTGACTATTCATAATTCGATTATCCGAGCGCTCTATTAAGTATCGAGGAGATCGACTAATGCAAATGAGTGTATGTACATTTATAATTTAATGTGGATATTGATCACTCATTTAAATTAACTTTTTTAAGGGCCTATGCTGTAGTGTGTTTGAAAACTAGATGACGCCTGCAACTCCGTTGCGTCAGAATTTGTTGTTCGAGTTGGAACCGTACATTTTTCTAGAGTCAAAGTATCCCATATCCTATCCCAGGGACTCAAAAAAATTTCACCAAAATTTCGGTTTCGGTTCAGTGGTTTGGGCTTGAAGAGGTAACAGACAGACAGACACATACACATACTTTCTGGTATGAAAAAACCTTATTTTAGTTTAAATATACTACTCCGGACTTAGTACACTAACTAGCTTAGAGAATTGTCCTTACATATTTTCGAACTTAATATTATCAACAAAATAGTAAAAGTTTCGCAAATAAAAATTCTACGAATTGCTCTGTTATTTGATTTGCAAAACGTTTGATGCATTAGATATAATATAGCCAAATACCAAAGAATAAAAATAAGCATACAGACAATAAAAATACACATTGTGAACACATCTATAAAAAAATTGGCACCTATGTTCGTTTTCAATTTAATATTTCGGTCGAAAACGTCGGGCGTCTGATAGCGGTGCATTGTGCGCGTCGGCGGCCCGCGACACAACTCTCATACAATCACTTGAAAAAAATCCATGCACTTAGGGCGGAAAATAAGCGCGGCTTTCAACCGCATTCACTTTTAGCGATGTAGTTTTTCTCCTTTTACACCCTCCACACCCATTCTCCCTCTCTCCCTCTCTTTCCCACTCGCCTCGCTCGGCGTTCGTGACACAAAGCAATATGTGAGTAACTCCAGTGTAACGGTTCTTGTTTGAGTTGCGATTTAATGGCTCCTTAAACTGAGATGGTTTACGGGTTATCCCGCCTGGAAAGGTTCAAAGTATCGACGGTTATTTACTTTTTCGATCAGCCCAATATAAACTTTAAATCCTTTAAAGATACTCGCGCCATTAAGGAGCGAAATGAATAAAAAGTTTTTAAGTGACTCACTTAGAATGGCAAATTTTGCCGACAACGATAATGCTATACTTTTGAGCAAATCTTTTCTGCACATAACTATTTTTAAATAGATTATAATTATTGGTTTTAAATCCATACTTCCATATTCAATATTCATACTAATAATATTATGAATACGAAAGAGTGTCTGTCTGCTACCTCTTCACTAAACTGCTGAACCGATTTTGCTGATACTTGGTATGGAGATACTTTGACTTCCGGGAAAGGCCATAGGATAGTTTTTATTCCGTAAATATGTACGGTTACCGCGCGATAATGGAAATTTCGTGCAACGGAGTTGCGGGCGTTGCCTAGTAAGTCAATAATTGGTAATTATATTTTAGATACAATTAACTCATCAAGCCCCATACGGCCACCGGTGGTCGCGACAACAATAGAATACAATAGCATTTCCAAGAATCCGCGATCGAAGGGTTAAGAGCTTAATGCTCATTGTATAAAATAATAGGATTACTATCTTATACCCTCGAGTTAAATTATAAAACAGATTATGTATAAATAATACCTTTTGGTCCCACGACATGACTTTAACACTCGATTAGGATTCCCCGAAGACTTATTCGAGCACAGATTAATGAAAAGTATTGTAATTAGCCAATACAATGAAACAAGCATCAGACTTGTCCAATTTACATGACGGAGGTGGCGATATCGTGAAAGAAAGTTTCACCAACTTTTATCAGATCCGCCCCTGCGGTTGATGAGTTGTACTGAACTTTATTCATCTACCTATACAACGGGCGAGAGTATGGAAGCGGACTTTATTTAATTATGCAGAGTACAGACAGGTGGATGTATGATTCGGTATATCCATGTTGAAACTTGAAAGGTATTTTGCTTTGAGAGAGGTCACCTCTTTTATTGAAATTATAATATTATTTTTTTTTGTTGCTTCTCACCTGATACTTTATTTGAATAAGACGTAGGGCCTGTCCACATCCCCACGTCACGACGTCGTCAACGTGGAACGGTGCGGTAACGTGGCACGGTACGTTGACGTGACGTGCAAATTTACGTTAACGTAACGTAAAATGCACATCACGATATAGTAACATTGTACGTCGCCATGCCTTGTAAAACTGCTACATTCTTCACTACTGATCTAGATGTGGACCGCACAATACGTATTCTGCTTTTGCTATTGTTAAAAACGGAGAAAGAGAAGAAAAAAGACGTGCATTTTTACGTTACGTTGACGTAAATTTACACGTCACGTCAACGTACCGTGCCACGTTACCGCACCGTTCCACGTTGACGACGTCGTGACGTGGAGATGTGGACAGGCCCGTAGTCTACGAATACCAAATTATATGCAAAGCCCAAACTTCCTACGAAAAGCGGAATAGATTTTGATAGAATCAAAATCTATTCCGTGGTGTTTAAAGGAGTAATAAACATAATATATGCACATGCACAAACCGCTTTTATATGCATGATAGTATATAAAATGTAAACATACTTGTAGTCGCTAAAGACCTTAGCTGTTACACCACTTAATAAACAAAAAACACCCTATTAATTATTATTTTTTTCAAAAATTTTAACGAATTATTGCATTGTCATTGGCTCTTAATACGTATGCAAAGTTTCGAATTAATTCATCAAGCCCCATACGCTCACCGGCGATCGAGACAATAAAATAAAAATAAAATCTATTGTGTCTCGTTTCTCGATCACGATCTACGGGTTAATTACACTAGTGGAGATAGGTAGAAATCGTGCTCAAAGATTCCGTTACACACATACAGCCCAAGCTTATAAAAGCGTGTTAAAAAAAACCTTCTCCACACAATACGATCTCTAGCATGCCGAGTCTTGAGTGGGCTCGGAGGGACTCGGATTAGGCAATCCTACAGCCGACTACGTATTACACGAACAGATTTAAACTGAATTATGCGTTCAATCGGAAAATTGGAATGCCACACAGATAATTACCTGACACTCACAGAAAAGTAAGTCGCTTACAATCAAGATTCAAATAAGCGTTATCGAAGGAAGTGATGCGGATAGTCTGCCTTATCACGAAAATAGCTTGGAACACCTATGTCTTGATGTAGGTAAACTCATGTCAACCTGAGGAGAAGGGTTAAAATAATCTGTTCATGTATACGAACGATTTTTATTAGGTAGGTAGGTAAACCTTATTGTCCCCATTACTACATTTAAATTCATATATTAATACAGTCTTCCACAGTGCGTTTTTCGCGTAACTTTCTGCCGCGCACTGTAAAACTCTGGAACGAACTGTCACCAGCAGTATTTCCGGACCTATACGACCTGCAAACCTTCAAGAAAAGAACGTATTCCCTCTTAAAAGGCCGGCAACGCACCTGCAGCTCTTCTGATGTTGCGAGTGTCCATGGGCGACGGTAGTTGCTTACCATCAGGTGACCCGTTTGCTCGTTTGCCCCCTTATTTAATAAAAAAAAAATTATCTTTAATGTGGTCTATTTAAAATATGAATATGAATTAATAATAATTATTATGCTTTTTAACGAGTTTTTGATGCAGAAACTAGCCGTTTGAAATAAAAGCAAATGGAAATAAAAATAATTGCATTAACTTCAATGACTATTGTTCATATTCCATTCTGAAAAAATAACAGCATTTCATACGAGTTAAGTAAAATATTCACTGGTCAGTAAAAAATCAATAAAAAAATATAATTACTGTGTCAGCCCCGCCGCTATTTGCTATAAAATTTTAATTCTTTTCTGATAAACAATGGTATTATTTCTATGTTTCTTCGTATGTAATTTACTATCAAATGTTGCAGGTACACTCATATATTTTCTATTTAATTGTTTTTCGTTTTGTACTAGTTGTCTTTGTCTAGGATTCAATAGTTTTTCTCTATCTTTATTTCGCAATCAGTACATTCTCTTTTTAAAACTTTTCAGGGGCTAAATTCGAGAAATTTCGAAACGACTACATGTGGGCAGATCAGGTCCAGACATACTATAAGCTGCACGGCCAGCCAACACACTGGTATCAGGCAAAACAGTCCTGCGAGGACGAAGGGACGATGCTTCTCATACCGGACACTTTCAACGAAATGGACAATATCAAAGTGTTGATGAGCAATATGAAATCCGAGTATTCTGCTATATTCGTGGGCATACATGATCAATATGCTGATGGAAATTACGTTACAGTTAGAGGTACTGATAAACAGGTTTTCTGGTAGATTTAGAGTAGCGTAAAAAAAGTAAAAAAAAAAGATTATTTTTAATTTTTTTTTTTTTACTTTTTTGGCATAGTATTAAATAATCAGGTTTAACGAAATAGATTAGATCCTTTTTGCCTCTTTTTCAACAGGCGCGTAACTTATATCTTAATCTGACCTCTTTCTACTGACTCAGACTGAGGCTAAGGAAGCTATGAAGCGGGGAAAATCGCCTGGTCACGACGGACTCAGTGTGGAGCACCTGCGGCATGCGGGCTTTCACCTGCATCTCTATGCAGGGAATGTTTTATACGTTTTGTATCCGGCACTCCTATCTGCCAGCAGACCTCATGAGAACTATTGTGGTCCCTATTGTAAAGAATGATTCGGCTGATACGTTTAGTAAGCGAAATTATAGACCCATTTCCCTTGCTACAATACTAGCAAAAGTTCTAGATGCGCTGCTGGATACGTGTCTAAAGAAGTGCGATTCGATTGGGGACACACAATTTGGCTTTAGAGAGGGAGTGTCTACGGAAGGTGCCATACTGTGTTTGAAACAGATGGTTGATTACTATACCAAACGAAAAACGCCGATTTTTGCCTGTTTCTTGGATTTGTCCAAGGCATTTGATAGAGTATCATATGAGAAGCTTTGGGCAAAGCTAAGAAAACTTGGCGTACATGATATTTAAATGCAATAGTAAGATTTTCAATCATCAAGAATGTCCACCACCTTTACTTAACTGAGTACCTCTGAGTCGTGTTACAAAATTTAAATACCTCGGTCACGTGGTGACAGATACTCTCAGTGATGAGGAGGATATTGAGAGGGAGCGCAGGGCGCTATCTATCCGCGGTAATATGCTGGCACATAGGTTTGCCAGGTGTACAGCGCCTGTCAAGATAATGCTTTTTAAAGCATTTTGTCAGACGTTTTACACCTGTGGTCTGTGGGCCAGCTTTACCCAACGGACCTATGGTGCCTTGAGGGTCCTTTACAATAACATATTCAGGTCTCTATTGCGGCTCCCTCGTTACTGCAGTGCATCCGGGATGTTTGCCGATGCAGGAGTCGACGATTTCTATGCAATTATGCGGAAAAAAGTAGCGTCAGTGGTGCATAGAGTTCGAGAAAGCCGGAATAGTGTCCTGAAGATGATAGCGGAGAGAATTGACTCTGCACTCCTTCGCAGACTCACTGAGCTACATGTCAGGGTAGCAAGATGAGCTGCATCGTAATTATTAAAACTATTCTTAATATGGACTTCTTTGTCTGATAATAAATTATTTTAATTTTTATTATTTTATTTTATTTATTTATTTAAGGTCTCTAGCATACCGTTTTGCTCTTGCAAATATTTTTTTGTAAAGTCATTTGCAACTTAGTAGTAATCCCTAACGACAGCACTCAGAAAGATTTGACGATTACCTAATTTTAAAATAATTAAGATTTTGACATAAATTCCATGCCTTTTCTGTCAAATTATTTATCAAAATTATAAGCCTGAGTACAGCCGTATACCTTTTTTTTTAACTTTTTTCAGGTGATCACCTAACAGGAACGGTACAAGGTATAATGTGGGCAGAAGGTAGTCCAGACAGCTACGAGGATAACGAGCACTGCGTAGTCATGAACAGGCTTGGGCTTCTGGACGACCGCCCCTGTACCGACGTTTATCCATACATATGTAAGATAGGAGCAGACGATTTTAAATACCATGAAGAATGCGATGGGTTTGATCCAGGTAAATAAAATATGCTTTAAGCTAAGTGTGATGCTGTAACTAAAAATTAGAAAGAAAGCCAAATGATCACTACACGATTACATGAAGTAATCCATACTTCGGTACTTATATTAATATTATAAATGCGAAGGTTTGCCTGTTTGTCTAATATCTATCTATCTACCAGTCTGTCTGTTTCTATCTGTCCGTTACCTCTTCACGACCAAACCGCTCAACCGATTTTGTTGAAAATTGGTATGGAAATACTTTGAGTCCCGGGAAAGGACATAGGATACTTTTTATCCCGGTAAAATGTACGGTTCCCGCGCGATAAACGAATTTTGGCGCAACGGAGTTACGGGCGTCATCTTAGGATAAGGAGTTCAGGGGGATGTGCCAAAATCTTTTCGTTTTCGCTTCGTTATAGAATCGATGAAAATGTATGGAATTGACATAAGCGTTCGTTAGTATGACGTTGACGTTCGACTCGTCTTATGTCAATTCCATACATTTTGATCGGCGATTCTGTAACGAAGCGAAAACGAAAAAGTTTCGGCTAAATGGCCTGGGCTAGGGCGGCAGATTGGGGAATCCATTGCCCATTGCACGAGTCCTGCCCGGAAGAAGAGGGCCCGGTGCCTCGTGCTGCTTCCGGGAGGCTCAGCAGAGCTTAATAGCTTGCTGTGGAGGAGTCTGCTTAAGCAGACGCCGCTAACTGGGCTGCCGCAGATATCGCCCTCGTAGGCGGGTCCGGTGTCCCAGCAGCGTAGCGGAGTAAGGAGGCACCGGTGGGTTTTAGTAGGTAACCCCGGGTGCTCCACCTTGCCGCAGCACCTGGGGAGCCCCACATACCCCGGCGACCATTCCTCCGGGCCGCTGGGAATGCGTAACGCATTTCCCACCAATAAAAAAAAAGTATAAGGATCAGTTAGGATAAGTCTAAGTCTAGTCTAGTCTAACTCTAGTCTAGTCGTAGTAATAGTGATAACCTTTCGGCTAGCCACTAGCTTTATTGGAATTGCCAATATTCGCCGTGTATGTGATAAAGAGAGCCAGTCATAGCCATGCCGACACTTATTTTCCTTGTATTAGATCAATTTCCTTGTGTTAGTTTTGTAGCAACTGGTAGTAGAAATTTTTTAAATTCATTATTTTTTTAGGTTACGTTCTACAAAACTTAAGCGTGGGTCAGCATCGTAAATGCTACAAGTTCCATCGCGAGCCGTTGTCGTGGTTTGAGGCCTACGCGACCTGCTTTCGAGAGGAAGGAGAGTTGGCTATCATCAACTCACCAGAGGAAGCCAGCGTCGTCACCAACTTGTTAAGAGACCACATCAACAGCAATGTACCTGATCCAAACATACTGTACCTTGGATTCAGTGATCTACTTTTCCCATACCAATATAGGACTATTAAAGGTAAATAAGTTTTTCAAAGTCCAACGGCAAATCAGGCACACAACTTAATATAAAATAATTAAATTTTTTATTAAGTAATATTGTGCCCTGGAATTTTGATTATAGTACTCAGGAATTAGAA
Organism: Cyaniris semiargus; assembly: GCA_905187585.1. Taxonomy (NCBI): domain Eukaryota; kingdom Metazoa; phylum Arthropoda; class Insecta; order Lepidoptera; family Lycaenidae; genus Cyaniris; species Cyaniris semiargus. The sequence goes on from LR994555.1 coordinate 8,502,226, forward strand.
ATTAATAGGCATCTTTAGATCAACCAAGAGTGGTAAAATATGTATGTATTTAGTCAGGTGCACCAGAAGGTTTGTGTTTTACAAGTAAATTCTTGAGAAGTATCATAAGATTTGTCTATTAACTCTGGAATCATCAAAGCAGACATATTTTTTAAAATATTGGCTTGGTTAAAAAAAAAAACTTTTTTTCAGACGACACGTTAAAAGCCGCAGGTTACTCGTCTTTCCATCCTTTAAAGGAAACAGTAGTAGCCAACAAAACTAAAAGATGCGGAGCCCTTTCCAGAACAGGATACCTCATTCTCACCTATTGTGACAGACCAGCCATGTTCCTCTGCCAAAAAGTTATTGATAAGAATAACAAGTTATATTATAATCATGACAATGATAGTCAGGAGAGTGACGATTATAAATAAATAAAAATTAATTAAAATACATTTTATAAATCCCACAGAAACTGTGTATTTATTGCAATCAAAAGAATCATGAGGTCTGTTCCATGTTTGTGTTTCATTAAAATCAGCCCAATATATTATAATCAGCTTATTTTGTGGAAAAAAACGAACGAACTATTTTTATTATTGTAAGTAAAATAAAATGACGAAAACCATACTTGTTGTGTTTCTATAATAAAATCATGTTGATAGTAAAACTAGAAGAGATTTAAGAATCTTTAATTATGAATTATTATATTATAGATTAATTAATCATTATTAGAGGTATAGCCACGATTAGTAGTCAATAGACTTGAATATTATTATCTTTAAAAGTCTTTTGGCAAACCCTCGTGCGATCAGAGCAAAAATTGATTTACAGGCTAGCACGGACCTACGCATTTTAGTCGAGTTATGTCAAGCTTTGCCGACATCGCGACTAACATTGACTTGACATAACCCGACTAAGAGCGTTTTCACATTATCCGATCCGATATCGGTATCGGACGCCGATCCAATATCGTGGTAAGTAAAATGTATGAAACATGTACCTGTTTTTCACATTGTCCGGCCCGATATCGGATATATCCGAGCCGACACCGATATGCTGGCGGCACCATCGGACGCCCGTGAGCCGTCGGACGATAATGTTTGTATGTGTGCTATACGTGTATCTAAATTGTCTCTGTGTGCGTAGAGCCCGATGCGTGGCGGCCATTTTGCGCTTGTTTACTAGTTTGGTTGTCATCATGGCGTCGTCATCATTTAAATACGAAAGTAATTAAAAAACTTTCTAGGTGCGTTTTGTAGCTTGCTAAAAAGAGTATAAAATGCTTCCTCTGAATATCTAGCTTCTACAATGGGATGTATCCAATACTGTCTGTGGACAGATCTCTTTTTGCGTGTCAAATATAATAGATACTTACAGCAGATAAAGTTTTCTATTATAGTCTGCCATGATGACCTGTCCGCACTAAGCTATCGAGCAAATGGCCGTATCGGAACGATTTTGTCGGAAATATGTGGAAATAGCACATGATATCGGATGTCGGCTATCGTCGTCCGACACCGATATCGGATCGGATAATGTGAAAACGTTCTCAAGAACGTAGGTCTCCCGTGTATTTCTTTTCTCTGATAGTACACAACTATAATATTTTTATGAGCAGTAAAATGTAAGCCATATATTCAGCACAGCAACGGAGTGGCACGGCGAAATGTATTGCCTGACTTTTGAACATTCGCATTGATTGATGTGTTTTCATATTTCATTACTTTAAAAATCAATAATTTGAAAACACCAGATGTGGATTTATTTTAATCATTTAAGTCAATCAGGCAATTTGTTAACTATTGTTTACAAATGGCCTGTAGAAAATGGAGAGTAGATAATGAGTAATATTTCAAAAACATATTTAGCTGACTGCTGTAATATGACATTTATTAAATTATATCTGTAAGTACCTACGATTTAAGACTAAATCAACGATAATAATCATTGCAGCATAGAATTGGATATATGATATTTAAAATTATTTTAATGTAAACATAACCAATTCATCTAAACAAATTTATTGTCTTATTCCTTTAAAACGGGGCTAATTCATGCCTTTTAAAAATTATTCAACATTTATACTAAAGTAAGCAGAAACGGATTATATATATATATATATATATATATACCATAAATGTGGAAATATGTAAAAATCGATGGTTGGCTAAATACACTTTTTTTACGCAAACACTACTTATTAGCTTATGTCGAAACTTTGTATGGTTATCTTAAGCCCCGATAAAAATACTACCGTGGGATATAGTTACGAATAAGCGCGTATTAGCCAGTAATATCATAAAGTAAATTTCATCGGGGGTTGTATGATCCATTACCGAAACCGCGACGCAGCCGCGCGCCGAATGCGTTATTATGCTGATAACATCGCATTGTCCCTTAATACCATTATTTACTAATTTTACTAAAACTATGCTAAACTAATTACGACGGATGTTTGATCAGTCTTATTTTGCACAAAATTGTAAATGAAATGTAAATGTTTACGTTGCAGGCATACTAAAATATTGTTGGAGGTTAAATTGAATTTGCTCTTATTTTGATCACATACATCTAAATATATATAACTCAAAGGTGACTGACTGACTGACTGACTGACTGACATAGTGATCTATCAACGCACAGCCCAAACCACTGGACGGATCGGGCTGAAATTAGGCATGCAGCATCCGCTAAGAAAGAATTTTGATCAATTCTACCCCCAAGGGGATAAAATAGGGGATGAAAGTTTGTATGAAACTTTGTCAATTTTAAACCGATCGGGTTAAGACTTTGATACCTAATTAATAATAATACTTCTTAAGGCGAGCGAAGCCGCGGGCAGAAGCTCGTGATAAATAAAGCTAATAATATGATAAGTAACTATTTTTTTAGCACGCAAAGTAATTAATAAACAAAAGATGAATTATTGAATGCGATATAAAATTTAAAATAGTTTCTAAAAACAGTAAACTCTTTAAAATTCTTGACAACGTATCCCAGCGAAATGTTTTTCATTTTAATAATGAATAATAAATTACGCAAAGGTGTAGAGGGCGCCCGTAGAACAATACAGCAAATAACCAAATTTTGTACGTCATATCAGGATATTGACAAAAACGTTGCGAAACGTCAAACAAAACTTGTTGTTCACTGTCTGTGCTGGTGCTGCCGTCTAGCGTGAAAAAATACTGTAATATAATTATATTATTGAGGATATAGAAAACGTTGAAGAACTCCGATGTCTGCTTTTTTTCAGAGCTTTCAAAGTTCTCTTTTTCTTAGACGTCTCGTCTTATATAGCTCATTTTGGTGGCCCAAATCATAATGCAGCTACAACAAGCCTCGGCAACATTTTAGTAATGACAGAATCGCGCCTGCAGTCGACAGCATGATAATACAATACATTTAAACCCAGCGGTGCGTTGCCAGCCGATGAATCGCGACAGCAATTTTACGCAGCTAATAAGCGTGAAATACATTTGGCGATTGTATTTACAAAAGCGGAATTCAATCAAGAATGACGGATGACAATGAAAAACAGTGTTTTATAGCCTGAATATTTTTTACTCTTGAGAGACTGAAGTGGGAGAGTTACGAAGCTGTTATTTCCAAGTTTGGTTAAGACAATGCAGGCAGATTAGTGATCACCTGATTGTCTGACATGTAAGATGATCCATGCGTCAGATGGACATGTAAAAAGTCGGTCCTGCGCCTGATCCTTTATACCAGTCGTGTTGGTCGTCAGAATCACGAGGTTAAGGGGGTAAAGTAAAAGAGTACTCTTGTGTACTGCGCACACACTTGGACACTATAAAATTACTCCTGCGTAGCTGGCTTGGTTTCAATGAAACCGGCCACCGTTACCAAAACCGGTGCGTGAGTTATTATTATGTATTAAGCACTTGCACATTTCAAAAATATAGTTTTTACTGGTTTTATTAATATTTTTCGTAGACAGAGTAATTAATGTCCTTTTCGTATTTTGAGGCGGCCATTTTCCACCAGCGGACCAAACCAGTTCCATTTCTAATAAAACAAATGCAATAACGCAGTAAGCGTTCGGCTTAATAATTCGCACTTACAAAGAGACATAACTTCAAAATTAGCGAGAGTTTATGTATGAACTTGTATAATTCGCGTAGTTTATAGGGTGCTCCATGATTGCGGGGCTCCGGTAACTGGCAATGAATATTGTCCGTTACTAACGAGCTAGACCTTATATTCATAATTACCTTTTTATAATAAGAGAACTTCTCTTATTATATATCAACATCTAAATTGTCTCTCTCGCATATGAGCAAGAACGAGGTATATTTTGTACAAATGATTGAACCTAATCAAGGTGAATCGAATAAAATAGTTATCTGAAAAATGGCCGTTAAAATTTCGAAACGCCACCAAAAAGCATTTTAGGTTTTAAAATTCTAACATGAAATATCTCGTATTTAATGGATAGTTTAACTTTAAAATAGCGGGCGTATAGGCGGTATAGGTACAATATCGTATGTGAGAGCTTAATGCTCGCTTTTGAGTTAAATTTTATTTGATTGCGAGCGGCCGACAAGCTGATTGATGTATCGCCGGGCCGAGAAGATGAAATAGATTAATATGCCGTGAAATTTCGTATCCATATTAAAGATGGCGCAAATTCATCCCGAATATTGTTTCGCGTAGAATATATTTTTATGTGCTAATTTCGCAGCTAAGTACATATTTAGAAGAATAAGTTTGCATGTTTATTTTACTACAAGTAAAATAAACATGCATACGTTTCACACCTTGCAATGAGAAGTCGAAACAACAAATAAATATATTATCCTTACGTTTCTGACCGTCTTATCTGCATTGAATTTTTTGTCATTTGTAACTTTTTTCTATCACCGACAAGCTAGTGCATCCGCTTTTTAGGGTTCCGTAGCCAAATGGCAAAAAATGGAACCCCTATAGATTCGTCATGTCTGTCTGTCTGTCCGTCCGTATGTCACAGCCACTTTTCTCCGAAACTATAAGAGCTATACTATTGAAATTCGGTAAGTATATGTAGTCTGTGAACCGCATTAAGATTTCTAATATCATTTTTTTCTAACATGAATAGTTTGCGAGAGAAACTCTTCCAAAGTGCTAAAATGTGTCCCCCCCCCCCTCTAACTTCTAAAGTAGGGGCATGATAAGTCTAAAAAAAATATATGATGTACTTTACTAAAAAAACTACCAACAAAAATTGGTTTGAACGAGATCTAGCAAGTAGTTTTTTTTTTATACTTCATAAATGGTAAACCTTAAACCAACAAAAAAAAATTTTTTCATCTAACCTATGCGTGTGGGGTATCTATGGATAGGTCTTGAAAAATCATATTGAAATTTCTAATATTTTTTTTTTTCTAACCTGAATAGTTTGCGAGAGAGACTCTTTTAAAGTGGTAAAATGTGTCCCCGAAAAAAAACTATTCTTCGTTTAGTAATTTTCAATTATGCGAGCTGCATTCGTCAAATCAATCGTACAAGAAAAGTAGCGATTGTGATAAAGCAATAGGGCGTTTATACGACATTAACTACATTAGTGACGCCACATTTCGCGACAATCTGCGACGCGACGCAGTCGTGTGTGAATCCGAAGATACAGAGCCTCATTTCCTACAGGGTTAAGCTTCGAAATTAATATCACCATTAACATACAACTCGAAATTTTGGTATGTTATGTTACGAAAATGTTGTTATTGAAATTGTTGAGCTATATATTTAAGTTATGTGCGATTGAAGTGAAAACTTTTTACGTGCTGAGTCTTAAGATCATATTATGGAACTAATGTTATTCTTTAGAAATTGCGTTTGTCGGCTCCCTTTCGTGCCTTGACCATTGAACTGATTTGGATAAAATTTTGCTTTCATTTCAATGAACATAGTGTCGTTTTACTCATGTTTTTATCTTTTTTTTTTTTAATTTATAAGAAATCGTACTAATGAAAATGTAAAATAAGTATTTCGTATATTTTATAATCATTTTTACTTGAAGTTAACAATTCTCATTGTCGTTACAAAATAAAATATGACTCCTACAATTAAAACAAAAGGAAGACTACTCAGTGAAACTGCTTGTTGCGAAGGATTAGTCTATACAAAATGTTTCTTTGTTTGCAGGAGAACGTTTACGATTGAAGGCAGCTTTAAAGTACTTCCGCAGTGACAAAGGTCCTTGCGCGTGCGGATGCTATGCATCATAAGCCGCAAAGAAACTTAAAATATATACTTTAAAGTTGTGTGAGTAAAATTGCTGGCATTTCTCTACAAAGTGGCTTCCACGAAGTTGTTTCGTTAACTTTAGTTGATTGTTTTTAAGACTTCTTTTACCATTCTGTCCCCCAAACTACTAAGAATTTGTTTTAGTAAAAGTTTCGATAATGTGGCCAATAAGATATACTAGATAGAGATCGCCTAATGGTCGAAATTCGACCTCAAATAAAAAATTAAATTATAAGTTTCCCACGCTTTTCTATTGATATTCTATTGTCAAAATATTGACTTTATTATTTTTTAGACATAATTCCTGTGAAAGTCTCAAATTAGTAAAGTCAAATGATGACAGAGTACAGACTGACCGTGTAATAATTGTCTAACAGTATTTAAGATTCAATAAAAAAAAAACTATAGGTCTACCAGAATCTGATGGCAAAAAGTGAGAAAATAAATTGACTCTAGCAATACCGGGGTAATTGGAATAAAACATTTTGATCCTTTTTTTTCTTATAGCTGATTCTGTGTGTTAAACATGCAAATATAAAATGTATCCAATGATCAAGGATATTTTATGAAAATCTGCTGTCAAAAATTGCCATCAGATTCTGGTAGACCTATAAATCTGTTTTCAATTTGACAACAGGCTCGTCAATCAAAATCTCCTAGTATGTGTGTTGTTGTGTGTATATAATGTTATATATTTTGTTAAAAAAATGTATGATAAAAGCATAATATCAAAATAATATTAGCTCGATGCACTCCTTCACCATAATAAACTATAACTGTGCAAAAGGGATCCAAAGTTTTTCGCTCGCGTATTAATATATAGATTTCAAACGTTTTGGTTACACCTATAAACAATAAATATGTGCCTTCGACATTTTTAAATGATTACTTTTAATTGACGGCATTGAACTTTGGCTGATGTACCTCCTGTCGATTGGGCCAAAGCTACGATCCGGGGTTCCATTTTAAATATGGCTATAATTGTCCAATTATGTTTTTGATATGTCTGTGACTTGAACTTTGGCACAATCGACAGTAAGTACTGGTAGGTATAATACAATGTCAAAAGAAACAAGGTATAGGTCTACCAGAATCTGATGGCAATTTTTGATAGCAGATTTTCATAAAATATCATGATCATTAGATAAATTTTTATATTTGCATGTTTAACACACATAATGAGCCGCTATAAGAAAAAAAAAGGATCAAAATGTTTTATATCAACTACCCCGGTATTGCTAGAGTCAATTTATTTTCTCACTTTTTGCCATCAGATTCTGGTAGACCTATATAATACATCAGCCAAAGTTCAAATCACAGACATATCAAAAACCAAAGACCTTTAAATCTTATGCCAATGTCAAAAACATTGGCCACACTCAAAATGGAGCCCCGGATCGTAGTGACAGCGCGAGACCTAGACGCCGCGCGCGTCGGAATAAATTTGCAAAATTCTAAGACTAACTTCGAGCTCGTGAAAAGTTGAATTTCTTCTGGGTTCTTACAATTATGCACTAACAAGCCGGGTAACGTAAAGGAACGAGAATTTTTGAGGAAGTAATAAAATTCATAAGTTCGGAGGCGAACAATAAAACTGCATCACGTCCTGATCGCACGTTTCAATATTCAAATAGAAGACAACACCTGGGGCGCGCTTGAAAAATGTTTATTATATTGCTTTCTCGCAAATGAGAACACACTTTGTTTCGTGCGTGTACGTTTATGGACTGTATTTTATTGCGGCCAATTGAAATATAGCCGTATAAAGTCTACGTTTTGTTTTGAATCTTCTCTCGTTGTGTCCATTTATGTGTCTATTTCTAGAACGAAAATAGACCACCTGAGGCTATGTAACTAAGTTCCAAAGATTTACCTACGTGATACTTCCATGACATTCTTTCAAAGGAATTTATTCAGCATTTGCCACGAATGTTTAAGTTTTTACTGAAAAACACATTGATAATTGAATCCATCCATATATTCTATTCATATTTTGATACAATTTACAAATTAAAAAAAAAAGTCCAATGTTACTTTAAATTATTATTAATTGTTATAGCAAAGTTTTAATGAGTTAACCTTAAAATTATTTACACAATAGTAAAAGATTTCCCCAAATTAAATTCAACGAACGTGACCAACTTTGCACTTAATGTAATGGTTTTGTACTATTTTTTGGTGCCGGAATTTAAAAATTCATGTGATCAAATGTTCGGGACGCGCCCGCAAGCTTCTATTGGAAACCAATATTAATGTTATTCTTGAACAGTTCTGCTGTCAATTTCAATTTATCCGGGCGACGCTGGGACAAAAACTACACTTTACTTATTGCTTGTATCGTGACTCTTCTAAAACGGTTTATTGTTAGTGTAGACTTACTTATTTTCAACCGACATCAAAAAAATAGGTTATTTATAAATAGAATTAAGTACGTAATAATTAAAAAAAGTGGTTTAAAATAAAAATAATGGTTGTATCATATTTAATATACTTTTACACATTCCTAAATGAAACAAATTACAATTCACACAATAAATTCGACATGCTCACTTCAATCCTGAAACTATTTACTAAAGGATAAAAACCATCATGTATTATGGCGTTCCATAAAACTGCGGCACTGTAAGAATTTGTATAAGCCGCATATTTAAGTGGGCGCAGCGCTGCTATTGACAAGCTTGTGTAGTTTTTAATCTTCATGTTTATTATACATTCCGCACACGCCTATTCCTTGTTGGGCTCCGGGCCTCTCGACCCGCGGCTGAAGAGAAACTTTCCACGCAAAACTAACTTGCAGATTTTTATTGCTTTCGGAAAACGTGAGACAAAATTATATTAAAATTGTATTATAAGGCATTCGGCCGCTTTGTTTATGTTCTTATAAAATGTGGCTTATCTTGCAAGCAATTAATATAGTACCTGCCGGCAACGCACCTGCAGCTCTTCTGATGTTGCGAGTGTCCATGGGCGACGGTAGTTGCTATCCATCAGGTGACCCGTTTGCTCGTTTACCCCCTAATATGACGTGTGTGTTTGACTTGTGACGTGGTGCAAAACCTCATACAGATCTGGACAAGGATAACACAGCATTTAGATGATAGTGTCGTGGAGGTTCGTATAACATAATATTATAGTAATATTTTTAAAACACTTAATCGAAATCGCAAGCAAATGCAAGTTATTTAAGTAGTTTTGGCCTTCTGTTTCTTTATCTATGTTCTACCTTTTCTGTGGCTTCCTTTAAGTATATTTTAACATACTTCCACATAGATAAAAAATCACATCACCTATCGCATTCGCATTTATTTCGTGAGGGTATTTGTCAGTATCGGAGTTCGCGAGTCATTCGTCGATCCGTCTGCCGACGACGTGCTCGGGCTATGCAAATCCCGGCCCACCCCATCACGGGAGGGAGAAGATAATTTTTCACTAAAACAAAATGAGCACAACACACCCACTTTCTCCCCTAAGTGATTTTTTTTAGATGTGTAAACGAAGGTTTACAGAACAAGAAATTTGGAATTGGAAAAATTTTATCGTGACGCTTTTGAACTTAATTTTGTTCGTGTTCGTTAGACTAATTTTATAACTACTAAAAAAAATATACTTATAAAATGAATATTTCCTCAATTCATAAACTGTGTACAAACGTATGAATCGTCCTCTTTTATCTTAAAGCAATACCTAATGAAAACAGATAGTGTAATTCTGAAAGCTATTAACACATTAGTGCCGGGGCATCGTAAATCAGCTGCGCAAACAGTGTATTAATTACGAATGCAAACAGCTAGTGTGGTCCGCCGCAACGCTGCTAATGATTTGTACAGAACCTGCCAGCGACAGGAACGAGTGTCTTAAAGATTAACTGCCTTGAGATATTAGTATCTGGAAAGTTCTAGGTACAGATATGTAGAAAAGGGAGTACGAAAATATGTCTAAGAAAAGAATCCTGTGTGGCTATACCCACAATTCGCCTAACATTCCTGCATCGCGCTATCGAAGTTTTCTGAGCGCGTCGGTATATATAGGACAGCTGAAATGTATCACGTGGGCTCCGGCCTGACCGAGCATAACACCTCGCTCGGTCGGAAGATCTTCCTTTGTGGCCACCACGCACATATTCCCACATTGGTGACCCCGACAGAACACGCCTCCTTCATCATCATCACTCCCCGCCCCTCCGCACAGCGCCAGCCAGCATCGCCTCATCGGGTAGCTCGTCCACTAGCCGCAATGTACCGCGGCCTGGGCGACTCCGCATCGGCTTCATCGGGCTTTCTCACTACACCGGACCGGTCAGCAAGCAGAGCACATCTCTCCTGGTCAGCACGTAGCATCGGCCCCGCACGGCAGCTATCCGACTCACTGGATCCCGTGCAGCAGCTTCACAGTTCCGACTCACTGGGACTTCACTGCAACAGTTCCGACTCACTGGAACCATCTGGCACTGGCGACTCAAGCGACAAGATTCAAGATTCGACCTCCGGTCTTCGGGGGGAAGTGATGTGGCGGTACCCACAATTCGCGTAACATTCTTGCATCGCGCTATCGAAGTTTTCTGAGCGCGTCGGTATATATAGGACAGCTGAAATATATCACGTGGGCTCCGGCCTGACCGAGCATAACACCTCGCTCGGTCGGAAGATCTTCCTTTGTGGCCACCACGCATTTATCCCACACCTGTATAGACAGATTCTATTTTTCGGCTTTTATTCATTACGATTTCGTTCAAAAACGGCGTACATGGACAAATAATTTGAATCATGCATAGATAATATGTGCATGAATGTAATTTATGAATGACTGTACACTGTATAGTCTTAACTACTTAACTGTGAAATAAGTGTAAAATTTGTTCTATCTTTAGTTCCAGTCATATCATTTATATAGAAAAAAATTGGAAAAATTTCATCTATAATTCGCGCAACAATTTACTACACTCCTGCGAGTGTTACAAGTACCAATAACAATTTACGTCGAAGTCAGCAGCAAGCACAACGGAAACAATACTTTTGTCTAAAAGCCCGTTTTAATTTCATTTCCATTACTGGAGCGTGAAGATACGGTTTTGCATGAAAACGTAAATAAAAAGAAGCGCGTCGTCGTCGAAACAATAATGTACGATTGTTCACAATAGAAGTTGGCGAGACATGCGGGTCGGGCATACCGATGGTTGCGAATATCTGAGTTCCTTTTGACCCTTATTACAATAGTAATAAAGGTTAGGTTTGGGCAACTGTAGATGAGTCGTTATTATGCTTATGACTATGAAATCACCTGATTTTGTTACCACCACGCAATTACATCAGAAAAATTTAAAAATGGGAATGTGTCTCTTTTTCTTCTGCAGTTCGAACTCACAAGACAGAACGTTAAACAAGGATTCATTTCTATACCATACTAGATGACCCGAAAAACTTCGTATCACCTCCCTACTTATATAAACCTTCCCAAGATTTCCACGAACATTTCAAGACTAAAATTAGGCAAATCGTTTCAGCCGTTCTTAAATTTAAGAGAGACTAACAAAATTTAAAATTCATTTTAATTTATAAATAGAAAATTATTTGCAAGTTTAAAAAATATTTTTCTAATTATTCACGCTGGGTTTTTTCAGACCTACTACTTCGTTGTATTTTAATAATTTTACTGGAGAACAAAGAACATTAAAGTTAATTAATGGAAAAGTAGGTATGTGTTTATATTTTATTGTTACTTAAATAGCTGTTCAAGGCAACAGATTTTTATTTTATAATACAGACAAATAAAGTTTATAGCAATTTCCATTGAACGTTAAATATCGTAAAACCAACGCACACAAAAAGAGATTAAATAAATAGATAAATTGTACTCTGATTCTACTATAAAAATAAAACTACTACTATAAAAAGGCCGGCAACGCACCTGCAGCTCTTCTGATGTGGCGAGTGTCCATGGGCGACGGTAGTTGCTTACCATCAGGTGACCCGTTTGCTCGTTTGCCCCCTTATTTAATAATAAAAAAAAAAAACAATCAGGCTGCTTTGTTCCTTGTTCGATATAGTCCGTTTCCTGCCAAATTACAAAGAGGGTCACAAACGACGAATACTATAATATTTTATCGATACCTTAATACAGGGTGTAATAAAACTAAGTGATAATACTTTAGGCTGTGTATGTGTAGAGTTATGTAGAGTTCACTGTAAAAGTCGCAGCGCTGAAAGAGCAAAAAAATTTTTGTGGTTTGTATGGGCAAGCGCCCTAGCGACATGAGTTTGCCCATACAAAACTTTAAAAAAAATACTCTTTTAGCGCTGCTACTTTCACAGTAAGCTTTATACAAGGGACTCATACACACCGGTGTGACGGTTTATAGAAAATTTTAGCGAAACGATAATATGAAGTCACATTATAATATTTTCGCCGTGTGTAACATATCACACAATCAGCTTTATTTATTTAGAGCAGAAAATAGTATTTGTAACGTAAAATTCCAAACCAAACGTAGATCATACTATTTTGATGTTTAATAGAAAGCGGATTGAATTAAACAAGGAAGAAAGCTGCACTAATATTCCATTAAAATAGCAGAGTCAGGGTACTGAATACGTAAACCACATCCTTCGATGATTTAAATAAATAATGTGAATATTATGTTAAATAAAATTTTATATGTGTGCCTGATTGTGAATAATAATAAAAGCAAATATTCTGTAAATATACGAGTAACGATTTTATAGTAATTTACCATTTGCCCCTGAAATATAAAAAGATGACAGACAGACAGACGGCTTTTTGTCTTTGTCTGTCAAGCGGCTTTTGTACGTGTCAAACAGGGGCTAAATATTTTGACTCTAACATAATATTATATGAACACAGTATGGACAGGATGCGTTTTATTTGTAAAGGTTTATGTTTGCTATAATATTATGATCATTAAATATCCTCAGGTTATAGTGTTAACACAGCATTATCCCGTTTACACATTTTCGTCTACAGAAAAAAACAATACAATTAAAAAAAACAATCAAATTGCACTGCCACCAGAAGTGACAACGAAAGAACTGAATTAGGCATATATTTTTGTCGCACAGTAAAACCTGAGGGCTATATCATAAAGTTAATATACCTAGCGGAATAGAGCAACAATCTCGAGCTGTCAAACTGTTTTCATCTGTGTGAAAAATATGTGTACGTATACACTTACACAAGCATGATTGAATATGAATTCCTATGAGATTAAATTGTCAACGTGCCGATAAATGCCGACTGGACGTCAAAAAAAGAGAGCTGCTGTCATGTATGACACGTCTCTTTTTACCACGCAGTGTTACTGATAGTGACATCTCTCTTGCTCAGGCCTTTGTTTCTCTATTCCGCTAGGTATATTAACTTTATGGGCTATATTACTCAAGAAGTTTTCACTTCTAAAATTATTAATGAATGCTATAAAAACTTTAAAAACTTTACATTCATTGCTTTCAAATAAGACCATATTATTATGTCAATGACTAAAACATTTTTCACGTACAACTTACGTGTATTTGATTTAATGAACCCAACTTCTTTTAGTGAATTACTATTTTCACTATGATACACCGGAGACTCACAGCGTGGTTGGAAATAGCGATTCAATGGAAAATTAATGTTCCGTTCCAATGTTACAGTGTAGTTTTTAAAGGAAAATAATATTATACTCTAACTAAATTTTATAGGTTTTTAGTAAAATTTATTGCGCAGACTGTAACTTCGTAAGGTAACTATTGCGTAGACTTTACAGTCTACGCATTCATAAAAAGCAATTTATAATCTACAAAACCCTCAAGCTATGGAAACGCAGGCTAAATGTGCTCCCTCGCCGAGAGCATTCGCTTGTAATGTAACGGTACAGAGTCGAGCATTGCAATGCGATCCTTGTAATGATACAGTGTGTAATATCTTGATACAACATGTAACATCAACTAGCTATGGAATGCTCAAAGTCGAATGTTATATTACACGCGAATGCTCGTCAGACAGGGAGGGTATTGTAATGTAATGCTCAAAGTTGAATCATTAATGTTACATTACACGTGTAAAGTAATGCTCAAAAATGAATCTCTAATGTTACATTACAAGTGAATGCTCGCGGTGAGGGAGCACTTTTAGAGAAGCTAAGCATTCTACGAAATGCTACGCAAACTGCAAGGTGCTACGCAATCCACGAAGTGCTACGCAATCTGCAAGGTGCTACGCAATCTACGAAGTGCTACGCAAGCTACAAAGTGCAAGGTGCTACGCAATCTACGAAGTGCTACGCAAGCTGCAAGGTGCTACGCAATCTACGAAGTGCTACGCACGCTACAAAGTGCAAGGTGCTACGCAATCTATGAAGTGCTACGCAAGCTGCAAGGTGCTACGCAATCTACGAAGTGCTACGCAAGCTGCAAGGTGCTACGCAATCTACGAAGTGCTACGCAAGCTGCAAGGTGCTACGCAATCTACGAAGTGCTACGCAAGATGCAAGGTGCTACGCAATCTACGAAGTGCTACGCAAGCTACAAAGTGCAAGGTGCTACGCAATCTACGAAGTGCTATGCAAGCTACAAAGTGCAAGGTGCTACGCAATCTACGAAGTGCTACGCACGCTATAAAGCTTTACGTAAGTGACCTAATACTTCAAAATATACCTACTAGGTTTTTTATAGCAATCATAAATAATTAAAATCCTTATCTTCTTTACATTTATTAGCATAAAATTAATAATTAGTATATTTACATAAGGGGAATTTATTTATAAGTAAAAATCATAAAACTTCCAAAAGTGGTTTTCAGTTTACAAAACGATAACAATATGGGTTCGATAAAAATATATTAACTGCAAGTCGCTAGCAGGAAAACCACTTAAGTAGCCAATTTAGATACAGGTAAGTGAGGTACGATGCACACAGATAAATTTAGAATTTATTTTAGTACTATACCTTACCGGCTTAGCCTATTTCTTTGTATGTGGAGTGTGAATTAGATGTATTCTTTACAAAAACATACGCTATCTTATCGAATTTTAAGTTAAATTTTATCTTTAGTACAATTTATTTCTTAACACAAGTACAAATAGATATACGAATAAAAATATCTCAGCAGCGAAAAAAAAATCAGTAATCTGTATATATCTAATATCTACTAATTGGCAATATACGAGTATATCTACAGTCTGAAATCGATTGTATTAGACTATCATCGACCGACGTGGAAGGGTCCGGGGTCGTTTAATATTTATGAAAATTAAACATAATCCACTATGCAAAAAATTACAAATTTAAATACGGAACATAATTCACTAGTTTGATAAACTTATAAAATCGTATTATATTTTGGGGAAATTAAAAAATACAAAGATTTAACTAGTACGTGCATCACTTTACTACGTACCATTCGACGTGGAATTCAAGCCGACCTGCTACCGCGTTATACGAAAAACAATAAATAGACTTAAATTTTAGACATGTCACATATTTCGCGTTCATACGGATTGATTGCAGCACACAGCGTCATAGGAAAATATTGCGTACGTAATTGGACACGCGTCGCTCGCACGCGGCTGCGCCCGACACCTCGTTGACAAATAATATGACGGATGGCTAATACTTAGCCATCGGGAGCGCAATTGCATTTCGAGTAATTTTAAATTTCGATCCGCTAGTAATTGACACTTGGGAATGGTTATGGAGAATCTGTCAAAAAAGCTGTGAATAGCCTATTCGGCACTTTATCAGAAAGTAGTGAAACAGGCCCTAAGACTTGTCTGCCTGTCTGATTGAACTTTACCATCATTTTTCCATTAGCGCGCACAACTATCCATAGCCGATTTTAATAAAAGAGATATTTGAAGTACGAATACGAATTACTTTTTTAAAACCCAGTATTTACTTGTAGCCAAGCCTTTAACGTTATTATTTTCTTGGCCTGTTTCCAAAATAAGCTGCACAACAAAATTACCCGGTTATTACCGCATTTACTACACGTGGAATATCACAATACTTAAATGTTTCCACGTCTCTAAATATTGTATTAAGTTTTCAACTTACCTTTTTAATATTCTTTAATATTTTTGCGGATATATTTTGGAGTTTTTATAATAAAACTTGTTAAAGAGTAAAATAGTTTTTATGTCTGTCAGTCTCTCTGTCTGTAACCTTTTCACGCCCAAATATCTCCATTTGGTATGGAGATACTTTGGGTCCCGAGAAAGGACAATGACCACTTTTTATCCTGGAAAATGTATGGGTCCTGCGCGATAAACGAATTTTGGCGCAACCGAGTTGAAGGCGTCACGTAGTTTTAAAATAAATACACGATGTACCACATAATATGAAATATTCACATTTATACCAGATGTAATTATAAAGTTTCTACATTAATAATATTAAAATAGCTGTAGTATAATTTCCGGTAATTTAGCACATGAAACTATAATATAAATACAATTATCTAACGAATAAGACTATGCTAAGTTTGACATCGTATTCATTATTATCTGATAAGCAACAATTATAACTTCAGCGCTTCAACTGCTAAGATGTGCCCTCTCATAATAAATGCTACAACGATAAATGTTCTGGGCCCACAGCCAAGATGGGAAGTTCATTCATAATTGTTATAAGAAATAAATTATTGTCACTGGAATAAATAGACGGGCTATTTTAAGGATATATAAGAACTATCTTGCGCTTTGCATCTGAACAAAACACAAAACCAAATTTGAAAAGTTACAAATGAAGTATTAATTCAAGTATATTCGTTTGCATGAAATGAAACACAGATTTCAAAATACTAGTGCGTTAATTTCTGTGCATGGTCTGAAACCTTTATGTCTAAAAGTATTGACATTTCAGATCCTATTTACTAATGAAAAGGGCTAGACTTAATCGTATGACCTATCCGTCCTAGCTAACAATAAAAGCTAAAAAAAAAAAAAATATAGGATTGTTTCGGTCTCGTCGAATAGCACGCAACTAATGAAATCATAAATCAATAGAGCCGAACATATATCGACAGATTTGAATGGATAAAGCGTTTTCATTTTACACAATTTTCGACTATGTTTACTTTAATGGGCAAAAATATATTGCCATTTTTGTGCGATCACGCGTCGTATAGGGGCCGTACAGGAAAGATATCATAATATTATAAATGCAAAAGTGTGTCTGTCTGTCTACCTTTTTACGCACAAACCACTGAACCGATTTGGCTGAATTGAAATTTGGTATGGAGATACTTTGAGTCCCGGGAAAGGACATAGGTTACTTTTGGTCCCGGAAAAAAAGTACAGTTCTCGCGCGATAAACGAATTTTGGCGAAACGGAGTTGCGATCGTCATCTAGTGTGAAATAAATAAATTATAAATAATTTTATGTTTTGGATTGGGGACACAAGTTCACAGCACCTTCGTTGCGCACGTGTTTAAAAAGATTTGAAATTATAACATGACTAGCTGTTGCCCGCGACTTCGTCCGTGTTAACATAGTATAATAACAAAGATGGATTTTATTCGTTCCATTAGGTACTGATAGGTTCAAACTAATACAATATATTTACAACCTCTATCATTCCTTATTTTATCCCCATGGGGGTTGAATTTATCAAGATCCTATTGAAGCGAACGTCTTCATCATAGTAGCTCCAATCTTTAATTTCAGTTCAATCAGTCGAAAATCTAAGAAGATTTATACAAACTTTCATCCCCTATTTTATCCTCTTAGGGGGAAAATTTATCAAAATCCTTTCTTAGGGGATGTCCACGTAATAGTAGCTTTATGCATGCAAAGTCTCAGCCCGATCGGTCTAAAATTGAAAAAAAAATCATACAAACTTTCATCCCCTATTTTAACACCTCGGGGGTAGAATTGATCAAAATCCTTTCTTAGCGGATGCCTACATCATAACATCTACCTGCATGCTAAATTTCAGCCCGATCCGTCCAGTGGTTTGGGCTGTGCGTTGATATATTACTATGTCAGTCAGTCAGTCAGTCAGTCAGTCAGTCACCTTTTAGTTATATGTATTTAGATAGAAGTTACATCAATTAAGTTATAATTAACCACGGGGTAATGGGTAGTATTTAGTAGCTTTATCGCGTATCTTTATATATTACGCGCGTATTCATGCATTTAGCAAATCATTTGACTTGAATGTTGAATTTAGCTTGAATAGCAAAACCATACTAACGCAGAAGTAAATTTTAATACGCAGACACAGCGCTGAACTGATTTGGATAGAGTTTGGTATGTTATTGCTAATTGCAGTTTCTACTACCTTTTCATTTCTTTAAGTCCTGGGTAAGGATCTAAATTATATTGTAACATTAAAAAGTGTACTCTTCACGACAAACAAACTTCATAGATTTTTATCTACTTATTTAAATACTTTTACGGTAAAAAATTGGCGGTAAAAGTTTTACCGCCATCATAATGACAGAATGTTGGTTCCGTATGGACCTATAATTTTGTAACACTTGATATATATCACACTCATGCAATAAATATTCTATTCTACTACACAATTATAACTTAAGAATATTAACAAATACAACGTAAACATCACCTATTCTGAATTCAGTATCGCAATTTAAATAAATAGTCTATAAAGTCGATTGAAGCGCAGTCCACATTAGCACTACATCAAAAACCGAGCACTCATACTAATTGCCCTCCTATTGATGGCTATATCTGTGAACCGATGAAAGCCGGCCTGCATTAGTAAATTATTAGCATATTAACAGTTTTTGGCCACCGATATATCTCGGTTGGCAAACATAATCGCGTTGATGGCTATTGTGAGTTTTGATTGAATTTATAAATAGACTAAAAATTAATTTATTAGTCTGATGTTGAGCGTTTGGGTTGAGCACTCTTACACATTTGGTTGTAAATATGTTGTCCATCGTGCGTGTTAAAGGTAGTCCTACAGAAACTGATTATTTTACCCGACAAAAGAAACCTACATCTACTTTAAAGAGGCTTACAAACCCAGTTAAGAATAAAAATTTTTTTTTTGTTTTTTTTGCTTTCATATATTTCGAGTTCAGTAAGGTTTTAGAAAGCATCTGTACAGTTTTCGTAGACACTTGTACTATGATGTTAAAAATATTATTTTAAACTTTCATTCGGTAAACTGATAACTGTGAATTTTCCGAACAAAGTTTCCCAAAAAGGGTTAAAACACTATCGCCTTTACGGTCAATAAAAAAACATATTATCATAAAAAGGGCCATGTGCTAATATATTAATGTAATGCCTGCCATTCCGGATAACTAGCGGGTAGTTGGCAAAGATGCAATTTCATTTGAATATTGTGCAAGACTGTTATCCGGTATCGTTGTTTGGTACTACACTTTAAATATAAAGCGCTTATTAAAGGAATATCTTCGCTATTTGCATTTTAAAGGCTAATTGATAATGTCATATACTTACGTACTCTTTGGAAGTTTCTAATGTTGTTAATGTTGTGTTTTTTCAATGCAAAGTAGTTAAATATATAGTTTTTGAAGAAATTGAAAAGTCAGGTAGCATTGGATACAACAATAGAGTAAAACAAAAAAAAAGCTCAATATTTTTAGTATACAAAAATATTTTAGTAATATATATATTGCTGTAAACTATCCTTATTTTAAGTCGCTCGATGTACCCAACATTGAGCTATATGCAGCGTCTTAAGCTAGTACCTTTATAAGAGCAATATCAAGTGCCCTAAATAACGTGGAATAAATGTAGGGGAACAATTAAAGGGCGATATACCTCCCTCTCGTCACACCGTCAGCAAGTTATGTCCGTGTATTACACGACATTCGACACGACGACACCGAGTCACGAAGCTACTGGATATTGGATACGAAGTAAGTATATTTAAGTAAACCTAGTGCTAACTGTATTATTAAATATCCCCTTACTTAAAATATTTTACACCGCCTCTTAAATAATTATTATTTAAGGTCTGCTTGTCTTTGTCAAGATTCAGGAATATTACAGGATTACAAAGTCTACTTGTC
Organism: Cyaniris semiargus; assembly: GCA_905187585.1. Taxonomy (NCBI): domain Eukaryota; kingdom Metazoa; phylum Arthropoda; class Insecta; order Lepidoptera; family Lycaenidae; genus Cyaniris; species Cyaniris semiargus. The sequence goes on from LR994555.1 coordinate 8,522,456, forward strand.
TACTAGATGCTGCGATCGATCAGTACAGTTACATTGTTGCCTTAAGTGGTACAAAATACTATATCTTATGTTAAAGGAGATATTTTCCATAATTTTCCATGTTTTTATTCGCCTTTGTTTTATCTATTTTGAACGAGATTTTCGTATAAAAGACATGTAAATAAACTCCATCGTTTTCACCGTAATGAAATTACTAACCTTTTTTGCGATTTGCCAATCCAATGCCACATCCAATTTTCACGAGTCTCCCACAAGTGTATGTAGCCGTGTCTAATTGTCTCGCGGTGGCGCTGTATTAAGCCCCCGACTGTCGACATCTTGATGACTCGTTAACTTGTCGAATTCCCAAACCGAATACAGAAATAATATAACAATTATACCTAACCGTCACGTCTTAAGCATCCTCTTTCTTCAGATTTTCGCGGTTTTTTCGAGTCATCATTTTAGTAACACCTTAAAAAACCTTAATGCTACTTAAATTACCAAAGTACATAGTATATTCTAATTTCCGAGCTATTTTACAAGAGTAATAAATGTTTGTATTTGTAGAGTCGGAGATTTCCAGTGCTTATCTGAGCGTGAATCCATCTATTACTTGGTAGTGTCTATTTGAATTATTGCATGAAGCTTATACGCTACAAATGCTATCTCAAAGACACCTCGACACAAAGCGAAAACGATTTTAATACGAAGTTTCTGTGCTATTTGTTTTATTGCCTAAACAAGTCAAATGTAAAATTCTGTACATTTTAATCTCAAAAGTAATTATATCTTTTTGAATTTTGAATAACTCGTATTGGTAGGTACTCGTAATATTAAGTAATTAGGTTAGATTATTAGTGCCTTATTGGTGGTTTTAAACAGTAGTTTACCATTTCAATTGCGTTGTGGATTAAGGTATTTTTTATTAAGTAAGCAGACAAAAAAGATAATTTTACGCTACGCTTTTTTATTCCGTTTTTTTACTTTCAAGTACACCATTTGTGCACACGCAATGTCAAAAACATCCATTCACTCGTCTCGACTTCCAGACTTCACAAATAGCTCCAACTTTAAAATATTTTTCGCGCGTTCCTAACATTTTTCTTTTTAATATTCTTTAACTAAAACAAGTCGAGTTCTACACAAGCACTGCCATTAATTTGCTCGAGTTTATTTTACGCTCCAAGACAAATTACGATAACTCGACATCAGGCCGAATAACCTCCGACCTTTGCCGAGTAGAAATGAAGCCAATAAAAACAATTTAAATGATTCTAAATTCAAAATTCTCAAGTTTTTGATCCTTATTTATATGGTGAAAGCAAGTGTATACAGTATGTTTGTAATATTATATACAATTTTCGTGTCGCGGTTTGTTGTCAAAGTCCTCCGAGATAGCTGGACCGATTTTGATGAAGTTTGTGTGCTTGTTGGGTAGATCTGAGAATTGGTTTAGATCTATTTTTATACCCGAAATACCGTATAATAATAACGACGGTAAGCAACATTATTAACAAATATCTATAAAAATATCATTATTTTATGACATTATTTTAATGATATTTTTATAGATATTTGTTAATAATGTTGCTTACCGTCACATATTATTACTTACTTATTACTAAACTTACTACTAAAAATCCGACCAAGCATTTACAGCATGCTGAATTAAAAACCATAAACCCTCTTTCTGACAGACGGGAAAAACATACAATATGGAAAACGGACGGCGTTAATATACTATTATGAATGCTTTATAACAACTTCGAGAAAACAGTTTCACGGTAAATTAAAATCTCTTACAAGCAAATTAAAACTGGAAGTTTTAAAGCGTACTTTAGGCGTAGCCGCTTAATGATATTAAACTGTTGATTTATGTGAAACGCTCCGAAAGCCTTGTTCTATGCAATATTATATTTGAGGTGAAATGCAAAATGTAATTACTTAGCAAAATGTGTATGCACGGTTTAACTGTTATTTTATTGTTCGAAGTGTAAAAATTGTATTGTCGAAAACGTTGTGAGCTTGTAACATTGTAAGAGGTATGAATAACAAGTTTTAGAGTATGAATAACATTTTTGTCTATATTTATTGAAAGTAGACAAAGAGTTTGCTATGTGATATGATTGTATTCAGATTTAGAAAATGGCAAATATCTGTTCTCTATGAACATTGCTAACTCTGAATTGTAATTAAAGTAGTTGTTGGTCAATAATATAATATTTCAGGGCCACTAAACATTTTGCAAAATATATATGTAGCTTATTCGATTATAAGGTCAAATTATTACCAAGAATATTCAAAATTTTTGCGTCATACTAAATCATTGGAAATAGGGTAATTCCCGTTTGTACAAACACAGATTAGCCGTAAACGATAGCTTTACATAACCCTTGATATTCACAATTTTTCAAACGATTCGCAGCTCTATTTATACAGTGTAAATACGTCAAATTATACCTACATCAGAAATGTTTAAAGCGAGGCTAAAAAATTTAATTTCACATATTCACACATTTAGAATAATTAGTTATCGATTTTCTTGACAAAATATTTGTAATTTTGTGTTACTCATATTTTCGATAGAAAAACACTTGAAATACATGTGAATAGTCAGAAAAATTTGTTGCCAATAAACACTAAATCAAAGAAGCAACACCTTGGTATTGGCAGGCAGCCAGAATTCAGCCAATGTTCTACCTGGTACAGGATAATCAACTAAGAGACCAGTTATCTCACCTAATTGGTACTAATTTTAATTAAGTTAAACGAAGTATATTAGGATTACTTAGTATTATCAAAAATTATTTAATTTAAATAGACCAGATCTGAATCATGTTCGTCTAAAAATCTAGCCAACAAAATTGGCTATCTATAACATAAGTCGACTAATATTTACTTTAAAACGTAGAGTATAAAGTTTTATAAAACTCCTTTTAAGAAAAACTGTACGTGCTAGTAGCGCCCTCTTCTCTGACTTTTTGCGTAATGTTCCCTATTTTTTTTTTAATTCCATCCCCCTAACAGTATCAGGGCTTGTTTTTTTACAATTGGTTTAATTTTCAGCTTTTTTCTTTCGTTCTTTACAATATTATAACTCAATTTCAATTATTTCGGTGTCATTGATTTCAACAATGTTTACAATAAGATTACACAATAATTTTATTAATAAAATCCAATAGTAAAACAACGGCACAGGTACAAAAGACTATACTAATATACTAATATACTAATATCACATAAAGTACTTCAGTTTCGCTTATTAACTACCCCCACGATTGTCTTGCAAAAAACCAGGAAAATATCCCGAATATTCCCTATTCGGGAAGCGCGATTATTTAAAAACTTAAAAACTATCATCTCCACGTTTCCTATCGAGTTCATTCATAGTATAAGACCGGGCGTGCCCTATCTGTCATCTCGGGGGCGTCACGGCAAACACGCCGTTACCTCCGCCGGTTTTATACCCCTGACGCGGTAAACAGACACCCGTGTAGAAGGATCACTTGGTACTTGTGAAAAATTTTGTTGAAACTGTGGTCTGTGAATGAACTAAACCTATTTCTTATTATGAGCTAGCGGAAACGATAGATGTAGGAGTATAACAGACGACTTAAAGAGAATTTTAATTAAGCTGTTAAAATCTAGACCATACAATAATTTATTAACAAAACATTATATTTTACGTCTGATTTCTGAGGTGAATTTGTCGGTAGCTTATGTTATACAGGGTGTAACAAAACTAAGTTATAATACTTTAGAGTGTGTACGTGTTCCTTGTAGAGAGTTCCCTGTGAAAGTAGCAGCGTTAAAGGACCAATTTTTTTTTTAATTTTGTATGGGCTAGCGCCCCAGCGTCAACAGTTTCCCATACAAAAGTGAAAAAAATTTGGTCTTACAGCGCTACTACTTTCACAGTGAACTCTCTACAAGAAACATGTATACACCCTAATATATTATCACATACTTTTGTTACACCCTGTATATGTATGTATATACTATATAGCTATTTTTATTAGTAGTACCAATAACTTGGCTATTTGTTTTTAAACACAAAAGTCAGAGTAGATCTTTATCTACACTCTTTTTAAGTTCTACTTAGCAGACCAATCAAGATGTATAGGTTTTTTAACTTGTAGTTAACATAGGGTCCTTAACATAAGCAGTGGGCATATGACCCCTCTACACGGATTTTCGTTCTATCGCTGACGGCGCGCGCATTTGAACCACTAACACGATATGCTAATAAAATGGATCCAAAACCGTTTACAGACTAAATAATGTAAGTATTTCAATAAACATTACGTTTCGGAATTCTAATTCCAATAAGGGCGTTATACTTTAATTTTCAGAGGCGTATAGAAATCACTGAAAACTATTTTATTGTGGTCTTGCTGCTGCTATCACGTGAACTTTGAATATTGCAAACGCCTACGAGGTCCAGTAGCTTAGAGCAACGTGTCTGATGTGTGTGAGTTTGATCTCTCGCCAGTCGTGTCGGTAAAGGAAGAGAGATTGCTCTAGTGCTCTTGTGTACTGCTCACATACTTGGGTACTATACAATCACTCCTTCGATCTGGTTCAAATAAAACACACATCGGCTACAGTCACTAAAACCGGTTGGGACGTAATGGTTTGGTTATTATTGTAAAGCATTTTATTTGCCTTCTAGAGATGTGATGATGTAATTTGTTTCAAGATAGATACTTACAAGTCTGAAAAATAAAGCTTTTTGTAGGACACCAGTTATTTTATTCTATAAATAATATAATATCATGAAGACGGTAGTGACAGTAAATATATTAATTATTTATTCATTTGTTTCAGAAATTACGAAATTGTAACGCATAATCCAACAAAATCGGAATATCGCAATATCAAAACTTAATATATGGAGAAATAAATCATGTTCAAAATCACGAAATAGCTTATTCGCTAGTTTGCTGCTCCGTTCAAATATTGTTTCGAGCTGTAGTTTAGTACTGTTCTCTCTTTTATGTAACTAAAATATGACTATCCTTTAATGAGCCAATGAATATCCCTATAATATAATAAGATTAAAGGTAAATTAAACAAATATTTTTTAAACCTATTTCTTAAGTTTTGACATAATTTAACCTTTATCCTACCTAGTTTAAAGCCAGGTTCTATATCAATTTATTTAATCACAAAAACTACACAAGAAAAAATCCGTTGTCCTCGATCTCACATTGCTGGCGCTATGTGAAGGTAAAAATATTTCAATTCAAGTTGAAATCTATTCCAATCGTTTCAATTAATGCTCGCCTAAACTTTCTGGTATTCGCTTAAGATTCGCTTAATTTAATAAAGGTTTAAATTCTCAAACAATTTCTTAGTTTGAAGTTCAAGTCAATATATATCTCAAAGTCTTATAACCACTTAAACCCACGTTTCTGCTCCGTTTACTAGGAAAACCAATTCAACCAATAATCTGATAATCCACAGGTATCCAAATTTTGACGTGCCAGTGAAAACTTGTTGTAGGTATTTCTATATCCTTTGATTCTTCATTTGAGTCATTTCTTAAAATATGTAAAAAATATAATCACTGAAGATAAAATACGTGAGATGTAATCCTATGTTTATCTACCCCTAAATTCTTGAACTCCGGAAAAGGGTATTGGAATTTGTCTATAAATACATACAATACTATATATAAAAAAATACAATACGCGATAACGATTTTCTTTGCTACAAAGTTGCTCGTAACATCTAGTTGAGACATAACTCACAATTTTTCAGCCGAAAAGTCCATCTCCAAGCCGTTAATCGCGGTGGTGACTGTAACAATCTCTATCTGAGGAAATGAGGACGGGCGGCCGGGGACTATAGAGATAAAAACTTTCACTTTTCCGCCAAAACCGACGAAATGTAAGCCTCTTGTATTTAACTATAAACTATATTCTACGTTTGAAATTGAATAATTGTTTTAACAGTTTTCGAATACTTAGCGCATACAACTTCGTAACACTACTTATCATCTAGATTCTAGCTAGATAATAAAAATAGCTAGTATCTTGGCTCTATTATAATAACATTATTACTCAGATTTGCTGAATTCCTCATATCTATAGAAGCTTATTCTCACTTGATCCTTTTTTTATCCAAACATACATTAATTGACAGCTATGAATGATGAAACCCAATTACTATTACAGGGCAAACAATACAATATATAAAAATTATCTAATAATAAAATAATAAATAACGGTACTCTTAACTTAACCACTGCTTTCCTGAAGTTTAAAGTGTAACCAGCGCGGTATGCGGTGGCATTTTTATTTACGAGCGGGAATCTAAAGGCGACTTACTAATATCGTGTGGGGAGTCGATAGTATAGAATAATATGACGGGCGCGGGCTCCGGGCACGTAGGCAATAAGCCCCCGGCAGCGCGCCAGGAAAAATAGACCAGCACTGAGCTGACCGCGTGCTGCCTCGATATTTGACTGTCTGTTGCATTCAAATATTTCCGATAGTCCTAATTGTTAAATTCCGTGTTCGATATTCGAATTAGTTTAATTAGTAAAATTTACTACATTTGGCAAGATGTGTAAATATGGCTGCTAGTATTCGATAGAGATAGGACAATGTCAGCACTGTTAGCTGGTTCAAATGTTGTGGTTGGTCAGAAATATTACTTCTAAATAGCTTGTAGACTTACTAACAAAATAACTAGAGCTAATTATACTGTTCATCTTACTACCCTTTACTAAACAGATCACAATACTAATATAATAATTTTACAACACTTTTTAATTTCACGATAAACATAACGTATCAAAAACATTACGTTTACATAACCGAAATCGAATTCACCAAATTATGCCTATGAGACGTGTTGTAATTCCACCGTCATACAAAGTAAACTCCACTCTATATTGAAAGTAACGAATTTTAATAGAAAACACTCACCCGAGAATAGAGCCACGTGGTTAGAACATATTCAAAAAGAACGTCCCGCGGAGGCGCGCCTTGTTTCATTTTACGATTTTATCGAAATAATCCGATCTTGCTTGTTATTTACTGCCGCCTTCCCTCAATTGTGACTCTCGTGGGCAAACGGCTGGCGCGCGCCAAATAATTGTGAACCCTATGTCACTTGATTTTTTGATAGTGAATCGCTTAAGTGATCCAACATTTTGACTCCTTGCTGTCGTGAAGGTGCTACGAAGTATGCCTCTACGCGGAGCATTCGAAAATAGACTTCAGGAGTGGGTAGTAGAGTTTAATATAGATGTTTATGACGGAGCAGTTATGATCTTTTGAAGCTGGTAACACAAACGAACCTCGGGAGATTGAGAGGAAAAATCTAGGTGTTTTATTCCACATGAGAGTGCGGTCGTGATGTTAGGCGAGGCGTACTATCACAATAAACACTTTGCCGGTCGTGTGTATATTATTCATAGGCCAAAGGTTTATTCGTGTAAGGAAAATCGCGTTCCCTATTTTTATATTTATTCGCAATTATCGCTCTTTCTTTTTATGACTTTTATTCTTTTGTTTTGCCTCGTATCCGCAAGTTATTAGACAGAGAGTTTTTTATGTTATTAATCTTATTTTTAGCATTGGTACAAACCATTAATTGTCTAGATTTTCTAACTTAGCTTTGCATTTTCATAACTTTTTGATTTAGCTCTAAGTTCTCGGAACTTTTGCTGCTAGTCCACCTATTCCTATTTTTGTGAAACATAAATCCTACACCCTGTACGCGTACCATTGTACCGGTGACCTAATGAAAACACGCTGTATACGACCCATAGACTCATATTAGTATTAAAATGGTACGCGTACAGGGTGTAGGATTTGTTTCACAAAAATAGGAATAGGTGGACTAGCAGCAAAAGTTCCGAAAGTTTAGAGCTAAATCAAAAAGTCCTGAAAATTCAAAGCTAAGTTAGAAAATCTAGACAATTACCTATGATCCTTCTCGTGGTCTACTTTTTATTTGTGCCAGATAACATAAAAATTGCTCCAGTAGTTTGTGAGATAAGCCCTTTCAAATAATTTTCCCGGTTTTTTCCACATTTTCCTCTGTTTCGTTGTTCCTATTAGTCTTAGCGAGATAGTATAGCGCCTATAGCCTTCCTCGATAAATAAGCTATCTAACACTGAAATAATTTTCAAATCGGACCAGTAGTTTCTGAGATTAGCGCGTTCAAACAAACAAACTCTTCCGCTTTATAATATTATATAGTATAGATATAATATTATCATATATATCGTTGATGTCAGTCAGATACATAATATTATAACCAATTAATTAATAAATGATTACGTATTTATTATGAAACAAATTAGTGAATAGTGATGTAAGCTTAATATTAAAATACTCATAATACTCAATAGTTCTTTTGTGCGTAAAAATTCAGTGAAAAATATCGCGAAAATTCCGTATCATAACAAAACGGGAAAGCCGTAACTAGAAACGAAGTACAAATGAGCGAAAATATAATAAGTTTTCTTTTCAATGTTTGTAGCATGATTACCAGCGAAGACTGGACTCCGATTGGTATGTAAGTTACGGTTCGAACTTAGCTCATTACACCACGACGCTGACTGAATGACAATGGAAGAAATTTTCACTTCAGCCATTATAAGGCGTATATTTATTTTCGCTCTAAAGCCTAGCATTGGCTTTCTGTGCAGGCTTTATCTATTTTGATAGTGAGATAATATTTTAGTATGTGTTACTAACAACAACGACACAAAGCGACGTTTAGAATTCATTTATGAAAGAGTTTCGGTCATAAAGTTAATATACCTAGCGGAATAGAGAAACAAAGGCCTGAGCAAGCGAGATGTCACTATTAGTAAAACTGCGTGGTAAAAAGAGAAGTGTGATTCATGACAGCAGAACTCTTTTTTTGACGTCCAGTCGGCACTTATCGGCACGTTGACAATTTAATCTCATAGAATTCATGTTCAATCATGCTTGTGTAAGTGTATACGTACACATATTTTTACTCACAGATGTAAATCAATTTCGATTTCGTTTGACAGCTCGATATTGTTGCTCTATTCCGCTAGGTATATTAACTTTATGGTTTCGGTTACGTATCTGCCATAGTTATAGGAACCTGTAAAATAGGTAAAAGTTTTTAAGAATTTTTTTTTTTTATATTCAAGCGAAACGAAAATATGGGTTTAATAGTTTTGTACCATAGTTATTATTTTCATCCCAAAAAAATACTTCTTAGTATCCTGTTTTAACGACAAAACTAGATATAAGAGGAGTAGCAACAATATTCTCACTAGATCTAAGATAAAGTATTATGCAATGTCCTCTGAAAATGTAGTAAATATTTAATTTCATATGCAAAATGCAAATGCTATCCGGTCCTTTCTTGGTCGTGTACAGAGTAATAATGTAGAAGCAGTTGTGATAGTTTTATACATTTCTAAAAACATTATATTGCTGTGTTGGCTAAATCTAATAAAATATTATAAATGCGAAAGTGTGTTTGTCTGTCTCTCTGTTACCTCTTCACGCTCAAACCGCTGAACCGATTTTGCTGGGTATGGAGATACTTTGTGTACATAGGATACTTTTTATCCCGAAAAAATGTACGGTTCCCGCGCGATAAACGAATTTTTGCGTAACGGGGTTGCGCAATCACTGGATTGGGATAGTGTAAGCCCGCCATGGATCGGTCGTACGCGTCATTACGAATAATTCCTTGGTATCTAAATATAATAAATTACTATACAGTAAATTACAGTGGGGTCCTCACATTGCTAATCTTGCAGGTAGGCTCAGTTCTGCAGCATATGCAGTCAGAAAAATTAGAGAAATTTCTGACGAAGACACGGCACGATTAGTATATTTTAGTTATTTTCATAGTAGGATGTCATATGGAATCCTTTTATGGGGAAACGCTGCCGACATTAATACAATATTTGTGCTGCAGAAGCGAGCCATACGTTCTATTTATAAAATGTCTGCTTTAGAATCTCTGAGAGATAAATTTAAAGAAATTGGTATTCTTACTGTTGCTTCTCAATACATTTTGGATAATGTAATATATGTTAGAAAAAATATAAGTAAATTTAAAGTTAAAAGTGACATTCACTGTAGAAATACTAGAAATAAGCACAAGCTAGATATGCCGGTGATCAGACTTAGTAAAGTCAGTAAATCCTTTAAAGGTCAATGTATACGCCTTTACAATAAAATCCCAGAAAACGTTCAAAATCTTTCCATTAATAAATTTAAAAAAGTAGTCAAAGAGCGTTTGTGTGCCAAAGCCTATTATAAGGTCAATGATTTCATAAACGATGGCACATCTTGGGAGTAGGATGGCTTCTTGCAAGGCTACTTCTACATTAGTGTATGACTTACAATTATGTTGACATTGTATAATTTTAAGTTACAACATTGTAAATTTTATTTAAAAGATAAATTTTTTTCTCACTTTTTTTGGTAAAAAAGTGGGCCCCGTGCGAGTTTCTTACGCCGGTTCTTCTCGCCGGGTTAGTTCCCGAACCGGTGGTAGGCACCATGTAGTATCAACATTCTGAAAGCATTTTTTTAAAATCTATTCAGAAATAAAACTATTTTTATTTATTTATTTATTTATTTAATATTCAGTATTATCGGAACAAATACATATAGCCATGTATATGCATATGAAAATGTTTTTTGTTGTTTATGATTATGTAAAAAGTATTCGAACTGGAACTCATCGATGTGTTACTTCTATGAATCCCGTCCACAGATATTCGCTTAGTCCCACCCTGCATAAAACTATCCAGCACATCTTTCCAAGTAGTCACGTAATGAGCTGCTAACTCTGACATAATCCGCGCCAGCAAATGAAATTTGCAAGTAATTTTGCCGCCTACCCGCTGCCCTCCGTTTGGTCTTGCTCTCTTGTCTCGTGTCGCTTCCATTACAAATTGTGTTGGAATAAAAATATCTATGGAGCTACATGGAGATGTTATATTTTTCGACCTTGACACAAAAGGGGTATTTTATGTTTTTCCAAGCCGATCGGCTTTTTATGCCAAATTATAAATCAAAATTCATTCAAATCAACTTTTTAGGTGACTTTCTCCATACCTAGACCTACTTGCCTACTTATCACTGCCGCCACAGCTTATCTGCCACAACAATTTTATCAATTAAAAGTAATCAGCTATAATATCTTCTTTTCAGAAATACAATACAGTAAAGCGTTGTTATGTCAATATGAGCTACCATTTTAAGTTTGATTAAATAAGACGTATATAAATGGAACGAACTGTCACCAGCAGTATTTCCGGACTTATACGACCTGCAAACCTTCAAGAAGAGAGCGTATTCCCTCTTAAAAGGCCGACACCTGCAGCTCTTCTTATGTTGCGAGTGTCCATGGGTGACGGTAGTTGCTTTCTATCAGGTCACCCGTTTGCTCGTTTTCCCCCTTATTTCATTAAAAAAAATAATTAAAAAAACATATCACTATCCCTTCCGACCTTCGTATTTGCCTAAAGTATTTAATCCTCTTAACTTTAAACCTAGCACAATTAGGCACAAATAAATCCAGGTATTTATTTTGTTGTATCCACTCCATACACATCCATCTGATGGAAGGAAGAAGTGGGCGTGTAATAGGAAATGTTCCGCATATTGACTCCAGCGACGTTCCCCAGATCTCTAAACAATGACATGACGCCGATGACTCCACAGCCTTAACTTGGATTTGTTTTTTTTTTTTGTATTTGTTCTATATTCAAAATAATATTAGGAAGTGACTTTTTTAGCAACGCTGTGTACTTTTTTGTGGATAAAAAAGTTAAGCTCGCGTCTAACCAAGTGATTTGACTCGATGACTAATATTTTACCTATTTAAAATATCTTAAAATGTTAAAGTCACTGTCATAAATCTACTGACTCCTCTTACATCAAAATTGGACCAATAATTTCGTCGTAAGATGAAACAAACATACGCAGAGTGCAGACACTTGACCAAAATAATCACCTTTTTTAACTCACCCGTAATCATGTAACAGGTGTAAACAGTTCTTTACTGTAACCTTATTTAGAAAAGTTAACATTTTCGGCGAAAGTTATAGATTGACGTACAAAAGCAATAACATTTGCTAGTATAATTCTGCAAAAGGCTGACGTGGAGGCTCCGGGGCGGGCGAAGTTTGGACTTTGAAATTTGAAAGCTGATCTGTAACATCGACGGTATTGGCAGTCCGCACCCTAATCACGTTACATCACTAACTGATCTGGACAGATCATTCCCTCATTACTTAAGGTGCGTCACACTTTCTGATGATTGGAGCTTAGTCATAATGTACGTAATAATTTCATAGTTTAAAATCAAAATATTTGGGATTTGACGTAACACATTGCTGTGATTACTCATTGATCTTGTACTTTTACTTACCAAATTGAATTTGTTTTAAAGCCAAACACCTTTCCACATAACTATGCAAAGGTATAGGGCCAGTCCAGGGCAAGAGATCTGCACTTATAGATTTAGGTAGCTGCATTAATTGATTGGCTGGATAAGACATAACCCACTGTGCCGAAGACATATGAATACCCAAGTATTTCAAATAAATATCTGTTTAATAAAAGACACAATAACTATTTAAAAAATAATGTAAATATTATTATACTTGAGATGTTATATAAATCTTGTTAACAAAAATTGACGCGCCAAAGTTGTGTACGTATATGACACTTATTTTTATTTGCAGGTAAGCAAAGTTCCTCATATTACATATTCTATTTTCCATTGAAACTCCGTTCGGGAGGATTTTCTAGGGTACAAGTTTAAACAAGTTTAGGGCAAAGTTCCGATCCCTTTTACGGTAGCTTAGCTACGGGAAAAACAAACGCTTATTTAACGGTTTCGTTATTACTTACGTAGAGGAAAAGGACTTGACGAAAGATAAATTAAATTCTTCGCCTTCTTGATGCTATCGAGTTTTGGATAGTAAACTTTGTTTTTGGTTGTAAGAGTCAAAATGTTAAGTTAATGTTATTGTTAATGTAAAGTTTTTTGGACTAAAATAGATTTAAATCGAATCGAAATCGAATAACGAGTAATATGGTTACCGTATAAAAATGCGGTAACTATATTAACGTTTTAACGCATGGCCTTTTGTGCAATATTTCTGTTATTTATTATTAACAAAAATCTAAATTAAATAGGCTGATTTTGCTCGCTGACCGTAGGCGCCGACACCAAAATTTATTAAATATTAGCGCATACTGTTACGGCGCGTTTTCTGTTGTAGCGTTTGGGAAAATACACGAGCTGAATCCGCGCGCGCAGAAAACGCGCACGTCTGAACGCGTCCTCACGCGTTAGTCAAAATCGCTTCCGAAAATTTAAATTCTAATGTAAGATGAAAATCAGCCATAGATTCCAGTCGATAAGTCCAATCAACAAATCGATCATGAAAGTCGAATAAAACAGCGTCCATCTTTCAAAGAAAGACATGAGGGTAAGCCCCCTCAGTAAGCGTTATAATATAATCATTGTAAAGCTTTAGCACTCGTTCTGGAAGACTAAAATAGCTTTGATGAATATAAAATTGGCACTTCAACCGTCTCATAAGTCAGGGAAGACAATAATTAATACAAGACGAGCCGCAAGCTACTTAAGAATGCGCTTACTAAGGGCTATGACCGCTCAGCGGAACGCCAAGACATTAAATCTTAACCCTGATTTTCAGAAGCCCGTCGAGCAAACGGCCCACGAATAAATTATAAGCAGAACAAAACTTGGCTATATTAGTTGAGAAAAGGCGCCGATAACAGTGATAGTGTACCATTAATATATCTAAGTTTTTTTTATGAAAAAAGGGGGCAAACGAGCAAACGGGTCACCTGATGGAAAGCAACTACCGTCGCCCATGGACACTCGCAACATCAGAAGAGCTGCAGGTGCGTTGCTGGCCTTTTAAGAGGGAATACGCTCTCTTCTTGAATGTTTGCAGGTCGTATAGGTCCGGAAATACTGCTGGTGACAGTTCGTTCCAGAGTTTTACAGTGCGCGGCAGAAAGTTACGCGAAAAACGCACGGTGGAAGAGTCACAAGGTGATGAGGATAGTATATTATTCGCGTGGGGCGATGGCGAAAAGTTGCAGGTGGTATGATTCCGAACAATTCCTCTTCGCGTGATACAACCGACAGAGGATGCAGAGTGAAGCTACATCTCGGCGTAATTCCAAGGGGTCCAGGCTGTTTGAAACACTATGGCAGTCAACAATTCGAGCGGCCCTTTGTTGGATACGATATTATATACTAGGTATAATAAATGCATTTTTTTTAGTCTCATTAAAATCGAGCACGGCTGAACCGATTTGGCTTATTTTAAAATATTCATGGAAGTCCAGGGAAGGTTTATATTGGGAGATATTTAATTTATGTTACATAACGATGATTGTGAAAGTAGGAGCGTTGTGCGAATGACCTTTGCGAATTTGTGCGCAATATTGCGCTGTGAAACGCACTACGTTAAATTTTATCAATAAAATGCATCATCTTCATGTAACATCATGAATAACTTTTCTATTTAATTTTTTTAAAGATCCCTCTGAATAGTTTTATATCACAGTGATTACTAATCAGATTGAACAAAAAAATTATTAGTACATTCAAAATTTAAAATATTCTATACCTAATAAAGTAAATCTAAGAATCCAGCTGAAGGCGACAGTTATTGAATGGACTGTAAAAACTTTACAATAGTAATACCGCCGGTGCAGTTCCAGAATTTCCAGCATTAACGAACTGCTCAAGTTAATTCGGGTTTTATGGAATATGTACCCCAAAGATGTAGTAAAGATAATAGAGTAAGGGAATTTATGTATCATAAAAACAAAACTAATTTTCCTTTATAACTGAATTTTTTGTAGTGTATTTTGTGCAGACATAACTTTTATGTGTCGGTTTTGATTATGTTGATGTATGGAACTACCATTGTGGAGTAGAATAGTATTGAGCTGCCAAATTATTATCCTCAACGGTTTCTACCGATAAACAAGTATAAAATTGTAAGTAACAGTTGTGAGTCATGACGTTAATAACACACACTAATAGGTTCCGCGCCACATTTAAAGACTTTGATTAACTAACAAAATTTGAACCCCGCAAGGTTTAAACTACTAACAGTTCAGTACAATCAGTGACGAGACTGTGAGAGAAACTACAAGTCTGAAGTGTCTGTCCGTAGCATTATAGTGACCAAACAGAAGAACCGATTTTGGGCTGTTTTTTTGTTTGAAAACCGAGAAAAATGACAATGAAGAGTGTTCGTCAATACGTATTCAAGTTGTTTACCTTAAAATACATTATTTTGTTACTTCATCAACCCTTATTTTTTTAAACAATATGTACAGCCAATGTAATTATTAAGTCAATCAAATCTGTTACTGTTTTATTCTTTGTTTGCTGTTTGTTTTTTTTTTTTTTTTGTATTTCTAGTGTATTTTATATGTGTGAAAACTTGCAATTGGCCATCCTGTGTTATTTTAAAACAACTTGTTAATCTAGCTATAGGTTTTCCTGAATAAATAAAAATAAAATAAATAGAAACGCACGTTTCTTAAGCGAAGTTAAATCATAAATGAACGTTATAGAGATTGAAAGCTATAAAGTGTATGTAGGTGAACGTGTTATGTAGGCGGCTTTAGGACAAGCGATGCGACAAAGTTTTTATTTCCCCGGGGGCGCACCGATCTGCCCAGGTGCTCGGAAACCTATATTATTTGTTTGAAGGAAACTTTCTGGTCTCGAGTGAGATAAGTAAATTATGTTTCCCGAACGCCATCTTCTATTCAATGTTCGCGTGACACGCGGAATTGGTTATTAAGTATGCATGCCAATATCGATATTATGTTTAACTTCATTAAAGGTGATGTTTGGCCATGGTATGCAGCCCAAGGAGTGGTGATTTTTATAGTCACTGACATGTGCCTCTCACTTCTTTTGGAAATGCAAATTATATATGCATGTGCAGTCCCCTACGACTTCGTCAAAGTTAAGGCCTGTTTCAGTAAGATACTGTTGCGGTCGCAGATGTCGAATATCCACAATCAATGAAAAAATAAACTGCTATTAAATAAAGCTACCGAGATGCTATGGTAAGTGCTACGGCGTAGACACCTTTGGCCTACGCCGTAGCAGTTGCCGTAGCCTCACGTCGACCATTTGATAGAAAATACGCGACAGCTACTTTGTCGACACGGCCGATTCGGGCGTAGACCACCTGCAAGCTTAGCATAGTCACCTTATAAGCGGTTTATTTCTACGGAAGAATAGACAAAGTGACAAACAAAAGTAATCCGCCATTTTGTCACTAAAATCTGCCAATATGTCTATTATTTTCCGTTTCTAATGTTGTTATGCTAGGCGTCCTGGAGTAGACGTAGAATTATTACCCTACGCAAAAATTTTGTTACTTACAAAACAGTTTAAATACACAGTTTTATAATGAAACTAAACTAAACTCCGATTTGCAGATTTATCTTGAAATCCTGTTCATTACAAAGATTTTTATAGGTAGTTATAGTAACAATAATAGTATCTATGGACGCTTCACACCACGTCAGTCTGGCCCCGTGCTAAGTACCTGAAGGACTTGTGTTACAGGTACCAGACAACGGAAATATATTTAATACTTTTATACTATACATATATTTAAGATTTTTATTATATGATGCACATATTTAATACACATCCATGACCCAGGAACTTTGGAAACTTTTTCTTCCGTCGGTGGGATTCGAACCCGCGACCACCGGCTGAGCTGCCACACACTCAACCAATTGAGCCACAGAGGTAAATAAAGCATAGTAACTATAGATAAAAGCTTGTAACATACTGGTAACTCTGATTGTGAGTGGAATCGAAAAAGTCGAGAGAGATTTAAACAACGTTAACAATACAAATAACGATCCCAAACAAAAATATAACGGGGGCCTAACAAAAGGATGCGAAGTTTGATAATTACTCCATATTTGATATTCCACGCGAGTTGAGAGGCGGTCGTATAATTTTCAAATCAATTATGTGCCAAGTTATCTCCGTCTTTACCCTTGCCGTGTAATGATATCTAACGAGCAACGTGCAATATTTAATGAAACAATATGCTAAGAGCGAGAAGTTCAAATATACGCGCGCTCGAGCAGGGAATGAATCTAATTTTTGATATGTGCACTCGAAGCGGTGTTTCTAAGTGGTATCAGTAACGTACCATTATGTAGTTAATTTCTCGACTGATCCATAGATGGTTGACCTATGTTAGTCGCGTTATTTTAACATACTAATATTGACTTGAGTCAAAATTAGTTGTGATAATTATTGTGTCAGCCGACAAACAGCCAGTGGTTTCAAACCCGACTAAATTAAGTAGGTCTATTTGTCTGATTATACGTTGACGTACCATCAGACAAATATGCTTTCCATCAGGTGTAGAGTAATAATAATGTTTTGTGTTTCATATGAAAACAAATAAAAAAACACCGGTTACTGTGATCTGATTGGCCGATACTGACCGGTAAAAAAATCAAACTTCTTAAACATGATAATGAAAAGAAATCAATAAGTACTTCGGACTGTACTAGTACTTCCCTTTCGTAAAGTTATTGAAAATTACGCGCCCCTTGATCGCTTCAAGTTGAAAAGTTAGAATAAACTGGCCAATCGTGACTTGCATAAAATTGTGCTTAGCTGCATATTGAGATCAGAATTATTATAATACAATATGGTAAGAGCTGGCTACTGGAACATCATAAAATATAATTATACAAAATTGTCACTAAATATACTATCGAATAAATAAATAAACTTTGAATAAAAACTTTTTCATAAAAACCTTTGAATAAAAACCTTTTCATATTACGATGTTAATAGATTTATAATATTATTATAAATCTATTAACATCGTAATATTATTTTTTAATTTCTGGAGTTCTGTGTGTTTTTATTCATTAGTACAATTCAACTACAATGTACATTAAATACATAATATAAATCCTACGACTAAGTAAAATTATAAACATACAACACAAATATTTAGCCGCTAACGTGTATAGGCTACGTTTGTAACGTCTAGTCACTATACTGATCACGGCACTCATTTGGCTTCACAGATAAAATTAAAATTTACACCTTGCCCTCAGCAATTTGTACCTGCTTCGTGCTAAAGGCGTGCTAAAGTGTTCTACGATCAACATGCAACTATTGTTCTGATTCATCAAAAAATAATTGCGAAAAGGTCTCTTTGTACCTTTATAATACTGAACAATAAAACGTATTAATTGTTATTATCTCTCTCTCTCTCTCTCTCTCTCTCTCTCTCTCTCTCTCTCTCTCTCTCTCTCTCTCTCTCTCTCTCTCGTCTCCATATCTATTTTTATCATAATCAACTTAGAGATTTAAGCGTGAAGAATGAGATGACACAAACTCAAAATGCGATGCAAGAGACTAAAAATGCGATGCAGCAAACTCAAAACGCGAAGACAGAAACTCAAATAGCGATACAATAAACTCAAAATGCGATGCAACCAACTCAAAATGCGATCAAAAAACTCTAAATATTCTAGAAATCGATAATTAAAATACCGATTTTCGAGTTCAAGACATTAATTTACATAGACGTTTAATTAATTTTTGTTAGAAAAACAGGGCAATGAGAAACGAGGGGATAATTTGTCAATGAGGATTCATTGTTGTTTGGTTTAGTGTAACCCGCTAGTGAGGCTGATGAATGTCCTTTCAGAGTGCGCCGTCAGTCAAATCGCGGTTGCCTGCCCGCAAGATATATTGTGGACCCAAGACTCGCCGCCCGCGCCCTGCGGAACACCCACTGAATTTCAAAATTGAACATTTAATGACCTAACATAGTTCGAGTAAATTTAATATCACTTATTTGAATATAAATTTGTCGTTTTTGGTAGAAACTGGATATTAGATTATGTTTATTTGATAACCATTCTTTTGAAAATCTTTGTTTTATGGAAGTGCAACAAAGTGAGTTGATTTTTTGTCTATTCTTAATGGAATAAAAGCTGAAGTTTCACCTCAACGTTCTTATTAGACCCTACACCCTTAATAAGATTTAAGATTTCCCAGTTCTTAATAGCTAGGGCTCCCGCACAAAACTGCGAATTCGCGTCGCATCGCATCGCAATGTCATTATTATTATGAGTTTTGTCGCAGATATTTGCGATGCGATGAGAATTCGCAGTTATTATGTGTGAGCCCACGCCCACACATAATAACTCGCCCTAAATGTTAGTATAAAGTAATATTTAGAAATTGGATGACTATACTTGTTCAGTTTGACTAAGTAACCTATTCTTGAATAGTTACACGTTTCGAAAATTTTCTTATTAGCAAGTAATAAGTATACAGTCTTCATTTAATCATCACAACTTCTAATCAAAAGCTTTCTCTCACAATTCTAGTTGCAGCCCCCAACTCACAGAGGAGAGACACAAAACATCTTCAGAAATGTAATCCCGAGCATTAGTCAAAGTGTTTATTTAGTACAGACAGGAACTACAACTTCGTATCCACAAAAACTTTCACATGCAGCTACTGCTTTAATATAGCATTCCCACCTGATTTTCTAACTGAAACGCTATTTCGGGGACTTAGTGATTAGTATAATTTTTGAGTATATACAGTCTTAGAGGAATAATTACAATGCAATCTTAAAAATAAAATATAGAGAAGCGCATACCAGATATTAAAAGTTTCTCGACTCAATTTTTCATACAAATTTTCTATAATAATACTATATATATAAATAACAATGTGTTATTTTTACGCATCTATTTTTATGTGCAGCAAATGACCAATAAATTGTCATTGGCGTTCCTTTTAGTCTTATAAGGAGTACCTACTATGTAAAGTACACAACACGACACGGTGTTAAAATTCCAAACTTAATAATGAACCACTACCAACCAAGTGAAACTTAGTAATTTATGCCCTTTTCATAAAAAAAATTTCTGATTAATTTCGTTGCGGATCCTAAGAAAATTTAGCAGGTCCCTGAGATTATATCAAAGAGTTTCTCGTGGGTAGTTACCGCTATCAAATCTGGCTCACAGAAATAGCAGTGGTGGCAACGTGTAGGCCAATAGATTTTTTTTATAATACGCATATCTATAGTATCAAATTAAAGCTCATGCTTTAACCCATTCGTTAATTAACCCATTGAACATCGGTTTAATTATTACGTTCGGGAACTATTCAGCAAGTTTGACGGAGGTTCCATTTAATTTAGGAATGCTAACAGTTTTCGAAGCATTTTCGACTTAGCGCGACCGCAGCAAGCATCACACCCCAACAAGAACAAACAAAGTAATTAAACACATCAAACGAGGCCAAATTGCGAGTCAAAGCTGTCCATAACCGCTGGAGAATACGAGAAACGGAGGTGTGACCGCACGATATTAATTCTCACATAATTCCTATATTACTTACACGTTAGTCCGCCATTTTACTTTTAACGCAATTCAATTTTAGAAGAAATTATTGGAAGTTACAAAGTAGCAGTAGTTTTTTCAAAGATTGAAATCGTAAGTGATAAGTATGTATTAGGAACTTTGACAATATTCTTTTTAATACAAAAAAGCATTGAGCACAATCTTTGAATGCATCTCTGTTACAGATAAAAGGTAGGTTAGGGCGAGCAGCCTTCCTAGCATACGCCAACGAGATATCTCGTGGATATCTCACTCTCGAGCGTAGTGATATTGTCGATATCGATATATATATATATATATATATATATATATATATATATATATATATATATATATATATATATATATATATATATATATATATATATATATATATATATATATATATATATATATATATATATATAAATTTCTCGTTCGTAGACTAGCTTCATAGATAATAGGTATATATCGACAAACTACTCTTCTCATTTGTCAAAATCTTGACAAAACTCGATAGAAATGTTGATCGAATGAATGTCATGTTAGGGTTTGTAGACAAATATAGCACAGATTAAGAAAAGAAAAACACAATTATCTCTAAGTTTGACGACAGACACGAGAAAAAAAGTATGTCATGTTAGGGTCAATAGCGATGAAGAGATAAACCAGTTAAGATCGAGAAAACATGTAGACAAAATTTTCTCGTTTGCGCATCTTAGGCCTGCAGATCGCGCAGCGAATGCTTCCATATTATAATAATAATATGTTGAGACATTATGTATATTCTACCTGCTTTGAATACGTGCGCTGTCCTCAAAACCTCATAAACCGGACATTTTTTACACACAAGCCTTAAAAGAAAAAAAACCGGGCATTACACATCTGACCTTCAAAAGCTTTTCACTTAACTGCCAAGTCTAAATATAGTTCCAGAACCATTACAATCTCAGAATAGTTGTCGATCGAACGATACACGTTCAAAGCGCGGGCTGAGTGGAGCTGAAATGACTCCGAGCTGTAGATCACTTGAAGACTAAACGGTGTTCAACACCTTTCAGCTACTGATGCGGTCAAGTGACGAGTGTGGGTTCAGTCGCTTCGGGACTGAGCAGAACAGCTGCTACGTATTCGTAACCTTACGATTTACGAAGAATTGAAAAAATCTTACCTTACGAAGTGCCTTTTGTGACCGTAAAAAGCAGCTGTCATTCTTTTTTACGCAAATCTAATTTACTAGCACTGCCACATATTATATTCTCTTAAATCACTCTATATATTTAAAAATATACATCTTGTATAAGAAAACTAAGTGATAATACTTTAGGGTGTTTATGTGTTCCATATAAAGAGTTCACTGTGAAAGTAGCAGCGCTGAAATAGCATTTTTTGTGATTTGTATGGGCAAGCGCCACTGTATCATGAATTTGCCCATACAAATCACAAAATGGCTCTTTCAGTGCTGCTACTTTCACATTGAACTATATAATATAAGAAACACATACCGAACCTAAAGTATAATCACTAAGTTTTGTTACACTTTGTATTATGGTGTTTCTTTTGCACGTTTGTTGGCACTTTCGGAGTGCAACCCGTTGTTTTTTTTAATTCGAGTAGCGGCCATTTATTTCTAATTTTTTAAACCACGTAGGAAACTCCTAAACACATATTCGGTTAAGTAAACCTAATTTTATCGACGCCGAAAATCACCTTTCTTCGGGAATAAGCCTACACAAATACTTTGATTACCTACGGCGGGAATAGGCCGCAATAACAAATTATTGTGGACAGTCACCGGGGACGACGATATAACGCCAGTTATCTGATAACAAATATCCAAATTCTACGCAGTAATTAATGTTTATATATTTCGATATGTTTATCTCGTATGTTACTATAAAGTTTTCTCTCAACTAAGCTATTAGATGCAATTAGTTTACAATACGATATATACTATGTTTTCATGCTAGGGGGCAGCAACAACAAAGACAGTAAACGAAAAGTTTCGTTCAACGCACTGATGGTAGGTGCGTCCATTCAACCACTCCAAAAAATTTCCGCTGCTGGTGGGACTTTAATAAACGTATACAAACCTACATGTAGCAAAATGCAAAATCATCACTTCTTTGGCTTCGCAGTAGTATTCAAATAGGCAAAAACCTATACTCATTTTGCTCGTTATTTCCATGACTATAAATATTACACCACAGTTATTGGAAATCAGAATCAAAACAGAAACGGATGAAGCCATAAAATATAAAACTTACAAGGGATAGGATGATTAAAATATAATTTAAAACTCAATCGCAAAGGATTGTTTACCCGAGTTTCCTGTGCGAAAACATAACTTCATTATATTGAGGTTTCTCGTTTTAATAGATAATACAAATATTTTTATGTAAGCCCATAGTCAGTTTTTTTTTAATCCAAAGCCTAAGTTACTACCACACCAAACTCTACAGACTACAACTTTGCTTACTTAGTACGCATAATTAGCATAAAGTTAATATACCTACCGGTATATTAACTTTATGATAATTAGTGATGAGCAAAATCGGTCTTGCAGCCTTAGTCTTGGTCTTGCAAAAAAGCAATGCCGAGACCAAGACTATCCTAAAACTAAAAAAACCAAATGCAAGACCGAGATCAGGCAGATTTGACCAAGTCGAAGACCAATATTGTACTAGAAATACCAAAACCAAGACTGTCTGAGTCTTGTTTTGCTCATCACTACGCATAATATATTATAATATAGTATTGACAAGCCGCCGGCCATTTAATTTTCTAATTTTTCAAAGCCTAGACCACGCAATTCTGTTTTGTGTTAGTACCTACTAAAGGCGCTAAGAGTAGTTTCTTAATGAAAAGGGAAAAAAGTGTTTTTTTTTTTATGAAACCAGAATGTTCACATTTATTGATAACCCCTATTGTGTCGACAAACCGGATTCCGGACGCGATACACTAAACAGTCGAGGATCCGGGATCCGGACGCCATATGCCGCGTCCTCGTTTCCGCTCAAAACGGCGTATTTAAATATATTTAATCCTATAAAACACATTGCAATTAAAAAGAAGAAGGAAGGAACTACTTTGGTATGTCTTTACCTCGTTCGGCTTAGTAAAAAATTAAAAAAATAAAAGTCACTTTTGACGACTCATTCAAGTGGCTGACCCTTGTTGTTGTTATTTTAAAACAAGTGTTGTGTAAATAAAGTATATTGTGGCATGTGAAGTTATAATTTGTATCATAAACGGCATAAACCTAATATGCTGAAGTGCAAATAAAATAAAATTTGAGAATCAAATGACACCAATGACAACACCCAAAGCCAAACAAACGAAATGAAGGACCTTTTCGTAATGCTGAAACAAATTATGAATCAGATGTGTGTTATGACAAACCTATTAACCAACCTAATGACCACAATGAGTAAAAATTCGACAGACTCAAAATAGCCCTCTGGAATGCCAATGGCTTACCACAACACTCATTAGAAGTAAAAATGTTTATCGAGACCAACCTAATCGACATAATTCTTGTGTCCGAAACACACTTTACAAAAAAGACATATTTTAATATACCAAGATACAAGATGTACCACACACTGCACCCTGATGGTACTGCCCACGGAGGTTCGGCTATACTTATAAAAGAAAAAATTCGTCACCATGCAACAAACTCCTTCCAGACTCAACAAATTCAAGCCACTAACATAATAATTAATGACGACAAAGGCCCTCTGTTGATATCAGCACTATACATACCACCTAAACACAATATGAAGTATGAAAATTATACCGCTTTCTTCAAATCCCTAGGACCTCGGTTCATAGCTGGTGGAGATTTTAACGCAAAGCATACAGACTGGGGGGCTCGTATTACCACTCCTAAAGGACGACAGCTCCTTAAATCAGTGCAGTCTATGAGGCTAACAGTCACCTCTACTGGGGAACCAACATATTGGCCGGCTGATACAAATAAGGAACCAGACCTTGTAGATTTCTTCATTTGCAAAGGGATAGCGAGCTCTTCAATTAGATGTCATTCTTGCTTCGAGCTTTCCTCTGACCACTCACCAGTCATAGCCTACATCAATTCCTCAGTGGAAAACATAGAAAAAAACTGTAAGCTGCATAATAACAAGACAAACTGGCTACATTTTCGTGAATTAGTCACAAATTCTCTGAACCTTAATATACCGCTTAGATCAGACGATGACGTGATCGAGGCAGTTGAACATTTTAACGACATCATTCAAAAAGCTGCCTGGTCGGCTACTCCACTCCCAAGTATGAAGACGCAAAATACAAGCCACTACACAAAAGACATGCTAGACCTAGTAAAAGAAAAGCGTAGTGCTAGAAAACTCTGGCAGATTACAAAATATCCAGAACACAAGGCAAATTTCAACAAAATCGTGAAAAAACTAAAAAACGTATTAAAAAAACAGAAACAGCTCGCAACAGAAAACTTTCTGAAAAATCTTGACGCCACAGCAGCCACCGATTACTCTTTGTGGAAAGCAGCAAAAAATCTTAAAAGACCAGTCTCTCACCAAACAGCCATTAGAAAACCGGATGGTACCTGGGCTAAAAGCGACAAGGATAAAGCCGAAGTATTTGCAGAACACTTGTCAAAGGTATTCACTCCTAACGTTGACTGCGGATCCACAAAGACGAACGATGTTACAAACGCACTTATGCAAACTCATCAAGATGATCTACCAATCAATAAAATCACAAAATAAAAATAAAGGAAGTAATCAGAACTATTAGAAAACTAAATGTTCATAAATCTCCAGGTTATGACCTAATCAGGGCGAAAATCCTCAAAGAACTGCCACATACAGGCTACAAATATCTTACCCAATTATTCAACGCTTGCCTCTGGAGAAATTTTATTCCACCGCAATGGAAGGTAGCTGAAATAATTCTCATTCCAAAACCAGGAAAAGACGCAACTAAAGTCACATCGTACCGACCTATCAGTCTCCTTCCAACTCCCTCTAAAGTACTGGAAATTTTATTTCTAAATCGCCTGGCTCCAAAAATCGCAGAAGCTAAACTGATCCCTGAACACCAATTTGGGTTTAGACCTGGTCATGGCATGGCATGGCATTGAACAGGTACACAGAATCGTGAAAAAATCAACAACACATTTGAAGAAAAGAGGTGGTGTTTTGCCGCATTCTTAGACATCTCTCAGGCCTTTGATAGAGTCTGGCATGATGGACTGCTATTTAAAATCAGGAAGAACCTGCCTATTAATTACTATCTCTTTATAAAAGCGTATTTAAGTGGAAGACACTTCTATGTAAGACAAGGCGACGGCATTTCTAATTTGTACAAAATAGAGGCAGGGGTACCTCAAGGGAGTGTGATGGGGCCAACACTTTACCTACTGTACACTTCAGACTTACCACACACAGAACACGTCCTGACGGGAACATACGCTGACGACACTGCAATATTAGCAACCGATGAAACAGCTGCTGGAGCATCCAACAAACTTCAAAAAAGTCTAGACAAACTATCTCGATGGTTAAAAGACTGGAAAATAAAGGCTAACGAAACAAAATACGTTCATGTTACATTCAGCTTACGACACGAAACATGTCCTGAAGTCGAGCTGAATGGAATCAAAACCCCACAGTCCGATGACGTACGATATCTGGGCGTATATTTGGACCGAAGACTGACGTGGAAAAAGCACATCCAAACAAAAAGAAAGGCACTCGATCTCCAACTCCTGAAACTGCAATGGTTAATAGGCAAAAAGTCACAACTAAATCTTGAAAATAAACTTCTCCTCTACAAGAGTATACTAAAACCCATCTGGACCTATGGGATCCAGCTGTGGGGAACAGCTTCTCCATCAAGCATAAACATCCTGCAGAGGTTCCAGTCAAAAACCCAGCGAATGATAACTGGTGCCCCCTGGTACATCTCAAACACGCAACTCCACAGGGACCTAAAACTAGAGTCTGTAAAGGAGGAAATAAAAAACTCCCTACAAAAATACTCTAAAAGAATAGAAAACCATCCCAACCACCTGGCTAAGAATTTAATGAGCGAAGAACCAAATGCAACCTTCAAAAGGCTCAAAAGACGAGCCCCTCAAGACATGCTTTAACAGAGCTCTAGTAACAAAATGGTCATATCATTGGATATGTTCCATACACGCCAAAAACAAAATTACATAAAATCCAGCTCAATGTCTTAAGGACAGATCGCAGGACAAAAGGAGTTAAAAAAAAATTTTTTATTTTACAATAAATCAGAAAATTGTTTAAATCTCAAGCTACTTTTTTTTTTACGTACTGTACTAGATTTATTTTATATTTAGGCAGTCATAAATTGAGAAAAAAATAAACAGTATTTAATAAACTATATGATTTTAATTGTGAATTAACATCATTCCACTTAGAATCTGGTAAAATCTTATAAAAATCATAATGTAGCTAAAAACTGAGCTGTCAAAGCCTGACTGTCACGCGTCCGGGATCCGGGTCGAAACCAGGTTTTTCAAAAATTTTAACAGGTCGCACGCAAAAGGATAAACATAATTATGATAAACGTGAGAAAAAAAATATTACATTCATAGAGATACTATGTACTACTGTCAGTGATTACATTGGTAAACTTTTGTCTGTATATTTTTATACTTAAGTCCTAAACTTGCTTGAAGGTACGAATAACCAAAGAAGGGTTACCTCGATCGAAATGAATTCCAGAAACGTTGAACAATGCAATATTTTTATTTATTTAGGCACCCAGAATAACTCAAAAACCTCCGTCCACAGTCAACCGGCAAAACGAATGAAATATTTCGGGATGTTTTCAATTATTTTATGTGGCCTTTGTTGAACCAACGAATAGTTGTGAAAACCTCGACTAATTGTTGTCCGCGACTACATTTATTCTGGACTATACCCATCAATTCCCTTTTTAATTTTACTTTTAACCCCTAGATCATGCATAAAAATATTAACAGAGTTAAACGGACAACAAAATGGAGCCAGTTCTTTATTCATGTAAGAGTTAAGCTGATACACATGCTTTTAATAGTTCGACTCGCATGATGATAGACAATCTCACGGGAATCTTATTATATTTTGCTAAAGTGATTCCGCAGTCTTTGTCAAACTTCTTCCAAATCGGTCCACAATTTAGAAAAAATACAATCAAACGCTGCCACGTGTATAGATATCCCACAATAATATTATTGTTTCCTATATTATTATATTAGTGGATAGGTTAATAATATTAATTAAAAGATACTATAAAAGACTAGCTGTACGCTAAGCTTCTACTAATATTATGTGGGGGAAACGAGCACATATTTTATCAGATTAGGTGTTATCAGCTGTAGCAGGCGAATCTCCTAACACCATAAACATTTTTGTATTATTACTAGCCTCGTAATACCCTTGTTATGTACTATCAGAGAAGTTGATTCATAGGCAAATGGGAGACCTACGTAGTTTGGTCGCGTTAGGGTCAATTCAGACCGCAACGCGACGCGTAGATGCATTTCTAAATTTGTATGGATTTGTCATTTGACAGATTTGCAAGACGTCTCACGCAATAAAAATCTGTCAATTCAGTACAAATTAAGAAATGCATCTACGCTGTGATCTACGCCAACTACGCGTCGCGTTGCGATCTGAATTGACCATTCAAACCCAGCCGACAGATCACGACTTACATTGAATTGACATAAGCCGACCAAATGACGTAGGTCCGTTAACTACCTATGAATCAATTTCTTCGATGGTACTTACTGCTTACAGTTCAGTCTAGACTCTAGAGCAATACTTACGAGTAAAAGAAAATGTCGGCTGTTTTATTTAGAAAGCTTCTAAAAGGCTACATTTTATGTTTTAATTGCATTTGCTGTTTTGGTCAAATTTATATGTATAACACTAGCTGTTGCCCGCGACTTCGTCCGCGTTAACATAGTATAATAACAAAAATGGATAGTTTTCCCCTTTTTGTGGTTCCTTATGCAAAGGGTAAAAACTTTACAATGCACTTAATAGATTCAATTCTGATAAGTTTTGTTAGTTTCATTTTTAATATCTGATATGACAAAATCCTTATATAAATAAAGTAATGCAAAAAAGATTAAATGAAAAAAAATTATCACGTTTTAAATAATTCTAGTGATGTTCATGTCAATATCGATAATTCTAGTCGCGGCGTTAAAAATGTTACATTGTAAATCGATATTAGTATGTATAAAATGGCGGGCGTCCGAGCCTGTCGGGGCGACCGCTGACACGGCTTTTGACTAATGTCGTCTATTAATATATCCCTTGTAATTAATTGTTTACATGTCCGCGGAGGATCCGCCGTCCGATGGCATAATGTTATAATGGAAAATATGCTCGAATAAATTAAAGAAACAAAGCATTTCATGTATAACCAAATTTGATTCAATGAACGCGACTGTCGATTTTTAGCCTCAACGCAAAATGAGTGTTAGAAGTTTTAATATTATGTTCATGTATTTAACGTCTGTATGTCTGTACGTTTATTATATGTATAACTGCATGACTTGAAGTTTGTAACATGATGCTATAAAAGTAATTAAAATTATTTTTTGAAAAAATATTACTTGTATTCATAACGTAAAACTTCAAAATTAGCGCTACAAAATTGTCGCGTTGAGTCCTTACTGATGGTTACCAAAAGTTGTGTAGTGTAAACGAGGTAAGAAGTTTTGCAAAATACGCTGACTTCATAACTTAGTTCCTCTCGGCGATTTACTGCCGTCATATTTTAAAATATTACTCCATAAAATATGAGATATTTTAATATATAAACGATAATTAAAATGGGGACTTTTACACAATAATTATAGGCTACACAGATATCAGTGTATCTGCTGGGTACAATAACAATAATACGATACTTACAAGTCTCTCAATTTAAGTAGAGTTTAAGTATACGAATTATAATAATAAGTATAATATAAAATTAATGTCATGTTACACCAAACCGAAAGTTTTTCAACTTTTCAAAAACACGAAACACGTGAAATACGCAAATATGAAAATTTCCCGAAAATTTTGTGTGAACATAATGATCCGGTTAGTAAAACAAGAAAGGTAATTCTGTCCACTCGATGCGAATCGCCCTGCGAGTGCCCTCGAGCGGGTAACTCGTAAAATATATATGGGCTCGTACAGGCACTTAGAAAAAATGTTGGCTTAATTCAGCAGCTCGTTACCCCGCCCCCCATAAATATGGGCGATTCATGCGTTTTTATGACGGTACACTCGAATGGAAAATATTTCCGATAATAATTGCCTTTCAAGCGTAATCCTCATGTCAAGATCTGCAATAAAACTTTTAGCCTGTGTTTTACTGGTAAGCTTTTTTCGTTGAGTTTTAGGGTTAAGTGATTCTATGATGATGTTTTACAAAATAAATGTTCAATGCTATGGAAACGTTTTCCTTAAATTAAGCTATAACATAAGTTTCTTGCTAAAGACTTTTCAGTTGTAGACGTAATAATAATTAATTTATTTAATCACATAATACGCATTTAAAACTGTCAACATTTCCTGTAAAAATATTCAATATTGTGTATTTTAAACGCACAGTAAGAAGCAAAGGTTTCAACAATAAAGCGTATATTCCACACACGTCATCGATTTCCTATCCACAATCTGGACAATAGGAGAAAAAGAGTGCGGGTTTGAAGCGGCGCACAAAGGGCGATCGTGCCCGCTTTGGAAAATACTGCGAAACCGCGGATAAAAAGAGCACATTAGTATAAGGGTTGACAACACATCGATGTTGTAAAATATCGATATTTTTCAAGCAACTATAAAATCTGTAATTCAGAATCAGGTTATCGATACCGTTTAAGGATTAAATATCGATATTTAATGAGAAAATTTTTGACGCACCAGTTTAGCAAACACCAAAGAGGTAAGTAATATTTTTTTTTACTTTGATTAGATTTGTGTCACAATATATTCTGATATATTGTATTATAAATTATAATCATATCTAGACACGCGGTAGCGTGTCAAGCCAAGTTCAAGTATAACAGAACTAGCGAGCAGCACCGTGTGTAATATTACACGAACCATTTGCAGCCACTTTTGACCCCTCATAATTCAGAAACTATTGCACATAAACGTTTCAAATTTGGCTCATATATTGAAACTTGCGAGATACATAATTATATGCTCTAAATTTCATAAACAGATATCGGACGGTTAAGGTATTAACGTCCGAAAATCTACATTTTTATCACTGACTGACTGACCTATAGATCAAAATTCTAACCCACTTCCAGATGACCTAGAAGGATGAAATTTGGAATCCAGCTTGGTAATTGTGTGCAAGCATAGAGAAAAATCTAAAAACAAATAAAATTGGTCAAATGCGAGTCGGACAAAGCGAAACTAAGCAAAAATTGTGTTTTTAGTATGGAAACCACCCTTAAATATTTATTTTATTTTACTTTTATTATAAATTATGAAAGTAAAATTAGGATTAAAGATTTTGTCAATATTTCAAGTGCCTACCGGCTGCCATTATTGATAATGAGCAAGAAAGGGCAAAAAAACTCACGTTTGTTGTATCATTTATTTGAAGTGAAGTGAAGAAGTTTTATGAAATGAATAGAGAGTGACTTTATGAAGTGTGTATGTCTGACTGTCTGTCTGTTACCTCTTCACGCCCAAACTGCTTGTACTGAAATTTGGTATGGAGATATCGTTTGAGTCCCGGGAATAGACAAAGAATTGCGAGCGGCATCTGTCTGTTTGTCTGTCTGGATATACAGTCTGTCTGGATAGACAGTCTGTATGTCTGTCTGTCTGTCTGTATGTCTGTCCGTCCGTTCGTCCGTCCGTCCGTCTGTCTGTCTGTCTGTCTGTCTAGGTTCACAGCCACTTAAGGTTGCGACTTGCGAGTGACTATAGTTGAATATGTAAGTTTGAACTGGGAGAATTTAGGTGTCTAAACTTGCTAGGAAAATTTTCTTTACAAAAAGTAATGATATCCCACCAAAAACATATATTTATTATTATTATTTGTTATAGATATTCAATAAAGCAAAGAAATAGACTTTATTATTTGTTAATAATGTTATTTGGTTCCTATAAATATATATTTCGATTTTCCATAGAACTTGGCACTCATTTAGATCTCCATTCTTTTTACAGCGAAGTCCTTAGACAAGCCTAATGTTTGTATTGAACTTGGCTCTCCTTTTTTACATTTATGTTTTTGGTGGGATTATTATTTACATCATAACGTGAAATACTGAAAAGATCCTAAGGCTACAAATGTAAAGATCTAAGGCTTAACATACTAATATTAATAATGCGAAAGTGTGTATGTTAAATATCTTCACGCCCAAACCGCTGCACTGATTTTGTTGAAATTTGGTATGGGTATACTTTGAGTCCCGGGTAAGGACATAGGATAATTTTTATCCCAGAAAAATGTACGGTTTCCGCGCGATAAACAATTTTTGGAACAACGGAGTAGCGAGTGTTATCTAGTTTAGGACACTCATGCATCGTTCGGTATTAGTTACCGTCGGTAATAACGTTTACTTTGCCGGTACCGCGGTATTGGGTTAATGTGGTCAATATTACCCGACCGCGGATCTCGGAGGTAATCAAAACAGCCAATTTGTCCACTTATACATAGTCAAGCTGCATCTGATTGCGGTACGGGTTTTAGGGTTAAACAGATCCATACCATCCATACTAATATTATAAATTCGAAAGTTTGTCTATCTGTGGCGACCTCTGTGGCTCAATTGGTTGAGTGTGTGGACTGGATGTGTATTAAATATGTATTAAATATGCTTCCGCGCGATAAACGAATTTAGGCGCAAAAGAGTTGCGAGCATCATCTAGTATCTTATAACTCCCTAGTGGTGTCAAAGTACAAACACCTGAACAGGAACTAAAGGAATCACCAGCGTCGGGGCTTCGCCGGCCAAATCCCCTTGAAGTACACCTTGGTTGCACAAGCACTTCAATGAAAATGTTCACCTCACCTTCAGATTGAGCACAATTTAGTCGGTAAACCTCTAGCAAGGTTATTATGTTTTCTACTTTAACGCGAGTATTATATCTTTCAATCACTTACGAATTTTTTCGCGGCGCACTTTTCTCATTACCAACGTTTCGGCTGCTTTGAGGCGGCCGTGATCACGGGCAAGTCACGGGTGGACTGAGGTGACAGATATTATGTCAAACTCGCTAAAGTTGTTCAACTACCCGAAAATTCATCAATTATTATTTGCGTTCCTATCTACGCACGCACTTACATACATTACATACGACGTGTATTGAAGCAGTGGTGTTTTAGATTTATTTTTTAGTTTAGTAAACACTGGATCCCAATTAGATGACAGCACCTAGCCATCTTCTTGGTTGAATTTTGGGCGATTTTTATTTTCTATAGTCTCGCGTAACCATATCTTTGTTCTTTTGCCAGTACCTATGGCTTATAAAATCTAATGTTGTAGCGAAGTTGGAACATACTGGATGTATATTTTATAAATGCGGTATGTCTGTCTATCTGTTACAGATGTAACAACATAAATATATATTAAATTATGTTAAGCCCCAATCGTTTCGTGGAGCCGCGGGAGGCCTCTTGTTTGGGACGCCACCTGCGTGGATACGCTAGCGGCGTCGCACGTGACGGCCACAACAAGAGAGGCGAGAGCTGCGGCGGCACAAGCAGAAACAAACAAAAGAAAAAAATATGAAGCACTGGGGAATGATTACACCTTTCGGCGTTGAAACCCTGGGTCCGTGGGGCCCTGGTGCCAAGCTACTGTTCAAAGAGTTATCCCAAAGACTGGTTGAGAAGACCAACGATCCCAGAGCTGGCGCTTACCTCGGCCAACGTATCAGTCTTGCGATACAGCGAGGTAATGCTGCCAGCCTCTTGGGTACATTGCCCGCAGCCTCCGACTTAGATTTAGTTTTTTATATATGCTTCTTTTTTTATATTTTAATAATATTTATAGTAATTATTACAACAACTTTATAATTTTGTACAATATTATGTAACTAATTAGCTGTAACGATATTCTATTTATAATAATTATTTATTAAGTTTTTGCGATAAGTGTGTAATATGAGATTATTAAGAATTATTATAACAAACAATATAGCCCCAATTCCACCAATGACTCTTAAAGTTAACGCTCGAATTAGTATCACGTTACCTTTCGTTTTTTCTTGATGAACGAAAGAGAAGACATGACATTTTAACAAGCTGTTTACACTAACAGACGTTGGTGAAATTAGGGCTAAGAGTCATACTCAAACTGCTGAACCAATCTAGTACTGTATTGTGATAATTTATTGGTCTCAAGAATGGATATAGCATAGTTTTCTTTTTGCAATAAAATGTACGGCTACCGAATTGCGATACTCAAGTTATAGTATCACGAAGTTGGCAACATTGTATATTATGAAATAAAAAATGAAATTGCAACGTAAACATAAAATTAAATCTAAAATAAACATAAATATGTAGCATTAAGCCAACATTCGAAAATCGAATTCTGTTTTCAAAAACCTCATAAATCCTTTTTAAATCCGTCATCAAATACGGAAATCATTACGCCACTAATTAATTAACCTTCAAGCGGTCGCGCGACGTCGAATCGACTACCTTCAATACGTTTTCGTTGATATTATCGAAATTTCTCGTTGAATCCGTATTATTCTCTCAGTAGCTTTTCATAATTTATCTATCTGCCAAATAAACAGCTTACACTTACTCTCCGCACCCCCTTTGCAGCAAGGAGCTCAATTGTTTTGGTCTCGGCGCCGGCGTCGAAAAGACTCCGCGCGCCTCTCTTATGATTTTATATGTAGTTTTCATATAATTAAGGCAAATTCTATGTTTATTTATAAGACGATGTCGTCGTTGACCGATAACATCGAGTGTTATTGCTAAATGAAGAAAAAATTGGAACTAGGATAAGAAAATTCCGATCACTTTTTCTGCCCCTGTTCACACAAGATTGGGCCACCGGATTTTAAAACTAAGTTTTTACTAAAAATACATTTAATTTTCTCGGTGAATTGATTACTTTTAAAAAGAATAATAATTAAATTTATGAAATAAGAAATAATCTTGAATTAAAAGTGTTTTGTTTCCCAAATTCACCTAAAGGTGGCTTTCGGATCTTAGCCGCGAGCGACCGCGACCGAAAAAATTCAAACAAAATGCCACTTTATGACACAGGCTATAGGTTTCATTTTACTCTACCTCTAGCTCTTACGCCGCCGCCGGCGGCAGCGTGGGTCGCCACACAAATGTCAGTAAAAAATGATACCTATAGTGTATGTCATAGAGTAGCATTTTATTTGAATTTTTATCGGTCGCGGTCGCTCGCGGCAAAGATCCGAAAGCCACCTTTAGACGTCTTTTAGGTTACGCGCGACCACTGCCGTTACAAAATAGTACGCGCCCGCTTGAAGGTTAAAATATGGACATCAAAGCAACACAAATATGGTTTGAAAAAGATAATTACATACGCAAAAACAAAAAAGTATGATAAATGTTAATTAAATCGAGTTCTATCGGATCCTTCTCTTTCGGTAAACCGTGTAAGTACTTACGGATTCATTTCGGCGGAAACTCGAAACAACGGTACCCGAGCTCCCATCGGTATTTCAACAAAGCCTCGAACTTGTAGAGGTATTCGAAATTGTTTACAAAATTCAATCCTAAAGCTTCGAGCCTGATTAAATCTAATTTCAACTCGAAGGTAAGTCTGAAACAAGTCTTCATAAAACCGGAGACCCCTTTGATTTAACCTTCCCTAAAGTTAGGCATGCTGATTGGCGGAAAGTTCGCTTGCTGTCTTTTTCCCGGTCGGAAAACAAATCGAAAACAAGTAAGTAATGGCTTAAGCGACTTCGGGGCTCAGCGCTGATCCTCGCTCGGTGCAAAAAACTGTTTAATGCCTTACCGACTTGCTCGCTCCACTTGTGACGTCGTTTATGTTTCAGGATTTAATACGATAAATGTTTTATAGTGTTCAGGGCTTTTAGTCAAGTTGTATTCGATAATTAAGAATGGTTGGATATCGCTAAGGGCCAAACCACACGTACCACAACCACACGACAACCACAACCACACCACGTGGTCGGGCGTATATTTCGTATTGTAAAGGAACTGGACTATTCACACGTATCACATTTTGCAGTCGTTGTCGACCACTTGTGTGATACCGACCACATCGCAACCAGAAGCGAACTAGCGACAACGCCGACATTTTGTCGGTAACACCATGTACCACGACGCAACTACAAAAAGCTGCAGCGACACCATTCACACGTAACCACTGTTTGACGGCATTTTGTCGTTGCGACGTGGTGTGGTTGTGGTACATGTGGTTGGCCCTTAGTCATAAGTGACAAGCAGCTTCATTTTGCATTGTATAATGTTGTAGGTATAAGATAACCAAGGTAGATAGTCTACTTGTATTCGACAATTAGATAGCGAAGTTATAGAAATCAAAAATATATGAAGTAACCTATGACAATCCCTAGGCTCTGAATCACTAACTGTTCCTATAAAATAATGTTAAACCCTAAAATGGAAAAGATAGTTGCAACATGAAGACAGATTCGGTTTACCATTTATGAACCAAGAAAGTCGTAAAGGGTAAACTAGATCTGTCTTCGACTGTACCTTGAAGGCGATGTAGAACGGCGCCTTTAGGGCAAGACGTGTCACTCCGCTTGCTCGCTTGAGAGCGCGAGGGGTGAAGGGGCAAGTAGGGCGATGACTAGGGCGGAAGCGGAAAGGATTCAGCGATTGATGCAGACACCCTACTGCGACAGGGACGTCCCTCGACAATAGTCAACAACGTAAGTGTAATATAAAATATCTTCGCACTATCTTAGTTAGAACATCGAGACCGGGTTTTCCCGAAACCCGAAAACCCGGGAAAACCCGGGTTTTGGGGATCACGAAAAAACCCGGGTTTCAAAAATGGAACCCGGGTTTTTCGAGCTTTTCGGGTTTTTCGTTTTTTTGATAATTATTAAAGGCAAGACCTGATTTAAGGTATTTATAACAAACTAACATACAAATTCTTTATTTTTATAATATAAGTATAGGTTTAATTATTTCTATTGGTCATAATTAAACAAAATATAATATTTTAAAGTACCTAAAAGTTTCGTTTCAAGAGCATTAAAGACTAATTGTCACAAAAATATTAATTAATAATAATATTTTGAAAATCCTACCAAAACTATTCAATGTAAAAAAAGCCAAGTCTCTTCAAACAATCTATCCATCGCAAAAAGTTTTCAAATTTCATAGAAGCAAGTCTTGTTAAACTTATTTTATAGTTTTCAATCAACATTCAGTGATTGACCACAGTTTTCTTTATTATGTGATCAAAGGCTTACAAAATAAAGTGTGGACAGCTTCAAAGGGTTTTAAGTCTGCTGAAAGTACCGTAGACTTTTGATGATGGGCAAGTCACTAGTTAGTGACAAAACGTTGGAACTTGTATGGACCGTTACTGATAAAATACACCCATCAGGGTCTTAGGGATATTTGTATTTTTGGAATATCTAAAAACCTGTCAGGAATTTTTGAAGGCAGTGTGTATGGAACAATGATAGCTTATTTTTTGGTATTTAATAAAACATATTATTAAAACACTTTTCCTAATTTTATCGTTTCTAAAACAATCATATCTATGAGTGTTTTAGAAACGATAAAATTTGGAATTCTAC
This sequence comes from Cyaniris semiargus, assembly GCA_905187585.1. Lineage (NCBI taxonomy): Eukaryota > Metazoa > Arthropoda > Insecta > Lepidoptera > Lycaenidae > Cyaniris > Cyaniris semiargus. The sequence continues at coordinate 8,559,655 of LR994555.1, forward strand.
AGTCAATGATAAGTCAACAAATCTTTATTTCGTTTTAAAAACTGAAATTTTCATTTGAATGAGATATTTTTATTGCTGATTGTCAAATAAATAGTAATAATTTATACTGATCGATGTTTGGCATACAGTATTTTTACTAAAAAATATTTTTTGTGCCCTGCTGCGGTATGACGCCCAGTCCTTTTTGCAATTTAAAGTCATTATTTTCAGTCGTCTAACTTACTAAAAACCTTAAGGCGGGCTGAAACCCCATTTTGTTATTTCTTGATACCCGATTTACCTAGTTCCAATATAATAACGAAATGTAAAAAAATATTAGATATAGAGCACAATATTTAAAAGGGTTTAAATCAAAAACATTTTAATAAAAAATAATACTTTCGCTGTAATTAATTTACAAACTCACCTCCGACAAAACTCTTTGTCATCGAAATATAAGTATTAACAAGAATAACTTACATTTTATTTTAATAAATTGTCAATGAATCTATTTTAAAAAGGTCTGAGACGAATAATCTTTTTTCTTAATATTTATTTCGAAAAATATAAAAAAAAAAACACACGAAAAATAAAATAGAGAAGATCCGGCCGTCGTAACTTACAATTTTATGCTAAGCTAAAATGAATCTTATTGCGATGCGTACACGCTTGGTATTCGCGTTCGCAAGGTTATCGTTTTGGAATTGAGGTAAGTGCTCGCCATTAAAAGAGATTTTTATTTGTCGTTATGCTTTTTGTCACTATTTGTTACATTCACAATATAAAAAATAACGACAATATTAAGACAATGCGATCAGTAAAAAGGTTCTAAGAGAGCCCCTAGAAACTGACAAAACCATGCAGAGGAGTTTCCATCAAGTATGATGTGAAACCATTTTGTATTCCAGTATTGCAGTCTGGCAAATGCGGCAGATTGCTTTTCATTGCTTGAGAGACTGATGTTGGTAACACATAATAGGATGAATTATGGCTTTCCTTAGCCGTCCGTGGATGTCATACTCACTGCGGAATTATTGAAACACGTGATTTTAGTGAACCCAGATGAAATATAAGCCGAGTTTTTATCAGCACCAGCGCCAGAGACAATTTCTTGTGTGTAACACCATGCCACCATGGTCAATCTTCCAAACTCATTAAAAGCAACCTTCCGCATTTGCCACGTGGTCTGTTCTGATCAATTACATGGTTATCTGACATGAATTCTGTCTATTGTGACTAGAACTAATAACTACAAAAAGCTTTGAGGTGTAGTGTAATGTAAGATTTTTCAGTAATGTAAGATTTTCCAGTAAGTTAGATGACAGCGAAAGGTTACCTTAAATTGCAAAGAACATTCGGCTTCATACCGTAGCAAGGCAGACAAAAGGCAATTTCAGGTAAAAACTAGGCACAAAAATTTAATTACAGGTATAAAGTATGCCAACATCAATTAGGACTAAATGATTATTAATAATTTGACAATCAGCAATAAAAATGTAAAAGATTAAATAAAGATTTGTTGGCATACGTTTTATATTTAAGGTTATTCTTCCATTTAATGTCTTCAAAAATTCTGGATACATTTTTATATATTTCATAAAATACAAACACATTAAATAATATATGTAATTTGGAGGTGAAGCTTGTTGTAATACTTAATCTTGGCCCGAAAATCTTAATCCCTAGCTTTGATAAGATCCAAAATATAGGAGAGGTAAAATAGTGGCTTCGATAAACGTATGATACGGCCGTGCCAGCTTACTCGAGAATTGGTTGGGCACTGCTGCGACCCCAGACAATGGTATTTAAATAGTATTTTACTGGATAGGTGGTGGCAATCGCAGAAAATCATGTGTAAAGTATTTTCGCATTGTTAATTTTTGAATTGTTAAAAAACCCGAAAAAACCCGAAAAACCCGGGTACCCGGTTTTCATCAAACAAAAAACCCGAAACCCGGGTTTTGAAAATTGGGTCCGGGTTTCGATGCCCTAATCTTAGTACTAGCATATACTAGCTACCCGCCCCGGCTTCGCACGGGTATAAAATATATAGCCACTGAAAAAATGATTAAAATCGATTCAGCAGTTTTGATTTATATTCATTACTAGACGTTCCGCGCGGCTTCACCCGCGTAAATTAGATATTTCACAGACAAATCAGTCTACAAAATATAGCCTATGATCCTTCACGTTGTCTACTTCTTATCTGACCCAAATGACAAAAAAATTGGTCTAGTAGTTCGTAAGATAAGCCCTTTCAAATAATTTCCCCCGTTTTTTCCACATTTCCTTCTATTTCTTCGCTCCTATTAGTCTTAGCGTGATAAAATATAGCCTTCCTCGAATCTCGATAAATGGGCTATCTAATACTGAAAGAATTTTTCAAATCGGACCAGTAGTTCCTGAGATTAGCGCGTTCGAATAATCCCTTTCAAATAATTTCCCCCCGTTTTTTACACATTTTCCTCTATTTCTTTGCTCCTATTAGTCTTAGCGTGATAAAATATAGCCTTTAGCCTTCCTCGATAAATGGACTATCTAACACTGAAAGAATTTTTTAAATCGGACCAGTAGTTCCTGAGATTAGCGTGTTCAAACAAACAAACAAACAAACTAACAAACTCTTCCGCTTTATAATTATAAATATTACTATAGATTTAACGAGCCAAATGGAGCGCACGCACACATTAGCGTGATTGCAGATAACTTGAAGTATCAAAACTGGGCGGTATGCAGTCGGACGAGAGTAATGAGTCTGTGTTTAAAGATTTTGATTTTTAAGCTCCTTATACTGTTTTTATGATATTCTACGAAGCTAAACAATTTAAGGAGTTACAAGTCTAGCTCGCTAAATACATTTACAGTTGTCTGAAATCATACTTAAAAATGAAGTAGGAACATAAAAAAATTTACGGGTTAGGGCGCGTTCAGACGTGCGCGTTTTCAGCTGTAGCGTTTAGTAAAACACGCGACACTAAATCCACGCGCGCAGAAAACGCGCACGTTTCAGATCCTTTTGAGTTAATGACGAATGCGTGAGCTCTATTCAGGCGAACTGTTATGAAGACTACTGTTTATTATAATATTTTATATTGACGACCCCCCAGCGCATGTACCGGAACTCGCACTTGCAGCGGATAACACACAATATACAGCATGACTGGTGAGACATGTTCAATACTTAAGGAGAGTACTCGGTACTCGATTCTCATTATAATTATGGAATAAAATTAGGTACTTAATTTTTGACCAAATTTCCCTTTAAATAAATGAATCATGGACACTAAGTAAATTGTACGCGGCTAGGCAAGTAGGCATACCTATGCGGCCGGCGCGTAAACAATGTAGGTAAGTAGTAGTACGGGCGCGTACGCGCGGTGTCCATGCGTTGGGTAAATAATTATTTAACTTTAAGCTACATTTACTCAGTGATCAATTGATATAATTTTTTTTTTTTTTCATCTAATATAATAGCCAAATATCACGTCCTCCAGTATTGTACTTATGGGTACATTCCCTGCTGTTAAAGATCCCAAGACAGCATCTCCTCAGCCGGCTAAGAGTGTCCAGGGTGAAGTTGCAAAGCCCAGTGTTAAGGATAGTGACCCAAAGTCTAGTAGATCAGCGTCTTCCTCTCGTCGTGTGAGGAGAAACTAACTATTATAGGTGCTAAGTCGTTTTCATAGATATAATATTAATTTTTTGTTTCTTCTTAGATATATATAACTATATTATTAGTATTGTTTTGTGTTCTGTGTTTTGAATTTAAGAATTGGTAGTATTATTATTTTCTCTGTACACCCGATAATATTAACTTTAATCTACTCACTTTTCTAAATTTAAAATAATTGTATTTTCGTTTTTGAGCTACAATTCTACAAAGTAGGTAGAAAATTCAATCAATTTGTTCAATTGTCAATTTGTCACAACTGACGTCTGTCAAGTGTCAATGTTTTTTTTTTTTAAGATATTGTAGTCTTTGACTTTTGCTTGCCAGTGCCAATATATAATTTTGACTTTTGTGCAGATTTGCTTTAGTTCTAGTCTAGATCTCAATGCTTTAGTTTATATGTCTATTTTTTTAACGTTATAATCAATATGTAAAGTGTTTGTTGATTTAAGCGTCTAATTTTTCCCTCACTACGGTGAGCTAAGATGGGTTGTAAATTATTGTTTTAATTAGTTATTTGTTCATATTGCTATTATTATTGTGTAAGTATAGTATTGTAATTATACACTAGTATTATTAAGTATATATATTATATATATTTTAGTTTATTATATTATATAGTATTTTATCGGTACTTTTATGGATTCAGTGACTAATGATGAGAATATTGATAATGCCTTTCTTTCGTGCTGTTCTTCGTCTGACAGCTTTTACAGTGCGGATAGTGATGAGAGTTCGGAAATATTTTCTGCTCATGAACGTCTATGCAGCGCTTTCTCCTCTTTTCGCAATAATTTTAATGTAGTTCATGTCAACGCACAGAGCATACCTTGCCATCATACAGATCTTCTCGACATGTTTAGCAATTCCCCTGTAGATGCGATCTTGGTATCCGAGTCCTGGCTGAAGCCGTCACTTTCGTCCACTTCTTACGCTATACCCGGTTATAAGCTGATACGTAATGATCGAGTGGGTAAAAGTGGTGGTGGAGTAGCTATTTATCTGCGCGGAGACATAGTGGCCAAGATTGTCTCAGTTTCACCTAACCACTACTCGGGCTCTGCTGAGCATTTGTTCGTTGAAGTCACCCTGCACCACAAAAAAGTCCTGCTTTGTGTGGTCTATAGCCCTTCTTTACGTGTTGACTACTTTAGCGCTTTAGAGTCTCTGTTGACCACTCATTGCCCAAATTACGACTACACTCTACTTGCAGGTGACCTCAACACGTGCCTTTTAAAATCTGATTCGCGTGCTTCCAAACTCCGTGCCCTATTCTCCTCCCTGAACTTAAGCATACTTCCACTTACTGCAACCCATCATGCCCCAAATATTACCCCTTCCCTTTTAGACCTCTTCATCACCTCCTCGCCGGATCTTATAGATTCCTTTGGCCAATTCCCGTCCACCATATCACATCACGACCTAATTTTCATTTCCTTCAAAATAAGACCTGCCCGTCGTAAAACCCAATTTGTTTTCTCGCGTAGTTTTAAGGACATAAATTTGGAGGTTCTTAAACGGGATATATCTGACATTGACTGGTCTCCTGTATACTCTACCACTGACATTGACCAAAAGGTAGCTATAATGACCGGTTTAATCACTAATATTTTCGACACACATGCTCCGGTCAAAAGAATTAAAATTAAGCATGTACCGGCACCTTGGATGTCACAGGATTTAATCAACATTATGGCTAAACGTAACCGTGCAATGTATCGTTACAGGAAGAGACCGACAGACGAGAATTTTGCCAAATATAAGTACCTGCGGAATCGCTGCAGTCGTTTGTGTAGGGATGCCAAACGACGCCACATACACTCCTCAATAGATCAAAGCAACCCCTCACAATTATGGAAATTTTTATCAACCCTCGGCATTGGTAAAACTGATAGTCACTTTGACAATTCTCTAAGCTTAAATGATCTCAATGTTCATTTCTCTACTTCACCAGTTTTTGTCGACCAGGCTACTAAAGCACATACAATTTCCCATCTCGATTCCCTTCCTCGCCCTTCCTGTTCTCCTCTTCTGTTCAAGCCTGTCACTGAGGATGAAGTCCTAAGGCATGTCAGAGCTATCACTTCTACTGCAGAGGGAAGCGATAATTTGAGTCCCCGCATGATATCCCTTATCCTTTCAGAACTCTTGCCAATCATCACACACATTATTAATCACTCTTTGACAACGAGTTCTTTTCCTTCGGCATGGAAACGTGCCAATGTTATTCCACTCCCTAAAACCTCTAATCCTACATCCTTATCGCAGTTTCGACCAATTTCCATATTACCCTATCTATCCAAGGTCCTTGAACACGTCGTCCATAAGCAGATTTCCCAGTTCCTCACCTTAAACAATTTATTATCTCCCTTCCAATCCGGCTTCCGTCCTGGTCACAGTACCGTTACAGCGCTGCTAAAAGTTACTGATGATATACGTCTAGCAATGGAAAATAAATGTATCTCCATTTTAGTCTTATTAGACTTTAGCAGTGCTTTTAATTCGGTAGATTTTGACATACTCCTCTCTGTCCTTCGTTCCCTTAATATTTCCTCCTCTGTGTTAGACTGGTTTGACTCATATCTTCGGGGACGTTCGCAGCGGGTCCGCTCTGACGAGGCTTTCTCGGATTGGTGTGACATCGAGGCGGGTGTCCCCCAGGGTGGCGTTCTTTCTCCCCTTTTATTTTCTATTTTTATAAATACTGTTTCCAAATTAATTGCATCCCATTTCCATCTCTACGCAGACGACTTGCAAATTTACCGTCATTCGCCCATTGAGGACATTAATTCTGCAATTGCAGAAATTAATGCTGATCTCCAACGAATAGCTGATTGGGCTAAGTCATTCGGTCTGATGGTTAATCCATGTAAGTCACAGGCCATGATCATAGGCAGTAAATACTTGACTCAGCGTGTACGTGATATACCTAGTATAGTATATAATAGCACCATCATTCCTTTCACTGACACTGCCAAAAATCTAGGCCTTATTTTAGACAGTAACCTTTCCTGGATTGCCCATGTTAATGAAGTTAGTAAAAAGGTGTACTACTCGTTGCATAAGTTGAAATGCCTCCAAAATTTTTTGCCTATGAAAACTAAAATCCTTCTCGTCCAGGCCCTAATTTTTCCTATCCTAGACTACGCTGATTCCTGCTACTTGGACCTCACTGAGGAGCTGTTAACAAAGCTCGAACGTTTACAGAATCTCTGTATCCGTTATGTGTTTGGACTTAAAAAATTTGATCACGTATCAGCCTTCAGATTGAGGCTCAAGTGGCTTCCTATCCGTCTCCGTCGCAACTCCCATATCCTCTGTTTACTTTATAATATTTTGTACAATCCTCTCTCTCCATCCTATCTGCTCGATAGATTTAATTTTTCCCGCCCTCCTGAAATCCCATGCAGATCCAGTGTCAGAACAAACCTCTCCCTCCCATCCCATCGTTCCAATTTCTACTCCTATTCCTTTACTGTGCACGCAGTCAGATTATGGAACTCGCTTCCCCACACTGTTCGTGACAGTCCGACTATCGCTGTGTTTAAAAGACGATTGAAAGAGCATTACCTTCACTCGCAATCACTGTAATTTGTGTTATTATGTGTACATATAGTATTTATATATTATAATCATATTATTATTTATTGATTTTTTATAGGTTTTATATTATAGTTTTAGTATTATTAATTATTTTAGTTTATTAATTTAATTAGTTAATGACTGTTAATTGTGCACGTCCTATCTGCTGTCTTCTACACTGTATCTCTCCGTAGGGCTGCTGTAAGAGATTTCTTTTAGAAATAAGCAGTTCCTTTGTGTCGTCTTTCCATGTTAATTGTATCTTTATGTTTTTTTTTCTTGTGTGCAATAAAGAGTTAAAATAAAAAATAAAAAAAATTGTTCGTGTCTCACCAGTCGCCCGGTATAAGTATAGTAGTTAGTATAGAACTTAACAGTGATCTCATGTTACGTGCAGTGAGTCATTAGTGCAAATGCCAAGTGTCAATTAATACTATAAATTTATAGTATTTTTTTAAATTGTCGTCTAGAAAAGTCCCCATGCGTAGGTATATTGGGTTTTTAGGGTAAAACGAGTATAAAGCCTGCGGCCCGCCTTTAGTTTATTTTACCCTTGTCTGCCAAAAGGTTGTCGACCGCTGCTTTATAGACAGCGGCTGTATACAAAGTTGAGACGACGCTCACACCCTAGCCCCCATGACAATTTCATCCAAGTGCCATGAGATCCGTCTTATTGTAGTACAATCAGCTAAGGAACCTTTAAAAAGAAGAAGAAGAGTTTTGCCGGGAATGTGAAAGAGTGCTGTTGTGTTTTTGTATTATTTTCCTAAAATTGTGTTAACTGGGTTTTTAATGTGTAATATTGGTAGGATATTAACCATTAGATACTCGTTTTCATGCACAAGTGTAGGAAAGTGATGTAATAATATCCAGAAACGTGCTATTTTGTGTTCCCTCCAAAACTCCATCGAAAGTTTCAGTAAAGCGTCTACCACTTTACTGAATCGACCGACTTGACTCCTTGACTGTATTGACTTTTACTTAGATTTTGACTAGACTTTAGACCTGACGATACATGAAAACGAAGCTAAAGATTGTACTATACTAGAACATTGTTTCCCGCCATTTACTCGACACTGGTCATGGTTTTATAGCCGAAGTGCCATAATAAGAATAAGAAGAAGAAAAGAAGAAGAAGAAGTTGTATCAGAGAAATTGATTCATATAGTCAGTGATAACGTACCTTTACCTAAGTAATTTGGTCTTGTTAGGAAAAAAACCGACCACATAGTGTCCCATGTCAATGTCCATGTCCATGTCAGTGCAAATCAATTTCCATTGCATACGGAAACTTTATTCAAACTGTATTGTTAGATCTATCAGAATCTGTTGTTAAAACCGCATTCGTCTAGCGATACAGAGACGATAAAATTGGCCATTGTCGATGCACTCGTAAGCTGAGCCGACATTAAACTGAGAGCGATTCTCGAAAGCCCCTGTAAGTATCGCGAGTGGGAACTCAGACTATTTTCAAGTTTTATACATATTCGACAATACATCAGCATCATCACTCTATTTCAATTCATTGTAAATGTAAAGAAAAGATCAATTTGATCCTTGATTTATTATTTTCATTGTAGAGCACAGCGTCAAGGGCAAGAATCTTGAGAGGACACACATTTGGGGCCAGTTCATAATATATTTTTTCATATGCTATATGAAGCATTGTAAAGGAATACAGCGAAAAACCCGTCCCAGACTTATTGACCAGTTCATTCTTCTGGACTGGGAGAAAACTATATGTTGCGAGAATGTCGTATATTTCATAAACAAAGACTTTGATTAAAAAAAACAACGGGTAGCACTCCAGAAGTGCATATGTAATCATGAAACAGGCAGCAGGCATAAATTTTTTCTGCGCAAACAGAGAAAGAAAGGGTGATGTTACTTTTTTCTTGAGCTCCGCTGCGGTCTACTCAACTCTACTCTCCTGTCTTATCAATTTTCGATGGTCACATGCGTCCTGATGCGAGTTTAACATTTTATTCTCATCCCAAAGTGCCCAACGAAAACAAGTTTTCACTTCTGACGACCTCTGTGGCTCAATTGGTTGAGTGTGTGGCAGCTCAAGCCGGGGGTCGCGGGTTCGAATCCCGCCGACGGAACAAAAAAGTTTTCAATGTTCCCGGGTCTGGATGTGTATTAAATATGTGTATGATATAATAAAAATCTTAAATATATGTATAGTATAAAAGTATTAAATATATTTCCGTTGTCTGGTACCTGTTATAACACAAGTCCTTTAGGTACTTAGCACAGGGCCAGACTGACGTGGTGTGAAGCGTCCATAGATATTATTATATTATTATTGCTTCAATAATAAGTAGTAGGATACTATGATTATTATTATTATTGAAGTGAAAACTTTGTTTTCGTTACTATTTGATCCCTTTGCATTATCTGTGCTCCATTTTGATTGAGCAAATATTTTTGATGGTACAATCGATGGAGCTGATATATGAAGCAGTTAGACCCAGCGCTGACACGCGCTAGGGTCCCCTCATAGGACAATTTATGTAGTTTATGTTTAACACCCTGTAAATCCCTTTAAGCCAGATATGAATTATGAACTTACGCATAATGTTCATGAAACTACAATTAATTGAATATATAAATAATTCATATTTCTATAATACTATTATAAATTCTGAAGTATAATTTCGCTCTTAAATCGATAAAGCTATTTTAGTAAAAAAATATGAATATCCCTTGAATTCTGAGAGAAGAAATATACTTGTATACTTTTATCCCGGAAAAGGAGCGATTACAATTTACAGCACTATTAATGTTTAGTATAACTTGACGACGCTTCTTCGTACTCACAAAATGAAATCCCGTGGCACTAAAAGGGTTAAGCACGATATGTGAGTTGTGACTTGTGACAGACAAACACGCTCTCGCATTAATAATAATATCAGTATAAATATTATAACAAAACTTCGACGCTTATCACTGTAGAGCAATATTATTTTACGAAGTCGAAGTTTTGTTATATTTATCAGTATAAATATAACAAAACTTCGACGCTTATCACTGTAGAGCAATATTATTTTACGAAGTCGAAGTTTTGTTATATTTATCAGTATAAATATAACAAAACTTCGACGCTTATCACTGTAGAGCAATATTAGGTATTTTTACGAAGTCGAAGTTTTGTTATATTTATCAGTATAAATATAACAAAACTTCGACGCTTATCACTGTAGAGCAATATTATTTTACCGATAAACCGCCCATCACTTTCAGGGGTCCGCTCGCTGACAGTTTTCGCGCATTAGGGTTTTTACGGAACCCGCTCCGACCCTTCAACAAACACTGGCTCGGCGCGAATAAGCCTATTATGTGCCCAGCAATTTCCGCGCTTAAACATGTCATGAAAATCAATTGCGTAAGCATAACTGCTATTTATCGCAAAACAGACGGACCGTACCTTTTTCCATACAAAATAACGAACTGTTTTACCCTCTGCCGTCTTGCTAATAAAGAAAGCTTAGTAAATCCAAGCGTACCTAAACTATTTAAGAATACTCACTGTCTTTCTGTCGCACTCAGAGACGAAAATTAATTACTTAAACTAATATCTGTCAAACTCTTCATTTAATAATAGTTAAGTAATAATTAATATTCCTCACTGAGTGCGGCAGTTAAGTTTGTCATGTGATTTCCAATCTGCCAGAAAAAGATAATCCCACCAAAAACATTGCTTGTAAAATGTAGCCGAGACGACCACAATATAAGGTAAACTTTATTAGACCACAGTGTGTCAGTGTATGAATGTGTGAGTGACGAAATCGGCGTATTTTAGATATCAATAAAATCTAAAGTGTAACAGCTATTCAATTGAGACTTTGTATGTTTAATTAGTCTACTATTGGCATCATTATCCTGAGAATATGAACTATCTGGTTTGGTGTTCCCACACTGCCGTTAGAAAATGTTTAGTAATGTTAGCAAACATTTGTTAGCAAACATTTAATCACAAAAGTTAAAAAATGTTAAAAATGTTTTCATGTTAGAAAATGTTTAGTAAACGTAAGTTAACAAATTATAACAAAATAAAACATGTGTTACCTTTTGTTTGTAAACCTTTTATAAATTGACGGCGGGGCATGCGGTGAGCCAAATATACCAGATTTAGGGTGGGTTGCACCAACTTACTATAACCATAACTGTAACTTTAACTATAACTTTCACTATAACTACAATGCAAAATGTCAAATCTTTGGTTAAAGTCAAAAATGGACGCCATATTTAACCATAACCATAGAGCTCGACAAGGCTATAAATGAACGTGGCGAAAAAAGGAACTAACGCTGTCATCATGCAAAAACGCCATTTTTGACAGTTCTCCTTTACCAACAGCGCCCCCGCCCACGATCATTTAAATGAGCCTTGTCGGACCAGCAACAGACATCTGTCAAATTCTGTGGTCAAAGTTAAGGTTAAAGTTAAGTTAGCCTTAACTATAATCAACTTTGACCATAACTCTAACTATAACCACGCCTCTGGTGCAACCCACCCTTAAATGTTACAAAATATTAGTTAACATTAGTAAACATTTTCTATTAGTATAGGAGCACTTATAACGTGTAACAGTTCTGGTGCTCCCACACCGCCGTTAGAAAATGTTTAGTAACGTTAGCAAACATTTGTTAGCAAACATTTAATCACAAATGTTAAAAAATGTTAAAAATGTTTTCATGTTAGAAAATGTTTAGTAAACGTAAGTTAACAAATTATAACAAAAAAAAAATACTTATAACAAAATAAAACATGTGTTAAGTACCTTTTGTTTGTAAACATTTTATAGGTGACGGCGGAGTATGCGGTGAGCTAATACCAGATTTAAATGTTATAAAATGTTAGTAAACATTAGTAAACATATTTTTCTAAGTGTAGGAGCACTTATAATATGTAACAGTTCCTAACAAAATATAACAATTGACAACATTTGTTAGTAAATATTTTTATGTTAGAAAATGTTTACAAACATTTTCTAACGGCTGTGTGGGAGCACCATTACATCGGAAACCAACTCTATGAAGTATATTCAAGTAACAGAAACACTCTTTTGTCCGACTGTACATAAACTACATATATTGAACGAATGTTGAATACCGACTAGCTGGTTATGTATGGGCCATGGGGCATTGAGACGGAGCCTTAACGACACTTTTAAGTGCCTTAGCGATCTACTGCGCTGATTACTTCATATAAAACCCTTATAGATTCTAGGATATAGTTACCGACTGAATACTCAAAAAGTACTTAAATTGAAAGGCACTCAAGTTACTGTTCTCATCATTCTGACGTAATCCCCCAGCCTAAGTCTAATCCATTTTGAGGTTTTTTGAAAAAAGTTTATGCATTCAATAGCGTATCTAATAATATTATACCTACCTACCTAGGTAGGCGTACATAGGTAGATACTGTTGTTTCAAAAATCAAAATATAGGTATTACATTTTAATAATTTTGGCAAAAACTAGGCCTTTGCATCCATAATTGTGGATGATTTATACAGTATTTTCAGAGCGAAGTAACCACTCTTCAAATACTGTAGTACCTAGGACAAGATTTTAAATGCCTGTATTAGTAACGACATTCTCGCAACATAGTCGGCCTAGTCCAGAGGAAAGAACTAGTCAATACGTCTGGGACCAACTATGTGCGGATTTCCCCACGATGTTTTCCTTCACCGTACGAGCGTCCGTATTGTGTACTTGAGATTAGAAAATGTCTCATTCGTACACGCCTCCACCCGGGATCGAACCTGCACCCTCTGCGTGTGCGAACCAAAGGTCTACCCAATAGGCCACGGACTCTCAATTTTTTGGCAGGCCAGTAAAATAAATGCCCTAAAATCCTGTTTTAGAATACATTTGGACTTAAAAGCTAGGGGTTGCGGATTAAGTGACCAGCTGTCTAAGTAAGTAGGTACCAAAGTAAGTAATTTGCAAGGAATTTCGAGGGGCGCTCTCGAGCCAGCACTGATTTGTCCATTGTGGATTTCTATGCCATTCCTAATTCTAAGGATGCGAATAAACAGGATATTTTAGATTTGAGAGGTTGTTTGAGATTGGAAAGTACAAAAACAAATTGTTACTTTTATAGTTAATCTTTCGCAAAATATTATGTTGACGATATTTTGGTTTACCTGAGTTGTGAATTCAATGTTGCAAATTATGTTTATTGAACATAATTATTTTGTATACAAAAATCCATCTTATTTTTAAATGAAATAATGACTTCCAGATGTAAGTAAGAGAGTGACATGGTCTATTTGTACCAAACTCTCTATAAAAAATAAAGATTAAAAAAAAAAAAAAAAAGTAAGATTTTCTCGACTGTCGAATAACAATTTAAAAAAACTTCCTATAACTATTAGATACATTTTATTTACCCTCTGTAAAAACCACTGGTAATATCTTAGCTTCTATTTTATTATAAACACTGCTAAATCTGCCAAACGTTAATTTCTTTGACTGTACTTTAGTGCTACAGCAACAAAACATTTCATAAATTAGCTGGTGGTTGAGCTCGCTAAATCACGGTAATGTACTACGACTGCGTGTTTAGGCCACGAAACTGGGTAGGTACCTATTTAAGTTTTTTTAATACTGGATGTCCCAAGCAGCAAAACAGTCGAATAAGGATTTTTTTACTCAGCCTTTAATCGTATAAGAGCCGGGTAACCGTTCATAAAACACCCATTTATCGTATAACAGCGGTTATCTCGACTATTTGGCAATATTTGCTAATGTGTGCTTTAAGGACGTCGAATAAACGTTTACAGCACTATGTTTTAGTGTACTCCACCTTTTAGCAGATGCTGAATTAATATGGCTAAAATACTCGTTATTCGATCGTTTGATCTATAACAGTCGTATAATAGCTGTAGAATAGATGATTCGCTGAATTGGGTGCTTTTATATAGCCGTTACTCAGCTATATTTATATTTCTATAAAAGCTCTATAAACGCAATCGAATTGCTGCTGTTACTGCACGCTTATAGACTAACTCTTATAGTAGAATTAAAAACGTTCGTTTAGGAGCTGTAGTGTAATTAAGAGCTGTTATACGATATTTACTCAGCTTAAAGTAGTATTGTAGGGTTCTGGGAAACAGTAACAGCACAAGTCCGTCCATTTTGTCGATCGCGATAACATTGAAGACGTTTTCCCGAGTATTTTGCTATCACAATGGATAAAAACAAATGGAAGAAATTGAAAAGAAGCGGCCATTTTCGTAAAAAAGTTAAAAAAACCTTGGAGCAGATGAAATGCTCTGCAAAACTGATTCAGCAAAACTTAATTTCTGCAAGTAACGCTAGTGAATTTCCAAGCGCGAGTCCGATTATTTTAAGTGGTTCCGTAGACTCAAGTAACACAATAAGTAACAATGTGAACGACGACGGACGACATTTGGAACCAGGGCCGAGTCATACAAGTGATGTTGTAATAAGTTCAGATATTGACAGTGATTGAAATTAGTTCTGATTCAGAAAGCAGTGATGATATAATTGAAAAAGACAGTGACGACGATAGTAATTTTCAGATGAATTTAAGAGAATGGGCTCTTCAATTTAATATATCTCATGCTGCATTTAGACATCTGGCAACTATTTTAAATAAACGCCTGCCACATGTTCTCCCTAAAGATCCACGAACCTTGTTGAAGACTGATACGAAAATAAATAATCATAATGAAATTGGGTTTTTTGGTCTCTTACGAAGCGAACCCTAAATCCTGTTATCATGGCGACACCTTGTGCTATAAATGTGGTGACCAGCACTTTTACTCGACTTTTAATGGAATAAGTTAGCTGTAACTGCAACTAGATTATCAATATGGACAAATGGCAGTAAAAAAATATATTTAAGTATATTTAATTATATAAATTAGTCTTCAAATTTAAGAAAATAGGCAGCGCATGAATATTTATGTTTAAATGCCTTTGGGTTTATCAATAAAGCTTGTTGCGCATGATGTTTTGGAGTAGCTACACGAACAGTAAAAATAATCACATATTGATTTCTCAAAAACTTATGATAATTTAATAAGGATTAATTACCTTTGAGATGTAGTTTAAACTATAATTGTTTTACATTTTAAATTTATATGTAGCACACAAGCTCGCACTCTTTACAGCACTTATTTGTCGAGTAAGAGCATTCTATTCACTATTATAGAACTAAAAAGGAGAATAAAAGCAATTCGTCTGCTATTATAGCACACTTTATCTGTATAATAGCAAATCAATTGCGTTTATTGAACTAAATATCCTATATACCCATTTTGGTTGCTCTTAAAACACTCTTAGTGTTTTCTACCACTTTTACTCAAATCTTACAGCATCTTTTTGTTGCTTACTCAGCGCTTATTCCACTTTAATAGGACTTTAGTCTGAATAATTTGCGCCTTTTTCGCGTCGAGTAAACGTTTACAGCACTTTTACTCGACTGTTTTAAGAACTTTTATAAAACTTAAAGCGAAAACAAGAACGTGCTCTCGACCATTATAGCACGTCCATTTGCTGCTTGGGGTGATTCGCCGTATGACGTACAATCAGAGAAATTATATTCTTAGTTAGCAAACACTAGTAATCGCGGCCTTCCTATGTACATAAGTATTAAGTACAGTAGACCCTCGCTAATCCGGCCCCTGGCTATTCCGGCGCCACAGGCCACACAATCCGACATGCCTATCGCTGGTTAATTATGGTACATAAACATTATTTTGGCCAATCTTTATTTAGGTAGGTAGGTATGTAATATTTTTTGTTACCTACAATGCATGCAACGGTTACAGTTAACGGTTACATTAATCTTCTTATATATAAAATTCTCGTGTCACAATGTTAGTTACCGTACTCCTCCGAAACGGCTTCACTGATTTTTACCAAATTTTATATGCATATTCAGTAGGTCTAAGAATCGGCTACTGGCTGCTTTTTATATTGATAAGTGCAATTTGTTGAATAAATAATAGTAAATTATTATTACTCGAGACTGACGGCGACCATTGTTTGTGCGACGGGATAGCGATGGACGTTGCCATGGACCATGGTGCCATACTATTAGTCACTTCAATAAAATAATATGGGCAAACCGCGAAATACTTTATATGGCAAAACAAAATTTGCCGGGACAACTAGTTGTTTATAAGGTGTTGTAATGTGTAAAAATGTATGCAATAGGTATCTACTCTATAATCCGACAAATTCGCTAATCCGACACGGCCGTGCAAAACGTTTGTCGGATTAATGGGGGTCTACATTAAATATTTTTAAGCGTCACGTCCGTCAAAATCCAAACGCAAACTTTTAGAAATGAACAAACTATCAACTAACATAACACTGACACTGAAGACCGGTACTTGCCTCTTATAGTTAAGGTCTAAACCACTTATTAAGTTTTGAAATAAAGGCGGCCCGACACAAACTTGGCAATATATTGAACAAATAAAGATATCGAACGAAGTGTAGCGACGATGAGGTTTCATATCTCCAATGTTTACGGCTGTAACATATGGCCGCCGTCACTTGGCCGCACTCGTGGCCGACAAACTCGTTAAAAGTTGCCCAAACAACGCAAGCAAGAAGACACTTGCGACTTGACGTTAAGTAGAAAAGTATAACACGACAATAATATTATGGAACACTTTGTTACCAAACAAACCGTCGGTATTCCAGTCAGGTACGTACTTAAACATAAAAGTTCGTAGTTTTCAATTTTCCAACTTGGTAGGAAATTACAAATGTTATCAAGAAACGTAATGAAATATTTTTCGACATTCTTTCAGCACCTTTAAAGTATTGCATTAGTTAGTTAGAAATTTTAGACAAGATAGTTTCGAAAAAACAAGTTACTTAAGTATAAAATAACTTGGTACAGGCTACAGCAGTCTACACCAACGATGTCTACACTTAATTAATTTATAGAACAGAGAACTTAGATTACTATAATATTATAGTTCAATATTTATTAGATTATTATAGTATTTTTATTTTTAAAGTTACTGATAATATATTGACAACTTTAAACTTGAAGCAATTTTTAAGCCATAAACCTACCTCGTGGTGTAGAGTATACCACGAGATACTTTTTTTGTCTTGATGGGCTACTTTTTTTATATCCGATGCGACTGTGCGGCCCATAAAGTTAATAAACATAATATTAATAATATTATTAACTTTATGGTGCGGCCCTAATCATAAACGCCATCTAGCGGGAAACAAAGTATTACAATGAGAGGTCAAAAACAAAGTAACATGTAGCAGGGCTGCACCCTAGACAATGCAGAGCCATCTTTCTGAGAACCTCAGAATATTGCATATAGTTATACCTAGCGGAATAGAGCAACAATCTCGAGCTGTCAAACGAAACCAAAATTGATTTACATATGTGTGTATAAATATGTGTACGTACACCTACACAAGCATCTTTCTTAGAGATTAAATTGTCAACGTGCCGATAAGTGCCGACTGGACGTCAAAGAGTCCTGCTGTCATGTATCACATGTCTCTTTTTACCACGCAGTGTTACTGATAGTGACATCTCGCTTGCTCAGGCCTTTGTTTCTCTATTTCGCTAGGTATTTTAACTTTATGGAAGATTGTAACAAATATAAATTATGAATAAAATGCGTAAGTAATGAAAAAAATTATTTGTTACAAATCATTTTATTAACAAATTACATACATCAAAATTCTAATCACAGTATAAATTAATCTAAAGTACAATAATTATTACACCTTAAAGTATCAAAATATAGTGAATGCACAGTTTTGGTCATTGTCATGAGGCAAAATCAAAATTTTGCCTACAGCGAGTCACAGGAGGTTCACAGTTAAGAAACATACAAAATATATTAAAAGTTATATTTTTATAAATAAATTTTGCTATTAAAAACATTTGTTTATTCTTGAAAGTCAAGATTTTTATAGCAATCATTAAAACATTTGTTTAGTCTTGAAAGTAAAGATTTTCAACAGAAGAGACTATGTCTGAATTATTAGACTCAATACTGACATTTGAACCACAGTCCAACATAATATTATTATTTGTAAAGCTAAACATCTTCAGTATGCATGTCACGTCTTAGGTGAAAATATCTAACATAAAATTACATCTAAAATATAAAATTATTACGAAGCAAACAGTACAGGTACCTAAAAACCCTATTCAAAAACTCAGTCCATACAAAAAACATTTTCAACACTAATAAAACTAAAAATTATGTTAACGACTCGGAATTGGCTAGTTCCAATATAGCTTCGCTTTTTAACTGAGGTAGAGTTGACACTTTGGCTAGAGTGGGATCCGTGTACTTATTGTAAACTGCCTTATGTTTAGACTTTTCTACATTAATAACTATTTGAGCTATTTTTCTCATAACTGGCTCTATATTTTCTAGACTGTAGCCAGAGTAGAAAGATAATGTCGGAGTCCAGACTTCGGAAAGAGGTTTACCAGATAGAAGATAAAGAGAGAGACAGATAGCTGAGGCGGCAAGATGAGAGGGGTGGTAGTGGGCCATCGAGTATTCAATTAGACATAGATCCACGAAATATTTAGCCAGATGATGATTCTTCGATGTTCCCCGCGCAGCTTTTACAAATCTGAAATAAAGTAATGTTGCTTAGCATTATTCTAAATGAAAGGTGTTTTTTTTTTTTACTAGAGTGCGATGAACTTGCCCTTTAAACAGTATGTTTAATAAATGATTTTGCAATGTATTGAATAATTATGTTCTACATACCTTCTCAAAAAGCTCAGTGGAATGGGTCTCGCAAGACAGAATCCTAGTTTTGTAATGATGTCTTTTTCACATTGGAATATATCAGCTTTGGTGTATGCATTGTCGGTTACATAGACAAAATCTCCTACATCAGGGGCGTAGATTTCTTCGTATTTACTCGCGATAAACATAGCTGTAACTCCTACCAGCTGCAGTTGATTTCTTTGTACATTTGGCACCACCTGAAAGGTGTTCAACAAATAATATTAATTCTTCTTAAGCATTGATGTGGATTAGATATTTTTCTGCATTTGTATTTATCCCTATTTTTGAGCCTTTTAGGAGTTTATTCAACAGCTTGGTTGAATAATATTTTGTCGTTAGCCAATCATAGGTGCTAATGATAACTGCTGAGACAGACCAAAAGGAAGTGTTATCTGATGGCAGAAGTGGTGTTGAAAAGTCAGTCAATTAGTTTTTTCTTAATTTTCTTAGTCCGTGTTGTTCATTATACACGAATAAAAATATCACAGCTATATTTTGATAACCTATACATACTACAAATTTTCAAGTCAATGACCCATTGTGTGCGGACCAAGCAATTTCGAAGATGAACTTCGTTAAAAATAAATTTCGTTCTCGACTTATTGATGAACATCTCTAGGATTTAATATCAATAGCTTGCACCAATTTCACTCCAAACTTCAAAAAGATAATTTGATCTACTTACAAAAATTGTCACTTTTGTCATATTATACAGTAAATAAATACCTTTATAAATTCCGTAATTACCTTGGTTTAATATATTTTTTTAATGTGTGGACTGCGAAGGTCATTTCATTTCTTGGACCCCAAGCGAAACTAATTGGTGACCCCTGGACTAGGCAATATTTAAACAAAGGAAATAAGCATGAAACGAACCTGTAAATAGCGGTCAATTATACCAACAGTCAAGTGGAAAGTCTCCAGTACCAATTTGAACTGTCTTTGTACCTCTACCAACCAGTCAATCAGTGTCGCCCTCATCTTACCGGTTATAACAGTCTGAAAAAAATGTTTCAAGATTATAATAGGCATCGCTAATGCTTTGGATTTTCAAACATTTTAGGCCCAGAGCTCCTAAACAACAACTTTACTAATAGTATAAATGCTAAAATGTCAGTCTGTTACCTCTACTACACACTTCAAGGGCTGAATCTATTTAGATTCAGATTTGGTAAGGAGATATTATGTTTCAATACTACGTACTATGAGAGAAATTATTTCATAGGCAAAAGGACCAGCTGTGTAATTTTGTTGGGTTGTAAAATCCAACTGAAGGACTAAGAACATAGGTATAACCATCTGCATAATATGAATTAATTGTTCTGCTTGTAAAATTCCTCTATGAAATGTATACCTGAAATTTCAAGTAGTCTTCTTCAATAGGGTACTTCTCTTCGAGTTGGGTCAAATAATAGTATATGTCCTTTATGTATATTGACATAAGCAGGGGACTGTTGTAGTCGCTAGCATCAATATCTTCAATGTCATCAGGTAATTCAGGCGTATTGACATTGGTGACTTCTGAAAGTATGTCCTTTTGGAGTTTCTCACAACTGTCTGCCTTCTCACTTATTTTGAGCTTCTCAAGTTTCACACTAGATTCTTTTAATATTGGTTTGGGTAAGCTTCTCTTTTCTTTAGTGTTCTCTTTTAAGGTTGGTAATTTGGTAGTCTTCTTAACTTCGGTTTTCTTAGTTTGTAACAGAAGATTAATTGATTCTTTTATCTCGTTGGACTTGGCCTGCGTGTCCTTAAGGGCCGCCTAAATCAAATTAAAAAGGTGAAAAATCAAATTTAGTTTTTAATTAAGTATTTTATACGTGGGAGAGCCATGCTTCGGCACGAATGGGCCGGCTCGACCGGAGAAATACCACGTTCTCACAGAAAACCGGCGTGAAACAGCACTTGCGCTGTGTTTCGCCGAGTGAGTTTGTTTACCGGAGGCCCAATCCCCTACCCTATTCCCTTCCCTACCCTCCCCTATTCCCTTCCCTTCCCATCCCTACCCTCCCCTATTACCCTATTCCCTCTTAAAAGGCCGGCAACGCACTTGCAGCTCTTCTGATGCTGCGAGTGTCCATGGGCGACGGAAGTTGCTTTCCATCAGGTGACCCGTTTGCTCGTTTGCCCCCTTATTACATAAAAAAAAAAGTTAAATTATAATCAATTACATATTTTAGTTTTTTAATTCATCAAGCCCCATACGGTCTCCGGTGACCGAGACACAATAGAATTTCTTCTATTGTGTCTCATTTTCCCACAATCGACGGGTTAATTAATACATCAGATATTTAGGCATTTAAATTCAAGGCATGTTGGTTAAATTAAGTGAATTGAAAACGAAATATGTACATACAAGCCATAAATTGATGATTAAAAGGATAAGCATTAAAAAGCCTCACAATTTATTTTATTATGATTAGGATTAGCTAGTATGATCCTTTTTACCTATGGGCCATGGAGAAGCCAAAGAAAGAAATGATTTTGGCAGCAGGAATGTATTTAAGATCGATCTATTATAGCACCCAAGTTACTAATCCGATTTTAGTAAATTAAATTATTTTGATAGATTGTAACTGTAAGGTCATGTTTTAACTTTTGTTTTAAACGATCATAACTTCAATAAACATACCCTTGTGCGTACTACGGCCCTTGCAGCAAGACCCGCTGTGCTCTCCTCCCTCCGAAGTGGTGGTCTGGATGATGGTTGTATAATACTCTTTGCGGCGAGCCCGGTGTCAATTTTGGATTGAACATGACTGTAATTGCTGAAAACAATTAAGATATGGTTAGAAACATATTTTTTCTATTGTTATTACAATAATAAATAGGATATTAAACGTAACAGATGAGCACATGATTTTTTTTTTTTAAACGAAGTGGGTAGATGGTTACAATTTCATACCTTTTGTTAACGGCGTTTCGATTTATAGAGGCCTTCTTTTCATATTCTGCTGCTGTTACTGCTACCTTTCCAATGTTTACTTCCCTATTTAATTGAATATTTGTGTTGAGTTCGCCGAGCGCTCCACGAACAGTCAAACCTTGCCGTTTTGACGGCACAACTACAACTTTTTTGTTCGCATAGATATTTTCTTGATCTTGAATCATAGCCTGTAATAATAGAAAAATAATATAAAGATCAAGCAATTTAGATAAATCGCTAGGTGTATGCAGCAAATAGTGATATTATTAATTTTACTCACAGTCCTGTTTCTCCTTGTTTGAACTTCCATTTTTGTTGTTAACGGGCGGTACGAGCCAAGATGAACAAATTTCTTGGCTGAAAAGCCCCAAGATAAAGAAAAATTTATCAAAAACGCCTCAATAGAAATCTTCAATCTGTGTTCTTTCCGAGAGCTTAATAAATTTGTAAACTCGTTGAGCAACGGTCGCATTCAATTGTTTGCAATTTCTAGCTTGCGATTGGTCAACAGCCGGAAGTCATAATTGTTCAAGAATAATTCAGAAAAATCATAATTTAGTAAAAATATTACTAAATAAGTAAAAATTTCTTATGAATTACTTACTGCTTTAGCATTATACTAAAAATAATACATCATTTAAATGAATTGTTGTAAATAAGGTCATTTTAAATAAAAAGAAAGTTGTATTGACTTCCGAAATGTGAAAATCCATAAATCTTTTTTTTTTTTGTTAATTCGTCCCGGTCGGGACAGGCAAAGGGAGCGTTGCCCATACAGCCATTCCATAAACCATAGCTACGAACAGCTGTTATGTCAAAAACATTTAAAATAAAAAAATGTCTATGGACTCAATTACGTTATTAATAGACACTATACACGGTCACCAATAATAATATCTATTTATAATATTTTATTTTTTTGTACAATATCTCTGTTTTAGTAAAATTCTGAAATTTTGATTTCACAATTATTAGGATTTAGGGCCAACCCACACGTACCACAACCACACGACAACCACAACCACTCCACGTGGTCGGGCGTATATTTCGTATTGTAAATGAACTGGACCACATCACAACCACAACGTTGCGTCGATGCAACGACAGTGCGCGCACATCGCCCGCGCTCTTCCCCCCCTCCGTTTCATTGACTTTCATACGTCGCAAGTCGCAACCACGAGCAACCACGACCGACAACGCAACCACGTCGGCCTTTGTCGGTACCACATCGCAACTACTACATTTTGAGTTTTGACAGCTTGCGCGATGCGAAAAATATTAATAAGTTAACAAAACTAAGTGATAATACTTTAGGGTGTGTACGTGTTCCATGTAGAGCGGCCTTTCGCAAAGTGGGCGATATCGCCCCCTTGTGGGCGCTGAAAGTCGAAATGGGGGCGGTGTGGGACCCAGAAAAAAAATGGAGGCGCTGTCTAGAGGCTTGGGAGGTGACTTATTTCATTTTGATGCATATATTGCATTTTAAATTGAACAAAAAAAAGTTTGGGAACCTGTGATGTAGAGAGTCCACTGTGAAAGTAGCAGCGCTGAAAGACCTAAATTTTTTTTCACTTTTGTATGGGCGAGCGCCCCAGCGTAACGAGTTTCCCTATACAAAAGGAAAAAAAAATAGTCTTTCAGCACTGCTACTTTCTCAGTGAACTGTCTACAAGGAACACATACCCACCCTAAAGTATTATCACTTTGTTTTGTTACACTTTGTATACAATGTGTCCCGACACCGGTGTCCGATCCTTGAATGTCATGATGTATGGCATATTATTTTATCGACAAAGTGGCTTTCAAATTTTATCTTTTTCTCACGGTTGTAAATGGCAGCCATTTTAGTTTTTCTCGGGCTCTCATACTAATCTGACCAATACTTCTCATGTAAATATCCTATGATGATAAAAAAGGTCTCATTTGATAGCTAAACTTGTGGACTACACTTACACAGGCAATATGCTATAAATTTCTTGGAATTAAAATTAATACAGAAAAACCAAATTTTAAGGAAAAAAAATAGTGTATTTTTTTTAAATAAATGGCTTTTTGTGGAAAATTTAGCCTTAATGGGATATGTAATGGACTGGTTATTTTTTTATTTCAAAAAGATAGAGGAGGTTTTCATCTTTAATAAATTCCTTTACTAATACCTATATGCTCTAAGTCAGATAGTTTAGAAGTTATAACGATTTTCTTATGAAGTATTGGTCAGATTACTATGAGAGCCAGAGATTTTTTTTTTCAAATGTTATAGAAAAAAAAAAATTGATAACCAAATTTGTCGATAAAATATGCCCTACATCACAACCTTATAGCCTCGGACATCGGTGTCGGGACACATTGTATAATATACATACCGGGTACCGAGTGGGGACTGGGGTAGTACCCCAGCTAGATTCTATAAAACGTAGTACCCCAGGGGTACTACGTTTTATAAAAACTATGAAACTTTATAAAAATAATATGATGAAATTTAACAAAAATTCAACTCAAATAATTTCTTTGCAATGCAGTTCACCGGACTCGTACACGACTCGTACTGTATAAAAGGGGTGACAGACGTGCGAGTAAGTACGCGGCCTTATGGCTCGACGATCTTAATCGCCTGTGTGTCAGCAAAGAGCCGCGAGCCGCGAGCCGCGAGCCTGGGGGCATGGTAATCCAGTGTGAGCGATTCTCGTGTGTCACCGACGCGAGCCGAGTAAGTTCGCGAACTTAAAACCCGCGTGCTTTAGTTCGTACGTCTATCAGGCCTTTTATTTTGCTCTATGACTGGAGTCTCGACTGCAAGTTAAAAAAAAACGTTTGACTTTGATATACAGTTCGACAAGGCTGTTTATGAACGTGGCGAGAAAAGCAATGAGAAAAGGAACTAACCATTGAGATACTATAGACGGAACTAACGCTTCTATCCAATGATGTTATATGATAGGAGGCCGCCTTATATTTTGACAGCTAATAATGTTACTCTTTCTAACTAACGATTCAGTAAGTAGGGTGAAAGAGAAAGCTCATATCGGTGTATAAACGTCAAAAGAGTGTAATGTTATGTCCTACCTCCCAGGACATAACAAAGGAGTAGGTCTGCATATTTCATGTTTAAAAAGTGATAATAAAAGTGTTTAGTGAACGTTTAATGCAATATCTTGTTGGGTTTTGTGGTTCCGCTATATAATAAACCATAAAAACGGTCAAGGAATGCCTCAAACACGTGGATTTAACATAACATATGTAAGTTTTCAACAACGTTTTTTGGGCTTATCAATCGGTATTTTTGTAAGCTAAAAAGAAAATTTAAAGTTTAATAATCCCTTAATCATGCTGTTTATGGCATTAGTGATAAAAATGTCACATCAAGTAATAATTTCGCTACAAATATGGCATAGCTTTTTACGTGTACTTTAGGGTTGCACCTTGCTTGAAGTATATATTATATCGATAAAAATATTGTCATGGACTAAATGTTTTTTTTTTTTCAGGATTTGAAAATGCTTCAAAATAAACGACGAACAGAAATATTTTGACGCAAGTTTCTTACTCCCTTATGAAGACATCACAATATTGGGTCATATCACATAATCATTTCAAACGTAAGTTTGAAACAATGATTTTATTGAAATAAAAAAGTTCTAACGGAGAGTAAAATGATTAACAGCTCTCACACCTCCCCCCTGTAAGTATTCAAATCGTTACTGTAAGTAACGATTTGAGTACTGCTTTTTGAAATTTTATCCTGGCATTATTCTTTTGCAATAAAATGTAAAATTTTAATAAGGCTAAAGTCATAATCATTTAATAAAATAAATTTAATACCTCGATCGTCGAATACCAGACACAATAGATATTCAGTTGTTATGCGGCACCTGGGTTCCGCTTGGGGCTTGATGGGTTAAGTATGGAAAACTTACATAAAGTATATTGCCCCGTATACAATATTATATATGTATATATTTTATAGTATTAAGTACATTTAATGACACTAAACCAACTATTTTTTTAAGTTTTTGGAATGCTTCTAAAGAAGAGTTCAATATGATGGTGATGACGGGGAGACCTATAATGAAGATAATATTAATTTATTAATTGTGGGTTAACCCACATTTTTTTAAGTTATGGATGCCGTTATAAATGATCTAAAGAACATGACTGAATTTATATCTCAGTACCTAATTTTTTGTAGCATGATACACAAATGCAGTCATCAAACAGAGTCCAATAATTATAAAGCAGACAACCTTCCCCGTAAACCATATTTAAAAATTGCTAATTTCATATTTTTTCATTTAAATCTTGACATGTCCAAATTTTGTTATGTGTAAAAAATGGAATTTGATACGAAACAAATTATTTTTTAGGTTAAAGAAATGCTCCTAGAGAAGAGGTCAATATGATGATGATGACGATTTTTTTTTATTAATAAAATTGGGGCCGGCTATGGACTGTTCGCCTATATCCTTTTTTTGTTATTTTATTATTAAGATTTTTCGCACCAAGGATAAATGGACCTTTTTTTTTTATTTAATATATAATAGAATAGATTATAATATATACATATAATAAATAAATATATATTTATTGTTTTATAAATTACATAATTATAATATTAATGTTTTGAACGGTGTGGTCCCAGTGTGGCGGCCAGTACATCCGACATTTTTCGATTTCCTTAGATTTTATGTTGCTCCACCCTTTGCCTTTATATGTCTACCAGAATCTGATGGCAATTTTTGACAGCAGATTTTCAAAAAATATCCTTGATAATTGGATAAATTTGTATATTTGCATGTTTAACACACAGAATTAGCCGCTATAAGAAAATAAAAGGATCAAAATATTTTATTCCAATTACCCCGGTATTGCTAGAGTCAATTTATTTTCTCACTTTTTGCCATCAGATTCTGGTAGACCTATAGATGTTGTGACATGGTCACTCAAGCTGGGTGGAGTTTCTAGGGTGTTGAAGAGATATCGTTCTGTGTCGAATCTACCAGATGCCAGCCAGTGGAATCGCCAGGACCGTGTCGAATTTTTGGGAAGGGCGAGGCTCTGTCGATCCCACTGACCAGTCCGGGGTCCACACTTGGGTTTTAACAATCTATTTAGGACTAAGTTAATGTTATAAGGTTTACGTTTTATTAGTTTTTTTTTTTTTTTTTTATGCCGACCTCTGAGGATCACAGGTCACGACCCGCTATGTGGCTTAAGACTTTATCGTTCCTGTCCTTTATAGCCATTTTATGTTGTAATCTTTTATGTGTTCGGCTGACACCTCCGTGGTTCTTTTAATGAAGCTTGCCACAGCGTCTCCATCAGTGTCAGTGTAATAGATACAGGTGTTAGTGTGCCGGGATATAGCTACAACTGCATGAAGAATGCTGTCATGGATTGCCAGCTTTCGGGACTTGGTCTGTATGATGATCACCGAAGGACTCGTTAATCCCTGAGCTTCATGGATTTTGAGGACGCGAGAGTCCGTTCCCGATCCATAGCCTGTATTAGTGAGAGCTGCTTTCTCCTCCGGTGTGTGGACAAGATACAGGGTATTTAGATCGGTTTTAGGTATTCTCGCTCCTGTATACTTCATTAGCTTTAGGGACCGCACAATTTCCTTCGATGAATAGATGTTATTATAGACCATGCTTAGGGCGTATGCCACATCCATAGGGCTCCTGTGTGTGCAAGACAAGTCCTGGGTGATGCTGGTTACCAGGTTTGGACGAGTGTAATTAAGTTTAAAGAGGTTTTCACGCTCTGTAAACGAAAGTTGGTTAATATCTCCAATGAGGATGACATCGTTGGCGCCTGTTAACTGATTCGCCATGACGATTGAGCCGAAATGGTTCATGAGGGCCTCGTCAACTATCAACCTTTTGTAGGCTACTTTTGTCCCATTTACCAGCAAAGAGGCCATGGTACGAACTTTATCTTTAACTTTGTTGCCAGTTCGTAGCGATAGCCTTTGCTTTAAATCCTCGGCTGCTTCGATCGTCGTTGTTATTATAACATCTGTTTCCTCATTGAAGTTATTAATGATCCAAGTTGTCTTCCCACATCCAGGAACACCATTTACCCACGAGTAGTTGATGGGTTTCGCGAATATGTCCCAGTCCATGCTGGATTCGGGGTCCCCAGATAGGACTTCTGCCATTTCTAGTATCCTGTCTTCCAGCATTATTCTGGTACATTCCGCTATTACCACTATTGGATCCTCAGATGTTGTAATAAATTTGAGTGTTCCCGTGCGTTTTGTCTCATCCTCGTCCAGAACCACGAACCCGCAGTCGGCACTTAATGCCGCCATATACTGCCCTGTCATCGCCCCGGCAATTATTGTAGAAGTGACATTGTCGTATATGACAGCTTTTGCATCCTCGTCTTACTTCTAACAGCTTTTGATTTTTTCGCTGATAGGCCTGCATGATCTTATTGCAGGTCAAGAGCTTTATGGTCTTATTTGCTCTTATTATCGCCTGGAACTCGAGGAAGGCATTTATTATATGATCTTCGGGGTTCTGGGCCAGTCTGAGTTTTGGCGGGAGCACTTGCCCGAGATCTGCCCTATATCTTTTGTTTTTACTTGCTGGTTTTTGTGTAGATGGTTCCCTCAAAAAAGCATCCATTGCTAAAGCCTGCCGATTTGTTTGTGATGAAGCCTTGATCCGAGAAAGGGTGTTTTTATCCTCGATCATGTCTATTTTTTCACGATGAAGTACTTTTTTGATGGAGCCCACAAACGCTTTTAATTTGGCCATTGAGTTTTGAGACTTCTTAATTTCATTTTTATCCCTCTCTTTCTCATCCTCTTTTTTGTTCTTCCGTGATGCTTGGAGTCGTTCACTTGCGGAGGATGAGTTCGCCTCGTTGCTGGATTGGGACGCTGCTGGCTGATCGTCACGATTCTTTTTGAGGAAGCTTAGGTCATCCCCTCTGTTCTCGTAGACGATTATCTCATTATGTTCTGAGGCTTTTACTATTCCATAGTAATTTGCAGCCCTGCCTTTGTCCTGTCCCAGTGACATGGCGTCTACACTGATTAGCGTGGGGTGGTACTGTGTCTTATCCCCATTGCTCCCAACTCCTTCAAAGACGAACATGCCCGTTCAAAGGCTGCGTGCCATTCGAATACTATTATCGTTTTGGTGTCTGTTTGCAGTATTCTGCATGGTTGGCCAGCGAAGTTAGATGTTGGGAGAGCTAAATATTTGCTCATTTTCATGTTCGTCTTTGATGTACTCCCGTTTAGGATTGCTGCTAGTCCCGGTGAGATGTTGACGTGGTTGGGAGTGCTAAGACGGCTGTATGTTATACCCAATGATATAACATACAGCCGTCTTGATGATGACGATTGAGAACCTATAATGAAGTTAATATTACTGTAGAAATACTAGAAATAAGCACAAGCTAGATATGCCGGTGATCAGACTTAGTAAAGTCAGTAAATCCTTTAAAGGTCAATGTATACGCCTTTACAATAAAATCCCAGAAAACGTTCAAAATCTTTCCATTCATAAATTTAAAAAAGTAGTCAAAGAACGTTTGTGTGCCAAAGCCTATTATAAGGTCAATGATTTCATAAACGATGGCACATCTTGGGAGTAGGATGGCTTCTTGCAAGGCTACTTCTACATTAGTGTATGACTTACAATTATGTTGACATTGTATAATTTTAAGTTACAACATTGTAAATTTTATTTAAAAGATTAATTTTTTTCTCACTTTTTTTGGTAAAAAAGTGGGCCCCGTGCGAGTTTCTTACGCCGGTTCTTCTCGCCGGGTTAGTTCCCGAACCGGTGGTAGGCACCATGTAGTATCAACATTCTGAAAGCATTTTTTTAAAATCTATTCAGAAATAAAACTATTTTTATTTTTATTATTTTTTATTTTTATATTTACTTCAAAAGCTGCGACTAAGAACATATTCAATAAAACCTTATGTTTTAATATTTTTTATTTAATTTCAAATTTTTAATATGTGTGAAGTATATTATTCAATGTGTCCTAACACCGGTGTCCGATCCTTAAGAAGTGAGCACACTGAGATGGGCCGTGCCGGGGCTCAGCGTGCCAGGGCGCATCGCAAAAATCCGCCTCCATACAATTTGTATGGAAGCGGATGCGCGTATCGCACACTGTGCCGGGGCGCATCGGCGCGGATTTTTGCTCGGCGGATTTCCGTCAATGCGACACGGCCCGACCGTCACAAGACCCGCTGCGCCCCGGCACAGTGTGCTATAGCAAGCGGTGCGCGGATGTGTTGCGATGGATGTGATGTGATGCATTGCGCGCCGACCCGCCCCGGCACGCCCCGGCACAGTGAGCGTTGAAATCCGTCAATGCGATGCGACCCGACCCGGCAATAGTGTGCTATAGCGCATTTTGCGCTGCGCTGCGTCCCGACCCGCCCCGGCACGCGCCGACAAAGTGTGCGCGAACCTTTACATGTTATGATGTATGGCATATTTTATTGACTGAAGGATCGGACACTGGTGTTGGGACAGTGGACACATTATATTATGTGTCCCGTCACCAGTATCCAATGCTTTAACGTCTTTATTTCTTCGATAATACATAGTAATTGTTATTTTACAAAATTGTTGCTTAATAGTTAAGTATAATAAAGTATATTGGTTCTTCTGTAGTTTATGTAAAAACTGTTGATTTTATTGATATTACACTCCGGACAAGCCTTCGTGGCTTATGGAGTATACATATTATGTATATTTTTAACTATTTTAAAAGAATGTACAGCTTGGCAAAGAAGAGTGTGGATTAAATGAGGACGCTTCTCTTTAAATACAGGCAACCCTACGTTTCGCTTTTGACACAATATATACTAGAGTTGACAAGTAATGTAGTGTTGTCATAAATAAAAACTCTTAGTTCCGGCTGTCACCGCATCAGACTCTTCTTTGCCAAGCTGTTATTATATACAGCTTGGAAAAGAAGAGTGTGGATTAAATGAGGGCGCTTTTCTTTAAATACAGGCAACCCTACGCTTCACTTTTGACACAATATATACTAGAGTTGACAAGTAATGTAGTGTTGTCATAAATAAAAACCCTTAGTTCCAGCTGTCACCGCGTCAGACTCTTCTTTGCCAAGCTGTCCTTAAATATTTTATAAATAATATCTTTTCACCAAATTGAAAGCGACTTCTAATTTAATGAGCATAATATATCCTACATTGAACATGCGGGTCGAATTGATAACCTCCTTTTTTTGGTGTCGTTTAATAAAAATCTATAACATAAAATTATGGTCGACTATTGGTCGACAGCTGTAGTCTAATTTTATATTTTTATCGATATACAAGCAGATATACGCCCATCCCTACACGCACACTACAGCAATTGCACACAAGCATAAAATGGCCACGCGCTGGCGAGCTAAGAAGCCATCTACAGCTTGGCAAAGAAGAGTCTGACGCGGTGACAGCTGGAACTAAGAGTTTTTATTTATGACAACACTACATTACTTGTCAACTCTAGTATATATTGTGTCAAAAGCGAAGCGTAGGGTTGCCTGTATTTAAAGAAAAGCGCCCTCATATTTTAATCCACACTCTTCTTTGCCAAGCTGTACCTATATCCTTAAATCTGTGCTTCTATCATACAAAAATGTCATTTTTGACAGTTCTCCTTACCAGCAGCAGCGCCCATTGACAGTTTGACACATTCATATAAAGCCTTGTCGGACTGTAAGATATTATTATAACCTAACTTCAGTTTTCTGCTTCATTTTTTAAAACATTCAGATTTTCAGTGTGAATATCTTGTGTTATCTTTATTTTATTATTTATTCTCAATTAAAAGGTTCAAATAAGATCTAATATTTTTATTGAAAGTGTGCATTTTGCAATTGATTTACATACATTAGGCCAATAATTCCCAGTCATTCTGCTTTCAATATTCGCAAAATGTAAGTTTTTATAATTTAATTAAATATGAATACCTAGTTTTCGTAAAACATTAAGATTAAAGTCTTTAAAACTATTGATTTTAGATATAAAAATGGTTCAAAAAGGACCTAGACCACTAGTATTGTGTGGACCTTCCGGCTCGGGAAAAAGCACCCTATTAAAACGTCTTTTAAACGAGTTTCCTGATAAATTTGGGTTTAGTGTGTCCCATACTACAAGGAACCCACGTCCCGGTGAAAAGGATGGTGTGCACTACCATTTCACTAACTCAAATGATATGCAAGCTGCGATTAAAAACGGAGAGTTTATAGAAACAGCAACATTCAGTGGAAACATGTACGGAACGAGGTGAGATATCCATGTGCTCCTTGTATAACACTCAGAAATTAACTAGGTGTCCTGTTCTAAAGAAACTAAAAGTGACCAGGTGCCAAGTCAATTTCTGCATGTGGTACATTTGGAAAGAAGCCAATTTTTAATTTACTTTATTTTTGTTTATACAAACATATTTTTGGTACAATAATATGTTTGTATAAACAACAATGACCCCAATTTATTTTTAAATAGCGATGTTTACAAATTTTTTAGGACTATAAATAGCAAGAAATTGCTATTTTGTCATTGGCTGTACTTTTAAAGTTGAATAACCTGCTGAGATCTGATGCATATAAACATCAGGTAATCTTTCTTATAAGATATTGTACCTTATCCTAACAGCCTGTCCACATGTCCACGTCACGACGTCGTCAACATGGAACAGTGCGGTAACGTGGCACGGTACGTTGACGTGATGTGAAAATTTACGTCAACGTAACGTGAAAATGCACGTCACGGTGTAGCAACATTTTACGTCTTTTTTTCCTAAATCTCTCTCCGTCTTCTTAACAATAGCAAAAGCAGAATACGTATTGTGCGGTCCATATCTAGATAAGTAGTGAAGAATGTAGCAGTTTAACAAGGCATGGTGACGTACAATGTTTCTACATCGTGACGTGCATTTTTACGTTACGTTGACGTAAATTTTCACGTCACGACAACATACTGTGCCACGTTACCGCACCGTTCCACGATGACGACGTCGTAACGTGGACATATGGACAGGGCCTTATACCAATAACAAAAGAATGTCTGTCAGAGAATATCCGATCTAGTGTAACTACGGAAGGAACATAATATCA
Source organism: Cyaniris semiargus (assembly GCA_905187585.1). NCBI lineage: Eukaryota > Metazoa > Arthropoda > Insecta > Lepidoptera > Lycaenidae > Cyaniris > Cyaniris semiargus. Next base: position 8,592,702 of record LR994555.1, read on the forward strand.
GACAAGGACATAACATTGTTAATCCTTCTATGTATTATTCTATTCAACTGAACAATATTTTGAAATAAAATAAATCCCAATTCAATGTAATGAAATAACGGCTTTCTTTACCAGCAAAATACTTTAGGAAAACAAAATAATCCGATTATTTTGTTTTCCCAAAAAAAAAAATACGTTTGTTGTATGGGAGCCCCCCTTAAATATTAATAATGTTTTGTTTTTAGTATTTGTTGTTATAGCGGCAACAGATATACACAATCTGTTAAAATTTCGTAAGTCTAGCTACAGCGGTTCTTGAGATACAGCCTGGAGACAGACGGACAGACATTGAAGTCTCAGTAATAGGTCCCGTTTTTACCCTTTGGGTACGGAACCCTAAAAACACGTTAGACAATTTCAAGCATGTTGAACACTAATATGTTTGGAATTGTCTAACATGATGACAAAAACCCATTTGGGGACTATAAAGTTGCTAACCCTTTTACAAAATGTTTACAGTAAGAAAGCTGTTGAAGAAGTATGCCGCATTGGAAAAACATGCATACTTGATATTGAAATTGAAGGAGTCAAACAGATCAAACGTACAGACTTAAATCCCCTGCTTGTATTTGTGATGCCACCATCCATTGAGGAACTGGAAAGAAGATTACGTATGAGAAACACAGAAACTGAAGAGTCTTTAAAGAAACGCCTTGACACAGCTCGAAAAGAGATTGAATATGGTAATTTAATTTAACTTTTACATATTGTACATTTTCAATCTGTTCTTTATCTATAATTTAATCACAAACTGGTTTTCACGAAATTTTATGTGGATTTCTATTATTTGAGTCTGATTCAAAATTAGAAAACAATTTTAAATTTATGTTGAACAATATTTTCAGGCATGGTACCTGGAAACTTTCACATTACTATTGTTAATGACAACTTGGATAAAGCTTACTCAGAGCTACGTGATTTTATTTCTCAAAACTTCAATCATAAAGATGAAGGTAAGTGAGAATTTGCTTAATTACATTAAACATTGAGCATTTGTTGGTTCTGACATAGAAAACATCAGAGACATTTATTAATTGCCAGAATAACATTATTTGGTCAAGTCATGTCAGTCAATGTGGAGTTATCTGAACCATTTATGACTATAACTTAATTTCTCCTTATGTTGGATGCCATTGAATACATCATGTACAGGTTGTTTTGTTATTAATTCATCAAGCCCCATACGGTCACCGGTGACCGAGACACAATAGAATATCTATTGTGTCTCGTTTTCCCACGATCGACGGGTTAAATTTCCAAATCATACTATATTTACCACAATACTAATAAGTAATCATTGTAAAGAAAACAAAAACTTAATTAGTTATGCTAAAACATTGACTATTTAACGCATTCACATTTGACAATAATTAAATCAAATAATAAAGCTTAACTTGAGTTTGTTTAGAAATGCTCATTGCTCAATCTTAATATTTTTTGCATGACCTTTATCACAATTTATCACAATGTTATGAAAGTTTAGCAATAATATTATTTGGTTTTGTTATAAAATTATTATCTTTGCCTAAATATTTTATTATTGTTTTGCTTAGTAAATTGTATATCTCTAAAACCTTAAAAAAATATCAATAACGATATCAGACTATACAGTATGTACCATCGAAGAAATTGATTCATAGGCAGTTCACGGACCTACAACATTTGGTGGGATTATGTGAAATAAATCTAAATAGTATCTGTCGGATGGGTTTGTCAAAATGCGACCAATTTACGTTGGTCCGCATTCTGCCTATGAATCAACTTCTCTATATATACATTGTGTTATGTCATAGTTATCTTCCCGTAATTTGCCTGTTACTTAGTTTTTGATTGAATTTGAAACTAGAATACATACACATATTAAAGTTTTTAACCCAAAATTAATTAAAAGTGAGAAATGGTGTTTGAATCAAGAAAATATGTTAAAATGTCAAAGCAACGCGCAAAGAATTTTTAAAATGAATGTTAAATGTTAAGTTTGAGTTGACCCTTGTGTGGTACTTTTTTGTAGTCAAAGTCCTTAACTAACTAATATGTCACTAATACTTACATTCCAGAACAAAACTCCACCCAGGACAAGTGAACATAGCATGGAACCCATAACATTGCATCTATGAAGTTACCCGGAGTATTATACTAACCATAGAAGCATTATTTAACAATAGTTATAGAAATGTTACCTGAATGTTTGGGCTGTAAGCCTAATTAAAAATACTTTAATGATAGTCTAGTAGAAGTTCTCCTGATTTCGCTTAGTGCAATTTGTTTTGTCATTGTCATTTTCACAAGAACTCAGGAAAATTTGTTAAACAACTATGAGAATGAGACATTCATTCAAAATACTTAAGAGGCTAGATTGCACTGAGACTGACATTGTGCACACTTTTATTTGTGCTATTTAAAAACGAATTTAAGCATCTTCGGGCCTTGGTGCGATCTGACTCAAAGGGAATAGGTGTCTAGTCTTTATTATTTGGAAATCACTTTTAAAACTACAGTCAAAATTCTTCTGTAAAAATTTCAATATAAAGTTTTATAGTACGGAAGCCCTAGAACGATTTTTTTTTTATTACTCTCAAGCTAATTTTTTGTGAGTAGCTTCATTTTGATAAGACGAACAACATTTTTATTTGCGAAAAATCTCGAAAGTGTAGTAGTAGTAGTCTGTAATCAACAAAACTTGGTTGACTACGGAACCCTGAAACGGTACCCTAACAAGCTGATTTTTTGTATATTGATAGGTTAATAATCATATAATTAAAGAGTAACATTGTCCTACAAATAAAACAGTCCATATTTTAGGACCATTAATTCAAAGTATGAAATCCTTTCTATCTCTGTTAGCTACCACTTTCGAGATTTTTCGCAAATAAAATGTTGGTCGTCTTATCAAAATGAAGCTACTCACAAAAAATTAGCTTGATAGTAATAAAAAAAAATTGTTCTAGGGCTCCTGTACTATTAGTATGTCTTTCATAATAAAAATACGCATAATACGACATTTTTTTGCAAAGGTATTTATTATAGATTATAATTTATACATGATATATTATTATACTGATTATTGAAGAATTAAGTCATTGGCCATTTTAAAGTAATTGTTCTCTGCTTGTTTGCTTATTACAAGCATAAATCTCGAAATATTCTATTTTGGAAAATAGTAATATGTGTGTAGATTCTATTAGAGTTTAGATGATTATAATAGGTAGTTGCTAGATGTATTAGAATCGCTAATAGATTTTATCATGATTATTGTGCTCATTATGTGTTATGCTTGTTTCTAAGAAATTTTGTAATTAACTATATTTTTTTATACTGATAAAATGAAATAAGGAAATAAACTTGACTACTATGCATTTAACAATGACCAATTTTACTGTTTATAAGAAAAACTTGCGACTTCAAATGTAGAGTACTTACATATGGGTATGTGTATAATAAACATAATATTATAATATGTGCAGGAATATATGTTGGGGTGACGGGAAGCCAGATTTCTTCACTACGTACGACATCCATTCAAAGAAATGTATCCACTTGGCATAAAACATCCTAAAGGACATAATAATATGTATTCCTTGATAACAATAACATCATATTATAATCTTTAGTGTAGACTGTGCAGACAATTCTTATGTTGTTTCTTATTTAAAATTTATAACTGTTGAAGGTTTTCGAGTTTAAATGTTTATTGTTGACTATGCAATGTAAGCATTATGTATATTAAAAATGTGTACTTCTTCACAATATTAAGTTTAAAAAGAAATGAGTCCTTTTAAATACATTCCCTAAATTGTATTATCTACTCTAATTCAATTGTGCCAACAAAAAATCGCCATTTCATATAACGTTTTCTCGAATTATTAATATAGTTTTGTAATACTAGTCACGATTTTATTAATCAGTCCTTTTCGGGGGCAAAACTGCCATTAGTTAGTGTTGGCGCACGAAATTCAAGAGTACCGTAGTAAAAAAATATAGGGCAAAGTGGGGCAGCTACGAAATTTTATACTGTACCGTGTAGCTTACAAAAATATTATTACAAATTGTGAGTGTCTGTAACTTCTAACCGTAAAAACTTTTTTATAAATTAGAATATTTTGTATGGCATCGAAATAGTTACCATTGAATGCCACTAGGGGCGCTGTTTCGATGCCATACATTTATCGTGCATAAGTTGCTTGTTCACAAAATATCACTTACTACGGTACAATCTTGAATTTCAAAGCTCTTATTTTAGTCCAACCTTTCATAACTTTTAATATTATATTATTTACTATACTTGCTAACTATACCAGTGCTACTTATGTTTTAAGACTGTTTAGCCCAAGATTGCCCTAGAAAAATAAACAGTTGATGAATATTATAATATACAAAATAATATTGGTTTTGCCTTAAATACTAATATATTATATTCATTAAAACCATTAATACTTATGTTCTCCATTTTGCTATTGCTGCTTGGTTGCTTTCGTTTTTCAGATGTCTCTCATTACTTTATGATAATAACGAAGATGACCAAGCGTCATTAGCCTAATTGTTTCACTGTATTTTTTTTTCATTTGCTATTTTATTAGTCTGATTTTTGGTTGTGAGTTGTAACATCTTGAGCATCAATAATGTGTATTGTAAATTGTAATACTTTTCACTAGAGTACCTATTTTACTTAAATATAATTTTATAAAACTGCTTATTTTGTTTTTAATTCATTATTGTACGTCACATCTTAAAGTAAGTCATTCCATCATAATAATTATATTTCCATTTGTGAACTGTAGAACCCTTTATTTATGTTGTCTTTGTAATAAATGTATAGCTAGAAAAATATCTGTATTTTTGGCATTTTAATCCCTTTACTTTAAATTAAACCCTAACGTTGCGTTTGTCCTAGCGAGCTATGAGAATTATTATAAATAACGCTAACTAATCATGACATAGAATAAACTTAAGTCATTTAACTCAGTAAGTTGCAAGTTTTGTTCTATTTAAAATAGTCGAATGTAAAAATATGCAGATAATATGGTGTTCTAAAAATAATAATATTACCTAGGTACTATATAATTATGCACTGTTAATATATTGTGTTAATACTAAATACAGTACAGTTTACAGTACACAGTCAGGAAATTAGTGCAAACAAAAATTGCTGTTTGATTTCCGAATAATATAAAACACATAAGAAATACGTTATTTTACTTGCCGCTAGAGGACACTTAACGTTTGGGCGCAGTTGGTGAAAACGACAGGTTGTTTGATAATTTGATTATGTATCTTTCGAGAGCCATTCACCAGGTTTAACAGCAGATACTGTACATTTTGCACTTGCTGCAATGATTGTTGCAGCAAGATACAAAATCACCCTGCATATATTATACAGAGTACCACAAGGCTCTTTTCTTTACCTCTAAACCTAACCTAATTATATTACTACTAGACGTTCCGCGCGGCTTCGCCCGCGTAAATTAGATATTTCACAGACAAATCAGTCTCCAAAAAATAGCCTATTTTCCTTCACGTGGTCTACTTCTTATCTGACCCAAATAATATATTATACAGAGTACCACAAGGCTCTTTTCTTTACCTCTAAACCTAACCTAATTATATTACTACTAGACGTTCCGCGCGGCTTCGCCCGCGTAAATTAGATATTTCACAGACAAATCAGTCTCCAAAAAATAGCCTATTTTCCTTCACGTGGTCTACTTCTTATCTGACCCAAATAACAGAAAAATTGCTCTAGTAGTTCGTGAGATAAGCCCTTTCAAATAATTTCCGCCGTTTTTTCCACATTTTCTTCTATTTCTTCGCTCCTATTACTCTTAGCGTGATAAAATATAGCCTATAGCCTTCCTCGATAAATGGGCTATCTAACACTGAAAGAATTTTTCAAATCGGACCAGTAGTTCCTTAGATTAGCGCGTTCAAATAAGCCCTTTCAAATAATTTCCCCCCGTTTTTTCCACATTTTCCTCTATTTCTTCGCTCCTATTAGTCTTAGCGTGATAAAATATAGCCTATAGCTTTCCTCGATAAATGGACCATCTAACACTGAAAGAATTTTACAAATCGGACCAGTAGTTCCTGAGATTAGCGCGTTCAAACAAACAAACAAACTAACAAACTCTTCCGCTTTATAATATTAGTATAGATTTACTACACGCAATGCGACATTATTAAACAAATTTTTAGTTCACTTAAAAAAAGAAAGCTAACTTGGATTTTGGGACTGTGACAGAGTATGTTAATTTTCAAAATTTTCTTAGAAACTCTGAGATACTATAGACGTGAGATTACTGCCTACCAATGCGCCACGTACTCCACGTAGTGAGAATGAGTCAATCCATACCTATGATATGCCTATTATATTATATAGTAAACCTAATATATATCTCAACTCAAAGATCCATACTTTTTAATATTATAAATTCGAAAGTGTCTGTTTGTTACCTATTCACGCCCAAAACATTGAACCGATTTTGCTGAAATTTGGTATAGAGATTTGAGTCCCGGGAAAAGATATCTAGGATACTTCTTGTCCCGGAAAAATGTACGGTTCCCGCGCGATATACGAATTTAGCGCAACGGAGTTGCAGGCGGGGAAATACGTTTGAGCTCGTATCACACAGTAGCTGTTGTAATTTTGGGTGATGAGTTTATTAACTCATGCAAATTAAAAGGAAAATGGAAGATTTAATAAATTTTTATTATTGTCAAAAAACTTAATAATTTACAATTTTCATATTCCCTATAGAAAAAGTTGACATGTACCTATAACAGGAATAATAGTTATATAAACTTTAAACAATTCTTGTCAGTAATGAAACCTACAATAATGTTAGTATGCTATTATTATCTAGTCTTGTTTATAATATAAACTAAAAAGTTATGAATTGATATGTAGAATGAACAAAAATATAATTACATTGTAACTAAAGCTACCAAAAAACTTGTTACAAGTGAACAAATTTTGTAACATTAAATATTAAGTTGTTAAAGAGCTGAGTAACTAAAATGTCCTTAGGCATAAAATGATTACACAATGAATAATTTCAATCATAATAATTATCAGTCACATTTTATAGCAAGTTTGTTACTGGTAGCAAGACCAAATCCAACCAAATATAAACTCAGGATTTTAAACAAAATTTAGCATGTTTATTAATGTAGTTTGTAAAAATGTTAACACATTTTTAAAACCAAAATCTTCACTAAGGAACTCCTAGGTGGACATTAAATCTCTCTGAATGAACCCATTATTCTGCTGCATGTTAAAAAAAATTGAAGATATTATTATTCTATTGAGAGCCTAGTAAAGATTAGTGATTTTAAGTGTGTTCCAACATAATTACTATAGTACTACACTGCTTTCTTTGTCCCATCTACCACGGTGTGAGTTGGGTGGGGTATTTTCACAATCACCTGCAACTGCAGGCTTACTAATCGCTCTGAGTGAAAGTGTGCTACCATTCTGATACATTTTGGTTGGATTGTTCAAAGACTTTAATCTCGGAATGTGAGATACTTTTTTAGGCAATGTATTAGAATCTTTTGAAGATTTTGTTTTAGCCTGTGCAGCTTCAGCCTTATTCTTCATGCAGGACAGTGGGGTTCGTGAGCCATTGTTGATTAAATTGGATTTCTTAGGAGTGTCACAGGGCACAGCCTCGTCCTCATATATTAGGATTCCATCTTTCTTTTCTGCTACATTTTGTCTCAGTTCTGTGTTAGTATTTTGTAATGCTTTGATGAGGGAATCATCAGACATTTGCTCCACATTTTCGTCACTTTCATTTGCCTCTGCTTTTGGTACAATTATCGGAGTTCTCTCTATGTTTACAGATGGCGATCTCGGGTCCTCATTCAAGATTCTAAATAGTGGTATATTTTTAACATCTAGTGGGGGAACTTTAGGTAATTCTGGCAATTCTTCTACAAATTGTTGTGGGTTATCACTAGCGTCTACATAATCAAAATTGGTTTCTAATAATGTAGTAGGTCTGTGACTAGGAGATTCTATATTTTCTTCTATAGCTTCATTGGATGCTGTCGAGGAACCCAGTGGCTCTTCTACTTTTAGACTCTCATTTATTGTCATGTCATAAAAACCATTACATAAATTCTTGGGAATGATTAATTCTGTGCTAATCTCATCATCATTCAATATCTTGTTATATTCGGATTTTTCGATTGTATCATTATTTAAACATGGGCTTCCACAATGATCTTCAATTTCTTGCCGTTTGCAAAGATCATCATTCATAGACAAAACTATAGGAGTTCTCTCAAAATCTTGTGTTGGGGAGCGTGGATCATAATATTGTAAATGGTTTTTTATAACAGCAGACAAGATTGGATTGTTGTGTATAAGCTTTTCTTCTGTTTTTCCGTTTTCAAATGTTTTGCGGAGGTCAACATTTTTTGTGATATTGTGTTTACTACCATTATTACCCTGGAAAAGCAAATATTTTACATTTTAGTATGCATTTTAATTTATTCTCATTCATTAAAACAGGCAGACCAGTTTGATTATTTCAAGGCACGTAATTTCAAGGCTATATTGTATGCTAATTAATTGCATTATACTGTACCACTCTTGTGGTAACTGCTAACACTAGTTATATATTACGTGGACAAGACGTGGACAAACCAAACCTTGGTCTTGTGAATGCAAATTAATTGAAAAAAATAATAATCTCTGAGATAAGTAAGTAGTAACTCGGATGCCATAACATAATGTGGGGTCGCATATTTCGACTCATTAGGACCTAGTACCTACTTCATATTTTAATATAACATGATATTATAGTTAAAGCTTGCTTTTTATTATTTATGTTATAAATATACCTGAAGTGGCGTCCTAGTTATTTCCGGAGTCGGCGACCGAGGATCGGGATTACCGCCAATGTCCTTTTCGGTGTTTTTTTGTGCTTGTTCAGCTGTTTCGTTTGATTTGCTAAAATTACTTCCCATTATTCCAAATTAACCTTGCAATAATAAGGACCAAAATCTAGTGTTTCATCACAAGATAATAAAAAAATCTTTAAAATATTACAAAGTTTTTTAATATTTTCATAAATTTGTTTTAACAAGTCGCACAAAATAAACCAACACAATATAACGGCTAGGACTGTCAAACGCGATTCTAAATTTAAATTAAAGCTTCTTCTACTTCTTTTTTTTCATTTCCGTTTGTTATTGTGCCATTTTTCATGAACTTGTTTGTTATGCTGCGGCCGCACATGCGTATGAGGCATTTTCTTATTTTTTTAATTTGATTGTCAAACAGTTTTCATTTTAGTAACTAGATGGCGTATAGGTAGACAACTATCGGTAATACCATCATTAATTGCTACAAAACTGGGCAAAATAATGTAAAACTTGACACATTTCAATTTGAAACAGACGCAATAATATTCCAATGAATAGGATAATAAAGTTATTATAACGATGTTTTAGTTAAAACTCAAGTAATAAATAGCCCTATATAACGTTATTCACACCAAATGTCACAGGAATTATAAATTTTAGTTTTGACAATATCTTACCTGCACTTGTGCACGATAACAAATAGTTAATGGCTAATATTTTACCAATAATGAACATCAAAAACCCAAATAACACAATTTGGGAAAAAATAATAAAAACCACACCAACAATAAAAAGTAGAAGAAGACGTGTCAAAGAGACATGCCCGCCAAAACTCTTTCAGTTATCAGTTTTCAGTTTGACAAGTATTATATTTTCCTAAACTGTTACCAGTATACTGGCCTAATCGCTTAGACCAATGATCGCTTAGGCGTATGCTCTTCGTGAAATTTAAACTAGATAGACGAAGCAAAAAAAAAAAACATAGAAATATATGAAAATGAATAAATACATAGAGTTTTATGTTAAAATAATTATGCTAATGGAAACTAGGTTTAAGATATTTTGATTAATGTCACACTTGACAGTACACTGATATTTTTAGAAACACAACCAATATGTAGTCAGTGATGCCAACCTGCAGATAATTTCAGATCAGTGGGGAACCAATAGAAAATCTAGAAGTGTCTAGCGTTGCGCCATCTGGTGCAGATTCTAAAAAGAAAACAACCCATTGCGTAGTGCTTAGTGCTCACAGAATACAAATTACTCACTTATTGCTTGAGACGATACTGTGGCGGTACCCACAATTCGCCTAACATTCCTGCATCGCGCTATCGAAGTTTTCTGAGCGCGTCGGTATATATACGACAGCTGAAATGTATCACGTGGGCTCCGGCTTGACCGAGCATACCACCTCGCTCGGTCGGAAGATCTTCCTTTGGCCGCCACGTACATTCCCCACAATACCATTGGACAATCTGCGTGTAGGTATCCTTCAATGGGCCTTTTCGGCTTGTAATCCATAATGGCAACATGTGGACAATATAAATTTTCACAAAATCCTCAATTATATAATTAAGTGTACTTTATTATTTAATAATAAAATTAAAAAAAAAATTAAGTGGGGCTCCCACACAAAAAACACAATTTTTGACATAATTTTGCTCTTAACGGTACGGAACCCTTCGTGCGCGTTAACGCTTTGGAATCAAGGCTGAATTTGTTATGTTCAGTAGGCCTACTACGAAACTGTTTTGAGACTCAAACAATCGGACGAGAATGCCGCGTCCTGCTCTAACAACGTCATTTCACGTTTGTTAGAGTAGGACGCGGCATTCTCGTCCGATTGTTTGAGTCTCAAAACAGTTTCATGGTACAAGGCCTTTTGGTAATTCGCTTCGATGCGCTTCGACTCTGCGCTATTAGGAGTTAGGACTTAAGACCGGGCTCCCAAAATTATCTAAACACGCTAGTCCCGCCTACACACCCCGCTATCCTCCAATCGTGATACAATGATTCCATGAATCGTGCCCGCATGAATTGTATTTTGCGCTGCAGCTAATAGTGAACAATATCGCGTAACAACGGTCCGGCGCATTATAGCACGAAAGTAAAGTTCGCTAGACCAAAAAATGTTTTTGATGACTACTTAAAAATTAAATACAATACTAATATTTCCTTTAGCTATTATTTTATAAAGTGTGTGATTGTAGTAGTGCAAATTATTTAATGATAGTAACTCAATAAGTGTAACAGATATATTTTGTTGAAAAGCCCAGAAATATTCATAATTTCGAAAAATAAAACTAACGAGTCAAAATAAGCGAATCGTGTTTTGGTTAGCCAAATATGAGATAAATATACAATGATTAAATAAATCTCAATTTCATTTAAGTCAATCGTCTTCCGGGATCGTAATACCTATTAGAAAACACAGCAAAATTTGACAGCTCGGTCTTAAGAACCTTAAAAATAGAATAAAAAAGAACTTTTGATGTACCAAAATAATGAATTTAATTATTATTAACTCTAGTTTTGGTATCACTACATAACGACCATACACCATAGAAGGCCACGTTCCTTTGAAGGCCAACTATTAAAAAGTCGTAGTTATCGTCATTCTAAGATATATTCCTTCTACTACACACTTTAGATCCATCAAACTTAAGGCCACAAACGCGGCGGCGAGTCGATCGCGCCGCAATTATTGTGGCAGTGCGATCTCACTATTTGTAGACTTTGGTTGTCGAGGCTACAATTGTAATTTTCGCACAATGAAAAACTTAGTTTTTAGTAACATAACCTATGTCTATCTCACATTTTATTACAGGGCATTGTCGTATAGGGATATGTGTATGGTACTAATAAAAGAAAATCTATTTATGCCTCGATTTAAGTTAAAATATTGGTAATTTTCCTAGGAAGGCCGGTGGTTCCTTATAAGGCCCAACCAAAGATTTGATAGTTGCGGCCTTGCTAGGGAACATGAACTTTACAAGGAACATCTGAAAATCATTAACATATAAACAGTTATTTTGAAGTAATAAATGCGTACCGTAACAATTAAAATAACGTTGTTTTTTATAACATCTTTACTTATTAGGATTATTAAACTTATACACGCATATTGAACATTTTGGCCTTATAAAGAACGGGCCCATAAGAAGGCCATTTTAGATTTAAAAAAATTTTGATTGCATTATAAAACGCATTGGCAATTAGTTATAAGGTGTCAATGTGATACTTATTACTACTATTTTTAAAGAATTTCCATTAATATATTCTTAGTTATGAGATGATGTTCAAGCAATGTTCGTTATAGTTTTTAGGGTTCCGTACTCAAAGGGTAAAAACGGGACCCTATTACTGAGACTTCGATGTCTGTCCGTCTGTCTGTCCGTCTGTCTGTCTGTCCGTCTGTCTGTCTGCCTCCAGGCTGTATCTCTTTAACCGCTATAGCTAGACTTCTGAAATTTTCACAGATTGTGTATATCTGTTGCCGCTATAACAACAAGTACTAAAAATAAAATTAAATTAATATTTAAGGGCTCCCATACAATAAACGTGATTTTTTTTTTGGATTTTTTTGCTCGATCAATAATGGTAACAGGTAGGCCCTTGAAATTTACAATTTCGTGAGCGAGTCTGACTCGCACTTGGCCGATGTTTTTTTAGATGATATAAATATATTAAGCATTTAATGTGTTGCTTAATTGAAAGAAATTATAGTGTCGTTTTAGTAAAAGCAGATAAATAAATACTTGTAACTCTATTCTCAAGTTAAGCGACTGATGTATAATATTGGTCTTGTTTGGAGCTGTGTTCCTTGCAAGGCCATTTGGACGAGTTTAACAAAACTTAAGTTTATTAAATGGCTATTGAAGCTAGGTTAAAAAGAGATTTATAATATGATACCTTATAAAACAGAGCATTACTTGATAATTTGTTTTCTTAATTTATTTAGTTAGTAAAAGAATAAAAAGCATTTTCCCGTTAGAGTGGCCTTACATGGTTCATGGTCCTTAGTATAAAACAAAGTCGTTTTATCTGTCCCTCTGTCCCTTTGTATGCTTAAATCTTTAAAACTACGCAACGGATTTTGATGCGGTTTTTTTAATAGATTTTTTCATAAGTTTATAAAGAATAAAACCCCCCATGCCCCCCCCTGGGTACGCCTATGCATAGAGATATTATGTACTACGTAGTACTTATATGTCAGTGTTAAAAACGATCAAAACGCTCAAAATGCCTCCTATTTTGAGCTAAATGGAACGAGGGGAATATAAATCAAAACTACTGGATCGATTTTAATCATTTTTTCAGTGAGTGACGTAGGCTATAATATATTTTATACCCGTGCATGCCGGGGCGGGTCGCTAGTAATATTATATATCTTATGCGTAACATATACCTACAGGGTGTAACAAAACTAAGTGATAATAATTTAGGGTTTGTATGTGTCCTTTGTATACAGTTCACTGTGAAAGTAGCAGCACTGAAATACCAAAAAAAAATTTTCACTTTTGTATGGGGAAACTCGTGACACCGTGCTGGGACGATTGCCCATACAAAAGTGAAAAAAAATTGGTCTTTCAACGCTGCTACTTTCACAGCAAACTCTCTACAAGGAATACATACACACCCTAAAATATTATCACTTAGTTTTGTTACACCCTGTATAATATTATAATGTTCCTCATATTATTGTGATTGCTGATATTTTACATTGATATAATAGCAGGCAGTCAATAGTCAGATACTGGATGATAGATTGGATTGAAGCTTATTTAATATTTACAGCTACTGGAGGTTAGATAGTTTTACATGGATGCAGTGTTATCCAGCGGTGCTAGGCCAATGCCAGAAACAACCCCTTAGTTATTGTTATTTTAACGAACGTGAACTTTATTGCCTATTTGACGTTTGAACTTTATAAAACACAATTTTAAAAGTTGGAATGTCAATATTCTGACGTTTATACTTTTTAAATTAACCTTTTAAGAAGTTCAAACTTATAAAATTGTATGACCATAAGCAATGAAGTTCATGTTCATCATTGTTACTTTTTTAGGGGGCAGTACTGGCAACGGCTACTGTATCAACGTTAATCAGAACTTAACAATACTGAATGATTTCTCCGTTAGTATTTTTTATGTTTCGGCTGGCACTGTAGGGTATTGGTCCATTTGCCACGACGGCATATTGCCACGCTCCGCGGGAACCACCGCCAGCCGGCAGGGCATCGGAGGCGACATCTTGATCCTTCTTTCAACCACGAATGCTCATTTGTGTTCCCTTTGCAGCTGACGTGTCCCTGGTCAGGCGGTGGCAAGGGACGACACCCTTTTGGAGCTGCTGAAATGTTGATAAATTTACTTGTAACCACTGACATATAAGTACTACGTACGAAGTACATAATATCTCTATGCTTGTAACTATATTATTCATACTTGATACTAACATTATGAATATGCGAAAGTATGTCTGTACGTCTTCACGCTTAAACTGCTGAACCGATTTCAATGAAATTTAGTATTCAGATTACTTTACTTTCATAGAAAAATGTACGGTTCCCACGAAAATTTGTCAATTGTCAAGACTGTAGCTGTAGACTGTGTAGTGACAGTATTGGAAATACTTCTTAGAATATATATGGGCTATGGCAAAAAATCCCAAGTACCTGAACAGGTAGGAAGGATGCCATTCCACTTCTTATCCTCTTCGTTACATCTCAATTGGCTCGCGCCATGAAGCTCTAGGGTGCGATTACGACATGAGAATTGGCAGGTACTGTTGTGTTCAGAGCAGTGTAATTTGAGATATTTCGGTACCGGACAGCTTTGGACAATCACGTGAATAAGCATTTTACAGCGCTGTAGCACCTGAAAAGAAAAAGGCAGATTAAATAGTTATCACATATTGCTGTAAAACCTTTTCTTTAATGAATATCGAAATCGGTTTATTAGCTTGGGAGTTACGATTCTATCATGGACAGACGTATTTAGATCAGAAGCCTGTAGCTATAAAGTTAAGCATTGTACCATCGAAGAAACTGATTCATAGGCAGATGGCGGACCAACGTCATTTGGTCGGGTTATGTCAATCCAATATTAGCTGTGATCTGTCGGCTGGGTTTGACCCATAAAGTTAATATACCTAGCGGAATAGAGAAACAAAGGCCTGAGCAAGAGAGATGTCACTATCAGTAACACTGCGTGGTAAAAAGAGACGTGTGATACATGACAGCAGCACTCTTTTTTTGACGTCCAGTCGGCACGTGCCGCAACGTTGACAATTTAATCTCATAGAAATCATGTTCAATCATGCATGTGTAAGTGTATACGTACACATATTTTTACACACAGATGAAACCAATTTCGGTTTCGTTTGACAGCTCGAGATTGTTGCTCTATTCCGCTAGGTATATTAACTTTATGGTTTGACCTAACGCGACCAAATAACGCAGGTCCGCCATCTGCATTCTGCCTAGGGACTAGGATTTTAGGGATACCAAAAAACAGATTTAAAAAAAAATTCGGATTTTCGGATTTTTTCATCCTCAAATCCGGATTATCCGGATAATACGGATTTTTTGTAATTTTTTAAATATTTTTGATAAACAGCTTTAAATGTGAGTTATTTCTTATCATTTCTTTATCTAACATTCATTTTAAAAGTGAAAAATAAAACGTCTTAAAAATTATAATTTTTCTTAAGTTAGCGATTTTCACATGGGTGTAAAAAGGAAGAGATTGAAATTATAACAGTATCTGGTACTTTAAATATTATTAACAACTTAAAAATACCTTGATTTTTTTTACTATTAAAAAATGTAAAATTTTAGTATAGAAAATCCTAAGCAATCTCCGCTTTATCGACGACTTCGTCATTTTTGCGCCTACAGCCATCAGCCGCACATCATCAAATTGTGCTCTAAAATCTGCAAGCCTAGAGGTGGAACTTACAAAAAATAGGTCAAAGACACAAACAATGATCAACAGTATCAGGCGTAGGGTCGAGGTAGATGAGCAAGGAATTCACTATGTCAACGAGTACCTGTACTTGGACCAATTAGTTTTTTATGACAACAGAAAGGCAGGAAAACTGGTCCATGAAGAATTTTGACTTACCAATTTCACTGAAGCGCCGACTCGTTGATATGTGTATTTCGCTCGTCATAACCAACGATGTGCAAACTCGATAATTGACCGATTGAGGATTTACAAAAGTTCCAACTCAGGGTCTGCCAAAGAGCAATAGAGCTCAAATCTCAACAAAACAAAAAAAAAAAAAAAACATAATGACGTGCTCCCAAACTAGAATCACATACGTAGGAATCAAGACGGCCAAGCTAAAGTGGCATTGGACTGGTCACGTTATCTGCATACACCCAGGCTGGATATCGACTGAGTGGGTATGTAGGCCTAAGAAAAGATAGCGCTATGCTCTGGAGGTATTTTTTTTTTCTCCGAAGGCAGATCACTGTAATCCTAACGTTACGTCGATCCTTGAGGATCTATTGTGACTCCTTCGTATTAGAGTACCGTCCCCAACCCAGTTCTGCTCGTAAATTTAACGATGTGATTGGGATTGGTGCCACAAATTCCTCTTTAGTAAATTAGGAGAGTTTTTGCTTTTGTAGTAGAGCAGTAGAGTCAAGTAGAAGGTGAATGAAATGTCACAGAATCTGCAGGTCGTAATGCTATTAACACCTATTCTGTGAATGTGCTTGTTGAGCTTACATTGTCCAGTTAGGCTTCTGGCAAGGATTCTATATTTTTTTTCTTACTAGCCAACTCGTCAGCGGTTACATTACCAATGAGGAACCAACAATTGCGAAGACTTTAGCCTAGAACACAGTTATAAACTCCCCACTGGAGGCATATCAGCTGGGCTGGCAAACGGTGACGCTGGAGCAAGATAAGTGAAAGATTCGGGCGGCACCTTTGCTCAGCAGTTGGATAGTATAATTATTTATATTTCGGCTATTGCACTGAATAATGACTTAAAGTAATTATTTAAACTTTAAAATCAACATTTCGTTATATTATAAACTTACTATATTCCTTTATTTAATTAGACAGAATCACAAATCAGCATTGGTTACGTAAACAATTATAATTTACTAGCTTTTGCCCGCGGCTTCGCTCGCGTGGAATTCAAAAATCGCGTAAAATACGAATATTCTTGTAAACCTCCTTTGGAAACATGATGTTTTTCCAAGACCAAAAGTAGACTATGTTATACTACATCCTTTCAACTAAGTATATGCCAAAAATCAAGTCAATTTGTTGCTTCGTTAGGCCGTGAAGGAAGGACAAACAAACAAAAACACTTTCGCATTTATAATATTAGTATGGATAGTCATGAAAAGCTTACAACCAGCAGTGGACGGTTGATATACAGGAAGTTTAGTAATACAGTATACTAATCAAACGATGAAAAAGTGTATGTTTAGTTTAGGTTAGAATAAATTCAGTTTTAATTATTAACTTAGTTTGTTCCTAAAGAGGAGGATTGAAACTCAACACTAACGACGCGTCACCATTTTGATATATTAAGCTACAATTCCAGGAGAGGCGGGGGGTTGGGTGGGGGCGCAGCCCCCCCAAGTAGTGTCCAGGGGAAAAGCCCCCCGCATAATAATCAAACGACTCTCGAAATCTGTATTTTTAGTTTAGGTTAGAATAAATTCAGTTTGAATTATTAACTTAGTTTGTTCTTAAAGAGGAATCAAAACTCAACACTAACGACGCGACACCATTTTGATATAAGCTGCATTTCCAGTAGTGATGGGGGGGGGGGGGAGGTTTGGGGGGGCGTAGCCCCCCAAGTATTATCCTGAGCCAAAACCCCCCCTCCCCCCATATTAATCAAATGACACTCAAAAACTGTATGTATAGTTTAGGTTAGAATAATTTCGTTATGATATTCACTTTTAATTAATACCTTAGTTTGTTCCAAAAAAAGGAGAATTAAAACTCAATACTAACTACGCGACACCACTTTGTAATAAGCAACATTTCCAGGAGAGGAAGGGGGGTTTGGGGGGGCGCAGCCCCCCCAAGCAGGGTCCGGGGGGAAATCCCAGGTGCGGGAGTTATGATATACATGACGCGTTACCATTTTGTTATAAGCAACATTTCCAGGTAGAAGGGGAGGGAGGGGGGGGGGGGGGGGGATGGGAAGGGGGGGGGGGTTTGTTAAGTTGGAAAACACAGTAAATAACATGAAGTAAGTCCATTCAAGAAAAAAGTTTGATACAAAATCTGACCCCCTCTTTGGTCCCCTTAGAGGGGTGGGGGGAATTTTTTTATGCACCAGATTTTACGTTAGAAAAAGACAAATTTATCTGCGAAAAGCGTATGTAAATCGAATCAGTAGTTCACGTGTTAAAGAAAAAAGTTTGATACAAAATCTGACCCCCTCTTTTGTCCCCTTAGAGGGGTGGGGGGAATTTTTTTATGTACCAGATGTTACGTTAGGAAAAGACAAATTTATCTGCGAAAACCGTATGCAAATCAGATCAGTGGTTAACGTGTTAAAGAAAAAAGTTTGATACAAAATCTGACCCCCTCTATTGTCCCCTTAGAGGGGTGGAGGGAAAAAAAATTATACACCAGATGTTAAGTTGGAAGAAGACAAATATATCTGCGAAAACCGTATTCAAATCGGATCAGTAGTTTTCGTGTGATGCGGGAACGAACATACATACAGACAGACAGACAGACAGACAGACAGACAGACAGACAAAAAAGTAACCATATTTTTGGCTTCCATAGCGATGTAGTAACACCCCCCGCTTATTATTTTTTTAATATCTTTAACGTACAGAATTTTCATTTCTACAGTTTTATTATATGTATAGATAATTATAATCTCAATGTAAACTAAAACAAAATTTTTAAAACAGAAAAATCGTTTATCTTCTAGGGGGGGACAGCTGCCCCTCCCTGCCCCTACCTGGGTACGCCCATGTGGAGTTCTTATATTACTTGAGTTCCTATCGGCATCTCTTACCTCTCACATTTTGAAGATCCAAATCTCTATACAGGCTAGGGCTTCTCTATGAAGAAGAAACAACATTCGCTACAGTTGTCTTGGCATATATAAGTAAGCTAAGCACATGAAAAGTTTTTGTAGATTAAGTATTTTATTACTTACATCTTGCTTACGTATTATTCGGCCAACAATGACGTGCGTTCCCTCCTTCACCAGCGAGCCAAATCTTGGTCCATACATGTGCTCAAATCGAACGCTTTTCGGCGCTTTTCTTCCCGAGCACGTGGTTAAATGTGGATGCATCACCCGCAAGCGATCTGAGCCCGGTTTCGCGACGAGTGTCCTATCAGAAGGGCATTTTATACATAGCTCACTACCTGAAAAATATTTGGTCATTGACATGAAAAGTAGAAGTTATACGTGGGAGAGCCATGCTTCGGTACGAATGGGCCGGCTCGACCGGAGAAATACCACGTTCTCACAGAAAACCGGCGTGAATCAGCGCTTGCGCTGTGTTTCGCCGAGTGAGTGAGTTTACCGGAGGCCCAATCCCCTACCCTATTCCCTTCCCTACCCTCCCCTATTCCCTTCCCTTCCCTACCCTCCCCTATTCCCTTCCCTTCCCATCCCTACCCTCCCCTATTACCCTATTCCCTCTTAAAAGGCCGGCAACGCACTTGCAGCTCTTCTGATGCTGCGAGTGTCCATGGGCGACGGAAGTTGCTTTCCATCAGGTGACCCGTTTGCTCGTTTGCCCCCTTATTTCATAAAAAAAAAGTAGACGCAGGTGGGTTAGGTAAAATTAATGTTAGCACCAGAAGCTTAGGATCCTACGACTACATGAGATATGTCACGTTTGCAATATACCAGAATGATGTATTTTTTGGTACTTAAAATTTTTGGTAGTTATAGCACGCGTAGCAAAGTTAAGAGATACCTTGGAGGCTTTATATAGGATTTTATTTGACTACGTATTTATTTTGAATTTAACTTATAACCTAACTTAAACCTGTATACAAATAGCAAAACGTAGAAAAGTTAATAGATACCTTGGGGGCTTTGTACAGGGTTTTGGGGATTTTTATTTGTCTACGTATTTATTTTACACAAACCTTGCCGCAGCAGTCGCCTCATGTCATGTTTCATCAGCGGCGAAGGCGCTTCATTCGCTCTTATAACTTCTCTGCCGGGATACACATGGGACACGTCGTTCACATAATTTTTTTGATTAATTTCTTTAAGGTATGCTTCAGATTGATAATACAGCTTGGGGTCCTCCTTGGGCTGGTGGATTTTGAGGGCTTCGGCTTCGGCCTTCGTCTCGGAGGCTTGTGGCAGTGGCGGGCGCAGCAAGGGGTACCCGCCGCTATAATCATCGTAATCATTTATGCTCAAGGACCGCCGGAAATGGCTTGGCGATTCAGAAACTTCGTTGGGCAAAATTTGGATTCTGGAATCAAGGTTTTAATGATCATTGTTCAGAAATGTATTATATTTTTTATGTTGTGAGTTGAAGCGCCGCAATGCAGTGTTGTGGTCTGGCCAATACCGACTTTACCATAAGGGCACACTGGGCCTGTGCCCAGGGACCGCATTCTCCCTAGGTTGCTGTTTGTTATTTTTGGTCTAAAACATGTAAGTATTCTGCGAGGGGTCCCACACACGATTACATGCACCCACGGACCTTATTCAATCATTTGTTTTTTATTAATCTGATCAATGCAAAGACTAGAGCTTCTAAAGTAAAATTTAGTATTAAATATATTTTATGTGTACAATCTGTTTTCGCTTTAATGTAAGTAGGGTTGCCAGATGTCCGGTATTTAAGCGTACAGTCCGGTATTTTCGAGGCCTGTCCGGTAAAAAATAAACAGTCATACCGGACAGAACGATGTCCGATATTTTGAAGAAAGTCGGTATTACTGGTACCCTGTTTTAGGTGATTTTAATTTTTAGAAGTTCCTACCTTTATTTCGTTAAGTAAGTTATATAGTACTTATATTATAATAATCAAACATTTGTTTAATAACGGCGACCACAATTTTATGACTGCAATAATAATATAAAAAACTGTATTTTTGCGACCTACCATACAAAATCCCCCCCATTTGGGGTTGTCCGAAATGTTTTCGTGACTCACCTGGCAACCCTAATTGTAAGTGTTAGACTGAAAGTATTAACAATATTTATAGACTAGATCATAAATCTTCATGAAAGCATGTCAGTAAATTTGGAACGGATAGTATTATGGAGATGGATCATGCTGTTATAAAATTTTGGCAACACTTCACTGACCTGTTGATGTCTATGTTTGCAGGTCTTGCTCCGTTATTACCTGAAAAAAAAAGAGAATAAAAGTACTACAAAAGAAAAGTAGCTGATTGGCGTAAGTACATTCTTTTTGAGATCAGCCCTGCAAGGGTTTCTGTAAAACATAGATATTGCCAAATTCTAATCGTTAAATGGACTCCCGCAGCAACTATTAATTTACCTCCTTAAAAAATAGCCCTATGTCCTTTCCCTTCGTCTATTCCATTTACTAAGGAGACAGACCTTTCATTATATTGAAGGGGAGACATAGCCTCTTGTAAAACTGGGCGCAGCCAGTTTTATTACAATGTAATTAAATTTAAATATAAAGTACATATTAATATAAAGTATTACATTAGCAATATTACACGCAAGCTGTACCTACGGCGTAAAACTAACATCCGCATAACACTATTATGTAACTTGTTTCATCTGTTAGGACTTATGGTATATTATTACTCGCTAATCGCTATATTAGTATTTAGTACTACTAAGTACTAAATATTAAATCTTGACTTAAAAATATAAGGCTTATATTTTTAAGTCAAGATATTAAAATATTTAGTCACTAGTCAGGCAGGATAAAAGTAAATTGTATGTTAATTGCTAGGCCAGGGACAGGATTCTTCTACAGTAGAGAAAAGGTTACATTTCAAAAAATCTATTTTGTGATCACCAAAAAGTGTGATCTCAAAACATGCTACTGTATTACGCCTAATCCACCATTGTTATGCAAAAGTTTTTTTTTGCGACTTTAAGCAGCTTCAAGCTTGCAGTTTTTTGTTCCACTCAAGCTTGCTTTTATTTTAACTATGTTTTTGTTCCTGTATGATTTCATTCCGCATACACTTATAACACCCACATCTGTCATGATCTCATACAAACGTGCACCCGAAATAGGTATAGATGCAGAACTTTTTAGAACGAATATCCTTCAAGGATTTGTTGTTAACACACTAGATGCGGTCTAAAGACTTAAGATACGGTCAGCATACCTTTTTCCGAATAAATCGGTCGAAAATAGGTACTATTAGATATTATAATAATCAAAATACCACAAGAGTACTGCCATAATTTTAAGATATTTTGCATAAAACGGTTTTGTGATTTTTTTTTACCTGTTTCATTAATTTACTCGTACAAGGAATATCAATCGTTACATCACTGCGGTTTATACGCAAAATATATTTATTATAGTCCTGGAGTCGAGGCGTGAGAATTGAGCCCCTTTGCAAGTCAATAGCAAAAGTTTAGTTGTAATATCCCAAAAAGTATATATAATATCTGAATTTTGCAAACTTTTATACAGTTACTAGGTACCTACTATAATTTTTTAAATGGATTTTACAAGTGGACCAAACAAGCCAACAAGATCGCCTGATGGATAGGATCAATACAATTTTGCTACAGTTATTTTGCCCACACGGAAGTTTGTCAGGTGTCTGCGAAGTCGGAAGTATCATAAAAATCCGACAGTTATATTTTTTGAATGAAATCTCAGAGTAACATTCTCTGGAAGACAATTTTTATGATTTATTAGAAACAGGAATAATTTTAAACGACCCAGTACTAAGATACCAACACAGATAAAAATGTTTGTAACGCGCATGCAAATGTTTGTACTTTTTGTGGCAAAAAGTGTTCTTTACTTTTGAAACGTCAAACAGCACCTATAATATTTTTGGAGCATACCTAATTCAAACAAACGAACAAAAGAAAACCAAAGTAATGTTTCTGACTTGCACTTTCAAAAACTGTAATATTATGTACTAAGTTACCCTTCATCGTTATTATATTACTATGCACTCGCGATCAAAATAGTTTCCTGACTAAGAAAACAATATTTATTCGTTTGGGAGTTACGATGCAGTACGCACACAGGCACGTAAAGCTCATTACAATTTACATCCCTCTTTATGTTCATAGGAAAAAAAATAATAGCACAAAATAAACAAACATCACTTACCGCTAACACAGATTACTAAAAAAGTTGACAGAATAATGAACATCTTTACACATTCGGGGGCCTAGAGTTATTAAATTTTATTCGATATATCGAAAGCTATATCTTTCATGTAGAATATACGGGTATAATTTAAAAATAAACTGCGTGTTCGTATGTTTATGTTCGTATTTATAAAACAACTGTTCACAAAAAGCGCGTATTCAATACTGTCTGTAAATGGTTTGCAACTACACAGACAAGATGCGAGTGGGCGCGGGCGGCTCGTCAGATGCATGAACATGAAGTATCGACTCTTATAATATGTAAACACTAAACAGTCATCATCATCAGCTGCTATGTCTTTCCAGGCTCGATTAATATTATGCGGGATCACAGGCAATATTGCTTCTGATTTCTTTGTGTAGCGGCCAAACCGCTACGTCGCGCGGACCCATTATATAAATCATGCCAGCCTGCACAGGCTAAAAAACCGGCCAAGTGCGTGTCGGGCCACGGGCAATATAGGGTTCCGTAGTACCGCTAGTTTTTGAACATTTTTGTATGGTCAATGAATGTACATTTATAACGTGTTTTACACTACTAACAACATCATCTCAGTTACTTTCAAAGGAATTTGAACGAAAAGTTCCTTTATACAGGGTGTAACAAAAATAAGTGATAATACTTTAGGGTGTGTACGTGTTCCTTGTAGAGAGTTCACTGTGAAAGTGCAGCGCTGAAAGTCGATTTTTTTTTTCACTTTTGTATGGGGAAACTCTTGACGCTCGGGCCCTTGCCCATACAAAAGTGAAAAAAACACGGGACACTGGACACTAACGATTTTTTCCACTTTAAAACTTCATATTTTATTGATGATTTAACCCCACACGGTGGGGTGTCGTTGGATGTGTAGGGGAGGTACCATAAATAATTTTTTTTTTAAGTTTTTGTATACCATTTTGTTGGCATCATTAATATGTGCATTCATGCCGATTTACAGCTTTGTAGGTCCTATAGCCTCTGAGCAAAACCGCGGACAGACAGACGGACAGACAGACAGACAGACGGACGGACAGACCGAAACTATAACGGTTCCTATTGTTTACTACGGAACCCTAAAAACTACGTCGTAGTTTCTCGGCAATCACTGTTTTTCATGTAACATCATACATAATAATTATTCTATCGCTATCGTTCATCGTTATCATAAAAAACTAATTATCGGGCACTATTAGTAAAATGACTCTAATGTTGTGGAAAGGAATGTTACCCGCAACATCTTTTTTCACGAAATTGTATAATATTCCGGGACAAAGACCATCCTGTGTACTTTACTGAAGTCTCTCCATACAAAATTCCATTGAGCCAGCATAAAGCGAGATAACAGACAGATAGACACACATTTGCATGTATAATCTATATTATCTAGTAATATTATAAATGCGAAAGTGTGTCTGTCTGTTACCTCTTCACTCCCAATTCCCAAACCGCGGAACCGATTATGCTGAAATTTGGTATGGAGATACTTTGAGTCCCGGGAAAGGACATAGAATTTTTTATGCCGGAAAAATGTACGATTCCCGCGCGATTAACGAATTTTGGCGCAACGGAGTTGCGGGCGTCATCTAGTAATTAGCATAAAATATGTGTTCACTGTTCATACTTCATGTAATGACTCCATACGCAAACAAAGTATTAAACTTTAATGGCTCGTAATGCTTGCTAAATCAATGAGTGATTGATTATATTAACATGTTATGGGCCCATGATTTATATTTATCCCAACTAAAACCTGTCAATTTAAATTACCCATTTACACAATTCATTATGAATAGGGCCTTGTAGTAAACTATTGATAAAACTCTTAATCAGTTTACGACATTTTATTAAGATTTCATTGTGCCATATGGCTTCCTCATAATAATCGACATGCGAGCATTAAGTAAAAATAGTTAAAGAAGTAGTAATATTAGTTTACATATTTCTTTATTATGTAAACAGCGTTCTGACTGCGAGGAATGCCCAATGGTTCTGACGTGGATTTGATCTAGCGGGGAAGGGTTCTGCTACTGAATAGGTTCTGACACGGCATGTAAAAAGCGCAACTTATGGTTCTGACGTGGATTTGATCTAGCAAGTTTTGACTGATCAGTCGGACAGGCGTGGCCATCTCTAGTATGGTAGGGTTCTGGTACTCTGACGGATTCTAGCATGGGAGTGTTCTGACTGGGTTCTGGCAGCACGGCGGGTAGCAGGCGGGCACAGTCGGACAGGCGTATCCGGGGAACACCGGGTCATAACAAACTCGGGGTCGGACACACGGGTCGGTGTTGTAGCAATGTGCTACGCAAGGGGCGTCGTAGATGCATGGTCTAAAAACGGTACACATATTTTTATGTCTGTTGTAATTATATATCTTTAATTGTGAACTTGTCTAGGATTACGAATGGCTGTCTGTAAATAAAGAAACGTTGGTAAAAATTTTAATGAAAATCTTAGGCAACCCTCATAAATTCTTAAAATTGGTTTGAATCCGTTTCCAGATATTACTCGCAGCACACTACGCTTCCACTGAAAGACATACAGAAGGAGAGAAAACACTGTTTTGTGGGGGGCTAAACTGTGAAGATATTGTTGTAATATTGCGTTTTGAGAGAACTATTAGTACCTCTATCTCTTCATTCAATCAACTCAAGTTCAATCAAACAAATCAAAATCAGGCCTTATACCATGAAACTGTTTTGAGACTCAAACAATCGGACGAGAATGCCGCGTCCTACTCTAACCATAGGCGCCGGCAGAAATAATTTCCAAGGGGTGCAGATTTTAGTTTTCTTTCTTTTCTTTTTACTTTTTACGAACAACAGTGACTGTCTATTTAACGTCAACAGAATAATTTAGTGCCGAAACATTACGAACTATCTTTGTACGGCATGGTAATAGGGTTACAAAATGCTTTAATTATTTCAATATTTCCTGTTGATCCCGAGATTCCCAAGGGGTGCAAGTGCACCACCTGGCACCCCCCTGCCGGCGCCAATGACTTTAACAAACGTGAAATGACGTTGTTAGAGCAGGACGCGGCATTCTCGTCCGATTGTTTTTAGTCTCAAAACAGGCCTTGTACCATGAAACTGTTTTGAGACTCAATCGGACGAGAATGCCGCGTCCTACTCTAACAAACGTGAAATGACGTTGTTAGAGCAGGACGCGGCATTCTCGTCCGATTGTTTGAGTCTCAAAACAGTTTCGTAGTAGCCCTACAGTTTCGTAGTAGGCCTAATGTATTCAAATTACAAATAATATTGATATTACTATCCTAAAAACTACATACAGAATTAAAATGAATTTACCTTGGGCGCTCGATAATATCACTCCTGTAATAAGTAACATAACGAGGAGACATTCTGAAAGAAATAAAAATATTTTAGCAGCCGTGGCTGAAAACTATTCACCTTACTTTTGATTTAAATTCGACACTGAAACTAATAATAAGTTTTAAGTCAGATCGAGGGTTAATAATTAAGAATATAAACATCTGACCTGGATTTTTAAGTTCACAGATTTTTGAGGTACTTTGAGCTTTATTGATTTGATGTAAATGTTCAATTAAAACCGAAATGCGCAATGTATTTTTGAAAAATTTTAAAATAAGAAATTGGTTAATTTATACACCCCACAATTTTCGTTACTTTTATATTTTTGTTAATAAATAATGTTATGTATTTTTATTTCCTCTCATGCGCCATTATCAGCCATTATTAGCCTCCTTGATTTTCTTGTTTGACACTGATAGAATTTTTTTTCGGTAATAATAAGTACCTATTATTATTTATTCGAAGATGGCTGGCTGTATGCCTATTGCTCACTGTCCTCCATTATACAAGTACGCTGGACCTATGATACCCACTTTTTTTTGTGCCTATTTGAAGCGGAATCAGCGCCCCCAGTGAGAGAGAAGAGAAGTAAATTTGACGTAACTTGCAAATGGCCGCTTAATCGTTATTGGTTGTCATCACTAGTATTAGTTCCAAATACTCCCACTACTACTATCAGCGCCAATATGGCGACTTTCAAACGTCATTTTTACGTCCGTGAGTAATTTGTATTCTGTGTTTTTACGTCAAATTTAGTTCCTATCACTCACATTGGGGGAGCTGATTCCGCTTCAAATAGGCACAAAAAATAGCTGTCATTTCAAAGGGTATTATTAGTCCAGCGTACTTGTATAATAGAGGTCAGTGCTATTGCTACTACTAAAGTTAGGGAGGGGAAGAGGGGGTTTCGCGACAAGCTCGAGCGCGTCACTCGTCAGATTAAGCTTGTATAGGCTTCCGAGTTCCGACATGTGTCTAGTTATCATGGTATTGAAATCAGATTTTTCACGTGGTAGGTTAAAAAAAAGTTATTTTCGAATAATGAAATGTCATCGGATCTGTCAGATTAAGATATGTTTAGTATAGTATACCGAAAAGAAGCTTAAATAATATAAAGCACTGACGATTCAAAGGTTAGGTAAGCCTGTAGGGACAATTTAAAATATAAAAAATAAAGCTTCATATTTCCCTAACTAAGCTTCGCAGATAATAATTTATGTTGCACTAAACTAAAGTATTTAGTCCTTGTTGTCTAAAATCTTGTTATAATTTATCTAAATAAGCAATTTTCTGAATATATTTTCTTTATCATAACTTTAAAATGGCTACAGTTTCTGAACTCACCGCTAAAATAAAAAACGCTCTTATTTTTTTTATCAGTTTTACCTAATGTAAAAAACCTAGTAGGTCTCCATGACGCTCGAGTAACTACACGAATAGCACCGTGGGCTCCCCTACTATAAAGTACTAACGATCGCGATACCACAGAGCTATAATTCGAAAAAAAAAAAATTTCGTCCTGGTTTTTTCGCCCATTTATTTACAAAGGTTAAAAACAATAATTATTAAGGGTGGGTTGCACCAACTTACTATAACCATAACTGTAACTTTAACTATAACTTTCACTATAACTACAATGCAAAATGTCAAATCTTTGGTTAAAGTCAATAATGGACGCGATATTTAACGATAACCATAGAGCTCGACATGGCTTTAAATGAACGTGGCGAAAAAAGGAACTAACGCTGTCATCATACAAAAACGCCATTTTTGACAGTTCTCCTTTACCAGCAGCAGCAGCGACCCCACCCACGTTCATTTAAAGCCTTGTCGGACCAGCAACAGACATCTGTCAAATTATGTGGTCAAAGTTAAGGTTAAAGTTAAGTTAGCCTTAAGAGGATACGCTAAGGGTGGGTTGCACCAGAGGCGTAGTTAAAGTTAAAGTTAAAGTTATCGTCAAATATGGCGTCCATAATGGACTTTTACTACGGATTTGACAGTTCATTTGACTTTTTGTTATGGTTAAAGTTAAAGTTATAGTTAAAGTAAGTTGGTGCAACCCACTCTAACACTGTTTTTCCATACAAACGTATTCCCCAATTTACTCCCAGAACAATGCGTCTACTAGAAAAATATATTTTTTTTGCAATATTGGGATCTGTTAAACCTATGTCTCTACATTCGATTTTTTCTAAATTTACCAATATATAAAAAAATATGACCCTTCAAAAATCGCAAAAAATGAATGCCCCGTACCCCGCCAATCCACCGACCATAAAACAATTTTGAAAGATCATTAAGATAAAATAACAACGTAGAGGCATAGACTCACTCTTCCTGAAGATATTTAAAAAAAAATAATAATTAGATAGGCTCTATTTTGAAGGAGGAATCAGAGGAATATACTGTTTCTGTCTCTATCACAATACACGTGCCGGTGCAGGGTGAAGCGTGATATTGCTAATTAGTAGGTAACTGCAATAACTATTTTCTATCTTTTTAAAAAGCGGACTTAAACTCATTCTCGTTTCATACTAAAGACGACAATACTACCGGAAATTAAACAGCATAATATTATAGAGAGGTATATTTACTTATAAGCAATTTAAAACAGCACTCTAAAATACATTAACTGGACAATTAGTCTAATTGTATTCGACGGCGATGACCGCTTTGTCGAACGCCGCGACTGGCAAAGGGGGCTGACCGACAGCTAGTACTGCATCTGTTGACGCAAAAATGATGAAAATTAACTTACAGTTAAATAACAGTTAACAGCAAATCGTAATTTACTTTATAACTTAATTAATAAGGACCGAAGTAATAGAAAGATGACAATGAAAATTATGAGAATGGTGCCACATGGCGTTTACTTAGTAAATAATATTTAAAGCTATCTGTAGGTGTAAAGTAACAAGATTTTAGGATTTTTAAAATCTTGTATTTTCCTGATCAAGCTTTCAAATGCGCGTATACAACAAATATATAACTTGTTTTCTTATTGAATGTGCCAAAAATAATTTATGCATTATCGTCTACGTCACTCCAAATTGTGAACGTGCAGATAAACACTCGCCATTAGTGTTTAAGTGTTACTATGTTGTGACTTGTGTACTAGATGACGCCCGCATCTCCGTTGCGCCAAAATTCGTTTATCGCGCGGGAAACTTACATTTTTTCGGGATAAAAAGTACCTATCCTATGTCCTTTCCCGAAAGTCAAAGTATCTCCATACCAAATTTCAGCAAAATCGGTTCAGCGGTTTTGGCGTGAAGAGGTAACAGACAGACAAACAGACACACTTTCGCATTTATAATATTATTATGGATTTATGTACTTGACATATTGTGTCACGTTGATTTCATTCCCGAAATAAAAGCGTGGATATGCCTCAAATCCTCAAATAATACAAGTCTGAGTTATTTTCAATAACTGATATTCGCTATACCTACTATAAGGCTGCGTTTCCACCGGAGATGAGCTAAGCTTCGTTGCGAGGAATGTGTTTATGTGCAAATAATAGAAACGCTACATTTGCCTGACCACGTTCAGAGCAACGATTCTATTGGTTCTTGTAAAACACATTCCTCGCAACGCAGCTTAGCTCATCTCCAGTGGAAACGCAGCCTTAGTAGACTGGACATTAGTAATATTATGATTCATAATCTGCCGGAATGATGTAATTTAACTATGCCACAAAAACTTGGTTAATTTCTCATAACATACCTAACTGACCGAATATTGGGCCGAATACGAATACTCGGTAAACATGCCGAATATGTCGCATACCAAATATGAAACGAATATTTGGCCCATCTCTAGTTTTTAGAGTTTCGTACCCAAAGGGTAAAAACGGGACCCTATTACTAAGACTTCGTTGTCTGTCCGTCTGTCCGTCCGTCCGTCTGTCTGTCTCCAGGCTGTAACTCAAGAACGGTAATAGTTAGAGAGTTGAAATTTTCACATATTATGTATTTCTGTTGCCGCTATAACAACAAATACTAGAAAAAAAATTAAATTAATATTTAAGGGGGCTTCCAGACAACAAACGTGATTTTGGAACGAAGTTCCTTATCGCGCGTTCGGCGTTGCGAAAAGAGGCTAGACAGAATGACACTTGACCTCGACACTTTTTTTAGTACCTGCGAAGGAGGGGCAGATGGCGTTGATAAGTATATTGAGTGGTTCTTAGTATTCCTGTGCGTCAACTAGATGGCGTTTTTGAGAATAAACAACGACATCTACCGGACGTTTAAATAAATTTTATTACAATTCCACAAAAGTGTCGTTGTTAGTATTCCTGGGCGTCAATAGATTGCGTTTTTTTATATTTTATAACTTCGTCCCATCCGGGTGTCCCTTGACACCTCTCAAGTTTTTTTTTTAATTTTTTGCTCGGTATCAATGATGACAACAGGTAGGCACTTGAAATATTCACAAAATTGAAAATACTCAGCTGTTGCATTTATACTTTAATAATTATTACTTAATTATAAAATTTAAATAAAGTACATAATTAAGGGGGGATTCCCTTACAAAAAACACATTTTTTTTCCTATTTTTTTGCACTTTAATGGTACGGAACCCTTCGAGCGCGAGTCCAACTCGCACTTGGCCGATTTTAATTATTTATGTATTTATTATTTATGTATAATATTGTTGGCCACACGAGATTTTCCATAAGAAACTCCGGGAAGATCCATATTAACATCAACGTTTCGATGCAATGACACAAATAACTCTACCTTATTCCGACCTCGGACTGATCATGATATTTTAGTCACTCTGATAACTGATTACAATAATTATCGTGTGTGGGATAGGAAAACCAGAGAATATTGGACTACAACTCAATTGATAACACGAATCGCACGGCAAAATTTACAAAAAAAAACGCATTATGTAGTGTTAATAGAATGCGTATTCATTTAAATTGATTTTAATCTAAATTCTAAAATATGTAAGCCAAGCTCAATATCGGCGACTATAATGCTACCAGTTTATACTACGTTTTAAGTGTGAAATAAAGAAGTATCTACAACGGCACATTAATTTAGTCGAATATTGTTTATTATGAGTAAAGAAACGTTAAAAATTTATCATTCAAATAAAATAATAATATTATCCAGTCTAGTGAAGGTAATCTCTTCAGAGCCTTAACCTACTTACGAGTAGCTTCTCTTTCCGAATTTACTTCACACTTGATTGTAAAAAGCTTTTTTCTACTAAAATTTAAATATTCTATGTAAATAAAAGTGAATTTTAAATTTTGTTAATCTCGCTAAAAGTCGAGAACGGCTGAACCAATTTGGCTTATTTTAGTCTTAGAAATGTCCGTGGAAGCCCAGGTTTTTCCCAGAACTCGACACTCAGAGAGTCGAAGCGACGCGTCACGTTTTTCGTCAAAGCATAATATTCATCTCTATCATTATATTATGTAAGTAGTAATTTCTGCCATGAGAATATGGAAGCGTCGAAGAGCGAATAGAGATGAATGCTGTAGGCTGAAAAAGTGACGCGTCGCGACGCTTCGACTCTGCCCCAGTGTGAGTTGACTTCAGTTGAGCCTTAGGCTGCCTTTCCACCAGAGCTGAGCGGAGCTGTGTTGCGAGGAATGTGTTTTTAAAACCAATAGAATCGCTTCATTGACGTGTCTTTGCGATGACATCGCTCAGCGCGGCGATGCTATTGGTTCTCAAAAACACATTCCTCGCAACACAGCTCCGCTCAGTTCTGGTGGAAACGCAGCCTTTGGAGGGAAATGATACGAAGTTCACCGGGTCATCTAGTAAATAAAAAAAAAACAAAAATCTAAAACTGCCTTATGGTCACTGGATGAGGGCTACTTGACTGTAAACTGTGAGCAGCGAGCCGCGGCTGTTGCAGGGCGGACAGGGCGGGCGGGGCGGGCGGTGGCAGTTCGAAACCTGGTACGGACATCGGGCTCTTGTGCAGCTGAAATCATCATTAACATTACTGTCATTTACATAGTAATATATCCTATGGATATATTACTATGTAAATGACATAGTAATATATCCTATGGATATATTACTATGTGTGTCCATAGTCCATACTAATTATATATTTATGGAAATGTGAAAGTGTGTATTGTCTGTCTGTTACTTCTTCACGCTTAAACCGCTAAACTGATTTTAATGAAATTTGGTATGGAGAAACTTTAAGTCCCGGGAAAGGACAAAATATTATTATTTTTATCTCGTATAAATGAATGGTTTCCGTATAGATAAATTTCTGCGCAATTGATAAATCATAAAGAAATAGGCTCTTCGGAAATAGTCAATAGACTTCAGTCGGCTAGTATCTATTTTACAGACTTATTTTAGCCCGCATTACTGTACTTTGTGTACCCAAAGTTAGCATACAAAGCACCACTTCTTCTCTACCATAGCAACAAAACACTTGGCAAAATCAGGATTGACATTATATTAATACACACTCTAGTGTATTCGTATTAATCGTAGCTCTCTTACATTTAAACGGATGCGAGTTAAAATAATGAAAACAACACGTGATATTGCTACTTACTCTATTGAAGATATAATGCCTTGCAGCTGATTTATTACCGTCTGTTTGTTACACATCACTTCATTTATTTATATTTTAGTCACAATGACACGGCTTCTGAAAGTATAGA
Source organism: Cyaniris semiargus (assembly GCA_905187585.1). Lineage (NCBI taxonomy): Eukaryota > Metazoa > Arthropoda > Insecta > Lepidoptera > Lycaenidae > Cyaniris > Cyaniris semiargus. The sequence continues at coordinate 8,625,904 of LR994555.1, forward strand.
GCTGATGTAGTTATCACTACAGTGTAGAGGCTTTTGTGGAGCTACAATGATTTTCATAGCACTAATATAATGTTAATACTTATTAATGATTATAGTGGTTCGGCGATAGTTTAGTTATTATATTTTGGATACTATATTTGGTCCGGTCGCATGCGACCGGTTGGGGATTGAGAGGTTAATAATAATAATATAATAATGTCTATGGAGTGTATGGACTATTCGCTTCGCACCACGTCAGTATGGCCCCGTGCTAAGTTCCTGAAGGACTTTTGTAACGGGTACTTACATTAATATTATACGGAACTTTAACATAAAATTATGGTATTGAGGTTATTCTATTACGTTTCTTTTTGAGGTGGAGAATATAATATCTATAATAAAATGTGCAATTATTATGAAACTACTCTACTCCACCATCTCCATTGGACTCAATCTCTTCGAATATTTGTAAGGATGGTCGGTATCCACCACGAAATAGGAAGTGTTATGCTAAAGTGAATATGCAGTTTAAAAATTTGTGAATATGGCATACCTTGTGATCTCTTGTCCTATGTAGTTGTAGCTAAGATAGTGTTTCTAAACTGAAGTATTATTTATGTTAAATATTTAAATTCTGAAAATATAACGAGAATTTTGATGTCTTCGAATTGAGAATTGATGTGAGAGTGTCATTGAAATTGTCATGAACACTTTTTGCCCTTTTTTAATTTACGTCATTGAATGCATCAAAGAGGATTTAATAGGTACCTGTTATAGGTTCTGGCGACCTTTGTCTCAGTAGTTAAAGAAATGATCATTTTTCTGAGGCCGCGGGTTCTACAGAATCCAAAGCCCATTTCTATCCGTTTAGGTTCGGTATTTCTGATGTTAAATTATCACGTTTTCTCATTCCTAAAGGAATACTTTACTAAATAACTACTAAATGCTTTAGAAGAACGAAGGGGATAACATGAACTAGGGATTCATTTTTGCCCAGACTCTCGAAAGCTCGGTTTACACGCGTCCGCCCAAACGCGCGGTTTGGCCGCTACATCGCTAGATCACAAGCAAATGTAAATGACAGCGCGACTGCGCCGATATTTAAATAAATCGTTACATACATTTGCTTGTGACCTCGCGGTGAAGCGACTAGCGGTCAAACCGCTCGTTCTCGCGGACGCATATAAATCGGGCCTTAGCAATTATAGGTCTACGATCTGATGGCAAAAAGTGAGAAAAGAAATTGACTCTAGCAATACCGGGGTAATTGGAATAAAACATTTTGATCCATTTTTAGGGTTCCGTAGCCAAATGGCAAAAAACGGAACCCTTATAGATTCGTCATGTCTGTCTTTAGAGTTATACTATTGAAATTTGGTAAATAGATGTAGTCTGTGTACCGCATTAAGATTTTGATACAATAATGGAAAAATTATTAAAAATTTTAGGGGTCCCCATAGGTATAACTGAATCAAAAAAAATTTTTTTTCATCTAACCTATGCGTGTGGGGTATCTATGGATAGGTCTTCAAAAATCATATTGAGATTTCTAATATCATTTTTTTCTAACCTGAATAGTTTGCGAGAGAGACTCTTCCAAAGTGCTAAAATGTGTGTCGTCGCCCCCCCCCCCCCCCCCCCCCCCCCCCCCCCCCTCTAACTTCTGAAGTAGGGGCATGATAAGTCTAAAAAAATATATGATGTACTTTACTATAAAAACTACCAACGAAAATTGGTTTGAACGAAATCTAGCAAGTAGTTTTTTTTATATTTTTATATTGAAATAAAAAAAAAAAATTCATCTAACCTATGCGAGTGGGGTATCTATGGATAGGTCTTCAAAAATAATATTGAGGTTTCTAAAATCATTTTTTTCTAACCTGAATAGTTTGCGAGAGAGACTCTTCCAAAGTGGTAAAATGTGTGTCCCCCCCCTCTAACTTCTAAAGTAGGGGCATGATAAGTCTAAAAAAATATCGAAAATTGGTTTGAACGAAATCTAGCAAGTAGTTTTTTTTTATACGTCATAAATGGTAAACTTAATTTAACTTTCATTAAATTAACTGAAATATAAAAATGAATCAAAAATATTTTAATTTCATAAAAATAAACCTTATTGCTGCTGCGGAACCCTTCATGGGCGAGTCCAACTCGCACTTGGCCGGTTTTTTTGCATTATAGCGGCTGATTCTGTGTGTGAAACATGCAAATATAAAAATTTATCCAATGATCATTGAACAAGGATATTTTTTTAAAATCTGCCATCCTTTGTCATCAGATCCTGGTAGACCTATAGTAGCGATTGTTGGCCATTTGCTAGAAGATCTAGAACGAAGAATATCTAGTATGTTAATGTCGCCACATGTTTCATCTGCAATAAACGAATTGCCTCTGAAATCAGTAAGATCAAACAGCGCGTCAATTTTAGCGACACATTTTGTTGAAAGCTATTAAGGTCAAGTAGTGATATATATCAGTTTTATTGCAACGAACTAAATCGCAAGTTTAAAACACTTGTTTGCAGTTCATTGCAGAGTTCAGCCTGGTAACTAACGCACAAACCAAGGGTGGAGAAATTAAAATAATTACTAGATAGCGCCCGCAACTCCGTTGCATCAAAATTCGTTTATCGCGCGGGAACCGCACATTTTCAGGGATATAAAAGTATAGTAAGGTCCTTTCCCGGGACTCAAATTATCTCCGTACCAAATCTCAGCAAAAACGGTTCAGTGAAGGTGGTTACAGACAGACAGACACACTTTCGCATTTATGATATTAGCATGGATAATCCATTTAGTAAATTAGTCACTAGATATAATATTATACACTTTTCTCAGGTAGGTAAGCCGTAAGTGCATCGTTTAGTTAGGACCATTACTCATTGTATTGTAAATTGTGATACCGCTTTTATTTGCACAATTAAGTGCGCTCTTTAATCCGTGGTAGATACTAGATTTAGTTGTAATATTTGTACAACTTGTCTGAAACTGGTAACTGAATCAGCTAAACTCAGTATTCATAATAATCTACTGAATTAATTTCCTGATTTCAAAAGCTGTTGTTTCTATAATATTCTATTTGAAACTTTCGCCTGGTTAACCCTGAAGAGATTGCAGCAATTGCAGCGCGATAGGTTGCTCTACCTACCCTCTCATGAGTAAGGTACTAGATTTAGTTGTAATATTTGTACAACTTGTCTGAAACTGGTAACTGAATCAGTTAAAATAAGTATTCATAATAATCTACTGAATTAATTTCCTGATTTCAAAAGCTGTTGTTTCTATAATATTCTATTTGAAACTTTCGCCTGGTTAACCCTGAAGAGATTGCAGCAATTGCAACGCGATAGGTTGCTCTACCTACCGTCTCATGAGTAAGGTACTAGATTTAGTTGTAATATTTGTACAACTTGTCTGAAACTGGTAACTGAATCAGCTAAAATCAGTATTCATAATAATCTACTGAATTAATTTCCTGATTTCAAAAGCTGTTGTTTCTATAATATTCTATTTGAAACTTTCGCCTGGTTAACCCTGAAGAGATTGCAGCAATTGCAGCGCGATAGGTTGCTCTACCTACCGTCTCATGAGTAAGGTACTAGATTTAGTTGTAATATTTGTACAACTTGTCTGAAACTGGTAACTGAATCAGCTAAAATCAGTATTCATAATAATCTACTGAATTAATTTCCTGATTTCAAAAGCTGTTGTTTCTGTAATATTCTATTTGAAACTTTCGCCTGGTTAACCCTGAAGAGATTGCAGCAATTGCAGCGCGATAGGTTGCTCTACCTACCGTCTCATGAGTAAGGTACTAGATTTAATTGTAATATTTGTACAACTTGTCTGAAACTGGTAACTGAATCAGCTAAAATAAGTATTCATAATAATCTACTGAATTAATTTCCTGATTTCAAAAGCTGTTGTTTCTATAATATTCTATTTGAAACTTTCGCCTGGTTAACCCTGAAGAGATTGCAGCAATTGCAGCGCGATAGGTTGCTCTACCTACCGTCTCATGAGTAAGGCACTAGATTTAGTTGTAATATTTGTACAACTTGTCTGAAACTGGTAACTGAATCAGCTATAATCAGTATTCATAATAATCTACTGAATTAATTTCCTGATTTCAAAAGCTGTTGTTTCTATAATATTCTATTTGAAACTTTCGCCTGGTTAACCCTGAAGAGATTGCAGCAATTGCAGCGCGATAGGTTGCTCTACCTACCCTCTCATGAGTAAGGTACTAGATTTAGTTGTAATATTTGTACAACTTGTCTGAAACTGGTAACTGAATCAGTTAAAATAAGTATTCATAATAATCTACTGAATTAATTTCCTGATTTCAAAAGCTGTTGTTTCTATAATATTCTATTTGAAACTTTCGCCTGGTTAACCCTGAAGAGATTGCAGCAATTGCAACGCGATAGGTTGCTCTACCTACCGTCTCATGAGTAAGGTACTAGATTTAGTTGTAATATTTGTACAACTTGTCTGAAACTGGTAACTGAATCAGCTAAAATCAGTATTCATAATAATCTACTGAATTAATTTCCTGATTTCAAAAGCTGTTGTTTCTATAATATTCTATTTGAAACTTTCGCCTGGTTAACCCTGAAGAGATTGCAGCAATTGCAGCGCGATAGGTTTCTCTACCTACCGTCTCATGAGTAAGGTACTAGATTTAGTTGTAATATTTGTACAACTTGTCTGAAACTGGTAACTGAATCAGCTAAAATAAGTATTCATAATAATCTACTGAATTAATTTCCTGATTTCAAAAGCTGTTGTTTCTATAATATTCTATTTGAAACTTTCGCCTGGTTAACCCTGAAGAGATTGCAGCAATTGCAGCGCGATAGGTTGCTCTACCTACCGTCTCATGAGTAAGGCACTAGATTTAGTTGTAATATTTGTACAACTTGTCTGAAACTGGTAAGGTAAAGGCACCTATTAACGCGGTATGCAAAATTGGCATCAATTACCGATGTATTCGTATTTTCGTATTTTAATTGAATAGCAATAACTTTAGCACAAAATTATTTCGGACATGTTTTAACTTGTAGTATTTTACATCGAACTGATGAGCGCTAGTTGGCATATCACTCTATGAACGGATCAAAAATAATTAGTTTGTGCGACGGCAGCGCAGGAGCAGGTTGTGTGCATACAAACACGTGCCAATTCATGTATGTGCATACACATTTTTGTTACGTTATTTAAAAGTAATACACTTTATAACTGACTATGGATATTGTTTACTGGTTTTTGTGTTTTTATGGGAGTATTATCTCGTACTTTTCATGGTGAAATTTAGTATAAATACTTAGTTACATTGAGAAATACAATTCGCGGTAATAGATGCTTAAAATTGGGAGTAGCATCTAATACCGAGGGTACCCTCGGTAATGGATATATTGAGGGTTCTATTTTGTTATATATATTTATGATAATTAACTGTCGTTGTAGTAAAAGTTGAAAAATCTGCCTATCCTTATGAATTCTAAAAACAAAAAATCAATTTCCGATGTATTCAAAATCCATTAAAAGTCATTAATTTTTTGAAAAACAACAACTACTTAAAGTATAGGTTTTGTACTGGGTGCCAAAAACGTCATAAAAACATTTGCAATATTGAATTGACAAAAGATTGATAATGCGGCATATCTTGTGATTAAAAATACAATTTTCCATGAAAATTTAAATCTGTTTATGCGAAATGATACCCGAAAATCATACATGTAATTATTATAACAGTCGGAATTACATTTTAAAACATTTGTTTCTACTCCCATTACCGCGGCATACCTCGGTAATAGATCCTACCAGAATCTATTAACGAGTGCAAAGTACTCGGTAATACAGATTTCATACAAAATCTATCACCGAGTGATACGGCAACCGATATTCATATTTAGGGTTCAGTGCACTCCCGCGGCGAGCTAGCTGTGCACTCGCTCCACTATCAAACCGCTCGCAGCTCGCTAGTGTGGCCTAGGCCCTTGATGCTAAGTAGTTTATTTATTAGGTATGTACTATAGGGTAAATATAATTTAACCCTGTATAGTTAAGTATAGTTAACCCGTAAAAACATAAATATTGTTTTTAAGGTAGGTTGAAAGTTACTATATTGCCGCCAATTTTGTTTCTGTGAGTAAATAGTTTACTTAATTAATTAATCATGTTTTTGAAATAAAGTCGATCTCAATGTTTTATGTATTGTTTTAATTTTAATATATTTAATTTTATACAGAACCATCAGGATAAAATAGTATTTTATTTTTCTACACTCGGTATTAGGAGGCGCATACCGCGGTAATAGATAAAGTCATAGGGCATGCCTCGGTAATAGGGGAAATCGTATTCCTGACAAAAAAATATAATAATAAATACAACGCTTTAAAATAAATAAAAAGAAGTTAACAGGGTACCATACAAAATGTCTATTAAACGTTTAAAAAAATCCTAATTTGCGGAGAACCGTCTTGATTACGAAATATTTCACTCTAAAGTCAAATTCGGCGATTTACCACGGTAATAGGTGCTTTTACGTTAACTGAATCAGCTAAAATCAGTATTCATAATAATCTACTGAATTAATTTCCTGATTTCAAAAGCTGTTGTTTCTATAATATTCTATTTGAAACTTTCGCCTGGTTAACCCTGAAGAGATTGCAGCAATTGCAGCGCGATAGGTTTCTCTACCTACCGTCTTATGAGTAAGGCTCCTTAGCCAAGCCATATTGAAAAGCAGCCAACTAGATAAGCTTATAAAATCTAGTAGGCCTATTATAATAAATAGGCCGTGCGCAACAATTTCCCTTCATTTCGTCAATCACAAGGAAAATTACAAGTGACTCAACCATGAATTCTACCAAGTGTATGCAGATCCCGGCGAAAGTGTGCGGGCCGTCGTCGCCGATGTGCTGTACGAATTGCCCGCCTCCGAGAAACGTGAAGGCGGATCCCTGCATCAACATTTACAGCTGCTACACTCAAATACTTTGAAGTGGTCCCAGTATATTATCAAGAACTACAGAAGTAACAATATGAAAAACACCGCAACGTAACGTAAATTTCCAAAGAAGTAAAGCTGAAGATTTGTTCCAAGACAGTTATCGAAAATATGTTGTAACTAATAAGTAAACGCTACCTTACTATGTGTTTTATTTTTTTACTTAAATTCTGCTGCATTAGATTTCATAGTCATTACAGCCCCCTGTCCACGAGCGTTGTTTTTTAAGATAAGAAATGATAGATATAATTGATATAATGTATAGTATGAAAAATAATTTAGGCAACCGAAATTCTGTGACTCTTGACTTACAAAATTATGCTCGTTTGGCTTTACCCTTAAATAATATTTTAGTATAATATTTTAGTAACCAGACCAAAAGCAAAGGTCTTTTGAAACTGGTCCAGCACGTAATTTATTATATTAGAAGCTATAATATATAAATCCTGTATGAAGCATATTATATAGTATGACTTCTACACCATTTCAGTACATGTTTAGGTATTTTTACAATATATAAAATAGTGTAAAACGTGAAAACAATGAGCAAAAAACATTCCTATATGCTCTATGGCTATGACAACTTTCATCAAAATCGGCTTACCTAAATGAAAGGACTGATTCGAATAGACGATTGCATTAAATAGGCTTATCCTCTTTAAATATAATTATTATATTATTAATTATTATGATCGTGATTAAAAAATTAAATAATTTCTATAAACCAGGCATTTATTTGGATAAGGACTAATATTTTTCATATTATTGTCATTTAGTAGATAGTTATTCATAGTTAATTGTTTTGTAGATTTACAGAATATATGTAATGCAATTTTGGAGACGCGTCATGATTCCTGACCTACAAGTAGACCAGGATAAAATAAAGGTGCTCCCTCACCGGAAGCATATTTTGCGTGTAACGTATGTTACGTTACACGCAAAATATGCTATAGATTCGACTTTGAGTATTACACAGCAAGTTGACTTCACTGTCACGTAGCATTGATGTTACAAGTTGTATCAAGATATTACACATTGTATCATTACAAGGTGCGCATTTTAATGCTCGGTTCTCCTCTCTTACTGAATGATGTAATGCTCGACTCTGACGTTACATTACAAACTTACAAGCAAATACTCCCGGTGAGGTAGCACTGGAAGTTGTTTGCTTAGAGTAAGATGTAGGTTAAAAAGGGATAGATACCTACATTAAATATTATCCCGTCTTCTGTCGCCTATCCTCTATCTCCGTCCCATGTTCCTGTCCCCTGTCCCTTGTCCTGTGCCCCCTACCCCCTGTCCACGCCAAGTCATGTACTATGAAAAGATTTTTCAAAACGATATCTGTGGTTCGAATCCCGCCGACGAAAGTTACTTACGAGCTTTCAATAGGGTTTCCTGAGTCTTTGATGTGTTTTGAATATTTAAATAATATTATATTAATCCTTATCAAAATAAATTAGTTGTTGATTAAGACTTATGAGTATTTAATTTTCTTAATCTCGATTATAATAACACACATTCATGCGGACGAAGTTGCGAGCAACAGCTAGTTAAAATATAATTAGTATAGATGTAAATAGTATAGATGTAATTTTATCAGGAAGAGATAATTTTATTTAATCCAAAAAAAAAGTCTACAATAATTCAATGGAATATTAAAACATATTTTTATCAATGAAGATTACTGAATTTACGTCACGCTTTCAATAATAATTAATTATTGCATCCTTTTGAAATTGAATTAAGTAACTAGAAATATATTTATGAGTGCGGCGGTTAAAGTTACTTTTCAATATTACTCATAAGTTGTAAATAAAGCTCTAAAATAAAGAGAATAAAATTATATACATTAATTACAAGCCATCAGTCGTCACCATTCATTTTGAGGTATGTAGGGACATAGAAGCAGTGAAGGCTGGTTGTAGCTTCTTCAGAGTTTAGAGTAAAGCCCCTTGTCGGGACATAGTATTGTTACATCCTCGCCGTGTTTTCTCGTCGTAAAAAATTAAAGGACGAGAAAATCAGGTAAGTAATTATAATTAGTTAGTATCGTATATTATCTTTAAAATGATATTTGTTCATATCTATCGCGATAACAATGATAAAAATAGAATTTATAAGTGTGTACTTACAAATACCAAATTGCATTTGACGATTTGCATCGCTAGTTTAGCATAGTAAAAATGCTGTCGATTTTGTGTGTAGCGGCACTCGCCTTCGCTACTGTATCAGGTAGGCATTCAAGATTAAAATATACTTAGTATCGTTAGATTTTTTTTACGTATTTTTAACTTATTGATTAGTAGGTACTGTCATTATACTGGCATAGTTTTGGAGCACATATTTAATTTGGTTATTTGTAAATATTCCGTCCACTAAATATTATTCGGCGAGCCAAGTTTTGACCAGGCCAGCTGGACCTATCGTATTCAATGTATTCAATTTAATAACAAAGAAATAGAGATCTCTTGCAATGTCTATTAGCTTAATTATAACATTATTTTTTTAGGTCTACCTGATCAAAGAATAATCGGTGGTGCTGAAACCACGATCGACAAATTTCCCTATGCGGTTGTGATATTGAGTTCATCTGATGGTACCCAATTCATGCAGGCTTGCGGCGGCACCATCATCAACAACAGATCTATTCTGTCAGCTGCTCAATGCTACTAGTAAGTATTTAAGTAGCCCCCAACGTTACTATAGGTCTACCACACACAGAATCAGCCGCTATAAGAAAAAAAAGGATCAAAATGTTTTATTCCAGTTACCCCGGTATTGCTACAGTCAATTTATTTTCTCACTTTTTGCCATCAGATTCTGGTAGACCTGTAGTAAGTATTTAAGTAGCCCCCAATGCTACTAGTAAGTATTTAAGTAGCCCCCGATGCTACTAGTCAGTATATTATCTAAGTAATTACTTCTACTAGGCTAACGAGCCTTCTATTTTTACATATTGGGTAGCGTACCTCTTACTATTCGTGACCCCCATGATATTAACTTTGTTGATGAGATCCATAGCATTAATATTACAACTTTAAATTTCCAGCAGACAAACCAACACTTGGCGTGTTCGCGCAGGCTCCTCGTTCGCCAACAGCGGCGGGAGCGTTCACAACGTCGGCCAAGTCTTCATCAACCCGTCCTACGACTTTATCGGAGGCGACTGCGACTTGGCCGTCCTTCACGTCACTTCGGCGTTCGCGTACGGTAACAACGTGCAGCCTGCGCGCGTCGGAGGCGCTAACTACATCCTAGGAGATAACGTTTCAGTTACAACTGTCGGATGGGGAGAGCTTGAGGTAAGTGAACACGAGCACCAAATTTTGTGTATGATTCAAGAGAAGGAGATTCTAGAATCTATAACAACCTCTTTAAAGGAATGATTGAACAGTCTTGAGTCATTTCATGGCTTGTCTGACTTAATTCGGGATTAATATAATATTGTATGTGTTTATGCAATAATAATCTGTACAAAAAAGCTTAACGCTATTTGTCAGTCAGTCTCTACTAGAGTCTTTTTCTGTGGGTCTTTAAATGATTTTCGTGTTCCAGTACGGTGGTGCGAAATCCGAGCAGCTCCGTTCGGTGGAAATATGGACGGTGAATCAGGACACCTGCCGATCGAACTACAACATCATTTCGATAACGGTCTCCCCGAACATGATGTGCGCCGGACACCTCGGAGTCGGCGGTCGCGACTTCTGTCCCGGGGACTTTGGTGGTCCCCTCCTGCATACTGACGTCATAGTCGGTGTCGCCTCCATGGGTACCGCCTGTGGCTACGCCAACTACCCCGGCATATACGCCAGGGTCGCGCCACACGTCGACTGGATCGTGTCCACAGCGTAAAGTGCTAATAAATATTTGCGAATTATTCTGCAGTTTTACCTTCCTCCGTTTGCGCACCACGCAGAATTTCAAGTTGCTTTTTAGGGTTCCGTACCCAAAGGATAAAAACGGGACCCTATTACTGAGACTTCGATGTCTGTCCGTCTGTCTGTCTGTCTCCAGGCTGTAACTCAAGAACCACTATAGCTAGACTTCTGAAATTTTCACAGATTATGTATTTCTGGTGCCGCTTAAACAACAAATACTAAAAACAAAATAAAGTTAATATTTAAGGGGAGCTCCCATACAACAAACGTTATTTTTTTTGGTCTTTTTGGCTCGTCGTCGGACAGTCAGATTTTTACTTAAAAGAGATTTATTTAAATAATCGGCCAAGTGCGAGTCGGACTCGCGCACGAAGGGTTATAGAGCGTCCGTACCGTTATAGAGCTAAAATAAGGAAAAATTATGTTTTTTGTATGGGAGCCCCCCTTAATTATTTATTTTAAATTAATTTTATTACTTAATATTAAAGTACATATTTTATAATTGAGGATTTTGTGAAAATTTCAAGTGACTATTATGTTGCCATTATGGATTACAAGCCAAAAAGACCAAAAAATAACGTTTGTTGTATGGGACCCACCTTAAACATTAACTTTATTTTGTTTTTAGTATTTGTTGTTATAGCGGCACCAGAAATACATAATCTGTGAAAATTTCAGAAGTAGTAGTAAACTAGCTATAGCGGTTCTTGAGTTACAGCCTGGAGACAGACAGACAGTCGGACAGACAGTCGGACAGACAGACGGACAGACATCGAAGTCTCAGTAATAGGGTCCCGTTTTTACCCTTTGGGTACGGAACCCTAAAAAGAAAATTTTCACTTCATACTGTTAACAAAAAAGTTTGTACGAAGCTTCGTTTTACTTTTATTCAGAGTTTGCAGCATTTTTCAAAACTTTCGAATTATTAGAATATATTCGAATTATTCGAACATTTTTGTAAAATATTCGAATTATTCGAATAATAAATTTGTCGAATAATAACATTCCCTAGTTATACTATTTATTCATTAAGTCGTAAGTCATAACACATGAGATAGTTCGCTATATATCTACATCTACTTCTTCATGTAATTGTAAGAATACAAAACAATCAAGTGGTCTTGAAACTCGAAGAGCATGTAAAGAATTTCCCTTTTATTTTAAAATTAAAGTAGGTACTAGGCGCCAACCATAATTAACTATCTTATCAAGTATTACCGAATCAATTAGTATCTGTAAATACAATCAAATAATATATATAGCAAGAAACATACTACAACTGTGTGATCTGAATTCTGATTACTGACTTAAAACCTTATAATGTTCTTTCATTGTTTCTACTTTCTAGTCTAGAGTATGAGTTATTTTTGTAGGTATAAATAAAACATTGTAACTGATGTTTCAGCCTTTCTTGCTTCTATGTGGTACTTAGGTATATTTTTATTTAAGACTATCGTTTTCACCCCAAAGACTATGCAATATACTACATTAATTTCACTAACAAAAACCATTTTAATCGTGTACAGAAGATAATCGCCTGTAAAATTGATGAATGCTCTTTAAAGGTTGACCTGATTCGAGGATAATTGGGGGTGCTGAAACCACTATTGATAAGTTTCCGTATGCGGTAGTGCTGCTAAGTTCAACAGACGGTGTCAACTTTGTCCAGACATGTGGAGGTTCCATCATCAATAACAGATCTATCCTTACAGCAGCGTCTTGTTTTGAGTAAGTACTTCTATTAGAGAAACCGATTCATACTATGACGACCTTTTTTTTTTTTTTTGATGCGCAGGGGAAACCATTTATGGGTGCCCCGGGTTGGGGATGTGCCTCACCTAAGCTGAAGCACCCCGGGGGTATGTGGGACTCCCGCCTCCGGGCTTACCCACTAAAACCACCTGCGGTTTGCCTTCAGCCGTAAACGGAGGGATATCCTGGATGTGTCTAACACAGGATTCCCTCCACGACCGGCCGATCTACCTCAAAAGGGACCGGCCATACTATGACGACCTACGTTATTTTATGGTAGGGTTAGGTCAAACTCGGCCAACAGATAATAATCAGTTATCTGAACATTGACTTAACATAACCGTACCAATGGACGTACTGGTTCGTCACTTACTTAAGCAGCAGCATATCTGAAAGCACATTAAATTATAACAAATTCTTGTAATGGAGAGAAAAAAAGTGTTAACGGCTTAAAATATTTGATTATGGCAGATGCTTCTTTCTTCATTGTAGTTTGCCATTTCTTAAAAGTCTCTGTTCCTTTTCAGTGGAGCAACGAAGCAATGGCGCGCTCGCGTCAGTTCATCGTTCATCCAACAACGGCGGCAGCGTGCATCAAATTTCACAAATTTTGATCAACACCTCCTACGAATTCATAGAGGGGGACAACGATATAGCCGTTGTACATGTATCGACCGCCTTCGTGTATGGAAACAACGTCCAGGCGGCTCGTAAAGGAGGCGCTGGATATATCCTTGGAGACGATGTTTCTGTCACTGCTATTGGATGGGGTCGAGAGACTGAAGTAAGTGAATTCGGATAAAATACTTTTAACTTTGGTATAATATTGATAATGGATGGCTTGCTGTATTTAGGTTTCACTTTCAGAATCTTAATATTCATTTCATATGAATTAAAGCAAAAAACGAACAACGGATAACCTAACGTAAGCGTATGAAGATCAGCTCGAGTGTTCTGAGTTACGATCCTTAGGGCCAACCCACACGTACCACAACCACACCACGTCGCAACGACAAAATGCCGTCAAGCAGTGGTTACGTGTGAATGGTGTCGCTGCATCAACTGCTGCAACTACAAAAGTTGCGTTGTGGTACCGAAAAAATGTCGACGTGGTTGCGTTGTCGCCAGTAGTGGTTGCGATGTGGTTACGTACGAAAGTCGATGAAACTGATGGAGGGAAGAGCGCGGGCGGTGTGCGCGCACTGCCGATCAACATCGACGCAACGTTGTGGTTGCGATGTGGTCGGTATCACACAAGCGGTCGACAACGACAGCAAAATGTGGTACGTGTGAATAGTCTAGTTCATTTACAATACGAAATATACGCCCGACCACGTGGTGTGGTTGTGGTACGTGTGGGTTGGCCCATCTATACTAATATTATAAAGCGTAAGAGTTTCTTTTTTTGTTTGTTTAAACGCGCTAATCTCAGGAACTACTGGTCCGATTTGAAAAATTCTTTCAGTGTTAGATAGTCCATTTATCGAGAAAGGCTATAGGCTATATTTTATCACGCTAAGACTAATAGAAGCGAAGAAATAGAGGAAAATGTGGAAAAAACGGGGGGAAATTATTTGAAAGGGCTTATTTGAACGCGCTTATCTCAGGAACTACTGGTCTGATTTGAAAAATTCTTTCAGTGTTAGGTAGCCCATTTATCGAGGAAGGCTATAGGCTATATTTTATCATGCTAAGACTAATAGGAGCGAAGAAATGAAGAAAAATGTGGAAAAATCGGGGGAAAATATTTGAAAGGGCTTATCTCACGAACTACTAGAACAATTTTTCTGTTATTTGGGTCAGATAAGAAGTAGACCACGTGAAGGATCATAGGCTATTTTTTGTAGACTGATTTGCCTGTGAAATATCTAATTTACGCGGGCGAAGCCGCGCGGAACGTCTAGTATTCTTATAATCCCCATCTGCCTTAATAAGGCGCTAATGGTAGGTAATAATGTCCTTATCACATTAAGGAGAAAAATGTAGAGAATATAATAAGCAATGATATTGAACATTTCAGTACGCCGGACCGGGATCTGAGCAGCTTCGCTCAGTGGACATATTCTGGACTGTTAACCAGGAGACGTGCAGGACGAACGTCTACAACCTCGTTTCACCACCAACATGATGTGTGCTGGCTACTTCGCTACCTCGGAGTCGGCGGGCGGGACGTCTGCTCCCGGGACTACGATGGTCCACTGCTCCACAATAATTATGTTATAGTTGGTGTGGCATCCCTCGGCTTCGCCTGTGGATATGCCAACTACCCGGGACTGTACGCACGAGTTGGACAGCACGCGGCACGCTGACTGGATTGTATCTGTAGCTTAAGATTATTAAGGCGACGCCTTGATAATTTGGCTGTAGCGATATCGATTTTTCTCAGCAATGACTAAAGCTAAGAAATTAAAGTTCATTGTCAGTATTCATCATGTCTTTGTCTTTGAAATACCCATAACATAACACGATTGGTCAACTTTTATAACACATAATAATCAATCAAAAAGACCTCTGTAAAAAAAGGGATTCTAATTTTGCCAACAGAGGAGAGTGATTTAAGCTTCCAAAATTTGTACATAGATAGGTTCAAGCATACACTTTAATTTGCACATAGCTTATATGAAATATATTTATGGTTTTTAAATAACGCGACAAAAACCATTTTGTCGCTTACGCCCTTTCCATTTCTTGCTGTCCCGGCCTCTCATAGAAAACAAGAAATGTACAACATATCCACCTTTTTTACCTTAACGCGGCGTCACCTTAAATTATTTAAAACACACCGTTTCATTAAGGCGACGTCTTGATAATTTGGCTGTAGCTGTAAATTAAAGTTCATTGTCAGTATTCATCATATCTTTGTCTTTGAATTACCCAAAGCATAACACGATTGGTCAACTTTTATAACACAGAATATAAAAGTTTTATCTAGAGTTCTAGACATGCGTTTCTTTCGAAAAGCACTTGATTGTGTAGAATGTATTATTTATCTCACGGTTCAGGTTCAGGTTCGGCCTCATATGGAATATTGTTCTCATCTCTGGGTAGGGGCGCTAAAATACCAACTGCTCCCTTTGGCTCGTATCCAACGAAGGGCCGCTCGAATTGTTGACTGCCATAGTGTTTCAAACAGCCTGGACCCCTTGAAATTACGCCGAGATGTAGCTTCACTCTGCATCCTCTATCGCTTGTATCACGGGGAGTGCTCTGATAAATTGTTCGGAATCATATCTCCTGCAACTTTTCGCCATCGCCCCATGCGAAAAATTTACCATCCTCATCACCTTGATGAGTGGCAGTCTTCCACTGTGCGTTTTTCAGGTAACTTTCTGCCGCGCACTGTAAAACTCTGGAACGAACTGTCACCAGCAGTATTTCGGACCTATACGACCTGCAGCTCTTCTGATGTTGCGAGTGTCCATGGACGACGGTAGTTGCTTTTCATCACGTGACCCGTTTGCTCGTTTGCCCCCTTATTTCATTAAAAAAAATTCATGCATGAAAATAAAGCCCACTACTTTGACGGAAATTGAAACAAATATTTGATATTGTTTCTACATTAGTACAAATAGTTAAACATCAATCTTAGGACTAGGGCCTTATAGATATTAATTTAATACATAATGCTATAGGGCCCTAGACCCTAGTCCTAAGATTGGTGTCCAATTATTTGTAAAAAGCATAGACATTTAAATTTCTAAAAGTACCTTTTTATTATTGAACAAAAAATTAAAAACATTGAATTAATGCTGGTTGGTCCCGACCGGGACGAATTAACAAAAAAAAAAAATAATGCTGGTTGTCAATTTTATTATGAAACGTCAAGCACTTTCAGAAAAGATGTCTCCAAATCATTTATAAAATTTAATACAAAACAAATAAAAAGATGTACCAGTAAGAGTATACATCATTATAAAAAAATAATTCCTGTATTATCCGACAACAAATCGACATTTCAAGAATGCACTAATAACATTGCTGGGTCTAACTGGGTCCTGTGACCTCCACATACTTTTTCCCAAATCCAAATAGCGTCAGGATATTCATTATTCTCTAAGTTGTAACCAGAAAAAAATAACTGTCAGCATTATGCCTCAATTCTGTGGATCCTGTTGCCCAAAGGGGTATCCCATAAAAGAAGCAAAACCAAGACCCGGGAGCTGCCCGCCTTGCTACTACCCACCAGCTATCCCATGTTGCAAACCGCCGCGTCCAACTTGCTGTGTGAGTTATAAATCTGCTTGTAAATTGCTTTTATGCTAAGTATACACGAAGAAACTGACACTCGACAGAAATGTCGACACTAGTGTCGATAGCGTCCAAACTACATCTGTAACTAACTGTCGCGACAGTATACACACACAGACATTCCATGTACATTCACAGTGTTTAGTGTCTGGTGTCGTCGTGTATCCTCAACATTAGTACTAAAAAATCATAGAGCCCGATCAGGGTTGCCAACTTTTCCAGCCGCCATAACCGGACAACAAATTTATTAAAGATGTATCAAGTATCAACATAATAAATACCTAAAATATAGGTGTAGGGTAGGAAAGTCCGGTTGGAACTTGGAAGTTAGTGACCTGACCCACGTTCTAATTCTATGCCTGACCCCAACAATTCCTTCTAAAACCCAACAGTCCGGTCGAAAACCGGACGGTTGGGAACCCTGAGCCCGATACATCTTCTGCCTTTCTTGAGTCTAATTTTGACCTGACCTAAGTAGGTACGTGAAGAAAATACAAAAAATATTTTCTAGGGAGCAAAATGAACACGGCCGAGGTTTATTGAGAGATTTTGTATTAATTTGCTTGACATAGTCAGGTTTTTAAGTGGAAGTTATTAAGAATTGTTTACCTAATTTCCCAACGAAATTAATTTGATAGAGCATAATATACAATAGATGATTAAATATCTGCAGCTATCTCTCTAAGATCCTAAAAATTATGAATGGATAATAGGAACTGATAGTTTACTCGTAGTTTTCCTCAGTTCTTGATATTGCAGTTTTATCTTTTATGGCGACATTATAATGGAATTATAATGGCGAGCACCTAAAATGGAAGTTTGTTCTAGTACCCGTGTGGCCCTACAAACACCTCACGCTGTCCGCCTTGTACGTTTTTCAAGAATTGTTACCCCTAAGCCCTAAGCCAGCTTGGTGAGCATTTTCATGTACCTTTTATTCTATACATACTAAGATCATATTATTATGATATACTTAGATATACATAATAAAGATTATGTCGTATATTTATAATACTCGGTTTTTCAAAATTTAGTATGTTGGGGATTTTGGGAAAGAAAGAACGATCTTTCTAAGAGCCCCCGCAGACTGCAGACTTTCTATCGGCCGATAGTTTGGTCGGGTTGGGCTGTTAGCGCGCACACTACGCCAACTAAACAGTTGGGTTGGTGGTGAGTGGGCTGACTAGACAACTGTCGGCCGATTGTTCTCACACGATACCATTCATAGCGATAGATTTTTGAATGGAAAATTTTACACGATTCGGATTTCTGCCGACTCGGTCGACCAAACAATCGGCGTCGTGTCCGCGCGTGGAAGAACGTCGTGCTGATTAAGAATCGGCTGACAGTTTGCCGATGGTTAAGTTTGAAGGCAATCGTATAGCCCATCAAACTTAATTATCAGCCGACTCGGTATCGTTGTAATAATTATGCGCACTTCCTTACAGCTTCATACTGATCAAGAGCCAAACCAAACTATCGGCCGATAGAAAGTCTGCAGTCTGCGGGGGCTCTAAGAATATTATACAATAAGGGCCGCGCCACACCGGCATGGCAGCGGCGCGGCGATCACTTTCAGTGTCATATGATTTAAAACTTTATCTTCATTATTGTAATACATAGTATCGCTTGAAAGTCTAGCGGCCGCCCGTGGCCGCTGGCGGCCGCCGGCGGCCGCGATTTCTCAAGCGATACTATGTATTACAATGAGATGATATAATATCTATTTTATACAAAGACCCTACCGGCGCGACGTGCAGACGTTCAGAAGTGCGTTTTTTCTGCGGTTGTGTTTGGGAAAACACGCGTGTAGAAAACGCGCAAGTCTGAACTCTGAACCGCCCTAAAGTTTTTTTCCTTCTTTGTTTCAGATTTTAGAGCATACAATGGTGAACATTGAACATAGTTATCGGATCAATACACCAATAAACTGTTGCAATGCCCGCCCACTTAATACTTTAATAAAACATGGTTCATACAAAACTTTTTTTTCGTTTACTAAATAAATATTGTATGTTATAGTAGGTTATAGGTAATACTATTGTGCAGTAGTCTATAGTGATAGCAACCAAGTTGGCGGTAGCGTTTATTGGCCTTTTCTCTACTAAATATGTATTCAAGCTTTGCAAATTTTAGCGATAACTTAATATAGGTTGTAACAAAACAAAGTACCTAATAATACTTTAGGACGTTGTATGCCTACACAATGTGAAAGTAACAGCGCTGGAAGAGTTTTTTTTTTTTTGTGATTTGTATGGCCAAGCGCTCATTATACCTAAAAGTAAAAAAAAAGGTGTGCATTACCCCAGGGAGTAAGCGTATTTACACACGCGCCGCAGCGGCAGCAGCACCGCCACCGCGGCGGCACCGCTGCATACTCATCACTGACCTCCATTATACAAGTACGCTGGACTAATGATATCCTTTGAAATGACAGCTATTTTTTGTGCCTATTTGAAGCGGAATCAGCTCCCCCGATGGGAGGGATAGGAACTAAATTTGACGTAAAAACACAAAATACAAATTACTCACGGACGTAAAAATGACGTTTGAAAGTCGCCATATTGGCGCTGATAGCAGTAGTGGGAGTATTTGGAACTAATACTAGTGATGACAACCAATAACGATTAAGCGGCCATTTGCAAGTTACGCCAAATTTAGTTCTCTTCCCGCTCACTGGGGGCGCTGATTCCGCTTCAAATAGGCACAAAAAAAGTGGGTATCATAGGTCCAGCGTACTTGTATAATGGAGGTCAGTAATACTCATCCTTGTATTTCTATGGGCCCTTTTCACACGGCGCCGCGGCACGGCGATTCTTTGCCGCGGTGGCGCCGCGTCGGCGGCGGCGAGCGGTGCCGCAGTTTTCAACAAACATACGAGACTAGTCGGACCCATGATCGCGCCGCAAAACCTGCGGTGGACACACCGCAGGTTCTGCGGCGCCGCGGCGGCAAAAAATGCTGCCGCTGCGGCGCCGTGTGTAAACACGCTTACTCTTTCAGCGCTGCTACTTTCACAGTGAAGTCTATACAGGGGACTAATGCACACCTTAAAGTATTATCATTTATCACTATGTTTTGTAACACCTTGTATAGAAAAATTCACATAGAGCTAAAAATTGGTAAAGACTAGACGTTTAAATCCATATTTCCATAATAATATTATAAATGCGAAAGTGTGTCTGTCTATCTAGCTGTCTGTCTGTGTGTCTGTCTGTTACCTCTTCACGCTCAAACCGCCGATTTTGCTGAAATTTGGAATGGAGATACCTACTATGAGTCCCGGGAAAGGACATAGGTACTTTTTATCCTGGAAAAATGTTCGGTTTGTGTTGAATATGGCGCAATTATAAAGTTAATATACCTATCCGCTAGGTATATTAACTTTATGGGCGCAACAGAGTTGCGGGCGTCATCAGCTAGTATATTATAAAAAGAAAACCTCAAGAGTCCCCTCTCCCTTTGTGCAAAAGAAAGTTCATGGTCACAAATATGTGTTGTGTATGTTTTTCCCGAAAACGGGGGTACGTAATAATAAATTGCTAATAATAAAATTATATTAGGCGTAGGCAAAAACTAAAGTTACCTAAATCGACAACATCTGGCTAGGGTCAAACCCGGGATTTTTATTTTTACCTCCATCTCTAGATCTAGATTTCCTACAGACTACTTACGGCCGTTCCCAATATTCAATCTATCTCTGGTTTGACATACGACCGATCGCAGCTAACATTGAATTGACATAAAATCTACATAAAATATATGTCTCTAATGTCTAATGAGAGCTATTCCTATCTCTAGTAGGGCAAAACCAAAGATAGATCAAATATTGGGAACGGCCGTAAGTAGTTAAAAGAAAGAAATTTAAAATAACTGAAAACTAAAATAAAAGAATTTATGTTTTTAATTTTTTTATTCAACGGTCAAAAAAGAGACTGCATCGTGGCACAGTTCAGACGCGTTAGCAAATCTTCGTGCAGCACGTGTAGATTGTCACATTCGGACAGCACGGGCCGCAGCTGGGGGGAAAGCAGGGGCCGCACGGCCCGCAAGAGGGCGCGCTGGGGCCGCAGGAGGGGACACAGCAACGTCCACCAGCCCTGTGTAAAAAAGCAAGTTCAATACAAATTTCAAAGCAGCTGTACCAATTAAACAGCTCAAGAAGAGCCGAAATTGAGGCACTGATTAAGGTCTAAGGGCCTCTAGCTGAGGTGGACTCCCGTCCAGGATGCCCGCAGCGGATGAACAATGAACACACATCGTCTGCAGCCTTGTCCACCTTGAAGACTGTTCATCTGTGCGTCCGACGCGGTTAGCAGAGGCCCTATGACCTAGGTCTAAACCGTTGCCAGATTCTGGACAGCTTCCACGTTATGATGCTTTGGACCTGTTCCCGTTGAGCTTGAATAATTCTTGCTAGAGAATCGAAATTCACGGCGGAGTAGGAAAACGGCAGCGGCGTCATGATAGGAAAACCTAAAAATGTTTAGTCTACAAAATATACTCACATTTCAGAATATTTCTTCAGAATAGAACGTAGAATTTAAGAAGATTTTAAATATTTCAAAGGATTATGTGCTTCTTTTTAATTTTTAAACTTTTGGTTTTATGTGTTCATTCCACGGATGATTTCGATAAACTGATGGAAGAAAAATAATATTCTCCTCAAGTCGTCAACGCCTGTTCCATTTCTAGAACAAAATTTGAAATATAATCATCGATTCTGCATTTCCAGCCAGTAAAAGCAGTTAAAGAAGTTAAGGCTATAATACATGTTTGAATAAAAGAATATTCTATGCTACAATCAAAATAACGGGACACCATATTTTGACATTTTATATGAAATTTTATTTCTCGATTCGCTGTTTGGACTTTATGTACCTTACTTTCATTTGGAAATGTTTTGACTATACAAGCTTTGGTTCATGAGTTTTGTTACGTACCATAAATAACATAATGATGATGGGCAAAAATGTATGGGCTCTGGCTCAAACACAATTTATTGTATATTTTTTTGAAGGTATACCCATGTACATTAATGACCAGGAGCTATGTCCTCACTGTGTCTTTTTTTGTTCATCAAGGGCATGCGTCATAGCGCAGTCAATAGCGCACGTGAGGCATGGCCGCAACGCATGCGCTCTGACCGTATCCAAAACTTTCGCTTTGTTCTTTTTTTTCTTATGAGTTATGACCAAATAAGCCGCACATATTTCACCGAGTAAATGTTCTCGTCGCACATGTTACAATAATCTGACAGACACTGCAACTGAACAAAAATAACAATGTTGGCGTTGCGTTCGTTGAAGCATTCAATTATTGAAAGCGCCAAACAAGAGTTGAATACAAAGAAGATGACGAAAATTGAAGACGAAAGTGCATAGTGTGGACATAGCTAATAGGGTGCTTGTCAAGATTCGTTGTCTGTTTTGAGTAAATCCACGTTAAAAGTGACATCAGCGATTGTACCATCGAGGAAATTGATTCCTAGGCAGTTGACAGACCAACGTCATTTGGTTGGATCATGTCAATTCAATGTTAATTGTGATGTGTCGGCTGGGTTTGACGTAATGCGACCAAACTATGTAGGTCCCCCTCTTGCTTAGAAATCAACCCTTATATTATAGTTTCGGTCTGTCCGTCCGGCTGTCTGTCCGTCCGTCCGTCTGTCTGTCCGCGGTTTTTTTCAGAGACTATAGGACCTACAAAGCTGTAATTCGGAACGAATGCACATATTTATGATGCCGACAAAACGGTATACAAGATCTTTAAAAAAAAATTAAGGTACCTCCCCTACCCATCAAACGGGGATGAATTTTTTTTTCGCGTCCACCCCACCGTGTGGGGTGTCATTGGATAGGTTTTTAAAAATATTATGAATAGTTTTAGATCATTTTCCGATTTAGGGATCCATTTGTGAAGTATGAAGTTTTAAAGTGAAAAAAATCATTAGACTCCAGTGCGTTGACTGTACATTATTTCAAAATGTACAAAATATGTTAGTTATAACTTTTTTACCTACTCACTAAGAGCTATCTAATGGTGTATAATTTATCTTGGTTGAGACTTTATACGAAAATGCACATCATCCTTTCACTATTTGAGGTGAAAATTTGGGCCCAGTATCGGTCTTGGTCATAAATTAGGGTTGTATATGAATTACGTGCTACGATGTTAGTTGTCACCGCTTTATGTTTTCGCTAATTATTGTCCAGCAACGCAGATATATTGCTATTTGCGTTATTCTGTTAAGACCCCCCTACGGAGATGCAGTAATTTACCGTTTTTAGAGCCTTATTAACTCATAATTTGAAAGCTACAAAATTATAATAAAAATACAGCAATAATCTTCAGTATATGAACGTTCCTTTCATAGTTATTAATTTCCTATTTTTGTTTTTTATACTCATGATATCAGCTTCCAAAGTAATACCAATTTATTTAAATTCAAGCATACATTCAGTATCTCCCTAGTATTTACAAATTACGGTTATTTGAAACACACGCCAATAGATCGACAATTTCATTACCTACATAATGGACGTTTGAATTTTTTAGGTCAATTTTGAGCTAAGATAAGTAAAAAAATAGGATTTTGGCGCGTTAATGTATGGTCAAGGTCGTTTGCTCAGGGGATGGTCTTAAGGCCTGAGTGAGGCCCTGTAGTCTATACGTATATGCTACGTACGGTAGGGCGGCGTAGCTAGCTACGGCGTAGCAAGTAGCTACGACTATAATGATTCTATTATTTTATTTTACTTATAGTTACATGGAAAACTTATACCTACAGATTAGTGTCCGACCGAAACTGATTTTTCAGCCGAAACCGAAACCGAACTTTCGGCCTTACTCTCAGTTTCGGCCGAAACCGAAACCGAAACTTGATAAAACATTTAAAATGACGATTATTCACTGTAATTTACTGTTCTGTAACATTTGGTAACACATAAAAAAAAGTGCAAACATTGATTTTTTTACTTTTTGTGACATTTCTTGAAATAAATATTATTAATCTCAGACTCAAATATGTTCCCTAGAAACTTTTCAGTATGATATCCCGTTTTTTTATCAGATT
Organism: Cyaniris semiargus; assembly: GCA_905187585.1. Classification (NCBI taxonomy): domain Eukaryota; kingdom Metazoa; phylum Arthropoda; class Insecta; order Lepidoptera; family Lycaenidae; genus Cyaniris; species Cyaniris semiargus. Next base: position 8,649,853 of record LR994555.1, read on the forward strand.
CCAAGTTTTGTTTTTTAGGGTAATCCTTCGTTATAATACATTATTAGAACAAAGAATTACCCCAAAAAACATGAGCAGAATTTATTTCAAGACATTTACTACTGAAAACACAATCAATTGCAGTCATATTCTTTGGGAAACACGGACATGCAGTCTCACAGACCGCGTTGAAGTGCAAAACGAAATTACTAAGTAAACTTTTAGTTGGCGTCACAATTTTTTGGTTCAGAAGACGTTTGCCACTAAACCTAAGATAACACTAGTCAACACGATTTTTGTGCCTGAGTTCTGTGTACCCAATTTGGATGTCTTACACTAAATTAATTAGAGAAACAATGATTTTAACTCATAAAGTTTGCTTTTATAGAAACTTTCAAATTTTGAAGAAAACCTGAATTTTCTTCTTTCAGTTATGTATCAAAAGAATAAAATATAACATTATTAATATTAAATATAATATTATTTTTATTTATATATGAGGTGCTTATATTCCCAAAATAAAATTGAAATGGAAAAAATATATAATTTAGATATTAAAATTAATATTTTTTTGTATCTAGGTGAGCATACCCCAAATATTATAGCTTGTTGTGTGCTTCGGTATGTGGCGCCGCTATATTTTTTTGGTATTAAATAGGAAGTTTAATTTTTTTTCAAAGGCTTGACTAAGTCTTTTATATTTGTTGATGAAACTAACTTTTTAACTCTTATTTTAATAAATCTCCGCAAATGTAGCAAAAACTTGTCATGTGTATTTTGTAGAATATGCATATTATGCAGGTTGTATTTTATTTCTTTTAGTTAGATGTTAAAAGAATAAAATATATAATATTTTATTTATTTCATTTATATCATAACAAAGTACTAACATTCACTAAAAAAAAATTAGAAGAAAAAAATATATAAATGAGGTTTAAAATTTGATATTTTTTGTATTTAGGTGAGCATACTCCAAACATAGCTTGTAGCATGCCTCTTTAATAAATACGTGAGATATGTGGCATCCATATTTTTTCTGGTTTTTAATAGGAAGTTTAAAATTTGTTTCAAAGGCTTGAAATCCTTTTATTCGTCGGTGCAAGTAAATAATTTTTCGCTCTTACTTTAATAAGTTTTCCGAAAATACAGCAAAAACTTTTTACTTCCATTTTACACATTTTCGATGATATTTTTACGCTTTAAAGTACATAAAACTCATAATTTCTCTAAAAATTAAATACACACAGTAAGAGCCAGCGGCAAACTTCCCGTTTCAACTCTGATATCCCCCAAACCCCTTTCTTTTGGTCACGACGAGCGTTAGTCTCTATGAATTTTGAAAAAATATTATATTTTTATTTATCTTCGCTTAGACTATAAAAGCAAACTTTCTTTTTTTAAATTTATGTTTCTGATTAATTTTCAATGCAAATAATCGGAAAATAGTCATTAAGTACAGCTTGGCAAAGAAGAGTGTGGATTAAATGAGGGCGCTTTTCTTTAAATACAGGCAACCCTACGCTTCGCTTTTGACACAATATATACTAGAGTTGACAAATAATGTAGTGTTGTCATAAATAAATACCAATACCAATAGTTCCAGCTGTCACCGCGTCAGACTCTTCTTTGCCAAGCTGTAACAGGCACAATAAATTTTTTTTTTGTCGACTTGTGTAATGAGGGCCGCAAGTGTGAAGCTTACGGGGAAGTGGGGTAGATAAGATTCTAGCAGGGTAGGAAGGTCTGAGACTGCGCGTCCATAGTTAAAGGTTAATTATTTTAAATATAAATAAAACGCGTGGTAAAAGGAAAAGAAAGAGGCGAGATGATTGACTAGAAAAATTTCGCAAGCTATATGTCATAAGTCAAATAAAATTATTAAGTAAATAAAGTTCACACACAATATTTAAATCAATTTATCATAGCATTTACTTAATCGTTTGTTTGGGAAACATTGTTAAAATAAGAACATAGCACGTAATTCACCAACAGTTAGGTACATATTATATTAAATAAACGTGCGTTTGTCGTTTAGAAATAAAATTCAACAATACACCTCTAATGTTCGATAAGAATAAGTTTAGACAGTTTGATGAAAATAAAACGAAGTACTCATAAAAACAAAATAAATACTTAGTAATTTAGCACTAATTTGCAAAACATAACCTCAAAACACGATTAAATGGACGGTGGCGAAATGAGCCGGGGCCTCGCCGGCGAGCAAGCAGGAGTTAACTGCGAAGTTTACCGAACGACGCACGAAAATTCACGAAAAGTGGAGTTTCGGCGAGGCCGAAAGTTTCGGCTATATTTTGGCCGAAACCGAAACTAAAACCGAAACTAGATTTTTTGGCCGAAACTGGCCGAAACCGAAACCGAAAGTTCGGTCGGTCACTACTACAGATACAATATAATTAAAAACAGAATACATAATTGATGAGTCAATTAGAAGTTTTCACTGGTAGAAATTCTTTCCCTACTAAGAAGTTTTTTTGACAATTTTAAAAAGTTACATTATCTAACGTTAAGTATATTTTTTTTAACTTTAATATTGTTATTTTAAACTAGATGTTGCACATTTTATTTAAATCGGTTTAGTGACTTAAATGCTTAAGCATAAAGAGATACCTAACAGGCAGACGCACACACATAATTTTACATAATATCTTATTTTACAATTTTGGTTTTCCTTTTAAAGTATCATGATTGCAAGCCTTAGTAATATTCCTTAATCATAATTATAAGATTCACTGGGCTTCCGAGCAAAAATGATTTACTGTCAAGTGTCAACACATCTGCAACACTAAAGGAGTTTAAGGTGAGTCGCCAATTTCACAAATTGCATTCAAATTAGTTCTAGAGCTAGTCGTGGCCAGCTTGATTTTAAATATGGCAGCCATCTAGATTTGTAATACAATTATTTATTTTACAACTAAATCAAAATTATTAGTCCGTTTTTTTAAATTAATTAAATTTTGGTGTAAAATAGTAAAGTAAACGCTGCAAATATCATGTAAGTAACGTTATAATATTATGTTAATACAAATAGTTTTGTGATGAAATAGATTTGGGTGCTATGAAGTGTGAGCTGTATTTAAAAACATTGGTTTACTTATTTTAAGTTGAGTTATTGTATAATCATTGCGCACACGCAATAATAGCATCCTGTAGGTAATAAACCCTGAAAATAGCTCCTTAATACGACAGAAGAAGGCTATATTATTGCTCTTGCAGTTATTTATTAGGGACCTATCAGACAGAGACGGAGACGATCACGCGGTCAAGCGTTCAGTTTTACATTCTATAAGTATTGTACATATATATGATGATAGACACAGGTGGGTTCTGACCGCATCAGAATTTTGCTCCTGTGTGACTGAACGCTTGAACGCGTGACTGCTCTGTCTTATAGGTCCCTTAAACTAAACTTACAGAATGGAGTCATGTTGCAAATCGTCATTGAGGAACTGTAGGAGTCGCGAATTAAAGAGCAGTATATTGTACACCGACTGCTTCTGTCTGCGTCGCAACGGCCTGCAGTATGACTGCCGCAGAACTGGCTGTCAGAACGCCCCCGGGTGTGAAACTCTACCGGCTCCGTTGTGCCATCCTTCCGGAACTGCCTGCAGGAAATACGACGCTAACCCGCACGCTCAAGGAATAACAGACGTCTGCAGGATGAGGAAACTCACTGCTTGCCGGCTTCGTAATGGTTGCTAAATGCGAGCATGTAAAGCGCCCTTAAACTTTTTAATACTGGCATATTATAAAAAAGGGGATTTTGCGCGTTCGAATACTGGCACGCAGAAAAAGAACTAAATTTTGAATATGGAAGAAATAATATTTGAGAATGGATTTGATAATCTTGACAGATAAATTATTTTTCAGCGTATTTTCAAAAACACGCATCAGATTTTTTGGATGATTTTGTAAATTTTTGAGTATTGATAAAAATATTGGTAAACAAAATAAAATAAGGTAAAATCTGAAAAGCCCAACATCTCCAGTTTCACGTAAATCAAATAAAATGTAAGTATTTTGTATAATTCGTAATTTTTTGCTAATTATGTCTTATTGTATTGTAGGAAGGACCCGGGGTAGAAGTATGTTAGATATTTTATATCACATACAAAACTCATCAAAATCGAGCGAATCAAAATAATATTATGTGTATACGAAAACCACGTAAAATCTTGTTAATGTCTCTAGTCCTATGTTTCCATAGGAGTAACTGTGTATGATAAGAACCATCTCCAAACACCAGCGACGTATACACTTAACATAAAGAAAGAGGCTGAAATTATCACATACTTAATATTGTACGAATACTTAGGGCCTGTTTCACCACTTCCTGATAAGTTCCGGATATCCTATCCACAACTTATCTGACAGATAGAGTATGAAGTATCTGTCAGATAAGTTGTAGATCCGGCACTTATCAGGAAGTGGTGAAACAGGCCCTTAATGATGTAATTAAGATAAAACAAGTTTTGTTTTTATTTTACAGGGGGTACAGATATGCCGACAATGGTTCCCCTGTGAGTATTTAATATAACATTTTTGTCGTTTATTCTTTATGTAACAAAACTCTCTTATGCCACCTTTGTACAAACCTGGCTGCGTACAACTTTAACTATACTACCTACCAATAACGTGACACTGTCGGATCGCGATCTAGTAATATTAACTACCGACATACCCACAAAAACCCCAACATTGCCTTTTTATTCCTGCTTGTCCGCTTTTGGCAGAGACACGGGAGACGTGGGATCCACATCCACGTGGGGTAGATTTTTACCAAGCGATTTTATGTTGCCCGCAATCTTACACGAGATTATGATGTTTGTAGCTGCGATGCCTTCCATTGACTGCTTTCAAGCGGAATGGCCTGCAGGACGTGCACTTCCTCCCACAAGGCTCCGCCCGGTACATCTGCGCCGCCTCCCCCTCCTGCTGCCCCCCATGCCCACCATGCATGCCATGCAAACCATGCATGCCATGCCCGCCATGCATGCCGTGCAAGCCGTGCTCACCTTGTTGTTAAATAGGTAGGAAACATATATTTTTACTGAATATACTTTGAAGACTTTGGAATTTTCGATATGCTCTTCTAACGCGTTTACTTGTGTCTTAGCATTGGGTCATTACCTAGATATTTAAACTTGACCTCGGGCAGGGATTTCTAACTCAGCCTAACTTGTGTACTATCAACTAATGAATTAATGTGGTTTATAATTCTAGTTCACATAGCTGCTCTTTTTCTTTAATAACCGGGCGGCGCTATACTGCTCTAAGCAAATAAAATCACTGCTCATTTTCAGGACCAACCCGACGCGGATTCGGAGGAAAAAGATCGAAAAAAGAAGACATTGAAGAGGATAAAGAGTCGAGAGTTGCGCGGCGGGATCATGTACTACAGCTGCACTTGTATCAAGCGAAACGGTATTATTATTATTATTATTTTTATTAAATAAGGGGGCAAACGAGCAAACGGGTCACCTGATGGTAAGCAATTACCGTCGCCCATGGACACTCGCAACATCAGAAGAGCTGCAGGTGCGTTGCCGGCCTTTTAAAATGCATAAACGTGACAATACGTTTTGAACGTGACTGTCCTTTTATTCGGTATTCCGTCCCAGTGTCCCCGCAGACAACGTCGCGTCGGGACACAGAATTGCCCCGTTGAACTATCTATTGCGGGTAATGTGTTGGACTATGACGGGGGGCGTCACGTATAAAGGTGCACACTGCATATTTAAGCTTGGCGCACACTTTGACGGAGCGTGCCGGGGCGGGTCGGGGCTCAGCGCAGCGCAAAATGCGTATATTATAGTACACTATTGACGGGTCGGGTCGCGTCGCATTGACGGATTTTAATTTTTAACGCTCACTGTACCGGAGCGTGCCGGGGCGGGTCGGCGCGCAGCGCATTGACGGATTTTAAGTTCAGTGTGCTGCCGGTAGTATCCCTAAGTGCCACTATGGATAGCTCTGACGAAGAACTCTCATTCATTTATTTATTATTTGAAGACGAAATTAATGAAGTTCGCATCGCAGTGACGGAAATCCGCCACTTGCTATAGCACACTGTTGACGGGGCGCGGCGGGTCTTGCCGGGCCGTGTTGACGGAAATCCGCCGCGCAAAATTCCGCGCCGATGAGCCCCGGCACAGTGAACGATACGCGCATCCGCTTCCATACAAATTGTATGGAGGCGGATTTTTGCGCTGAGCCCCGGCACGCTGAGGCCAGGCATAGTTTGCTCACTCCTTTAATGTCAATTTACAACCAAAAATTAAAGCAGCGAAGTAGTCCCTCGGAGAGCTAATCAATTTCAAATGCTCTTCTATACCAACGACATCGCCCGCGCTTTAACCTGTATAGCATTTCTGGTGAGAAAAGCCATACAGTTTTCAGCGTTCCCTTTCCTTTAGCGTTTGTTGCGTTTTTTGTTTGTTGCGTCTGTTGTTTTTTTACTTTGTTGAAAAAATTCCATACAGATTTTAACGTATCTATGAGATACGCTAAAATCTCTACGCTCGGGCGAAGCCATTGATATGGAAAAGCATTTGAAATCGGAAAATATAAAAACGCTAACCAATAGTCAATCCTACCAAAATTTTGGTGTATCCCGTTTAGATGAAAAATAAACATGGTCATTTCATGTTAGGCATGCAGCACGACTGCCGTCGGACCGGGTGTCAGGGGGAGCCGCCGTGCCTTGTGCTGCCGGATCCGGTGTGCGCTAACAGCCAGCTCGCGAGGCTCCGAGGCCTGGCCGGACCGCTCTCGGTCAAACGGGAAACTGACAAGGATGTTGGAGCCAAAAAAACTATAACTGTAGACCTCTCGAAGGCTAATAAGGAGGAACTGAAGAATATTACTTGTAAGTTTTCGCTTTGATATTGACAAATTTTAGGTAAAGGAGTTCATACAATACACCTTGCTACAATACATACCTACCACATGCTTTGATGTTATTGGTGTTAATCGACATACATCTAGGTGTTAATATTATAATAATGAAATATTATAGGTGTATTTGTAGTGTAACGACCACAGTAATTAATAGTGCTGTTTCTTTGATGCCGTAGCTGGTGCCAGCACAGCACTGTATGTTTTGGTCCTATTCAGCATCCAGTATTTAACTACGACACTTGCTATTTCATACAGTGATAACATTATGCTGCTATATTATAGATAGTAGTCGAATCCAGCGAGATAGCGCTCGCTTTTAATGTCAATTAGAGCTTAGCTAGTGCTTACTTAAGGAGCTACTTGGTAAGAATTCCGGCAGAAAACAGCTCTTGTATACCCATTACCATCTAAAAAAACTCGTATTTGTTACCAAAATAAGTCATGTTTTTCCAGGCTGTTGCAGCTTGATAAAGGCATTGAAGAAGGCTGCGGAATGTTGAAAATATAAAGCACTTGGCCTCAATTTAAAAATTAGGGAATAATAATTATACTTGTGTTATTTATGTAAAAGTGCCTTGTTAAAATGATATAGCAATTACGCAGTCAAGCATAATCAACAACGATGGTTTATAAAATTTTTGGCAAAATAAATATTTCGAAGTGGTTTAAACAAATAAAAGAACCTATTATTCTTGGCAGAATTTATGGTTTTATTTGATAGATCCTTAACATAATTTTTTTTCATTCCGAGACATATTTTTCATTAATTTTACTGCTTGTGTTTAAAATATAACATATTTTTGAAAATATGGTCTGGTAAAGTAATTCCAGGAAAATACGAAATGCCGCTATGTATTATAGATAGGTCTACCAGGATCTCATTGCAATGTATTGATGACACACCATGCCAAAATTACGTAGCGTTATATTGTATGCGTACCTACTGCGTAGCGTATTGCAGGCGTAATCATGCCAAACTTCGGCCGCGTTTTTTTGGCCTAGTGTGTTCAGACACATTACTATTTCACTTTAAGGCCTGTATTCACTTTGATTAGTGATTAGTGCATGTGATTAGTCGGCTGCGTAGTAACGTGAATAGAAGCGTGTTGTATTTTTTGCGAGTGCAAATGCGAGTAGCCACGTCCCGCGCGCCCTTCCTTTACCCCTCACTCGCAGCGTGTCTGCCACTAAACACGTGTGGACATGCAGTGTTTGTTTAGTGTTTAGCTAGCGTCGGGCGCCCGTGTTATTTTGCAAAAAATGGCAAAGTGGACCGAAGACATTACCTATAAATTTGTGCAGGAGTATTTATAATATGAATGCCTTTACAATTACTGTAAAGCCGCTAGCTACAAAATAAAGAAGCCCCAGATGCGGCACTTTTACGTATAAGTGAAGCTACTTTTAGCACCGCGTTTAATACTTAGTACTTCTTCCAATTGCAAGCGCGCCTCTCGCACCGCTGTCCTCCGCTCTGCACCCCAATGCTCGCTGTCCTCCGCACCGCATAGCCTCGCTGTATTTTTATTATGAATATCCGCTCAGCTCTGCTCCACCCCGCTCGTGCTGTTTCCATTGAGGCGGAGCGGAGATTTCGAGCATAGTGATTGGTCAATTCGGGCACCGCTAAGGTCCTCTCCGCCCAGCCAAGCCCAGCTTCGCGTCAGTGGAAACGCAGCCTAAACAAGAATTGGACATTACTAATCACCTGCACTCGCACAAATCAAAGTGAATACAGGCCTATACAATGTTTAGGCTGCGTTTCCACTGAAGCGGAGCGGAGATTAGCGGTGCCGAATTGACCAATCACCATGCTCGAAATCTTCGCTCCGCTTCGCTGTCATTTCGCTGGAATAGCACGATTGGTCAATTCGGGCACCGCTAAGCTTCGCTCCGCTTCAGTGGAAACGCAGCCTTATACTTGTTACTTGACGTCCTTAGTTGTAAATTTATTTGGTAAAATCAAGATAAAATTATATTATTGATCGCAATCATTGATCGTAGGCTAGTAGGTATTTTTATTATTTAGGGTCAAAGGTTTTACGCGAAGCTTTGAAATTTGACACCAAATTTGTTTATTACTTAGATGGATTTAGAGGAAACTTTGCAGTAATGTAAGCTACGTTTTATCCCGGCATTCCCACGGAAACGGGAACCACCGTTCCACCGAAGTCCACGCGGACGGAGTCGCGGGCAACAGCTAGTTTATAATAATATTTGTAACATTGCGCCTGTTGTTTTTAAATAGCAAACGTACATAAGTGAAAGTATTAACTAGATAGTAATAAGGCTACGAATAATAAAAACTAAGGAAAAGTAACTCCGTCAAAAAGCATGCTCCACAATACTTGTCAAAAAAGTGTACCTTAGGGCTTAGGTACACATTTCAATACATTTGCAATATTTAGGTGGCCTTGAGCGATACTAGGCTGCCGTTACATGACAGATCGAAAGGAACCAAATTTAAAACGGTGATACGATTCCTTAGTTTTTATTATTCGTAGTAATAAGGTCTTTAAACGCGTTGTCAACTTCCGATTTTTAGGGTTCCGTTATCCGTACCAAAGATAATATAATCACTACGTTTTATTCCGTACCCAAAGGGTAAAAACGGGACCCTATTACTAATACTTCGTTGTCTGTCCGTCTGTCTGTCTCCAGGCTGTATCTCAAGAACCGCTATAGCTAGACTTCTGAAATTTTCACAGATTATGTATATCTGTTGCCGCTATAACAACAAATACCAAAAAACAAAATAAAATTAATATCTAAAGGGCTTCCATACAACAAACGTGATTTTTTTGTCCTTTTTTACTCGGTAACAATAATGGCAACAGGTAGGCACTTAATTCATCAAGCCCCATACGGTCACCGGTGACCGAGACACAATAGAACATCTATTGTGTCTCGTTTTCCCACGATCGACGGGTTAAATTTTAACAAAGGCCCTAATTATATGTGTACTTTAATAATTAATAATAATATTTACTTAAATAAATTAAAAATGGGGGGGCTCCCATACAAAAAACACAAATTTTTGGCCTATTTTTGCTCTATTACGGTAGGTACGGAACCCTTCGTGTGCGAGTCCAACTCGCACTTGACCGATTATTATGTAATTTGGCACAGATATAGAGCAAAACACGGAGAAGGACATGTATGGTGCCCGCGCTTATTTACGCAGGCAGCGCGAAACGTCTAGTCTATCACAAAAATATGTTATTAGGTATTGTGACTAAATCACAAAACCATAATCACTGATTATAGACCTACAGGCTACGACTTCGACCTGAGCCCTTCACAGAGAGTAGATTATAAAGAAAGTAGGGAGCGAGCTGTAATCACGGTGAAACTCGATCACGCCTTGATCTATTGGGACAGACACAGACGTGCATGACAAATGATGGTGATTTGTTTCAGCTGGAAATTGTTGGCAAAGAAAGCCCGTGGCTCGAGATTTCACGCTCATTGTTGAAGACCTAAGTGGATGAAGTGGGTAACTAACAATTTAAAAATTATCGTTTTTTTTTTCATAAATGGAGGATTTAGCACCGAGGATATAATTTAAAAAAAAAATGTGGATTTCATGTACTTATAGCTAGATGATGAAGAAGGTAAGTTATAAGGTTTGTTAAAATTTTGCGGGAAAAAATGAGTAATTACCCGTATGTTATAAAATGTTAGTTATCCACTTCATCCACTTACGTCTGGTGTTGTGAATTATACCCTAATGCAGGGGTTCCCAAACTGTGCGCCGCGGCGCCCTAGTGCGCCGTGGAAAGGCAAGAGGGGCGCCGCGCCATGAGTCGATCCTCCATTATCCGAAACCACGAATATTATAAAATTAAATTATAAAATTAATCATGTAAAGCAGGTAGATGATTAAATATTTAACTATAATAATTAAATGTTTATTTATGTATCTTTTTCTTATAGCTTGGTAGAGTAAGGCGCTATGACAAAATATTATGACGTGTAACTGCGCCGCAGGCTGAAAAAGATTGGGAACCCCTGCCCTAATGATTGTGTATACTGCGGTCCAAACGAATTGTTGTCTTCGTAACTTAGCTATTGGTCGTTAACTATAACGAAGTGAACGGAGAAAGTTGGCTTTTATTATTCAATTTAATGGAATCGGAACTAGAGATGAAGGTAAAAATACAGGGTGTAAATTTGTTCCGTATCTTGGTTTGCATAATAAAATATATAAACCTGATTATAAGCTACTTTTCCTAGGGAAGCAAATTGAGTAGTAAGAGTACAAATTGCTACCTTACTAAATACTGAATGTACTATCACCATATAATAGTTTATTAGCAAAATAAAAATGGTCATCACGGAAGTCTTAAAAGTTAAATATACGTACCTATCTACTCAAAGATTGTGGTCGGCTATGTATGCTAACTATGCTTGATCAACCGTACTGCATAAAACACTGTCGCGATCTTACAAGGTACCTATCAAATCGGAATGGCTACTGGCTATAGTGCTTTTGGTAACATAAATTAGCGATCTTCTGGACATATTATTCTCCATATAAAATTTATCTTATATATAATTTATCTTATTATTATTATCTTATATAAAATTTACCATGCCAAATGTTAAGCAAGTGCAAACCAATTTGCTATTAAATGATGAGAAAATAAATCTTGTTGACAGTACTGTGTTTTTAGGAGTAACACTAGATTGTAAACTGCAGTGGGGTCCTCATATTGCCAATCTGGCCGATAAGCTCAGTTCCGCAGCATATGCAGTCAGAAAAATTAGAGAAATCTGTGATTTTTCGAAATTAGTTTATTATAGTTATTTTCATAGTAGAATGTCTTACGGCATTCTATTATGGGGAAGTGCTGCTGATATTAACACAATACTTGTGCTGCAGAAGCGAGCTATACGATCTATTTACAAAATGTCATCCTTTGAATCTCTCAGAGAAAAGTTTAAAGAAATAAAAATTCTAACCGTTATCTCTCAATACATTTTGGACAATGTGTTATACGTGAGAAAAAATTTAAATAATTTTAAAATGAAAAGTGACATTCACTGCAGGAACACTAGGAATAAGCACAAGCTAGATATACCAATAACCAGGCTGAGCAAAGTAAGCAAATCTTTCAAAGGTGTACGCGGTAATGTATACGCCTATACAATAAAATCCCAGAAAGCGTTCAAAATCTTTCAATTAATAAATTTAAAAAAGTTGTTAAAGAACGTTTGTGTGCTAAGGCTTATTATAAGGTAAATGATTTTCTCAATGATAGCACACCTTGGGAAAAATAAGCTGACAGAACATAGGCCGCTTCTATATAAATGTACCACATTTTACATACCTTTTGTAAATTAGCTTAAGCTATATTATTGTAATTTTCCACCTTTTTGGTAAAAGGTGGCCCCGTGCGAGTTTCTTACGCCGGTTCTTCTCGCCGGGTTAGTTCCCGAACCGGTGGTAGGCCTCATGTAGACGTTCTAAAAGTGTTAACTTTGTTAACCTATTTAGAAATAAATATTTTGATTTTGATTCTGCTGCTTTGGTGGATATGTTTGGGCAGAAATATAATAATTGTCATAATATAACCGATTAAAGATCATGAGTGTCTACGCTAAATACAAGCTAATAATAATACAAAGACCCCTCACTTTGTGCTATGATGGATAAAACACGACAGTCACCAAGTTTTTACTATAGGTATTTTAAAAATAATATTTCTCACAAGTTCTGTGAATTCTTTTTATTATTATAAGTTATAAGAAAGCAGTTTTGAATTGTTAACCGAGTAATGTATACGTTATGAATGTTAATGGACTTCGTGCTCTATTGAGTTGCGGGAAAAAAATGATGCACGCGAACTGAGCTGCCTCCTACAACTACTACCACAATATAAACAATATACAGTAGACACGTTCTGTTTCTATTCACCCAAGAGACAGCGACAACCAGAATTTCGTAATTTTATAAAAGCTGAAAGTTATCCTGTTTAAGACTTCCATAGAGGTGGGAACGACCAGCAACTATGGAGTTTCGGTCGCGGTTACTTTAGGTCTTAGGAGGTATCCAGTTCTGAACGTGTATAACTGTAGGAATCTCGTATTTCACTGTCGGACACTTTAAATGACAGTTGCTTCCCACTGCGCGATCACCTCAAAGTCTAATACTTTAGGGGTAACTACTTCGGGGCAGTGGGAAGCAATAAAGTCTGGCTGTCACTGGCCCTTGGGTTATAATAAAAGTAATATAATAATAAAAAAATAAAAAAATAATTAAGAACCCCACAGACAAACTGTGACCATTTTTGCAGGACTATATAGTATGAGTAAACATTTTACGTTTGAATAAATGTTTTTTTTTTAAATAGACCGCATAAATTATTGTGGTGCACACGAACTCCCCTCAGGCTCCACGTTGGATCATAGTGGACCGATACAAGCGACTACGACCGCGTAAAATATTCGTCTATGATTTACTTAAAGTCAGCATCCATTGAGCAATTGAGCATGTTACAAACTGCATCGTAATCTTAATCATTGGTTATATTATATACTAGCTGTCCCGACAAGTTTTGCCATTTAAAGTATTTAAATCTTACCCCCTGTTTTGTCCCCTAAGAGGGTGGGGGAAAAAATTTTATACACCAGATGTTAAGTTGGTAAAAACAGTTAATAATATGAAGTAAGTCCATTAAAGAAAAAAATTTGATAAAAAATCTGACCCTCTCTTTGCTCCCCTTAGAGGGGTGGGGGGGGGGGTGATTTTTATACACCAGATTTTGAATTGGAAGAAGATAATAAAATAAAATATATCTGCGAAAACCGTATGCAAATCGGATCAGTAGTTTTCGTGTTAAAGCAAAAGTCTTATACAAAATCTGACCCCCTCTTTCGTCCCTTTAGAGGGGTGGGGGGATTTTTTTTTTATACACCAGATGTTAAGTTGGAAGAAGACAAATATATCTGCAAAAACCACATTCAAATCGGATCAGAAGTTTTCGTGTGACAGTGGAACAAACATACAGACAGACAGACAGACAGACAAAAAAACTAACCACATTTTTGGCTTCTATAGCGATGTAGTAACACCCCCCGCTTATTATTTTTTGAATATCTTTAATGTACAGAATTTTCAAGTTTAATGTACTGTATTGAGCGAGTTAGATATTTTAGACCACGGCTAAGCTAATTACTCTACTGTATTACTTATACTGTGATACTACTTTTTTGATAACTGTTCATTGATACAGAGCGCAGATTCAATGTTCTATAATCAATTCTACGATCAAGTAGTCAGATGTTTTCAAGATTCTAGACCCAGGAAAGGACCTAGTTCCCGTTCCGGCAGCAGGGGAATAGTGTGGGGATATCGACAAAAACCAAGATTAGCAAGATCAATTCTACTATTTGAAGTAAAGTAAAAACTCCAGCATAGTTACAATAGATATGCAAAGGGATTTATATTCGCCATTAATTTTGTAAAAAGCAAACTTATGCTCAGACTTCTAAATCGTGGTCTCAACTGATCTGAAGAACTTTTTGGCCTCAACAGCTAACCATTTTACGTTCAATCCTTGCTTGTGCATTTGACTATTTTAGTTACTCTGTAATACGACGTGTTTCCTAAAATGTAGGGTTACTAGTGTTACCACCTCGCTCCTTTTCTTGTGGTGTTGCTATTTTTTCGGCTCGGTCACTTTTCTTATTGTGACCACCGGAACTAGCGGACCAATTACTGTATTTTGCTCGAGTTGCGTCAAGCCCAACCGACAGAATATCATGGATAACTTGGACTTGACATAACAAACCAAGTCTGTTGAAGGAAGGCAGTTGCCTAGTAATATATTTTTTAAAGACGTTGAGTGTGTTTGTTACACAAATATTTTATCAATTGTTAATTTATTGACTCGCAAAAATTAATGGTCTGTAAAATTATTCTGATTTTACGACCATCGTGTGGTTATGTAAGAAAGCAATAGACAATATCATAGATCATCATAATTGTTGTGCAAGTCGTTTTTGTAAACCTGATTTTTCAGGCTTTACTCTCTCAATTCTGGAATCCTACTATCCTACTATAATATTATAAAGGCGAAAGTTTGTATGTATGGATGTATGGATGTTTGTTACTTTCACGCAAAAACTACTGAATGGATTTTAATGAAACTTTACAATAATATAGCTTTATACATCAGAAGAACACTAACCCCCTTACTAATAAATGTTGTATAAGCTTTGAATAGTTATACAGTGTTTTGTTCCTGTCACACAAGTGACATTTTTAATTGGATTGAAGAAGACAAAACACTGTATAACTATTCAAAGCTTATACAGCGTTTATTAGTAAGGGGGATAGGCTACAATTTTAACCGACTTTCAAGATGGAGGAGGTGTTATGTTCGTTTTTAGGGTTCCGTAGCCAAATGGCAAAAAACGGAACCCTTATAAATTCGTCATGTCTGTCTGTCTGTCTGTCCGTCCGTATGTCACAGCCACTTTTCTCCGAAACTATTAGAGCTATACTATTGAAATTTGGTAAGTAGATGTAGTATGTGAACCGCATTAAGATTTTGATACAGTAATGGAAAAAATATTAAAAATTTTAGGGGTCCCCATAGGTACAACTGAATCAAAAAATTTTTTTTTCATCTAACCTATACGTGTGGGGTATCTATGGATAGGTCTTCAAAAATCATATTGAGGTTTTTAATATCATTTTTTTCTAACCTGAATAGTTTGCGAGAGAGACTCTTCCAAAGTGGTAAAATGTGTGTGTGAGCGCCCCCTCTAACTTCTAAAGTAGGGGCATGATAAGTCTAAAAAAAATATATGATGTACTTTACTATAAAAACTACCAACGAAAATTGGTTTGAACGAAATCTAGCAAGTAGTTTTTTTTTTATATTTTTATATTTAAATAAAAAAAAATCATCTAACCTATGCGACAAATTTCATTTCTGCGGAACGGCGTTAAGGGCAGCAACCATTTAGTATATTTTAATATCGTCGCATGTGTATAACAGCTGCAAAATATAATGTATCACTTACGATCTACTAATAATGCATCTGATCATTGATTTGAGCAATAGTGTCCCCGTGCGGGCACAGATAGCTAAATACTAAAAAGTTACTACATACTTGTGCGTCTTTATCAAAAATACCTGAAAATTTGGGCCGTTTCTTTTATTTTCTAGACGCATAATATTATGCGAATGAGTCAGCACTTGGACCGGACCGAAATCATCGATTCTCTTAACTATTTGCTAACAGAATTGGGCTTTTGGGGTCAAAGTTACTCGTGCAAAGATCAAGGCAAGTGCTGTGAAGGTGACCACCGTTCTTTAGATACATATCGATCTATTTATTCATTAGTTAGTCACAGTAAAACTAATTTTAATCGACCATTGTAATTTGTACGGTTTTAATTTGCTGAGACTTGATTATTTTTTCATTACTATCATTGCTTAATATTGAAATCAAGAAGTAATCGAAATAATTTTCCTGTAAGTTGTAACACATTGCAACAGGGCAATAGATTTTATACTTTTAGCGCCAGTTTCACCACTTCCTGATAAGTACCGGATAGGCTATCCACAACTTATCTGACAGATACTCCAAAGTCCATAGTCCGTACTCTATCTGTCAAGTTAAGTTGTGGATAGCCTATCCGGCACATACCAGTAAGCGATGAAACAGCCCCGACTCCTTACCAATAATTGTGACGGTTACTAATTATTTCATATATTTAGTGACTACAAAACTTTACGTTACCAATCTGTTGGCATTAGCGATAACTTTTTGTTAACAAAAGTACATTGGGAGCAACTAAACTATTGTGTATACCTACGGGCTACAAATAATAAAAATTAAAAAACTAACTAGCTTATTATTCGTAGGTGCATCATCATCATCATCATATCAGCCTATATTCGTCCACTGCTGGACATAGGCCGGCCATTCGTAGGTGCATAGGTACTATAAACTACGTCTGCACTGGTCCATGGAGGTCGAGGACATCGTGGACTACATCCAGAAGAAGACGCGCGACACTGCAGCGCCTGAGGGTCGAGCGTCTGCAGTCTCGGCACAAAGTTAACTTCAGCTCCTTTGTGGTGAGAGTACCGACTAATCTTCTGTCGACTATAGAGGCGCTGGAGTTCTGGCCGATGGATGTGATCTACCGGAGGTTCCGGGGGAGACTCCGGAACGAAGCGTCGAGTCACGTCGCCGGCAACAAGTGACAGTGTTAGTTTATAAGTATATATAAAATATATATGTTAGTTTTAAGGTATTTATTATATTATTAATATGTATGTTAGATTTAAGGTATTTGTTATATATGCCCGAAATAAAGATGATTTAATTTAATATAAATTAATAGGTACAGGATACTTAAATTATTTATATATTACAGAAAAAATTTTTGATGATATCTATTAAATTACTATTACCATCTTATATTTATATTATAACTTATTACCTGTTACATTATTTATTTTAGTAAATTATAATAATAACTGATGAGTACTGACTACAATTTTATTTGGTGTGAAGTCAGACAACAATCCACAATAGTCTTGAAAGATTTGCATATTTGCATTCGTGAAGTCCTAATTTGATTAAAATCAATGAGTCATGTTCTGAATTCTTTGACAATGATGTCATATTGTCTCCGATCATTGGGTAATCAATAATTATATATTATGGAACTAAAACTTTGGAAAGTTCAAATATTATAATAATTATTAATTATTATGATTTTATTTACAGAGGTATTAAACAGAGAGAGAAAAATTAAGTACGCACTTGTGTATACTTAATCCTACTAATATTATAAAGGAGAAAGTTTGGATGTATGTATGTATGTCTGGATGTATGTATGTTTGTTACTCTTTCACGCAAAAACTACTGAACGGATTTTAATGAAACTTTACAATAATATAGCTTATACATCAGAATAACACATAGGCTACAATTTTAACCGACTTTCAAAATGGAGGAGGTGTTATGTTCGTTTTTTTATGTTCAACGATTACTCCGCCGTTTGTGAATCGATTTTCAAAATTTTTCTTTTGGTGTATAGGTTATCATCCCAATTTGGTACCATAAAAGTGGTGACCTGATAAAGAGAGCCATAAGAAATCGAGGGAACTCCTCAAAATTTATATGGAAACATGTGGTGACTTCGGTTTCGTGAGCAGTATTCTAAGCATATGCTACAAACAAGCAAGATTTTGCACCAAGGTATACCATGGTTCGGAAGGTGCTGAGAGAACTCCTGACTCTTTATAGATACAAGTTTGGGAGTTTCGACGTTGTTTTAAGAACGGAAAGCATAATATATGCTACTATGCAAATTACATTCATCATCATCATCATCACTACCATAAACCATTATAGAGCCATGTATCGTCCCGTTTTGACCCTATTATTGGTACTTACTTTTCATAGTCTTTTATTATATATCACTTAAACCGCGGGTAACACCGCGGGGCACAGCTAGTTTTCCTATATTTAAAAGAATCATATCACACCTAGACCACTTTATTACTCATGGTGTAAGATCTAATGTTTTTTATTACTGCCATTTATAACAGCTAATGAAAATGTCTCTTTAATATTCAATTAGAGAAAACACGGTTAAAGTGTAATAAATTTAACTAAGTGGTTTTAACACTTACTTAAGTCAACATTACCTAACTATTAAATATTAATTTATTTCTTATTAAAATATAAACAGTGAAACATACATTTGTTTCCTTCCGGATTTTACCTACTTTAAATATTATTATCATACAAGTAAGAAAAATGAATATTACGTATTTAGATATCAGGCAATAGAAATATTTCACCTAATCCATATCCATACTAATATTATAAACGCGAAAGTGTGTCTATATGTCTGTCTGTTACCTCTTTATGCCCAAACCACTAAACCGATTTTGCTAAAATTTGGTATGGAGATACTTTCGAGTCCCGGGAAAGGACATAGGATACTTTTATCCCGGAAAAATGTACGGTTCCTACGCGATAAACGAATTTTGGTGCAACGGAGTTGCGGACGTCATCTATTAGTAAATAAATGTTAAATTACGCAAGTCGTAATTTAACATTTTATTTACCTACTCATTGGAGTAGGCGAAATACTAAAATACTCGAGAACCTTCTACAAGTGTATCGCGGCGAAAAGTCCTTTATTCAGTGCATGATACAGCTTATTGTTGTATGGCGGTAAAGATGGTGTGACATACTATAATACCTACAAATAATCGGCCAAGTGCGAGTCGAACTCGCGCACGAAGGGTTCCGTGCCGTTAGAGCAAAAATAGGCCAAAAATTGTGTTTTTGTATGGAAGCCCCCCTTAAATTTTTATTTTATTTTAATATTATTATTAATTATTGAAGTAGACATATAACAGAGGCCTTTGTGAAAATATCATGTGCTTACCTGTTGCCACTATTGATATAGAGCAAAAAAGGCCAAAAAAATCATGTTTTTTGTATGGGAGCCCCCCTTAAATATTAATTTTATTTTGTTTTTAGTATTTGTTGTTATAGCGGCAACAGATATATACAATCTGTGAAAATTTCAGACGTCTAGCTATAGCGGTTCTTGAGATACAACCTGGTGACAGACAGACGGACAGACGGACAGACGGACAGACAACTAAGTCTTAGTAATAGGGTCCCGTTTTTACCCTTTGGGTACGGAACCCTAAAAAAGATTAGACGTCGAGCCAAATTTTTAAATTACATGAGTATAAAAACTATATTAAATCAAATAATTAAAAATGTGTCAGGGTGATAAATCATTATATTATTATTTAAAGTTTACAGACGCTGTCTGTGGATATACGAAGTAAGTAAGTACCTTTCGACCATGTCTTACGTTTAGAAAATTTTGTTCAGCGTCTTCTTTTTCGTGACAGACTGGCTAAGACTATTAGTAAAAACTAAAAAGTAGTTAAATTACCACGTAAGCCAAAGCACGATTTCCTACGGTTCAAGCTGACTCAATAGGGGATGATGATGATTTACTGCAAAACTAATGATCAAGATTGCAGTAATATTATGATCCCAATTTCAAAACAAAGTCACGCTTGCGTTGATCATTAGTGAAGTTATGAAAACGAAAGGCTTAATTTGTTGAAGACGTAGCTAATTCCCACGATTAGAGTTTTTCGTGTGTACATTAAGGATCAGTTATATTCATTCGTTTTAGGGTTCCGTAGTTTTATGTCGTCGCACCTGCAGGAACTAGTAGACCGTGCAGCATAGTGACGCATTTCTTACAAAACGAAATTTACATTGTATTTTGAAAAACTTAGCCAAATTAGGTGTAATGCTTGTAGTTTTATCGAAGTAAAGAACTTAATATTTTAACTGCGTTTTAATAACATTTTCATTTAATTCTTTTACAATAATAGTGTTTCAAACTGAAAATCATTTTTGCTATAAAATCAATGCACCATCGATTAAATGCAAATTGCAATGCGAGAGCACTAAAGCAAATGAACGACAAACGGATATTCTTTATTTATCTGTATTTATTTTAATAAAAAATATGATTGTAAAGCTATTTTACAATGATAACATAAAATTTCAAAAGAACAATAATCAAAAAAATAAAAGATGTCACAACTCACACCTCATAGCACAACCTGCAGATCGAGTGTCGTAGCTCCCTAAATTATAAAAAGCGACAATCGTCGCTATAAAAATATTTTTTTAGTCATAAAAACACAACTGTCAAGGCTAACGACAAATACATTTTTTTTTTAAATTTAGAACAATAGAAAATTTAAGGATGTCAGAATAGTGTGTATCTGCCTAAATCGTAAACAAACAGTGATAATCTTATCGCGGGGGAAGCGGGGGACGGGGAGAGGGCTCCGTTACTCAGCCACAGCTGATTTCACAGACTGAGTGAGTGCTCGTCGCGGCCGCACGCGTCTCAACGGAAAATGCCGGCAAAACAACTCGAATAGTGTTCTGAGTGCTTGTGTTTGTAAACGGGATTTGTTGACATTATTGTTTTTGGTGAGTACTCATGTTTATCGATTGTTTTGTTGTGAATGTTAGTGGTTTTTATGGGTAGGTTTGGTCGGCCGATACTGTATAATTCAAAGATCGATGAGGTATCGGTATGAAAAGTAAGATGTATTCATTGTTGTAATAGTTATACTTATCATTTTATTATAACTTACAAAATATTTATTTTTTACAATTACGATTTACAACGAAATGTTGACAAAAATCCTAAAAGTATTCTTCAAGTATAACTCTAATAACAAAGCTTGAGTTACACTTTATAATCTCAATGGTTATCTTACTACCATAGCATAGCATAAAAATATTGTATAAAAATGATTTTATACAATATTTTATGCTATTTGCGTCTACTATTTATTAATAAACAACGTGTTAGATTATTTTAACTGCTCAGTACAAGCAAAATTCTTCCTACCGAATATTTCCCAAATGGAAATTTGTTTCTTCCAAAGTTTATCAAAATTGAAATAGCATTTGCAAATACCAAGAAAAAGGAGAGTTTTTTTTTAATTTAGACAGAACCTTCATTTAATATTATACTCGCAGAAGTGTGAGTCAGCAAGTCAGGATCCAAACTCCTAAAGTCCTTATCCTTATCGCGAGGACTGATAAGAATCGGCGACTATTATGACTATTGCATTCTAGACATTTTTGAAACGACTTTACTCTGAATGAGATCTACCAGCACAATATAAGCATTTTACAATAGTAATCTCCATTCTAGAATTATTATTTGAAAGCACCACAGTATTTGCCGGCAAACATTATTCCAATCCAGTAATACAATCCAGCGCATTTTTTGCAAAATTGCATCCAGTGCATTCCAGCGCCCGTTTACAGTATCCCTATAGTAATATAAGTGTACAGTATCCCTATAGTATAAGCGCTGGAATAATGTAAACCGGCCATAAAGCTTGGAATAGGAGCAAAACAATGTTCAGTTCGATCAAAAAAATTGCATAAACATTATATTTTGTCATTGATTAATCAGTAGTTTGGTAATCAAAACGGTGCTTATGTTAGTCAATTTAGGTAAATTCGAGAATTCGGTCAGACAGATTAATTTCAACCACATTCAGGACAAACTAAGGCCGGCTACACACAATATTATTTCTAACACATTTAATAAATTCCTAACATATTATGGTTTATAAAACTTTCGAATGGTTAACATTTCGTGAATAATTCGTTTATTCCAAAGGAGCCGTACTTTTTAGGGATAAAAACTCTCCTACATCCCGGGACTTAAAGTATCTCTTTACCAAATTTCAACAAAATCGTCTAGAGGCTAGAGTAAAAAAGTATAAAAAGACACACTTTCGGATTAATAGTCTAAAGTATTGTAAAAATTTAAATAACTAAAGAGCTAGAAATTGATATTTTATGCGTTTGTGGTATAAACCTTTACCACAAGCACATGCCTGATTTTAATGGCAAGCAAGGGCCTCTTAAATCGACTGTAAAAGCTTTGTGAAAGTACAAATAGGCAAGGTTTTCTTCTTGTACTTAGACATTCTAACCGAGCTCACATTCCATTGAGCTCTGTCCCAAAATCAAAATCGATACTAATAAAATAAAAGAAATGATGAAATGTGTCAGTCCTATACGCTTAAACCACTGAACAGATTTAGGTAAAATTTGGTGTTAACACGTTTAGTCCTGGAAAAGAACAAAGGATAGTTCTATCATTGAAAAATATACGATCCCGGCACGATAAAAATTAAGTATTGTCATGCAACGAAGCAGCGGGCAACATCTAGTATTTAATATTGAAATAATAAAGCATATAAAACGTGGAAATTTTTCGTTTTTTAGGGTTCCGTACCCAAAGGGTAAAAACGGGACCCTATTACTGAGACTTCGATGTCTGTCCGTCTGTCCGTCTGTCTCCAGGCTGTAACTCAAGAACCGCTATAGCTAAACTTCTGAAATTTTCACAGATTGTGTATTTCTGTTGCCGCTATAACAACGAATACTAAAAACGCAATAAAATTAATATTTAGGGGGGGGGGTTCCCATACAACAAACGTGATTTTTTTAGGTTTTTTCGCTCGTAATCAATTATGGTAACAGCTAGGCACTTGAAATTTTCAAAAAATCCTTAATTACATTTGTACTCTAATAATTATTAATAAAATTTTAATTAAGTAAATATTTAAGAGGGGCTCCCATACAAGAAACACAATTTTTTGCCTACTTTCGCTCTATACCGGTACGGAACCCTTCGTGCGCGAGTCCAACTCGCACTTGGCCGATTATTTAGTTTCACCATTAAAAATAACTAGTTTTTAAATTTCGAATCAGAATTTGCCATGTGTTCCATTAAACACTTCCAATTAATAAAACTCAGTTAAAATATTTCTCGACCGTATAACATTCGAGATTATTCTGTACCGTTTGTAGCGGGCCTGTAGCTAAATTGATGGTAATTCCATTATTGATTCTATTATTGCACTTGTATGGAGAGGCGCGCCCGTCAGACAATTGAACGATCATCCCATTTCTGTGCGTTTTCGAGGGAGTGCTACGTATTGTTTCGCTTTTTCACACTACATTTTCTACTGCTCATTCACATTATTGTGTTTGTGACACATTAAACTAAAGCATCAAAGTAGATCGAGTCATAGTTTAAATGAAGTGTAATTTAGTAGACTACGTTTACTTTGTCATATAAATTATCCACGTTGGATGGATAAATAACATCGTTAAGTGTAGCCGATTATGAAACTGTTAATGAGCATATTCGTCTACAATTTCACATGATATCCATACTAATATACATACAATAAAGTTTGTCTGTTTGTTAACTCTTCACGCTCAAACCGCTAAACCGATTTTGCTGAAATTTGGTATGGAGATACTTTAAATCCCGAGAAAGGACATAGGATAGGATGCACACAAGTCGTTGCTACATCATCAACTGTTTAAAATATTTTTACTCTTAAAGCTATAGTATTTCACATTTCACAGTTCTCAATACTGTTATATTTCTATGTATTGGTGTTTCATTGGAGACCTAAGCCACCTAACCTAAGACTAGATCTCTCGAATCAAAGAAATAGTGTATTGGCTAGTTTCTAGCCATCAATCACTGACATCGCAATCTGTAACGGCTCAATTAACTTTAATGGCTGCTTTAGGGTTAACTATAATAAGCCAATATATTATAAATTATAATAAAACTCTTGTATGCTACACGTTAAGAAAAATGTAAAAATAAAATGCCTAAACTTTTTTAATTTTATTACGCGTAGGTATTTACTATTTATAAAAAAACACATTCCAATATAACTCTTTTATCTTTGATGATAAAAAAGACAACCTGTTTTTTTAGTAAAAAAAAAATAAATATAGCAAAAACGTTAAATTTTATTAACTTAGGTAACAATACGTAACTATTATGCCTTTATAGGAATTATTTGATAGGTTTTTAATGATAGGTGTTTTACGTAACTTTTTATAGCTATAGAAAGTCTTAGTTCTATTAAAGTTGGTAGCTTAAGTTTTTTATGCCATTGCCTCTTAGGTATTTAAAGGAAATAAGTTATAATCATTATTAATAAAATAAAAGTATAAGTATAGTCACGAGGTATAATGTATTTTGTTACGTGTTGATTACTGTGTTAATTTCACTATATCTAACACCTTTGCAATCCATACCTCCATACAAAACGAATGTAATAAATACAAAAATTCCATACTTGAATCACCTAAAATTTTGTATGATAAGATACGTTGAGTACTACGGGGAAAGAACATAGTACGGTTCCCGCGTGACAAACAAATCTGTGAACGAAGTTGGCAACATCAAGTAGGTTGTTGTGTTGATCCAATAAACTTCGTAACACTTTCTACGAATATTTCTTACTAAAATTAGCGGGACTTACAAAATTTAAAATTATTTTTTATTCATATAATTTCGGGTCACTTCTAAGAAAATGTACTCCGTAACGTTTTTATAAATATTAAACAGATAATATGTAATAATAAATCACAAGCACAACTATCTATTAACCTACTTTAAAAATACTCTAACAAGAAAACTACATAATAATATTAGGAAACATGATATTTTTAAACTAATACAAATACATAAAATTAGTATAGATAAAATATATTATATTTTATTCATTTAGTATTATGTATAACAGCTATAAAATTGCTTAAGTAACACAAATTAGTTACTTGCACTGTTGTGCCAAAAGCGTTGAAATCTTTTTGTAGACAAAAGCGAAGAGGTCACTTGCGATTATTACTATTGTCTATTCTAACTTCACTCCATGTTTGATCAAGTCCGTTTCCTATCAAACTATAAAATGGTATTCTGATATGACCAACCAGCGCTGAACGGGTTCTGATTGGTCAAAACTACAAAAGTTTGAAGGTTGTTCGACCTATTTTAGTTATGACCGGCTGTACTTATATTGGAATTTTGAATACAACTGTAAAATTCAGTTAAGAGTATCTAATATATAAAATTCTCGTGTCACAGTGTTTGTGCGCGAATTCCTCCAAAACGGCTCAACCGATTTTAATGAAATTTTGTACGTACATTCGTTAGGCCTGAGCTATTCTCAGGCCTAACGAATGTACGTACAAACGTTTTACTACTTTTTATAGGTATAAAAAGTATCAATAGGTACTGATACTAGAAATAATTTATATGGCAAAACAATGTTTGCCGGGTCAGCTAGGTACTAAAAAAAATAGAATAACTGTAGTAGTGTAGTAGTTGTAATATTCGTAACATTGTATTTCTAAATGCGACCGATAAACCTAGTCGCTCTTTCACGGTGTTTAAGCACCACACAGCCGTGATTCAAATTGTCTAGTCTGTATCTAAATGATACTGTGCATGTTTATACTTTGTTCAACATAATTGAAAAGTATTTTTTATCTTGATAAAAACCGATTTAAATGTAATAGGATCTTAATTAGTTTTTTATCACTACTACTATATTATGTTAAATTAAAAAATTAATCAGATATATAATATAAATAATTTGATTGAATATTATAACGACCTTTCTAGCTACCTAGTATGTGGTAGGAGGATCCGTCGTGCCTGTGTCAGCCAGGAGTTGAGGAGACGGTTCCTCACCTGTTACTCGAGTGTCCAATTTATGCTAGCAATAGATATGATATTGAGCAGAAATTGGGCACATCGATGACGGGTGAGAATCTGCCTGCCATCCTGGGGGGAAAAAAGAGGGATTTGTTCCTCTCTTTCTGTAAGAGGATAGTGTGTGATACGAATAAGAGAAATTCGAGTATGTTACTGTGATTCTTAAGCTGTGATACTAGGGTAGTTAAATGTTGTTTTATATTGAACTTAATTGAATTGTTGATCGTCACTTAGTTACTTTTTACTTGGAGTTATTTTATAAGAATTGTATGTGTAGGACCTTTTAATGTAAATTGAATTTGAAATGTACATAATTTTAAAGTTAATAGATAACAACAAGCCCTGACACTGTTAGGGGGATAAGAAAAAAAAAAAAACCTAGTATGTGGTATAGAAATTAAAACTGGAACTCACGATAACTTACATTTTAAAACGACTTTTAAAAAAAATCGGCCAAGTGCGAGTTGGACTCGCCCATGAAGGGTTCCGCAGCAGCAATAGGGTTTATTTTTATGAAATTAAAAGGTTTATGATTTATTTTTATATTTCAGTTGATTTAATGAAAGTAAAATTAAGGTTTACCGTTTATGACGTTGACGTATAAAAAAAACTACTTGCTAGATCTCGTTCAAACCAATTTTCGATGGTAGTTTTTTGATTTTTGAAGACCTATCCATAGATACCCCACACGCATAGGTTAGATGAATTTTTTTTGTTTCTGTTGTACCCCTAAAATTTTTATTGATTTTTCCATTTTTGTATCAAAATCTTAATGAGGTTCACAGACTACATCTACTTACTAAGTTTCAATAGTATAGCTCTTATAGTTTCGGAGAAAAGTGGCTGTGACATACAGACCATACAGACGGACAGACAGACAGACAGACATGATGAATTATAAGGGTTCCGTTTTTTGCCATTTGACTACGGAACCCTAAAAAGGAAGGAATTGGTTATAAATTACAATATTCGTCACGTTTTAAGCGAACTGATAACAACACTAGTTACCTCTTGAAAACATTAAAAGGTCTTGTACCAATCAGAATATTTTGTTCAGTTTTTTTAGTACAGAGGCTGAATTTACTTCCGTTTTCGACGAACGAAGTTGCGGAAAACGCAAATATCAGTGTGACAACAGCGGAAAATGAGTTCGCGGATAATGCACACAAAACCTTCCGCGACTAATCGTCAAATAATTGAAACTCAGGGTCACTTCACATTCATCGCGAGGCGTTGCGATTTTCAAATGAGTCATGTGTACTGACCTTACCTTACCTTATAATGTTTTCACGAGCATTCTTAAACGATCCATTCAAAATTGAACTTTATTTACTACACGAGGTGACGTTCCGATCGACGCGGCAAGCGACCGCGACCGACGAAAATTCTAATAAAATGTCACTTTATGACATGGGCTACAGGTTTCATCAAAGCGCACAGAAGTGCGCAGGCCAAGTTCCAGCAGGCCGCGCGCATGCCGTGCACTGTTTACACGAACCGTTTCGATGCACTTTTGACTCCCCTGTAGCTCAGTTCCTATTGCGAGTGCAAAACATAAAATTAAACCTACGTAAATACTATTACTTAAGCAGTATACCCAATTTCATAGGTATAGTTTCGGTAGATCCTGAAATATGTCCCTGTAAAAATAGCTAATTTTGGCACTCACTCACTCACTCACTCACTCACTGACCGGTAATCAAAACCTCTAGGCCACTTCCAATTGTCCTAGCGTTATGAAATTTGGCACACAGGTCGTGTCGTGTGTTATATGTAGATTAAAAAAAAGAGAAATTTAAGAAATCGGTCAACCGTGAGTCGGTTCATCTACGAACTTCAGAGGCCACTTCCAATTGTCCTAGCGTTATGTAATTTGGCACACAGATCGTGTGTTATATGTAGATTAACAAAATATTAAGAAATTTAAGAAATCCATCAAGCGTGAGTCGGCTTATCTACGAACTTTAGATAAAAATTCTTATGTACCAGTGATACAACGAGAATATGATGTCATGTATAATGCACACTGTATAGCATCATTAAATACTGTTTACTTAAAAATTTGGCTTCTATTGATAGTTTAACAAATACCACTAGCACCATCTATCGAAAGTATTGTTTATATCGGGCGTGACACAAAAAGAAAGAAATAAATATGATTTCTTGAAAAAAGTATTGAAATCCCACCAAAAACATACCTGTTAAAATGGGGCCAAGTTCCTATCGGCTAATTTTTGGCCTAAAAC
This sequence comes from Cyaniris semiargus, assembly GCA_905187585.1. Lineage (NCBI taxonomy): Eukaryota > Metazoa > Arthropoda > Insecta > Lepidoptera > Lycaenidae > Cyaniris > Cyaniris semiargus. The sequence continues at coordinate 8,678,161 of LR994555.1, forward strand.
AAGAGTTGAAATCCAATCCAATGCCAAGTTTAGATGTACTTCACACTTCAACAGACTGAACCATAATACTTCTAAATTTGAACTTGGCAGGTTTTCGTGCTATACGTAACACTTGATTAATTGTATAATTAGATAATATTTATATAATTAAATTAACCTGCCAAGTTCAAATTAGAAGTATTATGGATCAGGCTGTTGATGAAGATGATTACGATCGATGAAGTGCATCTAAACTTGTCATTGGATTGGATTTCAACTCTTTTTTTAGGCCAAAAATTAGCCGATAGGAACTTGGCCCCATTTGAACAGGTATGTTTTTGGTGGGTTTTCCTCTACGCTACTTCAAAGCAGCGGCGGCGTCTGTCGCTAAACTAATGTCGCTAGAAAATGAAACTTATAGCCTAAGCTATAAAGGGAGATATTATTTGAATTTTGGTTGGTTGCGTTTGCTTGCGGCAAAGATCGGAAAGTCACCTTAAAAAGGAGCCCGACGCAGCGAGCAGCAAGTTTGTTAACATGTATCTTCTTGTGAAGTAAATAAAGTTTAGTTTTCATCATTTAAGAGTTCTTGCGAAAATATCATAAGGGTCAGTTTACATTGCGAAACGCTATGCAATGTGAACTGACCCTTGCGATGTTTCCACGAGTAACAAAATGGAGTGATTCGTCTCGTCTCTCGCGATTCCCGCGTTCCGCGTTCGACACGGTCCCGCGTGGCCCACTATCGGTTGATGGTACTGTTACAGCAACCGATCATCATCATCATCATTGACGACCTCTGTAGCTCAGTGGATGAGTTCGTTGGTAACTCCAGCCGGGGGTTGCGGGGTCGATTCCCGCCGACGGAACAAAAAAGTTTCGTGTCCGTCACCCCTACAAGTGAAACATGTAATAATTGTGGCTTTCTTATATGTTGTTATTATTGCAAAATATACAGTTCTCGCACAATATACGCATATCATTAAAATGTTTGTCATGAGTTATCACTTAGTTTTGTTACACCCTGTATATAGCACATTCGCCTATGATTTCCCATGATCGACATCGACTTTATTCTATGAATAGCTTCGCTAACGGGTTTACATTATTCCAATCCAGTAATCCAATCCAGCGTTGGATTGCTACTGGAATAATGTAAACGGATATCTACTGGAATGCACCGTAATGCTCAGTGCATTATTTTTTTCAAACCAACGCTGAATTGGATTACTGGATTGGAATAATGTAAACCGGCCATTATGGCCCAGCGTGGAGAGGTTTATACGAGACGGTTGAGTGCTAATAACGTTGTATAAAAATAATTATCGTAAACGTCCACTTGGATTCACTACGCACCGGTAATCGCGCTCGTGTAAGTTAACGGATTTGAATGTGCTATAACTGGCTGCGCCCGCGCCGGTCTTATACCACAACATTAATAACTAGCTGTGCCCCGCGCTGTTACCCGCGGTTTAAGTGATATATAATAAAAGACAAAGTAAAAATAATAGGGTCAAAACGGGACGATACATGGTTCTATAATGATTTATGGTAGTGATGATGATGAATGTAATTTACATAGTAGCATATGCTATCCGTTATTAAAACAACGTCGAAACTCCCAAACTTGTATCTATAAAGAGTCAGGAGTTCTCTCAGCACTTTCCGAACCATGGTATACCTTGGTGCAAAATCTTACTTGTTGGTCGCACATGCGTAGAATACTGCTCACGAAACCGAAGTCACCACATGTTTCCACATAAATTTTGAGGAGTTTCCTCGATTTCTTATGGATCCCTTCATCAGGTCACCATTTTTATGAATAAAGTATCAAATTGGCATGATACACTATACTTACACCAAAAGAAATATTTTGAAAGTCGGTTCACAAACGGCGGAGTAATCGTTGAACATAAAAAAACAAAGATAACACAACCCCCATTTTGAAAGTCGGTTAAAATTGTAGCCTATGTGTTATTCTGATGTATAAGCTATATTATTGTAAAATTTCATTATAATCCGTTCAGTAGTTTTTGCGTGAAAGAGTAACAAACATCCATACATACATCCAAACTTTCGCCTTTATAATATTAGTAGGAAGTAGGATACAACAGACCCATACTAATATTATAAATGCGAAAGCCTGTCTGTCTGTCTGTTACCTCTTCACGCCCATACCGCTGATCCGATTTTGCTGTTTGGTATGAAGATATTTTGAGTCCCAGAAGAGGAAAGGATATTTCAGAAAGCTTTAAATAGCAAGGTAGCAGCATCGCTTCGCATGTGCATGAAACTTGTCTCTGGCCTCTGCATTATGTAAGTTTTATTTTCAAAACAAGGCTTACACTACTGTATTATATTTATACTATGCTTATAATTTACAGTGTGCACTATAAAATATTTATTTGATATATTGAATTTCGTAATACATGCATGATTCATGCATTTTAACATTAAGAAATTACTTTAAAGTTTAAGGAATGCAATTTTTTTAAGAAGTATTTTTAAATTAAGTACCAAATTGTAAACATAAGTAAAGGTAGTAAATTTGGCGCTAGTACCATAGAAGAAGAGGTCTTCTGTTAAAGAAGTTGTCAACAATCAACCTTCCAAATAAAAGTCGGCCAAGTCATAAGTGCAGCCGCCCGTGGTCGGTAAAAAATATTGAGACAAAAGAATTATAGTTAAACAAGTAGATGCATTATGAATCATCAAAATAATTACTGCTTAAAGCATTGTCATGAGTGATAATACTTCAGGGTTTGTATGGGTCCCTTATATAGGGTTCACAGTCAGTAGCAGCGCTGAAAGAGTAACTTTTTTCTACTTTTGTATGGAAAAATTCATGACGCTCGGGCGCTTGCCCATACAAATCGGTGTTTACGTGGAAGAGCCATGCTTCGGCATGAATGGGCCGGCTCGACCGGAGAAATACCACGGGCTCACAGAAAACCGACGTGAAACAGCGCTTGCGCTGTGTTTCGCCGAATGCGTGAGTTTACCGGAGGCCCAATCCCCTACCCTTTTCCCTTCCCTAGACTCCCCTATTTCCTTCCCTACCCTCCCCTATTCCCTTCCCTACCCTCCCCTACCCTATTACCCTATTCCCTCTTAAAAGGCCGGCAACGCACCTGCAGCTCTTCTGATGCTGCGAGTATCCTTGGGCGACGGAAGTTGCTTTCCATCAGGTGACCCGTTTGCCCCTTATTTCATAAAAAAAAAATCACAAAAAAATACTCTTTCAGCGCTGCTACTTCCACAGTGAACTCTATTGCTGTATTTGACATAAATATATGTATACAGTATGTGATGTATATTATATACGCATGGTGACGCGTATTCTCACGCACTTCTATGCAACGCGTGCCGGATCATTCAGTAAATATCGCGAAAAATGTTAACTTGAAAAATTGTAACTTAAGTTGCCTGTGCATTTATATTTTAACCATAATATGACGCCCGCAAAATTCAAATCCGTTGCGCCAAAATTCGTTTATCGGGCGGGAACCGTGCTGCATAATATAAACTACCCTATGTCCTTTCCCGGGACTTGAAGTATCTTCATACCTCTCAGCAAAATCAGTTCAGCGGTTTGGGCGTGAAGAGGTAACAGAGAGGTAACATACAGACATACTTTCGTATTCTAGATGCATATCGAATATTATTTAAATCTGCGTCTGCGATATCAAGTTTCTATAATATAGAAATGGGGAAAATATTATGATTCCTAATTCGACTTATTATAAAAGATTAAAAAACATATTGTGTTGATAATCACTTTCTAAAATCTAAAGGATGATCATGTAAAGGTGGTTACATAATTTTATGATAATGGGCTTCCAAAAAAATCGCCTACGTTGTAGATATGCCAAGAAATTGCCACTGCACCAACCATTCCATGGAAAACTTAAAACCGCCAGGACACGAGGTCACCTGATAAGACGGAGGGAGAGTTAGACCACCGGCGGGGCGTAGAAGAGGAAATAATATTCGCCTCTCTTTTTACCGCATGAGAATGTAAGCTGTTTTTTCACCGGCACTCCCAAAGTGCAACACGTTTTTAACCGACTTCGAAAAAGGTGGAGGTGATATGTTCGGCTATTGATGTTTTTTAAATGTATGTAACGGAATCTTTGAGCACGATTTTTATTACCTATATTATATCCAGTAGTCTAATTAATTCGAAACTTAATACGTATTATGAGTCAATGACAAGACAATAATTTGTTAAACATTTTGAAAAAAATAAATAAAATTTAAGCATGTTTTTTTTTAGTTTCTTTATTTATTTATACCAGCATGCGTTAACTACTGAAAAAACGTTAATGGCTCACCAAGTGAAGTATCGGGGGCATCATCATAAGTTTCTAATTCACGTGTACCCTCTTTTTGTAAGAACTAGTTTAACATGAATATAGCTAATGTGAATTTTATCGATCTGTTATGTTATATGTCAGTGTTTTTCAACCTGTGGGTCGGGACCCCCTAGCTTAGGGCAGCTAACCCCAACCCGCGGCCTTTGTTTGTGGCCCGCGTGATGTTAAACCATTTTGAAATTCACTCCCACCGGGAAAATAATATAGTCATCGTGAAGGTCGTGATTTTTTTTTTTCACTTTAAAATCGTTAATTTGGAAAAACGTTATTTTTTAAACCTAAAAATTTTTGTTGCGGCCCGCGACACCAAGACCAAAATATGTTTTGGTCTTGTCTCCCTAAAGTATTATCACTTACTTTTGTTACACCTTGTAAATTAAGTAGAAAAAATGTAACAAAATGATAATATTATTACTCATAAACACACACAAAAGCAATGGGTAGCGAAATATTTTTTCACACCAGGTGGGTCGCATCATAAAAGAGGTTGAGAAACACTGTTGTATTTTGTACAGACGTTGATTGTCGCTTCCTTCGTAACTCATATGTAACTGTTACATAATAATGAGCATGCCCAATTTAAAGTTCGTAAGGTGATTTACATTTAATGACAATAAAATTTCATTTTTAGGGTTCCGTACCCAAAGGGTAAAAACGGGACCCTATTACTAAGACTTCGTTGTCTGTCCGTCTGTCTGTCTGTCTGTCTGTCTGTCTCCGCTGTAACTTAAGAACGGTAATAGCTAGATAGTTGAAATTTGCACAGATTATGTATATTTGTTGCCGCTATAACAAAAAGTACTAAAAACAAAATAAAATTAATATTTAAGACGGGCTCCCATACAACTAACGTGATTTTTTTGGCCTTTTTTGCTCTATATCAATAATGGCAACAGGTAGGTACTTGAATTTTTCTCAAAGTACTTAGTTATATGTGTACTTTAATATTAATTAATAATAATAATAAAATGAAATAAAAAATAAGGGGGGCTCCCATACAAAAAACACAATTTTTGGCCTAATTTTGCTCTATAATGGTACGGAACCCTTCTTGCGCGAGTTTGACTCGCACTTGGCCGATTATTTTCAATTCGCAACCTCTTTCGAATTTCTTGCTTATGCACATTCGGTGCAATAAAAATTCAGTTATTTACTAAAACGGTACATTAAAACATTTTGAGCGTAAAGACGACAGACAGACGGTCAGATAATAACACTTTCGCATTAATAGTATTATACAAAATATAATAAAATTTGCAATCAAGTATTAAAAATGGATAGGTGTTGGATAATTTATTATTATTTTATAGATTCAATTATTCATTTCTCACTCCTATCGCTGCTAATTTCTAGGGCCTGAATAGTGAATACATGTCCTTGGCCGAGTCCATCCATATTAATTATTATACATGCCCAGTGCTCGGCCGAGAGCACCGTCTCGCCACTCTACTCGGTAGGTGTGATCATGGCTTTAACTTTGCAAAAACTAGATTTACTTACAAGTACTTACTTTCTTCTTATTTCCTCGTGTGTGTACCTTTGTCATCCGCTAGCAACTAATTAGCAAGGGCCTAATTGGATACGATCGCCGGCAAACGGAAAACGAATTGGTACGCGTGCTAACGTATCCGCATTAGTGATAGGTACAATACACATACACACACACACACACACACACACACACACACACACACACACACACACACACACACACACACACACATAAGCATACACGCTAATAATAATACTACATACACGCATAATAATACTAGATGACGCCCGCAACTCCGTTGAGCCAAAATTCATTTATCGCGCGGGAATCGTACATTTTTCCGGGATAAAAAGTATCCTATGTCCTTTCCCGGGACTCAAAGTAACTTTAAAAAAAAACTAGGCCCTTGCATCCATTTGGGATGATTTATACAGTATTTTCAGAGCGAAGTAACCACTTTTCAAATATTGTAGTGCCTGGGACAAGATTTTAAATGTCCGTATGGTTGCCCAAGCGCATACGGCATTCTCGCTACATAGTTAGCCTAGTCCAGAGGAAGGAACAGGTCAATACGTCTGGGACCAACCATGTGCTGGTTTCCTCACGATGTTTTCCTTCACCGTACGAGCTTCCGCATTGTGTACTTGAGATCAGAAAATGTCTCATTGGTATTTGGTAGCCTCCACCCGGGATCGAACCTGCACCCTCTGCGAGTGCGAACCAAAGGTACCATTTACCTTACTACCCATTAGGCCACGGACGCTTCTATCTTTATAACAAACAGCAAAATCTGTTCAGCGGATTTGTAACAGACAGACAGTACATACTTTCACAGTTAGAATATAAGTATGGACAGCTTGAAGCATATTTTGTGAATTGTGTATGATGTATGTGTTTAACATATTCACGTAGTATATCTTTTTTCTACTCAGATATTAAAGGGCCTATCAGACAGCGAGCGGTCACGCGGTCAAGCGTGCAAGCGGTCAGTTTTGCGTTCTTTGTGTTGTACTACGTTTTATACACAGGGGGCGTTCTGACCGCGTCAAAATTCCTCCTGTGTGACTGACCGCTCGAACGCAAAATGCGAATGCAGAACGCTTGAACGCGTGACCGCTTTCTGTCTGACAGGTCCCTAAAGCTTATGTGCGTATGCAGCTTTTTCAAGAGCTTCAGGTTTGATAAACCAAACATACAGTTTTGTTTACTTAGTAACAGTTTTGTTTGATAGCAAGCAAACATGTTCGAACAAAGAAAGAAGATGGTATAAAATAGAAGAATCATATCCTACTAATATTATAAAGGCGAAAGTTTGGATGTATGTATGTATGTATGTATGTATGTATGTATGTATGTATGTATGGATGTATGGATGTTTGTTACTCTTTCACGCAAAAACTACTGAACGGATTTTAATGAAACTTTACACTAATATAGCTTATACATTAGAATAACACATATTATGCTACAATTTTAACCGACTTTCAAAATGGAGGAGGTGTTATGTTCGTTTTTTATGTTCAACGATTACTCCGCCGTTTGTGAACCAATTTTCAAAATTTTTCTTTTGGTGTATAGGTTATCATCCCAATTTGGTACCATATTCATAAAAGTGGCGACCTGATGAAGGGATCCATAAGAAATCGAGGGAACTCCTCAAAATTTAATTTTATATGGAAACATGTGGTGACTTCGGTTTTGTGAGCAGTATTCTAAGCATATGCTACCAACAAGCAAGATTTTGCACCAAGGTATACCATGGTTCGAAAGGTGCTGAGAGAACTCCTGACTCTTTATAGATACAAGTTTGGGAGTTTCGACGTTATTTTAACAACGGAAAGCATATGCTACTATGCAAATTACATTCATCATCATCATCATCACTACCATAAACCATTATAGAACCCTGTATCGTCCCATTTTGACCCTATTATTGGTACTTTTCATAGTATTTTATTATATATCACTTAAACCGCGGGTAACACCGCGGGGCACAGCTAGTAATATTATAAAATAAGCGACAGACTAATTATTAAAAAACGACAGACAAAGGATATGGGAGAAAAGCCCATAATAGACGATTCATATTATTGTAAAAAAATAATAGAAGAATAGAGGCACAGATTACCAAAGCGCAGACGATACCAATGATATAGATGTCCAAAAATAAATTACCCAGTTGCTGAAGTACCACTTCAAGCGAAATATTAATATCCAGACGCTTTAAAACTATTCACGAATCACGATCTCTTACGCCCAGTACTTAATGCTACTTTAGTACTTCTAATTCTTGATTAAGCTGTACTTATCATTTTGATAAGCAGTGGCGGTGACAGCCTGCTATTAAAAATGTTAAAAAAACTTTACAAATTTCGTTACACTAACTGGACTAATTAAATGATTAATACTTAAAAATAAACTAAATGCACAGTAAACATATTTCGAAACATAATAAAATATTACGTCGGTAATTAAAATTCATATTTATTTTAATTACACTCTGAGTGTTTTTGAGCCCGTAAATTACGTTTGTTATCACGTAGTACCATTTCGTGATAATTTAAACAAACAGATAAAAAATGTAAACAGAAATTAATCTCTTCATTTCACTGTAGCGTACTTAGAGGAAATTGAATGTTCAGCAGAGACTTTGGACTACGGCCGATAATAACATTATTATTATGGCCAGTTTACATTTTTCCAATCCAATGATTCATCCAGCGTTGGATTGGATTGGTTAATTTGACGAAATGCGTTAGATAGTGTCGACAACGAATTCAGATGACAAAAATTTTGGGATTTGACATGACGCACCGCATACTCCGCATATAAACAAGGATTTTTGTTAGAGGTAAATAGAACACACTGAATAAAATAATGCAATTTACAAGTCATAATGATTCACCCTAAAGTGTTATCACTTAGTTTTGTTACACCCTGTAGATACTTCTTTATAGATACCTCTCGCCATAGATACTTTGTAGACATACACACAGATATATTGTCATTAGCACGTTTTCCCCGCGATATTGTGTGAACTGTATACAATGGAGATGACGGCCATTGTTAAATGATTCTGCCATTTACATATTAAAATATACTTAGCACGAAAAACACTCGAGTCTTTTATGGTGTCACTCACATTATTTAATACTTATAACGTCTTACATAAGAAAAAATAAACTAAGTACGAATAGGTAGAGCGACCTTTCACAAAATGTCCAAAAGGTCAAAAATGTGATTAAAGAACTTTTACCTGTCCCAGGTTGAATCCTTTGATTGGCCACGCCTATTATAATATTGTAATTTAATTTTTAACCAATTGTCTTTCTTGTACAATGAAAAAAAGTTAAACGTAGGAACCGGCTAAACGGGCCTAACTGGTAGTGAAAACGAGTTAAAAAATTCAATGCGACCATAATATGTGTATTAATAATTTGAAGAGAAAACTTAATAAGTGAGAGTGTAAATAAAGATTAATTGATAGATAATGTTAGTTGATGGATTTTGAATAACGATAGACCGGGGTACTTAGATAACTTGCATTGGATAATTTCGGCTGTTCAACTAAATACCCAGTGCCATTTAAAACTAGTATTTTCCATGCTACTCGGAAAAAAGTAGAGTTTAATCTTTTAGTCCTATCCCAAGCACACAGAGTTCTATGGATTAATTATTATCAGATAATATGATTCGTAATAAGATCCAGGTTAGATCATTATCAAGCCTAGCTGGGTACCGACGATTTATGACTAGCTAGACCTGCCCCCCTAGCATACGCCAACGAGATATCTCGTGGATATCTCACTCTCGAGCGTAGTGATATTGTCGATATCGATATATATCTCTTTTTTACTAACATGCGTACGTCGAGACTCGAGAGATAAATTTCTCATTCGTATATAGTTCGTTAGTATATAGACAAAAATAGCACATATAAAAAAAAACAAAATTATCTCTAATTTTGACGACAGACGTACGAGAAAAAATGTATGTCATGTTAGGGTCAATAGAGATGAAGAGATAAACCAGTTATCATCGAGAAAACGTGTAGACAAAATTTTCTCGTTGGCGTATGCTAGCACGGCAGGGGTTCCCAAACTTATTTTGTTTACAGCCCACTTTGAGAACAAATTATGTTTTAGCGCCCTCCATTGTTCAATTTAAAATGCATGAAATAAAATTACAAATCACCCCCCAAGCCGCTACACAACGCCCCCATTTTTTTTCTGGGTCCAACACCTCTAGACCTTCAGCGCCCACAAGGGGGCGTTATAGCCCATTTTGGAAAAGGCTGAGCTAGACGTTGGACTGCTTTCTGCCTTTAATTGATTAAATGAATTAAGCTACCTATTGTTTTCGCGATATTGAATACTATTGACTTATTCGTCGTCGTTCGTTAGTCGTTTAAAATATCGTCGGCTTTAGAAACTGTAAGAAATAGAAAGGAAACTGGAAATAATAGAATAACAATAAGCCCTGACTATGTTAGAGGACGGAAAAATTAATAAAAAACAACAAAATAAATATTGTCAGCATGTAGAAGGAGCCAAAGATAGACGAAGTGACTCACAATTTTTATTATTGCCGGTTGTAAATCTCTGAAAGGTCAAATCAAGAATCAGCTTTAATTAAATTGCGATACGTTCCAAGCTAAAATAGAAAAACTTTATTACGTACAGCAGTAAATTCGAAAATTATTAGGTGGCTTTATAGCGGCAACAGAAATACACAATCTGTGAAAATTTCAGAAGCCTATAGCTATAGCGGTTCTTGTAGTATTTACTGGTCTGTGGTAATAGGTTCTGTTTTTGATCTTTGGGTACGGAACCCTAAAAATATTATATTTATAGTACGGTCGAATTAAGAAACCTTATCCTTTTTCGGAGTCGGTTAAAAATATTTTTTATTTTTTAGTAATGCGGATTCTGTTTCGATGCGTCATTGGCATTTAAATGTCGTTCAATTAACCGGATTGTCCTGTACATTATACTGAGCAACTTGAAACGTTATACTTCTTTTTACATTTGGTTTCATTGCGCTTCAAGAGTAGCAGAAATAGGTGCGTATATATATATATATATATATATATATATATATATATATATATATATATATATATATATATATATATATATATATATATATATATATATATATATATATATATATATATATATATATATATATATATATATTTTAAATATGAAGTATAGGTCTACCAGAATCTGATGGCAAATTTGACAGCAGATTTTCCAAAAATATCCTTGATCATTGGATAAATTTATATATTTGCATACTTTCTCACTTTTTGCCATCAGATTCTGGTAGACCTATAATATCAATGAAGAAGAATGTGTAGACTGAGTTTTATTGCGCTTGAAGAGTGTCAGAAATAGGTGCGTTAATACTTTTTTTAATATGAAGTAATAGCGATAAAGAAGACTAAAGACTGTTTAGTGCGCAAAATAAAAAAAAATGAAAAGTCTCTAGATACTTATATGGATTTCTAGTACAACCTGTCCTTCGCCACTTGTTGTCAGATTTGCTATTTTGGACGGACAGATGACCTTTCTCGGGTCTTCTATCAGTCCAAAAGACCACATTTTCACAATCTCTTTCAGCCCCTCTAGCCTACGCCAACGAGATATTATCTCGTGGATATCTCACTCTCGAGCGTAGTGATATTGTCGATATCGATATATATCTCTTTTTCGCTAATATGCGTACGTCGAGACTCGAGAGATAAATTTCTCGTTCGTATATAGTTCGTTAGTATATAGACAAAAATAGCACATATAAAAAAAAACAAAATTATCTCTAATTTTGACGACAGACGTACGAGAAAAAATGTATGTAATGTTAGGGTCAATAGAGATGAAGAGATAAACCAGTTATCATCGAGAAAACGTGTAGACAAAATTTTCTCGTTGGCGTATGCTAGCACGGCAGGTCCTATTATGAATATAAAAAAAACCCGTCGAAAATCGTGTTGGCCTTAAAAACGAAAGGAAGGTCGTACATTGCCGTGCATGATATCATCAGATATGCTAATATTGGCAAACAGAACGTTTTAATTTCCATTATTTTTTATTTTCTCACGATAGCAGGATTGCACTATTTAAATATCAATTAAAATAGCAATAAAATTTAATTCAGTAGCAAGCTTTGTTGCTAGGTAGCAGTGGCGCCGAGTTCCTGTAATTACATTCTTATCGGCATATTTTTCTAGTCTATTATATATTAAAGGACATCCAAACCTGTATTTTATACAGGATAGGGCTTTCTTCGGAAGAAAAAGCACCCTTCGCCACTTAACTGCCGCACTCAGACGAATATATTAATTACTTAACTGTAATTAAATGAAGATTTTGACACAAGACATTTAATCTGTCAAACTCTTCATGTAATTTATGCATAATCATCATTAAATATCTCTGAGTGCGGCAGTAAGACCAGGATCTGATGGCAAATTTGGATAGCAGATTTTCAAAAAATATCCTTGATCATTGGATAAATTTTTATATTTGCATGTTTCACACACAGAATCAGCAACTATAAGGAAAATAACCGGCAAAGTGCGTGTCGGGCCACGCGCAATATAGGGTTCCGTAGTACCGTTAGTTTTTAATAATTTTTGTATGGGCAATGAATGTATTATATATTTTAATTTATAATGTGTGAATTATTTATAATGTGTTTTACACTACTAACAACATCATCTCAGTTACGTTCAAAGGAATTTGAACGAAAAGTTTATTTATACGTCTTCGCCGAATAAGTACTTTTTTTTAAGTCGATCGACTATTACTCAATAACTTATGAAGTCTTCTAAACCGTGATAATTTTCTTTTTAAATTCAGCATATTTCTTACTCCCGTGAATTTTTTCACATTTCCAGAAGCAAACGTTTAGCTGGTAGAAGTGGGGGGGGACACATGGACTCTAACGATTTTTTCCACTTCAAAACTTCATATAATATCACAAATGGATCCCTAAATCGGAAAATGATCTATGAATACTCGTAATATTTTTAAAAGACCTATCCAACGACACACCACACGGTGGGGTGCATTCATGCCGAATTACAGCTTTGCAGGTCCTATAGTCTCTGAGCAAAACCGCGGACAGACAGACAGACAGACAGACGGACAGACAGACAGACGGACAGACAGACAGACAGACGGACAGACGGACGGACAGACCGAAACTGAAAAAAGGATCAAAATGTTTTATTCCAATTACCCCGGTATTGCTAGAGTCAATTTCTTTTCTCACTTTTTGCCATCAGATTGTATGCCTCTATCTTGTATCTTCCAGCTTATCTCAATAATATACAGTGGCGTATCGAGCTATTTTTACCGGCTTCTGATTCTAAACGATTCAGTACACTGATAAACCTTATCGCATATTTTATGCAATTTTTTTAATGCAAAATTTCAACACTTGAACAAAACGTGAAAACGATTTACAAATATTTACAGATCGTTGAGGCTTGGTAGATTTGTACTGGTCGCTTTACATATTTTCTGCTTATGACAGACGCCTTATATAACAATTGTATTACAGTCCGACAAGGCTTTATATGAATGTGTCAAACTGTCAATGGGCGCTGCTGCTGGTAAGGAGAACTGACAAAAATGACATTTTTGTATGATTGAAGCGTTTAGTTCCTTTTCTCGCCACGTTCATATAAAGCCTTGTCGAACTGTACTCAAATGTGTTCAATGTTCATTTATTTCCCGTTTATGAAAAGTTTTCAGCGCTGGCCTCTGTTCTAGATACACGAGACCTTTGCATTGTTTTACAGAACATCTACTGGAGCGTAACAGTATGACAATGAAAGGTCGAATAGGCTGACACCCTGACATTTGTAGGTGTTACAAAAACTATGGGTTTCGTAATAGTATAATATTGATAAGCTATAAACTATAAATAATGGAGTTATCAGAAAAATCATAGCGTTCTATATTGGGTACTAATATAATATAACTTTTACTGTGTTAAGAAATTGTGTCTTACTTATTTGTTTATAATAATAATTGTAAGTTCTGCTATGTAGATTGTAGCTCTTAAACTATTTTGTTACAATAACCTAAGCTATATACTTTTTTTGCATAGAACGTGAGTGTCAGAGCCAGAATCCGTTCTTAGGAATTGCGTCTTAGTTTTCGTTTTCCTCCTATATAAAAGATATCTAGATGCACTAAAGGACGGCGGAAATAGTATTGAATTAAGCATCGTTTATTCGTCACGGAGGATATTACTAACTGCATACCTCACTGCAGTCAAAATACAGATGAGTAAGTATGGTGGTATAAATATATACAGCTATATACCAAACCATGCATGTGCGTCAAGTTTGCCTATTCAGACTCATGTCGTTTGTCTACCGCCGCCGTCGCCGGATCGTCACCGAGAACGAGATTATTTTGGGCCGATAAAATGCCACTTTATGACCTATGCCTATTGCTTCATTTTGCTCTACACCACAACAAAGCAGCGGCGGCATGGGTCGCTAAACCAATGTCGGTAGAAAATGAAACCTATAGCGTATAGGGCAAAGGCCATAAAGTGGCATTTTATCGGCCCAAAATAGTCTCGTTTTCGTTGGACATACAGTTGCAGCGGTGGACAAACTGCCTCATGATTGGTGGCCTAATAGTTTTGACGTCAACTTATATCGATCTGTGTTCATTGATTACCACTTTGTGTTCCATTTATAGACTGAACTTTCAAAGGCTCACCAGTCACCAGCGACCGAACAGCTAATGAACAGCTGTGCTATAGTTTCATTATACTTTTAAAACAAAAAAACAAAAGAATGTTTGTACAGTCACGTGAGTTTGGTCAAACTTAAGCATGAAAATTGGCATTATTATTTACGAATAATACTATAGGTTCTCCAATATGTTTAAAATCTAATGCGTCTTATCCATTGCTTACTACAACTTAATCAGTGATCCATCGCAAAATGCGTGATCAAATTCAGGACTCTTAAATATCATAGAAATTATATTTAATTATTATTATTTCTTTGGTAGGTTTTTATAGGACAATTTATTTTTTTGAAGTTTAATGCTTCATTACCAAGTGTTAGTGTTGTGGTCGACATTCAAGGGTAATGCAGATCATAAAGATTAAAAGGTACGCGATTCTTTTGAGGCCTACCTTTCCTCTGGCATAGAAGTGAAACAGCCTGAGAATTGATGTACAAGATTTAAACAATCTTTTAGATGGACACACCGCACAGCTGATGCAATTATTACAAAAATCTAAATGTGGTTACATAAATTCAATCTTGAGAGCTAGCTCTCGTAGGAGGATAAGACTTTTAATTATTATTACTTATCTGAAACTATTGACATCACGTGGTAAAAATTTCTCTCCTCTCTCCTCCTCTTTTCAATTGAGAAAAATTAATTTCCCAACTTTCATTCATAAGCACTAATTGAACCGACCCGAATCGTATTCGGTTCAATTATTTAAAGCTGTTGTTTACTTTCGTCACTAGAAAGCATCACTTTCGAAGCGTGACAGCGATTCACAGTTCAAATTTCGCGATCATTTTCAATGTAACCGATGGAAAAGCCGTGACGTTTCCCATCATTATTAGGTAAGACCAACTTACCTATCAAACATCTTCATAGATCTGATAAGGACAAAAAAGATATTTTGGTATGTTCCAAAATTAAACCCAGTATACTGGCCAGCGTCTTGGCGTAATATGATGTTAGGATGTTATAATACGTCAGTCGTCATACCGTTAACGGCCGGCAACGTACCTGCAGCTCTTCTATTAATGTTGCGAGTGTCCATGGGCGACAGCAGTTGCTTTCCATCAGGTGACCCGTTTGCCCGTTTTCCCCTTATGTTATAAAAAAACCACATGTCTCACCAGCGTCTCACCAGTATAATAGGGCGTCGGAATTAAGACGTCATCAGCATTGGAAGTATACTTGGTTAAATTTCGGAACTTACGCTACAATACTTAAAAAAAAATTGTAGAGATAGTTTTATTTTCATATTATATCAAACTATAAAATTTCTCATACTGCACGCACCAAAATAATATAGGGTATTGAAAATGTACTTTAAGGGAGTCTAGCACTTATGATTTAAGGATGTTTCCAATAAAAAAAAAAAACAGACTAAGTACCTAGTCCAAAATAAGTTACATTTAATTCCATGCAAATTCTGACATTTCATATGATGTTTAGTGCCTCGTCATAAGGTTTATATTTTTTTACATCCAGAAGTTAAAGCCTAAATGTAGGGCTCTAAATCCAAAAGTAGGACAATGAACCGACTGAGTAACACAAATATTATTAAGTACTTGGTATTTTATTGAGTGTAATATTGCTCACTTGTGCAATTACAATAATTACAATCTCATGTTTATTTATGAGTTGCTCAAACTGCAATTTACAAAAAATGTGTGTCAAGAACCAACATTTTTTTGACAGGAAATAATATTATTATATTAAGAATAACATTATTTAATTGGGATTTTTGTGTAATTGAAATTCATAAACTATTTTAGTCTAAGGATTTTAGTTGCCAAATTGACCTGTGGCCTATTTGGGATTTGATACCTACCCTTAAGATAATAAAAAAAAAAACTAAAAAATTATTATCGCAAAACACATGAAAATCGGTTAAAGGTGCTCCCTCACCGGGAGTATTCGTGTGTAATGTAACATTATAGATTCGACTTTGAGCATTACGTAGCAAGTTGACTTCACTGTCACGTAGCATTGATGTTACAAGTTGTATCAAGATATTACACATTGTATCACATTGTATTTTCAGGATTTCATACTTTGATTTGATGGTCCCAAAATATGGATTGTTCTATTTGTAGGACAATGTTACTCTTAAATTATATAACTATTAACCTATCAACATACAAAAAATCAGATAATCAGAGTTCCGTAGTCAACCAAGTTTTGTTGATTACAGAACCCTAAAACGGAACCCTAACCAGCTGATTTTTTGTAAATTGATAGGTTAATAGTTATATAATTTAAGAGTAACATTGTCCTACAAATATAACAATATTTTAGGACCATCAAATCAAAGTATGAAATCATTTCTATCTCTGTTAGCTACCACTTTCGAGATTTTTCGCAGATAAAATTGTTGTTCGTCTTATCAAAATGAAGCTACTCACAAAAAAATGGCTTGATAGTAATAAAAAAAAATTGTTATAGGGATCCCTGACTATCGGTTCTCCTCCCTCACTGATGTAATGCTCGACTCTGTAACGTTACATTACAAGCGAATGCTTGAAAAATGCCGGTGAGGAAGCACCTTAAAACAAAAAAAAGCAAAAATCTAAGCCTCCCTTTTAGACGTCTATTCAAAAGTGATACCCATTACGACAGATCTATACAGGGTGTAACAAAACTAAGTGATAATACTTCAGGATGTGTATAGGTCCCCTATATAGAGTTCGCTGTGAAAGTAGCAGCGCTGAAAGAGTAACAGCGTTAAAAGAATAACTTTTTTTCATATTTGTATGGAACACATACACACCCTAAATTATTATCACTTAGTTTTGTTACACCCTGTATAATTGGAGGTTTGACTGTCTGTCCCGTCACTCCCGACATTGAAAATCTATTTACAGTGAAAATACTTTCATTTTTCTCGACCAGTCTGGCCATGTCTGGCTGATATCCGCACGCCCAGAACCAGATTCGCCAGGCGCGGGCGCAACGACCCCGTGCGTGACTCCGGACCCAATCTGCTCTTAAGAGGGCGAATAAAATAAGAAATAAAACATCGTCTTTCTCTCTTTACTTACACCCGTAATTTTGCGGAATCGGCACCAAAATAGTTTTTTCTTAATAACTCGATAAATAAACATTTTTTTCAAAAATCCACTAATACAGTCCCTCAGTGATAGAATTTTATATTATCAGGGCGAGCAAAGCGAGCCCTAGTATATCCCACAACCTTTACATTTTGTGGTACACTTTACGGAAAAACTATCACGCCTATTGATTTGTGCTTTAACATAGTAATTTTTATTAATATATGGATGTGTGATAGATAGATCAGTCAGCCAAGGTGTGACGACGCGAGCAGTCACAAAGCTCGGCTTTTAGCTAGTGTTATAAAATATTGACTTAAGGTGCCGGTTGGCAGCGGGCGACACGAAGCAACCGCAGACGACGTGTCGCAGCGACACTACTGGTTTCTATGTATTTCTATGAATAAGTGTCACTAGCTTCGGGTCGCTAGCTGCGGAGGGTATTTCATAGAAATACATACAACTGCGCGACACGTCGTCTGCGGTTGCTTCATGTCGCCCGCTGCCAACCGGCACCATTATTTGAATGCACAGTTGTAAAAATAAATTGAATATTCGTTAAAATTACATGCATCTTTGTGATTTTTTTTTCTATCCAGAAAATTTTAAGACATCGTATTTTCGCTAGTGCAGATCTTTGCAAACATGTAGTATCTAAGTTAAAGAAATGAAACAATTCGGGGCTTACTATCACCACATAGTATAAAACAAAGTCGCTTACTCTGTCCCTATGTCCCTTTGTATGCATACATTTTTAAAACTACGCAACGCATTTTGATGTAGTTTTTCTTAATAGATAGAGTGATTGAAGAGGAAAGTTTATAAGTATAATAACATTCATTAAATGGTGGAGAAATACTGTTATTTTTGAGGTTTCTAATGTGATGTCGTAAATAATTACATTTTTTTCTGCTTACATTGCAAACGCAGGCTGAACCCTACGAGATTTATCAAAATAATGTACTAAGTATTGTACAAAATGAAAAGGTCTACAGAAAACTCCGCGATGGTATATGTCTATTCTCTTATGGATATCCAACAATTTTTTTTTGTCATTTACTTTTTACGACAAATATTGGCTAATTTTCGAAGCGATTTCAACCAATACAGCATTAATCCTTATTCAATTAAATACTTTAAATACATTGTTGATTTAATATAGATCTATATGGCCCCTTACAGCGTATGATTTTAAATGAATATTTTCGAAGATATTACAGATTTAAAAATTGCGGGACGTAGCGTTTGCGGCGGTACCGACCAATGCGGGCCACGGGTAGTAATGAATATATATCGAAACTACTGGATCGATTTTAATATTTATTTTAGTGAGTGACATAGGCTATATATTATTATGTACCCGTGCGAAGCCGGGGCGGGTCGCTAGTCAAGTATAAAATCGTCAATTTTAATTTATTCGCCCTCTTAAGCCACATTCAATCTCACTTGAAATCAATTTCGTTAAAGCTTCGACTTATTTTGGCTAAAAGATTAGGGCGAGGTCATTAATTTATTATTTTTATGTGGATCAATAATGGTAAGTAATGGCGAGTCACCACGATTTTGCCTAAAACACGAATATGGATAGCGTAGTCTTATTTTAAGGGTAGGTACACAGAAACGAGGTAAGACGATTAGTTAGATTAGTAATACAATATTATTAAAATGTTAAGCGGCGGCATGATTTTTGATATTTTTAATATTAATTGTCATATTAAATCTCGTATTGTTTTCTTTTGATGATGATTATGATGAGACCCAGTGATATTAGATTGCCATAATAATAATATTATTATGCTATCACATGCTATGATTGTGATAGATGTATATATTCGTATTTAAGCAAACGGAAGCGACATACAAATTTGAGCTTTAAATTTATATCTACTATGAATAATGTCTTCGCATATTGAATACTTTTTCTTGTAAATGCATTCAATGGCCAGCCGTTTTGTGTAGGTTTAAAGTATCGCGTTTCAACTTTTTAAGGCTTCAAAGAACACGTCAGGCGATTTACATCCATCCGGTTAAGTTACATTTTCGTATATATGAATATATAAAAATATATGTAAGTATGTGAAAGCGTCCGCAAATTATATGTTAATAAGGGCATTTGAATAAACAACATAAAACCCATAAAATAATTTAAATTATCCAGAAATTGTCGCTATTATATAATAATTTTTGAAATGTTGTATTTTATGTTTATTGCAATATATTATTTAAATTTTCTTAACCTGAATACTGAGTTTTAATAATAACTTTTATTCTGAATAAGAAACTATACATTTCTGTGGCGTAAAACTTTAAACAATAGGAGTGTTTATTTTCTTGCGATTCTTTGACTAAGTTATATTCGTTACTGAATTACCAAAAATATATCATTTAGCTAACAGTTGGGTAACGTTAGGCAATGTTTTATATTAACTAATCTCCATTTAAAAAACATATGCTCGAAATTCGGATTACGTACGAAATATTTTATGCAAAAGTACGTAGCTCTTATAAAGTTATTAATTAGATACTAGGTTGTAATAAATTATACTTTTGTTTTATTTCAAGTCATCAACTTATTTTTTAAACATAACTAAAACGAATGTGGGTATAAAATATACAATATAGAAACTTACATTCACTCCAAAAACATAACCCTCCTGGCTTAGTTTGGTAAAGTCAACTTTAAGATCCATATAAATTTCAATTCGGTCTGTATGTGAATGTTAGCTACCGATGATAATAATTAATAGATATTAATAATGTTTACACACATTCGGTGACGGTGGCCGGTATTTCCATACTTCCATACTAATATTATAAATGCGAAAGTGTGTCTGTCTGTCTGTTACCTCTTCACGCCCAAACCGCTGAACCGATTTTGATGAAATTTGGTATGGGGATACTTTGAGTCCCAGGAAAGGACATAGGAAACTATTTATCCCGGTAAAATGTACCGTTCCCGCGCGATATACAAATTTCGCGCAACGGATTTGCGGGCATCAACTAGTACTTTATATTTTCAGCGCGGCAACCGAACCCACGACTGTTTCTAGGGGTTAAAATAAGCATTAAGCTCTTAAGAGGAAACGCTAACACTGTTGCCCCGTACCCCGCCAATCGACCGACCATAAAACAAATTTTAAAGATCTTTAAGATAAAATAAAAACGTAGAGGCCTAGACTCACTCTTTCTGAAGATATTAAAAAAATAATAATAATAATAATAATACACTTTATTGCTCACAATTACAAAAAATTACACTAAACACAAGCTCAAATTAACAGTTATTTAAATATGTGGGCAAAGGCGATCTTATCGCTAAAAGCGACTTCTTCCAGACAACCTTTGTGTTAACTGGAGAACTTTAATGTTAGTGGAAGTATAGTTATTTGTATAAGAAATAGGGACGAAAAATATATGTATATATATATATATATATATATATATATATATATATATATATATATATATATATATATATATATATATATATATATATATATATATATATATATATATATATATATATATATATTATTAAATATATAAGTTATATAATTATTAATACTATATAGATATATACTCATTATGATAAATACTTAGATACATACATAAAATATTAATACGAATATTAAATTAAGAAGTTACAATCTATACCTTTTCTAAAAGATATTTGTGGAATTTAGAGAAAATAATTAGATAGGCTCTATTTTGAAGGAGGAATCAGTGGACTACGTTACCTCGATTTACTGTATCTGCATCTCTATCACAATACACGTGCCGGCGTAGGGTGAAGCGTGATGGCTTAGCTAGTCCCGGCGCCGAGGGGAACGCTTCAGTTTGCCGAAGCGTTCCCTAACTTTGGTGGAAGTCCGGTCCCTTTTGAGGTAGACCGGCCGGTCGTGGAGGGAGTCCTGTGTTAGACAGATCCAGGACATCCCTCCTTATACGGCTGAAGGCAAACCGCAGGTGGTTTTAGTGGGTTAGCCGCGCTTCTCGCCGGGAGTCCCACATACCCCGGGGGTTCTTCAGCTTAACTGAGGCACAACCCCGACCTGGGGCACCCATAAAGGGTTTCCCCTGCGCAACAAAAAAAAAACCTTTTTTTAAGCGTGATGGCAATAGTTTCTTCGTTTAAATTCTACTGCACCCGCGTTGCCTCTTAATCTCTGTAGTCTGTACCAACAACATTAAAAAAGTCATTCACATACAAACCAGTGCAATACGAAAGTCCCGCGTAACCATTGATCAATATTGCTAATGTCAATCAGATCCACAAAAACTGTTCTCATGTCGATTGAAGAACTAAAAACTGTGGGAGCGCGTCGCTGAAGACTCGTGTGAATTACTTTGACCCCGAGTATGAAATCTCAATCAGAAATTGTAAACTCAAATATGTAATTAGTGGTGTTCTAGATATATAACAATAGAACCAGGTAGTGCGTTTGTCACGTAATAATACATTGTTATACCTTTAATACAAGTTAATGTTTCGTAAGGGCCCATAGTGTTACGTAATGCTGCGTTTCCATGCCAATGCTTGACCAGCGTCCATAAGCACAAGCGTGTAAAGAGAGTATCTGGCTTGGCTTGCGTGAGCTTGTGGACGCTTGTATCCGATCCGGTATAGTGTCGGTTTTTGAACACAAATCAAAGGGCGCTTGCGGCAAGCGCTTACGACGCCTTCACACGTTGGCGCGCGCTTAGTAGCCGCTGTGATCTTGCGACGAACACACGTCAAGTTCTGATTTAACAATTATACTAATATAATAGCCACAAAATGAACACAAGTTCAGTGTCCGCCATGCTTGGATGTACGTAATACACTGACGCATTCACAAGCATGTAAACGACTTCCAAATTCCAAGCGAGATTTGTGGACGCTTGTGCCTTGTGGATGCTTACCAAGCCTTGGCAAGCATGGAAACACAGCATAAAGGTTGCTCGTCTTTTGACACGGTGGCGATTCGGTGTTCGTGGTCGCAAAGTAATCAATAAGTTTTAATTAAACTTTCGATCGTAATTTGCGTTTTGTTAAGAAATAATTAAGTTTTGTGAAGTAATAGGCATAATAGTGTAAATATTGCATAAATTAATATAAGCTACAAAAATGACTGCCATCTTAAAACTCTACTTACAAATTTGTATTGTAGATAAATTTTATTTAGTTTTTAAGTGCACAACTTTCGGCTGGGTTGATGTTAATTTTTAAAATGGTTTTTCACTACAGCTGCAGCTTCACCTCCGTGTCGTAACTCTGACTGATAAAAAGTCTAACTAGACTATGAATTTGCCAATAATATTATTGAGAAGATACGTATCCATTGATACTAGTGGCGAAGGATGGTTCTTTCAGATAAAAGCCACGTGCTAAGGCTTAATAGATTAATGGCATTTGGATGAAAATCTTCAGAATTTAAGAGTTGAATAAGGCCGATAGAAATTGAATTATATAAGAACCTTGTTTTCTTAGGTGGAAATTTCACCGAGAATATTAATATGTACCCCTAAAATCTAGGTAAGTATGTAAATCTTTAATTTTGTTGCAGCTGTATTGTGCCTAATACTTTTGCTTACCTACTCCAAAATGTTCGACTGCGACTTCGCCTGTTCAGGGATAACCAAAATTGAAATTAAAATCTAAGTTGTACGTAATCCGGATGTATCCAGACATACATGTTCAGTACTGTAAAGTGTTATGTCGATGCACACGCGAACGAATCTGTTTACAAATTCTACATATGTAGGAAACTATGTTTTCATACTTCACTAGATAGAGTTCCTAACGCAGTCGCAAAAATTATAATTTCTTTGAGGAAAATGTTAAGTAACAAATAATCGTATCTCTTTTGTACCTCATATTTTGATAAGAGAAGGCTAGATTTTCTAATATTTTAAAAGATAGTAAGCTACATGTAGTAAAGTTATGACTACATCACCTTAATATCCATACTTAATATTATAAATGCGAAAGTATGTCTGTCTGTCTGTTGCCTCTTCAAGCTTAAGCCGCTGAACCGATTTTGCTGAAACTTGGTATGGAGATACTTTATTCCCGGGAAAGGACATAGGATATTTTTTATCCCGGAACGGATTGTACGGTTCCCGCGCGATAAATGAATTTTGGCGCAACGTAGTTGCGGGAGCATCTAGTAATAATATATTTCATCCATAGTATCTCTTTTGTACCTCAGATATTGGAAAGAGAAGGCAAGATTATTTTAATAGATGCGAGTTATATTTAAAGTTATCACTGAATTCTACGTCACCTTAATGTAATTCTCAAATGATCTATATAATGCACCAAATTTAACATTACAGTGAAGCGATGATACTAATCAGAACAAAGTACTTGCTCAAAATAGCTCTATACGTATAAAAAAAACTTTACTGTACTCGGCGAAACATGGCGGTAGCGGTCATTGATTCCCTGTCAAAAACTTGTCATTTTCTGTACAAAGCCGCGATTGACAACATCTGACACTTCATTGTCAATCGCGGTTTATATAGAAAATGACAAGTTTTTGACAGGGAGTCAATGACCGCTACCGCCATGTTTCGCCGAGTACAGTATAGAGATCCGTGAACTTCGTAACACTTTCCTCCTTATATAAACCTTCCCTGGACTTCTACGAATGTTCCAAGACTAAAATTAGCCAAATTGTTTCATTAACCGTTCTCGAAACCGTATCTTCACACCATGTCCTCTAAATTCTAATTAGTTCGAATGTTCGACACTCTACTGTACAGTATTATCATGCACTTAATTGCTTTTATGACAAAAGTGTTATTTTGAGTACACGACGTGCATTTTATCTATATCTTAAGGAAATTTTACTTTAATATAGAGCATATGCTGGTAACAAGAATGATAATTTAATTCTCGTTTTTGGGGTTCCATATTTTTACGGTTGCGTAATAGGTAATCTAAAATTAAATATTCCTGTTGCCACCCATATCGAAAAATATAAAAATGTTATAACATACATTTGAATGGATGTTCTATCTGTGACCTATAAATCAACGCACGTTTTGGAGCTTTGTACTTCGCACTTAGCTGTTTTTATTAGATACACTTTACAATCATAAATAAATTATGCATGTTTATATACGTCGGTGCTAAATACCTATGTAAATCTCGCTAAATGTAAATTATTATTTGGGAAGTGTGAATCATTATTTACATAATAAGATGTAATGATGATTAATATTATTTTAACATATTTTATTGCGCAACTTATATCTCCTAAGCTTGTGTTCTTTCGATGTTTAAACTTATTTTAAATCCGTCCTTTTATCTGTTATAGGATCATATAAATCGCGATCCATCCAATTATAGTTTTAAATGTGTAATAAAATAAATAAAGAATGACACCAATTATTATTTTATTCAACAATAATGTTTCGTAATTGAAAGTTTAATCTAAAGTATCTAATTATTTAAAGCAGCCTATAAAAAATTCACCATAATGTAGAGTTTGTGATTCAAACCTGGTTAAGGTATTTTAAAATCAATTTAAACTTTCTGTTTGTATTAGCGTTAATTCGTAATTTAAACTATTTTGTTAAACCCTTAACCCATTAACTACATAATGTTAGAAAAAGTTCCAACCGCAAACATGAACTAGAGCACAGTTATAGGGCTTCCACAAATGTTTTGACAGTTGAAAACTGAAAGTATATTTTATTTAAGTAATTTATGGCATTATTTAGAACAATTATTGTTTGGAAAGTAAATATGCTTAGCATTAACAAAGTAAAAAAAGTGGCAACCTTAGTTTAGACGGCAAAGAATGTAGTTCATACTTATGAATGTTGGTAAACAAAGAAAAATATTGAGTTGTTATGTATTGTGCTTCCTTAATTATTGTGAAATGTTAATCTATATAATTAACAATGTTTTATTTTATAAATTACGACAAAAGTATTTTATTAGTAGACATAACCTAACCTACACTTTAGCTAAGCTTAGCCTTTCTTGCCTTGGTCATACATTAATACATTGAAATGTCATTCTTCAAAAATCGGCAAGGCAGGGTAATATATGTTTCCAACAGCTATTCGGGTGTTTGACAGCAGATAGCTGTCAATCGATTATTGTATTTCTGTCGCCAGATACGTGGGGACCCCGCAGATTAGTATCTTAAAGTTAAAACATTTTAAGGTGGCACCAGCGGCCATTGACCTTTCTAGTCTAGGAGCTGTGAGAAAATGCTCGCTCACAAAAACTATTACCTTAAGAAAAAAAATTGAACTCTTATAAAGATTAAAGACATATACTATTATATATATATTCATCAGAAAACCTCTTGGTAACTCTTAGTATGATATACTGCAACTATTTATGACTGAGGGCTTGTCCACATCTCCACGTCACGACGTCGTCAACGTGGAACGGTGCGGTAACGTGGCACGGTACGTTGACGTGACGTGCAAATTTACGTTAACGTAACGTAAAATGCACATCACGATATAGCAACATTGTACATCGCCATGCCTTGTAAAACTGCTACATTCTTCACTAATGATCTAGATGTGGAACGCACAATACGTATTCTGCTTTTGCTATTGTTAAAAACGGAGAAAGAGAAGAAAAAAGACGTACATTTTTACGTTACGTTGACGTAAATTTACACGTCACTTCAACGTACCGTGCCACGTTACTACACCGTTCCATGTTGACGACGTCGCGTCGTGACGTGGAGATGTGGACAGGCCCTTTGAAGTGATGTTATTCATAATGAGTTCACATCAAGTATGCAAAATACGATATTGCCCTTAGACTAAAAACATTTGTCACTTTATTATCAATCACGGTTTGTAAAGAAAACAATGAAATATGACAAGTATTTTGACAAGGGGTTAATGACCGCTACGGTCTGAATACAGCGATTTGATAATAGGTACCTAAAATATACTAGGAAATCAAAATCATTAAAACTATCAGGCTTCGTCAGAACACAGAGACTAAAAAAATAAAATCTAGTAGGAAGCGTCAGCCCTAGTAAGAGTGGTTTCGTGACAAAAGAGTGAAAGTGTCACCATCCGGCGTCAGTGTAGCGAGACATCTTTACATGAAAATATTTTAATACTATTACAACATGTGAACTAATTGTAGGTAACTGGTATACCCCGAGACATTATACCGCTATTAAACTGTACACTCGACTGAGAAAATCTAATGAGGATGTTTTGCATTTTTTCCTTGTTGCTTTTTGTGGTCAGTAACATTGGGTGCTCTTATTATAATGTCTAAAGTCGTTACCATCTTCATCTTATTTTAATAATTTCTTTTGAAATTAGCAATGTTGTGATATAAAAAGAAATATTATAAATATGAAAGTGTGCCTGTATTTTGCCTCTTCAAGTTTAAACCGCTGAACCGATTACTGTTTGGTATGAAGATACTCGATTCCCGGGAACGAATATAGAATAGTTTTCATACCGGAAAATACCCAGTTCCCTCGCGAATTCAGCACAACAAATTAACAATAAGTAAATTTTCTATCTAAGCAGCAGGTTATGCAAGATTTTAGCCAAAATAACATCTTACTTAAGAAATTTAAGCCTACCATGCATATACGGAAGTAAAATTTTAATAAAATTAAGTTTTGTGAGCATAATTTCAATAGCCTTGCACAACTGTACTTGACATTCTTGTTTGTTGAGGAAATAGTACCAATTAAATAAAATGTAATACGATTTTTGGATATTACAGAATCTCTTTATTACTTAATAGGACTGAAACAAAAGTATTTTATAGTATTGTACTAAAATTTGATATTTCGAATTCTTTTAATCCATTTATTTCTATAGTAGTTTATACCAGCAAATGGAACTAATGAATGTAATGCACTTACAATGAAAATCATTTCTAAATGGCACTTACTCGAATATTTTATTTGTGCCATTCAAGATACGTACGTGACATTGCATATCTTTTAATAATAAATTGAATGTCGTAATATTATTCAGAAGTGAGAAGACACAAATAAAAGCCAGGTGTGCAATCTGTCTGGGATAAAATATGATTGATTGAAACAGTCTAAACAGAAAGGTTAGAGGTTTGACTTACTAATAAAGGCCCTACTCGTTTACTTGCTCGTAAAGGCCCTCCTCCATGTTGAGCAATGATGGATAACCATAATAATTGTAAAGCTGTCTATAGCATCACAAAACCTACGACGAAGATCATGGGCAATCGTAGTTGAATGTCTTAATGTTCGTTATTGCTTGTATTAGTCCATCATGTGCCAACAATTTTCGTTCGTATAATATGATTTTTTTACAATCTTTTAAGAACCTTCAAACTTAAAAAAAATGCGTGGTTTTCGATTAGTTAATTTTTTTCACAAATTTATCTTTACAACTTTAATAGCCTCTACGTGTAAGATATTTATAAGGTTACATAATAAATATTTATTGTGTGTAATAAAAGTACTTTACAGAATAAACTTATGAACTTTCCATTCTTTATTTATTTTAAATGTAAATATTTAATTACCAAAATATATCTCATATTATACCTACTTGTAATCATTTTAAACGCGTTATAGTATTTAATTTTATTATGATATTATATTTTTACTTTTTAAAGATACGCGGTCGCTTTCTATTTGTTAATATACAATAGTTCCTTTATATTATGGACACGCAAGGAACTTGTATATTAATAATATGTATTATGTAAAATCCGTACTAATATCACTGCGAAAGTAAGTCTTTTTCTGTATTTGTCTGTTTTTACGCTTAAAATGCTGAACCAATTAAGAATCTTAAGCCTATCTTTATTAAGAACCTTAAAACTTAACACGGAAGTCAAATTCATATTTAAACTGTATTAATATACATATAATAGTACATAGTCGCATAATTTCGAGTCTAGATCGTTTTAGAAAACCACTCTTATTTTGCATTCCGAAAATATCTTAATAAAAAAATGTAAATTTCTATAATAATCGTATCATCACAAGTATCATTTTAAGAGGATGATAAGGCAGATCTCATAATCGTTATAAACCTACATATTACGTACATTACGTACATATTGTCAGTGGGCAAATATTGAGATTGAGGTAACAGTAGCGGCTGTGGTAGCGTGGCTGTATTGATACTGTAATATTTGGCTTTCAGCAGGGTTGTCGCGTATGTGAAATTCTTGGTGTCATATTTTATGAAAATATTAGTGAGCCTAAGCGTGTTTACACACGTCCTTTTCCTTTTCACACGGCGCCGGTGCCGCAGTTTTCAACAAACGTACGAGACTAGTCGGACGCATGATCGCGCCGCGGCGGCGAAAAACGCTGTCCCTGCGGCGCCGTGTCACAGAATAGCCGTGTGTAAACACGCTAAGGGTCAATTCAGACCGCAACGCGACGCGTAGATGCATTTCTAAATTTGTATGGATTTCACAGATTTGCATACCGTATCACGCAATTAAAATCTGTCAAATCCATACAAATTAGGAAATGCATCTACGCATCGCGTTGCGGTCTGGATTGACCCTAAAGGTGCTCCCTCACCGCGAGCATTCACTTGTAATGTAACGTTAAGGCCAGGTAGTCCTGCTAATTTTATTGCTAAATATCTGCGAAACCAATGCGAAACAGGAATAGAGCGAGATGCAATATAACGCATTGTCGTGTGGCGGATGAGACAGTAAATCGGTTCGCCGCTGTTTCGCAGTAATTCGCAGCGTCGGTGGACTAGAGGCGTATAGATTCATTTTTGAGCATTACATTACACGTGTAGTGTAACATTAAAGATTTGACTTTGAGCATTACATTACAATACTATCTCCCTGACTGACGAGCACTCGCGTGTAATGCAACATTCGACTTTGAGCATTCCATAGCTAGTTGATGTTACAAGTTGTATCAAGATATTACACACTGTATCATTACAAGGTGCGCATTGTAATGCTCGACTTTGTAACGTTACGTTACAAGCGAATACTCCCGGTGAAGCACCTTTAGGAATTCAGACCAACCTATAATATTCAAAATTATAAAAGTTATATAGCTTGGATATAATATTTTGCTTATGAAAGCGGACAGATATTTTCACGTGAGGGTGTCTGAACCACTTTTTAGGGTTCCGTAGCCAAATGGCAAAAACGGAACCCTTATAGATTCGTCATGTCTGTCTGTCTGTCCGTGTATGTCACAGCCAGTTTTCTCCGAAACTATAAGAGCTACACTATTGAAATTTGGTAAGTAGATGTAGTCTGTGAACCGCATTAAGATTTTGATACAATGATGGAAAAAATATTAAAAATTTTAGGGGTCCCCAAAGGTACAACTGAATCAAAAAAATTTTTTTTTCATCTAACCTATGTGTATGGGGTATCTATGGATAGGTCTTCAAAAATTATATTGAGGTTTCTAATATCATTTTTTTCTAACCTGAATAGTTTGCGAGAGAGACTCTTCCAAAGTGGTAAAATGTGTCCATCCTCCCCTCTAACGTCTAAAGTAGGGGCATGATAAATCTAAAAAAAATAATGTACTTTACTATAAAAACTACCAACGAAAATTGGTTTCAACGAAATCTAGCAAGTAGTTTTTTTTTATACGTCATAAATGGTAAACTTAATTTAACTTTCATTAAATCAACTGAAATATTATAAAAATAAATCAAAAACCTTTTAATTTAATAAAAATAAACCTTATTGCTGCTGCGGAACCCTTCATGGGCGAGTCCAACTCACACTTGGCCGGTTTTATTGACGTATCTGGATATATCTTATTAAATTAATAGCACTTTAAAAATATATATTTTTAATAATACATATTCATTAAATTATTTATTATTTAACTTTATACTATCTCGGTGTTAGTTCCGATTAAAGCCATGCTGAAAAGAAGCTTGTAGAGCTGTAACATCTCATATCCTGCATATAAGATGCAACTATAGTTACTGCCAGCCCTGACGACTAATAAAGTGACACCGATCTGATACTTGTGTCGGTATTGTGTGTCAATAAGCTCGTTGCGTCACGTCAGCAAATGACACGATTTACTAACAAGTGAAACGTTTTTTTTTCTTCTTATGGCGCTCGGCTTTTTAACCATGGCAAGTGTCAAGTAAAATATGGCGGGAAAACAATATTCTTCTTACAATAATTTTCATCATCGTTTTACTATTTCGTCAAGTCTAAAGTCTAGTCAAAGTCTAAGTAAAAGTCAAAACAGTCGAGGAGTCAAGTCGGTCAATTCAGTAAAGTGGTAGACGCTTTACTGAAACTTTCGACGGAGTTTTGGAAGGAAAACAAAATGGC
Source organism: Cyaniris semiargus (assembly GCA_905187585.1). Classification (NCBI taxonomy): domain Eukaryota; kingdom Metazoa; phylum Arthropoda; class Insecta; order Lepidoptera; family Lycaenidae; genus Cyaniris; species Cyaniris semiargus. Next base: position 8,709,102 of record LR994555.1, read on the forward strand.
ATGTTTCTGGAAGTTGCAGTATTTGCCTACACTTGTGCACGATAACGAATATCTAATGGTTAATATTCTACCAATATTACACATTAAAACCCAGTTAACAGAATTTTAGGAAAATAATACAAAAACACAACAGCACTCTTTCATATTCCCGGCAAAACTCCAAAGTGAAACGTTGACTTACTCTCGATTTTATAATGAGGCTTCCATTAGAATTTGCATTTTGAGTTTATTACAGAATATATTGCAGTACGTAACATCTATCGGTTTTGTGACAGCTGGGCCGAGGCATTTGGTTAAGAGGGCTAGTGGGCTCTCTTGACCCAGAAGTATAACTAAAGTATGTCGCTTTTGCCCTAACTACCATACAATTGTTTTTGTGACACTTAGACCTAGGTATTGGCCAATTATGGGTAAAGACTAAAGATGTCTAACGTGGGCTCTTTTGACCCAGAAATAAAACTGAATTATGACTCTTTTGTCCTAACTACCACATTGATTTTGGTACAAATAAGCATTTAAATTTGAAAAATTAAAAACATAATAATAATATTATACAAAATAAAATAGCATATAATATTTCCTCTTTCATGGAGACTTAGCTTCGGTATTTTCACTCCAAGAAAAACGTTTAATATATTATTGTGACATGTGACACACACCTCTTTGCGTGTGGAAGTCATTATGACTTCCTGTATAGATCGGAATATAGACATACTCGCCTTGTACGATATTATATTGTATTGGTAACATATTACTAATATTTAAACATTACATGATTTAACTTTTTGATCGTGTGATTTAACATTTAAAAATTAATATATTTTAAAATTCCGTTTCTTATTTATTCCTCCTTTCTATTTTCACCTGAATACAGTTCGCTGTATTCAGGAGAAGTAAGAGCCAAAAGTACAGTAAAGTGGTTGGCAATTTATGTTTGTTCCTACATATTATGTTTGTACCACTTTAGTGCTATATTAAACGGGTGTCACTCCTCTGAGTGAGACCCGTTTATTTTAATGCCTCATCATAAAATTAGTACATAACTTTAATTTAGTGAAGACTTTAACAGAAAATGTATCATGCTAAAATCTTCATTAAAGTTAAGTAGCCATTTACTGCTGCACTCAGAGACGCATGTTTTACTTGATTGTAATGTGAATAATTTGACATAAGCCCCCATACATTATCTGTCAAACTCTTCATTTAATCACAGTTAAGTAATTAATATTCGTCTCTGAGTGCGGTATTAAATCTTTCTGAGTGCGGCCGTTAATATAACGATTGTAAAATAATGTTAGCTGTCATTATGGATGCAGTAATTCATTGTAGTAGCTGTATATCTTTATTAACAGTTTCTATAATCATTAAATCGATAAGTATCGGTAAAATAGAGAAATTAGTCGTAGCGATCGTGTTCGCGTGAGGTTTTCTATAACCATAAGGTATAATGCCCTGAATTTACCAGAAATAAATTACTAAAAGTAGTGAACTAAGAAGGTAAAGTTTTCATGTGAAAAAATAATATAACAGAAGTAGGTAGTAATACTATAGCGGGTTTTGCTGAAATGCTGTGAGATTTCGTAAATAGTGAAGAGTTGATCAATGAATAGAATTCATGCGAGGAATTCTCGAGTGCCTTGGCTAACGCCACCCCGAAATTCGAGGCATAGGGCTCATATTTAGACTGTATTAAATCACACTGTATTAAGAAGCCCTCAACTTAATTAAGGATAGCGTTATAGGATTAAGGGAGTGAAGTTCCCTAAATTATCCTGCAAGAAGCCGCGCTTTTTATAGCTACCGTGGAAAAATGGGCCCTGAAAGAGAGCGATGTATCAGCTATAGTCGCTCTTGTTAATCATATAGCAACCGGTCTACGTCACAGGTTTGATCGAAGTTAGTCAACGACACGCAAAATCACACGATTAACCTTCGCGTAACTATCGCTTTGTCTTAATCATACATTGTATCGATATCCGTTGTCGTCGTAGCCAAGGCGTTTCTACAGTTTGGACATTGAGGACTTCCCGAAAGGCCGTGTTCAAACCAGACTGTCAGCCGCCGAATGTGAGCAGGTTCACTGTGAGCCCCAGTGTGAACGTGAAAATAAACAGTATCGAATGTCCGCGCCTACGCCGCGTAATAACGTATTGTCGGTTAGGTGTGAACGAAAAAGTGAATATGTATGGAAATATAATAAACTGCATAACGTTCGCTCACATTCGGTGGCTGACAGTCAGTTTGGTTTGAACACGGCCAAAAGGTGACCATCACCCAGCGATGTGATTCGTCGCGCAACGCTAGTAGGTCTCTGTTTGTGAATACATTGTGCGTTCTATCCCTAATTTCATTAACGTCTGTTAGTGTTAACAGCTAGTTAAAATGTCATGTCTTTTCTTTCATTAATAAGAAAAACGAAAGGGGTAACTTGATACTAATTCGATCGTTAACTTTAACAGTCTTTGGTGAAATTGGATCTAAACGTGCTAATAATCTTGCTAAAAGCTACGCGATGTAACATTATTGCCTTTTGCAGTCGCTCTATGAATTTTTTACCAATATACTGATAGAAATCTCGTCAACCTAACTTTACAGGTTTTTTGTCATCTCGCTAGTGGTTTCAGCCATTCGTCACACTAGGTAATGAAAGTTAAAAAGAGCGCTTACTTATTGTCCAAATGTTGTTCACAAACTTGGGTATAACATTTCTCTGACAGCTGATCTAGTTTCAATAAAACAGCCGCCAGAGGTCTTTGAGATCATCATCATCTTTCCAGGTTTCTGATGTTATCATTTTTCCAGGTCTCTGATGTCACGATGCGCAGCGACATGGCGTACCGCGGTCTGTCGCAGCACGTGGAGCTGGACCGGGCTGCGGACCCTCGCGACAGGTTCACCCTGCAGGAGCTGATTGGGGAAGGCACCTACGGCGAGGTCTACTGCGCGAAAGACCGGAAGACCGGCCGACGAGTCGCTGTCAAGGTGGGTGGATCTAAAAAAAACTGCAGATCCATACTTCCATATCCATATCCATACTAATATTATAATTATTGTGAAAGTGTGTCTGCCTGCCTGTCTATTCGTCTGTCTGTCTGTCTGTCTGTCCGTCCGTCTGTATGTCTGTCTGTTACCTCTTCACGCTCAAACCGCTGAACCGATTTTGTTGGGCATGGAGATACTTTATGTCCTAGGAAAGGACATAGGATACTTTTTATCCCGGAAAAATGTACGGTTCCCGCGCCATAAACGAATTTTGGCGCAACGGAGTTGCGGGCGTCATGTGAGGGTATAAACTTGGATAAATATTTAAATTTCGTTTGTTGCTACTGCAGTTGATCTACAAAGTTGATCTCTTTACCTTTGTTGACAGACAGTGGATTATAAGTTTAAGGTGCCCGATGAATATAATAATGTGACTTCTGCTTTAACGAATATAAAACTTAAAAAAGCGCACAGGACTCGCGCACGAAGGGTTCCGTACCATTATAGAGCAAAATTAGGCCAAAAATTGTGTTTTTTTGTATGGGAGCCCCCCTTAATTTTTTATTTTATTTTAATAATATTATTAAATATTAAAGTACAGTTTGAGAAAAATTCAATTACCTACCTATTGCAATTATTGATATAGAGCAAAAAAGGCCAAAAACACACGTTATTTGTATGGGAGCCCCCCTTAGATATTTATTTTATTTTATTTTTAGTATTTGTTGTTATAGCGGCAACAGATATACATAATCTGTGAAAATTTCAACTCTCTATCTATTACCGTTCTTGAGTTACAGCCTGGAGACAGAGACAGACAGACGGACGGACAGACGGACAGACAACGAAGTCTTAGTAATAGGGTCCCGTTTTTACCCTTTGAGTACGGAACCCTAAAAAGTTCTAATCTATATGACGTCATTTTATTAACACAAGCCTCTAAGTAGGTTGAATAATGTAATAAGTAATAACAAAAGCAGTAAAAATGTAGGCATATTACTTAAATTGTATTCAATTATGAATCGTAAATTATAATAATTTATCAAGTATGCCATCACCAACTTTATTGTTATTTAGTTTCATGTAATACGCGTAATTACAGATCTTAAATCTCTTTTATACCCTTTTATTGCTCGTCCTATTAGCAAACCGCATTTTTTATGATCTTCCAAATTTTGAAACTGAGTTTATTGTCTATTTGGTCTTGTTTTGAAATTTTATAGTTCATTTCATAAAGCGGAAACGTTTATTTGTTAGTTTATTTACATCAAGTAGGCTTCGGAGTTATAGATTAATTTATAAAATTTAGACTGCCTTCACATTAAGTTACGCGGCTGCCGCGCGGCTGCCGCAGTACTCGCGAAGGCAGCCTTAGGGGCTGTTTCACCACAGCTTATTATCCACAACTTATCTGACAGATACTCTATACTCTATCTATCAGATAAGTTGTGCCTTTCCAGCACTTAAGTGGTGAAACAGGCTTTTAGTATAATTATTATTATGGAAAATACCATAGGGAAAGAAAGAAGCTAAGAAGAAGAATATTACGGAAAAAAATATAGTATATATTTTATAGTATCACTTGAAGTAAATTAAACCAAAAAGCAGCAACTAATCATGGTATGCTACCAAAACGTTAGGGATAAACCAAATCTAATTAAACTCTTCATGTATAATTCTAACAAAGTGTATACTGTAATATGTATTGTGATACAGTCATTTTATAAAAAATTGGCACATATGTTAATGTTTGTGACTGTCTATTTAATTAATCATTGTAATTATGTAGGTAAAGTATCTGGTCAGTCAGTGGGAGGCATTGTTGGCTGTTGCGCAGATGATATCTGAGACGGATTGGTGCCAAGGCCAACATTTTGTATAACTACTATACTATTGTTTGCTTTATTAATTACCTGCAATCCACTTGTCGGCTTTTCTAATTATGGGATCTACATGCACACATTTTTAATTTAGATTAAAATCATGTGAGATGCAAGAGTTAGGTATAGTTATAAACCTGTTCATGGGAGAAGAAATAAGATGATCCAGGATCCTCTTACCCCGAAAGTAAAAGTTTAAAGGCCCAACTAATGTTATGGATTTATGACAATAATTAACAATGCATAAAATGTACATAAGTCGGTACTTTTAGGCACTTCTATAGCTTAGTATTTTTTAGGTAACGTTTTTAAAATTAAAATATAATATTGTTCCAGATATTAGAAAACATAACAGAAAATATAGAAGAGATCGAAGAGGAATTTCTCGTTTTTCGAGACCTGTCAACTCATCCGAACATTCCAGAGTTTTTCGGATTATTTCTGAAAAGAGGAGTCACATCTGAAGATGATCAAATATGGTTCGTTATGGAGGTGAATATTTTTTGATTCTTATTTTATTTTTAAATACTTCTGAGATTAACATTTTGCTAGCGAGTTATACACATGCGAAAGTGTGTCAGTTTGTCTGTCAGCTGTCTGCTACCTCTTCATACTAAAACCGTGAAGCTGATTTTCAATAATTGGAGGACATAAGATATTTATCCCGGAAAAATAATTTCCACGTGATATTATGCTATTTTCGGCGCAATAAAATTCTTAGCAACATCTAGTAATATTATAACTTTTACAGCTCTGCACGGGCGGTTCTGTCACAGACCTGAGCGCTGGCATGCGAGCCCGAGGTCAGAATTTGACGGAACCACAACTGGCCTATGTGCTCAGAGGAACAATTCGGGCTCTCACCCATCTGCACTCCCACCGCTGCATGCATCGGGACGTCAAAGGACATAACATCCTATTGACAGAAGATGCTGAAGTCAAACTGGTAGATTTTGGCGTATCATCACATTTGGCAGCTACTATTGCTAGGAGAAACACATCGGTTGGCACACCCTATTGGATGGCTCCTGAGGTAATGCGTAAAAAATTGTGATTAAAATTATTCCATATTACTATATAAATTCCATGGCAAAAAATGTAAAAGTTAGTCTGTCCATTTGTTACTACTTCAGGCTTAAAGCGCTGTACCGATATTAATATTACTGGTTTTATTTTTGTGTTCCGGAAAAGGACCTAGTATACGAATAAACGAAATTTTTCACTGACGAAGTCGCACACAAATGTCTAATTTACATCACAAATAAGCAAACTTTTAGATGTTGTAACAAATATTTCCTATTTTTTCAGGTGATAGCCTGTGAGCAGCAATTAGACCAGTCGTACGATTGCAGATGTGACGTCTGGTCGGTTGGAATAACAGCGATAGAGTTAGCAGAAGGAGAACCACCTTTGTCAGGACTACATCCAATGCGAGCGCTGTTCCAAATACCCAGAAACCCCCCACCTACATTGTCACATCCAGAACGCTTCTCCCCTCAGCTAGCAGATTTTATATCCGAATGTCTAATCAAAGATATGAACCAAAGACCCTTCGCACGAGAACTTCTAGAGCATCCGCTTCTATTAGCAGTTAATAGTTTTGAGAATAAAGTAAGTATCGCTTAAACTAATATATATATAGACACAAATAAAACACAATATTACTTGCACTTTTTCCACTATATTCATTAATAACTACAATTTTTACTTCGTAGTAATTAATGAATATAGTGGAAAAAGTGCAAGTAATATTGTGTTTTATTTGTGTTTAAAATGAATTTCCACCAAGAACCGACAGTACAATCAATTACATATAATATAATATATATATATATATATATATATATATATATATATATATATATATATATATATATATATATATATATATATATATATAGCGTTAATCACGTAAATGGATATCGCCTCAATAAAAAAGTTCTATTGTATTCCAGATAAGGAAAGAGCTTCACGCTGAAATAAAAAGGCAGAGAGCGGAAGGCCGTAATTGCCGAGCCGCGGAAGCCACGACAAAGAGAGGGAAACTGAAATCGCATCGAAAGGCGAAACCCGAAAAAATGTATACCGACGATCTCGCCACGCTTGAAGCGTTAACTGAGGACGCTATAGTCGAGCAGCTACACAAAAGATACTCACAGAACCAAATATACACTTACATCGGAGATATTCTCGTTGCAGTTAATCCGTTTACGGATATAGGAATTTATACTTCAAAGGTAAAGGTTCTATTTTTAACCCTCGATGAAAAAGAGGGCTGTCATAAGATAATAGAGTTAGCAGAAAGATCTTTTAAGTTTGACTTGTCCGTCTGTGACCTGTGTGTGTAGCATCCAAATTGATGGACCGATTTTGATCTATTTTTTTGTTTGAAAATTGACATGATCGAGAGTGTTCTTAGTCATAATTAATCGTCATCAGCTCGCTCACTGTCGAAAAATTACGGTTTTTTAATGCTTATTAGTTATTACTTATTACAAATGACCTCATATTCAGTTTTTCTTTAAATATAATTCAAGACGTGAGTGGAAGAATAAGGTAAGTAACATGAAAAAACTTCCAGTTTTTTTGCTTAAATGGAGGCTTTAGGGCCGGAAAAAATATTTGAAATAGAAAAACTATGGATTATATATAGCTAGGTTATGAAGTAGATAAGTTACAAGTTTTATTAAAATAATTAGGGAAAAAATGAGTTATTGTCCGTATATTACGAAATGTTACTTGTTCGATTCTTCCAATCACGTCTTTATTATTATTCTCATAATTATGTTTCTTTTAGACACAAGAACAATATCAAAATCGATGTCGTTCTGACAACCCACCACACATCTTCGCAGTAGCGGATGCTGCACATCAAGCGCTGCTGCACCAAAAGCAGCACCAATCTATTGTTATATCTGGTGAGAGTGGTGCGGGGAAAACGGAGTCAGCAAATCTTCTGCTGAAACAGCTCGTATATTTATCAAAGGTCAGTTGTATAATTTTAACCATAGTATAATTCTATATACATAATATTTTGTAATACCCACAGTCATAGATCAAGATAGATACCGCATGTCCCTCCATTTGTATGAAAACGAGCGTGCCACTTTTTTCCTAGCTACTGTGACGAACCGATGATAAGAAACGTGTCCATTCTCTAGGCCAACGTTTATTTTCGTATTTCTACAGCTCAATACGGCACAATTAGGCATTTTTAAAATTCCGATTGACGTTCGATTCCGAACGGTGGAGCGCAGACTAAAGAACAGACTTTCGAAAGACGACATAGCTCGTCGTTTGGGAACGCGATATGGCACGCGAAGTACATACACATGGGGTATCTATCTTGATCTATGTCTGTGGTAATACCCAATTATGAAAGGGGGATATGCAAAAATGTATGGGACCCGTTCCCACCCATCAACAGAAATTAAATACTAGTGGCGCTATAACACACTTAGTGGCGACGATTCCGCCCATAGTACTTACATTGCAATTTCATCCAAGTGTATTATTTATTTGTAAAACAATTTTGGTGAATTTCAGACACAAAACGGCAACCTTGAAGACAAAATTCTACAAGTGAACCCAATTATGGAAGCATTCGGAAACGCTCGCACGGGAATTAACGCTAACAGCTCGCGTTTTGGGAAATATTTAGATCTAACGATAGTACGAGTTGGAAGGATTTCTGGTGCACGAATTTCCGTTTATCTTTTAGAACAATCTAGAGTGGTTCACCAGGCATTGTGAGTAAATTATAATATAATTATGTACTAGAAATTCCGCGTGGCTCCACCCGCTTAAATAAGGAATTCCTCGGGAACCGTCCATTTTCCCGAAAAAAAGCCTGTGTCCTTCCACGTAGTCAAATCTACATCTTTTCAAAATAACATTAAGTGTACCTAGGCGCACACGATGCGACAGGCGTCTGCGACAGCTCGACGACTAGACGCAACGACAGGCTACGGCCGACAATTTTCATATATTTTGTTCGAAGCTCCGCACACTTGACGTCAGAGTCGCAGAGTCGCAACGACAAGCTAGGGGAGCCGCGTGCGCTCGCGTCAAGTCGCTGCGTCTGGAATCGCGTACACGCGCACACACGACGACAGTCGCGCGTCAGTCTCCCCCCCCCCAGTACCAACTCCACACTCAGGAGCCCCCCCGTTTCGGAGCTACTCACCTTTGAAATTTTCGTAATATAGAGGTTAGGTCATCTGTTCTCGGGTGTTTACGAAGTGTTTTTGAAGCATCACAAGGCTGTGGTTGAGTGAAGGATGTATATTTCAATTTTGTTTCACGATATAATCCAAGTTTTGTTGATAAAAATTAAGTAAAATTAACAAAATTCACTACATACAAACTACAAATAAAATCTACCGTGTTATCACTTGACATTACTTTGACGTTTTTTTTTATCATAATGCAGCCACCTGCTTAGGAATTGCACTCTAAGGGTTTTTTTTTTAATAAAATTGGGGCCGTCTATGGGCTGTTCGCCCATATCCTTTTTTTGTTATTTTATTATTAAGATTTTTCGCACCAAGGATAATTGAAATAATATTATTAATTTGAATTAATTGTAGTCCATGTGGACCTTTTTTTTATATATTTAATATATAATAGAATAGATTATAATATATACATATTATAATAAATAAATATATATTTATTGTTTTATAAATTACATAATTATAATTTTAATGTTTTGAACGGTGTGGTCCCAGTGTGGCGGCCAGTAGATCCGACATTTTTCGATTTCCTTAAATTTTATGCTGCTCCACCCTTTGCCTTTAGATGTTGTGACATTGGCTTGGTGGAGAGGGGTCACTCAAGCTGGGTGGAGTTTCTAGGGTGTTGAAGAGATATCGTTCTGTGTCGAATCTACCAGATGCCAGCCAGTGGAATCGCCAGGACCGTGTCCTTTCTAACGCTGCAATATGTGAATTCTTGGGAAGGGCGAGGCTCTGTCGATCCCACTGACCAGTCCGGGGTTCACACTTGGGTTTTAACAATCTATTTAGGACTAAGTTAGTGTTATAAGGTTTACATTTATTAATTGGTATTTTATTTTTGCCGACCTCTGAGGATCACAGGTCACGACCCGCTATGTGGCTTAAGACTTTATCGTTCCTGTCCTTTATAGCCATTTTTATGTTGTAATCTTTTATGTGTTCGGCTGACACCTCCGTGGTTCTTTTAATGAAGCTTGCTACAGCGTCTCCATCAGTGTCAGTGTAATAGACACAGGTGTGTGCACTCTAAGGGTTGGCAAATTCGTTTTTGGGACCATGTCCGTCTGTCACGTCTCCGGCGCTGCGGGAAATGCAGCCCTTTCGCCCTTGCGTAACGAAACAAAGAAACCAGGACTCGCCTTAGGCGGGCGGGGGCTGCTCTCCCTCCGCGCCTCCGGCTTAGGAATTGCACTCTAGGGGTTGACAAACAAGTACTACGTGGAGTCGGGGTTGATAGATTTGTTTCTGAGTTATAATTGATTTCATAAGCATATTTTCAGATAAAATAAAATAAAAGGCTCAAGTAATCGGCAACACTTCAAGAAATATTTTTATACATTGTATCAAAGACACATTTCTCATTTAAAATATTCATGTTATTGTGATAAAAAATTAATAATATTACCTACGTTTATTTATGAATCAATATTGAAATATTACACTACGTAAAATATAATCCTTAAAAAAAATTACGAAAACAATGCAAATCGGAACGACAAATAAAGTGGCAAAGTACACCCTCAGTATCAGTGCCAAAAGCCAACAAAAAAAAAAGAAAAAGAAGAAGAAGCCAAATATTTATTAGCCAAACCCATACAATTACTATATAGAAGTGAATTTTGATAATTTTACCTAATTTTTATCAAGAAACCTTGGATTATTTATTTTAGGAATGACGAAATATTCGTCCCCCACTCACCACAGCCTTGCAATGCCATGAAAACACTTCGTAAACACCAGAGAATAGAAGACCTAACTTCGAAATTACGAAAATTTTAAATGCGAATTTCTCATAGTCGGAGGGTCTCCTGAGGATGGAAGTAGTACGGGGGGGGTTTTCATCATCCAACCTATCCCTCCTCAACCCATCTCACCACCAAAATCGTTGGGCATGATTCTAAACTTTAGCCAAAACAGGCTTGGGAGGAATTATGCCTAAAAGCACCAAGGCAAGTGCAACTAGAACCCCATCCATATTCACTCACAAGATGAACAACACGGCAGTCTCTCTCGAATACTCTACTACTAATGATGGCTTCCTGCACGGCGTCTGTCGCAACGACTAGTCGTCGATGCAAGCGACAGCTCGGCGTCTAGACGCAACGACTAGTCGTCGATGCAAGCGACAGCTCGGCGACTAGACGCAACGACAAGTCGCACTGTTTGCGATGGCTCTTACGGCCGTTCCCAATATTTGATCTATCTCTGGTTTTGCCCTACTAGAGATAGGAATAGCTCTCATTAGACATTAGAGACATATATTTTATGTCAATTCAATGTTAGCTGCGACCGGTCGTATGTCAAACCAGAGATAGATTGAATATTGGGAACGGCCGTAAATCGTAGAGTAATTCGTGAGATTAGCGCGTTTAAACAAACTCTTCGGCTTTATAATATTAGTATAGATTATTATTATAGGCGTAACTGCTCCTAATTAATCGTTAAAAACTAATTCGACATGCTTTTATTTTCAGAGGAGAAAGCAATTTTCACGTCTTTTATTACCTTTACGATGGCTTAGAAAGCGAAGGTCGCTGGAGAAAATTTTATTTAGATGAGCAGCTTAAATCTAGACATCGTTATTTACAACCCCTATCGATCACATATCGAGAACATAATGTTCACCGTTGGCGACAATTAAACCAAGCCTTCAAAGTAAGTAAAAATTTGTAGAGAAATAATGAAACAAGAGTAAGAAATAAATTGTTTTATACTAAAATTTACTCTATATAATTCTTCAAGGTTGTTGGATTTCAAGAGGAGGAAGTAGACATTCTTTACAAAATGTTGGCAGCCATACTGCATCTAGGAGATATAGAATTTGCGGAAACAGCGGGTGAAGACAATACCGATAACAGAGCAACTATAATTGACACAGCTCCATTGCACAGAGGTATTTAAAAATATACACGACTTTTTACCTACTTCATACATTATTTTTGATATTAAGGTATAATCAACAACATTTTTTCAGCATCATGTCTCCTTGGAGTGGAAACATCGGAGCTACGCGAGTGTCTGACCAGTAGCAGTGTCGTCACAAAGGGAGAGACGATAGCGCGTCACAGCTCGTCCACTGAGGCTGCTGTCGCTCGGGACGCTACGGCGAGAGGACTCTATGCCCGGGCCTTCGACAGGATCGTCGAGAGAATCAACGCACTTCTCTGTCAGAACAGGCCTAACCAGTATGGAAACTTTATAAAATATTTTTGAAGGAATCAAATATACAGGGTCAAGTAAAACTAAGTGATAATACTTTAGGGTGTGTACGGGTCCCCTATATAAAATTTGCTGTGAAAGTAGCAGCTTTAAAAGAGTAACTTTTTTTTCACCTTTGTATGGAAAGATTCAAGACGCGCGGGCGCTTGCCCATACAAATCACAAAAAATTGCTCTTTCAGCGCTGCTACTTTAACAGTGAACTCTATAATATAAGGAATACATACACACCCTAAAGTATTATCACTTAGTTTTGTTACACCTTTTATAAAGTAACTTTTCACCAATTTAAATAACTTTCTTCTTTCAGCGATTTACTATCTATTGGAATTCTGGATATTTTCGGCTTTGAAAACTTCACTAGAAACTCATTCGAGCAGTTATGTATCAACATCGCGAACGAGCAAATTCAATATCATTTCAATCAGCACATCTTCACGTGGGAGCAGCAGGAATACATGGCTGAAGGCATACCTGTTGATCTCGTGGAGTTCTCGGATAACAGACCTGTCTTGGACATGCTCTTATCTCGCCCGATGGGGCTTTTGGCGTTATTGGATGAGGAAAGCCGTTTTCCTCGGGCGACGGATAAAAGTCTTATAGGTATTATTTGTTCTGCGAAATGATAAAACGAGAACAATGTATCGTTCCTAAAACTAAAGTGCTTTTTTTTTTAGAAAAATTCCATCGCAATGTAAAAAGCAAGTACTACGTCCGCCCAAAGTCGGATGCCGTGTGCTTCGCAATTCATCACTTTGCCGGTCGTGTTGTGTATCAGGCGGAAGGCTTTCTAGAGAAGAATCGCAACTTTTTACCGCCTGAAGTCGTTCAGTTGATGCGTCAGAGTCAGTACGATATAATAAGGTTCCTGTTCCAATGCCCGTTGACGAAGACGGGGAACCTATTTCTGCCTTCGCATGGAGAATCGAATATGAGAAGCTTGAAGAATTCACAATATACTGATACAAAAGTAAGTTGAAGCACACCATACCAAAGGATGTATTTATATATTTTTATGTGGACTTTATTCTTCTCAGAAATCATTTTATCAATTGTTGTCGGACTCGTTGCAACATTATTATTATCGTCATTACATACTGTTTCAATAATATTTGTATCTTACAGTTGGACCGATTCAAGAGCCGAGGGCTTGCGTCACAGTCTCGAGCCCAGCAGACAGTGTCAACATATTTCCGTTACTCTCTCATGGAACTCTTACAGAAGATGGTCAGCGGTTCCCCACAGTTCGTGCGATGCCTCAAACCCAACGACTCTAGATCACCAAAGCATTTCGATTCTGCCAAAGTACTGAAGCAGCTGAGGTACACTGGAGTACTGGAAACAATAAGGATAAGACAAAACGGCTTTTCCCACAGACTGACATTTGACGACTTCATAAAAAGGTAAAGTGCTGCTGAGCGTGACATTGAGTTAGATTAAAGATAAGATAATGGCGGTAATTACAGTCATTAATTTGAAGTGTTTAAGTTCTTGCCACGAATCTTGAGTAAAAACTAAATGCAGGCGTTTAATGTTTTCGTTTTTAATGTCGCAAATGAAATCTTATATATAAAATTCTCGTGTCACAATGTTAGTTACCGTACTCCTCCGAAACGGCTTTACTGATTTTTACCAAATTTTATATGCATATTCAGTAGGACTGAGAATCGGCTACTGGCTACTTTTTTTATATTGATAAGTGCATTTGTTGAATAAAATATAATAGTAAATTATTACAACTCGAGAGTCGAGACCGACGGCGACCATTGTTTGTGCGACGGGATAGCGATGGACGTTGCCATGGTGACATACTTATTTAGTCACTTCAATAAAATAATATTATGGGCGAAATACTTTATATGGCAAAACAACGTTTGCCGGGACAGCTAGTTATTAGAATAAAATTCATTTTCCTGAGGATTTTTTTAAAGTCGTTTGCAAGGATTCTCCATGAAGTAGGAAACCCGCCTTGATGTTTGATTTTTTGTAGTATTAATGGTTTCATAATTTGATTGAAGGCTTTACCTGTTATATAAAACTCATTTATTATTCAGATACGGATTCTTAGCATTCGGATACGAAGAACGTGTAACACCAGATCGGGACACTTGTCGCCTCCTTTTATTGCGATTAAAAATGGACGGCTGGGCTCTTGGAAAATCAAAAGTGTTCCTCAAATATTACCACGTCGAACTCCTCGCTAAGATCTATGAAGAGCAGGTAAATATGAACAATTTTAATAACACAATAGATTAAAATATATATAACCAAGTGTACCATTAAAACAATTATCTTTTTTAATTATTTTTACTTCTATTTTTTTCAGTCAAAGAAAATTGTGAAGGTCCAAGCGTACGTGCGTGGTTGGTTGGCCCGAAGGTACTACATGCGGCTGAAGGTACAAATGGCGATATCGGTGCTGACGCTGCAGAAGCACGTCCGAGGCTGGCTGACCAGGAAGCGGCTGCAGGAGAGACAGAAGCAACTAGCCAGAGAGTTCCAGAAGGAACAAATGGAACAGGATCATATGAGGAGGCATCAAAAAGGAGGTAAAAATCCTTAGCCGACCTAATATTATAAATACGAAAAATTATCTGTCTGTTTGTTACCTCTTTACGTTTCAATTCCTGAACAGATTTAGAATAAATTCAGTATGAAGATATTTTGAGTTTTTTATTGCGGAAAAATATATTGGAATAGGAATAAACGAATTTAAACAAAAAATTACGATAGTAAGAAAAATATAATACAACATTTTACCAATATTTACAGGAGCTGCTAATAAGAATAAGGCGATGGCAAAAGCGAAAGCACTGAAGAGAATGACTTCAGACGACAGTGACAGTAATGATACCAGCTCCAGTAATAAAGAAAATGTCAATTCAAATAAAGCAGCAGTGGTCATACAAAGCCGTAAGTAGAAAGCACAGCGCTTGGTGACAAAATATATTATTTTCCACCATCCATCTTTATTATGCACAATAAATAGTTATTGATATTATCACTAACATATTTTCTTATTGCTAATAGAGTCAATATTAAATCTCCTACTAAACTTTGTTTTGCATTCAAGCCAAGTTCTATCAAAACATTTCATATAATATGGCCACCACGTAAAGGTTAAACGAAAGAAGGTTTAATTTTGCAATTAGCCATTACGTAGCAAAACGCTCTTTCGTAAATGAATATTGCGTATTAAATTCTCATCATGGTGAGAACGACACCTGTTGTCAGGTCGTTTAATAATTTCCTCGTTGTTTACACACAACATTTTGTTAAACCTTTTTACTAATTTTAGATTTTCTGTGTTGGTACCTAAAGAGTTTGAAATTATTTTCACTAGGTTTTTTAAATGTATATATCAGCTCTTTGTTGATATTTAAATACAGTACATCAATGTACAGTGTACATCACATCCCAGTATGAATATCAGCATTTAATTTTGATCAAGGCAATATACAAATTCTTCACCTCATTTCATATTCAAATCATCTTCGGATAAGATTAGACCGGTGATTACATAGCAAATTTTCACGGTTGGCCACTAGATGGCTAAATTAACTTAAGCCGGGCCGGGCTGCATCTGGGATATACCTATAAATCCTAGAAACTAAATTTATTTTCATATTCGCAACATATTTGCAAATTGCGGGCCGCATTAAGACGATCGTGGGCTATAACTATTCGCCGAACACTGCTTTAAACTCTTCTTCTAAACTCTTAAGTCTTGTATCAGTTTCATCAAGTAACATAATGTTCCCAGATTTCCGCTCTTCTTCTACACTCTTAAGTCTTTTATCAGTTTCATCAAGGTCAATAATATTTCCAGATTTCCGCGGCTACACGGCTCGGCGGCGGCTGGCGAAGGGTCGAGCGCCACCACCGCCGAAGGAGGAGGCGCCGCCTGCTCCTCATCAGATCATGCAGATGCACGCTGCGCAAGAGAGGGCAGCGCAACTGCATACTTTCGCTGAACAGGTATTTGACAAAAGAACTACTTGTAATTTAGCTTAAGGCGGCGACTAACCCTAAATTGTCGATTTTATAATTCATTTTTATACTTAAAAATAAGCCCCGAATTGTTTCATTTTCTAAACATAGATACTACATTATATTTCCAAGAATTTGATCTGAGCGAAAACACTATATCTTAAAATTTTCTCGATAGAAAAAAATCACAAAGATGCATCCTAATTTTCACGAATTTTTCATAATTGTATTGCCATAACCATACATTAAACTAAGTTAATATTTTAACACATTGTATTAAATTCTATCATTGAGACACTGACCTGGCGGATTTTTAAAATGTTGCAAATTTATCGAGTTATTAAGAAAAAACTAACTGGGCGATGATTCCGCGTCGTCCTTTTTCACCTGGCATATGAAAGACGGGCGTGAGTGTGAAGAAAGAAGGACGATGTTTAATTTTTTGGGTTAGTCGCCCTCTTAAGAAGCAAAGATAACCCAGCTAAAGTTAGCTAAATTATTAATTTTTAGATGTTCCCTTTAGTGTTGCCTACAATTTGTTCTCATAATAATAATTATAATAATATCTATGGACGCTTCACACCACGTCAGTCTGGCCCCGTGCTTAGTACCTGAAGGACTTGTGTTACGGGTACCAGACAACGGAAACAAATTTAATTATTTTTATACTATACATATATTTAAGATTTTTATTATATAATATACATATTTTTCTTTTTTTTTCTTTTTAAAACTTTTTGTTCCGTCGGCGGAATTCGAACTTCGGCTTGAGCGCTGACAACACGCTCGACCACTGAGACACAGAGGTCGTAAAATTCGTTCGTTCGGAGTTTCGCACGAAAATACAATATAATTGAATAGTATAATAGAGTAGTAAACATAAAATTAAAACATTAGGTAGAATATAATACACAAAATACAAGGAAAATATTATCTACAAAATAATAGTCGGTCATACCTACAGCTAATAGCTGCGGTTTCCTACACGTGTATTTTTACAACATCCTCTTATAAGTTTACATAACTTAATTATTATGTTTTTGAAATTTTTTGTCATTATTCATTATTCATTACCTACTTGAGATATTCAATTGATGACCTGTGAACTTTATTTTAGATTCATAACAAAAACCAGGAGGTCCATGTTAACTTACGTAGGAACAAGCCTGGAGTCCCGTTGGAGACAGTTCAGAAGCCACCCCAAGAGTATCGTCCCCCACCTGGCTTCACCATAGTCCCAGCCATCATCAGAGGACAGCAGATGCCCAATGTTGAAGACACCAGCAGGCTCTCTAGGTGAGACTTACCAAATTATTATTTCTTCCCATCATCATGACACTAACATAATATAAATATCATAATCATTTTGTATTTATTTGTGTACATTGTAACTGAAATCTTAAATTTTCTTATTGGAAACAAATCTTGAAACTAATATAATAAACTGCCATCTATGAGTAACTTAATGAACTAGTATTACAACATGATTTAAGATTGCAAAACATAGATGACGCTGACTACCTCATTTTTCGTAACTCCCGCCAAAATAGCTTAGATATGCAGTTTATTTTCATTGTTTCTTGAATTATAAAATTAAAACAATACTGAATGCATTTTTGTTATTTTACAAGTATTACAATTCATTATTTTTTTTAATATTGCATCATAATTTGTGTATTCTTAGTAATTTTATTTTCATTAATTTAATACCTATCCAATATTATCTACCTATATTTTATTCTCTTTAACACCTATACTTTCCTATTATATTAATTTCTTGTATTTTCGTGCTTCCTAATGGACACTAAAGTCCGTCTCCTGAATTCTACGTTAGCGATACGATGCCGTGGCACGAAATGCACCAGACCAAACAAGACGACGAACCAAGGTTGGTTT
The DNA here is from genome assembly GCA_905187585.1 of Cyaniris semiargus. Lineage (NCBI taxonomy): Eukaryota > Metazoa > Arthropoda > Insecta > Lepidoptera > Lycaenidae > Cyaniris > Cyaniris semiargus. Next base: position 8,727,306 of record LR994555.1, read on the forward strand.
TCCATTGGCATATTCATTTTATTTATGTATTCTCTCTTCGATATTTTATTTAACGATTATGAATTAATAATAGATACATATTTTACATTGAAAACTCCGTAATCTTCAAAAATGTTCATTGAATAATTTCTGTCAATTTGCATTTAATTAGCATTATTATTATCCTCTTTTAACGTGCACTTAAGATACCCTAATATTTTTATCCTCTATTATTTACAAAATATAAAAATACATAATGATTTCAGACACGACCAGAACAGAAACAACAACTACGACGAAGAGATCCAAAGCAACAAGCGACGGATACCCTGCAGTAGGCAATGCAGCGGCCTAGTCAGGTACGGCCTTGACAATAGTAATATTGACAGATACTGGCCTTAAAATTGACAAGTAATGGCCTTAACGCATGTTCTGGCCTTTATTGACAGATACTGGCCTTAACACATGTTTTGGCTCTAATATTGACAAATACTGGCCTTAACACATGTTCTGGCCCTGATATCGAGAGATACTGGCCTTAGCTAATGTTCTGGCCTTAATATTGACAGATACGGACTTAAAACGAATGGTCTAGCCTTAATTATAACAGATAATGGCTTTAAACTAATCAATGACCTTACACATGCCTCTGATATGGAATAAGCGGGTACGAATTATTTGGTAGACAATCAATTGTAAGCCAGAAACCATCATTCTACGCTATTTCGTGCTCTTCGTAGGACTTATTGAATCTCATTTTTTCAATAGCTGATTGTTCCATCTATCTCTAGCTAACTCATCGATTTCATATTATGTTAATATTATGATCACCAACTTTTATACTCGAGAACATTACATTCAGTAGTATCTATGGTATTAAACAACTGTTTTATATGCTAAACACTAGCTATCATTAATAGATATCGTCAAAACTTTACCTAATAACTTTTAGGTAAATACATTGTTCATGGCCTTTGACAGCATCACTACGCTAATCTGTGGATGCTATAAAAATATTAAATACTAGCTGCTGCCCGCGACGTCCTCGGTGTGAACGCTCTACAGCACCAAAAGCAGGTGATAGCGTGATAATATGTAGCCAGTGTAGCTGGTATGTTGACCCGACCTCTAAGTAATATTCATGCAAAATTTTAAGGCGACGCCTTGATAATTTAGCTGTAGCGATATCGATTTTTCTCAGCAATGACTAAAGCTAGAAATTAAAGTTCATTATCAGTATTCATCATGTCTTTGTCTTTGAATTACCCATAGCATAACACGATTGGTCAACTTTTATAACACAGAATAATCAATTAAAAAGACCTCTGTAAAAAAGGGATTCTAATTTTGCCAACAGAGGAGAGTGATTTAAGCTTCCAAAATTTGTACATAGATTGGTTCAAGCATACACTATAATTTTCCCATAGCTTATATGAAATATATTTATGGTAATTACTTAATTACGCGACAAAAACCATTTTGTCGCATACGCCCTTTCCGTTTCTTGCTGTACCATTTCTTGTTTTCTATGAGCCGGGCCGGCCTCTCATAGAAAACAAGCAATCTAAAACATATCCAACACGGTTTTTTACTTTAACGCGGCGTCACCTTAAGTGAATACAATATGCAGTACTTTTTGAGTTTAGCCCGGACATATATACAGACAAACAGACAAAAATTCTAAAAACTAAATTTTTGGCTTTGATATCGATTGTAGATTACGCCCCAAGTATTCTTTTTTAAAAATATATTCAATGTATAGTTTTGACCTTCCTACGATTTTATTATCTGTATAGATGCCATAAACATTTTCTAACAAATGTTTTCCTTTGCAGTAACAAAATAATAGAGCTAGTGAGACAAACGCAGAAGTCGACCCCACCGCCCAAACCAGTGTACAGTCCCGCGTACGACCCCGAGTCGGATCTGCGGAAAATTCTCCGAAACTCCCCGGAAATCCTCGCCACTCCCCTGTACGGTTCCGACGATGACTACAACGACGGGCCTTTCCGATTCAAACAGCTCCTCAGACCGACCGTCGGCCCAACAGAAAGTTTGAGGAAGAGGAAAGTCCGGAATTCCGGACAATGCCCCTGGATGTCCGACAGTTCACAGGACAGCAATAGCTCCAAGGAGTTGAATATCAAGAAGAGACCACAAGTTAATGTGGGGTCCTACTATAATAGACAATAATGTGTTAAGTGGTTGAGTGAACGCTACGTGCAAATCGCGTATAGTGAGTGTGGCAAAGTGCGCCCTCCCGGCAAGTGCGCCATGTAGCTATAATTCCATACTGCTGATTGGGAATTTCCATAGCCATATGGCACTTGCCGGGTAGGCGCGCTTTGCTAAACTCACTATATATTTTTTCGTCTGTTCAAAGCATAACAACAGTCGAATTGAGAATACTCAAAAACGCTAATAGGTCAAGACATTTTTGTATCCTATGTAAAATTGTTGAAGGTTCTGTCCTCTTTATTTTAAGGGCTTAAAATGTGTTTAAAAATTAAATTGTTTTAAAAATATTATTATTTAGCTGAAGTAAATGAAAATAAAATGAGATATAATTTAATTTGTTACCTATTTATAAGTAAATTTTTATGTAAAGGTAAGTTTGAACTTATCGGCTATAAATTATTAATAGAACTTGAATAATTTCACTGTGGTCTATAAAATTAATATTTTGTGTGATTTTGCGAATATTAGTTATTAATAATAATAATCATGATGATGGAGATATTGATTTGTAGTCAGAATAACATTACCAAAGCTTTCGTTGTAAGCTGTACCTATTTGATTTTATTTTAAGGTATAATATTAAAAATAATTATTATTATAATATCATGAATTACATAAGTATGAATTATAACCATGTTCGTAGCCAGGATTCTATATATAGGGGGGGGGGGGGGGGGGGGGGGCAGATCAAAAAAATCCTAGACTTCAAATTCGTGATTTTTAACATAAATGCCCTGCCCGTACCTCGCTACGCTCATGATTATAACTACTATAAAATATATAATAGGTAAACCTGAAGTTGCAATTTCCTATAACGTTTGTAATAAGTACAATATTCTTGGTTTTTTGTTCTCTACGATATATGGTTAACATTCCTCCTGATCAATAAGAAATATAATTTTGTGTATGTTTATCTAAGTATGTGTTTTGTTAAAATTTTAATTCTGACTAAAAACTAATCGGGAAGTCCAATACTGCAATCCTTGTAACACTAGGTTCAACTTTTTTGATTCATATTATAAATCTTTCTTCTTCACGTATTTCACCAGTTCACAGAATTCTGATGCAACTCCAGGTTAGCTACCTAGCTGCCTCATAAAATATAACAGAAGACTCATTTCGGTTATGGAAGAGTAGTATAATAAAAAATATTGTAAAAATAAATATTTGTGTAACTGTGAACATTTCACCAATTGAGATTTGTTGGTTAAATTTTAGATTTACTTAAATAGATAATATAATAATTGAAACTATTATTATGTGTATCGATAATGACCGGTCTACATTATTCCAATCCAGTGATCCAATACAGCGCTGGCTTGCTACTGGAATAATGTAAACGGGCACCGGAATGCGATATTGCATTGCTCTGGATTGGAATAATGTAAAGCCGTTATAATGGTGAAAATCATTCACGTGCCTAAATCAAACAACGCAGGTAAATCATTGACAAAAATTTGTGATAATGTGCCAATGATTATAATTAAGATTACTCTGAAGTTAGGAAATAAAGTTCATAAATGAAATTATTTTCATCTTTTATCCCTTCCCTGCCTTTGTCTTAAATTTGCACCTACTTAGTTACTGAAAAAACCGGTTATGTTTTACATAGCATTTTTAAAACGTTACGTTTAAAGGGACGCAAAACGTTCTACAGCAAAGACAATGTTTAAGTATTCTTATTAATAAGGATTAAAAGGTTTTATTAATTAAATTAACCTTTAACTATGGACGCGCGGTCTCACAGACCGCTCATACCCTGCAAGAATCACATCTACCCTACTTCCCCTTAAGCTTCACTCTTGCGGCGCTTAGTAGCTTCAGTTTTAGTCTTTTTTTTTCGAAAGGGTCTAAGCTACTGGTCTGGTTAAGACCATGGTAGTTTAGTCGAAAAATGTATTCTGAAGCAAAAAAATTCGACGCCGACTGCAAGTTTGCAAAGTTATTGATTGCGGTTTGAACTTCGAGCGCGGTCTGTGAGACCCCATGTTTCCCATACAAAGAATTATGTTTGTGTTTTCGGTAGTGCGCCGTAGTAATGTTTTGAAATAACTTCTGCATGTGTTTTTTTAGTGAAATTCTTCGTTGTAATACATAAAAAACTTGGAATTGGTCAAACCATTGGAATATTGCACTGAACATGTTCTAAGGAACAAATTTGGGTCAGGGAAAGCTAATATTTAGAAAATATTTTTTTTACAGCAAAAACTAATTGGATGTTTAGATAACTAAAATAAATACTAACCACAATATAATTAGTTACATTTAAGCTATAATTACGTTTGTAGTGGTCTTTACCATGTGAAATGACTGCCAATAATGTTGGCCATGTTCGACCTATGTCAAATTTTTTATGTTACATGTTCAGAAGTTTAAATTCCAATTTTTATATTTAATATGGCTTATATTAGACAATTAAGACAAAAAGTTTTAAAACTTATGTTTTTTATATAAAAATGTAATTTTTTCGTCACAGGTGAATGAATGTCTTAAAAGTGACTTTTTTGCTTAAAATGCTTCATTCTACAATATAATTTAGAATTTTGGATATTTAACCCATAAATTCTCTAAATTAATTGTGTGTTAAGGCATTTAAGCAAAAATAATACAAAAAATCTTTCAATTAAGTACCTAAAAAACAGATGAAAATACGAGCGGTCTGTCAGACCCCATGTCCATAAGTACAACTTTTAGATGTCCACAGTTAAAGGTTAATATTTATACTCAATAGAAAAGGTACCTACCTAATCATAAAAGCAAGCAACAAGACGAAGCATAATTGCTTTGTCTTGTTACTTAAGTGACTAACAATGCTTTTCTAGCGTATAAGACAGTAATCTGTCTTATACGCTAGAAAGCATTGTTAGTCACTTAAGTTCATCAATAGTCTTATCTACAAGGATTACAAGTTTCACTTGTAAACTTGTAATTAATATAAATGCTAGTAATTATTACATGTTTACCTACATAGTAAGTATAATTCACGATGCCTCTTGCTTCAGTAAAGACAATAGAGTTTTTATATTTCACTTGCGTATCACCGATAATTAATTAACATGATATAATAATTATTATTTACATATCTAAATTACATCTGGCACTTAAAAATGTTATTATTCATTAGATCCGAAAAACAATAATTACGTATATTCCGTTAAGCGAAACTTCTGATTCTACATGCTAGTCCTAACTCTACAATGCCTGACTTAATAAACTCTACCGTCTGTCTAAATATTTAGCTTAGCCATTCCGCTACAGTTACAGGTGTGCTAGATCAATTAAATTACAAGTTTTTTTTATCTTATGGGCTAGTTTCATAGACGTCTAATATGTGATGATACACGGGCCTTATATTAATTCTTGAAGAACTAAAAGACCGAACTACATTATTGTTATTTTGCATAATAAATCTGTACAGTTTTTAAAAATGAAAGCTTAGAATTAAACAGTTCAAAGGTCAAAGCTCCAACATAAAATCTGAATTTCCATACGAATTACGCTAGCTAAATATAAACCGGAGTCTAATGGGTATTCGCAATCAAAACAAAATAAACACGTAAAGGCGGAGTTTTATATTCCCGCAAGAGTGTACGCTCGCACGCGACCACGTGACGCGGCGGGCGGCGGAGCGGCGCGCGCGCAGTTCGCCCCGCGAGCGCCATGGCGGACGCCGGCCTGCCCCGCGCCGCGCACATCAAGACGCGCTCCATCGAGAGAACCCTGCTCCCCCTCATCAAGCAGGTAACCCCTCAGCCGGGGAAACTACCGGCCTAGCCGACCAGCGTCCTCGCCGTGACGTGGTCGACCCCCGCCGTCCGTCACGTAAACGTCGAGGACTATCTTTTACGCACTAACACAGATCTATTTCTGAAGCGCGCGCGTCACGATTTAACGACGTCGACCGCCGCGTCTTCGATTTCGTACTAGAAACTCCCCAGCGACATCTGTTGCGCCGACGAGGTCGAGGTGGGCTTCGGCCGATTCCCCGGCGCGTCACAGGCCGCGGCCGAAATAATCGAATTCGAAGTGTTCGCGGGTAATTATAATGTTAAGTCGGCGGTAAGTCGGGGGGCGGGCGGGCGGCCACGTGGTGCGCGCGGGGGCGGCGCGGGGCGCACGGGCCGCGCGGGGGGCGGCGATCGATCCCCCAGCCCCGGCCGGCAGTGCCGCGGAATTCGCTGGCGGAGCGGCGCGCTGCGCTACGACTCGCCGCCACGGAGCACGTGCGCGCGCTCTGCCCAGCGCGCCGAGCGCGCGCGCCCCGCACCGCGAGACATGGAGGTGCTCTCCGATGACGACGAGTTTATGTACCGGGAGCCCCAGGTATCGAGACGCCCGCGCGCACAGTGCGATTCCACGGACGTATAATTTAATTGTAAAAATTATAGTGCAACAAGTAGTCTTGAGAGTAAGCTTACGTGCAATCTCGACCTTGGGCGCCCGAGCCCCGTGATCTTCGCTCGTTTGATTCGCGCCTCTCGGAGGTCGCGGAGGTCTCGGAGGTTGTGCGGACGATGCCTCGTTCGTCACTATTATTGTCGAAGTTCCGAAGCATTCCATTAAATTTTCATGATGCATTCATTTTCTGCCCCACGCCGAGCTGGCATTGTTATCTGAAAGTTTTTTAATTAGTAACGAATTAAAACCTCCTACTTAACTGAGCAATTTTTTCGCAATGTTGGAGATTTTGAAATTCGCTATCTTATTCTAGAATAAAAAGATTACGAACCATTAACAACGACTACCATACTTTATAAACATACGTTTTTTAATACTCAGACAGAAAGTGAATTGATTGAAAATGATGCAGCGTCTACATAATATTTTTATTCGATAACTGAATACGTAGTTGTCCGTTGTTCGAGCTGAGCCCACCGTCGCGTACTGGTTTGTTGACAAGTTTTAACTTGGGTTTGACTCATGTGCACACCTGGGATTGTTCCAAAATGGGCCAAAAATATTTAAAAAAAAACATACTCTATCTCTCATATTATAATATTATATATAAAAAGTCCAGTACCTAAAGTGAAATATATCAGTTCGATAGAGCAACGCGCAACGTTGGTAGGAAGAGATAATACTTTTGCAATGTTTACATTTTCATTAAATGAGATTTGCTGACATCACAATAAGTTCATTTTTATTGTTCCCATTATATAAACCCTTAAATGTCTTAGATATTCTCGCTACTATTAACTTCTTGCTCCTTTTAAGGCTCTGTGTCTGCCCCTTGCTTCTTCCTCCCTGCTCAAACGTTGTTATCTATGAAATTGTTATACGTCAAGGAAAAACTCGCGCACGATTGAGGTAAATAAATATTTGCAACTGTAACTGCGTATATAAATTATAATTAAATTAAATAATATGATAAACCAATAACTTCTCACTTATTAGTCGTATTGCCAGAAAATATGTAATTAATAATTATGATTGAATATAATTATATTATTCAACATAATAGAATATGGTTAAAAACTTCAAAAACAATTCTTTTTTTTTCTATTATTTTACATGAAGCCTGCAGGATACATTAATGTTTTTAAAGCTTAATTAATTTTAAGTTTTAAGTGACTCTCGCCTCTACGACGTATAGGCCTGCCTTTTCCAAAAAAAATTCCAGCAGTCTGTCTCGGTACATCTATAACTACATTTTTCATGTTAATGTCTCTCCAAATCTTGTTTTATACAGAAAGAAATTATAATATATAAAAAATCAAGTAAGTATAAATCACAAAAGAAAAGTTAAAAGTAGGGTACAGCTGACTTTCCCCTATCCAGACGCCCCTATTTGACTACGGTCAATGTTTAGTGTTTACTCAAATGAAGGACTAGCCGTTAGCAACTATTATCTACATGCACCGATTTTGATAACATTGGTAAAAGATGGTAGAGTAGTATTTTATCACAAAAAGTCTTTACCTTTTGTGGCCTAGAAACGTAATCTCGTTTCTAGGTTTTTATCAAGTCTGTTATTTATATGCTCGTAAATTATTAGAATGTGGATTAAAATTGATTCTGTGAATATTTAAATCTCGGCTAATAATGTGTCAGCGAGTTCATTGTTGTAGACCACACACCGCATTGCGCGATCTCTGCCATTGTATCTAGATGAAAAAGTTGCTTTAGTCCCGATGTGATAAATCAGGTTTAATAGTAACATTCCCGGCTAGCCAAGGGTGCAATGTAATAAGCAATATTATGCATATTGTATTAATACACCTTCCTCTTAAATCACTTTTTTTTACTTTAACTCACTCACTCAGATCAAAAACCGGTAGTCCATAAAGCGAGTATTCTATGTGAAACGTCAAAACATAGGTATGATAAAACCAAACATAATATAACGTATTCAGTATATAACTCTATTACTTTGTACTATCAACGTGTTATGTTAAATTATTACACTTAAAAATATTGTCAGTATATTTTCCTGAAAAGAAATACAGTATTTAAATACAGTGTTGTACAAACCACTTAATGTCTAAAGCCTAAACATAAATGCACCTGTAAATATACGCTGGCACGGCGCTCTACAATTTAATGCCTTGCTTTTAAAGTATTAAATGACTAATAAGTGCTCCGTGGACGCCCAGTGGTGTTGATTTTATCCTGAAACATTATGTGGTTAAATATTTATAACATCGGTATTAGTGTCTTGACAGAATAGGTAAACAGACAGAAATAATGATGTTGTTAGGCGGAAGTAATTTGCTTATAGTTTGCTATGCTGTACTTGCACTTTTGTAGCATTCACTTTCATACTGTATAAGTTGTATGGCAAAGTTAAAATGAATTTATTATTAGTGGGTGAAAATCGGTTCTTAATTCATTTTTCTATAGAAATGGCAGACCGCTTATGGAAAACGACTATACCCGAAAACTAAGAAACTCTACATCAGTTATATTATTTTGTGATTTGTACGGGCAAGCTCCCCGGCGTCATGAGTTCGCCCAAACAAAAGTTTAAAAAATGTAACTCTTTCAGAGCTGCTACATTCACAGCTAACTCTGTACAGGGGACACGTACACACCCTAAAGTATAATCACTTTGTTTTGTTACACCCTGTATACCTGTCAGCTGCATACGTGAAGACAGGGTGTATCAGCAGCTGATGTTTCGGCCATGTTGTGTTTGAAAATCTATTTGGAAAATAGTGGGCATATAATGTGATAATGATACTTGAAATGCTGCTAGCTTTTCCCTCGCATGAATAGCAAATATGCAATGTTTACTTATCGATCTTGGAAGTTACTGGACCTCTGTCTGGTTACGTAGGTTGTTGGCCTTTCGGATGAAAAAACACAATATTTAGAGTCCCACGCTTTAAAACGTCTCTCTAAAAGCCTTTAGATTAGGGTAAGTTATAAATATCGTCCATCAATGAAATATGTTAAAAATAAAATCCAGGACTTTCTTCACTCTAAATACACCTACGTAGTTTTAATGTTTAACTTAACTTTGGAGTAGCGGAAATGTAAAGTTACTTCTATCATAAAATGCAATTTATAATTATTTTACATTTTAAAGTGCTTTTGAGCTTTTCTAAGCTTAAGCATTTCTAAAGTGTAAACTTTCTCTACTTTTACTATATTGAAAGCTTTTCCATTCAGCTGCTGATCTTGTACCTTTTATGAATTAAATTCTTTTAAATGTAATTGTCAGATTTTTTAATGTGTTTATCATAGTTCGATGAAAATACTTTTCTTAGACAATTTAAAAAGGAATTATCTTTATTTATAATTATATTTATTACAATAAGGTCGTATTTATGGTTTTTTGTTGGTGATATGTGTCAGGACAAAAGATCCTATGGATACAATATAGCTCCGTCAGGTGGCAGATGGTAGGTAGAAAAATGTGAGAAAATTCTTATTGACTGTTTTCAAAACAACGAGTCTACATGCGCTTTCTGCATGTCGAGTCTCTTCCCTGGCGGAAAACTATTCATTGAAAATCATCGTTCTAACGTCGTTTTGGACTCCACGTCTTTACACCTGACACAAAGCCTTTTAACGCTTTCAATATGAACTATAATAGGTCTACCAGAATCTGATGGCAATTTTTGACAGCAGATTTTCATAAAATATTCTTGATCATTGGATAAATTTTTATATTTGCATGTTTAACACACAGAATCAGCCGCTATAAGAAAAAAAAAGGATCAAATTGTTTTGTTCCAATTACCCCGGTATTGCTAGAGTCAATTTATTTTCTCACTGTTTGCCATCAGATTCTGGTAGACCTATACAAGTTCTTACTCAGATTGAGAACTCAGAGTATAATCACTTTGTTTTGTAACACGCTGTATACCTGTCAGCTGCATACGTGAAGACAGGGTGTATCTGCTTATGTGTCCGCCATGTTTTGAGGCGGCTTAAATATATGAAGAACTAGATGACACCCGCAACTCTGTTTATCGCGCGGGAACCATACATTTTTACGGGATAAAAACTATCCTATATCCTTTCCCGAGACTCAAAGTATCTCCATGTCAAATTTCAGCGAAATCGGTTCAGCGGTTTGAGCATGCGATGAGGTAACAGACACAGAGACAGACACACTTTCGCATTTATAATATTAGTAATAGTATAGATAGAGTTCCACACACCCACTGTTTCCAAACACCCACTGTTATTCGAAAATGTAGGAAATAGTTGACATGTGATCACGATGATACAGATATACAAACATTGTGGTGTCTTCGTATTTCCAGATAAGCAGTCTGGTGGCGACGCGCGGCGAGGCGGCAGCGGGCGGCGCGGCGGTGCAGCGCGTCGGGGCTGCGGTGTGCTGCGCCGTCGAGCGCTTCGTGGCGGTCGGCGAGACCATAGCTGACGACAACCCCGACGTCCGACACAGCATGGTGCTCGCGTGCAAGGAGGCAAGGGCTGCGGGTGAGTTTTACCCCATCTAGATAGAAAGAGTTAAGAAACAGCCGCGGAGAATACTTACCATTCAACCTTAAGGTGTTAAATATAATTTTAACGGGTTAATATAGAAGTTAGAACGGATAAAGGAACAAAAAAAGAAAGGCTAAGGTATCTTACCCCATTTATTACGGGTTAAGATAGAACGGGCTAAGCAAACAGTGTGAGCCGCGAAAGTCTTACCTCATACTATGAATGATAGTAGGATTTTAACCCATGAGTGCTTGAGTTTATGAGTCAGTATTCTCAAACTTTTAACGATTTGAGAAAGCAAAATTGAGAGACCCGGGAGCATTTTACCGATTTATATCTAGTAACCACTTATCTAACGGAAGATCCTTAATAAAATTTTAAGTAATAAACATTACAAGACAGACACAAAAGCCCTAAAATTAGGCACTTACTTGCTAAAGAGGATTAATCTTATAAATACGGATTACGCCTCTTTAGCACCTAAACACGTGCTATCCAAATAATTGATAAAATAGGTAGTCCATGTAATTCATAAATACTTTTCAAATGTGCCCAATCCAAAATTGTATCTGTTCGGATCGCGTCGGTTATACTTTGTTGATCGTTAATATAGTAGAATCTCTCGATCTGTGAATATTTATACATAATCCGTATCTTTTAGAAATATATATCTCCTTTATTTATCTAAACTAAAATTTATGATCAATTAATGAAAGTATCATTGGCTTGTCGCCAATTGTTTCATGTTTAATCAATTTTTAAAGAAAGCCATTACTCTACGGTCTACACATTCAAGAAAATAAAAATAACAGCTAGCCAGCTATTTTATAGTAAAATAAGTTCTATAAAATATAGTCCGCCCATACTTTCCATACTAATATTATAAATGCGAAAGTGTGTCTGCCTGTCTGTCTGTCTGTTTGTTACCTCTTCACGCCCAAACCGCTGAACCGATTTTGCTGTTTATTATGGAGATAAATTGAGTCCTGGGAAAGGACATAGGATATTTTTACCCCAGAAAAATGTACGGTTCCCGCGCGAAACGAATTTTGGCGCAACGGAGTTGCGGGCGTCATCTAGTTTTAAATTTTGAAATAATTCACCGGTAAAAATGACAAAATTGCCTAGAGCAATTAATTAGGTACTTAATTGGAACATGAACATTGCCTTAGTTCTGGGCCTGTAGCCAAGACGTTTTCTTTATCGGCGATTCTATAAAGAAGCGATAAAGAAAAGATCTTTGCTGAAGGGCCTGAGGCCGTAGACAAAGTCCCTTTCGTTAAAAACGATGACGAAATTCGTTATCAAAATGTATGGGATTTGACATTAGTCTTCGCAAGCGAAATGTCATTTAGCGATGAGTTATGTCAAACCGCATACATTTTGATAACGAATTTCGTCATCGTTTTTAACGAAAGATACTTTGTCTAGGGCCTCTGGCCATTTAGCCGAAACTTTTTCGTTTTCGCTTCGTTATAGAAACGCCGATCAAAATGTATGGAATTGACATAGACGAGTCGAACGTCAACGTCATACTAACGAACGCTTATGTCAATTCCATACATTTTCATCGGCGATTCTATAACGAAGCGAAAACGAAAAGATTTTGGCACACCCCCCTGGTCAACTTTGACATTTGTGCTAATAGCTCACTGCTAACTTAAAGCGAATAGACTGTTAAAAGTTTGAACATGCAGCGAAACTTGTTAAGAAAAAGTTGTCCTTGGAAGCTTTTCTGAAGCTTTCGTTTACAACTTTAAATAACTGTTTCACGGAATTCATTTTGAAACTACAACAATGCTTAGAACAAACTCTAACTTAATACTAATTCTTAAAACGTTTCTTCAGAAAGTCTCTTAGTGTTCTTTTAATATTATCAAGTAATTAAGCTTGTAAATTGTTATTTAATGTGATATAGAAATTATATTATTAATTCTTTTTTGTATACTCTTTTGGATATTATTATTCATTCGTTCTACGATTAGCTACATCGTTATCACACAGTTTGTTATATAATTACTCAAAAGTAGAACGAACATAGTACATATTGTGAGTCACACGTTTTATGTGAACAAAGGTTTATAGTTTTTTTTTGTACTTAAATAATAATAAAACCGGCCAAAAGCATGTCGGGCCACGCGCAATATTATAGGGTACCGTAGTACCGCTAGTTTTTTTTAATTTTTATATGGTCAATGAATATACATTTATAACGTGTTTTACACTACTAACAACATCATCTCAGTTACTTTCAAAGGAATTTGAACGACAAGTTCCTTTATACTTCGCCGAATACATTTTTTTTAGTTGATCGACTATTACTCAATAACTTATGAAGTCTTCTTAGCCGTGATAATTTTCCTTTTAAATTCAGCATATTTCCTACTCCCGTGATTTTTTTAACATTTCCAGAAGCAACCGTTTAGCTGGTTGAAGGGGGGGACACTGGACTCTTAACGATTTTTTCCACTTTAAAACTTAATATTTCACAAACGGATCCCTAAATCGGAAAATGATCTATGAATACTCATAATATTTTTAAAAAACCTTTTTTCAACGACACCCCATATGATGGAGTGGATGCGAAAAAAAATTCAGTAGGGAAGCTACCATAAAAAAAATATTTTTTTTAAGATTTTATGCACCATTTTGTCGGCATCATTAATATGTGCATTCATGCCAAATTACAGCTTTGTAGGTCCTATAGTCTCTGAGCAAAACTACGGACAGACAGACAGACAGACAGACGGACCGACGGACGGACAGACCGAAACTATAAGGGTTCCTTGTTGACTACGGAACCCTAAAAAATGTAACATGAGACTAAAGATGTTCTTGCACTCCGCCCAACCTTGAGTAAAGTGCACTAACCAAGGCCGGATTTTATAGAATTTTCCCTAAAATTCCGCCCTTTACCCATTGCCCCAGGCCTAGCTATAAATTTGGTCTTTTGAAAAGGGCCATTGTTTTGCCTGCACAATAAAGGCCGTTTAAATTTACGTTATAATATTATGAGATACCTTTTCATGTAATATACACACACAATTTTGCAGGAAACTCGTACAGCTACTAACATAATACTTTTACAGCAGTTAGTAACATCAACGATTTTATAATATCTTATATTATATAAAATTCTCGTGTCACAATGTTAGTTACCGTACTCCTCCGAAACGGCTTTACTGATTTTTACCAAATTTTATATGCATATTCAATAGGTCTAAGAATCGGCTACTGGCTACTTTTTATATTGATAAGTGCATTTGTTCAATAAATAATAGTAAATTATTACAACTCGAGACTGACGGCGACCATTGTTTGTGCGACGGGATAGCAATGGACGTTGCCATGGTGACATACTTATTTAGTCACTTCAATAAAATAATAATATTCTTTACGTATAAAGAACTACATTACAACTACCTACAAATAATTTATATGGCAATACAATGTTTGCCGGGTCAGCTAGTCTATCTATACAAATAAAAATTAATTTGTCCCGGAAAAATGTACGGTTACTGCACAATATATTTTTATGATTTGCGCGTAAACTATTTAATCGATTTTGATGAATTTTGGTATGGCGATACTTTGATTCTCTACTTTTTGTCCCGGAAAATGGACGGTTCCCACACAATAAACTTTTATGATTTTCGCCTAAACTATTCAATCTATTTTGATGAAATTTGGCATGGAGATACTTTGAGTCTCGGGAAAGGAGCAGAGCAAATCAGCAAACTAATAGTTTGGGATGAGTGCACGATGACACACAAAGTTATACACACTTTTTTTTATTAATTATACTATAATTCGAATTAAATAATTATCGTTAAGACTGGACAACGTCTGTCGGGTCAGATGAGATAAAAAATCAGTTTATTTTCTATACATATACCAGACCTACATTACAATTACATATTGCTATTCTAATATATAACATTCTCGTGTCACAGTGTTTGTGCGCGAACTCCTCCAAAACGGCTCAACCGATTTTAATGAAATTTTGTATGACCATTCGTTAGGCCTGAGAATAGGTTTTTATCTACTTTTTATATTGATATTAGAAATAATTTATATTATAAATATTATCAGCTAGTAAAAATATAAACATTTCCAACTGGAGAATATGTTTCTTATTATATTGCTACTTGAGTACGATGAACTAAAATATTATAAACTTTATTTGCCGTCATTGTTCAAACATAAAAGTAAATATTGTAAACCCATATTTTAACAGAACAGTGCTCGAGCTAAATTAAATTGTTGTTCATGAAAAATTAATGTCTTGCAGTAAAATGCTACTATTGTAGGTATTCTGTTTGCGAATTGAAAAAATGGATTCGATTTTGAAGAAAAATTGCGAGAAAGAAATCGAAAGGATGATAAATAGACCGAACTGTGGAGAACAGAAACAATATAGTTGAATTGCCGCACTCAGAGATGAGTATTTATTACTTAAATTGTAATTAAATGAAGATTTTGACATAAGCCCCTTGCATTATCTGACAAGCTCTTGATTAAATTGAAGTTTAATCATCATTAAATTACTCTGGGTGCGGCCGTTAAAGCTATATTTCACCGGGACACCATGACGACAACCAGTCGCCACTAGCAAAAATTCTTCTGGAATTTTAAAATATAAATTAATGCTGCAAATTGAAAAATCTTTCCAAATATGAAATAGCTTAAGGGCTTTGTTTCTACAGCAGCATTTACGTTCGTAATAACCTGTTAGATTAATCCAAAAGCTGAATGCAGTTAGGATTTACATACTACAAATGTGGTTTGTTTTCGCGGCATTTCATTTAGATATTTTAGTTGTGGTTTCATTTGGGTTACCGTTTTATGTTTTAAATGTGCTTTTCAATTGTTATTACTTGTTAAGTATAGTGTTTGTTGCCCTTTTTGTATTGAAAAAAAACATCGCAATAGTAGTTGCTTCAGTAATCAGTATCAGTGTGTAAGGTTATGTTGATATTTTATTAGGGTTCCGTACCCAAAGGGTAAAAACGGGACCCTATTACTGAGACTTCGATGTCTGTCCATCCGTCCGTCCGTCCGTCTGTCCGTCTGTCCGTCTGTCCATCTGTCTCCAGGCTGTAAATCAAGAACCGCTATAGCTAGACTTCTGAAATTTTCACAGATTGTGTATATCTGTTGCCGCTATAACAACAAATACTGAAAATGAAATAAAGTTAATATTTAAGAGGGTCTCCCATACAAGAAACATGATTTTTTTTTGGCCTTTTTTGCTCATCATCAATAATGGTAACAGCTGGGCACTTGAAATTTTCACAAAATCCTTAGTTATATTTGTAATTTAGTAATTAATAATAAAATTAAAATAAAATAAATATTTAAGGGGGGCTCCCATAAAAAAAACACAATTTTTTGTCTACTTTCGCTCTATACCGGTACGGAACCCATCGTGCGCGAGTCCGACTCGCACTTGGCCGATTTTATATATTACTAGATGACTCGGTGAACTTCGTACCTTCCCTGAACATTCACAAATATTTCAAAACTAAAAAGAGCCTAATCGGTTCTGGCGTTCTCGAGTTTTTGCGAGACTAACCAAATTTAAATTTAAAAAATTTAAACTTAATTTTTATTGACATAGAATATAGAAGATTGATAGAATATTAGTAAGATAATTTACAAGTACCTTAAATGTATAAGAGATAAGCTCCATATAATCCTTTACGTCCATATAATCCAGCGACCCTGAGTTCCATTTTGAGGTTGTGAACTAAGCCGCTGCTCGTTATAGCTGGAGCAAAGATGGAGGCACCTTGAGGCTTTAGTTTGGCAACCCCGTTGCATTCTTCATCTCCCACCCGGAAGAGTCCTACATAATATTATCCTAAGCTAACATCTCTATTCTCTAGGGCGTTAAAAAAACTATTTAGGTTGAATCTATATGCGTCCGCGCGAAAGAGCGGTTTGCCAGCGACACCGCGATATCACAAGCAATAGTATATGTAACGATTTGTTTAAATAGCGGCGCAGTCTCGCTTCCATTTACATAAAATTGCTTGTGATCTGGCGGTGTAGCCGCCAAACCGCGCGTCCGCGTCGTCCGTACGCATATAAATTGAGCCTTAGAATTTCCCTAGAAAAAGTACTACAAGAAACACTGTGAACTGTTATGAAAAGTGGTTTGATTTTGTTCTATTTGTTCATACAAGCACTCAACTAAACAAGGGCGTTATATGCTCGCTAAAAATTTTGTCTTTTATTTGAGTTTATCAATACAAGCCTGGGAAGCGTGAATCAATTTTGATTGAAAAAACTCCAACGTCCTCAACAAATTGCTGTTACACTGTTAACTTTAATTGATTCATTTGGTTCATTTAACATCTTTTCCGATAAGTTATAACATGAAATTATTGTCAAAGAAATTATGAAATTATTATCAAAGAACATACCGTCGTTGAAGTGCCAATAGTTCGGGTTCCCTAGAACATTTTTTATTTTTTATTTCTATCAAGCTAATTTTTCGTGAGTAGCTTCATTTTAATAAGACGAACAACAATTCTCGAAAGTGGTAGCTAACAGAGATAGAAAGTTACGTAGTCAACCAAGTTTTGTTGATTACAGAACCCTAAAACGGAACCCTAACGAGCTGATTTTTTGTATATTGATAGGTTAATAGTTATATAATTTAAGAGTAACATTGTCCTACAAATAGAACAATCCATATTTTAGGACCATCAAATCAAAATATTAAATCCTCTCTATCTCTGTTAGCTACAACTTTCGAAAATTTCGCAGAGGAAATTCTTGTTCGTCTTATCAAAATGAAGCTACTCACGAGAAATATTAGCTTGATAGTAATAAAAAAAATTGTTCTAGGGAACCTGTACTACAATACCTCCTAACTTTTAAAAAAAATCGCCTTCAAGATCAATATCTCCTAATTTACGTTTTTACAAGAATAATTAAGAATTTTTGTAAAAAAATAATTAGAAATTATACCCCGCAACCCGTTAAACCTAAAAAGTTAAAACCTAAAAAGCAACTACGTTTAGGAGGTATTGGTACTTCAACGATGATATAATATTCATTGTTTCTGTAAGTATTCATTGTTAATTAAATTAATCGTTGAAGCTATCTAATATCAGATTGCAATATCACAAATTTCCACAAATCAGTGGACAAATGATCGTATTTGATTCAAAATATTGAAATTGCAACACGCACGGTCATTCGCGTTAATAAGTTATGTTGTTCGAAATTTGTAAGCTATCATTGCTATTTTTAAGTGAATCACGGAAATGGCTCATCAGAGACGGATACAAAAATATTATTCAAGATTTAAAGAACTATTTGGTATGCCGTAACAGTTGTGTTTTGGCGCATTTGTTTATCGAATTATTCTGCAAAAAGTAGCAGCTTTAATTATCTACTTAAAATTACTATGATAAAATAAAAACTAACCATTTCTTCAAAAATCAGTACTAACTACTAATATTTTGACCCTACTAAAATTGGCCCGAGTATAGTATAGTTACATAAGTGTCTCCACTCAAAAACATTTATACCTCGGCTAGCATAGTAGGTTAAAAATAGCATGCAATTGGATGTAACTGGAGCTGGAAACTTAGTTAAAACTCCGTACAGTCCTGAAACACAATTTTGGGGCAATGCGCAAAATGGGCAAAAACCGCAAGAATGGAATGAGTGTTAAAATGTTTTGAACTTAACTAGCTGTTTCCCGCGACTTTGTATGCGTAAAATGAAATCCCGAAGAACCATGCACTTTCCCGCAATTAAATAATTCCCAATAATATAGCCAAATTTCATTAAAATCGGTCTGTTCTGGTGTGATGCCGTAACCAAAGCAAACAGATGTAACAGCAATTTATAAAATAGGGATTGGAATATTATTATTGATTGAATTGGTAAAATAGTGATTGTGTCGGTCGGGTACGGGCGGCTTTTGTTTGTTTCCATTGTCTCACATACAATCACCAATAACGTTCGCATTAAAATTCGGGTCACGTGGGTCAATTTATGACCCAAACATAACAGTTGTAAACTTGTAATACGTAAAGCAGTGTGACAAAATACCTTCCTTAGGTCCGATGATAACTTTTATATGTGCTATAAAAACCGCTTGCTCATTGTAAAGAAAATAAATACAGCGAAACTCCGAAAGCAATATTATTGAAACACCCAGTTATTATCATTATTGACGAGTCCTTATCCTACTAGGCTACTATAGAAAAAGTTCATATTACAGAAAATAAAATTATTGGCATTCCTAGTGCAAACAAAAACCCAAGGTGCCAACGATTGGGTAGTTTGCCCTAATACTATTTTAACATTTTATGATATTTTTCCTCATGATCTAAAAATCTTTCGGGTTTAAATAGTCTAATGATCGTAAATCTAACGCGATTATCGCGGCACGATATCTGCTATAAAACCGTAATCGATATATTTTTAGATCATGAAGAAAAATATCATAAAATTTTAAAATAGTATTAGGGCAAACTACCCAATCGTTGGCACCTTAGGTTTTTGTTTGCACTAGGAATGCCAATCATAGGTATTTTTTTCTAATACGAGTATGTATGAACTTTTTCTACAGTAGGTTATATTACGGGAGTCCTAGAACAATTTTTTTTTTATTACTATCAAGCAAATATAAACTATCTCTGTGCGATTTCATGCTTTCTGCATTTTTCGTAAAAAAGGGGTTCAAAATTTTTCGCTCGCGTATTTATATATAGATTATAGATATATTGTATATTTTAAAGCTTTGGAGACTTGAAGTATTTTCACCTATACTTTTTAATTCATTTCTTTTTTTTTAAATATTATGTGTAATATTATGCTATAGAGGCATTAAAGTAATAATCTAGTATCATATACCTAGGTAGCCCTGTGCGAAAACCTTTTTAGCAATCTTTCTGCTGATTGAAATTTTATAATATAAGCATAAATAATTAAAACTGCCTTATAACATTTAAATACACCACCTATCTACTATACTAACTTTTTAGGGTTCCGTAGTCAACAAGGAACCCTTATAGTTTCGGTCTGTCCTTCCGTCTGTCTGTCCGCGGTTTTGCTCAGAGACTATAAAACCTACAAAGCTGTAATTCGGCATGAATGCACATCTTAATGATGCCGACAAAATGGTATAATTGATCTTTGAAAAAAAAATTTACAGTACCTCCCCTACACATCAATGCGGGGATGATTTTTTTTTTCGCGTCCACCCCACCGTGTGTGGTGTCGTTGGATAGGTTTTTTTAAAATATTTATTGGTCAAAAACTACATTATGTATTCTTATATATTTGTTTGACGGCGAGAGACTTGCTTAGGTCTTTCTATGTTTGTTACTTTAACTCTTTTATTTTAGTTCTAAGAACACTGTAAATTATTTTTAATTAATATGGAAATTTTACCTAATAACACGATTAGATCCACGAACGTGAAACGCACGCTAAATTCTTGAGTTTTCGTATATTTTAATTTGATTTTTATCACTCACTAAATACTTTCGAATGTAGATAATCGTTAATGTTTTCATGAGCGTAATCAAATAGGGTAACTTTTAAGGTTACAAGCTAAGGCTGGATTTATATGAGTCCGCGCGAAAGAGCGGTTTCGCCGCTACACCGCGATATCACAAGCAATAGTATGTAACGATTTATTAAAATAGCGGCGCGGTCGCGCTGTCATTTACTTACAAATCTTTGATATCTCGCGGTTTTTAGGGTTCCGTAGCCAAAGGGCAAAAAACGGAACCCTTATAGATTCGTCATGTCTGTCTGTCTGTCTGTCTGTCTGTCCGTCCGTATGTCACAGCCACTTTTCTCCGAAACTATAAGAGCTATACTATTGAAATTTGGTAAATAGATGTAGTATGTGAACCGCATTTAGATTTTGATACAATAATGGAAAAATTATTAAAAATTTTAGGGGTCCCCATAGGTACAACTGTTTAAAAAAAAAATTTCATCTAAGCTATGCGTGTGGGGTATCTATGGATAGGTCTCCAAAAATCATATTGAGGTTTCCAGTATCATTTTTTTCTAACCTGAATAGTTTGCGAGAGAGACTCTTCCAAAGTGCTAAAATGTGTGTCCCCCCCCCCCCCTCTAACTTCTAAAGTAGGGGCATGATAAGTCTAAAAAAAAATATATGATATACTTTACTATAAAAACTACCAACGACAATTGGTTTGAACGAAATCTAGCAAGTAGTTGTTTTTTATACTTTTATATTTAAATAAAAAAAAATTTTTTTCATCTAACCTATGCGTGTGGGGTATCTATGGATAGGTCTTCAAAAATCATATTGAAGTTTGTAGTATCATTTTTTTCTAACCTGAATGGTTTGCGAGAGAGACTCTTCCAAAGTGCTAAAATGTGTCCCCCCCCCCCCCCCCCTCTAACTTCTAAAGTAGGGGCATGATAAGTCTAAAAAAAAATATATGATATACTTTACTATAAAAACTACCAACGACAATTGGTTTGAACGAAATCTAGCAAGTAGTTGTTTTTTATACTTTTATATTTAAATAAAAAAAAAAATTTTTCATCTAACCTATGCGTGTGGGGTATCTATGGATAGGTCTTCAAAAATCATATTGAAGTTTGTAGTATCATTTTTTTCTAACCTGAATGGTTTGCGAGAGAGACTCTTCCAAAGTGGTAAAATGTGTGTCGTCGTCCCCCCCTCTAACTTCTAAAGTAGGGGCATGATAAGTCTGAAAAAAATATATGATGTACTTTACTATAAAAACTACCAACTAAAATTGGTTTGAACGAAATCTAGCAAGAAGTTGTTTTTTTATACTTTTATATTTAAACAAAAAAAATATTTTTTTCATCTAACCTATGCGTGTGGGGTATCTTATGGATAGGTCTCCAAAAATTATATTGAGGTTTCTAATATCATTGAATTGATAGACTTGCCGCTCACGGTGCTGCCTGTTTCAATTTTGATTTTTGAGTAAAAATAAAAAATAGAAATCCCACCAAAAACATTTCAAGTAAATGTTACCTCGACGACCACAAAAGGTTTGCCCTGTGAAAAAGACATCAATCAGATCTAATGTGGAGCCAAGCTTCTGAATATACACGGCCTCACTCTATCGACCTTAACTCCAACAAATTCTACATATCAGTAAGTATGTATGGCTTTGCTGTTTTGTTACTTACTTTAGATCAGAAACTAAATATTCGTCTCACCTCCACGACGGTAGCGAAATCCGCGAAGGTCTTGCAGGTTCTTAGTTTTTTAGTTACAGTCTACAGTCCCGAGTAAACTTTCATGACCTAATTCATAAAATTGGTGAAAGTCTCATATAAACTTCCACCTCCCTATTTTAGGGGATGGGGGGCAAAAGTTATATGTTTATGAATTTATTTGTTGGTTGTATACTAAACTTGGATTACATATCAAATTTCAGCTCTCTAGCACTTCAGGAAGTAGCCAAACATTTTGATGATCATCAGTGTGTCAGTGACGAAATCGGTGTATTTTAGATATCAATAAAATCTTAAGTATTAGACCTATTCAATTGAGACTTTGTATGTTTAATAAGCCTATTATTGACATCATATCTTGAGAATATAAACTATCTGGTACATTGGAGACCAACTCTATGAGGGTTAACTTCCACCCCCCCCCCCCCCCCCCCGATTTTAAGGGATGGGGGAAGAAAATTACAAGTTTATGAATTTTTTTTGTCGGTTGTATACTAAACTTAGATAACATACCAAATTTCAGCTTTCTAGCACTTCAGGAAGTAGCCAAACATTTTGATGACCATCAGTGTGTCAGTGACGAAATCGGCGTATTTTAGATATCTATAAAATCTAAAGTATTACATCTATTTAATTGAGACTTTGTATGCTTAATAAGTCCATTGATAACATCATATTCTGAAAATGTGAACTATCAGCTACAACGGAAAGCAATTCTACGAAGGTTCAAAAAAACGGCGAAACACTTCGAGAAAAGGTAGGTAGTGCCCTTGCGCTTCGCTTGGCTCGTCTCGGCGGGTGCACTACCGTGCACCCAGATGCTTCGCGTCGTTTTGTCACGTTGTGTTCTTAACACATAATTATTATTATTCTATAACCACCCAGAGACAGACCGACACACTTTCACATCTATAATATTAGTATGGATAGTATGGATTTCATCGACCAGCAGAAGGTCAAGTATAATTTAGGTGATAATTTTTGAAATAAACGCACGTGTAATATTTATTGGGTCATTCAAACGGGCGTTAAATATACGACGCGTCACTTGCGTCACACCGCGCACGGTGCAGCGTCTGCGAATAGACTTTACGACTGTAGTACGATGATACGATTAAACGGCCAGACAGATCGCCTGATGACATAGTTATTATGCGCTATAGTAGATTAGTTGTTGGTCGCATATAAACACTTAGCGCACGTCCACAAATTGCATGAGGTGTTTATCGAATCTCATGTTTAAAAAATCGTCAAAACGTGTTAGGTTTAAGAACAATATATGAACACTCTATGTATTTTGCAATGATAATGCAATCTTAATCACTTCACCAAAAGCAGACCTATTTTTGTATTTGTTTTCTAGGAGACCATAATATTCCTTCAATTGAGACTAATCTATAAGTTTCTAAACTACTACTATACCTAATCAAAGTAACGAGGCATATATCTTTATACTTTGATATATTATTATTTTTTTGGACTTTATCACTATATATATCACCGTTCTATATCTAGAACTTATAAGTAAATGTAAAAATGTTCATAGACAACATAAAATATTCATCGCCGTTTAAGCCGGATGTTCCTGGGGTGATCAATCATAGCTGAATCGCACTTCGCTCTAAATACGTCAAAAAACTATGAAACTAGACTAGATAAAGAATTTGAACCGAGTTTACTTAAACTGGGAGAGTCAATAAAACGGTTTTATAAGGAATGCGTTTAGCTTAGTAGTTGTTTAACATTTTTTGGTTCTAGTTATGATTAGAGTAACGCTGTCAATGAAATCTCGTAACACGGTGTTAGTTGCTAAACTCCCCCGAAACTGCTGTACCCATTATGGTACTGAAACTCGTCTAGTGGGACTGAGACTCAGCAAACAACTATTTTTCATTATATACCAGCGAACAGTCCTATCAAATTTTCTGAGATCGGGATATAAAACCACGGAGTAAAACTATGTTTTAGCTCCGTGTATAAAACATATCGGGATATAAATGAAACTTCATGACAGCGTCTGCGTGACAGTGGTCTCAAGCAAATTCCCACATCATATCAGAATAACTTGGTGCTTTTGATTGACCAACGTTATGAAAAAGGCAAACTTCTGTCAAAAACTGAGCATTAGTCGCTCCATCCTATCAGGCTATTAGAGGTTCATCCATAAGGTATGTCACAACTCACACCTAAAGATGGGGGGGGGGGGGGGGGGGGGTTGAAGTGTGGTACATGGTGTGACAAGGAGGTGGGGCGGTCCTAAGTTTTGTGACATCACATTTTAAATTTAATAAATTAAATAGCGAAATTTTAAATATAGAGGTGGTTTTCATATTTCGATGTAAAATTTCAAATTTGTGACGTCGCACTAGTTCTACCACTTGTGGGGAGGGGGGTCTAAAAATCATAAAAATCGTGTGACGTACTTTTTGGATGGTCCCTAGGCAAGACACTTAATTCCAACTAAATCTGTATAACGAATACATTTGTTTGAAAGCTTATTGGCAGTTAGCAATAAATTAGCGACTTCACCCTTCAGCCGCTCCCAAATTACAGTAATAGCCAAGTTCTGTTGGCCCATTTTCGTTTTCCATTCTCTTAAGAAATATACCTATTAACAAGGATTTATGTTAATAATGCGAAATGTTTAGTAGTTTCTAACATAAATCTATTTTACATTTATTCCAAATATTTCATATTATTAACATAATGAAGGATTTATGTTATAAATACAAAATTTAATGGTTTTCTACATAAATCTGTTTCATATGTATTCCAAATTTTTAGAATTGGTAGGTACTATGATAATGCCTTGTTAATAATAACACACGTTTTAGACATAAAATATATTATGCAATATTTTGCAGTTATGATTGTTATTAAAAAATTGTTTAGTGAATAAATAAACTACTAGAGTAAATTGTCAAGAAAAATATTACGACGAAAATACACAATATTATTATCAGATTATTGTGTCCCTGTTTATAGTGATAGTTACAAAAACGTTATTATACTTCTATTATCTATTGAATAATTTATACTAGTAAAACATAGCTGGAGAATTGCCAACTAAAATTACCATAAATGTATAACATCTTAGCTCTGCAATCGTCTTTTTATCGGCGAAGAATTTTTTTTTTAGTCGCATGCATGCTACGAACATAAAAAACTAAGGAAACGTAACTCCCATACTTCAACCGTTTTGAATTTGTTTTTTTTTTCGCACACTAAAATATGACAATAGCTACGAAACACTAACACTCAAATTTACGAAATAAAGCCGTTGACAATTATTGTCACTTCTATAAATACACAAAATTGTGTACCGAATACATGTATAAAGTATGCATGCATTCGGGTCTCATTTTGTAGACTCGCGGAACAAATTTTTGACACAGTTACTCTTCCTTAGTTTTTATTATTCGTAGCATGCATATTAATAATAATGTCCAGATATTAGGGGGCGTCCACAAATTACGTGAGGTGTTTAAGGGGGGGGAGGGGGTCGAGTCAAATCTCATCTAATCTTACGTTGGAGAGAGGGGCCGTCTCGGCAAATCTCACGTAATTTGTGGACGCCCCCTTATACGTTACAAGGCTAATTGTATAAAAAAAGATTTTCCACTTTTCTCACTTATAATTTATTCCACAGTATTTAATATTTATACACTTGTGTCATGTACTTATTTTACTTTATTATATTATACTTCCACACAGTATATCTATGATCATACAATAAATTACTAATTACTTGCAGTTAAGATAAGTTGGTTTATTTCAATTTTCACAACAGCTGAAGATCAGATTTATAGTTTTTTATAGATTATGGAAGTCATTAAACATATTTTTGAGCCTAAAAATAGAACACCTAAAAAAGCCATCATAATATTTTACATTGTTTAAAAAAAAAAGAACTTTTTAGTGAAAGAGCGAAGACTCGGCGCAGCGACCCGTGAGTCTCGATAACAACTCCCTGCCTATTACTTCTGCGTTCTTAAGCTCGTACCAATGACTATTCAACTTATTCAATATATTTAATGGAATCGGATGTGTTGGTTTTTAATACGCTAAAGCAAAAATGATTAAAGAGCTATCTGTAGAATACTCTTTAATAATTTTGGCTTAGGTATTAATACTATAAAATGAAAGGTTTGTTTGTTTGGCTCTAAGACAGCTGGTCTCATTGTGATTAAATTAGGTACAAGTATAGAGTCTACTCTATACCTGTACCTAATTTACCTAGTGGTCTACCACAAGACAGGAAATATATTTCATTTATTTAAGAAAAATGTACCATCGAAGAAATTGATTCCTAGGTAGTTGACGGACCTACGTCATGTGGTCGGCTTATGTCAATTCAATGTTAGCTGTGATCGGTCGGATGGGTTTGACTTAACGCAACCAAATTATTTAGGTCCGCCATCTGCCTAGGAATCAACTTCTCTGATAGTACATTCCTACGTGACAAAGTCGCTGGAAATGGCATGTAGAGTAGTTCTTTCACTGTACGTAATTAACTCCACACCGTATGTTGCTGCACTGTATTTTAATGATGACATCCATATTATTCCATTTAATTATTCCATTAAGTGATTTGTGTATTTTAATTCGGAGTTGGGCGTGGGAGCGGCGGCAGATGGAGCGTTATACCGCGGACCGTAAATACCATCCGAAATTGCTGTCATCAAAACGGAAACATTTCATTTAACCTTATATTTTTAAGAGAATGAAATCCATACTATTAATATTATAAATGTGAAAGTGTGTCTGTCTGTCTGTCTATCTGTCTGTTACCTCTTCACGCCTAAACCGCTGAACCGATATCGCTGGAATTTGGTGTGGATATACTTTGAGTTCCGGGAAAGGACATAGGATACTTTTTATTCCGAAAAAATGTACGATTCCCACGCGATAAACGAATTTTGGCTCATCTAGTCAAATATACATTTTAAACTTACATTTTTATTTGGTTATGT
Source organism: Cyaniris semiargus (assembly GCA_905187585.1). Lineage (NCBI taxonomy): Eukaryota > Metazoa > Arthropoda > Insecta > Lepidoptera > Lycaenidae > Cyaniris > Cyaniris semiargus. The sequence goes on from LR994555.1 coordinate 8,754,626, forward strand.
ATCTTCTGGTCTCTACATTATGCAAATAAAATATAATCCTATGATTAAAGTTTGATACTCGCTTTTAGTGAAACTCTTTTTAGTAAAAATTTTGTAAGAGTGAAAAAAGTGAAACAGTAGTCGATAAATTATAGGTTAACCCATATTTTATTGACTACTACATTGTGCTACTACTATAGGCTTGATTCCTGTTTTGTCACTATTCGATGAGGCATTTTTACTCAAATTCTGTTTCGTCAATATTTTACAAGGTGTGTTTGACTTTGTTTCTATTTTTATCCGATTACGCCAGAAGGAGAGTTGTGTTTTGTCACCATTGGTAGAAGAATGTTTGACTAGATTCCTGTTTCATAATATTTTTTTTATTTTAAATTTTTCGAATAGGTTTTTCTCGATTCCCGATTCACATCTTATCGAGTCTGTTCAGGCTGTTTGTTATTATTTCTTTATCGAGACGATTCCTGTTTCACCCTTCTCATATTATTTTTAGAAGTATATTCCGATAAATACGAATGCAACAATGCCACGTGCCTCATTGTCAGGTTACAATGCCTTATCTTGACCTCTGACATTTTTTCTGGGTGTTATTATAAACTGAAGAACAAAAGCGCGTATCTGCCAGCGATTTTGAAAAACAATTTCAACGTTCGTGTTGCCTAAAATGTTCTGAATGAATGTGGTAAATGAGAACAAAAAGAATGTTATTTTTGTTCAAAAATAGAAATGTTTTACTTTGCTGCTATATTTAGAGCAATAAAAATAACCGTAGTTTTTACTATGATAATTATTTTCATCAGACATAGTTAATTTGGTAAGGCAAAAATATCTTAGCATATAACTAATTTACTGCGCTTTTTACTCTTCACGTTGATTCATGATGTTAGCCATAATATTTGCGAAGATTTCTTTAGATAATATTATATGAGGTGTAGCAAAACTAAGTGATAATAAAAGTTACTCTTTCATCGCTACTACTTTTATAGTGAACTCTATATAGGGGACCCATACACACTGTATACAATCGATAATGTAATAATAACAATTTAAGACAAAATGTATGACGATCGCGAGCGTCTATGTTTATCCATCATGGACCGTAGCTCATTGAACTTTTATAATATGACTGTAAAACGTACATTTTCACGGACGATTTACACAGACATCCGACAATAAAGTTTAACGGCAACGTTCAGGCACCTTATTATGTGCCTGAAACTGACGACGGACCTTTAAGCTCACTCGTAACACGCACAGTTACGCGATTGTAAATTCTAATTATTGTCATATGCACGTTTACGTCGCACACGTGGAGTAAAAATATTGCTGCTTAAAGATACTTATGTCAGTTGAGAGGTTTTTAGCCTGCGTTACGAGGTTATGTTTTTCGTAATGCATGTTGCTTCGAGAGTGACACTGAATACATGAATTCTTGTTTTAAAATCTAAAAAAAGTTATTTTTAAATCATAATTATTATTAGCATCACAATATTTTTTATCATCTTGTTAGAATGATCAAAAGTATCACCTATCTATAAAATATCGTATTCTTAATTTTTAAGTAGGTTTTATAGGCATTTCTCGGTACCAGGTGGGCTTACACTTCGCTTACTATACAGATAATAAAAACTTACCGAGCGAACACCAGGTGCCCTCAACTTATTTGATGGAAAACATTGCCATTAATTTATGAAAATAACTTACACGAATCTACATAATATATGACACTCAATAACCAAGAACAACCTGTAATATTCGTCTCATATTAGTTTCAGATTGTAATATATACAAAACTTCCTCATGAGATTGATGGATCAATATAAAAATTTTACTAAACAACTAATAAGAACTTAAAAAATAATTAAATTTACTTTTTAATAATTTTATGTTTTTATAAATTTTATTGTATTATTGTAATTATAAATTAAATAATTTTGATGTTAAGATGACCTCTATCACCTTACATGAGTTACATCCTCTTCGGTGTTAAATATATAGAAGAAAGGTCACAGAGATTGGCAGCCCTGTCCTTTAAATGTCACGTCTCAACGGATATAACTAGTACAGAACTAATCCTTAATGTCACACTGTAGTGCGTTCCCAGTAGGCACTAATAGCTTTTGCAACATTAATTATTATGAAACTATTATTAGATTTTGGTTAGTTGTTCAGAAATTGTTTCGCACTCCTGACCTTTAACTACTGTAAGTATACCATCGAAAAAAATGATTCATAGGCAGATTGCGTATCTACGTAATTTTCACATGTGGTTGGATTTTGTCAATTCAATGCTGTTGGTCATCTATCAGTTGGGTTTGACATAACTTGACCAAATTACGCAGTTCCGCCATCTGCTTATGAATCAACTTCTGTGATAGTACATCAGGATATTTTAGCTTCTGAGCACGTAAATGTTTTTAAAGCAGTATTTTTCTTCAGCAAGAAGAAATGTTGACATAATAAAACTATTTTTTACTCTAAAGTAGTCTAATTAATTATTTTATATTGTAAGTATGAAAAAAAAATATACTAAATTGACTTAGTAGTACCTGCTACGCGACTACGAAGTTCGTAGCACTTCAGGCTTAGGGCTAAAGTCAGCATAATAATAATAACTCCCACACCGGTTTCGGTGACGGTGGCCGGTTTCATTGAAACCAGGCCTGTTACGCAGGAGTAATTTTATAGTGCCCAAGTGTGTGCGCAGTACACAAGAGCACTCTCTATTCCTTTACTCTCATAACCCAATGGGACGGACGACCGACACGACTGGCGAGAGATCAGGCGCAGGACCGACTTTTTACATGCCCATCCAACGCATGGATCATCTTACTTGTCAGACAATCAGGTGATCAGCCTGCATTGTCCTAACCAAACTTGGAAATAACATGTTTCCAACGCGGGAATTGAACCCACGACCTCCGAGTCAAGCTGCGCTCTAAACCACTGGACCACGGAGGCGTAAGTCAGCATACTATAACACTAAAGTAAATTGAGTATAGTTAAAGTTAAATAAACAAATTTAAAGATGTAATCATTAGTTTTTATTTTGTATGTACTACATATTTGTTCTATTTTCAAAATGAACTGCACATAACAGTAAATTTACCTGATAAATAAAAGTACGAAATGTATACTTTAAACTTAACGGTAACAGCGTGCATGAATTTTGTTTGGCTATCGACAGTAATTTTAATAAAATATTTACAAAGTTAAGCTCAGCGTGGAAATATATCCTCGCTATATAGAGTCTGAAATTAAACTGCCCGTATTTTACTTTACAGCGAGAAATTCAGTTAATTTTATCATCACCGTTTTAGGTGCAAGTACTACTTGTCAAACTATTTGAGAAATATTGAAGTGTTTGTCATCATATCAATATTATGATAAACTTATTTTAAGTTTTACTTATAAAATCAGCAAGGATGTCTAAGGCCACTTTCATAACTCTGCAAACTGAATAATTATAAATATTTAAATATATAAATGTTTTTTCTATAAAACTCCACGCAGAAGTAGTCGTCGTAACTTTTGTTAGAAATATCTAAAATAGCCCATTTTAGATATTTCTAACAAAAGTACCTCCGAATAAGTAAGATTTTAATTTTTCATTTCATATGAGGGACGTAAGTTTGATATTTCATATGCGAAGTAATAGCACGGTAGCAACGGTAACTCTACAATAAAAACTATGAGATTCGTATGAAAATAATTTTCCGCTCCAGCGAATATCAAACATATGATGCCGTTTCAGCATTTACTTTAGCTGAAGTGCGAGTGGTGCTCGAGTATTCATTGTGCCGGCCATCTAGCGCAATTCCAGCTTGACTGCCTCTCGGGTGACGTTAACTACTGACACACTCTTCTAACTTGAAACTTGAATTGTTTTACGTAACACCGTCCAACAATATTATGTAATTGTATTCTTACACAAATATTGTTAGAACGGTGTTCCTGAGTGAGATAGAATGGTTATCGTGGTATGCATTTCAGAATTACATAATTTAAGCATACCACACTGAATAAAAAACTTAACTACTCCCACATAGAATTACAAATAAAAATATTTAAACTAAACAAAGCCTTGTAACCTTAAATGGCTTGAAATATTTCTTTAAATATGAATTTTTGACTAAATTCTAACTCGAACTTAAACTTCTCACAGCTACACAATTTTCAACGTCATATTATTGCACGTCATCCTCTACATTTTTGTTTCAGCTAAATGTGGACTTAAATAACTCTAAAATTAAAAAGTCGTCTAGCAAAAATATAGCAGCGAGCTCAAAAGATAAAGCGACAACCTCGAACTTCGTACAAAGTTATGCTGCAACAACATGACGTCAACTGCTGCAAGTCACCCAGTTGTAAACAAATGGAAATATTGGAAAAGTATCTTCAGTGGAGGACCTTCCAACCAAGGTCACCATCTTGAATGCCATTACAGTGCAACTTGGCCGCGGCGTTCGGGTTTACGTAACTCTTTTATTTTATATTCGTTTGGTTATTATGTGTTCCAGCTTACTATGGTGTAAGTAAACTCGCTAGCTCTCACTACATATATTATATAAGACCGGACACTGACATATTTAATAACCACTTTACATTAATTGAATGAATTTTTAAACTAACTAACTTCGATATATTTTATTTTGGAGCTCAAAAGTTTCAACCTGCGTTCTACTTATTTTGTAATTAGGAGTTACAGCCAGGAAAACTATGCTATTTTCAGATGTGAATCTGAAACTAAATTCCTTTATTCCCCAATCCACTTTTACCAATAATTAATAATAATAATAATAATATCTATGGACGCTTCACACCACGTCAGTCTGGCCCCGTGCTAAGTACCTGAAGGACTTGTGTTACAGGTACCAGACAACGGAAATATATTTAATACTTTTATACTATACATATATTTAAGATTTTTATTATATCATACACATATTTAATACACATCCAGACCCAGGAACATTGAAAACTTTTTGTTCCGTCAGCGGGATTCGAACCCGCGACCCCCGGCTTGAACTGCCACACACTCAACCAATTGAGCCACAGAGGTCGTCAAATTCTATTAACACTGAATATATTGTGCAAGGCTTTAACAACATTTTCTTTTATACTCGTATTTTGTAAAAGAAGCGAGGAAGAAATAGAAATATATTCAATTATATAGTGATTTGCGAAATCACAAAAATTGATATCCCAGACAGACGGCACGCGACACGCAAAAATATAATTTCAAAAGAAATATAAAAATGTTGCCATTTAACAAAGTTACTGAAGAGTTCGCCGTTTTGTGGCTTTTATAGAATCTTCAAACCGAGTTTTAATACTGATATAAATAACACTCTTCTTCATTTAATTTAATGGGACAATAACAGTTTTAATCTCTTTTATAATATGACCTTTGCGTAGTGGTTTTAGATATAAACTATAATTTCAAGCTTTCAAATAATTTAATGATAATAATTATTATAATACATAAACGATTATTTTAATTAAGTCATTTTTAAAATGATTTAAGGTCTTCATAGACGCGTATAAATGCTACGAGAATTCGTAGCAGTTCAACTGCTACGAATTCTCGTAGCCACGTAGATGGGTGCTACAAATTCGTAGACAGTATAATATATAGTTACAATCATTAATATTATACATAATATTATAATTATTATATTAAAAATACAAGCTAACCATGCATCGTTATCTTGTCATATAAGTTACTTTAGCTGTTAGAAGCAGTACAATGAGTTAAATCAAAATAAAATATCTAAAACTCTGTCGTCCTTCATATAATCAATAGGTATGTCTTAAATCCAAACTAAATTGAACGTCGAAATAAACCCAGAAAGAAAAAGCGAGAATAATGCAAATTGCAAATTATTATAATGCACTTTTAATGAAAATAATGTGTTGCCATAACTCACCTCCGTTTTTAATTATTATCTTCCGACCATTCTTTGTTTGAACGTAAATACTGCAAATGGGATTAACTTAGAGTACATCTGATTATGCTAATGTCTCCCAACGATGGGAAAAATAAATAGCGCACTCCGTTGAAATTTAAATACACAATCCGAAAACTCTATTTCGACTGAAGAACTCTTCATTTTGTTTTTATTTGAGGACTTAATGACAAAAGTATTGTGGAATTGAAGTGTATTGGTGTTTTAAGTACATTAGCGTAAAAAATCGTTTATCGAGCAGGAATCGCACATTCGTTTATGTCAAAAAGTACTGTAGGTATTATATCCTTGACCGGTGATCACTTGTCATTGCTAAATGACATTTCGCTTGCAAAGGCTAATGCCAAATCCCATAGATTTTATAACGAATTTCGTCATCTTTTTTAACGAAAGATACTTTGTCTAGGGCCTGGGAGGAAAGTTTTTTCGTTTCATTTTTAGGGTTCCGTACCCAAAGGGTAAAAACGGGACCCTATTACTAAGACTTCGATGTCTGTCCATCTGTCCGTCTGTCTGTCACCAGGCTGTAACTCAAGAACCGTTATAGCTAGACTTCTGAAATTTTCACAGATTGTGAATATGTGTTGCCGCTATAACAACAAATACTAAAAATAAAATAAATTAAATATTTAAGGGGGGCTCCCATACAACAAACGTGATTTTTTTTTTTTGCTATTTTTTGCTCTTAATCAATAACAGCAACACATAGGCAATTGAAATATTCTCAAAATACTTAATTGTATTTGTACTTTAATAATTAATTATAAAATTTAAATAAATTAAATAATTTAGGGGGGCTCCCATACAAAAAATTCAATTTTTAGCCTATTTTTGCTCTGTAGTGGTATGGAACCCTTCGTGCGCGAGTACAACTCGCACTTGGCCGATTTTTATTATTAAAACTATAAGAGTAAGGAAACAGTATGCCTGTTTCCTTACTTCCTCACTTTTCCGTCCATAAAATTACATAAGTATTTGTGTGCATTAAAACTTAGCTTATCATTACACAGGTAATCGTATTAGTTGGAAAATTGTAAAAATATGAATTTCCATAGTTCTTACATTTTGCTTTTTGTTTAAATATAAAATTAATTTTATTAATTGAGGCCACTATCTGAGAGATGGGGAGGTTTTGAATAATCAAAAGTTAATGCAGATGAGTCAGGTAAAACTCGTTTATCTCAACGAATGAATTAATTAATCTAACAACTGTGATATGAAACATTTTACGGGATACGTATATATACTGAAGGTGTTTATTAATTAAATTTAAAACAGTTTGTGAAATTATTTCTTGTTTTAACATGTTTTTAATTTGTTTGTGTAAACGTTTATTCATACCAATATTATAAAAGCGTGTCTGTCTGAAAGGGTGTCTTCACGCTCAAGCCACTGAACCGATTTTACTGAAATTTGTGAGTCCCGGGAAAAGACATAGGATAAGTACTTTTTATTCCAGAAAAATGTCCGGTTCCCGTACGATAAACAAGTTTAAGCGCAACAGAGTTGCGAGCGTCATCTAGTTGAATATAAGTCTGTATTAAATACTGCCTACAAAAACATTACCAATTTCAGAAGTTTATTCCAAAATATATCGCGGTGACTGTACACGAATACTGTAACAAAGCAAACAATTACACAACTAGACGACTGATCGATAAAAATACACAACACAAGTGAAATAATGGACAAACGGCAAAATCACAGCAAACACGAACGCGCGGCGGGTAAATATTTAATGGCGCAGTCAACAATTGAGGCAATTATCACGTGGTTACCATAAACGTCTAAAGCCCGGTGCATTATGTGCAGTTTTCCAATTACTAAGGCTTTATTTATATGTGCCCGAGCGAACGAGCGGTTTGGCCGCTACACCGCGAAATCACAAGCAAATGTACATACATATTTTGCTTGTGATTTCGCGCTGTCATTTACATACAACTGCTTGTGATCTCGCGATGTAGACGCCAAACCGTGCGTTCGGTCGGACGCATTTAAATCGAGCCTAAACGTCCAAAGCCCGTTGCATTATGCGCAGTTTTCCAATTACTTAGTCTGGAATTACACTTATCAAAGATCTTGGAATAATGCGTTGGATCAAAGAAACGGGGAAAGGAGATACAGGTACAAACGAAAGAGGCGTGTTTGAAAAAAATATATTGGATTAAAATTGGAATAAAATCTTAGAATAATGTATGTTGTTTTCCTGTATCTTCTTTCTTCTTTTTGCTTAATGAAGACGAGAATGTTTTTGATGAAAATCACTTCTACGATTGTTTTATATTATTGACGAGATATAAGGTTAGGCAATAAAAATAATAAATTAAAATAAATAAGGCAATTAAAAGTAATGGACCGGATTTTCCTTCGACATTAAACCAGTATTTTCAAAGTTTACACCACCATCATATTCTTCGTAATATATACCGAATGCCTGCTATTTCGTTCACGTATAACAAAAATTTTATTACTCTTTAAATATAGACTGCCATTTAATCCTGTTAGCAGGTCAAGCGTTAAAACCTAACAAACATGAGGTCGTTTCAAATGATAGTATCTCTCACAAAGTATACAGAATTTTAAATTTAAGTGAATTTATTTAAGAGACGATTTATAATTAAATTTTTATAACGTAATCGGTAAAATTTTGGTTTGTTTTGCCAATCCCTCTTGATTTCTCCCGAGATCTGCGTTGTGGTTTACGAGACTTCAAAGTTTCAAAATTTTAATTCCAAAACTTGTTTATGGTTTCTTTCCTGAAAAAGAAAAGTTTCCACTCTTGACAAGAGGGATTCCAAGGAATCCCTCTTGTCAAGAGTGGTTCTTGGATTCGGTACTAACAATATACAATAATTTTATTTCTTTATAACATTGAAGATATAAAATACAGACAAGTCTTGATTTTTAACTCGCTTTTAACAGTCAAACTGCCACACTCAGAAACCAAATATTCTACTTAACTATAATAAATTAATGAAGATTTTGACATCTATAACGTACAAGATGACGCTCGCAACTTCGTTGCGCCAAAATTCGTTTATCGCGCGGGAACCGTACGTTTTTCCGGGATAAAAAGTATCCTATATCCTTTCCCGGGACTCAAAGTATCCCCATACCAAATTTCAGCAAAATCGGTTCAGCGGCTTAGGCGTGAAGAGGTAACAGACAGACAGACAGACAGACAGATACACTTTCGCATTTATAATATTAGTATGGAAGTATGGAAGTATGGATGGGTTATGGCAAAATGTTCAATAATTACAGCTAAGTAATTAATATTCGTCTCGGAGTGCGGCAGTATGTTACATTATATAATAAACTATAGCTTAGCTTTGAATAATTTATATTTCAAACAGTTTTCTAATACACTGGGTAACATAGACAACATTTTTGTCGTTGTAATTTTTAAACATTTGTTTAAAATTGCTCACGGCCATCTCAAAATCCTACCACTATTAACCCCAAAGCTGTATTTCATATTCCCTCTGTAGAGGTGTGGCAGGGACGTCACTCAATAAAGGCAGGCGAGAACGCATCAGCATAATACCGTGATAATGTTCTCCAGAGAGCGGTCTTAAGCCAGCACCCTGTGGATTATAGCCAGGGCTGCCTCACACAGGACTATTTATGATTTCCCAGACGCGCACTTGTATAGAGAAAACCGTCGAGGTGGCATCCCTGATTATGGCTCGACTGTGATCGAGTAAGCCCTTTATATCCTGCCCTCTACTTCAGATCAAGGATTCTGCGTTTCAAACTTTACGGTCACTGCTGAGGGGCTTAAGCACTTGTGCTTTTGATTATACATGACAAGAGAACTGTAGAGGCAAACGAAATTTGACCTACTGAAGATTTTAACATTATCTATATCGTTATAATAATTATGAGTTTATTTTCATCTATTCTATGTCAAAGAATCTACACGACCAGAAGTTTCAAATACGTATTAAGTGGCCTTACTACATCTACATAATATATAAAAATAAATCCATATATCCCTTGGTCACGACATCACGCGTAAACGGCTGGACCGATTTTGCTAAAATTTGGTATAGAGATATTTTGAGTCTCGGGAAAGGACAAGGGATACTTTTTGTCCCGGAAAATGTACGGTTCCTGTTGTGCAGGAAACATTTATGATTTTCGCCTAAACTATTTAATCAATTTTGATGAAATTTGGCATGGAGATACTAATTTGAATCTCGAGACAAGGAATGCTTTTATCCCGGAAGAATGTGCGGTTCCCACAGAATATACTTTTATGATTTGCGTTATTGCGCGTAACTATTCAATCGATGTACGGGAACAACTTTAAACTGAAGTCCACGCGGACGAAGTCGCGGGCAACAGCTAGTTGTTCTATAATAAACAATGAATATAGGCGATTATAAACCTGTAGAAAGGATTATTCGTTTAATAATTGCCCGTGATCGAATCTACATACTGTAGACAGCCGCCATGTTGCCAATCCTAGGATTTATCAGCCTAAACATACATTGCAGTCTAGTTCGACTAACGCAAAAAAAAACTTCCAAGAAGAGATTTCTCTCGCGTGTCCATTACGAGCGAGTAAATAAGCGAGTTTAAACGAGGTCTTATTGAGAGAATTTCCATCATATTGCGTACTCGTACGGAAATATACAGCCCTATGAATGCAAGTCACTTTCATGGGATTTTAATACATCAATATATTACAGCATTAATAAGAGGAGAGCTATTATCTTCTTTAATAAACGAAGTAATAAACTATGTAGCGCAGACGATTCTCATCGTCTAGACAATTTAGTTTATTGCATGAATAATACCTCACTTATCGTACATTTCATCTTGAATACTATGCCACAGTAATACTCGCTCATATCGTTGGCTTACGTAAGCAAACACAGCGCTATAATCCGACTAGATTAGTAGGTTTCCCGTATATAGTAATATCTATGACATTTCTATTGTCTCATATTAGTTTGTAAACGGAAACCAATTATAGATTGGCACATGTTGCAGTGCACAAGCATAAGGGTCTGTTCCTTCTACAGCGTGACGAGACAATGCGATGCGTATTTAACATTTAAATGGGTCATTTAAAAATCCATCGCCTCTCATCGCCTCGTCACGTTGCAATGTGAACTAACGATTTTGAAAATATGCTTGTACCCATAAAAAAGGTTACTTTTTAGCATCGAATAGGTTCCTAAATATAGATCGATTTTGATGAGTATTCAGAATAAAAAAAGACTAATGGCCTGTTTAACCACTTTCTGATAAAGTACCGAATAGGCTATCCACAACTTTTTTGACAGATTCTCCATACTCTATCTGTCAAGTTAAGTGGTGGATAGCCTATCCGGCACTTATCAGGAAGTGGTGAAACAGGCCCTTAAGGTAAGAATAAACGAGTATATTTAATCACGAAAAATGTAAAGTTAACGCCGCTATTGCAGTAGGCAAAGTCTATGTATAAATAACAAATATGACAATAATTCTAATAACTTACTGATGTGCATGTTTGCATGCAGTCCCAACAACCATTTACCGAATAACTGCGACGTAGGTATAAAGTAATAAACGCGTACTATCACAAAGTACGTACTTTGTCGAATTTATTGATGTATTAAACTAAATGTGCGTGTATGATTTCATGTCATACGTGTATGGCTTTCAACATGCAATCACTTCTATATTCTTTCAGTTTGGTAGAATGAATTGATATATTTCGAAGGTTGAAACAAATATAAATTACTAGCTGTCCCGGCAAACGTTGTTTTGCCATATAGAGTATTATTTTATTGAAGTGACTAAATAAGTATGTCGCCATGGCAATGTCGATCGCTATCCCGTCACACAAACAATGGTCGCCGTCAGTCTCAACTCTCGAGTTGTAATAATTTACTATTATTTATTCAACAAATACACTTATGAATATAAAAAGTAGCCAGTAGCCGATTCTCAGACCTACTGAATATGCATATAAAATTTGGTAAAAATCAGTAAAGCCGTTTCGGAGGAGTACGGTAACTAACATTGTGACACGAGAATTTTATATATAAGATATCATATAGGTTTTGCTATCAATCTTCCTTTTACGATATACTTATGCCTTTCCGTGATTAAATATACTCGTATATTCTTAATTTACCTGATTTTATGTGTTTTAAATAATATTATTATTATTAAATACTAGAATACTAGCTGCAATCATGATTACTCTGTACAGTGTACATAACAAAAAAGTAATTTAACTCTACTAAAAACCTGAAATAGTTTATTACGTTTGCAGCAGCAGCAGTTGTCTGAGGACTTAAAAAAACCAAAAAATATTTAATTATTTATTTAAAATTACAATTTTAAAATTAATTATCCTAAAGCGACTGTCCTAATCGATGTGAGATTAAGAAGTGACAATATTTTAAATTAAAAGTATGGTTCTGGAATTGAAATGGGGACCTAAAAGAATAACCTATTTGTATGGGGTTTCGGAGAACTCGCTGGCCACCGTTGATGGGAAACTTGCAGGAGCGCGAAGTCAGCTGCTTTCATACATTAGGGTTCCTTAATTAGTTTTATAACATTCCATTCGAAATCGATACTACGTAATGAAATATTTTATCTTTGTAAAAATCAAATTCTGGGTCTCCTCGGGTTTTTATTACAGAAATTAAAATATAAGTGTAGTACTTAGAGGCGCTCGTAAACTTAGCGACGTCAGTATGATTTGTGGGGGAGCTAAAAATACCGGGAGTTATGGCTTTCTCGATAGCAAAGTCTTTTGCTTAAATTCTATTTTAGAGTTACGGCTGAAAGTAAAATTTTTAATTACGTCGATTTTGCGGAATGAAGAATTTGCCTATGAAGGGACTTTTTGAGAGTTGACTAGTATCTAGGAAACCAGAGCCTTGCTGTAATAAAAAAAAAAAACTAAAGCACATGTTTTCCCAGGTACAAGGCCTAGCTTGTTAAATTTTTTACATGGAAATACTATATGATGCATCTGTTGCCGTAAACTTCATTTGATTTTCAAATATACAAGATTTCATTTACAATATAAAATCTAAGATTACAACGCGGTCTTAAGTCATATTTAGGGTATTTGACGTTTGTAATGGGAGAAACGTGAAATCCTTGGCCCATTTTATATCAATTACAAAAAAAGTACTCACTACTCACGGCCAGTAGGTCAATGTGAGCTCGGAGGAGGACGCCATAAGCCAGGATTACGACTGAGGGGCTTCGCACAAATTGAATGAACGTATTCTCATCAGGTGGATGCCCAAATATCACTCTGTATACTACGCAGCAAATAATAATAACTCCCACACTGGTTTCGGTGACGGTGGCCGGTTTCATTGAAACCAAGCCAGTTACGCAGGAGTAATTTTATAGTGCCCAAGTGCGTGCGCAGTACACAAGAGTACTCTATTCCTTTACTCTCATAACCCAGTGAGACGGAAGACCGACACGACTGGCGAGAGATCAGGCGCAGGACCGACTTTTTAGATGCCCATCCGACGCATGGATCATCTTTCTTGTTAGACAATCAGGTGATCAGCCTGCATCGTCCTAACCAAACTTGGAAATAACAATATGTTTCCAACGCGGGAATTGAACCCATGACCAGTCAGAGCCGCGCTCTAAACCACTGGACCACGGACGCAGCAAAGATACGTTACGACGATACATCGGCAGATAGCGGACGTGATTTGGTCGGGTTATACAGGGTGCAACAAAGTGATAATACTTTAGGGCGTATATGTGCACTGTGAAAGTGGCAGCTGATCGCTGATCTTGATAATACATATACAGGGACATGCGGACAGATTCGACAACGAAGATCTGACATTTGTCATAGGCATGTTACATGTAGCACCTTACTACACAATGACATCTATAAATTTATTTCTCGAGTCTCAATATCAACAGATATCAACAAAATCCCATACATTTATGATATTTTGTCACTTCATATGGTAATTATTAAAATCAAGTTATATAAGTACCCATTGTGTAACATAAGCCGCGGTCGATAAACGAACTAAACACCGTGGTATTCCCCCGCGTACACGACATTTCATTTGCCACACGAATATCAACGGATTTCCTAGGATTTTATATAAAAACAAGTGTGCTTTAAATTAATATTACTATACGTGTTATGGTTGTGTTCTATTTCTTTAACTTAGAATACCTACAGTAAGACTTGCACTACGCAGAATTACGTATTTATGTAATTTGCCACTTTCTACTCCTCCTACTTTGGAAGAATATTATTTTGAGAATAATTATAGCTCAAAGATTTGTAACCAATTCTAAATAAAAAGAATAGTTTAATATACCCACCTAAAAAGCAATTAGCTCACGACCTGACTTAGAGAGATTTAAAGATGATTTAATTTTAATTTAATGGATATTGTGACTTAAAAACTCCATAAAATCTCACTCTCATTTTCATTAAATTACAGTTATATAATAATAATAATAATAAATTATTCATTGGCACATACAAAAATAACATAAAAGCACATAAAAAGACAAAGAAATAACAACAAAAAATATAGAAGAAAATTACGAAAATGTGCAAAATGGCGGTCTTACTGCTTTAAGCGGTTTCTTCCAGACAACCAATAGATGTAATCGTTGAATGTTTTCGAATGTCGCCGTTAGACAACCTTTTCAATACGTAGGCAGTAGTCATGAGTCATGACTATTGCCAAAGAAGTTGCAAGCAACAGAGTCCCGTGCATTGCACTTGTTGCTTGAAGGAGTACTGGCAATCGGCCACCTTCACCCGTAAGAAGATTGACTTGCTAGAGATAAAACAACACCGTGCCAACTATTATACACATCTGTCTTTACAACACCTGTCTGCCAGAAACAGTATACTACTAATATTGAAGTCAGGTCAACTTTTCGCTCCAAAAATACTTAGCGGCTTTGATGTTAATATTTGATAGTTGAAGTTGGATAAGTAACATTTTATATCATAAAGGGCAATTACACATTTTTACCTTTTAATTTGAACAAACTTAGTAAGTTACTGTAATAATAAAAGTGTACGGTTAGCAAAAGGAAGTGCATAAAATATATTTTTACTGACCGAGATTAAAATCAAATTTCATTGCTAGCAGGTAAAGTTCATAAACCAGTTATGGGTGGCCAATGGCCATAGTCTAAATAGTTCCGGTCACAAAATACACTTATGTTTACGGAAAAATAGCCCTCTATCATCATTCAGTACCAATTTCATTAACAACTGTTAAAATCTACCGTTGGTTTTTATCTTTCTCTTGCTTTGTTCTGATAAAATAAAAAGTACTATCAGAGAAGTTGATTCATAAGCAGATGGCGGACCTACGTAATTCGGTCGCGTTATGTCAAACCCATCCGACAGATGACGTAGGTCCGTCAACTACCTATGAATCAATTTCCTCGATGGTACATTTAAGGTAATCGTATCACGTTTATAATATTGAAGTTTAAATTAAATCCTTTAAGTCGATACAATAAAGTATGAAATATTAATGTTGTTTGCGTGACTGCGTTCCCAAAAACACACTCTCCGTGGAAAGGCTCACGGTTATGGGTTTATTATTCACATTTTCACCCAGATCACGCACAAACGGGCCTAAATGCCTAAATTTTAAACAATGGTCATTTGATAACATTATTGTTTTTGCGCTGATTGTTCTCGTTAGCTTTAAATTAAAAAGTATAATAGCTAATCTACGCTTTAAAGTTATATAGCTATTAGGTTCGTCATATTAATTTAAAGATTTTTTATAGTCTCTACACTAACTGCCGCACTCGGAGACATTTTACGTTTAATCAACTTTAATTTAAAGAAGATTTTGACTGGAAAATACACTTAAATCAACATAATATACTATTGGCATTGTATCGTATTAATCACGCTGAAAACGTTATCAAAACGTGCATCGAAATTTAATTTTTCCGCGCGCGCTAACACGTCATTTATTTCCGGAAACGTCAGTTCGATTCCGGAAACAGCCGGGGCAGCGCAAATTGTTGACCCGTACGGTATTCCCAGGACGTTCCAGTTTGACGCATACTGTAGATACGCTTATCACACAATATGTGGACTTTCAATTATAATTTTGAGCAAGTATTGAAAACAAAATATGCTAACGATATGTAAATATCAAATTTACTTTTTTTTAATAAAAATCTAATATGCTAAACTACAACTTATTTCTAATCTTAGGTCAAAACTTAGTTTTAAGACCATGTTATTCGCTTTAAAATCTAATCAGTTTCAAAGTTGCATAACGAATAGCATCCGGAACAAATAAGACTTCCAAATAACATTTAAGAATAATACTTGGAAACACATTAAACTTATACTCTAAATCTTTTGAAGAAAACAAGAGTTGTATAACTAGTAAAGTTCGGTGTGACAGTTTGCGAGCAGATATCTGCAACATTAATCCACGTCCGATAACAAAGCAAATACACTACAAAGGATACAAAATGGCCGTCTATATTTTAAAATGTCAGCTTTTAACTACTATGAAGATAAATCCGAGACTATCGGGTCTCTATTGTCTATGTAGAGATAGTGTATTATTTGGAAGTGATCGTTTTCATTTTTACTAAGTTTTATTTAATGTAATAAAAACTTACTATAAAAGTTACAACAGCTTTCTATATGCATAAAATACTTGTACGTGCTTTATTCATAATCTTTGTAGTAAAATTTTCTTCACGTTGGGCCATAATTGGAAAACCATGATTGAAACCGTGATCATGAATGTCTATAGTAATAACAAACGTCGGTTATAGGCAATCATAAAACAATAATAATATGTTCCTAGACGACCTAAGTCGCTTGTTAGGTTTATAGAGATCCAACGTAGAACACATAAAACTTAAGCTTTAAACTTCACAAAATACATCAAATTTTAAACACAAAATGAACGGGTAGAGATTGAAAGCATATTTCTAGTATTAGAGCTATTTACGAAATAGAAACATCAATAATTTCCCAAGAGAGCTGCGGCTCCGTAGTTCGCTCGATTTACGATGCGGCCCCAACCTCAACACCGCACACAGATTTCGGTACACAGTTTTACTTGCTGAATTAATATTCTATCAGTAATTATTAGCTACAAGGAAAACATATATTTATTAGTAAATCAGTAATATAATATTCTCATTTTATATTCATTTAGGGAGCCCTATTCATTATAGAATATGTAGCTATAAAACATTTTCTTAGTCCTATTCATTAAATCGAAAAAAGAACAAAACAAAAACAAATAATTAACTAATTCTTGTGATCTCATAATTCATTAATTAAAGAATAATTGTAAATACTATTAAAAGGTCCAAACTATACTAGCCGATTTTCATATACTAAAGGCATAAATATTAGAGTAGACGACCAGTTAGTAAGGCTATGTTTTACGCTTAAGTTAGTTCCCTTTTTTGCACGAAGTCATGATACATGAGCAACAATAAATTGTAGATTAATATATTTTTTCACCTGCACCAGTACGCTATGAATTATGATTTATGACTCAATATTATGTGTAACATATGAATGTTGAATAATATTAAAATTTTAAAGTGAAATGACGTTTAAAATTGTGTTTTATTGAAGAGCGAATGCTGACACCGACCGTTTAAGAGAGAAATTGCTCGTTTATTTTATGTGGCAACTGGCAGTTTAAAGTGCAAAATGAAAACTAAACCGCAAAATACTAACTATTATGGTAAAAACACAAACTATATAAAATATGATTAAAATTCTGTTATTAAGACAGATAAATGAAATGGTCGTTATAAACCATAGTGATTATATAAATCGTCAAATTGTAATATGAGGACTTTAGGCTGTCCGCACACGCATTTCCGTATTCGTTTTCCGTATTCGGAATTCCGTGACACTAGCGCACACGTTCGTTTTTCTCATGCGCGAACGCGTCGGCTTGCACTTGAAACGTACATACGGAATTAGTTTCGTACGGAGAAAAACGAACATGTGCGGCAGTTAAAGTATTTTCTACTGATTCCATGTATTCGGATTTCCGAATACGGAAAACTAATTCAGGAATCGCATACGGAAAACGTGTGTATGCGGCCGATCTAAAATAGCTACTAAAATAGTCTTAATAACATTGTCAAAATTACAACATGGTATAAAACAATTTTGCTCACTGTCTGTCCCTATATTAAATGCTTAGTTAGATCTTTAAAATTACGCAATGGATTTTGATGCGGTTTTTATTTAACAAATAGAGTGGTCCAAGGGAATAATTTATAATATTAATATGTATAACTATATAATATAACATATAATGCTAAACAAATGTTAATAGGGTTTAGCTATGGTTTAACTCGTAACAAAACACGTCGTTATATAAAACGCATTGTGCACTCGATTTACCTACCTGCACCGATGTTATTAATCACCGCCATCTTGGCGCGACGCCGACAGCTCAGATCCATCTCGATTGATTAATTGACAAGCGATAAGCTGCAGCTTAATACTGCATATAAATTGATCATCGAAATATCAATCGCTAATGTATAGAGACCCTGATTGTGCTCGTTTAATGCAAACATCGAAATAGGCACCAAGGCATACTTGAATACTCGAATCGGTCATATAAAAGTATATTATAATATTACTGCAATGTTTTCACGCTAGAGGCAGCACCAGCATAGACAGTAAGCGAATAGGTTTGTTCGACGTTTGAGGACGCTTCTGTCAATATTCTGATATGACGTGTGCAACATGTCGGATTTTGGTCGGATTATTTACAGACCCTCTTACTAATAAAAAGTTACACAGCGTGTTTAGAGGGTGCATAAGATTTTTTCTACTAATAATCATTTTAGGGTTCCGTACCCAAAGGGTAAAAACGGGACCCTATTACTAAGACTTCGATGTCTGTCCGTCTGTTCGTCTGTCCGTCTGTCTGTCACCAGGCTGTAACTCAAGAACCGCTATAGCTAGACTTCTGAAATTTTCACAGATTGTGTATATGTGTTGCCGCTATAACAACAAATACTAAAAATGAAATAAATTAAATATTTAAGGGGGGCTCCCATACAACAAACGTTGCTATTTCTTAGTTCTAACACATAGGCAATTGAAATGTTCTCAAAATACTTAGTTGTATTTGTACTTTAATAATTAATTATAAAATTTAAATAAATTAAATAATTGAGGGGGGCTCCCATACAAAAAATTCAATTTTTAGCCTATTTTTGCTGTGTAGTGGTACGGTTTTCCTAAAAACACCACAATTAATGGACACTATGCGTCGCCGGCGCGTGCCCTCGTGCTCTCAAGTTTTTTTCTCTCTCACTGTTGTAAAATGGCGGCCATTTTTTTTTCTCGGGCTCATAGACTCCACGAGACAGGCCTGACTTGGACCTGACCTTATTATTAATTATTATTAATGTGGGTTCCTCTAGTAACAAGTTATAAGTTATAATATTTAATGCAATAAAGTGAGATTATCACCAAGCTTAACTAAAATGACGCCAGTGGGGTTCACCCTTCAGGTAACAAATAGGCGGAGTCACGAAGTGAGGGGCTCGCTATCAGCTGCTACACCTGGGATCTAATTAAGAAGAACGATTAAGACACATAAATTGCGAACCCTGTAAAGTATAAACTGTTTATTCTGTTGATGTGAAAGGCTACATGGGTCTTGTATAATTTATTTCGTTGTTAGATGTTATACTTATTATTATAGTTATTAGTTATTACAATAACGTTTGCTGTAACTATCATTGAGTTTAACTATATAACAGAACTGTATATAAAACTTAAATTTTAAGTTTTTACCAATAATTATATATTTCAAGATAGTATAGAAACCACATCGCAAGCATATCGTTGCAAGTCTATAATATATGTATATAATAAGCAGAGCCGACGCATTTTTGAATAATCTAAAATGATATAAAACCTTTTAGGCTTTGGCCAAACCTACGCGTTAGTAACGCGGGACGCGAGCGGGACGCGGGACGGGAGCATCTGCAACGCGAAACTGGTGTGCACACCTGCGCGACTACGGTGCGAAACCGTAGATTATTCCCGCTCTGCCGACGCGAACGTTCCGCGTTGCAGACGCTCCCGCTTCGCAGTCGCTTTGTTCGCGTAGGTTTGGCCGAAGCTTAAGCTTCGGTCAAACAACCAACCGGCCAAGGCTCCTTGAAAATACAACTAAGGTAGTCCCATGATTGATGATCAGTTTCTGAGGTTTTTTGATAGGAGTATAATTAATATGCATTCGGTTTTGATTGGCTTGTTATGGAAACGCTTTAATCGAATAATACTCGAATGTATCGAGTTATCGAATCGAATATTCAAGTCGTTAAAGTCATCGGCTCAACGCGCCCTCTGCCTCGCGGCCGTTGATTAAAAGCGGGATATGACTTATCGAGGGCGGCCTTTCATCCCGCGACCTAACTATTGTCTGTGGAAATACATTTTATCATTATCCTACTTACGTTTGCGCGGATGTTTTAAATATAATTCACATTATTTTACCCTTATTTTATAAGAACACAACATTAGTAACATTATGTTTTAATAGGTAATTCTATAAAATTGTTATTTTAATCCAGTCTTATCAATATTTCGATCTTTTAACGAGAGTTACGAAAACTTTGTCTATCCTCTAGTCAAGTTGAAATCACTGATCACGACAACGAAATTCGAATACAAAAATGCATATAATATGATATTGGTTACACAATTACTATGTTATAAATTGTTAGTAACTAAATCGTAATCAACAATCATAACTAACATAATATTATTATTATTTTTAACTTTTTTGTTCGTTTTAGAGCAACTTAGCTAAAGCTAAATACTAGTCGTCAATTGTCATAGAATTCGTTAACATAGTTCGGCAATAGTCAAGTTGTATTCAATTTGACATGTCGTGTTATTTACGATTTGTGTTATTGAAGCGTGTTTGGGACGTTCCGTGGCGCTAAGTAATGGGTCCGTATTTGTCAGACTATATTACGTGCGGCGACTGACAGATATATCAGCCTACACAATTGGAATATACATATTATGTTGACGTTTTACTCTATAGAAGACTATGGAGAATATAATAATGGGTATTGGTCAGATAGAGCAAGAGAAAAATCTTTCTTTTTCTAGGCTTAAATAAATTAGGCAATAAAGAACGTTGTCATAATAATATTACACAAGGGCCTCGACGACGCCAGGAAAGACTCAGTTTTTTTCCATTGTGTAAAATCATAAAACGGAGTATTTAAGTACTTGAGTGAATATTTATTCACTCTGCAAACTGTCTTTTTTTTCAAATATATTTTTACTTCCAGGTATTATTGTAATTGTCACATAGCAAGATGTCATCGTCTAATTAATATTTCACGACCCACATCATAACCAAACCTGAATATTAACTTTAATTATTCCCAGGAACCACTTAAAATGCGACTCAAAACTATTATTCAACCCGAGCAAAAATGATAATGGTCCGAAGTGGGAAGCATTAACTCTAATATTAGTATTTCAGACAGGACTGTCCGTAACTAAGTTTACTGTGATATGTTGGTACAGAGAGTGGATGTTGGCGACCAGCCAGCGCCATTTCAAAACAATATGAACTTTAGGAATCACAAATTTTCGACGCATAACTTATAGACAGGCCTTATGAAATATCTTGCTTAGAGTCTGTAATTTGTTTGAAAAACATCTTTATTAGTGGCATTCTTCCAGTGATGACTTGATAGTTTAATTCAATGTAAAAAGAAGTGTATAACTATAATATTATATTTAACTAGATGACCCGGTTAACTTTTTATCACTTCTCTTCTTGTTCTTCTTTTTCCCTGGACTTCCACGAATATTTTAAGACTAAAATAAGCAAAATCGCTTCAGCCTTTCTCGAGTTTTACCAAAACTAAAAAAAAATTAAAATTAATATTTATTTGTATAGATACCTATATGTTACTTCTATAATATGTTAAAATACAGGTTCATAATATGTCATTATAAGTATGTGTACTCCTACAATAACTGTTTATTTCTTACAACACTTTTAGTTTTAAGTAAGTTTAATGAAACTCAAAATAGACTTCATTTTCAATCGCTCCTATTTAAACATCCCAGAGTAATAGTAAGAAAGCTGAATTTCAATAGACCGCAATTTATGTCCGCAAAGCTCCGCAAAGTATATTTTGCTATTAAAAAGAAGTAACTGTCATTTTACTGTTCTAATTTGAATCATTTCTTAATCCTTTAATGCTGCTTATGGTATATAATAATAAATATATCCTAATACAGGCTGTTTCGAAATCCGATGTCAAATTTCACGCGCGAACGTGCCGGCTTGCACTTGAAACGTACGTGTGGAGTTCGATTCATTCAGAAAAAGCGAACGTGTGCGCCAGTTCATGTATTTTCTACTGATTCCAGGCATTCGGATTTCCGAACACGGAAAACGAATTCGGAAATCGATTACGGAAAATGTGTGTATGCGGCCAGCCTTAGAGTTTAGGAGATTATATGTATATCAGTGCGTATTCTCACCTTTTCTATCTGATGCTCTGATAATATTACAAACTGAAAGCAAAGCATTATGAAAGTTGTAAAAGCTAAAAAAATGCTGTTGTTTTTTTTCATCACAGTGAAGCAAGTGCTAGTCAGCAACTTTCGTGCGCCAAATTCCTTTATCACGCAAGAACCTAAAAATAATATAAACTATCCTGTGTCCGGTGCCTGGACTTGTACCTCCGCAACAAATTATATCAAAATCGTTTTAGTGGTTTTGGTGTCAAGGTTACAGACAGACAGACATTAATTGTAAGAATTATGCTCACGAATGCCTATTTCCCAAAAATCATATTTCTTGAGATTTGTATGTAGGCAGTGGAATATCACCGAGCCCCATGGGGTAGGCGGAGGCTCGGAATCTGTAGCCCACTTCTTGTCCTCGTGGGAACTCCAACGTGATGGCTGGCAAACCAGACCGTAATAGCCGTAATGTAGTTGATATAATAATATTGGTACGCGCACATTATGATTTATGACAGGGTGCGAGGCGGGCCGCATCTAGGTACTATACTTACTCATCCATACTTATATTATGAATGTGAAAGTGTATGATCTGTCTGTCTGTCTGTTACCTCTTCACGCCCAAACTATTTTTCTGAAATTTGGTATGGAGATACTTTGAGTCCCGGGAAAGGACATGGAATACTTTTTATCTCGGAAAAATGTACGGTTCCCGCGCGATAAATGAATTTTGGCGCAACAGAGTTGCGGGCGTCATCTAGTTTAATTTATTATTGGCAATATCCATACTTCCATACTAATATTATAAATGCGAAAGTGTGTCTGTCTGTCTGTCTGTCTGTTACCTATTCACGCCCAAACCGCTAAACCGATTTTGCTGAAATTTGGTATGGAGATACTTTGAGTCCCGGGAACGGACACAGGATACCCTTTGTCCCGGGAAAATGTACGGTTCCCGC
Organism: Cyaniris semiargus; assembly: GCA_905187585.1. Taxonomy (NCBI): domain Eukaryota; kingdom Metazoa; phylum Arthropoda; class Insecta; order Lepidoptera; family Lycaenidae; genus Cyaniris; species Cyaniris semiargus. The sequence continues at coordinate 8,778,076 of LR994555.1, forward strand.
GCGATAAACGAGTTTTGGCGCAACGGAGTTGCGGGCATCATCTAGTAACTTATAAATTGTTAATCGTGCTTTGTAGAAATACCTTCTCTTTAATACGAGTTATGGCCGAGTTAGAGTGATACACGTTTAACTTTAAAGTATACTGAAGCAAGTAGAATTTCACCCATTTTACATTAGCCCCCTATTAATTGTGTCACTTAGTATGTTATATTGTTTACAGCTTTAGTGACTAATTACTAATTTAGCTACTACTATCCTTGACCCCCAAATATACCTAATTTCACCTTCCCACCCCACCATTTCAGGTTGCAACTGCGCCTGACAGGATTACTGTTGGGTTAAAATAGCAGAATCGATGTTCTACCAGAAAAGTTGTTTCCTACGTAATTTGGTCGGTCAAACCTAGCTGACAGATTACGATTAACATTGAATTGACATAATTCGATCAAATGAAGTGGGTCCGTCAACTGCCTATGAATAAATTTCTTCGATGGTACATAGCTATACAACATTTGATTCGTCAACCTTATCAAATCACGATTAATTAATCCAAGCATCAAACTAGGGGAGGCCAGCGAACACGGCACGCAGATAAGATTTGTGGATTTAGCCGGTAACGTGACACTAATGCCAAAATTCCGGCCGTCAACAAAAACTAGCGATACCGAACATTACCGACATTGTTACGCCGCTTAGAACCTTTCACACGTACTGCGATAAAGCTTTCATGCGTACCGTTTAGATATATTATATTGTATGTAATGAGACAATAACTAAAGACGCTAGAATAATAAAAACAACATTGTGCTCTGAACAAAATTTATTTGTTTATGCGGAGTATATTTTAATTATGTCTATTTGTGAAGATAAAAAAACTACGGCAAATGACAAATAAATTACGAGATTTTTGAAATCCCCGTATTGTATTTTACCAATTTGCAGTTTGATAGGAAACGGACTGAAACTATTAACGTAACTGCAAAAAAGTTGCATTGAAATAGTAGAATCAGTTTATAGATCTCTTGAACGCAACGCTTCCTGTGTGATGGAGTCCTTAAATAAACGCCCTAACAACTTCTAATAATGGTGCGCTTATACGGGCAACAAAAATTGCTCAACTCTCGTCAACTTTGACGTCACGACTACATCAAGCAATTTGCGGCAACAAGCAGCAATATTGCGCAATACATTATTGAGTGATGTGGCCATCGAATATTTGAGCGATACGACATTGAGCGATATGAAATAAATTGCTCCATATTGCTCCATTAATTGCACCGGATCGCTCCATTCGTGTCACCGAGCAATTATTGCCGTAATTATTGCCCGTGTAAGCGCTTCTTAACGTGACTATTGATTTATATATTACAGATTCTTTGATACAATTAGCGAAATAAGCGAAAATGTTTTTGTTACTAGGAGAGACCCCTGTACCATGACATAATTACGTAAGAAATCAAGTATCTTCAAAAAGGGGAGGATGACTCGAAAAATTCTGATTACTTAATAATAATATTATGTTAACCCCACAAGTAAAATGTGACGTAATACTTCTCAAATATCGCTTAACGTTTTTCATGTAAACTAACGCAGCAAATTAAATTTGAAAATTGATATTGTTCTTTTATATAAAAAATAAAATAACAATGATTATTATTATTAATGATTTTCCATACACAATAAAATAACAGTTACAAACGTTTAATGAAATACAATGTTCAAATCGCGTAACTGCGTCGATCACGATAATACGCTCGTTAGCAATCAAAGTATTATAGTGAAAGGTTATTCAGAAGTCCGACACGAAAATAATTTCTACCAAATATGAAGGTTTGTTAATTTCTTTCGATTCGGTGAATAGAATGTTGGGAATGTTCCTAGTAGGCCTTAGTTAGTTCCTAGTAGTAATAAGGCATAGAAGAGACATTGTTTTAATAATTTTGATCTAGTGCCAGCATTTGCTATACATTGTATTAGTTTTGTGTTGTAATTACTCAAATAGCCCATCCATTTATCTGTACAAAATATGTGTCTTTTTCGAAAAAAAAAAATGATACAAAGTACAATATTTTTGTCAAATTGAGTCAAGAGTTATAAAAGTAACATTATTATTTATTATGTAAACAAATTAAAAGACCAAATCGTGTTTTATGGCTGGCAAAGAAAAAAAATATTTTAAGTATTAAAACATTTAAATACATATTTTAAAACGATGCTTCATGCGATTTGTAGACACATCTACGGCGTAACAGGCGCTACGACGCTACACCGTAGCTAAGGTGTTTGTCTATAAAAATGGTTTATTTGCACGACATTTAATGATAATAATATCTACTGCACAACAGAGAAGAAGTATATTGTGCTTTAGCATCGCTTATATTTTGGTCTAAAATTACACATGACTTTGTTGGAAACTGACTGTGGTCATTGGTCATCTTTCATGAAGAAGGATAGTAAGTAAAGACTCTATTGAGATTAAACTGTAATAATAGTTGTAATATATGAGTAGATTAGTCAGTGCACCATAGAATATATGAAAAATATTAAAACTTTGAATGTACTCAAATTTTATACAAAAATTAAAACCTTGAATGAACACTCTGTTCGTCTCGTTGCTCTTAGTTTACATTGAAATAGCAACGTGACAGCGTTCGTGTCACAACTCCCGGCCCCAACACGCCACTCTACATGTGCGGGGGAAAACTTCTACAATAACAAAAATTAATTTTCCACATGATTATACTTGTGATTTATTACGAAAAACAATATGACTGATCCTTTCGTTTCATGTATGTGGTTACGTAGCACGTATTTTGTTACTTAAGGGTCAAATCACATTGCAACCTGATGAGAGGATGTGATGCGATGCATTGAAATGAGCCATTCAAAACTGAATTTTACGACATAAGAAGATACACATTTCAGTAAAAGAGGTATCCACCTGCCTATACTTTGAATTACTTTTTAAAAATGCATGGCGTTGAACGCCACGTCACGTTGTGATGTGACTTGACCCAGCATCTTACGTTTCTAATATTTTCCTAAAACATAAATTATATTGGCATTTAAAACAAAGAAATTCTGGCATAAAAGTTTATAAAAGGGTGCAAGTCTTAACGACTTTGGTAAAGTAATTAACATGGCTTTTGAATTTGTTCAATGAATTCTATTATTTAATCTACATCAATAATTTTCCCCATAAATCCCTTTTTAATTAGAGGACAGTTTGGCAAGACGAGGCATCTAAGGTTCACAGGATAATAACTCTTATCGTATTTTCAACAAGAACTCTTATGTTCTGAACTTACGTCCTAAAACTATTCGTATGTCCTCTAAACAGATCCACATGGCGAGTCGCACCTTAATATCATAATTATTATTGTGTCACTTATGAACTAAAAGGGAAAGTAAACCGATTTTGATGAGGGAGTCCTGGAAATGGACATAGCATGGTCGTTACCCCTAAAAATGAAAGTTTCATGCGATTTTGGGCGCAACGCAGTTACAGGTAACATCTGATTTTTTGTCGTGTTCTACCACGATATGGACCATACTAGAGATTTTTAAGCGGTCCCAAATTTAGCAAACTAGCAGGTCACACATAAAAGTTATTTTAAAAGTGAAATACTAATAAAGACCAAGTGTAAGTGTAGCTTTTAACCTGTTATAAACAAACACGCCGAGCGCCCCATTTCGAACCTTTCAGCCTACTTTGCATTAAGATGTGCGACTAGGTCACTAGATTGTGACGTCACAATTTCGCACGTGAATATTGTTGCATTTCTAAACAGAAGTCGGTAAAAGCATTTTTTATAAAAGACTTCTGAAACGCACTGCGGAAATCGTCATGTAAAGTTTTCACACGTATATTTTGTAAAGTTCAAATGTTTATCTAATGTAAGAGTTTTCACCAAATTTCATAACTTTAAATATTTTTTAATTTATTGTGAAGTTTGATGACTTCGTAGTTTGGGCCATACCTGAATAAAAATACTAGTAATTATTGTAAGAATACATTAGAAAGATTTGTGTTTAATATCATCACTAATTTCAACTTTCGATTTGATCTTACTGCTACACTTCTACAAGTGTTCTCATAGCTTTAAATTTTAAGTGCTCAATTACGTTGCAAATCTTTCGCATCTTAGCCTGTTTATAATACCCAATTTAATTCGAACGATCTTCTATCAAAAGAAACTGCGTAAATTTTATAACTTTGTATATTTTGAGGTAAATCCTAAACATTACTCCTGGTGAGAGGCAATCTTGGAGGGTATTGCGAAGTTTAAGCACAGTACAAATATCATACAGTAGACTGTAAAGTATCTCAGCCGAATTTAAATCAAACTCGCTTAAAGCTGCGTTTCCACCAGAGCTGAGCTAAGCTGCGTTGCGAGGAATGTGTTTTTAAGAACCAATAGAAACGCTTCATTCGCCTGACCACGTTCAGCGCAACGATTTTATTGGTTTTTGTAAAACACATTCCTCGCAACGCAGCTTAGCTCATCTCCGGTGGAAACGCAGCCTTACACAGAGACCAGTTTGGCACGTAAACACGTGAGCCTTAGGCCGGCCGCACACATACGTTTTCCGTATGCGATTTCCATATTCAAAAATCCGAATGCGTGGAATCAGTAGAAAATACATTAACTGCCGCACATGTTCGTTCTTCTCCGTACGGAACGAATTCCGCACGTGATGCTATATTGTTTTGTTACAAGCGAGCTACTAGCGCTATTTTGTGTATGCAGTTCAGACTACTGTCCAAATATGAAGATTGTTTACTGTTTGAATTTTTTTGTGGTTTTAGCGTAACAATAAAGGAGTTTCGCGTCTTGTTTTATTTTCATTGTACCCTTCTCAAAACCGCCTTTCTGTTTATGCAATCCTTTTATACCTGCGGTGGGGCGTGACAGGTGTTGACAGTTACAGATTATCATAAAGTAAAACCTCTTCCCACCATAATTGGGCCATTCTTGTATTCTTTAAAATGTCCCGTACATTTACAAAAAAATCCTTATTTATGAGTCAGTGAAAGAATAGTTTTACTTTTGTACTTTTGGCACTATCGCCACCATATTGTAAAACGTCTGTACTTCTACTTCTTTATATGACCTCTCTTAAGGAATTAAGGAATAGCCATTATCAGTAAATACTTCTCTTGAAAGACGGGTACTTCATGCCCTGCCCTCAATCTCATCGAAATATCTCTTTGCGTGAGACTGAAAAGAAAATTATCGCTGGCGCGTCGTCATTTTGATTGGCAACTGCATAGCATTTACACTCATATTATGACAATGTCATCAATGCGCCAATACATTCTATTATACTGTACTCGGCGAAACATGGAGGTAGCGGTCATTGACTCCCTGTCAAAAACTTTTTCTATACAAAGCCACGATTGACAACATCTGACACTTCATTGTCAATCGCGGTTTATATAGAAAATGACAAGTTTTTGACAGGGAGTCAATGACCGCTACCGCCATGTTTCGCTGAGTACAGTATAGATATCATTGCCACTGAATAGGCTCCAAAACTGTTGAACTAATTTTGATATTTAACATAGATATAGCCGTGGTCTAACTCTATATTATAGAGTGAAATCACGAGAGAGTCAACTACTTTTAATCATGGCAAAATGTACGTTTCCCGTGGGATTGCTGGGCCGTATCTGGTAGTAATTAGTTTGCATTAAACAAGGAGAGCATGAATTACCGCAGCGGCGGAATAAAAGTCTTGACCTAGATCGCCGGAGACGACACCAGTGCAACAATAACGCGGAATTTCGATATTGCCATTATGGTGCCCTTATTATTACTCATTTTAAATTAACTTTACATAGTATCATTATTGTTATCTGCAAATTTATTCGCGTCCTTGTGAGAACATTTCATTTTGTAGGCATAAAACTATTCTATGTTCTTTAGGGAACTCGATAAAAAATTATCAAGCAGCTTTAACGTGAAGAGAAGAGAGATACATACTCAATCCTCATATTAGTAATATTAGTATGATTTGAATAATTTAAAAATATCTAAAGTGTTCTACTTCCAAAATTTCTATTTACTTATTCGTTAAAATCGGAACTTGTAAATGAGCTCAAGCATAGGCTTCCAAGCAATACCCTTTGACTGTTGACAGATAAGAAGAGTTGTCAGTAGAAATTCATGTCTTGGAGGCTAAGATTTTAAACTTTTTTAATATACTGGAACCCAAAAATTTCATACTGTTTTGACTAGCCACATGTAGGTTCAATATATTTGTTTTTTATAACTTCCAAAACAGTTTAGGTAGTTCATGACCTTCTTTTCCAAGTAAGGAGTCTGCATCCGCTCTTAGATGTTGATACAAGTTGGCATACTTCCACGCCCCGTTACGAGTACAATACCAAAATAGCTGAAGTTAGGTTCAAGAGACCGCGTTTAGTTTCTTACATACATTAGTGGGGGGATTTTCGTTCACATAATGCAATACGTCGGTACAAAAGTAGGATATAATATAATATGGAATAGAGATTACTGACATCCTCAGTTTTATTTACAATGATTTCCGATTGCTGAACTTATAATGTGACTAGATGACGTCTGCAACTCCGTTGCGCCAAAATTCGTACATCGCGCTGGAACTGTACACTTTACTGCGCTAAGAATTATCGTAATATGTCCTTTGGCCGAGACTCAAAGTATCTCCATACCAAATTTCAGCAAAATCGATTCAGCGGTTTGGCCGTGAAGAGGTAACAGACAGATAGACAGACAGAAAAACTTTCACATTTATAATATTATACTGTACTCGGCGAAACATGGCGGTAGCGGTCATTGACTCCCTGCCAAAAACTTGTCATCTAATATATAAAAATAAGTCGGGTTTTCCTTCCTGACGCTATAACTCCAGAACGCGCGAACCGATTTCCACGGTTTTGCATTCGTTGGAAAGGTCTCGGGCTCCGTGAGACTTATAGAAAAAAAAAAAAAAACTTCAAGAGAAAAGCAGGAAAACAGGCAAAACAACGTTTGCCGGGACAGCTAGTTTTCCATATAAACCACGATTGACAGTGAAGTGTCAGATGTTGTCAATCGCGGCTTTGTATAGAAAATGACAAGTTTTTGACAGGGAGTCAATTACCGCTACCGCCATGTTTCGCCGAGTACAGTTATAGTATGGATATCATTCTGATTAAAAATAATAACCGTAAATGTAAATGTGAGATTCGAGCGCATTACCGCGTTATGTTCTTCGCGGGATTTCCGTGAAAAAAACCACTTCCTCACAGGAGTGTACCTACATTACTTCCATTGAGTATATTTTTACGAGCGCAGATAGCCGCTGTGTATAATTGCGCAATTAATTTCAGACGTTTTAACTTAATGTGCCGAGGTTTCGTTGGAAATTTACGTTTTATAATAAGTAACCTACGGACTGCAGAAGTAATGTTTTTTTTATGTGATGCCCTATATTTTCTTTATGAGAGTATTCATTTAATTATATTAATTTGAATTTTTGTTTATTACAAACATAAAATGCAATTTGCGAAATGAAATGGTGCTGGCTTATAGAAATTCGCAACGAATAAGTTGTTAAGTTACTCGATCGACAAGATTCAAATGTAAAAATATAAATAGTCTTTTAACTTTTTTTTCCTTAAAGTAATTCCAACTCTTCACAATAAGAGCAATAGAATGGACCAGAACATTTTAAAGTATTTTATCATTAAGGCTGTTCTTTTATTCACATTAAAAGCTGTCTCCTGCCAGTAATGTCTTTTGTTTCGAACTTCAACTTTAGATTTATTGAGTGTTTTAAATCTTAGAGCTCATAGTTTGCGTCTTTTTACTGTGTTAGATCAATCATTGCCACATTTAAATATTGATCATAAGGTAAATCCCACCTAAAATTATATGGTGTAACATATAGAGGGGTATATTATTACTATTTAAGTAGATAATTCGGTCACAATATATAGGGGAAAAAAGTCCTAACGCTAATTTGTCAGCTCTATTCGTGTACAAAAACAATGCTATCTCGGTCTTAACGCCCGGTCTGTGGTAACATTTAACGAGATAGCATTCAATTCATGCGGGAGTGAAAGAGAGAAGCTATAGGCTATAATATCTACAGAGATATTATAAAAATATATCCGTACGATCCAGAAGCGTAGTGTGCCTTTGTGGGGCCCCGTATAAAAATTTGTTGCGGTAGCTACGCTCCTGGTCTCACTGTATATAGATACTGTGAACAGACTCTATCTACCCAAACGTAGACAAAATATGACATCTGAGATCACACTGCACAGTTTTGTTTGTCCTAATAACTCTACGATTAAACTTTGATTATACAATCAATGCCTCTTTCACTATAACGGAAACGATAGCCTTACCCACTGCAAAATTTAAAGCTTTTCAAAGCCAGAAATCGACAACCAACGAAATATTACGTAGAGATTTAAAAATTGCAAAGTTGTTAATCCTTCTGAAGTTTCGGCAACGTTTCAACATGGCAGTTTGCAAACGGATCGTTTATCTGATTCGCTCCGAATGTCTTTTTTAAGCCAACTGTTTCGTGCGCATGCAGAATTGTTTTTTTTTTTGGAGATTCGAATGTTTTGGCATTAGTTTTGCAAAGTCTGACCGAAAAAGTCTGCACTGGGCACATGCACTTTGCTGCAAATAAAACACAACGATGTTTAACGTTACATGTTACAACATGCAAGCAATAACTGAGAAAATTCGTCTGTCTACTTGTCTGTCACCTCTTTACGCCGCTTTAACCTGTAAAAACACTTGAATCTCGCAAAAAGGCCGTAAATTTATTCGTAATACCAGAGAATGTTCACTATCCGCGCGACAAGAAATTTTTTTATGGAAGTGACCTTGGAAGTGCAGCATAATAATTTGTAAATAAAAACCATATTAGCAAATCCGTTAAATTCCTTATAGTGATTTTAAAGTGCATTATGCAGGCTGACTTCTTAAGAACAAAGGTTTGTATGTGTGAGAAGCCTTGGATATAATTGTCTAGTTGGAAATTTTATCACGTCGTCGAACGATCCATTTGGATGTAAACGACGCCATTGAAGCGTTCAACTGCTGGAACTGATACGGCGGTACTTTGTAAAGACTAAACTATTATCTAACAATGAACTTGCGAACTCCGCTCGAAAGGCAATGAAGATTTATTCGCTACCTCGTTATCTGCACCTTCTGTTTTATGCGATAGTATGCTTTTCTTTTATACCTATTATCTTCAATTTCACATCATTAATTGTTGGTTTTCAATGATAAACTAATGTTTTCAGCATCTTTATTGACAAAACTTAAGGTTGCATAATGTTACGTTGGTTATAACTTATAACATAGCCAAAAGCCTTATTCATAATACAATAATCAAGGAAATACTAGCAAAATTCTATAGCTAATGAAGGTACATCAATACTATTACAATAATTATAACAAAGCAACTTGAATTAACTAAACCAAACATTATCGCCCATTAGGATAACGCAATAGTCATAAATTATTCGAATACACATTAACGATAATATATTTCAAATGACCTAGATATTCCGGATGAAAATGAAATCACTGGAATGTAATCCTAAATTGTATTTATACGAGGAACCGATACTTATTCGTTTCCGCCAGAAGGGTGTATGGTACAGAACCATTAGCAGCAAATTGCACCTTTAGGATACAAGTTAAGAGCTATTTTTCAAGAGCACTGCATCTCGTAGTGGACCTTCGTAGCCGCGAGCCTTCATTACCGTACATACGAGGCATTTCGTAGTCTAACGAGCTTAAATACAGCTCCGAAGCGAGAAACGTCTACATACCCAATTCATTGTAGGTATTAGAGGTGGTAAGAAGCGTATGTATATTTTATTAAGCAGTCGTTTGTGAAGAAACTTATTTAGTTTCGGTGCCATTTGACGATGTTTTGGTGTAATTTTACAAAATACGAAACTAAGACAAACATCTTCGTGTTTTGAACTAAACTAATATTATTATATATATATTGCAGGCTTCATGTAAGCAAATATAACAAAAACAATCTTCGTAACGTTATCGAATATCAACTATATAGACACTGAAAATTCTTCCTGCTGAGCCATTTCCACTCAAGCATATTTTAAAGATTTTTGCCAAAACTCAAGAGCAAAATTCAGAATTTGCGATCAAAGACATATGAAACAATTCAAAGAGTTATGTGGATGACGATCGATCGAGGAGCGATCAAATTCAATAATATTCTCATTGAAAGTTTAGTGACACACTTATTCAAATAAGCGAACCATTTACCCCACATTGTTTCAAACTTTCATCCTGTTAAGATGTTTGCGAGAAATTGCTTTTTAAAGTGAGATATCTTCAAAGGAGGGGGACTGGGGGCCGTTATATCAGTATATTTAACATGATATTGATTTAAATTATAGGCTGTGTTATATTATACAATAATAAAGAATTGAGGTTTAAAATATAACACTATACACTCCAATTTTTTTCATTTTTTCAATAAAAAAATCTCATTATATTATTATTATTATAACAAAGAATGTCAAAGTTATTGTATATTTCGTTGGAAGAGTTTTCTAGAAGAAAAAAGCATATTATCAAAATTATTGTATAAGTTTAACCTATTTTATCTCAATACAGCACCGTATGAAAATAACTAAAGAAGGAATGAAAACTTGAGATATACCGTTTTGCACATACAAGGGCATACATGCAGCGCGACGCCTGCGGCCGCGTAATTTTATACCGGGCCGTCCCCCGAGCCGCAGCCACGGGAACAAAGAACACAGGTGCTTCTCTCTCGCCTTTCATAACTCCAACCAAAACGGCATTCAGCTGAATGGGAGTTTTAATTCCTTAACTTTCTGAAGTTTGTACGAGATGAATAACTTGACATATACGGTGGGAACCGTCTTTTGTATATTCTTTTTCTTTACCTTTATTTCAAGAAAAAAAGTGTCTGACAGTAACACATCACCTAATCTATCTATATATAAAAATGAATTTTAAATTATGTTAGTCTCGCTATAACTCGAGAACGGCTGAACTGATTTGGCTAATTTTAGTTTTGAAATATTCATAGAAGTCCAGGGAAAGTTTATGATAGGCGGGAAGTGATACAAAGTTCACCGGGTCATCAAGTATGTAGTAATTAAAGTATATTTTAACCCTTCGTATTCCATACAAGAATTAATGAATTATTATTAATGTAGAATTGTGTATACAGTGTGTAACAAAAATAAACATTTTATACGTGGGAGAGCCATGCTTCGGCACGAATGGGCCGGCTCGACCGGAGAAATACCACGTTCTCACAGAAAACCGGCGTGAAACAGCGCTTGCGCTGTGTTTCGCAGAGTGAGTGAGTTTACCGGAGGCCCAATCCCCTACCCTATTCCCTTCTTTTCCCTCCCCTATTCCCATCTCTTCCCATCCCTACCCTCCCCTATTACCCTATTCCCTCTTAAAAGGCCGGCAGCTCTTCTGATGCTGCGAGTGTCCATGGGCCCGTTTGCTCGTTTGCCCCCTTATTTCATAAAAAAAAAAAAAGTGATAATACTTTAGGGTGTGTACGTGTTCCTTGTAGAGAGTTCACTGTGAAAGTAGCAGCGCTGAAAGACGACATTTTTTTCACTTTTGTATGGGCAAGGGCCCGAACGTCACGAGTTTCCCCATACAAAAGTGAAAAAAAAATTTGGTCTTTCAGCGCTGCTACTTTCACAGTGAACTCTCTACAAGGAACACGTACACACCCTAAAGTATTATCACTTATTTTTGTTACACCCTGTATATGTTACCTATTCACACTTTATTCTTAAACTACTTAACTGATTATGCTTGGGTTTGGAATGGAGATTTGAGTCCTAAGAAAGAACATAAGATAGTTTTTACCAGGGAAAAATAATAATAATATCTATCTATGGACGCATCACAACACGTCAGTCTGGCCCCGTGCTAAGTACCTGAAGGACTTTTGTTACAGGTACCAGACAACGGAAATATATTTAATACTTTTATACTATACATATATATAAGATTTTTATTATATCATACACATATTTAATACACATCCAGACCCGGGAACATTGAAAACTTTTTGTTCCGTCGGCGGGATTCGAACCCGCGACCCCCGGCTTGAGCTGCCACACACTCAACCATTGAGCCACAGAGGTCGAAAAATGTAAGTGTATCTCTCCATACGCTAAACAATTTGCTGCGCAGTAAGTTGTGGGCAAATACTGTAAATTATTACAGTACACTCACCTTGAATAGTACTATTTACTGTATAACGTTCATATAAATCTCGTTTGAAATGGAAAACCCGTTGAGAGTGAGAGCGCCGTAAACGTATTGACTATTGAACAACATTAATTGACAAACAATTTTCCGTGTAATTTCAGTGACTGAATGAAAATTAATTTGTTTACACGTGCAGTTTCATTCAAGTGTTTGCGTTTATTGGAGTAAAATAATATATCATCGTACTATTCTTGTTCATCGTAAATAAGAAATGAAATTGGTTGTACTGTAGGTTCTTCGAGAAAATTCATGTTCAACAATAATATAACACGCTTTTCTTGCACTATTTCCACTATATTTAATTTAATTTATATCAATGTTTAGCAAAATACACGACCGGTTTCGATAAAGTCATCATCGGGTGTAGACGTAGATTAGAAAAAAAATATATATAGTGGAAACAGTGCAAGAAAAGTGTGTTCCATTAATATTCGTAACTAAGGAGTGGTAAAATCGACTATGGATTTTCGGGCATATAAAGACGTTCAGATTTTTTTGTTTAAGTGTCCATAGTATAGTGTCCATAATATGTAGTCCATACCATCACAGGTCACATAATTAGTAGTTAATAATAAAGTGACAAAATATCCGCATCTGATCTATTATAATTGGCAATTTTAATTTGTATTAAGGATTCTGGACAAACGCAGAGAAACAGAAAACTAAAGGCTCCCCCACACAGGCGCGTTATTATCGGTCGATAATATCGCATGCGTTATTGCGATATCTGTTTTCAGTACATTTTGTATTAGGATGGTCATGTAGTTTACACACTGCTGCGATAATAACGCTGCAATGGAAGTAGGACGATGCGTTTCTCCGTCCTGCGATATTCCGATATGAGTTCTAGAATGTTTTGTATCAGGACGCAAATGACCGTACACACACCTGCGATAATATCGGCGCTCTCTCGTAAGAAATATCGGACGATAAAAACGTAGTAAAACGTAGCTGTGTGCAATTAATCGGGACGCATTATCGCAATATCGCATGCGATATTATCGACCGATAATAGCGCGCCTGTGTGGCCTTAATAATTTACTGTAGTTAACATTGGCTTCAAATGGTATAAGAAGGTATTGTAAGTCTTTTTTTTTTATGTTACTATAATAATTATTCTTTTGTCATACGCGATGTATTCTGGAAAATTAAATATACTTACTATGAAAAACGTAAATTAAATAACGTTATGATGTGAGAGCTATTTTAGATTTTAGAGTATATTAGAGAGTTATTTTTGTACATATTAAACAAAATACTGCATAGCCATTAGGCCCTGCAGTATTTTGTTTTATAAACCCAAAAATACTTTAACTTTCACATGTACAAGTACGTAACTTCGACAGAAGTCAGGGGTACTAAACTTTTTATTTAAACGACGTCACGTATTACAAAATGAGAAATGTGCAGCCCTGGGTATTTACGAGACGACAGCCGGCATACAAATATGCAATATATCCCCTGTCTCGCACAGACATATAAATTACGTATCCCACCGCGCAGCTCTCTTGAGCATAGCATACATAAATTGTTAGCTAAACATAAAAATTCTGCAGGTCATTGTACTCTGTTCCACCGTACTAGTAAGGTTTAGGCTTTGATATATTTTAATACATAATATTATTTAGTTTCCGGTGCATTATTGTCATCGATAGCAATTTTCTTCCTTATTAGGTACTAATTATTGTTAAAAAAACATAACATTAAAACATGTCAACTTATGGGCATTGTCATTTTCTATAAACTTATATGAATATTCCAGGGAACTATAATTAGCTGAGATAATAATAATTAAAAACATGAGTGGATGAAGTTGGTGACTCAATTGAAGACGTGAGTGGAAGAATCGAACAAGTAACATTTCGTAACATACGGACAATAACTCATTTTATCCCTTATTATTTTCATAAAAGTTGTGAGTTATCTAATTCATAACTGGCTAATATATCTGGCTACACATATAATCCACAGTTTTTCTATTTCAAATAATTTTTCCGGGCCTAAAGCCTCCATTTAAGCAAAAAAACGGGAAGTTTTTTCGGCTTACTTACCTTATTCTTCCACTCACGTCTTGAATTATGACAGCAATTATAGTTAAATACTTTATTCGAAAGGCCAAAAAGTGATTTTATTACAGTGCGCTACGACGTAGACGCTCTACGAACCACGTAGCACTTCGGGTTTTTTGTCAGACAATAACAACTTTGTTGATCTATAGGTCGGTTCATCTTATAAGAAACATCATTATACTATTTACACTAATGCTAAAGTGTCTATTATATTTTCACACTTAAATCGCCTTACTTATTGTTGAGTATAACACTTCGAATTTCGGGAACTGACATAATAATAATATCTATGGACGCTTCACACCACGTCAGTCTGGCCCCGTGCTAAGTACCTGAAGGACTTGTGTTACGGGTACCAGACAACGGAAATATATTTAATACTTTTATACTATACATATATTTAAGATTTTTACTATATCATACACATATTTAATACACATCCAGACCCAGGAACATTGAAAACTTTTTTTTTGTTCCGTCGGCGGGATTCGAACCCGCGACCCCCGGCTTGAGCTGCCACACACTCAACCAATTGAGCCACAGAGGTCGTCAAAGAACATAGAATATAACTTATAACTATGTCGTAATATCTGATAATAACTATCCTATGCTCTATCCCGGGATGATGATGATGATAACAAGGACAATGAAACGTAGGATCAGGGGGCGCGGCCTTGCCCCAGTGCGGCTAAATATAGCTCCCCCGCCCCGCCCCCGCACAACCCGTCAATGGCGCTATTTCAAGCTCACTTTGCATATTAGTTCGTGAGATTGGGCTTATGTTAAATGATTTATTGAACTAATATTTGATATTAACGACGATCGTTTGCTGATTTTAACAATATTTGGATATTGAATATGGTTTGAAAGTTATATTTGTAAAGGAATTTGAATATATTTTAAACGATAACGAAGGTTGTTATTTTTGGGTGTTGTTTCGCGTAACTAAATTATAATAAAAATATGATCGAAGAAATTTCCAACAATTTTTAGCAGCAATGCCACAGTACACATTTTCATAGTACAAAATCTTTCTTTCAAATTATGAGCTCTCTGGCAACAACAAGCAACAGTCACGTAAGTTAGAATTACCCACTATTGTACCTAAATGTCACTTTGTACTAAGAAGCAGGAGAGCGGAATGAAAGGAAACGCATCAAACCCTTCACACCCCCCCTCGCTTCCCACTTCCCCCCTGGTTTTCCCCCCCCGCGGACGTCTGCGTCACATCTTTGAGTATCTAGCTCGACCCAATTTTGATTAACGTACAAAGAGCATTTAAGGGGCGCAATTTTACAACACAAACTTTTTACGTCGCTCTAAGATATTTTCTTCTTGTTATTAATCACTTGAAATTCATAATATTGTTTTAATTCTTGTTTGTTTTTAATAAGATTTAACTACAGAAGAAACTTTTTAGTCTATTATAGGTCTACCAGAATCTGATGGCAATTTTTGACAGCAGATTTTCAAAAAATATCCTTGATCATTGGATAAATTTGTATATTTGCATGTTTAACACACAGAATCAGCCGCTATAAGAAAAAAAATTATCAAAATGTTTTATTCCAATTACCCCGGTATTGCTAGTCAATTTATTTTCTCACTTTTTGCCATCAGATTCTGTTAGACCTATAGTTATTTTTAGTCTATTATAGTTAATATTTTGGCATCGATTTTTAGGTTTGAATGTTTCATAATGGTAAGTCTATAGGTATTTTACGGGACTATTTTGAGATATTGATATTCATATCTTTTGTATTTAAGGCAATGATCCCAGAGAGAGTTTTATCGTTTTATAGACGTCGTAAAAAACTTAAGGATACTGTCAGGTATCCACCAGCTGCCGTATAAAATATTATGTTCGCATAAGCTGTTTCTGGTTACTACCTATTCAAAATATTCTTATGCATTGTTCCTGCAAAGTAAAGACTTTCAAAGCTGGCTTGTGCATACTTATAATATATAATTTACAATTTTTGATATTAATTATTAATTCATTTAATGGAGGATTATTATAATAATCCTTAATTAGACGCAGGATTATTATAATATTATGATATTATAATGATATGATATTATAATAATATTTCAGTAGATGAAGTAATTTAATTATATTTTTTGGTCAAAGTGTGCTTAAAACTATTTTACTGATGTGAAAAGTGGATACAAAATAATTCAATACGCATGTCATTAACAACCCAATTTTTGCACCTCTCAGCGTGTTTACACACGGCGCCGCAGCGGCAGCGTTTTTCGCCGCCGCGGCGCCGCAGAACCTGCGGTGTCTCCACCGCAGGTTCTGCGGCGCGATCATGGGTCCGACTAGTCTCGTATGTTTGTTGAAAACTGCGGCACCGCTCGCTGCTCGTGTGAAAAGGGCCCATAGAAATACAAGGATGAGTATGCAGCGGCGGTGGCGGTGCCGCTGCCCCTGCGACGCGTGTGTAAACACGCTCATACCTTTCGTTTAAAAAATAATTTAAAATGTTGACGTATTAAATGGAATCTTCAAAGGACATTGACCATTTTAGTATGGACGTTGGACCAAGTGCTGCCAAGCATTGAAACCTACTGCATAATGTTCTTTACGCTAATACTAGTCCGTAACCCAGAGCGCTTCAAAATCTATCCGAGGAGTATCGAGAAGAAAAATATTTATATTACTTATAGTTTTTACATTGACAAAATCATTATAATCTACTAGTGATTTATTTAAAAAAAGACGGCAGGGGTTATAAACAATGGATTTAATTATTACCAATCAAACATATTCTTAATCTTTCATTTATTCGCTATCTATGAACTATGATAAAAATCATTTTATCGACAATGATGTGGATGACGATTGATTATTTTGTTGATTGATGTCATATCATATGACAAACATAATAAATGATCCCCTATGATATGGCATACATTATTATGTTTATCATATCAAAAAGGATCATATATTATGTTTGTCATAATATGATTGACATCAATCAACAAAATAATCAATCGTCATCCACATTATTATCGATAATAATTGTAGATATGATTAATATCATAGTATTTAACAACATATTTATACAATACAGATATAACAATGTATGCCATATCATATAGGTGATCATTTATTATGTTTGTCATATTCATATGATATTACATAAAACAACAAAATAATTAATCGTTATCCATATCATTGTAGATAATTGTAGATATGATTCATATCATAGTTTATATGATATGACAAACAAAATAAATGATCCCCTATGAAGATGAGGATGACGATTGATTAGATTAATGCCTCGTGTACGAGTGAATATAATCAATCGTCATCCTCATCATTGTCGATAATTATGTTATCCAAAAATAGAGCAGGCAGGCTGTGATTTTGTTGTGCAGCCGACAACTCCTAGTCAAAAAAAAAGTTATCGAGACTAGGTCGGAACCGGGCTCAAATTCAAATTCAAATCGTTTATTTCGGACAAATTACATATAGTCCATATTATTATAAATTGAAATTGCTCAAGAGGTAGAATATGTCACAGAATAATATTTTTTAACGTAAACATTAAAAAAATATATTAAATATCAACACTTAAAACTTTTTTTTTTTTAAATATCTATTAATCTATATCATTATATTAAAGGCTTTGTCTTGAATGACATGAAAATGGAATCACGCTATAGCCTAAACCACTGATCGTAGATACTTGAAATTTGGAGAAAGTGTTTTTCGTATGACGTAGGCGTGTGATAAGAAGGGATTTTTAGAAATTCCTCTCCTAAGGGTGTGAAAAGGGGGGATGAAGTTAGTATGGGACAACTCTATTGCTTAGTCTGATCTGCTCGAAAATTTGCATCATGTTTATTTGATGTATTTTATGGAAGATGTAATTCATAGTTTGTTAAAATTTATCCTTAAAAGTCTTTAAAAAGAATGAATAGTTTACAGTGCTTTACAGCGCTTTACAGCGTTTAGCAGCAGACGTAGAGAGTTAGAGACGCCAGACATAGCTTTTTGCCATAATAGACATAATTTGTCTTCTCTGTTTTTGCCATGGTAACCCGGTAAGTTATGGCTGGTTTACACGTATTAAGTAGATAAGTAGTCAACTAAATTTTAACTTATGACTTTATACTTAAACTAAATTTGAACTTGCTACTTGCTACAAAATTTTGTGTTTACATGCAATTAATAACTTAAAATTAAGTTAAAAGTTAACTACTTAATATCAACTTAATACTTGTAAACCAGCCATAAGAGCTCATAATGAGGAGCAAAACTGCCTTTTTATGCCGATAGGCGTCGCATCGTCGACTGTACTGTCTGTACCCCAATTTGACATTAGAGCTGTCAAATCCCCTACATTTTTTTGTAAACAAGAGTATTACCTACCTATTTTATATTTATCAATTTTCGTAAAAATGCCTCAATGTTGTGCTTTAAGTTTAAAAAATTGGAGATTTATATGAACTAAAGACCCAAAGTGAAGAAAAAGTGAGAAAATGCCTTGTGAACAAAGAATTTCAAACAAAGAATACCGCACGCTTATATTCACTTCATTTCACAGAAGATGATTATTTTGGAAGAAGTAAATACACAGGTAAGTCGTGAAATTATGATGTCTAGCCTAAGTCAAACCTATTTATTTCCTAGACATGCCTCTTACAAACAAACTAATTACAAATTCTGACATTTATTTCCAGATGCTGAGCCACAAGAAACATTTTTAAGAAAAACTTCTGTACCGTCTGTTCGATAAAAATATTAGAGTAGTTTTAGATGGAACTGAAATAGCAGTACAAAAACCAAAGAATCCAACTTCTCAGCAAACTTCCTGGAGTACGTATAAGCATACAAATTCCCTATAAATACTCATTGAAGCTATAGTTCCAAGTAGTATTTATAGGCTTTATACAGAGCTTCTGTTGTCTTACTGTTTATTAGCATAATTATTATGCAAGATGAGGAAGAAGGGTGAGGCCGCCAATTTTTGCTAATTTGGTAATACTTTTTCTCCGCCCTCGGTATTTTAAAAATTATTGTGTTTATCTTATGTTCGAAAACTGATTCTAACGAAGAAAATAAAGCACTCAAGAATGCATTATAATTATTTCAGTTCAAATCATAGTATAAAAATATATTTACAATTAAACATAAAAAAAGGTAAGAAAATAGCTTAAAATATGCCATCCGCCGTGGAAGAGGTGCACTTCAACTGTCGCTGTAGCAGTAAGTATGACAGATTTGAAGATAAATCGGATATGTTATGAATACTTATATAAATGGCTATTACCTCACCTAATTTTTATAGTATTTTAAGATAATTTTCTTTATAAACTTTTTAAAATCAAATGAATCGTTAGAAACATCAATTCTACCCCACTTTTTAAACGTCATCAATAATACCCATGTATTATTATCGTTAAGTGTTACGGAAGGTAAAATAGGGAGGTGGCAATGCTGAGTTTTACATACTTTATGAAAAATCTCGTAATATCCGCCATTTTTCGACAGTTCACATTTGAACCTCAGACGGGCTGCGTACACAGTTTTTTCAAAGGAAGTGTTTTTGTGACACAAATGTAAGTATTACTGTTTCATATAAAACTATCAATGCATCATGTGAGAAGTCAAAAGGGCCATGTTTGGGACTATAATACAAACCACATTGTGTATTATTTACGGAGATAAGTTTGATTTTGTCAACGCTACGGTAGCGTAGAAATAAAAATTCACTACCATTTTAGTATGTAGAGTAGCCTGTAGCGTAGACACTTTTTCTTGTAGTAGAAGTATCTACGGTACCAACGCAATAATTCATTGCCAAATCAGCAAAAATTAGCGGCCTCACCCAAAAGTGACTGTCAAACAATGGGAATAGGCTATCTTATGATCAAGTGTCAAAGCAAACTCAAGACATGTTTGCTGATAGAAATATTACTGTAAGGATTCTGCAGCTTTTTGCACCACAGTTGCCAGGCTTGACAGTCATTAAAGACAGAGAATTAGCAAGTAAATGTGTTCATACTGAGAGGATTATAGGATTAACCAAAACTCATCATAACAATAGCAAGTAAAATATTTTTTATATGTTGTATGTGTTGTAACTTTAGAGAATGTATTATGAAAAATAAATAAAAGCTGTTATCAATGATTGTTAGGTTTTGTTACATTTAAATAATTTTTATGCATTTATTTATCAAAAACTGCTGGCTCAAGATGGTGGATGTAAACAATGAATGACCATGACACAGTCCACAGACATGTTTGCACTTAGTAGCCTGCAGTACATTCACAATGGCATTCCTCTACACGTCTACACCTCCTTCTTGAGAGACTTTAATATCTACTAAATGCATATTATGTTTCTTCATTGAAGCTTTGCACATTCCTCTTAAGAATGTATAGCGTCCGATGAGTAAGGTCAGAAGATGTCTAGATTTGTATGAAAGTTGGCCTTTGGTTCCGTGTTCAATCTGTAAAAAGATGGAATAACATCTAAATATTTCACGTTTATCTGTGATAGTAAACAACGGTTAATAATGTATATACACATACCTTTACAGATATTCTATTATTTCCTGCTTGCTGATGTTTGGAACAGGTGAATTGGCGTTTATGTCTCTGAATTTATTAGGGTGTGGATAGATAAGAGTATTGGGCTAAGGTTCACAAACCTACCCCAATTTGTTGGTGCTTACATGGGTTGAGGAAGTGGTTTTGGTTGAGAAAAACCTCCTCGTGCCACTTCCACCCCCGGAAAACCCCCCTCATTTAGGAGAAATGAATAGTCTGTCAAAAAAGTGAAGAAATTAAAAAGTGGCAACATCGTAGTGTCATCATCCCTTTCAAATCAATCTAAGAAAAAAGGGATGACACTACGATGTTGCCACTTTTTAATTTCTTCACTTTCTTGACAGACTATACATTTAAAATTTTCGTAATTTTGAGATTAAGGTCATCTGTCTTCTGGTGTTTATGTGTTACTTACTTACTAGGGAGTGCCTCCACTGCCGGCACCGGTTGCCGAAATGGCTGCCGGCGCCGTATCAAGCGCATAATTTTTATTTCATTTCATTATTAATGAAAAGACTTAACAGAAGGCCTACTTAACCACGGATACCTAAGCGGGGGGACGGGGGGGGCGCAGCCCCTCCGAAAGGGGGGCTCGGGGGGCGTAGCCCTCCGCCAAAACTAAAATAAACACAATCCAGAAACTCTAAAAGTAGGTTAGGTTAGGTTAGAACTTAGACCAAAACACAGAGGGAGCCGAGCGAGCGCAGCGAGCGTGCTGCGGCAGCAGCCGGCGGCCGTTATAAATTAAAGGGGGGCTCGGGGGGCTGCCCCCCCGCCAAAACAAAAACAAACACAATCCAGAAAGTCCAAAAGTAGGTTAGGTTAGAACTGTGACTGTGCTGCAGCAGCAGCCGGGGACCGTCACAAAACACGCTGTAGGTTAGGTTAAAGGCATTAAAAAACACTATGCAAATTGCCGAGAGTAAAATATGATGTAGCCTCTGAATTCTGAAAATTTCAAAGGTGAGTAGCTCCAAAACTGGGGGGTTTGGATTTGGTACGGATCTGTCATAAAGTAGGGTTTTATTTGAATTTTTAGGACTATAGTCTATGTTATAAAGTGGCATTGTATTTGATTTTTTGTCGGTCGTGACTAGCCGCGGTAAAGATCGGAACCGAAGGACCTTCAGTTTATCTCCACACTTTTTCTATACTTTCGCATTTCTACTGTGGCCATGCTAGGGTCGCTGGTGTATAAAATTCTCTCTCTCTGCCTGCCTGCCTGTCTGTCTGTCTGTCTGTCTGTCTGTCTGTATGTAATAATATTCTTTACAAATAAAGAACTACATTACAACTACAAATAATTTATATGGCAAAACAACGTTTGCCGGGTCAGCTAGTGTAAGGATAAAAAATGGAAGTATACCCATACCTGGGCAGCCCTTGGTCCAAAACCGGTCAATGTCCTTTAAATATGGAACAAGCAGTGTGTCGGACAAATCAGCCTGCCAAATCTAATAGCTCCCAGACGACATCCAGCCTCAAAATCCGCCCCACTTTCCGAGGACGGACGAAATAAATCCTGGACGTCTCAACAAATACGACTAAGCAATTCAAACCCTAACAAAGTACGATAAAATCTTCCTGCTTAAGCGCTCCTCAAAGGAGCCTTATTTAAATTAAACTTTATAATAAGGAAAATTATTTCTGACTTTACGAGAGGGGTGCAACGGCTACAAAGGCTCTAACTCGTCCAATTTTTACAAAAAGCACGTTTCAAAGGAAATTAAACCGCTTCTACACGGTAATTGGTAATTCTACTTTGTGTCTAAATGTTTTAAAAAAATAAAAATCTTAATAACTATTTAAAAGTTAATAAGTTTTATAGAAACTAGCTAGGTAGAGTATCCAATACTAGCTTGGTAGAGTATCCAATCTACCTTTGTTCATAACGTTTACTGCAATGTCGATGGGATATATTATTATCATCCTTTACAACATTAATGCTAAATACAAGTATTCCACGAAAAAGGATTTTACTGTAGAAACATGTCATAATTTAATATTTACATGAAATAAACACCCAGAAACTACTTCAATACTGAAACAGGAGTCAGGTCAGCAGCAGTAGAATTTTAAATATACACTTTTAGAAATATCGCCTTTATTGGTCAGCTTCCACAAGCAGAGTGAACCCCTTTTTACCGTTACCACCCTTTTTATACATTCTATGATTATCAACAGTTACTTACATTTTTAAATATTAAATATTGTAAATAAATTCTAATTATTATTATTATTATAAGTATGACATTGTTTTAAATTATATTTTATGATTTTTTTAAATGATTTTATAGTTATTGTTATAGATTAGAACAAAACCGGAAGCTAGCTTAAATAGACAGGAACCAATCATTATTAGGAAAATAATATTATAAATAGGTGTCATCACAGGAAGTCAGTTTTGTAACAATACGAAACTGCTACAAGGAGATGGAATTTCAACATGACATAATATCTTACATGATAACCACGAACTACACACAAACTCAAAACCTTACTCTAGGTTGGGTAAGCTCCGTTATTTAACCCAATAATATAATGACTTGTGACGTCAAGAATCAACGCCATACTATTATAGTGATTCATTCCGAAATATTATACAGGCCAGTGCGTCGACGTATATTATTCGGGAAGTCATAATTGCAAATATTACATTTAATACGTCATACTTGTCTCACCATAAAAATAAAGCATCCAATTCAAGGCGTCATGACCACTGGCCAGTATACTGGGCTAAATTTCGGAACTCAGCGTTAGTCTCCCATTGCACTGCCCAGCAACAGTGCCAATTAATAAACACTTGAATCTGAGCACTCCGGTAATCCAGCGAAGTGGTCGTCCAGAAGTCGATTCGATAGTCGGACAAACGAGACGATGTCGTAAACACGCACTCATTTACGACCACTATAACCACTACACAGTACGTGGACCACTAAATTTGGGCCCATAAACCCGACCATTAAACTGGTAGATACCAATTACTTTGTAATGCTGTAACGAACTTTAGGTGTTAGTAAGAACATGATCTTTTTATTACTGACACTACCCCAAACATAACAACACAACTAGTAATAATAATATATGCAATAACAATAAAATGTTGTAATTTAAAAGATATTTAATTACAAAAGTTTTCCTTTAAAACAAATTTAAAGTGCAATCGCTTCGTTGTAATAATTCTAACTTAGTTTAGTTTGTAGCTACAATTTGTTCTAATGTCGCAGGGTACTCCCCGGCGACCACTCCCACATAGTTCAAGCTATACAAGTGCTAGTTTAGTTTGTACAACGTCCCGCTCTATGTTTGGCCACGAATCATGATGGAGAACCATGAATTTTCACTTTGTCGACTGTCTACACTCTACAACATTACACAATCGATTTTGATCATGCGTAATCTTCGACGAATGTGCCTTTTTACACTTTCATAATCGCTTATGTTTGTTCATCAATAGATATAGTTTAGAATGAACAAGAGCAATGCGATGGCAATTATTGCGCGATAATTGCTCCAAAATCGCAATTTCGTATCACGTATCAGCCAAAACAATACGATTGCAATCGATCGCTTACATGATACCATTGTTTTTTATACCCAGCAATCAACCGCGCGATTATTGCTAGTGGATTGTTGATAGCTATTTTTACGTGATAGCCCTGCGGGTTAATTCCCGAACCGGTGGTAGGTCATCACGAAAACATTCTAAAATAAAAAGATTTGTTTCAGAAATCTCAGAAATAAAACAATTTTTATTTATAAGAGGCCACACTATTTAACTATAAATAAGAACTATAAAGTTCTTATTATTATACTATTATATACAGGGTGTAACAAAACTAAGTGATAATACTTTAGGATGTATATGGGTCCCCTATATAGAGTTCACTGTGAAAGTAGCGGCGCTGAAAGAGCAACTTTTTTTTCCACCTTTGTATGGAAAAATTCATGACGCGGGGGCACTTGCCCATATAAATCACAAAAAATTTCTTGCTCTTTCAGCGCTGCTACTTTCACAGTGCACTCTATATAAGGGACACATACACACCCACAAGTATTATCAATTAGTTTTGTGACACCTTGTATAGCTAAAATGATGCACAAGTACTGGAAACAATGATATCTCTTTAACCCAACCAAACAACTGAGCTTACAAATTTTATAAACGAACTAAAATCTATAAAAAAGGACTACCTCGTAGTTCAATTTCTTCATTAAAATGGAATATAGTATGTTAGTAAAATAACATACTATATTTCGGAAAATAGACTTCAAGTTTAAATTCAACGTGAACTCTTTAAGGCTAGGCGGTTCGCCTTTAAAATATCAGACGAGAAAAGTGCTATATAAAAGCAATATATTCTACGAACATCTTGGATCCTTTATCATATGATAGCCTTACATACGGCACAGGTGTGCATTAGAAAGGTAAATTCCCCTTTCGAAATATTTCGACTTCAAGCCTTGAAAATTTCACTTATCTACTTACAAGTCTTGAATATAGTATCTACTTAGTTGCTCGTATCTTCGTTGCGCGGAAATTCGTTCCGAGCGATGACTTAGCTACCAACTTTTTGCGTGATAAAACTATCTTTTAATGTTCTTTCCAAGGACTCCAAGTATGCTTAAAGGCACTTCCTTACACTTTTGACTTATTAAAAAAATGCTTACATTACCTAGGTCGTATTCGTTATCTATTGACGCCCTTTTATATATTTTTGTGAAGCAGTAAACCGTCTACTGTAGACGTTCTACGGTAAAATAAATATACAAACGTGGTACATAATAACAATATCTATGGACGCTTCACACCACGTCAGTCTGGCCCCGTGCTAAGTACCTGAAGGACTTATGTTACAGGTACCAGACAACGGAAATATATTTAATACTTTTATACTATACGTATATTTAAGATTTTTATTATATCATACACATATTTAATACACAACCAGACCCGGGAACATTGAAAACTTTTTGTTCCGTCGGCGGGATTCGAACCCGCGACCCCCGGCTTGAGTTGCCACTTGCCACACACTCAACCAATTGAGCCACAGAGGTCGTCAAACACACGTCTGTGGCTCAATTGGTTGAGTACACGTACATGTATGTATACTATATTCGTTTCACCGTAGCACCTGCCAAATACCTTAAAAAGCTGTTATTAACGATTAAGTTATTTGACGGGATGGCATTCTGTAGTTGCTGCTATCTTAAATAGAAACAACTACATAGAAACAGAATAAACGACAAGAGAACCACTAGAAGTGAGCAACAAATCTCTTTTTAATCGTAGCTGAAATTGAACTATAAACATTCAACGGACATCAGTCGAGTGGGGTGAAAATATGAGCGCCATTTAGAGCTATCAATACAACGCACCTGTGTGCCTTAGTTAAATTGGGTAGCGAATTTCAAAGCCTTTTTAATTAATCACGGCTGGAAGCTACGGTGACGTTATTCAGCGTTGGAACTACGATTTTGAAATAGAATTCTGTTAAATAGTTTGTTTGTATTTGTTTATTTAATTTGCAAATTAAGATAGAACCTAAATGTGTCTGACTCTTCGTAAAACGATTTTTAGAATAAAATTTTATAGTGCAATAACAATCCAGCTAAAGCTAATTTAATATCATTAATTTTGAAAAATAACGTGTTATTTCGTAATTGTAATTTTTAGAAGTGCACTTAATGTGTATCATTATTATTGTAATTATTTATCATTATTATTACAATTACCCTTATAGCATTAATTATGATTAGTAAGAAGAGGAGTGAAATCAGACTTCCAGACATGATCAAAAACTTGTCCAGTGTTCCATCTGGGCCTTTATTTTATTTAGTACTTAGCGTAAGCACTATCTACATTTAGGGTCAATTCACACCGAAATGGCAGCGCAGCGGCGAGCATTTTCAGTGTCATATGATTTTAAACTTTATCTTCATTATTGTAATACATAGAATTACTTGAGAAACTTGGAAAGTCTGGCGACCGCGAATTCTCAAGCGATACTATGTATTTCAATAATGAAGATAAAGTTTAAAATCATATGAAACTGAAAATGCTTGCCGCTGCGCTGCCATTTCGGTGTGAATTGACCCTTAGGTATTTACTTACTTTGTTAGTGATAAGTTGTATTTTATAGTCACATACAGTTTTTATGGTATGATTTAGGTAAGTAAGCTATTGAACCGCCAGATTTTTCTGAGCGACTCTAATAGTAATCATATAAATTATAACTTAACAACTGACCTCGCTGATCTCAATTTGGGACTTCCGCTTATATTCCCATAGAATAATAATTCTAAAACTAATAAAACCCTTAGCGACGTATAACTTATAAGTATACTTATTATATAATTTTATGACACCGCGTTCAAAGACTTCTGAAATTAACGTCGATGAATTAGGGCCAAACAGGTTGTATCACAAAAATGTTCACATTTTCGGAGTTTTCAGAATATGTAGGTTGCGAAATATGTTGCCTGCGAATGCGAGTACAGTGTCAGAGGCTGAAATATTGCATACCTGCAGCGCCGCCGTGAAAATTACATTTCAACTACCTTTATTACTCTTCCAAATAACGTCAAAATTAAATTATTCTGAGGTTTTCAGTCATTGCTTGTATTTTTTCTTGTTTCTTACCTATTCTCATGGGTAAGAGATTAATAAAAAAAGTACTTTTTAATAATTAACTTTTTGAAAACCCACTTAATAATTAATGCCTACTTAAGTTATCCTTTAACTTCGATTAACTTTTCATACCAGCATAAGCGTTGCGGATCACGCGAAAACTATTAATTATTTACACATGACACATACAGGGGAGGATTTACGATTTGGGGAAAAATAAAAGCTGGAAATATTTTTGGAAACGTGTGATGAATATTCAGGACTAAATGAAACATTCAGTGGACAACTGGGGTCGATGTGCCACGCGGGGGCGCCGGTTTTGAAATAAGAATGCGAACAGAGCTAGAGAATATCAGCATGCTCTTTACACGCATGCCCGTCATCCATATGCCAGATGAAACAGGACAAAAATTTTCTATGCAAATTTTCCGCTAAATTAGTTTTATTCTAATAATCCGAAATATATATTTTTTTTAACTACTGAGTAAAAAAATACATGTTGTAACAATACTATTTCACGCATTGCACGTGTATTGTACATATCAGCTGTTTTCACTGCATTTTCATCGATGCTCACCAAAGCTAATATGCAAAGGCTAGCGCATTGTCGGCCTTTATTTAGTCACATTCAATAAAGCGACTTCCGAAGCGAACTTTTATACCATCACGTCGCCTGTGAAATGGCCTTATATCAAAAGATTTAAGCACCTATTTGCATGTTTATAGACCGGAAAATAGTGCCTCACTTTATTGTACCGTGGTGAAATTGCGCGTAATACTTCCTCTGTAGAAGCGCACGTATGAGCTTATTTAAGTTAACATAATATTTACTTATGAAACAGTTCAAATAGCGAGTGAACTGAATATTTTTTAAAGGTTAGTTTAATAATACATTTTTTTTTATTAATATGAGAGACAGTTTGGGCCTCGTAAATAATTTAACAATTTTTATTAAGGGCAATTCCGGGGGAGAGCCTAGTTACTTTGAGACTCTACTGTGAAGGAATCATGATGAATAAAATAATAATTAATATAGAAAATTAAACTTTATTTATAACTAGCTGTCCCGGCAAACGTTGTTTTGCCATATAAAGTATTTCGCCCATAATATTTTATTGAAGTGACTAAATAAGTATGGCACCATGGCAACGTCCATCGCTATCCCGTCGCACAAACAATGGTCGCCGTCAATCTCGAGTTGTAATAATTTACTATTATTTATTCAACAAATGTACTTATCAATATAAAAAGTAGCCAGTAGCCGATTCTCAGACCTACTGAATATGCATATAAAATTAGGTTAAAATCAGTAAAGGCGTTTCGGAGGAGTACGGTAACTAACATTGTGACACGAGAATTTTATATATAAGATTAATATTGTAAATTAACGATAAATCACTTTAAACAATGAAAAAACACGTGATATTCAATTTTAAAAAAAAAAGAACGACTGGCCGTCTCTCCCAGAGTGTCCGGGAAAGATGGCCAGTACTTTTATTTGGCTTCCCCTTTGCCCTTGAGATCTTTTGAGTCTGTTCCTTTTCTTATTACCCCTATAAGAACACAATATGTCCTAAAACTCGGTACAATTTTCATGCAGATATTGGATTGTATTCGTCTTCAATTATTTGTGTCCCATAATAACTATAACCACAATCTCTGCAGTTATCTTTCTCTCTATCTACAGTTTCACTCTCAGAGGTGTCATTAAAAAGTATGGAAATTTCTTCGCAACTTCTATCAGAAAACTTTTGGAATGCCAAACGTTTCGTAAGTCTTTTTTTACTTAGGCGTATATACTATGGCCATTTCTCCCGATTGTCCAGGTGAGATGGTTAGCTTCGGTAAATAACACAAATCCTAAAATTCTAAGGTAATTTTGAGGAAAGGGCACCGTAGTATGGTTACTTCATTGTGAAATCACGAAATTGGAATTGGATGTGAAAGCTTTGCCTTAGATTGAATGTGTCATCAAAAAACAAAATGAAATGACTCGCCTTTCCATACTTTTTTTGAACAAAAATTCACCTATACTTGTTGATCGCGGTCACGTTAACTGAACTAAATAGGAAGTAACGCCACCCAGCTAAAAAATTCCTGCATTTTTTTCGACTGGCCATCTCTCCCGTACGGCTATCTCCCCCGGAATCACCCCTACAGATAGGTACTAAGGTGCAGATACTACAATAACTGCCTATACAGGATGCAATTAAACCTTCCTACCAAATTTTTTCCAGGACTTAGGTATCATTAGGAGAGTCCATTTAACCAAAAAAAATTGGGTGTTATTTTTTTTCAATGACATATTTTATCCCATTTAAAATCGTTGCAGAACGGTCACTCGGGGCGCGGGGGAATGAGAGGGGGTGACGCCGGGATGAGGCGTGCGCGCGGAGGCACGTCACGCGCGGCCGTCGCATCGTGTCCATTAATTGTAGTGTTTTTTAGGATAACTTTCGGAAGCTATTGCTCAATAATTTAGTACTGAGTGACTATAAAAGAAAAAATACGTGTATTTTTATTTTTAACAAGGATCAATATATCAAAATTTGGCAGGAAGGTTTAATTGCACCCTGTATAAGTACCTTAAAATTTTTGATAAACATCTTAAACGGTCTTTATTATTTTAACCCTCGAGAGGTCGCGTGGGGTCTTTAAAAGCCCGGAGTTTGCGAAAATGAGAAAAAACTATATTTAAATTAATCGTAGCATCGCCGTCCTTTGGGTAGCTTCCTAAAAAGAATTATATTTTGATATAATCGCAACTAATTTGAGCTCGCGTGCATGTATTGTGTGTTATAGATGTGTTTATTCGCGCTGGGGTCTCTAAAGACCCCAGGTGAACAACCGCGTTACTAAATTTTATTTGATATCTCCATACAGTTTTTAAACCAAAATAGATTTATTTTGTAATTTCTATTGCATTTTATTACTAAATCAATAAAAATATTCGTGGGTTGCTTCCTATTGCCTTATATCACCTCTATAAAGCTTTAGGCGCAATTTTCTAAAAATGCATGTTTTGCTTCCTACACAAAAATGATGATTATTATTTATTTTATAATGATGAGAACAAATTTTAAGTTCATTTACTATACTTATAAAGTGTTACAACAGAAAAATATATAAAATAAAATAGGTTTTGGTACTAAAAATACGTGAATGTTTAATATTCTATAGTTTACATATTATTTGGACTTAGTTTTTAAAAGTTTAGGTTAAGTTATAGGAAATTTTATTACCTTTTTTAATTTTACTATCATTATATGGTCTAAAATGGAAAATTTTCGACTTATTTTTTTTTTTTGATTGTATGTTTAGGTTATAATTTTTCACAATATTAAATGATGATGATTATTTCTTTTGTGATGATGAGAACAAACTTTTAGTTAATTTACTATACTTATAAAGTGTTACAACAGAAAAATATATAAAAGAAAATAGGTTTTGGTACTAAAAATACGTGAATGTTTAATATTCTATAGTTTACATATTATTTGGACTTAGTTTTTAAAAGTTTAGGTTAAGTTATAGGAAATTTTATTACCTTTTTTAATTTTACTATCATTATATGGTCTAAAATGGAAAATTTTCGACTTATTTTTTTTTTTTGATTGTATGTTTAGGTTATAATTTTTCACAATATTAAATGATGATGATTATTTCTTTTGTGATGATGAGAACAAACTTTTAGTTAATTTACTATACTTATAAAGTGTTACAACAGAAAAATATATAAAAGAAAATAGGTTTTGGTACTAAAAATACGTGAATGTTTAATATTCTATAGTTTACATATTATTTGGACTTAGTTTTTAAAAGTTTAGGTTAAGTTATAGGAAATTTTATTACCTTTTTTAATTTTACTATCATTATATGGTCTAAAATGGAAAATATTCGACTTCTTTTTTTTTATTGTATGTTTAGGTTATAATTTTTCCCAATATTATTAATAGTTTGATTGAATCTGATTAATATTGAATTAAATAACAATAATCGATATAATAATGTTAAGTAATATTATGTCAATTTGTGTAATATTTATGTCATTTACTTTTCGGGCTTTCAAAGACCCCAGGTGACCAACGCGCAACGGCGTAATTTTAAAAGCGCGACCAACCGAGGGTTAACTTGAACTTTTAATTGTCAAAAATTATAGTCCAACTACTTTAAATATTATAGTACATGAAAGGCACATATCCACCTATATTACAAATGCAAAAACCATCCTGCCTCTATATGATTAAACCGGAAAAAAGCCTGGAAAAAACATAGGATAGTTTTTGTCACAGAAAAAAGTGTAGTTCCCGAGCGATAAACAAACTTCTGCGCGACGAAGTTGAGGGAAACGTCTAGTATAATAAATTTTCCGTAACATTACAGGCTTAGGGTCAATTTATATTGCAACGTAACGAACAGATGCGATGCATTAAAGAGCCTTTCAAAATTGGAATAGGCAGCACAATACAGCGAGCGGCAATTTAAGGTGCATCTTCGTGTATACTGTATAGTATACGGGGTGTAACAAAACAATGTGATAAAAACACTTTAGGGTGTATATGTGTCCCTTATATAGATTTTACTGTAAAAGTAAGTAGCGCTAAAAGAGCAAAATTTTTTTAATGATTTGTATGGTCAAGAACTCTATAAAAGAGATATATATGTCGCAGTCATCTGGTTCAATCTGTGATTCGATTGAACGACTAGCGTATTCATTGAATGACACCATTTTATTGAATAACTGAAGGACAACTAGTCAAGACGTTGACTGTAACGTTTAACGTCTTGACTAAACGTCATCATAGTGAAGTCGTTAAATAGAATGTTATGATTTATTAAAAGTATTTGTTGGTGGCGTAATAATCTAAGGTTAATCTAGAAACTGACTTCAATTATTAGGTGACGGAGCCCCGCTACGCGGGGCTCCTACTTATGGGCTTCTGGGTGGTTTACAAAAAAATAACCACGATGGCTAAGGTGGGAGCGTAGCGCAGCGAAGCTAACCTAACCCACTGAAGTCGTATTGGGCCAACACGGAGTAATACATTGCTATTAATTACCTAAGAATTATTTTGGTGACTACGAGCGCCGCAGTGGGAAAAAAGTGAAATACGTTCAATTACCTGGCCGATTTTGGACAAAAGTTTCACTTCTGACACGTGTACTTGCGCACACGTTTTTTTTAATGCATCGTATTGTACCTAATTGTTATTTTCAATGTAACCGACTGCAGCTAGCATGGGTAATAAAATAGTTAAACAACGCTGGCCGCAATGTCCGGTCAGGATTGCTGTGCGGTACGCCTCACGCCGTCACCCGCCAGCTGTAACTTACCTCGCTGTAATTACTTTAGCTCCATCATCATCATGATTGTCTGTAGAAACCCTCCTTTAGCAAGTCAAATAAAGGTATTCATGTTACTCAATAGCCATGATGGACAATCAATGCGCAATGATTGCTTCATTCATTGCGGATGGATTCTCTACGTGGGCTCCGTAGCATAAAATTTCAAAAAGTTCAGTAGTATAATAAAATGTTGTGGACTTCCTTGCATCAATGAGAGTTGTTAGTACATTATTCTAAGTACCAAAATAAGAAAGTCTACTGCTATTAAGACCTTTGTTGCTTTGTTTTTTATCAAAGGAATATTGAAGTAAATAACAAAGTATCAATTGCAATAGATGAAGTATTTTGAGGCTAGGAATCCAATAAAAATGGCACTAAATTACATAGCAGAGATGTAACTTGCAAATAGGTCGTCGAAAAACGAATAAATGCTTTTAAATCTCAAACTATTTACATAAGACCGTATGGGCTGTTGCAAAATGAGGGCATCGAAACTGAGAATGTGGCGCCAAAACCTTTAGCTGTTGGCTTTTCTACTACATCGCACAGATGCCGAACTTAATTGGATTTTGATGACGTATTTTTGTAGGACATTTTTGACCTATTTCAGATGGAGCTACAAAGATACTTTTTTAACGACGTTGTACACTTTTTTGGGTAGAAGAGGAACCTATGCCTTTCTCTTCTTACCGAGAAAAATATGTGCCTGCGCCTAGTGTTTCGTTTTTACGTCTGCCGTTACTCCCGGAGTGCAAATTGTTTTTTTTTTTATTTAGTTGAGTCAACATTAAAGTGTATGTCAGTCAGGTATGAAACCGCATACTTATATATTTTATATTTAAATATTTTGACGCATAGCCGACCACACAGGCGCTGCGCCATCGCAGCGTTATTACGACGCAGTCTGAACGTCGACACCCCCTCCCGCTTCGTCTCGGAGGCTGCTGTCCGCCATGTGTGCGTTGCCACGACGCAACGCGCCGTGTGAACACCTTGGTTATTTGTATGTAAAACAACGCAACGGCAGCGCTGCGTCGACGCAACGCTGACGCAACGCGCCGTGTGGACTGGCTCTTACACGATTCCGTTCTTGAAGTAAAATGGATGACAGTCAAAGATTTTTATAGCCAAAATTATCAGAAAACTCCTAATAAACGTGATTGACAGCGTGAGCTCGTAGACAAATAAAATATGAATGTACTTGTTGCTTCGTTTATTGCATTCACTTTCCATGTTTAACTTGGCAACAAAATCTAACCAATTATGATTGGTTCCTGCCACAAGATTCTATTTTGGCATCAAACTTCCCGTTCCAAGAAGAAAGTTGCTGGAGTTTTGTTTTCATTCATTCATTCTTTATACTTACTGAGTGTGGTTCATTTAATTTAGTTATATATTTTGACCTACCAGTGCTTTATATTAGTTTAATGTTAATTATAAGGCAAATAATAATTGAGTCGTTTGGGTTATACGATATTATCGTATAATCCATACCTAGGGAATTTCAAGAGAAAATAATGTGTATCCAATTGTGCTGTGCGTATGTTCCGTTATTTTACTTCAATCAAAGCTCTTATCAATATTCTTATTTCAAAAGCAGTCTTGACTAATAGGTTGAAATGAGCCGTTAAAACAACGCCAATTTATGAAAAGTTCACCCAGTTCCTACAGAATTGAATATTGTTACGAAATGTTCCACAATAAATCGTTTGCAATAAATCTGAAGTGTTATAATTAATACAATAGAATTATTGTATTAATTATAACACTTCAGATTTATTACAATGCCTATACAACCATTTTCTTTATTAAATTCCGTTAGTACACTTCGCTGACGGCGGCCCTTTGTGCTCTAAGAATTTACAGCTATAGTTTCACATGGCACTTCGCCCTATATTGGCTCTTAGCGTTTCGATCAAAATCACAATAGCTCAATAGAATGCGTGAAGGAAGAGTCTTCTTTGTTGTAGGTGTTATATAGCAGTGAACGCCTCCGTGGTCTAGTGGTTAAAGCGTGGCTCTCGACTCCGGAGGCCGTGGGTTCGACTCCCGCGTTGAAAACATGTTATTTCCAAGTTTGGTTAGGACAATGCAGGCTGATCACCTGATTGTCTGACAAGTAAGATGATCCATGCGTCGGATGGGCATGTAAAAAGTCGGTCCTGCGCCTGATCTCTCGGCAGTCGTGTCGGTCTTCCGTCCCACTGGATTATGAGAGTGAAAGGAATAGAGAGTGCTCTTGTGTACTGCGCACACACTTGGGCACTATAAAAACTACTCCTGCGTAACAGGCCTGGTTTCAATGAAACTGGCCACCGTCACCGAAACCGGTGTGGGGAGTATTATTATTATTATATATTATAGCAGTTAAAATATGTCGTTAATCAGGTGGAAATAGAGTTAAGAATTTTAATTTACATGGTTATATACAAGATTTGGTGGTGGAATTGAAATTGAATTGTAGATATTTTGGGATCCTCCTACTTTTCATAAATAAACTATAAACCCTTTCAGTACGAAAATAATTAACATAATAAATTATAGTATACCAAAAATATACATATATTTTTTTATTTTAAGCGTCAGTTTGCGTTAAGCAGAGAGTTACCCTTTCTATGTTTTTTTGGAGTAGCACCTTTATTTTTCTGCCTAAGCGACTTACGGCCGTTCCCAATATTCAATCTATCTCTGATTTGACATACGACCGATCCCAGCTAACATTGAATTGACATAAAATATATGTCTCTAATGTCTAATGAGAGCTATTCCTATCTCTAATAGGGCAAAACCAGAGATAGATCAAATATTGGGAACGGCCGTTAATGTATGCTGTAGCCTGTAAGTTTAAACAAGTAAGAATCGGGATGAAAAAGTTATAAACCAGTTTTGTTTTACTTTAAAAAACAAGATAAAACAATATTATTTTAATAATTAAGGCTATTTGCAATTTTTCTTCTTACAAAAGTGCCAGTTAACCAGTAGATCCCCGATAAAGTTAAACAATGGAAATTATTTGCGATAGTATTCCGCACACAAAGTACATTACGGGCTATTTGCATAAACTAGGACTATCACGTTAGTAAGCCGCAATGGAGGACGCTCACTTATTTCCTGCCACTATTAAACTGTTTACGTTCGTGATTTGTAGTCGCAAATCTGCATATGAATCGAAAGCCGAAATGATTAAAACGGACGATTCAATCGAATCGATTTGAATCAAACGGCTTGCTGTTATTCGATATGGCTATAAAGCTATTTCACGAAGCGTTTATTTCATCAAGCCCCATACGGTCACCGGTGACCGAGACACAATAGAATATCTATTGTGTCTCGTTTTCCCACGATCGACGGATTATTGTTCTGGTGCAGGTGTGACTTCTGTTATGAAACATTAGAACCTTAATTTTTGTGTACATGAGTGTGTGTGTGTGTGTATGTGTGTGTGTGTGTTTATGTGTGTCCAGCTTCAGCTCCCAATACAGACAAACCGTTTTGGTGCATTTTCATTGAAGGCAGTCAAGAAAACTCTAGATTCTAGAACATAAAAGTCTTGATCAGAAAGTTTTGATGGTATTATTTTCTAGAGTTTTTTTCTTCTGTTTTCATGTTTATCGAAAACTATTCGCTTATTACAATATACAAATCTTAAGAGTTTTACCTTTATGTTTCCATATTATCTATAAATAGATATACATAATATAATAGAATACAATACTTATATAATTATGATGAGAATCACTTAGCTATGAACTTGCAAGAATTATAGATTACTTTACTTGGAATGTTCGTTCTGATAGATCAAACCCATTGAAGCTCCATCATCAGACCCTTGTCATGAACTAAAGTAATGAAACTAGCCCGCAACCTTCATATATCAATAACCTTTAATTTGAGCTAACGGTAATGCGCCCCGTGATAGGATTAGATTGCGAAAAAAATTTGAGATGGATTCTAATGGATGGATGGATGAAAGGAGCACAGATATTTTTTACATAGAGAGGTCTATGATTTTATTTAAAATCAGAATTGTACCTAACTATAGGTCTACCAGAATCTGATGGCAAAAAGTGGGAAAATAAATTGACTCTAGCAATACCGGGGTAGTTGGAATAAAATATTTTGATCCTTTTTTTTCTTATAGCGGCTGATTCTGTGTGTTAAACATGCAAATATAAAAATTTATCCAATGATCAAGGATATTTTATGAAAATCTGCTGTCAAAAATTGCCATCAGATTCTGGTAGACCTATAATTACGTAATTAATGATACCTCTAATGTTTTGTATTCTTGTCGTGATTTACACACCTTTACATGGCTTATAGTAGGTTTCCTTGTATTATGGTCTTTGATAAAACGTATTTGTGCTGTCTCGTTGATAACCTAATAAGTAATAACTGACAAGGATCAAAATGCATTTTTTGCAAATAATTATATTATATTATTAGGTGTCGCCACTTGGAAATTACTTTTTAGAGGATTCCTATAAATTTTGGACTTTGAACTTCGTTGTTCAATGCATTTTGACTGAAGATTAAAGATACCGATGTTTTAGGGGCAGCGCATACAGATAGCATTCTGTCTGGAATTTGGATCTTTAATTAATAAATTTAATTCTTATACAAGATCGACTTTGAGAGGAATTAACATTAAACTTGTTTCTTATATTATGTTAATTCTTCTCAATTTACACTATCTTCCTTCAATTAATAATTGGCTAATAAATGTTTTTTGTTATCAGGTAGGGCGATAAAGGTTCAAACCATTAACTATATATTAACAGTTAACATTACCCATACAAAAACCTTATACATTTTTTATCTAATATATAAAATTCTCGTGTCACGATTATAATATAAAAAACGGCTCAAACGATTAAAATGAAATTTTGTATACACATTCGTTAGGCCTGAGAATAGGTTTTTATCTACTTTTTATATTGATACTAGAAATAATTTATATGGCAAAACAACGTTTGCCGGGTCAGCTAGTTTGATTTATATATTTTTTTTGTTGTCAGGTCGTGCGATAGAGCGCGTGTGCGCGGGCGCGGACGGTACGGGCGCGGGGATGGTGGCGGCGGCGCGCGCGCTGCTCGCCTCCGTCACCAGGGTGCTGCTGCTGGCCGACATGGTGGTCGTCCGACAGCTGCTACTCGCCAAGGATAAGGTATACTTGCCATATGTAGAGTAGCCGTGAGACCATCTGGAAATGGAAGCATTCGCCTATGATGTGACTTTTCAGACTTATCTCTGAGCATTATAATAATTTAATTTTATTATTATTTTAAAAGTAAGCAGAGGTTTCCTGCGACTTTGTTCGTGCAAAAATGAATTATCGCGCCAGTACCATAAATGGTTGATCTGTAGCGTTACATTACAAGTGAATCCTCGTTTCCTAAAAATTTATTGTAAACGGCCAAAGCAATCACCGAAGTATGTACTATCAGAGAAATCTACGATATATATGTATTTGATATGGTTATGTCAAGTCATGCTATCCTTCACAAAACCCGACCTAAACGCGTAGGCCCGCCATCTGCCTGTAAATCAATTTCTCTAATAGTACTATTTATAGCCTCGTAAAGTCCCTAAAAACTATGGTCACTAATTTGCACCAAGCATTAACACTTTGCACAAACCAAAATGTATTAAAAATATAGAGCCAAGGTATTGTAGCGTGAAACCGCAAATGCACGAAAACTAGTTTTTAGTTAGTCGGTTTATTTTCAAATACAAGCATAAAATGGATGCAACAGCGAAGTTATTTATCATTCGGTCAATAAATAAAGCCTTTGTTAAAAAGAGTTCTTGTTAAATGCGTTTAAGTTCTTAGAGCTCCCATTCCTTTGATATCTTGTATTCGTTAATGTGACGATATCGTATATATAGTACAGGAACTCATGCTCATCATTTTGATCATAATATTTATCAATCGTCAAAATAGTCACAATATTCAAATTCAAATTCAAATTCAAAATTCTTTATTTGCACAAGACATGGTGAAATTAGATGTTACAAACATTGATAGGTACATGTTTTGCCTGTTTATGGCATGCAAATGTTTTGTTTATGGAAGTCATATTAATCAAGTAACATACATATTATGTATATCTAAATAGGTTTATAAATTAGGTCTTATCTCATCACATCACAACATAAGTCATATATTAAAATCATGTCAAAATTTATATATTACATTAAACTACAATATATAAAAATATTTTATTTAACCAATTTAATTATCTTTATCGTTTAGATATTCTGCTACAGAATAGAAATTTAAATAATTTTTTTTTAAAACTATAATAATTTTAAACTTTTTAAAATAGGATTGACAGCTTTCTGTTTGTTTGAGACCGCACATAGAGCGTATGCATCTTCTCTGAGCTCTAAAAACACGTTCATGTTCGGTAGCATTACCCCCAAAAAACAATACCATACCTTAAAATTGATGCTACGTAAGCATTGTACGTTATAAGCAAGGCATCAATACCGACTACTTTTGCTAGCATATATAGTGCATATGAGAACTTTTGTAATTTAGTGCATAATATTTCAATGTGTGCATTCCAACTTAAGTCATTGTCAACCAATATAAAATAAGAACTAAGGTCCAGTTCACATTCTTCAATTTTTTTACATTCATGGTTATAACAATGAAAGGTAAAATTCCGGCAGGTCGCGAGGTCGCTGGATCGGTTGGAGTCAGTGACGAATTTTGCCGAGTTCGTCCGAGCGTTCACGGAGTTCGGTGGCGGCATGGTGGAGCTGGCGCGGCTGACTGCCGAGAGACGAGCAGACCTCAGGGACGAGAGGAGAAGAGCACAAGTGGCGGCCGCGAGGAACGTTCTAGAACGGTCTACGCTGATGCTCCTTACTTCTTCTAAGGTGAGGAACTTATGAGTCCAAGGTCAAATTCTGGCAGGTTGCGAGGTCGCTGGATCGGTTGGAGTCAGTGACGAACTTTGCTGAGTTCGTCCGAGCGTTCACAGACAGCGGAGGCGGCATGGTGGAGCTGGCGCGGCTGACGGCCGAGAGATGAACAGACCTGTGAGACGAGAGGCGAAGAGCATGCAAGTGGCAGCCGCGAGAAACGTTCTAGAATGATCCACGCTGATGCTCCTTACTTCTTCTAAGGTGAGGAGTCCAATCGAAGTGGTGAAGTATAAATAAGAAAGTTTACCTATCCTATCGGAGTGATGTACCATCGAAGAAAGATTCATAGGCAGTTGACGGACCTACGTCGTTTGGTTAGTTTATGTCAATTCAATGTTGGTCGCAAACTGTCGGTTGAGATTAACATAACACGACCGAATTACCTTAGGTACGCCATTTACCTATAAATTAACTTCTCTGATAGTACTATGAATGAGAAAGTTTACCTTAACTTTTTCAGTGGTTCATTGATTTTGTATATTATATTCTTTTGTAAAAACCATAGATTAAACAAGTCTCGATGGAAGCAAGCGCTTTTTAATTTTATTATCTACCAAGATTTCAATGAAAGTGCTATAACTACCAACAAAGAAATCAGGTTTCAATATTCTATGAATCCGAATTTCGCCACGAGGCATCCCTCTGTTCATGGAATACCTAAAATGTAAGGTAAGATTGTTTCAGCTTCCGTACATGCAATTACTGTTATTTGCTTGAGAGGCTCACGGGTATGCAGAAATTCACAGCTCAACGGCCAATATTTCGAATGCCCAGTGACCGGTAATCACTTAAAGTGAAGCTACGTAGTATCATCCGGCATCTGAACGAAATAAAGGGTCAGGACCCTTAGCCAAGTAGTTTCTTTGTCACTTCTTTATAGATTCGCCGATAAAAATGTATGGAATTCAAAATAGCAACGCGATGCGGCGATGCAATGCATTTTTAAATGAGTCATTCAAAACTGAACTTTATTTATTACACAAGAAGATACACATTGAATTGACAGATTGCTGCCATGTCAGGCTGCTTGTTCCAAATTTGAATGGGTAATGTTAAAGTGTATCGCGAGTCGCGACGTATCGACGACATCATACAATATCTGCGTTACAGCAACGTGCGACACTACAATGCACGGTGTAAACAAACAGGTACCCATTCCTGCATCGCGCTATCGAAGTTTTCTAAGTGCGTCGATATAATATACAGGGTGTCAAAAGACCGCTTCCGATAACTTCGTGGGGTTATTATAGGGTATGAGATATCCCTTATAGATATCCATTGGTGCAAGTAATTTTCTTGTAAACACCAGTTTTTAAAATAGTCTAAATTTTCAACACGCAATGTATAATGCGTGCAGAAAATGCGCGATAGTATCGCACGCCGGTGAAGCCCCGGGCGACCCGGCCCCCCCGCGCCGCCCGCGCCGAGTCCCGCGCGCGCGGCCCTGCGCTAGTCACGAGCTAGACAAAACAGCTGATCGTGGTGTGCCCTCATCTATGTGTGCCCTAGCCCGTAGGTAGTGAATAAACCACCTTTATTGTAATGATTATTAAATTACAATTATTTTCACGATTTAAAAAAATGTTAGAATTTATTAAGTACCATTTCTTAGGTTATTACTCAAAAATACTCAGTTTTTACTTTCAGCTAAAAAGGAAAAGAAATCATAATTCACATCCGGTTCAGGTTGTACAAATACATACAGAGTTACACCGATCTATCGAAAAATACTTGATAACATGTTCACTGACCTGTCAGCTGTCTGCTTTTATGAAATGCAGTTCGAACTGTGCTCCATTTAACTCGATGCAGATTGCAGAGTTATTCAACACTAAACAAAAGTCATTACAGGAGACATTCCAATTCTTTAAACACTTTTTACTGCACTGTTTAAACCGCACTATCGTCTATCGACGACGATGTTCAACCCTTTAAGGCGAGTATGAAAAGTTCATCCGCATTTCATCTTTTTCTGTTATTAATTACAAATACAAAATAAAATAGTTAAGAATACACAAAACAAGCAATATGACCAGAACTTCTAAACGTAAAATCACAAAACATAAACAACTAGCTGTCCCGGCAAACGTTGTTTTGTCATATAAAGTATGTCGCCCATATCAATTACGTTTAGCTTTACGTCAAATTTTT
The DNA here is from genome assembly GCA_905187585.1 of Cyaniris semiargus. Classification (NCBI taxonomy): domain Eukaryota; kingdom Metazoa; phylum Arthropoda; class Insecta; order Lepidoptera; family Lycaenidae; genus Cyaniris; species Cyaniris semiargus. The sequence goes on from LR994555.1 coordinate 8,820,088, forward strand.
TACCATACTTAACCATAGACAACATTGACAAAATTACGTTTAGCTGTCATTTTTGTTTTGTTATTCCATGTCAGATGCGTTTTTGTTATACCACGTTTTATACTGACTTCACGGAAACGCGGTCGGATAAAAAATCCTATGTCCGTCTCCTGGTTCTTAGCTACCTCTCCACCAATTTTCAGCCAAATCGGTTCATCCGTTCTTGAGTTATAAGTAGTGTAACTAACACCACTTTCTTTTATATATATAGATAACGCACACCAGCGCGTGTTTACAGCCGACTGAACAAAATTGAAGAAAAAACTTTGTAAAATAATAGGGATGTATCCCTGTGCATTTGAGTTATCGTCGATAATTTTTTATCGATAAATCGTATTAATTGTTTTACATACGATTACGTATTGATTACTGTCAAACTAAAAATAAACAAATACTCAATATAGACTAGCGACAATAATTAAAAGTTAAAATTTAATTAATTATTATTAAAGTATTTTCATTGCTTACGTAGACGCGTATACACGCATACGTAGACGCGCATAACGTATGCCAGGCCATGGCATAACAATCACTTTATCACGGTAATGTCGGTATCGAAATTATCGAATGCAACTCGACTATGTATCCCGATAAAAACTTTCTGAATTTATAACCTCTCAATAGAGATAATTTTAAAAATGAGATTAGATTTACTAAATAATAGTTATAATTTTTATTATTTAATGGTAATTTAAATATCGACTAAATAGTTTTGAATTTATAGGGTACAACACTTAGATTGTCCTTGAAAAGGATTAGCGACACGTGCGTGCACAGTGCAGAGAGCGGCCGCGCTTTGTCGGCTCGCATCACAAAGCACGCCGCCCGGGGCGTTCGATGTCTTTTGACTTCTTCCGAAAGCCGATACACGCCGAAAACATTATTTTAAAAATTAAAATAGATTTTCTAATTTCTAATTTAGTAGCCATTTGCGCATTGAGGTTAATAGGTTGAGTTAAGTTTGATTTTTTAACAATTACTTCAAATATCAAAACGTGGTAGTATTCTGTTAAGTATTAATTGATTATTATTTCAGTTGTGTTAAAATACTTTGTGGTGTGATAGATTTCGTTTGAAAATATAAGTGTTTTTGACGTTTTTGGTGGTGACTGGTCTTATTGCTTGGTGTTAAGGACTATTTTCAAAATACATAAAGAAGTAAGAACACTTGAACTCAACATTTTTGACGTAAGTTAATTGCCAGATTTTTGTGTATCACCTGTAATTTCGATTGATAAGTGACTATTGCGGATAGACAGTTCATCCGCATTGGTTTCGTTACTTACGATGAACTTTTTAACTAGTCTAAAAATCTTAGAAATTTGCGATAATCTTGTAAGTTGTTACACATGCACAGACAGTTGCTTACAGTTTTCTACATGAGTTACCATTAAACTTTTAACACTGCAAGTAGCCAAGATGAGGGGTTAGAGGTCAGTTATGGTGACCACCTTCATGGGTTTAAAGTTGGAAGGACACCACATACATTAGAGTTTAGAACAGCTGTTCTGCCGTAGTGTATCGTCGCATACGACCTTTCGACTTAGCGCACGTAGGCCGTAGCGTGAAGACATTGAGCGCGCGGTTTTACATTGCGTTTTTTAGTAAAAATAATAAAATTTAAAAAAATATTTTTAAATATTTTTCTATGTGGTTTATTATAATGTTTAAAAGGTACTAATTATAAAAAAATGAAAAAAAAAAATTAAAACTAATAAAAAAAAACACATTTTCGTCATGAGAAAATGTAGTATAATCATATCCCAAAGTTATTGGAAGTACCCCTGTATACGACAGCTGAAATCAATCACGCGGGCTTCGGCCTGACCGAGCATACCACCTCGCTCGGTCGGAAGATCTTCTTTTGCGGCCTCCACGCATATTCCCACTAAAGTGATAACCTTCCACTTCTGCTTTTATTTATCGTTCTGTTATAATAGAACGTTTACGATGCAAGGACGTAATGCATCAATGGTGTCATATTATAAATGTAACTAAAATATCGTACTGTAGACGCTACGGCAACGAAACGGAGCGATGTGGCCTCGTTCTCAGATACAAATCTAGTTTGCATCACACAAGAGTCGAGCCTAATTCAGTTACACTAGCTACGGTCCATCTAGAGTCAATTTACAATTATTGGTACGACCTTTATACGACATAAAGATCACATTCAGTACATAACTCAAGATAAAATAACTTTAGTCGGACCTCAGTACATGTAACTCTTTTAGAAACACTCTACATGCAGTGGCAAAATTGAAACCCTTTTTTAACCGACTTCCAAAAAGAGGAGGTTTCTCAATTCGACCGTATATATGTTCTTCTTTTTAATAAACAATAGCAGCGAAAAACCATAAATAAATGTTCAGGATTCTGATTTGACCCGCGCCAAATGAAGCTCATCTTTTGGCGACTCGGTCATCAATTATGTACGCACCCACTGGAACGAGACCGGCGCCTAACAACTCACTTATCCTTTTTATTGGAAAACAATGCCCGAATACTGAAACAGAAACAAAAATAACCCGAGCGAACAACGGCTCCCAAATTATGCAATCGAGATTCGTTTTGTTTGCATAAGCAGATGCGGTTAAGCTATCTTTGAAAACATCGATGTTTTAGCATCGACGCAAATTCCGGCAAGATAAACAAACGGTATTGGTAATGGTATTCCATTGTGGAATATTCGAAATATTTATCACACTCGCTGACTGAAATTTTATTTTTATTAATTCGCTGACTGAAATTTATGCACTGTATAAGAGTATAGATATTCGGGCGGGCCTAGTGACATTTTTTACTAACCTAAAACCTTACTGTTTCGATTTTGAATATTTACAAATTTAAATTAAGTAAAGAAAAAACAATAAGAATAGACTTTAAAAACGCTAAAACATCAAGACACGCACAATTAGAAAGATTAGCGCTATCTACTCTTGATTTCCTTGGTACTACTTACGTTTCGCAATTTTTTTGCGTTTTTGCCATAATATAATCAAATATCTTACAATATAAAATACGAGGTACATTCGAGATAAGAATGCTAATCTGAATGCACAATAACAAAACGCCCTAGGCCCTATACCCGCTGGCTCTAGCGTGAATTCCTTTAGAAAATTTTAATACTATGTAGAAGCGGGTATTAAAAGCTCGCTGACCCGAAGAGCGGTTATTGTTTTTGACTGCATCAAAATTCGAAAACCACAGCGTAGCGTTATTAATGTATTATTAATGCTTCAATTACCGTGCTCACTGTAATATATTATACCAAAGAGGGGTGTTGTTGGAAAAATTTTAAGTTTTCGCTTTTGAATTATTAACGTAACTGATACTGATTTTTAACGTATAGGTAATAGGAACATTTTGCATAAACCTTTTTCTTTTTTCTTAGCCTATACTAGAGTCTTTTAGTACAGGTTCCCTAGAACATTTTTTCATTTTATTGATTACTATCAAGCTAATTTTTCGTGAGTAGCTTCATTTTGATAAGACGAACAACAATTTCCTCTGCGAAAATTCTCGAAAGTGGTAGCTAACAGAGATAGAAAGGATTTAATATTTCGATTTGATGGTCCTGAAATATGGATTGTTCTATTTGTATTTGTTAAATTATATAACTATTAACCTATCAATATACAAAAAATCAGGTGGTTAGGGTTCCATTTTAGGGTTCTGTAGTTAACAAGTCCTTGTTGTTGAAACTTATTATTCGGGACTTAACGCGACAGACAGACAGTCGCGTTAAGTCCCGAATAATAAGTTTCAATTATAATGCAACGCGAAAGCTTAAAAGTTCAAGTCCTTGTTGACTATATATAGATTTTAAATTAGCTTGATAGTAATTAAATGAAAAAAATGTTCTAGGGAACCCGGACTATTTAGGTATATCGTCTTGTCTTATACAAACTAGATGACGCCCGCAACCCCGTTGTGCCAAAAATTAGTTTATCGCGGAGAAACCGTACATTTTTCCGGGCTGAAAAGCATCCTGTGTCCTTTCCCGGGACTCAAAGTCCTGTCCAAAGGATGCTTTTGTACAGCGCGGCGGTTTGGGCGTAAAAAGGTTACAAACAGACAGACACACTTTCTCAGTTATTATAATATTATTAGTAGCTATCTCTACTTATAATATTATAAATGTAGTATAGATATTAGTAGCTATCTCTTAGAAAGCCTTAATGATAAATACCAAACACATTAGGCTTTAGACTTGGAACGGTGCCACTAGGAATACTATCTCGAGGCGTTTCACAATAAATAAGACGCTCTGGTATCGATCGAAATCCAGCCCGATATCCTACATTTTTTCACAACTGCCATGTATTAGGTCAGACCATATTTGGAGCTAATTTGACAGTATTTATATAGGTTATGCCAATTGCTTCTGGATGGGATCCAAGTAGGACGATCGACAAGTATTAAATGGGCGAAATTTTTACACTGTCGTCAAAATACATCCTTGAGCTACTTTTGGAAGTACATTTTTATAATAAGGTGAAAGCTGATTTATGTTGTCTATATGGACCCGTAATACCCCTCACATCCCTTACCAATAAGAATCCTTCACTACTTAGCAAAACATAAGGCTCCTTCTCTCTCTCTCTTTCTCTCTTCTTTCTCTCTCTCTGTCCCAGTCTATAAACAAAAGAGACAATTTGTAAACCGTTTTTAGAAGTTAGCGAAAAAAAAAGAAAAATGTTAGGGTTCATTTAGACCGCAACGCGACGCGTAGATGCATTTCTAAATTTGTATGGATTTGACAGATTTGCAAGACGTCACACGCAATTGAAATCTGTCAATTCGGTACTTTAGAAATGCATCTACGCGTCGCGTTGCGGTCTGAATTGACCCTAAAGGTTGCTTTCGGATGTTTGCCGCGAGCGACCGCGATCGATAAAAATCCAAATAAAATGCTACTCTATGACGTACACTATAGGTATTATTTTCTACTGACATTTGCGTGGCGACCCATGCTGCCGCCGGCGGCGGCGTAAAAGCTAGTGGCGTAGTAAAATAAAACCTATAGCTTATATCATAAAGTGGCATTTTATTTGAATTTTCTCGGTCGCGGTCGCTCGCGGCAAAGATCCGAAAGCCACCTTTAGATGACTACGCTGCGTTTTCTCAATGTAACCTATCGTTTTTCCTAGACGTGTATGCGGCACCCGGGCAGCGCGTCGGCCAGGGAGAATCGGGACACGGTATTCTGTCAGATGAGGAGGGCCATGGACCTCATACACTACGTGGTGCGGGACGGCCTGCCCGGACAAGACGAACACTCGCAGGAGGTATGACTTACTGGCTCTTGCTTAATCTGCTACATTATAAAAAAAAACTTAAAGGACTAAACTGAATCAAACATCCATCTTCATAATCTTTTATGTTAATTACAAAATTATGATGGCGTCCACGAGATGATAGTGGCTCTACACTAATAAGTTATAACTTTGACATAGATATTTTCGTTATTGATTGTTAAATAGATATTTGATCCTCTATCTCTAAATCCTTGATTTTAATCAAAAGCTACTGTTAAAATTGTATCTAGCAAAAACTTAGTGTGTTTGTAATATTTTTTACGAACAAACTTAACAGGTCTTACACACAGTCGATGTGAGAAGTTAAAATATTGTTTTTTTTTATCACTTTTAACTTAATATATTACTTACTACGCATGAGAAATGGCCCTTAATGCTTCCTTAAATTCACTCAACAATCACTTAGTAGTTTTGCTTCATATTTCTATTTTGAATTCAGAACACTGAATGCATTTAGAGCGCACTAAAATGGCGCGAAATGAAAAATTAATTCAGACTACAAAATGGCGCTTAAAGCTGTCTCGAGCCAGGATGCACATCTACTAATTGCCTTTCTAATCGAGCTAGACGTAGAAGCAATATTTTACGAAGTTGATAATAGAAAAAGCTGTAATTAAGGAAAGTGTCTGCAATTTACAGTATATTGTAATTCTATTATTACTAGACAGGTGAAGATTCTCACAATTATAAATCGTTATTTATTCAGACTGTAATGCATCATGTAGAAAAATAGCACACAATCTATATTTTTATTTGGTTTTCTCACTAATAAGTACCTATAGCTATGGGTTTAGCTAGGTTTTTTAGTGTTATGCCGTTCTGAATATTTTCAGTTACTAGGGCAAGACTGACGGGGCGAAATATTTCGATTCCGATATTTAGCGATAATACTTAATGAACTCATAAATCAAATTTATAACCGGCGATTAAATCCATAATAAAAAGTGATTAGGAATCACAATGTCAAAAGTTAATAAAGTGGAAGTAGCGATAATTAAATGGGAAACATAATGGGAGTTAAACACGAGTTTAAAACTACCGTCTCCCCAACCTAATTCGAGGCATTAAGCTGTCGATTCCATTCAGCGTCTTGAGATATAATGGCAATCGTTAACGAGAAATCCTTCAGTAACACCGTAATATCTTTTGAAAGATTGAGTAAAATTTTGTTGTCCATTAAACGAGTTAAGGCTTTTGTCTTTGTTAATTCCAAGTTGCTCGCGACTAAATGGAAACATTTTATCGCTGTAAGACTTGCCTGTATCAGTCCTTCCAGTGGCGTAACTATAGGGTGGCAGGACCCTTCAAATGCCACAGGCCCCCGACCCAAGAGGGCCCCGATGCCGCGACCTCAGAAAAATCTACCGTTCATCACTATGAACGGTAGATACTTAGAAAAAAAGTCTCTTTCCATTTATTTTTCAAACTAATTCTAGCTATTTTCCGCCATAACAACTATCAAAGAAGTTGATTCATAGGCAGTTGGCGGACCTTCGTAATTTGGTCGCGTTACGTCAAGCCCAGTCATCAGATCACGACTAATATTTAATTGACATAACCCGACTAACTGACGTAGGTCTGTCAACTGTCTATGAATCAATTTCTTCGATGGTACATAAGTAGGTTATTAAAATAAAACTAAGTACAACCTGAAGATTTTTACTGATAGGGCCCCATCAAAATAATTTGCCACGGGCCTAAGATGGTATAGTTACGCCACTGAGTCCTTCCATGTTAACTATTATGTATCTATTTGTGGGTACTTAATGTCATTTAAACTACCCAGAAATTCTAAGTCTAAATACAAACTTTCTTTAATGTAACAAATTGGACGGCAAAAAAATAAAGTATGCTGAAACAATACACAAAACCTAGAAGGAATAAGAAGCGTAGCATGAATATGAATTCAGAAATGTTTGTGTGACTTGAAGTGAAAAAACTTTTGCGCATTTTCAATGTTTCACAAAGTCATGTCGGTAGATATCGGTGACAATGTGTGTCACGTAGTTTACGACTTCCCACAAACCCCGCAATGGATACGTCTTATATGAGTCCTATTTATATTCCACTGGCTTCTATGCTTTCTAGAGATACGTATGGACTATTTATTATGACCCTTCTTAGTCCTTAGTGCTACTCCTTAAATATAAAGCAGTATAATAATTAGTTAATACTAAATAAGTTTTTTGACAAATGAAAAAACTACTCAAATCACAAAACTTGCAATCACAATCTTGCACTTTACTTAGCATTTAGTTTTGTTTCTTTAAGATTGGCCCTTACAACTTATTACCTTTGTTTTGTTTGAATCTAAAACATAAACACAATTTTATTTCTCTTGTAGTTGCAACCTTTCTCGGATAGTCACCAGCAGGTATAAGTCTCAAATGTAGGTAGATGAGTGCATTTTCTCTTTCCAACGTCTCAGGCGAATAAAAAATGTATTATTCGATTTCCGTCGCATTTCTTACTATTAAGAAACGATGTTACTTGCAGTTTCGTAGCTGCGGGAAAATGTAGATCTAAATCAAAGTTTTCCCCTGTAAAATATAGGTCTATCTACATTTATTTTATATAATTATTTTGATACCAAGCATTTGATACAACATAATACATTGTGTACAACATAATATATTTTTAGTAGTTATTAACCAATTCATTAAATAACTACTAATTTATTTTTTAAAATATTAAAGTTCTTCATAAGAACGACTGAAAACTGATAGTCAATAGTAATTAAAATAAATATTGAATTTAATCATAGCTGGAAATTAATACCCAATATCCTACACCAATATTATTACAATTAATAATGATAATATCACTAATTAACAATGATTCGAGCTGTACTGCCGGAGGCACAGGTGTATAATAGGATTTAGCCCGAAGCTTAAACCGAACCTTGTACAACTACAAGGAAATTGGATAGCTAAAGTTTACTCGTACGGCTTAAGATGTTACTTTGTTTAACGTCGTCACAGCGTAGCTCGTAGCGTGATGTTTCTATTTATTATATTTTGATCTCATTAAATAAAATAAAATTAAAACTATAAAATGTTTTCAAATAATATTTACTGCTTTGTCTGTATAATTATTATTATCTAAATCAGTAGTTCCCAAAGTGGTCCAGGTGGACCCCCAGGGGTCCACGCGAGCCTTGACGGGGGTCTACGTTGGGCCTGACAAAAATGGGAGTCCACAATCGTAAGCGGGGGGTCAATGAAAATTTATTAAGTTTGCAGTGAAGAACTAAAATGTTGGCTTGATTTCTCTTATTAGAAAGCACAAGCGGATAATTTGTTAAGAAGCAAGGCGCCTGTTACTTGAAATAATAGCAAGTTTCCATAGATTAGTATTGTAGGCAGGGGAGGGGGGAGGGGGGGGGGTGCCCCAGGGGTTGCACCGGATCCACCTAAATTTTGAAAGCGGTCTACGAAACCAAGAACTTTGGGAACCTCTGATCTAAGTCCTACGAAAATTGCTCGGCTGAAAAGGTAAACAGTAAATACATTTTAAAAAAAACTTTGTAACGCCCTGACCCTTGTACACAGATTTTAAGGAATAAATTCTTTGTCAATAAATAGCATCATTAAAAATTGATAAATCTATACTACATCTTTTATCCACCTGAGACCTTCTTGTCATTTTACGTGTGCTTCAAAAAGACGCTTCTAGAATACATGTAAAACTCTATCATCTAAAATCACAGTAACAGAGGAATAAGAAAATTTAAAGCACTTTACATATTAAATTACGTAGGTATTTGTTCGTCTTCGCAAAATCAGCTGAAGCACGCTAGTCAAACTCAGCGCTCTTTAGCTAAAAAGCTTCGCTTGAGCAAAAGAATAAAACTAAGCCAAAACGAATTTTAAGATAGAATATTATGCTTCTAGGGAGCTATAAACACGCATACGCTTGTGGGTAAAATATGTTCAACACATAAATTCACCAATGATTGGCACTTAGATGTTATTTTGATAAATATTGTTTCGTTTTAATATATTTTGATTGACGCCTAGCCTAACCCTTTCCTTTGGTTCCACTTTAGTAACACGCAAACTTTTGCGAGTATAATAAATTTATGCCAGAACGAAGAATACTGTGGCGTTTCCGGAGAAAACAGACTTATACCGCTAACTGGCACATTTCCTTTTTAAATTGAAGTAGATAATTTTTAAATAAATTAAAGTGGCAATAACTGGAAGAGTGCCAATGATTGGGCTTTATCCTGGGCTTAAATATGTATACCATTTTCTGTCCGATTTATGTTCCAAACAAGAATAAATTTTGCGAGATTTTCGGGTAGATTAACTGCAGCTGTCAAATTCGAAAACGGAACAAATTTATTCTCGTTTGTGTGCGGCCTGTGTTGTTTTTAACGAGTTTTGGTCCATTAGGCGGCGCAGTGGGAGTCAGGCACGGCGCTCGGGGCGCTGCGGGGGCTGTCGACGCAAGTGCGGGCGGCGCGGGCGCGCGGGGGCGCCGACAGCGGGCGCCGAAGAGCGCTGGCCGCGACCCTGAGGGCCCTAGTGGAGAGGACGCACGATTTCACAGACTCTGCGTACACCTCACACGAGCACAGGCAAAGAATACTGGCCCTTGCCGAACGGATAGCGTACGAATTAGAAAGGCTCGTCGCCGTCGCTGTCACTTTAGTGAGAACCTACTTTATACACACCAGATTTATTTTCATTTCTATTTCAAGAAATCACACATCACAATTATTGATCGAGGGTCTGTGTTCTCAGAACTAAATTCTACGAATCGCGACTTTTTACTTGGCGATGTATTTTATCCAATACAATATTTAAATTGTCTTACAGCGTGATGAGCTCATTTAAATTTTATAACGTCGCATTTTGTCTTAACTGTAATCGACATTCGACACATTGTCCAACTGTGTTTATAAAACAATAAGGTTTACAACTTGAAATTCACTACACATCTACTCTCTATTAAATTCTACCGTATGATAGAGCAGACACAACTTTTCCTTTTATTCATAACTTTGTAAAAATATCTCTACTCGTATGCATTTAACATTATTTAAGATAATAGCTTCGATTTAGTTTTTGTGAGTTTATCTTGGGCAAGTAGGCCCTTCTCTACATTATATTCGCCCGATAAACTCTTCCTCTGTTTACCATTACCTACTAAACGGCCACACCAACGAAGCATACCTTCCCCTATTTATGTTACCATATTTCGCTATGGTATTTTGTTTTATCTTATCTCTGAAAATATTTTATCCCATGAACCTTTTTGTATTTGAGGAAAAAATGACAATGAACATTAGTCAATTTAGGTCAACTAATACAGCTATCTTTTAACGTAAATTTTTAATAATTCTATTAAATCGATTAATAATAATATTGTATCGATACTTTGCACTACTATTACAAGTAATTTCACTCGTCCTCGGCCAACTTAAATTACACTGCAGTGTAATGACAGACTGTCTATGTTGTTATGCTGTATTTCATTGCTAAACATTTGAAAGTTGGAATATTAGTGACCTAATCGTTAAAACTGAAAAAGTATGACCTGCCATCTCTTATAACAAACTGTTCAGAGATTGTAGGTAATATTATAAGACGCAGTTAAAAAGTTTTCGATAATATGAAAACTTATTACAATAAAAACAAATTCCTGCACTGGCAGCTTAAAAAACGAATAAAAAATATACATTTCAAAATTGGAACACAATTTTAGGAAGAGCAAGGCGGTAGTGGTGCGGCGCTAGAGAGCGCGTGCGCCGGCGCGACCAGCGCGGCCACGGAACTGGAGAAAGCGCTCGTAGTGGCCGCCAGGGACCAGGCCCGAGACCTGGCGCCTCTAGCCGAGGAAGCGAGGAAACTCGCCTCGGACCTAGCGCACATAGGTAACCAACGACAAAAAATAGGTACAGTGTGATTGCCTAACACGCGAACACTCGAGTGTAGTTTCCGGAATTCTTAAATCTTCCAATTCGTAACACACTAACACGATACACACGAGAGTGTTCGCTTATTAATTCACTAATCCCGACACGTATTAAATGCAGAATGCAACAACACTTTGTTTTTCAGCAAGTTCCTGCGGTGAGAGAGAATCAGAGAGACTGCATAGTATCGCCAGCCGACTACACGAACAGTTAGATCATATCATAGAGGCAGGTCACTTTGTTACGGCCTCCCCGCGGCCACACTTTTTTAAAAGCAGATAATAATCGCACCGATTTTACTCGGTTGTTTATCACCCGTCGCGCTTCCTCCGCCTCCAAAAAATGGACGCCAAACCTGACACAAAATATATGATTGGTGATCGGTAAAAAGTCGGTCCGATTTTATCTACCTTACAAAAAATTACGTGGGGCGAGGCCTACTATGTTTTTGTCTCCTAAACGAATCGACACATACTAAGTTCTTCTATAAACCACAGGTTTGCAAATTACTAAGGCATATAGCGATGTCGGAGACCCTTCAAGTTAGCGCGAAATTCGCCGAAATCAATTTGAGGATATACGGACCTCAAGTGGTGACGGCGGCGCGCACGCTGGCGGCGCATCCTAGCAGTGCGGCGGCGAGAGAAAATCTCGACGTGTTCGTGGACATGTGGGCCTGGCTGCTCTCCGACTCCGCCCGCCTCGCCAAGGAGCTCCTAGACCTCACGGAAGAGAGGCCCGACAAGCAGCAGTACAGCAGCCTTCCGAGGCCAGGAGTGAGTGTCGTTCCCTTATTTTGATCGATAAAATTTAAATCGTTACTTACCTGAGTCGTTTGTGTAGAAACACGGCACGACGAGCAAACCCCTGAAGGCTGTGAAATTAGATACGGAGGAGCAGGCGAAAATAGCAAAGTCAGGCCTAGAAATGAAAATGATGTCGTCGGAAATGGATGCGGAAACGGAAAAGTGGCAGGGCGCCGATGAGAACAACGATATCGTGAAGAGGTATGTCGCTATGAAAATACATCGTGTGTTTTTACATATTATTTTGATGTATCCTTTATTTTAGGGCGAAAAATATGTCTTCCATGGCCTTCGCTATGTATCAGTTTACGAAAGGTGAAGGCCGTCTCAACACAACTCAAGACCTCTTCACACAAGCGGAATATTTTGCGGAGGAAGCTAATAGGCTTTATAAAATAGTTCGGCAATTTTCTTATCAGGTAATAACTATAACGCTTTGGAGTTGCAGTTGTTAAATTTTACGGTGTCGGATCAATGTTTATGGTGCGTTTACTTTAAGGTGCCCGCGGGGACGGTAAAAAAAGAGCTATTGGAGCACTTAGACAAAGTTCCTACATACGTCCAGCAGCTGCAATTCACTGTCAAGGAGCCGACAGTGGGGAGAGCGGCTACCTTTAGTAAAGTAGATAACGTTATACAAGAAACTAAGCACCTCATGAACGTGATCAGCAAAGTAGTGACGACGTGTTTCGACTGCGCGAATAAGGTGATACAGACGATTGTTACATTTTTAGTGCTATTACTAAGTTTTTTTTACAAACATCACATGGCACTTTTTATGAGTATAGAGAAATCTAGGCAAAATAAAAATTTTAGTGCATTGGAACGTGATGTTCCTTAGGTACCTTTGCCGTGGGCGTCGAGTGTGGGAGTGATTAAAAGACACCAGAGTGTTGCACCTGTTAAGTACTTTGAAGATTATATTTCGTTCGTGACTGTTAGACTTGCGGGGATACTAAAGTGTGATCACAGCCCTGAGATTTATTCTTGTCATATTCATATACTATACTCGGAAATATTCGCTGTAATCTTGTCTACAATAATTAAGATCTGCCCCTAAATTACGAAGAAACATATTAAAAAAGTCTTCCCATCGAGCTTGAGCCTCGTTATGTTTGGATATTTGGTGAAAAACTAGATCTTCAATTATTGATGAGACAACATTTACAGGCGCGATTGGTCCCCGTCGCTTTTGGACCAATTATATCCGTCGAACGTGCTCGTAATTTGTCCAATTAGCGATTCGTCCAATAACTTTTGAACATGAAAATTTACAAGAATAAATCTGTTTAGTATTTAGTTATTAGATTGGCATAGATATAGTATTTTGATTATTTTACTCCTCCGTTTATTTTATGTTGTGTTATGTTATTGATTTACGTTTTTATTTTTCTGTATCGCTATCTGGTGACTAACCAGGGTCTTATACCGACGGACAAAGCGATAAACAAAACCTCGGAATATTGTAATGGCGACTCGGTCTGTCTCATTGCACTATCAAAACCAACATTCATGTAACTGTGTCCGTATGTAGTTACACTACGCATGCATTGTGTATTCTTCTTGGGAATTTTATGGCTAATGATGTGTACTAGTCTTTGTGTTCGCCAAAGGTACAGAGTAAGCTAGACAGCTAGAAGTATAAAGTATACAGCGAACTCCTTACAGTGACTCAAGTAATTTCCCGACACCCGACTACACCTACTCGATTCGACGAGGAATTTACTTTAAAATTGTTTTTGGTCCCTTTTTTGTTTTATTTTGTTTTGACAATTTCAGTACTCCCTCTGTATGCCCGAGAGAGTTGCTATGCATTGGAAGCCAAATTTAAGAAAAGCATCTACATTTAAGAGTGAAAATAGTGTATTGAATGGATGACGTAGGTATTTGTGTGAAGTTAACTTGTTCGCTTGGGGCTTTCGCGACGTTTGGTATTCTGATTAACAGCAGACTAACGTAATATTAGAGTAGACAGTTTGATGGTGTACCGATAGCGACTAACTATGAATGTTGTTTATGTGATGTTGCGATTGACCATTTAATATTAGTTTAGAATATGTGTGAGTTTCCTTGGAGTTCATAGTGTCGTAACCATAAGGAGGCGCTATATTTATGGAGTTTTGCTAGTTACATAAAAGCGCATCAAAATTTTGCTACCATTGAATTGGGAATTGTTTGATGGGTATATTTGTCGTTGGTTTTTGTTTAAACAAAATTTTCTACCATTACTAATAAGTGATCGACGTGCATGGTGTTTTATGTCATTTCAATGGGTGCCGTAGCGGTGTCGTAGGCATCGGTCGAATTCGTTAATAAAATGCATTCTACTGTGGAATACGGCGGACGGTCAGAGCTTAACCCCTTTTCGGTTCCTCAATGCGTTTTGTTAGCGAGTGCTCCGGGGTTGCGGGTTTTCGTGGTACTAACTGTGTGTCGTTGTGCAGTACAAACTGGACTTCACCGGTCTGTCGGCGGCGGCGGGTCGCGGCGCGGCGCGAGACGAGGAGGCGGCGGGGGGCGGCGGCGGGGACGCCAAGCCGGGGGGGAGCTCGTCCGACACGACCATGTGACAGTACGGCATGGGCCGGCGCGGCAAGGGCGACGCGCGCCGGACCAGGGTCAGCTTCCTTCTGTTTTAAGCACGTCTTAAAGCAACGTCGCCGAGGTCGGTCGGACAAGCAGCGGAGAGGTGTACGCAGAAGGTTGCCATCTCAATTAAAAGGACTATGTGATTAGGGGCAACCCTGTTTTGTAATTTGTTTTTTTTTTCTGCCAATTCTCAAGGTATATTTTTTTTTAACTGTATGTAACACTAGTACTAAGTACCTGTATACAGTTTAAGATGCCTCAATATAAAGAATATTGTTTATTATATTCTGTAAACGATAAGTTTGTATTTTCTAAGTAAATAAGTAGAAAAATCATTCTACATTTTCTGATTTGTGCAAAGCGCACTTGAGAATGTAGAGCAAGCGCGATAATTGGCAGCTAATATTCATATCCAAGCTTTTTATGAATAAAGCTATTTAAGCTTTATGTTTTAATTGCCACGCCTCGTGCTTCCGAGCAATGCGACCAATGCACCTCTTTGCTTGCTTGTCCGGGATTCTATACACATTATTATACACGTAGAGCAAAACTACAACAAGACTATTTGTTACTATTGATTTGTAGATTTTGCTCGAGTCCTCTGGAGTGGTCGTTTGATCCGGACACTTCATATCCCAATTTATGAGTCCGTCTCAAACGCACTCCACTGGACGACACTCAGCTCTATAATAATGTGTGCCGAATTCGTCATCGACAACTGTCATCTATTGAAACGCAATAAATAGATTACAGTTAATAATTATTTTGTATTAAGATGAACAGTACGATATACGAGTTAAGTTTAAAGACCACTTGCGACACACAAAGTGAAGTTAACTTATTGTAGCAATCTCTACGCATTTGGCTGTGTAAAAGTATTCATAAGATATACGAGTAATGTAACGACGATTAGGTAGTTTCGAAGTTCCCTCACTTAGACGAGTAAGGAGTCGGAGCAGTCACACTGAGAATATGCCTCATTATAAAACTTGTGATCATTAATATAAGAGTGAAATCGTACAATAAATACAAACTTGTTACACTGAATAATATTACACTTTGTTACATACCTACTAAGATAACACCGAGAGCCTATTTTTTTAAGTTCACCCCCCCCCCCCCTAGATTTAGCGTAGCAGATAATACTGTAAGCGTCTTTTGTTTTCTTTCTACCACTATAAACTATTTTGCACTGTCGCACTTTCTGTGGTCCTGATACACATTTTGTTTGTCTCGCACGGACGCTTCCTATGATTTCATGCGTAGCACTAGCTCCTGCCACCACATACTCAACAACACTACTCCGCATTCGATGTTGCATTTCTATTCGACCGATGTAAATAATAGAATACGATTTACATGAGCCGAGCTATCGATGCGCTGACATGTGCATGATTGTCGGGGACTATGCGTGTGTTGCATGTGTAAATGTTCTAGTGGATGTCGTACTTCATCTGCGACGGGTCGAAACGTTGGAAATTGACTCTGGTGGCTCCCGGGAGCCCCCTCTCGCCCAGGTGTTATATAGACCGCGGGGTCGATTGCGTGCATGCTATGTTGGGCTGCTGCTATCATGTCGGCATGTCTTAGATACATACAGCGTTGAACATATCATTGTAGATATCGTGGGGACGGCGATCGTTATTTAGTGTTTAAGTATTTACTGTTGGGTGCCAGTATCGATCGTGCCTAACTGTGTTGCATTGAATAAATGAGTACCTCCGTTTAAAATCGCTAGCTGTAAAGGGCGACGTTGAGCATTTAGCGTCGAGGGGTTAGGAAATAGTATTTTCCGTGTCAAATGTTTATTTTCCTAGTCAGATTGAGGCAGATTATTCGATGCACGAGTTGCGAGGAGTTTTAATAGAATAAATATCCTACCGAAAATAGAATGCCCACCTCTAAAGAATAAGACAATATTGACTGATAAAAATAAAGATAGTATGGTCGCTGTAGAAAAGAGGCTTTAGAAACGTATAGCACTGTCTCTTGCAAATAAATTAGGTTAGGTTCTAGATATTATATTATGAAACAGCAATACAAAAAAGAGGCAGATACAACACGTTTACTAAAGACGGAGGCTACGACTGAAGTCAACAAAAACAAATAGGCTTCGTTTGTCTCAGTCCCTTTCTTTATCTACCGCGAAACCCTCTCAGCTCGGCGACCGTGCTATAGCAATGTGCATAACGTGTGCCATGTTTCTGCTTACTGGTTGTACTTTTTGTTGTGCAAATTGTCTCTGGTTTGTTTTTGGAACAATCGCCTTTCTTTGGTCTATATAACACTTTTTCAGTTTCATATTATCTTTAGTATCTATCCTATATATTGTCATGTATATGATATACCATGTAATATGTATATTAGGGTCAGATCACACCGCGCTGTAACACGGCATCGGATTTTTAGGAATGTGATTCAAAATTTGGGGTTAATTTTTTCCGCACCAAAAATAAAAGTTATGAAATTAAACAAAGAAATGTGTATTTTTTGTGTAGAAAATCAAGTTCAATTTTGAATCACCACCTGAAAATTCCGTATTTTTGGTGTGAGCTGACGCTAATGATTCCGAATACTGTTGACTTTGAAAATCGTTTAGAATAAGTTCGATTTATGATAGTTAAGGCTTGTTATAATTATATTAATTTAATGAGCTTGATAAGCTTTATATAAGAGTTGTGAATCGAACTTGTGGCCACGTATTAGACTCAATCGTTTAGAATAACGCTTCGAATTTTAATACTTATCTACGTACTTAATTCTGTAAGTCGTTTCTAATAGGTAGGTAATTCAATTTTCAAATTTTCTAAATAATTTATCGATTTTTCATTCACGTCGACTTTAGCTTTCCACTCGATGACGTAATTTTAATGCTACGTTTCTACGCTTGCCGAGGCTTGGCAAGCGTCAACAAGGCACAAGCGTCCACAAATCTCGCTTGGCATTTGGAAGTCGTTTACACGCTTGTGAATTCGTCAGTGTATTACGTACATCCAAACATGGCGGACACCGAACTTGTATCGGCTATTAACATCTTTGGGGTTCCAGATACATTTTTCAGTTTGGTAATATTCCAAAAACGATAAACTATCTTCGTTCGACCAGCTACTCATTTTTGAGTCAAGAGATCACAGCGGCTACTAAGCGCGCGCCAACGTGTGAACGCGTCGCAAGCGCTTGCCGCAAGCTTTGATCTGTGTCCAAAAACCGACACTACACTGGATCGGATACAAGCGTCCACAATTCACGCAAGCCAAGCCAGATACTCTCTTTACACGCTTGTGCTTGTGGACGCTTGCCAAGCCTCGGCAAGCGTAGAAACGTAGCATCATGATCTTAACGATTTTTAATCTTACTCGTAGCTATAAAATATAGACATCGGACGAATTACAAAAACTATAGGTAAATTAGTTATTAAATCTGTTATTATAATTATTGTTAAACTATTATAAGATATTGATTTACAGTTAATATAATGACAAGAATATTTTTTACGATGATTAAGTTATAAAGCTTGTTTAGTACATACTCACTTAATAAATAATAATATAAACGGTGTTATTTAAATGTTAATTTTTAACTTTCAATGAATTTAAATACAATTTATGCTGTTTCGTATATCACTGATTATAGCAACGATGTTATCAAGATAGTTTCTTGAATAAAATACTGAGTGAGCAAAAATGCCACCAGTATTAAACAGTTTTTAACTAAACGTTAATTATATTCAATATTATCTACCATGCAATAGATTATTTAACCAATGAGTTTTTAAAAGTACAGACATTTGCCAATACAATCAAGGCTTAAAAAACTACAGTTTCGTTAAAAAATCAATGTGCGTAGACGCGCTACGGCCTACGCCGCTACGGCTACGACCTACGCTTACGTAGCACTTCGTAGGCTGATGAGTTACTTTTATTAAATAAAAAGATAAAACAAGTTAAATTTCAAGTCAAGTTAATATTTCAATAATACTTAATATAAATTTTTATTCATACAGAGGTAGAAACTCCAAAGAACCCTCGCATCAATTATACCAAACTTTGCAGAGGTTAATCACATTAAAACATAACTTATGACTGAGATGTGTTCAGTGTAATATCATGTCAGGAGTCCCTAATTGAAAATACTATTGCTTGGTAGGAAATTTAAATCCGCTTACTCTGTCAAATTAATAATCTCCTTTTTGGAAGTCGGTTTAAAAGCGTTGAACAGATCATTTGACAATATGACACGCCTATATCGAGTACCTACGTAGTATGTTTAGCTCCAACAGAGATATCGGCTAGCGTAGTTTATTAAATAAATAAATAATTAGGGCCCGCGCGCGCGGTCACAGAAATTCACTTTTAACATACTATACCCCGGTACAACTCTTTTATCCAACATAAATGCAGTTTTGTTCTCTAGTCGATCCATATGTTTTCACCCAAACAGCAAAGTATCCTCAATCGTCAAACAAAACACAGTTGCAGTTTTGACCAATCACAACGCTCTTGACGTTGGTGTGACATAATAAAATGCACGTTGCAAAGGCTAGACTGCACGAAGCGACACGACACTTTAGCGGCGCGACACTTCACGTTAAATAAAACTGGCCCCTTAGACAAAGTATCTTTCGTTAAAAACGATGACGAAATTCGTTATCAAAATGTATGCAGTTTGACATAAGTCATCGCTAAATGACATTTCGCTTGCGAAGACTAATGTCAAATCCCAAACATTTTGATAACGAATTTCGTCATCGTTTTTAACGAAAGGGACTTTGCCTACGGCCTCAGACGTTTTGTGTCCCTTAAGATTTCGTTCAACGCGGCAGCGACCGCGTCCGACAAAAATTCAAGTAAAACGCCACTTTGTGACATAGGCTATAGGTTTCATTTTGCTCTACGTCTACGCCATTACAAAGTAGCGGCGGCATGGGTCACTAGACCAATGTCGGTAGGAAATGAAACCTAAGCCTGGGTCATAAGTGGCATTAGCGTCGCTCCCGCGTAGTGCGGCTTACCTCATGCGATCAAACAAATAATATAGTTTGCGTTTAGCCGAGCGACGCGAAATGTCAAGACCTATATAGTTAATAATATAGTTCTTGACGTGTCGCGTCGCTCTGCTGCGTTGTAGTGCCTTGTGCGGTCACCTTCAGTAGCGGGCGTCCGGGCCGTCCTGGGCGCCGGCGCACGCCATATAAAGGGGCGCCTGGCCAATTTTTTTCGTATGTATTTGAATTGAAGCTAAGGGACGCCGAAGGAATCTCGCCCACAGCGCTGGTAGGGCTAACGCCGGCCCTGGTCACCTTTAATGAGAATACTATTTTGCTAATAGAACGGA
The DNA here is from genome assembly GCA_905187585.1 of Cyaniris semiargus. Lineage (NCBI taxonomy): Eukaryota > Metazoa > Arthropoda > Insecta > Lepidoptera > Lycaenidae > Cyaniris > Cyaniris semiargus. The sequence continues at coordinate 8,840,100 of LR994555.1, forward strand.
CTGGATAGAACAAGAAACAAAGCTACATTTATTCATCAAAACAGTTGAATCGGGGTTCCGAATGTAAATGGTGGGACATTTCTACGACCGTGTGCGCGGGGTCTTACGGCCGTTCCCAATATTTGACCTATCTCTGGTTTTACCCTACTCGAGATAGGAATAGCTCTCATTAGACATTAGAGACATATATTTTATGTCAATTCAATGTTAGCTGCGATCGGTCGTATGTCAAACCAGAGATAGATTGAATATTGGGAACGGCCGTTAGTGTTACAGATTGTGATATTACAGCATATTCGGTAGCGCAACGTCCTCCGCGGTTACGTTAATGTAGTCTCTAGTGGTACACAAAAGAACACCAATAACAGTAATTAATTGTAAAATAGTTTATATTTGTAACAGTGTAGTTTGGGACAGGGTCCGCGCTCGAGTCGGATTGTAGTGACAGAAAAGAAATAGTTTAGGAAAGGGTGAATTCACACTGAGACGAAACGATATACGATACGACGCAGCATAAGCTAAAGTTAAACTACTTTAATTGGTTTTTCGAAATAGAACTTTATTCGCTACAACAAAAACGTCCACGTTTTATTGTAAAAGTTCTAATGATTAGGCCTTTGCTGCAAATAATTCAACACGCTTTAACACTGAAACGATCATTTTCTTGTTGTGAATAAAGTTCAATTTTGAATGGCTTATTAAAAAAATGCAACTACACATCGCGTGTCGTCTCGTTTCTGTGTGAGCTCAATCTAAAGTGGCTAGTCGGGTTCGTTTGTTTTATTAAAAACCAACCATAGTTTATTTTTATAGACCAATCGAACGTTAACGACTCGATATTTTTATTATTCCAATAGTAATAATGATAAAATGAAGGTGTAAACCCCTATGTACATAATAATGTAACGTTCGTTTAAGTAAACTTTCCTAATTTACTCGCGTGTTAAGATGGATCGTATCGTGAAAATGTTGTGATTGTTACAATATTAAAGTTGCATTCTCATTATAAATTAGATTTATATTTTCCATAGTGCTGCCAAAGATTTATAATATGATAGATGTAGTATGTTACTACCGTATTATACCGAGGTTGTATGTGGTTAGAGTATTACGACGGTGTTTATGTGTTCGGTATCTGTGAGCGGGTTGAGTATATGCCGTACTCGTACATTACAAAATAAAAAGAGTTTATATATCGTGATGACTTTTATTTCACCCTTAACGACTTAATCCTGACTTCCTTACTAATATTATAAATGCGAAAGTATGTCTGTCTATTTATTTGTCTGTCTGTCTGTTACCTCTTTGACACGTCCAAACCGCTGAACCAATTTTTCTGAAATTTGTATGGGGATACTTCGAGTCCCGGGAAAGGACATAGGATACCTACTTTCATCCTGAAAAAATCCACGATTCCCGAGCGATTAACGACTTTTGGCACAACGAAGTTGCGGGTGTCCTCTTTCAGTACTACACAGGATATTATGTGTCTCTGCTCCTTTCACAGTAAACTCTATACAGGCGATGCACACACAACCTAAAGTATTATCACTTTGTTTTGTAACACCCTGAATATATGGGTATTTATGATAAAGACTTATTCCACAGTAGATCTAGTATAGTATATCTAATACGTTATCCTCAAATAATTATGATTTGACTTGAGAGGATATATTGTATGTTGAATTTGGGGCTGGATAACCTATTTCCGAAGGATCTAGAAATACTATGAGCCATAATAATAATAATTAATATCATCAAGATACAAGCATTTTCTTAACATTGTAAGGCAAATGAAACACGTAGTAATATATTACGTATTTATATTTATTTAAAGGTACAATATATTACACCGTCTCGCTTCATCGCTGTCCGTACATTCTTTATAATGACTATGCAAATAATCGTATGGTAATGGGTGGTCACCCTACACAAAATCCAAAATAAGCATACACTTGTACATACCTAACTCCTAAATATAAACGCGAAAATCAATACTGCGGTGTAGGAAATTAATACAAACGATCAAATTCATCGTATATAATGCATTGACGCGTCGATGGTCCAGATGCGATTAAATAAATATTTACAAAAGACGAAGTATAGAATATCTAAGAGCTATAGGATAATAGAGCGCTCGCCAATATGATAATAGTCTGAACTTAGCTACGATTGCGCAGCAGATAGGAATCTCAAGTGTCAACACAGCTAACTTCAGACCGTCGGCCATCTTGGACGCGCGCTGTACATGTAACGTAATATAGATTTATAACATGTTATAAGGAATCTATGGTACAGAATATGAAGAATAATGAGTATAAAACAATTGTATGAGCAGTGCTACAACCCCTCCCTTATAATAAACGCTAACACCTAGCTAGAGCTAGATCCTAACTCACACAACTATGAGCATACTTTATATCACTAAGCACAATATAACGTAGACGCTGTGCCTATCAGAATGCACCCAAGCCCAACTGCAATGCTATTTTAGAAAAAGTCTAATTAAAACTTTAAAATCCTGAAGTAGTATCGACACTACGAATTCTAAAATACAAAGATGTTACGATTAATGTCTTTAAAATTAAATGTGGTAACATTAAAATTGTAATGTCACTTTACGGAAAAAATTACACATCTATGGAAAAAGTCTATCATTATCTTGTAAATACCACATTCAACTAGCTAGCGTTAATACAAATTAATCTAGCAATATTGTTTACTAAGTTTAATTTTACAATTTGAGCTGAACTTTACTTTCACTGTTATTACCCGATGAGAAAATTACAACTATTTTGGCATCTCTGTGGACGAATAAGTCAAATCAAATAGTAATTGCGCCACGGCTACCACTAGCTAAACAGATGGAGTCAATAAAATTATCAAAACTCTTAGGAAACCCATACAAATTTAGGCCCGACTTACCAAATAAATGCTTTGTCATGGAATTATTGATAAACACACGAATGAAAAATTTTTGACCTTTAATAAATAAATAAAGTTAAAGTTAAATAACATAGTCTTTTACGTCGTTGTTCTTTGTAAGTACAATACGGTATACGGTCTACATAGAGTAATAGTGCATTTCTATATGGCTATCCCACTTGCGACAGCCTTAAATGACCAATCTGAAAATTTTCAAAATTCATAAATTGCATTAGAAAATTTTGTTAAGAAGAAATCAAAAGGAAAATTACTTAAATGTAATTAATTACAAACACTCGAGTTTCGAATACAGGAATTTAGCAATATGTACAACACATAAGCCCTTTCATTAGTCATTTAAGAGTTTCACACATTGTTACAATTATTATAAAAGTATACCCATTCATTAGTTAGAGGAAAATGTTATTTACAGCCTACTTGCGAGTTTTCAGATTCTTCGGTACAAGGTACAGATTAAAAGCGCCATCTATCGACGACAAAAGTAAACACGACATGATTTCATTATTATAAAATAAAACAGTCCTAATGCTCACTATCGAGACGAAAGGTACTGAAAACGCGCAGAGGCTCCCGAAAGTCCGTAAAGAACAAATAATGGCACTAATAAATACTCAATCTCGTTAAATCTCAAAAGTACACAACTTCTCCGGTTTGCGATATGTTGGATACCTTACTGGTAAATTATTGTTTTATTGTTATTATGCTCGATAATATAATAAATACAGCTATTTAACGAATAGAATAAGGCCTCGTTTACGAAGAGGTCACAACAGATTAGTTGAGAGAGCATTACATTAGTTATTAACTGACGTGAGGCGTACACGTAAATGTAATTGCCAATACGTTCACTTCATTGAAACATTGGAACTTAAAAACTATACACCACAATAAATATTATATATACAATAAAATAGTAGTAAAAGTAAGGAAAGCCTCAGGTCGCCGCATAGCGGTAGTTATCGACTAATGTGAATGCCCCTTGAGGATTGTCGTTAGCATCGAGCATACAACCGTAATAGAGGAGTAATATGATTCGTACGTATTCAAAATTGTTCAGTGATTTATTACTGATATAGTCGATTAATAGCCAACCACGCTCACGCTAAAACAGCACCGCGCCAATGGCTGTGCGGCGGCAAGTGTATCGGCCAATCAGAACGCTGGATTTTGGTATTTTTTTTCGTACGAAATACATATTAAGTCCGCTCTATTAGTTATATGCCCAACGGTCGTTAGTCACGCGAGTTACGGTGGGTGTAGAGCCGCCAAGACGCGGACTTAGAACAAACCTTTCTTCTTCTTGTCTTTCTTGTCTTTTCCATCCATTGTTCTGGAAATGGAAACATTTAATTTAGAATAATTGTGTTAATTAAAAAAAAAAAACTTGCACATTATAGTATAATATTCAAATATGATAAAAATACTTATAAATTATGTGTAGCAAAAAAATACGTAATATCAACTGCAGCTGTAACAATAAGTATTAAAAATCCTTTGCTGCTGATTCTTCCTCCACGACATTTAAATTCTACATAGCTGTTGTAGAATGAAACTGACACAACTTACCGAGTAAAACTAGTCAAATTGTATATATGTATCCTGGAGCTATAGGGTAATTTTATGACAGACCCCGACTATCTCAGGCACATTATTCTGTAACACCCTTAATAAAATTTCTTCTGAACATATACATGATTTAAGTACTTACTCCTTGCTGTTAGCCTCGAGCGAGCGTCGTCGCAGGTCATCCAGTGACAGCCCCGTCTCTCTCTCCCAGGCGGCCTGTTCTGCAAGGAGAGCTCGGTGTCTCTCCTCCAACTCTCTCGCTTGAGCCTCGAGCGCGCGCCGCGTAGCCTCATGCCGCCGCGCTAGCTCGGCTTCCGACTCCTTGAGTTTAGCGCGCTTCTCTCGCACCTTCGTTTCGAACACCTGGAACGAGAAGGGGTAGTAAATAAAGGGCCTGTTTCACAATACTGTGCACATGCAGTACCTAGCCTTCACCGATGACTCGAAATAAAAGTAATTTTCAAATTTAAGTTCAACAGGATTCGACTACTTCCTGGCGCGACGCTCGCGGCGTTACCTAGCGTTGACCGATGGCTGATCGGTAAGTTTTCGGATTTGAATCGAACGGGAATTGACATTCTCTTATTTCTTCTCAAAAACTGAAGTTATATACTTTAGCGAATTCGACACACACATTATTTAAATTAATTTAGCGGTCACAAAAGTGAGATTCCTAAAGGGTTCCAATTATTGTAAGACAATAAATTCTACCTTCAGGTTCCGACGATGATAGTTAAAATTAATTATTATTTTCACTCATACAGGATATACACAATATTATCAATAGTATGTGTATAATACATTACGGTTATTTCAATACCTGTTCCATTTCACTTTCCATTTTCTTCATCTTGAGATCATGTGCTCGCTTCTCCTCCTCCATTTGGGCTAACGGATTCCTGGAAACAAATAATACATTATTAGTTTTTATCAACACACCGATGACAGTAAAACTAAATAATCTCGCTATCACAAAATCTACATAATCTAGCCATTTTAAAACAAATTAAACACTTCATTGAATTCAACATGCCTATCACTGCTCAAAACATTTAATTATTAAATGTAAATGAGAAATATTTTTACATTTGTGCTGACATTTTGCAAGAATAATTCGATATAAAAACTTAAGTATTGGACGCTACATGCGTGCTATTCATATGCAATTGGAACTGGTAGTATTTTGTAGCACAAACAATAATTGCTTATTATCAAGTCATTGAAAATTTTCATAACGGGTTTTTAATTGGTTCAGTCTAAATCCATAATATTATTTTAAAGAGAAATATAATGAGTCTTAAGAACACTACATAGCAGTACATGACACACATTACACATGCTAATAATTTTAATAATACATCATACACACTATGCACAATGCCATGCTAATTACCGTTACAAAGATTAAAATGTGTAAGCCTTGGTTAAATTTCAATTGTGACAAGATTAATATTCATGACAGACTGACATAAATAATCATGTACGTATTTTTATGGAACAAATAGTAGATTTTGTAAAAAGTCACTTGATAGACAGCTTTTCTGAACTCGTTGTCACGCCTATACGACAATATCATCCAACTTCCAAGTACCACAAGATCTTTGTCAATATTCTGTAGAGTGTAGACCATATTCGATAAACATAATGTTTTCACAATTGCCAAGTCTTTAGGCCGAGTCTCTTCTCGAAATGTAAATTATGTTTAAGGGTAGGTTAGTACCCAAGAAATCATTACCTACATAGTACTTACTATGAAATTAAAAACTTGCTAAGTACAGTTGAAATAACGTGGAATAATAATTGTAGATGATCATAATACAGAAAATCACATTTAATACTACCACAAAGCGGGAGTGCAACAGGCAACACTACGTGCTAATGAGAATCACGATGACGTGTGATGAACTTACCACACCGTCATGAAACTGTTCATCAGTCCTTGTGGGCAGAAACTGAACAACAACACAGTTAACTCACACCAGTGTTGCCACACAACCAGTGTTGCCAGGTGAAACGAGAGAAACAAGTTTGAAACATCCAAACTAACAAATACGCCATATTTTATATACGCATATTTTACACAAGTAATATGATGAAATAATAAACATTTTGTAATAAAAGAAAAAGGCAGTCAGTGTAGTGTGTGTATCAAAATTAACACCAGCACTTTACATATTTTTGATTACATACTGTACAGCTTGGCAAAGAAGAGTGTGGATTAAATGAGGGCGTTTTTTTTAAAATACAGGCAACCCTACGCTTCGTTTTTGACACAATATATACTAGAGTTGACAAGTAATGTAGTGTTGTCATAAATAAAAACTCTTAGTTCCTGCTGTCACCGCGTCAGACTCTTCTTTGCCAAGCTGTACTTATTATTTTATTATTTTGTTTAACATGAAAAATTGTATTCGAGTGTTTGGATATTTTAACTTCTTTTACTAGCAACACTTGGTTAGATATGATCTTAACGCTTTACAATGGCATAATAACGATTTGTTAATTTATTTGGCAATCAAAAATAATCTTAGTCAATTTTTTATTTTCATTTCAAAATAATGGATTACAATAACGTAATTACAAATTAACAATGATTGTTTATTCGCTCATCTTGGCGGTGGCACTCCCGTGCCGCCACATAAGTATGGAAAGTGTGTTATTGCAGTAATTATTAATGATTACAAAAACATCCTATAGGATGTTTGCATACCAACCTTCATTGAATACGTAAATCTTGGTCAATTGTAATTTGTAATATATTGACTATCAGTGCATTAGGTACACTAGCATAATAAGTAAGGTGTTATAGTGGGGCATATTTGCTAAAATAAAAAATATCACTCCTAGTATTGGGTGCTGTTTTGGATGATTTAGAAAAGCCCAAAAGTGCTAACTAAGCCCCTATTAGTGACAACTAACAGACAGGTACTTTGGGTTATAATTCATGTGAATAAATAATATATTATATCACAAAAATTATATTAATTCACTAAGAATAAAAATTTAATTAAGAAACTAATAGTGTGAAATTCCTGTCAAAACAGGTAGTTGTATTCTAGTATTCTAGCAGGAAAATTGTTCATTCACTTACAACAGACAGAAAATTTAAAATTCATTATATGCGAAAATGTTGTGAATCCCTGACCAATGTAGCATGTAAACGACGGACGATAAATTGTTATTAATGCCATTGCGAAAGCGCGTGAATTGCATTGTTATTATGATAAATGAAGTTTAGTCATGGACATTTTAAATATTGCTTTAACTTGGCACACATTATGCCTATTTAACATTTGCCCCCTTAGCAATAAAAATATTTACACAGCGAATAACTATGGTCTACTTGTCTTTACCTGGCACCTTGGAAAAGTGACATGAAAGACAAAGACATTGAACCTAGAATAGTTATATGCTGCGGAAATGTAAATAATGTAAAGGAAATGATTTCATGATTTCAAAATGATGAAAGAATATATAAAAAATCCACGACAATAATAAATTTCATTTCTGCATGCCCAAGCACAGAACATTCGAGTAGAAAGGAATGTAGTATGCAGACTATAGCTAGGTGATTTAGGCCGGTATAAATAGTCAGTACTCAAGATGCATCTCGGTCTCAAGACACGGTTCAGGCTCTGTGATTGGTTGGCTGTCAAAATTTGGACCAATCACAGGGCCGAACCGCGTCTTGAGACCGGGTCGCATCTTAAGTACTGACTATTTATACGGGCCATAGAAACGAAAATACAGCGCAGAAAATAATACAGATACAGTCAAAGATGACCAGACATGCAGTAATGAAGGCATTACTTTGTTAAATTGTTATGTTAAACCTCGGATGTCAAATCAAGTCTGGTCGCCTTAAGGTGCTACCTGAGGCATACGCCTGTAATGTAACAGTTCAGATTACCAAGCGATTATGTTGCTTTTTCCCAGAGTCAAGTATTCTTAATTCATTACAAACGGTCTTGTTTCTTGTTTGATACAGTCTGTTTTCTATCAAACTACAAAGTGGTATGCTTTTCATACGTCAAACAAAATATGTTAAGTACACAAACATTCCTTTTTACACATCATAAGCATACCGTTTCGTAGTTTGATAGAAAACGGACTGGATCAAACAAGAAACGAAACTCCTTTAGTATTATATCAAAATAGGAGACTCGGCGTAAAAATACTCTGTGATACTCGCTTCGTCTTCCCGAAGAAAATACGATTCTGTAACGTTACATTAAATGCGAATGTTCTATTAGGGAGCACCTTTAGAGGGTGACAAGTCTCAATACAAACCCAGTAATATGGTTGTTATATCCATGCCGTAACTATTTGTTATAGCAAGACTAAAGTAAGAAAGACAAGAGCATCGAATAGAAGATTTTGGTTATTAGTGGAAGTTGCTTCAAAGAATTGAAGTTTTGATAAGTGTGAGTTGGTTAGTTTCATAGTTTTGTAGTCTGTTATATTAGCAGTCGTCTATTTAGTTACTTCCAATATAAACAAACTACGAAACGATTACATTTTGTTGATCTTTTCATTGAGTGATATGTTAGGGCTGTGTTCCTAAACTAATAGTATACTGGCCAGTGCAATCTGATGACATTTTATTTGCTACTGAGTCTTTAGATTGCAATAACTAACAGATCTACAATGGCCACTTCGAGTGTTCCATATTATAAAACACTCAAACAAAGTATGAAACATAATATTACAATGTTTTATAATTTGTTCCATTTCAGACGCTGTAGAACAATTACATGTTAGGTGAAAAATGAAACATCAATGAGGGTTTTCGATATATCATTTACTACCAGATGGACGGTAGGGTCTTTCGTGTCAAATGTCGTGTCAGACAAACATATTTCAACATCCGTACGCGTCTCAAATTATACCTCGTTTCTTGTTTCTTCATAAAGCCAACCCATCATAAAGCGTCTCCCAGACAGACGCGGCCTGCGGTGGCGGTGGCGGTGGCGATCAGTTGAATGGCTTGGCCGCGTGGCCGCGTGTGTCTGTGTCCTTGCTAGAACTCTCAAGTCATCCAACTGACCGCCACCGCTACCGCCACCGCAGGCCGCGTCTGTCTGGGACACGCTTAAAGCAAAGTCACATCAACCACTTTGATATTGGCAACTCACTACGGGCCATTTTAAAAAGAAGAAGAACATATGACAGCTATATCGTGACATATGATAGCTGTTTTACCCGACAATTGACACGATAGACCCTACGGCTACATAGCGCCATAAAACCCTCATTAAAAGAGTTTTCTGTAAAATGACATCCTGCTAAAAAGTCAATAAGGCGATTTATTAGCATTTACTAATCATGAACAATGTAGCCACTTTAGACCTGCGACTAATAGTTTAGGAACGCACCTCAAAATCATTGATTCATAGGCATTTGACGGACCTACTTAATTTGGTCGGATTATGTCAATTCAATGTTAGCTGTGATCTGTCGGCTGGGTAAATAACGCGACCAAATTACGCAGGTCCGTCATATGCCTATACATCAACTTCTCTGATAGTACAACAATAACTCACTTGTTAGAATTAATACGGTGCGGGTTCCCGTCGTGCGAGAGGCCGGCGAGCTTGCGGCAGCGGTAGTTCTCGTAGTGGACGGAGCTGGTGACGTCCTTGAGATCCTGCAAGTGCGTGCGGATCACCATGTTGCGGAGCGCCAGGAAGTCGCAGTGCTCGAGGTTCTCCACTGGAATTGTGGGGGGTTAGAAGTAAGTGATATGAAGATAATCGTATGAATTCTTATTTGCCACAGCATAATAATGTTCTTATGCAATGTAAATAATAGTACAAGCCAATATTGATGTGGCGAAATGTAAAATATTCAGTTGCCTACGGGCTACATAAAAATGAGATGTCCATGAAAAAGCTAGTCGTCGCTTTTGAGTCTTGCATGAAGTAGCAAATTTTGACTTTTAAGAATATCTATTCATACAAGTCAGGTAACTCACAGGTTGTTTTTTTAACGCACAAGATTCTGAACGAATTCGGATATAGCTCTGGAATAACAAGCCTGGGCAAAAACGAGTATATACCTTATAATGGGTATGTCACTACATGTACCTTCAGCGATGCCAGAAGGGGAGAAACTAGTATAATATAGTGTATTATGTATGTCACTATATGTAATTACCTTCAGCGATGCCCCACGGGTATTTGCGGCCGCGGATCCTCTTGCCGTCCTGCTCTATCACGGTGTTGGCGCCGACGACGGCGAATGGCACGCGCGCCCGCAGCGCCCGCTCCGCCCCCTCGCCCTCTTCACCCGTACTCTCGGGGAAGTCATAGATCTTGATCTTGTGTTGCGCTATCTCTTTCATTATCTGGAAATAGTAAGTTAAAGGTTTTTAAGTAACATTTTATGGATGTGTGCGTAACTTAACCTAATCTATCAATGACCGGTAATGTTAAGAAAATAAGTAGGACATCCAAAAAAAATATTATACATGGAAGATTGCTTTATTTTTGTGAAAATAAAATACTATAATATTTCTTGGTATTATACAAAAAATTTCATTGCTGCATTTTAATCCAATTTCTCACGACCAAAAGTATGAGAATCGGGCAATTAATGTCTTTATTACGCCATCATTATAATTTTATCTCGTTATAGTAACAATCTTTGTAAATTATTTTTTACAGCTTTGGGTTCTTTAACAATACAAAATAAAACCGTTTTATAACTGGGTGTTTTGCAAACACTAATAGCTTTCCTATTATTATGAACGTGTAAGTACTACTCCAAATAAATTATACTTAATACACTGCCCCATTACTAATTTAAATATTTACGCTACAAAACGTTTTGTTTTATTTATTTAACAGTTTATTGTACACAAAAAACAATCAAAAAGTTATACATGAGATGAAAAATGACACAACAGATACTGACTTATGACTTATGACTTATCGCTAAAAGAAATTTCTCAGCAGTCCATTTTTTTAAAAGTAAGGGGGGAAAGCAACTGCCGTCGCCCATGGACACTCGCAACATTAGAAAAGCTGAATGCCGCTGCATGCTGCTGCGTTTCCGGCCTTGTCTAATACATTGGTGTCTCGAAACACAGACAAAATATTCCATAGCATATTCATTGTGTTAAAAAGAGTAAGTATATAGATTAGCTTACATACAAACAAAACCACATCATACCTGCTCCTTAAACTCCTTACACTCCTCCGGCGTCATGGTATCGGCTTTAGCGATGACGGGGATGATGTTCACTTTATCCCCAAGTCGCTGCATGAACTCCACATCTAGTGGCTTGAGGCCGTGGCCGCTCGGCGCGATGAAGTACAGGCAGCAGTGCACGCGCGTGTCAGAGGGGGAAGGCTTGCGCGCGACGCGGGATTCCGCATTCAAAAACTCCTCGTATTTCGATTCGACGAAATCGATTATGGGTTGCCAGCTGAAAAAATAAAAAAATATATTTAAAAAAATATAATTATTTTTATGTACTATCATAGAAGTTGATTCCTAGGCAGGTGGCGGACCTAAATAATTTGGTCGCGTTAAGTCAAACTCATCCGACTGATCACAGCTAACATTGAATTATTGATATAAGCCGAACAATCGACGTAGGTCTGTCAACTGCCTAGGAATCAATCTCCTCGGGTATACATATATACGTTTTATAATTATTATAAGTGTTGTTGAAGTTTTTATTACCGTTACGGCCGTACTCAGAGTCTTTAAATCATAACTTACCTTTAATTAAATAAACATTTTGACAAAAACCACATACATTTTTGTCAATTTTAATTAAAGTTTCTAAATAGTGTATTATATATAACATATTTAGAAGTTTGATTTCTGCTTTAATTCGAGCAACAGAGACAAAATATGACTCATGCTTATCAGTAGAGTATTTTTGGGCTGTAGCCGTATTTTAGGGTACTTATGTTATAAAAGATGACTATTATTATCAGTCCAACGATTTACTAAAAAGTCGTAGGAAAAACTTTGAACAAGCACATGAAGAAAAACAACAATAACTGTATTTTAAAAAGATAAAACCGACTTCAAAATTGTACGTAATTGAGAATTAAAACTCTATCTCCAAAACTACTGAACCGATTTTGATGAAACTTGCACTATTCCCTAAGTTGAACAATACCTAATACATCAAAAAAAGAATTACTGAAATCAGACTGGTAGTTCCAGAGATATGCGAACACAAACATAATAACATACATACATACATACATATATACATACATACATACATACATACACTTTTGAAATTTTTGTTTAGAGGCTGATATAGACTAACATATACGAAAACTGGGTAGTTCTGGAAATATTACATACATACGCGTCGAATTGATAACCTCCTTTTTTGAAGTCGGTTAAAAAAACTTAGAATCTGGATTTCACAACTTGTTTACAAACAGTTTTTTCCACTTTATGTGGAAACAGATAGCACAGGTATCTGTATAGTTGAGCAATGGGCGTTGTAACTTGTAAATGTTTTAGGCAAACTAGTGAACCGCGACTAATGAATATTTATTTTGTTTGGCCGCGCGTGAAAGATTGGGCGGCATTTGCTCAATGTTTACTCGTCTGATTGCGATACCACCGGCGAAAGTTTTCTTTGCATATTATGCTCATTAAGTCTCTTTACGCTTTATTTACTTAAGGTTACAAGCCTGAGTGCCCTTGACTTTCATGACTGTACAATTGTATGGCAACCATGTATTTATTTTATAAAACATATCCTAAAATCTAAAAAAGGCATATACTAGGTAAAAATATAAAGCGAATACTGAAATTCTCTTCAATTAAATGGCTCTTAAGTTACTGACTGTTCTTCCCGTTCTCATTCGGTGTCAATGATTTAGTGAACACTCAAATTTAATTAGCGTTGGAGAGGCACCAATACAAAAGGGCTAAACACTGCTAAACACAAAATAGTGCAAGTGGTGTTTATAGTAAATTTAACATACCAATTACTATTATCGACCGCGTCACCGAAGCCCGGCGTATCCACTATCGTCAGCGCCAGGTTCACGCCGTTCTCTTTCAGAAGGACGACGCTGGTCTCGACTCCGACGGTTTTCTTCACCCGCAGCGACGGGCCCGGGTGTTTGTCCTTGTCGTACACCTCCGTTAAAAACAGGGAATTGATTAACGTTGATTTGCCCAACCCCGTCTCACCTGGAACGTAAAATGACGATTTTATTTACAACGTATGTACCGGCGGAAAAATTGATTCATGAGGCAGATGTCGGGCCTATTTTTTTAAAACGGGCAAATGGCCCACACATTGATGACACATTCCCACCACTGCAACTCCTGTGTCGCCAGGATCAACAGTGGTAACCAACCACGAAAACCCTTTGATATAATCTCAGGGCATAATATATATTCTGTGCTCAGGGGTGCCCGAGGGTCAAGCTAAATCTGTCTTGGGACCCGCAACGAAATTAATCAGAAGATCGGGTCTGGTGTGGTGGTGGTGTGGTGGTGGTCTGGTGATGTCGGGCCTATGTTTAATATTGTTTTGTCGGACTAGTTCAACTTAATGTTAGGCAAAAGGTTTGATATCCGACCAAATTACGGAGGTCCACACTCTGCTTATGAATCAATTTATTAGATTTTACAACACTATTTCATAACCATAATATGAAAAATCCTTACAATTATTATAAAATACCAATCATAACAAAACATAGGCGTTAGGTACTATGTTTCAAACTTTTGATTAAATTGGTAGTATATTCAGGCAAAAGGTTGGATGTTAAATCGATACTATATAAAGCAATCGAATATTAAATATAGAACGATGATGCAGAATGAAAGATGTACACATACTAGCAGTTTGAACCCATTAAGGCATTGTCTATAGACATAAATTAATAAAACTTATCGCGTAATCTATTGTCTAGATAGTTTCTACAAACATTTGTCAGTATGTTTGCCTTACAAATGACTAAGTAAAATATGACTCAGTTATTAACGATTTAGACCGCAGTACGTAAGCAATAAGTAATTTATTTACAATTTACTGATGAGGATAATATGCATTGATAATAATTAAAAGTGATTTAAAATATCTCCTGCTAATCTGAATACTGTACTAAATTGTGTCTGTGACATAAAATATTCGTTCCAGTGACAAAAGGAGCAAGAATTGAATACCGCATCTTGAAAACTTTTTACAAAAAGTCTTGCATTGTCGTCGTCTTGTTATATGAGTAACCGAGACAATGGTATTCATTGCAGAGTAATTTTGGACATTTTTGTACTTAAAAACTCAAACTCAACATTTTTTATAGTTAAATTGCAATATCGAAAAGTAAATACTATAATATAATATGACGATCCAATACTAAACGCCTCTAAACTTAAGGGGCACTAAAACCTTATGTCATCAATGCGAGTTAAACATAGGGTTAAATATGACTTTTCTTTCATAAATACAACAAGCGAGAGTACATTCTCTAGAGACGAACATCAATCAGTTATTGATACTGACGCACGATAAAGATCAAGAGAGGAAGTTGTAACATCATTACTAAGCTCACAGGAAGTCTACGCAACACAGTTTCAATTGATGGTGTCTTCGATTGTATCAATTTGTAAACGAAAGTTATCACTATGACCCATTTATGAGATCTAAGAGAAAAGTATTCCTCACATAAAACATAGAGATACAGGTGACAGGTACAGCGGAAAAGAAGGAAAAATGTTGATAGGATAAGTATTCAAAGATATTAGATATCTAACTGAGACCAAGATCTTTAAGCAAATCTTTCATCTTTCTAAGTTGGATATCCAATATATTTGGGTGCTTGACCCTTTCTTTTTTTATTTTTTAGTTTGATTGATTTAAAAATGTGAAGATCCAACGCATAAAGCACATTGGAGCCTTACTCTTCTACTGTCTACGGACCAAGATTTCTATCTTTACCAAATACTTCCTCTTAACTACCTTATTAACTTCTCAGACATGTGGTATGATAACAAGCAACTCTATTTCTCACCAACAACCATTAACGTGAACTCGAATCCCTTCTTCACCGCCTTCCTGTGTACTTGGTTCGGTAGGTTGGCAAAACCGACGTATCCGTCTAGCTCCTTGACTTTTGGTTTCTCTATTTTCGGTAGGTCCGGCTTCGGTGCCACTGGAGGATGATCGGGTTTCTAGGAATAAGAAAGAGTAAGCAATTAGTGATTCTGTAAATTATCACATTTCTAAAGTATCCGCAACTACTTTGTTCTGAAAATCGCGCGGGACCCGCACATTTTTACAAAAAGTAAAAACTATGCTACATATATCCAGGCGGTACAGCAAGTATACAGGAGTAGCCGTAATGGTAAGTGTGGTGGACCATTTCCCCGTTGAAATCTCTCATTTTTCCAAGACGCAATCAGTTTTTCTTACGCTATCTCGACGACTTTCGTTCAAACTATTTAGAATATTTCATAGTGCATACATGAATATATTATTATGGTAATCAGAGATGTTCCAATTTGATGTGATTGACTGACGCCAGACAGGCGGTAACTGTTTGGATCCTCAATCAAGATTCAAGAGATTCCTAGACGCGTAATTGTAAGAATCTTAATCATATTATCGTAATCGCCATCTAACCAATGTAGGTCATCTTCTATTTAATAAATATCTTATAATTCTAATAAGTTAAGCCACGTGGTTTCCACATCGCGTGAAAAACCAAAATGAGAATTTATATCGGGAAATTATAGTTATAATAAAAATGTTATAATAGATATATTACGTGTGCAACCAACATTCGTAATATCATTAAACATGCCGTGCGTAACAAAACTTATGTCTGGCCATGAATTTCTTTAATATTGTTATGACTTATGTTTCTTTGAATTAATAAAATATAATATTAGTAAGTAAGCTTTAAAAAGGGTTGGCTATTAAAATAGAAGTAGTTCCAAGTGTTCTGCCAGGCTATTTTCCTCTGGGTAAGCATTCCTTAAAAGAAGACTTTTTAAGAGTCGAAAGTGGCCTCTAAGTATGTAGAGAAGATACCAGTCTTTAGCCAATAGCCAAATTGCAAACAATTTGGGTACCAAATTGTTTGCAATTTGGCTTTGGCATTTCTAGAAAACCGAACAAACTTTTAACCCCAAACGATCTTAAAGGAGATGGACACCTTCCATGAGATTTAATGACTTGTTAAGGTATGGAAGTTGTAGTTTACATTATAATTTCAAAGGAATCCTTAGGATGATAACCCCAAACGATCTTAAAGGAGATGGGACACCTTCCATGAGATTTAATGACTTGTTAAGGTATGGAAGTTGTAGTTTACATTATAATTTCAAAGGAATAGAAGGTTACCTTCATAATATTTTCTGTACTCCGCAGCGGCGCTGGTACCGCTGGCGGCGTGGTCGTTGGAATGGGCGGCGCGGGGGTCTGCGGTGGCATCGTCCCCGTCTTGCCCTGATCCGAGATGCTGTTGCTTATCTTGTTGTTGATGCCGTTTGCTTCGTGATGATTGTTCTCTGTGGGTTCGGGGAGGGTCGCTGATCGTTTCGCCAGCGCGTCTTTGATAGAGGAGGGCGGAGCCGGCGCGGCGGGTAGCCCGGGCGCGCCTCCGCTCACTGTGTCTGATTTGAAGAACAGCTCACGCTTGCTCTGCAACTGGAAACAAGAGAGACTATAAGTAAATGGTTCAGCTAGCTTTGTACTAGAGGCATTACGCAGAAGTTAGCTAGGCACCGCGTTCAAAGAATACTCCATGGAAGCAGGTGCCATTGAATTTCTGTGTATTGTATAAAACTCTATAATTAGGCATTTCTTCCAAGAAAACTCTTATGGGCAGCTACTATCTAATTTTTGTGTATTGTTCGGAACTCTAGTTAGATCGGAAGAGTGATAAGGTCTGACTGTCCATATCCAACACAAAACGTGTGATCAAGCTTTGTATTTATTCTGGTGTTGTAATATGGACATAATCCATCAGGATTTAAATTGTCCTGAATAGATAGTAATCTGTTAAAGCTGTTACAAAATCAGAAGTGCTTAAGATTAACCGCTAGAAAAGGCACAACTTTCAATTTCCAAAGCCGTTGACGCAAAATTATGCCGCACTAAGCCTTACCTAGATCTGACTCGGCTCCTATTGAACGCTTAAGATCTTGTAAGGGTTTATTAGGAGTAAAGTGTGCCCTTAGAGGAACACTACAATGATCCCGAGAGCGTGCAAGAGGCACCCTATTTTAACTAAGCTTTGAACTCCCCTCGCTTAGGGCTTACGATATGCGGACGTGCTGTTTTTTTAAGACCTTAATTATTATTGGTCTTTCACTTCATTGGTCGCACTTGCTTTTAATTGCCAAAATAATGCAAGGATTTTAGAGGTTGTTCAGTAAAAGCCAGCAAAATGTACACAAAAAAGTTTATCTGATGAGTAAGTCCATTTTACGTGCTTTGGACTTGAAAACAAAGTCTAAAATAGTAATTCAACACTCCAAAACAAGAAAAACGTTGACAATTACCTAGGTAATTATGAAACTTGGTACACAGTAGATCTATCTAGATAGCATAATAATAGCATCATAATACCGTCTTGTGTAATTAGATTACGCTGAGAAACAAGTACGTCGGCGACGCAACGGAGATGTTCTATAGCGGCGCCTGTACCTTATACATACGCTTGTATACAATATACAGAGTGTCACAAAGTAAGCGATAATACTTTAAAGTGCGTATGCGTCACTTATATAGAGCTCACTGTGAAAGTAGCACAACTGAAAGAGTCACTTTGGGTTTGCTCTAAGAAATGCCAACTATCTACTGGTAAACGGGCAGAGGCCTAAACTCTTAAAGTACTATCACTCATATCAAGTTTTGTAACATCCTGTATACGGCTCCAACCTCCAGGCCTTATGACTCACTATCAAGGCAAGTGTTCGATACTATTATACGTACATGTATCACTTTGACCGAGATAATTAAGAGGTACTTTTTGTCCGTCTCGAACCAATTTTTTGCACTGGTTATGAGGGTACATTCCGACGCGATATAGCAATGCTAATGTCATTTTGATGAGGACCTTTAAATATGATAAATTTTTAAGCACCAATAACCTTCCTTCTGTTTTTTGTTTATGAAAGATTTCCTTCGTTCCGGGATTAATTTGTCATGAGTAGTAGCTACTTCCCTATTATAAATATTCACGTATAAACCTTGTCTCTTTAAGAATTATTATTACTGACACAATTGGAAATCCATTATATATATATATATATATAGACATATTATGTCGCAGTCGACTGGTTAAAATAGCCGTTCAATCATACAGCTAGCCCTTTGACTGAACAACGCCATTCAATCACACACCTCGTACGTCGTAGCCGACTTGTTGACTGCAACGTTCAACACTACAGCTAGACGACGCTTAGCTAACTGGTTAAATGGCAAATTAACTAAGGTGACCATTAGTTTCGTGTTATTATGACACAAGAGCGTAATGATAACAAGCAGAATAAATTGTATTCTAACTCATTCTGAACACAATTGCAATAAATACCTTGGTGATGCATTTCATAATCCCGTAATTTCTCCTCGAATATTTGTTTAAATTTTGATTCACTCGTATGTGCCCCCATAATTTCTGTATCTTTAATAACACTTCTAACGTATATTTACGAAAAATATCTTAATACAACCACAAAACACCGGCTAGTTGACGCCATATTGTAAACAAAACGCACCTGGGCGTTTTTCAAAAAAAATGGCACGCCGAAAATGAGCTGTCCACCAACTTTGATATTTAATATCTCAGCAACCTTTTCAAATTTCACCAGTAAGATAAATATTTCTAATAGAGAAATTATTAATTATTATAATTAAATATAATAAAATTTTAAAGTTCCTTGTTATAATAAAATATTGGCAAAAATGTATCAAAGGTACACGTAAATTTAGATGTCCACCTAACACTTTGCTATCTTTACAGTGAATTATAATGTCCTAAAAATACCTTTGAATATAATTTATGGTTTTCATTCCAAACAAAATTGTTTCTTCTTTTAATTATTACATATTAATATGTTTTAATAAATAATTGAATATAAACAAAATGAGTTAAAAGTTTGTCCACTAAAACAGGAGTGGCGGAATTTCCCGCTAAGTAACAATAAAAAATTGGCAATAAAAATTAAAGGACGTGGCTTAAAAACGCACTGTCATTGCTATTTTTTAGCCATGGCAACATTGATTCTATTTCAAATCATCCCGCCATCTCGTTCCGGCTTGTTTTGACGCATTTCGTTACGTTGTTTCTTGGGGTTACAAAGTGCCAAAAAATTGTTCCATTAAGAACTGCCCATAAATTGGTAAGTAATGAATTTAGTTGTGTGTACTTATCATTTACTTGCAGTTTAGTTATCCTCGATTATATTTTAAATAAGTAAAATAGGAATCTTTTGCTATCAATAAATGACAATTAATAACTAGTAATAGTTTAAGGTCAGGATTCGTAACATCCATTAAGGAACGTTACATATAAGCGGACCGTGGACGTTACTTAATGGAATGATAAGGACGTGTCTGCAAGGAGGTTTTTTCTTAAATGGGGTAGATTATGCAATATTTTTATTTTTGTTTTTATTTAAAAAAAATCCATGTAGAATAGACCGTATTGTATTAGAAAATTTAAACACTGCAATTTATTGCAAAAAATGTTCTTTTAAATTATTGACAATTTTAATGTACATTTATTTGCAATAAATTATGCAATCATTTGGAATTGTCTATTCAACATGGATTTCTTTAAAAAACCCAAAAATAAAAATATTGCATCTTCCCTATTACCCGACTGCTGACGGAAAACGTGTTATGCATCTACGATCGGTATTGAATAAAAAAATATTTTAGTGGAATATTTAGATTTTTTTATTTTAATATTTATTTTATTAAGATGCAATGTTTCTGTTATAGTATATTTATGATGAATAAACTTTTCATGTGAATGTGTGAATTAATTACTTAATGAACTTTTTGTTTTTTATGATCTTGATTTATGTATTCTGTTCTTTTTGTTTCAGTCAATATTATTATTATTAATAATATATTTTAAGAAAAAATGCCACTCACGGGAGCAGAACGTGCAAAACGATTTAGAGAGAATCTCAAAAAAGATCCAGAAAAATATAATGCATATAAGAAAAAACAAGTGGAAAGAGTAAAAAAAATTCAAAAAAAAATTAATGATCTCACTGACGAAGAGAAAGAAAAGAAAAGAAAACAGTGGAGACAGCAAAAAACAGCTCAAAAAAAGAAAAAAAACGAAGCCAAACAGAAGCCAAAGAAAGATATAGAAGAGAAACGAAAATTAAAAATAAGTAATAATTTAAGGAAGAAATTGAAACATGCAAGTAATTCACTAATAAAGTTTGAATCACGAGAAAAACATCTATCGTTAATAATAGGAAGATTAAGGAAAAGATTACATAGAAACAAAATAGCTTTAGAATGCCAAGAAAAGGATCTCACAGTACTGAAAGAGAAGGTTAAACTCATGGAAGAAGACAGAAAAAAGCTAGAAAACTCTTTTAAAGACACATATAAGAACCATTGTAAGACTCATGAAAGGAAAAATGATAGAGGAGGTATGTGCGATTGTCATCGTCCTAAAACTCATATGTTAATTCCATTTGATTGTGACAATAATAAAATATTAATGACGGCAAATATCAGCAAAAATGCTACGTTAAGCAATAAAATTTCTGGTGAGTATGTTACGGATGACACAGTAAAAATTAATGACACTATTACGGCCAATAGCACAAAGACTATTACTATTATTAGCAATGATGATACATTACTTCCTTTGAGTGCTGCTGATAATTTAACTCTTTCGGAATCGTTTTTACAAGATATAAATTTTATTATTGGTGAAGACATATTTTTAGATCAATCTCATGCAAATGAGTCACCATCAATTTTACCAGCAGAAAACGCAACTACTTGTCTGGTGGAAACTAATAACGAGAATATTTTTAGTTCTGATAACATAGTTATAGCTAATGAATCTGCAGTTGACGTAACTTGCACACAAATAGCTTCACAAAATGATCAACAGTATCAAATTCCCATAAAAAAAGCTCGCGTTTTGCTGCCTGGAGATTCAGGACCACCTGCTAAGAAAAATAGAGTCGAAATAGGCGAGAGAGGAAATCATAGCAAAATAAAAGTATTGTTACCAATTCCAAAAAACATTTGTTGCTATGTCTGCCACCTTTGTAAGAGAGACAACTTAAACTTAAGAAATATAGTTAAATGTATGAAGTGTAAAAATTGGAGTTGCCTCACATGTAGTGGTACGGATTTCTTTGATTATATTTGCTCAAAATGCCTTCAATGATATTTAAAGGCAATGAAAAGAGAAGACTGATTCTAATGACTGACTATGATTGTTATATTATTATATAATTTTATAAAAAAATATGTACATTGTACACGTAGCCTTATGTATTCCTATTAGTAACATTGTGTTCCACCTAAGTAACTGTCCTATTAAAATGTGATTTAAAATGTAAGTTTTCTTTAAGTTATATTAGTTTATAGTAGGCTAAGCGCTACAATATTGTTAAAACTATATAAATTTTTACTTTTTGTTACCTTAAAACTTTGTTAACTTGGCTATTAAAATCATAATAAGATATTTTGTGTACTGTTACTGGCACAAAAGTGACGTAACGGATGTTTCACCTAAAAATTATCGACAATGTTTGTGATATTACCTTAAGATTCATTGTTTTTTAAAATAAATGTTTGATTAATTTGATAAAAAATAAATTACTATTATATAAAACAATGTATTCTTTGTATAAAACCTAAGTCAAAAAGTTACTTAATGGAAAGAATCAGTTACCACTTTTGAAAACAAATACATTTTTTCGTTGTATTTTACTATATTTGCATATTTTACTTATTAAATTCAGTTAATATATTTAATTATCTTTAGGTTTATCATCAATGTTGTGCAGATTTCGTGTATCGTAATTTTTTCTTCCACATAAGTAACGTGACATTTTATTTGAAAAACGCCCACCTAGCGCCGCAGTGGTGAGGGCTGAACTAATTCAATCAATCGGCTGCTTTTGAATCAGCTGTAGTGTTGAACGTTTTGAGCGACGCAAATATTCAATTAAAAAGCTAGACGTGTGATTAAATGGCGTTGTTCAATAAAAGGGCTAGCTGTTTGATTGAACGGCTATTTTAACTAGTTGGCTGCGACATAAAGATAAGGTCGCAATAGTGGGTAATTTCAAAATCGCTGAATTTCTTCAAATGTAATTACGGATAAGGCCTAAAAGGCGCAGTCTCAATAATTAATTTTCATCACATAATATTATCAGACGACAATTACAGTTGACTTAAAGGTGTTAGGATAATTAAACCTTACTTAGTCAAATATAGGTCTACCTTGTCATTGGTCAGTGTGACTCACGGTCAGGTACGTTCGATTACGAAATTTCTGTCTATAGTAGCGTCTATGAGTAACAGCTGCTCTTACTCATACACTCCCAACAAAGACACAAACTGGTTTATCTAGTTATCAATGTCCATGATCGTCTGCTAAAAAGTCGCTTCTGCCATTTCTATATTTCTTTAGAATTGACAATATTATCCTGTTGAGGGTTTAAAACACTCGCGTACAGGAAAGTTTTCAAATTATAAATGTTGAAAACTTAAAAAAAACAAATAGAGCAACAGTTGGATCCAGACCGAGATGAAATTTTTGAATACCTACCTTTAATTTAAATATTCCTATTAAATTTTACTTTGCCTTATAGTACCACATAATGGTACTAGGAAATACTTGCAGAGTGTAAGCTTTTCACTTATGGCTGTGTAGGTCAAAAACTTTCCCAGTTTTCCCAAATGAATCATAATATGGGGCATGCAGTTAGTTATACATGTGAATCACCAATGGCTGCTGCATAAAATTACTAAGGTGTAAAACAATCCAGTTTTTATTGTAACGGTACAAAACGCTAAAACACCAAAGTACCGGAATTTTACATTTCCTCGAAACGGGACCAATACTCAACTTGCATACTTAGAATTTATTGCTCATGAATTTGACGATCAGTCATAATACGAATTCAATAATCGAGTTCCTATTTATTAGAATGCAAAATTCGTATTAATACTCGACCTATAATAAATACTTAATAGTAGTAAAATTTAAAACAGCCGAGAGCCGAGTCGTGATGAAGAATTCAGATGCGACAAGTTTTTGGTGTTTGCCAAAATTGCACAAAACTTTCTCTTCCAATTTAATAGATTCTCTACAACCAAATTTTTGCAGACACATTCTATAAAATAAGAAGGAGAACCTTCTTAATTGTATGTGTTATGAATTATCCTATTCAAAATTGACGAATATCATAAATCAAACCAATGATGTGATGACGGAGACCATAACAAATAATGTTCTAAGTCACAGTTATTTTCACGCATGCGCACATCTCTTGATTAGTATTAAGTGAAATAAAATATGTAGATTATATCTAACTAATTCATTAAATTGCGTGTCAAATTAGTCACGGTCAAGAGTTTTCACTTTTAGTTTTTCGTAGCTATCTAATTCTGAGCGAGCCAACTAGGGCAAGAGAGGTTTCGCATGGCTGGCCGCTATAATCACTAAATGCAACATACCGCACCTATCGCTTTTTGCCGTTCGGTATATTAAACGATTGACGACCATGGAAACGAGCAAACGAGTCTCCAGATGGTTGGTGATAGCCGCCAATCACTAGAGGAATTACGAGGAGCTCCTCTGGAGTTGCAATCAAAAAAATCCCAACTTCAGCTAGGCCCCTGATTACCTCACTAATGCCCGCTTTTTGATGTTATTTGGAAGGAGTTTATCTACCCAACAGCATTTTTGATTGATTAATATTTTGATGTTAGTCAATCCAAAGCACTATCGAATAGATATAGTCTCCTGTCAAAAAACCTCAAAAATCAGGCATAACTCCTTGAAACTTATCATTGATTTCATAGCAAACCATGGTTTTCCCACTAGTCAATCATTAAATGATTTGGTGTCAATAAATTCAGAGCCCAATCACAAACAATTGAGAGTCTAGTGTCACCATCGATTTTTGTTATGAGATGTTCGGCTATTGTAGAGATGCAAAGCGCTGAATTACAATAATTGTTACGTTGGTAGTGTTTGAATGATATTATGACTCTCTACAATATGAATTTTCCTTCCTGCAAGTTGATGTGCATTTTTGGCTGGCATATTTCATACATACATAAGAAATATAAAATTAAAGCATATAAATTCAATGTTATTGAATTTTTCATACGCTTTCGTGTCCTTAAATATTCTCTCTTCTCTATAATTTATATATTTCTTTTTTAATTAAATACTTATATTTAATTAAAAAAGAAATATATTATTAAATACTTATATATAGATAATAATATTATTTTGTTGACACGTCCAAAGCAAGGTTATGAACTTAACGTGTTATTAGCGAAGAACATCCTGTGTTTATTCATTTGTCATTTTGGTTGATATGAAAAGCAATATGGGGAGGCATTTGCTTGTTTATAAAACAAGAAATATTTGCATTGAATCAGTCTAAATATATGTACTACAAGTGTCTTATTATTAATCGTCCACTAGCTGCATGCTTATTGCCTTATTCAAATATTATCTTCATTGCGAAAAGCATGAAAAGCTACTTAGTAGAAATATAATTTATTACAATTGAAAGTATTATAAGTGCGCACCGACTTTCAGTGCATTTAGAAACGTTACTAAAAATTTGGGGCTATCTAAGCTCTCTGTCTCCTCATTATTTGGCACAATGACAAGGACAGCACATTACGTGAGAGCCTCTTAATTTATTTTATCAGTAATCGACTGGAAGACATTTTTAAATTTACTTACGTAAGCTTCGTGGTAAGTTTCTTTATCTTCCTCCTTGTGTAAGCAATTAACGTATCTTTTGAACATTTTCTCCAGTTTAGTATTGATTTCACTCACATCACGTCATGTTCGCACAATGTATGCCATACACCAGGAAAACAACAAGCATATTTTATGGTGTTAAACTTAGCAATGACTAATATTAATGGTTTGTCCAATGGCACTATTATAGAACTAATTACACGTTATAATAAGTTATGAATAATTTAATTAGGAAATAAATCAGAACTTCCAAAAATAAGAGTTGCAGACGGAATAAATGACTTTAACACGGAGGACACAAGCACTAAATATGTGTAAGAACTGAGAAGGTTACACGCAAAAAGGTGTAATTAGTAATTACCCAAAAGAAAAACGCACCACTCAACCGTTTTAGGTCAGGTTTTGATATAAAGTAACATTTCTCTTGAAACATCATTAAGGCATTATCTCAATCGAATGACTCAATGCAAAGATATGAGAAGTTTACTTGGAATTTTTTCGAGGATATAAACTTAAAGATTCATGTTACGCTTTAAAAAAGAAATAAAATTTGATTCGGCAGGCTATTTGTTTTTGTTTTATTCGCAATAAATTAAGACCTTTAGTTATTTGCAATGATCTCCAATATTATAATTCAAGAAAACTTATATTTTTGAAGGGTATCGAATAGGAAATAGTTTTGAATAGATTTGCTTATACGTAAAATGTGCTAAGCATGTGGTAAATATCAACAATATGTACAGTATTTACCAAATGTGACTCAAACTCTTTGGTAGGTGATCTTCAATTGAAGGTAGGTAGGTTACTGGTTTGCTGTCCTACTAATGGTAGGAAAGTAGGTAAACCCTTAGTTGCAAGTAATTAATGGGTTTGTCAATAGGGCGCTGCTGAGCGTGAAAATAATGACACGCAACATTAGATAAGTCATGCTACACCGGTCAACGTGGGCATTGCCTTCATTCGTATGTAAGTACTCTGGCAAATATAATAGTGTCAGATTTTGGTGCAGTTTTTTGGCTTATTTATAAATAACAATAGTTTTAAAACCTTGATTGAATGTGAAAATATTGGTACTCGGCTCACAGAAAGCGATCTTGGAAACAAGAAACCGACACTTTCGTGAGCGTATAGAGTCAAACATAATAAATTCATCCTACCCGGCGACAGGACTTTGGTACCCAAATTACTTTCTTAATAAATTGCTTTCTTAATTTAAAAAAACTTGGGTTGTTTTGTGTTAAATTCTAAAATTCCAAACTTTGCAAATTCACTAAATTCATAAACATTAGCTTTAAAATTACGGTAATTCTCATTTGCATAAAATCATTAGGATACTAAGAAACCATATCATTAGGAGTCACTTTCTCTTTGTGCCAATTAATGACAGGCTATCCATCTTCAATGAAGCTTAATTGGGCGCAGCGTAGAAGTTCACCTGTCATTAGCAAGACATTAGTGGTTGCGTTACATGTATGAATCACTCATAGTGCAACGAGACCACAGTTCCACGTTTCATTACTTTTATAGTCGTAAACTAAGGTGTAATCTTGATCTTACATCATTTTACTGTTATTACGCTTGGGATAACCGTTAACATCGTAAATGCATCCGTTTTTATGGCACATTAGATCCAATGATCTCAATGTCGATTAGATTATCGACGACTAAATATCTTCTGAAATCTTCGTCTACACTCTACAATAAATCGATTAAAACATTATAATTGTTTTGTTAAACCTGTCAGCCACATGTGAGTTAGAACGTGAATATTTACCATTAAAAATAGCTGCAATTATAACACGATTGATTGGTTCAGACTGCACAGAACGTGCACCAATTTGTATTTTATTATTCATTGCTTTCAAAATTACGAATCAATCTACTACAAATTACTTTATCACTTGATGTTTTACTACAACAATAATGATTAATAAGGCATCATTGCAAGATTAGTGTTTAATCTTCTAATCTGAGATCGCACGTCGCTCGAGCTCCTGGTTAAGATTATCGTTGGATAAGTTATTGGCAATCTGCTAGCCACAAATTGTGTTTGGATCATAGACAACTAAAATTGAATCAAGATTGATTTTAATAAAATTGAGCGCAATAAACGTGAAGATACCAGAAAAGCAACAATTTAGTCGTTAGTCACTTTCACTTATTCTAGATTCTATTTCCAATGACACAATCTAACAATCACGATATTCAGAATGATCTGACAGAGGAACAGGATTAATGGAAGCGGAAACACGATTCGCCGAGTAAATCGAGAACTTGGTGACTCACTATCCTGTACTAGTCACAGGTTCTTAACTGACATTAACTACATAACACGTCTGCACGATGTAGAAATTGATATTCTTTATACCGGTTTTACCAATTAATATTAAAATAATAATCTTCTATAAATAAACGTAAAAGTAGAGATCAGTAATATATTTCAAACTGCATCAGCCAAACTTACAGATTAAACGCCAACCGCAAATACATTAATCTATCAAAATTTTAATCTAAAATTAAGAAAAATAATATTAGCGATATAAGCACTAACGTTGAAATGTTAGAAATTGTATGATAAAACTCACAGATCAACGAACAAACAAGACTTGAACTTCAAACCAGCAGAGCAGTAGGTATTGCTCAAACGAGTAGCACAAAAATACTAGTTACTAGGACTGATGCTTAATAAAAATCACCTTCATCACCAATTAGTTATCGTCCTGTATGAGGGGCTGCTCCAAATCGGACGTGCATTCATTTTCTAATCAACGATGGAAGTGCAGGTAAGTTAATCACCAGCATTTAGTAAACATGAATAATATAACTAATATCCAAAATATGGGGCATGTAGATTGTAGAGGATAAAAATATCGAAGTTTTAGCAACTTCTGGCCTAGATAGAAGCTTTAGCTGCCGCCCTTACAGACAATAAGAGATTTAGAATATCCGCTGTAGGTTCCCCAAGTTTCCAGTAAATCTGAGAGTATGCTTACTTGCTCAATGCCAAGGTTTTCGTATGTAAACTTTTTATAGACCAAGCAACGCTCAATAACCAGCTCTGAGAAATACCTATAAACAATTAACCGTAATTAAATCACAGGCGGTCGAATGGCCGTCCATCTACGTGTTTCCACAATAGAGCCAACGTCCTACGGGAAGTAAACATTATGGGTAAGTGCACGTGTTAGTACGCTCTGCTATAATAGAACAACTTAAATAGTCATCGTCGAGCCTGTATCCTGTTTCGATCAATAAAACGTGTAAAGAATTGTTATCCACAAGGAATAATAACGCTTCAACTTTTTGCACTTCGTATTCGCATTACTTTACCAGTTTATGGATATTTGTACTCGTCTGACGATCATGTTTTTATACCAGAAATCGTAACATTTCAATATCTGTTAGAGCGCTTACAGACGAACGGCACGTGTCGGCGGCATTCGACGGCAGCCGTCGACAATTTATTACGCTTGCAGTCGTGACGTACCGCGTAAAG
Source organism: Cyaniris semiargus (assembly GCA_905187585.1). Taxonomy (NCBI): domain Eukaryota; kingdom Metazoa; phylum Arthropoda; class Insecta; order Lepidoptera; family Lycaenidae; genus Cyaniris; species Cyaniris semiargus. The sequence continues at coordinate 8,869,056 of LR994555.1, forward strand.
GTAAGCGTCCACAGGTCGGTATCGTACGCAACGGACGTCTCGCATCAAACGGATATTTTTTACAGTGTTTTCAAATTACTCCAAACAAAGTTCCTAAGTCAAAATTTCTTCTTTCGACTATTCCATCCACGTTTCATTCATTTACTAGGCTAGTTGGTAATCCGTACGCTGCCGATACAGTGGAAGTACTAAAATTATCCGTTTGATGCGAGACGTCCGTTGCGTACGATACCGACCTGTGGACGCTTACCTTTAGGAGATACGTCAGAACTGGGGGCCTACCACCACCTCTACTAAGCGACACCTTTTGACAGCTGATGAGCAATATTATACTTTAACATCAAACTAGCGATCTTAAAAGCGGATTTCACAGCGGATTTAACAATGTTTTGCATTTTTACTGTTGTACTGTTGTAAAGTGAGTACGGTAATGTTATTGTAATCTTACAACAAAGTGCTGGAAACATTATAGTTTTAGGAAAGGTCGTGGTAGGCCCCTGCAAGCGTCATAAACTGTCGACGGCTGTCGTCGGCTGCTGCCTACACGTGCCGTCGACTGCCGTCGACTGCAGTCGACTGCCGCCGACACGTGCCGCCGACACGTGCCGTTCGTCTGTAAGAAGCCTTAAAGGAATTGACATTTTCTGCACGCGAGAATCGAGATACGTGACAGTTTACAAAGTTGAATGCTTTCTCCTTACATTTAACATTAATTTGTAAAAATTGTACTCCTGACGCTGTTTCTGTAAATGTAACAAATGGTTGTAATATTTATATTTGGTGACAATAAGTAAAAAATTGTTAGAAATAACTAAGTATTTCGGAATTGTTCCACATTATGCCTACCACCGGTTTGGATACTAACTTGGGGCGAGGAATCGGCGTAAGAGACTATTTATTAAAATGTATATTTAAAAAGTCAATTTCCTTCGTGTTAACTTATTTCCTTGTAGAAATAATAATCATTAGATATACCTTGTTAAAATACCTTCTCAGTCATAGAAAGTCGAGAGTCACGACAGTGTCGATTACAACAATACCAACGCAATATGCGAAAGCAAATGCACCAGTTCTGCTCTATCAATTTACTATGAAAGTTATTAATATGCAACTGCGTTGGACATGAAACGCGAAAGAACGCGTGCGTCTTGTTTCTTGAATACTCAATCGACTGAAAATATAGGTAATCCACGTAACAATTAGCAAGTAATTAGTACCTTATTAGCTTTTTATACTGCGTCATGTTCAGTTTCAAATTATAATATTGTAGTAGTAAAAGAAAACTAAGGATCGTTTTTCTCAAAAGTCAAAATAAAGATCTCTAACATAAAACGCAGAAATATTACAAGTCTTCAGAATTTCACAAATATAATAATAATAAGTAGGGTTTCAATGGTGAATGGATCTAAAACAAAAGGAGTGGCAGTACGTCTTTCGATATTATGTCACACCAGTGCTACATTATCGGTAACATGTGCGTTAGGTAACGTGATGAGGGTCTAAAGCAACTGTATCTAAATCTAAAAAGTCCATGTTTATTTCCCACACGATTGCCTTTGGAGAATTGAGAGGCAAGTGCGGAATACATAATATATAGCTTCAATATGGACACGCTACTCTACTTTCTCATATTTCATAGAAATTTTAGTATTCTGTATAGACGCTGAATGTAGCATCATAATAGAAGCAATTAGAACGAATAGTTTAATATGTCTGTGCCCTGAATAAACGACACAATCAGTCAACATCGAAGGTTGGCGGAATACCTTATACTAGCGTCCAGCCCACGATTACTTAAGTGGATAAATATTGACCACAAGGCACGGCAACATGTCCTGGATTTGTCACGTATCACTTTACAGATGATTAAATAACACCGAGAGAAATCTCGACTGAAACGATTGCTAATTAGAATTTAAAAACAACTAGAGTTATACTTTATAGCGTGTGCCAGCTTTGATGATAATAATGACGCAGGTAACGATAGTCGTACCGCCCATCCTGCAATGAAAGCATTTACCGAAAGTAACGTAGGCGTCTGATGTTCGAGCCGCGAGCGTAGGCAAACCGGTGTGAATGAGCTGATTGAGATAGCCCACGAAGATGCACAATGAGCCCCGAAGGATATCTACAAACGAATGTAATTACAAAGGCCATTGTTAAGATGAGTATCACGTACATCATTCAAAAATGTAAATGCGCTCTTGCAACTGAGCATCAATATATACATGACTCAAATAAGAGAATCGTGGAAACGTTATAAAGATGTAAGGAATTTAAGCAAAAGATTGATGACTATAATGAATTTCAATAGTCCATTACGATATTACAATCTATATCAGCGGCGCTGTAAATCTTACCATAAATTATAAATTCTTCAAATAAGTGGAGATGGGACGCCCTTCATTATGTTTAAGGGTTGAAGCTTTCAGCGCAATCGGTTGCTAACGTATTTTGCGTTACCCAGAATATTGGACGCAAAAAACTTTGTTTTTTTTCGTAGATCGCTCGCAGGATCATGAATTTTTATACACCAACGTGAAACGTCTAGCTCGCTCAGTCTCCGGAGATACGACCTCCTTTATTAAGGTTAACTAAATTACCACTAATGGGTGCGAACCTTTAATTTACCTCGTCACACGGAGCAATAAAATAACATTAGAGACAAGTTGTAATTATTAGCTCGTAAATTTTAACACAGTTAACACGTTACGCAATTAACCACATAGATATCCCAAAACGAGATCAAACGAATGTTTAGTGGTGTAGACTTACATTAAAAAATAACAGACGGTCTCGAGTCGGAGCGAGTCAACGTCTAATATTCCAAGGGAACCATTCAGGGATGTTCATCAGGTTTCTATTTGGCTGCACAGAAATTCTAAGCCCAAATATAGGATGCAAAATATATGAGACAACTGCAATTGAATTTGAGAACTGCACAAGTGATTCAAGGCAAACTGAACCTTCAAAACATGTTTTCAAAATTGGGCGACAAAATACTTTATTATACGAGCTGGAATGGAGCAATCATAAGTTGTTCAGTTTGATAATTCCACTGACTTCCTAACAAACATGTATTAAATAAAATCTAACATAGCCTAACTTCTACGTAAGTGACAGACAAACAGATAATACTACGCTAAATGCGTTTGAGACATATACAGAAGTCAACGTCCTATTCTCCAAGGATAGAAAATGAATACGCTTTGATTTACAGCCGACTTGTTGGGGAGACGTACAAACGGCTTTATTAAGATTATTTAATTATTCCGTTAAAAATACAGATGAGTAGCTAGCTGTAATAAACTGTATAAAAGATTTAAAGTGCTTTATAGTAATGAAGCACTTTAAATCTAGCTGAGCATAATGTTTCAGATTTATAGTAACAAGTATTTGCAAAAGGTATATTTTGTAAGACTTAAAAACTTAGACAGCTGTGTGGTTTTACTCTCTAATCTGATAAAAACCTCAACATCTTGACGGAGAAGCATACTTCTAATAATTTCCTACCCCTCCCTATCGTGTTTTTCAAATGAGCATTTGCAGAGCGCGGGCGTTTTGTGGAAACAGATGTCAGGTTGAGGAGGTACAAACTACAAAGTATAGATGGTTATAATATAAGTTATAAAATTAGGAAGACCCATTATATGTAAGAATTAAACGTAAAGAAATTTTAGTTTAACCAGCCTTGTAAATGCCACTCGCAACGGGAGAAAATACTCGCTTCCTAGAATCATAGAAACTAGTTATCAAAGATTAATACACCGGTCGTACTAGAACTTTCTGCTATTCATTTCAGTCAAATTACAATACCCTTACAATTTTTTTTTGTACACTCTCTGACCATAATACACCCGAAGCACCTAAACAAACAAGTTAGCGTTTCGTTAGGCTTAGCTAATAGCTCGAACTGGCTACACAGTTAGCTAACTTTCTATACAAACAATGTTAAAATCTTAACTGACGGGAAAACTGTGTGGGTTTAGAAGCTATTGTTTCTACTTAAGGTCGTGGCGTCGAACAAAGCTTTAATTGTATTTGAACTGCAGCGTTATCTGACCGCTATCTAGGCGCCAACGCAGTATGTGACGTGCAGGCGTCGGGAGCCAGCGACTAATGGTTAATCAATAATGTCCACCAGAGAATCACAAAGATATCGGTATATTCACCTCCACTTTCCGTCGCAGCGACAAGTTCCTCCATATCTCCCTGGGACTAGTCCAGCCCGTTTTGGATTTATCGATACAGTCCCCGACGCTGCTGGCACATCTGTTCAACTTCGTTTGGTGCGATCCGTTAGTCACAGTAGGATTTGCCATTTTTTATGCCGCAACACTCAAAAGCTTCGTCACTATTATTAAATCTTTTAAACACAATCACAACATCGTCCACATATTCACTGACGTTCACTTTAACAAAATTTACGAGTGCTCCAAGCAATTTACTGGCTCAAATCGTTAAAACAACGGAAAGCTTGTGTCGCCTTGGAGCAAATAGACCGTTTTATTATAAAGCACTCTCACGTCTGTATCAGTTTGAGGTTAAGTTACCGGGCCGATACTACCGGCTGTCGGCACACAAGCGCGGCGCCCCACAGTGGAAAATTTGGGTCCTTATCGGATCAAAAATCTGTAACTTCAAGGTTTTTCATCGTATTGAATTGAGATTTGGCACATGTATACAGTGATATACAAAGATTTTAAAAATAATCAATTTTTGTATTTTTTTTCATTGTATACATATTTATTTTAGGTTAAAAAAAAAGAAAAGATAAAAAAGTAATACGAGTAGTTTATTTTTTATAAATAAGTAGTAATATGAGTAAAATTATACTTATCACACAAGCATAATAAAATACATAAAATTATAAAATCGTATAGTACCTATCTATGCCTCACACCAAACTAATTTATCTTAGATTAGACAAATCTTATAATATTATTGGTTTTATTCTAGGTTTTAGTTACTTATAATGTTATATCTAATTGTTATTATCCTCGCTATTTCTAACTAAAATTACTTCCGGTGTAAATGTAGGATCACCTTCAGGTACCACCTTCAAAAGACTTAGTGCCTCTTCATCAAGATCCTTCACATTTCTCACATAAGGTTTTCTTAAACTTGAAACGTATGGATCTGAAGTATATAGAAGCGTTTTAAATACGTCTTCATTTGTAGCTATACGGGAACATTTTCTGGCATGGTGCAGGCGCATATTTCTGTAGTCTTTATTGCGCGACTCTTGTGCATCTTCCGACAGTTGCCCAATAGGAAGAACAGAAAAATGTTTGATCACGCTTTCTCCGTGTATAAGTAATTTGTGCACGGAGGATGGCATGTAGTACCAATCATAGTTACTAACATAAATTCGCGCAGTTTCTAAGGCATAAACTCCAAATTTTTCGGGATCGATCATCATTCCAGAAGAGAGAGCTTGTAAAATAATATACAAGCGTTTAATCAATGTTTCATCAACACCTGTTATGTTCGCCGAGCAAGTGTAATTGTAAAAGAACCTTCGTGCTGTATTTCCATCACTTGAGTTTCCACTTAATTGACGAGGTTTGTCGATAATTAATCCTAGCTCTTCCCTGAAACGTTTTTGAACAAATTCCTTCTTTTCTTTCTTCAATTTCTTTTTTTCTTCTGTTGTAGCAGACCAAGTCTTAAAGTCAAGATTGTAGCAAATGTGTAATACCATTTCCATGCAGCGAATCCAGGCATGCAATGTGGATAATCCATATTGGTAAGCACTTTCATTTTCAGGTCTAGCAGTCACTTTTAATAGGTCATTCATAAGTCGAGGAGTAGCCCCACATATCGTGCACGTAGAACCCGATGGAGTTTCTGTTAGGACCTGAGCCACCTTACCATCAATCATTGTTAGAAAAAGTTCGTGCTTCACATTTACTGCAACACCATCTTTGTTTATTAATGACGGGCGTAAAGATTCAATTTGTCTGGTAATTTCGTCTACAACTGCCTTAGTTTTTTCAGGAGTTTCTTTACAAAATTCAATAGAAATGGGTCTACAATAACGAACAGATGAAGGTACTGGATTTTGCCAAATAATGGCTTGTGAGAGGTCATCAATTAATCTAATGGGAACTAATGAAGTGACGAACAGATTGGCATCTGAAATAGTTTCCGATTCTTCTGGCAGTTTCTGCTTGTATTGACTTTGGCCAGATGAACCATCACATCCCCATTTACAGTAAAGGATTAAATTTCTGTGTTGTTCTAGGAAAACTGGATTAATTTTTAAAATTCTGGCAACTGTGTGGTCCAGTAAGTCTTGTATATTAATCACTTTAGCATAAGTATTTGTGATTTCGATTGTAGAAGATGGTGGATAGCAAGTTTGTTTTATTTCTTGTATTTTGTAATATGGGGGAAACATTGTACACTTTCTTTCGTTGGTTAAATTTCTTAGGTACATATATTGTGCTTTAGTTAGATCCAAATCAATAAAAGCACTCAATGCTTCTGTATCAGATAAAATCTTCATTTGGTTTGACTCTTTCCACATAGTCGAGAAAACTTTTTTCTTTTCGCTCTCAGAGTTTCTTAGCTCTTCAACAAGATGAGCCTCTGCATACTCACCTAAGGCCCGCAGTCCTTGCAAAAATGCGTTACAAATGTGCTCAAACCCATATTCTTCTAGTAAAAGAGTGTTTTTCCTTTTCTTTGTTGATTCTGAGGAGTCTCCATAAGCAATGCACGGTCTTCCTCGTTTACCAGAAGTTGATGGCAGTGAATGTGCTTCAGACTCCGGAAACTGTACTGAATATCCTGACTCCAGCCAGCTTGTATTATTTCGAATAAATTCGTCCTTTTTCCGTGATGCTTGAGCCCAGCGCTTATTGAAAGAAGGCAGAATATTTCTTTGAATGTCACCAATTACAAAACACAAGATGTTTTCAGAAACATTTAATGTTTGCTGTAGAACTATGGACAACGATTCCAAGGTTCTGCCACGCTCGATATAGGGAATGATGAAATCGCCCTTAGTACAGTTGAAAGTTGACATTTTAATGGAAATAACCAATTTAAATAAGTGTCACTCAATATGAAATACACGCTGAAGTGTGCAATTTGAAGATATTTGCTTCCCCTTATATACTAGTTTTTTAGATATGAAATACGTACTAATATGAATGTTATGCATATTTACTCATGCACGACGAGTGCAAAATAGATGATAAGCTATTGCTATCAAAATATTGTGGTTAATATAGTTTTTGTAAACTATGTCAGCAGTAACCGCAAAAGATACCGAATTATCTACTCCGACCGCTATCACATTTTTTCCCATAACTTCCAGGACCGCAAACTTCCGCAGCTGATTTTTTAAATTTTTCATTTATAAATAGTTAGGCTATTAAATAACACATAAAGTTGCGCGTCGCGAGCCGTCGGTAAATGTGAAAACCTTCGACGAAAAAAAAAGAAAAGTGAAAAATAGGGTATGTCAATTTTTAAGTACTTACTCAAAAATAAAAAGCATATTAAAAAAAGTTAATAGCTCATTATTAAGAACATAAAATATCCTTTTTAAAAATGTATAAAACCGCATGCATGTGCTAAATACTTTTTTCACAATATTCATTTGAATTACGTGTATGCAAACATTTGAATGAGCCATCCGCTACTTCAACTTACTTCAACCTATGAAAAAAAAATATTTATGCAGTTTTAGAACAAAAAAATGTCTGATTAAGATTATTTGGTTATTAGAGTATCGAATGCAATAAATATTTCATTCAAATTGTGATATTTTTAAAATCCATTTATGATATGCTCTAGTTCTACCATTTTCCATAGTGCGCCCCGGCGAGACGCACACGGGGTGAAAACAGAAACACATGTTCCTCGCTTCGACGATTCGTTTCGCCTTCCGATGTTTATGGTACGTTAACATTCGAAAAAGCTCCGGCCAATCAGGAATCGAAATAAGCAATTAATGTTCACCTTAAGCATATACATTATACACGTTGGAAACAAAATTAAAATTCAAGTGTATGAATAATTTTATATTGTAACGTGCGGATTTTATGGTGTAAAAAGCAAAACCAAGAAGGTCGTTGTTAATAATTATAAACCCCTTTTGTTGAGCGTCAGTAAGTTTTAAATGGAAGAAAACAGGCACTGTGTCGAAGCAGCGGTAGGCTCAGGTACAATTTTAATTATGTCTATGTATAGTCGTAAACGTATCCCGAGTTGGACCGTCACACTTATAACCACCAGACGCACAAAAGCAAGGACAGATGTTAATAAAGTTAAGTGAAAAATTGTTGAGACAAAATTAGCCCTTACGTCGAGGGTTTTAAGACTACTATTGCAAGTCAATAAATGTCACTTACCACCTTACGTGATGGTACTTAAATGCAAGAAGAGAACGTGCCCCAACCGCTTTTGCGAGTTTGTGAAAAACTTTTATAAACTTAACCGATATGGTTGCGTCAAGAAACGATTCTCGAAATTTAAAACTTAAATGGTCAGTCGGAGTTTTTGCACAAAAAATCGTCTAAAGAAGCAAAAGTAATTTTATTTGAAACAGCATTGTATTATAATTTATAACGTAACAATTTATTTTGTTTGCGGCTTTTGAAATACAGATGAACTAAGTAAAAAAATACTTATGTATGTCCCTCTTTTATACTAACATAGAGCTAAATTAGGCTAATGAAAAGGAGGATTAAACACTGTTTCGTAGGTCTACTATTTTTAAATGAGACGCAGCGTTATCTTTATGAGACACTTTTACTATCAATACGACACTGGCAACTGCATTTTAAAAGCCAGATAAATGCATCGCTTTACGACATCTTATCGCTTATCTGTATGTCATAAAACTCTAGTTTGTATTCATAATATACTTTTTTTTATAATTCCCTCCCACATCACCTGGTTTTTTAACTTTCTTGATGGCACTTCACATTGAGAACAATATTTTTTATTAATGCAAAATAATGTAAATACATAATACATATGTACTGATAAACAAACGGCCTTTAAAAAAAACATTTCCTGCCTCTCCGCTGTTTTCTTAGTCCGCTTGAAGATAAGCGAGGCCGATAAGGAGAGAATTCCTAGAAATTGGAATTCAGTAAACAAAGGACACACACAATTATCTCTCTACACTTGTACACAAATAACAATAGTGTAGGTAGTGCTTTCATCGCTGGTGGCCATATAATTTAAACGCAAGATAATAATGACAAAGAAGATAAGAAAAACTGTACTTTGATTAACATCAACAACGGAAATTCTGTATGATTTTAATAATTTATTATAAGCCGTAAGGCTAATAATAATAAATTTCCTTTGTTTCATATTTTGTGTATACAAAGGAGAGACAGCCAAAAATAATAATTTTCCCAAAGGCAAACAAGTCTCCTTGGCGTTTTAGTGCTTAGACGATATTTGAGACAACGAGTCATTAATTCCCAATGGTTGTTCGAACCATTGGGGATTAATGACTGGTTTCAAAGTTTTTTAAAAAGTAGTTTTGAACACTCTTCAATACACCAGCACCTTGGATTGGCTTACGTCAAAACTTGCACCAATCAACAACTGTGTACAATAGATAAACTCCTATCAAAAAACTTCAAAAACCCGACAGTCGACAATGTTTGGAACATAAAGGGGATATTAAGGTATCTAAGAATGATCAGGTCAGGACTCAGGGCATGACCATGAAACTGTAAATGTCTGTTTAGTGAATTCGACACATGCGAGCAGAATGGCCGGCGCAGCATATAAAGTTATTTTTAACCCTGTAGACTTGGGGTCAGTCACCCGTTTAGTCCTCCCGCGTCAGCGACCAGTTCTATCACATAAGGAACGTCACATGTGGAAATACAGAAGCCGCATCCTCGAGAAGCTAACGGATGCTGAGTAAGCAAACAAAAAACAAGTTATCAGCCATAAGCCGAACGTAAATACACATAACTGTCCGCACCTAACAGATGTTTATGTAATATTGGGAGCAACAAGTTTATGGAGGATTAAGAGATCGCCGACGTTGTTAACGTACCTGTTGAATGCTGTACCAGAAACGTAATCGAGACGCGATACAGCGTCAGGAACATCATGAGGACTTTTGACTGCCATGAACGGGCATTGCACGACTTCCCGAAAAGTTTCTCACGATACAATTTTCGAATTCCGATCACAGTAGGCTAGTTGACGTAATGCTTAAAATTTTATTCCTATAACAGGATTTTGTTTTGTGCGAGAATACGAAAATTCGTTGAGTGAACCTGTTTATGGCGAAATGCCGGCGATGCTAAAAATAAAATCCTTTTTTGGTGTGTGATTCATGTTACAGTCTGTAGTGTTTTCCTATAATAATCTGTTAGTAGTTCTTGTATTCCGAGTCAGCAATACCTTTATTTAACATTGATATAGCTGTTGGTTATAACATTTTTATGTTTATGGCACAGTACTTGAAAGTGATAAGATCTAGCCGCTTTTAGAGCTACTCAGTAAACACTAAGCCTTGTTTAACGATATCTTACTAAGGATGAATAAACGTCTTTAAGCCAACGAAAGGAATTTATCAGTTGTTTTGAATATTCTCGTTTCGCTCCATTGAGAAACATCTGTTTTGAATTTAAAGCAATCATGATATCATTACATTGCTTTCTTAAGTATCCGTTGTGTATACAAATATTACCCACGTTCATGTACATTGTACAGTGAACTGTGTATTGTGTCAAAGGAATTGAAATTGCTTCTTCTTTATTTTAAAAACAATATTCTAAAATCTGATATGTACCTACATATTTAGTACAATATGTAATGTACTAACTATATTATCTACTAGACGTTCCGCGCGGCTTCGCCCGCGTAAATTAGATATTTCACAGACAAATTAGTCCACAAAAAATAGCCTATGATCCTTCACGTGGTCTACTTCTTATCTGTGCCAAATAACAAAAAAAAATTGCTCCAGTAGTTCGTGAGATAAGCTCTTTCAAATAATTTCCCCCCGTTTTTTCCACATTTTCTTCTATTTCTTCGCTCCTATTAGTCTTAGCGTGATAAAATATAGCCTATAGCCTTCCTCGATAAATGGGCTATCTAACACTGAAAGAATTTTTGAAATCGGACCAATAGTTCCTGAGATTAGCGCGTTCAAACAAACAAACAAACTATTCCGCTTTATAATTATAATATTACTAGACGTTCCGCGCGGCTTCGCCCGCGTAAATTAGATATTTCACAGACAAATCAGTCTACAAAAAATAGCCTATGATCCTTCACGTGATCTACTTCTTATTCGACCCAAATAACAGAAAAATTGCTCTAGTAGTTCGTGAGATAAGCCCTTTCAAATAATTTCCCCCGTTTTTTTCACATTTTCTTCTATTTCTTCGCTCCTATTAGTCTTAGCGTGATAAAATATAGCCTATAGCCTTCCTCGATAAATGAGCTATCTAACACTGAAAGAATTTTTTAAATCGAACCAGTAGTTCCTGAGATTAGCGCGTTCAAATAAGCCCTTTCAAATAATTTCCCCCCGTTTTTTCCATATTTTCCTCTATTTCTTCGTTCCTATTAGTCTTAGCGTGATAAAATATAGCCTATAGCCTTCCTCGATAAATGGACTATCTAACACTGAAAGAATTTTTCAAATCGGACCAGTAGTTACTGAGATTAGCGCGTTCAAACAAACAAACAAACAAACAAAGTAACAAACTCTTCCGCTTTATAATATTAGTATAGATAAAATAGTATAGATAATATTAGTATAGATTGTTATACAAATATTCGGGGTTATCATAATAACAACTACTAATATTATTTTCTAGCTTAGTTCAAACATGCGATAATTTTACCAAAATAGTGACAAAATTTGAGTTCAAGATAACGATTCAAATTAGAACCGAGCAGTTGTTTCTTTTCCTAGCGTTTCTTAGATCGTATCGTTTTATGGTTGTACTCAAGGAGTGCACAAGGGTGAAAGTGCGACTAAAATAACGGGAACGACCTTTCCTTTTGGGGTGCATTTCCTCCGATTAGGGGAGCCGTTTGAGGGTGAGCAAGATGTATGGCAGGGGGACTCACCGTGGCCGTATCGGTGAGGGTGACGGTGGCCGAGGTGGGCCCGCCATTCGTGCCGCCGGTGTTATTAGTAACACTGGAAACTTGATTATTGGAAGTTTGCTCGATGATCCTCTGCCTCAGCGCCAATCTCTCCAGGCTGGCCAAGCGATGCGAGCCTCCCGTGCCCTCCCTGTCGCGCTCCCTCAGGCCGGTGGAGTTCAGGGTACTCCCGGCACTGAAGGAGCCGCTATACTTCGGGAGGGTCGGGGGAGGTACCGGCCTAGCGGTGCCACCTCGTCCCAGCAGCGAGCCACTCGAGGTGTACGCGTAGCTGCTGGGAGTTCCGAGGGTGGCAGTCCGTGGAGCAGCACCGATTCCACTCAGGCCGTTGGTACCGTTGACGGCGCCACCGTTCACCGTCGTCGTGCTGCCGTTCATCCTAATTTAGTATCCGTCATACAGCAGAGAGTCACACACTATCACGACTCGGTAACGACGCGATCGCGAGCGAGTGCGGCAATCGAAGGCGTTCGAGCGAGTTGCCTGTCGGAGGCAGTTTGACAGCTCGTAGTCGCGTGAGGCGGGCGAGGCGCGGGCGGGCTCGTGTGGCGCCCCGCTCGCCGGCCGCCGCCGCGCCGCTGCCGACGACCCCGCCTGGGGATTATTGCCACACGACCACCCGAATGGAGGGTTGAAATTGCATTGTTTGCTTCCCAAGGTCAAAACGTAATTCCGAGCAAATCTAGACTTAACATTTATTTGGGTGAATATACCGGGCTACGGATACTTTTTACGTCATTTACTTTTTTCGTTACATGTTGAAGTTAATTAAATTGTTGCTCTTATAATTATTTTGTAGATAAAGCTTGTACGATTAATTTATTTAATTAAAGTACCTAAGTTAACAAGCTAAATTAACGACAACAGATTAGGTACAGTACCTATTCCTAAAATTTAAAAGACATGTGAAAGGAAAATTGATGATAGTTCTAGGAAGAAACATTAACAAGATTAGCAAGATCGGATAAATCCGAAGTCAACGTAACAAAAAATTTAAACCTTAGTCACAGTATTGAAATAGAGTACGACATCATGAATGGTGTTCAATAAGTGAAAGAAGGAAATGTCGTTTTTAGTACAATGGCCCGATTCACTGAAGACGTAGGAGCTCTATCGAATGCATTCAAACTTGTAACTGAGGTTAGGGAATAGATAAACTTATGTAACAGTTACATGAATATAGAAAGTATATCGTAATAGACGAGTTATGATAAACAGTAAAAATGATGAATCCAAATATTTTGATATTTTACCAAGTATTACATAAATTAAGTAAAAGTTAGAGCAGGTTCAATTTAGCCCCTCTTTGTAAATTAAATTTCATTAATATACTTATATAATAAACAATAAAATTGGACGCTTTTAAGCATTCGTGTACTAACCCACAAAAAAATACGTATTGAGTTATGAATGCAGTTATGTTCTTTAGAATTTAGATGATTTAGAACAAGACTGCATTCAAAATTTAACAACAAAAATATTGTGGGTTAGGACACTAATGCTTAACAGCGACCAAATATTATACCCATATTATGTTTTGCCAATTGCTGGACTGGCAAAAACATTATATGTGTATAATATTTGATAAACCTGTTTATACTTCAATGTAATGCAGTAAAGAAACTAAAAATTTAACTTGAAAAATTTCATCATAATAATATTATGGACATTGATGGAGTCAAGTCCTATTCTAAAATTCTAATGATATAGCAAAGGTAAAACCTAAACTTATAAATTAATTATCAAACATCCAATATACATTGCTATTGACATCATTAGGTCATTATAATGATGGAATTAAGGTTTTCGAATCAGAACTATAATCCTATAAAGCTGTGTCTAGACTTGCAGTATTGCACCGAGCACGTGGCATACGCGTGCTGGTCATGGTCACGCCGATCGAAGGACCAGCACAGCGCATGCGCTATCTCCCGCACCCTCGCTCATACATTTTCCACGTACCCTTTGGAACGAATAATACTGATAAGTAGGACAATATAGCTTGGAATTATTCGGCCAATAGAACAATAAACTCACTTCTCACTTTCATTCCAGTAATGGTCCAAGAGTGCAAAAAGTTTCTTGAAATAGACGAAAATATGTATCACGAGAAAGCCGATTAAAATATTAAAGCTTTAACGATCAATGCAGTAGCAACAAGTTTCTCGCTAATAGTCGGTATCATGCAACTTTCAAAAATTTAAACAGCACATGGAAAAAAGAATATATGTAGAAACAAAAGCAGAGTTACGAAAAAAAGCAACAATTTAGGTTTTATTAATCATGAAAGGAAGAAGATATTATAATAAAGTAGTATTAAGATTAAAGATGTTCTTAATAGAGATCTACTTAATTTTTTACGAACTTAGTGAAGTGTTACGATTTTACACAATGTGTATTGTCGTTTTGTAACTACATTAATTCAGTTCAATGCGGAGAAAGTAGGTTCTCGGCTTATTAATGACAGATAGTTAGAATTGAATCGTGAGGATTTTAGTAATAAATTAATTTTAAATGTTTAGCTATTACAAATGCAAATTATGGGAAAGACTAGGTCTGAAATTTACAATTTTAATTGCGACAACTGCAAAACAACATGAAAATAAATAAGATACTGTTGAAAGAAAACTATATATTCATTAGGCTGAAAATGGCCAGCAATGTACCTAAACAAAAATAACAACAACAATAACAAAATTGCAAGAATAAACAAACATAATAATATCGTTGCGAGTCCAGACACAAACTGCAGTAAAAAAACATCGCAAAGCAACAGTGAATTAGCCGTTTATACTCTTGAATTCAGTATAATTAAGTGCCCTCCAGAAATGCAAGGACCGAAGGTGAATTCTCAAGGGTAAAATAATAAAAAATATTTCAGTACACTCGCGTCTCGCAGAGATGGAGGCAACAATATGCCATTGTGGACTTTACGACCAGTGAATGAATCATGCATGTCTTGAACCGTTTATGGATTTAACTTTTACAGTCATAACAGTTAAAGCGTCAGATTAATTGATAGCCAATATGAATCAGCCCTTAACAGAATCGGTAGTTGATGGTTGAGTGCCACAGCCAAACATATTAAAGATAATAAAATTGATGCAGCGTTGATGTTGTTTTAATAATTATCAAAATTCAAACAACTAATCTTAACCTCAGATTAATAAATATTAAATACCAATGATCTCATCAAGACAGAATTAACGAAAGAAATCATAAAAATAGTAATGAATGAATTTTAAAATTAGAGCAAACTAAAAATGTAATGTTTTCTGTACTTGTAAACTTTGAATATATAGAATTAGGATGAAACTGTTGCATAGAATTACTTTTATAAGCCTTGTAGCGCCACCTACCGGAGCGCGATTAAGTCTAGTATTAAGCTTGTGAAAGTATACTGAGGGCACACATTTGTTCCATTGGACATAATTTTAACACTTCTTGATAGATGGCGCTAAGTGGGTGGCTAAATATTTAGAACTGTATTTCTGTAATTAATTTAAGAATAATGTTTTATATCAAAACAAAGCAGACAAACCAAATTTAGGTGTGCTTGATTGCACATAGAAAGTTTCTCCTTATTGACGTCTTACTTTGAAATATCTCTGTCATCATGGCATTGAATTAATGTAACTAGATATCGCCCAATGGTCGAAATTCGACCTTAAATTTAATTATAGGTTTCAATGCTATTAATATTGTATTACCAAAATATTGACTTTCTTCTTCTTCTTTTGGCTCCCCGTTAAAAGTATTGACTATTTCAGATTTAATAAAAAAACAACAATTCATTTTTAACTTCAACCATAAATAAAAGAGTATAATTCGTGTGTATAGGCTTGTCATTCAAAATATCGTAGTGTGCACATTGTAGTGTGTGTAATGTTTTATTTATTAAAATAAGGTATGATAAAAGCATAATTTTAAAACAATATTGGCTCGATGCACTCCTTCACCATATAAACTATAACTGTGCGAAATTTTATGCACCTACGTTTCCGCATTTTTCGTCAAAAGGGGTTCAAAGTTTTTTGCTCACATATTAATATATAATAGATTCAATTATTTTATTTTATTATTTTTTTAATATTTTTTTATTTTCCGCCGAATAAAAAGGGCTGAACCGATATATTATCACAAATCGCATTACTACACAATCACCTATACAAATATATCTGAGATATTAGATACCCATAATTATCTCAAGTAACGAAATTTAATATTTGATTGAGTGATTGTAACAGAAGTTAACTTTGTAAGTACATACTTAAGTTAATGATCAAAAATTTTGGTGTAAATAGTATGATTGTATGTAATTATTGATAAATTATTATTAGTTGTTGATACCTAACATTTAGGAATAGCGAATGGCGAATAATGAACTTGTACAGGTTAAATCAATTGATAATAATAATTAGCTGGTGGAGCAATACCTTCTATGGAGGCTAAATTTAACCACAAAAGGTTTAAATATCCTGGCCCCGTAATATTATTATGCTGATAGAAATTAGTGTAACAACTTTCTCCATCGATAAATGGGACCAAAAAATATGCGACAGTCTCGCAAGTTCCACATCTACTAAATCTTTGTTTAGGTCGTACAATTGAAAACAATGATGAGAAAATATTGTTCAATCAGCAAACGGCGCATTGTTGGAATTGTTAAGAATTCTCTCGGCTCTCCCATTTCGAAACCCAACAAACGCAAAAATTGAAACATCGTATCCCTGTCTTGAAATGTGTTGCATACTGTGCAGTAGGCATACCCTTTTTACCGTAAAATTCTTCAAAGCTACGTCGAATTTAAACATCATTATGATCCAGTGCCATTAAAACGTCTATTTACAATCTTTATAGCTTTAATTAGGATAGTAAATAAAGTTTTAGGTAGCACTTGAAATGAGAACAAAGAACGAGTGGTAAACTAATTCAACTAACACTTTCAACTTTCTCGAGGGGTGCTGGGTGAGTCGTGGGAATATACAACATACAAGCCACAATGACATACACCCAAGTGCCATGACACACTTTTAAAGCTTCCCTTGAAGAAATTTTTAGATGTAAGCTTCACTGCCAGCTTTCTAGGTTACCTCAAACTAAGAGGCACGTGAAATTCTTTAATAGTTTATGATTAGTATGGAACAAACATTCCCATAGTTAAGAAACCAACGGAAATGGAACTATTCTCTACCTTCCTATGATAATAAAGTAGTCATCAAAAGTCATAAATCATACTTCAATCATAAGATTCAAAGCTAGTTTATATCTAAGCCAGTCTGTCGTTCTTCATTAAATGGGTCACGGTGTCGCTAGCGATTTTAAGCTGATAGTTTGCACTTTGCAGTTGACGAGCTTACTCCAGTTACTCTTTACTTCTCTCCTTGTCTTTCATAGAAAGTAGTGAGCGGAGGTTCTAAAAATCTAGAAGTAAATTGTTTCCTGGGGATAACGAATTTTCTTTGAATTGTCTATTTAAGTGACTATAACTCCATAAGCATTAAGCCTGTTATTTAACTGTAAATAGTTTTAGGAAACTTACACTGCAAGTATTTGTCTTTACAAGTTTGTTGAACTGTAAACACATTGAAAGATGTTATAAAGATGTGAAGCTGCAAGCCCAAGGTATTACATGTACACAGAACCATAAGCTCTACCGTAACCGGAAATGTTGTTCGAAATATGAACACCTGCTATTTTTAAATAGCTTTTAACATGTTCTTTACAAACATTTACGTCAATTACAACGCTCGACTTGTTGGTTGTCTGCTGGCAAGTCTGGCAACCAACTGAATCTGAATATGGAAGAATTTATGGTCTCTCTTGTAAACGTTTTTCTTACCCGCATAAGCTTTGTACAGAATAAAGTAACAGAGAAAAAAGACACTGCCCTCAGAAACATTTAATGACTATTTAACTTTGATTTAATAGCTTCACTTCATTAAATTATAGTTAAAAGTGGGAAAATCTGAGTTTGGCCACAAAGGAACTGTTTTCTGCAATATTAATAATAGACATAATTATTTCATTTAAACTATTAAGGAAAAAAACAAACTAACGAATCATTGATTTAACGGTAAACCCAACTCTGTTATACGTTTTCATTTTAACCACAATCGATACTAAAATGTGTAGTTCGTTGCGTATCGAAAAAATGTTGCCTGTAACACAATTTCCAACAAATAGGTGTAACATTTTTTTTGTTATAATATTGACTGTGGCAAAAGTTCAAGCTGAGACAACAGATTGGTCTATTGTCTAAGAAGTAGGATGACCCAGATTTTCAGTATTGCCCACGTAGTGTCACGAAGGAATCATTAGAGAACTATCGATACTCATACAACCATTAACATATAAAAAATTACAATTGAAGAAAAAAAAATATATCCACAGCCGAACATATAACCTTCTCCTTTTTGGAAGTTGGTTAAAAACATTGGAATTGTTAGAATTTGTTTGATATACACCTACATCAGGTAAAGCAATAAGAATTCTTCAACGGTAAACAAATTCTTTCGAAATGTTTTAGTCCAGCCTTTCCCATAGTGGGCGATAACGCCCCCTTGTGGGCGCTGAAGGCCTAAAGGGGGGCGGTGTGGGACCCATAAAAAAGGGGGGCGTTGTGTAGAGGCTTGGGGGGTGATTTGTAATTTCATTTTGTCTGGATGCATTTTAAATTAAATGCATCTATTCCCTCACATTAGTTTTAATTTTTGGTTAGCAAGTTTTGGAGGCGACTTCTTAGAATATAATATTTTGTTAAACAAAAATCCCGAAATTCCGGGATTGGAGAAAATTCGGGAATGCAAATTAAGTCGGTGGTAATGGTAAAAATATGGTTTCAAAACGACTAATTTTTATTTATTTTTATAAAATTTGCGGCAAAAGCCCCTAAATTTAAATAAAGATAAGAAAATAAGTGAAACAAGGGGGGCGCTAAAAATATTTTGTTTTCAAAGTGGGCAGTAGACAAAATAAGTTTGGGGACCCTTGTTTTAGTCCATTGAATTAATGTTACATGAGCTTTGCATTTATTAGAGGACGCGATATCGCAAAAATAGTGTTGTCATCCCTTTTTTCAAGATGGCGGCCGGAGGACAAGGGTGGCGACTCCACAAACTTGAGGTTAAGCTTCTATTGACCCCCCAACATATCCCAAAAATAAAATTGCGTCCTCTAATAAATGCAATATTCGGTCCTTAAATTGTAACATTTCAATGCACTATTTGGCTGAACACACAGCATACGCAGCATATGCAATAATTATTATTATATGCAGAGAAAAATTAGATAAATTTCTGATGAAGACACGGCACGATTAGTATATTTTAGTTATTTTCATAGTAGAATGTCATAGGAATCCTTTTATGGGGAAACGCTGCCGACATTTGCAGAAGCGAGCCATACGTTCTATGTATTTATAAAATGTCTTCTTTTGAATCTCTGAGAGATAAATTTAAAGAAATTGGTATTCTAACTGTTGCTTCTCAATAAATTTTGGATAATGTAATATTATATGTTAGAAAAAATATAAGTAAATTTAAAGCTAAAATTGACATTCACTGTAGGAACACCAGAAATAAGCACAAGCTAGATTTGCCGGTGATCAAACTTAGTAAAGTTAGTAAATCTTTTAAAGGTCAATGTATACGCTTTTACAATAAAATCCCAGAAAACGTTCAAAATCTTTCGATTAATAAATTTAAAAAAGTAGTCAAAGAACGTTTGTGTGCCAAAGCCTATTATTATAAGGTCAATGATTTCATAAACGATGGCACATCTTGGGAGTAGGATGGCTGCTTGCAAGGCTACTTCTACATTATTATATGACTTACAATTACGTATGTATGTTGACATTGTATAATTTTAAGTAACAGCATTGTAAATTTTATTTTAAAAAGATATTTTTTTTTCTCACTTTTTGGTAAAAAGTGGGACCCCGTGCGAGTTTCTTACGCCGGTTCTTCTCGCCCGCGCCGGGTTCGTTCCCGAACCAGTGGTAGGCACCAGTAGTATCAACGTTCTGAAAGTTTTTGTTACAAATCTATTCAGAAATAAAACAATTTTTATTTTATTTATTTTTATTTTAACTAGGCAACATTATTTTTATAAAAAGATCTTGTAGGTATAAGCGGAAGGGTGGTTTTAAATTCATTGTGTACTTAGCAGAGTATAGTAACTTCTAAAACAGTCACCAACGTCTATAACGTTATATTTTCCTCATTTATGCAGGAAAAACGATTCATGCAATGGTAATTATAGCCAACATACCATTGGACGATTAGTACTATCAAAGCTGTAATTACAATTAATAGGAATTATTGAAATACCGTCGCCAGCATTCTGCGATTCTTTTAGCGACTGTGGCATAATGCCTCATCGATCGAGATCACTTTAATCGATCTAAGCTCAAGAGTCAAAACATTCACGATGGAATAGGCGCAGTAAAAGAATTTGTTGATGCCTTTAGACTCATTAGACAACAGAACCCTCAGAAGTCCTCGAAGACTCCTCCTTTGGAATGTCACACGGCGAATTCTGAATTCTGATGTATATAATGCTATCTTACTTTTAAAAAGTGACCAAATCAAATCTACAACACTAAAGACGTAACTCTTTAATTATAGAATTTCCAGTTTAGTAACACATTATTTAACCAAGTTTAGGGAGTTTCTGTTCCATATACGAGGGTAAAAACGTGATTTATATTTAACGAGCTCGTACAATAGCTCGATTGTTGCTACTGTAAGGCACGTGCATAAGCATAACAATCCGTTTACCCAAACAAACTGCCAGAGGTATTAGTAATTTATCAGTGTAGAGCCAAAAGGAGCTATGAATCTTTAGAAACAACTCAATACGAGTAATGTACAATTATACGTAAAATGTTTGAAAAAAGAGTATCCATAGTTTGCAGCGTTCTTGTTGTTAGGAGCACTAGAAAGCTTACTGGCTTTTCTTCGGTAGATCTAATAAGAAATCTATGGATTGTTTTATTCCCTCCTTCCTTTTTAGGGTTCCGTACCCAAAGGGTAAAAACGGGACCCTATTACTAAGACTTCGATGTCTGTCCGTCTGTCTGTCTGTGTGTCTCCAGGCTGTAACTCAAGAACCGATATAGCTAGACTTCTGAAATTTTCTCAGATTGTGTATATTTGTTGCCGCTATAACAACAAATACTAAAAACAAAATAAATTAAATATTTAAAGGGCGTATACAACAAACGTTATTTTTTTGCTATTTTTTGCTCGATATCAATAACTGCAATATATAGGCACTTGAAATATTCACATAATACTCAGTTTTATTTGTACTTTAATAATTTATAATAAAATTCAAATAAATGAAATAATTAAGGTAGCTCCCATACAAAAAACACAATTTTTAGCCTATTTTTGCTCTATTGTGGTACGGAACCCTTCGTGCGCGAGTCCATCTCGCACTTGGCCGATTTTTTGTAATAAGACTTTTACAGTCCTCCGTAATTTCGTAATTTGAATGCTAAAGCGTTAATTGCGAGCTTTGAAGCAACGCGTACATACTTACTAAATGTAGAGCATTTGTAGAGATAGTAAATAATAAATTATAGACTAAATTTAAAAGAGGCAAATGGTCGACTGGTCATTAAGCATACATGTAGGACACACCTAATGAGATATCGCTGTTGACGGACTTGTCGTATAGATATGTGAGGCATTGTTTGTTTACCGATAAGATAATTGACTCGTAATGACACAAACATTTATTTATGGCTCACCTCCGCGTTTCCAGTGATATGTCTGTACCGGGACAGCACAGGCTTGCCCCGGGACCGGGCTAGCGGCGACTCGGACACTGGCTCCATAGCACTGATGTCACTCGCGGCGACGATTAGTCAGCACCGCACTCGACGATTAATAAGGAGCGAATGCAAAATTTACATAACCCATCCGCTAACTGGACGCGAAGGAAACACACTGCGATCGCAACAATATGTGGCACACACGAGATACCACATTTTTCCGACAAATCGCATCCGGAGACCGCCGGATGAATCAACGCTAAAGCTACCGATAACAATTACACGGTCCTTAGAACTAAAACAGATCTATTGAATCACTAGCTGTTGATCATGCATAGAGTTGAGTACGTTACCGATTTGAGCGCTTTTAATCCACTTCTACATGAAGCAAAAATAGTATTGTGTCATCGAGATGGAATGGGCGGTGAGCTTTGGCGACACGCGCGAGGCAAAAATTAAGCACTGGGTAATGTTTCCGAGCTCTTTCCGAGTAATATTTCTCGATCACTAGCGACCGCTGCGCGATTTTTACTGAAACAATAGCAGGGCGCGCTTATCGTATACGTGTACTATGGTCACCAAAACCGACGCCAATGGTTAACCATAAGGGGCACATATCGGTGTCAGTATACCCTCACACTCGACGCCTATCGAGGGCCACATAGCGGTTGCGAATTCCTGCTCGTAATTTAAACAACACTCGTATTCGTACGTGCACAATGAACTAAACAGCTCTAGTGACCTAATAATTTCTTTTCAATACTTATTGCGCATAAATTTATTCATATAACGCCTCGGTTCCTTACGACTTTACTATTAAAGTCGCCCAATAAATTATGTTAGTATGTCGAAGAAATTTTGTTACTCACCGCTAGGTTTCAGTAGTTGAGGAGCAGCACATGAAACAAAAAATAAAATCGTTAGAAAATAGAAATACACAATAATTCTAAGCAGCTCTACATATTATTACATTCAACGCTTAGATCATGATTACCTAAGCAGGGAAGACAGCATGTGCTGATATCTTCTAGGCTATCTCTACTACCGTAGTCCAAGTCCATGGAATCAAATTATTTAAACCGTGGAGTCATAGATGACAACGCGACGCTATGCTATGAGGAAAATTAATGACGAAGGTTGGCATCTAGATTCTAGACGCAGCCGTTATTGTTTACAAATCGTCATACAATCATATTGTTTCGCGTTCGACAATAAAAATAAAACATACATCTATCTATTCGCTATAGAATTTTGGGGCCTGGGCAAAAATAGTTGCATTTACAAGAAAACAAATTTATGGTGTAAAGCGTTAGAAAGAAACAGAAAATAAGAAAAATCTTACGTGTAGCGACTGCATCTGGTGAATCCATTATGCGTTTTATATCTCGTTATGTTAATGTCCATCTGGCACTGGCGCTACTACATAATTGAACTCTATCAACCGACTATCAATTAACAAATAAGTCGTCCTGAATACCAGCAAACGGTTTAGGTGTAGGTCGCGGCTTAGCAACTGTACAACTGTTTTACGTGTTACTGCGGCAGAGAATGTGTGCACACGAGAGCTGAGCTTGAAAAATACGCCGCGTATTGCAGAGTGTGCAAATGCACTCAAAGCTATTTTCAATTCACGCTGAGAATTCGCAACTCCGCACTCCGCAGATGCCTAAGCAATGTTTCTAAGATTTTACGTTACCTTAGATATGCATTATGTTAATGAAGTACTTACGTTTTGTAATAATGATTTATTATTATTATTTTGTTATATTCATTAATCATATAGGATCAAGAGTTTGTATTAAACCTACGAGATGACGTTATCTGTAATACTTGAAGGATACGGACCTCCTCCTCAATTTCGGCTTCACGATTCATTAAGTCAGATTAATTTAAGTTTAGAAGTCATTAATATACGTGTACCACCTACTTTATAATATAAATGCGTAATTCTGCCTAGTTTTCATCAAACCGCCTCCAAACACTAAGTGTTCCCTAGCGATATTTCAGTAACAAACATATTTTGATAGAAATTATCTAGGTTTACGACAGTTCTTACACCCTAAGGACCTAGGTGACATACAAAAATTCGTAAAATCTTCATAGAATTGTACCCTTGGCCGCTTTAGACCATCTTAGCTTTAGGAGGCGGTTGGTTAAAATAAAACCGGCCAAGTGCGTGTCGGGCCACGCGCATTTAGGGTTCCATACCTAGTACCACTAGTTTTTTTTTAATTTTTGTATGGTCAATGAATGTACATTTATAACGTGTTTTACACTACTAACAACATCATCTCAGTTACTTTCAAAGGAATTTGAACCAAAAGTTCCTTTATACTTCGCCGAATACATTTTTTTTAGTTGATCGACTATTACTCAATAACTTATGAACTCTTCTTAGCCGTGATAGTTTTCCTTTTAAATTCAGCATATTTCCTACCCTCGTGAATTTTTTTACATTTCTAGAAGCCCCCGTTTAGTTGGTAGAAGGGGGGAACACTGGCCACTAACGATTTTTTCCACTTTAAAACTTAATATTCACAAACGGATCCCTAAATCGGAAAATGATCTATAAATACTCATAATATTTTTAAAAAACCTATCCAACGACACCCCACACGATGGGGTGGACGCGAAAAAAAAATTCATCCCCGCTTCATGTGTAGGGAAGGTACCATAAAAAAAAATTTTTTTTTATGATTTCATGTACCATTTTGTCGGCATTATTAATATGTGCATTCATGCCAAATTACAGCTCTGTAGGTCCTATAGTATCTGAGCAAAACCGCGGACAGACAGAACAGACGGACAGACGGACAGACAGACGGACAGACCGAAACAATAAGGGTTCCTTGTTGACTACGGAAGTCGGAACCCTAAAAACAGGTATTCAAGTCTCTACTCTCTCTATTAACTCTTATCTCCTATCGCTGAACTAATTTTGACGACCTCTGTGGCTCAGTGGATAAGCAAGTTGGTAGTTCAAGCCGGGGGTCGCGGGTTCGAATCCCGCCGACGGAACAAAAAGTTTTCAAAGTTCCTGGGTCATGGATATGTATTAAATATGTGTATCATGTAATAAAAATCTTAAATATCCGATAGTTCCGACTCACTGGAACTCTCTGGCACTGGCGACTCAAGCGACACAAGACTTCAAGATTCGACCTCCGGTCTTCGGGGGGGAGTGATGTGGCGGTACCCACAATTCGCCTAACATTCCTGCATCGCGCTATCGAAGTTTTCGGAGCGCGTCAATAAATTATGTATATACGACAGCTGAAATGTCACCTGGGCTCCGGCCTGACCGAGCATACCACCTCGCTCGGTCGGAAGATCTTCCTTTGCGGCCGCCACGCATATATCCCACAGTAGTATGGAGTAGGGATGCCACGAATAGTGAATTGGCCGAATACCGAATATTCAGCAACGCTGTCGGCCGAAGCGCCGAATATTCGGCTGCCGAATATTCGGCACGAAATACATACTTTTCAGGGGCGTGGTAGCTGGATTAAGACAAGTCGCAACCTGTTTTCCTCGTTGCGTTTTCAAACGAGTCATTTGCGTCAAACGAGTTGGTTTTTTATTTGAAAACAGTTCGCCTAGATTGGAAGGCCGATCCTTACAAGTGGTGGTTAGCAAACGAAAAACAATACCCAAACCTTTGAACCGAAATTTGCCAAAGTTTATCTCCTGGAAGTAGCGTGTATAGTGAGAGGTTATTTTCTGAAGCTGGTAACATTTACGATGAAAAGCGTAATCGTTTGCTACCAAAAAATGCTGAAAAGCTTGTTTTTATCCATCACAAGTCACAAATTGACGACCTCTGTGGCTCAGTTGGTGGGCTGTTGTAGCTCAAGCCGGGGGTCGCGGGTTCGAATCCCGCCGACGGAACAAAAAGTTTTCAAAGTTCCTGGGTCATGGATATGTATTAAATATGTGTATCATGTAATAAAAATCTTAAATATATGTATAGTATAAAATATTAAATATATTTCCGTTGTCTGGTACCCATAACACAAGTCCTTCAGGTACTTAGCACGGGGCCAGACTGACGTTGTGTGAAGCGTCCATAGAAGCGTCCATTTAGGTTAAAGACATCTAGATACTTTTACTGTCGAGAAAGGATATTATAGTATGTATTCATTACTTTTTATTACGTCGAAATGTAATTAATTATGTTACCCATAAAAAAATTCTGTGCGATGAAGTTGCGGGCAAAAAATATTGGTTTAGGATACGATTACCGAAACACGTTCAAATTATGAAGGCCAGGAAAAACTTATTTTCGAATACTTTATCTGACGCGACGGACACTATTAATTAGTCCCCAAGGCACGCCACAACTGTTACGGTGTATATTACCAGGACAGGAAATGTCGTCACTCGTCACCAAGGAGGTTCCGCTAGGCGGCCCAGCCTTCTGAGTTAAAGTTCATGCTATGTGAACATGAAACAACATACACCACTTTAAACTGTACCTACTTTAATTACGTCCCAGTCACCTTGTTCTTGCATGTTTTATTATTTGAAGTGAACTTTTTGGCGCGCGTTTTTTTTTAACGACATCCAAAAAGGAGGTTGATAAGTATGTAATATGTTCGGCTGTGGCTTTTTTTTTTGAGATATCAAAAACCGGGGATCTCGCAACACTGGTATAAACACCACTGCAGTCTGCAGTACGAGGGCCGAGCGGGTCGCGTCGCGCCCCGCAGGTATATATAATATAGGGATTTTTAATTCTGTCGGCACTACCGAAGTACCCCCGTTCTACAAGGTGTTACATAAATCAAATTATGAAATCATGTATACTGTACTCGGCGAAACATGGCGATAGCGGTCATTGACTCCCTGTCAAAAACTTGTCATTTTCTATATAAACCGCGATTGACAATGAAGTGTCAGATGTTGTCAATCGCGGCTTTGTATAGAAAATGACAAGTTTTTGACAGGGAGTCAATGACCGCTACCGCCATGTTTCGCCGAGTACTGTATAGTTTTTCTTATATTGTCAAAATTTAGTTTTAATAGGATCTCCTTTTTAAACTTCACTTGAACCATACTGAGCTAAATTACTAATATTCCAAGCTTTTGCAAATCACTTTAAAAAAAAAACTTGGAACCTTATGTCATTGCTCATTAAGGATTAAAAATGAATAATGATTCTTCAGAAAAAAATCCTGCTCTAAATAAGCACTTGTTTTTAATTACTACACCAATTTTTCGCATTATTTTTAGAGACAATATTAACGAAGGAAAACTACTAATGAAGTCAGAGATAACTCCACAAAGCCGAAGTTTCAATTTCAGCCAAAAAGCTGCTTCACTACCAAACTGGGTCAACAGTGTTTCGAACATCAATCAGCTATATTATAATTTTTGAGATAAAACATCATCATATTTCTTGGTTGGACATGTTTATAAATTATACTATTGTATTAAAGGTGGCTATATTTTTCTCCATATAAATTACTAGCTTTTGCACGCGGCTTCGCTCGCGTTAAGAAGTATTATTATTATTTAGGTATCAAAGTCTCAGCCCGATCGGTATATCTTCTATTTTATCGCTTGGGGGTAGAATTGATCAAAATCCTTTCTTATCGGATGCCTACATCATAACATCTACCTGCATGCCAAATCTCAGCCCGATCCGTCCAGTGGTTAGGGATGTGCGTTGATAGATCACTATGTCAATCAGTCACCTTTGAGTTTTATATATTATTTAGATTTAGATTTAGTGAATAATTAAGTATTATTTAAATCATAATTTACTAATAGATTTAAACTCACTCCCGCACGCGCACCCCCGCCTTAGTGACCCCACTTCGCAACGGGCCGTGCAGCAAAATTCGCCATAACTTCAAAATCAAACGTCCAATTTTATTCATTCAAAGACTAAATATTATCTACATAAACTGTGCTTGGTGATGAAATAATTTATTTTGATAAGGATTAATAGCATGAGTAAAATAAACGCGTTTAAATGAAGTCCAAAAAAAATTCAAGATTTTTAAATAAAAAAATGGTTGTTGTGCCTCACTCGACATAGATAGGTATAGTGTGTCGCGGACTTTTTTGTAGATATTTATAAGATCTACAATTAATTAGAACATTTTATGGTTCTATCTTTTATAGTTTAGGCAGCGTACGCAAAATAAGTAACTTTTCCGGTTGATTTTTACACCTTGTGTCCGAAAAACCCAAATATCTTACGGAACCCTATTTTTTTCCAAAATAAAATTTATCCTATGTTACTCGTGGATAATGTAGCTTTCGAATGGTGAAAGAATTTTTAAAATCGGTCCAGTAGTTTTTGAGCCTATTCATTACAATTAAACAAACAAACAAACAAAGTTTTCCTCTTTATAATATTAGTGTAGAAGTGTAGATGTAGATAGTGTAGATGTAGATAGTGTAGATAGTGTAGACAAGTAATTTATTGTTACTTATTTATTAATATTGTACAACCTACCATATTATTGCATATTCAATCATAGAAAACTTTATTACACTTTGAGTTTGAAAATTAAAAATTTTATTTAGGCTTTTGAGGATCAAGCATGTGTAGAATATTCTTAACAAATAGTGACCGACCGAAAGTGCGGTTTCGGTTTCGGCCAAAATATAGCCGAAACTTTCGGCCCCGCCGAAACTCGAGTGTTCGTAAATTTTCGTGCGTCGTTCGGTAAACTTCGCAGTTAACTCATGCTTGCTCGCCGGCGAGGGCCCGGCTCAGTTCACCACCGTCCATTTAATCGTGTTTTGAAGTTATGTTTCGCAAATTAGTGCCAAATCACTAAATATATATATATATATATATATATATATATATATATATATATATATATATATATATATATATATATATATATATATATATATATATATATATATATATATATATATATATATATATATATATATATATATATATATATATATATATATATATATATATATATATATATATATATATATATATATATATATATATATATATATATATATATATATATATATATATATATATATATATATATATATATATATATATATATATATATATATATATATATATATATATATATATTGTATAGTGTGTAACAAAACTAAGTGATAATACTTTAGGGTGTGTACTCGTTCTCTTGTAGAGGGTTCACTGTGAAAGTAGCAGCGCTGAAAGACGAATTTTTTTTTTCACTTTTATATGATACTATTTATGGGGAAAATATCTAAAAAAATCGCACTATCTTCCATAACTTCGTTTCTATCGATGTTTGCGTTTGGCCCATATTTAGCACACCATGCAATGGGTGTCAAGAATTTGTATTGATTGTAGATAAGCTGAAAGAAAAACTGGAATTCTGACGAGTTTCAACCTTTTTTTTAATTCCCTCCTGTAGTAAAGATAGCCTGGAACTGTTCGATGAGTTAAATATTAACAATCTGATCATCATTCAGGATTTGGTGATGGACGAAGTAGATACTTGGCCTGCAGTACTACAGGATGACCATTTTTATGAAAACGTGAGCATATCTAGTCTAGGGTCAAACAAAAGTATCTTAGTGACGCAGATAACAAGTAATACTTCTAATACAGCCAATTTTTCAGTACTACCTAGTATTTCCAGGCAAAGAAATCTTAACCAGACGAGTAGCACTATGTTCTCGTCGAGTGCCTACTCCCTGCTTCATTTCACATTCCGCACTGTCTGTCAGACCTGCCAGGCCAAAACCTAAGACTTCTTCTTTCGTATTACGTATTTTCTATTCCGAGGTTTTATTATCAACTTGTACTTCCAGGCAAGTAAATCTTACCCAGAGTAGCATCACAAAATCGTCAAGTGGCTACTGCCCCCTTTATTTCACTTCCCCACAGCCTGTCAGGTCTGGCAGCCTTAAATTTGGGATATATTATTTCATACCAAGTATTCTATCTTCTTAGGTTTTGACTTGGCAGTCCTGGCAGGCTGTGAGGATTGTAAAATGGAGGAGGCATACGGTACTCCACGAGATCGTAATGCTACTCGTCTGGGTAAGATTTCCTGGCCTGGAAATACTAGGTGGTGTTAAAAGATTGACTGTATTAGAAGTACTACTTGTTGTCTGCATCACTAACACTTTTGCTTGACCCTGAACTTGGTATACTATATTTTCACTGAAATAGTCATCCTATAGTACTACAGGCTACGGTCACTACTTTATTCATCACTAATCTTGAATTATGATCAAATCGTTACCACAATCTTCATCAGACAGTTCCATGACATCTTCAATACTGGAAATAACGCAAAAAAAGTGTTGTATCTCATCAGAATTTCTTCGGCTTCTGATGAGATACAACACATATTTTAAAGAATTTTTTTCTCTTTTACAAGCAATACATATTTTAAAGAATCCAATGGGGAAAACGTGATTTTCAATGGTTTGGATACTAAAAAATTCATGTACTATTTATTTATAAAATTGCAAAATAACTAATAAAATGTCAAATAGAAACATCAATTTACTGCTACGAATATTTTGGTATCCAAACCATTGAAAATCACGTTTTTTTGTTATTTTTATGCACTACTTATTGCACATTTTCAAAATACCTTGAGTTTTGGAGAAAATGTAAAAACTTTAGTCACTAACACAAAAGTATAAATTTTGGATTCAAAATTGATTAATCAAACTGAAAAGTTTCTAGGAAATATGTTCGAGTCTAAGATTGATAAAATTTATTTTAAGAATTGTCACTAAAAGTAAAAAATCTAATTTGGTAGGTACCTTTTTCTTATGTGTTAATAAATGTTAAAAAAACAGTAAAATACAGTAAATAATCATAATTTTAAATGTTTTCTCGAGTTTCGGTTTCGGTTTCGGCCGAAACTGAGAGCAAGGCCGAAAGTTCGGTTTCGGTTTCGGCTGAAAAATCAGTTTCGGTCGGTCACTATTAACTAATAGCATAATTATAAAAACTAAAGGTATGATTTTAAAAGCATACCTTTAGTTTGATTACAATAATTATAATCAACTAGACGTTCCGCGCGGCTTCGCCCGCGTAAATTAGATATTTCACAGACAAATCAGTCTACAAAAAAGAGCCTATGATCCTTCACGTGGTCTACTTCTTATCTGACCCAAATAATAGAAAAGTTGCTCTAGTAGTTCGTGAGATAAGCCCTTTCAAATAATTTCCCGTTTTTTCCACATTTTCTTCTATTTCTTCGCTCCTATTAGTCTTAGCGTCATAAAATATAACCTATAGCCTTCCTCGATAAGTGGGCTATCTAACACTGAAAGAATTTTTCAAATCGGACCAGTAGTTCCTGAGAATAGCGCCTTCAAATAAGCCCTTTCAAATAATTTCCCCCCTGTTTTTTCCACATTTTCCTCTATTTCTTCGCTCCTATTAGTCTTAGCGTGATAAAATATAGCCTATAGCGTTCCTCGATAAATGGACTATCTAACACTGAAAGAATTTTTCAAATCGGACCAGTAGTTCCTGAGATTAGTGCGTTCAAACAAACAAACAAACTAACAAACTCTTCCGCTTTATAATATTAGTATAGATATCAATATCAATTGTTGATACTGATGGAACTATGGCTATTACAAAATTAGCTAGGATTATGTGTGTCAAAACTATTTTTGTTTTATATTAAACCAACTTGATTTGCGAACAGCAAGGGAAGGGTAAAACCCCCGCTTGTACCAACACCACAACAAGGAGCCCCCCAGTTTTAGAGCTACTCACCTTTGAAATTTTCGGAATATTGATGCTACGTCATATTCTATTCTCGACAATTTACGGAGTGTTTCTTCGGAAAAATGCCTCTCGCTAGGCTGTTGTGAGTGGAGAACTAAAATTTCATTTTTATTTCACAATGTAAATCAAGGTTTTTTGATAAAAATTAAAAGTAAAAATTAATAAAATTCACTACATAAAAACTACTGTCTTTTTCGTCTTCTTTTTCTTATTATGGCACTACTTTGACGTTTTGTTTTTTTATGACAATTAAGCCTTCGGCTTAGGAATTGCACTCTAGAGGTTCAACCTCAGATCTTCAGATCCATCATCAGTCATACCTTGAGACCAATAACCCTCAATATGGCACAACTAGCTTCAATTATCAGTTGACGAAGCCCCGCTACGCGGGGCTCCTATTTCTGGGTGTTGTGGTCTAAGTTCCAACCTAACCTAACCTACTTTTGGACTTTCTGGATTGTGTTTATTTTTGTTTTGGCGCTGCGCGAAGAAAAAAAAAGAAACCAAATATTTATTAGTGCGGGTGGTGGGATATTAGCCAAAGTCTAAACCCATACAATTACTAATATAGTAGTGAATTTTGATAATTTTCTTAATTTTTATCAAGAAACCTTGAATTATATAGTTTTGGAATGATAAAATAATCATCCCCCACTCATCACAGCCTTGGGATGCCTTAAAAACACTTCGTAAACAACATCAGAAAACGATGATCTTATCTGAAGATTACGAAAATCTCAAATGCGAATTTCTTCTAAACGAAGAGTTGGCTGGCGGTAGAACGGTAAGTAGGAGTTTTTCTCACCCAAAACAACCCTCCTTAACCCATGTCACCAACATTTAATTGATGTAGCTTTCTAAACCTTAGCCGTAATTTGAAGTAAGTTGATACTATTTTTTATAAGTATACTGTATTGGATGCAATGATCTGGTCACTATCTAAAACAACCTATCTAAAAGTTCTAGCAAATGAGGTGCAATTAACAAAATTTAAAAGTAATTACTTGGTTTCATAAATATCAATATGTAAAGAAACACAAGTTGGATTATTTTAAGGTATGATTGGTATGATGCTAATAAGCTGCAAAGACCTAGGACAAAATAACATTATGCTAAAAATTATTAGGTAATTAATTTCATACTTTACTAAACTCGTGTTCTCCGACTAGTCCTAGAACAATTTTTAAATCGCAGATCTCATTTTAGCTATTACAATAAACGTTATGATGGAAAAACAGGTATGAAAATATACAGACCACATAATTTGATTTATATTTACTATTGGCGCGAATAAACTACGGTAATAAAAATTGGCATAACAATTTATATAGTTAATTTACACTTACCTGATCTCTGCATATTGAAAGTAATAACAGAACAATAAATTATTGTGAAAACATGACCAAAACACCAATTTTTCAAATAAAGCACTTCACGAAACTGAACTGTCAACAGCAACACCCGCCCTTGGCTCAAGCAGAATTGATTTTTGAAATTTGTTGCCAGATAAAAAATCTCTTTTGATTTTTTTACCTAGTAACGTCAAACAATGGAGAAGATGTAGATAAAACCATTTTTACTGTGCATTTTTATGACAACAAATAATTTACAAACAGAATAGATAGAAAATAAGAGTACAGTTCGACAAGGCTGTTTATGAACGTGGCGAGAAAAGGAACTAACGCTTCTATCCGCAGCAGCGCCCATTGACAGTTTGACACATTCATATAAAGCCTTGTCGGCACTGACCTCCATTATACAAGTACGCTGGACCTATGATACCCACTTTTTTTTGTGCCTATTTGAAGCGGAATCAGCGCCCCCAGTGAGAGGGAAGAGAACTAAATTTGACGTAACTTGCAAATGGCCGCTTAATCGTTATTGGTTGTCATCACTAGTATTAGTTCCAAATACTTCCACTACTGCTATCAGCGCCAATATGGCGACTTTCAAACGTCATTTTTACGTCAAATCATAGACAAATATATTTGGTCAATGGTCAAATTTAGTTCCTATCACTCCCATTGGGGGAGCTGATTCCGCTTCAAATAGGCACAAAAAATAGCTGTCATTTCAAAGGGTATAATTAGTCCAGCGTACTTGTATAATGGAGGTCAGTGCTTGTCGGACTTTAGGTATAATAATATAAGTACCTATAGGTCTACCAGAATCTGATAGCAATTTGTGACAGCAGATTTTCAAAAAATATCCTTGATCATTGGATAAATTTTTATATTTGCATATTTATCACACAGAATCAGCCGCTATAAGAAAAAAAAGGATCAAAATGTTTTATTCCAACTACCCCGATATTGCTAGAGTCAATTTATTTTCTCACTTTTTGTCATCAGATTCTGGTAGACCTATACATACCTACCTATTATAGGTTTTTGACAACTACCCCGGTATTGCTAGAGTCAATTTATTTTCTCACAAACTCCCTGATTCACTAAGCTATTCCTCGCGGAATGTTTTCGATGGCGGAAACTTTATCACTTTCAAGCAAATGACAAGTGAAAACTTTCCGATTTTGCTGTCATTTTGACAGTAGTGACATTTCTTTTGTATGAGTGAAATAGTTTCGCCACGGATTCGAAAAGATCTCACCGCGGATGGGAGTTTGACATCCGACGGCGGAAAAATTTCCGAGGATTAGAGCCGTTTTCGTGGAATGTTCCCGCCACCTCCGAGACTCGTGAAATCTTTTCACTTCGAGGTCATGTCACTCATGGCGGATATTGTTAGATGAAATTATTTAATGATAAGAATAATAAAAGAAAGCAATAATTATTAATAGTCAATCGTGTCTTGTTTAAAATAAATGTCGTGAGTACTGTAATAATGGGTTGTTTTCTTTTTTTTGATCTCCACCAGACGGCGCGACGATAGACACTTCTAGATTTTCTATTGGTTCCCCACCGATCTGAAATTATCTGCAGGTTGGCATCACTGACTACATATGGGTTGTGTTTCTAAAAAATCTCAGTGTCCTGTCAAGTGTGACATAAATCAAAATATCTTAAACCTAGTTTCCGTTAGCATAATATTAACATAAAATTGTATGTATTTATATTTCCATATATTACTATGTTTTTTTGCTTCGTACTTAAACTAGAGGTTTAAATTTCACGAATAACATACGCCTAAGCGGTCATTGGCCCAAGCGATTAGGCCAGTATACTGGTAACAGTTTAGGAACACGCTAACATAATATATTACTTAACAAACTGAAAACTGACAACTGAAAGAGTTTTTTTTTTCTTATTATGGCCCGAAGTGCCATAATGATCTATTTAACCATGGCCAGTGTCGAGTATATATATGGCGGGAAAACAATATTGTTACAATTTTCAGCTTCGTTTTTCTATATTGTCTGGTCGAAAGTCTAGTCAAAGTCTAAGTAAAAGTCAATACAGTCAAAAAGTCAAGTCGGTCGATTCAGTAAAGTGGTAGACGCTTTACTGAAACTTTCGATGGAGTTTTGGAGGGAACACAAAATAGCACGATCTGGATATTGCATCACTTTCCTACACTTGTGCACGATAACGAATATCTAATGGTTAATATCCTACCAATATTACACATTAAAAACCCAATGAACACAATTTTAGGGAAATAATACAAAATCTCAACATCACTCTTTCACATTCCCGGCAAAACTCCAACTGAAAGAGTTTTGGCGGGCATGTTACTTTGACACTTCTTCTACTTTTTATTGTTCGTGTGGTTTTTATTATTTTTTCCCCAAATTGTGTTATTTGGGTTTTTTATGTTCATTATTGGTAAAATATTAGCCATTAAATATCCGTTACCTTGCACAAGTGCAGGTAAGATGTTGTAAAAACCAAAATGTATAATTCCTGTGACATTTGGTGTGAATAACGGTAAATAGGGCTATTTCTTCCATGAGTTTTAACTAAAACATCGTTATAATAACTTTACTATCCTATTCGTTGGAATATTATTGCGTCTTTTATAAATTGAAATGTATCAAGTTTTACATTCTTTTGCCCAGTTTTGTAGCAATTAATGATGGTATTACCGATAGTTGTCTACCCGTACGCCATCTAGTTACTAAAATGAAAACTGTTTGACAATCAAATTAAAAAAATAAGAAAATGCCTCATTATAGGGATGTCGAAAATGAAAGAAAATA
Source organism: Cyaniris semiargus (assembly GCA_905187585.1). Classification (NCBI taxonomy): domain Eukaryota; kingdom Metazoa; phylum Arthropoda; class Insecta; order Lepidoptera; family Lycaenidae; genus Cyaniris; species Cyaniris semiargus. The sequence continues at coordinate 8,904,858 of LR994555.1, forward strand.
TCGATGTATCGATACATCGATATTTAAAAAAATATCAATATCGGTCTCGATATATCGCGAAAAAAATATCGATATATCGATATATCGGTCAAATTTTTCGACCATTTTTTTTATTAGTTTAGTTCAGCTTAGCTCAGTTATAAAAACAGTTTTTTTTATTCCAATTATTACTTTATTCTCAATCAAATTAAAAGAAATAAGGAATAAGTCAATTATACCAGTATTTGTCCGGAATTGAAATTAAAAAACTTTATTGATTCTTGATTTGAAGCATGGAAATATATGTACTTCGTATGTCTATACTTCCGTGATTTGAAGAAACGCACTGACGACTGATAGTGACAGGGCAGTTAGTTACGCACTCACTACCACAGATTAGATTAATGGAATTCTGCACAACAATAACCTTTTTTTCAATATTTTACGTTTTAGCGAATTTAGTTAGATCGTGATGAGATGGTTGACGATGGATAGAAAAAATAAAAAGAATTTCGATATTTGTTTTTTTGTATCGATGTATCGATATATCGGATCAAAAAATATCGGTTAAAAATATCGATATATCGAACACAAAATATCGATATTTCGATATATCGATATTTTTTTCAACAAGCCTACCTCATTAATTCGATAGTCAATATTTATGAGGAAGAATTATATAGATTTTACTTGTAAAGCGCCATCTGTTGTTACATACTAAAACTAAAATACCACCTACTGAACTTAAATGTCTATAATCTAGATATGAACCTTTATTGGGTGCGAATTCGGATCTTTATAATGTCAATACAATATGATTCCCAACAACAACTTTGAGAGACTCTCAATTTTTATTCCACTCATACTGAAGTAGCTAACGACCAAAACTCTTATGTATTAATAGAATACTATTATTGTTACAATTTTCGCTCGGTATGAAATGACTTTACAAAATGAGCACTACCTCCTCTACTATAAGTTCCAATAATGGCGGGCATAGCAGCCTTGATTCTTTTAGAAAGAAGAGCCCAAAATGAGGAAAGGGAAAACCGGCGAAGTAGGAGTTTGGTATTTAACAAAAGAATAAGAGATATGTGCGACCCATATCGCGACCCCAACTTTAGTCGCACATATCGCCTAAAGCTGCCTCCCCACATGGGCGAGCGCACCGCCTGCGCGTTGGCCCATGCGCTGGCGGTGCGCTCGTCACGGCGTTTGTGAGTAATCCACACATAGGAACGTCGTTAAGTATGCTTTAGATCGCGCCAATGTGCGGACAGATTCAAAATGGATGTTGAGTCACTAACAGCTGCAGCTGTATAATTATTCACAGCTTATAATTACTTCGTAAATGTGGACAAGAAAAAGTTTTTAAAGGGTATTCTCGAAATAAAAAAGTAAAAGGCGAGAAATTGTAACAAACAAAGAAATAAACTGACTTTATAATATTAAAAAAATATAATTATTTTATTACTTATTATTTATTATATATAATTATTATTACTTATTATTGTAATCACCATGATTAATATATATTTATTATATATTAAATATTTAATTTATTTTGTTTTTAGTATATTTTGTTGTTATAGTGGCAACAGATATACAGAATCTGTGAAAATTTCAGAAATCTAGCTATAGCGGTTCTTGAGATGCAGCCTGGAGACAGACAGACGGACAGACAGACGGACAGACAGACAGACGGACAGACAGAAAGGCAGACAGACATTGAAGTCTTAGTAATAGGGTCCCGTTTTTACCCTTTGGGTACGGAAACCTAAAAAACATCGTGAGGAAAATAGCATGTCCAAGAACCTTATTTTTTTAGCACCTTTGGTATGATTTTTTGGTTCCACAGGCAGTTTTTACTCTAATAGAGCTCAATAAATTTAAATGTTTTCTCGATACTCATATTGTTTGCCATTTCTTCAAGTTAGATATTAATTTGCCACAAGAAGGAAAAGTGCACTCTTCATCGCCGCTCCGGGCGAACTGATCGCGCGGCCTGTGTGGATGGAGCGCAAAGTACGCGCAAAGCTTGCGACAAATGTCCTTTGATCTTTCCGACACCGCGCGGCAAGCTCGCAAACGCGCCGGTAAACGTCTAAATACCTACCGCCAACGCGCGAACGCCCGTTCTACATATTGGGCCAACGCGCCGGCCAACGCGTCGGCCAACGCGTTCGCCTATAAGTAGTGCCGACATAACGCCCGATATAGCTTTGGCAATGGTCCGGGAAGTGGGAACTAATGTCTGTTTGGAGGGTGCATCCACGCAGAAGCTCTTTGCCAGCAGAGCTGAAGGTATAAATTAGTATATTACACAACGGTGACGGTTTGTCACTTGTGTCACATACACAAATCTCGCAGATTTGACAAATTGTCATAAATTTGTCACACGGCAGTCGGCACAGGTCTTTGCATTACACATAGACAATCTTATGTTTTTGGTTTAATTATTTTAATAAGACGTAGCAATTTTTGTAATATTCAAAATCATTCGCTCTGTCGCTCATTAAAGTTTAATGAGCGACAGAGAGAATGATTTTGAATATTATAAAATTTTATAAACTATATTTCAGCTGCGTTTAATGAATAAACGCAGGAAATATATTTTTTGTAAGGTGAGACTAATCAGTCTTAAAAATTTAGTTAATTAAATTAAGAGGTGCAGGAAAATTTGGAGACAATTATAATTATTTTTGGTCTTTTATCTTGATACTGACAGCGATGAATATCCAAGGCTATATACCGTAGCACTTATTGCCAAAAAAAAAAAAACAGTTATTCTCTTTGGTTTCGGATTCATTCCGCGACGGAACTCTCAATTAGAGGTCTTTGGAAACCCTTTGCCTGTCCCGACCGGGACGAATTAACAAAAAAAAAAAAAAAGGTCTTTGGAAACTCTACAATATATACTATTAATCTGTGACGGAAACTTACGTATAGTGCGTTTCATCAAATAGTTCCATTGCCGTCATGTTGGCACTAATGCAAATTAGTGTTGCCTCATTACCCTTACTGTGCTACCTTAAATTAGGGGAGATAATATTATGTTATCACAAAATACTTTTAATAATTCCCTAAAGAATTTCATATAATTCTAACTTTCGCCCGCGGCTCTGCCTGCGTTAACGTCTATCGCTCGGGAACCGTTCTTTTTCCCGGGATGAAAGGTACCCTATGTCCTTCTCCATACCCCAGACAATGTGTACTTTATGCGTGAAGGCGTAACTAACAAACAAAGTCACTTTCGCATTTACTAGCTAAAAGCCGATCTTTGTGAATTGTGAGGGCTCGCGTCGTCACACCTTGACATGTAGGTGTGTTATCATCAGTATGATGATAACACATCTACATAGTTTTTCCGTAAAGTGTACCACAAAATGTACAGGCTGTGGGATATACTAGGGCTCGCTTCGCTCGCCCTGATAATATTATTATACTAGCTTTTACCCGCGACTTCGTTCGCGTGTATATAGTTTTCGTGACTAGAAGTGCGTTGCATCAAATAGTTATTTTGCCTACATGTTGGCATTCCTGTATGTTAATAACGTAAACATGGTAGACACGCTCTGCGAATATTCATAAGTTTTACTGTGTTTAAGGGTGATTAAACTGATGCTGGTAACCCTATTTCACTAAGCTGTAATGGCGGCAACCCGAGCTTGTACACATCTTAAATGGAATTATTGGGGCCTCCTTACGTTTTTCATGTTCACAAAACTCTTTCACTCTTAGCATCATCATTCTTTCACCACTCTTTAATGTTTTCGGCATGATTTTCTCACGAAATCACAGTAAAACCTATGAATACTCGCAGAGCATGTCTCTTGTGTTTACGTTATTGACAGACAGGAATGCCAACATGACGGCAAAGGAACTATTCGATGAAACGCACTTTAGTAACTATTAACTGATGTGGACTGTGACGGAAACTAGTTTGTGAGTCGCTGTGTATCTGACAGAAAGTGAAAATATTCCGCGTGAGATCTTTCCGACGATCCAAACGACGATCGTGAATCTGTCCATAGTAACTAATATCTGATCTGTGAATCTGTCAGCAGGGTAGACCTTTAAACATATTTGCCGAAATTTATACGATAATGAATGAAACTCCTTACTGATTATTGATAATGAACGAAATGGCGATAAAATTATAGAAAGTACATAATAGAAACAAAGAAAATGAACGTTAATAAATTAATATTTTCATGCTTTATAAATTCTATTAAGTATAAGGTACACCTCATTATCCTCTATTACTCGTAGTAAATAATACCTATATTATTAATTCTTCCTCATATTTATGAAATCCGTGTCTTATCAAACTCCGGAAATTTTTACAGGTTCTGTTTACCAAAAGGAAAAACAAATTTAGAATATTTAAAACAAATTTAGCACTTTCATTTTTATGGACATCCAGTAAAACCGACAGAGAGAGTAAAGACGACATGAGAAAATCTAGTGCAGACTCGTTATTAACAATATTAGAAGCAGCTGATAAAATGTATGAAACTGGAAAGTATGAGGAATGCTTTTATTTTCTTAGCAATAGTCAGGTAATGCTTAACTAACTGGAAAACACTAATTTTTCAAAATATCTTATTTTATGTTTTTTATAAATAATTTTTGATGCTGAGGCTGTTATAGTATTATTGCGATAATGCTAATTAATGGCATATAAAGGCGATAATGCTATAATATGTTATAGCATTATGGCAATAATTGATGGCATTTCTTGTTAGTGTAGCCCCAGCATTAGAGGATAAGACTTTGCTGTGCTCTGGACAGGGAGTTAAACACAAAAGGCTCATGTAATAACAGAAAAATTAAAACCAAATACATTTTGATGGCTTACACATTTAATAGTAGTGTATATTATACTTTTCTAATGCTAATAGACAGTAATAATTTAATTTCGTTTTTAGGACATAAATAATATTGAAATTAAGTGGCGCATATGTCGTGCAATATACAATATGACAAAGGAAGATAGATGTGACAGAAACACGAAAAAGACTTTAATTTTTAAAGCACATGATACAATCAAGAATGAACTAAATAATCATCGGGATAATCCAAATGCACAGAAATGGTATGCTTTAATATTGGATGCAAAAAGTACATGTGAAGGAAGAAAAGAAAAATTAGAACAGCTTCACACCATAAAGGAGCATATGGATGTAAGTTTAAATTATTTAACTCGTTGATCGTGGGAAAACTAGACACAATAGATATTCTATTGTGTCTCGGACGCCGGTGACCATTTGGGGCTTGATGAATTAAATCAATAAATGGACATGAATCATGGACAGGTACAGTAGATGGTGAAACCATGAAACAGCTCTCATACCTGCCCAATTTAGTGCCTTTTTTATTAGGGTTCCGCACCCAAAGGGTAAAAACGGGACCCTATTACTAAGACTTGGATGTCTCTGTCCGTCTGTCTGTCTCCAGGCTGTATCTCAAAAACCGCTATAGCTAGATTTCTGAAATTTTCATTGATTATGTATATATGTTGCCGCTATAACAACAAATACTAAAAATAAAATAAATTGAATATTTAAGGGATGCTCCCATACAACAAACGTAATTTTTTTGCTATTTTTTTGCTCGATATCAATAATGGCAATAGGTAGGCGCTTGAAATGTTTACAAAATACTCAGTTGTATTTATACTTTAATAGTTTACTATATAATAAAATTTTAATAAAATAATAATTAACCTATTAAGCCCCAAGCGGTCGAATGCGACCGCGATAACAATAGATAAGCTATTGTGTCTCGTTTTTCCACGATCAACGGATTAAGGGGGGCTCCCATACAAAAAAAACACATTTTTTACCTATTTTTGCTCTATAATGGTACGGAACCCTTCGTGCGCGAGTCCAACTCGCACTTGGCCGATTTTTTATTACTTACTGTTACTTTTAGGGTACTTACGCCTATAGTACACCGACTCTGCGAAACGCGAACAATCTGCGAAATTGTAATAGAGTGAGATGCAATATAACGCATTGTCGTGTAACGTGTGGCAGATGAGACAGTTAATCAATTTGCCGCTGTTTCGCGGTTCGCAGTGTCGGTGTACTAACGGCGTTAGACCTTATTCTGGTTGTACTATCAGAGAAGTTGATTCCTAGGCAGATGGCGGACCTAAGTAATTTGGTCGCGTTAGGTCAAACCCATCCGACCGATCACAGCTAACATTGAATTGACATACGCCGACCAAATGACGTAGGTCCGTCAACTGCCTAGGAATCAATTTCCTCGATGGTACATTTCATTTCTTTTTCAGTTAGCAGCAGAACTAAATCCAAATGATGCAAGCTTATTGCACATGCTTGGAGAACTTTGTTATCAAGTCTTAGATATACCATGGTATCAGAGAGTAACAATTGAGTTATTGTATTTAAAATTGCCTCATTATACTTACGAAGATGCACTTGAATACTTTTTGAAGGCTGAAACTGCACAGCCCAGATTTTACAGTGTAAACCTTCTACGGATAGGTTGTTGTTATATGAAAATAAATAAACAAGATCAAGCAAAGTATTATCTAAAGCTCGCAGCTAGTTACCCTGCTAAGTTACACTATGATCATCAAGCTAAAAGAGAGGCTGCTGACTTGTTAAAAAAATACTATTAAATTTTTGGACTAAAGAAATGTTTTGTTTTATAGGATAGTTTTTAACCCGGAAAAATGTTTATTTCCCGCACGATCAACGCCCATGATCCTCAATATTTGGCAAATGACTCATGGGCTCATGGCCTCATGGCCACACATACCACAAGAATACACTTTTCGACCCATTTATATCTTATCTATATACATATTATAAAACAAAGTCGCTTTTTTCCCTCATGTCCCTTTGTTCCCTTTAATCTTTAAAACTACGCAACGGATTTTGATGCGGTTTTCTTTAATTAATAGATTGATTCAAGAGGAAGGTTTTTAAGTATAATAACACTCATTAAATAGTGGAGAAACCTATGAGGCGGACATTAACACTGAGTGTTAAAAGCCTCTGTAAAATAAAGGTAAAAAAAAAATAGTGGAGAAATACTGTTATTGTTGGGGTTTCTAATGTGATGTCGTAAATAATTACATTTTTTGTAAATGTAAAATTTCAGTAATGAACCTGCCTGCCTGCCAGTCCTAACATCTCGTCGTTCGTCGTCACTCGTCATCACTCGTCGCGTCGATCAGCAAACGACAACAAATTTGTCAAAACAGTTAATGCTGAAAGTCGTTTGGTCAACAAAACTACTTTGTTGGTCATAGTTTATTGCTCAGTTCAGTATTCTATTCGTCGAAAACGTAAACTAGTCGAAAAAAAAAACTGTTTTTTCAACAGCTAGTTTACGATGAACGATAAATCTCGTTTCGTTGATCGAAAAAGCGTCGACGACTCATCACTACAACAAGACCGAGCGGCGAGCAAGAGCCGAGAGGGAAGAGGGATTAGTACCTAGTGTGTCCCTTTCTAATGACACAATCGCAAATCGAAATCCCGCAAACGATCAAATTGTTTGTCAAATTTTACGTGTTTGTCAAACAGTTTGATAGTGTACAGCTTTGTTTGAAGCGTTTGTCAAACAAACTACGTGTTTTTGGTTTGACCTGTTTGAAGAAAATTTGCATTGGCGTAGCGTTTGACAAACTTGTTTGATGCACGTTTGTTCGTCTGCGCTGCTGTTTGATGAAAACGTAAATTACATCAAACATATTTGTCAAACAAATTTGATCGTTTACGGGGTACTTAAGAGCCTGTATTCACTTTGATTAGTGCGAGTGCAGGTGATTAGTGATTAGGAGAAAATAAAGGACTTGCACTAATCAGTCGCTGTCCACACTTAGGCCCGTTTAAATAGTCAGTTAGGTCAGTTAAGTACTATTTATACGGGTAGGTCTACCTGATGGCAAATTTTGATGGCAGATTTTAAAAAAATATCCTTGATCTTTGGATAAATTTTTATATAATTGCATGTTTCACAGACAAAACCAGCCGCTATCGATATAAGGAAAAAAAAGGATCAAAATGTTTTATTCCAATTACCCCGGTATTGCTAGAGTCAATTTCTTTTCTCACTTTTTGCCATCAGATTCTGGTACCGTAAACTACCAGACATTGGACAGCTAAGGATTTTTTTACAGAAATAGCTGTAAAAATTAAAAAATTAAATACTTTGCATGAAATAGAAATAGATATTGTATTTGTGTTCATAAATTATCTAACTTAAGATATGCAAACATAAAAATGCGATGGTTTTTCAGTTTATATTGATTTTTTGGTAAAAACTGAATGGTAGGTAAAACACAGTCATGTGTTGTCATACTGTCCGTATTACAGTAGTTGGACACCCAAAACCAGTAGCTGGACAAGCAAAGTCCATTATTATTTACGTCGTATAAAAACCACAAACTTTTATTTTTACGATCCAAATGAAATCTACTGAAAAATTCTAATAACTCGTATAATTAGACCTAGACCTATAAATGTGGCAAAGTACACCCCCGGTGTCAGTGCCAAAAGCCAACAAAAAAAAAACATTTTGACCGTTTTTGACAGTTCACATTTGACAACAGCTGATAGCGCTTTTTCGATTTGACAGCTCGCATAAGACCAATATACTACTAATCTGTGCATAAGACCGCAAAGTTCGTTATTTTTGATAGTTTTTTCTAAAAAGTAGAAAAATGGACGAAAATCTAAGTGATGACGAAATATTTTTTGGCAAGATGAGTTTAAAAGAAGCAAAGAAACTCATATTTATAAATTATCCACAACGTCAAACAATATCGTAAGTATTAAAATGTGATATCTACTATTATATAGAATTCTCGTGTCTCAGTCCTCACAGACCAGTGTGTGTGCGCGAACTCCTCCAAAACGGCTCAACCATTTTTATTGAAATTTTCGTTAGGCCCGAGAATAGGTTTTTATCTACTTTTTATATTGATACTAGAAATAATTTATATGGAAAAACAACGTTTCCCGGGTCAGCTAGTGAATTATATAATATATAACCATAGAGATATTATGTATATAAACGTTGTTTTGCCATATAAAGTATTTCGCCCATGTTATTTTATTGAAGTGACTAAATAAGTATGGCACCATGGCAACGCCCATCGCTATCCCCAGCTATCCCGTCGCACAAACAACGGTCGCCGTCAGTCTCGAGTTGTAATAATTTACTATTATTTATTCAACAAATGCACTTATCAATATAAAAAGTAGCCAGTAGCCGATTCTCAGACGTACTGAATATGCATATAAAATTTGGTAAAAATCAGTAAAGCTGTTTTGGAGGAGTACGGTAACTAACATTTTGACACGAGAATTTTGTATATAAGAAGATGAAGCTTCAAGCTTATAACATACTACAGCCACCCAAAGTACTTTTTAGATTAAAATTGTTAAATTTTATAGGTATTCAACGACAAATGAAGAACATGATGAAGATGTAAGAATAATTGAAACACATTCAGAACCAGACTTAATAGAAGTCGATAAGAGTCTAGACTCTGATTTAAATGCTGTTTCTAGTCCTAACATTGTCTGTAACAATTTTAAGGGAAGTGACTTGGATGTAAAGCCAGATGACAGTTTTATAAGATTTGAGAAAATGGTGTCTGAGCTTTGTATGTCTCCTACGGACAAACACCCAAAGTTAGACAATACATTAGAGGTGGTTGATTTTATTTTAAATAATGTGGAACACAATAAACCTGAAGTTAAAGTTCTGCCATGTCTTGATGATATTAATTTGGATGTCGATGATAAAACTGAAAGTCCTCATGGTGTCGAAGATAGTAATTCCAATACTACCAATGTGGAAACTGCAAAAACAAATAATTTCAGAAATGAAAGTAATATTGAATGTAAAACAGTCACATGTACTCCAAACGCTAAACTGGAGTACTCTTGTAATATTGGAGTTGGTAGTACTGATTTTGTCAGTATGGAAAATACTCCAAATTCAGACAATGTTAAAAATGAAAATAACATTAGGTGTGAAACAGTGACATGTGATACTCTAAAGACCAAACCAGAGTATAATACAAAAGTTTACAATACTTCCAAAGTGGAATGCACTTCTAAAATCAATCATGTTCATAATATATCCGAGGTTAAACATGACACAAATTTGTTAAGTGTCACTCCTAAGAATAAACTGAATATGAATACCAATAATGTATTTAAAACACCAAAAAATCCAGTTTTGAGTAAAAAAATTACTTCTGCAAAGAAAACACCAAGCAGATTAAATACTTATCATCACATTACCAGTCCAGTTGCATCTTATATAAAGAACTGCCCGCAAGTGCCTCTTGTTAAAGATGTGCATCCTCAAAGACCTCTGCCAGCAAAATCTTCTATACCTCAGCCAATAAAAAATGTATCCAAGACTATGAACAAAGAGAACATAGAAATTCCAACAGTAGCATACAAAAGTGCAAAGAAGACCCAAATGGTAAGGATTACTTCTTATATTAGCTGTTGATTGTTGTTTTCATCGATGATAATTATAGATGTATTTTTAGTACTTATAAGTACAGCAGTACTGTATACAGAAATATGAATTTATTAAAAAGTACACTACATATTTTGTTTGTCTATGCAGTACTGCAATGCTGTATGGTACCCAGTTACCCACTTAAAACATAACTACTAGAAGCTAGCTAGTAGTGTTCTAGCTTCTGTGTCTTACAGCAAAGCTAGTAATTAATATTTTATATTATTTATATAGATCATGATAGTAATATTGTTTTGTTTTCACAGATTTTGCTTTGTGATTCTAGGTAACTGTTCCTAGTCAAGAGAAAATGCCTAAAGGAGAATGGACAAGTAAACTTACGTCGAGTTTAAAAAAGCCAGTCGTTATAACACATGGTCAAAGGGTAGTAAATAATGTTGCAAGGAATTTGAACAAAAGACAAGAAGACAGTTTTGCCAATCTTACCCTTCAGCAAGCTGAAATTTCTTTATGCACCAAGAAGTCTGCATTTTAATTCGTTATTCATAATAAAGCATGCCTTTGAAATACAATAATATGTAACTCTTTTCATGCGTCGTGCGCGAAATCAGAGTTGAGCCTTAAGGCACAGAATATTAGTAGTACCAACAGAATTCCCACTCGCGAAACCCGTTTAAAGAAATAACGACTCATGCTACGATACTATAAAGTTCAAATTCCGACCGCGCAGTGCTAGGTGCCTACAATTATATTTTACCTACATGTGCGCTCTCTTTCTATCGCGTAAGAGGTACCCTTTCTGACGAAATCAAGATTGTCACCTTTTAGAAAATAAAATAATCTTCTTTTAATTACTATAGCTACTAATAGCAATTAGCAAACTTTTTTATAGTAATAATCAAATTTTAGTAACCCAACCTATATTTTATAATAGTTTTATTTTCGAGGAATTTTTTACAACTTAAATATAGTAACTTGTGTTTATTTCTGTGTAGTATGTGGTTTGTTTGTAACAAATTGGTTTATTTGCTATGTTTGTGTATTTTTTTATCTTTTTTTTTTTGTATTTTAAAGTCTTAAATTATCTACCTTATTGAAATATTTCTTTGACCTTTTTTCAATTGTTCATATTTATCAGATTAATAACGATTCTGTCACAGCGGTTAAATCAGTACGTAGATATAATATGCGACGAAAAAATCTTGCGCGTGCGTCACCGCTCGCTTGTGAGTCCCTAGTGATTTGCCACCCGCGGGTGGTACTTACAGTTTGATACCTACACGCGCGAGTGGGACAGGCCTGCTTAAGGTAGCATTCCGATCAACGCCGATGAAAAATCAAATAAAATGCTACTTTATGACATGTTAGCGGCGCCATGGGTCCCTAGACCAATGTCGGTAGAAAATAAAACCTATTGAATGAATGTGGCATTTTATTTTAATTTTTGTTGGTCGCGGTCGCTTGCGGCAAAGATCGGAAAGTCACTTTCAGTCTTCGTAGTTCGCGCGCCAAGTATATTTTTAGAACTTTCCTCTTAAATGTGAACGCAAATTTAGCCGCACTCCACGCAGTCCTACCCACATTCGTTGTGGATACTGCAACACGGGAATATGTTCGAAGCTGCGTTTGGTGATAGTTTCCGATCACATAAGGCTCAAGTCAAACTGGGGCAGAGTTGAAGCTTGTTTTATTTTTTAAGTTATTTGAGTACAAAGGATCATGGGCATTTTGATATATATAGTCTCAACAGAGATAAAATATATACCATTAGATAGCTCTTAGTGAGTAGGTAAAAAAGTTATATGGCGCCCAGCCCCTAGCAACTGTACTTTTTGAAATAATGTACAGTCAACGTACAAGGCCGGCGTTACCGACGTAGTTATACTATAGTTTATACCGGTATAATAGCACCGGCATCATTAATATGTGCATTCATGCCGAATTACAGCTTTGTAGGTCCTATAGTCTCTGAGCAAAACCGCGGACAGACAGACGGACGGACGGACAGACAGACGGACGGACAGACCGAAACTATAAGGGTTCCTTGTTCACTACGGAACCCTAAAAATAATCATGCTATAATGTAACGTGATGTTATCAGCATGAAATGTATGAGCGCTAATGTCACTTTTAACATGTCTTTACTCAAAAAGTACAACGAATCTTGACAAGCGCCCTATTGGTCATTAATGTACATGGGTATACCTTCCTAAAAATATACAATCCATTCTTGTTGAGCCCTATACCAGAGCCCATACATTTTTGCCCATCATCATTTCTGCTATGAAAATATGAAAGCGCGCGTCGTCGCGAGTTGACGCGCTCGCTCTTCGACACTTCCATATTATCTTATCTATACTAATATTATAATGCGGAAGAGTTTGTTAGTTTGTTTGTTTGTTTGAACGCGCTATTCTCAGGAACTACTGGTCCGATTTGAAAAATTCTTTCAGTGTTAGATAGTCCATTTATCGAGGAAGGCTATAGGCTATATTAATTATCACGCTAAGACTAATAGGAGTGAAGAAATAGAAGAAAATGTGGAAGAAACGGGGGGAAATTATTTGAAAGGGCTTATTTGAACGCGCTAATCTCAGGAACTACTGGTCCGATTTGAAAAATTCTTTCAGTGTTAGATAGCCCATTTATCGAGGAAGGCTATAGGCTATATTTTATCGCGATAAGACTAATAGGAGCGAAGAAATAGAAGAAAATGTGGAAAAACGGGGGAAATTATTTGAAAGGGCCTATCTCACGAACTACTAGAGTTATTGTCTGTTATTTGGGTCAGATAAGAAGTAGACTACGTAAAGGATCATAGGCTATTTTTTGTAGACTGATTTGTCTGTGAAATATCTAATTTACGCGGGCGAAGCCGCGCGGAAAGTCTAGTAATATTATAAAGCTGAAGAGTTTGTTTGAACGCGCTAATCTCAGGAACTACTGTTCCGAGGAAAATGTGGAAAAAACGGGGATAATTATATGAAATAGCTTATTATCTTAAGAACTGCTGGAGCAATTTTTATGTTATTTGGCACACATGAAGAATAGACCACGTGAAGGGACATTGGCTATTTTTTGCGGAAAAATGTACGGTTTCCGTGAAATTCCTAAATTACGCGGGCGAAGCCGCGCAGAACATCTAGTACTTAATAAAACATTAGAGATGAATGAATATGTTTGCCTGCCGGGCACATCCGGCGCGGCCTTTTTGCCCTCTGTGTGCGTTGGTAATATTATAGCCCTTTGTGCTATCGTTCGCGGCGAAATTGACCGGCCCGCCCCGCCCCGTCGTCGTGTGCAAAGCGCCTTACAAGTAACAACTCGTAGTTACATTACTTCCGATAGATGTCGCTCACTGATACATAAAAGTAGGTAGATCATTAAAATATTAAAGAAACTACAGAAAATTATCTATTAGTTTTACTGGTTTATGCAAAAAATGTTAGTTTTTTGGATAAACAGATTTGAATAAAAAAAAATGAGGATTATATTATCATGTCGTTTAACCAGATATCATGATGACAAGACGATATAAATTATGAAATACGTTCAAATTATAAGGGAAAAAATGAGTAATTGCCCCTAAGTTATAAAATTTTAGTTATCCACTTCATCCACTTACGTCTTCAATTATAATACAATAAATAAAAATACAAATATTTGTATAATTTTGTTTTATTTATTGATTAAATATAATTGGGTATCATAAGTTCAAGTACAATTAGAAATAAAAGAATAACAAACGCAACGAAATACATTTTATAAGTTACATAGTAGGAACCATTACAGAGTGAAGCTACATATTAGATAACTTTAAAGAATGTAAATCTTTTTTTAATTTTTAAATGTAAGTATCTTGTTTGAAAACATGAGATAATTTAAAATACTATGGCCCGTTACCCGTATAAATCAAATAAATGGTCTGCTCGTGACACTTAAGAGCGAAGAGAATCTAAAAAGAGGTCGGACTTAGAAAAAAAATTACGTCGGTTATTGAAGTTTAAGTTAAAAACCACGGATTAAACTTTAATTCGTCCGTTTTTAACAGCAAATCACTGTCGATCTTGCTTTAAAATTAACCAATCACAGTCGATCTTGCTTAAAAATTAACCAATCACAGTCGATCATGAATCGAATCAAATCGAATTGTATTTTTGTCTTCTAAGTCCCACTTCTTGTTACGTAGTTTATATTCTCTTTGCTCTTTTGTCTTAAGAGCAGACTATTTATATGGGCCTATGAGTCTCGTAAAGGACGGGACAGGAAGTCAAAAAATTCCATCACGGAAAAATTGCGGTGCCCACTCGAAAAAAAAAAAATATGCGCAAAGAAGTCATCTAGTATTTAAGCGCCAAAAAACTTAAGATATTAAAAACCTATAAAATATTGTTTTTAAAAATGAAGTATTAATTACGATTAATATTGCTCAATCATAATAAAATATATTCTGTAGAAAACAATATTGTCGCTCTATCTTATTTTCTACAAGCGCATGTTAAAGAAACATTTACTTTTAAACTTTCTACAAAAAGTATTTCTATCGGTGACCGGACTTTAGCAATTTTATTTTACAATTTAGCGTTAAGGCGAGGCCAGTTCGAAAGGACTGATTTTAAGGCTTAAAGTCTGAAGAAATTGTGGAATTCTCTTACACCAAAATTGATGTAGACTCAAAAAGGAACAAAGTAACAAAATAACCGTACAGAATATTGAAAAATGGCATTATAGTTTATATATCCTCTTTGAATGGCATGGTAATTCTGTAAAAAAATCCTGAATATCACCATAAAAATACACTTCAAATTTGAACATCTCGTAATTTTCAACTTTTTTTTTTACAAAAAGGATAGCTTTTTTATAGTTCTAACAAAATAACCGAATAGTTTTAAATAAATGATTCATTCATTCAGTCATTAAAAAAATAAAATAAAATGTATAATTTTCTCCTATTTCGCCCTATCAAGAACGCGGCGAGCGTCGTTACCGCCACTGTACAAGGCGCGCTGATATGAATGTTATTTTAATGTCCTTTACGTCGATATTCGTACTGACAGATATCGACCTGCTAATTTTAGGAACATCCTTGCCTGGTTGAAATAAATGGGCATTATCAGACATTAGAGATTAGCACATGAAATATATTTTTCACGGTTAACTACGGTTTCATGACGACACTAAATATTAAGAGTTTATATGGCGACTTTTATTTTTTTAACAGCGCTTCCTAACTAAATATTAAGAGACACTAAATATTAAGAGTTTATATGGCGACTTTTATTTTTTTAACAGCGCTTCCTATTAAATAACTCAAACGTTAACGTATAAAAAAACCGGCCAAGTGCGAGTTGGACTCGCCCATGAAGGGTTCCGCAGCAGCAATAAGGTTTATTTTTATGTAATTAAAATGTTTTTGATTTATTTTTATATTTCAGTTGATTTAATGAAAGTTAAATTAAGATTACCATTTATGACGTATAAAAAAAAAACTACTTGCTAGATTTCGTTCAAACCAATTTTCGTTGGTAGTTTTTTTAGTAAAGTACATCATATATTTTTTTTTGACTTATCATGCCCCTACTTTAGAAATTAGAGGGGGGGACACACATTTTACCACTTTGGAAGAGTCTCTCTCGCAAACTATTCAGGTTAGAAAAAAATTATATTAGAAACTTCAATATGATTTTTGAAGACCTATCCATAGATACCCCACACGCATAGGTTAGATGAAAAAAAATTTTTTTTGTTGGTTTAAGGTTTACCATTTATGACGTATAAAAAAAACTACTTGCTAGATCTCGTTCAAACCAATTTTCGTTGGTAGTTTTTTTAGTAAAGTACATCATATATTTTTTTTAGACTTATCATACTTACATACTTACATACTTACTTTAGAAATTAGAGGGGGACACACACATTTTACCACTTTGGAAGAGTCTCTCTCGCAAACTATTCAGGTTAGAAAAAAATGATATTAGAAACCTCAATTTAATTTTTGAAGACCTATCCATAGATACCCCACTGGCATAGGTTAGATGAAAAAAAAAAAAATTATTTAAATATAAAAATATAAAAAAAAACAACTTGTTAGATTTCGTTCAAACCAATTTTCGTTGGTAGTTTTAATAGTAAAGTACATCATATATTTTTTTTAGATTTATTATGCCCCTACTTTAGAAGTTAGAGGGGGGGGGGGGACGGGACACACATTTTAGCACTTTGGAAGAGTCTCTCTCGCAAACTATTCAGGTTAGAAAAAAATGATATTAGAAACCTCAATATGATTTTTAAAGACCTATCCATATATACCCCACACGCATAGGTTAGATGAAAAAATTTTTTTTTTGATTCAGTTGTACCTATGGGGACCCCTAAAATTTTTAATAATTTTTCCATTATTGTATCAAAATCTTAATGCGGTACACAGACCACATCTATTTACCAAATTTCAATAGTATAACTCTTATAGTTACGGAGAAAAGTGGCTGTGACATACACGGACAGACAGACAGACAGACAGACATGTCGAATCTATAAGGGTTCCGTTTTTTGCCATTTGCCTACGGAACCCTAAAAACCGCTAATGTCTGTGAATAAAATATATTGTCACATCTGCCTCAGAAATTCGGTATTAAAACAAACACATGAACGATCCAAAAAAAGCTAAGTAATTTAGTTTGCATCTTAAACATTAAAGTGTATAAAAATTTGAAATTGAGGTATACAAGTTCTATGCTTATTAGTTATTAAATATATAAATATTAATCTAAAGAAAACACAAATCAGATACAAAATAAAATTTAAAAACATCAATACAAAATAAACGACAGTAATTCTTAGAGTGGGTTGCACCAGAAGCGTGGTTATAGTTACAGTTGTGGTCAAAGTTATGGTTATAGTTAAGGCTAACTTAATTTTAACCTTAACTTTGACCACAGAATTTGACAGATGTCTGATGCGTTTATTTTTTTACTAAAGCTACAGTTAATTGGATTGAAAGTATAAAAAATTAAATTATCCGTAAAAATCGACAGGAAAAATATTATTTGTTATAACAACACTGTGAGCCATAGTAAATTTTCACGAAAAAAAATCGATATAAGTATGAGCGGTTATGGTTATCGTTAAATATGGCGTCCTTAACCAAAGATTTGACATTTTGCACTGTAGTCTGTAGTTATAGTTAAAGTTATAATTAAAGTTACAGTTATAGTTAAAGTAAGTTGGTGCAACCCACCCTTACACTCTTAAACATTAACATTCATTATATTGTGCTAAAACACTCCAAAACTTTGTATATTTATAGGGTCATAATAGAAGACACAAGTAACATTCACCCCCTCACAAATAAAAAATACACACTGTAGTAGACGACGTTATAGTTTTAAATTGTTCTGTCCTTGTCTTACAAGCGTGTTGGAAAAGATGCTTGATAGAGGACAAAAAATTATATAACTACTAGAATCTAGATGATGCCCGCAACTCCGTTGCGCTAAAATTAGTTTATCGCGCGGGAACCGTACATTTTTCCGGGATAAAAATTATCCTATGTCCTTTCCCGGGACTCAAAAGTATCTCCATGCCAAATTTCAACAAAATCGGTTCAGCGGTTTGAGCGTGAAGAGGTAACAGACAGACAGACAGACATGTCCAATTTATAATATAGTCAGTAGTTAATCGATGTAAATTCAGATAAATAACGAATCAAGCTCTTGCTGAAATACTTTCGCACCAATAGGTATTCGGTCACTACAATATCGGCCAATCAGAGTGCAGCAGCTAGGGGCGCTGTGTTTTGACGGAATTTAAATTCATACGATATATGCTCGCTGGGTATTATATAAGATAATTTAATATTAGTAGGTAAATTCTAAATGCTTTAAGGCCATTTTAAAAATCTTGAGAATTTATAATAATACTAACACTTTGTGGTGTTTATAACATGTTTAAAATTGAAATTGAATTTCAATGTATTAATAACATTAATAACATTAATAACATTATAGCGGCAAGCCGCATCCATGAGACTTTTTGGAGTACAAAGTTACAAAAACTATAAAAAAAAACAAAATCAATAATATCGTTATCAAAATCATAGTTACTCTCACTATTAAAAAGACCCACACAACACATTGAATTTAAGTTCTATAACTCCATATACACGTTAAGGGCAATGTTTTGTCTGTCTGACAAGCTTTTTACGCTAAAGTATCAGACGAGGACAAAACGTTATATTACTTAAAGTAATATAATGTTTTATCCAGTTTGTACAGTTTGGATCTTTTTATTAGTAAGGGGGTACAACAAAATTAAATAAAAATTAGTCTGCATTGTGCGTTATCGAAGAAAACATAAAAATTTGTAACATCAGACCATTCATCAGACTTATTTATTTTATTATTATTATAAGAAGTTAATGAAGTCATTACATATAATAATCATTATGGCATAAGTCAATATTTTTTCTTACGAAAGCATATCATACTAGAGAGTGAGACTGCATTCATGTAAAATTACAGTATACTTTAGAGTTCCCCCTTATACAGGTCGTGTAAAACTTTAAGATCGCTAGGCAAAACTGTAGAATACAGTAGGCGCATGACTGCGCACAATCTACGAATAACGTGTGACCTTCTAATCGGTATCAACCAATTACGATCCGTCTTTGTCCTGCTCACTTCTAATCTCATCAAACTTGCCTAAAAATCAAACACTACACATTCTCTTTCATTTTAACCGACTTCCAAAAAGGAGGAGGTTATATGTTCGGCTGTGGATACATTTTTTGCCGAGCGATCGGAAGTTGTGCGAGCCTGAGGCTCGATTTATATGGGTCCGCCCGACGCGCGATTCGGCGGCTATCTCGCGAGATCACAACTATGTAAATGGCAGCGCGACCGCGCTGCTATCTATATATTAATACGCGAGCGAAAAACTTTGGAATCCGAATTTTTACGAAAAATTCGGAAACGTAGGAGCATGAAATTTCACACAGTTGTAGTTTATATGGAGATTGGAGAAGGAGTGCATCGAGCTAATATTGTTTTAAAATTATGCTTTTATCATACATTATTTTAATAAATAAAACATTACACACACTACAACGCGCACACTACCATGTTTTGACTGACAAGCCTATACACACGAATAATTATACATCTTGTTTATGGTTGAAGTCTGTTGTCAAATTAAAAATGGATTGTCGTTTTTTTTTATTTTATTAAATCTGAAATAGTCAATACTTTAAACGGGGAGCCAAAAGAAGAAGATAATTAAATTTAAGGTCGAATTTCGACCATTGGGCGATCTCTAGTTTAAATAAATCATTACATGCTATTGCTTGTGATCTCGCGGTGTAGCGGCCAAATCGCTAGTTTGTGCGAACGCATATAAATCAATTCTGTTATAGACATGCCACTGACAGCAGCAGTTATCGGCTTGGCAGTGTCCAGCGACTATAAGTATATAATATATAGGTTATATAGAAATGAAATAGCAAAAAGCCTGAAATATAGTAGGCCAAAAAAGCATACAATTAAAAGCTTTACTACCATCTATGATTTGTAAATGCGCACTAAAATAAAAAGCATTTTACGTCTAATATTCTTACGGACTCAACCTCCTTACTAATAAAAATATTTACTTTGTAATATGACATTTCCAATTTTATGCCATATACACAAATTAATACATTTATTAGTAAGAGGGGTTTTCCATAAGTCTCTTTATAATATAATTTTGAAACGATTTAATCGTTTTAATTTTTGTCTATAGACAATTAGACGGAGGTTCGTAATAATTCCAAATAAAAGTATTATAATAATTATTGTTTCATAATTTTACGTGCTTGGGAAAACGCTCTTATACAGTGTGTAACAAAACAAAGTGTCAATATACTTTAAGGTGTGCAATGTGCATGTCCTTTATACGGAGTTCTGTGTGATAGTTTTAGTAGTATTGTGTATTTCTGTTGCCGCTATAACAACAAATACTGAAAACAAAATAAAATTAATATTTAAGGGTGGCTCCCATACAACAAACGTGATTTTTTTGGCCCTTTTTGCTCGATATCAGTAATGGCAACAAGTACGCACTTGAAATTTTCACAGAATCCTCAACTATACATTTACTTTAATAATTAATAATAAAATTAAAATAAAATTAAAATTTAAGGGTGGCTCCCATACAAAAAACACAATTTTGGCCTATTTTTTATTTTATAACGGTAACCCTTCGTGCGCGAGTCCGACTCCCACTTGGCCGATTATTCAATATATAGCTCCTAGAATAAAAAGGTCAATGACCGCTGGTGTCACTTTAAAAATATATTTTAACTATAGCAACGCTAAAGAGTTACTTTGACTTCTATGTTTTATGAGAAATGCCCCAACGTCATGAATTTGTCTATACAAAATTATAGTTACTCTATAAGCGCAGCTTCTTTCATAGTGCACTCTAAACAACAGGGTCATACACACCATGAAGTGTTATCACTGTGTTTTGTTACACCCTGTACATCCCGAGCATTCGCAGTCTGCATATTATTATATTCTTTAATACGATAGATTTTTCAATGAGCTCAAAAGTATTTGATCAGTGGTAATACGAAAAATACTTGCAATAAATTTTACAATTTCATTTTCTTGGAAAGACCTTATAGTAAATGGAGATTCCTACAGATCTAGTATAACATATAACTCTAAACCAGTACCTAAAATATATCAAAAGCATCAAAAATTTATTTTTGGCCTTACGTCAACATAGACTTTATCGTATATAATATACAACCTAAATAATTGTATTCGTATTGAGTACACAACCTTTAGTGTGATGTAGCTTACAGCATTCCGGGCCGATCGCGTTCGTTGTTTCCAGCCTTTTCGAAGAACATGAAATCCTGAAAAATATATTTTTTTATGAAACATACGTGCACTTACAAGCATAAAATAGAAAATAGTGGTACAAACAAAAGCAACTTGCTAATGAAAAACACACTCCAATTACAACACTCGCCAATCAGATCCACACTATGTATATTGTATACAGACATTATAGTAATTGGGACCTCTCTGTCAAGTGTAAATACCAATGTATCAAACTAAATACATTGTTAGTATAAAAGGACAGGGTATATTTTAAATACAATAATAATTATAAACCAGATGTTGAAATTAATCAGCCACGAGTATGTAATTTAAATTATTCTAAACCAATCTACAAAATATTTTTCTTAATAGATTCTTATTAAGTCTCATAACATAACCATGGCAATCTAGGCGAAATAGTAGTGTACTAGTGTACTAAATTAATAAATAAGTATACTTTGTTCTACAAGACAAAAAATTTAAACAATGGAGTAATTTACTTTTCTGGGATTTCTGACATGTTCATGCGCATATAGACGGCGCGCGGCGGTATTTCCGATAAAGTTACAAATTTTAGCCACGCCTTTGTTTTGCCTTTTCAATATCTGTCTTATATGGAATACCTATATGCAACGAAAGAATTTAAAAATTATAAAAAAACCTTTAAGACCTAGGTTAAGATGAAGAATGTCGTATAGTTTATATTATATATGTCGTATACTCGACATTCTTCATCTTTTTGCCTGAGAAAATACATAATAATATAAAGACCGGGCTCCCAAAATTATCTAAACACGTTAGCCCCGCCTACACCGCTATCCTCCAATCGTGATACAATGATTCCATGAATCGTGCCCGCATGAATTGTATTTTGCGCTGCAGCTAATAGTGAACAATATCGCGTAACAACGGTCCGGCGCATTATAGCACGAAAGTAAAGTTCGCTAGTCCCAAAAATGTTTTTGATGATTACTTAAAAATTATTAAAAATTAACATAATTAATATTTCTTTTAGCTATTATTTTATAAAGTGTGTTATTGTAGTAGTGCAAATTATTTAATGATAGTAACTCAATAAGTGTAACAGATATTTGTTGAAAAGCCCAGAAATAATCATAATTTCGAAAAATAAAACTATCGAGTCAAAATAAGTGAATCGTGTTTTTGGTTAGCCAAATATGAGATAAATATACAATGATTAAATAAATCTCAATTTCATTTTATTCAATCGTCTTCCGGGATCGTAATACCTATTAGAAAACACAGCAAAATTTGACAGCCCGGACTTAATTCAAAAAATGAGGAGTGTTTAGGAACTTCAATTGTTTATTTAAATGTTTCGACAGAAAAATAATTGGTTGAATGTATAGTTTTCATATGATCTTTGCGCATACGCTATCAAAAAAAAAAAAAAAAACTCCTTAAACTTGCGAACCAGCAGGGCGACGCGACACGTCACTGCCAAATATTCTTTAAAATTGTCTGTCGTAGGTTACACGCTCAATCTGGCATCAGTTCAGTCCATCAATATGAGATTGACGCCAGATTGATTGCTAAAAGGTGCTTGATAAAAAAATGATCAGTCCATAAATCAGTGGGTTACGGCCGTTCCCAATATTCAATCTATCTCTGGTTTGACATAAGACCGATCGCAGCTAACATTGAATTGACATAAAATGTATGTCTCTAATGTCTAATGAGAGCTATTCCTATCTCTAGTAGGGCAAAACCAGAGATAGATCAAATATTGGGAACGGCCGTTAGTCGTTCAGTTTCGTGTCAATCTTTACCAGATTGATGAGAAACTGAACGTGTAACCTACGTCTTGGAGGTTAGCCGCACTACGCGGCAGCAGCGCTACGCGCCATAATATAGCTTGAGTACTATGGAACGTGTAGTATCCCGTCGCTCCGCAGCAGCGCAGTGTCGCCTAGTGCGGTGTATCTTTAACCCATCAATACCCAAGCGGCACCCGGCTGCCGCATAACAATTGAAAATCTATTGTGTCTGCTATTCCCACGATCGAGGTATTCAATAATAGTATTTTTAAAAGATAAAACCGACTTCAAAATTGTACGTAATTGAGAATTAAAATCTATCTATCTTAAAACTACTGAACCGATTTTGATGAAACTTGCAGTGTTCCCTAAGTTAAACAAAACCTAGTACAACAAAAAAAGAATTACCCAAATCGGACTTGTAGTTCCGGAGATATGCGAACACAAACATCAAAACATATACATACACTAGATGACGCCCGCAACTTCGTTGCGCCAAAATTCTTTCAAATTTTTTCCGGGATAAAAAGTATCCTATGTCCTTTCCCGGGACTCAAAGTATCCCCATACCAAATTTCAGCAAAATCGGTTCAGCGGTTTAGGCGTGAAGAGGTAACAGACAGACAGACAGACAGACACACTTTCGCATTTATAATATTAGTATGGATACACTTTTAAAATTTGGCACATTTGCGAAAATTGGGCAATTCTGGAAATATTTTATACATACGGGTCGAATTGATAACCTCCTTTTTTTGAAGTCAGTTAAAATATTTTCGGATGCACGAGTGAAAGAAACAAGTGATTAATATCGAGATTAATATCGTGATCATCATTAATAGCGACATTAATAGCCAATCACGAAATTGATTTACTTGTTTGTGTTCATACTTTGTATAAGAATCGGGAATTTTCTAACACTCTCTAGACTTTTATAGCAATACTTACAATCAAGAAGCAGGCACCGAGCAGCACCGCTTTTATCCTGACATCGAGATCCATGGGGAATGAGATCCCGAAATAGTCAGCGTCGGTGAACGCCTCGCGCGCCAGACCCGACCACTGCTTCGTTATCTTGCCCACCTTCGTCTCGCCGTCTTGGGAGTATACCTGGAAAGTGGAAAATACCAATCAAATAGTTAATGGAGATTTTGGTAAGTTTAAAAATAAGGCATTTGGAGGAAAATCTATGTTGATTGAATGATTTAATCATTGCTCTCGAATCTTGATATATAATAAACTAGATGACGCCCGCAACTTCGTTGCGCCAAAATTAGTTTGTCGCGCGGGAACCGTACATTTTTCCGGGATAAAATGTATCCTATGTCCTTTCCCGGGACTCAAAGTATCCCCATACCAAATTTCAGAAAAATCGGTTCGGCGGTTTAGGCGTGAAGAGGTAACAGACAGACAGACAGACAGACACACTTTCGCATTTATAATATTAGTATGGAGTATTTTTGATGCGAATGGAATATTAACACCCCTTTATCCCTCTACATCCAAGTCTTTATCTTATACCTCGAATCTCGTTTCCTTAAAAATCAATCTGTTAGAAAACTTCCGCTCTCGCGCGTATAATATACATATCGTGTGAGAAACCAATTCAGACACATACTTGCTTAATCTCGGACCGGTAGAGGTACCGTTCGAGAAAAATGTCTAGTGAGCGAGACTTTGTGGCCTCCGAGAGGTACGAGAATTGGGACCCTGCAGACTTAGCATAGCCACCATAGAAACGGTTTCTTTCAACAGAAGAATAGACAAAGTGACAAAGAAAATCCGCCATTTTGTCACTAATATAATGTCAGTAATCAGTATGTCCATTCTTTCCCGTTTCTAGTGTTGTTATGCTAAGCCTGCTGGTGTATATTCTACAATAGTCAGTAATGTGATCTCATTCATATTAACAACTTACATTAAACTCCACATCACCGCAGATGGAGAATGTGCACACGGGTCCCTTGATCCTCAGCACGACATCTCCTGAAGCGTTCTTGATGACGTAGCACGGCTTGCAGATGGACCACTCCTGTTCCACGGACCCCACTACCGTCCCCGGGGGGGAAGACACCTCCATGCTCTGCAGCCAGCACGGACACCAGCAAGAGTCACAGGCTAGAGGACGATTGAGGTGGATCACCTGGAATATTACTTTTTTTTTAATGTAAAATATGGGGGCAAATGAGCAAACGGGTCACCTGAAAGCAACTGCCGTCGCCCATGGACACTCGCAACATTAGAAGAGCTGCCGGTACGTTGCCGGCCTTTTAAAGGGAATACGCTCTCTTCTTGAAGGTTTGCAAGTCGTATTAGTCCGGAAATATTACTGGTGACAGTTCATTCCAGAGTTTTACATTTTAACTGTTTAAAGCTCTTTTTATAGCTGTCAGTGCGGAAAATACGAAATAAGATTGCTTGCAACTTACTTTGCGCAGAAAATAGTATATGTTTCTGAAGTGACAACGTTAATAACTAATGTTATTTATTGGGGGTCTCGGGACTTAGGACGAACGTTTTCGTCTCAATCGGTTTAGTGCAGGGGTCACCAATTAGTTTCGCTTGGGGTCCGTTTTAAAAAATGAAATGACCTTCGCGGTCCACACATTTAAAAAAAATATTTATTAAACAAAGGTTATTACGGAAATTACAAAGGTATTTATTTACATATCAATGAGAAAAGTGTCAATTTTTGTAGCTAATTATCTCTCTGTTGTTTGGAGTGAAGTTGGTTCAAGCTATTGATATTAAATCCTGGAGATGTTCATCAGTAAGTCGAGACCGAAATTTATTTTTAACGAAGTTCATCTTCGAAAATACTTGGTCCGCACACATTGGGTCGGCGGTCCGGATACGGACCGCGGTCCGCCATTTGGTGACCCCAGGTTTAGTGTTTTAGGCGAATAGACAGACGCGGCCGTAGCCACTAATTGTCGACATAATAGACACCAATTTAATAACGATTTATTAATTTGATGAGTATGATTTGAGACTATCATGTCTCCTGCGACTTTGCAACTTGCATGGACCGCTACTTTACCATAAAGAGATAACAGACAGACAGAATCCTATCACGAACCTTGTACGTAAACAGAGGCTAGGAGCGATGAGTCAAAATTTAAGGCCAGCAACGCACTTGCAGCTCTTCTCATGTTGCGAGTGTCCATGGGCGACGGTAGTTGCATTCCATCAGGTGATCCGGTTGCTCGTTTGCCTGCTTATTTTATTAATAAAAAATTCGTGCTCCACGAGCTTCTACGTCACTTACTTCGTTCTGGAAATTATCCAGTATCTTCATATCAAACGGTCGCATAGGACCGCAACAGTTGCGAGTACAGCAGTCGTTATCCTCGACAGCATAATACACCTTTTGGCCGATCGCGTTTTTCACAGTATACTTGTTGTTGGTTTCGAAGCCGACGAAAGCCTCAAGTAACTCCACCTTCTGATGGACAAGCAGTTTGTCAATCATAGACAGGTATTCCAAGCCGGGCGGACAGTTGCTGAGGCCTTGAGGAATAGTCATCCAGCCACCTGAAAAAGTTTTTAGGAAAATAAAATAAAGAGTAATAATATATCAAAATTATTTGGGTAAAAAAAATATATCCGTTAAGAAGTGAGCTCATCAACAGCTGTAAACATGAAAAGCATTCAGTTATAAACGAAAACAAACAACAGCAACAAACATAATATTTTTTTAAACAAATCCTAAGTTATCGAACCCATGTTAGTTATTATTGATATCAATTTCATATTAAATATTGTGTAAATTCGACCACGATCACGTCGACGTCTTTTAGCAATTTTTATGTATCGTCTATGATTTCTAACACCGAAATTTGAATTTACATGCAACAAATACTGCCGAAAGCCATGTACTCCTACTGGATGAAAAAAAATACCAAAGTCACATCTTTCAGGAACTTTAAACAGTTCTAACTAAAGTAATAATACAATCTATGCTTTAAAAATTTGTTTATTTGATACCTTTTACAAAAATCCAAAGATTGCCAATTTAATTTTCGGTTCTGACATCTAGATTTCCCATAATATTTATTTTTTCCTCTAACAAACGAAAAATGTATCCACGCTACCGAGTGAACACTTCACATCTCTGTCTCTCTGGCATGAAAATCGACAGTGGTGCGAGAGTGATGCGAGATCAAGGTCATTGGCAGTTGTCAGCGTCTTAATGCCTACGATTATATTCACCTACAAGTGCGCTCTCTTTCTATCGCATAGCACGTACCTTTTCTTACGAAATCAAGGTTGTCACCTTTTAGAAAATAAAATAATCTTTTTTAATTACTATAGGTACGAATAGCAAACCTTTTTATAGTAATATCAAATTTTAGTAACCCAACCTATATTTTATAGTAGTTTTATATTCGATTATAATACAGGAGCTAGTCAGGAAACTTTTACAACTTAAACATAGTAACTTGTGTTTATTTATGTGTAGTTTGTGTGTTTGTTTGTATGAAATTGGTTTATTTGCTGTGTTTGTATATTTTTATCTACTTTTTGTATTTAATTACCTTATTGAAATACATATTTCATTGGCCTTTTTTTATTTGTTCATTTTTATCAGATTTATAACGATTCTGTAACAGCGGTTAAATCAGTATCATGTATTAAATTCCTCTATGATCAGTATACAGTAGATATGCGACGAAAAAATCTTGCGCGTGCGTTACCGCTCGCTTGTGAGTCCCTAATGATTTGCTACCCGCGAGGGGTACTTACAGTTCGATACCTACACGCGCGAGTGGGATAGGCCTGATAGTGACAATTTAGTGATATGTGACCTAGGTGAACCACACACTATTGTATTAATATTTTCTAATTATACAAATAGCGAACAAACTGGAATTTCCACGCAACATTTCTATAAATAAATCAGAACATACAAACAATTAGATTCCCTCCACCGCACTTATGTAGTCCATACGATTGAACCTTTTTTCCTCCTCAGATAATAGAGGCTCGTAGCTATAAGAACTACTGAATAGCTTGCTGTACAATTTTATGAATGTCCTCTTCACACAACGCACATTATATTTCTTCACGTATTTGTCATTCCCAAACAACTTTTTACACTTCACAGAAACGTTTGTCTTTAGTTTGCGCGATCTTTCAATGAATCTGTTAACACTGTCCTCACTGAAATGTTCTAGATGACTAAAATACGTATTTTCAACATTCATTATACACAAGTTTTTAAATATTATTATTTAATGTAACAAAAAATTCAAATTCATTTTTTTTAAAATTCCAAACTGGTATTTCACTTTATACTTAGCAATTCTCTGATTATACAAATTAATATTGAAAAAAAAAAAAACTTTACTTTCCAATACTTTTTCTGAGACTATGGATAAGAACAATACAGCAATATCAACTACAGAGAATGGATATAATAAGACTATATCACCTACCAACTTGAGAGCTCTAGAAACAGTTTATGTAAACATGTTTATCAATAATAATAATAAGTCATTCACTTCTTCAATGCAATTATAGATTGTATGCCTTTGTAAATTATAGACAACTATGTAGATGGTGCCCTGCTGAATATTGTGATTACTGCATTTGGCTGTGAGTTGTGACTGATTACACTAAATAATATATTGTGCCCTAGGCTACAACTATACCATATTTTATCAAAATCAGTTTAACAATTTATGCGCAAAAAGGTAACAGACTTACAAAACAGAGACACTTTTCCTACAATGAAAACATTTGATATGATATCTCAAAAAAATAAATGTCATCACTTTGTGAAATATTTACTTATCTCTTTATACACAACTAGCTTTTGCCCGCGGCTTCGCTCGCGTTAAGAAGTATCTATTATTATAAATAAGGTATCAAAGTACCTTACTCATAGAATATCAAAACCCGCACGCGCACCCCCGCCTTGGTGACGCCCACTTCGCAACGGGCCATGCAGCATAAATCGTAATACATATTTTAATTTCGCCATAACTTCAAAACCAAACGTCCAATTTTAATCATTCAAAGATCAAATATTATCTACATAAGCCGTACTTAGTGATGAAGTAATTTATTTTGATAAGGATTAATAGCATGAGTAAAATAAACGTGTTTAAATGTAGTCCAAAAAAAAAATTCAAGATTTTTAAGTAAAAAAATGGTTGTTGTGCCTCACTCGACATAGATAGGTATGGTGTGTCGCGGACTTTTTTGTAGATATTTACAAGATCTACAAGAACATTTTATGGTTCTATCTTTTATAGTTTACGCAGCGTACGCAAAAAAAGTAACTTATCTGGTTGATTTTTTACACCTTGTGTCAGAAAAACCCAAATATCTTACGGAACCCTATTTTTTTCCAAGATAAAATTTAGCCTATGTTACTCGTGGATAATGTAGCTTTCGAATGGTGAAAGAATTTTTAAAATCGGTCCAGTAGTTTTTGAGCCTATTCATTACAATTAAACAAACAAACAAAGTTTTCCTCTTTATAATATTTTATATTAGTGTAGAAAAAAAGCCTTTTGCATAAAATATATAAGTGAATATACAGGATGTAAATTGTAACAAAACAAAGTGATATTATTTTAGAGTGTTTATGTGTGTGTTTTTTATTAGTACAGACAAGCACCCCAGCATCATGAATTTGCCCATACAAATTTCAAAACTATTTATTTACTATTTCAGCACTGCTACATTAACAGTGAACTCTTTACAGGGGACACAAACACACTCTAATATGTAATTACTTTTTTTTGTTACATCCTGTATAAATATGCGGAACTAACCATGATAACAATGTAAACACTAAACAGTTTGTAAGGTTAGATGTTATTTAATGCTTTTAATAGCAATTATCTTATCTTAATACTATTATTTTATCATTAAGAACCTTCCAAGAACCGAAGAAAATCACTTCTACTTGGATATTTCATAAATTCATAAAATAATAATAATAATATATATGGACTTCACACCATGTCAGTCTGGCCCCGTGCTAAGTACCTGAAGGACTTGTGTTACAGGTACCAGACAACGGAAATATATTTAATACTTTTATACTATACGTATATTTAAGATTTTTATTATGTCATACGTACATATTTAATACACAACCATGACCCAGAAACATTGAAAACTTTGTTCCGTCGGCGGGATTCGAACCCGCGACCCCCGGCTTGAGCTGCCACACACTCTTAACCATTGAACCACAGAGGTCGTAATATATTGAATCATTTATTGCATTTTCAACAGTTGCTTTTATAGTTATTTTCTTCTGTGGGCCTTTAAATCTGTGAATACTTTATTGTGCACGAAGGCTGATACAGAAATAGCTACTAGGACTATGTTTCATATTATTAAAATATTAATAAAATAATAATTTATACCTGGAACCTGAGGCCCAGGCTGCTGCATAACAGGAGCTGGGTATCCCGGTTGAGGGTGTGGGTATCCCTGCTGGAATCCAGGCTGGTATCCAGGTTGGAATCCCTGCTGCATTCCAGGCTGGAACCCCGGCTGCATCCCTGGTTGAAAACCCGGCTGCATGCCTGGCTGGAAACCCGGTTGCATGCCCGGTTGGAAACCAGGCTGGAATCCATGTTGCATACCAGGCAGGGGCTGGGCTCCTGGCGGTAACGGAGCACCAGCCGGTGGTCCAGGATAACCAGTTTGTGGATACATAGGGTAGCTCTCTTTACCAGTATCCTTATCTTCAGGAGGAGCATAGCCTTGGCTTGGCGGGAAGTTTGGGCTATACGGTGTTGGTTTGTGTGACATTTTTTCTGTAAGAAAAAAAATTGCTTAGTTTAGTGATTTTTATTTAGAGTTTACTAGCAGCCCCGGCTTTGCACGAGTATTAAACAAAGGCGGCCAGGGACTTTGTTATATATTTGTATAATTAATGAAATTCTTACAAAATTATAACATTTTTCAATCAAAAATTACCTTCTTCCATGATCAAATTATTTACAAAGAATCTAAAACAATTAGCTAACACCAGCACGACCGCGACAGTAAAATAAATGAGAGTTTTGCTATAAATATAACATACTATTAAAAATGACTTAGTGACCTTGATGAATCTATTAATGTCACATAATTTTCCAGTTTTATTATGAGGTGAGAAATCAATCCGTACTAAATACTAATACTATAAATGCGGAAGTGTGTCTGTTTGTCTGTCTGATACCTC
This sequence comes from Cyaniris semiargus, assembly GCA_905187585.1. Classification (NCBI taxonomy): domain Eukaryota; kingdom Metazoa; phylum Arthropoda; class Insecta; order Lepidoptera; family Lycaenidae; genus Cyaniris; species Cyaniris semiargus. Next base: position 8,936,159 of record LR994555.1, read on the forward strand.
TTCACGCCCAAACCGCTGACCCAATTTTGCTGTAATTGGGTATGGATATGTACCGGAAAAATTTACGGTTTCCGTGCGATAAGCGAATTTTGGTGCAACAAAGTTGCGGGCATCGCCAGAATCAGTATAAAGTGTACTCAAATGTACCACCGAAGAAATTGATTCATAGGCAGTTGACGGACCTACGTCATTTGGTCGGATTATGTCATATTCAATGTTAATTGTGATCTGTCGGCTGGGTTTGATATAACGCGACCGAATTTGAAATTACACGGGTCATCTCTGCCTATGAATGAACTTCTCTGATAGTACATAAATTAAACAAATTATATAGCCAAACCCACCGGAAGAATCATTCTTTTTATTGATGAAAACCGCATTAAATTCCGTACAGTAGTTTATTAGATCATCGCAAACAGACAGACGCGTACTTTGTTTCACATTATTATTTAAAAAAAAAATATGCAGTGACTAATGCAAAAAAACAATATCACAATTTTTAAAACATAAATTACCTTTTTCCATGATCAAAATAAAATTCAAGCACAAAGAACAGCGCCCGTGTGTTATATATAGGGTTGCCAACCTAAAATAAAAGAAAATACAGGTTTGAAGTTACAAAAACCAGGACAATTTTGTCCAAAAACAGGACACAATAGTATACACAAGACTCACAATTGACAATAGTAGAATAATCTAGTGACAAAAGGCACAAACATTTATGGAATTAAAATATTAATATCTTTTAATCAATAAAACAATATAGGTAAATTATAGTTATCATAATGTAAAACATAAAAAATCTTTGTAACAAAATATATACTCCAGGACTTCCCAGGACACTAAGAAAATTAGGACATGACCTGGGAAAACAGGATGGTTGGCAACCCTATATTAACAGGCAGTACTTTTGACCCAAATTCAAAGTTCAAACACTACTTCATACAAAGATGTCAAAATTGGCTTATAAATTGAGACCCGAGAGACTATACTGTACTTGGCAAAACGAGGCAGTAGTGCTCATTAGCTATGTCCACACTATGCGCTTTTGTCTTCAATTTTCGTCATCTTCTTTGTATTCAACTCTTGTTTGGCACTTTCAATAATTGAATGCTTCAACGAACGCAACACCAACATTGTCATTTTTGAGAAAAAAAAGAATAAAGCGAAAGTTTTGGATACGGTCAGAGTGCATGCCTCACATGCGCTGTTGACTGCGCTATGACGCATGCCTTTGACGAACAAAAAAAGGCACAGTGTGGACATAGGTATTGACCTTTTTAGTCTAGGCGCTAAATGAAAAATGCTTGCCCTGTATTTAGAATATTTAAGAATAAAATTGGCCTCTTATAAAGACACCGATTATTACAGATTCATCGGAATACCTCTTGGTAACTCTTAGAATGATAATCTATTGTTTTCGCGGCCATATGTGGCCGCTTGGGAGTTGAAGAGTTAATAAGAGTAATAAGTGTTCTAAATTTGCAAAGCTCAAGGGGTTGTTTAGTTATTGACGTCCAAATATCCTCATTATTTTGACTATACGAGCCAGGGACGTATCTAAATTATAACCCACTTCAACAAATAGGTATACTATAAAATTATGAAAGATGAATGGATAGTACTGTATTCTTAGGTATAACAATAGATAATAAGAAGGCTCCACTGCAATAATGCTAAATGTCCTAAGTTTAAACTTATTATTCGGGACTTAACGTAGTATGTAGTATGTAGTAGCATTACTACTAGAATAAGTTGCGTTAAGTCCCGAATAATAAGTTTAAATTATAATGCAACGCGAAAGTTTAAAAGTTCATATGTCCTAAGTTGTTAGTTTTAAGATAATAGGGTTTTTAAATTTAGAATGGTATAACAAAACTTGGAATTAAAGATTATTTTGAAGTAGCCTGTGACGTTGAGCGTTTTGGCCGTGTAGCCGTCAGCAGCATAAGCAGTCAGTAAAAGGAAATTTCTGACGTAGATATGGCGCAACTACTTTAAATTTCAGTTATTTTTATAGTAGAATGTCATAGGACATAAGGTATCCTCTTATTTGGAAACACTGCGGATATTGATTAATACCATATTTGTACTGCAGAAATGAGCAATACTTTTAATGTATATAAAAAAGTTGGTTTCTGAATCTCTGAAATTATAGAATTTCTAATAGATTTTCATAATTTTGACTCAGATTTATGATGTTTTTAAATAAACATACTTAATGATTTTATACATATTATAGTACGTACCTGTTTTTTAAACAGCAAAAGTGAAAAGCGTCTAATAAATTTGTAAACTGCTTTAGGATGATAGTGTTTAAAACTATTTCACTAAATAATTTTAATTTCGGACTGTAATTTTAGTGATAAACCAAAATTAATATTTTATTTTTGGACAATTTCGGCTAATCCCAAGCTAATCCTGATCATAATTTGACGTTTGAAATTTGAATGAACTTTGACATTTTACTGCATTTTACTGAATGTCATTCAGACATTGACAATTTTCTTTTACAAAAGTAAGTAAGTTTAGATCAATCATTGTCGTCCAAAATAATTGATAGGTCGTACATACACGGTCATCAAAACTTGTTTATAATAGTTTTGTAAATTATTCCATTATCTGCTATTTTTCATAATACGACCATGAAGAGATAAATATGATGTCGAAGTGAAGGCTTAGTATTCATAGCTCATGAATAATTGAGTATTGAGCATCGTAGTGTCATCCCTTTCACATCAATCTAAGAAAAATGGAATCCGGAGTTATCTTAATATCTTCGGAACCATAGCATACCTTGGTGCAAAATCTTACTTTTTGGTAGCATATGCTTAGGATACTTCTCTTTAAATCAAAATCACCATATATTATCATATATAAATTTTGAGGAATTTCCTCGTTTACTCATAGATCCTATCATCAGGTCACCACTTTTGTGAACATTGTACCAAATTGGAGTAAAACCCTATATAACAAAAGAAAAATTTTGAAAATCGGTTCATAAACGGCGGAGTACCGTAATCGTTGAACATACAAAAATAAAAATATCCACAACCGAACGTATTACCTTGTGGGATATGTGTGGTGGCCACAAAGGAAGATCTTCCGACCGAGCGAAGTGTTATGCCCGGTCAGGCCGAAGCCCACGTGATACATTTCAGCTGTCGTATTTATACTGACGCGCTCAGAAAACTTCGATAGTGCGATGCAGGAATGTTAGGCGAATTGTGGGTACCGCCACATCACTCCCCCCCGAAGACCGGAGGTCGAATCTTGAAGTCTTGTCGCTTGAGTCGCCAGTGCCAGAGAGTTCCAGTGAGTCGGAACTGTTGCAGTGAGTCCCAGTGAGTCGGAACTGTGAAGCTGCTGCACGGGATCCAGTGAGTCGGATAGCTGCCGTGCGGGGCCGATGCTACGTGCTGACCAGGAGAGATGTGCTCTGCTTGCTGACCGGTCGGTATAGTGAGAAAGCCCGTTGATGCCGATGCGGAGTCGCCCAGGCCGCGGTACATTGCGGCTAGTGGACAAGGTACCCGATGAGGCGATGCTGGCTGGCGCGGTGCGGAGGGGCAGGGAGTGATGATGATGAAGGAGGCGTGTTCTGTCGAGGGTCACCAATGTGGGATATGTGTGGTGGCCACAAAGGAAGATCTTCCGACCGAGCGAGGTGTTATGCCCGGTCAGGCCGAAGCCCACGTGATACATTTCAGCTGTCGTATATATACTGACGCGCTCAGAAAACTTCGATAGTGCGATGCAGGAATGTTAGGCGAATTGTGGGTACCGCCACAACCTCCTCGGTCCTCCTTTTTGGAAGTCAGTTAAAAAGCAAAATACTATAGATACTTCGATTTAATTCGCAATAGTAATTGTTGTAACGTTAACAAAGAACATATTATACAAATTTCCGTTATAAATCCTATTTGCCGTTATAACATTTATCGTTATTAATTTCAACTTTTAACGTTATTTCTAGCATCGTAGTATTTATAGTAAGTAAATTTTCATACCGTTATCAATGCCCTTGATTGCCCTTGAAGCAGCAACGTTACGAAAAAAAATAACGATATTTGAAGCCCTGGTATTGAGTATTGACTCGTAATGAAGTCTTACGAATTAAAAAAACCACGTACGGTGCCTCTAAGGTTCTGAGTTTCTGTAAAAAAAATTTTTGACAGTTTGTTTCTGAACGATGATATAAGCATTGTAGGCAACCTGATAAAAATAATGTTTCCGTTCAAATGTTACCAGTTAATTATTTCTCGACAGAAAATGGTAACTGGGAGAAATTATGCTATGTTTGTTTTTTACCAAAAACAACCCACTTTTTTGATAATTTAATAACTTTGAACATTACAGAAACAGAAATTTTCTGGAAGGAACTAAATGGCTATGATTAGCTTAAAATAAATTCAGTGCAAACTGAACTCACCATTTACTTGGTGTATTTATTTATAGAGCAACAACACTCATATCCGCCTAAACAGCTTCCATTCACCAATCACGCTTTTGTGATTTGTCAGAACTCAGAGTGCATTGACCAACCTGCTACTGGTGTCGATTTTAGCAAAGACTGATTCAGTTGGTTTATTGTTGTTTCCGCGACTATACTACGAGTGTGAAGTGAATAGCACATCGGCGAGATGCAATCAAATTTGTTTAACCATTCTTACATCTAAAATGGCGTCGATGTTTACCATTTAGTTAACATTCTGTATCGCGAACGATCGCCAGTGATCGCATCCGAGTGAGTCATAAACCAACGTAGCAATGACATTTTTATAGCACAAAGTGAAATTACGTTTCATAAACGTTTCTATAGAAGACTGGTGAAGTGATCTAAAAACACAATGCGCGAATTCAAGGTAGTCGTGCTGGGCTCGGGTGGGGTCGGAAAGAGTGCCCTAACCGTGCAATTCGTGTCCGGATGTTTCATGGAGAAGTATGACCCCACAATAGAAGATTTTTATAGAAAAGAAATAGAGGTGGACAACTCCCCATGTGTACTAGAAATACTGGATACGGCCGGCACAGAACAATTCGCATCTATGCGGGACCTGTACATAAAGAATGGCCAAGGATTCGTAGTCGTATACTCGTTAACCAATCACCAAACCTTTCAAGATATTAAACCAATGAAGGAATTGATAACTCGTGTCAAGGGATCGGAACGGGTGCCTATACTGTTAGTCGGAAACAAGGCTGATCTAGAGCACCAGCGCGAGGTCTCCCAGTCGGAGGGATCGGCGCTGGCGCAAATGTGGGGCTGCCCCTTCGTGGAGGCCTCCGCCAAGAGCCGTATCAATGTCAACGAGATGTTCGCCGAAATAGTGCGAGAAATGAACGTTAGTCCCGAAAAGGAGAAAAAAACTTATTGTTGTTGTACAGTGCTTTAATGTTTAGTGTGTAATGTGGCATTTATTTTTCGTAAGACTGCAAAAGCGAGGGGGAAGTGAGCCCACCTTGACTCGGGGGCGGTCCGCGTCCAGCCAGGCCGGGGGCGGCGGCGCGCCCGCTCCGGCAGCCCCGGCCGCCCCGGCCGCTGGACCGGCGGTCGCGACGCGCGTCATATCACGTTGTTAATATCTTTGATACATACCATTGTCCAATCGAGGTGCTTTATCTTATATTTTCATACTTTAGTACTGGTAGATGCTCCCGCAGTAACCGATGTAATATTACAGAATACCGTCAGAATGGAGAAACTCAAAATTAATGTCATGTCCATGTTCTTTTACACACAACAGTCATTGATTTATAGACAACAGTAATGTAAATGTAAAGTAATTTTAGTCAAGTTTGTATATATTTTCATGAGATTAACCAATGTGGAAGGACAAAGAGGATTAGAGAGTAATAACGCCATCCAAATATGCAATAATCTTATATGATTGTGTAGAGTGAAGTGCGATGAGTAAGGGTACTACTTAGTCATCATGCAAGGTGTGTTCTATTGTGTAAATTATATGAGAATCAATAATCAAGGAAATACAGACTTAAGATTTGCGTGATTGTGTTTTAAAAGTCTACCAGGATTTGTGATAATACATATAACAAAATATCTATAATAAAAGTTTAAGTGGGAGATTAAAAGTGAAGTTTTATTCTTCGGTATCCAAGGTAAACCATTAATATTTTCTTACTTTAGACTATCTTATAATCAGCAGAATTATTCAAGCTTGCAACTAGTGATTTAATTATGTTTCTATCATAAATAGAAAATGATGAATTACATTGATACTTCAGTATCAGGTGCATTCTGGACTCTGGACTGGATTAAAACATGTTTACAACTACTGGAACTTAACATGTTTGAAAACAGTGGTGGTCCACCATCCAGTGATAGTGTTGCTTGCTACATTACCAATGTAAATCTTGCAAATGCTTGCTAAGTAATTATGTCACTGTTTTGGTCTAGTTAAAATCTTTATTCAATTTGCTTTACTACATAAGCCAAAAGCAGTGTGTTTTAATTATATCTTTTTTACCACTGGAATTTCTTAGGATTTAATTCATCAAGCCCCATACGGTCACCGGTGTCCGAGACACAATAGAATATCTATTGTGTCTCGTTTTCCCACAATCAATGTGTTATATAATTTTAGGGAAATTATGTTCAGTTTTATATTCCATTGCTGCTTTATACAAGAAATAATTTGAAGACAAATTAAGGAAAGATATATTTCCTAACTGTCTGTCTATACCTCAAAGTTGATAGTTTCCTTGCCCTAGCTCAAGTTAAGAAGACATCCAAAACAATGCTTTTTTTATCAAAATGGTCTCTATTTAGCAAATGAGTTGAGTACTAAATGAAATGAAATTTAGTATAGGTCTACCAGAATCTGATGACAAAAAGTGAGAAAATAAATTGACTGTAGCAATACCGGGGTAATTGGAATAAAACATTTTGATCCTTTTTTCTTCTTATAGTGGCTGATTCTGTGTGTTAAACATGCAAATATAAAAATTTATCCAATGATCAAGGATATTTTTTGAAAATCTGCTGTCAAATATTGCCATCAGATTCTGGTAGACCTATAGTTAACTTACATTAGCAGCAAGCACAGTACATCCAAGAGCTTTATCAATATTTACATTGAAATGGTCCTCCATTCTGCTGATTAAACTACAACGCAAATACACAATTATCAATGTGCACTGTCCAACATAGATAAAAGACAGTCAAAACAAAAGAGAATAACATTATAATTTATAACACTTCTTTTAAATGATACTGGCTTGCATATTGCATAAGTTTATTAGATTTTTATTGTTTGGTTATTCCTTTTTTTAACTAAAAAAGTTATTCTCTGTTGCTTAAATGTTTTAAATTATTGTTTTCTTACAATAATACAAAAAACTAATTTTAAAAGGTGTTGAGGAAATAATCCAAACTCAGATACCTAATATTACAATCAAAATATTATAAAGCCCTTTCAGTTTAGTTGTAGTCCAAACTTTAGTTACATATTTTGTATTTTTGTGTTGTCATTTGTTGAGCTATTTAGCTATCTTATTGTGATCATCTAAGGAACTAAAGCAAATATCATATGACATATTATTACAGTTTACTTGAATTATTGGTAACATTTATCAGTAATGTTTGATTTTGTGTTCAGAGTAAAAAAGGAAATAAAACAAAACATTAACTGTCTGATACAAATTTTAGCTCTTAGGACTTAATTAAAAATATGTAAATACATACATTATAGCAAGGTAAAAATGTACCGTGATTATAATTTATAGTCTTGTCTTGTACAAAAACAAAGATTTCGTATTACAGGGTGATGACGATCTATTAGCAATTCATGAGAATGTTGCAACAGCTACAGTGCGTTCAGAATTCAGAGTTACCTATGACATGACCTTTAAGCCAACGACATAAGGGCCACTCCCACTCCCATAAAATATCCTACGTCATCATACGTCATGTACTTTTGAACGCACAGAACAGTAACAATAGCATCTCTAATGCTAATATCAATAGTTTTAATGCCAGATCATAGCATGCTAGTGACTCGCTAGTGTTACGAGTTACCCGGATCTTGGGGCCGTACCGCGAAACTGTTTTGTGACTCAAACAATCGAACGAAAATGCCGCGTCCTACTCTTAACAAACGTGAAATGACATTGTTAGAGGGACGCGGCATTCTCGTTTAATTGTTCGAGTCTCAAAACAGTTTCGTGGTACGGCCCCAGGATCTGAATAATCTCAATTTGTATAACCAAGCGAAAATTGCTCCGAAAATAACGAGCGCGCGAACACCGAACGCCCAACCTTGAGTTTCGATAATACATTTCTTGGAGAAAACGATTTTATCACGTTCTTATCAAAAACATCACTCGTTAAAGTGGCACATGGAGTTTAAGGTCATGGTTTGGTTGTTCGGTCGTTTCGCGGCACTACTGTTCATGTTCCGTTACCGGCCCAGATATAGACAATTCTCCGCAGGTGTAACAATGCTGTGTCTTCCTTATCGCTTTTATTTTATAATACCGTGTGTTTGTTTTAAGAAAATTGCCTATTTACGAAGTAATTACAAGTTCGTAGCGATAAAAAGAAAATCGACCATTTAAATTTTCATCAAATGTATGGTTCAAGGCTGTTGCTTATCGCTTAATCTTATTCTCAACCTTATTTTTTATTACAGCTGTGGAACGTAAAAACTATACTGCCATTGTTAATTACAATTGCTTTTTATTCTGCAGCAGGTAATTTGTTCGGTAATTTAGATTATTAACTATTTAAATTAAATTCTGTACAAGATTAAATTCATTTTGGCTCTTTCACTCCGAAGTCCGAAGTCCAAATAAGGAAAAACATTAGGTCTTGTGTAAAATAGAGTTTTATCCTGTCAACATGATTTGAGACCTTTAATTCTTTACGTGACAACGAGAGTTCTTTAGAAAACTTAATGAGTGTTTAATATAATGCTCCTAATAAAAGACAATTATTTTTAGATCTTAACTCTTTCTTCTGCTTTTAAATTTTAGCTTTTGATCTCTCACTACATAGTTCGTTCCAAATCAAAGCGTTTTAAGTTTCTAACATCTCTTGAAATTGTATCTTTACAGTAAACTCGTTGAATGACTGGTCCATCTGAGGCCATAATATATAAAGTTGGCTACTAAAAGTTAAAACAAATGAAACTTAAACCACCGCTTGCCTACCAGTAAATTAATAAGATGACAATTTTGTTATTGGTCGAATTGAAATTGTAGAGATCATATTATTATTATTCCCTTACATAGCTAGGGTAATCTAAACTGCTTATAACTCCATAGTATTTTCTTTTAAAAGGATGCCACTTGGATGTAGCGGAGATAAATATCGATGCGTTTTAATGTGGTTCAGTGGATTTTCTCCACATTAGTGACTTGTAAACGAATATATGCAAGGTCTCGCTTGGAATAGCAACAGAAGCAGGCGTCTCCCGCGCTTCTGGACACATTGCCGCGTGTGGGACGGCTATAAATACACGGTAATAAAACTACGCCTTCCTCTACGTACTAATTCTTCACGTTATAGACAAGTGGTAGAATAAACACCGAAAATTGCATTAAAATCGTTTTATGTCCACATAAAAGCGAACGAGTACTGAGGGCTTCAAATATTCATAAAAGCTAATCCAACGTGGGGTACTCAAATTCGGTCACTAACCCGTAATTCGGTTTCTTCACGCTACTCCTGTATCGCCAGTATTTATATTAGAGCTACCACAAAACGACTATTTGATATTCTTGTAGAGTTTGTGGGGTAAATTTTCCTTTTCTAAGGGACACAATGAATTTATTCAAAAGAAGGAGGGGGAATGTAGCTTAACTGAGTTGTCTGTTTTCGTTGTCCGTGTATCCTTAAACTGAAATAACACAAAACTGTATAGAAAAGTATTCCAAAGCTTCGTTGATGCATATTTCGTTTATTATTTACGTTTATTTCTAGTCCTGTTTGTTATTTTATGCAGTATTAAAATATGTATAGACGAGGGGCATATCCTGTATTAGGGTATTTATGAGTCACGAGGAATGTGTTCGTTTGTGATGTTTCTTTCGGCCTCATTTATGTAATTACTCCGATTAACAAACGGCTTGGGCAAGCGGCTGTAATTATTTAGTGGCCGTTAACGATATAATAGAAATACTTTGAATTCATTGAACGGTCAATGTGTATTATTAATCATGGTGGTCGCAGCCGTGGCCCATCTCGAGCCTCGACGTTTTGTTGTTTTTAAAACTGGTATGAATGGATTGGGTACACTCCCTTGGCTCTCATGATACAAAATGTTCTCATGGAACAATAAAAGCTCGTGTTGTTGTGTTATTTGAACTGAATATTCCCAATTCTTAGCTAACAATAAGTGGCTCGTCTATTGTACGATCTAAATTAATAACGGCTCGAAAGTAGTCAGTATTTAAAGAATATATTCTTTACAATAAGTAGTATTGTTTATATTGAGTCATGTATTCCATTAACATGTTAATAACTTCGGAGAATTGGCGATTTTTTAACTAGCACAAATGTAATTAGAGAAATTCCTAATAACATTTATCATGTTTCAAATATTTTGCTTTGCAATACTAATAAATAATGATAATCTCGATATCGATACTATAAAATGTATTCGATAAAGTGACTTATATTTTCTAGAAATGGTAATGTCTGGAATTTTTTGTCTGGTGATGGCACTGACCTCCATTATACAAGTACGCGTACTTGTATATTGGAGGTCAGTGGGTGATGGTGATATTCCTAGTCATCCTGACCCTAGTGTCAAATAAAATCCTTTATTCATTAATTATGTAGATTCAAGACATTGACATTTCGGGTAGTCGGTTGGTTTTTACTTGTTTGACCTTAGATTTTAAATCTCTGATTAAATTAATTAGCTTTTAATGTAACGCTCTTAACTTACTTTACGTATTTTATAGTTAAGCTATTCACTATTTAGTATATTATCATTAGAATCTTGCTTCGAATATTACTGTATTTATACGATTATCCGCGTGCCTTTCAAGAACGAGTCCGTTTCGTCTGTTAGCCAGTTCGCACTTCTTGTTGGTCCTTGTGGCGTTGCGCAAACGTCTACCTTGACTTGTCGAGCTGCGCCTAACATGGCCCGCTTTATGCTAGACGTGTTATGCCACTGCTGCGCCTATGACACGCGCTACCGTGTGCTATCTGTGAATACGGCAATACTTCATCGACTTAAGTAATCGTTTTTGATGAATTGGGTTAATTACAAAATTAGATTGCAGAGGAAAACCCTATAAGAGCCAGTTATGTATGAGGACGTTATCCAATGTATATTCCTAATTTGCAGAAGCAATCTGCATATATATACATAGTATCAAATAACATCTTGCTGATAAGTAAGAAAAATATTTCATAATATTAATAACAAAAAAAATCAGCACAGCTTCTTATCAGCAAGATGTTAATGTAGAGAACATTGTTGAGTCAGCAATAAAACTAACAATTAACGTGCGACGAATATTTTAAATAAACAAAAATTTTAACGAAACACGCAACTAGACGAACTTGCCTCATTAAAGGGCGTTGGCGTATTAAGTATCTACATATTGTATAATAATGTAACTTAGATATTCCAACTCCAAAGTATTTTGATACTCGTTCTTTGTTATACAAATTCCCGGTGCTGCACTCCAGACGATCGCAAAATTTTCATATCGTCATCCTATCACGTTTATTGAGCTATAAAATATGTTGGGGCGAGGAAGTTCGGGTTTTAGTCCACATCTTAGCGGGAGGGATCTCTGAACACGTGCTTCGCTTCCGAGCGGTTCACAAAAAGAGACTTGCATTGTTTCGTGACCCTGTTTGTAGTACATGTGTTTAACAGGTTTCTTTCGGACAGTTTCTTTTGGGTTAAGTAACACTAGCATGTGGCCATTATACTGTGCAACTATTTTTATTAAGATATTTTTGAATTTAACAGATGCATGGTAATTAGTATCGATTGTCATAAAGATCTTTTTTGGTACATTCTATTTTTTAATCGCGAATTTCTTGGTGAAACAAGGAAAACTTAAAAACTATACTTATTTCAGATATCTTTTAGACAAGATTCTGAACTACTAATGTCCGCTTTTTGAGAATTTTGACTTAAGTTTACCTGTTCCTTAGCAATTTCAATGTGCCACTTTTCAACTTCAATTTAACCATTCACCAAGGCTATCAAAAAAATAAATTCCCAACAAAAAATCTCAGTAACTGGGCATTAACACCTCCATCGTGGGAATCGCAGACACAATAGATTTTCAATTGCTATGCCGTATGCGGCAGCCGGCTGCCGCTTGGGGATTGATGGGTTAAACAGCTTGTAAATGCATTATATTGTCTATTGCGATGTAGAGACTGATTTCCACGCATCAATGCTCCAAGAGGACTAATCTCTTGATGCATTGGTGCATGACCGTTTAAAAGCCTGTAAACAACTAGTAAGAAAATGTAAGACTTAAATGTAGCTGAGACCATTCTGAATATTACTTAAAATCATTAGTTAAAGTCATTAGTTAGGTCAAATCAAGATAATTTGGTTTGAAAGCTAGCTGCTAGAGCATTGGAGTAAAAGAATTAGAAATGTTAAGTATGTTCTACTTACATTATAACTTAGAGAATGTAATAGCTATTAACTACAAGGAAATAAAATAACAATAAACATCCTCGAATGGCCACGTCGCTCGTAAGCAATTGTTTATAAGGTTAGTAATTAAATTGTTTAATGGACTTTCCGTTCTAGAATTATTCCCATTCATCATGTTTCCTGACCCTTGTTTTATGAGGGCCTACATTTTTACATGTGTAGCTTTTGAGACAAAGTCCTTTCAAATGTTTGTTACCTTTAAAAGATTCTTCCGGGATGCTAACTATCGCATGTCCTTTCCCCAGACTCGAAGTATCCTCATACCAAATTCCATCAAAAGCGGTTTAAGCGTGAAGATCCAAGGAGACACACTTTCGCATTTATAATATTAGTACATATTACCAGGAAGGATTTTTTGTATTTATTCTGTAAATTTACTGTCAGACCTTTGAATCATAAATAGTGTCATTGATATCAATATGAGTTATGAGCTATATGAGTCACTATCTCTTATCACTTGTCAGCCATATTGTGATATCAGGTGACACTTGCTTCCTCTACGTTCTTATTAAACGGGAGCAACCTTATACAGCAATAAACATGCGTACCAATAATTATGACTTAACCTTTGGGAATGTAACTTTTTACTTCCTTATCATTTTTCCTTCCAATCGGTTCCTAGAAAGCAAAATATCGGTACAAAAGATCTAGTAAATAAACTTATTGATGATATTGAAAAAAATGATGATATTAAAAAATAATAAGATGAGTTAAATATTGCAGCTAAGACAGGAATTAGTGGACTAAAACTTGCGATTGGTATTAAAATTCCTAATCGGATAGCGTAGAGAGATCAAAAAGAAACTATATAATTTCTCTCTACAGAACAATGTTGGTGTACATAATTAGATGCAATTTATAGAAAAATATAATCATGGCTTCTTTCTAATTACTCTTAAATAATTATTATGCATATTGTGCCTAGTGGTCCGTGTGCATGCCTACGTATTGACAACAGAAAGATCGTCAGAAGTGAAACTATGGCGAATTGTATGTCACGAAAGAAGTTTTGTTCGCCTCCAGTGATTATAAGATAGTTTTCAACTATCCGATCCGATATCGTTAGACCAGTACGATATCTGGAAATAGTTTAATGCCTTTCATATTGTCAGTCAATGTCGGATCTCTTGGACTTCTTACCCAATTTATTATGTATGAATATCGGTAGAATCCCACGAAATGCGTGATCCTCTCCCATTACTTTTAAAGCGAGAGAATCACGGATTCCGTTTAAAGAAAAAGGTTTGTTTCTTAACATCAAATAGGCTCTAAATTTACTGTACGTATCATGGTAAAGGTCAGACCAATAAAAAGGTAAAAGTAGCTCTATGTAGTTTTAGAGTCTATATGATGTTAAAGTTAAACAATAATTAATATTTTCTCTTTATCGATCGATCTCTCCCTTATCGTATCGGATGGTATAAAAACTCGTTAAGTTACGTGTGCGTGCTAAATGTGTGTTAAACCATATGTCATGCGATATTCAACTGTTTGGTGGCTGGTGGACGGCAGAGTACTAGGCGATGAGAAAGTGAAATTACCAGAATCAATCGAATCTCACTGAATATTCTAGAAGGATCTACAGTACGTTCGCGTGGAATGCATTTTCCGTATAGGCAACTCTACTATAATAGTCATTGGAAGCAAGAATATAATAGGTTCGTTGCCTATTAATAAATCTGAGATCATATTACAGGCTCAAATGTTTTCCTTAAATATTTGGAATTTCCCTTTGTTACCAAGGAAATTAACACATCTTCTGGTGAAAATTAATCATATTGTAGAGTAGTGAGCTGTGAGAGTATAAGAATATTATATCTATGTATTATTCTTTTAGTCTTACTACCCTTATCACCATTGATCTCTTTGATACCTATGAAGCAGTGGTCGCAGCCCGTAGAAGACTTATGATCCAGTATTTTCTCCCTGCCTCGTTTTGTGTAAGAGGACCAAACCTGCCTAAGTAAGTATTGGTAAGTATAAATCTTAATAATAATATTATCATAGTGACAATCTAATAAGATTTAAAGGTGGGTGTTTAATGTATGCCGCGGTAATCCGTGAAATAGTTAATCCAGGGGTTCCCAATCTTTTTTAGCCTGCGGCGCAGTTACACATCACAATATTTTGTCACGGCGCCCTACTCTACCTAACTAGTAGCTATTACAAAAAGATACATAAAAAACACCTTTAATGATTAATAGTGCCAGATTTCAAGTTTCTAGCTCTAAAGGTAGGTCTCCGATCCTCGCGGCAAGCGACCGCGACTGACAAAATTTAAAATAAAATGGCACTTTATGAAAGGCTTCTTTTTCTACCGATATTAGTTTAACGACCGCTGCCTAGCTGCTTTGTAATATTTAAATAAAAAAGGCTTATATTATTTGCACTTTACCTAGTTAGTTTGCATTCTCTTTCAGCTTCGTAAAAGTACTCGTACTAAAAACTTTGACTTAAGCTTGTCAACCTAAGGCCCGTATTTTTGGTCAGTACTCAAGATGCATCTTGGTCTCAAGACACGGTTCAGGCTCTGTGATTGGTTGGCTGTCAAAGTTTGGACCAATCACAGAGCCGAACCGCGTCTTGAGACCGGGTCGCATCTTAAGTACTGACCAAAAATACGGGCCTAAGACTGTCGTTGGGTTGGTTGGTTTTAGCAGCCTAGAGCAAAATGAAACCTATAGCTTCGTTCATAAAGCGGCATCTTATTTGAATTTTTGTCGGTCGTGGTCGCTTGCGGCAAGAATCGGAAAGCCACGGACGAGTGAATTTAATTTCTAGTCAATCCTTTTATGTAGATACATAAAGGAAAAATATATGTCATGTTCCAAGAAATTACTACCTACTAGTAAATAGTAACTACCTAATACCTACTCAGAAATCAGGTGTTATTCATTCTCTACAATGCAATGCGTAGATCGCATACTAGCATCTGATATGGAGTATGGACATTGTTCTAGCGAAGTCTTAGGGTTTCACTACGTCAACATTGTTTAGCATAAGGATAAATGCTTAAGTTTTCCTTTGCACGATTGTTATCATTATGAACACTACATAATAGGTGAGGCAACCGAGCAACATGGTTTCTTGTATATCGACGTAAGTATTGAGACGTAAGTATTGAGTTGACGTTCAATAAAACGTGATTTAAATGGGTTCCACCATGTGGAACTGTGTTATATTTGTCGTTAAAAACCGGCCAAGTGCGTGTCGGGTCACGCGCAATATAGGGTTCCATAGTACCGCTAGTTTTTGATAATTTTTGTATAGTTAATGAATATACATTTATAACGTGTTTTACACTACTAACAACATCATCTCAGTTACGTTCAAAGGAATTTGAACGAAAAGTTCCTTTATATTTCGCCTCATACATTTTTTTTAGTTGATTGACTATTACTCAATAACTTATGAAGTCTTCTTGGCCGTGATAATTTTCCTTTTAAATTCAGCATATTTCCTACTCCCGTGAATTTTTTCACATTTCCAGAAGCAACCGTTTAACTGGTAAAAGGGGGGGACACTGGACTCTAACGATTTTTTCCACTTTAAAACTTTATATATATGTATTTCACAAATGGATCCCTAAATCGAAAAATGATCTAAGAATACTCATAATATTTTTTAAAAACCTATCCAACGACACCCCACACGGTGGGGTGGACACGAATAAAAATATAATCATCCCAGCTTCATGTGTAGGGGAGGTACCATAAATAAATATATTTTTTAAAGTTTTTATATACCATTTTGTTGGCATCATTAATATGTACATTCATGCCGATTTACGCTTTGTAGGTCCTATAGTCTCTGAGCAAAACCGCGGACAGACAGACGGACAGACCGAAACTATAAGGGTTCCTTGTTCACTACGGAACCCTAAAAATGAAAGGAAATGAATGGCTGTTTGCACCAGCCTTTTGAAGATGTACCTAAGTATAGTCATATAAGTGCATCGGTATAATCGGCTAAGCTACCTCTTCACGCTCAAACCACTTAACCGATTTTGGTAAAATTTGGCATGGAGATACTTAGAGTCTCGAGAAAGGACATAGGATAGTTATATATATTATAGATAGGATAGTTCCCGCGCGATAAACGAATTTTGGCGCAACAGAGTTGCGGACGTCATCAAGTGCAGTAATAAATTATGTGGCGTTGTGCCATGTACAAACCTACAAGAATGTTTTGGCACGTGGATGACATTGTAAAGGGGGTGCAGAAACAGATGCGAAACAGCTGTCACTCAAAATGGATCATCATCCCCGCGTTCCATTTAGCGTTGAAAACGATCAAAACGCTCATAATGCCTGCTATTTTGAGCGTTTTGATCGTTTTTAACGCTAAATGGAACGCGGGGATTGGGTGGATGTACTGACAGTTGACACAAGACTGCGCGGCGGCGCGCGGCGGCGCGGCGCGGCGTTACTTAGGCCACGCGCCAAATCATCGTTGTTGGACTATACTTAATACAAAATGTCAGTTATTATCTCTTTAGTTGCGCTTCATGTACTTTATTACAAGATAATGTATTGTTCTTTTAATACAATGAGATTGAGTCATATTCACATAATAGATAAGCCGACAGACTTGAGCATTTGAACCCAAATAACACACTAGTAACAAAGGTGGACATTATTTGTTGGACTGAAAAAGTTTGTGAATCATCACATAGTTAATAAGTCTATTCAACAATATGCTTTAATAACTTAGTTATAAAATATAATAATATCTATGGACGCTTCACACCACGTCAGTCTTGCCCCGTGCTAAGTACCTGAAGGACTTGTGTTGCAGGTACCAGACAACGGAAATATATTTAATACTTTTATACTACACAAATTATGTTTAAGATTTTTATCATATCATACACGTCATATTTAATACACATCCAGACCCGGGAACATTGAAAACTTTTTGTTCCGTCGGCGGGATTCGAACCCGCGACCCCCGGCTTGAGCTGCCACACACTCGACCAATTGAGCCACAGAGGTCGTCAATAATATGCTTTATTATCTTAGTTATATAATAATAATATTTCATAACTAAGCTACTAACTAAGATAATAAAGCATATTTTGATTTATGATTTTCGTGATCTTGCGCCTGGATTATAAGAGTAAAGGCAGAGAGAATCAGTACCAGGTACAAACACTCTTGGGCACTTTAACCTTACTCCTACGTAGCTGGCCGTTTTTAGGGTTCCGTACCCAAAGGATAAAAATGGGACCCTATTACTAAGACTTCGATGTCTGTCCGTCTGTCTGTCTTTTTTTTTATGAAATAAGGGGGCAAACGAGCAAA
Source organism: Cyaniris semiargus (assembly GCA_905187585.1). Lineage (NCBI taxonomy): Eukaryota > Metazoa > Arthropoda > Insecta > Lepidoptera > Lycaenidae > Cyaniris > Cyaniris semiargus. Next base: position 8,954,127 of record LR994555.1, read on the forward strand.
CGGGTCACCTGATGGAAAGCAACTTCCGTCGCCCATGGACACTCGCAGCATCAGAAGAGCTGCAGGTGCGTTGCCGGCCTTTAAGATGGAATAGGGTAATAGGGGAGGGTGGGAAGAGAAGGGAATAGGGGAGGGAAAGGAAGGGAATAGGGTAGGGGATTGGGCCTCCGGTAAACTCACTCACTCGGCGAAACACAGCGCAAGCGCTGTTTCACTCCGGTTTTCTGTGAGAACGTGGTATTTCTCCGGTCGAGCCGGCCCATTCGTGCCGAAGCATGGCTCTCCCACGTATAACTTCTTCTGAAATTTTCACAGATTATGTTTTTCTGGTGCCACTATAACAACAAATACTAAAAACAAAATAAAGTTAATATTTAAGGGGGGGCTCCCATACAACAAACGTTATTTTTTGGTCTTTTTGGCTCGTAATCCATAATAGCAACATAATATAGTCACTTGAAATTTTCACAAAATCCTCAATTATATGTGTACTTTAATATTAAATATTAAAATAAAAATAAAATAAATAATTAAGGGGGGATCCCATACAAAAAACATATTTTTTCCTTAATTTCGCTCTATAACGGTACGGAACCCTTCGTGCGCGAGCGTGACTCACACTTGGCCGATTTTAAAAGCCCATCTTCTTACTCCCTTATTTTCCAAATTCAAATAATATTATTTACGCCATCGCGTGAATCCGCCCGCCAACCAATCAAAAGCGTGGACGCAAGAAGAAAAAAAATCGGCCAAGTGCGATTCCGTATCGGTTCCGTACCGATACAGAGCAAAAATAGGCTAAAAATTGTGTTTTTTGTATGGGAGCCCCCTTAAATTTTTATTTTATTTTAATATTATTATTAAATATTAAAATACACATATAACAAAAGAATGTGTGCAAAATTCAAGTGCCTACCTCTTGCCATTATTGATATAGAGCGAAAAAAGCCGAAAAATACACGTTTGTTGTATGAGAGCCCCCCTTAAATATTAATTTTATTTTGTTTTCAGTATTTGTTGTTATAGCGGCAACAGATATACACAATCTGTAAAAATTTCAGAAGTCTAGCTATAGCGGTTCTTGAGATACAGCCTGGAGACAGACAGACGGACAGACAACGAAGTCTTAGTAATAGGGTGCCGTTTTTACCCTTTGGGTACGGAACCCTAAAAATGTCCGCCTCATAGAGATATTATGTACTAGTGGTCCGCCTGAAGCATCTCGCGTGTGTTCGTCAAATCGTCACTGAAATAATAAATTCTAAATTGTAAATCTAACCTTGCCAGAGGTTTATTGACTGAATTATTGAGCTCAATCTGTGTTTGTGTACATCGAAGAGTTTTGTTAGCCAGCCAGCGAAGTCCCGTGTTGCCTGTTGGTGATTTTTATTCAGTTCCCAGTTCCTACCTTGGTGAGTGTTGTACTTTTCTACCACTGTCCACTACGAAGTCACAGAGTTAAAGCGCAATCCCTAGGGGAATGCAATTGCCTCTCCAGTGATCATACAGCTGCACTATTATTATTTTATTACGATTTACGTTCACTAAAGTATTTTTTTAAATACTACCCACAATACTGCAATTCTCCAATTAAAAACAAAACCATCACTCAACAGTTATTTAATTGCTTTCATTGATATTTCATACGTAGTTATTGATTTGATACACTCTTGTTTTTTGTCGCCGTAAAGTCGGAGATAGCGAAAGTTTTAATGGCTGCGAAAACGGCACCCGCGTCCTTGGTCTGGCCGTTATGCTGACGAGTGACGACTCCGTAGTTCAATTGAGGAAATGAAATGTTTTTGCGAATAAAAATAAATGAAGATAACTTTTATTGCGTTATCTTTTCGAATTTCATTAGTATTCGCTGTTTACATTTTGCGTCTTGCGAGAGTGATTTTGTGAATGGGGCCGGAAATTCGTAACAGTTTTGAACGTTTTGTTTTGATTTTTCGAAGTGTGGAAGACTAGTCAAGCTTTTATTTCATTATTTCACTCAAGTGCACGGCTAGATATTATTTTTTTGACTTTTTAAGATTTCTTTTGGGTCATGCTTTGACTAAAAAAGGTCTAAATAGTTTTTTGTCTAAAAGCCATCAGCTGTTACTTTTGAGGTGTTAAATAAGTTTTGCAGCCTAATCTATTAAGGTTTAATGTTACTTTTAATATCTTTATCCTAATTTCTAGCTGTAGTTATAAGGTAAGTAACTTTTAACTTTTAATCCGTCCCCTAGACAAGTCGAGGGATGACTATACTTACACTAAATTACCTTTGAACCCAAATCTCAATGCATGAGCGAGTAGGGGCGGATGTGGGCCCGATCCTCTTGCATGCCACAGTCGCAGGGGATGACATAATTGTTATCTATAGTTTTATATAGTTTAGTATAGTCGTACTCGAAACTAAGTCGTAACCACGAGTCACGACACACGCTAAAACATTTTATACCATTTTTGTCATCGTTACTTCTCACATTCGTTACACATCGTTACTCTACAATATCATTTTATAGGTAGGCAAAGCTATGGTAGATATCCTAGCTGCTAAGTGCTAATATAAAACCTTAGCTTAGGGATTAGCAGTTGAGCTTAAATTAAACTAAGTAAATGTTAGATACTAATACAAGCACAAAATGTTATTCTGCTTAGGTTGTAGAAACGATTTTGTAAAACATAAAAAGTAAAATAAACGCTAGTGAATAGATGAACTTTTGTAAAATATGTACCTCAGAAATCGAGCATTAAACAGGTAAACATTGAGTCACTAACTCAGTCTTTCCCAAAGTGGGCGATAACGCAACCCTTGTGGGCGCTGGAGGTCTAAAGGGGGTGTGGGACCCACAAAAAAAATGGGGGCGTTGTGTAGAGGTTTGAGGGGTGATTTATTTCATCTGGATGCATTTTAAATTGAAACAATGGGGGCGCTAAAACATAATTTGTTCTCAAAGTGGATAGTAGACAAAATAAGTTTGGGAAGCCCAGCACTAACTCGTGCTTGCTCGTGTTTATGAATAAGTTAGCTTGTTAGAATGCAGACAATTGAAATAAAAAATGCGATGACAAATTTCTTAAAAGTGATGAATAAATGCATGACTAAGGTATGGACGTCATTTGGATCGTCTGGTCGGAGGGCAATTGTAATTTGTAGCACATCCTCTTTCTGTGCACTCCATTGATTAAATGTTTCTTTCTTCAGTTCACTCTGGATTCTGAAAAGAAAAAGATATTGATTAAATTAAGTGTAAATTATAAGTAAGAAATCTCATGTAAGCATCAAGAAAATCGAAAAGGTACATTTAGCTTCTAATGTTCATTTTCATTCAGTTTAGGTTCATTTAGGCTTAAAAGATAGATGTAGACACTTCAAATTAGGAAGCCGAAAATTTAAGCTTCCTAATATTTTGAAACGTAAGAAGCTGTAGGAAGGGAGGTAATATACTTACCTACCTAAGTAGGTCATGGGAGTAAATCCCTAAAACTTTTTACAATCCATAACGTTTACAACCACAAGTATACTACCTGTTACACAGGTCAAACTTTGGTAGGTTCTACGGTCCACTTCAACTGTTTCATTCAACAATTACACCTGCAATTATAGTCTACAAAGTAATGCAAAATCAATACACTGTAGAAACTCGAACTAGATAGTAGTTATGCAGATGTTTTTATTCGCATCTAAAATAGAATCAAGCGAAAGGTCTTCTGTTCCCGGTGAAATCGCGTGTTCACACGCGCCTTACAAAAACAACCGATATAGTTCTACCAGATAATTGTATTGAAATATGCGCGGCTGTACTCCGTCGACTAGTGGCAAGCGGCCAAGCTCACAAATTTAGGCTCTGATAGAAAAATATCCTCTCATTACATCAGCGTTGTAAAATTATCAATGTTTATGACAGCAAACAAAACAAAACTGTATCTGCATGCATTTAAATGTGCCATGGGGTGATGGGGCAGCGCCGATATTTCAGCACGCAGCAGCACAGGAAGGAGATAGACACAGCTAGAGACAACTGTTTTAGTACTTAAAGATGCGTCTTTATACAATTAACTGGCAGGCTCATAAACATAGATAAAGGTACATCAAGACCTTAATGAGTAATTACTATATTGTAGTATCCTGTAGTATGCACATAGTTCCACAATAACAATCCTCTGAAAAGAGTTAAAATTAAAAAGTAGTTACAATAAAACTTCCACCACGACAGTAAATTATACGCATACGCTACGTATTTGCAGCTGCCAACAATTAAATTCACATTGTAGAAATACCATCCAAGGAAAACGCTCACTAGGTCGCGTCGGGTTGACTGTGTTGTAAAGGTGAAGAGTTAAGAGTAGGTGGGACAGGTTTAGTGCCGTACTATGCTGATTATGGACCATACATAAAGTACGTCAAACAATTTTCATGATTTTTAGACCCCCCTTGTCACAAGTGGTTATATTTGTAAGACCCTCCCTAGTGTGACGTCACGCAATTGTACATCAAAAAATTAAAACCACCTCAATATTTCAAATTACGCGATTCAATATTTTAAATGATGTTACAAAACTTAGGACCCCTACTCTTTGTCATACCATGTGAAACTTCGTCGACCCTCCTTTACGTGTGACATACTTTATGGATGACCCCTTATAATAAAGGATGACATTTGCTGAGGTTATCATAAATTCAATATTCTTTTTATCTTTTACTAAATTTGGATGCTGGTGGGTAGTTTATAACGTTATTCGAGTTCCTTAAATATTTACAATTTGGGACCCTAATAACAGTTTCTTAATGGTGAGAGGCGAATAAAAATTGCACGCCGTTTGGTTTGAATGGGTCAGATGACTAAAATTGGTATTTTGACTTCACGACAATAATATTATTATTAGTAATCATCATCGCTAAAGGCCTGATTACACGTGTAGAGTGGTGAGACAGTGCAGTGCAGTGCAAGGTAGAGTTCTTTTTTAGGATTCCGTACCCAATGATCTATTATCATATTATTATAATGTAATGATCTATTATGATAGCGTATACTGTAAACAGAAGCCAGGGTGCAGAAGGCTAACATAGTATAAATACTATACAGTTAATATAATATAGAGTTAATAAATTTAAAAAAAGTTGTTAAAGAATGTTTGTGTGCTAGGGCTTATTATAAGATAACTGATTTTCTCAATGATAGCACACCCTGGGAAAAATAAGCTGACTGACTGTAAGCTGCTTCTATATAAATATAACACATTTTTACATGCTTTTTGTAAATTAGTATAAGTTACTTTTGTAATTTTCCATCTTTTTAGTAAAAGGCCCCGAGCGAGTTTCTTACGCCAGTTCTTCTCGCCGGGTTAGTTCCCGCACCGGTGGTAGGCCTCATGTAGACGCGACGTTCTAAAAGTGTTAACTTTGTTAACCTATTTAGAAATAAATATTTTGATTTTGATGATACAGTAGAGTAACTCAGTGTCCTGGTCGCTCTCGCACTTGCTCGTCAAAGGCAAGTAGCTATATTTTCTTAAAGTATTAGACTTTAACGGTGTCTAGCAGTGGGGAGCAACGGTCAAAAATGACCGGCACTGGAAGACGAGATTCCTCCACTTACCGCGAAGAATATAGGTAAGTTATGAAATTGAGCTTTACTCTTTCTGGAAGGTCCGGTAGACCTTTAGAACTGGATACCTCCCAAAGTAACCGCGACCGAAACACCATAATTGCTGGTCGTTCTTACCTCTGTAAAGGCCACAAACAGGTAAACTTCGGCTTTACGAAATGGAGAAAGGTCTAGCCATCGTAGGCTTTTGGTCCATAATATTGAACTAACATAACCAAATGACGTAGGTCCGCCATCCTATTTGCCTATGAATCAACCTCTCTGATAGTATAGGTCTACCAGAATCTGATGGCAATTTTTGACAGCAGATTTTCAAAGAATATCCTTGAGCATTGGATAAACTTTTATATTTGCATGTTTAACACACAGAATCAGCCGCTATAAGAAAAAAAAAGGATCAAAATGTTTTATTCCAATTACCCCGGTATTGCTAGAGTCAATTTATTTTCTCACTTTTTGCCATCAGATTCTGGTAGACCTATAGTTAATCTAGTTACCTGAAATTACACCAATGTGTGCGTGCGATTCAGGAGGCTTAGTACGAAGATGGTTAATGGTTTACCGTATATTATATTGTGCTAATAACATGATGAGGTCAGAGCAGAACTAATTAACGGAAGAACATCAAATTGGAATATAATTAAACTCAATTGAAAGAGAGTGGCGGATGCTGGCGCGAAGATATCGCTGCATCGCTTCCCATAGTACACTCAGCTGAGTAATATACAGGCCACAGCTGGGTGTAACAACGCAAAGTGATAACTGATAATAATACTTATATCAAACTAGACGTTCCGCGCGGCTTCGCCCGCGTAAATTAGATATTTCACAGACAAATCAGTCTACAAAAAATAGCCTATGATCCTTCACGTGGTCTACTTCTTATCTGACCCAAATAAGAGACAATAACTCTAGTAGTTCGTGAGATAAGCCCTTTCAAATAATTTCCCCCGTTTTTCCACATTTTCTTCTATTTCTTCGCTCCTATTAGTTTTAGCGTGATAAAATATAGCCTATAGCCTTCCTCGATAAATGGACTATCTAGCACTGAAATAATTTTTCAAATCAGACCAGTAGTTCCTGAGATTAACGCGTTCAAATAAGCCCTTTTCAATAATTTCCCCCCGTTTTTCCACATTTTCCTCTATTTCTTCGCTCCTATTAGTCTTAGCGTGTAAAATATAGCCTTCCTCGATAAATGGACTATCTAATACTGAAAGAATTTTTCAAATCGGACCAGTAGTTCCTGAGATTAGCGCGTTCAAATAAGCCTTTTCAATAATTTCCCCCCGTTTTTCCACATTTTCCTCTATTTATTCGCTCCTATTAGTCTTAGCGTGTAAAATATAGCCTTCCTCGATAAATGGACTATCTAATACTGAAAGAATTTTTCAAATCGGACCAGTAGTTCCTGAGATTAGCGCATTCAAACAAACAAACAAACAAACTCTTCCGCTTTATAAATATAATATTAAATATTATATAGTATAGATTAAAAATTGAACTTTTAACTGACTTTAAAAGTAAGAGGCACTTAGTTTTGCTTCAGCCGTAGAACCTATTCTACGGGTGTAACAAAATTAAGTGATAATACTTTAGGGTGTGCTTTACTGTGTACGTGTACCTTAAATATAGAGTTCACTGTAAACATAGCACTGAAAGAGCTTTTTTTGTCATTTGTATAGGCAAGCGCCCCAGCGTCATGAATTTTACCATACAAAAGTTAAAAAAAGTTTCTTTTTCAGCGCTGCTACTTTCAATGTGAACTTTATACATGGGGACTCATACGCACACCTGTAGGACCTACAACCTCCTACTTTGGAAGTCAGTTAAAATTTACATTTTTAATTTACTTTTTACAGTAAAACTATTTACTCGTTATTCTACTAGCGAAAAAACAGTACTACTGATCATCCACTTTTGGGATAATCTTAATTCAGAGGGAGAAATTTATTAGTTTGTAATTATTGCTTTTTATTTATGTAGTGGACTTCATAAAATATCATTTCAGGAATCAATCAGTACTCTGTACTATCCATAGTTGTTATAATTTCTAGGAACAAGAAGATTAGTAAGGAAGTGTTAAAAAATTCAATATTAAGTAAGAGACTCTTTTATGATGACTGTACCTTTATTATATTGCCAGTTTTATGATTTTTATACATATTAAACTTTATTAAAATAAGGTATAAGGATAAAGGAGTCGCGCATAATTATAACACCTATTTGAATAATTCTTGGAAGATAACACATAATTCTATGTATTTGGTTGATTCACAAAAAATGGTGTCAATCAAATCATGTGTACACGGAACTTATTTTTATTATAGTAGATAAGTTTATTATTCAAGTAATTTTTTATATGATTGTTAGTTTATTATAATTTATATTCAGAAAGCGGACCGTCATAATTTGGTCGGGTTATGCATCACGAATCACCATTGACTTGACTATTGACATAATGTGATCAGAAACGTTCCACCTCAAAGTGTAATATTAAGGCAGTTTAAGAGTGTCTGATAGTGGGATGATGGGAAGCAACTGTCAAAAATGTCCGGCAGTGGAAGACGAGATAACTACTTACTACTCTTAACCCGAAAGAATATAAGTTAAAAATTGAGCTCTATACTTTATCGAAATTAGGTAGACCATCAGAACTAGATACTTCCTAAAGTAACTGTGACCAAAACTCCATAGTTGCTGCCTGCTGGTTGAATTCTTACTCCTATAGGGGTCATATATAAACTTTCAGCTTGATGAAAATGATGGAAGTCTGGCTGTCGCTGGCTCTAATACTATATACGTCCAATCTGTAAAATAAATTCTTTGATACTTTTTTGTTGTTATAGCTGAAAGTTTGTTTCCTATGTACCGTCTCTACTATTTATCGGTTATGTCTAGTCTGGTGCACCCTAATCTCTATTGAATTAGCCGCTAACGACCTAAGGTCCTATTTAATATGTACACCCGTCTGCCAGCCTGAGGTTTGCTGTATCGATTTGTATTCTGATAGGTGATTATGAGCTTAAAATTATTCGCACGGAATATTAAGTACTTAGATTAGAGTGTGACAAAACATAATATATCTTATTCACTCCCACACAAAGATTATTAGCGACCTTATGGATTATATCGATTTACCACCTATTATTATAATTATATTTTACCTTATTTATCACAATATTATATTATGTACATTCTTATACGGATTAGCTTTTATTGATTCCTTTAAAGTTGCCAATCAAAGCGTAGTTTTGTACCTTTTAGCAATAAGTACGTATGTCTAAATTCTAATCAATAAAATCTATCTCAATTGAATGTAGTTAGAATTAGAAGTGGATGATCAATGCAATGATCAAGCGCTTACGCCAGGCTCACATTATTCACACATTAGAGTTAGCTATTCAATTAGTACGGACGCGTCATTGGTCAATAATTCAGCCACTTTACAGATGACATCTGATACAACTTAACCTTATAAGTTATAAGCAAGTTATATGGCCTGTATTGTAAAATAGATTATGTTTATTATTTCCACTAGACAGTATGTCTGTTTATGTCAAGTTTATGCAGGAAGGAATGTTTTCTGACAAAACTGTTCTCTCTATGGGCCCTGGGCACCACAGTTTCAAGAAAGGGTTAAGGTAACGTAAACAAAAATCTAAAAATAGATAAACATAACTTCCAGTGAAGATACGCTGCAACAGTAGCATAATAAGACAAGAAATGACGTTCATAGGCATGTCGTAACCTTGCCGTGTCTCTTTCTGGTTAATGTAAATGCGCGTGAGAGTGAAAGAGACGCCGGAGAAGACTAGGGGCTCATTATAGGACGTGTTGCATGTGTGAGTCATACTGATTGGATCATCCGGTTCTGCGGCAGACATCTCAACTCTTTCACTATTATACGGATAACAGATTATTTCATTGCTTATTATGATACTCGCTAGTCGCTACCCACATTCAACTTTATCGTTGTACTTTGTTTGATATAGTTTTTAGGGCATTTAGGAACATTTGAAGTTCGTTGGTTGTTTAGTGTTTACTGATTTTTTTGTAGTTTGAGTATAATATCAAATATGTATTACCATTTGCCACAGCTGTATATTATATTTGTTTAAAAATATACATCGAATTTGTATCAGCCAAAATTTTATAGATAGGGCCACAGAAAATAAGGTAGTTGACTTAACTGATGGTCTATAAAATTTTGCCATGTAGTTTGACATTGCAATTAATAACTACTAAACTACTAATAAATAATTTAATCCAACTTTTAAAATATACTACACTATTGTACCTTATATATCTACTATCTACGTCCTACCACGTCGAGTATGTATGTAAATTTTTTAGTATTTAAGATTTTGCTTGCTACTTGCAAGTTATATTCCTACTTGACCCTTTATCCTCTCCACACACTACACAGTGATAATGCATCAACAGAGCACGTGGCTCGTCCCATAAAGTTAGACGCGCCCGTATCGTGTTGCAAGCTTTTTTCTCCTTACATCGTTGCTGAGTGTAAGCGCTAATGTGTTTCATCATCCATTCCCAGAAGTTTTCATACGATATTATCATATTTTAGTCTCATATTAGCGGTGGTAAAAGTGCATTAAGGAGACGTATAATACGGTATTTATTATACGTCTCCTTATATTTAAAAATTAATTATACCTATTTACTAAGGTCTAAGTGCTTGCAAATATTTTTTGTGGGGTTGAATGGGGATGCTAACAAATCATAAATGTGAAAGTGTGTCTATCTTTTAGTCCGCTGTAAGGATTTTTTTGAAAATTGTTATGGAAGTCCTGGAAAAGGACATAAGTTTTCTATTTAACAGATTATAATTAAAAGGATTATGTGTTGCATAATATTATAACTTAATATCTCTTACATTTTATGTACCAAAACCTTGTACTATTATCTATTCTGTGCCAAAACAAAGCTAGCGCTAATATGATACATCAACTTTTATTAAAGTAACAGATGCTCGGGTAAGTACAGTCGCTGGCAAATGGAAGTAACTCGTATTATGTTCTGTTTTGTACATTCTCGTTACATTTTTTAAAGATAAATGGAGTAAAGTTTGCAAAGTGTAAAAGCCTTCTAGAGTTTGGGCATGTAGAGTCAGCTTGGCTCCTTCTGAGATATGAAGGTTGATTCTTATAAATAATCTTGTAATGATACAGTTTCATCATGGTTTCGAGCGACGTAGTGTAAATTAATAAAAACTGCAAACAACGACTGTATTCTCATTAAATGCATCACCGACACGAAAAGTGTTTTGATAGGTTCAAACTGTAAAAATCAGTTCATTGTATCGAATATTAATAATTGACTTGTTTTTGATGTAATGATAAGTGTAAATACGACAATTGGGATTCTAATAACATTGATAAAATGTAAGTCGTTTGATCTCTTTTTATCATCATTTGCATTTTGAAGTTTGACCTTAGAAACCAAGTTTTTAGAATAATATTTTTATTCATTTTTTGACACTTTTCCTCGCGAGTATACGATGTGGGCTCGATGCATTATTGCATACACCCGAGAACAGTGGAGTGGAGCATAATCATAATTTCAGGTAGCGGGTTGATAAAAATCAATGAGTTCTAGTGAGTAGTGAGTAGTGGGTTCTTGTGCCAGTGAGTTGTTGACCTGCAAGTGCAAACCTGTTCCAAGACCAGTTGCCCTAGCAGTAGAAAAAATTCAAATAAAATACTACTTTATGACATAGGGCCAGGCCACAACAGTGCGTTGCGGCGCGGCGTCGCATCGTAAAAATCTACGACGTCGCAGAACGCATCGTGGAAATTTGCGACGTGACAGCGAGATTTCCGATGACATTTTTGCGTTGTAACAACGCATCGCATTTCTGTGCGATGTTGTTTTTGCGATACGACGCCGCAAAGCAGTGTTATGGGCTGTGGCCTGGCCCATAGACTATGTCATAAAGTGGCATTATATTTGATTTTTTTTAACCTTCAGTTTATTTCCATAGTTTATCTATACTTTCGTATTTCTACTGTGGCCATGCTATGATGCTAGGGCTACAGAGGGGTTCCTCTGGTTTCATTTTCACTTCAGACACCATTTTTGTTGTCCCGAAGTCTTGGTGCAAGTTCGTTGCGCTGAAATTAGTTTATTGGGGACCGTACATTTTTCGGGATGAAAATAATATAATGTCCCTTCCCGAGACTCAAAGTAGCTCTATAGCAAATATCATCAAAATCGATTCTGCGGTTAAAGAGGACAAAGGCAGGCTGATGAGCTTTCGCATTTATAATATTAACTAGATGATGCCCGCAACTCTGTCGCGCCAAAACTCGTTTATCGCGCGGGAACCGTACATTTTCCCGGGACAAAAAGTATCCTATGTCCTTTCCCGGGACTCAAAGTATCTCCATGCTAAATTTCAGCAAAATCGGTTCAGCGGTTTGGGCGTGAAGAGGTAACAGACAGACAGACAGACAGACAGACAGACAGACAGACAGACAGACAGACAGACAGACAGACAGACACACTTTCGCATTTATAATATTAGTATGGATATGGATATTATTCGTTTTATCGGTAATGTAGGTTATACTTTATGAATCACGTGAAGAAATGGTAAACCAGTGAGCGGAAATTCCTTGGAAACCGTGTGGTTGTGGTGGAAATGACGGTAGATGACGTAGCTATTGATTCTTGAAATTTCGTCATTTCTTATGTCCGCTATTAGCTGTATTACTATAACAGAGCCATAAAAGAAAAGCCTTTTTGACATACATTTCTAAACTTAGGATGTAGCACGATAATCTTTTGACGAAAAAATCTTCATTCAAGACAAAGTTTCGTTATTTTCGACATTCGTCAATGCCATACTTACCTCAAATATTAAAATGGCCCCAAACTACCCCAATGTAGAGCCTCATGACAAAAAGTGTAACTAAATAATTAATGTACACAGTATAGCCATACTTTTTGTCATGACATGCGATGTCTACTGTATTGCCTATACTTTAATTTTGTTGTTGACATCTTTAAAACTTTTTTGGTGCATTAAATTAATTACACTACTCAGAAATACTTCAAGTAATGATCCGTCGTAAAACAATTCGAAGCAATGTTACAAAACTCTATTTCCAAGGTGATTACGCAGAGCTATCTTATCGGAAGTCGTTAGCGGTGACGTCATCGTTGTAAACACACTAATAGCTGTTTAGTATTCTCTGTGGATGATTTGGTCAGTCAGCGCTATCAGGCCCGAACCGCCCCTGTGTGCGATGTGTGCGGCGCACACAGGCGCCAAGACAATAGGGGCGCCGCGCCGCGGCGCGGCCGCTATCGAAATATATATTTTTTACTTGTTAGACTTACTCCACAATGATATTATATTATACTTAATTAAACTACTTAAAACAACGTAAATTTTAAACTATATTTGGCTCAATAAATTTTAAGGTGTTTCCTTCATACATACCTGAAAGATTTCATGATAGAATTGCTACCCTGATAACCTCGGCACCAAGTTTGAATCATTTAGTATTTACTTTGAAACAACATTTAATTTTTAATATCGCTCTACTAACTCGATCTTAAAGACGAAGAAAAGTACCAGTAATTTGCAAGCACTGGAGTCTGGACGATTTTTTCTACTTTAAAACTTTATATTAATTCACAAATGGATCCCTAAATCGGATCGGATCTTGGAATACTCATAGTATTTAAAAAAAACCTATCGAACGACACCCCACACAATGGGGTGGACGCGAAAAGAAATCGTCCCTGCTTGATGTATATGGGACTGGGGAGGTACCATAAAAAATATATTTTTAAGATTTTATGCACACCTAGCCTTTACCCGCGGCTTCGCTCGCGTTAAGAAGTATTATTATTAATTGGGTATCAAAGTCTCAGTTCGATCGGTTTGAAATTGACAAAGTTTTATACAAACTTTCATCCCCTATTTTATCCCCTTGGGGGTAGAATGGATCAAAATCATTTTTTAGCAGATGCCTACGTCATAAAATCTACCTGCATGCCAAATTTCAGCCTGATCCGTCCCGTGGTTTGGGCTGTGCGTTGATAGATTACTATGTCAGTCAGTCAGTCAGTCACCTTTGAGTTATATAAATATTTAGATTTTGTCGGCATCATTAATATGTGCATTCATGCCAAATGCCACAGCTTGGAGGTCCTATAGTCTCTGAGCAAAACCGCGGACAGACAGACGGACAGACGGACAGACAGACGGACAGACAGATGGACAGACGGACGGACAGCCGAAACTATAAGAGTTCCTTGTTAACTGCGTAACCCTAAAAAATACACACAGCCGAACATATAACCTCCTTTTTTGGAAGTCGGTTAAAAGAGGCGCTTCATAGGTTTTGCGCACAGGCGCTGTGGGGGGTCGGAACGGCCCTGAGCGCTATATTGGTCATCATTACCTACAAATCGTACTGATGTGTCTCTTGTTTTGAGGAAGGCACAACATCTTAGACCCGATTTATCAGCGCAAACTTTTTCTGATAGTACTTATGTTCACGAACTCTTTTTAAGTTTTAATAAAATAACCTCAAAATCGCATGAACCTCAAAATTTTAATAAAATGTGATACGGGAGCAATCCATTATCGAAGGAACTTGAACTACTAATAGTTTACGTATCCTTTTATTCCTACTCATAGACCGTATTTCCTGAATTAAAAACAAAACCTGTCAAGTGTACACAGAGTAGGAAATGTAGAGCGATCAGAGAGATCTTATCCTTCTAAGCACCCAGTACAATGTACCAGTTGACATCATGTGTGTCAAGTGTCTCTGCATTGAGAGTGCTCTTTGATTCCTCGTATTGGGTCATACCTTCAATGAGATCTACTCATTAGCGATTGTAGAGCTTCTGTGATGAGCGTTAGGGGAAGTCCATACTACTATAAATATAAATGTGTAAGTGTGTCTGTAACCTCTTCACGCTTAAACATCTGAACCGATTTTGATGAAATTTTATCCCGAAAAAATGTACGGTTCGGAATTTTTGTGCAACGGAGTTGCGGGCATCAAGTAGTCTACATACAAATTAGTTTTCCCTTTCTTCCAAACACTTGGTAAGATTTGGCTGGACGGTGGACCCTTAAAAATGGATGCCCCCTAACATAGCCACACATTAAAATGTTTTTGTGATAGATTATTAAGATATTTAAATGCTTATCTTATTTCAGAATAAATAATTCAATCATTATTTTTATCAGGTGCTTCTTTGATAACTCTTTGATTATTTTATCTAATTCTCTGAAAAGCAAGATTGGAAGATACGATGTTCAGTGCAAAAGCCGATTTGATAATGTATCAGAAATTCGAAAGAAACGTTTTCGTAAGTAAAAACCGTCTTGATACTTGTGTCTCAACTCTCAGCATCATTTCTAAAATTGTAGGCATTGCAATTATCGCAACTAGATGTGTAACGCACTTAAATGGTTTTGATACTTGTATTTGCTTATTTGTATTCAGTATTCACAGTAATAATATGGCTATGGTTTACGCAAAGTAGATAATTATTGTGTAACTCGCTGAAATGGTTACTTTTAATGTTTGTATTTGGTAGTTGGTACCCACTACCCATGCTGCATGCATAACATGGCTTTAGAGACCTTAAACTATATATATATATATATATATATATATATATATATATATATATATATATGTCTTAATGTGTACCTCGATGAAACGGTTTTGATGCTTGCATTTTGTTACCCATGGCTCTTGAAACAAGCTTGAAACCTAAATAAATAGATGTGCGTAGAGCGTAACTCGCTGGAATAATTTTGATGCTCGTACTTGGTAAATGGTACCTACAGTCAACTCTAGTTGACTGTAGGTACCATTTACCAAGTAGACGTGTAGGTCGCTGAAATGGTTTTGATGCTTGCATTTGCCAATTGTTTTTCAAAACTAGATGGGTTTTTTTGCCGGGAATGTGAAAGAGTGATGTTGTATTTTTGTATTATTTTCCTAAAATTGTGTTAATTGGGTTTTTAATGTGTAATATTGGTAGGATATTAACCATTAGATATTCGTTATCGTGCACAAGTGTAGGAAAGTGATGCAATATCCAGAAACGTGCTATTTTGTGTTCCCTTCAAAACTCCATCGAAAGTTTCAGTAAAGCGTCTACCACTTTACTGAATCGACCGACTTGACTTCTTGATTGTATTGACTTTTACTTAGACTTTGACTAGACTTTCGACCTGACAATATAGAAACACGAAGCTGAAAATTGTATTATAGAATATTGTTTTCCCGCCATATTTATACTCGACACTGGCCATGGTTAAATAGCCGAAGTGCCATAATAAGGAAAAAAAAACTAGATGTGTAACTCGTTGGAATGGTTTTGATGCTCATTGCTCGTATTTAGTACCCACAGTTCTGAAAAATAGATGACGTGTAGCTCGCTGGAACGATTTTAATGCTTGCTTTTGCCAATGGCTTTCAAAACTAGATGTGTAACTCGTTAGAATGGTTTTGATGCTCGTTTTAATAAATTTAGTACCTACAGTTCTGAAAAAAACCGGCCAAGTGCGAGTTGGACATGCCCATGAAGGGTTCCGCAGCAGCAATATGGTTTATTTTTATAAAATTAAAAGGTTTTTGATTTATATTTTTATATTTCAGTTGATTTAATGAAAGTTAATTTAACTTTACCATTTATGACGTATATAAAAAAAAAAAAACTACTTGCTAGATTAATTCGTTCAAACCAATTTTCGTTGGTAGTTTTTATAGTAAAGTACATCATATATTTTTTTTAGACTTATCATGCCCCTACTTTAGAAGTTAGAGGGGGGGACACACATTTTAGCACTTTGGAAGAGTCTCTCTCGCAAACTATTCAGGTTAGAAAAAATGATATTAGAAACCTCAATATGATTTTTGAAGACCTATCCATAGATACCCCACACGCATAGGTTAGGTGAAAAATTTTTTTTTTATTTCAGTTGTACCTATGGGGACCCTAAAATTTTTAATATTTTTTCCATTTTTGTATCAAAATCTTAACGCGGTTCACAAACTTCATCTATTTACCAAGTTTCAATAGTATAGCTCTTACAGTTTCGGAGAAAAGTGGCTGTGACATACGGACGGACAGACAGACGGACAGACAGACATGACGAATCTATAAGGATTCCGTTTTTTGCCGTTTGGCTACGGAACCCTAAAAAAGATGACGTGTAGCTCGCTGGAACGATTTTAATGCTTGCATTTGCCAATGGTTTTCAAAACTGGCGTGTAACTCGGCAGAATAGTTTGATGGTTTTGCTAATTTGTTTTCACAGCGCCACAGAAGGCGACAGGCGTGTGTATGGGCACGCGGTCGCAGCCGTCGCCGCATGATGCACGACACGAATAATAAACCGAGCCACTTCCTGCGGCCTGCCCCACGATAAGCACTCGCGCCACAGTCAATTATTGTACAGAACGTTGACTTCATAGACTTGGGAATGTTTTTAGGGTTCCGTACCCAAAGGGTAAAAACGGGACCCTATTACTAAGACTTCGATGTCTGTCCGTCTGTCCGTCTGTCTGTATGTCTCTAGGCTGTAAGTGTAACTCAAGAACGGTAATAGCTAGAGAGTTGAAATTTTCACAGATTATGTATTTCTGTGGCCGCTATAACAATAAAATCAATTAAATATTTAAGGGGGGCTCCCATACAACAAACGTGATTATTCAAACATTTTTTGCTCGGTATCAATGATGACAACAGATTGGCACCTGAAAAGTTCACAAATTACTCATCTGTATTTGTGCTTTAATAATTAATAATAAAATTTAAATAAAATTAATACTAAGAGGGGCTCCCATACAAAACTCATAATTTTTTATACAAAAATCACAATTTTTTACTATTTTTGCTCTATAATGGTACGGAACCCTTCGTGCGCGAGTTCAACTCGCACTTGGCCGATTTTATTTTATTCTTGTACGAAGGCAGCCAAAAGGTAGAGCTGTGCTGGCTCGCTTAAAAACACCATAATTAATATACTTACGAAGATTATTTATGAACTGTGAGTTCTGTACAGAGTACTGTACAGAACGTTGCAGATTTCGTACACAATATGATTGGGATTTTCTTTTATTATTATTAAACGGAGGCAGTCAAAAGATAGTGCTTTGCTAGCTCGCTTAAGACTACTTATGGTTTTCGCCGTCCAGTGTATTGTCATGATTACACATATTTTCTAAGCACTAATGAGAAAATACGCTTAGCTCTTGCGGTAGTACAGCTCTCTCAGCTCTGTAAATTGACATAAGTACTCAATAGGCAATTAAAATATCAGATTTTATAAAGGTCACACAAGGACGCAGTGCTTCTGCGTTTTCTACTCTATGGCACTTTACACAACGCCATAATATAACATATTACACAAGACTCGCCTCGGAGTCCGGCTTCACCAAACTAGATGATATATGAACGCAATTAGAGTCTTCTTTGCGTAATTACATTATGCGTACTTACGCACTTTGTACGCAGTCGTATTGATTCCGCTAGCTCGTATTATAACTTTGTGGTTTACATCGAAATACCATACAATGGAACGATACAACATTGATCCTAAAATATAGCCCAGCTCCAGTCTAACTACTGTTAAAACACGTAGGGCAACGGTGTGAGGCCGACCCGGTCTATTTTAATTATTTTGACTAAGTTACTCTTCCATTGTATTGTATTTCGATGGTGATATATCATAATATTATTATAATTTATTATTATGTTGACAATTCCATTCGAGCCCAGAACTTTATCCTTATGAGTTGAGGACTTTAGACTATAACAATAATCTTGTAGTTTCGTAGAAATTAGATAGTAGAGTCGATTTCAGATTGAAATAATAATTTTATTATCACTATTTGAATCCCTGTTATTTATTATTGGCTACTTCGATCACATAATATATACGTGATCGAAGATTGGCTACGCACAATTATTATAAGATCGCTTGGCAAAAGTGGAAGGGAAATGTGGCGCCGAAGTGTGCTGATGCATAATTGGAACGTGAATTAGTTTGTTTAATGGTGCGAAATGTTGCTGAAGTTTAAGCATTCTACCACAGATTACTAAATAGTTTGATTCTACGTTGAGCATTATGCTGCATTTAATTGAGTTGAGCATAGTGCTACAATTAGAACACACTGCACACATCCATCAATCGCCTAAAGCCCGCTGTACACATTGGGCCAACGCATTGAGCCAGTTCATTGAGCCAACGTGTAGAGTACGGAATGTCGCTTCCATCTTATCACCAAGTAGGCCTCTACACGTTGGCCCAACACGCTGGCTCAATACGTTGGCCCAATGTGTACAGTGTAAAGTAGAGCGCTACAGCAAAAAACATTCGAATGTCAATGTTTCCTCATTATGTAACCAGAAACAAGTGAGTTGCGTTTCTCCGGTGCACGACTGATTGCCTGTCTATCTGGGAGCTGATAAGATAAAAACCTCATTAAAAACACAGTGCTTAAGATACCCTAATGATATCAGCCATATAATATTTTGTTAGGCATGTTAAGAGTAAAAAAGCGTATCACCAAAGATTTATGCAGTCGTACTGAAGTACTAAGAAATTCGAAATTTCAAAATGTTTGAGTGGGTATAATTTCCTTGATTCAGATACCATAAACACCAATATTGTTTTTGGAACGAAGTTCCTTATCGCGCGTTGCAAAAGGGGGCTAGACAGAAAAAATTAAGACTAAAAGTTGTCGCACGGCTTACAACTACATATAGCAAGTTTTTTTAAATTAAGTTTTAACCTTCTTTGACATATTTTGATGAGTCGATGAGTTTTGATGAGATGATTTTGATCAGTCAATGAGTCAGTAGTACAGTACTGATAATTTAGGATTCTAATGTTATTCGCAACAAGTGGTCGTAAATGTCTGTTTGTAGAAAATACTATTCTTTATTTAAAGACTTACTATTAATCCATACTAATATTATAAATGTGTAAATGTGTCTGTCTGTCTATCTGTCTGTCTGTTTGTTACGTCTTCACGCCCAAACTGCTGAACCGATTTAGCTAAAATTTCGTATGGAGATACTTTGAGTTCCGGGAAAGGACATAGGATACTTTTTATCTCGGAAAAAGTACGGTTCCCGCGCGATAAACGACTTTTGGCGCGTTGCTGGCGTCATAGCTAGTACGTAATATGATTGTATAAACTATTTTATAATACCTTGTGTTGTGAAGTATGACTTTATAAATAAATATTATGAGGGAAAATATTTAATAATTACTAATGATTTATTTGTTACATTAACGTAACTCCATCAATTACCTGGTCTTTGACAGGCGCGACTGTCAAAAATAAATTATCTACTGAAACAAACGAAAAATATGAATTATGAATTATATTGTGATTCGAGGAAATAAATTGTTATTGGAACAGAGCTGATAAGGGATGAATAAAGGAAAACGTTTGTTTATTCCAGCAATAGAATATTATAATAACGTATCTAGGTTTCAGTGTAAAGCGCTTATTCCATTTCACTAAATTTAGAAGTCCTAGCTAGGATCCTAAAAAGGAGACTAATTAGAAGCTTCTTATTCCACTTGTCCTAATTTAGTGACTAAATCAGTTGTGACCACGTGGCGATTTTGGCCAGACGTCTTCTTAATGGCTCCAGTTCTGTCAAAGCAACAAAAAATTGGTGTTCTCATAGGCTTAGCTGTTGGCTAAATGAAAATCAAAATAAATGAAAGGCGAAAAAGATGGTTGAAAGAATTTTTGCTCCACGAAAAATTATGAATTATGAACTTTCTGAACTACTTGGAACCAGCAGACTTTAGAAATTACCTACGAATGCTACGAATGCTATAATCTAGATTCTATAGATTGATGAGCAGTTGCTGTCAAAATTTAACAAAAAAAATTACAAATGAAAATAATATACATATTTCTATCTTATTGCCATGTTTTTATTTTATTTTATTATGTTACGGGCCTGTTTTACCACTTCCTGATAAGTGCCGGATATTCTATCCACAACTTAACTTGACAGCTGATAAAGTATGGAGAATATGTCAAAAAAGTTGTGGACAGCCTATCTGGCACTTTATCAGGAAGTAGTGAAACAGGCCCTTAGTGTGTTCAATTTTTTTTATTAGATTTTATTATGTACTAGATGACGCCCGCAACTTCGTTGCGCCAAAATTCGTTTATCGCGCGGGAACCGTACATTGTTCCGGGATAAAAAATATCCTATGTCCTTTCCTGGGACTCAAAGTATCCCCATACCAAATTTCAGCAAAATTGGTTCAGCGGCTTAGGCATGAAGAGGTAACAGACAGACAGACAGACAGACAGACACACTTTCGCATTTATAATATTAGTATGGAAGTATAGATATGGATTTTTACTTAAAATAAATATAATTTAAGTATATTTTTATTTATTATACGATTATCACCTTATCAAGGCAATACGTATCCCTTTTTTCATAAAAAAGCGTAGATAATGATTAATAGGTTATTCTTTTGTTGACTTTAATACAGATTTAGCAGTTCCCACTACAGATAAAAGGTTGAAACCATCTGGCAACACTGATTTAGTCAGTTAGAAGCCACACTTTTTCCGATTTAGTACACTAATTAGGATCCTAGGTTTCTAAATATTATTTCACTTGACTAAATTTAGTCACTAAATCATTTAAAACTTCTAAATTTAGTGAAGTGGAATAAGCTTAAACTATGTAAATTGACCCAAAATGTATAGAATTTTTGGAATTTTATTTTTAAAACTTTAGGCGATATAATCATTCGCTGCACAATCCCCCTCCATAAATTTAATATAAAAGTATTATAATAATAATTAGAGATGTTCCGATCATGACTTTGGCCGACTAGCCGACGAGCCGATTAGTCGGTTGCAAAGAAGCCGATTCGGATGTTTCCGTAATGCTTCGTTTACTGCTGATTCGCGTGTAAGTCGCAAACAGCGCCTACGAACGTGTTGGATCGTGTTTTCGTTATGTTTACATCATGATACAGTTGATGGTTTTCAGGATATATTTTTAGGGTGAAGCCAAACTAGCGTAAGTTGTTACTCATCAGGGCGAGCGAAGCGAGCCCTAGTATATCCCACAACGGAAAAACTATCACGCCTATTGATTTGTGCTTTAACATAGTAATTTCTATTTATATGTATAATGTAGATGTGTTATCATCCCTGACCTCCATTATACAAGTACACTGGACTAATGATACCCTTTGAAATGACAGCTATTTTTTGTGCCTATTTGAAGCGGAATCAGCTCCCCCGATGGGAGGGATAGGAACTAAATTTGACCATTGACCAAATATAAAATTTGTCTATGTTTTGACGTAAAAATGACGTTTAAAAGTCGCCATATTGGCGCTGATAGCAGTAGTGGGAGTATTTGGAACTAATACTAGTGATGACAACCAATAACGATTAAGCGGCCATTTGCAAGTTACGTCAAATTTAGTTCTCTTCCCGCTCACTGAGGGCGCTGATTCCGCTTCAAATAGGCACAAAAAAAAGTGGGTATCATAGGTCCAGCGTACTTGTATAATGGAGGTCAGTGGTTATCATCAGTCAGTCAAGGTTTTTTATATGTAGATGTGTTATCATATATATATATATATATATATATATATATATATATATATATATATATATATATATATATATATATATATATATATATATATATATATTTATTATATGTATATATTATAATCTATTCTATTATATAAAAAGAAAAAAAAAAGTCCATGGCGTGATGGACTACAATTAATTAAAATTAATAATATTATTTCAATTTTATCCTTGGTGCGAAAAATCTAAATAATAAAATAACTAAAAAAGGATATGGGCGAACAGCCAGCCCATAGTCGGCCCCAATTTTATTAATAAAAAAAAAAAAAAACGACTGCAAGTTGCTAATCGGCCCTTCACGAACCAGATGAACCGCGATTTTCCAGCACTGAGCAGGCTGATGATGAACTATCTAAGCTAAGAACACTCTCGATCATGTCAGCTTTCAAACAAAAAAAACTAGATCAAAATCGGTCTAACCGTTTGGATGCTACGATGCCACAGACAGACAGACAGACAGACAGACCGACAGACAGACACGTCAAACTTATAACACCCCTCTTTTTTGTCGGGGGTTAAAAATATTGAGGAAATGAACATTTTAATGTTATATAATATATTTTCGACTGCGAGGGGCTCTGTGATTACATTCTTGAGATTCGAAATTCAAAATTTAATTCAAAAAGCTTATATTGTGGTAACGCTCGAAATTGCTAAGGTGTTTAAACGCGATAAAAACCTCATTTCCCATATATTTCGATGTAATTCCGAGGTAATCACTTGTGATGTGGTCCACATGGAACTCGTTAAGGCGATGTTATCATATTTTGTTGCTTCTCATTCTACTGTTTATTTCTTGTATTCAAAATAATTACTATTAAATATGTGTATAATAAATAAAAATCTTAAAGATATAGTATAAATGTATTAAATATATTTCCGTTGTCTAATACCGGTAACACAAGTCATTTAGGTACTCAGCACGGGGCCAGACTGACGTTGTGTAAAGCCTCCATAGATATTATTATTAGAGATGTGCCGACTAGTCGGTAAAGCCCACTATCCGGCCACTTTTGTAGTCGGCGACTAGTCGGCAAATAGTCGGCAAAAAGCGCCGACTATTCGGCCTTTTATTTTACTATTATTGATATTACATTTAGGAAAAACCTTGATTATTTTGAAATTAACTAGATTCGGTCGCCGCCCTTAAAGCCCGCGATAAAAGCTATGCAATAGCTTAAAATTTATTCTTATTTAAATAAAATACTTACTCGGATTTTGTATTAACAACCTTGACTGACTGAATATGATAACACATCTACATATAAAAAACCTTGACTGACTGATGATAACCACTGACCTCCATTATACAAGTACGCTGGACCTATGATACCCACTTTTTTTTGTGCCTATTTGAAGCGGAATCAGCGCCCCCAGTGAGCGGGAAGAGAACTAAATTTGACGTAACTTGCAAATGGCCGCTTAATCGTTATTGGTTGTCATCACTAGTATTAGTTCCAAATACTCCCACAACTGCTATCAGCGCCAATATGGCGACTTTTAAACGTCATTTTTACGTCAAATCATAGACAAATTTTATATTTGGTCAATGGTCAAATTTAGTTCCTATCCCTCCCATCGGGGGAGCTGATTCCGCTTCAAATAGGCACAAAAAATAGCTGTCATTTCAAAGGGTATCATTAGTCCAGTGTACTTGTATAATGGAGGTCAGGGATGATAACACATCTACATTATACATATAAATAGAAATTACTATGTTAAAGCACAAATCAATAGGCGTGATAGTTTTTCCGTTGTGGGATATACTAGGGCTCGCTTCGCTCGCCCTGATGAGTAACAACTTACGCTAGTTTGGCTTCACCCTAAAAATATATCCTGAAAACCATCAACTGTATCATGATGTAAACATAACGAAAACACGATCCAACACGTTCGTAGGCGCTGTTTGCGACTTACACGCGAATCAGCAGTAAACGAAGCATTACGGAAACATCCGAATCGGCTTCTTTGCAACCGACTAATCGGCTCGTCGGCTAGTCGGCCAAAGTCATGATCGGAACATCTCTAATTATTATTATAATACTTTTATATTAAATTTATGGAGGGGGATTGTGCAGCGAATGATTATATCGCCTAAAGTTTTAAAAATAAAATTCCAAAAATTCTATACATTTTGGGTCAATTTACATAGTTTAAGCTTATTCCACTTCACTAAATTTAGAAGTTTTAAATGATTTAGTGACTAAATTTAGTCAAGTGAAATAATATTTAGAAACCTAGGATCCTAATTAGTGTACTAAATCGGAAAAAGTGTGGCTTCTAACTGACTAAATCAGTGTTGCCAGATGGTTTCAACCTTTTATCTGTAGTGGGAACTGCTAAATCTGTATTAAAGTCAACAAAAGAATAACCTATTAATCATTATCTACGCTTTTTTATGAAAAAAGGGATACGTATTGCCTTGATAAGGTGATAATCGTATAATAAATAAAAATATACTTAAATTATATTTATTTTAAGTAAAAATCCATATCTATACTTCCATACTAATATTATAAATGCGAAAGTGTGTCTGTCTGTCTGTCTGTCTGTCTGTTACCTCTTCATGCCTAAGCCGCTGAACCAATTTTGCTGAAATTTGGTATGGGGATACTTTGAGTCCCAGGAAAGGACATAGGATATTTTTTATCCCGGAACAATGTACGGTTCCCGCGCGATAAACGAATTTTGGCGCAACGAAGTTGCGGGCGTCATCTAGTACATAATAAAATCTAATAAAAAAAATTGAACACACTAAGGGCCTGTTTCACTACTTCCTGATAAAGTGCCAGATAGGCTGTCCACAACTTTTTTGACATATTCTCCATACTTTATCAGCTGTCAAGTTAAGTTGTGGATAGAATATCCGGCACTTATCAGGAAGTGGTAAAACAGGCCCGTAACATAATAAAATAAAATAAAAACATGGCAATAAGATAGAAATATGTATATTATTTTCATTTGTAATTTTTTTTGTTAAATTTTGACAGCAACTGCTCATCAATCTATAGAATCTAGATTATAGCATTCGTAGCATTCGTAGGTAATTTCTAAAGTCTGCTGGTTCCAAGTAGTTCAGAAAGTTCATAATTCATAATTTTTCGTGGAGCAAAAATTCTTTCAACCATCTTTTTCGCCTTTCATTTATTTTGATTTTCATTTAGCCAACAGCTAAGCCTATGAGAACACCAATTTTTTGTTGCTTTGACAGAACTGGAGCCATTAAGAAGACGTCTGGCCAAAATCGCCACGTGGTCACAACTGATTTAGTCACTAAATTAGGACAAGTGGAATAAGAAGCTTCTAATTAGTCTCCTTTTTAGGATCCTAGCTAGGACTTCTAAATTTAGTGAAATGGAATAAGCGCTTTACACTGAAACCTAGATACGTTATAATATTCTATTGCTGGAATAAACAAACGTTTTCCTTTATTCATCCCTTATCAGCTCTGTTCCAATAACAATTTATTTCCTCGAATCACAATATAATTCATAATTCATATTTTTCGTTTGTTTCAGTAGATAATTTATTTTTGACAGTCGCGCCTGTCAAAGACCAGGTAATTGATGGAGTTACGTTAATGTAACAAATAAATCATTAGTAATTATTAAATATTTTCCCTCATAATATTTATTTATAAAATCATACTTCACAACACAAGGTATTATAAAATAGTTTATACAATCATATTACGTACTAGCTATGACGCCAGCAACGCGCCAAAAGTCGTTTATCGCGCGGGAACCGTACTTTTTCCGAGATAAAAAGTATCCTATGTCCTTTCCCGGAACTCAAAGTATCTCCATACGAAATTTTAGCTAAATCGGTGCAGCAGTTTGGGCGTGAAGAGGTAACAAACAGACAGACAGATAGACAGACAGACACATTTACACATTTATAATATTAGTATGGATTAATAGTAAGTCTTTAAATAAAGAATAGTATTTTCTACAAACAGACATTTACGACCACTTGTTGCGAATAACATTAGAATCCTAAATTATCAGTACTGTACTACTGACTCATTGACTGATCAAAATCATCTCATCAAAACTCATCGACTCATCAAAATATGTCAAAGAAGGTTAAAACTTAATTAAAAAAAACTTGCTATATGTAGTTGTAAGCCGTGCGACAACTTTTAGTCTTAATTTTTTCTGTCTAGCCCCCTTTCGCAACGCGCGATAAGGAACTTCGTTCCAAAAACAATATTGGTGTTTATGGTATCTGAATCAAGGAAATTATACCCACTCAAACATTTTGAAATTTCGAATTTCTTAGTACTTCAGTACGACTGCATAAATCTTTGGTGATACGCTTTTTTACTCTTAACATGCCTAACAAAATATTATATGGCTGATATCATTAGGGTATCTTAAGCACTGTGTTTTTAATGAGGTTTTGCAGTCGTTTGGTGGGCTTTATATTTTGCATTCTAGTTCGTCACATTTATGACGAACATTATATATACACATTAATGGAAAGTTGACCTGGCGCTGCAGCATCATCTGGTAATCAATAGGATACCCAACTCCTCACCAACTTAGAGCAATGGTTTCATGTTTGGGCTCATTTTAATTGCGAAAACTAGTAAGACGTAGATAAACAGTGAATATCTGCATGCTGCTGCTGCAGCATCAGTCATCACCTGGATTCTATAGGAGCCGAGCTACATAATTATTATGAACCTAAAGTGGAGGTTTCATGTTCGGACTCATATTGACAGCCTCATCCAAGAGGACATTCATAGATGGTATTCATTAGGGTATGATCCTGTCGATAGGAATTTTTCTGCACTTTAACCAACACAAGTTTAAAAAGCATGAAATAAAATCAAATTAAGAAATTTAAAAAAAACCGCGCCAAACAACTTTAAAAAGTAATGAATATAATATTTACTGACTTTAAGTTTAAATAATTCCTAAGTGTAAAGTGATATTTTAGTCCATAATTGTTGTCAAGGTGTATCGCTAATGTAGATGTTTGATTTCACATAACATTATAGTTTAAGGGTCAGTTCACAGCGAACCGAATCGAGACAATCAGTGACTTGGCGATACAAAATTCAAAAGTCGCTGTTGGCGGTCCCCCGACACACCGTGACAACAATTATGGACTAAAATATCACTTTACACTTAGGAATTATTTAAACTTAAAGTCAGTAAATATTATTTCATTAATTTTTAAAGTTGTTTGGCGGGTTTTTTTTTAAATTTCTTAATTAATGCTTATGAAAAATAAATTGAAACGTACTTGGGAGTTGGGATAAGTAATATACTTATTATAATATGATTAAGGATATGATCTGTTAAAGTAGTTCTTCAGTTCAATATTTCTATTACCGAGTTTTGTATTCAATTCACAAAATGTTCGTAATATGGATGTTTTTTATCGTTTTAATATGTGCTTATTCTAGAAAGATCTATTTATCGGCAAAGACAAAATGATTAGTTTTTTAAATTACTATCGATAGCTAATAATCTAATTAATCTTTCATAAAGTAACATTTAGAAAGACCCTGTAAATTAATTAAATAATAACATTCTTCATATTCACACATATTTTTTTACACCAATCTTTTAGGCTAATACCTACACAATGAAGTATTACAGTATTAGGTTTTAGCCTAGCCTGTTTATAAGGCACCTATATCAAAGATTAATAAGTATTTATATTGTGACTAAGTATAGGTCTACCAGGATCTAATGGCAAAAAGTGAGAAAAGAAATTGACTAGCAATACCGGGGTAATTGGAATAAAACATTTTGATCCTTTTTTTTCTTATAACGGCTGATTCTGTGTGTGAAACATGCAAATATAAAAATTTATCCAACGATCAAGGATATTTTTTTAAAAAATTACCATCAAAATTTGCCATCAGATCCTGGTAGACCTATAGTCATAAAGGACGCAATGTGTCCCTACAGTAATCAGCTTTAGTCAGACTTTAAACCAAACAAAAAAAAAAAATTATGATCCTATTTATGTTTGTTTCTGTTAATCAAGGGCAACGTCCTCCCACGCCTCAACTTGCTTCAATTACTGTCAAATTGTACAATTAGTTAATTGCACCCTTTCTATTTTTACGTTCCTATTTTATTTGTTCAGGCAAATTCGACGAAACAATCTTAATTAAAAATTTATAACTTAATTACTTAAAAATTGCGCTAATATACTTTAGTCGATTTTGTGTTAAAATAATGCCTGCTCTTTAAAAAGAAAGATATAAGTATCGACTTTTCTGAAGGTTTGTATAGTATAAACAATTCGATGTTAAACTAAAAAAAATATGTCCTAGGTAGATAAAAGAACTTATCACTAGAAAGTAAATCTCATATTTTATCCTAACGAAAAGCACCGTTCCTGTAGGACAGTTCTTTTCAAACTTTATTATGGTGGGAACCCCTGGTATGAAAAAATATTTCACAACCCCCCACGGCCCACCCCCCAGGGGGTCGCGACCCACAGGTTGAAAAACACTGTCGTAGGACAACTATCTGATCGACCTAACAAAATCTCACAAAGAACAAAAATCTAACTCACAATCGATTTCCCTACCACATACCAGTAGTTTTATTCACCTGTGTTTCTGAGAAACGTCTATTCAACTATTGTAAGTGCATACGGTAGCCACTAGCCAGCTCTATGACTCAACAATGCGACAGATAATGGCCAAGGTAAGTCATCAGGATATTATCACTTGAATAACTGTTTCTTCACCTTTTAATGGTGGCTTATATTCATTAGTGATTACGAATGTAACATATGACGTAGCATTTAGTATACTAAGTAATACTTAAGTGCTAACGTAGTCATGTACTAGGATCCGAAAGATTTTTTTTTGCCTAAAGTTGAATTCTTCGAACAAACCGGAAAAGTCAGACAATGCAATTGAGTCGACGCGTCACGTTACAATGTTAACAGACTCTTATAAGTCTTCTAACTCTACATGCCCTTAAGAGTAAGGGCATGTAGAGTTTAGTTAGTAGAACTTGTAGCGTACAAGGTCTACCTTATCTCTACTCAACTAAATCTATATAAATCTAACTAACTAACTAGATCTACGAATCTATCTACAATTTCCATCTCGTGGAAGACATTAACATCCTTCATAAATATTATCTGAGTAGGCGGAAAACTAGTCCTCTGGCACACTTGTAGGTCATTATCCTGAATACATTATACAGATAATTGTATTATTTAAAAAATAATTACATGGATTGTTATGAAACAATGCATGCGCGTCATTGGGCAACATTCGCACGGCCGACTTTTGTGTTAATAAATAATGTTAACTGGCAACACATCTGTTTACTGTCCGTTCCCTAGGAAATACATCTGTCGCCAAACAATCTATTTGCGAATCGTTCTTATTTTATATTTTTGTATGAATAACAAGGAAGTGATAGAGTCAGCGATATTTTTTGTGGGGCTACGGCCTAAAGCTGCGAGGTCAAGCGCCGGAATTCCGGATTTGCTGGAAAATTAAAAGCATAGAAAATGAAACTTGCGCTAAAATATGCTGTAATTGAAAATTGAATGTTTTATCCATTGATATCAAAATTAATTTATCACTCGAGTTTTCGATTTTCAGATAAATTATCACAATCAAGTCAAAGCACAGAAGTCTATACTCCATAATCACTGTTTCTAATTTTCCATCACCTCCGGAATCCGATGTTTTTAATCCCATATTAATAATTCGTGTTCAATCCATAGACTTCTTTGCGTCTTTTACATGTAAGGTGGTCAAGGATAATACTTAAAAAGGGAACACTAATAAAACACAAATTTTCTTGCACTTTTTCCACTATATTTAGAAATGATTATGAATATAGTGGATAAAAAGCAAGAAAAATTGTGTTTTATTAGTGTTCAACATGAATTTCGACCAAGAACCGACAGTACAATTATAGGTCTACCAGAATCTGATGACAAATTTTGACAGCAAATTTTCAAAAAATATCCTTGATCATTGGATAAATTTATATATTTGCATGTTTCACACACAAAATCAGCCGCTTTAAGGAAAAAAAAGGATCAAAATGTTTTATTCCAATTACCCCGGTATTGATAAGTCAATTTACTTTCTCACTTTTTGCCATCAGATTCTGGTTGACCTATACATATTAATATACAAGTACGTGGTTTGAAATTTTGAAAGTGGAATAAACTTTTTGCCAGCATTTACCGTGGCCTTTACTAACCAACAAAAATATTTGATACCGTGTGGGAAGATGGAATCTTTATTTACTGTGAAAGTTAAACCTAAACAAAGAAATTGCTTTCCACGATTCGCAGCGATTACCATTCGATTTTCAAAGGCAACTTGTGCCGGTCATAAGTGGCGAGACCTTAATCTTACCATTCTTCTCACATGGTGATTGGTGTCCGATTTTTGCTGATAACTTAAGAAAATACAAGAAAGGTGTTCAAATCTTATGTGGAAATTGGTAGGGAAAAGTTTAGTAAAGGGTAGATACCAAAATATAGAGTCGGGTAAAGACTCTTAAACAGAAGCAACAAAAAATACATACCGTGCGTTCCAAATTTCAATTCTCGTATTTTTTAAATTCTTTGTCAAGGATGTTGAAAATGTAAAAGGCTGTGTAAGTTCGTCGAATTTAATCATTTTATTAAAAAGGGTATATGAGTGAAAACGAGTTTGATTGCCTCAGCAGTCAGAACACTGGCAGCTTGTAACGAGGACACGATGACACATGTCTAACGGTAACTGTGCAGGCGCAAGGAAAACCTCAAACGTGCCTGCGTAATAATATTATAGTATAATTTATGTAACCTTACAATGAGGGATCTATTAGTATACATTAAAAATTAGATTCATTTAGCGATTAGTCATTAGCGTATTAATTTTGCGAATTGCTCTTATATAGAGCTTTCTTCTCTCTAGAGCTTTTCATGTTAAGAGGCCTTCAATAAAAGATAGTGCTTTATAAATGTTCTGGAAGTTTATTTTATTTAACAAGCTGGTATCGACTAGTTTACGCTATACGTTTTACAAATTACTTATACTAGTGTATTATTCTTATTGATTACTTATAGCAACAGCTACAAGTATTTCCATAAAATTTCGTAGCTCTGTTAATAGGGAGTTTGGGAAGGGGGACGAATAAGCTAGCTCTAATTCCGGGGAAATTTCGCTTTTTGAGTTATTTATTTTTCTTGGATTCAATTTCTACTTACTTCTGGTAGTTATTTATGATTCATGCAATATTTAGTATTATTATCTTACTTCGTTGTTAAACTAATGCTTTAACTTTGTTAAATGAATGAAATAAAACATACAACGTGACTAACCCAAAAAACATGTATTTTGATATCACACAATGAATTTAGTCAGCATAAAACTGGGACAAAAATATAATTTACAACTTCTGGAAACCATATTTTGCAGGACATTCACCCATTAGCACAACACACAAAATCAGGATTTTTTTAAAATATTGCTTGGAGCTTTTAGTGGTTCAGCGAGTTTTAATTCATTTATTTATTAGCCTTATAAAAGTGAGTATAAAAAATATAACTCGAGAGCCAGTGACAGCCAGACTTTCGTCATTCTATAAAAGCTGAAAGTTTTCCAGCTGTATATGACAATACTTACATGCAAAAATATCCTGAAGAAAATGTGATAAAAAATTGAGCTCTACACTTTATCGAAGGTTAGGTAGACGTTCAGAACTGGAACTCAACTTATAAGAAAAAAATAGGTTAACTGTCAACTTTTATAAAAAGACGAAAGTCTGGCTGTCGCTGGCTCTTCGGTTATTACTGTTCGCTTAAAAAAAACTCTTTGTTTGACAGCGTGGGGGTAAATTTTGCTGCTTCACGGCTCGAATAAATTCAAATTAGCTAACAGTTGCTGATTTGCAGTTTCTACGAAAAAGGTTATGCAAAGTAATTTATTACTATGTATAGAATTCTGTACGAAAGAGAAAACTGAATGTTTGGCCGATTGAAATTCTTCTGAAATTGTTTTTTTTTCTTGGAAAATAACGTTGTAGGACGGTATTATGCACTTTCTTGCTATCAAAAGTTATTTATATTTTGAACATTGTCGGCATATTGTGATATCACATGACAGACTAACACTGAACACAGCAAAACTGATACTTTTAAGTTTTATTTATTTTATTTGTACCGAAAAACTTACAGCTAAACAAATCTCAATAATGACTAAGTTAAAAACAAATAGCCATTTACAAGTTTTTACATTCAAGTAATATTTGAGTATGTTAAAAATATCCACAGCCGAACATATAACCTCCTCCTTTTTGGAAGTCGGTTAAAAAGAAGATAATAGTAGCATAACCAATTTACAATAATTGCTAAGAAAAATTTATTAGCTTACTTAATATTAATAAAATAAACTATCGGTCACTGAACTGGTTTCATACCAAATGCATACAATATGAGTCAGTTATTCAGGAGAAAAGAAATCTTTATTTGCGAGTAATTTAATGTGTGAAGGTTTGAACGAAAAAGCATCTATATTTGAGTGAGCACGAATGAGATCGTTAAAGTGGGCTGAAGACCTACAAATGAACGAATTGCAACGATAAATAATTAGTGTTAAAGGGTGGAATGGGGAAAGGAAGAAAAGTGCGAAAAAACCTGGTGGGTACATTGATGGTTATTTTGTTGTGTAGTCTGAGGAGTCAATGAGATTGTTAATAATTTTGCTTAGGTATACAAGATCCGAGAATTTGCGACGGTATTGTAAGGGAAGGAAATGATATTTCATACATCTAGCTTCATAGTCGATGAGGTTATCACCACATTTATATTGTAGGTATCTCAAAAACTTTTTTTGAACTGATTCGATTCTGTAAATGTAAGTGTGATACATAGGGTTCCATACTTCAGAACAGTATTCAAGTATACTGCGTACGTAGGAGCAGTAAAGAACTTTGATCGGCTTGAGTGCTCTAAAGTCTTTGCAGGATCTAATAATAAAACCAAGCGCCTTAGAGGCCTTCCTTACAGCGTGATCAATGTGCTCTTCGAAAAGCAATAGAGTCAACAATAATTATACCTAAATCTTTTATAGAGTTCTTATGTGATAGGGCCTGATTGTTTAAAGTGTAATCTATACTTAATATTATAAAGCGGAAGAGTTTGTTAGTTTGTTTGTTTATTTGAACGCACTAATCTCAGGAACTACTGATCTGATTTGAAAAATTCTTTCAGTGTTAGATAGTCCATTTATCAAGGAAGGCTATAGGCTATATTTTATCACGCTAAGACTAATAGGAGCGAAGAAATAGAGGAAAATGTGGAAAAAACGGGGGGAGATTATTTGAAAGGGCTTATTTGAACGCGCTAATCTCAGGAACTACTGGTCCGATTTGAAAAATTATTTCAGTGTTAGATATCCCATTCATCGAGGAAGGCTATAGGCTAGATTTTATCACGCTAAGACTAATAGGGGCAATAGGGGCGAAGAAATAGAAGGAAATGTGAAAAAAAACGGGGGAAATTATTTGAAAGGGCTTATCTCATGAACTACTAGAGCAATTTTTCTGTTATTTGGGTTAGATAAGAAATAGACCACGTGAAGGATCATAGGCTATTTTTTGTAGACTGATTTGTCTGTGAAATGTCTAATTTACGCGGGCGAAGCCGCGCGGAACGTCTAGTTTAATAATAGAGGTAAGGAGTTTGCGAGTGAAGTTTACAACGAAGCATTTAGAAACATTGAGGTCTAATTAGTTAAAAAGCAATTTTCACAAAATCTATTAAGGTCTTCCTGCAGTAATTGAACATCATTATAGGTCTACCAGAATCTGATGGCAGTTTTTGACAGCAAATTTTCAAAAAATATCCTTGATCATTGGATACATTTTTATATTTGCATGTTTAACACAGAGTCAGCCGCTACAAGAAAAAAAAAAAAGGATCAAAATGTTTTATTCCAATTGCTAGAGTCAATTTATTTTCTCACTTTTTGCCATCAGATTCTGGTAGACCTATACTTGAGGTGATTCGTTTTATTATTTTAGTATCGTTGGCATAAAGATAAAAACGTGAATGGAGAAAGCAGGACGACACATCATTCAAGAATATCGTAAACAGAAGTGGCCCGAGTAGCGATCCTTGGGGAACACCAGATGGGACGGACATCCAGGATGAGATATCTATGGACGCTTCTATGGACATGTTCAGTGCCACAGCCTGAGAGCGGTTATTGATGTATAAGGAGAACAACCGGAACAGGTTTCCGTGTTTACCTGCTTGATGGAGCTTCTCAAGGAGTATACGGTGATCGATTCGGTCGAAGGCCCTACTGAAGTCGGTGTAAATGATATCAACCTGGCAGCCTGAATCCATAGAAGAGCTGACAAAGTCGTACGTGAGAAGGAGATTCGAAGTAGTCGAGCGTCCTCTCAGGAAACCATGCTGCTCAGGGATGAACCAATTTGTGTAGTGCAGTATAGACCTGGTTATAGGCAATGCGTTCAAAAATTTTGGAAAAAATGCATAACTTAGAAATTGGTCTATAATTTTTAATATTGGTTTTATCACCACTTTTATGTACTGGGGTTATGAATGCTGATTTCCAGATGTTTGGTAAGTGACGTTCGTTCAATGACCGTTCAAAGAGTATACTCGGAGGTGCGACTAGGCTTTTAGCGCATTTTTTAATTAATATTGGAGGAATGTCATCAGGGCCGGCACGTTTATTTAAGTTTACAGTCTCTAACAGTGAGTAAGTAAGGATTTCTCTACTCTGTCATCTTGTTTAAAAGTTTCTTAATTGTTCAAGTGTTCATGTATTTTGTAATTTTATAATATGAGTACGTAAATAACCATTGTAATAGTCCCCCAAATAATTATTTAGCCATTAAGCACGCTATTTTGTGTGTCATTGTAAATGATTTGCGTGGCGGATTTAGTCGTGATATTTATTATATTGATTGCCCTTTGCCCTTGGACATTAGTAAAGGGCATACGTAATTGTGTTGATTCAGGTGTTAAAATAAGCTTACACGCTTTGTATAAGCACGAACCAAAAACTACATTTACTCAATTAAGTTATTATTATAATTAATGTTTATTTCTAATTTTCTATTATAAATGCAAAGTGACTGTCTGTATTAATATGTCTTCACGCTTAAAGGGGAGGACGAAACCGATTTTGATAACATTTTATATTATCGAGATCGTTTTAGTCCAGGAAAGGACATACTTTTTAGGGTTCCGTAGTCAACAAGGAACCCTTATAGTTTCGGCCTGTCCGTCCGTCTGTCTGTCTGTCCGTCCGTCCGTCTGTCTGTCCGCGGTTTTGCTCAGAGACTATAGGACCTACAAAGCTGTAATTCCTCATGTATACACATATTAATGATGCCGACAAAGTGGTATAATTATAAGATCTTTAAAAAAATTTTTTGAATGTACCTGCTCTACACATCAAGCGGGGATGATTTTTTTTCGCGTCTACCCCACCGTCTGGGGTGTCGTTGGATAGGTTTTTTAAAACTATTATGAGTATTCAAAGATCATTTTCCAATTTGAGGATCCATTTGTGAAATAAGAAGTTTTAAAGTGGAAAAAACCGTTAGAGTCCAGTGTGGGCCTTCTACCAGCTAAACGGTTGCTTCTAGAAAGGTGAAAAAATTCACGGGAGTAGGAAATATGCTGAATTTAAAAGAAAATCTATCACAGCTAAGAAGACTTCATAAGTTATTGAGTATTAGTCGATCAAGTAAAAAAAATGTATTCGGAGAAGTATAAAGGAACTTTTCGTTCAAATTCCTTTAAACATAACTGAGATGATGTTGTTATTAGTGTAAATCACATTATTAATGTATATTCATTGACCATTAAAAAAAAACAGAAACTATAGCGGTACTACGGAGCCCTATATTGCGCAGTGCCCGGCACGCAGTTGGCCGGTTTGTAAGGATAGTTTTTTATTGCGGCGCATGACGTAGGCTTGCATTTCTATTAATTAATTTCTGAAGATCTGCCAACTCTCAGCATTTGAGTACAGTAGAGTTAAAATTTAAATCATTGAATGTTTATCAATTTATAAAGCTATTTGTATATTATTTATTAGATCCTGTGTGAAGTGGGCTAGTTAACGGTGGTACTGGATTGTAGGTACCCGCGATTTCGTGCGAGTGAGCTTCGGCTAGATGTTTTACATAGATCGAATTGACATTACTTATTTCTAGGACACGATTTTTAACCTACTAAATATAACGAGGCTTTATATGAATTTAAGCTTACCTTATTTTTCTGTACATTTTTGCGAGAGCGTTGAAAGAAAGGCAAATAAATTCGGCTGCCAATCGTACCTATCAATCGGTTTTTCTAGACTTTGAGTCTCAAATCTCAAATTATTCTTAATATAAGGACCCTGAGCCATGTAAGGCCAATCGAACGGGAAAATGCTTTTTATTCGTTTATTAACAAAATAAATTAAGGAAACAAATTATCAAGTAATGCTCTGTTTTATTAGGTATCATATTATAAAATCACTTTTTAACCTAGCCTTAATAACCACTTATTAAATTTAAGTTTTGTTAAGCTCTTCCAAATGGCCTTGCAAGGAACACGGCTCCAAACAAGGCCAATATTATACATCAGTCGTTAAACTTAAAAATAGAGTTTTAACAATACATATATCCGCTTTTACTGAAACTAGATAATAAGCTCTATCATTTAAGTGAAACATTAAATGCTCAATATATTTTTATCATTTATAAAGATTCAACGAACATGACTTGAACACTATCGTATAACTAAGAATATAATAATGGAAATTATTTAAAAATAGTATTAATGAGTATCATATTGACATAAAATAACTAGCCAACGTGTTTTGTAATAAAATGAAACAATATTTGTTTTTTCCAAAATGACCTTCTTAGGGGTTCGTTCCTTGCAAGGCCAAAATGTTCCTAAGAAGGCCAAACTAACAATTAAGTATCATAATACATACTTATTTATTAACTTATTGTCATACTTTTTCACTAAGTATCACTTTTTCAT
This sequence comes from Cyaniris semiargus, assembly GCA_905187585.1. Classification (NCBI taxonomy): domain Eukaryota; kingdom Metazoa; phylum Arthropoda; class Insecta; order Lepidoptera; family Lycaenidae; genus Cyaniris; species Cyaniris semiargus. Next base: position 8,991,415 of record LR994555.1, read on the forward strand.
GTTAATTACAATAAAATAATAGTTAGAAACTACAGACTACTCTAATTATTATGAAATCTAATCATGGCACATAATCAGTCTTGTGGTCAGGAATGTTTAAAATCAACTAATTAAAATTTTAACTGTAACAGACAACGGTACGTATTTATAACTAAAATATGAGTTCATTGTTCATAAATGTTCCTTGCAAGGCCAACGGTCAAATATTTTATTGGCCTTATAAGGAACCACTGGCTTTCCTAGGAACATTACCAATATTTTAGCTTAAATTAAAGCAAAACTATATTTTTTTTTCTTTAGTATCATAAACATATCCTTATACGATAATTCACAGTAAAAAAAATTAGATAATAATAGGTTATTGACTAAAAACTTATGTTTAGCTGTACGCGCGAATAACAATTTCGATGTCGACGACCGAAGTCTATGAAGCGAGAGCTCGCACTGCCACAATAGCGGCGCGATCGACTCGCCGCCGCGTTTATAGCCATAAGTTTGATGGATCTAAGTGTTTAGTAGAAGGAATATGTCTTTACATGACGATAACTGCGACTTTTTGATAGTTGGCCTTCAAAGGAATATGGCCTTACATGGCTCAGGGTCCTTAATAGCGAAAAACAGTGGTACAATAATAATACATAATTATGTCGAAAAACTACTGTTTTATTATTGCTACGATTCTTCATGAGCTACAGTAGTCTACACCACACAGTATATTATAACTTATAGACAAACGACACATGGACAAATTTTAATATTATGCTTATGCATAATAATTATGTGGATGTGGTAGAGCCATGCTACGGTTTACAAGTTGTAACACCCTTGATGTTGCAACCGTTTTGATAGTGTTTTTTAGGGTGTTACAACTTGTAAACCGTAGCATGGCTCATGCTACTGTTTACAAGTAATTGTAATACCCTTATGGTGTTGCAACCATTGTGGTAGTCGCTTCCCATCAGGATCTGTCTGCTCGTTTCCAGGTCCAGTTCATAGAAATAATGTTAGTAGATAGTTATCTACATAAAACAGTTGATTGAGCCCAACACATGCTGTGTTAATATTTTTCCATGTAAAAACAGTTTGCGCAATCGAAAGCTTGCGTCGAAATGACGCGTCAGTTGACAAGCTTAAAACACAATATAAATGATATACAGTAAATCATTATGCTGTGAATCGGCCGCATGCACATATTTGCGTGATTTCAAATAACTTGAAGTAGAAAAATAATACTGTATCACGTCTCGTGTGCGACGTCTGCTTCTTAAATATCTCTGCGTTTAACAAATTTGATATCAAGTACGGGTGGTACTACTAATATATATTCTGTGGTACGGGGCCAAATTACCATTTCATTCTTATCGGCTTCTCCTATCTCTGAGGGTCAATTTATAATAGCGCAGAGTCGAAGTCCATCGAAGCGCATGGAAGCGTCAAATTTGCTTCAAATTCGCGCGAATTCGCGCGCATTCGTTCTAGTCGAACGAATGCGCGCGAATTCGCCAGAATGCCTACAGTGATACGCTTGTGGGCGCATGGATGCGCGAGAATGCGCCCGCACCAAAAAGCGTTGGTCAAGCGAATGCGCGCGCCTTTTAAAATTCTCAGAAGTAATTTGTGCGTTAGTTAAATTTCGAAGATCTTCAGGCTAGGGCATGTGCGGACCCAGAGGATACCCACACAACCAAAAATAAGGTTATTAAGTCTTTTATTTCGCCATAATTATTGCACCTATTTGTTGCCTGGGCTAGAGCTCAGCGGCGTAACAATGGGGTGGCAGGGCTGGCAAAATGCCACGGGCCCACGACCCAAAAGTTCACAAATATTTTTTTTAATTCACAAAACCTCAGAAATATTTTTTTGATTGTACCTGTTTTATTATTAATGTGACGATTTTTACGTAACGATAGGGCCCTATCAATAGAATTTGGCGCAACCCCAGATGGTAGTACATTACGCCACTTACGCCACTGTTAGAGCTACTTTTGAATAAGAACCTGCAAGGTGCTCTACCGTATGACGTGTATATTGTGGTGGCAAGGATAATCCGAAGCATTTCGCAAGTGTCGACGTGAAGGTGTACAATAACATTCAACGTTACAATTGATATATTTTCGAAACTGGTCCTCGTTTTCATAACAAGATTGTAATTGCAAAACAATATACCTACTTATGCATATGCCAGTGAGAATGTTATATCATCGCGTCTAGGTCAGGTATCTAGACAAGGTGTAACATTAATGAGTAATATAATACTTTGGGGTCCATAATGCATATTATATTGTCCCTTATATTATCATAGCTTCACTGTGAAAGTAGCAGTGAAAGAGTTACTTTTGACTTCTATGTTTTTCCAAAAAACCTTCATAATATTTAGCCCATAGAATAATTGAAAAAACTAAAAGTAACTTTTTCATAGTGAACTCTAGGTATAAAGGAATACAATACACATTACGCGCCCTAAATTATTATGACTCATTTATATTAAACTATATAATATCTATTAGCTTCTATCTACAGAATGATAATTAATTGCGTTTCGAGACTTTGCAGAGTGAATATATACTCCTGTATCATAGCAACTATTTCTGTGGCTGCAACTTTCCTCTTTGAAAAATAATCTGCTGTAACATACAAAGCGCCTCTACGCATTAGCATTATGTGCTTATATTCAGGAGTGTATTTACTATTTTTTTTGTAAAGTTCCATAGGATTTTTACCACAGTAAAATGCGAGGTTCTAAGCAGATTTCCTTTAGAATAAAGTCAGCATCTGCTTTACAATTTTTTGTAAATTCTAGTACTAGATACTATTAGCTAGTTAGCACAAAAGCCAATAGTAGTGACTAGTGAGTTAATAGAACATAGAATAATGTAGTATAAATCGACGTTGGACGGGTGTTATTTCGGTAGCCATTACCGCATTGACGCAAACCTGTGTGCCGACCGCGGCGTGGGCTCAAACTACTCATGTACAATAAAACCTAAATTCATACGACTACAGTTAGAGAAATTGACTTATTAGGGCCTGTCCACATCTCCACGTCACGAAGTCGTCAACGTGGAACGGTGCGGTAACGTGGCACGGTACGTTGACGTGACGTGTAAATTTACGTCAACGTAACGTAAAATGCACGTCTTTTTTATTCTCTTTCTCCGTTTTTAACAATAGCAAAAGCAGAATACCTATTGTGCGGTCCACATCTAGATCAGTAGTGAAGAATGTAGCAGTTTTACAAGGCATGGCGACATGCAATGTTGCTATATCGTGATGTGCATTTTACGTTACGTTAACGTAAATTTGCACGCCACGTCAACGTACCGTGCCACGTTACCGCACCGTTCCACGTTGACGACGTCGTGACGTGGAGATGTGGACAGGCCCTGAGGCTGCGTTTCCACCGGAGATGAGCTAAGATGCGTTGCGAGGAATGTGTTTTACAAGAACCAATAGAATCGTTGCGCTAAACGTGGCCAGGCAAAAGTTCTTAAAAACACATTCCTCGCAACGCATCTTAGCTCATCTCCGGTGGAAACGCAGCCTTAGGCACGTGGCGGGTCGACAAAACTTGGTCGGATTATGTCAAACTCTTTCAAAATATCGCGACCAATGTTGACAGAATCCGAGCAAATGCCGATGGTCTGTCATCATGCCTATTGCCTATGAATAAATTTCCCTGATAGTACGTAGGTAAATAATCCGAGTTCGAATCTGACAAACTGATGCATCTTTGATCGCGAACAACCATTAGTAATCTGTCCTGAGACCGAAGCAACAGATGCGAGAATCGGGCCCTGCAGTGCGTAAAACTGCTAATATGCTGGCTACAATATTGAAGCTACATGGATCCCATATGAAAATTATGAAAGAGTACTACTACCGGCTATTTCAACTATAAAATATAAATCTGAATTCTATGTCCCAATATAGAAATAGTGAAATCACATGCACTCGAACATATGCATTGAACGGCAGTGCACTGAGTCGTAATTGGCAGTTGGCAATGGGCGAGGAAACAATTTCGACCGAACTAGAGTGATCCAATTAGTTCACCGATTGCCCGTTCATGTTTGTAAAATATTTACACCATATTTTTAAAGATACACCGTTTTTTAAACCAACAAATGGAACACACTTTTGCCATGGTCAATCCTGCGTGCATAACCTAGTGGTTATGCACGCAGGATTGGTTAGTACCAGTGATCAGTTTTCAGTAACTGACTGTACAAGACTGTAGTCTAATAGTGTTATAGAGATCATGAAGGAAGAGTCACATTGAAGCTAACCTTTAACAATAAAGGCACAAAGTTAAAAAGACCTATTCCCGTTTGCCTAGATGCGTGTCATAAACTTGGATTTCACGTCCCTATACAAGGTGTAACAAAACTAAATGCGAAAGAGTTTAGGGTGTGTCCCGTATATAGACTTCACTGTGAAAATTGTAGCGCCGAAATAATTAAAATAAAGTGAGAAACCAAAATGGTCTTCATACTGTCTTCTCACTCTTCTGCAAAGTTTCATAACAATTAAATCGAACTCTATATTTCCAAGCACTCTATAATAACTCATAATAATATCACTGAAATTAAAATCATAACCAAACTATAAATAGAGCTTTTATCACTGAAATAAAGGTCATAATGGAACTAAAAATAGGTCGAAAAATATATAAATTAGCTGAGCGGATTATTGGCAATATTGGTATGGACAAAATGGTACTCTTTAAACTATAAGTGATATAGACTATAGTTAATAGTTATAGCCATGAACTGATCTACATTTTATGTAATTAGTGTTAAGGTTACAAAATACGTTTAAATCACACGGTGTGTATAATTTCTTTCATTAAATTCGCGATTGTTACCAGAGGTCGTGTGTTGATAACACAACGTGTGAAAATACACACTGACAAGACGAAATAAAACAATCCACTTATACGTAAACATAATACCTAATGGCCCCTCACAACTTTATGATCGTTTGGCGAAACTGGAGGGCATGTGTACAGTAACTTCTACCTACCAATCACATGTCAACAACTGTCACTGTTTGACCGCGACTTACCAATAACGAGCTATCCGATAACTGATTACAACTGAAGTAGTTGGCTTTACAGTTTACTGCATCAAGAGGTGGGAAGATACCTTGAATCTGCTAGTAGCAAAATTTAATACAATTTTTAATAAACTGTTAACTTTTTAATTTGAATTAAAGTAGTTCAGGCTTTGCTATTTATAAGTATTGCAATTTGCAGTATAATCACTATATCAAGTGAAAAGGTCGCTTTTGTTAGTTTCAGCACAAGCAATACAAACTTATTCTAAATTTGGTCACGTTTGCCAATATTATTGGAGCGAATCTTTTGTCGCAGAACCTTGAAAACCTCATTATTAATATTTTCTGCATGCGTTGTGGCAAAATGATAAGTAATATTCATAGATTTATGCTCTTATAGTAACTAAGTATTAAGATTACTGACGGCCGCACTCAGAGTCAATATCACGTAATGCGTAATATTATTGACCGTCTAGGATTGATATTGAACTGTTCAATAAAATTGAAGTGTGATATTGACGATAAAATTGCTCGTCTAGGGGCCGGCTTATTTTAATTTAATGAACAGTTTGACAGAAAATGATGTATGGAATCTTCTTCAAAATCAAATCTTCAAGAGCGGGCTGTCAAATTTTGCTGTGTTTTCTAATAAGTATTACGATCCCGGAAGACGATTGACTCAAATGAAATTGAGATTTATTTAATCATTGTATATTTATCTGATATTTGGCTAACCAAAAACACGATTCACTTATTTTGACTCAATAGTTTTATTTTTTGAAATTATGAATCTTTCTGGGCTTTTCAACAAATACCTGTTACACTTTACGAGTTACTATCATTAAATAACTTGCACTACTACAATCACACACTTTATAAAATAATAGCTAAAGGAAATATTAGTATTGTATTTAATTTTTAAGTAATCATCAAAAACATTTTTAGGATTTACGACCTTTACTTTCGTGCTATAATGCGGGAACCGTTGTTACGCGATATTGTTCACTATTAGCTGCAGCGTAAAGCATATTGCTCGGGAGCATCGGCACGATTCATGGCATCATTGTGTCACGATTGGAGGATAGCGGTGTGTGTAGGCGGGGCCAGCGTTTTGTAGTAGGCTCTTAATAAAGATAAGTATTCATCAAATGTCTCTGAGTGAGGCCGTAAGTCTTTAAAACAAAATTTTTTCATATTTTTATAATAAAATATTTTGTTTTCTTTGGTGTTGATTTTCTTTTTAATTAAAAAAAATATTTTATTATAATTGAGTAAAAATAATAATTATTATTGTATTAATTATTTTAATTGAAAATACTTCAAAGCGGAGTGGCCTACAATGGCCTTTGAAATGGAATCCATAGTACGCCGCCGCGCGCCGGTAAGGGCTTCCTATTCAAGAAATTAGGTATTGCTTTAAATAGGTAATAAGCTTCTTCCTTTGAACTATATGGGCACTTAAGAGTTCCTTGTAGTCCTTATGTCATTAGTATAGGGTCAAGATCGTAGAGTACATAAAGTACTTAGATTTCTGGTAAGCGGACGTATGATAAATATCATAAGTTCTACATATTAGGGACACATTAGGTGGATGACCACACAAGACGTACTTATGCATCTAAGTTCTTTTGACAGGAATTTATGTAGGTATTTACTACGTTACTGATTGGCTACAGTGGTTCTCAATCTTTGTATCTTTTTCTTTACTCCGTCTTTTCCGGGTCAGCCATCTCGACGTGGAAGGAGATTTATGGGAACAATAGATAATGCCGATATCGATTTAAGGCAATCTGTACTTGGATAAGTTTTCTAAAGAATTGAACGCAGGATATAGATACTTGAGTAATGAGTATATCTGAATTTCTGAAAGATCCCGTCCGATCCCAAAAAAAAAAATCAATTTTAGATATTTTTATTTTGAGTACGATATTTAGGATTGAAGTGATTCTGAATAACACTTATATTTTCAATTCGTATTTCCATGATAATAACTAAATTGGCGAATATTTCTATAAAATTGAGAAAAGCATCTGGTATATGTACACAATGTAGATTTTTTTAATTAGAAAGGGGGCAAATTACATAATGCTAAGATGTATGTATGAAATTAAAGTTTAAGGCCCTTCCCCTACAGCGATTCCGTAATTTACCGTATTTAGAGCCTTATAAACTCATAATTTGAAAGCTACAAAGTTATAACAAAAATACAGCAATAATCTTCAGTATATCAACATTCCTTTCCCCGTTTTAAATTTTCAATTTTTATTTATTATACTCATGATATTAGCTTCCAAAGTAATACCAATTTATTAAAATTGAAGCATACTTTCAGCATCTCCCTAGTATTTACAAATTACGTTTATTTGAAACACACGACAATAGATAGATAATTTCATCAACTACATATTCCCCGTTTTAATTTTTTTTAGATCAATTTTGAACTAAGATAAGTAAAAAAAATTGGCTTTTTGTGCGATCTCGGCAACGCGTCAAATGTATGGTCAAGGTCGTTTGCTCGGGGGATGGCCTTAAGAGCCACAGGCCGATCACGGTATATTTATTTTGATACAATCGAGGGCCGTTTGGTTTTCACATGTGGTGTAGAAAATCATGCGGGCCACATGCTCCCTACATGCGTCCTTTCTTCAAAATACATAGTTCTAACGCCCCAGCACCCAATACGTTTCATTACCGCCCTCGGACGTGACTGCGACAATGTTACCATTTTATTGCTTTTGTTTTTTTTTTGTACAATGTGTAAACGTTGCAAACATTTCGGAGGATTTCGGGATTTCCTGATTACTAATATAATTAAGTAGGTACTTAATTATTCTACTTATATTCATGCTAGTAAAGCTATACTATGATCTTTCTCAGAACCCAAAGTGTCTCCATAAGTACCAAACGGTTTAGCGGTTTAGGCGTGAAGAAACAAAAACGCAGACAAATATACTAATACTTACAAGTTACAACGTATATTTTGGAGTATTAAAACATTTAACGGGTTTTTAAAATTTCATTACATTTGTTTATAATCCAAATTCAGGTAAACTTTCCAGTCGTTGAAACAAAGCAGAAATCTCTACAAAACATTGCAAAGAAAATATGCACAAAGGTAAAATGAAATACGACCGAAAAAACCCAGATGCTTTTTCATTGACGTTGTATGGATCGGATGCTTTATTTGTTGTTGTTCGAACTAAACTTTATGTAGGTTTGTAATTTGTATATTATTCAGAAACTTACTAAAGAGTAAAGACACAACCTATCCTACCCTGCTATATCGACATATCCAAATACTTACTTACTAATATTCCAAATACATTGGAGTGATTGCATACTTTTATATGTAGAAAATTTGACAAAATAGGTACTTAGTATATATTCTAAACATGGAGAAATAGAATAATGTTATACCTATTTTTTATCTAGATGTTAAAATGTCAAAAAATGTTTAATTAATATAAAAATTTAAAGTCAACCTAACGCATCGTCAAGAATAATTACAATATAATCGGCCAAGTGCGAGTTGGACTCGCGCACGAAGGGTTCCGTACCATAATAGAGAAAAAATAGGCAAAAATTGTGTGTTTTGTGTGTTTTGTAATTATTTATTTTGTTTTAATTTTATTATTAATTATCAAAAATTAAATACAATTGTGTATTTTGTGAACATTTCAAGTACCTACCTGTTGCCATTATTGATATCGAGCAAAAAATAGCAAAAACATCACGTTTGTTGTATGGGAGCCCCCCCTAAAATATTTAATTTAAATGTTGTTTTTAGTATTTGTTGTTAAAGTGGCAACAGATATACACAATCTGTGTAAATTTCAGAAGTGTAGTTATAGCGGTTATTGAGATACAGCCTGGAGACAGACAGACGAACAGACATCGAAATCTTAGTAATAGGGTCCCGTTTTTACCTTTTGGGTACGGAACCCTAATAAGAACAATCTCTTGCCACTGTTGGGTAAGAACTTATAAAAACAGCCTTTTAACAGAAATAGCCGCAAAGAGTGGCAAAGTAAAGTAACATTTAGGTTAAGTTAGTCGCACTTGCACGCTTTAACTGGAGTAGTGGGACGGATTAGGACGAGTCAACGCCCGCGGTTATTTGCGTTCTCCCTTCTTCGGACTTTTGGTAAATATACACTTAAAGGGTTAGGTTTTTTATTGAAAATATTAGGCGATAAGGTGGAGCTCAGTTAGAGAAAATCTCTCAATTATGGCGCTTTATCGTCATTTCGGTTAAAGAAAATGGTGCTCACGACTTTTGATCATGCGGAACTAAGTACTTACTACACATCTATACTATAATATTATAAAGCGGAAGAGTTTGTTAGTTAGTTTGTTTGTTTGTTTGTTTGTTTGAACGCGCTAATCTCAGGAACTACTGATCCGATTTGAAAAATTCTTTCAGTGTTAGATAGTCCATTTATCGAGGAAGGCTATAGGCTATATTTTATCACGCTAAGACTAATAGGAGCGAAGAAATAGAGGAAAATGTGCAAAAAACGGGGGGAAATTATTTGAAAGGGCTTATTTGAACGCGCTAATCTCAGGAACTACTGGTTCGATTTGAAAAATTCTTTCAGTGTTAGATAGCCCATTTATCGAGGAAGGCTATAGGCTACATTTTATCACGCTAAGACTAATAGGAGCGAAGAAATAGAAGAAAATGTGTAAAAAACGGGGGAAATTATTTGAAAGGGCTTATCTCACGAACTACTAGAGCAATTTTTCTGTTATTTGGGTCAGATAAGAAGTAGACCACGTGAAGGATCATAGACTATTTTTTGTAGAGTGATTTGTCTGTGAAATATCTAATTTACGCGGGCGAAGCCGCGTGGAACGTCTAGTCGTAGATAAATTAACAAAATAGATTAGCACGGTATATTTTTCTGCAAGAAAAACCATACCGGGACTATTTCTGTACCCGCCAAAAATATTCAGCGGTATAAGCGTGAAGAGACAACAGACAGACACATTTTCGCATTTATAATATTACTAGATGACGCTCGCAACTTCGTTGCGCCAAAATTCGTTTATCGCGCGGGAACCGTACATTTTTCCGGGATAAAAAGTATCCTATGTCCTTTCCCGGGACTCAAAGTATCCCCATACCAAATTTCAGCATAATCGGTTCAGCGGTTTAGGCGTGAAGAGGTAACAGACAGACAGACAGACAGACAGACAGACAGACAGACAGACAGACAGACAGACAGACATACACACTTTCGCATTTATAATATTAGTATGGAAGTATGGATTATAGTACTTATGTAAATAAAGTGCCTAGTAGTCAACTACTAACCTACTAACTTAATGATCACAATACAATAAGTTGCAGTATTCGTGTAAAAAGTAATTTGTAACGTTTTAAGAAATGAGTCAATATGAGTATAGTACAGTGATATCGCATGACGAACGAACGAGAAATATACAATTGACATGCACATTTCTAATTAGAGACACACTATTCAAACCGGAATCGACAAACATATAGATTTTTTTCTTTTTTTTAACCGACTTCCAAAAAGGAGGAGGTTATATGTTCGGCTGTAGATATTTTTATTTTTTATTTTTTTTTGTTTTTTTTTTGTATGTTCAACGATTACTCCGCTGTTTGTGAACCGATTTTCAAAATTTTTGTTTTGTTCTATTAGGTTTCCCTCCAATTTGGTCCCATTTTCATAAAAGTGGTGATCTGATGATGGGATCCATGAGTAATCGAGGGAACTCCTCAAAATTTATATGGAAACATATGGTGATTTTGGTTTTATGAGAAGTATCCTAAGCATATGCTACCAAAACGCAAGATTTTGCACCAAGGTATACTATGGTTCCGAAGATACTAAGAGAACTCCGGATTCCTTATAGATACAAGTTTGGGGGTTTAGGCGCTGTTTTAAGAACTGAAAGCATATGCTACTATGCAAATTAGATTCATCATCATCATCATCATCATCATTACCACGTCAGGGTCACCAGTGTCACATGGTTGTATATGAATACAATATGCCCCCTCAACACCATAATTATATCATCATGTTATGTCCTTATAATAATTGGTACTTTTCATAGCGATTTTAATAAAAATATAATGTTGTTTCAAAATAAATGATTCAAGTTCTAAGCGACTTATGTACCACAAAATTGAACACAACAAAGTCAACCTTAACTCCAGAGCGTAAGGCACACATTTGACATTACTTTTGAGATTCGAAAGAAAAAAGAGAAGTTAGTTGCTTCGATAGGTACTACACTAGTTTAACTATTAACCCATCAAGCCCAAGCGGCACCCGGCTGCCGCATAACAATTAAAAATCTATTGTGTCTGCGATTCCCACGATCGAGGTAATAAATTGAACCCTTAGTATGAAAATACTTACATAGGAAAACAATCTACATCGTAATAGGAATAAGAAACACAATCGCATTGAGTGTGACTCTTAACAAATTGTAATAAGATACGTAGAATATACGCGATGGTTTACTAGGTAACTATAAAGAGTGAAATTATTATTTTTAACAAAAAATTAAAACCGACTTCCAAGGTAAAAACAATAATAAAATCCTTATAATATGAACTAAAAAGTATTAAATAATGTTTCCTATCTAATAGTGCCTTTTTCCGAATTCGGCTAAACCTCAACTATTTCTGTACTCAATCTTCATAATTTTGAAGTCGGTGCCAGTTCCAAAAGTTTCAAATACCAATTCTGTCAGAGAACTGAAGATTCAGCTATATCTGGTACCGACTTCAAAATGATGAAGATTGAGAACATAAATAGTTGAGGTTTAGCCGAATTCGGAAAAAGGCACTATTAGATAGGAAACATTATTTAATACTTTTTAGTTCATATTATAAGGATTTTATTATTATTTTTACCTTGGAAGTCGGTTTTAATTTTTTGTTAATTTTTCATAAATTGTTATTTTCAACAACGAGAGTATTGCAAAGTCTAAACTTTGCTTCAGCGATTTCAGTTAAGGGCCTTCCCCTGCGGAGATTCCGTAATTTACCGTATTTAGAGCCTTATAAACTCATAATTTGAAAGCTACAAAGTTATAATAAAAATACAGCAATAATCTTCAGTATATCAACATTCCTTTCCCGTTTTAAATTTTATATTTTTGTTTATTATACTCATGATATTAGCTTCCAAAGTAATACCAATTTATTAAAATTAAAGCATACTTTCATCATCTCCCTAGTATTTACAAATTACGTTTATTTGAAACACACGACAATAGATAGACAATTTCATTAACTACATATTCCCCGTTTAAAATTTTTTTTAGATCAATTTTGAACTAAAATAAGTAAAAAAAAAAATAGGATTTTTGTGCGATCTCGGCAACGCGTCAAATGTATGGTCAAGGTCGTTTGCTCGGGGGATGGCCTTAAGCATGAAGAGGTAACAGACAGATATACTTTTATAAACGCTTTCGAGTTTATAATATGCTTTTTATAGGACTTATTTCGAATCCATACTAATATTATAAATGCAAATATCTCGTCGTATCCTAGGAATAAGGGCGCCCTGGTCACTATGGCTTTTTATTTTTATTGCAAAATCGAAATCGTCAGCTCATTATCTATAACCCTCAGTGTAAAAAATAATAAAAAGTTAATTTTAATAACCAGTAAATTGTGTTTTTTAAAATGCCACATTTGTTAGCCCTTAAATTCCCCGGTGAAAAAAGCAACAAAGGCTTCAGTGGCCGTTTTCTTGGAGTGCGTGAAAGGACGCGCGGAGCGGGGACGAGGCGCTAGCGCCACCTCGCCATTACTCCGCGAACTCGCGTTATGTGTCATTGCACTGTTTCTTGTTAAATTACTTTGTTTAAATTAGACGTTTGCTTTATATTAAAATGAAACGGAGGAGACAGAAATTAGCTGTGCCTAAAAATGAAGCAGGTTGTGATGAAAAACCGTTAAAGGGAACACACAGTAAGTACAAAAAATGTTTTACATTCCTAAAAGTAATTACCTGGAAAAAAGACACTATTGCGTCTGTGGCCTTTTTCCACGGAATCGTCTCTTAGTACTAATACTAGGGAATCGTTTGCCCTAATGGCTTTTGTTGCCTTTTTTTATGTACGAAATTTATTTCTTTAATTTTTCTTTATTTAAACAGTTATTATTGGCAAAATTATTACATGAATTTGCTTTTTATTTATTCACCATTTCGAAAAGTATATAATTGAAAGTTTATAATGTTTTGTTATAAATTTTGTTAAAAAGCCGCAGTGAGCTTTGTGGCTTTTTCCGTAGTATAGAAAAATAGTTAAAGGCTGTGTGCTACAAGAACATTCAAATATAAAATAATATTCCACATTATAATTTGAGCTTTTTTTGTATTTTTAAGTTCTAGAAAACGAAAACAGTCCCCGGTGCCGGAAGAAAATGGAAAAAAAGAAGTTTTGTTTTTATTAAAACATTTAGGAAAAGAGCTTTTGGTGTATCGAGAGTGAGTGTATCGAAACTGTTTTTAATACACTATTATTTTTTTTTTCTTATTGGACGAACTGTTAGTAACTGAACGTACCCTAAATTTTAAGTACATCTCTTGTGCTGTGCTGATGATGTATCATCAGTCATCACACTCTACCAAAAGCGACAAGAGGGATATCGTGTATTGTCTTATTTTAAAAGCATTTGATTTAAAATACAAAATATTGGCGTTATCATGCTAAGCCGATGTCGGTCGCGGATACTTTAGGAGGTATCCAGTTTTGAAAGTCTATCGCACCTTCGATAAAATTTAAGGCAATTTTTTTTCCTAGGGTTAACTGTATGCATCTCGTCTCCCACTGCCGGACCCTTATGACAGTTGCTCCCTACTGCCAGACAACTTATGCCAGTTACTTCCCACTGCCATACCACCTTGAAAAAGTGTAATACTTTTGGCATTTTAGTGAACAATTAAGGGTGTCTGGTAGTATAAAGCAAGTGTCAAAAATGCCCGACACTTTGAGATGAGATTCCTACATTTCCGTAAGAAGTAAGAAAAGAAAAGTGTTTTACATTGTATCGAAGGCTAGGTAGACCTTCAAAACTGAATACCTCCTAAACGCGATCGAAATTCTATAGTTACTGTTCATTCATACAGGAAAACTTTCAGCTTTTATAAAATGACAAAAATCTGGCTATCACTGGCTCTTGGCTAATCTTATTTCTCTTATTATTGTCATAAAAGTTAACCAATGCTAAATATAGTCAGAGTAACTAGTCGTTACTTATATTGTTATTTGGTAATTTAAAATAACTGTCATAAAACTGCGTAGTTTTATCACGTTATAATAATATATTTAATAAATTTTACAAGTTGAAGGAAACCAATAGTTATTGTGATTGCTTTCAGGGTCGAGAAATAGAAACAGTTCCTTATTAACTTTAAAGTATGTTTCTTCCATATGGCTATTTATATTGTTTTTTAGGGTTCCGTACCCAAAGGGTAAAGACGGGACCCTATTAATAAGACTTCGATATCTGTCTGTCCATCCGTCTGTCTCCAGGCTCTTTCTCAAGAACTTTTTACAGATTGAGTATAATATCTGTTGCCGCTATAGCAACTAATACTAAAAACAAAATAAATTAAATATTTAAGGGGGCTCCCATTACCCATACAACAAACGTGATTTTTTGCTATTTTTTGCTCTATGTCAATAATAGCAACAGGTAAGCTCTTGAAAAAATGTTCCGTTGTATTTATAATTTAATAATAATTGACGACAAAATTAAAATAAACTAAAAAAATAAGGGGGCTCTCATACAAAAAACACAATTTTTTGGCTATTTTTACTCTATAATGGTACGGAACCCTTTGTGCGCGAGTCCAACTCGCACTTGGCCAATTTTTCAATGTGGTTTTAAATAGGAAATTCTTTGATTATGATCAGTAAAAAGACATAAATGCTCTTACGACCCCGTTGAATCCGTTCAAAAAAGGCATAACGTTACTTGTGTCTGACGAGACATATTATTTTACCCCGCGGAAAAAAGAAATAAGGGACAAATCTACCCGAAATATCAAATTAAACGTTTCATTTTAAATTTCATAGCAACCGCTACGTAGTTATGCGATAATTTCATAATTAATTTCTAAAAGTTGTTTAGCAATATTTTTAAATAAACACAAAAAACTTTCTCCTGTAAAGTAGGGTTTTTGCAATAGCGCCCTTATTCCTAGGATACGACGATCTGTCTGTCTGTTACCTCTTCACGCTTAAACTGCTGAACCGATTTTGATGAAATTTGGTATAGGAATACTTTGAGTCCCGGGAAAGGATACTTTTTATCCCGGAAAAATGTACGGTTCCCCTGTGATAAACGAATTTTGGCGCAACGAATTTGTGGGCGTCATCAAGTACTAACTATAATAAAATTCTTGTATAAAATAGAAAAAAAAATATTCAAATTGGCGGCCCCACTGCTAGAAGCGATCTATATTCTATTGCAGGTACACTTTTAACTTTTTTTGTGTGTTATCTTCATTTAATGACCCATTTCCTCCATCATCGTCAATTTTTTACTCCAATAAAGGAGGTTATATTTAGATCGACATTTCGTTGCTCCAAATTGGTGATTTGGTTTCGAGCGAATTAATTACTATGTTGCCGCTTAATATACGCTTGTTACACGTCCCAGTAACGCAAACTCCGTGAATTGAACTTTGCCCTATTTTGGATAAACGTGCACAGCTATAAACTGTATTTTATTCGCGTAAGTATTAAATAATAATGCAATTATCAATGAAGCTTACAAGTTACACCACAGTCATACATTCATAGAAAGCCATTCAGTGGCAACCAGTAGGCCTACTACGAAACCGTTTTGAGACTCAAACAATCGAATGAGAATGCCGCGTGACGCGTCCTACTGTAACAACGTCATTTCACGTTTGTTAGAGTAGGACGCGGCATTCTCGTACGATTGTTTGAGTCTCAAAACGGTTTCGTGGTACGGCCACAGGGCCGGACTTATATTTTTTATGAGTATAGGTCACTTGAATTTTGCCGCCCTTGTGTACGAACTCCGCCGCGCCGCACAGAGACCATGCCCTATACTGCCTATACATAAATCCAGAGCTGGTGGCAATGTATTTACGGACGTCACTCTTTTTTTCTCTTTTTCACGTTGAACCATAAACATGATGGATATCAATGATTGCTATGATTCTAGCGAAGCTATATATTTATGGCTTACACAATCGATGTTCCGATCCTAGGCATTCATAGACAATTCATATCTCTCTAAACTAAGCTCTACACATTCGTAAGCTCTTTTTTTGATTCATCAAGCTGGTCAACATGGAGAAGCCGCAAATAACGTGAATAGACTATATTATAGTATATACAGTACAAGGTGTAGCAAAACACAGGGTGTGTATGTGTCATTTATGTAGAGTTGAATGTGGAAGTAGCAGCGCTGGAAGAGCAAATTTTTTTTTGCGATTTGTATGGGCAAGCGCTCCAGCGTCATGAATTCTTTTATATACTTAAAAGTAAAAAAAGCGCTGCTACTTTCACAGTGGACTCTATATAGGGAAACCATACACACTCTAAAGTATTATCATTTATCACTTAGTTTTGTTTCACCTTGTACATAGTGCAATTCCCAATGTGAAATTTACACTTTACCTGTTTGTGTGTGGTGTCGACCTGCTGCGGTTGTGGAAATTGTCCTCGACCACAGAACACAATCGATATTGTAGTGCTTGGTGTCGCTTTCTTGACATAACATTGAATTACTGTCGATATGCCTGCATATCTCTTCACTTTGGGCCATGAACCGCGATGGATACGGGCGCGTTCAGACGTGCGCGGTTCTGTCTCAGTTTCTGACACAACTTTCTGACAGATCTTGTATTAATAATTGGAGATACCTACTCCTATCTGCTATGAGAAATTGAACACCATTGATTTGCTTGGTCGATATGCTTATATGCTTCAGTTCTTAACGTTTAAGGAAATACTGCAAATTAAAGTTATATTTATTCCACAGAAACAACTAGTACGTAGAGTCGATAGAGTTCGCCTTATTTGAACTGCAAATAACACCAATTATAACGGTCATAATTGGCTGAATAATAAACATATAGCTTTATATTAATTAATTCAGGAAAGAAAACATTGGCTTTGTGTACGCAAAATGCAATTAAGTAGATCCATGTGTTTCTGTTTACTCGCTATCACCAACGATATACATTTGTAGATACGCTCGATTTATACTTAATATTATAAAGCGGAAGAGTTTGTTAGTCTGTTTGTTTGTTTGTTTGAACGCGCTAATCTCAGGAACTACTGGTCCGATTTGAAAAATTCTTTTAGTGTTAGATAGTCCATTTATCGAGGAAGGCTATAGGCTATATTTTATCACGCTAAGACTAATACGAGCGAAGAAATAGAGGAAAATGTGGAAAAAACGGGGGGAAATTATTTGAAAGGGCTTATTTGAACGCGCTAATCTCAGGAACTACTGGTCCGATTTGAAAAATTCTTTCAGTGTTAGATAGCCCATTTATCGAGTAAGGCTATAGGCTATATTTTATCACGCTAAGGCTAATAGGAGCGAAGAAATAGAAGAAAATGTGGAAAAAACGGGGGAAATTATTTGAAAGGGCTTATCTCACGAACTGCTAGAGGATTTTGTCAGTTATTTGGGTCAGATAAGAAGTAGACTACATGAAGGATCATAGGCTATTTTTTGTAGACTGATTTGTCTGTGAAATATCTAATTTACGCGGGCGAAGCCGCGCGGAACGTCTAGTTTTGTACATATTTTAAACTAGATGACGCCCGCAAGTCGCAACTTCGTTGTGCCAAAATTCGTTTATCGCGCGAGAACCGTACATTTTTCCGGGATAAAAAGTATCCTATTTCCTTTCCCGGGACTCAAAGTATCCCCATACAAAATTGCAGCAAAATCGGTTCAGCGGTTTAGGCGTGAAGAGGTAACAGACAGACAGACAGACAGACAGACAGACAAACTTTTGCATTTATAATATTAGTATATGGAAGTATGGATTGAATATTGGGAATATTAAGGTCTGCAGTCTGGGTTACTGGTAAATGTAGTAAGTAAATAATATCTTGCCTACTTTTACATAAATATGGAGAGCGGGAGACGCAACATGATTTTTAATCAACTGGCGTAAGTGCGATGCAATAATTCGATATCGAAATTCTTATATTAATAGCAGAAAAATCCATTGTTGTTTTTTTAGCATTTTTAAAATATTTAAATAAAAATAGAACCAACAAAACAATGCATCAACTAAATATATCAAATCGTAATCTATTATTATCAGCGAACATAACAAATGACAAAGCTTACTTATCTACAAACAAAATGAATATCACTGGTGGCAGCGTAAACGTATCATATGCAGTGAATTAATAATTAAAACGTTGATGAAGTGGTATTTATAAATAGCAAATGGCTCGGCGCCTAAATAAGCTGGACTATTATGATTGGGGACATCGGCACACATCGGATAAATAGAGGGGCCAGGGCCGGACCGTGAGTTTAGGGGGCCCTTTTCTTAGTCACATCGATTTCGAAGTCTTCGAAGTTCTTAGTACCACCACCTTCTTTACTTACCTGCAAAACCTTCACGTAGACTTGTATTAAATTAATTGGATGGGTTTGATTGATATCAGAATTCGTAGATTCCAAAACCACACGATCTGCTTAATTTAATAAAATAATGGATTCTTGCGCATTATCGTCTATTTTCGATTTGACTAATTAGCCTTTGAATTCACGAGGACTTTGCCTAATACTCGAAAGGCTATATAGTAGATCCGGTCCTGAGTGGGGCCCTATTTGCGGCCCCTCTACAGGACATCGCTTTTGTTTCATCCAGACTCCCGCCAGACTGGGCCCGCATGTTAACGTATCTATTAGCCGATCAATCTTTGGTGACGTTCGAAAAAATGTTTCGCATGGAAAGTAGATTTTATCTGATAAATAGAGCAATACTGGTCCCGCATAGAATTTTCTTTAGAGTTTATCAATACTCGAGAGTAAATTGAATTTTTAGAATTTTTACAACGATATTGAATCTTATCATAATATCTTTGGATATTTAGATTTAAATGTCATTCATGTGATTCAAATTAAGAGTTGGATCACATTACTGATTAGTAATTTATGATGTGCAATTAATTATTATTTCAATTAGAAGGTGTCGGGAGAAGTTAATATCCGTACTTTGCTGTAAAGCAGTTAATATTGATTGGAAATAATGATTTAGGTTACTTTTGGGTCTTAATAATAATTTAGGTCGTAATAGCTAATAAGTAAGCAATAAGTAATAACTAATAATGTGTCTAAAGGTAAGACTAAATTCTTAAATGTTTGCTTAAGAGGTTCAGAGTCCAACAGTCTTAGTATGACCATTATCTTCTATGTAGAAATGCAAGAATAGAAGTACTGATAGATTTTAGGAACAAAATAACAGAATTTCCTTTGTCAATCTGTAACTTTTACCTCTGAAAAAACCCCTTAATATTATAGATATGCCACTCTTAGGGCATTATACCTACCGAGTAATAAAATTGACCGAGAGCGTGACTGTCTCGCCACTCTACTCGTAAAATCAGGCTCTAAGCGTGTGTAGGTTGTGACTGTCTCGCCCTAGCGAGCCTACCACACAAAGACAGTTTAAAAACTGAGGTACCTAATAAAGACCTAATAAAGCCTCTTAAATTAAGAAGCGTTTAAGTTTGGTCGTTGAGTAAAATTATGAATATAGTCTGTATATGGAGGCAGTTCTGTGTGGGTGGCGGACGACCGTGAGCCGGCGCTCGGCACGATCGACTCACTAATTGCGACACTTCGACAATAATTAGCGATTATAATTCAAATTTTCCCGACCAAATTACAATACATCACTAAAATAAACTTCAGGAGTAAGTGGAGTAAGTACTATAAGATCTAACTAGTCCAGTCACCGCTGGTAGTGCAAGTGGTAATCGGCCACGATACAGGCTAATTACATTGCGAAATTATAAATATTTTTTTATAAATTTAGGGGGCAAACAATCAAACAGGTCACCTGATGCAAAGCAGCTACCGTCGCCCATGGACACTCGCAACATCAGAAGAGTTGCAGGTAAGTCGGAAACACTGTTGGCGACAGTTCGACATAATGCCTCCAATCTTCATACACGCGACTGGCGGATGCCGATCTTTTCTTTCGGACTGATGGCAGGCCGACCTGACTTAATTGACCGTACATACACAGGAATGCACAAAACAAATCCTCTCAGGTCAGCCTGCCATCCATCCGACCTTATTAAGTCATGTATTCGTAAGTTAGACTGTACAAGTTGTCCTCAATCAAGTCATCTGGTTTTAATAATGTTGTTTCGCAACCTCAAATTATCAAGTGAAACAGTCCTTTCTAGATGAAGGTGCGCCGCGCCGTCTAGTCTTATAGATTTTATCTAAGGTCAGAATTGTCTATTTCGAAATAGTGGGGTCATCGCGTCCTACACAGCTTTAGGCAACTGTGTTTTTCCATAGAAAATGACCATCTTGGTTTTTTATGATTAATTTAAATCGGTCTATCATTTTATATATTTTAGTAACAATAAAAATACAACCCCTTGGTTTTTACTTCGTAAGTTCGTAGTTTTTACATAAGTTGCAATCCATAATTTCGTCAATGTTTAATCCCAATTTTATGCCTCGAATTTTGTAAGATTTCAGATTTTCATGATAATCTCTATCTACTGGAAAACAGACTTAAGATATTATTCCTTAGATATCATATACTTATAACTAGGTACGACAATAAAAATAACAGGGAACAGAATTTCATACTTTTGATATTCTATACGAAGTTTTGTGCCTCCATTGGCATTCGGACTCAAGCTTTACGACACGCATTTTTAAGCTATTATTTATTATATAATATTTATTATATAATAAATATATTTATTATATTTTATCGCGGGCTTTGAGTGCGGCGACCGAATCAAGAAATTCCGTAACGCAAAAAAACCTAACACACCCATTCTGACCGGCACAGCGGTGCGGCGCGGCGTTGCCAAACTTCGGCACGGTGTTTATGTGCGTGCGGCTAGACGTATGCGAATTATAATTGCATTTATTAATGCTATGCAATAGCGTCTCGGCAGTCCCCAAGTGCCACACGTATTTTTTAATATTGTCATAAACAAATGCGGTTGATGACAATAGTGATGTGACAGACGGCACAGTAGGGCTGCCTGCTGCCGGGCTCCCGGGGTGAACGCTCGCGGAGTCGTCGACACCTAATTACGCCCTAGTCCCTACGCCAGCTGCCCCGCACACTAATCGCGCTGCACTTGTCACTGATGTGTCAAAACATCATCTCTCTCTGATCCATGATGGACCATTACAAGTACTCGTATATTGTTACCATAAAATTAATATACCTAGCGGAATAGAGCAACAATCTCGAGCTGTCAAACGAAACCAAAATTGGTTTACATTTGTGTGTAAAAATATGTGTACGTATACACTTACACAAGCATGATTGAACATGAATTCTATGAGATTAAATTGTCAACGTGCCGATAAGTGCCGACTGGACGTCAAAAAAAGAGTTCTGCTGTCATGTATCACACCGCACACGTCTCTTTTTACCACGCAGTGTTACTGATAGTGACATTTCGCTTGCTCAGGCCTTTGTTTCTCTATTCCGCTAGGTATATTAACTTTATGATTGTTAATTTGTTACCCATGTATCAAAACATCATCTCTGTCACTGATGTGTCAAAACATCATCTCTCTCCCTGATCCATGATGGACTACAACTACTAGTCTTATTGCCCATGATTGTGCTACTTGCGATCATGGCAATTCATCTTGGTCCAACGCGGAATTTGGATGCTCTTGCGCAAGTCTAGGTAAAAGCATATCGTGGATAGTCATGTTTTCTCTCTCGTTCTGTAGGTACTTAACTATGAGGAGGCATGATATATTGAAAAAAAAATTAAATGCAAAGGAGGACGGGAAAAAATGTATGGGAAATGTAAACGAGATACCTTTGGCAGTTATTGGTGGTGGACCAATAACTGTCAAAGGTATCTCGTTAGAAAGCTCTTTTCTTGGCTATCATTTGTTATTATGCTCCTTTTAATTACTTCTATCATAGTTCCAGTGTGGCTTAGTTATCATCTAAATGGTATCTTATTACATACAATAGCATGGCTTATGCTATAAAAACGGTAGCTATTCCCTCATGTCCAAGTACCTATCTAGATTCTAGATCCTACATGTGCAAATATTTTAATCCTGCACTTATCTTGAAAGTGTCAGAATATCTTATTATCTTACGACTACTACAGTGTAAAACGGTAGCGGTTCCACACGTTCAAATCTCATAATTCATAAACTAAGCGAAAATGCAGGTACTTTGAATGCATCATCCGTCTTTCATACCCTCTTATACTCTATAATGACTTATTTAGTTTAGTCGTCATAATGTAACTAATCTTCTACTACATACTTACTAACTATAAATAAAGCTTTTTAGTTTCCACTTACGAGCTTATAAATAATAATACACGTCGGATTTTTAACAAGTACTGTAATGGATCGTGATTGTACTATGTACCTACCTACTTTGTTATGTCATTTATGGCCAATGTTAGCGGTTATACAGGGTGCAATTATACCTACCGGCCAAATTTTTGTTAGGGCTTCGGTATCATTAGGTGAGTCCATTTAACAAAAAAATAAGGTGTTGATTTTTTAACAATAACATAATTATTTTATCGCACTTAAAATCGTTGCAGAACGGTCACTTCGCGGCGGTGGGGGTAGGGCGGGGGTGACGCGGGGGGTGGTGCTAGAAAATGCGCGCGCGGGGGGCACGTCACGTCACGCCGCACGTGCCGGCGACGCGTAGTGTCCATTAATTATGGTGTTTTTTAGGATAACTTTCGGATGCTATTTCTCAAAATTTTAGTACTGAGTGATTATAAAAGAAAAATTAATATCTACGTGTATTTTTATTTTTAACAAGGATCAATATATCGAAATTTGGCCGGGAGGTTTAATTGCACCCTGTATATTATATGCGGTAATGGCGTGCCAAGCCTCAGTATAGTATGATCATAATATTAATCTATGTCAAAACAATTCACAATAAAAATCCATCATAATAATTATTCAATTGAACGCCATGACTGCCAAATCGATTTAGTATGACAAACCTTGTAAGCATTAAGAAGTAAATAAGATGTCTAGTTAGATGTACTTAAGTATAGCCACATAGCATAGTTATAGTATCACTGTATCCTAATTAAATGCAAAACACAAATACAAGGAAAGAAGATTATATTAATCTATATATTAATTAATGCATGAATCAAAAATCAAAATATCCAGATTTTCGTCAATCAACTTCATGCAACCGTCTGTCACGCTCTTACAGGTTATCCATCAGTCACAGCCATGACTGTGGTAAAACTGACAGCAAAACCTACCGTGTTATGGATGCCTTAGATACTATTAGACAATGCTTACACGGCCAGTCTGAGATCAGCTGAGTCCCAGAGACAAGAGTTGAAAAAGAATATGATAGTCAATATTTTTTTACAAAATATAGGTAGTAGACCTAATGTCGTTGAAACTAAGGTCGAATTTCGACCATTGGGCGATCTCTAGTATACCTAATTTTGAAAAAGTCTAGATAATTTAGCAAATAATGCCAAATTTCAGAAATAGAGTTCGTAGCGGTACACCGTACACCACCATAGAGTTAATATTATGTAGATTGTAGAAGGTCGAACAATCCGCAAACTAAACACACATTTCACTTGATTGTACTATTACTCCCACTTAACTATATTTTTTTACACAAAAAACATCACTTACACGGAAAAGCGACCTAATGAAAGGTACTTATTTCTGCTTTGACTGGTTCCTACTACATGCTGACAGTATTGTGAAACATACGGCATAAGTAGCTATAATTGAGGTAA
The DNA here is from genome assembly GCA_905187585.1 of Cyaniris semiargus. Lineage (NCBI taxonomy): Eukaryota > Metazoa > Arthropoda > Insecta > Lepidoptera > Lycaenidae > Cyaniris > Cyaniris semiargus. The sequence goes on from LR994555.1 coordinate 9,015,466, forward strand.
TCTTATCTTCACGTGAACTCACAGGTTGGGAGAAAGTGCTTTCGTTTGACGTTTTTAAGTGGGCTAAGGCCTAAGGCTGACGATTAACGCCGCATTAAGCCAGACTGGGGGTTTTATTCACGGGCGTTTTATTATTTATGGGGTCACCTCAGAGCGGTGTTTGCTCATGGTCTTCCTGGGGGACGCGACGGTGTCACATGATATAGGGTCAACATAGCTTTATAATGATGTCACTTAGGCGTATACTGTGTGTTATTTACTACAATAGATGCCGCCTGAAACTTCTTTCACTAAAACTATCCTATACAGGGTGTAACAAAACTAAATGATAATATGATATTGAATATACCGTAACTTCTTGGTGGAAATTCATGTTTCACAATAATTACTGTGATAAATGATAATACTTTAGGGTGTGTATGAGTCCCCTATATAGAGTTCGCTATGATAGTAGCAGCTCTGAAAGAGTAACTTTTTTTTTAGTTTTATATGGAAAAAACAATAACGCGGGGGCGCTTGCCCATACAAATCACAAAAAAATTTTTGCTCTTTCAGCGCTGCTACTTTCACAGTGAACTCTATATATAAGGAACACAAACACACCATAAGTATTATCACTATGTTTTGTTACACCTTGTATATTGTGTCCCGGGACTCAAAGTTTCTCTACTCGTATATCAAGCGTGTAAACTGCAGAAATTCATCAAAATATAAAAAAAGGATTAGTGAAAAAAAGATTGTGGTGAACTGAATTTCTACGTGTCTATGCCAGTAAATTATAATCCGACGTACGGGTTAAAAAAATTCTATGGAAGGTTACGTAAAACCTTCATACCTGTGTAATTCATGGTCATCCATATTTGATGGCAAAACGGCTGACCAGGCGACTGTTTACTCACGGTCTGGTCACGTGAATCAGGGGTGGCAGTGGTGGCAGTAAGCTCTTTATAAATGTGGCATGGCTAAATCCGACTTCGGTACGTGTTACAAGTTGTTGACACAACATGTAAGACGATTGGGGTAGACTGTGATAAGATTACGACTGGAGTATTTTAAGTTTTAACCAATTTAAATAGGGGCGCACGCAGACCCTTTAGCTTAGACGTTTTCTTTATCGCTTCTTTTTAGAATCGCCGATAAAAATGTATGAAATTGACATATACGTTCGATAATTATGAAGTCGACGTTCGACTCGTGTAATGTATTATATAATGTATATAATAAATATAATAATATAATAATGTATAATAATATAATGTATATAATAAATAAAATTCCACACATTTTGAACGACGATCCTATAAAGAAGCGATAAAGAAAGTCTTGGCTATGGGCTCTGGTAAATGGTAATATAGTGTAAGATATTAAGTACAGTGTAGACTGTAGAGTGTAGACTATCGTAGCCTAGACTAAGCCACTAGGTTTTAAAAGCGGCTTCGTCCGCGTAAAATTTTTATAGCCTATGAGACTCGCAGATAAGTAATGGTTTTCTATTTGTGAAAGAATTTTTAAAAGTGTTTAAGTAGGGGAGCGTGGGGCTTGTTGTATCTGGGGTAAGTAGTAACACGGCCTTTTTACAAGATATTTAAATTTAATTAACGCTTTTTTTTCCTCAATCTTATCGTTATAACGTGCCACGCCACGTCATCACAGTCAGGGTTCCACCAGGTGGCGGAGTGTGTGGATTCTATGGGATCCCTCCGTTTTCACCAGGCCCCTTAGACAAAGTATCTTTCGTTAAAAACGATGACGAAGTTCGTTATCAAAATGTATGCGGTTTGACATAAGTCATCGCTAAATGACTGCGAATACTAATGAATGCGAAGACTAATGTCAAATCCCATACATTTTGATAACGAATTTCGTCATCGTTTTTAACGAAAGGGACTAAGAAGCCAGGTTATTTATTATTTTGCTTTCGTAAACTTTAGATTCGCTATGTTATAATTAACCAATTGAAGCTTTCTGTGTTTTTTTTTGGTGTTAAATTTATCTATGTATGATGTGGTGTAACAGTTTTCGATATTATTAAGTTGATTAATAGTTATCGTCATAATTGATAAAAACTATGCCTTGGGGTTAGTTGTAACAAAATCTTGGGGTAAGTTGTAACATATAACACATTTTATAGAAGTACCTCAAATTTTTTGTTAAATGCTTAATTGTAAGTTGAGTACGAAGCTAAAAATGAAAAGAATTAATGATTAAAGTTATCACGTTCTCGTTTTATATTGCTGTTACTATATGCCCCATTTAAGATGTAACACTTCCCACTTTTTGGAAAAAAAAATCATTATGAAGAAATTAGCTGTACATTTAATATTTTTTCAATTAGAATTGATAAAAGGATGTTTAGAGTATCGATCATAAATTAGTTCGTGGTAATAAAAAATGTTACAACAAGCCCCACGCTCCCCTACATCCAGAGAATATGCGCTACAACGTTACAAACTCAAAAAGTTTTTATCCAGATAATATTAACTAGCTATCCCGACGCACGTTATTCTGTCACAACTCACATCCATTATTTGAATGTTCATATTTTTCTACCCATTCCTGGACTGATACCATGGGTCCAGCCGTTCTTTAGTTCAGGCGAGACATTCATCACATTTCATAAGATAATTCTCAAAATTCGCATTTAAAAACCAAACGCAAGTTATAAGGCGATCCCTTTAGCGGGTTTAACCGTATTCAAAAATAGACGACCACCTTACATCCGAGACCAAACGATTTAGTTATTCTTGGTAATAATTTATCAATCAACGAAAAAACTCCTGCACATCAAAGGAGTTTGATTCTAGTGGTTTATAAATGTATCTCTTGTGTCTGTATCTCTTGAAATACAAGTTATAAAAGAATCGTACGACTCGCATACTCGTAAGTCGTAACGCCAAAACATAATTTTACAGTAGGTCGAGTTTTTTTGCTGTTTTTGTTGTTGTTTGTTTTTTTTGACTAGATATTTATTGGATTAACGGCACGCTTTAAAGATACCACTTTTGAAATATATCGTTAATTATATTAAGTATTAACATATTTTATTAAAATGTGGGTTTAAACTTTAAAGTTTCGTGAAAAAATTTAAATGTATCAAAAAACCAGTTTTGCCCAAAAAGCGAGTTATGACTTTATGCGTAGTGCTGGATATATTACTTTGTATGTCATTCTGTTAACATCTACTTGCAATTAAATAATTTGTGAATGAACAATTAATATTAAAGTTCTCATTCCAAAAATAAGTCATTGGCCTTAGTTATAACTACTATGCAAATTCGACCTTAAAGTAACCTTCTACTTCATAATAACATTCTGGTTAAAAACAATAAACATATTTTTAATCTCGGCTTTATAAAGTTATTACTTATAACAAAAAAATATTATTATTGTTTCAAAATATTAATCTCTATAATCTCGACTACGCTCAATAATGTAAATTGTAAAGTGTAGTTAAAAAATAATTATTACAAAGTATTTATTTTTAATATTTTACTGTAGACACTTTACTCACCAAGTGAAGTGTCTACAATAATAATATTAAAGTTTATTAAAACAACAATAAACTTTTACGATCAAAGCAACATACGAGGCATGAGAATGGGCCTCTGTTCATTTATTTGTTTATTATAATAATAGAATGTGGTTAATTTACAAAAACAATAAGCAAGAATTCAAAAATGGAAGAAACAAGACATGTCCCATGTTTTTGTAGAGCCGCATTCAAGTGTTTTTAGGGATCCGTAATCCTAAGGAACCTTTATAATAGTTTTGCTCCCGATTGGCAGTGTGGTAGTATTAAACTATGTTTGAGGTAGAAACATGCATCTTTCATGCTGATAGGCCATGGTTTAAATATTAGTCAAATAAACTATCATCCAAATATTATAACTGCGATAGTATGTCTGTCCGTCTGTTACCTCTTCACGCCAAAACCACTTAACTGATTTCTGAAATTTGGTATAGAGAAGTATCTGTACGGTTCCTGCGTGATAAACGAATTTTGACGCAACGGAGTTGCGGGGTCATTTAGTTATTATAATGTAAAAACATATAATAATAATATTAAGTATAACACATGAGTCACGGATCCCATCATATACCATAATATGTCATATATGTATATAGGCTTGGTTCGGTTATCAAAATAAGTACAAGGCCAAAATGGTTTTGTTTATTGTAAGGTAACTTCAGTTAATAGGTCATAATATAATATACGGATTACGGTATCATATACCGTAGCCACGTGACTGTGGGTTATTAATAATAAGTATAATAATTTACATAAGTACCTAATAAGGCAACCGCTTGTCTAAAATCAAGGACGGAGGTCATAATACCGTAATCGTAACGTGATGATAATATCAATATTATGTTGTGCTATACGTAGTTCCGTCCCGTATCGATAGGTACGTACGGGAGTAGGGATTCGATATCGATGCGCTCTAACTACTAATAAGAACAGTATGTTTGTCCTCTGTATGTAAATAATTAAATATTAATAATTAGTTGTACATCTTAAAATTGTGTACTTAAATATATATTTAATATTATATTATTATTAAAATAAGTTTGTATTTATACAACAGTAGATATAAAATTCCATGTAAATACTATAAAATAAAAATTTTAAAGGGTCACTACAGAACTTTAGAGATCTTTAACTTTCGGCGCAATAGGATATTATATTTCTGCGATGTTTTGTCGTTAGAGGTAGCAACAGCATATACAGTGAACAAAGTTTTGTTCGACGTTTCACAACGTTTTTCTGCCAACATTCTGATATGACGTGTGACGTGTGCAACATGTCGGATTTTGTTCGGATTATTTACTGTATGTGCTTGTAGCGCCCTCTGATCCAACCTTTGCGTAATATTCCACAAACACAGTTTGACAGTGAGTCTTTAGAAACTCAAAAAAATGGATACTCGTTTGCTAGACACAATCGCTAGGAGGCTTGATTACTCGTTGATTTGAAAACTATAGTATTTGTAGAGTATTAAGGGTACCAACGGGTCAAAAAATATTATTATATTATAATTTTGTAAAAAGTTTTTGTTGATTTCGGGATCCGTTTTAAAAATTGCACCAAACCATCACGGCTAAAAATGTTTCGTCAGACTTGCTGTGGCCTGTGGGCAAACCTGAGGCCCATGAACAATATTAAAGTATGAGCAGGCTTCTGTTGCAGAGTAAATTACTTTATAATTTCTTTTTGGGGCAAAGTTAGGGCAAGACTCGTTGAAAACTTGCCAGAAAAGGTCAAATTCATAAACAAAGATTACATATCAGATTCGTGCTAAGGTCTCCGAAGTCACTGGGTCAGCCAGGACAAGCGTGTTGGAAATCGAATTCGATCGTTTACGTAATAAAAATTCACGATAAAAACGTGAGAGACCAGCCAATGTAGAAAAATATAGCTATCCCCAATACTTTTAATGAAATCTGGTTATCCATTAAGCCTCTAGACCAGTGGTTCTTAACCTTTTAGTCATGAGGGACCATTTTACCAAATGTTTGTCACTAAATCACTATAAATATAAAATGGCCGACCATCCAAGATAGCGGAATAGTTATTTTCTATGCCGTCCTATAATAACAGTATGGATATTAAATGAAAGAACTTTTTGAGAATAACTCGAAAACGAATGTAATGTCATTCTACATCCAATATGGCGGCTCATCTAAGATAGGGGAATACAAACAAAGTTTCGTTTATTTCTGCATGACTAAAGAATTGGATTTCAGTTAAAAAAAGTTAAGTGAAATCCAACTTTTAAGTCATGCAGAAATAAACGAAATAATAATATAACAAGTCGCTAAATATAGACACGGTTTTTTCACTAATAAACATCAAGTACGATTTCTCAAGGACATAGAAGTTAATTAGATTTTTTATATAAAAATAGCGGGGCAAACGAGCAAACGGGTCACCTGATGGAAAGCAACAACCGTCGCCCATGGGCACTTGTAACGTCAGAAGAGTTGCAGATGCGTGGGAATATGCCTTCTTCTTAAAATGCTTCTGGCGATAGTTCGTTCCACAGTTTTGCAGTGCGCGGAAGAAAGTTACGCGAAAAATGCACGGTGGAAGACCGCCACTTATCAAGGTGATGGGATGGTCCTCAGAGCACTCCCCGTGATACAATTGATAGAGGATGCAGAGCGAAGCTACATCTCGGCACAATTCCAAGAGGTCCAGCCTGTTTAAAACACTATAACGTTCAACAATTTGAGCGGCCCTTCGTCCAAATTTCTCAAATACTCGTACAATAATACATAATAGCACTTATTAGGCAGCGTACATCGTTGGATACGATCCAGAGGGAGTAGTTGGTATTTTGGCGCACCATAATATGAGGCCGAACCTGCGCTTTACAGAGTTGTAGGCGTTGGTCCGGACTGAAATACTGTCTCGCTCTAAATTAAGAACACCAAGATTCTTCGAGGCTAACTTGGCCTTACTTTTAAGTGGTGAACGCACATACTTGTGTCTTGACGATGATAATGATTAATCTAATGTACCATTAGCATGTGCCTTCAATTCTTAAAATAACGTAGAAACCGGATATATAACGTAGAAATAAGGAGGCCGGAGATCTGTTCACCACCTTCGAACCTTGGTATATTTTGGTGCAAAATCTGACTTTTTGGTATGATTTACTTGGAATACTTAATTATTTATCCAAAATCACTATAAGTTTCCATTTGAAATACTTCAGAATTCAGATTATGAATCAAAATCACAATATCATCCAGATACATTTATCTGGATGATATTTGGGGTTTTAGTATAAATAGCGAGGAATTCCCTCGATTACTTATGGATCCCATCATCAAGTCACCTTTTTTATGAACATGGTACCAAATTCGGATTAAACCCGACACAATAGCAAAAAAACATGAAAATCGGTCCACAAATGGCGAAGTGATCGTTGAACATACAAAATATATAACCTCCTCCTTTTTGGAAGTCAGTTAAAAAACATCATCATCATCACTCTACTCTGAAGGAATCACTCCGAAGAAACACTCCGCAAATTGCCGAGAATAGAATAATATGTCGTAGCCTCAAAATTCCGAAAATTTCAAAGGTCGAGTTTACTCCGTACCTGGCGGCCATACTATAAGTATGGCCTGAGATCATATCAAAGGGTTTTCGTGGTTGGTTACCACTGTTGATCCTGGCGACACAGGAGTTGCAGTGGTGGGAATGTGTGGTGGGCCTTTTGCCCGTTTAAAAAAAAAAAGACAGACAGACAGACAGACAGACAGACAGACAGACAGACAGACAGACAGACAGACAGACAGACAGACAGACAGACAGACAGACAGACAGACAGACAGACAGACAGACAGACAGACAGACAGACAGACAGACAGACAGACAGACAGACAGACAGACAGACAGACAGACAGACAGACAGACAGACAGACAGACAGACAGACAGACAGACAGACAGACAGACAGACAGACAGACAGACAGACAGACAGACAGACAGACAGACAGACAGACAGACAGACAGACAGACAGACAGACAGACAGACAGACAGACAGACAGACAGACAGACAGACAGACAGACAGACAGACAGACAGACAGACAGACAGACAGACAGACAGACAGACAGACAGACAGACAGACAGACAGACAGACAGACAGACAGACAGACAGGCAGGCAGGCAGGCAGGCAGGCAGGCAGGCAGGCAGGCAGGCAGGCAGGCAGGCAGGCAGGCAGGCAGGCAGGCAGGCAGGCAGGCAGGCAGGCAGGCAGGCAGGCAGGCAGGCAGGCAGGCAGGCAGGCAGGCAGGCAGGCAGGCAGGCAGGCAGGCAGGCAGGCAGGCAGGCAGGCAGGCAGGCAGGCAGGCAGGCAGGCAGGCAGGCAGGCAGGCAGGCAGGCAGGCAGGCAGGCAGGCAGGCAGGCAGGCAGGCAGGCAGGCAGGCAGGCAGGCAGGCAGGCAGGCAGGCAGGCAGGCAGGCAGGCAGGCAGGCAGGCAGGCAGGCAGGCAGGCAGGCAGGCAGGCAGGCAGGCAGGCAGGCAGGCAGGCAGGCAGGCAGGCAGGCAGGCAGGCAGGCAGGCAGGCAGGCAGGCAGGCAGGCAGGCAGGCAGGCAGGCAGGCAGGCAGGCAGGCAGGCAGGCAGGCAGGCAGGCAGGCAGGCAGGCAGGCAGGCAGGCAGGCAGGCAGGCAGGCAGGCAGGCAGGCAGGCAGGCAGGCAGGCAGGCAGGCAGGCAGGCAGGCAGGCAGGCAGGCAGGCAGGCAGGCAGGCAGGCAGGCAGGCAGGCAGGCAGGCAGGCAGGCAGGCAGGCAGGCAGGCAGGCAGGCAGGCAGGCAGGCAGGCAGGCAGGCAGGCAGGCAGGCAGGCAGGCAGGCAGGCAGGCAGGCAGGCAGGCAGGCAGGCAGGCAGGCAGGCAGGCAGGCAGGCAGGCAGGCAGGCAGGCAGGCAGGCAGGCAGGCAGGCAGGCAGGCAGGCAGGCAGGCAGGCAGGCAGGCAGGCAGGCAGGCAGGCAGGCAGGCAGGCAGGCAGGCAGGCAGGCAGGCAGGCAGGCAGGCAGGCAGGCAGGCAGGCAGGCAGGCAGGCAGGCAGGCAGGCAGGCAGGCAGGCAGGCAGGCAGGCAGGCAGGCAGGCAGGCAGGCAGGCAGGCAGGCAGGCAGGCAGGCAGGCAGGCAGGCAGGCAGGCAGGCAGGCAGGCAGGCAGGCAGGCAGGCAGGCAGGCAGGCAGGCAGGCAGGCAGGCAGGCAGGCAGGCAGGCAGGCAGGCAGGCAGGCAGGCAGGCAGGCAGGCAGGCAGGCAGGCAGGCAGGCAGGCAGGCAGGCAGGCAGGCAGGCAGGCAGGCAGGCAGGCAGGCAGGCAGGCAGGCAGGCAGGCAGGCAGGCAGGCAGGCAGGCAGGCAGGCAGGCAGGCAGGCAGGCAGGCAGGCAGGCAGGCAGGCAGGCAGGCAGGCAGGCAGGCAGGCAGGCAGGCAGGCAGGCAGGCAGGCAGGCAGGCAGGCAGGCAGGCAGGCAGGCAGGCAGGCAGGCAGGCAGGCAGGCAGGCAGGCAGGCAGGCAGGCAGGCAGGCAGGCAGGCAGGCAGGCAGGCAGGCAGGCAGGCAGGCAGGCAGGCAGGCAGGCAGGCAGGCAGGCAGGCAGGCAGGCAGGCAGGCAGGCAGGCAGGCAGGCAGGCAGGCAGGCAGGCAGGCAGGCAGGCAGGCAGGCAGGCAGGCAGGCAGGCAGGCAGGCAGGCAGGCAGGCAGGCAGGCAGGCAGGCAGGCAGGCAGGCAGGCAGGCAGGCAGGCAGGCAGGCAGGCAGGCAGGCAGGCAGGCAGGCAGGCAGGCAGGCAGGCAGGCAGGCAGGCAGGCAGGCAGGCAGGCAGGCAGGCAGGCAGGCAGGCAGGCAGGCAGGCAGGCAGGCAGGCAGGCAGGCAGGCAGGCAGGCAGGCAGGCAGGCAGGCAGGCAGGCAGGCAGGCAGGCAGGCAGGCAGGCAGGACAGACAGACAGACAGACAGACAGACAGACAGACAGACAGACAGACAGACAGACAGACAGACAGACAGACAGACAGACAGACAGACAGACAGACAGACAGACAGACAGACAGACAGACAGACAGACAGACAGACAGACAGACAGACAGACAGACAGACAGACAGACAGACAGACAGACAGACAGACAGACAGACAGACAGACAGACAGACAGACAGACAGACAGACAGACAGACAGACAGACAGACAGACAGACAGACAGACAGACAGACAGACAGACAGACAGACAGACAGACAGACAGACAGACAGACAGACAGACAGACAGACAGACAGACAGACAGACAGACAGACAGACAGACAGACAGACAGACAGACAGACAGACAGACAGACAGACAGACAGACAGACAGACAGACAGACAGACAGACAGACAGACAGACAGACAGACAGACAGACAGACAGACAGACAGACAGACAGACAGACAGACAGACAGACAGACAGACAGACAGACAGACAGACAGACAGACAGACAGACAGACAGACAGACAGACAGACAGACAGACAGACAGACAGACAGACAGACAGACAGACAGACAGACAGACAGACAGACAGACAGACAGACAGACAGACAGACAGACAGACAGACAGACAGACAGACAGACAGACAGACAGACAGACAGACAGACAGACAGACAGACAGACAGACAGACAGACAGACAGACAGACAGACAGACAGACAGACAGACAGACAGACAGACAGACAGACAGACAGACAGACAGACAGACAGACAGACAGACAGACAGACAGACAGACAGACAGACAGACAGACAGACAGACAGACAGACAGACAGACAGACAGACAGACAGACAGACAGACAGACAGACAGACAGACAGACAGACAGACAGACAGACAGACAGACAGACAGACAGACAGACAGACAGACAGACAGACAGACAGACAGACAGACAGACAGACAGACAGACAGACAGACAGACAGACAGACAGACAGACAGACAGACAGACAGACAGACAGACAGACAGACAGACAGACAGACAGACAGACAGACAGACAGACAGACAGACAGACAGACAGACAGACAGACAGACAGACAGACAGACAGACAGACAGACAGACAGACAGACAGACAGACAGACAGACAGACAGACAGACAGACAGACAGACAGACAGACAGACAGACAGACAGACAGACAGACAGACAGACAGACAGACAGACAGACAGACAGACAGACAGACAGACAGACAGACAGACAGACAGACAGACAGACAGACAGACAGACAGACAGACAGACAGACAGACAGACAGACAGACAGACAGACAGACAGACAGACAGACAGACAGACAGACAGACAGACAGACAGACAGACAGACAGACAGACAGACAGACAGACAGACAGACAGACAGACAGACAGACAGACAGACAGACAGACAGACAGACAGACAGACAGACAGACAGACAGACAGACAGACAGACAGACAGACAGACAGACAGACAGACAGACAGACAGACAGACAGACAGACAGACAGACAGACAGACAGACAGACAGACAGACAGACAGACAGACAGACAGACAGACAGACAGACAGACAGACAGACAGACAGACAGACAGACAGACAGACAGACAGACAGACAGACACACTTTCGCATTTATAATATTAGTATGGATATGGATATAAATAATTAAATCTACAACAAAACCCGAAAAAAACCGAGTACCGAGTTTTCATTAACAAAAACCCGAAAACCCGGGTTTTAAAAATTGGGCCCGGGTTTCGATGCCCAAGCTTAGGCAAGACAACTGCGGACCTAACCAAGACTTGAAAAATTATTTAGATACTGATTAATTTTTTTTTTCAGTGCCTTTTAATGAATCTATATATATAAAAGAAAGTGGTGTTAGTTACACTACTTATAACTCAAGAACGGATGAACCGATTAGGCTGAAAATTGGTGGAGAGGTAGCTAAGAACCAGGAGACGGACATAGGATACATTTTATCCGACCGCGTTTCCGTGAAGTCAGTATAAAACGTGGTATAACAAAAACGCATCTGACATAGAATAACAAAACAAAAATGACAGCTAAACGTAATTTTGTCTATGTTGTCTATGGTTAAGTATGGTAAAAAATTTGACATGAAGCTAAACGTAATTGATATGGGCGAAATACTTTATCTGGCAAAACAACGTTTGCCGGGACAGCTAGTTATACATAAATCATACTTGTTACTAAGCGTAATTCGTGTAGTATTAAACGTATTAAAGTTATTCGTAAAACATCTATTCATTCACAATAGTAATTCATTCTCATATAAATTGCACATTTTTAAAGCAAGTAGAAGGTAGGTAGTGGATTCGAGTAAAATAGGCAGTGATAAGTAAAGAGTGCTTCTGTTCGTCATACGCGCGCGTAATCTATGTACGATTTTTCGTGCGGGGAGTGCACGAAAAATCGTACATAGATTACGCGCGCGACTTAGAAAACTGTCAATCATCATTCTCACCAGCCTCAAAAAGGGCATTCTCCCCAATGCACGATTCTCTTATGCTGCGTTTCTATGCTTGCCGAGGCTTGGCAAGTGTCCACAAGGCACAAGCGTCCACAAATCTCGCTTGGCATTTGGAAATCGTTTACACGCTTGTGAATGCGTCAGTGTATTACGTACGAACTTGTGAACCGCGAGATCACAGCGGCTACTAAGCGCGCGCCAACGTGTGAACGCGTCGCAAGCGCTTGCCGCAAGCGCCCTTTGATCTGTGTCCAAAAACCGACATTACACCGGATCGGATACAAGCGTCCACAAGCTCACGAAAGCCAAGCCAGATACTCTCTTTACACGCTTGTGCTTGTGGACGCTGGTCAAGCCTTGGCAAGCATAGAAACGCAGCATTAAGCTTTTCGTCGTATGCGGCTTCACCGACTACCTTTTTCAGGTAGTGACGTAATGGGTTACCTGGGTAACAATTGGCTTAACCTACATCGTGGTCAGTTGAGGTCGTGCACTGACTGTGACGATCATGACGCAACGGAGCATGACCATGACATCAGTCATGTCACCGACACCTACACTCATATTTTCGATTTCAATACAACTGTTTTGCCTTACTGTTTTCTCGAATTGGGTAACTTGTTTCCGGACAAATAGGCAAATAGACTAGCTGTAGCTAACAAAGAAATATATTATTGTACTATGGTTGAATGCAAATACATAATTTAAGTATCTAAGGAAGAAAGGAATAAAATAGATTTCTTATTTATATGGAAGTTGGAACTAGGAAAAAAGGCTTGCTTCGTAAGAAAACAAGCGAAATAAATGATCTATAATTTAGCTATTTCCTGGAATTATTCGGAATTAGGGTTTAAATGTCCAATAACACGTCTCGATTGGATAGGTAATTAGCTGCTAAAATTCTTGTTAGCCAGTTAAATTTTTGGAGAAAGGTAAAGGGCGGGGGACTTTTCGTAGACTTTTTGTGGAGTTGATAGAGGCTCGTTAGTGCTGTATAATTTTTGCATTCAGCTCAGTCGTCTGTAACTTTATCTGTGTAACTTACTGTATCATTTTTTACTCTTTGGAGCCGTGTACTGTGCTCATTAAAATACTGTATCGTAAAGTATATAAGACTAAAAGAGGCAAAAAATGTCCAGTTGGGGCAATAGGCATTATGAGTATTGTGGCATTAGTTTTGGCACATTTGAAAAGAGACAGAATTAGAGTTAGTATATTTTGGGCAAAAACGGTGTCTGGACCACGGCGCTACTGGTAAACTTTATCCATACAAAAACTATGTAGAGCTAGGATACAATTCTGTCTAGACTCTAGAGGTTTAGTCCGATAAAAAGTAAAGTTACTCATGGCACATAGGTACGTAAGTATTTATAATAATTTACTTTTTTTGTTACAGACGTGAAATATAATTGTTCATAGAGGAATTTATGATAATGTCCATGATAGTCTATCGTAGTACAAGGATTTTTGGGACACAAAAATATAACATACCAAAAAAGTTATTACATTTTATTTGGGAGCGGAAAGCAAATATTGGTTCTATCATACGATGTGGAGTGTTTGGATTTTTGTTATCGTATCCGTTACGTAAATATATTTTAAGTGAATATCGACAATGACCCAAATATGTATTCAAATATAGAATTAGATAGGCATGAGGAAAAGACGGGCATGTGGGAGAGATACATCATATTAATAGAGTTATTAGTTGGGTCTCATATTAAAAGATTAATACTTGACCCTGTTTTATTTAGGTAGCTATAATCAGTACTACTTAAGTCATGAGCAAGTCTGCCTCAGACGAATCATAATATTTTATGTTTATACGTTTCTCTGATGGTACATCAGAGAAATTTATCCATAGACACATCGTATCGATACGTAATTTGGTCAGGAGGAATTTGGCCGCAACTTCTGCCTAATGTCTACTACCGTACTTATATTATGTCCAAATTATATGAATAGGTTAAACCAGCAGTTCTCAAACTTTTTTGCTGACGGAATCCTTTAAAGAACGGACGCCCAAAAGAAGGTTTTATTTTTGAATTAATTGTCTGATGACTCCATGTTGGTGAAATAATAACGTTCGCCCTCCCTCCCAAAGGAAGAATGTTTTATTTCTAAAAGCAAGTTATGACATATTATCTTTAAAAAAATATGTATCGTTCATGGAGCCCCTACAAGGCCTTTGCGGAGCTTTAGGTCTCCGTGGAGAACACTTTGAGAATAGCTGGGTTAAACTGATTGAGTGAGAAATGTTGACACTTGACAGACAGATATTCCTTCGCATTTATCATAGGACTTCACAAGATAGGCAGATTATTATGAAATTATAAGGAAGAAGCGACTATATTTTGCTAGTTATTCACATGTCATATTATGTATGGCTTCAGCGTATTTGTGTCACATATTATTACCGTAGATGTAAAGCTAATATTTTCTGTGTACTTTTTTCATATAAAGTACGATCGTGAAAACCCACTATTTAGCAGCTTCGCTTCTGAAATAACCCTCTTTAAAATAATTTTAAAAAACCCTCTTAAAAATATAAAAACATTGGGTACCTATTATACTGTACCCTATAAATATTTTGACCTTGCATATTGTCTTGTAATTATTTTGACGTGTCGAAAATTAAAAAACATTATAATTTATGTAACATTTGTAAACATAGTAAGGCCGCTTGTCCACCGGTGTATCGCCGTTGCTAGTGGCGTAGAACGAAATGAAACCTAGGTCATAAAGTTGCATTTTATTTAAATTTTTGTCGGTGACGTCCCGGTGACGTCGGCGGTGGACAAACGGCCTAAGGTTGTCAGTAGGGGCACAGAATATAATATATTAGTAGTAGTAGGCGTCTTTATAATACATAGGTCATAGGAAATAGTGATACCTATAAGCGTAAAGCTCAAAATTGATCACCATCTACTAAACATTCGATTTACCGACTGTACATTTTCTATACTCATCCAAGGCCGAGTTTGAAAGCAAATGTTTCCTATTATTACACACGATGTGATCTCTAAAAACACGATGGCCTCCGATACGCGTTCCGCTTGTGTTATCTGCGTATTAGCTGATGGAAAATAATGCTGTATCTGTATTCATTTGTTTCAATGTAAAACCACGTAATGGAAAGATGACCTGTTTGACAGAAATGGACCAAGGATGTGTATTAATAGAGTCAAATTTCATCAAACATCCTCATGAACACCATCAAATTTCACCACTAAATTGATTCGGTCCCTTGGCTTAGCATCCGATAAAATTACGGAGGTCCGCCATATGCCTACGAATCAATTTAGTGGTGGATGGTGTTCTCAAAATAACTCTATTAGTTCACAACCATAGTCCATCCTTGTCAAACAGGTCATCTGTTTGACAGGGATGGAGACCGACCAGGTTTCACTGATGTACAAAATACATTAATTACGTTTCGACTTACGCATGGGAGAGCCCATGCATACCGCAGTTTTCTCTTTGTAGAAAAGCCGCTTGACTGACAAGAACCGAACATTGTGTTACCATGACGTCTCTCATCTCTGCTCCCAAGTCAAACCCCTAACTAATAAAAATATTTATCCAGCGAATAACCAAACATGGTCCTCTTACATGTGTCTGGACTCTGGCATGTTGGAAAACACATGACATTAGAATCGGACGTCGAATTAAAGGGCGATATAGGTATTAGATTTTTTTAAGGAGGAACTATGTACTAAGTATATGAAGCACTTAGAATTAATATGAGATTTCATACGCAATGCGCTGGTCTCGTTAAGTTTGACTTATCCGTAGATAGATAGTACTTTGTATCAACAATGTTATCAGTCAGTACTCGGTGGGCAGGGTAATTGACCCTAATATAATTGATTATTATGAATTTCATCCGATAATTTTGAGACGTGCATTGCATCATGTTTTGCTCGTTTAACATTTAAGGTACTTTTATTTTTGTTATAAGTTAAGGTGCCTCTACACAATGGACTATGCTGGCCCACTACAAGCCATCACCATTGTATAGACGGGGTAATGGTGTATGATGGCGGACGATTTCCAGGCGTGGCGCGCAATGGCGTGGCCTGCAGGTAGGCCATCGTGGGCCATTGTGTACGGGCTACTTTAGAGCCTGTTTTGGCCATTGCAACGTGATGAGGCGATGCGTACATATTTAAATGTGTCGCAAAATTGGAATAGGCAGCTCAACACCCGGCGGCTGTTAATTATATAGCTCTTTTCAAAACGCATCGCATCACAGCATCCCATAGATAGTTAAGTACTAATCAATTTGAATTTTGAACTGTAATGTTTCAACAAGAGTAATACCACGTAATAAGTCTATCCATAGACCGTAACTACTCTACTTGCTACTTCATAACAAACACGCAATCCAAACATTTGCTTTTGGATAACGATTGGACAATTAGCGCCATCTCTTATTGAGGTGCTAGAAATTAAACGAAACACCGCTTTATTAGTTAAATTAAAAAATACGTGTGGTAGGTACTCGGGGAGTGAGGATTGCCGCGGTAAAGCTATTGCATTGCATTTTTTATCAACTTAATATGCTATTATAATTCGCATACGTCTAGTCGCACGCATACAAGCACCGTGCTGAAGTCTGCCGAACTGAAACGACGTTAGACGCAGTGGCGTAACTATAGGGTGGCAGGGCTGGCAAAATGCCACGGGCCCCCGACCCAAAAGGGCCACGGCCCAAGAGGCCGTGAGGTCAGAAATTTTTCATACATTGTTTTATTATTAACGTGACGATTTTTACTGATCAAATTGCCACGGGCCCCGGATGTTATAGTTACGCCACTGGTTAGACGATGCACGGCAACGCTGTGCCGGTCGGAGTGATGGGGTGTTAGGTTTTTTTCGTTACCTACGGAATTTCTTGATTCGGTCACCGCGCTCAAATCCGCGATAAAAGCTATGAAATAGCTTAATCTTTTAAGCTACTAAGATTTAAATATTATTTACTTATACCAAAGACAAAGATCGCCTCGAGGTCACATGACAGCGAAATTATAATAGGTATATGTATATATCTTAGCAGCTTTTCCGGGACGAAATTTAGTTCGAACTCGAGGCGTCTTATTCGTGCTGATTCACACAGTAATCCCAATGAAAATCTGTTAATAATATTATAGATTAAAAGAAGCTCTTCACGTTCTCAATTTATACTCTTCATTCTTGCATAAAGTTGTACGGTTACCACGCGTTGCAATAATCTGGCGTTACATAAACAGATTAACTACGGGATTGTAAATAAAACGATAGCCATTTATTAATCAGTAATAGGAATATAATATGAATATCGTCAGTAGCGCGGAATAAGGGCGGATGTGAGTGACTTTATCGTGTATCGCAGGATGCGGTGGTCAACACATATTAACGAGCACGATAACTCTGTTGTACCCACGCGCCCACGCCAGATAACCTAGCTTACCCACTTTCGTCGTAATAAAGTATCGTTTGATTAATTCTGCCTCATTGAATGTGGTTTGATCAAATTTAAGAGTTCAAATTATAGTACAAATCCTATTAAAGACATTTGTAGTATTTTCAAACAAAAATTTAAAGTGCCAACTATGACGTGCCAAGGATGACTGCTAACGAAACATACCCCTTGTATTTTCCCTTTCCCCCCAGTTGAAGATAAATCCTCTTTTTTTAACTCGATTAAAAATAGCGGGCGTGCCGATATAGGTAAGTCAACACAAGAGGGCACAATATGCAGCGCAGCAGCAGCAAAAGTTCAATCCCCTAGTACAAACTATAAACTGACTGATGATTGTAGTAGGGGATTGAAATGGAGAAGTGAGAACCCCATTTTCTGAGGAAAATGACCCACACTTACAGCGACTGTAATATACGACTGTTCTTATAGCCTGCAAGCTATATAAACGGACTCTCTATAAAATATTTTAGATGTCTACAGATAGGTAGTCAGTAGGTTAACTTTGGAATATACAACACAAATACAAAATAGGTTAGTTAGTCTGTTAAGAAGACAAGTTTATCTCAAAAAGAAATTCCTCCTACCAAGTACCTACACATCCTACGTTACAGGGGCCATACCACGAAACTGTTTTGAGACTCAAACAATTGAACGGGAATGCCGCGTCCTGCTCTAACAACGTCATTTCACATTTGTTAAAGTAAGACGCGGCTGCATTTTCGTTCGATTGTTTGAGTTTCAAAACAGTTTCGTGGTACGGCCCCTGGGCAGACGGTGCTACCAACATACAGATCGTGATGTACTGAGGTCAGGGGTCGCTGTGATTTATATCTAAGGTTTATCGCCTACGGGCTCCTCGCCCTGATGACACGTGCCGTTATTGCTGATTGTTTCCGCGTACCACGCAAACTTCACAGTTGGATGCACTGCAGAGACTTGTTGACAAACTTGAAAATAAAGTTATTAATGTTAAATTAACAATAATGCGAAAGCAAACCCCGGCTTAAAAACTATTGTGTCAGGATTAGAATACAAAATATTGAACCGATTTAATCACTTGCTAAACCTTTCATGAAATAGATAAACCCAAATTTTCTAGCAGTGAACGGGCTGATGATAATGAACTATTGCTAAGAATACTCTCGATCATGTCAGCTTTCTAACAAAAACGTTTGGATGCTACGATGCCACGGACAGACAGACAGACAGACGGACAGACACGTCAAATTTATAACACCTCTTTTTGGTCGGGTTTTAAAAATCTGTTACAAGAAGTTAGCTACATAAAAATATTATGATACCAATAAAAACATTATTCCAAAAAAACCGACTGGATGTCTTTGAGTAAGGTCAACGGGATCACGATCTGCTTTTTCAACGTCAGTAAAAACTAAAAAATTTACCTGACCAACTTGAACCCTACAAATTAATCAAACAATCGTATTGGTCGTGAGGATTTGCATAATGCATTCCATATTTTATTTAAATTTATTTCCATTGTAATTTTACCATAATATAATATTTTATTATAATCTTAAATTCTAAGAACTATAATACGTTTCCTTTGGATAATAAGGTAGCCAGGGTTCCAAGTTGCATTCGATCTCAGGCTTTCTCATTCGCGCCTCAAATAGTTTATGTGCGAGCAAGTGAGACGAGAGCGAGGTATGAGAATTGGGTTCCTGAACCCTGCGCCATGATTCTTGTCCCTCGAATCTCGATTTTCAGGCTCCTCAGGTAAACGGAATAGAAGTTACGTTATATACTATATACTGTATCCCAAATATATATAATAAGACTCAATCACAATGATTAAAACACTTCCTTAACATATTGAACTTTAAGCAAAAAATTCTGTAGTACAACACGTATGTTCGAAGGCAGATTCGTTGACTTTTAAACCTTATAACAAAGCCATAAGATCGAAGTGTGTTACACCCGATCATTCATCAACTGTACCCATTACATAAAAGTGAATCATACACTTAACAGAGGATCCGCAATCGAAGCGACAGTTGATTTATACAGTCAGCCTCTTATCAGACTTGATTTATGTTTCCACAACACTTTCCTCAAAGTAATTAATATAATTTACCTCCTCATTAAAATCACACTACCTATATGCCCCGGCACATATTGTTCTGGCAGAATTAATTAGATATTTTCTCGCAATTTCGTTGCGCCTAAATTCACGTTTCTTTTCGAGATTATACGACATACGAGTATGTTCTTCCCCGTGTCTAGTAAAGTATTTTAAGACAAAAATCATACAATTGATTCCAGCCATTTTGAAGTTTCCGCAAGACATTAAAATCTCAATCAACTTAAGGCGACGCCTTGATAATTTGGCTATAGCGATATCGATTTTTCTCAGCAATGACTAAAGCTAAGAAATTAAAGTTCATTGTCAGTATTCATCATGTCTTTGTCTTTACCCATTTTTCATATACCCACACGATTGGTCAACTTTTATAACACAGAATAATCAATCAAAAAGACCTCTGTAAAAAAGGGATTCTAATTTTGCCAAAAGAGGAGAGTGATTTAAGCTTCCAAAATTTGTACATAGATTGCTTCAAGCATACACTTTAATTTGCACATAGCTTATATGAAATATATTTATGGTTTTTAAATTACGCGACAAAAACCATTTTGTCGCTTACGCCCTTTCCATTTCTTGCTGTTCCATTTCTTGTTTTTTATGAGACGCCGGCCCGGCCTCTCATAGAAAACAAGCAATCTAAATTATGTCCAACACGATTTTTTACTTTAACGCGGCATCACCTTAAATGAAAGATTCCAAAAAGTAAATGAAAAAACGCCAATGTAAACTGTAAACAACACCTAAAGCTCACATCTTTTTTCATTGATAAATCCTCAAAGTTTCTTTGATTACGGGTAAATTATGCCACGAATATCGTCTAGGGTGATAAAAAGCAATACAAAATCAAAGTTAGTTCTATAAGCCGCAAAATAAAAGGAAAAGTGCAGTATTCGATGCAGACAACAACAGCTATCTGTACGTAGTCGACGCATTATGTTGGCGTCGCGCGTCGTCTCACCCCTGAATTTTATCGCTGGCTGTTTTCCAGCTAGACTTGACCTTTGACCTTAGCGAAAAGTTATTCGCTTCCTTATAACTTTCGCATCCAGAATACTAATATTGTCGTATCATAAAGTATAAAAGAGTATTTGGCAGATCGTGCAATTTCAATGAATTTTCATGGTGCTAGTTCTATCTCTACATTCTAATAATTTTAACCCGACTACGGCAAAAGGAAGGGTATAATGATTTTATTTTGTTCTACTGAGTCTGCCAGTAGTAAGTGTTAATGGATTCGTGTTATTATATCTTGCATACCAATTACCAAGTAATATTATAGGCTACATAACTTAATTATCGCTAATATTATGCGTATGTACCCAGTCAGGCTATAGTTTTCAACTATTGATATTCTAGACTAAACCCTTAAGTAAATGCTAGTACTCAAGATTATTCTCTTAAGATATACTGTTAATAGCTACTTACTATTCAAGTCGTTGAAGCTGTAGCTTGAAATAATAACGTCAATTTAAGTTACTGCTTAGAAAACATAACTTAGCACAGACGTATTCCCAGTTTGGTAGCGGAATGGCCTCAGAAGGTTTGATTTAAGTGCCAATATATTGCTGCAGCCGTCTCCAGTAAAACTTAACTGAACATTAATAGTTCAACCGGGACCGTCGCAGGAGCCCAAACATAATGTCTAGATAAGCGATGTCACAAAGTTGTTGCAAGATAATCACTTGTGTAGAATTTTAAAGTTACTTGTAAATTCAGTTATAATAGGTGTGGCACTTTTTTCCAGGATAACATATTTCTGTAGTAACATTTCTAATCTTCTAATTCCCTTACTTATTAAAAAATTTTGAAATCATGAAACGAATGAATTTTTTTTAAATCATTAATCGAAGTCATGAAATTTTTTGTTCTTGTCTGACAAACGAATTTTATCATTATTAAGTACTAGCTGTTGCCCGCAACTTCGTCCGCGTGAATGTGAATTATTATAATCGAGGTTAAGAAAATTAAATACTCTATCAACAACGTATTTATTTGGATGAGGATTAATATTATATTGTACGCATATTTACATGTTTAATACATATCAAAGACCCAGGAACATCGAAGGCTATTAAGTAGCTTCCGACGGCTGGATTCACACCACAGATATCCTTAAAAAATGTCCTTTCTTAGTAAATGACTTGGCGTGGACAGGGTATGGGCATAGGACAGAAGACATGGGATATAGTATTAATACTGTACTGTACTTGCTCAACATAAAGTCCTCCTTTTTTGGAAGTCGGTTAATTTTTTTTATCTAAGATGTTGACCAGGGATGTAAGGTATCACCATGCCAAATTTAATTAAAATCGGTCCAGCGGATTCAGAGATTAGCCTGTACAAACAGACAAACAGACAAACCGACAAAGAGACAAACAGACAGAGAAACAAAATTTCAAAAACAGTTAAGATGTGTTCTATTACTATTCCAAAATGCCCCTGACTTGTTTTTTTAAGTTTTTATTCAATGTACAAAAATTTTACCTCTACGATTTTATTATATGTACCTATAGATAAATATTTTATAAATACTCTAAAATCAATGTGTAGATCTATTAATTAGTAAGGACTAAGGAGACTTAAGTAAAAAAGTCAATAATTATGTATGTAATTTTACAACATTAACACTAGATTAGATAGAGCAGCGTTCTCTTCCGTAAGATTTCCGTCTCCATTCCGATCATGATTAATGTTCGAAGAATAAAGATGTTCATTTGATGAAACCAGTTAAATTGGTATCTCCTTATCGTCGCGGATATCTATTTAAAGTAAACAATAACCTTGAAATCGTACAACAAATGTTTGCAGAATGCGAATCGAACATTATCGGTCCACATGCCGTGCTCGGACGTGCACCGCGTTAATGCTGCCTATGTTGTTGGGAATCCGCGATTGTGTAGCTTTTATTGCTATATAAACAAGGGTCAGATTGAAAATAGAGGTTTAATCCCGGGCCGAGATGAATCAATAGGGATAGATTACGTTTTGGGGATATAAACTGGGGCCATAAGTCCGTTTTACGAGCGCCTGCGACGTACAATAGGCCGGTATTGTGTCGATGCAGGCTCAAGAGTGATTCAAGTGTGATGTCACCACAAAGACTCGTCACATATTCGCCTTATAATTTGAAATGAACGTTATTGTATAGTTAATCGAAAAGGTCAGCCATAGGTCGCTAAATTCGCTTGCAACGAAAATAAGAGTTGTCGGGGAAGTTAATCCCATAGTAGAGCTGTTCTTGGCAGGATTTGGAGTAAGCTGAGCCAACATGGCGACGAAAATGATTTATGATAGTCTGTTGAACAACTAAATTTGACAAAAATGTCTTGCATTGTCAGAAATATGCAATTTCTACCTAATACTCTGAACTTTACCATGAGCTTTAGCTAAATACAAATACTCCTTCGTGCTCAAACAAAATAAAACGGTAAAAAGTACATGCTCCGTATGAAGTGTTCGTAGGAAACACGCGAATAATCGTTTTAAATAGCGTCCACGACGTGAAGTTGAGAAAATTAATATTATTTTCGCTCCACATTTCTCGTCTACACTGTCGCAACAGGATTTTCAGGTTGCTCGACCTGTCTTTTGTTAGGAAAGTTGAAATAAATGCGTAGGTCTATGCAGATAGTGCCTACATGTAAAACTGTATAAATTACATACATCATCGGGAGGAACTGACTACTGTTAGACGGATATTGCGGACGCTTGCTTAATTATTACAACGTGAAGTTGCCAATTTAATTGCTGAGTTACGACCAATAAACGTCTTCCTCTTAGTTATACTAATATTCATCTTTAAGCTTTAACTGATATCAAAGAGCATTAGATTAATAAGCACCTACGACTACTAGAAAAGTGAACTATTGGTTAACATAAAAAAAAAACTAGGCCTTTATATCCGTTGTGGATGATTTATACAGTATTTTCAGAGCGAAGTAACCATGCTCCTCAAATACTGTAGTGCCAGGGACAATATTTTTAAATGTCCGTATGGTTGCCCAAGCACATACGACATTCTCGCAACATAGTCGGCCTAGTCCAGAGGAAAGAACTAGTCAATACGTCTGGGACCAACTATGTGCGGGTTTCCTCACGATGTTTTCCTTCACCGTATGAGTGTCCGTATTATGTAATTGAGATCAGAAAATGTCTCATTGGTACACCCTTCCACCCAGGATCGAACCTGCACCCTCTACGAGTGCGAACCAAAGGTCTACCCATTAGGCCACGGACGCTCGGTCTACATAGCATAGCATCGCTTGGTTTACATAGCATTTTAAATAAATAATCGGCCAAGTGCGAGTTGGACTCGCGCACGAAGGGTTCCGTACCGTTATAGAGCAAAAACAGGGAAAAAATTGTTTTTTGTATCGGAGGCCCCCTTAAATATTAATTTTATTTTGTTTTTAGTACAAATACTAACCACAAATGGTTATAGCGGCAACAGAAATACATAATCTGTGAAAATTTCAGAAGTCCAGCTATAGCGGTTCTTGAGATACAGCCTGGAGACACACAGACAGACAGACGGACAGACGGACAGACATCGAAGTCTTAGTAATAGGGTCCCGTTTTAACCCTTTGGGTACGGAACCCTAAAAAGGAAAAGACATAACTTAAGAGTAGGAAACATTACCACAAATATAAAGGGTACAATTAAACGTTCCGGTCAAATTTCGATTTATTGATTCTTGTTAAAATAAAAATACACGTATTTTTTTCTTTTATAATCACTCAGTACTATAAAATGTTGAGAAATAGCTTCCGAAAGTTTTCCTAAAAAACACCGCAATTAATGGACACTACTCGTCGCCGGTGCGTGTCCCCCCTCCCCCCGCCTCCCTGGCGCCACCCCCCGCGTTACCCACGCTCTACCCACCGCCGCGAAGTGACCGTTCTGCAACGATTTTACGTGGGATAAAATATGTTATTGTAAAAAAATTAACACCCTCTTTTTTTTGGTAAAATGGACTCTCCTAAGTCCTAATGATACCTAAGCCCTAAAAAAATTTGGCCGGTATGTTTAATTGCACCCTATATTATGTAGAGTTCCCTTGCGACACACAGTTTCGCAAATTTTCAGAAAACTTTTAGTACCCCTTTCCCTTACTTTTAGCCACTTATCTAACCTGAGCAGGGTATCTCGTCTTCCGCGTGAGGTTGGTTGAGTTATAGCCGATAGCCGCTAACCGCACGTAATAGATCTCTTCTACCTGCTTATATATAAGGGGCCAGGATATTCTATAGCGACTAACGCATCCAATGTCTCATTGACTAAACTCTAGTAAACACAATTTTTCAAACAAAACAAAACACAAACAGCAATTATACATGTTCACCATCACAACGAGCAGGAATGTGTACGGTCAACAGATTATACCACTTTTAGACCTTAACGCGTTAGCAATAAGATCGAAATGTAAGTCGACTGTCCGTGTATAAATAGCACGTTCCATAAACTGCGATAAGCTGATCGGCCCCCATATTAATTAAATATTTATAGCGCCCATTTGTACTCGAACTCGTCATTAGTGGAGGCACTCGAGGCCTATAATTTTAGGCGAGACTAGGTCATTCCAGTTCTAGAAGATATAGTGAAGAGAGTAGAAGTGTCGGTATTTGCTACGCTTTTCGTTAATTTTTTTGATTTCAGGCTTCTATTATTACGTGTATAAATGTTCTAGATGACGCCCGTAATTCCGTTGCGCCAAAATTCTTTTCACGCCCCGCACGTACCGTACTTTTTTCCGGGATAAAAACTACCCTATGTCCTTCCTGGGACACCAAGTATTTGCATTCCAAATTTTAACAAAATCGGTTCAGCGATTTAAGCGTGAAGAGGTGACCGACAGACCGACACATTTTCGCGTTTATAATATTAGTATGAATGATACCAGCCGTTGTATTCACAAACTTGGAACTTGGAAGACGGTAGTCGGTATGATGTTCTCTTTGTAAAGTTGAATAACAAGAAGTAAACTATTGAAGCAGAAAAAATGCTCCTCTTGTTATTTATGCACCATTTAACCGTATAAAAATAAGAAAACCATAAAAAAATAAAAGTCATGATAAAATCCCAAGGAAAAAGACAAGGATAGGCCTGACTTAAATAATTGAATCGATCGTTTTATTTCCTTTCTTTTATTTCCTTTTCAATTTCCTTTCCTATAAACGTGAACATTTTCGGAGCCGTTTTATTCTGTTTTGTATAGTTCAAACGATAAAAGCTACTGCTTTACAGCTTGTTTATGCTTTATCTATACTAATATTATAAAGCGGAAGAGTTTGTTAGTTTGTTTGTTTGTTTGTTTGTTTGTTTGTTTGAACGCGCTAATCTCAGGAACTACTGGTCAGATTTGAAAAATTCTTTCAGTGTAAGATAGTCCATTTATCGAGGAAGGCTATACTTTATCACGCTAAGACTAATAGGAGCGAAGAAATAGAAGAAAATGTGGAAAAAAAGGGGGAAATTATTTGAAAGGGCTTATCTCACGAACTACTAGAGCAATTTTTCTGTTATTTGGATCAGATAAGAAGTAGACCACGTGAAGGATCATAGGCTATTTTTTGTCGACTGATTTGTGTGTGAAATATCTAATTTACGCGGGCGAAGCCGCGCGGAACGTCTATTAATTATAAATATTGTTAAGTGCAGTTTAATAAAAATGTATTTACTTATTTGCATAAATTATTTATAAAACCTAATATTAATCATCAGCAAAGAATACATAAAGGTATATATCATCAGTAAGTATAATATCATCAGTAGTAACATACACAGCGGATAACTAACACAAGATATGTTTTTGTCTGACATGTGACTATCCAAAGACCTATTAGATAAAGACGAGACGTAGTCTACTTGAAGTGATGTAGGCGTAAATATTAGTATGTTAGAATTTAAGTAACTTAATGTGTTTAAGTAACTAAAAAAACCGGTGTTCATTATTCCAATCCAGTGATCCAATCCAGCGCTGGATTGCTACTGGAATAATGTAAACGGGCACTGGAATGCACTAAATTTCATCCAGTAATCCAATTTATTGTGATTGAAATAATGTAAACGGGCCATTATGTTTAGTTTAGATAGTTTAAATTTTTATAAGAATTGATTAAATGGTGACTGTGAGTGAGTCGTAACACTCGTAACTTATAACCTAGCGATAAACGAGTTTTCCAGTAATACTGTGGTAATACCTCTTTTCCGTAACATTGTTGTATTGTAATTGTCATTGTCTCTAATTAGAATGAGACAAAACATTAATTAGTGCCATTGATATAAACGCGGAAAACAATTGAAACTACTGAACACGTACGAATAGAAACAAAGTGCAGTCCCTAACGTAGCCATGGTTTAAGAATTCTACTTTTAAAACACCCCTTTTAGTCCGGGTTCCCTAGAACATTTTTTTCATTTGATTACTATCAAGTATCAACCTTATATTTTTCCGTGAATAGCTTCATTTTGATAAGATTTTTCACAATTTCCTCTGCGAAAATTCTCGAAAGTGGTAGCTAATAGAGATAGAAAGGATAAAATATTTCGATTTGATGATCCTAAAATATAATTGAAGACGTGAGTGGAAGAATCGAACAAGTAACATTTCGTAACATACGGACAATAACTCATTTTTTTCCTAATTATTTTAATAAAACTTGTAACTTATCTACTTCATAACCTAGCTAATATATCTGGCTACACATATAATCCATAGCTTTTCTATTTCAAATAATTTTTCCAGCCCTAAAGCCTCCATTTAAGCAAAAAAACGGGAAGTTTTTCATGTTACTTAACTTATTCTTCCACTCACGTCTTGATATATTACTGTAAAATTATATAAATATTAACCAGTTAATATACAAAAAATCAGCTGGTTAGTAATCTTTTTTTAGGGTTCCGTGATCAACAAGGACTTGGACTATTTCTGGCTGCGCCCGAAACTGCAGTCATGGCATGTTCTTTTGGCTATGATCTTCCTGACTATGCTCTTTTTAAAGAGGAGTTTAAGTAAGAGTTTAAAGAAGAGTTTAAAAGACATGACTGCAGTCATGTTTTTTATCTCATCTTCCGACACCTTTGACTGATATGGTGCTCCCACACTGCCGTTAGAAAATGTTTAGTAACGTTAGTAAACATTAATTGTTAGCAAACATTTAATCACAAATGTTAAAAAATGTTAAAAGTATTAAAAATGTTTTCATGTTAGAAAATGTTTAGTAAACGTAAGTTAACAAATTATAACAAAACAAAACATGTGGTACCTTTTGTTTGTTAACCTTTTATAAACAGCGTGACGGCGGGTATGCGGTGAGTCGGGGAACGCCTCCAACGTTATTAATAAACATATTATATAACATAATAAGTCCTTTAGCGAAAGTCTACGCGGAGTAATACGGGAGCAGATACCCAAATTCACACACCGTATGTATCTGCTTTTAGCGTTTGGCGCATCCAATAAGACCGCTTTTTCTTCTTTTCTAAACAAAAAATGAAAGCTATTCCAATGAGCAAATCCTCTTCGATTTTCGTGTAGACCGCAAACCATCCAACCATCAGAACGCAAACCAGACTGCGAGCCAATACCAGATTTAAATGTTATAAAATGTTAGTAAACATTTTCTGTGTGGCTACGGCAATTTGGGAGCACTTATAACATGTAACAGTTCCTAACAAAAGTTAGTAAATGTTTTTATGTTAGAAAATGTTTACAAACATTTTCTAACGGCAGTGTGGGAGCACCATTATGTTCTTATGGCAAGAAGCCATAGCTTGGTGTAGGGCCGAGGGCGTAGGCACACGAGACCACAAAAAGCTGTGTCTTTGACTAAGTCTTCAAAGTAAAAAAATAATTTAGTCCCAGTATTTCGATGAATTTTCAGTTCCAGCTTGGTAAATGTTCTACAGCATGCCGTCCATAAAATATTACATTACTTCATGAATTGTTGGTCAAATAGAAAATGTTTTTTGCTCTACCCCATTTTCATAAAAATCTCATTACTTCTACGAGGCAGATATTAACGTAGAAAATATGAAAATTATAGAAAAATATTTTGACGTGGCCCTTGGAAAAATATTTATGCAGAGCTAGATAAAAATATTTTTCCAGTGTATTTTTATCAGGCTGTGTCTTAATTAACGATGAAATAAAGATGTCATGGTTTTGGCAGTACATATTTTTTTTGTACTAGCTGCAGCCCGCGACGTTATTAAAACACCAAAAGTAGATGATAGCGTGCTTATTATGTTGACCCGACCTCTTAGTAATATTCATGGAAAATTTGAAGTAAATCCATGCAGTACTTTTTAAGTTTAGCCCGGACATACATATAGATAAACGGACAAAAATTCTAAAAACTAATATTTAAGGCTTCGATATCGATTGCAGATCACGCCCCAAGTATTCATAAAAAAAATATTCAATATTGTATGGTTTTGACTTTCCTACAATTTTATTATCACTAAGTACATATTATAAAACAAAGTCGCTTTTTTTTGATGCAGGTTTCTTTAATAGATAGAGTGATTCAAGAGGAAGGTTTATAAGTATAATAACATTCATTAAATAGTGAAGAAATACTGTTATTATTGGAGTTTCTAATGTGATGTCGCAAATAATTACATTTTTTCCGCTTATATTGCAAACGCAGGCTGAACCCTACGAGATTTATCAAAATAATGTACCAAGTATTGTACATATTGAAAAGGTCTACAGAAAACTCCCCGATGGTATAATATGTCTATCTCTTATGGATATCCCACAATAACATTTTTTTCTCATTTACTTTTTACGACAAATAATGGCTAATTTTCGAAGCGGTTTTAACCAATACGGCATTAAGGCCATCCCCCGAGCAAACGACCTTGACGCGTTGCCGAGATCGCACAAAAATCCTATTTTTTTTTACTTATTTTAAAATTGATCTAAAAAAAATTAAAACGGGGAATATGTAGTTAATGAAATTGTCTATCTATTGTCGTGTGTTTCAAATAAACGAATTTTGTAAATACTAGGGAGATGCTGAAAGTATGCTTCAATTTTAATAAATTGGTATTACTTTGGAAGCTAATATCATGAGTATAATCATGTATAATAAACAAAAATAGAACATTTAAAACGGGGAAAGGAATGTTGATATACTGAAGATTATTGCTGTTTTTTTATTATAACTTTGTGGCTTTCAAATTATGAGTTTATAAGGCTCTAAATACGGTAAATTACGGAATCTCCGTAGGGGAAGGCCCTTAATCCTTATTCAATTAAACACTTTAAATACATTGTTGATTTAATATAGATCTATAATATGGCCCTTTACAGCATATGATTTAAATGAATATTTTCGAAGATATTACATTATTAAATAAAAATTGCGGGACGTAGCTTTTGCGGCGGTACCGACCAATGCGGTCCACGGGTAGTAATGAATATAAATCGAAACTATGTAGGTACTGAATCGATTTTAATCATTTTTTCAGTGGCTATATATTATATACCCGTGCGAAGCCGGGGCGGGTCGCTAGTATTATTATGTAATAAAGTCTAATAATCAAATTATTATGGATTTTTATTTTTAATGGTGGTGCTAGCTGCTGGCCGTGGTATTGCCTGTGAACTGATATTAAGATAGCTCATAATATTAATTAGTCTAGAAGTATTATAGATGTGTTACAGTGTTACACATAATTATGCACTGTAACTATATTATAATGTAACAGTTACTATAACCATAGTGACCACAGTATACATTTCATACAGTAGAATATCTCTGCGATATTATTTATTTACTTATTTATTTAAAAACTTTTTGTGCCTTATGGTACAAAGGTGGAGGTGCCTTATGGCATTGTCTACCAGTCAACCTTTGGGCGATACAAGAACAAATGGGTGCCAGTCGAGTTGAAAGAGGAAAAGTAACTTGCCGAAAAAAAATAATTATATAAATTTTTTTTTCGGCATAATTATATTATTATCCTTTTAATTCGTTAACAAAACAAAGTAAGTGTATCGTATTTGTTGTATCTACTATCTAGCTGTTAGTTTTACATTAATTTAAAAAATATAAATTTAAAATAGTGCCACCCCTGGTAGAAAACTCAAATACGTCTCAGGAATTAAAATCCTACTAACATTATAAATGTATTAAATTAAGAAATTTAAAAAAACCCCTGCCAAACAACTTTAAAAAGTAATGAAATAATATTTACTGGCTTTAAGTTTAAATAATTCCTAAGTGTAAAGTAATATTTTAGTCCATAATTGTTGTCACGGTGTGTCGGGGGACCGCCAAGTTAACTACGACAACAGCGACTTTTGCATTTTGTATCGCTGATTGTCTCGATTCAGTTCGCTGTGAACTGACCTTTAAACTATAATGTTATGTGAAATCAAACATCTACATTAGCGGTCCCCCGACACACCTTGACAACAATTATGGACTAAAATATTACTTTACACTTAGGAATTATTTAAACTTAAAGTCAGTAAATATTATTTCATTACTTTTTAAAGTTGTTTGGCGGGTTTTTTTTTAAATTTCTTAATTTAATTTAATTTTATACTTTTTAAACTTGTGTTGGTTATAGTGCAGAATTGTTCCTATCAACAGGATCATATCCCAATGAATACGATCTATAAATATCCTCTTGGATGAGGCCGTCAATATGAGCCCAAACATGAAACCTCCACCCTGGGTTCATACGGAGCTCGGCTCCTATACAATCCAGATGATGCTGCAGCAGCAGCATGCAAATATTTACTTTTTTTTTTTTTTTTTTTTTTTTATCTACGTCTTATTGGTTGTCGCAATTAAAATGAGCCCAAACACGAAACCTCTGCTCTAAGTTGGTGAGGAGTTGGGTATCCTATTGATTACCAGGTGATGCTGCAGCACCAGGGTCAACTTTCCATTAATATGTATATATTCATAAGCGTCACGAACCAGACTGCAAAATATAAAACCCATCAAACGACTGCAAGTTGCTAATCAGCCTATCACGAACCAGATAAACTGTGATATTTCAGCAATGAGCAGGCTGATGATGATGAACTATAGCTAAGAACACTCTCGATCATGTCAGCTTTCAAACAAAAAAAACTAGATCAAAATCGATCCACCCGTTTGGATGCTACGACGCCACAGACAGACAGACAGACAGACAGACACGTCAAACTTATAACACCCCTCTTTTTGGTCGGGGGTTAAAAATACAGGGTGCAATAAAACATTCCGGCCAAATTTCGATATACCTATTGATCCAGGTTGTTAAAATAAAAATATACGTATTTTTTCTTTTATAATCACTCAGTACTAAAAAGTTGAGAAATAGCTTCCGAAAGTTGTCCTATAAAACATCACAATTAAGGCTGGTTTTAGTGTCACGCGGACCGTCGGTACGGATCGCTCCGTATATATGCAATATGCATTACGCTATAAGGAGCGTTTTAGAGTAATGCGCATCCGCATTACTCCAAAACTTCATACAGAATTACAGATTGGTCTACGGAGCGATCCGTACCGACGCGACGGTCCGCGAGACACTAAAACCAGCCTAATAGACACTACGCGTCGCCGGCGCGTGACGTGCCCCCCGCATCACCCCCGCTCTACCCACCGCCGCGAAGCGACCGTTCTGCAAAGATTTTAAGTGGGATAAAATATTATGTTATTGTAAAAAAATTAACACCCTATTTATTTATTTTTTTGGTTAAATGGGCTCTTCTTATGATACCTAAGTCCTAAAAAAATTTGGCCGGTAGGTTTAATTGCACCCTGTATATTGAACCGATCAAACCACGTAAAGTTGCAGTCTTGTTAAACCGAAAAGACTAGATCGAAATTGGTCCATTCGTGATACGATTCCAAGGACAGACACACACACAGACAGACACGCTAAACTTATAACACCCCTCTTTTTTCATCGGAAGTTTTACGTGTGTGCCACTCGATACTGCATTTGATATTTCATGTAACATGTTACCTGAAATCACGTGATTGCGGCCAGTTCAAGCGTCTATTATGATTTATGGAGCTGGTGTACTGTATATAATGTGTGCTGTAACCTTGTGTCCGTTGTCAGTGGTCGCATTAGCGCGATTAGCGTGTGCTGGACGTGAGCTATTATTTACATAATGGCGCAGAGACCTTGGCCGTGCGCCGCAGCCTCGATTACTTCGCTCTCGGTTTCTCGTTTGCATTTTTTTAAATGAAACGTCATTTATTGCAATAGTTGATGCTGTTGTTACGAGAAGTTTAACAAATAGGACCGTGTTTTTGAAAATAAGGCCCGCAACGCACCTGCAACTCTTCTAATGTTGCGAGTGTCCATGGGCGACGTTAGTTGATTTCTATCAGGTGACTCGTTTGCTCGTTTGAACCCTAACTTTAATTACAAAAAAAAAAACGCAGTGGTGGTCCATCCAAAATTATGGAAGCAGGAACCAAATATATAAAATTATCGTTTTGCGGTGTTTGTTGGCAAGCTCCTCCGAAACCACTACCTATACCATATGTTATTGAAAATTTGTGTGCCTTCTTTGAGGCTCTCAAGCATTTTCCACAACGTATGGCAAAACAACATTCGTCGGACCAGCTAGTTACATAGTCGCCTAATTGCGATATTAGTGGGAGCTCTAATTGCAATTACAGTGCATCGCAGACGCAGGCAAATCCGATCAGACAATACGCGCTTGTCGATTTCACCACTTCCTGATAAGTTTCGGATAGGCTATCCACAACTTAACTTGACAGATGGAGTATGGAGCATCTGTCAAATAAGTTGTGGGTAGCCTATCCGGCACCTTATCAGGAAGTGGTGAAACAGGCCCTTATTATTGTAAATAGCTATCTACTTACAATAATTAGGGCCTTGTAGAGGAGTTGTAGAGAATTCTTTATTTTATTTTTGACTGTCTCATGCACTGGATGATGGATCGCTCAAATATGGCTTTACATACTGTAACATGACAGTTCAAGAAAACTTTGTTAGATCTAGGGCAACGAAAATTGTATGAGTGACCCGAGTATCACAACCAACATAATTACGTAGATTTCATTATTCCGAGCTTATAATACAGAAACAAAGCTTTTCTAGACTTTATACAACACACGTGTGTGTTTATACTTGATAGTTTGTTAAAACGAATGCGGTACCCACGTCAAAGCCGTCGTGAAAATTATGAATGCATCCGCATGGCGCGGTGCGTGCGGAAACGCATTTGATTCTGCATGGCCGCCGCGCTAACGTTCTCGGAAATTAACATTCTGCTAACAACGGGGAATGTTTTGATATTAATTAACAATTCCTTGAGTTCGCAGCTCCCGTGAAATGTTTGCATACCCTGGAATAGTGCAAGAGATCTTACGTTTTATTGAATTCATTGTAATAGTCTAAGAGCCGGTGGTAGATCGACCTTCACGTAATCTTCTTTTTTTCTTGATGGAATGTAGATTATGTAGGCATTTTGTATTTTATATAATAAACATGTTTTATACGCACTAATTAAATAGCACTTATCTTGCGTATAAATTTGTTTCTAATACTTTTACCGTGGGAAACTGCATATAGGTTTACTATTAGTAAACCGAGTAGCAAATACCTAACAAGTGATTTTACTCTGTTCTAAATAATTTTCATCTGAATGTGAACAAAACTCAGTATATGGGCTGTAAATTGTAATGTTGCTAATTTTAAAAATGCCTCGTTATAACCGCGTGACGATAGAGTTAATTAAGGCAAGTTTTGATTTTTTTGTTTGAATTGCATTATACCACATGACCAAATGGTCCATGACTTTACTAATTACTTCGCAATCAATATAAGTAGTCAATTTTGGCTTAAACCTTACCATTCCCAAATCCTATTTAAATTTTAAATCGTTTATTTGTTCATACCTTCCACAGCTTAAGACATTTTATCAGTGGAATCTGGTAATGCAGAGCGAATTATGCAATCTGTTGTGTCAGTCTGTCTGGAGTCTGGACCGAGTTGAAATAATTGGACTCGGGGGTGTTGAGACTTGAGAGTCGAGTCCTGCCGGTAATTACAGCGAGATTAATATTCAATGAGAGACTTTATTGACATTCCCAAGTAAATCCGATATGTCATGGAGTGAAAAAGGTATTTTGTACTTATAAAATCCATTTAAATATTATAAATGCGAAAGAGTGTCCGTGTGTCTGTCTGTCGCTGAACATATTTTGATGAAATTTGGTATGCAGATTCTTTGAGTTTTGGGAAAGGATATAGGATAGTTTTTTGCCGGAAAAATCAAGTAAGATCTAGTATTTAAAAATAACTTTATAAGCGTTAAGTTAATTAATATTGATTTCAGTTTTTTTAATTGAAAATGAGATCATTCTAGGGCCCAGAACATACAAAATATAGCGAAGGATAACAGAGATGCAATAATTTTTTATACATTTTTGACATCAGGATTTTTGGACAGATATTACCGGGATTTCTAGTAAAAAATCTCAAAAATCCCGATTCGCAATTTTCAAATCCCGGATTGAATTACCCGATAATTCCCCGAAATTTCTTAGTCCCTAGAAGCTTTTACTACAAAGTAAGAACAAACTTATAAGAACACAACTCGTTTGCTCGAAAGTTCTTTATAATAATTATGACCAATAAGGTCTGTGGCCAGTTAGTCATGGGCGTCGGATATTTTAAATGTTTGCTCCGTGATTCATCATTCACAGATTCCTTGCAAATTGTATGCACGCGGTTTTATAGAGGACTTTTAGAATGCGGATCCCTTAATAAATTACGAACACAGCTTTAGTTAGTCTGGAATTATTTACTGCAAGTATAATAGTCTTAGTTAGATTTAAGTCACTATTATTAGTTAACATCCAACTATCTACTCAAATTTAATAACACGAGGTACAATTTTCCAAAAAGATACTCCCTTAGGGGTTTTTTGTAGTCAAATTTTATTTTTTAGCCATTGTTCAAAATGTTTAGCCGG
Organism: Cyaniris semiargus; assembly: GCA_905187585.1. Classification (NCBI taxonomy): domain Eukaryota; kingdom Metazoa; phylum Arthropoda; class Insecta; order Lepidoptera; family Lycaenidae; genus Cyaniris; species Cyaniris semiargus. The sequence goes on from LR994555.1 coordinate 9,051,006, forward strand.
AATATAAATGTTAACTCTCGTTTACAAATATTAATGTTTTAAAAATGTTGAACGCCTACGTCATTATAATGGCAAAATCATGAAACGGAAAATCATTTTAAAAACGTTAAATCAACATAAAGTCAAAATAAGCCTCATAACCTACGAATAATAAAAACTAAGGAAAAGTAACTCCGTCAAAAAACATGTTCTACAATATATTTTGTCAAAAATGTGTACCTAAATATCCTACTTATCTACAACTATTTTCCGTACCCAAATGAAAAAGCAACGAGGAAAATGTCAAAACGATTGCCATAATCACATTGTATTATGAAGTATCGCTATCGACCTTAGCACGAGGAAGTTCGATAGCTTGTGGGAACGGACACGTGTACCGCGGGGATTCCCGGGCACTGTCCTGGGGAGTCGGGGACTGTCCCGCAGTTCCTGAGGGATAGAGCTAGGATAGTTCTGTAACTAAAGTTTGGAATTTGCATTGTCAAAGTTGTAACGTGGTTTTGAAAGTGTTAACAATAAAGACTTACGGTTATTTAACTATGAAGTTACCAAGGAAGAATATTGAGAACCAAAATATATTTAAATCAAATCACTCATTTTAAAAGTATTACCGTTCATACAAAGATTCAATGTAATATAATATTATAACAGACTAGATGTTCCGCGCGGCTTCGCCCGCGTAAATTAGGAATTTCCCGGAAACCGTAAATTTTTCGCAAAAAAAAGCCTATGGTCCTTCACGTAGTCTATTCTTCATGTGTGCCAAAAAATATAAAAAAAGCTCCAGTAGTTCTTAAGATAATAAGCAATTTCATGTAATTTACCCCGTTTTTTCCATATTTTCCTCAGTTTCTTAGCTCCAATTGATCTTTTAACTTAATAATATTATATAGCCTATAGCCTTCCTCGATAAATATAGGCTATCTAACATTGAAATATTTTTTCAAATCGGACCAGTAGTTCCTGAGATAATCGCGTTCAAACAAACAAACAAACAAACTCTTCAGCTTTATAATATTAGTATAGATAACTTACAAAGACAAAGGATTTTTTTAAGTTTATTTAATATTTCTATGCGTTACTGCTTGCTACTCAGTGCCCAGTGGCCCAATTCTTGTAGGTAGGATCTCAAGATTTTAAGACTGTCTCAAGATTTACAAATATTTAATTCTCCTTCCCCTTCCCTCCCCTTTAGTACTATTTATAAGAACAGTTACAGTCTTTGATGGAAGTTATTGCGACTAGCGATAATAGCAAGGATTTGGCTTCGGCACTATTGTATTGCAAACTTGTTGTAAAAAGTTACTAGTTCGGTCTTCGGTGGTATTCGCGCCGTAATTCTCAAATACCACATAAGGTACATATCTCTGTTCTGCCTCTGTAATTCTGTTGAAGAAGTTGTAGGTTTCTTCGCCATACTTCGATAGTAAGTTGTCACTTCTAATATTCTGGAAGCATTCGATTACTTCAGGCACGTAGACTGCATGCATTTTGCCGCACTGAAAAGAAAATTACTGTTGTAAGTCAAAATTGTTGGTTGTAAGTTGGCTCTTATAGTCTTTGAAAAACAAACTACAATATAGGCTTAAATTACTAAGAGAAAAGATTTTATTGGTTTAAATATCCGTCACAAATATTCGACAGATTTTCTGTTTTCATAAGTTGACATTCCTTTAAGGAAGGTGATATAATCCTACTAATATTATAATGGCGAAAGTTTGGATGTATGTATGTATGTATGTATGTATGTATGTATGTATGTATGTATGTATGTATGTATGTATGTATGTATGTATGTATGTATGTATGTATGTATGTATGTATGGATGTATGGATGTTTGTTACTCTTTCACGCAAAAACTACTGATCGGATTTTAATGAAAGTAAACCTTCTATGAGTTATAAATCTAATACATCCCTCCACCATTTTGGAGATGAAATTATAATATTCGTCGTCGATTCCCGAAAACTTACTAAATTATGCTTAAATAGATACTTCCTTATTCCTCCGCTCTATTTCCCCATCTCTGAGCGACGACGTCATGAATACAAAACGGTTTTATTTGGAGCATAATTTTGTTGGATAGTTCGCTCATATAACTTCCAAGTTACAAAACTATTTCGTATTAATTTAATTTTCGAAGTACGAGAACTTTAATAATGGGATGTTTCTCAGTTATTTGTCACTAGATTCGTACCACGTTTGCTTTGTAATGCTGGGTTTACTTAGCAGTTTAGCAAGCGCGCCTATCTATCTTTAATATGTATTTAGATTTTTCCCAGCCCCAAGGCTGCCAAAACGACTTACCAAGCTGCTTGCTTGGAATCCAAAGGGAAGGGGGGTTACATGGAGACTAGTACCTTCCAAATCTAGGTAATAACTATGTACAATAATGTCTTTTAATTTTTTATAGTTATCTCGTGAAGCCCCCGAAATATCAAGCTGCGACAGCGTCTAGCTCAGAGTTTTCACTATATTGGCTTTAGATACAGTGGCTATCCCTAACGAACGTTTTGGGATCAGACGTATTATGATTTTAGTATGTGTTATTTCGGTTAATAAACTATTAGAGCGCTCACACAAATCAGGTCAGTTGATTTTCGCACGTGTAACTCGCTATGGGGCAGGGGTTCTGAATCGAATAATAATGTGGGATCTAGTTATTGATAGACAGAAAATAAAAGATCATTTCAGGATATGAATTACTCAAGCAAAGGCAATTGAAAGTATAATTTAATGCCATAAGATTTTATCTATTTACTATAGCGCTTGTAAATGACTAAAGTAATATTTGAATAAATAAGTCAACCAATCTACAAAATTCTTGAAAGGATTACCTCTTATCTAAAAAAAATCAGAATCTCGATACTAAGAGCTTTGGTAACTTGAGTTTTTAGGTAATGCCTACTTGTGAGCCAATACTTACATGGTTCATAGCTGTTTGAAAGTCCCAAACACGGTTGTCTCTCCCATACTTCATGAGGCATATATTGAAGGTGAGTGCTTTCTTCTTATCGCTTATTACGTTAATGGCGCAGGCGTGGATCATGTTGCCGAAGCATTCTGCCGGGCCATGTTGACATTTGAAATAGGAACGACCGAGCATAGTGCTCTCCTGGAAATTTATGGACTATTAGTTCTGCGAATCAGATATTACATGTTGGCAGCAATTTCGTTTTGCAGCATTTCAGCAATTCGTAGGACATAATATTATCTTTTCTCGGGACTTGGAGAATCTGCATACCTGTTATTAAAATCGGTTTACCGGTTAAGGCGGGCTGAAACCCCATTTTATTATTTCTTGATACCCGTTTTACCTAGTTCCAATATAATAACGAAATGTAAAAAAATATGAAATATAGAGCACAATATTTAAAAGGGCTTAAGGCGGACTGAAACCCCATTTTGTTATTTCTTGATACCCGATTTACCTAGTTCCATTAAAATAACGAAATGTAAAAAAATATGAGCTATAGAGCACAATATTTAAAAGGGTTTAAAATCTAAAACATTTTAATAAAAAATAATACTTTCGCTGTAATTAATTTACAAACTCACCTCCGACAAAACTCTTTATCATCGAAATATAAGTATTAACAAGAATAACTTACATTTTATTTTAATAAATTGTCAATGAATCTATTTTAAAAAGGTCTGAAACGAATAATCTTTTTCCTTAATATTTATTTCGAAAGATATTTAAAAAACACATGAATAATAGAGGAGATCCGCCCCTAGAAACTACAATTTTAAGCTAAGCTAAAATGAATCTTATCGCGATGCGTACACGCTTGGTCTTTGGTTGTGTGCAAGGTTATCGTTTTGGAATAGGCATGACGAAAAATTTTTTTTTCTTGTTGGTAAGTGAAGGACCATTCAAAAATAGAAATATCAGTGAAAAAATGACTCTGATAGCATAAAAACTCTCCAAGATATCACAATTCAAAACTCACATAAAATAGACCTTCCCAAAACGCTCCATACAAAATGTCAGCTAACTGTGACGTCACGCCTAGCTAGTTTGTTCGATAGCTATGTTAAATATTGAGTGTATGAAAGTGGTTTCGTAAGAAAAAATGTTAAAAATTGCATAACTTATCGAATGGTACACAAAAATTAAGGAATTTTATAAAAAAAATATTCGACTTGACTTGACGAAAAAACTTTGAAGGCTCAAAACAAAAAAAAAATATAATAAGTTATGTAGCTGAAATTTTGAGAATACTTATTTTTCATCGCTATGTCTTTATTTTATTTAAAAAATCAGCTAATCTTCAAAGATTGGACTTATATCAATAGGGATGACGACAAGGTCAACCTTGTCGTCATCCCTATTGATATAAGTCCTCGCCTTAAAGCTCAAAGAGTTAACAGTTAACAGACAGACACACTTTTATGATATTGGTATGAATTTAGTAGCCCCTATAAATGAGTATTAAGGTGTCTCCTATTTTCAGGCAGCTGAGAAAAATATAAAGCTTTGCAGCATTTTGCCTTTTTGAATCAAAATTCTTAAGGCTGTTGGGTAGTTATCAAAAGTTTTGTGGTATTAACGTCATTTCTTATGGTATAACGTAGATATAGCATACCTCAATATGCCCATAAGGTACCAAGTGAACATCAATATAGGAACCCAGAAGATCCATAGTAGTCCTAAGTGTATCAGCAAAGAACTCAACACTAGCAGGACACAGTGTCTCATAGTACACGCTGATTTTAAGCTTCTTGTTAGGTGTATTGTTATCATGCTGAAATCAGAAAAATGATTATTATGAGTAAACTAGACGACGCCCGCAATTCCGTTGCGACAAAGTCAGTTTGTCGCGCGGGAACCATCATTTTTCCGGGATAATAAGTGTGTCCTTTCCCGGGATTCAAAATATCCTCATACCAAATTTCAGCAAAATCTATGTACCAGTTTGAGCGTGAAGAGATAATAGACAAACATACATACATACACACTTTCACATTTATAATATTAGTATGAAATAAATTGTAAAAGGTGATTCAAGTTTCTGAGATTATTTGACAGGAGGTTTCCATCCAAGACTGTTGTTGATTGGCTATTGTTTTGACGCTATCCAATCAAAAGCGCTGGTGAACAGATAAACTTCAGTCAAAATACCACAGATACTGGACATTAGTCTGTGAAAAAGTAAATCTGGTTATTATAGGTGTGTTTGGGTTCTCTATGACTTTTTGTGTGTTGTTATTCATTAGCCAAAATTTGTTTCAGCTTTTTCGAAGTCGGTTAAAAATGTACCTTCAAGTGTCAAACATCAGTCGGTATAAAGTTAAAGATAACGTAGTAGGTACTTACCAATTTTGGCTCTACTCTTTCTCTATGATATGTTCCATTATTATAAGAAATATGATTATGATAACCTAATCTAGCAGTTTCATTGAACTTATATTGACCAGAACCTAAAAACAGTTTAAATTAATTATTTTTCCCTTTTCACTATAAACATAGTGATTATTATCATTTGATAAGATGCAGAGAAAAGACTGAATAAGCAGACAATTGTAGTCGGCACATAATTTAGTATTGCACTATAGTCTATAACACTACAAATAAATACTATATTAAAGAGAATATAACGTATTTTAACTTACCCACATATGCTTTAACGCCACTTACATTATAATATACTAACACGGAAAAATAAATACAAAATATAATACGTGACGGTACCATTTTAAATTTCCTATTTACTAAACTTAAACTTAAGTAAACTATCTTACTTAACTACAGTTAAAAGGAAACTGAACGTAAGATAAAAAGCTGACCGCAAGTAGGCAGTCTTTAATGATATGAATATAGTTTTATGCATAAATGTTTTATCAACAATACATGTCACATGTGGCCATTGCCCCTAGATAATGAAGTCAGTTACTATTAAGTATTAACCGTGATAAATTGATAAAAATACAAGTCGTGAATTATTTTTATACATCGCGTACGTGGTGTAACGTGTAATTTTGCTGTAAAAGTAGCAGGGCACACAGAAAGAACTTTCGACTTCGGTTTTTATATTAGAAATGGTTCAACATCATACATTGTGTTTAAAGTATAATGATAGAAAAAATTAACTATTGCAGTGAATTCTATACAATTGTACAAACCCTAATAAAATTGATATTATGTTACACGTCGTATTAATACCACAAGCCTAGTTAAAGTCAGCCAATACCAAGAAACACTCCACATAACGATGATGTGATGTTTTATACGTGGGAGAGCCATGCTTCGGCACGAATGGGCCGGCTCGACCGGAGAAATACCACGTTCTCACAGAAAACCGGCGTGAAACAGCGCTCGCGCTGTGTTTCGCCGAGTGAGTGAGTTTACCGGAGGCCCAATCCCCTACCCTATTCCCTTCCCTACCCTCCACTATTCCCTTCCCTTCCCATCCCTACCCTCCCCTATTATCCTATTCCCTCTTAAAAGGCCGGCAACGCACTTGCAGCTCTTCTGATGCTGCGAGTGTCCATGGGCGACGGAAGTTGCTTTCCATCAGGTTACCCGTTTGCTCGTTTGCCCCCTTATTTCATTAAAAAAAATGTAAAAGTAAAAGCTGTAGAGTTTGGAAAGTTAGGCTTTATAGAATTTTAAGGCGTTAAGATTGGCTCTACATATTATTAGAAAACCTGAAACTTTTTAATAGTGTAGGATATTTGAAATACGGGTTCTACTTTTAAGTTATTTAAAATAATGGGCCTATGGTGCCAGAAGAAGGAATTAATATATTTTTTTTTTATTATGGAAAATCTTCTAAGGTTCCTTTAACATGAAAATAATACCGATGGAATTTAAATTTTGCAAGTCTAATTTCATAGTTTATAGCTGAACACAACCACTCTAAAACATAGATTAGTCTGCCGTTAATAAATGCAAGTTTGCGAGCTGCAACACTTGGGTTTGACGTAGCGTCGCTAAACTTTTGCCACATTAAACAAGTGTTTTAAGCACGTTTATTTGTAACTTGATGTTGCCCGCAACACACAAAAAATGAGCCGCTGAAAGTTGGAAAACCTCACATTCTTTTGGTATAAAACAATTAGACGTTCTTTCCAGCGGCTAAAAATATCTCTATACACATAAAAATTGGAAAAGCGGTTCACTTTTAAAACAGTTTGTCGATATTTGGGCCTGTTTCACCACTTCCTGATAAAGTGCCGGATAGGCTATCCACAACTTTTTTGACAGATTCTCCATATTCTATCTGTCAAGTTAAGTAGTGGATAGCCTATCCAGCACTTATCAGGAAGTAGTGAAACAGGCCCTTAGTAAATAAAAGAGCATACAGATAGACAAACACACTTGCGCATTGATAATATTTGTTTGAATATCATAATTAGTAATGTGGTAAATAATATAAACATAATAGTTAGAGATAGCATAAGCACTCATCCTTCCTCGTTCTGAAAGTTTAAGCCTCTTCTTAATAAGAGGACTCTTATTTTGGAGAGGCCACGACTTTCAGAAACGAGGAAGAAGGAGAGGAGGGGGTGACTTATCCAAGTCTGACAGATTTTAGGTTAGTTCTAATAGACAGAAAATCAAAGAGAAGAAAATCCCAGATAAGCTTTAGAATTTAAATATTATCAGTATATGTTGTGTAAATATTAAAATATTTGTCAATATTTGCAATAGCTTTTCTAAATACATGGCTCCCAGCCTCCGCAGCGAAATAGAAGCTCATAGAGCACCCAACAACTACTTCGCGGTCACCAGACTGTAAACACAAGGCTAAATAAACTCACGCTGACGTCCAGACATCGAATTTCAAAATATTTTTTCTAGACTATATTTTTAAGGCTAACTATAAACAGTACCTAATGGCTTAAAAATAGCAAACAAACATTTTGAGCTATTACCGTTGTATTATTAAAATGCGCCCACCTTGCTCATTGTTAAAAAGTAAAGTAAATTTACAGGAAACCTACAGAACATAAAACATAACAATGTACCTAATGACTATTTAATATTTATTTACAAGTTTCATAGAATACGTGACGATACGAGCCAGGGATAAATATAGTTTAAGAGACGATTGCAACTTAGAAATCTTGTAATATTAATTGCTACAATTAATTGTATTTCTTTAAGAAAAACAATTTGATGTAACTTTTTTTTCCTATTTATTCTTTAAATTGCTTTTTGAAGTGTTGTCCCAATCTTTAGCAGGCGCAGTAGAAGCTATAATACCTGGGTTCTAAGCTTGTGTAAGCTTAATCAGTCGCTCAACTAAAAAGCTGTTAATTGAAGCTGTTAGACAATTTTGTACGCTCCGCCCTATGGTGGCGCTTAAATCAATTCCTTTAAAGTGGTACAGACTACAGAATACATTGAACTCAGAGTCAAGTTAATGGAATTTTATTATTACTTGGTCTTAAAGAGAGAAAATTAAGTCCTTTTGCATCTGTTATAGTCTCTCGATAATTTATATGCAATATATACATACTTCAAATACGGTGGTGCCTGGGATATATTTTAAAAGTACGCATGGTTGCCCAAGCACATACCGTATTTTCATAACAGAGTCGGCCCAGTTCAGAGTAATAAACTGGTCAATTATACGTCTGGGACCATACTTGAGATCTGAAAGTGTCTTGGTAGACGGCAGAACATTGGATTAAACCTGGGTGCATTTCTCTTGTACAAAAGAAAGGTCTTCCCACTAGGCCGCGGACGCTTCTCAAGACGCTATATTAATGAAAGAAAACTTGCATAATAATACAATTTATTTTTACAATCAAATGTATTTCATGAAACAGAATGCATATTGCTTTCATTTTCCTCGAGGAAGTCAGTATTGTAAGCACTGCGGCGGCGGGCTGGCGAAGGCACTGCAGATGTCCTTTATGAAAGTGTCCTTGTTAGACAATTTTTGGTTCACCAATATGTAGGGTAGATATGTATAATTTGTCTTTTTGCTCGCCTCCCCGTAGTAGTACAATAATTCGACACCTTTACTTCCTTTAGCACAACTCTTGATCGGTTCTGGGTCGAGCTGCATGCGTTGGGCGCACTGAAATACAATTAGGTAAAATATATTATTGGATTGTATCTTTCAAGGCCAATCTCCACTTTGAGATACATGGGATAGAGCGTGCTGCACAGGATAACATAACTATCTAGAATTTAGCTTACCCTTTCCGCGGCTCGGTCGTCGGAGCCCCGGCCGTCCTGCGCGGGTTCCATCATGCAGGAGTTGTAGAGCAGCGCCTGCGTGGTGTTGGTTAGGATGTCCAGCGCGCACGCGTGCAGCGTGTTGCCGTAGCACTCGGCCGGACCGTGCTGGCATTCGAACGTTATTTGCCCGTTGTTGTCTTTAAACGTCTGAAATTTTGGAGCGGTTAAGCTTTGTTAGGAAAGTGGTTTGGGTGTTGCCTCTGTAATCGTCACGATTAAACTGCTCTAAAGCTGAAGTTACTTTTAGACCCGGAAAGGATATAAACTACTTGACCTCCCTTGGCTAATATTTCCAGAGCGTATTATATAATAAGTAATGATATAACATTAGATTAAAACTTGCTACCTTAGCTTTTCCATAAGGATATGTGGATATATCTAAATAGTTTCCTAGTTTTATGACGGCTTCCTTGAATTCATTAGTGTCAAAATGCATGCAACCAGGACACATACATTCGTAATACAGCTGGACTTGAATTTTTTGATCTGAACGAGCATATTCTTCAAGCTAAAATCAGGCAAAAACATAATTTTTTATTGGTTACCAATTTACGGCATTCCAGTGAAATTCACGAAAGAGAATTTTTAAACACCAATATCAAAAACTACTCTAACTCTCTACTGCAACTAAATTTCAAAAACTACTCGTTCATTTGATTACTGACCTTCTTATCATCAATTATAAACAAATCCATCTCAAAATCTCTCTGAGAGTGGCTTCCATAGATCACGTCGGTCAATACCTGCGAAAGCTCATCTAAAAATATAATGTCATTTAATAAGTACAATAATTGTATATTATACTTACAAAGTACTTATGTATTAAGCCACTTTTTTAACGTATATGTTACAGCTATACAAGGTATTATCAGTGGATAATACCTTGTATAGCTGTAACATTTATTAATAATTATTCTACAATAATTAATTTAAAGACTTACCATGATGTGTTAAACCACAGCTAATCACAATGTAGGACAATATTAATAGTAGAGAAATATTCAAATTATAAGCCATCTTCACAAGTGTGTTGTCAAGACTCACGACATAGACTGCTGTTCAAATATATTTGAGACATAGCTTTGTAAAATGCAAGTTTAAGAAATCATTGTTGCACAAAGATAGTAATGGCTAATTACTATAAATGATAATTATTCAACTTGATAGCTGTAAGACTCTGTAGTGTTACGTTCTGTTTTAACCTGATTCTGAAAAAGGAGGTTCTATATTCGTTTGTATAATATATATTTTGTATGTGAGAAGATTACTCTGCCATTTACGTTCATATTTTAAAAATCTTTATTTATTGAAATGAAAATAGCTCGAATTTAGTATAATGTTCACAAAAGTGGTGATTTTATAATATAATAGAATAACATAAAGAATCGAGGGAAATGTTCAGTAGTTTTGACCTTTTCTGAAGTACAATACAATACAATACAAAAACACTTTATTGCACACCAAAAAATACAAAATAAAAACAATTTTACATAACAACATATTGTATAATGATGCACAAAAGGCGAACTTATTGCTAATAAGCAATCTCAGTTAACCTTTTGTTTATCAAATTGTCTATTATTAGAGATTGAGAAGATTGTGTAGGTGTACAAACCAGGTAACATTTAACTTAAACAATATTAAAGAAACAAATTTAAGGCTTATTTAGGAAATGACGTCTAAACTTATTTTTAAAAATATTAATCGAATTAGCGCGACGAATTTCCAGTGGCAGTGAGTTCCAAAGTACTGTAGCACGAACAGTAAAGGATTTGGAAAATAGGGAAGAGGAATGTGAGGGGATCTCAAGAGTCAGATTGCTGGAAGAGCGTAATGATAATTGGTTGGTGTCACGTAGGAAGTTAAAGCGATTTTTTAAATACAAAGGTGTGGAAGGGTCAAACAGGATATTATAGAGGAGTGAGAGAATGTGAGTGTCACGTCGGGATCTAATAGGAAGCCAGCAAAGCTTTTTGCGGAATTCCGAAACATGGTCATATTTCCGTAAGCCGTAAATAAATCTGATGCAAACGTTCTGAAGTCTTTCTAGTTTATCTAGTAACTCTTCTGATACATCAATAAGACAAACATCAGCATAGTCCAGTATAGGTAACAATATTGTGTGCGCCAGAGCAATCTTTGTAGAGATTGGTAGAAAGTTATCAAGTATACGGAGAGATGCATTAGCCCGAAAAACTTTACAGCTAAGAGCATCAATGTGAGGCTTCCAGAATAAGTTACCGTCAAATATGACTCCTAAATTCTTGACGCTGTCTACAAAAGGAATCGGGGTGCCATCAAAGGTCAATGGTGGGAGTTCCTGCCAAATTATTCGGGAACGAAGCTTTGAGCTACCAATAATAATAGCTTGGCTATTGCTAGGATTAACACTTATGCCAAATGACTTGCACCAGCTGACTAAGTAGAGGAGGTCTTTGTTGACGCGTTCAACTGCCTCTTTCAGATCCTCGATGAGAGAGTGCGTGTATACTTGGGGGTCGTCAGCATAAAGATGATAGGATGATGTTAGGTGGCTACTGATGGAATTATTAAAAATAGCGAATAATAAGGGTTAGACTACGCCTCCCTGAGGTACACCAGCAAGAAGTTCAATCCATGCAGAAAAGCTGCGAATTCACTGTCTGCGGCCCTTTAGATAGCTGTCGAACCATTTCACTACGCAAGAAGAAACGTTTAGAATTTTTAAAGTGGCAAGACATTTATCCATATTGTTGCGTATGTCCTCTGAGATATTTAATAAGGCCGTGGTTGTGCTATGACCTGAACGAAAACCTGATTGATAGGTATTAAGGAGATTGTTAGTACATAGGAAACGGTTAAATTGAAGGTAAATTAAACGCTCGAAAACTTTGGATAGGAAGGGAAGGATGGATATAGGACGGAAGTCAGTATAACCGGAAGAGTTAGACTTTTTTGGGATTAGTATAATATCTGCATCCTTCCACATAGTAGGAAACGTGCAAGTACGGATGGAGGTATTAAAGATATAGGTTATAGGAAAAATTAAGGAATCAACGATTGGAATAATCATTTTTCGTCCAATGCTATCACAACCAGCGGCATCAGAGTTAATAGACATAATCGCACGCTTTGTATCGTCTACAGTGACTTCGTTGAAGGTGAACATAGGAACATCGTGGGCTGGCGTATTAGATAATGACCTAAGCGTATCGCTCTTTGTTGCGCTGTCAAAGGATGGAGGGGATGAAAAATGACGAATAGCTGCGTCAAGGTCCAGGTTGTTGAGTGGAGAGCTTGTGATATTTTTACCAATACCAAGTGACCTTAGGAAACGCCAAACGCGTGATGGGTCTTTTTCTACGATAACCGCTTTATGGTAATAACGCCGCCGAGCATCCCTGCATGCCTTGTTGCATCGGTTACGTATGAGACGATATGTTTCCTTATTCGCATCAGTCGGCACCTTACGAAATTTAAGTAACTAATTGCCACCAAAAAGTAAGATTAGACGTATAAGCACTTAAACGTATATCCTGGTTCCCGAAGTGCTGAACAGAACTCTTGTCTTTTTATGGATACATCTCTGGGGACTTCGGCGTTGATTAGAGAACTTAAAGCATATGCCAATAGGTGAATTACATTAATCATCATCATCACCATAATTCCGCCATGTATAGTCACATTTGGGCCTTTCAGAGATTATATTAAGAGGATTATGGCCCTGAATATGGTACCATTTTCACGAAAGTGGTAACCTGATGACAGAGTCTATGAAAAAAAACTTAAGTTATAAAACAATTTAATTTTAAGTATATTAAAATCTATTTCATCTCTTTCTTATTATATACTGACTCAGACGAAGTCGCGGGCATCAGCTAGTGTATAATATAATATTATGTCTTATATTGCCATGTTGTCATGGAATATAATACGTAATATGCTTCTATAACAGTCGCGAAGTCAGTATTGTAAGCACTGCGGCGGTGGGCTGGCGAAGGCACTGCAGATGTCCTTTATAAAGCTGTCCTCATCTGACACTTTTTTATTAATCAATATGTAGGGTACATAATCATAGTTTATTTTACTGCTCTCTTGACCATAGTGGTACAGTAATTGGACACCTTTACTCCCCTTAGCGCACGCCTTAATTGGTTCTGGGTCGAGCTGCATGCTTTGAGCACACTGAAAGACATTCAAATATTATTGAAATTATATCTTAAAGCCTCTCTCCATGTTGGGTCATGGTGCGAAGCTGTCTGTCTGTCTGTCTGCCTTTGTATAGCATTAATCATCTGTGTGCTGAAACACGTGCTTTGCAGCACGCTTTCGGCAGTTTTTATATCCTAATCATTTGTCTTACTCTCTCCGCAGCTCGGTCATCGGAGCCTCGGCCGTCCTGCGCGGGTTCCATCATGCAGGAGTTGTAGAGCAGCGCCTGCGTGGTGTTGGTGAGGATGTCCAGCGCGCACGCGTGCAGCTTGTTGCCGTAGCACTCGGCCGGACCGTGCTGGCATTGAAAGGTTATGCGCCCGTTGTTGTCTTTGAACGTCTGAAATTTTGGAGCGGAGACAAGTTAACCTTTTTTACGCTGCCACTTTGCTGCTTTGCGAGGAATGTGTTTTTAAGATCCAATAGAATCAGTGCACTTAGCAAGGTGAGGTAAAAACAAATTAGTCGCAAAGCTTCTCTGGTAGATAACGCATCCTTAAAGGCGTAAAATGTTACCTATTTGGAAAAGTTGTGACCTATAGTATAAATAGCTTCTAAATGGGCGTCCGTAGGGGCAAGTGAGCCTGTCTGTTTACGTCATCACGAGAACCGAACCAATTGAGAGTAGTTAGGTATTCGCCGGTTCTGGCTCACTGCCTCAATGTAGGGAAAAATGGGGTTTCGATGACCCTTTCGCCTAAAAAAAAAAAAAAAAAAAGGATGTTTGGTATCAAAATGGGGGTTTTCAACCATCCCCGATCGATATATGCGATCCGTTTTTGCGTATTTGCACTAGTTCCAAAGTTAGCTTTTGTGTTTAACCCTCATTATCTACTATCACCACGCTCAATTGTTCCTTAATAATTACAATCGCTACTTATTGCATTGTTATGCTCGCCTCGGTGTCCTATTGTTCCTAATAACTAGTCGCTTATCGCATACGTCACCTCACTTTCTTACGCACGCGAGTGAAAATCATGTATTACAAGATTTCAAATAAATAAAACTAGATAAATTTTTCATTACATGTATTTTATTTCATTAAAACATGTATTGAACATACTGTACAATATTATATCATTACACAAAGTGTTGTTACTAAATAACTTTTGAAACTCTACTAAACTTTCCCCATTGAACTTATAATACAAATACATTAAACAAAAAATGTAGGTCACCCGATCATTCGATGGACTTCGTAAACACACGGCGACACAGCGCGCAAACTGACACGTTTTGCTCGTCAGCAAATCCGACGAGTCAACGACCGCCGCCGCCGCCCGCTCGCCGCCTGCGGTCGAGTCGAAGCCGAGTCCAACTCAGCAGAAAAGCTTCGCAAATGTTGCTGTTCGCCCTGCAATCCGCCCCCCCCCCCCCCCCGCGGCGAAAACAAGGAGGGTAGTGGATGGTCGCAAGGCAGAACCTCCTCGACTCAACAAGGATGAGAGCAGGAGGTGCGATGAGGAGGGCTTCACACTAGTGGAGAGAAGAAAGAAGAGGCAACCCACCGTCCGCAACCACTGCGGCACTGCACCTTACGTACCCGAGCTGCGTCTGCCGACGTCGCTCTACATGTCGCGCCTGCACTGGTCCATGGAAGTCGAGGACGTCGTAAACTACATCCGCAAGAAGACTACCTTCACCTTGAGGGTGGAGCGTCTGTACTCTCGGCACAAAGTTAACTTCGGTTCCTTTGTGGTGAGAGTACCGACAAAACTTATGTCCACTCTCGAGGTGGAGGAGTTCTGGTCGGCCGGTGTAGTTTACCGAAGGTTTCGGGGAAGGCTCTCCAATGAAGCGCGCATCACGTCGCCGCCAAGAAAGACAACGTGATAATAGTGTGAATGTTAGAGTTTTGTGAAAATAATAACATGCTGTAGGATAAGACTGTTCGGTGTGCATCCGTTGTCTGATTGCAATAAAGTTCAACTTGTGCTGTTGTGTATTATTGTATGAGTGGAATAAAGAATTTGTATAATTTGTAACTTGTATAATAAAACTTGATAATTTTTTCATTAAATTTATTTTATTTCATTAAACATGTATTGAACATACTGTACAATATTATATCACTACACAAAGTATTGCTACTAAATAACTTTTGAAACTCTACTAAACTTTCCCCATTGAACTTATAATAATTACTTGTACAACATGTATTGATGGGGTGTGGTCGGGGCGAATCCCGACGTAGTAGCCTCGGTGATGATCTTTTAGGAAACATAGGAGTCTGTAATAGTTTTCTATCCTCACCTAATTCAAGAGAGGCCCGAATTCTACTAGACATATATTTTGATTTTATTGTAAGTAGTATTTAAGTGATTAAGTAGTATTTATGTTGTGATTTGATATTTTGTTTCGTGGGGGTGGCATAGTCGGTCACCGACAAAACCCCTTTAATAAATAGATTAAAAAAAAAAAAAAAAAACTTATAATAATACAAATATAATACAAAAACTATACTCTCCACAAACTGATGTGAAATCATTTTGTAATCTCCATTTGTTAATATACCATCTCCTACAGTTTCACCCCATAAAGCGCGCCCGCAGAATCAAAGTATTGATGTCATTTTCATTGATGTGTATGGCTATCCAGTGGGGTCTAGGTGTAACATATCAGGATCCAAGTTGCTAATAAATGTATGTAGGGGTTTGAACATATATTATATAGGCAGACGATTTGCAGCGTACATTATCTTCTAAAGTCTAAACCTTCACAAATTCTTCTCAAATAATTAAGGATCTCTATTGTGTTCATAGTGTATTATCACAGAACCAATCTGGTTTATGGATCTTGTATAACGTATCCGTATTATGTATACTTTGTGTATTTACTAAGAGGGGTATTACATAATATGAACAAATAAAAGAAACATAACTTTGGTACAATATTTTATTTCATAATATTCCCACACTATTAGGTTCACACACGTTACACATTATAACTCAAATAGATCATACATGTGACTTTTCTTAGCTACTATAGTCTACAGTTACATTACGTTTCTATCTATTTCTATAACATTATCAAACTCTGCAAATACAATAGAGTTAATCGTTTCAGAGAGACTAGAATCAATTGATATCCCATTTCCTTTATTAAGGAAATGTATACCAGTGCCGGAAAATAATGTATGATAGGCTGAAGTGAACATAATATTAGATACCATTGAAGGATGGTTGTAGAGTTTTTGAAGACACTTGTTGTCCATCCATGTATAAAGAAAATGAATTCATACCATAATTTTCAAAATTGAAAGGATTCTTACTAATGATTAAATTTACAAATCCTATGATAAATATTTTGAGTACTTGCCCCAGGAATATTATCAAGTGTTTTTTTTTCTCACCAGTGGAAAGTCGTAATATCATAAACGTTATTCACAATTATT
Organism: Cyaniris semiargus; assembly: GCA_905187585.1. NCBI lineage: Eukaryota > Metazoa > Arthropoda > Insecta > Lepidoptera > Lycaenidae > Cyaniris > Cyaniris semiargus. Next base: position 9,067,791 of record LR994555.1, read on the forward strand.
GAGTCATCCTAAACATCCATTTAATGGTAAAGCATACAATAGATACACTTTCAAGTTCTTTACTGATTATTCCTGTGAGTCGTTAAAAGAACAGGATAACATTAGATAAGATTGTAAAACCTCATATTATCATTTTTAAATAAAAAAAAAGTATAATAATATTTATCAAGTTTTCCTATAACAAAAAAAAACATATGATAATTCTATAACTAATTATATTCTGAATCGTATAGCATATATGTTCCTTTATTATAGAGTACAATAATATATTTTCTTAATCCTTATAGTTACCTATACATTTACATTTATCATCTTTGAATTCTATCAACGTTGGCCTTCAGCCACATACCGAAAGCTACTACCTCAACCCCGCTGCAATGACAACTTCTCTTAGATGTTTTAGAGAAGTTGGTATGACGATGGCAGTTTGACAGTTTTGAATTATTCCAGTCCAACTCTGCCATCACCTTTTCCACTTTGGGGCACCCAAACATTTCAATGTTTACATGTCTGAAGCCCAACGTTGATAGCAATTTTTTTTCAACTGTGCCCCCTTTATACGCCCATAAGTATTGTTTATTTGGATCGAGGGAGTGTAAATGCTCCACTAAAATTTCTTGGGTTATGTCTCCATCGGAATTTCTGAACGCCATTCCATGAACATGGCGTTCACAAAATGCAATTTCCTTACTTTTCCCCAGATGGAGAAACCATAACGGTAATTTAATATAGTGCAGGTACATCACCTCTTTCCAAATATCATAAATACCAACCTCTTTGAAGTATATGTCACTCTTAAGGGGGAAGCCATCGATGTCTATTACATACCTAATGTTAATCTCCATACTATCATTATTATTATTTCTCGACATTATGGCGCGCACACATACTATAGTAATACTTTAACAGTCTTTTTAAAACTATAAAATTATACAATAATTGTCTTTTACACTTGTTTTTTGTCTATCTGTCCGCACAGTCTATTGTTTTTGTATACGTCGCACAGTCTATACCGTTAACACTAATGGTAGAAAATACGAAGTTTAACAGTTCACTTGTCAACTTGTTCGTATGTGATATCAGATATGGTGTGAGTGAAATACTCTGCCGACACTTCAACCAACCGTAACCACTGTTCGTGATCGGTGTTTACACACCCCCGTTGTATCCTTGAGATGCTCTGCGATATCATCCCGAATCAGTGTGTAAATGCTATCATCACTCAGCCCACTCCCTTCGTACACACTGGTGAACAGTATATGTACGTCTTCATGCAATTTATGTAACGGGATAGGTCACATCCACAGCTTCAACAACCTGTTGGTTGATAAACATTTTTTTTCATTTAATCATGATCACATGGAAAAGTTAATTGCCCATGTATTACCCTCTCGACCCCTGTTAATTATGTTTACACCCTTATTGAGTATTGCCAAAATATCTTCATCTATGTCGTTATATCTCGATGGTAATGCCACAACGTATCCATTGTCGAGATGTACCACTGTCTGCAATGTATCGGCATGAAACTTTGATGGAAATTTTAAAGCTCTAATGATTTTATAAGGGATGTTTATCTCAAGATCCTCCAAATTTGTCCATGTCTTATTGAAATAATTATTTAATTTTTTCAGAGCTTCCCCCATTGATATTTTTAAACTAAAACACTTTTATACTCACAATATTCAAAAACTTCTAGCGGAAATATTAATTACTGTATTGCTGACGAGTGCAGTGGTACTGGTTAAATGTGATTTCAAACAGAACCTTTAGGGCTATTTATAGTTAAAAAAGCTCAATAAATTTTCTCTATTGATCCCCACCACCACCTGATAATATATGTATACGACAGAAACCACTTCCTGTGATAATATTTTGTTAATAATTATATTTTTAACGGTATTTTGAGATCACATTCACCATCTGTACCCCTTTTTTATTCACATTCAGACTTGTCGTTATGTCCTGAAAATATATGCATAGGTAATACTAAAGAGATTAAATTGGTTACAAATCTTAATAATAAAACTAAATACAAAATTCATTACAGGAATCTTAAACAATGCATAAAAATGGGGTTGATAGAATATTAAAGTTTAGACAGCTACCATGGTTGCAAAAGTATATAGACCCAAATCAGGTTTCGATAAAGATTTTTATAAATAAATAATTCATTATTTGACAAAACAATGGAAAATATTGAAAAAAAGAGTTAATGTTGAATTATTAACACATTTGGAATAATCGTGGTAAAGTTCTACTAGGTGCACAAGAATTAAGGCGGGCTGAAACCCCATTTTGTTATTTCTTGATACCCGATATACCTAGTTCCAATATAATAACGAAATGTAAAAAAATATGAGATATAGAGCACAGTATTTAAAAGGGTTTAAATCAAAAACATTTTAATAAAAAATAATACTTTCGCTGTAATTAATTTACAAACTCACCTCCGACAAAACTCTTTGTCATCGAAATGAGTTTCAATCAAAATTTGAATATAATATATTTCAAATTTATTAAAGCTTGTTTCATTATTTTCAAAAACCCTTTAGAAAATTACAAAATGTGTTTTTTTAAATATAATATATAATTTCAAATTTATTAGTTTTTTTCATTATTTTCAGAAAACTTAGAAAATTATAAAGTGTTTTTTTAATATAATATATTTCAAATTTATTAAAGCTTGTTTCATTATTTTCAAAAACCCTTTAGAAAATTACAAAATGTGTTTTTTTAAATATAATATATAATTTCAAATTTATTAGTTTTTTTCATTATTTTCAGAAAACTTAGAAAATTATAAAGTGTTTTTTTAATATAATATATTTCAAATTTATTAAAGCTTGTTTCATTATTTTCAAAAACTTTTTAGAAAATTATAAAACGTGTTTTTTTTTAATTTAATATATTATCTTTAATTTATTAAAGCTTGTTTCATTATTTTCAAAAACTTTTTAGAAAATTATAATACGTTTTGTTTTTAATTTAATATATCTTATCCTTCCAATTTGGTATTTTTTTTTCTAAAAGGTTTTTGAAAATAATGAAACAAGCGTTAATAAATTAAAGATAATATATTAAATTAAAAAAAAAGCTTTTATAATTTTCTAAAAAGTAATAAATTTGAAATATATTATATTAAAAAAACACGTTTTATAATTTTCTAAAAGGTTTCTGAAAACAATAAAAAAAACTAATAAATTTGAAATATATTATATTCAAAAAAACACGTTTTGTAATTTTCTAAAGGGTTTTTGAAAATAATGAAACAAGCTTTATTAATTTGAAATGTATTATATTAAAAAAACACGTTTTATAATTTTCTAAAAGGTTTCTGAAAACAATGAAAAAAAACTAATAAATTTGAAATATATTATATTCAAAAAAACACGTTTTGTAATTTTCTAAAGGGTTTTTGGAAATAATGAAACAAGCTTTAATAAATTTGGAATATATTATATTCAATAATATATTATATTCATGGTTGCCTGGAAGAAATTACTAATTAGTAATAAGGCCGCCATTGTGTGTTACCTGTGTTTTAAAAATGTCTTGTATTTTAAATTGTTATAAGTGTGCACAATAAAGAATATTTATCTTATCTTATCTTCAAATTTTGATTGAAACTCATTGTAACATAATTTAAAACTTGTCGTTTTTAAGAAAATCTTGATTAAATATTATAATTTACAATGTTGTAATACAATGCAACTTTAAAAATTAAACATTCGGTACAATATTATACATATAAAAGTATAATATTATAAAAGTATGGCTACTCGAAACAAAGTATTACAATCTAGTTTACAAAAGAAAAAAAATCATTAGTATAAAATTATCTCATAACAAAGTACGTTTTACAGTTAGTAACAAGAAAACAAATTAATCTTATTAACTAAGCTTAATAAAAACAATAATAAAATCCTTATAATATGAACTATAAAGTATTAAATAATGTTTCCTATCTAATAGTGCCTTTTTCCGAATTCGGCTAAACCTCAACTATTTCTGTACTCAATCTTCATCATTTTGAAGTCGGTGCCAGATGTAGCTGAATCTTTAGTTCTCTGACAGAATAGATATTTGAAACTTTTGGAACTGGCATATTATAAGGATTTTATTATTGTTTTTATTAAGCTTAGTCAATAAGATTAATTTGTTTTCTTGTTATTAACTGTAAAACGTACTTTGTTATGAGATAATTTTATACTAATGATTTTTTTTTCTTTTGTAAACTAGATTGTAATACTTTGTTTCGAGTAGCCATACTTTTATAATATTATACTTTTATATGTATAATATTGTACCGAATGTTTAATTTTTAAAGTTGCATTGTATTACAACATTGTAAATTATAATATTTAATCAAGATTTTCTTAAAAACGACAAGTTTTAAATTATGTTACAATGAGTTTCAATCAAAATTTGAAGATAAGATAAGATAAATATTCTTTATTGTGCACACTTATAACAATTTAAAATACAAGACATTTTTAAAACACAGGTAACACACAATGGCGGCCTTATTACTAATTAGTAATTTCTTCCAGGCAACCATGAATATAATATATTATTGAATATAATATATTCCAAATTTATTAAAGCTTGTTTCATTATTTCCAAAAACCCTTTAGAAAATTACAAAACGTGTTTTTTTGAATATAATATATTTCAAATTTATTAGTTTTTTTTCATTGTTTTCAGAAACCTTTTAGAAAATTATAAAACGTGTTTTTTTAATATAATACATTTCAAATTAATAAAGCTTGTTTCATTATTTTCAAAAACCCTTTAGAAAATTACAAAACGTGTTTTTTTGAATATAATATATTTCAAATTTATTAGTTTTTTTTATTGTTTTCAGAAACCTTTTAGAAAATTATAAAACGTGTTTTTTTAATATAATATATTTCAAATTTATTACTTTTTAGAAAATTATAAAAGCTTTTTTTTTAATTTAATATATTATCTTTAATTTATTAACGCTTGTTTCATTATTTTCAAAAACCTTTTAGAAAAAAAAATACCAAATTGGAAGGATAAGATATATTAAATTAAAAACAAAACGTATTATAATTTTCTAAAAAGTTTTTGAAAATAATGAAACAAGCTTTAATAAATTAAAGATAATATATTAAATTAAAAAAAAAACACGTTTTATAATTTTCTAAAAAGTTTTTGAAAATAATGAAACAAGCTTTAATAAATTTGAAATATATTATATTAAAAAAACACTTTATAATTTTCTAAGTTTTCTGAAAATAATGAAAAAAACTAATAAATTTGAAATTATATATTATATTTAAAAAAACACATTTTGTAATTTTCTAAAGGGTTTTTGAAAATAATGAAACAAGCTTTAATAAATTTGAAATATATTATATTCAAATTTTGATTGAAACTCATTTCGATGACAAAGAGTTTTGTCGGAGGTGAGTTTGTAAATTAATTACAGCGAAAGTATTATTTTTTATTAAAATGTTTTTGATTTAAACCCTTTTAAATACTGTGCTCTATATCTCATATTTTTTTACATTTCGTTATTATATTGGAACTAGGTATATCGGGTATCAAGAAATAACAAAATGGGGTTTCAGCCCGCCTTAATTCTTGTGCACCTAGTAGAACTTTACCACGATTATTCCAAATGTGTTAATAATTCAACATTAACTCTTTTTTTCAATATTTTCCATTGTTTTGTCAAATAATGAATTATTTATTTATAAAAATCTTTATCGAAACCTGATTTGGGTCTATATACTTTTGCAACCATGGTAGCTGTCTAAACTTTAATATTCTATCAACCCCATTTTTATGCATTGTTTAAGATTCCTGTAATGAATTTTGTATTTAGTTTTATTATTAAGATTTGTAACCAATTTAATCTCTTTAGTATTACCTATGCATATATTTTCAGGACATAACGACAAGTCTGAATGTGAATAAAAAAGGGGTACAGATGGTGAATGTGATCTCAAAATACCGTTAAAAATATAATTATTAACAAAATATTATCACAGGAAGTGGTTTCTGTCGTATACATATATTATCAGGTGGTGGTGGGGATCAATAGAGAAAATTTATTGAGCTTTTTTAACTATAAATAGCCCTAAAGGTTCTGTTTGAAATCACATTTAACCAGTACCACTGCACTCGTCAGCAATACAGTAATTAATATTTCCGCTAGAAGTTTTTGAATATTGTGAGTATAAAAGTGTTTTAGTTTAAAAATATCAATGGGGGAAGCTCTGAAAAAATTAAATAATTATTTCAATAAGACATGGACAAATTTGGAGGATCTTGAGATAAACATCCCTTATAAAATCATTAGAGCTTTAAAATTTCCATCAAAGTTTCATGCCGATACATTGCAGACAGTGGTACATCTCGACAATGGATACGTTGTGGCATTACCATCGAGATATAACGACATAGATGAAGATATTTTGGCAATACTCAATAAGGGTGTAAACATAATTAACAGGGGTCGAGAGGGTAATACATGGGCAATTAACTTTTCCATGTGATCATGATTAAATGAAAAAAAATGTTTATCAACCAACAGGTTGTTGAAGCTGTGGATGTGACCTATCCCGTTACATAAATTGCATGAAGACGTACATATACTGTTCACCAGTGTGTACGAAGGGAGTGGGCTGAGTGATGATAGCATTTACACACTGATTCGGGATGATATCGCAGAGCATCTCAAGGATACAACGGGGGTGTGTAAACACCGATCACGAACAGTGGTTACGGTTGGTTGAAGTGTCGGCAGAGTATTTCACTCACACCATATCTGATATCACATACGAACAAGTTGACAAGTGAACTGTTAAACTTCGTATTTTCTACCATTAGTGTTAACGGTATAGACTGTGCGACGTATACAAAAACAATAGACTGTGCGGACAGATAGACAAAAAACAAGTGTAAAAGACAATTATTGTATAATTTTATAGTTTTAAAAAGACTGTTAAAGTATTACTATAGTATGTGTGCGCGCCATAATGTCGAGAAATAATAATAATGATAGTATGGAGATTAACATTAGGTATGTAATAGACATCGATGGCTTCCCCCTTAAGAGTGACATATACTTCAAAGAGGTTGGTATTTATGATATTTGGAAAGAGGTGATGTACCTGCACTATATTAAATTACCGTTATGGTTTCTCCATCTGGGGAAAAGTAAGGAAATTGCATTTTGTGAACGCCATGTTCATGGAATGGCGTTCAGAAATTCCGATGGAGACATAACCCAAGAAATTTTAGTGGAGCATTTACACTCCCTCGATCCAAATAAACAATACTTATGGGCGTATAAAGGGGGCACAGTTGAAAAAAAATTGCTATCAACGTTGGGCTTCAGACATGTAAACATTGAAATGTTTGGGTGCCCCAAAGTGGAAAAGGTGATGGCAGAGTTGGACTGGAATAATTCAAAACTGTCAAACTGCCATCGTCATACCAACTTCTCTAAAACATCTAAGAGAAGTTGTCATTGCAGCGGGGTTGAGGTAGTAGCTTTCGGTATGTGGCTGAAGGCCAACGTTGATAGAATTCAAAGATGATAAATGTAAATGTATAGGTAACTATAAGGATTAAGAAAATATATTATTGTACTCTATAATAAAGGAACATATATGCTATACGATTCAGAATATAATTAGTTATAGAATTATCATATGTTTTTTTTTGTTATAGGAAAACTTGATAAATATTATTATACTTTTTTTTATTTAAAAATGATAATATGAGGTTTTACAATCTTATCTAATGTTATCCTGTTCTTTTAACGACTCACAGGAATAATCAGTAAAGAACTTGAAAGTGTATCTATTGTATGCTTTACCATTAAATGGATGTTTAGGATGACTCAATAATTGTGAATAACGTTTATGATATTACGACTTTCCACTGGTGAGAAAAAAAAACACTTGATAATATTCCTGGGGCAAGTACTCAAAATATTTATCATAGGATTTGTAAATTTAATCATTAGTAAGAATCCTTTCAATTTTGAAAATTATGGTATGAATTCATTTTCTTTATACATGGATGGACAACAAGTGTCTTCAAAAACTCTACAACCATCCTTCAATGGTATCTAATATTATGTTCACTTCAGCCTATCATACATTATTTTCCGGCACTGGTATACATTTCCTTAATAAAGGAAATGGGATATCAATTGATTCTAGTCTCTCTGAAACGATTAACTCTATTGTATTTGCAGAGTTTGATAATGTTATAGAAATAGATAGAAACGTAATGTAACTGTAGACTATAGTAGCTAAGAAAAGTCACATGTATGATCTATTTGAGTTATAATGTGTAACGTGTGTGAACCTAATAGTGTGGGAATATTATGAAATAAAATATTGTACCAAAGTTATGTTTCTTTTATTTGTTCATATTATGTAATACCCCTCTTAGTAAATACACAAAGTATACATAATACGGATACGTTATACAAGATCCATAAACCAGATTGGTTCTGTGATAATACACTATGAACACAATAGAGATCCTTAATTATTTGAGAAGAATTTGTGAAGGTTTAGACTTTAGAAGATAATGTACGCTGCAAATCGTCTGCCTATATAATATATGTTCAAACCCCTACATACATTTATTAGCAACTTGGATCCTGATATGTTACACCTAGACCCCACTGGATAGCCATACACATCAATGAAAATGACATCAATACTTTGATTCTGCGGGCGCGCTTTATGGGGTGAAACTGTAGGAGATGGTATATTAACAAATGGAGATTACAAAATGATTTCACATCAGTTTGTGGAGAGTATAGTTTTTGTATTATATTTGTATTATTATAAGTTTTTTTTTTTTTTTTTTAATCTATTTATTAAAGGGGTTTTGTCGGTGACCGACTATGCCACCCCCACGAAACAAAATATCAAATCACAACATAAATACTACTTAATCACTTAAATACTACTTACAATAAAATCAAAATATATGTCTAGTAGAATTCGGGCCTCTCTTGAATTAGGTGAGGATAGAAAACTATTACAGACTCCTATGTTTCCTAAAAGATCATCACCGAGGCTACTACGTCGGGATTCGCCCCGACCACACCCCATCAATACATGTTGTACAAGTAATTATTATAAGTTCAATGGGGAAAGTTTAGTAGAGTTTCAAAAGTTATTTAGTAGCAATACTTTGTGTAGTGATATAATATTGTACAGTATGTTCAATACATGTTTTAATGAAATAAAATAAATTTAATGAAAAAATTATCAAGTTTTATTATACAAGTTACAAATTATACAAATTCTTTATTCCACTCATACAATAATACACAACAGCACAAGTTGAACTTTATTGCAATCAGACAACGGATGCACACCGAACAGTCTTATCCTACAGCATGTTATTATTTTCACAAAACTCTAACATTCACACTATTATCACGTTGTCTTTCTTGGCGGCGACGTGATGCGCGCTTCATTGGAGAGCCTTCCCCGAAACCTTCGGTAAACTACACCGGCCGACCAGAACTCCTCCACCTCGAGAGTGGACATAAGTTTTGTCGGTACTCTCACCACAAAGGAACCGAAGTTAACTTTGTGCCGAGAGTACAGACGCTCCACCCTCAAGGTGAAGGTAGTCTTCTCGCGGATGTAGTTTACGACGTCCTCGACTTCCATGGACCAGTGCAGGCGCGACATGTAGAGCGACGTCGGCAGACGCAGCTCGGGTACGTAAGGTGCAGTGCCGCAGTGGTTGCGGACGGTGGGTTGCCTCTTCTTTCTTCTCTCCACTAGTGTGAAGCCCTCCTCATCGCACCTCCTGCTCTCATCCTTGTTGAGTCGAGGAGGTTCTGCCTTGCGACCATCCACTACCCTCCTTGTTTTCGCCGGGGGGGGGGGGTGGGGCGGATTGCAGGGCGAACAGCAACATTTGCGAAGCTTTTCTGCTGAGTTGGACTCGGCTTCGACTCGACCGCAGGCGGCGAGCGGGCGGCGGCGGCGGTCGTTGACTCGTCGGATTTGCTGACGAGCAAAACGTGTCAGTTTGCGCGCTGTGTCGCCGTGTGTTTACGAAGTCCATCGAATGATCGGGTGACCTACATTTTTTGTTTAATGTATTTGTATTATAAGTTCAATGGGGAAAGTTTAGTAGAGTTTCAAAAGTTATTTAGTAACAACACTTTGTGTAATGATATAATATTGTACAGTATGTTCAATACATGTTTTAATGAAATAAAATACATGTAATGAAAAATTTATCTAGTTTTATTTATTTGAAATCTTGTAATACATGATTTTCACTCGCGTGCGTAAGAAAGTGAGGTGACGTATGCGATAAGCGACTAGTTATTAGGAACAATAGGACACCGAGGCGAGCATAACAATGCAATAAGTAGCGATTGTAATTATTAAGGAACAATTGAGCGTGGTGATAGTAGATAATGAGGGTTAAACACAAAAGCTAACTTTGGAACTAGTGCAAATACGCAAAAACGGATCGCATATATCGATCGGGGATGGTTGAAAACCCCCATTTTGATACCAAACATCCTTTTTTTTTTTTTTTTTTTAGGCGAAAGGGTCATCGAAACCCCATTTTTCCCTACATTGAGGCAGTGAGCCAGAACCGGCGAATACCTAACTACTATTGAGATAGATGTGGAAAAACATTTCATAACGGAAACACAATAATTCGCTACGTATTTGTGCACGAGCAATGCTGTGGTCCAAAACTTATGGGCAACATCTAAGCGTAAAATACAATAATTATTGAAAATAAAATCCGTTACCTTGGCGTTGCCATAAGGATACGTGGATATGTCCAAATATTTTCCAAGTTCTATTACGGCTTTCTTGAAAGAATTAGTATCAAAACGTATGCAATCCGGACATAAGCATTCGTAAAACAGCTGGACTTTTACTTTTTGATCCAAACGAGTATATTCCTTGTGCTGAAATCAAACAGAAAAAATGAGGAATTGCCTTAGGCCTTAGTTATCCACTTCATCCACTTACGTCTTCCATTATTATTTATTGTTTTGAATGCTAGAAAGGTAAACAAGTCTATTTCATAATTTTTAATTTCAGTTTTAACACAATTTTCAAAATTTGCGCATGTTCAGAACCAATCTCAGGAAAACTACTTGTTCATTTGTTTACTGACCTCATTGTTATCGATCATATTATACAAATCTCTGTCATAATCTCTTTTTGCGTGGCTTCCGTAAATTATGTTGGTCAGTATCTGTGAAAGCTCATCTGAAATAATAATTTTAGTATACGTATTTAGTACAATTACTACTTCAAATCTTTCTTACCTTAAAATAAATAGACTGTTTTGTCCTTATCTAGTCTAATCCTGACAATGATTAATTTAATCATACCAATTTTCCAATGCATCAAACAAAAACAAATCATTTTATTAGTTTAGTCTATATACAAAAAGTAAATTGTTTAAAAAATATCCATACTAATATTATAAATGCGAAAGTGTGTCTGTCTGTCTGTTACCTCTTCACGCCTAAACCGCTGAACCGATTTTGCTGAAATTTGGTATGGGGATACTTTGAGTCCCGGGAAAGGACATAGGATACTTTGTATCCCGGAAAAATGTACGGTTACCGCGCGATAAACGAATTTTGGCGCAACAAAGTTGCGGGCGTCATCTAGTTTTTTAAATATATATACACGTTACCAACACAATATTTAAAAACTCACCTTGCTCTGTTAAACCAGAACTAATCACAATGTAAGATAATATTAGTACTAAAGTGATATTTTTATAAGCCATTTCCTTAGTATAAAAATCTAATAACTAATTTACAGAAAGTGTGTTGACTTGACTTAGACTGCAGCTCAAATGCGTAAGTTAAACAGTGATAAAGCTAATAATTTCTAATCACTATGAGAGTTCAAGTTGATAATAGGAAACTGTAATAATATATCGTCGTTCTCATTCTTGCAGTAAAATATTTATCGTACAGAGTTTTTACTTTAACCAGACTACTTTCCGTGGCTAAGTCGAACAAATTAACTGTAAAGTATGTTAAATATGTTTTATATTTCAAACTACCAACAAAGTATGTAATATAGTTTAAAGAGTTATATTGAAGAATTCAGTACTTCTTCTATAGCGCCTTGCTATTATAAATAGATCCACACTGTTGTGCTTGTGGAGCGAGTTTTTAAGGTATCGAAAAAGAAAAAATAATGTTTGGCTTATATCATGACTTTTCGCGTGTAGATTTTTAGGGTTCCGTAGTCAACAAGGAACCCTTATAGTTTCGGTTTGTCCGTCCGTCTGTCTGTCCGTCTGTCTGTCTGTCCGTCTGTCTGTCTGTCTGTCCGCGGTTTTGCTCAGAGACTATAGGACTTACAGAGCTGTAATTTTGCATGACTGCACATATTAATAATGCCGACAATATGGTACATGAAATCATAAAAATATTTTTTTTTTTTGGTACCTTTCCTACACATCAAGCGGGGATGAATTTTTTTTTCGCGTCCACCCCATCGTGTGGGGTGTCGTTGGATAGGTTTTTTAAAAATATTATGAGTATTCATAGATCATTTTCCGATTTAGGGATCCGTTTGTGAAATATTAAGTTTTAAAGTGGAAAAAATCGTTAGAGGCCAGTGTCCCCCCCTTCTACCAACTAAACGGGGGCTTCTAGAAATGTGAAAAAATTCATGGGTGTAGGAAATATGCTGAATTTAAAAGGAAAACTATCACGGCTAAGAAGACTTCATAAGTTATTGAGTAATTTAGTCGATCAACTAAAAAAAATGTATTCGGCGAAGTATAAAGGAACTTTTCGTTCAAATTCCTTTGAAAGTAACTGAGATGATGTTATTAGTAGTGTAAAACACGTTATAAATGCACATTCATTGACCATACAAAAAATTAAATAACTAGCGGTACTACGGAACCCTATATCGCGCGTGGCCCGACAAGCACTTGGCCGGTTTTTTTTTAATTGATGAGGTGGCTGAAATCTTGTGTATTTCTTCTTTTTTAAGTATTTTTTTTTTTATTTACGTTGGATTATCTAAGTTTCACGCCTTATCTCTCCTCACTTTCGCCGAGTTCATTACACTAGATTTTACCCCCTTATCTATAACAAAAATACTGCGTGTAACAAAGAGACAGACAGTCACAAAGCGTAAATATCTTCTTATATATAAAATTCTCGTGACACAATGTTAGTTACCGTACTCCTCCGAAACGGCTTTACCGATTTTTACCAAATTTTATATGCTTATTCAACGTAGGTCTGAGAATCGGCTACTGGCTACTTTTTATATTGATAAGTGCATTTGTTGAATAAATAATAGTAAATTATTACAACTCAAGACTGACGGCGAACATTGTGCGACGGGATAGCAATAGACGTTGCCATGGTGCCATACTTATTTAGTCACTTCAATAAAATAATATGGGCGAAATACTTTATATGGCAAAACAACGTTTGCCGGGACAGCTAGTATACGTATAAAAAGAACGTCGAAAGAAACAGCATTTTTACACCGCAGTCCCATAACTGCTATACAAGCTACAACACTGTGCATAATGCGTTTACATCGTTGCATTTTCTTAGAAACGGCGTTTTGCTCGAATAGCTGAGATTTTATAGTTACTTAGCGCACTGTTTTGTATTCAAGAAAGGCATTCAGTGAAAATAAATATTTAATTTGAGCGCTCCACGTTGGTGAGAATATTAAACGTTTTATTGTTCTTTCTGTGAAGTTCTAGAAGCTCAGCCACTCGGATTGTTCATTTGGGTGATCTCGTGTCCAGAGGAGCGCTTTGTGACGAGTGCTCAAGTTTAACTTTCAACTTCGTTTGCTAAGAACTAGTGAACAGAGAGCTGTATAGTTTTAGCATTCATCGCGAGGAACAATCTAGGTACATGACAAAGTCTTTTTACAACATATTATATAGGGTGTAACAAAACAAGGTCATAATACTTTAATGGGGTTTTTATGAATCCCCTATTATAGAGTAAGTACACTGTAATTAAGGTAGTAGCGTGTAAAAGTAACTTTTTTGTGATTCGTATGGGCAGATGAATTGCCCCCAGTTATGAGTTGCTTACACAGAAGTATTATCACTTAGTTTTGTTACACTCTGTAGAATCTATAATATTGTCAAGCATCGCTAATGTTTTTGTAAACAGAAGGTTAACCGGAAACCATACATCGTGACCTAGCAGTCATGAGCCAGCAGGGTTTAGGGTTAGCGCATGAGGACTAAATTAAGCTCGTTAAGCCAATAGCTTATAGTCGGACAATAACATCTCCAATTGTACTCCAACTGGCCGGGATTAAACTAGCAGAGTCTTTTGTCTTTTGTATGAGCATCCTCGCAAAGCACATTATTGTTTCCGCAGTATAAAGCTTCTTATTGTTAGCACGGAATAATTTTATGCTAGCACACTGCGGCCTGCGCGCGTTGCAACTTGACGCGTGGTCTAAGAGTAAAGTAAAGCCACGAATAATAACAGCTGTTATTATTCGTGGATTACATTACTCTTAGACCACGCGTAAAGTTCATAAAATTGAAGCATTGAACTACGTAAACTAGTTTACGTAGTTCAATGCTTCAATTTTATGACAAATCATGATCAACGCCTATCAACTCCTAACTCCTTGTTTCTTTTATGAAAACCTTTCTGCGATACTCGACTCGAATCTACCTAGTGCGAAATAAGTAACCTATTCGGGGCTACTACACTAAAATCCCAAAGTGTCTTCTCCACTGCTAAGGCCTGATTACGCCGCGCTACCGAGTTAAGTGGTGAGACGGTGCTCTCGGCCGAGCACTCGGTATGTTTATTATGGATGTGCTCGGCCGAGGGCACTGTCTTGCCGCTTTACTCAGTAGGTGTAATCAGACCCTTAGCACCCTAGTCTAATTACTTGGAGCTTGACTTTCATTCGAATGCTGTGGATTCAACTCCCGTGGCAGGTGGGAACGACTGAAATTAAAGTTTTCGGATATGAGAATGCAGTCTGTTCACCTGACTAGCTATCTTATACTACTAAACTAACGTAACCTAACTTACAAACGGGGATTATTATGTTATATTATTATGATATACCTCCTACATACTTTTATGTAGGAGGCTTTATGTGGCTGCAATTATGACAAGATGTCTGCCGATTCAATATCCGATATTCGCTGGAGCATTCTGCGACTAACAGGCGAATCACTCCTCCCCAAAGGGATGCATGCTTCACGGGAAAACTCAATAAATTAATGCAAGGAAACGTTGGTTTGACTTTTATAAATTTCTGCATTTGAATATTGCTAAAGAAATGGGCATGCAAATTGCAGGTTTCTTTGGAAAGCCAGCATAGATAGCAGAAGCAGACTGGGAGTTTTTTACAAAAAGTATTGAATATAAGAATATATTACAATGCATAGATACTCGTAGATACTGGGAGAGGAGTAAAATATTACGGATACGGATAGGAAGTAGGAACCTCGCCAAAATAATGCCTTTTCTTTATACAAAAAATAAGAAAGAGTACATAAAAGCCTCCTTAAAAAACGAGCAAGTTGGGTCATGTGATGAAAAGCAGCTACCGTCGCCCAAGGACACTCGCAACATCAGAAGAGCTGCAGGTGCGTCGCCGGCCTTTTACTTGCTTGCAAAAATACTCGCCAAACTTAAATTAGTACATTTGTCTTAAATGTTTACCATTCCATTATAACACGAATAAACTAGGTACCGTACAGAAGTTATGAAACAGGAATTAAACCATGTTACATTGAAAATATGCGGATAGTTAAATCAGAAAATCCTTTTAAAGCTAAATTGAAAGTTCAGCGCCAGGTGCATTCTGCATTAAACCTGCTATTTGATGAACAAACAAGTCTTGCAGGGCACAAAAGAGAATTTTATTTCGAAAAGGGGGGAACGTTTAATAGACTAAGGTCCATGTTGAAATCACGTTCCCAGTTCCAACATTCTTTGTGCGAGGCTATACTTACCTAGTGTTTAAAAAGTGTTTTTTAATTACACTTTTATCTGAATAGTTGTCTAGACACCAATGTTTAAAAGGATGTCTGGAGTTTTGTAATATTATAAAATGAATAAAAATCCTTTAATTACGATAAAACAATTCGTTTATTTAAAAATTGGCCAAGAGCGAGTCGGACTCGCGCACGAAGAATTGAGGACCTTGCAGCAAAAGGGGTTATTCAAATTTTAACGGTTACCCTTTTTTTCACCTACAATTTAAACAAAAAAAATTGCTATGGTTTGATGCGTTTAGGAGGCAAATCCGACGAAAAACAAGCGCGCTATAACACAATTTGGATCTGCTACCTTATTCTGTTTGGTGCAAGAAGGGGAGCAGGTCCGGACTTGCCTATATATATATAAAAATATATTTTGTTCGTTTTTGTATTTCTTTTGATTGTTTAATTCTTCGTGCACTGATTAATAGTTTTTGAAATAGAAAAACAACCGTGTTTACGCGTTTTATTATCCTTAAAACAAAATAAGGTAGTATTTTTCTTTCATCTTGGTACAAAACGGAGGCAGATCCAAACTTTAAAAAATCGTAGTACTTCTATAATTTCTTTAATTGCCTTAAAATCTTGAATAAAAGGTGTAAATATGTTCATATTATATTATACCATATTATAACGATAGGATATAAATACATCAATTAATTTTTAAAATCTTTTTTCTTAAATACCCGAAAATTTTGAAATTTGGACTTGCCTCCCTTTAGCTGCAAGGTCCTCAATTCCAAACAACAAAAAATATATTATATTATGCTCATAACATTTATTTTATTTTGTTTTAGCAGCAGAAATACATAATTTGAGCAAATTTTAACTGCCTAGCTACCGCGGTTTTCGATATACAGTCTGGTGATAGCAGACGGACAGACAATGAAGTCTTAGTTATAGGGTCCCGTTTTAGCCTTCGGGTACGGAACTGTGTGTTAATAATATTATGTTTTTCCCCCAAGTACTCATTGGACATTGACCGGTTTTACCATTATCCTCGTCAAATCCATGCAAGGCCCCTCACCACCATGCAGGTTGAAAACCTCAAGTCTACTTGGCGGACGTCGTTCGTAGAGTCCACATCCTGAGGATGCTCCGGTGTTGGGGCGAAACGCGTGTCGAGGTTTTCAACCTGCATGGTGGTGAGGGGCCTTGCACGAATTTGCAACATTATTGCTTGTGTGGTGGTGGTGTTTGCAGGTTCTTGCATGAGTGTACGCATAGGCAATGTGGGAGAGGAGGGAGGTGCTGTACGCATGCCTATACACACACTCATTTACTTGAGGTTTATTTCGCGGAATATTGCTAAAAATAATAACAAACTAAATTTAAAGCCATGGATTTCCGCAAAGTAACGCCTGATTCTATTAACTATTAACTAATCCGTCACATGTTCCTTTCCCCTGTCCTGTGGCCCCCATCCCCTGTCCACACCAAGCGGCCTTCGAAGAAAGGATTTTTCAAAACGATAAGTATCTGTGGTTCAAGTTTCCTGGGTCTTTGATGTAAATAAAAAAAAACGTTTGTAATATAGATCCAAATAAAATAGTCGTAGATGGGTGTTCAATTTTCTAAATCTCTATTATGATAACATACATTCACGCGGACGAAGTTGCGGGCAACAGCTAGTAAAAAATAAGGTTGTAGTTTTCTATTAAGGATTTAAGGTTATTCGTTGCATTAGAAACTTTTAATATATTAATACTTAGATCGCCTACAATAATTAGTTTCTTTTTAGTATTTTTTGTGAGGTTAAAAAGCATGACGTCCAATTTATGCAAAAAAAAATTAACGTCGGAGCTGGGGGTTCTGCAAAGGCCGATTATAATTGTATTGCACGTTAGAATTTCTATCCCGCAACATTCGAAAACTCTATCTACCGCATAATTATTTCTTATGGAAGGCAGGTCCCTGTAGCACATACCGTTTTTTAAAATCAGACAGACTCCACCTCTATTCTTATTGTTACTTCTGCAGAAGCTAGAAACTACGCGATAGCCTGCTAGTTTAACATTTTGTATGCTTGTATAATTCAAAAACGTCTCCGTAAAGCAGAGTACATTGGGTTAATAGTTCGGAAAACGTAACATATTCTATTGGGTCTAGTTTTGAGAGAAGCCCAGAAATATTTTGGTGTAAAACTTTAATGGATGAATGTGCTTTATTTAGGTTACTAGTATTTACGAGATCACAAGATGAGGTATTGTTTTGATCGCAAATATTTAATATGTTTATGCTATTTAAATTGCGTTAATGAACTTAACACAGTGTGTAACAAAACAAAGTGATTTAATACTTTAGAGAGTGTATATTATGTGACCCATTAATAGAGTTCACTGTGAAAGTAGCAAAGCTATTTAGTTACTTTTTCACCCCTGACAAAAAGAGCATCCAAAGGGGTGGACCAATTTTGATCTAGTTTTTTTTTCACTTCTTTGTTTCTACGAGAATGCCCCAACGTCGTAAATTTGCCCATGCAATAATTTAAAAAAGTTAGTCTCTCAGCGCTGCTACTTTCACAGTGAACTCTACATACACACAATAAAGTAATTATAGTTCCGTTACACCCTGTAGTATCATAAAAATCCTAAATATCTATCTAATATATAAAATTCTCGAGTCACAGTGTTTGTGCGCGAACTCCTCCAAAACGGCTCAACCGATTTTAATGAAATTTTGTATATGTACTATCAGAGAAGTTGATTCCTAAGCAGATGGCGGACCTTTTTTCGCGAACGATTTGGTCGCGATATGTCAAACCCATCAGACCGATCACAGCTAACATTGAATTGACATAAGCTGACCACATGACGTAGGTCCGTCAACTGCCTAGTAATCAATTTCCTCGATGGTACATTCGTTAGGCCTGAGAATAGGTTTTATCGACTTTTATATTGATACTAGAAATAATTTATCCCACCAAAAACATTTCATGTAAGATGTTACCTCGACGACCACAAAAAGTTTGCCCTGTGAAAAAGACATCAGATCTAATGTGGAGCCAAGCTTCTGAATATACACGGCCTAACTCTATCGACCCTAACTCGAACAAATTCTACATATCAGAAAGTATGTATGGCTTCGCTGTTTCGCTACCGTCGTCGTGGTGGTAAGACGAATATTTAGTTTGTGATCTAAAGTAAGTAACGAAACAGCCAAGCCATACTGATATGTAGAATTTGTTCGAGTTAGGGTCGATAGAGTTAGGCCGTGTATATTCAGAAGCTTGGCTCCACATTAGATCTGATGTCTTTTTCACAAGGCAAACTTTTTGTGGTCGTCGAGGTAACATTTTACATGAAATGTTTTTGGTGGGATTTCAGTCCTTTTTGTAGGTTGCTACTTGCTAGGCAGTATTTTAGTTTTTTTTTTTATATTTTTAATTAAGAGGTTTTTAGTTAATGTCTATCCCGTGTATACTTTCATGTCCTAATTCATAAGATTGGTGAAAGTCTCGTATTTAAACTTCCATTACCCCAACTAAACTTATTTTACGGCGTAACCAAATTTCGGCGTACTTTAGATATCAATAAAATCTAAAGTATTAGACCTATTCAATTGAGACTTTGTATGTTTAATAAGTCTATTATTGACATCATACCCTGAGAATAAGAATTATCTGCTATATTGGAAACCAACTCTATGAGGGTCAACTTCCACCCCCCCATTTTAGGGGATGGGCGGCGAAAATTACAAGTTTATGATTTTTTTTGTTGTTTGTATACTAAACTTAGATTACATACCAAATTTCGGCTTTCTAGCACTTCAGGAAGTAGCCAAACATTTTGATGATCATCAGTGTGTCAGTGACAAAATCGGCGTATTTTAGATATCTAAAAAATCTAAAGTATTATAGTTGTTCAATTGAGACTTTGTATGCTTAATAAGTCTATTGATGACATCGTATCCTGAAAATATGAACTATCTGCTACAACGGAAACCATATGAAGGTTCAAAAAAACAGCGAAACACTTCGAGAAAAGGTAGGTAGTGCCCTTGCACTTCGCTTGGCTCGTCTCGGCGGGGACACTACCGTGTCCCCAGATATAGCAAAACAACGTTTGCCGGGTCAGCTAGTACTCTATTATAAAATTCCCATAATTGTCTAATATCCGCTGCTACTTGTTATTTCAGGTGAGCGGCTGGGTATGATGCAGTCGCTGGCTGGTCTGGCGGCGGTGCTGGCGCGGTTTACGGTGCGCCCCGCCCCCGGCGCCCCTCGCCGCCCCCTCGTCGACCCCTTAGCCGTCATCGTGCAGAGCGTCCAGGATGGTGTCCCGCTGATGTTCATCGAGCGATTTTCAGCACAAGTCTAGAGTCTGCACTTCATCCAGTCAGTGGCGGGGCAAGACCAAAATTTGATGTGGGCGACATAATGTTTTACGAGGCCCCCTGATTGATGACGCAACAGGACGGAATTTTTTGAGAGAAAGAATTTTTAAAATTCAAATTTTTATTTAATAACAATTATTTAATTATTTAAGGGGCGTGAGGCCCCTTGGACCGCGAGGCCGTGGACGGTCGCCCACGCCTTACGCCGCCTCTGCATCTAGCGCTCCGCGGCGCAAGTCTAGTCTATCAGAGAAGTTGACAGGTTGGCGGACCTACGACATTTGGTCGCATTATGTCAAACCGTCTCTTCATCGTCCGCAGCGCAAGTCTAAAGTCTATAGAGAAGTTGATTCTGAATATGATTTAAGTAATTTGTTGGCGTTATGACTTGTTGTCATGACTTGTTACTTCATGAATCATGATTGGCTGAAAATTCAAATGTTTTTGAATTCGTACCTGAATTCAGAACCTGACCAAATGATGTAGGTCCACCATCGACCTATGAATCAATTTCTTCGGTGGTATACCTACGTGGGCGATGATACGATTACGATATGTTCACTTCAGAAGGCAAGTTTTATTGTCATAGTGAGATCCATTAATTTATTATGTAAATTTAAAACGAGAATAAAAAGTAATTAAACGATTTATAGTATTTATTTAAATAAGTACCATCATACCCTTTAAATTTTTTTTGATTGTATTGAGTAGAAACCGAAACTAATAGACCGATTTTGATTTTTGTTGGATTAAAATGTATGTTACGATTTAGTTACGACTTACATCATATCAGGATGATTAACGTAATGATTCAAGAAGCATTTTTACGATACAATTAGGTAAGGTAAGGTGGGGTAAGACAATCACGCGGGGAAGACTATCACAGTGTAGGTAACTCGTTATACGCAGCTTCATTCTCTAGTTTGTCACGCTGGTAGGGTGGTAAACACTCAAAAAGTTCTCGGCTCAAAACACGGATGTCGCTACTTTACGTACAAAAGGTGAAAATGATACTGTGATAGTCTTCCCCGCGTGATTATCTTACCCCACCTTACCGTACTTCTTTTTATTTTTATTTATTTTACTAGCCTCAGCTCGTATACTTCACTATTTCAGGGATCACCATGTACATTGTACCATCGAAAAAATTGATTCATAGGCAGTTGACGGACCTACGTTATTTGGTCGGGTTATGTCAATTCATTGTTAGTTGTAATCTGTCGGATGGGTTTGACATAACGCGACCAAATTAGTAAGGTCTGCAATCTGCCTATGATTCAATCACTTCGATGGTACATTACAAGTTAATAAAGCGGTAATAAAATAAGGTTAGCAAGTATGTTTTACTTTTAACATTACTTTTTATCTAAACCCCATCATCACACAGCTCTTTTGTTTTTGGCGTCTTTGTCGACATCTTCGCTGTATCTCGCCATTGTTCTTTTGTTGTTCTACGAGATTCTCCCTCAGGTACCGTCCGCTTTATCGAAGAAACCGGCGGCTTAGTGTCATAAAGTGGCATTTTATATTTGAATTTTTGTCGGTCGCGGTTAGCCGCGGCAAAGATCGGAACGGTACCACCTTCAGTTTATCTCCACAATGTTTCTAAACTTTCGCATTTCTACTGTGGCCATGCTAAAGGGGCTGAGCGCTTTACGTGTGATAACTGCTTCAATTTCTCTAAGACTATAGTCTGTGAGTTTAGATTCTTATTGAACTAGATATTCGCTTCATCATTGCTGAAACACGCATGTCACGGGTAAAATTCAAAGGATTAAAGAAGCGTCCGTTTTCGTTGTTTAATTTATAACTATTATCCGTGCCAAAGTTGTTACATATATACCTATTACCTATTATGTGCTCAGCTATTTAGAGGTAGTGACATTAGGCGAAGGTATTCCAAGAATTTATGCTTTTAAATCTATTAACAGTCAATTAATTACCCATGAAATATGAAAATACTTACTAAAAATTAATTGTTCTCATTTTACTACCTGTAGACTAATTTGCAAGAAACTTCAATCTGTTGCTAGTTAATTGAACGCACTCACGTATTCCACGAATAATTTAAGTGCTGCCGAATTTTAAATCGATCTACGTATAAAACGTAAAAGAAAACTAGTCAGTCAGGTGGTCAGCAAAGGCTTATAAGCCTTTGCTGACCACCTGACTGATGAAAAATTTTCATTTCGCTACGGCAAATATATAAATATATTTGCCGTAGCGAAATGAAAATTTGAACTGGAATTTGGTTGCAATATTTTCGGCGGAACATTTATTTGGCACGGCTTTTAATTTCCATCAGTTATTGTTTTTGGATATTGAAACATGCAATCTGCATTTAATTAATTACATTTTAAGTGTTGAATATTCATGGCATTAACCTATCGAATGCTAGATTATTATTTTTCAACAAAAAATTGAAACCGACTTCCAAGGTAAAAACAATAAGAATATAAAAGTATTAAATACTTTTTACTCTTGCTTTACTTAGTGCCTTTTCCAGAATTCGTCTAAATCACAACTATTTCTATACACATTATAGTTTTCACTATTTTGAAGTCAGTACCAGGTAATTTAATCGTGAGTTCAGTCAATATCAGAATATCTGAAATTTTTGGGATTGTGAAACGTGTATAGCTATAAGGAGTCAGGAGTTCTCTCAGCACCTTCGGAATCTTGATGCAAAATCTTACTTTTTGGTAACATATGCTTAGAATACTTCTCATAAAACCAAAATCACCATATGTTTCCATATAAATTTTGAAGAGTTCCCTCGATTACTCATGGATCCCATCATCAGGTAACCACTTCTCTGAACATGGTACCAAATTCGAGTTGAACCCTATACAACAAAAAAATAATTTTGAAAATCGAGCCATAAACGGCTGAGTAATCGTTGAACATACAAAAAAAAAAAGATACAGCCGAACGTATTATTACCTCCTCCTTTTTGGAATTCGGTCAAAAAGTAAGTTGCTGCAACAGTAACAGTACATTAAGAAGGCGACTAAAGCAAAATTGTCTATTTTATAATTATTCATTTTTATACTTGAAAATAAGCCCCGAATTGTTTCATTTTTTAGGGTTCCGTACCCAAAGGTAAAAACGGGACCCTATTACTAAGACTTCGATGTCTGTCCGTCTGTCCGTCTGTCTGTCACCAGGCTGTAACTCAAGAACCGCTATAGCTAGACTTCTGAAATTTTGACAGATTGTGTATATGTGTTACCGCTATAACAACAAATACTAAAAATAAAATAAATTAAATATTTAAGGGGGGGTTTCCTTACAACAAACGTGATTTTTTTTTTGCTATTTTTTGCTCTTAATCAATAACGGCAACACATAGGCAATTGAAATATTCTCAAAATACTTAATTGTATTTGTACTTTAATAATTAATTATAAAATTTAAGTAAATTAAATAATTGAGGGGGACTCCCATAAAAATTCAATTTTTAGCCTATTTTTGCTCTGCCCTTCGTGCGCGAGTACAACTCGCACTTGGCCGATTTTTATTAAACTAGACTAAACTATTATTAAACTAGTACTAGACCGTACATTATATTTCCGAGGGTCTGACCTAGCGAAAACACGATATCTTAAAATTTTCTCGACAAAAAAAAAACAGCCAGCCAGCCAAATGGAAGGACTTGGGGGAAGCCTTTGCCCAGCAGTGGGACAGCATAGGCTTAAAAAAAATGTGTCGGATTGACCTGTGCGTTATGTTGTATCCCGCAGGTGCGTGTTCTCACGCCACACTAATTCCCGTTCGAAACTTTCGTTAATGTTAATATTAAATCGATTCTGTCTGATGTTCGATAGAATGTTGGTAGTATATTATGTGGAGTATCATCAGCAATATCTACCGGTCACATTAGGGCTTGAGAATTTGCACTCCAAACTCTTATTCGAGGCAAAAATAGTGAAAGAAATTCACGATAAAATTCAACATTTGTAAGTATGAAATTTTGAGATTTGTTTTGTGGTTTGGAGTTTGGGCACAGAATAGATAATAGTACAAGTTTGGGTAATAACAATGATAGCAGCCTTAAAATATATCATCGTGATTTGTATCTGCTAAATGATACTTACGTAAACGGTTTCTTTTAATTCAACTGTAAACGTGGTAACAAGTTTTGGGTTAATCCCTAAACATCAATTAGATCTGCACAACTGGATACCTCCTAAAGTAAGTCCATAGTTGCTGGTAGTTCTTCTATAGGGGTCATAAACATATACAATAGCATACCACACCATGCTAATTCCAAAAGATTTTCATCATAATTTTCCATTGTTACAGCTTACAGCATAACCTTTGTGTGGTTTTAATTTGCGGAAATAGAGTTAAGCCATACAATTCTAGTTTGGCTATAACCCTGTCAGGCACAATCGGGTATTCGAATCGACCATTATTATCAGCGTCAATAGGCATTGACAGGTCCAACCGATACCGAACAATGGGACTGATTCTGATAATTCCATGCAAATGCAACTTTATTGTATTGCATGAGTTTTCACAAAATATTGACACGGATTTTATGAGGTTATGAGGTTTTATGAGGTGCATAAAATCATCATAATCTCCTTTACTAATAAAAAATTTAAATAAGTACTCAGTGAATAATGAATACAGCCTATAGACATAAGACAATAGAAGATGTAAATATTTTTATTTGTATACCTATAAAACGGCTAAATGTTTGTAACACATTAAATACTAAGTTAAAAAGTACAGGTGTTTTCCGAGTTATATTTCAGCTGTTCATAGTCTCCATAAATATTTAGAAAAGCATTATATCATACAACCACTTAATGTCATACAACACATATTAAACAACACTAAATTACAAACATCTAACAAAATTAAACACTGCAACTGCGCTCTCTGAAACATCTCATAACTTGTGCAATAAATACAAAGTTTTTCCTAATAAATCAAGCTAGTATCCAGCTGTAATAAATCGAGTACTTATACATTATGAACTTCAGATATGGGGGTAGTTGAATATTTCATGAAGTATCAATAGCCCTGGGGCGGGACTCCGTCGCGTCGCGGAAAAATGTCTCTTGTTTTGTGATTATTTTCATCCCCAAAGGTAGTATGTAAGTATGCGGGTGTAAATATAAAATTTCACGCCAGCAAACAGTTTCTTGTCTATGAATATGGATTTTAATGAATTATTTTGTAAGTGGACTTCTTATCACACTAATTTTATAAAAGTGAAATTTCATGAGTGTTTTGTTAGTACATGGTACAACTACTGAAAAGTAAGGTTATCAAAATTAAGTTTTGCCATGGTAGTTTCAGTTCTGGAAAGGTTCTGGTTTACACAGCTTCCTTTTATACCGAAAAATAATAAGGTCCCCTTCGTATGCTGTAAACCAGGTTTACTTATCTATACTAATATTATAAAGTGGAAGAGTTTGTTAGTTTGTTTGTTTGTTTGTTTGTTTGTTTGTTTGTTTGTTTGTTTGTTTGAACGCGCTAATCTCAGGAACTACTGGTCCGATTTAAAAAATTCTTTCAGTGATATATAGTCCATTTATCGAGGAAGGCTATAGGCTATATTTTATCACACTAAGACTAATAGGAGCGAAGAAATATAGGAAAATGTGGAAAAAACGGGGGGAAATTATTTGAAAGGGCTTATTTGAACGCGCTAATCTCAGGAACTACTGGTCTGATTTGAAAAATTATTTCAGTATTAGATAGCCCATTTATCGAGAAAGGATATAGGCTATATTTTATCACGCTCAGACTAATAGGAGCGAAGAAATAGAAGAAAATGTGGAAAAAACGGGGGAAATTATTTGAAAGGGCTTATCTCACGAACTACTAGAGCAATTTTTCTGTTATTTGGGTCAGATAAGAAGTAGACCACGTCAAGGATCATAGGCTATATTTTGTAGACTGATTTGTCTGTGAAATATCTAATTTACGCGGGCGAAGCCGCGCGGAACGTCTAGTAATGAAGTCGAAAAATCTTACTAATATCGTACTATATTATTATCAATACATTACTGTGAAGTGTAAATATACACTGGGATTATAATTATATCTATCTGCAGTTGATACCTTGTTAATACAGTATTAAAAATGAGAAATTTCTCAATCAATTTGCCCAAAATATCAAGCACAAGAGCATCTTGAGAGGCTGAAATTCAAATTATGTTAACTAGGGTGTTTAACCTGTCCGGGGTTACTCCGGGTTGGGTACAGGTGACCCAGTCTGCTAGACAGCGCGGGGTTATCCCGGAGGTCGATGACCCGGCATCGTCTGGCGCTTACAGATTCTGCTTAGGGTATAACGAAAATTGATTGCTTATTGTTTGCAGCTTACCGTGAAAAATGCTACGTCAAAATACTAATATTATAAATACAATAAAATTTTTCATTTTTTTTAAGTCCCGAGAAAAGAAGTAGGATTGTTTTCATCCCAGAAAAATCTCCAGTTCGGAAACCGAATTTAAGCTCAAAAAAGCGCAACATAATATTGATAAAAGAAGTTTAATAATTACGATCTACGATAGCAAATGATTTTATTCCTCGTTGAATTTCGGAATATATTACTACATGTTATACCTCTACATTCTACAGAGACATATAATTTTATGCTATGTTTATAATATTATGCTATGTCTGTCTGTGGTTAGCTTGAGTGACAAGCAGTTAGGAACGTTAATTACTAACTAATTGCTAACTTGCGTACCACCGCAAAAAGTTGCTTTCGGAAATGGGATTTGTAAGATGTTCTTACATTATAGTTATAGCACAGAATATATTATATTAGTGTTATAGCCTATAGGTAAACAACTAAAATGTATCAAGTAAATATTATTATAATAGTTTTATTACTTACGTCTTGTTAAATTTATAGTTCCCTCTCAAAAAAGTTAATTTGTATTTTAAAATATTAACTAGCTGACCCGGCAAATATTGTTTTGCTATATAAATTATTTCTAGTATCAATATAAAAAGTAGATAAAAACGTATTCTCAGGCCTAACGAATGTACATAAAAAATTTCATTAAAATCGGTTGAGCCGTTTTAAAGGAGTTCGCGCACAAACACTTTGACACGAGAATTTTATACTTATATATGTTACGCTCTAAGACCGAAAACGGTCACAGTGAAACAGCCACGACGCGAAATTCGCGTTGTGGCTCTAATAAAAACGGCCACGAACGCGTTCTGGCAATCATAAAAAGACCATAACGCGTTACATATTTTATTCTTACCATAATATCGTCGCTTTGTAACAATACCAACGTAAGTCAAATTTGAAAAGTTTTCAAGACAGACAAAAAACTTCGTATTCCATAAGAAATAATTTTAAATTAAATATTTTAAATAATCATTTTAAGTGATTTTCAAATTATTAATAATATTATTTTGTGTTTGGAATGGCTGATCTGGCACTTACCAGGAAGTCGTGAAACAGGCCCAGAGTATGGAGAATCTGCCAAAAAAGTTGTGGATAGCCTATCCGACACTTTATCAGGAAGTGATGACACAGGACCTTAAAAATAGTTTTACTTTTTGGTGATATGAAAAAATGCATTTTATACAATGCGAAATAAAACAAGTGGCAAATTAAATCAAGTGAGGTCAAGAGAAGCTCACCGCTTAAAAGAAAATTCTTTTACATTTTATAAAGAAAGTACTTAAATAAAACTTGGTGAAAAATAAAACTTAAAACTGAAACTTTCTGCAAACGCTGTTTTGCGATTTACAGAAGTCCGTTGAAAATATTATATTTTATTGATATAATATGATATTAATTTAAAATTATTCTACGGAAGAAAATCATTTACTGTAGGTATACATTAAAATAAAAAAAAATAAGGTTAGTAAATATAATAAATTAATATACTTTTTAATCTAAATAAGTGCTAATTTTCAGTTAGCTTGATTATTTTGTTTGACTCTAATCTGGCTTAGTATAACGAGTAACGACCTATACGTGCACTTTGCTCATTTAGCTAAATTACACATTACAATATTTCAAAGCTGGTTATGTTTAACTGGGCTGAAAAAATATGAAACGATAAAATAAATTATATTTTCTGAATAGCGCCGCCGTCGCGTTAGGCTTTTCAGAAAAGCGTGAGTCATGCAAGTATTTACTTACAAGTTACAATGTAATTTAGAATCATTTATATTTTAATTTTATTATAGTTATTTTATTATATTATAAAGGTCAATTTAGTTCTATGCGTGGAGTTTTAAATCTGTATTCTGTATGCTTATGTTCCAATGCATTGTTTTATTTCAGCACGTGATACTGTTAAGTGACTACTGAATTCTCCTCCTCATAATATAAAAAGCGGTTTTAACAAAAAAACTCCAAACACCATAAAATAAGGTTACAGAAGTAAGTAATTTGTAAGCGTTGAAAAAAAAAACTATATGAAAAATCTATTATAGCCGGTTGAGGAAGGGGTATTAGCTGCTAACGTTTTTCTGTCTCTCTTACCTCCATCAAGTTACTTCATAACCACGTCCCCACTTCCCACTACCGCCTAATACTATAATCTCTCTGCCGCAATACATCGCAGGAGGACTGTTTCAAATATTCTTACATCGATAAAAACTTAAACATTTAGAACATTATAATGAAAGAATTTTAAATGTTTCAGCCGTTTTCAGAAAAAAATAATTAGTAGACCTACTAGGTAGATATCTATATCTAGATACAGTTAATTATGATTAATTATAAAAAAAAAATTGCAAAAAATATTTTCAGCATTGAGAAAACGTTATCTAAATTATTATTATGGTTATCCTGTTAAAATACAATAGAGATTTCTTAATTATTGTTAAGCCTAATGATAATATCTTCAAAAATTGTGGTTAATTTTGGTGAACACTCTGTATAGGAGAGCTGTCAATATTGTCAACTACTCTCTCGCACTACGTCTCACCGGCTTTCAGGAGCATTTCCCGGTAACTGGTAAGTGATAGTAAATAGTACAACTACGAGTTTAATAGGCTTTAAGTGTTAAATTGCTGTTAATATTGATAGGAGTAGAAGTACATGTAGTATGGGCTTGTTAAAATATTGCTGATGGCGATGGAAATGGCAGTCAACTTTTGCGAATATTCTGTATGTTTTCTGACTGACAATATCTATATTAACATAATGATCTACCTATCAACCTCTACCTTTGTGTCACCGCTTATCTTTCAGAATTTCCCGTTGAGTGATAATAAATTATAGAACTAGGAGTGTTTAAAAGAACTCCTTGTAATAGTTACACATGATACTTAATAGACCTGCTGAATTAACCTTATTAATATCGATAGAAATTCTTGTGAACTTACGTCACCACCTAACTATCTTCCAGCTTTCCCCACTAAGCGGCACGGTCGAGCACTCGTTTTAATTTTCATTCTGGGAAATTATTTTCCTGTAACTCATTTTGCTGCCGCTAAGCCTCTATCTGAGGTACGCAAATATAAATAAGATGGAACCCTTAATTATTGCTTCCATAATTTCAGCTTAGCGTTTATTTTAACGAGTGTGCTTACTTTGTCAATAATAATTCATTTCTAATATTTTTCCTTAATAGATCGCCTGCAGTTTAATAAAGAGCATTACGGTTACCTATACGTTATCCTATCCTACTATAATATTATAAAGGCGAAAGTTTGTATGGATGTATGGATGTGTGGATGTATGGATGTTTGTTACTCTTTCACGCAAAAACTACTGAATGAATTTAATAATGAAACTTTACAATAATATAGCGTATACATCAGAATAACACATAGGCTACAATTTTAACCGACTTTCAAAATGGAGATGTTATGTTCGTTTTTCTATGTTCAACGATTACTCCGCCGTTTGTGAACCGATTTTTAAAATTTTTCTTTTGGTGTATAGGGTATCATCCCAATTTGGTACCATATTCAAAAAAGTGGTGACCTGATGAACGAATCCATAAGTAATCGTGGGAACTCCTCAAAATTTATATGGAAACATGTGATGACTTCGGTTTTGTGAGAAGTATTCTAAGCAAATGCTACCAACAAGTAAGAATTTTCTCCGAGGCGTACCTGGTATACCATGGTTCGGAAGGTGCTGAAAGAACTCCTGACTCTTTATAGATACAAGTTTGAAAGTTTCGGCGTTGTTTTAAAAATGGAAAGCATGTGCTACTATTACATTCATCATCATCATCATCACAACCATAAACCATTAAGTATACCATGCATCGTCCCATTATGACCCTATTATTGGTACTTTTCATAGTCTTTTAGATCGAGACTCGGGTTTGTCAAGCGATTTAAAAAATTATAGATATTGTTGTTTTAAAGTATATTATTTAAACTTCGTGCTACGGTTACCAAGGTGGCAATTTGATCATGGGATTTATGAGGTATGTAGGTAACTTCTCAAAATGTATATGGAAACTCATGGTGATTTTAGTTTTAGAAGAAGTACTCAGTACCTACTCTAAGTATATGCTACCAAAAAGTAAGATTTTGTATCAAGGTATATCATGGTCCCGAAAGTGCTGAGAGGACTCCTGACTTCTTATAGATACAAGATTGGAGGTCTCGGCGTTGTTTTAAGAACGGAAAGTGCATGTATCATGTATGTAAATCACATTCATCATCATCATCACTACCATTACACCTTGTATCATCACAGTAAAATCCTTTTATTGGTACTTTTCATAGTCTTTTATTCGAGCATTGAAACTACATCATCTATGTATCTAAAATAAAAATTAATTTATTTTTGTTAGTCTCATTAAAACTCGAAAATGGCTGAACCGATTTTGCTGATTTTAGTCTCTAAATAATTATTCGTAGAAGTCCAGGGAAGTGATACGAAGTTCACCGGGTCATCTAGAGTTATTATAATTTTGTACTAATCATGCGTGTTTGCGTCAACAACATCTTACTAATTATAACACAGGTTACTTTTGCATTTATTTCTTATATTTTTAAATATTACTAGATATTGCCTTCATGTTTAAATAGAACAGAATTTCCTTCGTCAAGTTTAAGTCTATTATTGCTAATTGCACGGGGCGAGCGAAGCGAGTCCTATAATATATCCCACATCCTCAACATCTTGTGGCACACTTTACGGAAAAACTATCATGCCTATTGATTTGTGCTTTAACATAGTAATTTTTATTTATTATGTAGATATTATATTATAAGTCACTCAAGCGCGCGACGTGAGCCCTCACAAATCTCGGCTTTTAACTAGTTTTAACCAAAATCTTGGGCTTCAGAATATTTTCGTAAACAAAAAAGACACAGGTTACATTTATAATAATAGTAGAAGTGTCAATAAAACCCTAGAGTTTTATTGAGAGAGGTTAAAAGTCTGGGTTTACACACGGTACGGAAAATCCAGACTGCCTAATAAGATTTTCCAGTCAGGTTTCCGCTGAAGCTTAGCGCGTACGTGCACTTTTCAATGAAACAAACTTGACGCTGTAGTTTTATCATATTTGCTATTAGATTTTCAGTCTGGAAGAACTTATTTCTAGGGCTTATACGTCCTAACTCCTAAGAATAATATTGTTGTGAAGGCAAATTTTTTTGTGGGTGTGAACGTCACGCGAAAACTAAATAGAGTTTGGACTTCTGGTATGCTAGTAGTTTAGGCTCTAAATTGACACACTAATTACTTGGCTTTAATCTAAGTTAAAAAAAATTGAAACTTTTGAGTTAAGAATAAGATATAAAAAAATAATCCAGACACAAAAATGTTATGTACCATCGAAGAAATTGATTCATAGGCAGTTGACGGATCTGCATCATTTGGTCGGATTCTGTCAATTCAATGTAAGTCGTGATCTGTCGGCTGGGTTTGACATAGCTCGACCAAACTACGTAGATCCGTTAACTGCCTATGAATCAATTTCCTCGATGGTACATTGTACGAAGATACGCAGCGTACAAGTTTTTCAAGCGCTATGTACTATCAGAGAAGTTGATTTCTAGGCAGACGGCGGACCTAAGTAATTCGGTCGCGTTAAGTCAAACCCATCCGACCGATCACAGCTAACATTGAATTGACATAAGCCAACCACATGACGTAGGTCCGTCAACTGCCTAGGAATCAATTTCCTCGATAGTACATAATATTTTGTATTTAAAAAGAGCGATGGTATTTAAATAAATATAAAATACACTCAATTCTACAGGTGATATTAAAAGTGTAATTTAATCCGCGGTGTGTAAATTGAGCCAAGTCCGCCGCCCGCTGTAAATGATATGCAGGGTTTCCCAGCGTTTTTCACATTAAGCAAGATTAATGACCAGGTTCGGGGATAAAGCGATTTTACGGTTATTATCGTAAGTACAATCCCGTAAGTACAAGTCACCTTCAACTTACCATATTATTCATTATTTATTACTGTTTTGAAACATTTTTAATTGTAACTTTATCATAAAATAGAGAGCGACCGCACACTTACAATTGCAAGTTGTCCAACTAAATCGTATAGTATCCTGTTAGCTATGACGGCTTATGAGAGCTCGCACATTGCATCCAACTAAATTGTACAACTAAATAATTGGACACCAATCGGATCAGAACGGCGATTCCTTTACGATTACCCACAATTAAAAAGTTGTCCAACTGTCGGCCAACTGCTTGTTAGCGCGGGCACAGAATATATATTATAGTAGTACCAACAGAATGCCCACTCGCGAAACCCATTTAAAGAAATAACGACTCATGCTACGATACTATAAAGTTCAAATTCCGACCGCGCAGTGCTAGGTGCCTACAATTATATGTACCTACATGTGCGCTCTCTTTCTATCGCGTAAGAGGTACCCTTTCTGACGAAATCAAGATTGTCACATTTTAGAAAATAAAATAATCTTCTTTTAATTACTAAACCTACTAATAGCGAACTTTTTTATAGTAATAATCAAATTTTAGTAACCTAACCACATTATCAGACAGACAGACAGACAGACAGACAGACAGACAGACAGACAGACAGACAGACAGACAGACAGACAGACAGACAGACAGACAGACAGACAGACAGACAGACAGACAGACAGACAGACAGACAGACAGACAGACAGACAGACAGACAGACAGACAGACAGACAGACAGACAGACAGACAGACAGACAGACAGACAGACAGACAGACAGACAGACAGACAGACAGACAGACAGACAGACAGACAGACAGACAGACAGACAGACAGACAGACAGACAGACAGACAGACAGACAGACAGACAGACAGACAGACAGACAGACAGACAGACAGACAGACAGACAGACAGACAGACAGACAGACAGACAGACAGACAGACAGACAGACAGACAGACAGACAGACAGACAGACAGACAGACAGACAGACAGACAGACAGACAGACAGACAGACAGACAGACAGACAGACAGACAGACAGACAGACAGACAGACAGACAGACAGACAGACAGACAGACAGACAGACAGACAGACAGACAGACAGACAGACAGACAGACAGACAGACAGACAGACAGACAGACAGACAGACAGACAGACAGACAGACAGACAGACAGACAGACAGACAGACAGACAGACAGACAGACAGACAGACAGACAGACAGACAGACAGACAGACAGACAGACAGACAGACAGACAGACAGACAGACAGACAGACAGACAGACAGACAGACAGACAGACAGACAGACAGACAGACAGACAGACAGACAGACAGACAGACAGACAGACAGACAGACAGACAGACAGACAGACAGACAGACAGACAGACAGACAGACAGACAGACAGACAGACAGACAGACAGACAGACAGACAGACAGACAGACAGACAGACAGACAGACAGACAGACAGACAGACAGACAGACAGACAGACAGACAGACAGACAGACAGACAGACAGACAGACAGACAGACAGACAGACAGACAGACAGACAGACAGACAGACAGACAGACAGACAGACAGACAGACAGACAGACAGACAGACAGACAGACAGACAGACAGACAGACAGACAGACAGACAGACAGACAGACAGACAGACAGACAGACAGACAGACAGACAGACAGACAGACAGACAGACAGACAGACAGACAGACAGACAGACAGACAGACAGACAGACAGACAGACAGACAGACAGACAGACAGACAGACAGACAGACAGACAGACAGACAGACAGACAGACAGACAGACAGACAGACAGACAGACAGACAGACAGACAGACAGACAGACAGACAGACAGACAGACAGACAGACAGACAGACAGACAGACAGACAGACAGACAGACAGACAGACAGACAGACAGACAGACAGACAGACAGACAGACAGACAGACAGACAGACAGACAGACAGACAGACAGACAGACAGACAGACAGACAGACAGACAGACAGACAGACAGACAGACAGACAGACAGACAGACAGACAGACAGACAGACAGACAGACAGACAGACAGACAGACAGACAGACAGACAGACAGACAGACAGACAGACAGACAGACAGACAGACAGACAGACAGACAGACAGACAGACAGACAGACAGACAGACAGACAGACAGACAGACAGACAGACAGACAGACAGACAGACAGACAGACAGACAGACAGACAGACAGACAGACAGACAGACAGACAGACAGACAGACAGACAGACAGACAGACAGACAGACAGACAGACAGACAGACAGACAGACAGACAGACAGACAGACAGACAGACAGACAGACAGACAGACAGACAGACAGACAGACAGACAGACAGACAGACAGACAGACAGACAGACAGACAGACAGACAGACAGACAGACAGACAGACAGACAGACAGACAGACAGACAGACAGACAGACAGACAGACAGACAGACAGACAGACAGACAGACAGACAGACAGACAGACAGACAGACAGACAGACAGACAGACAGACAGACAGACAGACAGACAGACAGACAGACAGACAGACAGACAGACAGACAGACAGACAGACAGACAGACAGACAGACAGACAGACAGACAGACAGACAGACAGACAGACAGACAGACAGACAGACAGACAGACAGACAGACAGACAGACAGACAGACAGACAGACAGACAGACAGACAGACAGACAGACAGACAGACAGACAGACAGACAGACAGACAGACAGACAGACAGACAGACAGACAGACAGACAGACAGACAGACAGACAGACAGACAGACAGACAGACAGACAGACAGACAGACAGACAGACAGACAGACAGACAGACAGACAGACAGACAGACAGACAGACAGACAGACAGACAGACAGACAGACAGACAGACAGACAGACAGACAGACAGACAGACAGACAGACAGACAGACAGACAGACAGACAGACAGACAGACAGACAGACAGACAGACAGACAGACAGACAGACAGACAGACAGACAGACAGACAGACAGACAGACAGACAGACAGACAGACAGACAGACAGACAGACAGACAGACAGACAGACAGACAGACAGACAGACAGACAGACAGACAGACAGACAGACAGACAGACAGACAGACAGACAGACAGACAGACAGACAGACAGACAGACAGACAGACAGACAGACAGACAGACAGACAGACAGACAGACAGACAGACAGACAGACAGACAGACAGACAGACAGACAGACAGACAGACAGACAGACAGACAGACAGACAGACAGACAGACAGACAGACAGACAGACAGACAGACAGACAGACAGACAGACAGACAGACAGACAGACAGACAGACAGACAGACAGACAGACAGACAGACAGACAGACAGACAGACAGACAGACAGACAGACAGACAGACAGACAGACAGACAGACAGACAGACAGACAGACAGACAGACAGACAGACAGACAGACAGACAGACAGACAGACAGACAGACAGACAGACAGACAGACAGACAGACAGACAGACAGACAGACAGACAGACAGACAGACAGACAGACAGACAGACAGACAGACAGACAGACAGACAGACAGACGGACAGACATTGATTATTTCTGGTCCGATTAAATTTACAAGTTCGTCGAAAGAAGAAATGCTCATTCTGTAGTATGAAAAAAAATATCTGGATAATATCGAAGTTTAAAATGTAAGGTATGATGTTTTCCTAATTCTAATCTGTCACTTAGTATTGGATGCACCTAAAATATTCACCTTTGTTTTCGCCTTTTTACGCATTTTACCACGCACGCTAGCAACACCGTTACCAACTAAATCTTAAAAGTCTGCGGCTGGCAGCGTACACGATAAAGTTGGCCAATTAAATTGTGAAACTACGCAATTTAGTTGTACGATAGTCGGCCAACTTGAAATTGTATATGTGCGGTGACCCGTACCGTACTGTTTACTGTGTACCTCTACACATCGATGTTGGTCCAACGATGTGTACATTAATAATAATTATTGTACATGACTGACCATTATTTACTTTGATAAGGCATTTACAATCATAGTTAGCGAGTAAATGAAAAATGGCTACAAAGTAATAAACATAATATTTATTTTAGCAATTTGATGAGGTTTTTTAACCCCAGATTAAAAAAGTCTAGGTTTCAGTATCTCGAATGAATTAGCCGATGCTGATGTAGTTTTTGGTTTGAAATCGGCCCTGATCAAGAGTTTTCTTTACTGCACTATGATCAGCAATTTAGCTACTTAAAAGGACGTTTCTTAAATTTTCATTTAAAAAAATACTTTTTGATTTCGAATCGCCCTAGTCTTTATGTAATATTCTTGTGATAATGTATAATATCAATTCTGTACATGTATTCTAATTTCTAGGTAACTTTATTAAGTGTTACTTGGTTCTTAGTTCCCAATCTTTTTCAGCCTGCGGCGCAGTTACATGTCACAATATTTTGTCACGGCGCCCTACTTTACCTAGCTCTTGGAAAAATATACAATATAAGTAAACATCTTTAATGATTATTACTGTAAATGAGGTAAATAATAAAAACAAGTATTTAATCATCTATCTGCTTTACATAAATAATATTATAATTTTATTTTATAATATTTGTGGTTTTGGATAGTGATTTGGAACCCCTGGTGTACATATGATATAATTTGACTGCCTCAGTTTAACTAGGAGATTGCAATTATACGCGTGCGTGACATATTATTATATGTGCAGTAAGTATATTGCACATAACAATTATTTCGAGAGCTGCCCGGTTACCACAGCATCATTCCATAAAATATATTTCATAATTACATTTTGATGAACTTTATTATTGCACTTTATGGTTTATTTTATTTTTTTCGCATTAAATGGATGGAATTTTGAGGGATGAATTTTTAAAATAGTTTTAACTTTTAAAACAAACGTGAAAGGAAGAAACCCACACAATATACCTAACCTAATCAACCCTTCGATCACATATATATTGATCGAAGAATCAACCACATAGATGGGTTAGGCTAGTTAGTAGTGTCAGAGATTCCTAAATAGTTACTACATAACTAGTGTATCTATAGACACTGCCTATCCACACCATATAGCGAAGGAAGTTTTGAACAAAAAAGAAGATTTTAACTTAAAACAGCAAGCTTATTTCTTTTTTCATTCCTCAAAGTCTTCTCTAGGGGTTTCCGCAGAATAAAAAAGTCAACCTAGAAAATAGTCTTAAAAGGTAAGTAAAAACCTTAAATGTATTTTAAGGCGATTTAGTTTGTTTCGTAATTCGTAACTACGCTCGTAATTGGCGCAGTGTGGCGGATCCAGGGAATCCATGTGGAAATAAATTCAGCGCCACCAGCCCGTGAGCAGTAATTGAGTTCCAGGGTTTCCGATTCTCAAGCCTTGAATGTCATTTCGATCGCAGGCCGTCTCAGTCGCGCGTTAGACAGTAATCGAGACAAAATAAACATTAGACTTAGGAAAACAGCGAAAGTCCCCGTCGATCCTCCTGGGTTGAGTAGGTATACAGTGCGCATCCAAGTGCGACAGCCTGCGATCGAAACGACTTTCGACGCTTGATAATCAGACCCCAGCACTTCAATTAATTCCCGGATACAGTAAATACTGACTGTGTGTCGAAAGAATTACGACGGAATTCCAGAAACTTTCGAACGGTGTAGAAAGTTCGATTGAAGGATTAGCCCTTTTGTGGAAGTTTAACCGCAGACGACGTGTATCTAGCATGCAATTTATCATACATTAGACTTACTTTACTTTATTTTATGTATGGTTAAATTATTTTATATATATAATAAGTAATATATTTTATACATCTTAATTCGTAGCATAAACTTAGTAGCTTATAATTACCCTGCTATCTATTTATTTGTGAACTCTCCTGTCTTGCAGGGTTGCCTGGAAGAGATCGCTTATAGCGATAAGGCCGCCCTTGCCCACATGTATTAGTTTTTAAGTATTTTAAGTTTGTTTGTATACCCATTTATATGTGAGCAATAAAGTGTTTATCTATCTATCTATCTATCTACATTTTGTTTGATAAATTGCATGCTAGATACCGACTAAACAGTCAAGTTCGATCTCTGGATCGAGAGAATCGCGTTTACCTTTCACTGCTTGTATCTTTCATGCGCTTTTGCTATCCTGAATCCTGATCACATAAGGTGTGCCAATATTTTTGTGTGTGGTGACTTGGTGAGAGAGAAAAGCAAACATCAGCGATAGGTCAAAACAGGTAATTGCTTATTTTTATAATAGCAGTATGATAAAAGTACATTGCTATCAAATTAAGGCCTTACTAAATTATTAATTAGTAAGTAGTTACTATTAATTAGTTAGTATTAATTAGTTAGTAAGTAGGTATTATGTTCACAAACAATTATTTTTTCGAAAACGATCTCTACATTTGTGCGCAAGGCTGAAAACAATTCAATTCACATTTTCCACAGCTCAATGAAAACTCGAATACTTATCCGGGCAAGCCTTGCTACTGCAGCGTTGTTTCTTGATGTATTTCGTAGTGAATTGATATTTTGTATTGGTCCTGACTCCTGAGATGGGACCGTGGTAAGCCCGAAGCCGCACGGACACGCCTCAGACAATTTCTCTGCAATATCGGTATTGCTTTGAGCTTTTGAAATTGAATGTCCTTGCCGACATGAAATAGAAGAACATTAACAAAATAACTGTAAAATGTATAGCAATAATGAATTTATTTTATCATTACTGAAATAAGTGTTCATTTATGTCACAGCAATTAAAGATATTTATTTAAATAAAGATCAGAAGTACCTACCTAATAAAACCCTTAAGTTTGTACTTGGGTTAAGGGCCTTCCCCTACGGAGATTCCGTAATTTACCGTATTTAGAGCCTTATAAACTCATAATTTGAAAGTTACAAAGTTATAATAAAAAATACAGCAATAATCTTCAGTAAGTATATCAACATTCCTTTCCCCGTTTTGAATTTTCTATTTTTGTTTATTATACTCATGATATTAGCTTCCAAAGTAACACCAATTTATTAAAATTGAAGCATACTTTCAGAATCTCCCTAGTATTAACAAATTACGTTTATTTGAAACACACGACAATATATAGACAATTTCATTAACTACATATTCCCCGTTTTAAATTTTTTTTAGATCAATTTTTAACTAAGATAAGTAAAAAATAGGATTTTTGTGCGATCTCGGCAACGCGTCAAATGTATGGTCAAGGTCGTTCGCTCGGGGGATGGCCTTAAGTAATGCGCCAACAATAAATTACAGAAGTCTAACAATTATAGCCAATAGGTAAGTATATTATATTTTATGCGTTGTTTATATTTTGGTGTACTGAGTTTACTACTCAATTTTGATGTGCTATGACTACAGCTGTATTCATGTGTTTAATGTATGCGCTACTCATACCCATAATATTACCAACAGCGGTAACTCACACACATGCATATGCCATAAACACTGCACACAATTTATACGTGGGAGAGCTATGCTTCGGCACGAATGGGCCGGCTCGACCGGAGAAATACCACGTTCTCACAAAAAACCGGCGTGAAACAGCGCTTGCGCTGTGTTTCGCCGAGTGAGTGAGTTTACCGGAGGCCCAATCCCCTACCCTATTCCCTTCCCTACCCTCCTCTATTCCCTTCCCTTCCCATCCCTACCCTCCCCTATTACCCTATTCCCTCTTAAAAGGCCGGCAACGTACTTGCAGCTCTTCTGATGCTGCGAGTGTCCATGGGCAACGGAAGTTGCTTTCCATCAGGTGACCCGTTTGCTCGTTTGCCCCCTTTTTTATTAAAAAAAAAAAAAAACACAAGTAATAACAAAGTCATACGCAGAAACGCGCTGAAAGGAGTCAATCTCGGCGACAGGATAATCCTCAGTCAGACTATTCGATCCATAAAATACGGGGGATGATGGGCGGCGGGGCGACGCGGTGCGGGGCGCGGGGGGCGGGACTTGTAGTGTGCCTCACGTGATCCATTGCTTCCATACTTAAATATTTAGGGCTGAACAAAAATAGTTTGCTTTTTTTTATTCAGTT
The DNA here is from genome assembly GCA_905187585.1 of Cyaniris semiargus. Classification (NCBI taxonomy): domain Eukaryota; kingdom Metazoa; phylum Arthropoda; class Insecta; order Lepidoptera; family Lycaenidae; genus Cyaniris; species Cyaniris semiargus. The sequence continues at coordinate 9,108,638 of LR994555.1, forward strand.
CTTGCCAGGCTTACCCATGGAAGACGGTAGCGTCAACTGCAGTTTGCTGATAGAATTTTTGGTTTCAAACGTATTTGAAAAAAATCTTTTTTATTGGAAAGAAATGAAATATAAACGCAAGTGAAAAGTGTTAGGAAATGCATAAATTTTCAAAGGACGCTAATAGCACGCTGAGCAGACTGCAGAGCATTGTCAGATAGCCCCCTTAAAAAGGGTATTTCTTTCTACGAAGGAATATTTAAAACCGATTTTACACAACAGAGTATTTTTGTTCCCTCGCTGTGGTAATCCGAAGCCAGCTTGTATCTAAATAAAAGTTATTAGCAAGTCAAAGAAGGTAGCCCTAAAAATGTACAAGCGATAAGTTCATATAAAAGAAACCATAATTCGATTGAAACAAGAGCCGCCGATATAATCCTGTAAATTTCTGTAGACCCGAGCTGACTTCGGACTTCGCCCGCATTTGCAAGTCAAGTTTTCTGCATTTTTCCGACTTCTTTTAACTTAATAACTTCGTTTTGCTCGTGCCTGCTTTCATTTTAATCTTGCTAGCTATTAAGTATTTAAACATTGAGTTTGTAGTTTGCTATACCTACTTAGTTTAATATAATATTATATACCTATATGAAGAAAATATTTGTTAAGTAGATACTTATTTTAAAAGCAACCGCCTGTACAAGGTGCTGAGTTTGTATATTGTATACTATACTTGGATGCTAATAAAGTCTTTGAATCTTTGAATCTTTGAATATTCAAAATCAACAAACGCACTTACAACTCTTCTGGTATACTTTGTCTAGAAAACATCTCTACTCTCGGATATATTTACAAAAATAATAATGAGTTATCAGAACGTCTAAATACTTAATTAAGAATGTCTAGAAGTAATAATTTTCGGAGAAAAAAACGTGGTAGCGGCAAAACTTTCCTTCGAAAATATTATACTGTCCAAAGTGCTTTATAAAGTCAACAGTCAATTAAGCCTCGCCGTGTGTCCTAGACGTGTTTAGGTGTTTAGCTTTTTAGGGTTCCGTAGTCAACAAGGAACCCTTATAGTTTCGGTCTGTCTGTCCGTCCGTCCGTCCGTCCGTCCGTCCGTCTGTCTGTCTGTCTGTCTGTCTGTCTGTCTCCAGGCTGTAACTCAAGAACCGCTATAGCTAGACTTCTGAAATTTTCACAGATTGTGTATATCTGTTGCCGCTATAACAACAAATACTAAAAACAAAATAAAGTTAATATTTAACGGGGGCTCCCATATAAGAAACGTAATTTTTTGGCCTTTTTTGCTCGTAATCAATAATGACAACAGCTAGGCACTTGAAATTTTCACAAAATCCTTAATTATATTTTTACTTTAATAATTATTAATAAAATTAAAATAAAATAAATATTTAAGGGGGGCTCCCATATAAAATTACCCATTTTTTCCTATTTTCGCTCTATAACGGTACGGAACCCTTCGTGCGCGAGTTTGACTCGCACTTGGCCGATTTTTATATTCCAAGTTCCAACAAAACTTATTTTAAGTGATTTTAAGATAATATTTCTAGCACAAAAAATGTCATGTCAGCTTATAAAGTATCGCTCTTTATTGCAAAATTTGTAATAAACTGTGCGATATGTCATAATAAATCAGCTGGGCGGTGCGACGGGTCCTTTGTTCCCGGACTCCGAGAGGCCCGGCCGGGACCATGTTTACAAATCAATGTTAGGGGACTACAGAACTACAAGCTTGGCTTGTCTAGATGTTGTTTTGTCTGTGTTGTCAACAAGGCCTAAGTAATGTTGAACTATTTTTTTAAATATGTGGTTAAGGTTAACCTATGAAAGTGTAAAATCTTTGTTCATTCGAGTATTATTTTGTACTAATAATATGTTTATGCGACTATTTTTTTTTATTTTGGCCCTCTGACCTAAAAAGATGCCACCTATAGCTAGGGCAGTAGGTTATAAAACAGAAAAAATGTTGCTTTTTCAAATCTGTAGATACGTGTGCAATTAGCTTTTTATAATAGCATCATAGACGAATTAATAGCAGTGTCATCAAGTCTGGAAGTTATACTGTCTGAAGAAGACTAAGAACGTAGGACTACAGCAACAACTGGCCAAGTGCGTACAGGCTACACACATAATAGACAATAGTATAAAATATCCGAGGCTGATCCCAAAAACATCGAATTAAAATACAGTACAGTTTACGTGTATCATTATAAAAATTTTTATTAGCTCAATGCAGCGCCATCTAGTGGTTATGCAGAACATTAAAATCATTTTCTTAGTTCTTAGTTTCACACATAGATGACGCTTAAGACCTACATTTATTAAATTATAATTCTTAAAAATTAAAATAATTTATTAGATATTATAATCATTTCATGAAAAATATCAATTTTGTATTATATTTGTATTCAGTTGTTAAAATTTAACATTTTTTTTGGGGTTATAATCAGAGGCGGCGTAAGGCGTGGGCGGTGTGGGCGACCGCCTCGCACCCCTTGGACCACGAGGTTTTTTTTTAAAGACTTACAAGTTTTGATACTCAAATATTCATAAAAAATGTTTTATAAATAAAAGTTTGAGTTTAAAAAAAAATCTTTCTCTCCAAAAATCCGTCTTCTTGCGTCATCCATCAGGGGGCCTCGCAAAATATATTTTAGGGGGCTTCGCAAGATAAAGCTTGCCCACATCAAATTTAGGTCTTGCTCCGCCACTGCTTAATAAATTGTAACAAGTTTTATCTTTTATCGCGCTAGATGGCGCCGTAATTATGATATTTCAAAACATTTTGTAAAAAATATTTAAATATAAAATATCGCTTATTTCTCTTTGATTTAACAATGCAATTTAAGTTTTTTTGGGTATATTTCAACTTAAAAGAAACAAAAATTACTCCAGACAAGATTCAAAGCTTGAAAACGTTTTAGTGCACAATACATTGAAGTTTTTCTAGTTTAATACTGCCTAAATATTACACATTAGGATTTATACCGATATACTTGCTATATATGTTTTTATTTGAATTATTTTGTATATTTATGGTTCTTTTGTATTTATTTATAACTTATTCTCATAATTTGTCACCTTGCGTAAGTGACGAGGTGGCCGAGTGGTTAAGGCGTTGGACTGCTAATCCAATGTGCTCTGCACGCGTGGGTTCGAATCCCATCCTCGTCGATATGTTTTGTCGATTTTAATTACAATTTGTGTGAAAATAATAACTGTAAATAACTGTATTTTAAAAAGATAAAACCGACTTCAAAATTGTACGTAATTGAGAATTAAGACTACCTATCTCCAAAACTACTGAACCGATTTTGATGAAACTTGCACTATTCCCTAAGTTGAACAATACCTAGTACAACAAAAAAAGAATTACTGAAATCGGAATGGTAGTTCCAGAGATATGCGAACATAAACATAAACATAAAAACATACATACATACATACTTACATACAAACATACACTTTTGAAATTTGGCACATTTGTTCAGACGTAACAAGTAACATATTACATATACGAAAATTGGGCAGTTCTGGAAATATTACATAGGTACATACGCGTCGAATTGATAACCTCCTTTTTTTGAAGTTGGTAAAAATGAAATGAAAATAAGTACGAGGAATGAGGATCGACGTTATACACAATGTTTTAGTTCGAAGTTTACATTTTGAGACAATTAAGAAGTTGTGTAAATAATAAAACCGGCCAAGTGCGCGTCGGGCCACGCGCAATACCTATAGGGTTCCATAGTACCGCTAGTTTTTGATATTTTTTGTATGGTTAATGAATGTACATTTATAACGTGTTTTACACTACTAACAACATCATTTCAGTTACGTTCACAGAACGAAAAGTTTATTCGCCGAATATTTTTTTTTAGTTGACCGACTATTACTTAATAACTTATGAACTTTTCTTAGCTGTGATAATTTTCCTTTTAAATTCAATATATTTCCTACTCTCGTGAATTTTTTGACATTTCTAGAAGCAACCGTTTAGCTGGTAGAAGGGGGGGGACACTGGACTCTTAACGATTTTTTCCGCTTTTAAACTTCATATTTCACAAATGGACCCCTAAATCGGAAAATGATCTATGAATACTCATAATTGTTTTAAAAAACCTATCCAACGACACCCGACACGGTGGGGTGGACGGTGGAGGGTTCCTTGTTGATTACGGAACCCTAAAAATGAATTCATGTTTCCCTGGGTCACGAGTCACGACATCACGCGTAAACGGCTGGACCGATTTTGCTGTTGGTATAGAATAGTTTGAGTCCCGGGAAAGGACATAGGATACATTTTGTTCCGGACAATGTATGGTACACAATATACTTTTATGATTTGCGCGTAAACTATTCAATCGATTTTGATGAATTTTGATATGGAGATACTTTGAGTCTCGGGAACGGATAAGGGATACTTTTTGTCCCGGAAAATGTTCGGTTCCCGCACGATAAACTTTCATGATTTTTGTCTAAACTAGTGAAATTTGGTATGTAGATACTTTGAGTCTCGGGAAAGGACAATGGATACTTTTTGTCCCGGAAAATGTTCGGTTCCCGCACAATAAACTTTTATGATTTTGACCTATTTTGATGAAATGGGAAAAAAAACTACGTTTGCCGGGACAGCTAGTTATGACAGAAAGTATAGTCTAATTTGTAGAAAGACTATCTACAAAATATACTAAACGATGATGTAGAATGTTTATTAATAATAAACATATCTATTATAAACTATTTAGTAATCCATGATGATAGAGTCAAGTCATCATAACATGGAAATGATCCATTAAGGCACATCCAAAACCTTTTGTTTTCGACTGTACTTTTATGATTTTTGATGGAGTTTCGCCATAATCAGAGCGCTATCGCAGTAATCGCGGCGAAAAACAGATAAACGTATGGCTATCGCTAGTTACGAATTTATCTAGACCTGCTTTTATTATCTTATCTATGGCTGCCCTTTATTTTACCAGTACAGGTATTCATTGTGAGTCAAACACGACAGTTTTTAAGTTAAAAATATGTGAATTGTGCAATTTGTGCTGTGATATATTTTTTGTGAAATAATTTTGTGAGAGACTCGTAGAAAAATATTTGCTGCGCATAAAAAAAATTAAGGTGAGTACATAATATACTGGAGCTACTGACCTTGGTCTATGTGTGTCACTGATATATTTTCGGCCCTAAGTAAGTAAGTTGTTGTCCTACTTATGTTGGTACTTATGAGTTATGGCCTATGGGTATGGTATGTGCTGACTACTGACTGCTGCAAGTTAAGCACGGTCATCATAGAAAGGGTTTCCTTTAAGAATGTGACAGATTAAGAAAGTAATTGTATCAATTACTCTTCAAAATCTGTCACCGTATCTATTCTCTTCCATTGCTACTATGGGCTACTTTTGACAACTCTATTCAGGATTTTACTGAAATTGAAAATAGTCTTGTCCTTGCTTCTTTCAAAAGTCAAAATTTACCTACTTTACAAACTTTACTTAGACTATTTATAGAACATATATTTGTTAGGGTTAATAATATTAAAGAGCAGGTCCTACTTGCATAGTCCCAGAGTTTTTTAAGGTTATTTTGTTTCTTATTTTACGTTCTTATCTATTTCAAAAATCCCCGAAGCATAAGAGTTACCGTAAGCTTACCATGAATTCGCTTTCTAGGTAGTTACAGTAACTGTAGTTAAACATATTGTAATAAGGTATTAACATCCCGCTAATCAAGGCACTCCTTGATGATAACACTGTACATATTGTGTACCATACATACATGCCTTTATCATTTGTCATCGATACAAACATAATCCTTATCAATAATTCACAACTTCACGTGAAGTTTCCTAGAAAACAACAGTCATCCTGTATTAAAATCAATTTCACAATGAAACATTTTTGGTACTTACTACTTGCGTATGTCGTTCGTTAGAAGATGCAGAAGTTACTATACTTCATTATCGTAATAAGAGAAACCTTGAGTCAGCGTTGGGGACACGTATTGACGATTCAAACAATTCCTGACACTGTGTGGGTTTCAAACAAGACGGGTGCACATTGCCCTAGCCTAAAACAAGCAAGAGCTCTGGGGCAAGGTGAGCTATCAAAGGTTCAGAGCATAGCACTGAACACAAACTCCTTTATTGATTACTACTCTATTGACAAGATGACTAATTAACTTTCTCCTAAACCTAAGCACATCATATCACAATCTCGGATCACGTACCTATTCTTTTATTAATTCAGCTCAAACTCTATTACAGATGACCAGAATTCTGATCACACTGGTTCTGCTGGTGGCGAGCTCTGTCGACGCCCAGATGACAGCTCAGTCCAGCGTCGCCCCCGATCTGAGAGAGTGCTACACCAACACCACCCTGCTCAACAGAAACAACCTACCTCCTACCACCATGGCTGTGCTCATAGATATCATCCGGAAGATCGAAGACAACCCTAATATTAACGTAGATTTAAGACAACTAGCTGTTTTGCTACTGCACACGTTAGTATACTTATACCATCAAAGAAATTGATTCATAGGCAGATACTGGAGCTGCGTAATTTGGTCGGGCTATGTTAAGTATAAAATATGTAAGTCGTGATTTTCACCTACAGGTTGACATAAACTAACCAAATAACATAGATCCTTCGTCTACCTATGACCGATACCTGTAGCAAACACCTTCTTTATAGCTTCAGGAACCCAGCCTAAAAGCCATGACTCATAGTCATAAAGAAAGGTATTTTTAAATAAATCAGGACTTCATAATATTTTTAATTTGTTTTTAACAATCGTACTTTGAAATAAGCGTCAGTATAATTATAAAGAAGAAGTGATTTCATTACAGGTTTAGACAGGATGGTATAGAGTACCATCAGCCAGAGATGAACATTGGTACATCTTCCAACATCCTACCATACGCGCCAACTTTTCACGCCTTCCACCGGCACAGGCTGTTGGTATCGAGAATTATACCAAACAATTTGCAAGCAGCCACTCTGAACAACACTATTAATTCAGAACTGAAGGTAAATAATATAATATGTTGATCTTATCAAGATTGAAGTAGTGTATTCAAAAGCTAAAAATTAAACTCTGAGATCCTTCGATCAAACTGAGATCCCTAAATTGACCCTGAGATGGGCTATCTCTAACTTCGTAGCTTCGATATAATTTGATCGGATATAATATATTCCAATTTCAAATTTTATATGTATTTTCGTCCATACAATATCTCGTAGTTCAATGCATTGATTTTAATATTGTTCTAATTTCAATTCTTATGAAATTCATTAGAGATTCACCTCATAATGTTCACCTTCCAATGTTTTAATTTCAGTGTGCCTTACACCACATGCTGTCTACCACAGTGGACGCCAGGCTTCGAGGTGACGAGAGCAGCTGCAACCAACTGTCCCAGTACCGGGCGCTGAGAACCGCGCGGGATTTACGACACCGCCTCATGAAGGACGACGTTGAGATTTTGGATTTGAAAACTTTGTAAGTACTTTTGATATATCATCACACCCGGATCTATTAAGGCTTCAAAGCTACTGGTTTTAAATGGCATTATAGCCATCTTAAAGTCTCACACCAGGGATCCAAGTCGAACCATAATCCCGGCAGGTTGATTATTTTATTATCTTGTAACAACAAATGAACAGTCGCCTGCATTGCTGTTGCAAGGTCAACAATCACGAGTCTCGACTAAAGCCAATTTGCTGTTAAGTTTGTTTCGTTTTCAGAAATCCAGCAAACACTAACGGTCAAATGCGCCAATGGAATCCCAAAGATGACGTAGAGTTCTCGAATATAAACGGACTTCACTCTGAGAAACAATTGCTTGGAGACAGCACTTGCCCATTACTTGACGGAGTGGTCTATACCAGATGGGGTGCAGTTTCCGCCGGCAACGTCATAGCGGGTATTGCAGCAGGCGCCCAACTGCAAAACGTACCCATTTTGGAGCTGGTCAAGGGTTCAGTTTTGAACAATCCAAATGTTCAGCAGTATGTCACTTCTATTTACCCAGCTACTTTAACAGGTAAGCATTCTTCATAGAAAGTACACAACTAAAATCCATTACTATCAATAAGCAATATCTACTGGTTGCTTTTCCAGGAGATTTAGCTGAAGCTGTTCTTATACAGGGGACGCAACGAGCCAATTCAGCTATCCAAATCGGTGCAGCAGGAAACTGGAACTCTACTCAAGCTCCAAGATACTTTATGCTACACAGTCGAACCAATGTAGAAATGACTGATCCAGAAATTAGGGGGGATATTGACGGCTTTGTTCTTGGCAGTCTCCTATCATCGGGATTGGACTCGAACCAATTGAAATTATCTCAACTCCTAGACATGTACTATTCACCAAGGGTACGTAGTTTTCTTTACTGTTTGATTCATGTTTTATTTATTGTAATATTATAAGCAACTTTTAAAACTTTAGCTCCTGGGTGTAATATGAGTTATCAGTGGCGTAACTATAGGGTGGCAGGGCTGGCAAAATGCCACGGGCCCCCGACCCAAAAGGGCCCCGGCCCAAGAGGCCGTGAGGTCAGAAATTTTTTATACATTGTTTTATTATTAACGTGACCATTTTTACTGATAGGGCCCCATTAATTTGCTACGGGTCCCGAATATTAAAGTTACGCCACTGTGAGTTATTGATCAGTTTGGACATAATTATAATCATCTAAATTGATTATTTTAATATTTGCTTCTCGTTTTAGAATGGCGTAAACGATCCGTCTAGAAGAGCCTGCAATCGTCGAGCGCTTAGCCAACAATACATAATCAACACAAACCTGGTCACTGAGACATACGCGTTTGCCACAGCTCTAGACACAAACATACCTCTCCCTGGAACTATAATGGGAGGACTTGATGAGCTATCCAACAACGCTGTGAGCAATTTCCAATCTTATACTTGTAAGTGGATGAGATATGTGTCTACACTTTTTAGGCTTAGGTAAGCTTCGTATCTTCTTAATTCTTTTTTCATTTTCAGCCAGTAATCTGAATGACATGAATTGCTTTAACACGGAGACATCAACGTCTGATTTCCGTCTGAAGACCAACCTCTACCTGGTGGTAGACGCAACATGGCAGTATCAGACCATTTACCCAGCTATTTCATACTTGCTCGATAACATTGAGGTCGGAAAGTTTGGATCTAGTGTGACCTTGCTTAACGCTTTTGATGGTGGAGTTGTCGTTGAGAAAACGTTTTCTTTGGCCAACTTTCACGCGGAGTACACTTTGACTAAGCATCAATCAAGTAAGTTAGTTTGAACAACAACATTAATCATTATGTTTATCGATAAAATGACCAGATTAATTATGATAAATGTGCCTTTTCTATGTGATGTGATTATGCATTTTTGAATTTTTCAGTGTTTACTGGCGTTAATCTTGAAAATACTCTGGGCAATATACGCATAATGATGCAGAGTGAGCTTGAAAATGAGAAAACTGCCAATTACGTTGGAGGAAATTCTACTGTTCTATTGTTCTTAATTTCTAGCAGTTTGCAAAACAGTCAAACTATTTGGGAGCAGGCTCGAATGATAAATGAAACTGTTCCAGGTAAGTAAAGAAAAGTCTTTAGCTTACTTCCTCTAGTCTTTTAGCTACATACAAAATCTCTGAAACTTTCGTGTGACTTTGGTTTATTTTTTCAGATTTGAGAATACTCTTTGCGACCGCAACCAATCAGTTTGATAACTTGTGGAATATTGTCCGTGATATGCACAACGATATCAAAATTATTTCTCTTTCATCGGATGGCAGAAATGTGGATCATGCTATGAATCCAGTTCTTGAACGAATTAATCAAGGTAAAGTAATCAATTTTAAATCTCCTCCTTTTTATGAAAAAGAAGGTAGCTAGTTTGAGTCTAATACTCTAAAATATAATTGCTGCATAACAAATATTATTTTACAGTCGGCAGAAGAATTATAAATCCAAACTGTGGTTCGACATACTCCAATGAACAGACGTCGGGCACTCGCCAATTCGACGACTACATTGAGCCTGGGTACACCAACTACTACGCCATCAGCCCCAACTACTTCTATGGCAATAACGACAACAGAAAGGTCCGCATATCCAGGTCGATGTCAGGCGTTGGTAGTTTGATAGTCTGCCAGTCTCGAGTTTTCACTCAGCCGAGGTTCGTATTACAGGAAAGAAATTGTTTATTTGCATCTGTCTGGGTTCTTACAAATAGATAATAATATACACGGATAGCAGTTAGAAACAGACTGACGTTTATTGAAGTACTAGCTGTGCCCCGCGGTGTTACCCGCGGTATAAGTGATATAAAATTAAAAGACTATGAAAAGTACTAATAATAGGGTCAAAACGGGACGATACATGGTTCTATAATGGTTTATGGTATTGATGATGATGATGATGAATGTAATTTGCATAGTAGCTTATATGCTTTCCGTTCTTAAAACAACGTCGAAACTCCCAAACTTGTATCTATAAAGAGTCAGGAGTTCTCTCAGCACCTTCCGAAACATGGTATACCTTGGTGCAAAATCTTACTTATTGGTAGCATATGCTTAGAATACTGCTCACGAAACCGAAGTTACCACATGTTTCCATATAAATTTTGAGGAGTTCCCTCGATTTCTTATGGATCCCTTCATCAGGTCACCACTTTTATGAATATGGTACCAAATTGGAATGATAACCTTTACACCAAAAAAAAAATTTTGAAAATTGGTTCACAAACGGCGGAGTAATCGTTGAACATAAAAAAACGAACATAGTACCTCCTCCATTTTGAAAGTCGGAATTGTTTTAAGAACGGAAAGCATATGCTACTATGCAAATTACATTCATCATCATCATCATCACTACTATAAACCATTATAGAACGATATTGTATCGTCCCATTTTGACCCTATTATTGGTACTTTTCATAGTCTTTTATTATATATCACTTAAACCGCGGGTAACACCGCGGGGCACAGCTAGTACATACATACATACATCCAAACTTTCGACTTTATAATATTAGTAGAAGTAGGATAGGACAACAAAAATTACAACAAATTCTTTGTCAAAACTGTTATCATATTGCTTTCACTTTTACAATTACAAAGAGCGATAGAGATAGCAGTTAAAATGAAACTCCACAACAAACTTTACCCCATAGGTATCTGCTAGCGCTAGAAGACCTAAGTCTTGTCCTGAACTGAATAGTTCGGACTTCCAAGTTAAAAAATAATGATAAAACTTACTTTTTTATAATTATTTCAGACAAAACTCTACCTCAGGCATTAGCCAGGACTCCAGTGATGTGATCTGCCAGACGATAGCCACCACTGGCAACGTGGAGATAAACATGCGAGGCGCTTGCGACGGCCAATGGACCATTGGCTCCTGCCCACCCTTCTACATCTCCGTGCACTCGAATGTGCCTAATGGCACAAACACTTTGAGCACTTTCTGCACTGGTAAGACAGTTAAATGTAGTTCGGAAATTTGACTTGTCTGTGTGTATGTCCGGTCGAGTATTTTTGACATCGTAAAACGATTTTGATTTAGATTTTTCGTTTAAACTGTTGACAGTTGAAGCGCTCGAATGTTCCTTATTAATCATCATCAGCTTTTTTATTTAAATTTATTTTTTAATGTGCTCTACGTTTTTTTTTTCAGAAAACGCTTGCAGATTCCCATACAATATGAGATACCAAGTGCAAATAGAAGAGTTTGGCTGCTTCAGCAGCGCAACCAACATCGGTACCAGTCTGGGCTTGATTTTGTTCTCGGCATTCGTATATCTTTTAAGATTGTAGAGTATTGCATTTTTAATCCCACCAGTTATAAAATAAGAATTTAATATTTAAGGGGTTTCTCTATTTAAGATTTTAGAATTTTTATTTTCTAATGTAGGTATTGCAGTTTAGGTATGTCGCAGTCATCTGGTTGAATCTGCGATTGCATTGAATGACTACCTAATCAACGACTTGTAGAGTTGGCCTTCCGCGCTAGTCATTCAGTCAAATAGCAGATTCAGTCAGATTCCGAACTAGATGACTGCTTCATTGTACGCCTATGTTTTAGTCAGTTTATTAGAAAAAGTTAACTCTCGACTCTCGAGAGCTGCCTTGGAAAGCTTTGGAAAATAAATACTATTAATATACACCAGCAAAACTATATTTTTTAGGTATATACTCGTATGTACTTATAATTATTATGGTTTTGATATTTCACCGTGCACCGTAAGCACCGATATATTGTAAGATGCCCAAAGAAGTAAATGTAAAAAATATTATAGGTGTACTGCTAGAAACAAAATAAGATTATATGAATTATGTAAATAAATATAATTTAATACTACTATGATCATTCAAACATACTATACATAATATTTAAGACATTTTGATACAAAAGTCAATAAAGTAAGGTATATGCTTGTTATAACGATTTTCATTTAACCTTTAATAATTAATTTCCAAATTAATTTCCCTATCTTTAAAATGTAATCAAAATGTGATAAAAAAAAAAGTATTCTGCATTTTAAGTTTCATCGAAAAATCATCAGTCTATGGCTGTAGTTAAACCTTGTCATAATATGCACCTCAGTTTTAATAAAAAAAAAAACAAAATGTCACATGTGACAGTCAATGTCATGTAGACTGTAAAAATATATCAAAGGAGAAGAAGATAAACAAAAATGCAAAAATTTAAACTCACATTAATAACAATATTCTGTTTAGTGTGAGCTTAATTAATTTTAAACAATTAACTTAAAAACTAAGAATAGCATAGTTGGCTACAGTTAAAATGTCCGGGGAAGACTGTGATACTATGGATCGTGGGGATGCTGATGGGCAGAAACCTGACAAGATGTTTACATTGAAGAAGTGGAATGCTGTTGCTATGTGGAGCTGGGATGTAGAATGCGATACATGTGCTATCTGCCGTGTACAAGTTATGGGTAAGTTTGTTTTATTCTTTTAATATATTGGTATTCACAGTTAACCAATCCAACAGACAAATCTGTTTGTAACACAACAGTTTCATGTCCTCTATTGTGGGTACCTAAAGTAAGCTGTAGGTAGCTACCCACACTGGAGGACATGAAACTGTCAAGTTAAGCTTGAAATATGTCCACATTCTGCAACAGTCGAATTATCTTGTTGACAGTTGAACATTAAAATTTACTTTTGATGTTATATCGATCCTAAGTACATACTCAGGATCGATATACAGTCAAAAGTAAATTTTTATATTCAACGCAAGTTTTTTCAATACACTTATAATAAACTATGAGTCTTTGCGATGCCTACTAAATACTATAAAAGAATTATCTTATAGATTTTTGTATTTTTTTTTTTAATTAATTTATTTAGTAGCAGTTGATAGAAAAAAAATTGAGACATATTTAGTTTATTAATAATAAATATTACATAGTACTTACATACATATTTTGAAAAATAAATATCACTGAAGAATCACAAGTGTTCGTCAGGAGGCAATACTTTGTTTTAAATTTTTTTTTAATTTAAATTAACCCAACTTACTTACAAACTACAACTAACTGTACAAAAATCTTTATACACTAGGAACTTGATTAACCGGACCAGTTGTTGACAATGATGCATTCAGAATTTAAAAATCTGGATAGATATGGAATCGAATGTATGAAAAAAGTGGTCCTGGTGCATATACAATATACATAATACATAAAACTATACTTTTGTTATTTTAACCTGTCGATCTTGGAAAAAGAGACACAATAGCTTATCTATTGTTATTGCGGCCGCATGTGGCCTCTTGGGGCTTGATGAATTAAACAACATAGAAAATCAATGTTCATTAAGAATTTTTAAGAAATATGTTTTCTGATGGTAGTCTGGATAATCCTAAATTTATTTAATTGAGGGCCGGATAATTGAGTTTCTACTGTACTTTACTGGCTACAAGCACACAAGCCTACTACTAAATAACTATTATAAATTATTATATTGACATAGGAACCTTTAAAATTAGAGAGAACCATCTGTAGAATTACATTTAAATAAACTAATTTTACCAACAACAATAACATAATCTAATCAATCAAGTTGATGTATGTTCATAATAATAAACAAATACATAATATGTTATATTTTTTTTAATGTAAATTGTAATTAAGCATCTTACCAGTCTTACCTATAACTTATAATATGATAATTATTTCTTGCTTTTGTCAGACAATTAATTGCAACAAACACATTTTTTATAGTAGGGATATGACAGTCTTCAATTAATTAAATAATGTTAACAACACAAATAAACTTAGATATTAACAAACTGAATAGATAATAAGTATATGTGGCCAACAAATCCTTAAATTAACATCCACTAGGCATTGGTTTTATATTGGCAATGGAGCTAAGTCTTCGAGTTCTTCTAGGTAGTCTCCCCGTCATCGTATCCTCAATTTGCTCCAAACTTTTACCACGTGTCTCGGGAACACATACTATAACGAAAAACAAGCCAATGAAACAAATACAGCCAAATAACCAAAATGTTCCTGCCGGTCCAATACCGCTTATTATATTGCTGAACGTTTTCGTAACAATGAAAGAGCAAAGCCAATTGAATGCTGTGATTATGGATGCGGCTTCTCCTCTCACTTTGGATGGTAGTATTTCACCCATCATTAGCCAAGGAATCGGCCCAAACGCTAAAGAAAATCCCAGTAAATAGATCATCAGACTAGTCAACGGCAGCCATCCTAAGCTTTCTACATCCAAATGCATGCTATCTCTTACGTAAAAGAAAGCGCCTAATATCACTAAAGTAACTGTCATGGTTACTGACGATATGTACAGTAGTATTTTTCGACCTGTCCTGTCAATGAGAGCCGTGGCTATGAAAGTGGAAAGAAAATTGACTACACCGACTATGATCGTGGATAGATGCTTGTCGACGGAACTACCGGACATCGCAAATATTTTTACAGTGTAAAAAATTACAGCGTTTATACCCGAAAGCTGTTGAAACGCCATCAAACCTATACATATCAATATCGATTTCAAATAGGCCATCTGAAAAAGTTCTCTAACTGATGTCAACTTTTCAGACTCCGCGTTACAAAGAGCGATGTCTCTCATTTCGTTGTCTATTTTGGCGTTTCTTCCCCGCAGCCACTGCAGGGCTCTTCTGGCCTCCTCCGTCCGGCCTCGTGATAGATACCAGCGGGGGGTTTCAGGGATTACAAACATCATGAGCATGAATGGTATCGGTAGGGCAGCTCCTAGGTAAGCCAGCTCCGACCAGTCCAAATACTTTCCGGCTAAATAGCATAACAGTATGCCAATATTGCCGATTGCCGTCGGGAATAGCCCCAGCGTCCCCCGTACCTCTGGCTGGATAGTTTCTCCGAGGTATACAGGAAAAGCCAACGAGCCTATTCCAACGCAGAGCCCGCAAATGGCTCGCCCAGCTAAAACCAAATGTACTACTTTCGCGGTCGCTATCAGCATCCAGCCGACGAAAAAGGGGATGGCGGTGAAGAGTATCGTTCGCTTCCTTCCAATGTAATCCACCAGTTGGCCTCCGATTATTCCGCCTGCTAGGCCAGCAAGCGGCATGAGACCTCCAACCCAGCTTGCCTGTAAAATTACGGCAGGCATAAATTTGTTGTTCGAGAAGTTACTACAAATTGAAAGCTGTAATATTAAAATTTCATCTGTAGACGATAAACTTGAGTATTTATTAAAACTACTAGTTGACGATTTAGATGAATTACGGATCAGCCGTCTTAGTGTGAAGAATTAACAGTCAGATAGACAGATAGACACACTTTCGAATTTATAATATTAGTAAGGATATTGTGAGTTCATACTTCCTCATCGGAGACGGAAATGCGGGTGCTGTTCTGCATGGTTACGAGGGCCGGTGAGGTGTAGGCGGAGGAGTAGCCCACTATCATGGACCCCAGGGACACCGCAACTGCTGCCAAGACCTAAATAAATGTTCCACGTGATACGAAAAATATTTGATAGAAATCAGCATCCAGGCTTTTGGTCAAATTAATTGTTTTTAGTAATTATAAAGTTTGATCTGTAGAATAATTGCAATAAAAAAGGGTTCAGAATTCAAAACTTTTAAGTATTAATATGAATTCTCACTTTTGTATTTATTTTAAGGGTTCAAAACGAAATACAAATTTATGAATTAAGAGTGTTATTAAACTTTATAATCGTCTTCGTAAATTTTGCAGCACTTAAGATACTCTGCGCAGACGCAGCTGCCCCGTAGTAATTAGTTCTCGTATTTGATGTAACCAGTAACTACGATACATTAAATGTATTGCGACCAATTTAGGCAATCAGAGGCAATTGCTGTCTTGTTACAATAATTCATTTTATGATAATATGCTGACTTTTATTTGAAATATAAAAGTTTCGTTACATCATGAATATTTTCCAGGTTTTCACACATTTTTGGAAACTTAAAAGTTATATTTTCAAAGGAAAAGATTAACACTAATATTTTGCGAAATAAAAACTATTTTTCCAACAGAAATAAAAATCATTCAAGCAAAATGTAAGTTAATTGGTTGTAGAAATGAAAATTTTAATTATTATCCTCCCACCACTACTAAAAAATTATAAAACATTAGACTTATACCTACTAGCCTCCTAGGTTAGATATATGATCAACACATAATTTTGATAACTGGTAATAAAATTTCAAGAATTACATCTTTAACTATACTCTAACGGCCTTCAACTTAACCTAACTCATAATGTTTCAGTTTTTACTAAGAGTGGGTTGCACCAGAGGCGTGGTTATAGTTACAGTTATGGTCAAAGTTATGGTTATAGTTAAGGCTAACTTAACTTTGACCACAGAATTTGACAGATGTCTGTTGCGTTTATTTTTTTGTTAAAGCTACAGTTAATGGGTTTGGGAGTATAAAAAATGAATTATCCGTAAAAATCGACAGGAAAATTATTATTTGTTACACTGTGAGCCATAGTTACGATTTTTATTCCGTGGTTACAATTATTTTCACCAAAAAATTTCGATATAAGTTTGAGCGGTTATGGTTATCGTTAAATATGGCGTCCTTAACCAAAGATTTGACATTTTGCGTTGTAGTTAAAGTTACAGTTATAGTTTAAATAGTAAGTTGGTGCAACCCACCCTAAGTTTGTAATTTATAATTATGTCTCCTTAGTTCTTTGGATGACTTTAATGAAAAATAAATAATTATTGAAGATTTCAGGGAACGAAGTAAAGTAACAATTTGAAAACTGTCGTTTTTATGCATAAATAGAGGCTTTAAGACCGGGAAAAGAGTTTCAGATTAAAAAATGTGGACTCTATGTGTGGCAAGGTATAGTAGCTATATGATGAAGTAGGTAAGTTAAGTAAGTAGGTAGGAAGGTTTGTTCAAATTATAAGGGAAAAAATGAGTAATTGTCCTTATGTTATAAAATGTTAATTATCTACTTTATCCGCTCACTCTTCAATTATATTATGAGCAAACGTTTTTGTCTTAAGGTCTCTATACACGACCGCTGGGGTAAACTTAGCGTACGGGATGGTTGGGCAAAAAGGTCACTGTTCTGCGGTCAATATAAATTGAACGCAAAACGTACAGAAATCAATTTCATTCAAAGCTACTTTGGGTACATTCCAAACAAGTACTAGACGCAAGAAAATCAATAATTGAAAAATGTTTATCCAATCTCAAAATTTCACGCTATAAATATTTTAGTTACGATGAAAATAGTACTGAAAGTCATAAACAAAATATCACCTACCTGAGAAAAAGTATACTTGGGTTTTTCATATTCACTGTCCCTAGCCACGATACTGTAATGCGTGTCTGCTCTCATTAAAATCTTCATGATGAATTTAATTTAAAATACGAACATAAATTATTTTTAAAAAATGTAAAAAATAAATAAATAATGAAATTCACAATCACTGCCACTGAACGTCCGCTGAACCAAGTTGTCGCTGAACAATTGAAGAAATGAGCCTCGCGGCATAACCGTAACGATTTATATGAGCACAAATTGATTGACAAAGTTATCAAACCAGACTGTTTTGGAAAAGTTTTTCATAACTTTTGTAACTGTAAATTAGACAAACTCAGTTAAACCTAGCTCAAGGGATTTTTCTTAGCCTATAGTTTGAAGTAGGGGTAAGTGCGTTTAAATATTTTTGTTGGTATCTCGCGAGGTAAAAAAACACTTATTAAAAACCAAGGCTTTGGTTTTTAGGGTTCCGTACCCAAATGGTAAAAACGGGACCCTATTACTGAGACTTCGATGTCTGTCCGTCTGTCTGTCAATCTGTCTGTCTGTCTGTCTCCAGGCTGTATCTCAAAAACTGCTATAGCTAGACTTCTGAAATTTTTACAGATTGTGTATTTCTGTTGCCGCTATAACATCAAATACTAAAAATGAAATAAAATAAATATTTAAGGGGTGCTCCCATACAACAAACGTGATTTTATTTTGCCATTTTTGCTCGATATCAATAATGGTAACATGTAGCCACTTGAAATTTTCACAAAATCCTGAATTATGTGTTCTTTAATAATTAATAATAAAATAAAAATAAAATAAATAAAATAAATATTTAAAGGTCCCATACAAAGAACACCATTTTTGGCTTATTTGTGCTCTATGACTGTACGGAACACTTCGTGCGCGAGTCCGACTCGCACTTGGCGAATTTTTTTTGTATACAACTAAATTTAAAAGTTTAAATAAAAATAGTATGTTTTACAATTGCCTTTTAATTAAGCTACTTAAAAAAATCTATTGCTCAGAATAAAGTAAGCCGCGACAAGTCGTCTCTAAAGGTAGACTCTTTTAAATGATCTATCACCTCCGCTTAGTGTTCCTCACTTAGAACTCATCTCAGCACACGTAGGCCAATAATGTTGTCATTATTAATGCTATGGCCTACGTGTAACTGGTAGTAGTAGTAGTAGAAGAGAAGCGAAGTGAGTGAGTGAGTGAAGAAGACAGCGTTTTGTTTTAACAATAGTTAAAATAATGGCAGATTTTTGGGACAAAATGACAGATTCCTACAAAAAATTTTCTATCTTCACAATAAACGTGCGAGTATGTATAGGTAAAGGCTATTGCGTCGCGGTGGCAGGAATTTATTCCTGAAAGATGTCGCTTTTCAGTCACTATTAGGTCGTTAAAAGTGAGCTATATCAGGTCATATCTAACATTATCTTGAACGAACTAAATTCGAAACTTGTTACCCAGTAATTATTAACACAATATTGTTAACAAACATTTAACAAACGTCGTAAAAGATGGTTATGTTTGTCGTAAAAGTTGAAACAATAACAACTGTGCACATGAGTTGATCAAATCTCAACACATTACACAGTCATGTGCAATCTTTAATTTCAGGACTTTTCCATCGTTGGAAAAGATATACCCAGTAAAAGTTATAATGTCACTTTACCAGTAAAAGTAATAAGGATAAAATCGGCCAAGTGCGAGTCGGACTCGCGCACGAAGGGTTCCGTACCGTTATAGAGCAAAAATAGCCCAAAAATTGTGATTTTTGTATGGGAGCCCCCCTTAAATATTTAGTTTAATTTAATTTTACTATCAATTATTAAAGTACAAATATAATTAAGGATTTCGTAAAAATTTCAAGTGCCTAGCTATAGCCATTATTGATATCGAGCAAAAAATAGCAAAAAAATCACGTTTGTTGGATGGGAGCCCCCGTCAAATATTAATTTTATTTTGTTTTTAGTATTTGTTGTTATAGCGGCGACAGATATACACATTCTGTGAAAATTTCAGAAGTCTAGCTATAGCCGTTCTTGAGATACAGCCTGGAGACAGACAGACGGACAGACAGACAGACGGACAGACACACATCGAAGTCTTAGTAATAGGGTCCCGTTTTTACCCTTTGGGTGCGGAACCCTAAAAAGTACTTAATATTAGTAATTTTCCTTAAAGTTCTGAAATAAACAAAAGATAAATTTTGAAATAAAAAAATTGCATATTTGATCAAATTCAAGTGTGCTAATTGTAAACCCATTGTACTTAATCCTACTTTATTTTCCCTTCCCCAAACTGAGATTTTATTAAGGGTATATTTTATGTTCAGAATCCATACTAGCATGTTTTTGCGTCTATAAATAATAATGCTAGTACGAGCTGTGATTAAAGAATAAATCCACATTGATGTGAATACAAGACATAAATGATTGCATCCGCAAAAGAAAAACGAGCGCCTACGTGCAATTTTCTGCTTCATACGTTGCAAATTGCAATGTTGCCTTACATTATTATTATTGTTCTTGTTCGAATGCAAATTTGATAAGTAAACAATGAAAATTTTCATTAAAATTGAGGGTAATTGATAAAGAGGGAATTAATTTAAATCTCCTAGAATCTAGATGTTTTGACCTTTGATGTTAGTCAGAACTCGAGTCAATCAGATATAGGACTATAATAATAGAAGGGCAATGTAGGTTAAAACTAATGAAGCAAAAGTCTTCTAAATAATTAAAGACCTTAAATAATTTGAAAAAATAAAACACTACATAAAAATAAGTTATTTCTTATATTTTAAAATAAAAATAACAAAAATAAACATGCAGCCCGTAATATACGGACTTACATAAATAAGTATTAGTTTGTTTAATAATCCACGGAATAACTCCGCTAAGTACTAAATATATTATAACCATGTTACTGATTTGTCATGATCAACATTACTAAGTAAGATACAGATCAATATTTTGTCTAAATTTTAAAACTAAATTTGTATCTTGAATTTTTATATTAAGTATATTATATATAATTTATGCTACTCAAATATTTTTAATCGGTACAACTAAAGGAACCATCGATTTACTTAACCATATAATAATCAATCTATAGATAACATAATTTACCATATTTACACTATAATAACTAGAGAATCCAAAGTCAGTCTTCATCACACACGATGACAACATCGTGTTACACAACCCTAATTCTTCTCACTAAATCACAATAGATATATCTATATCTATATTTTTCTAAGCTCTGGAATGGATTGTAGTTTTCCTCTTCCCACCCGTTAATTTTTTCTCAATTTCCTCCAAACTCTTGCCCCGAGTCTCGGGGACGCAGAATATTACAAACAATAACCCTACCATACAAATGACTGAAAACATCCAAAATGTGCCTGACATTTTTAGCATCTTTACAATTTCGTGGAACGAAAACGTTACAAGAAACGTGCAAGTCCAGTTCAAGCCAGTAGCCAAGGATGCTGCGTTTCCTCTAATCTTTGATGGTAAAATTTCACCCAACATCAGCCAAGGAATTGGTCCAAAGCCGATAGAGAATCCCAGTACATAAACGACCAGACACAACAGAGGCAACCATCCGTAGCTACTCACATCAACATTTAAGTCCCTAAGGTAGAAATATGATCCTAATGTAACTAAAGTAACAATCATAGATACGGAGGAAATATACAACAACATTTTTCTGCCTAAACGGTCAATTATGGCTGTAGCCAGGAACGTAGAAATGAAGTTTACAACTCCAATAATGATTCCGCACAGATTCTTGTCAACGCTGCTTCCTGACATCTCGAAAATGTTTCCAGCATAAAATATAACTGCGTTGATACCGCTGAATTGTTGGAAAATCATGAGACCAAGGGAGATCAGAATAGCCGGTGCATATTTTCTTGAGAACAGCTGCCTCAGTCCATTGCTTCCCGCCATGTTTGATTCGGTCTGAGTACGGGTGAGATCACGCATTTCCTTGTCGATATTATTGTTTCTTCCTCTGAGCCATTGCAAAGATTTGTGAGCATCTTGGACACGATCTTTGGTCACGTACCATCTGGGTGTTTCGGGTGTCAAGAGCATCAATAAGAAGAAGGGCACAGAAAGCGCTGCACCGAATAATGCAAGATACGTCCAGTCGAGGAAGTATCCGACGAAGTAGGCTAGAAGTATACCCGTATTACCGAATGCTGTTGGCAGGAGTCCCAGAGCGCCTCTGACTTCCGGTTGAATTACTTCCCCGAGGTATACTGGGAAAGCGAGACTTCCGACTCCAACGCATACTCCACATAAGGCTCGTCCAGCAAGTACCATGTAGACATTAACTGCGCTGCCAATGAGAGCCCAGCCGACGAAAAACGGTACAGCAGTAGCCATGATTGTCAGTTTCCGTCCAAAACCTTCTATGAGAGGTCCCCCCGCTATGCCGCCGACGAGCGCTGCTAACGGCATCACACCGCCTATCCAGCTGCTCTGTAAACAAAAAGTGGTATAATTAGTTTACGTTTGTAAAAATCTTGATACGATCATCATTTAAACAGTATGAAAATTTTCTGATTTTCTTTTTTCAAAAATATTCGATTTATTCATATAAAAAACTATTTAATAGCAAATATTATATACATATTGATTTAAACCGACTTCCAACTCACGTATTAAATAATTGTTATTATTTAAATAGTGCCTTTTTCAGAACTCCTAAAATTCAACGATTTCTCTACTCAATATTCACACTTTTGAAGGCGGTACCAGCCAACTTAAATATGAATCAAAGGATTTTACTTTTTAGCAATTTTTAGAGCTGGCTCGGAGTTCTGCTCAGTGACTTTGCATCTATGCTACAATTTTGCATGAAAACATACTTGTACATGTTTAAACTACTTAAACAAGGTCGTTATCGCTACACGTGTATATATAAGTAATGTATATATAAGGGTAGGGATGATAATAACGAACAATCTAATTTGCTTAGTAGCATATGTTTTCAGATCTAAACAACGCTTAAACCCCCAAACATCCTACTATCCTACTAATCCTACTAATATTTATAAAGGCGAAAGTTTGTTTGGATGTATGGATGTTTGTTACTCTTTCACGCAAAAACTACTGAATATATTTTAATGAAACTTTACAATAATATATCTTATACATCAGAATAACATATAGGCTACAATTTTAACTGACTTTCAAAATGGAGGAGATGTTAATTGTTATGTTAGTTTTTTATGTTCAACGAATACTCCACCGTTTGTGAACCGATTTTCAAAAATTTTCTTTTGGTGTATAGGATATCATCCCAATTTGGTAATAGGCTCACAAAAGTGGTGACCTGATGAAGGGATCCATGAGTAATCGAGGGAACTCCTCAAAATTATATGGAAACATGTGGTGACTTCGGTTTCGTGAGAAAGATTTTGTACCGAGGTATACCATATTTTGGGATGTGCTAAGAGAACTCCTGACTCTTTATAGATACTAGTTTGATAGTTTCGGCGTTGTTTTAAGAACGGAAAGCATAATATGCTACTACGCAATTAACATTCATCATCATCATCATTACCATAAATATTATACCATGCATCGTCCATTATGACCGTATTATTGCTACTTTTCATAGTCTTTTAGATCGAGACTCGAGTTTGTCAAACGATTCGAAAAATTATAGATATTGTTGTTTTAAAGTATGTATTATGTAAGCCTGGTGCTAAGATTACCGAGGCCAGGTAGCAAATTGATTATGGGATCTTTGAGGTTTGCAGGAAACTTCTTAAATTCATTGAAATTTCATCTATATCTATCTAAAATTATAATGATTAATGAGAATGGCTGAACCGATTTGGCTGATTTTAGTCTCGAAATAATTGTTTGTGGTCGAAGTCCAGGGCAGGTTCATAAATTAGGAGGGAAGTGATACGAAGTTCACCGGGTCATCTAGTGTATCTGTAAGGAGGTCGGAGTCCTGTTCAGCACCGTCGAACCATGGCATATCTTAGTGCAAAATCTTACTTTTTGATATTACATATAGTTAGAATACTTCATACAAAACCAAAATCGCCATGTTTCTATTAAAATTTTGAGGAGTTCCCTAGATTACTCATGGATCCCATCATCTGGTCACCACTTTTGTGAACATGGTACCAATCCACGATCATACACTATGCAACAAAACAAAATTTTGAAAATCGGTCCACAAACGGCGGAGTAATCGTTGAACATACATTAAAAATATATATCCACAGCCGAACATAATATAATCTCCTCCTTTTTGGAAGTCGGTTAAAAACAATTCAATGATATTTACCTCGCTTGTGGTAATAGTGAGCGTAGCGTTCATCTTTGGTAGAGCGGGTGAGGTGTAGCCTGATGAAAATCCGACGATGAGAGAACCCATGGACACTGCTATTGCCGCCAGGAACTGTAACAATATATTAATAATAAAACTTAGCGAAATTTTAAAATATTTTGATTTTTATGAACTTTAAACTATGTAAAGCGCAAGAGGCCACTTTAAACTTGAGAAAATTATTTAAACTTCATTTGCGAACTTTAAATCTTTAATCTCTTGTTTTTCTTTTACGACAGATTCCTTTAAAACAAAATAAATTATAATTATTAAAATATACTTCCGAATCGGATGTGGGCATATTACTACGCAGTTTTACTTTTATACTTGTTTTTATCGCAAGGGAAAAGAAACGTTATCACTTAAACCTGAACGCAAAAGCTCTGAAGTTCAGTGGGCGTTCCAATCTTTTTATGTACGAGCCCATGCTATGTATACATACACCTACGTTGGCTGTTTAACCCCATAAGTGCGACTGTATACACAGAAATAACCAGCGATGGCTTTACTTAAGGAGACTGTATCAATATTTTCTTAAACTTGGAAAGAGGTTTCTTCCTTATACATTAAAGAATAGAAATTTTAAAATACCTTAATATATTTTTGATATCTGTATCTACTTAGTTATAGATATATTTTATGATTAAAAGAAAAAAATACACACCTGAGTCCAAAGGTATATCCTCTTCGTTGTTGCTCCATATGGGGTTGCATCACCATTTATACTGTAATCACCCTTCGTCTTAGCACCGTCAGTGCTAAGCTGCTTCACGTATGGCACGGAATTTCGGAGATTTTCATTCTTTATCTCCATCTCCATTTTGTATTTGAACTCGTTGCCCAAACTTATTTGACGTAGCTGTTGGAAGTGAAGACGGGTCTTCTCGAAGGAGTCCTGCTCGTCCTCGCTGCTACTCTCCGTGGACGCGTTTTCTGGAATAGTCGCGTAGTTCG
This sequence comes from Cyaniris semiargus, assembly GCA_905187585.1. NCBI lineage: Eukaryota > Metazoa > Arthropoda > Insecta > Lepidoptera > Lycaenidae > Cyaniris > Cyaniris semiargus. The sequence continues at coordinate 9,133,753 of LR994555.1, forward strand.
GGACCAAGGTGCCCTGGGAGCCGCACGATGTCGCCAGAGACGTGCAGGTGGTCGAGGCTGAGAGTGTAGGTCTCGAAGGGACTCGGGAGTACTTTGATCTCGATCGGTGCAGTCGTTCCTCGTCGGGCTGTCCGCGACGCCCAGTCTCGCTTCCACCCTGGAAAAAATAAATACACTTTATTGCCTCTGAACGATTAATCTTAAAAATGTTATTGTTTGGATGCGAATTACCCTCAATGTAATCAATCGAGTGGTCAGTTGCCTAGTTTTGACACAGAACTGCTAAAACATCCGCAAGCGAGTTACATTTATTATATCCGCTATCTTATGTGCGTAACTTATATTGATAAGCTTGTGAACTTAAGAGGCTGAGGTCAGACGGAGAAAACACTGCTTATTGACCACTTCCAACGGTCATTCGACCAGAGCATGCTTCTGATAACCTAATGACTTGAACACAATGCATAATATTATGTCCTAACCCGGTTCCTCCGTTTATCCTTCTGGAAGAAGGCATTTGAACAAATAACAAATGGGTCTCTTTTACCTTTCCAAGTAAACAATACAAACAGTCGCGCTCTTGTGTTTATATCGATCAGATATTATCATACGGCTGTCAAGCACTTTTAATGGTGTTTATAAAACATTTGTCACTACGTATGACCTTAGATTGGTAAATATTTTGAGAATCTGATTTATTCCTATTGCTTATAAATTCAGGTCAATTAATGCTCTTTCAAATATGTTTCTGAAGAATACAGTAGGTTTTAGATACCTCAGATATTGATAGTTATTACCCTACGAATAATAAAAACTATTATTACCTACCTGATATATACATTTGCAAAAACCTTTTGAAACGTAATATGCATAATTTGTTCTCATTACCTGATGATTATCAAACGTATTATATTTCTTCATCTCGTCCCCTTTTTGTGGATCAGATTTATTTGTTTGCATAAAATATTTTATTTTATTAATTTTGGATTTTATGTTTACACATCTAACTACACGTCACATTTTCGTGCTTTCTTTGACGTTGCGTGCTAAGTTGCTAACTGAATTTTGTGTTGTATAGTTTGAATATAAAGACAGCAAACAAACACCTATGTCAATATTGATTGTCGATAGTTTAATCAGTTGTCCACATTAATTAATAAATATTTTATTATTTATACGTGGAATAATTATAAGTTTTCCTTTACATAATTACTGAGAATTCTTGTGACGACAATGAACTTCGTTGGTCCGGGTTGGAGCTGATAATCAGATGTCTACAGAGACGACATAATATGACACCAATACTTATTTCATGGCCATCAAGCGATGATAACGCTTGTCGACCCAGAATGCTTTCAGTATGAAAATTGCTTTTTTTTATATATTTAAAATGAAAACTTCAATTTCTACAATTATTTTTAGGTATTCTTTTAATTTCAAGAGAATTAAGTTTGTTTTGCTAGCCGATTTAATATTTTTTCGTCGATATGACATATCTTCAGGTCGTTACTTCCAAGTTCCTGTATTGCATATAGTTTGTTGTTTTATGATAAATAATATTTTGTAAGTTTAAATATGAAATAATGACCAATGAGTCACATTGGCCTTAGCCTTTGCATAATATGGCATAAGCCTTTTCTCTTACTTATTTATTATTGGTATTGATTGTTTCAGGAACATTTTGAACATTTTAATTAAACTTGGAACTTGATAACTCTTGAAATAAGCTCTTTTAAATCCTTATAAACGTTTTTGAAAAAAAGCTCCTGTTTTTCTAGTCCCCAATTTATCTTCAATTTTGTTTACAAATTATCCTACTTTGCTACTTTGCCTATTTTTATATATGTATCATTATTACTTTTTTCTTCAAAGTTTATAAAGTTAAATCATTCATAAAGCGCCATCTATCGTAGCTTTATCGAATTACATTGAAGACTAGTTAACAAAACACTACATCGGCATTTTATTAACCGACAGCCCACACGATGGAGCCACTATCGCCATTTCAAGTTTGAAAATGTATTAAAATGCAAAATGCAAATCAAAGTAAGCTAGGTAGCGCTCAGCGGAAACTTTAAAGCATGTTAAATATTTACATACCTATTTGTTATATTACAAGTACAGTTCCAACTACTTGAAGGTAATGCACTAGCTCAATGTTAATGAAAGTGTTGAAAATTAAATAAGACATGTTTTAAATAGGTATGTAGATATTTGTTTCTTAATACTTATGTAATTGAGCAATTTCATAAAAACTTCATGAGTTTAAACTTTCGGCCTTGCATTGACGTTAGTTATTAATGGGCGCGTATTAATTAAGACATTGACTTTAACAGCCAGTTATATAGCATACGATTTTGTTTCTAATTTACTTTTTTTGTCATTATAATAATATATTATATTTTTTGTAATTTTATGTGCATGAAAACCTTTTAAAAGGGGAATGTTTTGCTGTGTCGTTGCCGGGCAACGGGCGATCGACCCATTCCCGGTGCGCGCGCGTAAGTTTCCCAGCCAATGGAAACTAATTTTCTCGACTGCGTATATGTTTTGACGGTCACCCAGAAATTTCGGCAATGCCCGGCCCATGTTTACCAACAAAGATGTTTCTAACTAAAATAAACTATGTAAATTCGAGTCGACTTACCATTTCAGTGGAAAGCTGCTTGAGGTAGCCCATGATCTTCCCCACCGCATTGGGATTATTCTTATTAAAACTCATCTTTTTAAGTCCGTTTTCAGTCGTCAAGGAACGTCGAAGTGGTAGAGTCTTATACGAGTAACACTTTGAGTATCAGTTTCTCTCTTGTACTCCAATTGTTCCTTAAAATCCAGATTCGCGAATTTCAGCTAAGTAAATTGCACATCACTCGTGTTTCAGTTTGTAAAGAACGATATCGCGGGACAGCTGCGAATCGATTTAACACACCACTCGAACGTATGAAGCGTGTTATACGAATGTTATTTAGTAATATCTCAATGTTCATTCAACAGTTTCTATTTCGCGCCGGTAACCCGCAAGGGTACACAACATTCAATTTTTTCACGTCGCTACAACAACTAAAATGTTGGCAGCACGGCCGGATTCAAGTTATCTATTGAAACTTGCAGATGGCAGCGCAGTGTTTTATAGGAAGTTTGTAATGCGCCGTCGACCGCCCCTCCCCCGCCGCCCGCGGCCGGCGCCGCGCGCGCCTGTGTGCGTGTCGTCGCGCGTGTGCATGTGTGTGTAACGCACACGAAAACTCGAAGCCTACACCTGAATTCTTGGCTGGCTGAGGCCTGAGTCCGATTCCTTGTATGCGGTTGATAAGATTTTGCGATATAGACAAACACTCCTTTCGGTAATTTTCTTAATTTTCATATAGGGTCACGTTTTTTTAATTCAATCAATAAATCAAATAATTCCATATCTGATTGTTACCCAATAAATCATTTTTTTATTGCAATTAAAAATAAACGTGACTATGAACTTTGTGACTTTGATTAATTCTTGTTATTCGTGTATTTAAAACTTTCTTTTAGATTCGATGAAGATTAGATTTAAGAACGTATCCAAGATATTCAGTTATCGGACTATAAACTACCTAAATAAAATCTATACTAATATTATAAAGCTGAAGAGTTTGTTTGTTTGTTTGAACGCGCTAATTTCAGGAACTACTGGTCCGATTTGAAAAATTCTTTCAGTGTTAGATAGCCCATTTATCGAGGAAGGCTACAGGCTATACATTATTAAGCTAAGATCAATTAGAGCGAAGAAACAGAGGAAAATATGGAAAAAACTGGGAAAATTATATGAAATTGCTTATTATCTTAAGAACTACTGGAGCAATTTTTATGTTTTTTGGCACACATGAAGAATAGACCACGTGAAGGGACATAGGCTATTTTTTGAGGAAAAATGTACGGTTTCCGTGAAATTCCTAAATTACGCGGGTGAAGCCGCGCGGAACATCTAGTACTTAATAATTATGAAACTGAAACAATGTCGTAACTCGTACATGTACTCCGCTTTAGCAGAAACCTGAAAAAATAACACACCATAAGTATTCGTATCAAACATTTTCAGCAAATATTAAAAATAATAATATTATTTAAGTACAATAATATATTTGCTTCTAAAGATAAAAAAATATTTCATTTCGTGACCATAACATTATTATTTCTCTATTTATAAAAATAATTGCAAACTCTACAGTCCACACTCTACAATAATTTACTAAATATTCATTGGTGTACGTTTTTAGTTTTCAATTTTTTCAGCCTACAAAGTCAGGAATATAAAATTTAAAAAGAAATGATATTTAATGTATTTTTCAATGAGTGATTAAACAAACTCTTCTATGTAATTATTGTGTTTTAGAGTTCACTATATAATCGAGCACAACATTCTAAAATATCAAAGCTTGGTAAGAAGTACAAAATTATTTAAAGTAACCACAATAAAAATAAATTTAAAATATGATTTTGAAATTCAAACCATCGTTGACTCATAAAGTAACATAATATATTGTATATTAATAAACATTATGTTTTTTTCTGATAAACTGAAAAAAAATTGTCACGTGGAGGAAAATGAATCATAAATTATTATAATACCTTATTATTCATCATCTGTGTACAATTTAATTAAAAGGAATAAAATGTAGAGTATAACAGATAATAGATATAAATTTATAGTCCAGGTGATGTGATAAAAAATACTAATATGGTTTATGTTTTGTAGAGTTTTGTAAGTAGGTACGAGATAATTACTAATATTTCATCTTTTTAAAAATTTTAAATATGTCAGGTACCTAAACCAATTGAATCTTATTTAAAATAGTATTAATAAAATTTTCATAGTAGTTGGATTTCTTAAATGTAGAGCTCATTTATCACGATGCTACAACTGTACGTGAGTTTTGAGATGTAGAGTTTGTAGGCTAATTCCTGAAGATTAGAGAAAGATACGACTTTCGAGTTTACAGCTGCTCTACTTTGTCAGTAATATTTTCGCGAGTGACGCAAAGTACCTCGTGATAACATCATTGTTTGCTGTTTAGTACGCATCACTGACGCTAATTTAAGCGTCTAGGTATTTCATTATGTTGGTGGAATGTAGATTCACTATTTCATGTTATTTTTTGGTGCCAAAAGACTAGTAAAACTCGAGACCAAAAAATTAAGTAACTATTTTAATACCATTTTTTGGTATCAAAAAACTAGTCAAGTTCGAAAATGTAGAGTTCCCAAAAATTTTTTGACATTGGGTACAAACATTTTCGGGAATTCTATATTTTCACCAACTAACATTTACTCATTACTACGTTTTAAGTGTGCTGAAAACGCACTGAAATTGCACCTAAAAATGTACTACTAAGATTAAAAGCCTGTTTCATGTCAATACATAATATTAGCCATTAGGTAGAGTTGTGTAACTCAAGCGGGTATGTGCTTTTCAGCATATTGTGCAAAACAGTCGTAAGAAATCACGTACATCAACATAATAAAATAATAACATGGTATTACGCTGAATCATGTTCTTTTGAATAGGATAACAACGACACACCTCTTTGTAATCATCATCATCAAATAATGACGTCGACCTAGAAGGTGCTGGTTACGATGAATACGATTTCCGTTTTCAGTTGCACTTGCCTACTTTTGTACTATGGTTTTCACTTTTCAGGAGTGGTGTTTTTTAAGACCCTGATTTCTTACCTAGGTGACCTTAACACTTGACCAAATAATGTTTGTACTAGATTTTCATTCAGCATCTTAAAAGAAAAGGTTCTCTTTTAAATTTCAAGACTGTTTAATTTTTTTTAACCAGCAAAGATTTTATCGCTGCACACCCGTAACTTATCTGTGCTATTAAATGTTTTATTACATAATATATTACCTTGGCAGACAGAATTATGGCGACCTACAGCCTACTGTTCTATCCGGTTTACGGCCGTTCCCAATATTTGATCTATCTCTGGTTTTGCTCTACTAGAGATAGGAATAGCTCTCATTAGACATTAGAGACATATATTTTATGTCAATTCAATGTTAGCAGCGATCGGTCGTATGTCAAACCAGAGATAGATTGAATATTGGGAACGGCCGTTAGTGATTAATAACTTGAGTTATCTGGAGGGCGTGAGGCGACGTCATACAAACGCATACGTATTGGCTCGCACGTCCGTCCCGGCCTCCATTCTATTACTCAATACTAGGGTTGTCAAAAATATAAAAGTTATCTTGGCAAAACTTTTACTATTACTAATTACTATGGGTACAATTCGTGTGATTATAAAATGTAGAGTTTAAGATGCAGTGTTAATATTTTAGTTGTCTTTAGTAACTGCTGTAAAACCTAGGTCTATATTTATATGTGCAAGATTATTGCAGATTTCAACCCTAATTCGTTGCCAATATCCAAAACAAACTCAAGGAACGGTATTTTGGTATTTCCTATGACGTATCCGTGAGTCACATAACACATTAAAGGCTCTATGTAAATGGGAAAAATTATTTATAGCTAAAGTTTTATAATACCCGTGTATGTCTGTGTTCTTTTTTAGAAGTCGTTACCTTAGAGGTTAAATATTCAAACCCCGTAGTCCTTGATGGTTAACTGTAATAATATGCTCTGTAAAGTGACTCATTTTCTACGACCTTACCGCTATGGAAAAGTAGAAGCGTTCTTAATGGATTTCACCTCGAAAACTTTTAATAATGCATGTAATTGATGAGGACTCGAATTATCGAACAGTTACCGTGTTGGTATTAAGTTATTTACTTGCTATTGACCATTTATACTGAAAACAAACTTTACATTTGGGTACCTAATATTTACCTTAATAATGATAAAGTACGTATTTTACATACTTTTTACGAAATCAATATTAGGTTAGGAGGTAGGTGATATGACGTAAGTCAAAATTCATGGCGTGATAAATCCTACTAATATTATAAATTCGAAAGTTTGTGAGGATGTATGGATGTATGAATGTCTGGATGTCTGGATGTATGGATGTATGTATGGATGTTTGTTACTCTTTCACGCAAAAACTACTGAATGGATTTTAATGAAACTTTACAGTAATATAACTTATACATCAGAATAACACATAGGCTACAATTTTAACCGACTTTAAAAAAGGAGGAGGTGTTATGTTCGTTTTTTATGCTCAACGATTACTCCGCCGTTTATGAACGGATTTTCAATTTTTTTCTTTTGGTGTATAGGGCATCATCCTAATTTGGTGTTATGTTCAAAAAAGTGGTGACCTAATGAAGGAATCCATGAGTAATCGAGGGAACTCCTCAAAAATTAATATGGAAACGTATTTATTATAGCTTCATGAAACTGTTTTCCTTTTACCATATATGAGATATAAGTGTGCTAATTTCTGATATTATTTTAGTTGTTCATAATTTTAACATTTTCCATATTTTGTAGTTCTACCTGTATGGAGCGTAATTTTCGTCAAATATGAAGGCGTGTTTTAACTTTTACCTTCTTGTTACGACTTACGAGGGTCTGTTTTTTGAAGAAGCTCTACCATTTAATTGCAATGAGCAAGACAGCAGACGAAGCAATTACAAAATACCAACCTGCATCGTACATAATGAAATCAATATCATAGTATAAGGAGGGGTATATTAGCTCATCTGTCAAGCGCCCAAAATGGGCGCCTTACCCTAAACTAATCAAAAGTTCTTCTTCTACTTTGCAGACCACCGATTTAGTATTTTGTTTCAAACATAAAACTATGTGTATTTGCGACTAATAGCTTATTTATTAAACATTCTAATTATATAAAAATTATACATAGCTTTCTTTATATGATTTGATCAGTTTAATGAGAGTAATTGGAAATTAAAAAATTTTCGAAAAACGAACTGTCAAACCTGACAGTTCGTGACAGATGAAAGGATATGTCCACTATCCCTCCTTATACTATGTCGATATTATCTATACTAAGTATCATTTTCTTAAAAAATATTTTGATGCAAAAAATTAAGTCGACAATGACACAAGATGATCTTAAAAATGCGATTCACTTTTTATGTTGCTTTATTTTTATTGCGAGTGTGTTGCCCTAGTGAGAATTGACGAACCCCCGCATTTATCAATGAATTTTAGGGCTCGGCTGTGACATCTCGGTGCGCGTGTACCGCGTCACGTCACACGTGCGCGTGCTACCGGCAGGCGGGACACCAGTCACCACACAGTGACACAAGTGTCGAAAAAAACTCGCGCCCCACCCTCGCATCTCACACACACAAAACACCCGAACACCGTCACTAAACGCGTCACGTATGATCTCAAAATATACCCACATGATTCTTGCAATTTCTCGTGATGTATTCAAAATATCTCAAAATAACTTCCTCTGGAAGTTTCCCACGACATCACTGACACGACTCGCGATTTCTCGTGATATAATAATATGGAATGTGAAAAACAAAAGGCTAAGCAATACGTAAATAGATTTTTACAATACCTTGTATCATGTGTATGGAAATTACGTGTTTATCTAATTGCTAATGAGGAGCAGCTACTGTATTGTAATTTTATAATAATAAGTACTGTACATTATAATCTAATGTAGGCGGTAGCAATATAAAACCTAACAATTATTTTACTTTTCTTAAACATGACAACTACAGGATGTGTGAGATTTGCAAATTATTGCTAAAAATTTAAAGTGTAATCGCCCCATAGAATTGATATTAAGTTATGTCACCGTATGTTTAGTGAGTACGACGAAGTAAACTGAACGCGGGACGGGTAAACACAAACGCAGCTTCACAAACATACATTCACAAACTCACACATAAGCCATGAATTCGAAAAGCCAATGGAATATTACTAGCGCCAGCCGCCGGCGTGACCTGGCCGTTTCTCGAACGTTCTTTTATAGAATGTGGCTTACATGCTAGCCGCAGCGAACGCCATGACAGACGCTGAGCAGGACCTAATAGTTTTATTGACAGTAATGAACTTCGTGTCAAACGAGCGTTTGAATTTTTTGTGTCATTGTGTCACAAATAATGTTCGAGATTATTCACAACACGCTGTGAATAAATATTTGAGATCGCAAGGACTTCGCGCAATCCTATTTCCATATTTATGTGATAACTCACGAATATTAATGTGTCATCATCATCATGATCAGTTCCATCTATCTATATATAGTACTGAAGATTTATCTGCCGCTCTTCTTCAAACAAAAAAAAATATTTTCTGTTTGTTTAAGACAACCCTATTCGCAATTTGCTGTTATGAGTCAAAAGCTTAAGCTTTTGACTCATAACAAGTGGATTTCCATTTAAGGAGTTAGGAATTCCTAACTCCTTAAATGGAAATCCACTTGTGTAAAACTAATAATAATTAAATTAATACATTTAAAAAAAGCCCCCGCCAAACAACTTTAAAAAGTAATGAAATAATATTTACTGACTTTGAGTTTAAATAATGCCTAAGTGTAAAGTAATATTTTAGTCCATAATAATACGTTGTCACAAATCACAATGTGTCGGGGGACCGCCAAGTAAACTACGAGAACGCCGATTGTCTTGATTCGGTTAGCTGTGACTGACCCTTAAACTATAAGCGCGGTCCCCCGAAACACCTTGACAACAATTAGGGACTAAAATATTACTTTACACTCAGGCATTATTTAAACTCAAACTCAGTAAATATTATTTCATTACTTTTTAAAGTTGTTTGGCGGGTTTTTTTTTTATTATTTCTTAATTTAATTTTATTTCATACTTTTTAAACTTGTGCTGGTTATAGTGAAGAATAATTCCTATAATCAGGATCATATCCCAATGAATACCATCTATGAATGTCCTCTTGGATGAGGCCGAGGCTCCTATAGAAATCAGGTGATCCAGGTGATGTTGAAGCAGCAGCATGCAAATATTTACGTTTATCTACGTCTTACTAGTTGTCGCAATTAAAATGAGTCCAAACACGAAACCTCTGCTCTAAGTTGGTGAGGAGTTGGGTATCATATTGATTACCAGGTGATGCTGCAGCACCAGGTCAACTTTCCATTAATGTGTATATATTCATAAATGTCTAGAACTAGAATGAAAAATATTAAACCCATCAAACGCCTGTAAGTTGCTAATCGGCCTTTTGCGAACCAGATGAACCGTGATTTTCCAGCACTGAGCAGGCTGATGATGATGAACTATAGCTAAGAACACTCTCAATCATGTCAGCTTTCAAACAAAAAAAAACTAGATCAAAATCTGTCCACTCGTTTGGATGCTATGATGCCACAGACAGACAGACACGTCAAACTTTTCTCCTTTTTTTCCGGGGGTTAAAAATATAAATAGCTTTTTTGAAAAATCGCAACGAAAATCACATAAACTTTATTATTCTTAATTTCAAAAATGCAACTGAAATATATTATTTACGTCGTATACGTCTATAAAAATTCCATAAAATTAAAAAAAAATGTCATAATTCACTTTATTTCCAATGTGTTTGATAAATGGAATTATCGTTAAAATTTTCAGACTGTATTATGTGTCACTCGCTGCACACACGTTTCGCTCAGCGGGAGTGTCTTATCTTATCAGCTGTTTTTAGATAATGAACCGATTAAAAATTTCCATGAGATCGAGGGAAAAATTATATTACGAGACGGTGGCTCTATCAGGGTTGAAATCATTGCACAAACACGATAAACATATTTACTTTCACCAGTTATTGCCCGGATAAGCTATTTTTGGAGTTACGATAACACCGACGATTTTATCGGTAACGTTTTAATCTAGATAATTTCAAAATTTAATCAATTTTTGAACCACACAACTTTTTTTGCGTTTAAAACTTGAAACCATTGCGGATGAGAAATTTTACGCCATTGTAGTCGTGACATCCGCTCACTATAGATATGGCTGCCTAACACACCAAATTACCAGTGACTAAATGAAGCGCGAAGCTGTTTTTCCAAAGTATGAATTGTACCAATAAAAAGTGCAAAGGAAGACTCTTGAACTCCATACATTTTTGTTTTTTCTTATTCGACTTGAGAATTTTTCATGGCGACGTATAAAGCTTAAGATTTATTACAACTTTCTCCGCAAAGGTTCAGCTCAAATTAAAATCTGCGAAGCAAATACAAAAGACTGAGTTAGGTAATACGGTCAGACGAGTGAATGACCGCTTGACTTACAGAGCTAAGTTTAATCCGCCGTACCATAAGTCGACGGCTAGTCACCAACCGACCCTGATTGTATAAGGAGATTTCCGGACGTCGGGTTTTTTTTTCAGAAACCCAGAATGTATAAATCCGGTAGATGGACGTTGATAAAGAAAGTAACAACGTTTCCTGATCCCACATGCGCGAAAGAGCAATTCCTTCCAAGGATGAAGTTTCATGTCTTCGTTTTCATTGGACCTACGAAACTAGCTATTGAAAGGGAAAATATAAGCTATATTCAGCTTATAAAAGATAGACGACGGACAGTGCTCTACTTGGCACCAGTAGAGTCGGAGGCAACGGCCGTCCTTGTGCTAGGTGAACAACTGCGGTAAGAAGGTTAGAGAGATGTGGCACGCCAGCTCGAACACGTAACATTCCGGTTCTATAAATACAGCTCTAAAAAATATAAAAAAGTATAATTTATGATCGGTTCAGATTTATTTTTAAAACACCGTTACTTTAACCGCCTTATTGGCGAGGAATTTAAAATGTGCAATGGATATCTACAGACTAACTTTAGAATTTAACTATTTACCAAGTGATAGAGAAAAGTTGTACTGAATTTTAATCGAAACTGCTGGCGCTGCAGTACCGAAAGAGTAGAAAAGAGAACTCACAATATCATTATGATTTTCATTTTCTACATATTTGTCTTACGGGTCTTGCTATTCTTTAAAAGTTCTTATAGATTGTGTTGTATCCAAACATGATATAACAAGTTGACTTTAATATTGTCTAAAAGTGAATATTACTATGGTAAATATTACTTAAACCAAAGTACCAATTTCAGGCATAATCTGGATAGTACCAAGAATATAACGTTTGATGTCTAGATCGTTCACCACAACGTTATTATAATCGGATTCGGGTAATTACTGGCTTTGAACGTTTGAAGTTAGTCTTTGTGCCAAGGTGATAATAATGTTTGTGTCAGTTTGTTTGTTGTGTTATTAGCGAGATGTACGTATTGGGTGATCGGCTTCACAATACAGCCGACCTTGATGCAAAATTGTATGGCGCCAACCGTCATCGTGGAACATTTTCCATAGCTATCGCGATAAGATTTTGTAAATAGTTTTGTTATCGAAACGACAAAACATTTAAAAAATTAAAACCGTCGGAACGTCTATAATCCAATTAACGAATCGAGTCACAAATATTTGTATTAATTTTCTCTCTTCTTCTCTTTTTTATTCTTTAATCTTCCTCCCACGGACAAACTGTATCGATTAGAACCTATAGCTGGATGATTTATCATAGATGTAGATTGTAGAGGATACTCGTAATAAATCAACAGTAGATAATTAGCTCTATATCTTGCTGGATTGAGGAACTGTTTAAAAAAAAGTAGAAATTGTGACGATATGGAATTTTCTGACTAGCATAAAGGCCTCATGTTGTCGTCCTTAAATCCTTGTACGATCTTTGGATCATTTGAAGCAAATTGTTACTACGCCTAGACTATGGAATTTTGGCCATAAAACTACGAATAATAAAAACTAAGGAATCGTAACTCCCATACTATTACCGTTTTAAATTTGGTTCCTTTCGAACTGTCATGTAACGTCAGCCTAGTACCGCTCAAGGCCACCTAAATATTTAAAATGTATTGAAATGTGTACCTAAGGTACACTTTTTTGACAAGTATTGTGTTGACGGAGTTACTTTTCCTTAGTTTTTATTATTCGTAGCCATAAAACCATAATATGGGCTTTTCATATACCGTCTGATTCATACCAATTAGAAACTCACAAGTTATTAGTGAAGACGACAACTAATGGGCACTAGTTAACACAAGTTTTTATCGCGTCACATACTGGCGCTATCATTTTAGAGAAAGGAGTTATTACTCCTTTTTCGTTGGCGTAAAAAGTCAGATATTCTCTAAATATCGACCCACCAAAACTATTCAAAGTGAATAATCCAAGTCTCTCTGTGCAATCTTTACATCGCATCGGTTTTCAGAACTCATAGAAACCAAAGTTTTTTTGTTATTATGCAAACAAAAAATCTTGCCGTTACATTGGCATGCAGAATTCTTCTTGTACTAAAACTACGAACACTTCTCATAACTATTTTTTTTATTTTTTTTAAGATTTTGATTAAAGCTTTGTTTTATCCGCCAGCGGTAGAAGATGAAATGTACACGGTACAACGTTCATCTCCTTAGTTTGTAGATGCCACGACATGCTGACGGAAAAGTACTGGAAGAAAAGTGTACAAGCAATCCGTATTCCGTCCGAAGCCAGAGGTGTTGAACCTTTTCGTAAACTAAACTATTAAGCTTGTAAATATAAAATCTACATTGCCATTTTACAAGTGTTTTAGGGTTTTATCAGAATTGAGCTTTACATTAGTAGGTACATGTTTTAATTACTTTACGTTACATCAAAAAATCAGATCTCACACTTTACATAATACCTAGGTATATGCTTTACACGTTGAATGTAATAAAATATCATTGTAATGGAAATGGCATTTCGGAGGCTATAACCTGTTTATTAATAAGTAACTATATATTTTTATGTTTATACAAATATCTTCTTATATTTTATCAATTAGAAGGAAGAATAATATTGGATACGCCTGGAAACCTCGCCTTACGTTCGGTTTTATTCAAAAGGTTTAGCATATCTGTAGGACCTGAATAAGTATGCGTCCCGCACACATACATCACTTAACGATTAGTAAATATATGAGCACACACGCTTGTTTTGTGTGTGTGTGTATGAAAGTGTAAAACAAGGCGCCTTTAGTGCGGCTAGTCTAAATTATACTGCATACTTATCCTATTATTAAAGTTGTATGATAAATTAACCTTCATAGATTTAAATAGAAAGGACGTTTCCTTTCGATTTCGAAATTTTTAGCCCGGCTGCACATTATCCGAATTTCTGATCAGAAAAATTCTGACGCCCCGCCGGAAGGCACTCTGTTCATACATTTGTTGTGGACCCCGCATACTATTAGAATTCTGACGTGTCAAAATGTATGAGCGTCCGAATTTTTCTGTCCAGAAATTCGGGTAATGTGCGGCCGGGCTTAAAATTTATTTTTTAAACTACCCTCTCGTTAACTTAAAAAATAATCTAAATAGTAGGCGAAGAAGGCGTTGCAAAAATTGTGTCTCTAGAACATTACAGTGTTTAACTTTCAAATGTGTTTACGAAGACGTCAAAGCCAATATTGGTACAACGATATAGCCGACATCAAAGGCTAATTCTGTATTTTTAAGAATCAGACGGTCAATATTAATATTGGCAATACATTATCTAACCAAAGAATTCCTAAATCCTACGTCAAATGCTAATAAAGTTAGGTCAGAAGTTTAAAAATAGAATTCCTAGAAGGTAGGTATAATTATTCAAAACTAGTGTAATTCCAATTCATTGTATTTCGAAGAATTTCGGTTGCACGACGAAAATCGTCCTAGTAAATGGTCATGCGTTTAGGTTTCTGCCTAGCACAACTTTTCATTTTCCCGACAAAAATAACTATGAAATTTGTAGGTATATAATCATTTGTCCATCTCTTTGCGACTAGTCAAGCTTTAAGGCAAAGATGAACCCATAAAATAAATTCCCTTTGTGTTATTATTTAAAGTGGGCTTTAGGTAACCTTTTTCCTAGTAGTAGCTGCTGACATTGATAACATTTCCTTATCTAGGTGTAACAAAACTATTAGAAATGGCTATTATCTGTTCAGTCGAAAAAGTTTAACATTATTTTAAGTATAAAGTATATTTCACATATTTTGTCATTAGGGTTTGGGACTTGAGTTGAATTACTGAAAACGGTGCAGTGTAGGAAAAAACAATAACAGCAATTTGATTCTTTTTGCATCCTATCCTTGGGGGCACGTGTGCCTCTCGCCGGATGATCCCGACAACACTGCCAACTCTGTTGCCGATGTGGTGATGCAGGGGATGGAACTTTTTATTCCGTCCTCTGTAGTGCCAACTGGCGGCAGATTTCGTCCCTGGTTTGGTTCATCCCCCAAAAAAGCTTCTCGCCGGAAGCAGGAGGCTTACCAATCCTGGGCCAACGCAGTGTCTGCTCGGGATTTAAATACCAGCACATATAAAAAGGAGTACAACTTTGCCTCTAGGTCCCTCAAGAAAGAGATTACTCGGGCAAAGCAACAGCACGTCAATAGAATTGGCAGGAGACTTGAGCGCCTCCCCTCGGGAACCCGTGCATTCTGGTCTCTGGCCAAAGCTATTGAAGAAAATTTCTGCAAGCCAACCCTACCATCCCTACACGTAGGAAATGGATCGTTGGCCCAGGACGCAAAAGACAAAGCCGATCTTCTGGGCAAGCTCTTTGCGTCAAACTCGACCCTGGATGACGGGGGACAGAAACCGCCGACCATACCGCGATGCACGAGCATCATGTCGGATGTTCGGTTTCATCAGCGCTCTGTGCGAAAAGCCCTCCGTTCCCTTGATATCCAAAAGTCGAGTGGGCCTGACGGAATCCCACCTATTGTGTTGAAAAAGTGTGCTCCAGAGTTGGCTCCGATCCATCGTCCCGGCTTCCTGGAAGACAGCCTTGGTGCACTCGATCCCCAAAAAAGGTGATCGCTCAAATCCTTCCAACTACAGACCAATCGCTATAACCTCTCTCTTTTCGAAGGTAATGGAATCCATTATCAATAGCCAGCTTCTTCGATACTTGGACGGCCAGGGATTACTAAGCGACAAACAATACGGGTTCCGTAAGGGTCGCTCGGCTGGTGATCTCTTGGCGTACCTGACTCATCGTTGGGCTCAGGCAATTGAGTCGAAGGGAGAGGCATTGGCTGTTAGTTTGGACATTGCGAAGGCCTTTGATCGGGTTTGGCATAAAGCGCTGCTTTCAAAGCTTCCATCATACGGGCTGCCCGAGAAATTATGTAAGTGGGTCACTAGTTTCCTAGCAGACAGAAGCATAAAGGTCGTAGTTGACGGCGAATGCTCGGAAACTCAGTCTGTTGATGCTGGTGTCCCTCAGGGCTGTGTGCTATCGCCTACTCTATTCATACTGCATATCAATGACATGTTACAGACCAATGGCATTCATTGCTATGCGGATGATAGTACAGGTGATGCTGTATATACCGGCTCCCCCAATATTTCTCGGCAAAATGTCACTGAGAGTCGAAACGAACTTGTGTCTAAGGTGGAGAATTCATTGGAGAAGGTCTCTGAATGGGGTAGACGTAACTTGGTCCAATTCAACCCCGCCAAGACACAAGTCTGCGCGTTCACCACTAAAAAGTCACCAATGGTCGTATATCCTCGTTTCGAGGGCACATCTTTAACTTTCACATCTTCATCTCCCCTAGCATTGAGATACTTGGCGTCAACATATCGAGCGAAGTCCAGTTCCGATATCATCTAGAGGGTAAGGCCAAATTAGCCTCGAAGAAGCTTGGTGTTCTTAATAGAGCGAGACAGTACTTCAGTCCGGACCAACGCCTACAACTCTACAAGGCGCAGGTTCGGCCTCATATGGAATATTGTTCTCATCTCTGGGCAGGGGCGCCAAAATACCAACTGCTCCCTCTGGATCGTATCCAACGAAGGGCCGCTCGAATTGTTGACTGCCATAGTGTTTCAAACAGCTTGGACCCCTTGGAATTACGCCGAAATGTAGCTTCACTCTGCATCCTCTATCGGTTGTATCACGGGGAGTGCTCTGAGGAATTGTTCGGAATCATACCACCTGCTACTTTTCGCCATCGTCCCACGCGAAAAATATACCATCCTCATCACCTTGATGAGTGGCAATCTTCCACAGTGCGTTTTTCGCGTAACTTTCTGCCGCGCACTGTAAAACTCTGGAACGAACTGTCACCAGCAGTATTTCCGGACCTATACGACCTGCAAACCTTCAAGAAAAGAGCGTATTCCCTCTTAGAAGGCCGGCAACGCACCTGCAGCTCTTCTGATGTTGCGAGTGTCCATGGGCGACGGTAGTTGCATACCATCAGGTGACCCGTTTGCTCGTTTGCCCCCTTATCTAATAAAAAAATAAATTTGATTCTATTGGATTGGAGCATCATTAAGGCGATTCCGAGTTCTTTGTCGGAAAATAGCTGCATTTTTATTGGAATTACGGAGTTACGCCTTTCGAGCATTACGGTCAATGCAGACCATCCGGAAAAATGCTAGAACACCAAAAATGCATTCGAATGTCAACCTTATCAACTTCAAATAGAGCTGAAGTTTCTTTAAAGGAATAACCGCTCCAATTAAACTATTCTTTCTAGTCAACGTTGACCTGCGGGGCTAAAATGGTCACATTTAGCAATTCCTCTCAATCAATTCACTAAATGAATTGTCAAAACTGTCAAACTCACGAATGTCAAATTAGTACGAATTTAGACATCTGAATTACAAACAGAGTGTCAATTTTCGATTTTTTAAAAATGAATCATATTATGATTCATAATATGATTCTCCAAAGTGACCATTTTAGCCCCGCTGAGCTGAAATTCAAAAACAGTATTGTAAATTGTCGTAGTATAGCCGCTGTAGATGTGATGTCATAAATACTCCTTTTGTTATTATTTAAATTTTATAGTTCTGTTATGACCTGCTTGTACATAATACATATGTAATAGGTTTACTTTGGACGTCACAACTACAACAAAATAGTGTTAGTTTGTACCTACTGTGGTTTGTGGTGAAAAATACAGCACCACGTTGCTACGCCAAATTATAATCACAGCTCAGCTAAAGTGAAACATATTATTATTAGCCTTGTGCTGTAGCCTGTAAAAATAATTGGGCTTTTCTTATCATTTTTACATCTTATTTTGCGTGGTCAACAGTCTTAAAAATTATAAGTAACCTATTCGTTCCCTTAGACTTTATATTAGACTAGCGACCCGCCCCAGCTTCGCACGGGTATAAAATATATAGCCTATGTCACTCACTGAAAAAATGATTAAAATCGATTCAGTAGTTTTGATTTGGACTACCCGTGGCCCGCATATATACCCGCTACGTTCCGCAATTTTTAAATCTGTAATATCCTTGAAAATATTCATTTAAATCATATGCTGTAAAGGGCCATATAGATCTATATTAAATCAACAATGTATTTAAAGTATTTAATTGAACTAGAGGTCGCCCAATGGTCGAAATTCGACCAATAATAATTTAAATTATAAGTTTGAACGCTATCAGTTCGCAATGATGTAGTCGTATATTCGTAAGGATAATATTAATTGAAGTGATATTTAAAACAAAGTAGACACCATGGTAACCGTTGTCGGTGTCACAGATAATTAATGTAATAAAATATATTACAGTGTTTGAGATTCAATAAAAATATATATATAATTTTAAAACAATATTGGCTCTGTGCACTCCTTCTCCATATAAACTATCTTTGTGCGAAATTTCATGCTCCTACGTTTCCGCATTTTTCGTAAAAAGGGGTCCAAAGTTTTTCGCTCGCGTATCTGGGGCCACGGGAGTGCCCCCGCCAAGTCGAGCAAAAAGCGGCACGGCCGGGCCGTACCATCCTTTTCTCGAACCAATTCAGGCTCTTTTTGACCCCCCTATAACTTCGTTGTGGATAAAACAACAAGCCTGAATTTTTAGGTGCTAAGCAAGCATTGTATAAACAACGTATATTTAAAATTTCATTTAATTTGAACCTGTAGTTTAAGAACTGTAACTTGTTAAACTTTCCTTATTTTGTCACTCACTAGTCACTGACTGACTGACTGACCGATCACCAAAAGTCTAAGGCACTTCTAGCAGACATAGAACCTTCAAATTTAGAATAATATAATTAGTGTTAAGTGTCTAAATCAAACTTAAACATTTCATAATTTCTGTCCAGTTTTCTAGATACACTAACTTCGTGAATAACTTTGTAATCCCATACAAATGTACAGGATTACAAAGTTACATTTGCAGTTTATGAATCATTGTACCCGTACCATAGATATATCCGGGATATATCATCGGTAGATAAATATCTAGTTAGTGTTTAGTGTCTTAATCACGGGAAAATCTAAACATTTCATAATTTCTGTCCAGTTTTCTAGATACACTAACTTCGTGAATAACTTTGTAATCCCATATAAATGTAAAGGATTACAAAGTTACATTTGCAGTTTATGAATCATTGTACTCGTACCATCGATATCTCCCGTACGTATAATGGAAGGAATAATAGTAATTGTAGATAGGTATCTATATATATGAGGCACTAGCTTGTGCCCGCGGCTTCGCTCGCGTGGAATTCGAAAATCGCGTAAAACACGAATATTTTTGTAAACCTCCATTGGAAGGAGAGGCTTTGTTACTCTCCATCCTTTCTACTAAGTCTATTCCAAAAATCAAGTCGATTGGTTGGATTGCTTCGTTAGATAGAGACAGGGAGTGGGCTTTGAGAAAAACTAGCTGAAACGCTCAAGAAGTAGTACCTGAAAAGAAAAAGAGGAAGACTACCTACAAAAATAAGAAAAAAATCATGAGACAGAGGATTTAATAAAAATCGTTATTGATATTCTAGAAGTAAAAGGTACAAAAAGGAAAAAGTAGGACTCTGCAAAAAGAAGTGACATCCCATCAAAACATGCTGTAAAAAAACTAAGTCTCGCAACTCAGTTTTTCTACCGTAAAAAGTTGTGAGATCCATGTAATACCAAGTCGGTTAATTTATTCAGTCCCTACTTAAGGGACGTTCGGTCTTAAGTTATTATCATATCAATATTAAAAATCTTTATAATATTGATATGATAATAACATACGTAATAACTAAAGATAAAAGGTCCCATAAGTAGGGACTGAATAAATTAACCGACTTGGTATTACATGGATCTCACAACTTTTTACGGTAGAAAAACTGAGTTGCGAGACTTGGTTTTTTTACAGCATGTTTTGATGGGATTAATATATCAATAAGGATTAATGCCGTATTGGTTAAAATCGCTTCGAAAATTAGCCATTATTTGTCGTAAAAAAATAATTAAAAAAAAAATTTCTGTGGGATATCCATGAGAGATAGACATAATATACCATCGCGAAGTTTTCTGTAGACCTTTTCATTGTGTACAATACTTAGTACATTATTTTGATAAATCTCGTAGGGTTTAGCCTGCGTTTGCAATGTAAGCGGAAAAAAAATGTAATTATTTACGACATCACATTAGAAACCTCAAAAATAACAGTATTTCTCCACTATTTAATTAATGTTATTATACTTATAAGCCTTCCTCTCCAATCACTCTATCTATTAAAGAAAACTGCATGTAAGACCGTTGCGTAGTTTTAAAGATTAAAGGGAACAAAGGCACATAGGGACAGAAAAAGCGACTTTGTTTTATACTATGGAGTGATTAAAATTGGAAAATTTCTGAAATTAATCTTGCCGCTATAATCTACTTCACTATCAGAAACCTTTTCTAAACGAATTGTCAAATTTTTCGTTAAGTAGAAATAAAGTATAGTCTCTAACAAGGCTTTTTATCATAGAATTTATTTATCGAGTACATGCATTAGTATTTCTCGGTAATTTGCTCTACAAATTTGCACCTTCGCCAATTGACGCAGTCCTCAGTTACAACTGTTTAGTGTGAACTCAGTTTTTGAAGATGATAATTATTGGGAGTATCGTACTAAGTGAGGTTTTTACACTGTTAAAAAAAGATTAAATAATATAATATGTTTTTATTTCCGTGGTTCGAAGTTTACTCGTTAAGTAGAAATAAAGTATAGTCTCTAATGAGGCTTTTTACCATAGAATTTATTTATCGAGTACATGCATTAGTATTTCTCGGTAATTTGCTCTACAAATTTGCACCTTCGCCAATTGACGCAGTCCTCAGTTACAACTGTTTAGTGTGAACTCAGTTTTTGAAGATGATAATTGGGAGTATCGTACTAAGTGAGGTTTTTACACTGTTAAAAAAAGATTAAATAATATAATATGTTCCGTGGTTCGAAGTTTACTTGGTGGGCAAACACGGGTAGAATACAAAGTAAACTTCATCTCTTGTCCGTTGTTACGCCGGGTTTGACGACACGACGAAATTTCGCGTATCATTGAATATTATGTACCTATGTAAAATGTGGGTGCGGCACCGCCACAGCGGGGGTGCGACAACGCACCGCAACGCAAGAGAGCAATGTGGCTCTAAGTCCTCAGATACTGTTGCATCCACAAGTGTTTGATTGAATATGGATTTGTGGGTAGATCCTCCTACATACTGCGCCCTAAAGTTTCCACTGTTTATCACTACTACCTCTTTGTAATCAATGCATAAAGATAACATTAGATATTGCATAAATACACAATGTATGCACACTAAACTATGTACAGTTGTCGTCAAATCCGTTTTAACGAATTTAGACCTTATGATAGCGACTATAAGGACCAAAGGTACTAACTACCTCGTGGTTGTCAACGACTTTACAATGTACATAGAATATTCGACTAAGGATGGCAATGCATATTGCGACGCAATAGTTTTGTTGCACACTGTATATATTATGTGCATAATATTATGTTAACAATTAAGTTGTACATTTTAATATGTGTTAAACTGTCATTAAATTAAGTGAGAAAATTGCTCTATAAGATGCGTACACACTGATAAAAGCGAATCCTTTGTTTTCAAGGCTAACTTTTCACATTTTGTTAAACTTAAGCTTTTGTTTTGTTATTCGCAAGCCATCCTGAAGTTTACTATCAAAAAGTCCGACAAAAGATTACAACATATTATAACGTTAAAGACAATATGAAACTTAAAAATATTAGGTTGTAGAATGTAGTGCTAGAGAGAAAAAGACGTCTAGTTATAGATTTTTATGTTTTTATTATGTACATAATAAAGGTACAAGTTGGAAGTCCGCTACATGAAGCGGCAGCAGACGACGTGTCCTCGCGACACTACGGGTTTCTATATATGTATTTCTATGAATAAGACGTATCGCTAGCTTCGTGTCGCTAGCTGCGGAGGGTATTTCATAGAAATTCATAGAAATCAGTAGTGTCGCGACGACACGTCGACTGCAGTTGTCGCGTGCGGCGTGACGCTCGGTTCCAACTTGTACCTTAATATGAATTCGCTTGATGAATGATAAGTGATAACCATGAATTTGAAATAAGTAATAGATAAATCCTCAAAATGAATAAATTTTAACAAAACTTATTCGTTTTGAGCTTTAATGCAAATGTTTCACAGTGCAATTATATGTTACCTTCAAATATAAATAAGTTATAGTGATATTTGTAGGACTTCCAAATATATCTTATTTACCTATCCTGTATGTATGTTTGTATATTGTATATATTTGTGTATAAACGTTTTATATTGGGAGGCGATAATATATTACTAACCATGTTCCGGTGTCCTTGTGTGTTTGCGTAACTTCAGTTTATTTGATAAATTTCCGTGTAGTTGAAATTTTAACTATAAATAACATTATTTAAATACGCAAGACTTAGTGTGGACAAAGACGGTTTTTGCATTGGTAAGTCCGAAGTCATCGATGCTTTAAGCGAGTTTTTGGTCAAATAAGATGAACTTTAAGCTTTTAGCTAATCGACTGACTCGTATAATTTATACAAATTCGTTGATCGTCCATGTAATGAACTTAAAATAAAAATTATAGTAGTCAGATTTATTGACTTAGCCGGTTTTTTTTTTCTTGAGCCATTTACTCTATATTAACTTACAATCACATATTCACATGCTTGTCGAGTTGTCTGGATTTGGTATCCAAGTAACA
Source organism: Cyaniris semiargus (assembly GCA_905187585.1). Lineage (NCBI taxonomy): Eukaryota > Metazoa > Arthropoda > Insecta > Lepidoptera > Lycaenidae > Cyaniris > Cyaniris semiargus. Next base: position 9,156,700 of record LR994555.1, read on the forward strand.
ATATTCATAAATAATAAACGTTAACGCATATTATGTATTTTGTAGCAAATAACTTCCTTTTTCATAAATTCCGCATGAAAAACTTCAAAAACTTCACTAACATCAGTAGTTAGGCCATGTCTAGGAAGTCTTCCTAGACTTCCATGTTTTTTTTATTTATTTATTCAAAGTACTTTTTTACTTATGAGCCATTTGCTGAACTACGGGGCTTACTGCCGCAATCAGTGACGAATATTCATTACTTAACTGTAATTAAATAACGATTTTGACATAAGCCCCATACATAAAGCTTCTAACAAACCTACGCGTCAGTGACTCGGGACGCGATACCGGAGCGTCTGCAACGCGAAACTGGGCGTGCACACCTGCGCGACTACGGTGCGAACCGTCAAACTTCATTTGTTAATGAACAGTCACTGAAGATGCGCGACTTTAGCTAGAAACAAATTATCGGTCGCGGCTGATGGATGCGGCTTAACAATATGCACGGTTCATCCTCGGACGTCAAAGACCTAACCTATATTATGTCAATGGCAGACGTCCGCGGATGCAAAAACATCTGGCCAGCCAGATTCTGTTCGGACGTCTGAACGCTCAAGGTCGCGTCCGTAACTTATGTCAGACAATGTGCACAGTTTAGTGTATTTTGTATTGATCAGATAGAAACAAGCCGCATCCAATAATTTGTCCGATAATTTGTTCCCAGCTTTAATCTGGCGTAAATGCTAAATTGTTGTGGTAATGACATCCTCAATTCCTCATACTTAACATCAGAGTCGGACGGGTCGGACGGATGGACATAAGGGTTGCGAGGTACTAAGCTTGCTTTTGATTTGGAAGGTGCAGAGGAATAAAACACGTCCGCAATGATCAAGTCGAATTAATTTAATATCTTGACACAATCTATCAAAACGTAAACAAATCAAAAAATCAGAAACTAAAGAGTAGTACAAAATCATATAAAAAAGGTTTTAAAAAGAAGTCTAGTTATGTACACTACAAAACATACGTCTGATACTTGACGCGCACGTCCCGCTTTGCCGACGCGGACATCCCGCGTTGCGGTCGCGCAGGTGTGCACAGCGCCATAAGATTACATGGGCAGCGTCCGCCGCGCGGTAAACGCTCCCGCTTCGCAGTCGCTTTGGTCGCGTAGGTTTGGCCTAAGCCTTATTTGTCAAACTTTTCATTAAAATGTGGTTTAATCATCAATATATGTCTCTGAGTGCGGCGGCAGTTAGTTCTAAAGTTTATTTATATTATCATAACTCACAATTTAAACAGGCTTTTAGGTAGAAAGTCGAAAGCTATTCTGTAAGACAAACGTTTTTATAATAGTACCCACATGGTAATTAGTATCTTACTGGAAATAATTACCCCTAGATCGTGAAGGTCGGCGCCCTTATAGGAAACTGTCTGGGTCACGGAGGCGTTTAAGAACGTTATAGCTTTTGTTTGAAATAATTCACTTGAGGCCATAAGATTAAGTACTAAGGATTTACGTGTACATATAACTTATAATTTTTGTACTAAACTTGTAACTTGGTTGTCCTTTCCCCGGACTAAAAGTAACTCTACTAAACTACTTTATATTTACTTCAATACACAACTACCAAATTGCATTGCAAACACACTTTTTAGCATGGATACTTTGGAGTTTGGATGGATGGCATACTCTTTTGTAATTGAACCGCTTTATCAATTGATGAAAAACTCATTAAAAGTTTGGAGACTAATCGTGAGCTTTAAAAATTAAATCTTTATACTAGGCATATACAAAAAGAAGAATGCCTAGTTTTAGCTAATTTTAAAGCTCCTTTAATCAGATGCTTTTTCCGCTCCTACAAAAAATGCATTACTTGTTGGGCGTTGAGCGCAAATCTTCAATCAGTTTATTTAAATTTCTAAGTAGAACTTAAGGCCATCCCCCGAGCAAACGACCTTGACCATACATTTGACGCGTTGCCGAGATCGCACAAAAATCCTATTTGTTTTACTTATCTTAGTTCAAAATTGATCTAAAAAAAAAAAAAAACGTGGAATATGTAGTTAATGAAATTGTCTATCTATTGTCGTGTGTTTCAAATAAACGTAATTTCAAATTTGTAAATACTAGGGAGATGCTGAAAGTATGCTTCAATTTTAATAAATTGGTATTACTTTGGAAGCTAATATCATGAGTATAATAAACAAAAATAGAAAATTTAAAACAGGGAAAGGAATATTGATATACTGAAGATTATTGCTGTATTTTTATTATAACTTTGTAGCTTTCAAATTATGAGGCTCTTAATACGGTAAATTACGGAATCTCCGTAGGGGAAGGCCCTTATTATATTTATTATATTTCAATGTTATGTGTATTAATTTATAATTCAATGTTATGTAAAAGCCTTTAAACAAAAGCATTTAGTAATTATTAACTAAATTGACAGACAAACACAATCATTATATCAATCTTACGTGAATTGTATTATGTTTATTGTAAATTACTTTGTTGTTTGCTAAGTTAATTGGACACAGTACGACAAATATTATGTCATTTTACCTTTAATTCCTATATACTGCAATAGTTAAAATAATTTTAAAATAAATTGATCAACATATTATATTGCAAATGGAAAAATTTATTAAAACATTTAATCAGTAGTTTCATACGTGTTTTCTGCGATTCTGAATTGAGATAGCTAAATTGCAAAATTGTTATAATCATCAATCGGTCGTTCTATTGTCTTGTTTACTTATGTTATGTTATATTATATGTTATTTTTAGTTTAGTTTTTTTTTTACTTATCAAAGGTTTTATTAAATTGAAGAAATATTTTTCCAAGCTTATTAAAATAATATTATAAGTTTAAAATCTTGTCAGAAGGTGGTTTTGCATTTAACCCTTATTTTAAATCGACCCGAAAATGAGGAGGGCTTCGAAAAAAAAGAGGAAGTTCTATGTTTTGCTGTGGATATTGTTAAATCTTGGTTACCCGTCCTATGCCACCGTTACATAGGTAGGGCCTAAGATAACAGTTAAAATCTGTTCATCCAATCCATCCAGGAAATTTTAATACAGTGGTTAAAAACGAAGTTAACTGCGCAGAATAACTGGATACCAATCTAAGATGAATAAATATGTAAAAGACACAACAAGATATTATGTATGTTATTATTTAATAAGTAAATATTACATAATGGCACCAGCAATAAGTTATTTATTTAATTTGTTTGTTAATGTTAAGTTTTATTTAATAGTTAGGTGTATTATGATACATAATTATCAATAATATTGTTAACTTTCTGTAAACAAAGTTATTACTTATTAGTCATACAGTTAAATAGTTCTTTATTTCTTAATAATGATACTATTAGTATCATATTTTATTGGGTATAAATTATAAATTATAATATATCAGTTTCGCTTCGTTAAATTGACGTAAACTATTAAAATTAATGCTGTAAAGTGTAGAGATTTTATTATGCAGAGTGAATTATAATTTTCCTAGCGCACATAGTTTGGCAAAAAATTGTTTAGAGGCCTAACTTTGATAAAGAAAATCTTTACCCATATCATGCCTGCTGTGTCTCTAACTGTAATTTTTTCACGCCTAATGCGCTAAACGAATTTTAATGAATGCTGAAAAAAAAACATTCAATAGTATTTACCCCGGAAAATGTAGAGTTCCTGCGAGCTACAAGAATTCTGTTGCAATGAAGTCGCAATGAACGTCACATAATTATTATCATCAAACATAATATAAAAACTAGGCCTCACCCGCAACTTCGTTTTCAGACATTTCCATATATTTTCTCAATTATTTCCCCCGCAGGCAACGTTTTTCCAATGTTTACTATGATTTCTTTCTTCCACAGACGCGTGCCTACGTTGCCAGGGCGAGAGCAAGAAGGATTCATACGGCAAGCAGGACTGCGTGGTTGTGTGGGGCGAGTGCAACCACAGCTTCCACTTCTGCTGCATGTCGCTCTGGGTGAAGCAGAACAACCGCTGCCCGCTCTGCCAGCAGGAGTGGTCCATACAGCGTATGGGCAAATAAGTTGGTAAATAAATCCTGTATTGTATGATGTAGTTTTATTTCTTGTCATGTCCGCGTATGCTGAAGATATCAGAAAACTGTTTTACATGATAATGTTAAACGGTTTTTAGGGTTCCGTAGTAAACAAGGAACCCTTATAGTTTCGGTCTGTCCGTCTGTCTGTCTGTCTGTCTGTCAGTCTGTCTGTCCGTCTGTCTGTCCGCGGTTTTGCTCAGAGACTATAGGACCTGCAAAGCTGTAAATCGGCATGAATGTACATATTAATGATGCTAACAAAATGGTATACAAAAACTTAAAACAATATATTTATTCATGGTACCTGAAGCGGGGATGATTTTTTTTTTCGCGTCCACCCCACCGTGTGGGGTTATACGATTTTACGGGTGTGGGGGTATAAGAGTTTTCATCTTGACGCATGAAACTTTTTGGTACCACCTTTGAGCATTCTCCTTTGGTATGTAACGTAAGTTTAGTATACAACATACAAAAAAAAAATCATAAACTTATAACTTTCACCCCCCATCCCCTAAAATAGGGGGTGGAGGTTTATATAAGACATTCACCAATTTGATGAATTAGGACATAAGAGTTTACACGGAACTGTAGACAGTACCTAACTAAAAAACCTATTAATAAGTACTTACAAGAATCAACTTACAAAAAGAAATCCCACCAAAAACATTTCATGTAAAATATTGCCGAGACGACCACATAAGGTTTACCCTGATTTACTGTGTGAAAAAGATATCAGATCTCATGTAGAGCCAAGCTTCTGATTCTACACGGCATAACTCTATTGTACATGAAATGTTTTTGTCCGAGTTCCCTAGAGCATTTTATTTTTCATTTTCATTTTGATAAGACGAACAACAATTTCCTCTGTGAAAATTCTCGAAAGTGGTAGCTAACAAAGATCGAAAGGATTTAATATTTTGATTTGATGGTCCTAAAATATAGATTGTTCTATTTGTAGGACAATGTTACTCTTAAATTATATAACTATTAACCTATCAATATACAAAAAATCAGCTCGTTAGGGTTCCGTATTATGGTTCTGTAATCAACAAAACTTGGTTGACTACGGAACCCTAAAACGGAACCCTAACCAGCTGATTTTTTGTATATTGATAGGTTAATAGTTATATAATTTAAGAGTAACATTGTCCTACAAATAGAACAATCTATATTTTAGGACCATCAAACCAAAATATTAAATCCTTTCTCTTCTTTCGATGACCTCTGTAGCTCAATTGGTTGAGTGTGTGGTAGCTCAAGCCGGGGGTCGCGGGTTCGAATCCCGCCGACGGAACAAAAAGTTTTCAATGTTCCCGGGTCTGTAAGTGTATTAAATATGTGTATGATATAATAAAAATCTTAAATATATGTATAGTATAAAAGTATTAAATATATTTCCGTTGTCTGGTACCTGTAACACAAGTCCTTCAGGTACTTAGCACGGGACCAGACTGACGTGGTGTGAAGCGTCCATATTTTTTTTTATATCTCTGTTAGCTAACACTTTCGAGAATTATCGCAGAGGAAATTGTTGTTCGTCTTATCAAAATGAAGCTACTTACGAAAAATTAGCTTGATAGTAATAAAAAAAAATGTTCTAGGGAACCTGTACTATTACATTTATAAAAAAACTAGCTGTGCCCCGCGGTGTTACCCGCGGTTTAAGTGATATATAATAAAAGACTATGAAAAGTACCAATAATAGGGTCAAAACGGGACGATACATGGTTCTATAATGGTTTATGGTAGTGATGATGATGATGAATGTAATTTGCATAGTAGCATATGCTTTCCGTTCTTAAAATAACGTCGAACTTGTATCTATAAAGAGTCAGGAGTTCTCTCAGCACCTTCCGAACCATGGTATACCTTGGTGCAAAATCTTGCTTGTTGGTAGCATATGCTTAGAATACTGCTCACGCAACCGAAGTCACCACATGTTTCCATATAAATTTTGAGGAGTTCCCTCGATTTCTTATGGATCCCTTCATCAGGTCACTACTTCTATGAATATGGTACCAAATTGGGATGATAACCTATACACCAAAAAAAAATTTTGAAAATCGGTTCACAAACGGCGGAGTAATAGTTGAACATAAAAAAACGAACAGAACACCGCATCCATTTTGAAAGTCGGTTAAAGTTGTAGCCTATGTGTTATTCTGATGTATAAGCTATATTATTGTAAAGTTTCATTAAAATCCGTTCAGTAGTTTTTGCGTGAAAGAGTAACAAACATCCATACATACATACATACATACACACATACATACATACATCCAAACTTTCGCCTTTATAATATTAGTAGAATTAGATATTAGTACAAAAAACTGAATATTACGAGCTCGGTGCTCGAACATTCAAAAATGATGGCTGGCATAATTATCTAAAAAAAACTTCAAGGTCGTGACAATGCAAAGAAATTACGCAGATGATGTTATCAACCGTCTGATGCAGAATTACGGGGTGATTACAAATTAATGGCACGTAAACGCGCCCTTAAAGTCCGTGCACAGGACTCAATGATGTGAAATCAACAAATTAGACTTTCCGCATACGCATGTTTTCCGTATTCGATTTCCGAATTCGTTTACCGTATTTGGAAATCCGAATGCATGGAATCAGTAGAAAATACGTTAACTGATGCACACGTTCGCTTTTTCAAAACGGGACGAATTCCGCACGTATGTTTCGAGTGCAAGCACGCGCGTTCGCGAGTGAAGAAAAACGAACGTTTGCGCTAGTCTCACGGAATACTAAATCAAAATTCCACATAAGGAAATCGAGTACGGAAAACGTGTCTATGCGGCCAACCCTAAAATCAACGTGAAGTTAAGAATAATACTGAAATATTGATTTTTCAGAAACTTTATCGAGTCCTATAATAATGAGTAGAGATGTAGAGACTAGGGACTACAGTCATGGATCTAGTCTATGTGGATCCAGTCTCTATTGTGGAGAATAGAGTTAAATACGTTTACGCTTATGTTTTGCTATTGGCCTACATGAAAAATTGAACAAGAATTAATATTCTAGTATACCGTGAACTCTACTTAATAGTAGAGTTCACGGTATACTCACACTTCAAAGCCTCTTATATAATGTATTGTTAGCTGAAAGTAAAAAGTAAATAAAACTCAAAGAAAATTCAAAGAGTTTCTCGTTATGGCAATAAATTGATTATGTAGTAAACAATAGAAGGCTCGTGCAAGTGCCGTGAGCATGGCATGGCGTTATTTACCTCATGGCGGCAACACGTGAGCTATCCGTGGTTAAATAATTGTTATATTAATATTAATTAACCAAACAATAATTGAATACAGACGTCAGTTATTTAATATAATTATTTTCCATAATGGTGCTGTACTGAATAATATTTGTATTAAAGATAGGTTTACCTTAACGGGAATGCATTTCTATTTTCTCTACATGCTTACATAATTACTTCTAATTGATAACCTAGTGGTATAAAAATAAAAATGTCTTCTATTTTAGATAGAAGCAATTATTTTAAAAATAGGACTTACGGCCGCGCTCAGAGATATTAATTATTAAGTGATTACCTTTAACTTGATGAAAATCTTTATAAAGTTCTCAATAAACTTCATAGTGTCTTCATACACGTTCAGTTTAACAGTTCATTAAAATAAAGTTTATTAAGTTATTATTAAATATGTTGAGTTATCATTCAAATGTCTCTAGGCTGAGTGCGGCTATTTATGTGCAATAGGAATCAAAAGACAGCCGGAGCGTAGAGAACCAGTGCTTAGAGAGAATAATAGTAAAGTTAGGACAATTCAATAAATAATAAACTACCGGGAAACGAGCGTGCTGACGAGTTGGCCAAAGAATCTGCAGTTAGGCTGAGGGTTAAACCCCATCACGACCTGTGTCCGGTCTCACACGCGAAGAGGCTAATCCGTGAGGAAACTCTTCGCGAGTGGGATCGAAGGTACCAAGAGGGTACTACGGGAGGTGTCACTAAATGTTCGCACAGGATATAGGGGCAGCTCACGAGGTCTTCAAGGAGATAAAACTTAGTAAGGAAATAACACAGGCACTGACCGGGCACGGTGGGCTCTCTGGGTATCTGTACCGCTTTAAGTGCCCATCGTGCAGGTGTGATCCTAGTAAAATAGAAGATATACCTCATCTTCTTACAGAATGCCCAATATACTCGAGGCCAAAATATGATCTGGAGATGAAAATAGGACTAGAAATAAATGTTGATAGCATAAAGGAAATTGTAAAAGATAAGAAAAACAGGGAAGAATTTTTGCTATATTGTGTTAAAATAATAAAAGAAGTAAATAATATCAACAGAACAGAAAATAGAAATAGAAGATAAGTGTGTAGACATAGGACATTATAAATTGTATTCAGAACACTAGCTGTTGCCCGCAACTTCGTCCGCGTGAATGTGTGTTATTATAATCGAGATTAAGAAAATTAAATACTCTTAATCAACCACGTATTTATTTGGATGTGGATTAATATTATATTATACGCATATTTACATATTTAATACACATCAAAGACCCAGGAACATCGAAGGCTATTAAGTAGCTTCCGACGGCGGGATTCAAACCACAGATATCCTTAAAAAATATCCTTTCTTAGTAAATGACTTGGCGTGGACAGGGTATAGGGGGCACAGGTCAGGAGACAGGGGATACAGTATTAATTGCTGTACTTAGGTGGTTTAAAAAAAGTCATACTATGTCTTATGTCTTAACAGCCATACTCTACCCTAAATATGCATTACAGACCGATAAACTTTGGTTTGGCGAGGTTAACGTATTAGATTTTAAGTTTTTTGAAATGAATAAATATATTAAAAAAAAACCTGTAAGCACTCAACTGTGATGATATTGCTACTATGATATTATGTTATTTATTACATATAGACAGTATAAAATATTGCTGTTGAATTATGATGAACATAATTGGCACACTAACATAATATGCTTTCCGTTTTTAAAACAACGCCGAGACCCCCAAACTTGTATCTATAAGGAGTCAGGAGTTCTCTCAGCATCTTTGGGACCATGGTATACCTGGTGCAAAATCTTACTTTTTGATAGCATATGCTTAGAATACTTCTAATAAAACCAAAATCACTATATTTTTCCGTAAAAATTTTAAAGAATTCCCAACATACGACATGGATCCTATTATCAAATTGTCACCTTGGTAACCGTAGCACCAAATTGGCATCACGTACTTTAACACAACAAAATAATTTTTAAAATCGCTAGTCAAACGCGAGACTCGATCTAAAAGATTATGAAAAGTACTAATAATAGGGCCATAATGTGATGATGATGATGATGATGAATATAATTTACACAGTAGCATAATATTATATGCTTTCCGTTCTTAAAACAACGCTGAAACCCCCAAACTTGTATCTATAAGAAGTCAGGAGTTCCGTCAGCACCTTCGCAACCATGGTATATACCTACCTTGATGCAAAATTTTACTTTTTGGTAGCATATGCTTAGTTTTACTTTACATAAAACCAAAATCACCATATGTTTCCATATAAATTTTGAGGAGTTCCCTCGATTACTCATGGATCCCATCATCAGGTCATCACTTTTGTGAACATGCTACCAAATTCGAGTTAGACCCTATACAACAAAAAAACAGTTATGACAATCGGACCACAAACAGCAAAGTCAATATAAAGTCCTCCTTTTTTTGAAGTCGGTTAATTTTTTTTATCTAAGATGTTGACCAGGCATGTAAGGTATATCACCATGCCAAATTTAATAAAAATCGGTCCAGCGAATTCAGAGATTAGCCTGTACAAACAGACAAACAGACAAACAGACAAACCGACAAACAGACAGAGAAACAAAAATTTCAAAAACAGTTAAGATGTGTTTCTATTACTCTTCTAAAATGCCCCTGACTTGTTTTTTTAAGTTTTTATTCAATGTACAAAAATTTTACCTCTACGATTTTATTATATGTATAGATAAATCCCTCGAATAAAAATCAGGGACAAGAGCATTATAAAAAAAAAAAAAAAAAAAAACTTATTTTATTATTGTACACGGATCTATAACAAGGTGTATTAATCGGTTAAATTAATAGCCGTTCTGAATGTCACACTTACACAAATACTTGTCACATTTGAATTGTTCATATTTTTATTTTTAAAATAGAACTGCATAATGTATTGTAGTAACTCATATTATTTTCACGATATAGGTAAGGTACTGTTGGCAAAAGCATAATATTGTTGCACGTTTTTATAGTGTTTAAATACGAAGTGCTTAATTATCGTAAGTAATTCAAAATCTAAAAGAAAGTAACAATTTTAGTTACTTAACACAAAAAATAGGTAAGATTTTGTTACGCCTTTTTGCTTGTAAAAATATCTTTTTATATATGTAGGTTGCATATTATATTATAGACAAATATTATAGAAATGTCAGAGGTAGGTAAAGCCTATACAGGTATAGTTATTCTACACTACTGCTATGAAAATATAATGTAAGGGGTTCTTTTATTTACCTTCTATCGCTACATAAGAAAAAATAGAGAAAAAGTACCGCGTAAAACCCGTGAGATATAAAATTAAATGCAATAACAATAAAGTACAAATTATAACGATCAATGACTATAATTTAAAAATACACGATGCCATAAAATAAATTTTATATTATTAACAATAGTCATAAGTGGACAACAAAAAAAAACCGTGAAAATAGTTTAAAAATAACGTAGAGCTTAATATTTGTCTTGATAGCGATAGTATGAATATTACTTAGTTCAACACAATACATTTTTTTTAAATAAATATTCAAGGTACGGAGGATTTATTTTGATTGATTTTTTAAGTATCATGTTGGAAACAATAGGGCTTTAATTATGCGATGTAGCTTATTGCTTTCCCTATGGAGAATATGAATAAAACTAAAGATACGGAAACAGAACCTGCTCATAATTAAATTGATATACCAAAAAGTCTATAAAATATTTACAACATAATGACTATGAATGTTATACATAATATAACTTGTTCTTATTAGGGAAATTCCGATGATCCTGATCTTAAATACCATCTTAACACTTATATATTGATGGATTTGTATTTAATTAGAATTCATTGATTTCTAAGAAATTTGTTAGGTCTTATAAAATACTAAATGACTCTCCGTTAGGGTATGTTATTCGAATATTTTAATATTCGTTTTATTCGAATATTCGACGATTTTATTATTCGAATATTCGTCAAATTATTTTTCGAATAATTCGAATAATAAGAATATATATTTTTTTTAAATGCTATTAACACATAAAATTAATATGGATTAAGAATATAATTAAGTTTATTTTAGAAAAATAATATTATTTATGAATATTCTACATCTTTAATGATATATTATATAAATCTGTTTTTAGTCTAACAAATGAATATACGACCATTCATCATCGCCGTTGACCATGTTTTAGTCGTTATTTTGCCTAAAGACATGCAAATGAAGATATAAACCTCTTACAGTCATGGCTTTCAGTGCTAATGGTCGCTCACGATCTGTATCCATTGACTCCCTACAAGCTTTCTCTAATTTTTTTGTCTACTATGATAGCTATATCGCGGACTTTTAGCCAGAAGGACGTATAAAAAAGTAGTTTTTTTAAGTGCAATATTTGGGAGTTTGGAATATTTAAAATACAATAGATCATTTCGCGTAGTACTAATTTCATAGACATATGCAAATTTTCAGTTGAAGAGACCTATTTTCTACTTAAAAAAACTACTCTTTTATGCGCCCGTCTGGCTTGAAGCCCGCGATATGTGATCTATGATTCGATAAGTTGATTAAAAATGCTATTCAATAGCTTTACCGCGGTAGTCCTCCACTGATAATTGAAACAGTTAGTACAGTATTAAAAAGAAAGCTGTTTCTTTTTAATACTGTATTAAAAAGAAAGCTGTTTCTTTTTAATACTGTACTGTAACTGTAAAATTTAACTTTTTTCACGCTTTGTGTGTTCTCGGTCCCAGCTCTCGGTCTCGGCCGAGAACAGAAACCCCGTCTCGGTCGGTGGCTCCTTAATATCATGTTATTAGCGTTATCAAACTTCAAGTTACTAAAGTCACCAGCTCTAGGATTGTTTCACCCTCCCCCAGGGCTTCGTTGCAATTTTTTTCTTTGTTGTGATGTTTATTTTCTAGTGGGCCTTTTTTATAGTTTCGAGCCACGTTGACATAGGCAAAGCCACCTACGTGAACGTGGCTCAAAAATATCAAAAAGACGGGTGAGCTGGCTTAGTATTCAGGAACAGATATCATAACGTCGAATATAATAATATTATTTAATCTCAACTGCTGCCTAGTAAGACTAAGCATAATCACATGAGAAAAGTAAAAGGTGCTAGGATCGAAAACGGTTTACACTTTACAGTCTTTCCTTTATTGGCCAGCTGTAACCTTATATACATTTTTAAAGTGTTTTACAATGAAAATTAAGTATGTCATTTACAAAGAGTTATGTTGATAAAAGTAAAAATAATAATTATTTGCTTCATACTATTAACAAAATAGGTTGTACGAAGCTTCGTGTTACTTTTATTCAGAACTTTCAGCATTTTTCAAAATGTTAGAATTATTCGAACATATTCGAATTATCCGAACATTTTTGTAAAATATTCGAATTATTTGAATATTTTTGTCGAATAATAACATTCCTTACTCTCCGTACATTTTCCGGTATGAAAAGTATCTTATGTCCTTTCCCGAGACTTTTAAGTATCGCCATACCAAATATCATCAAAATCAGTTCAGCGGTTAAACGTGAAGAGGTAACAGACAGACAGACACACTTAGTCTAGTCGACAAGTTTAAAATGGTACAAAATAGAGATACTGTTCTTAAAATTATGTGTGATAGCTCATTGGATCCGGAATGACGCCTAGAAAAATATGCCAAAAGCGTGTATTAGCATATAAAAATTGCAAAAGATAACTTATAAACAATTAAAGATGAAAAAAATGGCATTTCGTTTTTTGCCAATATTTAATAAACTATGAATATTTAAGAAATTTAAAAAAATATTCTGAAAATACTTGTTCACATTGAAAAGGTTGGGAACCGCTGCTCTAGTCTATCTGTGTACAAAATTTCATTACAATCGGTTCACTACTTTTGGCGTGAAAGCAAGACAGACAGACAGACAGATATACTTTCGCATTTATAATATTATATAGTATGGGTTAGTATAGTATAGTATTCAGGGTGTAACAAAACAAAGTAATAATACCTACTTAGGGTGTTTATGGGTTTATTGAGTTCACTGTGAAAGTAGCAGCGCTGAAAAAGTAACTTTTTTCACCTTTGTATGGAAAAATGTATGACGCTCAGGTGCTTGCCCATACAAATTATAAAAAAATATTTGGTTTTTTATGGCTTTATAAGGATGACATACCCTAAAGTATTTATATCACTTCGTTTTGTTACACCTTGCAGTATAGTATGGACGAATAGTAATATAATAGACGTGTATGCCATAAAAGAAGCAATTCAAACATTTTTGCTAAAACAAATTGTTCTTAGAATTCGCAAACACTCAATTTATTGTGTACCATCATCTTAAGTTGTATTTTAAGGTGTGTCAGTGTTTTCGTTCACACGGCAGTGAAATCGAGGTCGGTTTGTATTAACACGGAAGGATTTAAAAGAGAATGCTATGCTAACGTTACCTAACTTATAAAATATGTTTTTAATAGATCGACAAACAAACCTCTCTATCGAAGATAAGATAAAATCTTTTTAAAAAGGACATTAAGTTTCTAAAGTTTTTAAATAACTTATGGATTTTAAATAGTACGCTTACAAAAATGTGGGTAGGTGTAGGTATTTGTGGATTAATTAAATTAAATTAAGAAATAAAAAAAAAAAAAACCCCGCCAAACAACTTTAAAAAGTAATGAAATAATATTTACTGACTTTAAGTTTAAATAATTCCTAAGTGTAAAGTAATATTTTAGTCCATAATTGTTGTCACGGTGTGTCGGGGGACCGCCAAGTTAATTAACTGCGACACCAGCGACTTTTGCACTTTGTATCGCTGATTGTCTCGATTCAGTTCGCTGTGAACTGACCTTTAAACTATAATGTTATGTGAAATCAAACATCTACATTAGCGGTCCCCCCACACACCTTAACAATAATTATGGACTAAAATATTACTTTACACTTAGGAATTATTTAAACTTAAAGTCAGTAAATATTATTTCATTACTTTTTTAAGTTGTTTAGCGGGGGTTTTTTTAAATTTCTTAATTTCATTTAATTTTATGCTTTTTAAACTTGTGTTGGTTATAGTGCAGAATTGTTCCTATCAAAAGGATCATATCCCAATGAATACGATCTATAAATATCCTCTTGGATGAGGCCGTCAATATGAGCCCAAACATGAAACCTCCACCCTGGGTTCATACGGAGCTCGGCTCTTATACAATCCAGGTGATGCTGCAGCAGCAGCATGCAAATATTTACTGCTTATCTACGTCTTATTGGTTGTCGCAATTAAAATGAGCCCAAACACGAAACCTCTGCTCTAAGTTGGTGAGGAGTTGGGTGTCCTATTGATTACCAGGTGATGCTGCAGCACCAGGGTCAACTTTCCATTAATATGTATATATTCATAAGTGTCACGAACTAGAATGGAAAACATAAAACCCATCAAACGACTGCAAATTGCTAATCGGCCTATCACGAACCAGATAAACCGTGATATTTCAGCAATGAGCAGGCTGATGATGATGAACTATAGCTAAGAACACTCTCGATCATGTCAGCTTTCAAACAAAAAAAAGTAGATCAAAATCGGTCCACCCGTTTGGATGCTACGATGCCACAGACAGACAGACAGACAGACAGACCGACAGACACGTCAAACTTATAACACCCCTCTTTTTGGTCAGGGGTTAAAAATAAAAAAATCACATTCTAATAATTTATGAATAAATTATTACTTTATAATAGACGAGAAGAGGCAAAAAGACGAAATTTCGTTCCATTGAAAAATTATGTTGTCTAGACGACTATATCGATTGCAGTGACCTGCCTGTCACTTGGCACGCTGTATATCATAAACCTTCACTTTAGCTAAAGCCAATAGCAAATTTGAATTAGGTACTTACTCACTTTATAACAGAGGTGAGTTTGTCAAGGTAAAAAAAAAATGTTTTTGTAGAACATCTTATTTATTCCTTAGTTACGCACTCTGCGGAACCTTTAACAACGAAGCGTCATCCCTGTTCTATACTAGTCCACAACATAGGTCATTAACTCATTAGTCATTAGACAGAACATAAATAGAAATCTCTAGAGTGTAGAACAAAAACGGGACTACTTATACAGTTTGCTTTTTGCGTTCTTTCTTAACCGTTCTAGACATCTGTGGGCTAAGAATAGCCGAGTTTCATGTTACATGGTTATACCTGACAGTACCAGCCCCAGCTGTTAATCAGATCACATGACTGCAAACTTTGACTGACAGCGGCTTAGAGCGCGCAAATAAGATATGACGTATTATGCAGATAGAGATCCTGTGGACAAAAATAGCCCGTAATTATAATGATTCGTAAAAATTTTAAACATTAAAACTTTAGCTAACATATCCGGGGGTATGCGGAACTAGTCGCGGACAAGAGCCAAACCATACTCTAAAACCACCTACGATTTGCCATTAGCCGAATACGGCGGGATATCCTGGATCTGTCAAATACAGGCCCACGACAGGCCGGTCTACCTCAAAAGGGACCACCAAAGCAAGAGTGGCCTATGTACCTTTCTGTTTGAATTCTCAAATGCTTCTTTAACCTTTTTTAAATTCTGTAAGCTCCAAAGGCTTAAAATAGAGACAGCCGAAGAATTAATAGCGACGCGACGCCTTCAGTAGCGTTTTAACCGACTTCCAAAAAGGAGGAGGTTATATGTTCGGCTGTGGATTTTTTTATTTTTTATTTTTTTATTGTGAACCAATTTTCAAAATTTTTGTTTTGTTCTATTAGGTTTCCCTCCAATTTGGTCCCATTTTCACAAAAGTGGTGATATGATGATGGGATCCATGAGTAATCGAGGGAACTCCTCAAAATTTATATGGAAACATATGGTGATTTTGGTTTTATGAGAAGTATCCTAAGCATATGCTACCAAAACGCAAGATTTTGCACCAAGGTATACTATGGTTCCGAAGATACTAAGAGAACTCCGGATTTCTTATAGATACAAGTTTGGGGGTTTAGGCGCTGTTTTAAGAACTGAAAGCATATGCTACTATGCAAATTACATTCATCATCATCATCATCATCATCATCATTACCACGTCAGGGTCACCAGTGTCACATGGTTGTATATGGATACAATATGCCTCCACAACACCATAATTATATCATCACGTTATGTCCTTATAATAATTGGTACTTTTCATAGCGATTTTAATAAAAATATAATGTTGTTTCAAAATAAATGATTCAAGTTCTAAGCGACTTATGTACCACAAAATTGAACATAACAAAGTCAACCTTAACTCCAGAGCGTAAGGCACACATTTGACATTACTTTTGAGATTCGAAAGAAAAAAGAGAAGTAAGTTGCTTCGATAGGTAGGCGGCACCCGACTGCCGCATAACAATTAAAAATATATTGTGTCTGCGATTCCCACGATCGAGGTAATAAATTGAACCCTTAGTATGAAAATACTTACATAGGAAAACAATCTACATCGTAATAGGAATAAGAAAAACAATCGAGGTAACTAAAAAGAGTGAAATTATTATTTTTAACAAAAAATTAAAACCGACTTCCAAGGTAAAAACAATAATAACATCCTTATAATATGAACTAAGAAGTATTAAATAATTTTTCCTATCTAATAGTGCCTTTTTCCGAATTCGGCTAAACCTCAACTATTTCTGTACTCAATCTTCATAATTTTGAAGTCGGTGCCAGTTCCAAAAGTTTCTAATACCTATTCTGTCAGAGAACTGAAGATTCAGCTGGTACCGACTTCAAAATAATGAAGATTGAGTACAGAAATAGTTGAGGTTTAGCCGAATTCGGAAAAAGGCACTATTAGATAGGAAAAATAATACTTTTTAGTTCATATTATAAGGATGTTATTATTGTTTTTACCTTGGAAGTCGGTTTTAATTTTTTTGTAGTTGTAGTTTGCTTTGACCATAGATGATTGTGGTGTACTTTTAAACGACCCTCCTTGTCTCCAGAATCTTGCTACAATTATTTTAATCCACATGTAAATAAAAAAATAAAACTCGACTAAATTAATGTGTCACTGTATTTCTTTATTGCACGTTACATATATTTAACTTTTGGTAGCATCATAGCTGCAGTAGCTTGTTTACATTTCGATTTAGATTAATTGCTATGTCTATGTCGTTAATACTAGGCAAACTGTCATAGTTTATAATAATATCTACAATTGTACTTATCAGTCACGGGAGTTATACATCATCCTCTCCCATAAACTACATATTATCATGATTAATTGTTTTTAAAATTGGACTAGCTGTCCCGGCAAACGTTGTTTTGCCTGTTTTCCCTGTTTTCCTGCTTTTCTCTTGAAGTTTTTTTTTTTTTTTTTTTTTCTATAAACCTCATGGAGCTCGAGACCTTTCCAACGGATGCAAAACCGTGGAAATCGGTTCGTGCGTTCTGGAGTTATAGCGTCAGGAAGGCAAAACCCGACTTATTTTTATATATTAGATATAAATATCTTTTGATTGTGCAAAGATAATCGCTAAATTCACTGAACAATGATAGTAGCTAAAACTACGTTATATGAATAGAAAATACACAACACAATTGCAAGTACTGCTCTAAAATTGCGGGTGGTAGGTCTACTTAATACTTTAAGTCCTTTTAAGGCCCAAAATTTTGTTGCAAACCTCTATTTTAATAAATCCTTAGAATAATCCTAAATGACAAAGCCGGAATAAACCCCATAAAATTATATATTAAACATAAAATATTTCGACCTCGAAAAAAATATTTATGCACTGTGACAAGATTGCAATAAAAAATTAACAAAAAATCTTGTTCTTCAGTACATGATGGTAAAATAATAAACAGTTAATTTATGAATCGTATACGTATTACATAAATAAAATAATCAAAAACCAAAAAGTGTAAGGTCAGAAATAAATGAATATAAATGTTTTCAAATCATTAATGAAGTACGAAACATAACAAATTGTTGTGTGTTCCGTATGTTTAAATAATTATTATTTGTTGTAGTCGAATTCAATCACTGCAATTTATATTTTTAACCGACTTCCAAAAAGGAGGAGGTTATAATATGTTCGTATGTTTATATATTTTTTCTGCTCAACGATTTTGAAGCTTAAAAACCATAAAGAAATATCTAGTAATATGTTTTTTTTCAATTTTTTTTTTCAAATTCAAAAGCATTTATTTGCTGAAATAAGGTACAATGTGGTGTTATAGTTAGGTGTTCAAGTTCTCTTATTTCGCCTTTGGGTGGCGTGCAAATTTTATAGGTATAGTCTGTCAAACTTATAATTTATCTACATAAGCTACTTAGAACTTATCCATTTATCTTTTTACATTTTCTTATCATCCCTTTTTTTTAATAAATAATTATAAAAATGTTATACAATATGTCAATTTGTGTTTTTTTTTCTAACATACACAATCTTAATTTTAGTCAAGGAATAATATTAATACATGAATTATATCATCTTATTTCGTTTCAGTATGATTATTTAATAATAATTTATTCTTTTCTATGGATGATAATATGTCAGTAATATAAATTCAATGTCAATATTTATTATTAATAATAATAGTAATCATAATCTAAGTCATCAATATTCAATACAAACATCAATTTCATTTAATTATTTTATTAATAATATGTCATCATTAACAAAAAATTAAAACCGACTTCCAAGGTAAAAACAATAATAAAATTCTTATAATATGAACTAAAAAGTATTAAATAATGTTTCCTATCTAATAGTGCCTTTTTCCGAATTCGGCTAAACCTCAACTATTTCTGTACTCAATCTTCATAATTTTGAAGTCAGTGCCAGTTCCAAAAGTTTCAAATACCTATTCTGTCAGAGAACTGAAGATTTAGCTATATCTGGTACCGACTTCAAAATTATGAAGATTGAGTACAGAAATAGTTGAGGTTTAGCCGAATTCGGAAAAAGGCACTATTAGATAGGAAACATTATTTAATACTTTTTAGTTCTTATTATAAGGATTTTATTATTGTTTTTAACTTGGAAGTCGGTTTTAATTAGCAACATTTTTGACAATCTTTGTAGTGATACCGTCATGCCCTACACTATTAGTATTTTTTAGAGAAAGTATAGTTCGTTTTATATCAGTTTCAGTTGCAGGTGGCATAAATATAGAATTTGGGTGACTTATTGCAGGTACCAGTTTATAGATTCTGTTTTTGTTTGGAGCATTAGAGTCAATATCTTTATTAAAAGTTACAAAAAATTGTTTAGGGTTGAGGTTTTAATGATTACATGCATCTAAACATGATCATTGATCCCCTTTTCACGGAATTCCAATTTAGTTACAATTGATATTTACAAATCTGGTACGTACCAGTTATTTTAAGGAAATTCGTTTAATTTATGATAAGAATGCTGTAGTGGCTTCACTTGCCTGCTTGACGCATTGTTTGACCTTATAAATCAATTCGATAAACATGAAAATGATCACCGAACATTGGATTTTCATATTCAGCTACTGTGTTTTCCTTAACGTTGTGATGTCGCCTTGAAATCAGGACTCGCACGGCCTTCTTTAAACCTCGAAAGCTGGTTTGTCACTACCCGTTAGCAACACATTTTTTTCTTCCGAGAATTTTTTTTATTAAATAACAAGCGAACCCTAAAATCTAGAGGTTCCTACTGTCCTTGGTAGCTGCCAAATAGTGTTCTTACAAGTAGATTTTATGAACTTTTAAAGTTCATCGCCCTCGTGAAAATGTAAAGATATTTTCCATGAATGGTTCACCTTGAACGAAATAAAAATAATTATCGTTTATTAACGAGCAATTAAAAGGCTAACAAATAAGGACATCGTAAAAGACAATGTTCAATCGATTTGCTTTGTCCAATAAATTGTTTCACAGAGATTCCACTCAATTATTTTTAATTCGTAATTTACAAGCAGGTCATGTCGGTCATATCTATAGTCTGTACAACAAACGCGAAATTTCGAAATATGCGTGTAGTACTTTGACTAAGGTGTAAAGTTTGTAAACTTCGGTCGTATAGAGGTAAAAGCTTTAAAAGCTTGGTCCTAAGAGAGACCCGATACCTTTCTTACAGTGCGACTTATGAAAATTGGTGAGATTTTCCTTATGTTCTGGTCTCAAAAGTATAAACTATTTAAAGTTTCAGCGTGACCTACCTGCAAATCCCGCTGATATTTTAAGTCTGAGTTTCAAACATAAGTGAAACAGTGGCGACTGTTGTCCAAAACATGAGGTTAAATTCGACAATTTTCATACAAATTTTGTAGTTTTTATAAAATTTTGCGCCTTATGTTTTGGATCAATGCAAAATATTATAATCTTTAATTAAATTTCGATAAGGAATCCAAAACGACACGTGATGTGCCCGGTTTTTAAGGTTCCGTAGGTACCCAAAGGGTAAAAACAGGACCTTTAACTAGGACTTCAATGTCTGTCTGTCCGTCTGTCTGTCTCCAGGCTGTAACTCAACAACGCTAATAGCTAGAGCTAAAATTTTCTTATATTATGTATTTTTGTTGCCGCTGTAACAACCAATACTTTACTATCAATTAAATATTTATTCAAATAAAAATCAATTAAATATTTAAGGGATACAACAAACGTGAGTTTTTGCCATTTTTTTGCTTGATATCAATAATGGCATCATGCAGGCACTCGAAATGTTCACAAAATACTCAATTGTATTAGATACTTAAATGGTAATTAATAATAAAATTCTAATAAACTAAAATTAATAAAGGGGGTGTCCCATTAACACATTTTTTGTCTATTTTTGCTCTATAATGGTACGGAACCCTTCGTGCGCGAGTCCAACTCGCACTTGGCGGATTTTTATGTAAATTTATGCATTCTAGTGACGAGTGAGCAGCCTCCTTCGTGGCGCCATCGGCGTCGCCAGAGAGATTCTCCCGATTAGGTAATTATGTATTATTGATTAGATCAGCGGCTTTCAAACTTTTTTGATTGGAACTCTTTTAAGAAGTGACATTTTTGACGGACTCCCCAAAAGCGAACGTTGTGTTCTTGAATGAATTGTCTCCATGCTGGTGTCTGAAGACATTTCTAAAAACAATTCATGTATCGCTCGCTCGCTGGCTTACAAGGGCTCCGCGCAGCAAGCACACTTTGAGAATGGCTGGATTAAATGGTATAGTTTAATAGTATTATGTAATACCGATACAGTGAATTGAAAGCGTTAGGTAATCTTTAAATTTTTCGATCACAATTCATATGACGGGGCTCCTTGAAATCGCTGCAAGAAAAAAATGTCTTAGCAACTATAGCTTTACATAAAACTTTTTTTTAAAATCAGTAAAATGAAGGACGAAATAAAGGCACTATATCTGAATTAAACAAGATGTCCTCTCAATCGCTCCGTTATTTCGGACTACTTTTGGTTACTTTCATTTGCATACCTACTTTTACAAGTTTGTTTATGGATAATGTGCGAAAGTAAAAAGTCACTTTCAACTGACCAAATAAATGCATTGCTAGAAATATATTTTATTACCTTAACTCAATTGTATTTCCTGCAGAACTCTACAGTTTACATTACACAAAGAACTTTTCTCGGAAGGGTTCTTGGGATCCAAAATTATGAATGTTACATTCTTAAACCGTTAACGTAGCGGTTAAAGGGCGCAAAAGGAGTACGCAAATGCATCATCTTATGACCTCCATGTTTATCGCAAAAAACTGACCAACATAATATTATATTAAGTGTGTCATAAGAATTTAAATTTTTTATTAACCGACTTCCAAAAAGGAGGAGGTATAACCTCCTCCTTTTTGGAAGTCGTTCGGCTGTGGATATATGTATTTTTTATGTATGTTCAACGATTACTCCGCCGTTTGTGAACCGATTTAAAAAAAAAATTCCTTTGTTGTACAGGGTATTGTTCCGAGTTGGTACCATGTTCACAAAAATGGTGGTTTGAGGATGGGAACCATGAGGAATCGAGGGGACTCCTTGAAATTCAAATGGGAACATATGGTTATTTTGGTTTTATGTGATGTATTTTGATCACATGCTACCAAAAAGTAAGATTTTGCACCATGGTATACCTGCACGGTTCCGTAGGTGCTGAACAGCACTCTTGATTCCTTATATCTACATGTTTGGGAGTTTCGGCGTTGTTTAAAAAACCACAAGAATAAGCTACTATGCTGATAATATTAATCATCATCATCACTACACCATGCATCATTACATCATGACCCTATTATTGGTACTTTTCATAGTCTTATAGATCGAGACTGATGTTTTTGATCATTATTTTGTAGTTTGTTTATCGATTAAAACACCAAAACTGTATAGACAACCTTAAGGATAACTAAAAACAGTGAAATTATTATTTTTAAACAAAAAATTAAGACTGACTTCCAAGGTAAAGTAATGAACTAAAAAGTATTAAATAATTGTATTCTGTACTCAGTATTTCTGTTCTCAATCTTCATAATTTTGAAGTCGGTACCAGTCAGTCCTATAAGTTGCAGTTATATTTTGTCAATAGAACTGGCGATTGGGTTAGCTGGTACCGACTTCAAAATAATGAAGATTGAGAACAGAAATACTGAGTACAGAATAAGAATTATTTAATACTTTTTAGTTCATTTAAGAATATTAATTTTGTCTTTACCTTGGAAGTCGGTTTTAATTTTCTGTTTAAAAAAATAATAATTTTTAAACCATAGTCCATAATGCGCTTACAAACCTCTCAGTCCTTTTTTTTTTTTGTGGTGCGCAGGGGAAACCCTTTATGGGTGCCTCGGGTTGGGGGTGTGCCTCAGTTAAAGCTGAAGCACCCCGGGGGTATGTGGGACTCTCACCCACTAAAACCACCTGCGGTTTGCCTTCAGCCGTATACGGAGGGATGTCCCGGGTCTGTCTAACACAGGACTCCCTCCACGACCGGCCGGTCTACCTCAAAGGGACCGGACTTCCACCAAAGTTAGGGAACGCTTAGGCAAACTTAAGCGTTCCCCTCGGCGCCGGGACTAGCTAAGCCGGGCAGGTTCCCATCCTTGCCCGGAGCCCTGATTAGACAAAAGTTTGGAGGTTCGCATAGCGACGCCTCCGCACTCCCTTCCTACGCCGGCGGAGCGGAACGGTGGATGGGTCATCCTCTCTATTCCGCTCCGCGGCCTCTTTCTGCGAAAGGACGGTTTCACAGAAAGAGACCGCCGCCTGCCAGGCCTCATCACTCTCGAGCATGCAGCTAAACCTCTCAGTCCTACCAAAATATTAAGTGAACCAAAATTTTATTTCAGGGGTTTACTTTTGTAACTACTTATATCTAGACGTCGTATTTTTTTAGCACCTTAGCCAACATAACTCATTTTTTCTATCTGTAAAATTATAAAATTAATTGGTTTATTTTGAATTCTATGTTGTGCGGTGTAAAGTCTATATTGGTATGGTGGAGATAAGATTTTGCAGCGAGGACTTTTACAAAAGGTACAGGTAAAAGGTAATTAGGCTTTACTTGCGCTAGGGCAGATAAATAAATTGTAGATTCGCGACAGCCTCGGCGCCAGACACCATTAAGTTTATTTAATTTGCACTATCATATCGGGCCATGTAGCTTTATTGCGTTTTTTTTTAAATAACGCAGTTTAATTTTATTGCTGTACGACTGGAAAATGAACTGATGTGCTTAAATAATGTAATACAATTACATATCCCTTCTGGAATATTTAAACCTCGAAAACTTGGTTAACTAATTTATACTTATTAATATTATTTTTTAGGTCATTGTATAATCATTAATCGAATATCGACCGCGACGCGATGGTATCTATAAAAGTTTCAGTAAACAAATCACCTTTAGGTGGTTATTCTTAAATGTTTTGATTTTCGGAGTTTTCTGCCTCACAATATTTCTGGTACCTACAATAAAATTTTATGCAGGCTACTTATGGTCTATGGATGACTTTAATCGCATGGCAAATGCAATGTGGCAAAAATTAAATCTTCCACCGGTAAGTTGTCAGAAGTGTCTAAATTGTGATTTAGACTTTCGATTTTCTTTGACTTGCGTACATGTGCCGCAACCATAAAGTTAATATACCTAGCGGAATAGAGCAACAATCTCGAGCTGTCAAACGAAACCGAAATTGGTTTACATCTGTGTGTAAAAATATGTGTACGTATACACTCACGCAAGCTTGATTGAAAATGAATTCTATGAGATTAAATTGTCAACATGCCGATAAGTGCCGACTGGACGTCAAAAAAGAGATCTGCTGTCATGTATCACACGTCTCTTTTTACCACGCAGTGTTACTGATAGTGACATCTCGCTTGCTCAGGCCTTTGTTTCTCTATTCCGCTAGGTATATTAACTTTATGGTCGCAACTCGCAAGTGGTAGGTTGAAACTTGGGAGCATTAAAACCAGCAAAGAAAGAGCATTGGTGGCGATCATCGGCACGATGATCATCGCGATCTATGAAAATCGCTCAATTATATCGCTTGTTTCGTGGCCACACTACCGTTACGTTGTTGAATGTTTGTGTCCTCTGCTGCAGTGTGCACTCACACTAACTTAACAACATTGTTCGCATTCCTTGGAAAGGATATTCGAGTTTTGCTTTCTTTGCAAAAGTAGTAAACAATTATGTAAACTTACTATCCTATGAAAAAGTTTATGAGTCTCTTTACACAAAAGTTAAAAATAAGTATATCGCGATTAGTGTAACTATACCTCTCCAAATTATAATAATGTAAAAAATCGGCCAAGTACGAGTTTCGTACCCTATATACACATAGACCAAAAATAGGTAAAAAATGTATTTTTTTGTATGGGATGGGATTCCCTATAACTTTTATTTTATTTACTTAAATATTATTATTTATAATTAAAGTATAGATATAATTTGAAATGTTCACAAAATGAACATTTCTAGTAGGTAGGCACCTATTTCCATTATTGATATCCAGCAAAAAAATACCAAAAAAAAAATACGTTTGTTGTATGGGAGCCCCCTTAAAATATATTTAATTTATTTTGTTTTTAGTATTTATTGTTATAGCCGCAACAGATATACTATACACAATCAGTGAAAGTTTCAGAAATCTAGCTATAGCGGTACTTGAGATACGGCCTGGAGACAGACAGACGGACAAACATCGAAGTCTTACCGCGGCCGTTCCCAATATTCGATCTATCTCTGGTTTTGCCCTACTAGAGATAGGAATAGGTCTCATTAGGCATTAGAGACATAATATATTTTATGTCAATTCAATCTTAGCTGCGATCGGTCGTATGTCAAACCAGAGATAGATTGAATATTGGGAACGGCCGTTAGTAATAGGGTCCCGTTTTTACCCTTTGGGTACGGAACCCTAAAAATACTTTGAAAATATATTTTTTATGAAGTCTTAAGTCACCTTTAAGCTTGAAAAAGAATATATATATATATATATATATATATATATATATATATATATATATATATATATATATATATATATATATATATATATATATATATATATATATATATATAACCTTGTTCTAATTAAAGTTATATTGAGAGTTTTTTATTGGGACAAAAATCGGCCAAGTGCGAGTTGTCCTCGTGCACGAAGGGTTCCGTATCATTTAAGAGCAAAAAAAGGCAAAAAAAAAAAGTATTTTTGTATGGGAGCTCCCCTTAAATATTTATTTTAATTTTATTATTAATTATTAAAGTTCTAATACTATTAAGTATTTTGTAAATATTTCAAGTGCCTACGTGTAGCCATTTTTGATATAAAGCAAAAAATGACAAAAAAAAAAACAAGTTTGTTGTATGGGAGCCCCCCTTAAATATTTAATTTATTTTGTTTCTAGTATTTGTTGTTATAGCGGCAACAGAAATACATAATCTGTGAAAATTTCAACTCTCTAGCTATCACCGTTCTTGAGGTACAGCCTGGAGACAGACAGACGGACAGACAGACATTGAAGTCTTAGTATAGAATATCGTCCCGTTTTTACCCTTTGGGTACGGAACCCTAAAAAGCAGTATTAATAGATACGGGTAATATACCTACGACAATAGTTTTTGTTACTCATAGTGCTGTTACGCGTCTTATCCACTCGCGCAGATCTGGGTTAAAAATTAAAAGTAGGTTATTTATAATATTAATAATAAAAGCCTTTATTTAACAATTTTCACATAAAACAATATAAAGGATCGCAAATCATTTGTGACACCGGTTTCGAGATTGTCTTGTGACGTCGCATAGCCTGTCATTTCTTTCTTTCCTGTGTTAAAGTCTTTTCCACCCTACCAACCCTACCTAGGTTAAACATTTTATTAATTATCTCAGTCTTAGCTTGATTTATTAACCCAGGATTAACTTTAACGCATATCTGTGCAAGTGGGCGTAACTTAAAATTTAATAAATAAGAATAAAAGGCAGGTGGAAGTTGTTATGGAAATTAGAGTACTTACCTAATTTAAAATAATATAATTTACATAATTGGTATCAAGGGGGCGTCCACAAATTACGTGAGGTATTTAAGGGGGAGGGGGTCGAGTCAAATCTCATCTAATCTTACGTTGGAGAGGGGGGGGGGGGGGGTCTCGGCAAATCTCACGTATTTTTTTTTCTCATTGTTAAAATAAAAAATACTATTTTGGTCCATTTCATCCAGATTTAACGTATTCTTATTTTATTCATACTTTGACGTTATACATCTACTGACTGTCAAACCACCATATTTGTTTCATAACAAATAGCTCAATTTAATTTAATTTGGACTGAATTAGAGTAGATATTATTTTTTAAATCATAGAGGTCACGAAGTCACGATTTGAGTATTCTATTGTAAAATTTTTATTACACTTATAACTCTCAGCAATATTGATTACTATTTACTAGTCTTAACTAGTTTTAAATAAAAGCATGAAGCATGTTTTTTCTTTTTACAATAACAATCCAACGCGTTTACGTAAGAAACCCACATTTTGAAATACTCACGTGAGATTGGGGGATGGGGGAGGGGGTTGAATAAAATCTCACCGGGGGGAGGGTCAGAAAATTTAAAAAAAGCACCTCATGTAATTTGTGGACGCCCCCTTACTTGATAATTTGTTTCCTTAATTTATTTAGTTAATAAACGAATAAAAAGTATTTTCCCGTTAGAGTGACCTTCCATGGTCCATGGTCCTTAAATATAAATTAAATACTTTGTAAATATGTAATGTTTCACTTAGAATAGATGGTAGGAGCAGCTTTTTATGGAAACATGAAAAAGGTCTGGTAAAATCGATTATGGACAATTTATACATACTCTACTGTTTAACCCTCGAAAAAACTATGCGTTGGGCGAGTTGACGCGTGACGCGAGCGCACGATTCAACCGTACCTGCAAACATTTTTGAAAAGTAGTAAGTACATAATTTTTCCCCTAAAGCCTAAACAAGATTTTTTTTGACTAAACCACTTTGTCTGCGTTAACTTTAATGTTATTTTATCCTGGTTTTGCTCCTTGGTCAATAGTTAGTACTCAGTCATATTCATTTATAATTATTATTAATTAGGTAACATGTAGTGATACGGATTTTGAATCACACTTTAAGGTTGCGTTTCGCAGAATTCATTATTATCGACGAACTATTAACGCGTATTCATTAATTCGTTTTCTTTACTAATAAATAAAATAACACAGCGATCAACTATTCAAGGTTTAAAAATCCATATGATAGACAAAGACCACGAATTTCGATAGTAGCGTAGTTATACGCTGTGCAATTATTTTCATCAGTAAATTACAAGGTGTAACAAAACTAAGTGATAATATTTTAGGATTTGTATATTGTGTTCCTTATACTTCTTTTATAATCACTCAGTACTAAAATGTTGAGAAAAACTTCAGAAAGTTTTCCTAAGAAACACTACAATTAATGGCGCCCCCGTGGCTAAAAAAAGTTACTCTTTCAGCGCTGATACTTTCACAGCGAACTCGGTATAGTAGACCCACTACCCATACGCACCCTAAAGTATTATCACTTAGTTTTGTAACACCCTGTATATTATGTTTAAACTATAAGTTTGTGTATACTATACATCCATTTTTGGGGTTCCGTAGTCAACAAGGAACCCTTATAGTTTTGGTCTGTCCGTCCGTCTGTCTGTCTGTCTGTCCGTCTGTCTGTCTGTCCGTCTGTCTGTCCATCTGTCTGTCCGTCTGTCTGTCCGCTGTTTTACTCAGAGACTATAGGACTTACAAAGCTGTAATTCGGCATGAATGCAGATATTAATGATGCCGACAAAATGGTTTATAAAATCTTTAAAAAATATATTTTTTATGGTACCTCCCCTACACATCAAGCGGGGATGATTTTTTTTTTCGCGTCAACCCGTGTGGGGTGTCGTTGGATAAGTTTTTTTTAAAATATTATGAGTATTCAAAAATAATTTTCCGATTTAGGGATCCATTTGTGAAATATGAAGTTTCAAAGTGGAAAAAATCGTTAGAGTCCAGTGCCCCCCCCCCCCCCCCCCCCCCCCTTCTACCAGCTAAACGGTTGCTTCTGGAAATGTGAAAAAATTCACGGGAGTAGGAAATATGCTGAATTTAAAAGGAAAATTATCACGGCTTAGAAGACTTCATAAGTTATCAGTAATAGTCGATCAACTAAAAAAATATTATATTTGGCGAAGTATAAAGGAACTTTTCGTTCAAATTCCTTTGAACGTAACTGAGATGATGTTGTTAGTAGTGTAAAACACGTTATAAATGTACATTCATTGACCATACAAAAATTATCAAAAACTATTTTAATGTTCGTTGAATTATTTAGTCTATCTAGATTCTAGACAATGAATTCAAAAGATCTAGGCCAACTGGAAGTATGTAGCCGCGGCGCCACACCAATTACTGACAATCAATACCAGTCGCGGTAAAAAATTCATTGAAACATCATATCAGGGTTATTGGCGAATATTTTGTTTACAGCTGAGCAAAAATACAAGCTGTACCTCAGAGGTGTACAACATTATGTGCCAAAATGTACATTTTAGGGAGGAGACAAGTGGTTCTGAAGACATTACAAAGCTGTGTATTAGACTATTGACTCTTACTGCAGAATTCATTGGACTTAGGGTGAAGCCAAACGAGCGTAATTTGTGAGTTGTGAGTCGCAGAATTTCTGCCGCGTAAAATATCTTTTCATACAAATCACGACTCACAAAATTACGCTCATGTGAATCAAACAGGACTTTTGTATGAAACTGAATGCAGCAGAATTCTGTCAAACCAAAATTCTGCGATGTGAGTCGCACTCACAAATTACGCTCGTTTGGCTTCGCCCTTAAAGTTCGTTACGTTGTTGTTCGTACGTAGAAATTGTTTGGTCGATTTGAATGGATCAAATACTATTTTTATGAAGGGGACCTTACTGTTGTATGCAACTGAGGTTAGCCTTTGGGTTATTATGAACACAGAAAAAGTTAGGGTTAAGAAAAACAAGAAGTTTACGACATCAAATTTTTAGAGCACAAGCTTAAGTTGTGCAAGCACAAGTTGTGAGAGAATGCGGCACCATCATAGTTATATATTTAGGTACAAATAGCAGAGCAAAACTAAAACGAGTTCTGTAAAACGAGATTACTGCAAGGCTTTTCAACTCCGTCAGGATCTATTCTGGACTACAGTAAAAACGGGCTTAACTGACGGTCTATAAAGGGATTAGGCTTTTTATAGGATCTTTTTATTGCAATTTGATTTATCGATGGTTCAATCTACTCGATGTCTGAAAAGTCTCCGTGGTCCGTAGTTTAAAGCATGGTACTTCACTCGTAGCGTAGTGAATTTGTCTCTCTGGCGTTTAAAAATGTTGAGGTCAATGCAGGTCAGGATCGTCTGAAAAAAAAATCGATGGGCCATTCGTCGGATGAGCATGTCGTCAGTCAGATAGTCGTATCGGTAGGGGACACAATATGTCGACCATGAGTTATGAAACTTAAAAGTAAAGGAATAGAGTGCTCTTGTGCACTATCAAATCACTGCTTCGACGCTGGCCTGATTTAAGTGGATCCGGGCACCGTCACTGAAACACTGTAGGAGGTATTATTAACTGACTTACAAAAGGAGGTTCCAGTATTCGTGATAATGGTATTTGTGTCATGAACCTTACTTCGAATTTTATAGTGAAACAATGAAATAGTTACCACAATGAACGAATAATTGAACTTCTCAGGAAAACTGTGAAACCTATTGTCGGTATCATTAATAGTTTCTTAGTTTTTACGTAAGTACCTACTTGAGACTTACTTGATTTACCTACTCCTTTTATACACGAGTTTAATTATTTAGTCACTTGTATATAAGTAGGTAATATGTATATTTAATTATATAAGTAGAAAATATTTTATAGTTGATAAACCTTATTACGATATACAATTAAAACCGGCCAAGTGCGTGTCGGGCCACGCGCAATATAGGGTTCCGTAGTACCGCTAGTTTCTGTTTTTTTTTTTTTTTTAATAGGCAATGAATGTACATTTATAACGTGTTTTAACTTTTACACTACTAACAACATCATCTCAGTTACGTTTAAAGGAATTTGAACGAAAAGTTTCTTTATACTTCTCCGAATACATTTTTTTTAGTTGATCGACTATTACTCAACAACTTATGAAGTCTTCTTAGCCGTAATAGTTTTCCTTTTAAATTCAGCATATTTCCTACTCCCGTGAATTTTTTCACATTTCCAGAAGCAACCGTTTAGCTGGTAGATGGGGGAGACACTGGACTCTAACGATTTTTTCCACTTTAAAACTTCATATTTCACAAATAGATCCCTGAATCGGAAAATGGTCTTTGAATACTCGTAATATTTTTGAAAAACCTATCCAACGACACCGCACACGATGGGGTGGATGTGAAAAAAAATTCATCCCCGCATGATGTGAAGGGGAGGTACCATAAAAAAAATATTTTTTTAAGATTTTGTGTACCATTATGTCGGCATCATTAATATGTGCATTCATGCCAAATTACAGCTTTGTACGTTCTATAGTCTCTGAGCAAAACCGCGGACAGACAGACGGACAGACGGACATACAGACCGAAACTATAAGGGTTCCGTATTGACTACGGAACCCTAAAAAAATATCGTGTGACTTAAAAAATGCATATATGAATATATTATGGACTATGGTCAAAAGTCTATGTTGTGAGTTGTGACTTAAAAATGTATGTACCTAATATCATTTTGGTCAAAAATCAAGGAATTTTATCGATATCTATCTATATTTTAGGCGGAAAAAGATGAACAAAGTCCAAAGTAACAAACCTCGGTTTTTGTTAACAAGTGTAACATTGTCACTTTTTGTTCTCATAATTAAACGTTTAAAGATAATGAGTTAAATTACTAATAAACATGCTAATTACCATCGCACTTCGCACACAAAAAAACACGTGAATTTTATCGCTTTAGCGGCAATAATCTAAGATTTAAATTTTGACGTGACAAAAACAAATGTTAGCACGGAGTGTAGAACATAATTTTTGCGATTAGACGATTCTTCCTTGTTTGTTTTTATGCGAAAACTTTACAATTCTTCGTAATTTTAACTTACCCTACTTAAAGTAACGGGGTTGCAAAAAATTATGAATAACTGTTCAACCGTCCATCATACGATATTTGTCCTAATTACTACTCAATAATTTTTTGTATACGTCTACCTTATGTAAGTTTTAACCTTCAGAGATAATTTAATTTTCAAACTCAAAAATAATGAGGCAGGTAATACAAGTTGTATAATTAAAAACGTAGTCTGTAAAATTAATAGTAATATATGTTTTTGTGTCGTCGTTATAAGGTTTAATAGGTAATTTTTGTCCTTATAATTGTTTGGAAGTATTCTTGTAAGTTCTTTAAAATTAGAAAGTATATTCGAGAAGTCAAGCATTTAAAATACATAAATCATGATGGGAGGTGTGTCCATTTATTGTAAGATTGTCTCGTGTCCTTCGACAGTCGCTAAACAGGTAAAGAATTTACTTTTTGGACCGGCTTGGTACCGGATCTTACACGAACACGAGTCTATTTTGGGCCCACAGTGGGCATTTAAATATTTTACCTGTAGTCTTAATTACTACAGTTGTTGCTAAGTGATTATAATTTAATTTTGTTAAAATATTGAGAAATGTAGAGTAGGATTTCAACGCCGGATTTGTAATTTTGTTGCTATATCTTCAAATTAATTAAGAGTAAAATAATGTAGAGTCGAGACGAAAAGGTAGACCATTAAGCCATGTAAATACTAGACTTTTCTACGGTACTCTACATTTTAGCACCAAAATTATTTTAGTCAAATGTTAATTTCGATTTCGAATTTCGAGTCGAAACAAAAACAGGCAAAAAGTTAGCATTCTGATTGCACAATTGTGTTCTAATGTTAGGTTACCTTATAGATTAGTCTAGAACTTACAACTAGAATTCAAAACTTTCAATTCCATTCTTAGCTGGAAAGGTCATTGAAGGTGTCCGATGAGGAAGGTCACGTGAAGGTCACTCGGATGTTGAGTTGGCAGCCCTAGCGCGATCACATGACGGCGCGGTGCGCCACACCCGGCCAGGCCTCCGCCGCCGACCAATCAGCGCGCTCCAACACTAATCGTACTTTCAATGCAACTCAGCCTTGGGGAAAAACGGCAAATAATAATAATATTGCGTCAGGCAGATTAAAGCCATATCTGGTTTTGTACACTCCGAAAATATCTAACATAATGAAATGAAATTGATGTAAAAATCTTACCTAGCAACAGAGTATTTTATGAAGGAGTTAACTACGTTTGGTTTCCTTATAAGGCTTTTTTGTATGAAAAAATTAAGACTAGCTGTTTTTGTCCTAATTTGAAAACTAATTAGTAAACAAATACAGTTTAGAGCTAAATAATAATTATTCTGACCTGAATATCGTGTAACAGCGCAAAATTGCAACGTGAGACAACTCTTTAGTCTATGAGCTATGATAAGCTATACGCTAGATAAAATCCATTGTTTAACCAAAGTTGGTTTTCAGCAATGCTACCCGCTGTGATGGCGGGTTTTTTTTCTTTTTTTTTTATAGAGGCTTTTATTTAACACTCAGTGTTAAGGTAGTTAAGGTACAAGTTGGAAGCCGGCTACATGAAGTTGTAGCAGACGACGTATCATCGCGACACTAGTTTCTATGTATTTCTATGAATAAGTGTCGCTAGCTTCGTGTCGCTAGCTGCGGAGGGTATTACATAGAAATACATACAAACCAGTAGTGTCGCTGCGTCACGTCGTCTGCGGTTGCTTCATGTCGCCCGCTGCCAACCGGCACCTTTAATGTCAGCCAGTGGCGGGTTTGCGTTCGGCGCACTTTTTTTTGCGTCTTGCGTTCGGTAGAGTCACTTCTTCTAAAATGTTTTTTTTTTCTTGTCTTCTTTCTTTACACAAGTAGTAGATAATATGCCTTGATGATTTGACTACTGTTGAATTAGTAGACAGTCGTCTTTACTACATTAAAACTGGTTTTTGTAGTATTAGGTAATTCATAACCTTTCATTTACCCTTGCAGCGACCTTTGCCAAACAAAATAAGTAATTAGCACTTACTTACTGAATACCCACTAAGTATAATAAATTATACGAAACCTACCTACTGGTTATAATTTTATGACTTAGGTACTTAGACCTAATTTAACGCAAATTAACATACAAAATTTCGGTCTAAATATTTTGATGAACATTAGAAGTTCCGGTTCAGCTAGATTAAAAAGTTGTCTGTCAAAAGGTCAATGCTATTTCCAAAGGTCAATATTGCTGTTACCGTCTTCTTTGGCTGTATCAACTGGAGCTGTAGTCAAACCTGTATTTTTTTATTCCTATTGTATACAGGATGTTTAAAGAGTATGGTCGAAAGAAAACACAATTTTGTAAGTTTAGCGCTATATTTTATACCACCAAAAACATTTTCATGTAAAAATGTTGCCAAGACGAGAACATAATATAGTTCGTGGTGTCAAAAAGTAGTGAGATCTCATGTAGAGCCAAGTTTTTAATCTTACATACTCAGCCCTAAATCTAAAAACCTTAATTTTACACTTAAGTCGCGGCAAAATACTTGATATAATGTGTCAGCCGCACGAGAAGAATCTAAAAACTCTACACATTCGTCAAAATCGGTGGCCTGGCCATTTTGTTACGGTTAATATAAAAGTTATTTAGTACAACAGAAAAGTAATATATTAAGTTCAAAGCCCATAGCATGACGAATTACAATTGGGATTTAATTTCATTTGGAAGTTTTACCACATACGTTTTAATGAAATTAGAGGCAAATGAGCATGTGCACTCGCAATATTAGAAAAGTTGCAAGTGCTTTGCCAGCCTTTAAGAGGGGATCGGTTATATAAAATTAGGGGACAAACGAGCAAACAGGTCACCTGATGGAAAGTAACTACCGTCGCCGAGTTGCCAGCCGTTTAGAGAGAAAAGGCTTAATTGAGGGAATAGGGAAAGGGGTATCCCTATTCCCATGTTCTCTTTCCCTTTTTTATGAAATTAAACAAACAAGCAGACGCGTCACCTGACGGAAAGCAACTGCCGTCGCCCATGGACACTGTAACATCAGAAGAGTTGTAAGTGCGTTTCCGGCCTTTTTATGAAGGAATACGCCAAGGGAATAAGCAGAAGAGAATAGGGATAGGGAATAAGGTATAATATATAAAGGGTGCAGTTGGGCCTCCGCTAAACTCACTCACTAGACGAAACACAGCGCAAGCGCTGTTTCACGCCGGTTTTCTTTGAGTCTGTGGTCTCACAAGACTAACACGTATTTTTTAGGGTTCCGTACCCAAAGAGTAAAAACGGGACCCTATTACTAGGACTTCATTGTCTGTCCGTATGACCGTCTGTCCGTCTGTCTGTCTCCAGGCTGTAACTCAAGTACGGTCATAGTTAGAGAGTTGAAATTTTCACAGATTATGTATATCTGTTGCCGCTATAACAACAAATACTAAAAACAAAATAAAATTAATATCGAAGGGGGACTCCCATAAAACAAACGTGATTTTTTTGGTCTTTTTTAGGGTTCCGTACCCAAAGGGTAAAAACGGGACCCTATTACTGAGACTTTGATGTCTGTCCGTCTGTCCGTCTGTCTCCAGGCTGTAACTCAAGAATCGCTATAGCTAGACTTCTGAAATTTTCACAGATTGTGTATTTCTGTACTAAAAACGCAACAAAATTAATATTTAAGGGGGGCTCCCATACAACAAACGTGAATTTTTTAGATTTTTTCGCCCGTAATCAATAATGGTAACAGCTATGCACTTGAAATTGTCACAAAATCCTTAATTATATTTGTACTTTAATAATTAATAATAAAATTTTAATTAAGTAAATATTTAAGGGGGGCTTTTTTTTGCCTACTTTCGCTCTATACCAGTATGGCCCTACCCTAACCCTTCGTGCCCGAGTCCGACTCGCACTTGGCCGATTTTTTGCTCTAAATCAATAATAGCAACAGGTAGGTACTTGTATTTTGCTCTAACTTCTTAGTTATATGTGTACTTTAATAATTAATAATAATATTAAAATAAAAATAAAATCGGCCAAGTGCGAGTCGGACTCGCGCACGAAGGGTTCCGTACCGGTATAGAGCGAAAGTAGAAAAAAATTGTGTTTTTGTATGGGAGCCCCCCTTAAATATTAACTTTATTTTATTTTCAGTATTTGTTGTTATAGCGGCAACAGATATACACAATCTGTGAAAATTTCAGAAGTGGTTCAGCTTAAGCTATAGCGGTTCTTGAGTTACAGCCTAGAGACAGACGGACAGACGGACAGACAGCCGGACGGACGGACGGACAGACATCGAAGTCTCAGTAATAGGGCCCCGTTTTTACCCTTTGGGTACGGAACCCTAAAAAATTAAGGGGGGCTCCCATACAAAAAACACAATTTTTGGCCTAATTTTGCTCTATTATGGTACGGAACCCTTCGTGCGCGAGTCCAACTCGCACTTGGCCGATTATTTATTTATCACTAGAAGTATTTTATACTATTTTTAATGTTGTATCTAGCACAAGAAACGGTGCAGTGGTATCTCATACAAACATCCACCCTCTATATCAAGGAGATGGGATAGGTTAGGTTGGGTTTGATAATTTTTTTGTTGTTTCTGTACTAATATTATGTTACATACCAAATTTCAGCTTTCTAAGACTTCAGGAAGTACCCTAACAGTTTTAATGATCGGTGAGTCAGTGACAAAATTGTGGGTTTTGGACACCTATAAAATCTTAAGTATAATAGCTACGATATTCAAACTTTTCGAATTTAATTATTAAACTCATGTCACTATATTATCTTAAAAATTTGAACTACTGGCATTATCCAAAAGAAGTTACGAGGGTTCAAAAATACGACGAAACATTTCCAGAAAAGGTAGGTAGTGCGGAGTGCCCTAGCGCTTCGCTTGGCTCGTCTTGGCGAGGGCACTACCGTGCCCCCAGATAAACTTCAATATTTATTAACCGTAACGTAAGGACCTTTGCACTTAATAACAAGCAATTTACTTGATCAATAATTTACCTTTATTCCCTTCCAATGCTATCTCTGCCAGATATTAGTTATAACTAAAAAGAGCATTTCCTTTTCATAATGCTTGTGCAGAAATAGAGGTAGGTACACGTCTCTACACATGTATCTCTGTATAATACATGTGTAGAGACGTGTACCAGGTACCTACCTCTATTTCTATTATCTTTAATCTTATCTAA
The DNA here is from genome assembly GCA_905187585.1 of Cyaniris semiargus. Classification (NCBI taxonomy): domain Eukaryota; kingdom Metazoa; phylum Arthropoda; class Insecta; order Lepidoptera; family Lycaenidae; genus Cyaniris; species Cyaniris semiargus. The sequence continues at coordinate 9,193,811 of LR994555.1, forward strand.
ACTATAACAAAAAAGAAAACTAAAACCCGGCGCAGATAAAACGCGAAACAAAAAATATAAAGCAGGAAAATTATGCAAAACCTTACCTATATACTAACCCCCTTACTAATAAACGTTTAAGCTTTGAATAGTTATAAGTACAGTGTTTTGTTCCTGTCACACAAGAGACATTTTTAATTGGATTGAAGAAGACAAAATACTGTATAACTATTCAAAGCTTATACAGCGTTTATTAGTAAGGGGGATAGAGTTTATCTTAATTATAGCTTAGATTTCATATTTGAAACAAAGACTGATATACATACATGAAATTGCAAAAAGATAGAGTTTTGAGGAAAACTTTTAAGCAAATACATAATATTAAATTGTGCAAGCAACTCATAAAATATGCCAAAACCACAAACCCCTAGCCAATGATTATTATTATTTATATGAATTGTAAGTACATAAATATTATGGATTTACACATTTACAATTAAAATATGGATGGGTTCCAAAAAAGAGTCAACTTTTAGCTAGAGACGACAGAACGGATTTTAATAAAATTCATAGTTTAAGTTTAATAAGCTTTGGATCATAAAAAAGTATCCATTTGGCTTCTTTTGTTCCCGAAAAATGAGACTCTTAATGAAGATAAAACTTCAGAAAAAAGGTACTTAGTTTAATTTATACATGGCGAATATGTATATGGTGAATGTTCATACATAAGTGCATATGTAACGTATGTACAAAATATGTAATATATGTATCGAAAGACTGCAACGCGAGGCTCCAGAAAGATAGACATTGCCATTCGACGTAGAAGAAATTCAACACCGTATTGCACTCGCGTTTCTATAAACAAGCTTTGTTTTACCAAACTTTCCTACCTCACGGCCGATCGTATTAATTAACGTCTGAAATTCTACCCAAAAATTTCTTGTCAGTGTTGTTAAAACATACCTACTACTAATACAATAATAATTAGTAACTTATAATATTACCAGATGTTGCCCAAAACACTAATCAAAACAATCCTAAGTTTTTTTTTCAGGTCAGAGAGAATCTACTATCTATGTAGACACCACATAGATAGTAGATTCTCTCCTATCTATGTGATAGACACCAGAATCTGATGGCAAAAAGTGAGAAAATAAATTGACTCTAGCAATACCGGGGTAATTGGAATAAAACATTTTGATCCTTTTTTTTTTCTTATAGCAGCTGATTCTGTGTGTTGTGTGTGTTAAACATGCAAATATAAAAATTTATCCAATGATCAAGGATATTTTATGAAAATCTGCTGTCAAAAATTGCCATCAGATTCTGGTAGACCTATAGTAACTATTTACATACCCATCAAAATAAGTTCATCGGTTCAAGCTTGAAGAAGTAACAGACAGGTACATCTTCATATTTGGTATCCAGGGAAAGCTAACCGACTGATTCAATTCATTAATAATTCTTATTATAACATTCTTTCGAGATAGGTATAACAATAATTGTAGAGTAATTCTAAAATAATAGCTTTATGTTCCTAGCTCACGTAACCTTCACTGTAATTACTTTGTTCAGTACTGTATGTTCAGACTCAACAGCAATTACTTTTAATCTGGGGCGCATAGTATAGGGCCTCTGCCAAGACGAGTAAAGCGAAATGCAAAGGCACTTTAAGACTACCTACCTTGTCTCAATTTTTTAAAAATTATACTTATTCTTGGTGTATTCTTAGTAAATAGTTAAAAATATATTATCTTGCTGCAAAGTAATAATAATAAAACGATTAAACGATGTCTTATGAATAGGTACGAGATATTTTAGTTTTTCTTGGAAAAAGATGTTTGTTAAATTTTATGACGAACCATCATAGCTCACGTAACGTATTCTTTGAGGAACTGTAAATCAATGCATCACAATGTATGTCATTTCACTCATTTCCCAGGACTTTTATTATCTCCATAACAGGTCTCCATCAAAATCGGTTCAGCGATTTAAAGGTTCGCGCACACTTTGACGGGCCGTGCCGGGGCGTGCCATGCCGCCGGGGCGGGTTGGGGCTCAGCGCAGCGCAAAATGCGTATATAGCACACTATTTTGACCTCAAATCTACCAAAAAGTAGAAATCTACTAAATGTGCTCACACTGTTGCCGGGGCGCAGCGGGTCTTGCCGGGCCGTGTCGCATTGACGGAAATCCGCCGCGCAAAAATCCGCGCCGATGCGCCCCGGCACAGTGAGCGATACTGTAAAATATATAGTCTGTATTACCAGTCTGTGGTTATGTCTATGGTATCAAAATAATCTATATCCTGTATTATCTATGGTCAAAACTTTGACATGTGCAAAAAATAAAGCGTCAGTGCGTTACCGAAAATCACACGAGTTTTATTAGGTTATGAAGCCCAGTTACGATTCCAACAGAAAAAGTCTTTATTAAGTGCAGTTATGATATTATATGCATATACAATGACCGGAAATTATTCATTGAATGTCCAAAAACTTAGAGGAAGAGATAACTACGATGATTGGGCTTTCGCAGTGGAAAATTTTCTTATTCTCGAAGGCATTTCAGTCATCGCGAAGAGTTCAGAGTTAAAGGAAGAAGATGATAGGCTAAGACGGTGATGACTATCGACCCCTCGCTCTATGTTCATATCAGTCGTCAAATAACGATTTTAATTTCGGCCACAGATCATTCTTGATGAACGTACGGTGCATGATCTGTAGGCGAAATTAAAATCGTTATTTGACGATTCAGGATTCACGCGTCGTATAAGTCTACTAAGAATATTGATCTCGATTCGTCTAGAAAATACAGAATTAATGACTGCACACGTAACTCAGCTAGTTGATACAGCTCAGAAGCTTAAAGGCACCGCTTTTGAGATCAATGATGAGTGGGTTGGTTCACTTCTTTTGGCTGGATTGTCGGACAGATTCGCGCCAATGATAATGGCCATTGAGCACTTTGGCATGAAAATTAGTGCAGATAGTGAAATAAAAACAGAAGGAGTTTTACAGTCACATTCTTACCAAGACAATGCTTAATCTGGCCTAAATTCTTTATATTAAATTTTGCTTTCAATTCACTGATAAGTTTATCACATATTTCTTTACTATTATAAAAAACAGAAAATCATCCACAAATATTGCTATAATATATAATCTGATATTTTTATTACACATCATAAATAAACATGGTTCATACTGTGACTTGGTGTAACCTAGTTGTAGTAAACAAACTTCTACTCTTTGATACCAAGCTCTGGCTGATTGTTTTAAACCATATATAGCTATTTTTAGCTTTAACACTTTATTTTCAGAATTGGGCATATCTGAATATTCTGGTATCTCCATATAAATACATTCATCTAACACACCGTTTAAAAATGCAGTAGGCACATCAAGGTGTAATACATTTAAGTTCTTATCTATACTCAAAGCTAACAATAATCTCAAATACCTGAGAACTGGTGAGTAGGTTTCCTTACAGTCCATACCCTGTTTCTGATTAAACCCCTTCGCCACCAGCCTTTCTCTGTACCGCACTTTGTTTTCATTATTGTATTTTATTTTAAAGACCCACTTGCACTTCACTATAGTTTTATTCACTGGTCTGTCTACTACTTCCCAATTCCCATGCATCTCTGTCACTGAATGACTGTAATTCTTCTCTGATAGCTTGCTGCCACTGTTCCCTATCTGGTCCACTGATAGCGTCTTTCAAAGAAACGTTCTCACTCGGCACTTCATTCTCGATGCATAAGTTTGCAAAACCATAGTAGTCCGGCTTCCTCCTGACACGTTTCTCTCTAGTTTCAGTATTGACAACCCCTGTGTCCTCAAGTGAAGTTGAATCATAGAAACTGTCCTCTGTGTCTGAACTGAACTGCTCCGAAATATAGGTCTCATCTTGTTCGTTATACTGTTCATCTTCTGAACAAGACTTTTCCAGAGTACTATCTGACTGCTCATCCCTCACTGAATCCTGTTTTCCTTCACTACTCTCCTGTACTATAATCTGTGTTGTGATGCTGTTGTAAAAGAGCGTGATGCGAGATCATACAGTCTGTACCCTTTAACATTTTTTTTTATGAAATAAGGGGGCAAACGAGCAAACGGGTTACCTGATGGAAAGCAACTTTCGTCGCCCATGGACACTCGCAGCATCAGAAGAGCTGCAGGTGCGTTGCCGGAGAAGGGAATAGGGGAGGGTAGGGAAGGAGATAGGAGAGGGTAGGGAAGGGAAAAGGGTAGGGGATTGGGCCTCCGGTAAACTCACTCACTCGGCGAAACACAGCGCAAGCGCTGTTTCACGCCGGTTTTCTGTGAGGCCGTGGTATTTCTCCGGTCGAGCCGGCCCATTCGTGCCGAAGTATGGCTCTCCCACGGAGTACTGTAGTGGTATATGTGTCATGACCACGCTGCCATAGACACGGATATGGCTGACATCTGGTCTTCAACATCGTACACCATTTTAACTTTGGACAAAGTTAAAATGGTGTACGATGTTGAAGACCTGTAACTGGGGACATGTTCTTTAAGTACACAGCAGTGTGCACTGCTTCTGCCCACAAGAACATTTCAAATTTTGCATCAAATAAGAGACATTTTGCTTTTTCCACTATTGATATATTTAAACGCTCACATAGCCCGTTCTGTTCTGGACAGTAGGGATTCGTTATCTGGTGTACTATTACATTAGCTTTCAAAAAATTATCAAATGTATTATTGCAAAATTATTTGCCATTATCTGTTCTGAGCATTTAATTTTAGTAGATTTTTGATTTTCTACTAAGCTTTTGTACTGCTTGAAATAAGAGAAAGCCTCATCTTTTGTCTTTAGAAAATATACATAAGCCATCCGGCTGTAATCATCCACCAATAGTAGAAAATATCTTGCCTGTCCGAGCGACTTGTTCTCCATAGGCCCGCAGAGGTCAGCGTGAACAATATCCAAAATATTTTTGCTCCGTGATGTACTAACTGGGAAGGGCAGATTTGTTTGCTTTCCCTCACAGCATACTGTACAGTTGCCTCTCCTTATGTCTGCCTTATCTTGGAATGACAAGCCGTCCACTGCTCCATCTCTCATGATCTTTTAGGTCGTTAATGTTTATGTGGCCAAACCGTCTGTGCCATGTCCAGCTAGAAGTCACTGCCGTCGCTGCCAAAAGTTGTTCTGACTTCACAATGTTCAACTTATACACACCATTAATTATGTTTGCTTCTCCAATGCATTCATTCCGTTGATTATAAACGTGGCAAACATTTTCATTGAAAATAATTCTGTTTCCACTAGATATCATCTTACTAACGGATAGAAGATTTGGTAGTAAGGTTTTGTATGCATAACACATTGTTGACATTCACTTTGTATTCCATATTCTTGACTCGCGTCATTATCTCAATATCTCCGGAACATATAGCTGGCACGCTTTCTTTATTTGTAACCACAATATCACGAGTTTCGGAGTTGTAATATATGTTATTCATCATGTTTTTGCTCGATTCAGAAATCATATGAGTACTCGCTCCTGAGTCGACATACCAATCCTTTTCACTGAATTCGCCCGTTATGAACATCGCACTAAATGCATTTACGTGTTTATCTTTTTGCATTTCGGGGGATCGACACTGATTTTTGTAGTGTCCTAATCCTAACTGCTTGCATTTGTAACAACGAATATTTTTCGCCGACAATGCGATGCCACCCGAGTCCCGTCCCGGCAATAGTGTGCTATATACGCATTTTGCGCTGCGCTGAGCCCCGACCCGCCCCGGCATGGCACGCCTCGGCATGGCACGCCCCGGCACGGCCTGTCAAAGTGTGCACGAACCTTTAAATCGCTGAACCGATTTTGATGGAGACCTGTTATGGAGATAATAAAAGTCCTGGGAAATGAGTGAAATGACATACATTGTGATGCATTTACAGTTCCTCAAAGAAAACGTTTTGAAAAGATTTAATATGGTAAATTGTAAGAGTTCAGATACTCCTATAGAAAATAATTTAAAACTAGATAAGGCTAAAAATATTTGTCAGAAATATCCATACCAACAATTGTTAGGTGCTCTTATGTATTTATGTGTTTTGACTAGACCTGACATAAGTTTTGCAGTGAGTTTTCTCAGCCAGTATAATAACTGTTATGATGAGACTCACTGGAAACATCTGAAGAGAGTGTTAAAATATTTAAGTAAAACTAAACAGTATGGGTTAAAATATGTAAAAAGTGATAACAGATTTTAGGCTATGTTGATGCAGACTGGGCATCTTGTTCAATAGACAGGAAATCTTATACAGGGTTCATTTTTAAATTATCGGGCAGTGCTGAGACAGCAGCTTTTGTGAGTGAAGGAAACAAACAACACTTAGCATTATCTAGCACGGAGGCCGAATACATGGCTCTGTCTGAGGCATGCAAAGAGGCTGTATATTTAAATAATTTAATTTCTGAAATGAATGGAGGCCATATTGATAATGTACCTGCAAAATTTATTAAGTGATAACCAAAGTTCTCAAAAATTAGCATATAACCCTTTGTTTCAGAGAAGAACGAAACATATTGATGTTCGGCATCACTTTGTCAGAGAATGTATAGTTAATGATTTGGTCAAAATATCTTATATGCTTTCAGCAGAGATGCCAGCTGATGTTTTGACTAAAAGTCTCAGTAGTATAAAGCATTATAAATTTGTGAAGATGCTAGGGCTGTTACAAAGTTAGTTTATTTAATTTTCTTGTTTTACAAAATATGTGAACATAGGATTATTTTGATAAGTGGGGGTGTAAAATGTATAGTCTGTATTACCAGTCTGTGGTTATGTCTATGGTATCAAAATAATCCACTGACCTCCATTATACAAGTACGCTGGACTAATGATACCCTTTGAAATGACAGCTATTTTTTGTGCCTATTTGAAGCGGAATCAGCTCCCCCAATGTGAGTGATAGGAACTAAATTTGACCATTGACCAAATATATTTGTCTATGACTTGACGTAAAAATGACGTTTGAAAGTCGCCATATTGGCGCTGATAGCAGTAGTGGGAGTATTTGGAACTAATACTAGTGATGACAACCAATAACGATTAAGGGCCATTTGCAAGTTACGTCAAATTTAGTTCTCTTCCCTCTCATTCGGGGCGCTGATTCCGCTTCAAATAGGCACAAAAAAAGTGGGTATCATAGGTCCAGCGTACTTGTATAATGGAGGTCAGTGAAATAATCTATATCCTGTATTATCTATGGTCAAAACTTTGACATGTGCAAAAAATAAAGCGTCAGTGCGTTACCGAAAATCACACGAGTTTTATTAGATACGCGCATCCGCTTCCATCACTGACATATAAGTACTACGCTTCCATACAAATTGTATGGAGGCGAATTTTTGCCCTGCGCCCCGGCACGCTGCGGCCTGCCGCCTGGCATAGTCTGCTCACTCCTTAAGTGTGACTCTTCACAGACAGAAAGACAGACACTTTTTACCGTATATAATTTTAGTATGGATTATTATAAGTAAACGCTGTTAGTAACTTATGTCTCCATGTTATCATTAGCGATCATTTTTATTTACCTAAATCCGTTTTTACTATAACTCGTGCTATCAATAACTCGATAACTTGATAAGATTTGAGTCGCTACATTAGCGGTGCACTTCAAAGTGTTATCAAATCGTTATTGGTCTATTAGAATCAAGAGCTTAGTCTATCTATATGACATTCGTTGCATAAGGCAGGCAAAATCAGTATTTACTGGTTAAGGTATTGTTCAGCTGGTTCAATATTTATAAGTACCTACAAGACTTTAGTTGGAATATGATTTCTTGAATGATTTTGGTCCAGCAACCAACGAACGACGCGACGTAACATCGTATCCAAATTCCAATGGCAATTGATTTGTTGTATACAATATGTAGTATAGTAAATTTTCGGTCGAAAAAAATCTACTGATCAACACGAAAACGCCACCAAAACCAAACCAAATAATGCGTTCTAACGATTATATTATTCTAAATATCTAACAAACACGTTATATTATATTAACTCACCCACCGCGTTATAATTATTGTAGACGTTACGAATCGTCATGTTGTAACATAACGAAAGAATTCAATAACGTCGGTAACAACGCGTCCAATCGACTCGTTATAACGTATCATTCGTTATAACGTAGCATCAAAAATAGCGCGCTTGAAAAATGTAGCGTATTCCATCTAGCGCGCTATGAAAATATAGCCGTTAGGAACACCACTAATTTTGACTCCTGTGACTGAGGAGAATAAGAGCTGTTCAAGGGGATTTGAAGAGTTTTTCTCTCGCACCCTTTACATTTAAAATAGTTGTTAAAGTTAACGTATTCACAGAAGTTCAACGGTTACACAATTAGCATCGGGATTTGGGTCGAAGCCAATTATAATTAACCGATTGAATTTCATATTTAAAGTAACAGTCACTCGTAGGTAGTACAGTCTAATTAGGACAAACTGTAACATAAGACTCTACGTACCTAATAACTCGGTACCAGCTATACTTCCTACATCATTACATTGAAAACAAAATTATCAAAAACTAGAGCTTGAGCGCGGCTCACTGGCGGAGCCAAACAGTATCCCGCGATAATCGTTTTCCTTCCCCATGGTAGCTACTATAATAATTATGTAAGTATGCCAAATTTTATCAACATCGGCCCAGTAGTGTATATTCACAGACAACTTTTCCTCTTAGTAATAATTAGTTAACCGATTCCGTGCGGATGTCGCCGCAGAGGCGACATGGGTATATTTTCTGTATGGCGTGTGACGCCCGAGAGGAGATAAAATGTTTACCTGTAAAACTATGAACTTATGTTGATGTGAGATTTTGCCAACACCAGCAAAATCTCACATCAACATAATTTATTCTTATAATTAACCCGCCCCTGCTTCGCACGGGTATGAAACAAACATTTCTAAAGTTTGTGGTGTTATTAGCCCGGCGAGAGTGTGGTGAAAAAATGTAACAAGGAGTATGTGGCAGGGTATCAACCTATATACAGTACAAACTATACGTCGAATCTCAAGGGAAAGGCTAACAAGTTCGAGCTCCAAAAGAGGTCCAAAAATTACACCGCCCAAAAAGATGGTAGTCTTAGTGTCTACCATAAAGTTATTATACCTAGCGGAATAGAGAAACAAAGGCCTGAGGCGAGATGTCACTATCAGTAACACTGCGTGGTAAAAAGAGACGTGTGATACATGACAGCAGAACCAATTTTTTTCATCTTTTTGACGTCCAGTCGGCACGTTGACAATTTAATCTCTTAGAAAGCTGCTTGTGTAAGTGTATACGTTAACAAATTTTACACACAGACGTAAATCAATTTTGATTTCGTTTGACAGCTCGAGATTGTTGCTCTATTCCGCTAGGTATATTAACTTTATGGTGTCTATCCACTAAAAAATTGTGGGTGCTCCGCTTTCACTCCACTGTCGAGTAAAAAAGTTTTCAATGCGAACTACCCTGCCAAAATTAACCTTTATCCAAATGGATGTATTTGGATAATCCACGAATAATAAAAACTAAGGAAACGTAACTCCTATACTTCAACCGTTTTGAATTTGGTTCCTTTTCGCACACCAAAATATGACAATAGCTATGAAACACTTACGCTCAAATTTACAAAATAAAGCCGTTGACAATAATTATTGTCACTTGTATAATTAGACAAAATTATGCATGTATTCGGGTCTCTTTTTGCATAAAGTATGCATGTATTCGGGTTTCTTTTTGTAGCTCCCGGAACAAATTTTTCAATCAAATTTCCTGGCGCTAGGCGCCTCAGAGGTGATACGAAATATTTGTTCGCAGTTGATTCGGTTAATATTATGATGTAGGAAACTCTTATAACAAATTAATTTTCATGAAACTGAATTTAATTAAAGTTAATTAATACGTAAACTAGTAAACTAACGTTATCTAACACAGAATGTTCTCGAGGCGGGCGCCATGTTCCACGTAATAATTATCAGAATTCCTCTCCAATTAATTATCAATACAATCTAAAGGATTCATAATTTTATCATAATGATCGTCGTAATGTACTTTACATAAGGCACGCTTGTCCCGCTGTACGTCATCACGAGTTTGTGCATAAATTCATGAATTGATTAATATTCAAGTCGATGCATTTAATGTTTAATTGTAATTCAATTTTATAGAACATGACGCCATGTTTTAACGACGGCAAATTCCGTGATTGTATTGCGATTTGCGTTTAAATACCGGCACATAATTATGGTAGCATCTCAAGGAACAATATTTTATATGGTTTATTATGAATATCTTTCAATTTTAATAATAGTAATGTAAATACAACGAAATTTGGCCGATATAATGAATCCTCCGAACTCCACCATTCTGACTTCCGTCGTAAAATGTTATAGGTAAATGTGAAGTTTTTGCCATACCTAATATTGCATTTACTTAAAAGTAAGAAGTATTAATATATTTTTTAGTTAGATTAGTTAGATTGTTAGATTAGCTCATTTTAAGTCTAGAGACTAAATGTAGAGACTAGTGAGTAGGTATTGAGTAGTGACTGATCCAATTGAAAAACTAGACCAAGTAAACTATACCTAACTGCCAACATGACGTCACAAAGACAGCCAAGTTTAAATCAAGTTTAGAAACAAGGCCAGGTAAAAAAAAATTAAATTCACAATTACTTTAAGACTTAAAGCGACTACAATTAAATAAAGTAGAGTCATAGTTATACTACAAAGAAGTACTGAAACTATGTCTTATGCGGAAATATTAGACACCACATTTAAAAAAAAATGTCAATGTCTCGAACGTGGAATTCTCGAAATAATCAGTAATTATCAGGTTGTTTACCATCTACACCAGTTCTGTGACGTATCTTAGAAAGTAGAAGTGTGGCTCGTACGCCCATGCCTGCGCTCGGCTTGGCACAACTGACATTTCGCACTGATATTGCATCATGCTATTTGTGAGCAACTCATTGCCGAAAAATTGTACAGCCATGACTTGCCAAAATTGGCAATGACTAATAAACACAATCTTTCAACAAATGAAGGTGTGTCTCTTTTAGTGGTCGAAAAAACAGTTTTTTTTTCTGTTACTAAGCAAGAATGACGCAAGCGCAGTAAAGTTTATTTTAGATGAAGCAATAAAAAACTTTTTGTTGCTACATCTTTCACAAGTTTCATCATCTCTTACCAGTACCTAACTCATCTGTAAGAGTTAAATTCAAGATTTCTGTTTTCTTTTGCTTATAAGTTATAAATTTTCAAAGCTTCGTTGAATTACCTCCATACATCTTCATAGATCATCATTATCATCATCATCACTCATCTTGGTCTAAAAGGCGCAATAAGTTATGGGCAGATAGAATTATTTTCTGAATTTTGATTCATTGTGGATTTGTGGACGCGCTTTCAGGCACATATTGCTGCAGGACAATTCCCGTTATGTGGTTATTCCCAAGTCTTAACCACAGAACAAACACCCTTATCAACTTTTGACTTCGGTACTTGTACTAATATGTATTATTTGACTTCGTTACAACATACATATTTTCCCACTCTGACGCACGAAACAGACGGCAGGCGCTCATTGGTCGACGCTACCAAGCCCCCAAGCGTCACTATATTGAAACAAACCTTATCATGTGCTACTATGCCAATATCGTGAAATATATAATCAGCTTGTAATGAAAAGAATTACTGCTTACAGCGAAAATTCTATTTTAGTTCGTGCGCTAGCTGTATACTCAGAAATATATGTAGCTCAGCTACTTTGAGGTATAGAGTGCAGACTCTAGCATTCTAACAGTTTAGGTAAATGTTAGTAGTAGCTGAATCTATATGCAAAATTATTCCTCTATAGATTTCTATGGAGAAATGATTTTGCGTATTATACAGGGTGTAACAAAAATAAGTGATAATACTTTAAGGTGTGTACGTGTTCCTTGTAGAGAGTTCACTGTGAAAGTGCAGCGCTGAAAGACCAACATTTTTTTTTCACTTTTGTATGGGGATCTCGTGACGCTCGGGGCCGTGCCCATACAAGTGAAAAAAATATTTCGTCTTTCAGCGCTGCTACTTTCACAGTGAACTCTCTACAATGAACACGTACACACCCTAAAGTATTATCACTTATTTTTGTTACACATTGTCGATTTTGTATTTCAGATATAAAAATAAAATGTTCACCAAAACTTTGCAATACAATCCAATGAGGTCCACCTTATTGGATTGTATGAGAATTGAGACCCTGAATTTTTTTACGACTGGCCGAAAAACGAATATTAGAGCGGTCGAATATAAAGTCGAATGAAAAATACATACTAATTGACCTAAATGATCGAATGAATGACGAAATATTAGATACGTATTTCATATTTTTGCACATCTGTCTGAGCCGGTAGGTGTACGTCAGTGGGTAATGGTGACCTTTTATTTTATTGGATCACGAACAATGATAAAATTCTAAAACCCATTGATACTGATTGTCAAATTAAAAGTTCGCTTAGTGGACAGTGGTATACAAAATCTCTACTGTTCGTCCGTAAAACTCTCCTAGCTGGTTGGGAAACTTCTATTTTTCCATCAAACTTTATAAGAAATTGAAAGATAAATTACGTATGTTACATTGTTTAGTAACGTGTCTGCAACGTGACTAATCGACCTTCGAGTTGCTACCCACGAAGACGTAGATATATAAAATTTAACTAATTAGATACATAATTTAAGTAATCATAATAATTTATATGCAAAAACTCAAAGGTACTTTGCGTTTAAATAAATTTTAACAATCTTTAACTTGGCTTCCTCATCCTTTCATGTATACCCTTTATTTAAACATCTATTAAAGTTTTTTAAAGAAATCCAATATTTTTGTTGTCGGGTGTTATTTAAGACGACAAAAATTGTGTTTTTTGTGCCAACATTTTTGTCGTCTTAAATAACATATAATAACATTGTTAGCATACGCCAACGAGATATCTCGTGGACATCTCACTCTCGAGCGTAGTGATATTGTCGATATATATATATATATATATATATATATATATATATATATATATATATATATATATATATATATATATATATATATATATATATATATATATATATATATATATATATATATAATTTTTGTTTTTTTTATATGTGCTATTTTTGTCTATATACTAACGAACTATATACGAACGATTATATATATATATATAATTTATCTCTCGAGTCTCGACGTACGCATGTTAGCGAAAAAGATATATATATATAGATAAATTTCTCGTTCGTATTTAGTTCGTTAGTATATAGACAAAAATAGCACATATAAAAAAAACAAAATTATCTCTAATTTTGACGACAGACGTACGAGAAAAAATTAATGTCATGTTAGGGTCAATAGAGATGAAGAGATAAACCAGTTAACATCGAGAAAACGTGGAGAGCCTAGGCTCTACGTTACTGCTATTATAGTTTAGGTGCACCAACATTTATAGAGGGTAAATACACTATAGACTTTTACACAGACACAGAGGTTACAGGATATGATTGAGAGACATTGTGATTACATTCGGCATATTGTACTATCAGAGAAGTTGATTCCTAGGCAGATGGGAGACCTACGTAGTTTGGTCGCGTTACGTCAAACTAAGCCGACAGATCACAATTAACATTGAATTGACATGATCCGACCAAATGACGTTGGTCTGTCAACTGCCTAGGAATCAATTTCATCGATGGTACAACAGAATGTAGCTTCATTAAAACTTTAACAAAGCTTTAAGATTGTCATCCAATAGTTAATATTCGAAGGTTACGGGCTATTTACTGTGCAAACATATCTATTATGTACACGTGATGGGCGTGCCGACTCGCTGCTCGCACGCACACCCATCAGAGAGGTCAATTAGAACAACCGAATCCGAATTGGTATTAATAAAAAATAATTGCGGGACATACGATCTGCGTCAACCGTTTGGTTGACGTCAATATTGATCGATGTTATATAAATCATCAAGGTCGGAGCTGCCCACTACTGGTTATAGTGAAAGGTAACAGCTGACCCTTACACAATTGACATGGCATGGGTACATGACGCTTGAACTAGGTAGCAGTAAGTGGTAGTCAACTTTTCATTGTTTTTTCCTTAAACTTGTTAAAAATGAGTAGAGAAGACCCAACAGTCATCACTCATCACAGAACTGCAGAACTGAGCCTATCAGAAAGGGTTGTTCAGGGAAGTAGCTCACGGAGTTTTAATACAGCTGAACCTACTTTTTTTTTTCTTTTTTTTCCCCACCCCAATATTCCCACACCCACCGCCCACGGCCTGCCAGCACGCAGATTATCAGAAAGGGTTGTTCAGGGAAGTAGCTAACGAAGTTTTAATGCAGCTGAACCTACACTTTTTTTCGTTTTTTTCCCCACCCCACTACTCCCACACCCACCACCCACGGCCTGCCAGCACGCAGATTATCAGAAAGGGTTGTTCAGGGAAGTAGCTAACGGAGTTTTAATACAGCTGAAGCTACATGACCTATTTGGTCGTCAGCTCTTAGTCGATAGCCTTTGCAGTTAGGTAAAATTGACCTCTTATTATATACATAATTAATGTACGCAATTTGTAAATGAAATTCCCACAGATCGCCCCAAAATCATGGCAATCAGAACTCAGGAGGTGCATCACTTATCGATTTACAATTACCGAATATTCTGGTAATAATTCATTTTATTTGACTGAACTATAATGTAGAGATTAACCTTATTGGTGTTGTTTAGTAAAGTTATTTTTTACCATCTGCAATTTCGTCTTAGCTTCCTGTATTTGCCGCATAAAAGAAGACAGCTGCGATTTGCGACTCTCCATCAGATGCCTAGCGTGTTGAAAACATCCGATCAGCCGATGTAATCGCGCTATTAGTTTAACGTCGAACGTATCATAACTGGAGAAATTAAGTGAAAACAGCAGGGGAACATGGCCATGTTTCATATACAAGCCATTACAAAAGCAATTCCATCTGGTACAAATGAAAGCATTTTTTTTGTTGTGCTAAGGCGGAGTTTTGCCCTAATTGCAATTGTAAGAAGTTTTAGAATCAATCAGAATTCACAACTCACAATAGGTTTAAAAAGCATGCATATAAACATAATAACATTGTTATACTTAGAAGAATTATTACTCATATCCTATAATGTGAACTACTGTGTTTACTTATGTGGTTATAAGAGTATTTTGTCCCCTAAAAAAATAAGGGGTGTTTAAGTTTGACGGGTTGTATGTGCTGAACGGGGCCGGATTTATATTTTTTATGAGTATAAGCCACTTTAGTTTTGCCGCCGCCGTACGAACTCTGCCGCCATTCTAGGACGCTGCCGCCTCCCCTAGGACGCCATAGAACGCTGCCGCCCATAGGCCATTGCCTCTACTGTGAGTACTGCCTATACATAAATCCAGAGCTGGTGCTGAAGTAGTGTTCTTAGCTATGGATTTATTTTCGTAATATTACTTACAGATAAATTTATTAAAATATGTAAATAAGGTTGTGTAGTAACGATGGGTGCCTAATCTCCCCATACCACGTAATATCAAGTGATTACTTACAGCAATTACTGCAATGACCACAGAATCTAGCTAACGGCATTCGTATTACCTAGAACTAATTCCAATCTGCTTTAACATACAAGTTACGAGTTACGACCAAGGTTTTAATGACCTTCATTTAATAGCTTACTTAATCTGACAAATAAAAAGGAACCTGGCACAAACATTGCGTAGGAAAAATAGGAGAGGACGAGGTAATTATAGGTATATCTTCGTCAGTATGGGATATATTATAGATACATGGGCAGTGAGGATTTTTGGGGGTTGAACGTTGAAGTTCAGACAACTAACACGATATTAAGAGAATATTTTGTTTTTTTTCGACATGGACCTTTTTATTGAAAGGGTTGGCTCTTCAATGAGAATCAGGTTTTTGGCAAAGAGGTCTGGGCTACGCACACTAGGTAGATTTGGAAATCTACCTACCTAAATATTCTTGGAAATTAGAATATTTAGTAGATAAATGGTCTAGTTTAAAGTTTTGGTACAGCAATCTTAATAAGTAAGCATGCACATTTGGACATCTGTGTGATTTAGGGCCGCGCCAATCCCCCACAGCGCCTGTGTGCGAAATCTATGAAGCGCCTCTTTTTCTTGAATCTTAATATTTGAACTTATTTTTATTTCTTATAATTTGTTAAATTTTACCGAAATTGGCTACGCCGCGGCGCCCCTATTTATTGTCTTGGCGCCTGTGTGCGCCGCACACTTCGCACATAAGGGCGGCGCGGCCCTGCCGTGCTAGCATACGCCAACGAGAAAATTTTGTCTACACGTTTTCACGATGTTAACTTGTCTTCATCTCTATTGACCCTAACATGATATACATTTTTTCTCGTTCGTCTGTCGAGACATTTTTTTATATGTGCTATTTTTGTCTATATACTAACGAACTATATACGAACGAGAAATTTATCTCTCGAGTCTCGACGTACGCATGTTAGCGAAAAAGAGATATATATCGATATCGACAATATCACTACGCTCGAGAGTGAGATATCCACGAGATATCTCGTTGGCGTATGCTAGGGGGGCTGGTGTGATTACAATAGGTATAGCTGCAATAGACTGCAGCTTGCAAGAGGGAAACAGGCAAAGGTCCTTTCCGTTGGTTTTGATCAGTTACAATGCCAATATTTTCCATCTACATGGAATATTTTTTAAAGTCGGACGTCAGGCCATGACTGAAAATAAACAATCACGCGGTATATGCGATAATTGAATATGCATGCAGCATGTGCCGAAAATTGTTTTATGAGCAGTTCATATTATTATACCTAGGTATACAAGGCGGACACACACATGTGTAATGTAAATGTGTAGGTGTAGGTGTTACGGGGAAAATTTTGTGTGTGTGCGACTAACGAGGAATTTAACTATTTGCAAACAACTCTAGACACGTATGCCAATCACTTGACGGTCAATAAACTTTTCCAGTCAAAGAATTTTGTGTTTTGGTACTCTTGTTTTAAGATTTATAGTTTAATGCAAAATGTGTTAGCGTTTCAACTTTCAACGAAATACCTAGCTAATTGTGTCTTGCAAACTTTTAGCAGTAACTTAAAGGCTGAAGCATCCCTCACCCTCGCATTTATTGTTCATGAGGAGAAACAATTCGATACCAATTATTGAAGGTCAAAAAAACACTTGTAAAAACTGCTATTCCTAGTTATTTACTAAGTATTAGTAAGCAACAATGTTAAAAACTCAACTCGCTTGAACTAGAATCGATATAATCAGTAGAATACATATTTTTTGTCGCATATCTGTGCCATTTGCGTATAACATTCTGTGATGTTTGCCCCATCAATTACGGAGTTGCTGCAAATTAAAATTGATATTTACTTACAGACGTATTCCTGAGAGATGCAGCTCCGAAGTCGCTTATACCGGTTCAGCGACATGTTTTTTATTGAATTTGACTTGTATTTTTGTAATTTATTATAACGACGCGGCTTCGTCGTGATCTTATAAGCCTTGGTCATTCTGTTGAGTATATCTACATAGTTTATTAGTATTTAGTAGGTAATTGAAAATCCACATAGGCACAAGCCACTATGTTACGTACGTCACCTTCTTAGGAGTGCGTATAAACAATATTATTGATGAAATATGAACGGACTTGTGGATTTTAGGTAGAGGAAAACCATCACATAGTTATGAGAACCAAATTTATATTATTGGGGGTGAAAAAAAAAAACTTAATTCAAATCATTAAAACTAAAACAAAATGAAATGCTTGACCCCGACGTGATTTGAACACGCAACCTTCTGATCTGGAGTCAGACGCGCTACCGTTGCGCCACGGAGTCGATGATGGCAGAGGTAAAAAATATGTACGGTTATCGTTTTAAAGCGCAGGTTGCATTTTTTTTAACATGATAAATGAGAATACTTAAAAAAATATTGTAAACAACGTACCTAATTTGTTTCATATTGAAAACATAAATTAACAATACACAATAGGTATTTAAAAAGCAGGCCTAGTAGAAGACTTAACTGCTCTGTATCGAATTTCCTTTTGTCATAATATTGTGATAACTTTTAATATTTTGAACAGTAAACATACTTACAGTAAATGTTTTAGCATAGCACTCGCATTTATAAAATTAAGTAGGTTAATTAACATAACTTTTGTTACAGAAATAAACCTAATAAAAATGTACCAAATTGTTACATAACGCCACGGAGCTAATACTTAGGGCCGATTCACACCGGAATGGCAGCGGCCGGCAGCGGCCGGCAGAGGCGCGGCGAGGCCGGCAGACTAAAAGCACTTTTAGTGTGAAATAATTTTAAACTTTATTTACATACTTATAACTACTAGTATCGCTTGAAAACTTCTAAAAGGGCTCGAGGCGCCGCTGGCGGCCGCGCGGCGCCGCAGGCAGCAAATAAAGTTTAAAATTATTTCACACTAAAAGTGCTCTTCGCGCCGCTGCCAGCAGCTGCCATTCCGGTGTGAATCGGCCCTTACGCCAGTATTATAGTACTCTGTGCTAATACTTAAATTGTATTAAGCTCCGTGCATAACGCCCTCTTGTTGTCTATAAATAATTTTCTTTCTATCCAGGAGGTCTACGAAAAGAGCCATTTAGTTCTACTTCAAAATCATAGATGGAGCTCACTATAACATGTTCCTCGTTTCTCATTTGAATCAATAATAATTCTACTGTAGCTTTAGCAAAAATTTGTTGGTAACTGAGTACATTATTATTATAGTTTCATATTGAAATAGTTGTTACAAATAATTTTATAATAAATTGTTCGTATATCATACATACAATAAATTGAGTTATCGCAACATCAGCCCCTGTGGCCTAATGGATAAGGCATCGGCCTCCTAAGCCGGGGATTGTGGGTTCGAGTCCCACCAGGGGTACAGAGTATTCGTTTCTTTTTTATAATATTCTTTCTATTTAGCTAGAACAGAAAGCAACTGAAATAATAAAATAATTTACTCAAAAGTTTGTTTTTCTTTTATGTAAAAAGTTTGAAGAGAACCTTTAAAATGCAGCAACCCCTTTAAAATCTTTATCTCAAACAATCTCTTATTCCGTTAAATAAAACGATAAATTGTTTGTACTTACAAAATATGTTTATTGCAGACATTATAACTTTACCAGCGAGATTATGAGAGAAAGTATAAGATGTACTTTCAAAACTGGCGACACATTGGCGGCGGAACCCATCAGTGGCAGGCACCGCAAACCGGAATGTTGGATGTAGTAACCTACTTGGTGTGGCAGGCGACAGTCTTTATCTGTAAAATAATGAGCAGCTTTAATATACTTTGCTTTTATGTAAAAAAATGAACACCACGTGAATCACAACATGATATTATGCTACTAAAAGTGATTAAAGCTAAACGTTTTTCACAAAATAATATTAATATTTAGATAACAAGATTTATTATGCAGTAAGGATAAACATTTAAATAAAAGAAATAAATATTTCGAGGGAAAGTTGCTATAAATGATCAACGCGCTACATAAATAAAAGAAACACAAAAAGAAGGTCAGGTGTCATTGATTATTTGTAATTAATTTACTACATCTTTTTTCAATTTTTATACTTTATTTTTAAATCACATCCATACACATAAAATTATAATTCATGACCATGACTTACATGAACTTGACAAAACCCGACCAAATAACGTAAGTCCACCATACAAATAATTTTTTTAAATAGTAAATATTATTTTTGTTTTTTAAATTTAATTTGACATTTCTACATTTGCATTCGCAAAAATAATATAAAAAATACATTTCTGCATTTGCCTTCGCAAAAATAATATAAAAAGTTCTGTTACTTATTATATAAGCGTAAATTTCGCGATATGATGCAACGGCGCCGTGGCTTAGTTGGTTAAAGCGCCTGTCTAGTAAACAGGAGATCGGGGGTTCGAATCCCCCCGGGGCCTCGTCAGTGTGGACGCTTTTTATATTTTCAAGATTTTTATAATTATTTGCACGTTTCTTAGCGCACAAGTTTTTTTTTATTTTGTAGGAAAAGTATATTTATAAGTTTAAGCATAATAAACACACGCTCATACTTGTAATATTAGCGTAGATGTGCTTACGTGCGCATATATTTGATGTTGTAGTTGCTGTAACCAAGAAATTCGCCGGAAGGCAGAATTCTTGCGAGGGACACGGGTTGGTGATGTTGAAGATATAGGATTCTCTCTCGGCGATGGCCTGACACCTGTGAGTCATGTCTGCCCCACGCCACGTGCATACTAAAAGCCGGCCGTGGCCATCGTTGCGAAACTGTAAAAAATGACAATTGAAACAAGAATTAGGGTCTGTTTCACCTCTTCCTGATAAGTGCCGGATAGGTTAAACACAACTTTTTTTGACAGATGGAGTATGGAGTATCTGTCAGATAAAAAGTTGTGGAGCCTATCCGGCACTTTATCAGGAAGTGGTGAAACAGGCCCTTAATATAATATTATGTTGTTTTAAATATAAGCTACTTTTTCTATGTAGGCAAAATGTCTTCCGGGAAAAAAAAACATCTGTGTCGTTGCTTCCACTTGTTTATACAGTATCTGCTAATAGATGGCGCTTTATTGTGATCAGAGACAAAAGATTTTTAATAATATTTGTATTAGCTCCGTGGTTTTATGAGACTGCCCTGCCTATTACGTTACTGTTGCAGTATATTAGTTTTAAAAAGATGCATATTTTATAGTTCTGTTCAATAAAACATACATACATAGTAGGACTTCAAAGTTCAAACGTTGTGTAATATTTTATCTTTTTACCTGAACATTCACAACTGGCGTCTGCCTTAAGTAAAACGGATGTATTCTGTATGCCTGTTCCCTTCCCGGTAGAACATAATCCTCATACTGCCTTTGTTCAAATGTGCTACCATTCACAGGACATAGCGGACTAAAAATTCTACTCGGAATTTTAGTGTTGACGACGTGAGTTTCTACAGCATTCATCACATCGGCAATATTGATTGAAGGCACCTGTAAAATATATTTCAATTACCTATTGTATTTTTAGGGCTGGCAAACTATTTATAAGAATAAGAATGGATTTATTTTCAGCATCACACACAGTGGCGGATTAAGCATTTTGCCGCCCTAGGCCCTGTCTAATATGCCGCCCCTTTTGAACAACAAAATTCTTTAATATTTTGATTCACAGCTTTTATTTTATGTAAATACAAGATTGCGGGCGTGCAACTCCTTTGCGCCAAAATTCGTTTATTGCGCGGGCACTGTACATTTTTTCGGGATAAAAAGTATCCTATGTCCTTTCCTGGGACTTAAAGTATCTCCATACCAAATTTCATCAAAATCGGTCCAGTGGTTTAGGCGTGAAAGAGTAACATACAGACAGACAGAGTTACTTTCGCATTTATAATAATATTAAGTATGGATATTGATGGTTTGGATAATATAGTATAGATATGCCCCGGATATTTGTGACGTTTAAAATAGTTATTCTGTTAGATAGCGAATAAAATTTTATAAAGTACAATTTTAGCAAATTTAAAGGTGTTTAGGACTGTCTATAAATTTAGTTTTCAGTATTTACCGCGGCCTCATAGAAAATAGGCGTGAACGGTGAAACATCGATTGCGCTGTGTTTCGTCGAGTGAGTGAGTTTACCGGAGGCCCAATTCTCTACTCCCTATTCCCCTATTCCCTTTCCCTATTCACGTATTTACCCTACTACCTCTTAAAAGGCCGGCACTTGCAACATTTACGATATTGCGAGCAGGGCCGGCGTTAACCCTACCAGTGCTTGGGCGAGATTCCTTCAACGCCCTCTTCAATTCATATACATACGAAAAAAATCGGTCAGGCGCCCCTTTATATGGCGTGCGGTGCCCCATTTTACCCGGCGCCCCAGGCGGTCACCCAGCGTACTACTGGATGCAAGTGCCCATGGGCGACGGTAGTTTCTTTACATCAGGCTGACCCATTTGCTCGTTTTCCCCCTAATTTCATAAAAAAATCATTGAATAAAATAATTACTATTCTCAAATCGCGGAATTCTGTCTAAAGCGGTCATTGACTCCCTGTCAAAAAACTTGTCATTTTCTATACAAAGTACAAACCGCGATTGACAATGAAGTGACAGATGTTTCTAGTCAGGGTGATATCGTATTTAGCATACACGATGCCGATGTGAACACAGTATGAATTATATTACTTCAAACTCATAAATAGTTGGAGATTATCATACGAAGAGGTAGGGTTGCCATCACATTTATTGCCGTCGCTGGTCAAGCACGACAAAAATCGCGGACATTTGGCTTCGGCTTTTTCCCCGGACACCCATTAAAAAGTATTTACGATTACGTCTTACCAATTTTTGCTAAAACATCTTTCTTTTCAAACAAAAATTTGTAAAAATTTGATTAACTTAAGTCCTTGAAATCGTACTTGATTTTGATCAAAGAAAGAAAGTGTGTATGCTTAGCGAGTTTTTATCTTTCGTTTATTGCTGCCTGGCTAAAAAGTTGGATTTCTCTCAACAAAAGTGTCCGGATTTCACCTGGACACTTTTCAAAAATCCGGCCGGACGGTCCCCGGACGCCCTTCAAACTAGGACAAATCCGGGGAAATCCGGACGGATGGCAGCCCTACGAAGTGGTAACCAGACGTTTTCCGATGAAAATATAATAGTCTAGCTGTTTCTTTACAAGAATTCAATTTTATTCTTAAGTTAAAAGAATGCAGTGCGAGTATTTTTCACATAGCTCCTAGACTAGAAAGGTCAATGACCGCTGGTGTCACCTTAAACTGTCCTGACTATATCTATGTAAACAAAGAAAAAAAGCGGTCAATTTATTTTTTCACATTATCAAATTTTTCTTGGGGGGCGCGCCAATTTTGCCGCCCCCCAAATCGTGCCGCCCTAGGCCCGGGCCTCACGGGCCTATGCGGTAATCCAGCACTGATCACACAATATGTATCTATAAGTCGAGTACAGTTCGACTATAATATTACTTAATACAATTTACTATAATGCTATGTGACGACAAAAATTGGCCCCAGCTCAGCAAACGCAGCAAGCAAGCCCGCTGCACTGATATTCTGCAGAGGCCAATGAGTGGCTTCACAACGCTTTTAAACTAAACACAAAATTTACACAAAAAAACAAACAATAATAGTGATAAGAACTATAAGTCTACCAGAATCTAATGGCAAATTTTGACATCAGATTTTCAAAAAATATCCTTGATCATTGGATAAATTTATAGGTATATATTTGCATGCTTCACACACAGAATCAGCCGCTATAAGGAAAAAAAGGATCAAAATGTTTTATTCCAACTACCCCAGTAATGCTAGAGTCAATTTACTTTCTCACTTTTTGCCATCAGATTCTGGTAGACCTATAATTAATACAACAAATTACAAAATACCAAAGACCTCTGAATATGGATCCGAAGCATTTGTCTATGTATAGAATTGATTACGTCAATTCGTTGAGAAATTTATAATCATATAACTATCTGCTGTCAAAAATTGCCATCAGATTCTGGTAGACCTATAACTAAGTTTGAGTGTTTACCATTTTGAAAGAAATATTTGCCAAAATGCTTCTTTGCGACCAAATCATTGACATTCGCCATTTTTACTTTACAATATTTGTGGTAGCTAATCTGCCAACGTACGTAAACAAACAGCATTGATTTTCATAATTTCGGCAATATTTCAGTTACTAGACGTTCCGCGCGGCTTCGCCCGCGTAAATTAGATATTTCGCAGACAAATCAGTCTACAAAAAATAGCCTATGATCCTTCACGTGGTCTACTTCTTATCTGACCCAAATAACAGAAAAAAATATCTAGTAGTTCGTGAGATAAGCCCTTTTAAATAATTTCTCCCGTTTTCTCCACATTTTCTTCTATTTCTTCGGTACTATTAGTCTTAGCGTGATAAAATATAGCCTATAGCCTTCCTCGATAAATGAGCTATCTAACACTGAAAGAATTTTTCAAATCGGACCAGTAGTTCCTGAGATTAGCGCGTTCAAATAAACAAACAAACAAACAAACAAACAAACATACAAACTAACAAACTCTTCCGCTTTATAATATTAGTATAGATTTTTGGATAAAATGTGATAGGAAGTGAAATTTGGCGTGCTAAAACATGACTGCGTGCAGTATAGTTGGATGCAGCCCCAAAATTAAGAGGGAAAGGAGGATTTGCCTTTACTTTCGTAAGTTTGGTATTTTACTTCGAAATACACCTGATTTCTAAATCCAGACGATTGTGTTTTATAAGAATGATCTATTACAAACAGTTCTATTAATTAAATATTTTATTTGACTATTTCAATATAAGTTCTTGTGGATCAGAGAAATCTGGTTCTTTTGCGTTTCTCTGATCCACAAGAACTTATATTAAAATAGTCAAATAAACTATATATATTTATATATACTAAGGTCGTTCCTTTGGACCAATCTCCAACGGTCCATTATAATATGTCAAGTGTTATTTCATGTAAGGCCATGGGATTTCTTTCTTCCGATTTATGCTTTATTACTTTCAACTATTAAACATGAAGTACCGTACCTGTAAAAATATCTCCGAATAATCGAGATATTCATTATTAAGATTTTGGAAGTCCGTCAGGTCCTGGGCAATATACGTGAAGTATACATCAAAGAAGCTGGTACGGAGGGAAGCCATCAGCTGTCTCGCTCTTTCCAGCTCAACTGAGGATGGTCGGTCGGTAGGGCTTACTATAAGCACCACTGTACTGTGACCCGCGCTGCTCATGTCTTCTACCTCGCTCACAGTTTGATTGCGCGAGTGCGTGATTATTCTGGACACTACGTTCGGGAGATTCAAACGATTTGGCCCTGGAAAAAAAAATATTTTGTACTCTTGTCCAATCTTCACACAAGACCATAATATGAGTTTTTATGATCACAATACATTACAAGTTACAATATCATCCATGCAATACATTATAAAATTTCATATAATTTTTTGCTTGTCCTTGACATAAAACCTGATCAAATCATAAGTAACCACCTAACCTAACATGAAATACCTATGACGCATTCAAAGCACAAATTATGAAATAATATAACCAAGCCAAAATTTTGTAAAAATTATCAAAATTGGAATAATTTAAAATGCTTATTTTTAGGTTAGGTGTATTAAATCACAGAAGTTATCTCTAGTCTCTTACTTAGTATTTGAATAAACAAACAGATTTAACTCATCAAGCCCCATACGGGCACCGGTGGTCGCGACAACAATAGAATACAATAGCATTTCCAAGAATCCGCGATCGAAGGGTTAATAGTATGTCAATGGTTTTGGTATCATAAAAATGAACCAATTTATAGACATACATAAAATATTACTGTGCAGAATCTAGTTCATACATAGCCCAGGGCTAGCTTAAGTGCGGCATTCTTTGTTAAATTTTTTTGTTTAATACTACGAATAATAAAAACTAAGGAAACGTAACTCCCATACTTCAATCCGTTTTGAATTTGGTTCCTTTTCGCACACTAAAATATGGCAATAGCAACGAAACACTACATTCAAATTTACGAAATAAATACGAAACAATAATTGTCATCACTTCTATAATTACACAAAATTGTGTACCAAATACATGCATAAATTATGCATGTATTCGGTACTCATTTTGTAGACTTGTGGAACAAATTTTTTGACATGGTTACTCTGTTTTTATTATTCGTAGGTTTACTTTTAAAACATAAACTAACAATATGCTTTGTTTTGACAGATTTATGGGTACATAAAATTACTGAAATAAAATGTATCAAATGTATGATTCTGATTCTACAAAATTATATCACAGTGACGTCTGTAAATTCGAGTACATATATTGTTTCTCGAGGATCCTTATATTTTTATCGGTCATTGACAAGTAGTTGCTGTGCACTCTTACTATTTAAAATTGACTTAAATGATTACAGCAAGCATTAACGAGCGCTAGCATTACCAGATTCCAGCACTGGTGCTGTAATCATGAATCACGATATCAATGTAAATATTTTTCAATTCAGTTCGGCATCTAGTTATGCATTCTTTCAATTGATCCAGGGCTAATCCTCCACTATATTATAGATTAAGGAAAATATACTATAATATAATGTATGTCTAGTCTCTGACTATATGAAGATACTTATATAGGGTGTAACAAAACTAAGTGATAATACTTTAGGGTTTGTATGTGTCCCCTATATAGAGTTCACTGTAAAAGTAGCAGCGCTGAAAGAGCAATTTTTTTTTGTAATTTGTATGGGCAAGAGCCCGAGCGTCATGGATTTTCCCATACAAAAGTAAAAATAAATAAATTACTCTTTCAGCGCTGCCACTTTCACAGTAAACTCTATACAAAGAACACATACACATTACACACCCTAAAGAATTATCACTTAATTTTGTTACACCTTGTATATTTACATTGATGTTACTGTATGTGATGACTGCAGATGAGTCATGAGGCAGCAATTTAGCAATATTATCTTGTGAAAGAACACAATATTGTTTACAACCGCACATATGTTCCAATATAAACATAGCATCTTACATTCAACCGTCGCATTGTTGAGGGTAGTAAAGAACGTTGTCAAGTTGCTGGCGGGCGGCACCAGCCACTGTCCCGTGTTGCCGTGCAGCAGCGCCAGTGTACTGCGACCTGCGTCCACCTCGACAGCGCCACCGAGCCAGCTGGAATATATATTTTTATTTGTCACACCAAGGTTGGACATTGATAAGTACCAACGAAGAAATTGATTCATAGGCAGTTGACGGACCTACGTCATTTGGCCGGATTATGTCAACTTAATGTAAGACGTCATGTTTTGTCGGCTGGGTTCACTGACCTCCATTATACAAGTACGCTGGACCTATGATACCCACTTTTTTTGTGCCTATTTGAAGCGGAATCAGCGCCCCCAGTAAGAGGGAAGAGAACTAAATTTGATGAATCCATAGATAAAGAGTATCTCAATGTTGTCATCACTAGTTTTAGTTCTAAATACTCCCACTACTGCTATCAGCGCCAATATGGCGACTTTCAAACGTCATTTTTACGTCAAATTTAGTTCCTATCCCTCGCATTGATGGAGCTGATTCCGCTTCAAATAGGCACAAAAAATAGCTGTCATTTCAAAGGGTATCATTAGTCCAGCGTACTTGTATAATGGAGGTCAGTGGCTGGGTTTGACAAAACGCGACCAAAATAAGTAGGTCCGCCAACTGCCTATGTAAATCAACTTCTCTGATAGTACATATTGAACTTTTGATCTGCTATGAATACCTTTTGTATTATTTTGGTATTGAGATGAGAAGAGATACAGTGGGTGGCCAAATAATTATACTTACTCAGTGTGAGATTTTTAAGTACATTCGTATTGATTGATTGTTTATCCATTTAGTGCTGTTTGTTTTACCATTTTTATTTATGTCGTCTAAATTTTGTGAGTTACTAACATAATAATAATAATAATTTTGTAATAGTCACAGCATTTAGCACGACAGTCACTTTAGCTATGTTTTCCTGTGTTTAACGCTACGAATAATAAAAACTAGTTTAACGCGTGCAATAGGAGGTTATACAAAAGTGCTAAAATGTATTTGGCGTGAAACCTGTTATTAAAACGAATACTTATGTCTTATCTGCGAGTTTTACAAACTCATCTCGCTAAACGGCACCTGCATATTTATGCTGGACTCTGCGCCTTACCATAAGGCTAAAAAATATTAACTTTTTTAAAGATAACAATGTTACCTTATAAGACACAAAAATTTATGTTTTTTCAAGTGAGTATAATAATTTGGCCACCAACGGTATAGAAAAAAAAAAAATCAACAACGCGAAAACCAGTAATTAGGTACGTTTGGGTGGTCAGACAACCGTGGTCTACTGATTGTATGACTTATAAAAAAAGCCCGTATACATTTTGACCATAACTACTTCAATACTGTTTTTTTTTAATTCACATTCAGTGTGTGAGGAAGTAACAAGTAAAAAACATAAAGTCTCACAAACTTTTGCCACACAAGTCACAACACACATATACTGTTAAACCGACTTCCATGCAATTTGGTGTGAAAATACTTTGAGGTCCCAGGAAAGGACATAGGACAGTTCCTATCCTGAAAGTGTAGTTTTCGGCCGAGAAACGAAATTAGCAACATCTTGAGATTCTAGCGTGATACTCACGACATAAACTGTTCCACCTGATATCCCTTCCACGAGCCGTCAGTGGCGACGATGAAGTCGGCGGTGGTCACGCCGCTAGTCAGCTTGTAGTCCCTGTGGTACATCCGCAGGACCGACGCTGGAATTGCATACAAATATTGATTAATTTTAATTTATAACAACACGAAAATGTAAAAACGGTAGCTCGTACTTATAATATTATAAATGTGAAATTGTGTATTTCTTCAACTTAAGCCGCTAAAGTGTTCTAGAAAAAAAATGTCTTTTAATTCTGGGAAAGGCAATGCAAGGCAGAGCAATAACATCAGTATGAATTCTCTGACCACTTTACGTTTACTGTTAAGTGTTTGAGACAAGTGGTTGAAAAAATAATATAAACGGCTAGCCTATTTTCATAATTTTTATACCATATTTTGATATTGGTAGTAAGTTTAGTGGTATAAAGTTTATTACATCATGTAACTTACGAACATAGTTTAAAAACGCGGTCGCGGCTGCCTCGCTAAGTCTTCTCATTTCTTCTCTCGGCACATACACCGTGATCTGATGCAAGGACAGAAGATTCGAGAACTTAAAGGTTTCCTCCAACAAGTCATTACTGTTGATAAGAGTTGAGAACAACGCCTGACGGTTCCAGGCACTGACTTTTTGGTCGAAGGACGGGCCTTCGTTCGAGTAGTACATTTCGATGATCTGTGACAACCGCAAAGACCGCCTCTGCTCCACCCAATTGGGAACATGATGCGCTAGTATGAGACCTGAAAGTAAAAGATAATATTATAAATTATAATATTATTATTGCAATCACTACAAAACTAAACCAAGTGTTTTAAACACATAGGCTCTCTATAAACAGTATCTCGAAAGTATCACATAGTTATTTTTATAATCATGGCTTCAAACTATTTAAGTGCAAAGTTAAATCGTTTATAACATTTCTTATCCGATTAAGGCTTCAGTCTCAAAATCAGCGGGCAACGGGGCAGGAGCGGCGGCAAGGTGTGACAATGTATAGATTTATATGGATAAGCCGTCTAGCAGCGAACGGCGCGCGGCGTACTAGACGGCTTATTTATATAAATCTATACATTGTCACGCGCCGCCGCCGCTCCCGCCCCGCAGCCCGCTGATTTTGAGACTGATTGAAGCCTAAGCAAAGTTTCTTGCTAGAAATACTTCGTACCTGAATTTAATTTAAAAATACTTCGTACCTCATCGCTACTTGTGTCTTTAAACGTATGCCACGACTGTACTTCAGTGGAATTTATACATACCATCAATCCCGGCTAATATCTCAGCGTCAGTGATATGCCAATCAGCGACGGTCTCGTTCTGCGGGAACAAGTAGTGGTGTCGCGGCAGCAGAGTATCGTTCCACCGGTTACTGCTGCCAACTGACAACCGCTTAGCGCCGACTCGCGGACCCTGGTTCACTACTACTTCTGATAAGTCACCTGAATACGATATAGCATTGCGTTAGTTTTCTTAGTTTCGCCTGTCGAGGGACGTACGTGACAAACTAGTAGTTCTACGTAAGTAATTCACGTAAAAGTTTCTCATTGCTATTTGCTTAACAGGTCAGCAGATGGCGTTATATACAAATACTTCTAAAAACAGTTTGAGATACAAAATAAACGCCTTAGGGTCAAATCAGACCGCAACGCGACGCGTAGATGCATTTCTTTTATATGAATTTGACAGTCTTGCATTACGTCTCACCGTCTCACGCAATTGAAATCTGTCAAATCCATATAAATCTAGAAATGCATCTACGCGTCGCGTTGCGGTCTGAATTGACCCTTACTGATCATATATTGACATTGCGTATACATAACGAGATATATTATGCCCTTGTATGTCAAGCGACTTTATGAATGTATCAGATGCGGACAAAACAATATTAGAATAACTACAACGTCTGTAATCCACAATTTAGATCTTTTTATTCTTTCAATTTAAATTATCTAAATAAATACCTGCTAACGTAGCAACCCAGATATTATTTACATCAGAATTAGACTCCAGAATGTTTGCTTTCTCATCTAGCGTTTCAATTTTATCGTCCCACTCTTGTAAGGCGTTGTCTAGGAGAGCTTGCGATACTTCGTCTCTAAACTCATTGGTGTTTAGGATATCTATTATGGAGACTCTCTGTGCCTCTAGTGATGCAGCAATGGCTGCTACCACTGTGCCCGGGGCGATGGGTCCCCACTCTGTCTGAATAACACCGTGTTCTATTGGACATCGACTGTTTAGCCTGAAATCATTTTAGAGGCCAATTAGTCCAAGGGTAAGACATGCTGTAATTCGTTAGTCTAGATTAGAAAGTAGATAATATGACATTTTAACACACTTAAGATGTTAAAAAAAAATACGAAGTGAAAGAGTTTTAAGTTATGTATAATAATATATATTATAGAATAAATATCTTCATCGCACGTAAACGATTAGTGCCATCTATGAATTTTCGCTCAATATATGTTGTCTTTCAACCCACATCGCTCGAGTTTTGGGCTTCCAGTATCCTCACTCGAAGAAACACTTCAAGCATTTTGTCATATCTCCAACCGCTTTTTTGGTGTCATGGTATTAATAATTAAAAACAGTAAAAACAAAGATTAAATAACCTACCTATTCATAGACTGTGTCATTACTGTCTGGCGTTGTTCTATCGACAGCGGACACACAGTACTCTCATCGCCTCTCTCCCATCTCTGGACGGTGGAACTGACCATAGTATGTAGCAAGCATTTCTCCTCAACAGTCAGTATTTCGTCAACATCTATTAGATCTTGGCTCGGTAGGAATATGTTCATGAGCAGCTTATACCGGTTGTACTGGAAGGCAGACGCTCTATACGGCAGCAGGTAGTCAGTTTCGACAGAATTGCCGGCCTTTTCGATACCGTCGAGACGCAAACTGGAATATATGTAAATAATATGTTACAAAAGGATGACTATAATAGTAATAAAAATAAAATGAAGATGAAAAGACACGACGAAATTACTCTTGGAAACCGAAGAAATTCTATGGGGTTTCTAATGTACCAAACTAAAAAGCTCACGCTAATATGACAATGTATCGTCGATATTAATTAGTAAAATGTTTTCACCTCCTAAGTAATGACGCGCTGAATAATCTCACATCCAAACTTGTCTCTCTTTCTAATCTTCTTATAAGAGAGAGAAACACGTCTAGGCGGTATGGAGCACCCAAAAACGGTCCTCCGTTTTGGTAACATTGCCGCAAATGCGTCGGGATGCTAGATAATATAGCTCCTTCTGAAACTGGTAACATTTATCAAAGATTTTACTTACATTATACATTAATTATTAACAATTATTACCTTAAAACCCAACACATTAAAATTGCTGTCGTTAAAATGACACAAAAATATCGTCGTTACAAAGTTTGACTATATTCACATAATATAAATAAAATGTTTATAAAACTTACACAAAACTATCAGAGTTAATAATAAAAGTTGACACAGTTTTCTCATAATGCGAAACTTAATCACATCATAGCACACATTGTTGGTAAGTCACCAAGATACTAATGATCTGATAAGATAAAGCATTCTGTTTATGTAGGGCGATGAGTATAATACTAAAGGTAGTGATAAAAACAAATGATAAAAAATACAGTCTTTATTGACTTTATAATATTAAGAAATTGAAAACATTCCAAATTACTAATTATCTATTCACTCTTTGAAATTCCATATTTCACATAACAGAAAATGCCCGAGAAAAATGTAGCAAAAGAATTAGTAAGAATAATTTAAATGCACGCTTACAAAATAGTTGCGTAAACATTTTGTGACAAATTAAATTCATAAAAAAATAAATAATTAGAGAATGACTATAAACTATATATGCTGGAATGAAAACGAAATGCAATAATTGTATTTCTTAAACAGTTAATGGAAAAAATTATAATACAGGAATTGACACAATATTTGATGAACAGGTATTTTAATTAGCCATAATTACTTAAATTTACAAAATGACAAAAGAATTTACAGATTAATTTATATACTTTGGTCTATAGTAAGAATTTGTTCATGTTTTAATTTGTTTATAAGTTAAACACACAATATGAAAAAGAGAAAATATGAAAGTTTTATACAATTTTGTACATTTGGCATTCTGCTATTGTCTTCGTTCAATAGATTATGAAAATTGAAAAATATAAAGTATGCAAACTATTGCAATATTATTGCTAAACTAAACCACACACACAATATAATATCATGGACACTATGTCGTTGTTTTCAAGTACTAGTAAATTATTATAATATAATAAAACTAGATGTTCCGCGCGGCTTCGCCCGCGTAATTTAGGAATTTCACGGAAACCGTACATTTTTCCGCAAAAAATAGCCTATGTCCCTTCACGTGGTCTATTCTTCATGTGTGCCAAATATCATAAAAATTGCTCCAGTAGTTCTTAAGATAATAAGCAATTTCATATAATTTTCCCCGTTTTTTCCTGTTTCTTCGCTCCAATTGTTCTTAGCTTAAATTATATAGCCTATAGCCGTCCTCGATAAATGGGCTATCGAACACTGAAAGAATTTTTTAGATCGGACCAGTAGTTCCTGAGATTAGCGCGTTCAAACAAACAAACAAACTCTTCAGCTTTATCTTCAGCTATTAGTATAGATTGAATGTATGATGTCCTTAACATATTATAAGACCTAATTTATACATGACATATTTATATCTCATAGGCAATTATAATTTTTATATAAATAATAAAACAGGAATGGTTTAAAAAACAGGAATATGAATATAATTGAATTCACAATCTCAGAACCCTGGATAATATTTTGATTTTTGATCTTTCATTTGTACTAGGCATTTCATTGTCTGAATTAACATTTTGGCTATGAAATACTTTCAAATATACACAATATATAAATACTTACTAATATTTGTTCATGAAAATTTAGGGTGATATTAGATTCATGCGGATTTAGACATGCATGCTGATTGGCATTATTTATAATGGATTTAAGTCATAATATCCAAAGTGTTAGAAAAGTTGGCAATTCTTGTGTGCACAGGCAAAACCGCATGACTTTAAAAACACCCCCACAAGCATGTTTCTGTCAGTTATCGCCATTAAAAAAATTTTTAAACTATGCAACACTTGTAAATGCTTTATTTATAAGATAGTTTGGTGAGCTAGCAAATATAATACCACTTTGTATTACCGTAAAACTAATTTTGCCGGTTTGCCATCAATTTCACGAGAGTACCCATGTTTCAAAGTGAACTCTCTTTTGATGTAGGCAAATAATAAATCTGTGATTAGGAATATTTGTGCTGTGGCAAAAGACAAAGTTACACCAAAGAAAAAGTTTGCATTTGCAGAACCCGAGTAGATCCAGAGATGCCAGACTGTTGGCCCCAGTGCTGACGTGATGATAAATGCGCAGGCCACAATAAATTTCTGCTGCATAACTGAAAAAAAATAGGGGTATTTGAGTATTTAAAAACTTTAAAATAATAAGACTGAAGAAGTTTTGTGTAGGTTAGTAAAAAAAACTCCACTACTTTTGCACACTGATACTTATATGTGAGATTATCTTAAAATTTATTTTCTGTGGTCTTGTCTGGTGGTTTAATATCATTAAGAGCAAGTTTTAAGCATTTACTTATTTTAAACGTACACAGTTTTAAATACTTACATGAGAAAAGATGTTTCCACATAGGTATTAAGGCCATATAGAATCCCACATCCCCAGCACAGGGATATGACCTGAATATTGTGGATAAGACAATCAGAACTGTTGCAAGTAGAACAGGCTCTTTCCGGAACCTCAGTGTGAGAGGCACAACATAAAGAGCTAAGGCATTAATTTGAAATGCACAAACAAATAACAGTCGGAAGTGTTCAAACATTTCAGTAAAGAAGTACCAAAACACTCCAATATTTGGCTTCAATTCTGGAACTGATAGTCTGAAATAATAAAAAGTTTTGCATCAGTAAAAGTAAAGTAAAATTTAATTAAAATTATATAAAACTCATAGCACATTATAAAACAACATCAAGCTCAAAAGCTGCTGATAAGGGCAACTATCTTTTTCTACATTAATGGAGAAAATAATTTTAGAAAGGAAAATCAATGTTTTAAAAATAGAGAACTTACATAAATCCATAAGTGTTGTAAACATAGTTATAGGAACCATTCATTATGTATGCTGAGACGAATATCAAAAATCCCCATGATAACACAAAGTACAGCATAGTTCTGATGTAGGAGCACTTGTTGCAACCTTTGTTCATATCAGCCAGTAGAATGGATATTGGGACAGTAAGTAGTATTGGATACAGTGCCTGGTGTGTGGCCAGAGCTATAAACACACAAGCCACAACCCTGCGGCCATTTGTCGCACCCCACAGTGCCACTGCTACTAGAAAATTCTGCACCACAGTTGTTGTCATACCGGCACAGTTCAGAACTGAGTATGGATTGAATAAATACACCGATAGCACATACTCCGACGTTTCAGACAATTGAGAGTCCTTGAGTAGCAAAGTCTTCGATTCTTCAGCAACATCTTTAAGGTTCTCCTCTTGACTTGTTTTAAAGATGTTTATGAATACTTTAGACGTTTTATATAGTAAATAAGCGGTCACGAGATCCAAGATGGTAAAAACCAGAGGTAGTAGAAATGGCACTCTTTTAAGTAAGAAATGAAAGCATACAAGTAGGATAGGCGACTCGTGAAAAGCGTCGCCCTCGTATGGGTCAATGTTATGATCGTAGAGGTAAACACCTTCTATTAGCCGCTTCCATGAGTTCAGAGGAGTAGCAATTTCCACTCTGTTCGCAATTATTTGCCAGTAGTCCGAGTATACAAGCCAAAGTCGGACTAGACCGGCTAATAAATACTTGATTGATGATGCCATTTTAAAGTTGATAATTTGTTACTAACATCACTTTTTGTAAATCACACATACAATATTTTTAAACAGAAATGAGGTCCATTTCCGTTAATATAATAATAATAATAAAAGGGAAATACCTAATTAACAAATAAAATCTGCGGATAAATTATAAAAACAATTTTTCACACCTTTTTCAATTGTCAGTTTTGACTTTTGACATATTATGATATGACAATCTTCATCTTTTTCTATTTTATTTAAGTCTCCTTTGTGAATCGCCAATGTCAGAGTTAGAATAAGACAGGCGACAGCTGTTAGATTCTCCTTACTAAATGGTAAAGCGTGGGTAAAGCCTGTATTTTCGTTACTCTCCTCTATTCGGAACGTGCACGACAGTAGTGCGGGGCATGTGTCAAAAAATAAACAACAAGAGTTTGTTTATTTTGTAAAGATTATAGCCAAAGAGAATGTAATCACTACGTTTTAATTATAGCAAATAAAATATATTTAGAACAAGAATTAATGGAATTTGGGTTCTAAGATTTAGTTGCAAACTACTTGTGGAAAAATGAATATTATAACCATAAAAAACTTATATGTCAGTGGCTAAAAAGAAATAAATTGGTCTTAGCAAGTTGTTAGCAGGACATTTAAGGGATGTATAAGAGCTAAGAACTAATGGCAATAGTTAATTAATATGAGCCAATATAATTCGCCAAACATCGGTGACTTTAGCACGCTATAAAACAAGTTCAAACGTAAGTACTGAACCAACCAAAAAACGTGACTAAAAATTTAGATAAAGCAAGTCTAAACATTTTTATTCATTCTTACAGATAGATAATGCTCGGGTTGTTGCTGGAATAACCAGAGTGGCAAGGGCAAACATGTTGCTGCTTTAATCTTATATAATATAAGTAAATTAAATGTTTCATTAACAAAAGTAACAAAAATACGTGCAATACTTTTTACTTCCAGAAAATAAAAAGGACTGTTTTTAAAAATCTTGTTTTTATTTATTTTTTACAGCATTAATACTCTCGAAGAAGATTGGAGTCTTTATGTAATAAAACACTGCAAACATTCTTCATGTTTCTGAGTCTTTACTTCTTTCCTTTTCATTCAAAACTCTATCTCCAGCTTCTAAAAGATCAGCTCCCTGATTCACTAAGCTATTCCTCGCGGAATGTTTTCGATGGCGGAAACTTTTTCACTTTCAAGCAAATGACAAGTAAAAACTTTCCGATTTTGCTGTCATTTTGACAGTAGTGACATTTCTTTTGTATGAGTGAAATAGTTTCCGCCACGGATTCGAGAAGATCTCACCGCGGATGGGAGTTTGACATCCGACGGCGGAAAATTTTCCGAGGATTAGAGCCGTTTTCGCGGAATGTTCCCGCCACCTCCGAGATTCGTGAAATCTTTTCACTTCGAGGTCATGTCACTCATGGCGGATATTGTTAGATGAAATTATTTAATCATAAGAATAATAAAAGAAAGCAATAATTATTAATAGTCAGTCGTGTCTTGTTTAAAATAAATGTCGTAAGTACTGTAATAATTATGTGTTAAAGCCATTGAGATGTACATCTCAATGGTTAAAGCTTTAGGAAGTGTTCATTGAACAATAAATATTTGATTAAAAAGTCATTTTATACCGTACAAAATTTATACAGGAGAATGTTTCTACTTTGTAAATAATAAAGAAAACCGTCAGTCGTTAATATGACGGTATTTACTTCGTAAATGTGGACAAGAAAAAGTTTTTAAAGGGTATTCTCGAAATAAAAAAGTAAAAGGCGAGAAATCGTAACAAACAAAGAAATAAACTGATTTTTACATTTATAATATTAAAATAATATGATTATTTTATTACTTATTATTTATTATATATAATTATTATTACTTATTATTGTAATCATCATGATTAATATATATTTATTATATAATAATATTTAATTTATTTTGTTTTTAGTATATTTTGTTGTTATAGTGGCAACAGATATACAAAATCTGTGAAAATTTCAGAAATCTAGCTATAGCGGTTCTTGAAATACAGCCTGGAGATAGACAGACGGACAGACAGACGGACAGACAGACAGACGGACAGACAGACGGACAGACAGACAGACGGACAGACAGAAAGGCAGACAGACATTGAAGTCTTAGTAATAGGGTCCCGTATTTTACCCTTTGGGTACGGAAACCTAAAAAACATCGTGAGGAAAATAGCATGTCCAAGAACCTTATTTTTTTAGCACTTTTGGTATGATTTTTTGGTTCCACAGGCAGTTTTTACTCTAATAGAGCTCAATAAATTTAAATGTTTTCTCGATACTCATATTGTTCGCCATTTCTTCAAGTTAGATATTAATTCGCCACAAGAAGGAAACGTGCACTCTTCATCGCCGCTCCGGGCGAACTGATCGCGCGGCCTGTGTGGATGGAGCGCAAAGCTTGCGGCAAATGTCCTTTGATCTTTCCGACACCGCGCGGCAAGCTCGCAAACGCGCCGGCCAACGTCTGAATACCTACCGCCAACGCGCGAACGCCCGTTCTACACATTGGGCCAACGCGCCGGCCAACGCGTCGGCCAACGCGTTCGCCTATAAGTAGTGCCGACATAACGCCCGATATAGCTTTGGCAATGGTCCGGGAAGTGGGAACTAATGCCTGTTTGGAGGGTGCATCCACGCAGAAGCTCTTTGCCAGCAGAGCTGAAGGTATAAATTAGTATATTACACAACGGTGACGGTTTGTGTCACATACACAAATCTCGCAGATTTGACAAATTGTCATAAATTTGTCACTCGGCAGTTGGCACATTACACATAGACAATCTTATTTTTTTGGTTTAATTATTTTAATAAGACGTAGTTAGCAATTTTTGTAATATTCAAAATCATTCGCTCTGTCGCTCATTAAAGTTTAATGAGCGACAGAGCAAATGATTTTAAATATTACAAAAATATTATAAAATATATTTCAGCTGCGTTTAATGAATAAACACAAGAAATATATTTTTTTGTAAGGTGAGACTAATCAGTCTTAAAAATTTAGTTCATTAAATTAAGAGGTACAGGAAAATTTGGAGACAATTATAATTATTTTTCGGTCTTTTATCTTGATACTGACAGCGATGAATATCCAAGGCTATATACCGTAGCACTTATTGCCAAAAAAAATCAGTTATTCTCTTTCGGATTCATTTCCGCGACGGAAACTAGTTTGTGGTGATATTTAAATAAATACCCACCAGTCATTACCTATATACCTAATATACCTTGAGATTGTATATAGTAACACAGAGATAGTTCTCTGTAACGGTTATGTGTTGTAAATTTCCTAATTATATATAAGTACTTTGTGGTTGTAAATAATTCTGTTTTATATTTGCTTTTCATCTCGTTTTTCTTAGTTTTAGTAATAAAATATTATTTAATGTACATAACTTTGAACTGTTTATTAGCAGACTTTTTAGGCATCTGTCAAGAGTCAAGAGTCAAGACCACGTCAAGATGAACACAATGACCAATGACGACAATATGTCAAATTGAAGAAGGGACAGTAAAATACTATCAAAACATGAGAAATGGCTTCGGAGTTCGGCCTGATGAAAAAACTTATTTCATATTATTGATATCAAAGAATTGGCTTCGGCCTGATGAAAACTCTATTTCAGATGGTTAATATAAAAGAATTGGCTTCAGCCTTCACTATCATTCATTAAATAGAGAAAACATAGAAATGGCTATATGGGCAACGCTCCCTTTGCCTGTCCCGACCGGGACGAATTAACGAAAAAAAAAAAGGAAACTAGTTTGTGAATCGCTGTGTATCTGACAGAAAGTGAAAATATTCCGCGTGAGATCTTTCCGACGATCGTGAATCGGTCAGCAGTTAAAACCAGATGTAGTATCTGGTTCATCGTCATTTGTGAGTCACTGTTTCTTCCACCTGATACTTTGGATTTATATGAAATATTGTATGAAACTATCACTGCAAGTTTTGTCGTCGGGTTTTGGAGACCATGGTGATCCACCAACACTAAAACAATAGTTATATCTACTGACTACCTATTTCTGCTGATTTTTTGCAGTCTACGATACAAAAACGATTAGGACCAATTTATAAACATTTCAAAACAACATTGACAAGTTTGTTTGACTACGGACTAATCCCCTTTTGTTTCATATTTTTGCCACAGCAAGCGCGGCGATCGCTTTCTTTACCCCCTCCACCCACTTCGCACGCTCCGAATAAGGGCCAAGGGGCACTGACCTCCATTATACAAGTACGCGTACTTGTATAATGGAGGTCGGTGGCCAAGGGGGCATAATATAATATTAACCCATAGGCCATAGATAACATATTTTCTTCAGCAAAACGCATCTTTGCTATGTCTTTTCTACTATCTTTTCTATAATATAGGTAAGTGCTAACTGTTTTCTGAGGCTTTGGGCTATTTCACAATTTAATAAGGTTTTAATAAAAAACAAAGCTATAACATAATATTATTATAATATAAGTAGGTATAAAATATTTATATTTCTTATTAAAAAACTTATTATAAATAGGTAACTATTTTGGTTGTTTAGGATTAGTTGGGGAAGATCTCGTCGTATGGAACTTTGAGGAAAATCTTATTGGCGACTTTTATTCCGATCTTGTTCCAATTGGCTTGAGCGTAGGGCAGCAGTTCCTTGTAGAATGTCCTCCAGTTTTCGTTTGACAAAGCTACTCCCAATCGTACTGAAAACATTAGGCAATATTATTCACGTTCTGGTACGCTACATTAATATTTTCATCCAATTATTATATTATTAAAGTTCATTATCGTACCTTGAGAAATGTAAAAATGATTGTAAAAAAATAGGAAAAATTTAAAACGAAAAGTTGGACTATGAGTTGGTCTTTGAAAAGTGCGCCTCATTTTCTAGACTATGTACTAAATATTCCAACTTACTTATTTCCGCGAATTCGGGATTTTCATTAGTCATATCAGCCTTAAGGTCTCCCAGGTCGGGGTGCATGTAGAAGCTGTTTATTCTGACGTACGTCTTGCCGTCAATCACTTCCGGTTTACCGTCTAACTTCCATGTGTAGGTGAGGTCAGCTGTAAAAAAATACCATACGTTAGATACGAAGGTAAGGCGAGATACCCATTACTAGCATGATGAGTTAATTGTACTGGATGACCATTTCTTGACGAATCTGCCTCTATCACATCCTCTTTTAATAGCTCATAAGGCTCTTACACAAAACTGCGATGCTACGTCGCACCGCAAATATTTGCGAATTTTAAAGTGTTTATCATGAGATTGGAATGTTTTTGCCACCGACATTTGAGATGCGATGTCGCATCGCAGTTTTGTGTACGAGCCCTTAGGCTCTAGTAGTTTTTCGTATGGCTGTAAAATGATAGCTACACAACAATTCTGTCGGTACATGAAGTGTCTAACTAACTTATATGCATTATGCAATGTAGTAAAAGCTGTGAAAATAAACACCTAATCTAGGTTTTCAACTAGAGATCTACCTGCATAATAATATGTAGAGTAGTAGGTATAGCCATAATTAGAGTATCTATAGGTCTACCAGAATCTGATGGCAATTTTTGACAGCAAATTTTCAAAAAATATCCTTGATCATTGGATAAATTTTTATATTTGCATGTTTAACACACAGAATCAGCCGCTATAAGAAAAAAAAGATCAAAATGTTTTATTCCAATTACCCCGGTATTGCTAGAGTCAATTTATTTTCTCACTTTTTGCCATCAGATTCTGGTAGACCTATAACATATTTTTTCATAGAAAAACGAAAATTCCCGAGACAGTGTGGTTGTTCTATATCTACAGAGTAGATATAGAACAACCTCTAAGAGAGTTCTATATCTACTAGGGCCGGTATAAATAGTCAGTACTCAAGATGCATCTCGGTCTCAAGACGTGGTTCGGCTCTATGATTGGTCCAAATTTTGACAGCCAACCAATCACAGAGCTTGAACCGTGTCTTGAGACCGAGATGCATCTTGAGTACTGACTATTTATACCGGCCTAAAACTCAAGAGACTCTATATAGTCAAGTGTGTTCTAGTATAGAGTTATAAACAGTAGTTCCCTTACTCATATTAACGGAGAAATCTCCGGTAGTGTTGACGAAGATGGCATTGTATCCGCCCTCCCCCCTGTACCGGCCCGTCACCTGCACGCGCGGCGTGAACATATCCACCTCCAGATGGAATTTGTCGTCGTCTGCCTTCAGCCTAGAAGATAAATAGGTATTCCGTTTACAGTAATATTTGTCGCGCGAGCTCTACCGAATAGTATGTAAAGTATACCGCGTAACAAGCTTGTAGAATATAGATAAAGCTTAGTAATTAAAGGAGTGGGTTTTTCTTTTTCTCTCGCCCGACGTCTTTATAACATAAGGATATAGAAGCATATTATTATATTCTATGTAAATAATCCTTATTCAATTGGCGTAAAGTAGATACCTTACAAGTGACATACCTACAATAACTCTAAAGAAATAATTTTAAATGTTTACCTTGCATCTTTAACTGTAGATGCTTTGAGGCCTGCTACTATGATTTGATTCATTGTAATCGTTGCTTGTATCTGGAAATAAAAAAGAAGTTTGAAATAAATGCAACTTGGATCGTTAATTTAATAAGGTATTTGACAGATTTTTAATTTCTATCTTGAATTACTTGGTTGCGAGATATTTTAAGTGAAAAAGTATTTTTTTTATTTTAAAATACGTATTTTGTAAGAAACATGTAAATAAAAATTCAAAATTCAAATAAGCCGCCGAAACGCTATATGGCGTCGCGCTTTGTAAGTGACGTCACTAGCGTGTAAACCAATATTATATTTTAATCTGTTGTGTAAACGACATTACGCGCCTATGACGTCATGATGACATTAACCAATCCACTAGCAATAATCGCGCGATCGATTGCTGGGTATAAAAAACAATGGTATCATGTAAGCGATCGATTGCAATCGTATTGTTTTGGCTGATACGTGATACGAAATTGTGATTTTGGAGCAATTATCGCGCAATAATTGCTATCGCATTGCTCTCGCAAGATACGTGATACGGCTGCTGATCGTTTTCGAATAAGTGGCGCGAGAAACAAAAAGCCAAACATATTTTTGTGTTTTTGGATATGTACCTATATTAATTGTTATTATTTTTATTAAAATTTATGTATCACATAAAAAAACATCATTTTTTACATTTAAAACAATGATATTCTACATATACAGATCTGTTACGTCCATACTATTTTCCGGCTTAAATCTATTCCGAACAATTTTCAAATTCAAAATTGCAAACATTGACAAATTTGACAGATAAGTGAAACAAAAGATACGAAAAACCATTTACATAAAAGAGACAGTTCTATTTTGAAACGTCGAATCGTATCGCTGTCTCTTTCTTCGCCTGAGCTATGACGAAAATTCGATTTTTTCCAGATTATTCGAAAAAATAATTGAAAATGTAAATAATCGAGGTAGGTATTTATTGCAATCAAGACATGTGGTAAGAGATTCCATGTGTTTTGTTTTCTTTTGAGTCATAATTGGTACATTTTCGAAACACGCACGACGTCATTTTCAATTTATTTAGGTAAGACAAGACGCGGCACGTTCGTGACTGCGCTCGATGCAGACCAATGATGAAAAACTCAAAGCAGATAGATATGTTACTACCGCGCGCGTTGTGAAGATTCAAATACGGCCCAATTGGGTCGTCTGTTATTTAGTCTGCATTGAGCGCAGTCACGAACTTGCCGCGTCTTGTCTTATCTAAATAAATTGAAAATGACGTCGTGCGTGTTTCGAAAATGTACCAATTATGACTCAAAAGAAAACAAAACAATAACTTGATGATGTGCGGCTGTAAGAGCAAAATGGACTAAGTCGTTGATAAAGCGGATATTGTTTAGGCTTTTCTTGTTAATTTAAATTCCACTTATTTAATACCTCGATCGTGGGAATCACAGACACAATAAATTTTCAATTGTTATGCGACAGCCAGGT
This sequence comes from Cyaniris semiargus, assembly GCA_905187585.1. Classification (NCBI taxonomy): domain Eukaryota; kingdom Metazoa; phylum Arthropoda; class Insecta; order Lepidoptera; family Lycaenidae; genus Cyaniris; species Cyaniris semiargus. Next base: position 9,237,072 of record LR994555.1, read on the forward strand.
GCCGCTTGGGGATTGATGGGTTAAAAAGTAAAAAAATATACCTAGGTATTTTTACGTTGTTAAAATATTTTTTAAATACCAGATACTGTTATTTTAATTTCTTACTTTATTATGCCCATGTGAAAATCACCAACTTAAGAAAAATGTTCATTTTTAAGACGTCTGATTTTGCACTTTTAAAATGAATGTTTAATAAAGAAATAATAAGAAGATAACTCGCATTTAAAGCTATTTATCAAAAATATTAAAAAAAAAACAAAAAATCCGGATTATCCGGATAATCCGGATTTGAGCATGAAAAAATCCGATAATCCGGATTTTTTTAAAATCCGTTTTTTGCAATCCCTAATTACGCAATATTTTAAATTAACTATATAAGTAATTAATTATGTAAATATATTCATAAAAATTAACAATAGTTAATGTTAATTGTATATTGATAACATCATCAGCTTTTCGACAAAAACACCAATGCCATTTTTTATTTCAAAAGTCCAAAACAATAAATAATATTAAGACAGGACCTATATATTTGATAGATAGAAAGAACTCTACATATTTGATAGATAGAAAAAACTCTACATACCTATTTGATAGATATAGAAGGAACTCTACATACTTGGTAGATACATTTTACCTTAGATTTATTCTTTGCACCAAGTTAGACGATGACTTTGACACAGCCAAAATATCAATGCATTATTTATACAAGGATAACACTAATAGAATACCAAAAAATATTCATAACATAACATTTTTATTTTCTCTACCATAGTAACGGGACGAGAAAGTGACAATAGCTACTCACCTAAGTAAATTAAATTGAATGATAAGAATTTAAATTTAGTAGTAAATACCTTAGGCGTAATTCTATTTATTTATTCATTCTTATTACAAGAGGGCCATTTTCCAAATCGTTGTTTGTACATCGCCTGTCGTTTGCAAATAAAAACGGTTATTATAGAAAGGCATTAGGATTTTGTGATTATCACACCTACTTACATAAATGTAGAAATAGAATTTAACAAAAACGTCCAGGATAAAAAAGGTCTTATATACCTAAAATTTAAATTAGTATTTAGTAGTACACTAAAACCTGTCTTATGATGATGTAACACGTCGATTCTAACCTAAGGAAAAACTTTATGGTAGTTTTATCACAATTAACATCCTTCTATTATGACCATTTTCAACTATAGTTTTTTATGTTGAATCCTTTATCAAAAGTTTTTTGCACGCAACATCTAATTAATCTCTGCAAATCAAGTTCCTGTTAGCAAAAACGTGATTACAAAATGTTTATTTTTAAATTCTCATATTTTAATAATTGTAGCTGAAACAATGTTTGATATCCTGCTTCGGTTACTTTTAAACATTTTTTTGTTTCTCTTTATGGCTCATTGATACAAAATGCAATGCTTAATTGTACCATCGGAAAATTGATTCATCTAGGTTAATGGCGTACCTATAACCTAATCTAGTAGGGTCAAGTCTAATCAATGGTAGTTGTGATGTTGCCACTTGCCTGATCTTGACATAACCCGATTAAATTACTTAGGTCCGCTATCTACCAATGAATCAACTTCTCTGATAGTACAAAGACAACGGAAACGTGCCTGAAAATTTTCATAGCATGATCGTCACAATTTTCATGCAATGTCACGACTCCATCATCTCCACTCTCTCCATCATCGCCTAAATTGCCTACCTGGTTCCGCGAGTAGTCAACTCTCAACTCCTTCTGGTGGTAGGGATCAACGCCGGGTACGCCCAGCTCCGGTATGCCATTGGACATGGTCTGGATGCCCGCAGCCACCGCGTCCACGAGACAGTCGCTCACGTCGGGGGAGTTCCGATCACATACTTTCAGATATTTTCCTGAAAAAGCATCTTTTTATATGATGATTGGTAATATGGTAACTATAAAAACAGATTCTACAAGAAACTTCGAACAGGAATTCGTTTATCGCACGCGCATGGGATAATGCGCCCTGCAAAATTTAGGCAGAAAAACCCTAGACTAGACATAGGTCGGACTTAGAGTTATTTATACAAAGTTTACTAGTTTATGGCTGGCTTCACAGCTATCCGGGACACCCGGGACACTGAAACGTCAAACAATGTTCTATCGTCTCATAAGTGCTACTGCTCCGGGCGCCCGTATTGCCAGCCCGTACGGGTGTCCCGGAATCCGGATAGCTGTGAAGCCAGCCTATAAGTTTACGTGCTGTAGATTATGGATGGATTATATCCCAACTCCCAACTTTTGGTGACGCAAGACGAAATTATAATTTCATATGCAGACTTGACTTGTATTGATTTCAAAAGTCTCTACTTCTCCTTCTTCGTGCAAAGGCTTCTTTTTAGAACTACTATAATATTCATCGCTATAATATATGTATCTATGATATAAACATATTAATGTAATAAATATTTAATACGTAATCAGTGATGACGAATTACAGAAACGGGGGCAAGAGTAATAACTAATAAGTAAGTATATAAAAATTACTCTTTATTTATAGTCAAAGTCTGCAAGAGCATTCTTAGTTGAACACCTGTTATTATATTTAACTACCTGCATATTACAGTACAAGGGACAGTAATTATTACTCTGTACCTACCTACAGGCTACAATGCTCTTAATTTAAAAATACACAATGTAATATAAATTTTAAATATGTAATAATATAACGATTAAAAGAAATATATACGTAACATTCATTAAACGTGCTATTTCACATTTAATGTTTATATTCTGGATTTTGTTTTAATTCTGGTGATACACGCAGAATGGCCAGTTAAATCAAATGTACCTACAGAAAATTGCTTCCTCATGGTTTGATTAATAAATGCAAATTTATTTAATTCATTGCCACAGCGGCAATTTACGGATATAACAATCACAAAAACATCGGCTAAGGAATCATGATGTTAGCGCTAACTCACAATAACAATCGTGAGATTACAGAGATAAAACAATACTGAATACTTACATCATTTGAGAGGAATATAAAATGTACGGAATTTTGTGGTGAAGACCAAAATATTTTACATTTGCCTGCAAAATAATATTAAAATAACCAGTTATTAAATATTAAATAAAAGAAAATTAATTACTCACTTATATCCACGGCGCCAAAAGTGCTGCCGAAGACGCAGAACAGAAAAACTATACGATACATCATTTTTGAAAATGGAATTTTTAGTAAAACAAAAGACGAGTATCACGCGAGACAGTCGGACATGGTTTGCGATGAAATCAAAGCCTCCGTGTGTTTCCTTAGATATGCCGCAAACTTCAATACCGCCTGCATAGGACCAGAAGACCTTAATTCAGATTTCTGTTATAATAAATACGGAATTATAATATTATGCACTAATAAATTTTAACAATAACATTGAGTATAATTTTATTTTTCGCACACAGTATGCAGATAATGAGTAGCGCGAAATTGAGTTATTTTTTTCCCTGATCTAGGGTATTTCCCCACTGGCATGGTCGAAAATTAGTTAATACGGTAAACTCGTATGGTACTAATATATAAATGAGATTCAAATGCAAGATTTACATACTTACTAAATACTTCGAGACAATTAAAATTATTATATTTAAGTATATAAAATATGGGCTATTGTTTCCTTATTGCCAATTTGCCAATAGAGCATACGATGCTTTTAGTGATTCTTATTTATGTTTCAAAATAGAATTCTTGTATTTCTATAAATTTCATACCTAATTTATTTGTAGAATCTTTTTCGATATTTGTAATAAAAAGTCAATGAAGAATAAAATTTGGTATGTAAATGTATATCGGGTGACGAGTCGCGGACAAAAATATAATAATATCTGGTATTCGTAGATCAGAACTTTTCTAAACTAAGGGCCTGTATTCACTTTGAATAGTGCAAGTGCAGGTGATTAGTAATTAAAAAAAAAAAAAAAATAAAGGACTTGCACTAATCAGTCGCTGTCCACACTTACTTTCTCCTGATTACTAATCACCTGCACTTATCACTAATCAAAGTGAATTCAGGCCATAACGCCAAAAATGGAAGTCAGATCTATTGGTCACAGAAAAATAATGTAGTGTTAATAAAAGTAAGTCATAAAAATATCTCTATCCTACGAATAATAAAAACTATTTATTATTCGTAGTCTCTATCATAGGATTTCTTAGCGGTGCGCCGCACCCTTCTATCACTATCGCGGGGCGTGACAATGACACTTAGGGCCTGTTTCACCACTTCCTTATTTTTTGACATATTCTCTATCAGCTGTCAAGTTAAGCTGGCATGTCATCCCGCCGCGCAAGTGTTTAGCGCTGTTTGATGCACACTGATGCGACGTGGCGTCAGGCGTAGTGCGCGCAATCCCAGCCGTATTTCTAGTTGATATTGAATCGAAAAATATTATAACTAAACAATAAACATGTATCCAATGAATATTCTGAAAAATTTTAATAGCAATCGAATGTCAAAATTATTTTTTGATTGGGTCCCTGTAAGTCCTATAAAACTCAAAATGTTTTTCAAATCGACGTTGTTTCTGCTATTTTTTTTTTTTGAGTAAAATTATCTGTATTGTGTTTCTAACTAAAAAAGTCACTAGTTAAAAGATGTATCTATACATGTAAGTATATATTTTTCAGTTTTTTTTAATGACGCTTTCTTTAAAAATTACTTATTCTAGAAACGTGAATTTCGATATTGTTATAGAGTATGGCTGCCAAAAACGATCGTCAATGCTTTGAAATTCCTAACAATAATTTTGTAAAGTACACAAATAACAATCATTGTAAATTGAAGAAATCATAAATCATAATATTTTAAATTAGATTTTTTTCAATTTCGTGGCAATACAATATCAGGAAATATACCACAAAGCTTAACTGGACGAGCAGTTTTTATAAAAAAAAAGTAACTACTACTCGTTACTTAATATGCTCTACTTTACAAAAAACATCCATAAATATTATAATAAGTAAAGCGATTTAAGTAGAGCCAATGTTGTTTCGAGGTCTCGAGTAGTAACAAAACATTGTATTTAAAACTTATCCTTGTCACTTTGTTTCAGAATAATGCCTGTATATAATGATCGTATACCTACTTTTGAGAATCAATCTTTATTATGCTAGTCTACAAAATTTTAAGCTACTTGACTGAGCTTGCAGTAGCGTTATTATACCATCTGGGGCCCGACGCAAATTGATGGGGCTCCATTAGTAAAAATTATCAAGTTAATAATAATTATTTTTAACACAAAAATGAAACCGACTTCCAAGGTAAAAACAATAATAATATGAACTAAAAAGTTTAAAATAATTCTTACTCTTTATTCCTTGTTAGTGCCTTTTTCAGAATTGGTCGTTTATCGTTAAACTAGCTGACCCGGCAAACATTGTTTTTCCATATAAATTATTTCTAGTATCAATATAAAAAGTAGATAAAAACCTATTCTCAGGCCTAACGAATGTACATACACATTAAAATCGGTTGTGCCGTTTTAGAGGAGTTCGCGCACAAACACTGTGACACGAGAATTTTATAGCATTAAAATGTCGTAATTTTAACCATTGTGTATACTGTATAAGTAGTATAGTTAAACATTAAAATAATTTACTTCGTCGCGGGCCGCACAAATGACGGCCGTGGGCCGCATGCAATTTGACGACCACGGTTTATAACTGATTAACGATATAAAATATTATTAGTGAATTATGATGAATATAATTTGCATAGTAGCATATATTATGCTTTCAGTTCTTAAAATAACGATAAAACCCCAAAATTGTATCTATGTCGCAGTCATAGATAAATCTGCGATTCGATTGAATGACTAGCGCATTCATTGAATGACACCATTCAATTGAATGACTCGGCCGAACGTCGATTGAACGATCGTCACTCAACGTCCAACTAGTTAGCGATTTGTAACATAGCCATAAAATAATTCTTAGGTAATTAATTAATAGCAATGTATTACTCCGTGTTGGCCCAATACGACTTCATTGGGTTAGGTCAGATATGGCGCTAAGGCGAGAGGGAGCGTAGCGCAGCGAAGCTCCCGCCTTAGCCATCGTGGTTATTTTTTTGAAAACCACCCAGAAGTAGGAGCCCCGCGTAGCGGCGCTCCGTCACCTCATAAATGAAGCCAGTTTCTAGACTAACCTATTATTACGCCACCAAAAAATACTTTAAAAAATCATAAAATTCCATTTAACGACTTCACTATGATGACGTTTAGTCAAGACGTTAAACGTTACAGACAACGTCTTGACTAGTTGTCCTTCAGTCATTCAATAAAATGGTGTCATTCAATGAAAACGCTAGTCGTTCAATCGAATCACAGATTGAACTAGATGGCTGCGACATCTATATTATATAAGGAATCAGGAGTTCTCTCGGCACTTTCGGGACCAGGCCATGGTATACCCGGTGCAAAATCCTACTTTTTGGTAGCCAGAATACTTCTCACAAAACCAAATTTACCATAATCCGTTCTTAAAATAACGACGTAATCTTCAAACTTGTATCTATAAGGAGTCAGGAGTTCTCTCAGCATCTTTGGGACCATGGCATACCTGGTGCAAAATCTTACTTTTTGATAGCATATGCTTAGAATACTTCTAATAAAACCGAATTCACTATATGTTTCCATATTTGTTTTGAGGAGTTCCCTACATACAACATTGATCCCATTATCAAATTGACACCTTATAGTAACCGTAGCACCAAATTGGAATCATGTACTTTAAAACAACAAAATAATTTTCAAAATCGCTCGATAAACTCGAGACTCGATCTACAAGATTATAATCAAAACCGGCCAAGTGCGTGTCGGGCCACGCGCAATATAGGGTTCCGTAGTACCGCTAGTTTTTGATATTTTTTTAATGGTCAATGAATGTACATTTATAACGTGTTTTACACTACTTACATCATACCGCTGCATACCTAGTGTCAAAATCCTGTGCACGCCGCGCTGCTGCTAACAACATCATCTCAGTTACGTTTAAAGGAATTTGTACGAAAAGTTCCTTTATACTTCTCCGAATACATTTTTTTAGTTGATCGACTATTATACTCAATAACTTATGAAGTCTTCTTAGCCGTGATAGTTTTCCTTTTAAATTCAGCATATTTCCTACTCCCGTGAATTTTTTCACATTTCCAGAAGCAACCGTTTAGACTTTAGCTGTTAGTAGGGGGGGGGGGGGGGGACACTGGAGTCTAACGATTTTTTCCACTTTAAAACTTCATATTTCACAAATGGATCCCTAAATCGGAAAATGATCTGTGAATACTAGTAATATTTAAAAAAAAAAAACTTATCCAACGACACCCCACACGGTGGGCTGGACGAAAAAAAAATTTCATGCCCGCTTGATGTGTAGGGGAGGTACCTTAAAAAAAATTTTTTTAAAGATCTTATATACCATTTTGTCGCCATCATTAATATGTGCATTCATGCCGAATTACAGCTTTGTAGGTTTTCTGAGCAAAACCGCGGACAGACAGACAGACGGACGGACGGACGGACGGAAGAACAGACGGACAGACCGAAACTATAAGGGTTCCTTGTGGACTACGGAACCCTAAAAAGTACTAATAATATAATACATCATAATGTGATGATGCATGGTGAAATGGTAGTGATGATGATGATGATGATGATGAATGTAATTTGCACAGTAGCATATTATTATGCTTTCAGTTCTTAAAACAACGCCGCAACCTCCAAACCTGTATGATGTATCTATAAGGAGTCAGGAGTTCTCTCAGCACCTTCGTAACCATGGTATACCTTGATGCAAAATCTCACTTTTTGGTAGCAAATGCTTAGTAAGTATACTTCTCATAAAACCAAAATCACCATATGTTTCCATATAAATTTTGAGAAGTTCCCTCGATTACTCATGGATCCCATCATCAGGTCACCACTTTTGTGAACATGGTACCAAATTCGAGTTAAACTCTATACAATACAAAAAGAATTTTGAAAATCGGACGATACAAACAGCCGAACGTATTACCTCCTCTTTTTTGGAAATCGGTCAAAAACACAGGTAAAATCAATGTACAAAAAATATTTCTGAGCTGTGGACCTCTTGAGCCGGGGCCCTCTTGGGTCGGGGCCCGTGGCATGTTGCCAGCCCAGTTGCCCTATTGTTACGCCACTGGACTGAGTGTTATAAAACTTTGCTAAGATTTTGTCTACTCTATCAGCACATCAAAACTGCGATATTTTTAGCAGAACACATTTTCCCACTTCAAAATCTGCGCTCATGAAGCCGCAGGCTATATTTAGTGTTATTAAGAAATTGCAGTAGGTATTATGTAGATAATTATGTTTATAGTTAAATATTATGAATTGTAATATTAATTGTTAATGATGCACGTCATGTGAACTAGATGTAAATTACTGAAAGGATTTTAAATCTATTTTAAAATTGTATATAAAATATCCTGATCTTACACATGACTAATAGATTTATACATATAAACTATATTATGTGAGAATTACAAACTATTCAGATATATTTTACATATTGTCTGACTGAACAAAACCTATTTTCCTCCAAGCAACTATGTCGCCCTCTTTTTCACTGCACATTGAAATCATTTATATCTTAGTTATTTTTAAAGATTGGTAAAAAACGGGTTATAGACTATTTATCATCACGTTCTCTTATAATAAGTAAAAAAATATTTTTAGTCCACATAGGTATAAATCATATTAGAGTTGGTACTTTGTTCAGACTCTAGATTTACCTACATGAGTTAGCGAGCCTCATCTGATTTTTACATCAATTAATATAATATACGCTTATACAGAGTGTAACAAAAGAAAGTGATAGTTACTTTAGGGTGTGTGTATGTGTCCCATAAATGTGTAGAATTCAATGTGAAAGTAGCAGCGCTAAAAGATATTTTTTCTGGTGGTTTGTATGGACCCCAGCGTTAGGAATTTGCCCTTACAAAAGTTAAAAAAAAGTAACTCTTTCCCTTTCAGCGCTGCTACTTTGGCAGTTAATGAAACTTTGTATGTACATTAATTAGGCCTGAGAATAGGTTTTTATCTACTTTTTATATTGATACTAGAAATAATTTATATGGCAAAACAACGTTTGCCGGGTCAGCTAGTTCTTATATAAAAGTAAGTTCATTGAAGGTTTTGCTTGTTTCACAGTGATACAGAAAGTATAAATATTGTATTTTGTGTATAAATGTAATACACAAAAGCATAATATTATTATCAAAATCTAGTTCCTGCAAAACACGCCAAAACCTTGGTTTTGTCTTATGTAATATAAGCCGGTTTTAAGGCTGAGGTCAGTAACGAAGGTCCCGGGTCACTAACTGAAGGTCAGTAATAAAGACAATATCTTTCTTAAAACATGTCTGAGCTATTATAAAGCCTTTTGCATCCGTAGTAGATGGTTTATACAATATACAGTATTTTCGGAATGTAGCAAACACTCTTTAGTTATTATTATTGTAGTACCTGGGACATCATTTTAAATGTCCATGTTATGGTTACCCAAGCTCATAGTCGGCCTAGTCCAAATGAAATGAGCTGGTCACTACGTCTGAAACCTCACAATATGTTTGCTCGCCGTTAGAGCTTCCGTATTATACATAATATTATATTATGTACTGGGGATCTGAAATTGTCTCACAGATATGGGATCGGGATCCGGGATCGAACCTGCACCCTCTCGAGTGAAAACCAAAGATCAGTCCACTAAGCCACGGACGCTCAGAAATACATATTGTATTGTTTATAAAGTAATTTGGTTTTGCGTCATATCGTAATGACTTTTAATTGTATCCTGACAAGAATTGTCCATCATGTGAGCAGTGACATATAATATGTTGGACTACATGTTGCGCTGGTTATTATTAAAAGTTAACAATCTATATACGTTATGAAACGTTCAGCGTTGTTACCTTATGTTCTAGTAAACCAAAGCCATCATCACATCATGTCATCTTAAACATTTTCGCTATTAGAAGTAAACTGGAGCGAAACGTGCGACACGTCACACGACGTCTTATATTGGAGTGAAGTGTCGCGTAGTTCCACTGCCGCGTAGTGCGTACGATTTCGTACGAAGAATATATTTTGGTCATTACTATTTACAGTATTTTTTAAATTATAGGTTAAATATGGTGTCTATAGTGGTCCTCACGCTACATAAATTTTCATTCAAATGTTTTCTTCTAGTTACTGCTGACGTTTTTCTAAAGTCTAAAATGATTAATTTAAATAATCCAAAGTGAAATACTGCTTCTCATCGGTTATTTTTTTTACGAAGTGTATAATATGTCAGAAAACGCCGAAGCAAATGATGGAAGAAGTAATTGCTTTGGTGTTAGTTGTTACCCAACATACACCTATACTCATGAGTTAATGACATAATAACTTTATGTATAAATATTAAAAAGTAATAAAAGTAAGACCGCGATAAAGCAGACTGGATAAACTAATAACAGTCATTATATAAAACGTAACTTTAAGTGCTGTGTCTAACTTACACAACGACTATTCGTTTTCTATGTTACAAATTTTCTAAATGTGACATTCTATGACCATGTAACAATGTAGAATATACAAGGTGTAACAAAATAAAGTGATAATAATTTAGGCCCTAAACTCATAAATACCCTAAAGTTTAGGGTATGTATGAGTCCCTGTATTGAGTTAAGCTGCCAATTCGACATCTTTGTGCAGTTTTCTAGACGTATGTATTTCATTGATTGACACAAAAAAATATATGTGATTTTTGATTATATTTGGAAAAGCTTGTCCAATTTAAATAATAAAATAATATACTCCTACTGGATGAAAAAAAATACCAAAGTCACATCTTTCAGGAACTTTAAACAGTTCTAACTAAAGTAATAATACAATCTATGCTTTGAAAATTTGTTTATTTGATACCTTTTACAAAAATCCAAAGATTGCCCGATTTAATTTTCGGTTCTGACATCTAGATTTCCCATAATATTTATTTTTTCCTCTAACAAACGAAAAATGTATCCACGCTACCGAGTGAACATTTCACATCTCTGTCTCTCTGGCATAAAATTCGACAGTGGTGCGAGAGTGATGCGAGATCAAGGTCATTGGCAGTTGTCAGCGCCTTAAAATCGGTTGAGCCGTTTTGGAGCAGTTAGCGCACAAACACTGTTACACGAGAATTTTATTATATATTAGATTAAAACGGCTCATTTTTCAGTTATGAAAACTAGAAAAAAGGATAAAGGAAATTCATTCATGGGCAGTTGGCGGACCTACGTAATTTGGTCCAGTTATGTCAAGCACACCAGACAGATCAGTAGCCCTAGCACGGCGACCAGTGGAAATGCGAAAGTATAGACAAACCGTGGAGATAAACTTAAGGTGCCGTTCCGATCTTTTTTCGTTCCGAAAAATTCAATTAAAATGCCACTTTATGACAGACTATAGTCCTAAAAATTCAAATAATATTCTACTTTATGACATATACTATAGTCTGTCATAAAGTGGCATTTTAATTGAATTTTTGCCGGTCGCGATTAGCCGCGGTAAAGATCGGAAACCTTAAGTTTATGTCCACAGTTTGTCTATACTTTCGCATTTCTACTGGTCGCCGTGCTAGGGCTACAGGACTAACTTAACTTGATATAAGTTATAACCCGACCATAGCATAAAGTAATCGCCAAGTCATTGCACAGCAATCGGCATACTAAACATATTTTGTATTTCAACTCTGATGCTGGCAAGTTCTAAAACAGGAACGCATACCGCATACGCCAAAAGATGAACGTAGGTTCGCCAACATCCTATAAATAAATTTCTGTAACGCCTGATTTGTCCGTCGAGCAAATAGTCTTTTCATAAAGAATGTGAGTCACCTAAAAGGCTATTGAAATATTTAAATAATAATTAAAAAGATAATAGTATTTTAAAAAGATAAAACCGACTTCAAAATTGTACGTAGGTACTTTATTAAGAATTGAAATTCGATATTTTCTGATTCTATCTCCAAAACTACTGAACCGGCTTTGATGAAACTTGCAGGATTCCTTAAGTTGAACAATACCTAGTACAACAATAATAGTATTTTAAAAAGATAAAACCGACTTCAAAATTGTACGTTATTAAGAATTAAATTTCCCTATCTCAAAAACTACTGAACCGATTTTGATGAAACTTGTAGTGTTGCCTAAGTTGAACAATACTTAGTAGAAAAAAAAGAATTACTTAAATCGGATTTATAGTTCCGGAGATATGCGAACACAAACATAAAAACATACATACATACACTTTTGAAATTTGGCACATTTGTTCAGACACTAAAATAGACTAACATATACAAAAACTGGGCAGTTCTGGAAATAATAAATGTAAAATAACCTCCTTTTTTGAAGTCAGTTAAAAAAAAATAGTTGTAACTTGTAGCTAAGTAAAAAGAAGATTACAATCATACAAAAATTAATAGACGGTAGTAGGGACCCATTATTATTAGCAATTCGATTTTTTATTGGTCCCGAGCCCCGACTGTTAAAATCTTAATGTTACTATTAACGACTTATTTGTTAGTCTACTATTTCTAGTTTAAATGCTATCCAAGTTTTATTGTTTTTTATAAAATTATTTGACTATTTTTGGTTTTCACAAGTTTTACCATAAGATCATCTGAATCATTAATTTATTTGAGTCTTGATTTGAGCAGTCATCAAGCAAGTATGAATAAACGTATTGCTCTTTCCATACTCAAGGCACATTCAAACAACTTAGATTTATGATCAAAAATAGCATTATTTGACGATCTCTGTGGTTCAATGGTTAAAAGTGTGTGGCAACTGGCAGCTCAAGCCAGTTCGAATCCAGCCGACGGAACAAAAAGTTTTCAATGTTCCTGGGTCATGGATGTGTATTAAATATGTGTATTATATAATAAAAATCTTAAATATATGTATAGTATAAAAGTATTAAATATATTTCCGTTGTCTGGTACCTGTAACACAAGTCCTTCAGGTACTTAGCACGGGGCCAGACAGACGTAGTGTGAAGCGTCCATAGATATTATTATTATTATGTAAAACATCTACCAGGATCCACACTGTCAAAAGTTTTTGATTCAATAAGGCCTTATATTTAAGTCTCTTTAGCTACTTCCAAAACCGAGGCGGCTATATTTTAAGTATCTTTTTTTTCTTAACAAACACATATAATACAAATACCTATTTTTTGACATACTCCGTCTCAATCAATGAATTAAAATGTAAACAAAAAATTCAAACTCGACCAATTTAAAGTGGCATTTTATTTCTCAATTGTACCCACAGTTGATAGGAGACATTTAAGTTGGTAGCATTATAGCCGCGGATACTACGTTTCGATCAAAGCAACAGTACAAGTTTTTTTTTTTTTTTATGAAATAAGGGGGCAAACGAGCAAACGGGTCACCTGATGGAAAGCAACTTCCGTCGCCCATGGACACTCGCAGCATCAGAAGAGCTGCAGGTGCGTTGCCGGCCTTTTAAGAGGGAATAGGGTAATAGGAGAGGGTAGGGATGGGAAGAAAAGGGAATAGGGGAGGGAAAGGAAGGGAATAGGGTAGGGGATTGGGCCTCCGGTAAACTCACTCACTCGGCGAAACACAGCGCAAGCGCTGTTTCACGCCGGTTTTCTGTGAGAACGTGGTATTTCTCCGGACGAGCCGGCCCATTCGTGCCGAAGCATGGCTCTCCCACGTATAGTCTCCCAAGTAAGTCGAATATTAAACATTAAACCGAGAAATAGAACATAGCTGTCAACAATCAGCTACCATCACTTATGCAGAGTGTAACAAAACTAAGTGATAATACTTTAGGGCAGGAGTTCCCAGTCTTTTTCAGGCTGCGGCGCAGTTTCACGTCACAATATTTTGTCACGGCGCCCTACTCTTCCTACCCTTCTATAGAAAAAGATACATATAAATAAACACCTTTAATGATTACAGTTAGGTTAAGCAGGTAAATAATAATAAACAAATATCTACCTGCTTTACATAAATAATATTATAATTTTATTTTATAATATTTGTGATCAAGGGCGTGTCCCTTGATCACAAATACATACCCAAAAGTATTATCACAAAGTTTTGTTACACCTTGTAGACATGATTGTCTCTTCGGTCAGGACTAAAACTAAAAATTTTACTTCTAAGAACATTTTATTATCACAATTCACAACCCATCAAGCCCCATACGAGCACCGGTGCTCGCAACAACAATAGAAATAGCATTTCCAAGAATCCGCGATCGAAGGATTAATAGATAACCTATAATAAGCGAGATGTAATTTTAATGGCAAAATTAAGGCTTAGTTAAATAAATATATTTTTATAGATCGATCCGGTGCGTCCTGTCTTTTGCTCAGTATTTAAACTCTTACTTGCGAAAGCTTTATAATTGGCCTACGAATAATAAAAACTAAGGAAAAGTAACTCCGTCAAAAAACATGTTCTACAACACGGTCACATTAACTTGACGCATCGAAATATATAAATAACATGCGAGCTCCATAATGACGTCATCAAACCGTGCGTCTAGTTAATTTGACCGTGTTGTACAATACTTGTCAAAAATGTGTACCTAGGACCTAGGTATACATTTTCAATACATTTGCAATATTTAGGTGGCCTTCAGCGGTATCAGGCTGACGTTACATGACAGTTTGAAAGGAACCAAATTTAAAACGGTAATAGTATGGGAGCTACGAATAATAAAAACTAAGGAATCGTAACTCCCATACTATTACCGTTTTAAATTTGGTTCCTTTCGATCTGTCATGTAACGTCAGCCTAGTACCGCTCAAGGCCACGTAAATATTGCAAATGTATTGAAATGTGTACCTAAGGTACACTTTTTTGACAAGTATTGTGGAGCATGTTTTTTGACGGAGTTACTTTTCCTTAGTTTTTATTATTCGTAGTATGGGAGTTACGTTTCCTTGGTTTTTATTATTCGTAGTAATTGGCTTTATGTTTTCTACTAAAATTGTACTCTTACTGTAATTTCTGCAAGCTGTAAGTTTTCCGAATAAAATAAAACAATATAAATAATGTAAAGACCAAATATGGTATTACTTATTACTTAGGCCTGATAATATAAAAATGTTTAAACTTTAACATAGCCAAGCTAATAAGCCTTAACAGAAAGTTAATTAAGTAACACTTAATTAATTTCAATTTACTTTATATGTATTTAAATAACATAATTAATAGCGGTGTAGTCCAATGGCTTTATCATTTCATTTATTAACCCATCAATCCCCAAGCGGCACCCGGCTGTCGCATAACAATTGAAAATCTATTGTGTCTGCGATACCCACGATGGAGGTGTTAAGGTCTTTGCCCTTTTTATTAAACCTTTAAATTAAAATCAATTTTCAACCATGTTTAATAACCAGACCAAAATATTTAATGCAATTAACGAACATTGGAAAAATTCCTGCGCGCGCGTTAAAGTCTTTTGTATTGGAGTTGTAGCCCGTATGTAAGAGCATACAAAAACATTTATTACAGTTATCCATGCTAATATTGTAAATACTTTAGTGCGTCTATCTGTCTGTCACCTCTGCATGCTTAAGGCACTGAACCTATTTTTTATGAAATACGTAATGGAGGTACCTCAAATGTCGGGAAAGGACAAAGGTTAGATTTCATCGCGGAAAATGTCAAAATCCAAGGTGATAATATAGTACATTACGCACCAAGGGAGGAAAGTAGGACATTTTAACCCGCGCGATTTCGGCTCGGGTGACAAAAGCGTGAGTTGAAATGTCATGCTATCTTCCCGTATCGCGTATAACGTATAATAGTTTTTATCATACCATGACCGAAAGTTGAATGAAATTGAAATTGTAAATAAGAAAAACGAATTTAGTTCAAATTAATCATTGAAGCGGTCCGGGGGCACAACGGTGGAAAAAAAATAATAGATTTAATTTTAATCTCTGAAGTACACTAGTAAAAGGTCTTCATCAATTTTATTAATACGATGCAATTTCTTCCAAGCAATAAATTGATTGTAACAAGTTTTATATCGCTGTACCGATTTTGAGGGTGCTAAATTTTGTGTTTTTTGCGCGGCTTCTGCAGCAATGTTTCGTCGCATTTCTTCATCTTCAGAGTCGTCACTTGAATAATCCGATGAACTATATTATTATGTATTATTATGTATTATTATGTATTATTATGTATTATTATGTATTTTATTTTATTATTATTAAATTATGTTATTGCCGCGTGTATAATAATAGGGGTTTGAAATAACAACAGCACGGTTACCATGGTAATGAGTTATTTCAAATAGGTAACGCGAAGAAAATTAAAACAAAATAATCGGCCAAGTGCGAGTCGGATTCGCGCACGAAGGGTTCCGTACCGCTATAGAGCGAAAGTAGGTAAAATTGTGTTTTTGTATGGGAGCCCCCTTAAATATTTATTTTTATTTTATTATTAATTAATAAAGTACAAATAAAATTAAGGATTTAGCTAAAATTTCAAGTGCCTACCTGGTGCCTTTAATGACTACGAGCAAAAAAGGCCAAAAAAATTACGTTTGTTACATGGGATCCTCCTTTGAATATTAAATTTATTTTATTTTTAGTATTTGTTTTTATAGCGGCAACAGAAATACACAATCTGTGAAAATTTCAGAAGTCTAGTTATAGCGGTTTTTGAGATACAGCATGGAGACAGACGGACAGACATCGAAGTCTCAGTAATAGGGTCCCGTTTTTACCCTTTGGGTACGGAACCCTAAAAAAGACAATTTTAAACTGTCACTAATTGTCAGCAGTCTGAAATAATAATTTGCATCTTTCTTCCCGCAAACAAGAGAAGAAACTCAAACTTTCGGTCCTGGTAGAATGAAAATAAAATTTCTGGTAAACAATATTGATGGCAATATCTTCATTCTACTTTTAATTATTATTAACCAACTTCAAAAAAGAAGGTTGTCAATTATTCGACCCGTATGTACGTAATATGTCCAGAATTGCCCAGTTTTCGTATATGTTGATAACGACGGGAGAGATGTGGACTGTATAATGAAGATGAAAATAACTAATAAATAATAACACCATGAACTGCAACGACAACTGTATTCTCTCGAGTCTCGATAAATTGTGGTACAAAAATATAAAATGTCAATAAGCAAAAATATGACATCTAAGAAAACTAAAGATTTAAAATTAGTAAAAAAGTATAAAACATTTATCTATCCAGCCAGTTGCCAACATTATCTTTATCAGATTCTGAACAAATGTGCCAAATTTCAAAAGTGTATGTAATGTATGTATGTATGTATGTATGTATGTATGTATGTATGTATGTAAGTTTTTTGTTTGTGTTCGCATATATTAAAAACGACAAGTCCGTAAAGCATATGCTACTATGCAAATTACATTCATCATCATTATCATCATCATCATCATCATTACCACGTCAGGGTCACCAGTGTCACATGGTTGTATATGGATACAATATGCCCCCACAACACCATAATTATATCATCACGTTATGTCCTTATAATAATTGGTACTTTTCATAGCGATTTTAATAAAAATATAATGTTGTTTCAAAATAAATGATTCAAGTTCCAAGCGACTTATGTACCACAAAATTGAACATAACAAAGTCAACCTTAACTCCAGAGCGTAAGGCACACATTTGACATTACTTTTGAGATTCGAAAGAAAAAAGAGAAGTAAGTTGCTTCGATAGGTACTACACTAGTTTAACTATTAACCCATCAATCCCTAAGCGGCACCCGACTGCCGCATAACAATTAAAAATCTATTGTGTCTGCGATTCCCACGATCGAGGTAATAAATTGAACCCTTAGTATGAAAATACTTACATAGGAAAACAATCTACATCGTAATAAGAATAAGAAAAACAATCGAGGTAACTAAAAAGAGTGAAAATTATTATTTTTAACAAAAAATTAAAACCAACTTCCAAGGTTAAAACAATAATAACATCCTTATAATATGAACTAAAAAGTATTAAATAATTTTTCCTATCTAATAGTGCCTTTTTCCGAATTCGGCTAAACCTCAACTATTTCTGTACTCAATCTTCATAATTTTGAAGTCGGTGCCAGTTCCAAAAGTTTCAAATACCTATTCTGTCAGAGAACTGAAGATTCAGCTATATCTGGTACCGACTTCAAAATGATGAAGATTGAGTACAGAAATAGTTGAGGTTTAGCCGAATTCGGAAAAAGGCACTATTAGATAGGAAAAATTATTTAATACTTTTTAGTTCATATTATAAGAATGTTATTATTGTTTTTACCTTGGAAGTCGGTTTTAATTTTTTGTTAAAAATAATAATCATTATCGCAGACTATTGCTGCACACGATAATATTAGCAATCGTATTTTTTAGCAATTAAGATTAATCCTTCGATCGTGGATTCTTGGAAATTTATTGTTATTCTATTGTTGTCGCGATCACCCGTGATCTTTTCGTGATCTGTGAATTATGGGGCTTGATAGGTTAATTTAATTATTGCTAATGGGCATTTAACAATTAATTATTATTGCTAATGCTATTTTTACCAACACTAGTATACAGGTTGTAACAAAACAGAGTGATGACTTTAGAGTTTAGGGTACGCATGTGTCCCTTATATAGAGTTCACTGTGAAAGTAGTAGCGCTGAAAGACTAACAATTTTTTGTGATTTGTATGACAAGCGCCTAAGCGCGATGAATCTTCCCATACAAGCATTTAAAAAAGTTGCTCTTTTAGCGCTGCTACTTTTACAGTAAATTCCATACAGTGGATTTGTACACACCCTAAAGTATTATCACTTTGTATTGTTACACCTTGTATATTATAAAGTGCTTAGAGTTGAAGTAAGTATATCTGGTCTGTATGAAAAAAATATTTATATCCAGTGGAAAACTTTGAAATTCAATTTTTACATTAGCTAAACACACAATATACATAATATATGAATAAAGGAGATTAATTGAGCGAAAAGTACGTATCGAGAGCGCTATGTTTAATTGACATAACGGAATGCTGAATAAATGACTGTATTATGCCTAATGTCTCTACATTAGGACAGTCACGAATCACGATGGTAGAGTCAACATCCTGAGCAGAACTGCGTAAAATAATCGGCCAAGTGCGAGCCGGACTCGCGCACGAAGGGTTCCGTACAGTTGTAGAGGAAAAATAGGCGAAAAATTGTGTTTTTGTATGGGGGCCCCCCTAAAATATTTATTTTATTTTAATTTTATTATTAGACTATAGATAAAATTAAAAATATTGTGAAAATTTGAAGTGCGTAGCTGTTGCCATTATTGATTACGAGCCAAAAAGGACAAAAAAATTACGTTTGTTGTATGGGAGCCCCCCTTAAATATTAATTTTATTTTATTTTTAGTATTTGTTGTTATAGCGGCAACAGAAATACACAATTTGTGAAAATTTCACAAGTCTAGCTATAGCGGTTTTTGAGATACAGCCTGGAGACAGACGGACAGACGGACAGACATCGAAGTCTCAGTAATAGGGTCCCGTTTTTACCCTTTGGGTACGGAACCCTAAAAACAAACAATTCGTTTGACATTTACTCGGAATACGATGAGGAAAGACTAAAATGTATTGGAATTTTGTACGTCTCTACAATATAATAGCTTTTCAAAATTGTATCTTATCTGCGGACATACAATACCTACATTTTGAAAATAAGTACTATTCAAAAAAAATGTTCTTATTAAAAATGTTTAAAAGCACAGAGTTTGCAATTTGCACGGTGGAAGACTTGATGAGTGGTAGTCTTCCAATAGGTTTTTGCGTAACTTTCTGCCACGCACAGTAAAATACTGGAACGCACTGTCGCCAGCAGTATTTCTGACCAATTCGACTTCCAAACCTTCAAGAAGAGAGCGTATTCCCTCTTAAAAGGCCGGCAACGCACCTGCAACTCTTCTGAATTTGCGAGTATTTGCTCGATAATTTTATAAGAAAAAAAAAATCAACTAAGGTGTACTCGGGGAATCGAGACGGTAGCGGTCATTTATTCCCTGTTAAAAAAACTTGTCATTTTCTATATAAACCGCGATTGAAAATGAAGTGTCAGATGTTCCTAGTCTAAGTGCGCTATCGTATTTTGCATACTCGATGTGAACTGAATATGAAGCATATCACTTCGAACTCATAAAAAGCTGGAGATTATCATTCTAAGAGTTACCAAGAGGTTTTCCGATGAATCTGTAATAATCTGTGACTTTATAAGAGGTCAATTTTATTCTTAATTATTCAAGATACAGTGCGAGCATTTTTCATTTAGCGCCTAGACTAAAAAGGTTAATGATCGCTACCGCCTCGTTTCGCCGAGTACAGTGTAGATCCTCCCAGAACAGAACCCTAATTAAGCAAATCTCATAAGATAAAAAAAAATATTCTAATAGATAACATGCGGTTGTTTATGTCTGTCTTGAAGCAAGATAGACATCGAATACGGAGAAACTTTTGTTAGGATTTCTTATCGAGCATAGCTGATCACTAGCCACATGTTTAAAATTGATGCTTGCCTTCGTTTACAGCGGCCGTTGACACTTCTTTTGTCTTTTGAAATCTAAATTATGGTTCAAGATAAAGTTATTTTATATCCAACGATTATAACATTGAATCGTATCGTACATACTATATATTATGCACTGGGGGCACTAGAGGGCTTGGCGCACGCACGCCGCACATACACAATATATTTGCGAGAGTGAGACAACCTGAGATTGAAGCGGCATTCGAGACATTTTCACGACTCGAATGTGCAGCCTGACATATCCGGCCACTGAAATGTATCTAAGTAATCATATTAAGTAATCTATTAACAGACGATTATATGGACTAGTAAAAACTGAATTTTTAAACCTTTAAGGTAGTTAGTATTAGTGTTTTAATTTTTACAGCACTATTAATAATATTATTAATAATATAATAAATATATTTACTTAAATCTGTAAAATATGCGGAAAATTGATAGTTGCTAATTTATAGAAAGCTCTTACTTATAACTCTGCCGACGATATCGCGTCGGATAGTATAAATGTTTAGATGATGACAATTGTGATGAATCAGACCCAAGACACCTTTTATCGCGAGAACAACATTAGATGAATAAATATACGTAATAAATTACTTCCATATCTACGTAAGTACAGAACACGGTACCTAGCTATAAATAGAGTCAAATAAGCTAAAAGGTTGTTTTTATAATATTTTACCAATCCAACATAAAATACATTAAACGCAACGTAACGTTAAATTTTTACATATAACCAAAAATAGCAAAATATTTAAGCAAAACAAAGGACATATTATTATATGTAAATGAATACTGATAACTTTTTAAGAAATTAGTAAGTAACTTTAACTTACGAAAATAAGTGATAGGAGGGGGAAAAATGTACATTTAAAAAACTTTGCGCTAAAAATAATCCAACAACTCAACATTTTTATGTTTTTGTTTTTGCGGTTAGACGTCAGACTCGTATTGGCATTTTAAAAGCCCTTATTGGATTAAATTGCAGATAACAATACGCTGCGGTTCATAATTGACATATTCGGGTTTGTCCAAAGCTAATCCCAAATCTGTTCTTTGCCATCAGAATAACATAAAAACCTCTGCACTGATATTAAACTGATTTGCTGTGTCAGTGATCCAGAGTGATTCAACACTGTTAGCACAATAGGATTATAGACCCACATGTTTTGGTGCGTGGAAAATTGCCATGGATGAGTAACAGCTGTCTCAAAGTGATACAAGACTTAGTGATGCTTTATGATAAGGCAAAATAATACTTGGATAACAAAAACAGGAATGAGAGTGAAACGTGTATGTCCCATAAATACCTAACACTTCATAAAGTAATGAAGATGGCTCTACTTCTGATTTTGACTACGTGTGAAAACATATTCGTATGCCTATAATATTTCATATTCCCTAATGAGTAAACGTCATTTTTTTGATTATTTATTTATTTATTTAAAAAACTTTATGCACATATAGGTACAAAGGTGGACTTAATGCCTCATGGCATTATCTACCAGTCAACCTTTGGGCGATACAAGAACAAAGTTGTATAGATGCCAGTCGAGTTGAAAGAGGAAAAGTAACTTGCCGTAAAAAAAAAGCAAATATAAATAAATAAATTATACTTATAAAATATAATATATATTGTATAATTTTATACTATATTTATAATAAACATATTATCACACATAAAATTATATATAAATAAAACCAATAACCATACATATATATTATTTAATAGGTTATAATATAGTTGATCATGTTTAAAATATTATAAATATTAATTTATGCCATAAATTATGAAAACTAAGAGTCTGCCAACTGTTTCAAGTAAAAGTCACGTACCCTGCGCTTAAAAGTGTCTCTGGTTTTTGACATCCTGATTTCCAGAGGAGAATAGCCTGGATATTAAAAGAAGAGTGGACGGAACTAGACTTGTGGGAAGGGCAACTTAAAAGCTGATTAGAAGTGGATCGGAGGTTTTTATCGTGCCTGCTGCAACGGTATTGAAAGTGAGGAGCGAGATATTCGGGAGTATGGGGATGATGCAGCAGTGAATATAGCACGCATAGTGCCCGCACAGAGCGGCGCTGACGTACTGGTAACCAGTGTAGCTTGGAGCGATACAAAGAAACATGATCGTATTTTCGAAGGTTGAATATGAATCGGAGGCAATTATTAAACAATCGGTCGAGTTTATCCAGTTTGTCGGCATTAAGATCTAAACAGCACACGTCACCATAGTAAATTATAGGAAAGATAAGGGACTGGACCAGCAAGGTCTTGACCGGAGTGGGAAGGAAATTTTTGAGCCGGTAAAAGGATCGTAGTATGTTAGTGACTTTGCTGGACACATTAGAAACATGGGATTGCCAAGTCAGAGAGGAATCGATATGTAAACCAAGATCTTTTACGCTTGTACTAAAAGTAATTACAGAACCATTGTAGATAACAGGTGGAAGAGCACCTGTGTCCACTTTACACAAGCATCTTGGACTACCTAACACCATTGTCTGGCATTTTGCGGGATTTACTGATAATCCAAAGTTATCGCACCAGTCTTTTATTGCTTTTAAAACCTCGTTTAATTCTGCGATGGCTGCTGATAACTGATCTAATCCTGCCTGGATATAAAGTTGCAGGTCGTCCGCATACAGATGATACGCAATATGAAGTCTTTTAGTGAGTAGATTTATAAAATACAGAAAAGTAGGGGAGATAAAATACCACCTTGTGGAACGCCAGCGTCAAGATTACACCACTCGGACGATGAGCTCTTCGTACGTACCGAATGCTGACGACCACGAAGATAGGAGGAAATCCAAGTAAGTACTTCAGACGAAATCGGAAGTCCAGAGAGTGCTGCCAGTAGGATGTCATGATTGACATGATTAAATGCGTTAGGGAAGTCTACCAGCACTAAAATGGTAATCAAGGAGTTCTCAAAACCAGCTCTTATATCACCTGTTACTTTTAACAGAGCAGAGGTTGTGCTATGTCCAGGTCTGAATCCCGATTGAAGTGGGGAAAGCAAATTATTTCTGAACACAAACCCGGACAGCTGCTTATGGACACAAGCTTCGAGAACCTTTGATAGGAAGGGGAGAATGGAGATAGGACGAAAATGTGAAGGATCAGTTGGATTGGGGACTTTTGGAAGCGGGCGTACAAATGCTTTTCGCCATAGATTTGGGAATTCTGAGGAAATAAGGGAGAAATTTATAATGTGGGAGATGGCTGGCAGAAGTTCGTTTTGAATGGTCGTGATCATGCGACGACTAATGTCATCACAACCTACTGCTTTAGATACTATGGACTTGATGGTCTTGTCGATCTCGTCTAAAGCAACTGGAGAAAACTGAAAGGGGTCTAAATTAGGACGAGATAAACCGTTTAGGTAACTAATGGTCTGGAATTTTGTATGGTCATCTAGTGTAACTGTGGAGAAAAATGGAGGTTTAAATCGTCAAGGCTAATAGAACTAGGTAGTTCCAAAAGTTCTTGCGACTTTCCAATACCAATAGTTCCAAGGAGTTTTCAAATATTAGGAGGGGATAGAGAAGCTACGTTTTCGAAAATATGGCGGCGTTTGGCATTACGTATCATCTGGTTACAACGATTCCTGGCTGACTTGAAGCT
This sequence comes from Cyaniris semiargus, assembly GCA_905187585.1. Classification (NCBI taxonomy): domain Eukaryota; kingdom Metazoa; phylum Arthropoda; class Insecta; order Lepidoptera; family Lycaenidae; genus Cyaniris; species Cyaniris semiargus. The sequence continues at coordinate 9,261,310 of LR994555.1, forward strand.
ATCTCAATTGGACATCGATCGATTTCTTTTAAACTTCCTTTATGCACAGTCCCTACGCCTCATCACTTCTCGAATTTCTGAAGTCGACCAAGGAGCTGGCGGATGTTTGAGCTTGACTTTTTTTTAGAGGAGTGTGAGAATCGTACAGTTTTTTCAAGATGTCGTTGAAGATCACAACTTTCCTATCGTTGGTGGGCGCATCGTACAATGGTTCCCAATCAATTTTAGACGCGTCGAATCTTAATTGTTCCATATCAACCCTCCCATAACAACGCTTAAAAATAATTCTTAGCGATGGTTTTGGCGGTTTAAGGTTATAGGTGATAAAGATTAGGTCATGGTGGGAAAAACCAGGAGCGGGGTGTTGACCGTGGGTTTGAATTAAAGATGGATTGGAGGTAAGGATCAAATCAAGCCAGCTATCATCTCCGGTAATGTTATGATGAGTAGCGGAGAGTGGCAAAAGATGAAGACTGACTGATTCTATTAAATGGGTTTTTGGGAACGAGGACAGGACGGGTTCAGAAGGTTAGTATTAAAATCACCCATGATGACATGATGTGCATATTCCGAACTCAATGCTTCCAAGACAGGTTCTAACTCCGAAACATATTCAACAGACGGGGGACAATAAACTACTCCAAGAGCCAATTTAGCGCCCTTGACAAGGACCTCAATGAATATGTACTCTCCGGCAGAAGAACCGTCAGATGGAGAAGCGGCTATTATTTTATGTGACAGATCACTCCGTAGGTAGATGGCGACCCCTCCGCCACGCCTACCGATTCGGTCATTTCGAATTAGGATGTAGCCAGGCAGAGCGTATGACGTTGAGAGAAGATGAGGTTTAAACCAGCTCTCAGAAATCAGGATGGCATGAACGTTATTCCCAGAAAAAGTTTCGATCAAGTCACTAAAGTGACTAGGTACACTTTGAGCATTTATGTGACAGATGTTAAGGACACCACTACTTTGTGTTACATTGAAATTCTGGTGTAGGATTTCGCCGAGCGTGTAACTAGTAAAGTCAGAACTTTCATCATTAGACAATAAACTTGTTTCATTGGCAGAATAAATTAAATCACTATCGGACATAGATGTTATATAAATAATAAAATAAATAAAAATATATTTATAAAAATATAAATACTATAATAATATTATTATTGATAATAACAAAAAAAATATTAATATGTTATATTAAAACTAAAAAAGAATTACTAATATTAATACTATACTTTGCATGTATGTACCACCCGCCAACTGACCAACAGGCTTATAATACTAACTAATATCTTACAATAATTTGTATGTTGTAAATTGTAATACGATCATTGTTTTAATTTTACCACTTTAACTGAAGCTGCTTAGCATGTTAAAACACAATTATTACAAAAAAGAAAACAATTACTTTGAAGACTGAATGTTTAGACATCACTTAAACAAATTATAACAAAAAATAAAATAAAAACAAACAGCCGATATATGACATTATGTACATTGCATATACCAACGAAACAGAAAAAAAAAGAAAAAAATTATCTAACATTTTCAATCAGAATTTTGTTATCAATAATAAGGCACATAATTTCATCGAAATGTTGACATTTTATATGAAGATGTGAGCATAGAATATTGATAGTCTTTTTGTTTTACTTTTCTTTGTGTCAATAAAAAAAAGTTGATAAAATGGAGTGATTTTTCAAATGGCCTTATTTCCATGTTAAGCAATTTTTTAGAAATCGAGAAAAACCGGCACCGGCTGTGTTATGGAACCTTTAAATATTTTTTTTCTTCTGTGTTATAGAGCCGAATAACAGTATTCTGAAGTAATTGAAATAGTTATTCTTAAATAGTTAGATTTATATAAATTAAAAATAATAGTTTGGAAATATGGCCTTTTGGTTGAAACAACCGGAAATGAGCCCATTTGTAATGAAGGCTTTTGGAAATAAGGCTTTTTGAAGTGATGTTAAAATAATTAAAACAATTTATACCTATAAGAAACTAATTTATTCAAATAACACTTTTATATCACTAAAATCATATTCAGTGCAATCACGTTCATCACAATCATCATTAACTCGCTCTTCATCTCTTCCCTCCGGCACCCGACCATTAATAATCCTGTTATACTACTGTAGATCTTCTGATCCACTCCAATTTTCACCAAATTGTTTTATTAATAAACTTTCTACATCTTTTTTCTTATTTACAGATAGCGGTATAGGTACCAAATCAATATTTGATATCTCTAATGGGATGTGTTTACGAATATTTTATTTTATGAATAAATTATAGTTATAATTTGCTAATTGTGAACTATTCATATTTTCAGATACGTCGTCGTTAAGTCTTTTGAACATTTTTAAAGGGTAAAGATGATGCTATTTCCCTTTTTCAAAAGGGAAATAGCATCATCTTTACCCGATTCAAATTAAAAATGTTCAAAAGACTTAACGACGACGTATCTGAAAATATGAATAGTTCACAATTAGCAAATTATAACTATAATTTATTCATAATACCGAAAAATATCGACGAAAGTTATACTTACTGTTTCCTCGGTCTTGCAGGATTGCGAGTTCTGGCTTTTCTCCCTCCGCTGTTAATTTCTCGTACCGTCTTTTCAGCCATTTTTGTAACATTTATTATGAAAAATATTTGATTACCTATAGTTTTTTCTCGAAATCAAAATATAATCTCTTGAAATCATCTTGAAATCTATCTCGAAATAACGAATTGTAATTTGTAAAGAGCGCGAGCTTTTCTTGACATTGACACTCAATGACATCCTACCTACCGCCAAAGTGTCAGTTATAAATGACAAAAAAAACTGTAGAATATAATGTTGCCAACAAGGAAAGTGTGAAACATGCAGAGCGTTGCAGAAATAATCAATTTTCAGGGTAGTTAGGTTATTTAAAAAAGAAGAGGAAATGTGTTCCATTTGCTTCAAACTAATATGAGGTTTTTGCAGAGTCCACAGGAAATGCGTCTTTTTGTTTCGAAACTTAAAAGCTTCTAACCATGGCTTAAAATCATACTGGAAATGTGTCCTTCTGTACAAGAATGAGCTTTTTGAGTGTCAGTTTTACTAGGGAAATATGTACTTTTTGCATTGGATTTTGAACTGACGGCTAGTTTTCAACATAACAATTACGATGGCATTCATAGTTTTTTTTTTACCAAAAGTGGAAATAAGCCCTTTTGAAAAATCACTCCTCAATTTAATAAAGATGAGCCGCTTAGTAGTAAGCATTTAACCAAGAACGCATAATTTATCAAAAAAATTTTAGGTAATAGGGTAGAATCAAAACTTCATTTGTTTAGGTACTAATAAATTTGTTATTGTTGCATGCAATGTCATATTTAATTAATGAGTATGTTTGGGGTAATTTAATGTTTGATGAAACAGGTTGAATTATAATTTTATTAGGAAACTTTGCAACAAGATAAAAACAAAAATACGGAAATGCACAGCTAAGTAGCGACTTTGTAATGACAAATGTAACCTACACGAAAAAAACAACCACATTTATTTGCTTTATTTTTAAGCAATTTATTTTTGGCTTTATTTTTAAATATGGAGCTTCTATAGAAATACAAGAATGTTTTGGCACGGCTACGTAATTGCAATGGTTGCAGCTGCCAGTCCAAATAACGCCAGCGTTAGTTTAAAGTTCAGCCAATGAAAAATGAAGCTTGTATAACATTAATTCGAGGCCGGGAGTGTAAAACATCTTTCCCTCGAGCCACACTATTGCAGATAGCATTAAACAACTAACAATATTGTGGCGCTAGTTCAGTATTTGGCCACGCGCCAAAACAACCTTGTAAGATTATAATAGACATGATATTATTTTGACATATTTATTGAAAAGAGATAAATGGTAGTGGTGTTTAATTGGCGCTTGTATGTAGTGTATGATTTAACAATACCGGTCTATACAGCTTTGACATTTGTATCTATTCGAGACTCTACAAGAGGAAAATTTTCATCCAGAAAACATGCACTGCTGTAGAATTCTAAAAGGCTATTTCCCATTTTCACTACAACTTTTGTGTCACTTGGCTTTAGAATACAGACAGAATATTGTTGAAAAAAACATTGTTGAAAACTGTTCCTGAATAACCCTTCAGGATTTCTAAACACCCTAAGGCCTAGGCCTACGTGAATGTTGTTTAATTGTTTAATCTCAACAAAATAACAATAATTTAGTGAAAAGACAAATAAGTTATATTTCGTTTTGCATTTCCAAAAGTTAGTCATTCTATTTTAAGGATGATTCCGTATTTTTATTACTTAAAAAATTCAATTAGTATGATTACTAGCAGACAAAGTAACAATAGAAATAGTAACAATTTGCCCGCGGCTGCGCTCGCGTGAAATTCTAAAATTGCGTAAGCATCCTTTGGGATCATAATGTTTGATATTGAATGTACTGTCGCTTCTTGGTGGAAATTCATGTTCAATTAAATAATTATACACTTTCCTTGCACTTATTCCACTTTATTTATAATAAAGTGGAATAAGTGCAAGGAAAGTATATAATTATTTAATCATGATGTTTTCCTAAGCCCAAAACTAGCCTATGTTACTCACCATCCCTTTTTTCTCACATTCACATTCCCTCCACCAGGAAAAATAAACAAACAAACAATTATACAAACAAACACACTTTCCCATTTATAACATTAGTATGGAAGTATGGATAATAGGAAATAGGATTTACAACGCTAAACGCTATTAATAAGTTACAACGAAGTAAGTCCTTTAAAGAAAAAAGTTTGATACAAAATCTGACCCCCCTCTTTTGTCCCCTTAGAGGGGTGGGGTGAAAAAAATTTATACACCAGATGTTAAGTTGAAAGAAGACAAATATATCTGCGAAAACCGCATTCAAATTGGATCAGTAGTTTTCGTGTGATGCTGGAACAAACATAATTATAGGCAGACAGACAAAAAAACTAACCACGTTTTTGGCTTATATAGCGATGTAGTGACTGACAACCCCCGCTAATTATTTTTTGAATATAATTTAATATACAGAATTTTCATTTCTACAGTTTTATTATATTATGTATAGAATGTATAGATGTATAGATAAAATAACCGAATACATCGATAAACGATAATATCTATTTTTTTCTGCGAATTAATATTTTTAATGAATTAATAAGCTAAGTAGTAAGTACCTACATCGTTTATCTTAAAAGCCTAGTGGCTTAATAAAATTAATGAAAGCCATTTTTCACGCATAACGGCGATCAGTAATGACTAATTACCGCATTAAAATTTGTTAAAATCATTGTAAACTCTAATTTTACACATTAAACCATAATTATTGTCATTACCCATTAAAAATCTTGCGTAATTTATTTTATTAAGTACTTAACACACTTTTAGTACAAGTCATCATGCGTGAAATCTTATACAATATTTATTAAAACAAGAAATATATCAGATTACTAATAAAATTAAATAATTAATTGCAAAATTTTCAACAAAGGTTTCAATCAAAAGCCGCCTGAAGACAAAATATTTGTCTCATAAAAGCTGTATATGGATCGGCAAATGTCAGCTCAATACAAAAGGAGAAAAAAATGCTCGTTATCTGCAGCACTGGATTGCAGTAGCGAAGAAAAAAATATTATAAGGCGACATATACAAGTTTATGAAGCATTTTGCTAACGGACTCCTCGCGACACACATCGCGCGCGCGTCCTTACCGACTTTGTATGTGTACCCATCATGCTGGGATATAAGTTGATAATATGTTTCCTACTGTTTGCATCGGCGAGTGTGGCTGCAGAGGAGGACAAGGGAATCGGGAACGGGACCTGGTTCACCGACGACGCTGTCTACATCGATGGTAAGATCTAGATGTATCTAGTATTTTAATTCAGAACAAAGTGAAAATAACGTTTTTATCCATACTTTCTGCATCAATATAGTCAAAAGAAGCTAAAATATACTTTAATTTCCAGTGACGAAAGGCATTGTTTATTAATTTTAACTCTGAGGACAGTTTTCACTTTGTGTATTCCTTTGCGTTCTCCAAACAATGCTGGCCGTACGGTTTTGAGGCTAGAGAAAGTAAAAATAACTATAAGGATATTCGAATATGGTTTTGAGGAATATTAATCTAACTCACTTTTGTTTGTGATATCCTTTTAAAGTTTTATGAGACAGTCCAATGGGTTCTTGCTCTAAGTTATGAATTTGCTCTACATTTCAATTGAACCTACTTGCATTGGTACCTACTTGCTACAATGCAAGTGCATTGGAGCAAAATTTTATCTCACTATTATGTTGACTTATTTCAATCAATATGTTCAAAATCGGGTAAGTATTTCTCAGTAAATTCGAGCAAAATTTAGTTATAGCATAAAACATATTTTCCAGCTCTATATATTTTTATAACATTACAGAGTATTCCAGGAATTTTCTAACGTGATTTTTTTAAATGTGAATTAATGGTTAAATAAACTTGCGTGCAAAAAAATCGACCCACCTCTCTCCTTATGATTCAAACGGTATAATAACTCAAGAGATATAATAAGTATTAAATAAATGTTGGTATCGTTTTAAAGGTAGTACAATAAGGATTTAATTTATGCTATAGTTATTGTAACTGTAAATTGTTTACTAATTCTACAGCCTTAAAACAAAAACCGGTCAGTTTGGCATAACATTTCAATAGGCGATTAATGAAATCTTTCTTGTAAAAAACACTAACAAATTGATTTCAATACCTCGTAGTGCCACTCATTACCCTAATTGAGGTTTCCATCCGGTTTTTCCTTGACCTTATCAAAGTTATAGGAACTCCTGAGCGATACCATCCCCATCTTCTTGTACAGCCACCCGGAGGTCCTAAAGGGTATCTGCGGCAAGAGTCCGGGCCCTCACCCTCTTTTTGAGTTCTCCCCATGGGTGCTCAATAGGATTAGGGTTAGGGCTCCTCGCGGCCAGTTCAACCTCGAAATTTCGACGTCGGAGAGATATTGACGAACTATCGCAGCAACGTGCGGTCGAGGATTGTTCTGCATCAATATGAAACCTTCACCAACAAAACCAGCGCATAGCACCGCATGTTGTCCCAGCACGCCCTAAATGTATCGATGGGTACTCAAAGTGCCAAGGCGCGGCCCGGTTACGAACTCACGATTGGTTTTTGCATCAAAAGAAATATCGCCCCATACAGTCCCCGATCTCCTACCAAATGCATTGACGAAAGGGTTCCCCTTTCGTCAATGCACGCCTGCGCAAATCATTCTCTTTGTCTACGGTATGCTTTTCTACGACCATCGTTACCTTATGGTACTGATTTAGCATTCATCAAAAAAGAGCACGACCCGCCATTGCTCCAATGAAAAATAAACATGAGAACGTGCGAAACTAAGCTGCGCTTGACGGTGTGCTGCGGCTAATTTTGGACCGTTATCGAGTTTTTGTGAAGTCAAATAGCTGCCTGCAAGTATCCGTCGTACAGTCTACTCAATTACTGTAACTCGTCGGACTTCTCTTGGTCGTCGCTGCACGTGAACTGCAATGAGCTGATGTCGATTCCGCAAGGACGTTGACACCTTAAAACGGTCATCACGTTCAAATGTAGTCCAATGTCTTCCTGAACATGGTCGCCTGGTAAAGTTTAGAGTCTCTATAAAACTTCGGTATACTCTTGTAACCGAAGTTCGACTTAAGTTTAGACTTCTAGCCACAACTCGTTGGCTAAATTCAGCTCTTAGCAAAGCCCCCACTTGAGAGGCATTATTCGGAGTAATATCCATTTTGCCACAAAGAAATTACGTCCAAAATCAAGTTAAATGAACAATAAATCAATAAAAATCAAGACAAAACAGAAAAAATAAGATTTGACCGATTTTTCTCACAGAACAAAACCGTTCAATTAACGGTTAAAAAACTGATTGATGGGGGTGCTTAGTGATTTGTGTCGTTTGTAGTCAAGCATGTTGGTTTTAGAAAATGTAGAGTAAACGTACACATTCCCTATCATATTAACTTACATTATTAATAAAAATAAATAATTAGTAACTATATTTTTTTAAGATATAGCGACTTCAATTCAGAAAATTTCCATTCTAATTTCCATTGAAGATCAGAAATAACCCCTACTTAATAGTTCATTGCTCGACGTAAAGAGCGGTAAAACATTTGACGCCAGATTAAAAATTATTAGGTCTATGGTGCCGGTGACAGCGTGAGCAATATGGTTAGATCTAATCTGATGCCTTCAATCAGCCGGGGTCATTATTCGGATGTACCGAATCGATTCAATGTAAATTTCCCGCCCACGGCCCGCCGTCAACGACATCCATCACTATTATACTGTTGGGGCCAATTTTTTGCCGCTCAATTTGAAGGTCTTTAATTAGACCAAGATTAGGACCCGTTGGCATTTACCGGGCTTTTAGTACTGGAAATAGTTCGCGTCCCCAACATTTAAATGTAAATGTGGCGCAATTAGACTCGTAAGTGACATTTATGTAGCTGCTGTTAGACAATAAAAAAACTTGATTGCCAATTTAGACGAAATTGTTTTGGAACTTCGCGTACTTCGTAAAAATCACCTAAAACTATAAATCAAAGTGTTTATGATAAAGTGATTAATAAAATAATTTAAATGTTCTGTTTATGCCTATAAAACACAGATTAAAGATATAAGTACATTGGTATTTGATGGAGGTTAATAATTATTTAGATTCTTTATTACATTTTGTTACATTTAAACTTCAAATCATCACGACAGAAACTAGGGATTTTACAAATTACTAAATAGTTACTACTTTATCTATTTGACCAGTTTAAAGTTTAGCCATTAGGGTGCGAATTTAATATTTGAATTTAAAAAATCTTTTTCTTCGCTTTACATGACATGCAGTCTTATTGCTTGTTTACATATTTTAACGCGCATTGGAAAAGGCACGTTTTGAAATGTAAACGTTATTTTCAAGTAATGAAAATATATTTTCAATTGTGAGTCTTTAGAAACAATACGTATAGGAAAAACGACGATTTTATGTCTGTACACCGTATTGGATTACTTATCGAATAAATTATCGAATGAACCCGCCGGCTCCCGTGAGTTAAATACCAAATTAGCCTCGTAATTGGTAGGTGAGTAACTTAAAACGATAAAACGACCATTCAGCCCTAAAACCACTTGCTTACAACAAACCATTATTCGACCATGTTTATTTACAAATCAGCATGTAGACGTCATATTATTATGTATTTCTAATAATGGTTGGAAAAATATAAAAAATTGTACTGTCGTATCTTTGGCACTATAGAAAGTACTGTTTACTGTCTAGATTTAAAATCAAATTATGATGATGTAAGTTGTGATAAACTAACTCATGATGGTGGCAGTAATAATTATAATAATTTTCAAAGTCAGAATGGCATACCGCATAATATATGCTACAATATTTTTTAGGGTTCCGTACCCAAAGGGTAAATACGGGACCCTATTACTGAGACTTCGATGTCTGTCCGTCTGTCTGTTTGCCCGTCTGTCTGTCTGTCTCCAGGCTGTAACTCAAGAACCGCTATAGCTAGACTTCTGAAATTTTCACAGATTATGTATTTTTGGTGCCACTATAACAAAAAATATTAAAAACAAAATAAAGTTAATATTTAAGGGGGGGCTCCCATACAACAAACGTTATTTTTTGGTCTTTTTGGCTCGTAATCCATAATAGCAACATATTATAGTCACTTGAAATTTTCACAAAATCCTCAATTATAATTTATTTATTTATTTATTTATTTAAGGACCAAATACAGTTTTGTATCAATAAATACATACATTCATGATATGTGTACTTTAGTATTAAAAATTAAAATTAAAATAAAATAAATAATTAAGGGGGCTCCCATACAAAAAACATATTTTTTTCCTTATTTTCGCTCTATAACGGTACGAAACCCTTCGTGCGCGAGTCCGACTCGCACTTGGCCGATTATTTTAATTTAAATGTGTACGCTACAAACAATAATAGTATTAATTATATTATTCGTAGTGTATAGGTCTCTTAAAAACTGAGAAATTATTCTTCTGTGCTTCTGGATGTAGAGAATTCCTTGGTACTAAATAGTTTTAAACGCGTGTTTATACTTATTTTATTAAAATAATACAACTTGAGAACCTCCTCTGGTTTTTTCGTCGGTTAAAAATAAAATTCAATGGAAGCCTTAGGCAGTGGACCTGTAGGTCTCGTTATCGAAGGGTAATTACACGCTGTCACAACCAGGGCTGGACATATAAAACATTCGATCCTAGCGAGATAAGCTTTATAACCTTTCATGACTGTATTTAATATGGTCGCTGTTAAGCATTAGTGTCCTAACCCACAATTTTTGTTGTTTTGAATGCAGTCTTGTTCTAAATCATCTAAAGAACTTAACTGCATTCATCATAACTCAATACGTAATTTTTTGTGGGTTAGTACACGAATGATTAACAGAGTCCATATAACCATTAAGAGATACTAGCCAAACGTTTTCTTTATCGCTTCTTTATAGAATCGTCGACCAAAATGTATGGAATTGACACGACATGAGTCGAATGTCTACTTCATATTATGTAGCGCTTATGTCAATTCCATACATTTTGGATCGGCGATTCTATAAAGAAGCGATAAAGAAAACGTTTGGCTAAGCCCTCTGGTTATTATTTTTTGCGGACATTGGCCATACAATCTCATATTGTAAGTCTGCAGGATCGACAGCTCATCGATCAGTGGTAACCAACCACAAACCTTTTGATATTATCTCAAGGAGCCTAAGGGACAAGCAAAACTGTCTTGGAGACAATGAAATTAATTAGAAGGAAGTGCTAGCATAAGTTTGTATTAAAAAAGCGGACAAATCGGAAGTATCGCAGTACCAATAAAATTTTTATCTTTATCTAGGCTTAAGATTACCTACTACTCATACTAGATGTTACCCGCAATGTGGTAACGCAGTAAAGAGTAGGTACTTGGTTTTAAAGCATAAGCTGTACACCTTTACATTACATAAACTATCCTAAGTACAATATTATGTACCTATTTTTCCGAAACTCAGAGCATCTAACTATAAAATTTCACCCAAATCAAAAATTTTATAACTTAAGTAAAATCAAATTCCAAAACGTTTTAGCAAGTATCTAATAAAATCGTTACGTATATTGAAGCAATAAAGTCAATAACATTTTGTTAACTAAAACCTCAAAGCGATGTCTTTTGGACGCACTTTGAATGATCAATTCCACCTGATTAGTCATAAGGCGAGCCCGGCACAACAGACCACCAAAATTTATTCCGAATATTTTAAATATTTGAATACGCCTTACATGGTGTTCCATCTAAGGGCGCTTTTAGATGTCATGGGTTTTTTGCCCCGAAAGTGCTTGGCTCGAGCAAATAATAAATTCATAATATTCATGTAGGATTTGAAAACATGTAAGTACATTGAACATGTTTTGGCGAAAAAGTCGCCGCGTCGTCTCCCCAGACTCAATGTGACATTTAAATCAGTTATGCGGTTTAGGCGTTAATTAAGAAGTTAAAGATAGACAAATACACATTTTTATTTTAAAATAGTGTGAAGTACTTGATACAATATTTAATACGCACAAAAATGACAGGGAAGAACGATTACGCCCAGTACATAAAGCAGCTGATATAATCTTATGTACTTTTATGGACTTAGGGCCTGTTTCACCACTTCCTGATAAGTGCCGGATAGGCTATCCACCACTTAACTTGACAGATAGAGTATGGAGAATCTGTCAAAAAAGTTGTGGATAGCCTATCCGGCACTTTGTCAGGAAGTGGTGAAACAGGGCCTTACACTTGTAATTAAAAATATGTTTAAAGGATTTTGTATTTAAATAATAAAAAATAAAAATGAATAAATGAACTAATGTGCTCAATAAATAACGCTTAGATATAAGTTCAAATAAGTTATACGTACCGTAGGTATTTTTCATCTAAGAAGCAAGTTTTCGCAATTTACAAAAGCAATCAGCTGCAGATAACTACAATATTATTTAACTTATTTATCTATTGTTGCGGCCGCACATACGTAGTGCTTCGTGCTTGAGACGATACCATTGGAAGATCTGCGTGTATCGTCCAATGGTATCGTCTCATAGCACGAAGCTTCGTGAGTCGTGACGATAGACGCATGTGCGGCCGCGGCATATGCCGAATTTCACATTCCTGCAATATGTAAATATTTTTCTTTTGTTTGTTCCAGCACTCGTCAGTAGAAAGAAGCGCGCAGCGAATGTCGCGAGTGGTGGAAAACAGCTTCTATTATTTCGGCTAAATGATGTAAGTAGGTAGCATTCTTGTTATTGAGTTCATAGACAATATTCACTTGAACGATTCATGCTATTCATCACTGGAATATGACGGAAGGATAGCACATCGCATATAGGTAGTAGGTAGGTACGCGATGATCCGGTAAAGAGCCAAACGTGTCTTGATTTCCAATCTGAAATCTATTCCACCAGAATATTATCGATACTTATAAATTATTATAAACTCTACATTTTTATTATAGTCAATTAGAAATGTTTATATTTTATACATTACCATAGATATTCAATTTTCGTAATATCACAATTGACTCTACATATTATAATATTTACTATACAAATAAAGTTTCATAATTTTGCATTATGAAACTTTATTTGTCTATAACTATATAATGCCTGTAACTTTCATGTCACCAGGCTGCAGAGAGCGACTGTCAGACGAGTCTGGGTCGTCGGGGAAAATGCAAAAGTTTCCGCGACTGTTACCCGCTATTCAAGATGGTGGACTTCGCCAACTATCCCGGCTGGGGCATGGGACAGTACGACGGGTGTAAATACACCAATAGCGACAAACTCGAGGTAATCTATTAAATATTTAATAGTATTTTAAAAAGATAAAACCGACTTCAAAATTGTACGTAATCAAGAATTAAAATTCCCTATCTCAAAAACTACTGAACCGATTTTGGCGAAACTTGCAGTATTCCCTAAGTTGAACAATACCTAGTACAAAAAAAAAAAGAATCACTTAAATTGGACTTGTAGTTCCGGAGATATGCGAATACACATAAAAACGTACACGTATACTCGTACATACATACACTTTTGAAATTTGGCATCTGATATAGACTATATATACGAAAATATACGAAAACTGGGCAGTTCTGGAAATATTACATACATACGGGTCGAATTGATAACCTCCTTTTTTGAAGTCGGTTAAAAAAGATTAGACTAGATCTCATATATAGAGAAAAGATATTTAGAAAAAGGTTATATCTGTAGGTAGGGTCATTCAAATATTCGTTTTATTCGAATATTCGACGATTTTCTTATTCGAATATTCGCCAAATTATTTTTCGAATAATTCGAATAGTAAGAATGTTTTTTAATTTTATTTTAAATGCTATTAACACATAAAATTAATATGGATTAAGGCGAGGCGAAATTATGTGGAATTCTCTTACACCAAAATTGATGTAGACTCAAAAAGGAACAAAGTAACAAAATACCCGAACAGAATATTGAAAAATGGCATGGTAATTCTGTAAAAAAATCTTGAATATCACCATAAAAATATACTTCGAACATCTCGTAATTTTCAATGACAATGATATGATTTTTTTACAAAAAGGATAGCTTTTTTATAGTTCTAACAAAATAACCGAATAGTTTTTTAATAAATAATTCGATCATTAAAAAAATTATAAAATGTATAATTTTCTCCTATTTCGCCCTATCAAGAACGCGGCGAGCGTCGTAACCGCCACTGTACAAGGCGCGCTGATATGAATGTTATTTGAATGTCCTTTACGTCGATATTTGTACTGACAGACATCGACCTGCTAATTTTAGGAACATCCTTGCCTTAAGAACATAATTAAGTTTATTTAAGAAAAATAATATTATTTATGAATATTCTACATCTGTATATCAACAGTAATACCCCGCTTTACGCGACCCCCTTTTGCGCGGTTTCACTATAACGCGAAATTAAAATTTCGCGCTCATATCATAGCGCTACTCGAAAAAGTCCGTAAAAACATAAATTTAGTCATCAGTATAGACTATAGACAATGATAGTAACTGTGTCTTGACCATGTGTCAAACAATTGAAAATAGTGTTGGGTGTTATGGTCGTATTTTACAAGAACGTAAAAAAACGCTACCCAAAAGACAATACATATATTTTTCCTAAAAATCATTAACGGTATGTATTGCATAAAGTGCCTTTAGAATTAAAATTATTAATTAAAATGATTCGTACTTTTTTATTAAATTTTGACTAGTGTAATCATAAACCCCGATATACGCGAATTTCAGTTAACGCGATTTTTTTCGGAACGTATCCCTCGCGTAAAGCAGGGTATTACTGTATATAAATTTGTTTTTAGTCTAACGAATGAATATACGACCATTCATCGTCGCCGTTGACCATGTTTTAGTCGTTATTTTGCCTAAAGACATGCAAACGAAGATATAAACCCCTTCCAGTCATGGCTTTCAGTGCTAGTGCGTTTGCTCACGATCTGTATCCATTGACTCCCTTCAAGCTTTCTTTAATTTTTTGTCTACCGTGTTAATTATTATCGCGGGCTTTAAGCCTAAAGGGCATTTAAAAAATCGTTTTTTTAAGATGTAAGTGCCATATTGGGAGTTTTGGAATAGTTAAAATAGAAAAGATCATTTCACGTAGTACGTAATACTTTCATAGACACATGCAAATTTTCAGTTGTAGAGACCTATTTTCTACTTATTAATATCATGTTATTGGCGTTATCAAACTTCAAGTTACTAAAGTCGTTGCAAATTTTTTTTGTTGCGGTGTTAGTTTTCTACTGGGCCTTTTTTATAGTTTCGAGCCACGTTGACACAGGTGAAGCCACCTACGTGAACGTAGCTCGAAAATATAAAAAAGACGGTTATATTATTTGACGGTAATATTATTTAATCTCAACTGCTGCATAGTAAGACTAATCACATGAGAAAAGTAAAAGGTGCTACGATCAAAAACGGTTTACACTATACAGCCTTTCCTTTATTGCCCAGCTGTAACCTTATATACATTTTTAAAGTTAAACAATGAAAATTAACTATGTCATTTACAAAGAGTTATGTTGATAAAAGTAAAAATAAGAATTATTTACTTCATACTATTAACAAAATAGGTTGTACCAAGCTTCGTGTTACTTTTATTCAGAGTTTTCAGCATTTTGCAAAATTTTCGAATTATTCGAATATATTCGAATTATTCGAACATTTTTGTAAAATATTCGAATTATTCGAATAGTAAATTTGTCGAATAATAACATTCCCTATCTGTAGGAGACAAAGAGTATTGGTATGACTGTTCCCAAATAACCTATATATAAATAAATTGTATATGTAAGAAATTAAGAAATAAATAATACCTACATTTAAGTTACATAAGTAGTTAAGAAGTTACAATCCACAATATTTGTTACTATTTTTATAAACAACCGCCTGTACAAGGTGCTGAGTTTGTATCATGTATACTACTTGGATGCTAATAAAGTCTTTGAATCTTTGAACCTTAGGGCCCTTCCACACGACGGATTTTTTGCGCACTGACGACGCGCGTTTTTGATGCGCTCGTCTTCTGCGCGTTTTCATCGCGTTTTTCAGATATAAAGTTTAAAACGTGTCGGCTTCCTTGCGTTTGCTGAGCGTTCAACTTGCGTTTGTATCGATACAAACGAGCGTAAAAATAACGTCGTGTGGAAGGGCCTTTAGGTTCCTATGCAGTATAGAAGTTATACACTTGTAACATCTTTACACAATAGATCTACTCTGATCTTAGTCAGATATAAGAAAAATGTTAGACTTTAAGTGCTACATATCATGTCAGCTGTCAAATAGTCCAGTGCCACAAAGAGCATCCATAAGGCAGGCATGCCTTATGGATGCTCTCGAACTCGGAGTCATGATAAAAATAAACCCTGTGGAATGAGCACAAAAAGATTTAATAGAGCTACACGGAAATTCAAGTGAGCTCGGGAGCTCGGTCCTGCTAGTGGTTTGCCTTGCTCGACAAAACGGGCTAGTTTCTGACGCGTTTTCGTTAATTTACTTTTTTCTATTTAGCACGCATTCTTCAGGACTTGTACTAATTTTATGTTTGTCAATAAACGTGTAATTTGGTACCCTTTATAAAGTCAATATATTCAAGATTAATTGAATGCATATTCTGAATAGTAATTTATTATTGATCTCATTAATAACGGCTATTTACGTATGTTTTATGAGCGTTTATTTTTAACTTTAATTTTAAACTCGTTCCTCACAAGCTCTGTAGATTGAGTTTTGTACACGCAATATGGATATCCGATTACTAATAAATGGATTTGTCTTAAATGTTATTTACCTTGTTTTTTTGGTGTCAACTACTCATAGGCATACGTTAGTAAATGAATACAACTAAAACTAAAATTCTTTTAGACTTGACGTATCTAAACCCTCTATCAAAACCTTGGTCTATCTAATACCAATAATAATTTATTCTATTCCAGGTGTTTGGTGTGTGCTGTACCGAGCCTGTCGGTACACCTCCACAGCAGGAGCTCGACTTTCAACGCTTTGGTCTTCTAAATCCCGCCCTACCTATCTCTTCTCCTGTGTTGCCATACGCTGGGTAAGCTAATCTGATTCTACATAGGTATGAAGTTATCTTAAAATTTTCAAATGTCTAAATTTCTTATCCACAGATCAAGAATGTAGGTTGAAAGCGAAGCCTGCACATTGTTCCTTGTGTTATGCTGTTGAAAGCTATGTAGCATGCACGCGTTTTCCCCCTAGGTTTTTCCGTTTTTGACACAACGCACGGGATCAGTGGTGGCAACGCGAGACTACTTTGAGATTTACGACTGTTTTCGCCATCAAACGTTGATATCAGAAATTAACCTTATAGGTCATCCAACAACCTGATGCCCGCTTGGATGTCATCATGGAATACAAACCAAAGGCAGTTCTTCTCGCAGTGGCCGCCGACACAGCCGCCGCTGCCGACTCACCCGCCCAACCACACTCCCGCCACACATCCACCTAACTTGGGTAAGCGTTTCAAATCATTGTTCTATATTCTCTGTGAGTTCGAAAGATAAACAAACATAAGTTTCCTCGTAATTTTTCTTAACCTTTCTTGTAAAGAAGAGAACAAACTCTACCATTAAGATTAAAGAACTAGTTATTTTGGAGCGGACTGATATATATTCAATCCGTCCATTTGGAATGGCTTTACTTCTACCAACTTCTACACACTCACCATTGAGTGTGTAATTACCATCAGCTTTCAAGTTATCTTAAAGTATCTAATAAATTATACGTTACAGTTGGCTACCCGACTGCGCCTACGACACCACAAACCGATACCGTTTCTCAGTCAACGACATGGGGAACTAAACCACCGAGCCCAAGCACAACGAAACAAGTAAGATTTGCCCTAAACTTTTTTTTCTCTACACTTAAGGCGCGCCCGTAGCGCCCTACTGTCGTTTTACAAACGTCAATTCTATGGAACGTTAGAGTGTCCCTTAGCGTCGTCGCGTCGCCCGGCGCAAAGTGTCGCTTTAGTGCGGTCTCACCTTTACGTTAATCCGTGTTCTGTATTTTTCCAATTCCAACCAACTAATAACAATGACATCCACGTGGATTTTAATAGTATGGGGGATTAAGTTCTTCCTTCAATTATTTTGCCGATGGACTCTCTGTCCTGGAGCATGAACATTCTTTCTCAATCGAAGAATCTGCCTGTGCTCACAAAAATATTTTCCCTTTCAGACGTGGCCACCAGCGTACCCCACACTACCTACCCGCCCGACTGCTCAGCCCACTCGGCCTCCTGCGCAACCCAGCACGGACAGCTCGTGTGGCATAAAGAATGGCGCTCTGGTAAGAACATTTTTGTACCCTTGAAAGTGATGGTAATATTTTTCGACAACAAGAATTATTGGCTTGTATATACATGATTACGGGCAAAGCTAAGGTACCATATGATTTAAGTAATATATATATAATAGTATGTTTGTATGGTTTTGTTTCCAACATAGATAGCCACTATACTGGTCAGATTTATTTAATATATGTATGTATATAGAGTCATGATTATGTCTCGGGTAACATACACGGTATAAATAATTATATTACGCACAGTGCTGCTCGCCAGTTCTGTTTTACTTGAACTTGGCTTGACACGCTACCGCGTGTCTAGATTTAATAGATTATTACCTGGGGCTACCGCGGCGCTGTAGCGCTTCTGGTATGTTTGCTTCTGCGCGTACCGATGGTTTTAAAGCGGTAATACGCAAAAAACAGCTTCACTTTTCCAGCGTCTACGAAAATCCAACAACAGCATTCTGAAAGTCATTGCAGATAGATTTGACTGTCCTATCCAAGAACATTGGATAAGGAAAGGAGTAATTTAAGTTTTAAGGAAAATTATTACTAACATCACTAACATATTTATAAGCATTTGTTATTATTTATTATTATCATTATCATTTTGTAACTAACACACTAACAATACTATGGGCACATTGTCTGAAATAAATGTTTTTCATTCATTTCATTCATTATAATCTGCCTATTATTCGCCTTAGTCCGAATGGTTATAGTTCTTGACTTATATTTCTTAGCCGTACGGAAGCACGGAGGACGAGCAGCGTATAGTGGGCGGCCACAACGCCGAGCTCAACGAGTGGCCGTGGATAGTGGGGCTGTTCAACAACGGCCGTCAGTTCTGCGGCGGATCACTCATCGACGATAGGCACATCCTGTCCGCCGCGCACTGTGTCGCTCAGTAAGTTTGTCAGTTTTGAGGACTTTGCATGATGTGATTTTATATGGATACGAGAATTTTATATATAAAATTAGAATGCAAAGCTTCCGTAAAGGCTTTATGGTGCATTCAAACTTCAAAGCGTGTTAGGTTTTATGCGATAAGCGGAGCTGCCCCTAGAATATCGCACATTAACACATAGCCAAGAAGAGACACGATATGATAACTCTTAAGTACAAAATGTTACGGCGTTATAACCACCGTTTGCGCACCCTTGTGAACGGTGCCTCATTATTTTCAACTTCTACCTACCTAGGTACTATAAATTGCTCTGTTATCAGCATGACCTCATGGGATGTCGCCCGTCTCACCGCGAGACTCGGCGACCACGACATCCGCTCCAACTTCGAAACGCAACACATCGAGAGAAAAATCAAGAGGGTCGTGAGACACCGTAACTTCGATATGAGAATTTTGGTAAGTACATTATCTCCACTTCAAGAATACAACTGTACCCTAAGAATACGATTACACGGTCAGCCTGGCAGCAGTTCAGGCCATCAGTCAAACGGTTACATGATCATTCTCCCGTCAGTCTGTAGCCCTAACACGGCGACCAGTAGAAATGCGAAAGTATAGACAAACTGTGGACATAAACTTAAGGTGCCGTTCCGATCTTTACCGCGGCTAATCGCGACCGACAAAAATTCAATTAAAATGCCACTTTATGACAGACTATAGTATATGTCATAAAGTAGGATATTATTTGAATTTTTAGGACTATAGTCTGTCATAAAGTGGCATTTTAATTGAATTTTTCGGAACGAAAAAAGATCGGAACTGCACCTTAAGTTTATCTCCACAGTTTGTGACTATAGTCTGTCATAAAGTGGCATTTTAATTGAATTTTTCGGAACGAAAAAAGATCGGAATGGCACCTTAAGTTTATCTCCACAGTTTGTCTATACTTTCGCATTTCCACTCCGTGTCTCCGGTCGCCGTGCTAGGGCTACTGGAGCAGGCTGATGGACTGAACTGATGCCAGTCTGACCGTGTAACCGATGTCTAATAGTTCACGTGTATAATACTCATAAGCGCTATCTGCACAACCTTCTCGTCATTGCTCATTAGCCTACAGGGCGTGCTACGTTGCTATGTTACGTTTATGCTGCGACGACGCACCACAAGCAGAGATGTGACTTATCTAAGATACAAGTATCTGAAATACAGATACAAGATACGTATTTTCATTTTGTATCTAAAATACTTTTTAAAAATTTATTTTGTAAGTATCTTTGTATTTAAATATATTTTGTTTAGTATCTTAGCATTTTATAAATACTTTTTCTGATAAAATACTTTTAGTAATATAGTATCAGTAGAAATTTATAAAAAAATACTAATTAGTCCAAAATCACATTGGTAGATGGCCACATGTTTTTAGAAGATTCTGATTCCTTCATTGCAAGTGGTGAAAATACGGCATCTACTGCCAGCACTGCTGACTTAGAAACTCTGCAATGCCTAAATAATAACGATAGGAGCTTAAAGAGCTTAAATACTTACCCTTCATTTTTTTATTTTTTTTTAAATATAACACCTGTTTGCCAAGTTCTGCCCTTGTGGAGCGACTCTTTTCTTTTGGGGGTATGATTCTAAAGCCCTAAGGCCTCATAGAAGAAACATGAGCGATGAAATATTTGAAAAACTAGTTTAAATATAGTATTTTACTTAAAAATAATATAATATTTTGTTTTGTCATATTTCAGCGACTAACCCGATTTATTCGTAAATATCATTAATATCAATTGTTAAAAATAAACGAATTCATTAAAATAAAATCTTATTTTCTTATAAAAGTATTTTTATCTTAAGAAGTATTTAGAAGATACCTATTTTGTATTTAGTATTTCAGATATTATTCTAGAAAGTATTTTGTATCTGGTATCTGAAATACTAAATTTAAAAGTATCTTGTATTTTGTATTCCAGATACATTGTACAGGGTATTTTGTACATCTCTGACCACAAGTCAGCACGCAATGGAGCAACGTGTTACAAAATGGCAGTGTCACTTCTGATTTTAGCCAAGCAAGCCAAAAAAACCATGTAGGACTATACGATATCTCAACAGTTTAATCTCAGTATTCACGGTGATTGTTTCTATCCTCTAGTACAACGACGTAGCGATATTGACGCTGGACCAGCCTGTGACATTCTCTAAGACGATTCGGCCCGTATGTCTGCCGACGGGCGGCTCGCGTGCGTATACAGGACGCGACGCCACGGTCATTGGCTGGGGAAGTTTGCGCGAGAGTAAGTATCCTTTTTTATTTTACCTTACTAGCTTTTGCCCGCGGCTTTACTCGCGTTAATAAGTATTATTATTATTTAGGTATCAAAGTCTCAGCCCGATCGTATCCTCTATCCCTTGGGGGTAGAATTGATCAAAAACCTTTCTTAGCGGATGCCTACATGACCTACATCATAACATCTACCTGCATGCCAAATTTCAGCCCGATCCATCCAGTGTTTTGGGCTGTGCGTTGATAGATCACTATGTCAATCAGTCACCTTTGAGTTTTATATATTATATTATTTAGATTAGATTTAGTGAATAATTAAGTATTATTTAAATCATCATTTACTAATAGATCTAAACTCCCTCCCGCACGCGCACCCCCGCCTTGGTGACGCCCAATTCGCAACGGGCCGTTGTCGGGCCGTCGCCAGCAGAAATCGTAATATTATTTTAATTTCGCCATAACCACGGAATATATATTAGTAGTACCAACCATAACTTCAAAATCAAACGTCCAATTTTAATCATTCAAAGACCAAATATTATCTACATAAACTGTGCTTAGTGATGAAATAATTTATTTTGATAAGGATTAATGGCATGAGTAAAATAAACGCGTTTTAATGAAGTCCAAAAAAAATTCAAGATTTTTAAATGAAAAAATGGTTGTTGTGCCTCACTCGACATAGATAGGTATAGTGTGTCGCGGACTTTTTTGTAGATATTTATAAGATCTACAATTAATTAGAACATTTTATGGTTCTATCTTTTATAGTTTAGGCAGCGTACGCAAAATAAATAACTTTTCTGGTTGATTTTTACACCTTGTGTCCGAAAAACCCAAATATATTACGGAACCCTATCTTTTTACAAAATAAAATTTATCCTATGTTACTCGTAGATAATGTAGCTTTCGAATGGTGAAAGAATTTTTAAAATCGGTCCAGTAGTTTTTGAGCCTATTCATTACAATTAAACAAACAAACAAAGTTTTCCTCTTTATAATTATTTTTGTAGAAGTAGTAATTATAAGTGTAGATGACGGAGATGTTAAAGAAGGGAGATGAGAGATTTTTTTATAGCGGCTAAACTACAAAACTAACTTTAATAATTGACGTGTCGATAGATTTTCAATAATTTCATGGTTAACACAGTCTTTATTTTTTTAAAGTACTCAATGCATTTATCGCTCTTTCCAAGACTTAAAAGATTTAAAATTATAGCTAAATAGATCAGTTATTAACACTGCTGCTGCTGCACAGGCCACATATTTATTATTGTTCTGATAACAACCATAAATAATAATACGTCTTACGAGTATCCCCTTTATGTTCAGGTGGCTGCTGAAGCTACATGGGTACTAGATAATAATATCCTTTTTGTCCTCAGGTGGTCCTCAACCCTCGGTCCTGCAGGAAGTCACCATCCCCATCTGGTCTAACCAGGAGTGCCGCGCGAAGTATGGCGCGGCGGCGCCGGGCGGCATCGTCGACCACATGCTGTGCGCCGGAAAAGCTAGCATGGACTCCTGCAGTGTGAGTGCTAAGAAATCTAAGCCTATATTTTAAGCTATTGCATAGCTTTTATCGCGGGCTTTGGGCGCGGCGACCGACTGAAGAAATTCCGTAACGAAAAAACCGACACAGCGGTGCGGCGTTGCCAGACTTCGGATTAATTTTATTTTATTATTTTTTACTTTTTAAAGGGAAGTTATATTTTTTGTGTCGAAGGTTTTTTTTAATTTTTAATTTAGTTTTTGTATGGAGCGTTTTGGGAAGGTTCATTTTATGTGATTTTCGAATTGTTATATCTAGGAGAGTTTTTAAGATATCAGAGTCATTCTTTCACCGATGTTTATATTTTTGAGTTTTTTTTAATTACCAATAAGAAAAATAAATAGTCAACTAACGAATTGATATACCTTAACTCATCAAGCCCCATACGGGCACCGGTGGTCGCGACAACAATAGAATACAATAGCATTTCCAAGAATCCGCGATCGAAGGGTTAAGAAATATTTCTTAAATGATATTATAACTACTATCAATTGATATTATTTCAGGGCGACAGCGGCGGTCCTCTGATGGTGAACGAAGGCGGCAGGTGGATTCAAGTAGGTGTAGTGTCGTGGGGTATCGGCTGCGGTAAAGGCCAGTACCCCGGCGTCTACACCCGGGTCACCTCCTTCCTCCCGTGGATTCAGAAGAACTCCAAGTAAACACACACTTTTGACACAAGTGCTGATTTATTTTGATATTTAAAAAAAAAAATTAGGAGCAGGAGTTTATTGGTTCAATAGCGTTATTTGTCGGTTACGCGTTAGCCAATCATACGCGCTATTGATTGAATAAATTTCTGTCAAAAAAAACCCAGAAACTTGGCAATAGCAAGCACTTGCTAGTTGCTACTGCATGCTGGTCTGGATTAAACACATTAAGAATACTGGGCGCTGGATAAAACATTTATATGTTGCTAATCCAGCACCGAATGCCAGTGATAATAGCACTATTATATCAATATAAATCAGAACTTCTTGCTTGTAATTATTGTGTCAATTGGCTTGTTTGCTAGCATTAACTACTATGTCAATTATTTTGAGAAAGTCAATAGTCGTTTGTCTTTCTTAATGAATTGATCCTATATCTAAATTAGAACGCCATTACATTTTGTGCCAATTATTGTAAGTTTAAGAATATAATTTTGATGTATATTTGAGATTGTCTTTTATTTTAGGATAATATTTTAACCTATCAATCTCCAAGCGGCACCCGGCTGCGGCATAACAATTGAAAATCTATTTTGTCTGCGATTCCCACGATCGAGGTATTAATCTTAAGCCAATAAGAATCATCTAAGACCAAAAAATTGTATAAATACCCATATAGACCTAGTAAGCAATTTGCTAAATTACTCTTAAGTATAATAACGTGCATTGGATGTGTTATGATAATAGTTTATGAATGTGTGTACAATTTAGATACTTACCATTAAAATAATTATTATATTGATTAACCAAAGTAATGAAACAATCAAAATCAACAGTATCTAAATATATTTCATAATTAAATCGCAATGAACACATTCATGATGCAGATAATGGATATACAATAATCTCATAATTTATATTTGGCTACAAGCTACTACCACAATACAAGGGCACTCACACGGACCAGTCTAGGCGTTACATGTCGAAGTTCGATACGTGTAGATGCTGCAGAATGTTGCGGGCTGAAAAACAATACAATTTATATTATGCACGATGTTTGTTCTACCATAAAACATACAGTATTTTCCAAATCAAATAAATGATATGCGAGTAGTTTTTAATAAGATCCCGGGTAAGTTTCGCATGCGCTATTGTGATTCAATTTGTATTATAATTTGAATTTTTCCGACAGATACAAATGTATGCAGTAACATAACTCTGACGTGTTCCTCAAATCAAGTTTGCAACACAAAGACGAAAAAAAGAAGTGTATACTTGTGTAGATCAATATGCGCTCGACATGAGGTTATATTACACTACTTCTGCTCTTGAAAATTATATAAAAGTTTAGAAAATGCGTTCGTGCGATTCACGCGTTCTAATATAAACATATGTACGTACCATCGAGGAAATTGATTCATAGGCAGTTGACCGACCGTGATCTGTCTGCTGTGTTTGATATAACGCTACCAGGTTACGTAGGTCCCCCATCTGCCTATGAATCAACTTCTCTGATAGTACCATCGAAGAATTCAATTTAAAGGCAGTTGAGACAGACCTACGACATTGGTCGGGATACGTCAGTTTAATCTTAGTTTTAATCTGTCGGCTGGGTTTGACATAACGCGACCAGATTACGTAGGTCCCCCATCTGCTTATGAATCAATAATTTCTCTGATACTACATAATTTATACGGTGTTATAGCCGTGAAATTCACCTTGAAAGTATCCCGTATCGTGTACATCATCTGGCGCGGGTACAAACGGCGGTTCCGTGTTGAGCTGGTCGTCCCAGTCCACGTGTCGGAAGAGCGGCATGGCGCGGACGGTGGGCGCGGTGGGCCGGCCCTCCGGCTCCATGGTGAGTAGGGCTTCTATAGCGCTCACCGCCTCGGGGGATAATGCCTCGTCGTCCTCGGGCCATTCTAGATCTAAAACGTATGAAATAAATAGTTGAAGGACGTACTTGTAATTAGGGGTAATCAAGTTACGTTTGGATACAAGGTAATTACGGATAACTCAAGTAAGGGGGCGTCCACGAATTACGTGAGGTGTTTAAGGGGGGGAAGGGGTCGAGTTAAATCTCATCTAATCTTACGTTGCACAGTGTACGGAGGAGACGAAAAATCGGAATTTTTCTATTTTCTTAAATTTTGAATAGGCATTAATATTATAAATGTGAGAGTAGAACACCCGCGTGTCAATTCGCAATAGTTTTGATGCTACGAGCTACCAAAGTTTAGCGTTTTTTTGCGGCCCGGAAGCGAAGAATCCATCTTCTTCAAAATGTTTACGTAATAAATAAAATTTTGTATTCTACCTTCAGGTAAGCCTATTAAATTGACGTTATACATCTACTGACTGTCAAAAAATCCAACGCGTTTGCGTAAGAAACCCACATTTTGAAAAATCTCACGTGAGATTAGGGGGTGGGGAGGGGGTTGAATAAAATCTCACGAAATCTCACCAGGGGGAGAGGGAGGGTCAAAAAATTGAAAAAAAAAACCTCTCGTAATTTGTGGACGCCCCCTAAACACTAAATCAGCTGTTACCTTGTACGTCTGTACCTGTAATAAAATATAATAAGTGGGTACCCAACCTCATATATTTTTTTTTACATTCAAATAAAATTGAAAAAAAAAGTTGTAATTAGAGACGTTACGATGGTCCTAATTTCATACAACATTTCATACAACTTTTGACGTTTTTATGCATTTCTGTGGCTCGCCTCGTGGCTTGAAACACATAAGAACTTACTTCTGGACAAGATGTTCTTGAAGACAGCCTGCGGTGTTTCGTCGTTGAAGGGCGGCACTCCGGTCATGAACTCGTACAGACACACGCCCAGCGCCCACCAGTCTACCGGGGGACCGTGGCCCTGCCTGAACAAAAAACGTAGGTGTTTTAAATGAAGAATTCGTTATATTTATTTTTACATACAAATTCTGACTGAATAACACACAAATCAGATAGGAATTCTGACAAAACTATTGCTTTAATTGCACGTAAAAACTCGTACATTAGGTCAACTTGTCTCCTTCACTTATTCACAAATATATTACTCTTCGATTTCTACAGACACGCAACAGGATCACCCGTATCGAAAAGTCAGCGACCGGATTTTAATACGACTTTGTTATACCCATAATTTGGTCAATAAAGTATAATAAAAAATTAAGTTGATTTCAAGGTAGATGGGGGACCTTGGTCGCGTTACGTCAAACCCAGCCTTTAACATTGAATTGACATGATCCGACCAAATGACGTTGGTCTGTCGACTGCCTAGGAATCAATTTCCTCGATGGTACTTACTTTAACAGCAACTCCGGCGCGAGATAGTCGGGCGTGCCGAGTATACGCTGGTCGGACACCTGGTTGCCCCGCCTCACGCTTTTCGGCGTGCGATACGGTGTATGAGGATTAGCTAGTGGCGTTTTACACAGATCTGTTGCTTCCTCGATACTTCCTTCGCCCTGAAATTAAAAAAAAAACTTTTTGAGTATCGAAAAAAATGTAAAGTTACCCCCTTACTAAAAAACGACATCTGTTTGAGTTGCAAAATGTCTGGTCCTTATCTGATACTCAAATGTTATAGTTGCACAATGTTTCATCCTTGTCTGAAACATAAGAAAAGCGGCGTGACATCAAGGACAAAACATTGAATAACTATAAAGTCAATATACTCATTGTGAATATTTTTATTAATAAGTTTATATTGGTTAAATATTTTTAAACCGTGTAATGGAAAACCTATTTTACCTTACTCAACCTCCGCATCGGAAATATTTCTAAACTTGTAGAGATATGTTTTCCGAATGTGAACGATTTTTCTTTGACACTCGACATTGATTCGTCTACTGGCAGGTTAAATCTTGTCGCTTTCTTCTTGGTTTCCATTGTCTTGTTCGCTGACACTGGCGTAGAGAATATTACGCCGACATTGAAGTGGTGACTGTCATTTTGTGACGCCCATCTGAAAACGAGAACATTTTAACACTTTACCTAGGCGCGGAGCTGTCATTACTTTTAACAAAATTCAGCATATTTTTTATTCTTCATTAACTAAAGCTTCCCTAAACAATAAACATAGTCTGACAAAAAAAGGAAAGTAATGATTTTAGTAATCTATTTAGTAAATATTTGTTTTCTCATAGGCAACTGGTCTAATTTTAATGAACGAAGTAACGATAGATTCGTTATAATGCCTCAAGTTTGCTTAGTCAGCTTCTAATTCTTTGTACCTTTTCTTCAGTACACCTTTAATGGGATTTTTCCGTCTTTCGGGTGTAGGGTGAATGTTAATACGTTTTGGTGTGTTTTGACTTTTCTCCAACTCCAGCGCCATAATTTCCTGTGTAAGTCCACTGTGATTCTCCTTGGACTCGGCCAGGCTGGTCACTCCTGTGGGCGTGTCTCCGTCGCAATCGAGAATTCTCTTCCTTTTTTTGGCACGAAAACTGTAAAGATTAGTGATAAATTCGTAGAGTTAAACATTTAGAAGCTTATAATATATTGATCTATTGCCACTTGTTCCTCTCACGCAAAAAATATTCCATTGCGCTTCTGTCTTGTGGAACTGAGATGGCAAAATATTTGTGAACGAGATATGTAACGATAGGCCAGTTTATTAATTTGTGTTCGCGACTGGACTATAGCAACGGCGTGAGCAATACTTAAGATATTAAAGTTTCTAATTGATAAACACAAGAAGAGTAAGAAGATATTTCATTATGTGGAGCTCTTTTTCACTATTTTAGTAAGATTAAAATAGCAAAACAAATTACTGATCATAATTTTTTCTGAAAATATTACCAAGCTCTTAATAATAAAGATAAGTAAAGAATGGCAAATTAATACCTTGGTATCCTTTTAAGTGAATGTCCTCTACAGAGCGGAGAAGCAGACTCATCATGTTGTGAGTCACTGAACAGAGTAGAATCACTTGAACCATTGTTGCTGCTCACATCAGTTGACTTATTGCTTTTAGAATTATTACTATTCTTAGAACTTTCGCAGGTATGATACGAACTTAAAGATCCTGAATGTGTCTGAAAATATAGTGTTTTTATAACTATTAACTACTGATTTAATATAAATACTTGCTTTTATATTTCGTAAAAAAATGTTTTTCATTACTTTTAAATATATGCACATTATACTTTTTGTATGAGTACTAAATAGTGCAATAAAACATTAAACATTTGATAGTGACATAAATTATTATTTAGTGGGAAATACTTGCAGCATTTTCCTCCAATGTAATGCTCTCTGCACTCATAAAC
The DNA here is from genome assembly GCA_905187585.1 of Cyaniris semiargus. Lineage (NCBI taxonomy): Eukaryota > Metazoa > Arthropoda > Insecta > Lepidoptera > Lycaenidae > Cyaniris > Cyaniris semiargus. The sequence continues at coordinate 9,289,951 of LR994555.1, forward strand.
GGATGAATTCCAGACAGTTGTGAATGATCCAATATTGGTGAATTCTCCAAACCATCCAACATATTATTATTCTTCTTTTTAGCTGTAAAATATTATTTTATATTTCATGACTCATTATTATATTATTTTTTAATTTTAATTTTTTCCACATAATAATTAATTGTGCACTTAAAACAATGCATAGGTTAATTATGAAAATATTATATATAAAAATATTAAACAGCAAAAAAAACACACAGAAATAAGCTTATAAAATATTATTGTCTATGTCTGTCAAGTATTTAGTTTGATCTATTGAAAAAGTTTAAACTTTTCTAACATATCAGACAACAAACTTACTAATAATGCAAGCGATAACTTTATCAGGTAAGTATTATAATTATTTTTATTTTTAGAGGGATAGAATTTAGAAGCAATATCATACTGGAATCTCTAAGTTCATCAAGAAGGTTCTCACAGGTTTCGCTGACTGAGCTGTGGGGATCCCCGCCACCAGACCCAAAGGACAGATGTGAGGTGAGTGACAACAGCTGCCCTGGTGTACGCATGTTCAGACTGGGTGTGTGAGCCACAAAGTCTGATATTTCCAAATCTGAAATGTTAAGTATAAGTACATTAACAAATACTTTTCAAAAATATATTTACAAACTTTGTGATGATGATTTCTATTATTTGTCTATTATTTTGGCAATATGATTGAATGTTGTAAATTAATTTTTATAAAAATATATATAACTACCAATTTAAATATTACATGTTAACCTCACAATATTTAAAAAAATACCATAACCAGTTTTACACAGTGGAATTAAAATTTGTGGATTATATTTCAACCAAATGAAATTGAAACAGAATGTTTATTGAAAAAATATTCATAAACAATACCTCTGTGTATTTCAATTTTAGATAGTCCAAAATCTGTAAGCTTCACATGACCAGAGTGAGATATCAGCATGTTATCTGGCTTCAAATCTCTGTGCACTATGTTGTGTTTGTGTAAATAGTCCAACGCCAGTGTGACTTCAGCTACATAGAACACAGCCATGGCCTCCTCCATGAACCCACATACACCAAGCAGAGATTTTAAATCACCACCAATCATGTATTCCATCACCTAGAATAACACAAGTTGTACTTAATATCTTAAAATGTTATTTGTGAGCTATTCAACCCTATTCCTATCAGAGTATATTTACAAAAAGTTCCCATTCAATATTAGGACGATTCCATTATCACAGGTGCAACAATTTGACACACTTAAAGCTTCCTACAGGCAAAATAAAACATATTTATTAATAAACTATCCCTTGAAGGGATACATTTTAACCAGTTTAACAATGATTTATAAATGAAAACCTTAATCAAATGTATGAAGGGGGGGTGCAACCAAATTGACCCTCCATTAAGAACTGTGACGAGTTCATAATATATTAGCTGTCCCGGCAAACGTTTTTTTGCCTGTTTTCCCCTCTTGAAGTTTTTTCTGATTTTTTTTTTCTATAAACCCTCACGTAGCCTGAGACCTTTCCAACTAATGCAAAGCCGTGGAAATCAGTTCGTGCGTTCTGGAGTTATAGTGTCAGGAAGGAAAACCTGACTTATTTTTATATATTAAATGAATACTGGTTATTGTGAAACTTTTACAAAATAACTTGCCTTAGATATTTCAAAATAACATAAAACAAAGAAACTATGTAACTAGATAACATAAATTTTATTAATAAGTACTAGAAATTGTTAACCATTTCTATGTTCATGGGTGCAACATCAAAATTCTCAAATCTCTTAAAGGTGAATTTAATCGTAATTCTCTAACAAATTTTTACATTTTCGACATGGAATATATAATATTACTAGTAAGTTTGTAATAAAACTGCATCAAATTTTAGTTTTTTATTAATTTTCAGTTGTTTATTGGCCTGACAAAATTAATCGTCTAAATCACTAAAAACAATTGAATAGTGTAATTTATACAAAAGATTTCGATGTATTGCTATATAACTATACTACAACTAAACATTAATTTGAAATATATGTAATTTCAATTTAAAAATATGGGAAAATACATTGCGTCCCTTAGATGATATTCTTTAAAAACACTCTAAATTATTCAAATTCCATTTTTTACAGATAAAAGTTGTTTTATTAGTAAATACATATCTTCTTACATATATTTCAATTAAAAAATGTAAAGTCTAATGCCACATTTTAAAAATCTTGTTTCCGTTGGGCCATTTCTAGTGGAATGACCATTAACTAGTTTTGATTGGACATATTATTGTAATTGTTAATTAAATATTGTTAAATCCTTATTTAATTTTAAACACAATATTTGTTATTACCAGATATATAGAAGATGCTGACTGCAGTGAATAAAATAGATGCACACAAAAAGGACTTCTTGATAATGCTAAGGCATTCCTCTCGGTTACTACTTGAGCTACCATATTTTTGTTTATCATATCCGACTTCTTCATCACTTTAATAGCAAATAGCTGATCTTTATTTGTCTTCTTGTGAGCTAGGAATACTTTACCAAAGGCACCGCGGCTGATAGGCTTAACAATTGTGAAATCAGTTATTTCTGGGGCCTAGAAAATTAAAAAAAAATTATATTAAAAAACATTTCATACAAGTAAAAGCATCTTAGACCATCCATTTGAAAACACTGTGCAATAAAATATTGTTTCTTTACACTTACCTTTGACACATCTTCAGTAGAATGAGCAATTATTTTACCTAATATTGTATGACTTTTACATTGTTGTTCCACTGCAGAGTCGTTAGCCATTTTAACTTATGTAGCTGATATTTTACTTACCAAATATTTAAGTACGTTTGAATTATCATACTTTATAAGCAAATAAGGAAATGGTGTCAATAAAGTATTGCTAACTACCCAATTTTTTATCCAAAACACTACATAATAACTTTTATTACGACCATCACAAATGCATCACAAATGCAATTGATTCCGACAAAATGAAAAGCATGAAATATTAACTTTTAACAAAAACTATGTACTAAGATCGAACAGTTTATTTAAACAATATTTAGAATTTAGACTATTGGTAGCACGTAATTTATTAATATAATTTATTAATTTGTTAAAAGTTTCACTGTTTTGAAAATTTGAATATTTTGACAGTTGAGGAAAGTGTCATTAATGAAGTTCACTTTTTTATTTATTCTACCTACAGCTTGGCAAAGAAGAGTCTGACGCGGTGACAGCTGGAGGCTACAAAGACTCCTAACGTTCAATCGGGGCATATTACACGCATCAATATAATCACGATTCCGTGATAATAATATTGATGGTGTAATAGGCCGAATCGCAGTATCGCAGTAGTACTTGTGTTCGTGTGATACTAGAATCATGATAATATTGATGCGTGTAAATTGTAATACCTGCCAAAGGGCCCATTCACGGCAGGCCGCATTGCCGTCCGCCATGCAAGATATAAATTATAATATAGTGAATGGTGTCGCAGCCTGCATGGCGGCCTGCAACATCGAGCAGGATGCGACCTGAGTCCTGCAAAAAGTGTGTAAGCTCCGCCCACCGCTTGCAGTCCGCCGCGAAGGACAGTGAGTGGCTCGGCGTCCTGCGTGGCGAACTGCTGTGTAGTAGCATCCTGCGTTCATACTTCATGGACTGGCGACCAGTGGAAATGCGAAAGTATAGACAAACTGTGGAGATAAACTTAAGGTGCCGTTCCGATTTTTTTGGTTCCGAAAAATTCAATGGGTTGTTTTCTTTTTTAAATCTCCACCAGACGGCGCGACGGTAGACACTTCTAGATTTTCTATTGGTTCCCCACTGATCTGAAATTATCTGCAGGTTGGCATCACTGACTACATATTGGTTATGTTTCTAAAAATTTCAGTGTACTGTCAAGTGTGACCACAGAGTGTGACATAAATAAAAATATCTTAAATCTAAGCGATGATTGGCCTAAGCGATTAAGCCAGTATACTGGTAATAGTTTAGGAACACGCTGACATAATAAAAACTTGTCAAACTGAAAACTGACAACTGAAAAAGTTTTGGCGGCCATGTTACTTTGAAACTTCTTCTACTTTTTATTGTTGGTGTGGTTTTTATTATTTTTTCCCAAATTGTGTTATTTGGGTTTTTAATGTTCATTATTGGTAAAATATTGGCCATTAAATATCTGTTATCGTACACAAGTGCAGGTAAGATGTTGTCAAAACCAAAATTTATAATTCCTGTGACATTTGGTGTGAATAACGATAAATATGGCTATTTCTTCCGTGAGTTTTAACTAAAACATCGTTATAATAACTTTATTATTCTATTCCTTGGAATATCATTGTGTCTTTTTCAAATTGAAATGTATCAAGTTTTACATTCTTTTGCCCAGTTCTGTAGCAATTATTGATGGTATTACCTGGTATTACCTATAGTTGTCTACCCATACGCCATCTATTTACTAAAATGGAAACTGTTTGACAATCAAATTAAAAAAATAAGAAAATGCCCCATTAAAATGCCACTTTATGACAGACTATAGTCACAAACTGTGGAGATAAACAGGTTCCGTTCCGATCTTTTTCGTTCCGAAAAATTCAATTAAAATGACACTTTATGACAGACTATAGTCCTAAAAATTCAAATAATATCCTACTTTATGACATATACTATAGTCTGTCATAAAGTGGCATTTTAATTGAATTTTTGTAGGTCGCGATTAGCCGCGGTAAAGATCGGAACGGCACCTTAAGTTTATGTCCACAGTTTGTCTATACTTTCGCATTTCTACTGGTCGCCGTGATAGGGCTACAGAAAGTCAAATCTTTTCTTCTAGAATCTATTATAAAATCTTTTCTTCTAGAATCTATTATAGCCATGCATTGGCCGGCTACTGCTTAAGGAAAGTTGTTTTAAAAAGAAGACAAATACGTTATGAATCATTTGTCATATTGACTTTTGATTTGAGTTTGACGTGGTTTTGAGTTTTGACTCATTTGAGAAGAAGACAGAAGTTTGTAGTTGCGTTCTCGAATGTATGATACAAGGTTTTGAGGTTACATAGTATTTATTCTGGTTAAGTTGTTTCTTTCCCTTATTTAGGTATTTATTTTTAATTTTTAGCTTAAATATACATAGGATAGTATTTAGTTTAGTGTATTTTATTAATTAGTTAGTCAATATGGATGTTGATCCGCCGGATCCTGGTGGTGGGGATTTCTTATCATTGGATATGCCTGGCACTAGATCGGACGCGTCTCTTGTTAGAAAAAGACCAAATGCGGACAGTATTCCAATTAACTCCAAAAGAAATACAGTGGTAAATCCTTCGATACAGCTTATATACAACCATCCAGACTTTTTGGCTGATAAAAAATATTCTGAAGGCGATGTTGGCCCGTTTATTGTCCAGGTTTCAAGGAATGAACCGAATAATGCTTCTGGGGTGGTTTTAAAACCTATAAATTTCGGACAATTTCTATTTAAAAATAGTGTCAAAAAAATTGTGACAGATGGCATTAAAAGATTAGGTCGGAATAAGGTTGCAATAGAGTTTGAAGATTTTGAAAGTGCGAACTCTTTTGTTATTAACCCTATTTTACAAGAAAATGGGTACTCTGCGACGATTCCCGCATACAACGTATTCCGCATGGGGATAGTTCGCGATGTCCCCGTCGAGTGGGCCATGGAGGAATTAGTGGAAAATATAGAAGTCCCTAATGGTTTTGGTAAGGTTGTGAGGGCACGGAGACTGAGCCGGAAATCAGTTGTCAATAATTCTCCGACTTGGATTCCCACGCAATCAGTTGTGTTAACTTTTTCTGGGCAAAAACTGCCTAATCGAGTTTTTTGTTTTTACAATTCGCTGCCGGTTCAAATTTATAGTTTACCAACTATTCAATGCAACAAATGTTGTAGATTCGGGCATGTAAAGCCGTTGTGTAGATCCCAGCCAAGATGCTTTAAGTGCTCTGGAACTCATGAAGGTGAGACTTGTTCAGTGCAGGCTATATCTTGTCTTTTTTGTTCTGGTCTCCACCAGGCTAACTCTATATCCTGCCCCGAATATTCTAGGCAAAAATCTATAAAATTGTTAATGTCTCAGGAAAGCATTTCTTACATGGAGGCTTCTGCAAGGCTCCCCAAGGTAAGTCGTTCTTTCGCTGATGCCTCGAAAACTTATCAGTCTTCGTCCCCCTCGCTACCTTTGCATCACGCCGATCTGAGTTCCCAAGCGTCTACGGTTCTGCGCTCATATCGCAAAATCGTTCTTTCTCCTCGCCGTACTCCTCCTCCAGCAGCTCCGGGCTATGACCATCTCGCTCATCAGGATTTAATAAGAAGCCCAAATTTTTCCTCACAAAATGGAAGTGCCTTTCCTAGTCAGGTACAGGCATCCCAAGTGTCCACTGAAGGTTTTGTCCCTACACAATTATCACCCAATGACAATATGATCGAGTTTATGTTTGCGTTTATCATCAATTTTGTTTCTCGGTTTAGTGACGGCTTACCGGACAATATCCTAAATCATTTATCTATGCTTTCATCTTTCATACCTCAAAATGGCACTCAAAATTATCCAGTGGAACTGTCGTAGTTTGAAAAAAAAACCAAGAGATTAGGACGCTACTTTAAAATTTTGATCCCATAGTCATGGCCGTTCAGGAAACATGGTTGAGACCTGGTGTTCGTTTTAGAATTCCAGGTTTTTCATGTTTCCGGGACGATCGGAGTGATGCAAAAGCTGGATCGGCTATTTTAGTTCGTAATACTTGTAAATATTCCCTCATTCCATTACCTCCCCATAGTGATAGGATAAATATTGTTACTGTTCGAGTCATGGATGTCACATATGTTTCTGTATATATTCCGAATCCTAACGCTTCTTTACTAACTGAGTTTTTTTTCAATTATATCCTCTTTACCACATCCTGTTGTGTTCTTGGGAGATTTTAATATTCACAGCATGGTGTGGGGTTCCCATTTCAATGATAATCTGTCTAGTTCTTTATTAGATTTTATTGATGACCATAACTATGTCATTCTTAATGACGGCTCCCCAACTCGAAGGGTGGCACCATCGCAGAATCCTAATAGCGCTGTCGATTTGTCATTTGTTTCTTCTGCTCTTTATTTGCAGTGCTCTTGGTCTATTCTTCCTAATTCGTATGGAAGTGATCATTTTCCAATTGTTATATATTTTCAAAATTCCAGTAGACCTTGTTCCGTTGATATCCCCCCAAGGCAGAAATTTAACCTGGCAAATGCTGATTGGGATCTGTATTCTATTGCAACGGATGAGGAGTTTCAATCTATTCCTCAGATTACAACGGATAACATCTATGATATTTATCCGTCCATTAGGTTGGCTTTATTACGAAGCGCTGAAAAATCTTTCCCTGTCAAAAAGCATGGTCCATTTAGAATGCCGTCTCCACCTCGGTGGGATGCGGAGTGTACAAAGATCTGTAAAAAAAGAAAGGAGGCAGAACGAGCCTACTCATTATCAATGACTATGTCAAACTTTCTTACGTATAAAAGAATTGCTGCTCAGGCTAAGAGACTTTTCTCGAAGAAAAAAAGACTTGGGTGGCAACTTTTTTGTGAAAGTTTATCCCCCCAATCTCACCCTTCCCTGGTGTGGCAAAAAATAAAAAGATATCGCGGGTTATTTTCTTGTGAGATCCGGAATTCTAATAGTGATCCTTCGTGTTGGATTGATTCCTTTGCAGAAAGGTTGGCTCCTCCTTCAGCCGCTCTACAGGAGGAATTAATGGTATATGAAAATTCTGGTACTGTGTGTAGTGACCTAGATGCTCCATTTTCATGGGAGGAATTTCAGTTGGTATTGGAAGCCTTGAGGGACTCTGCCCCCGGTGTTGATGGGATACCGTACTCATTTATTGTTAAAAGCGGAACTTCAACGCGAAAAATTCTTCTTGAGGCTCTCAATGTAATATTTCAGACAGGTCTTCCTCCACAAGAGTGGAAGACTCAAGTTATTATCCCAATTCTGAAACCCGGTAAACCTGACGGTATCCCATCGTCATACCGTCCCATTGCCTTGTCTTGCACCCTTTCGAAAATTTTGGAGCATCTCATTAAAAATAGATTAGAATGGTTTGTGGAGAGTAAAAATATTCTTCCATATAATCAGTTTGGCTTTGGGAAAAACTTAAGTACTGCAGACTGTCTGGCAACTTTTGTGACCGATGTCCGTTTGGCATTTTCTAAAAGTGAGTCAGTGGTGGGTGTCTTCCTAGACATACAGTCAGCTTATGATAAGGTTCTTCTTCCCGTTCTTAGACATAAATTACTCAGATTAGGTGTATCAAGAAAAATTGTTAATTATATTTGTAACTTTCTATCGTTTAGGACTGTTAATGTGCAATATAAGAATATATCAGTCTCTCCGAGGTATGTTTGGAAAGGTCTCCCTCAAGGTTCTGTCCTTAGCCCACTTCTATACAATATTTATATCAGTGACCTTGAAAGCTCTGTAAGCTGCTTCTGTAATATACTCCAGTATGCTGATGATTTGGCTCCATATATTATCGGCACGGATATTATTCAAGGTTGTAATCGACTAAATTCTGCAGTGTCCTACTTAAGCGACTGGCTGGAGAATCATGGTCTCTCAATTTCCATAGAAAAAAGCTCTGTAGTTGTTTTCTCGAGAGCTAAGTATATCCCGGATATTTCTTTAGTTTACAGCAGCCAAGTTTTTCCAGTTAGGGATTCTGTTAAATATTTAGGCCTTCATTTGGATTCGAAATTGTCTGGTACAAGCCACATTAATAATTGTTTAAAAAAGGCGGAAAGAAATTTAAATATCCTTCGATCCTTATCAAGAGTTTGGTGGGGTTCCCACCCGTACGTCCAAAGGTTAATGTACAATGCTTTAGTTCGTAGCCATTTGGATTATGCGTCCTTTTTATTTGAGCCTTGTAGCAAATCTGGTTTGAAAATGTATGATAAGCTGCAGGCAAAATGTTTACGGGTAGTCATAGGTGCAATGAAGTCATCCCCCATTAATGCGCTTCAAGTGGAGTGTGTGGAACCTCCTTTATCTCTACGCCGACAGTATTTGTCTGACAGGTTCATATTTAAGGTCTACCAGCGGTCTTGCCACTCTCTTATTAATAAGCTGTCTTCTCTCTTACATCTTTCAACTAGTAGTTATTGGACGCATAAAAGTTTACCCTGTGTTATGAAAAGTTATCAAAAACTAGTATCTCTCTCATGTCCTGTGGCCCAATTTTCAATTAATCCGCTGTTTGAAGCTTCATTTTGCTCTCTTGTATTTTCTCCAGATATTATTTTAAATTTTCCCATAGTGAAGGGTTCCCCTGTTGCTAACAACCAATTTAATGCCATAATAAGTGATAAATTTAAGGATTGGACTTTGATTTACACAGACGCTTCAAAATTATCAGATACTTCTTGTGTAGGTAGTGCCGTTTGGATACCAAAATTTAATGTCATCCTTAATAATAAATTGCCTTCATTTTCTTCGGTTTTTAATGCAGAATTTCTAGCGATTTTTGATGCGCTTTCATTTGTAGAAGCGCACAAATTAAACAAGGCAATTATTATATCCGATTGTAAAAGTTCCCTGGAAGCAATTTTGTCAAACCCCTTTAGAAGTAAATTTAAATTCCATTTAATTTTTAAAATTAGGGAGCTACTACTTAAATGCTATTGTAGCAACATTCAGGTTGTACTTGCTTGGATCCCTGGTCATAGCGGGATTATAGGTAATGAATGTGTGGATATATATGCCAAAGAAGCTGCAAAGTCTGGTGATTTAAGCAATTTCAAAATTTTTTGTCAGGATCTTTTTCCTCTGGCCAAGTCGCATTTGACTTTGGAGTGGAATACTATTTGGACTGAGTCGAGTAGAAATAAAGGACGTTTTTACGCTGAAATTCAAGATTCAGTACCTAGTCGACCGTGGTTTTTTAAATATTTGAAAGCTAATAAGCCTGTTTGCTCTACTATCTGTCGGCTACGGTTGGGTCACTCGTGTAATCCGGTATTTCTAGCTAAAATAAGGGTGAGGGATAGCTCATTGTGTGAATGTGGCTTGGATGAAGGCTCTCCAGACCATATATTTTTTGCTTACGAAAACAACCTTTCATTGTACGATTACCTTCCTCCTAATATTCCTCGTCCCACTAATCTTAAATCTATTTTATCGTTACTATATTCTCCATTTATAGACACCTTATGCTCGTTCATTGCTCATAATCACATTAGGCTCTAGTTGTAATAAGAATTCTCCACCTTTTATTTAATATATTATTTATTGTAATTATGTTTATACTGTATTCTGTGTATATTTAAAGGCTAAGAAACAATATTTTGCTTTATATTTGCTTGTTCTGGTTTTTTCTGTTCTATTATTATATCTTGTATTTGCATGGTCGCATGAAGTCATCACTTATCCGTGCCCAGTGCATGGCAATCAGTTTGCGTTTTATGTTATATAAGTTATAATTACTGTACATTTTTTTTCGCCTCAACTCTGACGCTGGCAACTCCTAAAACGGGGAGGCTTACGCCGAAAAAAGTTGGCGGGCTTTTTAAAAAGAGAAGTCGTATTTTTTCAACTTTTGCGAAATTAATTATTTAAAATAGTTTTTATAAGGAATTTTAACAATAAAACAACTCAAAACGGTACAATAATAGACGTCGAAATGGAGGATCCTGGGGGGACAACCCCTGGGAAACCCGGTAGAAAAAGGCCGCGAGGCCCTGATATTGACGACGACAAGGATGTTCTAGATGAGTCATTTTACATCCCGTATAGCAAACCCGGCTACAGACGCTTATTCCCTGAGAAGTCGCACTCTCAGGAGTATATAGTATATACAGAATCCACCCAAACTGATAGCAATATCGGCAACAAAAATCCACTTACACTAACATCCATCTTCAAAGAAGAAATTAAAGGAATAACCGGTATCAAACGAGTAGCAGCCAATAAAATAGCTATTGCGTTCTCCCAGGCAAGTTATGCCAATAATTACTTGCTTAATGAAACCTTCCATCTCAAGAATAATTTAAAAGCCTTCATCCCGGCTAGGAGCATCGAAAAAATTGGAGTACTACGGTATGTACCCACTAGGATTAGTAATGAAGAACTATTCAAAAAGCTAACTTCAGCATATGAAATTATAGGAGTGAGAAGGTTTACCAAAAAAGTAAATGGTAAAGTAAAACCGTTTCAAACGGTTTCTGTTACATTTCTTTCAAATATATTACCTCAATCTGTGTCATTAGATCGACACTGTCGTCGAACAAAGACGGATCTGCAAAATATCAACTTTACAGGAGAGCTGTTTAAAGTTTACGATTCATATTTTTCAATGTAACTTTTTTCTTATCAATTAAAATAAAAATTTATTGCATAATAGCTTTTTGTAGTATTAAAATCATTGTATATGCATTTAAAATTTTATGTTTTATTAATTATTCTTAAAAAAAGCTGTTTTATGTAAACATGCGACATTGTACTGCGCTGCGTTGCGTGCGTTGTTTGGTTTGATGTGACTTTGAGGCGTTATTCTACGGAAACTACTAAGATGAATGTGAACATGCTACATTGCTCTACGGAATTTAAAATTAATGTTATGTCGTATGTTGTAAGAAGATTATGATGATCATAAATATAGTTTATGCAAAATTAAAACAACATAATATTTTCAAAAGCTATTTTTTATTATGTCTACCAAAATGACAAAAACCTATAACAAAATTAATGGATAACAGTTATTTTAATGGTAATGATAATATTATGGCATCGATCAGTCTTATCCAAGGTATCTTAATAATAATTAATATGTCTTAACAAAGTCATAAACAGGAATAATAAGAGTTAGCAAAAATAATTATAAATCTCAAAAACAGGTCATAAAAATTATTACAATTAAACTGAATCGGTAAACTTCGAGCCCTCCGAAATTAAAATATAAAAATAAATTAATATTTACTTTACATTAACAAAAAAAAAAAATCTAAACTTTTAGCAAAGCTTTTAGCCACTTCTAAAATCAGTGAATATTCTTAAAACTATAACAAAAATAGTAGGAATTGTGTTATTACTCATTACTAAAATTAAAATATTATCAGTTATCACATACTTAGGCAATCGAATTCAAAATAATAATTATAATAACGCTTAGTCAGAATTAAGAAAAGAAAAACAAAAAAGTATACTCTAACTAAAAATTTAGTAACAATAAATTCATTATTTCATATGATTAAATCTTAGTTTTGGTACAGCTACTTTTGTTTCTATAAATGTGGCAAATATCGCAGGAATCCTTTTTTGGGATGTGAAATCCAATATTAAAGTGTTTTAATTAGTTAATAGAATCAGGCGTTACTTTACGGAAATCCATGGCTTAAATTAATTTAGTTTGTTATTATTTTTAGCAATATTCTGCGAAATAAACCTCAACCTTTAAGTAAATGAGTGAGTTTACGCATAGGCATGCGTACAGCACCTCCCTCCTCTCCCACACTGCCTATGCGTACACTCGCATGCAAGAACCTGCAAATACCACCACCACACAAGCAATAATGTTGGCAAATCCGTGCAAGGCCCCTCACCACCATGCAGGTTGAAAACCTCGACGCGCGTTTCGCCCCAACACCGGAGCATCCTCAGGATGTGGTCTCTACGAACAACGTCCGTCAATGACTTGTGACTTGACAAGTGGTAAAGGTTGAGGTTTATTTCGCGGAATATTGCTAAAAATAATAACAATCTAAATTTTTAGCCATGGATTTCCGCAAAGCAACGCCTGATTCTATCAACTAATTAAAACACTTTAATATTGGATTTCACATCCCAAAAAAGGATTCCTGCGATATTTGTCACATTTATAGAAACAAAAGTAGCTGTACCGAAACTGAGATTGGATCATATGAAATAATGAATTTATTGTTACTAATTTGTTACTAAGATTTTGCCTTTTTTAAATTTTTTATGTTTGAGTATACTATTTTGTTTTCTTATCTTAATTCTGACTAAGCGTTATTATTATTATTATTATGAATTTGATTGCCTAAGTATGTGATAACTGATAATATTTTAATTTTAGTAATGAGTAATAACACAATTCCATCTATTTTTGTTATAGTTTTAAGAATATTCACTGATTTTACAAGTGGCTAAAAGCTTTGCTAAAAGTTTGGATTTTTTTGGTGATACTTCTACTCATCTGTCATGTGCACCACAAAAGACATCATCACAATTACTGTGATAATTAGTAGGGGAAGGCATAGGTGTAGGAATTCTCAGTGGTTATTGGGCCGTACCAACAATAATATTGTCTTCAAATTCCTCAACAATGACAGGTGGGGAGGCTTAAAAGCTGGTATTAATATCTTCAAGAAAAATTAATGGTGAACTAAGAACATCTTCCGCTACATCGTGTAGTTCCCTGATCATTAATTCTTCGGCTCCTGGTGGCAATGGGGACTCAGGTTTATCATCACAAGCACCTATAAATCACGTAAATATTTAAGATAAAATATGAATACAATAAAACAAATCATAAATTAGTATAATTTTAAATAAAATATGTTTTATTGGCATTTTAAGTAGCCGAACAAAGTCGTATGTGGAATTATGTCGATCACAAAATCAAAATTAGGAAATTAATAATTTAAGTATATAAAAACATGTGGTAAAAAAGCAAAGTATGGAAATAATACTTTACCAATTAAATTAAACATATTTTATTTCCGTAGAACAATGTCGGTTCTGCATAATACACTGCGACGTACGTGCGAAACCGACATTTTTCTACGGAATTTTAGATATTTCGTAATAAAATATAACAAAACAATCTCTCTTGCTTACCTGGGTTTGAAGATAATACATCCGACGACATTTCATTCACACAACTCTGCTTTAGACAGTTTCCATTTAAATCATCATCATTATTTGAATTACAAACATTTTTACATGTCCGTACTATGGCCTTATCGACGATTATTTGAGTTCTTAATGACACTTTTGGTATGGTATTTTTAAGAAAATATTGTTTATTATTTAGCTTATCAATACTGATTCACTTTATATTAATTTATTTTCTTAAAAACAGTTTATGCTAAACACGAAAATCCCACAAAGCGTAGGTGCTCGTAATGTGACCGTTATGCCGGCAGACACAGCCGCAAATGACAATACGACCGGCGCGGGCGGCGCTCGCTTCCGACAGACAACGCGGTTTTGGACCTTACGGACATGTTCTTTGATACAGTTTTCAAAACCGTCCTTGTTCATTTCCATATCTCGAAAAGTATTAGGCAAATTCTACTTTTTCTTGGATGTACGGATAGATCATCATCTACTGAAGACTATTTTAAAACAAAAACGATTTCGGCGGATCATCACAACCGTCTTTGTTCGACGACAGTGTCGAGATATTTTTAATTATAAAGTATATGAATATAACCCTCCTTTGTTGCAATGCTACAAGTGCTTTAAATTTAATCACCATGCTAAGATATGTAAATGTGTCCAAAAATGTTCGATTTGTTCTAAGGAACACCATTATTCTCAGTGCCCTGATGATCAGGCGCTGCATTGTGCCAACTGTGGTGGACCACACCTTGCTATATCTAGAAATTGTCCGATTAAGCAAAAGAAAATATTGGAAAAACAAAATAAAATGGCATACGCAAATATAACTAAAAATACTGACCACACTTACAGTTTGGCACATTACAGTACTGATTTCCCGGCTCTACCACACAAAAAACATGAGATAACTAATGAGGAATTAATACAAGGTATAATAAAAAGCGACAATATTTTAAAGTCTTTAGTAGCAACATTAGTAAATTTAAGTAACAGTAATAAAAAAATGACAACATCAGTAATAAAGGAAGTATTATTAAATAACCTTAAACATGGATAGTAATTTTTTGAAAATATGCCAATTTAATGTTGAAAGTCTTAATAGTAAAAAACCTCTACTTATTACTTTCTTGGACCAAAATGACATTGATATATGTTTGTTAAATGAAACACATTTAAAACAAAACCACAATTTCAAAATAACAGGTTATAATTTTATTTATCAACATGGCCTTAATGGCCGAGGTGGAGTTGGCATACTCATTAGGAATAATTTCAAATACACTACTGTAAATCTACCTTTTTATGAGGATTTACAATCTGCAACTATAGTTCTTAAAACTGATATTGGTAATTTGTCTATCTTATGTACTTACAGTCCACCAAGACCAGGCCGGTTCAAATCAAGACAACTTAAACAAATTATTAATAGTTTACCAAAACCGATAATACTATCTGGAGATTTAAATGCTCATCATGTTGCTTTTGGATGTCTTCAAACCAAGCCTCGAGGTACAGATGTTTATGATTTAGTAGATGAATGTGACCTATGTATCCTGAACTCAGGAGCTCCAACAACAGTAGGTAGTTTACGTAATAGCCAATCTTCAATTGACATTACTTGTGTTAGCCCACAAATCGCTCCTCTATGCCATTGGAGCGTTAGTGATGATCCAATGGGCAGCTATCATTATCCCACTTTCACGTTTATTGAACTCCAACCACAAGATTTTGAAGTGGGTCAACCAATAGAAAGATTTCTGTATGACAAGGCAGATTGGAAACTCTTTGCATCTGAAACAGAAAAGGCATTCAGGTCATTTTCTATTGATTACAATGAACCTTTATCTACTTATGATAAATTTTGTGTTACATTAAATACAGTAAAAGAATCATGTATTCCAAAACTAAATATAACTTCCCCAATCATTAGGAAAAAACCAGTTCCTTGGTGGGATAATGAATGCTTAGAAGCAGTTAAAAAAAGCAAAGCTGCACTAAATTTTTATAGAACACATCCATCTGTAGAAAATTTCATTGAATATAAAAAAATAGATGCCATTAAAAAAAAATTATTAAAGGAAAAGAAAAAGAATGGTTGGAGAAGCCTTTGTGAATCATTCAACAGACAAACACCTGTTACTGTCATCTGGAATTATATCCGCAGATTTAAAAGAGCTTCTTCTGTTAGTAGACCAAAAAACAGTGAATGGATTCCATCTTTTCTTGATAAGTATGCACCCGATGATCCACCTGAAAAATATATAGACACAAATTTATTAAATTCATATTTTGCCCAAGAAGGCAATTCTAGTAGCATATTTTTGAGTAATACTTTTACGTGGCAAGAATTTCAATTTGCTTTGAAATCTAGAAAAGACACTACTCCAGGCTTAGACGATATCCCTTACAAAATATTAGGTTACATGCATAAAGATGTCCAAAAAATTTTATTAGATATTTATAATTTATTATGGACAAACAATCTAATACCAAACTCATGGAAAACACAATGTATTATACCAATCCTCAAACCGGAAAAACCGGAAAGTGACTATAACTCATATAGACCTATATCTTTGTCATCTTGTGTTGGTAAAATATTCGAATACATGCTTAAGGTGAGACTAGACTGGTATGTTGAATCAAATAATATCTTACCAAAGGAGCAGTATGGCTTTCGTAAAGGTAAAAGTTGTGTAGAAAGCTTTGTCGCATTATTAAGGGATATTAAAGATTCATTTCAGTCATTTTCTTCCACTGTTTGTGCCTTTCTTGATGTCCAGGGGGCATTCGATAATGTTGATCCAACTATCCTTGCTGAAGTCTTGATAGATATAGGTGTCCCCGGAAAAGTCTGTGAATGGATTTTTAAATTCTTATTTAAAAGAACAATGTATGTTAAATTTAATAATATTTTACATGGACCTAGACATATATATAAAGGCACAATGCAAGGTGCCACTATCTCGCCATTGCTGTATAGCATATACACAAGTCAGCTGTGTAAATATCTTATAAGTTGTAATGTTAAATTTCTACAATATGCAGATGATATTGTTGTGTATAGTAGTCATAAGGATGTAAATATTGCTGTAAATATATTGAATAAGGCATTAGAACAAGTATATAATTATTATACAAGAAAATTAAAGTTATGGATTAGTTTGGAAAAAAGTACAGCCATGATTTTCTCTAAATCAGATCCAAGAAGTTTATTTAATGTTAAAATTCACAACAACAGTCTCAATTGGGTTTCGGAACAAAAGTTTTTGGGGATATATCTCGACAATAAGTTAAAATTTGAAAATCATATCCAACAAATAATCAAAAAAGCCTGTGGAGGTCTTAATATAATTAGATCTTTGGCAGGAGTACACTGGGGATCTGACCCTAAAACTTTATCTATGCTATACAAGAGTTTAGTTCGTAGTCACTTTGATTACAGCACCTTAGCATATTATAACTGTAGTTATAATTTATTAAGAAAATTGGATGTTATTCAAAATAAAGCTCTTAGAGTCATAACAGGTGCAATGTGCTCTACTCCTATACATATTATGGAGGCCGAGGCATGTATACCTCCACTAACTATCATAAGGTTAAAAATAGCAGAACGATTTTGCCTAAAAGTATTTGCCTCTAAAAATGATCATCTTTTAAATAGAATTCTTCCTATAGTTCCATCAAATAGTATGAATGTGGGTCCATATACTAATGTTTCTAACATTATTTCTAGAAAATTGCCAGAACTTTTAAGGATTATGATAAACATTTACTTAAATTTTGGAAATTACATATTTAGAGAAAATCATTGGCCTATGTATAATATTGAATATAATGCCTACATGCATGATGTAACAATATGTGAGCAACAAATAAGTAATCAAAATGATCTTCTCAACACTATAGATAATGAGTACAGAATTTATACTGATGGTTCAAAAACCTTAAATATTGTTACATCAGCCTACTATGATCCTCAGGAAAAAGTTAAAAAATGTTTAAAATTAGCAAATCAATGTAGTATATTTACTGCTGAATGTTATGCTATATATAGAGCATTATTGTATATATCCTCAATTAATCAAACCAATTTTTTGATTTTAACTGATTCACTTAGTGTTCTAACTGCTCTTAAGAATAGGGTTTTAAAGTTTAATACAAATTATTTGATATTCAAAATCAAGCAAACTTTGTACCATATGTATAATAATAGTAAAAATGTTAAATTCATTTGGGTACCTTCTCACTCTGGAATTACTGGCAACGAAGAAGCTGATGCAGCAGCAAGAGGAGATCCACACGAAGACCACAGTCAACTACAGCACATACCGTATACAGATATACATGCTCCTATGAAAGACTGCCTGGGAGAGTTGTTCAAGGCATACTATACCCAAACGTCATCTGAAAAAGGAAAATGGTATTACGACATACAAAAGGTCCCGCCCGCCAAACCGTGGTACCATAAGTTGAAAGGAATGTCTAGATCATTTATAGTTACTATGAACAGGATGAGATTTGGGCACTGCCAAGTTAAATCTCATCTCTACAGATTGAAGATGGTAAATACCTCACTTTGTGACTGCGGCGTTGAAGAGGAGACTCTTGATCATTGGTCCTTCGATGTGGAAAGCATAATATAGCACGCTTGTTTATGTGTAGTGAAATCAGTGAAATAACAACGGACAAATATGACAGTGACAGTGATAATTTAAGCATAAACAACTTGTCTTTGAAAGATTTACTTCAGAAAAATATTTTATATGGACCGCTTTACAGCTTTCTAAAAAATGTTGGGAAAAAACTTTAATTTCGTAATGCTCTGTGTATTGTGTTAAAAATAATGAAATGTATTTTAAGGACTGGGCTAAAAGGACTAGAATCCAGGCCCGTAAAATAAAATAATAAAAAAAAAAAAAAAAGGAGGCTTACGCCAAATGAAGAAGAAGAAGAAGAAGACAGAAGTATAATTGTAGCAATTCCTTTATTTCCAATTTTCAGCTCATTTTCAACAAAAATATCTTTATATTGATAAGCAACATTATGAATTTATGCTTATAAGTATTATGATAAAGCTTATTCCAGATATAATAATTATATTAATGTCTATTGATGTCTACACAGAAAGGTCGTAATTCTCAACAAGTGTTTAGCATACCTAAACATTAATGGTACACTTGTATCTTAATTTTCATATAAAAAATGTCCTTATATGATGATGTTGACACAATCAAAGCACGCACGACTGAAAAGGTTGCCGGATGGTCATCAGGAATCAAACTTTTACAATCGCAATTGCAACTTAAAAAGGCTGCTGTTACCCAACCTAAAAGAGAGGCTTCGCGTAGGTCTGCTCAGGTAAATAAATATACTTTTTAGACCTTACACTTGTAATATACGGAGCCAATACTTCTTTATTTATTTGTATTGTTATTCTACTATGCATTGCCAATCTGTGTTTAATGTTTAAATCACAGGTTTTAACTCCAGTAATAGATTTAAAGAGTAAACCAAAAGATGAAGAAGAAGCAAATATTATTAATGTTCAGCCAAAGATAACAGATCCTAATGATATTGACTGGAATATTCCAAATGAATATGATCCTATGTGGCCCAATGATTATGAAAAGGTTGCAAAAGGTAAACTTAACCTTTTATACATAGTAATACTAAAATTGAAATTTGAAATCAATAAGCCAGAAGTGACCTAATGACTATGGTGTGAAATTTTCAGAAATGCAGGCTAAACGTCTCAATCTTGATGGTAGTGAAAGAGGAGAAAGATCAGAAAGAAAAAGAAAAAGCAGATTTGGTGATGATGATGCTGTTCCAGAGAAAACCATGATTCCTATGGTAATAACTAGTTTAATAGTATCTTAATAATTTGTTCTGATACAGGAGTTTTTTTTAGAGGCTTATATGAATGTTGTTATTATACTTTAGAAACAAGAAGAAGAAGAGGCTGAGGAAATCACAAAGCGAGCAGCTGGTGTCGCCATAGCACCACCACCGTCCCTCACAGTTGAAACACCATCACCTCCACCTGTAGCAGTCCCCGGACCTACACCTTCGGCAGGATTTTCAATCGGCGGTTACGGTGCTAGTTCTGTTGCAGCAAAAATTATGGCCAAATATGGTTTTAAGGTAAAACAGTTGATTTGTAATTTTTTCAATCCTATCTAAAATTAAGGAAGTATTAACAAGCTTATACATATTTGTCTCCATAGGAAGGTCAAGGCTTAGGAAAGAAGGAACAGGGCATGTCAGTTGCTTTACAAGTTGAGAAAACATCAAAAAGGGGTGGGAGAATTATTCATGAAAAAGACAGCTCCGTTATGCCACCTCCAGGATTCCCGACAGCAACATCAGGGCCAGGTATTTGCTATGCATCATAGTAGAAGCATTACATTGATAGTGGATTTTATATGAAAATGACGATAATGGATATAAAAATGATTTCCAATGTACTGTTATTTTAAAAAATGTCTGAGTCCACTAATAAAACAAACCCCACTGTGTAAGCTGATCTAATAAATAGTTTTGTCCTTGTCTGATAATCATGTATTTTAATTACAGATTCACCATCACAGCAATCTAAACAGGAGCCCTCAATTACAGAGATAATGAAAACACCCAGCAAAGTAGTGCTACTGAGGGTAATTATATAAATACTGTAATAATGCTGTATGTTATAGTCGCAAAACTTTGTTTTAATATTACAAAAAAAATCTATTCCTTATTATTGCTTCAAGCCCCAAGCGACACCCGGGTGCCGCAATAACAATAGAAATCTATTGTGTCTCGTTTTTTCCACAATCGAGGGATTATACATCTATTGTTTTTTTCAGAACATGGTTGGCCCTGGTGATGTAGACGAGGAACTAGAGCCAGAAGTTAAAGACGAATGCAATACTAAATATGGTGATGTTATCAAAGTACTAATATTTGAATTGCCAAATGCAGCAGCAGATGAAGCCGTCAGAATATTTGTGGAATTTAAAAGAATTGAAAGTGCTATTAAAGCTGTTGTAGATTTGAATGGTAGATTCTTTGGAGGCAGACAAGTCAAAGCCGGATTTTACGATGTCGAAAAATTCAATTTGTTGCAACTAACAGAGTGAAGATGAGAGTGGAAAAGTATAATAAAGAGTTAATAAATTTGTAAGCTTTTCGTTTTATATAAAAATTACCTTAGATATTATTTAGACAAAAGTGTTCAACCCCATGACTAGATGATAAGGATAAAAGTACTCCTACATAGATGTTACTTACAAAGTGCCTGAGGCTAGTCTGACGTGTCAACACAATATATTATTATTATTGTGATATGGACAAAACACTTACATACTTTCATGCATACGTGCTCTGTATGATTTAAAATTTTGTAAGTGCCTATTTAGTGCAAGCAAAGCTCAATAATATAGGCGGCCCAAAGAGTATTATTTGACTGTGCTATATTTTTTGGCCACACCCCCCTACTGTCGTAGCACGTATAATATATATAGTTTTACATATTTTTATAGGTACTCATTTTAATTAAAGGCTTTTTACTTTATGAAGCTATAGCCAAGGTCTTCCTTCCAGGGCTTCATAACGTTATCGAATACCAGAAAAAATATCGTTACGTACCGTTATTTTCATAATGGTAGCCAGATAACGGTATTTTTATAAACGATATATAGTAACATAACGAAAAAATATCGTTATAAAATACCGGTATTTTTACCGGTAAATATATCGATATTTTCTGGTATGCGACGTTGCCAGCTCGACGCGACACATTTTATTTTTACCGGTATTTTTTGGTATGCGAATTGCGACGTTGCCAGTTCGACGCGACACCTTCCGTTCAATGTTTGTAGATGCACGAAATCAGCATTCAGCAATCTCACTCGTAGCCCAACTTTTCTTCTTCAACAACCAGAGTTTTTTTTTGCGAGATTTGTGCTTACCTACTTTTAGGAGTTTAATACATAGAAAAAAATATAATAAAAATACTAGTTATTATTTTGGAGTAAAAATGGGCCGTAAAAAGCAAAACACTGTATATAGATACTTTGACTTAATAAGTCAAGATGGTGCTGCAATTTGCGTAGTCAATGAATGCAGAAAATTATGCAAGGTATGTCCGTATTTATTTACTTGTTTTAATTGTAGCGAATGCGGGGAATGAGCTAAATATGGATAACCATATTTTGTATGTCTTAGTTTAGAGCCAGTGCACACGACGCGTTGAGTTGCGTTGCGTCGTCGCAACGCAAATATTTTAACACATAGCCGGCCACACGGGCGCTGTGCCATCGCAGCGTTATTACGAAGCAGTTGCGACGACGCAGCGCGCCGTGTGTACACCTTAGTTATTTGTATGTAAAACAACGCAACGGCAGCACTGCGTCGACGAAACGCTGACACAACGCGCCGTGTGGACTGGCTCTAAACTAAGACATACAAAATATGATTATCCATATTTTGCCCATCCTCCGCATTCGCCACAATTAAAACAAGTAAATAAATACGGACATACCTTGCATAATTTTCTGCATTTATTGACTACACAAATTGCAGCACCATCTTGACTTGTTAAGTCAGTGTCTATAAAATCGGCCAAGTGCGAGTTGGACTCGCGCACAAAAGGTTCCGTACACAGAAATAAATCAAGATTTCTTTATTTATTTCTGTGGTTCCGTACCATTATAATTATGTCGAGCAAAAATGATGGCTAAGGTTTAGAATCATACCCAACGATTTTGGTGGTGAGATGGGTTGAGGAGGGATGGATTGGATGAGGAAAACCCCCCCGTACCACTCCCACCCTTAGGAGACCCTCCGTTTATGAGAAATTCGTATTTAAAATTTTCTTAATTTTGAGGTTAGGTCATCTGTTCTCTGGTGTTTAAGAAATGTTTCCAAGGCATCACAAGGCTGTGGTGAGTGGAGGACTAATATTTCATATTCCAAAACTATATAAAGGGTGCAATTAAACCTTCCTGCCAATTTTTTTCCAGGGCTTAGGTATCATTAGGAGAGTCGATTTAACCAAAAAAAAAATTGGGTGTTATTTTTTTTAATGACATATTTTATCCCATTTAAAATCGTTGCAGAACGTTTTTTCAAAAAGTTGGAATGATTTCTGTTCGTTGAAATCTCTACTTTTCGATGGTGAAAAAAAATTTACTATAGTAAATCTTCTCAGAAAATGCAAAAAAATCGAAAAAACAATTCAAAAAATTATTTTTTGATCATTATGAATAATTTCATGTATAGATCTACCAGAATCTGATGGCAAAAAGTGAGAAAGTAAATTGACTAGCAATACCGGGGTAATTGGAACAAAACATTTTGATGCTTTTTTTTTCTTATAGCGGCTGATTCTGTGTGTCACACAGACCTATGTTAAACATGCAACTATAAAAATTTATCCTATGATCAAGGATATTTTTTAGAAATCTGCTGTCAAAAATTGCCATCAGATTCTGGTAGACCTATAAAAATGTTATTGCTGTAATTTGTTTCAATTAAGTAAAAAGTTGATTTATTTAAATAATTAATTTTATGATTTATTTATTTAAATAAAAAATTAAAATTAATTTTAATTACATTTCTGTCATAGAAAATCTCATTATATTATATACATAAAATATAAATGAAAATCTATACTTATAAAATAACATGTCCTGACTGACTGACTCATTCATCATCGCTGAGCAAAAACTGTTAAGGTTACAGCCACAAAATTTGGTGAGTAGGGTTGTTTTATTAAGTAGACGTAGACACCCACTAAGGAAGGAATTTCGGACATTTTACACCGAAGGGGGTGAAATAGGGGTTGAAAGTTTGTTTGAAAGTCCGTCATTTCTTAAGTTAGAAACATGAAAGTTTATTTTTGGGCAAGTGATTAAAAATGAATGGATACGACGTATTTAAGCGGGGGGTGAAATCGACGGTCCCTACGTATAAAGAGACATGTCAAAAGTAGTGGTTTTCAGGAGAGCGTTTTTAAGATTCAAACTGTTACTGTAGATTACCATAAAACATAAACACAATTATTTTTGTTGATCTGTAAAGCTTAATGTAGGCCGTTTGTCATAATATAACACAATTTTAAATATTTACTGTATTTTCGCCAAAATTGCAAGATGACCGTTTTTACGGTGACAATTCAAGACTGCCCATAACGGTTAAGTTGTACATGTCCGTTTTTACTTTGGAAGAATTAAAATATTATATTAGGTCCTAAATTCATTCAGCACTATATAAAATGATTCGTATTGTCATAATTTATAAGTTTATAACATAAAAGTAATACAAATTCTGTCTCTTGAGTAAGAAAAACTAAAAAACACAGACATATCTTTTTATACGCTGCTAATTTAAGTAGTTTTTTCTATGTCATAATGAACGAATAAAAGGACATGTCATCAATTAGTTTAGGTCCATAATGAAAATTCTAATAAAATGTGATTATTTGATAAATTAAACTGTTTAGTTTTAAAAAGTCTACAAATTTTAGTATCTATGTATTAATTAATTCTGTTTTACTAAAGGGTAAAGCATAAACATAGTAATGTTGAAGATGAAGAAGTTGTATTTTATTTGTAATAAAATGCATCGTTGCTATGATTTAGATTTTTTATATAATATTTTTGAAAATTTGTCAATGATACCTGCTGTAGAAAAAAAAACTTTTAACATACTTTACATGTCGAAGATAACGAATGCCCAGATACTTTGCCTTTTTCTTCTTCTTGGTCGTTTCGGATACTTGAGCAAGGTCAATTCCTTTTCCAATTTTGAGACCTAGGTGACCATTCACGACCGTAGACTTTTATTGCATCTTACATGAGTAAATTCTTTGAGGTTTCGTTATAACTTCTACGGTGGACAAGTCTGGACAGTAAAATATATTTCTGAGTCGATTATTATATTCAGCTTTAACTGACTCTTGAGCTTTTCTGAAGGTCATAATTTTTTGTTTTACCGTTGAATACAGAGCTGCATTGATGTAATCGTCTAACACGTTCCTCACAGGAAGAAAATAGTATTTCATCCCAATTTGCGATTGCCAAATTGACTACAGAACACCTTATCAATTCTATACTAATATTATACAGCTGAGATTTGTTTGTTTGAACGCCCTAATCTCAGGAACTACTTATCCGATTTGGAAAATTCTTTCAGTGTTAGATAGCTCATTTATCGAGGAAGGCTTTACGTTATAAATTATAACGCTACAATTAATAGGAGCAAAGAAACAAAAAAAAAAGTTTTATATAAAATAAATAACATTCATATTCATAATTAAACAAATACATATCAGACTTCGCTTTCTATCTGTCGTCCGTTCGTCTATCACCAAGCTTTATCTCAAGAACCGCAATAGTAGAAATTTTCACAAATTACGTTTTTTTGTTGGTGATACTTAAAGAAATATAGTAAAATTAAAATAAAATAAATGACTATTGTGGGGCCTCGTACAACAAATGCGATATTTTTGCTCTATATCGATAACGGTAAGGTCCAGATAGTTGTTCATCATGAAAACAAGCCTCAGCCTCCGTTGCAACTATTTTTTCACGTTGCTGATTATTTATAACACTCAGATGCTCATATTGGTTTGAAATTAATTGAATTTGTGCCACGAGTCCCACTGAAAAAGAACTAAAGTCTCATAATAACTGAACGTAAATGATAACAAGTCTATAAATAATTCGCTACCTTAGAGGTAGAAACGGACATGTACGACATGACGCGAAATGGCGTGTAATTTCCAACGCGGTACAAGATAGTAAGTATAGATGTCCGTATATACAACAGTAAAATCTAATACAACTCCCAACTTGTCCTCATTTACGTCTTTTTATCTTTGGAATTACTTGTGATAGAAAAATAATAATAATGTAGGAATATGCGTCTCATAATATACGGAAATGCATGATGCAATATTTTTTTTTTTGCTATTTTGGACATGACTTTTTATACGTAGGGACCGTCGAAATATTGGTTGAAAGTTGAACTGAAAGTCCGTCATTTCTTAAGTTATCAATTATCATGTACTTTAGCTTTAGTTTACTACTGATAATGTTTTAGATATTGATATGTTGTATATTATTACTAAATCTCAACTGGATAGTTAGAATTAATAGTTAAGTAATTTGTAGTTAACGCCGTTGGTTCCGTAGTAACTAAGTTTCTGTTTATATATACAAGACAAGACGTTCCGCGCGGCTTCGCCCGCGTACATTAGATATTTCACAGACAAATCAGTCTACAAAAAATAGCCTATGATCATTCACGTGGTCTACTTCTTATCTTACCCAAATAACGGAAAAATTGCTCTAGTAGTTCGTGAGTAGGGATTGCAATCCGGATACTTCGAAATCCGAAAAATCCGGATAATCCGGATTTTTCAGGGCTACGAAATTTTTTTTTTTTCGGATTTTCGGTTTTTTCGAATAGTTGGTAAAATTATGAAAAAGAAGCTTTTACGTAATATAAAATTAATAAAGATGTATTGTGTAATATCTGACATACAAATTCACATTTGTTTAAAGGCGCTATTACAAATTTGCGTGGTCAATAGGTACCTAACTCAGTACTTCGTATGTCCAACATTGCATTGTTAAGTTATTTGGCGGTTGTAAATTGTTTATTTAAATTTTTTAATCTTATTTTAAAAAAAGGACGACATTTTTTAATTTCTTATGACCTACCGTTTATTTAAGTACAATATTTTACTATTTAATAATATTAATGATAAGAAATGATTAGAAATGTACAATAATAGAATATTGTCACTATTGATTAAATGTTTTTCTATATAATCTTCTGATTTGTAAGTCTGTCTAAAGGAAAATAATAAGATTTTATAAAATAATAAAATGTTGATTTGACCCTTCGATCGCAGATTCTTGGAAATGCTATTGTATTTATTGTTGTCGCAATCACCGGTGCTCGTATGGGGCTTGATGAGTTAAAGCTTAAATAATTATTTTAAGTTATTTATTATTTACAATAGCCTATATTATTTAAATGCTGGGCAAAGGTTCCCTCAGGATCTTCCACTTATCTCGCTCCAGCGTCACCGCTGATATGCCTCCAAGAAGGAGTTTGCAACCATGTTCTAGGCTTTGCAATCATCGGTTGCTCACTAGAGAGCCAAGAGATGGCCGTATTTAATAAAAATATTTTCATCTTCTCTGACAGTCAAGATGCACTTAAAGTACTGACTGCAGCAGAAATTTCGTCCAAATTGGTTGTAGATTGTGGTGATACGTAAAACATGCTGAAAGGGAACAACAATGTCTGACTTGTATGGGTACCGGGTCACAGTAACGTCTTTGGCAACGAAACCGCTGACGAGCTGGCTAGGCTAGGGGCTGAGAATCTCATATACGGTCCAAAAGTGGTCTGTGGAATATCTCCCAGTACTACAAACCAAGTGCTCGAGGAATGGGGTCGCAGACTAAGCAAACAGCAATGAGCTGAGACCCCTGGCCTGGTAAATTCTAAGGCACTAATTCCTGGCTTTTACAAAAAACTGTCAGAATTAATACTCACCATGGGTAGGAAATAAATAAAAATCCTTACCTTTAAATAATAAGTGTTAATAGAATTACGACTTGCAGATTCTGCGAGGTAAAGGGCGAGACACCTTTTTATCTTGTTTTGTTTTTACCTCTATGACTCTTCTACTCTACTACACAGCAAAAACTCACCCACTCTACTAAAGAAATAATTAGTGGCACCAATTCCAACCACATCGTTCAATTAATGAGGATTAGGGAGTCACAAGAGATCCTTGAGGGTCGTCGTGGCATCAGGGTTACAATAATCTGCTCTCGGAGGGAAAAAATGCCTCTAAGAGTGTCGAGCTATCTTTTCCTAGGCCTAGATACCCACTTTCTCGATATCCAGCCTAGATGTATGAGGATAATACAACCAGTGCCACTTTAGCTTGGCCGTTTTGACTTTTAAGTATGTGATTCTTGTTTGGATGGTTTTTTTTTTTATTTTGACGAGACGACTTACTTCCAAGTTACTGCGCTCCATTGCTCTTTGGCAGACCCCGAGTTGGATTTTGTGTAAATCAGTCAATGGAGTTTGCGTACTGTTGGTTAGGACGAGCGAAATACTCATGTCGATGAATCTGCGCTTCACTGATGTATTTCCGGATAATCCGGAGTTGAACATGTCAAAATCTGAAAATCCGGTTTTTTTTTAAAATCCGTTTTTTGCAATCCCTATTCGTGAGATAAGCCCTTTCAAATAATTTCCCCCGTTTTTTCCACATTTTCTTCTATTTCTTCGCTCTTATTAGTCTCAGCGTGATAAAATATGACCTATAGCCTTCCTCGATAAATGGGCTATCTAATACTGAAAGAATTTTTCAAATCGGACCAGTAGTTCCTGAGATTAGCGCGTTCAAATAAGCCCTTTCAAATAATTTCCCCCGTTTTTTCCACATTTCCTCTATTTCTTCGCTCCTATTAGTCTTAGCGTGATAAAATATAACCTATAGCCTTCCTCGATAAATAGACTATCTAACACTGAAAGAATTTTTCAAATCGGACCAGTAGTTCCTAAGATTAGCGCGTTTAAACAAACAAACAAACAAACTAACAAACTCTTCCGCTTTATAATATTAGTATAGATTTTCAAATCGGACCAGTAGTTCCTGAGATTAGCGCGTTTAAACAAACAAACAAACAAACAAACAAACAAACAAACAAACAAACTAACAAACTCTTCCGCTTTATAATATTAGTATAGATTTATAATTATGTACTATGGTTACTGTTTGTTAACTTCAATAAATAAATAAATAAATGTAATAAAATGAAGGAATTAAACTTAATATAATCAAATTAGCGACATTAGGCATACTTAGATTGAAATGCTACCTAGTTGTGTAGTTAATAAAGTTGCATTTTATTAAAATTTACTTATTTACTCGCATATCGCGGATCTCTGCGGCCATGCGACGCTGGCCACGTGGTTATTACAACGAGTGACTTAGACCAAAATGATAGCTATAATCGTGTCAATAAAGTAGCATTTTACTTGAATCTGATGATGGGATCTATAAGCAATCGAGGGAAATTCTTGAAATTTATAAAAACACACATAGTGGTTAAGATGTTTTTTCTAGTAACTCAAGCATATATGTTACAAATAAGTGAAATTTCATACGAAGGTGTCTCTGGATCCAAATGTGTCGAGTATAAATACTTATATGAAGAAATCAAATAAATGTTGAGAGTACAAAACTTTCTAAGTTTTATCATGTTGTTTAATAATAAGGATTAATATTGAAAAAATATGCAAAATATACCAAACCTTCTAAGTTTTTTATACTTTTATTGTGACTGATAGTGATAAGACCTTAGTCTTCCAGGTTTTATTTAGCAATAGGTTGTTAATTAATAGATTTAAATAAAAAAAAATTAAAACAAACAAATCATTCTAAGTTTTATTAATATTAATTTTTATTATGACTGATAGTTATACTTAATATTTATTTATATTTGTAGAATAAAAGCCTAATTTATAATTATACTCTTAATGAAAAGCCCATAAGATTTATTAAGAGTATATTTTGGTAATTCATTAGATTAGATTTAAATTTTAAAAATATTTCAAACATACCAGAACCTATGTTGCATATAAGTTTGAATAAATAAAATAATTGTTAATAGAACAAATTTTTAAATTTTTTTTTATACTTTTATTGTGACTGAAAAACTTTATTATTTATTTGTAAGAATAACTGAAAATTCTAGTCTCATTGGTTATTTACTGAGAATAGGTTGTTACATAGGTTTAAATAAAAAATATTAAGTTCACATACAAAGCATTAGTTTTATTATTAACTTTTATTATGACTGATAAGCGTACAATTAATAATTTAAAAAATATATATATTACATAATTTATACACTCTTAATGGATGGGATATTCAAGACCTTCAATCTTATAGGTTTATATTTATTATGAATATTTTGTTAATTGATAGATTTGAATTTTAAAAATATTCAAAAGAAACCAAAATCTGGGTTATGTATAATACGAATAAATAAAACAAATTGAATCTTTTATTTACTGTGTTTATTAACCACTTCCAGCACATCTTTCCAAAAAATTTCGATGTTTTTTTCTGGTATTTGATTGAGCAGATACCTAAATGTGACTGCTTAATGCTTTCACATTTTGTGGGCACGAGCATAAAGCCGCGTTTCCACTGACGCGGAGCGGAGCTTAGCGGTGCCGAATTGACCAATCACCATGCTCAAAATCTTCGCTCCGCTTTGCTGTCATTCAGCTGGAATAGCACGATTGTTTCTGAACTCCGTAAAGAGAACTGAAACCGTCGCATCATCCTCCATCACGACAATGCGAGTTCTCACACCGCGCACAGAACAAAAGAGTTTTTAGAGCAAGAAAACATAGAATTATTAGACCATCCGCCGTACAGCCCCGACCTAAGCCGTAATGATTTCTTTACTTTCCCTAAAATAAAGAATAAATTGCGTGGTCAAAGATTTTCATCACCTGAAGAAGTTGTGGACGCCTACAAAACGGCCATTTTGGAGACCCCAACTTCCAAATTGAATGGTTGCTTCAATGATTGGTTCCATCGTATGGAAAAATGTGTCAAATTTCGCGGAGAATACTTCGAAAAGCAATAAATACATTTTTAAATAGTAATGTTGTTTCACTTCCTTGATTCCCGAAATTTTCAGTGCCGCCCTCGTAGTTTCCTTTTTTTCGTTATTTTATTTATATATACTGCGTATATATATATATATATATATATATATATATATATATATATATATATATATATATATATATATTATTATATATATATATATATATATATATATATATATATATATATACGCAGACGGAGCGACGGCGCGGGGCGGCAGCTAGCTCTATTCTCTCTATCTCCACTAGAACGAACCTCCTGAACTGACTGCCTCCACCCGTCGTGTGCTTTGTGTACCTACGCGGCGAGGGCAGCCGCAAACATCAACGGGCAGACGCGGTCTTTATTCCTTCGTGGACAAAAAGCCCGCCCCGCCCCGTCGCCCCGTCGTCGTTGCAAAACAACAGAGTCCGCCCGTCAGCCAGCGCATGGCTCACGTACTAGCAATACAATAATTTACTATACAAACCATAAATTAGTAATATTTGAACAAAGATACTGAGTACTGAACTACTGACCATGTCATTCTCATTGGAAGTCATTTTCCTATATACCTTTACCTACTGGTCACCAGACACGTCTAGTTTAACTTTGTGCAAACTGCATACTGAACTGACTGATTAAATTAAGTATTTTACAAAAGGTAACGTTATCAAAGAACATATATTTACCGTTATAAATACTATTTACCGTTATAACATTTACCGGTATAAATTCCAATTTTTACCGTTATTATTAATACCGGGTAAATTTTCATACCGTTATCTATGCCCTTGAAGCAGTAACGTTATGAAAAAATACCGGTATTTGAAGCCCTGCTTCCTTCTTCCTCTAGCCAAGGTCCGTAGTATCCCTATGTAGTTTGTGCCAAAGTCCTAGGGAAAAAAAATTTTGACAGTAGACCAGTCTACTGTCAAAATTGTGACGTTGACATTGACACCCGCATGACAATTGACACATCAATTGAGATTGACGCTAAACTTCTGTTTTCATCCTAGTATTAGAATTTTGTTAAAACATCAAAAATCTGAAATAATGATGTATTTATGTGTGGTGTGACCGTGTGAATCAATTTAGATGAGTTTTTAGACGTTTTAGTGATTTACTCTTGTTACTCTCATAACTTCACAGTCTATTATAGTTGGTAACTCTAAACTTAAGACATTACCTTTTACTTGATACATTTACCGGTTATCTTTGATAAGAAAGAGAATGAGTACGCTATCACTCTTAATTTCGTAACATACGTTCATCTATTGACCATTGAAACATACCTAAACATTGTTGTGAGTGGTGATTATCAGCAAAATGCCTTTTTACTCGTGTAACCGATACAGGATAGTTGTAATCATAATGCTAGGTCTTATAGCGTGGCAAATATACATGTTGACTCGCGAAAAACCTAGCATCCAACTGACCGAGGTAATGCTTGCAAAGTTATTTGAATATTAGTATAATACCTTACTGAGAAAATGTTTTGCTAATTTTGTTTTGTGTCTTACAGAGTAATATCATTGAACTCGAGGATGATAAATTTAATAAGCATATTAAGGATAAAGTGAAGGCTAGGATCTACTATGAAGCATTATGCCCGGACTCTAAACACTTTTTTGTTAAACATCTAGGTCCAGTTTCCGAAAAGTTATCAGACTTTGTAGACATTACTTTAGTTCCCTATGGAAAGGCTAGTGTAAGTAGTATTTAATTATAAAGATCCAATTATCATTGTAATCTATGTATTGAATCCAAATATTAATTCATCAAGCCCCAAGCGGCCACATCCGGCCGCGATAACAATAGATAAGCTATTGTGTCTCCCACGATTGACGGGTTAATGATCCTAATTTGATTTATTTCAGACAAAGGAAGAAAATGGAGAGTATTACTTTATATGCCAACACGGAGAAGAAGAGTGCTATGCAAATAAAATTCATGCATGTGCTATAGATATTTTGAGAAATAGCACACTGTCTGTAGAAGTAACCGAGTGTATGATTATTGATAATATGGATGCTGACGGTGCTCTTTATAGGGTGAATATAATATGTTCTTTCTCATTCGAAACACATAAGTATAAGTTGGATTTACATTTGCAAATAAATAAAAAAGTTATTATAAACATGACATGAAAAATGCTAATAAAAATTTTAATACTTTAGAATCATAAACTCGAATTAGATAACCAATATGTCTCATGTACAATACAAGTATTTCTATGATATTACAGTAATAATACATTTTAATTTTCAGTGTGCAAAACAATATAACTTGGATCCAGAGCCAATCAAGACCTGTGCAACTCACAGACTGGGATCTGCTTTACTGAAGAAACATGGAGACGACACTAGCATTATCAACCCAAAGTTTATACCTACGATCACTTTAAATGGTTCTAAAGACAACCAGAGAGCAATCTTGAAGAATTTCCTTCTTGAGATTTGTAAAATGATTGATATGCCACTTCCTCCGCCATGCTTGTGACCATTGGAAAGTAGGAAAAATATTTTTACAAAACACTTACTACAAGTAAATTAGTCGTACTTACTATGTAACAGTACATAACATTTGCTCAAGTTGACTTAGGTCTGCTCTCTGTATTGAGATAAATCTGAGTAGTATTTTTAAATTACAACCCTTTCTTTACTGATGGTGATTGTAGAATTAGGACACTTAATTGTATAAGAACTTTGTAATATTTAAATCATTGTGTTCCTAAATATTATTAAGTTTATAGGGAGTGTGAAGCAGGATGGGGTACCGAAGATGCATTTTGTAAGAGCATAAAACTCTTGTCCTTTCACAAACAAGATAATTTTTATTAGGTACCTCATATTGATGAGGTATTATCCAAACTGATGCTTTTTATATAAATATTTATTAACTTATTTAACTATGAGGCTTCAAATGATCATTTTAAATTAAACCAATTTTTTTTGTAGCATAGCTTAATTATTAATATAGTAATATACATTTGTCATTATAATTAATGATGAATTTGTCACATAATTAACTATGACTAAATTCATAGTTAATTATGTGATGCAATTTTAACCAAAAAATCAATTCTATCAGCTTCTGATTGTCATTATATTATTATGATCTCAGTGGTGTCTAAGCGTAACATTTTCTACTGCTTAATATTTGTATGATTTGAAAACATTCCAAGGCTCAACATTTTTGGTATTTATTGCATTTTATTAATGCTAAAGTCACACTAACCTTTATAAATTTTAGTATAATATTAAATAACATGTTTCCACAGTTTCCAAAAAATGTGGTGACTTAAATTTTGTCACAATCTAAAAAGTTATTTAAAATGATTCCATGATAATGTACTTCCTCATGACTAAAGTAATATGTGAAGCATTTTGTAAGGTGTATTTATACATTTATATCTGAATTTATTTTAATTGAAATTAAAATATATTTTAAAAATAAATAATTGAATACAAAGGAAATTAACAATATGTAAAACATAAGTACAGTGCATAATAATATTATATTATATCATTTATTAATTTAGAAATAATAAGGTATGTCTTTATAGAGAATATGAGACGCAAATCCTATTTAAATTACCAAATTTACTTTGCCTTTTTTATTGTAAAATACTTAACATATATTTAGTGTAACATAATAAATTATAATAATGTGAAACATTAGGTACTTGGTGTTTTATGGATTATATTTTTTAATGATATTTTGTTTTTCACAATACTTAAATAAGTATTGAACATAGTGAATGAGGACTTGTTGATTATATAACCCTAAAACGGAACCCTAACCAGCTGATTTTTTGTATATTGATAGGTTAAGTAGACATGTAACATTGTCCTACAAATAGAACAATCCATATTTTAGGACCATCAAATCGAAATATTAAATCCTTTCTATCTCTGTTAGCTACCAGTTTCGAGAATTTTCGCAGATGAAATTGTTGTTCGTCTTATCAAAATGAAGCTACTCCCGAAAAATTAGCTTGATAGTAATAAAAAAATTGTTCTAGGGAACCTGTACTAAGACTAATAACTAAGTAATAATATTAATTAATATTAAAGAGTGAGAAGGTTCCATTAATTGTGTTGTGTCCACTTATGAGTGATGTACAAGTCCGTTCTGTTTTTATTAATAGATTTCATGATTAATTATTGTGTGGATAAAAGACTAAATAAAGGAATGACTTAGGTATTTGTATGTTTTATTTTCATGATTTTTAACGATCTTGAAATTAGAATTTAAAATTTAAGTATACCTAGTTCCGGCTTTTAGTTTCTAGCAGCTACCCGCTTAAGCCGCTAACCTGATTTAGATAAAACTTTGTTATGGAGTTACTTAACACTTCGGGAAAGCAATTTTTAGGGTTCCGTAGCCAAATTGCAAAAAACGGAACCCTTATAGATTCGTCATGTCTGTCTGTCTGTCTGTCTGTCTGTCCGTCCGTATGTCACAGCCACTTTTCTCCGAAACTATAAGAGCTATACTATTGAAATTTGGTAAGTAGATGAAGCCTGTGAACCGCATTAAGATTTTGATACAATAATGGAAAAATTATTAAAAATTTTAGGGGTCGCCATAGGTACAACTGAATAAAAAAAATTTTTTTCATCTAACCTATGCGTGTGGGGTATCTATGGATAGGTCTTCAAAAATCATATTGAGGTTTCTAATATCATTTTTTTCTAACCTGAATAGTTTGCGAGAGAGACTCTTCCAAAGTGCTAAAATGTGTGTCCCCCCCCCCCCCCCCCCTCTAACTTCTAAAGTAGGGGCATGATAAGTCTAAAAAATATATATGATGTACTTTACTATAAAAACTACCAACGAAAATTGGTTTGATCGAAATCTAGCAAGTAGTTGTTTTTTATACTTTTATATTTAAAATATAAAAATTTTTTTTTCATCTAACCTATGCGTGTGGGGTATCTATGGATAGGTCTCCAAAAATTATATTGAGGTTTCTAATATCATTTTTTTCTAACCTGAATAGTTTGCGAGAGAGACTCTTCCAAAGTGCTAAAATGTGTGTCCCCCCCTCTAACTTCTAAAGTAGGGGTAAGTGTAAAAAAAATATATGATGTACTTTACTATAAAAACTACCAACGAACATTGGTTTGAACGAAATCTAACAAGTTGTTTTTTTTATACGTCATAAATGGTAAACTTAATTTAACTTTTATTAAATCAACTGAAATATAAAAATAAATCAAAAACCTTTTAATTCATAAAAATAAACCTTATTGCTGCTGCGGAACCCTTCATGGCCGAGTCCAACTCGCACTTGGCTGGTTTTTCATTATTATCATATCATATTTTTCGGGAAACATCCAGCAATAAAAATGAGATGGTAGGGCAAAACGGGGCACCCAAAGTTTAGATTTCGACGACTCGTATTAAAGTAGGTAAACCAAAAGTTGAAAGCTTAACTAGTTAACTAATTATGCGTCTCTAAAGAACATAAAGGCAATTACTTTTTTTTAAGCTAGTTTGCATAGTTTTTATCGCGGGCTATGAGCGCGGCGACCGAATCAAGATCGTCTGATCACTCTGATCGGCACAGGCAGCTCGCAGCGGCGCGGCGTTGGAAGCCGTCTTTGAACGTCGTTTCAGTTCAGCAGACTTCGGCACGGTGTTTGTATGCGTGCGACTAGACGTATGCGTGTAGACTAGCATGCAATAGCTAGTATTTTGCTATGCAATAGCTAGTGATGAGTAAACTTGGTCTTGCAGCCTTAGTCTTGGTCTTGCAAAAAAGCAATACCGAGACCAAGACTATCCTAAAACTAGAAAAACCAAGACTAAGACTGTACTAGAAATACCAAAACCAAGACTGCCTTGGTCTTGTTTTGCTCATCACTAGCAACAGCTTTACCGCGGCAGTCCCCGATTGCAACACATATTTTTTATGTCTACCGGTAATTAGAACAAATAATACTACCTACACAAAAGAAATAAGTTATCTGCTAACTAAAAGCTTAAAATCTAAGTACTTAGGTACCGTATCTAAAATCTACCTAAGTAGCTCTAAGTAAAAATAATATAAGCGAGCAAACAATTCAATTTAAAAGTCCATCTGACAACGTTCAGCGTCTAAATGGCTACCTTTGCTCCAAAAACATTTCAAATACAACAATAAATCTTCACTGGAATCACGGTCTAATTTCGTAAAAGCCCCGTCTCGCTTTGCTAATTAATATGAATGGCATTTGCATCCGGCTTTTTCTCGCGTAGACCATTTCCAACTATTGTTTTGCAAAGATCCCCACAATTTATTCCCATTTTTAGCGAACTGCAGCCGAGGAAGCCCCAACAAAGGACCTTTTCGGTAACATTTAAGTTTCGAGAACCCTTTTGTTTCATTAATCTTTCGCGGTTAGATTACGATTTTTGTGAATCATCTAATTAAAAAGTTAATGCGAATTTTGATGGTAACGAATGTTTTAGAGTTTAGAAGAAACATAATAATACAATAAAAAATTGGCCAAGTGCGAGTTGGACTCGCGCACGAAGGGTTCCGTACCACAATAGAGCAAAAATAGGCTGAAAATTGTGTTTTTTGTATGGGAGCCCTCCTTAATTATTTAATTTATTAAAATTTTATCATATATTATTAAAGTACAAATAAAACTGAGTATTTCGTGAATATTTAAAGTGCCTATGTATTGCCGTTATTGATATCGAGCAAAAATAGCAAAAAAATCATGTTTGTTGTATGGGAGCTCTCCTTAAATATTTAATTTATTTTGTTTTTAGTAAGTATTTGTTGTTATAGCGGTAACAGATGTATATCTGTGAAAATTTCAGAAGTCTAGCTATAGCGGTTCTTGAGTTACAGCCTGGAGACACACAGACAGACAGACGGACAGACATCGAAGTCTTAGTAATAGGGTCCCGTTTTTACCCTTTGGATACGGAACCCTAAAAAATACAGCAAAAGGCCTTAAAATTAAAAATGATTTTTTATATACAGACAAACATAGCGAGATAGCATGAGCACTAGGCGAAATGTTCACGGGATGAAAATCTAAATAAAAAGTTAATATACTTACTTACATAATATTATATTTTATATTAATATATGCCTAAGTCCTAATACAATAATTGAGGTAGTTACGGAGTAACGATTTACCTCATAAAAACCTAGGTATAACGGAACATTCCCAAGTATTTAGATTTAATTTTATTTTTAATTTAAGTAGCTAGGCAAACTATCTTAATTCAACTCCACACAAGCAACACCGCAAGTATTAATATTAAAAATACAGAACCGAAATGTGGGATGTAATACGCTAGATATAATATGTAGGGCGCAATCCGTAGTCTCATTAAAACTTTCCTCAGACTGGGCCTGCACGTGTTTTTAATTTTTATCGAGAGCCCTCGTCGTTAGCGGGGGTTGATGCTGCGGCTCATGCTTTGATTGCAGTAATGACGTCTTTCGTCCTCGTTCCGCTCGCTCTTGACTATCTTCAAATTATTTCTTTTCAAATTGATGCGCCTTTTAATTAAGCCTCGCCGTGTGTCCTAGACGTGTTTAGTGTTTAGTTTTTTTTTAGTTCGTTTCGGCGTGGGCTTTTTGAGGTAAGAATTTGAAGCGACTAGAGCTTGTAAAGAATTTCACCTGGGCAATGGGCACGTATGAAAAATTTACAGCTATAAGTAGATAATCTTTACTTATTTTATTTTCCTCTATATTTAGGTTACAGTTAAGTATCCAAGCTAATTTAAGCTAAGAAGCCTACTTTAAAAGACTAACATCTAATTGAGAAAAACAAACATTTTTTCAATCCACTGCGCGTATCTCATAAGGAAACGCTGATAAGACAATAACGGAACGGGCAGGTTGTATTCGACCGTGATATTGCCAGTACATGAAACATTCGATGATGCATACGCGTGTTCATCTGCATAGAGAATGGCTGCGGATGCCGACGAGGCTGCAACAAATCCGCTTAGCACGGTCACTGGCGGCGCACCGGCTCCGGCGGCGGACGCAAACTGCCTTAATGGATTTTTCATGTCGATTGCACATCGCAAAGTGTGTGAGCGCGATTATTAAAAAGATTTGAATGGAAAAATGTACCCTGTTTCACATTTTTAAAGGGATACAAGCGAAAACCTTTTACACGGACAGTTTGAGGCTTGAGCTGTGATTTGTATCTTCTATTTGATAAAACAATAGTTTCCGTGGATGAACAACGAATATTTTTCAAAAGTTTTCCATCAATAGGGCAAGTATTGTAGATCCCTCAGCTGACATGCTGTGTGAGATAGTGAGCACTTATGATATCTAGTTAACTATAAATATAGCGAAAATGCAGCATGTTTGATATAACTGTGGGTATATACAATATGTGTAACAAAAATAAGTGATAATACTTTAGAGTGTGTACGTGTTCCTTGTAGAGAGTTCACTGTGAGAGTAGCAGCGCTGAAAGACCAAATTTTTTTTTCACTTTTGTATGGGGAAACTCGTGACGCTCGGGCCTTTGCCCATACAAAAGTGAAAAATAAAATCGTCTTTCAGCGCTACTACTTTCACAGTGAACTCTCTACAAGGAACACGTACACACCCTAAAGTATTATTACTTATTTTTGTTACACCCTGTATAGAACTACTTAGATGACGCCCGCAACTCCGTTGGCCAAAAATCGTT
Organism: Cyaniris semiargus; assembly: GCA_905187585.1. Taxonomy (NCBI): domain Eukaryota; kingdom Metazoa; phylum Arthropoda; class Insecta; order Lepidoptera; family Lycaenidae; genus Cyaniris; species Cyaniris semiargus. The sequence goes on from LR994555.1 coordinate 9,329,190, forward strand.
TTTCGCGTGGGAGCCGTACATTGTTTCGGGATAAAAAGTCTCCTATATCCTTTCCCGGGACTCAAAGTATCCCCATACCAAATTTCAGAAAAATCGGGTTCAGCGGTTTGGGCGTGAAGGCAGACAGACATACACTTTCGCATTTATAATACTACAAATACAAAAGACTACAAAAAAACGTTCACACAGTATCTTAGTATGGCGTTGGCATTACTGTAAGCTCAGTAGCATGATGCTACAAGTATTCAGACCATTAATAATCATTAAGACTGATATCCGTCGGCTTTGTGGCCGGCGGCGGGAGCACGTGCCGCATATTTTGACATTAATTTTATAATTACGAAGCCGATACAATGGAGACTTCTAAAGCGAAAACATTAGGGGAGACTTTGTTCACATAACGTGAGTTCTAGTACGGAGATGTATCATAATGAGCGTGATAATAACATAATATTACTAACTTACCTGCACACAGAATGAGTAGTGTAAATTAGACGTGAGACTTACTAGGTATACTCATAAGATTTTTTATTTCTATTTCGATTTACTGTGTGTGTTCTTACGGAAAACTCTACAATCTACATACTAAAATTATACATTAAGATAGTATTAGATGGTAATACAGTACCGTACCGTACCGTACCGTACCGTAACCGGTACAGTTTTCCGTACTAGCTACTGTTCTATCATAGTGAATATATTAGTACATAAACAACGTGACCGGTGAGACATGGGAGAGTACTCTGTACTCGATTTTCATCATAATTATGTAATAAAATTAGGTACTTAATTTTTTTCGAATTTCCCTTTAAATAAATGAATCATGGACACTAAGTCTATTAGTAATACATAGACACTTAGTTAACTAAGTAAATTACGCGGCTAGGCATTAGGCAAGTAGGCATACTATGCGGCCGGCGCACGGCGCGGCGGCGTGCGCCACCAAAGAAACACCACGCCGCTACCCTTCCCGCGCGCGGTGTCCATGCGTTGGGTAAATAATTATTTAACTACATAATATAAGCTATGTACATTTACTCATTGATCAATTGATTTTATTTTTTTATATTTTTTTTTCATCTAATATAATAGCCAAATATCATGTCCTCGAGTATTGAACATGTCTCACCAGTCACGCAGTATAATATTCACTTAGACTAGGATTTTATGGAGTAAGTAGTCTTACTCCATAAAAACCTTGTCTAATCGTCTCTTAATCGCTCTTTAATTAACTCCAAGGTAACAACGTGTTAATTGTTACATATACAAGAGTTGTCTTGTAATTACCATTTACCTAATAGTAGGTTGGTAGAGTATATAGTGGTGCACAGAAACATGCAGAGAGTCAGAGTCAGTAGAGTCATGCCCGCCGCGCTGCTAGCGCTGGTGGTGGTCGCACTGGCTGGACATGGATATGGGCAGAAAGAAAAACCGGTAAGTCTTAAATAATTCATTATTACATTTTTCAAAAATCAGAAATAATTTATTTGCTAATCATTTTTTCATATATATTTTTTTAATTCTGTACGTTGCATTATGCATTTTTATTATTTCTTTGCATTATCCTTTACTGGGGGACCGTCCGGTCCCTCTTAATCTTAGTTTTATTTTTATCTCATAACACCTATAGGACCAGTTATAGGACTTACAATAGTGGCAGTGGTGGTAATGATGTATGAATTCAGGATTTTGATAGGTCGTGAAAAGTAAATAAATTGGTTTATGCTTTGTCCTAAGCAATAACCTAACAATGAATAATAGAAGAATTGGATAATTCCAATATTATTTTAAAAAGGACTTATTCAGAAGTTACGGCTTTAAAATAATACGTGGAATAAAGTAATAAGAAAATTCTTTGCTTCCTATTACTGTAGGGGAGTTCCGTTTCCGGCTGTCATAAAGTTAACACCATAGTTTTAGTGCTCCGCGAAATAACAATTTATAAATAGTAAACGGCACAGTCTCCACTACTGCACTTCACAAAACAGAAGATCAACTGGTGTCCGACATTTTCCAATAAGAAACATCTTATCGTTGCAAGATATTATCGTCAATCGAAAAGAAAATAACGCCGTCGGGGGTAATCAGAGGTTAGAAATTCTTCAATTCAAACAATTTTTATTTTGATTTTTGAGACAATCGTGCTAACGGCCGACAGCTGTCACCATCAAGTGACATATCTGTCAAATGCCAAATCCAGGATCTGGATACGAGCTTTTTGCCCGCAGTACAATACTGTGTTGCCAGTAATAAAATAAAATCTAAGATAGTTTTATTTTCGAGAAAAAAGCAATCTGTAGACAAATATGGAGGATCAATTTCAACTACTGTTCGATAAGATGAAAATGGAAATGCAAAAACAGACAACAGACCTAACCAATACAATACTTGAAAAAATGGATGAAAAGTTCCAACATGTCCTGGAAGAAAACCAAGTATTAAAGCAAAGAGTGGAAAACTTAGAAAAGAAAGTGGAGCGTCTAGAAAGGGAGAAGAAAAGCAACAATATAATAATACATGGCATAGAAGAAAATGAACAATCAACACTGGATCTAATGAACAAGGTTAAGAAATGTTTTTTTGAAGATCTAAACATAACTGTTGAAAACAACGAAATAAACAAAATACGCCGTATCGGCAATAACATGAACAAAGGAGATAAACCAAGACCTACTTTACTATCTTTTGCAAGCGGTTGGAAAAAGTCCGAAATTATGAGAAACAAAAAAAATCTAAAACAATTATATATAACAGAGGACTACTCAAAAGAAACCTTAGAAAAAAGGAAGTCTCTAATGCCAATGCTAGCAGAAGAAAGAAAAAAAGGGAACTTCGCTTATATAAAATACGACAAATTAATCGTGAAGGAAAACCCTAAGGGTAGGCTAAATAAAAGAAAGAGGGAGGTATCTGCATTACCGCAACAGCAACTACAATCTGGTAACCAACAAATGCGAAATCCACCAAAGATAAATAAAGTTAACGCTTTCGAAAAAATGAGAGGTCGATCTCACTCCCTCTCGACATCAATGCAACAATAGCAATCAGACACTGGAAATCGGAAGCCAACAAAACAAAATTGGTATAACAACAAGAAAAAAACAGGAACACCACGAGCTCCCCCAATACGACCGGTCCTCGTGGGGGAAAGAGACCACAACCCTCCAACATCAATAGACAGCAACCACCAAAGATCAGTAATATTTATTGCATCTCTCAACGTACTTACCCTGAAAAACGAAGAAAACCTTACCGAACTAACATACGCGTTAAAACAAATCAAATGGGACATCGTGGGCATGAGCGAAGTGAGAAGAATGGGCGAAAGTATAACTTCCCATCCAGACTACTTAATGTACCATATTGGAGAGACACAAGGCCAATATGGAGTAGGATTCATTATCAAAGAATATTTAAAGAAGTATGTAGAAGAATTCATTGGAATCTCAGAGCGTATAGCGATTATGAATCTGAAACTACCAGGATATAAGAACTCATGGTCTATTGTTCAAGTGTATTCACCTACGGAGCAATCAAATTTAGAAACTATTAACACATTCTATCAGGATCTAAACGAAGCAATTCAAAAACACACACATAACAACCTTATAGTAATGGGAGACTACAACGGTCAAATTGGAACGAGACGCCCAGGAGAAGAAACTATACTAGGACCATTCTCGTACAGTAATAAGACCAGAAGTAGGAATGGGGAAAAAATTATAAGCTTTGCCCTCCAAAACAACCTAACAATCTTAAACACCAAGTATAAGAAAAACAAGAAAAACATGTGGACCTGGATCTCACCTGATAACCGAACAAAAAATGAAATTGACTATATTCTGTCCAACAAAAGCAGTTGCTTTACAAACTTCAGCGTCCTGCAAAGATTTAATTTTAACACCAACCATAGGTTAATAAGAGCTGAACTAAAAACAAAGCAACCAAAGAAACCTAGACCAAGACAAGACCCAGTAAACAGAAAACTTACCAAACAGCAAACACAACAATTAGAAATAACCCTAAGAGACAAATTTGCCAACTTTAAAGATGACACTAGAAATCTAGGAATCCAGGAAAAATATAATTACTTAGAAAATATCATTAAAACCCAGACCAAACTCATTACAAACACCAACATTAATACTAAAAAAGATGTATCAACAACCACAGAAAAATTACTAGAAGAAAGATATCACCTGCTTAGTGCAAAAAATACGCCTGATAGAAGAAAGAAACTAACCAGAATCTGCAAAGACATAAAAGAAAACATAAGAAAGGATAGAAAACAACGAAGGATGGAAACGATAGAAAACTACATACTTAAAACAGGTGGAACTAAAAACGCACTAAAAGAACTGACAAACACAAAGAACTGGATAGTTAAAATGAAAGACGATCAAGGGAAATGGAATCATCACAGAACAAGCATACTACAAACTGCTACATCATACTACAAGAAACTTTACAAAAGCAATGCTAAACAAGGCGAAATAAAATTGTTACAAATCTCAAATATTCCCGACATTCTTCATTCGGAAGTCAGCAAAGCTATTGATACTCAAAAGAGTGATAAGGCACCTGGACCTGACGGCATAACCAACGAAATTTTAAAAGGTAACAAAGATACACTGACACCTATCCTCACAGATTTGTTCAATGAAATCGTAATCACCGAAACCATCCCTCAGCAGTGGACTGAGTCTAGCATAATTCTACTATACAAGAAAGGGGACAAATACGATATCGGAAACTATCGCCCTATTAGCCTCATGTCCAACGTATACAAAATTTTTGCTAAGGTAAGGTATACTAAAACGAATTGAAAAAGCTCTGGACGAACATCAACCAGTCGAGCAAGCAGGATTTCGGAAAGACTATTCAGTAATCGACCACATCCACGTCGTACGCCAAGTCCTTGAGAAATACAATGAATACCAACTCACATACTATATCGCATTTATTGATTATAGCAAAGCATTCGATTCTCTAATACACGAGAAAATATGGGAGGCATTACTGGAACAAGGAATTGAACACAAGTATATTCAACTTATTAAAAACATTTATGGCAGCAGCACAGCTACAATTCAACTGGAAAAGAAAAGCGCCTCTTTCAGAGTAGAACGAGGCGTGAGACAGGGTGATCCTCTATCTCCGAAACTCTTCTCCGCAGTTCTAGAATCAATCTTCAGAAGACTTAATTGGGAACAGTTTGGATTAAACATAGATGGAGCATTGTTATCACATTTGAGATTCGCCGATGACATAGTTTTACTGGCACAAACATCAGAAGACTTGAAACAAATGATAAAAGAACTGGCAACAGAAAGTGGGAAAGTAGGGCTGACACTAAATCCAAGTAAAACGAGAGTGATGACAAACGGAACGAAACATACTGTAGAGTTGGAAAACATTGAAATTGAATATACTGATGAGTATATATATTTAGGACAACTTGTAACTCAGAAGGAACCCATGCAAACAGAAATAGAAAGAAGAATTACAAATGGCTGGAAAAGGTACTGGAGCTTGAAAGAGACTATGAAAGATAAAACGCTTCATATGAACTTAAAAAGCAAATTGTTCAACACCTGTGTTCTACCTGTTCTCACGTACGGGTGTCAAACATGGACCCTAAACCAACAAATACTTCACAAACTAGCAACTTGCCAATATGCAATGGAAAGAAGCATGCTCAATATTAAAAAGTCAGATAGAATAAAAAACTACTCAATCAAAAATAAAACAAAAACAACCGAAGCCACGATAAAAGTCAAAAGACTGAAATGGAGATGGGCTGGCCATATGATACGAGGACAAGAGAAATGGAGCAAAAGGGTGACACGATGGTACCCCAGAGAAGGCAAAAGAAAAAGAGGTAGACCGCTGAAAAGGTGGGATGACGACATCCGACAAGTGGCAGGAGTTATGTGGAATAGAGTAGCTCAAGATCGAACGGAATGGAAAAGGTTGGAGGAGGCCTTTGCCAACTGGCAAACAGATCTAAATAGAATAACCAAGAAACAGATATTAGTCTAAATCTTTTTTAAGTTTATACCATAATTATTTAACTAAAGAGTTTGTTTTTTTATTTCAAGTTTTAAGTCTAAATTTACTGTAAAGGATCTGAATAAAAGGCTTTATTATTATTATTATTATTATTATTACTGTAGGGAAGTTACAGATGACGGATGTATGAGGATTCTGCAAAACTATTTCTCAATGTCTTTTATGAATATATAAAATACTTTTGAGGACTCGTCGCGTTTCCAATGCTCTAATATAATATTTATATTTTGGGTCCCTTTTATTTTCCAAAACTTTTTCTACTATACAGATAGAATATGTTTGTTTCACTACTATATAGTAGTGAAGTGCAAGCAAGTATATACTTGCTTAATGGCTGACTCAATATATTGGATATTAAGAAATAATTGTTTTAGGTACGTACAATGTTAGAGCACAGCAGATATATACGAAATTAAGAAAATAAATTTTATTTTCTAAAATAAAAGCACAAAACAACAAAATAATAAAAAAAAACTTAAATCTCTCTTCCATATCAGGGCCCATTCGAAACTCATTAAAGAAACTATACTTATTGATCCAATTAAGAAGAAAAAAGATAAAGCTTCTTGTGAAAATATTATTTTATCAATAAAACTACCGAAATAAAAGTATACCGTGGAAACAAGTCCACAAGTCAGTGCCAAAATTAATATTTAACGCTTAACAGGTTGATGTGCATTGGGTCGCTCCCGATGGGAACGCGACTTAATAATTTTCTTTGAAAATGTTATGCCACTTTAATATTGGAGTGACTTCTTTGCGTTCACAAAGAATATTTATTTAAACAAGGTAGAGAATATCCCTGAAAGACTTTTTAAGTAGCATATGACCGTAAAGTAGACATTTTATAAATTAAAAGATGAAACTAATTAATGAGGCTAAGCATAAAACATATTGTGTGTAAGTAAAGTGTGTAAGTTTGAGAAAGCAATGAGGTTGCCTCTCACTTTACACCTATTATTTTCCACCTTTTTAGCTAGAATTTATTCTGTTTATTATCTATCGTATTGGTATTAAGCATCTATTTGTACCTATTATGATTTTGCTTTTACTTAAGAGTTACGTTTGTTAATAGATTGTTAAAATTATATTGGTTAAACATAGCGCGTTAATAGTCTACACAGTTAGATCTAATTTGGAATACTACTAAAATTATTATTACAGCAAAGTTAGTAAAAGCCGTGATATAAAATTCTCTTTCCTTTCGCGGTCGGCCAAAGGGAAATTGTTTATAAAACAATAATTGTATTTTCAGGTACTGAGTGAGGAAATCTTGGAAATAATACAGCATATTCACAACGAGTGCGTCCAAAAAACCGGCGTCTCTGAGGGTGAGAGCAAAAGAAAATTCAATTTCCGCCAAGCTTTGTTCTGTCTTAACAAAAATGTTATTTAAAATGCATGGGAAAAGTTTTCTGTGACATTTGTAACTGCTATTTTTTATAGAGGGCAAACGGGAAATGGGTTAGTAGATGAAAAGTGATCAGTTAGTTAATCATCATCTATTAATAGTAGACACTTGTGGGTAGTATAAGACACACTAGAGGACTTGCAAGTGCAAGTTGCAAGCAGCATGGCTTGGCGTTAACGATTGTTTTTAGTAAAAGTGCATTCCGGCCTATAAATATTATTATTATTGTTTTATTGCGTTTTATAATAAAAATATTATACGTCATATAAAATATACAATAGCTACGTTTACGTTAAGTATATTGTTATGTTTTTTCTGCATGAACAACTATCGCTTTTAGTTTATAATGAAGTAGTTAGCTAAGTGTCAGAGGGTATACTGATTAAATAATTATTTTTATTACAAAAATAATTTTAAATAACATTGTAACAGACATTAAGTTATTAATTTAACTTTTTCAAGGGGACATATCAAACTGCGAGAATGGTATCTTTAAAGAAGACGAAAAACTAAAATGCTACATGTTTTGTTTGCTAGAAGAAGGAAACTTGGTGAGAATCATCTATTATTGTTTATAATGTACCATATCATCTACTTTATTATATCTGTTCAAAATCAATGTGTGTAAAATTTATGGTTGTGTAAAACTTATGTAGTAGTTCAATAGCCTCAAAATCTAACTCTTAGTGATTTTCAGGTGGACGAAAACGATAATGTTGATTACGATATGATGATCAGTTTGATTCCCGAAGAGTATACAGACCGAGTGACCAACATGATCAATAGTTGCAAGCAGCATGGTAAGCTATACAAATAATATGATAGAGCACGTCACGCAAGGCTACTTTATCTTAATTCTTATGGTACTAGAGGTATCCGAAGAGACATTAAAGTTTATTATAACTACTAAAATCTTTACCGCGAATGATGGTCCATAAAAATGTAAAGTGATTAGCGAGCCATATTACTATAGACATATACATCTTCGCCGTTTGTGATGCGTCTAAAGGTTCTATCAATAGATAATGAGTCTTAATTAGATTAAAATTAAAATGTTTTAAAATTCTTTCAGATGTTCCAGGCAAAAGTAAATGTCAAAGAGCATTCGATGTTCACAAATGTTCCTATGAAAAAGATCCCAAGGTGAGTAGGTTTAGGGCTTAGGCTTACATACAGGCAAACATTGTACATATTAGTAAGTACCTACCCACTACCCATGAATACAATTAGGTACTAATAATTTCGTTTTTTTTTCAGTTTTATTTTCTTTTTTAATAATTAATCAAGACTGAGGGCTGACGCGACGACTATAAGGATGACTTTAATCATATCTATCTATTTTTGATGATTTTAAATAAATAAGTACGAGATAAAATGACTTACATTGTAATAACACCTTTGAAAATCTGATGCGTGTTTACACAAAATAATCTCTTCAAGGTTTAAATTATTTTATTAAAAGGCGTAAGTACGTGACTTCTGAGAAACATTGCAAGCGATATCTTATTTGAAAGTAAGATAAAAACACAAATAACGACGTAATTTCGCGGTACCCGCAGGCTCTCAGCCGAGCCTATTTTTTATGAAATCTTATTCGAGTTTATTCAGATTTCGAAACAAGTATAATGCTTAAGAATTAATTTGCCTCACGAGTAATCATTTTCTCACAAAAACAAACAAACGAGTACCTCATGAAACGTAATATTGCGGCTCGAGCTTCAATGAATTGCGGACAACATCGAGCTTAATAACAATTATGATATTATTAAGCTCACAAATTAAAAAGAAAGTAAAATAAACCAGCGAGTCCTTCGGTTTCGTTTTATTGTTTCATAAATGTAATTTTGGTTGCCATTGATACTGCGGGCGCATTTTAATAATGTTCGAACGTAAAAAGAATTCATAAGATTTAACTCACAATAAAGAAGCAGATTATTTAGCAGCAAAGCGACATTCAAAAGACGGAAAAACCGAGGGTCGAAACATCTGCACATAAAGAGGCAATTTGGAGATTGCCGAGGGCGCGCGACTGCCACAAAAAATTGTACTCGATGTATTCAAAATTAAAAAAAACGAAGAAAATATTGCTAGCAAATTCATTGCGGCAAAATAAACAGAAGTAGCTCGTTACTCCGAACGGCGACGGCCGCGAGGTCTGTCTCACAAAGACCGGGTTTTACACCCGACTAAAGCCAAAAAACGTCCACAAAGCCGTAAGTAATTACCTTCTTTCGGATGTGGAACGACTTTAGATTTAAAAGTAATTCGAGTCTAAACTACATTGACAAAATTTTGTGCAATTTACCGGGTCCGTATCGATAGAATGTGATGAAGAAAATTGTTATACCTGATTGGCTCCGCACAGAAGGTTAGTGCAGCGACTAAAGGCTGCGGATGTCGCAATTTGGCGCCGAGCCGCCCTAATGACGGCTGGACGCGCCGCCGCCGCCCGCCGCAGCCACGTACGTGCGCTGGCTAAACCAATCTGCCGACCCGCTGCCGTTGCAATAATCATTTTATTGATAAAGCAGCTGCTTCTATAGAATATCGTATTATAAAAATACAACATTTTGAAATATTATCTCTATGTTGAAATTTTTTTTAACTAAATGATAATACTTTTGGGTGTGCATGTGTTCCTTATATAGAGTTCACTGTAAAAGAAGCAGCGCTGAAAGAGAGCTTCATATATTTTGCGGTGTCAACAAAAACTTTCAGCACGGATCATATTATACCGGAGGCTACATCAGCTGTCCCGAGCTTACAGACCTCGCTAACTTATACATGTACCCAAAACTTGTTAGATTTTCTTTTGAAATATGTGAGTCACAATTTATATGGTAATACGACAAGGGATGGTGCGGAGAGCACTCGCTGGGCCGCTCGACCGCGCGCTTCCTTTAAATTATACACTTCTGAGCACGGATTCCAATACCCGAGTGATTATAATATAGATTCCGGGAGGAATGTGTAAGGAAATTTTATTATATTTTATCTATACCTACTTGTAGACGTTAGGAGCTTTTTGATGAGAAACAATAAGTGTAAATTTAGTAAAGCTACATAGATTTGAATGGTACCTTATATTTCGATATAGGCTATAATAATTGCAGTCTACAATTACATTAAAATGACGTATTAAATAGGACATTTTAGAATAACCACGTCGGAACAATTAATCGAAATTGTTTAGCTCCGAGTACGCAATTAGGCGGCTAATGCGTTCGACGTAAACTGCACGGGGCGTTCCAATTATGACGTTTCTGTAATCCATTCAACTTATAACAATGTATTGATATGGAACGCGCTCCCGAAACAAGGCAATTAGCCAAATAAATTGAGTTAGGCCCCTGCGGCGGGGCACCGTCACCCGCATCATAGTTCCTTTCAAAGGAAGCCTGTTACGCTACTTTGGAAGGTGTTTGTTTCGGAGGCGCGCCGCAAAATGAATATTGATGACTTCACGGGGACAGGAGATGATTTGCTGAAAAATTAGCTTCTTTCATCGTTTTATTGCCGCGCTAGAGGCGGGGAGTGATGAAGACTAATATAGACGTTAATTTAACTCAGTAACGATAAAAGATGATGGCTGACGTTACAACAATCGTGTGTATTTAGTATTGTCATCATCGTACAGACGCGCATAAAACTTAAATATAAGAGCGCTTACAGACGAACGGCACGTGTCGGCGGCAGTCGACGGCAGTCGACGGCACGTATTAGCGGGAGTCGATGGCAGCCGTCGACAGTTTATCACGTTTGCAGTTGTGACGTACCGCGTAAAGGTAAGCGTCTACAGGTCGGTATCGTACGCATCGGACATCTCGCATCAAACGGATAATTTTCTCACAGTACGTCCACTGTATCGATAGCGTGCAAGCGTTATAAACTGTCAACGGCTGCCGTCTACTGCCGTCGACTGCTGCGGACACGTGCCGTCGACTGCCGTCGATGCGTGCCGCCGACACGTGCCGTTCGTCTGTAAGAAGCCTAAATCTGAAATAATAGAGGACGGAAAGTCGAAATCAGCTCTAATAACGGAATATAATATCGAGTCGGCGACGCATCGTGTACGTGTGTCGTCTTGGCGGGTTGTCTGACCGGAAGACACAATTTATATGCAAATTGAACACAAGATACAAGCCGCTGATACGCCCGCGCCGACTGCCAGCGCCGTGAGAGTCAACAGAGCTCAGCCCGACTTATATTAACACTTCTAAAATTACTTTTGCGTTGAGAATACTAGATATTTGCGAAATCTCCCGCCTTTGTACGCTCATGTCACGATGTTTACCGTTAAACTTTATAATTAGGGTGCTTTGCGATTCTTCTTTCGTTTATAATTTTTATATAGTTAAAAAAGTTAAGAGCCTTCAGCTTTATTATTAGCAAATTCAAATATTTTGAAAGAAATTAATATTATAAGTGGGTAGTCATAAAAGTACCTACTTTTGTTTCACTAATAAGACCTACGCTAATGCTCAAAATACCTACCTAAGAATACTTTATTCGTATGATCGTATGACGCATCGACAACATGCATAATATTAATAAAATATTTTTTGTTACTACATACTTACTTCAACAAATAAAAAAATTTCAAATAAAACAAAAAACGTATAACATTCTCAACAAAAACAAATGTAAGAACGAGAGATATTTGAACCGTATTCCATGACAACAAACTTTGGTGTGTTTATTTAATTTCATCTTTGTTGGAAAAGGTGAACCTAAGTTAGCGATTGCCCCGCGGCGTTCTTGAAATTGCTCGGCGCTTATTAAACATTTTTTAAATGTATTTCCATCTCGGAATACGTAGGTAAGAAAAAATATTTTTTTTTCTTAGATTAATATAAGGTCGTCGGTAGACTTATGATTAATAAGAAAAATATTTTCATCATTTACACTCAAAATTATTAAAATGCTCGAAGCTCGTGAAAGTACTTCTATGCTTGCTTCTAACTTGCTTTTATTTGACTAGATGGCGTGGGTCTAATCTTATTGATAAAGTTTTTATATTTTTTTAAGTAAATGAACTTTATTTATGAACCAGCTGTTGCCCGCAACTTCGTCCGCGTGAATGTATGTTATTATAATCGAGATTTAGAAAATTGAATATCCATCAACAACTATTTTATTTAAGGATTAATGTTAATCCTTAAATAACGCTTAAGAATAAAATAACGCTTGAATTCGTTTACTTCAAGCATTATTTTATTCTGGTTTACTTGTAGGTCAGGAATCGTGATACTTCCCTAAAGTGCATTACATAATACATATCTATTAAATCTAATAAACAATTAACTATATGAATAAGTATCTATAAAATGACGATATTAAAAATATTAGTCCTTATCCAAATAAATACCATATTTACAATCTTTACAATAAAAAAGAATTTTGACAATCGGACCACAAACAGCAAAGTAAACATTAACTCCTCCTTTTTTGGAAGTCGGTTAAAAAAAGTATCTTAGATGACCGGGGATGTAAGGTATCACCATGCCAAATTTCATTGAAATCGATCCAGCGGATTCAGAGATAAGCCTGTACAAACAGACAAACAGAGAAACAAAAATTTCAAAAACAGTCAAGATGTGTTCTATTACTCTTCTGAAATGCCCCTGACTTGTTTTTTTTAAGTTTTTATTCAATGTACAAAAATTTTACCTCTACGATTTTATTATATATGTATAGATATATATGTATAGATATAAACTTGTGCAGGTGTAGAGTTGTAATAATTCAACTTAGTTCCTTTGAATTGCAAAGGATAGAAAAAGAACGAGCATTAGCCAGCCGTAGGTATTGGTCCTGGGGCTTTCATATACATGAGTGTTTAGCCAAGATGCTAATGCATAATATATTCTATCTAATTATTACTATATCGAAGCGAGAAAACAAAAATATGTGATGTTTTCATTCGAACTCTGTCATCATAATTAGCGATTTGTGGCACGGGCGACGCGGCGCAGCGCGTTTTTCCCGTCATTCACGGTAAAATTGGAAAGGAAAGGTATGGAATCGTATGCAGATGCTTTTTATTTGACAGCCACGGCATAGATTACTAAAAACTAAAAAGTTACTACGAAAGCCACGGCAACGGCGAGTCGTGATTTGTGAACAGCAAAGTGCCTGAGAGGTCCCAAAGAGTATTTAAGAATAAAGTGCCGTATCCATTGCAAGTATTCTAGAGTGTGGGTGCGTCGGCCACCGTCGGCGACCGGCGGCTAAGCCAATTACTGTCCACTTGGGTAAACACCGGCTCGTTAGCGGACTTGTGTGTTGTATTCAATTCAATTTGTTAACTTTCTACCTCTTATTGATGAGCTCCTTTCTTTATACGCTTTTAATTTACCAAAGACTTATACAATTAGAAGTTGTAATCCAATGTGTTCGTTTGCTGTTTAATTTCGGTTTCAATATGAGCATCATCCTTAACTATTATTTTTGTTACAGTATCAAAGTAAGAAAACGATTGTAGGCTATCTGTATCTTCAAAATATTTAGTTTTGATGTGCCTACATATTGTATATTTTATATTAAGTATAGTTAACAAATTATTATTTGTCACTCATGGCTGCATCATCTAGGTCTCATCATCTAGGATTCTAGGCCGCGGCACCATTCTCAATTTGTACAGGATTGACTAAACATCAATTTTAAATATAAATAGTCATCTTTTTAAAAGCTTTTATTTAACTTGCTCTGTATGTAGGTATGTAATGTGGTTTTACGTGGGAGAGCCATGCTTCGGCACGAATGGGCCGGCTCGACCGGAGAAATACCACATTCTCACAGAAAACCGGCGTGAAACAGCGCTTGCGCTGTGTTTCGCCGAGTTTACCGGAGGCCCAATCCCCTACCCTATTCCCTTCCTTTCTCTCCCCTATTCCCTTCTCTTCCCATCCCTACCCTCCCCTATTACCCTATTCCCTCTTAAAAGGCCGGCAACGCACCTGCAGCTCTTCTGATGCTGCGAGTGTCCATGGGCGACGGAAGTTGCTTTCCATCAGGTGACCCGTTTGCTCGTTTGCCCCCTTATTTCATAAAAAAAATGATAAAAAAAAATGTAAGTATGTGTGTTACGGTGGAATTTTGGAACTCAATTTTGAAGTAGATATATTTAACCGATTGAGCTGAAATTTTGCATACGCGTTTAGTTTGGATGACAATGCACGATATGGTATGTGACATCACTCTAAATCCAATATGGCCGACCATCTAAGATGAGGAAATAATTATTTTCTATGCAGTCCTACAATATGGATATTAAATGAAAGGACTTTTTGAGAGTAACTCGAAAACGAATATAATTTCATTCTACATCCAACATGGCGGCTCATCCAAGATAGGGGAATAGTTATTTTTAATGCACTTCTGCAATATGGATATCAAATGAAAGGGCTCATTGAAAGTAACTCGAAAACTAATGTAATGTCATTCTACATCCAATATGGCGGCTTATCCAAGATACGGAAATAGTTATTTTTAATGCACTTCTGCAATTTTGCATACGCGTTTAGTTTGGATGACAATGCACGATATGGTATGTGACATAACTCTAAATCCAATATGGCCGACCATCTAAGATGACGAAATAATTATTTTCTATGCAGTCCTACAATATGGATATTAAATGAAAGGGCTTATTGAGAGTAACTCGGAAACGAATGTCATGTCATTCTATATCCAATATGGCAGCTTAGCCAAGATAGGGGAATAGTTTTTTTAAAGCACTTCTGCAAAATGGGTATCAAATAAAAGGGCTCATTGAGATTAAATTGAAAAGTAATTGTCAAGTCGTGTCGTGACGTGTCATGTCGTGTCGTGTCGTGACGTGACGTGACGTGTCGTGTCGTGTCGTGTCGTGTCGTGTCGTGTCGTGTCGTGTCGTGTCGTGTCGTGACGTTAGGTGACGTGACGTGAAGTGAACTGACGTGAAGTGACGTGACGTGACGTTACGTGACGTGACGTGGCATGACGTGACGTGACGTGACGTTACGTGTCGTGTCGTGTTGTGACTTTACGTGACGTCACGTCACGTGACGTGACGTGAAATGACGTGACGTGACTTCAAGTCAAATCCAGCCGGGTTTCAGAAAATGCCCGGTTGAATCCGGTCACTTTTGTTAAATGAAATTTAACTTTTTAGTCATGCAGAAATAAACGGAATATAACAACTCGCTAAATACAGATTTTTTTAATGGTCAAAGTCGAGTACGATTTCTTAAGGACTTAGGTTAATCAGATTTTAACAAATTCTTGAAACAAAACAAATTCCTATCAAACAGACTAAGAAAACTAGCCAGAGATAACTAAAAAATAAAGTATAAATAAAAAACTTTTTGAAAAAAAGCTTTTATTTAAATAGTCTAAAACGAAAAAAATAAATTTCTCCTTAAAATTTTTAACTATTAAGTTATAATCCTTAATATATTATACAATTTGCATGATAATAAAAGCTTGTCGCGTGATTTGTAAATAAACTAGTAAGTACCAATTCAACTGAGTAAATTGATATTATATTTTTATTTTAATAAATTTATAAAGTACTGATAGATTGTTAAGTCTCGCGACTCGCGACAAGCTTTTATTATCATGCAAATTGTATAATATATTGAGGATTATAACTTAATAGTTAAAAATTTTAAGGAGAAATTTATTTATTTCTTTTTAGACTATTTAAATAAAAGCTTTTTTTCAAAAAGTTTTTTGTTTATAATTTATTGTAATTACGAACACACTTCGCTTTAAGCTCGCAATATTGTAGCTCATCAACAATAAACGGTCACGGTAAATCAGTCTTTAAGTAATTCCTAATACCTCCACACTGGTAGGTAAAATGGTGACCCCGACGTGATATTTTAGTTTTAAAAAGTGGTGAATGAATAATAGCACAGTGCAGTGGTAAAATAATAGACAATTATTCAGTGTTTATGGACATTAGTGTTGATAATTTCGTATGTATTTATTAACTTAAACTTATTTATTTTAATCATAATAATTATTATATTTGTCATGTAAATTAACTTTTAATTAAGTATTACTTTTGTAATGGATTTTCTTTCCTTTCATGGGGGGAATGATGTGCCTACATATTGTATATTTTATATTAAGTATAGTTAACAAATAATAATTTGTCACTCATGGCTGCATCATCTAGGTCTCATCATTTGGATTCTAGGCCGCGACACCATTCCCAATTTGTACAGGAATGACTAAACATCAACTTTATATAAATAGTCATCTTTTTGTAATTACGAACACACTTCGCTTTAAGCTCGCAATATTGTAACTCATCAACAATAAACGCTCACGATTAATCAGTCTTTAAATAATTCCTATTACCTCCATTGGTAGGTAAATTACTTATTATAATATTATGGTTTGATGCGGTCCATATCCCATCCAACCGTACATCCTAGCTTAATCCCATGATTCAAATTAACAAAAATACTATCTCACGCAATACTCAATCTATTACACGACTACTACAGTGTAATAGATTATGTACTGTATATGTGTAGTACACAATTTGTTACATTACAATATATTGCCTATATTTTTGTCATTTTGTTGTTTGTTATGAAGTACCTATGTCTATGTCTATTTTTTTACTATGTATTCTCATAGAAATTTCAAGTAGCCATTTCGTGTTACTTCATCCAGCTATAATTATAACAATTAAATTACTATAATATGGGACCAACTAACCACTCGTTGATATATTGTTATGGATACGGACACGTGGTGCCATCTAGCGTCAAACCAGCGAAACTGATCAGGGAAACAGAAAACATAAATCCCCTACTTATTACTAGATGGCGTTAGGTGTATGTTTACTTACGCGTATTTGCTAGAAAGTTCCCACACTTGTTTACTTGTTTACTTGTTTACATGAATCGGAACTTTCTGGAATTCGTCTCGCCATATAAATAGCCGCAGGTAGACGGCCCGGCAATTCAGTTTTATCTGAGCGATCCTCGAGGCGACTTCGGAGCGAAAACAAGTGATCAATAGTGCTTAGTGTTTGGACTTAGTGCTTAGTGTTTGGACTTAGTGCTTAGTGTTAGCTAGTAAAGTCTTTTTAAGAGTCAGCAGGTCTTTTTCTCCAAATCCTTCGAACCCTAACACGTAACAACTGGTGTCGGAAGTGAGATTTGGAGATGCCATTGACTCCGAGAGAGGACTTCAAGGGGAGTGTCAGGACAAGGGCGCAACGGGCTGCGGAGGCCACACCCACTGGGGACCAAGCTCCGCCCACTGCGGGGCAGGCCCCACCCGCTGGCCCTGCCCACCAGGCTCCGCCCACTGACCACGCCCCCCAGACTCCACCCACTTCGGGTGAAGCCACGCCTACTGACTCCGCCCGCCGGTACCCGCCCACTGACCACGCCCCTCAGGCCCCGCCCACTCTGAACATGGCCACGCCCACTGACTCCGCCCACCAGACCACGCCCACTCAGGCTACGCCCACTGGCCCCGCCCACTGGGCCCCGCCTGCTCAGGCCCCGTCGACTAGCTCCATTCATCCTGCCGCGCCCGTAGATTCTACGGCCCCTCAAATGGCTCTTCAATTGGAAAGCATAATTGAGTTAATTCAGGCTTTGCAAGATGCCCAAGACCGCAAGCTCGGCGCTTTGCAGGAGTCTCAAAGAGCTGAAAGTCACGCTTTGCAAAATTCGCAAAGGGCAATGATGGAGTCACAAGACCGCAAGCTTGGCGCTTTGCAAGAGTCACAAGACCGCAAGCTCGGCGCTTTACAGGAGTCTCAAGAGCAACAAAAGGACCTCCAAGAAAAAGCGCTATTGGCAATAAAGGATGTTAGTGACACGGTGACTAAGCTTCGAAAAGATGTCGACATAATGGAAGAACGCGTTACCGGGCTAGGAGTGGATATGGAAAATGTGAAAACCGGCCTCACAGAACTACAGAAGTGGAAAGTGCGCCTGGAAACCACAGGAGTCGCGACGTCTAGTGGAACTACCGGAGTAGTGGTACAAGGACCAAGAGTTAAAGTGCCACCATACGACGGTACTACTTCTTGGAACGCTTATCGTCAGCAATTCCAGACGGTTGCTTCTGCCAACGGATGGACTGACGAACAATGCCTGACCGCTCTCACTGTTGCGCTCAGAGGGCAAGCTTTGTCGGTCCTAGAAGCACATACAGGAAATGGGTTCCAAGACCTGATGGAGGCCCTTGAATCCAGATACGGGGAGCGACACCTGGAGCACGTGTTCCGTGCTCAACTTCGTGACAGAGTCCAACGCTCAGGAGAGGGACTACAACAATGGGCGTTGGAAATTGAAAAACTGGTCAAGAAGGCACACCCAGGAGCCGATTCCAAGATGGTTGACACGAACATTGTTCAAGCATTTGTCGATGGAATTAGGGACCTGGAAGTCAGAGCTGCAGTGAGGCTACGTCACCACACCTCGCTAAAAGAAGCGTTGGCGCATGCTTTAGAGGTCGAGGCTGTTCGGCGTGACATACGGCAGACCTATAAGATCCGCGAGGTCTCTGAGGAAGTCAAGGAGGTAAAGGCTCCCACAAAGAAAAGTTTTGGAGCCATGTGCTACAAGTGCGGCGAAAGGGGCCATCTTCAGCTTAACTGCCCGCAGAAGGAGACTCAGATGGCGAGAATGAAAAGACTCGAGGAACGCATTGAACAAATAGAGGAGCTGAAGAAGCAAGGGGTTTCGTCCTCTGGCCGGGAGCAGGGAAACGAATAAAAGCCAGGACTAAGGGGCGAGTACTGGCTGACGCGGAGGAAGCCCCAATTACTGTTGTCTCCCAAGCAAGCAGTGGGAATAGTCTTGTGATTCAGGGGACTATTAACGGGACGGATTGCAAAATGACTCTAGACACAGGAGCCTCTAGAACAATAGTGAACCCAAATCTGGTAAAAGCCGCAAGAAGACACAAGAGGAGAATTAACTGTCGGCTTCTTACTGCCTCCGGTCAGCCAATACCCGTCCTGGGAGAAATGTCAGTTACGATTAATGTAGGGGGGTCCTCATACCCTCAGGACGTTATCGTGGCTGAGATTATGGATGACTGCATCTTGGGTTTGGATTTCATGAAGAAGCATAACTGCAGAATTAATGTCGCTGACGGAGTTTTCAAGTGTGGTGAAGAAGAAATTTTCATTCTCGGAGGCGCCTGCGGGAAAGTCGCATGTGTAAAGAAAGTCATTATACCTGGACGAACGGAAGCTAAAGTGCTGGTGAAACTGCCGCCAGCTAGAAAGAAGAAGTCAAACAGATGTGTGTTGATCGAAGACACACCTACCAAGACATCAGCGCAAAAACTGATGACGGCGAGAACCCTTGTTTGTGGAAGCAGTAACGCTGTGGTCAGGGTTTTGAATCTCGGTGATCGCGAGATCTGCTTGAACAAAGGTGACGTCATTGGAACGTGCGAGGAAGTTGTCTGGATGAGGAAGTGTAGTTCGATCACAGGCTCAGACTCAGCAAACAGCAGCAACTATGGAATAGTGACTGAGCTACTCGACGACTGCAAGAGTAATCTGACTTATTCGCAGAACATGAAAGCTAAGAAGTTTTTACAACGCCACGCGAATATCTTCTCCAGTCAGGAAGGGGACCTTGGAAGAACGTCAATAGTTCAGCACAGGATAGATACCGGAAGCGAGAATCCAATTCGTCAACGAGCAAGACGGATACCCATTGCAAAGGAAAAAGAAGTTGAAGGCCTTTTGGAGGACATGAGAAGGCATAAGATTATTGAACCGTCTGCAAGTCCGTGGTGCTCACCTGTTGTGTTAGTGAAGAAGAAAGATGGTAGCACAAGATTTTGTGTGGACTACAGACGTCTCAATGATGTCACCAAGAAGGACAGTTACCCGTTACCTCGAATCGACGACACTCTGGATACCTTGAGTGGCATGAAATGGTTCTCGACCCTGGACCTGAAATCTGGATACTGGCAGGTGGAAATTCATCCAAAAGACAAGGAGAAGACAGCTTTCTCCACCGGTAAAGGTTTATGGCAGTTTAACGTCATGCCCTTTGGATTGTGCAACGCACCTGCCACATTTGAGCGACTCATGGAGTGTGTACTGGCAGGCTTAGTTGGAGAGGCTTGCTTAGTCTACTTGGACGACGTCATCATTGTTGGCCGCGACTTCGAGGACCATTTGCGAAACTTAGAACGAGTTTTCGCCAAAATAGAGGGGGCCAAGTTAAAGTTGAATCCGAAAAAGTGTCGTTTATTCAGGAGTAAGGTAAATTATCTCGGCCATGTTATCTCCAGTGATGGAATCCAGACGGACCCGGAGAAACTGGAAGCCGTTCAAAATTGGCCAACCCCTAAGAACAAAACCGAAGTGCGGGCATTTCTCGGCCTATGCTCCTACTACAGGCGTTTTGTTAAGGGATTCTCGGAGATAGCTAAGCCATTACGTCGGCTGACAGAAGATAAACGACAGTTTATTTGGGACGAGACTTCTGAAGATTCTTTTCAGAAATTGAAGAAACATCTGTGTGAAACACCAATCCTGGGGTATCCACAACCTGAAGGTCAGTTTATAGTCGACACGGACGCAAGCAACACGGCCATTGGCGGGGTGTTATCTCAAAAACAGGGCGAAAGAGAAGTTGTAATTGCATATTTCAGCAAATCTTTATCTAAGCCAGAGAGAAACTACTGTGTGACAAGAAGAGAACTCTTGGCTGTTGTAAAGACGCTACAACATTTCAGCAAATATCTCATCGGCAGACAGTTTTTACTGCGAACTGATCACGCAGCCTTGAAGTGGCTACTGCAATTCAAGAACCCAGAAGGCCAAGTAGCTCGATGGATTGAACAGCTCCAGGAGTATGACTTCAAGACGGAACACCGCAGCGGAAAGGCGCATGGGAATGCCGACGCACTTTCACGAAGGCCGTGTTCAGAAGACTGCAAACACTGTGTTAAGCAGGAATCTAATGAAGTAACATTAAAGTTAACGAAAACAAGTCCTTTGGGTCCATGGGAGAATGATGCTATGAGGGAGGCTCAAGAAAGAGATGACGACCTTCGGCACATCATCACATGGAAGAAACGGGGTGACGTGAAACCAATCTGGAGTGAGGTTGCACCCACTGGCGCTGTCACTAAGGCGTACTGGGCGCAATGGGAGAGTCTGATTCTTCGGAATGGAATACTCTACAGGAAATGGGAGAAGACTAACGGCAGAGAGTTCCACCTTCAGATAGTTGTCCCAAGAAAGAGAGTACCAGATGTTCTCCGTGAAATACACGATGGCGTATCAGGAGGTCATTTAGGTGTAAAGAGAACGTTAACAAAAGTGCGAGAACGATTCTACTGGTTGCATTGTCGAGATGATGTACAGGATTGGTGCCGCAAATGCACTACTTGCGCTGCAGTGAAGGGACCACAGACCAGGAGCCGTGGGAACCTGCGGCTGTATAACGTTGGCGCACCGTGGGAACGAATTGCAGTTGACGTAGCTGGGCCATTTCCCGTAACGGAATCGGGAAACAAGTATTTTATGGTCGTCATGGACTATTTCACCAAATGGCCCGAAGTGTTCGCGATACCAAACCAAGAAGCTACAACAGTCGCTTCTAAGTTAGTCGAAGAAGTGATATCTCGCTTTGGTGTGCCTCTGGAAATCCATTCTGATCAAGGCAGGAATTTCGAATCGCAGGTCTTCCAGGAAGTGTGCAGAATTTTGGGAATGCATAAGACGAGGACCACCGCGTACCATCCACAGTCTGATGGAATGGTTGAGAGATTTAACCAGACCCTTGAGAGGCATTTGGCGAAATTGGTAGATGACAGACAAAAAGATTGGGACAAGTATATACCACTCTTCCTTCTCTCGTACCGTACCGCCGAGCATGAGAGCATAAAAGCTACCCCGGCGTATGTCAATTACGGTAGAGAACTACGAGTACCAGTAGACCTCTTGACAGGAGGGTCACCGGGGGAACCAAAGACCGTACAAGACTATGTCTGCGATTTAAGGGAAAAGATGCGCTATATACACGCCATGGTTCGGGAAAATGGGTTACAGTCAAGTGAGAACATGAAGACCAGATACGACCGGAAATCGAACACGAGCGGCTTCGAAGAAGGGTCACTGGTGTGGCTGCATAACCCAACTCGCCGAAAAGGGAAATCTCCAAAGCTGCAGACCAAGTGGGA
Organism: Cyaniris semiargus; assembly: GCA_905187585.1. Taxonomy (NCBI): domain Eukaryota; kingdom Metazoa; phylum Arthropoda; class Insecta; order Lepidoptera; family Lycaenidae; genus Cyaniris; species Cyaniris semiargus. The sequence continues at coordinate 9,351,853 of LR994555.1, forward strand.
CGGCCCATACAAAGTGATTACCCGATTGAATGATGTGACTTACAGGATTCAAAAGCAACCCAGAGGGACATTCAAAGTGGTACACATAGACCGTCTGGCGCGTTACCATGGCAGTAACAACGATGCTCGGGACGAGCACCTCTAAGAGGGGAGTGGTGTTATGGATACGGACACGTGGTGCCATCTAGCGTCAAACCAGCGAAACTGATCAGGGAAACAGAAAACATAAATCCCCTACTTATTACTAGATGGCGTTAGGTGTATGTTTACTTACGCGTATTTGCTAGAAAGTTCCCACACTTGTTTACTTGTTTACTTGTTTACATGAATCGGAACTTTCTGGAATTCGTCTCGCCATATAAATAGCCGCAGGTAGACGGCCCGGCAATTCAGTTTTATCTGAGCGATCCTCGAGGCGACTTCGGAGCGAAAACAAGTGATCAATAGTGCTTAGTGTTTGGACTTAGTGCTTAGTGTTTGGACTTAGTGCTTAGTGTTAGCTAGTAAAGTCTTTTTAAGAGTCAGCAGGTCTTTTTCTCCAAATCCTTCGAACCCTAACACGTAACAATATTTTTACACAAAGAAACAATTTAAGGATAGACATTACATATTTCAAATCATGGCTAATATAGGCCATCATGTAATACTGTAACAATTTCCTCCCTCGCTATCATTACTATAAGCTACAATGATGTATGAACTTGTATGGAATATGTTGATGGGACGTTTACATGGTAATGCTTGCATTAAAGGGTTCTTCCATATTTTTGCAGGAAGGGTCCGGTAATATCCATAAGTAATAGGGATGATATAAACCTTAGGGGAACATAAAGATAAGGGCTAGGAATTGTGTTACGAAATCTGAGCAGAAGACTTTTTAACTTCATTCGCAATCTATGCGTACCTATTATTTTTTATTTGTTTTATAGAAAATCTTTATAATATTTTTATCTGTAATCCGATTTTATAGATTGGCAATTTTTAAATAACTTTTTAAATAGTCTACGCTTTTAATAAAATGATTTTGGTAACCTTTTTAATGCGTAATAATGTAGGAACGTTTGTTTTAATGATTTTCAATTTTCCTTTGTGATTTCAATTATGGTTCGCTTTGGTGGACGTCCCTTAAAACAATTATTACATGTATGTTTTTATTTTCTAAGAAATGTGCCCAAGTATCTTTTAAAGCAATATTCTTAAATTTTCTGAATATATTTTCCAAATACACCCTAGAAAAAATAATAATTTAGCGGCAAGTATATGAAATAACGACCACAAATTAAGACAATTTTAGCATCTAAACACGTTTAAAAATAAGTAACGATAGGAGATTAGTAATTGAGCATCATTTGAAGCGACCGCCGCACCGCGCCGCAGACTTGCGGTAATCTGTTCCGTGACTTGCAAGTGGAATTCATGGTTTTATTAACGCCAGCGAATGGGGGATGGATTCGAGAACTTCTATGCGGCTTAAATGAGATTACGGCTTTTCACGCTGTCGCAAACTAATATTTATTGGTGCGCTATTTATAGATATTCGAGTATTCAGAATAATTGAAACCTACTGTAAGATATTCTGTCCTCAAAAGTTCAAGAAAACCCCTTTCCGACGTTTAAAAAGCTATTCAAATAAATCTCCTGCGATCTTATAAAGTCCAAATATTTTCACAATTTCCATTTTATTTATACCCAGACCGCCGGCTAAGCAAACGTTGATCAATAAAAAAAGAACTAACTTCTGTTCGGAGTTTAACTTTAGAGTTAACGTGGCGTTTATTGAGCAGAAAATTATATGCAAAATCACGGCGGCCGGGACGACACACCGCAGAGGCGAAGGGCGAAATAATTAATGTTGCAGCGCGGAGGGATTTTTTACAGCCGCCATATTTTTATCCAAATAGATTATTCTAATTTTATGAAACAATATTGTAGTAGGGATTAATTTTGATCGGGAAGCGGACGCGGGCGGGCCGTTTTAAAAACATGGCGCGTTATAATGATCACTTGATGAGCGCCAGGCTGCAGCGCCTCGCCCGCCGCCTGCCCCGCTCTACTCGAAACTCGCTCCACAGATTCTATGAGAGTATAACTGGCATGTACTATCATTTTAAGTGCATCAAATTTTATACTGCAGTAGAATATCAATAAAATAATAGTACAAATTTTGAGACATTACATTTTACAATCTTTATATTCAACAAGGTTTGTTCTGTTGAAATAAAACATTACAGTGTCGGGATGACAAAGTAAGCAATTACACAAATGTATAATTATTGTCATTTACTTTACCTAGAAACCCAGTTTTTAAGCAAACAGATTTTAATCAATATTGGCAATACGCCATAAATCAGGCCGCAATACAATGGACATTGTCTGCAAGTGTGCAATTAAATTCGTTTAAACTTTGAAGTGGCATGCATTTGGTTAACACGATACTCGACGAACTTGCACGAAAATTAGAGAGTTTACTCGGATACTTGTCTAGTCGCAGGCGCCGAGACGCGGCTCGAGAACGCCCTAACAAGTAAACTGTCCCCGACCGAGGACGAATAATAATGCTCAACTCGATGCTCCGGCCTCGCGAACCGTAACGACTCCCGACACTACCGACTCTTCTTTGAACCCTGCTTTTGAGATATTCACAATGCGCTGAAATATATCCATACTAATAATAATATTACTTATACTTTTATAAAAAAAAATGTTTTTATGTTACCTCTTCACGGTTGAACCGTAAACCGTAAACCAATTTTATAACTAAACATAAAAATAACATAAAGATACTTTGAATGCCAGATAATACTTTATATATTAATACACAGGATACTTTTTATCACGGATAAATGTACGATTTCTGCGCGTCAATCGAATTTCGACTCAACGAAGTTGCATAATTATTACGTCACAACTTATAAGTTGTGTGGCGTAGCACTGTGCTACGCTCGTAGCGCGCTCGTAGCGCGGTGCTACGGCAAAACCTAGCGCTGTCGTACTTGTATGAATGTTGTCGCCTAGTGGGCGAAATTCGACCTTAAATAATAATTTAAATTATAAGTTTGAACGCTATTAAGATTCTTACTTTAAATCATGGCTAATAATGTAACGTACAATCATAGTACAATAGTTAAATGATGTAGTCGTATATTCGTAAGGATAATATATTTTATTGAAGTGAGATAAACAAAGTAGACACCGTGGTAACCGTTATCGGTGTCACAGACAGTATAATATGTTACAGTATTTGAGATTCAATAAAAAAAAAACTACAATCCATTTTCAAATTGATAACAGACTTCAACCATAAACAAAAGAGTATAATTATTAATTATTCGTGTTTATAAGCTTGTTAATCAAAAAGATGGTAGTGTGCTTATTGTAGTGTGTGTAATATTTTATTTATTAAAATTATTATGTATGATAAAAGCATAATTTTAAAACAATATTGGCTCGATGCACTCCTTCTCCATATAAACTATAACTGTGCAAAATTTCATGCTCCTACGTTTCCGCATTTTTCGTAAAAAGGGGTCCAAAGTTTTTCGCTCACGTATTAATATAATATATAATGATAATATTCATACTGCATTGTTATACTAACTAAACTAAAGCATTATATAAGCTCAGTTTAATCATAAGAGTACAATATAGGCACAGCCGGATACGACATGCAAAAATTTCATACAACGGAACAAGTTGAAAAGAGTTTTTCTACAAGTTCGCTGCTTACTTATTTAGGGACGGTGGCAGAGCATCGAACTCTCTAACTCGAGTTATTTAATTTTCTCTGCCGTTCTGTAGATGGGCTCTTACGTGTTGACATTATAGGAATCTTATACATAATATAGTCCAAAACGTCATCTTGTAATTGCTTAATAATGTGAAATTAGTTATGTTCTCATTGCCTATATCGAGGGGCTTAACATATTTTCAGAGGATTGCCACTAATTGTAAATTAGATTTTAAAAAGTTTGCATGACGTTATCTTTTCAAATAAAGAATTAAGGATTGTTAAAACGCTGTCGGCTGTGTTTAGCCAAAAAGTGCTAATGAAGAAGAAAAATTCTTGTACCAATATGTTAGGTCGCCGATGGATCCGGCGAACCATATTAGGCAATAAGGCTCAAAACTTAGATGCTAAATATGCCTCTGACGGGTACAGACCCGTCGTTAGTGTAACAATAAATATAAATAATGTATTAAGCACGTAAAATACCTTTGCGGCAAGTATTTATTGGGTTAATATTTACATCTCGTCACCGTTTGCGATGTAAGCTGTTTAATCATAAATACATAAAAGAGTTTACATTGATTTTGTTTAAACACATTCCCGTAATCATGAAAACAAATTTTTTGCCAAAATGGTTTATAAACCTTTTTATATGATCAATGTAAAAAAATAATAAAGAAAATGAACATTTTAAGTTATTACTTCAATTTTTATTAACATTTTGAAAAAATGATTTTGACTTAAGCTCCATACGTTTTGTCAATATCTTCATTAAATCAAAGATCAATAATAATAATCATTATAATATGTCTCTGCGCAGCAGTCAATTGAGATCTGACTTTCTAGTTTTGTTTTAAATTTAGATTTTAAATTGTAAGTACGTAGGTACAGCTCCCATTTTGATTTAGTTATCGTACGTACACGTGTAAACTTTGGAGGGAGTCAATAAAATGTCCTGCCCGAGTGATAAGTTTACCGACGACGTCGAGGGAGGTTTTTAAAAACGTTGTACACAATAAATACACGTATTGCCAACCGGGTTTCTTAGCATAATACCTCAAATGTGATAGATACTTTACATAGACAACTAACAAAAAAAATTGAGTTAATTAGCCTAATATATTTTACGGGTATTTAAATAATCGGCCAAGTGCGAGTCCGACTCGCGCACGAAGGGTTCCGTACCGTTATGGAGAAAAAATAGGCCAAAAATTGTGATTTTTGTATGGGATAAAATTAAGGGGGGCCCTTAATTTTTTATTTTATTTAAATATTATTATTAATTATTAAAGTACACATATATTTAAGGCCTTTGTCAAAATTTCAAGTGCCTACCTGTTGCCATTATTGATATCAAGCAAAAAAGGACAAAAAAATCACGTTTGTTGTATGGCAGACCCCTTAAATATTAATAATATTTTGTTTTTAGTATTTGTTGTTATAGCGGCAACAGATATACACAATCTGTGAAAATTTCAGAAGCCTAGCTATAGCGGTTCTTGAGATACAGCCTGAAGACAGACAGACAGACAGACAGACAGACAGACGGACAGACAATGAAGTCTTAGTAATAGGGTCCCGTTTTTACCCTTTGGGTACGGAACCCTAAAAATGATATATTTTATACCTTATCCAAGTGAATGATAAAGCAAGTGATTATTATGGTTCAATAATATTATTAATTAAAAAGTACCATATTATAATAATTTACAAACTACGAAAAGAGTCACAAAATTTTAAACTAATACACTCATAAAATTTTTGCTAATTTTTATGAAATTGGTGACTTGTTTTGCTCTGACGACGTACGTTCATAATATTATGTCTTATTCTTTGATTTGACATTTATCTGAAATAAAAATTAAACACAAGTCACAACAATGTATAGCTTAAAGTGAACACCTTTTAAGTTATACTTTAGTTATTATTGAAGTGAACTTACCAGTCGATATTACAACAGTATCGAGCGCTCTCGTGCAGTTTAACATTCAGGGGGCACTTAAGTAGAATATCTGCGCGTATTCAATATCGTCGACAATGTGTCACTCTTGACGTTTGACGTGGTTACACAAACAACTTTTTTCAAACAAAAAAATAAATAAATTCGAACTATGATCTGTTTCAAGTGGTACTCGTTACAGTTTAAACTTATCAATAGTTCAATTAATTTGAACGTAGTTAAAAAATGTTTTCAATTTTCATATCTGATATTCGATTTTTTTTTCTCATGTATATTATGAAATCATTTTATTTAATTAAGTTTCACGTCTATTCTGCTGATGACTCTGATAAATATATTTAATATACTCAGTATCTAAAAATAACACTGGTATGAAATCTGAAATGCATTCGAACGGAGTTCGCGACTTATATCTGTCAATATTTGTATCGCATTGGTATTATGCAGAATCGAATTTAGTTTGTAGCCGGATTTATGCAGCGTTCTCAATTTCCTGCGACGTCGGAACATCCGGTATGCAAGACCCTTGCGCCCTTCGCGCGGGCCCAGGCGGCAGCGGCAGGCGGCGCGGCGGGCGGCAGGCGGCCGGCGGAAAACGGAGCGATCATTTGCATAGCGTCAGTGGGGCCGAGCAGACCGGGAAATTGTTGTCGCATCGATAGCTCGATCGATACCACATCTATCCCCGTATCCCCATCTGTTGTCTGCGCGCCCATGATGCATGCATCGCTGATTTTAATTGTTTGTTGTTAACACCGGCCCATAAAGAACGAAATGAATGGCTTAATGTCGCGATGTCGCTTTGTTGTCGTTTGTTTCGCGTATCGAAATAATGAACTGTTAAACGCTTTATTAAAGTTAGTAATGATGATGTATTGTCATAATTGTATTTTATTTACGACTGAACTGAATATGACGATTTACTTCATTTATTCGAGCAAGTTACATATTAGAAGATCACTTCGAGTATGTTGTTTCAGTACTTTATAAAGATGAACAAGTTTTAAAATGTTGTTGAGTAGCCCATACATAATATTATGTAGTTTAGATTGTTTTTACTTACAGACACTACAAAATCACAAAATAATTTGAATGATAAGATTTAATCTCGCGTATTCGAATCTGGCCTTCAAGAGTTATTTCTTAGTATAAAGCTAAGTACACATCAACAGTTGCTCACGGAGGACACACGTTCCGTGTGGTTCGTTACGGCGCACTCGAGACATATTGTAGGGTTGATAACTTACACGTCTTATTTTATGTGTATTTTTTTTTCTTTATCCTTTTTATCAGTATTTGTTATGTAACACATAGTTTTGTCTGTAATTCTAACGTAACACCATATTAGCTCAATGGGTTTTTAAATACAAGAAAGTAATTAATTTACTAATAAGACGTGTACAATGTAACATATCTAGTTAATTAAAAATATATTTGTGCATACCTACTCAGATCTTATATTTTTCAAACATCCACCTACAAAACTACTTACATGTCTTCTAAATCTTTTGAACGGCAGCCCTGATTTGTTAAAAGTGTGTTCCGTTCCACGGCATGAGGTCGATTTCGGTTCGTTTAAGTTTGACATCCATAACGCGGCTGTTTGTTCAGTAACTCCTCGGCGTGTGTACTACGGCGCTACGGCGACAGAATTTGCAATGAAAATTTCCCTCAACGTGGATTGCAGTTGAACCGACATTTGCTTTATGATTGGTTAACGTTACCGCGACGGGTATTTGCATAATTAGTTCCGATGTTAAATCCTAGGTTACAACCGTCTATCTTGGTAGGAATTCGTAGAAAAATTCATAAATAAGTTTGTAGTATACCGAAAAGACAATCTAGGAGTGCATATTCCTAAAGATTAATATAATTATTATAAGAATAACTGTAAGGTATTTTTAAATGTGCAGGTAAAGCAAATGAATAATCAACAGCAATTTTATAAATGCGAAAATAAGACTGTTTGTCTATTTCTCCGTCCACTTTCTTATCACGCTTAAATCTCGGAACTAAGTGTGATGAAATTTGATATGGCGATGTTGGAATTTTTTTTATTATTTTGTCTTCCACCAAATGTTTCAAAAATTTTGGAAACAAAGACAAGAATGATTGACGAAGCATAAAATAACGTCAGAAAGCTCGTGAAATTAATGTTTACGATTTTTGTAAAGTCAAATAAAAATTTCAAAGGCCTTAATTACTTTCATTAGACGATAACCAATTTGTAATGAAATAAGGGGAGCAGATAATGAAGGAGGGAAGAGGCGGTCAGCCGCAGAAGTACAAGTACTTAAGCGGCGGCCGCCAGATGTTACTGCGAACTCAAGAAAACCCTGTGATATGGTATTTATATGAGCTGACAATATTGTTTTCTTGTGTTATTAGTTTTTAGAATTTTAACAAATAATGCTGACATTTTTAACTTGAGTCACGGTTACTTAAAGATTATTCAGAAAAACTATCGTTTTGCGTACGTTAAGTAAAAATGCTTAAAAAGGCAGGTTCCTTGTAACCTACCACCTACCAATATAGTACATACTAAATATTTATAACAACTAAGAAAGTAATTGAAATATTATTAATTAATACATTTTGTACCCCTATCAGCTCTATAGATTTTCCTAAAATGATATTTTCATTAAAACCTTTTGACTTTCGTTCATAGTCTTCGGGTAAATTATAAGAAAACTTTGTTATTAATTTTCACTCATACACAAATTAGCCAAGCGTCATGTGCTGATTTATTTCGGGCTTTTTATATGATTTGTTGTTTCAATTTTATTACTATTTATTTTCACAGGTTCGAAAAGTTTGTCAGTCAGCGATTTTAGTTTTGTAAAGCTAGGTTTAACCTATAACCACTGGCAATACTTTACTTAACAAAGAATGAAATCTTTTTTCCTAACTTTTTAATCTGTTGTAAGGGTGTGAAACCAATCGGTGGCCAACGATTTACAATGGCGGTAATAAATGGATCTGATTCTAAATTTAATTAGCTGCAGCGACGTCGTAAAAGTTGTTCATTTTTGTCTCGGAATCTCGAGACAACCGAGAGTGGCGCGAACCCAATTAAAGGAGGACTCCGTATTGAAAACTCTACGAGTACTCGTGTTGTACACACGATAGGGCTGCTAACGCACACTTTTATAACATCGACGTTTAGAAGTTTATTCAAAATCATAAATCTGTTATTATTTTGTAACACATTCTTGATGTAGAATACTTTCATTTTTTTAACTTAAGTCAAAAATTTCTGTAAAATTTTTGATTGGATATGCTAACACATATTTTAATTATTAGACGTTGGCTTTATAACATAGAAAAAGTTTACTTTTACTATGTTATAAAGCCAACGTAAAAAAAAAAAAAAACTATTCTAATATGCAATAGAAAAGAAGCAGATAAATGTTTTCTTCGTATATCAGCCCCAGCGACTGTGGCGCGCATTGCATTCATTTTTAATTTGATCCAGTCAAAGTTTGGCACAAAACGCGTGCGCTTGCGACGTGTTGGGAATAGTCACACTCGTTCTTTATTTAACTTCGCTCCCAGCACTGCATGAAATGTGCTTGATTAAAACTACCAAACTAAATTACTATGTATGTCTTTTCCTGAAGTTCTTAAGACATTAAATAAAACGGTTGATTAAGGCATGTAGGAACTAAAAACTAAGTAAGCATTATGATGCGGCTTACAAATAAATGTAAGGACAGAAAAGAGTGTACTAAATACATCGCAACTAAAACTCTTTTATAAAAAAATTATTGATAATAATGATTGATAAATACACTATAAATTTTTTCACTTCAAAATTTGAATGATGAATAAATTTAGACGAGCTATAAGTAAATATTGTAAGAATAGACGTTCGTCAGGTGACGTCTTGGGAGCGCACAAAATGCGAAGACTCGAAAAAGCGCGTTGATTTTTCTTTGGCAGCATTTCCCCGGAGTGTAGGTTTCCAATCGGCGCTGGCGGGTCAGCGCGAGTCAATGAAAAGCGGTAAAGTGGTGCCGCGGCGCTGATTAAAGCCTGGAGCAATCGCCTCGCAAGTATTTATAGTACACCTGTTCGTTAGCGGCCCAAGTCCCGGCCAACTCCTTGATTAGGCGCCGACGGGCGTTCCTAGTTTTCTACAACAAATAAAAGTATTTTTCTCTTACGGGCAACCGAAGAAATTATAGAGCGGGAAACAAAGGGTTACGATATAGTTTTATATTGGTTTTTGTGTTTTCTGAATATCGTGAGAAAAGCCACTTTTATACGGCCAGTTATTAAGTGCATGGTAGTGAAAGTTGGTAAACCCTTATAAGAGTATTTCTAATTTCTGTGAATATAATAACTTTTTCATACTAATTTCAATATGTATATATTTCTGCCGCAGTCATATTAATTACTTAACTGCATTAAATGAAAAGTTCCATACATTATCTGTCAAACTCTTATTTAAATAAGTTGAATCATTAAAGTGCGGCAGTTAGTTTGTAAATATTTTAATTTAAAAATTGTATTGAGTAAAAAATGTAGGTCAGGATCGTTAAATAAGAGTGGCTTAAATAATATTATCTAGGTACTCATAGCTGACGTCCAGCACATAAGTATCTTTTTCAAACCGAAGATCGAATAAATCAGAAAATGTTCTATTTACTTAACGCAATATTTATATTCACATCTTAATAAAAAAAAAATAAGTGATAAAACAAGTAACACTACAATACTCATAGTAAGGTGTAAGTTTTTCATGGTAATATATTATGCGTGAGGCGTGCGTGCGCGCCGCCGCGCCCTGCCGCCCGCCCCGTCGTCGCTCGCTACGCCGGTCACGGACCCCGTTAATAACATCACGTTTGATGCGCCTCTATTATTATATTTTCGTCTTCAGCGGGCTTCATGACTGGGAACTGCGGCGCGTAGGTAATATACGAAGTCACGTGGTCCTTTGGTTTTTTTGTCACGTTTGAAATTATTCCATTTATGATTTCACGGCTGCGAGATGTACATGTCGTAGTCATCTGGTTTAATCTGCGATTCGATTGAATGACTAGCGCATTCATTGAATGACACCATTCAATTGAATGACAAAAGGACAACTCGTCAAGGCGTTGACTGTGACGTTTAACATTTTGACTAAATGTCATAATATTATAGTGAAGTCGTTAAATGGGTTGCTATAATTTTTTTAAGTAGCCGCTAACGGGGTAGTAATAGGTAAATCGACGCTGTCATATTATTTTATTTAAAAAATAAAAAGCACATTAAAGTAAATTTTATCGACAAAATATCAACAGTGCTATCAGCTGTGTGAGCTGTTTGTCGCCATATTTGTTATAGTGACTACTAGCGCCGCAGTAGGAAAAAAGTGAAATGTTCAATTACCTGACTTATTTCATGTCCGTTATCTTCAAAGGGCTATGTTACAAATCGCTAACTAGTTGGACGTTGAGTGAAGATCGTTCAATCAACGTTCGGCCAAGTCATTCAATTGAATGGTGTCATTCAATGAATGCGCTAGTCATTCAATCGAATCGCAGATTGAACCAGATAACTGCGACATACACATTATTTGAGATTTACGTAGTAGTTTTGTGGTCGTAGTACGAGTTGTCATTAGAGTTTAGTTTGAGTTATTATTTATTGAGTAATGCATTTTATCTTAAGTATTTTTAAGTAATACATATTTTAATTATTAAGATGTAAAGATAAATATTCCTATAAATATAGTTAACATGCAAAATGATACAACGCTGACAGTAAAAAACTAAAACTTTAATAAACAAGCACAATAACTGACATGATTATTAAGAACTCCTTGTCACTTTCAGGATTGAGAGAAACATTTGAATGCTATCTAAATATAGAATAAAATAGTGCAACAGAAATAGACACATTATGATATTATAACAGACCATACAAAAGTCATAGGCATCAAAAACCGAGGTCACTAATTAAAAAACCCTCTTTGTCTTCGTCGCTGTCGTGTAAAAAACGCTTCATTCCTGGCGCTAAACAAAATGTACGTTGAATATTTTTAATACGTCCGAAATAAATACATCGCTCGCAGCGAGAAGAAACCCTCTAAGTGAACGTGGAAGTGCTTTAATAAGATAGGCTGCTCACGTTTTACAAAAGAAGACGCTTACCTGAAACTTTTCTTACCCGTTAGCACATTAACCAAGTTTTTTTATACGATTTTAGCTAACACTATCCAACTTACATTTGGTTCAAATTCGTATTGGTTTTTGTATAGCTAACGGACGATTTTGTGGAAAAACTTACTTAAGCTAAAATGTTCAATTATTATTTAATGTCAATTCAATAGTGCAATTCGTGGCACCAACCCCAACCACATCGTTCAATTTATGAGCAGCATTGGGTTGAGGACGGTACTCTAATACGAAGGAGTCACAATAGATCCTCAAGGGTCGCAGTGACATGGGCTACTTGACCTGCCTTCGGCACAAAAAAAAAATAGTGCATAGGTAGTACATTTTGTCTTATTGGCATTCACAGTATTTTAAAACAAAAATTTAAGGTGCCAATAATAAGATGGCTGGCAACAGTAAGTATTTTTCCCTAATTACAATCGGATTCTGTAATTTCTACACACAAGTTTACATAACCAGCAGTCGTTCGAGAACGATAACGAGGTGTACTGTAATTTATATTTTTTGATACTTGTAAAGCCGAGGTGGAGCACTTTAACTGGCGGTTAGTGGTTGGGCACAAGGGCCCCCGAGGCCGGCAGACAGTCGTTACGTTCGCCCCGGCGACTCCGCGAGTGACACCGACTCCGGACCTCACCTCGCAGAATGTATTAAATAAAAAACACCTTTTTCAACTTTCTCGACGAGTTCAAGTGGTGTTCGTCCCACTATAATGATGTCAGCTCTCAAATACTTGAAGGCAACATTTTTTAACATAACGTTGGAGTATCGTTAGTAAATATATTCTAAGTTTGTGTTATACAGAATTAAATAACATAATATTACTTTATTATAAGCACATGAACTACATAACATAACATAAGTTTTTCTTCACACAAAAGTCCCATTTACAAAATGTGTAAATCGAAAACCTTTACGATTGGTTATATTGAATCTATAAAAAAGCGATAACTCTATTGATGCGCTTCCATCACGTCATATCGGCTAATTCCCGATCTAACAAAAAGTCCGGAAATTGGATATAAGGATCTGCGGGATGGCTGGATCCGGCTCATCCGGCTACGTGACGTCTGCCGAACATGTCACTCCACTATGTGCTAATTTCCGCCCGCCGCCGCGCTAAATTACTTTAGCCACATTAAATTTCCGATAGAATATACTTATAACATTTTTTATATTTTAATCACGTAAAATCATCACGGGTGCGAGAGATAAGGCCGTGATTGAGTATATTTTATATCGAAATTGAAAAAGCTTTTAATTAAATTATTTGAACGTAATGTTTACTTTTTTGTCAGTTTCGTAATGTTTTGAAGTAAATTAATGGTTTTTAATTAATACTTTAAAGGTTCCAATGATTGTTATTATGATTGCGAAGCTATCTTATAAGCGATCACGGACGAAAGTGCACGGGTGAATTTCCCAACCGCATTTTTACGCGGCTTCTGTGAAAATGGGGGTGTGAAATGGCTTTTTAGGGTTAAATAAAATTGTATCGTATAGTTTGTGTGATTATCCATATGAGGCTACAGACAAGTTTTTAAATCGATAACTAGAACATAAAAATAAAATATTCTAAAGGTGGAAATTAGGCCCCTCGGTGACTGTCCCTAAACCTTTTTTAGTCCTAATTTCGTCAGCTGAGGAAAAAATATTAGTGGTACAAACAAACGGATTCTTTTATTGGATTCTTAAAGGATGATAAATGGAGGTATAATCAGTACAAATTTCATAATCTCAATCGCTATACTTTCAAAATAGTGGGAGAAATAAAACTGTCCCAACATTTTGTCTTGATTCGGTGAATAAAAAAGAAACATGAATTGTCGAGACCAGAAGTCAAACTCAAGCGCCAGTCACGCTTGTGCCTTCGGAGAGAGAGGTGGTTTGCTGCATCGCTGCGTGTTCCCGCTAAAAACGTAAGTATATCGTCTCGGTGACACCCGACACTTTACTCTACATTTCCGTGAATGGATTTATCATATTAATTGAACCAACTAGAAGTATTGATTTATTTTCTTACAAACACTTTTAATAATATGTATCAGTATGTAGTATAGATATCGGTATAATTATTATAGGTGTCAAAATATTCAACGATTTGTCGCAAATTTGCATTTCGGTGATTCGGTTTCGGTAAATTCGGTGACCTATTTGGTCACCGAAATGAGTAAAAAATCACCGATATGAAAAAAATCACGGAAATGGTGACTCGGTGACTTCGGTGACTTTCGGTGACCTTCGGTGACAAAAGTTTTCATATCGGTGAATACTTTTTTCATCTCGGTGATTTTTAAAGTTGTTTAAAATAAAAATTGTTCATGAATAAAACAGAAATATGCTGCTGATGCTTAATGTTTGAATTATTTTAAGCGTATTTATTTATTTAAGCTTTTATTTAGCAAACGGGTAAACGAGCAAACGGGTCACCTGATGGAAAGCAACTACCGTCGCCCATGGACACTCGCAACATCAGAAGGGCTGCAGATACGTTTCCGGCTTTTTATGAGGGAATAAGTTAGGGGAGATTAGTTAATGAAGTATATTGTAATTATAATAAGTATATTGTCAGTTGTTAATCAAGTACATTGCATTTATACGTGCACTTTAACTGATTAATTTAATAATGTGAATGTTATAAAAAATATTATAATTCAAAAAATAATAACTACTAGGCAGATTGATTGTGTAACAAAATGACAGATTAGGAGTTATCTTATAGACGTAGGTTACACGCTCAGTTTGTCATCAGTTCAGTCCATGAATCTGGTAAGATTGACGCGAAATTGAACGTCTAGCCAGTTGATTGATGGACTGATGATACATATTTACTTTCAGTCTCAGACTGACGCCAGATTATAAAGAATAGAAAAGGACAGGAGAAGGCGACCCCTTGTCTTAAAAGTCACTCTTAACTATGCAACAAAGTGAAATAAGAGGCTAACCTTTTCACAAGTGCTCCTCGAGACTAGCTTTTGTGTTGCACTTTTTAATGTCAACGTTAATAATATTACTATGGAATTAAGTAATTTATGTATTTTGGTTGTTTTTACGTAAACTACGTTTTATTTTTATGCTACAATAAAAAAAAAATAAGTATCAAAAGGATTATTTATAAATCGACTTTTCTACGTTGGCACATGATGGACAAAATATTTGATTACGAACATCAGGGGCGTAGCTACCGCCGTATCTGCCGTATCAATTATACGGGGACCCGGGGCCATTGGGGCCCCCAACGTGCGTATGCAAAAATTAATAAAAACGTTCCTAATATAATTTTTTTAAATTCGTAAATGACAAAGTTAAAAAAACATTTCTTTTATTACTTGCGTAAATCGTGAGTCCAAAAGTTGGCACCCTATGCATTTTTTGGGTTTGTGATAACTTATAAGTTTTAACTTTTCTAAGGGCCTACAAAAATGTATACGGGGCCCCGCCGAGGCACGCTACGCTTCTGACGAACATGTAATAGAGGGATATGTTATTCGTCTTTAATTGGTCATGAGCTGCACAATCATGATTTTTCATCCATGATCCATGACTCAACGAACGAACGAACGAACGAAGTCTTTATAAAAACCAGTTTAATATTTAACTGGGTCTTGGCTACCATATAACTAGTAGTAGAAAGGAGTTATTATATCATTTTGCTATAACGAAAAACTAAAAAGCTTAGGTTATGAGAATAACTAACTATTTTTAATGTACCTACACTGCTCCTGTCTCGCATAAGTACCTAATATGCTTAGACTGCGAGAGTAATATAAATCTATAAATATTCATACATATTAAATAACACGTTGAGGCTTTCACATTTCATGTAAAACACTTGCATCGAGTTACCGGTGTGGTATGTCAGAAGGGTCAGTAACGAAGCGGAAGCCACAATCTATAGTGCTGGGCTGCCATAAATTCACTACTTTACTCTATGGAAGAAGGACATATGGTAAAACGTTATTGGCACGATTATACATACTACAGAAAATCTTGTTACTGGCATTGCCAATATTTGAAAACAAAAATCTAAGGTGTGACAATAAGGTGATTGCCAACGATTGGTTCGTTTGCCCAGCATTGTAAAATCTAAAATCGAAACCGTGAGAAACCGTATGTTTCACAAAACATCAATAGCAAAAACACGTAAGAGTGAAAGAGTTAGGTAATAATCTTAGTCTCTTCCCTTTTTTTTCTAAGGTTGTCAGTTTAAGGCCCGTATTTTTGGTCAATACTTAAGATGCGACCCGGTCTCAAGACGCGGTTCGGCTCTGTGATTGGTCCAAATTTTGACAGCCAACCAATCACAGAGTCTGAACCGTGTCTTGAGACCGAGATGCATCTTGAGTACTGACCAAAAATACGGGCCATAAGACTCGACAAAATGGATTTATTTGGATGGCATTGCAATTTTATTTCATGATAAAAGTTACTTTTCAAATTGGTAAAAATAGCAATTAATCTGATTATACATATATGGTCCGTTTAGAGTCAGAGATCCTGTCACAGGTTAATACATGTAACAGGGCCTCTATAACGGTTCTAGTTTGGTCAAGCTAATATTTTATCGATACTCGTACTTAAATAAATAGTACATCCCTAGATGATGTCATCATTGTCAGTGCACGTCAACACAGCTGCCCCCGCCGGGGTGTATCTCCCGATACAAGGAAATTAACTCGTGTCATTCCCATTTTGTAACATCGAATTGATATAACAGATTCCGTTACTCGTGTTACATAGAAATATTTTAGGGTTCCGTAACTGGAGGAAAAATATTGAAATACAGGTGTCGGACAAACCACCTGTTACCATACCCACAACACCTTATACTGATTTCACTATGTTCTCAGAGAGTCGTTCTCCATATTCGACGTGTTAGCGAGACAGTAAATTTTTGGGTTCCGTACCCAAAGGGTAAAAACGGGACCCTATTACTAAGACTTCGTTGTCTGTCCGTCTGTCCGTCTGTCCGTCCGTCTGTCTGTCTGTCTGTCTCCAGGCTGTAACTCAAGAACGGTAATAGCTAGAGAGTTGAAATTTTCACAGATTATGTATATCTGTTGCCGCTATAAGAACAAATACTAAAAATAAAATAAAATAAATATTTAAGGGGGCTCCCATACAAATAACGTGATTTTTTTGGCCTTTTTTGTTCTATATCAATAATGGCAACAGGTAGGTACTTGAATTTTTCTCAAAGTACTTAGTTATATGTGTACTTTAATATTTAATAATAAAATTAAAATAAAATAATAAATTAAAGGGGGCTCCCATACAAAAAACACAATTATTGGCCTAATTTGCTCTATAATGGTACGGAACCCTTCGTGCGCGAGTCCTACTCGTACTTGGCCGATTTTTATTGTCAAAAGATATAAATTTGCTGTCGCTAAAAAAAAAGTTGTATCAGTTGCAAATTAAAATAAAATAATTATTTAGAATATAATACAACAAACTCGATTTCTGTTGTTTCATGCTCTACATTAATAATGGCAACAGGTAGACACTTTAGTAGTGCTACTTTGTGTTGCACTACTAAAGTAAATAAAAATATTATATATGCAACCTTTGTGTTAAAATGGGTTGCAAATCACTAAAAACACCCTGAATTATATTTATAACAAAGTCTGTCTTAACCTTTGAATTTGGATTAATCTTGATGATATGTTGTTTCAAAAGAAATTGATGTAAGGATACCTTATTTCAGGACTACTTACCCTAATAAAAGAAAAATAAAAGTATACCCAATGCCATTTCAATCTCAGAATTACTCTTTTTGAATACGGATCAAACCGGGTAGGTATATTTTTGTACAAATGAAATAGTTTTAAAAGGGAGAAAGCTTTTGTATCGGAGATACTGAATAAGCAATGGGGCACGGTTGACGAGCAGGGTAGTGGATGTTTGTGTATTAATATTACTGAAACAGAACAGGTACCCAGATTACCATAATTTGCTTCGATGCATTTGAATAATGAGGACGTGTTTCGTCCGTCCCTACGATCAGTCTTTATATGTGGTTTGTACAAAACTAATATTTGCAAACAAATCAACCAAGTTTAATGAAATGTAAATGATCACAGGAAGGGATTCGGGATAGTGTTTTTAATTGGGTTATAATAAGCTGCCTTGAAGATGGTTTTAAAAGTCAAGCATTATATTGTAGTTATATTTTGTTTAGATTATAAGCACATTTTATGTAACATACGAGTACAGTAGGAGATAGATCCACATCATAAGAAAGATTTCGCTGCTTAAAGCAGCAAGTTGAAAATGATGACTTGTTAATAATAAAAACCTTGCCCATGTGAATTTAAATTAATAAAATTTACACTAAAAGTAACAATCGATGATTCATAATTCCTATACTTATAGGTAGCGAAGATTAATCTTTATATATAAAAATTACGACAACATTTACAACCGATTTAAAATTTGATTCGTACACCGTGTGAAATTTGATTTAACTTAAAAGATAGGATAGCTTAATACATCTCAATAGTTGTGATATGAAGTTCACCGGGTCAGATCTAGTATAATAATAATAAGAATTATATTCTGTTGCTTCAATGATTAACGCTCGAATCTGTACATATAGCACATTAACAGGATTTGAATGCCTGAAAAAATCACAACAATTCTACAAAGATACTCTGCATCGGATACTTGTCCCCAATTCAATTAATTTGTAAATATTCCGGTGTGATATATTGTTGTTTTAATAACTGATGTGGATTATGGACAGACGCCGGCTCGGCGGGGGTGCGGGGGGCGCGGGCACGGGGTGCGGGGGGCGCGGGGTGCAGGGGAGGGTTATTATATTGTAGCCTCTCATATTGCCTGCGAGATTTATGGCTGGTCAGTGCACGCACGAGCTCCCTTAAATTATATCATCTTTCAAATGACACGTTCGGATCCGATATGGAGAATTTTAATGGACTCCCTATAACAAGATGGAGATTTCTTATGTAATATCTAACGATTGTCGTATCGTGATCTTAGCAAAATGTTGAAAGTTTTCTTGAAAAAACTTATGTTTTGTTAAAAAATAAAATCATCTGCTTTTATTTTAAGCTCGAAGCTTAAAAGTTAAAACATTCATAATTTGTACAAAATAACGAAACAAAATTCAAATGGCTTTGAAAGTTGGCAGAAATGCGTTATCAAATGGCAATGTAGCGGCGGAGTTTAGACATATTATTACGCTGTACAATTTTTTACGAGCCAACGAGTCCCAATGTGGTAACTTGTTGGAGCGTAACAAAAATTAGAATCAAATTTCCGAACTGCGCTACTTACCAGGCAAAACACTGTCGCATACTGTTGGCAAATACCACGACTGTATAATTCAACCTAAACGCGATCAGAACTCTATGTAAACAAGTTTGCGGTTCGAAGCATATTCTCGTAAATATAAAGACCGGTGATATGCCAACTTTATCAATAACAATGAAAACTTTCATTCGCTGTATAAAAACGGTATTCATTAAAACTTTACTATTTTCAGTTTTACCCGCGACATATTTTACTCGAAAGAACCTTTTATGTGTCTAGTAAATTACGTCTCGCTTTTAGTCAATAGTAAATTTTACAACTTTTCTATATCGGATAAAATTAAATTTAACAACCTGCCTGAGTTTAAAACTCACCAACAACAGTAACTAAAGTGTACTTGTGGTTTGACGAACTCTATGTCTCAGAATTTGTTGGAGAATAATGAATATACTAAAAACGTAGTTATACATTTTTAATTTGACTTCAATAGCCTAAGAGTAACATAATTATTATAATAACAATAGTGCTTTTGCCTGCGATTATCTGTACAATAAATATGTTAATTTTATTACTATACGGCGAAACATGGCAGTAGCGGTCATTGACTCCCTATCAAAAACTTGTCATTTTCTATATAGACCGCGATTGACAATGAAGTATCAGAATATATTGTCAATCGCGGCTTTGTATAGAAAATGATAAGTTTTTAACAGGGAGTCAATGACCGCTACCGCCATGTTTCGCCGAGTACAGTATAATTCATTGAAGTGACTATGATTAATTATGACATTCAATATTTAAAATAAATATTTTTTTTTAATTTTGTTTGTCTCGCTTGACCTCGAGAATGACTAAACCGATTTGCCAAATTTTAGTCTTGAAATATTATGCGTGGAAGTCCGGGGAAGGTTAATACGGTGAGAAAATTTTGGAGTTAAGTGATACGATTATACAATTTATAAGAAATCAAATAGTGTGAATGAATAAAATTAAAATAGGCTGTATTTTTACTACCGTTTCACACGCAGGATTCATTTAACAATTTTTACAATAATAATATAATTATCTATATACTAATATTTAATACGCGAGCGAAAAACTTTGGATCCCTTTTGACGAAGAAATTCGGAAACATAGGTGATTGAAATTTTGCACAGTAATAGTTTATATGGTGCCTTCACCAAGGAGTGCATCGAGCTAATTATGCTTTTATCATACATTTGTTTAACAAATAAAACTATACACACACTAACAACACACACACTAGGAGATTTTGATTGACAAGCCTATACACACGAATTATACTCTTTTATTTATGGTTGAAGTCTGTTGTCAAATTGAAAAAAGATTTAGTTTTTTCTTATTGAATCTTAAATACTGTTAGACAATTACTACACGGCCAGTCTGTCATCATTTAACTTTATTATTCTGAGACTGTCGCAGGAATTATGTCTAAAAAATAATAAAGTCAATATTTTGACAATAGAATATCAATAGAAAAGCGTTGAAATTTGAAACCTTTAATTTATTTTTTTATTTGAGGTCGAATTTCGACCAGTGGGCGATCTCTAGTAATTCTTAATTAGTTTTAAATTTTAAGTAGTAGTCGCCTCTACGGTGTGGGCCTCACCTAAATCCTTCTAGCAGTTTCTAATAGTGTAAATAATAAAGATTAAACCAATGATATTCTCCATATACAGATCTGTTACGTTCATACTATTTTCCGGCTTAAATGTCTTCCGAGCAATTAACACAAATTCAAAATTGCACACATTGACAAATTTGACCGATAAGTGAAACAAAAGATACGAAATGCCATTTACATAATAGAGACAGTTCTAGTTTTAAACGTCGAACTGCAAAATTTTTTGTGCGTAGAGAGCATAGAGATACTATGTACTACGTACTAGAGGCGCCATTGCAAACAAAAAACATGTCACACTTGCACAGGCCTTGACACTACAGGCATTCTGGAGGGTCCTCCGCAGCGCATATACATAAACGAACATTTGTCGAATTTTAATCGTGCGTTATTTTATAAGGCCCGTGAAGAGAACCGGCGCCTAAATTGGAAATATATATGGACGAGAGGGGGCCGCATCTTTGCACGCCGTGATCCGGGTTCTATGGTATACCGCATCAAGTCAGATCATGACCTAAGCCGAATTTTTGGTGTAGATGCTGTTGGACAGTAGTTTGTTTTTCTTTTTCCCATGTAGTAGTATTATGTTTTGTTTTTATAATTTTAGGCCTCTGTGCA
The DNA here is from genome assembly GCA_905187585.1 of Cyaniris semiargus. NCBI lineage: Eukaryota > Metazoa > Arthropoda > Insecta > Lepidoptera > Lycaenidae > Cyaniris > Cyaniris semiargus. The sequence goes on from LR994555.1 coordinate 9,373,242, forward strand.
ACATATTGTATTAGTAATATAAAATGGATTATTATTGTTATTTATAAGACTACATGGTTAATATTACTATACTGTTATTTATTCTATGAAAACAAGTTTTTTGTATTGGCAAGATATTTTATAACTGGCCTAAACTGCATTAAAAACACTAGAATTTTATATACCATGATTGTGTCAGTTGTAGCTCACTTGGTTTTAGTATGGCGGAGAGGTGTGTTGTTTAACACTGTATACCAAAATATTAAATACTATTATTATTTTGATTGCTTTTTCCTATATTATATTGTGTTGGGTGTGTACGTCGGCATCTACTTAGAACTAGTAAACAAAACACGAATATTACGTTATTTCAGTGCTATCAAATATAATATAACATTTTTGGAGATAATTATAAATTTATCTAGTATTAATTATGCATATTATTTTATTACTTTGTTTAAAATTTTAATTTATTTTAAGTCACATTTTTATCATAACTTAGTTTATAATAATATATTAAATACAAGTTTTTGTTTTCATAACTATAAAATCAATAATAAGTATAAAGTGAAGCCTTTACAATATGAAAATGAATAAGAACAAAAAATTTAAAATTGGCCTCATAAATCCATGTTCTCTAGGCAACAAGCACGACGAGTTGCTGGTAGCTTTTGATAAACACAATTGTGACATCATTGCAGTTAATGAAACCTGGCTGCGACCGGGAGAGGATGGTCGGGCACCCAGAGCTCCAGGTTATCGTTTCGTACATTTGCCCAGGCCGGATTGTGTGCGCTCTCGCGGAGGTGGAGTAGGTTTTTATATAAAAAAAGGATTAAGTGTGCAAACAATTAAACATGTTACTTCATCGCCGAATGTGGAGCAGATGTGGCTATCCTTTAAGGCCAACGGCAAGTTCATTTTAATTGGTACGGCCTATCGTCCTTCATGGCTATTGCCTAGAATATTTATAGAGGCTTTAACTGACACGATTAGTGCATTACCAAGCCATGACTATTTGTATCTCATCGGTGATTTTAATATCAATTATCTTAAAGTTAACACTAGTCATTATAAATTATTGGATGAATTTTTAACCATACACCGGCTGCGTCAGTTCACTAAAGACGTTACCCATTACACGTCTGACACAGAAACCCTACTCGACCGTCTGCACAAATGCTGACCTGGACCGAGTTTGGGTAGATCACATGCCCGACCTAAGCAGCCATGCGTTCTTGACTTTCGAAATCAACTACCCTAAAGTTAGGACACTGTCCAAGAAAATTAAATATCGTCCTCTAAAAGATATTGCACCTGATGATTTTGAGTATATCATGAACTCAGTCGACTGGCAATGTATTAAGCAACAGCCTAATATCGATGACATGGTTCAAATGTTTAATGATAGTATTCTGTGGGTATTTGACTTATTATCTCCGATTAAAACCATTTATGTTAAGGAGCGTCAATATCCATGGATAACATACAATATTAAACAGATGATGAGACGTCGAGATGAAGCACATAAACGTGCCCGTAACACAAAAATTGAGTCGCATATTCAGTATTATAAAGATCTAAAGCGGGAAGTATCGAGCGCGCTGGCTAGGGAAAGGATAGCTTACTTTGACAGCTACATAAACTCTAATATTGGGTCTCCTCAAATAATGTGGAAACATCTCAAAAATACAATTAACATACATAGGAAGAACTGTGATTACATGCTTCCTAATAATCTTCTTGATCCTAATGTACTTAATAGACACTTCTTGAATATTCCTGGTTCGAACGTAATATCTGAACCAACGCTAAATTTTTTTTTAATCAAATACATTAACTCTTCTGAATTTAATTTTTCTGTAGTCAGTGATAAGTAAGTGCACAAAATAGTTAAAACGCTTAAATCCAACGCGATGGGTTCAGATAACATTAACTTGGACATGTTACAAATGGCTTGTCGCATACCTCAGTGCCTAAGTGTTATAACTGAAATAATAAATTTGTCTTTAACAACTCATAAATATCCTAAGTTATGGCAATTGGCGATAGTAAGACCATTACCAAAAAAAGATAACGTATCATTGGAACTTGCGGATCTCAGACCTATAAATATACTACCATGTATCTCTAAAATTATTGAGAAAGTGATAAGTGGTCAAATGGATGTGTATATTGAGGAGAATAACCTATTACCTAAGACACAATCAGGCTTTCGTAAGTAACACAGTACAGTTACTGCTTTAACTAATGTAGTAGATAATATACTCGCTGCACAAGACGTTGGTCAAGTCACTATTTTAGTATTGCTAGATTTTTCTCGTGCTTTCGAAACTCTCAATATAAGTTTGTTATTGGCAAAGTTACATTATTATGGCTTTGATGAAGATGTCATCGCCTGGTTCTCTGATTTTTTTAATGACCGATCACAAATAGTGGAAATTAATGACAATAAAGGAGAAGCAATACGTTCAGATCCACAGGAAGTTACCAGAGGAGCACCTCAGGGTACAGTAGTTGGTCCAAAGCTGTTTACAATCTACAGTGCAGATGTCACCAGATGTATACAGTTCTGTAATTATGATATTTTTGCGGATGACATCCAAATTTACATCACTTTTAAAATGCGTGATGTCAAGGAAGCTATAAAAAAGCTAAATGAGGACTTAGCGCGTATACATGAGTGGTCGGAGGACAATGCGTTGATTCTTAACCCTGCCAAGACTAGGTTTATGATATTAGGAACTAGACATCAGGTGCAAAATCAAGAGGCTATTTCACCCATTATACGGATTCGAGATCAAATAATCGAGCGAGTTTCTGAAGCACGTAATTTAGGTGTGCTGATGGATGAGGGTCTGAAATTCGAGAAACACGTGGCAAAGTCAGTTAGTAGATGTTTTTACCGATTGAAAATATTGTATAAAATAAGAAACTTCATCCCGGAACGTCTACGCACTACCTTGTGTGAATCTTTAATTCTCTCCAACCTAAACTATGCAGATGTCACTGTGGGTCCTTGTTTGCTTTCAAGATCCAAGCGTCTAATACAAAAAGTACAAAACGCATGTGCTATATACTGCTGTAATATCCCGGCGCGAGCACACGTGACGCCATTTATAAATAACTTGCGTTGGCTTAAAATGGATGGCCGTAGAAAGCTGCACTTCGCTACTCTGTTATTTGGGGTTATGAAATCAAAAACTCCCTCATACCTCTTTGAGAAACTGCACTCGGCTAGTGAGAGACAGGCTATTACCAGAGGCTCCGCATATTTGCTTGATACTCCAGGTCATCATTCTTCTGCATTTAGAGGTAGCTTCAGATACCTGGCGAGTAAGATCTGGAACAACCTTCTACCGCCATCTTACCGAGCTCTGAAAACAAAAAATAATTTTAAATTAAAATAAAAAGCCCTCTTGTTTCGGGAGCAACAATCTTTAAATTAAATTTTAATGTTTAATACAAGTATATTTAATTAATTTATCTATAATTAATATTAATATTAAAATTTCATAGAATCCTATGTATCGTGTTTAAATTTTGATACGTAATACAAATTTCTTACATCACCTACTAATATTTAATAAGTAGTACTTACCGTTCGTGGTTAAGCCGAAACAGGGAGATACAGGTAGTTCGCGGATACTTGCCAGGTATACCAACATAAAAAAAATTGTAAATTGTGGTTTATTGGACTATTGACGTTGCAGTGGAGATTAAGTCATTATAATAATTTCATGCTGTTAGGTTCTAATTACGCCATAATATGTCCCTGAAATAAAATTATTTTTTTGTAATTTAATTTTGCACATAAACTTGTATTATTAATTTATTGTATTATATCGATGCCGGAAATTTCAATTGCTGTAGTTTCGGAATGTCCTTCGTGGTCGTTGGCCTTACGGTATCGATATCTTAATTATTATTTTATAAAATTATTATTATTATTAGTATGTATACTATAATATAAGCACACTTACCACGATATATTATTTTATGTAGGATATATATTCACACCATAAATATATTTTAGTATGCGGTAATTAGTTGCTATGGACATTATAATATTGTAATTAATTAAGTAGGTCAGAGATAGCCGGCGCGGGCGCGCACCTGCGCGAGCTCCCCGCACAATGTCGATTCAGGCATTGAAGTCCAACTGAAGTCCATAAAATAGGTACATACCTCACTAGCTAGTGAAGCTGGAATGCGGTTATGTCACGGGCACGCACTGTGCCGTGCGCGCCCGCTCGAGTCCACTGTTTAGCATACACACATAGCTACTTTTTAATGTTTTGTATAGATACACTATCTATAGTTTCATATCATATTATATATTATTGTTATTATTTAATTAGTTGTTTGTTGAGTTTGTCGTACGTCACACGTTTAAGGAACCACGGAAGACCAGGTACCAAAGTGTTCTGCACTGCGGTCACACACCTGAGTGGTATTCCATTTCTGTGTTAAGCAATACACAGTACACTGCCTACTGATGCCGTTCTTGCTTTTTTTTTTGTATTCGTCGTTTTATTATATAATTGTTAGTTGTTGTAGAAATGTAATTGTTTTAGTTATTAGTTATTACATAGTCTTTATATATATATATATATATATATATATATATATATATATAAAGACTATGTAATAACTAATAACTAAAACAATTTAGCATACACACATATATATATATATATATATTTTAGTTATTAGTTATTACATAGTCTTTATATATATATATATATATATATATATATATAAAGACTATGTAATAACTAATAACTAAAACAATTACATTTCTACAACAACTAACAATTATATAATAAAACGACGAATACAAAAAAAAAAGCAAGAACGGCATCAGTAGGCAGTGTACTGTGTATTGCTTAACACAGAAATGGAATACCACTCAGGTGTGTGACCGCAGTGCAGAACACTTTGGTACCTGGTCTTCCGTGGTTCCTTAAACGTGTGACGTACGACAAACTCAACAAACAACTAATTAAATAATAACAATAATATATAATATGATATGAAACTATAGATAGTGTATCTATACAAAACATTAAAAAGTAGCTATGTGTGTATGCTAAACAGTGGACTCGAGCGGGCGCGCACGGCACAGTGCGTGCCCGTGACATAACCGCATTCCAGCTTCACTAGATAGTGAGGTATGTACCTATTTTATGGACTTCAGTTGGACTTCAATGCCTGAATCGACATTGTGCGGGGAGCTCGCGCAGGTGCGCGCCCGCGCCGGCTATCTCTGACCTACTTAATTAATTACAATATTATAATGTCCATAGCAACTAATTACCGCATACTAAAATATATTTATGGTGTGAATATATATCCTACATAAAATAATATATCGTGGTAAGTGTGCTTATATTATAGTATACATACTAATAATAATAATAATTTTATAAAATAATAATTAAGATATCGATACCGTAAGGCCAACGACCACGAAGGACATTCCGAAACTACAGCAATTGAAATTTCCGGCATCGATATAATACAATAAATTAATAATACAAGTTTATGTGCAAAATTAAATTACAAAAAAATAATTTTATTTCAGGGACATATTATGGCGTAATTAGAACCTAACAGCATGAAATTATTATAATGACTTAATCTCCACTGCAACGTCAATAGTCCAATAAACCACAATTTACAATTTTTTATATGTTGGTATACCTGGCAAGTATCCGCGAACTACCTGTATCTCCCTGTTTCGGCTTAACCACGAACGGTAAGTACTACTTATTAAATATTAGTAGGTGATGTAAGAAATTTGTATTACGTATCAAAATTTAAACACGATACATAGGATTCTATGAAATTTTAATATTAATATTAATTATAGATAAATTAATTAAATATACTTGTATTAAACATTAAAATTTAATTTAAAGATTGTTGCTCCCGAAACAAGAGGGCTTTTTATTTTAATTTAAAATTATTTTTTGTTTTCAGAGCTCGGTAAGATGGCGGTAGAAGGTTGTTCCAGATCTTACTCGCCAGGTATCTGAAGCTACCTCTAAATGCAGAAGAATGATGACCTGGAGTATCAAGCAAATATGCGGAGCCTCTGGTAATAGCCTGTCTCTCACTAGCCGAGTGCAGTTTCTCAAAGAGGTATGAGGGAGTTTTTGATTTCAACCCCAACCCCAAATAACAGAGTAGCGAAGTGCAGCTTTCTACGGCCATCCATTTTAAGCCAACGCAAGTTATTTATAAATGGCGTCACGTGTGCTCGCGCCGGGATATTACAGCAGTATATATAGCACATGCGTTTTGTACTTTTTGTATTAGACTTACTTTTTGTATATTTTGATTATATATATATATATATATATATATATATATATATATATATATATATATATATATATATATATATATATATATATATATATATATATATATATATATATATATATATATATATATATATATATATATATATATATATATATATATATATATATATATATATATATACCTATTTTTTATATGTTATGGTGTCAACATTTTGTAAAATTGTTAGTTTTAATGTGTATTGTCTTAACGCATGAATAAATTATTATTATTATTATCATTATTATTATTACTTGAGGCATGAGCGGGGTGAGAGGCGGGGCGGTGATGGCTATAGATCAGTACCGCAGAAGTGACAAAGTTTTGTGCCTACAATCGAATGAACGCAGACTCTATTTGAGTAAGTGGATAAAATAAAACAAAGATTTTTACTAAACATTATTAAAAGCTTTTATTTAACTTGCTCTGTATATTATTATGTACATATTATTAAATATAATAGTACATATTATTATGTAAGTTCGGGTGGTATTTTTGAACCCAATTTCGAAGTATGTATGTGCATATAATATTTTAACCGATTGAGTTGGAATTTTGTATACACGTTTGGTTTGAATGACAATGCACGATACAGTATGACATCACTATAAATATAAAATGGCCGATCATCCAAGATAGCGGAATAGTTATTTTCTATGCCGTCCTATAATAACAGTATGGATATTAAATGAAAGAACTTTTTGAGAATAACTCGAAAACGAATGTAATGTCATTCTACATCCAATATGGCGGCTCATCTAAGATAGGGGAATACAAACAAAGTTTCGTTTATTTCTGCATGACTAAAGAATTGGATTTCAGTTAAAAATAGTTAAGTGAAATCCAACTTTTAAGTCATGCAGAAATAAACGAAATAATAATATAACAAGTCGCTAAATATAGACACGGTTTTTTCACTAATCAACATCAAGTACGATTTCTCAAGGACATAGAAGTTAATTAGATTTTTTATATAAAATAACGGGGCAAATGAGCAAACGGGTCACCTGATGGAAAGCAACAACCGTCGCCCATGGGCACTCATAACGTCAGAAGAGCTGCAGATGCGTGGAAATATGCCTTCTTCTTAAAATGCTTCTGGCGATAGTTCGTTCCACAGTTTTGCAGTGCGCGGAAGAAAGTTACGCAAAAAATGCACGGTGGAAGACCGCCACTTATCAAGGTGATGGGATGGTCCTCAGAGCACTCCCCGTGATACAACTGATAGAGGATGCGGAGCAAAGCCACATCTAGGCACAATTCCAAGAGGTCCAGCCTGTTTAAAACACTATGGCAGTCAACAATTCGAGCGGCCCTTTGTTCAAATTCAACACTCGTACAATAATACACAATAGCACTTATTAGGCAGCGTGGCAGTGGCACGGCGAAGTGATCGTTGAACATACAAAATATATAACCTCCTCCTTTTTGGAAGTCAGTTAAAAACATCATCATCATCACTCTACTCCGAAGGCATCACTCCGAAGAAATACTCCGCAAATTGCCGAGAATAGAATATGACGTAGCCTCAAAATTCCGAAAATTTCGAAGGTGAGTACAACTCGGTCGAGTTAACTCCGTACCTGGCGGCCATACTTATACAAACCCCCCAGTTTTGGAACTACAAACGGTCGAGTTAACTCCGTACCAAGGATTTCGAAAATCGGACCACAAACGGCTGAGTAATCGTTGAACATACAAAAAATAATAAAAATAAACATACATACAGCCAAACGTGTTACCTCCTTTTTTGGAAGTCTGTCAAAAACCAAAATATTACATACCAAAATTTTGCAAAACCGTTACAGCGGCTTGGGCGTGAAGAGGTAACAGATACAAAAAGAGACAGACAGATAGACGGACGGTCAGACAGACGGACAGACAGACAGATGGACGCGACGGACAGACCGTCAGACGGACGGATAGACAGACAGACAGACTTTCGCATTTATAATAATTATATTATAATAAGTATGGCCCCAAAGTCCACTACTTACTTACCTTATTTAAATTACTTAAATATTTATAAATACAATTATAATGTACGCATGTATAATGTACACGTAATACCGTATTTATATTACCAAAATACAAACTCGTCTACGTGAATTCATTTTTCATTCATCGTCGTCTCATCATAGATATCTGTATTCTGCCTACATTCCCCTCTGAATCTACTACTCTATGACAATGCGAAATGGCGCGCGTCTTCGCCTAGTAATTTCATGTTCGTATTTTAATTGAGAATAATTAAATAAGAATACTAACCGATGAAATGTTATTCCGTCGCATTTGGAAGTGTTTTTGGAATTATTTTTACAATATCTTAAGCCACACCAAGGCATTTTTGTGACTTTTATTTTCTTTTTTTATAAATGTCATACGTCTAGTGCGCATAAGAGTTTGCGGCCGACTAACGGCCGTTCCCAATATTTTATCTATCTCTGGTTTTGCCCTACTAGAGATAAGAATAGCTCTCATTAGACATTAGAGACATATATTTTATGTCAATTCAATGTTAGCTGCGATCGGTCGTATGTCAAACCAGAGATAGATTGAATATTGGGAACGGCCGTAAGTGCGTTGCGGCTATATAGATTCTGTTGAATGTGACCAAGCATTGCGTTGCGGTGTCAAGTCTAGTACGTAGTACTTATATGTCAGTGGTAGAGAGTAATATAAATAGTCGCAGAGTGGACACTTGATACAAAAGTATTAGTAGGTGAGAAATGAAACAACTTATATGTAAGAGTTAATCATATTTATTGAAAATTTTAAGATCGAAATAATTAATAATGAAATATACTAAATAAAATACATATTTTAAGTACCTCCAAATAAAATTTCATATTTTATTTCTTTTCTGTCTCTTTGATGGTATCCAGTCTGTTCGCTTCTTTGTTTACAAACAATAATTGCTATCCAATCTTGTACTTTCACCTGATCACTTAGGAAACCTAAAAAAACAGTACAGTACAGTTTCATATGACATCGCATAGCGTATAATATAATACAAATAAACTGCAATTGTAGGCATTAAAGTTACCATCTAATAGTCTAATGTCGATTTCGAGTCTGCACTAACTAATCTATGTCCGCAACGCAACCATCCTTCTCGCCCTAGCGTCAAAATCATATCGCTGTCTCTTTCTTCGCCTGAGCTATGACGCAAATTCGATTTTTTCCAGATTGTTCGAAAAAATAATTGAAAATGTAATTAATCGAGGTATTTATTGCATACTTACATTTCGTAAGAGATTCCATGTGTTTTGTTTATTTTCGAGTAATAATTGGTACATTTTCGAAACACACACGACGGCATTTTCAATTTATTTAGGTAAGACAAGACGCGGCACGTTCGTGACTGCGCTCGATGCAGACTAAATAAAAGACGACCCAATTGGGTCGTCTTTTATTTGAATCTTCACAACGCGCGCGGTAGTAACATAATATCTGCTTTGAGTTTTTCATATTATATCATTGGATTAAACAGTAAAATATAATGAAAATTAGGTCTGTTATAATATTGTATATTCTTATTATATATTTCAATACATTAACTTTTCACCCGTACTGTCTACCTGATTATGACACCATTAACCATAAAGTATGTAATTCCTAAGTAATATGTTAAAATACCTTATTAAAATTTATGGGGAATCAGATTCGTGTATTATGGTATTTAGCTTTCATTTCAGCCTTTAGTATTTACTGATAACTGTCAATAGTCTCCTCATTAGCAGCTAATATTATGAAAAGGTTTAGAGCCCCCGCAGACTAAAGACTTTTAGTCGGCCGATAATTTGACTAAATTGGGGTTTCAGTACATTTTTATCGGCCGATACAAATCGTTTATTGTGCGCACCTTCATACATCTTCGTACTGATTATGCTTTCGACTAAGCTATCGACTGACTAAAATCTGCAGTCTGCGGAGGCTCTTAAGGTTCAACAATAAAATCTCTTCAGTAAACATATTCTTCGACTCGCATAGCTTGTCATTTTTCTGAACTCCAAGCACATGTCAAAGTTGTAAGATGATAAGCAAAATATAAGGTAGGTGGAGGAAAATCGACCTACCGAATAAAAGTTTAATTGCAAAAGTTATTTGTAGTGCGCAGACAGCGCACGACTTATCGACTCGATCTTTCTAACTCTAAACACGGCTAGACTTACATTTGACTCGAACACCTAATTTGATTCTGAGTCCTACTGAAAAATATTTTATTGTTTAAAATTCTGTTGGGTAATGGTCTCTGTATCTGTGTCAAAGTACTGAATGTTTTAAACAGGGGCCGTACCACGAAACCGTTTTGAGATCAAACAATCGTACGAAAATGCCGCGTCCTACTCTAACGAACGAGAAATTAAACTCAAACTCAAAAAAATTTATTCAGAATATTTTTTTTCAAATATTCTCTGCACGTCGGGACTATACTGGTGCCTACTACCGGTTCGGGAACTAACCCGGCATTAGAGCAGGACCCGACCATTCTCATCCGATTATTTGAGTCTCAAAACGGTTTAGTACTAGGTCTACAGGCTCGCGTTCCCTTACTTACGACCGGTAATATTTGTCTGAAATTTCCAGCGAATACGACTCCTTCTAATAAAATATTATTACTTCATATATCCTGCATCGTCCTTTTCTCGGCTTCTATATATTCTATATAAATAATCTCAAAGCCAAAGTACTACATGATTGTGTATTTGTAGTACGCAACGAATGCAAACCAAAATAATATATATATATATATATATATATATATATATATATATATATATATATATATATATATATATATATATATATATATATATATATATATATATATATATATATATATATATATATATATATATATATATATATATATATATATATATATATATATATATATATATATATATATATATATATTGAGATAATTTATAATCTCAAAGCCAAAGTACTACATGATTGTGTATTTGTAGTACGCAACGAATGCAAACCAAAATAATATATATATATTTGGCTTTGAGATTATTTTTGGGTATATTGCAGACTGGATTTTACGGACGGTCCAAATCTAGTGAAATTTTAAACATAAAGTGTGCCGTTTTTCCCAGAGGAAGTAAGGTTGCCGCTATGCCAGACGATGCGACTGCTATCAGCTATGACAATCTTCTTTTCTGCAAGTGTTTTGGCCAGCATAAGATAAATATAAAATGTTTTACCGGTACCACCTGGAGCGTCTAAAAAATACACTCCACCAGCATTTTGTTCATCGGTTGGTGGTGATTCATTATGATTTATAGTATTTTGAAGTTCAACTGGGTCAAAATTTGAATGTTCAATATATTCTATGTTTAAATTTTCATCAATTCCATCAATCGCTTGTGGAGATGGCAAACCATTATGAAGCAGAGAATTACCGCCTATCGAAAAAAGAACGTCCAGTAATGAAAACAAAGCTTTATTTGAAAATATGTCTAAATGAGTACTTATGTCTGCATCTGGGAAATGCCGTTAGAAGTCTCTTACATAATCACTCGTAAAATGATCCTTGAAATTGTCCCATAACTCTGTGGGATTAGAGACATTTCAGAAAACTAAAATAATAGCAAATAGTTCTCGTTTAGATGCGCTGCTCCATGCTGGCATTTGTCAAAGTGTCGCACCAGTGATTATCGCCTTCTAGTAGGCCAAGAGCAAGGCGTGCTGATTGATATGTGGGATGTAAAATACTATTCACCCTTTTGAGACTCTCGAAAGAAGTTGGTCCCTTGACAAATCTTTCAAACGTTCTTTTTCAAACGTTCTTTTTTCGATAGGCGGTAATTCTCTGCTTCATAATGGTTTGCCATCTCCACAAGCGATTGATGGAATTGATGAAAATTTAAACATAGAATATATTGAACATTCAAATTTTGACCCAGTTGAACTTCAAAATACTATAAATGTTAATAACAACCTCAGATAATAGCATTCCCGATTATTAGGGTGCATTTTCTTTTTTGTAAGTAACAAAGAAAACTGTCAGTCGTTATTATGACGGTGGGAAAGCCGTCAGCTAGCGATATAACCAATAACCATACTTCGCGCTCAATGTATATGAGGGCGTCCCGTAGTCACTTTAGTACATGAACTGAAGACATTTCCACCTACAAACATTCAGCTGAAGGCGATTTTCGTTTAAATTAAAATAAAATTGTCTCGTATAGCAATTTCATTCGGAAATTAATTCGATAGTCAATATTTGTGAGGAAGAATTATATAGATTTTACTTCTCTCACTTCTCTATACCCAATAAAATAATCTGCCAATAAATTTGGTTTTTGGTTATATCGCTAGCTGACGGTTTTCCCACCGTCATAATAACGGCTGACGGTTTTCTTTATTATTTACAAACTATAAACATTCACCTGTATAAATTTTGTACGGTATAAAATGACTTTTTACTTAAAAAAACTTTACATATTCAGTAACGCGACTAACGTTGAATTCCCCGTCTCACGTCTGTATTACGGCTGACGGTGATTTTTTGGTCAAACATGACCTCAATAATCATTCTTCAAATTTTCATATGGTATGAAATCACTTTTAAGCAGAATTTTTTTCGACATCTTTGAGATACTCTGTTTATATTCTACCGCGGGTGCGGCGACTGACGCTCATTATGTTAATTATTAAATACTAGACGTTCCGCGCGGCTTCGCCCGCGTAAATTAGATATTTCACAGACAAATCAGTCTACAAAAAATTGCTTATGATCCTTCACGTGGTCTACTTCTTATCTGACCCAAATAACAAAAAAATTGCTCTAGTAATTCGTGAAATAAGTCCCTTTCAAATAATTTTCCCCGTTTTTTCCACAATTTCTTCTACTTCTTCGCTCCTATTAGTCTTAGCGTGATAAAATATAGCATTTAGCCTTCCTCGATAAATGGGCTATCTAACACTGAAAGAATTTTTTAAATCGGACCAGTAGTTCCGGATATTAGCGCGTGCAAATAAGCCCTTTCAAATAATTTCCCCCCGTTTTTTCCACATTTTCCTCTATTTCTTCGCTCCTATTAGTCTTAGCGTGATAAAATATAGCCTATAATAGCCTTCCTCGATAAATGGACTATCAAACACTGAAATAATTTTTCAAATCGGACCAGTAGTTTCTGAGATTAGCGCGTTCAAACAAACAAACAAACTAACAAACTCTTCCGCTTTATAATATTAGTATAGATTAATCTACTACTGGACAAAAATTTGGTCGGTATGAAATGACTGTTAAAAAAGTAGCACCACCTCCCCTACTATAAGAGAAAATGTGAAGATACTCTAAATTATTCTATTTTTTGCTTACATTCAAGACCAAGGTAATAATTAAAGACCTAACTTTGAGAAATGTCTGAGATCTAGACTTGAAGTAATAGATCTTAATGTTAACTGAGTATTGGGGCTACGAAACGTGGACGACATTTATCTTATTCGATTACGTTATTGATCACTCGTCTAACCCTCTGACCTCGACTGCTTCGTCTAAAAAAAAACGTCATATCTTAAAAAAACTAACATAATATATTGTTAAGATATTTTTCTATTCTAGATAAACATGTAGTGAAACCACAAAGTAAAACGTATTATTTTAGGATGAGTTTAATGTTTGGACTTACGCAGCTAATTCAAACTTGATTGTTGAAAAAAATATATATCCACAGCCGAACATAGAACCTCCCCTTGTTTGGAAGTCGAGCAAATATACATTTCGGTAGTAAATACTAAAGTAGTTTACTAGTGTTAAGACGTTGCAGATATATTATGTGCTTTGTGATATTTTATTTTATGAAATAAAATATTTGATTTCTGAACTACTCAGACAACAAAGAAAGCTTAGTACAGAAGCGTAGCGTGCCTTAGCGGGGCCCCATATAAAATTTGTTTGGGGGCAAAATGTAAAAAAGGCAACCTTAGGAAAGGTTGCCTTTTTTACATTTCTCATATTTTGTGAATTTAATAAAAGAAATGGAAAGTTTCTATTCACTTTGGGGGGCCCTTGTGGCCCGGGGGCCCCGTATAATTGATACGGCATATACGGCGGTAGCTACGCCCCTGGCTTAGTACTTAGTATTTTCAAACTTGTATTTTTAGATTCCTCTAATCCTGTTTTGGGTTTAGACTACGTCATGGGTGTCGTGTACTTGTTTCTAAATATTTTGTATTTCTATTACATTAATTTAATACTTATACTTAATTTTAATTGTTATTACGCTTTATAGTTCTTTTGAATGAAATTGTATACTGCTTCCGTCCAAGATAGAATGATCCACTCTTCTGCTCGACATCAGGTATGATAATACTCTATATTAGTTTTATGACACCAGGGTGGCAAGCCTAAAGAAACAAATTATAAATAACTTTTTATTATCCCAATTAATTTAGTTCCAAAGGCCACTTAAACCAATTATAGACCGAGGCTCGGATCCGAGTGTTGTTTTAGCGTGCATTTTATAAGCGGGTGTATTTGTTTAACACTAATTACGTTAATGATAGCATTAGGGTAATGTTTATTTGCAGCTTATCTAGTCTTCTCAAACGGCAGTAAAATTGTTGGTAGCAAGGTAGTTAACCCTTGCGGGAGGGGCCCCAGCCGGAGCGCGGGGGCCGCGGTCACGGGGCCCCGGCGGCCCCGCGATAGATAAAACAGTGATAGAACATGCACCGCACCGCTACCCATGAATTATTCATTAGGTTCAGTTGCCACTTTTGTCGGTATCGGTGGCTTTTCAGCGCTTCACGCCGTCAAAAATGTGCGTCCGCTCCCCATTATCAACTGAAATGTATTACCGCCTTTGTTTATTTTGCGCTTTATATCATCGAGTTTGGGCATCTAAACACCCTGCTATATCCACTTCTGTAGTGGCGAAATAATTTGAATTCTCGTGGTAGCACCTATCTCTAACAGTATTGGGATATGTTTTCGAACTGGTATTATTTGACAAAGATTTCAACAAATACATAATTTTATTGGTGGTTTATCTTAAGTGCTTGTCTTATACTATCATAATATCGGTTTTTAAAGAAATCGATTCTTCTTAAGGATCAGAGTTAGGCAGGCCAGACGTTCATTTCGTCCGACCCCTGCTACCCACGTAATTTACGATCATCCAGGAAATCTCTGGATTATTTTTATTCGATAACAATAAAGGTCGGGAGGGTTACCTTTATTATCACTCACTGAGGGACTTTTTACAACTTAACATATGTAGCAAATTGTGACGGACCCAAAACGATTATTCTGGTTGTTTTGTCGTATGACTTACCTTTCTTTTTATCCGAATACAATTTTTAAATATCAATATTTACGAGTATATGTCACGAAAAGATTTTCCTCGTTTTGTATAGGTATCTATAAATAGCTTTAATTAAAAAAAGATGCGTAAAAAATTAATTAATTTGAATGTCCAATACTTGTGACACAATACGTCTTGTGACATAATAGATTATAATTGATGGAAAATAGGCTGAGGACGGGCTGCGGATTAGGCGGCGAAAGTGATCCGTTATAATTTCGGAAGCTGCGGCTGGTACGCACAGATTAGCCCCTTCGATAAACAACAGCATTAGTATGCGAGGACGCGGTGACCGGCGCCGATCAGGCCAGCCGTGCTCGGATTAATTTGCCTCCTCCAAATTATGGGGGCTCAATAAGTCTGTGTGGGGGCCTCTGTGCACGAGAACACCCTATAATCTCTGAGGGGTTATTCTTCTTTTGTTTTCGGGACGTTCAAAACTATTGATCACAAGAAGGTATAATAATTGTGTAGGATTATAAAAATGTTGTAATTACTCGTAACTTTAAGTATTTCGTTAGGCGTGTTTTTGTTTTTCTTTAAGTACTGTATGCGTGTACATATTATGTCTAGTCTGAGTAGGTAACAAGAACGAAAGCTGTATGTAGAGTGCTTTTAAATATTATTAAGAAAAACTATAATTTTATTGATTTTCTTTACGACAAGCAATCGCGTGACTTTCTATGTATTAATGTACTTCGTCATATAAGAGGCCTATTAGCAATACTGTAATTTTGCGAAGGGTGAGTTTTAGAGAGCTCCCCAGATTGGGGGACCTAGATGCAATGAATTACCTATTTCCACTTTCAAAAGTATGCAAGCTCGGAAAGTTTATTTGAAAAGACACAGTTACATATATTTATGTACTTAATTTAATATTTATGTAAAAGTTGTACTGTTATGAAAATGATGCCAAATTCAAAAAAGACAAGTTTAATGAATTCCAAACGCAAATATGCGTCGTATCGTTTTAACTCTAAAGTCGATAAATTGTGCAAATAAAATTTAAAATGCATACTCTATATAATCATTAAACAGTCGGTATAAAATGAGGCTGCATATTTTCCCCTGGATGACACAAGCCACAGAATCATACCTCAGTAACAGTATTAAAAGATTTTCTCCTGCGAGAACCAAGTTGCATTAATTTTAAGTTCCAAGAAACGACTGTCTGGCAAAATGTGTTCCGGCAAATACCTGTCTTGGATTTCCGTGTGCAGTCTTTAACGTTCACTCCTTAAATGCACTACCTGAAATCCTTTTATTTTGGAGAAACGAGCAAAAAATTTCAAGGTTTAAAATGTTACTGTAAACTCTGCTTTTTATAGACTTTCCGTCGTTCGTTTTGTAACTTTGTTTGGCGACTTCATAACATAATTTTACTAAAAGGTGGTTCATTATAATTTTTGTGGTCACTCAATAAGCAGCAACCAACCAACATTTCAGATGTTTTTACATTTTATCTAAGAGTTTTTTTTCACCTAATAAAAGTCATCTTTACTACTTTATCTACTTTACTTATTAATTTCAGAATTTTAGATAAACAAGTTGTTAGTCACTAAAAGTAGTCAGTTTAGGTCCTTAGAAATAGTCATAGTAGAACCCTTCTTCTGGTGCAGTTGAGTAAAAAGTAACATAAAGGAGCTCAAAAGGCATCGTAGATGTGGTTATAAATCGCTAAAAGTATCCCCAGCTTACACTTAGCTGTTAGTTGACAGAACAACAGTGTAAAAGCAACTGGGAAGCCATACATAAGCTACTTAATTTTATTATTATTGACGACCTCTGTGGCTCAGTTGGTGGGCTGTTGGTAGTTCAAGCCGGGGGTCGCGGGTTCGAATCCCGCCGACGGAACAAAAAGTTTTCAAAGTTCCTGGGTCATGGATGTATATTAAATATGTGTATCATATAATAAAAATCTTAAATATATGTATAGTATAAAAGTATTAAATATATTTCCGTTGTCTGGTACCCATAACACAAGTCCTTCGGGTACTTAGCACGGGGCCAGACTGACGTGGTGTGAAGCGTCCATAGATATATTATTAGATATTATATTATTAATGTTTGCGCAACATTTTACAAGATTGTATTGGTAGCTCTTAAGTTAATACGTTTTAATTTTATTTGATTGCTGCAGTGGTGTCACCGGTATCCGGTTGCGGAAGTGGGAACGCCCTATCCATCCATTCACTAAGTAATGAACTAATTAAATTAAGCAATTTCAATCTTAAGTCGGCACTTTTAAAGCTCAAGTTTGTTAAGCAATTTAGTTCAGAGTTAAATGATACTATCGAATGTATTGGTGGCAATAAGGTTTGGATTTAACTCAATTTAAAACAGATTAAGCTTTTTAACTATCACTTGTTAACGTTAACTTTAGTTACGATTTTTAGGGTTCCGTAGCCAAATGGCAAAAAACGGAACCCTTATAGATTCGTCATGTCTGTCTGTCTGTCTGTCTGTCCGTCCGTATGTCACGGCCACTTTTCTCCGAAACTATAAGAGCTATACTATTGACATTTGGTAAGTAGATGTAGTCTGTGAACCGCATTAAGATTTTGATACAATAATGGAAAAATTATTAAAAATTTTAGGGGTCCCCATAGGTACAACTGAATCAAAAAAAAATTTTTTTTCATCTAACCTATGCGTGTGGGATATCTATGGATAGGTCTTCAAAAATCATATTGAAGTTTTTAACATCATTTTTTTCTAACCTGAATAGTTTGCGAGAGAGACTCTTTCAAAGTGGTAAAATGTGTGTCCCCCCCCCCCCCCCCCCCTCTAACTTCTAAAGTAGGGGCATGATAAGTCTAAAAAAAATATATGATATACTTTACTATAAAAACTACCAACGAAAATTGGTTTGAACGAAATCTAGCATGTAGTTTTTTTCATATATTTTTATATTTAAATAAAAATTTTTTTTCATCTAACCTATGCGTGTGGGGTATCTATGGATAGGTCTTCAAAAATCATATTGATGTTTTCAATATCATTTTTTTCTAACCTAAATAGTTTGCTAGAGAGACTCTTCCAAAGTGGTAAAATGTGTGTCCCCCCCTCGAACTTCTAAAGTACCAACGAAAATTGGTTTGAACAAAATCTAGCAAGTAGTTTTTTTTTATACGTCATAAATGGTAGACTTAATTTAACTTTCATTAAATCAACTAAAATATAAAAATAAATCAAAAACCTTTTAATTTCATTTAAATAAACCTTATTGCTGCTGCGGAACCCTTCATGGGCGAGTCCAACTCGCACTTGGCCGGTTTTTAGGGTTCCGTAGCCAAATAGCAAAAAACGGAACCCTTATAGATTCGTCATGTCTGTCTGTCTGTCTACAAATATCTTTGAAGATTTACCCTTCCTATTCTAGTATCCAAGCCAAGTCTATCTCGTGAACAGCCCGTAATGGTTCATATACCAGCTATTGAAGAAGAAGAATCACAGACTGCGGCTAAGTTCTTACAACACTTCTATTCTTTTTAGTAACTCCTTAGACGAATTATTTAGTTTTTGTTATGATTATTTTGGTTAAGATAAATGAAAATAAATGAATATCATACATACCCGAATATTTTCTTTTAACTTTTGAATTATAGCCTCACACGTCTCCTGTATTATTAAATCCAAAGTACGAGGAGCGACAGTAAACATAAACTTTAAATCTTCCAAGTCCATACCAGTGACCAAGTACCTTAGAGTTATAGGGAGGCTTTGGCTGGCAGGAATAGCTTGTCGCATATTGGTATCTTGCTTTTCGATATTGGGTCGAATCAACTCCAACAATGTTTCAAAAGATTCGTTGTGCATTCGTAGAAATTTTTTATAATCGTCGAGCTCAGTTGCTTGAAGAGTTCTTTGCAAATGTTCATGCGTGAATCGATATCTCATTTTATACCATTCCTTACATCATCGCCTCTTTCTTTTCTCTTTTTCTGTGATCGATGCCGCTAGAGTTATAGCAAGGAATGCCTTGTCTGCGTTGGAAACCATTATTAATTTTTGCGACGAGCACTTTCCTGGGCACAGGACGGTAAACCCATTATGGGTCCCCGAAACGATCAAGTGCACTTGACAAGTCTACGTGCTTGACGATTTCACTTGACGAGGGACTTGACACGACTTGAAGGTGCCGTCAAGTCCACGCGCCGCAGTCGTTTACCGTCCTGTGCCCAGGAAAGTGCTCGTCGCAAAAATTAATAATGGTTTTCAATGCAGACAACGCATTCCTTGCTATAACTCTAGCGGCATCGATCACAGAAAAAGAGAAAAGAAAGAGGCGATGGTGTAAGGAATGGCATAAAATGAGATATTGATTCACGCATGAACATTTGCAAAGAACTCTTCAAGCAACTAAGCCCGACGATTATAAAAATTTTCTACGAATGGACAACGAATCTTTTGAAACATTGTTGGAGTTGATTCGACCCAATATCGAAAAGAAAGATACCAATATGCGACAAGCTATTCCTGCCAGCCAAAGGCTCTCTATAACTCTAAGGTACTTACTTGGTCACTGGTATGGACTTGGAAGATTTAAAGTTTATGTGTGCTGTCGCTCCTCGTACTTTGGATTTAATAATACAGGAGACGTGTGAGGCTATAATTCAAAAGTTAAAAGAAAATATTCGGGTATGTATGATATTCATTTATTTTCATTTATCTTAACCAAAATAATCATAACAAAAACTAAATAATTCGTCGAAGGAGTTACTAAAAAGAATAGAAGTGTTGTAAGAACTTAGCCGCAGTCTGTGATTCTTCTTCTTCAATAGCTGGTATATGAACCATTACGGGCTGTTCACGAGATAGACTTGGCGTCTGCATAGGTTGAGATGGCACAATTATGAGTGATTTGGCAGTACCATGCACCGGTGTCTTGCCTATGACTTGTGAGTGTGACTGATGTGGTGCGGGTGATTGGTATGTCAAAGTTGAGTGGCGCCCACTTGGTGATGGTGGATGTCAAAGTTGAGTGGTGAACATTTGGTGATGACACAGCTGATGGTGACTGATGTGGTGCGGGTGATTGGTATGTCGTAGTTGAGTGGAATGCATTAGGTGATGGCACAGGTGATGGTGACTGATGTGGTGCGGGTGACTGGTATGTCGTAGTTGAGTGGAATGCATTTGGTGATGGCACAGGTGATGGTGACTGATGTGGTGCGGGTGACTGGTATGTCGTAGTTGAGTGGAATGCATTTGGTGATGGCACAGGTGATGGTGACTGATGTGGTGCGGGTGACTGGTATGTCATAGTTGAGTGGAATGCATTTGGTGATGGCACAGGTGATGGTGACTGATGTGGTGCGGGTGACTGGTATGTCGTAGTTGAGTGGAATGCATTTGGTGATGGCACAGGTGATGGTGACTGATGTGGTGCGGGTGACTGGTATGTCAAAGTTGAGTGGTGAACATATTTTGGTGATGGCACAGATGATCGTGACTGATGTGGTGCGGGTGACTGGTATGAGTATGTGTATATGGGTGAGCTAGCAGGCAGGATCTGAACTCCGTTGCAGTCATATGCAGGATAATCTCTGTAGAGAGATATTAATAATAACACAAAATCACGCTCGGTAATTAGATCGGCGCTTGCCGCCAAAGCCACGTCTCGGTCCGGTTCGTTGTCCGCCATCTTCGATGTTCCGGCCGCAAATGAATAAAAACTTGTCAAGTCGCATCAATCGCAAGGTGGTTCAAGTGCCGTCAATCAAAATTTTTATCAAGTATGGTCCAGCCCGTAGATGCTTGACGGGACTTGTCAAGTCAACGCCGTAAACGATCAATATTCACTTCAAGCACGTAGACTTGTCAAGTGCACTTGATCGTTTCGGGGACCCATTACATCTTTATTCTATTTTGACTATAATATAGACACCTATGTCTACTGAAAAGTCAGTCTGCAGTATATATTTTTGGCAATATAAACGATAGTTTCCGATAAATTCTACTTAATATTCATTATTATCTTTTAAATGAGTCCGCATACAATTCAATAAACCAAAAATACCATGAGAAATTTCCTAAACAATTCTGCTGAAAAAATAATTCCGTCAATTTAAGGATTAAAATACATCACTTAATTAAGAAATAGGTTTTTTTAAAACTACATTCATCACGAACTAAAAGGGTTTTAAGCAAATTGCGATTAAAAACGTAATTTATTAATAACAGAACACCGGTCGTAGGAATGAAAACTTCAGGAGCAATATATCAAAAGCTAATTTAGTAAAACATTTTGGGGCGGAAGTCGATGCGTACCGTAAATATGCTAACATCAAAAACACATTTAAAAGAAGTTAGATTGGCTTACGGAGTTGGCCATACACACAGTGCGTTCAGAGATAATTTACATCAGAGTTTCTTCAAGAATGATTCTTATGTTGAAGGAAGTAAAGGTCATGTAATGGTGTAAAATTAATTTGAACAGACTGTAGTTTGAGCCTTTCGATGCCTCATGTTAGTGTATTGTAAACATTGTTTAATGACGAATCCGTTAGTTTAAACTTCGAGTTGATTTGCATTATAAGATGTGTATCAACATCAAATCGGTTTAAACTTGCTACCAGACAAATTCTTCGATTGATTAATGTAAAACTTAATACATGTATATAATAATTATTATGAGAAGGTTGGAGAGAATAAAACACAGGCTTTTAAAACAGGCTTTATTTTTATTACCTACAATTATATTATAGCCTTACGCACAAAGCGTACTCGCAGTTTGACGTACAATAAACATTTCGAACAATCAATATCTGTTAAAACTTTCCACTGCTTTGGCTTATGGGATATATTTACAATATAACCTATGCAGCTTCCTTATATTGGCGAATTTGGCAACATTTTAATATTTATACTTACATAATAGGTATATATACAATGTGTCCCGACACCGGTGTCCGATCCTTTAATGTCATAATGTATGGCATATTTTATCGACTAATTGGCTCTCAAATTTTTTCTCTCTCTCACGGTTGTAAAATGGCAGCCATTTTAGTTTTTCTCGGACTTTCATACTAATTTGACCAAATACTTCACATGTCAATATCTTATGTACATAAAAAAAGGTATCATTTGATAGTTAAACTTGTGGACCACCTACGCTTATTACAGACAATATGTTATAAATTTTATGGAATAAAACATAGAAAAACCAAAGTTTAAGGAAAAAAAATTATGTATTTTTTAATTAATGGCTTTTTATGAAAAATCTAGCACATTAAACTGGTTATTTTTTATTTTCGAAAGATAGAGGAGGTTTTTATCTAAAATAAATTTCTTCACTTCTATGCTCTAAGTCGGATAGTTTGGAAGTTATAACGATTTGCTTATGAAGTATTGGTGAGATAAGTATAAGAGCAAGAGGAAAAAAAAAATTTCAAAGGGTAGAGAAAAAAAAATTAATAGCCTTTGTCAATAAAATATGCCATGCATCATAACATTAAAGGATCGGAAACCGGTGATAAGACACATTGTATAAACATTAATTGACTGATAAAATGTACAAAAAAATAAATTTCAAACATTCGGACAGCAAATAAACTACGCCTCGAAAGAATATTCGAAATTTGAAATAAATCATGAAGTGGTAAACAAGTGTTAGACCAGAACAAAGTTTGCTTGATAATATCAAGTTTTCGTGTCTCCTCTCACATTTTATGTACAATTTAAATTTCGTTTCAAGTTTCCCCATGAAATATATGTTCAGACGTATCCAATATAATTTTTTGGTTCTTTGTAGCATAAAATGTTGTATGTAAATATTTGGATGGAACCGCTCTTTAAAAGACAGACGACATTTACACGGGTGCACAAAAACCACACTAAATACGCATTTAAAAGTTTCTATCAAAAGGCCTCTTACAAAGAAGCGTTTATTTGCCTACTGTTATTTATGTTAGAATCATATTACTACGTAAGTTGGCGTTTGTCGCGTACCATAAAGTCACCCGTCTAAATGAAGTCTTAATATATAATTTATTTAATTTTAGGTTCGTAAACTATTTTACTTATGAATATTAATTATTTCCTGATGTTATCAAACAATGTTAATCACAGCACGAGGTTAGGCGGTGGAATAAAAATAAATAACTCAGTCTTATCCTATACGGTAAGTGTAATGTACTTAGTATAGTGCACTTTATTCTATATTAATATACGTGCAGCAATTACATTAAAATCATAGGGGTGCAGATTTATAATTTACAAAATTTAATAAATTATAGGATAATTCAAATAATTTTAAATCTGCTCCGCTATGATTGTCTTCACAGAGCAAATAAAGGAGTAGACACGTCTATGCGAACGCTCTTTACCGGCTAAAGGCTCTATCAGGGATTTCTTCGTCATGAGTATTATAACCGGCGCGATAG
Source organism: Cyaniris semiargus (assembly GCA_905187585.1). Lineage (NCBI taxonomy): Eukaryota > Metazoa > Arthropoda > Insecta > Lepidoptera > Lycaenidae > Cyaniris > Cyaniris semiargus. The sequence continues at coordinate 9,397,303 of LR994555.1, forward strand.
ATTATTATTTTAACAACCGGTTTTGCAGTAGTTGTATCGTTTTTGTTTTATTTAAATATGAAGGAAATTCGTTCAAATTTTTTTATCCAATAAAACTCAGTCACATTACAGAATAACCGGAGGCCCAATCCCCTAGCCTATTCCCTTCCCTTCGCATCCCTACCCTCCCCTATTACCCTATTCCCTCTTAAAAGGCCGGCAACGCAGTTGCAGCTCTTCTGATGCTGCGAGTGTCCATGGGCGACGGAAGTTGCTTTCCATCAGGTGACCCGTTTGCTCGTTTGCCCCCTTATATCATTAAAAAAAAAAAAAAAAAAAAGAATATGCGCAGCCGCACAGATGAGAACTGACTCTCCTTTGCCCCGTGAACATTTCTAACTACTCTTAAGGAACTGTTATACATTAATATAAACAACAACATTTATACACTTTTATATAAATATCGTCTGAGACAGTTGAAACTAAGGATCATAGTGTAAAAATGTATAAGTATACCTGTTTCGACATAAAATTTTTGATAAAATTAAAACGATCAATTTTTATTTTTTTTATTTTTAAGTCTCCTGTAATAAGCTCTTTTCTAGAGCGTCGTTCGAAAGCAAGCGATTCTTAAGAGTGATTAGCTAAGCCAAGATAGTGCAAAATTATAAACCATCTACCTAAATTTTAAGTCAGTAATTCCAGTATTATATTAATCTGTGCACGAAGAAGAGAAATAAAATTACTATTAGAAAACAATCATTCAATCATAACTTTACATTTTCTTTCATGAAAATTTTACAAAATAATATAGAAAGACAAAGACAAGAAGCCAAATGCTTCCATGACAAACGCTCAACACGCATATTTTTTTGAGTATTGGATATATTTTATTATATTGAAGTTAAATAAATCGTACATTTATTTAAATTGCATTTTGAATGTCTATTATATTTAAAATCTATTTTCGTTATAATTACGGACTAGTTTAACATGGAGTGATCGATCTATTCTTTATTTTTTGTAATAAAAAACGTCCCTTTTACAAAATTTCAAATTTTGATTTGTTAAAACAAAAATCTCAACATGCGTTGACTTTGTAGTAACACAAGTGCATTTAAAATAATCCTAAGTTTACAATGACGTAAATAATTACGACAAGTTCTAGATGGCACCTTCTCCTCTCAGCGTTATCTGCAAAAGATTATACAATTTCAAAATGTAAAGTAAACCAATAATAGAATTTAAAATTATTATTAAAAGGCAAATTAAATTCTTAGTTTTATCCCAATGCCTTTTTTGTTAAAAAAAACTCGGTTCCATTTTTAAAACTAACCATAGACGCTAATCTGTGTTTTTCTCAACTTTAGTGAAAAATATTTGTTTACCTGTAACTTGTGATGCACCACCCACCCAGTTGAGGTGGGTCTTCCCGCCCCCCTCGTCAGACTTCTGCTTCCCCTTATCGATTTCATTCAAGTTGGACTGATACTTCGTCCCTGGTAAAAAAAGCACACGATTGAATACTTCGCCAAGGAAACGTCTTGGTTCAAGATTGTGATTTAAAGTTGAGTAAATAAACTGAGAATTTACGTAGGAAATTATATAATATGTAAAGAGTGAGATACACGTTATATGAAAAACATTTTTAATTTTAAGTAACTTCTAATAAAAACGAATGTAGTCATGATTGTACATTATATTTAATTTTTAATTAATAAAATTGAAACTGTCTTTTATTTTACATAAAACAATAGTTTCATATACATTTCTTACTATTGTATCTAAACAGAGCCTAATTCAGCATCATTGAGGGTTCATATTACTATAAGAAGTTAACATAACATTAAATCAATTTTTGTAGAGGTTCAATAGCGAAAAGATTCAATATGGGAAAGGGCGAAAAGGGGCGAAACATAGATATTGAAAAGTTGCGCAATATTGTCAAGTAGCCCGCCTAACCGTAAATTCGTAATGGACACAAAAAATAAAATCGGACCGACCGCAGAATTGCGGAGACGTCGGGCAAAAACAACTCTACAACTCTAAATGTTCTCACTTTAATAAATTTTTAAATTGAAAGTTTATTTTAAGGAAGATTAAGGGAAGTCATCATGCTCTTTTGATTCCAACATTAAGACTTTAAGCCCGCAGACATTTATATAATTCAAAGAATGATGTAAGCTTTAAACGTCGTAAAATTAGGAAGTTGTAAACAAAGTATAATAAACACACACTTTTCATAATTTTGCCTTGAATTACGAACTTAAATCATTCTAATTTCTAAGCTATTCACTTAAAAGTGCTTAGAACCATGGAAAAATTTCAACTTTAAAAAGCCGATGCACTAACATCAATAACACAGCAAACTCGAGTTTAACTAATATAAAAGTGAGGCTTCAATATTATTTAGAAAGAAACGTTAGCGATATCCGACGAGGGACATTTTGACTTTAATAGGTTCTGGCGCAAGATGTTGTCTTGTCCTACATGTCTGGGAAGTGGCGAACTTACCAATAACGTCGACGTAATGGCGCCCGAGTCCCGACTACTTCCCCGAGTAATATCGCGCACGGACGCCGATATTAAATTATCACATGTTGTTCATTACAAACAGCTCCACGTAATGAAATCTCTGTTAATTTCGGCGTTACGGTCGTTATTGTCGTTATAGTTTCGGAAGATAGTTAACTCCGTTTTAATCGACTCCACTCGTAACAACTTTTTAATAGGCGCAAACGTAAACATGAGTTAACAGAGCAGATTTTGTATTTTATCGGCGTTATAACATTTAAAGCCAGTTAACTGTTTGACGATACAACGTCGTAACGCTTTACGATCTATAAACAAATACGACGACCACTAATAATAACTGAAACAGCAAATAGTGAAAATAAACTGAGCCGTCCCCGGGGCCGCCCGTAAAGGTATTATTATCTCTTAATAAACGAAATCACCGGCATAAAAATCTTGTTTGGACGAATTTTATCGTATCGATATAGGGAATTAATGAACTCATCTGACCACGAAAATTGTTGAATCGTTTTGTTATATAAATAATCGATCGCTATCTAGCGGAGCTGTGTAATAACGGTTTATGTTGTAGTAAATTTTAGTGTATTTCTAAGCGTACTCCTGTTTATGGACATTAAGTTTTCGGAGATGCTGTAACTATTTTTCATTTGGTTAACGTGTGCAGTTCCACGAATGTTACTATTAATTAATTTCAAATACAAACATCTCGAGTAGGAATGGGGGAGTGATACAATATCTCCGCTTCCGTATCGCAACGTGAGTCGAAGAGCGACGTAGCCATCGTAGACAGGCGTAGCGCGACGTAGCATACATTATTTGGACACTATTTTATTTATCTATTAAAATCCATAACGTATTTTAACTTTTACTTAAATTTACTTTCATCACTAGTCATAAATAGTGAAGTAATAAAAATTATTTCTGTAGTTATGGTTAAACCGCTGATGTAATAAAATGATGTGCCCGCATTGTTTTATTGCCTCAGCGGTTTGGCTTACCTGCAGCAGAACTGAGTACTTAGTCAAAATGTATTCACTAGTTTCGATAGCAAAGTTAGATCTCAAAAATCAATAGATCTCAAAAATCAATCTCAGATTTGATATAACGCATCGCTAAGTCGCATGGCGTTTGCTGTATATTCAATCCCACACATTTTTAACACGCTTTTATTAGCTTCACTTGTAAAGTTGTAACTATGTATGTAAGAAAATCTTGGAATCTTAATTTGACCCACTTCTCGGTCTTCGATTAGGATGAAATTTTGCACACACTCTGAGTTCTGATGACAATACATGACTAGCTAAGAAACGTCATCACAAATCCAATATGGCGGCCTCCCCAAGATGGCGGACAGACTATTTGAAATGCACCCCCATGATATGGGTATCAAATGAAAGGGTTTGCTGTCAGGAATACGAAAAAAATACTCACGTGACTTAAATCCAATCTGGCGCACATCCAATATGGCGGATTGGCTATTTGAAATGCACCCCCATGATATGGGTATTAAATGAAAGGGTTGGCTGAATATGATACGAAAAAAATAATCACGTGACCTAAATCCAACATGGCGCCGTCCCAAGGTGATTGGCTATTTCAAATGCATATTTTTTGTAATTTTTAGTGCGTGCTGAAAGCGTGTTTTTTTAGTCTTGAGTAAAACATCTGTGGGACAAAACTAGCGAATGAATTTGACTAGGGGCTCAGAGCAATAATCATTATGAAATATTTGGATATACCTTTATCTGTGAGTGGTGTGTCTCGTCGCGGCGGCTTCGATGGTGGCGGCACCGTCATCGCTCGGGGGTCCGGCGTCGTTGTCGGTGGTGACGATGCTAGAACGAATCAAACACGTTTATTCTCTTACTGGCCTGGATTACACCAACCGAGATATTGGCTAGACAGTGGCGAGACAGTGCTTTCGTATTATCAAATTGGTGAAACCATGTCGAATGCTCAGCCGAGAGCACTGTCTCGTTACTTTACTAGGTTGGTGTGATCATGGCATAAAAACTTTGCAAATAAAATTATTTGCATAGTGAATAGCTTAAATACGAGGTTTCTGTCTGATTGTCGGATAAATCAAATGACACAATAGTTTTATAAATAACTACTTGTAAGTATTGTTACCTATTATAGTCAGTGCAGCATTCGTAATTTATTAGGATAGTATACATTTTATTCATAATATACTATATAGGTATTATATTTTAGCCAACCTCATGGTGGTGATTCAACTACATGTGGTAAGTTTAATTTTTAGCTGTGTATTTCGTGCGATTTAAAATTAACTTTATTGTGATATATTTATGAACATTGAAAAGGAGAAATCGTGTTAAACGTCGCTTCACAGCTGGTAACCGCCAACCGGTAATAAAATAATACGTACTGTATAATCTGATTGTCCCGTCCGACTCCCCTCTGGGGTTTTTAGCGACGCATTTGTATGTCCCGTAGTCCTCGGATATGATATTTCTGATGAGGAGTTTCATGTGGGTCTTGTAGGAGGGTGATCCGACTGTATTCTCCATGTGGTATTTGGGGCTCTCGTGTATCATGTGCCCGTCGTCTCTAGTCCAGTAGTTGAGTGAGGTGGGGTGGGCTTCGGTAAAACATTCCAGCGTCACGTTGTAGTACAGCGGCGCTCCGACCAGCTGGTGCGGGATCCAGAGCATGGGTGGAACTGGAAATGTTTCAATATATTAATAAAGTGTTATTTAAATATTTTAAATCAGGAAATTGATTCATAGACATGTTGCATATCTGCGTAATTTGGCCGTGTACAATATATAAAATAGATTGATAGATAGATATTATATATTAATACTAGCTGTCCCGGCAAACATTGTTTTGCCATATAAAGTATTTCGCCCATATTATTTTATTGAAGGGACTAAATAATTGTATGTCACCACGCCAACGTCCATCGAGCTATCCCGTCTCACAAACAATCAGTCTCGAGTTGTAATAATTTACTATTATTTATTCAACAAATGCACTTATCAATATAAAAAGTAGATGTTGTCCGATTCTCCACCGTAGCCGATATGCTCGCTAAGATTCACGAAAATCGGTCGAGCCGTTTCAGAGGAGTTCAACCACGCACACCGTGACACGAGAATTTTATATATTAGATTGACTTGTCACTTGATATAATCAGAACAATTGACCTTGGTCCGCTTTCTGCCTTTGAATTAATTTATTTGACGGTACAAATTGGGAAAAAATTTGAATCATTAATTATTATTAATTAATGAATAAACTAACAATCAACGCTGACTTTGACTCGTTTGGACACGGTGGGCGGCACGCCGTTGCTCGCTATACACAGGTAGGCGCCCATATCCAGCCGCGAGATGCGCGCCATCTCTAGCACCTCGCCCTCCCACTCCGACACTGCAGCGAAAAAAATATAATTAAAATAATTTCACGAGGGCGCTTAACATTTTTTGTTCATTAACAAGTCTGACCTGAATGGCTCTTGCTGATGGAGATTTTTGAGTTGTCATCCCGCTTCCACTTGATGGTCGGCTTAGGAGAGCCATTAGCGCGACACGTCAGGGTGACGTTCGCCCCCTCTCGGACGATGACGTCGCTCGAGCTCAACGAGTCGTCGATCGACGGGGGAACTGTAAACATCAATAACCAAACTTTCGAATCACTTTTAGTTTGTCCGACTACTTTTTTTTGGTACTTCAAAGTACAGTCTAATGAAGTAGAAAGTTAGGTAGGTTTCGATTTAGGTTCGCTTTTTATGTCTACAAAATTTATTATAATATACTGGAAAAAGTTAAGAATTATCTCATCTGTAAATAATACATAGCAATACGTACAAGGTGATTAGTTTTTCTCTTATCGCTTCGTATTACAAAAAAACAAAAAATTATGAACTGATGTCATAATATTATGACCTTACTAATAGTGGTCGATATTGACTTTTCTATGAAAATGAAGGATGACTTTTTTTGACGACCAGCTGGCTGATTCTGTATCGTACATTTGTGAGTTAATCACTGAGTTAGAAACGAAACGGAGGAGTGAGTAACGGAAAGTCTCACTTTTGTATGCAAGTGAATACAAAAGTGACACTTTCCGTTACTCACTCCTCCGTTTCCTTACTAACTCAGTGATTAACTCACAAATGTACGATACAGAATCGGCCAGATGGTCTCGCTGAACTAACATTCTGACTTGGGCACTATCATCTCACCGACAACATGTAGATATCCGAACTGCGTCTTGGCAGTGACGGTGTTAATCTGGCACATGTAGCGGCCGCGGTCCTCCTCGCGCACGTCGCTGATGTGCAGGAACCACGTGCGGTGCTTGTCGTGCGTCACGCTGACACGCGGGTTGCGCGTGATCACGTGGTTGTGCACCGTCAAGATGGCCGACTGCTCGAAGTGCATCCACGCCACCTGTGTGCGCACTCTTATGTTAGTGGTAATTTAAATTGGTAACGTGGGAGGCAGAGGCAACAGTGCCCGTGAATTTCGGTGCTGCATCGGCATTATAGAAATATAAAAAATCTGGCATCAGTTCAGTGTAAACCTTAATAAACATTTTTCAAAGTCAAAGGCATAGACTCCAGTGTATGGTGCCCACAAACTGTATCAAAATAAATTGAATTCCAAAATTTGAAGATAAATTATTATAATTTATTAATTGTTCAAACCTTTTGAAATTATCATCAACATAACTTAACGATTATAGATGTACGATAGCATGAAGTTGTGTAAGACCCGGGAGGGGTGTAAAAATCGGAAAGTGCCATGCTCCAATGATTTCCAATTGCTTTTTAAATTTGACAAGTGACGTAACGGAAATTAAAGATTTCAGCGAATGTTTGTGTTTGAAATCGGAAATGTGATAGTACAGATGATATAGAATTTTATCGGCTAAATTGGTCTACGTATTTGATGGGCATATTAAATAACAAAACGCAATTTACTTTCGTTTCTAAAATTATGTTTTTAAGCAACGGTGTTTTAAAATAAAGCACTTGACGTTTGGTTAATTTGTTACATGTTAAAAAAATTAATAAATTGTACTGTGTACAGCGCGTTTGTTAGGAAACCATACGTATGGTAAATTCATGGAAGGCTTGATCGAAAGTTGAAACTAATCAAGGACATCAAAAAACTAATCATGGGTATCAAAAAACTAATCAAGGGCATCAAAAATATTTGGTGGTGCGGTGGGGTAGTGGGAACAACAGTAATAGTCGGTGAAATTGAACGCGGCACCATTAGACGCGACATCTGTGTAATTGCGTCCCTTCGCCCCTTTCGCCCCTTCACACAGCGGCCAGCGCTAACCGCTCAAAATGCATTTTCCCTGAGATTGTCACTGAAAACAATCCGGCCACTTTTAATCTTGACTCGGACGCAATTTTGCATAACAAACATTTCGTTTCGCTACGTTTATTTGAGTAAGAATTTAAATTATAGGTAAGTAATTGTCTTACTCCGGTTTCAAATTTCGTAGAATTGTGTTAGCAGTTGGGGTTGAGAATTACATTTTATTTGTATGTCAGTGGTGTTGGATATTTTTTGGTAATTGTTTTTAAAATGCTCTACATTGTTCCAGTTAATTTTTTAATTAAAATTGTTTATTTAACTTATTTACTTTCAACAAGAATTAGATACTACTAGCTTACCCGGCAAAGGCAAAGGCAAAGGCAAAAGCTATCAGTATAAAAAGTAGATAAAAACCTATTCTCAGGCCTACCTATACCAGACATAATATACAAAATTTTGGAGGAGTTCGCGCACAAACACTGTGGTCTGTGACAGGAGAATTTTATATATTAGACTAGCTGACCCGGCAAATGTTGTTTTGCCATATAAATTATTTCTAGTATCAATATAAAAAGTAGATAAATACCTATTCTCAGGCCTAACGAATGTACATACAAAATTTCATTAAAATCGGTTGAGCCGTTTTAGAGGAGTTCGCGCACAAAAACACTGTGACACGAGAATTTTATATAATAGGTTTAACCAATTTTGTGTGGTCACGATTTAACCTCTCGTTAGTCTATGGTCTATATACAATTATGGTCTCTTAACAATTTTTATATAATAACTAATTACCTACTTCAACTCAACATTAAATCTCATTTAAAAACCACTTATAAAAAGTGTTGTAGAAAGTACTTAAAAAATTAAGTGAAGTAATAAAAACCGTAGTGTGGTTTGAATTTCAAAAGTTACAAGAACACTTCATCTTTTAATCCGGCTTTAAGTTTGAATCATGGCTAGTTCTTTTTATCAAGATTGTGGGGCGATATAGGTGGAAGTTTGTTAGCCGTAAGTCGTGCCCGGTCACATCTTACCTATCTTAGGATACGCTCTCAGCCGCCGTCTAATTTATAATGGACTTGGGGGAACTTCGTCCATTTTATTATTCAATGGGCCGGCGGTTTCTAATGACGGCCACCGGAGTTGGTGACCTCACAAACTGTACAGAATTCGTTATTCCGAGTACGTTTTGTTGCTTAAATTAGTAATTAGCGCTAAACTGTGTATAGGGAAGCGAAATATAAAAATATATTTGGCCTTAGCCGTGGCAAGATAATTAGACCTAATAAATTTTTTAGGGACATAAAATATTATGTAGTAAAAGGTTAAGGTTATTAAGACTGTTTAAACTTTGCGAAAGGATTTAAATTTGAGAAGCGGGGTCTTCGGGATGAGGGGCGGGGGCACCGCCTGCGGCGACGGAAGTAAATCTGATCTGCGTAATTGTGGCCGGCGTCTAATCTAATCACACCGGTGTGTCCGTCTGCGGTGCGCTCATTCAATTATGAACCTAAACTCCCCGCAACAACTTATATTATATCGATATTTAAATGTGCGTCACGAACGTTGAGATTCGCAAAACATAGGTTTATTTAGGCGCTACGACTAATTTTAGCCAGAGTTAAGCCGGACAGTTTATGACAATTTTGTGTAAAAGTAGATTTTACTGATATACCAAGCTAATTTGTAATCTACACAAAAATTGTACACGTATACTATGTCACTATCATTATATAATAGGGCCTTATAATAGGCATTTCGAAAATGAGATGCGTGTTTTATATTTCTTCATCTTAAGTTCATTTATCAGCTACGTTAAAAATATTTGCGGTTCCTGATTCATTCAACATAAGTATATGGTCTCTATGAAACTCATAGACTCTTATAGCCAATTCAACCGTTTCGCGGTGAAAATATATTCTAATATTAAACTTATATTATTAATAAATTAATAACGATAAAATTTTAATGATAGTGATTATTAAAATACTTTTTACAGTTTCATTAACGACTCTACTACTGTAATTATGACCACGTGCTCTGAGAAAAGCAGCTATAATTGCCTTCGACGTCATAAAACTCGCTTCTATTGTTCGAGCTATTAAGATAAAATTAAGGAGGAATCAGGATTTTACAAGCGGTTTAGAGATAAGCTGAGTGTTGAACTCGGAGAATTTTACGTCCCGCGGTCGGTCGGGGCGGCAAACTCAAATATTTCCTAATGTTCCAACTTAATTCGGAATTCGGATGAAATGTGTAGCTTAATGAGAGAAATTGTGAAACGGGAAAAGATTCAATTTCGTTCAAATGAAATTAATTACTTATGATTCATTACAAAAGTTGAATTTATATAAAAAGCCTTTGTACTTCGGTTTCGATTTACGGGAATTTATTTTATATAACAAGTAGATTTATTGCTCGAAATAAGTATTTTTTTTAAATAATAGATTTATAGAGAAGAATACAAGGTAGCAGAAGTTGCGATGTATAATTGCTGCGCACTAGAAAACTTAAATTAGTTCGTTTAAGTATATTACAAAATCTAAAGTCCTAGCTTATTAAATACTAAAACAAACAGCCAACTTGTTTACAATTAGGGGCAATTGGAAACGGCGCTTAACGTGTTTAGTGTGTAATGAAGATGCCTGTAAATATGATATTTGAAATGCGGCGGCTGAGTAATTCCATTTGGCGGCGCGGCCTAAACGAATTACACGCGGCGAGTTGACACCCGGAGCTAGGACATGAAAAAATTACCAATTACGGTCGAAGAAAATTTGATTTATCACATTGAGGCCGTACCTAGACTACCTAGTACTTGGCTGATTTAAATATATTTAGGTAGTTCATTTTAATTTGGTTACCCATTGACTACCTGCATAGTTGATCTTAAAATTAAATTAGTTCCTTAAAAAGATAGTATGATTGACTCGCAATTGAAAACATTTACTTATTTACTCGTGAAACTTTGAGAGTGAATAAGAATGTAACGTAGCAAATAAATATATATATTTTTTAAGTTTTAACCCAGCGCCCTGGGTGAGATTTCTTCGGCGCCCAGGGTCCTGGTAGCGCTAAAAAAAGCGGCGCCCCTTTTGTTTGCGTTAGGCGCTCCTTTTTATCCGGCACCCTGGGCGGTCGCCTAGCGTCGCCCCCCCGTAACGCCGCTACTGTTTTTTCCAACGCATTTTTAACAGAGATAACTAATGTGGAAGGGCCAAAAGATTATACATTACTCCGGCAAACTCCTTTTAAAAATTTCCGGGGATAACAGCTCCGCCCTCAAAGTAAGTTTTCATTAGGTTTATCGAAAGTCATAAATTGTAACCGCCACGTGTTTCAACGTAAAGCGTTGAACTTGCGTAAGCCTATTACCTCGTTATCTCGAACCACCTTTAATTTGGCGCTCCTTTCTTTTTATCTTAATTGTTGAGGCATTAGGGAGAAGTCGAGGCTCGATGGGAGACGATCCCTCAGGACATGCCTGGAAGGCGTCGTTTGATTTATAATGGACTCGTAGCAAACTTTGGCCATTCCGGCGCGCACCGCACCGAACCTCTTTAACGACGGACCCCATCGCCCGAGGAGATGATTCGTAGACGTGTTTAATAATATTACGACAGATTTAATTATGAAACGTTTAAGGGGCCTCAACTTACGCGGTTATCTCTGTTGTTTGCGCTAAACTTTGCTGAATCTTTTTATGGCCGAGTTTGTAACTTTTGTAAATTCACAATTAAATACAAGCTTTTGAGAAAAGCAGACTCGAGTTCATGGCGAAGGTTTTATTTTAAAATCAGTCGCATCACAAAAAGATAAGAATTCATTCACTAAATTGATCTCTATGTGCATATATTTTAAATAACTGCAAAAGAGTAATAGAAAGCGTATAAAGGGCGCCATAAATAGGAGCACTGAAACATTTTATTTATATAAAAGCAGCGCAAACGATGGCTCACTAAGTAATGCAATCACACACGTAGAAATAAGTGAACATCTTGCACAAGACGGCTTAGCTTACTTCTACTAAAAGCCCACTTAGAGATCTCTTCGGCTACGGATTTGTGTCGAGGGTCCTTTAACTTTGCGCCAATCTTCAGCCAATAAGTTTATTTTAGGACCGATGTCACATCACAACACGCTACTTTATCTTGTCTACGTGAACTGTGTGTGTTGTGTGTAACTACATGACTAATTAATCCAACTTATCGATACTTTGTACTTCTATAAAATGATCTCTAAGCCTTAAAGTTTATATAATATATTATGTTTGTTTTAAAAATTAAACCACTGCATCGGGTTTGATGAAAGAGATTTTCTTAGTCTCAAAAGATATTCGACAGTTTTTTTTCATGGAAATCTATATTTATAAAAAAGAATCCATATATCCCGTGGTCACGACATCACGCCTAAACGGCTGGACCGATTTCACTATTTCTTTTTTTGATGTGTTTGTTATTGTCCGGAGAAGAAGAATATACTTAATATAAAAAATTTAAAAAATTGCGCGGAAAATTAGAAAATTTAAAAATTCTTAATTCTACTCTAACTTTAGTGCTTTGGACAATATGTTTAAACCATAAAGTTAATATACCTAACGGAATAGAGAAACAAAGGCCTGAGCAAGAGAGATGTCACTATCAGTAACACTGCGTGGTAAAAAGAGACGTGTGATACATGACAGCAGCACTCTTTTTTTGACGTCCAGTCGGCACGTGCCGCAACGTTGACAATTTAATTCCATAGAAATCATGTTCGATCATGCTTGTGTAAGTGTATACGTACACATATTTTTACACACAGTTGAAACCAATTTCGGTTTCGTTTGACAGCTCGAGATTGTTGCTCTATTCCGCTAGGTATATTAACTTTATGGTTTAAACTTTTTTAATGTAACATTTGACATAGAATTGACAGAATGCATTTTTTGTGCGACGGGATAGCGGTGGACGTTGCCATGGTGCCATACTTATTTAGTCACTTCAATAAAATAATATGGGCGAAATCGGAAATACTTTATATGGCAAAACAACGTTTGCCGGGACAGCTAGTATATTAATAAATAAACTTATGTGCGTACAAGTCTTTAATTATTTTGTTTCACAGAATTGAATTAATAAAGAAACTTATATCTTCGGATTATTAGTTTGAACCAATGAGTTTCTTGAACTAAAAAGACTGAGGATGCAGCCTCAGAGAGCAACCGGCCTTCGAGTTATTTGTTGTAACAAAACATGCAGACACACTACTCTATTACTCGTAACGGCATCTCTTAATCTCGATTGTATTAAAGGGTCCATATTAAAGCACGAGAAATATGTCAGAATTTGAACAAGCGGCGCTCACATGTGGCGTGCGAGCGGTGTGTGGGGGCGGTGTAACATAGCTGCGACTCGTTGCGGCATGTTATTGCAAAGCCGCATACGTGCTATTGCGACTATCTGACATTTCATGCCGATGAACTGGCTACGTTCGCATACTTTGTAGCATTCTCTTAAAACAGGAAATGTACCGCTTGTTTTCATACGAATATCTTCATTTATCATTGCATTGTCGGTGGAGTTCGTGTGAGTTATAATGAAGGTTGGTTATGTTTAAAATATTCTCTAGTAGCTAAAGCAACTTTACGGCCTACCAATGAAATTGTTTACTACCGCTTGTTTTCATACGAATATCTTCATTTATCATTGCATTGTCGGTGGAGTTCGTGTGAGTTATAATGAAGGTTGGTTATGTTTAAAATATTCTCTAGTAGCTAAAGCAACTTTATGGCCTGCTAATGAAATTGTTTACTCTCAATGTTTTATCGCTCCTGGTAGAGAAGTAAATAGACTCTAGATACTTTTGTACCTGAATTACCCTCCAGATTTTATGGAGAAAGTAATTCGTTAACAAGAGATGTAAATACTCATTTACAAAAATGTATACTCGAATACGGGAAATAATAAAATATAAAAGCACCTGATAGATAAAATGGAAAGCATTTTACCACAATATTTGCGTGACTCAATAATTCTAAAAAGACGGACGGAGAAGCAAATCTTTTTAACCGATGCGGAAAACTAATGGCACAGGCGAGGCTTTCGGGGAAATCCGCTTCTTGTTGTCAATACAGAGCAACACTGATGGGCCCCTCTGTTAAGCCTTCATTTCACTTCACTATCTACCTTTATTTCGAATATTTTAGAGCTGCAGGTATCTTATTGTGACTTTTGTAGAAATTGCAAAAATGATAGAGTCAAGATTCTTATAAGTTTATAAAGCATTGTCAAGCCCAAATTATCTTCAGGCTTCCGGTTTATATTATAGCATAGGTAATTAAAAATATTATAAAAAAAACTAATAACCACATTATTATCAACCTTTAAGTTATCTATTCTTTTATAATTGTTGCTCTGCTATCAAAGAGCTATGAATGTAAAGTATTTCTGTAGCCACGTCCGTGGTACGTGTACGAGGTGCAAACTCGACGCCATGACACTAAATTATAACCCCCTCCGTTTATATGGACACTTTATTACAGAAGCGCGTTCTAAATCAAATGATAAAATGCTTTTTATTTTATGTTTCCTTCGGATGCTGCGTGCGGATCGCTTTGCGACTTTTCGTGACATATTTTCGATAAGCGATCCAATTTTATTGCGATTTATAAACTTATATAAAGACATGTTATATTTGGAAGGTAATGCCAAAGTATCTTTGAAATATATGCACCATATTTTATGCCTTAGTTTAGTCGCATATTTTTTAAAACTATACGTGCAAAAAATAATAATTAATGAAGTGAGTAGCGACATGAATAAGGCCTTTTTTTCAACTGAGTGTTCATGTGTGCTAGGTGCCAAATTAATTACGTTCAGACAATGGTACTCAAAATATGCACAAGTAGTCTTTTCTGTATAAAGAATTGAACTAAAAATGGTTACTGGTTAGTGACCGAATGAAGAAGTACATGCCAATTCATGACATAGAGAGTAGAGATATATGTGTGTGGCATACCTTGTAGGAGCCTAGATTTTTCACGGAACAAGCCAGCCGGACGCTCCTCCCGGCCGGAACAGTTACGTTTTGTATAACATCGGTGAATTCCGGCTCCTCCATTACTGCGAAAAGAAAATTAATCATTTAAATGAGCAACTTACTCGTTAGGATTAAACTCCGAGAAGGATTATTTTTACCCCTTGAGGCTTATCAAACAGATATTCTGCAGTCGGAGACATTTTTGTGACAGAAAATACGATTTGTAATTTTCAAATTATCAAAGCAGAACGCTTTTACACAAATTGAGTGGGCGATAAGGAATAATGTCGTCGTTTATCAACCTGCAAGATAGATGGCCACTGCTCTACTCTACCCATTTTAAATGCGTTCGTCTTTGACTCGCCGAATCGTCTTCGTGAATTCTCACCTTAATTGGGAACATTTTTGTTTCATGACGTTACGCGATGTTTACTGGGAAAGTTTGCGAGTCGTGTGGCAACTGGCAGTAAACATTAGTTATTATTTGTCCGGCGTGGATCGGAACGGAGCGAGCGGTCGCCGACTAAGGACGAGCCAACTGACTCGGCGTTCGCACACAAGCCCGCAGTGTTTGAAGAATAAACTCACCGCTGCCAGAGCTTGTTTACGTATCACAGTCTCGCACAAACTGCCATCCCAGAATTTATTTTATAGTGAATTTGTACTACCTTACACAGCGTCACTGGATATATTTTATGTATGGTTTTATTTTATTTGCTACTACTATTATGTATTTTATTTTGTAAGACCACATATTTAGCTTATTATTCACATTAATTGTGAACTTAAATAAGTTACGCTATTAGATTCTACAAATATCTGTTCAATCTTTAACTATTTTATTCAAAAGATTAAAAAAAGATTCTAATTATTTTTGAATAGCCGTACTCGGTTGTAAATTTGCACAAAATTACTGTCGAGTGTTAATTTATTGAAATCCTTTCCGAGAGACATTAGCGGGGCGACGCGCGACTGGAGATGAAAGCTCGGGTATTCGTTCACCTGATCGTATTAGCTCTAAGCTTCATTTTCTAGCCGGCTGCTTAAACTCAACGGATATGAATCGCACACATTATCACCGCAACGCACCCCATCCCCGTATACGTTCACGGTTAATTCTTACGTGGGTGTTAATTCATTTGAATAATTCTGGATTGTGTATCGTGTAGATACAATCTGTTTATGTCTGGTGAGTTATTTCATAATGCAGTAAATATTTCATTAGAAGTAAACTGAATGGACAAAAATTTTACATATATGAAAAAAAATTCGGGTCTTTGATGCCCGAAACAAAGATATACATATACAAAATAACTTTACTTAATTACTTGACTTTTATAAAGGAAAATACTTTTTTTCACGTGTAGATTTTAACTGTGCGTTCAAATTACTAACATAATAGCAAAACATTTGAAATATTCCTTAACGATGTGGTTAGAGGAAGAATCATAACGTAGACATTGAACAAAAGCGATGCGTTGCTTTTAATAAGCTTGAGAGAAATGTCGGTTTGTTAATACATTAAAATGAACCAATAATCACGTTGCCATGTGGCGGGGGTGGCGGGGGTTTAGGGTTAATTAACAAACCGCACACAACCGTACACAGTAATTCCTTTGTCGCCAAGACTCCCTACATACGCTCTCGCATTGCAACTTGCAAGTAATGTAAGTCGACTTTTGTAATTTTCTGTTTTCCAATTTTTAATTTTTAAATTAGTTACGAGAAAATGTGTTTGAAATAATTAGAACAAAATTTAATATATTATTTAGTCACTTGTAAAATTACTAGAATTGATAACAACAGCTGATATCAAATAACTTTTCTCCACAGACCTAAAAAAATATATTTTTATCAATTCTTGTTTCTTTAATATACAAATAGAAACCCACTTAATTTGCCAATTATTGGAACGAAGTTCCTTATGGCGCGTTCGGCGTTGCGAAAGGAGGCTAGACAGAACGATATTTGACCTCGACACTTTTTTATTAGTACCTGCATAGTAGGGGCAGAGGGCGTTGATATTATTCCTGTGCATCAACTAGATGGCGTTTTTTGAGAATAAACAGCGACGCGTTGCTGGTATTCCTGGGCATCAATAGATGACGTAATTTTTATAATTTTTTTGAGTGTATATGTATTACAGGTTCTTTGAACATAAGAAATAACTTCGTTCCATTCGGGTGTCCCTTGACACCTCTCAAGTTTTTTTGTTTATTATTATTATTATTAGTTACGTACGGACACAAGCAACATTGCTTCAAATTGACAGTCTTATTTAGCATTGAGCGACGATTGACAGTGCAGATAATCATAACATTCGTACCGGTACGTGGTCGTTGGTGACGCAATTTAACGTGAAAAGATTTTTTTTTTTCTTCTAATATTATAAAGGCGAAAGTTTGTATGTGTGTATAGATGTATGTATGGATGTATGGATGTTTGTTACTCTTCCACGCAAAAACTACTGAATGGATTTTAATGAAACTTTAAAATAATATAGCTTATGCATCAGAATAGCACATAGGCTACAATTTTAACCGACTTTCAAAATGGGGGAGATGTTGTGTTCGTTTTTTTATGTTCAACGATTACTCCGCCGTTTGTGAACGGATTTTCAAAATTTTTCTTTTGTTGTATAGGGTGTTATCTCAATTTGGTATTATATTCATAAAAGTGACGACCTGATGAAGGAAACCATAAGTAATCGAGGGAACTCCTCAAAATTAATACGGAAACATGTGGTGACTTCGGTTTCGTGAGAAGTATTCTAAGCATATTATGCTACCAACAAGATTTTGCACCGAGGTATACCATGTTTCGGAAGGTGCTGAGAGAACTCCTGATTCTTTATAGATATAAGTTTGGGAATTTCGGCGTTGTTTTAAGAATGGAAGGCATATGCGACTATGCAAATTACATTCATCATCATCATCACTACCATATTATACCATGCATCGCCCCATGATTATGAGCCTATTATGACCCTATTATTGGTATTTTTTAGTCTTTTTTTATGAAATAAGGGGGCTTTTAGATCGAGACTCGAGTTTGTCAAGCGATTTAAAAATATCTATACTAATATTGTAAACACGACCGGAGAAATACCACGGGCTCACAGAAAACTGGCGTGAAACAGCGCTTGCGCTGTGTTTCGCCAAGTGAGTGAGTTTACCGGAGGCCCAATCCCCTACCCATTCCCTTCCCTACCCTCCCCTATTTCCTTCCCTTCCCTCTTCTATTCCCTTCCCTACCCTCCCCTACCCTATTACCTCTTAAAAGGCCGGCAACGCACCTGCAGCTCTTCTGATGCTGCGAGTTTCCATGGGCGAAGGAAGTTGCTTTCCATCAGGTTACCCGTTTGCTCGTTTGCCCCCTTATTTTATAAGAAAAAAAAACCTGAAGAGTTTGTTTGCTTGAACGTGCTAATCTCAGGAACTACTGGTCCGATTTAAAAAAAATATTTCAGTGTTAGACAGCTCATTTATCGAGAAGCTATATATAATCACGCTAAGACTAATAGGACCGAAGAGGACAACAGAGGAAAATGTGGAAAAAACGGGGAAAAATATTAGAAAGGGTTTATCTCACGAACTCCTGGAATTTTTATGGTAATATTTAGCACAGATATAGAGTAGACCACCAAAAAATAGCTTATGTCCCTTACATAAGCTATTTTTTTGCGGGAAAATGTACGGTTTTCATAAAATTCCTAATTTACGCGGGCGAAGCCGCGCGAGACATCTAGTGATCTATATTTGTATTATGTGAGCCTTGAGCAAAGACGCAAGAAAAAGACAGTCAAACAGATATTGTAGTATTAAAAACATTCACAGTCTAAGCCCCACTTTCTCTTTTTAGAAGTACAAAATACAACCTATTTAATCAACAGCTGCTAAAAATGTAAACTGCGGTTCATTTCAGTCTCGCTAACAACTATAGTAATCAATTAGTATTTGTGGGTTTATTACTCAGCGTAGTCCGTTCCGGTTTTCGTTAGATAAAAAGTATATTGGAAGTAGTCCAAAAGCAAACGTACCCAAGTAATATGCAGTGTAACACACTGTTTGCAATCTTCCATTTATTTGAGATAAGAGTACATGTTGAATTTTTACGGAATACGAAAATAATATAGGAGCAGATAGGAATAAGGAAATAAAGCTTAAATTACCGATGCTCGTAAAAATTTTATAATTTTAAAATTATTGCCATATTTATGTACTTTTACTTGAAAAATCATTTTTCAGCACTTGTAGTTAGAGCTACTTTATAGGGGCGACAAATTTTAAAATAGCGTTTTAGCACATTTTGTTTCACGTCATTGCAAAAAGCGAAAGATAAAATCTAATATAATAAAGTATGTCTACCATTTTGCTCATATATCAACGCAACTCATTTTATTGTATGTACCCGGGTAAACTAACCGTAACTATTTCCTTTATTGACAAAATAATCTATTTCACTCAATTGTGATAAAATTGTAACACAAACAAACAATTTGTCAAGTAATAGGCAATCGTGATTGGGTTACAACTATATTATTATTATTTCACAAAAAATAGATACGGAATATACTCGATGGACAAAGATGAATGATTATTATGTATTTGTCATCTGCTATCTTCTTGATCTAGTCTAAAAAAACCAATGACCATCAATTTATTTGACTACTTCTTCTTCTAAATGTTTTATTTCTTACATAAAGCTAAGTATATTCTCTTCTTTTTTACTAATATCATAGGATTACATAATTTAGTAAATCCCCTAAACCATTTTTATTAAATAAGATTCCCGACACGCGGTCTAAATAAAGTATACAATTATTTTCCTTGTCCCAGTGGCCTCTATATTCAAATAGTTGGGTCCCGCCGCAGCTGCCGCCCGTAATATTCTCATATGTGATCAAATTCTTTTAAGAGATCCGCAGATAAAGAACATGGCGGGTGTTCGGACGGTCTCGGACTTTCACTTATTTGTATGCCTCACCCTTCGCGCGGCCGGAACGTGACTATTCGAGATACATAAACCCTGAGTGAATACAGAAAATAGAAATAAAGTAACATATTATCTTGCAGTGGACGGATTGAAAAAGTATTTCCGTAATGGTGCTTCGTTAGGCTTTCACGGTATTTGAAAACATGTAGTTGTGGTAAAGGTGTTCTAAAAATAAAGTGTGTTAATGTGTTAACACATTATTATTTCTATTTTGGAATTAATCCGAAAAAAATGATTTGAGTATGATAATTTGAATTTTCAACTTTATTAAACGAAAAAAGAAATAAAAGTAATCATTGTTAAAAGAATTACCTACCGATATGACACATTTTTGTTGTTATTCGGTGGTTATTTGTTGGTATAATTAATAAATAAAATATATAAAAACTAGATGATGCCCGGAACTATGTTGCGCCAAAATTCGTTTATCGCGCGGGAACCGTACATTTTCCGGGATAAAAAGTATCCTATGTACTTTCCCGGGACTCAAAGTATCTCCATGCCAAATTTCAGCAAAATCGGTTCAGCGGTTTGAGCGTGAAGAGGTAACAGACAGACAGACAGACAGACACACTTTCGCATTTATAATATTAGTATGGATATCCACTAAGTAGAAGTGTAAATAATACATCATACTATACATTAAATAAGTAATAAGTAATAACTAACTAATCAGTAATTACTAATTATTAGTAATAATTCATTGAATGCATTTCTGTTTCAAATAATGTAAGAATTGGGTAGTTATCAGATTTCATTGCTAGTATAGCCATATCTAAGGGTGGGTCATGTCATATTCAGTCTGCACCGGAAAACATCGACGAACCAGCCCGCTACCTGTCACTGATACTTACAAAAATGCTCTTCCTTACCCGAGAAAATGTATAGATAGGTAATACAATTACTGCAATGTTATTTAGAAGTGTTATTTTTGGTAAAGATGCAAAAGAAAATGTATTTTTACAATACTTATTGACTATACATGGTTTATTTGTCATCTGTTAGCTTTTCTTAAAGTAACATATTTTACATAAAAAAGTAACTAACCAATTGTATGTCATGTTGCATATTTATTTATTTTGGGCTATTGTTAATGAACTTCAAGTATTTGATGATCGTCATCTATTGCTAAACAAAATGTAGCAATGTACGATTAACACACTTCACAGAGCGCAAGATCACCCGGCCTAACAGTTGTATCTTAACGAGTGAGCGTTTGCATAATAACGTTTCTTAAGACCGGGCTGCCAAATTTTGCTGTGTTTTCTAATAAGTATTATAATCCCGAAAGACGAATGACTTAAATTAAATTGAGATTTATTTAATCATTGTATATTTATCTGATATTTGCCTAACGGAAAACACGATTCACTTATTTTGAATTAGTTATATTTTTCGAAATTATGAATCTTTCTGGGCTTTTTAACAAATATCTGTTACACTTATTGAGTTACTATCATTAAATAACTTGCACTACTACAATCACATATTTTATAAAATATTGGCTAAAGGAAATGTTAGTATTGTATTTAATTTTTAAGTAATCATCAAAAACATTTTTGGGACTTACGACCTTTACTTTCATGCTATAATGCGGGAATCGTTGTTACGCGATATTTTTCACTATTAGCTGCAGCGCAAAGTACAATGCTCAGGAGCACGATTCATGGAATCATTATATCACGATTGGAGGAAAGCGGGGTGTGTACGCGGGGCTAGCGTGCTGATATTTTTTGGCAGTCCGGTCTTAAGGCTGATCGCTAATTGAACAAGCGTTTGGCGGCTCACGGCGCGCGGCTGGCGGGGGCTCTAATTAAGGCACCTACCGCGGCCCGGAGCCTATTATCGCGCCTCCGCCTCCATTAGCATCGTCTCCGAGAGGGCGATACTTATCTTTATTTAAATTCACTTCTTGGTAATTGGGTTGACGACTAGACAACGTGATTTGCATTGATGAGAATTGGCCAGTATCCGTCGCCGTAATTTACTTTATTGTTTGCGTCATCCAGTCCCGGGTGCCCCCTAATATGATCCGAAATGTGATTCGCGAAATTGTAGCGATGAGCGACGCGTTCGACGACGGGAATTCGCTAACGACTCTCGTCTATAAATTTCCGTGTACAATTACTTTTCACTGTTGCTGGTGCAGTGTCGCGAGCGGAGTTTATGAAACGTAAAAATATAAGGGGTTAATGTGTAGCGGCGATGTGTGCGTGGGCGATGGCGGGGGGCGGCGCGGGGGCCGGGCGGGGACGGAGCTGCGTGCGAGTGCAGTCAAAGAGGATGCACTTGGTTATTTCTCATTAAGGCACGCGATAAAATCACACAGACTCGTTGCCTCATTAAAATCTTCTGGTGCGCGCATCTGTAAGCCTTTTGTGAAGGCGGCAGCGCGACGCTCTTGACGCCTTTCACATGTCATTTTGGGCACAATATCATACGCGGGGACGCCGAGGCTCGCAATTTTAGCGGTGACATATCAGCGTGTGCTCTTTATCGGTTTATCGAAATATTTTTCGACGGTGCGTATATTTGGGAATAGGATTTGTTATGGAAATGTCATTTCATGTTTTACTCGTGAACATACCCTTTATTTACGTACCCTTTCCCCTCTTTTCTTTCATAACATAAGTCTATTTCTCGAGGCATTAAAATAAATTACGACGTTGATACCAAATTGAAAAGTTTTATAAACCTACAATATATGATATAAAACTTGTACCTGATACAGAATTACTTTGGTTGAAATTGAAATACTAAAATATTTATTCAGATATTCTTTCGAGAAAAAAATAATTATCGGTGCGTAAAATTAACTACTCGAACAGCAAAGACATGTTTGTGATTTCATAATGTTTTCCAAACATATATTTGCTATTGCGAAGCAGAGCAACATTGAAAGCGTAAATAAATAGAGGAATGGTAATTGATAGAGTGTGCATTAAGGCAATACCGTCGACATGAAAATGTATGAAACTGCGGACGTGCTACGAACGAGCTACGAAAAAGCTACGAGTCTGTTTATGTGCTACGCTGAACTACGTATGAGCTACGTCTGGCTACGAATGTGCTACGTATGTGCTACGAAACTTTATACGAGCAAGAAACGGGCTATACAACATAGATTGCAGACTGGTTTCGAGCATATTAAACATGTAAAAATATGCAGAATAAACTTCAAAGTATCAACAAAATAAATTGACCAACGAAAAATTTAAGACATGAGTGGATGAAGTGGGTAACTAACAATTTGAAGACTGTAGTTTATTTCCGTTAAATAAAAATAAAGTTTAAAAAACTAAAACCCGACTACTAAAACACGCTCTAAAAAGAACGAAACAAGAAAACAATTTTTAGTGATATGGAAATGTTCAAAGGATAGCCGTGGTCGTATGTATGCCCCTTTAATTTTTTTATTATCTATAATGAATCTGTTTTGCTATAGTAGGTGGCATACGGCTATCCTTTGAACATTTCCATATTACTATAAACTGTTTTCTTGTTTCGTACTTTTTAGAGCGTGGTTTAGTAGTTGGGTTTTAGTTTTTTAAACTTTATTTTTATTTCAATTATTTTGGGGCTATGATTCACTCGATAAATTTCTTAACCTTTCAAACTCCTCAAATTATCGAGGATCATAAGGATTTTTAAGAATTTATTTGGTTCTAGTGAGCCAATGAATAGTTATTTTATATTTATTGTTTTTATATTGCATTGAAGTGATTTATGAATACTTGAAATTATCAGGTAATTGATAGTAAACCCCTGTGAAATAGCTTTTAATGTTTATATATTTGAAATGTGCTAATAAAGTTCTTTCATTTGATACCCCACATGAAGCCGTCAGGAATTATTATTTTTTGTTCTTTACTTTAAGTCCCCTAGATGGCACTACAGTCAATTTAACGTGATATTATGTAGCCTATAACTAGCGGACAATCAAGAGGCTTCTAACGACACCTCATTTGTCTAAATAAGATAAGTAGTTTTAAAGTTACGAGGGAACAGATGAACATCCTTGCCCACATACATACATACAGGTCAAAATCATAACCCTCCTTTTTGTTTCGCCGTAGTCAGGTAGTTAAAATTAAATGGCCGCTTTAGGACCGGGAAAATTATTTGAAATATATATTATCTAGATGATGAAGTAGCTAAGTTACAAGGTTTGTTCGAATTATAAGAAAAAAAAAATATTAATTGCTCTTATGTTGTAAAATGATAGTTACCCACTTCATCCACTCATATCATCGATTGTTTTAATACTTTAAAATTACATTTTATTTTAGTATATTTGAAATCTATAAATTAAATTCTATCAAACATTAAAGTAAATCCCGCAAGTTTTACGACGGACACAGGAGGTGAACTGTGCAAGTACTTCAATAAGATCAGGTAGCGGGTTTAAACGCACATTTAAACACAATAAGGTGGTCTGATATTCGAAAAGCTTTTGCATATTCAGAAGGCTGGTAACGCGGTAACGGGTAAGGTAAACCGTAAAGCCTGTCACACACTACGCAGATACGGTAATATTTTATCTACGTATAAAAACTATAAAGTTTTATATTTAAAGCGTCACACACTAAACAGTTACGATAATATATAAGGTGATTTGCTTTGTTCGGAATCTTTCAGATTAAGGAGACTTGTTTTTTGGTTCTGTCTCCCTCTGTCTCACCGAAAACTTAGTAAAAAAAGGAACGGTAGATGTTATATTTGTAATCGCAGAGAATAATCGCACCATTTTTCTAGATATGCCCACGGATAAGTTACGATAAAATAGAAATTATCTGCGCTTTCATACAAAATATATAGAAAGCGCTAATGAAAGACATATCCTCAGATATCTTACCGTATCTGTATAGTGTGTGATAGGCTTTACGGGTAACGGGTAGGTAACGCGGGTCACGGGCTGCGCTACACCGGGCCGGAATTGTAATGCCGCCCATTAGCCGCAATGTGCCCCGGCCCCGGCCGCGGTGAAACTTAAAGCGATTATTACCTATTCTCTAATTTTATTAGTCGAATAGGTGGTTAGTGGATATCTATTTTTTGTGTTGAAATCCATGTTTGTTTTTGTCAGCTATTTCTTTCTAGTAATCCTGAATCCAGTAGATGCAAAATTGGATTCCTACAAAATAATAGAGAATGAATTGTGTTATTTACATAGATAATTGAAAATTAAAATTTAAGAGTCGTTGGTGATCTTTAATAAAGATAAGTAAAATATCCAAGTGTCATTTGATTAAAAATCATATTAAAGACTTGTTTCATATTAATTGTGTGAAAATGAAATAATTGAGTTATTAATGGCTCGATGAGATGTATGAACACTCAATCAGCCACCTACCTGCACCCCCTGCACCGTCAGATACAAATATTGACTACGGCGCTGCCACTACCGCGTAATTACTAGAGGGTAAGTCTGTTGACACAAGTACCGTCAGCATCACAACAACTTTGTTCACCACATGTGCCAATGAGGGGAGACCCGCTCGATAATTCTAAGCCTGAGATGCTTTTTATATTTAGAAATCAACTTGTAAGAAATAAAATGTACTCACATTTTATCATGTTTAAGTTAAAAGGGTAAATTAGTCATTTAACAAACTGTCTTCACTTTCAATTATGCTACGAACAGAAGAGCTATAACATGTTTATATTTAAATTAAATCTAACCTAATGTAAAATGCTGTGTTACAGCTCAGTCCCCTTAATTTTACGTTATGCGGCTTCTCCATGTTAACCAATGATGGACCAATATAAGCAATTACGAACTTGAAATGGGGTTGTGGCGGTACCCACAATTCGCCTAACATTCCTGCATCGCGCTATCGAAGTTTTCTGAGCGCGTCGGTATATATACGACAGCTGAAATGTATCACGTGGGCTCCGGCCTGACCGAGCATACCAACTCGCTCGGTCGGAAGATCTTCCTTTGTGGCCACCACGCACATATCCCACATTGGTGACCCTCGACAGAACACGCCTCCTTCATCATCATCACTCCTCACCCCTCCGCCCCGCGCCAGCCAGCATCGCCTCATCGGGTACCTCGTCCACTAGCCGCAATGTACCGCGGCCTGGGCGACTCCTCATCGGCATCATCGGGCTTTCTCACTACACCGACCGGTCAGCAAGCAGAGCACATCTCTCCTGGTCCGCACGTAGCATCGGCCCCGCACGGCAGCTATCCGACTCACTGGATCCCATGCAGCAGCTTCACAGTTCCGACTCACTGGAACTCTCTGGCACTGGCGACTCAAGTGACAAGACTTCAAGATTCGACCTCCGGTCTTCGGGGGGGAGTGATGTGGCGGTACCCACAATTCGCCTAACATTCCTGCATCGCGCTATCGAAGTTTTCTGAGCGCGTCGGTATATATACGACAGCTGAAATGTATCACGTGGGCTCCGGCCTGACCGAGCATACCAACTCGCTCGGTCGGAAGATCTTCCTTTGTGGCCACCACGCACATATCCCACAGGGTATTTTCGTCTCTATATCTAAAAGCTTTGCTATCATGTTAGCAATCACGGCACATGGTTATCCTAAATCTGTAATGGCCCAACGCAAAGAAGAGCCTGTATTTTGTCTTACACAACCATTTGTAAAACTGTTACAATTGGCTGGATGGTATTATATTTCGTGAAATATTAAATTCAATACATTAACACCATGAAGATTGTTTTATAAATCATAATGTCTTCTAAAGCCATACATATCGTTGAGGATTTATAATTGTCTGAGTCATGGGCAGCGTAATACCTGGATGAAAAGGCAGCGGCGGTTCATTCCACGTAAAATATAGGATTCTAGGAACGCTCCCGTGTTCAGCTGCAAAATACGAATCCTCATATTATATCAGTGGTTAACATGATTACAGTAATGTTCATGGAAAGATTTCTGATGGAATTGAAAAATAGCATATCGTCTTATATTACATGGCGTCATATATCGCAAAAATTAACACGAAAAATTCTTCTTTAAAGCGGATAGGAATTCAAAATAGAGAAGTTATTTTAATTTAACCGTATTATAAAATTTAAACCCAACTCTTACTTCGTCTTTCGTTCGTAAGATACAAAATAAACTGCACAATTTAATCCATTTTACCAGAGCAACCACAGACTGCTACACCACTTTAAAGGCTAACGCTAAGTAACTAAATCTGAGCGAAAATGTAAATTAAAGCTTAAATAACGCCATGACACTCCAACAATAATACAAAATGCGCAAACAAAGATGTAACTTGCGTAGATGTGCCAAGTTTGAGATTGCGAGCAGTTAATTATTATAATTAAAGATTCCTGTGTGAGTATTAAAATAATTTTTTTGGCTGAATTACTCAGAAAGGAGCTAAAAGTTTTGTTTTTATTGCTTAACACCAGTAAATGTATCGATTGTAAAATAAAGGTGCTCCCTCACCGGGAGCATTCGCTTGTAATGTAACGTTACAGAGTCGAGCATTACATCAGTGAGGGAGGAGCGCCGAGCATTACAATGCGCACCTTGTAATGATATAGTGTGTTATATCTTGATACAACTTGTAACATCAACTAGTTATGGAATGCTCAAAGTTGAATCTTTAATGTTACATTACACGTGAATGCTCGTCGGTCAGGGAGTAAGTATTGTAATGTAATGCTGAAAGTCAAATCTAAACATGTGAATGCTCGCGGTGAGGGAGCACTTTAAAGTTTAAATCTGCGTTTTTGTAATTTTGCCAAAACATCTCACTCGATTCTTTACATTAAAAATAAAGTTTATAAAATGATTGAAACTTAACTAAAGTATTTTTTATTACTGGTTTTTAACATTTTCATCTAGATTGTTTAAGAACATAAATTACTACTAAACTAAAATTCTATGACCGAGTAAAGTGGTAAATGGACTTTCCACTTTACGCTTTTACAATTTTAAACGGAATGAATGGGAACGTTCTACTAATTTAATATAATCTGATGATAAAAAGACATGACAATGACTCAGGGAATTTGCTTTAAGGATTCCTTTGATCGGATAGCTGGCCGCTAGTATGTAGATCTTAGTGAATGCAGTTACGTATTCTGTCGTCAGGGCGGATCGTTATCTGTTTCCACTAAAAGAAACTGGCTTTTCCACGAAGACCCCCGCAGTTTGCCTCCCCAGCTCGCCCGCGACGGTTTCTCCTTTTGCCTTATTTCATTTTTCTTTGCTCCGTGCCTGCTAGTTAGCTACCGTGAGCTTTGAATGGTCGTGCGATATTTCAATGTATCTAACGTATAGAAATTAAGTTTGCTCTTTTATTTCTACATTCACGTTTTGCGATAATATTCAAATTTAGGGAAGTCTTTGAACAATTCCTCGGGGAGTAACTGACGCGACTGGCGCTGCCATAAAATTATTGAGCTATGCTATGGTCAAACACGTGAATTGAGGCAGAAACGTTCATGTTGATTTACACTATGATTTACGAAATTATGTGCCATATCTCGCCGCTTTGACCATATTTATATTATAACAGGTATAAAATAATGGTCAAAGCCACGAGACATGCTACATACTT
This sequence comes from Cyaniris semiargus, assembly GCA_905187585.1. NCBI lineage: Eukaryota > Metazoa > Arthropoda > Insecta > Lepidoptera > Lycaenidae > Cyaniris > Cyaniris semiargus. The sequence continues at coordinate 9,425,687 of LR994555.1, forward strand.
GAAAATATGTACAAAATACGGAGCGCAAAAATATTATGCTTAACTAACTGATCGCTGTACATAGTGTTTAATCACCACACCCTGCACTAAACTAAGTACTTCTTTAATAAACGCTGACGTTAACGCGACGGGCCACGCACTTAACGTCCGTGAGTGGTCCACAGTATGTTTTGTTAAATATTCATAAATTAATTATAAGCTTAACAATGTTACAGATAAAAACATACATAGTACTTGAATATAAACCATTAAAGGAAGATGTTTTTAAAGCTTTGGTCAATATAGATAGATAATATAAACACTTTATTACTAACATTAAAATATATTTTACATATATTATTTATTTTGTTAAAGTTACAGTCGTCATTTGTCTTCCCTATTACTCAAACTAAGCGTATCTTATATTTTAATTGCAACTAAAAATATTTAAATACGTAAATAAATCCAACAATAGGAGTAGTTCAAATTGAAACGAACAATTTATACAGAACGCAATAAGAATTTGCTATTCCATATTAAGGGTCGTAGATGAAACTTAATGGTGGATGTCAGCGCGAAGAATAGCTCGGAGTCGCTTGAACACAGTTTCCTGATACATTTGTATTCCTCACAGACGAGTAATCAATATCGCTTCGACGGGGATCGCTCGGACAGGAGTGTCTTTTGATCGAGCCATTTTTCTCGAGAACTACGTGCGCTAGCGCATTATGAAACTGCTTTTAATATCAGTCTATAATGACAGTTATAATATGTAAGAGCAGAATAGGGGTCCTTCAAAATAATCGGTCGGTCACCGAAGAGTATTGGTTTCGAAATGTAAGTATATAATATTTTCTTAGAAGATTTGGTTAACATGTAGTCAAATCTTCCGGGAAGTCATTTTATTGTACACAGTACCTTCGTTTTTCTATTTATTTTATCTGAATCTTGGTATCTTTAGGGTTCCGTACCCAAAGGATAAAAACGGGACCCTATTACTAAGACTTCGATGTCTGTCTGTCCATCTGTCTGTCTCCAGGCTGTATCTCAAGAACCGCTATAGCTATACTTCTGAAATTGTCACAGATTATGTATATCTGTTGCCGCTATAACAACAAATACTAAAAACAAAACAAATTAAATATTTAAGGGGGGCTCCCATACAACAAACTGAATTTTTTGCTATTTTTTGCTCGATATCAATAATGGCAATAGGTAGGCACTTGAAATGTTCACAAAATACTCAGTTGTATTAATACTTTATTAATCCTACTAATATTATATAGGCGAAAGTTTGAATGCATGTTTCACGCAAAAACTACTCAACGGATTTTAATGAAACTTTACAATAATATAGCTTATACATCAGAATAACAAATAGGCTACAATTTTAACCGACTTTCAAAATGGAGGAGGTGTTATGTTCGTTTTTTTATATTCAATGATTACTCCGCCGTTTGTGAACCGATTTTCAAAATTTTTCTTTTGGTGTATAGGTTATCATCCCAATTTGGTACCATATTCATAAAAGTGGTGACTTGATGAAGGGACCCATAAGAAATCGAGGGAACTCCTCAAAATTTATATGGAAACATGTGGTGACTTCGGTTTCGTGAGCAGTATTCTAAGCATATGCTACCAACAAGCAAGATTTTGCACCAAGGTATACCATGGTTCGGAAGGTGCTGAGAGCTGCAAATTACATTCATCATCATCATCATCACTACCATAAACCATTATAGAACCATGTATCGTAGGCCCAGCGTCACGTGTACAAAATAACAACGACAACACAGTGCGGATGGGGGTTGATACATATTTGAATATATTACCGAACATGCAGATAATACTCGCTATCGAAGGTATTCATAACGCCGCCTCATATCGAACGTGAACGAGAATATTTTACCGCGCCGCGCCCAGACTTAGAATACTGCGTGATGATTTACTGTAATAACATTACGAGGTACATAATTTGTAGGAAACATACACTGATTCTTTGTTTATGTTAAAGACTGGCATATATAGGTGTTTTTCCGAACATTTACACATTCGATACCATAAAATGTTTAAAAACTATATCTCTTACAAAATTTACGTTTTAAAAGTCAGTTAACAAAAGATTTATGTAGAAAAAAGGATTTTATAAGTTTTGGCTTTATATTTTTTCTTAATAAAGTAGAAATATCTCTTTGGTAGAAGTTTTAATTACAGGTTTTTAAAAGTAGTTATAATCTTCAGGTATACGTTAACCAGGTTTAGGTCAGTTTGTTTTTATTTTTGAATAATGCAAGCTTTTTTCAAAAGGGTGAACAGTGCTACAGAAATACCGTCTTCCTTACTTCAAATGAACGCTCGACAACATAGTATTTAATTGTATCTTTTTAAATAGGAGCCTTAGAAAAGGTTCGTCAGTTTCGACTCATATCGAAGTTCAAAATCCTCAACCAGGGTAAAAATGTGTTTTAATATAACTTCGGTATGTTATACTACAAAAATTCCCGGTAAAACGAAAGGTTTGTATATTTCATGAAGGCTATTAAGCCATTTGTGTGAACGCTATTAATGTACAGGTATTAGATAGGGCTTGTCACCTTACAAAGGTGCTCTCGAGTGAAGTAGCTCTTGAGACAAGCCTCTCCTTCTATAGAGACGTTTGAGCAAATATTATAGCGCTCACAAAATATGCAGAACAACGTCTTCAATATTGTTATACGGATGAAATATGACCTTGTTATTCCTGTTCTTTAGTGATTGGGGTCACCTAATTTTCGCGTGCTCATAATTTAGTTATTAGAAAATAGTCTGGGTATTTGTGTGATAGGCAATTAGGTAATTTGCTTACATGGAAAAAAGTTTAAGCACTCGTAGATAGGGAAAGATTACAGTAACTGCACTAATAAAGCAACCAATAAAATCAAAACTATTACACTCCTAAATCTTACACACTTAATAGGTTATTCCCCTCTCGCCTTCTACAGGGGGCGCCAAAAATATTATAAATTTAACAGAGATGACAATATAGAGAATTTAGCCGAAAGCGAAGCGAATAATTAGAAATGTTCAGGCGCAGCGTCCGCGAGTGATTGATGTAGTGGAAGCCGTGCCCCCCCTGCCCCTCCCCCCGCCCGTCCGCGCCCGCGCCGAGCTCTTGGAGACATTAAGAATATTTAAATTGTAAATTGCACCCCTGTACTGAATACCTATTTGCTAAAAGTTTGCCCTTCTCGAATCGACGCATCGTTAGAATGTTTATGCCGACCGGAAATTTTCACGCCACTAAATTATCTCGAAGTAATCTTTTGTGAAATACCCATAGCATGTTGAGATTTATTCAGACAGATGTTAGAGACCTAATAAAATTGTTTGGTTTTAGTTTAGGATTAGATAAAAAGGGAGTAGGTAGATATGATATAGCAAGTTATGTTATTTTCCTCATTCAATAATTTTGAAATCTCAGTGAAATAATATAAGTAAGATTAATAAGCTAAGTAGTATTCAACAAAGCTGTCTTTGCCGTCTGTGCCTCACTGATGTTTCATTCCGTAACATTTGCGCTTTCATTTTACAACTATGCTCTTTCCCATTGAAATTCCGCAAGATGAAAAAAGTCATACAAAAAGACAACAAGCTTTTAACAATAAGGCTCACGGATCCCGGATAGCGACTATGATATGAATATAACAAACTAAAGAACTGCTCTGATTGAATCAGCCGACTGTTCTTTGTCATAAATCCGGCGCGGCCGGTCGTCCAACAATGCGTCCTGAAATCGTTCCATTTCTCATTTTGTTAGTCTCCCCTTTAATCTCGCATCCGTAGAAAAGTGGATCAGCCTTGCAAAAGGGCACTGCAGTGTAGACTCGGTCTGATTAATATATCACCGTAAGGGCACCGACGAATATCCTGCTCCATTGTGATGAAGTGATTATACTTATTAGCTTTTACGTGCATCCGGGATATTTCTGGACAATATTTACGAGTCTTATACAACGTCTGCTCGAACCTAAAACACCTACGATGTAATCCTTGACGCGGAACTCTGCACACACACTCAACCAATTTTCAAACCTTCGGTAAATGTAAACAACAAATAAGAAGTTTTCGCCTAATTGCGTTGCGTCAAAGAGCGAAGTCAGCCGAGATTACCGCCGCTAACCGACTGATCCCCGGCGAAGAAAACAGAATGTCTCGCGAGTGGGATAATGTTAAATTTATAGCAGTGCTAAAATGTTTACGGATATCGTTCGGCGCGGCTCGGCGCAGCTCGGCGGCGCTCGGCACTCGGCGCTGGGCGGGCGCGGGCGGGCGAGCGCTACTCACCCTTGTAAACACGTTTTATTGGCTTTATAATATGTTTTACGCGTGACGTTTTACAAACGATCCCAGAAGAGCGTCGAATTATTTTTACGGCACGTACTTGCACGCGAAAACATTGGAAAATTTTGGCACACGAGGGACTCGGTAATTACCCCTCCTGAACAAACAGTTTTTATTCATTGATGCTTGAATTGAAATTAACTGACTCGACTTGTTGGTAAAGTTTCGTTGTTTCAGTCTCATTGAACTTGTAAATGCTCTTCTGTAAAAATTGTTAAAGACTTGATTTAATTGATGGTTGTTTGTCATGTAACTAGTTGAACCATAACGACCATGTAGAGTGAATATTCGTCTATGATTGTCCATGATTGACATCGATTGTGCATACAATAGATCGCTCGACAATCACGGTGCCAATCATTTTGTTAATTAATATGACTTAACTTAAGGGGGCGACTACCCCAAAATTGACGGTTTTATAATTCATTTGTATACTTGAAAATAAGCCCCGAATTGTTTGGTTTTCTAAACATAGATACTACATTATATTTCCAAGAATTTGATCTGAGCAAAAACACGATATCTTAAAATTTTCTCAATTTTAAAATTATAAAAAAAGATAGAAAAAAATCACAAACATGCATCTAATTTTCACGAATTTTTCATATATTGCCATAACCGTGCATTAAACTAAGTTAATATTTTAACACATTGTATAAAATTCTATCATTGAGACAGAGTTATTAAGAAAAAACTAACTTGGCGATGATTCCGCGTCGTCCTTTTTCACCTGGCATATGAAAGACGGGCGTGAGTGTGAAGAGAGAAGGACGATGTTTGATTTTTTGGGTTAGTCGCCCTCTTAAGAGGGGCCTTTAAACTAAAAAAGGAATTCTATCAAAATAAGCCCACCTAATCTTTAATATATCTTTAGACCGTATTGGAGTAGCAATTAACGTCTAAATGTCCGCAAACCGTTGGTTAATCCGGGAAATCAGTGAGTGAAATATGTTAGTGAGTTGCGGAATGTAACGGAAACAATTGCGCGCTAATACCAGTCAGCCACTTGATGAAGGTCCGGCGCCCCGCGTCACCACCACGTGGAGCTACTAAATACTGACACACCCCGACATAAATGCCAAATGAAATTAATACAATGCCACCATTAATTTCGGTGTATCACTTCCCTTTACTATTGTGTATATGGAATGTTGGAATAATATATATTTGACAGTAAGAATTTTTTGTGATTATTTGCTTTAAATGCATAAAATGATGGTTCTTTATGTGATTTTAATAAAAATAATAACAATTAATATATCCAAAAACACAAAAATATGTTTGGCTTTTTGTTTCTCGCGCCACTTATATTCGAAAACGATCCGGATTGGCTAATGTCATGATGACATCATAGGCGCGTAATGTCGTTAACACATTCAATGCCACCACGATTTTCTAAAAGTTCCCAGCGATGCCACCCTATTAAAATACTCAAACTATGAAAGGTGTGCTCTCGGCATTGCAGGATAAAATTACATGGCACACTAGGTGTGTTCACTGGCACTGTAAAGAGGTAAAATCATAAAAAGCGTTATTTCGACTTCAAACGTGCTTATTTATTAGTCCTTCTTGAGTTACTGAAGATATATTTTGTTTTCTGAAGTGTTTGTGGTCTTGAAGGTTTAATTATGGCAGTAAATAGATTCCGAGGTAAGTATTTATCGTAATTTGATCAGTGAGTGTCAACCTTTGGTTACTTATTTATGATTTTTTTTAGACAATACAAAATATGAGCTAGAAACAGGGGAATATGATGATGATGCGACGCAAGCAGATGTCCCCCATCAAATAAACGTCCAAAAGTAGAAGGTGAGCCGATAACGCATATTATTTCTTATCTAATTTTTTTTTAATCTTTAGTGCACTTATTGTGGCATGGTGGATTAGTGATGAATTGTATATCATTTTGTACACCTATTAGTATTATTTATGATTTTTTTAGAGCATAAAAAATATGAGCTAGAAACAGGGGAATATTATGATGATGATGCGACGCAAGCAGATAGTCCCCCATCAAATAAACGTCCACAAGTAGAAGGTGAGCCAGCCAGGTTGAACATACAAAAAATAAATTTATACAGCCGAACGTATAACCTCCTCCTTTTTGGAAGTCGGTTAAAAACATTTTTTTAACCCACGGTCCCACCATGTGAGAAATCTAATTTCTATACCATGATAATTTGTCGGAACTTGTGTCCGACACTTGTCGGAAGCCTATACAAGCTTAATCTGACACGCTCGAGCTTGTCGCGAAATGCCATCTTCCCCTCCCTAACTATTAAAAAATTTTCATCATACAATAAAATGTTCAACTTTTCAAGCCCATTCATTTGGTATATTATGTCTTAAAGTGCTACATAAATGGGTACGAAATGCCCCTCTTTCTAAAATTAAATTGACCAAACAATATAGATACCGTGCACCCAGATATAAAAGGTTGAGAACTCGTGTAGATGAACACACCTGGCATGTTCGCGGCATTACATAATAAATTATTTTCGATAACCTAAAAAAAATATCAGATCATGGAACCACTTAAGAATTCATTAGCTTACGGCACAAAGTTTATGCTCTGAGAGTTTCGGTGAAAAAAACTGTCTTACCTTTGAGATATTGATGAAAAACGGAGAGCACGCCCGGCGTGCTAGCGGCATGGCGATAAAGATTAGTGTGGAAACACATGGTGTGTTAAATACGTATTATAAAATAAAAAAAATAAACTTCAATGAAAAAATGAACTTCTTAATCGCAACCAAGTTATTCAAGATAGAAATTAAAAATCTGACAAATCGTTCACAAATGTATTATAACGAAATTATTATATCTCTACTATGATTATTATTTATTCAAAGTCATGTAGAATTATTATATTCTACAATAAGACATTCAAAACAAAGTTCCGTTAAGCTGACAGCACATAGATAAACACCGCAGATACTATAAGAAAAAACTAAATTAAAAGTCCATATATTTGCGGAAAGTTGACGTCGAGGAGGTGTTTATATAAATGCAAAACAGTTCGGCGGCTTGTCAGTTCGGCTCAGCGGGGAATATCGAGATTCCTGTATGGCCGGGAACCGTCGAGCCCCGACTCACACCCCACTACCTCAAACTCCATAGACAAGGTTGGACAACCGAAAAATTATGTCAGCTTGTGGGGAATAACGTTACTATCTATAATTTTATAGGAACCTGCGTATTTAGTAATAAAAAATTAGTTTTAAGTAAAATTTTGGAGTTAAAAATCCGTAGACAGTGATTACTAAAAAAAAAACAATTAAAATGGATAATTAGTTATAAACAATATAGAAACAACTCAAATAATATTAATTGAATTACTAAAGAAATCCTAAAAGAAAAAGGATTTGAGTCAAGTATAAAATGCAGGGATTAAATGGAAGAATTGCATAAAATTTAAAGCTCCTTAAACATTTTGTTTGGTCATTCGGATTTTAACGAGTAAGCAAAACAATATTAGGATTAATGTCACCGGCGATACGGCTGGCGTAAAGAAGAAGAACCTGCGGTAAGCCGATTTCCTTACCTTCGTATTCCAATTCAATAGTAAAATATTTCCCTTCAGTCCCTCCCTGCTGCGGCTGAATCTAATCGGAGGGATATTAAAACTTTCCGTCCGCTGCCGAGCCCTTTGTAGTAAATGGAGACCGCGACCCTCCATGCCGCTCGCTCGCCGTACTCCCCGCTTTATCTGTTTGCTTTTTATTAAACATACACGAAGATAATTGAGATTCTTAAATAAGGATTATAATTATTATTATTAAACTAGAAGCTAATTTGATGTTTTGTTATGATTAATGATTTATCGACTTATTTTGTACACTGAAATGTACGACCTAAAAACATACTTACTTAATAGTTAACAAAACTATATGTATACAGTCTACGAATATTTTACAAAAAGTAATTGAATAAAATATATATTTTTAAAGAATTTATCATTTTCACGATATAGATTTTCGTTTTAATTTTGGCGCAGCGGCAAAAATGTTCCTTATTCAGGCTGTAGTGCATAAATAATGAAGAGCGCGCCGCGTGCCACTTGGCACCGACCACTGCTAATTACAACTACCCTCCTTCGACACTGGATCACTCCACTCCGGATATAGAACCGATAGACGGTTTAAAACTTTTTAATATTTAGATACCGTATTAGACTCGAGCAGTCTCTTTAAAAAGTTTCGATGGTATCCAATAACAGTTATTAACTTTTTTAAAGAATAGAAAAGTCATAATACAAACATGTGATAGTGTATATTAATATGGATTAAAATGTACACTTGTATATTTTACAAGTCGAATCTGGTAGCACGACACGTCGGGGACTGCCAACAAATCGGATTTCCCTATCTTTCCATATTTGTATTCGAAGCCAGATCCATCTAATATTTCCTTCCAACTCCGCCGCTATCTGCGTTCCTTACTGACACTGAATCTAATCGGAATAGATATTAAAACTTCCTACGAATGTCTCGCTCTTTTTCCGTCATGGCCAGGATAATAAGACAGGAAGTAAAACCGCTCATTTTATACTTTATTTGTCGGATCCTATCAAATCAAATCTAACGGCAAGTCGCATTTCGTAACGGAAAGAGAGAATTTGGAATATTCACTTGAATGCAGCTAGTATTTTAGCCATGTAGATTGACAGATTACACAGTTATACAAAAATGTGTACAGCAATTATTTTCAATTTCATTCCTTATATGATAAGATTTTTAATAAAAACCAGCTGACCCGGCAAACATTGCTTTGCCATATAAATTATTTCTAGTATCAATATAAAAAGTAGATAAAAAAACCAGCCAAGTGCGAGTCGGACTCGCGCACCGAGGGTTCCGTACAAACCTGCAAGGTTTACAAAGTTTGATTTTGTTACAGCTTAAAGGTATTATAGACCTGAGTATTTGGTATGAATTTCAATTTAATACCTCTACGCGTTTATGAGGAAATGGGTAGTAAGTTTAAAATTATTAAAAAAATATATATTATGTGATGTAACTAAAAATTTATGGTTTTCGTAATTTTTCCTTTATCTATGCTATAAGACGTTGCTTCGTACCAAATTTCAAGATTCTGAGTTCACGGGAAGCACCCTGTAGGTTTTGATTCCCTTGCAAGTGTCGAAAATTTGCGGCATAAACGGCTGTATCTTTTGATTGCGTTGGCTTAGAAGTTTGATTTTTTCACAGCTTCAAGGGACAGTAGACCTGAGTAATTGATATAAATTTCAGCTTCATACCTCCACGCATTCCTGAGAAAAAGGGTCTTGACAGACGGACGGACGGACAGACGGACAACAAAGTGATCCTATAAGGGTTCCGTTTTTTCCTTTTGAGGTACGGAACCCTAAAAACTATTCTCAGGCCTAAGGAATGTATACGTTACCGTTAATGTGCGTAAACCAGTTAGACTGCAGATTAACTAGGTATTCTGCAGATTATCTGGGTGAGTCAGTTAAAGTGCAAAAAGTTTATTCTATTCTCATTAAATTACATAAAACAGGTTCTTGTTTGAATAAAACATGTTATTTAGATGTAGAAAATTATTTAATATAAGATGTTGGACATAAACAAAGAAATAAATTATTAAATTTAAAGTAAAATCTTAGAAAAAAAAACAATCAAAACAAGAACAGTCTGAGGTTGACAAGCTTAAGTCAAAGTTTTTACGACTTTTACGAATAAAAAGAATGCAAAATAACTAGGTAAAGTGAAAATATAAGCCTTTTTTATTTAAATTTCACACTTTAACGGATGGTATCAAGGAATCTGCAGATTACCTAGGTAATGTGCACGTTAACGTATTCTGCATTCTAACGGTAACATATATACATACAAAATTTCATTAAAATGAGTTGAGCCGTTTCGGAGGAGTTCTTGCACAAACACACACGAGAATTTGTGACACGATAATTTCATATATTAGGTTAATGAAAATAATACTTTGTGGTTTTGACTCCTGTATTTAAAATGAGATTTGTAAGTGAAGTTATATTAAAAAATCTTATTGCAAAATTTAATCTACTTGGATTTGTAAATGAAATTGAAAAGAATTAATTGAAAGAGACTCTGGGAATTTTAGTCAAATAAATACTCAAAGAGCGACCCTTGATTAAATGAAGCGTCCGAGTTTAAAACGCGAGGTAAGCATACAATATCAATCCTTACATCTGACAGACTCGACGAAGACTTTCTAAGGAATGATATAAAAGAAAGGGGTGCAATATATGAAATATGTAAGTAGGGGGAAGCACGGATACTTGGCTTAAGTAACATAACGGAAGATCTTCAATCATGTAATTTCAGACGAAATAGAAAACACGTTTTTAATGGGAAAAACATTTTCGTATTTTGTATTCATTTAACACGGTAGCTTAGGCATGCCAGGGTCTTTAAGCTAAGATGGATTCGATAAAGTCGACAACGGAGTAAAATTTTAAATTTATAGGATTTTACTTAGGACATTGGTAGCATCAAGTCACTTAGCGACGCATTATATGTCAAGTCATACTTCACTGGCGAGGTTATCGAACATAATATAATAATTAAGCACTCAGGTTATAACTAAAACGTCCATTTTTAACTTTAATTGACATAAAAACGACAATATTTCTGTTCATCAAGCCTCATTATTGCTGCATATTATGTTGCTCACGAGCCACGGCGGAACACAAAATATGACATGATTACGATCTCTTTATCATAACATGTGCTGAGTTCTGCGGTGGGGAATGTGTGGCAGTAATAAGCCTCACATATACATACATTACATATTCAGATCATATTGTTTTGACGGTCTTCGGTAGAGCAAAACAAATAAGAAAGGCTGATAAAGGTTTATCAAAAACTGTATTCGTGTTCACGATTTTTAGTGAGCAAGAAAGCTAGAGATGTTCTGAAACTTCTTAAAAACTGCTCAAGTAATGCTATAAGATATCGTTTTATTATTAGTGCCCGGCAAAATTGAATAATTTTGTATGGCTGAAATCATGGAACGATAAGAAAATAAGAAGGTTTCATTTCTTACGTTATTTCTTTATTGCAAAGATTACCTACCACGATATTATGAAGTCTAAGATACACTTGATAGTCTGAAACAGTAATTCAAAGTAATGTTTTACAAAAAGAAAACATTCTCGTTACGTTAATAAAGTTTATTAGGGACCACGCTCTACCTCCCCACGGCACTTTGTATCGACTTTTCTTAGACTCTAGTTATGTTTTATTAATACAATATTAAGGAGGAAATAACGTGTATTTACATGCGAGGAAAATAAAATTTGGTTTGAGCTCTAGAAGAGGCCCATTACTTGTCGCAGTCTTGTAGGGTCATAAAATATTTAACAAAAGACTCGACAGTGCGGTTCTCCCCCGGGACTGACGATGTGATCATGTGACTACTGTCTGCGTCTTCTCTGCAACGCTAAGCGCTTAAATACTGAACTGTTTTTTAATACATACTTTAAAGTTATCATATTTTAGTCGTGTTCTCGATAGCAAATTAGATTTGATTTGTCTTCGAAGTTCAAAATCCTGCATTTTTGTTGCGTAATAAGGCCGTGTTCAAACCAAACTGACTGTAAGCCGCCGAATGTGAGCAGGCACATTCGGCGGCTTACAGTCAGTTTGGTTTGAACACGGTCTAAGAATAAAATACTAAAAAACATACAAAAAACTATGAATACAGATTACGAATACACAAAAATTTGAAATCTGTACGATTTGTTTCAATTGAAAGGTTGAGAGGCGGAACTGGACGCAGTGGAGCGGCTGAACGGTGTTGCTTTGTGCCCCGTACCTCTGGTGCCCCCGCCGTGCCCCGCCGTGCCCGGGCCCTGCCGTGCCCATTGCCCCGTGCTTATGGTCGAGTGAGCCGCCCTGTCCTAACTCATTTCGCTTCAGCTGCATAATATTATAAATTATTGTCAATGTATTTCTGTTCTTGCATTTGCTTAATTTTTTGTCGTAAATTTTTATGTGCGTTTCTATTAGAATATAGATATAAGTAAAAAAACTTCCTTTATTTCGCAAATTATATAACTTCCGATTACGTTTCGTGCAGTCTTTACACAAAGAAAATTCAAGTAATGACAAAATATCAATTGTAAAATCTAGGAATGTCGTAAAGCAAGGTGCACAATATGGTGATGCTAAAATACTGAATTTATAACGTTAAAGAGGAATGGAATCAATCACATTAAACTCCAGATATATAAAGTTTCCACAAATAAACTAGTGGGGGAGTTATTGCGATGTTACAAGTTCCGAGTTCGCTGAGTGCTCTCAGTGCCTGTCTGTCTTCGATTGTGCCACGAGGAATAATTTCGTGATCGGATGCCTCGTTTTATTTTGTGCATAAGAAAATTTGAATTTTCAATTTACTTAGTGTATTTTGTAAAGTACTTTATAGTTTCAGACTATATCGTTTCTGTGACAGAATACTTTGTTCCGTTACAGGGTGTAACAAAACTAAGTGATTATACTTTAGGGTGTATGTGTCCCTTATATAGAGTTCACTGTGAAAGTAACAGTACTGAAAAAGCAAAAATGTTTTCGTGATTTGTATGGGCAAGCGCTCGAGCGTCATGAATTTTCCGATACAAAAGTTAAAAAAAAAGTTACTCTTTCAGCGCTGCTACTTGAATAGTGAACTCAATACAGGGGACTCATACTTTTTTTTTTTTAAAGAAGGCAGGTCGCTGTAGCCCTGACGTCACTGCGACCCATGAGGATCTATTGTGACTCCATTCTTGGGACTCATACACACCCTAAAGTTATTATCACTTAGTTTTGTTACACCCTGTAGATGATTCGATACTAAATAATTTAAGAAAATGTACCCAGATCTCAATTATAAAATATGCATAATCATTATTTCTATAATAAATACGAAAACATGTCTGACATCTGTCTTGTGTTAACGGGTTTGGGACAACGAAGTTGCGATGATCGAATTAGTTACTATCTTCAAAAATAATTTTAAAGTAAAAGCTCTCTTATATAATAATAAAATACTTCCAAATATAATATCACCATGCACACCGTTTAATATCGTGACATATCATTTCTGTAATTAGCAAGAAAATTCAAATCTTTTCTTTTCAAACGTCTGGTAGCAGGTAAAGGAAGTACTTAATTGAAACCAAGGAGCTCGGTGATGAAAACGCGGCTCTTATTATCCCTCTCAGATTAAGTTACAATAAGGATCGCTTCGTAACTTCATGTACTGGATGTCACGTTGCTTTTCCATTCACCGATCGACGCAAAACTTTTTAATTAGTTCAACAACAATAATAGACGTTCGTCTTGTTACGAATTATCGCTCGAGCAGGGCTCCGCCGTACACTTTTTGTGCTTTATTTTTGTCTTTCATTTTAGTATCCGCGAGTTTTACTCGGTATATATATTACGCTCAAAGATCGAAAACGCTCAGTGAGCGGAAAAATAGCTCACAACACGTTGTGGTCACAGTGAAACAGCCATGACGCGAAATTCGCGTTGTGGCTCTAATGAAAACGGCCACGACGCGTTCTGGCAATCACAAAAAGACCATTTAACGCGAAATCCGTGTCGTGGCTGATATTATGCTATTCATTTTTCTTGATTTGTTCTTGATTGATTAATCGTCCATAGGTATGGAAGATTATATTTGTATTACCACGCGTACTACAAAATATTTTTTATTTTACTAAATCACTGCATAACGTGTTTATCATTATTATTTGTAAAATATCCATAGTTCCATACTATCCGTACTAATATTATTACTGTCTGTCTGTCTGCCTGGCGCAACGTAGTTGCGGGAATCAACTAGTAGTATTATATTTAAATTATATAAATTAAAATAAAACTATATTTTTATTATTTATTGAGATCAGATTACTTTATATTAAAAAAAACAACATAATATGAAGTAACAAATTACTGAACACAAAATAATATTATTAATAATTTGAAAATCACATAAAACGATTATTTAAAATATTTAATTTTAAATTATTTCTTATGGAATACGAAGTATTTTGTCTGTCTTGAAAACTTTTCAAATTTGACTTACCGCTTACGTTGGTATTGTTACCAAGCGACGATATGGTAAGAATAAATGTTCAGAACGCGTTATGGTCTTTTTTGTGATTGCCAGAACGCGTCGTGGCCGTTTTCATTAGAGCCACATCGCGAATTTCGCGTCGTGGCCGTTTCACTGTGACCACAACGCGTTGTGAGCTATTTTTCCGCTCACTAAGCGTTTTCGGTCTTTGAGCGTAACATATACATTGAATTAAGGTATGTGAAATGATTTGATGGGCTGTAAAATCAAAGTTTATTACTAGAATCCTTTTATTTTTAATTAAATTTACCTAAATTTAATTATTTAGGTAAATTTAATTAAAAATAATATTTAGTATTCACCTGAATATAGAGTTATTTTGATAGTTATTGATTCAAGAAAATATCACTAACAAAATATTTTCGATGCGACAAAATGAAAAAAATATTTAAAATGCAGTGACACGAAACAAAAATATAAACATACTCAATAGCTATCTCCCGAAAAATTCATACACATAAACCACTACGAAAACATAAATAAAATGGGACATTACAATAAAAATCATTGTTTCATATAATAAAATACGTGCGCCATACTTGTATAAAGGTAAAACGGGAAGTAATGACATGTAGGCGAATGAATGCCCATCGGAAAGTCATCAGTTATGTAGGGCGTATCGTCGCGCCATGTGGCCGCCGCTGTCCGCCATTTTTCTGCAGGCTATAGCCGCTATACTCCAATTTTCCAAACAACGATGCCCCTCATCCTTTATTTAAAAATCAAATGCTAACGAAATATCTGATGCCGAAATATAAACAGCGGCGTGTGTCCTCGTAAATGACATTTAAATAAATTATTACGACCGCCACGTTTCTGTCGGGCCTCATTTGAGCTTCTTGTCGGATGTTTGTTTACATACATTAATTTGTGATTTTTCCGCAATATGGAGGTCAGATTTGTTAATACCGGATGAATACTGTATGAATATATTCGTGATTCACTCCCTACGACTCGGGCCCAAAATAAATAGGCACCACGACTCCCGTGCGGCACGGGAGTCGTGGTGCCTATTTATTTTGCACGGGCCGTGCCCGACGTAGTATATTAAAATATATTGTAAGTCATGTACATAAACTCGTATCTATATCTCAGTGTATAAAAAACCTAATTCTGCTAGAGCTTGTCTAATTTGAAATGACGTGCCCCACAACTTCAAAGTTGATATAAATGAAAAATTTTGTACTGTGGATACGAGGGAGGGGCGCGTCATTTTAAGTTAGACAAGCTCTACCTAAATACCTATCAAACACGGTTTCAATGAGAGAAATGCTCGAAACAGTAATTCATTAAACCACAATCGGGAGCAACTATGTAATGTCCGCAGAATTATTTAGTTCGGAAATTGAAAAGGGAATGAATGAGTTCGTGATAATTGGAAAATTATTATTTGTAAATTAATTTTACATTCGAATACATGTCAAAGAGAAAACATGAAAATATTAATGTTCTACCACTTTACACTGT
This sequence comes from Cyaniris semiargus, assembly GCA_905187585.1. Taxonomy (NCBI): domain Eukaryota; kingdom Metazoa; phylum Arthropoda; class Insecta; order Lepidoptera; family Lycaenidae; genus Cyaniris; species Cyaniris semiargus. The sequence continues at coordinate 9,441,641 of LR994555.1, forward strand.
TGATGATTTAACTTTTAAAATAATATTTACAGTAGCTTTTGCCGTTGAAAATAATATTTTGTGGTTTTATTCAACATTTTTTTTTAATACAATATTTTACATGCCCTCGGCCTCCTAAATATTGAGTCTCCCAATTTTAAATCCAACTTCATTTGCTCAGTTAGCACTCCTTATAAACCATAACTACTTGAAAAATTTGAAGTCACAAAATATGTAAACCCATAAAATAATAATTACTCGCGTTATCTCGACTGAATTCACCTACAAAACTTTTAAAACTGGAAGTACAGGCATTACTTTATAACTATGAGCATTCATAAAATGTTATGGCCCATTCACTCCAGCGGAGCACCTATAGTTTAGAAAACCGGTGCATCATATTGCCAAACAAAATTAATAAAATAAGGGAAGGATATTAGGTACACTACATCGAGCTTCTATATTAGAATATTGTTATTGGAATAAAGATCTATATAAAGAAATAAAATACGTACACAACTATTTTACAAACATATAACGTTTATGTCTATTCCTGTTATTTTATTTTAGACTGCATGTAAGAAGAAGAAAAGTTGTAAAATATATTTAAAATATTTTTATATTTTTGACGACAAATTGATGATTGCTGATACAATGTCGTAGAGTTGTTCGCTTGGTGCGTTTCCTCTTGCTATGTAATTTAATTATACTGCCATGCAATAATCGTAGCATTTCAACTACCACAGACTAAAAATTATGGGCACGTATGAAACTGTTATAGTAATTTGTAATATTGTCATGTAATTAATGTTAATAAATTAATCTCCAATTCAGTAGACAAATTAGACGCAGGCTGCTCGACTAACGACGGACTATTTGGATTAAATGGAGGGTTGATGTTTATGATTTACGGAGGCTGTGTAATTGTGGCGCCCGCCAGCCGCCCACGGCCCACGCCACGCCACGCCACGCCGGAACACGCCGCAACACGCGACGTGCTCTGACATCTGGCTTGTGTAAATGTTTTATTAATTTCTAGTGCATACAAACGCTTAGGCAATGATAACACCGTACGTGCTGTAAGAGACTACTTGCATTATTACGGGTGACTAAAAAAAATATATCTCAGTCACCTTTTGAATGTCGAAATTTAATTGTTTCCTTTGAACAACTGAATTTTATTGACTCGGAAAATGTAGGAGAAACGCAATTAAAACTTAAAACACTTTTTACCGTCTGCGTTATAATTAATTAAACGTCAGGGGGTGACGAGCGACGCTTATGAGCAATTAATTTTCACTTATCTCCTCATTACAGAAGATCATTATCTATGACCCTCGTGATGTGAATAGACGGTGACAGACGGGGCCACGAGACGCCATAATCACGGTGACGTCACGTGTTGACTATTCATTATAAGTAGAGCAACACAAACAGTCGGTTTTATTAGATGCGCTGGCCGCCCGCCGCCCGCCCTGTGTTATCACGTGGCCCGCTCGCAGGATTTAGGCTTAAGGCTATGCAAATATGATTATTTTGCATCAAGACATAGGCACATAAGATCAAGACAGACCATAGGAACAATGTGATTCTCCTCTCTAAGCTTTATAAGGTATTTTTAACAGACATAAGGTAATTTAAGCATAATTAGAAAGATATAGTGGTAGTTAAGATTATTACTGTTGAAAAATATTTCTTTATAATATTGTTATGATCGCCTTAAAATACACTGTTAAACCTTTGTCCGTTACTTAAACTTCCTACTTAGAAAGTTCCAAAAAATATATTATTATATTGTCATAAGTTAGAACTTATTTATACAGATTAGTACCATACTTCTATTTAGTAAAGTGCATTTGCAGGCAGATGTCGGTTACGATCCCATTAATATTCACCCTGAGAACTAAAAGGCACGTATTACATTAACCGCACAACAGTGCCGTAGGCCCACAGGCGCTAGTCTGGGTCGAAGATTATCGTGGATTAAACATCATGTTATCTCTATCGTTTTTAGTGTTTTAAAAGAGAAGGCAGAATAATTTGATAAACGATAAACAATAACTTAGACTGGCGGAAATGGGAATCCATATCGAGAACCCATGGTCTCTTCATTACAACAAAATACTGCAAACAAAAAACTTTAGATACGCAACTTATATAGAGCTAAACATACTATTGAGATTTAACGCACGAGTATGCAGGCAACATTTCGTAGGTAAATAATGTTATGAAGAAATTAATTGATGCAATTAAAATGTCGTTAACCACATTAGGTATTTTGAAATGGAGCCGTCGGTCGGATAATAAGAAGCTCGTACTCGGAAAGTAATAGAAATAGGTACATAAGGAACTGAAACTATGAAGACAACTTGTTTGTCCTCGCAGACTAATTAAAAAGTTTGTTTTGAGAAGTTCCGAGCAGAAGTGGCGCCCGAGTAGAGCCACCATCAATTTTGTTCGAGTTAAGAAAACGACTACATTCAGTTTTCAATTTAATTTACATAAAATATAGTTTGAGTACATATTGTTCGCTTTAGTTGGAGTTTATTAAGAGATACTTGATGTAAGTTCCTTAGTATGACACAAAACTTGTAGAACATTAGGCTATGAATTTTACCTTGTTGGTTTTCATTACAAACCAGCGTACGATATTTTCATGAAGCCATTAAATAAATTTTCGAAATAATGTTTTGATTTAATTTAATTACAAACACAAAATAGCTCAACTACTGTCAAATTAATGTAACTATAGGTCTACCAGAATCTGATGGCAAAAAGTGAGAAAATAATTAATTGACTGTAGCAATACCCCCGGTACTGGAATAAAACATTTTGATCCTTTTTTTTTTTCTTATAGCGGCTGATTTTGTGTGTTGAACATACAAATATAAAAATTTATCCAATGATCAAGGATCAAGGATATTTTTTGTAAATCTGCTGTCAAAAATTGCCATCAGATTCTGGTAGACCTATGCATAGCATCACCGGAATAACATAGTATACAAGTATTTTAATTCCTTTCTTCTAAATCATATCATAATAGCCGGCTTAAAAACGTCACATACGACATCTTTAAACCGGTACAGTAGATTTAAAATATAGCGTATGTGTAGACGGGAGTCGAACACCGTATGAATATGCATGAGCGGGGACGATCCTACAGATAATGGAATATGCAGACGGAAGTGGATCCGATTAGTTTCCTGCCACAATTAACACACTCGTTACGGGCGTACGGAAAACGGAAAAACTGCTCGCATCTCCATACTAAATTGTGTTACCTTTTGACTTGTGAATTTTTATGACAGGCTGGTTATTGTTTTGATTTGTTGTAATGTATTTTTTTTTTTTATTGATTAGACGTGATTTAGGCACGTTCTAATTATTATACCTCAGAATTTTTATTTATTTCAAAATATTAAAAACAGCTGTAGTTTGTGTCTAAAAGCCAAGGGAACATTTTCAAATTTGTGCATCTTCATATCGCACAGCTGCACAGTTATGCTTTTTATACAATTATAGGTAAGAAACATCTCGTATGGACTATGTAGGACTTTTAGTTATAACACTTATAAGTAATATCATATTATTCTATTTTTTAACAAAATTAATTAATCAGTATCACTTTAACAAACATTGCACCGCGTTTGTCACCTTTGCAACCAATTTATTATCATTAATCATACAAAACAAACAGGGTAACACGTGAAATAATATCTGAAGATGCCCGTAATGGCGAAGTTTGTTGGCAGTCAATTTGTTAATTAAGTGCCGTGGAGGTAATTATATAAATTATTTAAGTTGTTTGTACAGACGGTGCGGGGCGCGGGGCGCGCGTGGTCGCCGGCGGCTGTCGACGAAGTGCCACCTTAAATAAACCTACAACTTTACTCATATTTTACCACTCGTCTATTCCACTCATTCTGAATGTTTATAAACACTCTTTGTGTATAATTAATGTCTTTGTGTAATTAATTTGTTAATAATCCTTGTTATTTTGAAGTTCCGAATTTAGTCAGAAATTGAACAACACGATAGCGTATATTTTAACATATTTTTATATATCAAAAGTGATTGTTTATTTGGAAATTAAATCTGACATAAACTTGCATGAAAATGGCATTGACTAATTAATTAAACCGATTGCTAATAAACGTATAATATGAAAATTAAATTAGGTAATAAACAACTCCAACAAATGTGAAAATCAAATGTGGCACAAAATAATAAATGATATTATACATAATGAGCATAATATGATAAGCTCAGTCTACCATAATATTTGTTAATTTTGTTATGATCATTTATTTAAGGTTTATTTATTCCATTTAGTTTTTCCTTTGAGGTTTAGTTATCCCTTTGAACTTATTGTTAACCTTAGAACTGCTAACTACTACTACTACTACTATTTTAGCTTCTAATTCCACGAAGTCTATAGCGGATAGTCATCACACGTGGTGGCGGCGAGTGGCCGACGACGTCTGTCCGAGGTGCGGCCGGGAAGCGGGCGAGGGTCCGCACTAAGCCCGCCGTACGCCGTAATAAATTGCGATTTAACTTGTCTCCCGGATAACGGCAACTTTCCCGCGTTCGTTCCGCACCCGACACTTTTTTCCGCATCTTCATTTCCTATCTTTTACTTTTGTATTTTTCGTTCTCTCCTCGCCGAGATAAACAGGCGAGAGACGGTGAAAGGGGCTTTACAAATTCAAATTGAACTTATCACACAACTTTTTACATTTGTTTCTGGTCGGAGTTCGGAGGGAAAGACGAGGAGGCATTTAATAGTACAATCTCGGGCAAGATTGATGATTTTGTATCACACCTCGCTCGCGGCGGGCGGCGAGGGCGGCGGGGCGGGCGGCGAGCAGTCGTAACGAGTTACATGGCACTCGACGTGGGCGCCCAGACTTATCTCCGGGCCGCTGTTTTATCTCAAATTACATATTTAACTTTATACATTTCTTAAATCACAGCCCTTTTCTCGTAAGATATGTTCTTTGGCAAATAAAAAATATATTAAACCGAGAACGAACAAATGTGACTTTAAGCTCGTCAGATCTGTGCCTTATTTTCTAGATATATTATCGAAAATAGCGAGCCCGACAAACGTTGTCACATCGTAGAGGTAAAGTATTAATAAATTTTATAATTGTCCGTAATATTACTACATTTTTCTTTTTCGACAATTTAACGAGATTATAGATAAACAACAAGAAGTTTACAAGGTGTAACAAAACAAAATGATAATACTTTAAGGTGTGTATATGTTCCTTAAAAAGAGTTCACTATGAAAGTAGCAACGCTGAAAGAGTTTTTTTTTTTTTTTAGTAATTTGCATGGGCAAGCGCTCCAGCGCGGCGTCATGCGTTTTCTCATACAAAAGTTAAAAAAAAACCTTTTTCAGAGCTACTTCTTTCTCAGTAAACTATATAACAGGGACTCATACACACCCTAAAGTATTTTCACTTTGTTTTGTTACACCCTGTATCGTAATTAAAAAATCTTGGACACAGTTTTTAAATACATTGTAGCGGACCGTCATACTCCGTCCGTCATATCCCCACAGGCCATAACATAATTATTATACCATAGAAAAAACAATACACAAAACTATTTCATTGCGAAAAATTTGTTAATATAATAAGATAATTGATTACGTAAGCCGCAAGAAAATATGGCGCGTGTAGCAAATTGCGTTCAGTTAATTTGAGGGCCATGTGCGGGCATAACCGCGGCATATTTATCCCATTATGCACGGCACGGCGACGGCGCGGATGCCGGGCACGTACTCCGAAACGAATCGCATGTGACATTATTTGTGAAGATCGTGCTCTATCTTCGTCGCCGACATGGGCGGGACGTGGAGGGATTACTCACAAAGAAGTGCGATTTCAACAGCGCGATAAAGAAGTGAGGATATTCTCCTCGGGATTAACTCATGGTTATACATTTTCACTTTTGTACGACGCTTATATAAAATTCATATGAAAAATGGACCGCCGGCCTGTTTGACTTTCTTCAATTTACTTCTGAACCTTTTAATATTATTTCTGTACTTGGCAAAATACAACCAAGTGTAATGTTTTACAAAACGAAGTGATAATACTTATTACTTTAGGGTGTGTAGTGTGTATGTGCCTCTTATATGAAGTTTACTTTGAAAGAAGCAGCGCTGAAAGGATTTTTTTTTTTTAATTTTGGAATTGGCAAATAAAACAAAAAAAAAACATCGCACATTTGTCAGCACCAAACGCGCCGTACGCGCCGCATATTAGAAATCGTTGCATGAAATGACGTCACGAAATGCGGCGCGTACGGTGCTGACAAATCGTCGTATCCTAGGAATAAGGGCGCTATTGCAAAAACCCTACTTTACAGAAGAAGGTTTTTTGTGTTTATTTAAAAATATTGTTAAACAACTTTTAGAAATTAATTATGAAATTATCGCTGAACTACATAGCGGTTGCTATGAAGTTTTAAATGATACGTTTAATTTGATATTTCGGGTAGATTTGTCCCTTATTTCTTTTTTCGGCGGGGTAAAATAAGTCTCGTCAGACACAAGTAACGTTATGCCTTTTTTGTACGGATTCAACGGGGTCGTGAGAGCATTTATGTCTTTTTACTGATCATTATCAAAGAATTTACTTTTTAAAACCACATTGAAAAATCGTCCAAGTGCGAGTTGGACTCGCCCACAAAGGGTTCCGTACCATTATAGAGTAAAAATAGCCAAAAATTTGTGTTTTTTGTATGAAAGACCCCTTAATTTTTTAGTTTATTTTAATTATTTTTTTCAATTATTATTTAAGTATAATTTTTATTTAAGTAATACAACGGAACATTTTTTCAAGAGCTTACCTGATGCTATTATTGACATAGAGCAAAAAATAAGGAGCCCCCTTAAATATTTAATTTATTTTGTTTTTAGTATTTGTTGTTATAGCGGTAACAGATATTATACTCAATCTGTGAAAAGTTCTTGAGACAGAGCCTGGAGACAGACGGATGGACAAAGAGATATCGAAGTCTTATTAATAGGGTCCCTATCCTTTGGGTACGGAACCCTAAAAAACAATATAAATAGGCATATTGGAAAAAACATACTTTAAAGGTTTTCTATTTCTCGACCCTGAAAGCAATCATAATAACTATTGGTTTCCTTCAACTTGTAAAATTTATGTATGATATAAAAAAAACGTAATAAGACTTCGCAGTTTTATGACAGTTATTTTAAATTACCAAATAACATTATAACTAACGACTAGTTACTCTGACTATAGCATTGGTTAACTTTTATGAAAATTAGATTAGCCAAGAGCCAGCGATAGCCAGATTTTTGTCATTTTATAAAAGCTGAAAGTTTTCCTGTGTGAATGAACAGTAACTATAGAATTTCGATCGCGTTTAGGAGGTATTCAGTTTTGAAGGTCTACCTAGCCTTCGATACAGTATAAATCACTTTTCTTTTCTTACTTCTTACGGAAATGTAGGAATCTCATCTCAAAGTGTCGGACATTTTTGACACTTGCTTTATACTACCAGACACCCTTAATTATTCACTAAAATGCCAAAAGTATTACACTTTAAGATGGTATGGCAGTGGGTAGTAACTGGCATAAGTTGTCTGGCAGTAGGGAGTTACTGTCATAAGGGTCCGGTAGTGGGAGACGAGATTCATACAGTTATCCCTAGGAAAAAATTGCCTTAAATTTTATCGAAGATGCGGTAGACATTCAAAACTGGATACCTCCTAAAGTATCCGCGACCGAAGCTCTATAATAGTTGCTTACCGTTCTTATCTCTAAGATTCAAAATTCTTTCTTTATTAAGCATACAATAATATACAATAGTATAAAAGCTAGGTAGCGTACATCACGTAGTCTAATCCCATGCTAAGTAAAAACTTGTGTTATGGCAATCAGACAACGGATGCACGCCGAACAATTTTATCTTAATATATATTATTTATACATTCACACACACAATCACACTAATCACACTACACTCTATATGAGATACTAGCTTTTGCCCCCGGTTTCGGCCGCGTAGAATTCAAAAATCGCGTAAAAACACTAATATTTAAGGAACATGATGTTTTTCCAAAACCAAAAGTAGCCTATCTTACTCTTCATTCTTTCAACTAAGTCTATGCTAAAAATCATGTCGATTGGTTGCTTCGCTAGGGCGTGAAGGAAGGACAAACAAACATACTTTCCCATTTATAATATAAGTATAGGTTATTTAGCATATTATAGGTACAGGAAAACTTTCAGCTTTTATAAAATGACGAAAGTCTGGCTGTCGCTGGCTCTTGGTTTAGCTGTATGAGTAGTTACAATATGACGGGGCGGTGCCTATTCTACTCCAACATCAGCTTAGCATGATAACGCCAATATTTTGTATTTTAAATCAAATGCTTTTAAAATGAGACAATAGACGACATCCCTCGTGTCGCTTTTGGTAGAGTGTGATGACTGATGATGCATCATCAGCATAGCACAAGAGATGTACTTAAAATTAGTACGTTCAGTTACTAAGAGTTCGTACAATAAAGAAAAATAATAATAATAGTGTATTAAAACAGTTTCGATACACTCACTCTCGATACACCAAAAGCTCTTTTCCTAAATGTTTTAATAAAAACAAGACTTCTTTTATTTTCATTTTCTTCAGGCACCGGGGACCGTTTTCGTTTTCTAGAACCTAAAAATACAAAAAAAGCTCAAATTATAATGTGGAATATTATTTAATATTTGAATATTCTTGTAGCACACAACCTTTAACTATTTTTCTATACTAAGGAAAAAGCCACAAAGCTCACTGCGGCTTTTTAACAAAATTTATAACAAAACATTATAAATTTTTAATTATATACTTTTCGAAATGGTGAATAAATAAAAGGCAAATTCATGTAATAATTTTGCCAATAATAACTGTTTAAATAAAGAAAAATTAAAGAAAAAAATTTCGTACATACAAAAAGGCAACAAAAGCCATTAGGGCAAACGATTCCCTAGTATTAGTACTAAGAGACGATTCCGTGGAAAAAGGCCACAGACGCAAGTGTCTTTTATCCAGGTAATTACTTTTAAGAATGTAAAACATTTTTTGTACTTACTGTGTGTTCCCTTTAACGGTTTTTCGTCACAACCTGCTTCATTTTTAGGCACAGCTAATTTCTGTCTCCTCCGTTTCATTTTAATTTAAAGCAAACGTCTAATTTAAACAAAGAACAGTGCAATGACGCATTTCGCGAGTTCGCGGAATAATGGCGGGGTGGCGCGAGCGCCTCGTCCCCGTCCCGCGCGTCCTTTCACGCACTCCAAGAAAACGGCCACTGAAGCCTATGTTGCTTTTTTCACCGGGGAATTTAAGAGCTAACAAATGTGGCATTTTTAAAAATATAATTTACTGGTTATTAACATTAACTTTTTATTATTTTTTACACTGAAGGTTATAGATAATGAGCTGCCGATTTCGATTTTGCAATAAAAATAAAAAGCCATAGTGACCAGGGCGCCCTTATTCCTAGGATACGACGAAATGTGCGATCACCTTTTCTATGAAATGTCAAAAATAACGTAGTTACATCCTGCATAAGTGGTTCAATCATCATAACCGACATTGTGTGTACAAATAGTGATGCGTATCACGTGTATAACAAAACTGAGCGATTCCCGGAGCTGAGTTTAAAATAGTTTACAAACAGAATATCACTGTACGGGCACTCATTACTACCCATTTTGGTAATGAAATCGACGTGTGTATTTGTTATTCCGCCGGCATACGGCCGTGTTTGTGTTCATCTCAATACTGTTTATAACTCAATTAACGGTTGTTTTCTATTCGATATTAATAATAATTTGGGTGGTTTATATTAAGCCTCATACAATATAGGCCTTTTAAAATTTTAACACACTTATTTGGCACATATTACGAGTGGTGATGAGCAAAACAAGACTCAGACAGTCTTGGTTTTGGTATTTCTAGTACAATATTGGTCTTGGACTTGGTCAAATCTGCCTGATCTCGGTCTTGGATTTGGTTTTTTTAGTTTTAGGATAGTCTTTGTCTCGGCGTCGCTTTTTTGCAAGACCAAGAATGGGGCTGCAAGACCGATTTTGCTCATCACTAATTACGAGTATTTTGAATAAAACACCACAACGCACAAAAGTTTGAAAAACTATGTATAGATGCAATATTATAGTTGTTAAGTTACAAGAATATTGAGAGTGAAATTACAAATGCCCAAAGTCGATCAATACACGAAGAACAACATACTTATTAATATTCTCCATTCTCTGAAGAAACGTAGCTTGAAAGTTTCAAAAAGTGAGCAAAGAATAGAAAAGCCGAGAAAGCGCTAAGTGGTGAGTATATGAGTCAGCGGATGTTGGGCAGGAGTCGGCGGTACTTGGTATTCGCCGCGCGCCGCCTGTCGACGATACCTTTAAGACAATTTGCTTTAGCTCCCATACGTTATTTACGGTGCGCTCGCAATATAACTACGTGCTAACCACGACCGCAACACATATTGTTATTCATGAGCCACGTGGCTTTCTGTGTCGTCATGTTTTTTTTTTTCGAATTGAAGTAGTTTGTGCAGATATTTGTATCAAGAAACACATATTTGCTGCCTTTATACCTTGATGCTTGGACCCATTAAGGTACTCATAACAAATTTCATTTCAATCTTTACGTTTCACAGGTGAACAGATATTTTCGCAGTAATAATAATAGTATACGAAATGTAGACAGGTACGGATTACAATTATTATGATGTCTATCCTCGAATATATTAATAGATCTATTGCATTTCACAATGCCGTTAAATATGTTTTTACTTCAAAACTAAGTACCTACTTGCTAAACAATGTTATCTCATTATAATCCAAATTGCAAATATATTTTAGACAGAGACGTTTAAAATCAAAAAGCTATTTGAAAATAAAACAAACAATAATAACTCATCTGTAGTACGTCTGTAGAGGCCCACAATTATTGCAAAATAACCATTCATTTTTCGAGAGCTCGGCGCGCGCTCAACCATGCGTGATTTTGTTTTTGTGCGTTTGTTCAGTGTCTGGACGCTTTACTGTGGTTATTTTGTTATTTCGAAAACCATTTGTCCCGAAATAAAACAGTTTCCTGATATTTGATCAGCAATTTGCAGTATGAAAAGGTAGCCGCACATATTTTATGCGATTGTTTGTAGTGGGGCATTCCGCGCGGCGTGTGGTGGCGGCGGTGTGTTTGATGAATCGACGTAACATTGTTAATGATATTTTGCGTAAATATTTCCGCGGCGCGGGGAGGGGCTCGGGGGGGGGGGACACATCGCACAATACGTTCGATACGGAACTCCCTAAATCCCAAATTAAATCATGAAACATTTCTGCACCTGTCTCCGGCCGGCGTTCAATTGCTTCGGCCCCCGCTCGTTCTTTTTACTTTGATTTTTTGCTTTGTCGCGTTTGCCAAGTGACTTTACAAGTACGTCACAAAAAGAGTTCGCAGTTCCATGGAAATGTATTATTGAAGTGGTTAAAGTGTATTCGCACATGTAAAACCTGGTCTATTTATAATACGAATATGCTTTGTAGGGACGTTTTGTGTTCTTTTATTATATGAAAAAAAATGTTTGTGTCGTTTTTATTTGTTAGATTCAAACATACTTGTAGTATGTTTAAATCTAACAAGTTATGTAGTGCATTACAGTGTTTCTTATAAACGTTATTATAAACGTTCACCTGCAAGTTTTAAGGAATTACACCCACATTGTACACATTTATTAATAACAATTATTAATTACTATTTGTTACGTCATATTAACACTCTTAAATAACAAACTGTAATAAACAGAATAAGAACCAAAATATTTCGTTTATAGTGTTGCACTTTGTCATCACAGAGTTTGGACAAAAGATAAAATAAATGATCAGCTGCCTAAAAGTTCTATTGAGTGCTAAAGGATTTAGATAACCAATGCTTTAAAAGGACCAATCTTATCCAAAGAACAGGGGAAAAGCTGGAGGCTTAAGTGGGACAAATCTCCCCTCCGTTCAGTCACGAAGTAATAAAATAGACCTTTGTAATTTTTTTGGTCAAATATTTTAGACTGTTTGTTTGTGTTTGTTTACCAACACATCTAACAATTTTAAATTTATATAGTGTTTGTGTTAAAAAACAAACGACATTTTTTTCTATTTAACTTTGGTTTAGTTGAAATGCACTGCTGGATAGTCCATTTCAACAAATCTTGCACTATACTTGCACACAAGTCTAGATAAATTAGTGTGCAAGTATTGTTAAAAATAGCAATTATACGAAACAAACACTATCAGCTATTATTATCAACATAAAATACCGTCCGCTAATCAATTTCAACTTTCTATATCGAATATACAATCCTTTGTGTTTCATATATGACAAAATTTCCATAGCGTAAAATATGGAGACAAACTAAATTACTAGTTGTACGTCATTTGGCATGTAATTGCAACGCACAGCTGACGCGGGACGTGCCGTAGCACGGCTACGAGCTACGCCGGCGCTACGAGCTACGCCGTAGCGCTACGAGCGCTGCGGATGGCACAAATTGGACACTATCTGTGTCCCTAATAAAATTGTTAATCATAAACATACTTTTTTATTTCTTGTTCGCTTATTGGGTGTATGCGAAATTGCGAACTTTATCAGAATTATTTGTAATAAGGAAAATAAATAAAATATCGAGGTGTAACAAATTTCATTTAAACAATTAAACAAACAAAAATATTGTTCGTGATAATCAGTACATATTTAAAATCAGTATGATTAAGTGGCAGAACATTTTACCAAAATAATGAACAATTTTTGGAAACTCCAGAACGTTGCAGAGTCGAGTGCATTATAAAGGGTTATTTCGTCAACTACTTTAAATGCAAAGTGCGTATATCCATAAATGAATCTCTAACATGTGAAACTTTCTGTCGTCTCGTCGTACAAACACGGATAATTAAGAAGCATGAAACCGTTTTGAATATTTTATGAATATTTCATATGTTTGAGGACATGGGCTACTGGATGGAAATTATATAAATCTCCATTTCTAATGAGTCGGCGTGTGCTGGAGTACTGATTGTGTTTCATCTTTCACAGACAATCAAGTTCTAGAAGAACGTAAGAGGTTGAAGTTTAAGATTACTACCTAGTTTTAAAAGCTGACAAATTATTGTTACATTTATGAGCATACCACAAAATCTAATATAAGAATTATAATTTTAGGCATCATCCTCGAGTTAGTTTTGTACTCAATTCATTGAGCTCTAGTTCATAAATAATAATATTATGCAAGTTAATTTTGCCATTTTAATAAGAATAACTAAATGTAGTTTATACAATGTATTCACCAGCGCTCTACAGAATTCATCCATTTAGCATTAGAACAGGTATTTTAAAGTGAAATTTTTCGCAAAGCTAAATGTAGTGGCGAAAAATCAATACATCTTCGTTCTTAAGCTTTCCTTGTAGTCGTATCCGTACCATTATTCCGCTACCTCGCAGGGTAACGTTTTTTAACTTTTGTACGGGATGTTTTAAAACTGTCTCCATTTAATACATTTTACTTGATAAAGATATTATTTAATGATAAACAAAAATAGTTCATAAAAATTATACTGAACGGTGCATCGTTGTAATTATGAGGTAAATTGTATTGAAAACTTGTATTTTTCGACACCCTGTCGACAGTGGGACGAGTGGGACGAGTGGGACGAGTGGGACGAGTGGGACGAGCGGGCGGTCGGGGTGATCTCGCCGCCACATTGCGCGTGTAATTGCCGCGAGCGTGTAGCGCTATTAATCTCGCGGCGAAACGCAAGTCACCATAAAATGTAATACCCATACGGCGAGCTGTACTTTCGGTAATCATCTTTATTTTTATCGCAGCCGCATATTTGTGCAGATTATCTCACTTTCAATTGTTATTCTCGCTTGAAAGTGCTAAAGGAATGTATGACGGAAATTACGATTAAGGTATTAGGATATTAACATGAAAGAGTCAATGTCTGTTACGGTTAACAACTCAACAAAAATAGCCCCTTTTACTTTAAGATCCTTTCATACAAAACAAACAGTATGGGTGATTTACTCGAGAATATCTAAGTAATAAAATCATAATCATATAACATACGTGAATATGATTTTTGTATGAGGGACGACAGCTCCGTCTGGCGGGCACGTTATGTAGGAGGAGGGAAGAGGGAGGGGGGAGTAGGGGAGTAGAGGGGGGAGTCCGTCGTAAATTGAATTTGCGCGAACGCCGGCGACGAGAGGTACGCGCTAACTAGCTGCGACATGTACCGCCAGTTGTCTTACACGGATTCTGTTTGCACACACCCTGTATACGTGACGCCGCGCTATATGTTATTTTTCTGGCAAAAATCCGCAATATAAGCCCTACCAGACTGGTGCGTGAGTTGTCAGAGTTAATTGTGACAATTATTATGATTTATCAACAGATAGATTTTAAGAGTATAAATTTCGTACCAAATACCATTTTCATACCAAATACCATTATACCATTTTATACCATTTTCATACCAAATCGAGCACATCCCACATTGGCATAATCTTAGTTTAGTATACTGTACTCGGCAAAATATGGCGGTAGCGGTCATTGACTTCCTGTCAAAAAACTTGTCATTTTCTATATAAACCGCGATTGACAATGAAGTGTCAGATATTCCTAGTCTAAGGGCGACATCGTATTTCGCATACTCGATGTGAACTGAATATAAAGCATATCACTTCTAACTCATAAACAGTTAGAGATTATCATTCTAAAAGTTACCAAGAGGTTTTCCGATGAATCTGTAATAATCTGTCTTTATAAGAGGTCAATTTTAGTCTTTAATATTCTAAATACAGTGCGAGCATTTTTCATTTAGCGCCTAGACTAAAAAGGTCAATGACCGCTACCGCCATGTTTCGCCGAGTACAATATAGAAGTAGCAAAACGATACAGTATCTCGTAGCGCGCGCGTAAAACGTGATATAATTTATGCAGTCAATTTTTTATTTATTTTTACATTTATAGCTAGATATTTTTTAGATTTTAAAATTACTGTGCAACTTTATATTGCTTTCGAACTTGATTTCTTTTCATCTGGAATTCCCAAGGTAGATAGCATCTTATTTATATGCAAACAAAGTTAGGGTGATTCTGTTCGCTCATGATGTTATATTGATTTGACCACGTTACAACTGTACTATAAAATAGTAAATATAAGTATAAAAACATAATATTAGTATAAAAACGTCAATTTATAGTATACTATAGTAAGTTTTTAAATTGAAAATAAATTCGTCTATGTTTAACTTTGCTCCCTTTGTACCAAGAATATATTCCATACATTCATCTTCATCTAGTTTTAGTCCATCTCGCCCTTGTGCTCTTATTATATTACACCATAATTACATACCTTATATTTATGTTACTAATTTTTTAGATAATTCCATTTTATATACACTCTATTTTTTGTGCAAACGCGTTCAAAAATTAGGTGAAAACTACATTTTTTCATAAACTCCGATCCACCTACTGCCATTTACATAATATTGACTGTGCTCAATAATTGAAAATATCCGAAAGTAAACAGGTTATTACGGCAACATCCGCTCTGTAAACGAGAGGACTAATTATCTTGGTACTCCTGGCGCAAATTAAACATGCAAATTGAAGATAAGATTAATTATAAGTGACCTTTATAAATTATTCACCACCGCTTTACACCGACTTTTAAAACCGTGAAAAAGTGTGATGTGAATTCCGTTTCATTTCATCATTATATATTTTAACTATTCTGTTATTTAAACTTGGTGGCTTTTGTTTAAAACAAAATTTCTTAAACGATGATGATGTTTCTTTACCAATAGTATTTACATACTTACCCATCAGAAGCATCTATTCTTGTATCAGGAACCTATGTAATTCATCTTGCTGTCGCAACATAACTTGGAATCAACATTTTTTGCAACGCGGGAATCGAACCCGTCGCCCAAACTACTGAACCACGAAGTATTTCTAGTGTGTTCCTTAAAAGACATCATTCTTCCCTTAAGACCTTGACTGAAGCGTCAGAAAACCTTTAACTTTCCCAATACATCATTTCTATTCCATTGACAAGAACATTTATGACGTTTTATAAAAACATATTGTGGCTGATGACGACACTTGTATATTTATTACGAAGTCGGTAATCGTAATAAAATGTAGAAAAATGAGCCTAAAGAGAAGGGCCACTACGTCTTTTAGTAGTGGCAGTGAAAACACATTTGTCTTGTCCCGGCCCGTTAGCGTATATTACAACTAGACGCCGCCCGCTATGTTCTTAACTTTGTTTCTTTAGATTATATATTATTTTGTACGTATATCAGGATTAAACTAAACACTAAATAATAGATCCGCGAAAGAGTTAAGTTGTGTTTAAGGTTTTCCGAAATTTGAGAAGTTGTAAACACGAAAGAAAAATACTCAGAAAACATAAATTCCGTTTTTACTTATAATAAAAAAACGGCCAAGTGCGAGTTGGACTCGCCCATGAAGGGTTCCGCAGCAGTAATAAGGTTTATTTTTATGAAATTAAAAGGTTTTTGGTTTAATTTTCTATTTCAGTTGATTTAAGAGGGCGACTAACGCAAAAAATCAAACATCGTCCTTCTCTCTTCACACTCATGCCCGTCTTTCATATGCCAGGTGAAAAAGGACGACGCGGAATCATCGCCAAGTTAGTTTTTTCTTAACATATACAACATTTTAAAAATCCGCCAGGTCAGTGTCTCAATAATAGAATTTTATACAATGCGTTAAAATATTAACTTAGTTTATATTGCCATAACCATGCATTGGTTATGGCAATATAAAATATTTATACAATGCGTTAAAATATTAACTTAGTTTATATTGCCATAACCATGCATTGGTTATGGCAATATATGAAAAAATCTTTTTCTATCGAGAAAATTTTAAGATATCGTGTTTTCGCTCAGATCAAATTCTTGAAAATATAATGTAGTATATATGTTTTGAAAATAAAACAATTCGGGGCTTATTTTCAAGTATAAAAATTAGTGACCGACCGAACTTTCGGTTTCGGTTTCGGTTTCGGCCAGTTTCGGCCAAAAAATTTAGTTTCGGCCTTAGTTTCGGTTTCGGCCAAAAAATAGCCGAAACTTTCGGCCCCGCCGAAACTCCAGTATTCGTGAATTTTCGTGCGTCGTTCGGTAAACTTCGCAGTTAACTTGTGCTTGCTCGTCGTCGAGGCCCCGGCTCATTTCGCCACCGTCCATTGTTTTGAGGTTATGTTTTGCAAATTAGTGCCAAATAATTAAGTATTTATTTTGTTTTTATTAGTACTTCGTTTTTTTTTCATCAAATTGTCTAAACTTATTCTTATCGAACATTAGAGGTATATTGTCTAATTTTATTTTTAAAAGACTAACGCACGTTTATTTAATATAGGTAACTGTTGGTGAATTACGTGCTATGTTCTTATTTTAACAACGTTTTCCAAACAAACGATAAAGTAAATGCTAGGATAAATTAATTATATTGTGTGTGAACTTTATTTACTTAATAATTTTGTTAGACTATGAGATATAGCTTGCCAGATTTTTCTAGTCAATCATTTTGCTTCATTATTTTCATTTTACCACGCTTTTTATTTATATTTAAAATAATTAACCTTTAACTATGGACGCGCAGTCGCACAGACCGTTCCAAACTCTGGCCTGCTAGAATTTTATCTACTCCACTTCCCCGTAAGCTTCGCACTTGCGGCCCTCATTACACAAGTCGACAAAAAATATTTTTTTCTTGTGCATGTTACTTAATGACTTCTATCCAATTATTTGCATTGAAAATTAACAGGAAACATAAATTAAAAAAAAAGGAAGTTTGCTTTTATAGTCTAGGCGAAGATAAATAAAAACAAGATGTTTTCAAAATTCTTAGAGACCAACGCTCGTCGTGACCAAGATAAAGGGGTTTGGGGGGATATCAGAGTTGGAACGGGAAGTTTGCCGCTGGCACATACTGTGCGTCTTTAATTATGAATTAAAATTATGAGTTTTATGTATTTAAAGCGTAAAAATATCTTCAAAAATGTGTAAAATGGACGTAAAAAGTGTTTGCTGTATTTGCCGAAAATTTATTAAAGTAAGAGCGAAAAAGTTACTTGCACCGACAAATAAAAGGATTTATCAACAAGCCTTTGAAACAAATTTTAAACTTCCTATTAAAAACTAGAAAAAATATGGGCGCCACATATCTCACGTACTTATTAAAGAGGCATGCTACAAGCTGTTTGGAGTATGCTCACCTAAATACAAACAATATCAAATTTGAAACCGTAATTTATATATTTTTTACTTCTAATTCTTTTTTAGTGAATGTTAGTAACGGTATATAAATGAAATAAACAAATATATTTTATTCTTTTAACCCTTCGATCGCGGATTCTTGGAAATGCTATTGTATTCTATTGTTGTCGCGACCACCGGTGCCCGTATGGGGCTTGATGAGTTAACACCTAACTAAAAGAAATAAAATACAACCTGCATATTATGCATATTCTACAAAATACACGAGAAAAATTTTTGCTACATTTGCGGAGAATTTATTAAATGAAATAATTTTAACCTTCCTATTTAATACCAGAAAAAAATAGGAGCGCCACATACCGAAGCACACAATAAGCTATAATATTTGGGGTATGCTCACCTAGATACAAAAAATATAAATGTTTAAATCTAAATTACATATTTACGGACAGACAGACAGACAGACAGACATGACGAATCTATAAGGGTTCCGTTTTTTGCCATTTGGCTACGGAACCCTAAAAAGGGAAAGAATCGTCGCATCCAGAAGCACTTTTCCAAAAACTATTAAACGAAACAGTAACAAAAAGTTGACAAAGGCATGTGTTATCAGTCGTAAGTTTTATATGTGGGTGGTGTAAGTAGCCGCGGCGCCGCGGAGTCTGCTCACTTCGCCCCCCTAAATCTCCAGCAACGCGGTGTCATAATGCAAGTAACACAAACATCTACGTGCGCCAAGCCTGTTAAGTGGTTCGGAAGAAACTATCAGAAAAACTTTTCTCATCGCACTGTATTAGGGCATATGTAGGCATCGATCTTTATGAATCGCGGAGTGGATTCATAAAAAATGTACGCGCGTAATGGTAACATTAAAATATCAAATATGTAACAAAGGTATACGACGATGTGCGTTTTCATTGTAGTAAATTGTAGATATTGTTAGTAGGTATTCATAGAATAATAAGATTTTTATTAATATTATACTACTCGGTAATAGGTACTCCATTTGTAAGACAAGAAATATTTATATTCCAAATGCAAAAAGTCTTTCAAGGAACTCTCAAATGTCTCACTACAAAAAGTATATCAAAGTTTGTTGGAGGGTCCGGTAAGACTTCTCAAGTTGGCATCATCCTTTGCCGACGTTTATGATAGAGATTGTGTAATAATAACCTTTGTAATTTCTTAAAGTAAATTTTACAAGTTCGGTAAGTATTTCACAAAGCGAGTTCACCGTCACTCCTTATATATTATGAACAGGCTTTTGTACTTCCCGAGCGATTGTTTCAAACTTCTTTTTGTAACATTCGCGGCCCGCTATGTTTGTCCGTCTACGGAGTTAAAACATTCAAACTTCGCCATAGTCTGATTAATTTTCTAAATTTACATTTTTTCTATAGATATAAAATTAACATGTATATTATGTTCAGTACAAATGTATAAATAATAATATATAAATATAATAAAATTTATTATATTTATATATTATTATTTATACATTACAAAATGTAAGTAAAACTGTGCCAAAAAACACAAACTTTATTAATTAATAATAAATTTTGTGTTTTTTGGCACAGTTTTACTTACATTTTGTTATTTAATGTAATTTAAAATTTGTAATCGTCGAAAACAGCGTCGAAAGATTTTATTGCAAACTTATATTATAAAACAACTGATTGCTTTTTTTATTTGTATTTGGATCAATGTGTAATCTGACTATACTCTAGTCTCTACATTATTGAGCTATCATACGCAACATTTTGTCATATTTCTGCAACACGTGAGTAGTTTAATAAATTTTGAGAGGCGTAATAAAATCAGGGTGTAATGTCTGGCGCTGCCCCCTGCGCTCCACGCCGCGCCGGGCGCTCGGGGCGAGTTTAACGACAGGGTACAGCCCGAACCTGCCCCGCGCGAATATTTTTTGCGGGGACATCATAATAATAGCTCTGTATTACTTCAGGAGAAATTCCAAGAAGTTTATAACTCGAGATGAGTTTCGTGTTCCCTGTCATAAATAATAAAGCGGTCGTCGACTACAACGTTGTGCAGATTTTGAGTGAAGTAAAAATTCACGAAATAATTTTTCATTCCCCGAGTCATCGGTCGGGTGAAATTTTGTTCAATTAAAGGTGCCGGTTGGCAGCGGGCGACATGAATCAACCGCAGACGACGTGTCGCAGCGGCACTACTGGTTTGTATGTATTTCTATGAAATACCCTCCGCAGCTAGCGACACGAAGCTAGTGACACTTATTCATAGAAATACATAGGAACCAGTAGTGTCGCGACGACGCGTCGTCTGCTGCAGCTTCACGTAGCTTGTTTCCAACTTTCTGACTTCAATTACTGTCATTTAACTTTTTTCGTGCATTTACATTTTTACTTATTTATTACTAGTATATTATTTTAATATGTACTATCAAAGAAATTGATTCATTGGCAGATAGCGGACCTACGTATTTTGGTCGCGCTATGTCATATCCATCCAATAGCTCACAGCTAACATCGTATTGGCATAATCCGACCAAATTATGTAGGTCAACCGCCTATGTATCAATTTCTTCGATGGTACATATGTGAATATTTAAACCTTGCATTATATAAAAAATTACAGATTGATCTCGTAGTAGAAGTTAACAACCATATATTTTAACTTTTGATATTAATAAAAAAGCAATTTTGTTCAAAATAAAAGTGGACACAATAAAACGAGCTTTTACGGCAATTTTATTCTGTTTATACATTTTAAGCACGGCAATATTTTGTGACTCTCCCAAAGTTATTCATGGACAAAAATATAACATGTAGTACGAGTTAGATGTATAATGACTTAGTGGTGAGTCGTTTGTTACTGTCGCTACGTTGAAGGGTGACTTGTCGCTTTACTGAGATACTGTCACAATATGGTGTTCCTTTCATAAAACCTCCGTGATAAATTGCATACGAAAGGAAAATAAAACATCGATTTTGTACTTTGGCTTAGATAGAACTTTAAATGCATTTTTATTTTAACCCACGATTATTGTATCATCCTATATTATTGTCGGTAAGTATTAAAATATGGTGTTCCAAAAATTTTATCACTGGTTTGTGGACGACATAGGCCGTGTCTAGTCAAAAAACTGAATTCGAATGCAATGTTTTTTCCGCGCGAAAATTTTTGTGCTAGCTCGGAAAAACATGTCTAAGTTTTCATAACAATTTTAAATAACAAACAAAAGAAAAAGCCTTTGAATGTGTCTATCGTGTTTTTAGATTAAAAAGTGAATAAAAAGACAGCACACCTGAAAACCGCCACCGATTTTATCGACGTGGTTAACTTTTTCCCAAATATACCACATTCTATAAATCCGATTATTTATTGACCTATTCGGTTTGTTTGTCACACATAAAACGTTTTATAATCATTTTATTGCAGTATAAAAATATGCAGTCGGATAAAACCAAAGACGTGAAATCATAAATTTCGTTTAACATCGTAGAACATGACTGAAAACTATTTCCGTGTCTACAGATTCTACTTAACTTAATGGCCAAGTTGTGAAGGCGCGGAGTTTACTTTGTGTGTGAAGGTAGACAGACTATCTCCAACTTTTCTGTGTTAATTTCAACAAGTTGAGATTAGCGAATGCATGAAAACTACTGAAAAATTCATTATTACTTTTCAACGTTATATTTAGACTTGCAGGCGTAAGAGGATTGTTTCAAAACTTCGTAGAAGGAAGGCTGTGTGAATACGTGTGTGTGTGTGTGTGAAGGCCTAAGCCCGATCAAAATATTATGTCTAAGGGTCAATTCAGACCGCAACGCGACAAAATAATAAATTGACAGATTTCAATTACGTGAGACGTCTTGCAAATCTGTCAAATCCATACTTTAGAAATGCATCTACGTGCCGTGTTGCGGTCTGAATTGACCCTTAGAGCCAGTCCATGGACACGGCGCGTTGCATCGACGACGCAGCGCTGCCGTTGCGTTGTTTTACTAATTTTTACTAATAACCAAGGTGTTCGCTCGGCGCGCTGCATCGTCGCAACGCACACATGACGGACAGCAGCCGCCGAGACGAAGCGGGAGGAAGTGTTGACGTTAAGACTGCTTCGTAATAAAGCTGCGATGGCGCAGCGCC
The DNA here is from genome assembly GCA_905187585.1 of Cyaniris semiargus. Taxonomy (NCBI): domain Eukaryota; kingdom Metazoa; phylum Arthropoda; class Insecta; order Lepidoptera; family Lycaenidae; genus Cyaniris; species Cyaniris semiargus. The sequence continues at coordinate 9,464,120 of LR994555.1, forward strand.
CGTATGGCCGGCTATGCGTCAAAATGTTTGCGTTGCGTCGACGCAACGCAACGCAACGCGCCGTGTGGACTGGCTCTTATTCTTAATGATGTTTGAGATGTAATGTCTAAATTATTATTATTATACTAAAGATTTCTAATAACTCGGTAAGCGATAAAAATGTATAAACATAATATTGTAAATGTAGTTTCAAAGATAAACACAACATAAAGTAATTACATTAACATAAAGTTGGTATACTAATCAAAATGAAATTAAAAGTTATTTGCAAAAAAGGAAACTCGGCTTAAACTTCATCCTTCTGAGGAATTTGAGGATTAGCATAACAAAGTAACGTGAAACTGTATTCAAGGTGTGCGTTCACTTTCTTTACTAACTATATTATATATTTTTGAATAACTTACCATATAAAAATGTACACGATCTTAATAACAATTTTTGTAGGAATGCTAATGCATATCCTGAACTTAACATATACAGTATTGCCTATATCGAGTAGCTAAACGTTTATATAATGGGCATCGGTAATGTACTTTTCACTAATCGTTGCCTAATATGGACGTTTGTTTTTATTTACAAAACCTTAGGTAGGTACTCTTACATTTGTTGTTTATAATACAAGCTTTATTGTAAAAGCGTTCCGCACTACACTTGAAAGATAAATATTAAACTAAGTTTTGAAGTACAAACGAAAACACTAATGTAATGATATCGATATGAAAGCAATTCCAAGTCGATACAGAGCGATACGATCTAAATCTACTCGGAGTTGGAGATGAAATGTGTTGACTGTGGAGCGATCTCGGGAGCGGTCGCTAAGTACCAACTCGCCCGCTTGCCTCTATTAGCAATTGCTCTAATGGAATTTATTTCATTTCCAACTCATGCCTCCTCGAGTAGACCTCACGAGACTGAGCTTATGTAACGGTAAAACTTCTCCGTGACTTAAAATTGAAGTGCTTTTAGTTATCATAAAGTTAATTTACTTCCTTCTGCAAATTATTTCACTCGTTTGCTCAACGCGAGGTACATATTTGATACTTTTCACAACTTCTTAAATCAATGTTCATTATGCATCGTAGGAATCATTTTATATAGCTAATAAAATTATTTAAAAGGAAGTTCTCATGGAAAATGGTCCTTAGAAAGATGCGATGCAAAAAATTGTGCAGTAAAATTAAGATCGTGGAATTGACATTTCCTTTAATTTCCCGTGCCTAGAGACGTGGCGTCAGCATATCCGCCGTATTTACTCCAATAGCTGGCGAGGTTTATTAAAAATCTAAAAAGTAACCTTAGCCAGCTGTACGTGTTCTTTGTCTCAAGTTTCACGCGCACCTCGCTCCCCAACCCTCAACTAATATTAGTCAATTAGGTATTCAGGACGCGCGCCCGCTGCAGCCTGCCGCCGCCCGCTCGCCGCTCACGCGCGCCTCAGGTCTAGCTAGCCGCGGGCTGTGTGCATGATACGACCTATCAATTCAATTACTATTTTGCAGCTAGAATAACATCACGTGCTGTTGAATGTGCTGGACGGACGAGAGTTTGCTTATGTTAGAAAACAACATTTTAGCATTGAATATGGTTCTGTAGCAGCAAATAATCCTACTTAGTGCATTTATCTGCAAGACATTTATATGTTTCATATATTATGTCATATTCTACGTGATTGTGTTGCTTACATAATCTAACGATAGACAGTGGAGCATAGAGCAGGAAAATACATCTTCCGAGATGTATTTGCGATAAGTCGGAATATCTGAAGGTTCTTTTATATCTTAAATATAGTGACAAACATTGTAAAAGTTACAAACTGTGGGCGAGGAATACTAACACAATAATTTTCTAACAAAAGAGCACGAGAGGTCTTTGTGGAGCAGTTTGGGGTGTTACAGTTTTTATCGTAGGAAATCTCTCTCGCCTCTGCATAATTCATCGCCGTGAAGTTGAAACCAAACCCGAGTCGTAAAAGAAATCGCTCTATGATTTGATGTCTCTCGAAACTTGTCTTTCCTTACGAATCGATGATTACCGTAGGGCTTTTTATGTCGACGTTACGAGAATATTAATAAAAAGTCGCTTTGCGTCGATCCTCTGAATAAAATTAACTTAATTTTTGGCTCAAAGTAAAGTTTGTCAAACTTCCATATCGAGTATAATCATGTCATAATGAATATTTTACTTTGTTTTTACTATATAGAACTCTATTTCATGGTAATTTCAATCTCTACTTTTCTAATTTTGCCCCAAAAGTAAGTTTAAAACGTTAAAAATAATCATAAATATTTGTATTATTTCAATCTTATCATTCAAAGCCAAAGAGAAACTTTTGAATTGTTAATTGAAAGTACAACAATTCGATGTTTGTTTTTTGATTTGCATCCCGGAGGTAATACTGAACTTGCCTGCTCTGTTTGTTCTCAAGTGGATTCCGAAAATTTCTTGCATTGCAAAAGTACAAAAGAAACTCGAACGAATTTATTTTAAAGGCCAATATTTGTTTTTATCTAACGGCACCGAAGAAACAATATATATTTATTCAATTTATCGTTTTATTTTAAATAAAAAAAAGATTTTATATGAAAAAGAGCAGGGGGTCACATGATTGTAAGCAGTTGCCGCCGCTGCCCATGGACATACTTGTGTGTGTTATCAATGAAACGCCACAGGAGTTAAAAGTGTAACTCCTCTTAGAGTTGCGTCTTCCTAGTACTTAACATTTTTACTCTTGTAAGGCCTCTATTAGACAACTGAGACGTCAAATACTACATACTATTATTTAATAATCTACGAATAATAAAAACTAAGGAATCGTAACTCCCATACTATTACCGTTTTAAATTTGGTTCCTTTCGATCTGTCATGTAACGTCAGCCTAGTACCGCTCAAGGCCACCTAAATATTGCAAATGTATTGAAATGTGTACATAAGGTACACTTTTTTGACAAGTATTGTGGAGCATGTTTTTTGACGGAGTTACTTTTCCTTAGTTTTTATTATTCGTAGTTAATAATATTATGTTCTGTGATTAATTTTTTATTCCTTTTATTCTCATCAAGCTCGACTGCCGAATATTATAAGCCGACAACGTCCCCTTTTCATACCTACGGAGCCCTAAAAAATGTGCAAATCTTTAGTTCTGTTCGAGCCGAGTGTTAATTTAGCTTCCACGGTCACCCCTGTATCGTATATAAATCCCTACCGGACAACGTGCTTGACTAATCCCGCAATGAATCATCATTTGTAAGGAGTAATCATAATAAAGCGAAACTGAGACGGCCGATCGCCGATCGCTCCCATATATCATGTTGCGATTACGCGCATCAAATAAACATTACGCTGACTTGTCCGCTTCTATTATTTGGGGGTAGTGTGGTTTTATTAAAAAATATTTATCGTCAGAATCGATAATCACATTTTATTTTTTTGTTGTGTTTTCGCATATATTGTTAAATATTTAATCTACTAACAAATAAAATAAAAGCAACATTATTAAGCAACCAATAAAACTAAAGGAAATAGAACTACACTGCATTTAGTCTAAACTCTTGTACAATTGCTTAAGTTATAACATAATATTATAATCAAATCTACACAAATAAAAATTCTTTTATTACTCAAATGCACCAAATGTTTTATCTTTTTTAATGGAAGTTACGATGACCTCGTGAGATTTTAATGGTTCGTAGAATCGACATGTTATGACTTATAGTGGATTCAATCGCTCATAAATTTCAACTTTCCAAGTTTATACGCCGTTGTGACGATCGTTTTTGGCACAAACCGCGCGTAATACGAGTATTATGTTCGCTTATTGTTGTTAACAATCCCTAATACTCTCTATTATTGTGTCTGTAACATCTTTTTTAAAGTGTTATAACCAATATTATTACTTTTTAGGGTTCCGTAGCCAAATGGCTAAAAACGGAACCCTTATAGATTCGTCATGTCTGTCTGTCTGTCCGTCCGTATGTCACAGCCACTTTTCTCCGAAACTATAAGAGCTATACTATTGAAACTTGATAATTAGATGTAGTCTGTGAACCGCATTAAGATTTTGATACAAAAATGGAAAAAATATTAAAAATTTTAGGGGTCCCCATAGGTACAACTGAAACAAAAAAATATTTTTTCATCTAACCTATGCGTCTGGGGTATCTATGGATAGGTCTTCAAAAATCATATTGAGGTTTTTAATATCATTTTTTTCTAACCTGAATAGTTTACGAGAGAGACTCTTCCAAAGTGGTAAAATGTGTCCCCCCCCCCCTCTAACTTCTAAAGCAGGGGCGTGATAAGTCTAAAAAAAAAATATGATATACATTACTATAAAAACTACCAACGAAAATTGGTTTGAACGAGATCTAGCAAGTAGTTATTTTTTTTTATACGTCATAAATGGTAAACCTTAATTTAACTTTCATTAAATCAACTGAAATATAAAAAGAAATGAAAAATCTTTTAATTTCACAAAAATAAACCTTATTACTGCTGCGGAACCCTTCATGGGCGAATCCAACTCGCAATAGGCCGATTTTTTATAGCTGCAACTTTATTGTTAGACGAAATGATGTATTTATTTATATTAGATTTTGCCCGCGGCTTCGCTCGCGTGGAATTCAAAAATCGCGTAAAATACGAATATTCTTGTAAACCTCCTTTGGAAACATCATGTTTTTCCAGTGTTAAGTTGGAAAACACAGTAAATAATATGAAGTAAGTCCATTAAAGAAAAAAGTTTGATACAAAATCTGACCCCTTCTTTGGTCCCCTTAGAGGGGTGGGGGGAAATTTTTTTATGCACCAGATGTTACGTTAGAAAAAGACAAATTTATCTGCGAAAACCGTATGCAAATCGGATCAGTTGTTTACGTGTTAAAGAAAAAAGTTAGATACAAAATCTGACCCCCTCTTTTGTCCCCTTAGAGGGGTGGGGGGAAAAAAATTTGTACACCAGATGTTAAGATGGAAGAAGACAAATATATCTGCGAAACCCGTATGCAAACCGGATCAGTAATTAACGTGTTAAAGAATAAAGTTTGATACAAAATCTGACCCCCTCTTTTGTCCCCTTAGAGGGGTGGGGGGAAAAAAATTTATACACCAGATGTTAAGTTGGAAGAAGAAAAATATATTTGCGAAAACCGCATTCAAATCGGATTAGTAGTTTTCGTGTGATGCGGGAACAAACATACAGACAGACAGACAGACAGACAAAAAAGTAACCACATTTTTGGATTCCATAGCGATGTAGTAATACCCCCCCGCTTATTATTTTTTGAATATCTTTAATGTACAGAATTTTCATTTCTACAGTTTTATTATATGTATCTAAGATAGACTTATAATACTGACTTTATAAAAAAGTGTTTGTGTTATTTCTTCACGTTACAGACGCAAAACCGATTTCCATGTAATTTGTTACGAGAATACTTTGTATCCTTTTCCTGACATTATGGGATAGTTTTTGTCATAGAAAATGTAAAACAACTACGCGATAAACAGATTTTTGTGCAAAATGTGTTGCGAGCAACGTCTACAAAATTTTAGAGTTTAAAGCATAATATTATTTCTATTAAATTCATAGATGTTATTAGCTAAACTATCGCACTGTTTTTGCACTGTTTAAAACAATTTTCAATCTGGTCATAAAAGTTAAAGGTGTAATCACGAGCTGTAGAAATGTACGTTCGCAATTAGAATTCTATCGCGCGATGTCGTCACAATACTCGTTTTGGCACGAGAGAAACCAATTCGCCCATAGTACAAACTACAAAGGGAACCAATATGCGACTAACAATCATTGAAAGATATTTTGGTAAACGCAGGTGGCTTTGTTTTTTTGTTATGACTTCGGTTCTTACTTCTTTTAAAGCTTACACTCTGAATGATATTTTTTAAGGTTTTTAATTCGAGTTAATTTAACGGACACGTTACATTAGTACTGAGTAAACGCATGCCGTATTTTAGATATTGACCGTAAATGGTGTGTTTTTAAAATACATATTTTTTTTAATTAATCACGCCATGTCTTGAACATTATGACCAACTAGATACAATATATTTTATTAATGTTACCTTAATCATAAAATTGATGGTAAAATTCTTGATTACAACTTTATATCGGTAACAACTGATAACACTCAAGAAAGGTTTTACCAACTGATTTTAATAACGAAGAACCTTCATTGTTACTCAAAAATAGTTTTAATGTGGAAGATTAAAGTCTTTGAGTCTTTGAGATAACTTCAACTGAGAAACGAGTGCAAAATGTTTAAATTTTTGGCATCTCGACTACACTCCTTTTAGTGTTACACTATAAAGTGGTAAGTGTTGTTTATAGTAGAATCTGAATCGCAATTTCGGCTATAAACTTAAGAGTTCGTAACCACAGGCCAGCTACTGCCAAGTGCCAACTACATCGCTGTGTTTAGTCTCTACACACGGCTATGACTATACTTTTGTGCAAGTACAATACTTATATTTAACTAGCTAATCTCAGACAAAACAAAATATGAAATAAACCCCAAAAATTAATTAGACTAGCATGAAGGCGCTTACTATCTTCTATACCCCGCTTGAAAAGAATTTAAAATTGCGAGTCAAATTATTTTTTCGAAGTATGACTGTCATTCATCGCAGCATTCAATGTGACGTGGGTGGAGAGTAGTGATTTTATTTCAAAAATACTGGGAATGCACCCCTAATACTTGTAAATTAAAAGGCACGGCAGCTCCCCCGGGGGACCCCGTTTTGAATCACTAAAGATTTAGGAGGGTGCATTCTCTCGACATGCTACAATCGACCATTAATTATATTTTGTATGTAATATTCACGCCACATGTTGCAGAAGTCGGATTAATATCATTACCGTCCATATTTGGCTAAATGTTTTGGGTGAAATTTGAATGAATGAATGATAACACTTTATTACACCAAAACAAACATGACATACAAAACTTAGTAACTAAGAGTAAAAAGTACAAAAGGCGGCCTTATCGCTACAAGCGATTTCTTCCAGACAACCATTATTATAAAACTATAAAGTAACAAAAGTAATAGATGGTAGGTGACTACATAGACAGCTGAGAGTAAACTTTTTCAAAATACATAAGTATATTACAAATACATATTATATACGTACATACATACTCAAGAATACATACAAAATATAATTATAAATATGTACATACAAACATAAATAAATAGAAATAATACGAATTTCTAATCTCCAATTCCCGCTTGTTAATTTTAATTTTAAGCATTGTATTCAGTCTTATATCTATATCTATACTAATTATTTTATATTATAAAGCGGAAGAGTTTATTAGTTTGTTTGTTTGTTTGTTTGTTTGTTTGAACGCGCTAATCTCAGAAACTACTGGTACGATTTGAAAAATTCTTTCAGTGTTAGATAGTCCATTTATCGAGGAAGGCTATAGGCTATATTTTATCACGCTAAGACTAATACGAGCGAATAAATAGAGTAAAATGTGGAAAAAACGGGGGGAAATTATTTGAAAGGGCTTATCTCACGAACTACTAGAGCCATTTTTCTGTTATTTGGGTCAGATAAGAAGTAGACCACGTGAAGGATCATAGGCTATTTTTTGTAGACTGATTTGTCTGTGAAATATCCAATTTACGCGTTTTATAATAATTATTTAGTAGTATAATGGTCTTTAGGTAAAATTCTATCTATCATTATTTTTATTGAAAAAAGGAGATTAAAATGAGTATTTTCATTTAAGTCAATTTTCAATACTGCTATCATAAAGTTCACAATCAAGTTGACTCATTGAATATATTATTGTACATGCTTTAAATTTCGAAACTGAAAGAGTTACAAATAATCGATAAACCAGCCATGGCCAAAGAAAAACTATCTACTGTAATATAAGAATTTAAATGTCTTCTTACAATGCTGCGTAGAATAAATCAATATTTCGATAAATTGTATGTAACAACGACTACAAAATAATTAACATTTGAATACGCAACCCCATTTATTAATTAATTCGACAACACTAAAACCACTTAGCTTTGTCACAAACAAATAAACCAAATATACGCTAATCAAACATTATCGTCCAAACCGATCACGTAATGTAATGAAATACACAAATATTCGGCTTTGCGAAGGTAGCAATATGCATTCGGTCCGAAATACGCACTTATCGCGCTTATACTTGCAAATATAATCACGTTATGTCGCATCGACCCCGTATTAGCTTTGTGACAGGGTGCAGAAATTAATAGCAACTGAACACTGATCGAAAACACAAGGGGCCCCTCACGCTTACTCCGCAGATGCTTATCTCACGTATGGCTCGGCCTCTGATGATGGTTTTCTGTACTAATACTATAATACTAAACAACACAGCAAACAAGTTTTCATAACTGTGTAATGCAAACACCTTGTTGGGTTAATATGTGAATATTCACAATAAAACAAGCGTATCTAGTACGAATGCGGCTTGTGATAATAATATAAGATTATTCTTAGAATTTTTCAAAAATATTATTGTTGCTCCATTATTAATGAAAATATTGGCACTGTGTTTATAATTTGTTTAAATTGTGTATGTACTGTGTATACTGTCAATTTCCGTTGGACAGTAAACTAGCATAGTTAAGTGTATACTTTTTTTTACATTTTGAATTATCAATTAATAGCAATAACAAGTTATATATTTAATTTCATTATAAATAGTTGCTGCTATCGTGTCTGACGGATGACTTCGGACGCGACGCGCAGTTATGCATTTATATGTATGGATTTGACAGATTTGCAAGACGTCTCACGCAACTGAAATCTGTCAATTCAGTACAAATTTAGAAATGCATCTGCGCGTCGCGTTGCGGTCTGAATTGCGTTGTTGCGAAGCAGCAATCGTAATAAATGCAAATTACAATTCACACAATAATTCCAATTAATTGCCTTAGATAGGTAAACTAAAAGTAGCATGACGTTTTAAATAGTATATAAATATTATGCAGCATTAAATGATCCAACGCAAGAAATTGATTTCATCATCCAATGACACCTGAAAAAATATTGTAATACTGTGCCTGAAACACCGGACGAGTCACAATTTCGTTGGAGGCCAACATATTTTATTTTTTATTTTATTATAATATTTTAAAGACTGTACTATCGATATCTAAGTAACAAAATCTCGGTGATTATTTCCACTGCGGCACCATTACTTTCAATTGTTAAACTGAAGGGAAACGCCAATAAAAATTCCGCGCTAAAACAACAAATTAAACGAAGCCGGGCCACTCGAAAAGCCATAAGTACATACCTACTCGTCTCAATTGCCATCGATAAGAAATCCAAGCCGGAGCGATGTATTCCGGGCACGTTCGGCTGACGGTTTTTTGGAGCTGCTGGCCGTCTTTAAAATGAATTGACTCTAAAATTCTTAACAATGAAATGTTGTCGGAGTTTTATTAAATCGAGTGTAACCATTCCTAACATTACGCAAATGGCGGGTCCTCCCCTACATCTGTCGCCGGGATGCACCCCCTTAATAAGTGTTAACGCTCGCCGCCCGCGACGAACACTCCGCCCGGCTTAAGCTAAATCTCTACAAATTCTTGATACGAATTAACGCGGCGGGTTGACTGTGTGTCTTGTAATTTCATCGCCCGCGCTGCGCCGTACCGCGCGTGAAATTCCATCGACGCCGGCTAAATATAGAGCCAAAAATTTGTTTAACGTGAGCTTTTCGCGGGACCCGGCATTAAGTACGAGATAAAAATGCAATTCGTAATATGTCTCCTCGGCTAAAGTGGATTCCGCTACATTAAAAATAAACCCCGTAAATTCGCTCGGTTGAGCTCCTCGCCTTTGATGTTTAGTTACACGGAGCTGCGGAGTGGAGCTCGAACGTTTCACGCGCGCCGCATGTGTACTGCCATTCACGTCCTCATATAATTTTCACGTTCACTCAATATTCGTACATTGTAATTGATACGCAACATAGACGCCGAACACCGCATTCGCTCCCATTTTTCAGACCATTAAGCGTCGGGCCGTCGACTATAGCACGGGCGCAACGTAGCGCGATGTGTAAAATAAATGCACGCCGAATAGCTCCGCGCCGGTATCATCGTTACAAATGTAAATGAACAATTAAAGCGTTCACGGTGACCAGGAACAATGATAATAATTATTTTAGTTCGGTGTCGACGCGGCCGTCCGTCTCCCCCCGGGCCCCGGTGGAATGTTCCTCACCCCCGCTCCCGCCATTAAACAGCGACACTTCTGCTGTTCGTAAATTATTATCGAGCGCTTTCATTACTCGGCTATATAACAAAGGAACTCCACAAACGTAGGCGTCGTGATTTAACTTCGCAACTTTAACTACGTTCGGCGCGATTGTTAGGCGCGCGGCGGCGCGACGTTAGAAATCATAGTTCATATTAGACGCTAGGTGAAATCTCGATTAATACATTAAATCGTTATCGATAGTTGCCCGAACTTCGCTGAACCAATTTCTTGGGTAGTAATCAACGCTCCTTATTCGGTGCTGAATATTAAATGTGTAGGTTCTAATTCAATGATGACGGTGCCACAAACTTTGGCTCTAACGTTTCCTTTGTACCAGTTTTGAGTTTGATGCCAGGTTTTAAAATCAGGTATTTCCCCGAAGGCGTTATGAATGAAGCATTTTTGACTTATGAAAAATCTAACCACTTTAATTGCACTGCATTGAAATACTACCAAAGTTGTAGTTATTCAAAATTATAATAGAATTAACTAAATTTTATTTAAAGCATTAAGAGAAATAACAATAACTCTTTCGTTAAGCAATCAATTGGTAAACTATGTCTGAAATGTAACAACCGAAGCTATTTCGAGCGGCCAAGATTTATGTATAGCCAATCTAAACGAAATTTGAACAGAGATCTCAAAGATATCCTTAATTAAATTTCATGGATACAAAGCTGATTTGTGAAGTGCATCGGATGCCGACATATCAGTCGCGAGAGCTGTGGGGACGCGCTGCGCCGGCGAGCGGCGAGGACTGTGGAATGCTTTCAACGCACGTAATTTAGTTAAACATGTAATTTATGACTGGCCAAATTGCTGAATGACTGTATCACTATTATCCTCCATTTGTATCATTTTTATGTGTAACGTTTCGTGAATTGTTTTTAATTGCATTCTGTTTCTAGCGTGTTCCCTAACATTTTTGTTTTTAATAAATTATTGCTTATTCTCAGACAGGTAGAAATGAAGATGTTTATTATGTATCGACGACTTGACTCAAAAAAGTGCCCCGCAACCGTATTTCAAAAATACCAATAACACCATATGAGTGGGTCGAAAATAGATTTTGACGGCCGTACGGCCTTTTTTCTGAGTTCAAACTTCAGCAACCAAAATATTAATCTAGGCTCTAGTGTCTAGAGGTTCCAAAAGGACATACAACATAATACCTAAGTCAGTATCAATGATACCTAAGTGATAAAATGGAAATACAGAATTTAGTAATCATAGCAGAAAAGGCGGCAGTACCGACCTAAGCAACTTTACCAATTATTCTCATTTTATGTCGTTGAATTTCATCTGATAGATAAGAGGTGGTAGACCTTGGTGGTTCATATTGCAGAAAAAATTACAATGTACCATCAAAGAAATTGATTCATAGGCAGATGACGGATCTACGTCATTTGGTCGAACTATGTCAATTTAATGTAAGTCGTGAATCGTGATCTGTCGGCTGGGTTTGACATAGATCGACCAAAATATGTAGCTCCGCCATCTACCTATATCAACTTCTGATAGTATATTGTATGTAAAGGATAATTTTCTCCATGGGGCTGAACCGCAAAATGCAGATTTTGTATGCACAGTAAAAACTATATAACACAACTTCCAACGCTATAGCCACATTGTAATACGAGTACCATCAGAGAATTTGATTAATAGGCAGAAGGCGGATCTACTATAATATAATATTTTGAAATGGTTATATCAAGTTAATGTTAATCATCACTTTTAGGCTTTTCTTGACTTCACCCGACTAAATTGTCTTGGTTCGCCATCTGCTTATGAATCAATATCTCCAATAGTATAATATGCACTATATAATATGATGATAATATGATGGTGTGTATGAGTCCCCTGCATAGAGTTCACTGTGAAAGTAGCAGCGCCTAAAGAGTAACTTTTTTCTTAATTTTGTATGGGCAAAATCATGACGCTCGGGCGCTTGCCCATACAAATCACAAAAAAGTTTCCTCTTTCAGCGCGGCTACTTTCACTGTAAACTCTATACAGGAAACTCCCGTCCCGTATCCCGTGGTGCTTCCCCTTTTTTTTCGGACATCAACGTCATTACAATTTTGGCTGTCTCCCGCTAATATATATAAGTATTATCACTTTGTTTTGTCACACTCTGTATATGTATTTTTACCTACTACATGTTACAGCCATGTTCATGAATTGACCAGCCTACTTGACGCGGTCCTAGGCCATTTATGAGTTTCATGGAACACAGATTATAAAGAAGAATCGCTTAAACATAATGTGTTACTTAATAAAGTAAAATATCGTCAAATGTAAAATTGTGCGTCTATACAAGTATCTAATATCCTGGATTATCATTCGGTCTAAATAAATATAATTATTAATTTTAGAACGCATTTCATGTATAGGCTAAGGTGTCTAGTTGGATGACCAATTCAACCAAATAACTATCATGAACGTCAAAATATGTTTAATATTATGCTACAGCCATCTCACTTGAGTTATAGAATTTAACTATAATATTAGCTAGCCAATGAGCCTTGGTCATTAATGATTTTACTTCAGAGTTAAATATAATAGATAGACTGATAAAATAATAATTTAAGCTTAAGTACCTCGACGTTGATCAATTTGATATTTTAAACACTAGATGATGGCCGCAACTCCGTTGCGCCAAAATTCGTTTATCACGCCGGAACCGTACCGTATTTTCCTGGGATAAAAAGTATCCTATGTCTTTCCGGGACCCAAATTATCTCTATACCAAACAGCAAAATCAGTTCAGCGATTTGGGCGTGAAGAGGTAACAAACAGACAGACCCACAAACATACTTTCGCATTTATAATATTGACTATAGATTTTTCACTGAAATTATATAAAATTCTATTTTAGCGCTGCTACTTTCACGGTGAACTCTATTAGTAGGGACACATATAAGCCCTAATGTATTATCATTTCTTCTGTTATACTCTGCATATCCCCACGTCCCTGTATTTACAAAAGTAGTAAGAAATTTTCTTTCTTAATATTTCCATGTTTACTTAATTTCCTTTTCAATTAATTTTGAACGTAATGTAATGTTTGTTAGATAACGCCCAAAGCCTCTAAAGGTCGTTTATGAAATAAATGGCTAATCGTAGGGTAAGCCGCGGGTCGCGCGGGTACACCAAGCTTGCGGCGGATGTTCCCACCGAACTTGCGGTAATGTGGTTTGCCGCTTGTGATGAACACCGACTCGTTATACTTCACACTTATATCTATATAAATATAAATAAATTTTCAATTTTGTTAGTCTCGCTTAAACTCAACAACGGTTAAACCGATTTGCATAATTTTAGTCCATAAATATTTGTGGAAGTCCAGGGAAAGCTTATATTAATATTGTGAAAAAGTAGTGTTCCCCTTGGGATACTATAATTGCTATATTTTTCTTCCGTGCTAATAAAATGTTTACAACACGCTTACAATTCATGTTTGCAGCACATTGAATATACCACTTGACAAACAGAGACAGTCGCATGGATACTATAGGTCTACCAGAATCTGATGGCAAATTTTGACAGCAGATTTTCAAAAAATATCCTTGATCATTGGATAAATTTATATATTTTCATGTTTCACACACAGAATCAGCCGCTATAAGAAAAAAAAGGATCAAAATATTTTATTCCAACTACCCCGGTATTGCTAAAGTCAATTTATTTTCTCACTTTTTGCCATCAGATTCTGGTAGACCTATAGTAAGCGTGGAATTACTATTTTTATTATTAAAGGTCAAATGAACGCGCTGAGATTTGCTCTATAAGTGTAACAGCGTCAAAAATGCAACGACAATCTTTGGCCTACGTGGATAGGCCAACGCGATCAGAACACAAAGGTCTTATTGAAAACCGTAGTTAAATAAAGCTTGACGTTGATTTTTGTTGAGTGGTTGAGGAGGGACCTACAAGTTCGTTACCTCCACATAAATACCGCAAATACAAGCTTCATAATTATTTAATTTATAATATTAAGTACTTGGTAGTTGGTACGCGCTTTAAGTAGCCAAAATCTACAAAATTTTGAGATTTTTTTTCAAAACATTATGATTAAAATTAAGTTACTGAAATATTTTTAAGAAGAAAACAGCAAAAAATCACCCTACGGGTTGGCTGAGGTGCTACATATTTTATTAGGAACTCAATTTTATACATACAAATATTGATCGCAATACCGTATATCCTGTGTTATATTATATTTTAGGTTATCTATAACAGTCCTTAAAACATCATCTTAACACGTAAATACTATCTACGGCAAAACGTCGTAGGCGTAGGGGCGTAGGCCGTAGAGCATCTACGACATGCAATAATCTACGGCCTACGGTGCTACGGCCCCGTAGAACGTCTACGATGAGCTGTTATAAGTTATAACTTAATACCTAATGTAGCATTATTCTATTTTTGTTCATTTTTTTTAATTATTATGTTTTATAACTGTTAGGATGTTTGGATACTGAATATATAGTGAGTGTGGCAAAGCACGCCACCCCGGCAAGTGCGCCATATTTGTTATTAAAAGGCGTAAAGTGCGGTTATTAAAAGGCCACGTCCTTATCATCGATTTTTCTTTTTTTTATATATTATATAAGTACCTCATCAAAAGTAGAACTTACCTAAATAATACATTTATTGTTAATTTAAATTTTTCGTTTAATAGATGTTTGCTCAATATCCCTATGTTAGCTAAATTAAATCGAGAGAGGTTTTTTTTTTTTAATATTAATGTTTTATACGATAACATCATCTACAGTTAAATATTTATAAAGACATTTTAAATTCCAGTGCTATAAATTAATATTTAAGTTAATGATAGCTAAACTGTACACGGCCGACGGGCAACGAAATTATTATACGTGACGAAAATCTAAAACGCGTTGAATATTGATGTTACCACTCATTATAATACAAAAAAATATATTAAGTTTGTGTACTATTTACAAGGAAAATATTATATTTAGAATATAAACAGTTAATAGTTTTATTGTTATAGATTCCAAAGTTCGGTAATTTATCAAAAATTCAGTAACATACTACTACCGCGTGCAATAATTAAATAGGAAGTAATAAATAATTACTCAGTGTTATCAGTTAAAGACTGTTAAAGTTTTAATAAGGTCAATATTACGTCAATTCAAAATTCGTTACCTACTAAAAATTTTTGGATGTTAATGAACAAAATTTTTGTCATTTCTTCCTATAGTGTTTGTTTCTAATAGTAATCGTTTAAACCAGTTTTCAATATGTTTACTAGTAAAGCGATACAATGATATCTACTTAATATTGAAACTATTAAAATATAATATTCTGTAGTCAAGACTCAAGAATTTTTCTATTTGTATATTATAAAGAGTCGTGAAAACTTTTTATATACCCTTGTTATAGTCAATGTTTACTTATAATATTAATCTAATTTTTGTAATATATTTTAGCAATTAACATTATCTATTCATTTGGCAACCGAAAAATATTACTCCTGCCTATCGCATATCAAAAGCATAATCTGAGTTGTTTTTTCCCCAATAATAATCGAGCAACTAATATCTAATATGACCAACTTTACACCTTTCTACTTTTAAGTAATAAAATTAAGTCCAATACAGTTTTTAGATTTAAAATAATGGTCCTAAAGCAAAAGCAATTACTAATACAAATAATTTTCAACTCTGAACTCATAAAATAAATGTCCTTTTCAGGTGAGAACATAATATTATCAGCAAAAACCTACCCATGTATCTGCAAAACTCTTCCTACTTCACAGTCCAATTATGACGACGACTTCTTATTACCTCTCATGTCAAGTTAGACAATCAGTTTTAAGTACTCTTCCCAGCCCTCAATTTTAAAATAAAATGAATTCCCGGCCATAGTAAATAGGGTTAGAAGTGAGAAACTTTGTGAACTTGCAATTAACATTTACAATTAGTTTTTTTGAAACTACCGACAGGAGGTATTTTTTTTTTATTGTGTGACCGTCTGGAGCTGACGATGACAATCTCACCTGTGTTAGTCAAGGTGTTGTCCCCCAGCCCCGTGGAGGTGTCGACGTCGGCGCGCGCGCCCAGCGCCAGCGCGCAGGCCCACGCGCAGCTCGCCAGCACCACTCGCGCACACTGCGATCTCCGCCGAACCCTTCCCTCCTGCGGGCCCATCGCACATCACCAGCGGAGACCGTCGATATCGTAACCCATAAACCTCTCGTGCGGTAATTAAAACTTTCCGGCCATCTTTCCGAGTTCGAAAAGTTTGTCTCGAGCTCGCGTCGTGGGGAGCGCTGCGGGTGTGGTGGCGGCGGCGCGGTCGCAGCGGCACTGTCGGCGGGCCGCATCGCCGCGACCGGCGCCCGAGGACTCCGCGCGCCGCACGCCGGCCGCGGGAGGGCCGCTGCGCGCGCCGCCGCCCGCTCCGCCAATGGCGCGCCGGGGGAGGGCCCGCGCGTAAGACGCGCGGAAGTATATGCGAAGGCCTATGTACAGTGATGATAGCGGACAGGTGGTTTCGCGGCTGCAATTAGGCGGCTGATAACTTCTAGTAAAATAAATATATTTAAACGCTCCTCGATTAAGATAACGCCGTAAATGGTTTTTCTCGACCTCGTTTACTTTCCTTCGAAATGAGAGCTCCCGGCATAACAACTTGTATTTCGCCTACCTGTGGGGATATTACGAGTATCTTATCTCCTACTTTTTAAATGTTGATTAAAATAATATTCGGTCTTCGTTATTTATTTTGATAAAATAAGTGTAAACACACCATACCTGATACTTTTAACCTTCTTTATTTTGTAAACTTGGTACCTATATTTACTATTTTTTTTATCTTGTTTAGCCTCATAGACTGTTCAAAATATTTATAATGTCATCTAAAGGTAATAATTATCTATAGATATTTTTAAACTAATTTCAAAACACGTCTCAAATCATTCATTACCTTTTCCGAAAAATCTATTGGATATTAAGAAATTATTTCATTAGGTAGTCAAATTATAATACTACTAATACGGTTATCTGGGTGGGTTTAATAGCAAGTATTAAAACTAGCCTAACCTCCAAATTACATGACATTTCGATAAATAGTTTAATAGTTACGGATGATCAAAGTTACTACATTTTGTCACTCACTGACTGACAGATCATCAAAATTCTAAGGTACTTCTAGCAGACTTAGAACCTTGAAATTTGGTAATAAGGTAGGTCATTATCCATAATGAAAGGAAAAATTACGAAACCGGCCAAGTGCGAGTCGGACTGGCGTATATAGGGTTCCGAACCGTAAATTTGTATGGGAGCCCCCTTAAATAATAAGTTCATTTACTTTTTATTTATTATTATTAAAGTTGAAATACAATTGAGTATTTTCTGAAATTTTCAAAAACCTTACTGCTACCATTATGGATATAGAGCAAAAAAGGGAAAAAAATCGTGTTTGTTGTATGAGACTCCCCATTAATAATTATTTTTTTATTTTAATTGGACTATTAGCTTTTATAGTGATAACGGAAATACATAATTTGTGAAAATTTCAACTATCTAGCTATTGCGGTTCTCGAGATCCAACCTGGTGACAAACGGATGGACGACAGACATATAGCGAAGTCTTATGACTTATTAATAATAGGGTCCCGTTTTCATCCTTTGGGCAAGGAAACCCAAAAACTGAAAAATATAATATAGTACTTTATTAAATTAAATAAAAGAAAAGATTTTTATGTTTGTGGCTTTGCAAGAACGTTAAGTATGAGTTTCGACTGAATATATTTGTTTTACGTATAAAAGTTCTAACATGAGCTGAAAAGAAAAGAAAAGAAAACCTTAAAAAAAGAATTGAAATCCCAAAAAAAACATGAAATGTAAATGGAGCCAAGCAAAATACTGCATAGCTATGCAATATTTCTATCGTAAAAAGTTTTCAGATCACATTAAACCCAAGCCTTCAACTTCTTTTGTAATTTAAATCAACATTCAGTGAATGTATCAATAGTTTTCTTTATTTTAAAATTATTATAGTGGCTTGGCAATGAGCACTTGAGAAATAATCAGCGACTAATTGGATTTATTGGGTACCACCGACCACATGCATCATTACATACTAAAAACACTTCACGTTTGCCGTCTGTGTAACTATAAACTCCTCCAAATGTGCAGTTTTATATTTGTTTCTTTTGTGCTTATTGCCGAGTCGCTATAATAATAATTATAAAAAAAAGAAATTCGTGCGCTGGCTGATTTTTAAATATTATAATTATTGCTACGAATAATAAAAACAATTATTGTAATGAGTTAGTTTTACGTTTGTACAAATAAAATATTTGATTTCAGATCCTAATCAATAAAGAAACTATGGTGAAAATATTTAATTATTTACCTAATATTATGTACCTATATAATAATGATATAATATTATCTAAATAATCCTAGAAACAATGTTGGCAATCACAATAATAATTATTGTAACTATACCTACCATTTTTGTTTGAAGAAGAAATAAATCAGGATTTAACTAGTAAAAAAAATACGTGTTCTATATTGTACTCGGCGAAACATGGCGGTAGCGGTCATTGACTCCCTGTCAAAAACTTGTCATTTTCTATATAAACCGCGATTGACAATGAAGTGTCAGATGTAGTCAATCGCGGCTTTGTATAGAAAATGACAAGTTTTGACAGGGAGTCAATGACCGCTACCGCCATGTTTCGCCGAGTACAGCATAGTACACCATTTTTTTTAAATAGGACCCGTGGATAAAAAATTAGGGCTAAACAAAAGAAGACCTACCTATATCCTACAACGTAAGTAGGTAAGTACCTACACTGTACAGCGTACACCCTATGGAGTCCCATATAACAAAAATGTTTGTAGGTATGGTGTTCCTATATTAAAGTCTCCTTTTCATATTGGGCTATAAATTATAATGAATAACAAGAGTTTGCAAAGCTATCTGATCTCTTAAAATCGACGTCATGGACAACCATAGACGAATGAGTAACTATACCATACCCCTCTATACTATACGTTCATAATATTATCGCTTGTACTCTAACTGGTTCATCATGGGTCAGCGTGAACAGGTCTTATTAAATATTATGTTGTTTACAACAATGAACTACGTGTATACAGGGTAACACAAAAAATAGATTAGGATGTGTAAGTACTGACTGTGTATGTGTCCTTACTCCTTATATTATAGAGTTCAATGGAAAGTAGCAGTGCTGAATAAGTTACTTTTGACTTCTGTGTTTCTGTGAGAAATTCCCAAACGTCATGCCTATGTCGCAGGCGGATTGTATATTTCGGCGTATTACATTACGACTAGCCGTTTTCAAAAACAGGGCCGTTTTGTAATGCGGCGTGTCGACGATTAGCCGGATTGAATGCGGCTGAATAAAAAACCGCCGGAATGTATTCGGCGCATGGGCGTACCCAGGTAGGGGCAGGGGGGGCCCATTGGATACGGAATGTGTGGTGCTAAATTGCGAAGTTTTAAGTGAACTAAACAAAGAAAATAGTGAATTTAAGAACGATTTTCAATTGCAATTAAATAATATTAATTCTTCTCAATTTGGAACAGTAAGAAAACCATGTACTAAGAACCGAGTTTTAGAGGTTATAATGCACATCAAAACTGCTAAAGTGGCTATGGATTCTGGTGTTCGGCGGAATGTGGCCGATGAAGATTATTTGGCCTTAAACATGGGCGCCGGCAGGGGGGTGCCAGGTGGTGCGCTTGCACCCCTTGGGAATCTCGGGATCAACAGGAATTATTGAAATAAAAAGCCGTCTATTGGCCGCATTACCATGCCGTACAAAGATAGTTCGTAATGTTTCGACACTAAAATATGTATTCTGTTGACGTAAATAGACAGTCACTGTTGTTCGTAAAAAGTAAAAAGAAATGAAAAGAAAGAAAACTAAAATTTGCACCCCTAGGAAATTATTTCTGCCGGCGCCCATGGTCTTAAAGAAAAATAATCCCGAAGATCCTACTATTCGAGTAGTAGTTAGTACCCATGGAGCAGTATTTTTATGCTTTAATGAAAATTCACAAGGAAAGTGGCCATGGCGGTCGAGACAAAATTCTGTACGCAATAAAAAATAAACTTTATATTCAAAAAAAGGCAATTGAAATATTCGTCTCGTTTTGCCCGGTCTGCGAATCCAAGCGGAACTTACCAAAATAGCATTTAACAATACCATCTGTAAAATAGATTTTCATTTTCAGCATTATTTTATTTTGCAATCATCGTTCGGTACCCTACAAGTAGGAGTAGGTACGACGCGACTAAACGTGCCTTATTGAAGAACGTATCGCAATGACGATTCGGCTGACCGTCGACACGCCGCATTACAAAACGGCCCTATTTTTGAAAACGGCTACCCGTAATGTAATACGGCTAAATATACAATCTGCCTGCGACACCTATACAATAATTGAAAAAAGTAACCAACTTGGGGGTTTTCCTCCCCAATGTCGGGAGTAAAAAAACGAACAGGATTTTTTTAGGGCGTATTATCTACATTTTAAGGGGATTTTTTATGGTGTAGGTAGGTGGGGTAATTATATTATTTTTAGGAGTTGGAACCTCTGGCTCTGCTACTTTCACAGAGGGACATAATATTATACACGCCCGAATGTATTTATATCATTTATCACTAATTAGTTTTGTTATAGCCTACGCTTAGCGCCATCCTGCATATTTTTATGCACGAAGTTCATTCACTGCTGATGTCTGGAACTACTTTCAATCATAACTGCTAGCGTCATCCTTCAAATTTTTATGCACGAAGTTTATTCGTGCATTAAAATTCCGCAAGATGGCGCTCTAGGAGTAATGGTTAAAAAAGTAAATAGCAGACAACGGCAGTGGTTAAACTTCGTGCATTAAAATTCCACAAGATGGCGTTCTAGAAAGTGGCAGAGGATAACCTCTGCCACTGTTGCTACATTTAGGGCCTGTTTCACCACTTCCTGATAAGTGACAAATAGGCTATCCAACAATTAACTTGACAGATCAAGTATGGAGAATCTGTCAAAAAAGTTGTGAATAACCTATTCGGAACTTTATTAGAAAGTGGTGAAACAGGCCCTTAGTAACCTAACCACGACCACTAGTCTTTACGTCTATGGGAACAATCTTTCCCATAGTTTCTTTATAATGTGACTTTAGTCTTTACTAAGCCAGGGGGCAGAGGCAGGGATCACTAAAAAATATACCACACTGCATAATACAACTTTGTGGAAATACGACTGGCGTAATGTTTTGTAATTGTCTGATAATATGTCATTAATAAGAAAAGTGGCTTGACAGACAAGTACAAAACATTTTATATCTATGCCTGTGTATACAGTATAGATATTTTATTAGTAAAGCAGTTGTGTACTGAAAAAAACTTACAAGAAATAAAACAGACTTCAGTATTCTTTAATTATTTTTTATTACAAGTAAAATTTTAGGTAAAAGTAACTATTTGCTTTATAGATGTAGTCTATTATTATCCACCTTTTTTCCACTTTTCACCAGGAGTGTATTCAGTCATAGGTTTTCCGGAAATGCCACAGGTCCCAATACCTACTCGACCAGTTAAATTATCAGGAGAAGCAAAAATACTTTTTCCTTTTACACCAGACTTTTTTAATGATTTATTATGGAAAGAAAGCCACTTATTCTTTTCACTTTCCCTTTCTTCCTCAATTTGCTTAAATCTTTGCTGCTTTTTTTGTTTTTTCTTTTTTAAATATTCTCTGTTATAACCTTTCCCATGCCTAAAAGTTAAATTAAGTACATTAATAATTATTATGTATATTTTGGAGTATTATGACTTTATCCTTAAACTTGTAAACACTTACTTGCTTTCATCTCCACTCAATGGTCTCTTGGTTCCAGATGCCAATGATTTAACATCTAACATTGATACTACTTCCAAAGTTGTATAACCATCAAACTTGACTTTAAAATTATTACTTCCAATTTCTTCTATTGTTGCTTCATAGAACCTGAAAAAATCCATGCTTGATAGAAAAATGTATCAATAAAAATATATGGGTTTGTTTACATTGTCTTTTTCTGTCTGCCAATCAATTGCACTTTTTAATGTAAACATACTCATTACCGTAATATTAAATCAGACATTATTGTATCCATATCATGCATTATATAATATTGAATGAATAAGGATACAATGTCACACTCAGTAATAAATACATACATGCCATCAGCTTTCCACTTGGCCAGACATTTTTCACCAACACGCCACTTTGGTTTTGATTTTTCTACGTAATCTCCGTCGTCTGTAGCCAGCAGGGAAGCTGCAACATCATCATCATTACAACTATTATGAACATTAGAAACACTAGAATCACCCTCTTGAGTTTTTATTAGATCACGCGTCAATTCAATAACTTCTTCCAAATCCGCTTTTAGCTTCAGAAGTTCTTCGTTTTGAGGATCAGTAAGCAATGCCGCCTCGACCTTCGATATAATAAAAATGTTAGAACCTAAAGTAAAACACTTAAAAGTATTATACACTCATCATCAAAAACATGATAAATAAATACAAATACATAATGTTAATAATACAATTCGACAGAAACATCGTTGTACAATGTACACTAACCTGTTGCAATTGCAAGTTATAGTTTCTTAAATCTTCAGCCATGGTAAATATTAGAAATGTGTCCTATCCAAGCAATTTTTAAAGTATTGCAACTAAATTTTACAACTAATAATCACTCCTTTTCAGAAAACATAAAAATCAAGTCACAGCTTACAAATCGAAGCCATTTTTGTAAATTTTTTATCTGGAAAATCAATGTCAATCTGACAACTAGATTTTTTTATATGGCAATACAATACTGCTTAAAACCCAGAGTGTTGCAGCCTGCAGTGCTCGGAATATAGCCCCACAAAAAAAAAATCTATTTTTTTTCATTTTTATACTCGTATATCGTTTGTTCGTCGTTTGTTCTTAATTGTTCTTTATAAATAATCGTTTGTTCGTCACTTGTTTATTTAATAAAAATAAATAAAAAATATCCTTTTAAGTTAGCCCCCCCATTGTAATTTTTAATAAATTTATATCATTGATATTGAATTATTAATATTCATTAATGTTTGTTCGTGCATAAATGACGTTTGTTCTTCCTTCTAATTGTCTGATTTTTGTTTAAATAACTATTTTAATTAGTTTTATACTTATACCCCAGTCAAGTTTGACATTTGAGGTTGCATAAATTCGCACCAAGCTAATATTGTTTAAGGCTGCCTTCACATTGTGAAGGCTGCCTTAGACGCGATTTTCAGCAAAACGCTAAGTTTTTTCACTAAAATACCTCCGTAGGTCATAAAAGCAGACAATTTTATGGCTTACAATTTTCATCTGAGGTATTTTTATGAAAAAACTTACCGTTTCGCCGAAAATCGTGAAAAACTATCTTTTTGGACCTTTGACCTTGAATAAAAAATTTAGCAGACATGGGAATTATGGGGAACTTTCAAATTTTATTCGTAATCACATTCTAAACAATATTACCGATTTTCAGCTTGGTGCGAATTTATGTAACCTCAAATGTCTAACTTGACTGGGGTATAAGTATTAAACTAATTAAAATAGTTAAATAGACAAAAATCAGACAATAATTAGAAGGAAGAACGAACGTCATTTATTCACGAACAAACATTAGTGAATATTTATTGACATAAATTTATGAAAAATTAGAATGGGGCGGTTAACTTAAAAGGGTATTTTTAAATGATTTTTAATTAATTTTTATTAAATGAACAAGTGACGAACAAATGATTATTTATAACGAAAAATCAAGAACAAACGACGAACAAACGAGCAAACCATATACGAGTATAAAAATCAAAAAATTTGAAAAAAATTTTTTTGGGGGGCGATAGCCCCCCAAAACAATGGAGGTCAGTGATAAGTGATAACTGACCTCCATTATACAAATACGCTGTTTAATGGAGGTTAGTGGGGGCTATATTCCAGGAGCCAGCCTGCAGGTCAGGTCGACATGCCAGCTGCGCCGAGTTGAAACTTCAACTCGGCGCTGGCATGTCATGTTGGCTGGCATGTTGAAAGTTGAAACTTGAAAGCTGAGACCCATGATGGGCTATGGGCACACCATAATATGGGCTATGGTCTCACAGAAGTATATTTAGTTTTTACCCGCATTAATATTTAGATGAAAAATAAAAATCAATTAAAATTTAAAAGTTTTCACTTTAATTTAAAATTATTACTTATAAGTTTATAATCTCAAATAAATTATTATTTTACAACAAAATTTTTAATAATTAAATATAATTATAAGGAAGCATTACATAGAATAGAAAAAAGCCATTTTTTGTAAAAAAACAAGTCTTAGTAAAATATATTAATATGATTATAAAAGTCAGTCAAATTTTTATACTAAGTTGTTAGTAACTACTTGTTACCCTATATTTTACAACAATTATAATTATAATAAAATATAATTATGTAAATAAAAGGTTATTCAAAATTTTATTTTATAGTCCTGCTACACTTTTAAGAATAGGAATGATTCCATTAATGTTTACAACGATTTTCCAAATCACATTTAACATGAAAAAATAAGATATTATTGTCCTACATTATTTGATCATCATCATCATGTTTAAGTTTTACACAGCAATCAACAATTAAAGGTCAAAACTTAATTTTGAAAATAATAAGAAATCAAAATTTATAAGATTACTTAGTTATTATGTACTTATTTATGTTACAACATGCCTATATTGTACAAATGAAATATACAATTATAATAATAATTTAATGCTACATCTAAAATATAATTTTTAATGTTACACGATTAAAAACTGGTACCTATTTAAATCACTGCATTCTACAAAGAAATATAAATGTGTCTTCTAACTTCCAGCAATAGTAAGTTATTGAATGTTACAAAGTTAGATATGTACAGTATACTATATCAACTTAAGTGATTGTATCTACGTCGTTAAGACTAACTCCCGTACTAATAACAATATTCACACAGCACTGTACTAAGGTCTTGTCTTTTTCTAGCACATTGAAAGAGTCACTTGAAAGATAAAGACAGAAGACCTTGAATAGTTATATGTTGCGTAAATATTTTTATTAGTTAGGGGAATGTTATATCTTAAGCACTCCCGATTTTTAATCGACCCATGATCAGATACTTTTAAAGTTCTGGTAGTAAGTATGCAGTTGATTCGAATATTGCGCGCTAAACTATCGGTCAATTAAAAAGTTGTAAGTGCACAGCGTATATAAATACTAATAGGCATATAAATGAATACTGCAAATCACAACCAAAGGATATTGTTTTTGCGCGAGAAAATTTTGTTGCCATAGCGCGGTAAACACTAAACATACATGTATGTTAACCGGACTATAGCAACAAAGGTCTGCAAAAAGGGTTTTCCTTCTCCTGGCTTGGCTATATCGTGTCGCACATTAAAATTGTATAATCTCAAAACCCACAAACACGGGAGAATGTATAATTAAAAAAATATAATAAGTTCTTCAATGTTTCTTTTATACTTTTTGCTAGTAACATTTTAACTATCTTTCGAAGCCGTTTCCGCACATTAAGGCCATCCCCCGAGCAAACGACCTTAACCATACATTTGACGCGTTGCCGAGGTCGCACAAAAATCCTATTTTTTTTACCTTAGTTCAAAATTGATCTAAAAAAATTTAAAACGGGGAATATGTAGTTAATGAAATTGTCAATCTATTGTCGGGTGTTTCAAATGAACGTAATTTGTAAATACTAGGGAGATGCTGAAAGTATGCTTCAATTTTAATAAATTGGTATTACTTTGGAAGCTAATATCATGTGTATAATAAACAAAAATAGAAAATTTAAAACGGGGAAAGGAATGTTGATATAATACTGAAAATTATTGCTGTATTTTTATTATAACTTTGTAGCTTTCAAATTATGAGTTTATAAGGCTCTAAATACGGTAAATTACGGAATCTCCGTAGGGGAAGGCCCTTAAATCAATTTTGAATGTTTTATAAATTGTAGACTACTAGCGTGTTTACACACGGCGCCGCCGCGGTTAAGAATCGCCGCCGCCACAAGGACGAGTAATGGAGCGGCACCGCCGCGGCGTGTGTAAACAGCCTTAATGCAAAAGAGCTAATATCTTGCGTGTTTAAGTGTCAACACTGACGACATGTGTCTGCATTGCGGTGGACTGGTGGTAGCGACGGCGCGATGCGAAGTCCTCGTTGTCGTCGTTCAACCTTTCTTGCTCCACGGGAATGTCCGCGTGTACCGGGGTCACCACCAGTTGCTCGTATTCTAGTGGCCGTTTGCTAGAAAGTAATAGTGTAGTATAGGAAGAGGAATTTGTATTACTAGTAGACGAATTAATATTGACATATCACGATCAAACGATGACACGATATTTTTTGTACAGGGAGTAGGCAGAGTGATATTATATAACTTGAATTGAATATCCGCAAGTACCTACTGGGACGTTTGCATTCAGCCACTGCCGCTGCTACTCGCGCTGCCAGCAATATTATAATTTTATATAATTATAATAAATAATTATAAAATTAATTATATTATTATAAAATAATTTTATATGTGGGAGAGCCATGCTTCGGCACGAATGGGCCGGCTCGACCGGAGAAATACCACGTTCTCACAGAAAACCGGCGTGAAACAGCGCTTGCCCTGTGTTTCGCCGAGTGAGTGAGTTTACCGGAGGCCCAATCCCCTACCCTATTCCCTTCCCTTCCCTCCCCTATTCCCTTCTCTTCCCATCCCTACCCTCCCCTATTACCCTATTCCCTCTTAAAAGGCCGGCAACGCACCTGCAGCTCTTCAGATGCTGCGAGTGTCCATGGGCGACGGAAGTTGCTTTCCATCAGGTGACCCGTTTGCTCGTTAGCCCCCTTATTTCATAAAAAAAAATATTGCCCTGAATTCTTCTGCGGCAGCAAATACGCGAGTGAGCGTTTACACTCAGCCCTTTACATACTTGCCGGTTGCCGCGTCGGGCAGCGGCAGCGGCATGACGATTGGCAGCACGAGTGACTATTTACATCGCTGCCCACTTCCCTGCTCACTTTTCTGCCCACTTCCCTTCCCTGCATGGCTGAATCTTAACGGCCCATAAACAATTTCATCATAATTTATCGCAATAAGTTTGTCTTTATGTTTATAGACGATACCATAACAAGAAAATTAATAATAATATTTTTTTTAAGTTAGTCGAACTACATAGTACTAATTTGTGTGCAATAAAAATCTATCTATCTATAACTTCTAAGAAAAAAAAATCATTATTATCACATTATTCAAATAAAACAATTACCCAATAGCTTGAAGGAACGCTATCTTAAGCCAGCGGAAGAATCTGAACTCTGAGGCTCGGCCCGGCTTGACGGCGGGGTTGGCGGCGCCGATGTACATCCACAGCAGCCACAGTATCGTTAGGTAGCTCAGGGCGTACATCCAGTCCACTAGCACCATCAGTAGAAGCTTGATAGCTACCTAAAAAGTTGAGGTAACTTGCTTAGCAGCCGCACTCAGAGACATTTAATGATGATTCAACTTCAATTAATTGAAGAGTTTGACAGATAATATATGGGGCTTATATCAAAATCTTCATTTAACTACTGCAGTTAAGTAGGTATTTAATATTCGTTTCTAATTGTGGCTGTTAAACATCTTCCCCCTTACTAATAAATGCTGTATAAGCTTTGAATAGTTATACAGTGTTTTGTCTTCTTCAATCCAATTAAAAATGTCACTTGTGTGACATTTTTAATTGGATTTTAAACGTTTATTATTAAGGGGGTTTATATGTAAAATTCTCGTGTCACAATGTTAGTTACCGTACTCCTCCGAAACGGCTTTACTAATTTTCAACAAATTTTATATGCATATTCAGTAGGTCAGAGAATCGGCTAGTGGCTACTTTTTATATTGATAAGCGCATTTGTTAAATAAACAATAGTAAATTGTTACAACTCGAGACTGACGGCGACCATTGTTTGTGCGACGGGATAGCGATGGACTTTGCCATGGTGCCATACTTATTTAGTCACTTCAATAAAATAATATTCTTTACAAATAAAGAACTACATTACAAATACAAATACTTTATATGGCAAAACAACGTTTGCCGGGACAGCTATACTGTACTCGGCGAAACATGGCGGTAGCGGTCATTGACTCCCTGTCAAAAACTTGTCATTTTCTATATAAACCGCGATTGACAATATAGTGTCAGATGTTGTCAATCGCGGCTTTGTATAGAAAATGACAAGTTTTTGACAGGGAGTCAATGACCGCTACCGCCATGTTTCGCCGAGTACAGTATAGTGTACCTATATGTATAATAATTTGGTTGGACGAGCGCATGAATAATTTAATGAAATAATTGGTAAAATACAATAGCCAATACCTTGGCTTGCCAGGTGAAAAAGAAGGGAAACAATTTTAGTAGTCTATGTATGTTAGACCATAGTGTCTACTGCCTAAACTAACGATCCGATTTTAATGAATGAGGTATTAGTAAAATATAGATTCGTAATAAAGCTAAAATGGACATTATTTTGCAATTGGATCGTATTAGGTATATACGATCCAATTGCAATATTTGTTATTATTATTATATATATTTTATTATTATATCCACGGTTATGTTCCGTAATCCGTTATAGTATTCAACATTAGTTTCAATTTGTCCACTCCTTGTTAAAAATATTAAGTTCTGTAGTATGGTCTGATAAGACGTGATATTGACTCTGTTTTTCCCCACATATTAATCTTAAATATTAGTATATATTTTATGAGTCAAAAATGTAGAAATACTGAACTTACCCCAACCAGTGACAGCCAACGGTTGCAGAAATGCGAGTACCAGTTTTGGTTCTTAGAATGAACATTGATTGTCGGTGGATTAACGTCGCCGTTAGACAACCTTCCGTTCATGATCGCTGGGTCCGTTGGGGAAGGAGTAAAATTCTAAAAAAACAAGAGGCTGTTTTGGTTATGAAAGTGACACTCTATGAAAGGCGTTAGGTAAGTAAATTACAACTTGGTATCCCAATTTCTTCTAAAATTATCTTTTAAAAAGAAAATAAAATTAATAATATTTATTTTATTATTAATTGATATTTATGGTTACTTACCCCAACATTTTTATGCCTTATCCTCTCAGGGAATAGCAGATCAAGATCACTTCCTGTCGCGCCGTACACCTGAGGGTCCCTCTGACCTTGTCCTTGAAATCTGAGTAAAAAATATGTTATATTGAGAAAATAATCTTTAGGGTTTGACTGACGATAATTCGAATTTGTAAATACACAAATCGTCTATCATACAACCATAAGAATTAACACATAGTGTAGAACTGTAGACATCACATTAAATATTAATAGCTGTTAATATGTAGGTTCTTGTATTGCTAGATGCTTAGTAATACATTCATGAATAATTAATCTGCAATTACTCCAATCTACACTGATTCATAAATTATAACATGGATTCAATTTAATCGTACGTAAAATATATTTCCTTAATTGAAACAGTTACTTCATTAAAATCATGAAAACATTATTGTATGATAATAATGGCATTGATGACGTGTGAATGCAGTGTTAAAACAAAAAAAAAAAAAACAAAAGCATACCTCATTTCTCGTTTATGTTGCAAATCAAAGGTTTGGGCGAGAGCAAAATAAGAATAATCAATGCTAGCATATGTGATGAGGAAGGGCATGGTGACGATTGGGGCGAGCTTGTTAATGTCACCTATTATTATGAATGTGACAGTCACTACTGCTACTACAACCATTGAGTATATAGGCACTTTGTTTGGACCTCTCTGTAAAAAGAAACAGTAAATTCATTATCATGCAAACTCATTTAAAATGATTTGTAACTTATGCAAGACAAGTATTGTTGGCATTCACCAGGAACTCTTGACAGATACCAATATGTTAATAATTGGATTGAGAAAAATAAATTACAGCAAAAATGACAAAATTATGCATTTTAAATATAAAGTGTACTATTTTTATATACTTACACCATGTCCCAAGGCATCTAGACCAGGAACAACCTTTTCATTGGCAATGCTTTGTAGCACTCTTGGTGTACCATACATAGCTCCTAAGCATGAGCTCATTGAAGCGACATACAAGCCAGCCAAAAGTAGCACAGTCACTGCTGATATGTCTCTTGTGATGGAGAAATTAGTTAACAGTGCATCCCTGCTTACTGTGGCAGCTAATGTTATTACAAACATTAAATAAAGGAATGTCCTGTAAATTTTTTTTAAATATTTTTATAAGGTAACAAAACTTCCATGGTGTGGTGCTTAAGTGTGAATCAGTGTTGTTATCAATAACAAAACATACTATTCCACTTGAGAATATTGTATTTGTGTGCATTGTTCATAAAGGAGGTTTACAATTATATTAATAACTAAATTAGGGAAATTCACAATTATATTTGATAATTACATACCCAGTTCCAATTGCAGCAAGTGAACCATTTGGTATATTAACTGAAGGGTTTTTCAAATCTCCACTCATATTAATGCCGGCCAATATTCCAGTAATTGTAGGGAAAAACACTCCGAAACATTTAAACCATGTGTAATTTTCTTTGTAGTCGGCCCAAGTGTTGTTAGCCATTGTTCCACTTAGCCATCCTTTAAACTCAGCATCTATAAAGAAAAAAAAAAGAAAATCAATAAGAAAAACATATTTTTAAACTGAAAAAATTATTATAATATCTAATTTGAAATATATTTACTCTACCTGGAGTTGCTGTGAATGATCCAACAAAGAAGTCTAATGCAGCCAAAAGAATAACTAGTAACAGGGCAAATTGTAATTTAATAACCCACTTCACCCCTGCAACATTAATTGTCCCTAACAGAAGTACTGCGGCTACCGCAAAGCCTCGGGCAGCCCATGTGTTCTCTGTACCAACCAAGTTGGCCATTGACTCTCCAAAACCAAACACATTTAAAGCACACCCAACTGCCTAAAAACATAATTAAAATAATCGGCCAAGTGCGAGTCGGACTCGCGCACGAAGGGTTCCGTACCATTATAGAGTAAAATTAGGGCAAAAATTTTATTTTTTGCTATAGCAGATATGCATAATCTGAAAATTTCAACTCTCTAGCTATAACCATTCTTGAGTTACAGCCTGGAGACAGACAGACGGACAGACGGACAGACAACAAAGTCTTAGTAATAGGGTCCCGTTTTTACCCTTTGGGTACAGAACCCTAATAAAACAAGGAAAAATAGGGTTTTCATTAAACTTAAATTGTTTGACAAAGACAGATAATATGAATACTAGAAGATAAGGCTGTGATAACAAGTTTCAAGTTTTTGTCTTAGAACCACAGACATAGATCAAGATAGATACCACATGTGTATATACTTCGTGTGCCATATTGCGTTCCCAAACGACGAGCAATGCTCGTCTTTGGAAAGTCTTTTATTTAGTCTGCTATCGGAATCGGACGTCAATTGGAATTTTAAAAATGCCTAAATGCCTTAAAGTGCCTTATTGAGCTGTAGAAATTCAAATAGAAACGTTGGCCTTGATAATGGACACGTTTCTTATCATCGGTACGTCACAGTAGGTAGTAAAAAAGTGGCACGCTCGTTTTCATACAAATGGAGCGACATGCGGTATCTATCTTGATCTATGTCCGTGCTTGGAACATTAACCCATTGACCGTGGGAAACCGAGACACAATAGATATTCTAATGTGTCTCTGACGCCAGTGACCGTATGGGGCTTGATGAATTAATATTCACTGAAATAAAAACTCACCTGTCCAAAACAATATATTAATCCAAGAGCTCCACCAAGTCTTGATCCCAGAGTGTGAGCCAAAAGAAAGTAAACACCTCCACTCTCAATCCTACATCTATCACAAATACCAATTGCTGACAGTACTGAGATCAATGCTACAAAAACTGAAAAACAAATAAATGTAAATAGAAAATAACAATTTAACATACAAGTTTCAGTACAAAAAGAGAAATACCTGTAAATACAACAATAAGAATAGCGTTTATTATGCCTGCTTGTCCGACCATCCAACCGGTTCGCAGAAACACTATCACTCCAAAAATATTTAGCAGGCATGATGTAAACACACCGTCCCAGGTCCCAAAAAGTACAGGTTGTGATATAAAGAAATTAGATTTCCACCAAGGCGCGTCGCCCTAAAAAAATAAACCAAGTTATAGAAATATACTCCCACGGTTTAAAAAGTTGTGGCTGTATTTGATATTTACTTGAACATCTGCAAATATTTCATTAGCACCAGACGCTTGATGTCCACCTGTACCATATTGTGACTCGTTTCCCAAGTCTACGAAGCCGCCAGATTGTCTACGCATACGGGCTCTATCATAGCTAGAGTCTTCCCCGTGAAAACTTCCGATATAATTATTCGTGTTCCGATTGTTCTGATCCATGATTGCTTATGTATATTATTATAATAACATTAAAAAGATTTTATATAAACTACTCTAGTGATAATTATAATAAAAATATTAAAAACTAATAAATATTATACACTATGATTCACGTTCTCACATATTTTTGATGATAAAATATGACCAATTTTTGTAAATTGTACCAAACAGAGGCACATCCCGTCAAATGACAATAAGTGACAACTCACATATTTCAAAATATCAATGTCAGCTGTCAATGTTTTTTTTTTTTTTTGGTGAACGAATAGAACATTGTCATCAATCTCATAAATCCTGTCATAAATGGGCTAAACTCAATGGTCATATTTATAGCAATAGGCTACTTGACCTATATATATTCAATTTCATTGAACAAATGCGTACCTATTTCTAGTAGAACTTGGCCTAGGAAACCGTATTTCACCCTTATCATCAAATAAAAGCTTATGATTGATAAATAAAGTCGATTTGAAAATATGATTTTATATTTTTTATTTGTACTGACGAAAACGCTTTTGCGGTACTTCCAATTTGGATGTGACGTCATCACACTAGTAATTTACTAACTTTTATTTATCGCGCTCGTTAAATGTAAGTTTATTTGTACATAATATAAATAATAATAATAAGCATAGAAAGATGTGTAAAATATATTTTCTTGAATAATTCAAATAAAACATCATTTTTATATATTATCTCCATTTATTGTAGTTGAGAAATGAAATGGCCAAAACTTTTCTCCAAAAGTTTTCAACATTACAAAATATGATTTTTAAATTCTTTTCTAATTTTTTGGCACTGTTAGACTCGTACGTTTAGCACATAAAAAAAATTTCAATAAAAAGAAAGTATAAAATACAAAAAATATGACGTCACAGTTCACACTATGGCGGACAGTGTTTTCGGCGCCATTTAAAAGGCATATTTTTCAATCAACATTTTAATGGGTTTCTAGTGCTTAAAATATGAAAATATTAGTTTTTTTGGTGAAAATGAATGATTAAGAAGCGATTAGCATGAAGAAAAAAAGTAGGTCAAGTAGCCTATTCCTCTCAATCAATTCACAAAATGAATTGTCAAAACTGTCAAACTCACGAATGTCAAATTCACAGATTAAGTATCATAAATAGATACAGTCCGACAAGGCTTTATATGAATGTGTCAAACTGTCAATGGGCGCTGCTGCTGGTAAGGAGAACTGTCAAAAATGACGTTTTTGTATGATAGAAGCGTTAGTTCCTTTTCTCGCCACGTTCATAAACAGCCTTGTCGAACTGTAGTCTTAGCCCGCCAGCGCGTGGCCATTTTGTGCTTGTTTTCATAGAAGTAATGTGTGTGTATTGTCTTGAATATTTCTATTTGTCGATCATTTTGAAGCATATTATAATCCTGAAAAGAAAGTCATTTAATTCATGATATCGATAAACTATAGTTCAAGTAATGTGCATCCCTAAACACACGTTACATATAAAAATCTATGCAATTTTTGTAGCCAAATTATTATAGGTCTACCAGAACCTGATGGCAATTTTTGACAGCAGATTTTAAAAAAAATATCCTTGATCATTGGATAAATTTTTATATTTGCATGTTTAACACACAGAATCAGCCGCTATAAGAAAAAAAACGGGTCAAAATGTTTTATTCCAATTACTCCCGTATTGCTAGAGTCATTTTATTTTCTCACTTTTTGCCATCAGATTCTGGTAGACCCTTTTTAGCACTAATGCCCTATATAGCACGAATAAGGGATTATTAAACTTATAAGGGATTTTTAACGCTAAATGGAACGCGGGGTATGAGACGATACGTTAGATGAAAAATTTTTTTTTGATTCAGTTGTACCTATGGGGACCCCTAAAAATTTTAATAATTTTTCCATTATTGTCTACGAATAATAAAAACTAAGGAATCGTTACTCTCATACTACTAACGTTTAAAATTTGGTTCCTTTCGATCTGTCATGTAACGTCAGCCTAGTACCGCTCAAGGCCACCTAAATATTGCAAATGTATTGAAATGTGTACCTAAGGTACACTTTTTTGACAAGTATTGTGGAGCATGTTTTTTGACGGAGTTACTTTTCCTTAGTTTTTATTATTCGTAGATTATTGTATCAAAATCTTAATGCGGTTCACAGACTACATCTACTTACCAAGTTTCAATAGTATAGCTCTTATAGTTTCGGAGAAAAGTGGATGTGATACGGACGGACTGACAGACAGACAGACAGACAGACATGACGAATCTGTAAAGGTTCCGCTTTTTTCCATTTGGCTACGGAACCCTAAAAATGTCAAGATGAACACTGTATAAAGTCTCTTGAAATAGCCTCCTTCCTCCTTTTGTAATGTAAAAATTAAATGAATGTGTGTGTGAAAACCAGTGCCGGTCGCTGATTTTACCGCTTTTGACGGTTTGAGTTTGGTGGATGTGATGGGGCGGCGTCCGTCGGGACCGCTAGTAAAAAAAATAAACAAGTAGTTAACTTGTGTAAAGTTACATTTTTGAAAAAGCAAATATTTTGGAAAAATTAAAAAAAAGAAGGGATGGTCCAGATATTTGTCGATTGTCGTGATTAAAGAGTTTCGTTGCCACTTGCCACTATAGTTTACCTCTATAATTTGTAAGAAATTCCGTGGCGGTTCTCTCACTCCAAACTACGCGGTTTTCTTACAAGTAACAAAAAAGAAAAGCAAACTGGATAATTAATGTAGTCATGAATGAAACCACTGTTGTTTTTGTTGTTAGCTGTAGTGACTTGTGATAGTAGTAAATTTTGATTGAAGATAAAATTAAGAAAATGATATGACGTAGATGTGTAGAATGCATAGAACGGAGCTTCTATCAATGAGGATTATTGACACTGTTGGATCGAAGTTAAATCGATAAATGTTGGGGCAATGTGGGAGGTGTTGTGATGACAATTTCGGTTTATTATTTTAAACCAACTAATTTGATATTTTTAATCAATCGATTAATTTTCGTTTTGCGACTTAGCTATGATAGTCAATTAATAATATTGTGTGGCAACTTGCAGAGCTCTTCTAGGGTCTCATAAAAAACTATAATAAGTGATCAAATTCAACGGACAAACGACGAGCCAATTATTAACTATTGTAGTCTACGAATAATAAAAACTAATGTAATATGTGGCTGCCATCAAAATACCGGTTCTAATAAAAAAAAAAGTAAAACCGAATCAAATTGAAAGCACCTCATTAGTGACATCAGAAGGGCAGCACGAAAAATAAATAATGACTTTTGGTTTGGGTAATGTGTCTAAGTTTAGTGAAGAGTTACGTATAAAGCACTTTGAGAACTGGTCGACACATGTGTGATTTGCTATCTAGATTTAATATCATAATAGTTTCAGAATCTGTTGAGCAAGGGTTACAAAGATTACGTATTGTTCTAGAGCACTGGTTCCCAAACAGTGGTCCGCGGACCACAAGTGGTCCGTAGTAGCTAGAGAAGTGGTGGTACGTGAATGATTTTGAATTTGAATTAAATAGCCGACCTCATGAAAAAATGCAAGCTCAGAAATCACAATAGTACTCGAAGACCAAAGTTTTCTTTTTATGAAATTCTATAATATTAAGTTTTTATTGAAGTTTAAGATTG
Organism: Cyaniris semiargus; assembly: GCA_905187585.1. Classification (NCBI taxonomy): domain Eukaryota; kingdom Metazoa; phylum Arthropoda; class Insecta; order Lepidoptera; family Lycaenidae; genus Cyaniris; species Cyaniris semiargus. The sequence continues at coordinate 9,500,539 of LR994555.1, forward strand.
ATTATTACAATTTATTTTTATTTGACCTTCATAGTGGTCCCTGTTAACAAGAAAAATATAGGGGTGGTGCCAGACCAGGAAAAGGTTGGGAAACCCTGTTCTAGAGGCTATAAAAAGCGATACGAATACTCTGGGTTTCAAGTGGCTTGTAGTGAGATTAAGCCAAATTTGAGAATGTTGTTGAGTTAACTGTTGTGTTATAAGTTATAACTAAGATTAGACCCATTGGTTCAGGGCTAATTGAAATTGAAAAAAACATAATGTTTTACAGTTTAGAGCGTGCTTACGCTCTGATTTTGAAATTATTTACCGGGACGGGAAGAGATGTCTCGAGTCGATTTTTTTGTCTGGGAATTCCTTGTCAAGTGAGAAATTATAAAATGAAAAAGTAGTAAAATGTAGGTACGAGTACAGTTCATTTAATACAGTTCATTTAATCTTAGTTAAAGCTGAATTAGCTGACATTATTACAATACTAAATAGTAATAAACAAGTAATTTATTTACTTAGTTAATTAATTGATTAGTAAAACTAGAATAGAAAATTATTTATTTATTCAACTTAAACTTAAAACATAATACATGAAAACTATGTACAAATAGGCGGTCTTACTGCTAACAGCAGTTTCTACCAGACAACCATTAATTAGTTATTTGTGACAAATAGATTCGATAAAACAAGAACAAACAAGTAATAAAAAAATAATTCAAACCAAATTGGACCCTAAGTGTGGGCGACAGGCGACATCATTAGAGTAAATTGCGATCAAACTTATAAATGTGCTCCTGAAAGCTTACGAGCGATGCATGATGCACGAGTGTAACGTTCCCACAGGATTTGAGTAATTTTCAAATAATAGAAATGATGATGATGAGTAATCAGGTTTGGCCAGTGTCGGCGCTGGTGTTGTGGAGTATTAAAACGGGCTTTATATTTATTTGGTTTGTGACCTGTTCTTGTTGCCGATCGTAGGCCACACTTCAAACCCAGTTTAGCTGATACGAAGGTTGCACGGCGGTAACGAGCAATGGGTATGTAAATTTTGGCGCAAATATTGACGCGTATTAACATGATTCATTTAGCATGTGGTTTGCTCTCCCTGTCGATCGTAGGTCATATTTCTAACCCAGTTCAGCTGGTATGGAGACTGCGCGGTGGCAGGGAGGATGTGATGTGATGTGATGGTTTGGAGGACCATAAAATATGTGGAGAGACAGGGTGTGACTTGTGGATGGTGATCCTGTAGTCAACCTGGGGCTGTGGCTCGATGAGCAATGGATGTTTTGGAGAAGTTGTTGGAAGTAAATGAATCACGTTGTTGAGAGAGTATGTGCCTACATAGTAGAGTTTACTTTGTTGTTGGAATATTGCAATTGTTGAATCTATGGTAGTAATGGAAGTGAACTTGTTCCTTGAAAACAAGTTGAAAACAAAACAAAAACAATGCTACTATCATCACCATCATCACTACCATAAACCATTATACCATGCGTCGTCCCATTATGACCCTATTATTGGTACTTTCCATAGCCTTTTAGATCGAGACTCGAGTTTGTCAAGCGATTAAAAATTTACTTTAAATTACTTAAATTATTATTTTATATCTATTGTTGTTTTAAAGTATATTATTTAAACTTGGTGCTACAGTTACCAAGGTGACAATTTGATCATGGGATCCATGAGGTATGTAGGTAACTTCTCAAAATGTATATGGAAACTCATGGTGATTTTAGTTTTAGAAGAAGTATTCTACGTATATGCTACCAAAGTAAGATTTTGCACCAAGGTATTATCATGGTCCCGAAGGTGCTGAGAGAACTCCTAACTTCGCGGGTAACACCGCGGGGCACAGCTAGTTATTGATAAACAAAAGTAGGTATCGTAAAGCCAACCTGACTATGCACCAGTTCCACAATTATTGTGCGCTGGTGTTTGTGATTCGCGATCAGTCTTACCGGCTCAGCAATTATTTTTATGTTTTGTATTAGATATTATGAGTTACCCTTACGACTTACAACCATTGACCAAAAACAGGCACATTCGTAAATTTAGCTTCTAAAGTGACTATAATTATATTTTTTTTACTTCCCTTAGGTATAAGCCGTATAAGTACTCGGTGAAAGACAGCGTGAACTTTGCTTCATGCCAGTTTTCTGTGAGGCCGTGGTATTGATTCAATCGAGCCGGCCCACTCGTGCCGATGCATGTCTCTTTGTTCTCGTTGCCGATTTGAAAGATTTCAAACATTGGGGCTAAGTAGGTACCATAAACGGCCTGCCTGTCGGTACATAATATCGACAGGCAGGCCTTGCTAGTTATAACTAGCAAATAAAATAAAATCTAACCCGAATTATGTGACTAAGTTACCAATGGGTAATACCCGTGGTACTTATCTTAAAATATAATATAGAGAGCAGGAGACTGTGGATACCTACCGTTCGGCGCCAGCCCTCAATGTTTAGCGCTATAGCTCAACCATAATATAGTTTCGGCAGTTTGTGCGTACACTTAAACAGAAACATGCACCCACTATGCACCAGTCGACAGCACAGCCAACAGATATTATCCAGTAGCCAATGAATCAATTAATTATTTTTATGATAAACGAGGAGCTGCCAGCTGGCGAACAAAACCGAACAAGTCCACCAGAGTGCTAGAAAGTATATTTTCTTTTCGAATCGCCTTCTGTTGACCCATCTGCGTCAATCCCTGTTAATATTTTCAATCAAAACCGGTTAAAAAGGCTTTAAAAAGTCAATTTTCAAACAAAACCGAATTAGTTCAGTAGTATAAGTAGTAGTTTATACTAGTTTTTTAGCCACTGTGTACATTTTTTTCTCGCGGACTAATCCGGTTCTGTTCGCCAGCTCCTCATTAACGTTAAATACTTTCACAATGTTCAAAGCTATTACATAGTACTTACTTGATGACTTTGAAAAAGTTACCACAAAGCAACATATTTTGTGCGTGAAAGGATATTATTAAATGTATAGAGTACGACGCTGAAGATTACCTTTAGGTTAAGCCGATTGCTCGGGGCTCTTTTATGATATCGAATATATTACAACCCTCCCTTGAAGTGGTTTAGAATTACTGCTTGCTTTGAAATAGGTAACTTGTTTTGGACTCTTAAGACGCTATTAGCACTAATGAGTAATGGGGTTCGTGTTTATCTAAATATAGGTAGTTTTAAGCGTTATCCTTGGCAATCCATGTTGATAACAAATACTAACGTTACTCAGGTATTAGAGCCCCCGCAGACTGCAGACTTTCTATCGGCCGATAGTTTGGTTTGGCTCTTGATCAGTATGAAGCTGTATGGAAGTGCGCATATTACAACGACACTGTGTCGGCCGATAATTAAGTTTGATGGGTTATGCTATACGATTGCCTTCAAACTTAACCATCGGCGAACTGTCGGCCGATGCTTAATCCGTACGACGTTCTTCCACGTGCGCACACGACACCGATTATTTGGTCGGCCGACTCGGCAGAAACCCGAATCGTGTAAAATTCTCCATTCAATAATATACCGCTATGAATGGAATCGTGCGAGAACAATCGGCCGACCTAGTCTGCGCACTCACCACCAACGCAACTGCTACTGTGCTACAGTATCATAATAATATAGAGCAGGCTAATTCTTTGTTAAATTACAAACATAATATTACAAACTTACAGCTAATAATATAAGATCGTTATTGAAATACAGCCAATTTATTAAAATCCAGTTAATATAGTATGTACTTCTTTTGATGTCGAGATGGAAAATTCAGAATACTACCCTTATGGCACAAACCATGTATAATAATACATAAGGTACTATCAACAGCAATGTTATAAAAATATTCTCAAAACACGCATCCTAATGCCATGTGCTAAGTTACGTAAAGAAAAAAAACAATATCGCAACAGCTAATGAGAGACAAAGGCTTGAAGCCACTCATTGTGAGTGGCCCCCTGTCGTCTGCGCCCACTAATAGGCTGACACTACACCTACCCACATTTCCAATATCAATATCGATTTTATATAAAGAAACAGCGGTTTTGTGCATCAAGTTTATAGTTTTTTATGTTGTGAAATTCTAATGCAGATTGCATAAAACGTCGTCGCCTACGGTTACCAGCTATCTATGTATCGCAAATAGGCAAATGATAAAGAAATATTATTAAGGGCTGTCACCCCCACCACCTAATAAGAATACGTCGAATTACTAATTACTCAGTATTTGATGGTGTGTACCCATAATGTAATTGAATTTATTCGCCTTAAAGAACCTGAATTATTTAATATTTTAATGCAGACAGAACCTTATCAGTATCTAATAATTTATCAATACAACACGATAAATGTTTAAATAGCCCTTTGAGTTTCAAAATAATTATCTATGCAATTTTACTTGAAAAATAATTATATTGTGTATTTTGATGTAGTTTATTATTACTATAGTTACATAACATTGCAGATGATTTTAACCTCGCTTTGCAAAACTCATGTACTCTACAGCAAGTTATTAGTCCGTCTGCCAGCAGGCAACTAATTAAGTAATTTCAGGCTACAATTGCGCGCGACTTCACACGCAACGTACGGATTTTGTAATAACTGTAATTAGTTATAACGCTACTCATGTTCATTGGGCACGCAGGGTTCTTCAACTTCCAAATTATTACGTCGAATAATTCTTTTAGCATTTACGATGTTGCTACGAGTCGTAGCAAATCACAGTTTCAAGTTAGCTTCGTAGCACATTGTCGTCCTAGCCTACGGGCTACGACAACGTGCTACGAGGACTGACATTGTGTTCCACATCGAGACGCAACCATAAGCGTATACATACGCTAATATAACGTGTACTAATAATACTATCTTCTTGAGTAGATTGTAGTTGTGCTGTGTACCTACATAACATTTTTTTTTTGCTTAACTAGATAATAACTACACTGACAATAATTATGAATTTAAATAGACCTAAATCAAACCATGTCTTGGAAACTCTTATCGCGCCAGACAATGACTACATAATAATATTATTATGATTATAAGCAGTTCGCACATATTTAAATTACATCGATTTTTTCTACTCTAGTTCCTACTATAATAATCTAACGTTATAACTGTATTGAGGAGAAAATGATTGAATACGTATGTTTCCGACTAATAATTATTATTATCAGCTAATAAAGATACGTAAGTTTTATCTTTGATCGACGTAAGACATATCAGATATGCAGCAGTGATGGTACTTTCTGCACTACGTGAACATGTTCTTCGTGCCAATAAATGTAGAAAAGATCGAGCAAAATGAACGATATGAAAGGTATGTTTAAATGCTTCTGAATCACATTTGCATACGTCATGTTTTTGAAACTGAAATATTATATTTTCCAAGATTTCTGATATGTACCTATCATACATTTCAATACAAATTAGTGATTTAAATTTAAAAAATATATACAATTTAAATATATTTACAAATGGCAGAATAACCATATTACACCAGTCCAATACTTAATGTACTCCTTTTTGGAAGTCTGTTAAAACCATTTATCATGGCTACACTAGTAAGTACCACAATACGCAAGAAGACTTTTTTTTTCTTGTTGATAAAGGACCATTCAAAAATAGAACCATCGGTGAAAAAACGACTCTGATAGCTTAAAAACTCTCCAAGATATCACAATTCAAAACTCACATAAGATAAACCTTCCCAAAATGCTCCACACAAAATGACAGCTATCTATGACGTCACGCCTAGCTAGTTTGTACGCATCGCGGGAAGATTTTGTTTGATAGAATAATAGATATTTAAAAAAATCGACTTGACTATCCAACTTTGAAGGCTCATAACAAAAAAAATACGTAAGTTATGAAGTTGAAATTTTGGGAATACTTATTTTTATCGTTATGTCTTTATTTTATTTAAAAAATCAGCTAATCTTTAACCTTGTCGTCATCCCTATACTCGGTGGGAAGCTGAACCAATGGACAGCCGCAGCATGTTACTTTTACGATCCCTCGCTCAAATTATTAAAACGACAATAGCTGTAGTTAACAACCTGAGGTCGTAACACATTCGCTTTATTCGTATTTTAAAATTAAAATATTCCTGATCAAACAATTTAATTAAAAGAAATTGTAGCCCACACTTCAGTAGTAATAAAATTTTGCTTGTCTCGATTAAACAGATAACAATTAAATACATAACGTTGCGAGTTGTAACTTTTAATGTAAACGAATAAATATAGCCACAAGAATGATCGATTAAAATTTAATAGTATACATCATTTGTTTGTTATGTAATTGATATTCATCTTATTTATTTATTTTTTAAATGTAATACAAAAGATAAAATAAGTTTATGACGTGCCAAGAAAGAGCCCCCTCCCCAGTAGGTACTGGATATATTTTCTCTTGAAACTTAGAACAGGTAGCTGAAATGTTCAGCGAATAAAAGGAGCAAAACTAGTGTAAAAGTGCATACCTAAGTCAAACAAATTTGCGCGAATATTTCCCACAGGTACTACAATTACCGACAGCGGCCAAAGAATTTTAATGAAGTACATGGATGTGCCTCGACCCCATTATTTTTATTATAAATGTACCGAGTGTAGCAATACACTACACTTAATGACCGCAAATATTCATGTGCAAAATTTTGTATTTATGCAAAAAGTTATTTTAGTTTTTATACAATTTATTTTTGCTTCATAATTTATAGAATCGTACGTCGGGGGCAAACTTTATATATATATATATATATATATATATATATATATATATATATATATATATATATATATATATATATATATATATATATATATATATATATATATATATATATATATATATATATATATATATAAAACATTACATGCACGTTTAGGTAACAGTGAATCAAACTTGTCCAATGACTCGTATTTATGATTGAATGGCTTACTTTAATTTGAATGCGTTATAATAATATGGCTTAAAGCAGTTTAAGACGTGAGTCAGAAATTTCAGTGCGAATAGACACTTATCTGCTACTACGCCTACCTCCCTCAGTTTGTTCAAACTAACAGGTTAAAAGAGAAAATAGCATAGAGGTACTACAGGACTCTTGACCGATTTTCCGCTATATGAGATGCGATAGGCCGCCCCCTGTCAATTTTGTTTCTACTGTTGGGTTTGATAGTTTCCAATACCCCTTTCCAAGTTTATAGTAGGATATTGTATTTACGTAATATTTATTCTTCCTTATAGATACGACTTCCTAATCGTAATTTGTCGCTTGAACCTGCAAAATTTATAAGAGATTAATCATTTATTGTTCAAATTGAAAATTCTTGACTATCTACTATTTAAATTCGTTAAGTATATTATTAAATAATTGCAGATTACGTTCTTTACAATACATTAACATTATATGCCAATCAACATTGGATTGATTGACAGTGAAAATAAACAAAACTTCCCTGTTTTGATATACGCAAGAACAAAGCTTTGGATAAATCTTGCTGTTAGTGCTGCGTAGAAATTTCTAATCATGATGTAACCTTTGAAAACTATCCTACTGTCTGTAACTGTTACCAGCAGTATTTCCGGACCAATACGACCTACAAACCTTCAAGAAGAGAGCGTATTCCCTCTTAAAAGGATGGCAACGCACCCGCAACTCTTCGAATGTTGCGAGTGTCCATGGGCGACGGTAGTTGCTTTCCATCTGGTGACGCGTTTGCTCGTTTTCCCCCTTATCTAATATATAAAAATAAGTCGTGTTTTCCTTCTTGACGCTATAACTCCAGAACGCACGAACCGATTTCCACGGTTTTGCATTCGTTGGAAAGGTCTCGGGCTCCGTGAGGTTTATAGAAAAAAAAAACAGTAAAAACTTCAAGAGAAAAGCAGGAAAACAGGGAAAACAGGCAAAACAACGTTTGCCGGGACAACTAGTTTTATTAAAACTCCAAGACGATGTAATATTATAGAAATTGTCACAAGAAATAAGAATACGTGTGTAGTTCCGCCCTATATAAGTCGGCGCGGCGTTCACACGTGCCTGCAGACAGTAATTGGGCTATAGCCCGAGGCATCACAACTCTACAACCGGCTTAATTAACTTTGCATCGTACATACCACAAACTTTACCTTTGTAACTGCGTCTCGGGGACGTACTCGAGTGTTCATGCTTTACAACTGAGGGACAGGCAGTTGTGTATACTACAAGTAATATCTTCCTCATCGAGTTCAAGCTGTAAAGCGCTAAATACCGATTGGTTTACGGCTTAAGGTGCAGTGGTAGTTGCAACTACGTAAAAATGTTTTTTTTAATAATGTTTTTTCTAAAGAAAATGTCATTACATAAGTATGAAAAAAGTAAGTGTTTTTCATAATTAACTCATTTTATGACTAAATTACACACTTTCTAGAAAAACAAAAAATGTAGTACATTTGTCATAACATAACCTAAACAATTTGACATATTTGATTTGTGTACGCTCATTTTGGGTAACTTTGAATTGCGGTTTAACTTTAAACAATACAAAAACATACAAAAATGTATTGTTCAAAGTTAAACCGCAATTCAAAGTTACCCAAAATGACTGTAATACTAAAAACAAAAGGTTTTTTTCTCCTATTTCGCCCTATCAAGGACGTGGCGAGCGTCGTAACCGCCACTGTACAAGGCGCGCTGATATGAATGTTATTTTAATGTCCTTTACGTCGATATTCGTACTGACAGACATCGACCTGCTAATTTTAGGGACTACCTCGCCTTAACACACGGTTGTAATATTTTAAACAAATCCTAAAACGCTCAGAACACCAAATAAAGCATTAGCTTAAGCCGGTTATAACATAAATATAAAAATTAAAGGTAAAATTATAGAGGATTAAAACGAAAAAAATAATAAAGCTAAGTAGGCTTTACCAGTAAACGAGTAATGTGGCTATTACTAAACCCTACAAGCCGAGCGGGCCACGTCGGGCTTGGCTGCTTCTGTGGTCGTAATTTTGCAAAGATATAATAGAGATAAGATAGAATATTGATTTCTTACGTTTTTGTTAATATGACTCAAGAGTCAAGTCTCAAGATAGGTAATAAAATAAATTACGGAGCTTGTGCAAAAATTAAACAAAAATATGATCAAATTAATTAATTTTCCTGTACCACAATCGTAATTTTCCTACCGGAGCTTTTGTACGTTTTTCTTTATGCCTGACTCGCCCGAGTTTGGCTCGCACGTGGCTGGTTTTTTTCGCACAGCACAAACTTCACACTACTTAACAATGAACATACTATGCCGTGCCGCGCCGTGCTGTACGTGTCATAAATAATAATATAAATACGATATACTAAATGATCAATATTTACAATATCCTTTAATACTCGGAAGTCGGAATACTCAACGATCATAATGAACTCGTAATAACATCAAAAAATGATCCAATAAAGCGCAGCGGCGCTTCTACAAAAGAGACCTTGACTTTCCCTCAGTTCCGAAACGAATAAACGCGGGTGTCCCTAACATAAAGGCACTTTTTTATTACTACTTTTACGAAACGTGCATTCTGTATTCGAGCGAAACACGAAATTAATTCATCGAATTTTAAAAATACAAAGAAATTTTTCGTTACAAAAGAAGTTTAGGACTAGGCACGATGACCTGGATCGCGGGAGATATCCAGCAATTAGAATTAGAGGTGAGGCGGGCGGGAGGTTAGGCGCTTCGGGCGAGAGCGGGGGTGCGTCGGGGGTGCGGCGCGGGTGCGGGGCGGGGTGGAGGGCGCGCGTCCCGCACTCTGCCGGCAGCCGGCGCCCGCGGTAGTCTCCGGTAGTATGCCGGCGCTGCGAGGCCGCTCAGTCGCGCCGCCCCGCGCCCGCGCGCCGCCCGCCCCAGCGCCCCGCGGCCCCGACGCACGCGGCGAGCGGTTCACGTCTCCGCACCGGAATGTAAATATTTATGGATGTCAGTTTTCAGTTGTTTAGATCGGCCGTAAAATTTAAGGTACGTAAGTGACGCCCGATGTTTAGTCGATGTTTATGTTAGTACGTTCAGTTGCAATTTTGCTGGGTAGGTGTATCGTTCCAGAGGAGCGCGTAAACGTAGCATGCTTTGTGTATCGCACCGCGTCCAGCTCTTTTATGAATAATAATAAAAACGTTAGTGGCGCGCGGAGTGCCCTTCTATATTTGGATCAATAGTTTACCATTAAACGTAGTGTTGGGTTCAACTGATTTTCGCATTAAATTACTCGATGTGTAACTCATGTAAGTGTAGCTCACCCGCTGATCCCCCCGGCGTCGGGTACATGTTTAAGAAATAATTTTGGTGGGTTCTCACAAATATTGTCAACGAATACTTGTATTTTAAGTACTCATTACATGTAGTATATGAGATTTTTTTAGCATTATATGTATTTTATTAATTTATCGACACTACAACACAATCATACCCATAACAGAAACTGTACACAGAGTTCAGAAAATCCTTATTCAAAGCGAACAAAAGGGATCGTTAATAAGGGATGAAATCACTCGATAAAAAGAGAAAAAAAAAACTAAGTAAGACGTTACGATTTTTAGTGAATTATTTGATTGATTTATGATTTGAAATTTCGGCTTCAATATTATTTTGTATAGCGCTACATTAGTGGTACTATGTATATGTGTAGTATAATAACATATTGATTGGCATAAATGTTTAGGTGAAATGAAATCAACAAGGCGTGTGCGGGTACATGAAGATGCTATTCGTCATAGGTAATAAAACATCGTATTTTGTTTCATATTATTTTCATAAATAAGTAGCAACTGCTGTAGCAAATTCTTGTCTTTTACCTAATTTAATATCTACACACGACATACGTTACATACCATCCTACAGTAGTTAGAACATATCTTATCTAGTGTATGCTATCTAGTATAAATGTCAGCTTACACCGAGACGCAGCGATGCATTTTCAAGATAACGATTCAAAATTGAACTTTATTTCCTAGAGACAAAGATTCATTGAGCGGGTGACGCGGCACCTATTTTGAAACAAACGTTTACCTCGTGTATTGTAAATAAAGTTCAATTTCAAATTGCTATCTCAAAAATGAAGCGGAGGATCACTTTGCGTCTTGATGTCAATTGACCCTAAGACCTGTACATAATACGACACAACACACAGCATTTACTCACAACATTGCATAGACAGTTAAAACTACAAACTAATATTGTACTATACGAGTATGCCACCTTTAGATCTTTAATTAAATCTATATTTGGATGCTACTTACTCTATATTAACTGGGTCTGTTACCCCCTGTTTGTAAATCTTCACGTCTCGAGTATTAATAACCCTTCTGCGCTAACGAGGAGAGTTTCCTTTTCCCTTTTGTAAATACGATCCTCTAGATCCAGCCTCCACATTTGCACGCGATGATTGAGAATGTTTCATAATTATTATAACCCCTACTCGTGTTTGTATATTACGCAAAATAAAATATGATTATCTTAAACAAACGGCTTATCATGTTAAATCATGAATAAAATTTTTATAGTATTACGCTACGAATAATAAAAACGTATTACGCCAAAATTTTAAAATGATGTTTTAGGTAAAACATTAAGGGAACAACACTAACATCATTCAATATTATAAATAGAGCAGCGTTGTATAAAGAGTCCAATGATTATAACATTGACGAATGAATTAAAAGAAAGAACAGTGAAAAGTGTGTCATTGCGTAGCAGTACTACGCACGTAGCAGCTCGTAGCGCGTAGCGGGGCTGCACGTCGTAATGGTCCGGGAGCTGTCAATCTCAAAAGTGCCCTCATAGCGTGCATGGATTTTTTTTTTGATGAAAATAGATAGTTTAGAAATAGGAACTCGAAACGCTCGAATTGCGTTGATTTGCAAAGCCGGAAGTACGTAAAAAAATTTAAGAAAAAAAAAGTGAATAAATGTTTTGCCCTCACCATGTGCACTGGTTTGCCTAAAGTGTATTAATAGAAAATTTATTTACCTTTCAGGAAAAAATTACGCAAACCAATTTTTTTGGCCGGAAGAGAGTCAGGCAAGCCTTTTTAACATGATTTAAATCTGATTATGATTATGATATATTCTTTAAAAAATGTCAGCTATTACCAGTTAATAAAAAATTGAGTTTTTAATAAGTATTGAGCATTATTATGACAACGACTACAAAGAAACAGTTACATACACGCATAATACTAGAAAAAATACTTGTGGAATGTTAGCCCTACCACAATAATTAATAATTACTACGGGGAAAGGACGAAAAAATACTTAATACCGAAAATTTTTAACAGACTTCTTTTCTTGAATCAATATCTTAAGGTTAGTGTTAACATGCTGAAAAAGAACTTAAAAACTATGTTATTAAAGGAACTACAGTAAATATGTTAAAATATATGATAGCACTTATCTAAGTGCTATCATATATTTTAAGTGCTATCATATTATAATTTAGCTTTGACTTAGGCCTTTTCCCATTTTACCTTTTAGAATTGTCTAAAGGGTAGAATGGGAGAGGGCTTGAGTTGGGGTTGAATTTTTTAATTCTTATATTGATTAAGGTGAACACATTAAATTAATATACTTCCTTTGTATTTATTTTTGCATGGTAGTAACATTATATTAAGGAGATAAATAGACGCTTTTAATTATTTGTGTATCAATACGATTTTAAAGAACACTTAAGAAATATAGAAATACGGTTGTAATTATCTGTCATATCAGTTGTCACCTAGTTTATAATAATATATCAGTTGTAATGATAGTTTAAGGAATATTATGTTACGCGTACCTGCCAATAAACTTTTTAGTTTGGCGGGATATTAGTGTAAGCTACTTTTGTATTATTTTTGATTTTTGCATTTGATTCGATTTTTAAAAAAATGTTCCTTGCAATGTCTACTTTAAGATTATCTTGGTTTGCGGGCTCACAAACGGCCGGAAATGTTCGGCAAACCACCTTAAAGTTTATTGACTCTGAACTCGTTTACGTAAACTATAGTCAATAAATATAATCTAGAATAATAATTAATGTTTCTTTGTAAAATTACTATTGTTTCATGATGCTATTAACTTTACATTAAGACCGGGCTGCCAAATTTTGCTGTGTTTTCTAATAAGTATTACGATCCCGGAAGAAGATTGACTTAAATGAAATTGAGATTTATTTAATCATTGTATATTTATCTGATATTTGCCTAACGGAAAACACGATTCACTTGTTTTGACTCGATAGTTATATTTTTCGAAATTATGAATCTTTCTGGGATTTTCAACAAATATCTGTTACACTTATTGAGTTACTATCATTAAATAACTTGCACTACTACAATCACATACTTTATAAAATAATGGCCAAAGGAAATATTAGTATTGTATTTAATTTTTAAGTAATCATCAAAAACATTTTTGGGACTTACGACCTTTACTTTCATGCTATAATGCGGGAATCGTTGTTACGCGGTATTGTTCACTATTAGCTGCAGCGCAAAGCATAATGCTCGGTGGCACGATTCATTGAATCATTATATCACGATTGGAGGATAGCGGGGTGTGTAGGCGGGGCTAGCGTGCTTTGATATTTCTGACAGCAGGCTCTTAAACTTTAATTAATACTTTTTTTTTTTAGATAAAATGACTTTTTTTTTTGTAATATAACTTTAGAATGAACTTCTGATAGAATAATAATGGCATCCTGTTGTTTTTATGATTTAAAATTATGAATAGATAAATGAAGACGTGAATGGAAGAACCTGGTAAATAACAGTTAAGAAACCTTGTAACTTACCTGCCTCCATTTATGAAAAAAATTTAACTGAATGAAGTTTAATGTAAAGTTAAAATCATCATGAAACAATAGTAATTTTATAAAAAAACATTAATTATTATTGTAGATTATATTTATTGACTATAGTTTATTGAAAACGATTTCAGAGTAAATAAACTTTAAGGTGGTTTGCCGAACATTTGCGGCCGTTTGTGAGCCCGCAAACCAAGATAATCTTAAAGTAGACATTGCAAGGAATGGATTTAAAAAAAAATCATGTAACGTAATGAGGGCAAAATGAACTCCCTCATAACACACTTAAAAAGGCTTACCTGACTCTTCCGGCCAAAAAAATTGGTTTGCGTAATTTTTTCCTGAAAGGTAAATTCTATTGAATACACTTTAGGTGTTTACCTATGCACATGGTGAGGGCAAAACATTTATTCACTTTTTTTCTTTTTTTTTTGCAAATCCACGCAAACCGAGCGTTTCGAGTTCCTATAGTTCTAAACTATAGGTCTACCAGAAACTGATGGCAATTTTTGACAGCAGATTTTCCATAAATATCCTTGATCATTGGATAAATTTTTATATTTGCATGTTTAACACACAGAATCAGCCGCTATAAGAAAAAAGAAGGATCAATTTTTTTTATTCCAATTACCCCGGTATTGCTGGAGTCAATTTATTTTCTCACTTTTTGCCATCAGATTCTGGTAGACCTATATCTATTTTCATCAAAAATATCCATGCACACTATGAGGGCACTTTTGAGATTGACAGCTCCCGGACCATAATGCGTTTTTGATGTCATCCGTCATCTCCTCCGGACTACTTTATACGAGTAGTTTATGTAGAATATAAATTTGAAAATCACGCTATTCGCGTAGAACAATTAACTAATAAAATTGTTGTATGAGCAACTCATAAAATTTAATATTTTAAATGATTTACGGGCAATCATATTATGCCGCATGCAAACTCATTAAACCAGAAAAAATTATACTATTCTTCGTAAAAGCCGTTTCTCACGATTTGTCAGGCAGATAAGCTCAGCGTTTGTAAGTGTAAGGATTAGAAAGAACTTCGATGAGTTGCGTGACTTTGTCCTATTCATTATACCATTTCCCCTTCTGGGAAGTCTATTAAGAGAAAATCGTTATTTTACTGAATTTTACCAACGTTACTGACACAGCTTTTAACTCGGTATTTTTATTGCAACAATGTAATAGGCATGACAATTTTTTTTCTTATTGGTAAGTAAAGGACCATTCAAAAATAGAAATATCAGTGAAAAAATGACTCTGAGTGTCCACACTATGCCGAATTTCCGCGGCGGAAGTTCGGCTTGATTACGTCAGCAATGTCAAACGCATACAATATAACGCGACGGAATTTCGGCATGGTGTGTCATCGGTAATCTATACTAATATTATAAAGCGGAAGAGTTTGTTAGTTTGTTTGTTTGTTTGAACGCGCTAATCTCAGGAACTGCTGGTCCGATTTGAAAAATTCTTTCAGTGTTAGTCCATTTATCGAGGAAGGCTATAGGCTATATTTTATCACGCTAAGACTAATAGGAGCGAAGAAATAGAGGAAAATGTGGAAAAAACGGGAGGAAATTATTTGAAAGGGCTTATTTGAACGCGCTAATCTCAGGAACTACTGGTCCGATTTGAATAATTCTTTCAGTGTTAGATAGCCCATTTATCGAGGAAGGCTATATGCTATATTTTATTACGCCAAGACTAATAGGAGCGAAGAATTAGAAGAAAATGTGGAAAAAAAGGGGGAAATTATTTGAAAGGGCTTATCTCACGAACTACTAGAGCAATTTTTCTGTTATTTGGATCAGATAAGAAGAGAAATATCTAATTTACGCGGGCGAAACCGCGCGGAACGTCTAGTACAATATAAGTTTCAACTTATTTGTGCGCTATCTGTAGGTACAATAATATACGTCACCTATATTTAGGAAAATATAGGCACATAAATGACGTATATATACTTATATCATACAGTAGAGTAACTCTTAAGAACAAAATCAACAGCCGCACTTTAGAAATCAAACTCATCTAGTTAAGGGTCAATTCAGACCGCAACGCGACGTGTAGATGCATTTCTAAATTTGTACTGAATTGACATTTAAATTGCCTGAGACGTCTTGCAAATCTGTCAAATCCATACAAATTTAGAAATGCATCTACGCGTCGCGTTTCGGTCTGAATTGACCCTTAGAGACAAGTAAGGCTTCGGTCAAACTTACGCGACCAAAGCGACTGCGAAGCAGGAGCGTCTACCGCGCGGCGGACGCTGCCCATGTAATCTTATGGCGCTGTGCACACCTGCGCGACCGCAACGCGGGATGTTCGCGTCGGCAAAGCGGGACGTGCGCATCAAGCGCCAGACTTGAGTTTTGTAGTGTACATAACTAGACTTCTTTTTAAAACCTTTTTTATATTATTTTGTACAACACTTTAGTTTTTGATTTTTTGATTTGTTTACGTTTTGATACATTGTGTCATGATATGAAATTAATTCGACTTGATCATTGTGGACGTGTTTTATTCCTCTGCACCTTCCAAATCAAAAGCAAGCTTAGCACCTCGCAACCCTCATGTCCATCCGTCCGATCCGTCCGACTCTGATGTCAAGTACGAAGAAGTCAATAACCACAACAATTTAGCATTTACACCAGATAAAGTCGCGCGTCTTCAGCGACTGTTTATTAACAAATGAAGTTTGACGGTTCGCACCGTCGTCTCGCAGGTGTGCACGCCCAGTTTCGCGTTGCAGACGCTCCCGTATCGCGTATCGCGTCCCGCGTCCCGCGTCTCGCGTCACTGACGCGTAGGATTGTTCGAAGCTTTAAGGGAGCGCGACGCGATACTCCTCAGTTTTGCCCTTAAAAGTTACCTGGAATGCGTGTGCCCAATTTGGGTTGTCTAGTATAAGGCTGGTTTACTACATCATATAATATAATGTGATATCTGTAAATGATAGTGGATATTTGTGCCGAAAAGGCGAAGTTAATGAAATAACCGTGTCGTGATAACGGCGCGGCGCGCGGCGAGCGACGTGCGTGCACCGCAGCGCCACATTATCTGCGAATATGGGCCAGATATGAGATAAATTGCCAAATTACTAAATGACGTGATACAATACCGTTTTGAATACTTTAACCCGTTTACTTGTGATTGATCGCAGTACCTTTCAGTGTTTAATTTTCACTTGAAATTTTTTTTTTCTTATGTAATAAGGTGGCAAACGAGCAAACGGGTCACCTGATGGAAAGCAACTTCCGTCGCCCATGGACACTAGCAGCATCAGAAGAGCTGCAGGTGCGTTGCTGGCCTTTTAAGAGGGAATAGGGTAATAGGGGAGCGTAGGGATGGGAAGAGAAGGGAATAGGGGAGGGAAGGGAAGGGAATAGGGTAGGGGATTGGGCCTCCGGTAAACTCACTCACTCGGCGAAACACAACGCAAGCGCTGTTTTACGCCGGTTTTCTGTGAGAACGTGGTATTTCACCGGTCGAGCCGGCCCATTCGTGCCGAAGCATGGCTCTCCCACTATAGCATTAAATAATATAAACTGAATAATTATGCGCCTAAGTATTCAGTATCTTTATAAATATTTTGTATTTTTTAAACGTATCTAAACTGTCGTCAATAAATTCTTCAGATTTTCAAAAAGGGTCAAAATTTTCATATAAGAATATCATACAGAAGAGTAAGAAAAATTCTTTTATTGTTCACAGATCGATTGTAATTTATACAAGTCGTTATATTCTTAGAAAGCTTAGATTTTAAATTTACAGAATAAACTGACATGTTAAATCAGGTCGTTTAGAAGAACACTCTTGAAACGCTTTCACAAAACACGTCCTCAATATTCGCTTCAGAGACGTGTTTCAACAATCACGGAATTTTATTTCTACAAAATATCCAGTGAACGTGAAAAAATCGCTATCGGCTGGCATGAAACTGACTCAAGAAATGGGAGTCTGTATAAAGTGAGCACCATTTATTGCACGACAGGCTTGCTCAGATTTTTAAAATAAAATCCGATTCAGTAAATACGTTGAATAACATCTAGACTGTATTATTTTCTATAGACATTTTATTTTATTAAATATCTTTTAATCTGTGCTTCACATGCTTATATTTCTTTTTTGAGAATCTTTTTTTTTAAAGATGTAAAGGGAACGGAAAAAAAGTCGTATACGGCTTCTTTTTTTATATATCATGAATTTCTATTTTACATTGTTACATAGTATACGGGTAGTTAACAGTAACTTGAGTCTGATTATATCACTAGTTCTCATTACGAAACACAGCGCGGCGTATTATAGATGTCGATAACGCGCGGCGGACGGCTGTATCCTGCTAATGTATACGTATAGCTGCCCGCGGACGCCAGTCTCTATTGTCGGAATGCAAATAAATGTATCAGTTTCATGATTGCCAAGATAACGACATATCCGACGGCAATAATTAAGTTTCATTATTGTACTCCGACCTGTTTCGCGTCGCCGAGCAAACGACGATATACGATACCCCACGAGGGGACCCTGTTGTGTGACGACAAAAGGATGTTTGCGATTTGAATTAAATGTAAAGAAAGGAGTTGACTGCCGGTATTAATTAAGATGGAGCAGTTAAGTATAGAATTTTGCGGCGTTACGAGCGCTCTTTAATTTTGGCGAAGAAATAAAAGAGATGATTACTATTCACGAGCTACAATGTTGTACAGTATTGATCTTTTTACATTATTATAATAATTTAACCGTAAAAAAGTTACATTGTAGTCGGCAAGCCACGATAATCCAGTTAAAAATGCGAGCGTTTTCGTGTTCAAATGTCGTATTTATACAACAAACAGACTACAAAACCAGTCATTGTTAATGAAAATACGGACTGTCCGTTAAAGTTTGTTTCCACTGCGAAGTATAAATATAGTCGCGTGTTTCCAGAATATTATCGTGACAAGTTTGCTTTTGCGGCTGGTGTGAACGGCGTACGAGTAAATATGCCGACCGGAGACAAAGTTCCCCGAGCGATGATAGGAACGCCCACGGAGCGATACTTTGAGATACAATTTATGTATTTTGGCTCCAAGCTTTAAACATTGTTCGTGGGATCTAGTTTAATAATACTCAAATTAAGATCTGTGATACTCGCGAACTCGAGGAAAACTATTTCACTCTTTTTACCCGCTGCGAGGACTTTATTAATTAGAATTCTAGGCTACAAGGACAAAATTATACAAATTATTACCCTACACTGGTAATGAAATTATTTAATTATACTATATTGCATGTTATGGGGCCCCGTTTTTTGTATTATGGGTTTATTACTTTATATTATTATTAGAGTAGTATTATTTTGCTAAATGTTTAACCCGTGGACCGTGACAACATCTGTCAAAAATAGTAATCCAACACAAGCAAAAAAAAAATGGCGCTCGGCCTTACCCCCTTTTTACAAATAATATAATATTTTTACATCCAAACCATATTTTATGTTTGTGTGAAAAACATTAACAGCTATGTTAAATTTTCTATCTATCAAGGCATCATAATATAGTATTTAGTCTGATTTAATATTCTTTTCACAAGTATATATTTTGAAAAATATTTTTCTGACTGTTTCACATGAAATAAGTTAATATTTTGTTATAATCTACACGACGGAACCCTAGTGCAGACCCACAGAAATACAATTCATTGTAACAACTTGAGATGTTTATAAAAACAAGTCATAAATATTACCCGAAAAAAATGGGTTTCGTATTACCCACAAGCAAACTTCGTCATTAGGGCTTTACAAATAAAGTTCAAAATGGCCGCGGCCGGCAGAATATGGCCGTTACCTGCGCACTTTTATCTCAATTGTTTTAGTAACGTAATGCATACTATCGATATAAATCGTCTTGCAGACGTTGTGTAATAACTTCTATAAGCGTTTTACGTAATTAGTTTACAAATATATGAAGCAAATTGCGTTCAAATAACATAAATCACACACAACTTTTCGAGTGTAACCTAGAAATCATTACGATGTATTTCTTGCAAATGATTATCTAAATGGTCTTATAATTAATAAATTAAACTATTTTACTACTTACATTCGTTAAATCCATCAATTATTTCAAACAAATCACACAAAATGGCAGAACACACACGAAAAAATTCACGATTTTCTAATGACTGAAAAATATTCGTCGACCACAGATTGTATAATATTATGCATTCAGAATGTGGCAAATGTATCATAGATTGTAACTAACCAAACTTCTTCATACAAAAGTAGTCTCTAAGTCGACGAAATACGTAACTCAATCGAATGAAAGAGAGCGGTCGCATGCGACCGCTTGGGGTTTGACGGAATATTTGGTCCGGTCGCATGCGACCGGTTGGGGATTGACAGGCAAACCTTTGAAGTAAATCTAAATACACGTATCTATTGCTTTTTCTTCAATCGGTTGCCAGGGTTACCTCGGGGAAAGCAAACTTTCGCTTCAAAAAGTTAAACATTTTGATTAAGGACTTCGTCTCTTTAAATATTTAAAATTAACAAACAAAAGTTTCTAGCTTAGTTACTTTGATAAGTTTTTTAATAAAAATAATATATCATACAAAATGTAAATAAAATAGATGTATCCGTAACGTTAATATTGAAGCTATTTATTCAATGCAAATTAAAATGGTGCCGAAAACACAAAATGTACTATTTGTCTGTCAAAATAATTTCTGGAGCTGCAGGACCAGTTTTAACCACTTTTTATTTATCAATATTATCAAACTAAAAGTCTCAGAACAAACTTGAACAATAATGATATTTAAGTGGCCATCCATTCATCACGTGAGGCCCAAAGGGAGGCAGGGGGTTCGAGTCACAAAGGGGCTTGAACATGATATCATTGGTTTTTTTTTCTAAAAAGAAATAAGTTTTTTTGTTATCACATTTTTTTAAATCGTTATACTGATAACTCTTACCCTTATTTACTATTTACCTTTTTCTTATAAACAATTTGGACCAAGAGCCTGCGACGGCCAGACCTTCCTTCGTTTCGGAAAGCTAAAAGTTTACCTGTTTGTGACCTTTACAGATGTAAGAACGACCAGCGTCTATAGAGTTTCGGTCGCAGTTACTTTAGGAGGTATCCAGTTCTCGAGAAAGAGTAAAGCTCAATTTTATAGCTTATATTCTTCGCAGTAAGTGTAAGAATCCCGTCTTTCAGTGCCGGACATTTTTGACAATGTCAAATTACTAAAGCGTGTCCCAAACAGACGCGGCCTGCGGTGGCGGTAGCGGTGGCGGTCAGTTGGATGACTTGAGAGTTCTAGGAACGACACAGACACACGCGGCCACGCGGCCAAGCCATTCAACTGACGGCCACCGCCACCGCCGCCGCAGGCTGCGTCTATCTGGGAGACGCTTTAAGCGGGAGCACCACGAAAATAAAGTATAATAATTATGACTACTAAGCTATAGCTACATTAATATTGGAATTTGTTGTGTTACACTGTTGCCAATAATAATTATTGTGACAAAAACGCTTGAAGGCACGGAAGTTCCTAATAGCGCTGTCCACGATATCACCGTTGTAGTTCTTTCGACTTGCCATAAAAAACTCTCCCAGAGAACACGATGAGGGGTTTGTTCAAACATACTGCCTTCGGTCGAGCACATAGGTGATGCTAATAATTTAGATCCGTAAAGTTTGACTTTAAAATTTCCATGGCGGGTAAGGAATTGAGATACTCAGTGATCAATATACATCCAGTATTTGAAAAATCGTTAATGAATATAAGGGATTATTTTTAACAAAAAATTAAAACCGACTTCCAAGGTAAAAACAATAATAACATCCTTATAATATGAACTAAAAAGTATTAAATAATTTTTCGTATCTAGTAGTGCCTTTTTCCGAATTCGGCTAAACCTCAACTATTTCTGTATTCAATCTTCATCATTTTGAAGTCGGTACCAGATAGCTGAATCTTCAGTTCTCTGACAGAATATTTGAAACTTTTGGAACTGGAATCCATCTGGATCATCAGATCACCACTTGTATAAAAATGGGACCAAATTGGAGTGAAACCTAATATAACAAAACAAAAATTTTGAAAATCGGTTCACAAACGGCGGAGTAATCGTTGAAAATACAAAAAAAAACCCACAGCCGAACATATAACCTCCTCCTTTTTGGAAGTCGGTTAAAAAGTTGTAAAGATGCCGACCTTTGCTGGCATTAAAAATCACTTTGTGTGTCGTTGTAAATTTCGAGGAGTTCCTTCAATTCCATTACTCATAGATCCCATTAGAAACTTTCCACCTTCGCGACCATAGCAGCAAATACAAATTATACCCCTTAAATTAAGGCGAGCACTTACTTCAATTCCAAAACGATAACCTTGCGAACGCGAATGCCAAGCGTGTACGCATCGCAATAAGATTTATTTTAGCTTAGCATAAAATTGTAAGTTACGACGGGCGGATCTTCTCTATTTTATTTTTCGTGTTTTTTTTTAAATATCTTTCGAAATAAATATTAAGAAAAAAGATTATTCGTTTCAGACCTTTTTGAAATAGATTCATTGACAATTTATTAAAATAAAATGTAAGTTATTCTTGTTAATACTTATATTTCGATGACAAAGAGTTTTGTCGGAGGTGAGTTTGTAAATTAATTGAAGCGAAAGTATTATTTTTTATTAAAATGTTTTTGATTTAAACCCTTTTAAATATTGTGCTCTATATCTCATATTTTTTTACATTTCGTTATTATATTGGAACTAGGTAAATCCGGTATCAAGAAATAACAAAATGGGGTTTTAGCCCGCCTTAATAAAAAAATTTTACAAATCGGCACAGAAACGGCGAAATAATTATCAATTTCGATTCTGATCCTTTCAATGCAAAAGATGTATTCTAAAAAAACAACAAAAGCATCATAATGTTAACCACATTATGATGCTTTTGTTGTTTTTTTTTTTGGATGGTATAATGATGGTGGTGATCATAATGATACAACGCTGAAACCCCTACATAATATATCTATAAGATGTCAGTAGTTCCGTTCAGCAATGGAACCTTCCGAAGCTCTATACCCTGGCATATGCCTTGGTGCAAATCTTACTTTTTGGTAGCATATTATGTTAATTTTACTTAAAAAAAAGTGAAAATTACTGTAATGTTTTTGTTGTAAAGGAGGTCCGTCCATACCTCGAGGATTCCGAGAGAATCATTATTTATCAAGTCACCGTTTTTGTAAACATAGTATCAAATTCGGCCTCACAATCTATACAACAAAAAAATAATTTTGACAATCGGACCACAAACAGCAAAGTAAATTTTAACTCCTCCTTTTTTTGGTAGTTGGTTAAAAAAAGTACCTAAGATATTGACCGGGGATGTAAGGTATCACCATGCCAAAATTCATTGAAATCGGTTCAGCGGATTCAGAGATTAGCCTGTACAATCAGACAGAGAAACAAAAACTGTTAAGATATTGTGTTCTATTACACTTGTAACATGCCCCTGACTCGTTATTTCAAGTTTATTTTCAATGTACAAAAATTTTACCTCTACGATTTTATTATATTTACTTAGATTACGGCTTCCTCGCTCGGTTATAATGAGTATATGTTATGTTTATGTAGCGTTCCCTTGACATAAAACAACATAACACCGTCACGTCGCCACAAAAGAAACAAACAATATCAACATAATAACCATACAAGATTTATAAGCAAAATGTCAACACAACAGGGAAAATCGACGCAGTCGGGTTATACGATAAACGAACAATATGAGACAATAACGCATTGAATAATGTTTCCTCCTTAACGAATACATTTTTCCTCATAAGAAATGAAAATACAATTTCCACGTAAGCACCATTAAATCCATCTCTACAATAAATAATTTACCAGAGCATAGTACATAGTACATACATGCATAATCGTAAAAAGATTTATTAAATACCAAAGCAAATTAAAAAAAAAAACAAATCGTGAGCAGTGCATAACAGTAGTAGTGGTTTATTATTCTTTAAAAATAGAGCGCACTAATATCTGGAACAACTCGTAAGATTTAAGGAGCTATATAGAATGTTACATAGCCTGTTTATTATGAGAACGGGAAATACTTGGGGGAAAACTAGGACTGGACTTTTTATGGGAACATCCTTATCTATTAAATTATGGCCTTAATATATCATAATGGTAAAACGAATGGACCTACCCAATGAATGTCCTTTTAGAGAGATGAGGGGCCGTAATGTAAAAATATTTATTTTATTTATATATCTTAATTCGCATTATTCCATTTCGAAAGGATTGGGAATAACTAAAATTAAACGATTTATTTACTAACCAATATAATTCAAATGGACCTATTTAAATATAACTTTATTACTCTAACAATTATTACCTTACAAGTTTAATTCCTATCATTAAGTCGTATATTTAACTCCGTCGGCAGTAACTTACTATTCCACCGAACTCGCGTATAATATTATTATGAACCCAACACCAAATTGTCGCAAATGTGTTACTAACACAAGCCTAAGCTTCGTATGTAGTGCTTAATTGCTTTGTTTGTGTGCTTCAAGATACAAATAACTCGAAGTCTAGACTCTAGTTTGCTTTTTTGTTTTCAGAAGGCAGTAAAGGTAATATTGCAAAGTTCTGTTTAGTCCACTCTGTGTAGTTTGCTATGTTGAGTTTTAACGCTTCTTAAGCTTTAAATACAAAGTGTTACTCTTTACTCTTCGACGCATAGTATATTGAAACATTCGATTTTGTTACAGGAAGTTACTGAAATGAGTTTAGTAGAAGTACTAATAGTGAGATTGTCGTGTGTTCATATGCCGTGTTAAGTAGTAAAATTTTTATTTTCGCATGATGGTCTTATAATTTGTGACGATACTTAACTCGGTGTTTATATCTTTATTAATGGTCGATGCCACTCTAAACGTGTCTGTAACCGATTTAAATTTCATCAAACGATTTATATACCGGCTGATTTTACAGACAGAGATTTGTGCGCAGAGCAGTAAATATTTTATGTGCTGTTTACTGTCTATCAATTGTAAAAGTAACAAGACTAACAAGTATGTATTTAGCTTTATTTGTTTTTTATCCCTTTCCACTCGGCTTTTCGTCGGTGCTGGAATGTAATTAAAAATAATGATCCTGAGTGCCATTTTTACCGACATCCGTTAAAGTTAATAATTATTATCGATTTAATATTATGTTACCTTTCTTATTTTTCGTAATAATAAAAGTGAATGGCGTTAAATTAAAACGCGACCTTCATTTTATAGGCATGAATCAAATAAGGACTAGAATTTTCTACTTTTAATCTAATTTTCATTCGAAAAGAATATTATTCTAATAGCTGATTTAAATTAGTTTTACAATCTCTAATTTAGTATTTTTTGTACTTATTGTTGATTTAGTGCATAACTATAATTTGCATTAACATTAGGTATATGGCTGCTGTTTAGCATTCGTGTACTATTCCACTAAAAATCTGGTTTTGAGTTAATAATGCAGTTTTATTCTTTAGAACATAAGGTTTACGACAATGAAATCCATTTTTTAAAAACCCACTGTAGCATATTCTAGAGTACAAAAATGGTTATTGCTTATTCCTCTAAGTGAGGTTTTGTATTTAGCATTTATGTACTATGTGTCTTACACTATGAATGCCATCATGCGTTTAAATTTGGAACGCAAATATTTTTGTTCCAAAGTTAAACAAGGGAAAACCTCAATGATTTACAGTAGCTCTGCTTGCTACTTTGTGTTTGGACCTAATCCATATCTACTAATATTATAAATGCAAAAGTGTGACTGTCTGTATGTCTGTCTGTTACTTCTTTATAGTTTAACCGCTGAACCGATGAAACTTCGCATGCTTGGTAATACATTGAGCCGCGGGGATGGATATAGGATACTTTTATACCGGAAAAGTGTACGGTTCTCGCATGACAACTTGCGATTAAACCGCTGAACCGATTTTGATAAAATTTTGTATGCAGATACTTTGAGTCACTTAAAATGACATTAGATACTTTTTGTCCCGCAAAATGTACGGTTCCCGCGCAGTCAACAAAATTGAATTTGGCTTATATCGCTAAACCGATATTTATGATATTTAGTAAGTATATAGATATTACGTTTGGTCTTGGAGAAGGACATAGAATAATTTTTATCATGGAAAATGTATGGTTTTCACGCAATAAACTTTATCAATTTGCGTTTAAGCTGCTGAACCGATTTTGATTAAATTTAGTCAATGTAGAAATTAGTTTCTCACGTGTGAACCGTACATTTTACCGCATTAATATAAACTATCCTACGTCCTTTCCTGGGCCTTAAAGTATCTCCATACCAAACCTCAAAATCGGTTCTGCGGTTAAGCCGCAAAAGATTAAAGTTTTTACGAACGGGAACCGTACATTTATGGGATATAAAAACCATTATATATCCTTATCAGTTATCCGGGTCTTAAAATATCTATACAGGGTGCAATTAAACCTTCCTGCCAAATTTTGATATATTGATCCTTGTTAAAAATAAAAATACACGTATTTTTTCTTTTATAATCACTCAGTACTAAAATTTTGAGAAATAGCTTCCGAAAGTTATCCTAAAAAAAACTACAATTAATGGACACGACGCGTCGGGCGCGCTTGACGTGTCCCCGCGCGCGCGCCTCACCCGCGTCACCCCCGGTCATTCCCCCGCGGCGCGAGTGACCGTTCTGCGACGATTTTAAATGGGGTAAAATATGTCATTGAAAAAAAAATAACACCCAATTTTTTTTTTGATAAATGGACTCTCCTAATGATACCTAAGCCCTGGAGAAAATTTGGCAGGAAGGTTTAATTGCACCCTGTATAACAAATTTCATCTACATCGGTTTAGCGGCTTTTTCAGGATAAAAAGTATCCAGTGTTCTTTCCCGAGAAACAATGTAGCCGCGCATACCAAATATCATCGAAATCAGTTTGGCGGTAAAAGCATAAATCATTTTTTTTTCATTGCGTGGGAACCGTACATTTTCTGGGATGAATAATATCCCGTGTAGATTAACATAAATTGAAACCTGGTAAGTAATTAAAATTATTGACTTCTTGCGATTTTGATAGCAAGTTCTGCTAATTAAATTTTCGTCCAATTCCACTAATGGTTTTCTGACAATGACCCAGCGATATATTCAATATTAAAAAAGATTTATAGGTTAAGTTGAGAATCACGGGTGGGAATCCACATACATAATATATTATTGCGCGGTCGTTATTAACGCCTATTGAAATATCAAAAGCGCTTTATCGAGTGCGGCCTTACAAACAATATGGACTTTAATGAATTTATGAAATCAATATTAACAACAAGAAAAGTTAACATTTCAGAGCAAAAAAAACAAGAAATTAACATTTTAACCAATTTTACGTAATCTATCTAATAACAATATGAGTCATGACTCATGACACGTCGTGACGAAATTTTACGCGTAGACAAACTAGAGCCTTTCCTTACGACTGTAGTATATTAAGGCAATGTTACCGAAGTAAAATTTAATGTCCCTTTGTTAACATTTTATGTTCATTTCGTGTGGAAACAGTAAAATTAAATGGAAGCTTTATTCTTTAGTTATCACCTTCGTGATACAAAAAATTGTCTAGTTAGTATTTAATTTATTCGTCCATGAATTTTTACAGATGAAATTAATTCTGTTTTTGAGACCTATATTCGAATGCAAATATACAAAATTAGCATAGACAATTAAAAACTTGGCACAGATTTCTGTTGAATATATCTTAATTGATTGAAAATTACCATAGCGACATATATTGAATAATTAATTCTACGATGTAGTTATTTCACATGATTCAAACACTCAGTATTTCTATTCGACAAAAAAACCTTCATGAAAGGACAAATTGTGTCCATTTATGATCTACGTTAATTTCAAATCTACAATCTATAAATTGTTATAATTTCCTTTACGTTAATAAAATAACAAAAGTGAGAAAAAAACTTCTATTATAAAATGGCCCAAAACAACAATCTGCGTGTATTTCAAACGGTTTCGAACTTCACACTGAAACATTTATCCGACGACATCATTCTCTATAATTTCAGATATACGTGTAGGAGGCACCCTAGTTTTTCAACTTTGCTCTTTCTTTTTATCGACATGTTTATCATCTATTTCCACACCAAAACATAGCTATAAGTCCCTGTTTTAGGGCGCGGAGAAGCTAAAACTACTGCGTTAAAAATGTTATGTATCTTCTTCGATACGGTTAAGGTCGTGTTCAGACGTGCGCGTTTTCTGCGCGTTCCACATATATTTTCCAAGTGCTTTAGCAATTTATTTGAGGTTCTATGCTAAATTACATATGGCATATTTTCGTACATTTCCAAGAACCGCGTACGCGCAGAAAATGCGCACGTCTGAAGGCGCTCTAAGTGATCATCGAAGTTATCGGTTGTAAAATACTGTAAGTAGTTAGTACTAAACTTTAAACATCATTTTGTATGACCTTATTTTTGTAATTTTATGTAAGTACATTGTACGTTTTATGGGTTAACCACTCGATTTGTATCCTTATTTAGTTCGACGCACACGTAGTTTGGGGATACACAAATCGTGTAATCATAGGAACTATTGCGTAACCACTCAAAGGGGCCGAGGGCGAAAACACAGAGACGGCGAGGCGCCGCGATTGTTACTGGATGAATAAAGATGTTGACACCGCAGCCCGGTCGTTATCCACTACAGCCATTAATTAAGCTTCGTCTGTGCAATTAAAATTGCTACCTGAAGTCTGCACGCGCCATAAAACCCACATGACCTATTACATTTCTAACCGAATTATTCCAAGGCCGGATAAAAGAAATACGAAGGTTATTAACGCAAATAGACATAATACAGCTTTTTGCTCTGTTATTGCTTTGTAGGTTATTCGAATACATATTTCGTATACTCGCTCCTTACGACGTCCGAGGAAGATCACAATACTGCGTATTCAGAATTCTTTGGTTGTGTGTGTGTGTCTCGAGTAGTAAACAAGACAATAGATCTGCCGCCGGCGCTACGGATTTTGAAAGATAAATGTGTATTTAAGAAAATGATAGTAAAAAATTGAACCGTCTAATCAATGTTTCAACGACGACGGGTACTCGATAGTCGATATCAAAATCCTATAAAACAAAGATTATAAAACTGAGAGCACTAAACTATGAAAACACTTTGAGCAGCACTTCGGTACTCTCAAGATTAGATCAAAAGATTAAAACAAAGTTTAGTATGCTACATACTATACAAAAAAACTCAGGTATATTTTCGTTATATAAAACATTGTCAAGATGATCACCACTGCAACTCGCAGTTTCACAGTAATTGTCATTCTGTGAACGACGCACGTTCAAACACAATGTTAATATCCTAGTGCTAATTGCGATAATACTCTTTAGAACGTATTGTATACTTCAATAAAGACTATTGTTCGTTTTGTAAGTAACATGTGATAAAATCTTTTTTTATTTAGAGGTACATAATTATATTTATTATTACACAACTTTTTCTAGTAGATATATTTATGCTTTTGTTCTAAAATAAGGTTTAAATTACTGGATTAATTTTATATTTTTATATAATTATATTTCCATGTCATTTTGCGCACACAAATTCATTGGCAACATTTAGTTTACTGTATCGCTGCTTTGGTTTAAAAAGAAAAATTAAATCGTTATCAAATGCATAAGAATGAATGCGCTATGCCGAGCTTTAGATTAACTGGCGCTTAAATTAAAATGAAGTATACACAGCGACTCCATACAAAAAGAAACTCAAACAAGAGTGGCGCGGTAGTTGAGATTTGGCAAATTTGGTAGGAAAATTACGGCGCAAGTTGACCTGGGCCCATTATGCGAGGTCCGTGAAGTATATTTCGGAGCGGTATATTTTGTACCAAATTTTAATTTAATCAAAACGAAACTGTTGTACAACTGAATATTTTATTTATTTCGCTAACGACTCATAAGTTCTAAAATGTCCAAAATTATTCAGAAATAAACAAATTAAGGTTAGCCACACAACGAAACTGATGGAGACAACGAGCAAACACTTTGTTAGATTTATTGTTTATCGTAGTATAGAGCATTAGTTCACATTCACTGGTATATTGTTTAGGGAGCGAATCAATAATTATGTGAATTAAGCATTTTCGCAACGCGTCCACCCACATAATTATTATCATTGTGGCACTGATAGATTACCTATTCACTAATATAGAAATTAATTTTTGCTTAATAAATTCTTCTGGGGATTACCCCAATTATTAATTGAGATTAGTTTTTAGCCTTGATAATATTTTCAACTTAAAATATAATAATTTATATTATACATAAAAGTATGTATAGTCGACTATCCTCAACAATTATTGGGCTAGTTGTGTTTACTAAAAGGTGACTAATATATTAGAAATTAAAAAAAAAAAACTTGAAAACTTGTAATGTAACGTTACAGAGTCGAGCATTACGTCAGTGAGGAAGGAGAGCCGAAGCATTACAATGCGCACCTTGTAAAGATACACCCTCTTACTAATAAAAAGTTACACAGGTGTATAGAGGCTGCGTAAGATTTTTTCTACTAATAATCATTTTTTTGACATATGGTCTGTATAACGCTGTTGTAACTTCCATACAAATTTACCCAACGCTTACACAAGGCATCGCCCTTGTATAGAGTGTGAATAAGATCAAGATGGCGGATTTTCAATAGATCAGCTGATTATATTTTATTTTGAACATGTAGTTTTGAGTGCGTTTGCTGATTTCTACCATCTTATTAGCAAAGAAACATAAAAAGAACTATTTAATATGTTTTATTTCTTTCAATTGAATGAAATAGATTTTCAATGTAAACGAAATATACATCGCGATCGTTTTATTTAGGGTGCGTTCCACTAAGCACCTACAACGATAACGCTCACGAGTCACGACCGTGGTTTTTGCCGTTCCACTCGCATGATACAAATCGCGTCAATGATACAAACTCAAGTGTAATGGATTATTGAGAGTTTCTAGCGTTCATTTCAAATTATAATTTTATCGCATTTTATATTGTTTTTGTCTAGGAACGGCTTTTAATAGTTTCTCGTTTTTATAGCCTTTTTCAAGATATTATCGTATATTTTTATTTTCCTCTTAAGGGTGAAGCCAAACGAGCGTATTTTGTGAGTTGTGAGTCGCAGAATTTCTGCCGCGTAATTATCTTTTCATACAAATCACGACTCACAAAATTACGCTCGTGTGAATCAAACAGAACTTTTGTATGAAACTGAATGCAGCAGAATTGATCGCGGTTGACATGTGAAACGGCTGAAGGAATATTTTCAGCGTTTGAGCGCTTAGCGGAACGCGCCCCTAATACGTCATAAGTGACAAAATATGTCAATTTCAAATTTTATTAACTTTGACATTAGCGATGCGTTCAAAAACTTTGAAAGTAAATGCCATAGTCGAACATTATATTATTTACAAAATTCACGTACTCTACTGATTAATATTAACTAAAAATGTTTAAATATCAATATTGTGTCCAATTATAATTACCAGGTTCATAAAAACATAACTCTTATATCAATTTTTGTCATCAACACCCGAACATCAGAATGCGTGTTACTTAATTCCTGAACGTTTTCCTTTGAGTCTACAGTCTATGGTATATAACACGATTTTAGTTACACAAGTCATAAAATATGTCATTATCATTTGATTATTAGTAGAGTTCTGTATAAACCCTGTGTAACGTGTGGGTAACACAACCACCGTGTTTAACTATTCATGCGTTACACGGATGTGTAAGAAGTTTGTATTAGTAAGGGGGACAGTGTATAATATCTTAATACAACTTGTAACATTAATTAGCTATGGAATGCTCAAAGTCGAATGTTACATTACACGCGAATGCTCGTCAGGCAGGGAGGTAGTATTGTAATGTAATGCTCAAAGTCGAATCTTTCATGTAACATTACACGTGAATGCTCGTCGGTCAGGTACCCTAGACAAAGTATCTTAAATTCGTTATCAAAATGTATGCGCTTTGACATAACTCATCGCTAAATGACATTTCGCTTGCGAAGACTAATGTCAAATCCCATACATTTTGATAACGAACTTCGTCATCGTTTTTAACGAAAGGGACTTTGGGTAATGTAATGCTCAAAGTCGAATCTAAAATGTTACATTACACGTGAATGCTCGCGGTGAGGGAGCACCTTTATCTTCGCATCTTTTGACAATCCTAAGCTCAACTTTTAGATTTAAAGTGCCTACGAGACTTCGAGAGAAATGAATCTTCATTCCTCGATATCTTTTGTGCTTGCCTATTTGCTTTTTAAGTTTGTATTAAAAGATCTCGCAAAATAAGCCGCTTAGGGGATATTATTTCTTGAGGCGGTTAACTCAGATGACTTAACTGAATCATAATATTTTGAACTCGAATAAATTGCTGTCAATTAATATTGTTTATTTCAATGAATTTATTATGGTGACAACGTCATAAATTCTAAAAAGGGAGGGAAATGGAAGTAATTGAGTTGATTCTTTTGGTTATCGGAAGAAATTCTTTATAATGAATATTGAATATAAAATAGAAAGTCAAATTAAAATATGTATATCGTTTAAGTTTAGGTTTACCCAAAGGGGAAAAACGGGTCCGTCTGTCCGTCTGTCCGTCTGTCCGTCTGTCCGTCTGTCCGTCTGTCCGTCTGTCCGTCTGTTCGTCCGTCTGTTCGTCCGTCTGTTCGTCCGTCCGTCCGTCCGTCCGTCCGTCAGTCTGTCTGTCTCAAGAACGGTAATAGCTAGAGATATTAAATTTTCACAGATTATACAGTATATCTGTTGCCGCTATAACAACAAATACTAAAAATCTATCTATATATACGTGGAAGAGCCATGCTTCGGCACGAATGGGCCGGCTCGACCGGAGAAATACCACGTTCTCACAGAAAACCGGCGTGAAACAGCGCTTGCGCTGTGTTTCGCCGAGTGAGTGAGTTTACCGGGGGCCCAGTCTCCTACCCTATTCCCTTCCCTTCCCTCCCCTACTCCCTTCTCTTCCCATCCCTACCCTCCCCTATTACCCTATTCCCTCTTAAAAGGCCGGCAACGCACCTGCAGCTCTTCTGATGCTGCGAGTGTCCATGGGCGACGGAAGTTGCTTTCCATCAGGTGACCCGTTTGCTCGTTTGCCCCCTTATTTCATAAAAAAAAAAAATATGGCCCTTTACAGCATAATATGGTTTAAATGAATATTTTCAAAGATGCGGGCCACGGGTAGTAATGAATATAAATCAAAACTACTGAATCGATTTTAATCATTTTTTCAGTGAGTGACATAGGCTATATATTTTATACCCGTGCGAAGCCGGGGCGGGTCGCTAGTTATATTATATTCACGTGTTGCTACGACCAAATATTTTTCTTCACGTATTAAATATATTTTACAAAGTCAGGGTAAACGCTAAACTACATAACAATATGTCTACAGTTTATTACAACATATTTTGATACATCTTATTTTTTAGCCTTATGAGACCGTTAACTTTTTGTAAGCTTTCTTAGAAACAATATTATGTTTGTAATATCTAAGAATAAATTTAATAATCTGCCAGTAGTATGAGAAGTAAAAGTTGCGGCATCTACTGATACTGTGTAACAGTAGATGCCGCAACTTTTACTGTATAATATACAGTGGAGTACACGTTCTACAAATTTTATTTTATTTTAGAAGGTTTGCTGGATAAATCTCTTTTGATATAGCGAACGTTACCAAGAACTTTGAGTGAAAATTAAAATTCATTTTTTGCTTGCGGGCAACCGGACAAGCGGTCGCAATGCAGGTAACCGCTATAGTGGCTGACACGAGTCACGACACCTGAAATAGTCAAAAATGGAAAATATACCTACTACGTAAAACAGAAAGAACACTTCAAAATATTCCATTTCACGAAGAAATCATTTAATGGTATTTTCAACTTAGGTACTTGAGCATGCATCGGTTCAACGAATATACTTTTAATTTATGAGAAAGTATAAAATTGTTTCACTAAGACCTAAGTAGTACAAATGTAAACCTTTCAAAACATATACCAATTATAATATGTATTAACTTAATTACTTAACAGTTTGTTTCTAGGAGTGACAAGCGACAATTGCTTGTTTATCGCTCACGATTACGGTACTCGAGTGGGATGTGGATCCGTTCCCGCCATTGTATCTCATTCTGAGTGCCATTACCGGTACTCGATTGCTCTGTTTTTCGTATCTCTGTCTGTCTAGGTACACTACGTTACAACGTAGTGTACCTATTCGAGGTCGTATAACAAGCACGATCCCGCTTTATGTAAATAATTTGTCTCCACTACAATTCCCCTCTGTAACGATTACTTTGCGACCGCACTAAGCGACACCGCATATGATTTATAGAAGAATAATAATGCAATACTTTGTACAAAATTATGTACCGCGATGATGACAAATTATAAGGCGACAGCGCACGTACGCGCCAGGGGCGTAGCTACGGGCGTATCTGCCATATCAATTACACGGGGCCCTCGGGCCACGCGGATACGTAACGTCGTACGTTTTTAGTTTTCCTGAGGACTCCCAAACATATTTTTTACTTATCCTCATCAAGGCACGCTACGCTTCTGGTGCGCGTAATAGATATTATTATGTTAATATATTATATTATATAGGTAATAGGTATAGATAAAAGGATAACATTTATGAATTAAGGCAAAGTATTATAAAATTACATTGTTCAAATATATTTATATTGTTGAAACAATTACTTTCGATAAGTCGATTGAAGACTTGTACGCTTGGGACAATATAAATAAATATATCTGAACAATGTAATTTTATTTTAATTCATAAATGTTATCCTTTTATCTATATATATATATATATATATATATATATATATATATATATATATATATATATATATATATATATATATTACGCGCATTATATATCTATTACGCGCATCAACATAATGAATTTCAGAAGTCTTGTCGCTCGCCGTATCGCCTAGTACGCTCCTCAACTATAACTCCTCGGCACCTGTTGGCTACCATTCTACGTCTATTAACATGCGGTCGTTGTTTGCAGTGAGTGTAGTAAGCGTGGCGTTGACCGGCTGGCGACGCCGCGGATGTCGCTGTTGGGCAAGCCGCTCAGCTACCGCGCCACGCGACGGGACGCGCGCTACCGACGCCTCCAGTCCAAGTTCTACAATTTCCTCGAACGACCCCGGGGTGCTAAGGCTGTTTTATATCATATGATTGTGTGAGTATTCTTATTACTATTTATTTCCTAGTACCTTAAAAGGCTTAATACATAATATCTTTTATGTATATTGATTCTTCTCTTTACCCTAAGCAACGACCTGAAAATTTACATGTCACCATTTGGAATATCAGTCTAACTTACTACTTATATTATGTTAGGTTTATGTTCACGTAGGCCACGTAGGTTGCAGATCAAAGTTCACGAGCAGAATTCAATTTGGTTTAGGTCAAAACGTAATGTTAAGTACATAAACCCAAAACTGCAAATGCAAACCGAGAATATTCAAGAAATCCACTCCCTCGCCACACTTTAATATTGAAAGGCAATTTTACAATTCATAAGTAGTTTGACTCCAGCTACGCCGCTCCATCAATAGTTCATAAGTAAAGTGTCAGGGGAAATGATGCAAGTCAAATTATCATCCCTCGTAATGTGAGAGTATAAGAAGACACGCCGGGGAATACCCGACTCCTCCCCGTGCTGTGGAACGGCTCACGTCACGCCTCCTGCATTTAATGACTTTGTGCTGCTCTGGATTTAATAAACATCCACTGCATGGATATTAAAGTTATTGGTATAATGGATATACCAGTTACGGACTCCCTTGGGTAAAGAACGGTATAAATAAAATTAATCTATGATAAAATATTTCATGAACCAGCATTAAATTGTTATTCTGATAGAGATTTAACTAATTTGAATTCGTTTATTATTTTAACGGATTAGGCTTATAGTCTGAATAATTTGGAGCTGTATTCATTTCTCGTAATTAATTTATTAGCAATGAAAATTTATGATAAATCGCTTAAACCTATACAAAAGTTGAAATATTTCTTTGATTCTTAAACATAAAATAATAATATTGTTTACATGCCTTAAACCTATACAAAACTTGAAATATTTCTTTGATTCTTAGACGTAAAATAATAATATCGATTACATTGTTTCGCAAATTTAAGTTTGTTTATTCTCATACTTGTTTAAAACAGCGTAGCTCGCGCTACGCAGGCTACGAATCTCGTAGCGCCGTAGCCCGTAGCGCTGCTACGCGTGTAAAGTTTTGGGCCGGGGTTGGGGGGTCTAATCTGCTAATGCGAAGTTCCATACCAACTCTTCCAAGCCAATCTACCAATTCGCTTAATTTCCCGCTCGGTACAAAATCTAAGTACGGCACTTCTCCAAACTGTATGGAAGGAAATGATCGATAACTCATCACCTTATAAAGTCTTGATAAGTTTTGATATTTTTTTACTTTGAACGTCCTCGTAACGTATATGATCATTGTAGCTTTAATTTATTTTTTGATTTTTTATTTAAAGAACATAAATAATAGTCTCATAACAGATAATAGTTTTGATCATACTAATATTTCAGTTTTCTTCAATTCTCGTGTTGTGATAAATAACGTAAACAACCAACTTTCTGTTTTTCGAAAGAGGGTCAGAAAACTTTTATAATCTAGGTATGTCATGAAACATTGTGGGTTTTCCTTGTTTTTTGATGTTACAAATAAAATGTGTTTAGGGGTTTCGGTCGCGGGATTTGTTAATTCATTACCGTCATTTGTGTGTGTGTGTGTGTATGTGGCAGGCAAGTAGCTGGTAATTCTACATTAAAATTCTCCAACAATCAAGGTGAATTGACATTGACACTAAGGGTTGATTTAGACCGTAACGCGACGCGTAGATGCATTTCTAAATTTATATGGATTTAACAGATTCGCAAGACGTCTCACGCAATTGAAATCTGTCAAATCCATACAAATTTATGCCGCGCCGCGCCTTGCCTCGCTTCGTTGCATTGCGGTCCGAATTGACCCTAAGAATTTCAAAATTTGTGGCGCTGTAATATTTGAAATATCAAGCTAACAGCTCTACAGTCGCGCCGGCAAGTAAATTACACACACGAAAGCAGATATCACGATATATATGTTTCGCCTAGTTGGTGTTTTGCTTGCGTAATTTGTATTAGAAAGCCCGCTTACGGCGAAATATAGCCAGTATTAGTCAGACAAGGTGATTTGTAGCAGCGGGAAAGTTCCTACAGACGACTCAGCAGTTTTACTGTATACAAACAACCAGTGATATAGAGATGTCTATATTAATACCAACTACTAGGGTGAATTAACTTTGTGCTAATTCCATTCAATAATAAAAAAATCAAAATCAGAAAAACTTAAACGACTCCAAAATGCGCGATTTCCTTTGCTAAAACCTATATATCGATTTCTCTTCCCTAAAGCTCCCTAAATCCTTAATTCTAGTAAATACTTATAGTCGTTGTCAAACAACTGCATAAACAAGATTGACCCGAGTAAAGTTTAAAAGATGCAAAATATATATATTTTTTGAAACCGGTAGATATTCATATATCACCAACTACTTTTTGCAACGACGAATAATTACCACGAGATGTTATTGTTAATACCTCGAGGTAATTATCCATTGTTGCCGCAGTGTACATCCGTTGTCAGTAAAGGGATTCATTTCTGATATGTTTTCAGGTTCCTAATGGTGTTCATGTGCCTGTCGCTGTCGGTGTTTTCTACAATCGAAGAATACGAAGCTAAGGCTGGGATAGTACTTTTCTATATGGAGACTGTTGTAGTGGTGTGGTTCGCTATTGAATTTTTTTTAAGGTAATTGCCTAGTTTTTTTTTTACTTGTTTTAGAATCAAGGTCAGTTCATACCAAACAATACGTAACTATTTATGGGATACAAAATTTAAATATCAAGTGGCGTCATCATACATTATGCACTGATTTTACACAAGTCGTTTCGTTGTGAATTGACCCTTTTCATAATTACATGGCCCCGTGAATTTTCGAGATTACACAATGTCGGAAATTCGTTAAAAAACTTGAAATCAAGGTTTCTGAAAATTCCAATCTTTAAATATGCAAATAAATCAAGTGGAATATTCTTCAATGCATTAGTGTAACCGGCTCGCCAAATCCCATCAACCACTCAGCATTAAGCTGCACCGCAAAAATACATTTTTTCGCAAAGGCAGGCAGCTAATCCAGCGATTTATCTAATAAGTATTCGTTGGCCCGTTGCCTAGATACATAAGCGAAACATTCTACGTTCACCCACTGAAAACAACTTTCACTTGATTTGTGGAGACGTTCCTTCAGTTGCATAAATTAAGTGTGGCGTATTTAATCAGAGTTACACTGCTATGCTAAAGTAGTTAAGTACTTGAGTACATGAATTTATCATAGTATTAGAGAATTTGATGTAAAAGTAACTAGGTAAGCTATAATTGTTAGAGTACACGATTGTTTAAAGTTGTTTTTATAATACGAGATCCGTCCCGGTTTTGCACGGATGCAATGCTCACACTAAAATATAATAATAATAATTTTATTGGTGCAGAAAATGGAGATTACAAATAAATGTTTCTAATAACTAATCACAGTTTACAAAATATATACTACACCTGTAAAATTATTGACATTTCTCTGATCTATCATGCATTTATTATACATATTTGTCCCTTATTTTACACATTCCTTAAACTACTGTATCTAAAAAGTATCGCAAACAGTATGAACCGACTTTTCTTTACATATTGTCATAAAAGTATTTTTGGTATATTTTAATATTACATTCCATAGTATGTGAAGAAAAAAATAAGAATACCCTCTCGTAGTCATACAATGGATATTGGGTAGGGTCTGTTTACATTATTGCACAGCTGTTGAAACAGGCGATATGTGCAAGTGAACCCCGGCCAAGACGTCGCGTCGGAGCCCGCCGCTACTTCATTATGCCGCTACTGAGAGCAAACACAAGTGTTGCATCGATCCCACTTATATCAATGAACCTTTTTCACAGAGTTTAAGTAAAAGAGTGAATATGCAACTAAAGATACTTAAATTCACTATATATAACATTGAGTGCATTTTTTGAGTAACATATTAATATTTCCAGTATTAAAATAAAAATAAAAAATTTACCTCGTAGGTACAACTTTTTTACCTAAAATATGAGTGTTAAAAACATAAACGCTACACATTACTGTACAGGCGCAAAAAATACTTTTATAACCGTCATATTATTTAGTTTAAACCAGCTTTATGGCCGCATATTTTTGCGTATCATAATATTTTTTGAGGCTTGACCTACAAAGCTTTAAAAAAAAAAATAGAAAACTTTAGTTTACCGGAGGTATATTCCATCCCGGTACTTTACATCCGTAGCTTACTGTAAACTGTGATAAGCAGACAGCGCTCGTACTCTAAAAATAATTCAAAGGCAAGTTTAAACAAATATTTGGCAAATGTCCACTTTTGCATTCCACAAGTGAGTCGTATATAATGCTACCCGAAACAAAGGCATCACTCCCTAGCCAGTTTCTTTTTACACTAAACTTTTGGGATCAACAGTTGTTCTTTTGAAATGAAGGAGTCCCTCATTTAAGCTAACATAATTTGAGTCATACGCATACATACTTAAATACGCAATACACAATGGAAGCTGGAGAAGAAGTTAAGAACTTGGGTTGGGTTTTCTTAATTAATATTTGACTAAGCAGCCTCAAACCTATTACATAGGAAAAAATTAAAAGCGAAAAAATATTTTAAGTCTCTTTTATCTCCCAAATCCCAATATTCCTTACAAATGCTTTACTCGAAGTTACATTTTCGTTTTAACTAAGTTTAACTCTAAGCTCAAACAACTTTTAATAGAACGATCGCCACAATTCCCGATTGCAATAGATATGTATTTCTATTTCTAAGTTTTTAAAACCCATGTGAATGACTTCAAATAGTTAAAATATATTTTTATAATAATAAAAGAGCCATGTTACAAACAATATTTACTGAGTTAATAGAGCAGTATTATTCGTATTATGTACGGCCGTAATGACAGCCCGCTCTAAAATGACAATGGTAATAAGGTTAGTTTATTAAAAGCACTTTGTGTAAAGGCTGCTCCGAGTGGACACGGCTCTATTTAATTTTTCACTGTGCAAGTTAACTATGCATAACTTTAAGTTATTATACACGGGATGGACCGCGGCTGAACAAGGACATGATTATGTATGCGAGACGCAGACATTATGATCCATTTATTATATCGTGTACCATTATTGCCCGGGGGAAACACTTAATAGAATACGTAGGAGACTCTAGCGAGTGTGATTAATTTTAACTCGTTTGTTTCAAGGCTGTGGTCATCAGGATGCAGGTCGCGGTACCAGGGATCGATGGGTCGCCTCAAATTTTTGAGGCGGCCTTTCTGTATTATAGGTGAGTAATATTCGATAGCTTTAGTACCCCGATGGAATACTCAATAAACGATTAGCGTGCAGGTGTAGATAGTGGCATTTAAAGCGATGCTATTTTTATGACTTTTTATTCAACCAATTATAAAATAAATTGCACTCGTTGACGTCACAGTATGAAACAACATTGATTAAAATGATAATGGAAAATCCGATGCTAACATTCAATGCACCGCTTTCGTGTTATATAACAGTATCGAGCACAGTATTCAAATGATCGATACGGAACTATGAAAGACTTTGATATTTACTATAATAATAACGTTCTAGCCGGTCAGTTGTCAATAAATTTTAAAGTAATATGTAAATCACGCGTATGGTATTATTATATTTCTTCGCTTCATTCTTCGATATATTTTAATTAACCAGGTAGTCCTTTGCTTATCTGCTAGGCAATCGCGTTTTTTTTTAAAGACGTATGTGGGTATTTGAAAAACAAATAATACTCTCGGTCACTCGCTCACCAGCGCGCCTCATTCTTTGTTAACGCGAGGCAACGCGAGCACGTATACTTAGTAACCATGCCAAAGCGCAGCTGGTTATTATTATTAAGATGATTAAGTCAGTGTTGTAAGTAACTAAAGTCAGTGTTATCTTATCGCGTAATAAGAAAATACATGCAAGTACTATTAAATACTTAAATAAACGGCAGGCACTACCGAGGCCAAGACGAGCCAATTATATTCAATACTAACCGGCATGTACTGCGACCGCCAGTCAATAAACGTACAATGTGTTTGGACTGCGAGTCTTTATACACAATCTATAATGTAAAATAAATTATTATGTATGCTTTATCTGTTCTATAAATAGAATTATAGAACTATATGTTTGCCGGATTGAGGAAAACAACTGCAGGTGATTACTGCAATTATTTAATTAACCGGCATGTACTGTGACTGTGAGTCAATAAGTACCTACAGTGTGTTTGGACCGCGAGTCCTTTTACACAATCTATATTCTATATGCATCGGAATTGATTGCGGATCTCTGACGATGTTTTACCTATTCTATAAATAGAACTATATGTTTGCCCAATTGGGGGAAATAACTGCAAGTTAATTATATTAAGTTATTTTATAAACCGCCATAATGTGTGGATTGACTGCGGGTCTTTAAACACAATTTATATGCATCGGAATTGACTGCGAGTCTCTGACGATGGTTTATCTGTTCTATAAATAGAACTATACGTTAGCCGGTTTGGGGGTTAACAGCGAGTTATTTTATAAACCGCCATAATGTGTGGATTGACCGCGAGTCTCTAAACACAATCCTTATGCATCGGAATTGACTGCGGGTCTCTGACGATGTTTTATCTAAAAATAAAAGTATAATATGTTGGCTGGTTTGAGGGGATTAACTGCGAGTTAATTACTATTTATATTTAAAATTTATTGATATTTTTTAAATCAACATAATGTATGGATTGACTACGAGTCTCCGACAATGTTTAAAAATAAAAATTAGCATCTACCGCGCGTTTTTTCGCGCTCTTTGTACTATAAATAGAACTACATAATTATTATTATAATATTAATATCTTTTCCGTTTTATAGAGAACAGCTATTTCGAGCTAATAACTAGATTGACTGCGAGTCTCATCTGTTAACATATATAAATAATAAAACTGATATAAATTTCACCTGACAAAGTCTCGATATTATCAGACTTATCAACAGTATCTGACTTATCTCGATATTAATTATTATCAGACTTATCAGATAATATATTATCAGACAAGACAACTTCGTAACGGAAACCTATAACACTGAGACTCGATAAGTTTTGTCTCAATATCAGACCGAGATTATTATTGTTTCGCTGAATAATTCAAGTGTTTGTTCGGAGAGACAAATTAGTATATACTATTAATCGGGTACCTTTCGGGCTCTGGCAAACCCTCCCAGCTACCCGTCAAAGGGGGGGGGGGGGGGCGTAGGTAACCGTCTGCTGGCGCCGCTAATACTGTACCGCTACAATCACTCCTCTTCGAGTTCGAAGAGCGTTGAGGGCTGAGGCGACTAAACGCTCAAAACCGCAGCAGTAGTGCTGACAGTTATTTTTATATATATTTTATAGATGTTACTATTATAATTATTGTGAGCTTAATACAGCTATCCTCAACCCGCGCCCCGCGGGCCGCATGCGGGCCACCGGGACTTTATTTGTAGCCCGCGTGATGTTAAACCATTTTGAAATTCACGCCCACGGGCAAAAGATTATACAGCCAACGTGAAAGTCTTTTTCACTTGCGAATCGTTAATTTTGAATAACGTTATTTTTTAAACCTAAAAATGTTTGTTGCGGCTCGCGACACCAAGACAAAAAAAAATAGGGAACTTCGTTTCTAAAACAAAAACAGGTTGGGGACCACTGGCTTAATATATTATACATCATGACATCAATAAATTATTAGAATTTAAAACTATATCTTCGTGTACCCCCACCGAAGGTTACGTTATTACAAAGATTTTCTTTTCCCCAAACAAAGCGGCTGAAAATATTGTATTATATTT
Source organism: Cyaniris semiargus (assembly GCA_905187585.1). Taxonomy (NCBI): domain Eukaryota; kingdom Metazoa; phylum Arthropoda; class Insecta; order Lepidoptera; family Lycaenidae; genus Cyaniris; species Cyaniris semiargus. The sequence goes on from LR994555.1 coordinate 9,543,522, forward strand.
TAAATACAATTTTTGAATTATTAATTATTTTACGGATTAAGAGCCTTAAGTCTTGACGTACAGACTATCAGATGCGCCAACATTTTTTTCACAAAAAATATAAAGGAAATCAGACCAGGCGTAGGCTTTATCACTACTAGACCTACCACGCTTTAACAATATCAGTGTTCTAAGCGACAATTCTTCAGCCTCAGGCGCCCCTTTTTTGTTTACGATTTATTGTTAATAAGTGCCATGGGTGTATTAAATCCACAACAAATATGTAAATATTTAAGTCTTAACGTTTATAATATATATTATTTTAACATAACTAGCTGTCCCGGCAAACGTTGTTTTTGCCATATAAAGTATTTCGCCCATATTATTATTTTATTGAAGTGACTAAATAAGTATGTCACCATGGCAAAGTCCATGATTGCTATCCCGTCGCACAAACAATGGTCGCCGTCAGTCTCGAGTTGTAACAATTTACTATTATTTATTCAACAAATTAATACACGTATCAATATAAAGATAAAAGAGTAGATGTTGTCCGATTCTCAACCCTAGCCGACATGCTCGCTAAGATTCACGAAAATCGGTCGAGCCGTTACAGAGGATTTCAACCACGCACACCGTGACAAACAAGCTCACGCAATTCGTGAGCTAGCTCAACTGATAGGTGTTTTGACACCTTCATATCCTGATTCCTGACTCCCGCCGCGGAATGCGACTGGTTTTCAGCGATTAAAATATTTAATACTAAATAAAATATGCAATGATAAATACGATAACAGAATCACACTTATTCTTGAATAATAATTGTTAAAATATTCAGCCTGGTGGACCGAGAATACAATATTCTCGACTTTCAATCATATTAATATGCAACAATCACACTATCGACGACCACAGAGCCGGACTCAGTTAAAGCAGTAGACTCCTTAAAATTTATTCTAAAATACTTCGACTTAGATTTTAGATAAATACTCTCTTCAATCTTATTAGTTAATAGACTTATTACAGAGATCTTCGTCTGCTCCATCGGAACCTTAGCCAAACAATTTGACAATGGCTGTAATACGATATTTTCTATAGCCATCACTGTGCACTGTCATTGTTTATGAACAATTTTGACATTATTGGTTGGTGACATTGGCTCAGATGAATATGTGAAGCGTCTTTCGAAAGAAGCTCTCCGGTAAAAAATTCTAGCCCATACCTGAGTAGTATAGTACCCGGGATCCACTTATAAATTATTTGTTTTTTCTTGCACTCTGTACCTACTGAATACTGATCATTGACTTAAAACTTTCTGCCTAATAAAACTCGGCAAAATAAAAATACGGTTTTAAATAGCGGTATCGAAATTTATATTACAAAGACATCAACTCCCGGGCGTGATCGGATCGGTGATGTTATTAAATTATGTAATTCTTTTTTATTAAAAAAGAAGAAGTTATATTTAAGTTATTACGCCGTGCTATGGTTATGCAAGATTATATTAAATAGGATAATGCTAAGGTACGGGTTCCTTATTGCTAACGTTTAACGCCCTGCACAGAACAGCCACCTCCCAATCGGTTAGCCGCTGGATAAAGCAGGTGCTGTGCGAGAGCGGCGCGGCGTCGACACGGGAACCGAAACTGGACACGATTTGTATGACGATTAGTAAGACGACAGTCAACAGGCAGGACTGGCAACTCCAATACTTTTGCTATTTTCTTTAGCCATAATTTTATCGACGAACAAGGTTTCGCTGAATCAGTTATATAATCACCATGATCTCAGTATGTTATCATTTGAATCACAAATCATAGAGGTCTCTTAAGTTTTGTTTCTACTGACTATTATTATTATTTATGGGCATTATATTAAATTCTTTCTCGAATTTAATGATTACTATTCATAATGTACACCTATATTATATTTTGTAAAAAAAAAAAACTTTCTTTCGTTACTCTGAAAATCTACGTGGTTAATTATATATCGAAGAATGAAGCGAAGAAATATAATAAATGATCAAACGAACTTACCAAGTGAAGTTCGATCATTATTATATGAGTCGCTTCATTTAAAGATATAATCTCCCTCCCACCCAGTCTGCACGAAACTATGTTTGCTGCAGTACCCAAAGAAAGAAAGAAAGATTTTTTGCATTACCTCTCTCTAAACATAATGAGGCGCGCTGGTGAGCGAGTGACCGAGAGTATTATTTGTTTTTCAAGTACCCACATACGTCTTTAAAAAAACGCGATTACCTAGCAGATAAGCAAAGGACTACCTGGTTAATTATATATCTTTGAATGAAGCGACTCATATAATAATGATCGAACTTCACTTGGTAAGTTCGTTTGATCATTTATTTTATGCGTTAAAACATCTAGAAAGGGGATCAAAGTGAGATTACATAAATCTGAAATCTTCGAAACTCCTAATATAATAAAACCCTGCAAGAACTTTCAGTATTGATAAAGCTATCCATCGTCGAAGGGGACGCCCGTGATATACCTAATGCCAAATAAGAAAACTTACTTATGAATCAAGAGACTTCAGATATTATATTTTATGTTAGTCACCTTAAATCTTAAATTCTTAGGTTAATTAATAAGGGCGACCCAATTAAAACGTACATTCCCAAAAAGAATCGCAAGTGAATTGTTTGTATGAGATCCACGAAGGCTTCATAATTTGACGTCAACCTTTTGTTCCCGAGTGCGAACGTCACGTAACCGCTATTCCTACCCCCTGGGAGTACGCTTAAGGCCGTCGTATAGCCGGCAAACATCGTCACACAATGTGCCGTCACATTTTTATGTACAAAAATTGTCGCAATGGGTATGTTGACCTTTCGCTTTTTGTTTATGACGATAACCCAGTTCCGGCGTTCGGTAGTAACATGTTCGTCTAAACTCTTCGGATATTGCGCTCGATGATAATTGTACGTTTGAAACAATTTTCTTTGTTATCGGCCCGAAGAAAGTAATAAATCAAAAGCGGCCCGCAAAGTTGTAAAAGGCCCCCAGAGAGGGGCAACAAAAAATAAAAGACGTTTTTGAAGTTTTAATTTGGCCCCACATCCGGCGCGACCTCTTAATTCAATCTCTTGAAGTCGAGTCCGTCCTATCTTCGCTTAAGGATCCGAGTGTCAAAAATCCAAGAGCTTTTAACGGACAAGTATCTAATTAAAAGTTTTCTCAAAACGAAGCGACACTAATTGCTTAGTGAAAAAAAACATGTTTAAAAGTTTACCGCTATTCAATAGTCCTAGACAACGTTGCAGTGAAGGTGACTTAAAAGCGATCGACGTGGCCGGCTGGAAAAGCTGTTTAATTTTTTTAATGAAATTATTATTTAACTTTTTTCTTTTATTAAATCGGGTCAATATTTCAATATTCAGTGGTATTGGTTAGCTTGCACTTAATTTGTTATTGTCTTTATTTACGCCCAGTTTCTGAAGGTTTTTGATAGGCGTTTGTTTATCTATTTAATATTTATTATAATATGCATTAATTAATTATCTTACATCTAAACGAGAACCAATGTTGTGTTGTGTTGAATAGATAAACTACTGCCAAAAAAACCTTAGAAACCGGGCATTAGTGATAGCCCTCAATCTACTTATTGTATTTAATAACAATCTACCTAAAGTCCATACGGCGAATCAAGGCACAAAACTTAATATTGTAAAATGCCAGTAAGAAATTCTGTTGCCAGTATTTTTTTATGTCACCATAACATAATCAATCTTTTTTTTTTGCTTTCGTTTTTAGGGTTCCGTACCCAAAGGGTAAAAACGGGACCCTATTACTAATTTAAATTTCTTATTTTTCGTCCTTTTGAATATATTATAATTATGTAACAAATAACGTGTGTTTTAGATGTCACCACCATCCTGGCGTCGATGGTGGTGCTGGGGATGGGGTCGTCGGGCCAGGTGTTCGCGGCGTCGGCGCTGCGCGGTCTGCGGTTTTTCCAGATCTTGCGCATGGTGCGCATGGACCGCCGCGGCGGCACCTGGAAACTGCTGGGATCTGTTGTATACGCGCATAGACAAGTAATTGTTTTATTTTTTAGCATGTATGCACTAAGCTGTATAACCGTACCTATACTTACAGTAGATACATTATAAAGCTCTCGTAAATTGTGTTTTTTTTTCTCTGAACGATATGTCCTTAAACCAGTGCAATGTAACCGTTAAAAAGTACACGGACATTTAGAGAATTTTATTTTCATCGTAACGTTATGGCTTCTAAAAAGCGACGACGAAAAATACCAGTAGCGCTGCCAGATAAAGTAAACAATAATAATGAAAATATTTTATGAAACAATTTTGAATTATCTACTTTGTTTACGCTTTACGAACTTTAACACGGCTTAAATATTTTATAACAAAAGCCACCCCGAGCGAGGGTATTAAGTATGGAGCAAAATGCTTTTCCAGTTTCCTGTTTATTATACAGTATACTTACTTAGCCAACTTTGAGTATAAATGCACATTACTGTATTAATCAATTATGTACTTTATTGGAGTATCGTAAAACAAACATTTATAGTGTAACTTTCTAGATAAAAATATCGAACATTTTATATTTTTAGATATTTTCTGTTTCTGCTGCCAATTATTATCTGTAATATTTTGTACTAAAATATTAAATATGTTTGGCTCATTGTTGTTTTAATGCGCTGTAACTTAAAATCAATAAGCTGTAAACTATTTAACAATAATTTATTCAATTGCAACTGTATTATTATTTATATGGGTTAAGCCAATAAATTGACTATTTTCGCTTTACACTTTCTGGCTATAAGTAGACGTACAATAGATTCAATTGTTGCACTTACTCTTTATTCAAAGGAAATTAGTTCACTATTTTAATATTTGTTTATTTTGTACGTTTTTAGCTCGTGATCTCGAGACATTACCTATAATAGACAACACTGAAATACTTAACCTATATTATATAACGTTTCTAAAAGTTTTGCACGTGTTGCAAACTTCCGAACTCTGCGTTCATTCAACATTTTTAAGTCAGCAATTATGAATGAAATAATTTTGATTTCGCGTAAACACCCGTAATATACTCTCATCTATTAAGATGCGCATCATAAATATTTTTATAGCTCAACAAGTTTTTACATCCGACGTTGCTATCCTAAAATTATCGTTAAAATATTTACTCCACCGAATCGCTCGGGCTTACTTTAAACAAACGTAGGTATATTACCGAATGATTTATCGATACAGATTCTGTAAACAACAAAACATTAACTACCTCCACTCGGAGTTCATTTATTTCGCAGATAGTGGGATATTAATGTGCCCACTTCGAGCACGAACATTTAAAGTACGCCAATTACAAAACTTCGCAGAAGTTCCGTTAGGATTCCTAATGGAAACCGCTGCGGGTGTAATGTTTTTCTTTCGCTTCATAAAATCCTAATCGTATCGTTTGCATAATCCCGTCCGACGCTTCTCCGACGTCGACTCGCATCGGACGACTAATAATATAATTACAATTGAAAGCTTGTGCTGGATTTAGATTTTACTACGAATCGATTTGATTGTATTATCTGAATCCTGAACTATAAAAGCTTTTAAACCGTGCCGAGGTCATTTTATATTCAGTCAACTGATCAAACAAGACTGTTACGCAATCTAAATATCATTCGATAATCACAGCGGCAACATTATTTTCCGTCTCCTATACAGCACGGCGTATATTCGTAATATTTAAGTCCGCAATCTTATAGTTAAATATAATCCAGATCCGTTGAGCTACAGTTAGTGTAACATTAATTTCACTCTCACGTAAATATTTTATTAGATAACTGTTGCTGTAAATTGTTGCTTCATGCATAATAGTTCTCTGTTATTAAACATCAAAACGCTTACAAGTATTGCGCGTAATACTGCCCATAGTAAAAGCAGGGCTATTTTTAGGCGCTCTCGTTGTTTTATTTTTGCACTATATCGGTACTATTACCGATATAATTCACTATTTTAGTTCATGGACTGAACCGTTTTATGAAATATAGCATCTTGTAGTATTTATTTTACTTGCATATCGTTACTTTTCGAGGAAAAGTAAGTGATACTTTAACACGTTCAGTGCCACCGACTCGCCCGGAGTGTTCACGTAAATTTAATTCCAGTGCCGACGACACGCCTGGCGAGTTCAGTGTTTTTCACAAATATTTTCAAAATGCATCCGTATTTTCTGCTTAAAATTATAGTTTAGATTAAATATATGCTAAACTAAAGATTCACGCGGTGGGCCGGGCGTGGAAATCCCGTTTATTTTTGAAAGGAAAAAAACGATTCTGCAATGCCTTGAACTCGCTAGGCGAGTTCCCGGACAGATCCTCAAACTGTAAATATGTACATGTTAGAAAACGACGTCAACATAATAGCATGAACCTACATACTTATGATTTGGAACTAATATACAACAAACTAGTTTCATTAGAATATATATATATATATATATATATATATATATATATATATATATATATATATATATATATATATATATATATAAAAAGTCGTGTTAGTTACACTAATTATAACTGAAGAACGTTTTCGCGTTTTCGGATTTGGATTTGGAACTGAAGAAAGTTTTCGGGAATAGGATGATAAAAATAAAAAAAATTAGGATCCAAGGAAACGAACATGATATTATTATTTTGTATTAGTTTTTTCATGTATTTTATCAAACACAAAAGATTAGGCACTTCTTAACAAATTTCGAACGTAATAAAATGTTGTTTCACGTATAGACATGGCGAATAGTCGAATACCGATTAATCGCCATTCCCTATGGCGAATAGTCGAATAATTCGCTATTATTATTCGACATTAACAAAGGCTTAAAGGAATATAAAAAAATAGATTATTTGTTATCGAATATACCTCTCACACTTGTAGAATAATTTATTTTTAACCTACTGTAATCTAAATTTTTTCGAAGGTTATAAGAAAAGAAAATGAAGTTATGAAATCAGTGTCACATTCTGATATTATACTAATATTACATGTTTGAATGCTGGCAACCCATTATACGTTATATACCTACCTATTTTACGGGGAATACCCGTAAATCCAGCATTTAATACTTTAGGGGATTTCCCGCTCAACTGATTTCGCTTGTGTTTAGACTGGGCGGCACGCACGACAGATTTTTGCCATATATATAGAATTTTACTTGACTGATTTTTGTATGACATTTAATATTAATGATAAATGATAATAGTTAATATTAAACTTAGTATGTTTTGTTTTTTAAGAAAAAATTAAGTGATTATTTAAGCTTATAGTTTTTTTCATTAAAAGTTTATTTTAGAGAACTATTCGCCGAATGTCGAATAATGCCGAATACCGAATAATAGCGACTATTCGCGGCAACTCTACATTATTATTGTTGCATATTAATAAGTTATCATTTAATTTTAATTCGGTAGATTTCAAAGTTTTTAAAAAAGGTTTCTTTTTTAATTATTATCAATTAAATTCGTCGTATTTACAATAAAAATAATACATTTTAATCTAAAGCCCATATTAAAATATTTCAGAGTAAAATTGACTATTCACAAGTATTAAAAATTCAAAATACAACCTTAACAATAACAAAATTTTAAAAGATTAACAAACACTGCTTAAATTACGAAACAAACTCACCTTTTATTTTATCCAAAGAGTTTTTTGCCATTTTTACAAGCTGAATAGTTTTACAACAACACCTAACAATTTTTAATTGCGTTAAACACCTTAGTTACACTGTAACGGCCACAAAAATAACAAAAAATTAAATTTACCCTTACGTAGTGCCAGTGAACTCGCGTGGCAGTTATTATATTGCAGTTCCGGCGACACGCCTGGCGAGTCCGCCGTACAGTGTAGGCGGCATCCGAGAAGACATCATGAAAATCGTAGTGGCAATGAACGTGTTAAGTATCTTGTTACATACCAAATCCCTATTTTAAACAATACGTAATCTACCTGCCCGTACGAAAACCTCGTCGTAATTATTTGCAGGTGCCAAGAATAAACGCGATGCAAAGTTTTCATTTCAATCTGATAAACGGAACAGTTCAATTGAATTTCACCTTCTTTTACATGTACTATCGAGTTTTGAAAGAGTATAACTCAAATCATACGAAAGAACGTAAAAATAATGTTTAAACAGTTATTCAGTGAGATGTGTAGTCAAACTCAGTCCGAGCATATACAGTTTTTTTCCCAACATCATTACTTTGCCATATTAATTTAGCGCGGTATCATTAATGAAAAGTTACATATCGACGTCCTTCGCCTATACAATTTTTGCATCAGAACGATGATCGGGCATAACGGAACTGGCGGCAATTTCCTTCGCCCGTAAAGTAGATATAAATACAAGGCGGGACTCAATATCTTCACCCGCGGACTGAGGTTAAACCTGCGCGATCACAATAGAGAACAAATAAACGAAATTCACATTTTTATTTTCTTTCAGGATATTGGATGAGCAAATACTATTCCGTAAACACTAAAACGATCTCTTTGAAAAGCTTCTATACAAACAATGAGTAATCGATGATCGCCCACAACAAGTTTCTCATCCATTGAAGAAATTTCAATCGATGAAACTTGTATGAATTTACAAATATTGTCGTCAGTCCAAAGCTCCTACGTTAATACATTCCGTTTCTAGTACAGGTACAGAATACGATCCATCGTATTCTGTACCTGTACTAGAAACGTATAAAGGAGTAGGTACCCGCTACAAAGTTCAAAGTTCGAATACGACACATTCTGTAACTTTATCATATGAAAATGTTCGAGCTCGTCTGATGCTTTATCCTGAGCTCTGATATTAGATGTTTCAAAATCTCAACGCGAAGAGTCCTAAAAGACGGACGAATACTTGTCTAGATTCTGGAAAATTCGACGAAAATGGGGCTCTTATAAAGGGCATTACAGTTATAATAAAAAGGCATTTAATTAAGGTTAATGAATTTGCGCCCCAAGATGCTTCAATGCTTGCTTAAGTGCGTGAACGTTGAAAATCGTTACGTAGGACTAGAATATATTTATCTTGAGGACAGTAAATGGACTACATTGACGGAAAATTAAGGTCACCATTATAATTAATGGTGTCCATACTGTCATAAGTTTATAATTAATCAAATAACTTTTCGAGGAAAAAATAATAATTCGAAGTCGTCAAAGTTTAAATGGAAATCTTATACATTTTACTTCGATACTGAAATATGAAATGCAATAACAATATTTAATAATTATTATTACAAATGGTTTAATATTTTCAGGTTATGATCATGTAATCAATCAATCAATCAATCAATCATTTATTTGCTTTAAAAGTAGATTGTAGGCACTAGCTTGTACTAATATGTATTCTGTGGCACTAGGCATAAGCCATAAGGTGAGAGACCATCTTTAAATAGAACTACGGCAATATTTAGTACAGTTCAGAAACAACCGTTAGTTAGAAACTGGTGGCTGATAATTAAATCATTTTGACGGTTATTGATGAGGGCCTATCTATCGGAGGTCAAATTATAGATAGGGAACTGCCATATCAAGTTACGGAAATTCGACAGTGATTTGGTTTAAAATTTAGCACCTACGCCTACCTTACGCCGTATAATTTAAGCGTAATAAAGCTAAAGGTACAATCTAGATAAGGTTTAACGTTTGTAACGTGAAAATATCAATATAATATGTAATATTTTCTTTATGTAGGTCAAATAAAGGTAGTAAAAGTAGCGTGTATGAAACTAAACACGGTCATCAGTAGGTAATTGTACGCTCGCGCATTTTACGCGTTTACCCTAATATGATACTGTAGCTCTAATTCACTGTAATATTTTAGTAACTTTCCTATTTTTATGTAGACTTTACGCTTCAATTCATTGTTTTTGTGACTTTGTTAATTTCTTTTTTTCAGGAGTTAATAACGACGTTGTACATTGGTTTCCTGGGTCTGATATTTGCGTCGTTTTTAGTTTATTTGGCGGAAAAAGACGTCGCCGACACTAAGTTTAAAAATTTTGCAGAAGCTTTATGGTGGGGGGTGGTAAGTATTTTTTGAATGACCTTATTTTTTTAAATAACATACATACTACATTTATTAATTCAATGTTGAAAAGCTTATATGGTCTCTCCAAACTGGAATACAAAAACAAAATACGACAGTTTCGGAATAAAATCAATTTGTCACAAATTGAAAGCTGGCACTCAATTTCCAGCTATTTCCATACTAAATTAGTTCAAAATAACCCAATGCTATCCAAAAATCCGTAGAATTGTTTGTGAATATATTCGTGAATGAAATTACTTATTAATTAGTTACATTAAAAGTATTTAAAAGTTATTTTTTATTTATTTAATAGATAAATTGTAAGCTCTCGATGGACACCTGTAATTGTTCATAGGATAATAAGATAACTTTAAAACATATTCCTAGTTCATTTCAACGAAACTGGAGAATCTATAAGCACAATTCAATAATGATGCTGCCGCACACTCGAAAACAGTTGTGCAGTGCGGTGGCGTTCAAATTTGCAATTTAGGCGTTTGTGTCGCAGATTGAATTAACAGATAAGTCCATTAAGAGGGGAGAGTGCTGGTTGTTCTCGGTGCTCAGTGTGGTTTTGTTTTAGATCACACTGTGCACTGTGGGGTACGGCGACATGGTACCGCAGACGTGGCAAGGCAAGTTTATAGCATCTTTCTGCGCGTTACTAGGAATATCATTCTTCGCCCTTCCTGCTGTGAGTACCCTTACCGACGTCTCTCCAATCCAGTATATTGCCTCATTTGTCTCACCTTTGGAAGCACTTTTTTGTCTGCTGCTCATATTTAATACACTAAAGCCCTGCACGCTATAATAATAATTATGTTACACTATTCATATTTCAATTTCCTAATTAGAGTAATATTTTGATAAATTAGATTTTAAATAGTAATTAAAGGAGTTAATTAAACTAAAGTCTGTGAAAATGAGGTGGTAGTACATAGGCTAATTTAATTTGATTAAAAATGAAGTTCATTAAAATAGCCTTCACTGTTTTAATAACAGAACTGCAGACCATTGTAGAATATTCTTGTAATGTCCCAATAGTTTGATCTAACTAAAATTATCGCATGAGATCAAACCCGTTCCAAAATTATAGGTCTACCAGAATCTGATGGCAAAAAGTGAGAAAAGAATTAACTCTAGCAATACCGGGGTAATTGGAATAAAACATTTTGATCCTTTTTTCCCTTATAGTGGCTAATTCTGTGTGTGAAACATGCAAATATACAAATTTATCCAATGATTAAGGATATTTTTTGAAAATCTGCCATCAAAATTTGCCATCAGATCCTGGTAGACCTATACATTCTGGCACTGGACGTAGATAAACAGACAGACAGAAGTATTAAAAATCTTTTCTTGTAATCAATTAATTTTTTGGCTCAATTTCAATAATTATATGAAACACATATTAATTTGGAAAATCTATTTAACTCTACTGTTTGTGTTAAAATGTTCAGAAATGTTTTAATATAAGTTAAAATAAATTGAAGAGTGAAGAGTAAATACGAAAAACATGCTTCACAAAAAGTTAATTAATTTGATCCCGTCAAATGCCTTGTTTGCCGCTTTTATCGCCTATAAAGCTACATTATAATAATTTCCTATCGGGAAGAAAACATGGAGCTTCATTTTGGCCGCTGCAACTGTGTCAGCCCCAGCTGTCATTTATCGGAGATTTTTATCGCCAACCAAGTAAACCAACTCTATTGACATTTTATTTGTTAAATATTGTTCTTTTCTCTGTGCCGCTTTTTTCTTCATTTTAAAATGTTGATTTTTACATTATTTCTATATTATGAAAGGTGATCTTTACTTCATTCGCCTAGCTCTGTTTAGGTAAATAAGATGTAGATGCTCTACCTGTATAATAGGATTTAGTATCAAATTTTGTGTCAAATTGTTTTTTTTTTTTCAACTTTTCTATCTGTCTGTTTGTCTTTTTCATATTTTCTATAACCGGTTGAGATGTAGTACCTAGTTGATTCGATTAGAAGATTTAACCGCATTAACAAGTTACGCGCAAATCTAGTCTTTATGACTAGTCTATAAGATATAGGTATTAACTTATATTACCACAATATTCGGATACTCATAAGTCCCAATTGGTTTACTTTTTTGTACAGTTATGTTTATTAACATACTTTAGAGGTACGAGTGTTAAAAACTTGAAATGTATAATCCATGCCCATTCGCTTGTCATTTTGTGAGATGTTTTAAAATTTGTATCACTTTGTCGACAGGGTATATTAGGGTCAGGTTTCGCGTTAAAAGTGCAGCAGCAGCAGCGACAGAAGCACATGATCAGGCGGCGGCAGCCGGCCGCCACGCTCATACAGGCGCTGTGGCGGTGCTACGCCTCCGACGAGCACTCCATGAGCATAGCCACGTGGAAAATTCACCAAGTGCCCCTACCTAGTCCGCAAACGAGGTAAACTCATGCACGTCACATGACTGCATAGGCCACAGCTTAGCATGTACCGTCAGAAAAAATAATTTAGCATAAGCCAACAGCCGACCAAATAACTTAGCTCTATCATCTGCCGATGAATCAATTTCTCTTATGGTACATGAACAGACTTTCTATCTGTAACCGAATGAAATTTTGCTATCGAATGTGTTACAGGACGTAGATTTTTTAAGATACTTGCTAGAATATATGAAACGTAGGAATGTATATTTCAAGGTGTCTACAAAACAAATATTTTAATTTGAAAACATGGCCATGAGCCATATCAATATGTTGATAGCGAGGGCGGCTAACTGGCGGGCACCAACCTGCTCTAAATCAATAGGAGGCCCAGTCCATGGCGATAAATTTCCCCTCGTACCTAATCTAAGCTCCCTCTCGAGCGCCACGCGCCGAATAACTTTACAGCTTTCCTACATTGCGGGTTGGGACTAAACAAAATCACACAGTAAAACATGTGTTATATACGTTCAAAATATCACCAGTAAAAATAGACAAATAAAACGCAGAATCCGAACACAACGGCGCATAATTGGCCAAAGAAAAGAATTATTCGCTCGGAACACAGCTCGGAAATACAAAAGAATAACGTCTCCAATTGTTTGACAGCCGAGTGATGAGTGCTTCATTCAAGAACAATGCGTCGTTTGTGTCGCGGCTGCCGACGATCCGCCGCCACAAGAGCACGTCGCTGCACTCCCCCGCGCCGCACTCCAAGCCCGCGCACCGCTACGACGTCAACGCCAGCGCCGAGAACCTCGGTAAGACGCCTCCCGGCCCGCCCTAGCCGGCTCATTGTGCTCACTGGTCCGAATAGTGTTTCTAGCTTGTACACATTCCTTTTGTTATGTATGTCGTTTAACACACTACAATATAAACTAATTACTCGGGACCTAACCCAAAATTAACCCTAGCGACAGCACACCCTAGTGAAGATAAAAAAAAATTAAACGATCTAACGCTAAATTAGCTGCACCACTCGAAAATAATAATCCTTTCTGATGCTGAACAAACGTCATTCAGGCCTTAATCGTTTTTATTCGTTCGTAAATTTTCCGGAACGAGGCTTTAAAATAAAACATTTTATTGCTCATACTCTCGACCGATTCTTCCAGACATCGGCTGCGATATCTGCAGGAGCACGACAGTTTCACTACAACTCGGAGCAAACATCGATAAAACATCACAATCGCCCCACAAACTGAATATTCTAATGTATATAACGCGACATATTTATTGCCCTGTTTCGTAGATAATCGTACGTCGAGCGGGGACCATGCCTGTTGTCTACTTCATTGTTGGAAAAGCTGCTTTCAAGGTTCTATTCTTCATCTTTTAGAGGGCACTATGGCATGAGAGTTACAGTCGATAAACTTTGCTGCGTTTCTTACTACTCATTCTTACTAGTATGAATTTCAAACCGACATGTGAATACACGAATTGCGTTGAGGTGACGAGGTAGGGCCAAGTCGCCGGCCGCTTCCGGCGGAGTGGGCAGGCGGTCTCCGTCTCCCGGCTCCCCACACGATTGCTGACGATCAACTTATCTTCTGTTTCTTTCTATTTTTCCACTTTTTGAATAAAATGCACCCGCGTAGAGAACGCTTCCAATCGTTACGAATCGCAAGCAGGAGCTTCACATACCAACATTTGTTTACCAAATGGCTTCTCGAGTTTTTGATGGCTTTTGCGTAAGTAAAGCTAAGCTAGACATGTCTATAGGGAATATTGACTTACGAAGAATGCATATATCCTGTTCGTTCGTTTAGCATCATAGTGCGCGGTTACCAGTGATCATTGAATATACGAGTCGATATAGAATTACTCTTACTGGAATGGCTTCATTCAGAGCTTCATATCTTTTTTGTTTATATAAATAATATAAAAGGTATGTAAGCAATATAACGCTGCTTTGCATTTTATGCATGAAAATAGAAATAGGACTTTTTTTTTATTTTTCAAATACAGGAAGTTTACATTTGACATCAAACAGGCGAGAATCAGAATTCTGAGGTTTTCAAATCAAACTCGCCAATACATTTCATTTCAAAATTAAAAATATATGTAACAAAAGAAATTCTATAACAGAAGAAATAAATGTTATGGGGTTCCGTAGCTTACACATAGCAACACAAGGAACTAGACAGAAACTCCCTAACATCTTTAATATTTTGACCTTCTAGGTAGTTTCGTTTTATAGAAATTAGAGTTTACGTGTATTATTTTACTAACTAACTCTATTAAATATTGACAAATATTTACTACCTATTATTAAATATGCCACTAATTGTCTGACTTTTACTTATTATTGTTAGAGAAAACTTAAAGTCCGGCCATTTATTTTCACGACATTTTTGTACTGAATTTCTGTTTTAGTACATGGTCCAACGTGTTTTTAAAACGCACCACGTACTAGCTATCTACAAAAAGTACCAAATTTTATTCCAAGTATAAAACTATTTTACAAAAGGTTTTTTAAACAACAGGTGCATTACGAAATCTCTACCTCGTACCTACACCGACGGGTATTTTATTTCATTGAGAATGTTTGTACAAGAATGTTTTAAATATTCACTGCCGGGGTCCTACCGAAACAATATTCACAAAGCAGTCGGAATTGAATAAACCAAAGCTGGAAGATGTTTTCTTTGTTGTTGTGCGTACAAGAAATTTCTGAGCATCGAAAAATCCTACGAATTATGTAGAAGGATCCTTGGGCGCTCTCGTTAGATACTAATAAACAAATAGATTTTAAACTCTCACATAAATGCATTTTTAGGTTTAAGAATTATGTATATTTTTTAACGAATAATTTATTTTTGCTACGAGCCATAATATTCTCAGTAACATTATGATCTCCTTGTAAACCGGGCCGTCTATTCCCATTTCTTTTGTAAATGCCGTAACCATTTACACAATTTACATCCCCTTGTGTCTGCGAGACCCGCTTGCGGCGCCCCACCCTCGCGCCTATACTAAATGAAATTTTATTCCATCAGGAAACTTCATTTGCATATTACCTGATTCGAGATCTGAAAGAAAATCTGTCGATAAAGAATATTATAATACGAAGGCCCACGTAAAGGACCAACATTCTATTATGATTGAAAGAAGACGAGTCGTTTAAGAAAATTGATATTATGAAATGAGGATAAATGATGTAGGCACACGAGTCAAAATGATTATAATATATATTTTTCCAAACATTCTATTGAGTATCCAATTTTTATAGCATACGAGCGAAAAACATAAGTAGGCTCTCTTTCCATGTTGACATTCAAAAAGGTTCTTGTGCGGCTGCTACGGAAAAACAGGCGCTTTTCTCCCTCATTGAGCTCGCATAATTAGAACGTTTATGAAAGGCATGCGGGAGGTCCCATAACAAGAGGGAAGTTGACGTCAAATTGAAAATCTATTCACGTCGCATTCCGTTTTAAGTTTTCTTTTAACGTTGAAATATTTTATGAATGGCTAATCCGTGTATTTTCATATCGATCCGAGCCCCGCGAGCGGCGAGCGACTGAAAACACTTCGAGTTCTTTGGAGCCGTAGCTCGGGGCCGTTAAAATTAACAATTGCGATAAAACCTGCCACTCGGTGGGACATCCGAAGGCTTCTTATAAATTTTAATCGAAAACCACGATTGAAGATCGCCAGAGCTCGCGTAAGAAAGAGATAACACGACGATCGATAGTTTGCTTAGACGTTAAGTGGCACCCACTGCATTGACCTCATTATACAGGTATTTTCATTGCAGTATCTATCAAATCGAGGGCCGATTTGCCTTAATAATACAAAATTAACTATACGAAGTATATAGGTCGTGAAGTACTGAAATTAATAAAGAAAACTTACTTGATTGTTTGCTTATGTGTA
Source organism: Cyaniris semiargus (assembly GCA_905187585.1). Lineage (NCBI taxonomy): Eukaryota > Metazoa > Arthropoda > Insecta > Lepidoptera > Lycaenidae > Cyaniris > Cyaniris semiargus. The sequence continues at coordinate 9,559,932 of LR994555.1, forward strand.
TTCCAGTACTACTAACCGATTTTAATGAAATTTGGCAAATATGTTTTATAGAATTTGAAAAAATATGTAGGATATTTTTAATCGGCACAAAATATAATTGTGTTAGCTATTGTTACATCCGGAAAGCTTCCATATGTGTTAACGTGTTACTTTCATCAGATATTATCTAAACACAAGTAAAAATATATTTTTAAATAAAAGCTGGTTAACACTTAGGAGCTATGGTTAACACTCACTCTGTACTAAACCCTACTAATATTAAAAACTCACTAAACCTTAAATAATAAAAATTTGCTTGATAGTAATAAATACCCTAATAAAGTTTGTTTACTTACACAAGTTTTCATTGTCTCACTTTAACTAAAAGTTTAATCAAAAGTATCATTAAAATTGGAAACTGTAAAACCTAACAAGATCACCGCATTCTTGCAGTTAGACATGTCTGATAACAGATTTTTGTGCACTTTTAAAATTTGATTGCGACTTTTTTGCATTATATAACGTAGCACTGCTTACCCGAGCATTTTGTGAATACAAATCTAAAGGCAGGCGGGAGTCTCTTCTTTTCTCACGCCACAGTTTTTGAATGTTTCTTAGCACGATTTTGTCTGCGTCGTACGACCGAGTAGGGTAGATACTTGGTGATGGTTGAGTGTTGAAGTCAGCGTGTGTGGGTTGGCAGGCGCGACGCTGCACGTGCACCGCGGTCCCCGCGGCCCTCTCCACCCCTCGTACTGCGGCGCGGTCGCGGAGACAGCGCTCTCCAAGAGAATCTCCGACGGTAAGACCTAAGGGCTAGTCCACACGACGCGTCGCTTCAGCCTCGTGCGACGAGGCTGGAGCTACGAGCCAGAGATAGCGCTCACGAGGTGCGTTTCGACTTTCGTCGACCCGACGTCTCGTAAGACGGGCGACGTGAGAAAGTTTTCCTTCCATCTCGATGCGCCGTGTAGAAAAGCCCTAGTAGGCCGGACGAAATAGTCCTCCTAGTCTGATTGTGCACTGTCGCTTCGTAACCGATATTTCCGTGCCCGATTAACGAGCCCTTCGATGTGCGTACTAGAATGTTTGGCCACGAAATCTTTAAGGCAGCTTTTCAGCGCTAGAAATCTAAGTTATAGTTTTTGTATGCTTTGTCCGTCTGCAGTACCGCCTTTCTGGCGGTACCCGATAGTTTCAAAGTAAATAGCCTTTGTTAGCTTTTGTAAATCGACATCATTAACGTACACTATTATCGATTGTAGTTTAGTTGGACGAGTGGGTATCATTTGCCGATCTAAGTTTATTATGAACCTTTAACAAATTATAATTAGCTCCAACAGACGTAGAGGGTGAACACTGAACGTACCTTATTATTGAGGAGACCGGTGATATCTCAGGAAATATTTAGTTACTCCTACTTCTGAAATCCCAGAAGACCGGAAGGTATATCTTATTGTCCCAACACGGTATCCACTTTTTCTGTATTTGTTTAAAATACTAGATACGTTTTCACATGACCGAAACTTATTTCTTCCTAAGATCGATGCAGTTTTTGACAGTCAAAAAGATGAATAAACAATTAACTTTCTTTTGTCTAATTTTCATTTCATTTTAGAATAAAAGTTGTAACTTACGTCATTCATTTATCTGTTTCATATAGTCTAGGATATTATATTAAGGTAGAAATAATATGTTTCGAACCAAAATTACTGCTGTGTGTAATATTACGTGTATGGTAGAATTGGGTAGTGATTTACTTTGCTTTTCATATTTATATTCTGTCAATAAAACCGAATGACCAGGGACATGTTCTGTACACAATTATATAAAACCCAGTGATACTCACTTCCATATGCTTGGAATAAATTTCGGCTGTCGTAAAATAAAATATTCAGATAGCCAAAATGCTCTGAGCAACTGATAAAAACAAAACAACTTCTGAGGAAAATGTTTTATTTGTACCTTTTTTAATATACTTGCTTATTACTTACACCAGTTACACCTAACTTTCGGAGTAAAAAAAGAACGTCTGACCACGTAGAGTTTTACCTATAAATTTCCATTAAGTTAGGCATTCATAAATTATAAAATATATAAAACTTTTTCATACTGAACACAAACAATGGCATTGATACAGAATAAATTTTTTGCTTATGCAGCTAAACTTACTTTATAAAATATGTACGTGCAAGTAAATAGTAATTATGACCCCTTAAGTCCAAAGACTAGGGCATAGGTACTCTTTCAGTATCTCAAGTAGCTCCATATGAGCTAGAAACAGATTGCCGGAAGAGTACAACCGAGTCAGTCTCCCTCGGCCGGCGGCCCGTGTCCCATCGGGCATAACACTGCAAATTGCAATATTTACTACATATTGGTCAGCGCGCTCGTAAACCCGCCCGCCGGCCATTAGTGTAGTTGTAACGCGAGATGAAGCCTCGCCTATCGATTGAATCCGATATTTTACAACCCCGTCACCGAAATCTCTATGGACTCCGAATAGATAACCGTAAAAAAGTAGGTGAATCGTGGAAACGAGGTTTTGTTGAGTTCGTCTGTTTTATTTGGATCGGGCCATTTTTCGTCCGATAAATAATATATTTTATGTATGTCTTGTGTACACCGAGTACCGAAAAGACACACCGAATGAGCCAAAAACAGCGAAGGGAAAATCTGATTTTAGTTACGACCTTGTGGCGTTTTGTCCTTATGGTCTAGTATAAACAAAAACAAAACGACAACAATTAATAAGATTTATTTAAAAATAACGGTGTGGGTTCTAGTGCCTGATCTGGTTTTGGTGTAAAATGTTACTCTCCTGGTATAACGAGGAACAGGGGCACCGGCGAGAACAGGGACCATGTGGAAGTCCAGCCTGCGATGAAACTAGAATGGCCCTGGTGAGCGATCTGGACGCCAGCCTCTTCCAACACAGGATAAAGGAGCTAGGAGTCACACTCTTCAGCCTCAATCCCAAAGGTCGAACCCTGGAATATCCATCGTCCACTTTTAAAATATATTCTATAGGACTCCTCTGATAGTGACACCCTGCACCGCGCGACCAAGCGAATAATAACCAAAAGAGTAGATAGTCGGTGCAGAGGTGAAACTATCAGAACGGAGTTACATTTTATATATTTTACATCTAAGCAAAAAAAAAAATAATGATAAACATGATGGAGATGAATCATGAAATAGCACAAGAAAACTAATAATTACATACACGATGAATTCGCCCAAAAATCATGACGAAGCATAAAATCTAATTATTATAACAAAATGGTGGCGAATAAAGCAATGGAAAACTACGTAATTTAACAATATGCAACACTTACCCTATCGGGGTGCAAGACGACACTTATTATAATATGTATAATATCAAATTTAAAGTTTACGATTAATATTTTATATTTTGACTATTTAAACGAAATTTATCGATGTTAGGACGTAACGCTAACGACTTCACGGAGACAGATTAAAATGGCGCGACCGCGCTCCAGTGAGTTCCGAGAGTGAATGTGCGTGAACAATGGCGCGCGCGACGGCCGGCGATTGGCCGTTGGCCGGCTACGTAACGACCGCCCGTGGTGCACGTACAGTGAGCGATAAAAGTGTTTCGCGATAATTAAATAAAAAAAATACATTTTTGAGGACTTAATAAATAAAATATTCCAACAATTAACAATCATGTACGTGCAACGTTACATTACCCCCCGGGTCACAAAAAGGATTTTATTCTCCCGAAATAAAATCCTGACTAAAATAAAAGGAAGGTTCAAAAATATTTTACTTATTTAATCCAACTAACTTTAAATCCTTAATATGCCAAGCACCAATATTTTTACCTGACATATCTTCTAAAATGTACACTAAAGGGGATTTTTTCTCCTTCACTTTACATTTAATGAATTTTGGTGCCAGCTTTTTACTAAAATATTTGTCCTTATCACTTAAGACATACGCACGCTTCATCACAACGTCGCCAACTTTAAATTCAGTTGGTTTACGACGCAAGTTATAGTGAGACGTGTTTTTGGCATGAGCATGCCAAAGTCTCGCCTGGACTTTGTCGAAAATATCTGAAAGGCATCCCAAATTTTCCGCATAACGATCACGTGGAAGGAAAACTAACTCATCACCAATGTCGTTATCTACGTAGTGAGTTCCGCATATAACTAATTCTCTGCCGAAAACCAAAAATGAAGGAGTATAGCCCGTTGCCTCATTAACCGAATTGTTGATAGCGAACTGAACCTTGGGAATAAAAGTGTCCCAGGACCGATGGTCATCCTCCACGAAAGTTGATAGGCACGTAATAATTGTACGGTTATAACGCTCGACTGTGTTGATTTGCGGAGTGTATTTTGGCGTATAAAAAACGTTGGGAACACTATACTTCTTAAATAATTCCTGAGTAACAGCACTAATAAATTGAGTACCGTTATCCATGAAAATTGTTTGTGGAACTCCATGCGAAAGAAAGACGGAATCTTCTAAAAATTTACAAACTGCTGCAGCTGTTGCAGAACGCAAGGGAGAAATTAAACAAAATTTCGAAAAGCAGCAGGTTACGACTAAAATGTAACTATTCTGCTTCCTAGTTACGGGCAGAGGACCCATTAAATCTACCGAGATGGCCTGAAAAGGGCGGCAGCATTGTTTTGGACGACCCATTTCTCCTAATATTTGATGATTCTGAGCTTTATAAGTAAGACATTTAGTGCAAGATCCAATAAACCTGACAACGTCCCTGTGCATTCCTGGCCAAAAATAACGTAGCGCAAGACGACGATACGTTTTGAATACCCCGAGATGCCCAGCTGTTGGCTCGGCGTGATTTTCTAAAATTACCTGCTCTCGTAATTCTTTTGGGACTACCTCCTTCCACGCAAATTCCGAAGTTAAGTCGGTCGAGTTATGTCTGTCCTTCGTCAATCTAAAAAGTGTATCATTTTTAATAAGAAAATTGGGAAAGTTTTGAGGTTTTGAGAGACAAGAATCATAAATGTTTTTGTACCACGAATCTGATGTAGTCGCAAAAATTCCTGCCGTACCTATAGTGTTCACAGGAACAGCCCTACTTAGTGCATCCGGCACTACGTTATCAACACCGCGGCGATGCTTCAGCTCAAAGTTAAAAGCGGACAATCTAACACCCCAGCGAGCTAAACGGCCTGTTGGGTTGTCTATAGAGAGAAACCACTTTAGCGCACTATGGTCAGTATAAACCGTAAAAGGCTTGCCGTTCTGTAAATAGCATCTCCAGTGTTCTAAAGCGATTAGTACAGCAAGTGTTTCCCTTTCAGTAATGCTATAGTTCCTCTCTGCCGCTGACAATGACTTGCTCATATAAGCAATTGGGTGTTCCTTACCATTAATTGTTTGTGTTAACATAGCACCAACACCACAATTGCTGGCATCGGTATGGACCTCAAATGGCTTATCATAATCAGGGCAAGCAAGAACTGGAGCAGAGACTAAGCACTCTTTTAGTTTTTGAAAAGCTAGTTCTGCTTCTGAAGACCATACGAATGGTGGTCCACCTTTTTTGCAAGATGTTAATTTATTAAGAGGAGCAGCAATAGTACTAAAGTTTGGCACAAAACGACGGTACCATGTCGCTGTCCCGAGGAAACGCTTGATGTCCTTACGACAAGTAGGTGTCGGGTAATTGAGGATAGCTTGTACTTTCTCGGGATCGGTTCGTAAGCCATTGCTATCTACTACGTAGCCCAAATATTTAAGTGAACTGCGGAAAAATTTGCATTTTTCTAGGTTGACCGTGAGATTAGCCTGTTTTAATTTCTCTAGAACCCGCTGTAAAATAGAAACATGCGAGTTAAAGTCATTAGAGACGATAATTATGTCATCGATGTATGCAAAAACTTTAAGTTCAAATTCACTAAACAGCTTGTCGACCAGCCTTTGCTGAGTTGCAGGTGCATTAGTCAAACCGAACGCAGTACGCTTGAAATGAAACGTACCACGATTTGGCACGTAGAAAGCAGTTTTATCCCGATCCTCTGGAGCTATAGGAATTTGCCAAAATGCCTTAGATAAATCTATGCTAGACAAGTAACGAGCATCTCGAAGGTTATCCAAAATCTCCGAAACGTACGGCAAGCTGTAAGCATCGCGTTTGGTGACCGAATTCAGTTTACGACTGTCGAGGCAAAAACGGGGCTCGCCATTCTTTTTATTTACAATTAAAACAGGGGAAGACCAGGCACTCTCACAAGGCTCGATAACGTCGAGTCTCAACATTTCATCCACCTGCTCAGCAAGGATACGTTGCTTTTCCGGAGACATGCGGTAGTAGCGTTGTCGAATAGGTTGAGCATCACCAGTGTCAATTCGGTGAACGATTGCATTGGTCACACCTAAACCTTTGTTTTCGACAGAGATTTCGGTAAACTGGTTAATAACCTTATCCGCAATTACTTTTTCCGAATTAGATAAATGATCATAAGCCTGAATGATAGAGGAGCGATCCGTATGAATGCTAGCGGCAGCAACTGGAGAATTAAAAAATAAAATATTGGAAAGTCGATTTGGAAAAATATTAAACTGTTTCCAAAAATCAATTCCTAAAATAAAATCTACATTAATATCTGGAACCACGTAAACTTTTATAACGAGACACGTATTTTCGAAAGAGACAGGTAAGTTTAAATACCCAACACTAGTCATGGTATGACCACCTGCCGCTGAAACAGTTATATAACTATCTTTATTAATCTTAAAACCCAGATCTTCGAAAACACGATGGAAATTATTGCCTAATATTGATACGGCTGCACCAGAATCCATCAAAGCGTGAAATTTTATATTATTTATAAAAACAACAGCATAAGGCCTAGGGTCGTTAACTGTTTGACTACGCAGAATTGTATTTATTTTATAAGTAGAGAAATATAAACCTATTGTATGTAACCATTTAGACCAATCTTCACTGTCAAACTTACTACAAGGTTTCATATCGGTATTACAATTCTGCGAGGAAACTAGTTTTTTGACAGAGTAGACTTATCCTGATGGCATGACGGACAATCTGGTGTTTTAACACCTTCGCGACCGCAAACAAAACAAAGAACCTTATCCTTGTCGGCCTTACATTGCCTTAGGTTATGAGTGTTGCTGCGACAACGCGGGCAGTACAGAACCTTGGGGGTAGAGGACATTGCATGTACATAATTATTATTATTTGAATTATTTTTAAAATTGGAATAGCTTTTACTAGTATGTACGTAATTATTCGATTTTGACGACGAATGGCCCGAGTACGCAAATTCAGGTGCCAGAGTTTGAGAAGTGACTCTAGGAGGTTCACGAAAACCAGAAAGTCGTGCCTGTATATTTTCATAATTACGACATAATGATCTCAAGACGTCCACACTATCAATATTAGCAGCAGAAGCTAATGTGCTCGCGTAGCATGGTCTTATATTATGAAGAAGAATTTCTAGTTTGTCTTCATCTGCAAGCGGCTTAGATAAACGAGAAAAAAGTCCTGACATAATTGAAAAATAAATTACTATATTTTCCGTTTCGCCTTGCGTCCTGGCACGAATTTCCGAAAGAAGCCTATAATCATAGTCTGCCTGATCAAAATCGTTTTTAAGTAGAACAGTAAGCTCGTTCCAATCTGACACCTGATCCTGAACTCCGCGATACCAATGTAAAGCATCACCTGAAAAGATTTCTGTGGCATACGACAGTAATTTAGCAGATGAAATATTTCGTGCTGTACTAAATTCAGTGACACGTTGTATAAAGGAACGAACACATGATTTTCCATCGAATTTAATTCGAGTCAATTCGGCTGTAACTCCACGTTCGCAAGTCACATTTATATTTAAAGGATCAGCTGTCGACTGATTTCCAAAACTAGAAGAGGAAGAACTTAATAAGGAATCAACAGCTGAGTCCTTAAGCATAACTGTTCTTTTAAATAATTCCTGAAATTCAGCGACCGCGGCATTATAAACGTCCCTATACTGGTCATCACAAACTATCCGATTAAGTCGGTGATAAAGGTGATGTAGGTAGTTCTGAGCCCGAAGTAACGCATTCTTGTCAGGCTTCGACGAAAGAAGCACTTTGACCTTGGTAAGAACGTCGTTAGCTCCCCTTAGGTCCTGACTAATTGTAAATTGGCTGTCGAGGATGTCCTCCGAAGGAAAAAGAGGTCCTAATTTAGAAATTTGTTTCCTTAAATCCTCGACAGTGTTTGCTGGTTGTTCGCCTCGAATAGCTACCTCATATTCTAGCTCAGATTTCTGAAGCGACAGAAATTTTATATGATATTCCATAGTGAAATTTAAAATAGTAAAATCGCAGAATTAAAATAATGTAAGTACTAAAGTAGCTGAATGCTATTTCCAAAAACCGAAAGAAAAAAAATACTAAATTATTTAAATGAACTGCACCGCAATAAAAATAAGTGTTGCTTAAAGTTATACTAAAACTCCGTTCTGTTACAAAGCTGAAATAAGAACGTTATGGTTGGCAAACATGTAGATGAATGAAAACACAATGAAAATGAGGCGACTGTAAAAAAAAATTAAAAATAGACAATCACCAAAACAAAAAGAAAAAAAAAGCGTTATTGTAACTAATGTGTACACTCCTTAAAACATTAAAAAATATATATAATTAAAAGCAACAAAATTAATTAAAATAATTAACACTTCAGAACTCGGCTGTACTTTAACAATGAACAGTAGTCAACAAAATGGCCGTTACATGTAAAAGAACGTTACAATTCAATTACGACACAATTCCTAAACATATTTCAGTAATTTATTAGCAAGGACAGTGTACACCTTAGTTATTAGCAACCAAAAATAAAAATAACGTTTAACAAATAAAATAAAATAGCACATGCACACAAATATTAAAAAGCAAAACCAGATCCACTTTTAAAAGTACTAACCACGTTTAAGGGCGCCAGTGTGGCGTTTTGTCCTTATGGTCTAGTATAAACAAAAACAAAACGACAACAATTAATAAGATTTATTTAAAAATAACGGTGTGGGTTCTAGTGCCTGATCTGGTTTTGGTGTAAAATGTTACTCTCCTGGTATAACGAGGAACAGGGGCACCGGCGAGAACAGGGACCATGTGGAAGTCCAGCCTGCGATGAAACTAGAATGGCCCTGGTGAGCGATCTGGACGCCAGCCTCTTCCAACACAGGATAAAGGAGCTAGGAGTCACACTCTTCAGCCTCAATCCCAAAGGTCGAACCCTGGAATATCCATCGTCCACTTTTAAAATATATTCTATAGGACTCCTCTGATAGTGACACCCTGCACCGCGCGACCAAGCGAATAATAACCAAAAGAGTAGATAGTCGGTGCAGAGGTGAAACTATCAGAACGGAGTTACATTTTATATATTTTACATCTAAGCAAAAAAAAAAATAATGATAAACATGATGGAGATGAATCATGAAATAGCACAAGAAAACTAATAATTACATACACGATGAATTCGCCCAAAAATCATGACGAAGCATAAAATCTAATTATTATAACAAAATGGTGGCGAATAAAGCAATGGAAAACTACGTAATTTAACAATATGCAACACTTACCCTATCGGGGTGCAAGACGACACTTATTATAATATGTATAATATCAAATTTAAAGTTTACGATTAATATTTTATATTTTGACTATTTAAACGAAATTTATCGATGTTAGGACGTAACGCTAACGACTTCACGGAGACAGATTAAAATGGCGCGACCGCGCTCCAGTGAGTTCCGAGAGTGAATGTGCGTGAACAATGGCGCGCGCGACGGCCGGCGATTGGCCGTTGGCCGGCTACGTAACGACCGCCCGTGGTGCACGTACAGTGAGCGATAAAAGTGTTTCGCGATAATTAAATAAAAAAAATACATTTTTGAGGACTTAATAAATAAAATATTCCAACAATTAACAATCATGTACGTGCAACGTTACAACCTAAATAGAAAATTACTGCGTCGAAAATATAGAACTGTCAACGTAGAATCGTGATTCGTGAATTTATGTAAATGTTCGTGTAAGTTAACTACAATGTAAATGAAAAAATGTGAATATTTGAAATTCGAAAAAAAATATAAAGAAATTATAAAATATTTTAAACAGGTACCTACTTTAGCATAAAAAATAATATCAGCATCAGATCGGGCCTCAGGCTACCTAAAATGACACGTATTGATTTATTTTCTAGTGACTGTTGTACGTGTAGCGTTGTAGTAAATATATCTTTAGCTAACCCCTTTAAATCCTATTCCTAGGTAGAACCAATAGCTGTGATAGTAAAAAACTTGACTTTACAGGTTACTTAAATTAGGTACACATTTTAAAAATATGTTTAATTACTCCCATTAAAATCACACTTAAATTGCTAAATACCACGCGTCGCACTATTTCAATGCCAATACGTGATATCTAGCTATACAAGTTGTTTATACATAATATATCACAATAATTTTCGTATAAGCAAGATGAATAAAATGTACATGATATAAGAGTTGTGTCAAATAATCTGCAGTTAAATGTTTGTTAACATTTTTGCACACTCGTATATAACAGCCACCTTATCCACATACCCCAAACTCCACCAACGATTGAAAAATAAATTACTTGACGCTACGGAACCCAAGCGAAGGTTAACTGGATTCGTTTGAAATTGTAAATTACAATTATTACTGTACATACCCAATTCAGCTTAGAAATTTACTTTCGAAGGAAAAGGTTCTCATTGCACACAAGCCCGTACTCCATTTGTGATGTTGCTTACCCATCAACCCACCTCCTTCCGATCTCGCTTTTAAAAGTATTACGTCGTTTCAGTATTTTAATTGAGTATTACATTCTGATGCAGACGAGGACGATGAGCCACGCTGCGTGACTCTGACGCCGCGCCACAAGGCAGCCATTCGCTTTATAAGAAAGGTACGTAAGCTTCCCGTTTCCAACTAAAGCTTTCAATTACTCTAGCTGATGACTAACAAGTCTACTCGAACACATCCGACACGATATCGTTACTGGACGTCGCGGCATCACACAATGTACTACGTTTTCTTTTCTGTATTCAAAAGCATTGATCACATTGCCAATAAACAGTATAATTTTCATAGAGATATTATGTACTACGTAGTACTTATATGTCAGTGATAATTTTATACCATGGCTACTACAAAAACAATTGTATTGGTACCAATTTTAACAATAATATAATTTGCTACGAGAGTTTATTTTCACGCTGCTCCGATGAAATTGTAATACATTTTTAAATTCTTTAATGAAAACAAAACCTCCTCTCTCGGCTAATACATAACTGAGGAGGTGGGCTACGGAGCAAAGTGAGGTAGTCTTTGGGGCGCACTGAATCATTTATTAACTGTTTTTACAATATTCAAACTTTACCACTCGCTCCGTGTTTACTTATACATTTTTACGCCGCTGGCGCTCCTACCTCGATAGTTGATACGTGATATACTACAATATTCCCACCTCTCTAGGTAACCTCGGAAGTGTTTCTATTAACGCAGCGCCAGATGTTTTATTATTAGTTCAAAAGTAATTCGAACTTATATAGTAAAGAGGTTAGCGGCGTTTATAGCGCTCTCGTGTTTAAGTGATATATTGCGATGCACAATTTATCGAGTAGCACGATCATTCAAATGACGAGAAAGTAACACTTTACGACAATCACAAACGATAAAGCCCCCCGAAAGATATTATTTTACATGTGTCTTATAAACTTGTAACAGATGAAGTATTTTGTGGCCCGACGTAAATTTAAAGAAGCGCTTAAACCGTACGACGTTAAGGATGTAATAGAACAGTACTCGGCGGGCCACGTCGACCTGCTGGCGAGAGTGAAAAACGTCCAGACTAGGTACTGATGCCACGGCACGAGGCACGCTAGACCTACATGAGCTATTTCATCAGATCCTAATATCTACAGATCTTGAATCTAGTAAAATTCGACTCAGATCTTGCATTTAGTTACGTTGTCATTTGAATATGGAATCTGATAAAATAGTTCGTTGCTACTAGTGTCCTTAATGTATTGGCCGGTGTTCCCCCTTAAACTCCGCCGCATAAACCCACTGTACCTGTATTACTCTCTGTACGATATATTGTTAACCTTACTCGTTAGACGACACCTCATAATCCTCGTAGACAAGTTTTGCTTTCTATACATCACACATTTTATGTTCTCTATAATATTATAGCTAATCTGCGTAGAGTGTGTTGCTATACGAATACCATAAAATTTTCTAAGTTTACTTTCGGTGTTTGCCTGAACATTTTTCTTACTTTCTCAAATGTAGCACCCGTACTATAAAAACTGTACTTATTCGAAATCTGCTTTGAGATGTAATTAAAAATGTTCAGTGCAATACACAACTCACGATGTTTCATGTTGGCTAAGCGTATGATGCAGGTGTTACGAACTCTAGGTAGCGCATTGTGTTACGCGTTTAACGATTTCTCTACAACACAAAACAAACCTCCTTTCCATGCGCATGACTAATCTGTTTCACCAGAACCTGACACGCGTCACTGAAATTAGTAGCTGTACCTAATGCTAAACTTAGACTTCTTGGAACTACTGCGATTACTCCTTTACATTCTGACCACTCTGAACTATAAGTAGGCACAAACGATCACATGAATTTTTTTACGACTAAAATTAAGTTAAACTATTTCTAACATAACATGATACTTATTTCATACTAGACCAAAATACCTACGAAAATATCACGATTTCCGTAGCTCCCATTCGAGCCTCGCGTTCTTTGAATAATAGAATTAGAAAACTTTTATTTTTATCTAGCTCAAGTATTTTGTCGCTCGCAAGAGATTTAGAGAAGCATTGAAACCTTACGACGTGAAAGACGTGATAGAGCAGTACTCTTCAGGCCACGCCGACCTCCTAAACCGAACCAAGAGCCTGCAGTACAGGTGAGAGTAGACCACGTGGCTCGGGCGCGGCGCCAGCCCTCACGACAGCTGATATTCAGCCGCAGACCGCTGTGTTTGTTCCCCGACTTGTCCGTGTTTAATAGACTTCATTAATTGAAACTGCAGTAATTGTCATTGGTATTGCTGAAATTTGATCCCGATTGAAACAGTTTGTTCCTACTTATTGAATTTTACTAATTGGTTTTAACGTTCAGTTATTTTATTTTAAATGGTGTGTTCATATTTTTAGTATATTCGTAGATTTGTGATTAAATTACTGAGCACCTGAGATTTTCTATCAAAATAATTATAATTACTTCCTAATTCCTATTTTATATTAATTCTTTAATATAATCTATTAGAGTTGTGCCATCTTTGCATGGGTTTGGTGGTGAACGTGAAAATACGACGCGCGACGCTAGCATTTTTGCCTTTGAGGCTTAATTAATTTGTATAAATAAATTTAAGAGTCATTTATTTAATGTCATTAATTTGTGTTCCCTCGAGTGTTAATCTATAAATAGAACAATCGACACAATTACTAGGGGAGTTGGTGGCCAATACTATTACGTTGACTATTACAGCTCTTTGTGTTTTCGTTGTTCGAATGTTGGTTCGGTTTGATATTTAAGAGAACATTCGGATTCAGGGTAAATAACAAACAATAAGAAGTTATTATTATCGTCGATGTTTTCGCGTTCGCCGAGTAGATAGATACTGAGTTTAACTTTAGAAAAAGTGTATTTCTCGTAATGTGTTTTTAAAATTTTTTCTTCGTTAAAATTCCTGTACCATACACAACAATAACTATTTACCTTGGTACTAATCTTTCTTCTCGCATGTTTTTACAGGTTAGATCAAATTCTTGGTAAACAAGGCTCAAAAGCTAAAGACGTGTATGCGTCAAAAATTAGCCTAGCGTCAAGAGTGGTGAAAATTGAACGACAAGTAAGTAATAATAGCCACACTTCACTTAGTTATTTATAACCAATGTACCAATAGGCTTTATTAAAAAAAACAGTTACAAGTTTTATTCACAAATTGCTGTTTAATTCTCGACAGGCTAATATCTAACTCGTATACATAAAGTCAAGTGTCAAGACCAGTCCTAAGTTCCGGTAATTAATTTTGTTCAAACTCTACCCCATTACAATTGTATGTTAAACTCGATCAATAACCAATCATTTTGTAAATTCATTTGGAACGTGCATAGAATTTTCAATTGATACTGAGAAGTGTTTACAAAATCGAATTTTGAGGGTGAATTAAGATTCGCCCTAAATCACAAAATCAAGAAACAACAGGTATACGAAATTAAAAACCATATCGATATTTTCAGGTAGATGACATAGAAAGTAAGCTAGACCATCTGTTAGAGATGTACGAGGAGGACAGAAGACCTCCGAGGAGGATCTGCGGCGGGATGTCGGGGGGTGCGGGGGGCGCGGGGGGCGCGGGGGGTGCGGAGGGCGGCGCCCCCGGGGGGTACATGAGGCCGGCCCTGACTGAGAAGCAGTGCTCGGAGCCCAACTCCCCCGTGTCCAGGTCGTTCGAGCAGCCCGTGCCGGCCTCCGCGCCGCCGCTCCCGCACAAGAGGCCCATGAACCGGGGCTACTCCGACCTAGGAACTAGATTTATGAAAAAGAAAGTTATTGTAAAGTAAGTATTGTTAGTGGTTGTCAATTTGAACATGATTTAACTTTATGTATAATGATTAACAGATGCGATTCAATAATATAAGAACTAGCTTTGAAAGGTCTCTTCGAAGCCGATCGTATTGAAGACCGCGTAAACTAGTAAGAGGCATATGAATTCAAATTCAATTCTGTAGTGTGTTTGGAAAAACTTTCGAATGTGTCGAAAAAACTATGTTGTTGAAAGTTAGACACGATAGGTAGCAAGAACAATTCATTTATTTTAGTAGGCTATCTGCTCTATAATGTTTCATATTTTATGTCTAATGTCGTCGTTCTAATTTTCAGGACGTCTTCTAGTAGAAATGGTGGATCACCTCGGGAAGACGAAGTAGTAATAGTAGTTCCCACCGACAGGGAGGATACGCCTCCGCGACTCGTCACAGATAGTTCAGGTAATTCTATGATATTACTTATTTCTATCAAACAGTTTACATAAATTCAATATAATATTACAGGCTCTACATTATCACATACTATGCTATCAGCTGTTAAAAAATCGGTTTCAAAAACTAACATTACATTCAATATTTGTTTATACCTTTTAAATGTATATTACGACAAAATACAGTTTTACAACACTTCAAGATCGCTGTAAGGCAGGTGTACTGTGTTTAACCTATTAACCATCGTTGCCATAGGTATAAATATGCGAATATTACAAAATTGCAGCATCTTATGAAGATTATTCGTCGTCGACCTCTCTCTGACCGACGTCGTCGGACAGCCCCATTCTAACCGCCCACCGCCGCCTTCGTGAGTCCTTCACTTTGGTCTTTCGATGTGTGGAATGTGTATCGTATTGCGTATTAGTTTTCCTTTGTACCTCTCGCTGATCCTACCTTACTCATGAATGTACCGATGGTGTTGTATCTAGAGACTGCGCTCGTCGAGGACGACGTCTCGACACGTTTCCCTTCTACTTTTAATTTTCGATTTCGCCGGTCGACGCCTCCCATAGAACTTTGATCAGTCGATTTATTTATCTGGTTTTTAGATCTTATTGTTTACTTTTGTACTGTGTCAGAATGTTGATCATGTTATTACGTTTTGGAGCATGTTTGTAAATTTTGTTCTTAGACTAAAATATTTTGGTATAAACGATCATTAAAATAACCAATATTGATTAATTTGTTTATGTTATTACATATTTTGTGAGTATATTTTTTCATTACATCAAGACCTAAAAATAATCATAATGGACTAACTACATCAATGTAAACAAAAAAAACACCATACAATTTCAAAACGTAATGAAGAAATTAGAATATTATGTATTATAAAATAGTTTATATTGTAAAGTAAAACGAATATTGCTATGAGCAAAACTTTCAACAAAATGAACACGGAAAATTTTACTTAATTGCAGTGCTGTTTTTCACTTTTACAAAGTTTCGAGTAAGTAACGAGTCTTTCCGCTAACCTTTTGTTTGTGGGTTTACAAAGAGAAAAGCCATCAAGACCTTTAGAAAACCGATATTTTACTGACCTAACATGATAATAAAATTAATACTTACATTGAACAGTTAAAGGTAATATGAACCTATTCAATAAAATGCTTAAATAGAAAATATCTATCTATCTCTAACAAATAACATTTTTACTAGAGACTCCGGTCATAGAGGGCTATTATAGGGTGCTACTTAAAACTCTCCATATCTATATTTTATTCCATAATTTAAGCTCTAATTTGTCGTAAAGAATTGATTGAATTATGCAATATTTTATATTTCATGTTTTAATCAATTTATTATTATTCATTACAGAGTTGCCATCAATTCCATTGTTTAATTACATAATATAATATAAGAAATCGAGGCCACTTTCAGCATTTTTGGATCGGACCCCTATCCAAAATCGAATGACTTTTGGATAACCAACCTAACCATACATATTTTGTGTATCCATCACGCGATATTCACGAGACATGCGATTGCAGAAGTGTGCGCCAGCTGCTCGGTGGAGGTGGAGACGGAGGCGGGCGGCACGCACTCGGCCAGCTCGGGCTCGCCCTCCTGGTGCGAGGGTGACGCGGGGGACGCGGGCGACGCGGGGGACGGGGGGGACGCGGGCGACGAGCGGGGATACGGGTCGGGGGACTCGCTGGCGGAGGACACGGCGCTGCTGAGGGCGCAGCCGCCGCCGCCGCGCCTGCTGCGCCCGCAGCGCCGGGACGTCGCCGTCGACCTGCATCTACTGAGACCCGACGTCTAATGCTCGCTACAAAAGGAACGATACGACGGTGTACAGTTCGGTCGTTACATTGCAAAAGAGTTGGGCGTGTGTCAGCCGGTATAGTATGAAATATTGACGACCACTAACAGGATGAATTTAGAGAATGGTAGGCGAGACCTGAAAGTAAAGGCTATTGGACTTACTAACCTTTTTTTAACATTGTCGAATATTTATTTTTAGGAGCCAATGTTCTGGATGGATTGGATGGAAACAAATTAAATAAAATACCAAGCTCCCAACTATTAAAAGCAATTTTCATATTTCGGATTTCGTCTACCATGTCTGTTTCGAAATTCACTCTGTAGACCTATAACTTAGTGTAAAAGTTTACTGATACCGAACTGTACAGGTATATTGTTATCGTCTGTAGAGGGGCTATAAGCTGTCCGTTCCGCACTACTGTCCGATTAGCGTCCTATGCACATTCGAGGTATTCATAAGTTTAGCCATTACATTGTACGCTTCAACTATTTTACGTTCTAAAGTTATAAATTGCAATCATTAATTGAACACCAATATCCTTTATGATGATGAAAGTTGAGGATAATATTGTAATGGACATAATATGAGCAAAAGAACCAATATCACCTATGTAATCCTCTGCTGTAGCCAGCTTGAAAATTTGCTTCATTTCCAATTATCGTTATTCAATTATATAGGTAAAGTTTATGTGGGCGAAAAACAATGTTAATTTGCATAGCTATCATTGAAAAATACTTTGTACAGCTATAATAATACTTAGGTATTTCTTTAAAAATTATGTCATACAATTATGTAAATGTAAATAAAAGCCTAACGTACGAAGACTCGTTTTATACTAGGTAGGTAAAATTATTAGTTTAATTTATTCATTTGTAATGTTTGTATAAACCTACGCTTACTTTACAATATTATTAGGTTTTGAAATCCCTCATTATGTCCTGTTAAATTATTGTTGAAAATTTTTATCTAAACCTTGCACTTTTGGTCGCTTACGTTTTCACGGTTTTAGAGAAAGTCGTCAATACTCAACCTACATTTTCGGACTGCGGATAGTCAATACTGAACAGTGTACAACAAGAGACGAATAAGGACCGAGTGCTAACTACGTCTGGCTAGATCGTTTACTGCAAACCTGCTTCCAGTAGCGTAGATAAGGTAATTTTAGAGGTATCGGCTAGATAGGTTCGATAAAATATAACTCCAATGGTTTAAGTGAGATTGCGTGTGAGAGTTCAATATCTTTTGGAGTACGAGTAAGAACCTGCACAATTTTTCAGGCCTTATAGGATCTGAATTCGTCTCTTGTGGGAAGTGACCGCGGCGCGAGATACTTTACCCAGTTAACATCATAGGATAGTTTAATGTAAGTGAGCACAAATACAATTAGTTTTACTGTAATATCTTTTATATGAGTAATGTGAATATATGATTCTAGTGATTAAGTTAAATAATAGTTAATAATACGATCGAGTGCGGCTAAAATCTTTTAAAGTTTTGCTTTATTATTGGATAATAAATAGATGTAATGCTAGTATTAGACAGTTGTAGTCATTCAAATCGTAATACCGACATGTAACATAAAAAAAGTTTTTATTTAGTAGTTATTATGTAATGCTACAGAACGAGTACTTTTTTATAATTTCTTAAAACAATCGGAAATGTTAGCTGTTAAAAACAGCAGGATGACAAAAAACCATAAATTACTTGTATAGAAGTAAAATTATATTTAATTTGGTGCTACCATATCAAAACATATAATATATATTACGTTATTCAAAGGTTTAATTATAATAATTAACGTCTTTTAACAGTTTATATTAAATAAATAGACGTAACATTAATTTCATAAAAGTAACAAGGGTACGGGCACCAGTAGTCAGCCTTTTAGTGGAAAGCGCAAGTTTAAATGTGGATAGAAAATTATTTAAAAGAGTAATCATAACCTTTTGTATTCATTCACTTAATCATTTATTAAACTTTGTTATAACATTAACATATGAGATAATTTTTCTTAACAAGTATTGAAAATAAAGTATTTGTCAAAATAAGGCACATTTCCCCAGTACTCAGCCGTCACAACCCTGTTCTCGGCCAAATAGCTACCAGTAGTCAGCCTCTCCTTAGATGGGCCTCGAAAGAGACATATGGAACTGAAACAAATAAACAATGCCAAAAAACTGAGAAATTACTTGGTAGGTAGGTGCTTCATAAATAAATGAATAAATTAAGCAGCGTAAGTTACTGATGGCTGAACACTGGCCTCACCAGTACTCAGCCGTGGTTCGACCGTATCTAGTTAGGCATGGTTAGGCGGCCGACTACTGGTTTTTATATGGAATTATGTATGACATAGCTAAACTAAATTAAAGGGTGAATTCTCAACTTTAAAATGATACCAATAAGACTTCATTTAAAAAAAAGCATAAAATCCAGTACTCAGCCGGGGGTGGCCGAACACTGGATAATGTACAAGAAACGCATACCCAGTAGTCAGCCACCTCATTATTTAAATAACTATAAAGAAACTGTTCTATAACTCATTTCATTTTGACGTGAAAAATGTAATAACAATATATTTTAATAAAATATGACACAAAAGTTAATAAGAAATCACAATAACACACCTTTTTGTCGGGCACTTCCCACTAAGAAAATTTTGGCGCGCACGCCGCATCTTGGCTCGACTAGTGACTAGTGACAACGTTGAATTGGAATCAGATTACCATTTCTTGCAGCCACATAGCGTCATTGTGACGTTCTGAACTGACCAATAAGAAGGCCAAGCTTTTTTTAAAGTAGCTTGATTGGTTAATTTGTAATAGAACGCTATTTCTATAGGTTTTTGGCTGGAAAAGGCTGACTACTGGTGTGGGGCTGACTACTGGAGGCCGTACCCAATATGTCAACTGTTATTTTCAACAAACGAACCGTGGCATGCTGCAGCCCGCCTGCGCCCGCCCGCGCCCGCCCAACGAACACTCATCGTAGCCACAGCTACGACATGGCACTCTATCGAATGTTCAGTTCACATGAATTTTTGAAAGAAAGTGGACATATTACGAACGTTACTTCGCGAAAACATAGCAAATAGGAAAATAATTATTGATAACTTAGATTTCATAGATAGAAAGCTATTTTATTTTACTATTGAAGTAGGTATACCAAAGTTACATAGAACTTATGTTATTACTATAAAATAGCGACTGTTTTAAGACACACAATAACTATTTTACACGTCTACAATAGAAGTTAAATTGTAACTATATATTATAACTCTACAATTTTATAAAAGCGAATATTTTACTAGCGTAGAACGCCTTTCCTAATATTTTAAGCGTCAGCGTCATCTATAGATGAGACCTTTCGTTTCGCACGTTCCTTCGCATACTTTATAGAAAATCTGAACCAATGAAATCGATAAAACGTTTTTAAAAAGAGCAGGGTAATATTATGCCTGACATTCAAAATAATAATAAAATAGTATGTACGTTATCGGATTAAGTAGATAATTATATTATATAGCAGCGGGTCACGACCCGACTCGCGACTCCCGGACCTACCGGTTCACGTTTCTAATAGCTTATACCTGGTTCAAAATTTACCAGTCACAGTGGGACCTAGTTCTGCCTATCTAATATTAATGATCTAACTGTAAAATGTCAATAATTAATTATACTCATAATCATTTCGATTACATTCGCTGAGTCCTTGCATTTTGGTCCAATTTTATAGTCGATCGATTTGTAAGATTGTGTAGAAATTCGGACTATTTATTGCTGACTGTACCCGTAGCGTGTCTTTAAGCATAATTTTGTAGCTCTATATACAGGGGAGTGGTCGATTTACAGAAAATATATTCCATTTCAATAAACCTAATAATGATCAAGAAATATAGTACCTATCTCAACTAATAAAAATGTCAGGAGCAACTATACTACACTTCACTATGTACCTACCCTATAAACTATAAGGTGATAGTGGAGATCATTCACAATTTTTATTAAAGCTCAACACGCACAAAACATGCCGTCATTTTCTTAGCAGAGCTTTGATATAATATGTGAAACGACCTCTTCTACGATGGCGACCAAAACATAATTTTATATAGATCTTACAATCTCCAAAATAATATTGTAAAATCAGGAACACCATGTTATCGTTATCATTACCTAGGTATGGATAATAATTAATAACACAACTATTATTATGTGAAGAAAGAACGAACTACAGAAAGAACTACAAGAAAACTATTATTTAGTTGTGGGCAGGAATTGACGATAGGTAGGTATTATCAAAAAATAAAAAATGTGTTAAGATTTAAGAAAAATACAATCCTGAAAACCTACAGCACATATTAAACATACGCGAAAATTAACTTGGCACCTGCGTCCATAGAGTTTCCTTGAAACGAGTCGCCAAGTTAAATTCTGCGATTTATAACCCAGAAGTGGTTTTGTTTATCTCGCGAAACATTTTATAAATTACTACTAGTGAATAGTGAATTTAAAAGAAGTTCAATGACCAAGCGTTTTAGACAGATCCTCACCTGAGTGCATACCTACTTTTGTAAGATCTACTACTTTTTAATATGAAAATGTATTTTTACAGGTTCAGATTGTACATAGTATATAGTTATCACAACAAATGACACGGCTTTTACGTAGACAGAACGCTTAGGTTATCTATATTGCCCTCGTAATTAAATAGGACTTTACTTACGGATACTTAAGGTTTTTTAGAATAAAGCCTTCTTATTAGTGTACCTAATGTTTCTGTGATAAAAGATACAACAGCAATATTCTGGCAGAGTTCTAATTTTCTTCTATTAAATTACACACTTCTATAATTTCTTCTTCTATTTTAGTTAACCAAAAAATGTTAACCAGTAAAACATACCAGAATATCAGAAAGGCCTGATAAGCGTAGGATAGGTACCTACCTACTCAAAATATTTTCCCTTTAATGTGTGCTAACTCAAATAATAATAATTAATAGTCAATACAGCTGTGTGACCTACGTTATAGGTAGGTATAGGTCTACCAGAATCTGATGGCAATTTTTGACAGCAGATTTTCATAAAATATCCTTGATGTATCCTGTTTAACACACAGAATCAGCCGCTATAAGAACAAAAAAGGATCAAAATGTTTTATTCCAATTACCCCGGTATTGCTAGAGTCAATTTATTTTCTCACTTTTTGCCATCAGATTCTGGTAGACCTATAGTTAGTTAATTTCCTACATAATGAATGCAATAATCTGATCTATGTATTATAATGTCTCTTGCTATTGTATCTTTGTCTGTTTAAAGCTTACTTTATAAATCGTTATTAAATTCCATATTATAAAAATAATTTATTAATTTAATAATGTTTTGTTTTTGTGATATTGAAACTGTAATGCATTTTATTGGTGAAACCTATTTTATTGTTATAAATTATTATTATTATTATATTTGTTTTAATAAAGCATACTAATTAATACTTTGTCTACTTAATTTTATAACACACAGCTCATAATAATTTACGTAAATCATTAGTAAATTATGCTGGAAAATGGGAAACTTGACGCATACGGCATACCGCATGTGAGTCTTCGGGCATTCAGTTTTCAGAGCCTTGTAAAGGCTATAAAGGCAATAAGGTATTAACTTTTTGTCATACTAGATAAGTTTTTGTAGCCAGATTTTCAATTATTTTTGTAGGCACTCTACTAAAAAAATTAAATTAGAACTGTTTAGTGTTAAAAAAAGAAATAGATAACACTTAGTGACCTTTGCCTCCCCTAATATTTGAGAATTGAGGATATCTAATTAGAAGTTAGGTACCAACTACCAGCATTTTAACTTGCGTACCTAGGCTTTCCCTTCCTCCTTTCCATCCTTTAGGCTGAGCCTGTAGATAAAGAGTTAGGGAACAGTTCCTTGCTCAGGAATCACGGCAAGAGTTCCCTGGCCACATAGTATTGTGAACTTTTTATTATTTAGATTTTCGCTATTATTTATGAATGAAAAATTCAGGTCGTATACCTATATACAAAACACGTCTAGTCCTTACACATGCTTTTGACTCTATAGAGCGAGCGCTAGAATAATATAGTGAGTATGCAAAATGTGAGTGCCGAATTTAGCCAATCGGATTTAAGGGAAGGAAAGGTCAAAGAATATTAACGTGTTTGGTTTATTTTAAAACCCCTCTCCTCTTTTTCGTAAAGGGAATGTATTGGTATATAAAAAAAATTAATAAAAACCAGCGAATTCAAGCATACATTTATCTTAAGTAGGTAACAATTACTCATATGTACGGAACCCTAACACTAAGGGTAAATGCGGGACCCTATTAGGTACTGAGACTGTCTGTCCAAAATCAAAATCAAAATATTTATTTCTAAATAGATTAACAAAGTTAACAAATAACAAGGTTAACAAAGTTAACACTTTTAGAACGTCTACATGAGGCCACCGGTTCGGGAACTAACCCGGCGAGAAGAACCGGCGCGCGGCGGCGTAAGAAACTCGCACGGAGCCACCTTTTACCAAAAAGGTAGAAAATGTTTCTTTAAAAAAAATATAAATTACAACTAATTTACTCTAAGTATTTAAAAATATGATACATTTATATAGAAGCGGCATATGGTCTGTTAAGCTTATTTATATCCCAAGGTGTGCTATCATTCACTTACCTTAAATAAGCCCTAGCACACAAACGTTCTTAAGGCGGGCTGAAACCCCATTTCTTGATACCCGAATTACCTAGTTCCAATATAATAACGAAATGTAAAAAAATATGAGATATAGAGCACAATATTTAAAAGGGTTTAAATCAAAAACATTTTAATAAAAAAATAATACTTTCGCTGTAATTAATTTACAAACTCACCTCCGACAAAACTCTTTGTCATCGAAATATAAGTATTAACAAGAATAACTTTCATTTTATTTTAATAAATTGTCAATGAATCTATTTTAAAAAGGTCTGAAACGAATAATCTTTTTTCTTAATATTTATTTAGAAAGATATTTAAAAAACACATGAAAAATAGAGAAGATCCGCCCCTAGAAACAATTTTATGCTAAGCTAAAATTAATCTTATTGCGATGCGTACACGCTTGGTCTTTGGTTGTGCGCAAGGTTATCGTTTGGAATTGAGATAAGTCCTCGCCTTAAACAACTTTTTTAAATTTATGTCTGTCTGCGTTTGCCCGTCTGTTTATCTCAAGGACTGCTATAGCTAGAACTCTGGAATTTTCATATAATATTTTGTATTTCTATAACATTGCTGCTATCATAATATATTATTATAATATAACTCAAAGGTGACTGACTGACTGGCATAGTGATCTATCAACGCACAGCCCAAACCACTGGACGGATCGGGCAGACACACTTTCGCATTTATAATATTAGTATGGATTTATTCAAAATAAGAAATCAGAGTCAAGACTATAAGCCAGTGGTCTCCAACCTTTTTTTCATACGGGCCACAAACATGTCTTGGACTTGGTATCGCAGGCCGCAACAAAAATTTTTTAGGGTAAAAAAATTACGTTCTTCAAAATTAACGATTTAAAAGTGGAAATGTTTTTACGACGTTCACGACGACTCATTATTTTGCCGGTGAGCGTGAATTTCAAAATGGTTTAATCTGTGGGTTTAACATCACGCGGGCCACAGATAAAGTCCCGGCCGGCGGGTTGGGATAACTGCTCTAGGCTTATTTGAATGTTTGGTTTTATAGTCGAATGTCGGGTGATGTCGTATCGTCTTAATTAAAATGCCGTGGTCTTAAAATGTGGTGTTATGAAAAATAAAAGAAGGAAAAGGGGGAGTTTTGCCGGGAATGTGAAAGAGTGATGTTGTGTTTTTGTATTATTTTCCTAAAATTGTATCTGGGTTTTTAATGTGTATTATTGGTAGGATATTAACCATTAGATATTTGTTATCGTGCACAAGTGTGGGAAAGTGATGCAATATCCAGAAACGTGCTATTTTGTGTTCCCTCCAAAACTTCATCGAAAGTTTCAGTAAAGCTTCTACCACTTTACTGAATCGACCGACTTGACTTCCTGATTGTATTAACTTTTACTTAGACTTTGACTAGACTTTAGACCTGACAATATAGAAAAACGATGCTGAAAATTGTAATAAAAAAATATTGTTTTCCCGCCATAATATACTCGACACTGGCCATGGTTATATAGCCGAAGTGCCATAATAAGAAAAAAAAGAAGAATATTGATCAGCGATTGACAGTAATTTGACATTGACATTTAGATATGTCGATTGTCAAATGTTTGATACTACAAACGTTGTATGATACCTACTTTTTTGTGCCTATTTGAAGCGGAATCAGCGCCCCCAGTGAGAGGGAAGAGAACTAAATTTGACGTAACTTGCAAATGGCCGCTTAATGGTTATTGGTTGTCATCACTAGTATTACTTCCAAATACTCCCACTACTGCTATCAGCGCCAATATGGCGACTTACAAACGTCATTTTTCGTCAAATTTAGTTCCTATCACTCACATTTGGAGAGCTGATTCCGCTTCAAATAGGCAAGAAAAATAGCTGTCATTTCAAACTTCAAAGGGTATCATTAGTCCAGCGTACTTGTATAATGGAGGTCAGTGGCTCCAAGCAATGAAAAAGGTCTGTGGCTCAAGGGCTCTAAATGTTACGTAGTTTATATCCTCTTTGGCTCTAAATCACAGACCTATGTTTCCTTTTTCATTGCTCTAAATCAATGCTCTGAATGAATGTGGACGGGGCGCTGCTGGTAAAGGAGAACTGTCAAACACATGTCAAAAATGACGTTTTTGTATGATAGAAGCGTTAGTTTCTTTTCTCGCCACGTTCATTTAAAGCCTTGTCGAACTGCAAGTTGCAACTGTAACAGTGATTTCCATACCTTAATCTGTGGTGATTTCAATCATAATTATAGTACAGTACGACAAGGCTGTTTATGAACGTGGCGAGAAAAGGAACTAACGCTTCTATCATACAAAAACGTCATTTTTGACAGTTCTCCTTACCAGCAGCAGCGCCCATTGACAGTTTGACACATTCATATAAAGCCTTGTCGGCAGCGTTCGGAACCGTACGATAATTATCGTACACATTCGATAATTTTGTGCCTACGTACGATGTACGATAGCATATTATTATCGTACAGCTTGGCAAAGAAGAGTGTGGATTAAATGAGGGCGCTTTTCTTTAAATACAGGCAACCCTACGCTTCGCTTTTGACACAATATATATTAGAGTTGACAAGTAATGTAGTGTTGTCATAAATAAAAACTCTTAGTTCCAGCTGTCACCGCGTCAGACTCTTCTTTGCCAAGCTGTACGCAGATTGTACCATAATTTTCTCATGATGCAAAATTTGAGAATTATAATATTTCACTCATACGTCATTTTATTTTGTCCAATAAAATTTTGTAAAAATACCGGGAAATGCAATTTCTCTATTCCTATTGGTTATTACGATCCACTCTGATAAGTTTCAAATAAGTTTCACCACTGCCGACAATGTTCAATGTAACTTTATCCAGCGCCTGTTGTACACGCTTTCTTATTGATTAGTATAGTATCTACCAATGCGGACAAGAGTATATAAGTTCGATATTTCGATTATGTTCACACAGTGTAAAAATTATTCAAATTAAGTGAAGAAAGAAGTAATTTTGCTACGGTTTAAAGAAGATAAACTATAGAGTAGGTAGGCATACATATCAATATTACAATTTATGTGATTTATTTATTTATAATAGACATTGTCCTAAAAAGTACGATAATTTTATGATAATTTCGATAAATGTACGATAATTTTACGTCCTTGGTACGATAGTCAGTCCGCTTCAGGTTGCTAATAGTAGGAACAGACGTCCCGATTTGGTCGGGTGCCGACCACCCGACCACGGCCAAATTGGAAAGTGTGGAGAGCGGTCGGCCCGACATAATTATTATTAATATTGGTCGGGCATGGTCAAGTCGCCGGCGCACCCGACAAGTCGACCGCCCGACCGAATTGGAACGTCTGGAAGCTTTGTCCCGAACAAATCGGCTCAGTCGCATTTGTGACGCCGCCGTTGTTAGACGTAATTATGAACGCCGAGGGAGTAACGATCTCAGAACGTGAAATAATAATAAAGATATTAGAACTTTATAAAGACTTTCCCTGTTTGTGGGACTTAGCTCATAGAGATTACGCAAATAGGAATGCCAGGCATCAAGCTTATCTAATTATGCTGGATGTTTTAAATAAATGAACAGTACGGCAACTTTGAACTTTGAACAATGGTTGCCGCAACCAACGCTATTTTAGCATTTTAAGGGTTCCGTACCCAAAGGGTAAAAACGGGACCCTATTACTAAGACTTCTATGTCTGTCTGTCTGTCCGTCTGTCTGTCACCAGGCTGTAGCTCAAGAACGGTAATAGCCAGAGAGTTGTAATTTTCACAGATTATGTATATCTGTTGCCGCTATAACAACAAATACTAAAAACAAAATAAAATAAATATTTAAGGGGGGCTCCCATACAACAAACGTGATTTTTATAGCCTTTTTTGCTCTATATCAATAATAGCAACAGGTAGGTACTTGAACTTTTCACACAATATTTAGTTATATGTGTGCTTTAATATTTAACAATAATATTAAAATAAAATAAAAAATTAAGGGGAGCATCCCATACAAAAACCACTATTTTTGGTCTAATTTTGCTCTATAATGGTACGGAACCCTTCGTGCGCGAGTCCAACTCGCACTTGGCCGATTTAATTAGATAATACCGGCGGCATGATGTTTAAATGCATCGACGGCAATAGCTGGCAAGACGTCCCACAGTGGTCCGAAATCGCTAAATAGTGGACATTCGCAAAAAAGTTGGATTTTGGTGTGGAAAAAAAATACGATTCGATAGATTTTAAGAAGAGTAACAATAAATCCTTCATACGTTTTTTACAAAAATGTATTTTTTAAGGTGAAAAAAAATCATTACGAAAATGTTGTATGGGAAAGAATCTATAATTATATATTTTTTTCAAAAACTACTAGGGCATACTGGTTTATTTTTGAAACAAGTAAAGTTCTAGTGGTATTTAAGGTTTCGAAAAAAAATTACGCAAATTTACGTGCAGCCTTTTGCAGTAGAGGGGTTCAAAATTTTGAAATAATTTTAGTAACTTTTTAGGTGTGGTAAAAATACCATTCGATAGATTTCTTAAATAGTAACAATAAATCCTTAATATATTTTTTACAAAAATATATATTTAAGGTGAAAAAAAAATACGAAAAATTCTGTATGGGAAAGAATCTACAAATCGATTTTTTGCAAAAACTACTAAGCCATACTGGATCATTTTTGAAACAAGTGAAGTTCTAGTGGTATATAAGGCTTAGAAAAAAAAATTACGCAAATTTACGTGCAGCCTTTTGCAGTTTGCAGGGTTCATTTTGAAACAATTGTACTTACTTTTTAGGTATGGAAAAAAATATCATTCGATAGATATATAAAAAAGTAACAATAAATCCTAAAAAGTTTTTTTACGAAAATGTATTTTTTAAGGTGAAAAAAATAATTACGAAAATTTTGCGCGGGAAAGAATCTATAAATAGATTTTTATAAAAACTACTGGACCATACTGGATCATTTTTGAAACGAGTAAAGTTCTAGTGGTATGTAAGGCTTAGAAAAAAAAGTGTGCAAATTTACGTGCAGCCTTTTGCAGTAGGGGGGTTCAAAATATTGAAATGTTTTTACTAGCATTTTAATGATTTTTCTATTTTTCTAATGGCTATTGCGTTAATTTTTTAGGCTTTTGATAATTTACTTGTACCATTTTTGTACTGATTTACAAACCAACTTCTGGGTATTGGGTCAACCCGGATATTTTTCAGGCTATCATGAACACATTGGTGAATAGACAAAGATCCCTATAACCCCTAATTGAAAATTAAACAATAAAACCAAATATTATATAATACCTCTTTTGTGTACCGCTATAGAATGCATTCATAGAACCGTATGGATATAATATATAAAACGAGTCCTTAAAAGTCTTTCAAGCAACAGCTGGCCGATTCTGTATCGTACATTTGTGAGTTAATCACTGAGCTAGTAACGAAACGGAGGAGTGAGTAACGGAAAGTGTCACTTTTGTATTCACTTGCATACAAAAGTGAGACTTTCCGTTACTCACTCCTCCGTTTCGTTACTAACTCAGTGATTAACTCACAAATGTACGATACAGAATCGGCCAGCAGGTCGACTGTGCCTGGATGAAATTCTTGGTGTTTATTTTTAGACAACTTTGGTCGAATGTAAGACCAATATGGATCAAAGCTTATTAAAAAGTTTTGCAACAAGTCTTCATTAGTTTCTGTTCGACTCATATTCCTAGTATGTATCACTAGTATTTCTAAATTCTTTATTCCTTATCTCTGAAGCTTCTTCACTTAAATAGCTAATTGGAATAAAGCCAAAATGCTTACAAATATCAGCAGCATGTATAAGGAGTTTGTGAACACTTTTTTAATCGGGCTTTGGCCCACCACACATTCCCACCACTGTATCTCCTGTGTCGCCAGGATCGACAGCGGTATCCAACCACGAAAACCCTTTGATATGATCTCAGGGAGCCCAAGGGACATACTAAAGCTGTCTTGGGACCCACAACGAATTTAATCAGAAGAAGGTAGGAGGAGTAGGAAGTTTGTGAACACTTGCAGGCATGTAGTACCATGGACAAAGCTTTACATACAGCTCTGCTATTTCCCTAGGGGATTTCAATTAGGGGTTGTAGGGATCTGCCTATTCACCAATGTGTGCCTGAAAAATATCCGGGTTGACCCAAGACCCAGAAGTTGGTTGGTAAATCTGTACAAAAATGATATAAGTAAATTATTAAAAACCTAAACAATTAACGCAACAGCCATTAGAGAAATAGCAAAAAATTGTTAAAATGTTAGTACAAACATTTCAATATTTTGAACCTTAACCTTAACCTTTTACTGCAAAAGGCTGCACGTAAATTTGCACACTTTTTTTTCTAAGCCTTATATACCACTAGAACTTTACTCGTTTCAAAAATGATCCAGTATGGTCCAGTAGTTTTTATAAAAAATCTATTTATAGATTCTTTCCCACGCAAAATTTTCGGATTTTTTTTTTCACCTTAAAATACATTTTTGCAAAAAACTTATTGAGTATTTATTGTTACTTTTTTATAAATCTATCGAATGATATTTTTTTCCACACCTAAAAAGTAAGTACAATTATTTCAAAATTTTTAACCCTGCAAACTGCAAAAGGCTGCACGTAAATTTGCGTATTTTTTTTCTAAGCCTTATATACCACTAGAACTTCACTTGTTTCAAAAATGATCCAGTATGGCTTAGTAGTTTTTGCAAAAAATCGATTTGTAGATTCTTTCCCATACAGAATTTTTCGTAATTTTTTTTTTCACCTTAAATATATATTTTTGTAAAAAATGTATTAAGGATTTATTGGTACTATTTAAGAAATCTGTCGAATGGTATTTTTACCATACCTAAAAAGTTAGTAAAATTATTTCAAAATTTTGAACCCCTCTACTGCAAAAGGCTGCACGTAAATTTGCGTAATTTTTTTTCCAAACCTTAAATACCACTAGAACTTTACTTGTTTCAAAAATGAACCAGTATGCCCTAGTAGTTTTTGCAAAAAATCTATTTATAGATTCTTTCCCATAAAACATTTTCGTAATGATATTTTTTTCACCTTAAAAAATACATTTTTGTAAAAAACTTATTAAGGATTTATTGTTACTCTTCTTAAAATCTATCGAATGGTATTTTTTTTCCACACCAAAATCCAACTTTTTTGCGAATGTCCACTATTTAGCGATTTCGGACCACTGTGATCCGTTCACTACTTCATACAAAGTCAACTGACGGTTGGAAGGCCGACCGTCGGACAATCTGTAGCAATGTCGGAACGGTTGGCATGTCGTCGTCTTGGAACAACAAGGTTCTAAATGTTGAAATAAAAAGTTTACAGGAGAGCTAATCAAAAAAGAAGGTGGGTAAGAATTACATGTTCTTGCCTTTCAAATGTTTGTAATTATTCTGAGCACTGAATTTGTGTCTGCTGTGACCTAAATTTAACATGTTGCAGACAGACAGTTTGACTTTGAGGAAAAAAATACGATTTAATTTTATTGTTGGTTCTATGTGATTGCAGAATGTTATACCCATAAGTTTAAAAACTAAAAGGTTCTATGTGACATAAAACCTTGTGACCTTATATTTCAATGTACATAGAACTACTTCTACCCTTTAATAGGAAAACTTCATTGTATTTAATTAGTCTTATCATTATATATATCTTATATTTCCATAAAAATTAATGGTAATGAACAATAGTGACCTTATATGCTACTCAGCTTCTTCATTTTGGCTGCTGGGTTCGACTTCTCGCAGCAGGGCGTTAAAGAAATCCTGATCATTTTTAGGCATCCATTTTATCATTTTTTTTATTGCTTTGATTTTGTTTGGAGGTAGTGATAGGCGAGCCCTCACAATACGTGGTTCTGGAATATCCCGTGGAAAACAGATAGCTTGATTTCCCAAGTTTCTTCGTGGTCGATTCTGATTTTTCAGTATACTGGCTCTTAACCATTCAGTCATTGTGTGGCTGGTTTTATAGAATACTGTGAAGTAACACTGTGTGAATTTGAGGGCTGTTACCTTTGTGAATGGTATGACAGAATAATTAAGC
The DNA here is from genome assembly GCA_905187585.1 of Cyaniris semiargus. Classification (NCBI taxonomy): domain Eukaryota; kingdom Metazoa; phylum Arthropoda; class Insecta; order Lepidoptera; family Lycaenidae; genus Cyaniris; species Cyaniris semiargus. Next base: position 9,591,552 of record LR994555.1, read on the forward strand.
AGTTTGACACAGTCATTGTATGCAAAAATACAGTCTTTCTGCATTTGTATTATTTTGTAGGGTTTCTTCGGATCCACTTTTTTCAGAAGTCTCATCAATGATAAAGGTGAATAAAATTCAGCTGCTGCCATGACTCTATCAATACATGAGTGAACAGAGTCTACTTCCTGTACTGCAGAGTGTCCAGGAGTTGAATATTTGATTTCAATCAACTCAATTTCCTCATGTTCTTTTAGAAAATTCAAAAATTAGAAAGTTCTGCGATGCTGACATTACTTGTAGGGTTTGAATTTTCTGGTGGAATCTGAGGAGAATCAAGAAGGCATGGACTGTTTGAGACTGACAACTTCATTACATACCCTCCACCATTCAAGCATTCTAAAAGTTCTTCATCTGTATAATCGATATAGCGACGACTACCTGGTTTACGGCGATATTTTGATGGCATTGTGAGATCTGAAATGTAATGAATTTAATTACTAATACGATCGGGCAACTTTGGCTCGAGAGCCAATGTTACCCGAATTTACGAGGCAAAATATCCCCACACTTTGTAACTAAAGTTTATCAATTAAATCTCGTAAAAAAGCAATCGTTTCTATAATCTTTCTAGTCCTTAATATATTTCTGACCTGATTTAGTATAATATTAAACGAAACTCACCGTAATATTTCAGTTTGACTATAAAGTTTGCACACGTAAATTAAGCACGTTGTTACATGTCCGAATTCCGCCATAAAAATGGCCGTTTCATACCTCGCAAACAAGTTCCCAACCAATTGAAAACTAGCGCTACTAATACCATCCAATGAATCCCGCTTGAACGAAATCGAGTGCTGCTTTAGCAGCAACGTGGCGGGAAGTTTAAACATTTTTCCGATTTGAGTCAAAGTTGCCCGCAGGAGCTAAAGAAACCCGGCCTTACCGGTACCTACCGAGTTTTTCCAAAAATGTATCCGTTCGGTGTTAAATAAGACCGTCAGCTTTGTTTACGGCATTTATTACGTTCAAGCAGCATGAGAAACCATTGTTATTTATTGAAAACCACACGTAATTAGTTTTGAAACCGCTTTTTGCGCGAATAAATTGTCTTGTCAAATTGACATTTGACAGATAGAACGGTGTTGCTCTCGTGAAAAATCTAAGTTTGCACATAGAACTATGTTTACTTCTAAATTTCTCACGAACAAATGAACAAAACAATGGGTGGAAAAGACAGATAGAACCATCACAACCGAATCGTTAGCCTACGGGGTAAAAATATTATTCTTTAAAAATGTCAGATAGAACCCTGTTGTTCCAAGACGACGATGTCAGCCCCGATTCGGTCGGCCCCGACCAAATCGGGACATCTGTTCCTACTTTAAGCGCTTATTCCATTTCACTAAATTTAGAAGTCCTAGCTAGGATCCTAAAAAGGAGACTAATTAGAAGCTTCTTATTCCACTTGTCCTAATTTAGTCACTAAATCAGTTGTAACCACGCGGCGATTTTGGCCAGACGTCTTCTTAATGGGTCGAGTTCTGTCAAAGCAACAAAAAATTGGTCTTCTCATAGGCTTAGCTGTTGGCTCAATGAAAATCGAAATAAATAAAAGGCGAAAAAGATGGTTGAAAGAATTTTTGCTCCACAAAAAATTATGAATTATGAACTTTCTGAACTACTTGGAACCAGCAGACTTTAGAAATTACCTACGAATGCTACGAATGCTATAATCTAGATTCTAGAGATTGATGAGCAGTTGCTGTCAAAATTTAACAAAAAAAAAATACAAATGAAAATAATATACATATTTCTATCTTATTGCCATGTTTTTATTTTATTTTATTATATTAAGGGCCTGTTTTACCACTTACTGATAAGTGCCGGATATTCTATCCACAACTTAACTTGACAGCTGATAAAGTATGGAGAAATTGTCAAAAAAGTTGTGGATAGCCTATCTGGCACTTTATCAGGAAGTAGTGAAACAGGCCCTTAGTGTGTTCAATTTTTTTTTATTAGATTTTATTATGTATTTTTACTTAAAATAAATATAATTTAAGTATATTTTTATTTATTATACGATTATCACCTTATTAAGGCAGTACGTATCCCTTTTTTCATAAAAAAAGCGTAGATAATGATTAATAGGTTATTCTTTTGTTGACTTTAATACAGATTTAGCAGTTTCCACTACAGATAAAAGGTTGAAACCATCTGGCAACACTGATTTAGTCATTCAGAAGCCACATTTTTTCCTATTTAGGATCCTAATTAGGATCCTAATTTTCTAAATGTTATTTCACTTGACTAAATTTTTTAAGATCCTAGCTAGGACTTCTCAATTTAGTGAAGTGGAATAAGTGCTTTAACACTGCTTGTCGGACTGTATTCAATATTTGTCATGTCATGTGTCACAGTATATCAATTTGTCAAAATATTTGTATTCTGTGATGTTTACGCTTGTATGTTTGCGTTTATTGAGTCAATAAAACGAAAATAAAACGTAATTATTTAAAAAATAAATAAAGTGGATAAAGTTATTTCTATGTAAGTGAATAAAAAATCATACAAGATAAAGAGTGACAAGTAATTTCTCACATACCACGATGCCAAGCCAATACGATGAAGAGCGGGTCTGGGAAGGATCTACACATGGACAGTATGAGGTAATTAAGATAATTCATACAATATTCACTATTCATTTTGTAAGTAATGTAAACAGTTCTAAATACGTGAAATTATATTTACAGGAGGAAGGCGCAGAAGATGTTATTGATAACCCTGAAGAAGTACTACAAGAATGCTTGGAAAAATTCAAGACACCCGACTATATAATGGAACCAGGAATATTTGGCCAACTTAAAAGATATTTTCAAGCTGGAGGAAACCCAGAACAAGTGATAGAACAGCTTTCAATAAACTATAATGCTGTTGCTCAAATGGCTAACTTATTAGCCGAATGGCTTATTCTTGGAGGTATATTTGTTATAGTTACTTATTAAGTAATCAATTTATTTGTCGTGCTTATCAACAAGCTAGTTGTTTATTTACATAAAATGATGTTATTTTTAAAGGTGTCAAAGTAACTGAGGTACAGGCGATGGTTGAAAACCATTTAAAAGATATGATATTAAAAACCTTTGATCCTAAAAAAGCGGACACGATCTTCACTGAAGAGGGTGAAGTGAGTATATTTTAACAAGTAAATTTATACTGTTACTAATTCAACCTTACAATGTTCACATTTCATTCAACTAAATTCACAGTCTACCTGAGTTTTTATTTGTATTAAAACTCTTATGACGGCTTTTTAAAACTCTCCTAATTTACATTCAAACATAAAATTGTAAATTTTAGACTCCAGCTTGGTTAACAGAAATGATTGAACATCCAACATGGAGATCTTTGATCTACCGCCTGGCTGAGGAGTACCCGGACTGCTTGATGTTGAATTTCACCATTAAGGTAAGCTTAACAATTGACAAACAATGTTTTAAGACAAACAAGAATGTCCATTAGATACAATCTTAAGGAAAAATCACAGTTATAGCTAATACAGATTTAAAATAGAATTCTATTAATGAAAATACTTTAGTTAAGTAACCTTATTTTTTACCAATCTATCTAAAAATTTTTTTTTTTTTTTTGCAGCTTATTTCCGATGCTGGCTTCCAAGGCGAAATAACTAGTATATCAACAGCAGCACAACAAATTGAAGTGTTTTCTAGGGTCTTAAAGTCATCAATAGTAGGTTTTCTACAAAGTTCTGTTGATTGGCAAAACAGTGTTACAGAGTGTGCTGTAAGTTATTTTGTAAAAAAATATTTTAATAACTTTAAAAGTGGGTTGCACCAACTAACTTTAACTGTAACTTTAACTTTAACCACAGTGCAAAATGTCAGATCTTTGGTTAAAGTTAAAAATTGTCGCCATCAAGACGCCATATTTAACCATAGAGCTCGACAATGTTTTAAATGCATGTGGCGAAAAAAGGAACTATAGGTCTACCAGAATCTGATGGCAAAAAGTGAGAAAATAAATTGACTAGCAATACCGGGGTAATTGGAATAAAACATTTTGATCCCTTTTTTTTTCTTATAGCGGCTGATTCTGTGTGTTAAACATGCAAATATAAAAATTTATCCAATGATCAAAGATATTTTATGAAAATCTGCTGTCAAAAATTGCCATCAGATTCTGGTAGACCTATAACGCTGTCATCATACAAAAACGCCATTTTAACTTTAACCATGCCTCTGGTGCAACCCAACCTAAGAAATTTCCTATTATCAATAGTAAAAAATATTATTATTAAATACTAGCTGTGCCCCGCGGTGTTACCCGCGGTTTAAGTGATATATAATAAAAGACTGAAAAGTACCAATAATAGGGTCAAAATGGGACGATACATGGTTCTATAATGGTTTATGGTAGTGATGATGATGAATGTAATTTGCATAGTAGCATATGCTTTCCGTTCTTAAAACAACGTCGAAACTCCCAAACTTGTATCTATAAAGAGTCAGGAATTCTCTCAGCACCTTCCGAACCATGGCATACCTTGGTGCAAAATCTTGCTTGTTGGTAGCATATGCTTAGAATACTGCTCACGAAACCGAAGTCACCACATGTTTCCATATAAATTTTGAGGAGTTCCCGCGATTTCTTATAGATCCCTTCATCAGGTCACCACTTTTATGAATATGGTACCAAATTGGGATGATAACCTATACACCAAAAGAAAAATCTTGAAAATTGGTCCACAAACGGCAGAGTAATCGTTGAACATAAAAAAACTAACATAACACCTCCATTTTGAAAGTCGGTTAAAATATAGCCTATGTGTTATTCTGATGTATATATATTATTGTAAAGTTTCATTAAAATCCGTTCTGTAGTTTTTGCGTGAAAGAGTAACAAACATCCATACATACATACATACATCCAAACTTTCGCCTTTATAATATTAGTAGGATTGTAGTCCCATACTTAGATGTTACCAAACAGTCTTTCCCACTGGAAACAGATAATATCACATAACTGTCATGTCATTTTGCCATAATACCTCGATTGTGGGAATCGCAGACACAACAGATTTTCAATTGTTATGCGGCAGCCGGGTGCCCCTTGGGGATTGATGCATTAACTTGCATACCACATGTGCACTTTCTAAATCTATTTACATCCCTTACTGTCCAGGTGTCCTACCCATTACTATTTTATAATTTCTATCACCTTAAGAGGGAACGCAGTAGAATTTAAACAAAGAAACTATTGCCATCATGCTTCACCAGCTTGCGCCGGCACATGTATTGTGATAGAGACAGATACAGTAAATCGAGGTAACATAGTCCTCTGATTCCTCCTTCAAAATAGCCTATCTAATTTTTTTTTTTTTTAATATCTTTAAGAAGAGTGAGTCTATGCCTCTACGTTTTTATCTTAAAGATCTTTCAAATTTGTCTTATGGTCAATGGATTGGTGGGGTACGGGGCATTAATTTTTTGCGATTTTTGAAGGGTCATATTTTTTTAAGTATTAGTAAATTTAGAAAAAAATCTAACGTAGAGGCATAGCTTTAACAGATCCCAATATTGTATAAAAAAATAATTTGTATAGACGCATTGTCCAGGGAGTAAATTGGGGAATATGTTTGTATGGAAAAACAGTTAGGGTTTCCTCTTAAGGATATCAACAATTTAGGTTTTAACCTATATTCGAGCACCATTAACTAACTGCATAACAATATGCATAATAATAAACTGACGTGCGCTCCGGGATCAAAAATATATTTCAGTGGTTTTAAATCGATAAATGCGTGCTGAGTGTGTGTAAATAGCTAGGTAAAGGTGCAATCTACATTTACTGTAAGTTTTTGAAACACATTTGCCCGTATTTTGTTGGATTTAACTTGGTAAGTAAATTTCATTGTTCATTTTTTTTTGGCGGCTGAAGGTAGACAAAATATTGTGAGTGCCGGTAGCGCGCGCGCAGCGCAGCGCCGGCCGAACAGGTTGAACAGCTGATCACTATCACCTATTACAGATTACTTTTTACTCAAATTTGATAAATAGTGTGAATCTTGCTGTTTTTAACTTCGACTTTACACAATGTCGAGCCATAACAATATTCCACCAGATAAGGACACTAACCCATTCGCTAGAAGTGACATAATGACTCGCTCACCGCCCACTTTGTCTAGTAAACGTTTATTGTCAGAATTATCACCTTCTTCGTTATCACCTGTCGAGAAGCGACACCAACCCACTAGGGATGAGCCACTGTCTCCCGTAATATCACTGCTTGACACAAGCCGCGCATCAGATGATTCATGCAATTACTATGAATTAGTCAGGGAAGCTTCCTCGTACCTAGCTAAAATAAATGAGTTTGCCAATGACACCGTATCACGTCGCAACAACTTCACTAATAAAGCTGAAATAATGAACATGACACAAAAATTAACTACCATTATTTCACTTTTAGCTCTTAAAAATTCGTCACTAGAAAATAAAGTCGCAAATATTGAGCGAGACTTGATAGCAGCTAAAAATGCATCTCACGCCGTGCAATCGGCCCCCACAGCACAAAATGCCTCTTATGCCGACGCGTTAAAGCTCAAACTCGCAAAGTCGGTACCGCCAGTCGAGACGCGTAAACCGCTCCCGTGCGTCATAGCATATCCGACGCAGGAAAAATCGGCCGAATTAAAATCGTCAACTGAAACGAAACAGGCATTAATGAAAGCTATTAATCCCTCGGACGGCTTTCAAATCCACGGCGTAAAAAAAACCGCAAACTCGGGCGTCATCTTACGTTTGACTAATGAGTCACAAATAAAAAAATTAAAATCAGTCGACGCACTAAAATCTGCCGGCCTGCGCCTCGAAACTCCTAAAGGCCGTAGCCCGCGTATCTTAATTAAAGATGTACCGCAACATATTTCGGACGAAAATTTTCTAATGGCGTTATATAATCAGAATATTAAGGGCGAAATTAATGTGTCTGAAGACGAATTTAAGAGTACGACAAAAATTATTAGGCGTCGTCTTATCAATAATAATTATAATAGAAAATGGATGGGCCTCGAATTACAACCAAAAGTTCGTAAACATTTAATCGAAACGAAAGAAAAACTTTTTATAGATTGGGCCATGTGTCGTTTTGTCGATGACGTCGAACTAGTGCGCTGTCTCAATTGTCAACAGTTCGGCCACACTTCAAAATTCTGCCGCGAATCCGACCCGTGCTGCCGTCATTGCGCAAATAAACACCAATCGAGCGACTGCCCTAATAAAGACATAAAAGATTTTAAGCCGGTTTGCGGTAGCTGTACCCGTTACAAGAAACCTAGCGACCACCCTACGGGCTCCCCTGACTGTCCAACTTACAAGGCAAAAATGGAGCAATTAATTTTAACAACTCACTATGAATAGACTAGTCATAGGACAGCTGAACCTTCATAACAATAAGCACGCGACGTTAGAACTGGAAAAATTGGTGTCGGATTATAATTTAGACTTGATTCTCATACAAGAACAATACCAATGTAAGTCGCTACGGCCGAAAGTCGTACAAACTGACAACCTAGCGCGAGCTGGCATATACACACCTCAGTCTAAATTCTCAATTACGGCCCTAACAAACCTATCGACGTCTCACTGTGCGGTGGCGGAGGTCTCGTGTCGATACTTCAGACTGTACGTAGTTAGTTGTTATTTCCAATATTCCGACCCGGTAGGTCCCCACTTACACCAGCTACGACGCGTCTTACAATCTCTCGCGGGGAAAAATATAGTCATAGGTGCCGATGTGAATGCCTCGTCGCCCTTATGGCATGGCAAACTTAGATATGTTGACCGCGACCGTCGAAGTGCGGTAGAAGATTTCATTGCAGAGTTTAATCTACAAGTCCATAACACCCCTGATGCACCACCTACTTTTAGCAGCCCCTCAGGCGAATCTTCCATCGACGTCACGCTTTCTAGCGCGTACGTCCATAGTAATAATATTACTAAATGGCGTGTCATTCCGGACGCGTCGTGCAGCGACCACCGTTTGATTGTTTACGAGTTCTCATGCGCTTCCTCGAGTGATTCTATGATTGAGTCGAACGACTTTAAATATAATGTTAAAAATGGTAATTGGAACTTATTCAAGGACCTTATGTCCGCCCACTCCAGAGACTTCACCCGACCGGACTTAAATTCTAATGATAGTGCTGAAATAATGACCAACACCTTTATTTACTGCGCCGATATTGCCCTAGGTCGAAAACCGATTAAGACGGACAGAAGTTGTAAATGGTGGCACGATAATTTATACAGCTTACGCAGGGAGTTTAGAAGAGCCAGACGAAAAATTAAAATCATTCGTAGACAGGGACTCGGTCCATCAGACGTTTACTTTGTTTCTTGTTTAGCCGACCTTAGAGCTTCAAGGTCACGCTATCGCGCCGCCGTCGTGTTGGCGAAAAATAATATGTTACGTAACGCCGCCAACAGACTAGATAAGGAGGGCCCGTGGTCCTCTTTATATCGAGAATTAAAACCGAACAATACTGCAGCTTCACACTTTATCTCGAATATAAAAATTAATAACTCGTATACTCACAGCTTAGAAGACACAGCTAAGGCCTACATAGACGTATTGATTCCTGACGACGAGCCGGACTTGGACGACGATCATCACCGTGAAATTCGACACCGACTATTTGACCCCGTAAACACCCCGGTTTCCGACTTGCCTACCCTCGATGAGTTTATTAAAGCCGTAAATTTATTACCTACAAAAAAGTCCGCCGGCGAGGACAAAATTTCTAACATTATGATTAAGCAGGCTTGTCTAACGGCTGGACCAGCGATCTTAGAAGTTTTGAATAAATGTATTGCAGAAGGCACGTTCCCAAAAATTTGGCGAATCGGCACAATTAAATTAATTCCTAAAGCCGGTGATAAGCCACCTGACGACCCGAAATCTTACCGGCCTATAACACTTCTACCATGTTTAGGTAAATTATTAGAACGTCTGGTTGTGCCCCGCCTTCTACCTGGCGGGCTGAAGTTTAATAAACAGCAATTTGGATTTACCGCCGGAAAATCGACAATCGATGCGGCAATCGAAGTCAGAAAAATAGTGAACTCATCTGAATGTAATTACGTGGTAGGTATATCTTTGGATATTGCAGGGGCTTTTGATAATACCTGGTGGCCGATGCTACTACTAAAGCTACGGAACAGAGGATGCTACCGAAATATTTATTATTTACTACAATCGTATTTCCGTTACGGCGTTATTAAACTACGACTCGGTCACTACATCTATATCAAAGATCTAACCCGCGGCTGCCCACAGGGGTCGGTGCTATCGTCATACCTGTGGAATATAAGTTTTGACGATTTGCTGTGTATTCCTTTACCGCCTCTCTGTTATCTGGTAGGCTATGCTGACGACGGGTTCCTCATTGTTGAAGGAAATACGCGAACTGAGATAGAGATTAAAGCTAACAAGTGCCTAAGCGTAATTGCAAGTTGGGGTCACAGAAATCGTCTGGAATTTGCGGCACACAAAACTTATCAAATTCTTTTAAAAGGCTCTCTTATATCAACTCCTCGCATTAAACTTAACGAAACAAGTGTCAAACGTAAACAGTCACTCTGTTATCTTGGACTGATTTTAGAAAATAAATTCACATTCTTAGAACATATCATACAAACGGGTGAGAAAGCAAAAATAAATTTCTATAGTTTTACTAAAATATCGACATCTACATGGGGTCTCTCGTTCAAAACGTTAAAAACTATATATACAGCCACGTACTTAGGCAGAATATGCTACGGCTCGCCGGTCTGGGCAGATAGGGCTACGATTGGCGCAGCCCGGCGTAAACTTTTACAAAGCCAACGTCTCGCATTAATATTCCTATGTAAGGCATATAGAACGGTCAGTACTGAAGCACTTCCTGTCCTGTCGGGTGTTTTGCCTGTAGACTTGGAAATACAGCGCCGAGCTGCTTTATATTACAAAAATAAAAAAATTACGACCCCAGATTTCTTAAGCATGAGAGACAGAAATAAGGTGAATAGATTGTTTGAACCACTAGACATTACACTACAAAATCTTTTATCCGAGTGGCAGGATCGGTGGGATAAATCTATTAAAGGTCGGCACCTGTACAATTTCTTTCCTTCAGTTCGCGAACGTCTCGCCATGCATTGGATAGAAATAGATCATTGCGTTGCACAATTCCTAACTGGTCACGGCAATTTTAAAGCTAAACTTCATAGATTCAAGTTAGTTCCATCTCCTCTTTGCGAGTGCTCGACCGAAGACAGCCCGCAAGAACAAACTGCTCATCACATACTCTGGGAGTGCGGTCTCTGGCATGAGGAAAGAACCGATTTATTAAACAGCCTCCAATGTGTCTCTGGAGTCGTATATTACGATGACCTCGTAGGCAGCGCAAAGAATTTCCGTGCTTTCAAACGTTTTTGTCATAAATTCTATTGGAAACAATCGAACACAAGTTTGCCATTATAAATAAATGTCTTTTTTTTTTTTTATGAAGTAGGCATATTATATTAAGCATAATTATTTATTTTTCCCGTGGTGCTTCCCCCTTTTGTTTGGACATCAATGTCATTACAATTTTGGCTGTCTCCCGCTTTGCTTGGGGAGGGAAATTGGATATCTCCTACTCCTCCTACATTTCTTCTGATTAATTTCGTTGCGGGTCCCAAGACAGATTTAGCTTGTCCCTCGGGCATCCCTGAGATCATATCAAAGGGTTTTCGTGGTTGGTTACCACTGTTGATCCTGGCGACACAGGAGTTGCAGTGGTGGGAATGTGTGGTGGGCCTTTTGCCCGTTTAAAAAAAAAAAAAAAAATAACTGCATAACAATTGAAATTGTTTTTTAACAATTAAAAATTGGCTGCTGCATAACAATTGAAAATCTATTGTGTCTGCAATTCCCACGATCGAGGTATTAATATTTATGTAACATATTTTGATGCAGCCATAGAAACTATTGCAACTTAAATATTTTTCAATCTTCTATCTAATATAATATATCTATAGTAGAATACTAATTTTTATGCATTTTTTTTTTGCAGAAAATGGTATGTCATGGTGCCCACACATATGTTTATAGTCAAGTTATTGTACACATTTTGTCACAAGAACCTCGAGGAGGTGCCATTATGAAACGATTAAGCCAAGAAATAACTCGCTGTGCTCAACAAGGGTAAATTTTTCCTAAATACAAGCAAGCCCTAGTATGGGCTATAATGCTACCAATTTTCTATTCTGATTAAACTTACTCATAATTAAACTTCTCTGGTATAATTTGTAGTATACTTTTTTATAATCAAATTTATTAATTATATTTATGCAATATATTGAACATATTTTCAGTGGGCATGATGTTACACCAATCACTCTAGCACTGACGCCCGGCGAGTCGTGGCGCAGCGCCCGAACTGCTCTAGCGGCCATGTTGTCGCGCGGTGCACTTAACCCGGCAGATATATCAGTATTATTCCGAGCATACACGCAACCTGAACCCCCACCAGTACACCTGCTGAGGATACCGCAATTCCTTGGTTAGTTTGACTTAATAACACCCAACTAGTGCTCTTGTGCACTACGCCATCAAAAATGAGATAACAATATTCAATGGTGAATCATAAAAAAAACTTTAGATATTAAACAAATGTTACAAAGTTTATAATTTAATTTTACTAAATTTCAGAATTACTTGTGGATTCACTTTTTAAACTTGGGAGCAAGTTGAACCCTGAACACAAGTCAAAATACATGTACTTGTTGGCGTATGCCGCTAGTATATGTGAAGGTCCAGCCCCTGGGAGACCTGTGAGAGAGGAGCTGAAAGCGACAGTCCAGGCCATTGAGAAAATCCACGCCGTGTGCAGCAGCTCCGCTAGCTCCAGTGAACTACTGGCTGAGCTTCCCTCACTTTACCATTGTATAAGGTAGTTTATTTTTTTAATTCGTTATTGTTTATTTAAGTACATAAAATTGTTTTTAATTTTAACCAACAAAAATCTACTAAGGAACTTATTTTGCATCATTAAAAAAACTCAAATCTCAAAATCACACGAATAGTCCGCATTCCGTAGAACATTTTTTTTCTTATTACTATCAAGCTAATTTTTTGTGAGTACTCGTAGCTTAATTTTGATGAGACGAACAACAATTTTATTTGCGAAAAATCTTGAAAGTGGTAGCTAACAGAGATAGAAAGGATTTAATACTTTGATTTGATGGTCCTAAAATATGGATTGTTCTATTTGTAGGACAACATTACTCTTAAATTATCTAACTACTAGACGTTCCGCGCGGCTTCGCCCGCGTAAATTAGATATTTCACAGACCAATTAGTCCACACAAAATAGCCTATAATCCTTCACGTGGTCTACTTCTTATCTGTGCCAAATAACATAAAAATTGCTCCAGTAGTTCGTGAGATAAGCTCTTTCAAATAATTTCCCCCGTTTTTTCCACATTTTGCTCTATTTCTTCGCTTCTATTAGTCTTAGCGTGATAAAATATAGCCTATAGCCTTTCTCGATAAATGGGCTATCTAATACTGAAAGAATTTTTCAAATAGGACCAGTAGTTCCTGAGATTAGCGCGTTCAAATAAGCCCTTTCAAATAATTTCTCTCCGTTTTTCCACATTTTCCTCTATTTCTTCGCTCCTCTTAGTCTTAGTGTGATAAAATATAGCCTATAGCCTTCCTCGATAAATGGACTATCTAACACTGAAAGAATTTTTCAAATCGGACCAGTAGTTCCTGAGATTAGCGCGTTCAAATAAGCCCTTTCAAATAATTTCCCCCCGTTTTTTCCACATTTTCCTCTATTTCTTCGCTCCTCTTAGTCTTAGCGTGATAAAATATACCCTATAGCCTTCCTCGATAAATGGACTATCTAACACTGAAAGAATTTTTCAAATCGGACCAGTAGTTCCTGAGATTAGCGCGTTCAAATAAACAAACTAACAAACTCTTCCGCTTTATAATATTAGTATAGATTAACCTACCAATATACAAAAAATCAGCTGGTTAGGGTTCTTTAATCAACAAAACTTGGCTGACTACTTAACCTTTGGCATGGTAGTAGTTAAGGCTATAATTGGTAACGATAAACTACTGTCTCATATTACATATTATTTGGTTTCAGATTTCCAGTAGTGGGCATGGGTGTGCTAGTATGGGTGGAGTGTGTAGTGACAGAGCGCTCGTACTTCAAGCTGTGTACGGAGCACTGTCCTGTTCATCTGGCACTCCTCGACGAGGTCGCCTCCTGCCATCCGCTGCTGCACCACAGACTACTAAAACTGCTAATCAAATTGTTTGAAACACCACAAGATGAATTGGAAATTTTAGTACAGGTACTGTACTTTTTCTACAACATTAGGATTTAGGGTTCATGTAAAACAGTGAACAGTAAAACAGAAACTGAATGTATGCTTGAATTTATTTAAATTCAAGCATACATTCAGTATCTCCCTAGTATTTACAAATTACGTTTATTTGAAACACACTCCAATAGATCGACGATTTCATTAACTACATGATACTGGACGTTTGAATTTTTTTTTAGGTCAATTTTGAACTAAGTTAAGTAAAAAAATAGGATTTTGGCGCGATCTCGGCAACGCGGCAAATGTATGGTCAAGGTCGTTTGCTCAGGGGATGGCCTTAATGACAAACCTTACAGGATTGATGAATTTTAACACTGCATAAGTGTCATTGGAGAAAAACAAGATTTTATATTAATACTCTAATATGTATTACTAGCTGTGCCCCGCGGTGTTACCCGCGGTTTAAGTGATATATAATAAAAGACTATGAAAAGTACCAATAATAGGGTCAAAACGGGACGATACATGGTTCTATAATGGTTTATGGTAGTGATGATGATGATGAATGTAATTTGCATAGTAGCATAATATGCTTTTTTCTGTTCTTAAAACAACGTCGGAACTCCCAAACTTCTATCTATAAAGAGTCAGGAGTTCTCTCAGCACCTTTCAAACTATGGTATACCTTGGTGCAAAATCTTACTTGTTGGTAGCATATGCTTAGAATACTGCTTACGAAACCGAAGTCACCACATGTTTCTATATAAATTTTGGTGAGTTCCCTCGATTTCTTATGGATCCCTTCATCAGGTCACCACTTATGAATATGGTACCAAATTGGGATGATAACCTATACACCAAAAGAAAAATTTTGAAAATCGTTTCACAAACGGCGGAGTAATCGCTGAACATAAAAAAACGAACATAACACCTCCTCCATTTTGAAACTCGGTTAAAATTGTAGCCTATGTGTTATTCTGATGTATAAGCTATATTATTGTAAAGTTTCATTAAAATCCGTTCAGTAGTTTTTGCGTGGAAGAGTAACAAACATCCATACATCTATACATACATACATACATACATACATACATACATACATACATACATACATACATACATACATACATACATACATCCAAACTTTCGCCTTTATAATATTAGTAGTATTTCACTATTTTGAGTATTTTATCATATCCCAGTTGGAGCTACGGAAGATGCTTTTAGATCGTATGGTGAACCTGTTGAGCCGTGGTTGTGTGGTGCCGGTGCTGAGATACATCAAGCAGTGCGTGACGCGCGGTGACGTCGATATATCACTCATCAGATATTTCATCACAGAGGTACTATACTTATACTCTACTACTTCTTTTATGTACTTCTTTTATAATTTAAGCTTCGCTTAAGGGGCCGGGTGCCATCGAATTTCTCATACAACGTAATACCAAAATCATTTTCTCATACGAAAATATTCAACATGTTTGAGTTATTTTTCAGCTTAAAATAGTAATTACCTAGATTCCTGCACAAAAATTAACTACAAAATATTTAAACACTAAAAAATATTTTTTTAAGTGTTAGTAAAAATTAACTACAAAATATTTAAACACTTAAAAAATATTTTTTAGTAAGTATTTAAATATTTTGTAGTTAATTTTTGTCGTGGGATGGAGTTGCCCACGTCCGTAGGATTTACCACCTTTTCCTAGGCCCACCCTACACGTGTCCCCTGGGTGGTGCTAAACGGGCAACATAACGTCGAGTCAGAGGCGGCGGTTAATCAGAGATCATCGTCAGTTGGAGACAATACACGAGTCACAGTTGAAGTTAGCCAAGACATTCTGACCCAAAGTAGCTCCCCGAGACAAAGCCAGTACTCAATCCAGAACCCACAACCTCCCTCTTGGCAAAGGGTTCCAGAAAATAAAAAAAGGAAAATTCATGAGATTTCCCCAAGTTCACCGCCAACACAAACTGCCAACAGCTTTAGCGGCCTACCACTAGATGTGGAAGATGAAAATAGACCCTCCAAAATTACGAATAAGCCACCACCTATAATGCTGTATGGCATCGAAGATGTAAATGAGTTATCCAAACTCCTGGAAACTGTAATATCAGCTTCAGATTTTAAATTTAAGATAGTGAATAAAAACCTTCTAAGACTAATGGTAAACTCGGACAGTAATTATAAAAAAGTTATAGATATTGTTAGACAAAAAGGGCTCATCGGTCATACATTCACCAGCAAACAGAGCAGACCTTATAGGATTGTAATTAAACATCTACATCATACTACGCCTCATGAATCAAGGAGGAACTGGAAAAAACAGGAAACAAGGTCCAAGGGGAAATCATAAATGCTAGATATGGCACCGATAAAAAGCCAACTTCCACTTTCTTTGTTAACTTGGAACCCAACATCAATAACAAACTCGTTAAATAAAATTAAATACATTTACCACCAAAGAGTGATGATTGAAGATCCCCGCAAACGTAAAACTATTGTGCAATGCCAGCGGTGCCAGCAATATGGGCATTCCAAAAATAACTGTATGAGACCATACCGCTGTGTCAAATGTGGTGAAGGACATAAGACATCTGACTGTCATAAGAAAGATAGAAATACTCCAGCTAAATGTGCTTTATGTGACAGTGATCATCCTGCGAACTACAAAGGTTGTTTGGTCTACCAAGAAATCTTAGCTAGAAGACTCAAGAAAGTCCCAAAAACACCTAGGGCAACCATAGAAAGAAACAAGCAGAATCAGCCATCCCACACCACCGGCAACACTCCATCACAATTCATATGCAGAAATCGCCAACAATAGAGTCCTACTTGACTCATCGAATTCAATTAGTGATAGAAATCACAGCCAACAAACCAACACGGTAGAAATGCTACTGATTAAACAATCAGAAAACATAGAAGTATTATTACAACAAATCAGTACGTTACTGAATCTCCTGACTGCTGTTATTCCTAGACTAACAAAACATAAATGGACTAGCATCAAATCTACCTGACCTTGAATCCTTTCTCACAACAAATAGCCTAGACGCCGCCTTAATATCCGAATCGCACACCACAAACTACAGCTCCCTTCGAGTTAAGGGTTATGACATATATTGCACTCACCATCCCGACGGTCGTGCTCATGCCGGATCTGCAGTTGTTATAAAAAGGAGCATAAAACATTGCTTGCTTAAGGCATACGAAACTGACCACATTCAAGCCACCAGTGTTAGACTCGAGACGCAAGAAGGTCCAATCACACTCTCTGCCGTATATTGCCCTCCAAGGCACAAAATAACTGATGACATGTTTTCGGATTACAAAACGCTTGGAAATAGGTTCATCTGTGGTGGAGACTGGAACGCTAAACATACATTCTGGGGTTCCAGAATTACTGTAACAAGAAGAAGTCAACTAAAAAGCTGCATCGATCGCCACCACTATCATCCCCTATCAACAGGCGAACCAACCTACTGGCCGACAGATCCTCATAAGCTTCCAGACCTATTAGACTTTTTCGTAACCAAAGGAATAAGCGAACTCTACACCAGTATCGAATCAAGTCTAGATGGCCCATCCGACCATACCCCAGTAATACTTACTTTAAGCACTACCACTGTTGAAAGTAAGAAGCCTGAATCTCTACATAATAGAAAAACAGACTGGAACGGATTCCGTGCTTATATCGAAGAAAACATTAATCTTAGGATTCCTCTAAAAACAGCTGGTGACATTGATGAAGCTTGTAAATATATAACTAATCTTATACAAGTAGCTGCCTGGTCTAACACACCCTCAATAAAATATAAAGACTAT
Source organism: Cyaniris semiargus (assembly GCA_905187585.1). Lineage (NCBI taxonomy): Eukaryota > Metazoa > Arthropoda > Insecta > Lepidoptera > Lycaenidae > Cyaniris > Cyaniris semiargus. The sequence goes on from LR994555.1 coordinate 9,608,754, forward strand.
AGTATACAAACCCAGTCATTTGAAATTAAATCAAAAATAGCAGAGAAGCGCAGACTCCGGAGAATATGGCAGACGTCCCGACACAACTTAGACAAAGAGAAACTGAACAGGGCCATAAAAGAGCTTAAAGCAATGCTCGCTGAGCATAATACAATACTCTTAAGACAATCCTCGAAAATCTTACACCATCTGGTCAGGGCAACAATTCTCTCTGGAAAGCCACCAAACACCTCAATAAGCCTCAAGAGTCGTTTCCTCCTATAAGAAAACAGTCTGGTACTGATAGATGGGCACGGACTGATGAGGAGAAAGCGGAAGCATTTGCGCTTCACTTATCAGAAATATTCACCCCAAATGAGACCTTAAGACGTGATGATGCAGATCTTGACAGCGTTTTCTCTCAGGATATTCAGTTGTGCTTGCCACTTAAACCTACCACACCCAAAGAAATAATCAAGGAAATAAAAACCTTAGACCTCAACAAAGCGCCTGGTTTTGATTTAATAACACCTAGAATACTGAGGGAACTTCCAAAAAAGTGCATTACTTTTCTTACCTGCCTTTTCAACTCCATACTGCGGACCTCACATTTTCCTAGTATATGGAAAATTTCACAGATCGTTATGATCCACAAGGACGGCAAGCCACCGCACGAATGTACTTCGTATAGACCTATAAGCCTCACTCCTGTTCTCTCCAAGCTGTGGGAAAAAAAATTCCTCACAAGATTCATGGAGCTTATGAATGATAAGGATATAATGCCCCAACATCAATTTGGATTCAGAAAAGGGCACTCCACAACTGAACAAGTACATCGCGTATATCACGTCATAAGACAATGTCTCGAAAATAAGAATTACTGCTCAGCGGCCTTTCTAGACGTGCAACAGGCATTTGATCGAGTGTGGCACAAAGGATTACTCGCAAAAATAAAAAGACTCATACCGCACTTCCTGTTTCACATTATAAAGTCCTACTTAAGCGATAGACTCTTTCAAGTCAAACAAGGAGAAGCTAGATCATCGCTGTACCCCATAAGGGCTGGAGTCCCACAAGGCTCTGTCCTAGGTCCTGTGTTGTACAACTTTTACACATCTGATATTCCCACCGTTGCCGACGTGAGTGTTGCGACATACGCTGATGATATTGCTTACCTGGCCGTTGATAACGACCCTAAAAAAGCCAGTGAAAAACTCCAGCATGTCCTAAACTTAATCTCCTCATGGTTCCAAAAATGGCGCATTCGAGCTAGCGCCCTTAAATCAAATCACATCACCTTCACCCTAAGAAGAGGTAACTGTCCCCCGGTATACCTAGAGAACAGTGCTCTGCCTCAGACAGACTGTGTAAAGTACCTAGGTTTTCATCTAGACCGACGAATCACGTGGAAAAATCATATTAAAGCAAAGCGAGATCAAATCAACCTTAAGTTCCGCAACCTGAACTGGCTGTTAGGAAGAAAATCAGCACTTTCCCTAGAGAACAAACTCTTAATCTATAACACCACATTAAAGCCTATCTGGACATATGGAATTCCAATATGGGGAGTTGCCTGTAAAAGCAATATCATGTGCCTCCAAAGAGTGCAAAATAATATTTTGAGAACCATAGCCAAAGCCCCATGGTTTACCAGAAACAGCTAAGTACATGAATACCTTAATGTACCTACTGTGGCCACCGAGATTGAACGCTATAAAAACCAGCATGCTATACGCCTTACCAATCACGTAAACCCCCTCGCCCAGGAACTGCTCGACTCCCGCAACGTGGTTAAAAGATTGAAAAGAAACCACTTATTTAACTGATTAGAGTATGAAGCACTGGCTTCAGATTCTCTTAAGCGCCATTCAATCATTCAAAACATCTAATCATAGTCTGGCGACTGATTGTAGATCGAAAACAAGGAAAAAAAAAATATTTTTGTGCAGGAACCTAGGTAATTACTATTTTAAGCTGAAAAATAACTTAACCATGTTAAATATTTTTACGGATACACAGAGCCATCTAGCGTCGAACCAGCAAAACTTATCTAGGGGACACACTACACACAAATCCCCTACTTGATACTAGATGGCGTTAGGTGTATGTTTACTTACGCGTATTTTCTAGAAACATTCCACACTTGTTTACTTGTTTACGTGAATCGACCAAGGAAGTTTCTGGAATTCGTCTCGCCATATAAATAGCCGCAGGTAGACGGCAATTCAGTTTCATCTGAGCGATCTTCGAGGCGACTTCGGAGTGAAAACAAGTGATCAATAGTGAGTGAACCAGTGAAACCTACGACTCGGCTACGACCTAGGACAGTGATAGTGCTCAGTGATTTGGATCTAGTGCTTAGTGTTTGGACCTAGTGATTTGTGTGAGCTAGTGTCAGTGAATAAAGTCTTCAAGAGAGTCACCAGGTCTTTTTCTCCTAATCCTTCGAACCCTAGCACGTAACATTATTTTCGTATGAGAAAATGATTTTGGTATTACGTTGTATGAGAATTTCAATGGCACCCGGCCTCTTAACATTTCAGATAAATTTTAAACAGAAATAATGCAGGAATAAATTACTAACACTATGTTTAACATAGATGAACACATATGGTTCACATTAACAGTTGGTATACAAACAAATACTTAAATTACTGAAACGAAACATAAATGTGGGCAAGGATGGTGTAGCTTCAGGTGCAATAAAAAATCGGGACGCCAGGATATAAAGTCTGGTTTCCTGGGCGGGGCGTTCCAGTGTCCCCAGAAAGATAACCTATAATATCCTTAATTTAGATCTACCAAGAGAGAGTATTTAATTATTTAATAGACCACAGTATAAGAATCAACAAGTTATTAAAAGAAGATCTTTATTACCTTGCTAAATTGAAAATTGTTTTTTAGGTACTAGATGCCATAGCTCCACCTTATACACAAGAGTTTGTTCAACTGGTTTTGCCAATGGTCGAGAATGAGGAGATCACTGGTACAATGAGGGCTGAGGGAGAAAATGATCCTGTTTCAGAATTTATTGGTAAACTTAAAATATATTATACTTTCTTGCATATTTTTGCTATGTTTATGATGCTTTATCTAACTAGATTTAGTTGAACTGATCATACTACGACTCCTAGAACCGCACTATGTCATGCATTTTTAAACTTTTAAATAATTCTTGGTTATTTTTACTCTTGTATGAAACTCATGAGTGGTCTAAGAGCTGGCTGACCAATGACTTATAGTATGGGATCCGACCGTAAAATCCTGCATGAATCGTTTTTTCGATGAAATGTATTTTAAAGTAATCTTTACAACGTATGGGACGGATTAATGTTGAGTTGCCTTGTGAAAAGTAGCCGCAAGTACCTCTTTGTATACCATTTTGTATTGCTGTAATTGACTTTGAATTGATAAAAAAAACGAAAACTATGCTAGGTGTGATCTCGGCACTGCAGGATGAAATTACGTAGCACGCTAGGCGTGTTCACTGGCACTGTAAAGAGGTAAAATCATAAAAAGCTTTTTTTCTTAGTTAAAAATAGTTAAAAATTAGTCCTTCTTGAGTTACTGCAGATATATTTTGTTTTTTGAAGTGTTTATGGTTTAATTATCGCAGTAAATAGATTCCGAGGTAAGTATGTATCGTAATTTGATCAGTGAATGTCAACCTTTGGTTACTTAATTATGATTTTTTAGAAAATAGAAAATATGAGCTAGAAGCAGGGGAATATGATGATGATGCGACGCAAGCAGATAGTCCCCCATCAAAAACGTCCAAAAGTAGAAGGTGACCCGATAACTCATATTTCTTATCTCAATTTGTTAAAAAAATTTAGTGCACTTATTGTAAATCATTCGATACCTATAATTGGTACCTACTTTATGACATACCTATGGATAGCACATTGTATTGTCAATATTTACGTATTTCAGCTTTTTTAAGCATCACGGCAGGCATGGCGTACCCAGTGCTTGTGTTTTATGCAATTTATTATATATCTTTTTTGTTCAAATTATAAAAAATACACTATATTTTATTATTCGCATTAAAATTTTAGTAAATTGACCAAACAATATAAAAGGTTGAGAACTCGTGTAGATGAACACGCCTGGCATGTTCGCGGCATTACATTATAATTTTCGATGACATAAAAAAATATTAGATCCTGGAACCACTTAAGAATTCATTAGCTTACGGCACAAAGTTTATGCTCTGAGCGTTTCGGTGAGAAACACTGTCTTATCTTTGAGATATTGATGAAAAACGGAGAGCACGCCCGGCGTGCTCGCGGCATGGAGATAAAGATTAGTGTGGATACACAAGGTGTGTTAGTGGCACTGAATGTGTTAAAGAAAACCGCATCAAAATCCGTTGCGTAGTTTTAAAGATTAAAGGGAACAAAGGGACATGAGGGAAAAAAAAGCGACTTTGTTTTATAATATGTAGTGATGCCGACAAAGTTGTAAATTTTAAAAAAAATATAATATTGTAAAAGGAAAACTATCACGGCTAAAAATACTTCATAATTTATTGAGTAACTAGATGACACCCGTAACGGAGTTGCGGCAAAATTCGTTTATCGCGAATGAACCATATATTTTTCGGGGATAAAAAGTATTTTTGTCCTTTCCCGGAACTCGAAAGTATCTATAGACATACCAATATTCAGCAAAATCGGTTCAATGGTTTGGGCTTGAAGAAGCAACAGACAGTCAGACAGACCCACTTTCGCTTTTATAATATTATAGTATAAGTGTATAGTATAGCTGATACTCGTTTAACAAAAAAAAAAGGAAGTATAAAGGAACTTTTCGCTCAAATTCCTAAGTCAAATTCTGTTTTGGACTTTTCCATCCGCAAATATTCGTTGACTAGGCTATCAGTGTCGCAGCTGCTATGCAATATCCTCATTTATCGCACGTAACAATGCCAACTACTTTTCTCTTGCGCTTCCTAACCACAGATTAGTAGTATATATTGTTCCTAACCTCACGCGATGTCGTATACAAAAGTGATGGCAACCCCAGTTTGCGGCTATCGTGCAACTGGCAACCATGGATATTCATGTACAAAATGCATAAAACTTTAATTTTGTATCAAAATTATTTAAAAAAAGCGATGCTTCAATTTTTCAACACAAGTATAGCTGTTTACGGGCTGGCAACCCTAGGTTGCGGCCGACTTAGAGCTGGCAACCATTTATACCTTATTTTGTCACGTCATTTATTGAAAAAAAAAATATACATGCAAATTATGCATTTATCTCATGAACATTAAACTCAATTAGAGGTACTTGCGGCTACTTTTAACAAGGCAACCCAACCTTAATCCATTCCATACGTTCTAAAGATTACTTAAAATATATTTCATCGAAAAAAACGATTCATGCAGGATTTTACGGTCCGATCTTAGGCCATTACAAGATCTGGTAAAATCAATTATATTTTGAGAAAATAAACAACCGATTATTGTAAAGACATTTAGAAAAAAAATCCCTAAATCTATTTTTTACTACATGTTACAATTACTCGCTACAACTTCAAGCAAATAGACTAATTAATTATTATTAAACTTGAAATATTTTCTTTGTTACAGTTCATTGCAAGGCACACTACATGGCAGTTTAGTTGAAATAAGAAGACTAAATAAAAAATATTTTATATTACATAGTTATTAAATCTTATTATTGATCTTTATTATAGTTTCTAAATATTTCGTGCCGCCTTTCTTTCATAATACCTCTTAAGAGCTTGATCAAAAAGCTCACCAACACATCTTTTCTTCCAAATATCAATTTTTATCTTGGGTTTCTCTGGTGACTTTGGAGTTTGTGGCTCCTCTTGGTTTATTTTTTCTTTCTTCTCTTCTATTTCTTTTACATCTACAGACTTAACTTTCTCTTCAGTATCGTCTTTTCCATCTTCTTTTGTTTCTTCATCACTAGACTCCTCTATAGAAAAGTCAGAGTCTGCATCAATATTGTCTTTATTTTGCTTGGACTTCTTGGAAGTCCTGATATCTTCTAAATTACAACGATTTATTTCTTCTTCTGAGTCTTCAATTTCACCTTCTGATAACTTAACATCATGTGAAGATTTCCTCTTTCTGTAATTCCTTTGTTTTGATTGCACTTTGTTAACCTTCTTGTTCTTATCTTCACCATTTGTGCCTTCAGATAGTTTATTTTCTGATGTTTGTGTAGTTTCTTTCTTTTCAGATCCTAATTTTTGTTCATACAAATGTCTGTAGAAGCCTCCTGTAACAAATAATTAGATAATTTAATCATTAGTACTTCAATACAAAATACAGCACATAATAAGTAAAATCAATTATGGATATAATAAGTAAAATCAATTATGGATATTTTAGGCAAAAACTGTTTTATAAAAATGAAAATAGTATGTACATTGTACAAACCTAAATCCTTTTGTCGAGTTACATCTCCAATACTTTCTAAATACTCCTCATATTTTTCTTTTTCTTCTTCTAATCTCATTTCCTCTAATTTCTTTTTATATGCAGACGTAACAAAAACTTCTTTGTCTGCAAATTCTTCTCCCTCCTTTTCCCGTTCTTTTTGGACCTAAAAATAAAAATTACATACTTGTACTCTACGAATAATAAAAACTAAGGAAGAGTGTGTCAAAAAATTTGTTCCGATATGCCGCGCGTACAAAGTCGAATACGAAAAACACTGTGAATGTCGGCTGGGAGATAGTGCAAAAAAAGTCCCGTAAGGCTAAGAATTATATTGTTGGGAAGAAAGGGAGTGTATTAGTTGAGGCTGAGGAGAAGTTTAAAGCGGCGGAGCGATATGTACCCCTTTTTATTACGAATGTGCATAAAAATACATCCGAATCTGACATCGCTGCCTATGTGCAATGTAAAACACAAGAAATTATCAAGCCCGAGAAAATTATAATGAAACGAGATTGCGATTATAACGCATATAAATTATTTGTGCCGCATCATAAACTATCTCTGTTTTTGGACGATATATTATGGCCTAAAGGAATTATCTTCCGCCGATTTATTAACTTCAAGATGAAACAAAATGTAACTTCTGAAAAAGATGCCGGCAAAATACAAATTACATAGTTATGCATTCTTATAAATTTGTTACATTTAACTGCAAAAATGTTAAACGCTCCGTTGACAACATACGAGATTTGTGTAAAAAATAAAGATATAATAGCCCTACAGGAAACTTGGCTAACACAGGAAGATATCCCGTTTCTAAACACGATTTGTGATGACTTCAGCTGCACGGGGGTATCGGCTATGGACACACAGGCTGGCCTGATAAGAGGTCGTCCGTTTGGCGGTGTAGCTTTGTTGTGGAGGCGCAGTGTTTTTAGTAACGTATCTGTAGTGGAATGCAACAACTCGCGAATATGTGCTATTAAAATAGTGTTAAAACAAAAATCTATACTGGCGATGAGTGTGTATATGCCTACAGATGAGGTAAACAATCTTGTGGAATTTACTGATACACTAAGTTCGGTAAGTGCTATTATTGACAGTTGTAGTTTAGACTGTGTATATGTTCTGGGGGACTTAAACGCACACCCATACGAACGTTTTTATTACGAACTTGATAATTTTTTAAAGTTATTTTAAAATAAGAACCTCAATGTTAATCAAAATTTATATTCATTTTTATATGATATCACTAAATTTTTAATCACCGACAATAAGGTCCCTTTTATAAAATGTTTAGTGTTTGTACCAGCTTTTCACTAAACTTTAACTTGAATTTTAAGACTGAAAAAAGTTACATTTTTTAATAGAACTTTATATATTTGATCTCATTTGACTAATTTTAAGCATAGTAAATATATATTTTTGTTGATTTTGACTGATTAATAATATTAGTGAAGCCCAATGTTTCATTTGTTCAAATATATTTTTTATATAATAAACATAGTCCAATAAAATTACGGCTCAAAATGGGTTAAATAAACATGAACGAACACAGTTTGGAGATTTTAAGGATCGATAGGTAAAAAAAAAGGATAAATTCCAATTTGAGGGGTTCTACTGAGGTCAGCTCAAGGTCATTTCGATGGAAACGCGTTTAATTCGATATCTCGAAAATGATCGGTGTTAGGCAAAAAATTGTAGACCTTTTCTCTTCCAAATTAAATTTACTAACTTTTTTATCTAAACTTTTTTTTAACATTAATATTTTTCAACTTAATACTCCCTTACTTTTTTACCAACTTAATAAAATTTTACTTTTTTTTTATTTTTCGTCGTTTTCTCCCCAATTTTATTAAATTTTACCGATCATCAGTCTAGATATTTTAATTATGAACAATTTTTTTCTTAAACTTTTTTCTGTAATGCCAATACCTTCGGAGTTATACATTACTTTACCGAGCGAAATCCGCGCCATTGTCGCATTATAAAAAGGTCAATCGATTAAACTATTTAAAAATTGTACTTCATTCAAATATATAATACATATTGCAATCATTCAAATATCATTCAAATATTGTACTTCTTTAATTTGGGCATTTTTTTCTATTCAATGGGATAATAATGTGAATGAGGATTACAAAAAGAAGTAAATGAATAATTATAACTGTTTCACACTTTTATTGATAAAAAAAATAGGTTATAAAATTCTACACTTTGATGATCTGTAAAATTTAATAAAATTGAATGGTTGGGGAGAAAACGTCGAAAAATAGAAAAAAAAAGTAAAATTTTTGCCTTACGGGAGTAATAAGTTGAAAAATATTAATGTTAAAAAAAAGTTTTAGATAAAAAAGTAAGTAAATTTAATTTGGAAGAGAAAAGGTCGCTACAATTTTTTGCCTAACACTAATCATTCTCGAGATATCGAATTAAACGCGTTTCCATCGAAATGACCTTGAGCTGACCTCAGTAGAACCCCTCAAATTGGAATTTATGCTCAGAATACACCCCCCTATCGATCCTTAAAATCCCCAAACTGTGTTCGTTCATGTTTATTTATTTCGTAATTTGATTGGACTAACAATGTCGTTTAATATTGAAGTCGATTTTATTTAGTAAAAACTTACCCGTTTTATATTATTCTTTCATAAAATACTATAGAAAACATACTATAAATGAAATATTTAGTAAAAACCATTTTGGGCATTTTCATTACATCATGCACTTTGGCGTGGTAAAAAACGGGAATAAGGCTATAAAATTATATCGAGGGGTGAAAGGCTAATGGCTTTAAGCTACACTATGTGCGATATTGAGTTATATATATATATTCGGAATCAGCGAAGTTTTCTGCGTCTTTTGAGCCAGGTTTCATGACGATCAGAGCAATTTTTTGGCGGTTAAGGCAAATAGATTTGGCCCAGTTTTTACATTGGGCTACTACCTCAAGCGACACAAAAATATGGCTTTTTTATAAGTGGATGACTTAAGCCACGTTATGATACCTAGGTAGTTGCTTGAGTCTTTTATCCTTTTTCACTTTTAAACTTAAATGTTTGGTTAAAGCTTTATTCCCGTTTCTATAACTTATATACATGGTTGGTTACATTGTTTAGCTTGCATCATAATAAACAAACTGCTGTCACTTAAATCAATTGGCGTGCCACAAAAAAATGTTCAGCATGTCGCTTGATGCAATTAACTCTCCATTAAAATATTAGGTACATGTCGCTTGAATCAAATAGCCTGCAGCAAAATCTTAACAAGTTTGTAGTTTGAGTCATTTAGTTTGCTTTATTCTATGTCCAGTACAGTGACACGAAGTAAATAGTATTTTTTGAAAATTCGAGACCGAAGGTCGTTTGAGATAAATGTGACCTATAATTTAAATAAAAAGCGGTTGCTTAAATCAGTTTTCCTTTCCTATAATGAGCAAGAAGTGTATGTTAAGCAAGTATATTTTCCTATGACACCGTAAGTCGATGTCGTTTAAGACCTACCTAAATATCTAGTGTTACCTAAACATTTCTAGCGAATAGTAGGCATGCGCTCGCGCGCGGCGCTTGAGTTAGTGCCGAAACCGCAGGTGGACAATGGCAGGATAAATATATTACTTGTTATTGAGACTGATTTCTCAAGAATTTTAGGTCAAATGTGACATGCTTAGGTGGTATAAGTGAATTATAATAAAAATATTAACCTAAAAAATATTGCTTAGTTAAGTATTTTTAAATTGTATTAAGATTTCAAATTTTAGAGGCTGATTATGTGATAATTACATGGTTATATTGATTTCTTATTAAGAAAGTAAGTGAATGACTGATTGTTATAGTTTTTTTTTTTTTTAATGAAGGCAGGTCGTTGTAGCCCTGACGTCACTGCGACCCATAAGGATCTATGGATGGACGATAAGAAGTTGACCATCTTAACTTTGCTCGACTTTAGTAAAGCGTTCGACTCTATTGATCATGACATCCTGCTCAGCTTGCTGGCAGTATTTAACTTTTCACCCTCTGTGATTCAGCTACTTCGTAGCTACCTCGTGGGACGACGTCAAAAGGTCAAAATTTCAGAATATCTCTCTGACTGGGCCGCTTCGTACGCATCTGCTGGTGTCCTTCAAGGTGGTGTATTGTCTCCTTTACTTTTTGCCGTTTATAAACTTTATCACTTTATTAATAGTCTCCTCATTCCATTTGTATGCAGACGATCTACAAATTTATACACAGTCGACTTTGGATACATTACCTGAAGCAGTTGGGGTTATGAATAGAGATTTATCGGCCATTTGTGATTGGAGTAAGGAGTATGGTTTACTCCTAAACCCTATAAAGTCACAATCAATAATTATTGGCAGTCCGGGGCTTGTTTCCAAAATTAACTGGAATACGTTACCACCAGTTCTCATCAATAATACAGTAATACCCTATAGTAAGGTAGTTAAGAATCTTGGTGTATACATTGATGTACACCTGTCCTGGTCTCAGCATCTGAAGGAAGTAAGTAGGAAAGTGTATTCCACGTGGCACTCTCTAAAAAGACTGAGATACGTTTTGCCGATTCCCACAAAAGTAGCCCTAGCTGAGTCACTGTTTTTGTCACTCCTAGATTACGCTGATGTCAGCTTCATTAACTTAACTGAGGACAAACTGGACAAACTTGAGCGCCTTCAAAACTTGTCTCTAAGGTTCATCTTTGGATTACGCAAATTTGATCATGTTTCAGAGTTTCGCAATAAGCTGAAGTGGTTGCCGATACGTGACCGTCGCAATGCTCGCGTACTTTCACTCCTTTACACCATCCTTTTTGATCCCAACAGTCCGCAATATCTCAAAAAAACCTTTACATTTCGCTGTCCCGAAAGGCAAGAGCTGAGGTCATCGACCAATCTCTTACTAGATATCCCAACTCACCGCACTAAGTTTTTCCACTCATCCTTCTCCGTCCAGTCCATTCTCCTCTGGAACTCCCTACCTACACGAATCAGGCAAGCCAAAACTTTAAATATATTTAAGTCTTCTTTAAAAGACTATTATCTAAGTTTGAGGTGTCAAATTTAAATTTAAATTTTTAAAACTGTATTTTATAGCAATAATATTTATATGTACATTGTACATATTATATTTTAGTATTATAATATTATTATATATTATATATTATAACTTAGTATGTATGTATCTATCTATTTATAAGTATAATTATTATGATATTGTTTATGTAAGTATATTTATTTTATTTTATTTACTAACTTTTTATACTTTAAGCACTATACCCATATCCAGCAATTTTATCCTCTCGCTCAACAAAGGTTGCCTGGAAGAAATTGCTGCTTAGTAATAAGGCCGCCTTTGTGTACCTTCTTCATAGATATTATTTATATTATTTTAAACTTTGTCTTTGTATTGAATGTGCACAATAAAGTATATTTTCATTTCATTTTCATTTCATTTCATTTTATTTCATTTCATTTCATAAGGATCTATTGTGACTCCTTCGCACTAGATAACCGTCCCCAACCCAATGCTGCTCATAAATTAAACGATATGGTTGGGGTTGGTGCCACGAATTTCCTCTGTGGATGAGTATTCGTAGCGACCAAGGTGCCTGTTCCTGCTCTGTAGTAGAGCAGGACAGTCAAGGAGAAGGTGAATAGGTGTCTCATCCTCCTCCTCACAGAATCTGCAAGTCGTTATGCTACAAATACCCATTCTGTTTAGGTGTTTGTTGAGCTTGCAGTACCCAGTTAGGCTTCTGGTAAGGATTCTTAATTGGTTCCTACATAAATACAAGGTGAGCACTAATTCTGACAGTTCCTTGTTGAAGCCAGGAATTAGTGCCTTGGAGTGTTCAAGGACAGGGGTCTCTGCCCATTGCTTCCTGCTTAGTCTGTGACCCCATTCTTTGAGCACTTGTTTTGTGGTACTAGGAGGTATACCACAGACCGGTTCTGGGCCATATATGAGACTCTCAGCCCCAAGCCTAGCCAGCCGTCAGCGGTTTCATAACCGTGGACGTTGCTGTGGCCCGGCATCCATACTAGGCGGATGTTGTTGTTCCTTCCCAGCATGTTCAACGTCTCAATGCATTCCAGAACCAATTTCCACGAGACTTCTGCGGCAGTCAGTGCTTTAAGTGCAGCCTGACTATCGGAGAAGATAAAAATATTTTATTAACTAGAGCCATCTCCAGGCTTTCTAGTGAACAACCGAGGATAGCGAAGACCTCAGCCTGAAACACGGTCGCAAACTCCCCCAAACAGGTGTGTTTGCCTTTTGGTGTCCTGCCTTTGTAGAATCCGGCTCCCTCTCGGTTGTCTTTTCTTGATCCATCCGTGAACCAAACTATATCACTAGGGCGGACATCAATTGGGATTTTTCTTTCCCGGTCCTCCCTGGAAGGTATAATACCTAGTATTGCTTTGAAAAGCTATGCACCTTGATCATGGCATTTGACCAAAAAGGCAAATCTACCGAGACGGTCCTAATGGACTTAGTAGATCGCATCGATAGAGCAATTCAAGATAAACAGATTACAATGTGCCTTCCTCGATATTGAAGGCGAATTCGACTTCAACCAGCTCTATCACAAATAGCCTGGCATCAAGAAAAATATAGATCCAACTACTATAAAGTGGATCAAAGCCACGCTCGACAACAGGGTAGCCTCATCGACTATTATGTACCTGACACTCAAAATCAGACTGACACAAGGTTGCCCACAAGGATGTGTGCTGTCACCCCTGGAATGGTCCCTGGTAGTGGATGAGCTACTAAGGGAACTGAACCTTATAGGTTACTACGCTCAAGGGTACGCTGACGACCTGGCAATTCTAGTTGTGGGAAAATGCGCATCGGTGGTCGCTGGGTTGACGCAGTCAGCACTAAGAGTCGTCGAGGATTGTTGCAAAAGGGTAAAGCTAACAGTAAACGCTGATAAGACGGCCTTGATACCTTTCATCAAAAAGAGGAAGTTGGAGGGACTAAGACCCCCAACACTCTTCGGGAAAACTATTAAGTTTGCGGGTGATGTCAAATAGATAGGAGTAATCTTAGACAAAGGACTCACTTGAATAAGCACATCGAGTATATTATTACGAAAAAGGCTAGATGTGCTCTGGGTTTCTGTTGGAAACTTGTCAGCTCTAAATGGGGTATTCGGCTGAAGGCAATGCTGTGGCTATATACAGCCGTATTGAGACCGATTACCACATATGGTATGTGCGTAGTGTGGCATAAAAAGGCTGAACAAGTAAACTGTAATAAAAGTCTAAACAGCGTACAAAGACTGGCAGGTCTAATAATCACGGGTGCACTCTCGTCAACACCCACCGCTTCCCTCGAGGCCCTAATCAACCTAACTCCGCTTCCTCTGCTTGAAAGGCGGCTCTCAGGGTTAGGACGGCGGGCAGGACGAATTGGGCCTCCACCCCATTTCGACAGCTGGAACAGTCTCTTCGTAAATCACCTGTCACGGCCATGCCATCAAATGCCATGATCAAGGTGCATAGCTTTTCAAAGCAATAATATTTAATTATTAATACAACTGTTATTATAATAAGAGGGAAGCTAAATGATTCAAGAAGGTAGCTATAGTAATTTTTGAGTAAAGCCAATAGATTGAACTACATATCCATGGCTGCAACAGATTACGTCTAATAGGCTGAAAGATAAATTCAATCCTATTTTAGGTGCAGGATAAGTGACTTAAGCCACAATCAACTTTTTAATGTGGTTGACTTAAATCCTCAAAATATTTAATTTTATTTGAGATTGGTCGTTGAAACCTTAACAAAAACTTCACAGCATCAAAATTGCAGAACATTCAACGAGAGTTTTCCATGATGTTAGACGAGAATAAAATAAAAATAAGTATTTAAAAAGGAGTGCTTATTAAAAACTACAGAGAATAAATTAAAAATGACTAATTATTTTAGCATAACTGAAAAATACTTCAGTAACAAAAAGTAAATCGTGTATGTTAATATCTGTACCTAATATCAATGACATTTATTAGAACCTATTAATACTATAACAATCTCACTGTCCGATCACTGTTACATAAGGTTTGACATACACGACAGTATGCCTGGGAAAGAGGTAACTTATAATAATCCAAAGGCCACAAACTGGAGTGTATTCAGGGAGGAACTGCAGATAACCTCGCAGCAATCAACAAAGCTGTCAAGACCGTAAAACAACTGGAACTAACGGTGGGGGAGCTGGAGCATAGCTTGAATGATGCTTACCTCAGAAACTGTCCTGTTAAGAAAACGTCAAGTAAACTTAACGTACCTTGGTGGAGCGGTACTCTGGCTCAACTCAGAAAAGAGGCCCGAGCTTTATTTAACAGAGCCAAAAGAGACGGGAACTGGGACGCATACAGAGCCGCCCTGACGACGTTTAATAGGGAGCTAAGGAAGGCTAAAAGACTCTTGGTCAAGGTTCTGTGAGGAAGTGAATAACACCTCGCAAACCTCCAGGCTATACAAAGTCATATCTAAGGCCCCTAGCTCTCATCCTAGCACTGTGAAGATGCCAGATGGTACTTATACTAAAACGGCGGAAGAAAAGCTAAAATTACTAGCCGAAGCCAAGTTCCCCAACAGTATCCATCTCGAAAGACACGAAGCCTTCTCTCATACGATTGTTAAAACCAGACCATCAGTTGACGAGGCTTCCACAATCTTTAAGCCTGACTGAGTCAAATGGGCAATTGACAGTTTCAAGCCTTACAAGACCGGCGGCGAGGATAATATATTTCCGGCCCTCCTACAACAGGGCAATGGACATTATCCTTCCTCTACTACTGAAAGTATTCAGAGCAAGTTTCGCTTGGGGCTACATCCAATTGGCATGGACAAGGTCCTACATACCTAAGAGTGGGGACAGGGACAAGGCTCTACCAAAGTCCTACAAACCAATAATTAGCCTCACCTCTTTCATGCTTAAAACAATGGAGAAGGTGGTCAACCTACACTTAAGGGACACCTATCTTACTAAAAAGCCGCTGAATGAAAGACAACATGCCATTAGCCTTTCACCCCTCGATATAATTGAACTTAAAATCTAAAAGACCATATAATGTACTTCTCAAAAAACATAATATCTATGTAACTTCCCACAATAACATACTTTTTTTGGGTTTCGAAGTTTGAATGCGATTTTCTCAATATCACCTTTTACGACTTTCGAGTTTCAACATTTTTTTTTTAAATATTTGCCAGGCCTACACGCATGTTATTTATATGGTTCGATAGCTTATTAAATGTAGATTATGGGGATGCTAATAACTCAATACCGACAATAAGGTCCCTTCACGCTGATAACGTCACATTTTATGATAACTAAGAGAAATTGCATGTTTTGGTACACGTCTTGTTACTAAAGGATAATTAAAGTTATTTTAAAAATAAGAACCTCAATGTTAATCGAAATTTATATTCATTTTTATGTGATATCACTAAATTTTTAATCACCGACAATAAGGTCCCTTTTATAAAATGTTTAGTGTTTGTACCAGCTTTTCACTAAACTTTAACTTGAATTTTAAGACTGAAAAAAGTTACTTTTTTAATAGAACTTTATATATTTGATCTCATTTGACTATTTTTAAGCATAGTAAATATATATTTTTGTTGATTTTGACTGATTAATAAGATTAGTGAAGCACAATGTTTCATTTGTTAAAATATTTTTTTATATATTAACAAAGTCGTTTAATATTGAAGTCGTTTTTATTTAGTAAAAACTTACCCGTTTTATATTATTCTTTCATAAAATACTATAGAAAACATACTATAAATGAAATATTTAGTAAAAACTATCTTGGGCATTTTCATTACATCATGCACTTTGGCGTGGTAAAAAACGGGAATAAGGCTATAAAATTATATAATTGAAGTTAAAATCTAAAAGACCATATAATGTACTTCTCAAAAAACATAATATCTGTGTAACTTCCCACAATAACATACTTTTTTTTTGCTTCGAAGTTTGAATGCGATTTTCTCAATATCACCTTTTACGACTTTGGAGTTTCAACATTTTTTTTTTTTTTTTAAATATTTGCCAGGCCTACACGCATGTTATTTACATGGTTCGATAGCTTATTAAATGTAGATTATGGGGATGCTAATAACTCAATACCGACAATAAGGTCCCTTCACGCTGATAACGTCACATATTTCAGTTGATTTAATGAAAGTTAAGTTTACCATTTATGACGTATAAAAAAAAACTACTTGCTAGATTTCGTTCAAACCAATTTTCGTTGGTAGTTTTTATAGAAAAGTACATCATATATTTTTTCTAAAAAAAATATATGATGTACTTTCTTCTAAAGTAGGGGCATGATAAGTCGTAAACTTATCATGCCCCTACTTTAGAAGTTAGAGGGGGGGGGGGGGGGGGGGGACATTTTACCATTTTGGAAGACTCTCTCGCAAACTATTCAGGTTAAAAAAAAATGATATTAGAAACCTCAATATGATTTTTGAAGACCTATCCATAGATACCCCACACGCATAGGTTGGAAGATTTTTTTTATTTAAATATAAAAATGTAAAAAAAAACTAGTTGCTAGATTTTGTTCAAACCAATTTTCGTTGGTAGTTTTTATAGTAAAGTACATCATATATTTTTTTAGACTTATCATGCCCCTACTTTAGAAGTTAGAGGGGGGGGGGACACACACATTTTACCACTTTGAAAAAGTCTCTCTTGCAAACTATTCAGGTTAGAAAAAAATGATATTAAAAACTTCAATATGATTTTTGAAGACCTATCCATAGATACCCCACACGCATAGGTTAGATGAAAAAAATTTTTTTTTTTTGGTTTAAGGTGTACCATTTATGACGTATAAAAAAAACCGGCCAAGTGCGAGTTGGACTCGCCTATGAAGGGTTCCGCAGCAGCAATAAGGTTTATATTATGAAATTAAAAGGTTTTTGAATTATTTTTATATTTCAGTTGATTTAATGAAAGTTAAGTTTACCATTTATGACGTATAAAAAAAAACTACTTGCTAGATTTCGTTCAAACCAATTTTCGTTGGTAGTTTTTATAGTAAAGTACATCATATATATTTTTTAGACTTATCATGCCCCTACTTTAGAAGTTAGAGGGGGGGGGACACATTTTACCACTTTGGAAGAGTCTCTCTCGCAAACTATTCAGGTTAGAAAAAAATGATATTAGAAACCTCAATATGATTTTTGAAGACCTATCCATAATGTTGAAACAATATTTCGCATATTTACGTATATTTTTGATACCTAGTCTATGTTTGCAAGTTAATAAAAAATTAAAATATTTTAATAATTTTATATTACCGTAAAATTCTAAGTATTTTGTATCGATAAATAGAATAATTTATAGCATAAAAACAACTTGAAAAAAAACTTCAAGGTTTACTTTCCTACAGAATCCCCTACTAACAATAATTTCAATTAATACTTGAAATACTAATTGATGTTTTTCGGTGTTTTTTTAATTGCTTTATAGAAACTTGTCTTACAAAAGCACATAAAACATGTAGTACCTTAGATACTAAAAAAAATTTTAAAAGTTGAGTTTGGAAATTGTGAAATGTAATTTTACCTGTCTTTCTATACGTCGTTCATTTTCTATTTTTCTTTTGTTAGCTGTTTTCATCAAATTTTCTATATACTTGGGTTTCTTCTCTTCTTTGCTCTTTTTAACTTGCTTTTGTTTATCTACTGTCATTGAATCATAAATTTCATCATACTGGTAAACAGTAGGATCTTCCAGTATAGCCTTCTCTTGTGTCAGTTTGGTCTAAAATAACAAAAGTTTACCTAAGATTTTTCTCAATCAAGTAAAAAATACAATTTAATATTTTATATTTTATACTAGAACATTTCCAAAGTAAAGCGCTAAGAACAATGCTAAAAATACCATACTATCTTTCTAACAAGCTTGTTTACAAAGACCTTGGAATGAGCACGGTTAAGGAAGAGATCACAAAACACAGCAAAACCTATGAAGAAAGAATAGCCAAACACACCAACACACTGGCATCAAGACCAACTGCCAAATCTAAGGTTTAGTGTACCAACACTAAACCTTAGATTTGGCCAATAACTACAAAATCGATCCATCATAGGAGTAAAAGCATCTACTAGGCTTTCTCTGCTCTCAAAGCCAAATAACCTCAACTACCCTCCACAAAAATGGCTTATTGTGAAACACAGATCGCCAAGTAACAGTAAAAAGTGAAAAAAAATATATTTATACTTTACGTTGGATAATTTTCAAATTTTACCTGTCTTTTTACATTAGCGTTGATGCTTAGTGGTGGATTTTTTTTCTTGTTTGTGTCATCGTCTGATTCTGAATCATCCCCAAAAACATTTCTGGTTGCTTTGAAAGATAACTGTGGCTTGGACTTGTCTGGCAATATTAAACCATACCTACAACATACAATAGATGTTTACAAAAGTTTCACTGTTCTCCTAAGATAAATATAATATTTTGTAACATTATAATCTATGTTAAGATACAACAATAATTCTATAGAATTCTAGCTGGCCAGGCAAATGTTGTTTTGCTATAATATACGATATTTCCGGTATGAAACATGTAGGGTGTTTGCCGATTCTCAATAATTGGTCCAGTTGTTTAGGATCACTTTGACAACAAATACGTAGGCAAACCATCAGTCTTGATTGTTACCAGATTGATGGATCAGGTTGATTAAAATTAATCGTCTAACCTACATTTAGAGAATGATAAGATACAGTATATATAACTGTAACGGAATAGAATTGACGTTTTAAAAAATATACGAACAAAATAATGTTAACAAATAACATTATAATTTAGTAAGACTTACTTCTTTGGAGCAGACATGTGAGGCTGAGTGTATAAGCAATACCTATATAGGTACTACTAATCTGTGATAATAAGTTAATTATAATTGGACTATAGCAACGTGATAGCAACTCTTCGATCTTATCAATTAAAATATGAATAAAATATTTCATGCTTTTCTAAACCCTAATAAACGCAGTTCCAAAACACAGATTAATTTAAGTAGCCATGCTATTCCAAAACTTGTGCACAGATTAGTAGTTTTAAATTGTAGCTTTCTGCTTTTGTGATAATCTCCACAGATTACTATAGGTCTACCAGAATCTGATGGCAAAAAGTGAGAAAATAAAATGACTCTAGCAATACGGGGGTGATTGGAATAAAACATTTTGACCCGTTTTTTTTTTTCTTATAGCGGCTGATTCTGTGTGTTAAACATGCAAATATAAAAATATATCCAATGATCAAGGATATTTTTTAAAAATCTGCTGTCAAAAATTGCCATCAGATTCTGGTAGACCTATTGTTGTGTATTCTATATTTGAACGCACTTTTAAATCTTATAATCTATCTGTCACTGTCAAATAAGGCGCTTTTTTTCGTTGTCACTTGTGAAGAATAATATGTCGTGTACTCTTCGTATAATAAAATCTGTATTTCACATAATGCCTTTAGCCTATTTTAATTAGAATCAGATAAGGTGAAGTTCATACAATCCCTATATTAAGAAAGTTACGCAACAACTGGCGAGTTACGCAACACCTATAGTATAGGTATATTGATAATCTCGTGTACAGCTTGGCAAAAAGAGTCTGACGCGGTGACAGCTGGAGCCTAGAACCAGTAATTGGAACAGAACACTAATACGCCTGGAACTAAAAAATTTAATTTATGGCAACAGCGGGGCTAAAATGGTCACATAGCAATAATTCCTCTCAATCAATCAATGAATGAAAAAGGAAACAATCAATTCACAAAATGAATTTTCAAAACTGTCAAAGTCACGAATGTCAAATTAGTACAAATTTAGACCAATTGAATGGATTGTTTTCTTTTTAGGGTTCCGTAGCCAAATGGCTAAAAACGGAACCCTTATTTTGATCACCAGACGGCGCGGCGATAGACACTTCTAGATTTTCTATTGCTTCCCCACCGATCAGAAATTATCTGCAGGTTGGCATCACTGACTACATATGGGTTGTGTTTCTAAAAAATCTCAGTGTGCTGTCAAGTGTGACATAAATCAAAATATCTTAAACCTAGTTTCAGTTAGCATAATATTAACATAAAACTGTATGTATTTATATATTTCCATATATTACTATGTTTTTTTGCTTCGTCCCTCTAGTTTAAATTTCACGAAGAGCATACGCCTAAGCGATCATTGGCCTAAGCGATTAGGTCAGTATACTGGTAACAGTTTAGGAACACGCTGACATATTAGCTCATCTGTCAAGCGCCCAAAATGGGCGTCTTACTCTAAAATTATTCAAAAGTTCTTCTTCTACTTTGCAGACCACAGATTTAGTATTTTGTTTCAAATATAAAACTATGTGTATTTGCGACTAATAGCTTATTTATTAAATATTCTAATTATATAAAAATTAAATAAAGTTTTCATGGTAATTTCTTTAGATAATTTAATCAGTTTAATGAGAGTAATTGGAAATTGAAAAATTTTCGAAAATGGTTTGAAAGATGAAAGGAAAATATAATACTTGTCAAACTGAAAACTGACAACTGAAAGAGTTTTGGCGGGCATGTTATTTTAACGTCTATCGCTCGGGAACCGTTCTTTTTCCCGGGATGAAAGGTACTCAATGTCCTTCTCCATACCCCAGACAATGTGTACCTATGAAAGTTTCATGATGATCCGCTTAGTACTTTATGCGTGAAGACGTAACTAACAAACAAAGTAACTTTCGCATTTACTAGCTAAAAGCTGAGCTTTGTGAATTGTGAGGGCTCGCGTTGCGTCGTCACACCTTGACTGACTGATGATAACACATCTACATAGTTTTCCCGTAAAGTGTACCACAAAATATACAGACTGATGGCTGTGGGATATACTAGGGCTCGCTTCGCTCGCCCTGATATTATTATGCTAGCTTTTAGCCCGCGACTTCGTTCGCGTTTATGTAGTTTTCGTCACTAGAAGTGCGTTGCATCAAATAGTTCTTTTGCCTACATGCTGGCATTCCTGTGTGTTAATAACGTAAACATGGTAGACACACTGCAAATATTCATAAGTTTTACTGTATTTAAGGGTGATTAAACTGATGCTGGTAACCCTATTTCACTAAGCTGTAATGGCGGCAACCCGAGCTTATACAGCTTGGCAAAGATGAGTCTGACGCGGTGAGTCCGGTGACAGCTGGAACTGAGAGTTTTTATTTATGACAACACTACATTACTTGTCAACTCTAGTATATATATGGGTTGTTTTCTTTTTTAAATCTCCACCAGACGGCGCGACGGTAGACACTTCTAGATTTCCTATTGGTTCCCCACTGATCTGAAATTATCTGCAGGTTGGCATCACTGACTACATATTGGTTGTGTTTCTAAAAATTTCAGTGTACTGTCAAGTGTGACATAAATAAAAATATCTTAAAGCTAAGCGATCATTGGCCTAAGCGATTAAGCCAGTATACTGGTAATAGTTTAGGAACACGCTGACATAATAAAAACTTGTCAAACTGAAAACTGACAACTGAAAAAGTTTTGGCGGCCATGTTACTTTGAAACTTCTTCTACTTTATCATTGTTGGTGTGGTTTTTATTATTTTTTCCCAAATTGTGTTATTTGGGTTTTTGACATGGGCGTACCCAGGTTCTGGGCCAGGGGGGGGCAAATCAGATTTTCTATTAGCTAGGTGTTTATAAAGAATAAAAAATTAATAATTTTTAGTTGTAAAAATATTGTATTGCATACAAATGGCAAAATTCGTTTTCTTAATTTTTAATTTTTATAGATAAAAGTACTAGATAACATACTTAGTAGGGACGTCAACATCACCCAGGGGGGGGGCGGCTGCCCCCCCCCTGCCCCCCCCTGGGTACGCCCATGGACTTTTTGATATTCATTATTGGTAAAATATTGACCATTAAATATCCGTTATCGTGCACAAGTGCAGGTAAGATGTTGTCAAAACCAAAATTTATAATTCCTGTGACATTTGGTGTGAATAACGATAAATAGGGCTATTTATTCCGTGAGTTTCAACTAGAACATCGTTATAATAACTTTATTATTCTATTCGTTGGAATATCATTATGTCTTCTTCAAATTTGTATTGTCTTTTTCAAATTGAAATGTATCAAGTTTTACATTCTTTTGCCCAGTTTTGTAGCAATTATTGATGGTATTACCGATAGTTGTCTACCCATACGCCATCTAGTTACTAAAACGAAAACTGTTTGACAATGAAATTAAAAAAATAAGAAAATGCCTCATTGTGTCAAAAGTGAAGCGTAGTGTTGCCTATATTTAAAGAAAAGCGCCCTCATTTAATCCATACTCTTCATTGCTAAGCTGTACACATCTTAATGGAATTATTGGAGCCTCGTTACGTTTTACACGTTCACAAAACTCTTTCACTCTTAGCACCATCATTCTTTCACCACTCTTTAATGTTTTCGGCATGATTTTCTCACGAAATCACAGTAAAACTTATTCATAAGTTTTACTGTGATTTCGTGAGAAAATCTCGCAGAGCGTGTCTAGCGTGTTTACGTTATCACAGATTAACTCATCAAGCCCCATACGGGCACCGGTGGTCGCGACAACAATAGAATACAATAGCATTTCCAAGAATCCGCGATCGAAGGGTTAATATATGTAGCAAGCTATAGCCCTAAGTTCCTTGCTATAGCCTATACGCTTAGAGTATACATTAGTAAGCTTGCTAATGTATACTCTAAGCCTATACGTTATTGACAGACAGGAATGCCAACATGACGGCAAAGGAACTATTAGATGAAACGCACTCTACCTCAACTACTCTACAATATATACTCTAATCTATGCTCAACTACCTACACGAATAGGTTATGTTTATTGTTTTTATAATATTTCGTATTTTCACTATTTACTGTTTATTCGTAAACAGAGTTTATATGTTTATTGGTCTTGTTTTGTTATTGCATAGTCCGAGATCCATAATCCATTAACAAAATGGATGATTTTGAACGTAAAGCTCCACGGAGTGCAATTGCCTTGTACATCAAAATGTATTCGAAGCAAAAGAAACAAAACAAAAAGGTATTATAGCTAAGTCTTATTAATAATTTCGTATACTTTATATAACATTACATTTTTTCAAGTGTAATAACGTGTGTTACAGGGTACTAGCTTAATAACAGAAGCAGCAAAATCTTGGCTGTCTCTAAGTGAAGCAGAAAAAAATGAATTTTCGAACAAGTACAAAGAATGCAAGTTACTCCTACGGAAAAAAGTTGCTAATCAATTAAAGAATATACAACCATATATGAAGAAAAAAAGGAAAACAAACTCTGATAAGTTTTCAAGGTTAATATTGGTAAAACGTGATTAAAAAGAGAAAACTATTGCCCAGCCAAAGCAAAACTTCGACTAAATTAAACATGATTTCTGACTGAAACTTAATCTAAATTTAAAAAAAAAACTTGTATAGAAACATTAAACATAGCTTTGGGTAAAGATTTTGGTGTGGGCTAATCAATTAGATGTGCTTGATTCCAGCTTTAATAATTTAGTAACTCAAGTTAATAAATTATTTTCTATTTCAGTGACTTTATTGAAGACTTAAATAATACATCCAACATAACTTGTGAACAGAATGAAACAAAAACTTTAGAAGAAAACAATTTAAATTGTGATTGCAATGTATCATCAACTTTAGAAGAATATAGTTTAAATTGTGATCTGAATCTATCAAAAAATTTTGAACAAAACAGGATTACTGGTAGCCCTGAACATAATTTTAAATACAAAACATTAAATGATATGATGTAAGTTAAGATTTTATATTTGGATGAGTCAAAGCAAATTTTTTTGTCATGATATGTAACAGTTTTATTTGGTTTATAGGGAAATACCAGTAGTCCATGAACCAAATCCACCATCACTATTGTAAGTAAAATTTATATAACTGTTGTAAAAATTAAGATTTGAAGAAAACCCCGCCAAACAACTTAAAAAAGTAATGAAATAATAATTTACTGACTTTAAATAATTCCTAAGTGTAAAGTAATATTTTAGTCCATAATTATTGTCAAGGTGTGTCGGGGGACCGCTAATGTAGATGTTTGATTTCACATAACATTATAGTTTAAAAGTCAGTTCACAGCGAACCGAATCGAGACAACCAGCAACTTGGTGATACAAAATGCAAAAGTCAAGTCTGAAATCAAACATAATATTACTTTACACTTAGGAATTATTTAAACTTAAAAGTCAGTAAATTATTAGGTCATTACTTTTTAAAGTTGTTTAAGGGTTTTTTTTTTCATTTCTTAATTTTATTTTATGCTTTTTAAACTTGTGTAGGTTATAGTGCAAAATAACTCCTATTAACAGGATCATATCATCATGATTAGCATCTATAAATGTCCTTTCGATGAGACCATTAATATGAGCCCAAACACGAAACCTCCACATCAAACTTATAACACCCCTCTTTCTTTTCGGGGGTTCCCTCTCAATCCTGTTGAGGTGGCTTTTATTTATGTAGTATTATTTATGTGTATTTGTCAGTATTTGTGTTTCTATTTTAGATCTGGGCAGCATTTATTTAATATGATTCAGAAGGATGATGATAAAACTTGGGCTGAACTTCTACCATCACAGAGAAGACGATATCAAACTGCTGTTTTATCAATAAAGAAAAACTACTTAAAGGAATATAAATCATATCTAGAAAGTCTGTCAACTGTAAATCTTTTAGAACATTATAGAAACGTAAAAAATGAACTGGTTTAGTTAATAAAAAAGAGTTCACATAATTCTAATTTTAATTTATTTAATAATAGTAATTACAATAATACAGTTAAAATCCTACAGCTAATACAAGGAATAAGAAATTTTTGTGATTATAAATTAAAATTTGGATAAGCAATTATTTGAGATAATATAATGCTTAATTTCCACAGATGAATCCAACAGCCATTCCAGCAACAAAGGATGCCAAGAAAACATGGGTTTCTGTTGCACGGTAATAGTCATCACCAACAAAATTATTATACCAACGCTTAGCCTTTACTTCCTTTCTTTTCAACAGATCTTCGGCCTTATCCAGCTTGCGATCCACAAATCTTTCAACCTTCAAAGAAAATTTTCTTTGACAATAAAATTTATTAGGAATTATTTTATTTAAAAGAAACAACAATTTTTAAAATATCAAATAATATTTGTAGAAATTCACTAATTTACTTGACCAGGGCACTTGCTTGTACATCAACCTAAAATATATTATGACGATGCAATACCAAAGAAAAATCCTCCCGTAAACCCAGCAGAATAGTAGGAATTATCTTTGACAAATAATATGACCTGTAACAAAAATGTTTATTGAAGAATAATAACTTCCTTCCCATAGGCATTTTATCTGGTCAAGTATAGAAGTGAACCTAAAAAGTTTTATGAAGTTTAAAAGAAAACCATGCACTATTATAAAATCTTCAAATAATCAATGAGAATAATTAAAAAGCAGAGAAACAAGTAAAGAAATGATTAAAAATCTGCATTAAAATAGGAAGTTTATAATAAAGTGTTAGTCACTATATAACATAAAATAACTTACCATTTCATGACAATGAACTGGTAACTTTTTTTTCAACAAGCAGCATGCAAAAGAAAATCTAAAGATGTAGCAAATAAACTTACTTTATTAAACCAGTCTGGTGACTTCCCTGTTGCTTCTTTTTCAATTTTGTCCGTAATTTTATCCACTTTCTTTGTGATTTTGTCCCAATTTATATCAACGTATCCCTTTTGGCTGGCAATATGTAGTAAAATCACTCCTCCACCTACACCAACTGCTGCGATTTTTCCAATTTTCATTGTAAGAAAGCCAGTAATCCTGAACAACAATTTATTTATGATATTGATGATCAAATAAGACAAATAAAAAAACAACAAAAGATGATGCATACCATCCTGACGCAGTTCCTAAAATTAGTTGCTTTGTAGCTGAAGTTTTACCGATGTCCGAGATGGCCTTTTCGATGAAATTTTTAGCATCGTCTACTACTTTTTTAGCATCGTCGGCTGCATCTTCTACCTTTGGCTTAGCCATTTTTTATAAGTTTAGAAAACAGTGACCACTTGTGTGTTTAGGAAAAATTCTTCGCAAAATGAAAACCTCAAATCTCGATAACCACAGACCAATGACATTTTTTTTTTTGTTAATTCGTCCCGGTCGGGACAGGCAAAGGGAGCGTTGCCCATACAGCCAAGACCAATGACAAAAGAAACAAGTGTGTTTCTTTTTTTTTTTCTTATTATGGCACTTCGGCTAATTAACCATGGCCAGTGTCGAGTATATATGGCGGGAAAACAATATTCTATAATACAATTTTCAGCTTCGTTTTTCTATATTGTCAGGTCGAAAGTCTAGTCAAAGTTTAAGTAAAAGTCAATACAGTTGTGGTGGTACCCACAATTCACCTAACATTCCTGCATCGCGCTATCGAAGTTTTCTGAGCGCGTCAGTATATACGACAGCTGAAATGTATCACGTGGGCTCCGGCCTGACCGAGCATAACACCTCGCTCGGTCGGAAGATCTTCCTTTGTGGCCACCACACTATTCCCACATTGGTGACCCTCGACAGAACACGCCTCCTTCATCATCATCATTCCCCGCCCCTCCGCACCGCGCCAGCCAGCATCGCCTCATCGGGTACCTCGTCCACTAGCCGCAATGTACCACGGCCTGGGCGACTCCGCATCGGCATCATCGGACTTTCTCACTACACCGACCGGTCAGCAAGCAGAGCACATCTCTCCTGGTCAGCACGTAGCATCGGCCCCGCACGGCAGCTATCCGACTCACTGGATCCCGTGCAGCAGCAGAATCACAGTTCCGACTCACTGGGACTCACTGCAACAGTTCCGACTCACTGGAACTCTCTGGCACTGGTGACTCAAGCGACAAGACTTCAAGATTCGACCTCCGGTCTTCGGGGGGGAGTGATGTGGTGGTACCCACAATTCGCCTAACATTCCTGCATCGCGCTATCGAAGTTTTCTGAGCGCGTCAGTATATACGACAGCTGAAATGTATCACGTGGGCTCCGGTCTGACCGAGCATAACACCTCGCTCGGTCGGAAGATCTTCCTTTGTGGCCGCCACGCATTATTCCCACACAGTCAAGAAGTCAAGTCGGTCGATTCAGTAAAGTGGTAGACGCTTTACTGAAACTTTCGATGGAGTTTTGGAGGGAACACAAAATAGCACGTTTCTGGATATTACATCACTTTCCTACACTTGTGCACGATAACAAATATCTAATGGTTAATATCCTACCAATATTACACATTAAAAACCCAATTTTAGGAAAATAATACAAAAACACAACATCACTCTTTCACATTCCCGGCAAAATTCCGTGTGTTTCTTTAATGCCACAGACTGATACTGCCACACAGTGTTGCCACCTTCAATTTAGACAAGTCACTAGAACCACAGAATATATATTAGTAGTACCAACAGAATGCCCACTCGCGAAACCCGTTTAAAGAAATAACGACTCATGCTACGATACTATAAAGTTCAAATTCCGACCGCGTAGTGCTAGGTGCCTACAATTATATTTACCAAATATTTACCTACATGTGCGCTCTCTTTCTATCGCGTAAGAGGTACCCTTTCTGACGAAATCAAGATTGTCACCTTTTAGAAAATAAATAATCTTCTTTTAATTGCTATAGCTACATATAGCAAACTTTTTTATAGTAATAATCAAATTTTAGTAACCCAACCTATATTTTATAATAGTTTTATATTCGATTATAGTGCAGGGGCTGGTCAGGAATTTTTTACAACTTAAACATAGTAACTTGTGTTTATTTCTGTGTAGTATGTGGTTTGTTTGTAACAAATTTGTTTATTTGCTATGTTTGTGTATATTTTATCTTTTTTTTTTTTGTATTTTAAAGTCCTAATTAACTTATTGAAATATTTCTTTGACCTTTTTTCAATTGTTCATATGTATCCGATTAATAACGATTCTGTCACAGCGGTTAAATCAGTACGTAGATATATGCGACGAAAAAATCTTGCGCGTGCGTCACCGCTCGCTTGTGAGTCCCTAGTGATCTGCCCCAGGGCCGTCTCTAGCCCATGTGGCGCCCGTGTGCAAATATTACCCTAGCGCCCCCTAGCAAGCGCGCGGTTAAAATAAAATGAATAAAATGGGTACATATTACAGAGTACAAGTACAGTTTTTCCGGCCGCTTCAGGGTGCCGGTCCTCATCAAATTTTCAGGTGGTGCGAAAACCAAAAGTGGCGCCTTTCAAAAAAAATCGGCCAAGTGCGAGTCGGATTCGCGCACGAAGGGTTCCGTACGATTATAAAGCAAAGATAGGCAAAAAATAATGTTTTTTATGGGAGCCCCTTAAATGTTTATTTAAGTACAAATACAAATTAGTATTTTGTGAATATTTCAAGTGCCTACGTGTAGCCGTTATTGATATACTGATAATGGCCAAAAAATCATATTTGTTGTATGGGATTGTAATTTGTATCCATAAAAATATTCAATTTATTACGTTTTTAGTATTTTTTATAAAAGAGGCAACAGAAATACATAATGAATGCCATCTATGACCTGTCTATGACCAGAATAAAATATATGAGGTGAGCCGTAAGCCCTTAAACTGCCTAAAAGTTAATACTTTTTTAAAGACCAGACCACCTCAAAGTCTAATGACTTTGAAGTGGTCTTATCTGATAGGGGTCTGTTCTTGGCCTTTTTCTGTGGAACATCGGCTACCATTGCATCCTGCGAGCGGCTCATCTCCGTGGGCTACGTTTGGTCTGCTATCCAGACGACACATACATGCTGGCCCACTGAGAAATGTTTGAGGAGACAATACGCCTGGCGAGAGTGGGTGAGTCTCAGGTTGTGGCGCTTATAGAAGACGTAGGCCATGTTTTTCTATGGGCCCCGGAAGCACCGCCCCCGCGGAAGCATCACTGCGCATCACAGAGATGTGGAGGGGAGTGTGCCGATTGGCGTTGAAATGCAGTACTTGGGTTTGGTCCTGTGGTACTTACTTTTCATAGTCTTTTATTATATATCACTTAAACCGCGGGTAACACCGCGGAGCACAGCTGGTTATGTATATTTTTAACTATTATATAAGAGTGTAATTATATACTTAGATATTTTATAAATAAAATAATATCTTTTCACCAAATTGAAAGCGACTTCTAATTTAATGAGCATAATATTCCAACATTGAACATGCGGGTCGAATTGATAACCTCCTTTTTTTGATGTCGTTTAATGAAAATCTATAACATAAAATTATGGTCGACTAATGGTCGATAGCTGTAGTCTAATTTTATATTTTTATCGATATACAAGCAGATATACGCCCATCCCTACACGCACACTACGGCAATTGCACACAAGCATAAAATGGCCACGCGCTGGCGAGCTAAGAAGCCATCTACCTATATCCTTAATCTGTAGGGATGACACTACGATGTTGCCACTTTTTAATTTCTTCACTTTTTTGACAGACTATAAAACGACTGATTGGACAGCTTGAGTCATTGGACAAAGCACAAAAACACAATATTTATAAACGTTGCTTGAAAAACTGCCTGTTTTTAAAGTAATAGAACGCCTGATTTTAAAGAAAAACAGGTAGTTTTTAAAGCAACCTTCATAAATATAGTGTTTTTGTGCTCTGTACAATGACTACTACTGTCCAATCCAGTCCAACTCCAATCACTATTCACCCAATCAATGTTCACCCTATCTTTTATGGTAAATTTTTAAGTTCCTTTTTATATCTAGTTTAGAACAAAAAAAAAATTACACTTGACAGCTGTTCTTGACAGTTGATTCTTTTTGACCGATTAAAAAACCACAACATTCAACAGAAAATTAAACTATTTTTTAAATTTTATAAACAAAAATAGATATTAAGACAAGAAAAATTATGTAATGTATACTGTTAAAGTAAAGATAATTAATCCATGCCTCTAGTTTTTGTTCATAATGACGATTAATAAATTTTTGGACACTAAAACGTACCTATAGGTTAATTTGTACAAAGTTATAATTTTCAAATCATATTTTTTTATATAACAATAGTGTTATACAGCAAAATATAAAATACCAGAATGGTATGAAAAGCCCGCGCTTGACTATATAATTTGAGTAAATATATCAGTTCTTTGGAATAATTATGACGTCCCTTTGCAAAAGTGCTTTTGATCCTCTAAAAGCGACAGTGTTTTATAGGTGCATAAGACACAAAAGTAGTTTAGGCTTATGGGTAAGCGAGTTTTTAATTTATCAACGATATTTCTTTATAATTACAATTGTTTAAAGACGATAAATCATATTAATAATAATGAATCTCTTTGTTTTTTTAGCACGAAAATATTAATACAGATATAAAACACAAAATAGAAAAGCATTGGGCTAAAGATGTGATAGGGAAAACTAACCGCGCGGGAAAACCAGTCTATGTTTTGCCCATGTTTCCATACCCCTCTGGAAACTTACATATGGGACATGTGAGAGTATACTCTATATCAGATACAATAGCTAGATTTAACAAACTGAATGGAAATGAAGTCATACATCCAATTGGTTGGGATGCATTTGGATTGCCAGCAGAGAATGCTGCCATAGAACGTAATATCCTACCTCACTCCTGGACAGTATCAAATATCAGTACAATGAAGGAGCAACTGTTGCAGCTTGGTTTCGACTTTGACTGGGACAGAGAGTTAAGCACATGTGATCCAAAATATTACAAATGGACGCAGTACATATTTCTAAAACTATTTGAGAAAGGCTTAGCATATCAAAGCAGGGTAAGATAATTTTTATTTACTGCTGTTCATTTTGGTTTCTTTATAATTTTATGTATGTACTCAAATTGTGTACCAATTTCTTTAATGTCTATATAATGCTTGTTTTTAACAGTTATGATTATATCATTTGCACCAGATAATAATAATAATAAAATGTCATATTCCAGGCTAAAGTCAACTGGGATCCTGTTGATAAAACTGTTCTCGCCGATGAACAAGTTGATGAGAATGGTTGCTCCTGGAGGTCTGGTGCTAAAGTGGAGAAGAAGACCCTCACCCAGTGGTATATCAAAACAACCAAATACGCAAAATGTTTGTATGATGGCCTCAATAATAGTGAGTTAGAAAATTGGAGAGATATAATAAATTTACAAAGACATTGGATTGGGGAGTGTGATGGAGTAGTTGTGGATATGCACCTAAAATATGGAAAAACATCTAAAGTTATCAATGTGTGGTCAGCTGATGCCTATAAATTTATTCACGGGGAATTCTTAGTTATTAGACCCGACAATGTCATATTAGATGAAAATTCCAAAGTAGATGTAGATAGTCTCAAGTGTTATAATCCTATTACTGGTGTAGAAATACCAGTTTACATTTCTGATAAAATAATCTACCCAGAAGGCAGAGAGACTTACATAGCCTGTCCGTCTGTTGATACGGAGGACATAAAAATATCTGAATGCCTAAACATACCAATGAAGGAAATAACCAATATTAATATTGAAATTGAAAATAAAAGAGCAATTGAAACGGCACTCAACAAGGATTGTGGAGGGTACCCTGTGAGTTCTAAACTTAAAGACTGGTTGATATCAAGACAGAGGTACTGGGGTACTCCAATCCCAATTATTCATTGTCCAAACTGTGGAACAGTCCCTGTCCCAGTTGATGACCTTCCAGTTGAACTTCCAAATCAAAGTCCCTCTAATTCCAAAAGTCTCACCCTGTCCAATTTTGAGACATGGACGAATTGCAAGTGTCCGAAGTGTTCGGGAGATGCTAAAAGAGAAACAGACACAATGGATACATTCGTTGACTCCTCATGGTATTTCTATAGATTTTTAGATCGGTTTAACGAAAAACAACCCTTTGATCACAATAAACTTGTTGGATATGTCCCTGTGACATGTTATATAGGTGGCAAAGAACATGCAGTTCTTCATTTGTATTATGCTCGTTTTATGAGCTACTTTTTAAATTCAATCGGCTTATCTCCTACAAAGGAGCCGTTTAAGAAGCTAATCGTTCAGGGCATGGTTATGGGCCAGTCGTACAAAACAAAGTCCTCGGGAAAATACCTTCCACCAGACCGAGTGGAGAAACATGGTAAGGTATACAAGGAAAAGGGTACCGGAGAAGTTGTGATAGCCCAGTGGGAGAAAATGAGCAAATCCAAACACAATGGGGAAAATCCACAGAGACTTATCGAAACATATGGATGTGATACTACTAGGCTACTAATTCTAGCTGATGTACCTCCTGCAACGAGTAGAAAATGGTCTGACGCAAGTATGTAAAATCTCTTGGATTAAATTAAAGTTTATGATATTTCTTTCACTGAGTATTTGCATAATATACGAATTTATATATTTAATGAAATCATTTTTATTTTGTTTCAGCACTACCTGGAGTTATAAATTGGCAGCACAGGCTATGGCTAACAGTTAGAGAATTCCTAGAGCACAGAAATAATGTTAAGTTGTATGAAAGTAGTAATTTATCAGACGAGAAATTTAAGGAGTTTGAATTAAGTTTAGCAAATTCTAAAAACTACTTTACTGCTACAGCTACCTACCACTTCAAGTATACTCATCAACTTAGTGTGGGCATATCTCGGTTACAAAGTTTGACCAGTGCATTGAGGGTAGGTGGAAAATTTTTAGTTTCCCTAAATTAAAAAAAAGTCTTCCATTCTTAACATGTAATTTGAGATGTAATTTTAATTTTAAAACTGAGATGTAATTTTGATTTTAGAACAAAATACCAGCAGATGTGATAGCTAAAAGTAAGGAATATGAGATGGCGCTAGCGGCTCTTATAATAATGTTGTCGCCTGTGACGCCCCATTTCTGCTCGGAGCTCTGGGCGGGCTTTACTTCTGCTCCCAACAAATTGGGAGGTTCTTTTATAGATTGGAGCACTGGAGTGCTAGAACAAAGATGGCCAACGGTTGACTCAAATTATCCACTGTCATTCCAGTGCAAAGTAATGCAATATCTAATTAAGCAATATTATTTAAAAAGTTCTAATATTCTTTTGTTTACCATTGCAGAACATATATTTTTTCTTATAACTTATAATTTTATAATAACAATTAACATTAAATATTTACTTTTCGAAGGTTGATGGAGCAGACAGGTGTGAGCTGAAAATTGAAGCCTCGAAGCTTCCGCATTTAACAGAAGAGAAAGCCTTACAAGCCATGCTACAGCAGGAATCAGTGCAAAAGACATTGAGGCATGGCATCCTGAGGACTAAATATGAGCTATACCCCGACTGTAGAGCAATACTGCACATTTACACCAACAGAAGTACAGCAGCTAAAGCCAAAAATGATCAACAGTTAGAGCAATCTAAAGCGTAGCTAGTAGCGTTGGAATGCAAATAAAGGAGATCTATGGTAATGTTACAACAAATTTATTTTTATTTTTAAAATTTGCCTAAACAACTATACAGAAGCAGTACATCATACCATTATGCCCAATATCCATAACTGATTTAATCAAACCGTATAATATGAATATGTAGGAGCTATATATAAAAGGGGAATTATAAAACGAGTAAATAAAAAATAACTTTGCGACTGATGATGACATACTGTTTTAATAACTTGAGCGGTATGAATTTGAGTAAGCGAAAAATTAAGTAAACTAATGACGAATATTGATTAATAATAAAATCCAGAATGAGCTTTCAGAAAGTGGATTGTGATTAATCCATTTCAGATATTAAAATTTTATCTGAGCGACTACATTACTAACGGCCGTTCCCAATATTCAATATATCTCTGGTTTGACATACGAGTACGACCGATCGCAGCTAACATTGAATTGACATAAAATATATGTCTCTAATGTCTAATGAGAGCTATTCCTATCTCTAGTAGGGCAAAACCAGAGATAGATCAAATATTGGGAACGGCCGTTAGTGAGCGACTGGAAATACAGAGAGGGCAACTTCAATAGATATTATAGATTCGATTTGTCTAAGTGAGGTTATACATAACGAACTACTATTTAGATACGTTTTTAGGGTTCCGTAGCCAAATGGCAAAAAACCGGCCAAGTGCGAGTTGGACTCGCCCATGAAGGGTTCCGCAGCAGCAATAAAGTTTATTTTTATGAAATTAAAAGGTTTTTGATTTATTTTTCAGTTGTTTTGATGAAAGTTAAATTAAGTTTACCATTTATGACGTATAAAAAAAAACTACTTGCTAGATTTCGTTCAAACCAATTTTCTTTGGTAGTTTTTATAGTAAAGTACATCATATATTTTTTTAAACTTATCATGCCCCTACTTTAGAAGTTAGAGGGGGGGGGGGGAATGATTTTAAGAGGGAATACGCTCTCTTCTTGAAGGTTTGCAGGTCGTATAGTTCCGGAAATACTGCTGGTGACAGTTCGTTCCAGAGTTTTACAGTGCGCGGCAGAAAGTTACGCGAAAAACGCACGGTGGAAGACTGCCACTCATCAAGGTGATGAGGATGGTATATTTTTCGCGTGGGACGATGGCGAAAAGTTGCAGGTGGTATGATTCCGAACAATTCCTCAGAGCACTCCCTGTGATATAACCGTTAGAGGATACAGAGTGAAGCTACATCTCGGCGTAATTCCAAGGGGTCCAAGCTGTTTGAAACACTATGGCAGTCAACAATTCGAGCGGCACTTCGTTGGATACGATCCAAAAATATTTGTTGTTATAGCGGCAACAGCAATACACAATCTGTGAAAATTTCAACTCTCTAGCTATTACCGTTCTTGAGTTACAGTTGGAGACAGACAAACGGACAGACATCGAAGTCTTAGTAATAGGGTTCCGTTTCCACCCTTAAAATACATTTGCTAAATATTGAAAAAAATGCAGGACGTAATGTTGACACTCAAACAGATATTAGGTCGCTCAAATATTATGAAGCTACTCATTTTGTATTATAAGTACTTAACTCAAATTAATGTTTGTATGTTGCTGTTCTGTTGCTTTCTCGTCACTCACAGTCAGTCGCTCACTAACGGCCGTTCCCAATATTTGATCTATCTCTGGTTTTGCCCTACTAGAGATAGGAATAGCTCTCATTAGACATTAGAGACACATATTTTATGTCAATTCAATGTTAGCTGCGATCGGTCGTATGTCAAACCAGAGATAGATTGAATATTGGGAACGGCCGTTAGAAATTTTATAACCCAAAATAATTAATTTTGACACTTAAAACTGTTATTTACAGTCACTCGTTTAATAGGCTACTTGACTTCATTTTTTTTCTTCATGGTAATCGCTTCTTAATCATTAATTTTCACCAAAAAAACTAATATTTTATTATTTTAAACAGTAGAAACCCATAAAAATGTTGATTGAAAAATATGCCTTTTAAATAGCGCCGAAAACACTGTCCGCCATAGTGTGACGTCATATTTTTTGTATTTTATACTTTCTTTAATAAAAAAAAATTATGTGCTAAACGTACGAGTCTAACAGTGCCAAAAAATTAGAAAAGAATTTAGAAATCATTTGTAATGTTGAAAACTTTTGGAGAAAAGTTTGGGCCATTTCATTTCCCAACTACCTACAATAAATGGAGATAATATATAAAACTGATGTTTTATTTGAATTATTCAAGAAAATATATTTTACAAATATTTCTAGGCTTATTCTTATTATTTATGTACAAATAAACATACATATAACGAGCGCGATAAATAAAAGATACCTATTAAATTACTAGTGTGATGACGTCACATCCAAATCGGAAGTACCGCAAAAGCGTTTTCGTCAGTACATATTAAAAAATATAAAATCATATTTTCAAATTGACTTTATTTATCAATCATAAGCTTTTATTTTATGATAAGGGTGAAATATGGTTTCCTAGGCCAAGTTCTACTAGAAATATTTTATACTAGCTGTGCCCCGCGGTGTTACCCGCGGTTTAAGTGATATATAATAAAAGACTATGAAAAGTAAGTACCAATAATAGGGTCAAAACGGGACGATACATGGCTTTATTATGGTTTATGGTAGTGATGATGATGATGATGATGAATGTAATTTGCGTAGTAGCATATGCTTTCCGTTCTTAAAACAACGTCGAAACTCCCAAACTTGTATCTATAAAGAGTCAGGAGTTCTATCAGCACCTTCCGAACCATGGTACACCTTGGTGCAAAATCTTGCTTGTTGGTAGCATATGCTTAGAATACTGCTCACGAAACCGAAGTCACCACATGTTTCCATATAAATTTTGAGGAGTTCCCTCGATTTCTTATGGACCTCTTCATCAGGTCACCACTTTTATGAATATGGTACCAAATTGGGATGATAACCTATACACCAAAAGAAAAATTTTGAAAATCGGTTCACAAACGGCGGAGTAATCGTTGAACATAAAAAAACGAACATAACACCTCCTTCATTTTGAAAGTCGGTTAAAATTGTAGCCTATGTGTTATTCTGATGTATAAGCTATATTATTGTAAAGTTTCATTAAAATTCGTTCAGTAGTTTTTGCGTGAAAGAGTAACAAACATCCATACATCCATACATACATACATCCAAACTTTCGATTTTATAATATTAAGTAGGATGTATTTGTTCAATAAAATTGAATATTATAGGTCAAGTAGCCTAATATTACTACCCTATATAAAATAAACCAACCTTTACGTCGTCTTCGCCGTTAATTACTATCGAAACAAAATTTTATTCAAATGGACTCAAACACTGGACTCTTAACGATTTTTTCCGCTTTGAAACTTCATATTTCACAAATGGATCCCAAAATATATTTTTTTAAGATTTTATATACCATTTTGTCGGCATCATTAATATCTGCATTCATGCCGAATTACAGCTTTGTAGGTCCTACAGTCTCTGAGTAAAACCGCGGACAGACAGACAGACAGACAGACAGACGGACAGACAGACGTACGGACGGACAAACCGAAACTATAAGGGTTCCTTGTTGACTACGGAACCCTAAAAACGCCATTGTCAAACAGTTCTCTTTTACCAGCAGCGCCCCGTCCACGTTTATTTAGCCTTGTCGCACTTTATAGTTTATTAATCAATGATGAAAAACTCAAAGCAGATAGGTATGTCATATGTTACTACCGCGCGCGTTGTGAAGATTCAAATACGGCCTAATTGGGCCGTCTGTTATTTAGTCTGCATCGAGCGCAATCACGAACGTGCCGCGTCTTGTCTTACCTAAATACCTAAATAAATTGAAAATGTCGTCGTGCGTGTTTCGAAAATGTACCAATTATGACTCAAAAGAAAACAAAACACATGGAATCTCTTACCACATGTCTTGATTGCAATAAATACCTCGATTATTTACATTTTCAATTATTTTATCGAACAATCTGGAAAAAATCGAATTTTCGTCATAGCTCAGGCGAAGAAAGAGACAGCGATACGATTCGACGTTTAAAAATAGAACTGTCTCTTTTATGTAAATGGTTTTTCGTATCTTTTGTTTCACTTATCTGTCAAATTTGTCAATGTTTGCAATTTAGAATTTGAAAATAGTTCGGAAGAGATTTAAGCCGGAAAATAGTATTGACGTAACAGATCTGTATAAGTAGAATATCATTGTTAATAATACATTATTACAATAGTAGTTGTTTTTTTTTTGGTGTTCAAGATTTTGCAAAGACCCTTTTAACCTGACACAGCACAGCAGCTACATAATATTATTATTATAAAAAATTCTCCGTACTTAATAAGTAAGTCATAATTACAGCACCAAAAAGGAAATATGCATAGTACCTACTAAAAGACCTATTATAATATCGCACCTTTAAAGTAAAACCGTGGCTAAATGAAATTACCAAATTTTACAGGGGAGCAAATATTAGAAAATAGTCACTGTTTTTTCTAAATAAAATCTGAGTTTAGTTTTTTTAAGATATTTAATGAGTTTATATGATAGATCTCTGTTTATATTAGGTATGACATGCCATTTAAAAAAGTTAGGTACTTATAATAATTTACAGCTTTATTTATTTTGATTTATATTTTTATAGTAACACTTTACCACTAATTTTTTTGTTCAGTATTGTAAGTTATTGTAAGTTTTGTTCATTTATGTTACTATACAAAAAAACTATAAAAGCTTCATAATTTAACATAATTAAAAGTTAAAACAGTATCTTACCGTCTTAACTTTTAACTATCTTATCCTTTAACATTTTAAAACACTTTGAATGAAAGCAGATCAACTGGAAATAGCAATACTTAAATAAAATAAAAATAAATAGACATAGTAACAATCACAGCTTCATTTCTCTATCCACGGGAGGTAGGTACCTACTTTGAGCTAACAAAAGTAATGTTCACTTCTATCACTTAATTTTAGAATAATGAGTTAAACCTATTGACATAATATTAATAATATTTTTGATAATAATAAAAAAATGTTACACTAGAGATAAACCTTATTGGATTAAATTCTAAAAAAATAAAGGCAAACTGTGACTATACAAACTGTAACATACCATCAATGAAATTGAATTATAAATTGCGTAATTTCATAACACGAAAAATGTGTCTAAACATATTGAAACACTTTACCTATTTAAAAAAGAAAACAATCACTAAGCTTTTTGTGACTTCAAGCCGTGTTTATCCAAATAATCACACTGTTGCTTTAAACTTCCGTCATCACTTTATCACGATCATATTATTATTGGTATAGACACAAAATTGTATTTACCGACCCGATCATAACTCGGCTTAGTAACGCTTTGATTTAACGCTAGATGGCGCAAAACAACATTTTGCAAAAAAAACAAGTTTATCTTGTAGTTTTAGATAGATGGCATCGATACCTCAATTTATGAACAATTTCGTTTAGTAACGGTTTTACTTTAAAGGTGCGATATATTTTGTCCATGACATGGCACTTACGATAATTCACAAAAGACAAAATAATAAGGAACACTTGAAAACAGAAAATTGTGTAAAAAAATCTAAATAATTCATGCTAAAATATCCACCAAATTAATATTTACAACTAGAAGTGTATGCTATCTTGTACTTCTTGTTTTCTTGCCACTAAATATTTCATTCCCGTATTCTTTCAAGTTTGCTCGAGAATCCTGTAAAGATAACGAAAAAATCTTTAACATTCTTGACGAAAAAACCCACTTTAAGAACTTAAACAACACTGAAACATTAAAAACTAAAATATAAAAAAAGTTTAAAATTATACCTTCTTAGCTTCCCGCCATTCTAAGTTTCGAAGTCTAGCAAGACCTTTAAGATTACGATCCAGAATTTGAAGGAACTCCTTTCTAGTTATCTTGGTGGCTTCCGTGGTGTTGGTAGTAGCGTCAGTAGTCGCAGGGACCGCCTGCCAAAAATAATCAAATATTTACGTTAAGGCGCAGACAGCTGCCAATTCGACATCTTTGTGCAGTTTTCTAGACGTATGTATTTCACTGATTGTGTGCTTTTATATTTTTGGACGTGACGGTAATATCGTGGACGTCCGCGGCAAAACGATAACACGGGGAAGTAAAATGTATGGAGATATATTATGAAGATGCTTTTAAATTTCCGTCGACGATAACGTTATAATGTGCACGTTAGAGGCCATGACGACGTCTACACTCTTCTGAACCTCACAAACCATTGTGCGCTTTTATAATAATTATTCTGGACGATAATATCTTGGACGCTGACTTCCGCGGTATAACGTGGACGTCGGCGTCCAACGTTTAATGTCATTTTTAGGGTTGCGTGGTGAACAAGGAACCCTTGGAGTTTTGGTCTGTCCGTCCGTCTGTCTGTCTGTCTGTCCTACCTTCTGTCTGTCTGTCCTCATGCCAAATTAAGGCTTTGTAGGCCCTACAGGGCCTACAAAGCCTTAATTTGGCATGAATGCACATATTAAGGAGTGAGCAGACTATGCCGGGCCGGAGCGTGCCGGGGCGCAGCGCAAAAATCCGCCTCCATACAGTTTGTATGGAAGCGGATGCGCGTATCGCTCACAGTGCCGGGGCGCATCGGCGCGAATTTTTGCGCGGCGGATTTTCGTCAATGCGACACGGCCCGGCAAGTCCCGCTGCGCCCCGGCAACAGTGTGAATACATTTAGTAGATTTCTACTTTTTGGTAGATTTGAGGTCAAATGAATGACGATTTAGTAGTCCAAAATCTTTTAGTAGAAAATCGATATTATAGAATAAATAATATTATAAATTTTTTAAAAAGATAATGAAGACAGTCCTTATAAACATTTTAGTTTTATTTTAGTTTTAACCACGTAGAATACATTGATAAATAAAGGTAGATTTTTGGTAGAAGCTAAAACACGGTCTGGTAGATTTTAGTAGAATACAGCAACGTTTTTGGTATATCGAGTCACGAGTGATTTAAAAGTGGTCACACTGGAGCTATCCAAACGTACTCAAAATCTGACAATGCGATGCGACCCGACCCGGCAATAGTGTGCTATATACGCATTTTGCGCTGCGATGAGCCCCGACCCGCCCCGGCACGGCCCGTCAAAGTGTGCGCGAACCTTTAATGATGCCGAAAAAATGGTATATAAAATCTTTTATTTTTTTTATGGTACTTCTCCTACACATCAAGCGGAGATGATTTTTTTTTCGCGTCCACCCTACCGTGTGGGATGTCGTTGGATAGGCTTTTTTAAAAATATTACGAGTATTCAAAGATCATTTTCCGATTTAGGGATGCATTCGTGAAATATGTAGTTTTAAAGTGGAAAAAATTGTTTGAGTCCAGTATCCCCCCTTCTACCGGCTAAACGGTTGCTTCTGGAAATGTGAAAAAATTTACGGGAGTAGGAAATATGCTGTATTTAAAAGAAAACTATCACGGCTAAGAAGACTTCATAAGTTATTGAGAAATAGTCGATCAACTAAAAAAAAATTATTCGGAGAAGTATGTATAAAGGAACTTTTCGTTCAAATTCCTTTGGACGTAACTGAGATGATGTTGTTAGTAGACAGTAGTGTAAAACACGTTGTTAATGTACATTCATTGACCATACAAAAATTATCAAAAACTAGCGGTACTACGGAACCCTATATTGCGCGTGGCCCGACACGCACTTAGC
This sequence comes from Cyaniris semiargus, assembly GCA_905187585.1. Lineage (NCBI taxonomy): Eukaryota > Metazoa > Arthropoda > Insecta > Lepidoptera > Lycaenidae > Cyaniris > Cyaniris semiargus. Next base: position 9,650,345 of record LR994555.1, read on the forward strand.
CGGTTTTTTATTTTATTTTATACTAGCGACGACAGCTTTATTGTTGACAGGCATGCGTAAATTGCGTATTAGCCGGGTGCGGCGGCCCGGGCGAGGAAGTGCGAGCACGTGGTTTCACTCACACATCAATTAATAATTCTTGTAGCTACGCACTACATAGCTAAAATATCGGGACGGTTTTAGAGGGAAGTTTGGTGTGCCACGTTATCGTAGCGTCAGGACGTGGAGGTTCACGTTAAAACATCTTCAGGCATTTTACTTCCCTGTGTTATCGTTTTTCCGCGGACGTCCATGATATTACCGTCACGTCCAGAATTATAAAAGCAAACCGCGGTGTGTAAAATTAAAAGGGCATTTAACGTACCCAACGTTTTATCAAGGAAGTCGGCGTTCACGATAAGGTGACGTCCAGAATTATAAAAGCGCACATTGGCACAAAAAAAATGTGATTTTTGATTATATTTGGAAAAGCTTTTTTATTTTAAATAATAAAATAATGTACTCCTACTGAATGAAAAAAAAATACCAAAGTGTCATCTTCTAGAAACTTTTAAACAGTTCTAACTAAAATAATAATATACAAGCTATGCTTTAAAAATTTGTTTATTTGATACCTTTTACAAAAATCCAAAGCTTGTAAGATTTAATTTAGATTTCTAGATTTCCCATAATATTTATTTTTTCCTCTAACAAACGAAAAATGTATCCTCGCTACCGAGTGAACATTTCACATCTCTCTCTCTCGCGTGAAAATCGACAGTGATGCGAGAGTGATGCGAGAAATGCGAATCCTCAAGGTCATTCGCAGTTATCAGCGTCTTAAGGTCCCTCATTAGGAGCATTCGCGTGTTATGTAACGTTAGGTATAGATTTGAGCATTACTTACATCAGCGAAGGAGGAGAACCGAGCATTACAATGCGCAGCTTGTAATGATACAATGTGTAATAATATCTTAATACAACTTGTAACATCAATGCGCTCCACTTCAAATCACACGCTAAAGTTGAAAAAAAAAATGAATCTACAATGTTACAGTACACGTGAATGCTCCCGGTGAGGGAGCACCTTTACTAAAAATGTGTAGGCAAATATAAAGTTATTTTACGTTCATAATTAGGTATTAAATTATTTAAAAATTAGTTAACGCCCGCAACGGCGTTGCGCCAAAATTCGTAATCGCTCGAGAACCGTACATTTCTTATGTCCTTTCCCGGGACTCAAAATATCTCCATACCAAATTTCTGAAAATCAGTTCAGCGGTTTGGACGTAAAGAGGAAACGGACAGACAGACAGACACACTTCTTGCACTTGCAGGCATATTTGAAAGTTTATTCTGTAACAGACTAAAAAACTTACGTTGTCGTCGGCGAAATTGTTATTAACTAGATCAGAAATTTGATTATAGGCGCTTGTGGTTTCGTTGATTTGCTGAAATTTAAAATCATTTATGTGTATTTAGGGTCGATTTCTATGTGCACAGTTTATAAATTCATAGGGTATCCTCGATCACCTCCAAGATGACGGTAAAAATGGTCCCAAAGAAGCCCCACTTGGGTTTTGCCGGTACATTTTTTCCAGAGCTTAACACAGACTGTCGAAAAACTCTGTCTTTAGCTATCGAAGAATCTGCTGTGTTCTGAAATTAGAGAATTGTTCATGTTAGCTTCAACGGACCACATATCCTTTAATACATCCCCTTTACATTTAAATTTACATCGCATAGTATGCAGACGTTATTGTTACGTTTTGTCCTTTTGTGATACGTCAGAAAAACCGCTTGATAGATAATTAAAGATACTACATTAAACTCTAACGTCTGTATACAGAGCGTGGACATTTTAGTGTGGATATTGGTAAGAGGATAAAATGTTTGCTCTTTCCAAATTTTGCCAAACGCCCGCCCATCGCTCCACTTGTGTCTGTTCTACGTCAACATGTTGCCACATACCTTATCACCTAGGTTAAAGTTACATAAACTGTATTCTTTCTGTGAAATGAAATTAAAAAGCAATTATACCTAGGAGGTCGTTTTAAGGCAGCCCCGAAATTTTGACCCAGAAATGGTCCTATACAAATTAGAACATGAAATGGACTAAGGTATTTTTGTAATGTGTGTGGTGTCATGGTGTGACTACCGTCTATTTGTTTTTTTGAGATTGTGTACCTTTGAAAATGTTTTTTTTCTTAGCTTATATACTTAATAACATCTCTAACTATAAAAAGCCTTAGTACTCGTCGTGTAATCGGGCCTCGCAGTAGTAGAACTAGAATGTAACATGTAGGAAGTGAGTGTTACGTGTACTAACTCGTTGCGCGGCTGCCAGCGGCGCGGCGGCGGCGACGGCCAGCACCACGAATAACACCACGGCGCGGCTCATACTGTGCCTGGAATGTGAGCTTTAGATGATTAGGGGCCGTCCGTTCCGCGTCAATCACGTGATGCTTTTGAAACTTTTGCTTTGCGCCAAAAAATTTTTCGGTATAAAAAGTATCCTGTTGTCCTTTCCCGGGACTCAAAGTATCTCCATACCAAAGGAAAATGGGCATTTTAGTATGGGAGTTGGGCCTGAACTTGAGTTGGACCAATACACATGAGATATTGTTTTTAAGATAGACATAACACATACATAACGAGAAAAATATAAAAAAAATCAACCGGGTTTTTGTACAGTCACATCAATTAATTCATCAAGCCCCATACGGTCACCGGTGACCGAGACACAATAGAATATAATATATTGTGTCTCGTTTTCCCACGATCGACGGGTTAATATTTGTCAGAGGCCAGAGAGTTTAACAAGATATCAATAAAATTGGAATACTTTTTAAGAATTAGTGTCAATCAACATAACGTAAATGTAAAAATATTTATGAGTCGTTATGTACACAGGCTGTAAAAATGTTACCTCGATGTTAAAACCGGCGCCAAAATATGTTCCCAGAGCAATAATACAGAACAGTAAAATTATTGGTTTGATTGACTAATCATATCAAATTGACCTTATTAGGTAAATTTGTTGCGGATTTCCCTTTTGAGTATTTTATGACGATATCCTGAAAAGTTTTTCAAACGAAATGTTACCGCCCATGCTGAAGTTTTACATCAATAATTGCTACCAGTTTAGCAATACACATATTATTAACACTTAAGTGACCTTAAAGACCTAAAATAGCTGTTTTAATTTGCTAAATGTTGCCCGTAACATTATTGTATCGAAATTCTTTTATCGTGCGTGAACCGATATGTACACTTTTCCGGAATAAAAATTATGTTATGCTTTTTCCCGAGACTAATTCACTGAAGCGTGTACAAGATTTGATGAAATTCGGTATAAATTATAATTTCATCAAACCTTGTACCCGCTTTTTAGGCTTCCGTAGTCAACAAGGAACCCTTATAGTTTCGGTCTGTCCGTCCGTCTGTCTGTCCGTCCGTCTGTCTGTCCGTCTGTCTGTCTGTCCGTCTGTCTGTCCGCGGTTTTACTCAGAGACTAGGACCTACAAAGCTGTAATTCGGCATGAATGCAGATATTATTGATGCCGACAAAATGGTAAATAAAATCATAAAAAAATATTTTTTATGGTACCTCCCCTACACATCAAGCGGGGATGATAATCCATTTGTGAAATATGAAGTTTCAAAGCGGAAAAAATCGTTAGAGTCCAGTGTCTCCCCCTTCCACCAGCAAAACGGTTGCCTCTGGAAATGTGAAAAAAATCACAGGAGTTGGAAATATGCTGAATTTAAGAGGACAATTATCACGGCTAAGGAGACTTCATAAGTTATTGAGTAATAGTCGATCAACTAAAACAAAATATTCGGCGAAGTATTAAGGAACTTTTGGTTCAAATTCCTTTGAGCGTAACTGAGATGATGTTGTTAGTAGTGTAAAACACGTTATAAATGTACATTCATTGACCATACAAAAAATATCAAAAACTAGCGGTACTACGGAACCTTATATTGCGCGTGGCCCGACACGCACTTGGCCGGTTTTTAAATTGTCGGCTGTTTTAATTAACCCGTCGATCGTGGAAAAACGAGACACAATAGCTTATCTATTGTTATCGCGGCTGCATGTGGCCGCTTGGGGCTTGATTAGAATGTTACGCGATGGAGTAGATAAAAGCTCCCGACCAATTTTATCACGAATTTAGCTTATTATAGGCCGGATATTAGATATGTTAGGGCCTGTCCACATCTCCACGTCACGACGTCGTCAACGTGTAACGGTGCGGTAACGTGGCACGGTACGTTGACGTGACGTGTAAATTTACGTCAACGTAACGTAAAAATGCACGTCTGTTTTCTTCTCTTTCTCAGTTTTTAACAATAGCAAAAGCAGAATACGTATTGTGCGGTCCACATCTAGATCTAGTGAAGAATGTAGCAGTTTTACAAGGCATGGCGACGTACAATGTTGCTATATCGTGATGTACATTTTACGTTACGTTAACGTAAATTTGCATGTCACGTCAACCAACCGTGCCACGTTACCGCACCGTTCCACGTTGACGACGTCGTGACGTGAAGATGTGGACAGGCCCTTACAATTTCGGCAGACTACACACATAACTATAAGTTAAATGTTACACGCTCAGTCTGGCATCAGTTCAGTCCATCAATCTGAGACTGACGCCAGAATGGTGGCTGAAAAGTACATAATAAAGAAATGATCAGGCCGTCAATCAACCGGTTGGACCTGCCTTTCCCAAAGTGGGCGATAACGCCCCCTTGTGGGCGCTGAGGACCTAAAGGGGGGCGGTGTGGGGCCCATAAAAAAATGGGGACGTTGTGTAGAGGCTTGGGGGGTGATTTGTAATTTCATTTCATCTGGATGCATTTTAAATTAAATGCATCTATTTCCCTCACATTAGTTTTAATTTTTGGCTAGCAAGTTTTGAGGCGACTTCTTAGAATATACCTAATATCAAACAAAAATCCCGGAATTCCGGGATTGCTTATGGTAAAAATATGGTTTGAAAACGAATAGTTTAGCATTTTGTATTTTTTATAAAATTTGCGGCAAAAGCCCCTTAATAGAGATAGGTCAAAGTGGGCAGTAGACAAAATAAGTTTGGGTTAGACGATCATTCTCCCCTTATTCTGACCAAAGTGATGGACTGTACTGATGCCAGGCTGACCGTGTAAGTTGTAGGTAACCGTTGTCTAAAACAGTGCGATTTCATACTGTTCAGTATTACGATGTCGAACAAATTGCAACAGCTAGCGCCGGCGAACTCAATATTATCCGAAACGATATTTCGTCATAGCTGTGTTTTCGTCAGAATTTACTTCTAGTAATACCTGTGCATAACGAGCATGATTTTTCTCTCGGTTGATGCGAAATTGCATTTCATTATTATGCAATTAACTTTGAACACCAAGAATGTGTTTTCAAAAAGGCCTTGTCGGTAATAGGCTATAAGTATATAATAAGTATAAAATATAGCAAAGTAAATAAGAAATATTAGCATACAATACCAGTAACAATAAAGAAATAAATGCTTTAATATTTACCTGACGACCGTTGAATGTAAGTTAATAAGTATAAAATATAGCAAAGTAAATAAGAAATATTAGCATACAATACCAGTAACAATAAAGAAATAAATGCTTTAATATTTACCTGACGACCGTTGAATGTAAGTTTTTCAGCTTTACCTTATGTTTACAGTCTTGAGTTTTTAGTCCAATGGTGTTTTTTTTTGTTTTGTATTTTTTTTTATTTTTTTTTTTTGGCCCGAGTTGCAACCTCCTTAAGTCGTAACCTCTATTCTTTGGCTTGGTGACTATATTTAATGGCCTCTGAAAAAGTTGTAGAAGTTCGTTCTGTAAAATAAATTACATTTAAATTACAAGAGTAAAAAAATCTACTTCTTTTAGTTATTACCTACCTGATAAGTACTTTTATTTTACCTACCTACTATAAATTTTTTGTGAGGTCAAAGTTTCGAAAAATTAAGTCCACTTTTTAGTTTATTTCGACACATTGCAATATTTGCAATATTTTTGTAAGACTAGTGGCAAATGCGTAAACAGTTCGCATGTTAAAAAACTGGAAACTATGATAATAGCCCATTCACGCAATACCAAACAAGCCAATTAGGTACCTACATACGTCCATTCGCATAGGTTTAGGATAGGTTAGGCACGCTGGCTCAACTCTGACCCTACCTATATCTAGTTAGGTAGATATTTATTAATTTAACGAGCTACTACGAATTTGCTGTTTTAACAATCTGAGAATACTATAAATTAAACTACTACAGTAATAAAACATAACAATTAACAATATGTAGTACATAGGTAGGTAGATACGTAGGTATACCCACTAGTAACTATAGCCTATGACGCTATGACCATATATAGATTATAGGTATGCCACCTAACGGCCGTTCCCAATATTCAATCTATCTCTGGTTTGACATACGAACGATCGCAGCTAACATTGAATTGACATAAAATATATGTCTCTAATGTCTAATGACAGCTATTCCTATCTCTAGTAGGGCAAAACCAGAGATAGATCAAATATTGGGAACGGCCGTTAACCGGTGGTTTGGGTTGTCCGAACTTGCGCAACTGATGTGTGGCGTGATTAACTAATAACTACGAAAAATGTTAATTAAACGGCTGCCTCATTAGTAAAAAGTTCGTATTTAATCGTTGAAAGACTTTGAAAATATTTTTAAATGAACAATTTATACGGTCGTTTACGTTTTTAAATTCATAATGATTTATTGTGGTAATACTTATTAAAAATGCGCATAATTTCCATATTATATTTTATTTAAAAATATATAAATATCGTGTGAAAAATATGAAACTGAAAATAATATTTTGTAACTCGAGCTCGGCACGCGTTGAAGTCTTTTACCCGGTGTTGGATGTCTACGTCAAGTCTGCGTGCTGGAAGTTTGGAAACTTTTAATTAATATTGATTGCGTACTCTCTAAGCCCTTTATGTTATTTTATGAGTACTTATCTTCTTTTAAGAAATTAATAAGACGAGGTATTTTATTACTATTTTTATATTTTATATGACTTAGGTTATTTGGATACTTATTTTGAAACTCGAGTCAGTTAAGATTTTGAATTTATTAGAGATACAAAATTAAAAGATTATTTCAATACATTACTATATTCTTATTCACTAAATATTTCACTAAATATGAAGATACCTACCAACCAGTTTGTTTACCTATAATATCTACCCAGGTGCGAAAATCGCTCCCTGCAGGTGAATAGGTATCTTAGTTAATATTTTCGAGAGCGATTGCACATTTGCAATATTAGGTATAATAAATTTCAACACATCGAAGGTATTGGAATTTAAATTTTGGGAAGTCAAGAGGTCAACACAAATCACATTATCCATTCACTTATGCACAATCCTCACATACACTTACACTATTATCTAGTAGTTCTAGAAATATTTAGCACCTATATAAATCTATCGGCACAGTATTGCGTGAAATTATGCAATGTTGTAATCGATTATTATAATCGATGTAATATCGATGTAAAGCACCTGTGTAGCGGGAGCAGGCTGCGCGGGTCCCTGCTGCGGTCGGACTGACTGAGCGGCGCGGGTATCGAGGCCAAGGCCGCGTTATGTCAGCGGCGGCCCACTTGTGCAACGCGACTCGCAACTCGTGCAGTTAGATGACCTCGGGGGCCTAGGCTTCGACGTGCATCCGTGCAATGGCTATATTTTGATTTTTGATCTGTGTCTGAAGTGTCGCTCGTATTCCCTACTACGCAGTCCCTACTCAAATTCGGGGGGCCCCGGATAGTAATTAATAGCCGAAGCAGTAATGGAGTGATTTTCCAATGGGGCTAGGACCACGTACCTGACGTGGCAATGACGAACTCTATTATCACGAATCACGATTTTACAACGCAACATTAATGCAGCTGTTCCCCGTTGGATCCAGTTCGTTACAAACTTTGTACTTACCCTACTTAGTTTTAAATTATTTTTAGTTTGTATACTGTTTTAAATTTATGAAATGTCAGACCAAGGTTACCAGTAATACAAATCACAATATTATGTAACATTAGTTTGATGTTTATGAGAGTACAAGTAACAAGGCATATTTTGCTGTTTGATAGGAAACGGATTGAAACGAACAAGGATGGAAGCTACAGTAGGTAATGTTACAAGTTACATTGTGTATGCAGTAATGTGACATTAGGTATATTCGGTTAGCCTCTAAGAGTAGAGCCAAATTCGATAGTTCTACTAGTAGAGAGCGTCTTTATGTGGCAACATCACGGCCTCGATATCGAGTATCGACAGACCGCCACAAGATAGGTATAATATATTGTAGAAATCATTAGTGGAGTGCCTAGAGCGTAAAAATCGTGCAAATCTCCGATTTTTGTAATAGTGGATAAAAATTGAAAAGGAAAAAAGGAATGTGTAGCTGATAACATAAATAAAAAAGTTTACCTATTGAAAGGTTGTGCTTTTGATTTTTTAATTATTCGCTTCCACTTCAAGTAAACTCATAAACTGTTAAATTTTGAAAAAAACCTGCATATTTCTTTCTTTCAGTTATGTAGCAAAATAATAAAATATAATATTATTTTTTATTTTTATTTATATCGTTCCTCATATTCCAAAAAAAGGAAACAAGTTGAAAAAATATATAATTTAGCTTTGAAAATTAACATTTTTGTATCTAGGTGAGCATACCTCAAAATAAACTTGTTGTAGGTGTAGGCTTGACAAAACCTTCTATTTGTTAATGCGTTACATAACTTTTTAGATCTTACTTTATTAAATTTACGAAAATCTAGCACAAACTTTTCACGTATATTTCGAAGAAAATCTGTATTTTATTTCTTTTGGTTAGATTTTAACAGAATATTTTTTTTTCATTCATTACATTCGCTTAAACATACTTAAAGGAAAAATAATACAAATTACTTTAGGATTACTGATATTTTTTGTATTCAGGTAAGCATTTTCCAAACATAGGTTGCAGCATGCGTCTTTAGTATGTACCTACGTGAGATAATTGTATAGCACCCAAATTTGTTTCTGGCTTTTAATAGGAAGTTTAAATATATTTCAAAGGCTAGAAAAAGCCTTTCATTTGTCGATTCATTTAACTTTTTAGCTCTTACTTCAATAAATTCCCAACAAATGTAGCAAAAAATGTTGGCCTATTTTACACATCTTTGGAGATATTAAAACGTTTTAAAGTAGGTACTTAAAACTCATCATTTCTCTAAAAATTAAATACGCACAATAAGTGCACACACTTTTCGTTACAACTCTGAAATCCTCCCAAACCCTTTTATCTTGGTTACGACGAGCGTTAATCTCTAAAAACTTTGCAAATATCTTAGTTTTATTTAGCTTAGCAAAGCAAACTTTCTTTTTTAAAAATTATGTTTTTGGTTAATTTTCAATGTAAACAAATTTTTGGTAAACTTTGTAAGTTATAGTGTAAAAAAGAAAATGACACCTCAAAAACAAAAATCCATTCACTATTACAATTTTCGGAGGTGAAGGGAGCGAACTCACGACGCGGTTTTTTCCCGCGCCCGCGCGCGGTTGCGGGCCCGCGCAAATGAGCGGTTTTATTTCAGAACTCACGAGACCGCTGATTTGTGCGGGCCCGCAGCCGTCGCGGTCGCGGTCAGCGCCCGCAAACTCGGCGGGCGATAATCGCAAGACGGGCGGTTGCAAGGCGGGCAGAAACGATCAGTTGAGATCCAGACAAGTTATGGCCTATTGGCTACCCAACAAACATTTTAGACGTCGAGTAAACGTTTTTGTAGTAACTTAATGTTATTTAATATAATCGTATAAACATCATAAGGACGTTTACTCGACGGCATTTGGGCCCATTTTATTCAACTTAAGGTGCTAAGAGTTTCGTGTAACAGTCATATAAATACCTATTTAGTCGCATAGTAGTCATATACACGTCGGTGATTTGACTACAATATGTCGTGTAATGATAGCTGTTGCGGCTTGTATTCGACTTCGAGTCGCACAATATGACGTAAAGGTGTGTTAGTGTCATTTAAAGATCATATTGAACAAATTTTTATAAAACACGAATACATATTTAGCAGTGTTTATGACAGCTGAGTTCATTTTGCATTTTATTTGTTATTTGAGGTGATACATTTCATTTCATCGGTGGTAAACCATTGCGCAATCAAGTTTATTGATTAATGCGAGGTAAGTTTTTAACAAATTTTTAATGCGCCTTCAAAATTTTTATGTTTTTACATATTTCTATCAATAATTTATTATGGGACGGCGTTATAAGACAGCTATATAACTTCCAGACGTATAAGCTGCAAGTTCATTGTATATATATGTACGCCATGATGTTAATTTAGGGATCAATACTGACAATAATAAAGCCCTAGCCGGCCCTTAGAACTTAGTTAAGTCTAAGTAAAACTTTTGTTTTAGGTAAACCCCACAATGATGTATGATTATGCGGATGTTGATAAGTTTTTAACAAAGATGGACTTTATTGAAATGAAAAGAGCAAATTTGAAATGGCCGTGGCCATCAACTCATTTTATCTTTTGCTCTCGATGTTATGGGTGTGGATACCAGATAGTCCGTGGAAATAGACGGCCGTTACATTTTGTTTTAACAGACAACAATGTGAAAATAATGTTACGTTACGGTCTATTTTGGTGCCCCCATTGCAAATATTTTGCTATCTATAATCATTTTCCAGAAGACGAATGTGAATATTGTAATTATTAGTTAATCATACAAACCTATTTAAATTTGAATTATTAAATAAATTATGAGAATTTTGGAAACTTCAACTTAATAGGTAATATTTATTTTATTAACCGACTTCCAAAAAGGAGGAGGTTATATGTTCGTCTGTGGATTTTTTTTTTAATTTATTTTTTTTGTTTTGGATGTTTGTTTTTAGTAATATTTGTACGAGAGATAAAAATATCTTTAAAAACTTAGAATTTTACAATTATTTTTTTAATTATGTTAGTTGTTAGTAGCGAAATTTATCTGTTTAATCCGAATAGAGTTTTAATATCATTATCATTATATATTATATAATCGATAAAATCTGCGTGCCGATAAAACTGTGTAGAGTGTGACTGTGTTGCGTCTGTTAATGCATGCGCGGACGCACTCGGCCAATGTGTAGAACGGGCGTTCGCGCGTATTAAGATATATATTATATATTTAGCTCGCCAGCGCGCGAAACCCTGTTCTAACATTGTCCGAGCGCGTCCGCACATGCATTAGCAGACGCAACAGTCTATGTGTAGGGCCTACTACGCAGAATATATCTTTCTTTCTCACACACATTCTCTTAGTCAGTCAGTACTCAGTACTCAGTAGTTGTAGGTCGGTAATAGCTAGTGGGCGCGTGGCTCTTTGATATTTCAAAACCAATAAAGCGTAATAAATACGTTTATTAAAGTGCTAATGTTTTATTTTTAATAAGATACTTTTTGTACTTAGTAAGTTTTTTTAGTTGTCCATTATAACTTGTTTATTTTTATTTTTTTTAGAAAAATGCCTTTTAAAATAGTGGAGACCACAGAAAATGGTAATTCTTTATTAACAACTGTCCCAGCTAATTGGGAACATCGCGGAACATTATATTGGCCACGGAAGAATGAGGCTATTTTGATTAAGGCTGAGGATTCTACACCAGAAATAAATTGGAAATCGATGCCATGTATCGTGAAGCGAAATAATATTCCCAATTATGAAAGTTCCGAACAACAAATTGCTCTTATGTCGGATATGTCCGACACGGATACGGACCAGGAGATCATTGCAAAAACCCAAAGACCTAACAAAACCACTACACAAATAAATTTGAACGACCTGGTAAATAGCTGTCTATCGGTAAGTTTATTTACTTTACATATTTACATTTCTGTCATTAGGATCTTTCGTTATTCTCGACGATAGAAAAAATAGGAAATTGGAAATTGCCGACGAAAAATTCCACCACTAGAGCGTCCAAAATCATGTACTAGATCCGTGGTTTTCATTTGTGCGTCGATGTCACAGAAACGCTTTATAATTAATGATAAAACGTTTTTTTTTTGTTACATTTTCACGTTTATTTGGTACAAAAATAGCTTTAAAACCTGAGAAGTACATAGGTTTTTATTCTAGAAATCATTACTTAAGGGAAGTTTGTATAAAATTTTATCCACGGGGACGCTTGTGATTTATTTTATTTGTTTCTTTTAGGAAAATACTAGTGACGTTGTGTTAAATAATCAAAATGCCAGTATTGGAGCCATTGAAGTTATAGAAATACCCTACGATCAAGCCACTGAGACCACAGGAGCCCCAGAAAGTAATTCTGAAAAACAAGACAATATAGCCCAAAAGCTCGACCAATTAATAAGTGTGGCATCAGCAAACGAAATAAATATTCAAGTACTATTTGATAATCAACAAAGTATTCTACAAAAACTTGCTTTATTGGACACTAAATTAGAAGAATTAGTGACTCGTATTTTGGTACCAGTAACAGATTTTAATCGTCAGGACAATAATAAAGACAATTTCAAAATTATAAGTAACCTACAGGAACTCACAAGTTTAGAGGAACGTTTAAATAATCCGCAAGCTGAAGAAAATATTATAAAGCTACTTTCTGTAACTTGTACGAAAGGCAGAGGTCGCGCATATAATAACGCTTACGCCTTGGTGGATGCCATGTTCACTCGGCAATTTATGACCCAATGTTCTTGGTCTGGAGGTTCTAGAGGAGACCCAAAAATATGTTTTAAATCTTATAATAAAACTATAACATTATTTTTTAAAATAATACACCAATCTGACAATAACTTCACAATACCAGACTGCGAATTATTTTTTAAAAAGGTTATGAGGCACGCTATTAAAAGAAATGAATGCAGAATGCTGAGGGCTTCTGCTCAAAAGAACAGACCAAAACGAGTTAAAGTGTTGCAAGAAAATAATCACCAGTCAGTTGTAGAGCAACATAATGTCCTGAATGGAGAGCAAGAAAATACACCACCACTTCAGAAAGAAACTAACTCACCACTTGATTTAACCAGCTAGATTCAAATCAAGTGGTGATCGTGTGATGGTCGCGAATACGGACGGTCACGATAAAGCACCCACCCCCTCTCATTCCATCGAATATATCAATTCCACGGTGGCTATTTGATTATTTGCCTATTTGTTCGGTTGTTCGATAATATAAAGTTTAAAGTTTCCTGTTTATTTATATTTTTTATGTTAGTTTTGAAAATTTTTCTCTTGCGAAATAATTAGATAATAACTTCTAGTTAACAGAATCTGGAGGATTGTGTGTGTTAACTAGAAGTCTTCATAATTATATAATTATTTAGCAATTAAAAAGATTACTGAATTTTATTATTTGTTATGTTGCGATTTCGCATTTTCTATTTGTGATTTTTTATTTTTTATAGTTATTATGAGACTATTAGATAATTAAAATAATATAAAAGTTCCTAATCTTGCAAGTTTAAAGCAGAAGGTTTGTATCGATTAACGTGCTATAATTTTGATTGTAATTTTGTAATCTTCCATCCGTAAAATCAACTTTTACGGATTTTATCGCGGTATATTATCATTTTAGTTTAGAGTCCGAAACGTCGGGATAAACTAAAATGATAATATACCGCGATAAAATCCGTAAAAGTTGTTTCATTTGTAATGTGTAATATTCGCGTAAACCTAAGAAACCAATTTTGTAATCTTTTCACTTGCGAGATAATTATATTAAAATAAAAAGTGATAACAGGATTTTGTTAACTTCTTTCTTCTTCTTCTTGGACTAAGACTGATTTTTGTAAGATTATATTAAGAATATAAAAGTACCTAATATCGAACGTTTAAAATAGGTTTGTATCGATTAACGCTTTTAAACGCGATTAATTCGCGGAAACGCAAATTCACCAAAGTCTAATTTTTAGTTTTAATAATTATATGTATAAGTTACCTGTTGTTGTGTAGTTTTGTATATTCTATTGTGAGATTATTACTAGTTAACTAGCTGTATTAAGTGTCCTTTTTTGAGTTAATTACGTTCCTGGGGATTATTAAAAAAATTCAACAATTTTCACTGCCTTTTTATTACCTATTTCTTAAATGTATGAGTAAGCGGAGCAAAATATATATTTGAGTTGTATGAAACACTAACCAACTTACACTTGATATCAGTAATATTATATATGGCTTCAGTTTGCTTAATTTCGTTCTCATATATCACAAATATATTAAGATATGAAGATTTCATAGGCGTTTCAAAAACATCATTTCTTAAGTTTTCAATTCGATTTCCAATAATCAGAATATGTCCCTCGTTACAAGTAGCGGAACGCAATTCAACAAGGTGGTTGTTATTAGTCAAAAACCACTTATCTCCATTATCAGTTGAGAGGATAAAGGATTCTAGTTGAATAACTGTCTTAAGTTTACTTCCATATTTGTAACTCTTTATCGTAGGGTAGTTATGATTAGTATCGTTTATTAAGTTCTCTACTTCAATGTTATATTGTCTCTCTAATAATCTATTAGCAATTTGCTGAAGTGGCTGATTTCCTTTTCTGATCATTCTCTTTATTAAACTCAATTTATTTTCAAAAGGATAAGCGTTAAAGCTCTGCAAGGTTCCAAATCTCTTCACTTCTTCTACTACGTGTATTAAATTGTGAACATTGCTTGTAATGTACTCTTGGCCATAAAACTTGCCATAATTGTCAACAAACTGCTTTAACATTATTTCTGCAACTGGTAGAAGTTGAAAATGTGTCTCGCTTGTACAGCTATATAATTATAATAATTAGTATATATACTAGTATATAACAATAGTTACAGTTGAGAAAAAGAGCAGAAAATGGTGATATGCTGCATTATCTAAGACATCCTTTAATATCACATAACTTAAATAGAGCAAAAATGTACGGAACTCGGAACCTTTCCAATGTGACAAGTCTTTAAGGCTTCTAACACTCCTGTGTATTTCCTTTGGCATCTGACAGCATAGTAAAAATTGAGAAACTTTTTCTATTACATTTGTAGGCCATTTTGTAATCAGAGTTCCGAAATTTCCATCTCTCCAGCCAATTAATAACCGTTTCATAATACCCAAATCAATAATATGTAGAGAGTCTCCTACTGGAAATTGTTCAATCATATCTATTGGTAATGCTAGTAAAGGAGAATCGTACTTGTGGTGACATCCATATTTCTTAGAACGAAAGTCCGCGTCATTTCTTCGTGGGCAATCAGTCTTTGGAAAGAAGACCGTGTGCGATTTATGACTATACTCGCCGACCACTGTACATTTCAAGCAACCATGTTTAGCATTAAAGTTGCATACCCCTGTAAAATATAAATATAGTCAGTGATCAAGAGTTTAATATAATTGACTTTTATTTAAATTACTACCACTAAGCGAAAACCTCTCACTCTCTACATTCCGGTTGCTTTTCCAGAACAGAATCGGTTTTATAATCATAATTATGATAGACAGCGCTTGCCACCTCTCGGCCATCTGAGCCGGTTACGCCTACGCCAATATTACGCCTAAATTTCCGGCCGATTTTGACCGGGATGACTGTTTCAGGTTTCAATAAAACATTACTTAAAATCTTAAAAAGTTAATTGGAACCTAACCTAACCTAACAGGAAATGTTAAATTACATAATTATTCGGACACACACACCTTTAACCAAGGCTCTCGCTGGTGAGTCGCATATGAAGGCTCTGACTTTAACTTCGATCAATGTATCGACCCCGTCTTTCGATGCAATTTTCAAATGATTAGACATTAATTCTTGTAATTCACTTACAAAAGGATGAAAAAATGCGGATACATTTGATGGTTTACTCGTTCCTTCATAAATACCCACAACAAAAGGGGGTACATTTGGTTTTTCGTGGATGTTACATAATATTGGCCACACTTGATGCTTAGAGCTGTTGAACAATGGTAGTCCGTCAATATTCACATTTAGCGAAATGGATTTCGGTTTATCATTTAGGTATTGTAAAATAGTCTTTAAACATTCAATGAGACCATTATTCCAGTAACGACCATCATCGATAACAATTATTTGTATTTCTTTTTTACTTTTTAAAAGCGTCCTTGGGTCTAAAGGGACTATGCAGGGCATTCTTTTGTTCAGAATTACATTTAATTGTTTTAATGCAACTTGTGTAATATTGAAATCTATAGCCCACTTTTTATAATGGTCTCTGAAGTCATCATTTTTGGTTGAAGTGTCTATTTTATCAACATTATCTTCGTTTTCGGACGATGAATAACTGTCGTCATCTTCGGAAAATAAACAAGAGTCCTCAACTTCGGCAAAAGAACTGCAAGGTATAATCGTAGAATTTTGGTTAAATTGATTGGTAAATCTTGCATTTAAATGTGATACGGAACCCTTTCTATTTTCCGCACTCCCAGCTTGAGCTCTATCACTTTGTATTAAAGTACGTGATTGAAGCGAATTATAATTGTTTTTAACTTTTCTTTTGAATCCACCACTTCTTTTAACACTATTCCACTTTTTAAGATCCATATTTTGAACCTAAATAAATATAATAAATACGATTTCAATATGGTGGAAGTGGTATACAGGGTTATTATAAAACTTTAATACGACTATTAATTAAAAAGCAGTCGTGTAATCATGTTTGCGATACTTTAGGTTGTATAGAGGTCGTTCGTAATACTAATATACGAATTATATGTAATGGTTACAAAAACTACGTTTAAACAATAATTATCCGTTTAGCAGTCGTATAAAAAGTAATTATATGACTAAATTGACAGTACTATAACGTTTATACTATGAAAACGTTTACACGACGAAAAGTTGTATATGCAAGTCTTATAGATGTCTTCGTAGACACTATTATATGACGATCGTATAAGAAAATCGAAATAACGTCTATACGACATTATAATACGACAAAAACTGTATACGTCTATTTGGTCAGATAATGCACCAATACATGACGAAGAGTTAAAAATATTACTGTAAAATAACTTTAATAAGACTCAAGGTCATATACATGTTTAACTATATGACGAAAATGTTTGCTGGGTATATATATGATGCACTAGAAAGGGATAGAAGATATCACTGCACTAGTTACTTTCCGCGAGGAATTAACCAGGTTAATACCAGTTCCAAGCCCTGCCGGCCACTAGGGCTCGGAACCGGTATTTTTTAACCAGGTTAAAACGCTCTTTAACCAGGTTTTTGGATAAGTGTTCGCTCGGAACGAAACCGAGATGCGAGCGGTATTGCTTCTGAAATTAACCTGGTTAATTCCTCGCGGAAAGTAACTAGTGCAGTGATATCTTCTATCCCTTTTTAGCTTTGTTTATTTGTTTTGAATGTGTGGACAATGGGTGAGGGTCGTGGTGTGTGTGAGTGGGCGCGGCGAGAACATAATCGCGAACGGTTCTAACCGGTATTTTGAGCAGGAGCAGTTTCATTTTGCTCTTTGAACAAAACCAGGAATAATTTCGGTCCGTTCAGAGATCGAAATGAAAACGCTCTTTTGGAAATGTGCCATTTCTAACGAACCGGATCGCGAAGCCGCCCGCTAAACTATCGCAGAGCGCGCGGGCGCTAACCGCCGAGGCTGCGGGCGACGGCCGCCCGCCGTTACAGCGGGAGCCGCAAGCAACCGCGCACGCCGCGGGAAAAAAACGCGCCGTGAGTTTTGCTTTCGTTTTTTACATACAAAACTGTATTCTATGAAAGCGGTGAGCCCGCAACCGCGGCGGGCGCGGGTAAATACCGCGCGGTATTTGAGTGAGTTCTTAGCGTAAAACCTCTGGGAGCTCCACTAACTACATCCCTCAATTCATTAATTTGCATTATAAATAAATAAATAATAAATGGTTTTATTTCAAATAATAAGAAGAAACAAAGGTATTATAGGTGTGTTCATTGATTTGTAGACAAGTGAAATCTGAAATGGAAGACATTCAAGTTGTTTTTTCTGAACAGTTTTAGTAAATTCCGGTCATCGGACAGAGAGAAATGCCTAACTCACGTGAAAACATTGCTATCTCTGTCTTTACCTATGGAAACAAGAAAGCTTTAAATTGGTATACGAGTTAAGGCGAGCACTTACCTCAATTCCAAAACGATAACCTTGCGAACGCGAGTGCCAAGCGTGTACGCATCGCAATAAGATTCATTTTAGCTTAGCATAAAATTGTAGTTACTCTATTTTATTTTTCGTGTGTTTTTTTAAATATCTTTCGAAATAAATACTAAGAAAAAAAAATGTTCGGTTAAATTTTTTTAAATATAGATTCATTACCAATTTATTAAAATAAAATGTATGTCATCCTTGTTAATACAGCTTGGCAAAGAAGAGTGTGGATTAAATGAGGGCGCTTTTCTTTAAATACAGGCAACCCTACGCTTCGCTTTTGACACAATATATACTAGAGTTGACAAGTAATGTAGTGTTGTCATAAATAAAAACTCTTAGTTCCAGCTGTCACCGCATCAGACTCTTCTTTGCCAAGCTGTACTTATATTTCGATGATAAAGATTTTTGTCGCAGGTGAGTTTGTAAATTAATTACAGCCAAAGTATTACGTTTTATTAAAATGTTTATGGTTTAAAACCTTTTAAATATTGTGCTTTATATCTCATATTTTTTACATTTCGTTATTATATTGGAACTAGGTAAACCGGGAGTCAATAAATAACAAAATGGGGTTTGTCCTCGCCTTAAGTAGAGTATCTAATGTTAGACCTCTATCAACATTATTTGTTTTAATTATGACCATATTTTAGCTAGATAATACAGGGTGCAATTAAACCTTCCTGCCAATTTTTTTCCAAAATTGGGTGTTATTTATTTTTTTCAATGACATATTTTATCCCATTTAAAATCGTTGCAGAATGGTCACTCGCGGTGCGGGGGAATGAGAGGGGGTGACGCGGGTGAGGCGCGCGCGGGGGGGCACATCACGCGCGGCCGACGAATCGTGTCCATTAATTGTAGTGTTTTTTAGGATAACTTTCGGAAGCTATTTCTCAACATTTTTGTATTGAGTGACTATAAAAGAAAAAACACGTGTATTTATTTTATTTTTAACAAGGATCAATATATCAAAATTTGGCAGGAAGGTTTAATTGCACCCTGTATAAAAACCTTAACTGTCCAGACTACCTTTTTTACGTTTTTTAATATAAGAAATTAAAAAAGTTATGATTCTAATTTTATAGAGACAATTTTACAAGAATCGTTAAAGCTTATCTTCACTGAATTAAATTTATATATCTGTGAATGTAGGTGAACGCGACTTTTCGTTGTCGCTGCGACAAGCCGCAGGAGAATTACACTTTAGACTTTTTTATAAAATAAGGGGGCAAACGAGCAAACAGGTCACCTGATGGAAAGCAACTACCGTCGCCCATAGACACTCGCAACAT
This sequence comes from Cyaniris semiargus, assembly GCA_905187585.1. NCBI lineage: Eukaryota > Metazoa > Arthropoda > Insecta > Lepidoptera > Lycaenidae > Cyaniris > Cyaniris semiargus. The sequence goes on from LR994555.1 coordinate 9,669,812, forward strand.
CAGAAGAGCTGCAGGTGTGTTGCCGATACGCTCTCTTCTTGAAGGTTTGCAGGTCCTATAATATATATATATGGGTCTGGAAATACTGCTGGCGGCAATTCGTTTCAGACTTTCTCATAATAAATAAGACGTTAGAATTTCGTACTTATTAAATTTTAAATTCTTTTGATTTTTTGATAGCTATTTTTTTTTTGTAAAATATGCAAATTTTAATTTTTTCATTGAAGTTTTAAGAAAATACAAGGATGCTTTTAAAAATAAAGACAAATATTATGTAAAAAATTTATTCATAACAATACATTGGTGTAAACAATAAATACTACAGTCTTTGTGATTTTAATAATGTGATATTATACTAGCATTGCTCTTCAGTCAGAATAATTATGAAGTCGGCCAAATGTAATAATAATGTTGTTTTTTAATAAGCATAATATTTTAATATTTACTGTTGCGTTGAAACTTAGAATAATGCTGATATTTAATAACATTTACTACTAATACTATTTTCAATTGACTAAGAGATAAAGAGTACACTGTACTTGCAGTCATCGCCAATTCTATCTCAATATCATCTGCCACATACATAGAGAATTAAACTCATTAAAAAGACCCTAGAAAGAAAAAATAACTTTTTGTTGTGGTATATTCGACCCACAAGATTCATCGTACAATTACAGCAACACAATAATAGTAATTATGACGACATCTGGTGCAGGTTACCATAACATTAGAAACGGGAAAGAATCGACAAACTGACAGATTTACTGATAAAATGGCGGATTACCTTTGTCAATCTGTCACTCTGTCTATTCTTCTGTAGAAAGAAACCGTTTCTATGGTGACCATGCTGAGCCTGTTTGATAACTTTTCCTTCGTGTGAAACAAAACAAACTACACGGTACAGCAATTACGACGTCACCAGCTCCATCTTGATGTACTTCTTCCTCCTGGTGGAGACGGGGTCCTTGAAGAGCACGGGGTCGAGGCGCAGCACGGAGCGCACCAGCGGCATGTAGCCGAACGCCGCCGCGAACGTGTTGAGGCACGACTGGCGCTGGACGAAGTGCTCCGGGTCGCTCCACGATGATCTGGATTTATTTTTAAATTTATTTAACAGTTTATTGCACACAAAAACATTTAACAAGTTTATGGAAATTTATTCTAAGCAAGTGGATACCCGCACCTCCGTCGCGGCAAAATTCGTTTATCGCGCTGGACCGTGCATTTTTCCGAGATAAAAAGTATCCTATGTCCTTTCCTGGGACTCAAAGTATCTCCATACCCAGCAAAGTCGGATCAGCGGTTTAAGCGTGAAGAGGTAACAGACAGACAGACAGACACACTTTCGCATTTATAATATTTTACCCTCTTTTAGAAATAACAATGTTAATACAGCTAATAATAATCATACGGGGTCTGTGTCGCGACTAGGGATGTAAAGCGGTAAAATTACTTTCGTAAAATTCGGTAAATTACGATATTTTACGTAAAATATTATATTTTACGGTAAATTACGGTAAAATTGGGTAAAAAAAGATTTGATTTCGTGGCATAATTTTCATTAAGAATGTGGATATAAACAATTAAACAGGTTACTTAATGCAAGTCTAGACTGCAGTAAGTCAAAACAACATAATAGCCAGCCTGCCGGCTTGCTGTATGCTCTGTCGAGTGTCGTCAACTGTCAACAAGTCGTAACAGCGCAAAATATTATGGAAAACAGCACTAATCGGCAACGTCACAACTCACACCGTGCGACGCGCACGCAGTACACAAATTACAACTTGCAACACGCTCGCCCCGCCCGCCGTCATACCACCATTCTGCATACATACGTAGCCGGTAATTTTACCGTAATTTATATAAATTACCGTAAAATACGCGTATTTTACCAGCGTTTTCGGTAAAATTACGTAATTTTGCAACCCTAGTCGCGACACGTCACGGCCAAAGATTATTTGTAAGCAATCGTATGAGCAAGCAGCAGCTCTAAGCGACACAACGTCAGTAGAGCTCGACAAGGCTTTAAATGAACGTGATGAAAAAAGGAACTAACGCTGCCATCATACAAAAGCGGTCGGCAACACGCGGCCCGCGAACGTCTTACTTGCGGCCCGTGAATGTTTTGTGAATTAAAGTTATGTGTATCAAGAACAATGTTTTCTAATATTGCCAGTAGTTATCGCCAGTCGCCACTTAAGAACCTAGAGCTGTTTGTGTCATTTTATAACAAACACTTATTTCCCCTGATTATGTGTAGGTATATTGAGCTTCTAGGGTTAATACGAGTATGAGGTCTGCGGCCCGCCTTTGGTTTATTTTGCCACCTTGTGGCCCTTCCCTGCAAAAAGGTTGCCGACCGCTGATTTAAAGCCTTGTCGAACTTTACTATGGAACGTGTAGTGTCGCTTAGTGAGGTCTCGCTTTTAGTTTATGACTTTTTTACGTATTCATTTTTTAGTCAATTTCTTAATTAAATAGAAGTTAAGTAATCATTAAAATATGTTTCTGAGTGCGACCCTACTGCCGTTTGTCCGCCGCCGCCGCGCCGCCATTGGGACGTCACCCAGCGGCGTGCACAGGATTTTGACACTGGGTATGCAGCGGTATCGGTTCAGTAGTTTTGGTGTGAAAGCAAAACAGACAGTCAAACGGACAAAAAGAGATATTTTCGCATAAATTATAATATTAGTGTTGATATAAATTAAAAACTATGTTTTCTAAACTATTAGTATAATTACGTTCTGTTATGAAGAAATAAAAAAACGCCATCTGTTGTCACATGTTGGAACTACAATGAGAGTTCATTTCATCGATGTTTCCATAGAAATAGACCAACATGTGTGCTAAGCCAAAATAAATAAAAACGCCATCTATTGTAAATTGTTACATATTAGAAATACAATGTGAATTCATTTTTATCGATATTTCCATGGAAATTAGATAAGTACTTAATATATTTTTGCCTCATCAAAATGTAGCCTATGTCTCAGGCTATAGACTAACTGTGTACAAAATTTTATTACAATCGGTTCATTAGTTTTAGCGTGAAAGCAAGACAGACAGACAGAGATACTTTAGCATTTAATATTAAGTATATATAAAATAATAAAATAAATTAGTATGAATATGGATAACTTTTAACATGAAACTTTCGAGTTACATTTCCTTTTTAGGGTTCCGTACCCAAAGGGTATAAACGGGACCCTATTAATAAGACTTCGTTGTCTGTCCGTCTGTCGGTCTCCAGGCTGCATCTCAAGAACCGCTGTAGCTAGACTTCTGAAATTTTAACAGATTGTGTATATCTGTTGCCGCTATAACAACAAATACTGAAAACAAAATAAAATTAATATTTAAGGGGGGCTCCCATACAACAAACGTGTATTTTTCGGCCTTTTTCGCTTTATATCAATAATGGCAAGAGGTAGGCACTTGAATTTTTCACACATTCTTGTGTTATATGTGTATTATAATATTTAATAATAATATTAAATTAAAATAAAAATTTAAGGGGGGCTCCCATACAAATAACACAATTTTTAGCCTATTTTTGCTCTGTGTCGGTACGGTCCCTTCGTGCGCGAGTCCGACTCGCACTTGGCCGATTTTTGTTGCTGGTTTAATTGTTGTAACTCAGGTACACACCTACCTTTAGACACAAATCACAATTAGAATCTTTTCACTGAATGACAATTGTGAAAAGTTGTTATTTTTAATTTTTAATAAACACACATTGTCAACACAAACCTCAGTCAAATAACATTTTTAAGGAATCAAAAACGCACTTTTTATAGAAAATCAACCATTTCAAAACAAAACATTTCTGCTATGTAAACAATTATAAACCTTACAAAACAAAAATGCATAATGTGCATACGTGAATAATTAGATTTCCGTCTATTATTTTTACTCGGATTATAGGAAACGAACATATCCGATTATTCCCGAACGCCGCGCCGGCCCAGTCGAACGGGCAACTCCTTCGGCTGGAGTTCGCCTACAAATCGAATTCGATATTCATGTCTGTGTGCGTTTGCGAACTGTGCACTACATACACATACAAAATTCCTACACAAACATAATCGCAGAGCATGCCGCGAGAGAAGTGCATGCCTTGACCTTGAGCCATCCCGTTCGCGCGTCATTTTTTCTACTATAATAATTAACGTCATGAGTCATCTAAAACGTACGAAAGTTAAATTAAAATATCTGTGAATGGCAAGTAATGCACTGCATTTCTGCCTTCAAGGAGTGCACGCCCCTGACGTCACCGACTAAAATTAAAATAAAATGCCACTATAAGACCAAGGCTATAGGTTTCATTTTCTACCAACATTGATCTAGCGCTTTGCTGCCGCCGCTTTGTAGTGGCGTAGAGCAAAATGTAACCTAAATCCTAGGTCATAAAGGAGCATTTTTTTGTCGGTGACGTCCCAGTGACGGCGGCGGTGGACAAACAGTCTAAGAGAGTACCGACCTGGGTTGGGCGTGCTTGTACCGTCGTCGGGCGGCCAGTTTGAGAGGCGGGCGGCGCGCGACGTGAGCGGCGACGCAGTTGAGCAGGATGTCCTCGCAGTTGCGCGCGCGCCGCACCGCCGCCCGCAGCGCCGGCGCCGCCGCCCCGTACAGCGCCAACAGCGCGCGGTGCACCAGCGCCGCGCCCGGCAGCACCAAGGAGTACGACCCGCCCCACCGCGAGCTGTAGCCCCACGCGCCCTGACACATATTACTGATATAGCCACAGTGGCGGCCTTACCCATTGCGAGGCCCTGGGCGGCAGGTCATTGCGAGAGCGAGGCCCCGGGCGCTTGCCCAGTTCGCTAAACCCTAGGGCCGCCACTGTATAGCCAGACCGGAGCCCCTAGCCGCTGATCGTAATGTATGGAACTGACATGTCACAAGCTATATTAAGTCGTAATTTATATTATCGAACCTATTTTAATTAGATAATAAAGAAGCGATAAAGATCGTGTTGGATAAAAGGCTCTCAGGAAATTATCCTACTTATATGTATAATATTATAAAGGGGAAAGTTGTAGGTATGTATGGATGTATGGATGTTTGTTACTCTTTCACGCAAAAACTACTGAACGGATTTTAATGAAACTTTACAAATAAACAATAATATAGCTTATACATCAGAATAACACATACCCTCTTACTAATAAAAAGTTACATAGGTCTATAGAGGCTGCGTAATTTTTTTCTACTAATAATCATTTTTTTGACATATGGCCTGTATAATGCTGTTGTAACTTCCATACAAAACCCAACGCTTACACAAGGCATCACCCTTGGGCCTTGTATAGAGTATGAATAAGATCAAGATGGCGGATTTTCAATAGATCAGCTGATTATATTTTATTTTGAATATGTAGTTTTGAGTGCGTTTGCTGATTTCTAATTAGCAAAGAAACATAAAAAGAACTATTTAATATGTTTTATTTCTTTAATCAATTGAATGAAATAGATTTTCAATGTAAACGAAATATACATCGCGATCGTTTTATTTAGGGTGCGTTCCACTAAGCACCTACAACGATAACGCTCACGAGTCACGACCGTGGTTTTTGCCGTTCCACTCGCATGATACAAATCGCGTCAATGATACAAACTCAAGTGGAATGGATTATTGAGAGTTTGTAGCGTTCATTTCAAATTATAATTTTATCGCATTTATTGTTTTTGTCTAGGAACGGCTTTCAATAGTTTCTCGTTTTTATAGCTTTTTTCAAGATATTATCGTATATTTTTATTTTCCTCTTAAGTCATCATTGTTTATTGTTACATATTTTATTTTATAAATTATGTATATTTATTTAGTTTTAATATTATCATTGTCATTCTTATTCATTTTTCACCTCTTATTTTACTAACTTTATTATTATTTTATTATAATATTTAAATTTTAAATTAAACCGCTTCTTTTGCATATAAAAAGATGGCGGTTTTATTAAAACGTCCACTTCGACCCACCTTTAAGATGCGTCGTTTTTAGCTTTGCATTAGCGAAAATATACGTCATGAGTGACGCTTTTGCATCACAACGATCGCGGTCGACGTGTGAAACGGCTGAAGGAGTATTTTCAGCGTTTGAGCGCTTAGTGGAACGCGCCCCTAACACGTCATAAGTGACAAAATATGACAATTTCAAATTTTATTAACTTTGACATTAGCGTTGCGTTCAAAAACTTTGAAAGTAAATGTCATAGTCGAACATTATATTATTTACAAAATTCACGTACTGTACTGATTAATATAAACTAAAAATGTTTAAATATCAATCTTGTGTCCAATTATAATTACCAGGTTCATAAAAACATAACTTTTATATCAATTCTTGTCATCAACACCCGAACATCAGATAGCGTGTTACATAATTCCTGAACGTTTTTCTTTGAGTCTACAGTCTATGGTATATAACACGATTTTAGTTACAGTCCGACAAGGCTTTATATGAATGTGTCAAACTGTCAATGGGCGCTGCTGCTGGTAAGGAGAACTGTCAAAAATGACGTTTTTCTATGATAGAAGCGTTGGTTCCTTTTCTCGCCACGTTCATAAACAGCCTTGTCGAACTGTACACACTATATCTCAATGGTTACACAAATCATAAATGTCATTATCATTTGATTATTATAGGTCTACCAGAATCTGATGGCAAAAAGTGAGAAAGTAAATTGACTCTAGCAATACCGGGGTAATTGGAATAAAACATTTTGATCCTTTTTTATCCTTATAGCGGCTGATTCTGTCTGTGAAACATGGAAATTTATAAATTTATCCAATGATCAAGGATATTTTTTGAAAATCTTTTGTCAAAATTTGCCATCAGATTCTGGTAGACCTATAGTAGAGTTCTGTATCAACCCTGTGTAACGTATGGGTAACACAACCACCGTGTTTAACTATTCATGCATTACACGGATGTGTAAGAAGTTTTTATTAGTAAGGGGGTAGGGCTACCATTTTAACCGACTTTCAAAATGGAGGAGGTGTTATGTTCGTTTTTTTACGTTCAACGATGACTCCGCCGTTTGTGAACCGATTTTCAAAATTTTTCTTTTGGTGTATAGGTTATCATCCCAATTTGGTACCATATTCATGAAAGTGGTGACCTGATGAAGGGATCCATAAGAAATCGAGGGAAATCCTCAAAATTTATATGGGAACATGTGGTGACTTTGGTTTCGTGAGCAGTATTCTAAGCATATGCTACCAAGAAGCAAGATTTTGCACCAAGGTATACCATGGTTCGGAAGGTGCTGAGAGAACTACTGACTCTTTATAGATACAAGTTTGGGAGTTTCGACGTTGTTTTAAGAACGGAAAGCATATGCTACTATGCAAATTACATTCATCATCATCATTATCACTACCATAAACCATTATAGAACCATGTATCGTCCTGTTTTGGCCTATTATTGGTACTTTTCATAGTATTTTATTATATATCACTTAAACCGCGGGTAACACCGCGGGGCACAGCTAGTCTTCTAATGTTGCGGAAAATCATGGAACCTTTCAAGGTTAAATTCGAGATTCCACTTCAGTAAAACGATTCGACTCAGCGACACACCCTGCTTCTATGAAATTTCCACATTAGCACTAGCTACAGACTACAGAGAGAACAAGTAATCGACGGAGAAAAGTAGCGTCGCTGAAATACTTTAAATTTATGCAGTGTTTCAATGAAAATTAAAGCTTTCTCATGGCTCACCATAGCCTATTTTTAATTTCTTAGATGGATGCTGTTTTTTGGTCTGCTACACTATGAAAGCTGTAGGTAAACCTGTTTGCAGCTAAATTCTCACCTTAGATTCGTCCCAGAAGTGATTTCGAGCCGGATATCCGACGATGCGGTCGGGAAACTGTTGCCAAACCAGGAAAGCGAAGTCTAGCTCCTCAGCCAGCAGCGGGGCGTCGCCGTCGAGAGAAAACACTGCAGCGGTAGGGATCGCCCACAGCGGCTGCCAGCGCGCGGACACGCCTTCCCTAAACATAATCGTTAATTTTAACTTCTTCTTTTTTTAAAATGGTCTCATAAGGAATAGCCAGTAATTTGAACTTATTTTCCTATCTATATTTAATATTGACATTATTTAAATGTAATTGACTTTACATCTTACTATAATATAAAAATCCGTATAAACTTTTAAACTTTCGCGTTGCATTATAATTGAAACTTAAAATTCGGGACTTAACGCGACTTATTCTACGACGATCGTCGAGAAAAAAGTATGTAGTAGCATTACTACTAGAATAAGTCGCGTTTATTCCCGAATAATAAGTTTCAATAAAAATCCGTGTCGCGATGTTAGTTACGAACGTGCACCGAAACGGCTCGGTCCGAGAATCTGCCAACTTATATAACTCAAAATAACGTAGTAGCGTACCAAACGACGCAGACTCTTGAATCCCACTGTCGATATTTTTCTAAGACCAACGTGACATAAACATTAACAACGTCTGATATACCTCTTACCAGCTGATTAGCTAGTAAGAGTATAGGAATGTAATATCTACCCAGGGTAGTGTGTAGTAGCGTCGATGACGACGACCGGTAGAGGTTCACGAGGATCTCCCGCCATTCGTGCCAAAGTCTTTAGGGAGGGTGCTGACCTTTCGCTATCCCAAACTAACACCACCTAAAAAAAAAAAACAATTATCTTAAAATTCTTATTATTGACGTAAAATAATCGAAAATGAAAGAACATACACTGCTATTTGTGCGCAATTATTTTTCAAATAAATACAAAACTAGTACCGAAACTTACTTTTTCACAGTATTCACTGCTAGCTATGTTTCCTAGAAGCTTGTGTAGAGCTGGTGATGTAGCTTGAACATACAACAGAGCTGTAAACGTGTCCCCGGGCGTCGGTGGGGGCGCGACTGTGGGCTCAGAGGGCGCCGGCAGGGGCTTGAGGGCGGGGGCGAGAGGCGCGGGCGGCGCGGGGGGCACCGCCACTGACAGCGGAAAGTGCGCCCGGGAGTCCCCGTAAGCGGCCAAAGTACCTAAAGCTCCTGGAGAACTGTTCCAAATCAACATCTCACGCTGTCTTGAAGTTCGATGTGCCATTATTCTTTCGAAAATAATCTGAAATATTAAAAAATTTAAATACAATAACGAAAATAGTGCATTGAAAGCTACAAATAATAAAAACCATTTATTATTCGTAGATTGAAAGACAGAAATAATTTAGGTTATTACTTAAATATACCTCTATTGTTGTAAATACGATTTTTTCTATAGAAGAAAAATATTGTTCCCACAAAACTTGTGTCTGCTGTCTAAGAGCAAGGATGCGTTCAGGGGGGACAGAGCGTACCAGCTCTGGCACCTGAAAATATGAAACAGTTTTGGTTATTCATAATACAATGTTATTCTGTATGACAATACAGTTTTACCAACATCTATAGTATACCTGTAGCAAAAGACGCTCATCAGCCCAAATAACAGCTCTTCGCCAATCAATGCGCTCGTCAAATGGCAGCCTCCAACCATTGCTCAGTAATACAGGAACACACCCAGCAGCGAGTGCTTCAAGAAAGCGATAAGACCCCAAACGTCTGCCTCTTGCTACCAAACAGAATGTTGAATTTGCCAGGAGTTGCTCATAGTCATATCTAAAACAATAAATTGCAACTGTATTAATTAACAAAAATAAATATCTAAATAGAGGGCTGAGAGCATATAACTCAGTTGAATCTAATTTAATAATGGATGGAGTTATTTTATTTTTTTATTTATTTATTATTAAAATAAACTATTTCATAAATTTTATATAATAGAATAAAAAATATATAATATATTACTTATCATATTCCTTATTATCTTCATCACACCTCTCATCTCTTAAATCTTTCCAGGATTTGCCGTGTCTGCATGTGGTTACTAAAATAAGATTATTGCTGTCATGCAAATGCCACAAGGAGTTTCTTGTTTCACTTCCTATACCGTGGACATATCGTTTTCCTTTGAATGCCAGCAAATGTTTGCGAGGAGCGGGTACAGGATTCCCAGTCGCACTGGGAGGAGTGCCGCCTTTCTCCGGGTGTTCCTTGTGAAACAATGGCAATGATACATCAAACCCATCTCTAAATATTATTTCAGATGCACTCGCTCGAGCCAAGATGGCTTCAGCCGGATCGAAACCTAGAGCTCCTTCCGCGTAATCTGGCCAAGTGCCCGAATACAAATTAAATATTAAGTGATTTCGTCCATTTTTCCAGTATGGTAATCTTGACAGTTTCGATGCAACATCTGACACATGCTCTGGTGATAATGGGTCTGCATCCAGGGTGTCAACAGCTGGTATAAACAAGCACGCTTCGTTGGGATCGCTGGTGGCGTATCTGGAATCCCCAACGACCGAGAGCACTTTACGATACGTAGCACTCACTGGCCCGTCAGCTGGATACACGTAGACTTTAGGCTCACTACCACACTTGGAAAAATCGAAGCAAGTCGCCATACGGCATTCCTTCACTGTATTTTGAGGATTTCTCTTTTGACGTGACGGAGCCGCGGATAATTCCTCGAGACTTGCGAACGTTGGTAAATGGTCCCGGCGAGTTTTCACCGCTGTTCCTTTGTTCAGGCGATAAGTGTTTAAAAAACAGTATATCAGAAAAAAACATAATAATGTTAAAATAATGTATCTCTTTTTGGCTTGCATTTTTGTTACATTGTAAATTTTACAGAAAAGAAAACATAGTGCACTTAAAAGTTTAATGCATTATTCGTTATTATGTCGTTATTACGACGACCAACGACTCTTTAATTTACTCGTGAACTGTATAGTATAAATTATAATAATATTATGATCTTATTGTATGATGATTGATGATAGTTGATGAGTCGTTCCGTGTAAATTTGCACATGATTTTTTTTTTTTTTTTTTTTTAATGGCATGCACCTAGTACATTGCCAATGACGAACGGGAAAAACAATGATAAAATATTAAATTAGTACGAATATCGAGGAATTTGGAATAAGGAATTCAGGACAGGATCAGGAAAAAATATATATTTACAAAAGACTATAAAAATACAATAATCAGATCTCAATATTATTAAGTAATATAAAATCAGCTAATATTTTATAAATAATATATTTTCTAGAATACAATAAACAAATTATAGAAGTAGGGAAAGGGATTTTGTTCATTAATAATGAATCGAGGAAATGGGAGCGGTTGTAAAGGGGACAAGTGAAGAATATATGGTTGATATCCCCAACCTCAGCACCACAGGCACAAGAGGGGCTGTTAATTATATTAAGTCTAGCAAGATGGTCTGGTGAGGAAGTGTGGCCAAGTCTTAATCGGGATATGATACTACTGCATTTTCTATTGAAATTCATACTATAAAACCATGGTTTTGATACAATTTCGGATTGAATACTATAGAAATGTGCTCCTTTTTGTTTATGACTTTGATCAAATGACGATTGCCATGAAGTCTCTAAATGAATTTTAGGTAAAGTTAGTAAATCGGGGTAGTATATTTTGTATGGGTTTAAATCGCCACACGTTAGTGCCTCATTGGCAAGAGAATCCGCTCTAATGTTTCCTTCTATTCCACAATGACTAGGGATCCAAGCAAATGAAACTGAGGTACCTTTCGTAATAAAATCTGTTAATAACTGTCTTATATCAAATATAACAGGATGTTGTTGTTTAATTTTAAATGGATTCTTGTTAAGAGCTTGAATAGAACTTAGTGAGTCTGTAAAAATTATAGATTTCTTAAGTTTGGCTAATAAAATATATTCTAACGCTTTAAAGATCCCTAAGCATTCTCCAGAGAATACAGTACATTCGGGAGGGAGTTTGATTTTTTGTACAATATTGTACTGAGAATGAAATACACCTACATCAACGTGGCCATTAATATTACTTTTAGAAGCATCTGTGAAGATATAATGATGGTCTTTAAATCGTGTATTAATTATATTATTAAATTTTTCATTAGCCCTCAAAGAGTTCTTCTCTATATTAATAGTCAAAATATTTGGAGCTAACATAAGGGCCCCATATGAAGAAGAAAAAATCGGTAATTTAGAAGAGCTATGAATAGGCGCAGTAAGCGATTTAAATTTAAAATAACTTACAACTAAACACGGATTTTGTTTGTGTACCCAATACGAATTTTCGGAAACAAGATAAGAAAGCTGCTGAAGCTTCGCAATAATAGGATGATCATTAAGTTGAAGGCATCGGTAGAGATATTTATCGGATAAATATTGACGACGTAAATGTAAAGGTGGGTCATAGCATTCCACCTGTAAAGCGTTGATTGGACTAGATTTCATTGCTCCGCATATAATTCTAAGGCATTTACTTTGAATTTTGTCTAAAGATTTAAAACCTGATGCTCGCCCAGGTTCTAAAAGGAAAGAGCCATATTCTAATATACTACGAATCAAAGCGTTATAAACTAATTTTAGATAGAAAGGATGGGCACCCCACCAAACGCCTGCTAGACATCTGATGATATTTACATTTTTTTCGCATCTATTTACAACATAATCACAATGAGGAATTCCAGAAAGCTTTTCATCCAGGATGACACCTAGAAATTTATGATGGTTTTTTTGTGGAATTACCATATTATCAAAAAATACTCTAACTTGAGGAGTTATGCGCATACGACTAAAAAGAACTATGGAGCTTTTGATTGGGGATAAATCCAGGCCATGGTTGTCCAACCAACGCTTAAGAAAATGTAAGGCTTTAGTTAAGTTAGCGGAAGCATCATCAACATTATTCCCTACAACATACAAGGTCAGATCATCCGCATACTGCGAATTATCAACATCCAATAGCTCTGCGATGGCCAATTCTAAATCATAAGTATATAAGTCATACAACAGAGGGCTCAAAACTAAGCCTTGTGGTAAGCCTTTGGTTACAATTCTTATATATTTACGGCCATTATTAAAGAAAATAATAGACCTATCAGATAAAAGGTTTATAATAAATGAAATAATTTTTTTTGGAATTTTTAGACGTATAAGTTTCCGTTTCAATATTGATATAATGACACTATCATAAGCATTAGAAATATCTAAAAAGGCTGAAAGAACGAATTTGTTTACGCTAAAAGCTAATCTTATGTCGGTGGTAAAAGTACTTAAGTTGTCATATGTACTTTTATTACGCCGAAAACCGTATTGCGATGAAGAAAGCAAGCATTTACTTTCAACAAACCACTCGAGGCGGTTTTTAACTAAATGTTCAATTAATTTAAGAAGAACAGATGAAAGGGCTATTGGACGATATGAAGATGGGAGGGAAGGCTCTTTGTTTGGTTTTAAAATGGGTAACACTAGTTGACATTTCCACTCTGAAGGAATATTGCCAGATTCAAAAATGGAGTTGATGATTTTGAGATAAACTGATAAACTGTTTTCATTTAAATGAGAAATAAATGAATAATAGATACCATGGCCCAGGAGAGGAATCCGATACGCAAGAGAGTACATTTTTTAATTCGGTCATGGTAAAGGGGGAATTTAATTCTGTAGACTCTTCATTTTCCTCTGTGATTGTACTATTGTTATCAAATAGGTTAGGAAGATTAACTGTAGGAGGAGCAAGTTTGTCAAGAAAATCATTTGCAATAGAACTGGGAAGAGTAACAGAATGAGAAGTATTGAATGCAGATTTGAACCTCCTAATATTTTGCCAAACAACAGATGGAGGTGAATTCGGGGACAGAGATGAACAAAATTTTTGCCAACTTCCTGATTTTTTCTTTTTGAAGAGTAGTTTGGTGCTATTCATAATGTTTTTTAATGACCAATAATTTTCAAGAGACATATTTGTACTGTACATTTTTTCAGCCTTCTTTCTCCTTTTTACAGCTTCCGTACATTCTTTATCCCACCATGGTGGGCTCGGAATGGGAGATGATTCATGTTTAATTGGGAAAACTTCATTAGCACTTTCTATCAAGACATCTGTAAAAACAAGAGCATCAATGGAGTCATCTTGTGACATCTGTGAAAGTTTTACATCAACTGTACTACTGAACTTCTCCCAAGATTGATCAGTGACATTATTGAGGTTATACCTCGGAAATAATCTAATATTATGAGTAGGAACATGCAAATTATCAAACGGAGAAGTAGTTATTATGGGGAAGTGATCACTTCCAAAAGTGGAGGGTAGAACCGAAGATGTTAATTGTGTTACAAACTGTGGGGAGCAAATAGTCAAGTCAACTACACTTTTGCCTTCTGTAGGACTAGTGCGCCTTGTAGGTTCACCAGAATTTATAACACATAAATTATTCAAGTCCAAAATACTTAGCAGTTTGTTACCATAACTATTAGTAATGGAACTTCCCCATGACTGGTGATGACAATTAAAGTCACCTGTTATAATTATAGGTCTTGGTAAAGAGCTTAAAATGTTATTAAATTCATTTAAAATATTAATAGAGGCGTGGGAAATATATACAGAGACAAAACATACATTATTTACACTTATTGCTATAATAGAAAGCTCTGAACTATGTACAGGGATATTAATAAGGCTAAAAGGGTAGTTTTTCTCAAGGAGAAAAGCTACACCACCATAGCCGTCTAACCTATCTTCTCTGATTGTATTATAATTCTTAAATCTAAAAGTATTACTTGGTCTAAGCCAAGTTTCTGAGAAAGAAAATAAAAAAGGATTATAATTTCTTAATAAATAGGCTATGTCACTTTTTTTATTAACTACACTTCGAGCGTTCCACTGAATGATCTGGGCCATGTTGAAGAACATTAATTATGCATTGTATCAAAGGGGCAACGATGGACGGTATATTATTGTTCTGTGAATGGGTTTGAAGTAATGATATTACATCTGTAAGTGAAGAAAGTTCATTCTCATAATTATTACTTTTATTGTACGCGTTTACAGGTGTTGTGTTTTTTTCTAAATTATCAAAAGAAAACTCTTTTACCAGATTGTTATGGGCAATTTTATCATAGCCTTTAGTTGGTCTGTAAGGAGCACGAGGCTTAGCAATTACAGTTTTTTTGTATGATCTGTTAGTAGATGAATTATTAATAATACTATTAGCTGGTAAGTTAATTTTAGGAGTGGTTAATGTATCTGAATAGGATTTGTATGAGGAAGGAATTTCTTTATTTGCCTCTGCATAAGAGACACAGTGTTCAGCCATATGTATTTTTATAGATTTTTGCCTATTAAACTCTGGGCATATTTTGTTATTAGCCATATGATGTCCCGAACATAAGCAGCAGAAATAATCATGTTCATTAACAATACAGGAATCCATATCATGTTCTTGACCACACTTGATACACCTTGGTTTTGATCGGCATTGAGCTTTGGTATGGCCGTACCAACAACATTTAAAACATTGTATAGTGGGGAAGATGTAAAGCTCGACTGGTAATGAATTGTAGCAAATAAAAACTCTTTTTGGAAGAACCCTACCATCAAAGTACACAACAACTGATTGAGTCGGTTTCCATACAGGAGACCCCTCTACCATTGTTTTATAATTTAAGCGTCTAACCTTTACAACTTTACCACTACCTGTAGGTGTAGAAATATTATTTATTATTTCTTCAGGTGACCATTCAGCTGGTATACCCCTCACAATACCTATTCTGACAACATTAAATGATGGAATAAAAGCTTCATAGTTATTGTCAGTGAGTATAGAATTTTCAATAAATGTATTAGCATCTTTGTAATTTTGAAATGAAATGGAAATTCTGTTTCGACCAATTTTTTTTAGAGAGCCATTAATAATGTTATAAATGTTATTTTTAATCAAGAAATCACCAAATGTGATGGGGTGTAGTTGGGTGCCATCAGAGGAATTTTTAGTAACTCTTTGTACATGGACTAAATATGGGGAAACATCATTCTCATTATATATACTTCTACCAATATGCTTTCTTTCTGTTTGAGGTGTCGAGGCTGAGGATACTTGTATACTAGCAGGATTTTCCTTTTCCAGCATACACTTACAACTAATACAATTTCCCGCGCTAGTTCTAGTTACTTTGTTACATTGATTACAAAGATCTTCAGTAAGATCATTACGAGATCGTTTGTACATTCTTTGAGTTAATTCTTCTGTGTCCATACTGCATTCATCGTAATCTAATGTTACAAAGTAACCAGGCTGTGGAATTGGGCCGCAAAAATTCCCGCCTCCCGGATCCGGAGGTCGATTCATTATAACCAGAAATAGATAAACTTACCGAGATGAAATAATATACACTATAATAAAGATAACTAAAGCAAAATATTTACAAATATATACAATATTCCCGCACTGAACACTAAAAAACAAAAAATTTGAGAATTGAGAAAAAACACGACCGCCCGCGTTCGAGTTTCCCGCCGTTTCAAATTAAAAGTTGCACATGATTTGCACACTTGCTGTCAAGTGTCAACAAAATGTCAAAATGCAGTCCTGCAACCACAGATTAGTAGTATATGCCTGCAACCCACTGATGACTGACCTCCATTAAACAAGTACGCTGGACCTATGATACCCACTTTTTTTTTTTTGTGCCTATTTTAAGCGGAATCAGCGCCCCCAGTAAGCAGGAAGAGAAGTAAATTTGACGTAACTTGCAAATGGCCGCTTAATCGTTATATTACTACTGCTATCAGCGCCAATATGGCGACTTTCAAACGTCATTTTTACGTCCGTGTGTAATTTGTATTCTGTGTTTTAACGTCAAATTTAGTTCCTATCCCTCCCACTGGGGGAGCTGATTCCGCTTCAAATAGGCACAAAAAATAATTGTCATTTCAAAGGGTATCATTAGTCCAGCGTACTTGAATAATGGAGGTCAGTGCCTGCAACCACAACACTGACCTCCATTATACAAGTACCTACGCTGGACTAATGATACCCTTTGAAATGACAGATTTTTTTTGTGCCTATTTGAAGCGGAATCAGCTCCCCCAGTGGGAGGGATAGGAACTAAATTTGACGTAAAAATACAGAATACAAATTACTCACCATAGATAAAATATTGTAGTATAGATGTAATCTTAGCCCATCATCGCGTGGCCATTTTGTGCTTATTTTCATACAAGTAGTATGCGTGTATTTTCTTGAATATTTCTATTTGTCGATCATTTCTAAGCACATTATAATCCAGAAAAGAAAGTCATTTAGTTCATGATATCGATAAACTATAGTTCAAGTAATGAGAATCCGTAAACACACGTATAAAGCTATGCAATTTTTGTAGCCAAATTATTAATTGATGTGACATTTTTAGCCTTATATAGCAGGAATAAGGGATTATTAAACTTATAAATTATCTTTTTAGCTTACAAAAAATACCTATTGAAAAGGCCAAAAAACGTTGTTCAAAACTTACGTATTTAATGTCAAATCCACGTGTTTGAGGCATTCATTGGCCATTCTTATGGTTTATTATTTAGCGGAACCACAAAACTCAACAATATCTAGTATAAAATGTTCACTAAAAACCTTTATTAACACTTTTATTACATGAAATAATGGGTTGTTTTCTTTTTTAAATCTCCACCGACGCGCGACGCGCGCGCGACGGCAGACACTTCTAGATGTCCTATTGGTTCCCCACTGATCTGAAATTATCTGCAGGTTGGCATCACTGACTACATATTGATTGTGTTTCTAAAAATTTCAGTGTACTGTCAAGTGTGACATAAATAAAAATATCTTAAACCTAAGCGATCATTGGCCTAAGCGATTAAGCCAGTATACTGGTAATAGCTTAGGAACACGCTGACATAATAAAAACTTGTCAAACTGGAAATTGACAACTGAAAAAGTTTTGGCGGCCATCTTCTACTTTTTATTGTTAGTGTGGTTTTTATTATTTTTTCCCAAATTGTGTTATTTGGGTTTTTGATGTTCATTATTGGTAAAATATTGGCCATTAAATATCCGTTATCGTGCACAAGTGCAGGTAAGATGTTGTGAAAACCAAAATTTATAATTATTGTGACATTTGATGTGAATAACGATAAATAGGGCTATTTCTTCCGTGAGTTTTAACTAAAACATCGTTATAATAACTTTATTATTCTATTCGTTGGAATATCATTGTGTCTTTTTCAAATTCAAATGTATCAAGTTTTACATTATTTTGCCCAGTTTTGTAGCAGTTATTGATGATATTACCTGGTGTTTCCGATAGTTGTCTACCCATACGCCATCTAGTTACTAAAATGGAAACTGTTTGACAATCAAATTAAAAAAATAAGAAAATGCCCCATTATGCAGACCGACTTCTTTGTTATGTCCTGGTAAGTAGGACATAACATTACACGCTTTTGACGCTTATACACCGATATATAAGGCTCTCTCCTATAGTCTATCTCAATGTTACTCACGGACGTTAAAATGACGTTTGAAAGTCGCCATATTGGCGCTGATAGCAGTAGTGGGAGTATTTGGAACTAATACTAGTGATGACAACCAATAACGATTAGAGTGCGTTTCATCGAATAGTTCTTTTGCCGTCATGTTGGCACTAATGCAAATTAGTGTTGCCTCACTACCCTTACTGTGCTACCTTAAATAAGGGGAGATATTATGTTTAAATCACAAAATGCACCTAAAGAAAATTGTATATAATCCTAACAGCTTTCGCCCGCGGCTCTGCCTGCGTTAACGTCTATCCCTCGGGGACCGTACTCTTTCCCGGGATAAAAGGTACCCTATGTCCTTTTCCATACCCCAGACAACGTGTAGCTATAAAAGTTTCATGATGATCCGCTTAGTACTTTATAGTTTATGTGTGAAAGCGTAACAAACAAAGTCACTTTCGCATTTACTAGCTAAAAGCCGAGCTTTGTGAGGGCTCGCGTCATCACTCGTCATACCTTTGCTGACTGATGATCTATAATATCTATACATATTATAAAACAAAGTCGCTTTTTTCCCTCATGTCCCTTTGTTCCCTTTAATCTTTAAAACTACGCAACGGATTTTGATGGTTCTTTCAGTGTTTGATAGCCCATTTATCGAGGAAGGCTATAGTCTATATTTTATCACGCTAAGACTAAAAGGAGCGAAGAAATAGAGGAAAATGTGGAAAAAACGGGGAAAATTATTTGAAAGGGCTAACTTGAACGCGCTAATCTCAGGAACTACTGGTCCGATTTAAAAAAATCTTTCAGTTTTAGATAGCACATTTATTGAGGAAGGCTATAGGCTATATTTTATCACGCTAAGACTAATAGGAGAATGTGGAAAAAACGGGGGAAATTATTTGAAAAGGCTTATCTCGCGAACTACTGGAGCAATTTTTATGTTATTTGGCACTGATAAGAAGTAGACCACGTGAAGGATCATAGGCTATCGGTTTTAATCATTTTTTCAGTGGCTATACATTTTATACCCGTACGACGCCGGGGCGGGTCGCTAGTAACACATATTTTACATATTGTAAATAAAAAGTACTGTGTTAAAGCACAAATCAATAGGCGTGATAGTTTGTCCGTAAAGTGTACCACAAAATGTACAGGTTGTGAGATTTACTAGGGCTCGCTTCGCTCGCCCTGATAATATAATTATACTAGCTTTTACCCGCGACTTCGTTCACGTGTATGTAGTTTTCGTCACTAGAAGTGCGTTTCATCAAATAGTGCCTTTGCCATCATGTTGGCATTCTCTGTTAATATCGTAAACACGGTAGACACGCTCTGCGAGTATTCACAAGTTTTACTGTGTTTAAGGGTAATTAAACTGATGCTGGTAACCCTATTTCACTAAGCATAATGGCGGCAACTAGGGATGTAAAGCGGTAAAATTACTTTCGTAAAATTCGGTAAATTACGATATTTTACGTAAAATATTATATTTTACGGTAAATTACGGTAAAATTGGGTAAAAAAAGATTTGATTTCGTGGCATAATTTTCATTAAGAATGTGGATATAAACAATTAAACAGGTTACTTAATGCAAGTCTAGACTGCAGTAAGTCAAAACAACATAATAGCCAGCCTGCCGGCTTGCTGTATGCTCTGTCGAGTGTCGTCAACTGTCAACAAGTCGCAACAGCGCAAAATATTATGGCAAACAGCACTAATCGGCAACGTCACAACTCACACCGTGCGACGCGCACGCAGTACACAAATTACAACTTGCAACACGCTCGCCCCGCCCGCCGTCATACCACCATTCTGCAATACGTAGCCGGTAATTTTACCGTAATTTATATAAATTACCGTAAAATACGCGTATTTTACCAGCGTTTTCGGTAAAATTACGTAATTTTGCAACCCTAGCGGCAACCCGAGCTTGTACACATCTTAATGGAATTATTGGGGTATCGTTACGTTTTTCACGTTCACAAAACTCTTTCACTCTTAACACCATCATTCTTTCACCACTCTTTAATGTTTTCGACATGAATTTCTCACGAAATCACAGTAAAACTTATGAAAACTCGCAGAGCATGTTTACCGTGTTTACGTTATTGACAGACAGGAATGCCAACATGACGGCAAAGGAACTATTCGATGAAACGCACTATAAGCGGCCATTTGCAAGTTACGTCAAATTTACTTCTCTTCCCTCTCACTGGGGGCGCTGATTCCGCTTCAAATAGGCACAAAAAAGTGGGTATCATAGGTCTAGCGTACTTGTATAATGGAGGTCAGTGAACCACAATCACGCTCCTGCTTTCTACACGGCAGTCACAGCAGTCCGCCACGCAGGACGCCGAGCCACTCACTGTCCTTCGCGGCGGACTGCAAGCGGTGGGCGGAGCTTGCACACTTTGTGCAGGACTCAGGTCGCATCCTGCTCGATGTTGCAGGCCGCCATGCAGGCTGCGACACCATTCACTATCCTGCATAAGCCGGCGGACGGCCATGCTTGGGCCCTTTTACTATAGGTCTACCAGAATCTGATGGCAATTTTTGACAGCAGATTTTTAAAAAATATCCTTGATCATTGGATAAATTTTTATATTTGCATGTTTAACACACATAATCAGCCGCTATAAGAAGAAAAACGGTTAAAAATGTTTTATTCCAATGGGGCATTTTCTTATTTTTTTAATTTGATTGTCAAACAGTTTCCATTTTAGTAATATAGATGGCGTATGGGTAGTAAAGTTATTATAACGATGTTTTAGTTAAAACTCACGGAAGAAATAGCCCTATTTATCGTTATTCACACCAAATGTCACAGGAATTATAAATTTTGGTTTTGACAACATCTTACCTGCACTTGTGCACGATAACGGATATTTAATGGCCAATATTTTACCAATAATGAACATCAAAAACCCAAATAACACAATTTGGGAAAAAATAATAAAAACCACACCAACAATAAAAAGTAGAAGAAGTTTCAAAGTAACATGGCCGCCAAAACTTTTTCAGTTGTCAGTTTTCAGTTTGACAAGTTTTTATTATGTCAGCGTGTTCCTAAACTCTTACCAATATACTTGCTTAATCGCTTAGGCCAATGATCGCTTAGGTTTAACATATTTTTATTTATGTCACACTTGACAATACACTGAAATTTTTAGAAACACAACCAATATGTAGTCAGTGATGCCAACCTGCAGATAATTTCAGATCAGTGGGGAACCAATAGAAAATCTAGAAGTGTCTACCGACGCGCCGCCT
Organism: Cyaniris semiargus; assembly: GCA_905187585.1. NCBI lineage: Eukaryota > Metazoa > Arthropoda > Insecta > Lepidoptera > Lycaenidae > Cyaniris > Cyaniris semiargus. Next base: position 9,691,449 of record LR994555.1, read on the forward strand.
GGTGGAGATTTAAAAAAGAAAACAACCCATTACCCCCGTATTGCTAGAGTGATTTTATTTTCTCACTTTTTGCCATCAGATTCTGGTAGACCTATAATCATTGAGATGGCCTTAGGAGAGAGCCTTATATCGGTGTATAAGCGTCAAAAGCGTGTAATTTTATGTCCTACTTCCTAGGACATAACAAAGGAGTCGGTCTGCATATTTCATGTATTAAAAGTGTTAATAAAGGTTTTTAGTAAACATTTTATGCTATATATTGTTGAGTTTTGTGGTTCCGCTAAATAATAAACCATAAGAACGGCCAAAGAATGCCTCAAACACGTGGATTTGACATTAAATACGTAAGTTTTGAACAACGTTTTTTGGGATTTTCAATCGGTATTTTTATAAGCTAAAAAGATAATTGATAAGTTTAATAATCCCTTATTCCTGCTATATAAGGCATTAGTGCTAAAAATGTCACATCAATTAATAATTTGCCTACAAAAATTGCATAGGTTTTTACGTGTGTTTACGGATTCTCATTACTTGAACTATAGTTTATCGATCTTTCTTTTCTGGATTATAATGTGCTTGCATGTTCGTGAACTTACTCGGCTCGCGTCGGTGATACACGAGAATCGCTCACACTGGATTACCATGCCCCCAGGCTCGCGGCTCGCGGATCTTTGCTGACACACAGGCGATTAAGGCTGCCTTTACATTAAGTCGCGCGGCTGCCGCAGTACTCGCGACTTAATGTGAAGGCAGCCTAAGATCGTCGAGCCAGTCCGCATAATTAAAGGGCCCATTCACTATCCTGCATTGCAGTCCGCCGTGCAGTCCGCCGGCTTATGCAGGATAGTGAATGGTGTTGCAGGCCTGCACGGCGGCCTGCAACACCGATTAGGACGCGACCTGAGTCCTGCACAAAGTGTGCAAGCTCCGCCCACCGCTTGCAGTCCGCCGCAAAGGACCGTGAGTGGCTCGGCGTTCTACGTGGCGGACTGCCGTGTAGAAAGCAGGAGCGTGAATGTGGTTGCAGGATTGCATTTTGAGATTTCGTTGACACTTGACAGCAAAGAGAATAATATTATTAATTTATAATCAGCTTGCTAGTTGCTAACTTGCTACATATATATTAATCTGTGTTATAGTCACTACGTAGTTGACAATGGACAACACGGGCTTAATGGAGTTTATTAAAATATATAAAGAAAATCGCTGTTTGTGGGACCAAAAATCCCCAGCCTATAGTAATAAGCAAATAAGAAATACGGCACTGCAAAATTTATTAACATATTAAAGAAATATGACGAAGCAGCAAACATCGCGTAGGGATGACACGTATATTTTACGCTACCAGATTTTCATTTCAAAGTACGGCGCCCTGGTAGACCTATACTTATTTATTTATTTTTATTTATTTAAATTGATACACCAACAACTTATTGCTACAAAATTACATCATTTCTTTACAGGTATACTTAATCTAAAACAAAAGTTAATTACAGCATTCACAATAGGCTACTTGACCTATATTTAATTTCATTGAACTAATGCATATTTCTAGTAGAACTTGGCCTACGAAACCGTATTTCACCCTTATCATCAAATAAAAGCTTATGATTGATAAATAAAGTCGATTTGAAAATATAATTTTATGAAAATATGATTTGTACTGACGAAAACGCTTTTGCGGTACTTCCGATTTGGATGTGACGTCATCACATTCGTAATTTAATATCTTTTATTTATCGCGCTCGCTATATGTAAGTTTATTTGTACATAAATAATAAGAATAAGATTTGTAAAATATATTTTCTTGAATAGTTCAAGTAAAACATCAGTTTTATATATTATCTCCATTTATTGTAGTTGGGAAATGAAATGGCCAAAACTTTTCTCCAAAAGTGTTCAACATTACAAATGATTTCTAAATTCTTTCTAATTTTTTGGCACTGTTAGACTCGAACGCTTAGCACATATAACTTTTTTCAATAAAGAAAGTATGAAAATACAAAAAACATGACGTCACACTATGGCGGCACAATGGCGGGCAGTGTTTTCGGCGCCATATAAAAGGCATATTTTTCAATCAACATTTTTATGGGTTTCTACTGTTTAAAATATTAAAATATTAGTTTTTTTGGTGAAAATGAATGATTAAGAAGCGCTTAGAATGAAGAAAAAAAGTAGGTCAAGTAGCCTATTAATATAGTTCTCCGTGCAGTTATCAGAAATACCTATTACACATTACCTATATATAATAGCAAGACACAATTTAATGTTTAACATTAACATTAAATACAAAATTACATGAATATAACTTACAATTAATTAATTATACTAAGTTTATTAAAAGTATTATTTTTACACGTCAACTTAACAAAATTTAGAAAATGTCAATAGAATTCAGTTACTGCTTAAAATCCTACGAATAATAAATAGTTTTTATTATTCGTAGTTAAAATCATTAAAATATATACATTAAAATATATACATTAAATGTCCTTACATTAAATTATAATAAAAAAAAGATTATCACGCACGTGGTACGCGCAGAAAATACTTGCAAGTATAAAAGTACGTGCTTAGGCACGAACTTGAAACACAAAACATGAAAATACAATAGGAAAACAGTCTACATCGTAATATGAATAAGAAACACAATCGCATATATTATAAGTAAAAAATACTTCGTACTTTAAAGATTTTTTTTTATTTACACGATGTTGCCCCTTATTCCCATACATATACTGCATAGGACTTCAATATGTATATGTATGGAAATAAGGAGCAAAATCGTGTAAATAAAAAATACTTAGTGTCCGACCGAAACTGATTTTTCAGCCGAAACCGAAACCGAAACCGAACTTTCGGCCTTGCTCTCAGTTTCGGCCGAAACCGAAACCGAAACTTGATAAAACATTTAAAATGACGATTATTTACTGAAATTTACTGTTCTGCAACATTTGTTAACATATAAGAAAAAGTGCCAAATTGGATTTTTTACTTTTTGTGACATATTTTCTTAAAATAAATATTATTAATCTTAGACTCGAATATGTTCCCTATAAACTTTTCAGTATCACATTCCGTTTTTTTTATCCGATTCCAAGTTTTTAATGTATTAGAACGAAGGATTACCCTAAAAAACATGAGCAGAATTTATTTTAAGACATTTACTATTAAAAAACAATCAATTGCAATTATATTATTGGTATGGGAAACACGGACATGCAGTCTCACAGACCGCGGTCGAAGTTCAAAACGAAATTACTAAGTAAACTTGCAGTTGGTGTCACAATTTTTTGGATCAGAAGTCGTTTTGCCACTAAACCTAAGAACACAAGTCAACACGATTTTTGTGCCTAAATTCTGTGTACCCAATCTGGATGTCTTACACTTAATTAATTAGAGAAACAATGATTTTAACTCATAATGTTTACTTTTATAGAAACTTTCAAATTTTGAAGAAAACCTGAATTTTCTCCTTTCAGTTATGTATCAAAAGAATAAAATATAATGTTACTCGTGTTTTTTTTATGTATATCGTTGCTTATATGTATTTCCAAAATAAAATTGAAATGTACAAAATATAATTTAGATTTAAAAAATAATATTTTTTGTATCTAGGTGAGCATACCCCAAATATTATGTATAAAATATTAACACCCCAAACTATTATATAGCTTGTTTTGTGCTTTGGTATAGATATGTGGCACTCCTATTTTTTTCTGGTATTAAATAGGGAGTTTAAATTATTTCATAGGCTTGACTAAGTCTTTTATTTGTTGATGCAACTAACTTTTTAACTCTTATTTTAATAAATTCTCCGCAAGTGAAGCAAAAAATTTTCTCGTGTATTTTGTAGAATATGCATATTATGCAGGTTGTATTTTATTTATTTTGGTTAGGTGTGAAAAGAATAAAATATATTTATTTATTTCATTTATATAATTACTTACATTCACTAAAAAAGAATTAGAAAAAAAATATATATTAATATATATTTTTTCCTTCTAATTTAATTAAAAATATATTTTTATATTTTTTGTATTTAGGTGAGCATACTCCAAACATAATAAGTACGTGAGATATGTGGCACCCATATTTTTTTTGGTTTTAATATGAACTAGGAAGTTTAAAATTTATTTCAAAGGCTTGATAAATCCTTTTAACTGTCATTGCAAGTAATTTTTTCGCTCTTACTTTAGTACATTTTCCGCAAATACAGCAAAAACTTTTTACGTCCTTTTACACATTTTTAAAGATATTTTTACGCTTTAAAGTACATAAAACTCAAAATTTCTCTAAACATTAAATACGCACAGTAAATTCCAGCGGCAAACTTCCCGTTCCAACTCTGATATCCCCCCAAACCCCAAATTTATCTTCGCCTATACTAAAAAGCAAATTTTTTTTAATTTATGTTTCTAGTTAATTTTCAATGCAAATAATCGGATAATAGTCATTAAGTAACAGGCACAAGAAAAAATATTTTTTTATCGACTTGTGTACTCGTAATGAGGGCCGCAAGTATGAAGCTTACGGGGAAGTGGGGTAGATAGGATTCTAGCAGAGTAGGAACGATCTGTGAGACTGCGCGTCCATAGTTAAAGGTTATTTATTTTAAACATAAATGAAACGCGTGGTAAAAGGAAACGAATGAGGCGAGATGATTGACTAAGGCGATAAATCTCGCAAGCTGTATCTCATAGTCAAACAAAATAATTATTAATTAAATTAAAATTCACACACAATAATATAATCAATTTATCATAGCATTTACTTAATCGTTTGTTTGGGAAACATTGTTAAAATAAGAACATAGCACGTAATTCACCAACAGTTACAGTTATATTAAAGAAAACCTCTAATGTTCGATAAGAATAAGTTTAGACAGTTTGATGAAAATAAAACGAAGTACTAATAAAAACAAAATAAATACTTTAATTTGGCACTAATTTGCAAAACAACCTCAAAACACGATGGACGGTGGCGAAATGAGCCGGGGCCTCGTCGCCCGTCGGCAAGCAAGCACGAGTTTACTGAACGACGCTCGAAAATTCACAAACGCTGGAGTTTCGGCGGGGCCGAAAGTTTCGGCTATATTTTGGCCGAAACCGAAACTAAGGCCGAAACTAGATTTTTTGGCCGAAACTGGCCGAAACCGAAAGTTCGGTCGGTCACTAAAAATACTTTAACCGATTCAGTGCGGATGACACAGCAGCCGTATCATATAGGTATGTTTTTAACGTGTGGCGTATGACACGTAAGCCGTGTCATAAAAAAAACGATTGTTTATCCCTCAAATTACACTTTAAAAGGTTCTACTCTGAACAAAACTGTATGCTTCGTTTCGTTACGTACTCGTACTTAGAAGCCCTGATATTGAATTTTGCAAGTATATCACATCCCTAGGTCATTGACATAAGAAACTTGCCCTAGATGGACGGCAAAGCAGGATAATGTGTGAGCTATGGACATAGCTCAGCTATGTCCATTTCGCAGTCCTGCACGGCGGACTACAATGTAGGATAGTGAATGGGCCCTATATATAAGTACTTTGTGGTTGTAAATAATTCTCTTTTATATTTGCTTTTCATCTCGTTTTTCTTAGTTTTAATAATAAAATATTATTTAATGTACATAACTTTGAACTGTTTATTAGCAGACTTTTTAGGCATCTGTCAAGAGTCAAGAGTCAAGACCACGTCAAGATGAACACAATGACCAATGACGACAATATGTCAAATTGAAGAAGGGACAGTAAAATACTATCAAAACATGAGAAATGGCTTCGGCCTGATGAAAGAACTTATTTCATATTATTGATATCAAAGAATTGGCTTCGGCCTGATGAAAACTCTATTTCAGATGGTTAATATAAAAGAATTGGCTTCGGCCTTCACTATCATTCATTAAATAGAGAAAACATAGAAATGGCTGTATGGGCAACGCTCCCTTTGCCTTTCCCGACCGGGACGAATTAACAAAAAAAAAACGAATGGGCCCTTAACTAGTAATCTGTGACAGTTCGTTTGACGTTTGGTCAATTTGCAAAGCACACATTAGTAGTATATATTGTAGATTGCAAAGTGCTTCAGAAACCAGATAAATAAAAGGTATTTATTAATTTTATTGCCTTTTGTAGTCACATTTACCGATGCCTATATTGGACGTAATAATATCTGTGTACAATTATTATGCACATTTATAAAATCCTATATATCTTGGGTCTTGGGTATTCTAGACGTGGCGATTGGCGTGACGCGGTGTCGGAATGCGTCTGGTCGCCATTTTATGCCGGCTAACGTGTGAAATTGTATATTTCAGGTCTTCATAAAACATTAGAATACAACAAGATTTTAAAATAAACTTGTACATACTTAATTCCTAAGTACCTACACATGTTAGTATAGAATTTTCTGGCTTAATAAATGCGTATGTTGCCAGTTGCCACTAATGACTTATGTGGAACACAAAGGTGGAACAAGTCGTCCTATATTTTTAAATAAACTATAATATGTTATACATGAAAATTGTTAGATCTTGAAGGAGTTTGAGAAAAAGTATTAACATAATTTTATTATCTCAAAAGTTTTATGAAGATAATAAGTAATGCCATTTGCAAATTTTTGGAAATATAAGTTCTTTTTCTCCTCTAAGGGACAATGTCATCAAGAGGTAGAGGCTACGGGGGCCGAGGTAGTTACAATGGAGGTAGGGGAGGCTACCGAGGCTCTTATCGTGGTAGCAGCAACCGCGGAGGCTATGAAGGCAGCCGTGGTGGAAGAGGTGGAGGTTATTCATCATATAATAATGACTCTCGTTACGTCAGTAGCGCGAGCAGGTATAATTCCAGCCGTGATAGAATGGACGACTCTTACAAGAAACCATACAGACCGGTAAGAATTGTTAAAGAAATATAGAAACAATGATTAGAATTGTTATGTCAATTGCAATATATTTTGGCTTCAAATCAGTGAAATTTCAAGATGTTGATAACAAAAATTAGCCATTAGTAAAATCCTTGCTTTAATACTATCTACAGTCAGCTTTATGGTTACTATCCATATATTGCATAAAAAAGTACAAGTTACCTATGACTTAACAGATAAAAATATTTCATTAAACTGGAAAGCAGTCAATAAACTGTGTGTCTTGTGTATCTTCATCGTGATCATCATAATCAAAGAAGATGTTTATAATTTTAATACAATCATAGCTATAACAACTGCCATACTTATAAAGATGAAAGATTGTTGTATTAGATAAGAGAGCAATACCAGAAAATATTTGGACTTTTCAGGAATCTTCATCTAACTATTCTAACCGTGATTATAGCGGTAGATCAGGCTCTCCAGAAAGAAAAAGGATGAGAATGGAGGTTAGTTGCATATAGTGTAAGTCGTGACCTGCAAAATATTTATTTAGGCATGTGGGTAGTGTGTCTATTCTCCAGCCGATATAAACTTCAGAGAAGTCTTGAGACCTTCATTCTGGTGAAGCAAATGTTAGACCAAAGTATAGTTTTTTTTTTTGTAAATAAGATTGCCAACTGCTTTGTACAAAATAGAAAATTTGGAATTGACATTTCCCACCTCTGATGTCTCGTCTAGTTGAATACACACTATTTATTCTTTCAATTTGAAGATATTAATAAAAATATTAACCAACTTCAAAAAAGGACATTATGTAAACCAAAAGATACTAAACAAACTGGAGAAGTGGCAAATTTATAGTGACAAAAGGAGGTAAGAAGGAGACATTTTTGATCCATAAGTAAGGCTAACCCTAAGTATGTAGTAAAAACTTGTAAAGATACAATAGAATACTAGCCTGCCTAAAACAATTTGTATAAAGCAGTTATGATTGGGAGACAATTGAAAATGTTAATAGTCTAAATGCCTAACCATAGATTGGTTTAAAATCTAACGGAGCGTGTCAGGAACATGTAACACAAAAACTAAGAAAATCTTCAATAAAATCATATAATGTCAATTACCTTAACCTGTGACAATGACTTAAGAATATGGTCTGCCCATGATAAACTATACTTTATGTGCAGCAATTGACGATATGCAACTCTTATTTTACTAATAGACTCGTGCCACTGACTATAATCTGATTTGATGTAGTATTGACAAATAAACCTAAAGCGGTCACATAATATAGCTCAACTTCATAGTAAGACGCGGAGCCAGTTTGTCGATCACGTACCTTCGGTTCTATAAAAAATCCAAACACGAAAGTTATGTACAGGGATCGAGCGATAGACGTAGCCACGATGGTGGACATTACGGTGGCTCATACGGCGGGAGGCAAGAGAGCTACGGCGGCGAGCGGAGATCCTTCGCTAGCGAGGACAGAAGGCGCTCGCCGGCTCGAGAGAGCTACCGCAAGCCGAGCGGCATGGGACCCCCGCGCGAGCCCCCGCGCTCCACGGTCCGGCCGCGCGCGCCCCGCCGCTCCTTCCGCGGCCGGACCATGCGCTCCCGCGCCACCTTCCGCGGTGCCTCCCGTTCGCGAGGCGCTTTTACCGCCCGGCGATACGGCGAAAGATCACTCGGATACCCGCGCGGGGCGTTCAGGCCTGTTAAAGGTCGAAGGTAAACTTGTACTTACATTTTGTATCTTGTCCTGTTGATTTTGATGGAGTGAGACGGAGTTTGCTATGAAACATGCCAGATTTATTTACAAAATATACAAATGATAGAATGCTAATGAAAGATCTGCTCGAGAACGTTTTCAACTGGTACGCAGAAAACCCCATGCTTATCAGTAATAGAAAATGAGTGATTTAATGACGCAAAATATGATATACATATATAAAAACTATTAGATCACGTAAAAAAACATAGTATTGTCAACATGGACTTGAAGATTTTTGGAAAACATGGTGTCTATAGTAAAGTGTCACTACCAAAGCTTTAAATGCCGCTGATCAAATGTAAATATCATGCTTAAATGATATACCGCAAGGCTGCTATTAATATACATAATAATCAAGTCTCTGTTTATACACGAGTAACTAGGTAAATATATATTTTTGTGATAGAATATTGTTTAGTTCTAAAACTTTTTAGGGTTCCGTAGTCAACAAGGAACCCACTATGAATACACTATATCCAACGACACCCCACCATGTGGGGTGTCGTTGGATAGGTTTTTTAAAAATATTACGAGGTTTCAAAGATCATTTTCCGATTAAGGGATCCATTTGTGAAATATATAATTTTAAAGTGGAAAAAATCGTTAGAGTCCAGTGTCCCCCCCTTCTACCAGCTAAACGGTTACTTCTGGAAATTAGAAAAAATTCACGGGAGAAGGAAATATGCTGAAATTACAAGGAAAACTATCACGGCTAACAAGACCTCATAAGTTATTGAGATGATGTTGTTAGTAGTGTAAAACACTATAAATGTACATTAATTGACAATACAAAAATTATCAAAAACTAGCGGTACTACGGAACCCTATATTGTGCGTGGCCCGATACGCACTTGGCCGGTTTTATTGTTTTCATGAAACCAACAAAATGTAATTTTTTAAGACAGAATGATGTAATTTCTTATAAGTTATAACAATAATTGACAGCTCTATCAAGTCCAAAGATGAGGAAGCGTCTTCAACCGATGAGGACTGGGATGTCGAAGAAAAGGATGAAGTCATCGAAGAAAAGAAGGAATCAAAGGCTAAGTCGCCGAAAGTGAGTTAATATTTTTTTTTTAACATAATTTATGTTTTTACCCAAAATTTAACCCAATTTAATAATAGATAAGATCTGATTATGGTTATAACTAGCCGATTGCAGATGTTCAAGGGAAAAAAAGAAAAAAATAATATAAATAGTTTTTCTTCCCTGGTCATCTGCGATCAACCCGTACGGCGTACATTATAAGCAGATATGATAAAATGGATTTGGTTAATAGAATAGGCGTTACTTTGCGGAAATCCATAGCTAAAAATTTAGTTTGTTATTATTTTTAGCAATATTCCGCGAAATAAACCTCAACCTATAAGTAAATGAGTTACTCTTACTAAAACCTGCATGGAACAAAACTACTTTCGATTTAACGGCGAATTCTTTGTTTAAGAAGACGGTCTAGCTATGGGTTCACCTTTAAGTCCTTTGATGGCCGAAATATTTATGGATGATTTTGAACAAAGAAATATCGTCGTTAATAAAAGTATTTTATACTAGACGTTCCGCGCGGCTTCGCCCGCGTAAATTCTACAAATCAGTCTACAAAAAATAGCCAATACAAAAAATCCTTCACGTGGTCTACTTATCTGACCCAAATAACAGAAAAATTGCTCTAGTAGTTCGTGAGATAAGCCCTTTCAAATAATTTCCCCCGTTTTTTCCACATTTTCTTCTATTTCTTCACTCCTATTAGTCTTAGCGTGATAAAATATAGCCTATAGCCTTTCTCGATAAATGGGCTATCTAATACTGAAAGAATTTTTCAAATCGGACCAGTAGTTCCTGAGATTAGCGCGTTCAAATAAGCCCTCTCAAATAATTTCCCCCCGTTTTTTCCACATTTTCCTCTATTTCTTCGCTCCTATTAGTCTTAGCGTGATAAAATATAACCTATAGCCTTCCTCGATAAATGGACTATCTAACACTGAAAGAATTTTTCAAATCGGACCAGTAGTTCCTGAGATTAGCGCGTTCAAACAAACAAACGAACAAACTAACAAACTCTTCCGCTTTATAATATTAGTATAGATTACTTTAGATATGATAATATGTAGATGATTGTTTTCTTTGTTGGACTCGTACACAGAGACAACTGGACGTATTTGTTAAAGAACTAAATAAAAAAACATATTAAAAATTAAAATTAAATTCAAATTAGAATGTGAAGATAATAACATCATAAATTTTCTCGATTTATCTATTACTAGAGTTAATAATAAACAGTTTTGGAATCTTTCGCAAGCCGATATCGACGCCCCCATCGAATAACCGGACAATCGTAAAACTGAAAATGTTCAGGAGAGCCGAGCCGAGAAGCATCAAAGACTTTTTATATCTCAAATGAAAGCTATTTTTTTTTTACCTATCTTGCTATCTTAACAGTATTTAATTACTACCAAAGGTTTTTTCTAAATAAAGCAAAATGCAACTTATCGTTCTGGAGTAGGTCAAGCTCTGATCATTAATGTCTATTGCATGATTATTCGGGTAATTTATGTTTTCGACTGCAATAAAATGCACGTATAATATCTTATTGCAATGTTATTCGGGAAATTGTTTAGGATAAGAACATTGGTAAGCAGCTATTACTTTACTATTCGGTGATTAAAAAATATTGTACACTTTATAATTAAAAGTCATTGTCGTTTATTCCAATGATTTTGTACTATGGGTAAAATAAAAATAGTATGTATTTTTGTTTCAATACATTCATTATTGGATGACATAAATGACATTCTTGCAATTGAAACAGCTCTAGGTTTAAAAAATACACTGGAGACTAGCCCTATCATTTTAATAGTGCTTATAATCATTGCAGTTAATTTAAATCTTCATTATAATTCATAACCCTCTTCGCCGCCTGAGTTGGTGTCACAATATCGTATTATGTTCTAATAAAATTAATGAAAATGGCAGAAAATTGCTTTAGAGCTTAGACAGTCTTCCGAGAGCATCGTAGGCCTTTCTAATATGACGGTGCTTTAATCGTCAACTTCTATCTGCATCGTAATACAGTTCAATGTAATCCTGACCAAAACTATGTTAAAAACTTCTCACGTTACAATACAACATACATAATATAACCTCACACAACACACTATAACAGCACATCTTATGGTAGCTAGCAATCGCATTCTTAATTAAATACTGAATTGGGTCCTATTTCGACCTGCAGGACAACCTCCACGAATAATGTTTGACTGTCTGACAGCTGCTTGCAGGCGTAAAACTGTAACATGTGCTGTCGTGACAGTTTTAAGCACTTCTTAGGAGTATTTGTGAAAGAAGAACATATCTAAATACGTTCTCATTAATTTGTAACAGATCTCGCTGCTTATCGGTCACGTTTAGTTTATTTTGTAGCAAGTATTGCCCATACATTCTTGTTTGTGAGAAAACCCGCTTGTGGATTACAAAAATCGAAAGATTATGATATATCCTGAAAACTGCACAAGAAGGCGAGATTCCTACAATTACTGTGAAGCATAAAATAAAAATATGAGCCACGTATATAATTTAACGAATATAGGAAGAACTTTACCACTTGATGTCTCCCAAAGTGACCGCAACCAAACCTCCAGTCGCTGGTCGTTCTTACATATATGATCACTTAAGACATCCAAAAAAGCTAGCCAGAGACAGTCAGACATTCTTCTTTTTTTTTAAATGAAGAAAGTCTGACAATTCCTGACTCGTGTGTCCTGTGTGACCTCTGCGATGACTGATCTGATGCTGGTCTGAGATTGGAGACTGGAGGTGAGTGGACTGAGATGATCATCGCGATATGATGGTCGTCCGACTCAGATTCTACAAGTTGCCCAAAATAAACCCCAACCAATATGCCTTCATGCCCCAAAGGAGCACTGAAGACGCCCTCTATAGGTTAGTGAACCACATCAGAAAGAAGAGAGAGGAGGAGAAAATTTCTGTTGTGGTATCGCTGGTCACAGAGGGGGCCTTCGACAATGCTTGTTGGCCAGCTTTACAGCTGGCCAACAAGCATTCAACTTCAGCTAACCGAACCTGTAAAGGTTCGGTTAGCTGAAGTTAGGTGTCTGGGGAACCTGAGGCGGGTTATCAGTGGCTACCTGAGTTTGAAAGGAGTTTGAAAGTGAGATGTGCAGGAGTGGAAGTGTGCTACTGCACAGCAATGTATTTACCCGAATAATCATGCAATAGTCATTTATCGTCAAATCGTTTTGACATATTTTTTCGCAATAGTCTATTGCCCAATTTTTGGTGTAAAATACAATTTTAAGTATTGTTATGGAATAAACACATAATTTTTTATATCTTTGTAAATATCCACAGAAAAATTCTGAAAAAAATTCACATGATGTATTTTGACTTCTAGATGCCAAAAATCATAACACGAAAAACCCTACAATAGCACATTGTCCGATTATTCGGTGGGGGCGTCGATATATACTAATACTATTATTCATGCATCGTCATGTCATCCTTGGCAACACAAACTCGCGGCCTTTCGTAGTTACATTCATAGATTATTATCGATCCTCTTAGTAAAGATAATTATCAAAATGAGCTTAACATTATTTTCCAAATTGCGATATCCAACGGATATAGTCCCAAAAATTATTAATAATATTTTGAAAAATAAAAACAAGAAAGAACTGGTTAAGTTTTTGTACGCAGGTCCTATTGATCAGGAGGTAGTTTGACCTACATGGGAGAGGTATCTGCACGCTTATCCAAAATAATGAAAAACAACGATATGCATGTCGCATTCAGGACGTATAATACTTTAAAACATCATTTGTGTCATAATAAAGACCGGATTGATAAAAAATATCAGTCCGGTGTCTATAAGATCGATTGTCCTGAATGCGATAGTGTATACGTGGGTCAAACTGGACGCAGCTTTGAGACTCGGTATAAATAATATATCGCGGCTTATAGGAATGGTCATCCTAATAAGTCACATTTTGCTAAACATCTTTTAGATAGTAATCATACCGTGCCCGATGGCCATTCTTATAAATTTTTACATAAATGCGATAAAGGTTTTCGGCTGAGCGTGTTGGAACAATTAGAGATCATAAAAGAAAAGAAAAATAGGTAACAGATTTGCATTGTTGAATGACCAAACTTGCTTGACTACGTCACCGGTTATTAATATGTTCGGGGGTACTGGTGAGGGTAGTGGGGATAGTAGTAGTAGCGGGGCTCGATAGGGTATAAAAAGCGGTGATTTGGCCGGTGGCGGCACTTGACGGACGTTGATCGTAGAGTCCACATCATGAGGATGCTCCGGTGTTGGGGCGAAACGCGCGTCGAGGTTTTCAACCTGCATGGTGATGAGGGGCCTTGCACGGAATTTGCCAACATTATTGCTTGTGAGGTGGTGGTGTTTGCAGGTTCTTGCATGCGAGTGTATCCATAGGCAGTGTGGGAGAGGGAGGTGCTGTACGCATGCCTATGCATACACTCACTCATTTACTTAAAGGTTGAGGTTTATTTCGCGGAATATTGCTAAAAATAATAACAAACTAAATTTTAAAATGGATTTGGTTGCTATGGTATAAATAAAATTTTACGTTTATAATTTAGCCGGAACCGGAAGGTTCCGAGGGCGAGGGTGTAGAGGGCGGTGAGGACACCGATAAGGAGGCAGACGCGGCCTCCGACGCCATCCCTGCCAGGCCGTACGTACACCTCACGTGCGTACACTGCAAAGCCAAGTGTTCGTCCTTTGCTGTAAGTCAAATTAGCCCCATCTACATTTTTTTTCTAAGCGACCGTAAAGACTTATCTGTAGATAACCCACCACACATCATAAATACATAGTTTAATTTTGAGTACAGAGGAAAATTAGCTAACTTCAACACACACACATGGATTTTTTAAAAATTTATTAAAGCAAAAACAGTTTTTTACAAAAAATATAACAAATATCTAGCGTTAATGCCTTTATAAATTATAAATTTTAACTTTTAGTGCTGTTTTCATATAACTTTATTGTACAACACTGTGTAACAAGAAATTATTACAACAGAGCTATGCAAAGCACCTGGTGTCGTCGGCGCACCGCGCGGCTATGTCTGGAGTGGCGCGTCGGCACAAGGCGCAGCTGTTGCGCATGCGCATGGCACAGCGCGGGGCCCAGCGCGAGCTGGAGTCGGCGGCGGGCGCGGAGCTGACGGCGCGCACCACGTTCTGTCTCGTGTGCCGCCTCAACCACCGCACGTCCCGCCACTCGCACAACCTCACCGACACGCACCGTGCCATGAAGCGGTTTCTCATGCCCTTCTGCCGCATTTGCCGTCTGACGTTCCGCTCCCCGATGAACTACGAGCACCACATATGCTCCATCGACCACCTCAAGGTATGTACTACATATTATAAGTATTATAACTTTATATTGTTTTCTTTCCATTTATAACTTTCAAATGCCTAACGCATTCGTATTTTTTTAGAAAAAGGCCTCCCAATCGGCGCGTCGGGCGAGCCCGAAGGCGGAAGGAAGCGGGGACGAGGGAATGGATGTGGATCTTGATAACTTCATGACGTTGGACTCTGTGGGTGACGTAGATGGTGAGTTAAATTTGTTTTATAAGAAAGATCATGAGAGAGCAGAAATAAACTTCATGTAGAAATAATCACAATCTGTAATGTGCCATAATATGCTCACTGGTGTCAAATCTGCTCCAATATAATGATGCTAATAGCTGTTGACAGTCTTTTGTTAAGAACCATTAATTTTAAGTATTCCTCAATATAATTTAGAAGTAGAAGAAGACGAGTCTGGCGGGGAGAAAGCTGATGAGGCCCCACAAAAGAAACCAAAAGTGGAAATCAATATTGGAAGTGAAAACATAAAGAAAATAGAGGTAAGCTACTTATTATTACATGCTAATTAAATTAATACTTACTCATAATAACTTATATGTAATAGGTTTGGAAACATGGACATTTAGCTGAAAAATAATTGACATACATACACATTTCCTATAATAATATAAAAATGAACAGCTAAATGAGTTGCTCACCGTAAATCTCGAGAGCGGCTGAACCGATTTCGGTAATTATTTTATGTCGTGCAGGTGTACTGGTGCGAGCTGTGCCGCGTGTATCTGTCGCGCGGGCCGATGGGCGGGGACGCGGCGGAGGTGCTGCGCCGCCACTGCCGCCTGCGCGCGCATCTCGGCCGCTACGTGCGACACCGCGACACGCGCACGCTGCGCAAACAGGCCGAGCGCATACACCGACAGCTGCACCAGCAGAAAGGTACACGATCGACGCTACTATTTATTTACTATCAGAGAAGTCGATTCCTAGGCAGATGGCGGACCTAAGTAATTTGGTCGCGTTAAGTCAAACCCATCCGACCGATCACAGCTAAGTGCTAACATTGAATTGACATTAAGTCGACCACATGACGTAGATCCGTCAACTGCCTAGGAATTATAGGTAGATGGTGGACCTATGTAAAGTCATCTTATGTCATTCCCAGCCGACAGATCAAGACTTTCATTGAATTGACATAACCCGACCGAATGAAGTATCCGTGTGTCCATCATCTACCTATGAATCAATTTCTTCGACGGTACATATTTAAATGATGCGTAAGCTATACAATGTTCTTGTCTCTTGCTTTGGAAAAGGCATTCTATAGAAGGATGAAGTACAATGTATAGCATATTCAATTCAATTTGTAAACTTTTTTATGAGTGAGGAGTTAATACTACGAATAATAAAAACTAAGGAAGAGTAACTGTGTCAAAAAATTTGCCCACGAGTCTATAGAATGTGCATACTTTATGCAAGTATTTGGTACACAATTTTGTGTAAATATAGAAGTCACAATGAATGTCAACAGCTTTATTTCGTAAATTTGAGTGTTAGCGTAAGGTTAAGATCATATGGCATTGTCCTGCACGTTTCCTGCTTGTTTTTTTTGCAGTATACGTCTTATAGAATAAAGAGTGGTGCATACAATTTATAAAGAACCATTCACACGTCGATTGTACTGCACAATTTGTTGTGTCATTAATGTCATATTGTATGCGCCACTATGACGTATACTGCAAAAAACGTGCAGGATTGTGCCGTGTGAACTTAACCTTAGTTCACACGGCACAATCCTGCACGTTTCCTGCACGTTTTTTTGCACTGCACGATTGTTGTGTCATTATACATTGTATGAGCCACTATGATGTATAATGCATTTATTGTGCCGACGATTGCGCCGTATGAACCTAACCTTAGTGTTTCGTTGCTATTGCCATATTTTAGTGTGCGAAAAGGAACCAAATTCAAAACGGTTGAAGTATGGGTGTTACGTTTCCTAAGTTTTTATTATTTGTAGGGTAAATACTAGTATAGAGAACATTATTTTTTATAAATCAAAGTTGAAATTTGCCACAATATTTAAATAGAAGATATAGTCTTTGTTAGGAATAAATATGAAATATGTCTGTCATTTATTTTTTAGAAGAAGAAAAAGAGAATGCTGAGGAGGAAAAGGCGGAAAATAAAGTAAAAGTTGAAAAGAATGAGACAAACACCGACAAGAAGAGTCTCGAAAATGGTACTGAATCTGCCAATATTGCTGGTAAGTGGACATAAATTTAATTTAAAAAAAGTACTTATAAATATAATTATCATGTTACATTGCACTTTCATTGCTTTTATAATAATACATTGTGTTCCCTATAACTTTGTGTATATCTTTATGGTCAATATGCCTAGTAACTATGTAGTAACTTATATATTGCCCAAAATTTTACATAATCCATACTATTATTATAAATGCGAAAGTGTGTTTGTCTGTCTGTTTGTTACCTCTTCACGCCTAAACCGCTGAAGCGATTTTGCTGAAATTTATTGATAAACGAATTTTGGCGCAACGAAGTTGCGGGCGTCATCTAGTGAAAATAATATGTAAACAAAATCGTGATTTATGAATTGTTTGTAGGTAATGAAGATAAGTTGTGGGATGATGTTGATAAAGATATTGGGGATTTGCTACGCGAGGTAGGCCCACCTGGTGACGAAGCAAGTGATGATGAAGAAGATTTAGACAGGTATTTTATAACTTTTTTAAACACTAGTGATACTGTATCTAAGGGGGCGTCCACAAATTACGTGAGGTGTTTTTTTTTTTAATTTCTGACCCTCCCTCCCCCCCTGGTGAGATTTCTTGAGATTTTATTCAACCCCCTCCCCCACCCCCCAATATCACGTGAGATTTTTCAAAATGTGGGTTTCTTACGTAAACGTTGGATTGTTTTGACACTCAGTAGATGTATAACGTCAAAGTATGATTGAAATTATTTTCTTTCGAACGAATTAGTGAATGATCTTAATCGTAGTACGATTACGCTTACGATTAAATCTAAAGCATACATACAATCTGGATGAAATGGACCAAAATAGTAAATTTTTTTGGTAACAATGAGAAAAAAATTACGTGAGATTTGCCGAGACCCCCCCTCTCTCCAACGTAAGATTAGAATATGAGATTTGACTCGAACCCCTCCTTTCCCTTTCGAAACCCCCTTAAAAACCTCACGTAATTTGTGGACGCCCCCTTAGCAATAAATAATCTACTTAAAACAATAATTTCAAGTTCAAGTGGTATAAATTTATTGTTTCATAATATGATCTTTCCACTTTGATACGCAACAATGATTTTAACAATATTAGTCGTTATTTTAATATTTTTTTACATTTCATAGATACGAAAAGTATCGTAAGAACGACAAGAAGTCGAAGGTAGAAGACGCAGACGATGCAGAGACTAAAGCAGATGACAAAGCCAATGAGAAGGCAAATGTAGAAATAAATGCTTCAGCATAAAAATACTGTTTGTGTAATAGTGATTAACATTAATGTAATTAGCTATAGTTCGGTCAAATCTGTTACGTGAATAATCTTTTTGTTTGAAAATGTTATGGCTTATGACATGTTTACAGTTTGTAATATTATGATAATTTGTTTTTGAGCAGAAGTACACAGTAGCTTAGTTTATTGTAGCAAAAACAATATTGGATAATATTATATACATAGCTGATGTATTGTAAAATGTAAAGTTAGGCGGCACTGTTTTGTAATGGTAGAATTTATTAAAAAAGAAATTAGCAAAATTCTACTTGCTACTGATTCTTTATTTAGCAGATTCGACCCTTTTACTATATACTGGTAAAATATTGCGACTCATTTTTTGAGCTAATTTTCATTAAAATTTTATATATGTACATATAACACTTGTACACCGCACTAGGCGACGCGTACCTTCACTATAACGGGACGTGAAGTGTCGCGCCGCTCCGATGTGGTGCAATCCCGCCTCGGGCGGTTTCACCTTAATAGCTTACTTAAGAGGGCGACTAATGCAAACTAGACGATTTCATAATAATAATTATTTTTTATAGTTCATAATAAGCCGCGAATTATTTAAGGGTCCGTACTTCGAAGAATATGCGATATCTTAAAATTTTCTTTTAAAAAAAATCACAAAGATGCATCTTTTTGTATTCTTTTGATTTTAATAAATCATGAAAAATTCTAATACTGAGGAATTATACTAGCAGATTTTAAAAAATTATCGAGATATATAAAGAAAAAACTGCTTTGGCACCGATTCCGCGTCTTTCTGTTTCACCTGGCTTATGAAAGACGGGCGTAAGTGTGAAAAGAGAACGACGATGTTTTTTCTCTGGCATTATTCGCACTCCTAATGTTGTAGATATTTTATGATTATATGCAAACCATTCTTTATGAAAATGTAATAAACATGTAACAGTTTTTCTGTTTAAGGATGAAATAAATTATAATGATGAGTATTGTTTTTTGTTTTATAAAACCGCGAAGAGTTGAAGTCGAGCAAGCCCTTTGGCATTGGGTAACTTTGTATGGACCAGTGGCGTCATTTTTTTTTCCAGCGGCCAGGGATAAAACCATTACTATTTTGTAGCACTACATTAGAGAAACATATATTAGTAATAAAAATTGTTCTAAGTAATATCGGAGCTGAGCTACGATTATTTTAGTATATTTATTTTTACACCTTATGTTCACAAAATCAATAGTAATTAACGTTACTTTTATGGAGATATCTTTAACAAACAGATGTAGAAAGGGTATATTAATCTGTTGGATATATATTTCTCACTAGCTATTGCCCACGACTTCGTCCGCGTCAAATATGAATAATTTTTCATACATATTTTCACACTGGGTTTAACTCTCGTCCGACTAAAATATAGCCAGACTTAAGACTATATTTCATTAGACAGTGGTTTTCAAAGGGTCGGATGTAATATTAGGCAATTATAATTATTATTGTTCTTGTGTTTTAATGTGTTGTGGGTAAAAGGACTCTAGGGTGCAGTTGTTCCCATAATATGTCGATTATTTCCACTATTTAGCTAATTTTGGCCATAGTGCAGTATGACGCCGGACGCCACCTTTCGGCAGAATTTTCAGTATTGCTTTTAAGTTTTAATCTACTTCCCGGCTCATTAAAGAAGTACAGCGGGGCTAAAATGGTAGGTAACGTTTTGCAATTCCTCCAGAAAATGAATTGTCAAAACTGTCAAACTGACAAATGTCAAATTAGTAAAAATTGTGCAAATTACTAGACATGAATTGCAAGCAGAGTGATTTTTAAAAAATAAATCATAATAGTGATTCATTTTTTGAAAATCACTCTGCTTGCAATTCATATATGTTTAAAAAATAAATCATAATAGTGATTTATTTTTTAAAAATCACTCTGTTTGCAATTCATATATGTCTAGTAAATAGTAATTTGCACAATTTGTACTAATTTGACATTTGTCAGTTTGACAGTTTTGACAATTCATTTTCTGGAGGAATTGCACTACGATACCATTTTAGCCCGCAGCTGCAGGAATGTTTTATAGAATATTAACTATTTACTTACACAAAAAATATAAAAAAAATCAAAACAGCCCTCTTTAAGAAATTCGAGAAAAAATGGATTTGCAAAAGAAAAATAAATAGTTAAAAAACTCATTAAATGACGGCGCGTAGTTGTATGTTAATTGTTAAGTAAATGGTTAAGTCATTCTTCTAAAATGTACGAATAACTTAAATTAAAAATAAATGATGAAATGAATTATTGTACTTTATCTATATCTACCTACAGGCTACAGGTACTTGTAAGTTGTACTATTATCTATTCTGTGCTACAGGCTGTAAAAAAACTAAGTGATAAATAAATAAATGAGTACCCAGGCAGGGTCGGGGTGTTTTAATTAACCCTGGAGCACTCAGGTCAGAGAGTCGGGGTCCTACTGAAAATGTTTACAGCCCAGGAGTACCCAGACAGGGTCAGGGCCAAAATGAACTACTGGATTTATCAAACCATCACGATCGTGCTGGACCATCGGTACCTCGTTATAGTCGAGAACCTACGAGGGATTATTATGGATCTGGAAACGGCCGGCGCCGACGTCGAAGCTCCTCATCGTCTGATTCAGGTACACGATTTCATACCTCTCTTAGCGTCCTCGTCGGTCAAGTTATCGAAATAGAGATTATGATAATAGGCATGACGAATGATTTTGAAATCCCCTTCCGTAATGTGTGAAGAGATATATTATTTACGAAAAAACTTTTATTTTGGTAATTAACTTATTTTTAACGAAGTTTAAAGCCATTTTCATATTATTTCAAAAGTTCGCGAAAACAGCTCGCAGTGTCATGGCGTCGGGAGTGACGTCACGCTTAGGTAAACATCAGATTACTAGTATATATAGTAGAGTAAACATCAAGTGCACAGATAATACCCATTGACAATAATACCACGATTACCACGAGAGTCAATTATAGGCATGACGACAGTATCAAATAATCAAACATTTTATGACTTTAGGGTGGAAAACATATTAAGTGGATTCAAAAAACAGATTAAATTTTATTTAAAAATGCAAGATTAATAAGATTTTCAATAAAATAAAACATTAAAATCGTAGACAGAGTAAAAGTATAGACAGCTGTATATTTCCTTTTCACTTACATAAAGAAAGAGATAGTTAATTACGTATTGCTTGTGGAGAAAAGAGATAAAATAATTATTTTCTATCCCTCACGGCTCACCGCGTGGCAATTTTTTCCAATGTGATACTCTTTAAAAGAGTAAAACAAAGTTTGACGTTTCGTAAACAAACAGCTCGGATTTACAAATTTTTTTTGATTTAACCATTGTGTTTTTCTTATAAGCTGTGTATGTGCAGTAAATTAAAATAATGGTGGGATGTAGTGTTATGGGCTGTAAAAGCAATACTTTAAGGAAAATTGATGCAATATCCTTTCATACACGTAAGTTTCCAAAAATTTCGTTATATTTTATTAGCATCACAGTTTTTATAAATCAACTTTCTTTAATTATTAATATTGTGCACATTAAGCATATATTTTACTAAAATTAGCATTTAATATATTGTATTTTATGTATTTTGTTTTTATAACCTCAAATGCCAGTGTTGCCAGATGTTGCTTACATTAATTACCCTGCCAATGGGGAAATTTATGTAAATATGTTTTTTTCAACATTTTGTTGTTTTTTAACCGACTTCAAAAAAGGAGGTTATCAATTCGACGCGTATGTATGTAATATTTCTAGAACTGCCCAGTTGTTGTATATGTTAGTCTAGATCAGTGTCTGAACAAATGTGCCAAATTTCAAGTGTATGTATGTATGTTTTTATGTTTGTGTTTGCATATCTCCGGAACTACAAGTCCGATTTGAGTAATTCTTTTTTGTTGTACGGTTTGGTATTGTTCAACTTAGGGAATACTGCAAGTTTCATCAAAATCGGTCTAGTAGTTTTGAGATAACATAATTTTAATTCTCAATTAAGTACAATTTTAAAGTCGGTTTTATATTTTTAAAGTACTATTCTAATACAATTATGTATCCGATTTTTTTTTCAGATTTCCTAATGACCCTGAAATCCGAAAATTATGGATAACCGCAAAAAATAGACTGAATTGGGACCCACCACGTGGTTCAAGAATATACAGTAAACATTTTAATAATATGATGTATTAAATGTTGGAAAGAAAACATTTCTTTTTCTGTGCCTGTCAAGGTAATTTATTTATAATTAATTAGGTACTTCTTGTCTGTGAACAGAAATTAAATTAATATTTTTTATTACAGCTCCTAGATTCTAAGAGCGAAGTATCAGGTAACCCATCGTTTGAGACCTCCCGCTTTGTATGGGGAGGGAAAATGGGAATATTTCCTACTCCTCCTATCTTCTTCTGATTAATTTCGTTACGGGGTCCCAAGACAGCTTTAACATGTCTCTCAGGTTCCTTGAGATCATATCAAAGGGTTTTCGTGGTTGGATACCGCAGTCAATTCTGGTGACACAGGAGACACACTGGTGAGAATTTGTGGTGGGCCAAAGCCCGTTAAAAAATACTTCTTTAAACACTTACTTCCGTACTCAGAAAAAATTAATGATTATTAAACTTCAATTTAATGAAGAGTTTGACAGGTAATGTATGGGGCTTAGAGCTTAGAGCTCGACAAGGCTTTAAATGAACGTGGCGGTAAAATGAACTAACGCTGCCATCATACAAAAACGTCAATTTTGACAGTTCTCCTTTACCAGCAGCGCCCCCGCCCACATTCATTTAAAGCCTTGACGCACTTTATGTCAAAATTGTTATCAGGGCGAGCGAAGCGAGCCCTAGTATATTCCACAACCTGTACATTTTGTGGTACACTTTATGGAAAAAGTATCACATCAATTCACATCTATTGATTTGTGCTTTAACATAGTAATTTTTATTTATATGTAGATGTGTTTTCATATTCAGTCAGTCAAGGTGTGATGACGTGAGTCCTCACAAAGCTCGGCTATTAGCTAGTTTAATCACAGTTAAGTAATTATTGATACTCGTCTCTGAGTGCGGCAGTTAACCATTACCCTTTATTTGATGCGCATATCAAATGTACTATGTTAAATAAATATATTTATGATTGAATTGCGTTTTTATTTATTGGCCAGATTTTACCCGTGTGTTTGCCCGCATATAATTCTATTTGATTGCTAGTCTTTAACTCAATAAATCATATTATTTTAATATTATGTAATTATGTAGTTTGAAGTAATGTAGTTTACGACCGGAAAAATGTCACAATATATTTTTGATGTCGAATAATAATATAAAAGGACTATTTATATTTACTGATTTTTTTATAATATCTACTGAAAGTTATATTAGGCCTTAATTTAATATGGGATCCGTGGGTAATTTTTTCATATTCTTCGTTACTGGTAACACTAACTACTTTTCTTGTTGTCCCTTTCAGTGGCACGCTGAGAATGATTCTACTGGTTTTCTTTTTCTTTGATTAAAATACTGCAATCGGCCATTGTGACTGAAACACCAATCACAGCGCATGACGTCACGCTTAGAGTGCGTTTCATCGAATAGTTCCTTTGCCGTCATGTTGGCATTACTGTCTGTCAAAAACGTAAACACGGTAGACACGCTCTGCGAGTATTCATAAGTTTTACTGTGATTTCGTGAGAAAATCATGCCAAAAACATTAAAGAGTGGTGAAAGAATGATGGTGCTAAGAGTGAAAGAGTTTTGTGAACGTGAACAACGTAACGAGGCCCCAATAATTCCATTAAGATGTGTACAAGCTCGGGTTGCCGCCATTACAGCTTAGTGAAATAGGGTTACCAGCATCAGTTTAATCACCTTTAAACACAGTAAAACTAATGAATATTCGCAGAGCGTGTCTACCATGTTTACATTATTGACATACAGGAATGCCAACATGTAGGCAAAAGAACTATTTGATGCAACACGCTTCTAGTGACGAAAACTACATACACGCGAATGAAGTCGCGGGCAAAAGCTAGTATAATAATATTATCAGGGTGAGCGAAGGGAGCCCTAGTATATCCCACAGCCTGTACATTTTGTGGTACACTTTACGGAAAAACTATGTAGATGTGTTATCATCAGTCAGTCAAGGTGTGACGACTGACGACGCGAGCCCTCACAATTCACAAAGCTCGGCTTTTTAGCTAGTAAATGCGAAAGTTACTTTGTTTGTTAGTTTCGCCTTCACGCATAAAGTACTAAGCGGATCATCATGAAACTTTCATAGGTACACATTGTCTGGGGTATGGAGAAGGACATAGGGTACCTTTCATCCCGGGAAAAAGAAGATTCCCGAGCGATAGACGTTAACGCAGGCAGAGCCGCGGGCGAAAGTTAGAATTATATGATTTTTTTTTAGAGAATTATTAAAAGTATTTTGTGATAACATAATATTATCTCCCCTAATTTAAGGTAGCACAGTAAGGGTAATGAGGCAACACTAATTTGCATTAGTGCCAACATGACGGCAAAGGAACTATTTGATGAAACGCACTATAGTAAACTAACTTTTTATTGTGACCACAGAGTCACAGACTACTCAGTAGGGTGGCCGGGCAGGGCTTCATAACGTTATCGAATACCAGAAAACATAATATTATCGTCACGTACCGTTATTTTCATAACGGTTAGCCAGATTACGATATTTTTTTACGATATCTAGGCTATGTTCCGATATTATGCACTGCGACCACTGCAAAGTGTGACGTCATTTTAGTATACTGTGAAGCCGTTCCTTTATAGTTAGTTATACTGGTTACTATTTAAAACGGAACGCAATCCCGTATACTGTCAGCCGCATTTTTTGACGCAACATTCAAATGAGTTTTGTTCATACTATTGTTGGATTACTGTCAAATTAAAAATATTTTAATTAATATTAATTGTGAATTGAATATTTTATAATATAATAAAAGTAAGTAGTTTTTTATTAAAAAGAATATGTTTTTCATTACTTAACTTATATTAACTTTGTGTATAACGTTAATTTTTGCAATTTTTCTATTGTTTTATTTATTAATCCAAATTAATTACAGAACTTTATAACATTGGGATTAAACTGTAGGTATTGTTTTAAAACGTTAGACACTCGAGTGGTTTTGACACTTGCCAGTTGACTTTTGACTGATCACGTGATCAAAGTACTGCGAGTACCATAGATAAAGTATTATAGTATAGATGTAATCTTAGCCCGTCATCGCGTGGCCATTTTGTGCTTATTTTCATACAAGTAGTATGCGTGTATTTTCTTGAATATTTCTATTTGTCGATCATTTCGAAGCACATTATAATCCAGAAAAGAAAGTCATTTAGTTCATGATACATATCAATAAACTATACTTCAAGTAATGAGAATCCGTAAACACACCTAAAAAGCTATGCAATTTTTGTAGCCAAATTATTAATTGATGTGACATTTTTAGCACTAATGCCTTATATAGCAGGAATAAGGGATTATTAAACTTATAAATAATCTTTTTAGCTTACAAAAAATACCGATTGAAAAGCCCAAAAAACGTTGTTCAAAACTTACGTATTTAATGTCAAATCCACGTGTTTGAGGCATTCATTGGCCGTTCTTATGGATTATTATTTAGCGGCACCACAAAACTCAACAATATCTAGCATAAAATGTTGACTAAAAACCTTTATTAACACTTTTATTACATGAAATATGCAGACCGACTCCTTTGTTATGTCCTGGTAAGTAGGACATAACATTACACGCTTTTGACGCTTATACACCGATATAAGGCTCTCTCCTATAGTCTATCTCAATGGCGAGTACCTTACCTCCAAAACGCTAGTGCTCACAGTAGAATATGGCGACGATTGATGACGTCATACATTTCACTAGTGTACTGCGGCAGTATACTGGCAGTCCATAACGGAACGAATTTTTCTAAAGTGATAGCACTGTGCAGTGCTCGCAGTGCATATCGGAACGTAGCCCTAGTAACTTAACGTTAAAATATAGTTATAAAACGTATTTTTACAGGTAAATATATCGGTATTTTCTGGTATGCGACGTTGCCAGTTCGACGTGACACCTTTCGTTCATGTTCGTAGACGCACGAAATCTCACTCGCAGCCCAACTTATTTAATCGCCGTTATTTGGCGTGAATGCACATCATTAAAGATGCCGACAAAATGATTCTTAATATTATATAAAATGTTTAAAAAAAATTTTTTATGGTACCTTCCCTACATATCAAGCCAGGATGACCGGTGTCGATGGATAGGTTTAGAGTTCTTAACTGGTGGTCCGCGGACCACTGGTGGTCCCTGAAGGCATTCCAAGTGGTCCGCGAAGCCATCCTAATAATACGTGAGAATTCGGAAGTTAGTAAAGAGTATGCATTCCCAAAAATCACATTAAATTAAAATCTGAAACTTTTAGATTTTTGCCACATAAAAAATGAGTGCTAATTTTATAATTATTTCTAGTTGTGCAGTTGTGCTTGTTTCTTTATCAAACCACCCTTAATTTTTGTAAACCAAAAGGGTGGTCCCCGGCAAGACAAACATTTGGTAAGATGGTCTCTCATGACTAAAAGGTTAAGAACCACTGATTTAATCCTTCGATCGGAGATTCTTGGAAATGCTATTGTATTCTATTGTTGTCGCGATCACCGGTGCTTGTATGGGGTTTGATGGGTTAAAGCCTTGTCGTACTTTATATGGCAACTACGAAAAATGCGAATAACGAAACGCATTCGTGAGTAACTTTTCGTTACTCGGTAGTCTGGCGTACCCGCTCAGTACCGAATACTTACGGTTTGCTTACGTATAGACTATAGGCACGTATAGGTAACCGTTAACAACTGCTGTTTTATTTAAACGCATTTGCATTGATTTTTTAGTTTAGTTTAATTGTGATATAATATCAACTTAACTCGACCGCACAATAATGGAATCGGGCTTTATTAAAGCTGTGGCGGTACCCACAATTCGCCTTACATTCCTGCATCGCGCTATCGAAGTTTTCTGAGCGCGTCGGAATATATACAACAGCTAAAATGTATCACGTGGGCTCCGACCTGACCGAGCATAACACCTCGCTCGGTCGGAAGATCTTCCTTTGTGGCGGCCACATATATCCCACATTGGTGACCCCGACGTGACACGCCTCCTTCATCATCATCACTCCCCGCCCCTCCGCACCGCGCCAGCCAGCATCGCCTCATCGGGTACCTCGTACACTAGCCGCAATGTACCGCGGCCTGGGCGACTCCGCATCGGCATCATCGGGCTTTCTCACTACACCGACCGGTCAGCAAGCAGAGCACATCTCTCCTGGTCAGCACGTAGCATCGGCCCCGCACGGCAGCTATCCGACTCACTGGATCCCGTGCAGCAGCATCACAGTTCCGACTCACTGGGACTTCACTGTAACAGTTCCGACTCACTGGATTCTCTGGCACTGGCGACTGAAGCGACGAGACTTCAAGGTTCGACCTCCGGTCTTCGGGGGGGAGTGATGTGGCGGTACCCACAATTCGCCTTACATTCCTGCATCGCGCTATCGAAGTTTTCTGAGCGCGTCGGTATATATACAACAGCTAAAATGTATCACGTGGGCTCCGGCCTGACCGAGCATAACACCTCGCTCGGTCGGAAGATCTTCCTTTGTGGCGGCCACATATATCCCACAAAGCAAACAGCTCAAATTTGCCCAGGATTGATTTATTAATGTTGGGCGATTTCCTTTCCGTTCCGTTATGGACTGCCAGTATACTGTCGCAATACCCTAGTGAAATGTATGACGTCATCAATCGTCGCCATATTCTACTGTGAGCACTAGCGTTTTCGAGGTAAGGTACTCGCAGTACTTTGATCACGTGATCAGTCAAAAGTCAACTGTCAAGTGTCAAAACCACTCGAGTGTCTAACGTTTTAAAACAATACCAGGCGTGTCTCACTTCCATACAAACGGCCCGAAATTGCCGAGATATTTACCTACTATTCTGTAAAACAATCTAATTTCAACCTTTTGCATTGCGCTTAGCGTTCATAGTACAATAACTGTCTGCCGTCTCGCTTCAATCTGCCAGGGCTGTCAAGCGAGTGGCGCGGCGGCGCGGGGCCGGGTATTATTACTTTTGTATCGCGGATGCGTGCGTTGCGTGTGCGACAAGTCGAGCGAGTGCCAGCCTATCGAGACATACCTAAACTCGGGAGTGAGACTTCTGTACCGAAAGGTACTATTATATATTCTGTGACAATACCTACAGTTTAATCCCAATGTGATAAAGTTCTCGAGTGTCTAACGTTTTAAAACAATACCAGGCGTGTCTCACTTCCATACAAACGGCCCGAAATTGCCGAGATATTTACCTACTATTCTGTAAAACAATCTAATTTCAACCTTTTGCATTGCGCTTAGCGTTCATAGTACAATAACTGTCTGCCGTCTCGCTTCAATCTGCCAGGGCTGTCAAGCGAGTGGCGCGGCGGCGCGGGGCCGGGTATTATTACTTTTGTATCGCGGATGCGTGCGTTGCGTGTGCGACAAGTCGAGCGAGTGCCAGCCTATCGAGACATACCTAAACTCGGGAGTGAGACTTCTGTACCGAAAGGTACTATTATATATTCTGTGACAATACCTACAGTTTAATCCCAATGTGATAAAGTTCTGTGATTAATTTGGATTAATAAATAGAACAATAGAAAAATTGCAAAAATTAACGTTATACACAAAGTTAATATAAGTTAAGTAATGAAAAACATATTCTTTTTAATAAAAAACTACTTACTTTTATTATATTATAAAATATTCAATTCACAATTAATATTAATTAAAATATTTTTAATTTGACAGTAATCCAACAATAGTATGAACAAAACTCATTTGAATGTTGCGTCAAAAAATGCGGCTGACAGTATACGGGATTGCGTTCCGTTTTAAACCAGTATAACTAACTATAAAGGAACGGCTTCACAGTATACTAAAATGACGTCACACTTTGCAGTGGTCGCAGTGCATATCGGAACATAGCCTAGATATCGTTAAAAAATATCGTAATCTGGCTACCGTTATGAAAATAACGGTACGTGACGATAATATGTTTTCTGATATTCGATAACGTTATGAAGCCCTGCCCGGCCACCCTACTGAGTAGTCTGTGACTCTGTGGTCACAATAAAAAGTTAGTTTACCTAAGCGTGACGTCATGCGCTGGTGTTTCAGTCACAATGGCCGATTGCAGTATTTTAATGTTTTATTTTATTGAAAATCTTATTAGTCTTGCATTTTTAAATAAAATTTAATCTGTTTTTTGAATCCACTTAATATGTTTTCCACCCTAAAGTCATAAAATATTTGATTATTTAATACTGTCGTCATGCCTATAATAGTATTCTAGATAAGTTTCTTAATTTATTAAGTAGTGTCCGACCGAAACTGATTTTTCAGCCGAAACCGAAACCGAACTTTCGGCCTTACCCTCAGTTTCGGCCGAAACCGAAACCGAAACCGAAACTTGACAAAACATTTAAATTTACGCTAATTTACAGTTCGACAAGGCTTTATGTGAACGTGGCGAGAAAAGGAACTAAACGCTTCTATCATACAAAAACGTCATTTTTGACATGTGTTTGACAGTTTTCCTTTACCAGCAGCGCTCCCGTCAATGTCACTCACGTTCATATAAAGCCTCATCGAACTGTACTGAAATTTACTATTTTTAAATTTATTTACACAAAATATGTGCCAAATTGGATTTTTTTAACTTTTTGTGACATTTCTATACTAATACACACATCAACATGATCTAGGGATATTTCAATAAAACCTAAATAACTAAAATTCTTTTAATTTTTTGTTAAGACACCCACACATTGAAATAAACCTCGTTTAATAGCCTATCTAATCTGATAATCAACTTTTTAAAATATAAAGTTAAATAAAAAAAAAAACTTAGAAGAGGAAAAACTCAGAAAAATTTCAATCTTAACTTTATTTTTGAAACGTCAAAACCTAAATAAAACAAGTATTTAACAATTTTTTGTTGAAAACTTAAAATTAATAATCCGTGGATCCACCTAAGACTCTCCTAACACATTTGCAGCGGTTCTGCATACTCAAAACAAGGGTGTCAATATCCTGTTATGGCCCAAGTCCTGCTAAGATGCAAGAAAAGCTGGCTTTCATGCACAACATCTTCAAGGCAATTCCTAAGAGCTCTTCTCTGAAGCATATCCCAGGCATGCTCAATAGGATTTAAGTCAGGGGATTAAGCAGGACAGTCTAGCTTGGATATGATGCTGTCGTGCATACGCGCCGTATGTGGACGGACATTGTCGTGCATTAGCTGAAAATTTTGTCCCATTTGCTGTCTGTGGGGCAAGATTCGAAGAGGCTCTTGTACCTCATCTCGGTATTTTGGAGCAGTCATATTGCCGTCATCGTTCTACCGCCGAGACGAATTCCTGCCCAAACCATAATCATGCCACCTTGATATTCATGAACTTGTTGTGGGTGCTGCAGTCGATTCCAACGTCCAGGTTCTCTCCAGACGCATACTCTTCGCGAATCAGAATGAAATCTATACCTGGATTCATCAGTGAAAAGCACAAGTGACCATTGAGAATGGTTCCAGTTTTCGTGTGCAGTAGTCCATTGTAATTTTCTTCCTTTCCGATTGCCTCTCCTTAGCGCTGGTACCCGAAGTGGCCTACGAGCACGTAGGTAAGGAAAACTTTGAGAAGACGACTGCATGAAGTATGCAGTCGTCTTCTCAAAGTTTGACCGCTTATCAGCATACCATTCTCTCTCTGTAGCCTTTGAACCAATTGTATCGCCGTTACATTTAGTTGACTTCGTGCAGCATTTACTATGAATCGGTCCTGTACGTATGTGTTGTAATGCGTTGAGGTCCACGGTGCCGTTCCACCACTTCCCCCATGACACGATAACGTGACTAAAGCCTGGATATAACGCTCTGGTCTTTATGGCTTCAGAAACCGCAATTTGGGTAGCGTCAGCTTGAATCATGCCCACTGTTCTTAACATTTCGTTCCTGGTCAAGTGTCTACGTGGCATGATTAAATGAACAACAGAAATGCATTTGACAAAGATTTATAGAAACTTATGGAGTTTTAATCAAGTAAGAAGTTCGTGAAGATTTAATTCTTAGGAAGAAATTCAATGAATGCGAATTTCATCTTAAAACAAAAAAAAAAAAAACAAAAAAAATAATAATTATAATCTGTCATCAATAGTCTTTTTGTAAGGCCAGAACTTTTTAAGTTATTTAAAAAAGTTTTATAATATATCCCTAAACCATGTTGTTGTGTATATTATAAAGCTGAAGAGTTTGTTTGTTTGAACGCGCTAATATCAGGTCCGATTTCAACAATTCTTTCAGTGTTAGATAGCTCATTTATCGAGGAGCGTATTGTAGCAGGGTAGGAACGGTCTGTGAGACTGTGCGTCCATAGTAATTAAAGGTTAATTTTAAATATAAATAAAACGCGTAGTAAAAGGAAAAGAATGAGGCGAGATGATTAACTAGATAAATCTCGCAAGCTTTATCCTCGTATTTTCTCATAGTCAAACAAAACAATTAAGTAAATAAAGTTCACACATAATACAATCAATTTATCATAGCATTTACTTAATCGTTTGTTCGGGAAACATTGTTAAAATAAGAATAAGGCACGTAATTCACCAACAGTTACATAATAACGTTTATTTAATATATTATATTAAATAAACGTGCGTTTGTCGTTTAGAAATAAAATTCATACCTCTAATGCTTGATAAGAATAGGCTTAGACAATTTGATGAAAATAAAATGAAGTACTAATAAAACAAAATAAAAACTTAGTAATTTGGCACAAATTTGCAAAATATAACCTCAAAACACGATTAAATGGACGGTGGCGAACTAAGCTGCGAAGTTTACCGAACGACGCACGAAAATTCACGAACACTCGAGTTTCGGCGGGGCCGAAAGTTTCGGCTATATTTTGGCCGAAACCGAAACTAAGGCCGAAACTAGGATTTTTGGCCGAAACTGGCCGAAACCGAAACCGAAATTTCGGTCGGTCACTAGTATTAAGTAAGGTCGGAAGCTCAGATAAACCTAGAATGTCTTTTAACGTTAACGTCATTTCTGAATTTGACCCAATGGCTAAGGAACAAACCGTTTTAACTTGGTTGACTAAGGTAGAGGAATGTGCAGAAATTTATGGCTGCGACGACAAGGAAACGATTCATTATGCTTTGCCTAAATTGTCGGGAGTAGCTAAATCTTGGTATCAGGGATTACCGTCCTTATTATTTACCTGGTCTCAATGGAAAAGAAAATTGATAAGAGTCCTTTCCTTGTCGTGAGGATTATGCTGAGCTTCTGACAGAGATGTTAGGTAAGAGAGTAAAATATGGGGAGTCACTGGAGCACTATTTTTATGCGAAGGTTAATTTATCAAACCGATGTAAAATTCATGGCAAACAAGCAGTTGATTGTATTTGGTTGAAGACCGTGCTGTCAAAGGCAAAAGTGTTGCCCAAGCGGCACAGTTTACGGCAGAGCAAGTTCTAAAATATTTTAGGACCGTGAAAGTAGGACAGAATAGAGATTGGGAATTTAAGGATTCGCAAAAGTTTAAAAATTTCGAAATATTCTACTAAACCTACCATTTTAAAAGATCACGTAAGCATAATATGTTACAATTGTAGTGAACTAGGTCATCGTAGTTCAAAGTGTGATTATTTCCTGCAAAATGTGATTATTGTGAGAAGTTAGGGCATCGCGTAGAATACTGTTTCAAAAAAGTCTAAAAAAGAAAACGAAAAAGATCGGACGCAGATGAAGGATAGGAATGAACGGATCATAGCTGAGCTTAGCGTTGATAAATGATAATGCTAACAGTAAATATATAATAGATATCTATAAAGTTAAATAATCCGCGTAATCAGCACGAACTTAGACAATTTCTGGGACTTTCGGGGTTTTCCCATAAAGTTAATATACCTACCTATATTCCGCTAGGTATATTAACTTTATGGGTTTTCCCGGCGATTTATAAAAGGGTACGCAATAGTAGTTTCTCCCCTGACTGATCTTTTAAGGAAAGATATTACTTGGGTTTGGGGTGAAAAGCAAGAAAAAGCTTTTTACGTTGTAAAGAGTTTAACAGATCGCCCGCTACTAGCCCTATACAACCCTCTTGTTGAAACCCAGGTACACACCGATGCCAGTAAAGGCTTGGCTGGTATTCTTCTCCAAAATAATTCCCAAAACGTATTTCAACCTGTCTCATATTTTAGTCGTAAGACAACTCCTGATGAACGTAAAATGCACTCCTACGAACTAGAAACGCTTGCAGTAATAACCTCACTCAATCGTTTTCGGGTTTATTTGATCGGGATACCGTTTAAGGTTCTCACCGACTGTAACGCTTTAAGATATACCCTATATAACGAAGCGAGATGTTATACCTACCGCGTATTGCACGTTGGTGGGTCCAGCTACAAGAATATGATTGCTCTATAGAATATCGACCGTTACATTTATTTTTACAAAATATTTTAAAACTATTTTGCATGCAGATATTTGGTTAGCTAAATGTGGAATTGTCGTCGCATTTTCGCCAGGGCTACACTCTGGATGTGCGACGACAAGGCTTATCCTACCAACGTACACCCTTTGGGACTAGCCATTTAAGATCATCACCGACAATACGTAATACACTCTCCCATTTTTTAACTTGTAATTTTTGCATATTTCTAACATTTGTTCTGAATCCGGATCACTTAAAGTATTTTTAATTTTTCGAACCTCTCGTCTCGTCTATCCAACTTCAGAAACTAAAGGCTAGTTCCACAGTTCCACAGTTCGACCATAAAGTTAATATACCTAGGTATATTAACTTTATGGTCGAACTAAATCAAAGATCTCTTGTTTCTTATGTCATTGGTTTAAATCAGCGATCGGCAACCTTTTGGCAGGCAAGGGCCACAAGGTGGCAAAACAAACTAAAGGCGGGCCGCAGGCCTACTCGTATTAACCCTACCTAAGCATAATGAGGGCTCTTCTAGACCACAATTTAAAAAAATCGGCCAAGTGCGAGTCGAACTCGCCCACGAAGGGTTCCGTACCGTTACAGATCGAAAGTAGGAAAAAAATGTGTTTTTGTATGGGAGCCCATTTATTTTATTTTAATTTTATTATTAATTATTAAAGTACAAATATAGTTAAGAATGCTGTTAAAATTTCAAGTCTAGCTGTTGCCATTATTGACTACGAGCAAAAAATGCCAAAAAAATAATGTTTGTTGTATAGGAGCCCCCCTTCAATATTAATTTTATTTTGTTTTTAGTATGTGTTGTTATAGCGACAACAGAAATACATGATCTGTGAAAATTACAGAAGTCTAGCTACAGAGGTTCTCGAGATACAGCCTGGAGACAAGACAGACACAAACAGCTACGTTTTTAGGTTGCGATAACTACTGGCAATATTAGAAAACATTTTTTTTGATATATTTTATAACTTATTCACAAAACATCCACGGGCCGCAAGTTAACGGTTCGCGGGCCGCATGCGGCCCGCGGGCCTTGTGTTGCCACCCGCTGGTTTAAATAACCGTGGGTGGGGGCGCTGCCGGTAAAGGAGAACTGTCAAAAATGGGGTTTTTGTATACAAAAACCCCATTTTTGACAGTTATCACCATAGATAAAGTATGTTATCACATAGTCTATCTCAATGGTTATCACTTAATACTTATCATAGTACCTATAACTTACAGGATGGCGGCGTTAGTTCCTTTTTTCACCACGTTCATTTAAAGCCTTGTCGGTCTGTAGATATGCTCCTTTTCGCCTATTTGTCATAAGCTGACCCCAGTTCCCAGTCCTCACATTAGGCGTGCGCGTTCCTCGGACGTATGAGCGACGCGAGCGCCGCGTGCGTGCCGCGAGCACATTGCATAAGCGTCGCGCTCGTGGCGTTCTCTTGCTCACACGACTTCAAATATATATATAGCCTTCCTCGATAAATGGGCTATGTAACACGTGTATGTTTTTTCAAATCGGACCTATACTTCTTGAGATTAACGCGTTCAAGCAAACAGATTCTTCAGCTTTATAATATTAGTATAGATCAGCCTTTCCCAAAGTGGGCGATAAAGCCCCCTTGTGGGCGCTGAAGGCCTAAAGGAGGGCGGTGTGAGACCTAGAAAAAATGGGGCGTTGTGTAGACTGTAGAGGAGTTTGGGGGGGTGATCTGTAATGGGGGCGCTAAAAATATTCTATTCTCAAGGTAGGGCAAGGGCAGTAGACAAAATAAGTTTGGGAACCCCTGGTATAAATTAATTTCATGTCAAAGATATTTAATTTCGAAATGTGTGGTGACACTAATTTTTTTGGTATGAAAAATTCGTAAAATATCAGCAATACATACTGACGTCATTTTGTGTTTAACCCATAAAGTTAATGGTGTACGTAATTGAACTCCTCTGAAACGGCTCGACCGATTTTCGTGAATTTTAGCGAGCATATCGGTTAGGGTTGAGAATCAGACAACATCTACTATTATATTGATAAGTGCATTTGTTGAATAAATATAGGTCTACCAGAATCTGATGGCAATTTTTGACAGCAGATTTTCATAAAATGTCCTTGATCATTGGATAAATCTTTATATTTTCATGTTTAACACACAGAATCAGCCGCTATAACGACTAAAAAGGATCAAAATGTTTTATTCCAGTTACCCCCGTATTGCTAGAGTAAATTTATTTTCTCACTTTTTGCCATAAGATTCTGGTAGACCTATAATAGTAAATTATTACAACTCGAGACTGACGGCGACCATTGTGCGACGGGATAGCGATGGACGTCGCCATGGTGACTACTTATTTAGTCACTTCAATAAATGTGGGCGTAAATATGGGCGAAATACTTTATATGGCAAAACAATGTTTGCCGGAACAGCTAGTATACTTATAAAAACTTATTGGTTGAGAATTTTGAGATGAAATCAATCATTACAATGCATCTTCTTATAATTATGTTCTTTTGCCTACACTAAAAAAAGATAAGTATTTTTTCAGGATTTTATTAATTTAATCACTTCTTGCTTTTAGGTTCCTTAGCTGCTGATGGAGCCTTAGTTACATCGTCAGGGTTTTCCGCAGCATCCTTCAACCTCTTGGCGCGAATTCCAACCAGCTTGGCAATGGAACGAGCCTGAAAGTAAAACAGTTATGATTCATTGACAACACATTTGAATACTGAAGATAATAATTGTAAACTAAACATTTTATGAGAAAATTCTCTTTAATTTCATACACTGACCTCCATTATACAAGTACGCTGGACTTATGATACCCTTTGAAATGACAGCTATTTTTTGTGCCTATTTGAAGCGGAATCAGCGCCCCCAATGCGGGGGAAGAGAACTAAATCTGACGTAAAAATGACGTTTGAATGTCGCCATATTGGCGCTGATAGCAGTAGTGAGAGTACTTGGAACTAATACTAGTGATGACAACCAATAACGATTAAGGGGTCATTTGCAAGTTACGTCAGATTTAGGTCTCTTCCCCCGCATTGGGGGCGCTGATTCCGCTTCAAATAGGCACAAAAAGCAGGTGGGTATCATAAGTCCAGCGTACTTGTATAATGGAGGTCAGTGGGTTATTAGCATTGACTTTATTGTCCATGTTAAGTTATTTTGCATAATTAGTTTTTTTCTATTGGAAATACCAAATTGTTTTATCTATTATAACTCAGGAGCGCGTGTAGGTATCAAACTGTAAGTCTCCTTTCACGAGGGGCAAATCACTAGGGACTCACAAGCGAGAGGTGACGCACGCGCAAGAATTTTTTCGTCGCATATCTACGTACTGATTTAACCGCTGTGAGTTGTGACAGAATCGTTATTAATCTGATAAAAATGAAAAATTAAAAAAAAAAGGGCAAAGTAATACAGTAGGGCTTCGATAGTCCGAACTCCCTCTAATCCGAATACCTCTATAATCCGAACGACCCGCACAAATCACTCCCGCAGCCGCGCCGCTGCATTCTAGTGCCAAGTTAGACGTCACGTATTGTTTTTGACCGATATTTCTATTTCGGAAAAAATGCTTTTGCGCAAATTAAATAAATAAAGCGTTAGCAATGTCGCTAAGTACTGGTTGTCAAAGTTTAAATTGGAATTCTTTAAGAAAGTTTAAATAAGAAATAGTTTTAGTTTTGTATAAGTAAGTTTGGCATGATAAAAATATAGTTTTTATTGTAAATAGCATAATTTTATTGCCAAAAATGCCTTTAAAAAAATCTACATACTATAATCCGAACGCTGCGTACATCCGAACAGGGTATTTTGGGTGTTCGGACTCTCGAGGCCCTACTGTATTCAAAAGGGGTAATTAAATACAAAAAGAAGACAAAAAAAAACATAGCAAATAAACCAATTTCATACAAACAAACACACACCCTACACAGAAAATAAAAACACATTAAGTTATGTACTATGTTAAAGTTGTAAAAGTTTCCTGACCAGCTCCTGCACTATAATCGAATATAAAACTAGTATAAAATATAGGTTGGGTTACTAAAATTTGATATTATTATAAAAAGGTTTGCTACTACTATAGAAATTAAAAGAAGATTATTTTATTTTCTAAAAGGTGACAACCTTGATATCATCAGAAAAGGTACCTGTTATGCAATAGAGAGCGAGCTTGTAGGTGAATATAATTATTGTAGGCACTTAGCGTTGCGCGGTTGGAATTTGAACTTTATAATATCGTAGCATGAGTCGTTAATTCTTTAAACGGGTTTTTGGAGTGGTTCTTCTGTACTTGTACTAATATGTATTCTGTGCTAATATAGTTAATTTTATTGCTTGCTTTTTAAAAACATGACAATGTGATTTTCACACTTACCCCTCTTAGGTATTGGTATGCTTTGAATTCCTTCTCTTCTTCAGTGATGACACGAGCAACTGACTTAGGAGCTGGCTGTTGCACTGGCATGAGTGGGCCACGCAGTTGCTTGGCCAGTTTGCGCTCTTCCTCATTAGCTTCTCCCTTCAATACCTGGAATAACAGACAAACATTTATAACTTATGCCACTAGACTAGTAAATAGATTTATTGTAGGAGTAATGGGAAATTAATTAAAAGAATAAATAAAATTCATAAAGAAGTTTCAAAATTGAGAGTTGCTTGATTATTGATTCTAAGCTGTAAAAAGGAAAATTTGTTAATTTATAGCTGGATGGATAAAGTAGGTATGTGCATTTTCTCTTTTTTTTTGTCTGTCAGTTTGCAGACGTTTTCTATGAAAATTATAATTGTATACATATAGAGTAAATACACACCTTCTTGCCCTTAGGGAACAGAATGAGACGGGCACGGTATTCCTTCAATCTTTGCACATTCAATTGTAGTGACTCCACAGACTTGTTGCGTCTACGTGGGTCTACAGCAATACCAACAGTCCTGGCAAAAGCGGGATTCAATCCTGCAGCCTGAAAAGTTACGCAGAAATATAAGTCAACCATCACCATGTCCAAACAAACTTGATATGGCCATATAAGTAGCGCGATTTTTTTGCCCACTAACACACATTACTGTTTTTGAGAGAATATAAAAACATTTATTTTGCCATTTATATTGAATAATACTGCACTATAGAGCCAACTAATTAATCACCTTTGCGCACAGCATAGTAACGGAGATCTGGAAACTGGATGATACTTCTGCGATCCGAAGCAGTCATAATATCAGTAAAGAGCGTTAGTAGTCAAATAATATAACACAAAATGTACTTGCCCGAATTTCGCGAAGAGTGAAACCGCGGCCAGCACGTACTTTCGTATGATAACGAACTGTGGGACAGCGTACGACTGGTCGTAGAGGACCGGCGACTGGTCGTGGGGCAATAGCCTTAGCTTTCTTGATTCTGTTTTGCTTTCTGCGGTGTCGTCTAGCAGGTTGGTTGAACCATGTCTTCACAAATCTTTGCCAATCTTTATGGAAATGTCCATTAGGAATCATATTATTCCCCTTCCCCATGATGAAGTCGGTATGTTATACCTAAAAAAATATAACATTTTTACTGTAGTAATCATAAATAACAAGGTAAACATTTAGTGCAGCGTACGAAGAAAGCTCCTAAGTGTAAGTTTTTTTAAAATATCAAATGATTAAATATATAAAATCTGATTAAAAATGACACCAACCACAAAACAGAACACACGACTCAAAAAGAAACTATTTGAATATTTTTTTTGACATTTGACATTAAAATGGCAACTGACAGCTGCCAAGGTTTTTTATTTATTTTTTCTTATTATGGCACTTTGGCTATAACCATGGCCAGTGTCGAGTATATTATTATGGCGGGAAAACAATATTTTTTATTACAATTTTCAGCATCGTTTTTCTATACTGTCAGGTCTAAAGTCTAGTCAAAGTCTAAGTAAACGTCAATACAGTCAGGAAGTCAAGTCGGTCGATTCAGTAAAGTGGTAGAAGCTTTACTGAAACTTTCGATGGAGTTTTGGAGGGAACACAAAATAGCACGTTTCTGGATATTGCATCACTTTCCCACACTTGTGCACAATAACGAATATCTAATGGTTAATATTCTACCAATAATACACATTAAAAACCCAGTTAACACAATTTTAGGAAAATAATACAAAAACACAATATCACTCTTTCACATTCCCGGCAAAACTCCAGCTGCCAAGGTAGATTATATTTTATTTATTTTCTAATTATGGCGCTCGGCTTTTAGACCACGGCCAGTGTCAAGTAAAATATGGCGGGAAAACAATATTCTTGTGTACAATTTTCGGCCGTTTCTCTACATCGTCAGGCTCAGGTCAAAGTCTAGTCAAAGTCGGAGTAAAAGTCAATACAGTCAAGGAGTCATGTCGGTCGATTCAGTAAAGTGATAGGCGCTTTACTGAAAATTTTGATGGAGTTTTGGAGGGAACACAAAATAGCTCGTTTCTGGATGTTGTGACACTTTCCTGCACTTGCATGATAACGAATATGTTTAATTGTTAATATCCTACCAATATTACACATTAAAAACCCAGTTCACACAATTTTAGGAAAATAATACAAAAACACAACATCACTCTTTCACATTCCCGGCAAAACTCAAAAGGTAGATTATAAAATATAGGTACAGTTCGAACTTCGACAAGGCTATGGTATACATTACACGGTAGGTTTTGCTGTCAGTTTTACCACAGTCATGACTGTGACTGATGCATAACCTGTCGTGTAATGCACTAATGCAGTGACTGATGGTTGCATGAAGTAGATTGACCGTTATCTGGATATTTTGGTTTTTTATCATGCAACCAACAATCATGACTTTTGAGTGAGTTTTGTCACA
Source organism: Cyaniris semiargus (assembly GCA_905187585.1). Lineage (NCBI taxonomy): Eukaryota > Metazoa > Arthropoda > Insecta > Lepidoptera > Lycaenidae > Cyaniris > Cyaniris semiargus. The sequence continues at coordinate 9,732,425 of LR994555.1, forward strand.
TCTGACTACGAAAACAAGAAACGTATACCTTTGAAAATTTTGGCTTTGACTGACATAAAACTGAAGAGAATTGAGTGACCGTCTAATACCATTCGTCAGTCCATCAGTCACCATCAGTCAAACATAATTCATGACTGATGGAATAGGTTGTTTTCTTTTTAGAATCTGCACCAGACGGCGCGACGGTAGACACTTCTAGATTTTCTATTGGTTCCCCACCGATCAGAAATTATCTGCAGGTTGGCATCACTGACTACATATTGGTTGTGTTTCTAAAAAATATCAGTGTACTGTCAAGTGTGACATAAATCAAAATATCTTAAACCTATTTGCCGTCTTAGACTTGGTCAGTGTCGATTTAATGCTCATCTTCACAGATTGAATATATTGTCTTCACCTGTTTGTAATTACTGTAATCATTCTGAACAAACCTTGGATCACATTTTCTTTACTTGTAATAGTTTTTCTCTTCAAAGATTTATTTTTATTAATCACTTGATGGATATCTTTAAAACTGCTGAAGCCATCCCGCACTCCCTTCAGCAGTTTCTGAAAACACCTGATTGTTATAAGCCAATAATATATGAGTACGTCCTTTCTACCATTGGTGATATTTAAATAAATACCCACCAGTCATTACCTATATACCTTGAGATTGTATATAGTAACACAGAGATAGTTCTCTATAACGGTTATGTGTTGTAAATTTCCTAATAATATATAAGTACTTTGTGGTTGTAAATAATTCTCTTTTATATTTGCTTTTCATCTCGTTTTTCTTAGTTTCAGTAATAAAATATTATTTAATGTACATAACTTTGAACTGTTTATTAGCAGACTTTTTAGGCATCTGTCAAGAGTCAAGAGTCAAGACCACGTCAAGATGAACACAATGACCAATGACGACAATATGTCAAATTGAAGAAGGGACAGTAAAAATTAAAATACTATCAAAACATGAGAAATGGCTTCGGCCTGATGAAAAAACTTATTTCATATTATTGATATCAAAGAATTGGCTTCGGCCTGATGAAAACTCTATTTCAGATGGTTAATATAAAAGAATTGGCTTCGGCCTTCACTATCATTCATTAAATAGAGAAAACATAGAAGTGGCTGTATGGGCAACGCTCCCTTTGCCTGTCCCGATCGGGACGAATTAACACAAAAAAAAAAAAGTTTATGGTCCAGGACGAATTAACAAAAAAAAAATTTATGGTCCAGAGTCCAGCTCCAGAGTCCAGACACGTAGTAGCTGACTAGCTGTACGATTTTTTTGTTTTCAGCTGTATACTCTGTGGCTCATTTATGATTGTGTTTTTGTCTATGAATATGATGGCTGTATGGGCAACGCTCCCTTTGCCTGTCCCGACCGGGACGAATTAACAAAAAAAAAAATGTCTATGAATATGATTTTCCAATTTTCAGATTTCGTTCGGCACTCACGAATTCGTCAATTTGCTGTAACGTGTGAAAACTGAAGGCAATTTAAATAAAGACCGGCAAGAAATAATCTCACAATTGCTATTTAGTAAATTCAAACCATCATTTTGATCAATTGTTAAAAATGGAAGATAACAATATAAATGATTCACCCGCCGATCACCAGAAACCTAAAGAAGTCCTCCCAAAGAAAAATAAAAATAAAAAAAAGCGTGGTAAGGGAGATGGTGATAATCTTGGTTCAGGATCTGCCGATGGACTTATATCTTTATCAAATTCCGGGGAAGTTCCTCAAAATATTTCTCTAAAAGATTTGAAGATGGCTATGGAGGTATTAAATTTAGAGCAAAAACCAGCTAAAACAACTGAAGAGGCTCTACACAAGTCCTACCAGTTCTGGTCAACTCAACCAGTACCAAAGATGTATGAAAAGATTATTACTAACGAACCTATAGAACCACCGAAAGCTGTGGAAGAAATACGATCGGAACCTTATTCTTTGCCTGATGGATTCCAATGGGACACTTTAAATTTGAACGAACCTCTCGTTTTAAAAGAGTTGTACACTCTATTGAATGAAAATTATGTTGAAGATGATGACTGCATGTTCCGCTTTGACTACCAGGCTGATTTTCTTAAATGGGCTCTTCAACCACCTGGCTGGAAAATGGAATGGCATTGCGGTGTCCGAGTAGTAAAATCTGGACGATTAGTTGGTTTTATATCAGCTATACCAGCTCAATTGAGAATATATGACCAGATACAAACTGTAGTGGAGATTAACTTTTTATGTGTACATAAAAAACTTCGTTCCAAAAGAGTGGCACCTGTTCTTATTAGAGAAATAACTAGAAGAGTTAACCTGCAAGGAATATTTCAAGGAGTCTATACGGCCGGTATTGTTCTACCTAAGCCCATAGGCACTTGTAGATATTGGCATAGGTCACTTAACCCAAAAAAGTTGATTGACATAAAATTTAGCCACTTATCAAGGAACATGACTATGCAAAGAACACTCAAACTTTTTAAATTGCCCGATGCTCCGAAAACTGTTGGCTTCAGGAAAATGGAAGTGAAAGATATTGATATGGTAGTTCAGCTTCTAAATACTTACCTTAAGAAGTTTGATCTGGTACCAATCTTTTCTGAAGAAGAATTTAGACACTGGTTTACACCACAAGCTGGGATTATTGATAGTTTTGTTGTGGAAGCAGTGGATGGATCCATTACTGACTTTGTTAGTTATTACACCCTGCCATCTACTGTTGTCTATCATCCAGTGCACAAAAATCTGAAGGCTGCATATTCATTTTATAATGTTTCTACAAAAACCCCTTGGATAGATTTGATGCTTGATGCATTAGTGACTGCAAAAAATTCTGGGTTTGATGTTTTTAATGCTCTCGATCTTATGGACAACAAAGAATTTTTGGAACCATTAAAATTTGGTATAGGTGATGGAAATTTACAATACTATTTATATAATTGGAGATGTCCTAGTATAACTCCTAATAAAATTGGTTTAGTTCTTCAGTAACGAAATAATGATAATATTATTTAAAGCAATAATATATCCTAATATTTATCTAAAAGAAAAAAGTATTTGTGACTTTCATTTGTGTGTCAATGAAAATTGTAGTGGTTTTTAAATAGATTTAAAATTTATAAGTAAACCATTATAAAATATATTGTTTTCATTACATAATATATATGTATATAAAATTAAAGCTGTTATTATTTTATTCTATGAATGTATGTACCTCACCATTTTTAACAAACTTCCAAGAGGAAGTTAATAATTGCATTGTTGCATCATAAAAATGATGAAATGTTGGATGCATTGTGCAGTGTTCTTTGTTGGAAATATGTAGTTATCACACAAGTTATGGTCATGCAAAAACTACTGATTCAAATTCATACTAATATTTATACACACCCTTGGACTTTTAAGAGTTCGCGTAAATAGTATAGAAAATTCAAATAATGGCATTCATAGTATTTGAAACAAAAATTTAAGGTGGCAATAACAGGTTCCGTTTTCCTTATTATACTGTTGAATATCCATACTCCCATCCTAATATCATAAATGCGAAAGTTTGTCTGTCTGTTACCTCTTTACGCCTAAACGGCTGAGAAATTTGGTACAAAGATACTTTGAGGCCGGGAAAGGACATATGATACTTTTTATCTCCCAGCGTGATAAACGTTATACATAATATAGCTAGGTATAGTGAAGCCGTAGCTGCTACACATATAGCCACAGATTTGCAAATAAGGTAGGTACCTCCCCCAATAATTAAGAACCTCTTACCATACCCATTATTTTTATTTACCTGTTGTATCTTAAGTTTTGTGACACCACATTTTTGAGGTGGCTATAATTTTTAGATGTAAAATTGCAAATTTGTGACGTCACTCTAGGGAAGGGAGGGTCTCACCAATCTAACCACCTAAGACTGTGTGATCATGAAAATAGTGTTGACTTACTTTATGGATGGTCCCTTATAAGGCTTGTGCCTTGGAAATCTTTTACCTAACATAAAAACAAATAATAGTTATAAACTGATTAAAGAGAAAAAAATATCAGGAGGATTATACCTAATATGATAATTATTTACATTAAAGTTAAACTATGGGTAACAGGAATGGAAATAAAACATTTATTTATTGGATAGAATATAATTTGTAATAAGTTCATTACAAATTGAGTCCAGTTACATCGAGGACAATGTTTTCAATACAGTGTACATTCAATGATAACTGGAAGAAGAAAGAAATGAAAAAAATAAGAACAAAACCCTACTCCAGACTTGGAGAAATGAAAAGAAGACTTAACTATATCATACTTTGTCAATATGAAAGTCATAAGTGCCCAGTGGTAATAACATTTTTATATATAGAAATGTTGAGTTGCATATTTTTGTTTGCAGATATGCACATCGATCAATAATAATAATTATTGATTTACTTATTGTATTAAAAAGTTGTTCAAGAAAATGTGCATTCTACTTTTTTATTTTTCAATTTTTATTTTTTTATTTTTTTATGACCGGGACTCTTACTAATACATATAAAAATGGTTAAAATATTAAAATAAACAAGAAATGCGAAAAAAATAGAAAGCCAATTAATCTTTCTTAGTAGCCTGCTGTTTAGCTTGGTGAGCTTGCAAAACAGCAACAGCTTCATCTACCTTTGCCTTCAAAGACTCTCCATGCTCCAACATGTGAAGCAGCTCAGAGTTGTCAATCTCTAGAAGCATACCAGTTATTTTTCCTGCGAGTTCTGGATGCATTCTCTGGATGAGCGGGAAGAGACGTTCACCTAACATCTGTTTCTGTTCCTGTAAGGGAGCCGCCGCTAACATACTAGCAGTGAGGGGCTCCTGTCCTTGAATGTGAACTGCTGGTTGTGGTGCTGGTGGATTGCGCATGTTTGAAGTATATTTATAGCCAGCTGGACGACCACTAGGCACCAGTGGAGCACGAATTGAGCCAGCCGTAGCAACGCCTTGTTGACCTGTGATTGGCCTAGCTCCAAGAGACGTACGCAGAGCTGTTTGAGTAGGTCCCCTTGGAGCTGGGCGGAATGGTGCTTGCATGTTGGGATAAGCAGACGCTGCTGTTTGATTGCTAGGCCTGACTGGTGGCTGTGCCGTCCAGCGTGGTGTTGGGCGTATTTGGGTCATTTGAGCTGGTCCATAGAATCTTTGAGCTGGTGGTATTGTAGGTACGAAGTACCCACCAGCACCACCAGGTTGGAATATCTGACCCATTTGTTGCATCCTCATACTTGCCATACGTTGCATATATTGGGATGTCAGATGTGCTTTTCTATCTTCCTTACGTTGTGCAAGTGCAACATATAATGGCTTAGTACCAACGATTCTGCCATTCATCTCAGTTACTGCTTTAGTGGCTTCTTCAGGAGATGAAAAGCAAACAAATCCAAATCCTTTGCTGCGACCGTCTTCAAGCATCACCTATAAACATGATTTATTAATATTTTGTTGTTGTATATTAAATGAAAGATGTTTAACATCCCCAGATCCAGGTTTTGATTTGACACCCTGAAGAACATTATATCAAATCTTCATGGGGAATATAGATATTATAGCAGGACTCAGGACTCATTGAAATGTAAAATTACTAAATAAGAAATATAATAAACGAAATACAAACCTTAGCAGAAGTTATAGTGCCAAATGGAGCAAATTCTTTACGCAGTTTTTCGTCGTCAATTGTGTCATCCAAATTCTTCACATACAAGTTAACGCCTTGATAGCGAGTCAAACGTTCAGACTTCAGTTGCTCAAATTTACGCTTAAGCTCTTTTTGACGTTCTGCCTTTTTTTGAGCACGTCCTACATATAAAGGTTTCCCTTCCACCAATTCTTTGCCATTAAGTTCTATACAAGCTCTTTCAGCAGCATCAGGATCTTCAAATGCAACAAAACCGAATCCTCTAGAGGCACCATCATCCTTGTACATAACTTTATGACTTGTTATACGTCCATATTTCTCAAACATTTCTTTAAGCATCTCATCAGAGAAATCTTCACCAAAATTTTTGACATACACATTGGTGAAAAGTTTCGCCTTTTCTCCTAATTCCTTTTCACGTTCTTTACGGGGAATGAACCTTCCTACATAGACCTTTTTACCATTCAGTAACATACCATTAACTTTGTCAATAGACTTATTAGCTGCTTCTTCAGTCTCGAAGTGGACAAAACCGTATCCTTTTGAGGCTCCATTTTCGTCTTGGGCAACCTTACAGCTCAGAATATTGCCGAAAGCAGAAAATGTATCATACATTGCTTTGTTGTCAATTGTTTTGTCAAGGTTTTTAATAAAAACATTTCCAACTCCAGACTTTCGAAGCGATGGATCACGCTGAGACCACATGATTCTTATTGGTCTGCCTTTTATAATGTCAAAATTCATGGTATCCAATGCCCTCTCAGCTGGAAAGGTAAAATACATATTAATTACGTTGCAACAGATATTCAAAACATTTAAAAATTAAAAAATAAATTTACTAAACATTATTTCACAAAAATTAGTTAATTATGGATTAGTTTGCTCATTTTACATCATAATTAATAGGCTGTAACACAAAGTTACCAGCTGTTACAAAAAGGTTAGTCATCATTAGGTTAGTAAAAAGGTATCAAAATCTTACCATCAGCAGGCTGTTGGAAGTTCACATAAGCGTATCCAAGTGATCTACGTGTTATCATATCACGGCATACTCTAATTGATAGTACAGGGCCCGCTGTTGAGAATTTCTCGAACAACATGGCTTCAGTTATATCAGAGTGCAAATCTCCGACATAGAGAGATGCCATTGGATAGTTTGGTGGTCCAGGATTCATTTTTGATAGTTTATTGACACAGTATAAAATAAATCATTAATTAGAAGCACGCGAAATACTACTTCACTTTCTCTTTATTACCTATCGAATTCCTTAGACCACGTTGCACGCTTACGTACACTAACTAATAAGCGAGTGATTCCCGTTTATGTTATTTTATTATTTTTCTATTTTTTTGTATTTTTCTTATTTTTGTGTTTTTTTTTTTTTATTTTACAAGAATATTTCACGAAATTCTGAGGATTGTGTGACCTATTTCGGAGGGACCACACAACCTCACGTGAACACACCTTGCTCACCAAAGGGAAGGTGACGTTTGTTCAATGAAATTGGTTATGTCAAAAAAAAATGGCGTCGTTAAGATGGCGGCCGGAAGTAAAAGTTATCTATAGCCTTGAATAATTAAACCAGAGACAAAAGTTAAAAAAAATTAAATGCGCTGAAAAACATTTTAGTTTTAGTATTGGTTTTAGTTTTAACCACGTAGAATAGCATTGATAAATAAAGGTAGATTTTTGGTAGAAGCTAAAACATGATCTAGTAGATTTTAGTAGAATACAGCAACGTTTTTGGTATATCGTTTCACGAGTGATTTAAGCCTCCCGCAGACAGGCGCGATATTATCGGTCGATAATAATTAATAACGCAAGCGATATTGCGATAATGCGTCCCGATTCCTTGCAAACAGCTGCGATTTTATCGTCCGATATTTCTTACGAGAGGGCGCCACGCCGCGACCAGTGTTGCCAACTCTTCAAAAAATTTCCTCCTAAAGCAACTTTTAAAACCCTCTAAATTTCAAAGAAAACTCCCCAAAAATATAAATATTTATCATTTGGGGTACGTTCCACAAAATTATCAATGACGTCATTATTTTTGCTTATGCAACTCTCAAAATAATTATTTATTTATTTTATTTATTTATAGCTATTCTTACAGAGCATAACACTACTTAACTACTATATTACTATAATATTACATTATTTTCTATATTATATCTAATCTTACTTCTTAATAATAATTATAGTTTATTAGGCATGTTGCTCCGTATGCCATTTGGCATAGGCCTCCTCCAACCTCCTCCATTCAACTCTGTCCCTGGCTACTCTGCTCCAAGTAACTCCCACTATGAGTTTAAAGTCATCGGCCCATCTTTTGTTTTGTCTTCCTCTTTGTCTTTTGCCGTTTCTAGGGTACCATTCTGTGACTTTTTTACTCCATTTGTCTTTGCCCCTTATCAAATATCTTGACCATTTCCATTTCAGCCGTTTAATTTTCACCGTAATGTCTTGTACTTTAGTTATCTTTCTGATATCATCGTTTCTTAGTCGATCCATTTTCTTTATGCCAAGCATGCTACGCTCCATTGCTCGTTGACAGGAGGTTAATTTGGCTAAGTTTTGGTTGGTAAGGGACCATGTTTGGCTTCCATACATTAAAACAGGGAGTACGCAAGTATCAAATAATTTGTTTTTAAGTTTAATGTGTATATTTGGATTTTTCATCACCTCTTTTAAAGTCCAGTAGCTCTTCCAAGCATTTCCGACTCTTCTTTCCAGTTCCTTATTCATTGTATTATGGGGTGATATTACTTGACCCAAATATATGTACTCTTCCACGTATTCTATCTGCTTATCCTCAATTGTAACATCGTGTTTAGGACCATTCGTCATTACTTTTGTTTTGTCTAAGTTTAATTCCAGACCGACCGCTTTGCTTTCAGTAGCCAATTGATATATCATTATATTAATATATAATAATCGGCGAATCTGAGATGTGTTAGTCTGGTGCCATTAATATTTAATCCGAAGCTATCCCATTTCATGCCTCTAAACACCTTTTCTAATACAGTTGCAAAAAGCTTTGGTGATAGGGGGTTACCTTGACGTACTTCTTTGTGTATGTTAAAAGGTTCCCCTTTACTTTCAAGCTGTATTCTAGTTGTACTGTTTTTATAGATAGTTTTTAAAATTGTAATGTATTTGTCATCTATTCCTTGTTCTTCAAGTGCCTCCCATATTTTTATATGCAGTAGGGTATCAAAGGCTTTACTATAGTCAATAAACGCTATATAGTAAGTTAAGCTGTATTCTTTGTATTTCTCAATCACTTGTCTCAATGCATGTATATGGTCCAATACTGAGTATCCGCAACGGAAACCAGCTTGTTCCTCCGGTTGATTTTCATCAAGCACTTTTTCTATCCTAGCTAATATGACTTTAGCAAAAACTTTATAGATGTTTGGAGATAGGATTATTGGTCGATAGTTATTGATTTGGTCTTTATCTCCTTTCTTATGCAGTAGTTTAATTGTGGAAGAGGTCCATTGTGTCGGGATATATTCGTTTATAAGAATTTCATTAAATAGCCTTGTTAGTGGAGTTACAATATATTGTAATGTCCCTTTTAAAAGTTCGTTGGATATCTTATCATCTCCGGTTGCTTTTTTATTTTTCTGGCTTAGTATTGCCTTCTCTACTTCACTATTTAGGATCGAAGGGACTTTTTCATGGTTTTCTGATATTTTTTGACTTATGTAATCTGAACAGTAAGTATTGTCATGATATAAAGACTTAAAAAAGTTTGTAGCTATATTCAGAATATTTTTTCTATCAGATTCTGCTTTTTCGATCTTTCCTTTAATTTTGGGAATCCATGATGTATGATCTCTTAGATCTCTTAGAGCCCTTTTAATACCTCCTGACTTTTCTATGTAGTGTTTTATTTTATTTGTTCTTTCTTCATTTCTATGTTGTCTGATATTTTTATTAATTTCTTTGCTAATTTTAGTTATTTCAGTTTTGTTATCTCTCCTGTTTCTTAACAATTCTTTCCTTCTCACAAGTAATTCTCTAGCTCTTTGTCCTATTTTATCTTTACATGTAGGTTGATTGATTATTTTGCTGTTAATATACTGCAGACTTTTTTCTATGTTGTCATATTCATCTTGTATATCATAAAGTTCGTTGTTTTTATTGAGACCTGTCAAATGTTTAGATAATATGTTATCAGGTATAGATGGTGGTATTTCTTTTCTGTGCGATTCAAAATGTTTCCTCGGTAATTTAGTGTTGAGAAGACTCAGTTTTGCTCGTACAAGGCGATGATTTGTGTTAAAATTTAGATTATTGATTGTTTCAACATTCTTACATCTTTGTAACTTATTGATGAGGATAAAATCTATTTCATTTTTGTATTTTGTATCTGGCGAGATCCACGTCCACTTTTTGTTTTTCCTTTTTTTGAAGTATGTATTTGCGAAGTATAGGTTATTCTGAAGAGCAAAGTCTATAAGTCTTTGTCCATTATCGTTACGTTTTCCTGTGCCAAATTTCCCTATTACCGGTATCTTAATTCCATTGTATTCGCCAATTTGAGCATTAAAGTCACCCATAACTATGACGTTCTTGTATGTATTTTCGAGGGCTTTGCCTAATTGGTTATAAAAATGCTCTTTTTGGCTATTATTGGAGGCCTCAGTTGGTGCATATATTTGTATTATTGACCATGGTTTATTCAACATTATGTTAGCTACAGCTATTCTTTCTGATATACCAGTAAACCCTTCTATTTTGTGTTGTAGGTATTGTTTTACAAGAAATCCTACTCCATATTGACTTTGTGTTTCGCCTTTGTAGTACATAATATAATCATGGTAGGCAAGAATGTCTTCTCCCAAACTTCGTACTTCCGAGAGTCCAATAATATCCCATTAGATAGGTGCTATATATGTTCTAGTTCCTTGAGGTGTTCGTCCGTTCTTAAAGTTCTGGTGTTTAAGGTTCCAATGAATATTTCCGGTGCTGCTGAGCCTGGAGGGATTTGGTCGTACTCCCCACGGTGACCAGCCGAGGCAACTCTCAAAATTACCCATCTTAAAAGGTGGGTCGAAGTGGACTTTTTTACATATTATGCAAAATAATTAGTTCATTTGAATTTGAACAATAACAATAAATCTTTATTTTCTCTAATAATTATAATAAAATTTGATTATATAACAATAAAAATCAAAAATGATAATAATAGTACTAAAAACGAAATAAATACGGTATATATTTAAGCTGCAAAAAATTTTATACAAAAAATATCCCCAAAAATTTTATTATTTTACCCCCTAAAAAACCCACAATATTTATTTTTTCCCACTAAATTCAAAAAAATTGTAGGTTTTCAAAACCTTTGTTTTATTAAATTAAAGCAAATAATCAATTTAAACACACACTTTTAAGTCTTTGTTTATCCCCGCAAAGGGTTTTACTATTCATGTTATTTAATTATTGTGCAACACTGCGTTATTGCGATATACTTCCATTGCGGCGCGGCGTTATTGTCGCAGCAGTGTGTAATGGGTTGTTTCCTTTTTTAAATCTCCACCAGACGGCGTGACGGTAGACACTTCTAGATTTCCTATTGGTTCCCCACTGATCTGAAATTATCTGCAAGTTGGCATCAGTGACTACATATTGGTTGTGTTTCTAAAAAATCTCAGTGTCCTGTCAAGTGTGAAAGTCAAAATATCTTGAACCTAGTTTCCGTTAGCATAATATTAACATAAAACTGTATGTATTTATATATTTCCATATATTACTATGTTTTTTTGCTTCGTCCCTCTAGTTTAAATTTCACGAAGAACATACGCCTAAGCGATCATTGGCCTAAGCGATTAGGCCAGTATACTGGTAACAGTTTAGGAATACGCTGACATAATATAATACTTGTCAAACTGAAAACTGACAACTGAAAGAGTTTTGGCTTTTGGCGGGCATTACACTGTGACACTTCTTCAACTTTTTATTGTTGGTGTGGTTTTTATTATTTTTTCCCAAATTGTGTTATTTGGGTTTTTGATGTTCATTATTGGTAAAATATTAGCCATTTAATATCCGTTATCTTGCGTGCAGGTAAGATGTTGTCAAAGCCAAAATGTATAATTCCTGTGACATTTGGTGTGAATAACAGTAAATAGGGCTATTTCTTCCGTGAGTTTTAACTAAAACATCGTTATAATAACTTTAATATCCTACTCGTTGGAATATTATTGCGTCTTTTTCAAATTGAAATGTATCAAGTTTTACATTCTTTTTAATATTACCGATAGTTGTCTACCCATACGCCATCTAGTTACTAAAATTAAAACTGTTTGACAATCAAATTAAAAAAATAAGAAAATGCCTCATTCAACCTTATCTCCAAAGCATTAACTCATATATTACTTCTGCGAATTTAAAAAGGCGCGCGCATCCGCGCGAATTCGCTTGACCAACGCTTTTTTGTACGCGCGCATTCTTGCGCATCCATGCACCCAAGAGAATCTACGCGTCATCACTGTAGGCATACTGGCGAATTCGTTCGACTTGTTGCGAATTTGACGCTTCGATGCGCTTCGATTCTGCGCTATTAAAAATTGACCCTTACGCGTTTTGCGCTGCGCTGGCCGCTGTTACGTAGTTTATATCCTCTTTGGGCCGCTGTCCGCTGAGCCCCGAGTCCCGACCCGCCCCGGCATGCACGGCCCCTTTTGGGCCCGTTTTATGATCATTCCATGACAAGATCGACATGGACAAGATAATATAATCATAAATCATAGACAACAGTCAAATTCTATGAATTCTGTCTCCTGTCATTGAATGCGACACATCGAACACCAGTGAAAACTGAAATTAAAAACTGAAAACAAATGGTTAGAACTTAGAAGCGACTTGAGGATTATTCAGATTCAGGTAAATTTAATTATTCACTTTACGCCGGTTATAAATATTGTCATTTGTTTTATTAATACAGAGACAAATTCTGTAATGTAGATACATACCTACATACATTTTTTAATCACTATATTTTATTTAAAACGACTTGGCAAATAGTCCGATTTCACTTGCATACGCATACAAGACTCAATAATTTGCTTTCAGAGAGATAAGCAATTTGCACCTGTTTTTGCTGATTGTTATAATTATTTACTCACATATGTTGGTACTTGGTACATAGTTTGTAAGTAACAGTACCAAGTCGTAAGAATTGTTTATAAAACAACACTGCAATTTATTTTAAAAAAAATAACATTTTCAGGTAATATAATGTCAGAGAAAGAGCAAGTTATACAGGCTTTACGTGCTACCCTAATTTCTGTTAAAGGTGCACTCACATTGAAACAATGTAATAGTAAGTAATTTATAAACTTATTCTAAAAACTAAGATTACGGTAATAACTATGCTTAAACCCTCTTTACTTAAAAACTAAGCTATTGCGTTTTTAAAAATATCATCCTATTCATGCAGAACAAAAAATATTATCTGTCTCAAATTTAAGTGTACAGAGGCAAAGTTAAAAATGAAAAAAAAAAAAAGATTATAATATTATGATAAGATCTTCGTTGTTTAAATATTATTAATTTTCTTTAAATAAAAAAATTTGCTGCAAATGTCATTCTAATTTGTTTCTAGGAGACTATCGAGAGCTACAAGGTGAATATATACCATATAAAAAATTAGGATATCCAACATTGGACAAGTTGTTTCATGATGTACCGGGATTTAAGATTTCTCAAGTTAATGGTGAGTGGGTTGTAGATGCAATAGCTAGTCAAGAAACTCAGCATATCGCATCTATGGTAGCCCGCCAGAAAACAAGCAAGAAGGCCTCAGCAAAGCTTAGTTATGCAGTAAGATTATTATTCATATTTTGTTTTAGAATGTAAATGCTGTCCAATTGAAATTATTAGTTTAATGCCTATATGTTACATAATATAAAATGATGTCATATGCATTGGGGGCATTAAAAATAAAATATGTACTTAAGCATATTATTAAGACAGTAAAATATGCTGGTAATGAATATTAATTATTTTTATATAAGATTATTTATATAAGATTCAAAATACTCTTCAAGTAAGCTCTGTGAATTTATAAAAAATGCTGCAGCAAGAGTGCAGGGTAAACTACATATTATAGAATATAAGCTGCGCCCTGAGCTTAGACACAAAGTACAATGGGCTTACCTCTCTGCACTACATAGTGTAGTGCAGAGAGGTAAACCCAATTATCCAACCCAAATATCAGAATATCGTATTCTGATAATTCTCATAAAATTTCCCTGATATTATTAAAATCAAAAAACATTAATGATTAATGATTATTATTGACACTACTATTTTTTTTGCAGAATAATTTTTCTAAGAAGCAAGGCTCTTGGCGGAAACCCACTACTCAGTATCAGACAAATAATTATGTTGATCAATACTCAAAGAAATTTTATAGACCTAATAATTCACTATCTCTATACAATAACAACAATTACAATAAGGTAGTTAAATGGCACAATATTTTAATACAAAACATATTTTTTAATTAAAAAATTTAATAAATGTTAAGATTTTATATTATGTATGTTATGCTCAAAGATCGAAAACGCTCATTGAGCGGAAAAATAGCTCACATCGTGTTATAGTCACAGGCCACAACACGAATTTCGCGTAATGGCTAAAATAGCCACAACGCGAAATTCGTGGCTCTACTGAAAACGGCCACGATGCGTTGTGACTATCGCAGAACGACCAAATAGCGAAATTCGTGTCGTGGCTGACATGAACAGGAATTTCGCGTTGTGTGTTTTACTGTGACCACAACACGATGTGAGCTATTTTTCCGCTCAATGAGCGTTTTCCATCTTTGAGCGTAACATGTATATATAACTATGTATACAAAAATATAATATATGCAACCATTTTTCAGTTCAATAAATTTAATAAATATAATGAATACAAAGGTACATCATACACTAAACCAAGGCCATTATTAGAAACAAATGACCAAAATGTTACAAAAACTGTAAGCCAACCTACTAATGAGAGAGAACCCACTAATGTTTCTGACGAAGTAAGTACAGTAAGGTAATGTTACGTAATAAATTATCTACCTAAAAACAAGTGTTTAATATATGAAACATTATTACAACAGTTCAATATTTTTCTAAACTTCCATTTTATAATTCTAATCTGCGAAATTACTATCAATTTACATTTTACTCCAACTGATACTGATACAATATGACCTTCACAATGGGTTGTAAATTTTTATTCTATTAGAAATTATGTAGTAAAAAAAATTTTTTTTTTTGAGGTCACACTTGCTTGCTTTTGTTGATTCTTTATTAGTACATTTTCCTTGCAGATTAAACATTCCACTAAACCTGAAAAAGTGATTGAAGTTAAGCCATCAGGTAAAATATCGGCATCGCAAAGACTTTCGAACTTACGGGACCGACTGAATACTGTTGATCTCATACCCTTACAGCTTCCAGTTCACCAGGAAGTTAAAGTAAGTATACTTCAGTTTTTACATTTTTTTTTTTTATTAATAAAATTGGGGCCGTCTATGGGCTGTTCACCCATATCCTTTTTAGTTTTTACATTAGTTACATTAGCGTAAAGACTAATAGATATAGCTTAAAAGCTGTCAGTAAATAGTAGTAAAAGTAGTTACTTCTAAGTTCTATGTAGCTGGCCTGCTTTTGATGCTCAAATTCCCAAAAAATAATGGAGATTATGTATTATTTTTTTTTATAAACAATGAAAGGCTATTCCTTAATTAACAGTATACTGGCCAGGGTAATTTGACTAGATTCAATTTGCTACTGGGATATTGTTAAGATCAGATTAAAAAAGCTTTTTTCAGCCTATAAAAATAATTCTATCCTAGGTGTTATAAAACTAAGTGATAATACTTTAAGGTGCGTATGTTTCCCTTTATATAGAGTTCACTGTAAAAATAGCAGCACTGAAAGAGTAACCTTTGACTTCTATTTTTATGATGAAATGCTTCACTTAATTTTGATATGCTCTGTATAGAATATTATACATATTTGCTATACCTTAACAAAATTATATATTAATTGGCTTATTCTCTATTCATTTGACAGGAATCTCAGCCAGTTGTAAAACCACAAACAGTGAAATTGGAACCACCCCCAGATTTGCTATCTTCCACGTCTAAACTAGAGTGGATGTGCCAAAAGCTTGGCCTTCCTGATCCTGTTTATAAAGTTCACGACTTTTTACCAAAGCACGGCTCCAAGACCTACGACTGCAGTGTAAAAGTAAGTCTGAATTTTTAACAGTTTAAGTTAATTGCATATACTGTTGGTTTTTATGCCATAGATGTAAGTCTGAATTTTTAACAGTTTAAGTTAATTGCATATACTGTTGGTTTTTATGCCATAGATGTAAGTCTGAATTTTTAACAGTTTAAGTTAATTGCATATACTGATGGTTTTTATGCCATAGATGTAAGTCTGAATTTTTAACAGTTTAAGTTAATTGCACATACTGTTGGTTTTTCTGCCATAGATGCAATGTTGCGGAATTTATGTAAAGGCTTACGTTTATAATTCACTTGTTCTTATTTTACTACTGGATTATTAAATTCAAAACTTTCGTTGTTACAATAATAGGTAGGCAACGAGTATACTGCCCGGACGTACCCTAACTCATCGCCGACGGAGGATTTAGCAAAGGAATTGGCGGCACTCAAAATATTAGATGTGATAATGGAAAAAGCATCCCTACAAGTAGAGACACTCCGGACCTCGTCGAGTGAGGACGCGCTGGTGGGACTAGTGGGCCTGGTCTCTGATCACTCAGCCGGTGTTTGGGCGTTTGATGTCCCACGACTATACACGTACGATTCATATCGATTTTGCCGAAATTTTTACGACCGACTTTACTGAAATTTTGTGTGTACATAATGTACACACAAAATTTCAGTAAAGTCGGTCCAGCTGTTTCGGAAGATAGTATATTAACATTTTTACTTATTAAAAAAGAACTTGCTCATGAAATATAATATATTTCTAACGGAATTTCGTCAACAAAAAGAAC
The DNA here is from genome assembly GCA_905187585.1 of Cyaniris semiargus. Lineage (NCBI taxonomy): Eukaryota > Metazoa > Arthropoda > Insecta > Lepidoptera > Lycaenidae > Cyaniris > Cyaniris semiargus. Next base: position 9,749,117 of record LR994555.1, read on the forward strand.
TGTAGTTTTCTGGTCACCAAAATTTTATATCTATACTAATATTATAAAGCTGAAGAGTTTGTTAGTTTGTTTATTTGTTTGAACGCGCTAATCTCAGGAACTACTGGTCCGATTTGAAAAATTATTTCAGGTTTCCTTGCTTCGCTGATGGAATAATTATAATCTCGTAAGTCTCGTCATTAAAGTCTTCGTCTTTATCGTCACTTTCAACACCATGAATTACGTCATCAAATATTTCGTCATTACTTGTGACGAAATCTTCCAAAGTAATTTAAGTTAGCTAAAATCGATTCAAATGTGAAAGTTACTCTACTGAGACCTTAGTGTATTGTTCAGGTACATTTGAAGCCATTTGGTAAACACGTGTTATCAATAACAATAGCCTACAGGGAACCTTTTTTGTTTGCGAGTTTTTTTACAATGACTCATTGAGATATTGTTGAAGTTACAAAGGTCGTTGTCGTTACATCTTTAAGTTATAGAGGGTTTGTACTTTAAGTAAGGTTTTGGTCTCCGGGGGTAGAAGGGAACTCAGCATTTTATGAATTTATAGAGGTTTTTACGTTATCAAGGTTTAAGTTATCAAGGTTCTACTGTATTTAATCATCTACCTGCTTTACATAAATAATATTATAATTTAATTTTATAATATTTGTGGTTTCGGATAATGATGGAGGATCGACTCACGGCGCCCCTCTTGCCTTTCCACGGCGCACCAGGGCGCCGCGGCGCACAGTTTGGGAACCCCTGCTATAGGCTATACATATATTATTAAGCTAATCAATGTGGGAAAAACGGAAATTATATGAAATTGCTTATTATCTTAAGAACTACTGGAGCAATTTTTATGTTTTTTGGCACACATGAAGAATATACCACGGGAAGGGATATAGGTTACTTATTGCGGAAAATGTACGGTTTCCGTGAAATTCCTAAATCACGCGGGCGAAGCCGCGCGGAACATCTAGTGTTATATAAGATTTTGGTGACCAGAAAACTACAAGTTCTTTTTGTTGACGAAATTCCGTTAATTTTTTTTTACTATTTAAAAAAAATGTTCTGATTTCGTATATGTAGTTCATAAAGTATCCACTAACATATTAGTAAATAAATATGAAAGCTTGTGATTAAATATTGATGTGCCATTTCAGAGAAAAATATAACGAGAAATTGCCTAACAATTGGGAGGAGTTGGTGGAGAAATGTCCAAATATTCTCAAGGAAAGGGTTGTCAATGATCAATTAGTATTGTTGCCCAATACTCAGGTAAGATTTAGTGAAATAACTTTTTAATTGAGATTAAAATCTAAATAATTAATAAACGAGAGAGTTTAGCTTTAAAGCAGAAAACATTTAAATGTTTTCTGACATAAAATACATTGTTTCGTCTATAACTTGACTTTATTAAAATGTAATATGTAAAAATTGCAGCAAACAACGAATCTTCTCAGTGAAAGAAATCGTCAGGAGATCACAATAGAGAGCGATTTACCTCCTCTGCAATTTCCGGATCATGATTTTTGGAATGTGTTTATAACTGTCGCCAACTCCACACTCGAAATTTGGTTAAGGATTATAGGCACAGAATATAGTGTAAGTAATCATTATTCTTGAATCTAAAGATCAGACATCATTACAGTATATTATACTAGACGTTCCGCGCGGCTTCGCCGGCATAAATTAGGAATTTTGCGGAAACCGTACATTTTCCCGCAAAAAATAGCCTATGTCCCTTCACGTGGTCTACCCTATGTCTGTGCCAAATAACTTAAAAATTCATCTAGTAGTTCGGGAGATAAGCGCCTTCAAATAGTTTTCCCGGTTTTTTCCACATTTTCCTCTGTTTCTTCGGTCTTAGAGTGATAATTTATAGCCTATAGCCTTCCTCGATAAATGAGCTATCTAACAACGAAAGAATTTTTCAGATCGGACCAGTAGTTCCTGAGATTAGCGCGTTCAAACAAAAAAACTAACAAACTCTTCCGCTTTATAATATTAGTATAGATTTTTAAAAATATATGATTTAACATTTCAAAATGAGGGAAGGATTTACCATAAAAGCTTTTTGCAAGTTTAAATATCTAGTAAAAATCCTATTTACGTCAATTACAGGATGCTTTCGAGGTCCTTTTAGCTGACATGGATGCGCACTACAAAATATCTGGTACATGTGTGGACAAATCTATGATTCTGATTAATGCCTGGTAAGTGGGTACCATGAAATAACATGTTGCTTAGTTGTATATAAAAGTATATATTAATTGTATATTATCAAACTATAATAATTATCAAATTGAATTCGTTTTACAATTTAGCACTTTTTTGTCTAACTCAGGCAAAATTGCCTCTGCTCGTAAGTATTCCATATATTGTAGGTAGTTCATACTTAATCCTCTAACCTTTGAGATTGTTTGTTCAAAGTATTCTGTGCTTGTTTCATTATTTATTTGAAATTATATTGAATATATATTTCAATTAAAAATGTATAAACGAAGGTACGCAGTTAAACTCGAAGAAGGCGGCTGGCAACGAGCGAAAATTCTAGAAATCGACGACAGGAAAGCGACCGTGTTCCTCGGCGACCACGGAGACGACGATGTAGTTCCTCTCAACAACATCAAGATACTCGAACCGCAATTCAGAAAGCTGCCCGCTCAGGTTTGCAATACACATATTATTATAGAAAAAAAATATTGTAGTATGTATTATATTAAAATAATTATATTAAAATTTCCGAGCACGATAAAAGTGGTTTAATAGGATAGAGGACACTTATACAAACAAAAAATGTTATCATGGTATCCTAAAGTGTCACGTTTCCGAGATATTTGGAAGTAAAGATCGCCATTTGTGTCCTTAGCACTCAAATGGCGATCTTTACTTCCAAATATCTCGGGAACGTGACACTTTAGGATACCATGATATATAACATTTTTTGTTTGTATAAGTGTCTTCTATCCAAATATATCACTTTTATCGTGCTCGGAAATTTTGAAAAAAAATCAAGATGGCCTATGCCACAAAGGTTCGTACCCCTTAGGCAAATCGATTAAAATACTTAATATTTATATACTATTCGATAACTTATGCAATTTATAGTAACTTTTGTTATGAAACAACTTTCGTTGACGCAATATTTACAAACAAAGTTATCGAACAAAGTCTTCCTACGATGCCTACAAACTACGAAACCATGATGTCATTATTAGGTAGTTTGCATGGAGCGTTTTGGGATCGTCTATTTTGTGTGATTTTTGATCTGTGATATCTCTTTGGATATCTCGGAGAGTTTTTAAGTGAACGGAGTTATTCTTTCACCGATGTTCCTATTATTGATGGGTCCTGTAATTTCCAATAAGAAAAAAAAACATCTAGCATATTGTGTGACGTGGTAGGCCATCCTGTGCCGGCTGGAGGGCGCGGAGGAGCTGGCGGCGTCTGCGACGGGCGCGGCGCTGGTGCGGCGGCGGCTGCCGGGCGAGGTGCTGGTGGCGGCGCCCGGCCCCCGCCACGACCCCGCCGACCCCTCCGTCGCCCTCGTGCTCTACGACACCTCCACCCACCGCGACCTCAACCTCAACCACGAGATCGTGCACGACTTCTGCATGGCCGGCGCCTTCAGTCTCACGCAGGTACCGATACTCATCAAGCTATCGACTTACCCTTGACTGATTACTGAAGATGCTTATTGTTTGTATCCTAATCTTTATCCTCAGTACGACACAATTTATAAAAATCTATTTTATCGTATCGTTATGATACGTCATACGATAAAATATATGATTGTTTAAAGAAAAATATATATAAATTTCCGCAGCCGAGGATTTTAGCTGCGGACGCTGCCGCGTCAGCCTCATGTGCCCGACACGGCAGTCTAACCGACAATTTAGTGTTATATTTTATGTTTTTTAGCCCCCGACGAAAACATAGCGGTGTTATAAATTTTACGGGCCCGTCCATAGCATTGTATCTAAACGAGTGGGCCGATTTTGATCTGGTTTTTGTTTGAAAGCTGACTAGAGCGAGAGTGTGCTTAGTTAGCCAATATCAACTCTCTCGCTGCTGAAAAATTTCAGGGGTTTTATGTTTCTTAATTTATTTAAAGTAGTAATAAACATTGGTTGTTCCCGCAGAAAGCGAGCGAGGTGGAGGTGGGTTGCGTGACGGAGGAGGGGCGCGTGTGGGTGTGTCGCGCAGGCGGCGCCGCCACAGTGCGCGCGGCGCTGGCGCTGCTCACGGCCGGCCCCTACCGCCGCCCCCTGCCCGCCGCGCCCAAGGCCCCGCCCCCGAACCAGCGCACGCTCTACATCGTGCGCACCATCGACGGCGACTGGTCGGTCTGCCCCGCTTTACCCTTTTTTAATATTTTTTTTTCATACATCAATATTTAATATCTAATTACAATTTTAGTTTTGATATGTCTAAAAACTCTTGTTTTTTTTTGTCTTGACATAACGTTCTCAATTTCAATGTTTAAATATTAATAACCATCGTTAATTTATAACGATAATAAGTAAACTAATTATTCAAGTTGAGTTGCAACTTGAATATATCATAATAATAATAAATTCTTTACTTGCACACACAAAAAGACACAAAAAACACATAAAAGAAACGACACGAAAACAAAAGAGATAACAACAAAAAAAAGTATAAAAAATACAAAATTGTGCAAAAAGGCGGTCTTACTGCTTTAAGCAGTTTCTTCCAGACATCATAGTTTTGTCGCAACGAAAATCTAGCCGTCTTAACTTATAAGGACATGCTATTTTTTATTATTGTTTTTGTTTGGCTATCGAAGTTTCATATTATGTCATGCAGGAGGAACATTACCGCTTTTTTAATGGAAGCTACAAAATTTCCTTTGACTAAAAATAACTACGTGAATTGGTCGCTGTTTGGCATTTGGGTGTTAACCCAAAAAATATCAATATTGAGTTACGAACGTAGTCATCAATATTATCTCAATAAAAGCCCCCGCAGACTGCAGACTTTCTATCGGCCGATAGTTTGGTCGGGTTGGGCTGTTAGCGCGCACACTACGCAAGCAAATAGGTAACGTGTTTAGGAAATTAAGTGGTGGATAGCCTATATTTCTTAAATAAATTTTTAACCTCTTTAAGGTAGAGAAAGATCTTTCAGGAGTTGCAGTGGACAGTGTGGCTAAAACTGCACATTTCCCCGCGCCCCTGCGACGAACTACGAACGCATCGCGGTACCTACTCTGCCTACGGACACGCTCCACAGTATAATAATAATTATTATTATACTGTGAATAGAAAAAAAAATACATGTACCTCGCCGATTAAAATCGGTGCGGTACATATATTGTCGATTGGACAAGTAAGATGGATAGTAATGGGGGGGGGGGGGGGGGGGGGACCCCCAGGAAAAGTACTAATAATAATTCAAATAAAATAAATAAGTACTAAATAATATCCAATGTCCGAATCAAATAATCATGTCAAAGCAATACTGTATCCATAAACAATAATTACTAATGTCATATCGATAACTATTATAAAAATTCATTCAAAGAGTAGAAACACTTGTCAACCAGCCAATTATGAAGTTTTTTCTTAAAGGTTGTAAGGGGAAGTTCCTTAATATCTTTGGGTAATTTGTTGTAAATTTTTACTGACATGTTGTAGCACCCCCTGCCAGCAAAACTTGTTTTTGTCATTGGTAAAACTAACTGGTTGGAATATCTCGTATTTCTTTGTAGTTCTTGACTCTTTTTTATATAATGTTTGGACATAAATCTTTTAACAAATATGCTCATCTCATAAATGTATAGGCTCGGTAATGAAAGAAATTTTATGTTTTTTAAAGAGAGGACGACATGAATTCATTGGATGGGCTCCACAAATAGCCCGGACACATTTTTTCTGTGCAATAAATCAATGTGCTATGTCTACAGAATTCCCCCAAATGATGAGTCCATATCTAAGTGTAGACATTATATATGCATGGTAGGCCATTAGCGCTGTTTCAGCAGTGGCTGTTTTATGTAGTTGTCTGAGAACATAGACATATTGATTTACTTTCCTGCAGGTTTTCTCAATATGTGGTTGCCACTTTTTGTGGGTTAACACACAAATTCTAAACAGCGTCAAATTATGTTGATAATAATGCTTATTTTATAACGTTACTCTAATGTGTAGGGTCCGCTGCACCATAATAAGTGGTCTAGACGGCGAGGGCACGGTGCGCACGCAGCTCGTGGACAGCGGCCTCATACTGCGCGCGCCGCTCTCCTCCCTCGTGCCCTTGCAGTCCTTCTCACCAGCTTTGAACGCTTACCCGCATCAGGTACTTTTTCATAAAATCGTTGGGTAGTAACATCATGCAATATACTCAAAGTTTCCAAACACGTTATAAGAAGTAAATATCATCCACGCTTCTTGAAAAGGGGGGGGATATTTTCTGCTATAGTCGGGGCATTTTAATAGGTCACATTTGACAGTTCATCAAAATTGAGCTAGGTAGCCTTGTAACGGCGGCATAAAAAATAAATATTTTGTCTTTGTTATTACTGCACAATTTATTAACTTTTTCTAATAACGATTACATATTTATTATAAACATAACCAATACGAGTTTTTTTACTATTTACTTTCACTGATAAACAATTTTAAACATAAAAAACAAATTATGATTGAAAGAACTGAACGTCGTTACAATGTTACGTATGCTAACACTTTTTCTTTTTAAACACTAGGAATGTTACTAAAAAAATCGAAAGCTGATTACTAATTGTAAGTAAATCGACATAAATAATTATTAATAACCACGTTGTGTTTATATTAAAATATTTATTAATCTTTTAACTGACCATAAAAAGACTAAAAATAACTTGTAAGTTGTAATAAGATAATTATTATGAAATGTTGGCAAAAAATATATGAAAACTGGGAAATATTACATACAATGTACGAATCGCATTGATAACCTCCTTTTTTGTAGTCTGCTAAAAATAATACAATGGGACATTATATATTTAAAAATTCGCATAATATGTTGCAAATCCGTATCAATTCTCACTTTATTCGATTTTTTTAAGCAGGCCACCTCACTATGCAGACAAAACTGACATATGTCAAATGTGACCTATTAAAATGCCCCGACTGTAATTACTACTTACTAGAGCGTGTAGCCCTCAAGTCAAGGTTTGACCACAGCCTATCGAGTAGCGATTTGATAGCAAAGTTGAGAGCCGAGTTTCGTGTATTAATACGTTCGCATTCAGTTGACACGCCACACTTAAGTACGGTATTTACGAACGGTCTATTAAAACAGCACTCCAAGAATGATCGAGCATAATCGTAGCGGTAAAAGCGGTTTACTATTACAAGCCTCTATTGGAAATAAGACGACTATGCTTAGGTCTGTCATATCAATAAACTCCCTCAAAACCACATTGGTGTTTTACTCTTTTGTACCCCAACACCGTAACATTCCGTATGTTACACCTTAACACGTTCGTTCCCACTACGATTTTCATGATGTCTTCTCGGATGCCGCCTACATTGTACGGCGGACTCGCCAGGTGAGTCGCCGGCACTGCAATATAAATTGAATCGACTCGCCATGTGAGTTCACTGGCACTACGTAAGGGTAAATTCAATTTTTTGTTATTTTTGTGGCCGTTACAGTGTAACTAAGGTGTTTAACGCAATTAAAAAGTGTTAGGTGTTGTTGTAGGACTATTCAGCTTGTAAAAATGGCAAAAAACTCTTTGGATAAAATAAAAGGTAAGTTTGTTTCGTAATTTAAGCAGTGGTTGTCAATCTTTTAAAATTTGGTTATTGTTAAGATTTTATATTTTGAATTTCTAATACTTGTGAATAGTTAATTTCACCCTGAAATATTTTAATACGGGCTTTAGATTAAAATGTATTATTTTTATTGTGGATACGACGAATTTAATTGATAATAATTAAAAAAAGAAACCTTTTTTAAAAAGTTTAAAATCTGCCGAATTAAAATTAAATGATAACTTATTAATATGCAACAATAATAATGTCTATACGTGAAACAACATTTTATTACGTTCGAAATTTGTCAAGAAGTGCCTGATCTTTTGTGTGTGACAACTAATAAAATACATGAAAAAACTAATACAAAATAATAATATCATGTTCGTTTCCTTGGATCCAAATTTTTTTTATTTTTATTATCCTATTCCCGACGAAGAAAAATCCGAAAACACAAAAATCATAAAAATCTGTTCAGCCGTTCTTCAGTTATAATTAGTGTAACTAACACGACTTTCTTTTATATATTATATATAGATTCTAATGAAACTAGTTTGTTGTATATTAGTTCCATATCACAAGTATGTAGGTAGTCCATGCTATTATGTTGACGTCGTTTTCTAACATGTACATATTTACAGTTTGAGGATCTATGTCCGGAAACTCACCTAGTGAGTTTAAGGCATTGCAGAATCGTTTTTTTCCTTTCAAAAATAAACGGGATCTCCACGCCCGGCCCACCGCATAAATCTTTAGTTTAACATATATTTAGTCTAAACTATAATTTTAAGCAGAAAATACGGATGCATTTTGGAAATATTAGTGAAAAAACACTGAACTCACCAGGCGAATCGTCGGCACTGTAATCAAATTTACGTGAACTCTTTGGGTGAGTCGGTGGCACTGAACGTGTTAATATACAAGGACACTAGATGACGACCGCAATTCTTCGTTTTCGTGCGCAAAAAATTCGTTTATCGCGCGGAAACCGTATTTTTTTCCGAGATAAAAGTGTCTAATGTCCATTGCCGAGACTCAAAATATCTCTATACGAAATTTTAGCAAAATCGGTTCAGCGGTATGAGCGTGAAGAGGTAACAGACAGACAGACACACTTTCGCATTTATAATATTAGTTGAATTTTGACGACTAGGCTTGTGTCTGTGTAAGGATTATTGTGAATAAAGTTTCTCAGGTGTACTTTTGTTGTTTTACTACATATACGGTCCAATTGAGAAACTTTCTCCTTTCTTGAATTCTGTTAAAAATATGATATGTGTTCACAGGCGCTGCTGGTACGTCTGGCGGGCGCGGAGGCGGCGGCGGCGGCGATGGTGGGGCGGCTGCGCGAGCTGGTGGTGGGCGCACGCGTGCTGTGCCGCGCGGTCGGCGCCCCGCCCCCCGCCCCCGCCGCGCCGCAAGTCGAGCTGTTCGTGCGCACCGGCCCACAGAACATGCTCGCCTCCGTCAACAACGACATCACGCTGCAGCACGAGCAGCTCACACAGTACGTATGACGCGCGACCTCGCTCCTGGCGCCGCCGAGGCCAGTGCCTTGACATTAAGGATTACCGGTAGCCGTGGCGAATGCATTAAGAGCCTACTGCCAAAACGCTAGCCCCGCCTACACACACCGCTATCCTCCAATCGTGATACAATGATTCCATGAATCGTACTCCCGGGCAATATGCTTTACGCTGCAGCTAATAGTGAACAATATCGCGTAACAACGGTTCCCGCATTATAGCACGAAAGTAAAGGTCGTAAGTCCTAAAAATGTTTTTGATGATTACTTAAAAATTAAATACAATACTAATATTTCCTTTAGCTATTATTTTATAAAGTGTGTTATTGTAGTAGTGCAAGTTATTCAATGATAGTAACTCAATAAGTGTAACAGGTATTTGTTGAAAAGCCCAGAAAGATTCATAATTTCAAAAAATAAAACTATCGAGTTAAAATAAGCGAATCGTGTTTTTGGTTAGCCAAATATCAGATAAATATACAATGATTAAATAAATCTCAATTTCATTGGAGTCAATCGTCTTCCGGGATCGTAATACCTATTAGAAAACACAGCAAAATTTGACAGCCCGCTCTTAATGTATGAATATGCGCCGTCTGAGGCGGTCGTCTGCTTCGACTGCCTTAGCTAGGAGGCCCTAAGCCCTAAGGTATCCTTCACCCATGCAGCACGCAGCACGCGTCGCGGCGATTATTTACTGCACGATATAAATTCATAGCATTGGCTGTTTCGACATTAGAAACTTGACAAAATTATTACGCCGCATACATTCATAACATTTAGATATAAGTGAATTATATTTATTTATTTAGTGTCTACACTCTACTCGATAGTAAAGAGCCAAGCCACAAAACGGTGTTGCGGTGTCATATCGCAAAAACAACATCGCACACTAATGTGTTGCGATGTTCTTTTTGCTAAAATGCATATTTATTATTGCCGTGCGTCGCTTTTTCATTTAGGTACCTTTTTCGGAATTTGCTATTCTAAAACTCATATTTATTAAAATAAACTAGTCTCTCCAGTTCTGTAAAAGCTAAATTGCTCGCATAAAAGTCTGAAAATATTATTGACGATAGTATTGGGCTTATTGGACTACCATGCACAGTGTATTTTTTGTCCAAAAAATTGGCCATGCCGTTTTTATTAGTTAATTTTATAGGATTTGTAATTATAAATGCAGGATGAGAACACCCGACTGCCCATTTCATATAGAAGAATGCAAATTAGTACTTGAAAAAAAATTCTATGGTTTCCAGAAAAAACATAGAAACAGTTATAGCTCAAAAGATTGATATTCTTTTAAAAATTTATTAATTGGTCTAAATAGTGTCTTAAAAGCCCTACGATAGCGAAAAACATCCAGGCTTTATTTGTTCAAGATAACGTATTTATGACTGATTTTGTAAATTTAAGTTTTAATTTTTTTAACGTCATGTCTTTTCATATTTGGATTTGAAACTAAGACTGAAATGTTCTTTTTATTGATACTTATAACCCAAAAAAAAAGGGATCCAAATGAGGCGGGGCATCGGAGTTATTCAATTTTATATTATTTTGGATAGGGTTATCACCGCATAGTTCACATAGTTGAATAATATTTGAAGTAGGTTTTTATATGCTCATTTTTCTAATGAAGTTCGTAACTTCAACAAAACAAATAGTAATAGTCTTTTTTACTCACTAGCTGCTGCCCGCGACTCCGCCCGCGTGGAAATTCATTATGTTATTTTTTTTACACCACAGTTTACATTTTCTTCGCGTTATACCTTACTACTGTGCTCCCCTTTGCTTCACTGCTGTTCCACTCTTATATTGAGTTTTGAAGTCAGTGAGATACTGAGAAGCTCAAGGTCACTATTTGGTTTGAACCTTTCTGTTTTTTGGTTATTTATGTTTATTATACTGCATATTATATGATGTTCCTCCGCCGTGTTCCATGGTGTTTAATGGGTTTTACCACTAATTTATGAGACATAATATTTATAAAGTTCTTAAAAAAAAATACAGCTTATGGATTTAAGTTTTTTGTTCTTTTAAGTAAAGAATTACGTATAGGTTAATACCTGTTTTGCCAACTCTGTGGGTTGATATAATATGATCCCGTATTTTAATTGGCTTATGATCAGCGTTTTAACAATATCGATTGGCATAAAAAACATAAAAATGATATATTTTACGTGCTGTTTGTATTTCTGGAAAATTTTAATCTTTCTTTTTTTCCACACGATGTTTTGTTTTATTTTCCTAGTTAAAATACGTTACCCAATAAAATTATTTAAAATGTTCATTTTTTTACTTGGAACCCGGAGTCCCAGTCGGAACCAGGTAACAAAATCCGAAACCGGACCCGGTCTGCACCGGCTACCTATTAAACAATAGATTTCCGTCTATCGCTGTTAAACCTACGAGTATATGAGACCATTTTATACCGGAAATATAATATAAGATTTTAAATGTGTCACCATGTGTACATTAGAAAAGTATTAACTTGTTAAAAAAATTCCAAGTCAGTTATATAGGATTGACAGGTCAAATTAATATAAAAACTGCAAATTTGATTCTGGAATAGCATATTGCTTTACTTATATTAAAAACTAAAATAAAAAGTAATCGTTTTTTTGTTTCTGCTCAAAAATATTTCACGGCATTAAAAAAATATTTTCTCGATTTATCGAGTAACTTTAGTGACTCAATGCAGTTCCTCTAACCTTCTGTTTAAGTATTAGTCAGGAATGATAAAAAAAAAACAAAGTTCAAATGAATAAAAAAATTTGGTATAGAAATATTGACAACCCTAAAACCATAGTTACCATAGAAAACTTTAGAAGCCTCTAACTTCGGTGCCCTTTATTATTTGGATCTAATTTTTTTTACACGAATTCTTGTACATTTAAGTAATAATTCTATATAAAAATAAAATCCAAATAATTAGAAATACGTTCATAATAAATTAAAGAAAAAAAAACATAAATCGTAAATAAGTCTTTAAACACTTATTTAAGAAATATGTAAATCAGGTTAAATTGTGTGTTTTTTTATTATTGTCGATCAGAATAATCAAGAAGACAATTAAGTAAATATTTAAAAAGTTATGGCAATTTTTAATTTTATTAAAAAAAAAATTAAAAGTGTTTTTTTATTGTTCATAATAAGAAATTAACGCATGTAAATACTAATAAATTACTTACATAACATTTCTGTTCAAGATTTCGAAAAAAAAAGGCATGGCCAATTTTTTGGACAAAAAATACACTGCCATGTAAGAAACTAAATGATAATAATAATAGTATTGTTACTTAAAAAGTTAGAGCGTTATAGTAAGACAATGTTTTATTCTTGTCTAATATGTTAGAAAACTTGACAGGCATTGTTATCAGGGCGAGCGAAGCGAGCCTTAGTATATCCCACAACCTGAGCACTTTTGTGGTACACTACGGAAAAACTATCACGCCTATTGATTTGTGCTTTAACATACTAATTTTTATTTATATGTAGATGTGTTATCATCAGTCAGTCAAAGTGTGACGACGCGAGCCCTCACAAAGCTTGGCTTTTAACTAGTTAACTATAAAGTCTGTATACACAGTGAAAGTGTGGATCTTTTTAGTTTTTATTAGTTAGGACTTAGGGGGCTATGAGTATGACTTATTGACTGCGTAATCTATTTGAAATTTCACTTATTGTGTTCCTAATGTTAGTTAGGAATGGAATGTGCGAAACGTAGTTGCTATGCACAACTGTGCTTCATGTTATGTGGAGCGTAACTTCCGAACTTTCACTAATGTATTGCGACATACTATTGTATTGGGCACGTATCTCTTATACTTTAATTTTAAACATGTTTTAAATACATGAGATGAGATCACTTATGAAACAAATATAAAATAGTCATCAATAAAATACATATTTGCGAACGAACCACTCAAATAAAATATTTGATTTTTTCAATAAAATGTTGTCAATTATTTAATCAGATTAATCTCCTTATAATAACTTGATAACACGAAAACTAGCACAATCTACAAAGCAAACTTTCTAGGTCACAGAGGAAATGTCTGCACGGTCAAGATTCACATGTCTTTGCTACTTATTCTTATAATTATACTTATATGTAAGGGTGAGGCCGCCAATTTTTCCTGATTTGGTAATATTTTTTCTCCGCCCTCGGTATTTAAAAAATTATTGTGTTATCTTATGTTCGAAAACTGATTCTAACAAAGGAAATAAAGCACTCAATGCATTAGAATTATTTCGGTTCAAATCATAGTCTAAATATATATTTACAATTAAACATAAAAAAAGGTAAGAAAATAGCTTAAAATATGCCATCCGCCGTGGAAGAGGTGCATTCAACTGTCGCTGTAGCAGTAAGTATGACAGATTTGAAGATAAATGGGATATGTTATGAATACTTATATAAATGGCTATTACCTCATCTAATTTTTATAGTATTTTAAGATAACTTTATAAATTTTTAAAATCAAATGAATCGTTAGAGACATCAATTCTACCCCACTTTTTAAACGTCACCAATAATACCCATTTATTATTATCGTTAAGTGTTAGGGAAGGTAAAATAGGAAGGTGGCAATGCTGAGTTTTTACGTTCTTTATAAAAAATCTCGTCATATCCGCCATTTTTCGACAGTTCACATTTGAACCTCAGGCGGGCTGTGTACACAGTTTTCTCAAAGGGAGTGTTTTTGTGACACAAATGTAAGTATTACTGTTTCACAAAAAACTATCAATGCATCATGTGAGTAGTCAAAAAAGCGTTTGACACCCTGGACCATGAGACGCTACTGTAGGCCATGGATGAGTGTGGAATCCGGGGACCCACCAACATATGGTTCCGTGAGTACCTAACCGGTAGAACTTTGCAGACCACTGTGGCAGGAAGAATATACAGGAGGCTCGGGCGGTGCTGCAGGCAGACTTTGACCGTATTACCAGGTGGGCTCATGACAATGGTATCATACTCAATATTAATAAAACTAAAGTCATGCATATTTATTCTACATACAATAAGGTTGCAAAAAATGTACACAAATCAGAAATCAGTATCACAGGACATACATATGAATGCATGCATGCAAACAATTTAAACTGTGTATGTGGAAAACTAGAGTTTGTTGCTCAGCTATGGGCTGAGTTCATATGGCCGCACATTTAAACCCTATTTGAACTCTATTAAGGCCTTACAAATCCGTTTTATGAAGTATCTAGTCAACACAAAAACAAAACTAGAATGTAAAAAGGATTATGGAAGTTTACTTAAGATATGTAAAGTACTTTCTGTGGAGAAAAAAAGTAGAATATTTAGTAATACTTGAGCAACTTTATAATAAACAGTTTAAGAAACAAGCAGAACATTGTTATAATACAAAGAATGTTAGATTAGGCAAATTAGTAGCACCATTTATTAAAAACTATTATGGAAAGAGAACAAATAAGTACCTAACTCCCACATTATATAATAAGCATTCCTGGCTAAAAACACATTTTGACACACATGGCAAAAAGGTCAATAAGTTCATGGCTAAAAATAAACTTAAAAAAGTATTGTTGGAGTAGAGCTATTATACATATAGTATATGTTAGTTTTACTCTTACAATGCTGGTATTTTGCTGTACTATTTTGACTGCACTTGACACTATATATCTCATATTTGAAAATGGAAAATTAAAAATTACAAGTGTGTTGTTTTTATAGTGTTAATTAGAAAATAAATAAACAAGGTATTCTCACTATTCTGTGAAAAAAATCATACAATAATATGCAAACATCTAACAACCTGTATTGTTGTACTAAAAAAAACTAAATTCATAATGGCTGTGTTTTCTAGAATCTTGAAATTAACGCTATTAAATAGTTTTAATTTTAAGATTTTGGAAAATAGCTTTCTTCACTGCTGGAGAAAGATTTTTCCAGTAGTGAAGAAAGTTATAATGTAAAACAAAATACGTATATAATATGAACATTATACTTATGTGCAATGTACTGAAAATATTCATCTTTACAGTGTATATTTATACAGTAGTCTCTGTCCATGCAATTACTACACAAGACTGTCATTGTTAAGTCGAGTTTAAAGTTATTTAGTATTGTTCAAACATTTAATAGACATAACATTATATATTTATCAAAAGAGTATTTGTTTGAGTAAAGTGCGTATAATAGAATAAGTATAATTATTATTGTAATAACATAGTATCTAAGTAGGTATAGTTTATTTGTACTATAATGAGCGCGAAGCCCGCCGACAAACTGCTGTGCAGTTTGACGGGCTATTAAAATGTAGAAAAACAATTTAGTTCTCAATAAAGATTTTATAAAAAAAAGGGCCATGTTTGGGACTATAATACAAACCACATTGTGTATTATTTACAGAGATAAGTTTGATTTTCTCAACGCTACGGTAGCGTAGAAATAAAAATTCGCTACCATTTTAGTATAGTAGAGTAGCGTAGACACTTTTTCTTGTAGTATAAGTATCTACGCTACCAACGCAATAATTCAGTGCCGAATCAGTAAAAATTGGCGGCCTCACCCATATATAATTAACGTGTCGCCAAATATAATTATATTTGGCGACACGTTAAGTTTTAAAGTTAGTAAAATTGCATTTGTTATTTGTATTAATGTTGACCCTCTTAATTTTTCTTTAACGAATAAATACACATGTTTCGTTATTTTATTGAGCTTTGACATGTTATATCATACAAGAAAAAAAAATGAATTATCGACCAGTCGATGATTAATTGCTTTTTATAAAGATTTTTTGACCTGACTAAACAATCTCCCAATGATGTTTTATTCCTTCTAACTTTACTTAGTAAACTGTCTGAATTATTATATGGTCGCATAGCAATTCCTCTCAATCAATTCACAAAATGAATTGTCAAAACTGTCAGTCACGAATGTCAAATTAGTACGAATTTAGACCAATTGAATTGGTCTAAATGTGACATTCGTGCGTTTGACAGTTTTGACAATTCATTTTGTGAATTGATTGAGAGGAATTGCTATGCGACTATTTTAGCCCCGCAGACATGGACAAAACATTGTATGGCGCTTCCATTGCAATACTTCATAGTAAGTGTCTTTTTTGTTATCATTACAGAGGAAAGTCAAAGGAACCGGAGAAGAATTCCGACGGCGTTAGCGACGCAGTGGAGGCGCTGCACAAGAAGAAGGAGCGGATATTCCGCAGCACGTCCGCGCCGGACGAGCGGCCGGCGGGCGCGCTGCCGCCGCCGCCGCTGCCCGCGCCCGGACAGAGCTTCGACGTCTTCGTCGCCATGGCCGCCAACCCGTGGAACTTCGTGGTACGTCCAATCATGAAAGCCGACATGACCGGGGATATTCCTAGCAATAGTTCATCATCGTTAGCCCGCTCAGTGCTGGAAATTTGCGTTTGTGTATTTCATGAAAGAATCAGGGTAAGTTCGGACACAGGGTAAGTCCGGATAATTCAAGTTATCACTAAATTAGTCAGTGTTTTTTTTTGCCTGGCGCTACGGGCATATACGCCATACTGCACTGAAACCGCAAACCGTAACTGTAGTTTAATTAAGTATTTTGACTTGATGGTCCTAAAATATGGATTGTTCTATTTGTAGGACAATATTACTCTTAAATTATATGACTATTATTCTATCAATATACAAAAAATCAGCTCGTTAGAGTTCCGTTATGTAACTATAAATAAGCATATTCATAATATTATATTGACATTTGTCAAAATATCTACAGTTTATTTAGTAATAATAAAAATACCTAAATATTCTTTACTGAGCACACCCTTAGAAGTAAAATACAACAATTATCAACTTATAACTACAGTACTGTACCACAATGGCGGCCTTATTACTAATAAGTAATTTCTTCCAGGCAACCACAGGCAAAGGACAGTATGTTATTGATATTAGATGAATGTGCAATATTACGTAGATATAAATATTTAATATTTTTAATAATATATACACAAATACATACATACATTATAATAATATGTGGGGGGATATGCGTGGTGGCCGCAAAGGAAGATCTTCCGACCGAGCGAGGTGGTATGCTCGGTCAGGCCGGAGCCCACGTGATACATTTCAGCTGCCGTATATATAGCGACGCGCTCAGAAAACTTCGATAGCGCGATGCAGGAATATTAGGCGAATTGTGGGTACCGCCACATCACTCCCCCCCCGAAGACCGGAGGTCGAATCTTGAAGTCTTGTCGCTTGAGTCGCCAGTGCCAGAGAGTCCCAGTGAGCCGGAACTGTGATGCTGCTGCACGGGATCCAGTGAGTCGGATAGCTGCCGTGCGGGCCGATGCTACGTGCTGACCAGGAGAGATGTGCCCTGCTTGCTGACCGGTCGGTGTAGTGAGAAAGCCCGATGATGCCGATGCGGAGTCGCCCAGGCCGCGGTACATTGCGGCTAGTGGACGAGGTACCCGATGAGGCGATGCTGGCTGGCGCGGTGCGGAAGGGCGGGGGGAGTGATGATGATGAAGGAGGCGTGTTCTGTCGAGGGTCACCAATGTGGGGATATGTACGTGGCGTCCAAAGGAAGATCTTCCGACCGAGCGAGGTGGTATGCTCGGTCAGGCCGGAGCCCACGTGATACATTTCAGCTGCCGTATATATAGCGACGCGCTCAGAAAACTTCGATAGCGCGATGCAGGAATGTTAGGCGAATTGCGGGTACCGCCACAAATATATAAAAAGGTGATTAAAAAAAATACAGATACATAATTCAGAAGTTGGAACTTGGAACTGCAAAGTAATGTTTTAAATTGTCGCGCTTCACGGACGAGATAAACAAGTACCTAAATGAGAAAAAACACGTTCTAATAGTCTTTATTGACTATTGTGACTATATCATGCTCTCTGATCAATTTCATAACTATAATACAAACTACGAGAAGGTACCATCTATAGTCACAAGAAGTATTTCAAATAAAATAAAAAAAAATACCTAAACACACTAACTTCTACGGTACTCGTACTTCAGACTATTTATTATAATACCTACTCTAATTAACACCTTGCCCTCTGAAGTGCGAAGTAGAATAACACCTCTCAATATAAAAACAGTCCTAATGAACTACTTTACGAGTAAATTAACTAACAACGTAGCATCCTGTATAGTACAAGTACGAGCGAGCGGTGCATACTGTATACGACAGCCGGCTGCGCCTGCGCCGCGCGCCGCATAATGTTCGCACTAATGAGACGGTCGAGACGTATAGCATGCGCGTCCGCTGTCGTACGCACCGAGCGCTCGGCTGGTAGGTCTTATGTGAATTATCAATTAAAATATTATAAATATGTAAGCTGTACACAATTTTGAAATCACATAAAAAATATGAAAACCTTACTAAATCGAGTTAAAAATGTGCAAGGTACAACTTTTGAGCGTGATTACGTTTAGAAAAATTTTGTACTGTGTCTACTCTTTCTTGACAAACTGTAAAATGTAGGTTTGTATATTATTACTTTAAAATTGTAGCAGTAATTTGTAGCTTTTATTTAGTTTTAGGCTGCCTTCACATTATGTCGCGGACTCTACTTATAAGGAGCGTGAACCAGCAACAAGATAAACCTGTCAGGGTTTTTTGTTGCTGTATAATAAATGTATCTTTTATATAAAAAAAAGAAATGATCCATTGATAAAAAATGTTATTTTTTCCAGCATTTTAAACCGATACAGTGTAGTCGCCATTCTTATATGGGTAGGTAATGAATTCCACAGCCTTATTCCCGTAGAATAAAAGAAGAGTTATAGTACTTTGTATGTTGTACAGGCACGTCTAAAAGGTGATTTGAAGCAGAACGTAATTCTTTATCTGCTTGCCGAAACGAGAAGTTATCCTTCAAGTAAGATGGCAGATACGGATCATGTATGATGGAGAATACAAGTGACAAAATGCGAACATCGCGACGACGACGAATTGGTAGCCATTTGAGTTTCCTTCGATATTCGGATACATGATCGAACTTTCTGAGGCCGAAAATAAATCGTATGGCAAGATTTTGTAGCCGCTCCAATTTGTTGAGCTAATCCTCAGTCAGGTTGACGGAACATGTCATGTAATCGAGAGTGGATAAGAACAGAGACTCTGCTATCTTTATTTTGGTCGGTATGGGAAGAACGTAACGCAGTCGCAAAATAGAGTACCAAGTAGCAAATACTTTCCTGCTAAGTTCTTTAATTTGTTGTCCCCACAAGGTTTTATCGAGGAAAACCCCAAGGTTCTTAACCGTCTGGAATAGTACAATCGTACCATCAACGACCACCGGTGGTAGGCTACCCTAGTCAATCCTAGATACCAGGCCAGGACTACCAATAACTATTAGCTGTGTCTTGGTTGGATTGATATGTAGACCGTGGCGCATGACCCAATGTCATTCGTTCATGGACACGGTCACGGTTTAACCACATCTTATATTATTCATAGCGTAGATTCTTCATAGCATAGGTATATCTATTCGCAGGTACAGCCGAACAGCACCCGGCACACGTTCCACGCGATGATGGCGACGCTGCAGGTGGAGTGCCCCAAGATCCCCGAGAGCGAGGCGCCCACCAGCCCCGCCAGCGGCGAGCTCTACACCGCCTACTATAAAAACGACTCCTCCTGGTATAGGTACGATAATTGGCGTTATTTTTATTTTTTTATTTCAGTGCACATAACACACAAACAACAAACAAACAAAATAGTTGACATGTACACAAAGGCGGCCTTATTACTTTAAAGCAATTTCTTCCAGGCAACCTTTAACATTACAATCAAATTGAAATTAAAAGATAAATACAGTTTATGTCCTGAATTGCAAAGCTACATAATATACGCACACTATTTTAAAACACACGTTATAGAATATAGATGGTTACATTACATCATTATTTTTACTACTTCCTGGTGTTTTTTCGATTCATGACCCGTATCGCGTCTTCGAACTACATCATATATCGAAAGAATAAATTCATATTATGACCCAACTCAATTGTCAATAAAACAGGAATCATACAAATTATTGCACAGGTCGACAGTAGTTTTGTTGCCTGAAAACTAAAAGCTGTTCCTATAAGAACTTTGTGCCCTGATCATGTTTCTAAGAAATTTTCTTTCTATCAGCTCAGGTTTTTAAGATGTTTCATTCCAAAGTTTCAAAAATCTCACATTTTAGTCTGTTTCAGAATCATCTTATAACTGCTGGAATCATTTATTTTCATGTTTTGATATGATATGTTTAGTAAATATACACATCTCTTATTTAGATCTCAATTTAAATTGCTTATTATATTTTTTTATTTGTTGACTAGCTGTGCCCCGCGGTGTTACCCGCGGTTTAAGTGATATATAATAAAAGACTATGAAAAGTACCAATAATAGGGTCAAAACGGGACGATACATGGTTCTATAATGGTTTATGGTAGTGATGATGATGATGATGAATGTAATTTGCATAGAAGCATAAGCTTTCCGTTCTTAAAACAACGTCGAAACTCCCAAACTTGTATCTATAAAGAGTCAGGAGTTCTCTCAGCACCTTCCGAACCATGGTATACCTTGGTGCAAAATCTTGCTTGTAGGTAGCATATGCTTAGAATACTGCTCACGAAACCGAAGTCACCACATGTTTCCATATAAATTTTGAGGAGTTCCCTCGATTTCTTATGGATCCCTTCATCAAGTCACTACTTTTATGAATATGGTACCAAATTGGGATGATAACCCATACACCAAAAGAAAAATTTTGAAAATCGGTTCACAAACGGCAGAGTAATCATTGAACATAAAAAAACGAACATAACACCTCCCCCATTTCGAAAGTCGGTTAAAATTGTAGCCTATGTGTTATTCTGATGTATAAGCTATACTAGACGTTCCGAGATATTTCACAAAAAAATTAGTCCACAAAAAAAGCCTATGATCCTTCACGTGGTCTACTTCTTATCTGATCCAAATAACAGAAAAAATGCTCTAGTAGTGCGTGAGATAAGCCCTTTCAAATAATTTCCCCCGCTTTTTCCCCATTTTCCACTATTTCTTCGCTCCTATTAGTCTTAGCATGATAAAGTACAGCCTATAGCTTTCCTCGATAACTGGGCTATCTAACACTGGAAGAATTTTTCAAATCGGACCAGTAGTTCTTGAGATTAGCGCATTCAAATAAGCCCTTTCAAATAATTTCCCCCGTTTTTTCCAAATTTTCCTCTATTTCTTCGCTCCTATTAGTCTTAGCGTGATAAAATATAGCCTATAGCCTTCCTTGATAAATGGGCTATCTAACACTGAAATAATTTTTTAAATCGGACCAGTAGTTTCTGAGATTAGCGCGTTCAAACAAACAAACAAACAAACAAACTAACAAACTCTTCCGCTTTATAATATTAGTATAGATTATTGTAAAGTTTCATTAAAATCCGTTCAGTAGTTTTTGCGTGAAAGAGTAACAAACATCCATACATCCATACATACATCCAAACTTTCGCCTTTATAATATTAGTAGGAGTCAAAACGGACGATACATGGTTCTATAATGGTTTATGGTAGTGATGATGATGATGATGAATGTAATTTGCATAGTAGCATAAGCTTTCCGTTCTTAAAACAACGTCGAAACTCCCAAACTTGTATCTATAAAGAGTCAGGAGTTCTCTCAGCACCTTCCGAACCATGGTATACCTTGGTGCAAAATCTTGCTTGTTGGTAGCATATGCTTAGAATACTGCTCACGAAACCGAAGTCGCCACATGTTTCCATATAAATTTTGAGGAGTTCCCTCGATTTTTTATGGATCCCTTCATCAGGTCACTACTTTTATGAATATGGTACCAAATTGGGATGATAACCTATACACCAAAAGAAAAATTTTGAAAATCGTTTCACAAACGGCTGAGTAATCATTGAACATAAAAAACGAACATAACACCTCCCCCATTTGGAAAGTCGGTTAAAATTGTAGCCTATGTGTTATTCTGATGTATAAGCTATATTATTGTAAAGTTTCATTAAAATCCGTTCAGTAGTTTTTGCGTGAAAGAGTAACAAACATCCATACATCCATACATACACCCAAACTTTCGCCTTTATAATATTAGTAGGATATAATATTAGTAGGATAGGATATGAAAAAATAAATTATAGTTGAAAAATATAATTTCTTTTTGCATACAAAAATTATTACTCCACATAGTATGGACATTTAAAAAACCTAACATCGGGGAAGTTAGTCTTAACTCAATGAAACAAGTTACATTCTCATAAAGAAGTTTCTCTCTGGCATACATTTATCAAAACTAATGAAAATGAATACTTTTAACTGTAATGTAATTCTGAAATGGGCTAAAATGCGAGATTTTTGAAACTTTGAACTGAAATATCTTAAAAACCCAAGCTTATAGAAAGATAACTTCTTAGAAACATAGGTATATTGCGCACACAAAACTCTTTTAGAAACTGACATTAGTTCGCAGGCAACATTTTTTTTTTAATTTTGTAAACCTGTGATTATTGACACATTTTATATTATGAACTTATAGCGGGAGACTAGCGTAGCGGTTTAGACCAAGGAATTAAAAGCATGCACTAAAACTTGGATAATTTGAAACTTATGTGATACATTAGAAAAGTTGCTTGACATTGTATAACTATAATTATGTCTGTATACACAGCGTGGATCTTTTTATTAGTTAGATGGGTTAGCCGTTAGACTTTCGGCCGCCCCCAGAGAAATTAAATGATTACTCAACTTTAATTTAATGAAGATTTTGACATAAAATGGCTTATGTCAAAATCTTTATTAAAATCATTGAGTACGGCCGTCAGAGTATATCATAAGTTCAGTGCATCATAATGTCGTCAGGGTGGTGATCGCGGGCGTGGTGTCGACGGAGATGGTGTCGGTGTATTTCTGCGACTTCGGCGACCTGACGGTGTTATCGGCGCGCGCGCTCCGCCCCGTGCCCGCCGCGGCGCCGCTCGCGCGCTCGCTGCCGCCGCAGGCCATCAAGGCGCGCCTTCACAGTCAGTTTGCTTTTTTTTTTGTTTAAGGGTCTCCGCTAGCTGAGGCAGGATGCCCACGGCGGACTCATCAATGTATGAACAAGCGCCGTCCGCCTATACTAGCAGAGTCCCTATACTTCTATAGAGAGCTATGAACTTCAACCGGCTCAGTGGCTGATTACAATGGCTGATACATTTTGATGTTCAACTTTTTAACAACTTCCAATAAGTTCAATCGAGAAAACAATTACATCAACTTTTAAAAGTTGTGTTTTAAAGTGAAATAAATAAGATGAAGATAGTGACGATTTGTTAGATAAGTTCATAGCAGTGTTGGGCATTAATCAATTAATTTGTCAATTATCTTGTTAATTGACTAAAAAAGTAATTGCAATTAAATTAATTACAATTAAATTAATCGCAATTGAACTTTCAATTGCATCTTGCAATTAAATTAATTAGATTAACGTGTGTCAATTGCAACTTACAATTAAAATAATTGCAATTAACTTTTTTAGTTGTTTTAGTAAACAATTAAAACGAACAATTAACTTTATGTATCAAAATGAAATTAGTAAAGATTTATGAAAATTAAGCTATGAAGATTAGACTTCAGACGAATAAAAAAAAATTTATTTTAAAAAGATAAAACCGACTTCAAAATTGTACGTAATTGAGAATTATAATTGCCTTATCTCAAAAACTACTGAACCGATTTTGATGAAACTTGTAGCGTTCCCTAAGTTGAACAATACCTAGTACAACAAAAAGAATTACTTAAATCGGACTTCCGGAGATATGCGAACACAAACATAAAACACACATACATACATATACATACATACATGATACATGTAACATACACTTGAAATTTGGCACATTTGTTCAGACACTGAAATAGACTAACATATACAAAAGCTGGGCAGTTCTGGAAATATTACATACATACGCGTCGAATTGATAACCTCCTTTTTTTGAAGTCGGTTAAAAATGTGGTCAAAGGCTGTAAGTATAGACAGACAGACAGACAGACAGACAGACGGACGGACGAACCGACGGACGGACGGACGGACGGACGGACGGACAGACAGACAGACAGACAGACAGACAGACAGACAGTCATACAGACGCACACACTTTTAAATTTATAATATTATTAGTATGGAATACCGGCTATATATACAGCAGTATTTTATAATTGTTATTTTTAATTAAAATTACAAAATAATTGACAATTAATTAATTGTTAATTGTTACTAATACAGTTAACAATTAAATAATTGTTAGTTGTAATTTTTCACAATTACAATTGATTAATTGTTAGTTGTTGTGATTACATTTACCAATGAATTAATTGTTAATCTTTAATTGTTCTTGCAATTAAAATTTGCCCAACACTGGTTCAGAGTGAGGCAGCAGATCAGCACGATTGCAGACTCTAGTACGTCGTCTGATACAAACCGTCGTTATAATATAGCTCTCCCTTTATAATAATATCCTCTCGTCGGTGAAAATATTTTAGCATTTTCGTCCGAGCAAATTATGTATGACGATACCGTGTTGACAGACGCGTGGCCGCTGCACCAGGACTGGACGGTGGAGGACTGCCTGCGGTTCCAGGAGCTGTGCGTGGAGCAGCAGTTTGTGGGCGTGTGCCGCGAGGTGGGTCGCGACCCGCTCAACCCGCAGGAGCCGCTGCTCACGCTCGACCTCATAGACACCTCCACCGACGACGACATCTACCTCAACAGCCAGCTCGTCGCCGAGCGCCGGGCGAGACCCGACCCCCCCAACTGATACGCGACCCGACCTCGCCCCTCGCGCTAGCCGGATAGCGCGAGAGGGGCCTTAAATTCGCATGCAAACTTATCTGACTCGTCCGACTGTTGAATATCTATTGGGCGCTTTACACCACGTTCGTATGACCCCGCGCTGAATACACGTTGACTTGTCTTACGGCGATAAACTATATTTGTTTTAAATTATTAATAAATATCAATTACCAAGGTTCGAAAAAAAAATTGTTCCGTGGTTGGCAGCATTCGGACTCAACCGGCCGCGTCATTCGGCGCTGAATCGCTAAGCCACAGAATGTGCGATTATTAATTACTGTAATAAGAATTTTGCGTTACTGGTTCTCGTCCATTGACAGATAAGTTTGTGGCATTGTATATAGAAATTATCCTATCGTGTATTGACATAATAAGTAATCAATATTGTAGGCTTCCAATACCATTTGCTAAACACAATAGATATAAGATCCTTAAGGAAATTGATTTGCAAGTTAAGATAAATGAAGCGTTATTTGTCATAAAGTGCGCCTTGTAAGTCTAACCCGCGTTATTTATTTTGTCTTTAGTTTATTTTGAATACTCCTATTTATTAAAATTGACGCTTGTTATACTGTGTTATTTTTACTTTATGTACCTAGTAACTTTGTTTATGTGATTACTATTTGGTCAAGGACTATTTAATTTCTCCCATTTGCATTGGTCAGTAAAGTTGTTTAATGCGTTTGTCAATATCGTAATATCGTGTAACGCAAATCGTAATAGTAACATTTTATTCTTGGTGACGAGCGCTATTTTAAATTAATAAATTATATAAAACAGAGCTATGGTGTAGACCTGTGCTATTTTATAAATTTTATATTCTGTCACTGAGTTTGTACGTTTCAAAAGTGGTCAGTTAGCTCACAAGTCACAACTTATATAATATAGTATCCTCACTTTATAACTATTTTTTTTTTATTATAAAGGAAACAAGAGGTTACATAGTTTTAACTCAAAAAAGTGACTTGTCAAACGTAAAATTAATGTACGTGGATTTGATTTGTCCTTGCGCTACCCACAATAGTGTAGTGGCTATTGACAATAATTTGCGGAGATGACTGTCACTGGTATTGCTCTCTCACACACTTCATTACATTTTTGTTCCATATATTGACAGAACTTCTCTTTAAACCCACTAGTAATAAATTTAAATGAACATAAAAGAAAACTATTATAACTATAAAGACTGGCCTGTTAGAACAAAATTCGTATGTAGGTGTGTGAGATCGAATTGAGGTATTTTTAAGAAATTGATAATATGTGTACACATATTATCAATTTCTTAAAAATACCATATCATATTATTTTAATAGGAAAAAAAAATGTTACTCTACTGTATGTCGCCGCGACATTTTCTTTTTTATCATATATCGGTCCTTGCTAAGTATAAAAGATAATTGACAGAGAGAGAATCTCGTAGCTGCAACAGGACCTGTTATTTTCATCGAATTTCGTTTCCCTTTTGAGAATGTATTGATATGATTCTAAGAATCAATGACTGATATTTGTGATTTTTAGCATTTATGATCTTGTTTGAAATGTTCAGCGTTAGATTTTGACTAAGAATTTCTTTACTAATAATTTTGACTTTTTTTTTAAATATTTCCATAAAAAAACTCAAATGTTATTGTCAATAATAACCTATCTTAAAATGTTATTTTTTCTAAACATTAAGTATTTGTTGTTGTTAATGTTTTTGTTATTCCTACTAGTACTCTTGAAACAACATTTCAAATTATACTTATTTCATTCCTTCCATCTATTTATATACAGTATAAAAACTTAAGAAGTTGATTGCAGCCAAACTATGTATTATAATATTATTTACACTGGAAAGGTTACATATCACAATGTTTTGTCTTTTTGTATCAAACAACTTTTTAAATGTATCAGACAAGGACAGAACACTGTGGAAGTTATCCAGTGTATTAGTAAATATTTATAATAAGTTCAGTAATGAAAATTATTCATTCATACCAGTTAGTTCCATTAAAAATCAGTTTTTTTACCAGCAATGTGAGTTGCGCAGTTCTATTTTTTTAATATAAACATTTGCAGCTCATTACAAAGTTATATTATTAAGTAATAATGTAAATATTATGCATGTTGTCCTTAGCTTACTTTATGCAGATATTGAGATGTTCTTCAGAGTTACTTATTAGGCACTTTAGTGGAAGCAAGAAACTTTCATTGTCTAGAGTTAAGTTATAAAGATTGTTAATGTTTATTTTACTTGACTATGACATCATAAAACATATGCCTTGCTTCTAACCACAATATGTAAACCTAAAAATTAAAAATCCAAAAAAAAATTTCAAAAAAAAAAAAAAAATATCGCCTAGAATCGTAGCAGAATTTCTGGTAATTTATCAATAAAAAAACATCTTTTAATGAAGTAATTTACTGTTTATTACTTGCATTGCTAATGTGATTAATAAGGTTATATAAAAATACCTGAATTCTGTTACTTGCTTTACCACTTAAATTAGCATAATTATATAAGAAAGTGCATTCTACTTAGATATAAAGTTCCTTATATTGAACTTACAAAAATAAACACATCATTACTCCTCAAAACTATTTTATTTTAAAATACAAGAACCACCTTGTTATTGTTTAACCATTGAAGTCGGATCCAGTAGCATTGTCAATTTAGGTATTCAATATAATAAACTGTTTTAATTTGAAATACTTGTTTTTGTTAGTATGTATGTTTCAATACTTCAACACAGATTAGCCAGGAAACAACTTATTATTAAGGGTGGGTAAGCACCAACTTACTTTAACTACAATGCCAAATGTCAAATCTTTGGTTAAAGTTAAAAATGGACGCCATCAAGACGCCATATTTAACCATAACCATAGAGCTCGACAAGGTTTTAAATGCATGTGGCGAAAAAAGGAACTAACGCTGTCATCATACAAAAACGCCATTTTTAACAGTTCTCCTTTACCAGCAGCGCCCCCGCCCACGTTCATTTATAACCTTGTTGGACCAGCTGTCATCTGTCAATTTCTCCGGTCAAAGTTAAGGTTAAAGTTAAATTTACCCTTAACTATAACCATAACTTTAACTTTAACCACGCCTCTGGTGCAACCCACCCTAAGCGATTCATCGCGGCGCACATTTTTGAAAACTTAGTAGTGGCGGCATACCAATTTTCTTGTGACACGTTTGCCGTGTCAAACGCCAAGAAGAAGAAGTTGTATAATTATGTCTCGCCATAGATGTTGCAAACCTTTTGTAGGTTTCAAAGTTAGAAAAATGACAGCCCCTATTTTTTTTCAATTCACAGAATATTCAGAAACGAAGCCTATAGAAGATAGGCTTGTTTTACGTGGAAAATTAAGATGGTATTGTTCAGAGTAGAACCTTCTAAAGTGTAATTTGAGGGAGATACAATCGTTTTATAAAATACTAGATGACGCCCGCAATTTCGTTGCGCCAAAACTCGTTTATCGCGCGGGAACCGTACATTTTTCCAGGACAAAATACTTTTTGTCTTTTATATACTAAGTACCTCTATGGCAAATTTCAGCAAAATCGGTTAAGCAGTTTTGGCGTGAAGAGGTAACAGACGGACAGACAGACAGACACACTGTCGCATTTATAATATTAGTATGGAAGTATGGATGGCAAGTATGGTGTCATACGCCACACGTTAAAATATGACACGGCTGCCGTGTCATCCGCAATAAATGCAGCTTAAAAAAGGTTGACAGTCCCTACTTTTTTTCAATTCACAGAATGTTCAGAAACGAAGCCTATACTTGTTTTATGTGGAAAATTAAGATGGTTTTGTTCAGAGTAGAATGTAATTCGAGGGAGATACAATAGTTTCCTAAATGGCACGGCTCTCGTGCCATACGCCACGCGTTAAAAATATATGACACGGCTGCTGTGTCATCCGCACTGAATCGGTTAATTCTTAAAAGACTCCATCCATAAAATATTATACTTAAAATTATTTTTTCTATTTCCGAAGATCTTCTGAAGATATTCCATACTTCTTTTTGAGTGTATCAAGCTCTTCTTGTTTCTTTTCTATGTCCATACCCTTAAATGCTTTGTTAGACCGATAGTACAGCACAACCAAATACCTATTGCATACATTGAATCCTGATAAGTGATCACATGCATTTTTGGCATCAAATATATCTTCATAGACAACAAATGCTGTTCCCCTAGTTTCTGCAGTATTGCCACTGAAAAAGAAAAAAATACTATATTTTAAAACCAAAAGTATAGGCAATAGTAAAAAATTATGAAAGGAATTGTGCACTCATTTGATAACAAGTAAAACAACATTATTAGTTTTTTGGAAAATTTAATTCCCATTGTTCAATAATTAGTTATATTAGATTCGGAAATTTAGACAAATAATAACTAATAAAAAAATTAATTAATTCATCAAGCCCCAAGCGGCCACTTGCGGCCGCGATAACAATAGATAAGTTATTGTGTCTCGTTTTTCCACAATCGACAGGTTAAGGAAAGTGATCATTGTTATTTTATTCCACTTTTTAAGGTTAATTTATTTTTTTATTACCGAAAACATATTATTAACTCATCAAGCCCCATACGGCGACAACAATAGAATACAATAGCATTTCCAAGAATCCGCGATCGAAGGGTTAAGTAAAGTGATCATAGTTATTTTATTCCACTTTTAAGTTTAATTTATTACAGAAGACTTAGTTAAATTTTATATTGAGAGATAGAACACTCTTCAGTACAGCAAAATAAAAGGATACTGCTTTGGTATGATAATGATAACTAGGTATTAATACCTTGATCGTGGGAATCGCAGACACAATAGATTTTCAATTGTTATGCGACAGCCGGGTGCCGCTTGGGGATTGATGGGTTAATTTGAATTTATTAAGCACACATAAAAGCTCACAACTTACACTCTTATTTGTCGTATAGCTCCATATTTTCCAAATATGTCGTACATTTCTTCTGCAGATATTTTATATGGCAAATTTCTTATGTACAAAATTCTGTTCACCTCCGGTGGCAACCTAACCTAAAATGAAGACAGAAAATTTGCTTCAAAATTTACATTAACATAAATTGATATCTTTACTGAGTACACATTTTGTGGGCGAATTATTCTTCGATACTACTATTATGGGTTTAAATTTTTAAATAACAATTTCAAAACTTGGACTTTGGATTTCACTATGCTGCCAACTTACATCATTTAAAGGAGTCCAATAGAATTAAGAAGCTACTGCAATACTTGCCTCATTTTCTTAAGCTTGCAAATCATTATTAACTTGTAGCTTGTAGCATGCTTACCAAATACCAATACTTTTCTATGTTTGTAGTTCCCTCAAGTGTTACAACTTACAAGTGTAGCAAAAAATTACTTACGTTTGCCCGTCTTTGAAGTGCTAACGCCATTGGATTATTGGTTTTGGATTAAGTGGGAAAATTGATCGAAAATAGTTTTTATTTACAAGTACGTAAATTGCAACAAAGTTTCTCAAAATCCACGAATAAAAATCGCAAACAATGACTAACAATCACTTTTTCATTGCTAACAATAAATAATAATAACATTTTTTTTTTTTTGTTAATTCGTCCCGGTCGGGACAGGCAAAGGGAGCGTTGCCCATACAGCCATTTCTATGTTTTCTCTATTTAATGAATGACAGTGAAGGCCGAAGCCAATTCTTTTATATTAACCATCTGAAATAGAGTTTTCATCAGGCCGAAGCCAATTCTTTGATATCAATAATATGAAATAAGTTTTTTCATCAGGCCGAAGCCATTTCTCATGTTTTGATAGTATTTTACTGTCCCTTCTTCAATTTGACATATTGTCGTCATTGGTCATTGTGTTCATCTTGACGTGGTCTTGACTCTTGACTCTTGACAGATGCCTAAAAAGTCTGCTAATAAACAGTTCAAAGTTAAGTATTACTAAAACTATCAACCACAGATTACAGTTCGACAAGGCTGTTTATCACAGAACACATTTACTCCTGGCGGAGCTGTTTATGAAGTATGAACGTGGCGAGAAAAGGAACTAACGCTTCTATCCATAGATAAAGTATTATAGTATAGATGTGTATATTCGATACTACTTTTTGTCATGCGGGCCACAAACATGTTTTGGTCTTGTCGCGGGCTGCAACAAAAATTTTTAGGTTTAAAAAATAACGTTCTTCAAAATCGGGCCGCATGCGGCCCGCGGGCCGCGGGTTGGGGATCTAGGGCATAAATTTTTCGACCTTTGAATTTATTTTAATAATTATATTTGACAATAATTGAGTTTTTCTAAAAAACCTAAGTGGCCCAGTTAGATCACACCTAATATTACAATAAAAAAAAGAGAACACTTTCATTTTTGAAAAGTGAACTTGCAAGTAAATAGTCGTTGCTTAGATCATAGATTAATGATTGGTCTCCGCGCGCTACGAGTTACGACTAGATAGACCGCGCTGTAAAGAAAAAACAGATTCCTGAGTGCGGCAACTCAATATTGTAGTGTGTGTAAAACAATGCGCAAAGATTGTAGTGTGCGTAGATAATTGTGTTGCCAGATACTTGACCGGTGCCCGATCAATGGGGAAAAAATTAGTTGCTGTGGTCTTGTAATATTGTAATTTATTAATATTGTAAATAGTGAATCAAAAAGTCTTTTAATATAAAATCATAATTATTTTTATTGAGGTATAGAATAGGGAATGTTAAATTTTATACCAATATTAGGCGTATTTTCAATAAGGTTTTTATTTCAGCATCGTGTCGTTACAATTTATTACGAAAATACAAAATTACAATAATATAAAGAATGAAACATAATTATTAACTATATTTAAGATTTTTATTATATGATACTCATATTTAATACACATCCATGACCCAGGAACTTTGAAAACTTTTTGTTCCGTCGGCGGGATTCGAATTTCGAACCCGCGACCCCCGCCTAGAGATTCCAACGCGCTCATCCACTTAGCCATAGAGGTCGTCAATAAAAAATAACATATAAATAAATAAATAAAAATCACAACCTCAGAAAAATTTGGAAATTTCAGTTTATGGCAACACTGAACATCAAGCGGTACTCCGATCCGAGTTTTCAGCTTTATATTATTTTACTGTGTTTATGACAATTTATACAGTGCAACAAAAAAAAAGAGATAATACTTAAGGGTGTGTACGTGTTCCTTGTAGAGAGTTCACTGTGAAAGTAGCAGCGCTGAAAGACGACATTTTTTTTTTCACTTTTGTATGGGCAAGGGCCCGAGCGTCACGAGTTTCCCCATACAAAAGAGAAAAAAAATTTTGGTCTATCAGCGCTGCTACATTCACAGTGAACTCTCTACTGCAAGGAACACATACACACCGTAAAGTATTATCACTTATTTTTGTTACACCTGTATAATACTTAATGTTGGAAGGTATGTGATGCCAGTATCTTTCTTGTTTCTTGTAGTATTATTTTTACATAACGCCTCCGTGGTCCAGTGGTCTAGAGCGTCGCTCTTGACTCTGAGGTCGTGGGTTCGATTCCCGCGTTGGAGACATGTTATTTCCAAGTTTGGTTAGGACAATGCAGGCTGATCACCTGATTGTCTGACAAGTAAGATGATCCATGCGTCGGATGGGCATGTAAAAAGTCGGTCCTGCGCCTGATCTCTCGCCAGTCGTGTCGGTCTTCCGTCCCACTGGGTTGTGAGAGTAAAGGAATAGAGAGTGCTCATGTGTACTGCGCACACACCTGGGCACTATAAAAAAATTACTCCTGCGTACCTGGCCTGGTTTCAATGAAACCGGCCACCGTCACCGAAACCGGTGTGGGGAGTATTATTATTATTTTTACATCGTTCCTCTACACAAACTGGCATTTCGCTACGGACGTAACTTAAAATTTGGAAAATTATCGAGACGTCTACCTCACTCGAAGCTTGCGGCGCGACTGGCGCGGGTACGCCGAATACGGCGTAGTATTTGTTGCCACATTTTTCAAGTACTCCGACCCGTCGGGTATCTGGTCGTAGCGCGCGGAAATCAGTCATTAATCTAAGAATCGTTGTTTGTTTTAAGGTAGTTTGGTAAACAAAAATACGATTAAAAAATTCGCTTAAATTTATTGAAAAATCTTTTACAAAATTCTGGTATACCTAACATTGTTTTCATGAAATAATAATAAGAATATAAGGTAATAAAAAAACAAATGCTTTACTTACATTACATGGTCATGATTTAAAAGAAACTTCAAAATATTATATAATAATAATTATTCTAAAATAACTATGCACTAGTGTACAATCGAAGTTTCGACTTTTTATTATCATGTTAACCAAAATTTTCTCGAAAAAAAAAGTCAAAACACGAAATCAAACAACAGCTGTTATCGGAAACTTGTAGGTATGGGAATGGAATGATAGCTTGGAAATAGTTTTCCATGCTATAATTCATTATTTTTCAAATTTCAATCTAATATGATATTAAAAAGAAAAACCATAATGTTCTCAATTCATTGAAATATACTAACTTACTTATATAATTATATTGGATATTAAATTAATAGAATCTTGTAGCCAAACTATGATAAAATTTCATAGTGATTTGAAACCTTCGGCTTCGGCCAAAATCGAACTTCGGTTGGACACTAAGTACTTTTTCTTTCTAATACATATTTTCATAATCAGACACTTAATAAAATGTCCTTCTTATGGCTTTCACATTTTTACCCTAAGCTGATTGGAGCTGCCATATTTAACTTGCAATCCTTTTGTTTATTGGTCTACATATTTGAGGTTTATAAAGCATGTAACCCAGGGCATATTATAATATGTATGTATTAGAAAGTTCTTGTTTATGTCTTTATGAAACTATATCCCTAACTTAAACAATTACAATATAAAAATAATAATCTTCTACCTAACAAAAAATATCAAATAATATCCACTTAATCGATACTTAAACATTGCCACAGTTGGTAATAAGTAAATCTAGATTATTAATTATATCATGTGTTAGCATCAGGTGATTCGAGCCACACCAACAATTTTGTGCTTTGTAAGGCTTATGAAATTTTTAAAAAGCTAATTTGTAGGTATATGTTTATATTTATTACTAGACGATAATTTTTGGTCAAATAATATTGATCAGCAAAGGAATGCTACTTCACTTTCAGCCTCATAATAATTTACTGATTATTCAGCATAATATCAAAATATGATATTTCGAACTCTTCCTTTTATGGAAAAATAGTAATTAATAAAACTGTGGTGCCTTAAATATGATTTACAATTAATATTATCTCGCAGCACGGCTGCCTAGTGCTCGGGAGCCTAACGAGTATTGTGCATCAATATAATTTAAACATTTTTGAGGACGTGTTTACGAAACATGTTCATTGTTAGATCCTAGTAGATGCGGACCAATCCAGAGTGTCCAAATGAAATAAGCTTCTTGCCATGTAATAAGGTCCTAAAGTTTTGAGAAGTCTTGAGGCAATTTTCCCCAAATGTATTTTTAAATTTTTATATTATATTATTATAATTGAATTTAAGGTGTTCATATTCCATCCTCTTGACAAACAGTACATAACAAGAGTAGAAGTCAGTTTTTTAATTTTGAAAATGTTGTTTAATCACAATAAGTTCGAATACAAGGTAAGTTCAGATAATTTAAATTTTAAACGATAATTTGATTTTCTTCATCTAGCAGTTAGCACCGAGGCAGTGACGGATTAATACTTGATGCCCTAAGAAATCCATGCCTATGGGCTCTCCTATCCGTATGTCAACTAGAATCAGTCTTTGAACCTTTACTCTTCTGGTGCCCCCTCAGACGTGATGCCCTAAGCAATTGCTTAATTTGATTAAGGGTTAATCCGTCACTGCACCGAGGTGCGCAGAGCAGAGCTTATTACTCGCTGGTTTAACGTAACCTAATTATCCAAATCTTCGCAATTTTTGAACTTACCCTAATTATTATTTTAATATAATATTTATGACATCTTTTTTGCTTCCTAGATTTGGCTTCAAATGTTAAATCTCGCCCTTAGGTTAAATTATTATTTACGAAAATTACGCAATCTTTTGAATGATTACTACTAAAGCTGGTTTCAGACTACGCTATAATATAATAGCATATTATAGTATATAGCTCATAGCACAAGAATATCGCGCACCATACAAAGCGTATAGCAAGCCAATAATATATAGTACAGTACAGTGTGAACGTGTCCATAACAATGTATGTGTGTGTAACGTGTCCATATATTATAGCGTAGTCTGAAACCTGCTTCACAGTATATAATATCTATAAAGTCATTCAGTTAATGACATTCACTATTAATACGGGAAGAGTCAGAAATAATAAAAATCTCCTAGTTTCTATGAAATAGCTAGAGGCATGGTTAGCATAAAAAAATCGGCCAAGTGCGAGTTGGACTCGCGCACGAAGGGTTCCGTACCATTATAGAGCAAAAATAGACAAAACGTGTGTTTTTTGTATAGGGTTAATTGTTTATTTTATTATTAATTATAAAAAATATATATACAACTGAGTATTTTGTGAACATTTCAAGTGACTACCTATTGCCATTATTGATATCGAGCAAAAAGAGTTGTATGGGAGCCCCCCTTAAATATTCAAAATATTTTGTTTTTAGTATTTGTTGTTATAGCGGCAACAGATATACACAATCTGTGAAAATTTCAGAAATCCAGCTATAGCGGTTTTTGAGATACAGCCTGGAGACAGACAGACAGACACACAGACATCGAAGTCTTAGTAATAGGGTCCCGTTTTTACCCTTTGGGTACGGAACCCTAAAATGTTATAATAATAATGAATTTTTATAGCGTTCCAGAACAAAAGTTTATATTCATTGATTTTATTTATACGTCTTTTATATGAGGCGAATCTTATTGTGAAACTGTAGAAAAATAATTTATATACAGTTGACAATCAACGATTGAATAAAATGTGTATAGTGAGATTACACTTACGTCACCGAAATTATCACATAAAATAAAATGTTAAATATGTTCATTGCCATAATATTTACAATGTCTGGTACAATACGCGACAAAAATTATTTGTTAAAGAGAATAGGTATCAATGTCATACAAATAATGCATACCTAAGGATGGATGCACTAGTTAAGAGCGGGCTGTGCAATTTTGCTGTTTTCTAATAAGTATTACGATCCCGGAAGACGATTGACTCAAATGAAATTGAGATTTATTGAATCATTCTATATTTATCTAACGGAAAACACGATTCACTTATTTTGACTCGATAGTTTTATTTTTCGAAATTATGAATCTTTTTGGGCATTTCAACAAATATCTGTTACACTTATTGAGTTACTATCATTAAATAACTTGCACTACTACATCACACACTTTATAAAATAATAGCTAAAGGAAATATTAGTATTGTATCTAGTTATTAAGTAATCATCAAAGAACAGTTTTGGGACTTACGACCTTTACTTTCGTGCTATAATGCGGGAACCGTTGTTACGCGATATTGTTCACTATGAGCTGCAGCCTAAAGTACATTGCCCGGGAGCACGATTCATGGAATTATTGTATCACGATTGGAGGATAGCGTTGTGTGTAGGCGGGGCTAGCGTTTTCACAGCGCGCTCTTAAGTGTATTATATTGTGTTGAATATTAATAAGAAACACGTCTTTAGAATGGGATTATAGAAGAAACCTGTGTGAATATAATATATAATATAATTAGATTATGAAACAAAACAAAGGAAAAAATAAACCGAAGCTTTGGCCTTTTTTCAACTTTCTAATACGAGTTTACCACCAATAACACTTTTATAGCCTTGCATACGTAATAATATCTATTTTGATAAAATTATTGCGTGTCTTACGACCATTGCAAAATTAAATCATAATTAGTCGTTTGTATTAAAAATAATAATTAGCTGTATGGCGCGTTTTTTTACAAGTAGTAAGATAGACTTAATGTCATCCTATTTTTTTTATGTTCGTCACAGGATGATATTTAATTAGACATGAAAGACGAAATCAGAAAAAAATGACATTTTAAGTAGCGCAAAATTCTGGAAAAATTTGGAGCTCGATTTAGACAAAATCTTTAACCACACTCTTTAATTTATTTTAATAAACCAACATTACTCGTCAGAAATCGAACTGTTTTTTTTTTTAATTTCATACCCTGTTATAAGTACTTCATTATTATTATGATTCGATATAATACATAGGAGAAAGTTTTGCAAAGCAAATATTTAATATGTCAAATCTTTTTTATAATTATTGTTTATCATGCAACAAATAGTGACAAGTATATTTTAAGTAATTTATCTTCGCCATACTTTTTTTGTAGCCTGCATAATCAGAGTCAAAATAAAAGACCATAAAATATAATATTATGCGTGTGAAATAGCATCATCCTCGATGAGTCACTGCAGTAAAAGTACAAGTTGCTACAATTTTTTATGTAAAAAGACTGTCGGCATACGAATCGTACTGTCTCCAGCGTTCCTTTTACACGATGCGAAAAACAAAATCAACTCCTACAAGTTTGTAACCGTCCGTCCTGACCACCAGGAAACGTCAGTCTACTCGAAGCTGGAGTTGAACATGTTGATGTTGAGATCCTCGAAGGTGTTGGCGCCGCCTTGATCGAGGATCTGAAGCATGTCGGACAGCTCGTGCGGCGCGTGGCCCTCAGCCGCTCCGGCGCCGCCCACTCCGCCCACGCCACCCTGCCACGCCCACATGCCTGCACAACAACACATCTTGTATCGCCGGTCAAAAGGTGCACCCAAATGGGTTTTGAATGAACTTTATAATTACTGTGACGTGGCGAAGTAATATACGTAGTAATATAAGTAATGATACACGTTTTTAGGGTTCCGTACCCAAAGGGTAAAAACGGGACCCTATTACTGAGACTTCGACGTCTGTCCGTCTGTCTCCAGCCTGCAACTCAAGAACCGCTATAGCTAGACTTCTGAAATTTTTACATACTAAAAACGCAATAAAATGAATATTTAAGGGGGGCTCCCATACAACAAATGTGATTTTTTAAGGTTTTTTCGCTCGTAATCAATAATGGGAACAGTTAGGCACTTCAAATTTTCACAATATCCTTAATTATATGTGTACTTTAATAATTAATAATAAAATTTTAATTAAGTAACTATTTAAGGGGGGCTCCCATACAAGAAACACAATTTTTTGCCTACTTTCGCTCTATACCGGTACGGAACGAGTGCGCGAGTCCGACTCGCACTTGGCCGATTTTTTTAATAACTAGTGCAAAAGTAATAAACAAACAGTGTCTAATTCTTATGGTACGTTACTACGCTTGCCGAGCCTTGGCAAGCGTCCACAAGCACAAGCGTGGAAAGAGAGTATCTGGCTTGGCTTGCGTGAGCTTGCGGACGCTTGTGTATACAAGCGTCCGCAAGAAGATCCGGAGTAGTGTCGGTTTTTGAACACATATCAAAGGGCGTTTGCGGCAAACGTTTGCGACGCGTTCACACGTTGGCGCTTAGTAGCCGCTGTGATCTCGCGACGAACGCACGTCTAGTTCCGACTCAATAATCGGCCAAGTGCGAGTCGGACTCACGCACGAAGGGTTCCGTACCGTTATAGAGCAAAATTAGGCCAAAAATTGTTTTTTGTATGGGAGCCTCCCTAAAATTTTTATTTTAATATTATTATTAATTATTAAATTACATATATAATTAAGGATTTTGTGAAAATTTCATGTCCCTACCTGTTGCCATTATTGATAGCGAGCAAAAGAAGCCAAAAAAAACCAAGTTTGTTGTATGGGAGCCCCCCCTTAAATATTAATTTTATTTTGTTTTTAGTATTTGTTGTTGTAGCGACAATAGAAATACACAATCTGTGAAAATTTCAGAAGTCTAGCTATAGCGGTTCTTGAGATACAGCCTGGAGACAGACAGACAGACAGACGGACAGACAGATGGACAGACATCGAAGTCTCAGTAATAGGGTCCCGTTTTGACCCTTTGGGTACGGAACCCTAAAAATGAGTAGCTGGTCGAACGAAGAGAGTTTATCGTTTTTGGAATATTACCAAACCGAAAAAATGTATCTGGAATCCTAAAGATGTTAATAGCCGACACAAGTTCGGTGTCCGCCATGCTTGGATGTACGTAATACACTGACGCATTCACAAGCGTGTAAACGACTTCCAAATGCCTAGCGAGATTTGTGGACACTTGTGCCTTGTGGACGCTCGCCAAGCCTCGGCAAGCATGGAAACATAGCATTAGGATTCGTTGAGTCATAAGTTATTAGGTATTTATAATATAATTACAACTGCATACTACATTCTTAATATCCCTTAATAAAACTCATTAATATTTGAAAGACCAAGTTGCCCGAGTAACATTCAGACGTTGAACCGAAATTATGTAATTTGAGTCTCACCGTGCTGCGGATGCGGCGGGTGCGCAGGGTGTGTGGGGTGCGCGGGGTGCGCATGCGCGGGCGGGTGCTGGTAGTGCGCGGGCGGCAGGTAGGCGGGCGCGGGCGGCGAGCGCGCGGGGCTGCCCCCCGCTGCCCCTGCCACCGCGCCCGTACCGCCCTCGCCGCTGTACGCGTAGCTCTCCCCGCTCGCACCGCCGCTCTATGGATAGAAGTTACGTTATCGTACTGCATAACACTACGTGACTTTATTTTATTATAATTAGCAATTACTAATGTCCACGCTGCTTAATATGTTCTTTAAGCCATTACGTTGGCCTACTGACTCGATGCTCATGATAATCGATGCTTGATAAACCTTATTTTTGAATCTGCGTATATACTGACCGGGCGCAGCGTGGTCCAGGTGGTGTGGGGCGCGGAGGCGGGCGGCGCGGGGGGCGTGTGCGCGGGTCGGTGCGGCGAGTACTCGGCAGCGGCGGCGTGCGCGTAGTGCGCGTAGCCCGCCGCGCTCGCCGCCTCGCCGGGGGACCGCCCCGCTGCATGTCATAAACAAAGAGTTACGGCCGCACTCAGGGACACTTAATGATGATTTAACTTCAATTTAATTAAGAGTTTGACAATTAAACTATACAACAAATTGTGAATGCGTATTTTCATACTTTAAAATTTGATAATAAAGAATACCTCTCAGTCGAGGCCAAAATATTTTTCGGTCGAAAAGTAATAAAAACGATAAGATACCTATAAAAATATATATTTAATTTATTGAACACTTACAATTATTCAATATTCAATTCGAAAGGTATTTTACTTGTTTATATAAAAACAAAGTGTATTTACATTCACAAAACTAAATGGAAACACAAAGTAGGCAAATGTAATAAAAAAGCTGGCGACGAGCAAACCTATCGTATGCACTGCCGTAGGTATTTATCTCTAAGAAACGAGTGAGGCGTAATACTGTAGATAATTTTTAGTGTGGTGAAGCGTTGCAGCAAGACATCGTTTCGCCAAATTTTGTCTTATATTATATTTTTTATGCTTTACCTTATGGTCCACCCAAAGAATAGTCCAAAAACAGGTGTAGAGTGCGTGAGCTGCAACCTAAGCAATTTCTTCAGAAATGTGTTTAGGATGCCTAGAAGATAAACATACTAAAAGTCCCCGCCCCTAGGGGGTGAGCCGGGGGTTAAAGTTCCCGTTTTTGAGTTTTTGGCTCATATCTTTAAAACGGTACGGCGTAAAGAAAGTGTCTTCCACATAATAAAAGCTAATAAAATTTACACTATATATCTATCTCCAATCATTGCCATGCTATGAGCTTCAAAAACACACATCAACTAAGTCTAAGGATATTTGAATTTTATGAAATATCTAAAAATCTATTAGGAATTTTTGAAGACAGTAAATGAAAAAATGAGAGCTTATTTTATGGTCTTTAATAAAACATAAAATTAAAAAAAAAAGTTTTTTTTTGTTTTCAAGAAAAAAACATTGGTTTTTCTATGGCCACAGAAAAGTTGTATGCGCACAAAATATTTTAATTTCGTTTTATAAAACTGAAAATTTCAAGCGAATGGGACAAAATCTTTTACATTTTCATTGCTCATAGTCCAATTAATAATAATTAATTCTAACCGATACTTAGAGTACTTTCACCTAAAATAATGGAATGAAAACTCCTCTGCACGGTTTGGTCGGTTTCTAGAGACTGGTTGCTCTCCTGGAGCCTTTTTACTACACGACAACGTACCTTGCCACGTTACCGCACCGTTCCACGTTGACTACGTCGTAACGTGGACATGTGGACAGGCCCTCTCTTTGTTTCGAATACATTGTGGTTTGTGTTTATTAGTTTAACTTCTAATATATAAATTTCTCGTGTCACAGTGTTTGTGCGCGAACTCCTCCAAAACGGCTCAACCGATTTTAATGAAATTTTGTATGTACATTCGTTAGGCCTTAGAATAATAGGTTTTTATCTACTTTTTATATTGATACTACAAATAATTTATATGGAAAAACCACGTATTCCGGGTCAGCTAGTTTTACTATAAACTACATTGTGTTCAGGTCAATATAGGGTGATTAGTGTGAAGAAAGGAACGATGAAAACGTTTCCTAGTAAGTTAGGGAGCATACCCATACTACGTGACCTACTTTTTAAGATTTTTTGCCCCCCCCCCCCCTCCCTCCCCCTGGTGACCACGCGTAGTAAATGCCAAGACCCCCTCCCCCCTTCAATTGTTCACGTGGTATTGACAAGAATAATTTTTAATCATTTTGTAAGTAGAAAGAGTAGATAGCAAATGAAAATAATTTGACTCATATTTGTGTTTATTAAGTTATTTATTACGAAAGACTCTTTGCATGTTTATAATAATTATTACTACTTAATTAAATATGGGTATAAAAATAACGATCACCAAAAATACTTTGAAACCCAATAGTTTGCCAAAAAGAAATACTTGACACCAATCCTACTAATAGTATAAAGGCGAAAGTTAGGATGTATGGATGTTTGTTACGCTTTCACGCAAAAACTACTAAACGGATTTTAATGAAACTTTACAATAATATAGCTGATACATCATAATAACACATAGGCTACAATTTTAACCGACTTTCAAAATGGAGGAGTTTTTTTATGTTCAACGATTACTCCGCCGTTTGTAAACCGATTTTCATTTCATTCAATTTTTTCTTTTGGTGTATAAGCTATCATCCCAAATTGGTACCGTATTCATAAAAGTGGTGACCTGATGAAGGGCTCCATAAGTAATCGAGGGAACTCCTCAAAATTTATATGGATACATGTGGTGACTTCGGTTTGGTGAGCAGTATTCTAAACATAAGCTACCAACAAGTAAGATTTTGCACCAAGGTATACCATCGTTCGGAAGGTGCTGAGAGAACTCCTGACTCTTTATAGATACAATTTTGGGAGTTTCGACGTTGTTTTAAGAATACAAAGCATAATATGCTACTATGCAAATTACATTTATCATCATCATAACTACCATAAACCATTATAGAAGCTTTTATTAATTTTTATTATAGCTTTTTTTATAAAAAAAAAAAATAAGAACCATGTATCGTCCCGTTTTGACCCTATTATTGGTACTTTTCATAGTCTTTTATTATATATCACTAAAACCGCGGGTAACACCGCGGGGCACATCTAGTACTTAAGATATACTAGAAAGGTGTAACAAAACTAAGTGATAATACTTTAGGATGTGTACGTGTTCCTTATAGTGAGTTTACTGTGAAAGTAGCAGCGCTGAATGAGCAAAAATTTTTTCACTTTTGTATGGGCAAGCGCCCCAGTGTAACGAGTTTCTCCATACAAAAGTGAAAAAACATTTTGGTCTTTCAATGCTGCTACTTTCACAGTGAACTATGTAAGGAACACATACACACCCTAAAGTATTATCACTTAGATTTATGTATGATATATATAATAATAGTCTAAAATTACAATAGAACAATCAGAGAAATTAATTTCTAGGCAGATGGCGGACCTAAGTAATTTGGTCGCGTTTAAAGTTAAACCCAACCGACAGATCACAATTAACATTGAATTGACATGATCCGACTATATGACGTTGGTCTGTCAACTTTATGAAGTAATTTTCTCGATGATACATACTAGCTATTTTAGTCACGACTGTAGTTAATCGAACACCAAATATAGTAAATGATCACCAAGCTTGACAGTTTCACCAAACTTCAAAATGCCTGACAAGTGACAACAGTGCCTGTTTTTTTAATGGCTGTTGGCTATAAATAACCATATTAAATGCCAGTGTCAAGTAATAAATGGCGAGAAAAAAAAAATCGTATGACGTTTCTCTCGGCGAAATTGACTACGTGACAAAACTCTAGACCCCCTCTCCCCTCTTGTGACCGAGCGTAGTATTTTGAAGACCCCCCTCCCGTGGGTCACGTAGTATGGGTATGTTCCCTTAGATACCAGAAAAAAAGATTACTTGAAATTACAAGGAACACCAAAATTTATTAGCTTTTGACGACATCTGTGGCTCAGTTGGTGAGCGAGTTGGTAGCTCAAGCCGGGGGTCGCGGGTTCGAATCCCGCCGACGGAACAAAAAGTTTTCAATGTTCCTGGGTCTTGGATGTGTATTAAATACACGGAGCTAAAACAAAGAGGAGGTGTCGTAATCAAATTTCCTTATGAAACGACGCGTGACAATTTGCGGGGTGAGGAGGTGTCAAGCTCCGCCCACTTTTCAATATTTCATCTATCAGCTTAAAGCAAAACTACTAGCTTAGGTCGATGTTGATGTTACTACGTAGTTCAGCTATCTTACACGTCAGTTAGATGTCAAAAGTCTTGAATATTATGGGACGTACTCAGAACTTTAAAAAATATATATTAATTAAAGGGCCCTCAGCCTATCTTGTCTCTAGCGTTTATTCACCCTACCGCTACCATGTTTTAGAAAACCTTGACGTAATTTATCGTTCTCTATCAAATCGCGACAGAAAACGAAGCGGCAGAAGTTTCATAATAGTTAATACCTCATCCAAATACGTAGTGTGGTAACTGAGAAATTAGGAATTTTTGAAGTTGGATTTCCTTAATTACGATATTGTCAGCAAATTCATGTTATTTTTATCACAATTATGATAAGAATTGATATTTTTGTGAAAAAAATCAGTATTCAATTTTTTTTATAAATATTAGATTTTTCTTAGTTTTGTACGTGTTAAATAAACAGTTTACAAATTATATCATCAGATAAAAGAGAATTATTATTTTTTTACGAAAACTACCCAAGAATATTAAGAAAATAAAAAGTTATATTTTTCACTAGCTGTCATTTACATAAATTCAAAAATTTAAGTTACTCCTGTTTTGTCGCAAGTATCTTTGACTAACCTTTCACAACAGGGGTACATAATTTTTGGTCACCTATTTGATATTTGATTTGAGCTCGGAATCGCCTTGATATGCTCGCTATAGAAATTACTATACACAAAATGTTTTATAAAATAAATTGATTTTTCAGTAAAAGCTGAACGATTCCATTTCATCTTTGGAGCGACGAAACGTAACGATTTTTAACCGACTTCCAAAAAGGAGGAGGTTATATGTTCGGCTGTGGTTTTTTTTTTTTTTTTGTATGTTCAACGATTACTCCGCCGTTTGTGAACCGATTTTCAAAATTTTTGTTTTGTTCTATTAGGTTTCCCTC
Source organism: Cyaniris semiargus (assembly GCA_905187585.1). Classification (NCBI taxonomy): domain Eukaryota; kingdom Metazoa; phylum Arthropoda; class Insecta; order Lepidoptera; family Lycaenidae; genus Cyaniris; species Cyaniris semiargus. The sequence continues at coordinate 9,793,899 of LR994555.1, forward strand.
CAATTTGGTCCCATTTTCACAAAAGTGGTGATCTGATGAGGGGATCCATGAGTAATCGAGGGAACTCCTCAAAATTTATATGGAAACATATGGTGATTTTGGTTTTATGAGAAGTATCCTAAGCATATGCTACCAAAACGCAAGATTTTGCACCAAGGTATACTATGGTTCCGAAGATACTAAGAGAACTCCGGATTCCTTATAGATACAAGTTAAGGCGCTGTTTTAAGAACTGAAAGCATATGCTACTATGCAAATTACATTTATTATCATCATCATCATCATCATCATCATCATCATCATTACCACGTCAGGGTCACCAGTGTCACATGGTTGTATATGGATACAATATGCCTCCACAACACCATAATTATATCATCACGTTATGTCCTTATAATAATTATTGGTACTTTTCATAGCGATTTTAATAAAAATATAATGTTGTTTCAAAATAAATGATTCAAGTTCTAAGCGACTTATTTACCACAAAATTGAACATAACAAAGTCAACCTTAACTCCAGAGCGTAAGGCACACATTTGACGTTACTTTTGAGATTCGAAAGAAAAAAGAGAAGTAAGTTGCTTCGATAAGTACTACACTAGTTTAACTATTAACCCATCAATCCCCAAGCGGCACCCGGCTGCCGCATAACAATTAAAAATCTATTGTGTCTGCGATTCCCACGATCGAGGTAATAAATTGAACCCTTAGTATGAAAATACTTACATAGGAAAACAATCTACATCGTAATAGGAATAAGAAAAACAATCGAGGTAACTAAAAAGAGTGAAATTATTATTTTTAACAAAAAATTAAAACCGACTTCCAAGGTAAAAACAATAATAACATCCTTATAATATGAACTAAAAAGTATTAAATAATTTTTCCTATCGGTCGGTGCTAGTTCCAAAAGTTTCAAATACCTATTCTGTCAGAGAACTGAAGATTCAGCTATATCTGGTACCGACTTCAAAATGATGAAGATTGAGTACAGAAATAGTTGAGTTTTAGCCGAATTCGAAAAAGGGACTATTAGATAGGAAAAATTATTTAATACTTTTTAGTTCATATTATAAGGATGTTATTATTGTTTTTAACTTGGAAGTCGGTTTTAATTTTTTCTAAGTTATAATAAACGTGCTCGGTACTAATTTGCAGGTGAGTACTAGGTACTAATTTGCCACGATAAACCAAAATACGTTCCTATTTTAGGTAGGATAAAATAGGTAAACGTATTTTGGTTTTAATTTAAAAATATCCCTATTATTATAGCCTCAAAAATGTATTGGACTGTTCCTATGTTTTGTCAAGTTGGCAGAAGACGTCACGAAAACGCGTAGGCCATGTTTTCACGAACTTCAAAGGAGTAAACGAGATGGTAATATTTTGCACAAAAAATAAGATAGTGCAAACAAAAAACGTTTTTTACATTGTTTCGAAATTTCTCTCATACATCAATAAATAAAAAGCTCTACTTCATTATTTTCTCTTCCCCTCTCGAATACAGGTCAGTTTTATATATCTTCTAAAGTCTAAACAGACAAAGCGCAGGGCAGCCTTTTCACTGATTTCATATACATTTTGTTATCTAATGACATTTTATCACAAAATGTGTTTTTCTTATCGAGTAGCAAAATCTTGTTGTGTCACAAAAAACCTCTTCATAAGCTGACTTTGTCCTTAGCATATGGGTAAAGCTAAGCTGTTTTCATTTCACTGTATACTGCGTATACAGACTTTTAGTTGTTTATAAATTAGAAACTAGTAGTATATGAAACCTAGTATTTATTCAAATCATAAGCTGGAGAATTATATTAGTTTCCTAATGAACCTAATAAGTAACCCTAACCCTCTCTTCATACTCCACACAAAATATAAAACACAATGTTTTATATTATGTGTGTTTAGGTCTCCATCATTTTAAAAATATAAAATGGCCCCTACAAAAACAACCATTGTAAAATGTAAATTATGCTTCATCGTGGGGTAAATGTCTTATATTTCTATGTAAGTGTCATACCTCATCTCTTAGTTTACTCCTTTATGAAGATTGAATAGCTCCATATTACAGGTATCGTTCTAACGTTTTTTTTTTGCAATTTTGACAACCAAATATAGATAATAGATATTGATTCATGTTTATTCACCTAAAGAAGCTACATTCTCTGCAATCACCAAATAAGAAGCTGACATAGAATATATTATTATATGATATATTATTTTTTACTCTTTATTTCGTTACGATATTATAATTTAAAGGTAGATTATTTATTATACTTTTAAAACATGAGTTGCTTATGGCATGATTTAATTGAAAACAGTTCCAAAAAAATAACAAAATAAGTAATTAAAAAGACATGATATTATTATAATATTAGTAGCTTCATAATTTCTCCGAAAAATATTTCGTAAGAAAAAAGGTTCGTGATACATGGCGGGGTCACGCTTCCTCCTGCTTCCTCTACCACGATACACGCGGTCATTTCAATTTGGAAACTTTTTGACAGTTTTGTCATACAAACGATGCGATAGATATCGCTACGTTTGTAAAACTAGAATATACTGGTAGAAGAAAGGCCGATAACCGCTAGAGACAGGACTGACCGTTTGGACTTTGGACCATAGGTCAATAAATAAAATTAGGGTTAGGATTTTGACCGATTTTTTATGTAATATAAGGGGACAAACGAGTAAACGGGGCACCTGATGGAAAGCAATTCATTTATTAATCAATTACTATAATAATATCAAATATTATCTATTATTATCACAAAAACATTAAAACAAAAACTTAAAATAATTTAATTCTAAATACGGCCCTGGATATTTGTTACGTTTAAAATAGTTATCCTAGATGACGACAGATGGCGGTCTCTAAGTATAAAAGCTATAAATGCACGGTTTTAGCTATTAAAATGTGTTTAGGACTAAGTGTATAACGGTTTTCAGTATTCAAGTATGATTATTGCAATAAACTTATGCAAAATTATACGCATTTACGTATGTATTATCTTTTAAAGGTTTCGACATTTAGTGTCAAGTAGTATATAACGCTGAAAGCTTAAATGTTCTGGAACTTTTATATTTAAATTACATTTAAAATTATTTACAAATGAAATGTGATGGTATTTATACTATCAGAACGTCTGTCTGAGTAACTTTGACATTGTAAAACACAATACTTCATCCTTCATCCCGCAAAGAACACCAATTTATTGGGAGTCTCGTTATGTGTGCACCTGACAAACGCTGAAAGTGTACTGACTTAAGCCCCGCCCACAATGATGACGTCAGGACCTAGTTGAAAATCACAGTGCACAGTTGCTTAGGCCGCCAGCTACTCTTTGTTTTAGCTCCGTGATTAAATATTTGTATCTATACTAATATTATAAAGCGGAAGAGTTTGTTAGTTTGTTTGTTTGAAAGCGCTAATTTAGGAACTACTGGTCCGATTTGAAAAATAGCAAAGGCCATAGAAAAGCCAATGTTTTTTTCTTGGAAACAAAAAAAATCTGGTATAGTTTTTTATGTTATATTAAAGACCATAAAATAAGCTCTCATTTTTTTCATTTACTGTATTCAAAAATTCCTAAAAGATTTTTAGATATTTCATAAAATTCAAATATCCTTAGACTTTGTTGATGTGTGTTTTTGAAAATCGACCACTTTGAAAGCTTATAGCATGGCATCTAGGATAGATACATAGTGTAAATGACATAGTTGTAGTAAATTTTATTAGTTTTTATTATGGGGAAGACACTTTTTCTTTACGACGCTTTAACCCCTCCATCTCTGACAAAAAGTCTAGGCAAAAATGTTGGCAGACCTGAGCCATTTGTACAATTAATATTATAACTTTACAACCTAACTATATTTTATGTTTTTGTGAATAATTTTATAATAGCTAATAAATTTCCTATCTATCAAGCCATCATAATATAGTATTTAGTCTGATTTAATATTCTTTTCACAAGTATATATTTTGAAAAATATTTTTCTGACTGTTTCACACGAAATAAGTTAATATTTTGTTATAATCTACACGACGGAACCCTGGTTTAGACCCTTATATAAACAATTTATCGTCACAACTTGAGATGTTTATAAAAACAGGTCATAAATATGACCCGAAAAAAATGGGTTTCGTATTACCCACAAGCAAACTTCGTTCTTAGAGCTTTACAAATAAAGTTCAAAATGGCAGCGGCCGGCAGAATATGGCCGTTACCTGCGAACTTTTATCTCAATTGTTTTAGTAACGTAAGGCATACTATCGATATAAATCGTCTTGTAGACGTTGTGTAATAACTTCTATAAGCGTTTTACGTAATTAATTTACAAATATATGAAGCAAATTGCGTTCAAATCACATAAATCACACACAACTTTTTTCTCAATTTTCACAAGTTATTACGATGTATTTCTTGCAAATGACTATCTAAGTAAAGTAAAGTATTTATAATTAGTAAAATAAACTATTTTAATACTTACATTCGTTAAATCCATCAATTATTTCAAACAAATCACACAAAATGGCAGAACACACACGAAAAAATTCACGATTTTCTAATGACTGAAAAATATTCGTCGACCACAGATTGTATATTTTGCATTCAGAATGTGGCAAATTTATCATAGATCGTAACTAACCAAACTTCTTCATACAAAAGTAGTCTCTAAGTCGACGAAATACGTAACTCGATCGAATGAAAGAGCGCGGCCATATCCGGCCGCTTGGGTCTAGACGGAATAGCTGCAGTATAATCTGTGGCGGCCGAATCCGACCGCTTGGGGATTGAGAGGTTAAAGATATAAACCAAAAACTCAAAAACGGGAACTTTAAACCCCTCCCCCCACCCCGGCTTACCCCCTAGGGGCGCGGACTTTTAGTATGTTTATCATCTAGGCATCCTCAACACATTTCTGAAGAAATTGCTTAAGTTGCAGCTCACGCACTCTACACCTGCTTTTTTAAGTGGGCTATTAATATTCTCAGTGGAGGGAACAGTCACTGTTTTCATTATAACGCATAATATAAACAATAAAGTAATATTAGTACCAGGTGCGGGATGGTGCTGCTGGTGTATGGGCGCGGGCTGCGCCTGGTACACGTCGCGCTGCCGCAGGTGGTAGTCGTAGTTCTCATCCGAGACCGCCTCGCCGCCCGCGCTGCCCAGGGACCGGCTGCGCGAGTCATACAAAAATGTATAATACCAACATACAACATTTAACCATATATGTAAAATACTAACTTACGTGAAAAAAAGTCTAAATAAGTAAATATGAAGTATGCTCGGTACATTTATACAGTTAGGTTGTAAAACGAGTTTCACAGAAGAAACACTATACTTACTTTGCTAAAGTATTAGTGCACACGATGTATTCTACGTCGTCGTTGTAAGGATTAAGGAAGGCGAAAGCCGACGTTCTCAACCACACCCACTCTCGACTCTTGGTCCGGAACCGATACATCAGGGAGATTATTTGTCCCTTCAGTTTTAGAACTGAAATGAATTTTCAAGTACAATTAGCGAAGATTGAATCTGACGTATTGTTATATGTATAATGTGTTTTCTTTTTACTTCAATGTAATTTCACTCTTATTCTCTCTGTAAACAACTTCTATTATCAACGTTTTCGTGGAACATGAAATAAATTAGTGTCAGCAAATTTCTTATTACACTATTTTTCTAACTTACAAATATATAAGTTAAAAGGCGTAATAAAAATCTTAGGGAACATCTAGTTTACTCTCATTTTACAATATTCATAGCACATACCTTGGTCGAAGTTGTCCCTCATGTGCTGCTGGTCTTCCGGGTGGTAGAACTCGTAGGCAAGCTTGCCGAGCAGGTCGGGCGGGGCGTGGCCCACCACCTGCGCGGAGCGCTGGTCCGCGAACGTGAACCGCCCGTCCGCCGAGTGACGCGACACGAACTCCGCCCCACCCCCGCACAGCCCCGCCTCCGCCGCGCTCGGCGTCGACGTCACCTGACATATTATAGTATGACGGTGCGCTTATACGGGCAACTAAAATTGCTCAACTCCAGTCAACTTTGCCGTCACGACTACATCAAGCAATTTGCGGCAACAAGCATCTGCAATATTGCGCAATACAATATTGAGTGATGTAGCCATCGAATATTTGAGCGATATGACATTGAGCGATATGAAATAAATTGCTCCATATTGCTCCACTAATTGCTCCAGATCGCTCGGAAGAAATGTTTAACGTATTCACATGCCGTGCAGAGTAATAAAGGGCATTAAGGTCAAGAAGTGGTACCCATGCTACGTAAATAATTCCTAGCAATTGGCGACAAATGTGTGACTCTGTATATGAATCGATTACGATTTAAACGTACACTATAGACCTTTACCGAGTACTACACAGGCTCCCGTTAGACATGTCGCAAAATGTTTTGTAAATTTTTTCTTCAACATAAGTCATAAATTACCTGCAATCTTCCAATAGCGACGAGGCAACAATGTGAAGCGTGCAGTTCGTCTTCTACGGGTCTATCCATCTGCATACCTGGAAACAGATCTGATTTCCCACAAAACATAAAATCATGTTTTAGATGAAATATCCTCTTTATAAAGAACTTTCTGTTTTAAACATCAACAATCACTTTTTTTCAACATTCTAAACCTTACACTAAATCAACAGAGGTAGCTCTGTAAAAAAAATGATTAATATTTATGTATTGTAAATTATTCGATGGATATATACAAACCTGTGGGTGGCCAATTCTTTATATAACCGGTGCAGTGCACTACGGCGTAGTTGTGTCCGTCGTGCGAGGGCCCGAGCGAGTTGCGGGCGCGGAGGCGGCCAAGCCCCGCCCCCTCGCCGCCGCCTGTTCCGCCCACTCGCATGCGGCAGATGAACCCGCGCCGCGAACCCATTACCTGACGCATGGACGCTGCAAACATTAAAAAATTAAAGAAATCATTTTACAAACCCTTTATTTTCTAATGGTGCAGATGTGTAGGAGTAGATAACGCATCTAGGATGTAGCACTTAATATGGGTGTATCTACAGGGTCGTTCGTGTAAATGTTAGGTGTGGGTTACAAGTGTAGTAATAAATTGATGTCAGGTATCATAGGTGTTGATATCAGATGTAGGTTCTGAATGTAGGTTACATACATTTCATTTTCAGTAAATAAATTAATACAAACTTACATTGATGACCTTCCTTTTTAACAGTTCCAGTTTTCAGATCTAAAATCCTGCCTGTGTTCTGTGGCTCCTGTGTGCTCAACTGTTCTCTGACTTTCTCCACATCATCGGGATGCACTTGATCGTAAAAACACGAGGAATACCATTCTCCCTAAGAAGGAATAAATGTTTTTGAGCACATGCCACAGTTAAAAAAACTCTTAAATTAGAAAAAAAAAAAAATAACGTACCTGTGAGTAGTTTAGTACTGGTGCTATACTATCACTGACATATATTATACGGCCAGTGTCACAACTGACAACAAATAAAAAACCATCAGCCGCCTCAAGAATTAAATGTTTTAACTCCTGATCAGTCAGAAAGGATGGCTTGTATGTTCCATCTGTAGAGGTGTTCCCTGTACCTAAAACAAAAATCATTTGCTGTTACATAAGCCTAAACAGTGTATTGTATGTAGTTTAATCTAATTTAGCATACCAATGTAATTGGACAAGTTAAAAAAAGGTAAAGATATAACATAAGTCATTCTTAACTTCCTTATGCTAAAGAGTACATTATAATAAATATTATTTTTTTTTTTTTGAATAAGTAGCAATTTTTTTTATCGTTTATTTAAAAATATATAAAAGTAGTTCTTACAGTAATATCCCGCCAAACTATGAGTTTATTGGCGAGTACGCGCTCATAACATAATATTCCTTAAACTATCACTATAACTAATATAGGAATAATATTATTAAGTAGGTAACAGCTAATATGACAGATATAAGTGCTAGCATATATTTAAAATTATTTACTGTAGTTCCTCTAATAACATAGTTTTTAAGTTCTTTTTCAGCATGTTAACATTAACCTTGGGATTTTGATTCAAGAAAATAAGTCTGTTAAAAATTTTCGGTATTAAGTATTTGTTCGTCCTTTCCCCATAGTAATTAGTAATTTGTGGTAGGGCTAACATTTCACAAGTAATTTTTCTAGTAGTATGTGTAACTGTTTCTTTGTAGTTGTTGTCATAATAATGCTCAATACTCATTAAAAACTCAAATTTTTTATTAACTGGTCACAGCTGACATTTTTTAAATAATAGATCATAGTTTTTGTTACATTCGTGTTTTTCTTTTTTGCTTACTAAATATTTAATGAGTCTAACTTGTAAATTTTTGATGTTATTTAAATGTGTATTGAAAGTACGGCCATATACTATAAGACCATAGTTCACTAATGACTTAGCTAGAGCGTGATAAACAACTAATAATGTATGTTTACTGACTATTTTACTTAGATAATAAAATCTTCCTAATAATGACCTAAGTTTATTACAGATTTCGTTTACATGTGTTATCCAACTAAAACTTACATCAATGTAAAGCCCTAAATATTTAAATGTGTTAACATATTCTATACTTCGACACGTACAATTACTTTTATTGTTATGTAAACACTCATATGTGTGGCCCACGATAGCAATATCATGCAGGTTTATCGTTTTGGCTGAACGATTATAGGGTGAGCGTATATGCATGCACTTAGTTTTTAATAGGTTAAGTATAATTCCATTGTCATGCGCCCACTTGGTGATATTTTCAAAATCTTGTTGTACATTGTTTTTAGCCTCTATGATATTCTTAGACGCATATATTATACACATATCATCGGCGTACATGAATTCTTTGCATTTTTTTACAACGTTAGCCACACTATTGACGTGCATGATATACCCGCGGGGACCGCATACCGATCCAGTGGAAACACCGAGCGTCACGGGCCACGGCCGCCTCCTCGCCCGTCTCCCCGCACACCATAGTCTGTATCGTTCTACCGGATAAATACTTCCTAAACCACTCCTTAACTGGACCGCGAATCCCACACTCGTCCATCGCCTGTAAAAGGGTATTATAGTCTAGAGTGTCGAACGCTTTTTTATAGTCGATGAACAATGCGATCAGCTGTTTACCGGAGTCGAAACATTGGTTAATGTGGTCGGCGAAACGTTCGAGGGTCACGGTGCTGCGGCCTTTCCGGAAGCCATATTGAGTATCTGACAGTATCTCATGTTTTTCTAAAAAATCTGATATTTGATCAATGATTATTTTCTCCGTAATTTTGTCTATAACTGATAAAATAGCTATAGGTCTATAATTTGAATACTTAATATGGCTTCCAGACTTATATATAGGACGTATTATTGCCTTTTTTAATGTTTCAGGGTATACAGATTGAGAGAAACACATATTTATAAATTTCGCTAAAACGGGACTAATTTTTTTACATAAAAATTTTATATCTTTGGCTCGTATTCGATCTACTCCAGGAGATTTTAAGCATGATAAAGAATTTATAGTTTTCTCAATTTGAGTTGAGCTAACGGGTTCATATCTAAAACTTACTAAGCTGGGTTTCACATATTTACTTCTGTCTAGAATTTTTTTATCACACTTGTGCTTTATGTTTTGTATTTCTTCTGTAAACGTTTTAGAAAAATTTGTACAAATTTGCTTAGTTGTTGTTTTACCTAAATGTCTCGTTATTACATCATTTAAACTGCTTTTATTTCTCCCCATCCACATATTAATATTTTCCCAAATTTTTCTAGGATCCCCGTTACATTTCTTTATCTCACATTGCCTGTAATTATTTTTAGCCTGATTTACAAGTTTATTTACCTTATTTCTAAATTTAGTATATTCTTACCGCTTACACATATTCTGAGTCTGATTTCCAAATTCTAAATAAATTGTCTCTGCGCATAAGCATAGTATAAAGATATTTATCAATCCAAGGCTGCATTTGTCTTTTACATTTCGTCGTCCCTACTACAGTACTGTTTTTATATATTTGGTTAAACATAGAACACATAGACTGATACATGAGTAATGGACAATTTATTTTTAAAAAACTTGTGCAGTCCAAAGTCTCCAGTTTCTGAAAAACAGTTTTATCACACAAATACTCACGAGTTGCAGACTGTCGCGCAGTAGCATTATTATTGTTAGAACCCGATAAGTCCATAGCTATACCCACGGCGTGATGATCGGAGATATGAGTCTCGATGACGTATGATGACGCGCCGCTCTCACTCCGTCCTGCTCGCACCCATACGTGGTCCAGGCACGATGTCACGAGTCGGCCGTTCATGCCCACACATTGTATTTTTGTAAGTTGTTGTTACTGGATTACCTGTATTGGCAATGAAATGGTCAATATTTGTATCACCAATAACAATGACGTTATCTGCGGCTGGAATATTTTGTATTATGTAATCCAAGTGTTCCACGAAGCGTAGCTTATTTTTTTCAGGCGGTCTGTACACTGCAACTATGGGGGTGGTGCTCTTGTCAACCATTAACTGTCCATGCATCACTTCTACAGCATCTAATTGTTGTCCTTGAGCCTTGAAGTTTAGGTAGTCTTGAACATATATGAGTATACCTCCCCCCTCTTCTGTTTTCTCTCGTTATTAAATATTCATTATAGCCCGGTAATTTATATAGCGATATCTCATCCCTTTTTATATTGATTTCACTTAAAACTATTATGTCCATCTTGTGTTTGCTTTGTTCTAGATAAACTTGAAGTTCGTTAAAATGTTTTCTTAACGACGCAATATATTTAGATGTAGTATTTTTGTATAGCACTTTTCTTTACTTAAATCATAACAGAGAGTAGCCATATTATAATATCTCTTATATGTAAAGTCCGGTAAGTAGTTGAATGTTATATCCCAAAATAATCAATCATTTTTACTAACAACACCTTTATGTAGGTATATGTTTTTTTTTATTATTCTATTTTTTTCAAGTCCTCTTCCGACCGAATATTAAGTATCTTTTTTTCGTCGGCATTTTTTTTCACTAATATGTTGGAAATTTGGACCCAAATATACTGAAATCCTTTAGGTTTAAGTTTATTTCGCACCTCCCATAAAAGCTGTCGTTTATATTTGGGTAGATTCTCGTTAATATATATTTGTCTGTCGCTGCCATTTTTGTATACAATATTATTCGTTAATTTGATTTCTTTTTTGACTGACAGCCACTTGTTTCTTTCGTTTTTGTTTCGCAATGTAACAATTACGATTCGAGGTTTTTTTTCGTCTGATTTCTCCTTCCCTACTCTCTTTGCATCTTCTATTTCATTAGGATCCAGGTTTAACTTTTTAGCCATATTTATTATAGTAGATTTCGTATCCTCGTTAGTTTGCAACTCCAATCCGTGAATTTCAATATACTTTTCTTTTCCTTTAACCTCCAACTCCTGTACTCTCTCTTCCAAGGCTTTATTACATTTTTCAAGATATATATTTTTTTGCTCAAGTGCCGTAATTTTTCTTTGTGATTCATCTCTAAATGTCACTAGGGATTGGTACATATCTCCGTAGAACTCCATGGCAGAAGTTAGGTCTTCGATTTTTTTCTCCATATTGTATAGTACCTCCAACTTCTTATTAAGTTCTGCTAGGACCCGCTCAACCGATGATTGATTGACAAGGGCTTAGTGTTATAGGTTCCTGTGATTCCTGCATGTGGCTGGATTTCGTTTTATGACAGTCATCGCAGCACGATGTGCGCAGAAACTGTTTATTATTTTGCACACACTTTTTATGGAACACAGCTTCACATCCACCTTTGCACTTAAAAGTATCATCTTTAGTAAGAGACAAAAAGAGTTTGCATTTTTTGCACTGTATCATTTTGTATACTCGCAAAAACAATATTCTTAATATCACATTAACTACGCTAGGTACGGTAGGTAATACAAAACACTGTATTGCTCACAATTACAAAAAAATACTCATAACACAAGCTACATCTTATCTATATACAGTATACAGTGTGCATTTTTAATGTGTGCAATTAATGTTCAATCATTACTTCTTTACAAAACCATGTTGAAATAGCTGTTGTTGAACTATTTTTAACTGATTGTAGTTGCGATTTGCAAACATGTAAATTTTTAATCACAAACTATTATCGAAGGAATCGATAATAGTTTGTGATTAAAAATCGGGTTTGGCGGTGCCTGTTTTTTTGCTTACATTGATATGAAACATTGAAACAAACAATTAAAATGACGAATCAATATTTTAGCCTCATTAATTATTGCGTATGCTAACGGTTACTTATTTGCACTGAATTCTTTAGTTATGAACTGTGAATATAAGTTTTACCCGAGTTATAATGCTTAATCAGCATCTTAACATAGGTACTAATTATACAGTATTGTTTAAAAAAAAATTATGAAGTTAGCAAAGTCGTGTGTGGTAAACATACATTTACATAATGTTATGTTAAAATAATTATTACTAACCATTATCCATGAAACAATTCATGGATCGTTCATAAATCTATGATTATCATATTTTATCAGTCATGTTGAGTATCACGTTTAAAAAAAGTTATTCAAATAAATATTAATAATAAGTATTGATGTAAAGTATACATGTAAGTTTAGTCAAATTTTTATTAGGCAAAGGCAACCCGTCAGTTTTTACCTAAAATCTGTCAGTGTTTCTATTCTTTCGCAATTTTATTGTGACAACGCGGCAACGCTACGTGACGGGTCACGGGAGTGGCCGCAGTAGATACTGACCTCTCAAAGCTTTCATGTGTGCTACTGCCATACGCAGTATGGTGAGTTTGTCCGGCTTCCGCGCCAGTGCGGAGCATGTTGGAACCATGTCAGATAGTTCCGTGATATACGCCGTCATCTTGTTTCTTCGACGCCTCTCGATCTCACAATGGTTCTCCCGGCTGAAAAGAGACCAAACAATGTTTATAATAGAATTGTCCACATGAAAAACCTTATACCAGGATTGTCGGGTCCAGGAAAGTGCAGAGAATAGTTTTAATCCCGAAAAAATTATACATGTGTAATTTGTATTTCCTTGTCGAAGAGAATTCGGTTTAGCTGTAATTGACATACATACTCCTATTGTACGAAAATTAAAAATATTGGTAGGTATATCGTTTTCACATTATGTGAGACTAATACCAATATTTTCGAGCTCTCGCTCGAGTAAAAAGAATCATGTAGCAATAGGCCAATTCCCGAATTTTTATCTATGCGGCGAACGGACTTTAGAGCCTGAAACATTAATTAACTGGTCAATACCTCTGGAACCACCCATATACGTGGTTCCTCCCGGTGCTTCCCGGTGTTTCACCTTTCAAAAGACTATAATTGTAACTAGACGTTCCGCGCGGCTTCGCCCGCGTAAATTAGATATTTCACAGACAAATCAGTCTACAAAAAATAGCCTATGATCCTTCACGTGGTCTACTTCTTATCTGACCCAAATGACAGAAAAAACGCTCTAGTAGTTCGTGAGATAAGCCCTTTCAAATAATTTCCCCCGTTTTTTCCACATGTTTTTCTATTTCTTCGCTCCTATTAGTCTTAGCGTGATAAAATATAGCCTATAGCCTTCCTCGATAAATTGACTATCTAACACTGAAAGAATTTTTCAAATCGCACCAGTAGTTCCTGAGATTAGCGCGTTCAAACAAACAAACAAACAAACAAACAAACAAACAAACAAACAAACAAATTAACAAACTCTTCCGCTTTATAATATAAGTATAGATTTGCTTATATAGCGCTTTATAATATAGAGATAGAGAGACTTGAAATCTATAAAAACTCCACCACCATCACTTTAGAATGACCTGCACCCTGCGGATTACGAGTTAAAGGCCACGTAAACTCTCTACAGTTACCGACGAACATACATGGTAATTTATAAATTCAACAAACGGGGGTATTATTGTGATATCAAGTAAGTATCCTAATTTTTATGTTAATATAAACGTAATTTTAGATCTAAGACGTGATAAGTCACGTATTCAATATTGTATAAAATCAATTTAATATTATAATTTTATCGCTACTTTTCTTAAGCGTAGCTCGACGATAAACATTCAGATGTACGACCCTGTCATTGGGCGAAAAACTGTGGGAAATATTTCGTCATTGTTAAAAACCAATAATAACTAATCGAATAGCTGAATGAACATTCAAAGACGAATATTCGATAACCTTCACGGTTACCTATTAGAAAGTTCATTGTAATTTGTAGTATTGAGTTGCTTGGTTGATTACGCGTTTTAATACTGATGCACACCAATATACATTATAGAGTAAGTCAAGGCCTATCAGAGGTAAAATTATAATTTAACACTTTACGACGAGTAATTGTAGTCTGTTTGTGCTACGTAGATGTTTGAATAATACTATGTACATTGTATTGTAGGATTAAAGAGAGCGAAAACCTTAGTTTCTCGGTCATAATGACAGATAGGGGGACAGAAATTGAGCATTATTATTTTGTTGATTTGCATGAGGGGTGTTTCTAAGTTGTGAAGTGTACTACTGAGATTAATTCAGATATCAAACTATATATTTTAATATCATGATGATCTTAAGGTGAATAAAATCATTGTGTCTACCAATATCCTACTAATCCTACTAATATTATAAAGGCGAAAGTTTGTATGGATGTTTGTAAGGGCCAACCCACACGTACCACAACCACACGACAACCACAACCACACCACGTAGTCGGGCGTATATTTCGTATTGTAAATGAACTGGACCATTCACACGTACCACATTTTGCAGTCGTTGTCGACCACTTGTCAGATACCGACCACATCGCAACCACAACGTTGCGTCGATGCAACGACAGTGCGCGCACACCGCCCGCGCTCTTCCCCCAAAATGTCGTCGAGCAGTGGTTACGTGTGAATGGTGTCGCTGCAGCTTTTTGTAGTTGCGTTGTGGTACAGACAAAATGCCGACGTGGTTGCGTTGTCGCCAGTGGTTGCGATGTGGTTGCGATGGTGTACGAAAGTCAGTAAAAAACCGTGTTGGATACGTTTTAGATTGCTTGTTTTCTATGAGAGGCCGGTCTGGCCTCTAATAGAAAACAAGCAATGGAACAGCAAGAAATGGAAAGAGCGTAAGCGACAAAATGGTTTTTGTCGCGTAATTTAAAAACCATCAATATATTTCATATAAGCTATGTGCAAATAAAGTGTATTCTTGAACCAAATATCTATGTACAAATTTTGGAAGCTTAAATCACTCTCCTCTGTTGGTAAAATTAGTATCCCTTTTTTTAGAAAGGGCGTAAGCGACAAAATGGTTTTTGTCGCGTAATTTAAAAACCATACATATATATCATATAAGCTATGTGCAAATTAAAGTGTATGTTTGAACCAATCTATGTACAAATTTCGGAAGCTTAAATCACTCTCCTCTGTTGGCAAAATTAGAATCCCTTTTTTACAGATGTCTTTTTGATTGATTATTCTGTGTTATAATAGTTGACCAATCGTGTTATGCTATGGGTAATTCAAAGACAAAGACATGATGAATACTGACAATAAACTTTAATTTCTTAGCTTTAGTTGGTACTACTAATATATATTCTGTGGCTTTAGTCATTGCTGAGAAAAATCGATATCGCTACAGCCAAATTATCAAGGCATCGCCTTAATTAATGAAGCCCCAAACGGTCACCGGCGTCCGAGACACAATAGAATATCTATTGTGTCTCGTTTTCCCACACGCTAAAACTAATAGGACCGAAGAAACAGAGGAAAATGTGGAAAAACGGGGAAAATTATTAGAAAGGGTTTATCTCACGAACTACTGGAGCAATTTTTATGTTATTTGGCAAATGGCACAGATATATAGAGTAGACCACGTGAAGGGACATAGGCAATTTTTTTTTGCGGGAAAATGTACGGTTTCCGCAAAATTCCTAATTTACGCGGGCGACGCCGCGCGGGACATCATATATATGGTTGATATCCAGACATATTAAACCTGTAATTCAGTTGGACTAGGCCAATTGTTTTGATACTAGACGTTCCGCGCGGCTTCGCCCGCGTAAATTAGATATTTCACAGCCAAATCAGTCTACAAAAAATATCCTATGATCCTTCACGTGGTCTACTTCTTATCTGACCCAAATAACAGAAAAATTGTTGTAGTAGTTCGTGAGATAAGCCCTTTCAAATAATTTCCCCCGTTTTTTCCACATTTTCTTCTATTTCTTCGCTTCTATTAGTGTTAGCGTAATAAAATATAGCCTATAGCCTTACTCGATAAATGGGATATCTAACACTGAAAGAATTTTTCAAATCGGACCAGTAGTTCCTGAGATTAGCGCGTTTAAATAAGCCCCATCAAATAATTTCCCCCCGTTTTTTCCACATTTTCCTCTATTTCCTCGCTCCTATTACTCTTAGCGTGATAAAATATAGCCTATAGCCTTCCTCGATAAATGGACTATCTAACACTGAAATAATTTTTCAAATCGGACCAGCAGTTCCTGAGATTAGCGCGTTCAAACAAACAAACAAACAAACTCTTCCGCTTTATAATATTAGTATAGATATGATGAAATTGCAATGAAGTAGGGTTTAGATTTTTAACAAAGTCTGATTACCTCTAATAAGTATCATCTAGGATCGTATAGGTCCTATAGGAAATTGAAGATCATCTAGATTTTAGGTACATAAACTTTGTTTATATTATTATTAATGCAAATTTTTTACCTTGCAAATCTTTCCTTATCTTGAATATTATCCTCCTCCATCCTTGTGTATTTCCCACCACTTGCGTCGTCTTCATCTGACCTAATAGAAAAGAAAAACAATGCACTTCACTATATAATTTACACCATTTTATTTTTAAAAGTAAGGTTTCTATAAAATTAATTATTTAAACATTTTAGACACAGTTAGACGACACATTTACAAAAGTGTTTTAGGAAAATCAAGCTTTCTTTGTGCAATAAGTATTTTTTTAATATAATAATGAATTAGCCTAAAGATTGTATACTGCCACAATTAAATTTGAATACAGTGTAAAGCATGTTGGACTCACCCAATACTACCAGCTCGACGCTTTTGTATGTCCTTTGCTGGGTCAGCCCCTACAAGTAAATTTATAGGCTAAAGTCGATATAATTTATGCATGTTGCACATGTTACCATAACAGACCGAAGTATGCAAAATTTCAAGATCTGCCAGTAAAATTTAAGATTTACCAATTACTGTAAATACTAAAAATGCAGAAAATATAGTAATTTTAATTATTACTAGCTAAACACTGAGCTTTGTGAGGGCTTGCGTCGTCACACCTTGACTGACTGATGATAACACATCTACATAATACATAAATTAAAATTACTATGTTAACCGATTCGGTGCGGTGTCATTTTTTGCAAGTTTTTGCGCCTGGCTGCGAACAAATATTTCGTAGCTCCTCTGAGGCGCCAAGCGCCAGGAACTTTGATGACTCCTCTCGGGCGCCACCCGCCATGAATTGTAATTTATCGCTGTTTGTTTTTCTTTTAGTAGCGACCCAACAGCGAACGTAAACGGATTAATAGTTCGTTTCAAGTATTTAGAAGTGATTATTTACGTGTACAAACAGAAATGGAAGGTAAGTGACTTATTTTTATCAGGTGTTGTAAACCTTTGGCTATATTGATAATTTATTTTCGTTTTATTGTAGAACGGGATATTACATGCTACTTGCTAGTCATGTATAACGCCAAAAATGTATATCTACTTTTTATAGCATTTTATAAACAAATAAACATTGTATAAGTTGTAGTTTTTGAATGAAATATGTTTCTTTCATACCGGTGTGAAGCAGGGGCGGGCTTCTAGTTAATTATAAGAATAAATGTGAGATTTTGCTGGTGTTGGCGTTATATATTTATAAAATAATTCGTCGGCCATATTAATCACCAATTGAAAATGTTTAAGACTCCTGAAGTGTACGTTTTTATGCAATATTGTAAAAATAACACTGTACACGTAAAATACGTGACAAATAAAGCCACTTTCATTGAGGGGAAACCTTTGAAAAATGTAATTTTAGCATAGTTTTACAGGTAAACATTTTGGGTCCTCTCGGGCGCCACACGCCATACAGAAAAGATACCCATGGAGCCTCAGCAGCGCCATCCGCACGGAATCGGTTAAAGCACAAATCAAAAGGCGTGATAGTTTTTCCGTAAAGTGTACCACAAAATGTTCAGGTTATGGGATATACTAGGGCTCGCTTCGCTCGCCCTGATTAACAGTTAATACCATTCTCTCGATATTTTTTGTAATAGTTTTTTAATAAGCCATAAAATATTATGGCAAAAAAGTACATGACATAAAAAAATGTATAAGTACAAAATAAAAATAAAACTAATTTTTTTTTTAAGTTTTACTTCTTACTGCTGATAAAGTTTGGTTTTAGGAACATTTAATAATTTCTTGTATATTTTATTTTAACTATTTTTCAAACCCTTACATAGGGGCCTTAGGGCTCTCACTCATAACTGCGAATTTGCATCGTAATGTCGTTTTTATTATGAGTTTTGTCGCAGATATTTGCGATGCGATGCGACTTCGCAGTTTTGTGTGGGAGCCCTTAAGAGTTAGTTTAACCCTACTAACCTCTCGAATTGAAATTTGGGATGTCAAAATTCTATTGAGCCTTCAAATACCGAGTTCTTTTGCGCCATTTCAATTTTTCTATTTTTTCTAAATTTTAATTTTTTTTTGTGTTTTTCTTGTTTTGTCGCGTATTAGTATGGTTATAGTCAGTGAATAAAGACTTCATTTATTTATTTACTAGTGGTAGTTTTATTTGTCAAAAGCACTGATGTTACATCATCGGAACTAATTCTGTATGGAGGTAAAATATTCTTAAATTTTATAATTTTCCAGGTAATTTTTAAGTTTTTCTCTCTGTATCAACCTACCTCCGACATTAACAAACAACCTCTTTGGCTCAATTGGTTGAGTGTGTGGCAGCTTAAGCCGGGGGTCACGGGTTCGAATCCCGCCGACGGAACAAAAAGTTTTCAATGTTCCCGGGTCTGGATGTGTATTAAATATGTGTATGATATAATAAAAATCTTAAAGATATGTATAGTATTAAAGTATTAAATATATTTCCGTTGTCTGGTACCTGTAACA
This sequence comes from Cyaniris semiargus, assembly GCA_905187585.1. Taxonomy (NCBI): domain Eukaryota; kingdom Metazoa; phylum Arthropoda; class Insecta; order Lepidoptera; family Lycaenidae; genus Cyaniris; species Cyaniris semiargus. The sequence continues at coordinate 9,813,079 of LR994555.1, forward strand.
CAAGTCCTTCAGGTACTTAGCACGGGGCCAGACTTACGTGGTGTGAAGCGTCCATATATATTATTTATTATTTAACAAACACAATTAAAAAATAATTAGCAAAATCGGTTCAGCCATTCTCGAGATTAGCTCTTACACACACATTTAACATTTTTATATTATTATGATTATGATTACTATATTAAAAGGCAATCTTAAATCAATATGGATTGATTGGATTGATTGGCCAAGTAAATGACGGAAATAACTCAAATTGCAAAACATTTCAGACATTCACGGTTCATCCGCGGACATCCGCAGATGCAAAAACATCCAGCCAGCCAGATTCTTTTCGGACGTCCGAACGCTCAAGATCGCGTCCGCGACTTATGTCAATGTGCACAGTTTAGTGTATTTTGTATTAACCACATAGAAACAAGCCGCATCCGAGGAAAACGTCCGAGGACAACGTCCGATAATTTGTTCCCAGCTTAAGAGGGCGACCTATGAGTTATGACAGAAAAAAATCTGTTTTTACCCGCGCACTTCATACCCCCCCGCACCGCACTCGTCCAACTCATTCAATATGTCACCGCAGCTATAAATTTGTGTAATTACTCTCGTAACCACTTTTTGTACGAACGTAGTATAACCAAATATATCAGATAAAATTTTGAGAAGTTTAAGTCACATTTTCCATCTGTACTTTGAGAATCAAATTAATATACTTTTTGCCTTATACACTAGTAGTACTTTATGATATGTTTATTTATCGAAATCGAATAGGCTCTGACACTACTGGTATCGATTCTGGTTAGAATTCCTAAGCTGTAGTTGTTACAAAAATATAATTACTTTATATTTTAATATAATCTACTAGCCACGTCTTCGTCCACGTCCGAATTTGGTTAGTTTTTGTGTGTATTTGCGTAAAATATATTAACATTTGTCAGATTAAAATACACAAAATTCTCATGTCATCAATGTTTGTGTGCGAACTGCTCAATATCGATTCAATGAAATTTTGCATACATACATTCGTTAGGCTTGAGAATAATTTTTTATCTGCTTTTTGATATAATATATTGATGCTAGAAATAATTTATATGGCAAACTAACGTTTGCCGGGTCATGTAGTCAAATATGTATATATAAAATTCTCGGGGCACAGTGTTTGTGCGCGAACTCATCCAAAACGGTTCAACCGATTATAATGCTATGTACATTTACGTACGTTACGAAATTCGGACTACATTTTATACAATAACAAAAGAATTTTGGAAATCCGTCAACAAACGGCGGAATTATCCGCCATGGTATCACTAAAATCGTCTCTGATGCTGGTGCTGATAAAAACCCCAGCTCAAATTTCATCTTGATACACTAAAATCACGTGTTTGGGAAATTCTGCGTCGATTAAACCATCCTCATCCTCTGGAGAGCCATTATTCGTCCCATATAGGTGTTACTATTATTAATTTATTATCAATCTTCCAAACTCGTGAAAAAACAACCTTTCACATTTTCCAGATTGCAGTACTGGAATACATTTCAAAGATTTTGGGAAAGGCTCAAAAAATGTATGTTTAGGTACTCTATACCAAGTATCGAATATTTGTTATTTAATCTATTGGCAAGAAAATTTCAAAGATTTTGTCTTTTTCGAATAAATTATCAGTTTCATAAAACGAAATAAGATTTGTTGGTTTATAACTTTTCTTTAGCCATAGAAAGACTAATGATTTTTCCATAGAAATAAAACTATCCGGAAGTTTTTCAGTTATTAATAACTTTAAAAATAAGCTAAAATTCTTTCATTTACGGTCTTTCAAATAGATTCTTAGATATTTTCAGATATTTCATAAAACACAAACTTCATATGACTTTGTTGATTTGTGTATTTGAAAAAAATCGGCCACAATGCTCATAGCAAGGCAATGATTGGAGTTAGATACAAAGTTTGAAAGACAAAATCGTAGTAAATTTTAGTAGCTTTCATAAAATTCTTTACGACTCACTCTTTTAAAGAGCTAAGAACTTAAAAACAGGAACTTTTGGCCTTAATTAGAAACTAGCTAAATTATTTTTTCTATATAAAGTGCTTTTATTCATAATTCACCTAAAATTCATGTATTTTTGAAAAATGGTATTCGGTTGACACTTGAAAATGCTCAGCAAGTTGGTAAGATCCTGGTTCCCAAAGCAATGTGCAAAACGAAAAATCACCCCTAGAAATGTGATGGTCACACTTTGGTGGTCTAATTGCCGGTGTGATAAGTCACAGCTTTTTACATAACAACGAGAGCATTACTGCAGATGTGTACATTGAAAACACACAACGTTGGCGATGCTCGTACGTCTGCAACTAGTTTTTGTCAATTGATCGTCTCCGCTGCTCCTTGATGACAACGCGCGACCCCATTTTGTTTGGAAGCTCACCCTCATCTGCCATACCGACTATTACCTTTTCCAAAATTGGGAAAACTTTTACCGGGAAGAAAATTCAACTCGCGAGAGACAGCCTCTCAAAATGCCTTAGAAGTGTAGTCTGCCGTCCGGCTGACATTTTCAATAATGGCATCTATACACTGCCACTGCGTTGGTGAACGTGCATTGATTGCAGGGGTGATTACTTTGAATAACAGAAATAAGTAAGTTCGAAATAATCAGCCAAGTGTGAGTCGGACTCGCGCACGAAGGGTACCGTACCGTTAAGGTTCGCGCACACTTTGTCGGCGCGTGCCGGGGCGTGCCGGGGCGTGCCGGGGCGGGTCGGGGCGCAGCGCAGCGCAAAATGCGCTATAGCACACTATTGCCGGGTCGGGTCGCATCACATTGACGGATTTTAACGCTCACTGTGCCAGGGCGTGCCGGGGCGGGTCGGCGCGCAATGCATCACATCACATCCATCGCATCACATCCGCGCGCCGCTTGCTATAGCACACTGTTGCCGGGGCGCAGCGGGTCTTGTCGGGCCGTGTCGCATTGACGGAAATCCGCCGAGCAAAAATCCGCGCCGATGCGCCCCGGCACAGTGTGCGATACGCGCATCTGCTTCCATACAAATTGTATGGAGGCGGATTTTTGCGATGCACCCCGGCACGGCCCGTCTCAGCTTCTGAAATTTTCACAGAATGTGTAAGTATATCTGTTGCCGCTTTAACAACAAATACTAAAAATAAAATAAAATTAATATTTAAGGGGGCTCCCATACAAAAATTAAAATTTTTGGGCTATTTTTAGCTCTATAAAGGAGTGAGCACACTGAGACGGGCCGTGCCGGGGTGCATCGCAAAAATCCGCCTCCATACAATTTGTATGGAAGCAGATGCGCGTATCGCACACTGTGCCGGGGCGCAGCGGGTCTTGTCGGGCCGTGTCGCATTGACGGAAATCCGCCGAGCAAAAATCCGCGCCGATGCGCCCCGGCACAGTGTGCGATACGCGCATCTGCTTCCATACAAATTGTATGGAGGCGGATTTTTGCGATGCACCCCGGCACGGCCCGTCTCAGTGTGCTCACTCCTTTATAGAGCTAAAAATAGCCCAAAAATTTTAATTTTTGTATGGGAGCCCCCTTAAATATTAATTTTATTTTATTTTTAGTATTTGTTGTTAAAGCGGCAACAGATATACTTACACATTCTGTGAAAATTTCAGAAGTCTAGCTATAGCCGTTCTTGAGATACAGCCTGGAGACAGACAGACGGACAGACAGACATTGAAGTCTTAGTAATTGGGTCCCGTTTTTACCCTTTGGGTACGGAACCCTAAAAAGAACAATTTTTTAAACAAAACGGCAATATAATAGGTATAAAAGACCTTATAATATATTATGTAGTATATTATGTACTCTTCTAAATCCTTTCATAAATGTGTCATCACCTTTGTTCATACTCTATTATCCATTATCAAGCGAATGGTCGATGTAGTGAATTTAATTTTGTATATAATATTATAATGTTATCACTGTTTGACAATTTAATCTTATCATTTCTAGACCGTAGCGTTGTCCAAAGAAATTTATTCGATATTTCCATAGTATCGAGTACGACATTCATTGAAACCAAATCGATTTTCAAATCGCTGTCATACACTAGTTTTTGTCAAAACTATATCGATTTAAAGCCGATTTATTTTTTCAATCTCTATTGCCGCGGCCGCTGATTCGTCTATCGTCACGAATCTTCGTGCTATGAGACGATACCATTGGACGATACACGCAGATCGTCCAATGGTATCGTCTCAAGCACGAAGCACTACGCATGTGCGGCCGCAATATATGGGTTTGACAAATTATTTGTCATGGTAATATTATCATATTTGTAAACAAATATACATATCGTCGCTGCGCGTGCGATACCGCGTATGAGCAGTTGGTAAATACCGCGTATCTGCTTTTTGATGATTTTACAGGAGGAAGAAAAAACTGAATATCTCAGCTATTTTGACTCCTATTACCGACCGAACTTAACAGCTAGTTCTTTGTACTTTCCTTTAGTGGTTAGTAACGTAAATTTGTTCGTAATTGGCTTAGGTTTTGTGTAAAGTCACTTACGCGTTTTTGTATTAAGTAAATACAAAATAATTAGGCTTTATATTAAAGATACGCGGTTTTGAAATCGAACAAATCAGTAAAAGGTTGCATTTTTTTTATTAGAAAAATCAAATATTTTATATTTTTTTACACTGTAACCTAGCAAAAATATTGTGTTAATTACCAAATCCATTTTACAATATTATCTAAGTATTCTTAATTTTTAATTGATATCCCAATTTTCATAGATTTTTTACTTTATCTGACAGAGATCATAATAATCATTTAAAATAAAAAAATAATGATTTATTACATAAGTACATACTAAAACCCTACTTCCACGGACCTGAAGAAAAGGACCCCCAACCGGAGCACTTCTTATTAAAGGGTCGAAGGTCAAAATGAGTCTGACGCTTAAATCACAGCAGCAGCAGCTATACTCTCCAGAGTATAGCCGCCAGAATCCAGTCTGTCGGAGATTCCTTCACTAATTTCGTAGTAATAAGGCGGGCATTAGCCGGGTGGCAGCTACTCTTCGCAATGTAGCGGTGAGTGTTACCAGGATGTGTCGTACGGTCTCCTAGGTGGCAGCTACTGCCCTAGCGGGAGATCCATCGTGGCAGCTGGTTACGAAGGTCTTCGCCAAGTTGGTCATCCTCGTTCCAGAGAGGACATCGCGGCCTGCAGTGGGAGTGCCGGGGGGTTTAAAGGCAAGGACAGCAGCCTCGAGGCATACAATCGTTGGGCCATAGAGTAACGAAGATAATGAGCTATTCTCTGTTCCGGATCGGGAGTGTGGAGGCGTCCTTATGCGAATCTCCAAATTTCTATGCAATTGGGGCTCCGGATGAGGCTGGGAACCTACCCGGCTTAGCTAGTCCGGACGCCGAAGGGAACTCTACAATTTACCGAAGCGTTCCCTTACTTTGGTGGTAGTCTGCTCCCTTTTGGAGAAGACCGTCCGGTCGTGGAGGGAGCCCTGTGTTTGACAAACCCAGAGCATCTCTCCGTATATGGCTGAAGGCAAATCAGTGAGGCTGGAAACCTACCCGGCTTAGCTAGTCCCGACGTCGAAGGGAATTCTTCAATTTGCCGAAGCGTTCCCTTACTTTGATTGTAGTCTGCTCCCTTTTGGAGAAGACCGTCCGGTCGTGGAGGGAGCCCTGTGTTTGACAAATCCAGAACATCCCTCCGTATACGGCTGAAGGCAAATCGCAGGTTGTTTTAGTGGGTAGGTTTAGCACTACTAGTCGCCCATATCCCCGGGGTGCTTTAGCTTAACTAAGCTACTTCCCCAACCTGGTGATCATATTTTGTCGTGGCGATTAGTTGCCACTTGCCGCCTGTATTGTTAAGGTGAAGATATAATGATCACATGATGTAATATTCCTTGATCTTCAAAGCAATGGCAATGGTGGTAAATTAATTGAAATATTCTAGCTATGTATACGTAATATGAACAATATTAAACAATAATTAAATTATACTTACGTGGTGGTTTATCTCAGAAAAATAGTTATTTCTAGGAGCAAATCGCTGTAGTAAATACGCGGAATTGCTTCTAACTTCCGGCCGCCTACTGTTCCGCGGTATTGTTTCGATGGCAAAATGTACGTTTCTAATTGGATAATTTAAATTCTGTGAAGCCTAATATAAGCCAATATGCGTTTCGGATCGGCTGGCACAATATGTCAATTTTGCGCATTTTGCTGTTACGCGGTATTTACCAACTGCTCATACGCGGTATCGCACGCGCAGCGACGATATTTTATTTTAAATTAAAAAACCTTCTACAATTGTTCATCGGCTCCCGTTTTCTCCTACAAAGGTTGCTTTTAGTGTATTTATTTAATTTTTGTTTGTTTCCCATGGTTTCGATTAAATATTTTCTCAATCCGGAGTAAAGGCAAAGGAAGTATGTCCTCTCCTCAGGCGCGCGCGAACGCGACTATTGGCGACTGAGAGGTGAGACAAATCTAGCGGTGAAGCGCGAATGTGGTTTTTCTTAAATATCTTAAAAAATATAGAGAATATTAAAAATCCGCTAGGTCGAACCCTCGGTGATAGAATTTTATATGATGTGTAAAAATATTAACTTAGTTTAATGCATGGTTTTGGCAATATAGGAAAAATTCGTCAAAGTTAGATGCATTTATGTGATTTTTTTCTATCCAGAAAATTTTACGATATCGTGTTTTCGCTCAGATCAGATTCTTGGAAATATAATGTAGTATCTAGGTTTAGAAAATTAAACAATTCAGGGCTTATTATCAAGTCCAAAAATGATTTATAAAATCGACCATTTTGGGTTTGTCGCCTTCCTAAAGCTAGAAACAAATTATCAGACGTTTTCATAAGTCGCGGCTGACGGATGCGGCTTGTTTCGATCTGATGAATACAAAATACACTAAACTGTGCACATTGTCTGACATAAGTCGCGGACGCGACCTTGAGCGTTCGGACGTCTGAACAGAATCTGGCTGGCTGGATGTTTTTGCATCCGCGGACGTCCGCGGATGAACCGTGCACATTGTTAAGCCGCATCCATCAGCCGCGACTTATGGATGCGTCCGATAATTTGTTTCTAGCTTTAATGTCTGAAATGTTTTGCAATTTGAGTTATTTCCGTCATTTACTTGGAATTGCAGTTTAACTTTGAACAATACATTATTGTATTGTTCAAAGTTAAACCGCAATTCAAAGTTACCCAAAATGAGCATAACAATATAAATAAAATTTTGAGTACAAGAAAATATAATTGTTTTATACATCCTACAGTATCTGGGCTACTATCCATTGATACCTGGTTCATTAAAATTGGACCAGTACTCATGGTTCTCTCTTGAATCAAACCTACATAAAATGTCAGTGTAATTTTAATACATATTATCCATATTAATATTATAAATGCGAAAGTCTGTCTGTCTGTTACCTCTTCACGCCCAAACGGCTGAAGCGATTTTGCTGAAATTTGGTATAGTGATACTTTTGAGTCCCGGAAAAGGACATAGTCCATACTTTTTATCCCGGAAAAATGTACGGTTCCCGGGCGATAACGAATTTACTAGATGACGCCCGCAACTCCGTTGCGCCAACTCGTTTATCGCGCGGGAACCGTACATTTTTCCGGGACAAAAAGTATCCTATGTCCTTTCCCGGGACTCAAAAGTATCTCCATGCCAAATTTCAGCAAAATCCGTTAAGCGGTTTGAGCATTAAGAGGTAACAGACAGACAGACGGACAGACGGACAGACAGACAGACAGACAGACACACTTTCGCATTTATAATATTAGTATGGATTACAAAAAATGTTAATAAAAGCATGATTTTGCTAACAACGCGTCACGCGGAGCAACGCAAGAGCAACGTCAATAGAAAATAGGTCGATTGTTAAGTTAATTTCTTTCAATCTTATGACGAAACAATGTGTAGTCTACGTCGTTTTTATGAATCAACACACAAATTAGATATTTTATGCAATAATTATTAGAGGCATAAACCATAGAATGTAAAATATTACGAACCGGGGATAGTGGGTGCCACGGCAGACATCAGTCAATAAACTCATCAGTCCACTTTTACTTTACCGTTGGTATGAAAAAGTGTAGCTTAAACTTTTAAGTCACAAAAGAAGATCACTAAAACACAAAAACAAAATTTCTGTTTATTGAAATTTCTCAACACAACACAAACGCCATTTTTCATTTATTTGACATGACATTGCCGAGAAATGTGAATCGTGATTCGTGAATACTTTTTTTTTTAAATTTATTGGGAGCTGGACAGGACTGGAAACGAGTCCTTTGCTATTGGGTTGTTTTCTTTTTAGAATCTGCACCAGACGGCGGTCGGCGCGACGGTGTATAGATACAGTTCGACAAGGCTGTTTATGAACGTGGCGAGAAAAGGAACTAACGCTTCTATCATACAAAAACGTCATTTTTGACAGTTCTCCTTACCAGCAGCAGCGCCCATTGACAGTTTGACACATTCTTAAAAAGCCTTGTCGGACTGTACTTTTAAATCGATTCTTTCTATGGTTCCCCACCGATCAGAAATTATCTGCAGGTTGGCATCACTGACTACATATTGGTTGTGTTTCTAAAAATATCAGTGTACTGTCAAGTGTGACATAAATCAAAATATCTTAAACCTAGTTTCCATTAGCATAATATTAACCAAAAACTGTATGTATTTATACATTTCCATATATTTCTGTGTTTTTTTGCTTCGTCTCTCTAGTTTAAATTTCACGAAGAGCAAACGCCTAAGCGATCATTGTGCATTGGCCTAAGCGATTAGGCCAGTATACTGGTAAGAGTTTAGGAAGACGCTGACATAAAATAATACTTGTCAAACTGACAACTGACAACTGAAAGAGTTTTGGCGTGCATGTCTCTTTGACGACACTTCTTCTACTTTTTATTGTTGGTGTGGTTTTTATTATTTTTTCCCAAATTGTGTTGGGTTTTTGATGTTCATTATTGGTAAAATATTAGCCATTAAATATTGGTTATCGTGCACAAGTGCAGGTAAGATGTTGTCAAAACCAAAATTTATAATTCCTGTGACATTTGGTGTGAATAACGGCAAATAGGGCTATTTCTTACGTGAGTTTTAACAAAGACTTCGTTATAATAACTTTATTATCCTATTCATTGAAATATTGCTGCGTCATTTTCAAATTGATATGTATCAACTTATCAAGCGAAATTTGGGAGCGAGCTGTGAAATGTACCTACATTCTTTTTCCCAGTTTTGTAGCAATGGTAAAGTGCGCGCACGATAACTTTGCGCGCGGCTGAAATCGGAACTAAGTGTCGGGCCGCCACGTTTACATGATTTAAATCGATACGCCTATTCCTATACATAATTTAAATAAGTAAATAAAGATATTAAAGTAAAAGTACCAATGTTATAAAAAATATCATTGGGATTACCAATGATTAAAGAAACACAGGATCCGAAGCAATTGTCTATGTATAGGAAAAAAAAAGTTTTCGGGAGTGGCGGGAAAAGTTGAACATTTTTCAGCACTGAAAATTTAATTTCATTTTTATTGTAAAAAGTTGTATAATTGTAGAATATTTGTCGTATTGTATATATTTTAATTGTATATAATTATTTCTTCGTTCTGTTGGTAAGTTTTTTAATTATATAAAAGTCCCTTCACGGGACAAGGCGCGCCGCGATGTCTCAGCGGCCGTCCAAATGGAAGAAGAAGAGACAAATATCGTCTAGTCCGGTGGATGATCAGGCTGAGTCGAGTAGCTCTGAACAGTCTGAGCCCACAGAGGAATGTAACAAATAAGTATGCTCCTTATAGAGTCAATGATTACAGCCGTCGCTATCCAGAGGACAGCGCAGCTGGATTTGAATTTGTAGTTTTTGTGGAAAGCACAGGTGAAACTCCTATAGGTACTCGCGACCTTATGGGTTTAAGTCGAATTTTCCAACAATCGATTAAGGGAATATCTTTCTTGAGAAAAATTAATAAATTCAAAGTTGGAGTCTATTTTAATCGGCCGAACTTAGCTAACGCATTTCTTGAAAATACTACTTTTTTACGAGACCAAAATTTAAAAGAAAGCATTCCAGCTGGTAGCACGGAGTTGACTGGTGTCATTAACTCCGTACCGACCGAAATGTCCAATCAAAAAATTTATAAAGCAATTTCGAGTAGTATAAAAAGGGTAATATGTGTACGCAGAATAATGAGAAAAGCTAAGGTTAACAACAGCTTTGTGCTGCAACCAACGCAATCAGTGGCAATTACATTTTCGTGTTCTACATCATTGCCTGAATATGTTTTAATAAATATGTGGCGATTTCCCGTTATGACATATATTCCACCAGTGAAACAGTGTTATAAATGTTTAAGATACGGACATTTAGCAAAGTTTTGTAAGAATGCAGAGCGTTGCTCGATCTGTGCCGAGGCTCACAATTATAAAAATTGTACCCAAAGCCCAGATAAAGCTGTTTGCGTACATTGCAAAGGTAGCCATTTATCTATATCTGGAGAATGTAGAGTAAAAAAAATGAAAATAGAAGAAAATAAAAAAAAGTATACAACTACATCATATGCAGACCTTTTTAATAATAAATTACAAAATTTCCCTTCATTAAATGAAAACACAAATAGTAAAGACTTATTAAATGTACTTCTCTCAAATAAAAACGCACTTACGTTACTCACAGAATGTTTAATTAAAGCTATTACTCTGAACAAGACTCAAAATGCAAGCATAAACTCACAGCTTCTTTCAGAAGCAATAAAAGAAACTATAAAAGAAAAAAAATAACAATCTTTCACATTCTCTGCCCAAGTAAATATTATGCAATGGAACAGTCAAAGCTTGCCAAGTAATAAATATGAACTACAAAAATTTCTATTAGATAATTCCATCCACATTTGTATAATTAGTGAAACGTGGCTCAAACCACATATCACATTTAACATGAAAGGATACTCTATTGTGAGAAATGACTGTGGTAATAATCACAATGGAGTAGCCATATTAATTCATAACACTATAGTCTAAAACAAAATTAATACATTTTATTTATTTATATTTAATAATTTATGTACACAAAACTGTTTACAGTGAAAGACTTAAAACTAGAAATACATTTTAGTACAAAGGTACTACTTATTCCGATTGGAATCTCTTCCAGTAGACCTGTTACAGGAAATTTAGAAAAAAGGTAACCATAATTAGTGCACACAACAATTGAGTCTTTAAAAATTATTATAATTATGTACGTTAATAAAATAAAATATATAATCATAAATTATATAAAGTATAAATATATAAATGTAATACTAATATATAATTATATCAATAATATACAAATATGAATTATGTATAATTTATAATATAGTATTATACTTACGGGGTTTGTTGACGGAGGTGACATTGTTAGGAGAAGCTTAAATAGTGCTCATGCAGTCTTCTCTTAAATAGTGCAAGAGTTTCACATTCACGTATATGACTTGGCAAGGAGTTCCAAAGTTTAGCAGCAGAAACAGTGAAGGAGTATGCAAAGAAGTCAGTACGATGAGGAGGGATATCTAAAAGGGTGCGTCTAAAGGATCTACAGGTGAATTTTGCAAGTTGAGAAAGGAGAAGCGCTCTTTCAAATAGGAAGGGGATGTAGGACTAAATAAAATATTAAATAGGAAACACAGTATACGGTAATTTCTACGCAAGCGAATAGGGAGCCACTGCAACTGCTTTCTATATTCGGACACGTGATCATATTTCTTGAGGCCAAAAATGAAACGTATCGAAAGATTTTGCAGCCGTTCTAATTTGTTTAAAATATCTTCATTCGCGTCTAAGTAGCAAACATCTGCATAATCGATAATGGGTCGGATAAGGGTCTGCGCTAATAAGATTTTAGTAGGAGTTGGTAAAAACTTTTGGAGCAATTTGAGTGAGTGCAAGGTGTGATATACTTTACGACTAATGTTGCTCACATTGGCATTCCATGACAGATGTTCATCAAAAATAACTCCCAGGTTTTTAGCAGTGTCGGAGAAAGGTATCATAGTGCCGTTCAATATAATTGGAGGAAGAGTAGCTTTATCAAGTAGAGCTAGCATCCGTTTACTGCCCATTAACAGTGCCTTAGTTTTAGTGGGATTTACGAGTAGACCAAAAGACTGCGCCCATTCACTTATACGTCTAAGATCATCATTAATGAGAGCAATGGCGGAAGCTGCATTGGGTATGGTGAAATGCCGGTATATTTGCAAATCATCCGCATATAGATGGAATTTACACACTAGTATTTTTACAATAAAGTTTATGAAGATTTTATGATGATTCTTTACAAAATATTGTTGTTCAGATTCAAATTTTTCAGAAACAAATTTCGATTGTAAGTTTTTACAGCCCAGGAAGCTGTACTCCTAAATTTAATAAGAAAAAATTTAATGATTTAATACAGACTATTCCGAAACCGATAATTTTTGCTGGAGACTTTAACGCGCATCATACTTTATGGGGTTGCGGCAAAGTTGACGCGCGAGGGAGAGATATTGTTGATGTCGCTGATGAGAGTGATTTGGTTCTCTTGAATGATGGACGTCCAACCACAGTAGGGTCGCATAGATGGAAGCCAAATGCACTAGATTTGACTTTTGTTTCGGCGTCGATAGCATTATTTTGTGAATGGCAAGTTTCTTCAGACTCATTAGGTAGTTATCATTTACCAACTCTGACAACATTGAATCTTTCTCCATCATTCTCTTCCCATAGTAACTTGTCACAGACATTTGAAAGTTTTCCTCTTCACACGAATCTGAAAACAGTAAATTGGGATTTGTATGAAAAAACTGTTAATCAGAAATTAAAAAAAATTCAAATTGAATCATGCGATTTAATCGACAGTTATAATAGATTCTGTGCGCTTATAATTCAAACTGTTGATAAATGTGGCACATTTATCAACGGTTTGATTAAGCCTAAGTTTTGCACCCCAACAGCTAATCCTGTTTCTCAAAGTTCTGCCTGTAGTAACAGTAAAAAAAAAAAGTTAAAATTCCATTAGTATGGTGGAATGAAAAATGTTCCAAGGCTGTACATGATTGTCGTCAAGCCTATGCGCGGTTTAAAGCGAATTCTTGTATTGAAACTTTTGTTGAATTTAAGCGTCTTCAGGCGCATAAAAAACGCGTATTGAAACAAGAGCGAAGACTTTCTTGGGAAAACTTTTGTAAATCTGTTAGTAGATTAACTCATATGAGCCAAATTTGGATGAAAATTAAAAAATTCAACCGAAGTTATACACCTAGAAGTAGTTTCATTGATAGTGAATGGATATTACAGTTTTTAAATAAATATACTCCAGATACAGTACCAAATAATTATAAGAACAGTAATTCCAATGTGACAACATCTCCAAATTCTTTTTTAGTAGAGAGTTTTACATTTGAAGAGCTGAAAGCAGCCATAAAATCTCGTAAAGATTCTGCTTGTGGTCTAGATTGTTTATCTTACAAAATGTTTAAATTGTTAGAGACCAAAAATATGAAGTTGTTCCTTAATCTTTTAAATTCATTGTGGTGCCATTCCATGATTTCTGAACAGTGGAAAACAGATTGTCTCGTTCCAATATTAAAACCCGGAAAGGATATAAATGTTGCAGATTCATATAGACCTATAACTTTAAGTTCTTGTGTTGGCAAAATATTTGAACAGCTTATTAAACAGCGATTGGAATTTTTATAGAAAGAAATCATATTTTACCTAGTAATCAGTTCGGTTTTCGGCGTGGCCGTTCGGCTAGAGAGAGCTTGAGTTATTTTTGTTTGGACATTCACAATGCTCTGTCTTGTAATTCAATATTGGTTGGTATTTTCTTTGATGTTGTTGGTGCATATAATAATGTCAATTTGGAAAAACTTTCAACTATTTTAACTTCTTTACAATGACCTGAAAAATTGGTAAATTGGGTGTATCATTTTCTTAGTGGTCGTAAATTATTTGTGAAATTTGAAAATAAACTGATTGGTCCAAGGTACTCCTACAAAGGGATAAGTCAAGGTGGAATTCTCAGTCCTTTACTATTTATTTTGTATATACATAAGTTAAATATTGTCTTAGGTCAAAACATTACTAACCTACAGTTTGTAGATGACTTAACTATATATTGTACTGCAGACAAGTTGCTTGCAGCTATTGAAAATCTCAGAATTGCTCTCCTCGGCCTTAAGGCCTATTATGATGATCTGGGCTTGGACATCAGTTCTGAAAAAAGCAGTTTTAGTTTTTTCAAAAAAACCTAGCAAAACAACAAACATTGTCCTACAATATGGAGATAGTAAGTTAGCAGTTGATTTATTAAATTTGAACTCCTTCAAATTTAATAAATATATTGATTACTTAGCAAACAGGGCTTTAAAGGCTTGCAATATATTAAAGTCTTTAGCAGGCACATATTGGGGAGCTGATCCAAAAATTTTATTAATTCTTTACAAGGCTATTGTAAGAAGCCATTTTGAATATGGTTATGTATGCTTTGCTTCTATTCCACATTTTGTTGATAGACTAGATAAAGTCCAAAATAGGTGCTTAGCACAATCCGTGCTTGGTGCGATGCGTTCCACACCCATAATATCAATGCAGGTTGAATGTAACATCCCTCCTTTGAAAATTTGCTTCAAATATTTAATATACAGGTTTTTGTTGAGAATTTCATCCATTAAAAATCATCCTCTTCTTGTAAAATTGCAGAGTAGTTCTTCTTCCTCTATTTTATTACATTACCTACCTGAAATTGTAAAAATAAAGCAAGACTATAACTTATATGAAAGTGACTTATGGCCTTGCTATATGAGCACATTTAGCTCTAAATATTTTCCAATAAAAATTGTAATTGATAATTCTTTGAAGTGCAAAGAAGATGTCTACCTTTTACTAAGTAACCTAGTTGGTTATCAACAAGTCTATACTGATGGTTCAAAGATTTCTGAGGCAGTTTTAGTCTGGTCACCGTCACATATTGGTGTTAAGGGAAATGAACAGGCTGATTTTCTAGCAAGAGCTATAACCACTTGTTCTCAGGAGTATTGTATTAAAAACATATGCCTTCCAGAATCTGATGTTTTAGTCAAAATAAAAGAAACCTTTAAAATCGAATTTACAAATTTTTGGAAACAGACCATGGAAACCAAAGGAAAATGGTATTCTAAGATTAAACAGGAGTTGTCAGTCCCATGGTTTACTAAAGGTGTTTCATTTCATGACAGGAAATTTTATTCTACTATTTGCCGTCTTAGACTTGGTCACTGTCGATTTAATGCTCATCTTCACAGATTGAATATATTGTCTTCACCTGTTTGTAATTACTGTAATCATTCTGAACAAACCTTGGATCACATTTTCTTTACTTGTAATAGTTTTACTCTTCAAAGATTTATTTTTATTAATCACGTGATGGACATCTTTAAAACTGCTGAAGCCATCCCGCACTCCCTTCAGCAGCTTCTGAAAACACCTGATTGTTATAAGCCAATATATGAGTACGTCCTTTCTACCATTGGTGATATTTAAATAAATACCCACCAGTCATTACCTATATACCTTGAGATTGTACTTATATAGTAACACAGAGATAGTTCTCTGTAACGGTTATGTGTTGTAAATTTCCTAATTATATATAAGTACTTTGTGGTTGTAAATAATTGTCTTTTATATTTGCTTTTCATCTCGTTTTTCTTAGTTTTAGTAATAAAATATTATTTAATGTACATAACTTTGAACTGTTTATTAGCAGACTTTTTAGGCATCTGTCAAGAGTCAAGAGTCAAGACCACGTCAAGATGAACACAATGACCAATGACGACAATATGTCAAATTGAAGAAGGGACAGTAAAATACTATCAAAATTCAAAACATGAGAAATGGCTTCGGCCTGATGAAAAAACTTATTTCATATTATTGATATCAAAGAATTGGCTTCGGCCTGATGAAAACTCTATTTCAGATGGTTAATATAAAAGAATTGGCTTCGGCCTTCACTATCATTCATTAAATAGAGAAAACATAGAAATGGCTGTATGGGCAACGCTCCTTTTGCCTGTCCCGACCGGGACGAATTAACAAAAAAAAAAATGTCTATGTATAGAGTTGATTACGTCAATTCATCGAGGAATTAATAAACATAATATATGATATAACTATCTCCTTTTTGCCTATGCTTTTGTGGCGGTACCCACAATTCTCCTAACATTCCTGCATCGCGCTATCGAAGTTTTCTAACGACCGTTCCCAATATTCAATCTATCTCTGGTTTGACATACGACCGATCGCAGCTAACATTAAATTGACATAAAATATATGTCTCTAATGTCTAATGAGAGCTATTCCTATCTCTAGTAGGGCAAAACCAGAGACAGATCAAATATTGGGAACGGCCGTAAGTGCGTCGGTATATATACGACAGCTGAAATGTATCACGTGGGCTCCGGCCTGACCGAGCATAACACCTCGCTCGGTCGGAAGATCTTCCTTTGTGGCCACCACATATATCCCACACTTTTTTACGTAAGTGAAAAAAGATAACTGTAAGTTTGACTGTTTACCAGTTTGAAAGAAATATTTGCCAAAATGCCTCTTTGCGACCAAGTCGCCATTACTAGCCTGCAAAATATAAGGTAGATAAACTGTCAAAGGACGTAAACAAACAGCATTTATTTTCAAAATGTCGACATTATTCTAGTTATTTTTGGTAAAAATTGTTTTAGGAAGTGAAATTTGGAGTGCCGAAACATGTCCACGTGCAGTGTTATTGGATGCCGTACTCGAATCCGAAGAAAACAACCAGATTTGTCTGTACATCAGTAAGTTTAGTATTTTACTTCGAAACACACCAGATTTTTAAATCCAGACGACCGTGTTTTCTTTAAATGATCTATTACAGAAGGTTCTATTAATTTCACTGCTTGGTTCCCTATATTTTTGATGTTTTCGGTATAAAATACGTGGTAGTAATATTGTATGAACAATAGTGATTGGCTTTATCGATAAATTTTATTTAAAGTTTTTTTTTACCTAATTTTATCACTTTTAGAATGTATACATGTGTTTATATCTACTTTTAGATTACCTAATGATGAAGCAAAAAGAAAAGAGTGGATAAATATTATAGGTGCAGAAAATATTAGCATGTACAAAAAAAGGATATATATCTGCTCAATACATTTTGAAGAGTGGTGTTTTAATAGGACGTTGGGCAGATTAAAACTACAAGATGATGCTGTACCATCAAAAATATTATTGGTGGATTTCTTTTACTTCAGGCAAATTGTGCAAATCGCATGAAATTAAGATAAGTATGACGTATAACAACGATTTGGTTTTCTTTGATTATTAAATCATTTTATTTATTTTTCAGCCTTCAGCCAGACGGACGGACGGAACGGATATTGATAGAAAAAAAACACTACTACAGTTCGAGATAATATCAGTAAATCCATAAAAAGGAAATCAGATTTCTCAATCGATGATGCTGTTTATGCTCTGGTAAATAGTTCAAGTAATCATATTATTTAAGAAATGCCCTACAATAGTTTTGCCAAGGGTGTGATAAAAATCTATACTTAATATGTATTATAAAGCGGAAGAGTTTGTTAGTTTGTTTGTTTGAACGCGCTAATCTCAGGAAGTACTGGTCCGATTTGAAAAAAAATTTCGTTGTTAGCTCATTTATCGAGGAAGGCTATAGGTTATAAACTATCACTCTAAGACCAATAGAAGCGAAGAAACAGAGGAAAATGTGGTAAAAACCGGGAAAATTATTTGAAGGAGCTTACCTCGCGAACTACTGAATGAATTTTTAAGTTATTTGGCACAGATGTACAGTAGACTACGTGAAGGGATATAGGCTATTTTCTGCGGGAAAATGAAGGGTTTTCGTAAAATTCCTCATTTATGTGGGCGAAGCCGCGCGGAACGTCTATTATTAAGATAAAGACCTTTCATAAAGTCATTCATATTGCAGCCTCCGGCCAAAGCTTCAAAAGGAGTCATCATGGTCCCAACTTCCCAAGTCCCAACCACTGCCGCCGCCGCCGCCGCCGCCGCCGCCGCCGCCGTTGTTAAAAATAATAATTTCACTCTTTTTGGTTATCTACAAAATAAGGCTTTGTGCATAAATAACCAATACGAATGGTAACTTTTCACATTATATTACTGTAAGCGAAATTGTGGTAAATGCTTGCAGTTATCTATATTCATCTATATTTGTTAAGAATAAGGATTTTTTGTTATTTTATGTAAATTATTTATTTTTGTTTCTGTTATCGTTAGCCGCAATTTTTACACCTTGTACTCTTTTAAACTCCCCCATAGGACAGGCCTCGCCTAGTTTGGGGCACCGTTACTTGTAAAAATGATTGTAAACCAATAATTTATGGTCAATAAACTATTTGTATTTGTGTTTGTAATTTCTAAACTTTTATCTTTAAAGGTTCAGTTCTGTTCAGTGCCTTTGGATCAAGAGACACCTTTGTATGAAAGGACCATGGGCAAAAATGTATGAAGCCTGGGCTCACCCACCAACAGAGATGAGATCACTTTGATTATACTTGTACAACACTAAATATAAAGATATAAACTCATTTTTGTGGAGAATCTATGGGGTTATTTTGCTATAAATATTTTTCTCCTACAACTCGGTCGAGTTAACTCCGTACCTGGCGGCCATATTTATAGTATGGCCGCCAGGTACAGAGTAAACTCGAGCGATTTGTACCATAAATAAGCTATAATCCTACTAATATAAATCTGAAGAGTTTATTTGGTCAAATTCGCAAATCTCGGGAACTACTGGTTCGAATTGAAAAATTTCTTTTTGTGTTGTCCATTTATCGAGGAAGGCTAGACCTTCCTCGATATATCTGTATATAACATCACGCTACGACCCTTAGGGGCTGAGCAGCAGGTGAACACCGCGGGGAGTAGCTAGTAAAAAAAATAAAACAGTTGTTTTATTCTGTTTATAATATGTTATGCTGTGTATAAGCTAGGGTCGGTAAATAACAAAATACAAGAGAGGATACACGGAAGCACACAGTTAACAACGTGAAACGCACGAGTCGACTGACTACTGAGAGAGGAGAGCGGACGAGCGTCCGAGAGGTGTGAGAGGGATGGATAGTGTTGTAAATCATACGGGCGCCGGCGCAGCTATTGCTTACCATCATTTTAAAGTACGAATTTATTGTTGCAATAACAGTATTTTGACTACCAATTGTCTTTTTCTACAAAACTTATTTAGGTGCATATCTTTTTTTTTGCAATGGAATTGAAGGTGGCGCCCATAGTAACAATTTAAGTACGAACAAAATCCTTTACAATGACATATACCTTATCGCTGTTGGACAATGAGCCCAATTTGTCTCATGGTCCTTTTTCTTATTCGTAACATAATATGTTTAACTTACTAGAAACAACATTTTAACCACTATGAGTGTTTTGATAAATTTCAAGGATTTCCCTCGATTGCTTATAGATCCCACCATCAGCTCACCACTTTCGTAATTGTTATACAATATTAAGATTATTTCCTATACAACAACACGAGAATTTTGAAAATCGGTCCACAAATAGCGAAATCATCATCAAAAACATCTGCTTCGATGCAAAATATCACGAAAAGTACCAATAATTGGGTCATAGCGTGATGAACCATGGTATAATTATGGTTGTGGTGATGATCAATCAAATTGATGTGTTGGCTTATGCTTTCAGTTGTTTAAACAACGCCGAAATCCCCGAACCTGTACCTATAAGCATTCAAAAGTTCTGTTTGGTACCTTCGAATCCAGGGTATAACCCTGGTGCGAAGTCTTACTTTTTGGTAGCATTTATCTCCAATGCTTCAGAAAAATCAAAATCACTATATGTTTCCATACAAATTTCAAGGAATCCCCTCAATTCCTCAAGGATCCCATCATCAGATCACCACTTTTGTGAACATGAATTAAAGACCAAATTAATAATAATAATAAAGTTTATTTGCAACTACAATTAGGTGTTTGCCTTTACTATTATTTGGAAAAGTATCGATATCGATATTTTTGCATCGTCTCTAGTAAAATCCGCCATTGCTAGCCCTCAACTTTTGAACGCGGGCGCGTTCCTTTCGTGGTCATTTCGTGTCATCTTGTTTCTTTTGTCATTGGGGTCTACCCATTTTTTTAATGAATCCCTACGCTGGCACGCCACCTGTCGCGCGCAGAGTTATCGTGCGCGCACTCTAATAACAACGAGTTGGCGTAAATCAACACTACAGACATACAAAAAATTGTTTCCCGCTATAATATACTTGACACTGGCCATGGTTATATATCTAAGCCGAAGTGCCGTAATAAGAAAAAAAAAAAAGAAATATCGGACGATAGATCGCAGCTGTGTGCAAGGAACGCGCGATAGATTGCGCGATATATCGCGCGATATGTCTGTGGGAGCCTTTATACCAGCGGGGCTAAAATGGTAACGTTTTGCAATGGGTTGTTTTCTTTTTTTTGATCTCCACCAGACGGCGCGACGATAGACACTTCTAGATTTTCTATTGGTTCCCCACCGATCTGAAATTATCTGCAGGTTGGCATCACTGACTACATATGGGTTGTGTTTCTAAAAAATCTCAGTGTCCTGTCAAGTGTGACATAAATCAAAATATCTTGAACCTAGTTTCCGTTAGCATAATATTAACATAAAACCAATGATGAAAAACTCAAAGCAGATATGTTACTACCGCGCGCGTTTTGAAGATTCAAATACGGCCCAATTGGGTCGTCTGTTATTTAGTCTGCATCGAGCGCAGTCACGAACGTGCCGCGTCTTGTCTTACCTAAATAAATTGAAAATGACGTCGTTTCGAAAATGTACCAATTATGACTCAAAAGAAAACAAAACACATGGAATCTCTTACCACATGTCTTGATTGCAATAAATACCTCGATTATTTACAGTTTCAATTATTTTTTCGAACAATCTGGAAAAAATCGAATTTTCGTCATAGCTCAGGCGAAGAATGAGACAGCGATACGATTCGACGTTTAAAAATAGAACTGTCTCTTTTATGTAAATGGTTTTTCGTATCTTTTGTTTCACTTATCTGTCAAATTTGTCAATGTTTGCAATTTTGAATTTGAAAATTGTTCGGAAGAGATTTAAGCCGGAAAATAGTATGGACGTAACAGATCTGTATAAGTAGAATATCATTGCATAAAACTGTATGTATTTATATATTTCCATATATTACAATGTTTTTTTGCTTCGTCCCTCTAGTTTAAATTTCACGAAGAACATACGCCTAAGCGATCATTGGCCTAAGCGATTAGGCCATTATACTGGTAACAGTTTAGGAAGACGCTGATATAAATTAATACTTGTCAAACTGAAAACTGACAACTGAAAGAGTTTTGGCGGGCATGTTACTTTGACACTTCTTCTACTTTTTATTGTTGGTGTGGTTTTTATTATTTTTTCCCAAATTGTGTTATTTGGGTTTTTGATGTTCATTATTGGTAAAATATTAGCCATTAAATATCCGTTATCTTGCACAAGTGCAGATAAGATGTTGTCAAAACCAAAATTTATAATTCCTGTGACATTTAGTGTGAATAACGGTAAATAGGGCTATTTCTTCCGTGAGTTTTAGCTAAAACATCGTTATAATAACTTTACTATCCTATTCGTTGGAATATTATTGCGTCTTTTTCAAATTGAAATGTATCAAGTTTTACATTCTTTAGCCCAGTTTTGTAGCATTAATGATGATATTACCGATAGTTGTCTACCAATACGCCATCTATAGGTCTACCAGAATCTGATGGCAAAAAGTGAGAAAATAAATTGACTCTAGCAATACCGGAGTAGTTGAAATAAAACATTTTGATCCTTTTTGTTTCTTATAGCGGCTGATTCTGTGTGTTAAACATGCAAATATAAAAATTAATCCAATGATCAAGGAATTTTTTTTTAAATCTGCTGTCAAAAATTGTCATCAGATTCTGGTAGACCTGTAGTTACTAAAATGAAAACTGTTTGACAATCAAATTAAAAAAATAAGAAAATGCCTCATTCCTCCAGAAAATGAATTGTCAAAACTGTCAAACTGACAAATGTCAAATTAGTACAAATTGTGCAAATTACTAGACATACGAGTATGAATTGCAAGCAGAGTGATTTTTAAAAAATAAATCATAATTATGATTCGTCGTTGGTCTTATTCTTATTAAGTACCTGTAGACTCAGGTGAGTACGGTTTTAACCAATGGTTTTAACAGTGATTAGGGTTAAGGCATTGGCGATTTACTAAAGAGCCATTGTTTTAAAAAAGAAGAAGATTAAAGTAAAAACCAGAATTATGGTTCGGATTCGAAATCCTATTTATTCTATGTCCTTTCCCGGGACTCAAAAGTATCTCCATACCAAATTATTGGTCTTATCTCTTTCAGTACCTATTACAACCTTATTTACACGAATTTATGACTTAAATGTTCACATCAAATGCAAAGTCACTATCACACAATTTTCACAGCACTAAAGCACGGGGAGAAGCACAAAACACGGAGAAACCGAAGCTCAACTCAATGTTAATTGGCGAGCACAGATTGGGATAGTTACAAAAGAACGGGATTACAAGAAAAAGCAAAGGCAATGGCAGACATTGTGCTAACTGCTAAGTATAGCTTGGCAAAGAAGAGTCTGACGCGGTGACAGCTGGAACTAAGAGTTTTTATTTATGACAACACTGTCAACTTGTCAACTCTAAAGTGGCACCTGTCACCTGTCGCGCCTATATCCTTAATCTGTGGTCGCGCCAATCGCACGCAGAGTTATCGTGCACGCCACAGATTAAGGATATAGGATATAGGATATATATCATATAACCTCATTGGTGCACGCACTCTAGTTTAAATTGTGTCAAAAGCGAAGCGTAGGCCTGTATTTAAAGAAAAGCGCCCTCATTTAATCCACACTCTTCTTTGCCAAGCTGTACAGGCTCATTGGGGTGCCCATTTTAAAAAATTATGAGTTTTAAAATATTTTTACATTGGCATCCCATGTCCAGCCCCCGTTTCGTGATAAGCTGATCGTAGGGAGCTGACCACCCCTGGGTGCGACTAATGAGGCATTTTCTTATTTTTATAATTTGTTTGTCAAACAGTTTTCATTTTAGTAACTAGATGGCGTATGGGTAGACAACTATCGGCAATAGTTAATACCATCATTAATTTCTATAAAACTGGGAAAAAGAATGTAAAACTTGATACATTTTGATTGATTTCAATGTGAAAAAGACGCAATAATATTCCAACGAATACGATAGTAAAGTTATTATAACGATGTTTTAGTTAAAACTCACGGAAGAAATAGCCCTATTTACCGTTATTCACACCAAATGTCACAGGAATTATACATTTTGGTTTTGACAACATCTTACCTGCACTTGTGCAAGATAACGGATATTTAAAGGCTAATATTTTACCAATAATGAACATCAAAAACCCAAATAACACAATTTGGGAAAAAATAATAAAAACCACACCAACAATAAAAAGTAGAAGAAGTGTCAAAGTAACATGCCCGCCAAAACTCTTTCAGTGTTCAGTTGTCAGTTTTCAGTTTGACAAGTATTATATTATGTCAGCGTGTTCCTAAACTGTTACCAGTATACTGGCCTAATCGCTTAGGCCAATGATTGCTTAGGCGTATGTTCTTCGTGAAATTTAAACTAGAGGGACGAAGCAAAAAAACATAGTAATATATGGAAATATATAAATACATACAGTTTTATGTTAATATTATGCTAACGGAAACTAGGTTCAAGATATTTTGATTTATGTCACACTTGACAGGACACTGAGATTTTTCAGAAACACAACCCATATGTAGTCAGTGATGCCAACCTGCAGATAATTTAAAATCGGTGGGGAACCAATAGAAAATCTAGAAGTGTCTATCGTCGCGCCGTCTGGTGGAGATCAAAAAAAAGAAAACAACCCATAGCGGTTAACAGACGGATGGACCCGATCCAGAGTGAAGATAGGCGTTGGTAGGCGTGGATGACATTGACAGCTGTTAAATTGGTTCATAGCTATATTAACTCTGTACACTTTTGACAGTTTTGATGGTCCACCTCGGACCATCTTTGACACGTGGGTTAAGTGCTGCCAAATAAACAAATATCTGCCTATAATTAAGGAAATATTTACTGTATTGTGATTTTTTCCCTTGGACATTTTTCGAAATTCTTCTTGAATAGTTCATAGTGGCTTCTTATTGATATTTCCGATCCGGCTCAATGCAATATGCCAAAATTTTAATTGCTAACTAAAGGGATATTTTCCTTTTTAACCACTTCGAGATAAAGGTGTACATACAATAAAACCGATAATACCTAATTATAAATGTCAAACACAGATTAGGGTATCTAATATAGTAGAAAGTCAAAGTTCAAACGTGTTACGTGGTTCAAAGTCACAGAATACAAATTGTTCAAAGTTCAAACACAGATTCACAGCCTACTCACGTCTCACAGATTAAGGTTTATATACCGTACGTTGTCTTAACCTCCTCCTTTTTGGAAGTCGGTTAAAAAAAATACACACAGAATCAGCCGCTATAAGAAAAAAATAAGGCTCAAAATGTTTTATTCCAATTACCCCGGTATTGCTACAGTCAATTTATTTTCTCACTTTTTGTCATCAGATTCTGGTAGGTAGACCTATAATTTTCACACCTTGCTTAAAATATTGTCTTATAATATTTTATGACGTCACTTTGTAAGGCTCCACATTAAAATCTCTTTTGTAGTTTTGCGACTGGCATTTTAATAGAAACAATTTTTGTACGGTGTAAAATTTGACATCTTTCTAGGCCCTTTCATAAAAATTGAGATGATTATATTTCTCTGAAATTTTTATAAGTACAAAACAATAATAAAAATAAATAAAATGACGAGCGAACCAGAAATAATAGCATCTCAAACGACAACTAATTGCAATCTGGCGGCAATTTCAGATTCTCTGTCTGTTAATAACCAATTTAAATATGATTCTATTGAAAAGAAAGCTGTGCATTTAAGGTACCTAACGTTAAAACTATTAACAACAGTAATAAACTTATAGATAAGATAATAGTATGATAACCAGGGTTATTAGGGTCTTAAAAAATATTCGAACATTTTTTTGGGTTCGAGGAGAAGAACTAATCCATACTAATTTTACAAATGTGAAAGTATCTCTGTCTGTCTGTCTCGCTTTCACGCTAAAACTACTGAACCGATTGTAATGAAATTTTGCACACAGTGTCTGGAGCCTGAGAAAGGATATAGGCTACTTTTTAACTGTAAAAAAAGGGTTGTAAGAGGTTGATTGATTATGCGTAAGTTTGTTGAAGTTAAGTTAGTTTCAAAAATTCATAATAGATGGCGCTAAACGTCAGCTACATCCCACAAGCAGTAACACAGTGACTTTTGGAACTAGTTATTTTTATGTGGGTTACTATTAGGTCTACCAGAATCTGATGGCAAAAAGTGAGAAAAGAAATTGACTAGCAATACCGGGGTAATTGGAATAAAACATTTTGATCCTTTTTTTCCTTAATTTTCCTTTTTTTCCCTTTTTTAATGGATATAATGAAAATTTAATGAGTTCAATCTAGTAATGTTTTTAACTTTTCTTTATGTTATATGATAAAATATTATGTAATGATTTAATCTTTTCAAATAGTTAGTAAGGCACGTTTGCATGTTTATTAGAATAAGATTTAAAAAAATGTTTTAAAATTAGACAATATTACCACGCTAATGAGGCAGAAATTTTGATACCATACCTAAATAATAAGAACCATTGTTACAAATTTCCTGGAAATAAATATACTATTCTATTCTATTATAGGCTCCCGCACACAGGCGCGTTATTATCGGTCGATAATAACGCATGCGTTATTGCGATATCTGTATTCAGTACATTTTGTATTAGGATGGTCATGTAGTTATACACTGCTGCGATAATAACGCCGCAATGAAAGTATATCGCAATAACGTATGCGATATTATATACCTGAGAGAGATTGTATAATAGTGCCGTCGCGGCGCGGCGCTCTCGTATTTGGGGGCGTCCACAAATTACGTGAGGTGTTTAAGGGGGGAAGGGGGTCGAGTCAAATCTCATCTAATCTTACGTTGGAGAGAGAGGGGGTCTCGGCAAATATCACGTAATTTTTTTTCTCATTGTTACAAAAAAAATATACTATTTTGGTCCATTTCATCCAGATTGTACGTATGCTTAAGATTTAATCGTAAGCGTAATCGTAATACGATTAAGATCATTTACTTATTCGTTATACATCTACTGACTGTCAAACAATCCAACGTGTTTACGTAAGAAACCTACATTTTGAAAAATCTCACGTGAGATTGGGGGATGGGGGAGGGGGTTGTATAAAATCAAGGGGGTCAGAAAATTAAAAAAAAACACCTCACGTAATTTGTGGACGCCCCCTAATAAATATCGGACGATAAAAACGCAGCTGTTGCAAGGAACGGGACGCATTATCGCATAACGCATGCGTTATTATCGACCCATAGGTGATAATAATTAATAACGCGCCTTTGTGCGGGAGCCTTATATCGGCGAATTCTGTGGTGAAACATGCAAATATAAAAATTTATCCAATGATCAAGGATATTTTTTGAAAATCTGCCATCAAAATTTGCCATCAGATCCTGGTAGACCTATAACCACAGTAAAAGAATTAAATGAAATATAAATTTTATAATGTTTTACATTATTATAATAATCGGCCGATTACCTATAATAACATTATTTAAAAGTATACTAGCGACCCGCCCCGGCTTCGCACGGGTATAAACTATAATTATAGCCTATGTCACTCACTGAAAAAATGATTAAAATTGATTCAGTAGTTTTGATTTATATTCATTACTACCCGTGGCCCGCATTGGTCGGTACCGCCGCAAACGCTACGTCCCGCAATTTTTAAATCTGTAATAATATCTTCGAAAATATTCATTTAAACATAGACAAATGAAAAGATTATGGTATATTTGGTCAATGATTTAAATCATATGCTGTAAAGGTCCATATAGATCTACATTAAATCAACAATGTATTTAAGGTATTTAATTGGATAAAGATTTGCCATTATTTGTAGTAAAAAGTAAATGACAAAAAAATGTTATTGTGGGATATCCATAAGGCATCCATTACACGGTAGGTTTTGCTGTCAGTTTTACCACAGTCATGAATGTGACTGATGCATAACCTGTCGTGTAATGCAGTGACTGATTGTTGCATGAAATTGATTTACCGTTATCTGGATAAAAAAAAAAATATGTTTGACTGATGGTGACTGATGGACTGACGAATGGTATTAGACGGTCACTCAATTCTCTTCAGTTTTATCATTTATGTCAGTCAAAGCCAAAATTTTCAAAGGTATACGTTTCAAATTTTTTTTCCAATTTTGTCAGATGTGACAAAACTCACTCAAAAGTCATGATTGATGGTTGCATGACAAAAAACCAAAATATCCAGATAACGGTGAATCAATTTCATGCAACCATCAGTCACTGCATTACACGACAGGTTATGCATCAGTCACAGTCATGACTGTGGTAAAACTGACAGCAAAACCTACCGTGTAATGGATGCCATTAACATATTATACCATCGCGGAGTTTTCTGTAGACCTTTTCAATGTGTACAATACTTGGTACATTATTTTGATAAATCTCGTAGGGTTCAGCCTACGTTTGCAATTTGAGCGGAAAAATACAAAACCCCAATAATAACAGTATTTCTCCACTATTTAATGAATGTTATTATACTTATAAACTACGAATAATAAACACTAAGGAATCGTAACTCCCATACTATTACCGTTTTAAATTTGGTTCCTTTCGATCTGTCATGTAACGTCAGCCTAGTACCGCTCAAGGCCACCTAAATATTGCAAATGTATTGAAATGTGTACCTACCTAAAGTATACTTTTTTGACAAGTATTGTGGAGCATGTTTTTTGACGGAGTTACTTTTCCTTTGTTTTTATTATTCGTAGCTTATAAACCTTCCTCTTGAATCACTCTATCTATTAAAGAAAACCGCATCAAAATCCGTTGCGTAGTTTTAAAGATTAAAGGGAACAAAGGGACATGAGGGAAAAAAAAGCGACTTTGTTTTATAATATGTATAGATATGTACCAATAAATTAATATTCAGAACATTTTTCTAGTACTTCATACCATTCAACGCAAAACGTTAAAAAAAACGTTACAAAAATCACTACTCTACTACACGAGTGTAACACATGTCACGACTCACGACTCACGACTCGAAACTATATTATAGTTATTCTGTTACACAGCATACAGTGCGACAAGGCTTTAATCACAGATTACTAGTATATGGCTTTAATGAACGTGGGCGGTGGCGCTGTTCGTAAAGGAGAACTTTAAAGAACTGTCAAAAACACTGAGTTTAATTATGTACGTACTAGAGTCGACACCGCAACGCAATGCTTGGTCACATTCAACAGAAGCTATATAGCCGCAGCCACAAAGTAGGTACTTTGTATATAACTGGAAGCCGCAGCGCAAGTCGCACGCGAGCTCTTCTGCACGCCAGATGTACAACAATAAATAAACAAAAAGTCACAAAAATGCATAGATATTGCAAAAATTATTCCAGTAACACTTCAAAATGCAACGGAATAACATTTCATCGGTATTAGCACTCTTATTTAATTAATTATTTTCAATTAAAATACGAACATTCAATTACAAGGCGAAGACGCGCGCCATTTTGCATTGTCATAGAGTAGTAGATTCAGAGTGTAATGTAGGCAGAATACAGATCTATGATAAGACGACGATGAATGAAGTACTCACGTAGACGAGTTTGTATTTTGGTAATATTTAAAATATTACGTACATTATACATGCGTACATTATAAAAAAAAAATTATTGTATTTGAAAATATTTAAGTAATTTAAATAAGTAATAGGCTATAGTGGACTATGGATCCATACTTAATTATAAATTTTATAAAAAAGTATTTTTTAATTTTTATTTTATCCACTTATTGAAATAGATTCTGCATTCATTCGAGTGTAGGCACAAAACTGTCACTTCTGCGGTACTGATCTATAGCAATCACCGCCCCGCCTCCCACCCCGCTCATGCCTCAAGTGCGACATGTAAATTTAGTTTGCAATAGCGGCTCTAGTACGTAGTACTTTTATAAGTAAAAATTACGTTTTTATAGTAAAAAGTACTCAGTGGTCAAAAATACGTTTTTGTATGATGGCAGCGTTAGTTCCTTTTTTCGCAACGTTCATTTAAAGCCTTGTCGAGCTGTAGCTAGTTATTGTAACTAGTGACGAAAATAACGCCCAGCCCTAGAGTGAATAGTGTACAGGTGGGGCCTGGCCTGGGGGGGTCAAATATTTTTTTTTCCTTTGGTATGGGCTACTACTTTTAAATTTGGCTATAAACTGAAGTCCAGCGGACGGAATCGCGGGTAACAGCTAGTCAAATATAATATTTACCAATAAAAAACTCATCTACACTTAACTTTTTTTAATTTTATATTCGTAGACTGATTTTGGAAAAAGACTTTAAGGCAGCAGACCTAAAATGGAGTTTATTCATCGCCGCGGCCTTTAGCTTCAGATACGAAACTTGCTTGAGACCGTTTCCACCGCTTTTCTTGCGAGAAGGATCGAAGGACATGGATGCCTTAGTAATAACTAAAAATAATCTTGTTATACTTTATTTTAGTAATTTGAGTCTACTTGTAGAGCATTGTTCGGATACAATTCCACAGAATCGCTACTTAGACAAAGAGAAGGCAGTAAGTACTAAGCAGAAAGCATAATAATCTGAGTGCCGAGCAATAGGCAGTTTATTACTCTCTTGACGTCAGTCAGTACCTTAGGCCACGTTTCCACTAACGCGGAGTGGAGAGGAGTTTAGCGGTGCCGAATTGACCAATCACCATGCTCGAAATCTTCGCTCCGTTTCGCTGTCATTCCGCCGGAATAGCACGATTGGTCAATTCGGGCACCGCTAAGCTCCTCTCCGCCCCGCTCCGCGTCAGTGGAAATGCACCCTTATAGCTCTACAAATAAGACTTAGGCCGGTATAAATAGTCAGTACTCAAGATGCATCTCGGTCTCAAGACACGGTTCAGGCTCTGTGATTGGTTGGCTGTCAAAATTTGGACCAATCATAGAGCCGAACCGCCTCTTGAGACCGAGATGCATCTTGAGTACTGACTATTTATACCGGCCTTAGGTAGGTGACCAAAAATACGGGCCTTAGTATTACTCATAAGAGTAATACTAAGGCCCGTATTTTTGGTCAGTACTCAAGATGCATCTCGGTCTCAAGTCACGGTTCAGGCTCTGTGATTGGTTGGCTGTCAAAATTTGGACCAATCACAGAGCCGAATCGCGTCTTGAGACCGGGTCGCATCTTAAGTACTGACCAAAAATACGGGCCTAAAAGTTTTATTTACAATTTGTTTGTACTTATTTCTTTTTTCAGCTTAGCCTAATCACAGATGTACCAGCACTCGACTTACTTTTGCAGCGACTAGATGATTTGGATAATTTAGTAAATATATGTGATATAATTGATTTACTATTTTTCGTTTTGGTAAGATTGAGGGAGCCCAACATAAAAATTGTACCACATGAATCGGTTAGTAATTGTAATACGTTAATTTGTAGATTCAAAGGCAGACGGATCTGTTATGGTCATTGAACGATTATTACTACACGTATAAAAAATACGGCGCGAACAAAATCTATGCCCCAACTACTACTATAGTAGGTACAGATCGGCAAGGCTTTTTATGAAGGAACGTGAGCGTAGTTGCGTGTGTACGGTAAATTATACGGCTATTGCTGAACCAAAGATTTTCTGTATCCCCTTTCTCAACTCCCCCCCTCCCCCCCCCCACCTGCATGAAATATTCAGGTGGCTCCATCGTAAACCCATCTTAGGGATATAAAGATCAATCCTGCCAAAGGAAATCTTTGGTTCAGCAAAAGCCGTATTCCTCGTTTTTTGTCGTGTACGTACTACGTACACGACTAGCGGGGGCGCTGCACGTAAAGGAGAACTGTGAAAAATGACGTTTTTGTATGATGGCGGCGTTAGTTCCTTTTTTCGCCACGTTCATATAAAGCCTTGTCGATCTGTAGAATACGATATCACCATGACAGAGGTGACACTTTTACATGAAGTGACATTTTGAATTGATGCCAGCCAGCTTCAACGCACAGCGCAAAAAACAAGTTCGCCGTGTCGTTTCTAGTAATAATAGTTCAATGGTAATGGCTTCTACAGACGGAGGGATCCGGTCCAGAGTGGAGTTAGGCGTTGATATGCGTGGATGACTTTGACAGCTGTCAAAATGGTCCACAGCTATATTAACTCTGTACACTTTTGACAGTTTTGATGGTCCACCTCGGACCATCAAATTTGATACGGGTTTAGTGCTGCCAATGAGGCATTTTCTTATTTTTAACCGACTTCCAAAAAGGAGGAGGTTATATGTTCGGCTGTGGATATTTTTATTTTATTTTTTTAATTTGATTGTCAAACAGTTTTCATTTTAGTAACTAGATGGCGTATGGGTAGACAACTATCGGTAATACCATCAGTAATTGCTACAAAACTGGGCAAAAGAATGAAAAACTTGATACATTTCAATTTGAAAAAGACGCAATAATATTCCAATGAATAGGATTATAAAGTTATTATAACGATGTTTTAGTTAAAACTCACGTAAGAAATAGCCCTATTTAGGAATTATAAATTTTGGTTTTGACAACATCTTACCTGCACTTGTGCACGATAACCAATATTTAATGGCTAATATTTTACCAATAATGAACATCAAAAACCCAAATAACGCAGTTTGGGAAAAAATAATAAAAACCACACCAACAATAAAAAGTAGAAGAAGTGTCAAAGAGACATGCACGCCAAAACTCTTTCAGTTGTCAGTTTTCAGTTTGACAAGTATTATTTTATGTCAGCGTCTTCCTAAACTCTTACCAGATTTTCTATTGATTCCCCACCGATCTGAAATTATCTGCAGGTTGCATCACTGACAACATATTGGTGGTGTTTCTAAAAAATATCAGTGTACTGTCAAGTGTGACATAAATCAAAATATCTTAAACCTAGTTTCCATTAGCATAATATTAACATAAAACTGTATGTATTTATACATTTCCATATATTTCTATGTTGTTTTGCTTCGTCTCTCTAGTTTAAATTTCACGAAGAGCATACGCCTAAGCGATCATTGGCCTTAGCGATTAGGCCAGTATACTGGTAACAGTTTAGGAACACGCTGACATATTATAATACTTGTCAAACTGAAAACTGACAACTGAAAGAGTTTTGGCGGGCATGACACTGTGAAACTTCTTCTACTTTTTATTGTTGGTGTGGTTTTTATTATTTTTTCCCAAATGTGTTATTTGGGTTTTTGATGTTCATACAGTTATAATTTTAATTATTAATTTTTGTGGTATTAGTATTAGTTTTATTTCAAAGTATTATTTCTTTAAAAAATAAGAGATCTTTTTTGTTACACACATATTTTATCATTATCATTTATCACCATATTCACTACATTTCATCTCGTCTAATTTTTGTTGCATACGCACGCTGTACTTCACCTGTCATTATAACTCATTTTATCTGTAAACAAATTTTATGTGCAAATTTAAAATGTCACAAATGCTGTTCTGTTGGTGAGTCTATAAAATAAATAAATAAATAAATAATAACTTTATTATCCTATTCATTGGAATATTATTGCGTCTTTTTCAAATTGAAATGCATCAAGTTTTCCATTATTTTGCCCAGTTTTGTAGCAATTAATGATGGTATTACCGATAGTTGTCTACCCATACGCCATCTAGTTATTAAAAAGAAAACTGTTTGACAATCAAATTAAAAAAATAAGAAAATGCCTCATTCAATGTTAGCTGCGATCGGTCGTATCACGTATGTCAAACCAGAGATAGATTGAATATTGGGAACGGCCGTTAGAGAATAGAAGTAAAGGAATTTATGAAGCATGAAAACCTCCTCTATCTTTTTAAAATAAAAAACAACCAGTTTAATGCGCTAGATTTTTCACAGAAAGCCATTTATTAAAAAATACACAATTTTTTTTCATTAATCTTTGGTTTTTCTTTGTTTGATTCCATGAAATTCATAACGTATTGCCTGTATGAGCGTAGTATTAGTACAAGTTTAGCTATCAAATGAGACCTTTTTTATCTGCATAGGGTATTTACATGAGAAGTATTGGTCAGATTAGTGTGAAAGCCCGAGAAAATCTAAAAAGGCCGCCATTTTACAACCGTGAGAGACAGAAAAAATTTTGAGAGCCAATTTTTCGATAAAATATGCCATACATCATGCCATTAAAGGATCGGACACCGGTGTCGGGAGTCGGGACACATTGTATAAGAAAATATTTATTGTATTAAATTTAACGCAAAACTAAACATTGCTTACGAGTTACGACTCCTGTCTTTACTTTTAAAATAATTGGGGCTTTCAAATAGTATAGATTTTCTTTATTTCTACAAATACTAAACCACAATATGAAGAAAAACGATAAAAAAAATCCGTACAAAATAAAAGCGGTCTTACCGCTAAAGTGTTTTTAGGGTTCCGTACCCAAAGGGTAAAAACGGGACCCTATTACTAAGACTTCGTTGTCTGTCCGTCTGCCTGTCTGTCTGTCTGTCTGTCTGTCTGTATGTCTTCAGGTTGTATCTCAAGAACCATGCATGTCATGTTTCCGAGATATTTAGAAGTAAAGATCGCCATATGAGTGCAAAGGACACAAATGGTGATCTTTACTTCCAAATATCTCGGAAACGTGACACTTTAGGATACCATGTTACATAACATTTTTTGTTTGTATAAGTGTCCTCTATCCAAATATATCACATTTATTGTGCTCGGAAATTTTAAGAAAAAAAACAAAATGGCGCGGGCGGCGGCTAGATATGCCAGGCTCCATACAAAAATGTTCGAACCCCTTTGTACAACCTGCTGGCCGATTCTGTATCGTACATTTGTGAGTTAATCACTGAGTTAGTAACGAAACGGAGGAGTGAGTAACGGAAAGTCTCATTTTTGTATGCAAGTGAATACAAAAGTGACACTTTCCGTTACTCACTCCTCCGTTTCGTTACTAACTCAGTGATTAACTCACAAATGTACGATACAGAATCGGCCCGCGGAACACGACACTGGGCACATATCAAACTTGCGAAAACCAACTTCACTCTGGACCGGGTCCGCCCAATCTGTAGAAGCCTTATTGGTAACTGAAATTGCCTAACCAGATTCGACTAGACTAGTGGAATTATCCTGTACCCTAAGGGCTAAGGCCTCGTTTGCACTCCGCCAACTGCTTATAAATCACTCATTCTTTAAATATAACATTATATTTTCTTCGTAATGTTTTAGCATGAAGCTATTTTGAATATTGTAAACAGTCCATCATCCTCATCAGCCCCTTCTTCTAAGCCTCAATATGTTTTCCAAATAATGTCATCACCAAAATCAAAAGCTGAGCTACAATGGAAGGAATTAGCTAAGAATCACAGGACGTTTCATGCATTTTATGGAGGTCGCTTGGAGCATTTTTATTCAATATTAAATCTTGGTTTCAACAAGTATTTGTATAAGGTAACTAGACGTTCCGCGCGGCTTCGCCTGCGTAAATTAGATATTTCACAGACAAATCAGTCTACAAAAAAAGCCTATGATCCTTCACGTGCTCTATTTCTTATCTGACCCAAATAACAGAAAAATTGCTCTAGTAGTTCGTGAGATAAGCCCTTTCAAATAATTTCCCCCGTTTTTTCCACATTTTCTTCTATTTCTTCACTCTTATTAGTCTTAGCGTAATAAAATATAGCATATATCCTTTCTCGATAAATGGGCTATCTAACACTGAAAGAATTTTTCAAATCGGACCAGTAGTTCCTGAGATTAACGCATTCAAACAAACAAACAAACTAACAAACTCTTCCGCTTTATAATATTAAGTATAGATATTATGTATTTTACTTCAGCATAGTATTGTAATGGTATGTTGACCTGGCTTGATATTAATATGCAGACTGCGTTGACAGAAAACGGCTCTGGGCAGTGGAATATATTTATCGCCAGAATTATGTACGAGTTTATCATACAGTCTCGGAGGCTTCGGTTGGGGCGCTAGCTGCCTCGGCAGTCACTTGTGTTGTGTTGCTATATGCGAAGTTATTGACGCGCCCGATGGAATAAATTATCAAATACCTTCGTCCACCCAAGGTATTATAGAAGCAGCCTATAATTAAATATTTTCACGGGATCTGAATCAAAATTTGAGAATGAAATATCAAAATCTGGACAGCCTGAAATCTCTTTTGAGGTTTACTATTTTGACCACTTCTCTTTCTCCAGCACACGTATAGATTGGTATGGTTCCCACGATATTTAAACCTATCAGGCGTGAATGAAATGGCCTGTAGCAACAGTTCAATAGATCGATTTCTGTTCGGTGACCGTGTGAGGGTGTGAGGTGCTAAGAAGGCCTTATAATGTTTTGGTCAATATTACAGGCTAAAACATTACAGGCCCTATAACATAATAAGTTGAGTAAAATAGATTCATTTAGGTTTCGTAAAATAGTCAATTAAACGTTATAATATCATGTAATTATGTACCTACTGCCAACCGCTGGGTCTTTGACTGTTCTGGGGTTGGAGTCCATACTAGATATTACTTGTACCAACTCCTCTACAAACCTTTGTCTTATTTGACCAGGAAATAGAAAAAACTTGGACGATAAAAGCGGCGCAGGTGAAAACTTGGAGTCTCGAAGCAATTATTTCATCACGAACTGTGAACTTGTGAGAATTCGCTACCTACTGGTGTATGCGAAACAACCAAATTCGAGAATACAGACGTCTGGCTCTATCAGAGATGGTGCGTATACGAGACGAGACGAGCCAAGCGAAGCGCAAGGGCACTACCTACCTTTTTTAGGGTTCCGTAGCCAAATGGCAAAAAACGGAACCCTTATAGATTCGTCATGTCTGTCTGTCTGTCTGTCTGTCTGTCCGTATGTCACAGCCACTTTTCTCCGAAACTATAAGAGCTATACTATTGAAATTTGGTAAGTAGATGTAGTCTGTGAACCGCATTAAGATTTTAGGGGTCCCCATAGGTACAACTAAATCAAAAATAATTTTTTTTCATCTAACCTAGGGTATCTATGGATAGGTCTTCAAAAATCATATTGAGGTTTCTAATATCATTTTTTTCTGACCTGAATAGTTTGCGAGAGACTCTTCCAAAGTGGTAAAATGTGTGCCCCCCCCCCCCTAGTAGGGGCATGATAAGTCTAAAAAATATATATGATGTACTTTACTATAAAAACTACCAACGAAAATTGGTTTGAACGAAATCTAGCAAGTAGTTTTTTTTTATACGTCATAAAATATGGTAAACTTAATTTAACTTTCATTAAATCAACTGAAATATAAAAATAAATCAAAAACCTTTTAATTTCATATAAATAAACCTTATTGCTGCTGCGGAACCCTTCATGGGCGAGTCCAACTCGCACTTGGCCGGTTTTTCGAAGTGCTTCGTCGTTTTTTTTGAACCCTCATAGAGTTGGTTTCCGATGTACCAGATGGTTCATATTCTCAGGATATGATGTCAATAGTAGACTTATTATAGGTACATACAAAGTCTCAATTGAATAGCTTTTACACTTTATATTTTATTGATATCTAAAATACACCGATTTCGTCACTGACACACTGATGATCATATAAATGTTTGCCTACTTCCTAAAGTGCTAGAAAGCTGAAATAGGGGTGTAGACTATTTTTAGGAAATGTATTTATTTTACAGATGTACTTTTGTTACACCTAAAAATAAAAAAATAAATGTGGGGGGGGGGGGGGGGGGGGTGTAAGTTTATAATATGAGACTTTCACCAATTTTATGAATTAGGACATAAGAGTTTACACGGGACTGTAGACAGTAACTAAAAAACCTTTTAATAAGTACTTACAAGAACCAACTTACAAAAAGGACTGAAATCCGACCAAAAACTTTTCTTGCAAAATGTTGCCTACACGATATCACATAAGGTTTACCCTGTGAAAAAGGTATGAGATCTCATGTAGAGCCAAGCTTCTGAATCTACACGGCCTAACTCTACTGACCCTAACTTAAACAAATTCTACATATCAGTAAATATGTATGGCTCGGCTGTTTCGTTACTAACTTCAGACCAGAAACTAAATATTCGCATCACCTTCGCGACGGTACCAAAACGACGAAGCCGTACATATTTAATGGTATCAGAATGGTATGTAGAATATGTTTAAGTTAGGGTCAGTAGAGTTAGGCCGTGTAGATTCTGAAGCTTGGCTCTACATGAGATCTCATGTCTTTTTCACAGGGTACCTAAACCTAATGTGGTCGTCTCGGCAACATTTTACAAGAAATGTTTTTGGTGGGATAAAATATTATGTAGGTACGTTGCTCTTGAGAACCTTCGATCTGTTGGAATTCTAACATTAAAAAAATGTTTTGTGTATTATCTACTAGTCTGTCAAGAATCAAGATATCAAAATTCTGAATATTTTATATCCTATATTTTGATATCCAGATAAATTCTCTGCGTCGAAATAACTCAATCTTTTTTTAGGTGGTGCGGTACAGCAGTGGGTTGGAAGACACAAGTTATTTTCTGTTTTATTAGGTTATGGGCTAATGCTGGCAACAATCGGTTTTGCGAACAATCAACCTATTCAATTTTATTACCAAGTTCTTTTAAAAAAACTTGAAGTAGCAATTAATACAATGAAAGCGTGAATTAATAAAATCAATATTTTTCAATAGAGTTATGGACTCCTTAAAAATAAACATTTTAGGCGTTTGCTTCACGTAGATATTATGTAAACCTTATAAAACACTGTTCTTTTATTTAGATTTGTATTTCATCTATTTTTCAATAAATATTTTACAAAGGCACAATAGCAAATTTTTAAATAATAACATAATAGTGGATCATGTTGGGATCATGCAACCTAAATAACTATAATATACAAGAATCAAGATCTTAGTGCAGAATGGGCTGGAATGGGCCCTACGCTCAGTAACTACTAATACAGCTCGACAAGGCTTATGAACATGGCGAAAAAAGGAACTAACGCTGCCTGCTGACATCATACAGTTCGACAAGGCTTTATTTGAATGTGGGTGACATTGACGGGAGCGCTGCTGGTAAAGGAGAACTGTCAAACACTATGTCAAAAATGACGTTTTTCTATGATAGAAGCGTTTAGTTCTTTTTCTCGCCACGTTCAAATAAAGCCTTGTCGAACTGTACAAAAATTTTGACAGTTCTCCTTTATCAGCAGCGCTCCCGCCCACGTTCATTTAAAGCCTTGACTGACTACATATTGGTTGTGTTTCTAAAAATTTCAGTGTACTGTCAAGTGTGACATAGATAAAAATATCTTAAACCTAAGCGATCATTGGCCTAAGCGATTAAGCCAGTATACTGGTCATAGTTTAGGAACACGCTGACATAATAAAAACTTGTCAAATTGAAAACTGACAACTGAAAAAGTTTTGGCGGCCATGTTACTTTGAAACTTCTTCTACTTTTTATTGAAGTGTGGTTTTTATTATTTTTTCCCAAATTGTGTTATTTGGGTTTTTGATGTTCATTATTGGTAAAATATTGGCCATTAAATATCCGTTATCATACACAAGTGCAGGTAAGATGTTGTCAAAACCAAAATTTATAATTCCTGTGACATTTGGTGTGAATAACAATAAATAGAGCTATTTCTTCCGTGAGTTTTGACTAAAATATCGTTTTAATTACTTTACTATTCTATTCGTTGGAATATCATTGTGTCTTTTTCTAATTGAAATGTATCAAGTTTTACATTCTTTTGCCCAGTTTTGTAGCAATTATTGATGGTATTACCTGGTATTACCGATAGTTGTCTACCCATATGCCATCTAGTTACTAAAATGGAAACTGCTTGACAATCAAATTAAAAAAATAAGAAAAGCCCCATTAAATTTCAAGGTCAAAGGTCACAAAAATTTGTTTCGGTCGCTTTTCTTGTAAATATTTCATTTCCTATGGGTTTTTCCGCTATAAGTATTTATTATCAAATTGTTATCAATATTGTAGAATACAAAATTCTCTACAACTTTTGAATAAAAACATTTTTTATACGGTGAACCGTTTTCTTGATAGAGGGCGGAGAACGCGCGGTCACAGCATCACTTCAGGTCAACCGGTGCCTCCGGTCGAAAACGCGCCATATACAATGTGTCCCGACACTGGTGTCCGATCCTTTAATGTCATAATCTATGGCATATTTTATACACAAATTGGCTCTCAAATTTTTTCTCTCTCTCACGGTTGTAAAATGGCAGCCATTTTAGTTTTTCTCGGGTTTTCACACTAACCTGACTAATAACTTCTCATGAAAATATCCTATGAAGATAAAAAAAGGTCTTATTTAATAGCTAAACTTATGGACTACGCTTACACAGGCAATACGTTATGAATTTCGTGGAATTAAATATAGAAAAACCAAAGTTAGAGGAAAAAAGTTGTGTATTTTTTAATTAATAGCTTTTTGTGGAAAAATTTAGCTCATTAAACTGGTTCTTTTTCATTTTCTTCATGCATTAAATCTAATTCTATTCAATAATACTGATAAAAACTTTATTTCTTTCTTTCTTTAAAAAAACTTTTTTTCTTTAAAAAAAATTGGGAAAGGAAATGTAAAAACGGGACTAAAAGTTTTGATAATAATTATCCTCATTCCAAAACACATATTTTATTTCTGCACGCATTAAGTGGCTGTGACACAACTTCTGCGCTTTTTAAAAAGGGAAAAAAAAAATATTTTTAAAAGTTTTTGAGAAACTGACAAGGGGGTTCGAACATTTTTGTATGGAGCCTGCACTGACCTCCATTATACAAGTACGCTGGACCTATGATACCCACTTTTTTTTTGTGCCTATTTGAAGCGGAATCAGCGCCCCCAGTGAGCGGGAAGAGAACTAAATTTGACGTAACTTGCAAATGGCCGCTTAATCGTTAATGGTTGTCATCACTAGTATTAGTTCCAAATACTTCCACTACTGCTATCAGCGCCAATATGGCGACTTTCAAACGTCATTTTTACGTCAAATCATAGGTCAATGGTCAAATTTAGTTCCTATCCCTCCCATCGGGGGAGCTGATTCCGCTTCAAATAGGCACAAAAAATAGCTGTCATCAAAGGGTATCATTAGTCCAGCGTACTTGTATAATGGAGGTCAGTGGGATCCTGGCATATCTAGCCGCCGCGATCTTGATTTTTTTTTCAAAATTTCCGAGCACGATAAAAGTGGTATATTTGGATAGAGGATACATAAACAAACAAAAAATGTAAGTAACCTGGTATCCTAAAGTTTTTTTTTTTTTATTAAATAAGGGGGCAAACGAGCAAACGGGTCACCTGATGGTAAGCAACTACCGTCGCCCATGGACACTCGCAACATCAGAAGAGCTGCAGGTGCGTTGCCGGCCTTTTAAGAGGGAATACGCTCTTTTCTTGAAGGTTTGCAGGTCGTATAGGTCCGGAAATACTGCTGGTGACAGTTCGTTCCAGAGTTTTCAGTGCGCGGCAGAAAGTTACGCGAAAAACGCACTGTGGAAGACTGCCACTCATCAAGGTGATGAGGATGGTATATTTTTCGCGTGGGACGATGGCGAAAAGTTGCAGGAGGTATGATTCCGAACAATTCCTCAGAGCACTCCCCGTGATACAACCGATAGAGGATGCAGAGTGAAGCTACATCTCGGCGTAATTCCAAGGGGTCCAAGCTGTTTGAAACACTATGGCAGTCAACAATTCGAGCGGCCCTTCGTTGGATACGATCCAGAGGGAGCAGTTGGTATTTTGGCGCCCCTGCCCAGAGATGAACAATATTCCATATGAGGCCGAACCTGCGCCTTGTAAAGTTGTAGGCGATGGTCCGGACTGAAGTACTGCCTCGCTCTGTTAAGAACACCAAGCTTCTTCGAGGCTAATTTGGCCTTACCCTCTAGATGATATCGGAACTGGACTTCGCTCAATATGTTGACGCCAAGTATCTCAATGCTAGTGGAGATGTATAAAGATGTGCCCTCGAAACGAGGATATACGACCATTGGTGACTTTTTAGTGGTGAACGCGCAGACTTGTGTCTTGGCGGGGTTGAATTGGACCAAGTTACGTCTACCCCATTCAGAGACCTTCTCCAATGAATTCTCCACCTTAGACACAAGTTCGTTTCGACTCTCAGTGACATTTTGCCGAGAAATATTGGGGGAGCCGGTATATACAGCATCACCTGTACTATATGTAACATGTCATTGATATGTAGTATGAATAGAGTAGGCGATAGCACACAGCCCTGAGGGACACCAGCATCAACAAACTGAGTTTCCGAGCATTCGCCGTCAACTAAGACCTTTATGCTTCTGTCTGCTAAGAAACTAGTGACCCACTTACATAATTTCTCGGGCAGCCCGTATGATGGAAGCTTTGATAGCAGCGGTTTATGCCAAACCCGATCAAAGGCCTTCGCAATGTCCAAACTAACAGCCAATGCCTCTCCCTTCGACTCAATTGCCTGAGCCTGCTATTGATAATGGATTCCATTACCTTCGAGAAGAGAGAGGTTATAGCGATTGGTCTGTAGTTGGAAGGATTCGACTTTTGGATATCAAGGGAACGGAGGGCTTTTCGCACTGAGCGCTGATGAAACCGAATATCCGACATGATGCTCGTGCATCGCGGTATGGTCGGCGGTTTCTGCCCCCCGTCATCCAGGGTCGAGTTTGACGCAAAGAGCTTGCCCAGAAGATCGGCTTTGTCTTTTGCGTCCTGGGCCAACGATCCATTTCCTACGTGTAGGGATGGTAGGGGTTCCCGAGGGGAGGCGCTCAAGTCTCTTGCCAATTCTATTGACGTGCTGATGCTTTGCCCGAGTTATCTCTTTCTTGAGGGACCTAGAGGCAAGGTTGTACTCCTTTTTATATGTGCTGGTATTTAAATCCCGAGCAGACACTGCGTTGGCCCAGGATGAGTAAGCCTCCTGCTTCCGGCTAGAAGCTTTTTTGGGGGATGAACCAAACCAGGGACGAAATCTGCCGCCAATTGGCACTACAGAGGACGGAATGAAAAGTTCCATCCCCTGCATCACCACATCGGCAACAGAGTTGGCAGTGTTGTCGGGATCATCCGGCGAGAAGCACACGTGCCCCCAAGGATAGGATGCAAAAAACAACCGCATCCCATCCCAGTCTGCTGACTTGTAGTGACACACACGACGGTATTTAACAGCACGCTGTCTTAACACCGTCCTAAGTGGCACAGAACTCCTAACAAGGCAATGATCCGATGAACCAAGTGGTGCGGTTACGGATATTTGGTAGCCGTCAGGATTTGAAGTCAGCAGGAGGTCCAACAAGGAAGGATTCTGACCATCCACATCTGGGATTCGCGTAGGCGTAGGACTGGTTACAAAGTTGCAGACATATCTCCCCGCATGATCAGTTTTACTGGAATTGAAACAGTCGCCGTGGTGGGCATTAAAGTCGCCAAGTATTATGATCTCTGCGGATGGGATCTGCTGCTGCACAAAATCTGAAGCAGCTTGCAGGTGCTCCAAGAGTCGGTTCGTCTCGGGGTCACCA
Organism: Cyaniris semiargus; assembly: GCA_905187585.1. Taxonomy (NCBI): domain Eukaryota; kingdom Metazoa; phylum Arthropoda; class Insecta; order Lepidoptera; family Lycaenidae; genus Cyaniris; species Cyaniris semiargus. Next base: position 9,855,972 of record LR994555.1, read on the forward strand.
CTATGGGACCTATATAGGCACGCATAGACGCGAGGGTGGTCGTCGCAATCTATACGGAGCCATAAGGTAGACAGGTCCATGACCTCAAGATTGCTGAGGCGGCGAGAGCTGATATCATCTCTGATATATACACACACTCCAGCTTTGGGTAGAAAGGAGTGCTCGAGATAATACCCTGGGTGGGAAAGGTATGATGTGTCACTCGGAGATGATATCTGCGTCTCGGTTAAAAAGAGCAAAGCCGGCTTTGCCGTCTCAAGGTGGTAATGGACGGCATTAAGGTTGGAGTGTAATCCCCTGATATTACAAAAGTCCATGTTTAATATCGAGGGGGGTGCCTTTGTGTGTTTGTTCTTGCCCCGAGCAGATTGGAGCGCAGTTTTGCCCTCCCCAGAATACGAGGGGCAGCCTGGACGTCCACGTTCAGTTCCAGGGGTTCCTGAGCATGGACGTCCAGAGAGGGATTCTCCAACGCAGTTGGTACCCTTCTGGGGTAACAACTTGTTTTTCAACTGCGGCATTTCTAGGGGGGTAGGGGATTGGGCCTCCGGTAAACTCACTCACTCGGCGAAACACAGCGCAAGCGCTGTTTCACGCCGGTTTTCTGTGAGGCCGTGGTATTTCTCCGGTCGAGCCGGCCCATTCGTGCCGAAGCATGGCTCTCCCACGGACAAAAGAGTGTCCTTTGGACTCATATGGCGATCTTTACTTCTAAATATCTCGGAAACGTGACACTTTAGGATACCATATTATATAACATTTTTTGTTTGTATAAGTATCCTCTATCCAAAAATACCACTTTTATCGTGCTCGGAAATTTTGAAAAAAAATCAAGATGGCCTATGCCACAAAGGTTTGTACCCCTTTGGATGAACTAGCTGCAGCATTTGAGGAAGAAAATTGTTCGGCCCAGAGATTATTAGAGAGTGGAATTCAAACCTTATTAGTTATTGGCAGTCTATAATGCTCCGAAATCTGTGAAAAGTCTCGATCATCTTCGTTATATGCATTACGTCAAGTCTACAAAACTTAATAAACCTGTGCACCTTTCAAATATTCCACCAACAAGTGCAGCTGCTCATCAACATTTTAATCGTGTATATTATCAAGTTCAAACTTGGTTAGAGCATGACTTGGAACCCCAGGTATGGGGTTGGGCAATGCGAAACGATTTTCTAGAGCCTATCATGACAATCTTACCACCTGCTCCAAAATATTTGCTTAATACAATTTTTTGCAATTGCAAGAGTGGTTGTGGTTCGCGATGCGGATGCAAGAAAGCGGGCCTGCAATGCTCTCTAGCTTGTGGCCAATGTAATGGGCAAGCTTGTCTCAATGCTCTACCATATCAGAGCGACATTAACGAAGATGGAACCTTTGACCCCGAAATCATGGAAGAACTTGAGACAAATGTCAACGACATTTGTCTCAAGTTCTTCCATGATTCTTCCATGAAGACGATAATGAAGACCAGTTTAAAACTTACCAGCAGCCGGAAGACGACGATGAAGAAGAAGATGATTAAAATTATAAATTGTAGCTTTTATTACCTTTATTCCATTTTTTTACTTGTAATAAAAATAATTAATGTATTGAATGATATTTTTAATAAAAATATTAATTCATAATTTATGTATGCAGTATGGCATATTATGTTATTGAAAAATTGGCTCTCAAACGTAGTACATAATATCTGTATGCTTTCAAAATATTTTTTTCTCGACCTTTTGAAAAACATGTTTTTCTTTGGTTCTCATTCTTACAGGGCCGTCTCTAGCTCATGTGGCGTCCGTGTGCAAACATTACCCTAGCGCCCCCTAGCAAGTGCGTGGTCAAAACGAAATGGGTACAAAGTATGTACAAGTACAGTTTGTCCGGCCGCTTAAGGCGACGCCTTGATAATTTGGCTGTAGCGATATCGATTTTTCTCAGCAATGACTAAAGCTAAGAAATTAAAGTTCATTGTCAGTATTCATCATGTCTTTGTATTTGAATTACCCATAGAATAACACGATTTGTCAACTATTATAACACAGAATAATCAATCAAAAAGACATCTGTAAAAAAGGGATTCTAATTTTGCCAACAGAGGAGAGTGATTTATGCTTCCGAAATTTGTACATAGATTGGTTCAAACATACACTTTAATTTGCACATAGCTTATATGAAATATATGTATGGTTTTTAAATTACGCGACAAAAACCATTTTGTCGCTTACGCCCTTTCCATTTCTTGCTGTTCCTTTGTGGCCGAGCCGGCCTCTCATAGAAAACAAGCAATCTACAACATATCCAACACGGTTTTTTACTTTAACTAATTAAATTTAATCCTAAAAATTGGGGCTGGAAAAAGCATGCAAACATTTGGATGCCAATACAAACTTCCCAGCCTACAGCAACCCCCGATCTCATGAAATTAATTTTCTGCAGATGCAAAGAAAACTGTGGAAGCATGTGTGGCTACAGAAAAGCAGGCCTGAAATGCTCTACAGTATGCCTCCTGGCGAAACATGCACTTAACATAAAAAATTTCTTACTTTTTTGCTTATAACTTTTTTAATTTAGGGTAAAAAGTTATATATAAACATATTTGTAGGCAAAATAATTTTCAACAAATTATGATTTTCACAATTTTTTGTATGACGTATAGTTTCCGAGATAATGCGAAAATAGTGTTGTCACCCCTTTTTTTCAAGATAGCGGCCGGGGGACAAGGGTGGCGACCCCACAAACTTGAGGTTAAGCTTCTATTGCCCCCCCCCCCCCTCCATTTGTCCCAAAAAATAAAATTGCGTAAAAAAATGCAATATTTCGTCCTTAAATTGTAACATTTCAATGGACTAACATTTATTATTTATATTGCAAAAGCCGAGCCGCTCGTGGCGCGCCTTGCTTTGCTGTAATTTGAATTACGACAAATATAAGAAGATCTCCAGGTGCTACACAAAATGTATGCAAACTAGAGTTCTTTTTACGTTGGTTATTAAAGCGCGGCGGCCGGCCAACGCGGGCGCGCGCCTAGTGGGGCTCCGTTGCGAGCGGCGCTCGGCGCCCCTAGGACCGCGGCGCCCGTGCGCAACGCACACCCTGCACCTAAGGGAAAGACGCCCCTGCATACTTATCTGACCAATACTTCATAAGAAAATCGTGATAAGAATGATATTTTAGTAAAGATGGCGTATGTTCATACAAATTGGTCCTCAGATTTTGTTCCTATACGACATATCCATAGTTACCTCTGACATATCTATAGGTTACAAGAATGAATCCGACAGATAATACGTAACGAATGATATAGAAAAGGATACCTATATGTTTTGAGTTACACTTGACAGGCGCATGCGTGATATGGCGCGACAAAGATCAAGAGAATATTGTTATTATTGAATAGAAGAGACATTTAATAAAACTAATTGTTTGTTCGATAATTTTTTATTAGTCTATACATATTATAATAAAATCGTAGGAAAGACAAAAGTATACATGATTGAATATTTTTTTAAAATAATAATATAAAATAAGGGAGCAAACGATCAAACGGGTCACCTAAATGGAAAGCAACTACCATCGCCCATGGACACTCGCAACATTAGAAGAGCTACAGGTGCGTTGCCGACGCAGGGGTTACGCTCTCTTCTTGAAGGTTTGCAGGTCGTATTGGTCTGGAAAAACACTATGGCCCCTGGCCAAAGAAGAGAACAGTATTCCATATTAAAATTAAATAACAAAGAAATTAATTTAACTTGTTTCAGCCTATGATTCAGAGTAGACGTTTTATTTATAGAATGTTCGAATAAATTAACAAATATTATGTTGGATTGATGTATTTTTTTCAAAATAGTATATTGTAATCGATGAAAATCTTGAGAATTACCGAAAAATGGACCGTTTCTTTTACCACCAGCCGCTTGTGAAATCACAATTTTTCGTCGGTGAAATTGAAAAATTGATTTGTGCTTTAACATAGTTATTTTTATTTATATGTAGATGTGTTAGCATCGATCAGTCAAGGTTTGGTTACTATTAAAATATTTAAAAAAAAACTGCCTTAAAGATTAACACCATGCAGAAAAACGACGCGAGTTTTGTAAATATTGACTTGGCTACTTTTTTCTAAAGGCATACTTCTGTTATATTAGCCTATATAGTTCTGTATATTAGCATATAAAATGAAAAAAAAAGTTGGGGACCACTGGTTTAGGCTAAATGTTAAAAAGGCGCACGCATGTGTAGTTTGAAATTAAAAAATATTAAAACGAAAAGATGTTTAAGTACAATATTATGCAATTAGTTGATGCCTACGTAATCGCTTCTGAATACTTCAATTGATTATTCTATGCTACGCGACTATCTGTCCTTATCGCACTGCAGTTGTCGTCTGCATTCTCTATCCTTTTTTAACTAATTTAACTACAGAATATAAAAATAATTGTAATAGTGAAAATATTTATTGAAATAATTGAAAAAATGTATAATACAAATAATAAGCGATATTGTTTCAATTGTAACATTGTTTAATCTACATCTACACTAATATTATAAAGAGGAAAACTTTGTTTGTTTGTTTGTTTAATTGTAATGAATAGGCTCAAAACCTACTGGACCGATTTTAAAAATTCTTTCACCATTCGAAAGCTACATTATCCACGAGTAACATAGGATAAATTTTATTTTGGAAAAAAGCAAGGTGTAAAAATCAACCAGAAAAGTTACTTATTTTGCGTACGCTGCCTAAACTATAAAAGATAGAACCATAAAATGTTCTAATTAATTGTAGATCTTATAAATATCTACAAAAAAGTCCACGACACACTATACCTATCTATGTCGAGTGAGGCACAACAACCATTTTTTTATTTCAAAATCTTGAATTTTATTTTGGACTTCATTTAAACGCGTTTATTTTACTCATGCTATTAATCCTTATCAAAATAAATTATTTCATCACTAAGCACAGTTTATGTATATAATATTTGGTCTTTGAATGATTAAAATTGGACGTTTTATTTTGAAGTTATGGAGAAATTAAAATATTACGATTTCTGCTGCACGACCCGTTGCGAAGTGGGCGTCACCAAGGCGGGCAGGGGTGCGCGTGCGGGAGGGAGTTTAGATCTATTAGTAAATGATGATTTAAATAATACTTGATTATTCACTAAATCTAATCTAAATAATATATAAAACTCAAAGGTGACTGATTGACATAGTGATCTATCAACGCACAGCCCAAACCACTGGACGGATCGGGCTGAAATTTGGCATGCAGGTAGATGTTATGATGTAGGCATCCGCTAAGAAAGGATTTTGATCAATTTTACCCCAAGGGATAAAATAGAGGATATACCGATCGGGCTGAGACTTTGATACCTAAATAATAATAATACTTCTTAACGCGAGCGAAGCCGCGGGCAAAAGCTAGTGACTTTATAAAAACACCAAACCGCTTGAGATTTACGACTGTAAGAACATAATACGACGTATTTTTCGCTTTAGATTTCGAGCGTACCAGCCGATTACTCCCTTCTTCTGGGAAATCTTACAGCGAAAGCTTAGCTGTATCGTCCCATAAGTTAATCTTCATCGGTTTTTTTAGTTATGTTTCATAGAGTAATGCAAGAATACAGTTTTAGTCGTAAGAGAATTTTCCATTCAATAAAGCTGTTGTCATTTATATTATTATTTAAAAAAAATGAAAAAATAGGGGTGATAGACCGATACTCACATAAATCGGTTTAGTAGTTTTTGAGCCTATTTAAGAGCGAGCTGTGAGAATTATCAAACACGCTAACCCCGCCCACACACCCTGCTACCCGCAGGCCGCAAGCGACACTCGACAATTACCACGCGCCGCCACGCGGTCGTTGTCAAGAATTACGAACATAGAAAGCATAGAGTTGTCTTGTCACTTTTATTTTTTGTGTTGGGTAGGGAGGGTAACAAACACCACATACATATTATGATTTTTAAAAAAGTACAAGTTTATTATACTCGTGTGACTTAAATAGCTAACACAAAAATTATTTTGCTCTGTTTTTTTTTACACTCATTATCTGTCTAGCGAGTAATTTACATTTTACATTTTGGCATTTAGGTAAATTAACTAATTTGAAGTTTTAAACGACTTTCAAAAAATAAGGCGGTTATATTACGTTAGGCGTTTTAGGGTTCTGTAATCAACAAAACTTGGTTGACTACGGTACCCTAAAACAGAACCCTAACCAGCTAATTTTTTGTATATTGGTAGGTTAATAGTTATTTAATTTAAAAGTAACATTCTCCTACAAATATAACAATCCATATTTTAGGACCATCAAATCAAAGTATGAAATCCGTTCTATCTCTGTTAGCTACCACTTTCAAGATTTTTCGCAAATAAAAATGTTGTTTGTCTTATCAAAATAAAGCTTCTCACAAAAAATTTGCTTTTTAGTAATAAAAAAAAAAGTTCTAGGGTAGTTCTTCTATTCTATAGATACATGTTTCGGGAATTCGGCGTTGTTTAAAGAACTGCAAGTATAATATGCCACTATGTCAATTAGAGTAATCATCATCATCGCCACCATCCTCACACCATAAATCAGCACATTATTATGATATAAAAGGTACTTGCCATAGTTTTTATACAGACACGGATATGTTTGAACATTTTGTTTATTTTAAACGTTCTTAAGGTGTATAGTCAGGGAGCCCTAGAACATTATTTTTTTTGATTACTAACAAGGTAATTTTTTTGTGAATAGCTTTATTTTGATAAGACAAACAACATTTTTATCTGCGAAAAATCTTGAAAGTGGTAGCTAAACGGAACCCTAACCAGCTGATTTTTTATATATTGGTAGGTTAATAGGTATATAATTTAAGATTAACATTGTCCTACAAATATAACAATCCATATTTTAGGACCATCAAATCAAAATATGAAATCCGTTCTATCTCTGTTAGCTACCACTTTCAAGATTTTTCGCAAATAAAAATGTTGTTTGTCTTATCAAAATAAAGCTTCTCACAAAAAATTTACTTTTTAGTAATAAAAAAAAAAGTTCTAGGGCTCGGATCACTAGTATTAATAATAAATAATAATTTAACAAATATCACTAAAACCATATTTTAAAAAGATAAAATCGACTTCAAAATTGTACGTATTTGAGAATTAAAACTACCTATCTCCAAAACTACTGAACCGATTTTGATGAATCTTGCACTGTTCCCTAAGTTGAACAATACCTAGTACAACAAAAAAAGAATTACTGAAATCGGAATGGTAGTTACAGAGATATGCGAACACAAACATAAAAACATACATACACACATACATACATACATACACTTGAAATTTGGCACATTTGTTCAGATGCTGATATAGACTAACATATATGAAAATTGGGCAGTTCTGGAAATATTACATACATACGCGTCGAATTGATAACCTTCTTTTTTTGAAGTCGATTAAATAGGGTGAAATTACTATTTCTAAACAAAAAAATAAACCGACTTCCAAGGATTACACAAAAAGTATGAAATAAAACTAATTTTCTAAATAACTCCCCTTTTAAATTCGACTAAAATTTTAACTATTTCTCTATTCAATCTTCTTAATTTTCAAGTCGGTACCAGCAAATTAGAACGTGAGTTCTATAAAATATTGTAGGATATTGTTTGGGCTGGTACCGACTTTAAAATTAAGAAGATTGAATAGAGAAACCGACTTTGTTCAATTTTTTGTTTAAAAATAATAATTCATAAAATGATTGATTTTCTCAAATAAAGTTATATTTCACTGAAATATAATTTGCGTTTCTATTTTGGCGGTAATTCTGCACTTGTACATGCAGGTTCTGAAAGAACATTTTCATTTGAATCTTGGGCTTTTACATAATGTGGATCCCTTATCATCTTTTATTTGGGATGTCTTGGGTCTACCAATTCTGACAATAAACAGTCCATATAAAAAGATACTATTTTGGGTTCCATTTCCTTGTTCCAGAAGTTATCGTCCTTTTCAATCACTTCGATTTTTAATTTGTTGTCACCATACCAAACCCCAAATAGACATTTGTCTTTTTTTGCTATGTACATTTGACCTTGTGCTTGAAAGTACCAGTCTGACTTCTTGTTTAAGTGCACCTGTAACATGAAAAAATTAGAGATTATAAATTTTCATAAACAATTGAACATTTTAGTTAAATTTATAATTAATGTGTGTTTTAATCATAATGAATAGTGTTCACGTTAATAGAAGAAGACAATTTAAGACCATTGATCATTCTTTATATTTAATGTTGTAACTAAAATTTACTCACATGGCCATTTCTGTCCTTCGAAAAGTGTACTTAATTTTGGTCAATAGCTGCATCGATATCACCAATTTTAAAAGGAGCTATTGGGCATTTGATTTGATAAAAAAATAATTCTGAAAGATATCGTACAGTGTGTTTCAATTAGAATGAATTGGGTTCGCGTTAATAGAAGAACAAAGACACTGAATACTTTAGAAAAATATATTAAAAAAAAGATAGGGTCATACGTAAAAACTACATACCAAATAAGTAAGCGGCTGCTCAGTTTTTGTTGCTGATTTGCTTTTACAACATTTGTTATTGCGAACTGTCTTTTTAGGAGGGATGTTCTTTTTTTCATTTGCAGATTTCGTGACCATTGACATTACACTAAAAAAATAATGTAGGAATTATTTAATAATAATTAACTGTATCTTCTGGAAAATAGCTTAGACCTCAAACCTCATTTTTGCCTTGCCTTTGCCAAGAGTTTATTCATCACTTATAAAAAAGTTAATAATTCATGGGCAAAAGTAAAAAAAAAAAAATACCTTCGTTCATTTTCTGAATGTAATAATGTAGGTAATAATAAATCATTTTCTTTAGTTGATTCCGATACAGATGATGATGAACTAAAACATAAACGCATAAACGTAAAATCAATAAAAAATAAGTTGTGCAGGCCACCCCGGACTAATTGTCTCGCGTACACACATAAAATATATTTGTTGAAAAAAATAACCACGTTTGTTAGCCAGAAATGTATGGGAAATTTTTGTCCATACAATTTTTCCATAAAATTATTCCATACAATTTTTGGATTATTCTAGGAATAACCGAGTATGTCACATTTTGGAAATTATAAAAATATGTAAAGACACAAATTGTGAAAAAAATCGTTAGAGCAATTTTTAAGCAAAATGGTAGGTAATTATTTTTTCTTTGTACCACGGGTACTTAAATATTTAAGCTATAAAAAATCGGCCAAGTGCGAGTTGTACTCGCACGAAGGGTTCCGTACCACTACAGAATAGGCTAAAAATTTGATTTTTTGTATGGGAGCCCCCCTCAATTATTTAATTTATTTAAATTTTATAATTAATTATTAAAGTACAAATACAATTAAGTATTTTGAGAACATTTCAATTGCCTATGTGTTGCCGTTATTGATTAAGAGCAAAAAATCACGTTTGTTGTATGGGAGCCCCCCTTAAATATTTGATTTATTTTATTTTTATATTTGTTATAGCGGCAACACATATACACAATCTGTGAAAATTTCAGAAGTCTAGCTATAGCGGTTCTTGAGTTACAGCCTGGTGACAGACAGACGGACAGACGGACAGACATCGAAGTCTTAGTAATAGGGTCCTGTTTTTACCCTTTGGGTACGGAACCCTAAAAAATAGTTCTTAATATTAATGAAAACTCTAAAATTAAATAATTCCACTCAACCGTTTAGACTGTAGAGCCGGAACATACATACATACGTATCTACCTATTACAGACTCAGTTGTCGATACTGAACATACCCACATAAAAATGTTGACATCGATTTTTTTAAGATAACAATATCTCAATACTCACATCACGTTCGCTCAAAAGATAAATCAAATAATTATGATTAGGTAATATAATACTCACGGAACCGGAACTGGCAATAAATTAAAAAGTTCAGTAGGTAACTCCATAGGTTTTTGTTCTATATCAACATGTTTGTTCCTACGAAACAAATATAGCTAGGTACTTAAATAAAAAAAAATCAAGTCCAGTCGGCTACTCCATAGGTTTCAGTTCAACATCGAAATAAATATAGGTAGACGTAAATAAACATTTCTGTTCTTGTACACAGAATAAAACGTAATAAACTAAGGGCCGCGCCAAACAGGAATTTAAACTTTATCTTCATTATTATAAAAAAATGTTGATAATTTTCTTTTCGAAACATATTTTTTATTTGTTTTATTCCCCATCTGTTTTGTAATCAGGAGCGCAACAAGCATAGATCCTTCCTCGAGAGAGCTTGGCGCCAGACTGATTCCACAGTCGTGCCCTCGGGCAAGGTGCTTTACACGCAGCTAATAGGGAACAATATCGCGTAACAACGGTTCCCGCATTATAGCACGTAAGTAATGGTTGTAGTCCCAAAAATGTTTTTGATGATTACTTAAAAATTAAATACAATACTAATATTTCCTTTAGCCATTATTTTATAAAGTATGTGATTGTAGTAATGCAAGTTGTTTAATGATAGTAACTCTATAAGTGTAACCGATATTGGTTGAAAAGCCCAGAAATATTCATAATTCCGAAAAATAAAACTATCGAGTCAAAATAAGTGAATCGTGTTTTCGGTTAGCCTAGTATCAGATAAATATACAGTGATTAAATAAATCTCAATTTCATTTAAGTCAATCGTCTTCCGGGATCGTCATCCTTATTAGAAAACACAGCAAAATTTTACAGCTCGCTCTTAATACAAAAAAAGTACAAACAAACCATTTTTCTTTATAATTAGAATCGATAAAATAAATAAAATATGCGCGTATGTATAACAATAAAATACTTATTAAAAATAATACAAGTAGGTATTGTATTGTACGCACACCTTAACTCGTCACTTTAATCTACGCTACCAACGCTTTACTTCTGCTTCATATCAGCAAAAATTAAAATTTGGTCGCATTAGAGCCGGATCGAAAATATCAATGAACTATTCAAGAAGAATTAAAAGCACAGCTTTAAAACTAAAAACAAACTTCGAAAAATATCCAAGGGAAAAAATCACATAATCGTATGTAGGTGAGGCCGCCAATTTTTGCTGATTTTGCACTATGATTTGGTAATATTTTTTCTCTTCGCCCTCGGTATTTTAAAAATTATTGTGTTTATCTTATGTTCGAAAACTCATTCTAACGAAGAAAATAAAGAACTCAAGAATGCATTAGAATTATTTCGGTTCAAATCATAGTCTAAAAATATATTTACAATTAAACATAAAAAGAGGTAAGAAAATAGCCTAAAATATGCCATCCACCATGAAAGAGGTGCACTTTAAGTTTCAACTGTCGCTGTAGCAGTAAGTATGACAGATTTCTGATTTGAAGATAAATCAGATATGTTATGAATACTTATATAAATGGCTATTACCTCATCTAAATTTAAAGCATTTTAAGATAACTTTCTTTATAAACTTTTTAAAATCAAATGAATCGTTAGAATCATCAATTCTAACCCACTTTTTAAACGTCACCAATAATACCCATTTATTATTATCGTTAAGTGTTAGGGAAGGTAAAATAGGAAGGTAGCAATGCTGAGTTTTTACGTATGTTACGTACGTATGAAAAATCTCGTAATATCCGCCATTTTTCGACAGTTCATATTTGAATCTCAGACGGGCTGTGTACACAGTTTTTTTAAAGGAAGTGTTTTTGTGACACAAATGTAAGTATTACTGTTTCACAAAAAACTATCAATGCATCATGTGAGTAGTCAAAAGGGCCATGTTTGGGACTATAATACAAACCACATTGTGTATTATTTACAGAGATAAGTTTGATTTTCTCAACGCTACGGTAGCGTAGAAATGAAATTCGCTACCATTTTAGTATTGTTACGTGCTAGGGTTCTAAGGATTTGGAGAGAAAGACCTGCTGACTCTCTTAAAGACTTTATTCACTAGCACTAGGTCACACAAAGCACTAGGTCCAAAACACTAAGCACTATCACTGTCCTAGGTCGTAGCCAAGTCGTAGGTTCACAGTGGTTCACTCACTATTGATCACTTGTTTTCACTCCGAAGTCGCCTCGAAGATCGCTCAGACTAAACTGAATTCACTGGCTCGTCTACCTGCGGCTATTAATATGGGCCGAGGTAAGTTCTAGAAAGTTCCTTACCCAATTCGCGTAAACAAGTGTGGAATGTTTCTACAAAGCTCGAGCATGTAATCGCGCACCTAACGCCATCTAGTATCGAATAGCGGATTTACGCTGTCTGCGTTTCACTTTACGAAAAGGAAGCTTTTGGGTATTTGGAACTCTATTGCAATCCAATAGAGTTTAAAATCCGAAAACTATTTTACAAATGTCATTCCGGTTTGACGGACGAGGTTCATGTACCTAGTGTATAGCGGGACGACGAACCGTCTGTCCCTCACGGACGCGGTCTGCGGACCGGGTTTGCGCAATCTGTAGAAGCCATAAGCTAAGAACTCACGGCGCGGTTTTTTCCCGCGCCTGCCGCGGTCGCGGGCCCGCAGCCTTCGTAGAATACAGTTTTGTATGTAAAAAACGAAAGCAAAACTCACGGCGCGTTTTTAGCCCGCGGCGGTCGTGGTTGCTTGCGGCTCCCGCTGCACCGGCGGCGGGCGGCGGTCGCCCGCAGCCTCGGCGGTTTGCGCCCGCGCGCTCTGCGATAGTTTAGCGGGCGATCGCAGTTAGTAGCCGTAGTAGGCGATCGTAGTATGGTGCTCCCACACTGCCGTTAGAAAATGTTTGTAAACATTTTCTAACATAAAAACATTTACTAACAGAATAATATTATATGATAACATAATAAAAATAATCAATTGTTACATTTTGTTAGGAACTGTTACATGTTATAAGTGCTCCTACACTAATAGAAAATGTTAACTAAGATTTTATAACATTTTAATCTGGTATATTTGGCTCACCGCATACCCCGCCGTCACCTTTATAAAAGGTTTACAAACAAAAGGTAACACAATATGTTTTATTTGGTTATAATTTGTTTTGTTATAAGTTTTTAACTTACGTTTACTAAACATTTTATAACATGAAAACATTTTTAACATTTGTGATTAAAATATGTTTGCTAACAAATGTTTACTAACGTTACCAAACATTTTCTAACGGCAGTGTGGGAGCACCATGGCACCATAAGAAACCGCCCGTCGTGCGATCATCGCCCGCAGAGTTTGCGGGCGCTGATCGCGACCGCGGCGGCTGCGGGCCCGCACAAATCAGCGGTCTCGTGAGTTCTGAAATAAAACCACTCATTTGCGCGGGCCCGCAACCGCGACGGGCGCGGGAGAAAACCGCTCCGTGAGTACGCTCTCATAAGCGTTTCAGCAGCGCCGTTGGAGCGCGCGCGTTCGATGATGTAATGAACAAACGGACGAACGGCGCTGCTCAAGCGTGCGTCCTTGAAACGCAACTACTACCTAACCCCCCATTACATCTTCGAACGCGCGGCGCTCCAACGGCGCAGCCGAAACGCTTAACGATAAAACCAGCCTATAAAAAAATAAGTTAGAAATTACGAAATCATAAATTAACACAGGGGTTTCGTTAACTAACTAAAAATAATAAATAATTTGCAACATGTACCTAACATAATATTATACACTACTGACTACGTGATTGTGTATGCAGTATAGGATGTTAGTGATTTTAGAACAATAAGAGTTCCGTTTCTCTCGTCATGGACTACAGCGTAATCATTGTGCGATATAATTTATAATGTCCAGTGTCCAACGAAACATAATGGATAATTTAGTTTCACGTAAACCTCCGAGGCAAACAAAACCCAAATGTGTTAATATATTGTGTGGAAACGTAAAAATGTACTCAAGTTTTGCTGTTACTTATTTATTTTTAATTCAGTATTCAAATGCTCAAGATCCCATTATAAATTTGCCTCAAGGAAGAGTAGTTGGGGTAAGAAACAAAAATTTTCTGTACTTAAAATGAATAAATCGAGCCCTTTGTGATTTGCCTGTCTCCACTCTCCGAAAACTTGCTCTTACTCGAAAACGCATCGTTTTAGTTCTTGATAAGTACCGTGAATCATCTAAGTTTTCGAAAAAATAACAACCGATAAAGCTGCAAAAACGTATATTATTTTTATTTGCCAACTCTCATTAAAAATAATAATTAAAAATTATATAAATCGCAATTTACAGATAAAGGTCTATTCAGAAAGTTCACCAAAGGCAATTGAGATGTATTTTGGAATCCCGTATGCCAGCCCACCTACAGGAAGACTCAGATTTTCGGTGAGTCTACTGTCTACTTACCACTATCATGCTCCTACTAAACATTCTCTACCTTTGATCCGTTTGATACAGAGGCGCCTGGTGGAAGGTAGATAGTTTAGAAAATTCTTAGTTAGTTTTCAAAACCGCGAAGCTGCGAACCAGATGGCGCTTTGTAAGAGACCCGTCTTCCTGATCCTAGCGGAAAAAGAAAAAAATAGCTCATATTTACAACTTATATAATACTAGTCAAAACAAAATAAGAGCCACCACGTTTTTAAGTGCCCTCAAGAAGTTATGCGATTACAGGATAAATTAATGAATAAATTAGATAAGTACATTAATTAATTTTAGATTAATTAATCATAAAATAATGAAAAAAATAATTTAAAAACTGTTTTAAAACATCTTTTACTGAAAAATGAAAAAATTGTAGAGATAGAAAGAACTGTTAACAAAAAAAAGGTGCTGAATGTTTTTTTTTTTAATATCTAGTATGGCCTCCTCCTTTTCTAATGCACTCTTCCAGTCTGGTAGGTACACTCTCCACAAGGTGAATAATTGTTTCTTGAGGAATTTCTTCCCAACTTCTTTTTAGCACGGCGATCAGCTGTCTCTCATTGTGGACGGGTTGGTCTGTGCTTCGGAAATTTCGTTTTAAAATGTCCCACATGTGCTCAATGGTATTAAGGTCCGGACTGTTCACAGGCCAGGGCAAGACCTGTATACCATCTGACTCTAGGGCTTCCTTGGTGGCTCTAGCTGTGTGTGCGCGAGCATTGTCGTGCATCAGGTGGAATCCTGCGCCAATTCTGTGTGCATATGGGGCCACGTGGGGTTCTATGACCTCCTCGATGTATCATTGAGCCGTTATCGTACCTCCACTGAGAACGTCTCCGTGGTCCAGTGATCTAGAGCGTCGCTCTTGACTCGGAGGTCGTGGGTTCGATTCACGCGTTGGAAACATGTTATTTCCAAGTTTGGTTTGGACAATGCAGGCTGATCACCTGATTGTCTGACAAGTAAGATGATTTATGCGTCGGATGGGCATGTAAAAAGTCGGTCCTGCGCCTGATCTCTCGCCAGTCGTGTCGGTCTTCCGTCCCACTGGGTTATGAGAGTAAAGGAATAGAGAGTGCTCTTGTGTACTGCGCACATACCTGAGCACTATAAAATTACTCCTGCGTACCTGGCCTGGTTTCAATGAAACTGGCCACCGTCACCGAAACCGGTGTGGGGAGTATTATTACTGAGAATGCACCGTTTACTATAGCTATTTCCATTGCATCTTATCCTATGGATTACTACTTTGGGGAAGTGCTGCAGATATTCAAACAATATTTTTATTGCAGAAACGGGCTGTTCGCGCCATAATATACATATAGACTAGGATCAAAGTGCTCCCTAAAGGAAAAGTTTAAACACATAAATATGTTGACGGTTCCATCACAATACATTTTTGACAACATTATCCTCTGACCTCCATTATACAAGTACGCTGGACTAATGATACCCTTTGAAATGACAGCTATATATATAATTCTGATGAAAACTAGCCAAGTCAAATCTAATCTAGTTTAAGATCTCACATTATTTAAATAACATCAATTGTTATAGATATTCAATAAAGCAAAGAAATAGACTCTATTATATTTTGTTCATAATGTTATTTGGTTCCTATACATACAAATTTCGATTTTCCATAGAACTTGGCACTCATTTAGATCTCCATCCTTTTTACGGCGAAGTCCATAGACAAGAATAATGTTTGTATGGAACTTGGCTCTCCATTTTTACATTTATGTTTTTGGTGGGATATCATTATTTTTTGTAAAGAAAACTTTCCGAGCAAGGGTAGACACCTTAATCTTCCCAGTTCAAACATACATAATATTCGACTATATTCAATCTCAACATTCTCAACCTTAAGGGGCTGTTTTACCACTTCCCGACAAGTGTCGGATATGCTATCCACAACTTATCTGGCAGATACTTCATCTGTCAGATAAGTTGTGGATAGTCTATCCGAAACTTAACTGTATCAGTCGAATAAAACAAAGAAAATCCAAGCGAATGGAATAAGCAGCTATCATCAGGAGGCATTGGAATAATGCGGTATTATAACACAAGTGTATTTCCAACCATTAACTATAGGGTACAACTTATTGTGCGGAAGTTAAGTAGCTATTTTTATAGCTGTCTAACAGACAGACAGACAGACGGACAGACGGACGGACAGACGGACGGACAGAAGGACAGACGGACAGATGAACAGACGGACAGACGGATAGATGAACAGACGGACAGGTGGAGAGACGGACAGACAGACAGACAGACAGGAATTAAAGTAATTCTATGTCTATTCCCGGGACTCAAACTAAATCTCACTATATCTCCATGCCAAATTTAAGAACAATCGGTACAATCAGTTTGGGCGTGAAGAGGTAACAGACAGACAGACACACTTCATAAAGTCACCTTCTATTCATTTCCTAAAGTTTCTTTACTTCACAAATAAATATTTACGGGGAGCTCCCATACAATAAACGTAATTTTTTGCCCTTTTTTTCTCAAAATCAATAATGGCAGCCGGTAGGCACTTGAAATATTCACAAAATCTTTAATTATATTTTTACTTTCATAATTTATGATAAAAGTAAAATAAAATAAATATTTAAGGGGGGTCTTCATACAAAAAACACAATTTTTTTTCCTAGTTTCGCTCTGTCCGACTCGCACTTAACCGATTTTTTTTTGTTTTCTGATTTTTCCCTACGCTTACACACAATTACCGAACTGGATTCCAAATTTCAGCCTTCTAGGTCATCTGGAACTGGGTTAGAATTTTGATCTATAGGTCAGTCAGTCAGTGATAAAAATGTCGATTTTCGGACGTCATTATCTAAATAACCGTTTGAGATGTGTTTATGAAATTTAGAGCATATATTAACCTCGCAAGTCTCACTATATGAGCCAAATTTGAAACGTTTATGTGAAATAGTTTCTGAATTATGAGGGGGTCAAAAGTAGCTGCAAATGGTTCGTGTAATATTACACACGGTGCTGCTCGCCAGTTCTGTTATACTGGAACTTGGCTTGACACGCTACCGCGTGTCTAGATATTCATTAGAAAGAACATTCAATTTTATAGTAAAAAATCCGACATGCACTCTTTTTAACCGACTTCCAAAAAGGAGGAGGTTATATGTTCGGCTGTGGATTTTTTTTTTTGTTTTTTTTTTTATTTTTTTTTTGTATGTTCAACGATTACTCCGCCGTTTGTGAACCGATTTTCAAAATTTTTGTTTTGTTCTATTAGGTTTCCCTCCAATTTGGTCCCATTTTCACAAAAGTCGTGATCTGATGATGGGATCCATGAGTAATCGAGGGAACTCCTCAAAATTTATATGGAAACATATGATGATTTTGGTTTTATGAGAAGTATCCTAAGCATATGCTACCAAAACGCAAGATTATGCACCAAGGTATACTATGGTTCCGAAGATACTAAGAGAACTCCGGATTCCTTATAGATACAAGTTTGGGGGTTTAGGCGCTGTTTTAAGAACTGAAAGCATATGCTACTATGCAAATTACATTCATCATCATCATCATCATTACCACGTCAGGGTCACCAGTGTCACATGGTTGTATATTGATACAATATGCCCGCCCCCACAACACCATAATTATATCATCACGTTATATCCTTATAATAATTGGTACTTTTCATAGCGATTTTAATAAAAATATAATGTTGTTTCAAAATAAATGATTCAAGTTCTAAGCGACTTATGTACCACAAAATTGAACATAACAAAGTCAACCTTAACTCCAGAGCGTAAGGCACACATTTGACATTACTTTTGAGATTCGAAAGAAAAAAGAGAAGTAAGTTGCTTCGATAGGTACTACACTAGTTTAACTATTAACCCATCAAGCACAAGTGGCACCCGGCTGCCGCATAACAATTCAAAATCTATTGTTTCTGCGATTCCCACGATCAAGGTAAAAAATTGAACCCTTAGTATGAAAATACTTACATAGGAAAACAATCTACATCGTAATAGGAATAAGAAACACAATCGCATTGAGTGTGGTGTGACCGAATTCCTGTTGTGATTTAGGTCTGAATTTGAGTAAGAATTCTTTAAATACTTGAATATCTTTTATTGAGAAAAACTTCGTCTTACAATTAATTTTGACAGAAGGAAGTGAACCTAGCGCCACAGCCCACAGATAACAAGAAAAACGAAACTTATTTTTTTTTTATAAATAATACACTGGCAAAGACTAAAATTTACATCTCAATACTCCCACTTAAATTTTATTTTAACCTTATAACAAACAAAAGAATGAAACTTAACCAGAACATTAACCCTTCACCTTAACATACTTATTTATTATTTATTTTAAGTTAACATAACCAAAGTTAATACCTATTTAACACTTGGTCTCTATTATGAATAAATTTACTAGAAGGTAAAGCCTTTGTTAAAAAGTCTGCAAGTTGATTAGAACTTTCTACATATTTAATATTAATGATATTTTGTTCTACATTTTCTCTTATAAAATTATATCTTATATCTATATGCTTTGTCCTTCTGTGGTAAATCGGATTATGAATGAGTTTTATAGCACTTTGGTTATCAACACATAGAGTTATCATTGACTGCGGTTCACCAATATCAATCAGTAACTGTCTTATCCACAAAATTTCTTTAGAAGCTTCACTTGCAGCCATATACTCAGATTCTGTAGTTGATAAAGCTACAGTATTTTGCTTCCTGCTAGCCCAAGTGACAGGCCCACCATTCATCATAAAAATATATCCAGTATTAGACTTTCTAGTATCAATATCTGCGGCAAAATCAGAATCAGAATAGCCTATTAAATCTCTTTTACAGTTATAAGTGATACAAAAATCTTTTGTATTTAACAAGTACCGAATAACTCTTTTAACAGCATTTACATGATCTTTAGAAGGGTTATTTAAATATCTACTGAGTATATTCAATGAGTAAGAAATATCAGGCCTAGATACCGTTGACAAAAACATCAGGGCTCCCACTGCTTCCCTATATGGAAAATTAATATTAAACTCATCAACATTTTTCTTTAAAATTACATTATAATCAGCAGGGGTACTACAAGTGTTCGCTTCTGACATATTAAATCTATCTATTATTTGTTCTATATACTGTTTCTGACACAGAATAATTGATCCATTAACTTTCGTTATCTCCATGCCAACAAAAATATTTGAATTTAACAATTTTATCTTAAAAGTCTGTTTTAAATCATTAATAATGTGCAACAAAATATTTCTACTTTTTGACAGTAATAGGGCATCATCTACGTACAAGATTAAAATAACTTTGTAATTATTAAAATGCCCAACAAAAATACAATTGTCTGAGGGACACATTTCAAAACCGTAGGTAGTTAAGAAAGAAGAAAATTTTCTGTTCCAACAGCGTGATGACTGCTTAAGACCATATAAAGATTTTAAAAGCTTACAGATTTTTCCTGGCTCAGCATGGACTCCCTCTGGTACCTCCATATAGACATCTTCTAGTAACTCACCATTTAAGAATGCTGTCTTTACGTCAAATTGTTGAAATTCATAATTTTCTCGAGCTGCAATAGATAACACAATTCTTATGGAGTCATAACGAGTTGTCGGTGAGAATGTTTCCTTATAATCCACATCTTTAATTTGTGTAAATCCT
Source organism: Cyaniris semiargus (assembly GCA_905187585.1). Lineage (NCBI taxonomy): Eukaryota > Metazoa > Arthropoda > Insecta > Lepidoptera > Lycaenidae > Cyaniris > Cyaniris semiargus. The sequence goes on from LR994555.1 coordinate 9,875,979, forward strand.
CGTGCACAGAGACGAGCTTTATATCGTTCTATTTTTCCATCTGAGTCTCTCTTTAAACAAAATACCCATTTCGATGTCACCGTCTTTTCATTTTTCCTATCTATTAATTTCCATGTTTCATTTTCCTCTAGTGATTGCAATTCTTCTCTAATAGCTTCCTTCCATTTACTACCATTTTTACAATTCATAGCTTCTTCATATGTACTGGGTATATCATATTCAGTAAAATTTACTTCTTCATTTCTGTATCTCCTAGGTCTTAATGTAATATTTTTTTTACTAGATTCAGAAATTATTTGTGAAGGCTCATAGCTCACATCATTGTGATCTTCTATTGATTTTATACTTTCAAAGCTAGACTCTGAAGTACTTTGCTGTTCTTCTAGTGAAACTGATTTATCTTCTACTTCATCCAAATGTTCTTTCTCATTAGTGATGGAAATCGAAGTGATATTTCTTCTCTGTATTGGTAAATTATTCTCATTAAAGCGTACATTTCTACTCACTGTTATCTTCCCAGTTTCTATATCAAACATTCTGTAATTATCATTTTCATATCCCACTAATATTAGTTTTACACTCTTTCTATCTAATTTTCTTCTTCTTTCGTCAGGTATATGGACATATCCTTCAGAACCAAAAACTCTTATGTGTTCAAGGTTAGGTTTTACTCCATTCCAAAGCTCATATGGAGAAACATTTCTTGTTTGTGTAGAAGAACTTCTATTTAATAAATAAACTGAACAGTTCACTGCTTCGGCCCATAGACTTAATGAGATATCACGAGAATATAGCATAGATCTTGCACTCTCCATAATTGTTCTCATCTCTCTTTCCGATCGGCCATTTTGCTCTGGTGTGTATGGTGCTGTCCGTTCGTGAGCAATTCCTTCTTTGTCCAAATAAGTTTTAAATTCATTATTTATATACTCACGACCATTGTCTGTATGTAATATGCGAACACCATGGCCAAATTTATTTTTTACAATGGCATTATATCTTCTGAAGCAATCAAAGACATCACTTTTGTGTTTAATTATAAATACATGTCTATAACTAGTGGCACCATCTTTAAATAAGACAAAATACCTTGCGCCAGATATTGAAGTGTGTTCCATGGGTCCACAGACATCACTGTAGGCTAAGTCGCCAGTTTGACAATGTCCTCTGGCAGACTTTTGGAATGGCAGACGGCTTTGTTTGCCATATTGACATGCCTCACAAATAAAACTGTTATCATTACTCAAATCCACCGGAATTGCTCCATTTTTACTCATATTTTGCAATTCTTTCAAGTTCAAATGGCCTAGACGTTCATGCCATATTTTTAAATTTGATTGCACTAAGTTACAATTTATTTGCACTATAGTTTTAATATTTACTTCATATAAATTATTTTCCTTTAGTGTGGCAGTCATAACAACAACATTTTCTTTCATTAATACAGCTTCATTGTATTTTTTAATAATAACATAGCCTTTCCTAGTCGCCATACCTTCTGAAAATAAATTTTTGCTCAACTCTGGTACATAAAGTACATCTTCTATGATGCTCTGTTCCCATTTTCCATTCACACATCTATTGATTAAAATATTACCTTGACCTCGCACTGAGAGTATCTTCTTGTTTCCTAATCTCACTGTTTTATTATTATTACTCTGGTCGTATTCTTGTAACTCATAAAAATAATCATGCCTGTATGACATGTGCGCAGATGCACCACTGTCCAAGATCCATACATCTGTTTCTCTGGTTTCAGATTGTTCAGCAGAAATTAAACATTTTTCAGCACTAAATGCTAACATTTTTTGTTCTCTATGTTTTTCAAATTTCTTTGGGGCTCGACAGTCCCTTGCAAAATGCCCTCTCTTATTGCAATTATAACATATAAATCTATGCTGATTATGCTGGCCAGACATAGAATTATTTTGCATATTTTTATTCTGGAATTTATTTTGCTTTTTATTTTGTTTCACAGCCACTAAAGCACTCTCAGATTCTTCTTCATTTGTTAAGCTTGCCTCTTCATCCAGCAATCTCGCAGTTAAATTCTGAATTGTTTGTGAATCTGGATCTAATGACAACCATGCTTGACGTAGGGAGCGATATTTTGCTGGTAATGTGCTTAATATTTTTGTCATTATAGCTGTATCACTTATCTTTTCTCCACTTTCTTTTAATTGTTTCGCCAAATTCTCCACTTTGGAAACGTGTTGTGCTATATTGTCAGTAGGTAACATTTTATATTGATAGAATTTCTCATGCACCATCATTTTGTTAAGTTCTGACTTTTGTTCATAGATCGACTCTAATTTATTCATCACTTCTTTGGCCGTTTCGCAATTTTCTATTAGCGAGATTTGATTTAGCTCCATAGAAGAGGTAATTATAAACATGGCCATACCGTCGTTTTTCTCCCACTGGTTCGTATCACCCGTCGTCGGTTTCGCTGCGTGGATATTCAAACCTTTCGCTTTTAAGGCGCAATTTATTTGAAACTTCCACTGCCTGAAATCCTTGCCATTAAACTTCTCAACTCTCATCGAATTTGTGACTTCCATGTTGAGGTTAGGTTGGAAAACCACGAGGGCGGCAATTCACAAGTTAGCTTGGAAACGTATATTGCGTACTTGCACACTGCTCTTTACTCAATTCGTTATAAAACGTACCTGGGCCCATAACCTGTTGTGATTTAGGTCTGAATTTGAGTAAGAATTCTTTAAATACTTGAATATCTTTTATTGAGAAAAACTTCGTCTTACAATTAATTTTGACAGAAGGAAGTGAACCTAGCGCCACAGCCCACAGATAACAAGAAAAACGAAACTTATTTTTTTTTTATAAATAATACACTGGCAAAGACTAAAATTTACATCTCAATAATTCCGAATTCGGCTAAACCTCAACTATTTCTGTACTCAATCTTCATAATTTTGAAGTCGGTGCCAGTTCCAAAAGTTTCAAATACCTATTCTGTCAGAGAACTGAAGATTCAGCTATATTATCTGGTACCGACTTCAAAATGATGAAGATTGAGTACAGAAATAGTTGAGGTTTAGCCGAATTCGGAAAAAGGCACTATTAGATAGGAAACGTTATTTAATACTTTTTAGTTCATATTATAAGGATTTTATTATTGTTTTTACCTTGGAAGTCGGTTTTAATTTTTTGTTAAAAATAATAATTTCACTCTTTTTAGTTACCTAGTAAACCATCGCGTATATTCTACGTACCTATCTTATTACAATTTGTTAAGAGTCACACCACACTCAATGCGATTGTGTTTCTTATTCCTATTACGATGTAGATTGTTTTCCTATGTAAGTATTTTCATACTAAGGGTTCAATTTTTTACCTTGATCGTGGGAATCGCAGAAACAATAGATTTTGAATTGTTATGCGGCAGCCGGGTGCCGCTTGGGCTTGATGGGTTAATAGTTAAACTAGTGTATCTATATATACCTATCGAAGCAACTTACTTCTCTTTTTTCTTTCGAATCTCAAAAGTAATGTCAAATGTGTGCCTTACGCTCTGGAGTTAAGGTTGACTTTGTTATGTTCAATTTTGTGGTACATAAGTCGCTTAGAACTTGAATCATTTATTTTGAAACAACATTATATTTTTATTAAAATCGCTATGAAAAGTACCAATTATTATAAGGATATAACGTGATGATATAACTATGGTGTTGTGGGGGCGGGCATATTGTATCAATATACCTACAACCATGTGACACTGGTGACCCTGACGTGGTAATGATGATGATGATGATGAATGTAATTTGCATAGTAGCATATGCTTTCAGTTCTTAAAACAGCGCCTAAACCCCCAAACTTGTATCTATAAGGAATCCGGAGTTCTCTTAGTATCTTCGGAACCATAGTATACCTTGGTGCAAAATCTTGCGTTTTGGTAGCATATGCTTAGGATACTTCTCATAAAACCAAAATCATCATATGTTTCCATATAAATTTTGAGGAGTTCCCTCGATTACTCATGGATCCCATCATCAGATCACCACTTTTGTGAAAATGGGACCAAATTGGAGGGAAACCTAATAGAACAAAACAAAAATTTTGAAAATCGGTTCACAAACGGCGGAGTAATCGTTGAACATACAAAAAAAAAAAATAAAAAAAAAAAAAAATCCACAGCCGAAAATATAACCTCCTCCTTTTTGGAAGTCGGTTAAAAAGAGTGCGTGTCGGATTTTTTACTATAAAATTGAATGTTCTTTCTAATGAATATCTAGACACGCGGTAGCGTGTCAAGCCAAGTTCCAGTATAACAGAACTGGCGAGCAGCACCGTGTGTAATATTACACGAACCATTTGCAGCTACTTTTGACCCCCTCATAATTCAGAAACTATTTCACATAAACGTTTCAAATTTGGCTCATATAGTGAGACTTGCGAGGTTAATATATGCTCTAAATTTCATAAAAACATCTCAAACGGTTATTTAGATAATGACGTCCGAAAATCGACATTTTTATCACTGACTGACTGACCTATAGATCAAAATTCTTACCCAGTTCCAGATGAACTAGAAGGCTGAAATTTGGAATCCAGTTCGGTAATTGTGTGTAAGCGTAGGGAAAAATCAGAAAACAAAAAAAAATCGGTCAAGTGCGAGTCGGACAGAGCGAAACTAGGAAAAAAATTGTGTTTTTTGTATGAAGACCCCCCTTAAATATTTATTTTATTTTACTTTTATAATAAATTATGAAAGTAAAAATATAATTAAAGATTTTGTGAATATTTCAAGTGCCTACCGGCTGCCATTATTGATTTTGAGAAAAAAAGGGCAAAAAATTACGTTTATTGTATGGGAGCTCCCCGTAAATATTTATTTGTGAAGTAAAGAAACTTTAGGAAATGAATAAAAGGTGACTTTATGAAGTGTGTCTGTCTGTCTGTTACCTCTTCACGCCCAAACTGATTGTACCGATTGTTCTTAAATTTGGCATGGAGATATAGTGAGATTTAGTTTGAGTCCCGGGAATAGACATAGAATTACTTTAATCCCTGTCTGTCTGTCTGTCTGTCCGTCTCTCCACCTGTCCGTCTGTTCATCAATGTCATCAATCAAAATCAATGTTCATCTAATAGTGCCTTTTTCCGAATTCGGCTAAACCTCAACTATTTCTGTACTCAATCTTCATAATTTTGAAGTCGGTGCCAGTTCCAAAAGTTTCAAATACCTATTCTGTCAGAGAACTGAAGATTCAGCTATATCTGGTACCGACTTCAAAATGATGAAGATTGAGTACAGAAATAGTTGAGGTTTAGCCGAATTCGGAAAAAGGCACTATTAGATAGGAAACGTTATTTAATACTTTTTGGTTCATATTATAAGGATTTTATTATTGTTTTTACCTTGGAAGTCGGTTTTAATTTTTTGTTAAAAATAATTAATATCAAATTAGGTGTACTGCTCATAAAGCCTAAATTCCAAAAATACCTAACCAATACCAGTATCAAATATGAAATGTCGGTGAAACCGTAAGGCGGTTACGTAACTACCATTATTATATTGCGACTTTAATACTTTTTAGTTCATATTATAAGGATTTTATTATTGTTTTTACCTTGGAAGTCGGTTTTAATTTTTTGTTAAAAATAATAATACACGGAATAAAAACAAACTAGCAGTTAATTACTCAGGTCTTCATAAGGTTTAAAAATCATTCGTGGGAGTCGGTATACGTTTCTATAATAGATTGCCTGATGACATTTTAGACTTGCCTTTTAATAAATTTAAAGAATGTATCAAAAACAAACTAAATAGAAAGAGTTACAACAAAATAAACGACTTTTTTGATGACATCCATCCATGGGAACACTGACATATAAGTACTATGCATGGGAATAGTTTAACCGACTTCCAAAAAGGAGGAGGTTATATGTTCGGCTGTTGTTTTTTTTTTGTATGTTCAACGATTACTCCGCCGTTTGTGAACCGATTTTCAAAATTTTTGTTTTGTTCTATTAGGTTTCCCTCCAATTTGGTCCCATTTTCACAAAAGTGGTGATCTGATGATGGGATCCATGAGTAATCGAGGGAACTCCTCAAAATTTATATGGAAACATATAGTGATTTTGGTTTTATAAGAAGTATCCTAAGCATATGCTACCAAAACGCAAGATTTTGCACCAAGGTATACTATGGTTCGAAAGATACTAAGAGAACTCCGGATTCCTTATAGATACAAGTTTGGGGGTTTAGGCGCTGTTTTAAGAACTGAAAGCATATGCTACTATGCAAATTACATTCATCATCATCATTACCACGTCAGGGTCACCAGTGTCACAACTCACATGGTTGTATATGGATACAATATGCCCGCCCCCACAACACCATAATTATATCATCACGTTATGTCCTTATAATAATTGGTACTTTTCATAGCGATTTTAATAAAAATATAATGTTGTTTCAAAATAAATGATTCAAGTTCTAAGCGACTTGTGTACCACAAAATTGAACATAACAAAGTCGACCTTAACTCCAGAGCGTAAGGCACACATTTGACATTACTTTTGAGATTTGAAAGAAAAAACAGAAGTAAGTTGCTTCGATAATTACTACACTAGTTTAACTATTAACCCATCAAGCCCAAGCGGCACCCGGCTGCCGCATAACAATTAAAAATCTATTGTGTCTGCGATTCCCACGATCGAGGTAATAAATTTAACCCTTAGTATGAAAATACTTACATAGGAAAACAATCTACATCGTAATAGGAATAAGAAACACAATCGCATTGAGTGTGACTCTTAACAAATTGTAATAACTTATTAAGATACGTAGAATATACGCGATGGTTTACCTAACTAAAAAGAGTGAAATTATTATTTTTAACAAAAAATTAAAACCAACTTCCAAGGTAAAAACAATAATAACATCCTTATAATATAAACTAAAAAGTATTAAATAATGTTTCCTATCTAATAGTGCCTTTTTCCGAATTCGGCTAAACCTCAACTATTTCTGTACTTAGGTACTCAATCTTCATAATTTTGAAGTCGGTGCCAGTTTCAAAAGTTTTAAATACCTATTTTGTCAGAGAACTGAAGATTCAGCTATATTATCTGGTACCGACTTCAAAATGATGAAGATTGAGTACAAAAATAGTTGAGGTTTAGCCGAATTCGGAAAAAGGCACTATTAGATAGGAAACATTATTTAATACTTTTTAGTTCATATTATAAGGATGTTATTATTGTTTTTACCTTGGAAGTTGGTTTTAATTTTTTGTTAAAAATAATAATTTCATAACAATTTTATGCTTTTCTTTACGTAATAAAAATAATAATTAGTCAAATTATAAATAATTTGACATAATATTATCCTACTAGTCCTACTAATATTATAAAGGCGAAAGTTTGGATGTAAGTATGTATGTATGGATGTATGGATGTTTGTTACTCTTTCACGCAAAAACTACTGAACGGATTTTAATGAAACTTTACAATAATATAGCTTATACATCAGAATAACACATAGGCTACAATTTTAACCGGCTTTCAAAATGGAGGAGGTGTTATGTTCGTTTTTTTATGTTCAACGATTACTCCGCCGTTTGTGAACCGATTTTCAAAATTTTTCTTTTGGTGTAAGTATAGGTTATCAATCATCCCAATTAGGTACCATATTCATAAAAGTGGTGACCTGATGAAGGCATCCATAATAAATCGAGGGAACTCCTCAAAATTTATATGGAAACATGTGTTGACTTCAGTTTTGTGAGCAGTATTCTAAGCATATATAATATATAATAATAGCAAGCAAGATTTTGCACCAAGGTAGACCATGGTTCGGAAGGTGCTGAGAGAACTCCTGACTCTTTATAGATACAAGTTTGGGAGTTTCGACGTTGTTTTAAGAACTGAAAGCATATTATGCTACTATGCAAATTACATTCATCATCATCATCATCACTACCATAAACCATTATAGAACCATGTATCGTCCCGTTTTGACCCTATCATTGGTACTTTTCATAGTCTTTTATTATATATATCACTTAACGTGGGGGCGGGCGGTGGGTAACACCGCGGGGCTCAGCTAGTATTTCATAAATTGACATAATCATAATAATTTAACATATCTTATACTTTATATTTGACAAATTATTTGATATAATATTATTTATTTTGACATTTAATTATTATTGCATTAAAATATACAAACATTATACTTAAATAAATGTATTACAACCTAAATAAAAGTTCAATTATGACAACTATAATATATTATGTATTAAATGGAAATTGGATAAAATGGAATTTTTTAATAAGTAGGTATAAGAAGTTAAATCTTAATGCTGTTAATGTGTAAACTATTTATTTGACGTTCATAAGTGTTACTGTGTGACCTACATGAACAAATTATTTTGATTTGATTTCAATGACTAGCTCGGTTCTGCCAGACATAGAGATTTCTCCCCACACCACAACGTTAGGACCCCCAAATCTCTCACTTTCATGTATGCAGGCATCGGAAAATCCCTCTTCTTCACGTTTCCAGACTCTAATGCGACGATCGTCACTAAAAAAATTCACTTTGCACTCGTCTGTGAATAATAAGTGGATGATTCTTCGGAAAACGATTCTTCGTCTCATTACCATGGTCAATTTTAAACGTTACTTTTTTGACTGGAATTCATATTTTTATAATAATATAAAGGTCAAATAAACTACTTTTACTTAAGGGACTCGTTTTCATAGAGAAGATTTAGTAATATCGAAGTTCAAAAATTTTGTGGCTAGGGTAATAATAATTGCATACAGGGTAATTATAAAAGTAACAAAAAATTTAAAAAATATTTAAATAAAATATTTTTATTTAAAAATAATCGTCTTCTGACAAAAACTATAACATTTGTTATAGTTTTTGTAGCATAACATTTGTTTTATATGTTTGAAAACGACTTACATTGCTTGTATCATCCTAAAAAATAATTAAGGAACTAGTGATTATAGTACTCTTAGAAACCAGTCTTAGTTCAGTCTTGATAATTTAAAATTCATTTGCATACAAAACGTTTGATTTAAATTCATACAAAGTGATTTTTTCTTCTATACGAATATTATAAAAGGGAAAGTATGTCTGTATGTTACTACTTCATGGCCAAATCACTGAGCTGATTGTTTTTGAAATTCGGTATGGAGCTACTTTGAGTCCTGGGAAAGTACGCAGGACAGTTTTTATCCCGAAAAAATGTACGGTTCCCACGAGATAAACGGATTTTGGCGCAATAGAGTTATGGGCGTCATCTAGTAGTAAAATAGCACGATTTTCAAAAGAAAAATTAAAAGAAGTATTTGTTTGGTTTTGTACAAGAAGTTGAGTTTAAGCAATTCTCAAAATTATTTTTTGTTCTCATGGTTTTTTTTACTGAAAGAGAAGTCAATAGCAAACATTAGCAACTTGAATAATTTTTTTTCTTCTTTTTTTGTTCTAAGACTTCTTAAAGTAAAAGATATCATATGACTCCGAGTCTGAATGGCCAGATAGAATTGTTTTATGTGGAGAAAAAAAATGTAGAACCTTAAAATCTTCACATTCATTTTTAGGGTTCCGTAGCCAAATGGCAAAAAACGGAACCCTTATAGATTCGTCATGTCTGTCTGTCTGTCCGTCCGTATGTCACAGCCAAAAAGGTCTCTAAAAATCATATTGAGGTTTCTAAAATCATTTTTTTCTAACCTGAATAGTTTGCGAGAGAGACTCTTCCAAAGTGCTAAAATGTGTGTCCCCCCCCTCTAACTTCTAAAGTAGGGGCATGATAAGTCTAAAAAAAATATATGATGTACTTTACTATAAAAACTACCAACGAAAATTGGTTTGAACGAAATCTAACAAGTAGTTATTTTTTATACGTCATAAATGTTAAACTTAATTTAACTTTCATTAAATCAACTGGAATATAAAAATAAATCAAAAACCTTTTAATTTCATAAAAATAAACCTTATTGCTGCTGCGGAACCCTTCATGGGCGAGTCCAATTCGCACTTGGCCGGTTTTTTTCTATAGGAAGAAGAATCCTTTCTGTAGATCGATGTTTTTTCCTACAGAAGAAACACTTTCTTCAAATATTTCCTCCTTCTCTTCAGAATACATATATTTTATTTCTCCGTTAGCCATAATATTATATACACTGCATGCTTTTCCTGATCTTGCTTAGTTTTTTCTATTCTTTTTTTATTTTTTTTTCTCTTCTGTAATTTGTGACATCGTTTTTACGTCATTCTAATGTCTGTAATCATAAGATACCAGTATTACAATTTTGTTGAAATTTAAACAAGTTTTTATAAGGAAAAAAAGAGTCTTAAGAATTAAAAAAGCTTTATGCAAGGATATTCAATAGTCGTAGTACTCTACAGAACTCGTGAATCGCACATAAAAGTGCATATTTCAGGACAAAATTAATATATTTTATCATTACCCTGGTCTTTTCACCAGGATAATGAGACCCACGGAAATTAAAATTATGCCTATAATTATGCATAGCTCATAATTCTTACAAGCATCAGTTTTGATATTTCATAACATAAATATGTAACCCAAGAGCATCAGTTGACACGCAGATTAAAGTTTTGAAATAGTAAAATAAGCTCGATATAGTAGACACATAAATGATAAACTACGCGAACCAAATACAGAGTAATGATATATTTACCTTCCAAACACCTGGATAGAAATCAATTAGCCGCACATACGCCTGATAGCTTCTTTCACATATGACTGGCTTGCCTGCATGCGGTAAGATACACTTCGATTGTTTTTACCAGAAAAGTTATGATCGATCGCAACTTGTGCCACAGGAATTATAACTTTACGTTGGACACTCTTTTCTTATTTATTTATAAGTACTGTAATGTAGCCATGCCTATTGTATTTATTTTTTATAACAAGTAAGCTAATGTAATTTCGTTGCATTCCTGTTTGACAAATCAATGCAAATTTGCATTGATTTGTCAAACAGGAAATGAATTATAGACGTTTTTGTTGAATAAAATGGCAAGAGGACGCTCCATGGTAATGAGAAGAACGGACTTTAAGATTTTTTTTCCTGTACTGAAAGTACAATTATTAAAAAAAGACAGTTGTTTCTAGGTAGACACAGAGCTCAAGTATTTAAAAAAAAATATTTTTATTGTTTGCTTTTGCCTGGTTACAGAAAAAAAGTCCGTTGCCGTCAAAAATTTCGCCTCCGAAGAAATGCCCAAGTACTGTGCTCCAATCACTCATATTCCATATGAAATGCTGCCTGGCGAACGATAATCAGTTTGCCCGATGAGTACTTGTTAAGAGGATCCGCAGTAATCGTCTTCTGGAGAACTGCTGGCCGTCGTGTAACCGATTTCTAATCGTTTGATCACTGCCGCTGGTTCCCGTCGCCTGCCGCAGACGGTTTTGTAAAGAGCGGGCTGTGATGGCGCGCTCTTTACGGGCCTTCAAGCGCAAGTAGCGGTCCTCCTGTGCGGTGGTTACTCGTACTCTATCAGATCCCCGTCTGCTGGTTAGTGCCTCAACCTCCTTAAATCGATTTCAAGCATTCTGAATCGCTCGCCGAGAAAAACCGAGCTGCATCGCCACAGAACGCTGTATGGCCTTATTGCACTTAATGTTACGGCCCTAGATACGATTGCTAAATCCATGTCGTCGAATCCTCGGCATAATATCCTTAAAATGTTAATTAAGGCACTAGCTAAACAAATTATTATTATTACGTGCTAGGGTTCGATGGATTTGGAGAGAAAGACCTGCTGACCCTCTTGAAGACTTTATTCACTAGCACTAAGTCTAACACAAAGCACTAGGTCCAAAACACTAAGCACTATCACTGTCCTAGGTCGTAGCCAAGTCGTAGGTTCACTGGTTTACTCACTATTGATCACTTGTTTTCACTCCGAAGTCGTCTCGAAGATCGCTCAGACTAAACTGAATTGCCGGCCCGTCTGCCTGCGACTATTTATATGGGCCGAGGCAAATCTCAGAATGTTCGAGAACATTCCTTTCCCGAATGAACAAGATTTGTGTAAACAAGTGTGGAATATTTCTGGAAGCCTAATGCCATCTAGTATCGAATAGCGGATTTACGCTGTCTGCGTTAATTCGAGTAGTTCCGCTGGTTCGACGCTAGATGGCACTGTGTGTCCGTATCCGTAACACTACTCCCCTCTTAGAGATGGTCGTCCCGAGCATCGTTGTTACTGCTATGGTAACGCGTTACGCTGTTCCCACGACTCCTGCTCTGTGGTCCCGTTACAGCAACGCAAGTAGTACATTTGAGACACCAATCCTGCACATCATCTCGCCAATGCAACCAGAAGAATCGTTCTCGCACTTTTCTTAGCGTCCTCTTGACACCTAGATGACTCCCTGATATGCCCTGATGTATCTCGCGGAGAACATCTGGTACTTTCGCCCTTGGGACAATTATCTGAAAATGGAACTCTCTGCTGTTAGCCTTCTCCCATTTCCGGTAGAGTATTCCGTCCTGAAGTATCAGACTGTCCCATTGCTCCCAGTACGCCTTGGTGACAGCGCCAGTGGGTGCAACCTCACTCCAGATTGATTTTACGTCACCCCGTTTCTTCCATGTGATGATGTGCCGAAGGTCGTCATCTCTTTCTTGAGCCTTCCTCTTGAAATACCTTCTTAAATACTAATTCAAACTGAGCTATAGGTGTATTATATTTTCTTTCGGCGAGTAGGTACTTAAATCTAATAATTCAAACTTAAATAACGGTAAACCGATGCATTTTATGCAGGGCTCGGAACCGGTATTTTTTAACCAGGTAAAAACGCTCTAAAACCAGGTTTTTGGATAAGTGTTCGCTCGGAGCGAAAACGAGATGCGAGCGGTATTGCTTCTGAAATTAACCTAGTTAATTTTTCGCGGAAAGTAACTAGTGCAGTGATATCTTCTAATCCCTTTCTAGTGCACCATCTCATAGCCAATAGGCCATAACTTGTTTATTTGTTTTGAATGTGTGGAATGTTTGAATGTTTCGGTCCGTTAGCGGAATCGAAATGAAAACGCTCTTTTGGAAATGTATGGCGTTTCTAACGAACAGGATCGCGAAGATTAACCAGGTTTCCGAGCCCTGATTTTATGACATGTACTTCCTTAACACTTTTTAAAGTGCTTAGAAATACTTTCTAATGAGCAACAAAAAGTAAATAGCTTGAATATTGAGATTAGTTATGATAAAAATAAAATGACTATCAAGAAAATCTTTCGTTTTTTTTTGGATAAAACGAAAAACAAAACCTTCGCCATTTCTACAATAATTTAAATTCATGGTTATCTCTAAAGGACTTTTTTTAACCGACTTCAAAAAAAGGAGGTTATCAATTTGAACCGTATGTATGTAATATTTTCAGAACTGCTCAGTTTTCCTATATGTTATTCTATATCAGCGTCTGAACAAATGTGCCAATTTTCATAAGTGTAATATGTATGTATGTTTAAATGTTTGTGTTCACATATCTCCGGAACTACAAGTCCGATTTAAGTAATTATTTTTTTGATCCTAATAGGTGTTGTTCAACTTAGTCGGTTCAGTAGTTTTTGAGATAGGGAATTTTAATTCTCAATTACGTACAATTTTTAAGTCGGTTCTATCTTTTTAAAATACTATTATTTTAATAAGGATAAAAGTTACTTTTAATTGAAATTAATATTAAAATGCTATTGGAATATTTTTAAAATTCATGATCGCATTTAAAGTACCCATATTTTACAGTGCGTTTAGTAATCTTTTATATACGGATTACGGACGTAATGTGTATACATAATATAATTATAAGTTTTTTTTATTTCTGTAAGATAAAAAAAATTGGGCAAAATTTGCCGCCCCCTCTAAATCTGCCGCCCTAGGCTCCAGCCTACTTAGCTTATTGGTAAATCCGCCACTGGGTTCACTCACTATTGATCACTTGTTTTCACTCCGAAGTCGCCTCGAAGATCGCTCAGACTAAACTGAATTGCCAGCCCGTCTGCCTGCGACTATTTATATGGGCCGAGGCGAATCTCAGAATGTTCGAGAACATTCCTTTCCCGAATGAACAAGATTTGTGTATAAAGTGTGGACTATTTCTGGAAGCCTAACGCCATCTAGTATCGAATAGTGGATTTACGTTGTCTGCGTTAATTCGAGTAGTTCCGCCGGTTTGACGCTACATGACACTGTGTGTCCGTATCCGTAACATTATAAATGAGTTTTAAATCTGTCTTAAAATCAGGTAGAGTCATGTGGTAACAATAAAGTGTAAAAAAGTAAAAAATAAAAAAATACTATCTGGCACTTAAAAAATATCCAAGTGGAATATTTAAAAAAATCCTTGTTAACAGCTGATGTGCTAATATTAACACCATCATAAACCGTCAGCCACTTAACAATACATTAAAAGAGAGTAATCCCTTCCAACGACAAAAAACCGGCCAAGTGCGAGTTGGACTCGCCCATGAAGGGTTCCGCAGCAGCAATAAGGTTTATTTTTATGATTTATTTTTATATTTCAGTTGATTTAATGAAAGTTAAATTAAGCTTCCCATATATGACGTATAAAAAAAAACTACTTGCTAGATTTCGTTCAAACCAATTTTCGTTGGTAGTTTTTATAGTACATCATATATTTTTTTAGACTTATCATGCTACTTTAGAAATTAGAGGGGGGGGGGGACACATTTTACCACTTTGGAAGAGTCTCTCGCAAACTATTCAGGTTACAAAAAAATGATATTAGAAACCTCAATATGATTTTTGAAAACCTATCAATAAATACCCCACAGGCATAGGTTAGATGAAAAATTTTTTTTATTTAAATATAAAAATATAAAAAAAAACAACTTGCTAGATTTCGTTCAAACCAATTTTCGTTGGTAGTTTTTATAGTAAAGTACATCATATATTTTTTTTAGACTTATCATGATACTTTAGAAGTTAGAGGGGGGGGGGGGACACACACACATTTTAGCACTTTGGAAGAGTCTCTCTCGCAAACTATTCAGGTTATTCATAGATAACCCACACGCATAGGTTAAATGAAAAAAAAATATTTTTTGATTTAGTTGTACCTATGGGGACCCCTAAAATTTTTAATAATTTTTCCATTATTGTATCAAAATCTTAATGCGGTTCACAGACTACATCTACTTACCAAATTTCAATAGTATAGCTCTTATAGTTTCGGAGAAAAGTGGCTGTGACATACGGACGGACAGACAAACAGACAGACATGACGAATCTATAAGGGTTCCGTTTTTTGTCATTTGGCTACGGAACCCTAAAAAGACGAGTGGCCCTTATTTTGTTTTGACTAGTGACTAGACTAGACAATATTATTATTACTTACATTAAAATTATAACAGCCGCCAGAACGACATCCCGGCTGGAGGCGAACTCTATTTGCTCACAAAATGGCACCCCGATGTCCTGGGCCTCATGAAGACATGAACAACATGAGTGAAGACTGCCTGTACCTCAATATATGGACGTCCCGGGTTAATATTTATTATGTTTATTACTTATGTTCTGTCCCGTTCAATGTTCCCGTTTTGATTCACCTTAGAAATTAATAATATTATAACTATAAAGTATTTAGTACGTTACTCATTTTCTGTACTTAAAAACGCAAAAAGGCAGGCTTGAGATATGCTACATAAATGCCATTAAATATTTTCCAGGTAGCGAGTAGATACAAAATTGCAGCCAGTAGTTGTTATCCTATACAGTGAATCTTGGAATCGAGGTGGCATTAGCCTACCCTGTCAAGATCTGGCTGCGGAAGGCGTCGTAGCTGTTGCAGTATCATATCGGCTTAATATTTTTGGATTTTTCACTCTTATGTCTGAGGCGGCTAGAGGGAACCTTGCGTTACTAGATCAATACATGGCACTACTTTGGGTGAAGGAGAACATTGCTGCTTTTGGTGGAGATTCTAACTCTGTCACATTAATGGGACACACTGGCGGGGCCGATAGTGTGCTCTATCAAATTTTTTCTCCACGCTCTATCGGTAAGTTTAAGATTTGCAATATTATAGACGAGAAGGTAAAAAAATCAGTTAATCAATTGGTAAGTAATTAAGTACGGTAGGTAAAGAAAATTTAATATTTTTCAGGTCTTTTTCATAGAGCAATAATCATGTCACCACAAGATACAACTCTTTGGAAATCATTGAGTTCGAATAACAATGATGACGCAATATTAATGGAAAGCGTGTCCAGAACAATGTCCGATTTCATAGGATGCAGGAATAGCACCGATAGCGAAATATTATTGTGTATGAAATCGTTACCCATTGGACGATTCGCTGAGATGTATTCGGTTAAAGCACTTTTTTTTTTAGTTTTCATATAATTATGTATTTCTAATGCCGCGGCCGCGTATGCGTCTATCGTACGATGCTTCGTGCTATGAGACGATACCATTGGACGATACACGCAGATCGTCCAATGGTATCGTTTTAAGCACGAAGCACTACGCAAGTGCGGCCGCGGCATAAGTACAACATACCCAATTAAAAAGTCTTCCAAGTCCTTGGAGTCAGTGGCGTAACTATAACATCTGGGGCCCGTGGCAATTTGGTGGGGGCCCTGTAAAAATCGTCACGTTAATAATAAAACAATGTATAAAAAATTTCTGACCTCACGGCCTCTTGGGCCGGGGTGGTTTTGGGCCCGTGGTGCTTTTGCCAGCCCTGCTACCCTATAGTTACGCCACTGCTTGGCTGTCTGTCTGTCTGTCTGTCTGTCTGTCTGTCTGTCTATCCGTCTGTCTGTCTGTCTGTCGCATACGGTTTTCGCAGATATATTTGTCTTCCCCCCCCCTCCCGCACCTGGAAATGTTGCTTATAACAAAATGATGTCGCGGCGTTAGTGTTGCGTTGTAATTCTCCTTTTTTAGGAACAAACTAAGGTATTAATTAATTAAAAGTGAATATCATAACGAAATTATTCTTACCTAAACTAAACATACAGTTTTCGAGTGTCAAAATTCAAAATGGTGTCGCGTCGTTAGTGTTGAGATTCAATCCTCCTCTTTAGGAACAAACTTAGTTAATAATTAAAAGTGAAATTATTGTAACCTAAACTTAACATACACTTTTTCGTCGTTTGATTAGTATACAGTACCTGTATATATATCTACCGTCCACTGCTGGTTATAAGCCTTTCATGACAATCCATACTAATATTATAAATGCGAAAGTGTGTTTGTTTGTTTGTCCTTCCTTCACAGCCTAACGAAGCAACCAATCAACCAACAAATTTTTGGCATATTATACTTAGTTGAAAGGATGGTCTTGGAAAAACATCATGTTTCCAAAGGAGGTTTGCAAAAATATTCGTATTTTACGCGATTTTTGAATTCCGTACGCGAGCGAAACCGCGGCTAAAAGCTAGTACTTACATATAAAGTTTGTCCGCCAAGTTGAACTACCTACTGCTATATACCTACTAATTATAATATATTTCAGAATTTTAATTGGACCGACGGATATCACCCCACATCGGATATTTTTTTACCGCAAACTGAACAATATTTGCCAATATCACTTTCTACGGCTCTGTCTGAAACTAAGTCTCCCAGTATTCAATTGGATGTGCTACTAGGAATATCAAAACTGGAGGCTATACACTCGTATGGTAAGATAAAAAATTGCTTTGTTTGAATTTTATATAGGCAGTGCCGGTTTTAGCACTACCAGCGCCCTGGGCGAGAATTCTTCAGCGCCCAGGGTGCTGGTAGTGCTGAAAAATTTGGCGTCCCTTTCGTTTGCCTTCAGCGCCCCTTTTTATCTGGCGCCCTGGGTGGTCGCCCAGCGTCGCCCCCCCTAACACCGCTACTGTATGTAGGTATGTAAAATTAATTCAAAAGGAAATTACAATTAAAAAATAACATGTAACCTAAGGGTCAATTCAGACCGCAACGCGACGCGTAGATGCAAATCTAAATTTGTATGGATTTGACAGATTTGCAAGACGTCTCAGGCTTCTTACAGACGAATGGCACGTGTCGGCGGCACGCGTCGGCGGCAGCCCAACTAGCAAAATAAAATCGTATAAAAATCGCCAGCACGTTTCTGTTTCAGCTTTTGGTGGAGAGAGAGATCTTTAATATGTCGAGTGAGCGATTCCACGTTCTCTCGACGCGATTTGGGCACACTTCTCTCAGCTTTTAAATGCTATGAATATCGTATAATCATCACTTGAACAACCACATTAGTCGAAAGAATACCGAGTAATCGCAACTCAAATGTAATAAGTTCTATGAATTGATATCAGATTGCCACCATTCCACACATTAGCTGATTACAAGTCCGTAGAACTTCTTTCATTCAACTTTATCATGGTAGAATAGCAGCCCAGTTGTTATCGCTCGACTGTTTTGTGCCTACATATTGTATATTTTATATTAAGTTAAGTATATAGTTAACAAATTATTATTTGTCACTCATGGTTGCATCATCTAGGTCTCATCATCTAGGATTCTAGGCCGCGGCACCATTCACAATTTGTACAGGAATGAGTAAACATCAACTTTATATAAATAGTCATCTTTTTGTAATTAGGAACACACTTCGCTTTAAGCTCGCAATATTGTAGCTCATCAATAAACGGTCACGGTAAATCAGTCTTTAAATAATTCCTATTACCTCCACACTGGTTGGTAAATTGGTGATCCCGACGTGATCAAACATCCGACGTGATTTGAAAACCGGCGCTATTTAAATCGCACATCTAAATCGGCTTTCCACTAGCGGATTCCACCGATTTTAGGCGACATAATTTTAGTGCCGGCGCGACGTGTCAGTGACCGAAGAGAAGTCCAAGATGAGCAACCCCGAACAATGAAAATTTCCTCCAGCCACTCCCGCTTCAACGAGCAGCGCTACGCCCGAGCTAGCAGCAGTCACCGTATCCTCAAGGCTTCCAGATTTTTGGTGTGACCAAGCACGTCTATGGTTCGTCCAATGCGAGGCAATTTTAACACCACAGAAGCTGTCTGATGAAGCAAAATACAACCTGGTCGTCACCAAACTGGGCAAAGACGTCATTCAACAGGTCAGCGATATTCTATTCTCTCCACCAACGACAAACAAGTACCAGGCGCTTAAGGACAGGCTTCTGGCGGTCTACGAGGAAACAGAAAACCGCCAATTACAGAAATTGTTGAGTGAAATCGAATTGGGAGACCAAAAACCTTCCCAATTGCTACGGTACATGCGAGATTTAGCCCGAAACAAAATCCCAGACGATACTTTGAATATTATGTGGCAAGGTCATCTACCGTCATCCACCCGTGCCGTGCTCGCTGTAAGCGATGTCAAGGATCTAGAGAAGTTGGCAGCTATCGCAGACAAAGTACTGGAAAATGCAAGACCTCTCAACTTTTCGGAAATCGCCAATAAATCATCAACGTCCGGAGACTACGCTAGTTTACAGGCACAGATTGCCCAGTTAAGCCTACAAGTAATGGAATTACGAAGATCAAGATCGACACGGAGGAATTACAATCCAAATAATAGCAATTATAATCGTCACATGTATAGATATTATAACAGATCATCATCACGCGGGCGCAGCCGTAACACGACGCCGCACGAGCCCCGTACGGAAGGATTATGTTACTATCACAATCGATTTAGACATAGAGCTAAGAAATGTACAGAGCCGTGTACCTGGAAAAATAACATAGCAATAAATTCGGAAAACTCGTGTCGGTGCAGCCAGCAGCGGATGTCTGCACCATCTCGCCAGCCCACCGCCTATGCGTGACTGACTTCAACAGTGGTCTACGCTTTTTGGTGGACACTACAATATAATTTATATGGAGCCAACGGGACCGCGATCAAAACCTTTGGAACCAAGAATTTAGTACTGAATCTTAAACTTCGAAGACCGTACTCCTGGACTTTTATTCTCGCAGACGTAAAACAACCAATTTTAGGCGCCGACTTCTTAAGCCATCACAAGCTATGAAATTAATAGACGCTGTGACAAGTCTTTAAAACATTATCGGGTCTATGGTGACATAATTATGACGGAGCGACAATCAAAACAATCGATGTCACTAACCCTTACTACGATAATGTTTCAAGATAAAAATGGCTAACGAGGAAAGAGTGATTTCTATTGACCGGTTGAAACCCGCTTTCCTAGCTAATGATGATGAATTCGTTACGAATACCCAACAGTATAAGGAAAAGGAATGCACAACAAAGCCCGATCTCCTACTACACACCGGAACAAAGAGCACCTCATCTGACCCAAATATCCATAGAACGCGATCCGGGCGACTCGTTAAGGCGACGGTTCGTTTTAGGCCGTAACCTTAAGTAAGCTATTGAGAATATTAATCACTTCGATTTGGTTCTTCAATACAACCAGACGGCACTTTGCAAAGCTACAATGGGAAAAACAATGAGTCGTGAGCAAGTCGTCATCGCACAAAACGGAGCGAA
Source organism: Cyaniris semiargus (assembly GCA_905187585.1). NCBI lineage: Eukaryota > Metazoa > Arthropoda > Insecta > Lepidoptera > Lycaenidae > Cyaniris > Cyaniris semiargus. The sequence goes on from LR994555.1 coordinate 9,896,468, forward strand.
TGAAGCCCGCTCCAGCCAGCTTCATGATTTAACTCATAATAAGCTGGATATTATTTTTATTAGTTCGTGCGGAAAGAGCTTTCTGCAGCGGGTGCTCGTAACTCAGCACCGCTTGCAGCTCCGGTTACTGCAGTCAACTTCAGCCTCCCAGAGCAGCACACCAAGCCAGTCTACATGGTGGCCTAAGCAAGGCCCATGAAAGTAACCTTAACCTCAACTCATCCGTGACCGCAAAGTGATATTTTAGTTTTAAAAAGTGGTGAATAAATAATAGCACAGTGCAGTGGTAAAATAATAGACAATTATTCAATGTTTATGGACATTGGTGTTGCTTTACACAGAGTGAGGTACTCAGGGTGACTGATCGCCTGTCTATTCCTATCTTTCACTCTTTTATAATTAGTTCTCTTGTCTTGCATTGCATATTCTATATATTCTATCTATTCAACGTCTTTGCTCCTCTATCTTTCATTATATTTATTCCTTCTATACATCAGTGTGTGTTTGTATGCATATATCAGTGAGTGTTTGCGTGATGGATGGACCTGTGGGTCCCCAAACCAGGGTTCTGGTGCCCGGCTGTGGGTTGCGTGACGAGTGGGAGTCTACGTCGCAAGGGCACTGGGGCGAAACCACCCCTAATTGGTCAGGCCGGAATCAGCCTTAATGATTTAATATGGAGAAGCGCAATGTAAAAATAAGTCCCCGGGCGGGTACCAATTCTGTTGTAGAATCCCGCACTCCTGGTTCACCACCGGAGTCTGGCCCACGTATACGAACACGGAAAACGACGACTTACTTAGGCTTATCACACGGACTCCGACAGTATGTTTGGAAAGGATAGACGACTCGGATGGTTAATACAATGAGAACCGCCGATAGCTCTCGCGCTTTATCACGCGATCGAGTAGGGAGGAACACTACCGGAAAACGAAGACTCTCGCTCTCGCTATCCGGCTCGGATGAAGGCGGGTATGAGTGGTCTTTCCGGTTGGACAATCGGCGCAAGAAGACCGCCAAAAGAGAGCGTGGACGTCCCCCTACTACAGAGGATTACGTAGGCATGGCTGCCATGCCATGCCATGAACGAGCGGCGATTGACAGACTCCCGGCGGCCACCAAGCTTAAAACCATTGGTGAGCAGGGCCTTGAGCTGATTAAGATGGTCCGCGTCAAAGGCAGTAGTCTAAAGGGCACTTTTTCAAAGGCCCTGAAGGAAGGCGAGGCCAAGATCGAGGAGTCGGTCAGCGGCCTTGCCTCTTTAAAAGAGGACACGTTAAGACTTGAGGCGGAGAACATTCTCCTCAAAGAGGAATTAGCGAGGTTGCGAGAAGAGGTGAGTCGGGCGCAGAAAGCGCCATTAAGACCACCTCCTTCAGCAAATCCGGAGGACCCGGCGCAACATGACGACTCCGTAATAACGGTCGCCAATCTGCGGGTCATGTTCGAGGAATTCTCTCGCTCGATAATGGAGCGAACCTCGAACAACGGTCAACGCGCGCATTGAGGGCATGTAGGACCGTCTGCTCCCAGCTAAGAGACTTCGTCCCCCACTGGCAGCAGACGGAAAAAACAAAGAAAAGGACACTCACCCGACAAAAAACAGGCTCGTTATCCCTCAGGCCGGGCCTTCCAGGACGGTGGCTTCTACTCCGGCGGCGACATCTGCACCATCTGAAAAGAAAGCTAAAAAGAAGAAAAGAGCAGGGAAGGAGAAACCGGCAGGAGCCGGCTGGAGGGTGGAGGAGGAAGTCGAAACACTGTCGACCACTTATATATTCGATTCTGTGTCTCCTCCCCAAACCATACCCGGACGATTTCAAGCTCACCAGAAAGTGCATCGGAATTCCCACGATGGTCACTGACCAAATTGGACCCAGAAGCACTGAGCGAGGCTATTGAGATGGACGCCTGGACGCCAAGACCAACGCTTCCTACTAATGTAAATGCGGAGGCATGCTGGTTTCGGGAGGCTATGACCCGGATCTGCGATGCTGCCATGCCCCGCGTTCGTTGTCCTCCTGCAATAAAGCAGGTCTATTGGTGGACGGACACGATTGCGGAGCTCAGGCGCCAGTGCATAAGGGCACGCCGACCGTACCAGAGACAAAGGTGTAGAAGGACGCGTAATGAGTCATTGGAGAGGCGACTCAGATCTGAGTATAGTGCAGCCAAGAGTGCCCTCAATCTGGCTATAAAGCAGGCAAAGAAGGCGGCACGAGAGGAAATGCTGGCGGAACTTGATCGGGACCCATGCGGTCGCCCATATAGAATAGTGCGCAATAAGATCGGCCGTGGCCCGCCAGCTTTGGAGACGCTACCTCCCGAGCAACTTCTAACGATCGTGTCCGCACTTTTCCCGACTGTCGCGGTGGCGAATTCACCGACTAATAATGAGACGGCGCCGCTAGGAGAAATCCCGCCTGTCTCAGAGGGTGAATTCGATGCGGCAATCCTAAGGAGAGGGAAGAAGACAGCGCCCGGCCCCGACGGAATTCCTGGACGAGTTTGGGTCAAGGCCTTGGGACCGCTGAAAGAGAGGCTGCGAGAACTATTCAGCGTGTGCCTCACCCAGTCGGAGTTTCCTCAACCCTGGAAAGAGGGAAAGCTAGTCCTCCTCAGAAAGGACGGTCGCCCGGCGGATTCACCCTCGGCTTATAGGCCAATAGTGTTACTAGACGAGGCTGGAAAACTCCTTGAGAGAGTGATCGCGTCCAGGATAATTAAACACCTTGAACAGGAAGGGCCGAATTTATCCACGGCACAATTCGGCTTCCGTGCACAACGCTCGACTCGAATCGGGTATGACCGCGTTTTACGGGCGGCACTTCTCCGCGGGTTGCGCCTCGTCTGTTATGCAGAGTGCAGACGATACTTACATGCTGGCCTGCGGAGAATCTTTCGAGGAGGCGCGGCCTAGGTCGTAGCGCGTATTAAGGCGCAAGGGCTACGAGTCGCAGTCGAGAAAACGGAGGCAATTTTCTTTTATGGACCCCGTAAGCGCCCACCTCCGAACGTGTCCCTCCGAATCAGAGAAATCGATGTGCCAATCGGATCGGTGATGAAATACCTGGGCCTCGTCCTTGACTGAAGGTGGACATTTAGCGAACATTTCCGCCGATTGGCACCAAGACTTAAAAAGACGGCAATGGCCCTGGGACGTCTGCTGCCCAATACGGGAGGTCCGGGGTCCTTATGCAGGAGGCTCTACACAGGTGTCCTCCAGTCAATGGCCCTGTACGGAGACCCGGTGTTGGCAGAGATTTAAGCGCCCAAAATAGAGCGCTCTTAAGAAGCCCGCAACGTGCTATGGCACTGCGAATAATTCGCGGCTACCGCACGGTATCTGGCGAAGCTGCCCTGGCACTTGCACTAGCAGGATCCCCCCCGTGGGACTTGGAGGCTCGCGTACTTTCGGAGGTATACTTTCGTACAGCCGTATACAAGGATCGAGGAGAACGGGTGCCACCAGATTTGGCAACCCGATGGCGCCGCCAGGCACGCGTTATATTAATGCGCACCTGGCAGTACCAAATGGCGTCACCGACTGCCGGCCGTCAAGTGGTCGCAGCAATCCGGCCCATACTTCAACAGTGGATGGCACGTCCCTGGGGCGCCCTTACCTGCCGAATGGTGCAGATGTTGACCGGGCATGGCTGCTTCGGTCATTACCTGCACCATACGGCCAGAAGGGAGCCAACGCCTCGCTGCCACCACTGCCCGGACACAGACGATGATACGGCGCAGCATACGCTCGTGGCCTGCCCAGCCTGTGTCGAGCAGCGCGCGGAACTCTGCGCCGTACTTGGACTTGACCTCACTCTCCCGGCCATACAGTCATCCATGGTCCAGTCTATCGGTTCTATTGCAGAAGGAGGCTGCTGAGAGGGATCAGGAGGCCCAAGAAGCCGCCGATCCCATGAGAAGAAGGCGCGGAGGGCGTAGGCACGCTCAATACGAGCGCCAACTCCCGCCTTAGATGGGCTCGGGCGACGGATTGGGGAATCCGCCGCCCATTGCACGAGCTCGACCGGTTGAAGAGCGTCTGGTGCCTCGGACTGCTCTCCCGGAGGTAGCGACAGCTGTCGTAGACAGGCAGTCGCACGGTGGATGTTGCTGTGCTTTCCCCCGGGCTGCCGCGAATGCGTAATGCATAATGCATTTCCAAGGCCGCGGCACCATTCCCAATTTTTACAGGAATGACTAAACATCAACTTTGTATAAATAGTCATCTTTTTGTAATTACGAACACATTTCGCTTTAAGCTCGCAATATTGTAACTCATCAACAATAAACGGTCACGGTAAATCAGTCTTTAAATAATTCCTATTACCTCCACACTGGTTGGTAAAGTTTAATCGAGTAAAAAGAATCAAGCGACGTTCATATTATAACGTTTTATTTTGTATGTATACGTATATTAAGTCCGTAAAAAGAACAAAGTGAATGTTAAAAATAATTAAAGTACTTTGCCATTTATAAATTTTGCTACAATTTCATAGTTATAAAATGTGAAAGCGCATTTAGTTATGTAAAGTGATTTTCATATGCGGATTTAATTTTTTCGTCTATATGCCTCACATTTTAAGTGAAATTTTCATGGGCCGCACAATCTCTTCGTAAAAATTGAATCACATAATTATAATATTATTTAATTATAAAAATTGGCTCGCCATTAATAGCAACTAATTTACCATCACAAAGCATTCACTCTGCCTTTAGCCGAGAGATAGAATCGAGGATTCCAGTTTACAACTTCTGAGAGCGCTATTACAGTTTGTTTAGGGTTCCTCGTGTTACGTGTAAAATGTTATAGTAATAAAACGGAAAACTATTTGGATATAGATTTTATAACAAAGAACCAATAATGCTATGTATCTAATATCAAACACCTATGGAACAGTATAATTATTAGTCTATAATATGTCAGATAAGATGTGAATATCCGGCACTTGTTTGGAAGGAAACAACTTGGAGGCGGTCCAAACATTTCATGTAATTAGGTGTGTAAATTTTACCTATGGATACTGCACTATATTATGCAATTGTTCTTTGCCATCTGTCACTGTCAATGAAGATGTTGACAAAATAGCGTTCATAGTGCTGTAAAAGATTTAGGGCCAACCCACACGTACCACAACCACACGACAACCACAACCACACCACATAGTCGGGCGTATATTTCGTATTGTAAATGAACTGGACCATTCACACGTACCACATTTTGCAGTCGTTGTCGACCACTTGTCAGATACCGACCACATCGCAACCACGGCCGACCACATCGCAACCACAACGTTGCGTCGATGCAACAACAGTGCGCGCACACCGCCCGCGAATTTATAGAATTATCGAGTGAATGCGATACAAATCTGCCGAGTAAACGTTTACTAGACTTGTTTATACAGCCAAAAGGCTTTCGATGCAATATAATCTAGAAAGATGCGTTTATACGTCTTTTTGATATTATATGCAATAGGATCTTTCATACGAGTGTTTTTCAATCCATAGTCGAGAGAGTAATTGCATATACGATCTTTTTGCTAGTTGGGACTTGGGAGTCGACAGCAGTCGGCGGCACGCGTCGGTGGCAGTCGACGGCAGTCGACGGCGTTTACAGTTTATGACGCTTGCAGGGGGCCTACCACGACCTTTCCTAAAACTATCATGTTTCCAGAACACTTTGTTGTAAGATTACAATAACATTACCGTACTCACTTTTCAAATATAATTTTCCTAAAATCAGTAAAAATGCAAAAAATTGTTAAATCCGCTGTGAAATATCAACTTTTTAAGATCGCTAGTTTGATGTTATAGTAATATTGCTCATATGTCAAACGGTGTCGCTTAGTAGAGGTGGTGATGGGCCCCCAGTTCTGACGTACCTCCTAAAGGTAAGCGTCCACAGGTCGGTATCGTACGCAACGGACGTCTCGCATCAAACGGATAATTTTTTCACAGTACTTCCATTGTATCGGCAGCGTACGGATTACCGACTAGCCTAGTAAATGAATGCTTAAAAAAGGGGGTGTGGATGGAAAAGTCGAAAGAAGAAATTTTGACTTAGGAACTTTGTTTGGACTAATTAGGAGATAAACATTAAACATTCCCAAACTACGCTGACAAAATTACAAAAACGGCTGTCCACTATGGAAAAAATTTCGCGGGATGTAAATCTCGAAATACATGAGGTCCCTGAAAGTAAATCTGAGAACTTGATAGCATTATTTAAGGGACTTTGTCAGTGTTTGGATGTTGTTATCTCCGAAAACGATCTTAAGGCGTGTCATCGCGTGGCGAAGATGGACCCCAGCTCGAAAAGACCTCGTAATATCTTGGTCACTCTCCCGTCGCAACGACTGCGGGACACACTGATATCTGCAGCTACTCGTTTTAACAAGTCCCACCCTAACGATAGGCTGTCTTCTGCTCATATCGGTTTGTCTGGCGCCTATTGCAGAATTTATTTGTCTGAACACTTGTCTCCCGAAGTCAAAGAATTACATAACCTGGCCCGTAAATTCTGTAAGGACAATAGTTATTATGTATTATATATATTAGTATGGATCCGTTTTGGCAATATTTATATTCGGAAAAATGAAATGAATCCAGCCATATTAGTTAAAAATGCCGAGATATTAAATAAACTAGTCTAACTTTTTCACTTTTTGTGGATTCTATGTATAGTTTCTTTTAATTTTTTTGCAGTGATTAAAATATATTACCAAAATGTAAACCGAATAAGGAGTAAGCTCACACATTTTCATCTTAATGTATTAAATAGTAATTATGATGTCATTTGCCTGACGGAAACAAACCTTAACAAAAGTGTATTCGATAGTGAAGTTGTTGATTCTCGCTACAATGTTTTTAGACGCGATCGTATAGATACTCTATCGAAAAAAATCGAAGGTGGAGGAGTCTTACTGGCTATCCACAAAAAGTACCATGTAATCCGTCAGGCATCTTGGGATAGTGATATGGAGGATATCTGGATAACTCTTTTGCCTAACTCGCACACTGAATCACGCTTCCATTTATGTGTTTGTTATCTGCCACCTGACCTTAGCCATAATCTTCTAGAAAGTTTCTATAACCACTGTCATAATTTGCTTATTAATTGCTGCCCCTCTGACAACTTCATGCTTGTGGGCGATTTCAACACCCCCGACTATTACACTGGTTGGTGTAATAACACTCTTAATACAGCGATACATCATACACACAATAAAAACCTTCTAAGCGAATTATTGTCTTTTTGTAACTTAAAACAGTATAATAATGTCAAAAACTGCAATGATCGTCTTCTTGATTTAGTTTTGTCAAACATGGAGCAGGTAAGTGTTAACGAGGAGCTCGCATTAAGCCAAGTGGATAAGCACCATCCCTCAATTCTAATTAGTGTATCTTTACCTAGAATGTCTAAAGAGCTTCGTCAATGTCTCACTAAACGGCTAAATTTTAAAAAATGCGACGTTATAAACTTAAAATCTGAGTTAAATCGTGTTAACTGGCAGGATATTTTGCGATCTAATGATATTAACTCGTGTACCACCACATCTCCCAAAACTTCATCATACCCTATTTGGCATAGTTGAGCTTTAATAAAATGCAACCAAGAAAAAAACAAATATCATAAAATTTACAAAAAAATTTGGAAACCCCCGTGACTATGATGTGTTCTCTATGCTTCTAGACATATTTAGGTGTAAAGCTCTAACTAAAATATGTTATGACAAATATATTTCCGCGACCGAGAATTCCCTAAAAACTAACATAAAAATCATTTTGGCGGTATGTAAATAACAGAAAAGGTAACGTTTCAATACCGAACACTGTTAAATTTCATAGAATATCGTCATCAAACGGTCAGGAGGTTTGTAATCTTTTTTCCCGTTACTTTGTTTCGGTTTTTGACTTTTTGCACTAGCTCTGACAGCAATTGTATACCTGACACGTTGTCCAATGTATTAATCAAACAAAGTGATATAATATTTCCTTCCGTGTTCATTATGAACACATTATTTGCAAAGCAAATCAAATTCAAGGATTTGTCTAGTCAAGGATAACTAAAGATTTCAAAAAACCTAACAGTACTCTATATCTATTCTCCACTCTCGTGAGGACTGTCTTAGAGTATGGGAGCCCCGTATGGTCTCCAAATTATAAAGTCCACGTAGAGGACATTGAATGTGTACAAAGTACACAGGAAATTTGTCAAGGTTCTTTTTTACCGTTATAACCCAGGACGTTCTAATTTAAATTATCACGATAGGCTAATTAATCTCAAAATACAGACTCTTGAGAATAGGCGCATCTTCTTTGATCTTCTTTACTTCTATAAAATTATACATAATTTATTAGAATCACCTAACTTACTGTCGCATATTAGCTTCAATATTAAATTTAGTGCTCGTAAAGCAAATAACATTAACCTATTTGCCTTGCAAGTGTACAAAAATAACATAATATATCCTATTTTAACCCCTTAACACGCATGGCTCGTCAGTATAATAATTATTCAAAACAAAATAAAAATTTAGACATTTTTGATAAGCTTCAATCGTATACCTATAAAGATTGTTAAAGACATCCTCCATATCACCTTAGAAGGTTCCAAATAACCTATTTCTATTGTTCACCTTTTCTAATACATAAATTATTACTATGTATTATTTACTGAGCTAATGTTATAGTTTGCAATGTATTTTTTTAATAGTGTGCACATAATATGTTACTTTACAATCCAGGTCATAAACTGTATTTATCATGTTATTTCATTTCGATTGTAATGTGTTTTGTGCATTAAAATAAATAAATAAACATACTGGCCAGTCGGTAATCCATACGCTGCCTATTAGACCGGGAGATGGTGATACAAAATACTAGGTCATTTGTACCAGTATGGCGGTTCTTCAGGGGTCTAATTACGTAAAGGCAAAAAGGAAAATGATGGTCATGGCGCTCGCAAGTCGCACCGGGCGGCGGCCCAATCGCGTGGGTGTTCATCGAACGCGTCGGATAAATAACGAGTGTCGAACGATTTGTTCCACAAAAATGCTTGTATTTTCAGATAGTCGAAAAAAAAAGTATATATACCATACTTCTCGGGTGTGACGCCATACCGATGCGAATACATTAATTTAAATAACACAATTCAACCATTTGTACCAGGCTAATTTTTGCATAGCTAATCATCGTCGAGTAGCCATTCACGAAAATCACCTTGCCATATTTTTCCGACAGTTCCCAATGGCGGCCACACCACTGCAAAGTAGTAATTTTTTTTTTCGCCAAACGATTTACGTACTGTGAAAAAATCATCCGTTTGATGCGAGACGACCGTTGCGTACGATACCGACATGTGGACGCTTACCTTTACGCGGTACGTCACAATTGCAAGCGTGATAAACTGTCGACGGCTGCCGTCGACTGCCACCAACACTGCCGCCGACGCGTGCCGCCCGCGCCGACACGTGCCGTTCGTCTGTAAGCGCTCATAACGCTATTTAAATCTGTCGATTCAGTACAAATTTAGAAACGCATCTACGCGACGCGTTGCGGTCTGAATTGACCCTGTATGTGTAACTAACGTTCCCATACATTTTTTTTTATGAAATAAGGGGGCAAACGAGCAAACGGGTCACCTGATGGAAAGCAACTTCCGTCGCCCATGGACACTCGCAGCATCAGAAGAGCTGCAAGTGCGTTGCCGGCCTTTTAAGAGGGAATAGGGTAATAGGGGAGGGTAGGGATGGGAAGGGAAGGGAATAGGGGAGGGTAGGGAAGGGAATAGGGTAGGGGATTGGGGCTCCGGTAAACTCACTTACTCGGCGAAACACAGCGCAAGCGCTGTTTCACGCCGGTTTTATGTGAGAACGTGGTATTTCTCCGGTCGAGCCGGCCCATTCGTGCCGAAGCATGGCTCTCCCACGTATAAAAACATACATATGTTGTTATGTAAATAAAGAAAACTAAGAGCGGGCTGCCAAATTTTGCTGTGTTTTCTAATAAGTATTACGATCCCGGAAAACAATTGACTTAAATGATATTAAGATTTATTTAATCGTTATATATTTATCTGATATTTGCTTAACGGAAAACACGATTCACTTATTTTGACTCGATAGTTATATTTTTCGAAATTATGAATCTTTCTGGGCTTTTCAATAAATATCTGTGACACTTATTTAGTTACTATCATTAAATAACTTGCACTACTACAATCACACACTTTATAAAATAATGGCTAAAGGAAATATTAGTATTGTATTTAATTTTTAAGTAATCAACAAAACAGTTTTGTGACTTACGACCTTTACTTTCGTGCTATAATGCGGGAACCGTTGTTACGCGATATTGTTCACTATTAGCTGCACCGTAAAGCACATTTCTCGGAGGCACGATTCAAGAAATCATTATAACACGATTGGAGGATAGCGGGGTGTGTAGGCGGGGCTAGCGTTCTTCAATGATATTTTGGAAGCAGGCTCGGTAATAATGTTCCCCGGCATGTTAAGATCCTTGAAATACCTAAATCGTCTAGAGTCTAGACTCTAGACGATTATCAGTATATCACAGTAGACACTAGACACTTATCTGAAACGTTCGTTCTCCGTTTAGTCTCCATAGTCCATACTCCACAGTCTACATTATTTTCCTTTGTTAAAAAGTATTGAAAACGAGTTAAATATTTCAGATAATGATCGATATGTACGCATACAACAGAAAAACGTTAAACTTATCTATGAAGATGTTAGAAGTGTAATAATTCCTGAGCTTTTGAGGATGCTATCTCTAGATCAGACAGAAAAAATGCCCTTGGTAAATATCCTACCCATAAATGATAATATAATACAAAATTTCATAGATGGTATGTAATAATAACGTAATGCTATCATTTTTTTTAGCTAATGCAAGCCATAGAGTGGGAATATTTTGGATTAGATTTACACAGGCGTGATAACATTTTAAAAACAGTCCAAGCAATTGCACAAATGGAAACGACAGCAAAATGGGAAACAGGCTGTGCTCTCCTAGCAGCAAGATTGGCCAGAAAAATATCACGACTGTACGTTTATCGCTTTTCAGATCCTTTCGCAGTGGATTTGAGTGGACGAAAAGTTTATTTTACAGGTGGGTGGCTTACAAATCTATTACAGTCCTATTTACTTTGTAGGTATAGACTACTAAAAATAACAAATGTCCTATAGATGCCGTTCATGGAACAGATTTGTTAGCTCTGCTTGGAGATCCGCTCATGCTGCAAGTAGCTCGACGTCGTATCACACAGAATGAAAAGGCGATCAGTAATTTGTATCGAGAATATATCATCAGTTTTATAAAATATGGGTAAAAACATTTCATGAATACTTGCTCCAATGACAGTAAAAATATTCTGACAATCAATTTGTTAAATAACGGATATTCTTTAGGGCCTTAACCTAAATAAATCATGATGCTCATGTTTAACTACATAAATAACTTAAAGGTATCTAAAGTTCCGCTAATAAGTACAAGTAGATCTCCTGTAATATTTTACTTTTTGCAAGTTTGCCGTTTTAATTTTTTCTAATTCAAGTATAATGTTTTCAAAAAATTACTAGCAGATTTAAGAGAGGGCTTTAAGAAATCTTGAAAAGTTCAATCGGACAATATCGATTTATTAAAATTTTAGATCACCAGCGCCCGAAAACGATTGGCGCCGATACATGGTCGGTGAATCTAATATTCATGATATATGCGTTAAAGATAAAAACAAGACATGTGATAATGATGGTATGAAAAAAGAAATAGCCTTCTGGTTGCAATACCTGCCACGTCTGTCTCAAAATTTAGAACCATTTGCTAAAACGGAGAAGATAACAAGTGAAAAAGGTATTTTTTAACTTAAATTAAAATTTATAAAAGTGTTGCGGACCCCCCATTTTACTGATTGTAGATAATTTGTCATGGATCATAATTCATGTTTCCTGAATCATGAATTTCTAGTCTTGAATCTGAATTATAATAATAATTATCTGGAACTTGGAAGTGGAACTATATTTTCCTAAGTCGTAGGCCGTAGCGTTAAAATTGTGGAGTGTAGCCTACACTCCACATCATCGGAGTGGAGTCTAACCTAACCTAACCTACACTGTGTGGATATAATATACCTCTTAATAGTATCCTTTGTAAGTTATTAAAACTGCAAATAAAATTCTGACTTACCTAAAGTAAGCATAGTGCAGAAAGGTAAAGATTTTCAATTTTTATAATGACATAATATTGTGTAAAATTGTAATTTCAGATGACAATCGGTTCCGTGGAGGAGTTTATGCGATGTGTGGCGTTTCTGCAATTCTTGTTTTACTTTTATTTGCAAGCACTGTATTAATTCATATAAGGCGAAATCACCGTTCACTTGATGGAAGGGCAGAAACTTCTTACTTATAAAGCTGGTAAAAGTAGAGTACTTATGTATTTAAAGTAATATAAAATCACTACATATTATAAAACAAAGTCGCTTTTTTTCCCTCATGTCCCTTTGTTCCCTTTAATCTTTAAAACTAAGCAACGGATTTTGATGCGGTTTTCTTGAATGGTTTATAAGTAAAGAGTGAATTTCAACATATAGTCCATATTTTTTCGTACTCATAAACTGTGACCGAAAATATTTATTAGCAGCCAAAAATCGTGTAAGAGTGCGATATACCACTTTTTCACGAATGTCACGTAAGAGTAATTCACGCGACTCTAATACAATGGATCTCAGTGTAATAGTCGTATTTAAAACGACACTAGCGCGACAACGCCGCGCCGGTTATACTATTGAAAGTTGTGTGGTGGTCGTATAAAATAGTCGCAAAGACGTGAAAACGACGACTTTATACGACTGCAAGTAGTATAAAAATAAGAGGCACTAGTCGTATTATAGACTAAAGTTACTTCAATACGATGTTTATAGAATTTTGAGCCGTACAACTTTCACTAAAAACGACAAAAATGTTTGTTGGGATACGGGCCACGGGTAGTATAATGAATATAAATCAAAACTACTCAAGGGCGTCTTTCCCTTAGGTGCAGGGTGTGCGTTGCACATGGGCGCCGCGGTCCTAGGGGCGCCGAGCGCCGCTCCCAATGGAACCCCACTCGGCGCGCGCCCACGTTGGCCGGCCGCCGCGCTTTAATGACCAACGTAAAAAGAACGCCAGTTTGCATACATTTTGTGTAGCATCTGGAGCTCTTCTTATGTTTGTCGAATTACAGCAAAGCAAGGCGCCACGAGCGGCTCGGCTTTTGCAATATAAATACATATAAACTTTATTTTTTCAACGTTAAATGAACCTTAAAACACATAAATGAATATTATATATTTTGTCGTCAAAATGGGCGCCAAAATGAGCGCCGCGCGACTCACGTCAGGCTGGATCTATATGCGTCCGCGCGTACGCGCGGTTTCGCCGCTAAACCACAAGATCACAAGCAAATGTACTCTTGACGGCGCCCTTGCGGTCGCACCGGGCTCCGTGCCTCCTTCTCATGGGATCTGCGTATTAATTTGCTTTCCGCTCTCTTTATGCAGCCAGCAGCCTAAGTTTGCGACATAACAGTTTCGCAGAGGGTATAAGCTACTGCCTCCCAACAAGTAGTAAGGCCCAATCCAAGGACGGCGCAAAACTCAGCCCGTTGCTCAGCCCAAGCAGAGCGTTCAATGAGAGTATGCTGCGCCCTATCGTCTTAAATCGCATTTACAACCAAAAGAGAAAAGTGTTCACCGAGACAGTTTAGATATCTGGATTTTATTGCTCAATACTCTACAGACCTGAAACATATACCCGGAAGCGACAATGTAATTGCAGACGCCCTATCGAGAATAGAGGAGATCACAGAAGCAGAGATTGCAAAAGATCAGGAACAAGATCCTGAATTGCAAAATCTACTGAATACTGCAACAGCTCTAAAATTGGAAAAACACAATGATGTAGGGCAGATGACCAGGTTTTGGCCATTTTAAGAGATTCGTCGACTTTGATCCCTTCATAATCTATAGTTTTAGTTGTAAAGAGCATGATTGTTTAAAAAAAGTATTTAAAAATATGTTGTTCTTGCTTTGCAAAACATGTTTTTTAAGAAATTCAAATACGTAAAGAAAAATTTGAAAAAGAAAAAAAAATGTCACTTTGTGCCACTTGTGGCCAGATTTACTCCATTTATGGCCACATTCCGTGCCAGTTTTGGCCACCAAAAAATAAAACACAAATATATGCATATTAATCTAGATTTATTTATTATTCATCTTAAAAATTAAAGAGATCAACATTGAGGTAAGTGCCTATCAATCTTTGATATTGGTTTTATATAATTGCAAACTTATTATATATTTCAGTTGGTATATATTTTTAATTAAGAGGAACTTTGGTTGTAGTTATTATAGTACCTACTCAGTCTTGATTAAAATTCTAAATAAAAAGATTTTAAGTGTAAATGTTTGGCAAAAACTTTTCCATTTCAATAACTTTGAAGAAACCTCTGTTATTATGCTTGATAGGTGGATTTATAGTTTCAACAATATCGTTAATTGTATACCAAATTTTATCTGGTTTCTCGGGCCAACGGAATGTATTATTTGTAGATAAAACCATTGTGCTAATTTCATAAAAACCTCCATCTTTGTTTTCAATTCTGCCAGGAAAGTATTCACCTTCATATTTAATGATAACAAAGGATCCTGTTTTCATGTTCTGTTTACACTCTTTATTGGACGAGTTTGTCAATTGATTTAAAGGTAATTCTGACTCAGAACTTGAGTCATCAATCTGAGATCTTTTTCTTTTATTGTGCATTTTATTTTCTTTTTCTTTCATGTTTTCATCATTTGAATCACTAAACTCATTCCATTCGCTTTCACCGCTTTCAATATAATTGACCTCACCATCTTCTTCAGAAGACGAAATTACTCTAGCTCTAGATACTTTTTTATTTTGTTGTTTGAGTTGTTTACCTTTCTTCTTCTTGTCAGTTTCTTTCTCTTTCTTCTTTTTGACAGTTTTTTTCTCTAACTTTTCTTTTTCAGCTGCCTTCATGATATCTCGCCATTGATTGGATGTAATGACGGACGGGACATATGTTGCCTTTCTTGTATTTTTAGGAACTACTTTCCCTGGATATAGTAAACAATCTTTTACTAAATCTCTCACTGTTCGCGTGACAACAGGCAAATTTGAACATTTGTTCTCGTCGGTGTGAACGTCTTCATTACTGATGTTTGAAGAGCTATTTTCATGCAGTATATCCTTTTGATGATCATGTGGAGTAACTTCAGCACTGGTACGATAGGTGGACGGTACACTTTCTTGTTCTTCTTCGTGTAATGTACTACTTTCAAAAAAAGTGGCTTTGCGGGAGTCGTTTTCAATTTGAGCGTTAGATACACTATCGATAGCAGATTGGTCAAGAAGCGATGGTGAATGAGTTTCTCTGACAGCGTTGTTAGTATCACGAGATGTAATGTGAGCCCGCGATATGGTAGCAGTATTATCATTTTTAAAAGCAAGCCAAGTGTCATATAACATTGACGCCTCCTTATTGCCGTCCCAGTCTTTGCCTGATTCAAACGTAGTGTAAAAGTCTTTGAGTAAGTGTGGATCTATTTTACTCTCCAAATATGAAATGTAGCTGGATTCAGAAATAGTTAGTCTTGAGTAGTTATCGTTGCTTGCTTTTATGTTGGTATTTTTCACTATTCTTTTAAAATTAACAAAATCAGCTCCAAATGGATATAAACCACATGTCTGAAACCCTGCCCTCACATTTCTTTCAAAACTCTCTTTATTGCCAAGCAGTAAACTTTCCAAAGCTGATGGTAAATTAAACTTTGTAATTTCTTGGCCGTCGTTTTCAATACGCCACTTTTTAACGAGCTGACGCCAGTTCTGTTTTAAGGGATAAAATACAGCAAAGTCCAAAGGTTGTAACATATGAGTTGTGTTTGGGACAAGAGCGACTACGATAATACCGTTTTCCTGACACAATTCGCTGAGCTGCATAGTCAAATGCGACTTGTGGCCATCAAGGAATAATATGATTGGTAATTGAATTCCTTTTTCTTTTAGGTATGGAATGAATACATTTGCTATATACTCATAAAATGATTCCCCAGTCATCCAACCTTTGTCGGTTTTTCCGACTCCCCATCCATCTGGTGCATTATCAATAACATCAGAACTCATTCTCTTGTATTTGTACACAGTTAACGGAGGGGCATATTGACCAGCAGCATTAACTGTGAAAAGGGTCGTTATATTATCTTTGTCGCTATTTTTTGACGTGTCATAAACATGTTGTCCTTTTTCAGCTAAGACAAGACTTCCTTTTGGTGCCAGAAAGAAAGCAGTTTCGTCACAGTTCCATACTCGCAAAGGATCTTCTAGAATTTTGAGGTTTTCTTCACCCAATAACGATGAAACTTCTTTAAACCAGTTCCGAATTTTTTCCTCAGTTATCAAGGCACGAGCTTTATTGATATATTCAGCATGTTTTTGGCTAAGGTCAGGATGCCTTGTCATAAACCCGTCGAACCAAGACCTGGAAGGTCTATTATTAATAAAAGGTGTCTTAAGTTGTCCTTTTATGACTACTTTTTTGACCGAATCTAATAGACCTTCCTTATTGATTGGAAATCCAGCACGAGCACAATCTTTAATCCATAAGACAATTTCTCTTTCTATGTCACTTCCAAGAACGGCCTGGGGTCCCACATGTCCAGATGTTTCTGGGGCTTTTCCAGAAAGTTTATGCCGCAAAGTAGTTCGAGGTACATTAAAGTCTCTACTAGCAGTGGCAACCGGCATCCCCTTTCTGATTGCGTTCAATGCTTGTGTCACTTTGTGCGGAGAATATTGAAATAATTTTCTTTTCACATCATCTACTTTATTTTTCTTCGGAAGCCTCGACATTTTGTTTTTCTGAAAATAGCGAAAACTATCAGAACACATATTAAAAAGTCAATAACAAAAACATGTGGCCAGAATTGGGGTTCCTATGGGCACCATCTTTGGCCAGCTGTGTGGCCAAAGATGGTGAATCTTATAATTTAGGTACCATTAGTGGCCACCTACGAATAACCTCACTTCTTAAAAGTGTGGCGGTAAAATAACTTTATTTCTACTGAGACAGTATGTTTCTTATGTAATATTAACATATACGTCCAAAAAATAAACAAAGATTCCGAAAATTACAACTGATTACTCACCCGCTCGCCTTATTGTTTTTGCTAAGAATAACCACATTTCACGACCGTCTACAAAAAATGGTGTATTACGTCAAAGTGAAATTTGACATATCACCACTGTCATCGGTAAAAGTGTTGCCATATTTCAATATTTTAAAAACCGTACATCATAAAGTAACGTTATTGTCTATGCCTTAATAACACCGCTCGGAAGTCCAAAATGGCCAAAAAGGGGTCAGTGGCCAAAACCGGAGCATCTGCCCTATACTGTGACACATCTACAGGGAGAATCCGGCCATACATAACACCAAGATTCCGGAAACAAATCTTCTCAAAAATGCATGAACTAAGCCATCCGGGATCATCAGCATCTGCAAAACTGGTCAGAGAAAGATTTGTATGGCCTGGAATGCAAAAAGATTGCCGCAGATGGGCAAAAGAATGCTCAGATTGCCAGATTTCCAAAATAACCCGTCACACATCCTCTCCTTTATCCTCTTTCTCAATTCCTTCCCAACGCTTTTCCCAAGTCCACATCGACATAGGACCACTACCTTATTCTAATGGTTACAGGTACTGTTTGACCGCCATCGACCGCTACACACGCTGGCCCGAGGTCTACCCAACAGCTGACATCACAGCCGAGACGTGCGCACGAACCTTCGTCTCCAGATGGGTATCACGATTCGGATGCCGGCATCATCACGACGGACCGAGGTCAGTAATTTCAATCACAGCTACTGCAACTTAGAACAATGTATTAGTATAGTATCTATAAACATGTAAATCAAATAATAAAAATTTCATATATAAAATAAATAGGTACCTAATAAATAATATTACATTGTACATAGACTACGCCGCCAAAATTAATTGCGCACTACTTTTTCGGGCAGATTTTGTATGGAATAATTTTTCATTGTTGGCGACACCGGCAGTCTCCCTGTAAACACGCGTAATCTGTGGTCGTTACCTATATAAGGTCTTGTTGTAAATTATTGTTAGTCAGTCGGAATAATAACTCGTAACAGTGAGTCGAAATAATACCTCATAATAGTCGCGCGTGAAATACTAGTTATCTCTCGTTATTAATTGTTAGTGCGCAGTTAGTTTTCTTGTACTTGCGGTAGTAGATCGAATTGTAACCATTGTAAAGTAACTTCAATACTTAGACAATTATTGTGTCTGTGTGTACAAACTAAGTGTAAATAAATGAATAAACTAAGTGGTTCCGTAATCCTGCATTTTTATTTGAAACTGTAACGTTACCTAACAAGTACCTTACACAACAATGCTTATAGAAAAAAGCTTTTTCAGCTAAATAAACATGTTCAATTCAAATATAAACATGTATAAAATTGACTACAAAGTAAACTTGTTCGTTAAAACCAAATACAATGAATTGAAAATGAATTTATTCGAAATATTTTGACTAAGAAAAAATTTTTTTTATATATTTTACTTATTGGTGTCATTTATTTGTATCAGAATATGAAGAGAATGTAATTTATTTTAGTAAAAATAAACAGATATGTACCAATTAGATAAATAAATGTAAAAGATTTTGATTCCCTACTTAAAATACCCAGGGAATCATCAAAATGCATGTAGAGGGAATCAATAAAAAGTTAGTTTTTCCTGAGGTGTACAAAAACTGTGCATGTAGGTTAAACAATAAAATATAGATTAACTAAAAACCATACTCATTATCGTCGTTTACATCGTGTCTAAGCAAACTTAACTTTGGAAATGACATTGTAATTAGCGAATAGGGAATCAATTGTGTAAGGAACCAAGGGTGAGGGAATCAGATATTTTCCTTTGTAACTCGGAAACGGAGCAACGAATTGTGTGACCTCCTTCCATGATGTTTAGAGGGCTACCGAACCTCCCGCCCCTGCGCACCCGCAACCACGTGCTACTTATAACTAGGGAGGTACGAGCACAGAATATATAATAGTACCTTACGGTACAGAAGTCTCACTCCCGAGTTTTGGTATGATAAACGCAAGCGTCCGGTCACCGGACTAGTCTCGATAGGCTGGCACTCGCTCGACTTGTCGCACACGCAACGCATGCATTCGCGATACAAAAGTAATAATACCCGGCCCCGCACCGCCGCGCCGCGGCTCGCTTGACAGCCCTGGCAGATTGAAGCGAGACGGCAGAAAGTTATTGTACTATGAACGCTAAGCGCAATGCAAAAGGTTGAAATTAGATTGTTTTACAGAATAGTAGGTAAATATCTCGGCAATTTCGGGCCGTTTGTATGGAAGTGAGACACGCCTGGTACGAGCTTCCAAGTGAAGCGTATAGGGAATCACTATGTGAGCCAGGACAAATCTTAAAATGACTTTTTCTATTTATATAACGATATGTATGTTAATTTACAACTTTTTTATAAATATTTTGTTCATGCTCTAATGATTTAATTACTTTTAAATTAGAATTTCATCGTATTTGTGGTATTTTTTTGGGAGTTTATGGTGAATTCTGGGGACAGAACAGGTCCAGGGAATCAATTTTTCGACCTTTAAATTTATTTTAATTATATTTACAATTAAGTTTTTCTAAAAAAATTAAGTGGCCCAGTTAGATCACACCTTATATTACTATAAAAAAAATACGGAAGTCTATTTATGTAACTCTGCGGGTACTTTATACGTCCGGACAACTAAATTTTGCGGTTTGGAGAAATAGCCAGTTAAGGCTAACTTAATTTGACAGATGTCTGTTGCTGGTCCGACAAGGCTTTAAACGAACGTGGGCGGGGGCGCTGCTCGTAAAGGAGAACTGTCAAAAATGGCGTTTTTTTTATGATGACAGCGTTAGTTCCTTTTTTCGCCACGTTCATTTATAGCCTTGTCGAGCTCTATTGTTATGGTTAAATATGGCATTGCATTGTAGTCTATACTAATATTATAAAGCGGAAGAGTTTGTTTGTTTGTTTGAACGCGCCAATCTCAGGAACTACTGGTCCGATTTAAAAAAAAATCTTTCAGTGTTAGATAGCCCATTTATTGAGGAAGGTTATAGGCTATATAGGTAATATAGGTAGGTATATAGGAGCGAAGAAATAGAGGAAAATGTGGAATAAACGGGGGAAATTATTTGAAAGGGCTTATCTTACGAACTACTGGAGCAATTTTTTTAGGGTTCCGTACCCAAAGGGTAAAAACGGGACCCTATTACTGAGACTTCGATGTCTGTCCGTCTGTCTCCAACCTGTAATTCAAGAACCGCTATAGCTAGACTTCTGAAATTTTTACAGATTGTGTATTTCTGTTGCCGTTATAACAACAAATACTAAAAACGCAATAAAATTAATATTTAGGGGGGGCTCCCATAAGTGATTTTTTAAAGGTTTTTTCGCTCGTAATCAATAATGGTAACAGCTAGGCAATTGAAATTTTCACAATATACATATATAGGTCTACCAGAATCTGATGGCAATTTTTGACAGCAGATTTTCAAAAAATATCCTTGATCATTGGATAAATTTTTATATTTGCATGTTTAATACACAGAATCAGTTGCTATAAGAAAAAAAAAGGATCAAAATGTTTTATTCCAATTACCCCGGTATTGCTAGAGTCAATATGTTTTCTCACTTTTTGCCATCAGATTCTGGTTTATAATTATATTTGTACTGTAATAATTAATAATAAAAATTTTATTAACTATTTAAGGGCTCCCATACAAGAAACACAATTTTTTGCCTACTTTCGCTCTATACCGGTACGGAACGGTCCGACTCGCACTTGGCCATTTTTTTTACAAAATTCAAATGTACAGTTCGACAAGGCTGTTTATGAACGTGGCGAGAAAAGGAATTTATTTTCTCACTTTTTGCCATCAGATTCTGGTTTATAATTATATTTGTACTGTAATAATTAATAATAAAAATTTAATTAACTATTTAAGGGCTCCTATACAAGAAACACAATTTTTTGCCTACTTTCGCTCTATACCGGTACGGAACGGTCCGACTCGCACTTGGCCATTTTTTTTACAAAATTCAAATATACAGTTCGACAAGGCTGTTTATGAACGTGGCGAGAAAAGGAACTAACGTTTCTATCATACAAAAACGTCATTTTTGACAGTTCCCCTTACCAGCAGCAGCGCCCATTGACAGTTTGACACATTCATTTAAGGCCTTGTCGGACTTGTACCCACTATTACTAATTTGGTAAGATGACATACTAGACGTCGCGTCGGCTTAAGATGACATTATAATATAATGGGTTGTTTTCTTTTTTTTTTATCTCCACCAGACAGCGCGAGCCGCGACGATAGACACTGCTAGGAGTGGGTTGCACCAACTTACTTTAACTATAACTTTAACTTTAACCATAACAAAAAGTCAAATAAACTGTCAAATCCCTAGTAAAAGTCCATTATGGACGCCATATTTGACGATAACCTTAACTTTAACTTTAACTACGCCTCTGGTGCAACCCACCCTAGATTTTCTATTGGTTCCCCACCGACCTGAAATTATCTGCAGGTTGGCATCACTGACTACATATGGGTTGTGTTTCTAAAAAATCTCAGTGTACTGGCAAGTGTGACATACTTAAATCAAAATATCTTAAACCTAGTTTCCATTAGCATAATATTAACAAAAACTGTATGTATTTATACATTTCCATATATTTCTATGTTTTTTTTCCTTCGTCTCTCTAGTTCACGAAGAGCATACGCCTAAGCGATCATTGGCCTAACTAAGCGATTAGACCAGTATACTGGTAAGAGTTTAGGAAGACGCTGACATAAAATAATACTTGTCAAACTGAAAACTGACAACTGAAAGAGTTTTGGCGTGCATGTCTCTTTGACATTTCTTCTACTTTTTATTGTTGGTGTGGATTTTATTATTTTTTTCCCAAATTGTGTTATTTGGGTTTTTGATGTTCATTATTGGTAAAATATTAGCCATTAAATATTCGTTATCGTGCACAAGTGCAGGTAATATGTTGTCAAAACCAAAATTTATAATTCCTGTGACATTTGGTGTGAATAACGGTAAATAGGGTTATTTCTTACGTGAGTTTTAACTAAAAAATCGTTATAATAACTTTATTATCATATTAATTGGAATATTATTGCGTCTTTTTCAAATTGAAATGTATCAAGTTTGTAAACTTTTCGTTGCTTTTGCCCAGTTTTGTAGCAATTAATGATGGTATTACCGATAGTTGTCTACCCATACGCCATCTAGTTAAAACTGTTTGACAATCAAATTAAAAAAATAAGAATATGCCTCATTAAAATTTACAAAATTTACAAGTTCGACAAGGCTTTTTAAGAACGTGGCGAGAAAAGGAACTAACGCTTCTATCATACAATTTAAACGTCGGAGTTTTGCCGGGAATGTGAAAGAGTGATGGGTTTTTAACTGAGTTTTTAATGTGTATTGTGTAATATTGTTTAAGTCTCAGGCAGATTAGAACAGAATAAAATATGAAGTTGCTTTAATTATTATTAGTATATATACATAATATTATGATATTTATTATTTATATAAATATATATTATTTATTTAGTTCATTTAAAATAATATAGTATCCGTATAGTATGTAATAGTAATTATTGTAGTATGTATTTATTACTGTTTATTAGTGTTTATAGTATGTAATTGTACTTTGCATCTACCTCATCTTGTCTCAACATCACCCAAAGGTTGGCTGGAAGAAAATGCCTAAAGGCATTAAGCCCGCCTCTGTACCTTTATGTGTGCAAAAAGTATAATAAAAAAAAAGTATTGGTAGGATATTAACCATTAGATATTCGTTATCGTGCACAAGTGTAGGAAAGTGATGCAATATCCAGAAACGTGCTATTTTGTGTTCCTTCCAAAACTCCATCAAAAGTTTCAGTAAAGCGTCTACCACTTTACTGAATCGACTGACTTGACTTCCTGACTGTATTGACTTTTACTTAGACTTTGACTAGACTTTAGAACAATATAGAAAAACGATGCTGAAAATTGCATTATAAAATATTGTTTTCCCGCCATAATATACTCGACACTGGCCATGGTTGTATAGCCGAAGTGCCATAATAAGAAAAAAAAATTAAACGTCATTTTTGACATGTGTTTGACAGTTCTCTTGGTTCTCCTTTACCAGCAGCGCTCCCGTCAATGTCACCCACGTTCAGTGATAATTTCACAGATTAAAGGATCATATTATAACCTCACTGGATAATTTAGCCTTGTCGAGCTGTATTTCGTGTTGATTTCGTGTCGGGAGGCCATTTTTAAAAGAAGAAGAAGAAGATTTCGTGTCTAATGTTTTGTCAAATCAAAAAAATATGTTGTGCAGATTTTTTGTAATTTATAATTTTATTGTTTTAATCTTGCCTAAAGAATTAATCAACAGCTCAGAATATAGAAAGAAATAAAACATTTGGTGTTAATGCAATTAGACTGGTGGTATACCTTCTGATATGTAATGATCAAAGTTTTTAGTAATTTTATAGATCATTAATAGTATGCGAAGTTCATTGTTTTCTGGCTAAGAGCTCCCAATGTCTTAAATTACTTCGTCATACAATAAATCAATATTTCTATGACTGATAACAATGACGAAAACCGCTCAAGAGTTTATACAGAGCTCCTTCTCACCCCTCATTGCTACATTATGCAGTCCTAAGGTTGAGAGTATTGTTTCCAAAAATAATTTAACGCTAGTTGAACTTTTACAACCGTTTACATCATTGGAATGGGAAGGTAAGTAATTAAAACAGCATTCCAGTACGATTTTTTTAGTGATCAGCTACGAATAATAAAAACTAAGGAAATGTAACTCCCATACTTCAACCGTTTTGAATTTGGTTCCTTTTCGCACACTAAAATATGACAATAGCTACGGAACACTAACACTCAAAGAACAAGGGGCATTTTTGTATGGAACCTGTACCCAAGCTGTAGCACATCCACACATTTATCAAACAAAAGGGCTTGAGAAGCTCGCGTAAAATCTGTAAACCATGGGAGAAAAAAGTTAACGAGGTTAGAAGACCGTAAGAAAAATTCACAACAAAACACTCTGTATTATTGCATCAATTTATAGTGTTGCTAGTAAGGAATCATTTCAGGAAAGTAACTGTGTATGTTAAACTTAAGGAAAGTGTTTTATTTTATTAAATTGTTCCAGTTTTAAAAGAAATGTATGAGAAAACAACACAATGCTGAAAATAGAACCTTTCCATGATTTTATCGTATACTATCGCTTTGGGGAAATTGTTTATTATTAGCAATACTAATGGATGATGCAATAATACAGGATGTTTTATTTTTCCCAAAAAATAAAAAATAAACATCCTGTATGTTTTTCCCTTTTTTTGGAAAAAGATAACATCCTGTATTATTTCACCATTCGCAAGTATTGCTAATTATAAAGAATTTCTCCAAAGTGATAGTGTACGATAAAATCAAGGAAAGATTCGATTTCAACACTTTATTGTTTTCTCCTACATTTCTTTTAAATATGAAACAAATTTATAAAATAAAACACTTTCCTTAAGTTTGCCATATACAATTACTTTCCAGAAATGATTCCTTACTGGCAGAACTATAACTTGATGCAATAATACCGGATGTTTTTTTGTCCATTTTTTTTACCATCTACCCTCATTAACTTTTTCTCCCATGGTTTAGAGATTTTTCGTCATACAATAAAATGTTCAACTTTTTTATGCCCTTTCATTTGGTGTATGTCTCAAAGTGCTACAGTGGTGGGTACGATATGCCCCTCCTTCTTTACGAAATAAAGCCGTTGACAATAATTGTCACTTCTATACATACACAAAATTGTGTACTGAATACATGCATAAAGTTTACTTTATGCATGTATTCAGGTCTCATTTTGTAGACTCGCAGAACAAACTTTTGACACAGATACTCTACCTTAGTTTTTATTATTTGTAGGTGATCAGGTTCACTACATGTTCTACATGTGTAACCACAAATAATATATTAATAATAATAATAATCATTTATTTGCAAAGAATGTTGTTTACAAAGATCTTATAACTAGTATGTTTTACACAGTATCAAACATTCTGCTTATGAAGCATGCAAAAATTAAATTAACATAAAACATTTTGATAATTCTTCATATAATATCTGGACAAGGGTGCTCCGGTGATCTAAATCAGGATACTTTTCACAAGATTTCTTACAAGCATTTAATATGAAGTTGTGTGATTAGCCTAGTGAGCTCTTGTGCTACAGTAATATTTAATGCTGTAAATTAGCATCTGAATGCTTTATATAGTTCAACAGTGCCACTTTTATGAATTTGCTATTAATGTGCACTAAATGATTTTTTTTTATATACACAGGACAGTTTCGAGAGCCAGGTGGTACTATATGCACAGTCAAAAATGTGAAATTAGTCATAAGAGATGTTAATTGGAAACCTCTACAACCAACTGAGGCTAGAAGACAACTTAATAATGCTGTTTTACACAACTATGATGAGAAAACTGTAAAAATAAATATAGGTGATTTTGTTTCTATAAATATAATATCCTGTAACAAATGTTCAATAACATAAATTATTACAAAAAATTAATATCCTTTAATTTTACAGATGGAACTAAATTAGAAATTCCTGCAGCTACTCCATGGTTTGAAGCTTGGAAGGAGGCATATTTTGATGTTCAATTTCCATCAGACCATGAGTTCACCAAACACTTCTTGTCATGCATTATAGTGGGCACTACTCAAGATGAAAACTTAATTGACAGCTATAATGCACTCAATCAGCAGTATGCGCAACTCCAGAATGTTGCACCACCTAAGCTACCCAAGTGGTTTAACAACTCAGTACTGAAAACATACTTACTTTTAAATGATGCTTCTGCTGTTGCCAAAGACAAGTAATTAAATATTTACAGTAATTCAATATATTCAATATTAAGTATAAATTAAAATAATTAAGTATAAATAGCTGATACATATTTTTTGTATTTTATAACAGAAGGTACTTAATTTTTTGTTTTTAATTTTTAGAGCTGATCAAGCATTTGAAACATTAAAACAAAGCTTTGGCACTGGTAATTGTTATATGTTGACAATTAATTCTAAAACTTCTAGTGATTCTAAATTACCAACTGATTATTGGATAAAATTTATTAAGAGGCCCATTGATCTAACGGTAATTATTTTTACCATAACTTCTCTTAAAAAATCTGTGATAATATGTAAAAAAATCTATAATATTACTAATTGAACTCTTGATTCTTTCTTTTTAGAATGAAAACGTGTCTAATACTGCAGCAAATCCATCTACTACACCACTCGAGTCTCAAGCAAATGTTCAAGTCATTATGCCAGGTTTTTATTTTTCTATTAAAAAGGAGTATGTTTTAAAATGTATGGAGTCTGGTCCAAATTTCCACCACTAACGAGACCTATACAGTAAAATTGTCTAATACTGAATCATTATAACCAGACCGCAATCGAAAATACCCTGTCAGTGAAAAGTTATGGCTGAATGAAAAGTCGTGTTTTTTACCATTTTGTATGAAAAATATTGTAGATGTAATAAAAATGTATTGAGTTTGGTGCAAATGTCCACAACCAATAACACTTACGTAATGGTTTGCTAAATACGCAATCATTATAACTGGACCGCAACCAAAAATATCTAGTAAGTAAAAAGTTTTCTACCATTTTATTCCATAAAATTATTCATTAATTAATTGATCCATTGGACTTTTTAACTACTCAATCTATGTTATGTCATGTCGCTTGGCATTTCCTATTAGGTTTTCACTGAAATAGATGAATATCAATATCAATATCTTCACTATTTTTTCATATGGTCATAACTTTTTACTGACAGCTTATTTTTAATTTGTCTCATAATGAAAGTTACTCTATATTTAATGGACAATAAGTCAATATGGGTCTCGTTAGTGGTGGAAATTTAGACCAC
This sequence comes from Cyaniris semiargus, assembly GCA_905187585.1. NCBI lineage: Eukaryota > Metazoa > Arthropoda > Insecta > Lepidoptera > Lycaenidae > Cyaniris > Cyaniris semiargus. Next base: position 9,923,633 of record LR994555.1, read on the forward strand.
TTTGTTCATTCTCCTTTGTTTAACTGTAATAAAAGTTAGAATGTTTATGACTTATGAGGATTGATGAAGCCACATGAGTAATGACTAATGAGCATATCTCCAAGTCGAGCGTGAAGCAAACACTGCCATACCTTTTGAAGGGTACACAAGGGTACAAAACCAGGTGCTCCATGACTTCATTGCACCAATCTGCCGCCAGAAACGCTACGTACGCTACTAACGTTCAACGGCCAAGTCACAACTATAATAATAAAGAAATCGATTACATTACTTTTTAGAGATAAACTAGCAGCTCCATCGAGACTTGGATAGTTTTTTAACCGACTTCCAAAAAGGAGGAGGTTATATGTTCGGCTGTAGATATATATTTTTTTTTTATTTTTTTTTTGTATGTTCAACGATTACTCCGCCGTTTGTGAACCGATTTTCAAAATTTTGAAAACCTAATAAGGTTTCCCTCCAATTTGGTCCCATTTTCACAAAAGTGGTGATCTGATGATGGGATCCATGAGTAATCGAGGGAACTCCTCAAAATTTATATGGAAACATATGGTGAATTTGATTTTATGAGAAGTATCCTAAGCATATGCTACCAAAACGCAAGATTTTGCACCAAGGTATACTATGGTTCCGAAGATACTAAGAGAACTCCGGATTCCTTATAGATACAAGTTTAGGGGGTTAGTCGCTGTTTTAAGAACTGAAAGCATATGCTACTATGCAAATTAGATTCATCATCATCATCATCATTACCACGTCAGGGTCACCAGTGTCACATGGTTGTATATGGATACAATATGCCCCCTCAACACCATAATTATATCATCACGTTATGTCCTTATAATAATTGGTAATTGGTCCTTATAAAAATATAATGTTGTTTCAAAATAAATGATTCAAGTTCTAAGCGATTTATGTACCACAAAATTGAACATAAAAAAGTCAACCTTAACTCCAGAGCGTAAGGCACACATTTGACATTACTTTTGAGATTCGAAAGAAAAAGGAGAAGTAAGTTGCTTCAATACGTACTACACTAGTATAACTATTAACCCATCAAGCCCAAGCGGCACCCGGCTGCCGCATAACAATTAAAAATCTATTGTGTCAGCGATTCCCGCGATCGAGGTAATAAATTGAACCCTTAGTATGAAAATACTCACATAGGAAAACAATCTACATCGTAATAGGAATAAGAAACACAATCGCATTGAGTGTGACTCTTAACAAATTGTAATAAGATAGGTACGTAGAATATACGCGATGGTTTACTATGTAACTAAAAAGAGTGAAAATATTATTTTTAACAAAAAATTAAAACCGACTTCCAAGGTACAAACAATAATAAAATCCTATTATATGAACTAAAAAGTATTAAATAATGTTTCCTATCTAATAGTGCCTTTTTCCGAATTCGGCTAAACTTCAACTATTTCTGTACTCAATCTTCATAATTTTGAAGTCGGTGCCAGTTCCAAAAGTTTCAAATACCTATTCTGTCAGAGAACTGAAGATTCAGCTATATCTGGTACCGACTTCAAAATGATGAAGATTGAGTACAGAAATAGTTGTGGTTTAGCCGAATTCGGAAAAAGGCACTATTAGATAGGAAACATTATTTAATACATTTTAGTTCATATTATAAGGATTTTATTATTGTTTGTACCTTGGAAGTCGGTTTGAATTTTTTGTTAAAAATAATTACAGAATGTTTTTGGTGGGATCTATTTTTGTTCACAGAGGAAGCAATAGTCCATGTTACACAAGACAACACTCATCCTCTTACAACTGCTGAAAATGATGTTTATGATAATGGCAACAGTCTGCAGGTATTTAACTTATTAATGCCCGCTGCTAAATAACTTACTGATAATGCAGTAAATCATAAAATTTTCATGCCCTAATATGTTCAGAAATATCAATATAATATATAAGTATCTTGTAAACTTATTAATTTAAAATTTGTCCATGTATTATTTTAAAATTGGTTTCTTTAATTACTATTTAGTATTTATTTTTCAGACTTACTCCTTCTCAGGCAGTTCTGAAAGCGTGAATGTTGTGGGCAAACAGATGGAACTTAACGAAGTTCACGGCGCAGCATTGAACGCGGCCGACATAGAAGCAATAAAAAAGTTCTTGGTAGACCTTACCTCACAAGCTTTAGTTCCATATGTTGAGAAACTAATTGGACAATTAAATGAAGTTGTAAGTAGTACCCAGCCCAACAAATTTGTAGTAACGAAATGACTACAGTTTTCATATCGTTTTAATTTGTTGTTTAAGGTTGCTAACAAAAAGGGTGTAAGTAGATCACTTCTTTCTGCTACAAAGAGATGGTTTACGACGGGCAAAGCTGGCTCCACTACTATCAACAATGCAGTAATGTAGGTATTTTTGTTAACCTGTAATTTCACGACGTCATACAAATACTTATTATATCGAAAGACGGAACTATATTGTATTACATTAACGACAAACATGATGCACATGCAGCTGTGAATATTGCGCTGGTGGTGTTAAATTCAATACTCACGCGTCTTACAGATACTCCAGCGATTGTCCCGAACTGCAACTACGTCGTCTGGGTGATCTATGGTTTCTGTTTGGGCAATGGCAGCGCGCATTCGACGCCTACCATACCGCCAAGAGGGAGTTCTATGCCGATAGCGCTTGGCTGTGCTACGCCGGCGCGTTAGAGATGGCCGCGATCAGCGCCTTCCTATGCGGGGAATCGAACCGCAAAACGCTCGCTTACATGGAGGAAAGTATCACCACATACTTAAATACATGCAGGTTAGTTTCATCAAATTCATACTACTAAATTTATAATTGTGCAAGTGTGATTGTCTGTTATCTCATCACACTTAAACCTCTGGACAATTTTTATGCAAATGACTTACCTTGGAACCCGAAAAAGGAATTAGGATAGCTGTAATTATAGGTCTACCAGAATCTGATGACAAAAAGTGAGAAAGTAAATTGACTCTAACAATACCGGGGTAATTGGAATAAAACATTTTGATCCTTTTTTTTCTTATAGCTGCTGATTCTGTGTGTTAAACATGCAAAATATATAAAAATTTATCCAATGATCAAGGATATTTTTTGAAAATCTGCTGTCAAAAATTGCCATCAGATTCTGGTAGACCTATAGTTTTTGTCCCGGAAAAAACTTACGGATTTTGCATCATATTTTAATTTCGGCGCGACAAAGTTACAGCAACTTCTTAATTTTGTTTCGTGACGTCACAATACGTCTTATCATATTATAGTCACATACAAAAAAATATACTTCACATCTTGTAGGATGGTTCAGTATGCAGTGCGAGCGACGTTGCTGTCGGTGCCGTGTCTAGTCAGCGCGGGCCTGCACGGGGAGGCGGCGAAACAGCTCATCAGGATGACGTCCGAGGACAGCGACCTCCGCAGCGCCATGCTGCTCGAGCAGGCGGCTCTGTGCTTCCTCAAGGGCCCGAGCAATAAAATTATGACCAGAAAATATGCATTCCATATTGTACTCGCCGGTCATAGGTTCTCTAAAGCCGGGCAGAAGAAACATGCGTATCGGTGCTACGAACAGGCGTATCAGGTATGTGGTGGCTGGTGATAAACGTAGTTACCTACATCCTATGAGTGATAAACTAAATGAAGAGCTACATGATCATTAATCACCACTACCAAAGCTTGGTATTTTAACTTTGTCGCACACACGTCGAGCGTGTTTTGTTCAAAATTCTTTATTTGCACAAAACATGGTAAAATTAGACTCATTGTCACTATTAGTTTATTTTTAGGGTTCTGTACCCAAAGGGACCCTATTACTAAGACTTTGTTGTCTGTCCGTCCGTCTGTGTGTCTCCAGGCTGTATCTCAAGAACCGCTATAGCTAGACTTCTGTCACAGATTGTGTATATCTGTTGCCGCTATAACAACAAATACTAAAGACAAAATAAAATTAATATCTAAGGGGGGCTCCCATACAACAAATGTGATTTTTTCGGCTTTTTTGCTCGTTGTTAAGTATTAAGTTCTGAATATCATCAAGGGATGCCGCTAGCTGCATGGTCATCGGTAGCTAGATCGCGCTTTTAACACATTGAGTGCCAAATATATTTTCAAGTCATTATTGGTTCCCACCATACAAATGGTTATCTACGTAACACTACGTACTCGGCACCCCGTTTAAAAATGGCATGTGTGGTGCCTTGGCCTACAACGCGATATTGCGTATTCGCAATATTACGTAGATTGGCACCACACATGCAATTTTTGAACAGGGTGCCGGAGTACGTAGTACTACGTAGATGACCATTTCATCTTCTGTCCCTTTCCCACCTAGATCACGCCACCCGATCGAATCTTTTACGTACAAAACGCGCATAGGTTGCTAAGTTACGTTTGAAAGACCGGACATCCAAAATACGGGTTTTGAAGTTTCGGGAAGATTTTGTGAAATATCTATTGGGACTGAACTGTGGCGATACTACTCTAACAGCTGCAGAAGCACCTGGACCACAGATACCGCCAGTACAGCCTCAACAAGTTCAAGCAAACAGCAACGGCGATGGGTCTGCTGCAAACCCATCGCCGTTGCTGCCTGGGCCCTCTGTACCACCTGCATCGCCGGCCGTTCATAAAAGTCGTGTTCCGTTGAGAGATTTTCATTACTTAGAAAAGCTCCCACCTACTAAGAAGGCTGTTCCAGCGAAGCCTTGTCATGTCTGCACCAAAAATAAAAAACGAAAGGAGTCATTTTTCGTTTGTGCCACTTGTCCGGAAAAGCCTGCCTTGTGTGTTGTTAACTGCTTCAACACCCTCCACACTGATCCTCGTTTTGCATAATTTTTATATGTTCTCAGATGTTCCTGTTTTTTTTTATATAGGTATAGTTATCGATCTCTTTAGTTATAAAACAAATTTTTGATCTCATTATAAAACTGTAATTTGGGCCTTCAAAGTGCCTTATAAATTTTGTGATTAGAATAGTTTTAAAATAATAAAGTTACTTTTTTTTAAAGTCATGTCTTATTTGAGATGCCAACGAACCTAAAAACGTCCTTTCCAGCCGTCCTAGCATACGCCAACGAGATATCTCGTGGATATCTCACTCTCGAGCGTAGTGATATTGTCGATATCGATATATATCTCTTTTTCCATAACATGCGTACGTCAAGAGAAAAATTTCTCGTTCGTAGACTAGCTTACAGATAATAGGTATATATCGACAAACTACTCTTCTCATTTGTCAAAATCTTGACAAAACTCGATAAAAATGTGTTGTCATGTTAGGGTTCGTAGCCAAAAATAGCACAGATTAGGAAAAAAAACACAATTTTTGGCCTAATTTTGCTCTATAACGGTGCGGAACCCTTCGTGCGCGAGTCTGACTCGCACTTGGCCGATTATTTGGTAATGCACTCAAGATCATAAGTGGTCCGCAGACCACCGGTTCAAACTGCTTTAGTCTCTTGTCCGATTTATTTTTCGTTGTTGTTGTGCAGGTGTACCGCGACAGCGGGTGGCGGTTATCGAGCGACCACGTGCAGTTCGCGCTGGGCCGGCTGGCGGGCGCGCTGCGGCGGCCGGCGGCGGCGGCGCGCTGGCTGGCCGCGCCCCTCGCGCCCGCCCCCCGCCAGCCCGCCGCCCAGCAGGACGCCTTCCTCAGGGAGTTCATGATGGCTCATCAGGTTAGTGAAGTAGCTTTCCTTGCAAATATACAAATAAAAATTCTTTACTTTTTTTTCTTGGTAGTGTACTCATCGTGTTGTCTAATCCCAAGCTAAGTTAAACTTGTGTTATTGCAATCAGACAATGGATGGTACATGTAATATTTTTTACCAATTGAATGAATGAAAATGTGATGTTTAAATCCGAATAGGTTACAAAGTAACAATTTCTGGAAAGTGTAATGCTTACCACCATGTTTGTGATATTATGCTCGTTGTATATCATATATGATATAATAGAACAGTGGTTCCCAAACTTTTTTAGCCACGGACCCCTAGGAAGTAGGAACTCAAGCACAGAAAGGAACTCAAGAAATTCAAACACAACGTTAATAAAATAAAAACCAAAAAAACGGATAATGTATGGTTCAGAGATGACACCGCAGACAGGTTGGGAAACACTGATATAGAAGATCATTCCGACTTAGCGGGGTGCTATGCTCAGTCAGGCCGAGGCTCGTACCGCGCCGATCTTATAGAAACTTTCGTAGCGCAATTTTAGATTGTGGACTACTCGTTCCCCTACAGTTGTGTTATACAGCAAATTAAAGAAGAAAAGCCGGCTTTCCTACTTTGTCTTTAACTACAGTCAAACCTGGATAAGCTAGAGTTCAAGGGAGCACAATCTCATTCTCGCTTAATATAGAGGTTTCTCACTAACCCGAGTTTCTCGCTAATGCAGGTACATGAGTAGCGTTTCTCATAAAGAGGTACGCAGCAATGACAAGTCAAAAATTCATGCACTATCACAAAAGACATATTAGTACAAGTACAGAAAAACCACTCCCGAAACCCGTTTAAAGAAATAACGACTCATGCTACGATACCTACTATAAAGTTTAAATTCCGACAAGTGCGCTCTCTTTCTATCGCATATAGGGCATCGAAACCCGGACCAATTTTCAAAACCCGGGTTTTCGTGTTTTTTGTTTGATGAAAACCGGGTACCCGGGTTTTTCGGGTTTTTTCGGGTTTTTTAACAATTCAAAAATTAACAATGCGAAAATACTTTACACATGATGTTCTGCGATTGCTATCACCTATCCAGTAAAATACTATTTAAATACCATTGTCTAGGGTCGCAACAGTGCCCAACCAATTCTCGAGTAAGCTGGCACGGCCGTATCATACTTTTATCGAAGCGACTATTTTACCTCTCCTATATTTTGGATCTTATCAAAGCTAGAGATTAAGATTTTCGGGCCAAAATTAAGTATTACAACAAGCTTTTATTTAATTTTTAATTACATATAAATATTATTTAATGTACCTATTTGTATTTTATGAAATATATAAAAATCTATTCAGAATTTTTGAAGACATTAAATGGAAGAATAACCATAAATATAAAACGTTTGCCAACAAATATTTATTTAATCTTTTACATTTTTATTGCTGATTGTCAAATTATTAATAATTATTTAGTCCTAATTGATGTTGGCATACTTTATACCTGTAAATAAATTTTTGTGCCTAGTTTTTACCTGAAATTGCCTTTTGTCTGTCTTGCTACGGTATGAAGCCGAATGTTCTTTGCAATTTAAGGTAACTTTTCTCTGTCATCTAACTTACTGGAAAATCTTACATTACTGAAAAATCTTACATTACACTAGACCTCAAAGCTTTTTTGACGGCCTCTGTTGCTTAGTTGGTGGGCTGTTGGTAGCTCAAGCCGGGGGTCGCGGGTTCGAATCCCGCCGACGGAACAAAAGTTTTCAAAGTTCCTGGGTCATGGATGTGTATTAAATATGTGTATAATATAATAAAAACCTTTAATTTATGTATACTATAAAAGTATTAAATATATTTCCGTTGTCTGGTACCTGTAACACAAGTCCATCAGGTACTTACCACGGGGCCAGACTGACGTGGTGTGAAGCGTCCATAGATATTATTATTATTTTGTAGTTATTAGTTCTAGGTCACAATAGACAGAATTCATGTCAGACCATGTAATTGATCAGAACAGACCACGTGGCAAATGCGGAAGGTTGCTTTTAATGAGTTTGGAAGATTAACCATGGTGGTATGGTGTTACACACAAGAAATTGTCTCTGGCGCTGGTGCTGATAAAAACTCGGCTTGTATTTCATCTGGGTTCACTAAAATCACGTGTTTTAATAATTCCGTAGTGAGTATGACATCCACGGCCGGTTAGGAAAGCCAACATTCGTCCTATTATGTGTTACCAACATCAGTCTCTCAAGCAATGAAAAGCAATCTGCCGCATTTGCCAGACTGCAATACTGGAATACAAAATGGTTTCACATCATACTTGATGAAAACTCCTCTGCATGGTTTTGTCAGTTTCTAGGGGCTAGTTGCTCTCTTGGAACCTTTTTACTGATTGCATTGTCTTAATATTGTCGTTATTTGTTATATTGTGAATATAACAAATAATGACAAAAAACATAACGACAAACAAAAATCTCTTTTAAGGTTTTTAGTAAGTAAGACGACTGAAAATAATGACTTTAAATTGCAAAAAAGACTGGGTGTCATACCGCAGCAGGACATAAAAAATATTTTTTAGTAAAAATACTGTATGCCAAAAATCGATCAGTATAAATTATTACTATTTATTTGACAATCAGCAATAAAAATATCTCATTCAAATGAAAATTTCAGTTTATAAAACGAAATAAATATTTTTTGACTTATCATTGATTTTTTATGACTACAGTCATAGATATATGATTGTTTTAGAAACGATAAAATTCGGAAAAGTGTTTTAATAATATGTTTTATTAAATACCAAAAAATAAGCTATCATTGTTCCATACACACTGCCTTCAAAAAATCCTGACAGGTTTTTAGATATTCCAAAAATACAAATATCCCTAAGACTTTGTTGATGGGTGTATTTTATCAGCAACGGTCCATACAAGTTCCAACGTTTTGTCACTAACTACTGACTTGCCCATCATCATCATCATTAAGCAAATAAACGATTTCTATTTCTATTTCTGTCAAAAGTCTACGGTACTTTCATCAGACTTAGAACCCTTTGAAGCTGTCCACACTTTATTTTGTAAGCCTTTGATCACATAATAAAGAAAACTGTGGTCAATCACTGAATGTTGATTGAAAACTATAAAATAAGTTTAACAAGACTTGCTTCTATGAAATTTGAAAACTTTTGCGATGGATAGATTGTTTGAAGAGACTTGGATTTTTTTACATTGAATAGTTTTGGTAGGATTTTCAAAATATTATTATTAATAAATATGTTTGTGACAATAATTAGTCTTTAATGCTCTTGAAACGAAACTTTTACTTTAAACTATTATATTTTGTTTAATTATGACCAATAGAAATAATTAAACCTTAGATACTTATGTTATAAAAATAAAGAATTTGTATGGTAATTTGTTATAAATACCTTAAAATATCAGGTCTTGCCTTCAATAATTATAAAAAAACAAAAAACCCGAAAAGCTCGAAAAACCCGGGTTCCATTTTTGAAACCCGGGTTTTTTCGTGATCCCCAAAACCCGGGTTTTCCCGGGTTTTCGGGTTTCGGGAAAACCCGGTCTCGATGCCCTAATCGCATAGCATGTACCTTTTCTTACGAAATCAAGGTTGTCACCTTTTAGAAAATAAAATAATCTTTTTTAATTACAATAGGTACGAATAGCAAACCTTTTTATAGTAACATCAAATTTTAGTAACCCAATCTATATTTTATAGTAGTTTTATATTCGATTATAGTTCAGGAGCTGGTCAGGAAACTTTTACAACTTAAACATAGTAACTTGTGTTTATTTCTGTGTAGTTTGTGTGTTTGTTTGTATGAAATTGGTTTATTTGCTATGTTTGTATGTTTTTATCTACTTTTTGTATTTAATTACCTTATTGAAATCCATATTTCATTTGCCTTTTTTTATTCGTTGATTTTTATCAGATTTATAACGATTCTGTAACAGCGGTTAAATCAGTATCATGTATTAAATTCCTCTATGATCAGAATACAGTAGATCCCACCAAAAACATTTCATGTAAAATGTTACCTCGACGACCACAAAAGGTTTGCCCTGTGAAAAAGACATCAAATCTAATGTGGAGCCAAGCTTCTGAATATACACGGCTTAACTCTATCGACCTTAACTCCAACAAATTCTACATATCAGTAAGTATGTATGGCTTCGCTGTTTCGCTACCGTCGTGGAGGTGAGACGAATATTTAGTTTCTGATCTAAAGTAAGTAACGAAACAGCCAAGCCATACATATATTCAGAAGCTTGGCTCCACATTAGATCTGATGTCTTTTTCACAGGGCAAACCTTTTGTGGTCGTCGAGGTAACATTTTACATGAAATGTTTTTGGTGGGATTTCAGTCCTTTTTGTAAGTTGCTACTTGCTAGGCAGTCTTTTTAGTTTTTTCATATTTTTAATTAAGAGGTTTTTAGTTAATGTCTATCCCGTATAAACTTTTATGTCCTAATTCATAAGATTGGTGAAAGTCTCATATTTAAACTTCCATTACCCCTACTAAACTTATTTTACGGCGTAACCAAATTTCGGCGTAAGTATTTTAGATATCAATAAAATCTAAAGTATTAGACCTATTCAATTGAGACTTTGTATGTTTCCCGGGATTGTATATATTGTATATCTATACTAAATTTCAGCAAAATCGGCTCAGTGGTTTGGGCGTGAGGAGGTAACAGACAGATAGACAGACAGATAGACAGAGAGACACACTTTCGCATTTATAATATTAATAGTAACTATAGTATGGATATGTTTAACCGACTTCAAAAAAGGAGGTTATCAATGTATGTATGTACGCGTATGTATGTAATACAAAGATCTCTGTAATATATTTTACAGAACTGCCCAGTTTTTTTTTATATGTTTGTCTATATCAGTGTTTGAACAAATGTGCCAAATTTCAAAAGTGCATGCATGTATGTATGTATGTTTTTATGTTTGTGTTTGCATATCTCCGGAACTACAAGCACAGAATAGATAGGTAATAGTACAAGTACAATGCTACATTTTAGTTATTCTTTTTTGTTGCATTATTATTATTCAACTTAGGGAATACTGCAAACATCAAAATCGGTTCAGTAGTTTTTGAGAGAGAATTTTAATTCTCAATTCACGCTAAAACTACACATACAGACACAGATAGTCTAGACTCGAGTTTAGACTATTTGTGTACAAAATTTCATTGCAAAACATGGATTGTGAAATAGTTTTACTTGAAAATGACATATGCTAAGTTTTGATGAGGGAAAATATCTTATTTCCCTGGAAATATCGATGAAAATTAATTTGTCACATATTGGAACTACAGTAATTCTTATATGTGACAACAGATGACGCTATTTATTTTTTCGTAATATAACGTTGTTTAATACGGATAAAAGAGTTCACATTTAATAAAATTACATAAAATATAAATATGTAAGGTACGTAAACATGATTACAAAGATTCCACCCAATAAAAGTTTATATAGGCAATTTTCAATAGAGCATTAAATTTAGTTCGATATCTGTTATTTTATGTATATGACAAGCGATGGCGCTGAGGAACCGCTACATCGCACTATGACAATTCCTAATGTGGGCCTATATTAGCTCGACGGTGATCGTCCGAAAGTTTTGTCCCAACCTAGCACAGATTAGTAGTATATATTGCAACCTAGTCCCAACAGTAGATGTTAAGATTAGCAAACATAATTTTAATCCGTTTCCACGCTTATATTATGCGAAAGTATGTCTGCAGTCTGTATCTGTAGTCTGTCTGTCTCGCTTTCATGCCAAAACTACTGAACACATTGGCTTGAAATTTGAATATTTATTGTTTATTTTTAAAATGTGCACAACGGTTCTTGGGTATTTTAAGTAACTAGTTCATGAATATAGTGACAAAAGTGCACGTAAAATTGTGTTTTATTTGTGTTTAAAATGAATTTCCACCAAGAACCGACAGTAGGTACATCAATTACATAGATACAATTACTTATGTGATTAATAAAATTATTTTAATTACTTTAATCCTTCAAGCCCCATAAGAGCACCGGTGATCGCGACAACAATAGAATACAATAGCATATCCAAGAATCCGCGATCGATTAATATGGCGAAGGTCTTGCAGGTTCTTAGTTTTTTAGTTACAGTCTACAGTCCCGAGTAAACTTTCATGACCTCATTCATAAAATTGGTGAAAGTCTCATATAAACTTCCACCTCCCTATTTTAGGGATGGGGGAAGAAAATTACAAGTTTATGAATTTTTTTGTCGGTTGTATACTAAACTTAGATTACATACCAAATTTCAGCTTTCTAGCACTTCAGGAAGTAGCCAAACATTTTGATGACCATCAGTGTGTCAGTGATGAAATCGGCGTATTTTAGATATCTATAAAATCTAAAGTATTAGATCTATTTAATTGAGACTTTGTATGCTTAATAAGTCCATTGATAACATCATATTCTGAAAATATGAACTATCAGCTACAACGGAAAGCAATTCTACGAAGGTTCAAAAAAACGGCGAAACACTTCGAGAAAAGATAGGTAGTGCCCTTGCGCTTCGCTTGGCTCGTCTAGGCGGGTGCACTACTGTGCACCCAGATATGCGACGAAAAAATCTTGCGCGTGCGTCACCACTCACCGCTCGCTTGTGAGTCCCTAATGATTTGCCACCCACGGGGGGTACTTACAGTTCGATACCTACACGTGCGAGTGGGCCAGGGCTGGCGGCACCAATGATATAATACTAGACGTTCCGCGCGGCTTCGCCCGCGTAAATTAGATATTTTACAGACAAATCAGTCTACAAAAAATAGTCTATGATCTTTCACGTGGTCTACTTCTTATCTGACCCAAGTAACAGAAAAATTGCTCTAGTACTTCGTGAGATAAGCCCTTTCAAATAATTTCCCCCTTTTTTCCACATTTTCTTCTATTTCTTCGCTCCTATTAGTCTTAGCGTGATAAAATATAGCCTATAGCCTCCCTCGATAAATGGGCTATCTAACACTGAAAAAAATTTTCAAATCGGACCTGTAGTTCCTGAGATTAGCGCGTTCAAATAAGCCCTTTCAAATATTTTCCCCCCGTTTTTTCCACATTTTCCTCTATTTCTTCGCTCCTATTAGTCTTAGCATGATAAAATCTACCTCACCTTATCTACCTTACCTTTTTATCTACCTCATTCCGGTTTTTCGAATTTTCTACGAAAACGATAAGACTGAGGAGTTTACTCTTCAGAGAACAAATTATCGTAGATAAATTACCTACAAAACGATACTACATTATATAGTGGTAAGATTAATATATTTCTGTTTACAGCCACCAACGTATTATGAAATTGTAAAAACAGGCTTTTTTTTTTGCTCCATTTATAGGAAAACGACAAGAGTGGTGATAAAATAGGCTAAACAAGTTAGATACCTTATACATTCAGCTACAAAATGACACCTATTTCATAATCGTAGAGGCATTACCTCCAGAGCTGCTGCTTACCGCGTCTGACTCAAGTACTCGTTTTTTTACCTTTTTACAATTTCTTAGATAGACAGCATTGGCTAATTAAAAAAATACTCTCAATTCCAGCAATGGGTAGACAGCAGCTCGGAATTCAAGGCGGTTCTGCCGTGGCTGCCGGTGCCGCGTGTGGAGGCGGGCGCGGTGGTGTGCGCGGGCCCGGCGCCGCTGTCCTCCCCGGGCCGCGCGCCCGCCGCGTCCCTTGCCCTGCCCCCCGCGCCCGACACGCACCACCCCGTCTGGCCCCGCCTCGAGGAGATCCTGCTGCAGGTCGCCCGCGGCGCCGTCCCCATGATATTCAAACCGACCACCGACTTGTATACCCCCAAGACCGATATCAGCCCCGTCACGTGTCAAGGAGGTATTGAACAGAACATCTTTGCCCTTTGGTAAGACGAAGGCTTAAGTGCTGAAAATTGTCGTGCCCTCGTCTTGCCGAAAATGTTAACTAACTTTAAATGTTTCAGGAGTTATTTGATGTGTCTGTCTATCCAACGGCGCGACGTTGATGATTAGTTAATGTTTTGAACTTAGCCAAAAATTCACAAAAACAATGTAGCCCCAGTTACAATGACAACATTATTTTATTTAATTTTTAAACTTTTTAATAGTAATTATGAAACTTATAGAAACTTCGAAAACATCTAGAATATAAACATTGATAGAACGAGAGTTACGTTAACACCTCCATCGTGGGTATCGCAGACACAGCCGGCTGCCGCTTGGGGATTGATAGGTTAACAATTATGCTAATAAAACTATATTATTTTTCAGAGCCCATTCAAATATCTATCACTCTACACAATCCTCTGAAGGTTGCTCTGCATTTGAAGGACCTGGAGCTCCTGTGGACGTTTAGCCTCGATTCAGAGGACGGCGAGTCGTACACGCCAGAACAGTTGCAGAACGAGAGCGCACTAGCGTCCGGCACGCTGGTCGATAAATACGCCATTCACGGACAAAAACTCAAGTCTGTACTGTTGGAGGGCGAAACTGCGCAGAACTTGATATTCACATTGACGCCCCTGAAGACTGGCCAGCTTTCTATACAGGGACTAGCTTTAAAGTAAGTTATTTCCTACATTTCGATGCAGAAAATGGACGCTGATAATTACTGATGAACGTTAAGAGCGCGCTGTGAAAATGCTAGCTCCGCCTACACACAACGCTATCCTCCAATCGTGATACAATAATTCCATGAATCGTGCACCCGGGCAATGTACTTTATTAGGCTGCAGCTAATAGTGAACAATATCGCGTAACAACGGTTCCCGCATTATAGCACGAAAGTAAAGGTCGTAAGTCCCAAAACTGTTTTTTGATGATTACTTAAAAACTATATTTCCTTTAGCTATTATTTTATAAAGTGTGTGATTGTAGTAGTGCAAGTTATTTAATGATAGTAACTCAATAAGTGTAACAGATATTTGTTGAAATGCCCAAAAAGATTCATAATTTCGAAAAATAAAACTATCGAGTCAAAATGAATCGTGTTTTCCGTTAGCTAAATATCAGATAAATATACAATGTTTAAATAAATCTCAATTTCACTTGAGTCAATCGTCTTCCGGGATCGTAATACTTATTAGAAAACACTTGTTCAGCAAAATTGCACAGCCCGCTCTTAATGTGTTAATACTTAATCCACAAAAAATAGGGTTCTGAGTACAGTCTTGTTCTATGTATGATCTGAAGAATAAGACGCCATTTATAACTCATTGCCCGATTTTTGTGGAACGTTCATTATATTAGTATCCAAATATTCTTGACACTAGCCTACCTGAAGCATCATTATTTTGTAATATTATTTTATTGAAATTGTTTGTCAGGTTGCTAAATGCTGAAGAAACAAAGGAAGCCGGCAAAGGCGTCGCGATTCTCGGGAAACTTAACTTACAGAGCACCGGAAGCGACTCGGATAAATTGTTTCAAATAACAGTTATTCCGCAAGCGCCATGTTTGCAGGTAAGATTTTTAGAAATATGATTCGCACTTTTTAATAACTCCTATAGTCTGTTTTCGAAATTGCATATTTTAACAGTTCTTAAAAAAGATTAATATTACCATAAGTTCAAAACTAACCAATTGACGCGTACGTTCTGAGTTCTGACTGAATGGCTCTCTGCAAAATATAACCCAGCCAAAGTGTCATAAGTTATTGCTTTGTTAGTTTTCTCTGTATTTAACGCGAATAGACTATAGTAGGTGTCAAGAGCAAGAGATCAGCACCTGTTTGACCAATTTTAATGTGAAATTAATACATCTCATTTTTAAGTTTGCTTCTGTGTCGGATAAGGTACCCATATTATGACGATAGATTTCTGTTCCTTGTTCAAACCACTCCGTTTTCTATCAAGCAGTAAGTTTTTTACATTCGTCTGATTTAAAACGCCATTATAATCGAACAAAGAGCTGCATTCATTCATCAAGCCCAGCTGGCCGATTCTGTATCGTACATTTGTGAGTTAATCACTGAGTTAGTAACGAAACCGAGGAGTGAGTAACGGAAAGTGTCACTTTTGTATTCACTTGCATACAAAAGTGAGACTTTCCGTTACTCACTCCTCCGTTTCGTTACTAACTCAGTGATTAACTCACAAATGTACGATACAGAATCGGCCAGCTGTACGGTCACCGGTGACCGAGACACAATAAAATATCTATGGTGTTTTCCCACGACCGACGGGTTAATGTTGCATTCAAAATATACAACTTCACATCAGTTGGAAGTGAATTTGAAAAAAATATATTTTTATTTAATAATTTATTGGGCAGAGGTAAGATTTACAAAATAACGATTTACACAGTAAGACGACACAAAGTATCTGCTTGTTTCTAATAAGAAATCTCTTCCAGCATCCCCACGGAAAGAGATCGGTTTAAGATAGCAGATAGGATGTGCACAATAATTATGAATAAGTACATTATTTCAATATACGTACTCGTTCGAATAAAACTAATAAAATAATAGTAATAATAATATCATTTTTCAGATGACCTTCACAGAAGTCGATAGTGACGTGATCAGCGGCGAGATTAAGACGGTAGACGTGGAGTTCAGTAACGCGACGTCGGTGGAGATGAGTAACTTGCACCTGGCCGTGTCGCACCCGGACTGCATGAGCGTGCTCACACCCGACACCGAGAGGGACGGCTTCGGGCCGCTGTACAATGATAAGTACCGCGCGCCGCCCGACTACCCAGGTACGTTATAAGGTTATTTAATTTATTACCAGTGGCAGATTTACACTAGAGGCAGGCAGGGCGAGAAATTTTCTAGGGCGGAAAAATTCGGAATGTGGAGCATTTTTTTACTATCATCTTAATTTAGATTTTTAATTTAGATATTAATACGCGAGCGAAAAACTTTGGACCCCTTTTTACGAAAAATGCGGAAACGTAGGAGCATGAAAGAACAAGGGGCATTTTTGTATGGAACCCGTACCCAAGCTGTAGCACATACAAGACACAGAGACATACGGGGGCAGCACTGAAAATTGCGGGAATCAAGGAAGTGACACAACGTTACTATTTAAAAATGCATTTATTGCTTTTCGAAGTATTCTCCGCGAAATTTGCATTAAGTACATCGAAAAACAAGGCAGGAGAGTCAGATTTTTCTAGCTCCGCGCACACGTAAGGACGTCCGGGAACGAAAGAGCGGACGAGCTCGCAAAACAGGCGGCTCTGAATACCAAAGAAATCCCGGACTATGATCAAATCCCACTGTCCTACATCAAGAGGAAGATCCGCAAGGAATCAATCTTAAAAATGGCAGGACATACATATACGAACGCGGAAACCGGAGGAACCACCAAAAATTCCTGCCCAACACAGAGAAGTCATACCGATTCATAGGAACAACAACTCTCTCGCCCACCCGCGTCCAGGCCATGACCGGACACGGTGCATTCGCTCACTACCTGCACCGTTTCAAACTGATCGGAAGCCCAGGATGCGAGTGCGATCAAGATGTAGAAGAAACAGTATGGCACATCACAGCAGCGTGCACAGGATTTTCACACTGGATATGCAGCGGTATTAGAAATACAATGTGAATTCATTTTCATCGATATTTCCATGGAAATTAGATACTTAATATATTTTTGCCTCATCAAAAGACAAAATGTAGCCTATGTCTTTTCTCAGGCTCTAGACTGTGTACAAAATTTTATTACAATCGGTTCATTCGTTTTGGCGTGAAAGCGAGACAGACAGACAGAGATACTTTCGCATTTAATATTAAGTATATATACAATAATAAAATAAATTTGTATGAATATGGATAACTTTTAACATGAAACTTTCGAGTTACATTTCCTTTTTGTTGCTGGTTTAATTGTTGTAACTCAGGTACACACCTACAGCTTGGCAAAGAAGAGTCTGACGCGGTGACAGCTGAAACTAAGAGTTTTTATTTATGACTTACTTGTCAACTCTAGTATATATTGTGTGAAAAGCGAAGCGTAGGGTTTCCTATATTTAAAGAAAAGCGCCCTCATTTAATCCACACTCTTTTTTGCCAAGCTGTACCTTTAGACACAAATCACAATTAGAATCTTTTCACTGAATGACAATTGTGAAAAGTTGTTATTTTTAATTTTTAATAAACACACATTTTCAACACAAACCTCAGTCAAATAACATTTTTAAGAAATCAAAAACGCACTTATTATAGAAAATCACTAATAAACTGTTAAATGTACAAACTTCAAAATATGTTTAAATGAAAAATCTTAGAAAACCACTAATATACTGGCGCAAACAAAATCACATGAAAAAGCAACTGAAAATGGCCTCCCAAAACAAAACATTTCTGCTATGTAAACAATTATAAACCTTACAAAACAAAAATGCATAATTTGCAATGTGCATACGTGAATTATTAATTTCCGTCTATTATTTTTACTCGGATTATAGGAAACGAACATATCCGAATATTCCCGAACGCCGCGCTGGCCCAGCCGAGCGAGCAACTCCTGCGGCAGGAGTTCGCCTACAAAGCGAATTCGATATTCATGTGTGTGTGCGTTTGCGAACTGTTCACGGACACAAAAATCGTAACCACACATAATGGTAGATCATGCCGCGCGTGGAGTGCATCCCTTGACCTTGAGCCATCCAGTTCGCGCGTGTACCTAACTTAATGTTTAATTGCTCGCAAATAATTGTTGCTATTTTATAAATGTAGGCGTTTTAAATGTGTTAATTTTTTTCTACTATATTTTTTACTATTAATATTTAATAATTAACGTCATGAGTTATCTAAAACGTACGAAAGTTAAATTAAAATATCTGTGAATGGCAAGTAATGCACTGCATTTCTGCCTTCAAGGAGTGCACGCCCCTGGCACATCATCATCGACTGTCTCCGCTTCCTGCACCAAAGATATGACGCAGAACAATAGCTGAACGCTACCTTACAGGAAGCGGAAGTACATAAATATATGGTGGACCAGCACGCCAAAGAAGTGTTCCTGACTTACATAGATAAAATTTTCAACATAGCGAAAAAGAGGTTCCAAGAACAACGAAGCACAGATAGCACAAACAGCAACCTTGAAAGAACAGAACCCACTGACCCCAGTGTTCTACTCCAACCAAGAGCGGACACTCCCTAGTAGCATGCTGAGATGACTAAGAGAGGGAGAGAGTGGAACACCTTCGATCAGAACGAGGAAAGTGGTTCTGTTCATGAATAACAGCTACGAGAGACTGAGGATAATCTTCTGCTCCACTGTTGGTAACAAGTGAGTCGCCATATCACCTGGGCTGGCTCTCATCCTCAAAGGCAGCATGACAAGGACGACCATGAAGAGGAAGAGATATGAGGAACTGGGCGAGGAGGTGATTGACGGGAAGCCATGTAGGATATATAGTACGCACCAAAAACAAGACCGTGCTACTATTCGACAAAACACCCAAACTAAAACGACAGAGACCCAATTCGCCAGAGACTGTTCGCTCTTGCTGAAGATAGCCGAAGCCAACGCCACAACCATCGGCCCGAGGACAATTAGTGTTGACATAATGAGCGTGGACTTCGATAGAGGATAGGCGGCCGACTATCTCGGGTGCGTTAAAGCAGCGGAAAAATATGAGATCGTGGTGTACGATGGGAGATCACAAGACCTGAGCTTCCTAGTACCCTACAGACAACCCGAGAAAACATCAAGCCTGACCACTGTCGAACTACAACGAAGCCCGCCAGCAAGCGTACAACCTACAACAACCTCGGAAGTTGAGCAGAACCTTGACCCCAACTCAAGACTGAATGTGCTACAAAAGATAAGAAAGAAAATACCTAATTTCGCTGACAAAATGGAAAAGTCCATCACCACCACAGAACACACATCATTCCTCGCAGGACCATCTACTGAGACGCCAAAGTCTAGCGCGGAAATCTGGGCTGAAAGAGACAAATATATAAGGAAACTAAGGGCGGCAGAAAAACAAAGAGAGAGAGAGTCGTTGAGGCCAAACCTCAGCCACCAAAGTTGACCAGCAACTCCATCGGTTGGTCACAAAGGAGAGCCTCCATTTCAGAAGGGAGCCTCAGGAAGGTCCAGGAATATCTTGAAAAGCCTACGACCGGATACCTTCCGAAGCCCAGACAACCAAGCAAATGCGCTCAGTAGATTCACCCCAAACCACCGCCGACGCCGAGAACAACAAGGCAGAAGCCAACCAAAGCACAGTCTGGTCCAGCCCCCCACGCTAAGGAAAGTGGAACGACAAGAAGACCACATGATCAACGCATTCCTTGAATACATGGCCATCATAGAGGCCGACAAAGTGGTCAAGATAAAGGAATGCGAGGACATAATGAAGTCGTTCCAACAGGAAAAGGAAGGTCTCCCAAATCCAACTTGAGGAGGCCCACGCTACGGTCTACAACAACACCACATCGACCGTCCTTAGGGAATAGGAAATGACTCACCACATGCCGGCGTACAGTGCCACCTCGGGTATAGTCGTCCTGGACGAGGATAGGACCAGACGAAGAAGACATCCCGTCTACAACATCCCATCGCGCGACCCCATCGTCGTTGTCACCAGGGGGACCGAAATTTGGCTAGAGGACAGGATTTTACATCCTGTCCACAATAGAACCCTCCGACTAATGGACCATGGCTACGGGAAAACGACGTGGATCGTCAACAATTTCAACAGCCAAGAAGATGTAGTTGCAACCACAACGATAGAGGCGAAGAAATACCTCGTGGAGAGAATCAGAAACAGGGCAGGCCATCAAGCCACGAAAAGGGTACGAACCCTGGCATCACTACTCGTCAACGGACCGAAGGGACTCGAAGACCTTAAATGCAAAAGGCTGCTTGTAGACGAAGCATTAATGAGTCACTTCGGATCCATAGTGATGACGGCCCAGACCATCAAAGCCGAAAGCCTGCTCTTGATAGGGGACATCAACCAGCTCCCCTACATTGATCGTGACACTCTCTTCGAGTTACATCACTATCGCCCCCATCACCTCGCCGACGTCACTCAATACCTATTATGTACACATAGATGCCCACAAGATGTTACAGCAGCGCTAAAACAAATCCACAAAGGCATCTACTCCTCGAGTAACATCGTTAAATCCCTGTCAATAACACCCATGACAGGGACGGAGATCCCCAAAGCCCTAACAAACACCTTATGTACGGTTCAGTATGACATTGAACCGGCACGTTTGCCTACTCATCATTTAAACTTGTATAAATTTAAGCATTTACGACAAAATAGAGCAGAGCATTATCAAGCATCAAGAGCGTATTATTTAACACCTATCATCAGCATCAGCATCATCACTATCATCCAGCATCCAGCATCCATCATCTGTAGGAGACAACCCCTACATTTTTTGGTCCTTCGAACAAGGAATCAACGCATCTGTGGATTATCAGGAGCACAACCTTCCAGCCATCAGCAAGACATATTTATAAGAAGATCATCTCATCAAGCACAGCAGCTCAAGACGTTCAGCACAACATCGTTACTGCAAAAATCAATCAATATTTGGTGTGTTTTGTTGTCTTGATACGGTAGCGAATCGGCTCAACCGGTCTCCCTCAAGCGGGTCGCCCCGGAAGAGTTGAGACAACATGCATATACTGTGAAAGACTCTTAACACCCTAAATATATCATCCGTCATCATGCAGGAGCTACTGGCACGTCAGAGCGCTATAATTAAGGAGATCGAGGAGATCCACATCAATTATAAAAAGGACTCCGCAGTTAGAAAAACGCCGGAATACTTTCAAAAACGCATTGCGGCAATAGACAACTTGTGGGGTGAATTTGAGCTAAACAACAAAACACTGCAGGGAGTCGAAGACAAATCATCAGAATATTTCAAGAAAGACATCTACTCCGAGGTTAAGCATTTTTAAACAACATTAAGAGCCACGGTGATATCGGACTTTGAAAGGCCCCTGAATCCGACAATCACACAGATTTCATCACCTTCTACTTCCAAGACAACTCCGGGGACTGTATTTCAAGTGCCAAAAGTCCATCTTGATACTCGCCAGGATCATCAAGAGATTTTGGTACAGCAGTACGCTAATTTTCGGGCGCTAGAGCGGCAACTAAAACGCATCAGTGAACAAGACATCGAAGAGAAGTGGGAGATTGAAGAAGAGTTACGCAGTCTTCAACAGCGATGGCGCAACATCGATAAACTCCGTCTACGCATCGATAGCCTATCATCCGGAATTGACAGCCAATATGAAGAAGCATTTACAGCTATATAGTCTAAATACCTCGTCACGAGAAGAAATCTTAATTAGAAATTAAGCTCTAACCTGCACTTACAACAATCTCTGCCCCATATAGAAATACCAATATTTACAGGAAAATATGTGCAGTGGCCTACTTTCCACGATTTGTATACAGAGGCCACAACAACAAGTATATTACCAACGCACAAAAAATGCAGCATTTAAAATGCAAGGTCAAAGGGGAGGCAGAGCGTATGATCCAACATCTTCATATATCGGCTGACAACTATGAGATCGCCTGGGAAATTTTAAATCACCGGTACAACAATCCCCAACTACTTTTCACAAAACAAATTGAACTTCTTCTCAATCAACCGAACATCAATAAGCAAAGTAAATAAGGTACTAAGGCCGCTCCATACTTAGCCATGCGCATGCTACGTCAAATAGCATTCGATAACGAAGAAAGATATCCTTTTGCTGCGAAAGCATTAATTAATTCATTCTACATGGATGACTTAATATGTGGAACTGACAACATCACTGAGGCCAAAAATTTACAAAACGAGTTGATAGAAGTTTTAAGGAGCGCGGGGATGAATCTTAGAAAATGGTCGAGCAACACATCTGAACTCACAAAAGATTTATCATATGATCAGCTGGACACTTTTGAATTCAAGGACGTCGAAAATAGAAAAACTCTGGGTTTGAGATGGAATCCTGCCTCTGACACATTTTCTTATCAATGCAAGCTCACAGAAGGCCTTGAAACGAACATCACAAAAAGGGAACTTTTATCAGAAGTATCAAAAATATATGACCCTCTTGGCTGGCTGTCACCGCTCACAATCAGAGGAAAAATCATATTTCAACAGACTTGGCTATCATCATTATCATGGGATGATAAATTACCGGATTCCATACAAGATGAGTGGAATGAATTGAAAAGGGATCTAAGGAAAATTTATATATTTCAAATTCCACGTTATTTGGGTCACATCGGTCAGTCACTTCATTTACATGGATTTTGTGACGCATCTGAAAAAGCGTATGCATGTGCAATTTACTTAGTCACACTTAATCATAAAGGCGCTTATACATCGAAACTCATCACTGCAAAAACAAAGGTTGCTCCAACCAAGAAACAATTATCACTGCCGAGACTGGAATTGCTGGGAGCCTTATTACTATCACAACTTATGAAGAAGGTTTTGGAGATCTTATATACATCAAAAGAAATTCATTTACATGCCTGGACAGACTCCATGATAGTACTAGGGTGGCTTCATGGAGATATTTCCAAATGGAAGCAATTTGTCGCAAACAGAATACGACATATCACGAATGTTATTCCAGCTAAGTACTGGTGACATGTAAAATCTGAGGAAAATGCCGCAGACTGTGCGACAAGAGGCTTAAGCAGTATCTCCCTGTCCAATCACTCACTCTGGTGGGAAGGTCCAAAGTTCATTCAAGAAAATCAGCAACGAGCCGACCTTGAAACATATCACTCACAGTGTGCAGGCAGCTTTACAATCGAGCTCTGCCATCATATATAAATTACTAAATAAAATGAGCTCGATTACTCGGATTGCAAAAATAATTGCCTGGGTATCGCGTTTCATATATCGAGCACACAAAAACGTTTGTCAAGCAAATAATTTAACAGCAAGCAATATAGAAGATGCATTCAAATTGATTATAAAAACTGTGCAGAAATTTGAATTTTTTGAAGAAATATCATCTTTGAAGAAAAACCGAGTATTAAAATCAAACAGCAGACTTCTAAATCTGAATCCTTATTTGGATAAGGATGACATTCTGAGAGTCGGTGGAAGACTTGAGAACACAATATTACGCTACTCTGCGAAGCATCCTATCCTTTTACCTACATCAAGCAGACTCACGGAGCTCATCATAGATCAAGTGCACCGAACGACTCTACACGGAGGCCCAAAACTTACTTTAGCATATATCAGGGACACTTACTGGATCGTTAGCGGTGTACGCGCTGTGAAAAGTCAATTACGAAACTGTATCAAGTGCCGTCGCTTCTGCCAGACAACAAAGCATCAGATCATGGCGGACCTACCCCCCTCCCGGGTAACTCCTGTACGACCATTTATCAATGTGGGTGTGGATTTTACTGGTCATGTAGAAGTTAAACTCAACAAAGGAAAGGGTGTTCGTACTAGCAAGGGGTACATCGCGGTGTTCGTGTGCATGGCAACCAAAGCTGTGCATATCGAACTGGTATCCGACTTGAGCACCGAGGCGTTTCTGGCAGCACTCCGCCGTTTATGTTCTCGCCGCAGCACTCCGAAAAATATATACAGCGACAACGGTACAAACTTCGTTGGCGCTTCCAAGTTTCTGAAAAGGGAATACAAGTATATCGTCAGCTCCATCAACCATGAGGTCATCGACAACATCAGCGAGATGGGGATAACGTGGCATTTTAATGCGCCATCATGGCCCTCCGCAGGCGGCCTTTGGGAAGCAGCCGTCAAAAGTCTAAAGCAGCATTTGAAACGCGTCATGAGAGAGCAGAAGCTTACCTACGAAGAGCTAATCACTTTGTTGCAACAGATTGAGGCGTGCCTAAACTCCCGACCACTGTGCGCCCTCACAGAGGATCCTGATGACGTCTGCATTACACCAGGACATTTTCTGGTCGGTGGTCCACTTCTATCCCGACCTCAGACGGATCCAGATATCACACATATTAAACAAAGATGGCAATTAGTACAATCGATGAACAAGCAAATATGGAGGGGCTGGTCCCGAGAATACCTGCAAAATTTGCAGACAAGATCAAGATGGACCCCCCCTACCAAAGACATCGAGCTGAACGATATAGTCGTTATCAAGGAGGACCACATGCCGCCGGGGAAGTGGGCTTTGGCTCGGGTGTGTGAACTCCACCCGGGAAAAGATGGTCAGACCCGGGTGGTCACATTAAAGACCCAAAACAACGTTCTCCAGCGGCCGGTCAGCAAACTGATAGTATTACCGGTCGGAGAAAAGAAAAAGGATCAGAAGGAAAAACCAAAATCATCGAAAAATCAAAAACCGAAGAGGAATTTGAGAACGAGAAAAAACATTTTCAAATTTTTTTTCATAAACTTAATTTTTATCATGACTTTCGTTTCACCGAGTCTCCAAACAATTAACATCACGAAAATTGAACCAAAAAAGTCATTGTACTTCGTCAAAATTGCTGACATGAGAATTATCAAGGACCAATGGACTCTCGTCGCCTACTACAACATAACATCATATTGGAAGAATATAGAAAATATAGAAAAATATATACATAACTTAAGCACAACGTGCAACGAAACAAAATTGACAAGATTATGCATATCTACTTTATATCTCACTTCATTAACGAACTCGACGAAATTGAGCCCTACAACAATATGTTAGTAAACACGGAACCTTATCATCGATCAAAGAGAGGCCTAATAAACGGCGTTGGATACATAGCTAACACACTTTTTGGAGTGCTCGATGACAAGTTCGCCGAGCAGTACCGAAGGGATATAGAAATTTTACATCAAAACGAAGATCACCTTCTAAATCTAATGAAAAACCAGACATCGATAGTTGAAACGGAAAATAATATTATATTTCGGAACGAGCAACGCATGAATGAACAATTTCTAATGTTAAATAATCAGCTGGGACAATTAGCTAAAGAAGACAATATAATAAAATTATCAGATTACAGAATTACGAACACAATCAACATTAACAACATGATATCGAATATCCGTTGGACACAAGAAAGCCTTATCAACACCGTGACTAATATCTACCAGGGAAGACTCGATAGCCACATCATTCCACCAGAGCAACTTAATCAACAGATCAACATTATTTCTGGACAGCTAAATGGAGACTTATCAGTACCTGTGAAACCGGAAAACATTAAATACTTATATGAAATTCTACATGTCAAGACTAACATCAACAGCAACTATTTAATTATGGAAATTAATATTCCGTTGATTACAAGTGATAACTACGAGTTGGATCGAGTCATCAGTCTGCCATTAACAATGCAACGTAATACTACATATTATGCAATACCAATCACGGAGTTTATGGCATTCAACATGAGGAAGGACACATTTATTCCCATGTCGCAGGATGACGTTTTATCCTGCACGAAATATCATGGTGGCTGACTACTCTGTATGCAAAATGCACCTATATATCAGCTGAAGATAAAACATTCAATTTGTGATACAGAAGTTTTGACACCAGAAAATAAACAAACGTTTTGCATAATAGAAACAAAACAATGTTCGGACAGGTGGATCAAGTTACACTCAAGCGCAGCGTGGTTATATATCAGCTGTGGACAATGTCACGTGCGCGCCATGTGCCCTGCTAGCCTGACGTCACATACACTTAGCGGAAGCGGCATTATTGCCTTAGGTCAGGACTGCACAGTGAAAGGGGACACTTTCACGTTGCTTGGGCATCACTACTATACGAGCAATGTAAACATTCAACTGCAACATCAGCAAGCAATTATGCTTCCTATTATTTCAACCTTGAATAATTTCATCAATACCTCGGTTGCCGTACCTCATACAAGAAGAGACGAGGGAGTGTACGACACCATGCAGCGACAGATACATGCCCTGAAGGAAGCGACCATCAATGGCACATCAATTCATGACACACACCATTACATTCTTATTTACTTCCTGCTTATAGTCACTGGAATTTTAACAGTATTGGTGTGTTGTCATTTTATTAAGAGGAAGAGACCATCGAGCAGTCGGGAGACGCCGCCAGAGGAGCCGACGGAGCAGACCAGACCCGCGCCCGCACCCCCCCTCTACGCGCTGCCCGCGCGTCTGTGTCGGAGCGAGGAACGCGCCCCCACCGCGACATCGACGATCACATTCCCCAGACTTCCCCGGATAAACTAAATCTTTCCTTTTACATTGCTACTACTTAATTTGTTAAATGTTTAGTTTTCTTTATATCATTTCTTAATTTAATTCACGTTTTTATATTTTTTAGATTTATTCACTTTTTCTTTTCTTTTAGAGTGACAAGATGTACGGTTCAGTATGACATTGAACCGGCACGTTTGCCTACTCATCATTTAAACTTGTATAAATTTAAGCATTTACGACAAAATAGAGCAGAGCATTATCAAGCATCAAGAGCGTATTATTTAAAACCTATCATCAGCATCTCTATCAGCATCAGCATCATCACTATCATCCATCCATCATCTGTAGGAGACAACCCCTACACCTTATATCTAACATACACCCAGCTAGAGAAGAAGGTACTGAAAAATCTGGGGTATGGAAAGGGCGAGGCCTCGAATATACTAACAATACACGAGGTGACGAGGCCCAGGGATTGTGCTACGAGAGAGTGTTCGTCATCAAACACCAGAAGAGGAAGTTGCAACTACATGACAGTGCATCACACGCGGTGGTTGCCCTAACGCGTCACACGAAACAACTTGTCTATCACACAGACGAAACGGATGACGAGCTGGGTAAACTCATAAAGGGAGTGATGGAAACATCTGCCCAGGCCATCATCCTACTAATATTATAAAGGCGAAATTTTCGATGTATGTATGTATGTATGGATGGATGTATGGATGTTTGTTACTCTGCCACGCAAAAACTACTGAACGGATTTTAATGAAACATTACAATTATATAGCATAAACATCAGAATAACACATAGGCTACAATTTTAACCGACTTTCAAAATGGAAGAGGTGTTATGTTCGTTTTTTTTATGTTCAACGATTACTTCGCCGTTTGTGAACCGATTTTCAAATTTTTTCTTTTGGTGTATAGGTTATCATCACAAGTGGTGACCTGATGAAGGGATCCATAAGAAATCGAGGGAACTCCTCAAAATTTATATGGAAACATGTGGTGACTTCGGTTTCGTGCGCAGTATTCTAAGCATATGCTACCAACAAGCAAGATTTTGCACCAAGGTATACCATGGTTCGGAAGGTGCTGAGAACTCCTGACTCTTTATAGATACAAGATTGGGAGTTTCGACGTTGTTTTAAGAACGGAAAGCATATGCTACTATGCAAATTACATTTATCATCATCATCATCACTACCATAAACCATTATAGAGCCATGTATCGTCCCATTTTGACCCTATTATTGGTACTTACTTTTCATAGTCTTGTATTATATAATATCACTTAAACCGCGGGTAACACCGCGGGGCACAGCTAGTGGATTATAACGCCAAGATGGCAATCCAAAACCGGGACCAGATAACCATAGAGAAACTGGTCTCGGCGAAAGCCCCATGATGGCAACACTACGACAACACTACACCCCGGAAGATCAAGCCTTCGATAACATCCCACTCAAGAAGATGACTTCCGGTTAGAGGACACCAGTCACCAACAGGTGGCCAACGAGCATACCCTCATCAACAACAGAGGGTAGAGGACAACAGCCACCAACAGGTGGCCAACAAGTATAGACGTAACAACGAAACCTCACCCCAGCGAGCAGGACCGGCATGGACCCTTTAAAATCCCCTAACTCCACCCAGCTCGCGTGACCCTTATACACCGAGCCAATGTCACAACACCAAAAGGCAAAGGGTGGACGTAAATTGAGAGGAATTGGAAAATGCCGGATTTACTCACTGGGCTCAAACTGAGGCCAAAACATTAACACCAACTATAACATCAAGAAGACGACATCACCCCGGAAGATCAAGACTTCGATGACATCCCAATCAAGAAGATGACTTCCGGGAAGGTGACAGCAGTCACCAACTGGTGGCCAACGAAATACCCTCAACACCAACAGGGTATTCTGTCACTGCCCCTTCAGGGCAAACTACTGAAATTGTTATACGCGTACAATATGTTACTTGTAAAATTATAATAAAAAATTGACTAAAATAAAAATAACCTAAACAAGAACACGGGCCATCTAGGCCTGTGTAGTTAAAAAAAAAGCACTTAGCGTTAAGGGACGGTTGGTAAAAACGGCCATAACTCTCTTTGAACACCCATTAACGAACATTAACATGGGTTAAATTGGAGTGTTATAGGGTGTTTTCCAATAAGAGCATAATAGCGCATTATGCGGCATAATGCTTAACGTTGAATGTTTCAACAACAACACCGCTTCGCACAATCGAGCGCTATCAAAAGTAGTGCTTTCGCTTGATGCGTGCAATGGAAACCGACTGTGACAGAAAAGTATTTTCAGCATAATTCAGCATTGTGCGCCACTGAGTCGCATTATGCTCTCTAATTGGAAAACTAGGATAGTTGGTTGTTAAAGTATATAAATTAATAAAAATGTTATTACTTATTACGTATGTTTCAGACGAGCGAGCAGCGCGCGCGGCGGCGCGGGCTCGTGCGGCGGCGCGCGCGGCTGTGCGGGTATCGAGTGGGCGCGCGCGCCTGCTGCTGCGGCCCCGTGCGCGCGCTATGTATCTGCTCGCGTACTACGAGACAGGCCTGTCGCGCCGACCCTACCGCCTCATCAGACACGTCTTCCGCTTCGAGCCCACTGTGAGTTGGCCTTCTAAATATTACGCACGCAAATTTGTCCCCGTTAATCGAGTTGAACTAAAATAGCGGATCGTCTATGTTTTTTTCATTACGCCTGCTTCATGTACTATCAGAGAATATGATTCCTAGGCAGATGGCGGACCTAAGTAATTTGGTCGCGTAAAGTCAAACCTATCAGACCGCGATCACAGCTAACATTGAATTTACATAAGCGAACCAAATGACGTAGGTCCGTCAACTGCCTAGGAATCAATTTCCTCGATGGTACTTCCAATAATAATTGTAGCAGATGATTTCTCTTACAGTATCCCCTTATATTTAAATGTTTTAGGACTTGGTGTATTTCAATTTATTTTTCATAAAATCATATTTTAAATAATTCTTTTTTTAGGAGGTCGTAAAAATATATGTCACGCCGAGGAGAGGTTTGAGTACTCTGGAGGATAAAGTCCTAGAAAATATGAGGTTAGCTGTCGAAGTTAAGAATGTAAGCAACGAAAAGGGCGAAAATATAACCCTAGAAGTTCTAGAGGCGTCGCTGTTGAGCAGGCAGTGGAAACTCATCGACTTCACATCGACCACCGAACAGGATAACTGTCTAAAGTCGCGCGAACGCTTCCACTTCGTACTGAAAGGAGTGAGAATATTAGACGAGCTGCCGGAGGACACGATCGATCACTCCTCAATAAAGATGTCGAAACGCCAGGAGAGCACCGCCGACGTGGACGCGCCGCCGTACTGTAAGTTCGTCACTGACGCGATGACCTCCGTGACCGACCCCGTGGAGTCGCTCATGCGGGAGGCGGACACGTCCGGCCTCATCAGATCCATGATCGTCCTGAGGTGGCGGGCGCAGAACGACAGGACCGGCCGAGTCGCCGTCGGCCAGCACTGCCTGTGGTTGGACTGCTTCACTAAGGCCGTGTCCCGCGACAGGAAGCAAACTCTCGCGAACCTCGTGGCGGAACCCCCCAGCCTCGATCTGTCGGAAAGCAAAACCGAGAAGGGCAAAAATGAAAAAAATAACGTGGTGGTTTTTAAACTCGATCACTCCGACACCGTCGCCCATAACTTTAATAAGCACAGAATATGTATGGTACCAGTCGTTATTGATGTCGTAAACTGCTATGGAGTACCGGTTACCGTTTTCATTGATTTATACAAGCAACACAGGTTCGTATATCTACTAATTTTATTATTATTATTAATAGAATACGAGAAGACATTTAATTATTTTTTTCCCTTGTATTCGATCTACAATCAGTCGCCAGACTATGATCAGATGTTTTGAATTATTGAATGGCGTTTAAGAGAATCTGAAGCCAGTGCTTCGTACTTCTAATCAGTTAAATAAGTGGTTTCTTTTCAATTTTTTAACTACGTTGCGGGAGTCGAGCAGTTCCAGGGCGAGGAGGTTTACATGATTATTAAGGCGTATAGCATGCTGGTTTTTATTAGATAGCGTTTAATCTCGGTGGCCACAGTAGGTACATTTAAGTATTCATGTAAGTACTTCGCTTAAAATATCAGACGTTTTGAATGATTGAATGGCGTTTAAGAGAATCTGAAGCCAGTGCTTCTCAGTTAAATAAGTGGTTTCTTTTCAATTGTTTAACCACGTTGCGGGAGTCGAGCAGTTCCAGGGCGAGGGGGTTTACATGATTGGTAAGGCGTATAGCATGCTGGTTTTTATAGCGTTCAATCTCGGTGGCCACAGTAGGTACATTTAGGTATTCATTGCTTTTATGGCCAACTCCCCATGTTTTTTTATTTATTTATACTCGTCCCCCCGTTATTTTCTATTTGTCTATACTTAAATACAATTTGTCAAATTAGCCTTAGATATAACAATTATGTTTATTATTATAATTTGTACAAAATAAATTATGTATAATATATATATATATATATATATATATATATATATATATATATATATATATATATATATATATATATATATATATATATATATATATATATATATATATATATATATATATATATGAAAGTGCTGATTTTCTTCCTAACAGCCAGTTCAGGTTGCGGAACTTAAGGTTGATTTGATCTCGCTTTGCTTTAATATGATTTATCCACGTGATTCGTCGGTCTAGATGAAAACCTAGGTACTTTACACAGTCTGTCTGAGGCAGAGCACTGTTCTCTAGGTATACTGGGGAACAGTTACCTCTTCTTAGGGTAAGGGTGATGTGATTTGATTTAAGGGCGCTAGCTCGAATACGCCATTTTTGGAACCATGAGGAGATTAAGTTTAGGACATTCTTAAGTTTTTCACTAGCTTTTTTAGGGTCGTTATCAACGGCCAGGTAAGCAATATCATCAGCGTATGTCGCAACACTCACGTCAGCAATGGTGGGAATATCGGATGTGTAGAAGTTGTACAACACAGGATCTAGAACAGAGCCTTGTGGGACTCCAGCTCTTATTGGGTACAGCGATGATCTAGCTTCTCCTTGTTTGACTTGAAATAGTCTATCGCTTAAGTAGGACTTTATAATGTGAAACAAAGCGTGCGGTAAGAGTCTTTTTATTTTTGCGAGTAATCCTCTGTGCCACACTCGATCAAATGCCTGTTGCACGTCTAGAAAGGCCGCTGAGCATTAATTCTTATTTTCGAGACATTGTCGTATGACGTGATTTATGCGATGAACTTCAGTTGTGGAGTGCCCTTTTCTGAATCCAAATTGATGTTGGGGCATTATATCATTAGGGAGATTATTATTATATCATTGGGGATTTTTTCCCACAGCTTGGAGAGAACAGGAGTGAGGCTTATAGGTCTATACCAGGGGTTCCCAAACTTATTTTGTCTACCGCCCACTTTAAGAACAAACTATGTTTTAGCGCCCCCCATGGTTTCAATTTAAAATGCATCCAGATGAAATAAATCACCCCCAAGCATCTACACAACGCCCCCATTTTTTTCTGTGTCCCCCCCTTCAGACCTTCAGCGCCCACAAGGGGGCGTTATCGCCCACTTTGGGAAAGGCTGGTCTATACGAAGTACATTCATGCTTCAGGCTTGCCGTCCTTGTGTGGATCATAACGATTTGTGAAATTTTCCATAGACTAGGAAAATTTGAGGTCCGCAATATGGAGATGAGCAGACAGGTACGAAAAGTGATGCACTTTTTTGGGAGTTCCCTCAGTATTCTAGGTGTTATTAAATCAAAACCAGGCGCTTTGTTGAGGTCTAAGGCTTTTATTTCCTTGATTATTTCTTTGGGTGTGGTAGGTTTAAGTGGCAAGCACAACTGAGATTTTGAGACAAAACGCTGTCAACATCTGCATCATCACTTAAGGTCTCATTTGGGGTGAATATTTCTGATAATTGAAGCGCAAATGCTTCCGCTTTCTCCTCATCAGCCCGTGCTCATCTTTCAGTGCCGTAAGATTTTCGAGGATTGTCTTAAGAGTGTTGTCCTTATGCTCAGCGAGCATTGCTTTAAGCTCTTTTATGGCCCTGTTCAGTTTCTCTTTGTCTTAGTTGTGTCGGGACGTCTGCTATATTCTCCGAAGTCTGCGCTTCTCTGCTATTTTTGATTTAATTTCAGATGACTGGGTTTGTATACTATAGTCTTTATATTTTATTGAGAGTGTGTTGGACCAGGCAGCTACTTGTATAAGATTAGTTATATATTTACAAGCCTCATCAATGTCACTAGCTGTTTTTAGAGGAATCCTAAGATTAATTTTTTCTTCGATGTAAGCACGGGAACCGGTCCAGTCTGTATTTCTATTATGTAGAGATTCAGGCTTCTTACTTTCAACAGTGGTAGTGCTTAAAGTAAGTATTACTGGGGTATGGTCGGATGGGCCATCTAGACGTCTTGATTCGATACTGGTGTAGAGTTGGCTTATTCCTTTGGTTACGAAAAAGTCTAATAGGTCTGGAAGCTTATGAGGGTCTGTCGGCCAGTAGGTTGGTTCGCCTGTTGATAGGGGATGGTAGTGGTGGCGATCGATGCAGCTTTTTAGTTGACTTCCTCTTGTTACAGTAATTCTGGAATCCCAGAATGTATGTTTGGCGTTCCAGTCTCCACCACAGATGAACCTATTTCCAAGCGTTTTAAAGTAATCCGAAAACATGTCATCAGTTATTTTGTGCCTTGGAGGGCAATATACGGCAGAGAGTGTGATTGGACCTGCTTGCGTCTTGAGTCTAACACTGGCGGCTTGGATGTGATCAGTTTCGTATACATTAAGCAAACAATGTTTTATACGCCTTTTTATAACAACTGCAGATCCAGCATGAGTACGACCGTCGCGATGGTGAGTGCAATATATTATGTCATAACCCTTAACTCGAAGGGAGCTGTAGTTTGTGGTGTGTTATTCAGATATTAAGGCAGTGTCTAGGCTATTTAAGTAAGAAAGGATTCAAGGTCAGGTAGATTTGATGCTAGTCCATTTATGTTCCATGTAGCAATCCGTAGGTTTGTAATTATTTTGTTAGTGTAAGAATGACAGCAGTCAGGAGATTCAGTAACGTACTGATTTGTTGTAATAATACTTCTATCTTTTCTGATTGTTTAATCAGTAGCATTTCTACCGTGTTGGTTTGTTGGCTGTGATTTCTATCACTAGTTGAGTTCGATGAGTCAGGTGGGATTCTATTGTTGGCGATTTCTGCATATTATGTAGGTTTCGACAGTTGATCAACATTTTTGAATTGTGATGGAGTGTTGCCGGTGGTGTGGGATGACTGATTCTGCTTGTTTCTTTCTATGGTTGCCCTATGTATTTTGGGACGTTCTTGAGTCTTCTAGCTAAGATTTCTTGGTAGACCAAATAACCTTTGTAGTTTGCAGGATGATCACTGTCCCATAATGCACATTTAGCTGGAGTATTTCCATCTGTCTTATGACAGTCAGATGTCTTATGTCCTTCACCACATTTGACACAGCGGTATGGTCTCATACAGTAATTTTTAGAATGCCCATATTGCTGGCACCGCTGGTATTGCACAATAGTTTTACGTTTGCGGGGATCTTCAATCGTCACTCTTTGGTGGTAAATGTATTTAATTTCTTTAACGAGTTTGTTATTGATGTTGGGTTCCAAGTTAACAAAGAAAGTGGAAGTCGGCTTTTTATCGACTGTCATATCGCACTTATGATTTCCCTTTGGATCTTGTTTCCTGTTTTTTCCAATTCCTCTTTAATTGAATCATGAGGCGTAGAATGATGTAGGTGTTTAATTACAATCCTATAGGGTCTGCTCTGTTTGCTGGTGAATGTATGACCGATGAACCCTTTTTGTCTAACAATATCTATAACTTTTTTATAATTACTGTCCGAGTTTACCATTAGTCTTAGAAGGTTTTTATTGACCATCTTAAATTTAAAATCTGAAGCTGATATTACAGTTTCCAGGAGTTTGGATAACTCATTTACATCTTCGATGTCATACAGCATTGTGGGTGGTCGCTTATTTGTAGTTTGGGAGGGTCTATTTTCATCTTCCACATCTAGTGGTAGGTCGCTAAAGCTGTTGGCAGTTTGTGTTGGCGGTGAACTAGGGGAAACCTCACGAATTTTCCTTTTTTTATTTTCTTTAACCTTTTGCCAGGAGGGAGGTTGTGGGGTCTGGATCGATTACTGGCTTTGTCTCGGGGAACTACATTGGGTCAGAATTTCTTGGCTAACTTCAACTGTGACTCATGTACTGTCTCCAACTGAAGATGATCTCGGCCTGTAATCAAACATTCTTTGTGGAATACCTGTTGGGTGTAGATTTTGTTCTTCGACGATCGCAAAACATCTCCCCCCCCCCCCCCTCCCAGAATACGTGGGGCAGCCTGAGCCGGGTTCTGGAAGGGATTCTCCAGTCTGACTGGTACCCTCCTGGGGTAGTTCATTTTTATGCCTCGCTTCCATGATTTAATTTTTAATCGGGGTTATTTTCCCCTAGGGCAGGGTAGTTCTCCTAGCCTTTCCCAAGGGCCAGGGTCACTTTTTTTGAGATTTAATTCCTCTAGGTGTGTGATCACCTTCTTGAGAGGTTATTTAACCGCCGCCTCTGACTCGACGGTGTACTGTCTCCAACTGAAGATGATCTCGGCCTGTAATCAAACATTCTTTGTGGAATACCTGTTGGGTGTAGATTTTGTTCTTCGACGATCGCAAAACATCCCCCCCCCCCCCCTCCCCAGAATACGTGGGGCAGCCTGAGCCGGGTTCAGGGAGGGATTCTCCAGTCTGACTGGTACCCTCCTGGGGTAGTTTATTTTTATGCCTTGCTTCCATGATTTAATTTTTAATCGGGGTTATTTTCCCCTAGGGCAGAGTAGTTCTCCTAGCCTTTCCCAAGGGCCAGGGTCACTTTTTTTGAGATTTAATTCCTCTAGGTGTGTGATCACCTTCTTGAGAGGTTATTTAACCGCCGCCTCTGACTCGACGTTATGTAACATAACTTATGTTGCCCATTTAGCACCACCCGGGGGACACGTGTAGGGCCTAGGAAAAGGTGGTAAATCCTACGGACGTGGGCAACTCCATCCCCCAAATTTAGTTTTATAAATGAAATTTTTCAGAGAACACGGAGGCTTAGGATGGGCGGGTGCACTCAATTGCGGCTTAGATGCAGACTCTAAGCAAGTCGGTGTAAAAGTAACTTTGGAAAAGTTTGAATCACGAAGCATACAGGTAAATTATTTTATTAATAGACAGGTCCATTTTTCAGTTTGAGTATTTAATTCTATTGCGCGCACGGAGTCGCGGAAAACGTCTTTGGTCAGTCGCAATTTTTTATTCTTAAAAATATATTGTTTTTAGTCCAATCACTTTAGGCCAAAATAGGAGCGAATCTAGGAAAATCGAGATACCCAGTATATTACCACGTAAAAACTTGTAGTTTGGCATCCTAAAACAGTTCTCAAAATTCACATTTAATGGGTTGTTTTCTTTTTTTTGATCTCCACCAGACGGCGCGACGATAGACACTTCTAGATTTTCTATTGGTTCCCCACCGATCTGAAATTATCTGCAGGTTGGCATCACTGACTACATATGGGTTGTGTTTCTAAAAAATCTCAGTGTCCTGTCAAGTGTGACATAAATCAAAATATCTTAAACCTAGTTTCCGTTAGCATAATATTAACATAAAACTGTGTTTTTATATATTTCCATATATTACTATGTTTTTTTGCTTCGTCCCTCTAGTTTAAATTTCACGAAGAACATACGCCTAAGCAATCATTGGCCTAAGCGAGGCCATTATACTGGTAACAGTTTAGGAAGACGCTGACATAAAATAATTCTTGTCAAACTGAAAACTGACAACTGAAAGAATTTTGGCGAATTTTTCTTCTACTTTTTATTGTTGGTGTGGTTTTTATTATTTTTTCCCAAATTGTGTTATTTGGGTTTTTGATGTTCATTATTGGTAGTTAGGGAGGCGAATAGGGGAATTTTCGGTAATACTCGAGCGTGGCAGTTTAAGATATGAGAGATACCTTGGACCTAATAGAACAACCTTGTAAAGTATTTAGCTCTATATGTAGTGACG
Organism: Cyaniris semiargus; assembly: GCA_905187585.1. Taxonomy (NCBI): domain Eukaryota; kingdom Metazoa; phylum Arthropoda; class Insecta; order Lepidoptera; family Lycaenidae; genus Cyaniris; species Cyaniris semiargus. Next base: position 9,960,678 of record LR994555.1, read on the forward strand.
CGCGCCTAGGATAGACGATCAGATTAGTAAAAAAAAATCGATAGTCTGAAATACTCGAGCGCGTCAGATTAAGATATTGGGGGTTGATTTTAGTGTTTTAAGACTAAATTTAACTAATCTGACGATAAGTCCTTGACGCCGCCGAGTTATAGGGTCGCAAACTTGTAAAAAAAAAAACGTTAATCCGGCATTCTCGAGCCGATATTTTGAAGAATATAATCTAAAACTTACTAAAAATACAAAATCTGCAGGTTTCCTCATGACCGGAAGTGTGGAGGAGCCATTTCGTCTTCCGAAAAACGCGTTGCGGCATATAAGTCGCGAACCATACATTTTACAAAAAAAAAGTTTAAATAAACAAAAAAGGTAATTTTATTTTACACAAAAAAGGTCATTCATTGACAGTTTATTCATTATGTTTTTGTAGTTTATCGACTTTTGTGATAAGATTTTCGTGATGAGTGATAATCAAAGGAAGTGTGTGTTTTGTTCGGAACTTTTGACTGCTAAATTGGAGCATTGCTGCTGGAGGAATGCTTACAAATCCGACATCACTGACCTTGCACCAACCGATCATGGGTGGAATGAAAATAATAATAAATTCGAGTTCACGTGGTTTATCGGGAATCAATTGCCCGATGCGTATGAAAATGTTGTGGTATCGTCGGATATTCTGGGCAACGAGAATGACACTGAGGACAGCAATGACGAGAAGCTTGATTCAGGTAAATTTTTGTACTTTTATAATATTCTCTCAACAAAATTACCGAATAGAAATAATTGTTACGGATGTTGCAGGCACTCAGCAGGAAAGAATTGTAGATGAGGAGCCACAGTATGAAAGTTCCAGTGAAGAAGAAGAAGATGAATTGTATTGAGCAAAAATGTAAAGATCATACATAAAAATACAATTATAATACAATTTTTATATCATTTCATTTTTTTATACAATAAATAATACAATTCATACTACATTTCATCTACATTTATGTTGGTTGTATCTATCGCTTTATTGTCATCCTTAAATTCCCCGTTTTATCAAGGAGAAAGAAAGAAAAAAAAGGAACCAAAAAACCTTTCCGGTCAGATAAAGAGAACCCACCAAAATTTTTGTCAGATTAAGAAAATATGCTTTCGGGATACCGAGCTAAACCTCCCCTATGAAAATCTGACGCGCTCGAGTGTTTAAAAAAAAATTTTTTTTTTGCATTTTCTAAAATTCATCGTAACTTATCGTCACGCCGAAATCGTCAGTTTTTTTTAAGTATTTTACTTAACACCCCTTCCGAAAATCTGACGCGCTCGAGTATTTTTTTTTTTTTTTTGCATTTTTGACTACTTTATATGCCTACCCCCACCACGCAAACCGGCAGATTAGTATACCGATGTTATCAGAGGCACTTGGGGCATACGTAGTATGAATATCTGATGCGCTCGAGAATGCCCAAGTCACTGCTTTTTTTAACATTTTTGAAAAACCGTACACAAACAAACCCACCGCTAAAATGGTTTTTACCATACGAGCTTTTCTTTTCGAATTTTTTTTATCTTTCGATTTTGATAGGTCTCGACGGCGCCGTTGAATTACGCCATTTAGCTACCTCGCCTCCCTAACTATGGTAAAATATTAGCCATTAAATATCCGTTATCTTGCACAAGTGCAGGTAAGATGTTGTCAAAACCAAAATGTATAATTCCTGTGACATTTGGTGTGAATAACGGTAAATAGGGCTATTTCTTCCGTGAGTTTTAACTAAAACATAGTTATAATAACTTTACTATCCTATTCGTTGGAATATTATTGCGTTTTTTTCAAATTGAAATGTATCAAGTTTTCCATTCTTTTGCCAAGTTTTGTAGCAATTATGATGGTATTACCGATAGTTGTCTACTCATACGCCATCTAGTTACTAAAAAGAAAACTGTTTGACAATCAAATTAAAAAAATAAGAAAATGCCTCATTGGATGGTCGCTTTAAAATCAGGGGTCAAAAGTCACAAATATCGATTTTTTTACATTTTTTGCAAATATTTCGTTTTCTATGGGTTTTACGCTACGCTACGCTCTACAACTTTTCAATTTAAAAATTTTTATACCTTGAACTGTTTTCGACATAGAGGGCGTAGAGCGCGCGGTCAGAAAATTATCTGAGTTCAACAGTAGTCTCGATCAAAAACTTAATTTTTTATTAACTTTTAGATAAAATTAATTTTTTCTTGGTTGATTATCTATTTTTAATAAAGTTTCAATTAATATAATAACATTTACTTGGCCATGAAATTAAGAAATTGTTGAGCAAACTACTTAAATTGTATTTTAATTCTAAACTAACTTATACTGATGACTTTCTATACAGGGTGCAATTAAACCTTCCGGCCAAATTTGGATATATTGGTCCTTGTTAAAAATAAAAATACACGCATTTTTTAGTACTAAAATGTTGAGAAATAGCTTCCGAAAGTTTTCCTAAAAAACACCACAAAATATGGACGCCATTCGCCGCCCCGCCCTCCCGCTTAAACGTATTTCATTGATAACAATAATTCTTGTTATTATCATAAGTTGCGAATTTTCCCTTCATACTTTGACGGGCTTAGGACCGTCAAATTGTAAAGAACGTAGGTATGCTTAGAATAAAATTAATTGGTACAGTGTACACATCAAAAGAATGAAAAATTACAACTTTTTAATTACGAACAATAAGCACTTTAGAAATTTATAATAAATTATAAATCTAAACCACATCCTTTGCATTTAGGCGTATTTAAAAAAATCAATCAACTTATGTACCTACAACTAATTAAAAATCAAAACCACCCACCTCTAAATCTTATTTAGATAATTTATCTTGTCTACACTCTACACTTAACAGTACTTTAAAAATTGTTCAAACTGCAATCCGTTTCGCTCTAAGCAGAGTCTAGCGCGTTTTTGCACATTGTCTTTAAGTTTGTTAAGCACAACTCTGTCACTTTTAACCTCGTCAGATGTCACTTTTAACCTCGTCAGAGGCACGTTCGATACGCGATTTTAGATCTTCGAGGCTGGCGAGGCGTGTGCAGGTGTTGCGATCTGTCCATAATCCAAGAGTGAAAGAATGTGATTAAAGGACAAAATTGTTTCGCGATTCGGTACAGCTGCATTCGTGAATCCGCTGTTACGAAGACGAGTAAGGCTTTCTTGCTCATACAGTCTCTGGACTGGACGTAAACTTTCGCCACTCAAAATGTAGCACCTCACCATCTCAACACTCGATCGTGGTTAGGGTACATTGTCACAGAAACTAATTAAGAGCACGGGGGGCGGTGACAAACAAAATAATTACGTGATCGCTATACAAAAGTGCGCGCGAGACTAACGGCGCGGGCGGCTGGTCCCACCCCCCGCGTCACCCCCTCTTTACCCCTATAGCCGACTGGATCTGTACCGCGCGACAGACTGGCCGGCGCCATATCTTATTTAATTAGAGATGTACCGATCATGACTTTAGCCGACTAGCCGACTAGCCGATTAGTCGGTTGCAAAGAAGCCGACTAATCGGCCGACTAGTCGGCCAAACCGATCATGGTTTCGGATGTTTCCGTAACGCTTCGTTCACTGCTGATTCGCGGGTAAATCGCATACGCAGCCTGCGAACGTGTCGGATCGTGTTTTGGTTATGTTAACGTCATGAATCATGATACAGTTGATGGTTTTCAGGATATGTTTTTACTGTACATCATGTGTAACAATATGAAATCTTGCTTTATTATTTACCTAATTGGTTAATACAAAATCTGAGTGTTTTATATTTTAAATAGGAATAAATTTCGTTATAAATGTTCATTGAAAAAATATTATTATAATATATACAATATATTTAATATCTAAGTACAATTTTTATTCAATATCTAAATGTCATAGATATTTCCTAGCCAGCAAGTAATTTCAGAAACAATTCATTTAATTTGAACATTTAAATCAAGGTTTTTCTTAAATGTAATTTCAATAATAGTAAAATAATAAAAAGCCGGATAGTCGGCGGTTTTTGCCGACTATTCGCCGACTAGTCGCCGACTACAAAAGTGGCCGGATAGTCGGCTTTACCGACTAGTCGGCACATCTCTATAAATAACACGAAGTGACCAAATTTAGTTGGGATAAAATATTATGTTATTGTGAAAAAATTAATACCCTGTTTTTTTTTTTGTTTAATGGACTCTCCTAATGATACCTAAGCCCTAAAAAAAATTTGGCCGGTAGGTTTAAGTGCACCCTATATAAATAAAGAAGAAAAGAAACACATTTTTGATTGATGTTTAATAAGGCCCGGTAGTCCCTAAAATTAGCAGGTCGATGTCTGTCAGTGCGAATATCAACGTAAATGACATTAAAATAACATTCATATCAGCGCGCCTTGTTCAGTGGCGGTTACGACGCTTGCCGCATTCTTGATAGGGCGAAATAGGAGAAAAAAACCTATTGTTTTTAGTATTACACAAATCAAATATATCAAATGGTTTAGGTTATGTTATGACAAATGTACTACATTTTTGTTAGTCTAGAAAGTGTCTAATTTAGCCATAAAATGAGTTAATTATAAAAAACAGCGTTAATAATAGTCATCTTTGATTTTTTTTTTTGTATCGAGCAGAATTTTTCAAATTGTGTACTGATATATATTGTGTATTCGTATAGTAAATTTTCTCAATTTTAAAACGGTACTTTTTTCATACTTAAATAATGACATTTCCTTTAGAAAAACATTATTTTAAAAAACCGGCCAAGTGCGAGTTGGACTCGCCCATGAAGGGTTCCGCAGCAGCAATAAGGTTTATTTTTATGAAATTAAAAGGTTTTTGATTTATTTTTATATTTCAGTTGATTTAATGAAAGTTAAATTAAGTTTACCATTTATGACGTATAAAAAAAAAAAACTACTTGCTAGATTTCGTTCAAACCAATTTTCGTTGTTAGTTTTTATAGTAAAGTACATCATATTTATATATTTTTTAGACTTATCATGCCCCTACTTTAGAAGTTAGAGAGGGGGGGGGGCACACATTTTAGCACTTTGGAAGAGTCTCTCTCGCAAACTATTCAGGTTAGAAAAAAATGAAATTAGAAATCTCAATATGATATTGAAGACCTATCCATAGATATCCCACACGCATAGGTTAGATGATTTTTTTTTATTTAAATATAAAAATATTAAAAAAAAAAAAAACTACTTGCTAGATTTCGTTCAAACCAATTTTCGTTGTTAGTTTTTATAGTAAAGTACATCATATATTTTTTTAGACTTATCATGCCCCTACTTTAGAAGTTAGAGGGGGGGGGGGGGGGGGGACATTTTAGCACTTTAGAAGAGTCTCTCTCGCAATCTATTCAGGTTAGAAAAAAATGATATTAGAAACCTCAATATGATTTTTGAAGACCTATCCATAGATACCCCACACGCCCCATGCTAAGATTAAAAAAAAATTGTTTGATTCAGTTGTAGTTTGTGCCTATGGGGATCCCTAAAATTTTTAATAATTTTTCCATTATTGTATCAAAATCTTAATGCGGTTCACAGACTACTTCTACTTACTAAATTTCAATAGAATAGCTCTGACAGTTTCGGAGAAAACTGGCTGTGACATACGGACGGACGGACAGACAGACAGACATGACGAATCTATAAGGGTTCCGTTTTTTGCCATTTGGCTACGGAACCCTAAAAACCCATTTTACGTAGTTGCAACAACCACTGCACTTTACGTGTCATTTTACAGATTTATTATAATCAAAATTAATAAAAATTTCGAGAACTAATTCTAATTTCAAATTCTTCTTCTTCATCATCGTCGTCGTCCCTCTGCTGCAGAATTTTCTCTTCATTACCGTCTTAAACGACATTTGTCTCCAAGTCTTTCATGATTTCTGGGTCAAAAGTTCTATCATCATCACTATCGGTCTGATATGGCACAGCATTGGGACAAGCTTGTCCATTACAATGGCCACAAGCTAAAGAGCACTGTAACCCCGCTTTCCTGTATCCACATCTCGAGCCACAGCCACTTTTGCAGTTACAGAATATTGTATTGAGTAACTCATCTGGAGCAGGTGCTAAAATAGTCATGATAGGTTCCAGGAATCCATTTTTGATCGAGACTACCACTTGACCTCAGATAATGCTCTGACCGCGCGAAATACGCCCTCTATGTCGAAAACAGTTGAAGGTATAAAAAAATGTTAAATAGAAAAGTTGTAGAGAATTTAATTCTCTACAATATTGATAACTAGCTTTTGCTCGCGGCTTCGCTCGCGTTTAGAAGTATTATTATTATTTAAGTATCAAAGTCTCAGCCCAATCGGTATATCCTGTATTTTATTTTAGGGGTAGAATTGATCAAAATACTTTCTTAGCGGATGCCTACGTCACAACATCTACCTGCATGCCAAATTTCAGCCCGATCCGTCCAGTGGTTTGGGCTGTGCTTTGACCTTTGAATTTTATATATTATTTAGATTTAGATTTACGGTGGTATGAATAAAAAAATCTTAGTGAAGGTTTTAACTGTTTTCTAACTTAAATGTTCGCTAAAGTTAAAAACCGTCTTATAACACTCCATATGAATAAACGCTTACTAAGCCTTCGTTAAGTAAAATACTTTTAGATGACGTTTTATAGTTTTTTTTTGGTAATGTTGGTAGTGTGCCAATTTATTGTGTTCAATGTGTCAAATATAATGAGTATTTTGTAAAAAAAAGTAAATATACTTTATGGATTTCATAAATTACGTCATAATAGAGCAAAGTAGACTTTGACATTGGCAACTCACTTGCTGACTACTGAGGCCGCCATAATAAAAAGAAGAAGAAGAAGAATGACTAAATTCCTTCGATCGGGGATTCTTGGAAATGCTATTGTATTCTATGGTAAAAGTTTAGAATCATGCCCAACGATTTAGGGAGGAGGGGGGGAGGGGGGGGTGAACCCCCCCAGTACCAACTCCACACTCAGGAGCCCCCCCGTTTTGGAGCTACTCACCTTTGAAATTTTCCTAATATTGAGGTTAGGTCATCTGTTCTCGGGTGTTTACGAAGTGTTTTTGAAGCATGACAAGGCTGTGGTTGAGTGAAGGATGTATATTTCAATTTTGTTTCACGATATAATCCAAGTTTTGTTGATAAAAATTAAGTAAAATTAACAAAATTCACTACCTACAAACTACAAATAAAATCTACCGTGTTACTTGACATTACTTTGATGTTTTGTTTTTTTTTTTTTTATCATAATGCAGCCTCTTCTGCTTAGGAATTGCACTCTAGGGGATGGCAAATTCGTTTTTGGGACCATCTCCGTTTGTCACGTCTCCGGCGCTGCGGGAAATGCAGCCCCTTCGCCCTTGCGTAACGAAACGAGGAACCAGGACTCGCCGTGGCGGCGGAGGCTGGTCGCCGAAGGCGACCAAAAAGCCGGAGCTGCCTAAGGCGGGCGGGGACTGCTCTCCCTCCGCGCCTCCGGCTTAGGAATTGCACTCTAGGGGTTGACAGACAAGTACGACGTGGAGTCGGGGTCGGCCGATTCGTTTTTGGGATCATGTCCGTCTATAACGTCTCCGGCGCTGCAGGAAATGCCCTTGCGTAACGAAACAAAGAAACCAGGACTCGCCTTAGGCAGCTCCGGCTTTTTGGTCGCCGAAGACGACCAGCCTCCGCTGCCACGGCGGCGGTCTCGTTTCGTTACGGTGGGCGGAGGCTGCTCTCCCTCCGCGCCTCCGGCTTAGGAATTGCACTCTAGGGGGTGACTACGTGGAGTCGGGGTTGACAGATTTGTTTCTGAGTTATAATTGATTTCATAAGCATATTTTCAGATAAAATAAAATAAAAGGCTCAAGTAATCGGCAACACTTCAAGAAATATTTTTATACATTGTATCAAAGACACATTTCTTATTTAAAATATTCATTTTATTGTGATAAAAAATAAATAATATTACCTAAGTATATTTATTTATGAATCAATATTGAAATATTACACTACGTAAAATATAATCCTTAAAAAAAAATTACGAAAACAATGCAAATTGGAATGTCAAAGTGGCAAAGTACACCCTCAGTATCAGTGCCAAAAGCCAACAAAAAAAAAAAAAAAAGAAGAAGAAGAAGCCAAATATTTATTAGCCAAACCCATACAATTACTATATAGAAGTGAATTTTGATGATTTTACTTAATTTTTATCAAGAAACCTTGGATTATATAGTTTTGGAATGACGGAATATTCGTCCCCCACTCACCTCAGCCTTGCAATGCCTTGAAAACACTTCGTAAACACCAGAGAATAGAAGACCTAACCTCGAAATTACGAAAATTTTAAATGCTAATTTCTAATAAATGGAGGGTCTCCTGCGGATGGAAGTGGTACGGGGGGGTTTTCCTCATCCAACCTATCCCTCTTCAACCCATCTCACCACCAAAATCGTTGGGCATGATTCTAAACTTTAGCCCTTTTGAGGCCTTCAATTTATTTTTAAACAAACTACGTTAATTATTATCCAAAATGCAAAGTGATAAAATAAAACGCATCCGAAGTGAAAACTGGCTCGATGAGGATAAAGTTCAGGTGTGATGCCGCCGCCTCGCCTATCTTTTTGTAATTCTTCAGACACTAATGACACAAATGTATCGTACTGATTCTTTTCTAAATCTATTTTTTTCTAAAGTCGTCCTCTGTTAAATCAAATGGATTTATTCTTATCTTATATACTTTTTGTCGACGAGGGCGGCTAGAAATTCCTTCAGAAATTGCAATAATGCCAGAAATCGCGATAATACTCGATATTTCGTCCATTTCAATCTCTTAAAATGGTCTTAAAGTAGGTCCGAGGCTTCACTAAAGTTTGCGAACTCCTATTTGACGTTTCGAGCCTAAACAACTGTTAGCAAACGTTTATTCATAACGATTATGCTTAAAATGTTCTTAAAATAGGTTTATAACAGGCGCGCTATTTTTTGACAGCTGTCACCTTAAAAAGGCGTTAGAGCACTGTTCGGGAACCTTTATTCATAATAAATTTTACAACAGGCTTTTAAAGCTAATATAAACCCTCGCTAAGTTTTTATACATACAACCGTTAGTGAATAATTAAGTATTATTTAAATCATCATTTACTAATAGATCTAAACTCCCTCCCGCACGCGCACCCCCGCCTTGGTGACGCCCACTTCGCAATGGGCCGTGCAGCTGCAGAAATCGTAATATTTTAATTTCGCCATAACTTGAAAACCAAACGTCCAATTTTAACATTCAAAGACAAAATATTATCTACATAAACTGTGCTTCGTGATGAAATAATTTATTTTGATAAGGATTAAAATAAAGCATGAGTAAAATAAACGCGTTTAAATGAAGTCCAAAAAAATTCAAGATTTTTAAATAAAAAAATCGTTGTTGTGCCTCACTCGACATAGATAGGTATAGTGTGTCGCGGACTTTTTTGTAGATATTTATAAGATCTACAATTAATTAGAACATTTTATGGTTCTATCTTTTATAGTTTAGGCAGCGTACGTAAAATAAGTAACTTTTCTGATTGATTTTTACACATTGTGTCCGAAAAACCCAAATATCTTACGAAACCCTATTTTTTCCAAAATAAAATTTAGCCTATGTTACTCGTGGATAATGTAGCTTTCGAATGGTGAAAGAATTTTTAAAATCAGTCCAGTAGTTTTTGAGCCTATTCATTACAATTAAACAAACAAACAAACAAAGTTTTCCTCTTTAATATTAGTGTAGATAAATACAAATAGCGTAAAACCCATAGAAAACGAAATATTTGCTGAAAATGTAAAAAAAAAAATGTTTTTGTGACTGACCCCTGATTTTAGAACTTGCGACCATCCAATTATATGTGAATTTTGAGAATTGTTTTAGGATGCCAAACTACAAGTTTTTACGTGGTAATATACTGGGTATCTCGATTTTCCGATATAGTGATTGGGCTATTTGTGATTTACGTCGTGGTTTGGATAGTGACCAAAGTTTGCCTTATGTTTTGACAAGTGAGGAAACTACCTAGGTTCTAGTACCTACTAGATCCCTAGGACTAGTGCTGCCGTAAGCGGCGCATAAAACGCTTATCCTCAATATCGGTGGAAAAATCCCCATTTTTGCCCTTTATAAACTTAAAAAAAAACACAAAATAAACATGTAATTCTTCTTCGTCTTTTTTTAAAGACCAATCACATTCGTTGGTCTTGCTTAAAAATTTGCATACAGAGTAGGTTTATATGCCTCATTTGAAGGTACGCATTTTTTTCGGAGGTTTCACCCTCCTGATGAATAGGGATGCTCGTTGCACCGTTCGCGTGTATCGTGTCACGGTGGCGGCGTCGTGACGTTGCACGGTGACGGCGCCGCGCCGTGTTAGGGCCTGTCCACATCTCCACGTCACGTCAACGTGGAACGGTGCGCTAACGTGGCACGGTACGTTGACGTCACGTATAAATTTACGTTGAAGCAACGTAAAATGCACATCACGATATAGAGTCCGCGCACGATAACTCTGCGCGCGACAGGTGGCGTGCCAGCGTAGGGATTCATTAAAAAAATGGGTAATCCCAATGATATTTTTTTAAATAACATTGGTAGTTTTACTTTAATATCCTTATTTACTTATTTAAATTATGTATAAGAATAGGCGTATCGATTATCATGTAAACGTAGCGGCCCGACAATTAGTTCCGATTTCAGCCGTGCGCAAAGTTATCGTGCGCGCACTATAGCAACATTGTACGTCGCCATGCCTTGTAAAACTGCTATATGCTTCACTACTTTTTTTTTTTTTTTTGATGCGCAGGGGAAACCCATCATGGGTGCCCCGGGTTGGGGATGTGCCTCAGTTAGCTGAAGCACCCCGGGGGTATGTGGGACTCCTACCCACTAAAACCACCTGCGGTTTGCCTTCAGCCGTATACGGAGGGATGTCCTGGATCTGTCTAACACAGGACTCCCTCCACGACCGGCCGGTCTACCTCACAAGGGACCGGACTTCCACCAAAATTAGGGAACGCTTAGGCAAACTTAAGCGTTCCCCTCGGCGCCGGGGCTAGCTAAGTCGGGCAGGTTCCCATCCCCGTGGGACGGAAGTTATTGGAGGTTCGCATAGCGACGCCTCCGCACTCCCGTCCTACGCCGGCGGAGCGGAACGGAGGATGGGTCATCCTCTCTGTTCCGCTCCGCGGCCTCTTTCTGTGAAAGGACGGTTTCACAGAAAGAGACCGCCGCCTGCCAGGCCTCATCGCTCTCGAGCATGCAGCGCACCATGCTCGGGAGCGAGAGGTCTCCACCTAGCACTGCCACTAGATCGTGGCGCTGCACGGCCCACCGATCGCACACCTCGAGGGTGTGCTGGGCCGTGTCCTCCGCAGCGCCACAGTCGTGGCAGGCTGGCGTAGGCTCCCTCCTGGCGACCTTACACAAGTACGCACCGAAGCATCCATGCCCGGTGAGCACCTGTGTAAGGCGGAAGGTGAGGGGTTTCTTTTTGCGGCGCATAAACGCCGCAAGAACTGGGCGCAGAGCCTGAGCAGTACGTATTCTTCACTACTGATCTAGATGTGGACCGCACAATACGTATTCTGCTTTTGCTATTGTTAAAAACGGAGAAAGAGAAGAAAATTATCATTTAACATTTAACATTTGCACGTCAATAAAGTTGACAAAATATGTGAGACGCTGTTAGCATTGTATCACCTTACTGTACCATATTTTTGCAAATAAAGAATATTATTATTATTATTATATAAAAAAGACATTCATTTTTACGTTACGTTGACGTAAATTTGCACGTCACGTCAACGTTAGGTGCCACGTTACGACGTCGTGACGTGGAGATGTGGACAGGCCTTAGATTGGGACGCGGCCGTAGTACTTAGATTTTTGGGACTGGTAATACTAAAATATGTAAGCTGAAGATTTGCTATTGATCGATTGTCGTGTTCCAATTTGCGATTCTATCATTAGAAAGGGACACCCTACTACGAGGGTTCTCTCGCTCGGACCGGTAATTGCGCCACAGTGCTCGGTCTTCTAGTATAATGCCTTGGGTAAAAATATTGTATTATATTTGTCATAAATCAGGTACGCGCTTTGTGTGCGGCTCCCGGCACGTACCAGGTGGGGTCGTCGTTCGCCGTCACCACTACAACAGGGCCCGACACCAAGGGAACAACACACTTTGTCAACAACACCTCCTTGCTCATTGTTAAACAAGTTGTATAAACATATAAAATATAGTAGAAATCAATTATTGTATTTATTTCAGTTTTAGTATTATTACATAATTTGAATATATGGTAAAATATAATATATTACTATGAGATAATATCACAGTAGTTTTGTTTTATACTAATAGATGTTTAAAAACCAAATTTGATTTTTCTTACAGGGAAGCTTGCTGGGTTACGTATGTGAAGCTAGCATGACAAAGTTAGCAAAATAACTCGGGATTGCGTTATTAATTAGGTGCTAATTGAGTGCTATTTTGGTGCAAAAACTTTCGAGTACTTTGATAAATTTCACACTCATAAACGATACATAGGAATTAAGTGCTCATTAAGTGCTAGCGATAGGCGGCGAAAACAAAAGAAAATATGCGTTTTTTTTTAATACCGTATACTGCTAACTTCACGGTAACAGCGAGATGCTCCTCTTGATTTGAGTACTTTAACGAATTTCACACTCATAAATGATACATAGGAATTAAGTGCTCAGTATTAGTAAAGTACTTATCAAGGAGCCAGATAATCATTATTAAGGTTTTTGGTTTTGTACACTGCTAGCTTCACGTGAAGGTAGCAGTATTCGCATTTATCGCAAATTTTGAAGAGCACTAAATTCGCAGTTTGTGCACTGAAAGAGCACTTAATGAGCACTTATTAGCTAAGTATTTATTACGAAGCTATATCATCATTTTAAAGGTTTTTGGTTATGTACACTGCTAGCTTCACGTGAAGGTAGCAGTATTATCTTTTATTCCGAATTTTGAGGAGCACTAAATTCGCGGTTTTTGCACCAAAATAGCACTCAATTAGCACCTAATTAGAATTACGCAATCCCGAGTTATTTTGCTAACTTTGTCATGCTAGCTTCACATACGTGCTGGGTTTAGCAATCTGAATTCAGATCGGCTTCCCTTCTTGCACCAAACTTGCACCAAGCTTGTATTAGTAACGCTAACGACTAACGAGTACTGAATAACCTATGATGTAAAAGCCTTTTATCTGTTGTTCCAGCTGACTAAGATTTAATGCTTTAAGGAAGGTAATAAAAATCATTGTTCTATGTACATAAGTATTTAATTGAACCGAAGGCTGCACTATGTATTATTGAAATGCATATTGTAGTTCGAATTGGAAATTAACTGTTATCAACAAAGTACTTGGTTATCACAGATGTATTTGGTTACTAATAAGTATGACTAGCATATTAATGATAGAATTATATTACAAGTTTTATATGATATTTTATGGGGGTATGTATTAAAGTTTAATTCCAATTTTAAAGGTGAAAACATTGTTTGCTTTTGAAAAATATGAACATGAATGATGGCTGTATGATAATAATATAATAATATAATATCTATGGACGCTTCACACCACGTCAGTCTGGCCCCGTGCTAAGTACCTGAAGGACTTGTGTTACAGGTACCAGACAACGGAAATATATTTAATACTTTTATACTATACGTATATTTAAGATTTTTATTATATCATACACATATTTAATACACATCCAGACCCGGGAACATTGAAAACTTTTTGTTCCGTCGGCGGGATTCGAACCCGCGACCCCCGGCTTGAGCTGCCACACACTCAACCAATTGAGCCACAGAGGTCGTCAATGAATATAAACAACTTATAATTATATTGTTATATAATGCAGTTTTTCCATTTGTGCCAATCCAGGTTAAATATGCGAATAAAGATTGGTTTTGGCTACGAATAATAAAAATTAGGCTTTGGTCTTAGCTATAGGTAAGGCTTTGGTAATAATTGTCATAAACATAGTGATTGACGATTATATTCCCTTTGATTTCATGATCATGAAAATATTAAATTTGTCATTATGATGAATTGACTTTCATGGGTCATGAGTCCGTGACAAGTATCCTTAGGCCCAATGATATTCTACATATACAGATCTGTTACGTTCATACTATTTTCCGGCTTAAATCTCTTCCGAGCAATTAACACAAATTCAAAATTGCACACATTGACAAATTTGACCGATAAATGAAACAAAAGATACGAAATGCCATTTACATAAAAGAGACAGTTCTAGTTTTAAACGTCGAACTCCAAAGTTTCTTCGCAGAGTGGACACTTGATACAAAAGTATTAGTAGGTAAGAAATGAAACAACTAATGAAATAATTAATAATGAAATACTTATACATACATATTTTAAGTACCTTCAAATAGATTTAATTTATTTCTTTTCTGTCTCTTTGATGGTATCCAGTCTGATTCGCTTCTTTGTTTACGAACAATAATTACCATCCAATCTTGTAGTTTCACATGATCACTTAGGAAACCTAAAAAAACAGTACAGTACAGCTTCATATGACATCGCAAGTATAATATAATATAAATAAACTGCATTTGTAGGCATTAAAGTCACCATATTTTAACAGTCTAATGTCGATTTCGAGTCTGCACTAACTAATCTATGTCTGCAACGCAACCATCCTTTTCGCCCTAGCGTCAAAATCATATCGCTGTCTCTTTCTTCGCCTGAGCTATGACGCAAATTCGATTTTTTCCAGATTGTTCGAAAAATAATTGGAAATGTAATTAATCGAGGTATTTATTGCATACTTACATGTCGTAAGAGATTCCATGTGTTTTGTGTTTGTTTATTTTCGAGTCATAATTGGTACATTTTCGAAACACACACGACGGCATTTTCAATTTATTTAGGTAAGATAAGACGCGGCACGTTCGTGACTGCGCTCGATGCAGACTAAATAAAAGACGACCCAATTGGGTCGTATTTGAATCTTCACAACGCGTGCGGTGGTAACATATCTGCTTTGAGTTTTTATTATATCATTGCTTAGGCCCGTATAAATTAGTCAGTACCTACTCAAGATGCATCTCTGATCTCGGTCTCAAGACACGGTTCAGGCTCTGTGATTGGTTGGCTGTCAAAATTTGGACCAATCACAGAGCCGAACCGCGTCTTGAGACCGGGTTGCATCTTAAGTACTGACTATTTATACGGGCCATGTCCTTTCGCGGGACTCAAATAAATTCCATACTTACCAAATTTCAGCAAATCGGTTCGGCGGTTTGGGCGTTAAGAGGTCAACGACAAAAAGACAGACAAGGACAGCGGAACTTGAGTAACGAATACGCTGCCTAAAGGAGTATGGGCAAATTTGTATGGAGCGTGGGCTATCCGCGGCAAAAAACAATTCAAACATATATTCATACATAAGGAGTCCTACAATTACAGTGTAGAAATCTCATCGCCGAAATATACTTTAAAAGTGGATAAAATACATTTTTATTTTTCAAGATGATATGCATAGTTTAATAAGTATCTTAGCTTATGTTTAGAGCAAAAGCGGGAAGGTAAGGAGAAAGGTTTTTATAAGGAGGACCAGTGTTTATTAGTACTTTAACTCGTGTTTAATAACAACACTTAATTCCGCTGCTGGTAACCTAAACTAACCCTAACCTTTTTTTTTTTAATGCGCAGGCCGGGAAACTCATCATGGGTGCCCCGGCATAGCGGCATAGCGACGCCTCCGCACTCCCGTCCTACGCCGGCGGAGCGGAACGGAGGATGGATCATCCTCTCTATTCCGCTCCGCGGCCTCTTTCTTCGAAAGGACAGTTTCGCAGAAAGAGACCGCCGCCTGCCAGGCCTCATCGCTCTCGAGCATGCAGCGAACCATGCCCGAGAGCGAGAGGTCCCGCCCAAGCACCGCCATGAGATCATGGCGCTGCACGGCCCAACGATCGCACACCTGCTGTGGTGAGCCGTGTCCTCTGCAGCGCTACAATAATGGCAGGCTGGCGTAGGCTCCCTCCTGGTGACCTTACACAAGTACGCACCGAAACAACCATGTCCGGTGAGTACCTATGTACAGCTTGGCAAAGAAGAGTGTGGATTAAATGAGGGCGCTATTCTTTAAATATAGGCAACCCTACGCTTCGCTTTTGACACAATATATACTAGAGTTGACAAGTAATGTAGTGTTGTCATAAATGAAACCTGTTAGTTCCAGCTGTCACATAAATAATTATTAAGAAATATTGGTCTATGCGATCACATTATTTCGCATTTAATTATTTTCTAAACTAAATGGAATACACTAATACGTCCAAAGCAAATGTTGTTTTTAAATATCAGTACTTTCATTTTTGACACTAATTTCATCAGTGGCCGCCGATAGCCCAAATGTGCCCATACTCCTTTCTTTATTAATAGGAGGGAGATCGACACAACGAAGCTCGAAGCTGTGGGCATCACAGTATTTAAAATATAAAAGGCAGTAGGTACCTAGATAGATGGCGCTTGCTTGGCTAGAACAAAGAATAGAAAGATAATACGGAATACCTATTACCTACACCGTTTCTAATTTAGTGATAGAATAATTGTTTATTAATAAATATTGTTTGCTTTTTTGTACCGTGTACAGCAACATCCTAGATTGCTTGGAAGTAGCTCCATCTAAACTTTAACGAAAACAGGAGGTAAACAATCTAGGCCCGTATTTTTGGTCAGTACTTAAGATACGACCCGGTCTCAAGACGCGGTTCGGCTCTGTGATTGGTCCAAATTTTGACAGCCAACCAATCACAAAGCCTGAACCGTGTCTTGAGACCGAGATGCATCTTGAGTACTGACCAAAAATACGGGCCCTAGAGTCCCTGCCACCAAAGAAGTTACCTACCAATATTATTTCTAAGCTAGTTTGTTAATGTTAGACTTTTCTTTTATAGGTGTATAATTTTTTGCACATACATTGGAGTAATATCTAACTTTAGCAGAAGCCAGAAAATGATCAAAATCTTACTATAATAATACATTATGCGACATCATAATAAATAATTTTTGAATTTGCCGCGTTTTGCTAGGTTCAACTCTCGTTGGCCAGACCACAGATCTTACTCATTTTAATAGGTTGTTTTCTTTTTAGAATCTGCACCTGATGGCGCGACGATAGACACTTCTTTACAGTTTCCTATTAGTTCCGCACTGATCTGAAGTTAGTTGCAGGTCACCGTCACTAACATCATATTGGTTAAGTTTTTAAAAAATATCAGTGTACTGTCAAGTGTGACATAAATCAAAATACCATAAATTTAGTTTCCATTAGCATAAATTTAACACAAAACTGTATGTATTTATACATTTTCATATATTTCTATGTTGTTTTTTGCTTCGTCTCCCTAGTTTAAATTTCACGAACAACATACTCCTAAGCGAACAATGAACATTGGCCAAAGTGATTAGGCCATTATACTGGTAACAGTTTACGAAGACACTGACATAATATGATACTTGTCAAACTGAAAATTGACAACTCAAGGAGTTTTGGCATGTCACTTTAACAAGTCTTCTACTTTTTATTGTTGGTGTGGTTTTTATTTTTTTTCCCCAAATTGTGTTATTTGGGTTTTTGATGTTCATTATTGGTAAAATATTGTAATATTGGCCATTAAATATCCGTTATCGTACACAAGTGCAGGTAAGATGTTGTCAAAACCAAAATTTATAATTCCTGTGACATTTGGTGTGAATAACGATAAATAGGGCTATTTCTTCCGTGAGTTTTAACTAAAACATCGTTATAATTTATAATAACTTTATTATTCTATTCGTTGGAATATCATTGTGTCTTTTACAAATTGAAATGTATCAAGTTTTACAATCTTTTGCCCAGTTTTGTAGCAATTATTGATGGTATTACCTGGTATTACCGATAGTTGTCTACCCATACGCCATCTAGTTACTAAAATGGAAACTCTTTGACAGTGAAATTAAAAAAATAATAAAATGCCCCATTCCCATGTCTGCTAAATTTTTTCTTCAAGGTTTGACCTTGAATAAAAATTATTAATACATTTTTTTTATACAATTTTATGGCCTACTTTTATGAAAAAACTTTCCGTTTCGCCGAAAATCGTGAAATTTTTTTGGGGGGCTATATTCTAGGAGCCGTTCAGACTTCAGACCAAACTTCAGACTTGCTTCAGACCAACTTCAGACCACCATCAGATGACCATCGGACGGACAGATAATGAAAAGAGCATGTTTATTATATTATTTACTACGGTATAGAAATAATATTTTTGAGATGTGATAACCTTGAAAGATTCAACGTTTACATTGTTATTTTCATAAAAATAAGAAAACATAAAATTTTTTTTTTTTTTCGTCGATATAAAGTGGCAAACCACAAAGGCATAAAAGGAAACCCAAGAGTCAAGACTCAAGAGTCAAGACTAGCTGCGTTTTTTATACTTGTGAACTGTGTGGCCAACTATGGGGATTTCCCACTAAATTTAGTG
Source organism: Cyaniris semiargus (assembly GCA_905187585.1). Lineage (NCBI taxonomy): Eukaryota > Metazoa > Arthropoda > Insecta > Lepidoptera > Lycaenidae > Cyaniris > Cyaniris semiargus. Next base: position 9,979,236 of record LR994555.1, read on the forward strand.
GGAAAAAATAAAAACATTGGCTTTTTAAGGTGTAAAATTTTTTGGGGATATTTTTGGGCATACAATTTTTGAGGCGAAAATGTATATTTATTTAGTTTCTAGTACTATTATTACCATTTTTATATGAATAATGACGTTATGACTCATGACTCATGAGGGACGTTTTTGCCGCGACCACAACGCTTGCGGTCGCCATGTGGAACAGCTGAAGTAGTATTTTCAGCGTTTTGATTTCTTAGTGGAAAGCACCCCAAGTGATAAATAATATTTGGATTTTGGAAATAGTTGGGGAGTTTTGTTTGAAATTTAGTGGGTTTTCAAGTTGCTTTAGGAGGAAATTTTTCGAAGAGTTGGTATCACTGCTTGTGAATGGATGGGCGTCCATCTTGAATATCGCTGAATTTGTGCCGGTTATGTGATAGAAGTGTAATTTATTTTAAGAAACTTCGGTTTTATCGTTAACTTTTAAGAAGTTTATGAATGCTTATTGTATTTATAGCATAAAATAGGATAATCTACAGTAATGTGCTAGGTATGGGTATGTTCCTGAACCATTTGATCATTTGACGAGTAATGGCGTGCGTTTTTTCTTTGAAGACTTTCAAATTTTATTGGAGGTCCTTGTATTCAAAGTTGTGATAATGTTATAGAAGCCAGAAAATATTACTTCCTGAGAATAATCAAAAAAAGGTTCACGTACAATTAGTTAAAATTCATACACATCTTAAAAATGGTAAAGTTGGAAGGCGTTTTTAGGTTATATATCAATACAAGTGACTCGTAATCATTCGTAATCGCCAGTTATACTAATGAACATAGTGACAAATTCTTCAATTCGTATTTAGCAAACGTGATTGTGAAAATCTGAAAAGTGACGTCGAAAAAATTTTTATTCACAGTATTGTTACTCAAGACTTATGCGATTTCCGGAAAGACAATCGTCAACAAGACCTTAGGTTGGCAAAGGCTAAATACGATGGCAGTGCCTAGTAGAGCGCGGGTGTATGCCGATGTAAACTCACAGAAACCCAGAGAGTACTGGGATTACGAGAGTTATGTCGTCGATTGGGGTAATCAAGAGGACTATCAGTTAGTACGCAAGCTGGGGCGCGGTAAATACAGTGAAGTATTCGAAGCAATAAATATCACAAATAATGAGAAGTGTGTAGTAAAAATATTGAAGGTAAGTCCCTCTGTTGTATTTTTTCTCTAGGGAATCATTTCATTTATCACATTATTTACTTTAAATATGCAATAATTTATGTAAAGTCAGTCTCTGAACTATTACAGATTTGAAGTATAATATGTACAATGCAGGCTATGCAACTATATTTAAACAGTTTTGATGCAGGTTCAAACCCTGTTGAAATTGTCTTAAACTGCTAAATAAGAATAATATAATAATTTCTGTAAAATTTATTTAATAACGTTGTTAATAATTCATTCTAGTCTGCTTTTTTGTACTATGCACCATAGGTACTAGCTTGGTCACAAGGCAGGTTAATGTTTAACAGCCTTAATACAACAGCATTGTATTTAAGAAAAACATGTATTTTTGGCTAATAACTAAACCAGAAAATATTATGCATTTTAATTAAAATATGTGCAATTTCTTTTTTAGCCTGTGAAAAAGAAGAAGATAAAAAGAGAAATAAAAATATTAGAAAACTTGAGAGGAGGCACAAATATTATAACATTGCAAGCTGTGGTAAAGGACCCTGTGTCGCGTACACCAGCTCTGATCTTTGAACATGTCAACAACACTGACTTTAAGCAGCTGTATCAGACTTTGTCAGACTATGATATAAGGTATTGATAAATTTTTAGTTTTATCATACATATTTCAAAATTTTGTGACTATTTTATTTCCTATAAAACTAATCTACAAAGAACAAATGAATATTCTTCATTGCACTTGGGTGCCTTACACATTATAACATAAACTAAATACTATAAAAAACTAATACTAAAAAACTAAATACATATAAACATAGGGCTGCCATCCGTCCGGATTTGTCCTAGTTTGAAGGGCGTCCGGGGACCGTCCGGCTGGGTTTTTGTGAAGTGTCCGGGTGAAATTCAGACACTTTTGTTGAAAGAAATCCAAATTTTAGTCCTGCAGCAATAAACGAAAGATTTGAATTTGCTAAGCATACATAATTACGGTTTCTTCTCACTGGTTTAATGCTCTTAAGTTCTATGATCAGAATGAAGTACGATTTCGAGGACTTAAGTTGGTCAGATTTTTACAAATTCTTGTTGCAAAAGATAGATGTTTTAGTAAAAATTGGAAAGACATTATCGTAAATACTTTTTAATACCTCGATCGTGGGAATCACAGACACAATAGATTTTCAATTGTTATGCGGCAGCCGGCTGCCGCTTGGGGATTGATGAGTTAAGAGCTGTCCGGGGAAATAACCTACACATTTCGGCCTAATGTCTGGGATTTTTTGTTGTGCTTGACCGGCTTATAAACACTAAAGGTAGCTTTATTGCTAAAATTTTTTGGTGAACTGTATTTTTTGAGGTTTTTTTTTTCAATTTTTTAAGACTAGGTACTAGCCCCATACACCATGCATAAGGCTCCCATAAATACAGTGCTCTGCAGTAAAGTGAAGCTAAATTTCATAATTGATAATTTCATCTAATCGGGAATATTATGCAAAGGTTGGAGCAGAGGGTGGTACTAGCACATACAGTAACATCTGACCGAACATGACGTGTTGCACATCACATCACAATATTGGCAGAAACTTTGTCTAACGTCAAGCAAAACTTTTTAAATCACCAAAGTAATACTATCATATATCCTATTTATGCAAATGTTAACATAATTAAGTTTTATAACTATACACCGAATGTATTCCCCCCTTAAAATTTATAAATTTTATAAATGCATGCAATATAATTAATTAAGAAGTCTAACTGCCGCACTCAGAGTGGAACATTAATTATTTAAATGTAATTAATTCAAAATTTTGACATAAGCCCCATACATTATCTGTCAAACTCTTCATTAAATCGAAGGTTAATCATAATTAAATGTCTCTGAGTACGGTGGTAAATCATCAGGTAGTTAACCAGGTCATTGAGTTAAAATTTGCTTATGATTTAATGTCACTAATAATAAATTTTTATATTCCAGATACTACTTGTATGAACTCCTTAAGGCTTTAGATTATTGTCACAGTATGGGTATAATGCACCGAGATGTTAAGCCTCATAATGTAATGATCGACCATGATAACAGAAAGCTGCGTCTCATAGATTGGGGCTTAGCTGAATTTTATCATCCTGGGCAGGAGTACAATGTTCGAGTTGCTTCTAGGTACTTTAAAGTAAGTGTCACATTCCACCAAAGCTAGTGAGTTTTGTAATTAAGAGCGGGCTGTAAAATTTTGATGTGTTTTCTAATAAGTATTACAATCCCGGAAGACGATTGACTTAAATGAAATTGAGATTTATTTAATCATTGTATATTTATCTGATATTTGCCTAACGGAAAACATGATTCACTTATTTTGACTTGATAGTTATATTTTTCGAAATTATGAATCTTTCTGGGCTTTTCAACAAATATCTGTTACACTTATTGATTTACTATCATTAAATAACTTGCACACACTTTATAAAATAATGGCTAAAGGAAATATTAGTATTGTATTTAATCATCAAAAAACATTTTTGGGACTTGCGACCTTTACTTTCGTGCTATAATGCGGGAACCGTTGTTACGCGATATTGTTCACTATTAGCTGCAGCGCACAGCACAATGCCCGGGAGCACGATTCTGGAATGTATGAATGGTGTGTAGGTGGGGCTAGCGTGCTTTTGATATTTCTGACAGCCCGCTCTTTAGGCCAGGTAGTCCCTAATTTACGTGACTTTGAATCAATAATAAACAAACAAATAGTGACTTTAAAAAGCCAAAAAAATACACATTGTTGTTTACTTAATGTACTTTGACAATTTGTGGTTCAAAATATAATACTGAAAACTTCACTCGATCAAAAATAACTCCGAAGAGGAGGCCAAATTCGAACATTTTGTAATATTTTTCATGAAGCTTATGATAGTTTTACTTTCAAAAATCATATCTACGAAAAGCTCATAACTTAAAGAAGAATAATATGTGGTTACATTTTGCATTTTGGTCTCTATCTAAGTGAAAAGTAAATATTCCAAGATAAAAGCCAATTTAGTTTTTGATCTTAATTCAAAATCTATATACAAGCTAGTTATTGGGAATTAATGCTATTTTCTATTAATTTCATTAACATGCTAATTTTGATGTCACAGCATGCTACTTGCTAAAAACGCGGCATCGTGAATTATATTATCGGTTCGCATTGCACCACTCGCGTCGAATATTATTTCCCATTGAGTGAGAAATAGCAATTCATTAACAGTTAGCGCCGCGGTGCGTAACAGTGCGGACGTGAATTTTTTATCATGATTGCAGACTATTGCTACGCTTGATAATATTATTAGCAATCGTATTTTTAGCAAGTACGATTAATTTAATCATTGCTAATGGGCATTTAACATTTAATTATTATTGCTAATGCTATTTTTACCAACAGTAATACAAGCTACTGTCACAAACCTTAAAAACTGATTAATTAATATATACAATAATACTTTGAAATCTAATTTTCAGGGTCCTGAACTTTTGGTAGACTATCAAATGTATGATTATTCACTCGATATGTGGTCGTTAGGGTGCATGTTGGCATCTATGATCTTCCGTAAAGAGCCTTTCTTCCATGGCCATGACAATTATGACCAGCTTGTACGTATTGCTAAAGTGCTGGGAACTGAAGAATTATTTGAATATTTGGATAAATATCATATAGAATTGGATCCTCGGTTTAATGATATTCTTGGAAGGTATTGTTATTGTATATACTATATAATGTTATAGAATATTTACTAATAGAAAAGTGGAATAGTACTAAAAATTTTTTTTTTCTTGACAGGCATTCCCGTAAGCGATGGGAACGATTTGTACATTCAGAAAACCAACATTTGGTGTCCCCAGAAGCTCTAGACTTTTTAGACCGTCTGTTGCGCTATGATCACTACGAGCGTTATACTGCTCGTGAAGCAATGGATCATCCATATTTTTGTGAGTACATTTATGTCAAATTTTAAGATTACTTGCAATTTTTATAGAAATATTAAATCACGCACTTTCTTACTTATACATATTGTTGTTGAAGTACCAATACCTCCTAACTGTAGGTGCTTATTTTACAGGAGAAAGAAAAAACGTTTAACTTTTTAGGTTTTATTTACAGAATTTTCCTAAAGTTTTTTATGAAAGTATTACAAAAATACTTATTATTTTCTAAATTGCGATTTAAATAATATCACAATTTCTTGTAAAACTGTCAATTAAGATATTGATCTTGAAGTTGATTTCTTAAAAAATGTTAGCTAGGAAGTATTAGTACTTCAACGACGATATACAGGGTGTAAAATTACCCTCCGGCCAAATTTCGATATATTGATCGTTGTTAAAAATAAAAATACACGTATTTTTTCTTTTATAATCACTTAGTACTAAAATGTTGAGCAATAGCTTACGAAAGTTTTCCGAAAAGATACCACAATTAATGGACACTACTAGTGCCGCGGCCGGGCCTCTCGCGCCATCCCCGCTCTACCCGCCGCCGCGAAGTGACCATTCTGCAGCGATTTTAAGTGGGATAAAATAATATTTTATCCCACTTAAAATCGCTGCAGAATTTTTTACTATAACATGATATTATGTTATTGTAAAAAAAATATTTTTTTCGGTTAAATGTACTCTTCTCATGATACCTAAGCCCTTAAAAAATTTGGCTGGAAGGTTTAATTGCACCCTGTATTATACTAATCATTGCAATAATAATTATTGATCAGTTTATACAAATAAATTTTATAAAAATAACTCATTAACTGCTGCACTCAGACGATATTAATCTGTATTAAATGAAGATTTTGACATAAGCCCCATACATTATATTCTGTCAAACTCTTCATTTAATAATTACAGACTACAGTAAAGTAATTAATATTCGACTCTGAGTGCGGCAGTATGTGTATAAAATATAATTAAAGTTATAGGTGTGACAGGCACAAAAATTCATATAAAACATCAACATTTATAAGAACTTCTGTGTCATGTTATTTTTATTATACCTTAATAACTTATAACCAATGAAATAAATATAATAAAATCATTGTTAATAATAATAATTAACTTGATTCGCCTTGATTACAGACCCAATAGTGAAGGAGCAAGGGCGTATGGTGTCATCTAACGCTCCATCTCCAAATGCGTTGCAAGGACCAATAATTGCAGCAGAATAATTGTTATAAAATTTATGATCTTTATAACAATATATATTGAAATATTTATTTGTACGAGTTTTCTGAAGAACAGAGATAAGGAAATGCTGGGACAGTCTAGTGACAAAGAGACTATTTGCAAGGGACACAGTGAGGGGCGCCATTCTCAAATCCGGTTAATTTTAAACTTCTTACTGATTAAAGTATAATTTGGAAAGACATGTTATATTTTAGTGTTAATACTAGCAAATCTGGTTTATTGATTTGTTTTTCCTCTGAATAAAGTTTAGTCCCATTGGAAATGTTCTTGGCTGTTACATCAATTGTCTTCTAAAGACGAGTTAATTACTAATTTAAACCTTTTCTTAAGTGAAGTTTAACATGAATCATGAAATAACCGAAATTCGATTTTCAGTGCACTCAATCTTTTGCATTTATTAACCTACAGTATTGATATTGTAATTACTTGTATGATATATGGTAACATCTGCATACCGTTTGCAAATACTGGTTAGTAACTCTTTGTTGGTATTTCAATTAAAATTTTGTATTTATATTATAATGGTAAAATGTAGATATGTGTGATAAATACAAAATTTTAAGACATTTTTGTTTCTTTTATTAATCAAATATGAAATATTTCCGAGTGAAATTAATATAAATATTAGTATATTTTTATATGTTGTCCCGTTCATTAAGCATTATTACTTACATTTATATTAAACATTATTAAATTTGGGCCTGGTTATAGTTTGGCAATTTCCAATCTGGATGTGTAGATCCTATGTCTGTGGTCTGTACTGTGAGCTGTCATCTGTTGTTTGTGATGGCATGGAATTACTTACACAACATTTAGCAGTGGAATTGAACAAAATACGTCATGCTCACTGGTCATGTTTTTTATATTTTTGTTCTGCTGTATGATGTTACGATTTTTTGCATATCATGTTATATGTAGCAAAAAATTAAATTTTGTAAACTAATATGAGATTAGTAAATATTGGGAATCTAGTGAATGATTTGTTCAAAATATTTATTGCAATTATTAATTCATAGCTGGGATACCCAATGGATATACTTTTAACATTAAGGATTTTAGTTATTTTCGAGGACTTAATGAGATTTACTTCTACTGCTGGCAACTATTTTTCGTTTGAAATAATTTATTATTATTATAATTGCAAGTTTTTTTTGGCTTTTGTTTTGTAATCTCTGGAAAAAAATTAGTTAAAATAAAGATTAAACAAAGGTTTCAATGCATCCAATGTACCATCGAGGAAATTGATTCCTAGGCAGTTAACAGACCAACGTTATTTGGTCAGATCATGTCAATTCAACGTTAAAGCCACCGCAGCGCACGGAGAGACTACGCACGTGCGTCAAGCTTCGCTTTGTAAGAAAATATATGTGACTGTGTCCACTGCAACCCACGGACACGCTACGCACGAATTGACTCACGTAGTTTGCTCGAATACGGTGCACACGTAGCTCAACGCTGGCCACGCTACGCATGCTGTGCACGGGATACACGTAAACGTGTACATAGTATTCAAAACTGTGCTGTGCTACAGTTGTACATAGTCGGCCGTGTGCATAGCGTGTGCTACAGTGGAAACGTTGACCCACGTAGTCACACTAATAAATCCGTGCGCCGCGTGGCCGTGCACAGCGTGCGCCGCGGTGGAATGGCGGCTTAATTGTGATCTGTCGCCTGGGTTTCACATAACGAGACCAAGGTCTGCCTAGGAATCAACTTCTCTGAAAATACATGCTTAAAAGCAATTTTTCTAATATAACTTGTGACGTATAAAAATATTTTGAACAAATCTCATTAGTTCTCTGGTCGTGTCGATCTTTATTTATTAAAGTGTACGCGGTTGGTAAATAGAAATTGGTAAAGTAATTTACATCCTCCTTATTTGCTACAAATACAGTTGTACTTGTCTCATTGTGATAATTATTTCATAATAATTGTTTCACTATGTCTATTTCCTGATAGCATAAATAATGATAAATCCATGCTACTAGCGATATATATGTTTTTAGAAATAAAAATTTAACAAATTCAAATAGCCTATGAAAACTCATTTGGCCAAAGGCTGCAACATGCTCGACTAATGACTTACAGAAATCTTTGATAAATATGTATGGAATGATAGAGAAGATGTAGTATAGTATTTGTGAGAAGATTCACTATCAATAGAAACCAAAATAATATATCCGCCAATCTCCAAGAGACATCCATGTACTAAGCCCCTGAAAAGAATTAGCAAGTTCTGGTGGTCACGCAGGTATGGAAAATCTCATAAAAGATTTCTCAAGTTGCAATTATTGCAACGACTCAAAGTTAAATATAACCTATCAAGTCCCATATGATCACCGGTGATCGCGACAACAATAGAATAACAATAGATTTCCAAGAATCCACGATCGAAGGAATAGGATATATTACTGCAATATTTTCACGCTAGTAGAGTGCAGTAGAGCTAGAGCACAGACAGTAAACAAAAAGTTGTGTTCGTCGTTTCACAACGTTTCTGTCAATATTCTGATATGACGTGTGCAACATGTCGGATTTTGGTCGGATTCTTTACTGCATGTGCTAGTAGCTCCCTCTGCTATGACCTTTGCGTAATATACCCTATTCCAACCACTCACAAATAAAAAGATTTAAAATATTTTCTCATGAAAATAATGACACTTTTTTGCGACAGTGCATATTTTGGTAATTTTTTCATTGATGCATATTTTATTCGTATTATGGCGTCGTAATGTCTAAACTAGCTATCATGATACACACCGAAGTAATGAAACAGAGGTGCAATACATGAAAATTTAAAATAGTACTATACAGGGTGTAACAAAAATAAGTGATAATACTTTAGGGTGTGTAATGTTCCTTGTAGAGAGTTCACTGTGAAAGTAGCAGCGCTGAAAGACCAAAATTTTTTTTCACTTTTGTATGGGGAAACTCGTGACGCTCGGGCCCTTGCCCATACAAAAGTTTCATATAGAAGTGAAAAAAAAAATCGTATCACTTATTTTTTTTACATACTGTATAATAGTACTATAAGTAATAATAGTAGTAATATTATGGACCCAGCCCTATAAAGATTTCCGCAACTTACAATATTTCATATTATAAGTACAATATCTTCCTAGAAACAAAATTTTCAACAGAATAAAGGTAATTACTCATATATGAGTACCAAGATAGAGAAGTTGGTAGAGAATTAATTTTGGTTTGCATAAAAAATTAAAAATCCTTGATTTGATAAAATGTGAGCATTTATTAAGGCAAGGGCACCGCCAGACAAAATATAAAGAAATCCTAATAATAAATGACTTTTGATTGTTTTACACCTGTTTCGGTGACGGTGGCCCGTTTCATTGAAAGGGCAGTTACGTAGGACTTCACAGGGCCTGCCATCCGTCCGGATTTCCCCCGCTGCGACTGGGGCGAACTGAACGCCATTCAATCACACGGCTATACGTCGTTTAGCCGACTTGTTGACTGCAACGTTCAACACTACAGCTAAATGACACTTAGCCAACTGGTTAAATGGTAAATTAACTAAGGTGACCATTAGTTTACTGCTATTATTACACAAGCGTAATGATAACAAGCAGATTAAGGCGCGCCGCAGACGTCACACTTTTTGTGAGATCGAGTCTGCGGCTTACATACAGTCTGCATGGCGCGCGCCATCAGACTGTATACGTAAGCCGCAGACTCGATCACACAAAAAGTGTGACGTCTGTGGCGCGCCTTATTGTATTCTAACTCATTTTGAACACAATTGCAATAAATACCTTGGTGATGCATTTCATAATCCCGTAATTTCTACTCGAATATTTGTTTAAATTTTGATTCACTCGTATGTGTCCCCATAATTTCTGTCTCTTTAATAATACTTGTAACATATATAAATTACGAAAAATATCTTAATACAACCACAAAACACCGGTTAAGCCTTGTCCACATTTGTATCAAGTACCTAGTCGTATCCGTATCAGGCGTATCGTATCGAGTATGCGTATCCTAAGTGTGAACGCCTATTTTGACCATAGCGTACAGAAATATTTGATCGAAGATAGCGTATCTTTAATCGCGCGAGCCACCGTTTGGCCAAAAACCACGTCCACACTTATAGATACTGTATCTTGATCGCGTTTCGTCTCGCCGATCCTCATATCGATCTAGTGATTCATTCAGTTAAGAACTCCCAGAGTGCAGACATCAAAATGCGTCCACACTAGATCATTCTGCCGATCATGATTCATGATACGTCATACGCGTATCCGATACGACACGTATCAGTAGGGCTACTACGAAACTGTTTTGAGACTCAAACAATCGGACGAGAATGCCGCGTCCTGCTCTAACAACGTCATTTCACGTTTGTTAGAGTAGGGCGCGGCATTCTCATCCGATTGTTTGAGTCTCAAAACAGTTTCATGGTACAAGGCCATATACGCGGTTTATAGCGGTCGGGGTGTATCATGATACGAATTGTATCATGATCGCGATCATTTTGCGTCCACACTAGCAAACATGATACGCTTCGATGCTACGCGACGGAGATCTGATACGTGAAAATGATAAAGTGTGGACAAACCCTTTGTTGACGCCATATTGTAAACAAAACGCACCAAGCGCCGCGGTGGTGAGCGCTGAACTAATTCAATCAAACGGCGGCTTTTGTATCAGCTGTAGTGTTGAACGTTTTGAGCGATTTAAATATTCAATTAAAAAGCTAGACGTATGATTGAATGTCGTTGTTCAGTCAAAGGGCTAGCTGTTTGATTGAACGGCTATTTAAACCAGTTGGCTGCGACATACACACCCTAAAGTATTATCACTTAGTTTTGTTACACCTGTATAATATAAAAAATCTTTATATTTTGATGATAATTTTATCTATATATTCGGAGTATACATAGTATCAGAACTGGGAGTAAATGTATTATAATATTAGCTCTCAATAACAAGGTTTTTTAAGTCGCTCAATTTACTGCTGAGTTCCAAAACATGTCTCTGGCAGCTATAACACAAGTCCTGGTTGCTTGTTACTAATTCCAAGTGACCATTTAAAGTGGGATTACACACATCAAACTTTGTACAGGAAACATAACTCGAAAAATGCGTCGCATCAGCAGCTGTTAACTTTTCAACATCTTGGTCAAAGGTACTCTGTAATAAATAATTTGTATCATTAATTCATTATTCATACATTGTTGCTAATATTTAAATGTTATCTTTGCATGGTTCAACCACTGAGTCAAATTGTATGCAAATGCTTTTAGTGTCTTATCATATTATCCTTCTGATTATTATTGAATATTATAGTAATGGTAAATTCATTAAAGTGTAACTACCTTACAAAACATGCAAATTTTGTCCTTGGAATCAGAAGAGCTTATTTTGTCTGCAGTCTTGCAAATGGTAGTTAATGTAGCAGGAAAATTTTCTTGCAGTCCTGATACAAAGCCCTGAATAATTGATTGTAGACTATTATTGTTTGATGCACATTTACTCTGAGTAAAATAAATTCCTTTAATTGCAGCATAAGTTTCAACTTCTTCAATAGTTATGTCTCTCATGGGCCTCAATATTTGTGCATCTTTGTTTTTCACGTCACAAAACCCCTAAGAACAAATATACACATTACTTAACAATTATAAATAAAAGTCAATGTAGTTCAGTAAGCAATAATAATTATGGAATTTTAAATCTAGCTATTGAACTTACAATATTATTTTCTATCTGAGACCCTCTACCTATGGCAATGTCAGAGAGTAAATTCACGGCTAAAGTAGTTGTTGTTTCAGCAGTAAATATAATTTTGCATTGCAATTCCTTAGCTATCCGAATATAAAGATTTTGTTTCATATGAGCCAACAGATCACAAGATGTAGTTTTGGAAACTTTCCATTTCTTAATTTCTTCAGGTAGTATAGTTACATGTGAGTCAGATAGTAAAGCGTTTTTATTAAAATAATGACTTATATCAATAACATTCAACTTAAATTTGTACTTATTACATTGATCGAGTATGCTGCGTTTATTAATTTCATCATGTGGTAATTGTTCTGAAACAAACAAGTGTTACAATAGTTTGATGACTTTAAATCTTTAGAAAGGACTTAATATTAACTCATCAAGCCCCATACGGGCACCGGTGGTCGCGACAACAATAGAATACAATAGCATTTCCAAGAATCCGCGATCGAAGGGTTAAAGCCCTTTATCGTGGAAAAATTGACGGTGCCCGTGTGATAAACTAATTTCTATGCGAACGAACTTGCGGAAGCAAATAAATAGTTCACGTTTTTAGGGTTCCATAGCCAAATGGCAAAAAACGGAACCCTTATAGATTCGTCATGTCTGTCTGTCTGTCCATCCGTATGTCACAGCCACTTTTCTCCGAAACTATAAGAGCTATACTATTGAAACTTGGTAAGTAGATGTAGTCTGTGAACCGCATTAAGATTTTGATACAAAAATGGAAAAATAATAAGAAATTTTAAGGGTCCCAAAGGTACAACTAAAACAAAAAAAATTTTTTTTCATCTAACCTATGCGTGTGGGGTATCTATGGATAGGTCTTCAAAAATCATATTGAGGTTTTTTTATATCAGTTTTTTCTAACCTGAATAGTTTGCGAGAGAGACTCTTCCAAAGTGGTAAAATGTGTGTCGTTCCCGCCCCCTCTAACTTCTAAAGTATGTCTTCATGATAAGTCAAAAAAAATATGATGTACATTACTATAAAAACTACCAACGAAAATTAGTTTTTTTTTTAATCTATGGACGCTTCACACCACGTCAGTCTGGCCCCGTGCTAAGTACCTGAAGGACTTGTGTTACAGGTACCAGACAACGGAAATATATTTAATACTTTTATACTATACATATATTTAAGATTTTTATTATATGATACACATATTTAATACACATCCATGACCCAGGAACTTTTGAAAACATTTTGTTCTGTGGCGGGATTCGAACCCACAACCCCCGGCTTGAGTCATTTGATGTCATTTGAGCGAGATCTAGTAAGTAGTTTTTTTATACGTCATAAATGGTAATAATTAATCTAACTTTCATTAAATCAAGTGAAATATAAAAATAAAACAAAAACCTATTAATTTAATAAAAATAAACCTTATTGCCAGGAACCCTTCATGGGCGAGTCCGACTCGCACTTGGCCGATTTTATTATCTACTCATACGTAGTATCCCCTTAGTAGTCTGAGTCTACTCACCAGTCACATGCAGAAGGAAAGGAGTTATTCTTAACTTTTTGTGTGAGTTTAGACATATTCCATGATATACTAGGTCTAATAATACTGCAGAACTTATTCCACCTGATAAGCATATCAAGACATTTTCATTTGCTCTCAGTTTCCTGCTTTTTCCAAGGCAGGCGCGGAACTTATGGTCAATATACGACAAGAAACAATCATCGCAAAAATGATATTCTTTTCGTATTGTAACTGTACTTTTTGATTTACACTTTCTACAAATCATTTTAGAAATGCAAACACAATGCAAAAATAAATTAATAACCTTTCATAAATACACTTCTACAGTTCGACGAGGCTTTATATGAATATGTCAATGGTGTCAATGGGCCACAGATTAGTAGTATATATTGTAGACAATGGGCGCTGCTGGTAAAGGAGAACTGTCAAAAACACGGAGCTAAAACAAACTTTGTTTTAGCTCCGTGGTCAAAAATGACGTTTTTGTATTATATAAGCGTTATAGAGTGCGTTTCATCGAATAGTTCCTTTGCCGTCATGTTGGCACTAATGCAAATTAGTGTTGCCTCATTACCCTTACTGTGCTACCTTAAATTATGGGAGATGTTATGTTTAAATCACAAAATTCACCTAAAGAAAATTGTATGTAATTCTAACAGCTTTCGCCCGCGGCTCTGCCTGAGTTAACGTCTATCCCTCGGGGACCGTTCTTTTTCCCGGGATAAAAGGTACCCTATGTCCTTTTCCATACCCCAGACAATATTATATCACGGCTATATTTTATCACGCTAAGACTAATAGGAGAATGTGGAAAAAACGGGGGAAATTATTTGAAAAGGCTTATCTCGCGAACTACTGGAGCAATTTTTATGTTATTTGGCACAGATAAGAAGTAGACCACGTGAAGGATCATAGGCTATCGATTTTAATCATTTTTTCAGTGGCTGTATATTTTATACCCGTACGACGCCGGGGCGGGTCGCTAGTAACACATATTTTACATATTGTAAGTAAAAAGTACTATGTTAAAGCACAAATCAATAATATTATTATACTAGCTTTTACCCGCGACTTCGTTCACGTATATGTAGTTTTCGTCACTAGAAATGCGTTTCATCAAATAGTGCCTTTGCCATCATGTTGGCATTCTCTGTTAATATCGTAAACACGGTAGACACGCTCTGCGAGTATTCATAAGTTTTACTGTGTTTAAGGGTAATTAAACTGATGCTGGTAACCCTATTTCACTAAGCATAATGGCGGCAACCCGAGCTTGTACACATCTAAATGGAATTATTGGGGCCTCGTTACGTTTTTCACGTTCACAAAACTCATTCACTCTTAACACCATCATTCTTTCACTACTCTTTAATGTTTTCGACATGAATTTCTCACGAAATCACAGTAAAACTTATGAAAACTCGCAGAGCATGTTTACCGTGTTTACGTTATTGACAGACAGGAATGCCAACATGACGGCAAAGGAACTATTGTGCGTTTCATCAAATCGTTCCTTTGCCGTCATGTTGGCACTAATGCATATTAATGTTGCCTCATTACCCTTACTGTGGTACCTTAAATTAGGGGAGATAATATTATGTTATCACAAAATACTTTTAATAATTCCCTAAAGAAAATTTCATATAATTCTAACTTTCGCCCTCGGCTCTGCCTGCGTTAACGTCTATCGCTCGGGAACCGTTATTTTTCCCGGGATGAAAGGTACCCTATGTCCTTCTCCATACCCCAGACAATGTGTACCTATGAAAGTTTCATGATGATCCGCTTAGTACTTTATGCGTGAAGGCGTAACTAACAAACAAAGTCACTTACGCATTTACTAGCTAAAAGCCGAGCTTTGTGAATTGTGAGGGCTCGCGTCGTCACACCTTGACTGACTGATGATAACACTACATAGTTTTTCCGTAAAGTGTACCACAAAATGTACAGGCTGTGGGATATACTAGGGCTCGCTTCGCTCGCCCTGATAATATTATTATACTAGCTTTTACCCGTGACTTCGTTCGCGTGTATATAGTTTTCGTCACTAGAAGTGCGTTGCATCAAATAGTTCTTTTGCCTACATGTTGGCATTCCTGTATGTTAATAACGTAAACATGGTAGACACGCTCTGCGAATATTCATAAGTTTTACTGTGTTTATGGGTGATTAAACTGATGCTGGTAACCCTATTTCACTAAGCTTGTACACATCTTAATGGAATTATTGGGGCCTCGTTTTTCACGTTCACAAAACTCTTTCACTCTTAGCACCATCATTCTTTCACCACTCTTTAATGTTTTCGGCATGATTTTCTCACGAAATCACAGTAAAACCTATGAATACTGGCAGCAAGTGTCTACCGTATTTACGTTATTGACAGACAGGCTCAGACTACTAAGGGGATACTACAGACAGGAATGCCAACATGACTTTGAACATAACGGCAAAGGAACCATTGACATAAGAACTAATATGGACACGAAATGACCACGAAAGAAACGACTTACGAACCTGCCTTCAAAATTTGTAAAATTAAAATGGCGGATTTTACTAGAGATGTCACTGAATAATGAAAAAATATCGATATCGATACTTTTCCAAATAATAGTAAAGACATAACATACATAAATTATAAAAAATCTGGTGACCTCTGCTCATTTTTATAAAAGTAAAGACTCGCATAAAATAGTAGATGGTTTATTAGGGTTCCGTCAAACCCAAAGGGTAAAAACGGGACCCTATGGGAGCGAACTCACGGCGCGGTTTTTTCCCGCGCCCGCCGCGGTTGCGGGCCCGCGCAAATGAGTGGTTTTATTTCAGAACTCACAAGACCGCTGATTTGTGCGGGCCCGCAGCCGCCGCGGTCGCGGTCAGCGCCCGCAAACTCGGCGGGCAGTAATGGCAAGACGGGCGGTTGCAAGGCGGGCAGAAACGATCAGTTCAGATCCAGACCGCCATGGACACACACCAAAAACGAGCTGTTGCGGTATACTTACTTTACAGAAGAATACAGAAAAAAAAACCCAAAAGGACGGGCGATTTCTACTACGGTCGCCTACTATGGGTACTGCGATCGCCCGCTAAACTATCGCAGAGCGCGCGGGCGCAAACCGTCGAGGCTGCGGGCGACCGCCGCCCGCCAGTGCAGCGGGAGCCGCAAACAACCGCGCGGGCCGCGAGCGAAAAACGCGCCGTGAGTTTTGCTTTCGTTTTTTACATTCAAAACTGGATTCCACAAAGGCTGCGAGCCCGCAACCACGGCGGGCGCGGGAAAAAACCGCGCCGTGAGTTCGCTCCCTATTACTGAGACTTCGATGTCTGTCCGTCTGTCCGTCTATGTCTCCAGACCAGACTGTAACGTAACTCAAGAACCCCTACAGCAGACTTCTGAAATTTTCACGCAGTGTGTATTTCTGTTGCCGCTATTTCAACAAATACTAAAAATAAATATTTAAGGGGTCTCCCATACAACAAACGTGATTTTTTTGGCCTTTTTTACTCGTAATAAATAATGGTAGCAGGTAGGCATTAGGCACTTGAAATACTCACAATATTCTTAATTATATTTGTAAGTAAATAAAATCTTTATTCCAATTTTTTTAACATTACACAACGACAAAAGAAAAAAAGAAAAAAGAGTTTAAACTTTAATAATTAATAATAAAATAAAGTTAAAATTAATATTTAAGAAGGGCTCCCATACAAAAGACTCAATTTTTTGCCAACTTTCGCTTAATAACGGTACGGAGTGAGTTTTTACTGTTTTTTAGTAAAATTATATTTAAAAAGTGAGTAGGGTAATGTTATTGTAATCTTACAACAAAGTGTTCTGGAAACATGATAGTTTTAGGAAAGGTCGTGGTAGGCCCCCTGCAAGCGTCATAAACTGTCAACGGCTGCCGTCGGCTGCCGTCGACTGCCGCCGACACGTGCCGTCGACTGCCGCCGACACGTGCCGCCGACTGCCGTCGACTGCCGCCGAAACGTGCCGCCGACTGCCGTTGACTGCCACCGACACGTGCCGTTCGTCTGTAAGAAGCCTTAAGGTCCAACAAATAAATAGAGAGGAATTCAGTTGAGAAATCTCCTTTCCGTTTTATGGTTTTAGTGTTATCTGGTACTGTGGTAGTATTTCTTTCTTTCAATAACCCTGCTAGTCTGGCTGAAGGCTGAAAAATAAATAAAAAGATTTAATAATCAAAGAAAAACCAAATCGTCGTTATACATCATACTTATCTATGTAATTTCGTGCAATTTGCACAATTTGCCTGAAGTAAAATAACTTCACCAATAACATTTATGATGGTACAGCTGTACCATCAAAATAAAGATGATTCTTTAAGTCTCAATTTGTCTAATGTTCTATTGAAGCACCAATCTTCAAAATGGATTGAGCAGACAAATATCCTTGTTTTTGTCATGTCAATATTTTGTTCACCAATAATATTCAACCATGATTTTCTTTTTTCTTTATCATTAGGTAATCTAAAAGTATAAATAAACACATACATTCTAAAAGTGATGAAATTATTAGGTAAAAAAAAACTTTAAATAAAATGTATCGATAAAGCCACATCACTATTGTTCATACAATAGTACTATCACGTATTTAATACGGAAAACATCAAAAATATAAGGAACCAGGCGGTGAAATTAATAGAACCTTTTGTAATAGATCATTTTTAGAAAACACAGTCGTCTGGATTTAAAAATCTGATGTATTTCGAAGTAAAATACTAAACTTACATATGTAAAGACAAATCTGGTTGTTTCTTCCAGATTTTAGTACGGCATCAAATAATGCTGCACGCGGTCATATTTCGGCACTCCAAATCTCACTTCCTAAAACAATTTTTACCGAAAAGAACTAGAATAATGTCGAAATTTTTTAAATAAACCCCGTTTGTTTATGTACGTTGACAGGTCAACTACCACTCAAATTGTAAAACAAAAATGGCGATTGGGTCGCAAAGAGACATTTCGGCAAATATTTCTTTCAAAATGGTAAACACTCAAACTTACAGTTATCATTTTTCACTTACGTAAAAACGCATAAGCAAAAGGGAGATAGTTATATAATTATAAATTTATCGACGAATTGACGTAAACAATTCTATACATAGACAATTGCTTCGGATCCATAGGTTTAGAGGTCTTTGAAAGGAACTATTCGATGAAACGCACTCTAGTTCCTTTTCTTGCCACGTTCTTGTCGAACTGTACAGTTCGACAAGGCTGTTTAGGAACGTGGCGAGAAAAGGAACTAACGCTTCTATCATACAAAAACGTCATTTTTGACAGTTCTCCTTACCAGCAGCAGCGCCCATTGACAGTTTGACACATTCATATAAAGCCTTGTCGGACTTTACCACAGCTCTACAATATATACTCTAATCTGTGACCACAGCCTAGTGCAGATTTTTTTCTGACGGCGCAGGCTAGGCCACAGAATACAAATTACTCATGCCCACAGATTAAGGTATATGTGTTACGCTCAAAGACCGAAAACGCTCAGTGAGCGAAAAAAAGCTAAACGAATATCTCTAGTAAATATGCTTAGGTAAATTATCCATAGTGGATTTACCTTTTCTAAAACCAAACTGACTATTTGACAATAATTTATGATGCTCAAGGAACCATTCCAATCTATTTTTTATTAAATTTTCAGCCACTTTGATTAAAACTGATGATAGTGCTATTGGTCTATAAGAAGTAATTTCGTCAGCGGGTTTATTAGGTTTCAATATTGTTATTACTTCCTGTGATTTCCACGAGTCAGGAATGTTTCCAGAAATCATGACCGTATTAATAAGATTTAGGTAGTAACCTAACGCTTTATCCCCTAAATTCGATAAAAAAGAATACGGAATACTGTCCATACCTGGAGTAGAATCATTTACACTTGATAAAACACCTTTGAGCTCAACCATAGTGAAAGGAGAATCTAGTGCGGAATACGAATGTTCTCTTATGTAACAGGTTGGAAAAGGGACCGGAAAAAATTCTGCTACTGAAGATGGAGCTAACTGATCAACATAACTACTTAAAAATTCTTTAGGAAGTACCATAGTCTGTTCTTTAAATACAGATCTGAATCTTTTTATACTTTTCCACACTTCAGATGGACATGTGGATAGAGATAGAGATGAACAGAAATTTTTCCAACCCTGTTGCTTCTTTTGTTTTAAAAAAATCCGATTGGATTTATTAATTTGCGTTAATTTATCAAAATTTTCACTGGACATGTTGTCAGCATATTCCCTTTCGATAATTTTTCTTTTTTTAACTGCTTCCGAACATTCGGAGTCCCACCATGGTGGGAATGGGACTATTGTTCCCATTGCTTTTTTTGTGGGGAATTGCTTCTCAGCAACTTTAATAATTGTCTTAGCTAACAATTCAGAAGCAGTTATTTCGTTACCTAATCTAATTTCAGGAAGATCATTGATTTGACATTCTATTTCATTTTTGAACTTATTCCAATCAACTTTATCTAATTTATATCTATTTCTTATTCTTTTGTTATTTATGTTGTTACTTTTGTAAGCCAAAGATAAACATATAGGATAGTGATCACTGCCGTATGAAGAAGACAAAGTTTGCCAAGATATATTTGGTGCTAATGAAGGAGAGCAAATGGAAATGTCCACTGCACTTTTGTTTCTATTAATATTTACGACCTGTGTAGGATCACCTGTATTAAGCACACATAAATTAAATTTGTCTATGATGTCCAATAAATCCTCTCCATCCCTGTTGGACACATCGCTTCGCCAACTCCGATGATGAGCATTAAAGTCACCCATTACTAATTTTGGGCCAGAAAATGAATTAAGCAAGTTATTTAAATCTAAAAACGTAGAAGAAGAATTTTGTGCTATATACAATGAGAAAATATACATATTAGGATTAAGTAACTGTACACCGACTCTATTGAAATTGGTACTATTTAAATGTGGCAATGTCAACACTTTAAAAGGTATGGTATTTTTTATCAACATGGCAGCCCCACCATATCCGTCAGGTCTGTCATCTCGTACACAATAATAACCTGGAATACGAAACGAAAAATATTGTCGTAACCAAGTTTCAGAAAGGGCAAAAACTATTGGGTTATATTTATTTATTAAGTAAATCAAATCAGTTTTTTTAGTA